>JAUCEA010000002.1:0-10000000 GCA_033557915.1 Phytophthora tentaculata | reverse complement strand
TGATCGTATACTCTAGACAACTTACGGCCTGAGTCATTCTCAGGCACCCCTGTAAAAGAGAAAAGGAGACTAGGCAACCTTCCGTTGTTGGTGCCACACGGTATTCGAGAGAGAGAGAGAGAGAGAGAGAGAGAGAGAGCTCGTGCCTGTTACATTTGTATACTAAGCCTAGCGACGCAAATAGTGAGCGAGGGAAGCGCCGGCCCAGGGTGCTGGGTCGAACTTGAGTCCTTCAGGTGCACTTCTAACTGTCGCTGACCCTAGTGGACAGTGTATTGTTGTGTGCTAAAGCTCGCTGTGCGTTCAGCGACATATTTACGTGAATTCCTACATCACACGCGTCTATTGGATGTACTCGTGCAGCTCGCGCTTCCCTTGTTTGCTTGAGAGGAAACGCGAGCGCTGACGATACTCGCAGCTCGTCGGAAGAAACGCGGCTCAAAGCTGCTCGCACTGCTGAGCCCAGGATGCATTGCATCCAGGCGAATTCGCTCCCCGCGTGTACGCCCAACTCTCGGCACGACCGCTAAGGTAGGAGAGCGCGAAAGCAACACGGAGTTGCTCGGTCTAGATCAGCACCACGTCCATCGCGAGCTCTACCTCTCGGATCCAGAAGTGAAGGTTCCCACCTTCCTTCCCTTCGTACGGTTTCACCTTTAGCCGCAATGGCTTCGGGTGAGGCGGCTTCCCTTGAGCCGCCGGCGCCTGCAGGTTTCCCCGCACGTGCGCGATGAGCCCTTGTTCATAAGTGTCAAACGCATTGACACGTGCGAACTGCTCCGCCGGTGTTGACGCCACCAGGCTCTGCAAGGCCTCCATCCCAAAGATGCCTGCCATTTTCCGAACAGACTCGAACTGCGAGTCGTTCAGGTGCGGAAAGTTGTCCCGGTCCATGATGACAGAACCACAGAGGTTCATGTAGTCTACCCGCGATGGCGTGGATTGACTACTAGTGCTACCAAGTATGACGGGGTCACACAGCACCTTGCGCTTGAGGAAGTAAGAGCTTCCGAGAGTATACAAACTCTAAGTGAACGGCAGTTCACGTGTCCCTGCTCTGAGGGGACGAAGTAACCAGTAAAAGGTACGTTTAAGACTGAATGTATTTATAGGTAAGGTTAAGCTTGAGATAATACAAACTATAAGTCACCTATAGCGAACCTATGTAATTATCCAATGGTTGGCTCATAGAGTCCCTGGTACCATGTACCAGTCCTTCCGAAGAGTGTCCTGCCAATCTTCACGTAACTTGGGTACACCGGTCTGTACCCCGCTACAGGATGTGAAAGGCGTTTACAAGCGTTAGGAAACCGCCCAAGGGGAGGTGACTACCGAGAAACTACACAACAGAGCACATAAATAGATTGAGTAGTGTTTGCAAAAATACGCTCTGTAATGCAGGCAGTTTTGGCTCAATTCAGTGATAGCGTTTGTTTTAAGACAATCAACCTCGCAGTCACCAATCAGCAAAAGCCGATATGTTAATTATAATGGTAATGTAGATAGAACTATTAAATTATCCAAATTCTGTAGACGGAATAAATGCATTTCGTGCTCGGTAATCAGAGTTGTTCTTTATTTAATGGAATCAGGGGGTCCGTTTTATGATTAAAAAATAGGGCTTTAAAACGAAATTGGCGGATTAAATAACCCCGCCGTAGCGTAGCAGAGGCGGAAAGCATTGATAACTACGACTAAACCTAAATTACCGCCGCGTAGCGGCGGCTCGGCTAGTTTTGACCAATTAAAACCGAGTGTGTCACACAGTCCTACGAAGCTCGACATAAGTGGTCGAGAAGGATTCATGCATTTACTAGCCGTAATGGTGATAGTCCCGGTAAGTTCAAGATGCACTGAAGACAAAAACACCGAAGCGTTTGTTCGACAGCAAAACATGTGTTCCAGAAAAAAATCAGTTTTGATATTAGACATGGCAAGTCGATTCAGTCCGACCGGTTGTGTAGCCTCGTCTGGTCAATCCGAGCCAATCGTATTGTGAATCGATTGCCTCCGATCAACTATCGATTTGTTTCGACTGAATCCGATAATCGGTATCCATGAATGCAGGTTAAATCTCTCCAAACGGCATATTCATGTAATCGGAGATAAAACTACATAAAGATATCGTCAAGATTCTGTTAGGAGACATAAACAGCACAACACCATCTGGTCTTAACTTATTGTAGCTTTCCTTTTATTGTGTTTTTTGGTATTGATACTGGTGGGGATATTCGTCTTGTTCGCCCCGATGATCTCATTGCCGCCGGGTTACCAGCACGTAATCGCGTATATGGCGGACAAGGCCACATTGATGTTAAGTTACGCGTTCATGGAGGAGCCTTTTATGTCTGTTTTCGTATCGCTCGGCTCGGCAAGCTCTGCTGCTGCCCTGCTTTCAAAATGCGCGGTTGTATTGAGATATGTCACCCTACTTGTCGTGGTGCTTGGCCAGGATGACTGTTGCCGCCGTACTCACGAGATATGCGTTCGTAGAGGGGCTCGTCGGCGTGCTCGACCAGGAGAGATGTTGCCGTCTTGCTGTTGAGATGCGATTTTGTACTGGGGTGGGCCGTGCTTTTCGTCGTGGATTTTTTTTCGAGGTGATCGCCCTGGCAAAAGCTTCTGCTGCATTGCTGTCGAGGTGCGCGTTCATACTGGGGTGGACCGTGCTTTCCGTATTAGACTTCGGTCTGGCGAGCTGTTGCCGCCGTACTAGCGAGATTATTGTTTGTAGTGGGATTCGAAGTGGTGCTAGTCCTGGCGAGCTGTTGCCGCCTTGTCGTCAAGTTATGCGTTCTCAGTGGAGTATGGTCATGCCTCTCGGCGTGGTGCTGGGCCTGGTGAGCTGTTACCGCCGTGCATCGAGATGTTCGTTTTCGAGTGGAGTATGTTCAAGCTTTTCGTCGTGGTGTTCGGCCTGGTGTGCCGCGCTTTCCATCGTGGTGCTCGCCTTGGCGAGCTCTGCTGCTGCCTTGCTGTTGAGAGGTTTGTACTAGGTTTTGTCGTGTTTATCGTTGTGGCCTCGGCCGGGTGAGTTCTGAAGCCACGTTGCTGTCGGGCTACATGATCTTGGTGGGGAATGGCAAGTAATCCGTCGTGGGGTTGGTCTGACGAGCTCATATCCGCTTTTCCCTCGAGGTATGCGCTCACGGTGGGGTATGGCATGTATTTTGGGGTTTAGCTCGAGCACCTGACCTGGCCGTCGGGTTAGTCGTACGCGGTAGAGTATGGGTCGCATTTGGTGGTCTTGCTGGCGTTGTGAGCTGATGGAACGTGTAATTGTGACCCCGAGAGACATCAAATTTGTGATTAAGCGTATTTGTGGATCAAAGAGGGCAAGCAGAAGTAATTAAATGCACATGAATTACCGATGTATTCTGAGTCGAGTTGGTGTATAAATCGGTGTTGGACTCGTATTTGGCGGTGGCTTCGTTGAGCTTCAGAAAGGACTGTATCTCAGAGACCGCTGCGACTGCGTCGTCCTCGCCGAACACTCACCGTGGCACCGGCAGCACAGAACGCTTGCTCACTAGGAACAGACGTTGCCATCACAGCAAGGAAATCTCGGGCCATTATTTGGATCCGGGTGAACTGTTCTAGGCTACGCATCCACATGCAAACTGCATCGCTCTTTGTTTTCGAATTCATTCCCTTGTCGCGATGACCAAGCCAGCGCTCTAGCCCCGATGAAAACGGACGATTCACCGTCCAGGGTTGTGGACTAATTTATACCGATATTATCGTCGGTTAGCTGATACAAAACATCACCAAGTGCTGCATCTTGATCTTCCTGCGCGCTCACTTGGGGGGGGGGGGGGCAGGGGCTAGCTGCATGTTACCGAGCATCAAATGTCAGCTGGTATCCAGCTTCACACTCCTCACAAACAAATTGCTTGATGGAGTCCATATCGTCGACAACCTTTGGTAGTAGCGCTTTGGCTCGGGGAAGAAGCACGGCAGCAATCTTCGCTTCCCAGATTTTTACAGTCTCATCATACTCGTCGATTTTCTTCACAAAAGCGGCCGCAAATTTTTTCGTGTAGCCCGTTGTAGCTTGAGCAGCCGACTTCTTCGCGTGCCTCGATATCAACTCAAAAACGACTACCGCCATGCCAAATGTGGGATTGGTTTTGCCGGACATCACGGTAGAAGCAGCTTCCACCGGCATCAAGGACTGACAAAACTCTTTCTGCAAGGCCCAAGTTTCTGCAGGAACGCAAGAAGCCAGAGGAGGGACGGGCGCAATGGAGAAGTCGGTGTAACCTTCATGCCGTTCTCGAATTGGTCGTAGCAGTTCCTCAATAGGCTTTCTGAGCTTGATCGCTGATTGTACCATCTCCCACGTACAGTTCCAGCGGGTCACACAATCTAGATCTGGCTGGCGGAATGCTACTTTGAGGACAACGCAAACTTGTTGGAGAGCTTCAGCTAGCGAAGGTGAGTCCGAAAGCTTCTTAAGGATGTCCCGTATTGTACCAATGCTGCTGTCAACGAACGAGCATTGTGCTAGCCCTTCTTTCACAGCGAATTGAAGTACAAGAGCCACACAGCGGAATTGAATGACGGTTCGTGGCTCGGCATGTATCTCAGCTATCCCGGAGGCAATGTTCGCTGCGGATAACGGTATTTCGGATTGTAGATGCTCTTGGAGATGCCCCGGTAAATTACGGTTGATTGAAGTTACCATGGCGTTGTTGTTGCTCGCGTTATCAGTAGTGATGGCCCACACTAACCGTAGTACCTTGGCTGCTCGACGATGGAAATGGCTGTGAGTTTTCGATAATCCATTCGACGAGAGCGCTGTCGGCTTCAGCTTTTGAAAACTCGCCTTGAATGCGTTGCTTTACGTTTCGGCTAAACCCGTAGCATAAAAAGTCAGTTTGTCGCGGAGCAGATATGACATCGCCTAAATATTCGCTTGGGGGGTACTTTTCGAGATGCATTCTCATAGTTGTATGCGCTTTGGAGTTCCAAATCTGGGTTTTGGCATCGCGTGCACAGCATTTACAAATGTGCGTACCATTTTCAGTTTCCTCGATAAAGTTCCAAAAATCGGATCGCTTTCTAGACCTCAGCTCACTTGGGGTTGGCATCGATCGTCAAATTCCGTTTGGTTGCCTACTTCAGCAACGTCGTTTTCATTACCAACTGCATCAACTAATGCACCGAGCTCGTCTGTGTCGTCCGTAGCGCCAATACACGTACATACACACGTACACACACACACATACACACACGAAGCTAGCCTAGGAAAAGCAGTGCAAATAGTGCTTGCAGTGAACCAGGAGGAGCCAGACGATCACTCTGCGGGGGTGACCGTCGGAGAGCAAGAGGGGGAAGGAGCGCGATCAGCGCTCGCTTTGGGATTATCCGGATCGGGATAGGTGTTTAAGATCGACTCAAACCGACTTGAGCGGAGGCAAAACGAATCGATCAAATCGACTGAAATCGACTGTCGATTGATATTTGCCTGTATTTTTAAAATTCATCCACTTGACGAATATATCATTTATGACCACCATTCTGGTCAGTCGGAATCGATCGGAGAGAATCCGACGAGGAGTCGATTCGATTGATTTGCAAAATGCCTTGACTCACCGGCGTGCAAATTCGGTTCGATCGGGGTACAGCTTTGGACAGAAAGATGTGGCGGACGAATATCTATGACACTTGAGGTTTAATCAGCATGTAAGGTTGTAGACACATACACAAATTCTATCTAATTTTTAAAACCGGGGGGGGGGGGGGGGGGGGTCAGATCAGGCACGACAGCCACTTAAAATTATCCTCCACAAGGTATTAATACAAGTAGGATGGAGGGGACTGAGGGCGAGGCTCTGATGCGACTGCGGGTTTGGAGGGTTGGCGAGGACATCGCGCAAGGCACAGAGAGTACTTACAGCGATGACGATGACGAGTCATTGTTCACGAGGTGGTCGCTGTGAGTATTCTTAATCGGCGGAGTGCGTATCTCAACGCGCTGAAGGTAAAAGTGCTAGGCGATGTAAATTCTGGTATCTCTAAAACGAAAGCTGCACATATGCATAGAATTAAATCTAAAACAGCTTTGCATGCTTAGCTAAACAACGAAAACGTGAGCAACGAATCTCAAGAGGCTCTGGCCGGATGGGGGCACTGAAGTTGTTCCCCTGCCGAAGAACTTCACTTCAGTGCTCCAGCCTTTAGACGTTGGCGTTATGGGTCCGTTTCAGCAGAAACTACGATCGCTTACACTATCCGCTCCGGAACATCGTAAGCGCCTGATCGATCGTGTTGCTACCGCATGGATTCTGTTAGCGAGGAGTGTATTATACGAGCGTGGAATAAAGCGGGTCTTTAGTGCCACAGATTTGTTTGTATCAAAGTACAATTTATTGGAGCTAAGTAAACATTAAATGGTTGCATATGATTGGTTAAAAGCAAATTTATTCAGTCAGTGTCATACATTTTTGTCTACACCAGAGACCATACAATAGAAAAACCTTGAGTGTCACATCTTTCCGTCCAAATCTGTAGCTAATCGAATTTGTACCGTCCCTTCTTGCTATGGCAAGCATAACTTTTAATCAGAATAAGTTATCGTAGTATTATTAAAAATGATGTGAGCTCATAATAGTTAGCGATTCAGTTCGAGCTCTTGCGCACTTTCCAGGTTCACGGGTAGTGTTGGGTTGAATGGCAGTGGCAAGCGAAGGACATCAAAGGCAGGCAATTGCAGGTAAGACATTTAAGACCGAGATGGCGGATTCAGAAGTGAGCACTGCTTTGGCGCTTTCATCTCAAATAGAATCGTTGTGTTAGAGAGTCAAAGTCTAGCTACTGTCCACACTACCTTAGCTGTACCCAGATTCGACAATCCAGTCAGACCTTAGCAACCGTGGACACTCTCCCGTAGCCAGTTACTCGACTCATAAAAACAAACATACAGCTTCGTGGAGCACTTCTCCACAATGCACACTCAGCAGCCATCCACAGGTATAGGCGCTATACGTCCGTCCATCCGCAGACGCAAGCGATCACCGCGACCGCATCCTGAGATACCAGCAATCCAACATTCAGCGATATCCTCGCGTCATCCAGCTCCTCCCGGCGGAAACCTGCTGGAATCTGCTGGATCTCTAATACTCCTACTTCGCGGAGTACTCCGCCCGCTGAGCGATGCTCTGCACATGCACTCATGCACTTCTTCGTCTTGTCATCTCTCAATGACACTTTGATGCACTAGCATCCCTTTGATGTTTACGATGTCATTTACCCGATTTTACGATTCCACCGGTCTTCTCCGATGTTTACGACGACTCGAACTCCATGTGTACGATGACATCATTGTACCAAAGTACAAGTCCCTGCTCCACAACACACTTGCCGTTTGCCCTTCTTACACGCGATCTGGCAAGCTCTACACTTACGAGACCTCCTCCTTCCCCTCTTGCATATTCACCAGTGCACTTTGCACATTCTCCATGCTGAGCTTTCGGTGGATACTCGAAACGCTGAGTGCCTAAAGCTTTCGTCAGGATCGGCTACATTCTACGTGGTCGAGACATACTTCACGTCCACCACTCCGCCATCCACAAACTCAGCGATCATCCTCGCCTCCTTGGCGTAGCTGCACCCGTTTGTTGTTGCCACGATTGGCAATGACCTGTATGGCGCTCTTGTTATCGCAGTAGACAGTCGACACTCCTTGATCACCAACCCGTTCACTAAGAAGCTGTCGTGCCCACACCAGATCATCCACGCATGTACTGGCTGCCACCAGTTCCGATGCGCACGTGTTCTCGTGACACGTCCCTGCTGTTTACTTCTCCACATCCAAGTAAGGCCCTGCAGTTGTAGTACAAAGCCCGTATTGGAGCGGCTGGTTTCACGACACATAGCGTGACCTGCGTCTGAGAACGCAACCAGAGTCAGCAGTCCTCCCACCGGGCGATAATTCAGTCCCAAATGCTTTGTACTAAGCATGTACCTGACAGCTCTCTGAGCCATCTTGTAGTTGTCCTTGATGTACGCCCCACTGTAGCGACCGAGAGCACGAACCACACACGCCATATCAGGACGAAAGCAAGCTGCCATATACTGGAGCGAGCCAATGAGCTACCTGTATGAAAAGTGTGTCGCTGTTGATCTTGGTCTTGTCCGTCTCCGTAGCTGGCATACGTTCGTTATGGTGTTGGGGAGACCGAAGTCCGCTCATGTTCTGCATGTTGAACCTGGCCGCCAGTTTTTCCACGTACGCTGCCAGGGAAAGGCACACCATCACGCCTGGGACAAAGTTGAACTCCATACCAAGCAAATGCTTCACTCTACCCAATTCCTTGAGTTCGAACTTGACTCCACGTTCATGCACCACAACTTGGATGTCCGTGGGTTTCGCCGCGATGGCAATATCATCTACATATCATGCCATGTATACCTTGTTTAGCAATAGTATACACCAGCGTCGAAGACGCACTGTGTGAAGTTCAGTTGCACCAGATACGCATGCAGCGTATTGTTCGAGATCTTCGACGCCTGCTTTAATCCATACTAGTCCGCACACACGATCGTTCCGTCGTAGTAGCCGTTTGGCTGCTCCATGTAGATTTCCACCTCAGTCTGTTCCCCATTGAGAAACGCAGTGACAAAATCCACATGTCTTCAATCCAGTCCTTGCATCAGTGCTAAGAGAAGTACCAGACGAACACACCACTGGCGTATAAGTCGCCAAGTAGTCGATCTCATACTTCTGTACGAACCCACGAATCGCAAGTCGAGCCTTGAATCGTTCGAGCTCTCCTCTTTCGTTCTTTTTCACCGCTAGGATCCATAGTGATGTGAGAACGTTTACCTTCTTCCGCTTGGTAGATTTCGGACGTGTCACGAGCTCCCACGTTGCGTTCTTCACCAAGCTCTCGTATTCCACATCCATAGTCTGTCGCTACTCCGCAGCACGGTCGGACGATAGTGCTTCCTGCACTATTGTCGGGTTCATTAACTCGTTCACCATTGCATTGAACATACACTGCATGGTGCTTGTTGCCATGGCCCAGCTATTCGGGTCAAACCGTTTATTCGGACGTTGCTGCCTTTGAGCACGTCGAATTGGATGTGGTAGTTGCTGACCTGTTGGCTGCTGTTGCGGTAGTTGTGGGCCTTTTTCGTGTCTCCTGTGGTGATCTTGGAGCTTGCTGTTGTGATAGCTTGGGCTGCTGGATGTACGGTTGCATCGGGGGCGTCTTGTTGTTGCGCTCCCTATTCTTCCTGATCTGGTGGGACGGGTGCCACTGCATCTCCGTCCACAACAACTGCTCCGTCACTCCCATTAAATTCGAGGTCCTCACTGGAGCTGCTGTCTTCATCCGAGTCGCTCCGACGTCGCTTATTTCTTGGCTGGTGATCCGCACTGTCCGACGTCATGTCCACATCACCCAACTCACCATGATCACTCGAATTAAAGGTTCGTATGTGATCAAGATCACGATCTCCATCGACTGGTATTGGCACGAACGGCTCATTGGTTGGTAGTTGCCCTTGTGGACCACCATATTGCATGGCCAAGAGCTCCTCCAGGTAACCGCTCTCCACCGTGATGTCATCACGGAAGGATACATCGCGTCTTTCGGTCAGTTTGCCACTGCGTAAGTCCAACAGTCGATATCCAAGTGAGTTGGCTGCACATCCGAGAAAGAGTGTCGGAACCGTCTTTGGGCTCAACTTGTGCGGCCGCTCTCTTTCGAACATGTGCGAATGCTACACATCCACACACACGCAGGTTATGAACATCTGACTTCCGACCAGTGATCATCTCGAAGGGTGTGACTCCGGTGAGAGAGCTTATGTTATCCACTTCCACCACGTAGAGCAGTATCTCCCCCATAACGCTGTTGGTCCCAGCAGCGGAAGGGTGCCAGACACGGGTAAGCCTTTTACGAGGACGCCAAGTATTCAATACTTGGTAGGAATAAAATATAGGAGGCGATATAAGCAATCCTAAGCGAGCAAAATAGGCGCAATATAGCCGTCACGTAAACCTTCCGATATATAATTGGCCAATAAACACAGTCTCTCGGCCTTGCCGGATGACCCCTCGCTACATAGTTTCGCGTCCACCGAGATACAAAACACACTCACGCAAGCTTGCATCGAAGCCGGACCTCGCTCTTTGTGCTTGAGTAAAAATTATGTTCTGTTTTTGTTCCCCCACCCCCCACCCTTTCGGGCCATTTCCTAATGTGCAATCCTAATCATGTATACTAATATCAGAGGAATTAGGATCCGTTATGGAATCTTCTTGCACGCCAATCGACGCTCGCACAGTCGAATATGCCTCTTTTATCCTCCAACGTTCCTTCCAAGACTGCAACCGAGCCCTCAAAAGGTCGCGGGAACTTCCACAAACTCATTCCGACCACCACCGAGTCTTCGTACCGTGGCTGGTCAGTTCTTGGCCGCTGAATGCGAATCCGGTCGCTCCTATTAATATTAATAGAGAGCCTGGGTTGAGTGGCATCTTGGCCGTAAATGGGTCCAACGAAGGCTCAGTGAAGCTCAGCGGTGACATGGGCGAGTCTCTTGCACCATGAAGTCACTGTACGTCATGTGACCAAGTGTTCGCGACTTGATCATCTTGAATACTGCTGGCTCTTTTGTCTGCTGGTCATTGTCAGCAATGGCGAAGAAATCAATACACCAAAGTCAGCCCTGTCGCGGTTCACGACCAAGTCGGTACGAGGTTGACGACCAGATTTAATAAAACGCACAGAGTCTATCTACACTTGCATACAAAGCTCAGACCACAGTATATTGGACCGTTCAAGGTCATGACTAGAAAGGACCGAATGACACGCTAAATATTCCCAAAACGATACGCACCCACCCGGTGTTTTACGTTGGCTTGCTCAAGCCGTTACAGGATCCTACTCGTATAAGCGCCAAATCACTGGCACCGAAGCGGCAGAGAGCGGCTAGAGTGCGGCTGCGAAGCAGGAAGTGGCGACATCACGGGAGGCTGGCCGCCAACGAGTGGCAACGCCGCAGTTCCGGAGCGAAATGCTCGGGATACAGGAACAAGTCATGCTGGAGGTACAGCTGAGTGACGTGACGCTCCAGGTCTGAGACCTCTTCAAGAATCGCTTGATGAAGCTGGACGTCTTGAGGCTCAAGGTCTGAGCCCTGGTTGTGAACCCAGTGAGGTTATTGCAACGAGTTTACAAGCTTGAACACCCACTCAAGCTCATCTATTTGGCGGTGAACGTGGACGTTCACGTCGTGGACGCGTGCGTCGTGCGGACGCTGGCGCACGTTCCAACAATTGGTGACTCGCAGCGCGAGGAGCCAGTTGAGGCAAGGCCTCCTCCAGTTCTGCTCGATGCTCACGGTGAGCCCCATTATCACGTGGAACGCCTCGGGCGCGGCGCCGACGCCGGGGTGATAACAGTACTTGGTGAAGTGGAGAGGTTACCACATTCCCAAGAGTTCGAGGTACCCCTCCGTGAGGACTGTCCTGACGTCGTTGACGCCTATGCCCTGGTACACTCACTGCCAATGCGTCGCAAAACGAAAGCGACTGCGTAGCTAAGTGCCCGGTGCTTTCTCGCCAGTAGTGCGGGTGCCTACAGGTCGGTAGCTGAGCTCAGGCTCTGACCAGTGGCTGGAGCGGATACCTCAAGTATAGCAGTGGCGCGCGGAGCAGGAGCAGGAGGCAAGTGTGTCTGGGTATGTTTGGGGCGCGGCCCCGAAAAAAGCAGGCGCTTCGTGTTGGGTTGGACGAGGTCTAAGCTGAAGTGGCAGGGACGCGTTTTGGTTTCGTAGAACGTGCTCGAGGAGCATTTTCCAAGTTTGGAGCTGAGCTGGAACAGCGCATGTGGTATGTCCTGGACAGGGATCGAACCACTGGCCTTTGGCTTTTATCACGCTATCTCAAGCTCAATGAGTGAAAACCACTCCTGTGAGCGGAGTTAAAAAAAAATAAGATTCGCAGTCAAGGTAACCGAAAAAAACAACTAAAATTAATGTTTGTTGCTTCAACTTACATCTGAAAGTGGTCATGTTTGAATTGGCTAAGAATTGAGATCACAATTTACCTTGAGAGCAAGGCACGTTCTAAGGAGGGTCATGCCTCATCAAAGACATCATCGTGACATTGTCCACTGATTCCGTCGTCGTGCAGCAAATCCTACATCCTTGAAAAGAGGGCGTACAAGTAGCAACAACAACAGCGCTTATAGTACCTAATATATGATAGAAATATGTTATTTGTAGCTATGAGAAGCTTACCACGGGCAGTATTATAGTACGGTCCGAAGTGGGAAAGTTTGGTGTACAACAATCGGCGACGAGAAGGGGTAGGTTAAAATCATGACCTCGAACGAGCCGTGTCCCCTATGCCTATTCAGCGGACAAATATGAAAAGACAGCAACACTACCACGGCAATAACTACTGAAGGAGACAAGTAATGACCGCGCTTCTAACGCGTTATGTTTGTAAACTCGCTAGACTAAGCGTACACCAATTTTCAGCTGAAAGGACCCAGTAGCTGATCTTCTGTTTGGGGGTAGTGCCCACTGGCACCTCTCCTTGAGCTGGAGATAGAGTGTTAAAGCCGACCCTCTACCACTGAGCTATGAGAGCAATGCCCGTGAGTTTGTCCAAGCACTGACTATTGCTCATGGAATGTGAGGGTTGTGCCCAGGTGAGACCGAACCACCGACCTGTGGCTCCCAAAATCACCACTCGACCATTGAGCTAATAGGGACTTGCCTTTAAGTTTGTCCAGGCTGAAATATTGTGTTCGTGGTATAAGGTGACTGTGCCCTGGCGGGATAGATCCACCGAGCTCTCTCATGTGAAGCGAGTACTCGATCACAGAGCCATCTGGACAACGCCCGCCACTCTTACAAGTCAACGGCCTCTCTCTCATCAAGTTAACGGTGATGCACCTGGCCACGTAAGGATGTGTGACAGTTTCTGGAGCATGCGCGGCGTGAGCGTGCGGGTCTGGAACAACGTGGAGCTTGAGGTGCGTCGCGGTGATGATATTGGATTATGTGTCGCAGGCGAGGAGTTGGGCATCAGGGATGCAAAAGTGTTCGTGAGCTCGGGGAGCTGGAGAATGCAAGAGTGGGCAGTGGCCTCCGGCGTATTGCCAAGACGTGGTCACGCTGAGGTAGTTTCGATGAAGGGTAAGTTCTCATCTTAGGGGAGAGGAGGGTAACGGGGTGGCACGGTGGGCCACCCACACATGGGCACAGAGTACCCTGAAGAGTTAAAAGACTCTCAGTACACGATGTGCAGAATTAACGATTATATCAGTAAATAGGCTGAGGGCCACACCTTATGCAAGTTTAAAAGCTATTAGTGTTCTCCATAACTTTTAGGTTCTGTAAGTGTACTTCGGATAAGGAACTCAGTTTTAGGGTCGTTCGTAACCACTGTCATGGCGTGCGATGCCATGACACACTGCAATACTTTGATGGCACGGATGGCAGTATCTCGATAGAATGAAAAGTGCCACAAAGTGTCATTTGCAATATTTCGAGTAGAATATTCACATGTTGCCAGGAAAGTTACATAAGCGTCAACGGAAGACCAGCAGGCAAGGATGTCCAAGTGGGGAAGAACTCATCAAGTGTGGGGGGGGGGCATGCATAAGTGTATCAAGAGCGTCCCGTCTAGCTGTCCAACTGCTTTGGGTTCCGCTCCTGCAGATGCTGCAGCAGCAGAGGAGCCTCGCTTTGTAAAGGGCTTCAAGAGCGCGAAGGGGACACACATGAGAGTGAAGGTTCTACCTTCAGGTTGCCCAGGCAAGACCCCAGCGGCTTCTCCTGGAGTTGGGTGAACCATCCCAGAGCGCCGTTGCTGATTCGTTTGTGTCGGCATTAAGAGCACCTGTATCGACGAGTGTAGGGACGACATCACACAACCAAATAGTCCTCGGCTGGTCTCGAACGTTGCAACAGTCGCTTCGACACTGATCTCCTCGACGTCATCGATGACATCCTCAGTTCGGCTTCGGAGAGTGATACAGCGCCATCAGGAAGGCACGGAGCACCCAGAACAAATGGTTCAGAAGGTGAAATTCTCTTCGTATAAACGCAGTTAATGCACGTCACAAATTGAAGTGTAAAAAACAGGGGAAATCGTCCTGCCGCCGAGCAATGACTGCGATAAGTAGACTGTGGTGCGGATACGAAAGGAGTGCACGGAGCGTAAGCTTTGCCTGCCGCGAACGACAAGCTAACAGGATCAAATACGGCGTCTATGTACATACGATGCTACAAAGCGAGCCATTCAGTCGACAGTGAATGAGGAGAACATGTTGGATCCGAATTTATAAAAAAAACTAAGCGCTGCTTTATTCGCCTGATGGATGTAATATTCTAGGATCATTTCGCCGAGCGTCTTGCTCATTCGGATGACGCTTTGACCCGTGCCCAACTGGGCGCTAGTGAGATGAATTTAAATACGATATTCTGGAACGAGATTGGAGTTGAATTCCGAGACAACACGACAGATTACAACAAGACTTTTGGCGACGCCGCCACAACCTCGTTCCGCGGACGTTAACCCCTCCATCATCGTGCCACACGGGGCAAAACTATACGAGATGTGGAAACACGGAGACAGGAAGTTCAAGAAGGCACATTTCAAGTTGTACGTTTATGGTCATAACTCAAATCAATTCTATGACTTTTGTGAGGGCCGGTTAGATGCTTCTTACTTTAAGATATGTACAGACGTGAGACCTGAGTTGGCGGGTATTGTCAAGGGGAGCATGCATCAGGAAGATGCGATTAGCTCAATGAAACTGAATAGTACTAGAGGTGCTTCACGACCAGCAGAACCAGCACAGCGGCAAGACCAAGTGGTTCAAACAGTCAGTTGATTGACCGATTTCATCGTTCGTTCGGCGACAGCTACTGGGCCTTCCACAGCGACGATGCCGCAGCATGAGAGCCAAACGGAGATGTCTTGCTCGACCTAATCGCCAAGATGCATCATCGTATTGCTCAGGTGAAGGCAGCCTAGCACTCGGCAGAATTGGCTGGATCCAGGGACCCATCTCTCGCTGCTAGCCTTCGGAAGTACCAGTAGCACCTACAGCGCTACAAGGACCAACTCGAAGCTTTGGATTAGTGCTCATGACAAACAAATTTTGGTTATCAGCTACCTAAATTCACTCAATACACCATCTCTCTCACCAACACTGATCTGGTATTAGTTTCAAAACCTAAAATACGTCAGAATCGCGTGACTTTAACAACTATTGGTTTTCCTGTTCTTCGAGTACTCGGCTAGATCTGTTGTGCGTACGACGCATAATTGCACTGTGTACAATAAAATCAACAAGTACATTCCAGACCCATTCGGTGTTGTTGTCAGCGTCTGCATCGACAGACAGATCGGAGGACTGTTAGAATCGTCAATAGCAAGATGCGGCTTGAGGTTCCACAATAAAAGCAGGTGGTAAGTCGTGTACCAAATTGTATTCTTCAATAACTTCTAACAAAATCTTCGTCTTCTTCCCCGCGATAACTATTATCTTCATGAAGGCGCCGATTAAAGCACCAGTTGTACAGTATACAAGCAACTAGGATAATGGGAGGCACTCGTTTGGCCTGAAAATACGCCAGTTAAAAACTAAAAGCCCAAACACCATTTCGATCCCATTCGGAGTTGGCTCAGATGGAAGTTGTAGCTGTCATGTGCAGCAGTTGATATTCTTGGTCTAGGAACGATGCCATGATGTGATTTGAGTTGGTGTACACGTTGTCAGCAACAACGTACTGATAATTGGGTTCGACCAGACCTGACAGTCGCCACTTACTAGCAAGGGCCCGTGGCTTTCTTGATGACAGCACTAACGCCAAGGGGAAGATTTGTCGCTGTCAAAAGGTGCGCCAGCATGACTTATGGTACAGTCAATGGACACACGTACGACTTTCTCTACTATTTAGCTGATGGAATTTATCTTGAGTGGCAATCTTTCGTAAACACAATATCTGCCTTAATAAATGCAAAGCGATTAAAATATTGTGCTTCCCAGGAAGCCCTGCGGAAGGGTGTTGAGCGATCCTTCAAAGTGCTGCTACCTCGCTTCGCCGTGTCGCTCATCCTGCTACTCCAGTTCGGACAGGAGACATCTGATCGTTTGCGGCGATTCCAACCTGGCGATTCCACCCTGGTGATCCGACAGATACGTGGCGAAATCGAGGGCAAGGGCCTGGTGTGACGCCCCTGCGGCAGCGTGCACTGGGTCGACTAAAGTCTTGATCGTCTCACGATTTCCTGCACGTAAAACGAGGTTGAAATCAAAGCGCAGGTCGGTAAGCCAGCAACGCGTTACAACAAGAAGCAGGCACCATGACTACCTCGGAGGCCGACCGAGAAGACCTGATCGCCCTCAACCGACCGCCGGACCTGCAGCTCCCGAAGGACGAGGCGCCGACCGTACAAGTAGCGGCCGCGACGCAATCACAGACGCGTCCAGAGAGCTCTACAGAAGTGCTACAGTCAGACATGGTACAGAGCATAAGAATAGATCGAATCCAGCAAGCGCAACACGAGGAGAAGTGGATCACGGATCTAAAGACGTACCTGTCCGCTGACCTGGAGAAACTGGGTGCCGGCGAAGCCCGCACCTGCGGCAAGATTGCCGACGAATACGAAATCGACGAGAACGGACTGCTCTTCTACTGCCCGTGTTTGAGGTGAAGCGACTCCGATAGAGTGTCGAAGCTGGTGGAGCCGGAAGACCTACAGCAAGACGTGCTTCATCATTACCATACCAGCGGCACCATGGAATTGGAAGAACGTACCAGCGAGTCAGATCGCGCTTCCATTGGCGCAGCCTATTCAGGAGTGTGCAGCGCTACGTGGGACAATGTGTGGATTGTGAAACAGGGAAAGGGCGTCCGACATTTAAGCAAAGTCGTCAGGAACAAGCAAGCGACGTACCAATTTCAGTACATCGCGGTGGACCATATCCCGTCTCTGCCGAAGTCGCACAGGGGCAACAACGAGCAGCTCATCTGTGACGAATCGCTCTCCGGATACGTAGTGGTCAGGCAAGCGCGTCCTGAACCGCACAAGCAATCACCGAAAACTTCGAAGAGTGCGTCTTCCGCCGGTGTGGCGCAAGTGAAGCTATCCGGCACGATCGGGAGCCAGGGGTCATGTCGGATTTCTTCCGCGCGTTCAACCGCGTCGTGGGGCAAAGGCAGCGCGCCACTATCGTGTACCGCCCACAAGCCAAAGGAACGACTAAACGAATGGTGTATACGCTGACCAGATCGTTAACGATGTACGTCGCCAACCTAAACCAGAAGGGCTGGGACGAGAACGCCGAACGCTTGACGTTCGCCCTTAACACAACACACGATCGCATTCGCGGGGAAACCCCATTTTACATGATTCACGGATAGGACGAAAGGTCCACCCTGGAGGCGATGCTTCCACTAGGCAGTACGCGATGTTGGGATGCAGAGCCGCGCCGATGGCGGTATAGCATTCAGCGACAGTACCAACAGGCATGAGAACACGTCAACGAGGCCCTACGTGAGGGGATCGCGACGAGAGCAGATCAACATAACGCAGAGGTGCGCCCTAACGATATCAAGGCAGGTGATCAAGAATGATTATATTCGTTAAGGAAAGCTACGCTAGGAAGCTAGCGCACATCAACACGCCGCCAGGCTGGAGACCACGGACACGTAGTACCGACTGCTCCCGATCGTGCATGTGACGAATCTGAAGCTGGTCAATACGTACCCGGACCGACCGATTACTCCGCTGACGAACGACAAGGCAGACCGCGTAGAATTCGACGAGGGCCTGCTGCCCAAAGACAGTTGGGAACGTGAGTTGGACGAAGACGAGCTCGAAATCGATCGGATCGCGGATGTACTTACAGGTCGACGAACTCGCAACGGCCGAGCTCTTCGCGACTACCTGGTATACTGGAAGGGCTACGCTGAACCTTCGTGGATCGACGAGGCGGATCTCAATTATGGCGCACTGCTGAGAGCCTTTGAGCGCGGATGGACAGGTCGCAACCTCTTCGAAGTGATGCAGTCACACGAGGAGTGAGCTGTGGAGCGGCTGCGGTGGGGTGGCCACTGTGGAGAAGCGCGAGGAAGAAAGACTCGCAGGATGGTTGCGAGTTTCAAGGAGGAGGTTGGATATGTTATGCGTGAAGTGGACTGGCCGCTCTAAGGCACCAACTCCGACGGAAGGAGGAAGGATTCGTATGGGCTGGAGGAATTACACGAAGAAAGTAGAACAGGAGCAAGAGAAGCTGTAGAATATGAGACTTCGGAACAAGATCATGTGGGACTATCGAATTAAAAGGATCGCCATATTCAAACTGCTACTATGCGACTCTGGCGATCGGCAGCAAGCGAGAAAGAATTCGTGAAGAAGCGGCGTGGAACTAAGCCGGAGAGGTGAGCCTGCCGGCCAGCCGGAGAATTTGCCGCGCAGGATGAGCCGTTTGGTCGTCACTGTAGTGATTTGCGCCATCGATCGACACGATCCGTGATAGCCAAAACGTCAAGCAGATCAGCGGGGTCAGCATGAGTCTCATCCACTCAAGCGGCTTGAGGAGCTGATGGAAGAGGAGATCCTGGTCCATCACTACGATGCAGGTCTGACGAATGTCTGCGATCAACCATGGGAATACGTCACGGCCCGGCGAGGGCTCCCACCGCGATAACGGGAGATTCACCCCCCCCCCCCCCCCCCCAGGGGTACTGGTGTAGGAGGAAAAGCAGCCCACCCAGCATCAGACAGCGGATCAAGAGGCTCGTGAGGCGACTGGCCGCCCTCGGAATTGCCAGACTCTTCATCACTGCTGTTACTGGAGCCGTTGGAACTGCTGGAGATGTCATCGTCAGATCCATCGCCAGGGGGCGGACCTGCGCCAGACCTAGACGCCTGCGAAGATGAGTATCCCTGGTCGTGTGCCCCCGCACGGCCGAAGCCCGAGAGGCACCTGATCCACGAGAAGAGTGACTGTTCGAGAATGACAAAGGGACACTGGGACGCCGGCGAGTAATTTGGGACTGGGACAAGGCGGCGAGGAACTCATCATCCTCGCTGTCCTACGGAATGCAAGAAAAGGACGGAAGCTTCGAAGCCTGACTGCACGTAGCAGCAGCGGTGGACAAGACGTCGATCGAATGTCAAGACGAAATCCTGGTCGACGTGGGACGACTAGCAACTTGATGGTACTTCGATGACAGGTGAGATCGAGCCGGAGAACGGCTAGGAGATCGGTGACGTTTGCGACTCTTAGATCGCACAGGAGAAAGGCGCACCTCCGGTGGGGGAGCCAGGAGTAATCAAAGAAGCAATGCCAGCGAGCCGATCACGTGCTTGATCGCGTTTAGCACAGAGAACGCCCACCTCAGTCGTACGCTGATCCAGTTGGCGCTGCAAACTGTCGAGCTCAGTCGTGAGAGTGATTGCCTCAGCCACATGCTTGTTACGCACTGACTCGGAATCTGCTACTTGGCGAGGCGTTTCTTGAGGCGCGCGATCTGGTTTCGAGCTGAAGCTATGTGTATACCTACAGAGTAGAAGAAACCAGTGCGTGAGTGGCAATCTACTACTGGAGTAAAGATGACTTACCCGTGGAGTTCAGCTTTCATTGATGGAGCAATGGGTTCTTCCATCTTATAACAAATAAACTAAATGACAAGACTTGGCTGGGTGCTGCAATAGCCATTTAAATAGCGTGCAGTTTTAACAGTATCGAAGCACTTGGGAGAGGGTCGAGGTAGACAAGAGGTACAATTAAAGCGATATACTTGATGATGATTGGACAGATTGGGCATCATAAAACGGCGATCATATCTTCAATTTAATGACCTCCGCGAGGTCGTTAAATTAAAGAGCAGAAAAAGACGTGATTTGTGGGATCTGATTGCAAAACCGATCCTCTCGGATGAAACACGATAGTGTCGCATTAATTTTATCTGCTGTCTACCTTGACACGCTCCTTAATAGCATCTTCGAAAATCGATGCCAATAGGAACAATACTTGGCAAGCAAATGTTCCCTTTAATTGGGCATATACACCTTTTATCTGATTGTATCTACCAATAGGAACTCGCTATTTGTCGTCCGACAGCTGTCCTTCGTTTTCCCTGGATATGTGAGAATACCCACTTTGTAGGGGTTTTCAAAGTGTCTAATGTACTACACTGTGGGAACATGCATATCACAATTTATCACAACGATGAATACATCACGCGCATATTGATCACAATAATAACATCTGTATTATTATTTTTGCATATCACAACTTTATCACAATAATGAATACCATCACGCGCGTCTTGATCACAATAATAACATCTGCATTTTTTCAAGCATTTGTGGCCATCTGGATTACATGTACACTAGATTGTCTGCGACATACCCTGGGAATACGCGATTATTTTTTGCCGTGCACACTGCACTATAAAACAAACTTACCACATATTAAATGTCAAATTTTGAATACAAACCAATCCCCGCGATCAAAGTGGAGATTGGTGACTATAAATTCTGCGCTTGCTTGGAGCTGCTAGGTGCTGTCTGAAATCCTGCGTTGTACTGTTCTGACTCAAAACCTGCGCTTGCTTGGTTCTGCACGTATGGGCTGGAAATCCTGCGCTTGCTCCCCGCTCGTGTCTCGTGTCTCCAACTCCACCCGCAAGCGCTCCTTGCGGCAAATGCGTGGTCCCATACATGCTCATGCCTAGAAATTTGCACGATAATTATTAATAATATGTATAAATACATCAATTTTGTAATCCTTCTGTGCTTGCCTCAATGTCTGTATCTTTGCAACGCATCAGAGATTTATCACCAGACCACTTGGGACTAATAGAGTCTTTAAGCTAATACAAGCGTCCAAAACGGTTGCTGTGTTCTTGCTTCTTTGGCACCGCTAATGTACGCGATTCCGGGTTTTCTTAATAAGCTAACCATATCAATTCCATGCACTGTACTAATGCACTGTACTGTCATACCGTGGTGAAGCCCTGAATGCCGTACGAATGTTAGCCCGGGTTATGCTTGCGCAGTACCGTGGAATTAATCCGTTGGGGCTGTCCATCCCTCATTCTTTGGAATTCTCAGTATAATACTACATGTACTGTATATGCGCCTTGTGATCACGATAACAAAGTCGTGCTTTGCCACAAGAAGCTCTGAAATATATCACATTGGGGACCCTGGCCCAGGGGATTTTCAGTTCTCAGCTTGCTCCAAATCGATACTTTTTACGTGAGGAGGGCTACACGCTCCAACTGTAGTGAATACTTATGGATCCACACATTAGCTGAAAAATATTGGGGTTATTTATAATAGTAGCTCCTGTAGCACCAACAAAGCTGTACTTCAGGGTCCATCTTTTTTTCGGCAAGCTTGGCATATCCCATTCATGCCTGGGCTCCACGATTCCCGGTACGCAGTCCTGCCTTCTTGACGTTTTCTTCCACCGATGCAAATTTAGCTGCGAAGTCTCGCTGCATATTCGATCATTCCGCAATTTCACTTGGACTGCATCCCACAAACAGCATATTCTTAACCGAATAAGATTAATTGCGCCCAACTTTACGCACGTCCATCCAAATGAATTACTTCAGCACATAGTACCCAGAACTCATTTTGTTTAGGTGTCGCGGGCTTTGTATTTCACACATAGACTTTTCATGAATTTTAAGAAACTTTAGATATGCTACAAAGTTTATTTGTTGTCAAACCCAAGATTCATGGCCCTCGGGGTAAAGGCACATACAATATAGTATCCGTAGAACACATGGTTGACTCGAATTTCACCAAAGGCGCTCACACACTAATCGTATTAACCTCGCAGCAGGCCGCCAGCGGCTAAACGCGCTGCGCTCCTCTCCGTCACCTCGTGGTTCCCATCCGATCGTTCGACCTGCCGATCTTTCAAACTATACGAAACCCACTGCGTCAATTTCTCCAATTCAGCGTTCAGGTTTGAGTCCAGAAAACTAGGTTAAGCTTGAGATAATACAAACTATAAGTCACCTATAGTGAAGCTATGTAATTATCCAATGGTTGGCTCCTGGAGCCACTGGTACCATGTACCAGTCCATCCGATGAGTGACCTAGTCAATCTTCATGTAACTTGGGTACACTTGGGGCTTGTACCCCGTTACATCCTTCCCCACTTAGGTTCGGATTACCGACCAATCAGAATGAGGGAGAGTGAGTCACAAACTCTCATTCTCAAAGTCGAAAGGTATCGACAAGCTGCGAGAACGCGACGGTGGCTCACTTCACAGTTGGAGCCTCGAGCAGCACACGCGCTCTTCTTCACGGTATCCATTTCGACCTTTAGCTTGCTCGTGGCTCTGCGAAAGGCGGTGCGAAAGCACACGCCAAGGCTGCTGCCGGGAAGGCGCAAGCCAAGAGTTCTATGCCTCGCGGCAAAGACTCTGCACTCAAGGAGGCTACTAAGGTGGCCTCCGAGGCGATTGATTCGTCTGGCAACACAGCTGCGAGCAAACGCGCAAGCTTACGCCGCAGTCGGTCGCCTTCGGTGTCGCCTGATACCCGTCCGAACCCGCGCTTCACATACCGTGAGCACAGTCCAGGTACTGAGGACAAGGCTAACGCCAGGAGCCTCCGCAGCGTATCTGGGAGCTCCGATCGAGGTCACACTCCAGTGCCCAGCAAGCACGACAACGACCGTGTCCACTCGCACACTAGTGATCACGATGATCACGATTCAAAGACGCCGGAGCGCTCTGAGAGCCCTGCCGACGAGGCCAAGGGCTCGCCCAATGCTGGCGGCGATGAGGGAGGCAAACCTCCGAAGAACCTCTCGCTCGCCGAGGGTCTTGAGTGTTCTCGGGCTGCTAAAGCCGCAGCCGAAGAAGCCAAGCACTCTAAGGAGCGCATGACTTCGAAGTCCCCACTCCGCGAGGAGGAGGACTGGTTGTCTCTACTAGGATCTCTTCCTATCCTCGGATGAAGAGGAGGAGGGTGCCATTGATGAGCTCCGGGAGACCACGAACGACCTCGACCGGCAGTAGGAGATCTTCCAACCTGCCCAGCGAACTCATGGGGGAATAGGTGGTGGCACCCGTCAGTCAGGGAGCTGCCATCCACCCGAGGGGTTATTGGCCTCCCGAGGAGACCTTTGGGGCTGACCTCTTCTTGGAGAAGCGTACTCCTCCTCGTGGGCTTATCGGTGGCCACACTTCCAAGGGTGCTTACGAACGCGCCCTGGTCCAAAAGGAACAGTTGTTCACCGACAACTTGGAGGTGGCCCGGTGCGTGCTTTTCGCGCAGCACCAGATCCTTCTGAAGGACTTCGCGACTTGACGTAAGAAGACCGAGAACCGGGGTGGTCTCTACTCTGTATGGGGCTACCCCTGGGTTCTTCTTGAGAACTGTCCGAGCTGGAGCTCATGCGAGGACATGTTCTGGGCGTGGGTTGAGACTCTCAAGTACTCACCCAAGGAGTTACGGGAACTCCAAGAAGATCAGCTGGTATCCCAAAATCCTAGACCAGCGCGATCTTCGCATTCGGTTTGTCCACTTGGTCAGCAAGCGGCAGCTGCCAAGGGATATCCAGAAGCGCGCGGCTTCCAGCGCTCGTGATGAGCGCGGGTACGGAGTGTCGTCAACGTCCGTACCCCGTTCGGGCAAGAAGCCCTGGGCTACTTACGAAGCTGCCGCCGCTTCTGTTCCCAGATCGCGACAGCCTTCGGGCAGCTAGCCTGGAGCCGTTCAATCGGCTCCCACGAGTTCTCGGAGTGGGCATAACCCCTCCACTTCACAAGGAGCTGGCGCTTACCACGCAGCCGCCGCTCCTGGAGTACCCGCTCCACGTGGTAGTGGACCTCTCCGTTTAGGTCAAAGAGGGGCGGAGGTGCCCTCGTACGAGTACGAGTATGAGGCTCCTCCGGGGAGCTTCTCACGCCCGAGTGCTCCACCTGCGGGTCCGACGCAGGGCCCCGAGGTTGACCGCCTCCGTCAACGCGTCCTCGTGCTTGAGATTGCACTTGGCCTTGGGACTGGCGGTGATGATGCCGCCCAGGCCGGGAACCGAGGGGTCCTTTCTCGACTTGAGGACCGTCTAGACCGGTTGAGCCGGGAGGTAGCGGACCTCCATGGAGGGGGGGGGGGGGTCGACCGCCAAGCCCACTCGTCCGATCTGGAGGTGGCCTTCCGCTTGATCCGACGTATTGAGTACGGACAACAACGTCCGGGACCGCCTTTGACGCACTCCCAGCCGTATGCGTATGGTGACGTACGCGGCGTATCCGGCGTATGCCCCTGGGGTCCGTTCGTACGGGCCCCTCCGGCGTACGATCTCGATCGCAGCCTTGCTGTCCAGCGCGTGCCTTGGGTGCACGCTCCTGCGCGCCTGTCGACGTCAGATGCCGCTCCTCGCTTCGAGGAGCTGGACCAAGGGTCTGTGAGTCAGCAACCCCCTTGCGGGTCATGGTACCGCTTAAGACGTCCAACGTAGAACGTCGGGCGCGTCGTTATTGACTTTGGTAGGTCGATGGTGTACGACGCACCGTGTCTGGCCAGTACCGCGAACGGTCCGATGAAGCGGTGCTTCAACTTGTTGCTGCCGACAGAGCTGACAGTGTCTAGTGTTTCTAGTGTCAAGTAACACAAATTCACACACTTTAAACACAATTAAGTTTCCTCTTCCATGTTTGTCCGAGTACTCCGTCTGTAGTCCAAAGATGAAGTCAAGACTCATCGACTTCCAACAGTCAGCAGGTACGGGCAGGCTCTGTAGCGGAGCCGAAGCGTGTCCTGCGGGTTTTACTCGCTAACATGTTTAACATGTCTTCACATACTTGGCGACCCACTTGTACATGTGGGCCCACCAGGAGGCCTGCGAAACCGACAGGAAGGTCCTCTCACGGCCCAAGTGGCCACTGGAAGGCGCATCGTGCGCCTCCGCGAGGATGTCAAACGTCAGATCCTCGTCGACGTACGACCACCCGTGGAAGCTCAACAGGCTCTACCCGGTAATAGACGAGGCCATCCACCAACTCATATCGGTGGAGCCGGGAACGCTGCCGCGGCGAAAGCCAGTCAGACTTTGCGTACGTTCCTGCTGCCAGGAACTTGACGATAGACGCCATAGCCTCATCGCCTCGGTACGCCATGCGTATCCGATCATAAAGATCCGTTGTCACCCGAGTGATGTGGGCCAACTCGTAGTCCGTACGCCGAGACAGGGCGTCGGCAAGCACGTTGAGCTTGTCCAGCTTGTATTCAACGCGGAAGTTGTACTCCGCGAAGAAAGACAGCCACCTCGCCATCCGTTGGGAGAGGTGAGGCGAATTGGTCGCCGTCCTCAAGGAGGCGTGGTCTGTGTAGATCACAAAGGGCCTTGAGCCCAGAAGATGTACTCGAAATCTGACGAGGGCATACTTCATGGCAAGGAGCTCCTTGTCGTGAACAGGATAGTTCCGTTCGGCGGCTTTAAGCTGCCTGGGCTGGAACGAGATAACTCGTTCATGTCCGTCTGCATCGTTCTGCAGCAATGCGCAGCTGATCGCATAATCGGAAGCGTCACAGACGTCGCTTAACGGCTTCGTGTCGTCCAGCACGGCCAGGACCGGCGCCTCTTGAAGGCTAGTCTTGACGCTGTCAAAGGCATCCTGGTGCGTCTGCTCCCAGCGCCAGTCAACGTCCTTTTTCAGGAGGTCCGACAAGGGTTTTGCGAGACCCGCGTACCCTCCGCTGTACTTGAGGAGGTAGTTGGCCAAGCCCAACCACTTCCTGATATCCTTCTGGGATCTGGGCGTCGGCCAGGCTGCAATGGCCTTGACCTTGTCGGGGTCCGCCCGAACGCCCAAGTTGCTGACGAAGCAACCGAAAACCTTGATCTCTGGCGACGCGAAGACGCACTTGTCGATGTTGGCGTAGAGCTTGTTCGCTCTCATCACGTCCAACGCTCAACGAAGGTGCTCCAGATGCATCTACATGGTTTTGCCTTCCTCGGCACGGTTATGGACGAAGACATCGTCGGAGTACGTCTGTACGAAGGCACGCAGCGGCCGGAACAGCTGCGTAACCAAGCGATTGAATGTCGTTGGGGCGTTAGACAGGCCCTGTGGCATGACGAGCCTCTCCCAAAGCATGCCGCTTGGAGTGCTCACCGCGGTGAGCGGGATGTCGCTCTCGCGCATCAGGATCTGTTAGTATCCGTCTATCAAATCCAGCGCACTGTACAGTACGCACCCGGCCATGTTGTTCAACAACACATCCTTTCGTGGGATTGGTGTCTGAGCCGGCACCGTCGCGTTGTTCAGCCTGTTATAAGCGTGAACCAGGCGCCACTTCCCGTTCGGTTTTCGAACGCAGAAGGTCGGCGTCAAGTGCGAGGACTTCGATTCCCGCATCATCCCCGCCTTCGCTTTCGCAGCGAAGATAGCATCAATCACCTCGCACTGTTCGCGAGGGAGAGGCCACTGCCTCATGACACAGTACTTTGTGCCAGGCGCGAGATCGATCTCGTGCCGCACTCCACGGTCTGATCGGTGGGTTCTTTGTCATCATGTCCGCATACTCCGACACCAAAGGATACACCGGATCCTTGGGGTTCATAAGAATCTCAGAACCCAAGCGCGATTGACGCTGCTTACTCAACTCCTCGAGGACGTATTCGTCCAAGACAGAGGAAGAGTTCAACTCTTCCTGAGAGGTCTCGTGTCTGATGAGAACAATCTCGGCAATCTCTCCAGCGTTGAGGTTGGCCAGGAAAGACTCTGCCGTCATTTCTTCGAGGTTCAGTATCTCTGCAACCTCTGGCAACGGTTCCAAGTGGACACCAGATGCCTTGACGGGTAAACCGGTCTCGCCATCGAAGATGTGATAACGCTCCTCCACCGACGGTGTCAAAGGAGCCCGGGCCCTGGACTCCGAGTCGTTGTGCACGACTCCAGTCTGAACATGGTTCAGGCTTGACTTGCGGTGGCGGCGGCGTCGTCGACGGCGATCGTGACGTGGAACTTTGTTACCCACGTCTGGGGATGTCGTGATGCTGACATCTGAGGCACTCGAGGCTTTGTGTGGAACTATGTTACCCACACTGGAAGCGCACCCCCGCGTCTTCCTCTTCAGTTAAGGTCTGGGCGACCGTCTGTGGACCAATGTTACCCACTTGACCGACGTCTGTCTGCGTTGCCACCTTCGAGCTTCCTCGGAGTCGTCATATACGTCGATGACTCCCAAGTATCCGCCGGATGCTTCGGTACGTTGGCGGCCCTTGCGGGCGCCCCAGGTCCTGACAGAGGTGGAAACATGACTCACCAATGCTCTGTCGGTCACTGCAGGGCGGCTGGCACCAATGGCCTTGACTCACCAGTCGATCCACGGCTCGTGTTTATCGAGCCAGGGCATGCAGGATCAAATCGTATGGATCCATGTCAAGAACAGTAAACTGTTCGGGGCTGTCGAAGTTTTCGAACTTGACAGCCAGATCCATCTGGATGTTGGGAACAGTATCCTTGTTCCCCTCGGCCAGTCACACTGACACGGCCCCGTTGCCTTTGCTTTCTCTCAATGCATCGGCCAACTTGTTGCTGTTACGAGCAACCGTCCGGCGGCGTGCGAAGTTCTTCGACGCCCCAGAGTCGATCAAGATTCTAGAGGGATGATCGTATCCCCGCACACGTCCGTGTACTACAAGCAGCACATCGCTGCCCTTCGCCGATTCGAGAGTGCGAAGATTCTCAGGGGCTAAGTCCCCGTGGTACGCGCCACCTGCGTACCGCTCACGAAGACTTAGATCTTCCCCAGTATGGCGCCCCGCCCGTACTTGTTTCCGGCGTTCCCCTGGCCTCGGGATCGTGGCTTCTGCCAGCGACCCTTCCGAACAGGCTTGTTGGACCGCCTGCGGTGTCTCTCCGCGGGGCAGTCTCGCTTGAAGTGGCCCAGCTTCCCGCAGCCGAAACAGCGAATGTCGTACTGTTCGGCGGAACCGAGTTCCATGGGGACTGGTCCGCTGGGACTTGCCCGACTGAGATTCAGCGATGAATTCTCAGGCCACGCTGAGGCCAGTGTACGCGCCTGGCGATGGCTGTACTCCTCTTGAAGGGCGACTTGGATCGCCTCTTCGAGGGTGCTTGACTGCACCCGGAACAGCTGAGTGCGCGCAGGGCCCACTCGAAGGCCATCCATGAACACTGTCGCCTTGATGTGTTCGTTGAGTGGGTTGCCCACTACGGATGCCGTAAGCTCCCGCATCTATTGGATTATTCGTGAAGCTCACGCTTTCCTTGTTTGCATGAGAGGAAACGCGAGCGCTGACGATACTCGTAGCTCGTCGGAAGGAACGCGGCTCAAAGCTGCTCGTACAGCTGAGCCCAGGATGTATAGCATCCAGGCGAATTCGCTCCCCGCGTGTACGCCCAACTCTCGGCACGACCGCTAAGGTAGGAGAGCGCGAAAGCAACACGGAGTTGCTCGGTCTAGATCAGCACCACGTCCATCGCGAGCTCTACCTCTCGGATCCAGAAGTGAAGGTTCCCACCTTCCTTCCCTTCGTACGGTTTCACCTTTAGCCGCAATGGCTTCGGGTGAGGCGGCTTCCCTTGAGCCGCCGGCGCCTGCAGGTTTCCCCGCACGTGCGCGATGAGCCCTTGTTCATAAGTGTCAAACGCATTGACACGTGCGAACTGCTCCGCCGGTGTTGACGCCACCAGGCTCTGCAAGGCCTCCATCCCAAAGATGCCTGCCATTTTCCGAACAGACTCGAACTGCGAGTCGTTCAGGTGCGGAAAGTTGTCCCGGTCCATGATGACAGAACCACAGAGGTTCATGTAGTCTACCCGCGATGGCGTGGATTGACTACTAGTGCTACCAAGTGTGACGGGGTCACACAGCACCTTGCGCTTGAGGAAGTAAGAGCTTCCGAGGAGAGTATACAAACTCTAAGTGAACGGCAGTTCACGTGTCCCTGCTCTGAGGGGACGAAGTAACCAGTAAAAGGTACGTTTAAGACTGAATGTATTTATAGGTAAGGTTAAGCTTGAGATAATACAAACTATAAGTCACCTATAGTGAAGCTATGTAATTATCCAATGGTTGACTCCTGGAGCCACTGGTACCATATACCAGTCCATCCGAAGAGTGACCTAGTCACTCTTCATGTAACTTGGGTACACTTGGGGCTTGTACCCCGTTACATTAAAAATAGCCCCACCTCTTTGCTGAGGCTAATGTAAACCTAGAGAGACTGAAGCTTTTTCTTCTCGAGAATACAAACGGGTTCAGTAGCGTTCGGGTAACATAAGTTAGGTTTGATAAACGCAACTGGGGGTACGTACTGGAAATCCAAAGTATCTGATGCTAAGAACCCTAGCAACATTATTTTGAGGTATCACGAGTGTGATCAAGTACCCAATTTTGGAAAAACGACACTAGAGATTATACCCGGGATTTTGAAAAAGTTCACATTTGCTCTTTATTATGAACCGATTTTGGTAAGTTGAAGCTTAAAAAGCCGGGCTAAGCACAGATCTTCGACCTGTGAATATGCTGCATTCAAATACCCCAACCGTGATAACCCCTAGTAATCAATTGTTTTAGTGTGACAATACCGTAGTATATGATTTTATACTATTTTTGCCAAATTGCACATAATTGCACATAACATCCCGGAGTGATTATTGCCACATAAGGGATGTGGTATGTAATAACTTAGTGCTAACTCATCCATGAGGTTACTGTAGTGTTTAAAATTTCAGTAATTTTTAACATTGATGGTGTTGAATATCCGCACTGGAAGAATTCAAAGGAATAATTATATTTGTCTACAACTAGTATCCTATGAAGTATGACGTTTTGTGTTATTATCAGTATGATGTATATGAGACTCCCGCTTGCCTGTAAGCATATTTTACAATTATATGGTAACTGACGCTAAAGTACAGGCACCGCGCGCGTTTTCAATAATTACCATAGCGTTTGGAGAGAACAACATGATATGCTACACCCAACGCTCGAGCCGCCCAGCGTGCAATATAAAACCTATCACATCATTAGCTTTAGCTTTGTCTGAACCTAATTAGAGCAGAAACTAGATTGTAATGAGTCACTTCACAGTAGGTTTGCTACGCTCGTAAGTGCGTGAACCACGCCATTGCTGTGATGAAGGGCAAGGGTGGCGGCAAGTACGCTCTCAACGCCACGGGTCAGGCAAAGACGGTGGAGAATGTGGACGAGGCTGTGACACTCGCCAAGTCTTTCGTCCAGTAAGCAGGTGAGCGCCGTCGTTACGCTCTAGTTGGTAAATGTCATGGATTCTTTCCCTGCCTACATCGTGATCTATGTCTATTTGAGGATTGTTTGTAGCTCAACTACAGTGCCAACAACTTTCTTCTGGTGGTCTTGAAGCTCCCGATACTCACATCGCTCCACTTCGCTTATGAATGGACCCTTTATCTGCTTGCCAACGTCTTGAACACCCATACAATCATTCTAGCGAAAGCAGAAACTAATTGAGGTGACATACTTTTGTCAGTACTAAAAAAAAGTTTTTTAATCAGACACATGACCAGGATTGCCGTGCTCCCCCGAATTGGCTATTGGCAACGTCGGTCTCTATTGTGTAACCGGTTCTACTAACATGAATTAGGAGACAGAACTAACGTACTTGTGTTACTGCTTTCAATACCGGAAGTCTAGCCGTTGTAGACTTGGTATCAGTAGCAAGCTGACAACCTTTCTGCTCCATGGAAGCTGTCAAATGTAAGAAATATGTCTAAAATGAGATTCAGAGAGACTTGCGAGTAGTTGAATGAGCAAACGCTAGCACGGATAAGATAAGTAAAGGTGGATATTAACAATTAGTCGATAGCATTGACCTACATAAGCGCATCCGATTAGTCAAGGTCTAATTCGTGATATACTGAGTACAGAAGTGTGAGGAGTCTCGTGTTATCAACCTCTTTGGTCTAAACTGTAGAACATAACAAACAAGAAAGATAAAAGTTGCATCATGCGACGCACGATATAAAAATTTCTATAAATTAAGCCTATCTAAACTAAGTATACTCTGAAAAGCTTCATAGTTCGGGTTCACTTCGGCTCAAGTTTGTGTATCGAATCCAGTCTGTAAATACACTACTCCACTATAAACTTTGCTGAGCGTGGTCGTTCTAGTTAGATTACTTTCACGCAAGCGGTCTTATGTATAGTTTTATGAAACGTTACTTCGCATGCATTCCATTTTAATGTCGTCACGTCGGAAAAAGCTAGTTAAGGTACTCCTCCAAGGTGTTTGAGATGCTCACAACACACGTAGGCGTTATTAGTGTCCGGAAGGCCTATGGTGGACATAAATCTTTCTCTTTGAGACTGGGCCATGGTGTATGTAGTCTCCACACACAATATACACACTCAGACTAGGAGAGCATCGATGTGAACGACTGACTACCTGTTAAAGGTGTTACCAAATTCGTTCAAACGAAGGCAGCGCTGTATTTGTACATGCAAACGGACCTGTTGCAATCTCATACTTCGAATTAACGTGTTGCGCAAGATGGCATGTGTGCGTTGCGTAGTGTTAGAAACGTTTTCTGTTTGATTTCAGAGCCAGAGATAAGGAAATCTATTCAATTACGTCGGTAAAACATAGCACTTTAACCCCGTATTATGACTCATTCTTGCATTATAAGTATTATACGGAGGTTAGTCATGCTTAGCCACACTTACACTAAATATATGTAAAGCTAGCCAATAAGATCTTACAACGAAAAGACAGGCATTTTAAGGGCGCTAGTGCAATTCAGCATTTTTGTTGCAGTTGCTTAAGTTGCTTGAATTACTTATGTTGCTAATCTAATTATATTTGATTTTCCAAAGTGAGGGAGAGTGCCATAAATAGGTTGTTCAGAGTCATTGCACAACTGACAGCGTGGACAGGACCTGAGCAATGGAGAACGTACACACGTAGTCAACGTTGTAGAAGCCACGCCCAAGAGGTCGAAAAAGCAAACTGATGTGCGCCTGCATCAGCAGGTACGAGAGGGCGCCTTCCTTCCATTTGACGGGTTATTTTATTACATACCGCTGACACTATGCATGCAAACTGTGAGCAGCTAATTTACCGAGTTTGAGGTCGACATGGGGGCGTCCCATAACATCGACCGGGCATGTTAACAGCGCTGAAGACGAACGCGATTTCTAACAATCACGAACAGCATGCCGGAATGCAGTATATGTTTGATAAGCACGGGAACACGGAAGAGATCACGACACACACTCCAACCTTCGTTTCAAACACAGCCTTTGTTCTATTTGGTATTCGACCTTATCTGTGCAGATATCGTGTATGCTTCGCACTCTAGGTTGAACGCTGACGCCGCTATTTAATCGGTGCTGCAATAATCCTGTCAATCATAGTGTTGCCGCTCGACTGCTCCAAGAATATTACGCTGAGCAGCAAACTTAACATTTATTCGATCCAGTGTTAGTTGAGTTTCGCGCACTATGAGAGACAAGCAAGGGCTACTTAAGTAAACTAGCTACTGAAGTGTGTTTAATAACTAGGGTGCTTCACTTTTGGCTGGGAAGACTGTGGACGTTGCGTAATTATTTCTACTATCATAATATGAATATAAAAGCGCTCTCACCGCTACTGAATTACTTGCTACATAATTATTTGTTTAGATTATTCGTTATTATATCTATGATCTACTGGCTGACATCGTCGAAAATGGATGCTACTACAATGTTTGCCACATGCCCACATTTGTTTCTTTGTGAGGCTGTCCATACAGAGCTTTTAGCTGTCCTCCCTGGAATGTTTTGTTTTAATTAAGCTTACATTGAACTGCTCCAATATAAATGATCAAATGTCGTTCCTACGCAAAATGAAAACAAAGTTTGCAGAGGGCAATGATGAACCGCCAAGATTGCATTTATTCGTTTTTCTAACTTCTATATGACTGCTGCAAAATTGGCCGGCGTAAGTACGCCAGTTTAAATAAACCAGAGTAATCAGGCCGGCGTAAGTACGCCAGTCTACTTATCCCGGCAAATGTATGCCGTTACCATGGGTTATTATATGGTAGCTGCTAATGAGTTACACATCGCGAACACACGTCACAGATAGTTTTATAAGTGAGCCACTACAGTTCTTTTTTTTTTTTAGTACATGTATAGCTTCCATTTCAACAGTCCACGTTTCGTTAGGGTACGGTGGCGTTCGGGGTAAATGTTATCTGCATTAAGCTGGCACTTAATATAAACCGTCCCTGTCAGCCTCCGTCTTCGAGGGGTTAACGTTTCTGTCGGGCACCGGGAGGACACGGTAGTTGTCGATACACCTCAAAAGCTACTCAAACCCAAAAGATTCCCAGCGTATTCCGGAAGTTACAGCGGCTTTTAGCGTATCACACAGGCTTGTAGTAAAACATCGCATCCTGAAAAATGCTCACTGGTCCATAATACTTGTAGACACCCGAGAAAATCACAGAGCTATCTATCTATTTGGTGCAACAGAGAGTTATCTATGCTCAGTTTGACGCGTTATTCAAATCGTTTCTGATACCCGTGATATGAGATCGGTTCGCGATGATTTAGATCAAAGGGGTAAAATATCTTGCAGTGACGACTGATAGTTGGCAGTCTCTACTGCTTACACTCTTTGTACAAGGAATCCGGGCCGCCCATCCAACGCTTAAAAACATACAAGAAATGCTTCTGATGGGTTATGTTATGTGAAACACTCAGCCATTGATGATTCCATAGTTATTAATATTGAGGGGAAATTCCAATTAACGTCCGTTTTATTGAAATAAGTCCAGAATGCGTCCATACCGTTTAATCGAGTACAGTCTACCCTTTCAATACAAGTGCATTTACATTTTCATTACGAGCGGCCGCTGCAGAACATGGTTCTGGTGAACGCGTGGTGAGCGCGCGCGCTCTGGTGACGCCTGCGCCGATCGTTTTCATCTTCACTGGTCAGGGTTCTGTCGTTGTTGACAGCTTCTAGAAGTCCTTATTGCTCGTGACATTTAGAACCGTGGTGACACTCACCGCGCAAGCCGTTCGGCTTCTCATGATGGGTAAGAACCCCGGTCCATTACCGTGCACTTCGACGCCAAGAAGGTGCTGGCGCTGGTTCAGCCCCCATTTCACGGATGAGGTGGGCCTGCTTCGGATAAGTTGTTGCAGGTACATGTAGTCCTTTTTAACATGTAGCAGCGACTGTACGTTGTGGCTGATGAGAACTTCTCGCCGGTTCACGTTCTCACTGAGAACGTGAGCCTGGAGCTGCTATATCTGGCGCTGGCTGCCTTCAAGATGCTAAAATTGACTACCGCCGAGACGGCGGAGAAAGTTATCACAGACGCGTTGGTGCAGCTTCGTGCCGGCAAGAGGAAGTGCAAGCAGACGTTGCTTCTCTTGGGGGACAGCGTTCGCCGCTTCGGAGATTGACCCTGCTCCCGCATTGACGAACATGGTGCTACCTACTTCGAAGTACTCTGCAGGTTCGCGACGTCACAGATGTGTCATGTGAGATCCTGTGGTAACGTAAAAGTAATTTCCATTCTACGCCATCTTGGATACATGGTACAAAAGGGATACACGGTACATATTGGATACAGTACAAAAGGGACACACATCCTTCTATTGAAAGGGTAGACGGTACTCAACTAAACGTTACGGGCGCATTCTGGAACTATTTTAATAAAACGGACGTTATTGGTACATATTGGATACAGTACAAAAGGGACACACATCCTTCTATTGAAAGGGTAGACGGTACTCAACTAAACGTTACGGGCGCATTCTGGAACTATTTTAATAAAACGGACGTTATTTGGAATTTCCCCAAATATTTATCTTGTATAAATCTGCTCCAACTCCATGTCTGCTTTATAGTAACAATCATTTAATCGTTTATGAACACTAGCGATAAAATAAGTACACTCGTATAAGGCAGTAATTGTCATGAGTGTAATTCAACACTTCTTTGCTCAAATAGGTGAAACTATCACGACATGATTTGTTATTACATATGAGTAATCATGTTAGATAAATGATTACCACACCATTCAGCAATGCAGATGCTGCAGCTGCGAAGCAGGTGCAGGAGATGCGTCACAGGAAATCCCAACGTTCGCAACGTTAATAAGTTTTGTCAACCTAAAGGGTAGGGAATCCTTTAACGTTGAAAACGAAAAAATTTCGCAGTTCGAAGAACTGCGTTAGAGGGCTATGAAAACTTTGACATCCTGCACCATTACGCTTACTTAAGCGAAGTTGCGAAACCTGCTGTGTGACCCCGTCACATTTAAGATGAAGCTGCGCAAATAGCTAAGCATCGATCCCTACAATGCTCGAAACAACACGGTCTCGTGTACGACGGTGTTGTCACGAGCGTTGCTTCATAGAATATAATGCAGCATTACTGTGGATCCTATTTGACAGAATGGGCGATGTAGCTTGCAGAGTGGCTACAGATAAACTGACTCTTGATTGCCTCGAGTGTTGGGCCTCAACTAGGGTTACGCGAGGCTGGGATAGGTATGACGCCAGTAATATTAATATAACGCTTTCCTTTTAACCTGTTTCAGGCTCACTAACGTAGATTAACTTCTGGGCTATCGATACTAGTGTTTCACCTGCTGGAACAATGCGACCAAATGCCAATACAGTACTTTGTCGCTGGTAATCCAAGTGTCGCGGAACCCGGGGTAATTGTTTCCAAGCAAGGAAAATTTAATAATGAGAAAACCTAAGCAAGCAAAAGAAAGATTGAGAGCTGGTTTGACTTCGCCCCTCCACCACGCTCCTAATCATGCAGTCATAAGCGCGTGCCCATGACCATTGTGAACTCATGCCGCGTGCCTCGAGCCCAGTAAACGCCGAGGCCGTAAGTTTCTTCTCCGTCGATTGGCCTCGTGGCGCGTGCCTCGCGCCACATTGGTCGATGTTGGCCTGCACGTCAGCTCCACCTCATCGAGGCCACGCTTGACCGTAATCTGGCAACACTGCCCCACAACGCTTGGTCACGGTGAGGGTTTTAAGTCGAGCAGGAAGCGCAGGTCATCATCTCCGGTGGGGGCAGCATAGTCACGTACTTTAACAGGAACATCCTGTAGCAGAAGCGCTGACACAGTGGTATGCAAGGTATGGAATGCCTGACTCGCTACTGTCTGACCAAGGTACTCATTTTTGAACTGAAACGATGAATCATGTAGCCGCCAGGTTGAAAGTTAAACTCAAATTTACACCGGTGTATTCGCAATGGCTGAACGGAACAGTCGAAAGACTCAACAAAGACGTTTTGCGAGTCTTCAGGGTATTGCTATTGGAGTATGGTCTGGATCAACTGGAGTGGCCATATTTACTCCCGGCGGTGCAAGCAAATTTCAACCACACCAAGGTTCAATCGCTCGCTGGAGACGCAGCAGTACGAGGTATTCACTGCACTTCCTGCTTCCTTGGGTTTGGGCTTGATCTTGATGCCGGCGACTTGCGACAGGGCTGAGCGTATTGTCGATCTCGACGACGTTGGCGAGTTGGTGGGCAAACTCCGTTCATCGTTGTACAAATTTCACCAATAAATTGTGATGAAAAGGAACGCAGACGTCTTCGAGATATGGCGTCACACAAAGGGAGTCTCGCAAACTTTGCTATTGGCCAACGACTGCCGAACGAGAAACTACTGGCTCAATGGGTTGGGTCCATTCAAGATCGTTGAGGCGCTACAGCACTCTTTCAAGATTGAGCACTAAGTGTCTTCTGGTTATGTGTATGAAGTACACGCATCCCGGCTAAATTCTATGCCGACTCCGAGCTGAACACGACGTCTGAGCTAAAGGAGCTCGTAGTCCAAGGACTGCTGCTGGGAGTCGATCGGATCGTGAACCATCGCTTCCACCAACCGATCGCTGGGAGCTGCTCATTTCGTAACAAGGTCTGCAAGCCATCGACAATTCGTGGGAATCGCTATCCACATAGCAGCAATATAAGCTGTAGGCGTAGCACAAGAAAAAAAAACATACGCGGAATCTCCAAAGCCTTCACCCAGATATAGGAAATCCCAGTGCACGACTTCGTTTCGCTTGGTTGTCGTCAGCAGCGGGCCGTAGGGTTGGGGAATTCGACGCGGTCCCTCAAAGTGCTTACAAAGCAGACACTGACGCACAAACTTCACGCACATTTTCCTCCAATTTCATGATGTAAAATCGCTCTTTCAGCACCAACATCATTGGTTCTTGCTCTCGGTGGGCATGAGAGCCACAATAGGCCGCCACACCAATGCGAGCAAGCAGATCATTTGCTCCTGTTGGAATCCAAGGACGTCTGTCCTTGACCTGCACACCGCCCTCCTCCAAAAGATCTGCTTTTAACCTGGGTTTTTGCGCCCAGCAGCCGATTGAGCTGAAATAATGTCATCCATAGTAGGGAACATAAAGGCATCGGCGTCCTCCAGCGGTCAAAGGGCACATAGTTCGTGAACACGGACGACATGTCGTCCGCGCGTCTGCACCGCAGCTACTCGAATGCTGTCAATCTCGCGGACGTGCCAACGTGAGATAATGTCAGCCCAGACGTCGCCAGAAATGTGCTCAATACTATCATGCAGCCCACACAGTCGCATAGCCCATCGCTGTAACCGGTCTCTGGCGTATTTAAATTATATTGGCATGATCACAAAACAAACGAAATCCCTTCCGACGCAGTAGCGGATACTGGAGGTCATGGCAAGCCTTGACAATCGGAAATGCCTCTTTTTCGACCACAGTCCAATTGAGTTGTGAGTGGCGGGATTTTCCACCCTTGCAAACTACCAGCTGATGGTTCTGCTTCTCCACGGGAACACCAACTTTCTAGTTGCCACTCCATCACTTGAGTAACGATAATGCTGAAACCTGCCAACGACGCGTCCATGAAGACACACAGCTCTGCATCAAGGTCGGGATGAACTATCATCGACGAGTCCTTCACCAATGATAAGACACTATTATAGGCAGCTTGCTGTTCCTCGCTCCACTGTGTTGCAACTTGTAATGCATTTCGATTGCATTTGCCAATCCGTCTCTTCTCAGCCTCCAACTTATAATGAAGAGGAGCGGTCAATCGCGAGTAGTCAGGTAGCGACTCATGCAACCAATTGGTCGTGTGGGGAAGCGCTTGGAATTCTGGAGATTGAAAAGTGGACGTGAAATTGGCCGATCAGCTACGAGGGGTCGCCCAGTGCAAGTACGCAGTCACACGCCATCACTCTGGTGGATCGTCATTCTGGAGCACCGGCATTCGGATTCGCACCGTCGCTCTCGACATGATCGAAATGGTGCAATCATTTCGAAAACCCTGGTTGAAATCGGCATTAGATCGCAGTCATTTTGATACGCGATCTACTCAGAAGATCGACTGATTTGTACCCAAGTTCGGTAAAGCATGATTGGACCTTGAAGTACCAGATTGTCAATCGTAGGATACGCAAGGTAGTGGGCCAAAAGGACTTGAGGTAATAACAAAGTGAATGTTGCCTTGTCAACAACAAGTACCTTGGGTTTCGATACTGTAGCGGGAAATTTCCAAGACCAAGTACACGTGTCGATCGCCGGAATTAGCAGCTTGGCCGGCCTGACTGTCGCCGCTCTCGCACTCAACTCCCCCGCTATAGGAAACGGTCAAGTCTCGCAAGAGAAGGTCTATCTGCCCTACGTAAAGGAACCCCACCCCAAATCGATCAAGACCATCAGGCGTCACGAACGAAAATAATTCTTGGCCTTCGGGGTGAAGCAGCAATCGCCAGAACCGTGAGTCCGATCAAACCTCGAAAACACCCTTCTGCCTAGTAGTACCTCCATGACGGTTGCAGCCGAAGGCACCACTTCAGCAATCAGTATAGCCATCTTGTTTACGGGTCGATAATCAATAGTGAGGCGGAATTGGCCACGTGAGCCAGGTTTTCGGACTGGTACAGCAGCACACGCCTACCGAGAAGCGTTGTTCTTTTCCACCAATCCTTCCTTCTGTAGTGCGTCCACATACGTTCGTATAAATTCCGCTTGAAGCGGAGCATATTTGCGAGCGGACTGCGGTAAGGCACGGTGTCTGACCACTTGAGCGTTATTTTCAGAGGTTTGACAGCCGCAGCAGCACCGAGTGTCACTGTTTCACGACAAATATCGGGGAAATGCTCCAGTAACTCACGCACCTTGTCAACATGTTCGATAGGTAGCGTTGCCTACGGTCCGTTTTACCAACGCATCCAGATCTGTGATTGGCGAATTCGCCTCGGCAGGGAGCGCGTCGCCGACTGGAATCCTCTTCGTCCTCCACTAGCGTTGAATCTGCTAGCTGCGCAAGAGCTTGGTCGATATCAAGTACCTAGGTGTTGTAGAGCGTCCTTACCGAGTAGGGATTCATTTCCTGCTCCATCCAATATCAAACAAGGCATGGACCGAATGTTGACAGGGCCAGCAAGTGTCGCTAACTCGAAGTCCAGCAACACATTGACAGACTCGTCCATCCGCAAGAGTCACTCGAATGGGGGGAAGGAAGAGAAATCATCCTGGGGTCGGCTTGTACGGCAAGCAGCGAATTCGCCATCTCGCTGGAAATCACGCTCTGGTACTCCTGCGACATTCGATGAAAGTGCTGTCATGCTCTATAATCAGAACATAGAGAGCAACGTCATCAGATTTGCAGTCGCGCCGTTCTAAGTCAACAAAGCGGTCAATCTGAGCCCTGAGGACAGGTGGTTGCAGGCTTTCGACCAGCAACCGGCAGCGAGCCTTTATTCTGCTCATGTGTCCTTGGTCGTCCTCATTGCCAGCTCCAATCAGTCCTTGTAACACGTTGTCTTCCACGATTCCGTTGAAATCCTCATAGTAGCGGATATGCGCGCATCACAGTCCTCGATTAATAGGTCCATCTTAAAGTTCGCGCGGAACAGAGACGAGGCATCGGGTACAAACTCGTTCTTGTGCGTACGGCAGCGCGTCCACGGCACCCAGGATATCGGCATCGGTGACGGATGCTATAGGTTTCTTGATCACGTACTTAGCAAGGTTGTTCAGCATCTTTCGCCTGACCGAACCCTTTACAGTAGCTACAATATTGTCGTTAGTATCGCTTGTGGTGGTGCAGCGATGGCGAATCTTCTCCATATAGCGTTCCTGCTCACTGTGCCACTCGATCAGAGCAGCATGCTCCCAGATGATCAGCTCGAAAGGCTTGATGACCACGAAGATAGGTTGAGGGGTCGACATCTCCACATCTCCGTCGGAGTCCACAGTGTAGCGTGTCCTTGACATGTTGAAGTTGTCCCAACTTAACCTCTCAATCGAACTTAGGTTGCACTTAAAAATCGCTCTTAGCCTAACCTGTCGCACTTAGTCGAGTCGCTTGGCCCACCGAGGAATGATAGATTAACAAACTTTTGCTCTGGAAGAGCGCAAAGCTAGCTTTGTCGCTGAACCCGGGGTAGTTGTTTCCAAGCAAGGAAAATTTAATAATGAGAAAACCTAAGCAAGCAAAAGAAAGATTGAGAGCTGGTTTGACTTCGCCCCTCCACCACGCTCCTAATCATGCAGTCATAAGCGCGTGCCCATGACCATTGTGAACTCATGCCGCGTGCCTCGAGCCCAGTAAACGCCGAGGCCGTAAGTTTCTTCTCCGTCGATTGGCCTCGTGGCGCGTGCCTCGCGCCACATTGGTCGATGTTGGCCTGCACGTCAGCTCCACCTCACCGAGCCACGCATGACCGTAATCAGGCAACACCAAGCGACATCACATAATTATTAATAACTAATGAATCTGAGTTTGAAATAATTACGTACCTTAGTTAGGAGCTGTGATTGCTTCTGAGGTCATCCGTAGCTTAGAAAAATGATGGTGATTTCCGCCTTGGCGTTAGCTAGGCAGATTGCATCCACCTTCACAAACATCACTCAAGAATCTTAGAGTCGTTATCAACGGTTGTACCGGCGCTGTATTGATACACCGGTTATGGCCATCCTTGTTGGGACGACCTAAAGTGCTTTCTATCCCAGAACAACAGAAGCTTTGAAGTTCTTTAATGCACGATGCTGCTGGCCAGGTTGATTTAGCAGAAAAAAGCTCACCTTTATCAGGTTCCCATCAGGTTGGAGCAGGTTGATTATGAATAACGAATAGGTAAAAATATATGGGGTTCTTATTTAAAAGTTAAACTTACTTAAAGTATCATATTACCTACGAATGCGAACGCCTGAGCGTTTTCTCACGCGTCGAAGCTACCTCGTAGAAGCTCAGAAATCACACGAATTCGGAAATGGACAAGTCCTTCATCATGCTTTTCGCAAACTTTCGGATCCAGGAACTTCCACAAAAAACGAGCGACGTACAGACCACAGCTATGAGTATCTTTCTGTCGCGGTGCAGATTCAGTATCCACTTGTAGTTAATGAACGACGAAATAGACCGAAGCTCTGAGAGGACTTTCCCTTGCAAACCTTCTACTGGATTCGTCGACATGCTGATATTTGCGTAAAACTTATTTTTGTGAAGTTTATCACCACGGCTACCCAGTGTTAGCAGGCGACCACGAAGATGCAGATCCACGTGACTGGAAGACGCAGATGAACTGGCACTACCAGGAACATACGCGAGCAAAACGACGACGTATGTTGCCAAATATCCAAGGCAGAATATCGAGACCGGAAAGAACCGGATGGGCGTGCAGCTGTAGACGTACATGATGACGAGACAGACCCACGAGACACCATAATCATTAGTGATCTTGTTGTACACAACCGGGTTGTTGCTGAGATTCACGGGAATAAATATCCACGGGCCAGAGCACTTCGAAATGGCTAAAGCATACTCAGTTGGTACTAATTCACGCTTTCTGCTTTCAATCACTGGCAGAAAAATGGTATCCGCTCCTTGCCGTCTCCACATTTTCCCAAGAGCTCGAAAAATGGATTCACTTAGCCACAATCCAGGTGCCACACGATAAATATGAGAAAATCTAAGAATTCCTCTTCGAATCCGGTGACTTGTGCATACGGATGGTGGTGATTAATAGAACCGAGAATACGCTCAAACTCTTTGTCTGCGAAAGACTGCTGCTGAACCCATTTTGCTAGCATCTTGCCATTTCGACATATACTTCGCAGCGTTGAACTTTCTTGCATTGAGTTCAGCTGCGCAAACGTGTAATTACCAAGGCCCGAAATTCGTACGCACGGCGGAATGGATCAATTACTGGGTTGATCATCAGAAACAGAGCAGTCCGACGAGTCGTCCAGCGTAATGACCTTGTTGCTGTCGTAAATCTTTCTGAGCGCTTTTCGAACCAGATCAAATGGAAGAACGAATGTAATGCAGGAGGATAGAATCGGTGATTTGTCGGTCCCAATTTTTGGAATCTTTTTCACAGCTTTTTCGTGCTTGGTTTCAATCGTCTCGATAGCAGTGCTGACTTGAAGCAGGGTTCTCTCGCGATTACTGAGTTTTCGCGCGACGGTCACGATATCTTCTCCTGCAATATCTCCTGCTGCTGCAATTTTCTCATAGAAGGTTTTCCTCGATGCTGCAGTAGCGCGGGCCCTAGCCTTCGGGTCAATCTTTGGTCGACCTCCACGTCTGACTTTCTTATTAATATTCACCCTATGCTTCGTTTTTTCTTCATCATAATGATCACTGTCAGCATTCACACCATTACTAGATTCGGAAAATGCATGTTTGATGTCATTTCCAGCGTATCCCGATGTTATCTGTGCTGCAAAGAGTGCCGCTTTCGGAGGTTTGTTGGCTGAATTTACCAATTGTATTTCAGGATTGCTCTGTAAAGGTCCAGGTTCCTGACTTTCTTTTTGAATGGCAGTCGCCGCAGGTTTTTCTTCGAGTAAATCCAACAAACTCTCCTGTTCGTCTTCATTGTCGCTTAAATCATCAAATCGTTTCACTTTCACAGTCGCAAAAGTGATTCGGGCAGGAGAGACATCACATAATCGTAACTTTGATGTGAACGCCTCCAAAAAAATTATCTCGTTTTCGAACCGCTCTTGAGGGAGATCTGATAACTCTTGAACTAATCGGCCAAGCGTTCTGCTCGCAACAACATGCTTATCCCGGGGACCTAATTTGGCCTTGGTTGTGGGCTGGGTTGTTTTTGAGTAGTTAAATGTGGGTACGCTCGGCAACACCTCAGTTGTACGCACGTTCCTCCTCCATCTTCGGTGGATAGCAGCGATAGGAATAACCGGATAAAGCGAACAGCTTGAACGGTAGAACATTACATGGCGACAAGGAAGTTTCATGGATACAGAAAAGTCGCAGGAGCACGACCAGTTTGTCAAGCTGATAGTATGCATATCAACTGAGCTCGAAATTCTGCATACATTGTTTTCCTCGACGAATTGATATCGTCTTCTCGCTTCAACGTAGAGAGCAAACTCATATTCTTTCCTGATTGTCTCTGCGGCCCATGGTGTACTTATATGGAGGAAGAGGTTAAGATCTGGACTGTACTTTGCATGCACCCAAGTTCCTTCGTGTAAATCTTTGACTTCGTACTCATTTTGACATCTCTGCTGGAACCTCAAGATACTTCTAGACACTCTCTCATAGTTGCTTGACTTTTCAGATTTAGTTTCAACTTGCCGAAATTCGACTCAAGTCGATTGTTGGTGTGATTACGAAAATGTGGTTGGCGAGATCTACCAAACATTGTCCACATCGAAGTAGATCCCGTCCAGTTCTTCTGAAAGTACTCCCAAAACGAGGTATTCCCACGTGCGCATGCAAGTTTCTGGAGCAGCTTCGTTGAACTTCAAATTCAGCCTCAGAAGCCGAATATACGAGATTATGAAACACATGCTCCATGGATTCGTATTCATCGCGCGAATAACGCCCGTACTTTGCTTCTTTTACAGTCGCACGAAGATACTTCAGAACATGGAAATGACACAACAGCAGAGTTGCTTGTGGGAAACTCTCGCGTAAAACATATACCTCTTTTGTGTCCTTGTCAATCATGACAACCTTTTTGTCAATCCAGCTTGCGATTGCGTTTTTTGAAGTGGTTAATCACTTTGCGAAGATGCCTTTCAGAATTAGTCTCAATAACTGAGTGCTGAACAAACTGCCCGGCTCCGAACGAATCCATTATCATGAGACTGCACAATAGTTAGTCGTATCTACAGTCGGATGCAAACGGAATAGTTTTTAGTAATCAAAACAAAAAAAATGAAAAGTAAAACTCACCTATTAGTTTTGTGTGTACAATCGATCATCAGCAATTCTGGAAAGTCCCGGAACATCGCGAAATGAGTCATACCCTAAAAGCGGCACAGTGCCGGCATTTACTCAATGCAATAGACTCTCATCGGATATTATATCTGCATACACAACAGCTCGGCAGGGATCCAGCATATCTATTACTTCGAAGTAATACTCTATGCAAATGAGACCGAGGAAGGTTCAAGTGCCAGCATTAAAACTTGCGACGCATGTGGCTAGTTGTAAGCGAAATCGATCCTGTTGATCCAGTCTCGGACTCGTCGACACTGGAAACGTTATCACGATCGTGATCGTTAAAATCAAGAAGGAACTCTGTCATAGCTACATTGTCGCTGGCTTCACCACGCAGATCCCTACGAATCCGGGCGATCAAATTGTGGACAACTTTCATGGTAACCTTGTAAATAGAATGGTTACGAATGTACTCGTAGATGCTGAGGCTCTTGCCTCCTACTCGAACCATCAGACGGACATCATCTAAAATCGCCTCGCACTGTGAAATTTGCCTATTTTGTGGGTTGTCGAACTGAAGTTGTGACAGAACGTGAATGTGCTTGAACACAGGACATCGGGTCTGAACGCGCCATTTCTCATCAATCAAGCAACTTTCGGCCATAAAACGAAATGGACACGAGTTATCCCGGAGCTTTTGCAACGGGCAGACTCCGGTACCACGTGACTTCCTACGCCAGCCTTGAGTGCAAATATAATGTTTCCGCCAACATGGCAATTCGTCAGGCAAATACTGCAACTTGACCTCCCCGCGCCTTTTTGGAGTTTAATAACTGCTTGTTTCGTTTCGCGATATTCTCCGTCTCTTTTGTCACTAGAAGCGTGAATGTCCGCTTTTGATAGTCTTTGCGGTAGACATCCCACGTAACGCAATCGTCGTGAACCGCCTGCAATGGCTCAGCGACGAATTCGTTAATTCGTAGACCCGAGTCAACGCCAATATTCGTCTCCCTAATGTCACCACTCCGGTCGCTCGACTGTCGGTGGCCATGTTTTCCATGCTGTCTTCTCTCTCACGCTTGCGATACCGCTCTTGAGTAAGAGCCACTTCCATCTTGTCAACTGCGTAGCTTGCTAAGACGCCAATTGAACAGCACGTGCGGTCAATGCGCTTCCGTTAGTTGTAATGTGAACAAAAACTAAATGGCTAGAAGACGCTAAACGAGCTACCTGTTTTGCGACCTGTTCAACCTGCTACAACCTGGTCTTGAAATTATCAAAGTAGTTATTCTACTATTTATAGCTAAGTGTGATAAAAATGCTCAACCTGCTACCAACTTGTTCAACCTGATAATAACCTGATTAAACTATTCTGTCCAACCTGTTACCAACCTGTTCGACCTGGTGACAACCTGGTCATAACCTGCTACCAACCTGTTCATCCGGGAAGCAACCTGCTCAGAGTAATTTGGGAAACCTGCTACCAACATGTTCTCCATGGCGGCAACCTATTCACAACCTGCTTCTAACTTATTCTATCTGGAAGCATCCTGCTTTTGTGTACCTCCTAGTAACAGTGACATTTTACTTCTGATGCCTTTATTATAGTTCCATCCAAGTAGTAAAACGCAGACAAATCAACGTTGATTTAGTAGAATAATCGACGATGCCATCGATAATCGATGTAAACACGCTATAAACTCAGGTCACGAAAACGAAAACAAAACACTAAATACACGAGCGACGCACTCATGATTCGACCTGCAATGCCATCGATTTATCAAGGGAACGAGCTGGTTTTCGAGCGCAATTGTGAGAAGATCGAGTGCATGGCTTGTTTTATGTAAAACTGGGAATAGCGAGTGTCCTTTGTTCAACTTGGTGGATTGACCGAGTGCATGTCAAGGTTGAGGCTTTTATTTCTTGAATAATATTTAAACACTGCAGGTTGCAGAGCAATTACATGTAGTAACCTGGTATTTGTTGTTAAGACGGTATTATACCAAGTAGAATTATGAAACTCGTTAAAACGCCATAGCCTTCTGCCCACCTCATAAACAATCTCAACTGGTTGGGGAGCTTGAACATTGTTCACCAACAAGTTAGTGGTACTGCTAAAAGCCGCCGGCCCCCAAACACCAATCGAGTTCCACGACCCTCACTTTCTAAAAATCCCTTCCAACATTCCCGTCTTACTCGATGTCTCCACACACTGGACACAAATAAACTTTTCTAACAGCTGAAATTTGTACTCAGCGATTGCACCATTTTGTGAAAAAGTAGACTGCAATCGCTAACCCCACAAAGTGCACTCGAAAACCATTCTTGCCCTTTATGACTATCCCACCGCATCAACCCTTTTGGGATAGTGCTACTGATGGGTCGGTAATCGTATCGATATATCAGTTAGGGTCATCCCACCGCGTTAAACCTTTTGGGGTCAAGTTAGAGCTACTGATAGGTCGGTATTTGTATCGATATACCAGTGAGGACCAACCTACCGGGCCAATTTTTTGTTGGGCAGTCCCCTACAGCACAAAAGTGCTTCCTATCCCAGTATTACTAGACTCGTTGCGCAACGATGGGTCTGGGAGATAGAATTGAGAAGAAACATTTCCAACATCATTCCGTTGTATTATCCTATATATAAGATATGTGTCGTTGTTTCCGTTGAGAGATTTACATGTTAGCTGAGTGCAAGCTAGTAGATGCAAAATGGCGACAGATCTTCATTTCAGACATGTCGAAGTGCATGGAGAATGCCCAAGCACAGTCATACATTTCGCTAAAACTATAACGTGTTGGCAAATTGATTGACTCATCGCCGAAAACTCCATCAATCATGGACACTCGTTGTCACGAGACTTATCTTGTGATACTGGACATTTCGCCGTGGTCATGACACTCGTCCACACAAGAAAACAGAATTGACTACTTTGCCTGTGTCCTGATCTAGTGATGACAGACAGCATGCACCGAACGTTTTGGTCGTCTAGATTTTAAAGTTCAAAACATTTATGTGGACCACAGATCATGTTGCATGAACGTTGACCCAGTTGACGACAAATTAGTCCTCGTTGGGCTTACCAATAGCTAGCTTACGCTACCTATCTCCCAGTAAAATACAACTTAATTTCGAGCAACGCTGCTGTCAATCCGATGGCACACAAGAATAGATCTTCATTGAAAGAGGTTCGTTTGCTCCCATTAAAACGCCAGCTTAAAAATTTGGAGCTGGCGCTAGCTTAAGATTATTTTTCAGTAGTTTTTTTTCGCGATTTAAATACATATCCGATATTGTCTCAAAACCTGGAAACAGTGCCGTGCTAGGCTCACCGCGGTATCAATTTTTGCAGCTGAGATTTTTATTTCAGCCCCTTTACACGCTGCGAGTCCAGTTTAGCTGTGGCCCTCATCATAAACTATTTTTTATTGTAACGCGGCGCTAACGAATTATCGCCGTTCTGTCTGTTTCAATTTATTTTATTCTGTTAGCTCTCCAACATATTCTCCAATATTGCAAATTACGACTACTTGTAGTCCAATCAATCAATCAAATGTCGTTCTTTTATTCTATTTTACTACTTCTATCTGACCTGTGTACTCCCCCGGAGCAAATGCTCCGGGCCACCAATCAAACCAATTCTTCACTTTTTAACTGTGAGAGCTTGGAAAACTGCCTTCAGTGCTCTGATTGGTTGGTAAATTAATGGCACTGAAGTCTTGACTCTACCGGAAAAAGTCTCCTCTGTCCGTCGGATGGACTCCACCCTACAGGTAATGATGTAAATGCGTGCCTACAAGTCTCTGGGACTTATAATAATATAGTCGTAATCTATAACGAACGGCGGTTGAGGCAGATGCGTACTTCGCTCTTAAAAGTCAAAGGGTCTCCGGCGCTAGCCCGACAATCCACCGAGTAACGCGGCTTTCTGTGTGTCGATAGAATTTCTGCTTACTTCCCCCGCACGTCAATTAGCGTTGGCGCCTCCAACAAAGAAAAAAAACAAGCGGAGTACTGTTTTATTCATTTTATTCAAAACTATGTATACGCAGCTCAAAGAACTGTGTTAGAGGGCCCCAAAAAGTTTGACATCCTGCAACTTAACACCAGCCTCCCGGCTTCCTTTGAAATCCTGCAACTTCAATCCTGTCGTCAGCGGCAGTCAAAAAGTTGACATCATGCAACTTAACGCCAAAATCCTGCAACTTACCGTTGTCAACTGGTCAATTAATTCGACAATTGGATTGCTTTTTATTTATACCTTAGAGCATCTCCAGCGGTCCACTGTAAACGGTAACGGCAAAGATATAGCGTGGGATTTTACTGGAGAGTGGTAATTTACCTCCAACCGGTGCTCCGTAATGCTAAACGTGAAATCTAAAATCGGTAAATCTAGCGGCCTCTCGGCAAACTGATCGCTTTTGCCGTGACTCCGGCAAAGCCACGATTAAATTCTTGTAAAGTCATTGGTCAATAAAGGGTTGAACTAGCCATTATTAGCAAATAAACCTACAACCGGCAAACGCTCGGTATATGGCGACAAGAGGCAAGATGCTTGATGCGGGCTACCACCAGCGCCGGCGCAGATTTTTCGCTACTACCTTCTTCGACACTACTTTAGCTTCCCCCAGCCCGATCGTACTCGAGTGGACGGAAGGGGGGGGGGGGGGGGCATTCCGGTCGTTGGCCGTAATTGCCAGTTTAGCCCACAGTTTTGCGGTAGTTTTTTTAGCGGGGCGGAAAAGAATTGTGGAGAGGCCAAAAATATTAACTGAAAGCGGCCATGTACCGTTAACTTTGCAGTGAACCGCTGGGGATGCTCTTAGGTATGGACAGCCCTCATCGGATTAATTCCACGGTACTGCGTCACTCGCTCGACGCTATCTCGCTCAACATTCAGCTTACATTTGTTGCTAGCTGAATGTTGAGCGGTCTGGTCGCAGGATTGTTTGTCTTTGTGGGCGGATCGAGTCAATACTATCGACATCTAACTTGCTTCGCCATGCGACAAGCGAGAACATGTCGTGGGGATGTCGTGGGGTAAAGAAGAACCGCCACTGCTCTGTCGCATCTAGAGATTTATTCATTGAGACCAATATTGTGAAATATGTTTATTAGTGTATTATCGGACCAGTGCCCAGTAACGCTAGTAGATAAATTATGCTTGTTTTGGAGAAATGTCTGCAAAATATAATTGTGTATTTGCTAAATGGGAATATGAGGCTCCCCCCACTCTGATTTTATTTTGAAGTATCTTCTATTTAGCACAAAAAAATTGCATGCTTGAGGATGCCGTTTGCCTACCTTTTAAACGGCTGTGGCTCCGGTTTTGAGATGACGCAGCAAATGAATCATCGGAATTGTTGTTGTATGTCAAAAACAAAATGTTGGACTGTCGGTCTGCTAGGTGACGTAGTTACTTCGGGCCGATTTCGCATTGTTTAGTTCTGCTGCGCAATATTCAGGACATGTTGGTGTCCATTTGTGAGGCGTTCTTCGGTAAAGTGTATTAGTACATCAAGGGTTCTACCAACAGATGTTTATGTTTGTTAAGAGCCGTCAATTAAACACGTGGCTGAATCTCTGGCAGTAGCTTTCACTGCGTGAAAGATTGTATACCCGCTAAGTCGAAGACATTCTAGTTTTAGTTGATGAATGTAGAGCCGTTTATGCGAGAACACTCAGGGATCTCAACGTCCGAATATTAATAACAGGCTGCCAGTGGCAGCTCAACAGCGCATCACCAGCAATAATACGACACGCAGCACCTGCAAGGCAGGCTTTGACGCCGTTGCTTTGCCCATGCTCGCCAATGATCAGCAATGACCAGCAGTCATCATTGGGACTTCCACCCTACATCGCCATCCTACGCGAGCGGTCTCCGGAGGTGGACAACGTGTGGGAGTGGTTTCTGTCTGATTTTTGTAAATAAAAAGCTTCGCCAAAATTAATCCAATACTGACAATGCTTAGATTGACGGGCTTAAGTGTAAATGAGTAGTGTCTGTTACTGTGCAGGAGTTTTGTGCATTGCTTAATTAGTTGTCCTGAGGTGCAATACAACGAATTAGATGGCACGCTGGATTGAAAGAATCCGGTCACTTTACTCAGAGTTGACTATTGGTTGGGTGCATTACTGCGGTTGGTACAACGCGACACGAATGTTTCATATCGTGTACTTCATGCTCCTCTCAATTCAGTCGCAGAACGCGTTACTCATTATTTATGAATCATTGGGTTGATTTTTTAACGAATTTATATCTAAACCGGGTAAAATCGTGTGTTGATTTCAAAAAAGTAGATCTATTTTGAAGTTTTCAAGATTTGAACGTTTAAAAGGAAGGTGATCTGGCGGGCCCATTACACTATCCTCGCCCCTGCGTGCAACCGCCGTCTGCGAAGTCTCCTAAAGGAACTGAAGGACGTTGAGTCCGTCGCCAAGGCTCTTCAAGGCAGCGACGCAGACCGGCTGGATGTGCGTGAGTGATTTGATGGCTTAATTGCTATCAAACCCGAATACGCTAACTATCTCGGTACGTCAGCTTGTATTTTGCTTTATATTTGCTGTACGTCAAACAATATTATGTTCCCAAGAGCAGACATCGTTCAGAGCCCTGACTTCGAGTCAGGGTGCGTTCGAGTGCTGCGCGGCAACACCTGCAGCTTGAGTCGTGCCGAGAAAGCAGCTTTTGAGTGCGTTCGCTGAAGACTCTGTCATCGCTGCTCCAGCTGAGAACGACCAAGAAGGATCATTTATAGAGAGCATACAGAAGCATCGCCGCCTTGCCCAGCAAGAACAACGGTATGCACTTCTCGGTAGTATTCCACCTACGTCGAATGTGGTGGAAAGGTTCTTCAGTATAACCAAAACAACCTTCGGACACGAGCACAATAGCCTGCGCCCGATCACCTTGGAGAAGAATTTGTTCCTGTGTCAGAACGCAAGCTACTGGTATATACACACTGTTGATAGTCTTAGAAGCTAAGAAATATAAGGCGGTATAATTGAATAATGTATGTATCAATGACCCTACATCTCACTATTGGTGCACTATATTTAGCTTACAGAGTGCCATTAGTTATCCTTCCTGCGGCTCATCAATAAATAAACATGCCATAATCGGCAGCCCTGACAATCAAATATCTGTTTATCCGATGCATCCGTGGATGGCAACTTGAATTCGGCATCAAAATAATCACCCGAAATCCGTTTCTACGCGCTATATTCAATAATTTGGTTATTGGTAATCTGGCAGGATGAGCTCCTCTTTCCCGACTCACGTCTCGTCAGGTTATCTTTCAAGCCTTCTCCCATTACCTGTATTTGCATTCCCACAGGGACTCGTGTATAGATATAGAGATAAATGTAGCAGTCGCAGGGAGTTTAATCAAAATCAGACGTTTTGAATAAAAAAATGCCAGATTGAACCAGATATCCAACAAACAGAAAGTGTTTAAAATTGCACGTTATCCCTTGTGCGACGGTATTCTGGATCCTACAGAATATGTATTTGACTCAGTGTGTAGGTTTTTGGCACATACTATAGTAGAAGCCATCGGAAGCATAATTTAATAAGCTTTGGTGTAAGCGGCCGAGAATACTTAACATCAACTGAAAATGTTACTACTGCGCTTTAGTATCGGGTAACCCTTATCTTACGACACTAATACTAAGAGGCAAGCGTACATGTCGTTAGGCTCGCGAATTTCACAAGCGTAAGCAACGTATATATTGCCCTCCGTTGCATAAGTAGGTAGATTTCTTTACGTAAGTAGGTGCATCGGCACACGAATAGCGTGAGCTGTGTTGCTGGCATTCTATTGGCTGATATGTGGGGAGCCAAACCCATCATTAGCCAATTACCGGATTACATGTATTTCCTGCAACCGTAGTGAATCCGTAAGATTTCGCATGCGTAAAAAGTGTGCTGAGGATACCCAACAGATTTCATTGGCTAACATTTCATAGCCCGGACATGTTCGAACAAAATATAGTAGAGAGCGATACGATTGGCTATTTCATAACATTTGATGCCGAAAGTACTTGCACGAATTCCGTGGTTGCAGGAAATGCATGTAATCCGGTAGTTGATGACGTGTGAAATCTCGCTTCCGTAAAATAATTTTTTCTTACGCCTTCGTTCACATCAGCAAATACTATTTGCCAAATAGATTTTGTAACAAGTTTTGTAGGTGCGAGTTGGCTGCACGCTTTGTGCAAGCAGCGAATTCGCTCTAATTTGTGAAATCTTAAGGTAAGTCAAAGGTGTTTTTAATAATGTCGTGGTTAACGCCAGTCGCCCCAGGTACTGTAACTCGAATCATGTGGCAGCTTGACAAGTGAACGTGACACGATGCAGTTTGAGGATCTGATAATCGCGGTGAATGATGCGTGTACATCACTTAGTAATCTATGACATCTTGCACGAACGCATTCTTGTTTCCGTCAAACGATCTCTAGAGGTCTTCGCTAGCTTCGATACCACCGCAGAATTATTACCATTACTATAACCACCTACATCAATTGAATGCCACCCAGACTGTGTAGTGTAAATATGTGGTCATTTAAGCCTTGATGGAGATCATTTTGTCATTCAAGATGTCTTGGTTTGCCTCGGTATTACTGCTAAGTGCAAGAAACGCCAACCCTCTACGAACGCAGCGTGCGCCAAGATGATCACCTACGCCAGTCCAATCTGAGTTTGCGGATGTTGCGATCTTCGACCACCCCATGGTCGTTGCTGAGCAGCACTTGTCGTCGGAGTCTTCATTATCCTCACGCTCACTTTTTAATTTGCAAGCTCCTGTTCAATCTGAAGACCCCAACGAGCCATGAAGCCTTCCACCTCCGCCCTCACGCTCGCTGCCGCAGCATTGGCGCTGTCCTCGTCCCTTGTTCCGGCTCAACAAGTTGGAACGAATACTAAGGAAGTGCATCCTCCTTTGGCGTCCCAGCAATGCTCCAAGTCCGGCGGCTGCGTGACCGAGTCCACGTCGATCGTGCTGGATGCCAACTGGCGCTGGCTGCACCAAGCCGGCGACTACAAGAACTGCTACACCGGCAATCAATGGGACACTACGCTGTGTTCGACGCCCGAGTCTTGTGCCAGGAACTGCGCTCTCGAAGGTGCAGACTATCAAGGCACGTACGGTATCACCACGTCCGCCGACGAGTTGCAACTCAAGCTGGTCACGCAAACAGCGTACGGCGCCAACGTTGGCTCTCGCGTGTACCTCCTCAACGCTGCAGGTTCCGAGTACAAGCAGTTTAAGCTGCTGAACCAAGAATTCACGCTCGATGTCGACGTCTCGAAGCTCCCCTGTGGACTTAATGGTGCTCTCTATTTCGTCCAAATGGACGCTGATGGAGGCAGCAGACGCTTCCCGACCAACAAGGCTGGAGCCAACTACGGTACTGGCTATTGCGATGCCCAATGTCCGCACGACATCAAGTTCATCAACGGTGAGGCCAACACGTTAGAATGGGGTGCCACGAGCCAGAACTCCGGTGGTGGCAAGTATGGTGCTTGCTGTGCGGAGCTCGACATCTGGGAGGCCAACAGTATGAGCAACGCCTTCACTTCGCACCCGTGCACTTCGGAAGGGCTGACGCGCTGCTCCAGCCCAGAGGAGTGTGGCAGTGGTGACGGCAACCGCTACAAGGGCGTGTGTGACAAGGACGGCTGCGACTTTAATCCGTTCCGCATGGGCAACGAGACCTTCTACGGCCCCGGCTCGCAGTTTAGTATTGACACCACTCGCAAGTTCACGATCGTTACCCAGTTCATCACCAGCGACAACACTGCCACTGGTGACCTCGTGGAGATCCGACGCTTATTCAAGCAAGACGACCGTGTTGTGTCGATGCCCAACAGCTTGTGGTCTGGCTTGAATGATGCCAACTCCATCACCGACTCCATGTGTGAGACGTCTAAGAAGCTTTTTGGTGATCAGGACGACCACGCTGCCAAGGGTGGGCTTGTACGCATGGGCAAGCAAATGGCCAACGGCATGACGCTCGCCATGAGTTTGTGGTCGGACCACGCCGCTTACTGCCTCTGGCTCGACAGCAGCTACCCCGCTGAAGCGGACGCCTCCAAGCCTGGAGTGAAGCGCGGCTCATGTCCTACGTCGGGTGGCCGTCCTGCTGAGGTCGAGGCGCAACACCCGGATGCCACTGTCAAGTTCATGAACATCCGCGTCGGTGACATCGGATCCACGTACTGATACTTCGTGCCGAAGATGCAGCGTTCTGTGCTGGAGATAAGGAATGCTATCACACGTCACAGATTTCTATCTTCAGTTTGAGGTAATTTACATAAATTTACGACATCTTTCTGTTTGTAATCCATACTTAGATGAAGATGAAATCGAGGGGCATCTCACTGGCTGACGCGCAGCAGTCCTATTTTGCCAAATTGCCAGTTCCATTCTCCATTTTGAGCGGATCAGCCACAGTCTTATTTTGGTGAGGTTTCCATTTGACGCACCTCACAGAAGTTCACTCGGTTTTCCGTCTGAGCTGTTCTTTTTTTGGTGCTAAACTAACTTCGCTCGCCTGCTTTCACGCTGTGCCTCACTCCTCCGTGGCCGGTGTGCAACAATTGCGAGCTCACATACTTTAAAAAATATGCAATCGCGTACCTAAAAATACTGAAGTTGCATCTCACACAAGACACAGGTCGTCTTTTTTTCGGTGTAAGAGGAACACTTGCCCGCCTGCTTCATGTTGAATCAGTGCTCCGTGGTCGACGTGTAACACTTGCGTGCCGAAATGCTCAGATCACTGCATGCCAACAAATATTGTCGATTGTTTAGACTCGCGTAATGTACATGTAGTTCTACCACAGCCAAAGGTTTTGCTAATACTGTAGTATCAATCAATACTGGCAGTGGCACAGCATGCGATACATGTAGCTTCAATTCAGAGCAAACACGTGTCATAATGGGAATGTAAAAAAAAGTATCTTCAGAAATCACGGAGTGCCGCGTGCGCATGCAGCTCCAGCTTCCTTCCCTGTCTACTGTCCACCGTAGGATACTGGTGACAATATATTGATCTCTGTCATGCTCAGGCGGATCATCTAATTAGCAGCCACGGCGTCTGCACGCGTCTGCTCGAGCGGCGAGGCCTTAAGTTGCACGAACAGCTGTCGCATTCTAGACACGTCCTCCTCGTCCTCGGGTGTCTTCTTGGCGGGCACGGCGACAGGCTTAGGGTCCTGCTTCTTGGAGTCTTTCTTGTTGTTGTTAAGAGCATCCAATTTCTTCTTGCGGCTCGTCTCGAGGTCCACCAGCGTCACCACGCGCTCCCACGGGTTCTCGTTCTTCAGGTCGGCCACCATCTTCTCCAGTGTGGCCTGCTCGAACACACGGTTGGACTGCATCTTGGACTCCTTGATGCGCTGGCGTTCGGCCAGGAACTGGGCCATGTCCCCCTCAGCCTTAGCCTTGCACTCAGTTGCCACTTTTTCCTGCTCCTGGGCCTTCAGCGCGATCTTCTCCTCGTACTCACGCATAAACTTGCTGTCAATAGCAAATACACTACTGTCAGCCTCTGTTTCATAATGATCAGCTCATTCACCAACGTACGTGAGCTCGTTATCCTCCTCAACAACAGGGATCTGGGCAGGGATCTCCATAGGAGCGGGTGGGATCTCAGCGTGGAAATCGGCTGGGGTATCGACAGGTGCTGGGGCAAAGTCCATGGGCTGGTAGCTCTCCTCCGTGTGCTGGTCAAAGCTCTGGTCCATCTGCTCTTCGTAAGCTCCATTCGTGTTGGCTTCAGTGGGCTCCACCTCGTAGAAACTGTAGATTAATGATAAAAAAGCGGATTAATAACAGTCGACTCGATACTTCAGTTTTACGCTTCATAACTTACTCTCCGCTGTTGTCAGTGGGCGGTGCAAAGTCCGAAATTTCCTGGGGAGCGTCGTCCTCGACGGGGTTGCTGTCTCCGAACGGGTCTGACATCTCGATCTCTGTCTATCTGCGCTAGTAACTTGGGAATGCGGCCGTTCAGTCGCGCACGTGGGATTTCGGCTTTGGCTCCCCCTTTTTTCGGCTCTTGAAACGACGAAAACCGCGCTCTTACAAATACCAAGTATAAAATGTACACCACACCATTATAACGCGAGGTTTTATTACCGCTTCAATTTGAGGTTTTTCCAAAAATAAGCTGCTGTTTCTAAAACGAAACCATTTCTAAATATCCGAACTTAAGCCAGAACTTTTGTCATCGTGTGGTAGACACTATAGTTTGTGGTACACATTCTGTTGAATCGACTGGTGGCTAGCGTTTGAAGCCCTCCTTTGCCAACGCAAGCGAGTCGAAAGCGCCGCCACAGTAGGAAAACCAAGCCAATCCGACGCCAACATGGTCAAGCAGAAAAACCACACCGCCCGTAACAACACGGTGAAGGCCCACCGCAACGGTATCAAGAAGCCGAAGAACCACCGCTTCCACTCCACGCGCGGCGTACGTCTCGCTTCCTTCATGCCTCAGTGACACTCACCACTAACGCCAAATTATTGATACAGCTGGACCCTAAGTTCCTGCGCAACCAGCACTGGGCCAAGAAGTTCGACAAGAAGCACCGCAACCGCAAGAACAAGAACAAGGTTCGTATCTGATACAAGTGCAAACGTCTAGAATCAGATCACTTATCGCATAATTGTCCATGATATAGGAGGAATAAGTTAAGCGCCATGGACACTAGTCGACGGAGAGCCTCTCCTTTCTGCGGACTGCTCTACCAGTGATCGCCAGTGCTCGGTTTAGGCTGAGGATGGAAGAAAATGGAGCGTTTTTCCTTCTTTTCCTTCTTCTGGATGAGTGGCGAGTTAGGGTCGGTCGTGGTTGATTGGGGCGCGGCGCTGCGGGGCACGGAGGAACAGATTGCTGGGACATCGTGTCTCGAGGCGTCGCGTCTTCGCTTGGAATACCGAAAATGCAGTTAAAGAGCAGGGGGAATGACTGTTCCTCCCTCTCTTTCGTTTGCATTGAACGTCTTCGACTTGGACATCGACTATCGTTATGGTGACAGGGGATGCAAGCCACAGATATTTAGGGACTACTGATGAAGGAACCTGTATCTGGAGTGTACTGGTCATTGCGAGAACGGAGATGACGATTTATTTCTATTTATCTACATTCTCCGAACCAAAGCGTGAGCATGGAAAAATCAACACACGGATCCGTTCTCAAGATGATCTCAGTACACTCCAGAGAATAGATACATGTGTATACTGTATACTGTAGCTTTTGCATTTTGGATGACGAAGATGATGATTTCCAAATCTTATCTACATTTTCTGAAGCAACTTCGAGTTGCTTTTTGAAGACACAGCTAGGCGTGATTCTTCATCCAAAAGATCTTTTCGTAACCTTGTTAATGAATGAAAATCGTAATCTATTCGTTGAATCAATCGATCTATCCTATTCCTCAGTCGCCTTCTCCTTGACACCCTGTTCTTCCTTCTCTTCATCAGTCTTGGTTGCATTATTCTCCTCAGTCTTGCCGTTCTTGTCACTTTTCTTGGCCGTCTGCTGACCGGGCACAGGTGGGTCAATGATCGAGCGCACATTGTACTTCTTGAACCGGTGGAAGTCCGTCAAGATGCTGAAGCCGCATGTGTTCCGGAAGACCTCGACCATCAGCACAGAGTGCGGTGCAGTGAGATTCACCTTGGTCTTGTCTTCTCCCACTAGTTCCACAAGCGCATTGATGACGTCCATGCTATTGAGATTAGTGCAGTTGCGTCGCTTGAACTCAACTGCGAACTCAAAGTCCTCGTCCTTTCCAGCAGCTTTCTGCTCTTCCTTGAACGCCTCTAAATGCGCCTTAATCATCGGAGCAGCGAGCTCCTTGATGGCCTCCACACTGGAATAGCCAACCTTCTCCAACGGAATCATCCTCTGGATGAACCTGGACGCAAAGTCCTTCGAGTTTTCCACTTCCACAAAGATCTTGCTCATTAGAGCTGTAGGTGAAACACTGTTGTCCTTGAATTGGATCAACACGGCGCCCTTGACGCCGGTATCGAGAGGTGTGAACCTGCCGGTCTGACGCTTCTTGGCCTGCGTCTGCAGCGCCGCAATCTCTTCCTGAAGCTTCTTCTGCACGGAATCTTCTTCTTCATCGGCTGCAGTCTCCTCCTTGTCCTTCTTCTCCTCTTCAGCCGCTGGGAAGAAGCGATCGGCCGCCTCGTTCAGAATATTGAGCGCGTCACTGACGCTCTGTCGCTCCTTGATCTTGTCGCACGTCACCAGTACAGCTCCATGTCCCTTTGCATTCGCTGCAGCACCCAGCGCGCCCTTATGACGCTTCTGGTTGCCGTCACGGCCGCCCATCCATTGCTTCTTGCGCTTATCGCCACCTTCACGACCCATGGTCACCACCCGAAATGACACAAGTCTCACAGAACACTAATTTTCATCCAATCGCATAATCGGAAATCTCGATTTCGACCAATGAACAGAACGAAAGGTATTGGTCGTCAACACTTTATCATTCGAAGAGCTTCGATAAGCATGACGACTGCACTGGCAGACCACGTGCTACTGCTGGGCTCGAGCCAGGAGAACGAGCTGCTCGTTGCTGATGCATCTACTGGCGGCCAGTTGTACTGCTTCAAGAACTGCCGCTCGGCGCTCAACGGGGTGCACCCGGTGCCGCGTACCGACCACTTGGTGGCTGTACAGGAAGGCAAGTTGGCGCTCAACCTCTGGAACTGGGGCAAGGACATGCCCGTCTGGAAGTGCCACGTAGCTGAGAAGATGGGGCCAATCACATCCTCAAGTTGCGGCAACTTCCTCTTCGCCGGTGCTGAGTCAGGCAAAGTTTACGTCTGGGACGTCAAGACGGGCGAGCTGGTGACGGTATTTGACGCACACTATAAGCGTGTGTCGGCTTTGGCGCTCACATCGGACGATTCGCACTTAATCACGGCTGGTGAAGACGCTCTGGTGCATGCATGGAGACTCGTGGACTTGCTAGACGAACCAGATGCAGCTTCGAGCTTCCAGCAAGGTGTCACACCCGTGGTAAGCTTCACAGACCACGTGCTCCCGGTCACATCGGTACATGTGGGTCTTGGTGGTGTAAACGCCCGCATTTACACGTCGTCTCTGGATCGTACGTGCAAGATCTGGTCGCTCAATTCGTCCAAATGCCTGTACAGCGCCTCCTGCCCTTCGTATGTCAATGCGTGCATCGCTGATCCCATGGAGCAGCGGCTTTTCATGGGCTGTGGCAATGGACGGATCTATGCACTGGACTTGAACGCAGCTGCAACTTCCGTCACAGCAGCGACGGCACGTGTCGCCAATGCTTCGACAGGCTCTTCGTCGGCCAATACTGCTCCGTGGGCTCCCGAGGCTCTGCTGCCGGATTCGTTCGAGGGTCACGAGAGCAGTGTCACTACATTGCAGATTCATGCTAGTGGGGCCTTCTTAGTGTCAGGAGATGAGAGCGGTGCTGTTCATGTCTGGGACAGCATCAGTCGCCAGTCACTACGCAACATTAAGCTCTTCAAGGGCAAGGTAACAGCTCTGGTACTGCTCCCTCGACCACGACACCTGTTCCGGCAGGCGAAGACACCATTCAACATGGAGAGCGAAGACCTCGACGACATGTTGGCCACACCGCTTCCTGTCGCCCCGCTCAAGAAATATATGAACGCCGTCAACGACAACTAGTAGTGTAAGCAAGGTGCATCATAACAAAAAAATAGACTGCATTTTTACCTAAAACTGTTGCTAATCAAGGATTTTTATTTGGAGTACCGGTATGGGTATTTCCGTCCTTGGGACGTGGCGAAGCAAGTGGAAATTTGACAGGACTCAAAGTGATTAATTGTCTACGATGATGGAGGATGGCGCGCTAAGGGAGGCTCAGCCTACGGGGGAGTTCGAGGAGGCGTCGACACCGAAGCTCCAGGAGCGGATGGACAAGGCAACTGATGACCAGGTAAGAGCTGCAGATTGGAAGAGGCGTAGTTGTATTCATATCACTAACGTTGTGCTTAATTGCAGGAACGGCAACTGGATGCAATTTACTCGGGTGTCAAGCGCCTCCACAACACAGCCAAGGCCACGAACGATGAAGTTGTTTCGCAGAATGCTATGCTGGAACAAGTGAGTGTGCAGATCAGCGACACGGAAGTTGCAGTGCAGCAACAGACTAAGGCAGCGCGTAAAGTTGTCAGCGCACACCGCAAGCTCGGCTGCTACTACGTGATCATCTTGGTGCTGATAGTGGCGCTGCTCGTCGTGATCTTCATTTAACAAAAAAATGATGATTGGAACGAGTGCATTAATGATGAAAACAAGAATGAAAAGAATTTCTTGGTTTCTGCAAAAAGCTTCTTGTGTTGTACCACAGCATTGCACACGAATCGTGTGACACGATTGTTGCCGACGGCAACTTGTCGTGTTGATACAAAAAGCCTGTTCTAGCAATCAGGGCGCGCTTGCAAAAAACTACTTGCAACGGCAAAAAATATTTTTCCCACCCGAATACTACAAACACAACAAGTTGCAATGATAATGCTTAACATTATTTTCGGAACGTCATGGCAGTTTCCCTTGGCGCTACGTTGGCTACGTGGGTTGGAACAGAGCATTGTGGTGGAGAAAGCAGCAGAAAGACGCTTTTCAGCACAATGAAAGAACGCGCTATCTCTGTTGTCGGAGACTCAAACAGCCTCAGCACACAGCAGTAAAACCGCTTCTAGGCGAAACGAGAAAAAATCCCATCCGCTTAGTAACGGTAGGTCTCCGGCTTGAAGGGGCCCGTGGGCTTGACGCCAATGTACTCAGCCTGCTCATCCGACAGCACCGTCAGCTGAGCGCCCAGGTTGTCCAAGTGCAGACGAGCGACCTTCTCGTCCAGTTCCTTGGGCAGCACGTACACCTTTCCGGTGGCGTACTTGCCCGTGTCGCGCTCCTTCCACAGCTCAATCTGAGCCAGCGTCTGGTTCGTGAACGAGTTGGACATGACGAACGACGGGTGGCCCGTAGCGCAGCCCAGGTTGAGCAGACGGCCCTCAGCCAGGATGATGACAGCGTGGCCGTCCTCGAAGATGAAGCGGTCCACCTGAGGCTTAATGTTCTGACGCTTAGCGATCTTAGTGACGCCAGCCATGTCGATCTCGTTGTCGAAGTGGCCGATGTTGCCCACAATGGCGTTGTTCTTCATCTTGAGCATGTCCTTGGCCATGATAATGTCCTTGTTGCCGGTCGTGGTGATGAAGATGTCGGCCTCGGACACGACAGTCTCCAGACGCACCACCTGGAAGCCCTCCATGCAAGCCTGCAGAGCGCAGATGGGGTCCACCTCCGTCACGTACACGATGGAGCCGGCGGCCTTCATGGCCTGGGCGCAACCCTTGCCGACGTCACCGAAGCCACAGATTACGACGCGCTTGCCAGCCAGCATGACGTCCGTGGCGCGCATGATGCCATCGGGCAGCGAGTGACGGCAGCCGTACAGGTTGTCGAACTTGGACTTAGTTACCGAGTCGTTGACGTTGATGGCCGGGAACAGCAGCGTGCCGTTCTTCTCCATCTGGTATAGACGGTGGACGCCCGTCGTGGTCTCCTCCGACACGCCCTTGCAACGCTGGGCGATCTGCGTCCACTTCTTGGGGTTCGTCTTGAGCGTACGCGCGATGATGTTCAGCACGCACTTCATCTCGGCGTTGTCCGTCGAGTTCGGGTCGGGCACGGCACCGTTCTCGGCGAACGCCTTCTCGGCCTTAAAGCCCTCGTGGATCAGCAGCGTCATGTCGCCACCGTCGTCCACGATGATGTCCGGGCCGTCTCCCTTGCCATCGTCTGTGGGCCACGTGATGGCGTTGAGCGTGCACTCCCAGTACTCCTCCAGCGTCTCGCCCTTCCACGCGAACACGGCGGCCGAGCCGTCACGTGCAATAGCGGCGGCGGCGTGGTCCTGCGTCGAGAAGATGTTGCACGAGCACCAGCGCATGTCACCGCCCAGAGCCTTCAGGGTCTCGATGAGAACGGCCGTCTGGATGGTCATGTGGAGCGATCCAGCCACACGAGCGCCCTTAAGAGGCTGCGAAGCGAACTCCTTTCGGCTCTGCATGAGGCCGGGCATCTCGATCTCAGCGATCTCGATCTCCTTGCGGCCGAAGTCAGCCAGCGAGATGTCAGCGACACGGTAGTCTCCGAGCGAAGCCATTCTTGATAAAAGAGGGGTGAAAAGTGGGTTGGGCTTGTGGACGCAAATTCCAAAGTGACTTCATCGAGATGGTTATGCCAGGTAGAGGAGAGCTCTACACCAATCGTTACAGGTGGTATCTTATCTATCTCAATATGCCGAATAAAAAGATCTGGATAACCTGATAATTTGGCTGCATGTTGCACCACTGCGAGGAATAAAAACTGTTAAAATTGTGCCTCTACGCTGATACCTGTAGCAATTGTTTAACAGGTATTATTGTAGTTACGCAGGTTTATAGTAGTGACGAGATATCTGAATACCTCGTACCCTGATCTGTATCCGTTTCCAGAAACTCCCGCGCATAATTGCGGTGGCGCGCAATTCGTTCATCCGAAGGCGATGGCAAACGTCAACGACGCCTTGATGTGGCGTGAGAAGCTCGGAGGGAATGTGTCTACCAGTAAGCGCAAGCGCAACAGCAAAGGTTCCAGTGAGGACAGTGACGCCAGCAAGAAGCCGAGGAGCTCCGCAATGTCCGCGTGGCTCTCGCCTGCAGCTCAAAGCAAGCCCTCCAGGTCGACCACCACGCCAGAGCCGAAAGCTGTAACTTCTACAAAGGAATTGATGTCTCCTACAAAAGCTCGTCCTTCGACACAGTCGTACATTGACGTGGGCCAACGCAGCTTCGGCAAACACGTCACTTGTGCCAAGTGTGGACTACTGTACACTGCTGGAGAAGAGGAGGACGAGAAGGAGCACCAGAAATTTTGCAAACGGATTCAGCGTGGTGTCACCTTCTCCAAGTGGAAGAAGGAGCGAGTACTGAAAATGTTTTCGGACACCCACGCACGGATTCTTGAAATCCGAGGAGATGACCCGAGCTCCCACGTCAAGAAGCTGCTGGAGATTAAAACTGTGCTTGACGACGCATTGGGTTTTGTTAAAAAGGAGGTTTTCTTGCAACGCAGCAACTTTATTTACGTCCAGGACCACCAAGTCGTTGGATGTGTCAACATGGAGCGCATCACGGAAGCTTTTACCCTGGACAAGACCGCCTCAAACTTTGTTGTACCAGATGAGGAGACTTCCGTAACCGCGGATGGTGCAGTGACTGCATCTACCGTTTCAAAGCCTGCGGTTATTGGCATTTGCCAGCTCTGGGTGCACCCTTCATTCCGCAGGAAAAGCATTGCGACCCGAATGGTTGACGTCGTGCGCGAAAAATCGATTTACGGCATGCATATGACCAAGAACCTCGTTGCGTTCGCGCAGCCGACACGAAATGGGTTGCAATTTGCGCAACAATACATGGAACCGGCAGAGGTGCTTATTTATTGAGGGGAAACTTGCTGCGAGGAGCTCATCGAGTTCACAGAGCCACCTACTGTAATTATAACATGACATTGCAATCCACTTCATTCGATCGGTAAATGCACCACTACAAACATCAATAGCTAAGGCTCTTAAGACATTCCTACTTTTGTTTTTTAGGAACATGAATAAGCAGGCGAAGAGGAAATCTGAGATTCTTGTTGCTCTGAACAGTACATGTCCGTTTTACGTAAGAAAAAAATGCCTAAAAAATCAATTTCGATTCCTTGAAACACTCGAATTCTCAAGCATGTCGACTACCCACAGCAAGCCTAAGGATGGCCTAGAGTGCATGGCGACGATGGACGACATCACGGAGGAGGACGGCAACTACTGCGAATTCCAGACGTCGCCCAGTGGCTTATGGCACCCCGCGCTTTTCTGCGCGGACGTGGTGGAGCAGCTACTTGCTACACAGTTCCACACGTTCATGAAGAAGGTTCAGGAGGCGGACTGCAAGGCGGAGCTGCGTCGCCTGGTGGCCAAGGGGCCCCCTATCTGGCTGGAGGACAAGCATGCGCTGCCTGTTCCCGAGGGGGACACACACATCACGAAAGTGTGGTTCGCTAAGGACAACGAGGAACGCTGTGCCAAGCTGGACGGAGCAGTGGAAGGGGAAGCTCGCGAGGCCTTGTGGAAAGAGCTGCGGCAGCTCATGGATGCTATGGAGGAAGACAAGGAGGAAGTTCGGTAAACAATCGGGATGGGTTGATGATTTCTGCCAGAATAGATCATCTACATGTAGACTTTTCATTTTCACTAGACGAATCTTTGAATGCATGTGGACTCAGCTAAAGAGTTTGTGCTTTTCATCGTAGCACAGTACTCAATCCAGCGAGAAGCAGGTGTAGCGAGACCACGCGAATCTTGTATAGGGTCGATAGAGGAATGATCAAGTCTTTAAATTTCGCACAAGCTTCACCATTCGCCTTTGTTATTTCATCAACCGCTAAAACTAGGATGTCGACCTCGCTTTTACGATAGGAACGCCCATCCAGCAGGCGATCGATGCCTGGTACAGTACTCAAATGTGGCAATGAAATGCTGGTTTCCAGTTTTTTTACACTCGGGCAATCGACAAGAAACTCATGATTAGCTGCAGACAAGAAGCTCTGTGGTTAGAGTGAGCTAACTACAGTCGTGGTACAGTTCATGATTCCGCCTCTGCGTTTGCAAATTCGCACACAGCTCCCACATTTTAGCAACATGCAATAATCGCCCATCGATATTGTAACCAGATCGAGCTTTCAGTGCCCGACACACGTCAGCTCGCCAGCCCTGGAACCGAACACACCGAAAAACTGCTTATCACGCTGTCGCTCGCCTCTTCCGGCGATGCATCGCGTGTCTTAGTCGCCCTCGGCTCCACAGACGTGCGCGCTGCTTGGTGCTGGTTGACATGATCCACCCCGTTTAACATTTGCGTTTCCTCGATTCATCGCCGACGCTGACTTTGGCGACGCAGTGCATCACGCACATCCGCAGCCCGCCACCTCGAGAGCTGGACCTCTCTTCCCAGCAATCCGGCTCGGGTTCCGATTGCCGCGATCGTGTGAGTTCTTCGCGGCGTCATGATCGCCCAACAGTTACGAAAGCGACGCTTCCTCCACTTATTCTTTGGACACCACGCAGGCGGCAGCGACGTGATGATGACATTTCAAGTGTGCCATGGGCCTCTTCGCTGTAAAAAATAGAATTGGTCCCACGTCGCTTTCAGCCAATAAGATGGTGTATCACACCTTTAACGCTTTCGGATTGGCTAATCATCCCGCATTAATAACAGCCAACCAGTGCATTAACACCAAAATGGCACCGCAACAACCTCACGATTCGAGGCTGTCGCCAGCTTTTGTATGGTTCAACTGACATCATCGAGTTTTGAAACGAAACGTCACAGTTTGCGTCAAACCCTTTCTCTTACAAATGCCTAGTCAAAAATTTGGCGATGCCGATGACATCAACGGTGCTTCGCCAAAGTACGTCAGCTACCACGCATAGAAAAGCCGAAATACTGCGATTCATAGAGTCTATGGAGCTCTTCAAGGCCGTCGTCTATGGCGGTGGCTGGCAGCTATCAGCCATTCCGAGATTTCCAGTCGACTGCGCACGTGCATTCCTCAGCAGCAAAGGGTACATTCCCGTCGGCAATCATGATGTCTCTCTCGCAGTTCAAGAAGGAGGCCAACTGGTTCATGGTCTACTACCTGTCGGTGGTCCACCTTGGAGCTCTCGAAGGTGTGCGTCGTCTCTTCTTCTGCAAATGGGAGACGTTCTTGCTCTTCGTCTTCATCTACTACCTCACGGGTCTGGGCATCACAATGGGCGCTCACCGTCTATGGGCGCACCGCAGCTACAAGGCACACGGCATCGTGCGCTTCTTCCTTATGCTCTGCAACTGCATGGCAAACCAGGGCACCATCTTCCACTGGAGTCGTGACCACCGCGTGCACCACAAATACTCGGACACGGTGGCAGACCCGCATAACTCGGAACGTGGCTTTTTCTTCGCTCACATGGGCTGGCTGCTTGTCAAGAAGGACCCGCGTGTGCTTGAAGCCGGTACTAAGCTCAACTACGACGATCTGTGGGCTGACTGGACCGTCGTGATGCAGGAGAAGCTCAACCCGTGGGGCAATTTATTTATGTGCTTCGTGTTCCCCACCATCGTAGGCGTGCAGACCATTGGCGAGGACTGGAAGAACGCGCTCTTCGTCCTTGGCTTCCTGCGCTACGTGGGTGTGCTGCACGCTACGTGGCTTGTCAACAGCGCCGCTCACTTCTACGGCTACCAGCTTTACGACAACATCCCGCCGCGTGAGAACTGGTTCGTGTCGCTCTGGGCCATTGGCGAGGGCTGGCACAACTGGCACCACAAGTTCCCGTACGACTACGCCACGAGCGAGTTCGGTGCCACGGTGCAGTTCAACCCCACCAAGCTCACGATCGACTTTATGGCCCTGCTGGGTCTCGTGACGGACCGCAAGCGTGCCACTGAGATCTGGTCAAAGATCAAGGAGTCCAAGGAAAAGGGCTCCAAGTTCCAGGACCCCAACGGAGATGACCCTACCCAGGCCTTCTCTGAACTCAAGGCCAAGGCCAATTAAACCGCAGTCAGTCAGCATGTTTTGTACGTCCGGGTGCCTTCGCTGCTTGCTAGTGAATTTGCTGGCGACGAGCACAGGATAAAAGAATATTTTCGCTAACAAGCTTACCTTATTGAAACCACAAGTGTTCAAATTTATTGGTTATCTATAAATTACTTACCGCATTCTATCAGTATAAATTTGGATTCAAGGCCTACTTTGACTTCGCAGCGCGTGATGACTGAGCCTTTGGCAGGAGATGAGAACGCATCTGCCGCATCGGAAGTCGAACAGCGCAAGACTCAGTTGGCGAGTGTTAATGAAGGTGAGCCGCAGGATGACAGTGTGACGCCGCCCTTGTCGATGTCAAAACCTTTGAACAAGTTGCAGTCTTTCGCGTTGCAACTCATGGAAGAGTTTTGCACGCAACACAAGCTGGAAGATACTTTGAGAGCGTTGCAACCTGAACTCAAACGAAAAGGAATTCCCCGCCCTGATGATCAACTTTGGTTTGAAATGCACAACAGTTGCCGCGTTGCACTGGCTCGAACAAGTTCCAGTTGCAGCAGTACGTTGGAGAAACTTTTAGCCTTCTGCGTGTCCCCCAAGGCAGCAAGAACAGCAAGATCACTTGCTTTGGACGTTAAAGCCCCACCAGTTACGCTATGCCTAGCATCTCCACAGCCCAACAGCGTCTCCAAGCTAAAGCAAACGTCATTTTCATTGAAACAAGCCTACAGTCAAATGCTCTCGCCTGTTGTTCGACCAAGTCAACGACACAAATACGGGGCTCTTTCAATACCCGCTCGCCCCAAAAGTAATGCTACGACCAAAGGAGAGCTATCCATTTCACCACTTACAGAACTCGAACTGGACAGCGTTCTTCAGAATGACTCGATACCTTCCTCGACATCGGAGTTAAAGCCTGTTGAGGCCAAGCAACAGTCTTTATTCAGCAAAAAGCATAAACAACAGAAGAAACGCATTCATGGCAATGACAGCAACACCAAAGCTGTATCCCATCCAAGTCCACATCCTTCACGGACTGAAAGCTCAATGGTAATGGCGTTCGACGAGCAGATCAAGCGAGACTTGTCCTGCGTTCGGATTCTCGCTCGAGATCTTCGAAATCTCCGTGTTGAACAAGCGAAATGCGACTCCCTGCGTCGTAGCACTGCATCACTCGAAGCAGAGCTGGCAAGACACGACCCATACGCTAAAGAACTCGTTCGCGAGCGCTACGGCTTCATCCATCGAGTGGAATGTGCATTGTGTGCATACCCGTTCCTGCCTGTCAACTTGCCACACCGCGTGTCGTTCAAGTGTATCATGGACTTGCATGAACTCTGGGGTTACCAACCACCTCAACGCGAAAGTGCAGCTCGCTACCGCCCGCCATTTTGCTATGATGCGGTAAGTGTTTGCCGAATGTGTGGGCCAATTCTCTTCGAACACACCACGGCAACACCTGACGACCAAACAATTGCACGCGCGAGTTCACTGAGCGCTTTGGCAACTCCAAAAACGAAAACGCGAACAGTTGCCGATTATCGCGAACGACAATCATTCTGTTCCGATCCTTTAGCTTTACCGCCATTATTTGGCGACGATGTGATCGAAGACGGAGACAGCTACATTAGCGAAAAAGTGGCCAACGAAGTGCTACGAGCCAGTGGCGCTGGAGCTGTCCAGGAGTCCCCAGCCAAAGCCATCGTGTACTCGCAGCAACAGACCGACACTGTGGCGTTTATGAGCTCCAAGGAATGGGAAGTTATTAACCCATTGCGAAGTAACATTCGACAAGTTATGGAAAACACAATAAACCACTAAAAGATGGATGGAAACCATGGCATTGCATTGACATTAGGCTTTACAGCTCAACGACATACAGCAAGTTGCCATACGCTTAAGCGCTGTCCTCGCCCTGGAACTGGTACGTCACGTGGCACTTGCCGCAGTAGTGACGGTCGAAGTGGGTGGCCATAAACACACCGGCACCGCACTGGGGGGCGGGGCACTCCTTCTTTAGGCGCTGGATCTTTCCGTTGTCGTCCACCTTGTAGTACTTGAGCACGGCGAGTTTGACCTTGCGGTGCTTGTGCTTGATCTTCTTAGGCTTGGTGTACTGTTTTTTCTTGCGCTTCTTGCCACCACCACGCAGACGCAGCACCAGGTGCAGGGTCGACTCCTTCTGGATGTTGTAGTCCGACAGAGTGCGGCCGTCCTCGAGCTGCTTGCCGGCGAAAATCAGGCGCTGCTGGTCAGGCGGGATGCCCTCCTTGTCCTGGATTTTCTGCTTGACATTGTCAATGCTGTCCGACGGCTCCACGTCGAGCGTGATGGTCTTGCCCGTAAGGGTCTTGACGAAAATCTGCATCTTCTGTTGAGGTCAAACACAGCGCGTTAGAGCCTCAAGGTTTTCAAACATACCCTTACCACGTCAGTCGATCAAGGCACTTAATAGCGCGAGAGAAGAAGACCAGTCCGAGAAGAAACACTTCCCGTCCATTTCGTCTCCTCATTGGCTGAAACTCTTCCATTCTCGGTCTTTCCTCCTTCTCTCCCGCTTATGCTTCGATGACCGACGCGGCTTGGGCAAGTAACCATGCATCATACATATACCTACGGATCAGGCATCAGCTAGAGGCTATTGAACAAGACCCCGCGCCGACGCCTAATCCGATCCTTGATACACGCAGGACGCGGATGATTTCTTGCAAGCGACGGCTGCTCTGGAGATGTGACACCCACCCAAAGGCTATGGGGCTTGGACGAAGCAGCGCGTCGCTTGGGCCGAAAGCGCTGGCGTCTGGAGCGAGAGGAGCATCGAGGATCGGGATCCGCAGGTCTGTGCTTGGTCATGGGCGCGAAGTAGACAGCAACATACCGTCAGGAGGTTTCCAAATCCAAACTGGGAAATGCTCGGGGCTGCTCAGTGTCGGAGCTGCTGGCAACCACCCGATTATTTTCAAACCAATAAGGTTACAATTAGGTACGATCGACAGTGGTTGGCTGAAAAAAGGAACTTTGAGCCGTGATGATTGGTTGTAAGAAAGATGAATTTGTAAATTTATTTACTTTGATATTTTGAGGTGAAATCATTGTTTAGACCTTTGATAATGAATGTACTTCAACTTCGCCGTCGGAGCTATAGACGCCGTCGGAGCAAGGGCAGCGAGAAAGCGTGCATGTAACAACACCAAATGCATGAAGCATTCTAGATGGTCCCAATTGTTGCCATAAGCTTCAAAACGTAGATAATGGGGGGATACACAGGACAGAGACTGATACTCAACAATAGGTGCATCAATACATGTACCTGTCGGCAAGAAGAAGGACGAAGCATTAGTGCATCTACAAGTAGCATTTCGAATCACATTTGGGCATTGAAAGAACGCGCTCAGTTGCCTCACGCGGTACGTAAAGTGTACAATTTGTTACAATTTGTAGTGCTCAGATAGTCAACGTAGCACGTGCCTCGCACTGCTGCCTGACTGCAAACCGGTGTAATTCACAAAGTAAGAAGTCATGTGTAGATCGTGATGCTCGTTCTAGCATATTTCCCGAATACAAGTCCTGTAGTAAATACAAGTCCGACCACAAAGGGTAAGGTACTGTATGCTTGAAGTTCTGTATCAAATAAGCTTAGAGGACCTTCACTGTCAGGCAAGGAAAAAAAATCAATGCATCGATTTCTTGGATTACGCCCTATTGCAGTTTACAGTACATTGCAGTTAGCTTTTCGAGTGCAATAAAGTATTGCAATCCGCAAGGACCATGCAATTGGGTATTGCAATTTAAATTGCAATACTTCACTTCAGCGTACCGGAGCCTCGGCGTGTCGTTTCAGGTGAGAAGACAAACTACTACAAGGAACTACAAGAATGCATGCGATTAAGAACGATGCAGACTACATCATACGAGGACTTGCACTTCTTGAAGGGACCGTTGAGCGGTCGTTCAGCTCTGCAAAGAATGTTATGACGGACCGACGAGTCAGATTGACTCCCGTCATGATCATGTTTCTAAAGGCGAACCGCGATTTCTGGCTTGTAGCCAAGGCTATCACTGAGGCGCATACTGATGAACGAGAGTAGCCACGATTTCTGTAGATCAGTTCAGCAATTGGGTACTGCAGGCTCCACTCTAGTTGGGTATTGCAATATCTAGCTTTCATGCAATCTCTCCTTTTAATTGCAATACATTTCCGGCGGATAAATCAATTTATCCTGGTAGTGGACGCCTTCCAAAAATAGCGTAGAATCGGCATATCGTGTTTCTCTAAATTCGTCTCTAAATATTAGTTGTGTAGAGGTCGCTAAATGTGAGAGGTCGCCTGATTTGGATTCCAGTTGCTAGAAAAGGAGACTACTTACTGAAATCAAGATAATTTTAGTGCAGTTGCACAATGAGAGGACACTTCGCTTATTTAGACATACCTGTCGTCTGAGCAAATATAAATTCTCTTAAATCTGCTTAATCGAGTGCTTACGATATATTTGGAAGGCGTCCAGTGCTTAGCAGCCCAACAAGGATTAAATCGATGATAGCGGTTGTGTAAAACACACCAATTCAATTCATACTTTGTTCAAGTGAAACGTTTTATAAATCTCGAAAATCGTATGTTATCTTAGAAATCAGGTAAATATAGAGAGATTTTTCGGTGGAGGCAGAACGTCTCCACCAGGTTATCAGTTTCTACAGCTGAAGTAGAGTCTATTAGCAATAATTCAGAGTCCCTAGTTCCCTCTATCTTCTCTTCATTCTCCGACTCACTTTGAAATACTCCTCTGTAGAAATCGGGACGCCAAATAAGTATTCCGATTCAACCGAAGAGAAGCCTGCCGCAGCGACGGAGCTGTGAATAGTTTCTGGCACGTGCAACAGCAGTGAACAGGCAAGGAAAAAAACTTTAGAGAATGTGGGCTGTAGCAGCCCCTCCCCAAAAAAAAAATGCTAAAAAGGGTTCAAATGTTTTCTTTACGAGCGACTTGTGAGTATTTTGTGCTACTGTTTCATGCTTCGAAGTAACTTTACTATTTATTCCCCAAGGGCCTGAAGCCCGAGTCCCTAAATTCGATGTAACATAGTAAAGAACAAGTTGGAGTTCTCGTTCATGAGTTCACGACTAACTTCATTATATTGATAGCAGTAGATAAGGTCATCTATCTTATTAGTTAAAGCCTGCTTTGGCGCCTTGATGTGAACTGCCTAGATGGAAGGAGTATTGAAAGCAAACACAACTTATCGGTCATTAAGGTAAAAAGTTATAAGCTAAGAAGCAAATACAAATCATTAAAAAGACTATGTCTAACCTTCAAAGCATCTCCTGCGCCTGCTTTGCAGCCGCAGTATCTGCTTCATACCCGCAAGAAACTGCTTTTAATTATCCATTTTCCAACCTGTGAACGGATCATTTTGTTAGTTAAGAGCTAACAGATACAAACGGATTGAAGCAAAGCACAACTTACTTATGCACTGAGCTGTAGTCGTAACGGGATCGTATTGCTGCGGTAAAGGTCGCTGCGCGATTAGTTAGTATGCAATATGTGTGGATATAGATCGAAAGCGTACCTCGAAGCGCGATCAACGTACATGTAGTCCGCTGTTCACATCGACATATTCGGCAATGCGAAGCTCCTCACCCACCTACCTTAGCATAATTGTTAGTTAGTGGTCCGTCGAACACATCGTGATATCATACCTGCCACTCTTGAGATGAATTCCTTCATCTACGCTGTTCACTCCATGTATAATTTCTAAAATGAAGCTATTCCTAGAGTCGCTAAGTCAACTTCTGTCTTCTCCTCCTAAGCAAATGTTGAGGTGCAGCGAATTTCGTTAATTTATTGTTAGAAAAAGCTGCCAATTTACAATTTTTTAAAAATAAACATGATGAAAAAGGCAGAAAACGTGCACAGCTGCGTTGTAGGCTGGTTAATTCACAATAATCGAACGAATTTGAAAAAGCTACAACAATTTAAAAACTGTTTTAGCCGAATCATTTACTTGATCAAGCGCTGCTGATACTTTGTGATTAGAGCAATACTGATCATCGGGTCAGGTGCAATTTTTTTAGGTGTTGAAACTTCCTAGCACGATTCCAATTGCTTTAGTCTTACTAGTACACATTAATCCCAGTCGCCCCTTTTCGTAGGACAAACGGATGGACAAAATGTCATTTATCTTGATTTCACTAATGTGTACCACACGAGAGTTATGATAGGCTGGGATAGCAAAGAGCAGGTTTATTTTTTTTAATAAGTAGAGCAAAGTCGTCCGAAGAAGCTCTGAAATTGACAAAAGTCGAAGCACTATGAACTTCGAAGGTTGGAATTCCTGTAGCAGATCAGGATCACCGATGCATCTCCTGTGCCTGCTTCGCAGACGCAGCATCTGCTAAATACAGACTACTCTTTGAACTGCTCTGGAATATTAATTACCGGTACGTACTTACGCACAGACAAACAGCGAGAGAAGGAATGTATAATCATGTTCCTATCACAGGAGTTCAGAGTAAGTCTACCTAACTGATATTCGATTCTTTGTGCTCATATAAAGGTAAAGAGGGAAGCAGGTTTTTTTGTGAATTCTTAAATTCCTAAAACGATTTTGGCAGGAATTTAAGAATTCACAAAAACTCACCTCGAATCGCACCCCTCCTTACCTCTGAAATAAATTTCAGAGAATACCTTTGTCAATCAACAAAACTTGCAGAAGAGGTATTCCAGTTCTGGCACAAGCGAACCAGAACAAGGACCGGCATGTCTGCTGGAAAAGCTATGGCGAAAATAGAAGGCAAGAGCTACTTCGTCTGTATGCCACGTGTAACTGTCTGTCAGACCGCTCTCCCTTATGCCAGGCCAAGAAACCCCCGTCAAGACTTTTACAGGTAGATCCGAGCCCGTCCGACTGTAAACTCTGCCTAACTCTATTTAAGCAGACAGAGAAATCGAAATCGCTCAGCACAACCAATCACTGTGTTTGCTCTCAGTAGCGGCGGAACAAGCTGTCGTCTCGCCACCAGCCGCTTTTCCCGCTGAAGCCGTAACATGGGCTGCTCCCCCGGCATGTTAACGCCGGGAACGTTTTCGACCATTGATAGTTGTGAGGTGCACACCGTGGAAAAATGCTGTTTTAATGTTCACAAATTGCAACGTCTTCAGCCATTAAACCCAAGAAGAAAGGCTGATTGGAGTGACTCTAAACGTTTAAAGAGTGATAGAACCAACCGACGGCTGATTGGAGTGTCGCGAAAAAGACTGAAAGAGATATAAAGAATAGATTGATTGATGGATATGTGTACCTAAAGGCACCATTGTAATGTTCCACAAAATGCTAGTAGCCTCAGTAACCGGCTATCCCAGTAAAATTTGTCCTAGACGATTCGATAGGACAACATTTGTGGTGCACTTTTGTGAAATCAAGCTAAATTGCATTTGTCCTTCCGTTTGTCCTACGAACAGGGGCAACTGGGGTTAAAAAGCTTGCCTTATATCGAAAATCCACACTGGAAAAACGCTAAGACGAGCTACTGCTCATATGGAGTAGGTGATGTTTAAAAATGGGCTACTGCTTTTCCAAATCGATACTTCCCGAATACCCTGATCTATCCGATTTACTTTACCTATGAGAAATCCAGCAGATTCCAGCAAGTTCCCACCGTGAGGAGCTGGAGGGCGCGAGGATATCGCGGAAAGTTGGATTGCTGGTATCTCAGGATGCGGTCGCGGTGGCTACTTGCGTCTGCGGATGGACGGGCGTATGGCGCCAATATCTGTGGATGACTGCTGCGTGTGCTTTGCGGAAAAGTGCTCCACAAAGCTGTATGTTTGTATGAATCGATTAGCTGACAACGGGAGAATGTCTACGTTTGCTAAGGTCCGACTGGATCGTCGAATCTGGGTACAGCTAAGGTAGTGTGGACAGTAGCTAGACTTTGACTCTCTAACACAACGATTCTATTTGAGATGAAAGCGCCAAAGCAGTGCTCACTTCTGAATCCGCCATCTCGGTCTTAAGTGTCTTACCTGCAATTGCCTGCCATTGACGTCCTCCGCTCATCACCGCCATTCAACCCAATACTATCCGTGAACCTGCAAAGTGCGCAAGAGCTCCGACTGAAACTCTTAGGTTGTGAGCCCAAAACGCTATAAACCTTCCAAGAATGTCCGGTCACAGACAAGGTGTCGTTGCCGGAGGAGGAGGTGGCCAAGCGGAACAACCTGTAGTTCCTGCAGCACAAGCGATAGCTACTGAGAGACGACTATGAAGAGGGCGACTTCGACCTGTACAAGGCAATGCTGCGTTCATACTTGACGCAGAGAAGTTGCTGGGGCGTCGTCGACAAGACGGAGACGAGAGATCTGAACGATACCAACCTCCAACGACAGTTCGACGAACGAGATGAGCTCGTACGTGACGCTAGACTACGTTTGGCGTGCTCACCAAGGACGCGTCTCGGATCTGCAATATCAACTACGATCACGAGATGTGGGATACGTTTGAGCGCAAGAAGACTAAGCGTGCTTTCTCGAACGCGTTGATGTTAAGGAAAAAGCTACACCCCAACAGCTTCACAGCCGACATGGACAAGGAATCTTACCCTGACGATCTGGAGCACATGAGACGGCAACTTCGAAACATGAACTATCCCATTGCAGACGACGAGATGGTGAAGATCATTTTGCAAAGAGTTGTGCACGAGTTCCGTGGTGTAGTTCGTATTTCGACAAGGACGTATGTGATGACAGCGTTCCAGCATTGCAAGAGGTGCTCAACACACTTCGTAGTGAGGCCTGATCTCGATAATCAACGGAAGGCGGTCGTTGGCACCAAGGCCAAGGACAAAGCGCCCGCCAAGATACTGCAAGTAACGGAGCAGCCACAACCGGATGGCAAGAAACGTCAACAAAATACCAGCAAGCAAGTGGTAAGAGGAAGTTCATGAAGAGCAAGAAGGAGGGACCCGAGACATGCGAGTGTTTTCATTACGGAAAGAAAGGTCATTTCAAGAAGAACTGCTTTGCGTGACAGGCCAAGAAGAAGAAGTCCAAATCGATGGCCTTCGTACGTTGGGGTGGCGCATCACCGGGCAACGACGAGACTTCCATCAGTATGATGATGAGTGTTGACCACTCCACTCTCTGCGACGAGTTAATGATCGACACAGGGGCTGGAGCGCATGTATGTAACGACTGGACGGCGTTCACAAGCTTGCAAGAAGACACGATGCTCTTTCGTTGGGTGTTAAGGTGAATCGAGTCGAAGTGAAGCAGTCGGTCATGTGAATGTCTGCAACAAGGACGTGAAGTCAGGACGAGACGTGGTACTCGAGCTGGAGGACACACGTTATGCCAGCGATGGCATTATTAGCCTACTCAATTTTGAACGGCTGGAACAGCAAGGATGGGTGCCTTCCTATCCAGAGTCGACGCCCGAGAACCGCCAGACGCATTTGGATCGCGGCGGCGTACGTCTACTTCTACATAAACGGAGTGGACACTATTGGCTCAAGGTGAAACGAGCAACTGCGAATGCCAATATGTGCATGATGGCTGCTTCGGATCAACAGTCACCCGTCATGAGACGGCACATGGAGTTTGAACATCTCAAAGAATAAGCACTCAAACAGCTTGTGCTGAAGAACATGGCTACCGGATTCGACTCTCTGAAGGCTTCTGATTTCGACAAGCCTTTGAAATGCATCTCATATCAGATGAGAAGAGAAAGTCCTATGGACGCCATGAGAAGCGCAGCAAGGTGTGCTACGAACGTCTGATGTCCGACGTGCGCTACGTAGGTCTTGAGACCACGGGGGCAACCGCTACTCCCAGTTAGTGCCAAATGAAGCGTCAAGATACAAGTGGTGCTTCTTGTTGCGCACCAAGGACGAGGCATCCGTGAGTGCGATGAACCTGATCTTGCGACTGGAACGAGAGCATGTGATCAAGAAGTTCTCCTGTGACCAAGGAAAAGAATTTGTTAACAAGTCGTTAACCAAATTTCTGGTGGAGAACGGGATCCAGCTTCTGATGACAAACGCCTATACGCCGGAGGATAACTGCTTGGTCGAGAGAGAAGCTGAACGGGAATCTACTCAACAAGGTTCGAGCTATCCTACAGGCGACTGGACTACCAACAGCGTTATGGGGGAGATACTGCTCTACGTGGTGGAAGTGGATAACATAAGCTCTCTTACCGGAGTCACGCCCTTCGAGATGATCACTGGTCGGAAGCCAGATGTTCGTAACCTGCGTGTGTGTGGATGTGTAGCATTCGCACATGTTCCGAATCAGAGCGGTCGCACAAGTTGAGCCCGAAGACGGTTCCGACACTCTTTCTCGGATGTGCAGCCAACTCACTTGGATATCGACTGTTGGACTTACGCAGTGGCAAACTGACCGAAAGACGCGATGTATCCTTCCGTGATGACATCACGGTGGAGAGCGGTTACCTGGAGGAGCTCTTGGCCATGCAATATGGTGGTCCACAAGGGCAACTACCAGCCAATGAGCCGTTCGTGCCAATACCAGTCGATGGAGATCGTGATCTTGATCACATACGAACCTTTAATTCGAGTGATCATGGTGAGTTGGGTGATGTGGACATGACGTCGGACAGTGCGGATCACCAGCCAAGAAATAAGCGACGTCGGAGCGACTCGGATGAAGACAGCAGCTCCAGTGAGGACCTTCAATTTTAATGGGAGTGACGGAGCAGTTGTTGTGGACGGAGATGCAGTGGCACCCGTCCCACCAGATCAGGAAGAATAGGGAGCGCAACAACAAGACGCCCCCGATGCAACCGTACATCCAGCAGCCCAAGCTATCACAACAGCAAGATCCAAGATCACCACAGGAGACACGAAAAAGGCCCACAACTACCGCAACAGCAGCCAACAGGTCAGCAACTACCACATCCAATTCGACGTGCTCAAAGGCAGCAACGTCCGAATAAACGGTTTGACCCGAATAGCTGGGCCATGGCAACAAGCACCATGCAGTGTATGTTCAATGCAATGGTGAACGAGTTAATGAACCCGACAATAGTGCAGGAAGCACTATCGTCCGACCGTGCTGCGGAGTAGCGACAGACTATGGATGTGGAATACGAGAGCTTGGTGAAGAACGCAACGTGGGAGCTCGTGACACGTCCGAAATCTACCAAGCGGAAGAAGGTAAACGTTCTCACATCACTATGGATCCTAGTGGTGAAAAAGAACGAAAGAGGAGAGCTCGAACGATTCAAGGCTCGACTTGCGATTCGTGGGTTCGTACAGAAGTATGAGATCGACTACTTGGCGACTTATACGCCAGTGGTGTGTTCGTCTGGTACTTCTCTTAGCACTGATGCAAGGACTGGATTGAAGACATGTGGATTTTGTCACTGCGTTTCTCAATGGGGAACAGACTGAGGTGGAAATCTACATGGAGCAGCCAAAAGGCTACTACGACGGAACGATCGTGTGTGCGGACTAGTATGGATTAAAGCAGGCGTCGAAGATCTCGAACAATACGCTGCATGCGTATCTGGTGCAACTGAACTTCACACAGTGCGTCTTCGACGCTGGTGTATACTATCGCTAAACAAGGTATACATGGCATGATATGTAGATGATATTGCCATCGCGGCGAAACCCACGGACATCCAAGTTGTGGTGCATGAACGTGGAGTCAAGTTCGAACTCAAGGAATTGGGTAGAGTGAAGCATTTGCTTGGTATGGAGTTCAACTTTGTCCCAGGCGTGATGGTGTGCCTTTCCCTGGCAGCGTACGTGGAAAAACTGGCGGCCAGGTTCAACATGCAGAACATGAGCGGACTTCGGTCTCCCCAACACCATAACGAACGTATGCCAGCTACGGAGACGGACAAGACCAAGATCAACAGCGACACACTTTTCATACAGGGAGCTCATTGGCTCGCTCCAGTATATGGCAGCTTGCTTTCGTCCTGATATGGCGTGTGTGGTTCGTGCTCTCGGTCGCTACAGTGGGGCGTACATCAAGGACAACTACAAGATGGCTCAGAGAGCTGTTAGGTACATGCTTAGTACAAAGCATTTGGGACTGAATTATCGCCCGGTGGGCGGACTGCTGACTCTGGTTGCGTTCTCAGACGCAGGTCACGCTATGTGTCGTGAAACCAGCCGCTCCAATACGGGCTTTGTACTACAACTTCAAGGCCTTACTTGGATGTGGAGAAGTAAACAGCAGGGACGTGTCACGAGAACACGTGCGCATCGGAACTGGTGGCAGCCAGTACATGCGTGGATGATCTGGTGTGGGCACGACAGCTTCTTAGTGAACGGGTTGGTGATCAAGGAGTGTCGACTGTCTACTGCGATAACAAGAGCGCCATACAGGTCATTGCCAATCGTGGCAACAACAAACGGGTGCAGCTACGCCAAGGAGGCGAGGATGATCGCTGAGTTTGTGGATGGCGGAGTGGTGGACGTGAAGTATGTCTCGACCACGTAGAATGTAGCCGACATCCTGACGAAAGCTTTAGGCACTCAGCGTTTCGAGTATCCACCGAAAGCTCAGCATGGAGAATGTGCACAGTGCACTGGTGAATATGCAAGAGGGGAAGGAGGAGGTCTCGTAAGTGTAGAGCTTGCCAGATCGCGTGTAAGAAGGGCGAACGGCAAGTGTGTTGTGGAGCAGGGACTTGTACTTTGGTACAATGATGTCATCGTACACATGGAGTTCGAGTCGTCGTAAACATCGGAGAAGACCGGTGGAATCGTAAAATCGGGTAAATGGCATCGTAAACATCAAAGGGATGCTAGTGCATCAAAGTGTCATTGAGAGATGACAAGACGAAGAAGTGCATGAGTGCATGTGCAGAGCATCGCTCAGCGGGCGGAGTACTCCGCGAAGTAGGAGTATTAGAGATCCAGCAGATTCCAGCAGGTTTCCGCCGGCAGGAGCTGAATGACGCGAGGATATCGCAGAATGTTGGATTGCTGGTATCTCAGGATGCGGTCGCGGTGGTTACTTGCGTCTGCGGATGGACGGGCGTATGGCGCCTATATTGTGGATGACTGCTGCGTGTGCTTTGCGGAAAAGTGCTCCACAAAGCTGTATGTTTGTATGAATCGATTAGCTGGCAACGGGAGAATGTCTACGTTTGCTAAGGTCCGACTGGATTGTCGAATCTGGGTACAGCTAAGGTAGTGTGGATAGTAGCTAGGCTTTGACTCTCTAACACAGCGATTCTATTTGAGATGAAAGCGCCAAAGCAGTGCTCACTTCTGAATCCGCCGTCTCGGTCTTAAATGGCTTACCTGCAATTGCCTGCCTTTGATGTCCTTTGCTCGCCACCGCCATTCAACCCAACACTACCCGTGAACCTGGAAAGTGCGCAAGAGCTCGAACTGATTCACTAACTATTATGAGCTCAAATTATTTTTAATAATACTACGATAACTTATTCTGATTAAAAGTTATGCTTGTCATAGCAAGAAGGGACGGTACAAATTCGATTAGCTACAGATTTGGACGGAAAGATGTGACACTCAAGGTTTTTCTATTGTATGGTCTCTGGTGTAGACAAAAATGTATGACACTGACTGAATAAATTTGTTTTTAACCAATCTTATGCAACCATTTAATGTTTACTTAGCCCCAATAAATTGTACTTTGATACAAACAAATCTGTGGCACTAAAGACCCGCTTTATCCCACGCTCGTATAATACACTCCTCGCTAACAGAATCCATGCGGTAGCAACACGATCGACCAGGCGCTTACGTTGTTCCGGAGCGGATAGTGTAAGCGATCGTAGTTTCTGCTGAAACGGACCCATAACGCCAACGTCTAAAGGCTGGAGCACTGAAGTGAAGTTCTTCGGCAGGGGAACAACTTCAGTGCCCCCATCCGGCCAGAGCCTCTTGAGATTCGTTGCTCACGTCTTCGCTGTTTAGCTAGGCATGCAAAGCTGTTTTAGATTTAATTCTATGCATATGTGCAGCTTTCGTTTTAGAGATACCAGAATATACATCGCCTAGCACTTTTACCTTCAGCGCGTTGAGATATGCACTCCGCCGATTAAGAATACTCACAGCGACCACCTCGTGAACAATGACTCGTCATCGTCATCGCTGTAATCTGTGCTTTGCGCGATGTCCTCGCCAACCCTCCAAACCCGCAGTCGCGTCAATGCCTCGCCCTCAGTCCCCTCCATCCTACTTGTATTAATACCTTGTGGAGGATAATTTTAAGAAGCGGTCGTGCCTGATCTGATCCCCCCCAGTTTTAAGAATTAGATAAAATTTGTGTATATGTCTCAAACTTTACATGCTGATTAAACCTCAAGTGTCATAGATTTTCGTCCGCCACATCTTTCTGTCCAAATCTGTACCCCGATCGAACCGAATTTGCACGCCGGTGAGTCAAGGCATTTTGCAAATCAATCGAATCGACTCCTCGTCGGATTCTCTCCGATCTATTCCGACTGACCAGAATGGCAGTCATAAATGATATATTCGTCAAGTGGATGAATTTTAAAAATACAGGCAAATACCAATCGACAGTCGATTTCAGTCGATTTGATCGATTCGTTTCGCCTCCGATCAAGTCGGTTTGAGTCGATCTTAAACACCTATCCCGATCCGGATAATCCCAAAGCGAGCGCTGATCGCGCTCCTTCTCCCTCTTGCTCTCCGACGGTCACCCCCGCAGAGTGATCGTCTGGCTCCTCCTGGTTCACTGCAAGCAGTATTTGTACTGCTTTTCCTAGGCTAGCTTCGTGTGTGTATGTGTGTGTGTACGTGTGTATGTACGTGTATTGGCGCTACGGACGACACAGACGAGCTCGGTGCATTAGTTGATGCAGTTGGTAATGAAAACGACGTTGCTGAAGTAGGCAACCAAACGGAATTTGACGATCGATGTCAACCCCAAGTGAGCTGAGGTCTAGAAAGCGATCCGATTTTTGGAACTTTATCGAGGAAACTGAAAATGGTACGCATATTTGTAAATGCTGTGCACGCGATGCCAAAACCCAAATTTGGAACTCCAAAGCGCATACAACTATGAGAATGCATCTCGAAAAGTACCCCCCAAGCGAATATTTAGGCGATGTCATATCTGCTCCGCGACAAACTGACTTTTTATGCTACGGGTTTAGCCGAAACGTAAAGCAACGCATTCAAGGCGAGTTTTCAAAAGCTGAAGCCGACAGCGCTCTCGTCGAATGGATTATCGAAAACTCACAGCCATTTCCATCGTCGAGTAGCCAAGGTACTACGGTTAGTGTGGGCCATCACTACTGATAACGCGAGCAACAACAACGCCATGGTAACTTCAATCAACCGTAATTTACCGGGGCATCTCCAAGAGCATCTACAATCCGAAATACCGTTATCCGCAGCGAACATTGCCTCCGGGATAGCTGAGATACATGCCGAGCCACGAACCGTCATTCAATTCCGCTGTGTGGCTCTTGTACTTCAATTCGCTGTGAAAGAAGGGCTAGCACAATGCTCGTTCGTTGACAGCAGCATTGGTACAATACGGGACATCCTTAAGAAGCTTTCGGACTCACCTTCGCTAGCTGAAGCTCTCCAACAAGTTTGCGTTGTCCTCAAAGTAGCATTCCGCCAGCCAGATCTAGATTGTGTGACCCGCTGGAACTGTACGTGGGAGATGGTACAATCAGCGATCAAGCTCAGAAAGCCTATTGAGGAACTGCTACGACCAATTCGAGAACGGCATGAAGGTTACACCGACTTCTCCATTGCGCCCGTCCCTCCTCTGGCTTCTTGCGTTCCTGCAGAAACTTGGGCCTTGCAGAAAGAGTTTTGTCAGTCCTTGATGCCGGTGGAAGCTGCTTCTACCGTGATGTCCGGCAAAACCAATCCCACATTTGGCATGGCGGTAGTCGTTTTTGAGTTGATATCGAGGCACGCGAAGAAGTCGGCTGCTCAAGCTACAACGGGCTACACGAAAAAATTTGCGGCCGCTTTTGTGAAGAAAATCGACGAGTATGATGAGACTGTAAAAATCTGGGAAGCGAAGATTGCTGCCGTGCTTCTTCCCCGAGCCAAAGCGCTACTACCAAAGGTTGTCGACGATATGGACTCCATCAAGCAATTTGTTTGTGAGGAGTGTGAAGCTGGATACCAGCTGACATTTGATGCTCGGTAACATGCAGCTAGCCCCTGCCCCCTCCCCCCCCAAGTGAGCGCGCACGAAGATCAAGATGCAGCACTTCGTGCTGTTCTGTATCAGCTAATCGACGATAATGAGTCCACAACCCTGGACGGTGAACCGTCCGTTTTTATCGGAGCTAGAGCGCTGGCTTGGTCATCGCGACAAGGGAATGAATTCGAAAACAAAGAGCGATGCAGTTTGCATGTGGATGCGAAGCCTAGAACAGTTCACCCGGATCCAAATGATGGCCCGAGATTTCCTTGCTGTGATGGCAACGTCTGTTCCTAGTGAGCAAGCGCTCTCTGCTGCCGGTGCCACGGTGAGTGTTCGGCGAGGACGACGCAGTCGCAGCGGTCTCTGAGATACAGTCCTTTCTGAAGCTCAACGAAGCCACCGCCAAATACGAGTCCAACACCAATTGATACACCAACTCGACTCAGAATACACCGGTAATTCATGTGCATTTAATTACTTCTGCTTGCACTCTTTGATCCACAAATACGCTTAATCACAAATTCGATGTCACTCGGGGTCACAATTAAACGTTCCATCAGCTCACAACGCCGGCAACACCACCAAATGCGACCCATACTCTACCGCGTACGACTAACCCGACGCCGAGAGAGGCCCCATACTTTACCTTCTTCTTGTAACTCGACGGCCAGGTCAGGTGCTCGAGCTAAACCCCAAAATACATGCTATACCCCACCGTGAGCGCATACCTCGAGGGAAAAGCGGATATGAGCTCGTCAGATCAACCCCTCGACGGATTACTTGCCATTCCCCACCAAGATCATGTAGCCCGACAGCAACGTGGCTTCAGAACTCACCCGGCCGAGGCCACAACGATAAACACGACAAAACCCAGTACGAACCTCTCGACAGCAAGGCAGCAGCAGAGCTCGCCAAGGCGAGCACCACGATGGAAAGCGCGGCACACCAGGCCGAGCACCACGACGAAAAGCTTGAACATACTCCACTCGAAAACGAACATCTCGATGGCACGGCGGTAACAGCTCACCAGGCCCAGCACCACGCCGAGAGGCATGAACATACTCCACTGAGAACGCATAACTTGACGCCAAGGCGGCAACAGCTCGCCAGGCCGAAGTCTAATACGGAAAGCACGGTCCACCCAAGTATGAACGCGCACCTCGACAGCAATGCAGCAGAAGCTTTTGCCAGGGCGAGCACCACGGAAAAAAATCCACGACGAAAAGCACGGCCCACCCCAGTACAAACTCGCATCTCAACAGCAAGGCGGCAATCTCGCCTGGTCGAGCACGCCGACGAGCCCCTCTACGAACGCATATCTCGTGGGCACTGGGCACAGCGGCAACAGTCAGCCTGGCCAAGCACCACGACAAGTAGGGTGACATATCTCAATACAAACGCGCATTTTGAAAGCAGTGCAGCAGCAGAGCTTGCCGAGCGGAGCGATACGACAAAAGACGAAAACGGCTCCTCCATGAACGCGTAACTTAACATCAATGTGGCCTTGCCCGCCATATACGCGATTACGTGCTCGTAACCCGGCGGCAATGAGATCGTCGGGGCGAGCAAGTCGAATATCCCCACCACGGACGAATAGACCGACAAAAAGATGAGCTTAGGTTCTGTAGTACATGCCACGAATAGGATCACGCGAGCTCGATTCGTAGCTGCGACAAGTTCAGTTGTTCACCCGAGTCCGGAGAAGAAAAGTCTAGACCTGCCGTTAATGATGTATCAATACCAAAAACATAATAAAACGAAAGTTACGATACGTTGAGACCAGATGGTGTTTTGCTGTTTATTTCTCCCAATAGAATCTTGACGATATCTTTATGTAGTTTTATCTCCGATTACATGCATATGCTGTTTGGAGAGATTTAACCTGCATACATGGATACCGATTATCAGTCGAAACAAATCGATTGTTGATCGGAGGCAATCGATTCACAATACGATTGGCTCGGATTGACCAGACGAGGCTACACAACCGGTCGGATTGAACCGGCTTGCCATGTCTAATATCAAGACTTATTTTTGTTATGGAACAAATGTTTTGCTGTCGAACAAACGCTTCGGTGTTTTTGTCTTCAGTGCATCTTGAGCTTACCGGGACTATCACCACTACGGCTAGTAAATGCATGAACCCTTCTCGACCACTTATGTCGAGCTTCGTAGGACTGTGTGACACACTCGGTTTTAATTGGTCAAAACTAGCCGAGCCGCCGCTACGCGGCGGTAATTTAGGTTTAGTCGTAGTTATCAAGGCTTTCCGCCTCTGCTACGCTACGGCGGGGTTATTTAATCCGCCAATTTCGTTTTAAAGCCCTATTTTTTAATCATAAAACGGACCCCCTGATTCCATTAAATAGGGAACAACTCTGATTACCGAGCACGAAATGCATTTATTCCGTCTATAGAATTTGGATAATTTAATAGTTCTATCTACATTACTATTATAATTAATATATCGGCTTTTGCTGATTGGTGACTGCGAGGTTGATTGTCTTAAAACAAACGCTATCACTGAGTTGAGCCAAAACTGCCTGCATTACAGAGAGTATATTTGCAAACACTACTCAATCTATTTATGTGCTCTGTTGTGTAGTTTCTCGGTAGTCACCTCCCCTTGGGCGGTTTCCTAACGCTTGTAAACGCCGTTCACATCCTGTAGCGGGGTACAGACCGGTGTACCCAAGTTACGTGAAGATTGGCAGGACACTCTTCGGAAGGACTGGTACATGGTACCAGGGACTCTATGAGCCAACCATTGGGTAATTACATAGGTTCGCTATAGGTGACTTATAGTTTGTATTAACTCAAGCTTGAGCTTACCTATTAATACATTCATTCTTAAAACTTATCTTTAACTGGTTACTTCGTTCCCTTTGACAGTGAACTGCCGTTCACTTAGAATTTGTATACTCTCGAAGGCCAGCTTCCTCTAGCGCAAGGTGCTGTGTGACCCCGCCACACTTGGTCTTGTAGTCAATCCACGCCAACGCGGGTAGACTACCGGAACCTCTGAAGTTCTGTCATCATGGACCGAAATAATTGTCCTCACCTGAGCGACTCACAAATCGAGTCTGTTCGGAAGATGACAGGTATCTTCGGGATGGAGGCCTTACAGAGCCTGGCAGCGTCAACACCGACCGAGCGGGTTGAACGTGTCAATGCATTTGACACTTATGAGCAAGGGCTCAACGCGCACATGCGGGGAATCCTGCAGGCGCCAGCGGCTGAAAAGAAGCCGCCTCACTCGAAGCCATTGCGGCTAAAGGTGAAACCGCTTGAAGGAAAGGAAGGTGAGAACCTTCACTTCTGGGTCCGAGAGGTAGAGCTCGCGATGAACGTGGTTCTGATCTAGACCGAGCAACTCCGTGTTGCTTTCACGCTCTCCTACCTTAGTGGGCGTACCGAGAGTTGGGCGTACACGCGGGAAGCGAATTCGCCTGAATGCTATGCATCCTGGGCTCAGCAGTGCGAGCAGCTTTGAGCCGCGTTCCTTCCGACGAGCTACGAGTATCGTCAGCGCTCGCGTTTCCTCTCAAGCAAACAAGGGAAGCGCGAGCTGCACGAGTACATCCAATAGACGCGTGTGATGTAGGAATTCACGTAAATATGTCGCTGAACGCACAGCGAGCTTTAGCACACAACAATACACTGTCCACTAGGGTCAGCGAAAGTTAGAAGTGCACCTGAAGGACTCAAGTTCGACCCAGTACCCTGGGCCGGCGCTTCCCTCGCTCACTATTTGCGTCGCTAGGATTAGTATGCAAATGTAACAGGCACGAGCTCTCTCTCTCTCTCTCTCTCTCTCTCTCTCTCTCGAGTACCGTGTGGCACCAACAACGGAAGGTTGCCTAGTCTCCTTTACTCTTTTACAGGGGTGCCTGAGAATGACTCAGGCCGTAAGTTGTCTAGAGTATACGATCAATACTCAAACCACTAATATCGAGAATCCTCTACCTGACTTCCCCTCAAATAGGGATAAACCAAAACACCCACCCACTACTAGTCAGGGGTAGATTGACGGTGATTATTCGCCCGGGATAGAAAGAGGAATATAAATCTCATACAGGTTTGAAAATTCTAATAAAAGCCAAAGTCGAGGCGTACCAGCCATTCCTTACAAAAGCAAACGGCCTTCGAAAGGAGCTTTTAAGCCAACAGACCCGGACATTCAGATAAAGGATGCAGGGACCGCAAGCATTTTGAGGTTGGTCGAGGTGGTGCAACGCGATGCCAAGTGCCTGTGAAGTCAGCTTGTAAAGGTGGGTGGAATATTCCGAAGCTTCGTATTGCTTATTTTCATGCTAAACTATCGCATTGTATTGCTGCCGTATGCAGGGTTATCAACGAAGTCGAAGGTTTCGCGGGGACAAAGCGGCTGGGCATGATATGTCGAAAGATAACAAGCCGTATCGGAGCTGTAAGATAGGAGGACGACGGAGGCAGGGGGATACTGGAGTTGCCATGAATAGTGCGGCGAGGCGACGCCATTAGAGATCCCTCAGAATCGTATCGACGAAGCATACAACGCTAGGCCGCGACATACGGGATAAGCCATTGCAATACAGTCCTAATTCTGTATTTCGCTGATTTAGCATGATACATCGAATGCGCGCTCGCCGTCTCAAACGCTACAAGCTACTACTACTGCTACTGCAGAACAGATATACGATTTGGGTGGGCACATTCAGCTCTCCCACCACCTCGCCGCTTCGAGAGTGCGACAACCTGTGCAGTTCCAGCGAAGAATGCAGCAACGTTACCCGTTGTCTCATCATCCTCTCCAAAACGCGAAATAATTTGCCCTGTTCCTCCTCACTAATCCGTTAGTTAGGAACTGGGCAAATTTTCCTCTACACACAGCCGAGGGTGGGTTCAAGATGGCTGGCGCTGAGAGCTTTAGCCTCTTTAGCAAGCATGCAGGGTATTAATATCATGGAGGTCTTGGCTTCCCCTTACTCACTCAGGAGCCAATAGATTATCACAACCATGGCAGATGTTGGATACATTGTGGAGGCTATGTTCTCTTGTGCAGCGGTTTTGTCCAAAATATGCCCGGTTCTTAGCCTTTCGGCGCGAAAGGGCTTCCACCAGCATATTTTTCGCAGGTTCCTATGTATACTTTAATCAAGATATTACCTTATTCTGTAGGATACAGAATAAAAGCTCGGGCTACAAGGATTAACGTCGATTTTAGGACAAATAGGACATTTTAGGACTCGTCTAGGACGCGTTATTTTCTTCCCTGCTGCTGGCTCCGGTTATACAGTATGGCGGGGTTGATATGCTGCTGGTGCTGACAACTTCGTTTTAACTTCGTTTCGTCGACTGCTACGGGCCCTGGCCTTGTCGTTGATCCTGTTGTGCATCGGGGGCCCCGACGGGGCTGTCCATGTTTGCTAAAACTTGTTACATGTACTGTAATGTAACATTATACTTGCGTAGGACTCTATACAAATTTTCCACCAATCCTGTGCACTTGTCTCGCGTAGGAAACCCTGGATACGAAATTGAATAAATGCTGATCTGCATAGACTGACTAGTATTTCTGTGAGCCAGCATTTTGCCAATGTTGACGTTTTCTCCGCTAATTTCCTACGATTGCAAACAAAGCCCAAGATACCGCCTACGTTTCTCCGACAATCTACATTCTTTTAAAGAAGATTATGTTCAAGTTGGCCAACAGAATCATAGGTTGCACTGCAAACCGGTACCACTCTTAATGTCATTTTACTGTAAAGCAGCCCAGATGACATGCCTAGTTTCTTGCTATGGTGATCATTACAACTCTAGTTCCAATACCTAGGAGACAGTATCAAAACTATGAAGTGAGTCCAATAATCTGTGCAATCGATAGCATGGGTAGATGAAACCAGGTGAACGAACAATAATTGAGCTTAAGTGGTAATTTTCAGTCGGGGAACGACTGAGTTCATGGTAGTACTGCCTTGTACAGTATTGCAAAGGCCTGTTTTTATGTCGTCCTACATGTCCTAAAGTTCCCTAAAAAATGATTCTCTCACCTGGCTGTGCGATGCGCGGCTCCAAGTGGAGCCCAGCAAGCTCGAATACCGCGCAGGCTTGCTTTGGCAACGCCTTAGCTGGCCTAAATCAATAGCTAATTCGTTTAATAAGGATTGTAATTCACTTAGATTAGTATAATTTGATATATAATTTCGTAAATCCCATGAAATACCTGATCCACGTAATACAATTTTTTACGATATTTTTTATAGCGTATTTGTAGGATATTTTTGGATGGTTAAGTTAGAACAGAGACAACTCTCCGGTCAGTAGCATTAGCTCGGACAACGGTGAGAGCAATGAAACTGATGGAGGACGCAATTATAACACAGAAAATGTATGATAAGCATCCCCCGCCGAGTGCAGCGAGGTGGCAAGTAACAAAAACTCATTATACAAAATACAAGCTTTAGAGTTTATAATATCAACAATTTTAGAACGGAACCATGCCCGCCAAGCGAAGCTAGGTGGCCACATCTCTGCTAGGCCTAAACTAACCATATATAGGATAGATCATAGAGCCCCTTGCTTGCGGGCTTCGCTCAGCTTGTTGCTTAAAAATAATATTAATACCGGTACATGACATGTACACAACCCCATTCTGTATCAGACGTTACATCTGTACATTTGAGAGTAATCACCCGTGATGATATGAATAATCATTGTCCGTGATGATTGCTGCACGTGATCTGAATCAATCTAGGTTTGGGATATTGCTTAGGCCCATTCTCAATCGGGCTGCGCGGCCGCATGCGTCCAAATCCAGCTTCCTGATTGGCCATTGATTATCTTTGGGACGCATGCTTCGGAACACAAAAAGACACTGTGCGTCAAATTCCACGCGTGCGGCGAAGAAGACGCACAGTGCTGCTAGGGTTAAGAAAAGAGGACTAACCAATCACAGAGCCTTCTGTATTGAAGGTAAAAAACATGCGAATTAGTGGCTCGCGTTGTTAATTTTGACATCACCAACTCTCCTTCCACAGTAACAACAACATGCAGTCAACTCAGGAGTCAGAAGTGTTCTGCGCAGTGACTGTACCGATTATCATGGTCGTTGCTGAGCATGTGAACTTAGCAAGTAGTAAAATGCTAGTGGTTCGAGAACGTTTGCAATAGGACCTTCACGCCCAGCGTTTGTTGCTTGAGGGCAAGTTCAAGCAGTATTACAGGATAAGTTCGAGTGGATTTGAGCGATTACTTGGCTATATTGGAGCTGATCTGGCTGTAGACCCCATCCAGTCCGCAAGACGTGCGCTTGGCGAGCCCCCCCGTATCTCCAGTAGCCATGCTGCAAACTTGTATAAGCTGGCTTGCTGGAGGCAGCTACCACCATATAAGAGTGATTACCGGAACAAGCAGAGCGGGGTTTTACCGTATAGTACACGCTGTAATGCGAGCTATCAATAATTGCGACCGATTAGCGTTTCATTTTCCTGCGACAGACGACGAAATGAAGCGGAGTGCTGCCGGTTTCGCTCAATCAGTACAGGGGGAGCTATCCTGGTGTATTGGCGCAATCGATGGATGGTTGTGCCCCATTCGGGTTCCCGAGCCAAGGATTGTGGCAGGGTTGTTGCTTTCTTCACTGGGCACTACCAGCGCTACGGCCTAAATGTGCACGCCTGTTGCAATTTCTTGTGTCGTTTTACGGCAATGGCTTGCCGGGCTCCAGGAGGAAGAAACGATGCTGTTGCTTTTACGCAGTGGTCGTTAAGCACGATTCTGTCCCGCATTCGAGGTCCTTATTTCGTCGTGGCTGATAATGCGTATCCGCAGACAAGAGTTGTTTTAACGCCGTATAATCAAGCTCAGTCAAATGGGCGGCCTGACAGAGACATCTTCAACTTTTACCTCAGTCAGTGCCGAATCCGAATAGAATTGGCGTTTGGACTACTCGTTAATAAGTGGAGGATTTTATCCAAACCTCTATATATTCAACTCGCCAACTGCCCACCTCATCTACGCTTGCTTTCGTCTACACAACTTTTGCATTGACCAACATGCAATCGAGAGTCCCGCTGGCGCAAAAAAATCCATAAAAGCAATGCGCCAGGAGCTACGTACTTGGAATGGTAGCCGTGACTTGTCTTACGCTCACACGCACTTTGAAACAGAAGGGGGTGAGTCGGTTGAGCTAATGGACGAGGTGACCCAAATCGTTGTCATGCAGCACATTGAAGCCAACAACTTGCACCGACCAGTTTATAGTATCGCTAGACGTCAAGGTACTGAGATTTGATCGGAACATGCTGATGATATGTGCATAATTCAACAAGGTCGATCCTATTATTTGTAATACACCTCGATACATTTGTCCTTCAGTCATTTTTCGACTAAATATCTGTATCTCGAAGTCGCTTAATCAATTTCAGCCTTTCCTCCATCAAGATCGAGCGGTCTTGTTCGAGCATCAGTGCCTCCGAAGACTCAGCATCATTACATAGTGTTATTTTCCTGTCGACATCGGATATCTGGGTCCGGATATCAGCCATCATTTGTATTATCTGCGATCGCTGCTGCAATGTTCCGCTAGTCTCACGGCCAGCTTCATCTCGGCGATCCATAACATACGCCTTGAAGGATGACGCTATGGACTCTGACGCCTCGTGTGATCTACGTTTTGAGGGGGTTGCGCTTGAAGTTGATTTTGCCTGTGCACTCGATGATGTTTTGAGTTCAAGTGTGTCGAGCTCGTCCTTAGAAAATAATCCCCCTTTAACAAAGTTGGTCAAACCCGGTTATCGCTGTATGTTGAGTCTTAGTGTTAGCAATTGAAAACCAAAGCAATCAAATTAGCACTTCCGCACCTGAAGCCATTTGCGTAGATACAATGCATCTCCGCGGCCGTTGACAAAGTTTCTGAGTCATTTTTATTCTGCCCCGAAGAATGAAACTTGGCCTCCGCATTTACGTAATTTTTGTTGACTTCTTTCCACATTGACAACAACTTCTTTGCAGAGTGGTCCTTTTTGGCCATGTTAGGGTTGATCCCGATGAAGAAGTCGTCGTCATCGAACTCCAACGTATTTCGCTCATGTTCGTCAGGACATTCATCAACGAAAGCAGCTTCAACATCTGACCAAAATTGACTCCTCTCATTAATGAGTTTACCGTCCAGCTCTGCTCGTGTAGCTGTATCGCCTATAAGCACGCCAAGACATTAGTTTTTGCCTACAGAGAGGAATAGTAAACCCGTTACCTGTTCTACAAAACCGCAATGCGAACTCATCACTAAAAAGTATGTTCAACAGGCGAAACATACAGTGTTTGCTGCGAATTGCATCTACTTGTGAAGCTGCTGGTTGAAGACCATCACCCGGTAGCTTCTCACGGTACGCAGTTATAGCAGCGTCGGAACGTTTCAGCGCCTCAATGCGCTCCTCCTTGCGCGTCGTCGTTTTGAGTCGGAGCCCTCTACGTGTACATTCCTTTCTGATATCCTTAGCGAGCCATTTTTCGTAATTCGGGGGCTCTGCTTCTGTAGCGTCCTTGCTTTGAGCGGATGTGGCTGTCTCTAAACTGTTTTGCTTAGTTTTGTTAGAGCTCCCTAATATAAGATTTTCCTCTGAGCTGTCGGAGTCTTCTTCAAGGAGGGTAGCCAAGTCATACGCTGCGTGTGGTCTAAAAGCGCTTGCACTCATAATAGTTGCGCCAGTACCGGAGCCTGTCCCACCAGGAGGCAATACCGACGAGCTATGGCGCTGTAGCGGGGCTATATTCTGGTAACCAGCCTGAGAAGATCTGATCAGAGGCGGTAGAAGTGGTGGTTGGTCATTTGGGTACGGGTTTGTCGGTGGTGGTCTCCTGGAGCGGGCCTCAGGGTTGCCTCCAGACCACATTAGAAGCTATTATGTACCAGGTACAGCAACATCAGTATGATAACTCCAATAAGAAACATTTGAAAATCTCTTTCTTACTCCACAAGAAGCCTGCTAGAGATTCTTGTACGCCGTCGGTTCAATAACTGGAAATGATAGTCCATTCATAGCCTTCTTGCTAGTTAGGCCAAAATTGGACGCACAAGCCGTTCTCAACCGATGCGGCCGCACCGTAAAGAACCGTGCGATGCGGTGCGGCCGCACAGCCCGGTTGAGAATGGCCCTTAAGCAGACTGGGAACGAAACGAATTCTGAGAAAAATCTGATAAAATCTGATCATTTTTGGTGGCTTTCGTTGCGTTGTTTGCTTTCGGAACCTTACCTTAGGTTCTCACTTTAGCAACGAACAAAATCAGAGGGGCGACTACCACATCAGAATGGAATCCGAAAAAAAAAAAACGAGACCGACATCCTTGATGGCGCTTCGCCTGCGTGTCAAGCTACGTTGCTGATAGATTTGGCCCGACAAAAACGTCTACAAGGTGAATACAATGCAGCCGGAAGACTTCATCTCGAGGCGCTAGCTCTGCTCTGTGACGCGATACCAAGATACTCTGTTGCCCGTGTACAATTCAATATCGATGAGTATACAGGTGACACATGCAAAGTCTTTTATCGCTTCATTCACGCACAACTTCGGTGACTAGTGTGTGTTTTTCAGCTACCTGATGTAACCCGCACTGGGGGCAACTAATGAGCATGCTGCACAGGTCTAGAGTGCTTGTGCGTTACCTTACATCGCTTGTCATATCCAAGTAGATGGCTTTCTATATCCAAGCACTACGGGCGCTGGCCAAGTGCTATGAGTTGAATATTTTACTTTGTTGTGGACCATATTTACAGTAGATACGAAGGACGGAAACTTAGATCTTATTAGCAAAAAGCCGAGCCGAGCCGAGCGTTTAGCTGGGCAGCTACCCCCCCCCCCCCCCGTCCAGACCATGATATAATTTCTGACACCGCGCAGTCGACCGATTGCAAATGTAATTTTCGACCGCCGAAAAATCTAGACCGCGGCGTGCTTGAGCAAGGCGGGCTAGACAATCATATCGGATTGCTTTGTTATACTCCGTTTTCGACTTGCTATATGCCCCCCCCCCACAACTCCAAAAAAGCATGGTCATTTCCGGATGCGTGTCCATTTGATGCCGGCCCTGCTACCACCTCAGGCATCTCCACATTCGTTCTCGGTGCCCCCTTTTTCCCATGTCGCTCGTCCATAATTCCATCCGTACCCTCCGGAAAGCTTGGGTCTGGGGTTTGCCCCATTAGTTCCTTGCGCACTTCGTATGACAAGGCGGACCACTGCTTTCGGAGCCTCTGACCTTGTTTACCTTCGATCAACCAGCGGTTCGTCCGGGCTGCATCCTCATAACGTCGCTGCACAAAGTCTTTGGCGTGGGGGGACCCGTATTTTGCTACAAAATACTAAAAAGCTTCGTGGCACAGCATGTACCTACCTGCTATTGAGCACCAAACAATATCGAAATAAGTATTCGTACGTTGAAGAAACTACTCACTATTCAAACCACACTGAACGCTCTTGAACGCTTACTCGAAGTGCGACACGAATAGGCCGTACAGCTCTTCCAAGAGACGATTAAAATCATTATCGTACGTGAGGCGCGACCAATAGATGGGCAACAGTACAAACAGCACTGCTTACCTTCTTTCACCTGTCACTCTTGAAATGGCAAACGCTCACACAAGCGGTATATAGATAGCGAGGTCAGTAGCGATAAATTATAGCGAATTCGAGGTCAGTAGTGATAAATAGAGACCTTAAGCTACAGAGCGAAAACGTAATTCACAACGAAAAAAAGGCGTCACAAAAATTTGTTCAGAATTCTCTCGAGTATCATAAGCTGCAAAATGAAACGAATTGAGCTCCAGCTCTCCCACACCAACACACTACAGCCATCAATGGAGCTACCTGACACTAACAACTATATCATTGGCGAAGGTGCAAACAGCGCGATCCTTTATGACCATGATAATACTTTCTTGATAGCCGAGCCGTCACTAACGGAGGATGGAGTGGTGAACGCAGTGGCCGTACTAGAAGAAGCTGACGGAGATAGCGGAGAAGAATCATCGTCTGAGCTGTCCAAAGGTCGCTCGCGCTTCAATGCCGGCGCAGATAAGGCCCTCCTGGCGGTAGTGCTATCAGAACCGCCTTTTGCGGTTAGCAAGAAAGCAAAAGCCTTACATGAACCAGGAGCAGTCTGATTTGGTGACAAGGACTTTCAAGGGCAGTCTAGCCGGAATTAAGACGCCAAAAACTTGACCAGATTACAGTCGATTGAAGAGGAAACGATCATTGCTGAAGAAACAACTTGTGTTCATGAAGAAGCGCGTCAGGTGTACAACAAGGCAAGGTGTCCGCGAAATCCACAAATGCATCGTGGTATACTTTCGTCGTGTATGGAAGTAGGAACGCTGACGACACACAGTTGCCGATCTCGACCTTTTCGTTGATTTTTCTAGAGCTGAGAATGTGTGTGCGTGGAATTCTAAGCATTTGCCTAGTAGAACAGCGATGTCGTTTCAATTTTATCCAAATCAACAGTAAATGATTTTGGAAAATAAACTTGAAAAATGTGAATTCCGGATTTCTTGAGTTTCCACGGCATGGTATACACTCACCGACGTCTTGGTAGAGCTCACGCTTGGGCAGTGAATGTTCTCAATGTCGAAAAGAACATTGGCTCGAGGGCCGACACATCAATGTGCGATGCTTGTAAGGGTTCCACTACACGCTTGAACGAGGTCTCACATCCATCTACCAACGCTCCTTGGAATCCCACTAGTCTTTTCAGTTGGTGTGACGAAATGTCCGGTAGAGAATCACATATATCAGCATGTTGAAGATCAAAACCTTTAGCATACCATTTTTAGCAGGTATACCAGAAAGTTTAGTCTTGTATGCATCTTTTTCATGATGCAACGCCAACATTACAAACCACGAACACGCAGTCGACGAAGTACAAATCCACTTTTTCCGAGACCCAGACGAAAAATCTTGTTTGACAGATTTTCCCTCGTTTAGGGAGTAGTCCTTAAGAAATCTTTCGCGTCCTCGAAATAATCGTTTATAGAGATTGAATCCCGTCCATGCGCAGCCTGGAGATCAGTTCTTACCATGGTCGTAGACTAGAGTACAGCGATTATTGTTAGTGACATAAATACTAACGAATTATACGCAGTACTCGCACATACAGGAGGCACGTGGACCAGCGTTGAAGTTGAAGGGTTGCCAGTCTTTTTAGGTGGTTTGCGAAGTGGTGGCAGCGTTGGTTTGCCAAGTAACGAGACGCATACTATAATAACCAGTTCTACTAATGTTGTTAACTATATATAGCATCCAAAGTTAGTTCACCCCAATGAGTACCTACGGGCATTGCTATAAAATAATGCATCGATTCGCATCATTAACATCGATCTTACAGACTACCATAATAACGGTGATATACTTATCACACTTTATCATTATGTACAGCCATTAAGCAATCTGGTATATTACCATTAAACAGTTAGTATTGCTCTGGCATCCTAGAACTCGTTAAGTAATTTAGATGCGTCACTTTGAAAAATAGAGTATATCGCTACTACCTACACAAGGCTGAAATCCTTAGTCGACAGGATGAATTCGACTCCATCATTTGATACCCGGAGGAGTATGATGTCAACCACTAGACTATTTAGTGGAGTTGATCTTAAGAAGATGAATAGGTCCGCTTCTTGCGAAGGACGAAGGTTCTAGCGACCAAAGAATATAGCTTTGCGGTACAGTAGATTACAACTTGGCCTACTGCGGCTCGTAACTACGAAGGAATATGTTTCGCAACTAATTCAATAGTAAAACTTATTAGATTAGAAAACTGGTAGACTGCCAGAAACGCCATAACATGGTATACTACCATGATAACAACAAGGGGCAGAACAACATTGCAACATGGTAAATACTACTAGACACTATGGTAGAACATCGGAGCCACAAGAACCATAATATGGTAAATTTGGTACATAAAAATACAACAATTTGGTAGAATACATCGAGTCCAATGTGATAGGTGTACCTAATGTTTCGGTACGCTATATGGTTGATTTCAAACTTGCATTATGGTAGAGCAGGAACGTGCAATATGGTATGATCGACTTTTGTATTATGGTAATCTACCACATTGCCAGCGACAACGCGTCACAAATACAGGAAAGTGTAGGGTAGCACACACAATAAGTTTATATACAGCAAAATGCAGGTCCCCACAGAAAAATGCTGACCAGCACAGATAAATGATGAGTAGCACACATAATCACAGCACAGCAAAGCATTGATCTTCATAAATAGCTGTATCATCCAGTGAGAGGTGGCATTGGTGCTATTATACAGCCAATTACAAAGTCGTACAGTGAACATGGTTGACTAGGCGTTTGGCAAACCGGCCTTTGGGGCGTATGGACGCTAGATTGGACAGCTAGCTTATATCCGCAGGTTTTGCAGGTGCGCGTAATACGTGCGCTATTGTGGGTAGATTCATATTGAGCTGGTTCTTCGTATTGATGGAGCTGGACGTGTTTTTGTAGGTGTTGAAGGTGGGATGACGGGTTTTGGGAACATAGTGGCGTTGGAGTTGGCGACTAGAATATATCCGCAGGTTTTTCAAGTGCGCGTAATACGTGCGCTATTGTGTGTAGCTTCAGATTGAGCTGGTTCTTCGTATTTATGGAGCTGGACGTGTTTTTGTAGGTGTTGAAGGTGGGATAGCGGATTTTGGGTACGTGGTGGCGCTGGTGGACGGCCAGCGTATATCCGCACGTTTTTCAGGTGCGTGCAGTGCGTGCGCTACTGTGTGAAGAATCAGATCGTGCTCGTTCGCCGTATTGTCGGAGCTGAACGTGTTTATGTAGGCGATGCATGTCGCACGAGGGGTTAAACCCCACCTGCCAATTCTGGCACCCGACCTCAATAACCCTCAAGACCACTTTATACACGTTGTACTCCGCCAATGCAGCGAACTACATACATCTGAAGACCCCAACTCCACGTGCACACACCAGAAAAATCGCGGATAACTGCTGAGCGCCCGCGTCAGCACCAACAAGCCCCCAAAACCCCTAGTCCGACATGCATCGCCTACAAAAACACGTTTAGCTCCGTCAATACGGCGAACGAGCACGATCTGATTCTTCATACAGTAGCGCACGCACTGCACGCACCTGAAAAACGTGCGGATATACGCTGGCCGTCCACCAGCGCCACCACGTACCCAAAATCCGCTATCCCACCTTCAACACCTACAAAAACACGTCCAGCTCCATAAATACGAAGAACCAGCTCAATCTGAAGCTACACACAATAGCGCACGTATTACGCGCACTTGAAAAACCTGCGGATATTAGCAGGGCATCCCGTCCAGCACCCCCGCCCGCCCAATACTGCTCATCCGACCTCATCTCCTACAAAAACACGTCCAGCTCCGTCAAAACGGTGAACTAGCTCGACCGAAAGGTACCCACACCAACGTACACACTGCACGCACGTGAAAAACCTGCGGATATTAGCAGGGCGTCCACCCCATCGCCACCATCCGCCCAATATTGCTCATCCGACCTTATCTTCTACAAAATGACGACCAGCTCCGCCAATACGGCGAAGTAGCTCGACCGAAACACACCCACACCAGCGCATACACTGCTCGCACCTGAAAAACCTACGGATATCAGCAGGTCGACCACTTCCGCGCTACCGCGTATAGAATGCTTCCATTGGGTTGTTCCGGCTTGTAAAGGTGTCGATAAGTGAGAGCTAGGACCACATTAGATAATGTGGTCCACACCTTGTAAAGCGTTTTATCTTGTATCTGTGCTGGTCAGCATTTGGTGTGTGTTTTTACTATTTTCTCATTGCCGGTTTACGATTAGTAATCAGATCCGCAATATTGTAGATTGCCAGGTTGGTTGAAAAACGAATTCGAGGTCAGTAGTGATAAATGTCCCTAGGTTTGATTTTTGTTAGTCTGTATTAGTTGCGCCAGTAGTCTGTATTAGTTACGCCTGTAGGCACTCCGGATATGTAAAACCCCGCTTACGTATTAAGAGTACGATACCAGTGGTACCCCTCCCCTTCCAGATACCAGCGAGTATTATTAGAACTTAAGCCAGAACAGATCCACAATGCATAGCTATAAATCTACAGGCACAATTAATTTGGACTATAAATCAAACCTAGACGCATTTTGATCACGTGCATGAATCATCACGGACGACGATTATTCATATCAGAAATCAGCCTGTCGCCATTGAAATCTTGGGCAGTCTCGCACTTCGGCATGTATTCTCCAAAAATGCTCAGATTTGAACATTTTGTTCACATTCCACAACATTTCTTGAATCTGCAAAACATTAACCGCCTTAGCATGACCATCTTGATGTACTTGATCAAAGGTTGTCTACGGGCTACGCAAACAGAGGGAGGTTAATCTGTACATTTGTACTTGACTTGTACACAACCTCATTCTATTAACCCTTAGGCTGATTCCTACTGTTCTTTGCACAAACCACTTAAAGGGCGACTTCTGCGACCTTATGCCGCGAAAGGGGTAAGGGTTAATACGTCTGTACATTTGAGAATAATCACTACCAGTGATGATTATTTATGGGTTAAAAAGGGGGGGGGGAGATTCTACCGTATAGGGACAGGCATGTGATAGCACCAACTTATCTCCAAAACATATCGATTTTAGCAAATATTTGACCGGATTTGTTCTATTATCACATTTTATCAAGTTTCGAGAGACATACTTATGAAGTTCCATACAAAAAGCAAGACTACAGTACCAGTCCTTTTAAACAAATTGTATCAAGTACGACGGGATATTATCATATACGAGATCATCTTAGACAAATTCATCTGTAATAGCATTTGAAAGCAATTGGTGTACCGTGATCTCCGTATTTCGATAGAATGAGTTACCGGTATGCGGTATTTGGTGGCTAGTAGCGAGTTGTCTGTTGCAAGGTAAGGTACGGGAAGGTGGTGGTGTGTGTGGAAGGGGGGGGGAGGGGGCAGCTGTATCTCCACACGACTGTATGCATAGGATACCCGATGCTCTGAGCAGCTGGGTAGAACTGAGAGAGTCAGTTTGGCAACAAACTGTCCAAAAGTAACTTACCGGATAAGCGACCTACCGGTATCATTCTATCGACTTGCTCGGCAACAACTTACCCAGTATCAAATCTCGATTTTCTCCTTAAGTTTCAAGACCACAACACAAGAGTCTCATGCCGCTGTCAAACGTGCTGCTGGTAGTAGTGTACATTGCCATCGCTGTGTGCGACGCTCAATCTTCAATTGGAGACAATGTATACGAGGCCAGACAACATGCTCAGCTTCGCGGATCACATCGTTTCCTTGCTGCTGCAAAAATCCATCATAACTTTGACAAACGGTCTGAATTCGTGTCTGAGAACGACTCTGCTGATGATGAAGAGAGGGCGCCCCTGGAATTGTCAAAGTTAAACGGGTGGGCCGCGAAGTGGAATTCTAGGCCGAAGTTAAATGACCATCAGGTTAAATACTGGCTTTCATTCGACGAAATCACTACAGAAAAGTACAAAAACGGAGTTAAACGCTGGCTTTCGGATGACGCTATCACTGAATCGTGGTTGGGCCAAAGAAAAAACGTGGATCAAATTTTCGATCGCTGGGTAGAACTCGGAAAGTCAAGCGAGGAAGCAGTTAAACTATTGTTTGGGCAACGAATCCATATTCGTGCTATATATCTAGCATTGGACCGGAACGGAATGAGTGAGATAGACATCTACAAGCTTTTACTTAAAATTGGACCAGTCAATCGCCCAAAAAGGATGAGTTACAATAATTGGGTTATGCGTCTGGATGATGCCATGGTTGCAGAGTGGATAAACAAAGGTAAAACGCTGGACCAAATTTATAACCAGTGGATACAACTTGGAAAGTCGGACAAGGAAGCACTGAGAATCATTTTGAGGGAGACAAGGGATCGGGAAGTTATATATAATGTCTTGGAACGATGCGGTATGAGCTTAGACGATATTAATAAACTTTGGCGAAAAGTGGAACTGGATCTCCGTACATACCGGTCTTGAGAGAGCAAGCATGACATGATACGGGGAATTGCGCTCCTTATTAGGGTACCATTTAGCGAAACAGAATAAAAGGAGACTACGCAAAACAAAATCGAGTAGTTGACCATGTTGAAATTGTGAGTTAGGCACGTGGTTGAAAAGAGGTTTGTTTTCCTCTTTTGAATGAAGCCTATTGCATGTTATTTACCGCAGTCGATCAAAACTTACACACACTTAAAAAGTTGTCGTCAACTCGTGCTGCAACACCCCTTTTTGGTGTTCTCGGTTCCTTTTTTATGTCCGAATCAAATGAAACCATTCCCAGGTCTCGATAAGGATTCCTTCATGCCTAAAAAACCGTTATAATTTTAGGAAATATAAAAGTAGATGTAAACTTTGATTTTTAGACATTTGTACACTAGTATCAGTTTTTGTTGCGCAACATAATCTTAAAACACAGCGTACATTTATGGCTTTCCGATATTTTGTCTGTTCGGACTGGAGAAAGTATGTTTTCCACTAACTCGAACTTAATATTTATGAGTTTGCCTAATTTTTACACTTCAGATTTATGCACAAAAGTCAGTTGTAACGGGGCCCTTACCAACCAACCAAACACCCGTTTCCGATGATATGCTCGACACTCTGACTTTCGCAACCAAAATTGAGGCTCAAGGAGAAACCGTGCAGTAAAAATGACTTTTTTCCCTTCACCAGAGGTGGCCTGTCAATGTCCTTACTTATGCTTATGACATACAGTTGAGAGTAATGGCTACCCTGCTAGATATTTCAGAGAGGAGTCTTACTAGATGGTATCAAAGATTTCTAATGACAGGCAATGTCGACAAGAAGGCTGCCACCGAGATGAAGTCACGGTGACCGGAAACAGTTTGTTCATTTATGTGAGAAATCATGCGTATTTTTGTTTTGAAGAGCTGCGCGAAGCCATTTCCGCATTTTTTCTGGTGGTCTATGCCTATCGGACGCTACAATTTGTCGCGCCCTGCGCTTTGACCTTGGATTAGCTCGCAAAGTGCTGACAAAGCGAGCCCGCAAAAACCTCCCTCGAGAACGACGAGATTTTATATCAAGGTTGAGCCCATTTTACAGTGGACCTGAACAACATGTGTTCGTAGATGAAACATCACAAGACGGGTCGTAATCCTAAATTCAGTTCTAATATTGCATTCTCTTATTTGATTATATGCAAATGTCTGTGCTTCGACGTCGAGGATGGTCAGCTCGCAACACACCTGTGAATGTGAGTATTCCTTTCTCTCGAGGAATGCGCGCCTCCGTTTTGGCTGCCATGGACGTCACTGGGTTCTTCGCATGTGGGATTACCGACGACGCTTTTACGAGGCGTAACTTCCACAGCATTTTCAAGAACAAGACAGCTCCCTTTCTCAATCCATGGCCCATGTGTGACGAAGTGGTTTGGAATTTTCTCGGTGACGATGTGGTGTCACGACTATGACTTGGAGATAAGGATGGAGGATGATTGGATTATTGATGGATGCTGTCCCGGCCGCACCCGCGTGACATGGATGGAGATTGGGACGAGTGGGATTGTGGAAGAAAGTTGGTGCCTGAATGCAGATGGGCCCGAAATTGCCTGGAAGGCGTGCTTCCTGGAGATGCACATCCAGGAATGCGAGAAGACGCTTCGGTCCGGCCCCGGACTTTCCCTTACGAGGAGTGCCTAAAGACTGGCGGAAAGTTATCCAGGAGAACGTATCCCTGGACGAGCTCCTCTCGCTGAAGTTCCGCCCAACAAAGAACGAAGCGACTCCCCAGACTTCTCCGATCCCAGAAAAATATGTGCTGGACGCCATAAAGACACAAGAGACCAAGAAAGAAGACGCTATCTATTTGGACTGTGATAACGTTGGCTACTAGCACCATGATGCATGCCGTACCGATGCTGTATACCAAGTATCCGCGCAATCTTGAAGATGTATGCCAAGATGTTCGACGGCTTGACCATCTACGCCAGGATGAACACTGTCTTGGCTGCCTATATCAAAATTCGGTACGGATAACGAGCTATTAGCGTGCAAGAAGGAAGCCTGGATACCGCTGCGACAGGATTACATGTAATAAGTGTGCAAGGATGAAGCCTGTACGCATTCACGCCTGGATTACCAGAGGTTATTGCGCAAGAAAATACCCTGGACACACCCATGCCAGGATTATGCGGTCAAATACGCAAAGATGCAGCCGTACGCGCTTCCACGCCAGGATTACAAGCTGAATTCAAGTGAATCAAGCCTCTAGCTATGCAATAACACGCAACAAGTGCATTCCGTACCAAGACAACGGCGCAATACCAGCCTTAGAGAAATCCGCGCCTGGATGGCATGCACTCGTGGAAGTAACGAGCGATCATCCAAGACATATTGCTGTCGAAGAGCATTTATCCAAGTCAAGAACAAATGTGTGTACCTGTACAATCCTGGATTAACCTGTACCAAGACGACGAGCTGGTATCGCAATCAAGTGACACGCAAGTTTGAAGTTCAACCACGCTCGGAACGCACCCAAGCACGACCCTGTCGAGTCGACGAATACCACCCCATACTGAGACCGAGATATTCGACCCAAGCCATACTCAAACGAAGACTACAAGAAGCCAGAACTGACTACAATACGAGGAGTGCCTATCCGTCGAGGATAAACGAGCTGATAGGGATACACAAGGTACACACGGCAAGACCTTCCCAGGGAGTCATCTCACTACCCGTACCCCCTACTTCTACGCTCGGATCGCGTTTATCCTAGCGCGGGACCTGTCATCCTGGCGCAATAACCCGAATCCTGGCGCAGAAGACCAAGCGCGGTGCCCTCCTGGAATCTACTGGCTCAGCAACGTCGCTATACACCCTCCCTGAGGCGTAAACAGTTTCACCGACTTCGCCACACATGCCACGCTCAATTGTTGTGCTAGACAACGCCAAGATCCACATGTATCAAGAACCCCAAGATCTAATCCATGCTACTGGTGCACTTCTATTTTTCTTGGCCGCCCGACCTAAGGCAAATCGAAGTTGGGTTTTCACTGCTGAAGCGGTATCTCCAGCGCCACACCAGCTTGGCTTTCTGCGAAGCCGCCGAAGGCGTACTGTAGGTTGCGATGCACTTCTGTATATAGCGTAGTGAAACAGTTGGGTTAAATCTTTACAGCCAGTGCGGTTATCGCACTAACCTTTCCCTCGGTTTGAGCTCTCCACCAAAGCGCTAGTTGTCCTCGGCTGTATTTGCATGATCTCCATCTTCCATTTCTTGAGCCGGATCCGGCGCCCCCAAATCGCGTTGCTCTCGAAACGGGGGTAGCAAACTATATCCAGGTAGCTCGAATGTGTCCCGTAAATCCGGCACATTTATATACATGGGTACGACCACGTCATGGACACGAGCTCGGACGAGCCGGTATTCACCAGCAGCTTGCTGTTGGTGTTGTGTACTCTCCTTCCATGCAGCTTGGCGGTCTGTGAGCTGCAAACGTAGCATTATTTGGTACAGATGTCGGCGCTTCCTCAGGCATTCCAGCTTGACTAATGTCTGCGTAGCGCGTAGTTGCTGGTCCGCCTTCAATTTGATGTTCTCGCATGTACTCAGCAACTAGAGGTAGCTACTCCTGGATACAAGCGTCTGCAGCCCGTCGGAGATATGTTAGGCGTTGAAAACGGGATCGAGGAACGTAGCCGAAACGTTGCAGGAAAAGGCAGCGTGTTCATGCTTTCGTAGGCGGGCCTTGTGCCAACCAACTTCCCATTGACTTCTGAACTCTTCTGGTTCTTCAGATAGCTGCACGTACTTTTTTGTGGTTTATTGTTTTTCGGTTTCACATACACAGCTACAGGCTCACTCCATGTTACCCATTCGTGCTCAAAAAGATCCGCTAGATATAACCAAGTGATTTAGTGTAGCCATCGGTCGCCATTAACGCAAAATCGTGTCCAGGCGTGCGATCGCGGCAAGGCGTCAGCGGCTCGCCACCCTTAATGCTCAAACGACAGTGAAGCTGAGGAGGAAGATGCGTATTTGTTGGCTCTTATTCCATCGGATAAACTTCCGCCAGTGGTCAAACTGGTCGTGTGTGTTTACTTGCTATAGCACCAAACAGAACAGACAAACACGCAGTAGTTAGCTCAATGTCGTACAAAGTCTACTGTCACCAAGCCAAAAAAGGAAGCATAACCTCACAACGCGCACTCACATCGGCGCCAGATACGGTCTGCTGCGTCGCCCCGCCTGTGGAAAAGCTGGTTGTGTGACTTGCTGTTGCACCAAACCGAACAGAGAACAACCCTTCGGACCTGTTCTATCCGGTGATTAAGAAGTATGGGGGCGTGGTCTCAAGGAATTAGTATATGGGCTTGCCTCCGGATCGAGGCGTGCGTTTCGAGATTGACCTGTTTCTAGGAACCATTTACTGCGTGACGCGGCAGTGGCCTAGCCGAAGAAATCGTGTGACGTCGTTGACGCGTTACTCCGTGCAAATCATGATGCAGGGCTGGTGGGTGAGAGTAAGTATCCGCACTCAACACCCACTTTCAGAAAGCTGAATGGCAAGTGGCGCATCGTGCATGCTTTTAATAAGCTTAATGCGGCCACCACTCTGGTGCAGACGCCGGCCCCGTCCCAATAATATTAGCAGAACAGCATCAAAGGCTGTACGCTGTACAAAGCAATCGACTTGGTCGATGGATACTACCAATTGCGCATGAGAAAGATCGACATTCCGCTGACAGCGGTCAGTACACCGAGTGATGTGCTCTGGGAGTGACTAGTGATGCCCCAGGGGCTGTCGAACGCGCCAGCAACGTTCAATCATCTTGTGACGTCACATCGGCTCAACGCACAGACTTACGTTGAAGAAAGTTTCAACCATAGTCGTGCTGAGCGCAGGAAGTCAGACATGGAGAACCGCATTGACCATTTACGAGCGGTGTTCGAGTGCACGTGCACAAATAAGTTGTATGCAACTTGGCCAAGGACGTCTTCGACGTGAAGAAGATTTCTTTCCGCGTGTGCTCCAATTGAAAGTGCGGCTTTCGGGTAGATCCTACCAAAGTCATAGCCATCATGGACTGTCAACTTCCCAAGCACCAGAAGGGATCACGCAAGTGGCTACGCTTAGCCAATTACTTGCACAGTACAGCGCAAACTACGCGGGGATAGCTCGGCCATTGTCGGATCTCATAAAGAAGGATGCACAGCGTTGAGGAGTTTATCCTTGTGAACGTGGCCGAGTCGAAAATTGTTGCGGCCACCGCTGTTCATAACCTGCCTCATTACGCACTGCAGCGTCAGGAACGTTTTGTGCAGCGTTTCAGCCGTCGTAGCATCAAACGCACGGATGACTTCGGTGATGATCTCCTCGGTCGTGTGCGGACGCGTATGTGAAGTGATTGGATACTGGCAAAAAAGCTTAAATCAAGGCAGTTTAAATAGGGGCTCTGCGCTGGCTGATTGTCGAGCTTGATATTCTACCCATCGCTCGTCCCAGTCGTTAGCACTTCAGCATCATCATCCTTGACATGAGGTCGGGCATTATCTTGTTGCAGACGAATCAGAAGATGCTTCTGATCGTGGGGCCACTTCGATTTAATGGTCGGGATCACATTTTCAACAAACATGCGACATGAAATACCACGCGAAATTGATACTGGGCGCTGCTCCTCAATTCCAGCTGGGCGATTGACACTTGATCGCTGCGTGATGTATGTCTCCACTATAGGCCAAAGCCCGATCTTCCCATCCCAGTCTCCACGAGGCCGGGCTCCTGCTCAGAGGAACATGATCTTCTTGATGTGACGTTTGCTATGAACGTACTGCAGGGGGGGCTACTCTAGAGACGTACCGTCCTTTCCGGTTAGCACGTAGACCTTCTGACCGACGACCTTCACGTAGAACCACTTCTCGTCCATGTGCACAACATCGTACATTGGATCCAGGAAATAGTTCCCCGGCGTCTCAATACTTACGTATTTCACGCAAAACTTCAACCGGGCTAACTTAAGTGACGGCGTGAGCAACGGGCGGGTTTGGACGCATCGCTCGCCGTAGGTACCCTTCCTTGAGTAGTTGCTGGACGAGATGCGTGCTGACACCCGACTCCGCTTCAATACTGCGCTGGTTCTCGCGGTCGTATACTGGAACTTCAGCCACACGTTTGCAGAGAGCCAGACGGTCTTCCTTCTTCCTCCCCCGAGCACTCTTACGCGACTTGACTACAGCGGCGACTCGAGACCCCATGGAACTGATGCCTCTTCCATATCCGAGCAACAGTGAAGCAGCTGAGGCGAAAGTACTTTGCAGTGTGAACAATGTCCCCGCGCTTGAGCACCCCTCTTGTGCTGCGAGGGAGAAGCATCTCCCACATAGCTTGATGCTCATCATCGGTGGTTTCCATCTTGGTCTGAAGGTCTTGTTTTCGGAAGTGAGGTCCGGGCGGGAGGTCCACGAGGAGGGATCTGGGCCGAAGGGCGGGAAATTCAAAATAAAAATCCTAACGGTTTCCTAGGATATCGCTTCTGGTAGACTTGTAATTTGATTGGATATGTGCAGTATTTTCCTAACGGAGGTAGTACGTAGGCAGAGTATTTAGTTCCTCCTGAATTAACGGTCCTCACGCAATAATAGAGCGCTTAAACAGGTCGGAACGAAACGAAAATTTGAGAACAGATCAGAAAATCAGATTTCTGATGATTTTTGCATCATTCGTTTCGTTGAGCTCTTTGAGGACGCACACTATCGTCAGGTCTGAGCGCAACGAAACGAAATCAGAAGGATAAAACTAACAAATCGCTTAAGCTATTAGACAGGCTAACCTGCAGCCCCTGCCTGGCCATGGACTCCAGTGCTAATTGCGCGGCCTAGGAGGCCAATGCATCACGCTACGCTGTCTTTCCTACATAGTTAGTAAAGCATTTCTATCTAAGTGTCCTCTAGGCAGTCTTGGTTAGCCTCATTCGCCTTGGCATAGCCTTCTACATGCTGGGCTTAGTGTAGTGTAGCCTTTACGGCGCGTAAGCGCCGTATTAGTGTAATTCTGACGCGTGAAGGCGGGTGGAACTGCTCTAGAGCAAGACCACTTCCCTCTGATATCAGGAGGTCTATAGATCGCCCACACAGTGTCGCCCCAAACATCATCTGGGGGTGGATGTGATTTGACGTCCTAAAAATGTAGGTATTTCGTTTCGTCGCTTTTCTGCTTAAGCGCCATTTAGAATTTCGTGGCGGATTTTGGGACGACGTTTTTTGTCGCTCCCAAAGTCGTTTTTGTACTGTAGCTTCAGCGAATACTGGTACGCGAAAGGCACAATATCATCTGATACAGAATCGGTTGCGGATAAAATACTAAAAAAAAAACATCATTGCCGCCCGGAAAAACATACTTTTGCACTACGCATAATTCGTGACACCAAGCTTTAGCACGCAATATAATGACCTTACTTAAGAAAAACCTATATCGATAGTTAGATATATAGGGGGGTTACGCCCGCTGAGTCCGAAAATGAGATCGGATTTAGCTAATTCGCAGTCGTTTTTTTTTTTTGACGCTATAAGCCGCCAAACAGAAGTATTCCGGAGCCACGAAAAGCTCGTGACCAAGATCTGTCCTCGCTATGTATTATTAGAGATCTGTTATTGGTTAATAATGGAGAACATGTGGTTTTCAGGAGAAAGACGTGGCGGAGCTATCAATCGTCACGTCAAATCGCACTGAAACAAATCAACATCAAACAGGGATCTCAATTGATAAGTATTCATTTATGAAGGTGTTAAATCTTATTCAGTCTTGGTATCAGCGTCCTCTTTCTTTTGCACATGGCGATAAACCTTCAGCCACTCGTCATCGCATCACGCAGCCCCTGGAGAACCTTCTCGACTACATCAGCTCCCTTTTTCGGGGGAGCCGAGCGACGCGGCTATTGACAATGCCCTATATCAGCTCGAAGGGCTGTAGTGTTGGGTGGTATGGGGGAGTGAAGAAGACATGATGGTCGTATCTGGTGGCAATTTCCGTCACTTGGTATCGTTTTGGCGGTCGGAAGTACTCGACCAGCCCCAACAGAATACGAATAATCGCTTTTGGATTGAAAACCATTCCAGCTACACACGAAATTCAATTTAAGAAAAAAAGAAGTAAATGAAACATATAAATATCGTTTTTCCGTAGCCATTCTTGAATGCCGGCCTTCAGCCATCCAGAATTTTGTGGGCTGGGGTTGATTTGGCGCTTGTGGTACGACGAGACAACTAAATAGATGTTATAGCCTCCATACTTCTGTAGGGTCTTGCAAAGATTCTCGAGCCAGCGCTCAAATTGGACAGCATCTAAGCCCATGATAATTGTCGTCCTCCTCATTATTCTTGCGTTTGCGAGATGAATCCCATACTTCGATGGAGCCCTCGATGAACCTTCCGCTTATCACTGCGCGTTTGGTTTTGATAATGCTTGCAGCAATAATGCAAGCCCTAAAAGTAAAAATATTTTTGTAAAATACTATTAGATAGAGTTAGGACAGAAAAAACTTGAGGAAAAAGCAATTTACCGTGCTCCTCGTCCGGTCTTACCGTAGCGAATCTTATCTGCTGTCAACCACGTCTTACCCGTGACATGGTTGACATTGCAGTAAGACTCGTCTAGGTAGACTTCAGGCCTGTTCACACCTAGACGGACGCTTCGCTGTTTGCCGCGCATTTGTCCACGCACGGCGACGCAATTCGCGACCTTTTTCTCCAAGTAAGTACGCCGAAAGGTAACATTATCTGGCGCTTCAGCGTAAATGTGGCGCTTTTCTTCTCTTAAATGGTGAAATCCGAGTTCATGGAGGACGCGGGTCATTGTGTCTACCTTTAGAGTAGTGCCACACACGCCCGCAATCTCCTCATAAATATGCTGCGCCGTAATAGTCTGGCCAGCAAGGTTTTGCTCAACAACAAAGTTCCGAATTGTTGGAGCGATTGCATTTATTGTACTCTGCAGAAGTCGTGACACCAAAGTTTGGCAAGTCATAGAAGGGCGTACTACTACGAAAACCTATATCGATATTTAGATATATAGGTGTCTCGCGCGTTCTGATTGTGAAAATGAGGTCAGAATTAGCTAATTCGCAGCCGTTTTAACGCTACAAGCTGCCCAAAAAAAGTAATTCGGAAGCCCCAAAATGCTCGTGGGCTGGTCTGGCCTCTTTATGCAGAATTGGAGGGATATTATTGGACAATATCGATTTTCATGTGATTTTCGCGGGAAAGGCGTACTGACAACACAATTCGTAAAGTCGAGACATTTGAACCAACAGCTGGCACCTCACTATCCTCATATATACTCCTAGAGGTAACTTGACTACCTATCACAATCGCTTATTCAATTCAGCGCACTCCCGAAATTGTATTATTACAGGTAAATGATATTAACCGTTAGCTTAGAATTGAGACAAAATTTGCCTTACTGGTGGTTATCTACCGCTTGCTGTAAAAGGCATTAGCGTGTGCAGCCACCGTAGGTAGATAGCCAAGACACTAAGTAACAAGATTGCTCGTGCACTTTTCGTCCCACTGCTCTAGAATTTCCTGAATACTCGAGAAACCCATGATGCCCACCATCATTGTCTTTTCCTCCGGGTAATTACAGGTAGTCGAGCTCCATTTACATTAGCCATACGCCAGACAACGAAACAGTGGGGGCTGTACTGGATAAAGGAGGGTTTCCACTTTCTTTTAAGGGTAAATTTGTCCAAATACGACTCATTTTGGCTAAATGGTGTCACTAAATGTGACCGGTTACACAATTTGGTGTCATGATTTTTGCGGAGTACAATGGGTCATACGAACGAGGACGACCTCTGTTGTTCGGGATAGGCTGCAGTAAGGTCAACACAGAATTATATAAATGTTAGGGGTGATTGATGTATAACTGTTATATATCAAAAGCGGTTGGTTTACCTCAAAGCGGGTCTCATGGCGGGCGTTGTAGTGCGGCATTACGCGCGCTACCGTCTCAGGTGAGACGCCAAGGCACTCAGCAACAAGTTCTCCCGTGCGCTTTTCGTCGAAAATGCCTTCTTCTTTCTGTTTGGCGAAGAAGCCGTAGCACCTCACCATCATTTTTTTCTCAGCACTGCTGAACTCGTGGTGTTTGGCTTGCATTTTTGCAAAATGAACGCCAGATAGAAATACAAAAGAGGGTGTCGTCGATTAAGGAGGCGCTGAGCCCTCCATTGCGGATCTTTGTGCATGTATACGGTCCTACAGGATTCATATCAAGAGTTAATCTAACCGGCTAAAAACACCGGTGTCACGAATTATGCGGAGTACAATAGTAATACCTGATGTCCCAGCACAATTGCACGGGATGGTGCAAATGCGACGACAGTCCACTTTGTGATACTTCAAGGAAAGCAGCATTGAACACCAACTGGCATAATTCTGCAGCTTTCAAAATACGACAGAGGATACAGCCACAAGCCAGATAGCCGGTTCACCATCGATTTTGGGTATCGTACAAACCGTGTACAAACTTCATCCAAACCCGTGTACAAAATGGTGTAAACCAGTACAAACAGACCTCAATTATGCCCTCTATATGGTGCGGAAAAAGTGGCAGTTCTGGAAGTTTTTGTCAACGAACTCAACAATAAAGGCATTGATTAAAGGTTATTTCGGGTGGCTAACATTATTGTTTTGTGTTCTTTACACAGTTTCGCTAAGCTTCGACATGAGAACTCCGTGAAATGCCACAACGGAAAAGGGTGATCTTCACCAGGTGTCGGTACAAGTAGTCCAAGTCAAAAGGAGCATAGTATTACCGGGACAAGTAGCTTTCAATTAAAGCTAACACCAGAATTCCACTACTCGTGGGGTCAAGCTGCTGGTAGTCGCGGCTCACATCATGCTTTTCGTGGTCTAGCAGGGGGTAGAGCACACTTCGAAAGAGAGTCTCTACCTTGTCAATAGTAGCTTGATCATTTCTTGGATCCATGACTGTGTAAGTACGCTTTGACATGCAAGCGTGATTGTGCACAGTATCATGCAGCGAGATGACCTAGCAGTAGCGGTCGCCATCTTGACGAAACGTGGCATTTAACTAAGGTGATTAGTAAAGCTCAGAAATTATTTATTCATCAACCTTTGCTTGAGCAACCGATGGGGCATACGTGACGTCGGACACGTTTGCTTGAGCCAGTTTGTGTGCGCAAGTGGCTCACGGAGTAGTAAGGTGGACATCTGTCCAGCAAAAGCTCTGAATCTGGGGTCTGTAGATATAATCTGGAATAGCTCTCCTTTATTTTCTTGTTCCTCGAGTCTAAAGTCATCGGAAAACGTAAGTAGAACGTCTAACAAAACCAAAATAGCGTATAAGCAAATACTCGGTGTTGACAAGGTTAGGCAATAGCATATTTTGGCCGTCTCTCTGATTTTCTTCAAGTCTGCCTTGAAGTGAGCCTCGAACTGCGACCAACTATCAAACGTTTATCCAAATGGCTGGGCGTGTCCATACGCAGTGGGTTGGCATCTGATCCCTGCTCCAGTAAGGTCGTCAACAGTGTCGGGTGTCTACTCTCATCCGATTCCAGATCTCGATCATCGTACGAGGCCTCCGAATCAGAGCAAGCACGCTTCTCTCTACTCATTACTGCTTGCCGGGGGAGGGCGCCCTTGGTGGCTGTAGATTGGTCTGATAGCGCGAGAACTCAGGCGTGAAGTCAGGCGTGAGGTCGGCCGGCATGGAGTCAGGCGTAGCACGCACCGTGGCTGGGACGCGCGTCCAACGACGGGGGGTTCTGGAATGAATGACAACCACAGCTGGGTAAAATAAGGTTGGTTTGATCAGCGTTGTTTACCCGAATCGGACGCTGACGTTTTGCTTCAATGGGACTGAATGACGGTAACTGTCCTGGTTGCCCTAACCTTAAACTGGCTCTCTGGTTTGTGGCTAGAGTCTATCTCTTCAAAATACCACCGGTTAAAACGTTACTAATTCTGCCGCTAGCAGTATTGCTAATTCAGCTGATGCGAGTGCAAAGCCACCCACCGTTGGGTCGAACCAGTTCTCGATTATTACGCCGACCAAATGTTACGATTTGAAGGCTAAGAACCCAAAGGTTGCTAAAATCTGGGTGGGCCAAAAGTAGCATTGATACTTCTGCTGCTGTAATAGCTTGCTAACGTTGCCTAAGGCATCTTGCTTTAGCTGTATTCTGTCGTAAGCTGTAAATATTGTTCGAGTTGCCCATGGTGTTGCTGTAATATCACGTGCAACGAGAAGGCTAGCCCCGCTGCCATCTATATAATAGCTAATGATGTCTTAATTAATTACTTTAACTCTGCCGAAGGCTGTGAGGCAGATGTATTTTGAATCTCCACTATCGCGACCCAAGCATCCATAGATGGCTGTGCTGCTGCGCACGATCCAGAGTGTAGTTAGCCCACTAAATCGCAATAAATCCTGGATTATTTTTGCCAACGTTGCCTATGGATTCGTACTTTTAAGAGTTCAGACCCATGTCTGTGACAGAAGACAACTACTACCACGGCGTAATTTTGTATCTAAGGCTCGATAATACCTTACTTTAACATTTTACAAAACATAGTGTGCAACCTACTTATACAGTTAGGCAACCTCCTTGCAATTGCGAATGGATGGTTGCGCGCAATGCCAACTTCAACAAACAACGCCAAATAGCACAGTACCAACAATTTAATCAGTTTTCATTGGCTCTAGAAGCTAGTCATGGGACATAATAATTTACGTGAACCAGCAAAATAATGACAATTAATGAACCGCAGTACACCGTACTACTACAATTCAAATTTTGGTCTTGTCGATGCGAGCTTTGAACACATAGGCGGCCTTTTATGTCATTCAGAAGTGCTAACTGTCGAGATTTTAGTAAGACCATTGCAAAATTAGCATCTCAATAACTTTATGAGCAAGACCAAACCTGTTGTTAATTCACGTGAAAGAGATAATAGTCACCAATATATTTACTATCCTATTAAGAATATGTGAGTCGCAGCCGAATATTAGCTCAAGCCTTCTATTTCAGAGTTTATGTCTGAAAGGGCCAGTAACACAATCCGCCTCACCTTAAATAATAATAAAATGCGTAAGCCTATATTATGACATGGCCGACCTCATCATATTGGCCTCCGGAACCTAAATGTGTTGTGGCATGGCCGAACTCATTATATCGGCCATGTCATAAGGAGCAGGTCGAAGTAAAAACGAGTTCAAATTACAGCGATATACTGCCTGATAATTGGCCGGATCAGCGTGAAACAGCAGATCACAAAAAGGCGATCATCACTTAAACTAGGGCTCCACGAAGGCTGGGATAGCGACTTTTGACATGTAAATCGGATAATTCAGTTTAACCAAGTCGCCACGTAGAAGTACCAGATAAGCGCAGAGCTTGCCCTCAGTGCTTCCGGCGTTAACCGCATAAAATAAACAATGAAATCAAGTCAACGTGAGAACACACTTTTTTGAACTACCATTTGCGCGATACAACTATTCGCCATTTTTTCATGCTTGTATGGAACAGATTCTGCGGCGCGGAACGACTGCAGGAGATCTGCCCGTTGAAGCCGCTGCCGGCCGACCCTCCAGGTTATAGAGTCCTGATTACGCTTGAACACACGGGGACAATTGGCTCAGGGCAATATCAAATTGCATTACTGCCTTCACCCAAAAGCAACATTGACGATTGCAAATTCTCCAACTTCTGTGCCGCTACAAGTTGTTCGTATCATGGATACCCCAATCGTGTACGCCTAAACTTGCAGCCCCTAGCTAAAAAAGTGATATATGGCACACGTTTTAGCAGGTGACGAAGGGATAGCTATTCGACATGTTTTCATGCTTGTATACAACATCTCCAGCGCCTGCTCAATACACAACCGTTGAATCTGCCGCGGTCCCCTGCGTACGCGACTTTTCCGCTGCTGGGCCGGGCCCCGTTGTGTATATTATGGCCGCGAGAGAAAAGATAATAGAGAACTTTAGTTCTTACAAAAACACTTATTGATTGATAGATATTGACACTGGCACATTGACGGATATCGACAGGGACGTTGATTGATACTGACTAAGAACGTGCCTGCTTGACTCCACTACCGGTTTCTGACCAGTTATACCATACCGGATTCAGTTACCGGCTTCAGCAGCTTAACATGATTGGGCTGTCCAGCAGCACCTAAGGTACTTGCTATCCCTTAATGACTCATTAAATTAATGTGCAAAAAACGAGACAATCTATGGGCTCTGATTGGCCTCGTTCGAAAACCACATGCTTCGTAATGTCTCATATGCAACACGATGGTATCGCTTTCTTTTATCTTTTTCTTTGCTACGGCCTGATCCAAATAGAGACTTAAGCATTTTTTTAATATTACTTAAGGTGAGGTGTATTGTGTTACTGGCTCTTTCAAACATAAGCTCTGAAAAACTTGATGAAATATGTTAGGATTCTTGTGTCCGCATGGAGCGCATAAAGCAAGTTATATATCGCCTATCGCTGGCATTAAACTGCCACTGGCATCATTACACTAAAAGAAAGGCATCCGGTAACTTGAAAAGCAATTCTCTTCATTCGTACCACGCACGTGCTGTATGCGTCGATTCCTACACACGGCGCTTAATTTGAGTTATCATAGCACCGATTAAAGGAGCACTAGCTGTAACGATATAAAGAGAGATTCGAAGTAACACAAAAGTATAAAAACTGGTCCAATGCTACTGCTGCTGTGGTCTTTGAATAAAACACTGTTGTATTCACACTTGTTCGACATGTAGCAAAAAACAGAACGAATGAAATTGAGGAAGCTTAAGAAAGAAATCGAGCTCCAGGCCTGTTACCACTAACTGACCCTTTGTACTTCACAGCTACCGCCACTGGCGGTCCGTCTGGCCTGCGCGGCCTGTGCTGGTAGAGACGTCTGTTCAAAGAACGTTTAAGACGTCCGTTTGTTCAAACACTATGTACCGAACGTCTAATCCCTGTTTACAGACACCCAAAAGACACCTACGGGTAATTACGGGCGCGATTTTAACTTGAAAATATTATGATGTCTAACGGGGGACCGTCCACTAATCGGCATATTACTCAGGGTGTACCATACTGATTTCTTTTTTACTTGTATGCACGCAAAGTCCACTATTCGGTCGTTGACAGTAGTCAATGGTGCACGGTACCTATTGAACGGACGTCTGTTCGTCCAGACAATGGACACTTTAGACACTGTTTAAACTTGTCCATTGTAAAGACGTCGTATTTTCCACTGCCAGCACTGGCTCGGCTGGTGTAGCTTGAATTGATGTGCAATTATCCAGCTTGACTCCGTCCTGAACGCGCGAGCCTCACGGCGGCGCGTCATGCGCCGCAAGTCACAACAGCTTGATCACCTCCTCTGCTTGCTGTCCAGATTGAAGTTGTAGCTGCTAGTAATGGGCTTCAATCTCGATAGCTGCTGCTGGCGACAACACCACCCTCCTAATCCTGGAACAATGATTAGAGACCCAAACCCAACAGCGAGTTTCTTCGTTTTCGCTGTTTGGCGGTGGTCACGAATGAAATATTTCACCACCACAGGCACATCTTCCAGTAGTGTGGGCGGTGGTTCCACGAGCCCTCGGCTGCCAAAAGGCCTCGCCAATTCACAAGCAACTCGAATCACGTCTCTGTGACACTGTAGCGGGAATCAAGGAGCTGGGACACCACGCGCCGCTGTGGGCAATATGTTGCAGAAGCTCCTCGGAAACATCCAGCTAGCTGTCACTGTAGAATTTAAGACGTGAAGGGGCAAATATTGACTTGTAACGGGGACACTTAACTCCTGGAGAGCTTCAATCCGTACCGGATCGTAGCGGACACCACGATTTGAGACCACGGTACGGTCCGGATCTTTGTAGCTCAAGTAGTCGTAAGAAGTTGAAGCGTTGGCAGACGAAACAGAACACGAGGCAGGGCAGGTGGCGACCTGCTGAAAAACTTGTAGCCTAGTGTATTAGGGAGTCTGGCGGTTTGTGCGGAAGCCGGCAGACTGAAAAGTGGGCACCAAGACTGATCAAATACAGCCTATAAATCTCAAAAAGCAAGAAATGTAAGATATACAGTTGTTCCTTGTTGGTGTCAGCAAGGAAGGCAACATGGAAGAGAATCGATAGAATCCACTTGGATTCACGGCAACCTAGTTATCAAGAGTCCCTTTGTGCCTTTCGATACCAGTGCTGGCTGGCACCTATATCGCCATGAAGCGGGCTGACTTGGTCACGCCATTGCACTGTATCTTGCTCAGCGACAGTCGGTGGTTGCCTACGATGAGGCAGTATTGCCACAGCGGCATCGGGCTTCGGTCTACATCGTCACACCCTCCTCAAGATGTAACGACTGTAACACGACAGCGCAACACTGCTGCAAGTTCAACAGCGGCGATCTCCTCCTCCTCGACGGCTCGACAACGTCGAAGTGGTCGAGAGGGTACGAGATGTACCTCGCTGCCAGCGGCAAAATCTGCGCCCGCTTGGCACCACTACAGGCATCCCTAAGTCCACCCTACTGCGTTATTTTAAGCGAAGCGTAATCTAAAGACGGATATCACGCGTTCGACCAACCCTCACCTCACAGCACAAGACCCGACGTTAAGCTTGGGCCTCGAGATGTGCAGACATCGAACCTTTCTATGCTTCAAGGAGATGGATGTATTCAAAGACGAACTAGTAGTGTCACGAGAAATAACAGGAACGCATGAGTGGCTGTAGGTCGGGTAACGCATGAAGCCAGGTGACAGTGTTGTCAGCTGCAGAAGACAGCAACAATACTCCAGGGTACCAGTGCTGCCGTTAAGAACAGGGATACATATTAGGCATAGGAATGTAGGAGGTCGTTAAAAGGAAGAGCCTCTTGGGCTCATTCCGGAATCTTAAAATAAGGAATAAAAGTCGACCCCTGCTCTGGACACTCACAACTGGTGACTTCGGCAGACGATCTCGCGCACTAAAACAAAACATAAACCTTTCCTCTGGTGTACTCAAGTCGAGTATCTTGGGAGCTAAATTGAACGAGGCGGTAGAACTGGGATGTAGCGCTGTTTTTTGAGCTGAGCTAGCTCAAATCCTATTTGAATAGCGCGAGGTGTTCCGAATCAAGCTCAGACGATGCCCTTCAGCCAATATTCCACCTCTGAAAATGACCCTAAAGCCGAAGAGATGTAAGGCTCGCTATCCACCAGAGCATCGTGATTTTGTGAAGAAACATGTGCAGGAACTTATTGAGGCCGGACGTTGATATCGCAACCCGCATAGCAAGTGGTGTTCTCCTCCGTTGATATTGAAGAAAGCGCAGCCTGGTCAATTTCGCACGACGGTGGACGTTCGTCGCGTTAATGTCCAGACACTTCGGCTTCTCTGGTCAATGCCAATTCTGGAAATTATCACGGGCTGGAAGAATTCGAGTTATACTTTCTACTGGATTTTACTAAGGTATTGGTAGTTTGTGTTGTCGCTCGAGTGCCGTGAGTTTTTTTCTTCTCTTACGGACATGGGGGATGTTTAGGCCAACACGCGTGCGCAGGGTGATTCTTACAGTGTGGATTATTGCCAAGCCACAGTCCAAGAGATGTTTTAAGATTTTCTATGCATCGGATTGCTGATTTGGTTGAATGACTGTTACGCGAAATCGGAAGCAGGTTTGCTTACTTTGTTGCGAGGCGAACTTAAAATGTGTGCTACCAAGTGCCTGAAGCTGAATCCCTCCAAGTAGTATTTATACCCCAAGGAAGCTAAGTGGTGTATGGTGCTGGCCTAAAGCCACGAGTCCACCACCGGTAACGTAAACTCCGAGCGTTGGTGGATGTCGGCGATGTGGTGTATCCATATCAACCGCTATCCAACTGACGTGCTCAGCTGAAGCAGCTTGCAGCTTCAATGTCATCCACACAATACCCGAGAGCTGGAATGGCTTCGTCTCCGTGCTGCTCTTGTCCATTTGCAGCACTCTGGTGTCCAATGAGCGAGGACTCAGCAGCATCTGCAGGACTCTGGCGGTCCTGGCAGAGCCTGCGTATAGTCCATTCATAACGTCGCCCAAAGAGTCATGCACAGTACCAATAGCCTGCACGGTGCAGATTCGCTGCTGCCACATTTTCAGTTGAAAAACTCTACTGTCACTGCTCTCACGAAGCAATTTCCTTCGTCTAGCCTCCGCAGCCGTCAGACGACCGGGAGAACTCATTCTGAATGGTCGATTCAATGGCGAGCGGTCGGTTCTGAAGTGAGAGCGGCGTTCACCCTCCCAGCTCTTCCGAGAGCTGCAACGTGGCGACCAGCCGCTGCATCATCATCATTTACTGTGACAGTAGCATCTCGACGTGATGGTTGCGGGATGGCAGCGCCCACTCCGTAGCCTTCACTCCGTAGTCATCTGCATCTTGACCGCTGTGCTGCTGATATCTTGTAGTCGAGTGCGTGGCTCACGTCCAGTTGGAGAATGACTCCACTGCAAACCAAGTGTAGCTGTCCCACGACCAAAGTGGTTTTGCGTCTGAAGTTCAGATTGAACCGAACGCCATCAAAAACAAACGAAGACCAGCTGCAAACCGCCAGCGTGCTGCAAAAACGCAGTCAGACGAGCGAATTTCAGCTGACAGCGCCAACCAGTCCAGTCACGAGGCTGCAATGGTGTTCTGCAGCGTAAATTTACAGCGAGTGAGAGAAAAAACGTCTTCAACTCCACTGCCAGTTTGAATTTCTGCAGAATTACTGCAACGCCGGCGATCAACCGCCATCCGAAGCAGCTGGAGGGCTCCACAGTAACATAAAATGACCAATAGCGCGTAGTTCATCGCTCGACGCCGTCAAAAACGCTAATCGCCAGTAGTTGTAATCTGATACGCGCAACTAAGGTAGTGTAGATACTGTACTCGACGGTCGACAACCTGTTGACTTCAACGGTACACCGTTCACTCTAATTAGTCGTGCTTCGAAATTAGTCGTGAAACGTACTTATATGATACATTATTGTACAGCTACCACATATAGTCATGCACCAGTATTTATCGTGCCCAGCCCACACCACCAACCAACCTTCCCCCCCCCCCCCCCCCCCCCCACAAGTTGTCGTCGAACATCGACAGCCCCAACTTTTCAGAGAGCTCACTTTCCGAAAAAGGATGAACGACACAGAGACACGATCACTGCAGCATGTTGTCGGGGTGGGCAACGCTGTTGAGGATGGAGAGATGGGTCTCTACGGTCGTACGGTCGACCAGTTTTCCTCCTTCTTCCGGGACACCGACCGTCGCGTCAACCTCAACAAAGCACGAGACTGGTGGGCGAAGCGCTCGGCCCTTCAAGCTGCACTGGAAGACGGCCAGCAGCGCAAGTACGCCAGGACAGCGAGCGGCGGGTGACACCAGTTTACACACAAGGATATGGTCGGCTCGATGGGCACTGGGTCTGGCTTATTCGCTGCTACTTGCTGAGTTTGAGCGGTTGCGGCGAGCGGGCTTAACGCTTTCTACCCGGCTCTTGATGGCCATTGCAATGAAAATGATCGAAGACAGCAAGCACGATGTATACAATTCCGTGTACTGTTTTAGTGGAAAGAAAATCATTACACTGGTCACGTCTCGACGTATTCAAGATTTTACCGAACGCCACTATATCTTGTACCGAAAAGTGAAAGGCAAGAAGCAGGTTGGCGACAAAAAGATGGCACAAATTGAACCGCCTATAGTGTCACATCTTGGCATGCTGAAACGCGAATTTGACGACGGCCGGCTAGACCCTGACCAGCAATACAACATGGACGAATAGCATTTTGTCATAGATCTGGATGACGGCAATACACTGGACTTCCGCGGTGCCGACGGTGTGAAATAAAAAAATCGTAGCATTGTATCTGGTACCACATGTTGCTAGTTCTTAAACTGCACCAAGACAGTCTACTAACAAAAAAATAACTTATATGAGTAGATCGAAAAGGAATTACAATGTGCGTGTTGTTGAAGGGAGGTAGAGACGCCAAGCTGCTATGTCCGATGCTAATATTAAAGAATGCTAAGTCAAGCTATCCTATCCAAAGATTGTCCGACACTGTTAAAGGGGTTGCATACCGCTCGTCGCCCAGCGCCTTTATCAACAACAAACTGATGCAGGAATGGCTGAAGGACGTTCACCGCTGGGGTCATCGGGACCTTTCGGGCAAGTGCGTGTGCTATGGATGGACAATGCAAGTGGCCACGCAGGTGTCGACGTTGTGTCACTTGGAAAGGAGCTCAAAACTCGAATCCGCTTGTTTTCCTCCTAACTCTACAGACTTCCTTCAGCCAGCCGACCAGTTCCCTATACAGAGGGTCAAAGTGCTCTGGCGACGGTTGTGTGAGAAAAGAAATGAATGGAAGCAATTCGGCGCGGCGAGTGGATGCAGGGTGCCAGGTCGTCGGGACCTCTTGCGAGCCAGGTAAGACGTTTTTTTCTAGAGACTGCTGCAGAATGCATCCGTCTAGTAAATGCAGAGAGGGACAAGGACGGAATCAACTGGACTATGTTGCTGTGCGGCTTAGACGTAGGTAGTGATGGTACGTGGCAGGTTAAGCAGCTCAGCAAGCCTTTGCGAGAGATTGTAGAAAAATATCGTGCTGAGTTTGATAAAGACTACGAAGAGTGCGCAGCATCGGCGACTGTATAGTAGTCGCTAAAATAGATGGTCAATTTCACCACGATTAGTCATGCCCCTAATATAGTCGTACACCTAAAATATTCATGCTTATTTTCAGACTTCTCGGTTCATCACCATTATTAGTGATGACACGACTAATTAGAGTGAACTGTCTAGCAATTTCTCCACTAAACTCAACCAATACAGCCACAAATCCACAGTTTATCCTTGCGAAGTGCATTTTTCTCCACTTGATTCTCGCCATCATCAATCACCAACTAAAACTTGAGTAATTTCCGCAAAGCAACATCCAAATGCAGCGCAAAATGTCGGACACAATGCCCAGCTTCAAGCAGCTCGGGATCAGATCCGCAGCACCACCAACAAACCCGCCAGCGACGCATTGTGTTTCTGCAGCCGGACGAAGCTCCTCTGGTCTTTCCCAGTCACGGACTCGATCCACTGCAACAGCGACTGGGTCAGCACAGCTGCTGGGTAGCGATGAGCTCGTAGCTGCACTGGTACACGTAGCGATAGAAATCCAAGTGTCCACCACACTAGACACCACACCCGACCAGCAGAGCGGTGTATCAATGGCGCAGATCAGCGGCAGGAACGGCATTAGCACTCGTGAATAGTGCTCAACACCACGACCAATGTTGCCATTGTGTTCTTTCGTGTGTGAAAACTTGAGAATGTGGTGTGGTGTACATAACAGCAACAAAGTGCGAATTTGATATTCAGGCAGCGTACATTACAAATTCTTTACTTTGAGTTGCATGCACTTACGCAGGTGTATCTTTCCTTACATGTAGGCAAAGCTAATCGTGCTTGGCGTAGGTAGCTACATCAGCTAATGACATGGAATGCCCTGTCAAAAAATAATCCGAGGACCAGCAGTTTAGCGAGGTGCAAAAGACTGTGTACTGCGTTCCAGAAGTCGAAAAGTGTGCACACCGGTCGGCTACATCCATCCACGCACTGTCGTTTCAAAGCTCGGGTACCCATATCCACCCGGAACTTGGGTGGGCTTAATATCGGGTACTCGTGCCAGCCCATGCGTTTTAAGGGATCACACCGGTCAAAGGTAAAAAGAGTATTTGATTGAGAATATAAAAGAAAAAAATACGACTATCGCCTTCACTATTGTAGAATATCAGCATTAGACCTTCCAATGAGAATGTCGTCAACTACGGAAGGGCTCAGTGAGCTACTTCTACTTTTTTTATACTACTAAGTACGAGTTTTGGTCATGGCTATTCAATCACAAGAGAAGTTGCTCTCAGACAGAGCACTGGATGCGGGGACGCAAAGAATTTCTCGAGCAGCTTTTGCTAGGATGGGCAATGCTGTCCGGCTCATTTCTAACCACCATGGTAGTAGCTCCAGCTCATCTTTTTCTTTTTTAGAGAGCTCCATATCCCAGTAGGCGTTCACCTCCTGCTCCGTCTGGTGATGTATCGATATCCATACCATCGGCCTCACTTTCGTCAGAATCGCAAAGAGATGAAGCCCCGATAACATGGGTATTTGTAGCTGTTTTACGCCTGTTTAGCGTTGACGTGCTTCCTTCTCCTGAGTGGCACGTAGGACGGGTGTATGGAGTCACAAGGCGGACCAGCGATAAAATTTCTCCCTTTTCGTCGTCAATTGAATCCAGTGAAACATTGAACCGGTGAAGGCGGTTTTTTGTCTGTGATCGAGAAGCGCGGCGACGAGGTGCAATCTGTCCAGTGTCCACTTGGGGACCGAATTCTGCCTAAGTAGACTTTTAGTTGTGATAATTGTATCACTATCCGGCGGAATCACAACAATGTTGTCCATTTCGACATTTGCTGCTTCAAGTGGGCTAGTGAGTATCATGTTCTCATGTTTGTCCATAAAAGTGTTTTCAGTTCGCGGTGATCGATGTTCAATCAGCGAGTAGTGTCCATAAACTACCAAGTGAAGCGTCGGCTTCTTCCATTGCTTAAGCTGCCGTGTGGCTTCCTTGAATCTACCAAGAAAACGTACCAACTTGTCTAGTAAACCCTTGTCGATTTGGGCCACATAAATCAGCTTGCTTCTCGCAGAAAATAGGGTGGTAACCTCATCAAATGAAGTTGAAATGCTTTCAAGCGACATCAATAACGAATTCCAATTGTTTCAGAGTCACCTGTAGTTGTCACTGCAAACCGCTTTTTTTTTTTTTTTTACGTAAGTCACTAGTTCCTTGCAATCGTCTAGTATATCATAAACTTCTGGAACCTCGCTTTTGTACAGATAATTTGCTGTAGTCCTTTCCCCACGAGTGGTTTGTGTCGTTTTAGTGATGACAGTCGTTAGCATTGTAGCGGTTTTGTGATCCGCACGTGCTAACCACTTGTAAGTAGACCTCACTCCCTGTGACCCACTAAGGTTTGACCCACTGTCAATAGCAACAGTGCATTTCGCAGCGTCGTTGGCCCCGAAGAAATGAAGGCACTCCGTAAACAGCCCCAGTAATATATTTGCAGTGTGTAAAAGGTGTAGAACTTCTTTGACCTGTAGGGTTAGTGCTTCCAGCCCAAACGAACCATTCATGGAATGCATTGTAGTCGACATAAATGCCCGTCCCTTAATGGAATCTGTCCACAAATCGGTAGTGAAGCCGGCCCCATTGTGGGTGGTGAAACAGAAATTACATTTCTCGTGCAATTGGCCACGAATGACACCACCGTTGTCGATTACGTGGTTCTTTACACTGTTAGCAGACGGAAAAAGATCTTCCATGTTGCGTGGTCGCTTCGTCCTCAACGCGACCTTGTAAATCTCACTGGCAAGGGTCTTGAAACCAGCTCCATCCATAATTGAAAAGGGACGGAGATCGGTACACCACATTTGAGCTAATGCTTTTGTGATGCGTCTCTTGGCGGCGGTGGGTACGCTTAGTTTCGCCATGAACGGCGCTATTCTCCCGTTGTTGGACGCAGTTACATACCCTGGACACGTTGTCAGGTGGTTAGTCAACGTCGAAGTTCCGTTCCGTGGGTGATACACGTACACTGTGAAGCATTTACTGCACACAACGAAGCCAGTCCCATGCGCTTCAAAGTCAATTACCCTCTTCACCTCACAAATCTGACGACAATAATCCCAGCATTTGGATTTACTCGACTTCGCGTCGTGCAGTGAAAATATAGGCACCATCCTCTTCAGCATTAGCTCTTTGCGAAGAGCGGTCTCTAGTTGTTGGAGAGACAAAACCCGGAGCTCAGAAAGGCTCTTCTTGTTCTCGGCATCCTCAGTAGATTCATGACCTTGGTCGTCCATAGTTGCCTAACACCACTCACAGTGAAACAGCGTATCCGACCTCTGCGTAGAACTTAAAACAATTGAGAGAATGATCTTCTTTTTGCACCTGCGCGAATACAAGGGAGAACGCGAGTGGTTTCATAACTGATGACGTGTAGTAAATGAGCTATGGGTTTTCTTAATCTATTTCGGGCAACCGAGTCCATCCATAGCTCGAACCCGGGTACCCTTGGGACGATGTCGGCCATTTCTTCATCACTACTTTAGTGAAGAGATGGCCGAAATCGCTCCGTGCGCAAGATGCCGTCGTAAGTCGTTCAGTTAACACCCCATCAAAACAAATCAATTCTGATTGGCTTGCGGATTGACATCCGCTTGCCGGCTGAGATTGTCGGTTTTTCCGTATCAGTTGACATGCTTGTCGACATGGTGTTTGGGCCTGTGGTGAGCTAGTCCAGAATCGCGCCAGCGGTCCTGCTGAAGGATTAGTTGTTGGTGGATTCAAAAGGCTTGGAGGATTCGTACCTGGTGTTCTCATGTACCTTTCGGCGGACAAGGTCAAATAAGGACATGTGTTGCTGAACACGATAACCGTACCGGAGGTTGCGGTACGGACGAGCATGCGTAGGGATTCAGATGTCCGTCCAGGGAGATAGAATGTTAATTAGCGCGTCGGTGTAAACGTTGGTGGTCGCACCGGTGGACATGTCAGGGACCACGACGGATTGTCAAGCTGCTAAGCGCAGCGGTGTACTTCAGGGACATGTGGACACGGTGGACTTGTTGGTGTCCGTGCCGGTGGAGTTACTTGGACCAAAAGGTTCTTGTAGGAGAACGAGTGTATGGTGCAGTACACGAAAGGTTACTTGATGCTCATTGAGGGCGGATTTAAGTTGCGGTGAGATAGCGGCCAGAACTGGCACGCAGACTCAGGGGGAGTGACCCCCAAAGGTGTGTCGGAAGTGAATAAAATCACAAGTATTCAGCGGCGGAACACGGAGTGAAGGTGGGGAGCTCTACAAGAGTAGCACCTGCTCGTATTGCTAGCTTGAACTTCCCATGAAAGAAATCCGTGGATAAGTCGACGACGGTGAAGTCATACGACTTGCTCGATTAAAAAAGGGAAAACTAATGTTTGTGGTCATGCATTGCATCTAAGGCGATGCTGAAGAGCAAATATGCCACGATAAGTGGTGCGAGGAAACCTGAGTTCAGGGGGAGTATGCGAGTGCAATATTGAAAATCGAGGGAGCATGAGAACATGAGTTCAGGGGGAGTATGAGGATTTCCGGAGGAATATCCGTGCTAATCGAGCTCAAATTTTCTGTCAAAACTCAGCCTATCGCTGGATGGGTTTGGATCGTCATCGTTGACCATCAATCAACGATCAAGGGGTTTTTATGTCTAGTACTTTCTTCCTAAAGATAATGAATTACTTTCCAATCAGACTCCTACTGCACAAGTGTTCTGTTCCTTTCCTCTCTGCAATGTACTTACGTCGCCATGCTACTCAATGCTGCGATGCAGGGCAGTGCTAAATGCTGCTAGCAGGAGGTCGGATCAACAATCTTGACTACGAGGTCACCTCGCACACCTTCTAGTGCAAAACCCTTCGCTATTCACTTGAGCTGGAGAAAATAGTACCAAATGCTGACAAGCACAGATACAAGAGAAGGACTAAAGCAGAGACAAGGCAAACACAAATGCACCCTAAACGCCCTCGCTGATCTACTCGCCTTATCTGGTGTGGTGCACTCTTCTGTGGAAGAACCCACGGCCAGCCTTTGGAGCAGCAACAGGCGTCTCCAGTCCTCGGAGCTCGTAGTGCCACTGGACTGGACCTAAGGTACATCTGCGCGGCTTTTCTAGGTGCGTACGAGATCAGCGATGCTGCGTATGCTTTCAGCTCGATCTAAACGTTCGTATTGGTGGTGCTGGTTGTGTTTGTGCTGGTACAGCAGCCTGGCGTCTTCGTTTCCGTCGGTGGTGGCGCTGGACTAGACCTACGGCGCATCTGCGCGGCTTTTCTAGGTGCGTACGAGATCAGTGATGCTGCGTAAGCTTTCCGGTTGAGCTAAACGTTCGGGTGCTGGTCATGTTTGTATTGCTGTAGATCATGACTGACCAAGACCGTGTTACCCATAGAGTACCACGAATGGTTTTTCCTGGTGACAGAATTATTTACTATTGTCCAGCATTTATCCCTGGAGACTCTCGAGCGCTAAGAGAAGCAATTGTCGTACAAGTTGCCCCCGATGACAATGATGAATACCCGATACGGATTAATTCGTTGAAATTACTGCCCATTCGGACTATGGTAAAGCCGACAATGGACAAACACGGCGTAGAGCTGGATGATAAATGGCTACATCTTAAATACTACAAGCTGGTAACGGGGACACATCACGCTCGTTCGAGAGAACATAAATTTGGCGTCCGGGAGATTTTCATGGCTCAAAAGCGTCCGCAAACACCAGGAGCGAGTAGCACTGCAGCACGTGAACAGACGATGGAATTGATGGCAACAACAAAGATCTCGTTCCACTCAAGTAAAACACTGGCTACTCGCTGCTAATGCATCGGTGTGCAGTGAAAAGGAAAGGCAACTTCATGTATATTGGGCCTGTCAAGAAAGGGAATATCGCTAGATTTGTTAACCATTAGCTCGCGACCAACTGCGGATTTCAGGAGGTATACCACAGAAACCAAGTGCGAATTATCATTGTTACATCGCATCCAATCAACATCAACGAGGAGATCACAGTTACTTATGCTGGGAAACTGTGGTTTACATGCATGCGCGGAAGCTGTGCCACAGGCAAATCTGTTATGGTTAAATGACCGCAGAATGCGAAAAACCGTCCCTTTTTATTGAATCATGCTGCTACTGATAAGGATGAAATCCTATTGCAACGATAATGCGTGCGTGTTGTTCGAGAAACACCCGGTTCGCTTTTTTTCTTGTAACGCTGCGGTTTATGAGGAGGTCTATGTCGCTGTTATCAAAGTTATCAGAAGCTTGAAGTGCAGCAACCACATGAATAGAGTATGCAAAATTTCAGCTAATACCGGCTAGAACAAGTGCGCTGCTCTAGGTTGACAGCCCATCCTTGAACTGGTTATCCAAGGTGCTCCGTGCGGGAATAATTCGCGCCCATCTGCGCGGTTACAGCAAGATTCTCTACTGTTACGTTCTTGACTGGAATATAAAATCGAGGAGCCGGTTATGATATTACGCGAGCCAAAAGCTGCACTTCGTCGGTAGTACGATAATATGTGAAGACTTGCAACAGGCTGTCTTTCGATAGCTGAGTGGCACGACGCACTAACCCACTAGTAGCAACCGGTTCTAGACAGAAACATCGGGCAGACGCAGTCTCATTCACACAGCAAGCCGTGAGCTGCCGAATTAAGGCACGCATTTTAAGCCGCTTCCGCAGCGTGTAGTCTCTTTTCAGCACCCTATTGAACTGTTCGGCAGGGTTGTTCGTTGTCGCGTATCCTGCAGCTGTGTGATAGAACTGCCCTTGGGAATACTTACACTCCAACCATGTTAACTTGAAGTACTTTACAAAAGGGCTTCAAGTCCGCGCGTGTACTCCTTAATTTGAGAAAGCACTCATGTACCACAGTGAACTGCCAGTAATGCTCTCGTGTAGACTTCTTCCACTCGCTGATAAATCACGAAAATAGCAACCAGATGAAAACTCCTGCAGACGTTCAATATACCAGCAACAAGAACAGGATAGTCGACTTGATTTAGCTTGAATGTTTCGTCAATATGAAACACGAAGGACTCAGGGGCGCGGTCGAGACGGCGAAGTAGACCCTTAGTTGTTAACCCCGCTATGAATGGGTTTGGTCAGAATCGTAGCCAATAACTAGTCTCCCTTCACTATCGATGTCCCAAGTGAAAGTAAAAGGCACACCGTAAACACGTTTCTGCGAATGATCCCCACTAGACTGTCGTGGTTGTCAGTATTGTCCAACTTGTTGCGCTAAAAGTGGTTGACAAAGTTTTGAACAACACGTAGACCGGGACCGTCGCGCAACCCAATTTTAAATCGCTGACGCATTCCATTCCGGATTCGACGGGGGCGGAGCCCTTCTCTGGCAAGGTCGCGTCAGTAATCTTTCTGCTGGAGGGTTGGCTTTTTCGCTTTAATCAGAGATAGTGTTTGCGTTATATCACCCCCAAACTCATACACGGGTACGCGACTCAATAGCTGGCACGTCAGGATCCGTCCACGCCATGAGCACTTGATTTCAAGCGAATCACAAGTACTAGTGTCGCATTTGAGTCGCTGGTATCTTGCGGCGTGGGAGGTAGTGCTATCACTCAATAGCTAGTCTGGGTTTGGCTCTTGTCCACCTTATATGTTTTGAGCCCGTCAAGAAAAGCCATGCCGTCCTCTCGGGAAAGAGAGCAGGCAAGCTCGATCCACGGTAGCTGTCGTGGCATTGTTGCTCAATATGCGGGGGATGGCCACATGTGGCCATAAGTGACCACACAAATACAAGCGAAAATTATCATTTTTGAACAGGCATACTAATACTTTATTAGACACATTTTTCAAGGATTTTTTTGATATTTTTAGAAAAAATGATCGGCTCCTGGGAAGGAAACCAAAATGTGACTAGCTCCGCCAAAATTAAAATGAAGCTCGTTCTGATAGTGGGTACACTTCGACACACCCTGACCACACGTAGAAAAGTTGTGGGAATATAGTGTAGACGCATCCGAGTGCCAGTACGAACGGAAACCCAGATGCCGGCCTACTCTACCAACTCAAACGCAGCCAGCATCGCCAATACGAGCGTTTAGCTCGATCTGAAAGCATACGCGAGAGCACCAATCTCGTACGCGCCTAGAAAAGTCGCGCAGATGCACCGTAGGTCCAGTCCAGTGCCACCACCGACGGAAACGCAGACGCCGGGCTGCTGTTTTAAATATACGCTATCTCAAGCTCAAGGAGAGGTGCACGTGGGCACTACCCCCCCCCCCCCCCCCCAATAAAATATCTGCTACTGGGTCGTTTCAGCTGAGTATTGGTGTACGGTTAGTCTAGCGAGTTTTAAAACATAATGCGTTGGAAGCACGGTCATTACTTATCTCCTTCTGTAGTTATTGCCGCGAAAGTGTTGCTGTCTTGTCATATTTGCCCACTGAATGGGCAGACGGGACATGGCTCGATCGAGGTCACGATTTTTTCAACTACCCCTGCGTCGTCGGCGATTGTTGACCCCCCCCCCCACTTCGGATAGCACTATTAATGTAACAAGTCGAGCGAGGCCCCGTAAGCGGGGCTCTTTTTCCACGTTTTCGCCGGGCTACAGTGTGGGCTGCCTCGCTTCGCTCGGCGGGGTTTGTTCTCGTATTAATACTACGTAGTAAGATATTTCAAACTTAAACGATAAATAATAATGTGCTTTGCAGTTAATTTGCCAACGGTTTTAAGGGCTAAATATGGCAGCCCAGCATCGTAAATATTTTTGAAAAAAAATCATGTCCCTAGTATTTAGCGTCTAAATCCACCTGCTTATATATTAATCCATGTTGTCACGAGGCTCTACATAAATCCATTTCAGTTTGATTGTCCAACTACGGGCGCGCTGAATAAAATGCAGCATCTGTGCCAGAATTGCACTTTTGAAAGTGCAATTCTGGCCACTTTACCGTAAATCCACCACCTGTTGTTTATAAATCTAGCAAATCCAATCTCGTTTTGCCAAAATCGATGCAAAGCGCAATCGTGGTAATGGAATAATTTGAATGTTTTTTACTTATCTCTATTCGAGCAAAGTGTATCAAGCTAATATCTGAAGCCGAGAGCTACCGACCACGGTACTGGGTAAAGGGAGCACACAAACTATTCCGCCTCGCTTCGCTCAGCGTGAGATTACGATATCGATATTTTTATTCGCACACAAATAGAAGCGGTTACTGTCTTTCCAAAAGCTTACCGACAGAAGTGGAGTCAGTGCTTAGTAGGACCTATATAACTAAGCTTATTGTTATTTTCTATGTACCCAGTGCTAACGTGTCTAATCTTATTTTTTTAAGATCCGCCCACATGAGGCCCTGTTTTTCACCCATTGAGCTTGAGATCCAGTCACATTAAGAGCATCTCCACCGGTATTGCAGTATACGCAAAATTGACAGGAATTTGCACTATTTCAAAAAACAATCCCCACCGGTGTAGTGATAGTGACCAAAAAGTAGCCCTAAAGTAGCATAGCAAAAGTGATTGTGTAACACGGGAGAATAGAGGCCGGCTATTCACTACGAGATTCCACATTGCGCACGTAGTGCAAACTCCATAACTGCCCTTCCGGGCGCCAACCTCGGCGGTTTCGACTTGATATTGTTTGTATGCACCTCAACACAGCACAAATAATATAGAACCAGATACCAGCGCGTAGGGCCACTTTCAAGTCATTCAAAGGGAACGAGTTTTCTATAGGCTATAGGCGTATAATGTGGTGGCTCATTCTCGCAGCGCTTGGCTTCTGTCGATAGACTTTTTCTTGGGTCGTATATGGGTAGGGTCGGGCTAACAGGTCGGGCTTTGGAGGGATGACCTCGACATTTATAGGCACTCAAACAATATCTCCAATTTGTTGATTCCGATAAGGCGGACCCACCATAATTACACTTCAGCATTTTGCTCGAACAGTATCTACTAGGTGAGAGGTGCTGAAGTCAGCCAGCCACAGTCTTGAAAAAGGTTGCCCTAGGGCTCCAGACTCAGCTCTTTTGGGCCCCTGGAAATGCGTGATGTCGTCCATCCTGAGTGATTAGTCAAATCTCATTAGTAACATGTTCTGATTTATCAAGCAGTTGTATCGGAAACGTATCGTAATCGCCGACCAATTGGCCCGACCCGACCCGATACGACCCGAGAAAAATTCTACGCTTCTGCCGGCCCTCAATCGAGCCCCAGTACGTTCAGTGTGACCTAAACTATCAAAACACGGCAGATATAGGCAAACAGTCTTCTACTTTCTCTTCAGGAGGCTGTGTTCTTAGCGTTCACTACGCCTATTTATTTTTAAACCTTTGGGGACACTGAACTATTGCACACGAAAGTGTCCTATCTATGCCTAGGGTATTGTAGCATTTTCACTTCGCACTATCACTTTTGTAATTTGCACTACTGGTGGAGATGCTCTTAAAAATGTGACTGAAAAGCATTAAATATTTTAATATTGCATTTTTGTAGTTATTTAAACATGTAAACCTGGCTCTGTACTTCATTCTAACTGGCTGTATAACACCGGTCATACCACCTTTCATTGGATGATAAACCTATTTATGGATATCAGTGCTTTGCTGTGTTGCGCTGTGAATCACATGAGCAGCACACAAAAACAAAGCCTGTGATTACGTGTGCTGCTCATCATCTATCTGTGCTGGTCAGCATTTTTCTGTGGGGACCTGTATTTTGCTGTATATTAACATATTGTGCGTGCTACCCTACACTTTCCTGTATTTGTGACGCGTTGTCCTTCAGCTGTACCTCAAAATTGTCTACGTGATCATTTTACTTGAGCGCAACTTTTTGCACTACATGTAGCATACACACTCAGCTAATTTTGATTTTTGACGTTTAAAAACGTCTCACCCCTCAGTCGAGAAATAAAGCATTAGATGTGGGTCGCAGTAAGAAAAGAGAAAGAACACTGTCCAATCAGAGCGAAGCATACATAAGTTTTGACGTCTCGAGATCTTTTTTAAACAATTTGAACGACATCGGCGAGGTCTTTCCAGCTCTTTTTCTGAAGTCTATATTTAGAAAAATACGTCCACACAGAGGCACTGCTACGTGTATTTAGCAAGTGGTGTGCGCACTGTGCAGCGCGCGCTGCACGGCAATTGGTCGTGAATATAAATGTATTTGCCTGATCGTTGCAGACGACATAAGCGGCCAGGGCTCTCCTGTTTTCGCAGAGCAGCAAGCGGGAGCGGGGAAAGCCTTCTTCAGGAAAGGCTATTCATGTTTGGCTACGTCGCAATGTGTACATAGGCTCCTTGGAGCCAGAACGATGGGTTTTGGGCGGCTCGCTTTGAAGCATCTTCAGTTTGAGCACCTTGAGCACCTTTGAGCACCTTGGGCTTTAAAGTTGCGCACCTTAACCCTTTTATCCCGGTATTCTGTATTCTACAGAATAAGCCTTTATGCACGATAATATATCCAGCAAACTTGGCTGCGTTCTTCTTATTCGCATATAGATTCTTTTTTATGCAAGATTAGTTGAACTTTCCTACTCGATGGGCGAGGGGTAGATAGACGGGGATTTTCCCCCGGTAATAAAAAGACGGATATAAACTCCAAACAGGTTTGAAAATCCGAACAACAGCCTTCACTGGCCGTTCAAGAGCTATCTCCCTCTCCCTCATTTTGAAAAGATGAACGGCCCAGGAGAGAAGACGTTCAAGCAGCTATGGCGCGAGCTCTGCAAGGACGGGTGGAAGCTGCGGAAGCCTACTGGCATGGCTAAGGACCACCGATACGTCAGATCTGGAATCAAAGGGCGCCTGGATGAATCGAGACGCGGAATCGGTTTTTATGAAGGTGAATCAATGCACTTGATGCTAAGGCTACGCAAGGACTAACCGTGATTCGTATTTACAGGCGAGGCTGAGCTAATGGTATTTGCGCGCCGGTCTGGTTGGCTTGAATTACCAGCACCACACGCCGGCATCACTGTCTCGTCTCCGATAGGCAAGTTGGCTGCGTATGCAGCGGCCGGGAGGCAGGTGCCATCCCCCGAGGACTCGATAACTACGACGTCAAGTTCTACGGACTTGGGGCAGATACCCGCTTCGCCTTCGGTGACCGCCCCTGTGAGCCAGACACCCGCTGCCCTGCCTTCAACCTCCGCGATACCTCGCGCATTGGTGGACACGGCTGCTGAATTGGACCGAGCCGTCAGTCCTGACACTATTCCGGAATCTACAGAACAAGTCGGAGACCCGTGCTACGCTATTCCGGAGTCTACAGAACAAGACGGCGTGGAATGTGTGGCTGGTGTGAATGACGAAGAAACACACAACGTGAGTGGCAAATTTGTCGATAGCGTGAGCATCGACGTCTTTGACAGCGACCAATTCATGGTCATGGGCTGCGGACAGAGGATCTATTCGATTCTACCCCTGATGGCGACGTGAATCTGGTGGAGAAAGCAGATCTGAGCGACTCAGAGTCTGATGCCGACGATGAGAACATCATGGAAGACAACCAGTGGCCACCGGAGACGACGGAAGGAGTAGAAGACGTTGAAACAAATGATGACGATGACGGGTCGTTTGCCATGACGCCCGATCAACTTCGCGCAATTGCTGAGTCTGGTTGGTTTGTGTACGATGAAGAGCACATTGGTAAGTCAGCATTATACAGAATAACGTATATTTTCTGTGCTAATTCTGTATTATCCGTTTTAAATGTGATATAGGTAATCTTCAACTCGATGACGCCACGGATTATTTCGACCGGCCATGGGGCCCCGCACAACAGCTGTCGCCTACGCAGAATCATCGCTGGGCATATTTTTCTACTTTCTTCCAAAAAAGCTATGGGTACGCATTGCTGAAGAGACCAATCGTTATCGGGATCAGAACATATCTACAATTGCTCTGTCTCGACGCAACAAACTGCTAGAACGCCAGGCCAAGGATCCGCGCGTCAGTGTTCCGAACCTGGAGTATATTGAAACCGAGCTCTACGAGTTCAAGAAGATCGAGTCGCCGCTCGAGATCGTGGATGTGGTTGGGCTTCTTATTGCTAGAGCTATAGCGCCTATCCGCGATGACCTCGCCAACCATTGGAGTACTGAAGAAGATGGAGCGGTGCCTCGTGGGATTTTTTCGCGTTTCAGGAAGCGAGACCGCTTCGAAGCCATTATGCAGTTCCTGCTTTTCAACAACAACGAGGGCAGTGGAGCACAGGAAGGCAAAGCGTGGAAAATCCGACCAGTTCTGCAGGCTGTAGAAAAAACGTTTCGGCGTGGATATCGGCTGGATAGAGTTGTGTCTTTCGAAGAGGGCATGATGCCCAACCGCAGCCAGTACCACCCGATGAGAGTCTACATGCCTGACAAGCCCAGCAAGTACGGAACAAAATTCTACATGACGTGCTGCGCAGAGACAGCATATTGCTCAAGGTAAGCAAACACTGGCGCATTCGTTTGAGACTTATAGTCTGGATCCTACAGAATAGCGGACTCATACTAATGATGTTCTGTATATTGAGACTTTAGAGTCGAGATCTACTGCGGTGCTGAAAAACACAAGAACAAGAAACAAACTGATGACACCTTGGGTTTGGGCCCCCCAAGCGGTCGTCAGAAACATGTCGAAGGCGTTGCCTGCGAAGCGCTTGATTGTCACGGACAGTTTCTATCCGTCGGTGGCGCTCCGTCTGAAGCTCCTGAGTATGGGGCTGTATCATGTAGGCACAGCACGAGTTGACCGTCTGGGTTGGTGCCCAATCCAATTTACCCAAAAAAAAAGAGACCGAAACGAATCCCAAGAGGAACGTACCGGATTGCGCAGTCTCGTGAGCACTCGCAGTTAGTTGCATTGAGCTGGATGGGCTCGAAGCCAGTCAACATGCTGGCCACCGGATGCAGCACGCATCTCACAAGCGTACAGCGCACGGAGAAGGATGGAACTCGAAGCACAGTACCATGCCCGCAGGTGGTCGTGGACTACGACTTAGGCATGGGAGGCGTGGATGGCCACGATCAGCTGCGGCTGCAGAGGTACAGCATTCAGAAGGCCATATCGCTGCGCAAGTACTACAGGCAGGTGTTCCTGTGCATTGTAGACATGGCACTTGTCAATGGGTACATTGTTCACTGAATTAAGCTCGAAAACCAAGAGAAGAATCCACCTACGCGCGGTGAATATCTACGCCGCTTACACACGCAACTACTCGGTCACCGTCCGATCAACTTCGAGACGCACATGAACGCTGAGGACCTGATTTCCGTACCCGTCCCAAGGCAACAGCACACGGTAGTCAACACCGAAGATTTCTATTCATCAAGCAAGCAACACAGGCGTCGGCAGTACCTGTGTAAAGTCTGTTCCGCTTTCGCAAACAAGAGCACAAAGTCTTTTGAGGCAAGTTACTATTGCCACGACTGCGGGGACATCTTCGGTGGTCGCGTTCCACTTTGCGACAGCATTCGGCGAAAGGAGGAAGGCAACACGAAAACCTGCTACGAAATTTGGCATGAACTCTGGAACGACGGCAAAAACATCCCGCCAGGACTAAAAATGAAGATCAGGTTCCGTAAGCGTAAGAGGGACGAGAACTAGGAGAAAGGCAATACATTGTAGGGAAGTGCACTTATCTGTGTCGAGTTGCCGTGGCATCTGCAGGAAGAAATCGCCCAGGCCCTCCTCACTAAGCCGTTAGTTAGGAATTGGGCGATTTTTTTCCTCTTCGTGCGCGTCTCCGCGTGGCGCTTTTCCGTTTGGCGCCAAGCACGGATGGCTGGCCCGACGCGATCCGTAGGAAAGATGATAGCACCGGAGACGACGGGTCTTAAAGACGGTGTATTCTATGTCCGTTTTCGTAGCACTTTTGTGCTTGACGTATCCGATTTTTCCCAACGAATGCGAAGGGGCTTACGACAGTATAATTTTCGCAGGTTTTCAAGTATATATTAATCAAGATAAACTCTTATTCTGTATGATACATAATAATTACTCGGGGTAGAGGGGTTATAGCGCCTCGGAGCACCATCTGTTGGGCACCTTTGTGCAACTTGGTGTGCCTTTGAGCAACTTTCAGTTCCTTGAGCAACGTCGGACAACTTTGACCACCTTCAATGAGGTCAGCATTTATTACTCGAATATTTGCATTAGAACGTAATACAGTTCTCTGGATTTTATATCCAGAGTATTTACAGCAATCCTGTGCGAATTTCCGGTCAATGGCGATACTTACAAAAACGAAGAACTTCTGTACCAGTAGTGCTTAGATCGATTTAGTGCATGCCCTACACACTTTTTGAACCACGACACGTTACTGATGTGTAGTGGGCTATGGCATGAAAGCCTCACGTAACCCTACAGTTGGTAGGGATGAACAGTTAATGCTGGGTAATACGGTGTATTTTATCCAAGAGAATAACTGAATCTCTCTCCAGGGCTGGTAGGAACACTGTGCTAGCGTAGACCGACTTTAACTTTAGATTTTATTTTGACTAGAGGAATACAATTGGCATAAGTGTTCAGGGAGTGCCAGCTCCACCTAATGGTGTCTTCTTCGAGACCAACTACAAAGTTAGCTTGAGTACTCGTGGTCAACATGAAGACTACGTGTTTCACGGCCCAACAGTGTGTCGTACGAGCGTGTAGAGACAAGTTGTTGGAAGGCTTGGTGATGAGGGAGGAGCGGATGCCGCGCGACGTGCGTTGGTGTTCGTATTGAGCAGCGATATGGATGTGGTGCCCGGCGTTATCGTAACGTGATTGTAAGTACGACGGCCAACGGCGTCAGAAAAAAGAGTTTGGCGAGTGCAAGCTCTGCTACTGGTAACCTGGTTCTACCAGCGAGGGTTCATGTTCAGTATGGGCTGCTTGTGCTGCTGGAGCTGAGCCGGCGACTGTGTGCGTGGCAGCACTGAAGCGAGCTTGGCAAAGTGGAAACATGATGGGGCTCAGTGTATCTATTAATACTGCGGAATCGATCATGAGCAACGCAATCGCCGCGTTTGAACTAGACCGAAGTGAGTCTGGACAGAGTTGTTCCAGAGTGCCAGTGACGTATGTCAATAGAGAATCATACCGTTTTGTGGTATGAACAGATATGATGCCTCAGTACATGGACAGAGTTGTCCTAGAAGCTAGTGACGTGCGTCATCAGAACGACTGACATGACTTAACTGACAACAACGTGGTTTTGGCTACTCACTGTTGTAACAATGTCCGCCGTGACGTGATGACTAAGAGAGTGCTAGTGACGAGTGTCAGATATCGTGGTTATTACACTGTCAAAGGCGAAATTACAGTGCATGGACAGAGTTGTCCTAGAAGCTGATGAAGTGTTTCATCAACATGACTGGCAGTCATCGACTGTTATTTCTTGACTGATACCGACGTGTGTTCGGTAATTCAGGTGACGTATTCCTAATGAACGAGTGTTCGAGCTAGTGAATATTGTCATCTAGTGTGGCTATCACGGCCGTAATTGGATATAATACTTCAGTGATGGACAGAGTTGTCTTAAGTGTCAATGACGCATGTCGATGACACAACTACTATAAAATTTGGTGACAGTGAATTGTGTTATTGGAGGAGTTGTGGTGGCGAGTATCAACAACACGACTGGTAACTGTGAACTGATAACCGATTATTCTTAGTTAAGGACGAGCAAACCAAGGGACGTGTGTCAGTGGGTGCGACTAGTTCGAAGTGTACGGACAACTGCAAGACAATTATCGCTCGACCTACATATTTTCCTGCAAAGCTAGTGTGACGTGTGTCAACTAGTGAGGTATCCTATCTGTGATATGGTGTATGGCGTGACTCCTCAATAGATGGGCAGAGTTGTCCTAGCTAGTGACAAATGTCCATTAGCGGGTATATTGGTTTCTCCATGTCACCCATACTTGTTGATCGCCATCAAGAGTTTCAAACGTGGTGTTTTGAGGTTAATTGGTGCAAAATCGCGGTGAGCGTGAGTTGAGACAGTATGACGAGTGGCAATATGGATATTTCCCCCATTTACTCGAGTGAGCCAGTTTCGGTCATATCTCTCTGATAGTGGATCGCGAGGATCTGCGTGCAAGTGGGGTCTATGGTAGCTTTACTGGTAGTATAAGCTCATGTCATCATGTCGTCTGATGAGGACTGCGTCACGAGATATCAAGTGAAGAACAATGACGAACTGAAGATGCACAGTCTATATCAGGACTACAGTTCGCACGGCCACGAGTGTGGTTTGCAGGATTCCGAGGCGGCTCGATGGATATGCTGCTTTGGATACAGGAGGCAAGGTCCTCCTGGCGGTGGTTCCGGCGTGGAAACTTAATATGGCAGAGTGTCATGAGTGGCAGCTCCCGAGCACCGTGAGCGATACCACTTGTAATGTCCTCACAAGCTGACGTGGCTTCACAGTCGCACAAGGTTTGGTGCTGTCACTACGGCCTACTTCGACGTAACTCACTCCCGAAGTGAGTTTCGTGATCTGTCATCCCGACGCTGTGACGTGGACCAATGACGATCCAGCTCTCCACCGAGTCAAGATTTTCTGTGTGACGTCGTATGCATGTTTACGTACTTCAATGCTTTATGAGAGTCCAAGGGTCTAGCTTCAATTCTTAAAGCTCTCTGCCAACTAGTTCTTGCAAAACCTAAGATCAATTCAATCATTCTGCATTTTCCGGCCTCCCCCACAAGTGGTCCATTCCAATTGGTAGCACTTCTCTTCGCTGTGGGTGGGAGTGCGACACATTAGTAATTTCGCGGTCACCTCTTCGCTTACAACCTCTCCGGAACCACTCGCATATCTTCCAACATCTTGTCCGGAATGGAAGGAGCCGCTGGGCCAATTTCGGCAGGCGCCGCAACCCAGAACCCGTTTGACCAGTTCGTCCAAGCCATTGACCGCATTGCTGTTGGTCTCAGCCAACAGAATGCTCTGATGTATCAAGATTTCCAGGCTCAGTTGCATGCCTACCAGCAGCAGCTGCAGCAACATGTGTCGGCTCCGCAGCCTCCTCGAGAGTACCGGCTAGAAGACGTCTCCTGGCCGACGTTTAGGTGTAAGCCGACCGACTCGGTTGATGAGTTTATTTTCCGAGCCAAGCTGTTCATGGAGGGAAAATGCATCGACTACTCGGCAGCGGCCAATCAGCAGCGCGTTATCGCTATTCTAGCGTCAAACTTGAGAGATGGTGCCGCGTCGTGGTACCATGCCCAAGTTGTCGTTGATCAAGTTCGGTTCACCACGGTCGACGCTCTTGGCGAGGCACTTCGTCGCGAATTTGTCCCACCTGATCAACAATTTCGACTGCGGGCGGATCTCAAAGCTTGCCGCCAACGTGGCTCTGTGGAAGAGTATGTCCGCGATTTTCGTCGGCTCATGGCGCAAATACGCGACATGAGCGCGATGGATCAGGTGGATAGGTTCTGTGATGATTTGAAATCCGAGACGCAAAAGGAGGTTTTGTATCTGAGGTGCAGTACATTGGCTAAAGCTATTGCGGCAGCCCAAGCGTTTGAGAACACCCATTTTCACTCTTCTTCGGATGCGCGTCACCCCAGTCGTGGCCAATCGCAGCGTCAAGCAAGCGACGCGCCCACCCCGAAGGACATCTCGGCGGTTGACACGCGGTCAATCAGTAAGGATCAGTGTCGACGTCAAAATCTTTGCTATTATTGTAAGGGAACTGGACGCCGAATTAACCAGTGCCCAAAACGCAAAGGTACCCGTGGTGATGGATATCTGGGAAACGGGCTAGCTCGGCGGTCGTAAATGAAGTGTCCGTCGAGCGAAGCATCAGCTCTTGATCTCCTACTGAACACTTGGATACCACTATCGTCGAGATGGCAGAACTCTCGACGAGTGAAATGTCGGTGACGCCGCAGAACGTGTCGGCCACCAATCCGTTTCTGCAGACAGTGCGCATTTTGGGTCGGGAGTGCTCGATGTCGATTGATCCAGGCGCATCACATTGTGTCTTGGCAGCAGATCGTTGTTTTGACACGTCTGCCATGTCGACGACAACGCTAGTGGCACGCGGGTTTGATGGGCGTGCGCAGCAGCGCATTGTCCCTGTCGCGGACCTGGAAGTGACCTGTGGGGATCCAGTTGTTCGAGTGCCTTTTGTATTTTGGCCACTCGAATACGAGTATGACGGCATTCTGGGTCGACCCTGGCTGGAGGCCAGTAATCCAATGATCGACTGGTCGTCGCGCACGCTGTCGCGGCCAAAATTGCAACAAGAACGTCCAGCGTCCAACGCTAACCTGAACCACACGCTACGGACTCTACGTGAGAAGATGGCTTTGTTTCAGTAGCAAGCAAGAGCAGAGCGTGTCTGGCCCCAGTCGAAGTTTCCTTGCAATCTTTTCGAGATCGCCTCACGAATCACGAGTACTTCGAGATCTTTCGCCTTGTTTTGGAACCGGTGTTTTGCCAAAACCGACACCTCGTGAAGTCGTTATGCTGTTGAACGAGTTCGACGATGTGTTCCCGTCCTCGCTCCCCAACGAGCTTCCGCCAGTACGTGATATTCAGCACGACATCGTCGTGAAGCCAGTCGCCACCCCATCGTCTCGTTCTCCGTTTCGGCATGCTCGCATAGAAGAGCAGGAGCTAGCCAAGTTTATAAAGGATCTATTGGGGAAACATAATATCGAGGAGTCTAACTCCGCGTGGGCCTCCAATATATTCGCTATCCCGAAGAAAGTTGCTGCGATGGGAGTGGCTCCCACTCGGGCTGAGTGGTTACGCAGTGGAGATGCCAATGTAGCCATTCGCTGGGTTATTGATTACCGTCATTTGAACTCTCAAAGTATCGTTCCAAATATCCCGCTACCTCGAGTGGACGGTTATTCGACAAGCTAAGCGGTGCGGCATATTTCTCTACGCTACACTTGATGTTCGGATATCACCAGATGCTTCTCGAGCCTAGCGCTCGTGAGCTTACCGCCTTCCAGGCCAATGGAGAGCTATGCCAATGGAGAGCTATGCCAATGGGTTGTTGCGCCAATGGGACTCGCAGGAATGCCTGGGTCGTGGTCAAGACGTATACGTCATTTGCTCGGCCGGCCGAAGCTTCAAGCTTTTTGTGTCGTCTATCTTGACGATATTTGTGTGTTTTCTGCAACGCTGGAGGCACATATGGCTCACCTGCGTGAAGTTTTACTGGTTTTACGAGAAGCGAAACTGTACGCTCGCAAGGAGGAATGCAAGTGGGCACAAACGTCTATCGTATTTTTGGGTCACAAGGTTTCTGCATCGAGTATCACGTTGGACCCGGTGAAGACAGATGCTATCCAAACGATGCAGCCGCCGTGGAATCGCAAAGAGCTACAGCGTTTCTTAGGGCTCTGTGGGTATTAGTGTCGATTTATCCCGAAATACTCTGAGCTTGTCTACCCCTGACAGAGTTGGTGAAGACTTCCTCTGGTTGGCGTTGGGGAACGGATGAGCTCGAAGCATTCGATGGAGTGCGAGCTCTTCTACAACGCGCCACTCCTGCACTTACCAGTCTTCTCGAGACCTTTTTTCGTTACTAGCGACGCTTCTGATATAGCCGTCGGTGGCGTACGCAGTCAAGTTATCGACGGTGTAGAGCATCCGCTGGCATTCCGCAGCCGCAAGATAGGTGACGTCGAGAAAAGGTGGCCCGCTCACGAAAAAGAGCTGTTTGGGATCAAGTTTTGTTTGGAGAAGTGGAGAGTGTATCTACTTGGCAACGTCTTCACAGTATATAGGGACAGTTCTGCCTGCAAATGGTTTTTCAGCAAGCCAACACCATCACCCAAGCTACTGCGATGGTTGGACTTCTTCAACCAATTTACATTTAGGGTAAGCCAGCGCGTACGAACGTCGTAGCGGACGTGCTTTCCCGACCAGTGGAGCTCAGCTCAGTTGCGATAGCCGGTCCCGATCCTGCGCTGGCCGAGCGCATCAAGGCGCTATATGCAGCAGACGACTTTTGGACTACTGGAGCAGCTTCGTGGGCGTGAAAGAGCCACGACGTCCACATATGTGATCCAAGACGGCTTGATCATCTGCGAGAAGGTCATCAGGTGGTCCTGCCACGTGACGATCGCTTACTATTGGATGTCATGGTTCATTACCACGACAATGCTGTTGTTGCTCATGCCGGCTCGGTTCGGACATTTCTCGCGCTGCGGCAGCATTTCTTGTGGAAGGGCATGCGGCAGACAATCGAGTACATTCGTACGTGTGAGACTTGTGCACGGAACAAGTCTGGGAATCGTCGGCGTGGATTATTTCAACCTTTACCTGTACCCACAGCGAGCTGGACAGATATCTCCATGGACTTTGTGACGGGATTGCCACTCTCGAATGGATTTATGCTGTGTACGTGGTGGTTTGCCGACTCAGCGAGAGACCTCGGTATTTGCCTACGAGAAAGGACGCATCTGCTAGATGTCGCCAAGCTCTTTTTCAACAATATCGTGGTAATTCACGCGAACGCCGCGCTCAATTGGGTCCGACAGGGACCCAAAAATATAATGTGATCTATGGACGTCTATGGTGAGAATCATGCTAATCGAGCTGCGGATGACAGTCTCACACCGCGCTCAAGCTGATGGTCAAAGTGAGCGACAGATCCGTACGTTGGAGGACGCTTTGCAATGCTCAATCTCCCACTATGGAGATGATTGGGCCAATTGGCTCCCATGCATCGAGTTTGCACACGCTACTGGCATCAACACGTCCATCGGTCGCAGTCCAATGGATGTTGACACCGGCCGTCGTCCTATTCCTGCGCTTTGGGTGACAGAAGAGCAGTCTACATTCATGAATACTCGGGCTGAAGCCATTGAGTCGGCGCGTTAACATCTGTTCCAAGCACAAGAGCGTCAGCGTTGATACTATGATCGAGGTCGTCAAGATGTGCGATTCAGAGTTGGTGACTTCGTTTACGTGAAAACTGGACTGCTGAATATTAATCGGGTTGAACGTCCTGACTACGATCCAGAACGGGATCCGACTGTGAATAAGTTGCTGCCCAAGTGGTTGGGTCCATTTCCCATCGAGAAGGTTTGAGGCCCGACTACCTACCGCCTCGTGCTTCCGGATGTGGTGCGGTCGCATAGATCGCTCAAAACCGACCAGATCAAGCTCTCCGCTGGCTGCCCACCGGAGTTCCTCGGACGCCGCATTCGTCGTGCAGCACCTGTCCTCTTCGACATTGAAGGCAATCGGATTTACGTCGTAGCGGCTCTCCTGCGCAAGCGTCGCTACCGTGGACGCGTGCAGTACCTCGTGCAGCGGGCGGATCTACCAGTTAGTGAGAACTCATGGGAGTTCGTCGCCAGTATCAACCACGTGTCCCACTGGCGTGAGCTAATTGCAGCTTTCCCACGTCGGAGCGGTCGACTAGCGAATGAGTCGTGGGGGATGTAATGTCCTCACAAGCTGACGTGGCTTCACAGTCGCACAAGGTTTGGTGCTGTCACTACGGCCTACTTCGACGTAACTCACTCCCGAAGTGAGTTTCGTGATCTGTCATCCCGACGCTGTGACGTGGACCAATGACGATCCAGCTCTCCACCGAGTCAAGATTTTCTGTGTGACGTCGTATGCATGTTTACGTACTTCAATGCTTTATGAGAGTCCAAGGGTCTAGCTTCAATTCTTAAAGCTCTCTGCCTACTAGTTCTTGCAAAACCTAAGCTCGATTCAATCATTCTGCATTTTCCGGCCTCCCCACAAGTGCTTCATTCCACCAGTGGTGCCAGTGGGGAGTAATTTACTAGTGCAGGGATACTGGTGTATGCACCGTAGAACGTGAAGACGCTAAATTCGGAACATTTGGTAGGGCTGGTCGCAGTGCAGTCGGCGTGTACGACGGCAGACTAAGAGTTGTAAGATATCAGTGTTGCTACAAGATTTACGTCTGCATCTCACATGAAGTCGATTGTGCCAGGCGGTGCGGTCGGTGGAAATACTGACGCTGTGCACTAGCAGGATGTGGTTGGGTTAGGCAACGTTTCTGCAGGAGGGCAATAGAACGCTTGAGTGCAATCGGAAATATTGTTGACAAGAGGAGACGGCCGGTGGTAGCATGAACGGCAGGGAACGTGGACGGCGCCGAGTCCATACGACATCTTCGTCAACGCGAAAAAACTCTTAGCTTCGATTTCTTAGGGGTCTAGCATTTAACGAGGACAAAGCGGGCCCCCAGCAGGCCAATATGGTCATTAAATCACAATGACGAGAATGCAACACATATGTCCCTGGCAGGTTTGTTCGCACAAGAAATGAGCTTCCAATTGCAACAACATCGTGAAGGCGCATTCTTCTTCTTTGCTGGGTCTAAACTCCTGGATTTGAGTGAATTTGGGTCAATTGTGATAACGTTTGATGTTTTTGTGGTCAGTGATGATAAATATTCCCTTATCTAAGAAAATCGTAGGAATGCTGGCCGCCAACAAATATCTACTCTTTATTGGTTGATATTTGTACATTTTTGGCCTATTACACAGCATTATGTGTTTGCGAGCAAGTCGTAGGGTGATTCTAAGTGCTAGAAGCTCATGCCGTCTAGCAACACAGGGGGTAGATTGTCAACTGATTTTTGTTGTTGGAGCTGTTTGTACAGCTCAACATGGGGCGGGATCCCAGTTGGGACCACCCACGGCGAGTCACCAAAGACTAGTAAATCACAAAGCTTGGCAATCATTCCAACGCTAGCACTTTTCCGTTTTTCCAGCAAAAATTCTTTGAAATCATGAGCTCTAAAGTGTTTCAGATCGATCTTGCCGTTTATATGGAAATGCTTGCGAAGCACACTCGCCTTTAGTAGCCCGAATCCATTTTGCAGTGGCCACCAGACTTCCTTTATAAGCTCTCTGTGTCTTTGATGACGCGCACGCACCGCGCACATCTTGTCCGGCGACTTCCCACTGGTTGGAACTGTCTCTTAGTGGCACCCCGCAGCTCCCAGCGGTATCCTTATCACCTGTTACCGAACTGCTAGAAAAATACGTCGCTGCTCTCAAGATGGTGCTGCTACGAGCGATCGCTGCAGCCATCGGAGCCAAGCTGCTACTAGTCACCATAGAGACCGTCGGGGCCAAGCTGTTACTGATGGGCGTCGATTCCGACGGAGCCAAGCATTTACTGAACGACGTCGCATCCGACGGGGCGGAGCTGGCACTGGTCAGCGTCGCACTCGTCGTGACGCGAATCCGCTGATGCTCAAAGCCGCGGCCATCAGGGTGGAGCTGGTACTGGTCAGCGTCGCACTCGTCGGGACGGAGGCGCTGCTGCACAACGTCGCGGCCGTCGGGGTGGAGCTGGTACTGGTCAGCGTCGTGGCCGTCGGCGCGGGACAGGTCTTAGAATTTGCGTTGGTGATCTTCATGGCAAATGCGCTTGAGATGGAGTGGCGCTGCGTGTTTTAACATTGCAGCCAATCCAACACAGTTAAAAATCGCAGCCAATCGGAATTTTCGGCTACGAAACTTTGACCACACGGCTCATTTGACTTTGCATACAAATTGCTTGTTATAGCGTTTGTGCCACAGGAAATTGTCACGAATCAGCTGCCAAAAATCCTACGATTTCTTACAAACTCCGAGATATCGCCTACGTTTCCACGACAATCCGTTTTGGCGAAGCTGAAAGACCCGCTGAGAGCTACAGTTTTAGAAAACTTCAACTTCGTTCCGAACCCGGTCCCTAACATGATATTCCGATATTCGGGTTTGGGGTAAATCCTTCAAACATTTCAATACATATCCATACTATACTCAAATGAACAATGGATTCCCCTTGTGACACGCCACATTTGGGTTGCATCGTTGTCACTTTATCAGGCGCTAAAGGCGTAAGCAGTGAACAAGAACAGCGTGCATTCCGTGTGTTTGCGTGCCGCCCCCTGAGTCGTCTCGCGTGCGACCATCCGTTAGCCTTCATCCCCTTCATCTCTTGATCCCGGCCAGCCTCCTCCTGTCGTCTAGCTCCCCGTATAAGTGCCACAAATGTCTTCAAACCCGCGTGCCCGCTTGAACGGCATCTTCCAGGACGCCTCGGTTTCCGGTGGCGGCAATGACGCACTACGCTACACGGCGCCTCGAGAGCCGTCGCACAAGCAGCAGCAACAGCAGCAACCAGTGCCGGCCCCCGCAGCTACGCCGTCGACTGCCTCGGCCGTCGTGTACTCCACCATGGTCTCGCTGTATCAATACGACGCCACAGCCCGCAAATACGTGCAGCTTGGAGGCAGCACAGCCGGCTCCAAAGCGACCGTGGGCTGCGTCATTGTCGGGGCCGAGACGGCCTACAACCTGCTCTTCTACAACGCCTCCAAGCAGCATTTGTGTGCTGTGCCCATCAAGTTCGGGACCTTTAAACCCACTCTTCAAGCTAAGAGTTACGTCAACTTTTACGACGAACAAGGAGCCAATTGGTCGGTAAAATTCGCCAGCGACGCACAGGTGGCCGAGTTTATGAGGCAAGTCTTCCTGGCCAAGATCCACGTCGAGATATGGGGCAGTGACAAGACCGTGACCAAGACGAACCCGAGTGCACTAATCCAGGACGATCTCGTGTTCGTCAAGCCCGAGACACCACAAGTGAGCAACGGTGACACCGTCGCGGTCGCATTTAGTGCCTGGCGAGTCGTGGGCAATGCCAATTCGGCCCCTACCGATGTAGTAACCAAGTACGCGCCGTTCGAGAAGGTCAATGAGGGTGATCTACGTAAAATCCGTCTTGGAGACGGTGGCGAACGCATTAAAGCACTAGAAGAGGCCATCGTGGGCATGAGGAAAGGTGGCAAACGGATCGTCTTGGCCCCGCCGGGCAAGACTAATGGCCAGGACTGGTATCTACTGGAGATTGAGCTGTTTAAGACCAAAACAGGCCAAAACGCCACTCAACGGAAGTCCGTACCGACTGTAAACACAGCCGCAGTAACAGAGGAAGCGCCTAAAGCTGAGAAAAAGGCATCGCGAAGGCGTTCAAGCCCCAGTTCCGCTAACAATACAGTGGCGTCTTCCCGGTCTAATAGCACTAGAAGCGAAGCCAGGAATGGAGATATGGTACCGTACGAAGAAGACTCTGCATCGAAGAACGACATGGAGCTCAAGGAGCTACGATTGCTGCAACGTGAGCAGCAATTGGAGCTTCAAGCGCGCGCTCTAGAGCGCGAACGGATGAGTGTCACGGGCGGAGGCTTTGGATCTATGGGATTCGGTTTATCCAGTGGTTTGAACAGCAGTTTCCCGAGCTCTTCAGGCATCTTTAACTCGAATTCTCTAAGCGGAGGACGCCCCGTGGACGCAATGCTGTCGGAATTGAACGCCAAAGTGGATTATCTGATCCGAATGGCACCCGGGACGTCGAACTCGGGGTCTGGCGTCGGTGCTGGGCCCAGCGACGTGGCCGCAGTTATCCGCGGCGTCGAGCGTCTAGCTAACGAGAACGACAGGCTTCTGACGCAGATTAACTCGCAGCATCAACAGCAATCATCGTACGAGAAGCGATGCGAGGAGCTGTTGGAGCAAAATCAGCGTCTTCAGGAAGAGAAGCGGTCGCTACAGGAGCGATATCAGTCGGCCGCGAGCTCGCAGCTCAACGCCACGTCCGAGTTGAGTGCTCTGGCCAGTGCCCGGGACGCTGCAGTGACGCAGACGAACCGTCTGCATGCCGAGTATCAACAGCTGCTGACGGCGTACTACCAACTCCAGCAACATGGCGCTAATAACGAGGCCGAGGAGCACAAACAAGCGCTGACGTTCGAGCGTGAAGCCCGTGCGCGAGCGGAGAAACAGCTCGCCAAGGAGACGCAGGCCCGGTCTCTGGCCGAACAGGAGCTGGCGCTGACCAAGAAGCAGCACGACGTGTCACTGCAAGTCAAGACGTCGGAGCTATCGACTGCGACGGCGCAGCTGGAGCAACAAGTGCGTGCGCTAAGGACGCAACTACAGCAAGTAAACGATGATCAACTGCGTCTTCAGGCCTATGCGGAGGAGCAGACGAAGAAGTTGACAGCGCAGGAGAGAGAAGCCAAGCAGCAGCTGGATGTGGCTGCTCAACTGCAGAGAGAGAACCAGGAGTTAACTGGCCAACTGGACGTGTCCTCGGCGCGCGTTCGTGAGCTGGAGACGGAGCTGGCGACGAAGGCTGCGGCTCCGGAGACGAATGCTGAGGTGGCCGCTGAAGAGAAACGCATCTACGTTGAACAGATCGAGTTATTGCAGCAACATGTCAAAGATTTGGAGCAGGACAAGTACGAGCAGGTGCTGGCGTCTGGCCGCGTGTCGTCCGGGGAATGTGACAACTGTGCGGCCGTGAAGGAGCGCGAGCAAGCGGCCGAACTTGCGCTGGCCAGTGCGGAGACGATCAAGCGTGAGGCGCAGGATATGCTGGCCGTGGCCGCTCATACTGGCGGAGGCGCAGAGGAGCGTGAACGGCTGGTGGCGCTGTTTAAAGAAGCTGTGAACGAAATGTTCTTTCGGTTCCAGGACTTGTTTGAAGAGGAGACGGCGGTGGACGGCAAGCAGGTGCTTAATGCTATTCGGAAGGTTCTCAAGTCCAGTACGAAGAGTATCATCACGCAGCTACAAGAGGCTTCACCGCAGAATGAAACAGAGAGTGATGGTAATGTGAGTGATGGTCCTCCAGACCCCCCCGTCGGTCAAGTTGCAGTAGAGGCTGTGGCCGACACTTTTGCGGATGTGGAGGCTTCTATTGATGGTGACGGCGATGCTGAAGAGAAGACACCAGTTAACACTGTTGCTGATGAAGAGAAGGCCGGTGTTGCTGTTAATGCGAAGGTGGAGAGTGAAGCAAGTACAGCAGAACAAGCGCCGGCGTCTGCTGCAACTGCACCCACTCTCCATGCGGCGCAGTATCCGTCCAGTGACGAGAGCGACAGCGATTCACAGTTCCATGGATAAACATCTAAAGAGAAGGCGCAGGAGGCAGCAGGACGATCGAAGACTTGTATGCCACCAATGTACACACCGCTCGTTTTTGGACTAAAGTACTTAAAAGAAAAAATATAAGAAGAAACATGGTGTACAAGTTGCCTGCACTAGCATTTTCTTGACTTGGCACTTTGACTTTAAAGTGCATTTTTCGGCTACGAGAGAAACGAAGGAACGGACGATAACGATGCCCGCAGGAAGCTCTACGACTAAGAAGACGCCCGTGCGTATGGGCAAGATCTTCTCGCAGATGCTGACCGAGTGTCCGCTGGACGTACGTGTGCACTAGTGGTTCTTGTCTGAGGATGTAGGAGACATCCGTTCTTGGCCACATATCAATTATTGTCACTTGTGTTTCTCTCTTTTGCCGCTAGGTGCAAGTATACGGCAAGTGCGTGGCCGACATCCACGGTGGCGTGAACCGTCAGGCCTGTGAGAAGGAGTTCCAGAAGCTGCAGGCCTGCTTCGAGCGCGTGGCGCGCCAGCGTCGCAGCTAGGCCGTGCACCCCATAATTGCGAGAAAAGTACCAACATTTGACCTTTTTCCGCCCAGTTCGCGCCATCTTATCATCATTTCGGAATTTTACGCACGTGGGTCACATCGTGGAGATGGATGTGGCGGCCCGTATCTCTCAGGACGAATCAGCGCCTGGTAATAGGTTCATTAACACCGTTATGATCTCTTCTAGTAGCTATGAAAGTGGCCAAGACGGAGATACACTGGATCGCGAGGAATTCGATGAAAACGAAGACAATTTCGGCGAGGACGCGATGCCCAGAGATCGGGAGAGTCTGGAACATGAACTGGCGCGACTATATGAAGTGGAACGCAGACTACAGCTCGAGACAGCAACGGACTTTGTGGTGGGCAGTAAACTATTACGGGCCACGCTTCGGGGGCAAGTGGCCAAGGCCCACGCGGCTCTAAAGCGGCGACACACGGCGGCCCAAAAAGTCCATGAGTACGCGGTCGTGAAGGCCCGAAAGACCTACGCCAGCCGCTGCGCCGAGCTCAAGAGAGAGATGGGCGCCGATATTGACAGGGAGCTACGCAGACTGCAGACGGCCAAGGACGGCGTGAGCGTGACCAGTCGCCGGCGCCGTGCTGTGCGCGACGAAACGCGCGGAGGCTTCTCCACGCCTGCCAAGAACTCGGCCAATGGCATGCGGAGACGACGCACCAATGACGGAGACGATGGCGGGCCAGAGGACGTGTTCTTGGTCTCGGCCTCGCCCGAGGAGAGAGCGCACAGGGTCCAGTTCCAAGAGAAGAAGAGGCTGGAGCGACTACTTGGCCGCGCGTCGGTCTTTAAGCCGACCGCCAAGCAGATGACACCCAAAGAGATCGCTCAAGACCTGGAAGCTATTCGAAGTGCTGTCCCCGGTAACGTGGAGGTTCCATTGGCCAAAGCTGCTAAGAAACACAAGAAGCATCAGCCCAAGAAGCCGAAACGACGGAGACCCATGATCATCACTCCCAGGAGGATACCATGCGAATCTGGGTCGAACTTATCTGCGTCTGCGACACCGTTGAACATGATGGCAGCGAAGAACCGACGGCCCAGATTGCCCTACAACCCGCGCATGTTACAGGAGGGACAGGAAGTCGAGGTGTTCAAACGCCAGCGAACTGAATCAGTGGCTGGAAATGACGATAGAAGTCAGGACGAACGTGTGATGTCGGGGGTTATCACTGCCGCCACGGCCACGCAGGTATACGTGCTCACCGCCAGTGGCCGCTTCGAGTCGTTCGACGTACGCGACTGCGTTCGCGGCTCGCTGTACGTGCAGGCTTTGGAGAGCAACAGCCCGACAAATAGCGGCAGACACAACATGAACCCCACCACATTGCAATAAATAATACAGGCGAAGGACAACTGCTAATCGGCCTAAACAGCATCACGTGGAGTCTATTGACGGCTTCTCTGTAATGGTCTGCCTTGCTATGGCCTTCTGCCTTACTCAGAGCGGCGAATAACCTCCTGGCCACCCATGTACGGCCTGAGCACCTCGGGGATAACGATAGAGCCGTCTTCTTGCTGGTACGTCTCCCACAGACTGATAAGCAGGCGAGGGACAGCACAGGCCGTGCCGTTCAGTGTATGCACAAACGACGTGCCAGCCTCCTCGGCCTTCGGGTCCTTGTGGCGGATGTTTAGTCGACGAGCCTGGTAGTCTGTGCACATAGACATACTGGAGACCTCGCCGTATTCCTCGCGGCCAGGCATCCAGACCAACAGATCGAATTTACGGTAAGCGGGGGCACCCAGGTCCCCTGTGGCCATGTCCATGAGCTCATAGTGCAGACCCAACTCGGCGTACATGCTCGTCTGAATCTCTATCATCTCGTCGAAGAACTCTTGGGCTTGAGTCTCATTAGCGCAGAAGGCGAACATCTCCACCTTGCTGAACTGGTGGATGCGGTAGATCCCGCGCGTCAGGCGGCCGCCGTGGCCAATTTCCGTGCGGAAGCAGTGGCTAAAGCCTGCGTACTTGAGAGGCAGCGTAGGCGTCGACAGAATCTCGTTGCTCTTGGCCGCAGCGAGCGTAATCTCCGACGTAGCGGTCAGACACAAGTCCGAATTAGCGATCGAGTAGATCTGCGTGGCCTCTCCACGCGGTTGGAAGCCGCAGCCTTCCACAAGTTTGTAGTGGGCCACATCGGGCGGGAACATGACCTTAAACCCACGAGCACGCAGCTTGCTTAGCGTCCAATGCACCAGCGCGAGCTCCATCATTGCGCCTTCGTTACACAAGTACGTAAACTTCGACCCGGCCACCTTCGCAGCAGTCTGAGTATCCAACAAATCCAAGTCTGTGGACAGGTCGTAATGGTCTTTGGGCTTAAAGTTGAACACGGGCTTCTCTCCATGCCTCATGACTACGCGGGATTCCTCTTCGCCTCCCACAGGCACTTCTGGATGCGTATCATTGGGCATCTTGAGTGCTTCAAGCTCTAGCTCGGCCGACACGTGGTCCAGCTCGACCTCGACATCTGCGATCTCGCGTTTAATCTCCTGTCCACGAAGCCGCAGCGCCTCAAAGGCTTGCTCCGCTTCCTTGCCCTGCTTCTTTTTGGCCGCGGCCGCTTGGCCGAGCTGCTTGGCGTGTGTGTTACGCTCGGCACGTAGCAAGTTCACAGTGTGACGCAGCTTAGCCTGACGTTGATACAGGTCGGCCACGAGCTGTGGGTTGCCGTCGCTGCTGCGCTTCTTTCCATTCTCGATGGCTGCATCTACATTGTCCACGAGCTTCTTGTAGTCGAGTCGGGCCTTGACATGGTTGTGCTGATTCGAAAACTCGGCCACGTCCGACACCGAGGCGGCCGTAGTGGAGATAAATCTGGATGCTGAAGAGGATACGAACGACACACAGGCCAAGCGAGACGTGGCGATGGCCTGTGGCGTCTGGGAGCGACAGGCTCGGGCAAGTGCATGCATCTTTGAGATGTGAGACGTGTGGTTTGAAAGGCTGGATAATGTATTGTTTGACACACAAAATACATGTGGTGTACTTCTCTGTCCCACGAAATTATAGGGAATTCGGTTTTTTGAAAGTAGCACTATCTACAAGAACTCGATAAAAGTCAAAGTACCCTTATTCGAAAGCTTGTATCAGCGAGCAATTCGCTGTATTTTTGTAGCTTCATAACAGCGGTCAGAAAGTAAATATCACCACGAATGTGGGCTCATATTTGGAAGGAATAATACTTTTCCGGTTTTCGAGAGAAAATTAGCCAAATTATACGAAACTTTTAGAAGATGCTCATTCCGATTTGGCGACCCCTTACACATCAGCGTAATCACAGTCGACGTGTGTAACACTGGCTAATAGACGCTCGATTAAATGAGGATTTACTGCTTGTTAAGGCAATATGTATCAAATCAGAGTCATCAAATCATCGCAAACTGCACTCTATCAGCCAATGGGATCATTGTAACATTTTCGTGTGCATTACACAAAAACGAAATCCCAATACATTGGTGGAACAGAGAAGTACACCATTTGAGGCTTATTGTGGTTGCTGAGCAGTGAATATTCGTTGCTCTATCAAATCAAAATTACAACCGAATGCGTTGCTACCCACTACTGTTGGCATGTCTAGGTGTCGTTCTCACTATCTAAAATACTGTCGTTCCCTAAATGCATCGGCCTGCTTTACCTTACCACCCGTCGGTGAAGCGGCCGAAGTTGTTTTGGTTCGACGAGCGGCCATTGGAGAAGGACGAGTCATAGTTGTCACGGCTTTTGTTGCCGCGGAAGCCGCTGTCGCGATCAATGCGCCTCCGGTTGTTGCCGCCGTTGTTGCCTCCGAAGCGGTTGTGGCCACCGTCACGTCTGTTATTGCCGATGCGGTTGTTAGAGAAGCCTGCGCGAGTTGTCTTCCAAATGTAGGTTGAGAGAGTGAGATTGAACGTAACTTCCAGGCGTCGCCCCAACGGCTCAGATAACAAAAATACAAAATATAAACAGAGTTCGTATACAATATGCAGCCCTTCCTTATTCTTTCAGACCATGGACGGGTCGGTCCTAACGCCAGCCAACTAGCCGAGGCGTCCAAAACACTGATCAATCTCGGTCGCTTCTCATACGGTCACCACCCTCAAGTACTGAGGGAAATTAACAAATCAATACCCCTACCACACAATAGCTCTTAAACAAGTACTCCTGAGCTGAGGCTATCCCCACCAACTCAGCAGATAATCGAAAATATGAAATACAAAGGCCCTTAATGAAAAGCACAACCGCTACTGGTAATATGAAATAGGGGAGATTTACCTTTGGGCTTAACCCGCTTCTTTCCCCAACTGGATTTGAATCTTGAGTGGAGTTCCAACTCCCAGTCGTCCAACTTCTGGGGAGCCATCACCTTCGGTCGTGTTGCGCGGGCCTCCTGGAATACAGTCGATATCCTCCGTGTAGGATCGATGCCTTTCCATGACGTGAGCGCGAGCTCCACTCAGCTTCACTTCGCCATCAATCCACGTGAACCCCCCAAAGGCGTGAGCATGATGGGCGGCCTGGGGCAAGTTGAGGTCGATCCGAGGGCACTTGACGCCGCAGCTACTGAGGAATTATGACTGAGGCCAATGACTGGGATGTATTCAGTGATGATGAAGATCATCACGCTGCTCACGATGACGAACCTAACCCGGAGCCACGCCCAGCGGAAACCCCAACCTACTTACAGCAATGGAAGAACGACAGTGGGCTTCACATGATACAAGAAGCGAAAATACGCAAGAAGTACATGGAAATTGGAGAGTTTGGCCTGTTTTCGCTGTTCTGCACCAAGAAATTTCGTGAAACCCTGTGTGGCTGGACAAATTAGAGTCTTGTTTCAGAAGGAGGCAAAGCTATTACAAAACCCGAGTGGGACTCGTGTATAGGGCTAGAAGTCACAATGAGCCTATGTAAGCTCAATTAGATCGCCTACTACTGGAGCGATAAAGTATTTCTTGGTTAGAGTGACTTTGGTGCTGTGGTGACTCGTACGATGTTCCACGATATTCGCGGAAAGGTGACGATATGCGCTTCAACAACTGTGAGTCCACAAGAAAAAGATAGAACCCACTGTGGCACACGCGATACTTGCTGCACCACCTACAGACGCGATTTGCAACAATGGCGGTTCCTCTTGGAATATCTTCTCTCGACGAATCCTCTGTCCGAACTACAGCTCGATCTAGGGCAGTATATTGATGCATAATAAACCCGACTAGTGTGGTGTTATATTTTACGCTGTCGTAGACTGGGCGCCACTATATGTTCATTCGATTTGGGACAACAGCTTCGGATTAGTATCTCCACTCCAGAGCTCGCAAATGGCAAATCTCGGTTTACCCAATCCATCTGATCGAATTTTGCATCACGGTTAGGGTACCCGTGTCCAGTCCGACATCCATTTCGGGTACCCGAAACCCAATCCGCTCCCTATTCCGGATGAACAGTGGGGGACGAGGCAGTCCCAATTTTCCATGAAAAGTACTATTTGGGGGTATAATCGACGGTTTCACCACATTTTCTTCTATTTTAACGTTTTTGTTTCGGAAATTTGCGTTTTCATATTCAGTTCGGGTACCCATGTCCAGTCCGAAAATGCGTCGACCCAAGTTCGGGTACCCGTGTCCAATCCGAAACCGGGTATACCCGCAAATAGTAGCGGGTATACCCGAGTTCGGGTACCCGTTTGCGAGCTCTGGAGGTGAGTCACAAAATCCATTGATACCACTTCGAAAGGCTTCCATGGCTCGATGTTGCCGGGTGACGGCCCTGGATTAGGTGCCACTTGTGCAGTCGATACACTCCTTGACAAAATGCTCCGCGTTGGCATACATGCCATGCCAGTAAAAAGCACGTCGGAGTTTCTCGAACGTCCGAGTGATCCCTCGGTGACCCCTTAAAATTCTTCGTGGGCGTAATGTAGTAAGTTCAGTGGCAATGATTCTGGCACCACCAGCCTCAACTCGTCTAACCGGTCCTTTGGTCAGCCTCGAGAGGACAAACGCAAGCGGTCCTGGACATCGCGCACGTCCAGGGTAAGCAACTCTGCTTCTTTGGCTAGATCCTTAAGCTACGGCCGTGAGAAACGCTCCAGTCCCCCTTGAGAAATTTCTTCAAGTCGGCCAGCTGGGGATCTCGATTCTGGTGGGCCTTGATTCCCCTCCACCTCTCAGTCTGATATTCGATCGGGGTGAGAAGGAGGCTTCGCCCGAGGTCCCGGTCGTGACTACGAGTGACTGCTGCCATCACCTTAGCAGCGATTGACAACGGTTTCGATTCGAGAGCAGGCGTCTCCCCCATCCTGTCTCCGCCCATTGATCCGGCGTCTTCCGGATTGTCTTCTTTCGAGTTCTCAACCTGCTTCATCAACGGTTCGGGGATTCGAGATACTTGTTCCAAGTGTGCCACCTCCGCTGGATCTTCGACTGTCCATGATTTCCCGGATGACAACGTCTTGGACGTGAGATAACCCGCTGCCTGGTTATACTCTCTCTTCGCATGTACTAACCGGACAGACTTGACCTTCGTCCGCATCTTCTCATACTCGGCGAGTCTACGCTGCAGGTTCGGTTGGTTACAGTTGATCAAGCCCTGCGCTTGGTGAATGGCAATGCGCGAATGCCCCACAATGACTACCTCAGCGACGATCCGTTCCAACGCGAGTAAAAGACCTTTCAAAAGACCATCATACTCTGCGTCGTTGACAGTTACGCCTTCTAGGAGGTATCCTTGTGTAGCGACCACATACCAGCCGGGAAGCTTCCAGATGATACACCCGCAACTCCTTTGCGGGTCGAGACCTTGGCAGCCCCATCGAAGCTGAGGACAACCCCTTCGATATCATCTTCTAACATCTCCAGGGCGAAAGTTTGATCCGCCCCTTAGTCGGGATCAGGTTCTTTGCAACGTCGTCCAAGTGCCCGGGGGGGGGGGGGGGGGGGGGGGTTCCTGCGCCTAGGATCGCCGCTAGTCCATCTTCATCTAGCTAAACTCTGCGTATTTCCAGATCCCAGTGAGAAAGTACCCCCCCCCCCACACACACACCTGTTGTATCGCCCATCCGGTTCAATAACTGCGACGACTTCCCATGTACCTCGCACTGAGGTCTCTATTCGCGCTACGGATTCAATGACGCCTGGCTTGTCCCACGCGTCGACGAAGCTTAACTAAACTACCTCCGAATGCGGACTTCGTTGTCCGTGAGAGTGAGAATTGCACTTGCAAGGGCGTGGCGAGTGTAGAAGCTGTCACAGACAACTTGTCGTCGTCCTGAAGGTGATCGCAGCAACTTGTTCTAATGTCCAATCATTCCAACCCATAGCGATGGCGGGTTCTTTAGGTTTAGCATGACAGCTGGCCGCCATGATGCGTTTTAACTCAGGGTCCTGAGCTGCGGGATTGTTTGCATATACCGCTCGACCGGGAAGAGTGAAGCTGAGCTCGCAAACAGGTACCCGAACTCGAGTATACCCGCTGCTATTTGCGGGTATACCCGGTTTCGGTTATGGCATTTGACGTCCCCGAGGTCGACTCGCTCGACGCTTCGACCCCACTCCGAAAGTCCCTATTAGCACGCTTGGCCTCCTCAGACGTGGCCAGCTTATCTTGATACCAGCCCTGCCAGTACTCGGGTGAGGAGAGGGTCCCGTGACTCACCTACTTCGTACGCTCGATTACCTCGGCTGATAGCCCCAGTAGGTCGCCCATCTCCGCGACGCTAAGCTCTTTCTGCCCTTCGGCGTTCCGCCCCACGCGACGCCATAGTTCCATGTCATCCAAGGGGGACAATTTCTCTTCTAGTTCCTTGTTGTACGCCTCGGGCTCGGGCTCAGCTAACTTGTACTCACCCTGTTCCAGCAGCTCCAGTTCTGCTACGGTGAACAAGCTTCCGTACTCGCCCTTCATTTCCATGCCCTTTGTATTCGATGCCAACGTCCCGTTCGTCAGACCACCGTCAATAATATCCGCTTTCATCGGCCTACCACTCCCTTCGCCCCTACGAGCTCCCGTTGAGTTCGTTTTCCTCTACGAGATGGTCGCCACTTTCTCCATCCAAACTAACACGGCATCGTCCATGTTCAGCAACAAGTTTTTCTCTCTCGACCCATCCGAGGTCGGAGACTTGGTCGATCTGTCAACCTTCACCCCAGGTTCTCCTGAACCACCCTGAAGTTCACCCATATCCCGACAAGAACGGCCGCACCGCCCTCGCCCTGTCCGTTGTCGTCACCTTCACCGGCGATGCCATCGTTCTTGACGAATCCTTCGCCCTTGACGACTTTTCCGCTCGAGTCAGCCTTTCCCGTCCACCAGCTCGATTTCTTCATTTTCCCCGTATTTTTCACTGCAGTTTTTCTCGTTTCACTTGCGACGGCCGAGGTCTTAGCTGTTCCGTCAGCTTGTGCCGTTCCGTCGTCCCCAGGGGATTCTTTAGACCCGCGGGTTTTACCGATCCGCTGAGTCACGCTCCCCACTACGTCGCTATCCTGGCAAGCGGAGGGTGCGACTAATCCATCCCCTTCCTCCTGCCCCTTCATTGCCGGGGTGGCGTCGGCCCGACGGCCAACCCCTGGCTAGCCGACTTGATCATCCCACGGAGAGTCTCTACCATTGGACACCTCCAAACCGGGCGATCTTCCGATCGACACAGCGAACACGCTTCCGGCCTTCCTCCAGCCTGCCGTTTTTTCACAATCCGGCTTCCTTCATTCGACTGAGGTCGTGGTAACCCGCATTTCATCGCGGGCACGTTGCTCGGCTACAGCCCTTCCGACCACAGCGTCCATATACGGTCACGCCTTCCTGCGTCCGCGAGTCGGGACCCATACAGATGTCCGGCGGAGGCGGTCACCTCGCTCCCCAGGCGATGCTGATGCTGGCACAGCGGCTACGGCCTGTGAAGGCGCGTCCGACGCTACGGCGTTGTTCACTGCCCTTCTTGGTGAACACGGCGACGAGGTCACCAGCCGTTGCTGCTGTTGAATCAGCATCGTATTCATCTTCTGCATCTGTTGGAGCATTTGCATCTCAGGCGACGCCTCCTTCGCCTTGTACGGCAACGCCGCGTTCTCCCCCTTAAACTCTTCTTCCCCCTCCCCCACAGGGAGGTGTAGGTTCTTGTACAACAGGAGCGCGCAGGCCTCCTCTACTGACATCACAATGCTCAAGTTCAGCATGCCTCGCATCTTCTTGTTCCGGATACCGCCAAGGAAAGACTTGTACCTCATTCGTGTGTCCCCGTAATTCAGGGCATCACAGATCTTGGAGATCCGGTCCCCCCACTCCTCAGCAGACTCGCCGCGGTTCCGCCTCGCCTTCTTGAGGCGATCCCACAATTGCGCAGGCGTCTGGCAAATAAAGCGGTTGTGGAGCCGGACGCGCAGCGACTCGAAAACCTCGATCCTCGAGTTGTACCACCATCCTTGGCCCGTTTTGCCCTTAAGGCACTGTTCGAACGCGGTCAGCCGCATGGTGCTATCCATCCCTTGGGTGCACTTCCTGAACGACCGCCAGAAAGCAGCCGCCCGTTCACTCGTCGCCGTGTCCGAGTGAAACGGCACGATCACCTTTACCTCGTTTCTGAGCTCGTTCGGGACTCCTACCAACGGGTAGTTGACTCGCCCGACGCCACTGCCTGGCGCAGTCGCTGGAGCCATTACCCCTCCGTTCGGAGAGTACCCTGAGTACAGTGCGTATCCAGGAGCTCCAGATCCGGTCGCAGTCGTCATGACGGGAGCCATGTACGGACCAACCGTCGGGAGTCCAGCCGTCGCAGTCGGGTCCGTACGGCAGCATCCTGGTCCTGCTGGTCACAACACGGGTGGCTGTGCGAAGTCATCCCTCGAGGGAGCGCTTCTGGCCATCGTTGCCTCCGTCGGCTTCTTGATCATCTGAGGCTGGATAGGAGGAAGGAGGGCATTCGGAGCCGTTCCGTACCCTCCCAGACTCGGAGTTGCCCCTACGGCACACCACCGTAGGACGGTATCGCCGACATTGACAAGTGCGACCCTGGCTGTTGCAGGCGTCATGGGCTGAGGCCGCATGGCGTAAGCGTTCCACGTGTTCATCGACGTCTAGGGTAACGCCGCCAGACCGTTTACCCCCGTCGCGTACTGCTGCAGCGCCTGCTGCACGGTACGGTCCACATATCTCTGCATGAACGCGCTCGTCCGCACTGTCGGAGCCTGTGTTCCTCGCAGCTGATTTGGCCGAGGAGCTTTCCCTTGAGACGAAGGGGTCGGCACTGTCTGCCGTGTCGTCCTTGGTCTTGGAGGTGCCTGAGCCGGAGCCGAAGTCTATGAGTGACGCGAGGACGGCTGTCCAGTTCCCGCCACGGGCGCCCGCGTCCCAGAGGGATGACGAGCACGAAGAGCCGCTTGTCCTTGTTGCGGGGTCGTTGTCCTCTTTGGTCGAGTCACAGTCGGACCCGCAGTTCCTTGTCAAGGCGGCACGGTCTGCCGAGTTGGCCTAGCAGCCGCCTGCGTCGAGGCCCTTGTTGGCAACGGAAGGCGCGGGCGCACCGCGTTCGTCGTCGTCGTCGAGGCCACAGGCGCAGGAGGGAGTACACTCCTCGTCCATTGAAGCCATTGTCGGTACTGCTCACCGAATGAAACCGCCGGCACGGTCGTTGCCAGACCCGCCGAAGCTGGCTGCACCGTGGTCGTTGACCTCGAAGCAGTCTGGCTTGTCGCTACCGGCGCCTTTACCGGCGCCGGAGCCCCACCGGCCCCACCCGTCGTCCAGATCCAACCCGTAGCAGTCGTCGCGGTTGGCGTTCCTGCGTTCCCAGGCGGAGCCTGCGTATACGTCGCCCCACCAGTTGACCGAGTCCACCGAGGACCCGCACTCTGAGGCGTCGCCCCCGCCTGTCGTCTCATATGGTCAGGGGTTCCACTCCAACTTCGAGCAACTTGGGGCTCACCAGGACTAGATTCACTGACCAACTCCGTCAGCATCGTCATCAGCTACTCGCGCGTCAACGAATCCATTAGAGAGGGTCTCTGTCGCGCTTCTCCGATCGGGACCGTAGCGCCGAAGTCCTCCAACTCCTCGAGGTCCTGACCCACCTCGAGAGCTTCTTCCCCCAGGTCGGTCTCCTCGGGTAGGGCGTCTTCAAAGTACACCGTCGCCTCGCCCGGAGCCGGATCTTCTTCCTCATCCTCGGACATGTCAAACATGCCAGGAGAGCCGCCGTACACGTTCGGCCACCTCTCTTGCTCTTCGTCCGAGCTCTCATCCCCGTAAGCACCGTAGGGCGAACTCATGTCCCTTACGGGTTACTTTCCTCACTTCTTGGCGCTGTCGACGCACCAGAAGTTACCATCTTTCACTCTTACGCTAGGTGAAGTACCCTGCTTCTCCACCACGCTGTCGCGGGACTCTCCAGATCCGGGGGGGGGGGGGTCGGGAGTACTTCACCTGTAAGAAGAGAAGGAGTTTAACGTAGAAATAAAAGAAACTTGTTTCTTGTTTGTTGTTACCGATGTCTTGAGTAAGACCTGAAAAGTTCACGACTGTCTTCTCACCTGGCACCGTCGGCGCCTACTCCACCTCCGTGCCTTCCTCCGTGCCTTCTGCATCCTTGCCGTTCCTGGTGTCACCCGTCTAAGAGTTGGTCCTCCGAGGCCTTAGAACTCGCCATGCCTCCCCCAGGCACCACGCCGACGCCTTAGCGGCTCCTCCCTTGTACCCAACTCGACGGATGACTGACCAGCCTTTCAGACGTGGTACTCTGTACCATCCTGGTACTGAGCTGACACCACTCTGTCCACCTGCTCATCCGCGTAGCGCGCCACTTGCGCCGTCATCCCTGTCATTTCACCGTCCCAGTGCAACCCGTGACAACTCTCCCCGACTTCCGGTTGACGCCCTCGGGAACCAACGTCTTGGCCGCCAGTCACGGGGCGCTGCCGTTGGGTTCCTACGGGTTTGTCCTCACCACGCACGGGTCCTCGAACTCCTTGTTCCAACGAGTACTTCGCAGGTACGGCACTAGCTCCGTCGCCGATGTCCTCCCGGAGACGAGTCACGTTGGCGCGCTCTCCATCCTTTCTTGCCTTTACTCGGCCTTGCAACCCAGTAAAACCCGTGCTAGCCACTGCTGCTGGCGTCGTTAACCTGGCTTAGCTGGTTAACCTTGAGTGTCTTGTTGATCGAATGTGTGTACGCCACATAATAACCGTTTTCATACTTAAGTCAAATATAATCGCAGACAGGGTGTTCATGGGGGTTTAGCGGGTGTGCCACTCCCTTTGAGCGTACTGGTCGTAGATTGTCCGCTGAGCTGTACGTTGACAGCACTACTAGCTGGTCCATGAAGAAAAAAAAAACGAAGATGGGGGGGGGGGGGTATAAGGTATAATGGAGAGTTGTCGTTAACATCTTTTTCTGCATTCATGTGGTGTCAGTGCCGACGCACACTAGAGAGATTTCGTAGCTGTCCTTGCCCTCACTTTTCCTTCAGAGTCCGTTAAGTTCGCTTCGCACTGTTTGTACGTTTTACGCTCAAAACGATGCATAGAATCCCTACATTTTCCCAAATCACCAGAATTTGATCATCACGTTCACCTGCATCATTTAATTAAGGCGTGTGCGAACCTATCATTTCTTACAATATCTACATACCAAACCTGTGTAAAATGTTGCCAACTTAACCAGAGCTGTTATTGCTATTTTGTTCAGTTTCTGTCCGTTCTGGTCTGAGGGTGAAGGTGCAGGTAAACTCCGAAACCTCTCTATTGTCTAATATTACCTTCCAGTATGTATTAATGTAGCTTCTACACTATTAATACACGAACGATTGTAGTATTATTTATGTATATCCGTGTAGTGTCGCACCTCTTTCCGCTGTCTTTCATGCACCCAACCATACGTAACTACCCATATTCAAAAAGTTACTGTAACTGGCCGTGTTTTAATGTACTACTCCATCCGTTTCACATTACTTGACCAGATCAGGGGCGCTGATTATTTTTTTATGTGTGTTTTGCATGTGATCCCGACCAAAATTTTGTCAGCACGCCCGAAAACTGGAGTATATTAAATTAGCAGTCAACAGTACTTGTAAGTAACGTTGGGCTTCGTTAAAGCTAGGCGATATACTTTGTATTACAACTAGTACAAGCGGTATTATAATTTAAAACATGACCAGAAATGCTAGCAGACTCGTATCGCTTTAGTACAATTCACGCTTCATAATGCTCTTGAACTCAGTTTAACTCCCATTCCAGAAAAAACGATAACATTAGGTCTCTGACGACTTTGGTCACGCCACTTGGTCACGTGGAAAGAAATCCTTGACAGGCATTTGGCTGGCATTTACAGTTAAGCACACCAGGAATCACTATCACGTATCTAAAGCGTTCATATTGGTTCTTCAGCACGGTTGCATTCTTACATTCCCAACATGTAGCCCTTACAGCTATCTCGTGGTATTTAATGAGATCTAGAGCTAGTACTATTATGGATGAGCTGCTTCTAACTGTTTAAATGCCAGCCGAACGCCTACCAAGTGCCTACCAAGGTTTATTTCCACGTGGTCAAGTGGCGACCAAAGTCGTCAGAGACCGATTACCGGTCATGGAAGGCGCGGTACAGCAAATGTTTTTTTTGTTTATCTGCTACTGCTAATCTGCCTGGTGACGGTACTCTAGTCGTTTTGAAGAACAAACACTTACTCTAAAGACAAGTCCGCTACACTTCAGATGGCTGTAGCACTGCTGCCCTTCAGTCTACGCAACCGGCTGAATGCTTGTCCAGATAGCACTGACCAGATCGAGCTCCTCGCCGCTTCGGCCATTGAAACCTCCCAACTGGTAGCCATCCTTCGCAGTGTCAATCCCAATCTTGTCCGTCCGTGTGCCGTCGTCGACCCAATTTCCGAAATTAGTTGAGGTACTTGACGCGCGTGTGCCTTTCGTGCTTTCCAACACGTGTACCTCCATGGTAGTGATGTATTCACCCTCAGCTAGCGCTAGAGAAGTTTCCTTGTATACGTAATGACCGCCGTGGTATAAAGTACTCAAATCTCCCGAAGGATTTACCATGGCAAGGATGACGTTGTCGACACGCTCACCAGAGCTGATGAGGACGGACAACACTTTTTGGCCAGATTTAACCAAGGCCGCGTCTGTGTAGTCATCACCATGGGGGCCACCGAATTCCGGACCCAAGTAACACCCGGGTGCCAAAGGGACACCAGTTTCACGACTTCCTGGTCGATACGCTCTTTGAGGTCCTGCACTTCCGCCACCAACTTTTCCGCGCAATCCTCCTCCATTACTTCTCCCCTCTCCTCCTGCTTTTTTTTCTTCCAGATCCGCCTCACCAGTTGGTATATGTCTCCTCCGAGCGCCGTAAAACCGGTTGAATCCGGCCTCAACGTGGTCTTGACAGCGACACCGTAGTTGACAGACACCAAGGCGACCACAATGGCCAACACGAGAGGTAGCACGCGCATATCGTTGCAATCGGTTAGTGGGGCAAAGCAAATTCTCGAATGGAAACCACGCCCTAGGTTCACCTGAACTATTATAACGCTGAGTGATACAGATACCAGTACTGTACCAGGTGTAGCTTACCTTTGGATAAGCCCATCTGCGAAGAATACAAAGCCATGTGGACAGCGCCTTTTTTCCTAGGAGGTTTTAAAAATATCCCTACATGTAGCTGACCCTATGTGACTTGTGCCTCGATAGGGATTGATAGTGAGGCCACCTATTTTGCTCAAATAGCTTTTGTGCTCCGAGATTTGCCACCACGCATCGCTTAACATTGACGCATGTAATTATGGAATCTAACAAATGACTTTCTGCACTAGTTATCACGCGAAGATCGAAATCCCCAAGATTGCTCGGTGCTTAAGTGTGACCATGCTTAAATTGCAAAGATTGCGCAGAGCTGACCATGGCCCATGAACTCGTTCATGACGGTATCTACGAATTTTGCCTGCGGACGTCTCGGCAGTTATCGAAGGCCGGGTATAACTTATCATTACCTAGCTATGCGAAAAATAAGTGAATCAGTTGTGATAATGTTGTGGCGGAATTGCGGGAATAGCAACAAAAATGGCAACCTGCAACTCTCAACAAAGCCAACGAAGTGCAGTACTTCCGAGACAATTGTTAACTTCGCGTACATGGAGATATTCGCATTTTTTCAGCAATAAAAGGTAGGAAAGAGCAGATTGATCGAACCAAGAGCGAGACTGGTTTTGAGGCGGAGTCGGACGCGCCGTTTCACGGGTTTACGTCGGTGTCGTAAACACAGCAACGTTTCAAGCCTTGCTTGTAAGTTCGGGTCGAATGAGAGTGATTATTGATTGATTGACAGATTTCTGTCTAAATAGGACTTCAAGCAGCTCGCAGTTTCCTGCACTGATTAAACAGTAACTGAAGTCTACAACATTCAGCTGATATATACTGCGGGAACACTTTCCAACCCTAGATAAGCTATATATAGGGAAAATAGGGATGGATCACCTGGAATAAAGAATCTTGCACATGGATGGAACAGATGTGCTAGTGCCCTGTCAGCAAATCTTCTTTGTACTGTTTAGAAAGCGGGTGATCAACAAGTCCCCGAGTCATTTACGATGATTCGGGGATGCGTCACTTTACACGTTATCCGTTTTCCCACTGGGTGTTTTCCCAGAGCTCCGTTTCACTTCACAACTTGACCACGCTTGGAAGGTTTTTTTGCCCGACGAGCGGTTAAGTATCACATATTCACTGAAATATTTACACTATTCATGCACTGGTACGGTAAACTATTTATAAGTCGTATCCTGTGAAGTTACGCACCATTAAATAGCTCAAGACGTGAGGCAGCTACCCCGTAGGAAAGCAATCATATAACGTTTGAGCACGAACAGAGTCGAATTGAGGATGCATGTGCAATGGCTCTATCCCCCTCCCCGTCCAAAATAAATTTTGGACTTGAAAACTTGGAAATAGAATACCCATGCGTTTTGTTTAATCATAGCATTGCGCTAGCCGCTCGTACGAACCACAGCAACAGCACTTTTTTATTAACGCAACAGAAAAAGCTGTCTCCTGACACAAAATAGCTTTCTATCATGTTTTTAGAAACGGGGATCAGGCTGCTGCAACGAGCATCACGGTCACGTACAGCTTTACTTACTGAAGCCTATGTGGCATTCGCACCAGCAAAACATTCCATTCGCCTTTGCTATTCGAGCACTCCAGTAATCTTTGTGAAGTGCTCGAAACCTAGTGTCATCATGATGGAGCGAGTTTTTATCGCAAAAAGCTTACTAACCAATGATCCCCGCTTGGCTTTGCCTCCCATCTTGTCAAAATTCTCTGTCATACAGTCGTCCCCGCCTAATCTGGAATTGCGATCAGCCATGTACCTCGCACTGCAAGTTGGAGAGATTATGGGTGGATGCAGCGGAGATTTGTTGCCCACCACAGCATGTACTGATCTACCTTTCCAGATTAGGCGGGGATGTACTTCGATTTGTCAAAAGTGCTTCTATTATAATAATGCATCCCTATCACCTAGAATATTTAGAGTGTTTTATTTTCATTCTTATTCACCGTAATCAGTCTACCTTTAAATGCACATCTCTGAAATACGAATAGTTGTCTTGGTACCCCACCCATTGCCTTGCGAACCATACCTTCCGATTCTGCTAGTTTGTGTTCACCGATTACCTAATAGCACTAAAGTGCTGTACATGAATCCGTACTACCCGATAGCGTTATCGCTGTGACAAAAAAAAAAACGCGAGAGGATGTGGACAGCAACGATTTTATTTTGAGTATCAGGCCATTATATCATAAATGAAGCGGTAGCCCAGTTAACCTTATCGTCGTTAAGCCCCTTTACACAGGATCTCCCGCTCACACTCCTGCCCAATTAAACCGCCTACCCACTTTTTGGCCTGTAGCTCAGTCATGTTTTTTTCTCGTTTTAAGGTGATTTTGACAGTAGTTCTGAAACAGATTTGTGAAGGAGGCAACTTGTCCAAGCGCTATAGATATTAGAAACAGCATGTTATGCCGGGTATTAGAGGATTTTAATTTCTGGAATACCGTATGCTGACAACCATATTCTTGAGATGAATGCAGCTAATCGCTAAGCAAAAACAATACATTCGACTATTATACCAGATTTTATCTTGCGTTTTGTATTTTGTCAGTAAGCACATAAGCTAGGACGGTACATTACTTAGGGAGCCATAATTGCTTAATTTGTTTGTCGCTAGTGCCTGTGCGTCGCTGATCACATACTTAAGTAATACGGTATTTGGAATAAAACTTGGGCTCCGCGAAGGCTGGGATAGCGACTCTTGAATCGAATAATTCAAACTTGGAGTCCCTAGCTAAAAGAATAGCTACAACTATTCGCCATTTTTTACATGCCTGTATAGAACAGGAACTGCGACGCGAAACGGCTGCAGGGGATCAGCACTACCGTTGAGCCGATCTGTTTATTCCAAATGCAAAATTGACGATCGTATATACTCCAACTTGTGCCGATACAAGTTGGTCGTACTCCAAATCGTGTACAGCGTACTTGGCCTAACCTCGCAGCCCCTAGCTAAAACAAAACGTAAAAATGCGTGATATATGGCACTACGAAGGGATTAGCTATTCAACATGTTTTCATGCTCGTATACAGCAGCTCCTGCGCCTGCTGCGCAGCCGCAGCATCTGCTCCATACATAACCGTTGAACATGCTGCTGTCCCCTCCTCCACTCTTGTGCGCATGACTCTCCCACTACTAGGCCGCCCCTCCGTTGTGTAGCTTATGCCCGCGAGAGAAGAAACAATAGAGAACTTTAGTTCTCACATAAAAACTTATTGATAGATATAGACACTGGTAAGTTGACGGATATCGACAGTGACATCGATTGATATTGACTAGGAACGTGCCCGCTTGTGTAATACTGACTTCATTACCGGTTTCTATTCAGCTACCATATCGGCTTCAGTTACCGGCTTTATCAAATTAACATGATTTGGGCTGTCCAGCAGCGCCTAAAGCACTTGCTATCCCAGTAAAATCTGTCGTCCAGAATATATTCGACGAAGGGTTACGTTATTTCACTGGAATAAAGTATTGGGGGTTTCACTCCAAATTTGGATGGGCGATCAATCATGCGAGCCTTTTAAGTAGGATATTATATGCGATATGATAGTATTTTGCCTTCCTGATGTCCTTATCGAAGATCAAATGGGTACAGTTCATATTTTGATCTATGACAAACACTTGTTGATTGAGTTGGCGACAGAATCAGCCAACGCTGTACAACCAGAATTTACAATATTGGGACATCGGTCGGTAATATATCCGTCATATATTCAGATTTGATCTGGATATTCGTTTTCTGAGCCTTGCGTTACTCCAGCAACTAAAGTTTTCTAATGAGAAATGGATAGCTAAAGTGTCGTAGACGAAACGTTGCACAATCCAAACAATTGCTCAAGGAAAAAGAATGTGTCTATCGTTGATAGCAGCCGTGTGGACCGCACATTATCACGTCTCCCTGCTCGGTCGTAGCAATAGCTAGTTAGTGTATTCGGGCAACATGAGCGCAGCGTCCACATTGGACTCACCCGAGTCTTAAGAGCGTTCTCCAAAAAAAGTAGTTACTTTTTTTAACCAACTTTTTGTTGTCAGGACACCGAAAAAAATAGTTGGCGGTTGTTGCGACTGCTTATAAGGCAAAAAAAGTAGGACCAGCATTAGCTTTTCTGACTTGGAACGGATTTTTTAAGAGGGAAAAACAAAGCGAAAGTGTCGCTTCAACCGATGGAGATGTTCCCAATCAGCGACATCACTTGCTTCCAGCGGAAGATGGTGCCGTGGACGATACAGATCATTGCACCTGACGATCGCATGGAAGACGTTGCATTAATCGTCATCTACTTTATTTTCAATGTGCTGGGAGCTGTATTTGGAACGATGGACTGGAGATCCATCCTAGCGTCTCCAGGCGAGAAGATCGCCGTTCGTTCCAAAACCAATTTCTGGGTTGAATGCCCAGAAATCACCTACAGCATTCTGCAAAATACGGCGTTGTTCTCCCGAGTCTTTCGACGTACTGTGTCTGTTTTTGAAATCCCTGTACTACAAGAAGTACGGCCTTCCAGGAATGAATACACAATATTCTTTTGACCTTGGGTTTGCGGCGGTGCTGACATTCTACGGAAATGACTGCGGCAAAGACAGCGATGGAATCAGTGGGGCAGCAGGGCAGTTAGGTATGCCTCGTTGCGATTAGGTTTATTAGTAGAAGAGCTTAAGTACGAAATGAAGGACGAAGTGATATATCTTCCGTCACCGGACGCGAGCAATGAATGGAATGAGCTGACTGATGGATACGCTGCACGTAAAACCATTTTTTTTGATATGGCGCGCAGTTTTTATGGGACCCTCGTACGCACCCGACGGCCGGAAGACTTCCCGGTATTATTAGGTTGTTGACCTTCCACACCACGTTTAGGTTTCTAAGGATGGTGGTGTATGCAGGGGCTCTACGGCAAAAGTGGCAAACCGCCGTACAACTGCTTGGTAGCGATTGACTATCGGTATAAGTTTCGCTACCTAGGTGTTTTTAGCGGTAGCAACTCCGATCAGTGTATGCGAAACCAGTGCTCAGTTCTTGTTGCGCGTGCTCAAGAGCTGTGGCCTCCAGGAATTAATTGGTTGGAGGGTGCAGTCTTGAAATTGTGGTCATTTCTGATGTTATCGTTCGACGAGAGCGGCCGCTAGCGTCAGAAGGCAAAGCAGCGCTGGTATGGAAAAGTGCTGTATGCATGCCAACTAAAAGTCTGATTTTTGTTCTGCATTATTGCTTGTTTTGTGAGCTACAATTACCATCTCTCACAAACGCGAACCCTGGTAGACTGTATTTTCGGAGGACTGAAAGCACGGCTAAAAGTTATACATGGAGTGACTGATCGAAAGAAACATACCACCAACGCTCGCAGGATTACCGCTTCTGCTGTACTACACAATTTGCTGCTTGACATCGGTGACAAGCAGTTCAAAGTGAAGCGTAATGATGCGCAGAAGGCAAGAGATAGACGGGATTCGAGATACGTGATACAAGCTTTCAGCGAAGGTTGGGATCGAAATCAAGCAGAGATCGGTTTAGCAATAGCAAAGGGAAATGCGTACGCAGACCGATTTTATCAGAACGACCAGGAATAAAAGAGAGTGCAGCCGATTTACACTCAAGCGTGGGAAGCACTAGTTCTCATCGGGTTATTTTGCCATTTCGCTATAGAACCTGCTGTAACTTGGTGCAACCCCGCAATGCTGGTCAACAGCGCGTCACTGCTGGCTTGCTGCTTCGCATTAGCCTCAATCATCGACTTCGTCAATTTTGGATCCAGTACGTTCATTTCCCCACTGTCTTGGGAAGGCAGATTTCGAGCCGAAAGCACGCGCTCAATAGCGTCAGACCCAGATCTGAGTTTGTCGCTAACTGCATCGGCGGGTCGCTTCGTGGTGACGCTGTTTGTTTGCTTGTCACTCTGCTTCGTTTTGCCTATCGCGGGAATCGCTTGGTGATTCGTCCGAATCTTTGTCAGAGTTGTGCTCGTCTTCATCGTAGTTACTGTCACTAGTAGGCAGACTAACTCTAGCTGAGGCACCTCTCTACGTGATTGCCTTGCCCGTGCAGCGGTACGAAAACACATCGCACAGCAGTGGTCATAGAGCTGCAAATTCCGCTCCCAGCTCCTTGGTACAGGTTGGTCGCACCGATGTGGGATTGTACGTCAATTTGTTGTGACAAATGTCACTTTCTGCGGCATTTTTTTTCGAAAAAACATCGGGTTCAACAATGAAGAATTCTACAGGCATTTCTGAGTACATGAGCTTGCCCCCCCTCCCTCTCGATGCTACTAGAACTGCCATCAAAATGTTGATTTCCTGTGGCGAGCACACAGTCGCGCATGGCCCTGTATCTAAACCAGATCGCTTGTTCTTGAACTGCTTGACCGTCACGCTGCGAGGTCCTTCCTCGCCCCGCGAATAATCCATTAGTGCGCGCTGCTGGAACACGTTGATTGTGTCCTCCCACATTGCACGTTGGTCTTTCGTGTTCGAGTGCTTCGTAGCAAGCGATTTGAGGATCTGTTTTTACTTTTTTCTGAAATCGCGCTTCAATAGCTAAAGCCGTTTACTGAACTACATGTCATGGCCTTCCCTTCTTTCATTGCTGGGTTTGTTGCACTCCCGCCCATTGACTTCTTGCTGATGCGTTTTGCCTTCGCTTTGGAAGTTGGAATCTGCGTGGGCGGGGAGGTCTCTGGTGCGCTGCTAGCCATGCTGATTGCAAAGGCCTTCGACATACCCGCCATCTTTGACTTGAGCGTCCTGTAAGCCGTGACCTTGGTTGCCGGTGCATACTGGCGGCTTCATCTTTATAGCTTTGACTGTTTTTGTGGAGGACGGGATTTGAGTGCCTCTGTTTGCTCTGTTTTGCTGGGGATCTTGACCAGAACGACTCGGTGCTGGCCCACATATTTGATCGCTATTGGGTGGCCTTGTATCGTAGTGATTCTCACCGTATACCGCGTCGTAGGGTGGCAACCCGAACGACGATGGCGGCTCCGCCACACTGGCTAAGTGAACATGGCTATGGACAGAAGAAGAACTTTGGTTTTTTTTTTATATGAACCTTGACCCAAGGGTGAACTTAGCATTGTTATTTGAGCAACAGCGCCAGATGAGCGCGGTGCACGGACGTAGAAGGAGTGACGTTTTTTGTAGTCGAAAGGAACCTTTCTTGAACAGCATGATAGAAGGGATACCCTCTCCAACAGCATCTTCTTGAGGAAACCCCGCATGAAGAGCATGATTCTTGTATGCTGTTAAAAAGGTAAAAAAAGTCGTTTCACCGACTTTACAGGACTTAAACAATGAAATGACTTCTGCCTTAGACTTCTTTCTTCTAGCTGTATACAAAACTCACTGACTATTTTATTTGGACAACTCTCTAACGCCCCAGACAAGCTGCCTGAGGAATTACCTTATTCGACTAGATGTCCACTCAGATTTACGGTTTCTGGAACAAGCACTCAGTTCTTTAGGTTTAGGATACTAATTTGTAACTATAATTTTACACTGCCGTCTTTAGCGAATTTCAGTTTTAAAAAACCGTGACACAGGTTGTATCTCGAATACTTCTAATGTTTCTTGTTGTTTCCTTGATCTCACTAAAGCCAATGCGAAGACATGTCCAAGCCGGTTCTGTTGCTATGGGATGACCTAAGCGTGCACTGGACGGCTGACGTGAAAGCGTGTGTGGAGAGGCTCAACGTGACGCTTATGAAGGTACCACCAGTCTGTACAGCCGTGTGTCAGCCTGCTGACATTTGCTGGAACGCGCCTCTGAAGTCTCGGCTGCGTTCTAGATGGATCGGTAGGTTGAAAGCGCAGCTGGCGGCGCCAAGAGCTGAAGGGGAAAAGTTCAAATTAGTACTACCGAAACGACGCGATGTAGCTGAATGGGTTGTAACTTCGTGGGGTGAATTATCGCAAGGTACGATCAAGAGCGGGTTCAAATTCTGTTTCGCGACAACACGCAACAAGCCGCCATTCCTGGTCGTATACAAGAGGAACCGAGAACGAGGTTGCGGCCTCGCTGGAAGCGCTAAATCTGCTTGATGCGGAAGTAGGACAAGTCGCTACCAAAAACGATGTAGTCGATGCACATTTTGAATCTTCTGAGGATGATTACTAGCGTTAAGTAGATCCGCGCGCGTGTGTGTGCGCATGCACGCGCTCGCGTGTGGAATGACCTAATGCAGGTATTTGTTTTGCTCGGTGTCTGCGTTGGGAGGGTTCCCGGTAACTCCCCCCCCCCCTCCTGAGTTTAGTTTTGACCTCCATTTCTTAATAATATGATATTTTTACTTTATCCATGTGTTTGACAGTTTATCAAATCAAAAGATTAGTGTTTTGAAGATTGGGTTTTGCTCTTACCTAACCCGATATGAAGATTGGGTGTCGGATGGAAGAAGTATTATACGGTACTGTACAAAAGACCTTGGCTAAGGCTCCACACCAGTAATCTTACTGGTACTTCAGAAATGCAGCCATTATGCGACTAATTTGCCACCATTTATTTTCTATTGCTGTCACGATTTCTAATCATACTGAGGACAAGTAAGCGATGCCAGTCCCATATTTTGTGATCACAGTTCATGCTCTCTCATTGACACAAAAGGCACCTGGATACTCACTTAAGTGTCGTCAGGAGCCATCAAAAGTATCCAAAATCGCAACTTAAACGAGGGAAAGCGACCCTTCGTCGTCTCAAACTGGACATTTCCTTGCGACAAGGTGTCGATACTATACCGGTTTTAGCGTTCCTCTGTTACCGTGTGAACTTAAGCGCGGAACTACCGTGAATAATTTTTCAAAGAACATGGATGAATAGGATATCTAAACGATGAAGATGGCACCTATGTTTGACCAGTTTGACAAATTCGAAGGTGTCCCGAATAGCAAAAGCAAGTCAAACGACATGCACCGCCTGCGCCACAGATCAAGTTGGAGCAATCGGATTGCACCAATGGATTGCAGCAATTCATACCAAATGCAAACAAAGGATAACTTATGCTCTCTTTCTTTTCCCAAGCCGCAAACTTATATCATGATTCTTATGGAGTCTGCACACCTTTTAGCATCGTGATCTCAGCTTCTGAGGCTCCTAAATTATCCGCGTAAGAGGTGTCTATAATAAAAGGCCGATGCGTGGTGGTAAAACTCGAAGCACAACAGCTAACACATTAAGTTTAGAAAAATAGATTTTAGCTCAAAACACCCTATCCGGGACAAAAATCACATTGGGTCGGCAAGGGAATCTGAGTCAAACCCCCTAGATTAAGCTCAGCAGGCTTTTAGGTAAACTAGGACATCGCCAAGGAGGCCTGGTGATGGGGCGAGTACAAACTAGGACAGCCCCTTTCCAACGCACCAGAAGATGGACATCTAGTTTGTAAGGATATCGCGCTTCAGAGTAGCAACTCACACCATGTTCCTCACGTCGCCCCCTCTCCGGCGTTAGCTGCCAACTTTGCGCCGCGGAGCGACAAGCGCTCTCCTGTCATGGCGCACCCGCTTTAACGACGAAGACCCGTTGCTCCTGTCGGCGAGGAAACCGACTGCTACTCTGAGTGCAGCGGTTACACTCATCGCAATGACCAGCAGCCCATGGCGAGGCGGCGGCGCTTTCTGCTGTATTGCGCACCACGCCTGTATTGATTCCAGCACAGACGCTCAAGTAAGTCGCCACATCCACCAGCTCTGGGATGAATACAACGATGATGACCGCTACGGCGACCAGTGTCCCTGCTGCAAGCCAACGTGAAAGACCACTGCGAGCAGTGCACATGCTGCGACCAACAGATCCTTCCGCGCCGGTCGCCTAACTTCCCGGCCCGCCGCAACCAGATTTCTTCAACCTCGATCAATAGGCTTCGATAGCAGAGGCGAGTCATTCTGATCCAAAACTACTCTAACCTTTCATGCTCAGACAACTAACGTTATCATTGATTATCAATGATAACTTATCAGCTTAAAAAAACTCAGTAAATTTACTTCAGCACTTGATACACTTGTTATAGAAGATCTACATTGGATTGATAGAGAATTCTGAGCGAATCTCTCACCAACCAAGTACTACATAGTGTTACCAAGGGGATTGTCTGTACATTTTGACATATTGAACTAGGAATTTGCCATTTTATAGGTGAAAAGGTGTCCTAAACTACGAGATGGCTACATGCACCGGTGCGTTTACCTGCTAGCCTAAACAACCGGCTGAATGCTGCACCAGATTGCGCTGACCAGATCGAGCTCGTCACCGCTCCTGCCATCGAAACCTACCAACTGATAGCCATCCTGCGCCTTGTCCGTTCCAATCTTGTCCGTTCGTGTGCCGCCGTCGATCCAATTACCGAAATTGGTGGTGACGTTGAGGTACTTGACGCGCGTGTGTCTTTCTTGTTTACCCACGTGAGCCTCCATGGTAGTGATATGCTCACCTTCAGCTAACGCTAGTGGGGTTTTCAGGTCACCGCCATCACCGCCATGGTATAAAGGACTTTCTTTCCCAACAATAGTGAGGATGACGGCATCGATGCGCTCACGAGCGCGGAGGTTGATGGACGCCACTTTCTGCCCAGACTGAACCGAATCCGCGTCTGTGAAGTCATCACCATGGGGACCACCGAATTCCGGGCCCAAATAACACCCCGGTGGCAAAGCGACAAATTCATCCTCTTCTTCTCCATGCCGACGCGCTCTTCTTCGTCGACGACGACCTCCCCCTCCGCCGCCGCCGCCACCACCACCACTTCTTCGTATTTTTCTTTCTTCCGACTCCGCTTCATCACTTGCAATGTCACCTTCGAGAGCCGTGAAATCGCTTAAATCCGACCTCACCGCGGCCTTGGCAACGACCCCGTCGTTGATAGACAGCAAGGCAACCGCGACGGCCAACACGAGCAGTAGCACGCGCATGTCTTGGAGTCGGTTGGTGGAATGAAGCAAATTCTCGAATGAGGCAATACCGGTAAAGTGTCGAACTATTAATAATAGTAGCCGCTACAGTACAGTACAGTAATCCCCGCCTAATCCGGAATTGCGATCAGCAATGTACCTTGCAGAGATAATTGGTGGGTGCAGCGGGGATTTGTTGCCGACCAAAGCATATACTGAGCTAGAGTAGGCATTTGGTGACAGAGACATGTACACTCACTACATCGTGGGAAGCTAGAAGAACCAGTTCAGATTAACATAATACATTTGGCATCTATGCAAGGCCTTTGTGAATCTTGCAACCTTGCAGTTCTTACTGGTTCCACCTTTCCGGATTAGGCGGGGATTACTGTAGCACCACCGGCACTATTATTATAATAACGCTGAGTAATTGATCCAGTTCCTGCATCGGTGATGCAGCGCCACTCACTTTCAGCTGCGTTGCAGCAATGCAGGTACGGTCCATGCAGCCGGATAAGTCATCTGTAAAAAAAAATCGCAGAAGCCATAGGGACCCATCATTTACTATACTTGTTAAAAAGGGTTGGCAAATCCCCGACCCACATTACTGTACCTACTGATAGCCGGAGATGCGTCAGCATTTTTTTAGTTTTAAATTAAATTAAATAACAAAAACTTTCTGAGTTTTAACTCAAAACTGAGGGCTGAATCCTACACTTTCCTGGCGCCGTGTAACTGTACCAACTACACGTCTAGATTATTTGATGGAATACCCTCTTTTGAGCGCTTGTATTTCAAAAACGGCTGCGAATTTGGAAAAACGGGCATCAGAATCAGAATCAATGCCGTTTCTTTACCCATTTATCTAACTATCGTATATGGTTTTTACACTTTACAAAGGTGAACTTTGAGTTTTAAATCTTGGATCAACTGTTATGGCAGGCAATACATGTGCATAGTAATATGTAGGCGGGGATTACTGGTATATCGTTTCGATATTATCGAAGTAAACAGTGCTCACCTATGACACCGTCTAACATACCACATGGTACATACATGTACTGTACCTATACTGTACTGGTATACACAAAACTACTACTTCGAACTACATGTACTGTTCTGTATAGTATAATGTATACTGTATTAAAGTAAACAGTGCTCTTTTACAGGGGATTGTCTGTATACACTGTTCTGTATAAGTAAACAGTGCTCTTTTACGACGGAAGAGAGGATTGTTTGTATACAGTGTATACAGACAATACAGTGTAGACAGACAATCCTCTCCTCCATCGTAAAAAAGCACTGTTTACTTCGATACAGTATACAGTAATCCCCGCCTATAAATTATACTTCGAAGTACTAAGTAGGCTATAATACATGTAATCTGGAATTGAGACCAGCAAAGGTACCTTGCGGACATGTGGAAGCGTGCAGCGGGGATTTGTTACTTGCCGTAACACGAACAGTACACCAAAAAAAGAGTGAATATTGCTGGATTATCACAATCTAGAGTGTACCAATTCGGTGGTCCAATCTCATGGCGCCCACTGGGAAGTAGCTGCGGAGTTCTCCATCGCACATCAGCTGTTGTTTGCTGTAACCACGCTGAGGATTCTCGGTCAAGTAAACTAAGCCAAAACAGCGTAAGACAATACTGGGCTTCATTGACTTTCCTTTTGTAAAGTTTTTTTCATGTTTAATTACCTTTAAATAGTAATAGTCGATGTTTTCGTTTTACCTAACCACTAACAAGAGGACAGAGGGAGATTAACCCACTTCATGTATCTATTCCTCTGTCTGGAGGCAGTAGCTACCATGTATCTCGTAGACCTGGTAGTCAGAAGTTTTTTTCGTAAACACAAAGGCAAAACACTGTGCATCTTTACCAGATCCACCTGACTTAAGATATCAATTAATATTATCCAAGACTAGGCCTCACCAATTAATGACGATTTAAGAGGATGCATGTACATGTACTTTATCATCGACCAGCGTGCGCGTTGCGAACACCGCCGCGTCCGCCATGAAAAAGCCCCAGCGCCAAAGTGTCGATGCGTGACCATAACGCAATCAGACCGTGTTGTCGTTGCCGTATTCAAATGCCACCGAGCTCACTATACCCACCATCTTGTTTCCTATGGTTTCACTAGCGTGGCATGTCCTTTAGGCCTCAGTCCTTAGCAATGCAGTGTTGCAGCGAGGACTAATCGTTCACATCACGGCAGAGCTTGGGCTCCGGCATCTCGTCTTGCATCAAGCAGGAGGTGTGTGGTGCTTCTGATCCGTGTGAATCTGTAGTAGTCTGGAATAGTTCAACCACTGCCGCATATTGCGTAGTCCACATCTTGTGGTACCACGCTGTGGACCTTGCGCGTCAATTAGACACAAAGACAATCATATAGTGCTAGTATCTCTTCGTCCATTTCTATAATCCGCCTCAACTATTTTGCGTGGCAACAGTATGGCGGTCCTTCATAGCCTTCAACGGACGCGCACCTATTATGGTAATTCCTTCAGACTCCCACACTAGTGTACAAGTCTTGCGTTTTGCCCTTAAGTTTACGAGTAATATTATGACTACCGGGGCTACGAGATAGCGCCTACTATTTGAAATATCACGATAGAGAGGATTGTCTGTGCCGAGCGACACATGCATTGCAACACCAACCCACTCTTACATGTATCACGCATTTTCATGCAACCGCAGTCGTTAAGGCGACCTCAAATGGGCGTAAAAAGGATATTAAGGTTGCTGATACTTGGGCGACATTATCTTTCTGAAAGTCGACGGTACGTTCGCTCTCCTCCTCCTTGGCGCAGTAGAGAGCGGCGGGCTTTGTACGGGATGGTAAGGCTTCTAGGAGGCTTGACAGGACCCGCCAACTGAAGACAGTAAGTGTGCGGGTGCATACGAGCGTCGGAGGCACCGGCGAGCCGTTTGACTCCGTAAATCTAAGAGGGTGTGAAAGCGTAGTTGTAATAGCACTTGTTGCATTTATTGGTGGGATTATTATCACCACTGATCGCAAATACATCAAAATTTTCATGACTGGTTGCTTGTGATCGTTTTGTAACCTATCAATATTAATAGTAAGGTGTAAAGTTGGTGTTTGTTTCCTTAGTTGACGCGTAACAATAGCTCAATCCACACTTATAATACATGTAGTAGTGCGAAGTAGAAGTACATTTGAAGCTTGTTGTTGCTTCAAAAGCTACTGTCTTGCCCTGATAGGTTGCGACGTATTAATAGTAGTATGATTATTAATCGTCACTGGCAGTGGTACATGTATCGATGCTGATGTTGGCAGCATGTGTGAGGAGCGTACAAGTAATAGTCATAGCAAGCCAGCAGAGCCCATGGTGTTTGCGCCCAGCAAGCGAACTCCCTAGCGAACGCATTGATGTTCTAAATGTGGTAGTCCAAGCATATTCGAACATGGTATGGACTTCGTCCAAAAAAATAGAAATGCGATGGCGTTAAGGGAACCCAAACATTATTAACCCTCCTCCCTCCCCATTCCGAAGGCCTGTATTAGACACGATACGACGAAAGTATTATCCTGTATTAGATACGATAAGAGTTTTATACTTGGTGTTAGTATGCTACCATTAGTTTTTCAAGTCAATTAGGGGAAGGTTAAAATTTGAAGTAAATTTGACGTGTGCAAAACAAGAATTCTTAAATATAAAGAACTAAAGGTTGCTGCGACACTACAGAAGGGATCAGAGGTAATAAATCCAGTCCACCCGACGCCAGTCATTCGAGAAATTTCCGGCTGAAGAGAAGATGGCATTTCGCGCCCGTTGGGCAGAGCTCAAGAAGACTGGGTGGACGTCGAAGAGGCCTACTGGTCTGTCGATCGTTCATACCTACCTGTGACCAGGAAAGACTAAGAAGGATATGAGGGGCATGGACTTTTTTCGTCGGTGAAGAGGAGCTCATGAAGTACCTGGATAAGATTGACCTCAGTACGTTCCGCGCTGGTTGCATGCCACGTGTTCTACGCTAATAGCCAGACTTTTGACAGAGGAGATATGACGGAAGAAGCAATCCTCGGCCTCCATGAGCCCTCTACATTCTTCGAAGACCCCCAGCTTGCAAGGTTAGCTCTATCCTGCCTGGGACACGATATGATCTCGAGCTATTATGTATCATATTGTTTTGTATGTATTTAATACCTTTTTTGCTATTCCGGAAGCTACTGAAACAAATAACCCGACACCCAAGCCTACTACGAGCAGCGTGGATTCTGCCGTGAATGTACCTCGTGTTCCTCCGGCGACGGACGCGCCAAGTTATGCCCAAGGCCACCGCCCCGTTCAAGCCAGTTTGCGTGTTGATTCAGTGGTATCAACAGGCGGTGTTGCCACCAGCATGGGTCCGTCCGATTCTCCTGATGTGCGTGCCAGTCCTGAGGCCGACCCTGTGCCGATGAGCGCGAATGCTGCAGGGGAAGTCGTGCCGCACAGTGCGGACCATGAAGGTGGTGAAATGGAGGTGTGAATGGAGTGCGCGACGTCGGTCAACCCAGTACATGTGAATGTCCACTATCATGTCTCGGACAAGCTAACGTGTGGTGCTATCGTGTCCTATATAGACAACCCGGATATTGTCAACAGAGCGGGTATGTTGTATACTATGCACTTCAAATTGCATCGGCAACCCGATTGACTGTCTTTTGTTGTGGATCCTGGTAGAAACTGACGCTAACATAAGCGGTAGCGATTCGGTCAGTGCAATTCTGAGCGTCACCTCCGATGGCGAGCAAGAACAAATTGGTGCTACTCGGGCACGTCATTCGTCAAACACAGATTTTGGAGTAGACGGTCAGTCGGACTTGGAAGACGATGGAGGCTCATGTACTAAACATGTATATACACGATAGCGACTAAGTTCAGTTCCCTAAACCTTATCGTGTCTGGTACATCTTTACAGTGGATGCAAACATTATGGGCCCTGACGACGACCCAGGCGAGTATACAGCACTTGACTCCGAAGGTGAATTCGATGATGACGGGATGGGGAGTAGCGAAGATGTTGAAAGCGACACAGAACATGAAGGCGGAGACGATGACGATGCTGCTATAACCCTAGACGTGCACTTTGACGCATCACTGCTAGCTGCAGTCCGGGGAGTGGAAATAATGAACCTTGATTCGATCGACCAGGATGTTTTGAGGAACATGACTGAAACCGGGTGGTTAGATCCGGTTAAGTTTGAACCATTTCCGCAAATGGATGGGCCGTATGATGAACGGCCCGATGGTTGCATGCAAACTGATTACGCTCCTCTATATAGTGGTGAAAATGGTCCTACTCAGGCTGCGTTGGTCGCGGCCACTACTCCATCTAACGCGCTGTTCTTTTTCATGACCCCACAATTGCTGGAGGACATCGCACAAGCTAGTAGCGACTACTTCCAAGATAAATTGGCGGACCTCGTGGAGGCACAGTATGGCAAGCAAGTGGCGCGAGAGAAGAAGAAGTCTGATTACTGTAGTCAAACACGCGAGCAAATATTGTAGATACCCACTGCAAATGGCTGTACGCTTCAAGAAATACTACAAGGGTCTCTTCTTAGGCTTTGTGGACCTCGCAATTGTCAATGGTTATATTGTCTTCAACCGTGCTCAAGCCGACGCCAGTAAAACGAAGGTGCCACATGTTGCTTTCTTGAAGCAGCTCCATCAGGATTTCTGTCAGCTGCATGAACGGGCTGGGAGGTAGTACGGCGCTCCCAGGGCTCGTTCGCTACGCCAACGGAGAGACGCGCAGGTGTGGCGCCTGCAACGCATGTCCCGACACTCACGGAAGTCATGCGCAAGGGAAGCACAGAGGGCAGCACAGAGCGCAGACAGCGGGCGTGCAAAGTGTGCTCGCTGCTAAAAGCGAAGGTCACTGGTGGTGACACTGCGTTCTACTGCAGCACATGCATGCTGAAAGTCGCTGGCAAACAGAAAACGACGCGTGTGTACCTGTGCAATAAGGTGAAGCACACGTACGACGGGCGCGCACGTATGTGTTTTGAAATTTGGCATTCATGTTGGAGAAATGGAGCGCTTCGGCCAAGTGGGCGTGACGAGCGCACGATTCAGGCGCGCTTGGCGGACGCAGGCGAGGAGGGAGATCCGAAAGTGGATTTGGAGACACCTCCGCGCAAGGCACGACGCGTGGCTACTGCTAGATTGCTGACAGTCCACATGGTTTAGTAGGGGTAAATATCTTGTTTTGAGTATGCTCTAAAATGCATGTTTTCATACGGTCCAGCTTTCTAAATTTCAAGAAAATAATAAGCGTTTCTATCTCACAGCTGCCCTGTCTTCGTAACCGCAATACACGATACGGAGTGTTATCATGTCTAACAGACATGGTTCACGTACACGATTAATGACGACGGACACGATATCTCCGGACCAGGATTCGGGGGGTAGGTGTTGGACGCGATGTACGGATAATACATGATAATTAAATACTTAAGTTGAGTATAATTGTCCTTTCTTAGAAGACATGATAACACAAGTAGGGTTTTGGGAAAAAAGCGCAAGCCAGAGGGCTTCGGAATGGAGGGGTTAAGGGCGCTGTAAAAAGTTGTTCTAGGCCCGCCTGGCCGCAGTTGTGGCAGGCACGGCCGCCAGCACTCGGGAGACAGTTGCGCTTAAGGTGGCCGACCTTGCCACAGCCGAATCAAGCGGCGCCGCTGTTGTAGCCGCCGAAGCCGCCCTCCTGTGACGGGGCCTCAGGGCAGTCGCGGCGGAGGTGGGCCCCCTGGTCGCGTAACTTGTTTTTTATTGCCAACTTTTGTTTTATTTGATAGTTTTTTGTGCTTGCTCTTAATAAAGGCTTGTCTGTTCAGGAAGTTATTTTATCCGACGATTCAGCAGGCCTCGTTCCTCGCTGTGGTGTCATACGAAATTCCGGTCTCGGTTGAAGCCGTGGTTTGATTTTAGCCTGTGGTCGAACCGCAATTTACAGTAAACGCAGTTAAAGCCGCGGTTTCACTTTAAATCACGGGGTTCTCAGTTAAGACGTGGTTTGATTTCAGCCGCAGTCTTGGTTTAAGCCAGCGTGTTACTATAACGTACTTTAAAATCAGCTTAACTCTCGAAGCAGTGTCGCTCACAGAAGCGTACTTACATTAATTAATCTTCACTCTCTTCATCATCACTATAAGCACTTCTAACTAACTCGATGCACATCGATAGATATCGGAGCCGCAAAAAACGGCAGCACCTCGTATAGCGAGTCATCCCAGCCTTGCCCTGACAACAGCAACTCGAGAATCACCACACCGCAGACACCGCACGAGTTCCCATCCCACCAGCTAATCTGCTGAAAAGTTAAATCTGCTCCACTTTTGAGCTGGGGCCCCACTGTTAAATTGATTGTAGTCTTGAGCTTCTCGTACGTTTGTTAATATTGCAGGGGATCGAACATGCGATCAATCCTGCTGCTGAAGTCGACATGGAAGGCGACCCAGTGAGCATCGTTCACGTTAAAAAAAACATTAGATGACATTGTACTTTGAATCTTTAACCCCTTCAAACCGCAAGCCTGCATAATGCACTTTAAGCAAAATGCTTAACCTGATTATGTAAAATAAGACAAAAAATATCTTAAAGTTTGTATACCCGTTATTTTTTGCAAATCTCGAAGTATACAAACGTCAAGAAAAATTAACCATATGTGTGTCCGCGCTATGCGCATGCACCGTTGTAGATAGTACTCGGGTCAAGCGACGATGCGAATAAGATTTTCAGAAATTAGATATAAAGAAAGACAGGTATACGTGGTCTACATCAAATTTACATTTTATTATACAGGTAGCGTTTCCCCCTGCCAACCATCCACTCGTTCGAGAATTTGCGGCGGCGGGAAAGAAGCTAATAGAAAACCGCGCGATGGTTGCAAGCCGCGGTAAGGTTAGCAAGGATGTCGTGTCATTTGACGCGGCCTTGCGCCAGCTGAAGAAGGGGGGATAGTTTGCTGTTCGTCCCCTAAGACGTGGTCTGGGTCAACTGGACAGCAAGTGGAAGTACGTGCGTCCAGGTGAAAGCCCGGACGGCACAAAATGAGTCGACTACTTTTTGGGCGAGGAGGAGTTGGTGGAGTAATTTACTGCGGGTAAGTTTTACGAGATCTATTGATATTAGCAGATAGTTTATAACCATTGTTTTTTTTTCACTTCTTGTCAAGCTTCACGTCGTTCTGCAAGCACGGGAGGGACACACTCTCCGTCTCCTCAGCCTGCCGTGCTCCAGCCTGCTGCGCCCCAGCCTTCATCTTCCCAGCCTGCATCTTCCCAGCCTGCAGCGCCCCAGCTTGCAGCGCCCCAGCCTACGTCTTCCCAGCCTGTGCCCCCACAAGCATCGCTCCAGCCTTCGTCTTCCCAGGCTGCGTCCCCCACAAGCGTCGCGCCAGCCTGTGTCGATCCAGCATGCGTCGTCCCAGCCCACGCCGATCCAGTCCGCCACACCGATGCCTCAATCGGCATCAGCTGATGCGAGACCACGGAATCATGGCAAGCATCGTCGGAGAACCCAGCCAAAACGTCTTACTCATCAACGATGTGAGTAACCTGCATATGCACGTTATGATATGCAGATTAACTAATATTGTCTTGAGCAGCGAGAAGGGTATGTCCCGCCAGCTGAACTCTCTTTTGACGAAGCCATCCTGCCAACTCGGAGCAGCTTCAATAAAATGCGCGTGTACATGAAGGCGGAACCCCACAAGTGGGGAGCGAAACTCTTCATGCTGTGCAGTGCGCACACTGCATACAACATCAGGTATACGCATCTTCTCTCTATACTGCATTATTCATGTTTACTTATCATGCATATATGCAGGTTTGAAGTGTATTGTGGAAAGAAGCAACATCAAAGCGACCAGCACAAGCCTGACAAGAAAGAGGGCCCTGCCGCAGTTGTTCGCAATCTATGAGCTGTGTTTGGAGATCTATCTGCAGGCTACGACAAGCGTCTCGTTGATATCGATCGGTTCTACACGTCGGTAGATCTCGCTATCCAGTTGCTCCTGATGGGATTCTTCTGCGTCGGCACTATCATGACTAATTGCGCTGGGTACTAGTATGCAAGTCAAAGTCAAGACCTCAGAATGTAGAACGAGGTACATGCAAGAAAGTGGAGTCAACAAAGGCCCCGGGTTTGAGAGCTATTTGCTGGATGGATTCTAAGCCTGTACATTTCCTGGCTTCTGGTGGCAGTGTTGAACTTGATCGCGTAGTGTGCCGAGACAGAAGCGGTGAGCAGAACGAAGTCGCCCCCCCCCCCCCCCCCCCCCCCGCGTTATCAATGACTATCATCGCTTTATGGGGGGGGCATCGATGTACATGATCAACTGCGTTTGCAGCGCTATCCGCTACAGCGAGCGCTCACGTTTCGCAAGTACTACAAAGGTCTGGTATTTGGGCTGATTGACATGGCTATAGTGAATAGGCATATCACTCACAAAGCTTACCACAAGTCCAAGTCATCAAAAGCTCTGACGCACGTCAAGTTCCTCAAGCAACTGCATTTGCAGTTGATCCAGATGCAGGAGTCAGGTATGTTTGAGGGTAATACATTTGGAGAAACACCGGAAGCCTCAGCTTTAGGTACAGATGCTGGTGTAGTTGCGCAAGATGGTGTTGTGCACGTTGCGCAGCTTGTGGACGAGTGACGGGACCTGGAGACTCAGCCCAAGCGTCGTCAACGCGCGTGTAAAGTCTGCTCACTGATCGGGGAAACGAAGACGCACACAACGGCCTACTACTGTTCAGTTTGTGATGACAAGGGACGCATATACCTGTGCATGCGCCCAAGACAGAACATCCGTGGTGTAATGATGACTTGCTATGACGTGTGGCACAAGGAGTGGAAGGATGGAAAGCAGCGTCCGTCAACCCAGGAACGGCGTATTCGCTTGCGAGCTGGAATCCCTGCAAATGATGAAAGAGCGCAGAAACGACAAAGACGTGAAACGGAATGATAACCTGCATACGAACTGCATATGCAGCGCAGCTTAAGGTGCATATGCATCATTCATCTTTTTTTCTTTTGACGCGTTGTTGTTTTTGCTTCGTCCCTGGCAAGGTTTTGTGCGAGATGGCTGTGGATTCCGCTGCTACGCAATATGGCGGCTCTTCTGTTCCTACTTGGTATGTCTGACCTCTTCAGATGTTATGGTGACTCGATTTTTGTGTAGCCATAGCCAGACATATTTTGATTGCAGTTGTCTGCTTGAAGGCCTCTTTCTTTTATTCCTAGTCGTATGAAGTTTTGTATGGTCTAAAATATTCTACAATTTGACAAGCTACTTTCTCTACGAACTAGTCGCACGACTCAATGCGCCTGGCGGTGTATCACCATACGACGGGAAGTTACCGTCTATAACACCCCAATATCACGAATAATGCAGTTTAGATCAGTGAAAAAGTGGCAACATGTGCAGTTTAATATGCATTTCGCACCGGCTTTATCTTCATACGGTTTGTAGCCCACCTGTGCAACAAGCAAAAATATACAAACCTCAAGTCAAATAATCCTGCATATGCACTTTAAGACTTGGGAAAATCAGCCGTTTTGAAGGCGTTAAATGTCCTAAACGATGCTGCAATCTTGGGCTTCGTAGTCTGTGAAACGAAGCCTACAAAAAGTGGGATTAATAATGCCGACACTCCAATAGCGTCCCCGTAGTGCCATGAGGGCGACTGTAACGCAATTAGTTGTCAGCCACAGCGTTTCACGCCATTGTAGCATTAATGGCCCTCTAAAACTCTCCCCTTCCATAAAGGTATCTCCCAAGCTGAGATCCTCAACACTGCGTTTGTGTTCGTCCTACCTATAACTAATTAATGTTAAGTTAGTTATTTTACGCAAAGAAGAGTTATATTGTGTGTGAGATAATGTACCTTCGTAGTCCACACGATATTACCAAATGGAGGTACAACGCTTGACGCTGACTATTCCATCTGCTCAATCCAACTCGCTTGTAAACTCTACTTCAAGGAAAGCGGCCCTCGCGTCGAGAATTCTAATCATTGCTCCAATGTAACCGGTCCAAAGTTGTTCCATTGAGCAAAAAGCCGTGAAGTTGACGCTCGAGCACAGAGTGCTGTGATAGCCTCTTCGACTATAACACGCGATAGAAGGTTTGTCGATTTGGGTGGAGACTCTCCGAACGAACACACAGCGGGCTGGAAGACTCTATGCTCCGCATGCGGAGTGCCTCTACAAGACGCCGGGTCCCGTAGTTGTACGGTCCATCCAGAAGGCGGTCAACCGCTTCCAAGTCAACCATAATGTACTTCCTCTTCGCTAGCAAGTGACTGTCCTGGCGGCGGGCTTTTTGTAGCGCGACAGTTTGAGATATTCGGCTTTTTGGTTTTTAGAGATACTATATATTTCCACCGTTTTAGTATTGCATTCTGTTGACTTTCACAAGTGCATGCAAACAAACTTATGATCTAGTACATTCAATTAGACTAATAGCATCATCCTTGCACCAAATAGCATGAGGTGGAGGCGCGAACTTGTAACCACGAGCAGAAAGTTTTCGCCACTCTTGAAGCTGGTACTTCCAGTCAAGTGTACTTTGGCTTTCGTCACATGCGTCTTACCGGGGTTTTCTGGAGCGATGGACATAAATCAGAGATTGCTTTGACTTCAACTCTAGAAGGAGCCGATAATGTTGGCTGCGGCTCCGGTGATTGGGAAGCACCAACGTCCGGATTTCAGTCGATGAACGAAGCAAGATGGCCTTCCCGAAAATTGAAGCGGAAGGCTTCTAGCCACGGCATTGCAGCTCTAAATGTAAGCGTTGATTGTTTCGAAAACAAACGTTTGATTTCCTCCAGGACATTTCCAGCTTTCGAATACTTGGGCTGGCTGCTCAGGGCCTTTTTGTCTCCGATACCACTCTCCATTCCTCTGTATAAGTCACTTCCTTCAACCTCGCCTTCAGTAAGACCGCGGGTTGCGCAGCATCCAGTGAGACGAGTAAAATGCTAGAGGCAGAATGATCGACTCGTTTTCATTCTACAAACGCAGATATAGATCATGACGGGATGGCAGCAACAGCGTTTGTACGAATGTACAGTAGCAGGAGAAGGTTTAACAAAACATTTGGAATGTAAGTTATTTTTTTCTTCAAAAAACAAAATTTCGAGCTTCACAAAACACCACTCACCTTCGTGTTGATATGGGTATCTCCTTGCTCGAGTCGTGCGTCAAGCAAGCCTGTCCTGGTTCGGACATATCGATTTTGTAGGTCGCCCACCTCTGATCGCAAAATTGTACTCTGCTTTGACGTACTCGAACGCATGTGAGCTAATTTGCATTGCCATCGCAGAAAGCTCTTGATCTTCGCCGTCGATGTGTGATCGCAAGCCAACACGGTTGATTTCACACGTGTAGGTATCCTCTGCCCAATTTTGCAGCGTCATTACCGTAGATACCACTTCATCTGTTAAGAAAGACTTATTTATAACTTTCATCATGCCCCCCTCCCATTTTGCTTCAATACGGTTATTGGTGTGGTTCTCAAGATTTGGGATGTCACGCCGCAAGTACATAGTCCACTATTTCTTGCATTCGTCCCAGTGCTTCGTAATATTTTTACAGAACGAGTTTTTTTCATCGCCACCAAGGTGATAAAGCAATGCTGCCTGCTGTTCCAGGTAACCTCTTTACTCTTCGCGTAAATCAGCGCACTAACAGCTTCTTTATTCACGGTTGTGATCTCCATTAATGCCACGACGCTATCTCCAACTTGCTCATGCAGCCATTTCTGCACGTGTAACAAACAAGTAATTGTCGGGCCTGTGGAAATATTTATCGAATAATGTCCTTCTCATGGAATGCCTTGTCCGACATAATCAGCATGGCATTCATCCACACAGGGTGTTGCGTTTCAGGGCATCGACGGCACAACGGAGAAGAGGCTTGGTCTCATTGATAAGTAGCGAGTGCAGTACGTACTGGCCCTCATCGCAATACAAGTAACAGTACAATGTATTTGAATAAGATACAGACTCCTTACGTCACATTAGTCTCTCTCATCTTTCTCACCTTTCCAAATACAGCGTGAACAACGAAGCTGAAGAGTTTGTATCTGTTTTTGATTTGTCCCGTGAGTTGTGTCCACAAGCACAACATCTGGATACGCACGAAACATCCTCTTCATCTTGGCGGACTGGAAAACAACAGCCTGAATCGTCTTCGAGGCTGGGTCCACCAATATCTCCGCGGAGTTGCCAGCATCGGCAGATCAAAACTCGTCCAAGACCTCTTCAAAGCAGCCAACACCTGAAGTTTCGTTTCGCTTGTCACGTTTGAGAGACTAGATTATGTTGTAGACATCTCGTAGCATACACATTTTTTTCTACATAGAGCAACAAAACAGAAAACAAATAAATACAACAAAAGTAAGTGACAACGCTCGGAATAATGTCCGTAATTCACACCTGTTCGCTTTCAAATCTAAGTAAGAATACCACGGGCATGAGCGCTCGGCTCACGCATCGCAGCTACGTCGCCAAATAAAGCCGGGCCCTTGATGCATCGATTCTCAGCGTAGAAAGCCGATAACGCTGCCGTGCAAGCGTGGTTGTGAAACCCCATTGGATCGACGAAGATATACCAGGTAACATTCAACATCACCCTGATGTTAAGCCGCGCAGTGCAGCCCCTGTAGCGAACAAGTTTGTGCTGTTGCTCCCCAGAGCCTTTTGGCTTGTACATGTAACCGTGGGTGCACATTGAAGTCTCCGAGTAAATTCCTCATTCATCGGGACTAAAACTTGAACTGTGTTGCCTTTTGTTTTCTCTCATCTTGTAATTGCGGGCGCCGATAGACGTAGACGAGCGACCTGGAAAACGCTGATACGTTTCCTCGCAAACCTTTCAAATGCGGTATTGAATGCCTTCCAGCTTCTCCAGCGACTCGAAAATCCTTCCAGAAATCCTTCACTCTTTCCCGACATAATGATCTCTCCCATTAGTTCTGCTTGGTGAGCTAGATGCTTTTCCAGTGTGGCGTCAACGAAATGATATGGTGTATTATTGTGTAATAGAATGTCACTTTCTTCAATACCACTTACAGACACGTTCGACTTCTCGCTTTCCACAGCACTGGACGATACGCTATCAGCAGACTCCATTTCTGTGTCATCCTCGGAGCTCTCACCTGACCCACCAGAAGCAACAGTAAACTCAGAAACAGACGAGGCTCCACTCGATGAATCATCGTCGCCGAACAAGCTTCTGGATCTTGCGCTGTGCGTTCACCCAGCACATCGCTCGTCTCTTTGACCAAGACCCGGTCGCCGTGCTTCACCTGTCACAGCCCCTGCTTTCTGATATTCGCGCTGCTTCTCCAAAGCTTCGCGAGTCATGCCCGGCAGCGGCTGTCCTGCATCTGTCAGCCTTTGGGCGTAGGTCTCGCGAGCTGCTCGCACCAGTTGGTGCGCATATCGGCGTCCGACACTTCTCGTTGCCGACCTTTCGCCCTGATGTGCGCGCCTCGTCGTGCGGTTTGACCATGAGTTGGCAAACACATAATTACATCAGACAGTGTAGGCACGAGATACATCGAAGGAGAAAGCGGAGCCCATGCTAACCAGTTGCCGGGGCTCTCCACAGTTCGGGAGGGGGTCAAAAGCGTTGTGCCACTCGTTTGAGGTTTTGAAATTTCAGGCTGCATATCTGCGACGTTCCAAATCTCATGATTTATATGTACACATTTTTCAGCTGAATTACTGAGTAGTCCACGAAGTGTTTGGTTGTAGTAACACTTCCCCACCTGCTTCCTACTGCAAGTGTACGTCCGTATCAGCCTAAGCCCCGTTACATCTGGTAGCACTTAATAAATCGACCAGCGCCCATGACGAACGACGCATCCAAGATGACCAGTACGTCGCTGGAGCGCTCCAGCTTCGCTCATCTCTCGTCAACCGAGTGGGGGGCACTACACCACATCGCCGCTGCGTCCAGCGAAGCCGTCATCAAGTCGTTGCTCACGTCCGGCTCGGAAGCTTAACAACGCCTGGCCGCCCAGGAGTTCGTGGCGCGTGAATGCGCAGACCTTCGTCAGCGAGTGTCGCCTCCCTCGCTGACAAAAACAACAAGACTGACATCGTCAAGCTCGATGTCTCGACCTAAAGTGGTGAAGGCGACGGCCGCCTCCGCTTGAACCGCTGGTTCTGCGAGGTGGACATCGCGATTGAAGCTCGGCGGCTGTCTACGTAGCTCGCACGCACGCGCTTTCTACTTTCTAATTGTCGGGAAAGGCGAAAGAATGGGCGCTCGGTAAACTCGTTTAGCGGACGCTTCTTGCTTCCCTACCAGGCCTGCCATGAAGGCCGACTTGCGACTTGCGTTTGAGCCGCCCCTGCACGAGTGTGACCAACGCTCGGGTTTCTTGTCGTTGACACTGGGACGTATGGCCAAGCTCGAGTACATTCAGTGCGCATGACATCTTATCTCGTGGATCACGATGCCCCCTATGGACTTAGCGCTCAAGTTCATGTCTTCGTCTCGGTCATGAACCCTGGATATCGGCGTTTCTATTTGACACGGAAGACTCCATCCACGCTCGAAGAAGCTTTCGACGTCGCACTTCATGGAGACTAGCGTCACAAGCTTTCGATGGCTCTCGGGTCCCGGCGCTCAAACCGGAGCCGGAACCGATGGAGATCGATGTCATCCGGTTCTACGATGTACGCAATGGAGCAACATCTCCCAATCCACGGTCTCACTCTTGGACGCGCCGTTCGCGCTCACTGAAATGCTTCCACTGTAAGAAACTTGGTCACAGCACGGCGGTATGCCGCGCTCCAGCTCCTGTGGTGGCGAACGTCGCTGTTGCTGACCAAGCAAAAGCCAGCGACAACCAGTAGGTGCGGGGTGCCCTACTGGTCCTGCAGGGAGCGATGGTTCCTTGGTGGCAGAACCTCCTCTTAGCCCTCCTGTGCTTCGTGCACGACTGTTTGCCACCACCTCCGGCAGCGACGCGAGACTGATCGTGCTCAGTCTCCATATTGACGCGGCATATCGCCCTGTCCCCGCGCTGCTGGACTCAGACGCGACGAACAACTTCGTTCGCGCAGCGGGTTTGTCAGTGATACCGGCGGGCATGCGCGTACGTGGAGGTCCAGGTGAAGTACACATACGACAAGCCGCGGAGGCTGCCGCGGCGCTCAGTCTCCTTCTCGTACGAGCTCGACGGCTTCCGGGGTTCAGATGGCTTTCTGGTGATCGAGCTGAGCGGCTCTTTCGACTGTGTCTTTGGCATCCCGTGGCTCGCCCACCGCCAGCCCCACATTGACTGGTTGGCCCGAACTATACCCCCGTGTGAAAGGACGATGTCGCTCCGTGTGCAACTTGTGAGCGCCCATCTTGTACCGGTTCTGAGCCGGAGCCTCAGGACACCTTGGATGTAGCTGAGCATGGGTTCCCACTTCCCGACGAGCAGTGGCTCACAAGAGCTGTATCTGCGGTAGGCCGTGGTCTCCCACCCGCAATCAAGAACGATCCCCCGCGAGTGGTCGAGCGGGAGCTCCCTGAAGAAGTTGATGCGGTTGAGTCGAGGACCCAGCATCCGGACGACACAACCGAGAGCGGGCACTCATGTCCGCCGCGGAGGGAGCTTCGCGACCGGTTTGTCGTCGTGGTAGCCGCTCGCCGTGTCGGCCTCGTACGCCATCCGAGTGTCCATTGGCGGCATAGACTGAAGTGGTCTCCGTCCTGATAGAGACGGCGACGACACCGTCGCACGTGTGCGAGAACTCAAAGTCGCACGTCCTCCGTGCGATGCGGGATCACTCACACAGCTTCCTCGTCTCGCTTGGAAACTCTTCCTCTGCGACTTGAAACGCGAAGATATCGAGCAAGTCTGCACGATTGTTCCCCAATCTACCAACTCAGTGTCGGCGGCGACGCGGACGCTGAAGCTTTAGCGTCAGACGCTCGAATACGTCCAAAGCTAGCCGAGCCGACAGCTCGGGAAGCTCGGTGTGCAGCTCAGTCGTTGCCGGCGCTAAGGCCTCCGCCAACCCCGTCGCTCCACTCGTCCATGAGAGATAATCCCGGAGACAGTCCCCGCTGTACTTCCTCCCGATCTCGCTGTATGGCCTGAGATCGGCCTCACGCCCGGAGCCAAGTACTGCGTTATGCGGCAATGACCGCTGTCCCGCGACCAGACAGAAGGCATGGATGCTTTCTTCAAGAGCCGGCGTCGAGCTGGACACGTCTGTGAAAGCGTGTCTCCGCAGCCCAGTCCAACGTTCTGCGTGAAGAAGGCTACCGGTGGATGGCGCATCGTGCACTCCTTCAGCAAGCTCAATAACGCCACGATCCCTGCGCAGATGCCAATCCTGCGCAAGGTCATGGTGTTGGACGCCATGTCTGGTACTATCCAGTACAGCGCGATTGACCTGATGGACGGCTTCTATCAAATCTTGATGTGAGAAGGGGGCGTGCCGCTGACTGCTGTCAGCATGACCAGCTGGATGCTGTGGGAATGGCTCGTAATCCCGCAGTGGCTAAGGAACGCCCCTGCCACCCTCAATTGGATGGTCTCCAATCTCCTCCGCCCCTTCCGCAACTTTGCGCCGAGCTACTTCGACGACATCTTTGTCCATAGTCGTGCCGAGGGCGGCATGAACGACACCGAGGTTCTTCATGCGGGACAATACGCTGTACGCCAACTTGAAGAAGAGCATCTTCTGCGCTCCCAACAAACAGTATTAGGGAGCTATGTCAGCAAGGAAGGCGTCCATGTTGACCGCAGATGATCGCGGTCATCTGTGCCTGGCCCCCACTCCAGGACCAGAAGCAACCCCGACAGTGGCTGGGACTCGCGACGTACCTCCACAGCTACTCATAGAACTTCACGTCGACGGTGCATTTGTTGTCGCAGTTACTCAATGCTGACGCTACATGGTCGTGGCGTCCAGAACACCAGGCAGCCCTTGACACGGTGAAGACAAGACTATCCACCGCGTCCGTCTTGATGCTTCCAGATCACCCAAAGCCCTTTCACGTAATCTGCGACGCAAGCGACTTTGCCATTTGTTGCAGCTCGACGACGACGGACGCGAGGTGAGGTACCAGTCCCGTCAGCTCAAGCCGACAGAACGGAACTATCCCGCCCACGACAAAGCGCTCTTGGCCAAGCGCTACCCACCCATCAAATTTCGTGTGTACCTCTTAGGCGAACAAACGTTCGCCGTTTACACTGACCATGGACGGCAACGAAAGAGCCCGCATCTGTCCAGCGCATGGCTGTCGCTATTCTCTGAGTATAACTTCGTCGTGCACTTTAAGCCTGGCAAGTCCAACATTCTTGCAGACGCGCTCTCGTGTCGCCCCAACTTCGATCCCCGCGTCCCGTCCGGTCGCCACGCTGTTGGCTACGAAACCGATAACGAGGACTGCGCAGATTGCACCGCAGAAGGTGGCACTTCCCTCTAAGTTATGGCGTCCAGCCCACTTCGGGAAGTGATAGTCGTCGCATACGAACACGACCCAACATGCTCCAAGATGATTCAGTTCTTGAAGGCGCCGTTAAAATCAGCCAGGCGCCACTTCTCAACACGCAGCCGGTCTCGTGTTGACCGATACGCCATGGATGGTGACTTGCTAACTTTCCGTGTCGACCAACTGGATATCCCACGCATCGTCGTCCCTCTTGAAGACAATCTGCGCGCTCGGCTCATTCACGAGATTCACGACAGACCAAGCGCCGGACACCTCAGTCGCGAGAAGACACACGCGGCGATGTCTCGCGACATCTACTCGCCTCATATGCACAGCTGCGTGCGGAAATGGATACGGTCCGGTGAAGCGTGCTAGCGCGTGAAGCCTACGAAGTCGCGTCAGGCCCCGCTACGTCCTTTACCATTCTCCGATGACGTCTGGTCCTCTGTGAGCATGGACCTCATTTTCGGACATCCTCCGGACGCCCAGTGTCACACAGGTGTCCTGGTTTTCGTGGATCGGTTTAGCAAGACGATTCATCTGGCTCCTGTGGCCACATCGGTCACCGCAGCCCAGTCAGCTTCGATCTTCTTCGACGTCGTATATCTCCATCATGGTCTGCCTCGGTCCATCGTGTCCGTCCGAGACCCCCCTTTTTCGGCTGCATTCTGGTCCAAACTATTTAAAGATTTGGGTACTCGGTTGCTAATGTCTACGGCGTCTCGGCCCGAGACTGACAGACATACTGAGCGTGTCAACCGCGTTTTGAAGCCTTTTTGCGCGGTTAAAGCCACGTCGTTCCCGTCCTGGAGAGCGTTCCTCCCCATAGTCGACTTTTCGATCAATAACGCCGTCCACGCATCAACAGGCATGACGTCGTTGTTTATCAACTGTGGTCGTCGCCCTCCACGGCATGAAGCGCTCCGACTGCTATAGGTTGCGTACGTACCCGCACCGCGACTTGGCAACTCGGGCTCCATGGACGCTGATCAATCCCGGTCAGCGACACGGGATTGAGCCCAAGGCACTTCGTGTAGCGCCTCTAACACCCGCGACTCCGTTGGCGAACATCGGCTCGCTTCCAGAGCCACGGACACTGGACGCCGTGACCATCACCGACTTCGTACTACAACAACAGGCTGCTGCTCGTTTTGCGAGCGACGCAATTGCGTCTGCTTTTGGTCGCGAAAGGAGAACGCCAACCGACGCGGTAGAAGTAACACCGACGTGTTTGATGTGGGGTACCATGTTTTGTTATCCACTGATGGCATTCAACCCAGTTCTGTGACCGATTTGGGCGCGAACAAGCTCGCGCCGAGATATATTGGTCCATTTACGGTCAAAAAAAGCTGGGCGATGCGTATACGTTACGGATTCCTACGGCGCTACGTCTACATCCTATCTTCTACGTAGGCCGACTCCGACGCTATTATCCAGCCGCGATCTTTATTGACGCGGTCGCTTTGACGACCGCGTCCCCTCCGACTGTTGCCACTCCAGCCGCGTACGAAGCTTAGCATTCTCCGCTCGCAGGGTCTGGAAGTCTCGCGCCAGCGTGTCCATCTGGTGAGCGAGATCTCCCAGCTAGGGGGGGGGGGGGGGTTGTCGACGCGGCTACGCCCGCGTTGGTCTTCCCGGATCAGCCTGCATTTCAACGCGACCGCCCGGCGCCTCTTGTTGATAACTCCGGTAACGCTCGCCAAGTTGTGGAGTAAATTCATGATCACGACGAGATCCGTGCCCGCCCATTTCGATCCACCGTCAGCCTCCAGCGTACGGGTCGTTTCGGAACATCGTCAATATCTTGTTAGTTGGCTCGGCCCAATGACCGATTGCTGGGAGCTCGCTCGACCATGCTGCAGGACGTTCCTGACGCGGTGACGGCGTACGAGCAGGCTCGCGCCGGGGCTCGGCATTGCTCCGCGACTATCTTGGTCGAGGGCACGGCAGTATAGATCGACGCAACGTCCTTCTTCATGAGAAAGTGGGTGACTTTCAGGCATGGCGCTCCACTCCGTTACGGAGGGCGCGGTCATCCGTACAACTTCCACATCCTTCCTCAAAATGGACGCGACAACTTGCACGATCGGCGCCCCACGACAAGCGACACACACGCACCACCAGCAGCCCCAGTGAGCATCGTTCATGCGCAAACTACCGTGTCTCAATCAAGGGCTGAACAGTCCGTGACTCGTTACGGCTATATTGGTGTAACCGTGGCCAATCAGTACTCAGTCTAGGTAGTTGGCTGTGACGGCGCGAGGTTCCGAGTCCGTCACTTATCAGCGTTTATTAATCCACCTGGTTCCTACTGCTAGTGCACGTCCTTAGCTGCCTAAACCTCGTTACACGCAAGATATGATGATTTGTGCGATGAGCCAGCAGAATACACTCCGTCTTATTTTACAGCAAACTTCAAATAGCGCAAAGTTTGCGTTATGCCCAAATTTGCACACACTACGGTAGACGCTAAAAAGCTCCTTCGCGAATCTTGGTTGGTAAAGCCGCGTTCCAGCGGCGGAGGGTATGCAATAACAGTGAGTCGTTTAATTATTACCTCAGCATTTGGTTGTGCAGCTACAGAGCTGGACTCGCTCAATTTCTGGTAAATTAGTCGTTTGTATTTTTGCCCTGCCTGAGCTGTAATGCCGTCCTGGGTAAGGCAACGAGAGACGTTGGACTGGTAGTGCAGATGTAGGAAACCGGCATGAACGGCACAGGTTTGTCAGTTAAGATCAATTAATATATTTGTATGCATGGCAAGGTTAGCTGCTGTGGTACGCAGGATAGGCGAGTTTAAGACTCATTATGACGGGGCATGCCTGTCAAAATGTGGTACAAAAGCATGTTCCGACTCGTAAACACATCAGCGCCGGTTCTCTCCAGCATCCGACCTCGCTACTACGTGTCCAGCCCCCCCCCCCCAACACACACACACACTTAGCCGCAGCGCACCTACATTGCGTCGCAACGATACACAAATGCAAGATACATTACCGGTCGGCGCCACAGCAGCCGCACCGCCCTCTTCATTTGCTGCTTCGGTTACAGTAATTTGCCCTAAAGTTATAGCAATAACACAGCAAGGACTATCAGCAAACCGGCGCAGATCCAGAAACATATGTGGTGATGTTTGGACTTCTTGTCCGCGTGCGCGACGATTGAGCCCCTTGTCAAAGAGCATGTACATCAATGCGGACCAACGTCCGCTTTGCATTCAAAAACAGCGCAAGGCTTACGTGTGGTTAGCTAAAGCGTAGGCGGGCAATTAAGAGAAGACGAACGACTAATGATCTCAAAGAAGCTCGTTCTCTCTTGTTACGTACACCAAATATCTAACTGTTTAAATCCCCGGAAAGCCTTTTGCGCATAGTAACACCTGTGAAGTTTTTTCAAGTTGGTGAAAATAAGATGTAGTCATTTGAAATTTGTATTAAATCGATACCTACTATTGGTGTGGGCACACATTTTTTTAATTAATCCCTGTAGGGCCGTACTTATAGAAAACGCCCTATCTGCGCTTCATAGAAAAATCATAATTTATCAAACTTTTATTTTACACCAAAAGCGGATTTGGTCGCTAAACCGGTTACTAAATTGCACATTAGTTCATCACTTGAACTTAGATTGTAGAATAGAAAATCACGTATAGAATAACAATGAGTGAGACCAACAAAATGACCATCTCCGGGATGACTTCTCGATTAACAAGGCTTTGGATTGTGTCGCCATGTTCAGTCTACTTACGCGGTTACTGCTAGCGGCCTACATCTACGTATTATCTGAGTCCCCGTCAGCATCGTTGTGGCGAGGCAGGACGTCGAGAGCCATACGATGGCGTATTTGTGTGCGGCGTCGATATTTCTCTGAAGAGAGTCGACGTTTCGTTGCCTTTTCCTTCCCGATAGCAAGTAGACGGTGTTCTCGCTGGGCATACCCTTCTACATTGTCCTCGCCCAACGGATTGCCTTCGAAATGGAAGTCTGTGAGGCTGACGCAGACCGGAAAGATGCCGTCGTACAGACTTTCCCCCCAGCGGTACTTGTTCGAATAGACGCGCCAAAGCGTACACAAACGCCCACAATCGTTATCAACAAGAATAAGATCACTAGAGACGTCGTTGTTGAGCTGTTGGTCAACGCGCAAGAGATTTCTTCCCTTCTTTGGATGGACACAGCGCTTCTGTTCGGCGAAACCTTGATACCCCTTGTCTGCTTGTAGCCCCTACTCGTCCGGAAAACACGTCGCCAGTGGCCATTGTCAACTGAGTTCCGGTCAGAATCGGTTTTCAACCAAATCGAGCCGTGAAACTCGAAATCGTTCCCGAACTAGTGACATCCGGTGTGTTTCCGCGAGCGTGGTCGCTGCAGTTGTTAGCGAACCCTCGAGGGTTAACTGACACCCCAACCTTTAGCCAATAAAGATTATGCTTGCCATTGTAGTACGGCATCACCTCCGCCATATATCCGGCAGTGCGATTTGACTATTGAAAAGCCACGTCGGTTGTGTAAAGAGCGCTCGGAAAATGCTGAAACGTGCGGCCCGACGTGACAAAGTTTCTCATCGGGCACTCGTCGGCCGTGGCGCGCACCCAGTCCTCGTACAGCCGAGGTGCAACTACATGCAGAAAACGAGTGATTGTCTTGATGAACGTAGTCGACTTGATGCAAAAGACGTCTGCGTTCATATCCCACGTACCACCGTGAGGACGGATAGTGTCATGAAGAACATGTCCTTACGGGTCAATGCATAGCGTCGCCCACGGCCTACGTTTCAGTAGCGGGTTACGTGTGAACGTACATTGGTCCACCGACGGCTAAATTCTCAAGGTGAGTAGTTCCTTAGACGACGAACAGCCTCAGCCCCACCGTCATTGTACCAAGCATCGAGGTTGGGGCAGGGAGAGTAATGGTCGTCGAGGTCGTCATCGTGGGGTAGTTGGCGAGAGAATTCCGCAAACTCGGAGCGCCGTCCCACCTCTCGGTCGTTGAGCATGGCCAGCATGGTTCTCTTGCTGAGCGTGCTGGGAGCTGCAAAAGGCCATCTTAGGGCGCGGTTGGATGTGGGTGGTGCTTTTTGCTGAGAAATTGGTTGTGAAATTAGCTGCATCGCTGCTTTGTTTCGCAGCGCCCTCGTGAGACCCCAAACTGCCACCACACACTGACTACCAGTAATTTCACTTGACGTTTTCGCTACCAACTTGTCAACTTCAAACCCATCTGATTGTTAACTGCCAGTACATTTGCAAAAGACAGATAATTTCATGATGTGAGCCTCGGTTCAATAAATCAGCACATTCACTGATACTTGATGCAGTGTTTGGCTGCATGCATGCAAAGTGATAGTAGAGTGAAAGACTCCTCAACTTCGCATCTCGACCACCTTCTGTTGTCGTCACGGGGCAATCCAATTCTTGTGTGTTTTGTTGTTAGCTACTATGTGACTTTCCGGGCAGCATCTCACTGGTACTTACGTCAATTGGTGGATTCTCTCCCAAAAAAAATCAATTGAATTGTATTTTTTTTGTAGTACATGTACAAACTAAGTCAGCGAAATTATCATCAACGCTTTATCGCTTAACTTCGATCTTCGAATAGCGATTTTTAAGTGTGGTCTGGTACAGCTTCTACCCTAAGTAACCTGGGTCGCTACTGTACCAATGATACCGCCAGTCCAGATTGGCAAAGGATGGCGGCTTCAACAGCAACTACATGCCTACATTATCTATTATTAAAAATAACATCTTTTATAAGGGGAACGACCACCTAGCCTGGTAAATGGTCTAATATCACATTAGTGTAATCAATATATGTAATCTACAACAAGACGTTAAGTATCGACCAGAGCCGCAACGGGTACCCGAACTTCGGGCACCCTCCCGTCCATACCCACCCGTCTCTATCGTCGGTCATGTTGTAACAATGTAACAACGAGTCACAAAAGTCACGATTATTACTTTCTGTTTTGTACAAAACACGTACTGTGCACAATGTATTCACTGCGGCTAGGTGGGTAAGCACAGTATTAGTAAGTAGAGGTCCACTGTTGACCGTTTGACAAATGAGTGTGAAGTCATGTTTTGACATTATGGGAGAGGGGTGAGGAGAACAAAAATCGCGAGGAAGCGTACTACTGAGCAGCCACTCATTCCATTTTTGCCGATGGCAGATACCGCGACTCTCGCTCTCGAAAACAGCGCTGAAGTGGTATGTAAAGGTGCTAGTATACCTCATCAGCACCCAAAAGACTATCGGTATTTCCACCCGCATACGCAAAAGAAGTTGCAGGTGGTACGCCCGTTCAATAACTCGAGGCATTTCACGGATTGAAATGTCTTTCAAGTGGTTCTGAATGCCAATTTTATCAAGCGACACAATGTGTTCTACGATGCAATCGATTTCATTGCTGCAAGTGAACACGTTCCCCCAGAAACCATAGCGCAAATATTGGAGTCGAAGCGCAAAAACATGAGCCACACCTCATGCTGGCTTGACACTTAGCAAAACAACTGAGCGGCAAAGACGGAGTGTGCGCAGGCTTTCGTAGTGGCCAGTATTGACCTCAACTTCACGGAGATCATCGCCTTCGCCGAGGCAGCGCCGACCTTGTCAGGAATAATGCGAAGCCAGCGCTCCATCCTGTCTAGACGATATTTGCCCGTCCGATCTTCGCTAGATCTATAAACACCATACATCTCTTTGTTCCATCCTTTACCTTTCCTTGGTGGTGCCCCTATGATGTGAAGCCGCCGTATGAGAGGCGCTTACGTCATAGCCACTCCTTTCTCTTGCTTCAACTAGCATCGGATACTCGCAGCGGAAACTTGAAAGGCCCTCGACAGCTGTGAGTGTGTCTTCGTCAGCGCCATCTTTGCAATGGGGAAACGGACGCACAAGAGAGCATATATTTAAGAATATATGTTACGAACAATAACTGAAACAAGCCACCCAAGAGTACACCCAAGAGCGGTGACAGAATCGCTCCCGGGCGGCGGGGGGAGGCAGGTGGTGGTATCTCGGCAGATGGCTCGTTGCAGGACGGCGGGACGACATCTGACAGTGCGGACGAGGCGGGAGCAGGCTCGACATCCGCGGGAGCTTGCTATCAGCGCTATTATCGTAATAGCCTTGCTTAACAGTAACATTAAGTAACCCTGATTGACAATGGTAATAACATTAAAAACACTTAAAAATAATATTTGAAATAGTTTCAATACGACACGTGACTGTGGGTCGACGGATTTTCGGATTGGACATGGGTACCCGAACTGAATATAAAAACGCAAATTCCGAAACAAAAACGTTAAAATAGAAGAAAACGTGGTGAACCGTCGATTGTACCCCCAAATAGTACTTTTCATGGAAAATTGGGACTGCCTCGTCCCCTCTGCTCATCCGGAATAGGGAGCGGATTGGGTTTCGGGTACCCGAAATGGATGTCGGACTGGACACGGGTACTCTAGCCGTGATGCAAAATTCGATCGGATGGACTGGGTAAACCGATATTGCCATTTGCGAGCTCTGCCCACCTCTCCAAGTCCGACCGGGGAACACGTTTCTGCTACTTCTCCAATACGCTTTTTCCGGATTTGTGTTGCGCAAGATCATGAGCTTGCCCACAGCTCAGGATGTGAAGGAGGCCTTTGAAGAACGCGTTTTCCGACGGATCGGAATGAGTTCGCTGTTGCGTCACGACCAAGACCCGCGTTTTAAAAGCGAGGTTTTTACGAGGTTTAGAGAACTCTTGGGAAGTCGCCGCCGACTTCCCAAGAGTTCTCTCAACCTAGTTCTCTTTGGACAGGACAGGATATCTCGACAGCTCTACAAAGCAAACTGGAGCTACATGTCCAAGCATCGGCTTGAGTCGATCTTGTCAGAAAACAAGCGAGCGAACGAGAAGCGCCTTGAGCAATTTTATCAGGCTGGCGATCACGTCATGAAACGCATTCCGAAGCAACAGCGGAGCAAAACCCACGCAGTTGCTGACGGACCGTACATGATCCGTCACGTACATGACAATGGCACTGTCGCAGTCGACCGAGGTGCGTCCACGCAACAGATCAGCATTCGTCGTCTCTTCCCGTGCTAGTTCACAGCTTCATGGGAGGAGAATGACATATACGAGTCCAGGGACACGTACATGGCCATGGTGGCGTACAAGAGCGACAGGTGCCGCAGAGCAGCGACAAGGTGGAGGAGAGACGACGTGATTGAACAACATGCGTAATGAAGCTAGGTGAAAACACAGGAACGTTAGGAGTAGTAAAAATGATCTAGCTATTTACATTAATTCATTCTCACTTTTATCTCTTGAAAGGAGAGTCCTGACACCGGGAGCGCCCTCTGCAAGCCAAGGCGTGTCATTCGAGCCGCCTTCGCTTATCGACCTCAAGCGAATGACCAACAGGAGAGATCCGTCCAGACGGTGGTTAGACGCATTTGCGCCTATGTGGCCGAAGCCGACCAGAGTGATTGGGACGAACATGCTGAGCGTTTAATGTTTGCTTTGAACAAGTCGTTCGATGCAACCGAACATTCTACTTAATACACGGCTGGGACTCTCAAGGCGCCATTTCAGCGATGTTGGAGCCGAAACCGTCGAGTATCCCGGAACGGAGTGCTTATGAATGGCGTCGAAGATTTCAACGAGACTACAGCTATGCCCAGTCTTGCGCAAAAGACCTACCGAAGAAGGCCTAGCGAGTGCGATCGGAGGAACAAACCCGAAAGTGGAAAGGACTCTCCGACCGACTCAAGACAGGTTTCGAAGTAGGAGATGCTGTATGGCTTTAAATCCCGCAGGTACAATTAGGATTGGGCAGGAAACTTGCACATGTCTGGCATGACCCGTTCAAGATAGAGAAGTTCGTGACGATTTTCGAGTCACCTTCAAAGTCGAGGATACGAAGTATCAAGTCAACCCTTGGGTGCACGTCAGTCGACTAAAACCTCGGGCGTTATATCTTAGACGACCACGCTCCCGAATCGAGGTGGCCGAAGATCTCGATGCAGCACTGCTTCCGAAAGTCAACTGGGAACCGGACCAGGTGAATGGCGAGTATGAAGTGGAAAGGATCCTGGACTTGCGGTAGGTCAAGCAGACCCGGGAATATATTGTCAAGTGGACAGTCTATCCCGATCCAGAATGGTTACCAGTGCCACAATTGAATTGCGGTGCTATACGAGTTTAACCAGGGTGCGAAAGATCGGCACGTTTTCAAGCTATGCAGGCTGGATATGCTCAGCCGAACCCTCAGTAGCCTACGAGGACAGAACTCAGATGGAAATTCTCGGACCGGTTTTTGTCCAGCGGGCCGGACCGACGCAATTTGTGAAACGGAAGCATAACTGTGGTGTGAGGGGAATTTGAAACGCCGAAAAGGAGTGAGGTGATTGTGAAAAGTCGACACAGATGTACGAAGATAGTGCGAGAGAAAGTCAAGATTTTGGAGGGTTACGCTACTCGGGGAAATGCAGGATGGGATGCAAGGTGATCTCACATGGCCGGGGGCGGCTAACAGGACACCGTTAAAAGTCATCGGTAATGGGACTGAGCTCGCGCTCAGCCGAACCCATCAGTTTCGAGAGAATAATCGATGGGAAGTGCGCCAAGCGGTCCACATCCTATAGTACTTGGTCTGCTGAGTCCGACTGGGTCCTTCGCGTTCGGCGAATTCGATCGGCTAGTCCAGAGAAAGAGCTCGCTAGTGGAACTCAACGTGGAATCGTTGGCCAGGTACAGGTAGCAGAACTTGTGTGGATACATCCAGAAAGCGGGGTCGTAATTAATTAATTGATCGTCCGAGGTAATCATGCCATGAACAACATCTAGAGCTTTTCTTCCGCCCAGCACCTTCGTGACGTGCGGCCCGCTCACTGCGCAGCTTGGCCGATACCGAGTAGGCGTTAAATTTGTCGTCCTCGCTATTCCGCTTAGGTTTGAATTTCATTTGGAACCAGTGAAGTACTTCCCAGTGGATCTGGGAATATTTGTAGACAGTACGCATGTGCTTATCCAAGCAGCGCAAAGCTTTAGTCGACATCTCGGAGTGCTTGGGAAAGTACAGCACCTTTACCCAACGCTTCCACATCTGTTTCCAAGAGTTACGGGCGAGAAACTTCTGACACAAAGACTCCACCCGAGGCCAATCACGCTGGAGATGCACAATCTCGATCATCTGTGGAGCATATTCGGGGTATCCGGGAGGTTGGCGAACATGGCGATCTTTGTCCGGAGAAAAAACGAGTGAATACACCGCGATGGCGCCAGGACAGGATGTCGCGGTCTGGTACTTCGTTCTTCGCCAGCTCTTCGGTCGTCAATTCGTCGTACTTCTTGCGAGCCAGTGGGGACTGAGTACGTTTCCCAGCCGAGGAGGTGCTCTCCGTTCGATCACGTTTGCCGCCCGACTCTTGTCGGACTTGGAGCTGGCTGACGCGGGTCGCGGACGTTACGGAGATGAGGTATACGTGGTTTTCTTGGACAGCGATTTAGGGCTGCTGTCGGACGAGCGTATGGAGAGTGATCGCCGCTGGTGCTTGCGGAGGTTGTACTTGGGCGAAGATGTCAAGTCAATCACGCTCTCAAACGTGGAACCACTAGATGACTCAGACGGGGTCGTTTTGTGAGCGACCGCCGATTTCTCCCCTTTCTTGGATGCCTAATTACGGTCGTCATCGTAGTCGGAGTCGTTGGGGTTGCTCAATTCATCCGAGCTACTTAGTATGGTGCGATCTGGGTCATTCTTCAGGTCGTCGACTAAGTCGCGGAGCACCGGTCAGGGCTCAGGATCGTGTCCCTGCATCACTAGCACCCGCAACATTGTCTCTGCCATGTCGAAATGAGACTCAGGAGCGTATTTCGCCCAAGGAGTGTGGTCCAGACGCAAATGGTACTTCACTCTAGTGAGCATCGCCTGCAACCGATTCTGGTAAAACCTCTGGTGTGCGATCTCGTCCCGAGCCAGGCAAATTATGAAGTCCTTGAGCGATAAACCCATCCTCACCGTGAGCTGGACATTTTCTCGGACGTCAGACCAAGCTACAAACTCCGGTATGGATGCAGGCGCTTCCTCGACCGTATACTTGAAGGGGATTAGAGGAGACAAAGTAGGGAAGTCGGACCCAGGATGAACGTTCAGACGCTGCTGCACTTGGGCAAGAATAGTATTAGTCACGATCTCACCTGTAATTTTGGCTGAGCGAGTGATACGAGCGGTGGCGAACCAAGGCGAAGACTTGCCAATCGACGTGGATGGTCTCGATAAGGGAGACGGCAGATTATCCTCAGTTTTCTCTTCCCGTCCGATGCCGTCCCCGACGGGAGCGAAGTCGTCACCACTGTCCTCGCTGTCCGAGAATAGTGGGACTGGAAATGGAGAAACCATCTTGAATGGCTTGTCATTGACCTTGACGTGACATGAGTTGACCAAAACTTAGGCATGGACTTGCCTTTCCGGAAATATTTAAGAGACCGCAGCGACCACGCGTTTCATTATCGCCCGAGTTAACAAAAACTCCATAAGCGGGCCCACGTCGAAGTTGCGTCCACGAGCTTGACGCTCCAGCCGAGAGATCTGTCGGTGAGCAGCTGCAAACTGGTCTTCGAGCATCTTGATCCGAAGAGAGGAGTCAATAGAATTAACCGGAGGTGCTGCCATGGAGACGGCCTGACCGTCATTAACCAGCGCCCGAAGTTTCTCCGACTCGGCCCGGACCGCCGCGACCTCCTTCTTGTGATACTGCTCCAGGAAGGTGTAAACACGCTGCAATTCGCCGAACGTCGGCTTGTGCTCGGCAATAGCCTCGTTAGTCTTTTGTCGATGACGGGCGAGTACCCTGTGGAAAAGCGAGACCGTGTAGAAACGTTTCTCAGCGAAGCGATCCAGAGGAAAGTGTGAGAAGTCCGAAGCGGTCTGTCGGCGCGTCATGTCCGAGTTCAACATCAGTTCCAGTTCGCATAGGGGAGACATTTTTCGGTTAGACCAGGAGCGCTATATCATCTTGTAAAGCTCCGACCGCCGCCCAGGGGCGCAAGATCACCGTAGTTCTTGGCCGACAGTTCGTCAAAGATCATCAGAGACTCGGTACCAGCATACCCTTCCCGCAAGTACTTCATCGACCGGTAAGTGGCCGCATGGAAAAGGACCCGACGACATACACGCTACCTTCCGCTGGATGTTTCGGTGGCGCTACGTGGCGTACAGGTGGGACTTCGCGGTAACCTTGAGGACCTGCATGACCCACAGGAAAACGCCGGCGCCCATCTGCTCAGTCACCTCGTCAAAAGTAAGGAGGCCCCCCACAGCGGTTGTCATGTCCGTCGTACGAGCGGCAGAAGTTTTCGTTGAAGACGGCGCGCTAGGTTTCCCCGTTTTTGCTGGGTCCACTGACGACGGAGGGATCGGCTCTGCAGGTACCGTACTAGCTCCACAACCATCGGAGGGGACTAGAGCAGGATTGGAAACAGGCGCGGAGATCATCGAGCTGTCTTGGTGCCCGCGGTGTCGCAAGTGGTCGTTGCAATGGCGGCTGGAGACTGCCCAGACGCCGGGGGCGCCACGTCCGTGGGCTGAGGCGTAGGCACCGAGTGTGTGGCTGCTAGCGGAGGAATGAAGAATGAGAGATTTCTTCAACGCGACGGACTAAGGGCGAGTGATGGGAAGTTACTCGAGTGGGAAAGGGGGCAGAGAAGCGACGCAGCTGACAGAATTGGACCAGCAGGATTCTCGGCTGAGTTGATTTTCTGACCGGTACTGTTCGCACGATCGTGTGTTCTTGGCATGGCCGACCAACTCGCCAAGTAGGCTCAGTGGGTAGACCCATACACAAGAAGGGCGTTTTATTGACACGATGTGAATCACGATTGGTGGGGAGCTGAAAGATAATTGGCTGGTCGGAGAGATCCGCCCAGATGATGGAGAAGGCGACGCGTTCCACTCGTACTGCTACATCATTGCCATCGAGGACAGATCTGATAATGCCGAGCTGTATCGCACTGTCACTGCCATACCGTACGAGCGAACTCATACTGAACGTTGTCACACGTAAATTGAATGAGCTCGGTGCGGGGAACTCAAACGATATGGCGCTGGTACTGCCATACCGCTCTAAGTCGCCATACAAGTTTCGGTGCCCTTCGAGTTTACCATACCGGGGTCACTCAATTGCCCACAGCTTCAGAATCCATTTCCTTGCCCCCCCCTAGAAAAAAAATACATACACTTCATAATTAACAGTGCTCGTCATACTGGACGAGTTTGTCACGTCCAGCTCGCCCGGTGTAGCCTAGACCTCGGCCATGTTGGGCGGCATCGCCACGTCGGCGTCGTTCAGTGTCTACATGACCGCCTTCCGTACGCTTTTGTCATAGAGAGCTCGCATGTTGTGCACTTTGCGCCTGTCATGCTGCACGTATTCGTAATGCTATGCCTTAATCCATGTGTATGGAAGAGGAGCTGTATGACATCACCATTGAATCCGCTTCAGTGTGCCCATCTCGCTCATGATACGAAGCACATCAACGTGTACATCATGTCGACCACCTCCTTGTACACCTTGATGATGTGTTAGTGCACGCTCGCGCTGCTGTACAAGAAAGTGGTGATGCTGTGATACTGTCTTCTCGACTTCTCGAATAAAAAATATATTTGTTTCACTAACTATTGTTTTGTCTCTTTATGCACTTTGTAGCCTATAGGGTGAAAGATTCTTTAAAAATTTGAACCGCGTTTAAGTAGGAAATATGATGCCTATTAGCTGATTGGGGGGACAAAGCGTTGTTTTTAAGGCTTTATTGGTGCTATATAGCAAGGTATGCGCGAAAGTTTTATTAGTTTCTGGGGGCGTGTGCGGTTTCACGTATGGCCGGGCACTGAGGACGAGCTCAGCGACCACCTGTAACTCGTTGGTGCTCGAAGAATACAGGTAAGCAGTCTCTTTGTCTTGCCTTATTTATTGCAAGAGATAATCCAATAAAACGCCGTAGAAGGTTCACAAACTAATATTTAGTTGAACCTTCTAGTAGGCTCAATGGGGAGTAAAGATTAAGATAATTTTGGTAAGCATGTACTAAATATGGTACTAAGTTGTAGTCGTCGTAGTAGTAGTAATACAACTAACGTTGGACAATTACTACTCTATATCTCTCAAATTTATTTACCAGCTTTCAGTGATTTATGGAATCTGCTCAAAGTCATGGCTCATAAGGAAGTGATCCGTTTCACACTAGATTATAACCCGCAACCGTAACACCTATCGTATTAAAATATGTTCTCAAATTATGTAGCGGGCTGAATGGACAACTAAAAGTTAAAACATTTTTGAAGAATTCATAACTCATACAACCAATAATTCTCGACATTGCTGCAGTTTTACCGGCACTATGTAGCTTGGTACACATGCTGTCCGTTACGGAGAATTTTCACTTACCCTTAGTTTTTATAAAGAACGCGCTTGTCAAACGTTTGCTGTCGACACAGCAACACATGTTCGAAAAAAAAATCCTAACCGCTGCAAACTGCTTAAGTTATAAACTACTTAACCTTTCTAGCTAAAGCAGTAGACCGGTATTGGCTTGGAACTACATTGTATTAGATGGACAATGGGCCATTTCATTGATCGCAAGTTTATATTCCTGAAACGTTTTTATCTGCCGGTTATATCCGAACAAGCCGAGCGGAGCCCCGCTTGCGGGGCTCTTTGATCTAGTTTAAGCCGAGCAAATATGAGGCCGCCCCGCTTTGCTCGGCGGGCATGGCTCCGTCCTAAACTGCACAGTCGGATTTTGATATATAACTTGAAGCTTCTATTTTTAAATTGAGCCATGTTACTTGCTGCCTCGCTACGCTCAGCGGGGAATTTATGTCAGGCATGTTATGTTTTATAATTGTGCTGTGCGTACTCCATCAGCTTTGTTGCTTTTACTGCTGTCAGTGTAATGTTACAGACCTGGTAAGTTGTCGCTGCCCTAAATGTCCTAAAACAAATCCTATAAAATATTGATTCAGACTAACTAAGGCGTAGCCAAAGCAAGCCTGCGCGGTATTCGAGTAGGCAGGCTCAGCCGAGGTCTACAGCGAGCCGCGCATTGTACATCTAGGTGATAAGATCGATTTTTTTTTAATTTTTGGCGTTTTAAGACAGTTTTAGTACATATCATTGCAATAGAGGCAGGGCTGACACGGCGGGTTTTATTATTAGGTTTTAATATAGGATTTATAGTTACACCTGTCAAAGCCCAAAATGTGCTGATAGGTTTATCCTATAAAGAGGCTGAAGATCGGCAGTCTTCCTCGCTTTCAAAACGAATCTTCTCGCCCCCAAACGCCAAAAATAGATACTGCCACTGCAAACACCGAGGTGTTCTTATCCCTCAATATTTTGACAACTTACGGGAGGAAGCACTGCCATGAGTACACCTGCAGGAAGTACCGACACGCCAAATCCTGACAGGCCGGCCCAGTCCGCATCGGGCTCAGCCGCCCGATTACGCAGATATGGGAGACGTTTACGGATGAAATTTCTCCTCATCGTCGACTCGCCGCAGTCTGCAAACACTGCAAAAATCTGGTGCACTACCACAAAAAGTCGGAGCAGGTACTTCTTCACCTAAATTAGTGCCCTGTATTCAAGAAATTAATGATGTCAACAAGAATTGAGGATCGTCCGTCGTGGTTTTCCTACAAAAAACGAGCTACCGGAGTGAAAACTGTCCTCAATCCGACCACTAAGCCGGCTGCCACGCGCCAAACGAGCCTTACCGATTTTTGCCCGCCAGAAATTCATCGCTACGAGGTCACGTTAACAAGAATATTGCGATACATTTCTACGTGTGTTGAAGATCCCTAAAAGCGTTTTGAAGCTGCCGACCAGGCGTTGCAGTACCGAACCGCAAGCAACTTAGCGACGGCCTCCTCAAGGCCTGCTACAGCGACCTCAAACTTAACATTGACCACAATGTCATGGCGGTCAGCACCTTACTGGCGTGCCTAACTACCGACTCATCAACAAACGAAACTGGGGACCAGTCGTTAACTACTCATACACCACACACGATGCCACACTGTTCTTGGAGTCGGTAACAACCAGTAAGCAGCGCCACACGTCAGAGTGGATCGCGAAGGACATTGTCCGCGTCATGGACAAGTGCAGTACTACCGTGGTTGGTGTCTGTACTGACAGCGAGAAACCCAACAAACAGGTGTGGATGATTCTTTCAAAAAAGTACCCAACAAAACAGTTCAATGGTTGTGCAGCACACGCACTTCATTTGCTCGTCAAGGACATTTTTGCGGCCACCAAAGACACTCGCAACCCGACAAAGGGGCTAGCATATCCAAACGACTATCCATTTAAATATCTGTTGGATTTTGCGCCATCGTGCAACAAAATCGTGAAGGTTTTGAAAAAAAAACGTTACGTTTTGAAAGCGGAGTTTGAAAAGTGTCAAGCTGAGAATGATAGGATCAAGCTGGCTTTGTCGGGGGATACCCGGTGGGGGTCCTACAAGGTTTGCTTCGGCACACTCCTTTGATCTGAAGAGCGTTGCATACGTTGGTAACGAGCCGAGACTTCGTAGCCATGGGCAACTCAGAACAACGTGCAAAACGCGAAAGGATCAAATCACCTATTACAGTCACCGATTATATTCCCAACTTGAGTAAAGCGCTCAGCATCCTCAATTTGATTGATCCCGAATTGACGATGCTCCAGAGCGACTCGTTGCCGCTGTCAGAGGTATACGACACGTTTGTAAGTCTGCCAAATGAGCTGAGAGCGTTTTCTGAGTTCACCGATGACGAAAAAAAGTACCGGGCAAGTCGTGTAAGCTACCGCTCTGACTTTGTGTGCACAAGTGCACATGGAATAGCATACATACTTTATCCCCGATATATGGGAAGTGCGATGGACCCTGACCTGATTGATCGGTATGAAAACATTATCGTTGAGTTTCCAGAAAGCGATTCAGTGGCTACTTCGATCAACACTGCTCGACGCACCAAAATGAGCGTCGAATTGACCCTTTTTCAAGTTTACTCTACAATAATTAAGGAAAACCAACACCGTCGGTACAAAGAGCTAGTCGATAAGTTCAAGACAGTGTTCGACTTCTGGATGACAACGGGTATGCGCTGGCCAGCGCTACGTAGCTTGGCATTAGAGGTATTTAGCTTAGTAGCATCCAGTGCAGCATCTGAGCGAACCTTTTCGACTCGAGATTTCATTCACAGCAAGCTGCGGAATGCGTTGAGTGCGCCCAAGGTTGAAAAGCTTGTTTATATCAAAGCCAACCACAACTACAATCGGGAAAGCGACAATAGCGTCGAGAATGTCCAACAAGTTCGGGAAAAGTAAATACTGCATAAAAACTAGGTTTAATTGGTTTAAACCAGAGTGAAACCATGAAGCTAGATGACTTCGAAAAAATTGACAGGTTTTACCAGCCCTTAAGGTCAATTATTGTTGGTTCATCTGGTTACCTTCGCCCGTGCTTTTGATTGCACACATTATTGGAGATTTAAAAATGTAATGATAATGAAGACCAGACCACATAGTGTTGATAGTCTCCAGTAAATACCTTGGGGCTAGAACTTTAACGGTCATCAAATCAAGAAATTAGGCATGATATCTGGGCTGCTTTACAGTAAAATGGCATTGGAGCGGTACCTGCTTGGAAGTGCAACCTATGATTGTGTTGGCTAGTAGAACGTAATCTTCTTTAAAAAAAATTACCGGTGTTTTCAGAAGCCATTTTTTTGTATGAGTAATGATATCAGTGGAGCCCAATCGATCATCCCTCTGCTGTCATGAATTCATATTGGATTTAGAAGAGGCCGGTGGCATTAATAGCTGCTACAGTAGTAAGTTTAAAGTTCGAATGAGATTTACAATATTTTTTGGGCTCGCAATTTACCGGTCATTGCCGTGGCCGTAATTAGTAGGTTCTAAAAAGTAAATTAAATATCATGTGCATACTGTAATATGCAAATATTTTGTAAACGTACGGTGCATCATCCAGTTAAACTGTTCTCAACGCCTCAGCTGTTTATATCACAGGACTCAATCTGACCGATGCCTTAATTTCTTCCTTACTAAGTCATTGTAATCAAACTCCTTATTTTTAAATCGAAGTAGAACATACCGTTATTTACACCTCCGCGTAGATCTTTAAATCGGCCTACCACGAAAAAGCATTTTAAAATGTTGAGTACAGGTTTCGAAGTTCACTCTACCTGCACCTTCACCCTCAGACCAGAACAAGCAGAATCGGAATAAAATTGCATAAGCAGCGCAGTTTAAGCTCGCACCAATTTTACACAAATTTATTATTCGGATATTGTGATGCAAAGATATGTTCGCACACGCACTTATTGTGAACACCAGCTCTTTTGTCCTTTCGGATTTACTTACTCTCAAGCGATTTGCCATTGACAAATGGCGGTCAATTCATATCTAAATCGCTGAGTATGCCGTCTGCTACCTTGGCATTCTGGTAGAATTACATAAAAATTTACCAGCTCTAGCCCCATCGGCCATCAACGCCTCCAACGATCGTTGCGCGAGATCGCGGCTAAATACGCCAGGTGGTTGGCTTATACAGAGATACATCGATCGATGTGCCCGATCTAATAAGGGGTAAGCAGAGGGATTTATATACTAACTTAGGGCTAATAGAGCATTATCCCTGTAGCAACGGTCATTTTAGTGTCAGAATAGGACAAAAAGGGTGGTGATTACAATACTTAAATGATGCATGCAAATGTAAAGATCAAATTCTGATTATTTCGAAAAATGTAAGGATTCTGTGTATGGAGGTTAGAGAAGAGAGAGGGAGCATGACTTAGGGATTTGTGAAAAAAAAAAAGGAGAAAAGGAGGAGTGAATTAAGAATGAGTGGTAGCGAAGCTGGTGGCCTCGTCCACTACGGCGTACAGTATAGACAATAGAGTGAACCTGTTAACAGCATCAGGTACACTGTACCAGGATAGGAAGATGCTATCCTCAACAGCCTTCTTGCATCTTGCTATGCTTAAGGTCATCTGTCCAAGAAACTCTGACGAATTACAGGTTTACTTAAGTATGCAAGTAGATGTAAGGGAAGGGAAGAGTACCGGTTGGGAAACCCAATATAATGCGTCGATTGTAACGGGGCTTAGGTCGTTACGGACGTACACTAGCAGTACGAAGCAGGTGGTAGATTATACTTTGGTAAATGACGGCCTCGGAACTTCGAGCCGTCACAGCCAGCTATCTAGACTGAGTGCTGATTGGTCACGGTTCCAACAATGGAACCGTGACGAGTCACGGACTGTATGATAGTCCGTGACACCACCCCCTACTCAAGATTGAAACTAAAATGTAAATCTAGATCTAAGACAAACTGGATAAAGGCAAGGTACTGGGACGTGGCAGTTGGAGAATTGCACTGACGAAGCAACACGATGGCGAGGGAGACTGAAGACGGGGGCGCAGCGGAGACGCCTGCACCCGGCACGCGTCGGGAGCATGATACCGGTGAATACTGTGACGGTGGTGCCTGTACTACTGTAGCGGCTTTGAGGGTCCGCTGGACGACGACGGGATGCGCGAGTGGTTCGAGGCCTTCCGCACCACACGCAGCAAGCCTGACACGGTGATGCACGCCGTGACCGAACGATCGCTGGACGAGTCGTGGACAGCGTTCGTACAGCGCTGGAACGCGGACGGCGGCATTGAGTTTCAGCGCCTGATTGAGCCACGGGAGATTGCGTATGAGCGATACTCACTGCTGGTGGAGCGCGTCTGTCGCTTGTAGTGGGACGCCGATCGCGCAAGTTGTCGCGCTCATTTCGAGGAAAGATGTGGGAGTTGTCGCGGGTATGGATGCGCGCGACCCACGGTAACGGAGTGGAACGCAATGCTCGAAAGTGATGCTCTGTCTCGTGAAGAGCGACGTTGGGTTGGTCTGAACTGCCGTGTCCTTGCTCAAGCTTGTCGCGGCGCAAGGCCGAGACTTCGGCACGAGCCTGCTCGTAAGCTGCCACCGCCTCAGGAATGTCCTGCAGCAGCGTCGAGTGAGGCTCCCAGTTTTATCGGCCATTGGACCAAACCAACGGACAAGATATTGGTGATGATTCGGAACGACTCCGTCGCGTCGAGTACCGCCGCTACCCGTACGCTGGAACAAGATGGGCCGGCGCGGATGTCGTCGTGGTCACGAATTTCCTCCACAACATGGCGAAGGTTACCAGAGCTATCAACAAGAGGCGCCGTGCCGTCGAGTTGAAACTCAGGCTGATCCGGGAAGATGGACGTGGGTGGAGGCGCGTCCTGCGCCGACAAACTCGTCTCTCCTGCTTGGAGACCTGGCTCGCCAGATGAATACGCTGGTGCGACACTTCCAAACCCTGCGAGCAGAAAACGTCGCGCTTCGTGCGCGATGGAGTGGCAAGAGTCGGAGGGGGGCGCGGTTGTCGAAGCGGCCGCATCACTAGGAATCGTGGCAGGATAATAGCATCGAGAGTCGGCCTATGTAGAAGGTAGGATGTAGACGTAGCGCCGTAGGAATCGGTAGCGTATACGCATCACCCAACTTTTTGATGACCGTAAATGGGCCAATATCCGCGGCGCGAGCTTGTTTTTGCGCCCAAATTGGTTACAGAACCGGGTTGAATGTCATCAGTTGATACAAAACACGGTCACCCACAGCAAAAACGGCGGTGTTCCTTCGGCCGCGACGGTCGGCGTTCTCCTTTTGGCGATCAACATCAGACGCAATGCAAAGCGAACAACAGACTGTCACTGTAGGACGAAGTCGGTGATGACCTCGACGTCTAGAGCCCGTGGCTCTGGGAGCGGGCTGGAGCTTGCCAACGGAGCCACGGGTGTAGGAGGCGCTGGAGGAAGCGCTGTCGGCTGCAGTCCCGTGACGCTGAACTGGGTTGATCAGCGTCCGCGAAGTCCACGTCGCCAAGCCTTGGGGAGACTCGTGCTGCGGGCGCGATGCGGAGCGGGTACGTACGCCGCCTGGCATCATTTGCGCGGAACGGCGGGTCTCGACTACTTTAAGTGTTGGCCAGCGGGAGCAGTGTGTCAATCTCTGGTCACGGACGTTGTGTCTGTGACTTCGGATTCCGATGGAGCCACACAAATGTCGCCGTGGGTGGAAAATCGATGCTCTCCATACCGAGGAGAGCTGGGACGCGAGGATGACGACCAAAGTTGATGAAGAAAGGGGTGATACCCGTCGACACGTGGACGGCGTTATTGATCGCAAATTCGACCATGGGGAGAAACGTGCTCCAGGACTAGTACAACGTGGCGTAACTGCGCAACATATCCTCAAGAACGCGGTTGACGTGATAGGTTTGCCCATCAGTCACGGAGTGCGATGCCGTAGGCATGAGCAACCGAGTACCCAAAGCCTTGAACAGTTCGGACCAGAATGCAGCCGTAAAACGGAGGTCTCGGTCGGACACGATGGACCGAGGCAGACAATGGTGGCGGTATACCACGTCGATGAAGATCGACGCGGACTGGGCAGCGGTGGGCGACGTGGCCACAGTCAGGTGAACCATCTTGCTAAATCTATCCAGCAAAACCTGGACACCCGTGCGACAATGGTCGTCACGAGGAAGACCGAAAACGAAGTCCATTCTGACGAAGGGCCAGGCGTCATCGAGTACTGGCAAGGGTAGTAGCGGGGCTTGACGCGATGCCGTAGGTTTCACGCGCTGGCCCGCTTCACAGGACCGGATCCATTTCAGCACCCACTTGTACATATGAGTAGTAGAAGACGAGAGGCATCGCCGCGTAGGTCTTCTCGCGACCGAGATGACGCGCTTGGTGTATCGTGAAACTCGTCGATGAGCTGAGAGCGCAGGTCGTCGTCCAGAGGGCCGACGATGCGTGGGGTATCCAGTTGGTCGACTCGGAAAGTTAGCAAGTCGCCATCCATGGTGTATTGGTCAACATTAGATCGGCTGCGTGCTGACAAGCGACACCGTGCTGCGTCGGACGGAGCCTTCAAGAATCGGATCATCTCGGAGGAAGCTGGATCGTGTTCATATGCGGTGGCTATCACGTCCCGAAGTGGGCAGAATGCCGGAACCTCGAGCGCAGTGACGTCTTCCGCAGTGCAAACAGCGCAGTCCTCATCATCGGTTTTGTCGCCAACGGCGTGGCGACCGGACTAGACGCGGGGATCGAAGTCGGGTCGACGCGAGAGCGCGTCCGCAAGAATATTGGACTTGCCGAGCTTGTGGTGCACGACGAAGTTATACTCTGAGAAGAGCGACAACCAGCGCGCCATGCACTGTGACAGATGCGGCTCTTCGATGTCGTCCGCAGCGATGCATGGTCATTGTAAACGGCAAACGTTTGTTCACAGGACTTAAAATAAAAGGTAAAGACACATTTTAGTAGCACCTGACCATGCTCAGTACTATGCACCTTCGTAACTTTATCCACAGATATCGCTTACACGATTGTGTGGTCTTATTTTAAAGCTGCTTGTTTCACCTTTTTTGAGATTTTTTTGGGTCAAGTAGCCAATGAAAACGATGCCTTTGCATCCGTTAAACAAAATGCCCTCCTCTTTCGATACTTAACAAACTAGATTAGTAGCACATTAATATTGATCTAAATATGCTTACAAATCCTTAGAGCATCTTCACCGGTAGTTGAGTAAAATTATGAGCAAAGTCTTTCTGGACCAAAAATATATAATCGCGCAGGAGAGCTTTGCTTATACGCATTCGCACCGTCAGAAAGTACAGGGTTTTGGGAAGACTTGATCGAATCATCGTACTTAACGAAGGTGCGTATGTGTATGAGCAAAGCACTCCTGCGCGATTATATATTTTTGGTCCAGAAAGAGTTTGCTCATATAGAGCATCTCCACCGGTAGTTGTTTACTCAACTACCGGTGGAGATGCTCTTATTTACGTATCTTAGTGAAAATAGAGGAGGCACCGGTATATAATGTCTGGACGGTACTTTGAAATAAGTGTGAAGCACATTAGTATACAGAGTTCGTCGATTTTTAAAGGTGTTGACGGTCGAGTATCATGGCATCCAAAAGAGCAGGTGTCTCGCAGCTTATATGTTAATGCTGCTCCACGTAGGTCTTACACAATTACAGTGTATTTCATTCACAACTAACATTTTCTCAAACTACAGCATCCTCCACAATGTCCACGTGAACCACACTACACTGAGAGGACACAGGAACCGCACTGCCCTGTGCCGCTTTTTTTGCTTCTTGGTCGACTTGGCCTTATCCGATGCTGCACAAATTTCATCGATGAGATCCTGTGCTAGCATGCGACCGGCTACGGTAATAGTTTTGCGCTTCTTAGACTTTTTAAGCCGTGATTGAACAGCCAGAATGTTATGTACTACAGTACAAAAGCTTCTTTCTTGTATAATATACACGGCAAGATTGCTGCCGTTGTCCTTCTACACGTTGAGACGAGCGTGCATTTGTACCAAAGAGAGTGGAAAGTTACCACAGGCTGCAAAGCCAGACTGGATGTTGTTCGCGAAATTGCAGGTTTTCCACGCCAAACACGCTAGACGCAAGGCCGACTCCTTTCCGATGCTACGTCCGTCATCGTTCTTATCCGCGAAGAGATCGACGACCCGCAGGACGCCCCGACCGTTAGCGCCCTACAACCCAGTGGGAGATTGAAGTCACTGTCTTCACTTTCTTGCGGAGCGTGCTGTACGGAAAGCTGCATCACCGGTATCCATCAGTTCGCGGTGTCCATCAGTTCGTGCAGTTTTAGAGATGTGCCTGCCCAGCTCTGCCAGCTCGCAAGCCAGGGACCAACGAGTTCCGCCAGACAGCAGATTACAAGCCCACTAATATCCAGATCGAAGATATCGTAGGCGTCATGCCGAGCCCGCAGGTTGACTTGGAATTCGTACGAGGGTCTCAGATTTTTGGGTTGTTTGATTTCATCAAAGGGTACTGGCAAATTGCTTTGGATGAAGCGTGCCAGGAAGTACTCTCCTACATGACCCACCGAAAGATCTACACGCCACGACGCGTACCGCAAGGTAGCTGCGATGCAGCTCTGTTCTTTCAAGCAACGATCGAGAAGTGCCTACAAGAATTGCTCTACAAACATCTATCGGTGTGGATAGATGACTTGCTACTTTATGCTGTAGATGTGGAGACCTATCTCGAAAAATTGGAGCGGCTATTCGAGTTACTTGATTTTTTCGGCTATAAGTTGAGTGTGTCGAAGTCAAGTCTGTACGAACCGCAGGTCAAGTGGTGCGGTAAGGTCAATACCGTTGCTGGAGTGAGCCACGACCCCGCACGTATTAAAGCGTTGGCTACTGTACCATTTCTTACCAATGCTGGCGAGCTACAGCAATTCCTCTGCGCGTCCAATTGGATGCGTGAGAGCGTGGTCGACTTTGCCAGAGCGGCTAAGCCACTGCAGGAGAAGCTGGATCTGGCACTCGCTACTGCATGAAGGAGGACAAAACGCGTAGCAGCTGGTATTAATATTGAGCTGACGAGCAGCGAACGAAGAGCGTTCGATGGACTGAAGAACAAGCTAGCGAACGCAGCAAATTTGGCTTTCCCTGATCCAGGAGCAGTGATGTGCCTCATCAACGATGCATCTGATGTTGGCTATGGTATTATTGTCAGTCAAGTCCGGTGGTGACAGACTGGTAAATCTGTAGCGGAGCAGCAACATGAACTTCATGTGTGCGTGAGTGGCACATTCTCGAGATCGAAACGCAACTGGAGCGTCATAGAGAAAGAAGCACGCCCGATAATTTGTGCATGCGATCAACCCAGCTACTTGCTCTTACGGCCACAGGACTTCCGATTATTTTGCGATCATCGCAACCTGATCTACGTATTTGCGCCAGGGAAAGAAATAAAAAGCACCTCAGGGGCAAGCTATTGCGTTGGGCGATGAAATTGATGGAGTATCGTTATCACATCGAGCATATTGAAAGGACAAATAATGTTTGGGCTGATATGGTTTCACGGTGGGCGGGTAATCATGACAATGAGGTGGCTTTGCGAGCTGTGGTGCTACGGAAGCGCTGGTGAGGAGACGAAGATAGGACTCCGGGGGCCAGAATAAACGGCGGCGAGGGAAGGCAGATAGGATCCCGATGACCCAGACCAACAGTCGACGAGGGGATGAAGAGAGAACCCTGACGACACGACGTGCAAGCACTACAATGTCCACAGCAAGCAATAACACAGTGGAAACAGCAACCAGGACGGTGATAAGACCGTTTGACGACCCAAACTTCACGTGGCCGACACTGGACGACATCGTGCATGCTCAAGAGAGGCACAGAAGCTCTGTGCCAACAAAGACCTTAACCCAGGGTAACTCGAAGAAGGGTTGGTACTGCAAAGGGAAGCTGTGGATTCCAACAGCTGAAGCCGCATTGCTCCAACGCCTCATGATCGTAGCACATTGCGGTCCGCAAGGTCATGGAGGGCGAGCTACTATGGTTGAGCAACTGAAACGACATTTCTTTGTGGATCAGTTACGAGCAAAAGTGGATAAGTTGTTGGCGTCATGTCTGCTGTGTCAGCATGTCAAGGGAGGTAAGGTGGTGCAGCGGCCCTGGAGCGAGACACTGCACTGTCACGAAAGAAATGGAGTTCTACACTGGGATTTTCTTACGGTGGGTGAATCATTTGGCAGTGACAAATATCTACTAGTACTGAAGGATGAGGCGACATACTATTGCGACCTGGTGCCGTGTGCGACACCTACAAGCTCAGTGGCGATTGCCGCCATACTCGACTGGTACGGTCGCTACGGCATCCCGCCAGTATGGGTTTGCGACCAGGGTACCCACTTTAAGAACGAAGTGGTGGCAGAAGTGTGCAAACGACTCAGATGCGAACAGAGATTCACGGTAGCGTACGGCCCCTGGATTAATGGCAGCATTGAGCGCATCAATCGTGACGTGATCCAAGTGCTTCGAGTGCTCTGCTTGGAGTACAAAAAGGACATCAGAGATTGGACAACTTTTGTACCGCTGATAAAAGCGAAAATAAATTATACTCCCTTGCCGTATCTTGGAAACAAGACACCTGTAGAGCAGTTCTGTGCATTGCCGTTGCCAAGCCTGCTCGACTTCTGCGTAGATCCAGAGCAGAAACAATTCATAGAGTTGACTAAGCAGCCCGAGTTAATCGAGCAAAAACTCAAAGAGCTGCAGGTAAGCGTCCTCCAAATGCATCGAGCTGTGGTAGATGAGTGCGCAAAGCAAACCCGACGTAACAAAGACAGGAAGGTTGGCGCGAGAAAGGCGAATTTCAGCGTTGGTGACTTTGTGCTGAGGTCTAGAGTGGACCGGAAGCACCAGGACAAGCTGCTGGTTACCTGGATTGAGCCATACCAGATAGTACGTACTGATGCACACTCATTTGTGGTCCGACACCTCGTGACTGGTGCTGAAGCAGACGTTCATGCGTCTAGGCTAAAGTACTACGCAGACTACGATTACGCAGCGACCGAAGAAGTCAGAGAGCATGTAGCATCCCAGGGCATTGTGCTGTCGGTTGCAGAGCTCAAGGAACACCGATGGAGCCCCAATCGGAAGGGCTACGAGATACAGGTGTCGTAACCCTTTCGCGAACACGGGGTTATCATTTGACTAAAGTATACTATACAAACCAAGACACTTCGTCATGAAGGGGGGGCATTATACCCCCCTTCATGGAAAGGGATTGAGCCAAGCGAGGACTCATGGGAACCGCTACAATCACTATGGAAAGATATCCCAGTGCTGATACGAGCGTATGCTGTAAGGACCGGAGATACTGGCCTTGTGAAGCATATAGAACGGAGTTCAAGATTTGCTAGAGATGCAATTTGAAGTTTGCAGAGTGATGGTCCGGAGTGATGATTACTGTGACTCTGCAATCCAGGACATTCAGACAACATTCGAGCAACACTCAAAAGAACATGATTTGGCTTTGCGTGTTCAGGCACAATTACAGAGTGGTCAAGGCTTGAAGGGGCGGTGTGCATTGGACACCACGCCTTGTCCACTGCACTGGGTAGCACTGAGCGTGCGGCCAAGCTGGCATAGGAAGTAAGGTATAGGTGAGGACTGTAATGTATAGTCGAGGACGTGAAATAACGTACCGACAAGCCGTTGGTAAGTTTCGGCAGGCAGATTGAGTTTTACCTCAGAGACAAACAATAGATCAAGGTTAACAAGAAGCGTCAGCTTCCCTCGTGTGTGTTCGAGTTTCGAAACCCACTACACCATGCGAGAATACGTTCGTGTAGCTAGTGAATTTACTTGCTTTACTTTCAATTAACGCTTCGGGGCTTTGATGGCGGACTCGGACATGCTAAGTGAGAGCACGCTAGGTGCCGATCTTAGACGGAAGAAGTCCGTGGTGGCATTTTAGTTGAAGGAATAGAGACGGAAGAGGTCCGTGATGCCATTATTCACGCGCTGCTCTTCTTGTAGCAAGTTGCTAGTACGGGGTTAGAATCTTTACATATAGAAACAATTTTAAGAATTTTGCTCTTCATTGAAACGTCCATATTCATGCATCTTACAAAACAGAAGTATGACTATATTATTGGGACAACTTCCACCGATCCGATTAAAAGTTTAATATATTATAGGTATTGGACGTCGGTTTTCCGGGCCCGCGTTTTATACTGTTGCACAGACAGGAGAAAGGTGATTAGCAGCGGTATTAAACTGACCTTGATTAAACCGTTTTATGATAGTTTCGAAGGCACCCATTGGGAGCCTTCCATAACCTAGATAAACCGTTTTGAATTCACCTGGTTTAATCACGCTTTATTTGGTAGGGTTAGATATTTTAGTTGTGTAGAACTCAGAGGTACTGTGAGCCAACCTCCGAAACCTACATTAAACCGTTTATTGTATCCGGAGACGTTTGCCGCAACAAGTGTGTATAGCTTTATGCTTGTAAGGAGATCGAATATAGGTCATCGTTTTTAAGACACCCTGTAGCTCTAAGGGCGAGGTCGATGTAAAAACGTATTTTCCCCAAAGATATACTCGAATCTAATTGGTCAATTCTTTTGTTTGTACCTTCTAAGAAAGAGATCATCTCTGTTCCCCAGCGCACCTCACCGATGTCCACTAGGAAGCAGAGATAAAAAAGTGCAAATCACCACAAGTTTAGACTCACCAAGAAGATCGTTGCCAGTGCTGCCGCCGCCGTCGCCGCTATCGTAACTGTTTTCAGCGACAGCGATGGTCGTTTTAATTCTAGACCAGCGTCGCTACGTCCTCCGGACAGCTTCTCGGTAGGTAGCCTTGCGAGATCCTTTGTGCAACAAAGGCTGGTTCCTAAAAATTTGCGCTGCTCCCGCAAGACCTTCGACGAAATTGTGGCCCGCATTAGCCTGCGCTGGGAGCGTGTTTTCGGTCTCCCGCGTCCCAATGCACACGTTGGTGTCCGCGACAGTGTCGCTGTTGCTCTATACTGCCTTACACACGGGTGTTCTGCATACACCGCTGGTCATAAAGTGGGCACTGGCAAATGTCAAGCGTTGACATAAATTCGAGAAGTGGTGATTATTTTAAATAGTTTCAAGGGCTCTACAATCCATTTACCAACAACGGAAGAACGTTGGCGTGAAGTTGAGAGTGGTTTCACTCAAAAGTGCGGGTTTCCAGGTGTCTTCGGCGCTCTCGATGGTACTCTTTCGCATTCATCGTCTTGCCGACTTCGAGGGGTTCTACTGCCACAAAGGATACCCTGCATTTAAAATGCAGGCGGTTGTTGATCACGAACAACGCTGTGTGTCTTATTCGATAAGAAATGGTGCTCAAAATGACCAGTCGGTATTGAACCTCTCCATCTTTGGAACAGAATATTTCTACACGGCTACCCCATGGGAAGTTCTGCCTCGGTGATGCGGGTTATACAGGCCTCCTAAAATTAGGCCTTTTGGGAAAACGGCCTAAATTAAATAATTTAATTTTATAAAAGCGCATAGTTTACTATTGACCTGTCATAGTCAAACAAGATAGACAGAGGGGGTCTGCTTTAATCCACTATTCCAGACAGTTCCAGCGACTGGGGCGCTCCACAAACGCTATCCAGATGAACAACAGACAATGGGGAAGCCTTATACAGCGCGAGGCAAGTACAAGCCTCACGGCTTGCCTCGCGCTGGTGAGGGGACGCCCTCTCTGTGATTATTTTGCTTCGGCAGTTAGAGAAAAGGAAACAACGCGTAAGATACTGATCTAGCCGAAAATCGTCCCTTGAACAATCTTGTTGCAGCACGTGATGCAGTTTAGAATCTACGTTAAAGACATGAATGCATGAATGTCCTAGCGGTCTGCAATAATTTATGTAGCTTACATAATATAATGGTTGCATGCGAAGCTCGATATCGTGCGAAATGGGGGGATAAGTGATAAGGCTATCGTGCGCAGTGATAGCCTATTAATACTACAGCGCGTCCTTTAACAAGACACAGGACGGTGATGATCATATGCGCCGGTCTGTACGTGGAAGGGTTGGTTTCCACATTAACCAAGAGGAAAGCGGTCAAAATTCTCTGGAATGAAGTAGGAATCGGGCATTTAGGACCCCGTTCATTAGCTGGGGTATCCCAGGCAGCACAGTTTATATATGTTGTGTATATTGCAGATCAGCAAGGCAGGAGGAGCACAAAATAAAGAAGGTCGTAATTTAAACAAAATAAAAATCGAAAAGTCTACAATTTAGCTTATTTTATTTAAAAACTATTTTTAGGAGGCCTATGGTAACCCCAGTGGGGTTATAGGCAACGCCACACGTGCTAACGTCATATCCAATTCGACTAGGTATGGTGCCAATGGAAAGCAAGTATAACTACCATTATAGCTGCACACGCATCACGGTGGATCAAGTATTCGGCCGCCTCAAAGGCATATTCCGCATATACAAACAGCCACTCCAGCAAGAGACACCAGAGTACATGGCGATGGTCATCGTGGCGACGCTCGTGTTGCACAACTAACTGATCGACCTAAGCATAAAGTGAGCAGGAGAACCCAGGCACAATGTTTAGAGAAAGTTTCAAAAATGGCAGCATTTGAGTCAAAATAATCACCAGAGTCCAATTCCATCCACTGAGATGATCTGAATAGCGTGTGGAACGATAGGAATCGGTTAAAACTTGACTCTAGGCTGTCACCTCAAAATCCCAAAAATATATGTTTATCCAGGTTTTCCTATCCTCATAAAATTAATGTGACTGTGATTATTACCATAGGCACTGTAGTTTCCAGTAATTTCTACAGTCGACCTGGGTTCTGCTGTGAAGTCGATGAAAAGGAATGAAGTGAAGCTAGTGTATATCTAGTACGGCATCGGCAACTCTATCAAAGCGCCTAGATGCAGACAGAGTCTGTCGTGAACACCAGCATCAGACGTACCATCCGAGCCTGTACCATCGCAGCTCCTTGGAATTCACTAGGACCAGGCATATACTGGTATAACAGTTTGGCTTGATAGGTTTATAACAGTGGGCTGTACGAGTCGTGTAAGATTTCTTGGCCGAAGCGCAACGAAAGAGTTATACAGTCGAATTCCACGCAGTTGGTAGCGCCGAATCGCTCGGCGGAGAGCTTATCAAAGCTCGTTCCTGCATAAATGGTAGGGTCACGCCTGCACGCAATGCACTGGTCCAGCACTAGCAGTTCAGGACAGGTATAATCATGGCTGGACACTTCATCGTCGTCTTCGAAAGCATAGTTCTTGATGTTTTTTTGCTGCTGAATAATTGCAGAATGAATTGCCTCAGCACCAACGTCGAGATCATGGACCACTACGGCGAAGCCGTGTTTATAAATAGTGATGTTCCAGCTTGGCCGTACGACAATCGCCGCTACATGCCTTAGTGCTTTATTGGGGCTTGCACCAGCGAGCTAAATAGCCACAGGATGCTCATTGCCGTTGAACCGGAGACCGAGCGTTGATCAAAAGAGCAAGGCGTCCAGGTAACTCCTGGATTTCTTCAGCTACGAAACAGTAGCTCGACAGTGTAGCTTACGATCGAAATCTGAGTACCCTATTAGTAGTAATTTGCACATCGCCTCAAATTACTACTTCCTGTAGTACTTCGAGCATTTTTTCCAGTAGATAGTAGTGCACCACTACAAAGTACTGTCAATCCCTCGTTACGCTACAGCTTACTATTAACCCATAGTCCGGGAGAGAACCGTACCGTTTTACATAACAAGTCTAAATATTGTTTTTACCTGTGCGTGTTCGATGAATTTAAAACCGTGAAATAGTCAAAACAAACCTTATCATTCTCTTTGAGTAAGGCTTGGCGCTCACCCAATGTGCTTGAACGACAAACGGCGAGTTTTAGAAAAAGAGCGGTCGCGTTGAAGTCATTCCATCAATTTACGGCATTTTTTTCAGCGTTTTTCACGCATGCGTAGGCTACCAAAACAATATTAAAATTGGTATCAATTGAAAGATATGTGCTAGTAGTTCATACTTTTGGACGCAAGGAACGCAGCTTAGTTGTCTTCGTTGGCTGTGGAAGTTGGCGACTTCAAGCGTGGAAGAGCAACATGAACGATTTGCACTGAGAGCCCATCATCCTATCAACACGTTGAGCCGCGTGGTGAACGATGATTGGTTAGTATGATTATCACAATCCAATTTTTCGCAGATCTAAGAAAACCCTATGGTCACTCTCGGTGCAGATATACTTCATTTGCCATTTTGCTTCGCTATAACTTGCTCTAAATGTATCGGATTGAGGTAGAAATGCCACCATTCGGAATTACTTCTTCAGCACTATTTAGTATACAGTCTGTGTTTCCTCATATTGCTTTCTCACAAAACTGTTATTCGGGGGTGTTCCGCTAAGCGGACTTTTCGACACGGTTTTGTTTTCGGACTCTGACTTATAGCGGAGCGATTCCCGCAGCTCAGATTGCCAAAAGTCTCAACCGGTATTGGGGGGCCGAAAGGCCTGCGGGCCGCCCGCAGAAATCGGTGTAGTAAAACGCAAATTCAAAAAGCTATTTTTGAAAATTCATGGTGAAGAAGAGCGCTGCTCAAGTTGCTGTGGCCGAGGCAATAGCTCTTCGGTAATTCCCGCCGTCGCTGAAGTATGCTGCGATGGGGCAAGGAGCGCTACTGTCAGAATGGTTCGAGCTCCCAACCCTCACATGGATCCAACAGAAAGCCAAGGTGTGAGAAGGCTGCTGTTGCGTGTCGACAGTAAATGAGTACAAACATCGCATTATCGAGGATATACAGTATCGGACGGCACTGTAGTATGCATGCTATCAGTGCGCAGGTTCTAAAAAAAAAACGTTTTATCCAAGATTAGTCATCCTTGCCTTGCATCCTCGAAAATGTTGGTACTATTTTTTTCATTTTTGTGCACTTAAAAGACAGGTATTTCGTCAGAATTGCTTGATATTGTGTACGACGGAATGCTCTCTACGAAAGGTATAGCAGGCTCTGTAGCTAATTTTGTGTGCAGGCGTCAAAAGCAGTACTACTCTATTCGGCCGCGTACGAGGCCAAAGTCGAGGAGTTGCGCTTAAAGAATGCGGACTATTTTCGTCCGCTACCACCAGCCGAGGCCCAATACACGGCTAATCTTGCATGCTTGGATGCAGAGCTGCTTAAAGAACTACGGCTAACTCATTCTCACATTTTGGATCGTTTGTGTGCAGCACAGATGGCAGATACAAAGTGTGATCGTGTTTTTCGAGTGGACCACTATTTAATAACAGAAATTCTGCAGTAAGCTCAAAATTTACGGGTCCGATGGGAGCAAGGTGCAGTCCTCCAATATTCGTTTGTTGTTGCCTACACAAAATGAGGTTGCTCAGATACTGGGAAGGCCTCTCACCAAATCTGAAAACCATGGGGAGACGGAAGATCTGTTGCGGAATAGGTAGCTAAAATGACTAGTGAATCCGATGGGCCTCGGATATGCGTGTGCAGTAATATATGATGTGCAGCGAAATCTCCGCACACGAAGAATGCGCAAGTCGAGTGATATCAGCAGTGGAATTAAAACGTTCGGATTGGAAGGTGTGCGTAAGCAGTAAACTGGTTCAGATTCGTCGTGGAGACATCTACATCAATGAAAACCAGTACAGAGAAGTCGGGGGTGAAGTTCGAATTGTGTCGACAAGTTAGCTCAAAGCAATTCACTCCAAACTGAAAAAGCTACTTGATCGTGTACTCTCAGTTCAAGTTGGCCTCTGGATCTTAGACATGTTCATTTTACAGGTTTGCGCTTCTTACGTGTCGCTCTTCTTATGTAAGTTATTTATTATAACTGGTTGGGGCAGCACAACCTAGTAGTGGGATCCAAACATCACCACAACCCCGAATTCCGGGACCGATTTCCGTAGTGCGTGTTAAAGTGCCAATATGTGCCATGGTCTACTCCCAGAATCGCCCCAGCTCGAGTATATGAGGAAACCAATGTCGATCAAGACGGGTCATTTTGTACCTAGCAGCAACTATCGCGCTGGCGTCTGTAATTTGGATGAGCACAGACCATTGGGACAATTATTTGAATCGGTCCAGCTCCGAACTTGTGAGATTGAGTCAAATACACTATCCCAAGCTGTTACTTTAGATGATATACGATCTCTACCTACGAACGCATTCACAAAGATGAATCACATCAGTCGCAGAGTTTGTTTCGTGCAGTTGCTGCAATTGGAGCCGGAGTACGATGCCGCGCGAGAGTTTAGCGCACACGAATTTGCTCTGCTAAAGCAAATTCGTTCTGATCAACAGAGCAGCCAAACGGGCTTGGCCCGATAGTCAAGCTGTCGCAACGATCCTATACTATTGTGCAGTAGATCGCCTGGACAACCGCTCACTTAATCTCAGAAAACGAAGTTTGAGCTCGATTTCTAGACGACTGCCAGGAAAAGTCGCACAGCTGACCGTAGCACCACCTGCCAATAGCCACCGAATTATCGTCACAACGGAAAAACCTATCCAAGACGAGATCGGCAAGCCTGATGAGGAGGCGTTAATGCGAAATCTGTTCGTAATGGTGTCTACGTGATCTTTAAAGCATCGCAACGCCATCAATCCGTCCTATTGTAACTTTTCAACTCTCGTCTTGGGATGCCAATATTGAAAAAGATCTACGCGGTATGGCAGCACAGTTGGGAAAAGGTTGTAAAGAAAAGTGGATAATCATACATCAAGAGTACCTCAAGCATTACCCGGCCTCCAAAATGGGCCAAAACGCGTTTCGAATACGGTTGCGTGATCGTAAAAGTGCTAAAGCAACTCCTCAGGAACTGCCCTCACTACCTCCACCTCCTACACCAGCCGTACTGTCTGATGCGTAGCTGAATGTAGAGCCACTGGTAGTACTAGCACCAATTCCAGTAAACGGCATATACCTGCTTGCAAGAGCTGCCGCCAGAACAAGTAAGGTGTGGACAAAGAGCAAAAATCCGCGATGCGAACAACGCCAAGATACACAAGCACAGAACAACACTGCCTCACTTTTTAGACATAATTGAAATTTAAACCTTTTGTGCCATCTTCATTTAATAACTATACGTAGAAACCACATCGTAAAGCAACAATACGTTAGCTATCGTTATGCTAGTACCCTCAGAGATAAGCAGCACGCAATCGTACCATACAACGTAGTAAGGAGCTCACCAACTCGCGATATTACCAGGTTCGACGTAGAACCACGCTAGTGTCAGCCCGTTTTCAAACGACACGCTGCCACGAAGCGAAGCAACGTTACTATTTAAATAGTTTAATATATTTCCACATTGGCGTGTAGACCTTTAAGTTATTGATAAACTCGCTCGTAAACCGTAGTGACCTCGATGTCCTCGGAGTATCGCCTTTTCATCTACTGCAGCTTAATATCGCTTCTACTGCGCTATATACACGTCACCACAAACACAGTGTGTACACAGAAGACGTCAGTGCGCAAAGCAATATTCGGTAGCAAATATGTAGCTTAGCACTTCAGCGATGGCGCTGCGCCCGCTGTTCGCCTGTGTCGCTTCCTTTCTGCACTGTGTTTTGCTCACAAGACTATTGGGCGTTAATTTTTACTGATTAATTTTCATCAAATTAAATTATTGAAAGAGCGGGTGCCGTACCTACGTATACTGGAGCCAACAGGGGCCGTTACCGGGACAGAGTTGAAGTCGTGGACAGTCACAGTAGGTCAAGGTGGTCTAAGTTGGTCTCGGGACAAGCCTACGAATACTCAAGCCCCCCCCCCCACCCCCACCCCCGGCTTGACCGGTACTGGTGGGCTGTAAAGACCGCAGGCCGCCGCAACCCGCAGGGTTGCGTGTAGCCCGCCCGCAGTGAAACCCACGTGGTTAGACAATTCTAGAAAATTCAATTTTCGGCCCAAAGTCCATAGGTAGGACAAGTCAAGCACAGGCTGCTGTGGTTGAGGCTATGGCGCGACGCTGGTTCCCACTCTCGCTTAAATACCCTGAAATGGGCCTGGTACGCTACTATCGGAACGGTTCCTTCCCTACCCATACGTGGGCTCCGGAGTGCCTGGAGCCCAACCGCAAACCCAAGTGTGTTGTGCTAGGTTGTCGCTGTGTGCCCAAAGTACAAGCAGTACAAACAACGTACTATTGAGGACGTGGAACATCGGACGGTTCTGTGCTACGCTCGGTACCAGTGTACTGGTACAGCGAAAAAGTTATTTTCTACCATCAGTGACCTATATCTGTCGTCTAAGTTGTTCGTACTCAACTTCCTGAATTTGCTAACTTCTAAGAGAGGTATATCATCAGATATGTTTGATATTGTTTGTGATAGCATGCTGTCGACTAAAGGAATATCAGGTGCTGTAGCAATTATTGAGCGGCGGCAGAAGCGGTGCTACACCTTCTTTCTCGTGTTGAAGTCGATGTGGAGGTATTGCGCGAAGAGAACAAAACAAATAGCCCACCTCTTCCTCCAACAGAAGCACAGTTTATGACAAGTCATATGTGTCTGGATGCCGAAGTGCTGAAGGAGCTATGGCTAACTCATGCTTACATTCTCTCTAGGTTGTGTCTTGCACAGGTAAAATACTAAATGTGATCGTGTTTTCCGCGTGGACCACTCACAAACGTTCTGTAGTAAGCTCAAGGTGTATGGTGCTGATGGGAGCATTCGAATGTTGTTTCTTGTACAAAACGAGGTAGGTCAAATTATGGGAAGAACGCTAACCAAGTCGGAGAATCATGCCGAGACAGAAACCCTTTTGCAAGGTCTAGTATCTAAGATGGGTCGCGGATCCGATGGGCCTCGAATATGTGTTTGCAACAACGCGAATGCGAGTCGCAATCTCATCGAGAGAATTTTTGGTAATAGGGTGGAGATCAAACAAAACCCCTTTCATGTCATTACTAGATTTACAGACAACGTAAGTGGTAGTTCAACGAAAAGGTGGCTCACGGTGCAGTCCCCAGCAGCTATCTACGAAATTGCGGCCTCCTACGGATTGCGAGTATCGACTCGCTACGATATTGAAAAGCTCTGGGCACAAAAGCTACCTCCGTGAAACAATCCGAATGGAAAGGTTGTGTAGCAAGTATCTTAGCCCAAGTTCACCGAGGTGATGTCTATGTCGTCGACAATCAGTATACTGACGCCGGAGGCGAGGTTTGCGTTGTGTCTACTAGCCAGTTGGAAGCTATTCACTCGAAGCTCCATAAGCTTCTCGACCGCGTCCTATCGGTTGAAGTCGGGCTGCGCATTTTTATCTTCATTTTGCGGGTTTGAGATTTCTAAACTAAGCGCTGGGTATTCGCTACTTTTACTGACCGCCTGAGGTAGCATAATTTAAGTGTAGACATAAAGTACCATCGCAACCCCAAATTTGTGGGTACCAACTTTTGAAGTGTTTGTCAAAGTGCAATTATGTGTCAAGGTCAGAGCTAAACATGGCCTGCATATATTACCGTGACGCCGAAGATATTCGTAATATATTATGGAAAACATGGAAGAAAAATGGAAAACATCGGCAATTTTCCATGCCTTCAAGACCTAACCCTTTCAGAAAACATGGGCGCTATCGGTCGCCATTTGAATTTTAGTACACGAACTCCATCAGTGCAATTTCCTTTGTAAGAGCACAACTTGCTCGCAGATAAAGCACAGGTTCACATCTTTGGGTGTACTTTCTCCTTTGTGACCTCCGAGTTTGTTTTACTCGTTTTATAATGTTATTTTCAGCAGCGCTAGCGACAAGTGTGTCGTTCAAAATCAATTGATAGATGAGTTAGTGCACCTAATCGCAAGTGTGAGTCTGTATTGGGCAGATTCTCTAATTACTGCAGTGCAAGTATTAGGAGAACGTAACAGCCTGTACACATGGAGTTTACTTTCACGTTGAGGTGGATTGCCAGAGGTTTTGCACTTGCCTTTTATTAGGGTTGTTTGTATTCTTCTTCTTTGTTTTGCTCAATAAGATAGGTGCCACGTTGCCAGAAATCTGTCATCGTTTTCTTTTGTTTCGATATTTGAAGTGTGGCAGTCCACTTGCGTTCCAGTTTCACTTTACCAATGAGCTTTGTTCTCGTTGGTTTGAGATTTGTGTTTAGTTTATAACTGACTTGCTTAAAATCAGTGCATGGGCTTTGGGTCATTTCTCCAGGTGAATGTTGCTGTCGTAAAACACATTTTTATTGCTGATAATCTCCTTTCCCTTTCTTATTTTTTTATTCTTTTTCTTTTGAGGGTGATGACAATGGCAGCGGCTCGTGGCTTGCCAGCTCTAAATAGTCTGGCTTGTGCTATGTCTTCGGAACCTTTTGTTGTTGCTGATAATCTTCATTCCCCCTATATTTCTCTGTTTTTTTTCTTTTGGGAAGTGGCTTGGCAGTGGCTCATTGGCTTGCTCATCTTCTTCATAACATGTTTTTATTATTATGTGTGATGGCTATGGCAGTGGCTCATGGGCTTGCCTCAAGTGTTTTGTTTTCTACTATTAGTACTATGATGGCATTGGCTTTTAGCCAGCATATGCAGCGGTCCAAGGCTCGCTCTTGTAGTACTAGTATTACAAGCACATTGTCATGGGCGACATTACAGCCCGTATGCTCCGCTTATAGCGGGCTAAATACGAAGTGCGTATGGTGCGGAGTTCAGGGAGGTTTTTCTTTGGTTCGATATCTCGTGGCAGACGTCCTGCTCACAGCGAGCAGCTCGCTGGCTGGCGTAGAGGGTAACATGCCTTGAGGTGCCGGTGGCACGTGGTAGCCTCCCGCGCGCCCTCTTGTCGGCGTCGAAATTCATGCCCTGTTAGACAGGTGGCGCTCTGCGTTTGAGCCATCCTATATTGGTAAGAAGCGTCGGGCTTATAACCTATTAAACAAAGGGGATTTGCAGAGGTGTTAAGGCAGCTGAGGATGGCGAGAATGCATGTGCATGTTAGTGGGAAGAGAATCTTGGAGGAGAAGCTTGTATATTGGACTTGTGTGAAGGACTTGATAAAAGGAGAAATGATGACCAGTTATCCAGATTCTCTCATTATAATATCTAGGTTTGTATGGTCAATACAGTGTTTAGTATAATTTACGTAAGTCTTTCTTACAGCATCGCTGTGACTTCGATATAGCATATCACGTCGGAGATGCATACTTTGACACTAGTGAAGCGATTCCCGCAGCTCGGATTGCCGTCTCCGATATCAAACTTAGGAATAAATGTGCATAACCAGTGCATATGGGAATCTCAGGGACGTTATTAACAGAGGTAGATTAATAGCTTCGGTCATTTGTGCTACAGACATGGGGCCTGCACCGTGCAGCCAATCTACCTACTTGATGATGATGAAAATTGAGCGGTTCATCTCATTTTTCATTGTGATTATCCTACTAGCACTTCTGCAGCGATCGCAGCGGAATGCCATTTACGCCTCTTCTAGGCTGTGTCCTGGCGTGCTTGCAGCCTTGTAGATCTGACATAAGCTGTAGCAAGGGGGGGGGAAGCTGTCGCCGCGTTAGGGGCCGCCAGGGGGGGGGGGCTACATGGCACTGTAATACGTCTGGGGCGCAGAGCGTGGAGGGGGAGCAATAGTTTTGCCTTTGGCGACATTTGGCCAGCTTTTTTGCAAAATTCTCTCACCCCATCCGTGCTACCGTGCTACACCGTGTAGTACACGTGCCCAAAACCTTGGTTCACATACAACCACCCGTGATACCAGTTGCGCGATCTATGCGCCGGCTGATTACACAATCAGGTATCACCGGTGATGCCAATTCTACCAATCTACCTCTGTTAATAGCGCTCCTCAAACCCGCATGTCCAGCCTCGACCCTCGCCCAGACTGTTTTAGTCGGAATAAACTGTCATATCTTATATCCCAGATTTACACCTTACCCTATTTATTCTGTTCTCTGAAATTTATTTCAGAGATAAGGAGGATGCGACTCGAGGTGTTGTTTTGTGGATTCTTAATTTCCTGTTTAAAACGATGTTGATGTGCCAGCAGAAAAGAAAGATCTTCTTATAAACTTCAGATATTGCCAGTCGTGGATCTTAATATCTGAGTGAAAACGATAGACTAACTGAATGTTGCCTGTATCGTCCGGATTGGGTCCTAAAGTATTTCATAATGTTGCAAGAAGGCCACGGAGACTTCGGTAGAAATAGCTACCAACAAAAGTGTCAGTGTCGGCAAGAGAACCATCGGGTGGAATACATGCAAAAACAAAATCTGGGGTATCAGCTAATACGTATGTGACGTCAACCTCTTAGTTAGCTTCATTGGCTTCGGTGCACAACTACTCGATACAGAACTGGAATGTGAGCTGGAAAGATCCAATATCCGGTAGTAAGCTGACTAACTGTGGGAACATGGGGACAAAGTGGCAGCTGATCTAATATTTAGGTAAGGACACTGACCTCTAGTGTTAGGAACAGGATTATTCACTTTCTTCTCTGTCTTGTGTATTGTGAACACCAGTTCTTTTGTCCTTTCGGATTTACTCACTCTCAAGCGATTTGCCATTACCAAATGGCGGTCGATTTATTTTTAAATCGCTCAATATGCCGTCTGCTACCTGGGCATTCTGGTCGAATTGCACATAAATCTACCAACGCTACCCCGATCGGCCAATCAACGCCTTCAACGATCGTTGTATGCCTGAGATCGCGGAGGTGGTTGGCTTATACAGAGATACAGTGCTCGGTGTGTTCGATCTAATATGGGTAAGAAGAGGGATTTCTATACTAACTTAGGGTAAATAGAGCATTACCCCCGTAATAACGGTCGATTTAGTGTCAGAATAGGACAAAAAGGGTGGTGGTTACAAAAAGTTTTAAAGGGTTAAAAGGGTCCAACGGGACCTCTAGCAGAAATCAATACATATGTTTCCTCCTAATTTGCTAACATTTGTTGGGAAACCATGAGGTAGAGGTCCATGTGGACCCCTACCATATTACGCCAACTTCCGCAAATCATTTGACTCTATTATACCCATCCGCGGCTCAGCATTTTTCTAGTAGAGGTCTATCCGGACCTCTACGAAGGAGCAAATCCGCCGAGTTGCTAAAGGGCTAACCCTTTTAAGGCTGTTTGTTTTTACGTATTCGAGATTCTTGAAAGCGGGTGTGCAGTTCGAAGCGCAGCTTGTATATATCAGATGCTGCGTCGATGGTACTTATTACGGGAAATTCCAACCTTCGAAGTTTTATAGTGCTTAGATTTTGAATTTGCTAGTACTTAGGTAAAAATACTAAGCTTTTGTGTTAGAGGATTATACACTTTTTCTCTCTACTGTGCTAATGCTGTTTGTTTGTTTGTACGTACGTAGAATGAGTTATAGAAAGCGGGCGTGCTGTTCAAACCCCAGTTTGTATTAATTTCGGTGCTTCTTCGGGCAACGCACGGCTTTGTAAACACATATTTATGATCTGAATTTCGTGTCAAATTTTGATGCCCGCGCGCTGCAACACTAGCACGTGCTTCTTCACCCCCCTGACGTTGACGATGACCGTGAACCGTGGGAGAGTGCGTGATGTTGAGAACTACTCAACGGAGGACGTGAACAAACTTCTCGACGAAACTGAAAGTACCTTGCCTACCGTCGTTTGCCACGGCGCTGCGAGTGACCAATCCCACTACTTGTGACCGCCTATCACCTTATACGACCGTTCACTGCATCGGGAGTTGCCCCGACCACCATCTCATGATGGTGATCCCTCTTCGTTAAATACAAAGCCCAAATTACAAATACAGCAAAGTCTAACTCGATAAAATTGACCTCTGTTTTATTTGACGACGGCTCCCATTGTTATTCAAGAAGGATGGAGAAGGGATGAGGGAGTACGCCAAAGCGAGCTTTGTAGACATGGCAGTGACCCCGTACATTTACACTACTTACTAATTATGCCTTTCTGTGCCTTTGTGCTATAGCTGATGTGATAGTGACGTAGGTACGGCTTCAGGAGGAGCTGCCCATCTAGGGTTTGAAGCACGAGTTTGCGAGACTGATTGCTGGCAGGACAAGGCTGGCTTACGTTATCAATTAACGTGTTGCTACTTGTAAGCGCTTTCAACGTGCACGTCGTGACTGATACCACGAAGAACAGCCAAAGAATACGCTGTATCCACCTCGTAGAACCAGGATGCAAGGACGGCAACTTGCTGCTGCAAGTCATATACGTCTACAATGGTAATTTGCTTGCTTGAAAATTCTTGCTGTTAGTGTGCTAATACTTGATGCACTGACACCATACTGAATGCTTGTGCAGTGTATTGAAGAACTTAAGCTAAGCTAAGGAGAAATCAAGACTGGTTATGTCAAACCATGGCCAAACTATATTGACAGTACCACTTGAAAAGGAAGAATGATCGAGATAACGAGTTGCCGGTAACTCTAAAACCCATGTGTGTCATGACGTGGCCCATTGAACATAATGAACGTGCCAGCAAATAACCATGCAAATCATGCTGAAAACATGGGCAAAGTTCAGCAAGCAGTGCCGCTCCTTCCTTCTCAAACTCCTCGTCCACTTTGCTCATTAGCCAGGAGTAGCATTCCTTCCCTTCTCTGCATGTTTTTAACATACTGCATACAAACTGCATTGCGATCAATTGCCGCTGTGTGAAATCTCTAATTCCTTCCACGTGACAGACCCAACATTCTTCCTTATCTGCCTGCAACGTAAGATCCATAGTCTCTTCATAAGGTGCAGTGCGGCCAATCATCGCCAGCGCTTCTTTTACCAATCTCTCCAGAAGCATGCAGGGAATAATCGCGCGATTTTCTCTAAGTTCATGTTCTTAGGTTTATTTTGTGGTGTCGAACCTCGAAAGTATTCAGAAACGAGGACAACTCAAGTAGAAGCGGCTCTCTCGTCTGTAAAAACTCCATCACAGCAACCACGTCATCTCCACGAAGTACGTTTTTCAGCTTAGCGCCCTTATTGAACTATTTCCGATACAGAATACTATATCTACATGGCAGCTTCATAGTTGCTGAAAACTCACACGTACACATCCACGAGAACTTGTCGACTCGGTGTGAACGGCCGTCGCGCGTCAGTGTCACATATAACGCCTCATCGTCAACGGAGTAACTCTTGATGAATTCTGGATTAACTGCAAACGTGTACTCCGACCTGAAAACCTCGGTCAGTCACTCGCTCGTCATCCCCAGAAACGGATTCATTTCCTCGCTGAAGACGATGTTCTTTTGCGAACCCGGAAAAATCACGCGAGTAACGTAGTCATCTACTTTGCGTCTTTATAAGCGTAGCACCGAGTCCAAGCACTGCTTTATGTTCGGGGGAACTGTCCAAATCGGCCATCAGCTTTCCAAAGAAATTTTCCAGTCTGTTGTTGGTGTTGTTGCAAAAATGAGGAAGATTCATTCTGTACATCGTAACCCACATCTCTGTGCATTTCATTCAGTTCGCATCGAAATAATCTTAAAGTTCCGTGCGTCTTCCACGGGTAGCAAGCGACTTGAACTCATCTTTATGAATTTGTAACTCGTCTTTAGATTTAGAATAAACTATGTTCGACACACAGTAATCAAATTGCTGCAGAACTTCGCTTTTGTACGTGCCGTATTTCTAGTCATCTCGAACAGTCTTGCGCAGCCAATTAATCACGTGGAAATGACACCACAGGATTCGTTCTTCGGAAAACATGGACCGCAGCACCTCAATCTCATTAAGATCCTTAGCCATCATAGTCAGCTGTGTTCGCTCCCAGTCGTTTACTCGCTAAAACTGCTCAACAACCTTGATCATGTGCCAGTCTGCATTCCGCTTGATCACGGAGTGCTGCACCGCCTGTCCATTTTCGAACTGGTCCATGATCACCAACGTGCACAGTTGATAGTTGTATCTGTAGGTAGCAAATAGAAACATATCGAAAACATGGCAGAATCATGGTAACATGAGCCCGACACTTATATTAGAAACCTGGTCAAAACATGGTGCAAATTCAAAAAAACATGGTACAAACCTGTTTGTTTTGTGTGTGCAATCGACGAGCAGGATTTCCGGGAAGCGTTTGTACAGCTTTCGCATGTGCTTTGAGCTGATGGAGACAACAACAGTATGTCCGTGGCTGGCTTCATCGACCGCCGGCACGTTTCTCCTGAGCTTCCAGATCGAATTTCACTAGTAGTTCAGCGACTTGGTCTTCGTCACTAAGCGAAACACCTTATTCATCACAGAAAAGCCCAGCATCCAAAACCAAATACAGTAGTATCAACAAGACCCACCTGTCTTCTTGATCTTGGCGATCATGTTGTAAACGTTTGTCAGCTGTACGTAATGAGGCGAGTTGACGCGGATGTAGTCGTAAATTCTGCTAGTCTTGCTGCCACTTGCAACCATAAGCTCGACGTCACTCACGATCGGGGAATGTAAAGGGACTTGTCGAACGGACGGGTCCCTTTGGTAGACTGCTTCTGAATCTTGATGACAATGTCCGTAAAAAGCGTTCTTGGCTTGAATGCGCCATTCTCCACTCTTAAGTTGCACACACTGAGCGCGAAAGCGCATCTTACACCCAACGCCTTTCACCTTATGGGAGGGACGTGCCCCTTGCGACCAAACTCGAGGTTTCCACGCATGCGTACAGATATAATCGCGCTCGTAGGGATCAAAAATTTCTGGAACTAGCGGAGTTTCATCGGCGGGTTTCCCGGCGTGAACCTTTATGTTAGAAATCCAACGATTTCTTAGCCGAACGTTCTGAGTCTCGCTGACGATCACCACTGAGTGGTTGGCTTCCTGGTACTTTTTCAGATTCGCATCAAATGCTTCCCAATCCTTGTGGTATGTCTTCATGTTAGAGACGAAGTTCCGTGCTTAGCAGCCACCACACTTTCACCACCTCGGTAGGTCAACATGAACCCCTTCTCGTCCAACTTGCCGTACGAGATCAAGTTGTGCACGACACCCGCCGCATAGAAATCATTGGTTAGCTTGATGACCTTCTCAGCACCACACTCTTGAGTTCTGTTGCATTTAAACAATACCTGTTTTTTGTAAACGTTTTCATCTTTATTCCGCGGGAACGCCTGCGGATGCGGACAGTGCTCGCGCTATAAGCCAGCAGCCCCTATCGTTAAGGTTGAGCAGCGCAGTACGTTCCCATTTTTAATGGCCCCACAGCGATATCGTGCGCCTGGCGTCCTTGGGCACCGTGAACAACTTCATTGCTTGGGCCGGGGTGATGTTCATCTTAAACGCTTCCAGCATTTTCTCCATCACATACTGTAGCGTAGGCAATTGCCCCCACCAGGCCTCGACCTGCTTGTGGTAATACCTCTCCGCTGTACCCGCTGAGTAATGTCCGAGTAGATCCACTTTAATATCCTCGGGTCACGTGAAGCCACACGCCGACTGGGCGATGTTGTCTTGATGCTCGAAGCGACGACCCCACTCCAGGAAGCCGGACCCCAGTCCAACGTATAATTCCTTGTCGTCGAACGGTCTGATCCCGAGTTTCTTCTGCCGTGCGTCCGGATAGCGGGGCGTGGCGGCTTTTTTTACCCCAGGAAACCTCCCGGCTCCTGGCTGAGCGTGAACTGCCTGCTAGTGCTCCTGCGCTGCCGTAGCATACAGGCGCTGCAGGTGCGACATCGGCATGCAGTACCCAGGCTGTTGCTGTGCAAAGTATTTTGGCGGCGCCGCTGGTCTTCTCGGTGTCGCCATTCATGACGTCTCCGGCGATCCAGCCAAAGAGTCGATATGCATCCGTGCTCCACACCCGAGCCCTATAGAAAACAGGCTCGAGTTATGGATGGAGTTGTGGACACACTGGCGCCATTCGCGCCGTCTCCGTTGCCCCCAATCTTCTCCTCTAGCTTCGACTTTGGCTCCTCGAGTTTCTTCAGTCTCCCGGCTATTCCTCGCATGATGTCCAGCAGCTCGGATGCGTTGTCCCCTCCGTCGCCTTGGCGGCCGTCGGGGTTGTTGCTGTTGCTCCTTTCGCGAGCGACACCGGTGCTCTCGTCTTCAACGTCGTCGGCTATGCCGGCCCTTTCGCGGTTGGCAACGGGTGCTGGCGTCGTCGCTGATGCTACGTCGCCGGCGGCCTCGTCGGTGACTTTGGTCATTGGGCTCATAACCTGTAGGAAGTCGGTCAGCGACCAGACCTGTTAGCACTTGAAAACACACGAGGCTTAATACACAAAAGAGAGAGTGATATTAGATTCAGTCTTCGTCCTACAACGCCGTATCCACCTCTCAGTTCTCTTCGTGCCCTGACAGCCAACCAGTAACCTCGACCACTGCACCGATCTCCGGATCCGTCGCAGCTGCCGACGCCCTCGCACTTGGCTGAGGATCAGCCAATCACACCCCGTGCACCACGGTACTTCAACAGTTAGGGCAGCTGAGGATAGTGAGAATGCATGTAAATGTTTGTAGGAAGAGAATCTTGGAGGAGAAGCTTGTATATTGGCTTGTGAAGGATTTGATAAAAGGATAAGTGAGGAGATCCTCTTATTATAATATCTAGGTTTGTATGGTCAATACAGTGTTTTGTATAATTCACGTAAGTCTTTCTTACAGCATCGCTGTGACTTCGATATAGCATATCACGTCGGAGATGCATACTTTGACAGCCTCCCACATTGACGAACGTGTATTGCTTTGGCATTCAGCTTTCCAGATTACAGACGTGCCGTGTAGGGCATGATACCTACGCTGGCATTGGTGATCGTCTTTATCTAACGTGCTGTGTGCGTTTGTTAGTGTGGCGTTTGTCTCCCAGTTATCGAGGGGACGAGGATAAACAACGTACGTAATATCGCACTCTAGCACCACTCGCACAAGACGGTTCGAAAATGACACTTATTAGCCGTGTTCTCTACCATGTCTCGACATGTTTGTGGTCATGTTTCGTGATATGTTTAAATCATGTTCTTGCCGTATTTCTGCCATGTCACGACTGCTTTTCCGTCTTTATTTTAGATCTTTTGAAGGCCAGAATGGCTCACACGAAGAAAAAAACGCTAAAATTCTAAAAGAGCTTGGACTCCTGGGCAGCCAAAGCAGCAGCTGCAGTAGCGACGACAAATCTGGCGTTGGAGAGCACGTAACATACCATGTGCTCAAACCACAGATGACATTGAGCATCACGATGATCACCATGACGATGCTCCAAGTGGCGACGACCAAGGTGAAGAGGGTTCGGTCAAAGGTGAGCAGATGTCGGACAAGACAAATGATGATGCTGAAAGTGATGGTGGGGCAAGTGAGCAAGCATCGCAAGGATCCCAGGGCAGCCGCAAGCGTGCGCTAGCTGATTGCGATGAAGAACTGTGGCATGGTTGCTTTTGACGTTGGATTGCGGCGCAATGTGTTGGTAATTCGAGTCAAGGTTAACAAGGCGCAGGGGGCTGTGTCGGATGTGATCATGGCGGCACTGGACCGCGAGGCGGGCGCATCGGACGACGTGTACAGTGCAGTGCAGAAGGTATCTCTAGTCGAGTTCTACAAGAGACCAGGGCATCTCAACTATGGCGCAGTGGGGCGTCTGGCGCGGGATTCGAGTTCGGGGATCGAACTCATGGATCGGAGGCGCGTGAACTTTCTTACGTGTGCACAAGGAAAGCAAAGTAAGAACAGGTAATCGTCGAAGGACAATGGTGATCACTCTCCAATTGATAGAGTGGGTGGAATGATCGGCTCGAACTTTAAGGGCCCTATGACCCCGAAGGACCGACTCAACAGCCGCTATATGATCAACTTCATCGATCACAAAAGCCTCTACTGCGGAGTGTTCGTGGCGCGTACCAAGGACGCGGCCGCAAAACAGTTTGAACACTTCCTTGTATACTTCGAGAAACGTTTCGATTGCAAGATACACGTTTTGAGGACGGACTCGGGGGCCAAATACCAGAACGTTGATCTGTTCTGCAAATGCACTGGTGTGTCTAGGCAGAAAAGAGAGGCGCGGAACCAATCAAGTAACGGCAAGGCCGAGAGGATGCACCGCACAATCATGAACATGGCGAGATGCATGATCTTCGCGTGCGGACTCCCTTTGCGTTTTTGGGGGATGCAGTACAGTATACCGCGTATATACTGAACAGGTCGCCTTTGAACCCCAACCCAGGGCGTGCGTCTCCGATGAAAGTGTTGACCAAGAAGACCCTGCAGCTGGCAGGATAGTGGTCTTAGGGTCTCCGTGTACGGTGTACAGAGACCCACGCAACAGGAACTTCTCACATAGAGCACAGCAGGGCATGATTTTTGGTGTTGGCGAAGAGACCAAGGGCTACCGAGTGTACTTGCCCAAGGACAAGGTGGTCATCACAACGCAGCATGTCATGAACATTGAAACTCTCGACAAGACGCAGAGCGAGCAGGTTCTGCGCTTGTACTTGCGCGAGGACTCGGTCGAGGCTGAGGAGGAGCACTCCAGTGCAGGTGCGTCGTCTGTTGGTGCAGACAGCGACGCGGGTGCGAACGGCAACACGGAGGGTGCGAACGGTCGCGACAAGACCGGGAAGGGGCGCGGCAAGAAAACTAAGAAGAAAAAAAGGCGTCTTCGCGGGAGCGGCCAGTGACGAGGTCGGAGGGCCGGGATGTTGCTAGTAACGCGGGCGAGTCTGCAGAGCAGGAGGAGGCTGGACGCGACGTTGTGAATAACGTCGTCGACGTAGACCCGAAGAACTACAGGGAGGCCATGAGGGGCCGCCTGAAGGAGAAGTGGCTCAAGGCTATGGCCGAGGAGCTCACGGCGCTGGAAGCCAACGGCGTCTGGAAGATAGTGAGATTGCGTCGTGGTGTGCGTGCACTGCACACGAAGTGGGTCTATGTTAGAATGCACTATAATTGGTCAACTATGGAACCAATAGAAAAGCTTCAAACATCTATCTTCTTAAGGACACTTAATAAGTGACAACACTTGCCGAGGGATGTTAATGGCGAGGAGGACGCGTGGCGATTGCCCGCTTTGTCCTCCTCACTTCAAAACTGACGGCCTAGTAACTTAGTGCTTAACATTTCAGATACGTACCGAGACGTAAAGCCCATGGTGAAAGGACACACTAGGAGTGGCCAGGTCCTAGACTGGAAAAGTTCCATGGGGAGGACTACACCATGTGGCGAGACAAGGTGTTCATGCACATTGAGACGCTGGGTGAGAAGTACCAGCGAGGGTTGCTGGAAAAGAACCAACCCGAGGCTACGGTTGTCATGATGGACTTCCTTGCGGGTACGCCTGAAAACCTATCATTTCGGTGGCGGGGGGAATTTCTCAAGAAGAAGCGAAGGCCCAGCGCTGGCGCTACCAGCACTGGACTAGGGCTCGGTCCGAGCTGTTGAACCTATTCAACCAAGCGTTGCCTAACGTTTTTCTGAGTGGGTTGCCGGATCAAGTGTCCAAGATGAATCCTTGCGACATATGGAAAGAACTCGAGCAAAAGTACGGGCTCGGGGCTGCGGGAGGCGTAATCGAGTTACGTCGCCAGTGGGAGCGTCTTCTTGGAGCAAACTGGACCGATTTGGGGGCCCTATACGCTCAGCTAAAGAAATTGCGAAACGACATCAACTGAAAGATGAAGGGTCTGGTTGCCGGCGGAGTAATCAGAGATACGCCACAGTTGTCCAGAAAGGAAATGGAACGGGTATCATTCTTCTGTCGTACATGTGAGATGGCTAAATCGAGGCGAACGTCTTATAGAAACATGGCGGGAGAAAAGGTAACTGAGCCCTTGCACACGTTGCATATGGACTCATTGGGAAAGATAAGACCACAGGGCTTATATAATACCACTGGGCACAATTACGCTCTAGCAATAGTGGACGATGCCACTGCTTACAAATGGTATTTTGTACTGAAGTCCCTAAAAGAGGTTGGGACTATTGTTAAAACCCTTATTAAGCAGCTGGAGAAGCAGTTCCCATACAAGGTAAAACGGATAAGAACAGATGGAGGTACTGAATTTGTCAGCAAATTCTTAAAAGGGTACTGCAATAAAAGTGGTATTGTGTACCAAAAATCAAATGTGGAGTCTCAAGAGGAAAACGGGTCTGCTGAGCGAGCTCACCAGACAATAATGGGCAAAGTTAGGTGCGCATTAATAGGATCAGGTATGGCGACTAAATGGTGACCGGAGGCATTGAAATATATGACAGCGGTAACTAATAGGATTCCAACAGCCCGGCTTAAGGGTAAAAGTCCATACGAAGCCCTTTTTGGGACTAAAACCAACAAGGGTTGAGCTTCACATATGGGGAAGTACATGCTACGCCCATGTACCAAATCTAAAAGAACCAATCCGAAGCTTAGTGAGCGGGCTTTAGAGTGCAAATTGCTTGGTCTTTCTGAAGACTACAAAGGATATCGTCTACTCGATATTAAAGGAAATAGGTACATCACCGCCCGAGATGTAAATTTGAAGCATCACACACTGAGGGACTGATCTCACGGTCGTTTCCGTCCGGAAAAATTGAGGGGAATGAGGAAATAGTCCTGGAAGTAGGTGCAAAAGGAAAGAGAAAAAGGGAAATAGGGCCAGAAGTGGCAGCCAAACGACCAAAATTTGCTACCGAGCAACAAGAGACTATGTTGGATACTGAAACAGTGGGAGTGACGGAACAACAAGTTTCTGTGCCACCTATCCCTCGCAGTCGAAGGAAAAGAACTCAAAATTCCCGTCTAAAGGACTATATCGTATCAATTAACGCTGTTACAATTAGCACAAAAGGGATACCGATTCCACGGTCAATAAAGGAGGCCAGGCGGGTTCCACACGCTCAACAGTGGGAGACGGCGCTACAAATTGAGTATCAGGCACTGGTTGCAAATGGTACTTGGGAAATAGTACCATTGTCAAAAGGGAGGAAAATATTAGGTTGCCACTGGGTATTTGATGTGAAGTATAACCCAGATGGAACAGTTGAAAGGTTTAAGGCACGGTTGGTTGTTAGGGGAATCATACAAACCCACGGTGTTGATTACAATGAGATATTTTCACCGGTGGCGCGGTATGAATCACTGCGATTACTACTGGCAAAAGCAACTATAAAGGATTCATGTTCATCAAATGGATGTGTCGACGGCTTTCCTCAACGGATCGCTATTTGAGGATATTTATATGCAACAACCGCATGGGTTTAGGCATGGGGATGCGTCCAGTGTGTGCAAACTGAAGAAAAGCCTATATGGGCTCAACAAGCACCGCGCAAATGGTATGCACTCCTAAATAAGTTCTTGGTAAGCATAGGGTTTTGTCGGTGCAAAAAGGAGTACTGTTTGTACTGTCAAAAGTGGGAGGTAAATGGAGTGACGCATATAGTACTTGTTTGCGTCTATGTGGATGATACTACTATCGCATCTAGTAGTATGACATTGATGCAAAAGGTGAAGAGCCAATTGGCTTCAAGATTTACTATGAACGACCTAGGTGATATCCATTATCTTCTGAAATGGAGATCAAAAGGGATAGGGCAAATAGGATTCTGAGTATGTCCCAGCACAAGTACATAATGGACTTACTACAAAAGTTTGATATGACTGAGTGTAACTCAGAACCCACACCACAGGCAAAGAGTATAGTACTTGAGAAAGAGGAAAAGTTAAGTCCAGAGGAAATCTCAGCACAACCATTCGATTACAGAGGTTTAGTGAGGTCACTGATGTACCTGGTGCGTGGTACACGCCCAGATATAGCAAATGCTGTCAGAGAATTGAGTAAATTTCTGTCATGCCACTACAAGGCAGCCCAGAGAGTACTAAAGTATCTGAAAGGAACGTCGACGTACGGACTCGTATTTGACAGGAAAAATAAGGAAGTAATATATGAGCTGTACACAGACGCGAGCTTCGCGAATGCTAACGAAAACCGAAAGTCAGTGACTGGGTATGTGAGTATTATGGCAGATGCGTGTATTACTTGAAAAAGTTCAAGGCAAAGTACTGTGAGTCTTCATACAGCGCAGGCTGAATTAATAGCTGCGAGTGAAGGTACTATGGAAAGCAAATGGTTGTGGGTACTATTAGAGGAATTGGGATGTAAGCAAACACTGCCAATAATGTGTTGGTGTGATAATAAGGGGGCAATTAGAATCATTAAGGACCCAGCAAATCATACATCGACAGAACACATTGATATCAAAGGGCTATATGCTCGAGAGATTCATGATAAGGGAAGAATAGTAGTATCATACTGCAACACAAATGATATGATTGCGGATGTCCTCACGAAGGCACTGCCTCAAACTCAATTTGAGAAACTCAGAAGTCTCATGGGTGTAAGGAACCTAAGCCCCCCCCCCCCCCTTATCACAATAGGGGTTGGGTCGGACGTTCGTCACTCTGTATCACAAGATACATTGAAGTTGAAGAGCCACCATGTGGCATATCTCAGCCGTCCGGCTCAAGTTGTAGGGCAAAGATACTTCTCAAGGTTGAAGTGCAAAGATACTTCCCAAAGTTGAAGTGAAAGAGTAATGCCCAAGTTGAAGTGCACCAAGGATAAGACTTATGCGGTTAAATCGGAACAATAAGACGTAACGTTATGATATACTCAGGCGTTCACAAGTCAATGGTTATGGACTAGACTACGACAGAACACGATAACGTACGGAAATCAAGTAAGAGCAACCGTTGATCGCATCTAGGAAGGGAGGGGCAAGCCCCAGCCATGCTTAATGGAGCCTTGCCGAAGCGCTCCCCAGTCTCTGGATGGTGGTATCGCAGACCGAAGCCTGGACGTTTTGCTTGACTGTCGTAGACCCCCCCCCCAAGGGTTTAATAGCGGCCAGAGGCGCTAAGTCGAACCTTTATTGCTGATCGCAAGTTTGAGAGTGAATGAGCAGAAGGAAATTGGTGCCAACAAAGGCGGTAAAGGTAAAGGTGCAATATAGAGGCAGAAACCATAGGGAAATCAGAAAAGGAAAATTGGTTGGGTCGCAAAAATTGGAAATTAGGGAATAGGTATGGGTAATGTGACGTCTCAAATGTCAAGTGTCGAAAAATTTGGGAGCCACCAATTTTGGATCGACAGATGTGCGAAAAGTCGCGACAGTGAAAAGTCACATGCTATTTGTGAAAGGTCGCAGCTTGATTCTTTGGATAAGGCATGCAGATGAGATCAAAAGTCAGGATAGGAAAGTGTGTTCACATATTAAGAACCTAAATAATCCACAGTGTAACCCAGAAATACGAAAGGTCGTATGGTATTCTGGTGGATAAGTCGTAACTGGATTCAGGATAAGGGGGTTCATATGCGACCACAGAAAGGATAAGGAAGGTGTGCTTGAACTTTTAAAGGGAGTGTTAGAATGCACTATAATTGGTCATATATGGAACCAATAGAAAAGCTTCATACATCTTACTTCTTAAGGACACTTAATAAGTGACAACGCTTGCCGAGGGATGTTAATGGCGAGGAGGACGCGTGGCGTGTGCCGCTTTGTCCTCCTCTCTTCAAAACTGACGGCCTATTAACTTAGTGCTTAACAGTCTATAAGACCAAACGCGACGCCGAGGGACTGATCGAGAGACTGAAGGCACGCTTGGTGGCGTGCGGTAATGAGCCAGAGTTCGGCATGAACAATGGGATCACGTTTGCGCCGTCATCGAGATGACGAGCGTGAAGACGATCTTTGTACTGGCGCGTGCCTGCGAAGCACGGCGACGTGCCCAATGCTTACACAAGGGCCGACAAGGAGGCTGATCTGGAGATCCTCCTGCGCATCCCACAGGACATAATCATCTCGCAGGAGATCGTGATGGAGTTGGGCGTTACCAGCGCGGACGAGCTGGCATTGGAGCTGCACAAGGCACTGTACAGCCTCAAACAGGCTGGCAGGCTCTGGAGCAAAATACGCCATAAGAAGTTGGTGGAGATCGGTTTCGTGCAGAGCTTAGTGGATCTGTGCGTCTATTTCAGATCCAAGGACGGTGTGTTGGTGGTGGTCGGAGTGCACGTGGACGACCTGCTGGTCACCGGTACCGAGCAGGCGACCATCGATGCGTTCTTCGGTAAGCTGGCATCGCTCTCCGCGAAGGATCTAGGGCGTGTGCACAAGTTCCTGGGTATGCGAGTAAACTACGACGATGTGTGCGGCGACGAGATGGACCAGGAAGTCAACATCACTGATCTGCTCAAGGAGCATGGGATGGAGCTGGCTCATCGAGTGAGGGCTCCGATTGGCGATGAATGTAACGAGAGTGCGGTGAATACGGGTGAGCTGCTCCCCGTGACCGGTAGCAACGACACGATCACTGTGTCAAAGTTCCAATCGCTGGTTGGTAGTTTGCTGTGGCTAGCGCGATGCACTCGCCCAGACATAGCGTTTGCAGTGCATAAGTCGTCTAGAAGGACGCACCGTCCGACGGTGACAGATTGGAAGCTGGCGAAGAGAGTACTGCGGTACTTGGCAGGGACTCGAGGACTGCGTCTGCGGATGCATGGCAAGAGCGACTCGCGCAAGCCACTGGAAGTGGTGGCCTACAGCGACGCTGATTTTGCCGCTGATAAGGAAGACCGACGGTCGGTGACGGCGGGTTCATCACCATGGATGGAATGGCGATAGGTTGGGTGTGCAGAAAGCAAGTTGGTGTGTCATTGTCGACAATGGAGGCCGAGTATATGGCCGCCTCGGTCATGGGACAGGGACTGCTGGGGATCCGAGAACTGCTGAAGGAGCTGGGTGTTGCGTTTGTGGAGCCGGTGTTGCTGAAGGTCGATAACCAGGCTGCGTTGAAGCAGCTGGACGGCGAGAAGGCCTCGTCGAAGGCCAAGAACATCGACGTCAGGATCAAGTTCGTCGTGCATTACACCAGACGTGGCGTGATGAAGGCTAAGTACTGTGATAGCGAGCATATGCCTGTGGACCTGCTGACCAAGGTGCTTCCGGCTCCGAGGTTGAGTGAGCTGAGGGCGCTTGTTGGGGCAGAGCTAGGCGAAGCGAAGGTGAGCAATGCTCACCTTCGCTGAGCATGAAGGGTCGCACCGACCGACGATGAGGAGTGTTGAAGAACCGTGGTGCACGGAGTGTGATTGGCTGATCCTGAGCCAGGTGCGAGGGCGTCGGCAGCTGCGACGGATCCGGAGATCGGGGCAGTGGTCGAGGTTACTGGTTGGCTGCCAGGGCACAAAGAGGACTGAGAGGTGGATACGGCGTTGTAGGACGAAGACTGAATCAAATATCACTCTCTCTTTTGTGTATTAAGCCTCGTGTGCTTTCAAGTGCTAACAGGTCTGGTCGCAGACCTACTTCTTACACTAACACTTTTGTAAATCCCTTTACTTTAACAACTACAGTAGTTGTGGAGCAATACCGGTACTGGAGTGACAGGTTTATGCAGGATAATGTTTTGTGTTAATACACACAATACATGTGGTTTACACCTTCTGAAGTTGAAGTTGTTGTTGTTAGTGGTGAGTCTGAAGTCCCAACCTGCCAGGACTTATCTGGAGTCGCTAGGACCGGACCTAGCTAACGTGATTGAAAGATTAACTACGGCAGGAGCCAGATCAAACTGGGAACGGGCCACCCAGGAACAAACTGCACTCTGGCAGCACCGCAACGCACTCACGGAATACCAAGTGTGGGTGGCCTATCGAGTGGCCACTGGGCAGCTTAATCTCCATCATCCGCAGCGCCCGACCTCCAATGCGTGCCGGCTCCTCCCAGGCCGCAAATCAACCAAAGAGACAAGAACGCACATCTTCTGGGGGTGCCCCTGCGCTCAAGCAAGTTCTAACAATGTGGACAGGGCAAATGGTGCAGCTGGAACAGCTCGACGACTACCAACGTAACTGCGCAGCGCGCCGAGCACCGGCGATCACGGTAACCATACGGCAATCTCTACAAGGCCTCATGATGGACGATATGAAGGAAATGAAGAAGGCATGGCGCCGGATTTGGTGGATTATGAGTACGGCCTGCATTGCATTCCTGTGGATGCAGCGCAATAGGGTTATTCATCAAGGAGAGACGACAACAGTAGAGACTACGAAGAGCAAGCTTCGACCGACACTATCGCGACAATTAGAGGCGCTGGCAAAGCGTGAGCGACGCCATCCGCAAACCTAACTCAGAGGCACGTACTTACTGCTCTGTATTGAGCAGTTGGATCGTCCTCCAAGAGAGTCAGTCATCCGCTTCAAGGAGAGGCTTACAGCAGTCACCGGGCCCCAGAGGAACACCAGCACTGCTCAGCAGGCTTTTGACATACTACTAGTATCAGACATCTCATAACGTAACTTAATAGACTAGTCTGACTCTCTCTCTAGTTGTTTTTTGGTTGTCATTTTTGGCTGAATATCCGTTGCTCTATCAAATCAAAATCACAACCGAATGCGTTGCTGCCCACTGCTGTACAGTAGGCATGTCTAGCTGTGGTTCTCACTATCTAAAATACAGTCATTCCCTAAATGCATCGGTCTGCTTTACCTTACCACCCGTCGGTGAAGCGGCCGAAGTTGTTGCGGTTCGACGAGCGGCCTTTGGAGAAGGACGAGTCATAGTCGCGGCTTTTGTTGCCACGAAAGCCGCCGTCGCGGTCGTTGCGTCTCCAGTTGTTGCCGCTCTTGTTGCCTCCGAAGCGGTTGTTGCCACCGTCGCGTCTGTTGTTGTTGCCGAAGCGGTTGTTAGAGAAGCCGCGCGAGTTGTTGCGGCCGCCACGCTGGCCGAAGCGGCCACCGTTGTTGTTGTTATTGCGGCCTGCTCTGTCGATCAGCAGACGCGGGAATTCCACAGCGGCAGTCACTGTCACTTCGTTATCGGACGATGCGGTCAGATGCGCCTGTAGCTCCTCGATCTTGCCCTGTGGGATGTCGAACACTAGCTTGCCGCCGTCCACGGGGTGGATGTCCACACGATCATCCATGAAGGACGACAGCAGACGGTTGAGCTCGTGCGCGTTCTGCACACCCTCCACTTCCACAGTCTGTGTACGGTAGCGGCCCGTCAGCATGGAAAGCGATGTCAGCTTCTTCGAGTCGAAGCCGCAGAGCAGCGCAAGCGCTGTGCTCAGCACACCCGGTCCCTGTTCCTCAATCATGGCTTGAGCAGCTTCGTCGAACAGCTGCGCGTTCGCCTTCGGCAGTGACGCAAGCTGCTTGTTCACATCCTCAAGTGCTCCAGTCATCATCTGCTCGGGGTGAGGCGGTGCCGCGTGCGCGAACTTGAACTTGTAGCGGCGCTCGAAGTCCAGCACGTCGCCTGAGTCGTTGCGGTCGAAGAACACGATGTTGGTTCCCGAGCGGCCGGCACGGCCGGTACGGCCAGCACGGTGCACGAAGCTCTCCTTGTCGCTCGGAAGACGGTACTGCACCACGAGTTCCACATTGGCAATGTCGAGGCCACGCGCGGCAATATCCGTGCACACCAGCGTCTTAACGTGGCCGTTACGGAAGCCGTTCATGGTGGACGTGCGCATACCCTGTGACAGATCGCCGTGCAGCGCACGAGCGTCCTGGCCAGGCAGCGAGTTGGCAATCTCGTCCGCCTCCTGCTTAGTCTCTGTGAACACTAGTGTCTGGCCGTCGTGCGCGTGCAGGCGCAGCACGTTCTCAAGCACCTGGATACGGTCACGCATGGGCGCGTGAATGGCCTTGTGAGCCACGGTGGCCGGCACCTGGTTGTCACTGTCACCCACAAGATCAATGTTCACGGGATCCTTAAGGAACTTGCTGGCCATCGAGCTGACCCACTTGGGGAAGGTGGCCGACCACATGACGGTCTGGCCGCCTTCGGGCACCCAGCCCAGAATGGTCTCCACGGCCTCCTGGAAGCCGAACTTGAGCATCATGTCGGCCTCGTCCAGAACCGACACGTCGACGTCGTCGAGCGAGAGAGATCCCTTGTTCACCAGGTCCATGATGCGACCAGGCGTGCCGACAAGAATATCCACGCCGCGACGCAGGTGGTTCTCCTGTACTGTGTAGGACACACCACCCACGACGTTGACCGTGCGTAGCTGCGGGGCCACGCGCTGCACCTGGTCGTGCACCTGCTGGGCCAACTCACGCGTGGGCAACAGCACGAGCGCCTGCGGGTTGCGCGTGTTCTTGCGGTTGGCCATAATGGTCTCGATGATGGGCAGCGCAAAGGCCAGCGTCTTGCCCGACCCAGTCTTGGAGCGGCCCATGATGTCCGCACCCTTCATCATCACATCGAACGACTGCGTCTGTACCGGGAACAGGTGCGTCACGCCGGCGCGGTGCAAGTTGCGCTGGGTCTCCTGCGACAGATCAAAGTCCTCAATGGGCTTCTGGTCCACGAAGCCTTGCAGCGGCTCCAGCACGACGTCTTCGTCGTCCTCCAGCTCCACGACGGCGGCTCCGTCCGTGCCGAAGCCCAGTGGTGCAGACGAGTACCAAGCCGTGGATGCTTGGCCTGGAACGGCCGCGAATACGCGCACAGCGGAACGGGATGCCGTTGGCGTGGCGCGACGCAAAGCCATTGCGGCCGAGCGGCCCGCTAGGCGGCGGAGAGAGACAGCAAGCGGCAGCATCTCGGACAACAGAGCGAGCTGAGGTCGAGGATGAAGTAGTGGACACACGAGCACGACTGCACGCAAGAGACCAACGGACACGAATGAACGGTTGGCTGTCGCTTCTCTTGGTTTCACTATTGTCACTTGTTTATGGCATTTTTCTTTTGGCAGAAAGAAAATTATGTTAGGTTTAATTTTTAAAAATATAGAATAGCCTTTTTTTAAGAAATGGTAACATACTAAATTTGAAATTGTTTTTGAAATAGTTGTACCGGTTCATTTAAAAGCATACCGGTACTACGAAGTAAAAAAAGTGCAAAACTCAGGTTGATCTTAGCAACTGATTTATACTTGCGTTGCTTTTGCAGTTTAGCGCTTCCAAGGATTCCTCGATCCAGTCATTCTTTAATCTCCTCTCAAGCTAAAAGACCCCCAAGCCATGAAGCTCTCCTTTTTTGCCACCGTCTTCCTGTGTGCTGCGCTTCAAGCCGTCCAAGCCTCCACGCACCTGCGTGTGCACATCCTGACCGAGTTGGCGAGTGCTGGCCAACAGTGCGAGTGGGTTAACAAGGCCGTGAAGTGCGACGCTACTACGTTCTGCCAGAAGTCCGATAAGCACACCGGATTTTGCATGAAGACGAGCCCAGGGCTCAACGACCAGTGCGGCGGCAAGGGCGTCAACGGCCCGTGGACTAAGACCTGCAACTCGTCGGATCTCAAGTGCGTGCTTCAATCAAACACGGTGAGCAAGTGCCAGAAGAAGACGGAGTAAACCAAGGTGCTCCAGCGTGAACACAAAGCAGGGTATAGAATGCCGCCGTATAAGGTATGATTGCCCGTGCCTATGGCAAACAGCCACTCATTCCTTTGTAGTGATAGTTGAAGTGTATTTCAGGGAATGGACTAATGTCATTCGCTTGCCGTTTTGGCGTTCCGTTGCAAAACATGCTTATAAAGTCGTACGTACTACTGTAGTAACATGAGCGCTGATACGCGCCAAACCTGGCGATGAATGGGCTACTGAAGGTAATCGACGAACATGTTTGCTTATGTGGCTAGTAACAAATGCAGGGTGCATGAGAAAAGTCGATGGACAGAGAGAGAATCTGTATTTTGCACTTGATTGATTCTTGCATTCGCAAATTTGTGGCTTCATTGCGGGGAATCAAAAACAAATGAAGAAACTACTTTCATTCAAAAGTGGCAGCTTTCGAGACGAAAGGCATAGTGTTGTGCTCATGATGCTGCTTTTTGTCATTCTGCTAGTTGCAGTCTCCAGCAAGGCATCAAATGGTACGCTTGTGAACGCATCCAGCTACTGGGTGGAAGACCAACCGTACAAGTACCAGCCGCGCTGGACTCGTCTTCCGGATGGGAAAGTTGTGGCGAATAACAACTCAAACTCCAGCAACTTTGCTGAATATCGCGGCGCAGTTGCAGCCCAAACCCCGTGGATTTCCAAGTGGGTGCTGTCGACTGAAGGACGCCGCACACTTAAGAAGGATATACCGCGGTTGCTAATGTACAACCTCGTGTCTCCAATGGACTACGGAAAATCTGTGCGGTCTGCAAATGTGCGTCGCCGTCGGAACAAAGCGATCGGAATGTTTCTCACTGATAATTTGGCGCTCCCACTCGTGACATCTCTTGGACGTGTTGCTTGGAACCTCATTCAAAGTCATTACGTTGGATACTTTAAAGACGAGATGTTCGCACAGCGTCTTAAGATGATGAACGCCAGCGAAATGATAAAGGAATTTAATTTAACACTGCCGGTAGATGCGATTGAAGCTGCAGAAGAAGAGAAATCTCGACCGAATACTACACTACCGTTTGTGTATGACGGAGAGAGAAGGCGATCTGTGCTGTATGCTCGCTACTCTGCAGATTTTTTGCCGTACGAAGGATATTCAGACCAGTATTACACCCGCAACGATAACTTACCACTTCCGACATTTCCAGCCGACAGCTATCCCTGGCTTTGGTCTCCACGTATTAGCGAGACGCGAACCATAGCGTCACAGCTTCTTGAATCACTCGGCACGAGTGGTGAAGAGAAAGAAGTCAACGATGCCAGTTCAAGTGACGAATCGAATCTTAGTTCCGAGCCGGAGAGTACCAAACTTTCAAGACACCTCGCACTTCGAGCAACTAACGACAGCAAGAATGCAATGAGCGCGCATGATGTCGACGCACTGGGGCACATTCAAGTGCAGCTTCAGGAGTTTTACTTCGACACCGGCATCCCTCGGCTCACTATCCGCCCCAATTTGTTGCACTCGGCTTTTCCGTCACTCGCAGAATTTCTTCAAAATCCGATCAACGAGGCCGACGTTAATAGTTCTGAACACAGCGGTACGGGGAGTTTAACCAACTCGAATGAAGCTGGAATACTTCCAGCATTGCCACTGCAAAATATCAGCGGCGATGAGAGTAATGCGACGGATTTCTCAACAAGAAATGGGGTTTACGCCGCACTAACGCACTTCTACTCCTACCCTTCGGTTGACAAGTGGATGGTTGAACGGGACAACACATCTGGAGTCAATTGCTCAATGGATCAACCGTGTCTGGTACAATCTGGAGTGACAGTGTACACCCCGTCATTGCCAACGATGGCGCTGTTTAAAACATTTGTTGATATGAACGTCGATCCAGCGGTAAAACGCGAAGTACGTTTGAAGGCATTGCAGCGGATGACTGAAGTTGCCTTTGAAGCCGAACGAAGAGCGCTTAACCACGGTTTGCAAGGCCCCTCCACCGTCTGGTATTCAACCCACGACCTTGACGTGGACGAGTTTGCCGATGCTGTACTTGGCACAGTTAACATGTCAATTAGTGAAGATCCAACCCCTCTTCACGTGTTCGAAAAGCACATGAACGAACGAATACCTATACTGGACGAGGTGGTATCGTACTATGCAGATACGAACCACGACACTAAAATCTCCATGGAACTCAATCACAGCATTCCGATGCTCGACAACTTCGAAGAAAGTGAACTTGTCCAGTTAATACATTTAGTGGGGAGTCAAATGAAGACCCTAGATCGATCAATAGTCTCCTACGTACAGACGCGAGCTACGAACCCGCTGTACCGAGAAGTTGTGGGTGCTACGAAACGAGGAGATTTCTACAACGGAAGTGAGTACACGTTGGTGAGCTTTGGCTTCGTGGTGCCTGCTACCAATGATAAGAATGTGCTGTATCGCGACATGAAGTTGCCAGTCCCGTTCCACCTTGTTCTCCGTTTAACCGTGCGCTTCCAAGAGAGTCATTTACTACTGCCACAAGAATCCCGTCAACTTGTGGTGTGTCTAGCGATGGCATTCTACAACTTGTCCTTTTACCGCTGCCGTCTTGCTTCGACGCAGTAAAAAACGAAGTCAGTGAGATAATTTTTGTCCAGTAAACTATTCTATCATTAACGACAGAGAATAAGAAGACCAATTCCATCTTAAAACTGTGTTCTCTTTGATTTAGTTGCTCATAAACTTTTTGTTCTCTGCGAAGCCCTCGATCGAGGCCTTGCCGAGTGGCGACGTGAGGCAGTATTCCTGCAGTCTCTTCATCATGGGCGTGTCCAGTCTTTGCGGGGCGGGGCTCTTGCCGGAGATGTAGTTGAAGATGTCGATAGTTTCCTCGTTCAGAATGTCCTCGTATTGCTGCAACTCGTCGCTCGTAAGTTGCATGACGTTCTGGCTGGCCCAGCGGCCCAATAGCAGGTCAACCTCCAGCCAACCGCGCTGCTTACTGCGGTAGATGATGCGTTTGCGATTGGCCTCGTCCGAGTTCACCTGGTGGTCACCCTGGCTGCCCGCCGGAAAATTGCCTTTGGCCGAGATGTGGTCGGCGCGAATGGCTGCACTGCGCTCCAGCGCGCGCTTGGCCTGATCCTGGGAGATGCTCTTAAGAAACGCCTTATCGTCTACGTCTGGGTTCGTAGACATCGCGCGTAGCGTCTGCATTTTTGGGCTACGGCGAGCGGCGGCAAGCACCCGCGTCACCTTGATGCGCAACATGGTCCTCGGGCCACAAGCAATTTGCAAAGCGTTAGTTTTTGCCACTATTAATAGCAATTTTGTCAGTGAGAAGAGATTCTATTGGTCAATACTCGAGTTTTCATTTAAGTGCGGAATTAGAAGATCTCTTCGACTGTCTAGAGCTCGCCTCGTGTGTGTAGTGTAGAAGAGCTAAGAGAACACGTGAACAACAATGAACGCCTCTGACGCCGACCGCCAGATCAAGCAGATGGTCAACTTCATCCTGCAGGAAGCGCAGGAGAAGGCCAACGAGATCCGCATTAAGGTAAAGAGAAGAGATCGCTCTGTCGTTAAACGGTTCAAGAATAATGATAGACAATGCGAGGGGGAGACTGAAGCTGCGCTGTCCATAATATTATGTCCAGACGGAGCATGACTTCAACTTGGAGAAGCAAATGCTGGTGCACAACGCCAAAATCAAGATCCAGGAGGACTATAAGCGCAAGGAGAAGGAGCGTGAGATCAACAAGCGCATGTGAGGGAGTTATGCTGTCTTTGTCGTTATCTGAAAGCGATTATTGACGTTTTTTTCTTATTCTACTAGTGCTCGCTCGGCTGAGATCGGTGCCTCGCGACGACAGAAGATGATTGCGCGTGACGAGCTCCTCAAGACGCTCATTGTGGAAGGCCAGGCCCAGTTGAAGAACTACACGACTTCCGACGAGAAGAACAAGGCCTTGCTACGTGATCTTATTGTTCAGGGTCTGATCAAGCTGGTTGAGACAGATGTGGTGGTCGCAGTACGTGCCAAGGACGTGCGTCTCGCCGAGATGGTGCTCAAGGAGGCCACGGACAAGTACATCGCTACTATGAAGAAGGAGGCCAACTTGGACGTTAGCAAGGTCAAAGTGACGCTCAATAAGGTGGCGGATGGCATGTTGCCAGAAGCCAAGGCTGGGGGCGTCACGCTGTACGCCAAACAGGGCAAGATCGTGTGCGACAACACGCTGGACACGCGCCTGGACCAGATCTACTACGACCTCAAGCCCACGGTGCGCAAGATGTTGTTCCCGACTCCATAAAGCAGAATGGTGGCTATGCAACTTGGTAAGGAGAACGATGCATCGAATTCAATGTAGCGTTGCCGTATTGTGTAGGAATATTCCTTCACAGCGGCAATCGGATCGAAGAGCTGGGGGGGTTGTGTGTTTCGCTATAATTACGTACACCACACATGCAACTACACTTCAAATTCTACCAAAGCAAATCCTGCAATTTCCATTCCTGCCATGTTGTTGCCTCTTCGGTCTCCTTGATATTGGCAGTAGACTGGCTGCTAGGAGAGACGCCGGCATGAAAAATAGAACTCGTCTCGGGTTTCCACATCGCTGAGAACGGGCCGTAGGCAACACTTACCAAATGCGTAGGATCAAGCTGCGTGGACGCAAAATGCCAGTCACTAGCCAGCTCTCCATCTAAGCGTAGTTCCCATTGTTCTTCCTCAGTGAGAACGAACTCGGCTCGTAGTAACGAGAACCCCAGTCCAATCCCCACCGCCTTAATATAAGCCTCCTTGAGAGACCATAGTCTATAGAAGCGGACGTATTGGTCATCTTCGTCCTCTGCTCCGCGGATATATTCCCACTCGGCGGGGTTAAAGTGACCTGCAAACGCTCGGAAGAATTCTTCGATCGACGTCTTGCGATGGGGTCGATCTGTTAATCGAACGACGTCCACGCCTACTAAAGTACGAGAATCGCTGACAATTGCCACGACGGTGCCATGATGCGAGACATTGTAGTTCCATGATGAGGGAGCAAGGTTGTCCGGTGGTCGATTCCAATACGGTTTGTTCTGTCAATAGCAAAAAAATAAGTGTAAAGTCTCGTGAATAATCAGAGCACAGCTAATAGAGCTATAGCGACGCACCTCTGGTGTGCGTGCAATGTCAATGGCGTCGTAATTTACTCCGAAGAGATTGTGAATGAGCTGTCGTTGCAGCAAGCGACTGGCGAGCGCCAGCTTCTGGTCTTTCGCGAACATGAAGCACGTCACTTGCTTCTGCTCGTGATCCGGAAGATGGAGCAGCAGCCGACGCCATTCTGTGGAGGTTGAATCCCACGCGGCGACGTCCACGAAGTGCCGGCAGTGTTTATCCTGATGCACCATCGAATGCAATAATGGGTCACGATGATTGGTTGAAAATGCTGAAAGGGCAACACAGGGTTACTGTCTCCGCAAAACGAAAACACTCTAGGCTAGAGCGCATACATGTATTAGGGGCCCTATTGAATGCGTTCTCACTAAAAATTCATTGCTCAGCCGGTGGCGTAGCCGTGCTCGCTTTAGCGGTGACGGGAAGCCGGCCAGAGGATGGCGTGACGTCCTGTTAGTTCACAAGCAATTGCTTGTTCACAGGCTATAGACCATAGCGCTCCTCACAACTGTAACCAACAGGGAAGGCTACAGCGGTGTACTACGCTGTGTAGGTGTAGCGCATCTGCCGCGAGAATGAAAGGTGGGCGGTACATGATCCGCGATAATATGGGTATCATCTCGCTTCTCGTCTCTCATCTTGTCCGCTTCAGCCAGCGCGGAGAATCTCCATCCTCTATCCAACGGCTCGTGCATACAGTAGCAAGCTCCAAGGCGCTGCTGTCGTACACAACCACGCGTTTCGCGCAGCGGGCTGAGGACGCGAGCTTTGGTATGGCGATGGTCAGACCACTTGGCAAAAGCCACTTCAATTTGCGCCATCTGTTCTGAACTTCAACGCGCGAGCTAACGAAGATCGGGGCCGGCAACAAGATGCACCGTGTAGTGTTGTTGTCGCGGTGGCATTTTTTTAAATGAAAAAATGCAACGGTAAAATTATCGTGTTCTTTGCCAGCGCGTAATGTACAACTTCCGCCGTTTGAGTGGTTGGGGCGCTTGTGTGCCATTAGTACTGTACTAAAATAGGGATGGATACGTCGGAAAATCGGAGAAGTTGGGCGAGGTTGGGCTCTGATCCATGCTGCATTGACGAGCAGGGGCGCTGTCCACTTGGCGTGTCCGCCCGGCATTTGTGTTGAAGTCCGCAGATGATGCAGCCGGCAAGATCAGGCTGTCTGTCCTGGTTGCAGTACAAGTACGGCTGGTGAATTATTTTTGTAGTTTATTGCACTCGAATTTTTACTACTCACCAGGGATGATTTTTTTTAGTTCGAAACTGAAGCACGTTATTCCCTACGTCGACGACCGAGACTCCTGCTTTATTTGAGACCGTCGCAGATTCTCCTCCAAAGGCCCTTTGGCAAAGGGCATCTGCTCGTGATGTACCGCAAGGAGGAGCGCCTTTGGTGCAGGCCTTTTGCATCCTCAGCCGCCAAGCTGCGATTTTCTCCGAGGCCATGCAATGGATAACCCGAGAAAATGGCTAAAAAAGTTTTGCAGTATAGTTACGGCAAGCAGCTTACCGTATTGAAGTTTCAGTGACTTGTTGCCTTTTCTGTGTCAGCACACAGCCGCTCGAGGCGAGCAAGCGATATGATCGAATACATGTATCGGTCGGCTCATCGGCATTGCATTTCTCGACGATCGATGTTCTTGTTTGTGAAGCTCTCTGGCTCATTTCCAATTCGGACACAAGCAGCACACATCGCACTCCTTCCACCGCACAAGTCTCTGGTGTCTTGCATGATCACCATGAAGGTTTTGCTATAAGTTGCCGCAGCGCTTTCGACGCTGTCAGTAGCAGCAGCGGCCGCCAAGCCCGTCGAGCACGTGTTGGACACCACTTTGGGTGGCAACAACGACAGCATGCCAGTGGTTAAGGACGCCAAGTGGTACTGGGAGAACGATCACGAATTCACCTCCGAGAACCTCGATTTCTTCGAAAACTTCAAGCCCCACGACGAGAACCAAACGTGCTCCAGCGACAGACATGCCACACCGTTCAATTAGCAGGTGCGTGGTGCCAACCTCGGTGGCTGGCTCGTGCTGGAGCCGTGGATCACACCCACGCTCTTCTATCAGTTCCTGAGCACGTTGCAACCAGGACTCAACGGTGAACGGAAAGCACCCCATATCAAAGCCCCGGACATAGCGCACACGAGCATATATTTTTGTTTTCTAGGCACCAGTTATGCGGGAGCACGCTGCGCTCAAACCTGCCACATTTCGTAGGCCGTTAGGTTTTTAGTCGCAGTTAATTCAATTTTTAGCGATATTACACCCAACTTTAAGGGTGGGTAAATCAGACTATTAGCTACCGATGGGCGCACACGTGCACGCAGAAACGGGCTGTGAGCGCTGCAATTTAGGCGCAAAGAGGGCGAGGTTTATCTTAAAATACCGATGGATTAGCGAAAGCCACCAGCCTGCATTGGCCAATCAGAAACGGCTTGAAATTAACCCTAACATTACTGGATTAGAAGGCGCATTTTATCCGCAGAAGAATGTCTACAGTGGAGTGAGATACTCCATACTAGTTAGGCGATGGTGATCTAGCGTAGATACGTTGACTATAAGCGCTTAAAAGTCATGTTTGGGACCAGTGGTTCATACTTAGTGAGCTATTGACGACCTAGAAGCAAGGTGGAATGAGTGATTAGCATTGCAAGCCATAAAATTAGTGGTCTGGGACAATCGTAATCGCTATTGAGTTTTATCCAATAAAGTTAGAATATTCATTTATGTACGATCACTGAATAACCCCAATCGTCATTTTGGAGTGGGCCAGAGAAGTACGAGTATTTTCGGATAGTTACTTCAAGTGTACACCGACTCGCCAGAAATAATCGCTAACTTCGTCCGAGTTTTGATAGTGTGCAGTGGACGAAGTTAAGACGAAATTAGCGGGTACAGTATACCAGTTACAGTTTGACAGTACATGTAGTTTTAATATCTTTCCATAACCTCACGATCATGGAGTTTGAGCACACCAGCAAGTGCAATGCTGACCATATACTCTCTACCTCAGAAGCAATTACGGTCTTAGCTGTTGCGTGCAAGTTTGGGCAATTTATTGTGAAACCGTACATATCACAAAGATATTAAAAAAATGTATTCCCAGGGTAAGACGCAGGCGATCTAGTATCCTATAGAATACAGGCGGCGTGGCTAGAGGGGTTAATGTGATTTGGTATCTCAAAAATCACCGCAGTAACTACTTGAGGTATTACATGTTACTATGTAACACTGACATTTTTAACCCCACACCAGCGTACCGTGTTGAATACAGACCATAGCTTCATCCCCGACACGCACTTAGCTCGACGCATCTCCCCAGGCTTCACAGCACCGGGCCTTGTTACCACACCACTCACTCCTACTAGCTATGTGCTAGCCATGGTCGGGCCGTTGCTGGAGAATCTTTTCATGATAAAACGTTGAGAAAGATCGGATAGGTGCGTGGACAACGACACCTTTCTCATCTTGAAGTATTAAAGCTCAATGTTTAGAAAAAAAATTATTGCTGCGTCACATGACGCAGCACTTACTAGTAATACTTGGCACTTTACAAGTATATTTCCTTTTTAAAAAACGTCGTGCTCACCGCGCATAATGGCTATAGCAGGCCCCTGAATACGTTGAAGGCAGGATGATACAGTAGCTGCGTTGTGAGCTCGGTTTACGCGTCCTGCAAGGAGATCTAATGATTTCTTGATATCCGGCTTCACCCGAGATATACTTGCACTGTTGCCTGCAATGGAGCAACATATCACGGGGTTACTACAAACAATCAAACAAACATACAGCGTTTGTGCATTGGTGGGATCAACAAGGTTGTCATGGTTTAAGAACGCGTCTTTAAATATAGGACACTTCACCTGGAGTAACATATGTGTGTATTCGACAAACAAATCGTTAAAACGTCTAAGGTAGTTTAGTATTTTATGTGATAGTACTTACCAAACAGCCACTAAAGGACATCGTTAGCAGCTCGCCGCAGCAAGGCTGCTGTCCATCTATCTTGATCTGCTCCGAGTCTCCTCCACTGGAACCGAGGTAGACAGATAACTGCCTGCTTGGCGTCCGGCAACACTTAAGTACGGGCACGAACCAATGCTGTCCCTGATGCACTGATGTATTTTGTCCAATTAAGACGTTTGTGGCCCCTTTTGATAATATTGTCTTCGTTGTGGTATTAATACACTTGTGATAAATATCGGATGGCCGGCAAATCTTGTGTGATGGTAAAATAGCCAATAAAACGCAGAAAATTCTCCCGAGAGCGTGTCCTACGGGATCTCCGCTAATAGTGTTTACATTACGCAAAGAAAGTACCGGTAGGCCGCTTCTCGCACCAGTGTTTCGTGCGGAAATGACCAGCTAAAAATGCGTTCCGTCGGCTCGAATTAGTATCCAATCGAGCGTGTAGTTTTCAAAGTGTCCGATTCTAAATTCAAAATCAACCGGTTCTAAAATTCCACCCGGATGGATACACAGGGCAAGGAGGAAGCCGACCGTCAACTCCGTTTTCACTGGGCTACGTGGGTGACCGAGGCCGATTTGAAAGAGATGGCTAAAGCCGGCGTCAACTCTCTCCGCGTTCCGGTGGGCGACTGGATGTTCAACCCGTACGAGCCTTACATCGGCTGCACGGGTGGTGCCGTCAATGAGCTCGATCGCGTTGCCAATCTCGCCTACAAGTACAACATCGACTTGCTGCTGGACATCCACGGCCTGGTCGGCTCACAAAATGGCTTTGACAACAGTGGTATGTCCTCGTCTGTCAAGTGGACGTCGATTGCCAGCACTCGTCCAATTGGTACCACTACGTTCGAACACTGGCCACTTCGTTCGGCCGGATGGGCTGGCGAGTTTGATCCTGCCACGACCACATACAATTCCATCAACTACGAGCACCTGAACCACTCGCTCACCACGGTGGCAGTTATCGTCGACCGGTACGCCCACCACCTGGCCATCATCGGTCTGGAGCCTGTCAATGAGCCGTGGGAACTTACCCCCATTGACCTCCTGAAAGACTACTACTGGAAGTCATACAAGCGTGTCAAGGCTCGTGCACCGCATTGGAAGTTTGTACTCCACGACTCATTCCGGTTCGGTGTTCAGTACTGGTCGCAATTCATGCGCGGTTGCCCCGACATTGCCCTGGACACTCACATCTACCAGGCTTAGAACGCCCCCGGTACACGCTCAGATTATTTCTCCAATGCTTGCCAGCAAAAGTACATGATTGCCGACATGGAAAACGCTATGATGCCTGTTATTGTCGGCGAGTGGTCACTGGGCACGGACAATTGCGCCATGTGGCTGAACGGCTTCAACGACAACCTACCGGGCTTCCCTAACATTCAGTGCCGCATGACACAGTGCCCCGTGCACAGCACCTATCTCGGTCGGGGCTTCCCGGGTACTCCGTTAGATATCACCAGACCGATCCAAGGTCCGTACGGCACACGTCAATCCGGTCCGTCATTCGGTAAATGCCCGATCACCAGTAACACATCGTTTGGCCAGCAAGATGACTACGATGAGCGCGAATTCACGCGCAATCTCAACATGAAGAAGCTGAACACGTTCGCGGTGGGTCACGGCTGGTACTTCTGGAACTTCAAGACGGAATTTGGCTCGCGCTGGAGCTTCTTGGATCTAGTTCCCAAAGAATGTTTCGAACTACCGCGCCGACGAAGAAGTATTTACGGCCTGCTTAGCAGAGGATAAGGGCGCATTCGTTTGTGCGGCCAAGCGTGGCGTACACCGATCCGACCTCGAAATTGGCCTAGATTTCGCTTGCGGTGGCAACGATGGCAAAGTGAACTGCAGCGGCATCGACGAGCGCTTCAATACAATCGAGGAGCGCTGCGACTGGGCGTTCAACGAGTATTGGCATGCCCACCGCGAGGAAGGCGCCACGTGTGACTTTGGCGGCGCGGCGCATCTTCTTGCCATCCCGAGTCCGTCCGGCCTAGAGCGTCAGGAATTCCTGGTCACCTCTGTTTGTAAGGAATTCCTTATCTGGACCCTCGTGTGCGCTGTAGTTGGCGTCTGTGGATTAGCTGTCGTCATGACCGTCACGCGCCACAGAAGGCGACAAGAATACTCCCAGTTGATCGGACACGTACATGTAGTGAACGTCTAAGCCCCGGTAACGGTAGAGCAACTGTACAAGAACAATGTAGCTTGTGCGATCCGTGAGTTGATAATTTTCAACTTTAGTTGACGTTACTAAGTAGCAATCTCATGTTTCCCTACACTTGCTACTCTCGTTCCTTCACTTCGTGTCACTTGAATGAACACCGACGACATGCTTCCACTACTCAAGCGCGGCCGCCAATAGGCGAGTAGTGACGACGCTGGCGCCAGCGCACGACGGCAAAGATCGCGCCGGCAACCGCCGCCAGGGCGAGGGCAATGACGCCCAAGATGGCCGCGATGCTCCACTTGGCCACCGACACGAGCAAGTGGCCTGGCTTCTCCTTCGTCTTGTGGGTCGGAACTGGTACAGCCGCAGGAAGCTCCGTGGGGGCAGCACCCGGCAGAGCCAAGAGGTGGCCAGCACCACCGAAATCGCAGGTCGCTCCGTTCTGGCGGTTGAGGTGCCAGTACTGATTGAAGGCCCAGTCGCACTGCTCCTCCAGAGTCAGGAACCTCTTCTTGATGTCCGAGCAGTCGATCTCCGGGAAGTTGCACGCAAACGCGAGGCCGCTCTTAAGCTCGAACTCCTTCACTCCGCGCTTGGCACGGCAGACGAACTCTCCTCTGTCTTCCTTCATGCACGCCCTCTCCACTCCGTCGCTCTCGTGGTAGTCCGACACGTTCTTGGGGAACGCGCCCTGACGCCACAGATCCAAGAAGCTCCACTTGGTAGTAAACTCCGTCTTGAAGTTCCAGAAGTACCAGCCGTGGCCATTGGCGAATCCATTGAGCTTCTTCAGAGTCAGCGACTTGGTCAATGCAGCGTCGTCCTCTTGGTTGAACGAGTCCCTACTGGTAACGGGACACTTGCCGAACGACGGGCCAGACATTCCAGTGCCGTATGGGCCTTGGATTGGTTTGGTCTTGTCCAAAGGAGTGCCCGGGAAGCCCTCGCCGAGGTACGTACTGTTGATCGGGCAGTCCACCATGTGGCACTCCACCTTGGGGAAGCCCGGCAGGTTGTCGTTGAAGCCATTGAGCCACATAGCGCAGTTGTCCGTGCCAATGGACCACTCGCCGACAATGACAGGCATCATGGCGTTCTCCATGTCACTGATGACGTACTTCTGCTGACAAGCGTTGGAGAAGAAGTCTGCGATGGTTCCAGGAGGGTTCCAGGCCTGGTAGATGTGCGTGTCTAGAGCGATATCGGGGCAGCCCTTGAGGAACTTTGCCCAGAATTGCAGACCGAAGCGGAACGAGTCGTGGAGGACGAACTTCCAGTTTGGTGCGAGCACCTTCACTCGCTTATAGGACTTCCAGTAGTACTGCTTCAACACCTTAATAGGCGTGAGTTCCCATGGCTCGTTCACAGGTTCGAGACCCATTATGGCCTTGTTGTCCTTGTAGCGGTTGATGATAGCCTCCACAGCCACAATGGAGTGGTTCAGATTCAAGTAGTTGATGCTCGAGTAGTTGTGGTTCTCCACGTCGAAAGTACCAGCCCATTCGGCCTGACGGATTGGCCAGTGCTCGAACGTGGTAGTGCCCACAGGCTGCGTGCTGGCAATAGAAGTCCACTTGACATTGGAGGACTTGCCGCTGTTGTCGAAACCGTTCTGCGAGCCAATCAAGCCGTGGATATCCAGAAGGATTTCAAGGCCGTACTTAAGAGCCAAGTCTGCCACGCGGTCCAGTGCATCGACGGCGCCGTCCGTGCAGCCAGCGAATGGCTCGTACGGGTTGAACATCCAATCGCCGACTGGCACACGCAGTGAGTTGATGCCTGCAGCCGCGAGCTCGGCGATGTCCTTCTCCGTGACCCAGTTGTCGTAGTGGATACGCAACTGGCGGTTAGCTTCCTCCTTGTCCAGCGCCGTGCAGAACGTGTACATGTCCATCGCCGTCTTCTCCGGCGCCTTGTCACCGAACCTCTGCTGGGTGTTGAGGAACTGGTAGAAGAGTGTGGGCGTGATCCACGGCTCCAGCACCAGCCAACCGCCCAGGTTGACACCGCGCACCTGCTTGTTGAAGGGCGTGGCGTGGGTATCCAAGGAGCACGTCATGTCCGTGTCGTTAGGCTTGAATGACTTGAAAATGCCGCTGTCCTGCGAGAACATGGAGGCCTCGCTGTGCTTCCAGTACCATTCGTAGTCTGGCTGGCCTTCGGTGTCGTGAGGACCCGAATCAGCCGTGGGCTCGGGCGTCGGCGCGTCTGTGGACGCGGGAGGCGCAGGTGGAGCATCCGTGGGCTCGTCGTCGTCGCCCAGGGGCGCGTCCATGGAGATGATGGACTGACGGAAGTTGGGCTCGGCCACGACGGCCCCGCTCGAGACGCTTGGCTGATGCGACACAGCCAGCAACGCGCATAGCGCCGCTGCTGTCTTCAAGCTCGACCCGACCAACATTCTGCCTGGAGTAAACGCAACCAAACTGGAGAAGAAGCCAACTGCGCACCACGGAGCAAATGCGGAAATGAGAAAGGATCTTTCAGCCTGATTCGACTGCACCCGTTAACGAAGATACGATGGTCAAAATTTGCAAAATTAGCCATGACATAGACTTGGGTTTTGTAGAGGAATCTTTGGAACTGGAGATTAGGACAGGAAAAATTACACGATAGCATGCATGTTGCGATCTTCCGCGTTGAAGTAGATGACATGTGTGGCTCAGGGTTCCGGAAAACCCAGGTTTTCAAGAAACCGAGGGGGTTAAGAGATGGTCTGGGGTGGGTGGGCTAATTGATTTGTTAATTACCTAGCCCTAATAAAGGTTAAAACCTCTATTAATAAGTATTTGGGTCTTCAAAAACCTTATAGCCTATAATATTAAATTCAAGTGTATGTTTTATTTTACTTTTAAAATGAATATATCCAAAAAAATGCTTCAGCATTTGGGGTGGGTGGGTGGATTTAAAGGATTATTCCGACCCATTAAACCCCACTCCGGAACCCTGGTGTGGCTGCCAACCAATCGCATGCCAAAGCTGACGATATCAATTTACTATCCTAGAAAGTGTGTGCCGACTGTGATCGCCACAAACACCATTTCGTGTCACCAAGCCTCCAGGCAGCCTGAGCGCTGCGGTCCAGCCTGGCAGTCTGGACCGCAGCGCGGCTCTCGCTAAGTTTCTTGTACCGACGCCACTGCTGTGCTCATCGATGGTGAGTGGTGGCTGGCGTGCGCTGCAGGCGCCGAGGCAAACGGGTCGGAAAAAGAGAAAGATGCTTGCGTGGTGTGTTTGCCAAACACTGTTTGGTCCAGACTGAACCAGAATTTCATGAGACACATTCGATGGTGATCGATTGCTGGCGCCATCAACCAATTTGGCAACGGCGCCTTTTCAGAAATGGAGATCATTGTCCAGCATCACCAAGGTCTTCATTTTCGTCAATTCCCATGTAGGCTGCTACTGACAGGCAGTCAGTGACAGCTATCCTTTCTTGCGCTCAAGCGAGGTCTCGATTAAATAGCGGGTCAGTGACGCCCAATGCCGTCTACCGTAGACTCTACGTGACGTAGTGAGCGGTATCCCACCCAGTAATGGCGTCCACGATCTTCGCCAAAGCTCTCTTCCAACCGCTCGTTGAAGGAGTCGTTCTTGTTAACTTAACAGTGTTAAGTTGCGCATAGGAGGATCCTTCCCCCAGTTACACGGATCAGTCATCGCATGAATTTCCTTCGGAACGCTTCTGCCATCGAATTCCAAATTGCGAATCACATTTGCTAGTTTCAGTTGCTTTACGGTTATCAGGGCTTAGCCTAAGGCTGGTCTAAGTTAGACGTTAACTAAGTGTCCGATCCACTGGGAGTATTCTTGTCGCCTTCTGTGGCGAGTGACGGTCATGACGACAGCTAATCCACAGACGCCAACTGCAGCGCACACGAGGGTCCAGATAAGGAATTCCTTACAAACAGAGGTGACCAGGAATTCCTGACGCTCTAGGCCGGACGGACTCGGGATGGCAAGAAGATGCGCCGCGCCGCCAAAGTCACACGTGGCGCCTTCCTCGCGGTGGGCATGCCAATACTCGTTGAACGCCCAGTCGCAGCGCTCCTCGATTGTATTGAAGCGCTCGTCGATGCCGCTGCAGTTCACTTTGCCATCGTTGCCACCGCAAGCGAAATCTAGGCCAATTTCGAGGTCGGATCGGTGTACGCCACGCTTGGCCGCACAAACGAATGCGCCCTTATCCTCTGCTAAGCAGGCCGTAAATACTTCTTCGTCGGCGCGGTAGTTCGAAACATTCTTTGGGAACTAGATCCAAGAAGCTCCAGCGCGAGCCAAATTCCGTCTTGAAGTTCCAGAAGTACCAGCCGTGACCCACCGCGAACGTGTTCAGCTTCTTCATGTTGAGATTGCGCGTGAATTCGCGCTCATCGTAGTCATCTTGCTGGCCAAACGATGTGTTACTGGTGATCGGGCATTTACCGAATGACGGACCGGATTGACGTGTGCCGTACGGACCTTGGATCGGTCTGGTGATATCTAACGGAGTACCCGGGAAGCCCCGACCGAGATAGGTGCTGTGCACGGGGCACTGTGTCATGCGGCACTGAATGTTAGGGAAGCCCGGTAGGTTGTCGTTGAAGCCGTTCAGCCACATGGCGCAATTGTCCGTGCCCAGTGACCACTCGCCGACAATAACAGGCATCATAGCGTTTTCCATGTCGGCAATCATGTACTTTTGCTGGCAAGCATTGGAGAAATAATCTGAGCGTGTACCGGGGGCGTTCTAAGCCTGGTAGATGTGAGTGTCCAGGGCAATGTCGGGGCAACCGCGCATGAATTGCGACCAGTACTGAACACCGAACCGGAATGAGTCGTGGAGTACAAACTTCCAATGCGGTGCACGAGCCTTGACACGCTTGTATGACTTCCAGTAGTAGTCTTTCAGGAGGTCAATGGGGGTAAGTTCCCACGGCTCATTGACAGGCTCCAGACCGATGATGGCCAGGTGGTGGGCGTACCGGTCGACGATAACTGCCACCGTGGTGAGCGAGTGGTTCAGGTGCTCGTAGTTGATGGAATTGTATGTGGTCGTGGCAGGATCAAACTCGCCAGCCCATCCGGCCGAACGAAGTGGCCAGTGTTCGAACGTAGTGGTACCAATTGGACGAGTGCTGGCAATCGACGTCCACTTGACAGACGAGGACATACCACTGTTGTCAAAGCCATTTTGTGAGCCGACCAGGCCGTGGATGTCCAGCAGCAAGTCGATGTTGTACTTGTAGGCGAGATTGGCAACGCGATCGAGCTCATTGACGGCACCACCCGTGCAGCCGATGTAAGGCTCGTACGGGTTGAACATCCAGTCGCCCACCGGAACGCGGAGAGAGTTGACGCCGGCTTTAGCCATCTCTTTCAAATCGGCCTCGGTCACCCACGTAGCCCAGTGAAAACGGAGTTGACGGTCGGCTTCCTCCTTGCCCTGTGTATCCATCCGGGTGGAATTTTAGAACCGGTTGATTTTGAATTTAGAATCGGACACTTTGAAAACTACACGCTCGATTGGATACTAATTCGAGCCGACGGAACGCATTTTTAGCTGGTCATTTCCGCACGAAACACTGGTGCGAGAAGCGGCCTACCGGTACTTTCTTTGCGTAATGTAAACACTATTAGCGGAGATCCCGTAGGACACGCTCTCGGGAGAATTTTCTGCGTTTTATTGGCTATTTTACCATCACACAAGATTTGCCGGCCATCCGATATTTATCACAAGTGTATTAATACCACAACGAAGACAATATTATCAAAAGGGGCCACAAACGTCTTAATTGGACAAAATACATCAGTGCATCAGGGACAGCATTGGTTCGTGCCCGTACTTAAGTGTTGCCGGACGCCAAGCAGGCAGTTATCTGTCTACCTCGGTTCCAGTGGAGGAGACTCGGAGCAGATCAAGATAGATGGACAGCAGCCTTGCTGCGGCGAGCTGCTAACGATGTCCTTTAGTGGCTGTTTGGTAAGTACTATCACATAAAATACTAAACTACCTTAGACGTTTTCTCTCTCTAACGATTTGTTTGTCGAATACACACATATGTTACTCCAGGTGAAGTGTCCTATATTTAAAGACGCGTTCTTAAACCATGACAACCTTGTTGATCCCACCAATGCACAAACGCTGTATGTTTGTTTGATTGTTTGTAGTAACCCCGTGATATGTTGCTCCATTGCAGGCAACAGTGCAAGTATATCTCGGGTGAAGCCGGATATCAAGAAATCATTAGATCTCCTTGCAGGACGCGTAAACCGAGCTCACAACGCAGCTACTGTATCATCCTGCCTTCAACGTATTCAGGGGCCTGCTATAGCCATTATGCGCGGTGAGCACGACGTTTTTTAAAAAGGAAATATACTTGTAAAGTGCCAAGTATTACTAGTAAGTGCTGCGTCATGTGACGCAGCAATAATTTTTTTTCTAAACATTGAGCTTTAATACTTCAAGATGAGAAAGGTGTCGTTGTCCACGCACCTATCCGATCTTTCTCAACGTTTTATCATGAAAAGATTCTCCAGCAACGGCCCGACCATGGCTAGCACATAGCTAGTAGGAGTGAGTGGTGTGGTAACAAGGCCCGGTGCTGTGAAGCCTGGGGAGATGCGTCGAGCTAAGTGCGTGTCGGGGATGAAGCTATGGTCTGTATTCAACACGGTACGCTGGTGTGGGGTTAAAAATGTCAGTGTTACATAGTAACATGTAATACCTCAAGTAGTTACTGCGGTGATTTTTGAGATACCAAATCACATTAACCCCTCTAGCCACGCCGCCTGTATTCTATAGGATACTAGATCGCCTGCGTCTTACCCTGGGAATACATTTTTTTAATATCTTTGTGATATGTACGGTTTCACAATAAATTGCCCAAACTTGCACGCAACAGCTAAGACCGTAATTGCTTCTGAGGTAGAGAGTATATGGTCAGCATTGCACTTGCTGGTGTGCTCAAACTCCATGATCGTGAGGTTATGGAAAGATATTAAAACTACATGTACTGTCAAACTGTAACTGGTATACTGTACCCGCTAATTTCGTCTTAACTTCGTCCACTGCACACTATCAAAACTCGGACGAAGTTAGCGATTATTTCTGGCGAGTCGGTGTACACTTGAAGTAACTATCCGAAAATACTCGTACTTCTCTGGCCCACTCCAAAATGACGATTGGGGTTATTCAGTGATCGTACATAAATGAATATTCTAACTTTATTGGATAAAACTCAATAGCGATTACGATTGTCCCAGACCACTAATTTTATGGCTTGCAATGCTAATCACTCATTCCACCTTGCTTCTAGGTCGTCAATAGCTCACTAAGTATGAACCACTGGTCCCAAACATGACTTTTAAGCGCTTATAGTCAACGTATCTACGCTAGATCACCATCGCCTAACTAGTATGGAGTATCTCACTCCACTGTAGACATTCTTCTGCGGATAAAATGCGCCTTCTAATCCAGTAATGTTAGGGTTAATTTCAAGCCGTTTCTGATTGGCCAATGCAGGCTGGTGGCTTTCGCTAATCCATCGGTATTTTAAGATAAACCTCGCCCTCTTTGCGCCTAAATTGCAGCGCTCACAGCCCGTTTCTGCGTGCACGTGTGCGCCCATCGGTAGCTAATAGTCTGATTTACCCACCCTTAAAGTTGGGTATAATATCGCTAAAAATTGAATTAACTGCGACTAAAAACCTAACGGCCTACGAAATGTGGCAGGTTTGAGCGCAGCGTGCTCCCGCATAACTGGTGCGTAGAAAACAAAAATATGTGCTCGTGTGCGCTATATCCGGGGCTTTGATATGGGGTACTTTCCGTTCACCGTTTAGTCCTGGTTGCAAAGTTATCGGTCAAAATATGAAATCGTCATTTTGGAGTGGGCCAGAGAAGTACCCCAATTTACTTCGGCTGAAGATAACGATTGATTAAAATAAAGCAACAATTCTGCCGCGCCCAGTCGCAGTGTTACACAAGCGAGTCTGTGGTATTTTGGCACTGGCAGTCGGCGCTGCTCGTGTACTCGATTATGGCGCGCTTATACTTGCTCGCGTCCGGGGTGGTGGTCGCAGAGCTAGTGGTGTACTCTCAGCTGGTGGAGTGTTCGGTGTTGGTGGCTACGTCGCAAGCGGTGGCGCTCTCGCTGTAGGTGGTGTCGCAGTTGGCTATGTACTCGGAATCGGTGGCGTGCTTGGAGCTGGTGACGGGTTGAGCGTTCGGAGATGGTGACGGGTGGGGAGTTCGGAGTTGGTGATGGGTGGAGCGCTCTCGCAGTCGGTGGCACTCTCGTAGTTGGCTGCGATATCGGACTTGGTGGAGTGCTCGAGCTCGGTGGCGAGCTTGGAGTTGGTGATGTGCCCGTAGCTGGTGGCGTGCTTGGACTCGGTGACGTGCTCGTATGTAGTGGAGTGGTCGTCGCTGGTGACGCGCTTGGCATGGAAGACGTGCTCGTAGCTGGTGGTCTCCTCGTACCGGGCAAAGACCAGAAGTATGTCATACTACAAGTATGTATTAAATGAAAGTGGAATCTATTAACTGACACTTCCAGTTATCTTGTGTTAGATACTGAGCTCACGGATGTACAAGGATATCCATCAAGTCTGCGTAATCCAGTTAGCAGCGAATAGGATACGTGATAACGAGCGGAATGCTGCTCGTTGCTGGTTGCTCAGCTCACTCCACGCCTTCGGAAATACCGGAGCTCTCGGACTTGGCGGTATTATAAGAGCCGGTGATAATGTCGAACTCAGCGTTGGTGCTGGTGCAGTCTGTTGACGGAGCTCGTAAACTTGATGCTGTTCCCGGACCAGACCGTACTCTCTCTCGGACTTGGATTTGTGCTCGGACCTAGCGGTGCTCTCAGACTTGGAATCCTGCTTGGACCTGGCGGTGCTCTTGATGGCGGAGATCGGAGTCGTCGCTGTGCTCGGACGTGGCGATGCCCTCGGAGGTGGTGTAGTGCTGCATTTATGGCGGTGGTGCTTCAGGAAGAAACGCGTGGCTAAGTAGGCACGTAGAATGGCAAATGTGGGTGTGTATACAGACAAGAGTCGTTAGTCTGTGCCCTTCTTGTAAGTGTCAAATTGTATAATACGTGCATTAAATTAAATTTACCCCCCCATAATGAACTACAACTACGTAGTAATTGATCTACACTCATCGAGCGGCTCGATTCGAGCCGGTTATTTTTTATACTATTGTCAATTTTATACAAATTTGATGAACGTGAGGGATCAGCCAATCGGCTGCCAAATCGATAGCTCGACATGGTTGATTAAAAGACTTTAGTGCAAGGTCCAGTGCGGGAATCCACACTATAATACATGTATGCAAAGTGTAACCGCGTAGGGAACCAAGATTTGTGTGCGCTAGGAATGCAGGAAGCCGTAACCAAGCAAGATTTGTGTGCACTAGGAATGCAGGAAGCCGTAGTCAAGCGTTTCACCGCTCGACCTTTCTGGTGATGCTCAAATTGACCCCATAGTTTGTGCATAACGTCCTGGAACGATGACCCATTTGCTGCGAAGTCTTCTAGCAACTCGAACAATTGGCTGGACCACCAACTGAAATTGATGCGATTGCATATGCAGCAATGGTGTCGGTAACGATGACTGTGTTTGCTCAGGTCAATCAACAGGAGATGCCCTAGGTGACAGCGGGGCCGCAGAGCGCACACGAGCTGGGTCTTGAGAAGACAATACTGAAGATAGAGCTGAAGAACTTTGAGTCGCACTTGGTGCTGGAGGACGTCCTGCAGTAGCAGGTACCGGAGAACGTCGAGCTGAACCTGATGCTTGAACAGCTCTTACTGGGGCAGGGGTTGATGAGCGTTGAGCTGGATCGCGGGCTGGCGTGCGTCGAACTGGAGCCGATGTTGAACTGGGCGTGCACTTGCTGGGGGCCCAGGCGGCGTCAAGCGGGAAGCAGGAGGTGTACACCGTCGCGGCAGGCAAGTCGTCCAAGGCGGAGGCGAGACAGCTCGTGTTCGCGTTCGAACACGGCGCGTGTTTTCCCATATTCTCAGGATATGGGAAAACACGCGCCGAGCGTGGTGACCCGCTCGTACGACCTGCACGAGAGGATACGCTTCCTTGTGATGATTGCGTTCTCGCAGTCTGAGGTGACACACGAGCTTGAGCCCCCATACTTTGCCGTCGCTAGCCGCTGCAGTGTTCTGTGAAAATGGGAACCTTCGATATAATATGTTTCCATATGATTTATGATAGGTTAAACGATTACCTGTGACAATTGACCGTAGCGATTAACAAATCGAGCAATCCAGTTTTGAGTAAAACTGACAATATAATCTGCTGTAGCCATGCCGCGGCAACGAGTGGTTTTACGTTGTTGCTTGAATGTTGCGCTAATGTAGGTTTATTTTTTCTTATCTTCGTCGACGAAGATAAACAAATACCCTCCTTTACTGGCATTTTGTAGTCGCTTATTTTACTGCAGACTTATTGGTACTGGCTAACTGTACTGACTCACTGTAAAAAAATGCAGTCATGTATGCAGCTTCAAACAACCGCAGGATTTCCATTGCAGTTGGAAAGCGTTATGTATGCAGCTCCAAGCAATCGCAGAATTTTGATCGTAGCTGGATGGAAATCCTGCGCTTGCTCGAGAGCTGTACATACATGCCTGGAAATCCTGCACTTGCTTGGGAGGTGTACACACATGACTGGACTCCGTCTGCGTGTGCTCTCAATATCAATATATTACAAGCTCATTGTCATATCCATGCTCTTAAGCTTGTCCGCTTTTTGTTTTGCTCATTATCGCGAATAACCACTGTCAGTACATGTATCCTGCCTAATTCACTGCACTGGTAATGCATGTACTGTACTGGGATACTGTACTGACTTACTGTACTTGCTTACTGTACTGACTCCCTTTACTTTCTTACTGTACTGAATCCCTGTACGTTCTTACTGTGCTGCCCCACTGCACTGATATTGACTGAAGTACTGACTGAACGCGCTGAATGTAGTACGAATGTTGACTGAGGTTACGCTCATGCAAGTACCGTGACATTAATCCGTTGGGGGCTGTCCAGCCCTCATTCTGAGGTATTCCCAGCATAAATCTTCGTATCCTGTATTTTACAGGATAAGAAATCAGGCCATTTTGCCCTATACAAATCTTGAGCCATCCAATACAAACTTCAAGTGATGGGTGTGATTATAAAGTTTCGCAGTGTTGTAGCTTACCTCGGGGATTATTATTAGTGACCACGATTTTTTCGAGATTTAGGGAGAGCGAGCCGCGCGCAAATTTCGCGCCATTTGCGAATTGGACGGACATCAACAAGAAGGATTCCATGTCAAAGCGGAAACGCCCCCAACCAATCACTTGGAGCAAGCTGTGGACGAATCTGAAGTAGATAGGTTGGCAATTCGAGCGCCCTAAAGGACTGTCCAACCAAAACCGATAATTCACGCCTGAAGGCTGGTCAAGAAGACCAAACGCTACGCATCGTGTTGGCTACTTCGACGGGGAAGATGAGGTATGGGAGCATTTACTCGTGGAAGGTATGCCGATTGAATGGTTTGATCTACGATCTATTAGGTAATGCTGAATAGTTTTGTACGACGAGGCTCCTCCTGCCAAGCGACACGCATCTGCACCGACGCCGCTAGAGAAGTGACTGGACCTGGCACCTGGCACCTGCCGCAACACCTACGAAGACGCCGGCCAAAGCGCCAGCCAATACGCCGTCTAAGCCCCCGCCCAAGGCCCCAGCCAAGACGCCGTCCAAGTCTCCGGCGGAAGCCCCAGCCAAGGCGCTGCCCAAGTCTTCGGCCAAGACTCCGTCCACGAAGCCGTCCAAGGCTCCGGCCAAGCAATCTCAAATACCACAAAATAAACCAGCCAGGAAGTCAACGGATCCAACTCTCGGACCAATGGCAGCGACGCTACCGAGGAAGACTCGTGTAAGTGCAGCGACTAATTTGGTGGATATCTCGACGGGTGACGACAAAATAGAGTCTGAAGACGAGGACGACTTCTTTTTCGACGATGGTGACTATTCTGACGTGGAGGCGGCCAGCGAATGCTCTTCAAAGGATGCTAGTGAGCCCGGAGAAACTAGTGATGAAGAAGATGCGGTAAACTTGTCGGTGGGCACGCCCTTTGACAGCATGAGCGAGGAGGAACTGAGCGAGCACGCGAAGGCGGGCTGGACAACATGCTTCGAAGACGAGAGTAAGTTCATTCCTGTATGGTACAGCTTTGCAGTTATCAAACTCTTTGAGTTATCCTGTAATATCCACTAGCTAATTAAAACTGGTTGTTGTATGCAGGCGCATTACTTGATTTGCCTTCTGCAAGTCTGACCAACTGCACAGCGGCCATAACTGAGATCGCGCAAGAGCTCGTGTGTATTATGGAAGGACTCTTCTTCCTCTTTCTACCCAAGCAGATGTGGATATCCGCCACTAAGGAGTCAAACCGCTACCAGTTCCAGTTCCGGTGTCAAGCAACTGAATCGATCTTGACGCGCCAGCGTCGCATGAAGGAGAGGCGTCCCGAGTACAAATGACGACCCTGCAACAAGTGAAGAAGGAACTGTATGCATTCAAGCCTATCCAGTCGCATGAGCTGGTGCACTTCATTGGTCTACTATGTGCAAGAACATTATGCCCGCATCGCGAGAAGCTGGCAAAGCACTGGACGGTAGATGCTCAAGGGTGCGGGATCGAAAGGCACCTTTGGTCGATTCATACCAAGAAAGCGCTTCGATCAAATTGTGCGGTTCATGCATTTTAGCAACAACAAGGACGCCAACGCACAGCGATATAAGACTTGGATAATCAAGCCCATTGCCGATACAATCAATAAGACGTTCAAGTTAGATATGAGTGTTGGACAGCGCATTGCGTTTGATGAGGTATGATACCCATGAGGAGCAAGTATAACCCCACGCGACAATATCTCCGCGACAAGCCCCATCCGTGGGATACCAAGTGCTACTTGACGTGCGCCGCTGCAACGCGCTACTGTTACAGGTATGTCAACTGTCAATGTATTCTACAGGTTAACGTCTAACAACTTGTGCTTGTTAACCTGTACAGGGCAGAGATATACCAAGGGCGGTTGACGAGTTATAGTTATGATCTGAACCAGGGGCCAAACGCGGTAATCCGCAACATTGAGGAAGTGCTCGACGGACTGCCCAAGCAACGGCTCGTCATCACAGATCGGTTCTACTCGAGCGTGCTGCTGTCTTTGATTCTCTTACAGCGGGGACTGATCACGCACCATTCAGACAAACCGGCGCGGGTATTGCAAAAATATTCCATACAAGCAAGCCAAGAGACCAAAGAAGATGGTAAGAGGGCTGTATCGAATTGCAAAAGTCAAAGGTGGAGCCAAGCATGGTGGCCGTTTCGTGGATGGACAACCGTCCTGTTCACTTAATTGCCGCGGGCTGTGGTATTAGTGTGGTGAGTTTGGCAAGACGTGCAGGAGCGGGCGTGGTTGACGTACCAGCACCCCAGCTCATGAAGGACTACCAAGATGGCATGGGAGGCGCAGGTATACACGATCAATTGCGGCTTCAGAGATATTCAATACAGGTATCGTCACTTGTATCGTACACTGTTATGGTTTCATATTGACATGTGTTAACCTGTACACTACATGGAGTGATGAAAATGAAGCAGTATTATCATATAATCTTTCTCGGGCTTATTGACATGGTATTGGTCAATGCCTATATCATCCATCGTCGCGAAAAAGCTCCAATGAGCCCAGAACGCGCTCCGCCTACGCACGCGGAATTCATGAGATCTATGCAAGTCGCTCTTTTGAACCTGGGGGCTGCTGACTTGGAAGGAGACTTATCTGTCGAAGCCCTCGTTGATATTGGAGCGCTGTATCGTCAACGCAGTCTCGCTACACGCTCCCAGCACGTCACACACCTCGCCAAGTGGATGTTTATCGCACAAACAAGAGCCAAAAACGGAAAGGAATCCAGCAAGAGACATCAGTATGACTGCAAAGTATGTTCATTATTTCGACCGGCGAAGACACCATGGGAGACTATGTTTTACTGCGTTGAGTACTCGGATGAAAGGACGCGCGGCCAATCGGGGGCAAGAGAGAGGATCTATCTATGCCAGAAGGTTCGCCAGCATGACCCCTCGGGACTAATAAACGCAGCAACTTGCAGCCAGATTTGGCACAACCTTTGTGGCGCTGGCGCTCGTATACCCCCTGGCGTGAACACAATTCGTATGCGCACACCAAGCGGCTTGAGCTCGCGCCGCAATGAAGAATATGTCAACGACAGCGATAAAGAAGAAAGCTCGGTCAGCGACTCGTCAAGCGGGGCAGACAGTGAGATTAGCGCAGGTGGCGTAGGCAGTATTGAAACAGCGTGCATCTAATATATAGCATTCGATATGTTGGGTCTGGTGACAACTCGGTAAACATGGAATAATTGTGGTCCGTTAGAGTGAATGTACTATAGAATTTTGAAAAATATCTGTACAGCTTCAAAGTGTAAATCCTGATTAATACAGAATACATGATCCCGTACAATTACTGATACCCTGTATAGAACAGGGTCGATAAGGGGTCAAGATTGTGAGCTTAACAAAACTTCGCAAGTAGTAAACGCAAGATAAAACACTATACTGTAAAATACAGGGTAACTTTTGCCCTAAATCGCGGGGCTAGAGGGTAAATGTGATTTGGAATCTCTAAATTTTAAAAAGGACCAAGGCTCATGAGGTACATCGTTGCTTTGTTTCACACTGGTTTCATCAGCTAAAGAAACTCAGTTTTGTTAAACGTTCCTAAAGGATATCTCAGATGATATCCCCCTTACGACGGCACACACAAATTTAGTATTTTTTTGTTATGCAATGTCTTCTGCTCCTACAGGTATCAGCGCTCCGCTTGTATTTACTGATATGCCCTTATCTCGTTCACGTACTCCGCATACGATAAAGGGACAAGTTCCAACTACATATTCACCTGGTGTGAATCTTTCCCCTGGTTCTTCAACTTCGCATTGAATGGAGGTACAGCTTCGAGCGTTGTGCCCCGACAGACCACATTGACCACAGCGATATTCCACCCTCTTTGCGATCTCCGCAGCATTTAGCTGTCCGTCCAAGAATTCAGCGATTGGCTTGCTTTCTTCGTCATCAACATTTCCTAATGCCGCGGACAATCATGATCAAGATGAACCAACGGGCGCTCTTGTACACTCTCCCTGTTGGCTTTTCATTTGTTACCTCGCACGATGTCCGCCGTTTCCTTCCACCGTAAAACAGAGCGTCCAGCTTGGCGATACATTGGAGGTGGTCTAACCTCGTTTGTGACTTCAAGCTTTTTGGATAGCGGTATTTGCAGTGATACCAAGGAGAAGGTTTCCCCTCATCTATGCCACGCAGTATGCATCATGAAAGAAAATACGTACGTCGTACAACGGGAGATCGCTGGAAACCTGCTTCGACCTCCAGTATATGACTGCCTAGATGTGACAGTAAGGCATCCTTAACTACTCGGACACTGTGCATCGCGTACAGGTTGCGGCTTGCATATTTACTTCGTAGCGATGCGCGCTAGCATTTGCGGAGCGCGAGTCAAACGCGTCGAATACGTAAAAGATAGGTGGGTCACTGGGCACAACTGTCTGGTGCCCTACGCTAGCATTTTCCTCGCGGAAGGGCTTCATGACGCGAGGAGTAATATAACAAGATTCCTTATTCCAGTCCTCAATAGTAATCTTGCGTTTCTGGATGATCTTGAGCGCCCGTCATCAAAGAGCCGAGAACAAGTTTATTGCGTACTCGGTGCCACAACAAACCGTTGTTATCTCCCTAAATGACGCTCGTAGTCCGCACCCCAAACAGCGGTTGTGGAACACCATGGCTAGCTACTTTATCCCAGCGGACCGAAAGGCAGTTGTGCTCATCTGGAGTCGGCTGCATGTTTCCTACTACACACCAGTTCGTGGGGTGGATCCTACGGAGATAAGATCCGACGTGTGCATCTATCACATTCTCAACAACTACTTTCGTAATTCCAGTTGGATATCTTTTTCCTATTGCTGCAATTCATGTCGTAGCCGTTTGTTCTGGAAGCTGTTTGCAGAGCCAAAATGTTGGCTTTCACGGATTGTAGGTACTTCAGAGGCTTAAACTTATCCATTACATTGAACCGAATGTGAAGCAAACAAAACCTCAAATGCAGTTTCAGTCCGAGCGAAGTTAACAGAGCCTGGGCTGACAATTGATTGCCACGATCCCAAAATATAGATAAGAATCCACCAGCAGCAGCGTCATCTACGACGTAGGCTGTCATCGATACCCTTGACAATGTAGTCATAACTGCTGATCTCCAAACGCTGCAGCCCCATCGACTCGAGTCCGATGACGTTGACGTGCCAATGATTCAAACGTTTCTTTCACCCATTCTGTGATTTCGTTGTGTCCTTCTACAGCAGAGCCACAAACAACATACGCTCGTCGACAAGAACTGGGTACTTGTGTTCATGCAGATATCTGGATGCCCCGTTTTCGTTACTTTACACAACTGGTTGGTGTAAATCTAAAATTTGAGTCGTCGATTTGACATCGCCGCCGCTGTTGATGCCTTGTCATGCAGCCATTATAAAATATTAATTGCTGCCCGACGTCACACCAGCCGTCAATGCCGCTTGAGGCTACGACCTAAAACTCATTTCCACCGTTTGCAACGCGTACTGGACAATATCCAAGTGTCCTCCTGCAATGGCGTTCTCCAGCGACTGAAAAATCCTGATCTTGTAGTACCGGGACTCATTCAACCACTTCAACTCACTCAAATCTCCATTGGCTGTCCACCCCACTTAGAACATGCCGCGTCGCGCGAGAAGAATGAGTTGATCCGCAGCTACAAACAGGTTAGCCACAATACAGGCCATCGTGATGTCCACAGGAGCATCGCATCGGTGCTCGCTGGAGCCTTTACTGACGGCTTCGTGGGGTGGTAGCTTCCCTGCCGGCCGTTGGCCCGCAGAGGCTAATACAAACATTTCAGAATAGCAGCAGTTATGTACGCTATTAGTTTTAGTTGAAGCTTTAGCTTTTAAATCAAAACGGTGTTTTTTTAATATAAATTTTATAAATAAGTGGTCTTCACAGCTCTCTTAAGTGGAGTTTCATCAGCTGCTCTGATGCCTTACCGAATTTAGACACATAAGAATCATTGTCCCTGTTTTAGAGGGCTCTGTAGACCTCTAAGGATACTATGTCCAGATGGTACTGAAAGACTTCTAATGATACTTAGTCCAGATGATACTGAGAGAGTTAACTCTTTTAATTCATATTCATGGCCGTTTTCTCTGGAGCCTTATCACGGTGATAATCACCAAAGCGCTTCTGCGTGCTTAGGAACTGGTAGAAGGGCGTGGGTGTGATCCACGGCTCCAGCACGAGCCAGCCACCGAGGTTGGCGCCGCGCACCTGCTTAGTAAGCAATAATCCTTTTTGGTGTGGATTTTTTCTCGAGAAATAATTACTTATACTAGGATAGGAAGCAGTTTGGTGCTATAGAGGACAGCCCAACAAGGATTATTCCGGTGGGATACAAATACCGATCCATCAGTAGCACAACCTGCCAAAAGGTTTAATGCGGTGGGAAGGTACTTACTAGTATATCGATACAAATACCGACGCATCAGTAGCACCCCCAAAAGGTTTAAATGCGGTGTATCGATTTAAATACCGACCCATCAGTAGCACAACCGAATGCGGTAAGATGGTCTTTATTGCTATATGGATATGGCTCGTGTTTTTTTTTCCGCGCCATCGGAATTTTTTGTTTGCGTGACCTGAGAATATGGCTGAAAGAACGCGAATTTGCATCGATTATCGTATGCGCCGTCGAGTATTATATTACTAAAGGCTTTAATTTATTTCATTTACTATAGTAGGACTACAAGACCCGGTAGTCTGCGGACAGCAGAATAATCAACGTAAAAATGTCTATGCAAAAAATCAAGGCAGGGTAGCAAGCCAATGTGCTGATAATTATATCATGGTCTGATGACCACTTGGAGAACGAGCGGCAGAAAAGCTAATAGTTCATATATATCTTAAAACTCAACGGTAGTGTGGTGTCTGTCCGTCCGTCATTCCGTCCGCGGCTAGGGTTAATAATTGTAATGCAAAAATACAGGCGTTCTACTGGCTCCGAGCGCAGCGAAGGCGGCCCCAATGGGCTAAATAGAGTTTTGGCTAACATTCAATTATACGATCACGTATTGTATGTGGTTAACATATCGTACCTAATTACACCGTTCAATTCCATTTTGCCCATTTCCAAAGCGGAAGCCGCGGAGCAAGGCATTACGCAAGGTACGCTGTGTGTATGTGCGTTAGTTTGCATTAGTAGGCTACACCAAGGTTCACACAAGGGATCATAGGTGTCCTAGAATCTGTTAAGAGACTTTGACCGGATTTTGGCTATATTTGGCATTTTAGTATTTATTGCTAAAGTAAAACAGTACCTCTGATTTAATTTATTTGCTATGGCCGGATTGGCAAAGCTAATTACTTTAATTCTTTTAAAATTTGAATCCTTGATTTAATACAAATATTAAATAATAATCGCAATTCGAAGAACTGTGTTAGGTGGCCTGCAAACCAGGGCTTTTTGAGATCATGCAACATTCGTGCAGCCTGTCTCTTGATGAGCGGACAACAAAACCAGGCGATTTTGAGATCATGCAACATTCGTGCGACCCTTTTGAAATTGAAACAAGTTGGTACAGTCAGCAAAACGTGCACTCATCTGCAACCACAAGGAATCACAAGGATATGTGATACATTAGCCTTGTATAGTGACAGGGTAGAAGCTTCCGGCGGCAAGTTGGTCTTGCGACTGGGCTAACGCGCGGTCTAGGTATATCTACAATATCTACATAGTACTACGGCTGAAATAGTACGTAGTAGATGAAAGAGCTCAGTTCTCAGTGATTATCTAGAGCTCGGAGAGGTCTGCGTTAGCAGAAATGCTCTTGCCTGAGCCCTAGCAGACGCTGAGTTTTGAAGTTTGCGTTTTGCTCGAGTTCAACAAGTTCGACTTGTAAGAAGATGCTGGCTGAGTTGCAATACCAGAAATGATCGTGAGAGAGTACGCCGTGCTGTAGACAAGAACGATGATATTATTTGATATTGGTATCATTTCACGCGGTGTCTATTACTTTGATTACGAGAAAAAAGTCAAATTTGCTGGATCAATTTCTATAAATTATGAGTTGGAAGTAGACCCATTGTAAAGTTCAAGACCATAACGAGCACACGCGAGCTCTTTCGGTTGGGACTGACCCGGTAGAAACTGTTTTAGAAATGGGCCAACGAGCGCCGAAGGTGTTGAATGTAAGTTTCTCATAACAACTTTTCATCACATTATTATTTTTAAGGTTTTGCTATCGTATTACCTATGTCCTGCGTGTACTGATCTTGGGTGGAGATAGACGATGCAACACCAAACGCACAGGCAGATGCTGCGGCTGCGAAGCAGGCGCAGGGGGTGCATGGCGAAAGATAAGCATTAAAATGTGATGGGGTGGAGCGTAATTTTGCTAGATGGCATGAAGCGGGAGTATGTGGTAAACAATACAGAGGTAGGGAAGAACACTTACCAACACATTAGTGTTTGAACCTTCCACTGATTTTTTTTACTTTGAAATAATAGTGCATATTAAAAGGTTGGGAATTTATGACTAATTCAACGGTATCGTACGACGGAGGTGAGCTTAAATGAGGTGAGGACTCCACATGTAATGTGTGGTTTATTCGAACGGTTGATACGAATCAGCGCGGCCATATCAACAAAAACAAATCGACGGAAGCGACAAATGACTTAATCTCATTAAAAACGTTTTTAACATGTAAGTACGGAAGATGATTTCATGTATGTCCGAGCTCGTACTTAGATGTTAAGCGGGCGATGACTTGAAAACTATATTGGACGGATCGGCAATTTAGGCCGGAATTCACACATTTTTACCGATGCCTGCTCATTAACACGGGGTATGTCTGTGACGAGGACTCATATCACCAAAATACTTGTATATCACGAGAGAACTGCGAACCCCTCGGACCTAAAAGGTCCGGGTACCCCAATTAATACTCTCCAATGGAACGTTTACCTACAATTTGTGACTCTTCAATGGAGCGCTTAGCTACAATTTGCCTACGTGCAGGGCGGACATTGTGCACCCCCCCGTTCGGCCAAGACGGCCCCGGTATGCAGCTCCTTGGGTGCGCCTGCTGCGAGCAGCTCTTAGCATGGGATACATTCGCACTGGGCGAGGCTCGAGCGGGCGCCCGCCGTTGAATCGTGTGTGCCTCTGGCCCATACAGCCAGGCGTTCTGCCACCGCCCATGTGCGCCAGAGCCACCCCAAAACCCGCGCCAGCGAAGCACGGCCTTAGTGGCCGCCACCACCAGGCGTCGGCCAGGAGCGCGTTAGCCGTCGTCGTCTTTGCTAGAAGCCTCGCCAGCGCAGCAAGCATCCCCGTCACCCGCGTAAGGACTGATTGGCTAAGAAAATAAAGTGTTTGCATTGGCCATAATTGGATTTTGTACTTGCGCACTTAGTGTGCGAACCTTACAATAAAGTGCGAACTTACCAGAACGCTCTGTGGCACATATTAAACGCACTTTAGAAAGCGTGCATGAATCGAACCGCGGTATGACACGACGCACGGAAGGACACGACACCCCGGAAGGATGCGAAACCATGGGAGGATGCGAAATCACGGGATGGGCTAAACCAATCAGGATCACAGACCATGGAAGAGCACTCGACCACGACACCACGGGAGTACATGTTGCCGCTGGAGAACATGGGCAGGGAATTAGCGAATCACGTAGGGCGATACCAAGATAGAACACGATACAACGGACGACATGAGATCACGGAACCGCGGAATAGCACCACCGGCGAGAGGAAGGGTGGCGGGACTACATGTGCGGCGGCAGATGGCGACAAACCAGCGAGGTCCACGGACCACGAAAGCGTATGTAAATCAATGGAAATGTATGGTAACGCGGAATAGTGAGTAACCACGAAAGAGGCCCTGACTACGGAAGAGAATGAAGCCATGAAAGAACACGTAGAACACATCATACGGAACCAAGGTGCCAAGAAACAACACGGCAGAACATAGAGCCATAAGCGTAGCGCGGAACTTCACGGATCAGTACGCGCCCACGACAGCGTACGGAACTGTGTGATATTATGTTATGGTAAAGTAGTGTAAGTAAATGGAACCACGGTGCACTTTATTCCACGAACATACACGAAACCTCGAAGCACATGATAATCACGATGCACATGATACCACAAAGCCTTTCGATGTACGAGCACCTTCTCTCCAACAAACCATGCCACCTCCGCCGCGAAGCGGCGGCGGCCGGCTAGTCCACCTCTCTAGTAGAGCACGGCGTATGTCCGTCCGTCCGTCTGTCCATCATGGGGTAGGGTTAGTATTACCACGCTAATCCACGCATTCTACTGGCTGTAATTCGCAACCTTCGACCCTGACTGGATGTGTTGCAGCGAGCAGGCCCGTCTGTCGCGCCTTCGATTGGACGACAGCGAATATTTTTGCAACGACGTCGAAACATATCCATTGGATGAAAACGGCTGGCCTTGCCTGTCAGACTTTAAGCAATTTACATTAAGCTACTAAAACCCTGTTCTATATACTGCAAGTCGGGCGCGGTAACCGCCTCTTTTGCAATAGCTGAAAAGATGGCATTGCGGCAGTCTAGCACTGTGCAGACCTATTGTAATAGAGGTACACGGCTCACATGGCCACTTCTAAAGCTGCACCCGGGCACATCACGTGCTATTTACATCGGTGGGCATTATCAACCATGCGAACTTCCTTCGACGTACTCTCATAAGAAACTTTTAACTAGCGAACATATTATTTGAATAGCTATTACTATTCTTTGTGTCATGTTTTTTAAAGCTACTTTAAATTAAATATAAGAAATAGATAATAATTTAGTAGGCCTTAATAAATTTAAGTTTTTGGCTTTAGTAAAAGAGAGTGGTTGCTGTAGCAGACTAGAAAACATGTGAACTTATCAAACCCCTTCACCTATCGAGCCGTAATTAGCCTTGTGGCATTAAGTTGTATACATGGCAGTATATAGCGACCAATCAGAATAGTTCCGCGACATACTCCGAAACAAGACGAATAAGCCGCGCTTCCAGGAGAAAGCGAGAGACATGGAGAGTGAAGCTGGAGGAAGAAGCGCCTTCCCCCAGATGAGGAATTCGTTACTGCTGGAGGAGTGGTGAAGAGGGCTCGCTGAATGAGACTTTACTGCATCTCACATATCGTCAGCAATGACGTGTGGCGCCTCTAACAGGCCTTTTAGCCTTTTGAGATGGTCATGAACAAACGTACATGCGTCCCGACAGCTCTAACTTACCATCAGCACGTGTGGAAGTGACCGAGGCTGTGTGCAATGGGGCCTGGACCGCCCTCTCCCCTGCTGATTTCGGGAAGATGGAGTTCGACTCCTGGTCTGAGTTTCTCTTGTACATTGACGCCTACCAGACGAGGACACACATGCACCAGGTACATCGCATGTGGTTTCGACTATCTTGATAACATCTAACTTGTTGGTCACTATGCAGCGCTTTCGAATGAGAACGAATAAGACGGCTCGTGCTCGAAACGAAGTGGCGAAAGACTCGTCCAAGCTGACCCCACTATCATTCGAGCAATGTGCAAGAGGGCTAGAGTGTATTCATGCTGGTAAATACAAGTCACGAGATAAAGGCAGCGTTTGCGGCAGTCGAGCTGCCAGTTAGGTTGTCCTGTTCAGGTTCGTATTTTCATTTTGTGAAGAAGTATACTATTTGATCTAGAGTTATAGTCAAGAGCTACAGTCTGGAATGTTTCCCGACTGTACCAATGTGGCTTCATATTTTCTATGACATATACCCAGTTCTTTTGAAAATTAGCGTGTATCTATGGTGGCCCCATCCAGCATTGGTATTGTCATTAACGGAGCATTAACCTTTGACCCTAGCGAGCTCAGAGGGATATTAACAACTCAAGCTACTGAGTATGTATTCATTCCTGCATATGGTAACGGAAACCACTGGTGTAGCATCATAATTCGAAAGTCATGTGATTGCACACAAATACGCTACTACGACCCCAAGAGATCAATTTTTGCAACTCATATTCGAGCAATTGCACAGAAGCTCGTTGGTATTCTTCGAGCAGCAGAAAATTACACTTCTTTTAGTGTGCAGGAGTTCGATATAGTCTCTGGCTCTGGTGTTCAGCGAGACAATGGTATTTACGCGTTATGGGGGTTTGAATACTTTCTCGGAGCCCCTATTTTTGGAAAACTGGACAAGAACATATTGCATTATGTACGCTACAGGTACATGACTCTGTGCTACCACTGGAACTAATAATTTCCACTGTGCACGCACAATACATTATAGATACTGAACATACGTTGTTGATTGTACCTAGGTGAGTTTGGTACTTAGGTAAGTTTGGAGTCTAGCAGTTGCAGCTGTATGTTCAATCAGACCCTCCTTCTTACCTGCAGACACATCATGTTTTTACGCCGTGAGGATGGATATTTCAAATCCGCAATTCCATTTGACGCCATTTTTGAACGGTGGTCATTTGCGGAAGACTGGAGTGGAAGCGATACTGGAGACGGTCGAGGAAGCTCCGGTATGTCAAGATGTCGATGTTGGTGTTAAGAAGCGGGTCCTATCCCAAAACGAGAAGTACAGGACAGTATTTGACGTGTGCCAGCGGATAGCGAAATGCACTGCAGATAAAGGAAAGAAAGACTTTGAGAGGTGGCGCGACTACGTAGAGTTGTTGGAGCGAATGACCCGTGAAAGCTAGCACTCACCCTCTCCACAAAAACCAAAAGACGGCGTTAATGTTCCTTTCGACGCAATCATTGGTGATTTTGGTGATGGTATTGGTGATGTTCGTGGCGATGTTGGTGATGGTATTGTAAATGTTATTGGTGATGTTGGTGATGAGTCACCAATCATTTTGGTGACACTATTACCAAACAGCCACTGGGAGGAACCACAGAATAGAATCAGATGACTGAGTCTGTGAGTAGTTCAGAACTAAGCTCTTTAGTGAACTAATGGTGCTCAATAGAAATGTGAAGAAAAAGCTGGTCACTTTGTCATCAGCAAAATGGAAGCTGGAAATGGAGGACTTGACAGAAGAAAAACCAACGCCAAGGTCTACAAAAGCCAGGTCGAGAAGCAAGAAAACTATTGTGTAGCTCAACGCAGCAAGCCGAGCGTCTGCAAGTCCTAAGCAGAAAGCAAAGTTTAAGAAGGTGAAGAAGAACAAGGAAATTTAAGACAATTATTTTCGTGGAAAAGGTGGTTACACAATTGGAGATGTTACCCTGGAGAAATTCGAAGAAGCAACAAAGAAAAAAGGCAGGTCGATTGCCGAGATTGGCGAGAATCTGACTGCTATTACGTATGTTTGACTCGGCAAATTTCAAGCGCCCGAAGCTTTCCTCATCGAAAGCAGCCCTACGCAACCTATCGAGACCGACGTCCGTTTCGTTCTACCAGGTATGTACGTGAGTTACTTTTTAGGTGATGAATGTGTGAGCTGGTGGTAATATCACCAAAACTGTCGTGACGCACCTCGGAACATCACCAAAGCCCAGGATTTATTAGCGATCTGTACTAATGTTGTCGTCCTTTTTGTTATGTGCAGAGTCTTTGGTGCAAAAGTCTTTCGATACAACAAAAATGTGCGATTCGAGAGCTAATCAATGACAGGAAGGCTGCGGCGAGTGAGTTGGGGTACTTCTCTGGTCCACCATACAATGGCCATTTCCTAAAGTATACTATAACCTTTTCATTTTTGCAGCATTTCTGACAAAAAATACATTTTCTGCATAATCTGAAATGCCTGTATTTTTGTCACAGCCGGCACAGCAGAAGAGAGCTTGACCAGTTCAAGCGAAAGTTTGAGCTCAGCGAGTTTTTTTGTGTCGTAAACTGTCAAGTTATAGCGACATTACCTGGTGTTTTCAGGATATCCTACAGTGCTTAGCGCGGAAATATCGGTGGCACCAGATGCCTGGTAAAGAGCGCTTTGATTCTGTTAAGAAATGAGGTTTCTCAGCGTGTTAAGCTGCTATCATCATGGTTAATGATAGTAAAGATTTATGATTGGCTGACGTATGAATATGTGAGCCACAAAAAAACCTAATTGACCATTTTAAGGTTGACCAGAGAAGTATCTATTTTGGGAGTGGGGACTTTCACCGTACTGGATACAAATATTGCACGAGGTCTCCGCAAAGATAGGTATGGCTCGAGATCACGATAAGTCGGTGGAGAATATTGCGATTGAAGAAGACGCCGAAAAAGGGGATCTCCAAGAGAACCTTTGCTTAATATCTCACATGGCCGTGGACACCGCATACCGCTGCGGTAGACACGGCATCCCTTTTTAAGGCCTTGGCTGGGTTTGGAACGCAGAGCTGACTAAGCGATACCCGTATCTCGACGTGTTGCAGAGGAAGCAATGAAACTTACCTGGCGTAAGTCTAAACTAGTGAGTATAGTTGACCCTATCGAACGGATGCGCCCTATTAGTATCCGGGCTTTATTTAATAGTGCGGGACCAAATGCACAGAATTTTCACATATTTAAGCGTTTCTAAAACGTTTATCTTCAAATTTGTATTGACAAAAAATAATATTTCAACAATTTACAAAAGGGGGCTTTTATTCGGGCGAATTCGTTATATGCAAATGGCTGATGAGGGAACGTAATAAAAGTTATCTCGACACTTGCGATCGTGTCTTCAGCCAAATGGAAGCCAACCGGACTGTCTGCTGTCCAGTTTACATTAACGTCGAGTTTCTTCACTGGTGCGGTATCATCTTTGATGTGGAGCGACGGATTGTGTGGCCGTATGACCCACTCCATAGACAAGATCGTCTTGATGAAGTGGAGGGAATTTACAACAGTAGATTTGCTCCTACTATGACGATTGAAATGGATGTAAAAAAAAGTCCAAGATGGCTACAGAGAGATGGCATCAGTTGCGGCGTACTGGTTGTCCAGGTTTTTGAGCTATATTTGCCTGTATCGCGGGCTACGTCTCCTGATCACAGCCTCCTCATGCCTCATGGCGACAATCAGGACTCCAAGCAGCTGATGTACGAACGCTACAAGCTCTCTACGCACATTTTTGATAGTGTCGTAGGAGATGCGGACCATGCTTCAGTAATGCATACGTAACTGCTTGCCTTTTAAATACATAATTTTTATTGTTAGCGATCTTTTAGTAGCGACTGGCGCTATCAACGCGGTCTCTTAGTGACTTCAATGTCAAGTGTGTTGCGTAGCGTGTGCCACTTAATCGTAGACATTTTTTTCTCTATAGACCACAAGGAAACCGGTACAAATCCAATCATTTGTTCTTGAATTTTGTCTATTCCTTAATCAAAAACTTGGTGACAGTAGGAAGAGCCTTATCTTTTTTGGTATCTAGAAACGGGCCATACTGCTGTTTACCACTTTCTAGCATTTGCTACTTATCGAGTCATTTTCTTTTTCAGAAGGCTCTCCCTACTGTCACCAAGTTTTTGGTTAAAGAATAGACAAAATCAAAGAACATATGTTGAATTTTGTACCGATTTTCTTGTGGTATTTAGCGATTAAATGTCTACTATTAAGTGGCACACGCTACGCAACACACTTGGCATAAAAATCACCAAGTTGCCGAGTTCATAGCACCAGTGCAGCGCTTTCGCCGTAAAAAGATCTCTAACAGTAAAAACTCAGCATTTAACAAAGCACTCAGAAAACCATACATTACTCAAGCATGTCCGCATCTCTTACGACGCTATCAACAAACGGCTTGGTGACATCATCACTAACAGCACCAATTGCATCACTAACATCACCAACGTCACCACCAACATCATCAACGCTTCATCATCACTAATGCTTTCGTCGAATGGAACATTGTCGCCGGTTTCGAGGAGAGGGTAGATGCTTGTTTTCACGGGCCATTCGCTCCAACAACTCTAAGTGTTCGCGCCACCTCTCGAAGTCTTTCTTTCCTTTTTCTGCGACGCATTCCGTAAGTATCAAAGAAAACATAATAGAAAAGTTAATGTTTGTTGAGCATAACTAATTCTCTGATGTTTACTTAAGAAAGCACCAACGTTGTGGTGGCCATCCTGCCAAAATTGTAATTACAGTAACACTTCATGACCACCGTACCTGTTGATGTTGGTTCCGTGTGTTGCATCGATGCACAATGCCTCTGGAAACTTCCGGGCCATCTTTCTCCTGTGGGTGTTCTGGAAAGTAACGCAGCTCGTAAGGTTGGTTTCTGGGTCACGAAAAAACTTGACTGCGTTTCCGGGACCTTCTCCAAAGTCTTGCAACAAAATGAACACTCGAACGTCGGCGTTTAGCGAGGTGTACGTCCTCGCGACGCATCTCTGCAACCATGTTTTCCCCATCTTTCGTTAGGATCAGCTTGCCAGGCGCTTCTTTCAAATATCGCAGATTTGTTTTGCGTTTTGATCTACCTATAAAGCAGAAAGAATTATATTTGCTTCAGCAGGCTATAGAGCAAGTCAAAAAGGTCACTTTTATCTTGCCTCATTGTCTTGGCAACACGCTTGATTCCAGGAGGTTGCATCTTGCGTAGGCGTTGTACTCATCAGACCCCACACTGCGGTTGTGGGTTGAGTCATGCTTCAACGTTCGCACAGTGTAGTCGCCGCCCTTGTCGCGATTTAGCACCACATTCAGTCATGCTGTGCACCCAATACCAATAACCGTATGATTTGTCCGAGGGCCTTTGCCCCGCGGCATAAATCGCCGCCCATGCGTACGGATGAAAATTTTTGCGTAAAACTGGAGAGCCTCGTCGTACAGACCCAATTCGCTCCCAGTTCGAGCAGCGCGTTTCTGGGCCTCACTGCTCCGGTCGCGCACGGAGTTACTTATTCATAGCCTAGATCTGATAGGTTTCCTCTTGGTAGCTAAATCACGCGGTATGGTTAAGAGTAAACGATAAAATAAATGATACTATCATATCGTACCGTTGAAATGCCACCTCAAAGTTTTCCCACGACGCGACTTCGCCATCAAAGGGGGTAAGGTCATCTTGAATGTAGTTTTGGCCGCAGAAACTGTTTCTTTACCCTTCTGGGCTGACGGAGACGGAGATCGCGTGGCCATGGCGGCGCCAAATGCACGTACGGTCTAGGGGCTGCGGCGCGAAGCAGCGGAGCGGAGGGTGCAGCGTAAAGCGACGGCGTGGCGGCGGCTGCCGAGCGAGGCGTGGTCGAGGGAGCGAAGAAGAATAGGCGGCGCTTAACAGTTTGGAGTCTTAAAAACTGACTTTGGAAATACATGAATACCCTCATACCGTGGGTAGGGTTATGACCGGTATGGACCTTTTATGCCCAAAAACCTGGTGATCCTAGCCACCTTCTTTTCCGAACTGTATCTCTTATGTATTATTATAAGTGATGTTTACATCCAGTCCGGAAATTGGTAATACATCATTCAGTACAGATCTTTAAGGGCGGTTCTTAACCACTTCCACACGCGCTATCATGGCACCAAAAATCGCTTGGCGTGGTTAGGAATGAAATCGGGCAGTATCGTGCACTGGGCATCGTTTCTCCTGAAACTATTTTAAGACCGTACAAAAATTAACTTCATGGCGCGGTAGAAATAGCATCTTCGTATGGCTCCTGCAAATGCCATCCGGCGGGAATCGCTAAGGGAGGCCCTCCTCGGGAGGACCCTCGGCGTAAAAAAGCTTTTGGGGTATTTGTAATGAGCCCAAAAGTAGGACAGACCCAATTGACCTTCAAAAGTGAAGTTGGGTAAATGATGACCCAAGGTAGAATTGCTAGGCCATCGTTGACCCGGGGCGACGCGACGGGTCATTAGTGACCTGAATAGACAAAGTTGGGTCAAGTGACTTGTAAATTTGACCCGGATACATTATATTGGGTCATCATTAACCCCGATTCGTAAAGTTGAGTCATAAACTTACCTACTATATTATTAAAACTCTTCCTTTAACCCTTTCGCGCGCATCTTGTATAAACTATAGTATACAAGTAGCTGTCATTTATATTTAAAAGGGGGCATTTCTCGCCCTTTTACAAGATCACGGTACTCGTTTTGAACTATCTCTTGTAACAAATCATATAAGATAGCATGGTGATGCAATCCGCTATATGAATATGACTGGATTAAAGTATACTTTGATGATTACGAATCGTACTGTAAATGCTATGTCCCAAACAACAGTCCGGGATCAGTTGAACTTATGTTAAAGGGCGCTAAATGCGCCCTTTAAGAGGCTGATTCCTACTGTTCTTTGCACAAACCTCTAAAAGTTCGACTTCTGCGCCCTTTTGCCGCGAAAGGGTTAACCCTTAAAAACCCCGCTTTCTTTGCCAATTCCAAGGCAGCAATTGCCAAAGCTCACGATATGCTACTACGTTGTACTCGACTCTGGGACGAGCTACTTCGCTGTTCAAGACTTTCCAGTTAGCGATATGACCTCGAGGAACAATCCGATACGTCATTCAGAGAGGGCGGGGCCTTTGGTGACTACGAAAACGACACTCGAACTTATGGTACATACGCAAATACGTTCGCACTGCATCACCATTCACGCGACGATATCATACAACCTGCAGACTCGTTTGCCGCTGAAACTACGTATGATATTGAGACGTATACTCGTGACAGTGAGATAAGCCTGGCGAGTAGCAGAAGCAATGGCGCTGAGGGATACTTGAGCTTTGTACCTGGACAGTTCAGTTTGTCGCGCGAAGAATCCGAGTACACGACCTACGAATTCGATGTTGGCTCTTTACCGTGTATGATGATGGCGACTTGGAGTGGATTGACAACGCACTCTTGAGTTTGATTTGCGACCATTAACTGAGACTGTCTAGTGAAACGCAAGAATTAGACGAGCGTTGCAATTACGAATACGATTCCTTAAACCGAGGCACCGACTCTTTCGAGAACGCTGTGTATGGATTACACCTTTTCAACTTCAAAATGGCAAATTGTAAGTTCAATGTGTCAAAATGTAAGTTCGAATTGTCACCTGGTCTGAAAAGCCGTCAAAATTGATAAAATCTGTGTAACGAATATAACAGGTGATTAGATAGTGCAGTTTATGATGGATGGGCGCTTTGCGCCAAAAACTACACCCTTCACTCTAATTAGTCGTGCTTCGAAATTAGTCATGCATTCGCGCTTTAGTGACGTCACAAATTTGGGAAGTTTTACAAATCTCACCAATAACTATCAAAATGACCGGTTTTGGATAGATCTCGCTGGGCTCATTATTCTAGAATGTGCGATTTGAAATTCGGATCGGTAGATTTCACAAAACGGGCAGTTGAAATCCCGAAAAAGTGTGTTCTCAGCTATTCACCATAATTAGTCAGGGTAGACTAATTAGAGTGAAGGGTGTACATACTCGGTTTGCTGTTTCTAACCGGGTCTACTGCATTCATACACCATCGTTACGCTCTACAGCGGCAGCGCGATTTCCAATGTGTCGTGCATTCCACCCATGTTGGACAGTTGGCGCAACGGACAAATCTAAATAGTGGGATCTGAGATGATTGGCACCAATATATGCCGCTGCGTCAGTCCCGTTTTTTACGATGACAATTTGAACTTACATTTTGCCAAATTGAACTAGGAATTTGCCATTTTGAAGTTGAAAATGTGTTAACATAACCCCATCTGCGTGCTTGTTCCGATGATGCGGCTTCAAAAGTGGTGTTGGAACGAAGGCTTGCAAACGGAGCTCGTCTTGCGTGGCCCTGAGCAGAAGACTGGTGCTCATTCTTCAATGTCGCTGGAAAGTATGCGAATAGTGTCTGCTTCTTGTGAGGATTTGGCCTTCTTGATAACCTGATACCCATTTTCGTAAAGCCGGGTCGGATGCTAAAACTTGCAATATGGAAGCGTTTGAACGTGGTCCAGAAACATTATATTTAGAGACAGACATCACTCGAATCGTTTATAGTTATCTGATCATTTTTGTATTTTGACGCAATTTACAATGAACGAGGCCATTTGTCCCAACTTTGTTAAATTAGGTCACTAATGACCCATCGTGTCGTCCTCGACCTACATATTCTACCTTAGTGACCCAATTTCACCTTTGAAGGTCAATTGGGTCTGCTCTCCTATTAGGCTCATTACAAATACCCAAATGCCCTTCTTACGCCGAGGGCTCTCCCCATGAAGACATCCGGTGCACTTGGAGCCATTTCGTTTACCTAATCACTACCTAGTAAAATGTTAGCCAAGCCAACCCCGTAATTTCGTTCCATGGCATGACGAGGTTAAGAACGACCCTAAGGCCTGCTATCACGGCGTGGCATGACATGGCACGCCGTCGAGCTGTCATGACACAGGAGGTACTGATTTGATAGGAACGAAACTGACACGTTGTGTCATTTGGTATTTTACAATATGTAATTAATGAAGGATGATTTGTTTCATTTCGGCATAGGAAACTTTTGGAATGCGGGACAGGGGCAAGCGCTCGTCAAGCGCCAACTCCGCACCACGCGCTGGTCTCAGACGCCCTAAGCGTATACCTTCTCCGCCTCCAGCCACTCCTATATCTACTGGTACTAGCTACAGCGCAATGACGGCCATATCGCTTTGTGAATTGGATGGGATGCCACCTACTACTTCTCCTAACCTCATGGCTGGTGCCTGCAATCAAAGGTTCAGTTCGGGGCGTGTGGTACACGGCTTGGTTTTAAAACCATAACGGGTCGTATTTTTGCCCCATGCTGTCCCCCAGCAGCATCAAAGTGACACGTTCCTTATCTTTACCGGCGCTTTTCATCCAGACAGTTTTTACACCGGTCGAAGCGATAGTTTTGGTGGGAAAATACTCTTATTTTATTGCTGGATAAGTAAAAGTACTATTAGTTAGAATAATTAATAGGAAAATAAAAAATGATTATAAAAATGCTCTTACCAGTCTGGTCAGCGTTAAAAACCCGATCTACTCCCAACTCCGCCATCTTATCTCGCACCGTTCTTCCGAATTCCTCTGCCTCCAACGCTGCATCCTTAGGGGTGTTCTGGCTTTGCTGCGCTCGCCGCCGGATTGAAAACTGGTTCCATAGCAAAAACGATAACAACCACGTTTGAGAGGCCGAGAACTTTCCCGGAGGAAGTCCTACACTCTCGTAGCAGTCTTTAGTATGTATACGAACCATAGTACCTGTCACAGGAATTCCTTCTTTCCTCAGGGAGTTTATCCAGTGCACGAGCTGCTCTTCAAAATCGGGCGGCAGGGTCGCTGACATGCCTAGTTGTCTGTCCGTGCAATACGATCCACAGCCTGATTCGCACTTATCCATGATAAGAACGCGCTGTTTCAACCAGTTATATACTTGCCTTTTCTTCGCTTTAACTTTGTCAGCCCCGAGAGAAGGGTAAAAGTAGCTGATAGTGGACAACATTTTCTCCCTGGTGATAACGGCATCATAAAACTCAATCACGTCGAGCTTGTGGCGATAAGAAACCGCCGCCCGTTTAAACTGCTTTGGTAATTTTCCAGCTCCTGTCGTCCGCGTCCGGCCATGTTGCTGACCTGGCGTCCGCGCCATAACTTTTTTCGGGTTTGGGGTGCGCGCCATGGCGTTTTTTCTTGCAATGAATGGCCCTCCGCTGCTGCATTCGCCGTCCTTATACGCTACGTCTTATGAGATCTCAACTGATGACCTGCACGATTATTACAATTTGATTGGTTAAAGCAAGGTATGTAGTAAGAGATCTCTCTGTAGTATGAGATCTCATACGGATACGGTATATGCTCACTTTGTGGCCCCGAAGCCACGGTAGCATACCGTGGCTACGCTGCGTGGCTTTTAAAGAGCTCTTTATTTACTTGCACTTTATCTACTTGCAAAAACCACGCAATCCATTCACCAAATATGACAAGGCTAGTACCCTGGCACCCTAGCTAAGTCCCTGACACTCATAGCAAACATTATTATTAATAATAAACGCTCCTGTCGTGTTACCTTCATATCACCGCGGCAGCAGGGCAGTCAGCCCTCGTGTATTCTGCACACTGTCAGAGTTGTTCGACAACGATTTGCATTAAGTGAGCGAGGTTTCCAGCCCAAATCAGCTGCTTTAGGTTTTGGCAAATCAAAAATCTAATCGGATGGATACATCGTCGGCATTGGTAGTAAATAGCGAGGCTACTAAACTGGCCAAGGCTACTAAACTGGCAATTTCCCTTACAAACATTTCTCAACGACTGTGCGACATCGCCACAATGGAGACAAAACAGCATCGCACGTTCCAACAGTACAGTACTTCCAATTTGCTCTTCTAAAAGGTACATACTAGTACGAAGTGTAATAAATGTACGCTGCGCCACCGATATACAGTCAGGTTCATTTTTATCGCTTGTTCGATTATCGAAAAGCAAATTCAACATGACCCAAGCGCATTTCCAGATTTCCACCAAGCTACCCACCCACCGATTCTCATCTTGTGCCATCGAGCGCATTTCCAGATTTCCACCAAGCTACCCACCCACCGATTCTCATCTTTTGCCACCGAGCGCATTTGCATTTGCGCTACCATAGACACATGAAGCTTCTGCTAACTGTCACCGCCGCGTTGCTTTTAGCAAAGATATCGACGGCATTGCACCGCAAGTTGCGGATCGCTCGCGGTTTGGCACCACTAACTGGACCACCGGGCGTTTGGTTATTGGGAAATATGCCAGCATACATCAAGAACCGTCGTCGTATCTACCACTTCTTGGTAACGATGCAGTCAATGCTATTTTACACACACCTCTCACTCCATTTCTTGTAAAACCGGTAGGAGGATCTATTGAAGCAGCACGGGGGTAAGATGAAGATGCCGTGGCATCTTTTCTTCGACGGGGCCATTTACGTAAGCAAGTCATTGCAATAACACTGAAGTATTCTTTAAAGATCCTAACGATGTGGCTCAATTCGTGTACAGATCACGGATCCGAAAGACGTCCAGCACATCCTATCGACAAACGTCGGCAACTATGTGAAGCCACAAGGATTCCTGGATGCATTTCAGGAAATCTTTGCGAACTCGTTCTTCGCTATGAACCACCACCCGCAAGCTCCTGATGGAGGAGCTGGTTGGCGTCTGCAGCGCAAGGTGGCAGCCAAGGTGTTCACTACTGCCAATTTCCGTGTGTTTACAGAGCAAGTTTTTGCACGCCATGCAGAGGAGACGCTTACTGCAGCACAAGCTGAGGCGATCAGGGCTGCAGGAGTTGGAAACCAATCCATTGACGGAAGCTTCTGCTGTGATATACAGGAGATCAGTGCGAGATACACGCTGCACTCAATCTTCGACGTCGCGTTTGGACTCCCGTTGAGTGGCGTAGCGGTTGCAGATGAGTTTGCTAAGCACATGAGCTTTGTCAACGAGCACTGTGCCGAGCGATTGTTTGTGAAGCAGTACTATAAACTTCTTCGTTGGTTTATGCCTAGTGAGAGAGAACTCCGTAGGTGCACGCGAGAGATTCGTGCAGTAGCCGATGCTGTTCTGCTCCGACGTTTGAAAGAGCCCGAAGAAGAAATCAACGCTCGATCAGATCTGTTGTCGCTGTTTATTCGCAAGTCTCGAGTGCTCGCTGCAAAGAACCAGTGTGGAGCTTCATCGTTACTGGGACCCGAGACTCTCCGATCCATAATCTTGACGTTCGTCTTCGCGGGTCGAGATACGACGGCTGAATGCCTCACATACTGTTTTTACGCCATCGCTAGACACCCCATAGTTCAGAAGCGAATTGCTGAGGAACTTGAGACTACGAAATCAAGCACCTCAACAACATTCACATTCGAAGATGTGAAAAACATGAAATATCTCGAAGCTGTGGTTTATGAGGCCGTGCGGTTGTATCCTGCGCTCCCGTACAACGTCAAAAACGCGGTGAAAGACGACTACCTGCCTGATGGCACCTTCGTGCCTGCAGGTGTTGACGTCGTCTACAGTCCGTGGTACATGGGACGCAATGGCGTGATTTGGGGTGATGACCCTTTGGAATTCCGCCCCGGGCGCTGGTTGGAGATGTCCAGGCGCCCCAGTGCGTACGAGTTTCCAGCCTTTCAAGCTGGTCCGCGTATATGTCTCGGGATGAATATGGCTATGCTGGAAACCAAGCTCTTCCTCGCCGCTACACTGCGCCGTTTTCACGTTGCAATTGCGCCGGGCGAGAAGCACGAACGTGGCTACGTACTAAAGTCGGGCCTCTTCATGGACGGCGGACTACCCCTACAACTGACCCCGCGATCCCAGCCCGCACATTCAGCGTGATGTCATTTTATGTGTACTACATCAACATTTGTGAAACACACCACATCTTCATTTACACATTTGAATGTAGCTCCAATGTCAGCCCAACTGAAGGAATGTTGCGCGAAGATTTCGGCTGTGGAGGGCCGCTCATTGTGGAGTCCAATATGCCGTACCAAGTGCTGCCCGGTCTCGTGGTTATCTCCGTCGCCTTCTCGCTCATGGGCGTGGGCTTCGGCGCCGTTAACAAGTGGCAGGCCCGTAACAACATGCAGGTGCGTCTTCCACCGTCCACGCTGTTACACGTGGACTGTATATCTAATCGCCGTTCTGTGCAGAGCAAGCTGGAGCTGCTGACGGACTGGGACCGCATGATGGACGAGCGCGACCGTAAATTAGCGGCCAGAGCGGCAGCATTTAATGCGAAACAATAGCAGAATCCCGCCGTGAGAGGAACAGTCGCGACAGTGTTAAAAAGATCGTCGCAGAGGACAGACAGGTGCTGATGCTCGCTGGCTGTTAGGAATAATACTTCCTCTTAGCAGTCTGTTTCGGTCCTGCGACTCGAGTACTCTACTATCTTTGACGCTCTGGGGAGGTAAAGAGAACAACGTGAACCAAACAGGAAAAAAGTAAGCAAAAAGAGGCAGCGCACTCGATGAGTTCGAGTTGTATTTGGTTATATACCGGCGTTCAACAGCTTCCATGCTCAATCTTCACGTTTGCAGTGGGTCTACTGTGACTCTTTGTTTTACGGATTTGTTCACCCTGTGTCTTGATTGGAACGTCATTGGTCAAGCAGCAACTCAGAGAAAGATCGCACAGCAGAATCCTGCTGGCCTCGTACGCTTCTTTTTGTGTTTTGTCGACATGTTAGTTTAGTTAATAAGAAATCCGAGCACTGCCGCGGTCCAACGAGGTGGTTCCACTAGTTGAAGCCACGACGCGGCCCCGTGCACAGGAGGCTCCTTCTCTCTCTCGCACCTTCACTACGTGTCTCGCCACCACGAAAGGCCGAAGATCTCATCGGGGAAATACTAGTACAAAGCGGGCAGTTCCGCGCGTCGTCACACATCTATACCCTCTCTTTTCTCGCTCGCTCCCTTCCTTCCTCTCTCGCAGTTGGATCCTTCACGGCGACGGGGGTGCTTATGCCTTGGCGCCGGGGCAGTTCCGGGCCCAGTGACCGGTCTCTCCGCACTGATAGCACTTGTCCTCGCTCGGGCCGCTGTCGTCAGGGCAGTCGCGACGTAGGTGGCCGGACTGGCCGCAGTGGTGGCACTTGCGCGACTCACGCAGCTCCTGTGGGCAGTCACGACGCAGGTGGCCGGACTCGCCGCAGTTGTGGCACTTGGGCGGCTGCGCCTCCTCGGGGCAGTCGCGACGGATGTGGCCCGTCTGGCCGCAGTTGTGGCAGGCACGGCCGCCGGCACTCGTGGGGCAGTCGCGCTTGAGGTGGCCGACCTTGCCACAGCCGAAGCAAGCGGCGCCGCTGTTGTAGCCGCCGAAGCCGCCCTCCTGTGACGGGGCCTCAGGGCAGTCGCGGCGGAGGTGGCCCCCCTGGCCGCAGTTGTGGCACTTGCGCTGGTCAGCTCCCGTCGTCTCCATACTCTTCTCTAGATATAACAAAAAGATACGCCGTTTCGCGGTCAGTCGCGTGTCCAGTATTACAGCAGTAAAGGCCAGAGATCCGGCCATTTTTAGGCCGGTAACACCAGCCAGTCACGCCGCGATTACATCCCCCATCATACGCCGTCCAAGCTCACCTCTTGTCTCCGATTCTTCCGCCGAAATGACACGCGAAGAGCTCCAGACCGAGCCAAGGCTCCTCCACGTCCGCCCCCGCGATTGGTCGCTGGGGCCTGAGGTTTTATGTCGCGAAACGGTTGCGGATTGGGGGATAATACAGCGGACCTTTGGGAGGGATGACCCGCCGGATATCGGAGCATTCGTTCCATATTTGATTTGAGCTCCGGGGACGGTGCTTCGGCGTGTGGCTTGGACGCTACTGCCGATGAGTCAGCATCCTCCTGCACGCCTTGTTTCTCGCACTTGGTCTAGTCGAGCCGCTGATCCCCCAGCTCCCAGAAGTGTAGGCTCCGAGACGATAGCGATCTTCACGGTACGGGCAGGGTCAAAAGAACCAGCACCAGGTGCGGAAGCCAAATGTGTCGCCCCTCCTCGCCTTTTAGAATCCGAGGTTTTATCCCTCCATTGGTCATAATCCCCATCAATTTCCAGCCAATCCAACGGCGGATCACTGGATCTTCAACTTGGTCAACATTGCGCATCGACACCGCATCCAGCGGGACAAGGCTGCAACACCGGACTGAGCCAGGACGAAGCCCGCAGCGAGGCCCACGGGCGACCGCGGCGCGCTACACAGCCATCTCAGCACTTGGTCGACCCACCGGCGCAACGTCGAGGCCTCGCTGGTCTCCGGTGAAAGCGTGGCAACAGTAGACGGCCAGTGATGCTCCACAAACGCAGTGAGGGACGGGTTCCCGCGCTCCAGAGCTGGCAAATACTCCTTAGCAAAGACTCTTGTCCACCACTGTGTGTCGTTGTCGTTCAGAATCTTGGCCGTGGGCAGCGCTTGGTTCCACGACGTATTCAACCTCGTAAAGTCGTAGTAGTATAGTTGTGCACGAATGGCATCCGGTAGAGCATCAGGAAACGGGTCACGCGTTGTATCAAGAAGATCTTTGACGTCAGGAGATCCCTCCAATAGCTTAGCTACCAGATGCACGAGCCACGGGGCGCTATGGTAGTCGCCCAATGCGGCAAACCACATCTGCCAGTCCAGTCGAGGATGGAATGGAGCTATCAAACGCGGGGCTGTATTCACATCTCCGGGCTTGTACTTGAAATGATAGGGTTTCCACGTCGATCCGCCGTCGACTGTACCTTCTAGAATGATCTCCGGTCGAGCAACAACGGAAACATGCTGTCCATTGTCCAGTTGTACCGTACCCACGCCAGTCATCGTCCGGAACAAGCCGTAAGCGCTGGTAATACGGTACTTCTCGGTCGAATAATACGCGGAGATAGCAAACGAAGGCAATATCTGCTGGAAAGACTGATCTAGCACCGAAAGCGTGACCACACTGCTCGTAAACACCCACATACTGGCCACTGATGCTGTCAGGAGATAAGTAAGCCGCAGTAACAGTCGGTTCCTGGTCGTAGAACTTCGTCCCGAGTGCGACAAGCAACGCACGACTTGCCAGCAGCTCGAAAACACCACTAAGACAGCGGAGAACACCGTGCAACGCGGAAGAATCAGTGCAAGCCATGCCTGGGTATCTTCCACAGTCGGTAATAGTCGGATCCTCATAGCTAGCAGTAATTCCAGAAAACTATCGCTTCGTTTATCGTCTTGAGTTGTCAGTTCAAACACTTCCAGCCACGTGTACACGCAGAAGCAGATTCCGCATGCCAACATCGCTTTCGAAATACGTGGATGTGTCTGGAACGTGTGCCACGCCGACTCCACTCGAGAAATCATCGAACTGTCGTAATTTGGGATCTTACTCGCTCCACTGTCGATATCCAGAAGAGCTGCAGCTAAAATGATAGTCAGCAGGTTGAAGAAGTTGTAGTTTCCAGTGAGGAGAATGGAAATTTGCAGCACGATCTGCTGAATGGCACCAATTCTCCGTAGCGTGGGGTGGGGCGCGATTAAGAATAATGTCCAGGGGCCTTCGATCAGCAGAGTGGCTGCTACAGCGAGACGGTTTATGATCGGCTTTAACGACACAGCAAAAGCCTGTTAGATGATCACAAGCGGCACGTCATATTGAGTCTACCCACCGGAGCTTGCAACGCACACCAACTGAGAGGCAAAGGCAGAGGTTGCGTTGCGAAGTGGAAGTCTAGCGCAGAGAGTTCGAGCCATGTAGGGCAGTGCGATTGTATCTTTACGGCGCCAGACATGAGCATGAACTTGAAGAACAGGAACCGCAGCGTCCACACGGCGCCTGCTGGAGTCTCGAAGGTGTCATTTGTCTTACCGCTTTGCCACCACGGAGCCAGCAGCATTGCCAATACGCCTACTTCTAGAAGGATTGAGTCCCATTGGAATTGCATGAACGTTTGGCCACACTTTACGATGGATAAGTAGCATGTCCACAAGAACGTCAGAGGCACGGCAGTACGCCATGCCGGTTGTATCATGCCCAGTACCGCCGTGGTGACTCCTGCCAGACAGATAACTTCCATGCAGAAGCTTGGAGTCCATTGCAGTGGCTCGTGGAGCCACACGAGCGTCGGGAATATGTCGACGATCCATGCAAAAGTCGATGCATCGTGAGATTCTGGTGCGTAGTTGAGCTTTACGCTGCGTAAATAGACGTCCACGGGTTCGATACCATTTCTGTGGGAAGACACATGAGCAAGCGTATCCATCCGGGGATGTGCTAGCAGAGAGCGAAGAGGTCACGTACTTGCCATAGAGGCCGCGCACTTGAATTCGAATAGACGCGAAGGCCGACGCGTACACTGAGCAAATGCAAATGAGGAAAAACTCTCTCGGGAAGCGCAACATGGCCGCCGTCGGCCACACTTCTTGAGGAATGACGCCGTCGGATACGCCGTCGGAAAAATATACTTTCGGTACAGTACCTACTTGAACCGGTATCTGGTTTTGGTGTGAATCACACAATTTCGACTAATACTAGAAACTCTTCTTTGTTTTGGTGTGGACCACGCGTAGTTTCGGTTGTAGATTTAGAAAAGAGCGTTAATTAAAAATGTCAGATATTTAGAAATGTCACTGTCAATAAACTGTCAAGTGATTTCCCGGGTTCTGCTCGCAGAAAAAGGCGATGTTTGTTTGTGTTCACAGTCAGTGAACTACAGGTATTACAGATGAACCTGTCTAAGATGAGCTCGTATATCGTGATATCCTGTATACCTGATAGATTTTGATTTCACCGGACTGGTAGACTTGCTTTTTGTGTACTGCCTTGATAATACTGTATCTTGAAACTCGATACAATGTGATGATAGAAAAAAACAGTCAAACGAGGTCAAAATCACAGGTTTTGGTGAGAATAAGGGTACAAACCGGCATGAAATCACTTGCCCGTCCGGTTTTCACCGGAAATTAGCCTCTAAAAGGGTCACAGTAGAGGCGTTGGACAAGTCTGGCGTACCGTCAGATATTTCTATAAATTTCCATATTTAAAGTATTTTGCTCGAATTCCTCTAAATATCATGAATGTGCACCACATCAACAGCCTTAACATGACTTGCTATACTTGATCAAAAGTTGTTCTACGGGCTGTATTAGCTAAGGGAGGTTTATCTGTAATAGTGCCCGACCCACGGATCTACTACTACCTAATACTACCTCCGCACGGAAAATAACGCACATTTCCAAAAAAAATTCTCGAGAGCTCCGCCTCGTTCCTTTCCGGAATATAAGATGGGCAAAGGTTCGCTGTACGAAGCCTACTGCACATGAATATGCTACTGACACTTGTAAGGAAGGTATGTGCAGCGAAAAGATCCTGAACCAAGTTGCTTCAAGCAATTTCACATGAGCAACTCACATGGAGAAAGGATTGCTCGAGCGTAGAGGCTGCAGGCGTACATGCTCCGCCAAGGCTGCGCTGTGCTCTCTCGTTTGTGCGACGTTGGCGGCGTCTTACACACAGCGTAGAAAAGCTAATGTGAGAGGTAGAGCAGCCAAACGTCGTTGAGGAGACCATCCTTCGCTTGGACGGCAGTCGCCCAGCTTGCACTCCATCCGACAGGTTCGATTTTGCGCCAGGCAAATTTCCGATAAGCTTACGTGCTTCGGTGAACTAGCAACCACTCCCGTCATCTGTACAAGCCTCCTCCCTCTAGTATGCTTTACTCATAAGCACAATCTAAGAACAACCACCCTGCTTCCACGGAGCACACAGAATCACGTATGCCTTGTTAGTTTTCACGCAAAACGCCCAGCACACGCAAGCATGAGAGACGCACCTTAGGTCGGTAGCCCCTCCCCTCTCTCTTCACTTCAGAGCACGCTTGCATCCTGCCCTGTGAGTTGAGTTGGTGCTCTCTTGCGTCCTTCGTCGAGGTTCAGGACCCTGGAGGGGAGGGATCTTGGGAAGTGACCAGTTCGGGGGGAAGAATCAAACGATGTGCAACCCTGTTCAAACGATTAGTACGGTTTGACAGGTTATCTAATTTGACCGACTTTATGTACAGCTACATAAGTGCGTTATTTTCCGTGCGGAGGTAGTACTACATAAAGTACTACTACTACTGTACTTGGATACCCATACCATAGGTACTAGCTTCGCTCGTTCATTGTTAGTACGCTGACTACATATCCAGAGCGTTGAAATGACAAGCCAGAAACTAAAGAACTGTTTCACTTTTTTTCTTGTATACTTTTGCTCGTTAAAGAGACCCAGAGGGCGTTGTTGGAGAACTAACACCATGTGGACACCTACCCGATACTAACTTACAGCTTGGGGCCGAACTTGGAGTAGTCCGTGACGCCGGGAGACACGTACTTCTTGAAGTTCTCCTGGAACATACCGGCCAGCTTCTTGGCCGTGACGTCGTAGGCATCCTTGTCGCTCCAAGCCTCACGCGGGTTCAGCACGTTCTCCGGGATGTCGCCGAGCTTCTTGGGTACGGAGAAGCCGAAGTTGGGGTCCTCGGAGAACTCCGAGTTCTTGATGGAGCCGTCCAGGATGGCGTCGATGCAGGCGCGCGTGTCCTTGATGCTCATGCGCTTGCCCACGCCGTAGCCGCCGCTGGTCCAGCCGGTGTTGACCAGGTAGACGGACGTGTTGTGCTTCTGCAGCTTCTGCTGCAGCAGGTCGGCGTACTTGGTTGGGTGCAGGGGCAGGAAGGCGGCACCGAAGCAGGCGCTGAACGTGGCCGTGGGCTCCGTCACGCCACGCTCCGTACCGGCAACCTTGGCCGTGTAACCGGAGAGGAAGTGGTACATGGCCTGGCCGTCGCTCAGCTTGGACACGGGCGGCAAGACACCGTAGGCGTCGCACGTGAGGAACACAATGTTGGACGGGTGGCCGCCGCTCGAGGTGGGCTCGTGGTTCGGGATGTGGTAGATCGGGTAGGACACGCGGCCGTTCTCCGTCTTGGACGTGTTGTAGAAGTCCGGCTCCTTGGTCTCCGCATCCACGAACGTGTTCTCCAGCAGCGCGTCGCGCTTGATGGCGTTGTAGATGTCCGGCTCGTTCTCGGCGCTGAGGTTGATGGTCTTGGCGTAGCAGCCACCTTCGAAGTTGAAGATTCCTTCGTCGTCCCAGCCGTGCTCGTCGTCACCGATGAGGTAACGCTGCGGGTCGGCTGACAGGGTTGTCTTGCCCGTGCCGGACAGGCCGAAGAAGAGCGCCGTGTCGCCGTTCTTGCCCTTGTTGGCCGAGCAGTGCATGGCCATGATGCCGTCGAGTGGCAGCCAGTAGTTCATCATGGAGAAGATGCCCTTCTTCATCTCGCCTCCGTACCACGTGCCGCCAATCACAGCCACGTCCTTCTCGATGTTGAAGGCCACGAATACCTCCGAGTTGAGCCCGTGCTTCTTGTAGTCCTTGTTCGTCACCTTGCAGGCGTTCACAATGGTGAAATCCGGCTTGAAGTCGGCGATCTCCTCCTTGGTCTGAGGACGCAGGAACATGTTGGTCACGAAGTGGTGCTGCCACGCGAGCTCCGTGATGAAGCGCACTTTCTTGCGTGACGCCGGGTTGGCGCCGGCATAGCCGTCGAACACGTACACCTTCTCGGCCTGGCCGTAGTGCTTGGTCACGGTCTCGTACAGCTCGTCGAACACCTCAGGGCTCACGGGCTGGTTGATGTCGCCCCACCAAATGTTCTTGTTGGACGGGGCCTGGTCCACAATGAACTTGTCCTTGGGCGAGCGGCCCGTGAACTTGCCCGTGTCGATCGTGTACGTGCCGTTCTTGACGAACTGGCCCTCGCCGTTCTTCTCCTCGTGGGCAGCGATCTCGTCGTAGCTCAAGTTGCGGTGCACCTTCGTGTTGGCGTTCGTCACGCCGAACTTCTCAATGCCCAGCGACGAAGCGGTCGCATTGGCGAATGTGCGCAGACCGAAAGACGAAGAGAACGCGGGCGACGACTGCGCCATCTTCATGGCTCCGAGGCGCTGCACGCGCAGGCTCGCACGCAGGGCAGACGTGAACATTGTCAGACTCTCGGGGGGCTTCTAAAGACGGAGGCGAATTGAGATGTGAGCGCAGAAAGATATAAGGTCGCTTCGCATTTTGGTGCTGACGTTGGTGGGGATCACAAGTAGAGGATGGGGATTGGCGGATAAAGGACTCGCCATTTGGTCCAATCTCAGCCAGCTCAAAGTATTCAGACCTAGCCGCATAAACATATTTTTGACCAATGGACAAGCGAGATGTGCAGAAACACGCGCGCTGCTTGGATTCGATTGGTCAAACATGGCCTGTCGCTTGCTCACCACGGGATACTTCAACCAAATTGCACGTACGTGGCCGGGCAGAGCACTGCTGCTGGCCACCAGTGTCGTCGTGTTCGGCGGCGCGAAACATCGGCGCGTCACGCAGCGAGCGTCTTGCATTGCAGTTCCCCTTTCAGCAAAGCGTATGATCGAACAACAACTGGAATGCAGCCTCCGGCTCGCCAGCGACAGCGCGCTTGGTGCCTCAACTCGTTGGCTGTGAAAATGCCGACACCACCAGGTCAGCGCCATTGTCAGTGCCACTTGTGACGCGCTTCTATCACGAGGACGTACAGGTTGGATTTGCACCATGCCTGAAGTTCAGGAGTGTCGATACATTTTGATTTCGCCAGCTCCGTCATATGCGGAGCCTACCGTAGCAGTGTCCACGCTCAAGTTCGACCAAAATCCGCCACGCCTCACCGCATGAATTCTGTAGGCAGACCTACCTTGGTACAGTTTGCATTGCTAGTTAAAGGGAGGACACTTGCACCAACGCACCGAGGCTTCAGTACCGGTATGACTACAGACATAAAGATACGCTTGCGAGCAGTACGCCAAGCACCAAGAGATTGTTCCCACTGCTGGAGATCAATGCACCAAGCTGGGCGTAGACGGCCAGCTGATTGCTCAGCCGCTGTATTGCAAGTTTTCCCCCACATCCAGGCGCCAGGTTCTACCTGTAGTCCGCAAGACATTTGCCATTCCAGACACTATGATGATCATAGTACCGGTAGAGACAGATCCCTGGGATATCAGAATGACAAGTGACCGATGATGTTGATGTAAGGATCATTGTTGGCCACGGTGTTCTCTCGTACCTGCAGACCTTTTGTACTCTCCGCATCACTCTGTAGTGCAGTCAGATATACCGTACCTTCCTGTTAATCGATTGGTAAAGCCTGCCTATGCGGTGGCACGATAAGCTCGCATTGTATGACGCGGTAGTTTTAGCACTACCGGTAGGACGGCTCGACAAGTGATTCTCTAATAAAATATTTGCTGTACAATTCTATCAGGCACTTTTCACTGCTCTGTTTTCTCCTTCTTCTCCTCGTCGCTAGCTGCAGCCATGACACGCTTCACTTGCTCGCCAACTTGGTTCAGTCCCAGTGCGCGTTCAAGAATTCCTGCAGATTTCCGCTCACGCTGCTTGGGTGGCTTCGGATTATCGTGGATACTTTCAATATGATGCTTCAGAACCGTCTTGTAACCGAACCGTGCCGTGCAGCCCTCACGCGGACACGCAAAACGCTTCGACTTGCGTTTGTCGTGCACTGCGTTATAGTGCGTCATCAAGTTCGATTTACGCGTGTAAGACTTGTTGCAACCGTCCATCGGACACGTATACTTCTTGCGATCATCCAGCGACTCGAAATGCGTGCGCAAATGGGCACGCAAGTACTGCTTTCGAGCGAAAGTCTGGTCGCACACAAGACACAAATGCGCTGGCGCCTCTTTGGCTTCAGCACCCACAGTGTCTTCTCCTATCCCTTTACCGTGTTCACTTTGCTTGTGTGCACTCAGTTCCTCTTCATCAAAGCATATCTCGCCACAATCGCAGACGAACACTTGGGTATCTGCATCTTTGTTGGCCTCATGCTTCCGCTGGTGTCGCGTTAGCCAGAACCGTTTAAGAAAGCGCTCGCCGCAGTCCTCACACTCGAAAGGAAGTAAACCAGTGTGGACATATGAATGCGCTTGAAGCTCACTCTTTTTCTTGAATCCCTTCAGACACTCGCTGCATTCAAATGGCAAATTCACGTTCCGATGCGAGCGCTTCATATGCCTCGTTAAACCGTGATTGTACGTGTATCTAGCCTCACAAAACTCGCACTTGTATGGCTTACGCTCCTCCAATGACTGCGTTAAGCCCCGGACGTGGACTGCCTCGACGTGGCGCGTCAGATGCTCTCGCTTCGAGTAGCGCCTCTCGCAGCCTTCGTGTTGGCAAGCGAATGGCCGGTGTCGCGTCATTTGACTGTGCACAACCAGCTCCGTTGAGAACTGAAATTGCTCGCCACATTCTGCGCATTTGACATGGACGGAGTGTGAACTGCTCTCCTCAATGCGGTCGTTATCGCTCTTGACAACGAATTCAGTGCTCTCGTCTTCGCTTTCCATTGTCACGTCTGACGCAGCATTTCCACGCGCTTTGGCAGATACGTCTGTAGTTTCGTCCAGACGTCGCCGCTTGGCTGATCGCGGAACGGAGGCCGAAGGAGCCGCAGGCTCCGACGGGAGCACCACGCGCACCGCCGCGGACATGATGCGACCAAATTACTGGTGGTGACGTTTGCCACATAAAATACCATGGTGTTTCGTACACAAGAGTAATTTATTCACCGTATATTTTCGAAACTCTTGCGATGTTGAAGCGACGCCAATTTCGGTACATGTAGGGCATAACCGTCCAAGGTGTCGTCGCATTCGCTGCCTCCCTGTTACACAGACGTGCTGCACTTCGCTGCTCGCGCACGATGTTCAAGAACACGTTCCAGTCGGGCTTCCTGTCTATTCTCTACAGCATCGGGTACGCCTGTACCACGGCCTGTTCCTCTCAAGACTTTGTCTCTCATCTAGCCTCTGTATTTGTGTCAATTACAGGAGCAAGCCGCTGCAGATCTGGGATAAACAAGTGCGCAATGGTCACATCAAGCGTATCACAGACCAGGACATCCAGTCGTCGGTGCTGGAGATCATGGGTACGAACGTCAGCACCAACTTCATTACGTGCCCGGCGCAACCGGCCAAGACGCTGGGTATCAAGCTGCCATTCCTCGTTATGATCATTAAGAACCTCAAAAAGTACTTCACCTTCGAGGTCCAGGTGCTGGATGACAAGAACGTTCGTCGCCGCTTTCGAGCGAGCAACTACCAGAGCTCCACGAGGGTCAAACCGTTCATCTGTACCATGCCAATGCGTCTAGATGAAGGTTGGAACCAGATCCAATTCAACCTTTCGGACTTTACTCGTCGTGCGTACGGTACCAACTACATCGAGACGCTGCGCGTGCAGATCCATGCCAACTGCCGCATCCGTCGCATCTACTTCTCTGATCGTCTCTACTCCGAGGAGGAACTGCCGCCTGAGTTCAAGCTATTCCTGCCGGTGCCGAAGGCTAATAACGCTACGTCCAACGAGCAGCAGAAAGCCGCTACACCAGCTGAGCAGTTTATGTAGACTTAGTAAGGTAGAAGAGCAGTCTGCAGCAGCCCCACCAGATTTCGCCTTATCAAGCTTACTTGGGCTTAATTCCTGCATGAATACAATCGCTTGGTTTTAGGCTAATAAACGCTTGAATTGTTGGTTTGAATGCAATACATTGGTTATCATCTACTCTCAAATAAGAGCGTTTGTGGTTGATTTGCTGTGCTATTAGAGCTGACTCACTTCCGCGATTTACCCTTAGCGAACTGATCGGCAAGCCACTCAATACCTTCTTCCACTCCACGACCAGTAACGGCGTTGCTTGCCCTGTATAGGAACAACACAGTAAAAGTTAGATGGTGATGATTAGAGTAATTGCGCTCACATACGTTATGTGCCAGGACTTGCTCCCTAGATTGTCGAGTTCGAGGTGCTGCATGCACTCGACGGGCGTGAGTGCATTAGGCAGGTCCATCTTGTTGGCGAAAAAGAGAATAGGAACTTTCTTGGACGACAGTTCCTTGTGTTCAACGAGCTGCTCCAGCTCATCCTTGGCCACGCACATGCGGATGGTGTCGGTCGAGTCTAGCACGTAGATAATAGCCTGCACGTCGCTGTAGTAATTCTCCCACAAGCTTCGGTAGCGACTTTGACCGGACATGTCAAAAACCGTGAAATTCAGGTTGGACTTTGTGAATTCCTCCACTTGGAAGCCGATGGTGGGGACGACCTCACGAGATTGACTCTTCTTGGGCTTTAGATGGTTCACTAGCGTCGTCTTGCCACTGTTATCCAGTCCCACGACGAGGATACGGACCTGCGTTTTCTTTATACCCAGAGCACTCGCCAGCACCTTAAAGAGCCCCATCCTTCCTGTCTGTATTCCAAGCGATACGGCACTCTTTGAATGTGAAAAATGTCGGTGAATGGCTAAAGCAAGCGGAAACTCCGCAGCCAAGAAACGACACCAAAGCTCTAATTTTAGGGAAATTCACCGTAAGGTGATTGACTCACAATTTCTGAAGACCGCACCTGACACTTGCCCATGTTTAAGTATAAAAATGTTCAAAAGTTACTCAGTTTTAGGAAGTTTCGAAGGACCAGCATCGAAGTTGTGTACTGCTATGGGCCTAGGTGGTCTTAAAAGAGTTGGTTGTCGGGTGCTCTATCCGTGCATGAGATCCCGGCTGAGATTTTCCAATGATATCCTCCAACGTGTTTCTAAGTTCCAAAGCCTCTCTTTCTTGAATTTCAAAAAACTCGGCACGATTTCTTGGTGTTGTCAAGTCCAACAGAATGATCTCGTTGATGCCGTCATTGCTGTAAACAACAGACTTCAGCGCCGTCCCATTCCGTTTCTGGCGCAGCTCCGCGTCATAAGCTGTCGTGCACACAATCAGAACACTGAATTGTTCGCCAGTGGAGCCGCAAATTCTGTTATACTTGATGCACTCGTTGTCCACCGTTTCTCTCTTTACTGTGGTTTCAACAAAGGTTTTTACAACAAGGTTCAGCGTCCGATCCTGTTGTCCCTTTTGCTGTACCATCACCTGCAGGACGATGTCCGGCGAAGCTGTATCAAAACGCGATTCCGTATTCACAGCTTCCGTAACTAACGAGGGTGAGCAGCTGACAGCTTGGAGGGATTCAAACTGCTGCTCGTCAGTAAAAAAGCTGGAGAGTCTGTCTTTCAGGCATACCCGATCGCGAATAATCCTTGGGAGCGAGACAAAACGCACACCTCGAACAGGCCGGGGTTATCAAACTGCATCTTACCAACCGATTGGGCACCTTTTTCAATCAGCGTTCTCGGCGGATACGCGGAAACCAAAATCATTTTCTGGATGAACTCCGGCGTGTACAGCGTGGCATTGTCCACGGACCCCTGCCACTCGATGCCGAAGGTACCGGCGATCGTATCGTACTTCATTTCTTTGCCTTCCTTGTCAAACCAGCTTTCCGTTAAATCAATACCTTTGTCGTTGTCGGTCATAGTAAATGTACCATTCATCATTTTTCGAAGAGGAAAGTCATACTTCCGTAAGCGCTCACTGAAAACTATCCAATCAATCTTCTTGAGTAGGGCATCAGGCGCTCTGTATGCAACAAGATCAGCGAAGGAGTGGCAACTATCAAATGCAGCAAGCAGAGATCGCGGGTGACCGAACGTTGCTCGACACAGATGATCACCAACTGCTTCCAACTGATTATCCACAAGTGCATAGTGCTCCATGAGAGTCGTAGCGTTGCTCTCGTCCATATATGTGTGTTTGATGATTTCTTGAATTGCAGGGGATGGCAAGAGCGAGAGGCTGAGATGTACAAAACCAAAAGAGCACGACAGAGACCGCGTTGGTTGGTGACCAACATAGTTCAGGAATGATGCACGACCAACAATCAGGAAGAAGAGATTTCCGTTTGAAAATAACGGAGCCAGAACGTGGCTGCAAAAAGTCACGAATCGTTTACTCTGGTCGATTTCATCAGTAAGTTTGATGTGGTTGAACGCCATACCAATCTCGTCGATCACGATGAAAAGTGGACCAACTTCATTCGTCATTTTTTTAGTACATTATTGTGGTCACAGCAGGACGATAACAGTTCTGGGGCGAGAGCATCCGGCCTGAAACCATAATTGTGGTCGAAGTGAGAGCAAAGTCCACCAAGCGTATTCAGTATAGCCTTGACACCATCAAAGTCGCCATTTTTGTCCAGAAGCTGTCGACTGGATATTAATTGTGTGTCAGCGACGTAGAGTGTCCAAAAGTCCGCCTTTGTTCTTCTTTGGCGAGTTATCCCATATCCGTCGGCATATCCGAATGTATTCCCGACCGAATGTTGTCTTTCCAAGGCCGAACACATTGTCTACGAGAGGAATTATCCATGTATCACTACTGTCTTCATGTTTTAAGCGGGAGTAGTTGTCTTCTTGAATCTTTAGAAGTTGTCTCGCGGTATCATCACGGTCCACGAAGAATAATCTTGTCGTCTCAAGACAATAACTCGGTTCTTCTTCTTTCCATTTCCACTTTGTAGGACCAACTCTGCGTCGTTTTGTTGGACTTTGACAGTCTTCACCACCCCAAACTCTAGTTCGTACAGATGCTGGCACCTCCACGATGAGTGCAGTCTCCCCAGTCTTGCCGTTCTCCCCAATACGATCAAACGCGCGAAGAGGTTCTTCTTTTGGGACCTCAGCTGGACCACCGTATACTTCCATATTCCTGAATACCTTGAGATTATATGCCTCGCATTCTTTGAGGTGGTCATGATCAAAATTCTTCTTAACTGCAATTTGAAAATCTGCCACTGTTGTCTGGTCCGGAAGAGGAAGGAAGAAAAGATTTCACCCGAAAGCGGAGAGTGGGTATTAGCAACGAACAACCGGAACCAGACCCTTGGTATTTCCACAATGAGCGCACCGTCTTCGTTCACCCCATAGCCACCCAACAGAACCGACGACTTCAGAGGCGCTTGTTGGTCTCTAAACGTCACCCAGTCCGCGTATATTTTAAGATAGAGCGCATCAACTCCCTCAAGATCATCGCAATGCTGGACCAAAGTGTCTATAAGGTCAGCAATATTGGTCTTAGCTTCCAGCTTCTTTAGTCGGCGCGTTGATCCCATCGGTTCTCCGCTCGTATTCACCAACTGGAACCACATCAGCATAATTTCGCTCACAGTTTTGGAGCACTTGTGTGTATCCTGGTATCAATAAGTGTATTAATACCAAATAAATTCTTTAGATGATAGAGATTGATAGGTTGATGAAAAGATTGATGGGTCGGTAAATATGACTGCGATTTACTGATGAAGTTGTACAACTACGAGCTATGCAGTGATGTGAAAGCTAGAACCCATTATCGCGGTGTCATCTGCAGTGGAAGTCCTCCATCCATGACGAGGTTCGTTTTCAGCACGTAACCACGCTCCTGCTTTCCGCCTGGTGCAATTTCGATGTGAAAGCGGCGTAGCGTTGTGGCCAAGAAGAATTTGGTTTCCAGCACGGCCATATTCATACCCAGGCACACCCGATGACCTGCCTGAAAGTTCGGGAACTCAAAGGCACTGGGGCGTTTGGGCATCTCTAACCAGCGTTCAGGTCGGAACTCTAACGGGTCCTCACCCCAAAGTGCGCTATTACGACCCATATACCACGGACAGTAGACGATGTCGACTCCAGCAGGCACAAAGGTGCCATCAGGCAGATAATCGTCTTTGACGGCACATTTGAGGTTGTACGGCACCGGCGGGTACAGGCGCAAGGCCTCGTACACAACTGCCTCTAGATATTTCATGTTTTTCACGTTCTCAAACGTGAATGCTGTGGACTTTGAGTCAGTACTTTGTTTCACACTCTCCAACTCTTTGAAGATCCGGTTTTGGACTCGCGGGTGTCTAGCGATGGCGTAGAAGCAGTAAGTGATGCACGACGCTGTCGTGTCTCGACCCGCAACAATGAATGTCACAATGATGGAGCGGAGAGTCTCAGGTCCCAATAAGGAAGATGCCTCAGGTTCGTCGCTCTCGTTCTGGTTGTTAGTAGAAGCCAATTCTCGAGCCTTGCGGATGAAGAGCGACAATAGATCCGATCGCGTCTTGATCTGGTCTTCAGACTCTTGTAGACGACGAAGCAGAATAGCGTCGGACACACTGTGGATCTCACGGACACATTGCCGTAACATCCGTTCACTAGGCATGACCCAACGGAACATTTTGTAATGCTGCTTCACAAATAATCGCTGCGCACAATGTTCATTGACAAAGTCCATGTGTCTTGCGAAGTTCTTTGCGCTCTTGACGTCGCTTAGTGGCAAGCCGAACGCGACGTCGAAGATGGAGTGCACTGTGAACCTCGTACTCACCGCCTGCATATCGCAGTAGAAGCTTCTGTCATTGGATTGCTGTCCATCTTGTTCTGCAGCTTCAGCTTGGGCAAGCGCAAGAGTTTCTTCGGCGTGACGCGCGAAAACATGCTCGGTAAACACACGGAAGTTGGCGGTAGTGAACACCCTGGCAGCAACCTTGCGCTGCAGACGCCAACCAGCACCTCCATCGGGTGCTTGAGGGTGGTGGTTCATAGCTATAAATGAATTCCCAAAGATTTCTTGAAATGCGTCCAAGAACCCTTGTGGCTTCACGTAGTTGTTAAAGTTCGTCGATAAAATGTGCTGTACGTCCTTCGGGTCCGTGATCTGTACACGAAAGACCCAGCGATTGTTAGTATTCCCTGCCACTCCCAACCATCTGGCGACTTGCTTACGTAGATAGCGCCGTCAAAGAACACGTGCCACGGCATCTTCATGCGTCCCCCATACTGCTTCAACAGGTTTTCCTGTAGTGATAAACAAAAAGTAATTAAGAGGCTAGTTTGATTCTATCGAAAGTGGTGGTGGTGGTTGGGGGGCTATTCACCAAGAAATGGTAGATACGGTCGATATTCTTGGCATACGCTGGCATACAGCCGAGTAGAAAGATACCTGGCGGCCCGGCTAAAGGTGCCAGTCCACGAGCAATCCGCAGCTTGCGGTGTAACGCCGTCGAGATGGCGGCTAGCAGCCACGTGACAGCACACGAGCTTAAGAGAAGCAAGGGTGATTCCATGTTGCTAGGGCCGAGAAAATCTAGAAATATTAGTTCAAACTTATTGGCAAATTTTCAGTTGACCCACAAACATTGATAAATCTAAAGGCCTTTCAGCGACTTGGCCTAAGAGCAGGGTTAATGCAAAGTTCCATCAGTATCCCGTTGTAGCTGTATCACCGATCTGACCGCACTGGTTATGAAATGCTTACGGGACGGCGGGGTCTAAAGAGCTAGCTCTCTAGCTCTAATTAAATTAACGTTACGAAGACTTCTTTTTGAGCTATCCAGTTTATCCAGAATGTATCCTGCTATTTTCCTCATTTTCTACTCTTGGCATCCGAGCTAGTAAGTCGCACTTGAATATCGATCGCTGACGCCTCCAAGACGCAAGGGAAGTCTGTCAAGGAGAACGGATCCAAAAGAATGGTGCCATCCAGACATAATTGCTGCACAGTATGCTTGTTAGCTGCTATCACTTTACTACAGCAAGGATATTGCAGTCAAACTCTCACCGTTTCATCTTGCTTTATATCATACTCGTCTTCGAGGAAGGCCTTCAGCACGGCGACGGTGTGACCTTTCTTGAACTGCCAACTCATACAACGTCAGCACCATCACACTCGTAACACAATGAAAGCTTTAAGCCATACTTCGCTTGACACTGTTGAGTCGTCTGGCAAGAGAAAAGTTATCTGCAAGGCCACATTCTGTTACTCTCACGGCAAAGCCCAAATCGCTGCAGTGCTTACCTGCACAGGCTCTTCTTGGAGAGCCATCACGTGGTCAAACTTGCTCTCCTCTGCTCTCATCACACCCCCATCCTTACTTGCTGCACGTAGCTCCAGGTTCAGCACCGGCTGTGGCATCTTTTTTTTGCTAACGCCCCTTCAAGGGACACTTGGCTACATGTCACTTCGGTATCGAGGGTGATAGTTAACGCTATGTGGTCCACTTAACGCGCCAATTCCGCACTCGCTGTCAAACCAGCATGCAAGACCGCGATGCCGACTGGCACGAGACGTTCGACGACCTGCTGGTGTTCGAGCAGGACTTTGACACAGCCATGCAGATACTCATGTTCCAGGACGAGAAGGTGGCGCGACTATCGCTGGAGGATTCGCAGCAGACGAGAAGCCAGCGTGCCCGAAACAGGCAAGAGATTTATTCTACCAGAGGCAAGACTCGCAGTCCGGGCCGCAAGCGGCGACGTGTTGAACAAGAAACCTCGCCTCGACATAAACCTCCTCCTTTTCCAACATTGCAGACACGAGAAGAATTGACGCAATTTAGCACACAGTCGGACAACAGCTTGATGCCTGGCTCGGCTAGTAACCCCGGCGCTGATATCGTTGGCGCTGACCGTGGTGTTGATGCTGGAACGGGAGTTGTGGCAAGTCTGTTCTGCACGGGGTCTGGGAAGCAGGTCTCTATCTCGAAGGCGAAGCTGGACGCATACGAGAGGCAGATGTGTGAGGACGCTTCCGATTTAATAGCACCGCCGACTACCCGTTCGGACGGCAACGCGAAGCAGCTTGCCTCAGGTACTAAGGTTGGCTCGGCTGGTGGTCGTGGTGGCCCCGGCGCTGATATCGTTGGCGCTGACCGTGGTGTTGATGCTGGAACGGGAGTTGTGGCAAGTCTGTTCTGCACGGGGTCTGGGAAGCAGGTCTCTATCTCGAAGGCGAAGCTGGACGCATACGAGAGGCAGATGTGTGAGGACGCTTCCGATTTAATAGCACCGCCGACTACCCGTTCGGACGGCAACGCGAAGCAGCTTGCCTCAGGTACGAAGGTTGGCTCGGCTGGTGGTCGTGGTGGCCCCGGCGCTGATATCGTTGGCGCTGACCGTGGTGTTGATGCTGGAACGGGAGTTGTGGCAAGTCTGTTCTGCACGGGGTCTGGGAAGCAGGTCTCTATCTCGAAGGCGAAGCTGGACGCATACGAGAGGCAGATGTGTGAGGACGCTTCCGATTTAATAGCACCGCCGACTACCCGTTCGGACGGCAACGCGAAGCAGCTTGCCTCAGGTACTAAGGTTGGCTCGGCTGGTGGTCGTGGTGGCCCCGGCGCTGATATCGTTGGCGCTGACCGTGGTGTTGATGCTGGAACGGGAGTTGTGGCAAGTCTGTTCTGCACGGGGTCTGGGAAGCAGGTCTCTATCTCGAAGGCGAAGCTGGACGCATACGAGAGGCAGATGTGTGAGGACGCTTCCGATTTAATAGCACCGCCGACTACCCGTTCGGACGGCAACGCGAAGCAGCTTGCCTCAGGTACGAAGGTTGGCTCGGCTGGTGGTCGTGGTGGCCCCGGCGCTGATATCGTTGGCGCTGACCGTGGTGTTGATGCTGGAACGGGAGTTGTGGCAAGTCTGTTCTGCACGGGGTCTGGGAAGCAGGTCTCTATCTCGAAGGCGAAGCTGGACGCGTACGAGAGGCAGATGTGTGAGGACGATTCCGATTTAATAGCACCGCCGACTACCCGTTCGGACGGCAACGCGAAGCAGCTTGCCTCAGGTACGAAGGTTGGCTCGGCTGGTGGTCGTGGTGGCCCCGGCGCTGATATCGTTGGCGCTGACCGTGGTGTTGATGCTGGAACGGGAGTTGTGGCAAGTCTGTTCTGCACGGGGTCTGGGAAGCAGGTCTCTATCTCGAAGGCGAAGCTGGACGCATACGAGAGGCAGATGTGTGAGGACGCTTCCGATTTAATAGCACCGCCGACTACCCGTTCGGACGGCAACGCGAAGCAGCTTGCCTCAGGTACTAAGGTTGGCTCGGCTGGTGGTCGTGGTGGCCCCGGCGCTGATATCGTTGGCGCTGACCGTGGTGTTGATGCTGGAACGGGAGTTGTGGCAAGTCTGTTCTGCACGGGGTCTGGGAAGCAGGTCTCTATCTCGAAGGCGAAGCTGGACGCGTACGAGAGGCAGATGTGTGAGGACGATTCCGATTTAATAGCACCGCCGACTACCCGTTCGGACGGCAACGCGAAGCAGCTTGCCTCAGGTACGAAGGTTGGCTCGGCTGGTGGTCGTGGTGGCCCCGGCGCTGATATCGTTGGCGCTGACCGTGGTGTTGATGCTGGAACGGGAGTTGTGGCAAGTCTGTTCTGCACGGGGTCTGGGAAGCAGGTCTCTATCTCGAAGGCGAAGCTGGACGCATACGAGAGGCAGATGTGTGAGGACGCTTCCGATTTAATAGCACCGCCGACTACCCGTTCGGACGGCAACGCGAAGCAGCTTGCCTCAGGTACTAAGGTTGGCTCGGCTGGTGGTCGTGGTGGCCCCGGCGCTGATATCGTTGGCGCTGACCGTGGTGTTGATGCTGGAACGGGAGTTGTGGCAAGTCTGTTCTGCACGGGGTCTGGGAAGCAGGTCTCTATCTCGAAGGCGACGCTGGACGCGTACGAGAGGCAGATGTATGGTGATGATTCTGATGTATCGGCACCGTCGTCGATACGAATGGAAGGCCAGATAATGAAGTGTGGCCGTGAACTGAAGGATGGTTTTGCTGACTATTCTCTAGCTCAGTTACATTCCTCGACAACGACGAGTGGTGTTCCGCAAGAGAGACAAGTGGTGAAGGGTATGGTGACTAAGTCGGCCGTCAAAAGCGCGGCGTTGACGGCAGGGTCGGGTACGGTGGTGATATCGGTATCCGCACAACACATTTGTGACGAGAAACCACACAGGGACAACGAGAGACGTGGTGGCTCTGGAGTCGAATACACTGCCAGTAGCAAAAACGCGGTTCAGGCTGTTTCCAAGGAAATCGTTGGTGATAATGTCAATGAAGATACATCGACGTCGCTTAGACTGGAGAAAACTGGTTTGGCGGAGAGGAATGTATTGGGTAAGCTTCGTGGCACCCGCGATGGGAGGTTTCGTCTAAGTACTCCGCCTAACGGTTCAGCTCTTCTTTGTCGCGATCGAGGAGCATCCGTTCCATCATATCGCTTCTCTGATTCTGCGTATCCGCAAACTGAAAATCGTCACCACCAAAGCCAAAGAATTGACTTCGGTGATAAGGAAAACGTCCACCCTGAAAATGTTCTGGTTCGGAAGACTGCTGCTCTGGAAGCTTCAAAAACATGGCAGTCATCAGCGAGATCGATGCAGCTGAACGTGAGACAATCTCTTCAGCAGCATGCGCGGCAGCAAAAGAGGATTCAAAGAGCGCTTAAACCATCCATTGAACCTCGCTCAAAAATGGCCGGGAAAAAGCGATTCCACCCGCCAGTTGCCAGCAAAAGATTATGTGCCAGCGACTTCAAAGACTCTCAAACGATTGATAATGCCACAGTACCAAGAACTAAAAAGCAGAAAGTGGTTGGTACCGAGGCCCAACCTTTTATTTACCAGGAATCTATGAAGATTTCGCTGACAGCTCTAATTGGGCTTCACGGCGTCGGTGGAGACTTCGAGCAGCGTCGACTTCAAGTGCTGAACTCAATCACAGCAGAAAATGCCCTCAAGGTTTGTTTCGGACAAGATGACAGCTTGATTCTCTTCTTGGATGAGGCCTATGATACTACACTCTTCATTGGCCCACGTGAACTCTACCGGCAACTTAGAGCGAGAAGGCATATTCTGAAGAAGTCGGGAGCGACGTTCGTGTGGTTCTTAAATCACTATCGGTGGATTGTGTGGAAATTGGCTGCAATGGAGAGATCCTTCCCTCGCCTCTTGTTAGCGAATTATCTGACGAAGGATCAAATTCTAAAACAGATAACTCACCGGTACCAGCGAGACTTAAATGATGCACAACGCTCCATTGTGAAGAAGATCCTTCAGCGAGACGCAAGCTCGTTAAGCTGTATGGTCCTGTGCGTTGCTGCAGTGCTGCCATTCTCTGCTGATGGCAACAACGCCGCCGACCAGGAGCTTCCAGCCTGTTGGAACATGGCCCTCGTTCTCACAGATGGTTGGTATTCTGTGTACGCTGTGCCGGATGCTCCTCTAGCCGCAGTATTTTGGAAACTCCACGCTAAGTCGAGCCTCGTTGGCACAAAAATCGCGACGTGGAATGCATCGCTGCAGAATTCAACGGAGGGAATTGATCCGCTGGACTGCGCTATCGTTCGTGAATCGGAATGGAGAAACCCCTTGATGGCTAATGAGGACTTAACGCAATGGCCGTATCTGCAGTTACGCTATAACAGCACGCGTCGTGTACGATTCGACACGCGCTTAGGAGTGGAGAAACTACACTACGTGACCCTCGTCAACTCACGACACCGAAAACAACAGCCACAAGTCTCGTTTTCGTTGTTGAAGAGCGTCCCTATGAAAAGCTTAGAGGTCGGAGGCGGGATGGTGCGATCGGTAAGAATTCGAGTAACACGCATATCTCCTGTCCTCCATCTCCAGTCGAAGGAGTGGACGCTAGGACCACGAATTCTTTGCGAGGAGCAGCTTCCACTGTACTTTCAACTTCGCTCCGAGTATGCACAAGCTGTCATGCGGAAAAAGTGTCAACGCGATGACACATCGGACGATTGGGTGGGTGACGATCAGATCGATGTGCCTTTACCAACTCCATTTATCAAAGTAGACGTGGAATGCACACACAACTCTTTTAATGGAGGACAGGGGATAGGCTGCGGTATTCTAACAATTTGGCGGCCTTCTGAGGACTTGCTTTCGGGTGGACTTCGAGAAGGAATCGATTATTACGCTAGCAGTTTGACGGTTAATTGGAAACTCGACGGTGGACGTGGGCAGGATGCTTTCTTGCGATTGAGCTCGACAAAACATAGCGGCTTTGAAGAAATTCAGGAAGAATCCTTGGCGAATAACGAGATTGAAGACACTACACAGCAAACTCGAAGACAACGAGTGTGTGTCGACGTTCAACAAGCGATAATGGACTACCGAGCCAATTTCGAAGTTGGAATCAACGGCCGCAGAAATGAACGGAGACCGACGATCGACGTGTGTGTCTGTGTCGTGCTGGTAGCAGCTCGAGAAACGCAGGATGTCTCCAGCTCGACAAAGAAACAAGCAGATGTTTCTCTACTTGACCTCGAAATAAAACCGCAAGAATCTCGGTATGTCGAGCACGTCTTCGTGACCGACCTAAGCTGTCACTTGATGAGTATTCGCGTATCTGGAATGGACGTCAGCATGTCGAAGAAGAAGAATAGCACCAGCCCTTTAAAGCGCTTAGCATCATCTTCGTTCGTCTTCCGTCGAGGGAGTAAGAATATCTGGAAAGAAGGCGCTGTTCTGTGCTTAAGTGGATTGGAGGTGTCACACTACGACGAGCAACTACGTGTTTTAGACTGCGTCTTGGTTGAAAGTACGCAGATCGTGTCTCATCCCTCGAAGAGGTCTCCCTTCTGGGATCCCTTCCAGCTTCTTCAGCGTGATGCAGGCTGTTCTACGACACGAAACTCTGTATTGAAGGTCTCATCTACATCTATCGACTTTGCCAATGAACTCACTCAACTCAAGAAGTATGTGGAGCGAGAAATCCTACGGATGGATTTTGTCCCCTCTCAGGAATGCAACGAGCATCATGTCGAGGTGGTGGAACAAGAACGACTCACGCAAGATCTACAAGCTCACGAAGAAGGCGAACGCGCCACAGTTGAGGGAGCTGACGAGTCGTCCATAACCCCGAGTCATTTGTGTTGGGACGCCGAAGTTATCAAGATTATGCCGCTCATTGGACCAAATCGATTTATTTTTCCTCACGGCGTGGAAGCCCTTGCGAGTGTGAAGATGGGGACAGAAGTCACGACATTCCGGACGGTGTATCTAACTCGGGAAGTGATGCTATCAATGCAGACCTTGCTTCACGAAACCAGCTCGGACGGAGCTACAGCGAGCAATACTGCGTTGGTTCAAAAGATTACGGAGACGCTGGACAAGTTCAAAGAGCAAAATGTGGACTATTCTCTCCGTTTTGAGGTGCGCCAGTCTACGAACGAGCGTTTAATTAATAGCTGGAAGCCATGGGAACGTCTACACGCGTCGTATTGGATGGCCGTGTCGGTTGCAGCTATTCCAACAGCGAAGTGAACGTTGGACAAGTATTTTCGGACGGGATGTACCCAGTGGTCGACAGTAGGTGACGCATCATTCAGCGGAGAAGGTTGAAGCGCACAAGCCTGTGCGAGTAAGAGAATTACGATGTCAAAGAAGAGGAGCGAGGAGTATCTTCGTCAACGCGAGAACGGCTTCAACTTGTCTGGCGTGCATCAAGATCGCCTGCCGCAGTACAACGCGCTGTTGGACCGGAACTTGCGCCACCACTTTGAGAGTCGCCCGCTGCAAAACCACTTGAACGAGCTTGGCCTCATTGACCAGCGCGGTCGGATCGTGGATTTGGACAAGCAGAAGTCGAAGTTGTTTATAATCGACCAGGAGTTCAAATTGGCCGAGGAGGCCGAGAGGAAGAAGCAACGAGAGGAGGAAGAGCTGCGTCGCCGTGTGCAAATGAAGCGCCACGACGCACTCCACAATGCTCGTCAAAGAGAGAAACTGCAGCAACTGAAGGAGGAGAAGAAAATCGCGCGCGAGATTATTAAAGCATCCAAAGGCTATAGCTCCACCAGTAGCAGGTAAATGAATCCGTAAGGAGGTCTTAACCCGGTCATATTAGATAAGGGGAAGTGTCAATTCGGGGCCGGAATGCCAGTTAGGGGCCGGTTCATTTGGCCAATGAAAGACTCGAATTTTGCATTTATCAATTGTGATTGGTCACTTAATAGGGTACCATATAAGAGACAAGGCAAGATTAATAGTGAAATCGAATCACTGAAACCGGCCCCGAATTGACACGACCATCACTCTTAATTTTATTTTTAGTTGGATTTATTGTGATGTGTCCATTGGCTAGAAGTTTCAGAAATAGCCAGCAAAATTTACAAAAACGACAGCTTTCGATTGGTACCCTTGGTGCCGCTTTGCTTGTATTAGATCAATAGGTACAAGTAAAGTTAGATGTATGTTTGAACCGGCCTCGAATTGACACTTCCCCTTACCCTTCCATAATAGGTAACAGTGATTTGAGTCCGCAAAAACAGATACCTCAAAGTAATTTTAAGTATAGTATTATTAATAAATTATTATCATCCACGGATGCTGCTGTTCTGATAGTTATATTATCAGAATCAGAGCATTTATTATATGATATTTTCTGGTAGTGCTACGGTCACGTCCAATAGGGATTAATTCTGGGATAACAGCAAAATTACCGCAAGGTAATACCGCAGCCGACAAAGGTTTAATTTCGTGCAATGCTCTCCTTGTTTATGTATATGTTTGCACGTTGTGGTGAAAGTGGAAAGCAACTCGGGGATCCTTCGATTACTTAACCGGGAGTTTGATTGATTGACTTGACCAGCAGCTTCGCAGGAATTATAGGTAAGCTGCCGACAAAAAGTTATTTTCTGATATATATATTTATTTTTTTGTGCCATTGAAAGTTAGATGATTTTAAGCTCAACCAAATGTTTGCAAAACTGATTCATGATTATGCGTAAGACAAAACTTGGGTTCAGACAGGTACTGTACCATACCACAAAGCGTCTTACGCTTTACAAAAAAAGAATGTGGCATTCGATTTTAAGCTTGTTCTTAGTATTGACAATCATCATCGCGTTTTGACACGCAAATCGTAAGACGATATGTCCTACGGCGGTTCTTGTGCACCATTGGCAGTAATACAAACCGGTGGAAATGCCCGGTTAGCCCTAAGGGAGAACGTTAAATTTTAGTAACTTGTACATGTAGGCCTCGTAAAAGTAAAACGCCCCATGAATTAGCCTTTAGCTACTCGTACATACAAATGCCGTAAAGAACGAGGGGGTGTGTGTGGCTATACCTAAACGGCAGCACAAGCTAAGCTGAGCGCTATCTTCGTTAAAACAAGTGCCCCAGATGCATAGGTCGCGGTGTTTCTACTGTTCGGCGTCGGCTTGACCCGGGCCCATAGGTCGCGGTGTTTCTACTGTTCGGCGTCGGCCCGGGCCAAGCGACGCACCGCATCAATTTCAGCGAACGGTGCCTGGGTGGAAATGGTGCTGGTGCCGGCGTAGAGTTCGAGGGGACGTGGAGCAGTCCGTGTATCTGACTGTTATTTAGAGTATGCAGTTTATACACTGGCATATTTAGTAGATTGCTGAGAAGAATGCTCTCAGACTATACTATAGACGAAATATTCAATCAAGTACATGTAGAAAGCATCGTCTGAAAGGAGTGGAAGGCACGAAATTCCGTTTAGTATGGCGAAAATCACACAAACAAGTATAACCAGGTAGTATCTTACCGTATAATCACGCGGACATGCTTTTTTATAGCTTTGTTAGCTCCGGTGAGACGATATTTTTTTTACTGACAGCAAGTATTGCTGCAATGGGCGAACGCATGTTAGCTGTAAAATCACATAGAAATAGAATTTTGACCAATTAACATTGAGTGTGTCACACTGTCTTACTAAAGCTCGACACAAGTGATTGAAGGCGCAGACATGGAAAATGAATTTCGAAAAAGCAAGGAGCTAAATAATAATAAAAAAGAGAGGACATTAGAACAAAAAATGGCCAGTTTTGAATCTGCATTGATACTATGGCGGGGAAATTGACCAGTTATGTCATAATGGGTGTCACATTGATGTTAATCGACCGAAGACTTTTCTTCGATCGATTACCGAAAAGGCGACCAAGTAGTTATCATGAAAGAAGAGTGTTTATCAGTTCGAAAGGATACGACCTAAGGCAAAACAAGCCACATGGCACGTCACTTTTGAATTTACCAGCAACTACAAGCACATATCAAACGCGTAAGTTTTGGCAGCTCAAGGTTGTGAAAGCGGTTTATTATTTTGATCTAATGGTTTCTGTTTGTAACAGGAATTAACTTCTCGATTAAGACGGCTTATCGGACAAGAGAAACGTAGGTATATTGGCGGAAGCCGTATTGCTCCATTGCGTGTTGCCATTACCGTGCTTAACGATAATGCTTCGAATGATTCCTCTTTGTGCAGGTTTGGCATCTATCGCTCGAATAAGTACAAGCCCACGAACACGTGATTGGCAACACGGAGCTGCGGGCACGGAGAAAATAGTAACGCGGATCCTGGATTGGGCTGGTTGCGGCTACCTGAAATGAAAACCATTACAAGTGGATGCCGTTTTCTGACTGACGTCTATGTCTACAGGTGACGAAAATCCAATTAGACGCTGAGCCTCACACAACTGTCGGATCCCAACGTGCACCCGACAGCTTCAAGGAGTGTACACGCAGCAGATGATGCGGCTGCGAAGCAGGCGCAGGAGATGCTGTGTTGATCCTCGAAATAATCAATCGCTCAGTTTTTTTAATAACCAACTGATAAAACTCTTCTAGATCCGGACTCAAGAAATTCGTCTCCAACTATTGTACTGGTACAATGAAGTGATACATGAGTATTAAATTTGGGCCGTAACTTTATCTGAACGAAGAGATGGAAACCAGCTAGACACGGATATAATATAACTGCCTGCTTCTGTAGAGAATTTGTCGCAACTTGCAATCGCTAACTACAATTACACAAGTTGCTCCAGTGCTCCAAACACGTCAAAAAATTGCACCTGTAATACAGACTCGAAAGAGTTATTAGCCCCTACTGCAGCTGAATATCAATTTGACAGAGGATGCGCATACCGTCTCGTGCCGGGCGGTAAACAGTTTCGCCATTTTAAAAGATGTATGCTCATCTCCCATTTTATCCAACATTATCCTTAGATTTGCTAGGACGGATGTCATGGTGTGCTTTAGGCTTTGCTTCGCTTCGCAAAGGCGGTCGCTGCGCTCCTGCGAAAAAAATTCTCTCACCTGGAGAGTGCGGTGCTCGGCGCTCGGCGCTGGGCCCGCCTCCACAAATACCGCGCGCCCCTGCTTCACGGGCACCCCGCGCGGGTTTGCTGTGGCTACGCGACCTCGCACTCGCTCGCCTCCGTAGGTCTCCTCATAACCCCTCTTTTTCAGACGGTATGCATATCCATTTACATATCAATATCGTACCACGAGATATGAGCAAAGGGTTGCTCAACACATGAGCCTCCCGGATATATTGGTTGCTTGAATGGCGGCTAAGTGAAGCATGCACGGCGACGCGCCATATTTGGTTGCCCATCGTGGCTCGAAGTGTCCGCCATGAACGGTTATATCGCCGATAAAATATGGGACGGAAATCCTGCGCATCCTCCCAATTTTAACGGTTGTTTTACATTTTGTTTTTTATATTGTAGTAGTGCATATATGAAATATAGGAGGATAATATCATATTATGATACCAGTCCAAACAAAAGTATCCAACTCGCCATTTAAAGTGTTTTTGTAATCAACCTCAGAAGTTTGTGGTGTGACGCACACTACCAAATACAACTTTCGAGAAAACGAGCTTTGAAAATTTCGACGACAGAAGGGAAAAAGTGACCCTGACTCCCGAAGGCGCACGACAGCGCATCACCAGAGCTGACGGGGCATCCTCGGATGAAACTAGACGTGTTGTGCATAGATGGAGAGCGCCGGTGGAGGACAGACATCACGAGACTCCCGTAAACGAAGTACATCTACGCGACAAAGCTAGCGGGCTGTATTACAACGCATTCTACTACTATTATTATACCGGTGGGGTGAAAATTAGTAAAGGTTTGTGCGGCAAGGACGCTGAGAACACGGCGAAGCCCTTAAAGCTAAAGAATGCTTGCCGAGAGAAGCAGACAAGCAAGAGATCGCATGGCAGCACCAGTAATTTAGGGAAATTACCATATGTTTACATGGATACTTTTGTTTAAACTGAGAAAATTAGTGGATAGTTTTGTTTGTTCCTAAACGTTTTTTAATACACAAGTTGTATGGGATTTATCTAGCTCAACTTTAGAATAATATTTGGGGCGTTTATAGTACGATTTAGATGGCCTAAGGTATCTCATTGAATAGAGCAGCGTTTCCTCTATAGGAACGCTAAAAAATTTTATTCGGTCTGGTGGCCACATTTGGTCAAGAGCTCATAACTCCGCAACCAAGAAGCCGATGAAGCTGCGGAAGGGCTTAAAGGATAGCTGAAACGCCGTAGTTTAAGGAATAATCAGTCCTGAGAAACCTTAAAATGGCCATTTGGCTACTTTTGTTTGGGCTGGCCTCATATACTACCTCCGCTATGGAAATAACGCACTTATGTGTTGTTACACAGTTCCGGTCAACTTTGATGCTCCTCTAAATATGATTACTCGACTTGTACAGGATTACATATTGTTCCGCCGAATTGGTCACTGCCAAAATTCCCCCCTCCCGCTCAAGCGATCAACGCAGAAGAAACCTCGCCAACATGAGCGACAGGATGCTGTAGAACAAGGAGAACGTGGCGAGCCTACGAGAAGATAAAAGACCCTCTACACTAAGAGAGGGAGGAGGAAGAGGAGGGGGGTAGCTGAGGTGCTGCGTTAGCACCAAGCTCAAATTCAACCAGATTCGCCGTCGTACCAGAATACGTCGCTAGCGAGAAAATGCTTGCGGACCTGCTAACAACAGCGCTGCCGGTGACAAGGGCGAAGGGGCTCCTCGATAATATCAAACTCGTCGACGTCGAGTGATTCAGGAGCCTCGAGGCTCTGTGGAGTTGGACACTGATGTAAGAGACAGCCAACGGGCAGACGACCGAAAGCCAGACCCCCGCGGATCTATACAGAAGTGTCGAGTCGACCATGTTGAAGATACGGCGTTTGACCTTTTTTGCTTTACTGTTAGGACCAATCTGGTCGCGTGTCTCATGCGGTTAACGTGTAAGTATTGAAGTGGCGGGAAGAACTGATACACCAATTTTGAGTCTTCATAACTTCCGTTCTAGATGCAATATACCAACGAATTTGGTACCATTTTAAAGCTCTGTACATTCTCTTTTAAGTAAGCCGAGCAGTATCCCATAGATCCAAAAACCGATGGATATACTTAAACAAAACAAATGTATCCATGAATTGATTGGTACTGAGACAATCCTGTCAAGACTATGTACTAACAGCTGCTTGGAGAGACTTTCCGTTCTAATTTACGGTATCTCGCATATTTAATATCCTGACACAGGTAAACTACTCTAGAACTAATATTAAAGATAAATGTGGTAATCCTCGAACTCTTCGATGCTTGCCGCATCCTGCGTGTCTGTAACGCCCGCAGTGCTCAAGTCTTGCAGCTCCTCGACCGACGGTGCTGGGGTTGTTTGAGGGGGTGACGCCAGATTCGTGTACGCTTTCTCTTGCTTTCTCACCTTCTTGTAAGCCCCAGCCATTCTTGAGACGCAACAGCCTGCAAACCAGCAGCGATCTTTTCCCCCAGGTCGGCCACAGAGGACGCCGGATCCATGGCGATCCTATTCTTGAGCGCTCCCCAAATCATCCCGATCGACTGTAGCTCGGGATGATATGGAGGCGTGTACAGGACCTCATGTGTGTATCGTCGAGCCATAGTTACGGCTTTGTACGTAGTGGGAGGCTTTGCCTAGCGTAGAGCTCAACGTTAATCAGTTGGAACCTCTGAAAAGCACAATCTGCTCACTTACTGGGCAATCAGACGCTCCAGCTGCTTCTTCGTGTAGTCATCCTTAGATACGGTGAAGGCTCGACCATGCAGCCACGTCTACATGGCGGCCTTGGACTTGGAGTTGGAAGGAGCAGGGTCTTCTATGACCTTGTGGTACGCTACACCATCCATATGGATACGGCACGGCCCGTACCAATGCTGTAATAGGTGGCAGAGTTTTTAGTAACCACCTATCGAAAGGCTCACCAGTGAAGTTGCCGTGGTAGTCCGAGTTCCCGTCCGAGGGCCATGTCCGAATTGAGCCCGGCACCCATTCGGCGTGCAGCCCGCCGTTCTTCACCATGATAGCTCCAGCGTCAACGATTTAATATCGCTCTCCTGCTCCACTTGCCACGTAACGAGGTGCGTTCTTGAGTACCCATGTGGCACCAGCGACGTGATTCACGTTACAATAACTTTCGTCTAAATAGACTTCAGTTACTCTAGGGGCGTGCTGTAAGGTTTGACTTTTTGTTTGCAAGATATTTTTGCCGAAATGCCACATTTACTTCCGTGTCTGCCCTTGTATCACGTTTCCTGTCTCGCGCGTAGACGAGCTCCATTCACTTCAGCTCATCTCTCATTGTCCTGTCCGGGATAATATCACCTGTCAAATCCTTTATAGCCGAACAAATGACTTTTGATGTCGTGGGTTTCTTCTATAAATTACGTTGTGCAATCACATCCGTAATATATCCGTGATTAATTATTACAGACCTTGGCGGGCAACCACGCTTGGCAGGAGGCGCAACAAATGCATCGTCGCCGCTGGCGTTCCAGAGCGCCACTACTCGCGCAACCGTGCTCGTTGACACCGCAAGACTCGCGGAAACACGCTCGCGTACAGCTCGACCTAGAGGGTCAAGCCGTTGTTGAGCTTCTGCGAGAAAATACTTCTGAGTACGCACAAAGAGCATCATTTCCTGGGGTGTTTTGTGGGACATCGCGACTCCAAAAATGAACACGAGTGGCTCGTCGCCTCAGCATATTCAAATAAATTAGAACCCGAGGGCTTGTGTCTGCTGAAGTTGTATCTGATAGTTCCCTACCCAAACGATTTCAAATTGAGTTTCTGCAGAATTCGCGAAGACGCTGCGCCCATCACGATATTATTTCGCCCCTTTGCAAAACTCGCGGCAGTACTAAATGGCGCTTCTGGGAGAGCCTCGTCGTAGTCTCATCCATTTCGATAACGACCGTACCTTAGATCAGCATATGATGATTCGTCAGGATGACAAGAGCGTAGAGATTGCACGCGCAGATAAAATCCAAAACGTTGCTGCAGTGTTAATCGTGATTCGAGACTATACCGTAAGCTTTATGTGCACACGGACATAATTTTCCTAAGGTTTCATTTATTTTATATTGAACCTAAGGCAATACTACTGGTAGCTTGGCCTAATCCCTATCGCACGAAGCCCTCTTAGTCTGAACGCAAAAATATTAGAGTATTGATTGTTTAGAAATTGATTAGAGTATCGAGTTTTGCCCTGCTATGGCACCGTCATTCCGCTCACTTGGACGATCGCCACAGACATCCTGTACGCTTTATGGTACGAGCGCAGGCGAAGCGGCAGCTCCTTGGCCTTGCCGCCACCTGGAATGCTGAGCTTGTGCAAGTGGGTGCCACCGAGGTATCGGGAGATACGCGTATCGAGCTTCCTATCCGCCCTCGCCGGTGCATGCGTTCGACGTGTCACGCGGTGTAAATCGAATACAATGTCCGGACGCATGCATCTCGCGATTCACACAAACTCCCCATTGGTGACTGGAAAAAAGCCACCGCCGGTTCTGTCGATGCTATCTCCTTTGTCACGTGCGGAAGTACTTGGCCAAGTCAGCCTCTGCCGGAGCTTCCCTCTGACCGGTACGCGCATTGGATTCTCTTTCTCCAACCCGAACTTGGTGAGCATCTCCACGATAGCAGCTTCTTAGCCGAACTTGTAGCCGCTGATCTCGTCGTACTGGACTTGATTCGAAGGAGGTTGCTGGAAATACCGAGGTCCTCGAGCTCCAGGACCGCCATGTCAACAAAGCCCTGAGATACCCTGCTGTCGTCCGTACCAGCGACCAGTAATTCGTCCACATATGTACCGACGATCATCACTCCACCACTATCAGCCTTCGAGCACGCATTCGTAACACATAAAATAGACCCAATTTTGAACAGCTCATGATGTAGGTGTTCATACCAGAGGCGCCCTGCCTGCTTCAGACCGTACAGGCTCATCCCGAGAAGCAATTCGAATTTATTCATGCCCTCGGCTCCGAGTGGCTTGAGCTCATCTTCCGTGATGACGAGTCCACGGGGGACGGACAGCAAAATCTCGATACCCTTCTCCGTCGTCACCTTTACACACGCGTTTGATACGTCACCATGTCTGGCAGGAACCCTCCATATGAACGCTATGGGGAAGATGAACTTTTCTCCAGTCATCGTAATCACAGCCGCAAACAGGAGGAAGCAGTTAGCGCCGAACATTTGCTCGTTGCTACAGGCTGTTAGTCGAGCTTTGTACTGCTTGATCCGATTAAACCGTGCCCATTGGTTTCTTAATGTACACCCACTCAGTATGCAAGCGCGCGGCGCCAAACTCATACTTGGCCAGTGTTGTTGGCCTGTAGAAAGCGCTTGCAACGGATAGTTTTGAATGTACATATTTCGTGTCGGTAGGTTATTAAACACCACCAGCGTGAACAACTTGTCCTCTGCAAACTGCTGCTGACTTAGGGAGATGTAATATTTGACGCACTCATTTACAGATACATATTCTCGGCGATGCTCGCAGCTGCCAAAGGGGAATAAATGAGAGAGCATGCGCGCGAATAGAGCCGAAAATGATTTTTATCCGTCGGTTTCATCGGGTTTCTTGCTTACATCGATCTTCGGCCCGCCGCACTTTGTGAATCTTCACAGGCACTACTTTTCAAGAGGCCACAATATTGAGCGCAGAACCAGAGACTGAGTTCGTCGTTAGCCCACCGTGCTACCATACCGCACTACAAAAACCGAGCGCGCACCTCGATTGGAACCTTCCCTCGCAAATAGCGAAGTAAATACCGCCAGACTTCCCCTAAACATTGTCAGTGTTCATTGTAGAAAGTGTTGTGGTGGCGATGACGCATTTAATAAAAAGAGGCGACACCGTCCAAAGATGTCTTCGACCGGTCGACTGTACATTTGACTCGATCAAAGTATGATTGTTGGTGACTAGTTTTGTGTAGTGAATGAAGTGGGCAGTGCTACGATGAACCCATGACGGCATCGCCTAAAAAAAAAGGCGACAATTCAACCCGATTTCTAAAAATGTGCTCAACCTCTGTTTCACTTGATCTAAGTATAGCTTCTTGGTCGAGCTTTTTGTGTGGTTTTGGGTAGTCAATATTTACCGCTGTGATGCCGGCGTCCGCATACCGATGAAAACAGGTTTTATCACCCGCCTCTCCATCTACCGTCTCATACCGATAAAACAACCCGCTTCTGACAAATCTCTGCCCTAAACGATAGTTCGTCGAACTACAAAAACCGGTACATACCGTTGAAAAATAACCTTTGTAGTTAAAAAGTTTGTTGGGTTAGAAAAATAGCTAGCGCTATTAGCTGGGGCTACGCGTAGGCTAGGAAAAAAAGAAGGGTAATATATTATACTGCAAAATAATATCATGTACAAAGAATATTATAATATATACACGATACTCTCTTACAGTCTTTGTCTGTTTTCATTCTAGAATTGGGTCGCTTCTGCACCATCTTCACCATGCCAGGTCTGTAATAGCCCATTGAAAACCGGTTAAAAACCCGCATTTCATAGAGTAGCTTCGACACGGCAGATAATGCGGCTGCGATTCTCGTAAAGTCGGGTGTTACATAAAGGAAAGTCAGATCCAAGACTGTTGCTCGTAAGATCGGGTGCTACATAGAGGGAAATCAGATCCAAGACTGTGTTGGAATTGGCGACAATGTATTTACAGCGAACGGAAGAACTCGGATCAAGATCACGTTGGCTGGAAATCTGATTTATTGCTTCGACATCTGGGTAGGCGATCTGTCTGACCAGCAGGCGATCCTGGACATGGCCTCATGATCCCTGCAGGCGTCCGCTTGGATCTTGACGATGGAACGATGTGCTTCTGTTACGAAATGCGGATCCACATAAGTGGTCAAATGCCACTGTACGGAGACAATGTTGGCACGATCGCGACGGGAGAGTCCGCTTGGATCGAAGCCGGCCAGTCGTGGGATATTCCACGTCGTCTGAAGCTGTCAGATCACGAAAGACTGTGGGTCACCCGTGGCGATCGATGGGTCCCGACGGTAGTCCAAGGACCAGGCACGATACGCTATCTCTAGACCACCAACATCACCGACATGCGAATCCTCATGCAGGACAACGAGCGCGTCGGGGTGTGGCTGGCTCAGGACCGAGTGGCGCGCCTTCCGGGGTATGTGTTTGCCGGATTCAAGCGGTACATGAAGTAGCAGAACCTGCCATCACTCTTGCGCGATCTGAGGTGTCGGAGCCGGAGGTAGAAAAGTAGACGGGGATCTTGGTGGATCACCCAGATTACCCGCCGCCACGGGGAATACTGCAGCGAGGACCAGCGGCGAGGGCAAGCAGCGCTGATCCAGAGCGCAGTGAGAAGATCGCCGGTGCCGAAGTACCCACCATGCATTCCGCCGTCGAAAGCAAGCGGCACGTCGAGCGACCAGCCGTCGGAGCAGGATAGTACCATGGTTCAGGTGTCGTCAGGGGTGCTGGGCTATGCGACAGCACGAGATGCGACAGTTCGCTTTTCAACCACCTACGATCGTGACAAGCCAGAGGGCGATACTGGTCAAAAGGAGGTCGAGGACGCCGAGCCGAGTCAAGGTGACATTAGCAGAGGCCTGTAGGACGCCCACGACGCTGAGGCACAGCAGAATCCGGAGCCGGAAGCAACGAAAGGGTCAGGCATCTCGGATTCGATTGATGGGTCAGGGGGCGTGCCGAGACTATCCCATCAGAGATGGGGCAAGTGCCGAAACGCCATCTGGACACATCAGATCAAGGTCGCAGACAGGCGCCGGGTGCGGAGCGCCATATTGAAATCAAGTCGACCTCGCCGGACCCAAGTCCGACGATGGGAGGCACTGTCGTTGAAGATAAGCAAGTCTGCTTTCACGAAGGAGGTGAACTACTTGCGGAAGATGTTCAAGCTGAGATGGCCGCTTTACCGGAAGTCGTGCTGGCGTCTGATGAAGCGACTATCGAGGATCTCAATGTCGGCGGTCCGACCTTCACCTTCAACAGCAAGGAGGAAGAAGACCGCGTACGGCAGATAATCTGGCGGTGCGAACTTCTGCTGACAGACAAGGATATCGCGCTGCCGCCGGCAGCTAGAGGCGTCAAGTGAAACATCGATGTTAGGGGCGCGAAGCCGTCCGCTCAGCGAGTGAGGACACTGGAGAGGTTTGTACAGGAGTGTACAGCGCGATGTGGGCAAGTGCGTAGATTGCGAGACAGGTAAGGACCGGCCGACGATCCAAGGAGAGTCGCCAGGAAACATTTAGGACACATACCCGTTCCAGATCCTGGCTATGGATCACATTCCGTCTCTGCCGAAATCGTACAAAGGTAACACAGAGCTGTTGATTTGGGTGGATCTCTGCTCGGGATATGTGATCGCGAAAGCGAGTTCATCGAGAACGGCCCAGACCATTGCTGAGTCGTATGAGGAGTGTGTGTTCAGGCGGTTCGGTGCTAGCGAGGCGATTCGCCACGATCACGAGCCTGGATTCATGTCCGACTTCTTTAGGGCATTCAACAAGATCCTGGGGCAACGGCAACGGGCTACGATGGCTTATCGACCTCAGGCGAACGGAATAGCAGAACGCATGGTACAGACGATCACGCGAGCTCTGAAGATGTATGTACAAGATCCAGACCAGCGGGATTGGGGCGAGTACGCCGAGAGGCTCACTTTTGCGATCAATACGACCCACGATCGGATCCGCGGGGAAGCCCCTTTCTACTTGGTACATGGGTGGGATCCACGATCCACGCTCGAAGCTACAATCCCGATGGGAAGTACCAGGAGGCGAGATCGCGATCCACGTCGATGGAAATTTCGGATTCAGAAGTATTATCGCGTGCTCGAGAACAAGTCAATGACCTATTACGGGAAGCGATCTCAGGGCGTGCCGAACAGCATAACGATTTGGTCCGACCCCATCAGATCGACGTTGGATCTCGCGTATGGCTCTACCTGGATCGCGTTAAGGAGGGATACGCCCGAAAATTGGCACATCTCTGGCATGACCCGTTTCGTGTGATCGAGAAGATTGACGAGCATGCTGTGAAGATCGAAACGTCAGGTACACGTTATCACTGTTCCTGGTGGTGCATGTCTCTAAGCTAAAGTTGGGTCAAGGAGTTTCCTGATCGCCCGAGGTCACAGTTGGCTGCGCAAGGCACCGATCGGCTGGACTTTGACGAGAGTCTACTACCAGAGGATAGCTGGATCCAGGATCTGAGGGATGACGAATACGAAGTCGAACGGATCTCGGATATGCGAACCGGGAAGAAAACGTGATATGGTCGAATTTACCGACAGTTCCTAGTGCACTGGCAAGGCTATGATGAACCCACTTGGGTGGATGAGGCAGATCTCAATTGTGGCGCCCTGTTGCACGAGTTCTTGCGGGATCACGTGAACCGGAATCGGTTTAACGTGATGCAGTCCCACGAGTGAGGGACTGTGATCCGCTAGCTCAGGAGTGGCTGAGTTGGTGGAGATGAGTTGAAGGATCTACATGAAGGATGTAGATCGGAGGATTGGGTTGCGTGTTTACGTGTGAAGAATTTCACGATGAAGAATGGTGGTGAGGACTCATGAACTGCGGATCCCTGGAAATGTGGCGATCCAGACGGTGACTATACGAAACGCGTGTATTTGAAACGGAAGCGATGGAGATCGAAGCAGACATATATTGATCGAATCAAGAGGATACTTGTGACTACAACCCTGGCACGAGAGGTGGCATCGTCAAGGTGTGTTGGACGCGCGAATGCCGAAGAATTTGTCGACCAGACGCGGGTTCCGGCGTGCAGGGTGATCTCCAGGCGAATCCCGGAAGTGGTTGCGCCATGGATCGGCAGCATCGCAGTCGCGCAGAGCCTCCACCAGATTGGTGGGCTCACGGCGGTGAAGCTGAGGATCGGCTAAGTTCGCACGAAGGGCTTCAATCCCTGGGTACCAGACGACGTCGTCGGCCTTTTTCAGAAAGTGCATGAAGAACGGATCCAGTAGCAGCTCCAGATCGCACCATCCCTCTCGCATCGAATGATGAAGAGCCGTAGGACCCCTTTCCATTTGCTGCCAGCATGCGACCGCCGATTGTTGCGTTTCTTTCGGTACTCTGCCAGCAACGGATATCGCTTGCACATAGCCTTGGTGATCGGGAACGAGTGCGTGGACTCCCAATAGGTCAACAACTCGCTGCTCTCGTAGCCTTGGTATCGACCGATCACGAGTCCGAGCCGCCCGTCAGTGTCGATCTCGAAGCTGATGCATAGATCCACCCCCTCCGAGATGTCCAATGGCGTCTCGTCCATCAGAGTCTTGACGTTACCCTCGGTAACCAAACTTTCCAGATACTCGTTCGCCGCAGGCCGGGGTCCGTTAGTACGAACAGGGAAGATCCACTCGGGACGAAATGGCAGCGCCGGGAACAGCAGGTCCACAGTGAGCTTGGCGATCGTGAAGTTGATCAGCGAAGCCATGAGCCACGGGTCGATCTCGGCTATCGACATGTGTCGAGAGCGGGTACGGCCTGGAATGCACTGAGAGTCCGGGGCGAATGGCGCTATAGGCGTCTTGGGGCCACTCGGGGAAGTGTTGCTAGCGCCACCAGTTCCACCGATGTTACCTAGACGAGAGCGATTCGGAGAGCGCGGAGATCCCGACGTTAAATCGATGGGAGCCGGATCCGGATCACCGCCATTGTCTGGATCCTCTGGGTCGCTCGGGCCAGATCCTGACGTAGTCTTATTGCGGCGCGAGGTGGCATGCTGCCGGCGGCGCTCTTCGGATCGGGATTGGGAAAACGTTTGCAGCGTCTGTTCTTCCAGTACGAAGTTGGCCATCTCGGCCGACTCTTCATCCTCCTCCTCATCCTCAGCGTTCGGTTTGGCAGCCTTTCTTTTGCCTTTCCTGGTCGGAGTACGGGCTGCACTCGCGTCTGGAGTCGTAGAGGACGCTGACTTGGGCTTATGCAAGAACTTAGGCGGCGAGGCAGGACAAGGTATCGAGGGAGGATTACTAGTTTGAGGCGATGGCGGGACCTCGCCATCCTCACCCTGTTGAAATCAGGATCTTCGTTATCGTCAAAAGAAAGGGGCGAGAGATCCGCTTGTTGGGACGGGAGGCAGAAGATCCTGGAGGCGGGGACTTGCTTCGAGGACGCTTAGAAGAGCCGGATGATGACGCAGGCGTGGGATCGTGCGCTGCCGACTGCTGTGGAGCGGCCGATCCGGAACGGGATGATCCCCCAGATCTCGAAGGCGCTGGATCGGAATGTCACGAAGAAGAAAGGGGTGTCGATCCCTGGGCAGCGAACTGCTGGGGAGAGCTGGCGCCGATCACAACGGCTACAGAGGCGAGTCGAGCTAACGCGGAATCGTGCTCTTGGCGGAGATCGTCTCGTTCATGCTCGATCTTCCGAAGATCGGATCGCAGTATCCAACACTGACCTTCGATCTTGGCCACTTGACGTTTGAGTCTTGCGACGGCTTGGCGGGTGGATGCCAGTTTGGCACCTGTTAACGCAGGAAAGGATCAGCAACTAGACACCGGACAAGGAGCAATAGATTGGCACTTACGCAAGACGGAGCTTTGAGCCTTTTAGAGATCGGCATTCCGGAGAGCATCATCTCGTTCTCGGAGCATGCGATAGAGATCGGCCAGGATGGCATCGCGGCATTTGCGAGTGTTCCGCAGATCGGTGAGCGTCTGGACAAGCGTCTATCGCCCACCGACTAGCTCGCTGGTTACCTTAGCCAGAGAACTCTTCAGTTCAGCGAGCTGTTTGGACACGCGACGATAGTCAGCAGAGGATATGCTGAGCATCGATCCAGAGCCGAAAGTGGCGGTACTGGCCGGCGATGAGATGCCTTGGGACGTTTAAGAAGGAGCAGTTTGGGGTGCGATCTGGGCCTCTGCGGTTTGCAGCGCAGCTTTGACCCGATCCAACGAGTTCTCGGTCCTCTGGAGCAGATCTTCGGCGTTGGAGCGGCTCCGATCGGCGGTATCACGCTGGACCTGGAGATCCAAGATCTCATTGTGCGCGTGATCCATCTCCTGAGCCAAATGATCGTTCTCAGACATGAGATTGTCCCGAAGCCCAGTGAGGCGATCTACAACCTCCTCGAGCTCCTGGATCTGAGTCTGTTGTGAGTCTATTTGATCTTGAGAATCGGGATCGGGCGCCCGGACGACACCCACCAGGGAATCTCGAAGATGCGCCAGCTCATTCTGTAGGTCATGGACCTCAGCAACCTGATCAACCTCTCGTCGCTCAAGTTGACGGATGTCTCGCACCTACCGGAGAACGGTAATAGTCGATCGGCGTTGCGAAGCCACTGCAGTATCGCGATCCGCCTGCGCAGTTCGCAATTCAGCCGTGAGTTGGGCTGCCCGGGCCGATAACTCTCGAATCATGCGGCGCAAGCTTCGTGGAGAAGTATCCGCTGGGGGTCGAGCAGATCCAGTGGCCACAGGAGTCCGCTGCGCGGGTCCTGAAGACCCGGGACCGTCTGGCGAGGCGGTGTAATCGCCGGCAACGACAGACGACGGGGATGTGAGGGAGCGGACCCGGACGCTGGTGCCACTGATGCGGGTTGGGCGACTTGGGGCGACGGCGGGTGCAAGATCATGGCCGTAGACATGCGGTCTCGAGTGGAAACCGGGGACGGTGATCGGGAAGCCGACGGCGATGGCGAGGGTGGCGCATCCCGCAGGCCAACACATGCTGGAGGCCCGCCGGAGTCCGACATGACGGCGAAACACGTTCGCAGACGGAAGACGGGGAGGCGACACCACCACACTGGCGACAGTGTGGTTGAAAGCGACGAAAAAAAATTGCGAAGTGAATGCGTGGAGCGATGCTGTTGGGCGGCAACAGCTTCACGCAGGAGGCGGCTGTAGTGAAGTGGATTCTAAGAAAGGAGAGAGAAGGATGGATCGTGACCTGATGGACAATATTGGACCCGGTCGTTTCTTCAAAGAGTGGCAACTGGAGATCCGGTGGGGCAGAAGAGGCGATCTCCGATCAAACACCAAAGGACTATGGATGCAAGTGGCGTATCTCCCCGACGGACATCAAGTGGGTGCGGTGCCAGATCAAGCTGCAGCGTAATGCTAGAGGCCCAAGGAAGAAGATCGAATCTGGTTCAAAAAGGTAAGGCGATCTGGATCCAGGCTGACGACGATCTGGATCCCGGATCTCGGATTCTGGATCCCAACATGGCGATCAGAGGTGATCTCAAGATCTACGATAGGATGATGGCGAGCCCACGCTGAAGAAGGTACCCCGTGATGGGTAAGAGTGCGAAGGACATAAAGGCGGTGACAGGTGGTCGTTTAGCAGCTGTGAGGATAGTGACTTAGGATGGGACCATACTTAACCATAAATCAGACCTGAATTTGCATCAGAGAGAACAAGTGCCTTCCCTGCGGCGAAGAAGAGGAACAACAAGCCGCTCGCAGTGTTAGCAAGTCTACGGTTAGTTGATCTAGTGTCGGTTATTAATATCTGGTAATATAAGCACCAGATCAAAACCACCTAGTGATTTACCCTCAAGTGCAGATCCCAGATCGACCGGAGTTCATTGCTTGGCCGGGAGATCCGATCCTTCAAGTCTCAACCACCCCAAGATCCCGCTATAGGAAGCGGCAAGCAAGTGTAAAGGAAGACCGCAAGGCAAACACCCCCCATCAAGGCAACCCCACGGCCGGATCCAGATCCAGGCCGCCAGATCCAAGCTCGAGCAATCGCTTCGGATCTGGACTATATCGGCAGCAGAGCGAAGATTTCCGCGCTGCTCCACCCCATCCACAACGTCTCGCCAAGACGTTCAAGCCTTCACCACTCGGACCTTCACGAAGTCACTGGAGGAGCAAGATCCAGCCCTACCGACGGGTACACAAGGTGAGCAAAGTTCAGCACAAGATCACGGATCATCGGGGGACCCCGTCCGTTAGTCGGTGTCCGGGCTTAGTGGAAGTTGGTTCGCACTCTCGTATGATTTTGCTGATCCCGCTACACCACACCACCTCATTGCGGCCTCCTAACTCCGTTAGAGTGTTGGGGAACGCACACGACAGACTAAGAGTAGCAGGAGGCCGGATCAACCCTCTACACTACGGGGTCTCCTCGCACCCCATCTAGTGCAAAACCCTTTGCTATTCACTTCAGCTGTCACTTCGAGGGAAATTGTCTACGTGATCATTTTACTTTAGCGCTACTTTTTGCACTATCACTAGTAGTAGTGATTCACTACACCGATAAAACCTGTCGTTGTTCAAAAAGTGTTTAGGACATGCACTAAATCGACCTAAACACTACCGGTACAGATGCTCTTAAATAGACTAGTCTGACTATTAATATCTCTTCCTGGTAGTGCTACGAGTAGTAGTACGTACAGCCCAACCAGGATTAATTCGCTAAATTGATCATTGTGGTGCACATAGTTTTCAGGCATCCAAATTTTAGCTATATCCCGTTAATAAATCGAGTATTGTGCATGGCTTGTGCAGGCTACAAATTCACGGCAAATAGACAACAATAATGGGTCAGTTGTCCAGGGATATAGGATATTGAAGGTCAACTGCTTACTTAGTTTTCATTAACGATTTTTGAAGTAATTCAAAAGTACTACATGAACGTAGCACTTGCTTAGGCGGCATTGTGCCATTATATATAATGAGTTCTAAAGGCTACTGGTTTCTATCATGCAACGGCTGAAACTGCAGCTGAACACGTTTGATCTGGTCATGTATATCGTGGAGGCAGGCGTTGAGGCCGGGTAGTCATTGCCTACTAGGCAAAGCGTCTCTTTCGAGTCAAAAGTTTTGACCCTTTTTCTCGCCAGAAACAACGAGGCCGTAGCGCCTCGTTAAGCATCGGCTTGCTCTCTATGAATGCAGTCAGTACGTGTAGTAAACGTGCAGTCCGCCCGAGCGGCGAGCGCCTTCAAGCCTTTCACAATTAGCAGCTTTGTCACCCTCACGTTCGGTAAACTCGTCGTTGTTGTAAATGAGAGTGTTCTTGCTGCTCATCGATTGTTGTCGCCATATATTAGAGAAAAGTAAAAACACTTAGGTTAACTTACCAGCCCCTGTGCACCCCTACTAATTCGGCGTGCGGTAGCAGAGGTGTCCCAATGAGGGAAGAGTGGCTACCGCAGCGACCGAAAAAGTTGGAGTGGGCTGATCGGTGAGAGAACCGCATATTGCTAAGAATTGACTACCAGTATGACAGAAGTCGACATTAGCTTACTTTATAAAAAGCTCCCATCAAGTCGACGGAACGACATGGGCAAACAATGTTTGCAGAAATGTCATTAGTTCATATAACTAGGGCTTCGCGAGGCTGGAATAGGATACAGCAAGCACCGAGTAGCACGTTTTTAGGGCCGAAAAACGAGTACTGTACATTACAGTACTGCACCCCGTTTTCGCGGGGGGGGGGGGGGGGGGGGGCATATAGCCTCTCTACCACTTGAAATATACTAGGGCGCGAAGGTGGTTTCGAATGTCGTAAAAGAAAAAAAAAGTGTTTTAAAACATTTAAAAAAACATTTTTTTGCTATTATAAATATGTGTTACGCTGTGGATTCCGGACAATTGTCCCTTTATAAAGACAAGAGGATTACCTTGGATGCGAATTTCATTGGTGTTTAGCTCACTTGGCGCATTTCCTGCGCCTGCTTCGCAGCCGCAACATCTACGAGTGTAGAATTTCTGCACTCAACCCAAATCGTATGAACAATTCTTGACCATCTCAGATTTCAATCGTGGTGCTGGCGAGATCAAATGTTATAAATTCGTCGAGATATTGAAAAGGTTATTAGATGTACCGAGCCAATCAATCAATATTTTTATCTTGTTAACCCTCATACATATTCGACCTTTTCTTGGGGTCATTCAATCAATTGTCACTTTCTTTCTTACCATTACTGGTTATTGTTACCTGTCATTACCGGTTCGCGCACGACAGACAGCGCTCGAATTAATCCTGGTGGGGCTGTGATATCCAGCACTTCGTCGCTTCCTATCCCAGAATAATATATTAGCACGAAACATACGAACAGTGCGAGTGACTTATCACCCCTACAGCCCCCTAACGTCTGTGAGTAACTCCGCCATCGATCCGTGGCAGCGATCCGAGCGACGAGTGCATCATCAGCTGCTAGTATGGGTCCTACACGGTGACAAAGCTGGAGTGCTACAAAATGGAGGCCGCGTGTCGGCGTATCGTAGCGCGCGTCCGCAGCGCCGTGTCCATCGTGTGGAAGTGGTAGGAAGCGTAGGGCTTTAGGGCAGGGCAGCGGATCGACTGCTGAGTCCTGGTCGAGCTGTCACTATTCGCCTCTGCCTCGCGACTCTCGCAGTACATGTACCCTTCTATGAATTTCTATACCCCGTGGCAGTCTCTGGAAGTATCCGACTACTTTTGCAATTATCCCACTTCTTCTTTACAAAGGTTTTGATTATTTACTGGCATACGTTTTGTTTTGTATATTACAAATTTCATAGTTATCGGTCTTTATATCGATCTACTAGTAATGTCCATTAGCTTTTGGGGGTCATGTAAGTGCTACCGATGGCTCAGTATTTGTATCGATTTACTAATAGCGACCATCCCACCGCATTAAGCCTTTTGGGGGTCATGTAAGTGCTACTGATGACTCGGTATTTGTACCATTATACCAGTGAAACGATGTCACGATGGACCACCGAATGCGAATCTATCCTTGTTGGGCTGTCCCCTACAGCACTAGTGCTTCCTATCCCAGTATATAAGACTATTATAAAAAGTAAATGCAAAACGAGAGAAATTTAACTTTATTTTTGAAAAGCATTATATTCTCATGAACAAATGCGCAGTTTAAAAAAATAAGAACGGTAATGTACCACTCTCCCTAAGAACGGCGACCACGGTACTTTTATCAAATATGCCACGAAATGGGTCTCTCGTCCAGCGTAGTATTTCTGGTGAGAAATAGGTCTGCAGTCAGTGTGAACACTAACGAAGTGCTCATAAAAAATGTTCTATAAAAAAGGTGCAATCAACTCTCGTTGTTACCACGAAATTCCAACGCTAGTGGTATAGCGCTTGTACACTACCAGCCCAACCTTCTAGTAATTGTAGAATAACTAGAATAAGAATATAATAAGATATTCTACCCTAACCCTTTGCGGCAGATGCTAATACTTCATTGGCTTAGAAGTTATTCTCGGATTTATTTCATACTGACTTTCAAAGTCAGAATAACTTTAATCCTGGGAATAAACTTGCGCGAGCTGATACTTATCAGTGGTCAGCCGTGGGCCATGGCTGTGGGCGCGCGCTGTGCAGACAGCGCTGATGCAGACGTGCGAGATGACGCTTGGTGTAGGTAGGGATGCGCGTGGTTCTTCAAAAACAGATAAACAAAGCCACCATGGCATAGTTTCCCTCGGGTAGTGATGAACCCCAAGCACACGGGCTTGTCCGCCTACATTTTCGCCGAAGGCGACGGTACTACGCGTTCTTAATCAATATAAACCCGTAGAAAAGCGACGCATGCAGTTTGGTAGGCAATGACGGGCATGATGTGGCTGCAGCAAGCGCGCAGCACGCTCCGTCGGTAGCACATCCGCAGTTTCGGGCGGGCATCAGATACCTGCAGAACTTGATATCGGTCTTCCACGAAATTGAACTTATTCCAAATCTGTTTCGCTTGATTTGCTATTCCGGCTAAGTTATTCCGCTACTTATTCTCAAATGAAAACAACGAGTTACGCTTTGAAGCGAAATACAGCATCAAACACGATCGAACACAAGGAAACATGACCAAAATCAGACGCTTTCGGAAAGTATTTGTATTGACACCCCGGGTGCAAGTGGTACATGTACAAATGCTGAAAGGCTGAATGTACGAGTTGTGCTTACAAGAGGCAACTCGAGAAAGGATTACTGTAATAGGGAGAGATTCGCGCGTAGTTGCCGCAAAGCCGCTTGCTTGAGTTCCTGTTGGCAGGTAGGTCGTGAGAGTTCATCACCCTTGTGGACATCTCGATTCCGTTGAATCCACAATACTGACAGGCAGATAGAGCTCATAACCCACCAGATCCAGTTCCAATCCGCTTCAAATGTCGGTGCGTCCCCGCCAGACCATTCTTGTAGCCGAAGTTTCACCTGGTCTGTCATTGGTGGCGCTCGCCTCGTGGCGCAGTAAACTCATCAATCCTGTCCTCCGCACAGCCATAACCCGATTATCAACCGCCAGCTATCACGCGCCACTTGGCAGTCCCAGAAAATATGCTAAGGATACCTGTACTGTACCAATAATAGCTCAACCGATCCTGGGGGGAACACCGGCGCTGATCACAAAGCTTAGCGCTAAGTCAAGGCTTGAATCACTCAATGAGTGGTCACAGTCAATCAAGCCGGTCAGTGTGACTCAGTTTGATGGTCGACCAGTCCGACAACAGGCTGATACCACATGCAATAGCCGATCTTCCTGCTACCACTGATCGCCGACCAGGACCATTTATTAATAATGCCTTGTATTACTGCTGCACTGCTGAATTGGATGCATCTTCCAGTCTGCTTTATTATTATTTTATCATATTTTTTTGCAAATAATTAAAAATATTGTAATAAAAAAGAATATAATAAAAAATCGATTTATAGTGGTTTTGAAAGGCAATGCTCATTAAAAGTACCGGTAAGGCCCTCTCCAGATGAAAACAGGACTTAATTTTTTCACAAAGAGGATATGTAGTTCTTAAAACTGCTAGAACAAGCTTGTACTACGTAGTATTAAAGACTGTATTTGTTGTAAGCGTAAGAGCAAACACTACGCGGTTGTCATAAATTCAATGTGGTTTTAGCTGCAAAATCACGTCCGTACGTAATCATAGCATGGTTTGTGCTATTTTAATAGCTAAAATATTGATGTCGTAAAGAAAGTTACCAAGGTTCTCTACATTTTGTGGTGGCTTTCAATTTTGTTCCCCAGTCTTACTCGCACGATTGGTCAACTATTGAGGCAGGGCTGTGGAAATATAGATTGTTTATTGATTGTATACCCATTTCTCAAACAATCATTTGTGTCGAGCATTCGTAAGACGAGGGAGTTACGGAATATTAAGTCGATATGATTGGATAAAAATAAGTCGATTTTAATCGCAGTTGCCCACTGTACTCAGACCGAGTGTTGACTCACTCAACACTGTTGAGGTCGGCTTTGCCAGCGCCTCTTGCAACATAGGCTTAATCGCACTAAGGCTTCAGCAGCTTCAACGCCGAAAAACCTAAAGCATGTTATTGTAATCAGAATGGACAATTATTTTTTATATATAATTGTCCATTCTGATTACAATAACTGGGTGACGCCAGCGACTGGGATCTATCTGAGTTTATGTTACAAAGCTCGCCACGGATACAGATGTACACTAGATAGAATTCGGTCACTATCGATCCTCATAACGCCACCGCGCTGCTTGAGAGGAATACCTATATTCATGTCAACATCGCATTCATAAACAGAGCCAACGGGATGCCTGGAGGCGAAGACAACTTGCAGTGAGATAGGGAAGCTACTATGCCTATTTGCCTCGCGTCTAAATGACTGCATTAAGCACGAAGGGCATCCACAACATGCTCATTAATAGCACTTACCACCTTGACGGTATTCCTCTGCGACTTCTCACCGCGGCTTCTTGCTCTTGCGTATTGGAAGGCTGAAGCCTTTTCTGCCTCATTACTTCGAATTGACATCATTTTCATGCAAGCGAGTATTTGGTTTACAAAGAAGACAATGTTGTCACTTCACACTCCACAAACTCAAATTATAGTCTATACGAAGCCAGTACACCAGTATGTAATAGCAGCAAACCGTATACCGTTGAATTTAGTCGCATTACATGACCGCAATTGCATGTAATATCACAATGATGATTCAACTGAAGTTCCACCTAATATTGACGTCAACAGGTAACTCGATACATGTGCCACACATAGACAATGTCTACCCAACTGAGGCAACGTTGCGTTTTCAAGTTATTGCTGCTTGTTGCCATGGAGATGTGGAAAGCGTGTTAGACTAGCAGCTCTGCTAGTCGTCAGGGTGTAGATTTTCACCCATAGGAGACGACTTTCTGGCGTAAGACAACCGTGTTACGAATGCTTGTTACATCTCATTGTGCGCCAGACTATACTAAAATCAAGATGTTTTCCTTCTCGTCAAAACTTTTGTTGAGAAAAAATAGAACATGCGTCTTACGCTGGCTCACAAAAGGGCAGTTTGGTCTCACTAAAGTAGTTGAATCAATAATTGCAATCTTGACAATCTAAATGCTGGATATTGCAATCTATTGTGTTACCATACATTTATTCAGTAAAAGGGGAAGTGTCAATTCGGCCGGAATGCCAGTTAGGTGCCGGTTCATTCGGCCAATGAAGGACTCGAATTTTGCATTTATCAATTGTGAATGGTCACTTATAGGGTCATGTAAGAGACAAGGCAAGATCAATAGTGAAATCAAGTCACTGAAACCGGCCCCGAATTGACACGACCATCACTCTTAATTTTATTTTTTAATTGGATCTATTGTGATTTGTCCATTGGCTAGAAGTTTCAGAAATAGCCAGCAAAATTTACAAAAACGACAGCTTTCGATTGGTAGATCAAAAGGTACAAGTAAAGTTAGAAATGTATGTTTGAACCGGCCTCGAATTGACACTTCCCCTTAATAGTAGCCTCGGTCATTCCAATATGTCCAACTGGGCTTTAACCATGGTCCGTGCGTTCGTCGTGTTGAGTATTGACCCAGCCGACGTAAGCTTACACTACGAATGGTTTTACGTTGACGCCGGGGTAGATAAAGGGTGTATGGAAACGCAGGTGCAGCTACAATAACACTTCACGAGCTTGGTGCAAACAATGTCGGGGAATCGCGTAACGATAAGGTACCGATTGACAAGCTCGTTATCACCCGGTGATAAGGTACTGATTAACAAACTCTTTATAATTCGGCCTGCACGCGTAGTGAACAGTAGTTTAACGATCGATAAATCGAAGTTTCTGGTATAGATTTTAACCACTGGTCTATGAATGTACTGTTTAAATGACTCCAAACCACTATTACTTGCAGAGTTCAGTCGTTGTTGCACAAGCAAAACAACGAGTCTGAGTGTCCCTTACGATAGTGGTTGGCCCGCATTACTGTTAGTTTTTGTGTGGAGACAATAAGTAAATTGTGATTGCTGATTGTGATTTCAGAACAATCAATTATTGTGATTGACAATATAGACAATCTCACAACCACAATCCATTTTTCCACAGCCCTGCTATTGACGACCTCGGACTCCGAGTCGGAGAGATGTTCAGAATCTATTTATTTATTTTGTGGCCTACATGTAAATAATTTATGTAATAAGATGGTAGCGTGATCTTTAGCTGCATTTTTGCTAGTAAATGTTTTGTAAACGCCTTGTAGGCGTTTACAAAACGGCTCCGACATATGGGGCCCGATTTGCTGAGCGCTTCCGATATTATCGGAGGCAATTACCGGTATTACCTGTGTGAACACGTCTTCGCTTCCCCAGCACGCGTTTCCTCCTGCATGGCCAGGTAATACCTGTGTGAACATGTCTTCGCTTCCCCAGCACGCGTTTCCTCCTGCACGACCAGGTATGTATCGTGCAGTGCTCGACACAAACCTCGTCTCCCTCTACTGTAGAGGGAGACCAGCCTGGTCACCAGGTGTAGAGTCTACACCGTCAGAGCCCAACATCTGGCAGCGAACAGAGTACCTGGTACTACTTTCCCGCATGATATCAATTTTTTTGATATCATCTTGATTTAAAATCCATACTATCGTGGGTTTGACCACTCGAAGAAATCCTCGTGACGTTATACATGTATCCCAAATAGTGATAGAAATACTCTATGGGCCCCCCGTTTTCAAACTCAAGTCAAATATCCCTCTACCATCTCGTTAGTGGTTTGTGGTGGGTTGTTACTAAATATAGGTCGTTAACTATTGAAATGAGCGATACACGGAAGGACGGTCTTTGCTAGGTTGATGGACGGCTCATAGCCATCTATCTATCTACAGTGGTTGCGTAGGAGTGCCTTTTTAACAGGCTCAGCCTACCAGTCTGGTGGGTATTGCTGAGTATAGATGGGATACGAATCTGGTTGACAATGCCAACCAGTCAACTGAACAGGCCTCCACCGTTTATCAAGCTCACTAAATCGTAGGTCAGCGCATGTAAACAACCTCTAAGTTATTATCAAATCGCAACATTGGAGCCAGCAAGCTACAGTACCGATCACGTTGTCCCTGGTACACTCTGGACTGTAATATCTACAGTTTGTGATAATTTGGTGGTTCCCGAGAGGATTGGATGTACCGTAGTACAGGGAATATGATGACTGATGCTCAACACTGTAGTAATATGAGAGTACTATTATATACAAATACAAGATACTACTGGTACTGTATCACCCTCTGCCTTGGTTATTATTACCTGTACCTTTGTAACAAAGCTTTTTGCGTGCAGTTACTGTACCAATACTGGTAATCCTTTCTGTACAGAATCAGTCATGAGAAAATGCCCAAAGGTTTATGAATTCGGTCGGTTTATGCTGAAGGTGTAAAAGTGTGTCCATACGAATTTGCGGTATCCATATGATATTTTTTATGCCTATGGAGGTATGAATTAATTTGCAGCACGCCTGAACGTGTATGTATGAGACCTTCCGCTACACAAGCCTCAGAAACTAGAAGTCTTACAGTAAGGTTTCTCAGTTGTAAGATTCTCTCTAACTGAGGTGGAGCTCCAGCTAATACCATAAGCCCCCTCGGTGGGGCCAGAACGGTGTTCCTGTTCGTGTTCTCATCCACCTCGGACGTCTCCAACCTCTGCACGTGCACAAGGAGTAGCTCGACACTGCTGCTTGTATGTCAGCGAGGGATGAAGGGGAGCGGTGGGATTTGTCCGTCCTCTTGACTCCATCAGATCGGATGTGAGCTTCACAACTTTCATTCTAGACTTCGGTCCTTTGTCGTCATGCGCACCTTGATCTGGCCAATCGAGCTCGCGCACGATATTAGCTGGCGTTGCAGCTTCGTGCACATCTGCACGAAGTTCTTAGGCGCATCCAGGTATCCGATAGGTCCTTGCACACAGCCAAGTACTGAGCGAGCAGAGTACGGAGCTCCGAGGTTTCTTCACGTCCGTGTACTTCACCTTGCCCTCCGTCATACCAGCCTCCAGCACTCTGTCCACAGGGCCACGTCGGGCTCACCCACCCTGCACCGCATCCATCTTGGAAATGTCCAGCCGTATGGTTGAAGCATTCGCCAGCGTAGTTTAGCCCACGGCAGACGTTGGTGTCATTCTCGCAGTACTCGTCTGGTTCGGTGCACTTCAGATAGCAAACGGAGGGGGGAAACGTCGCTGGAGGGATCGCCGAGCATTTGTTATTGATGCACGTTAAGCCAGCAGCGCGGGGGCTTGTTCCCAAGTTTCTGTCTATAATAATTTCCAGTAGCGAGACTTCAAATCTCACGAGCTCGATAAACAAATACGAGCACTATGGCTGACACAACCAAGGGGCATGCGTACTCGCCCATACTCTTGTCGGTGCTAGCAAGGGCCTTCTCCTAGACTCATACAGTACCCTTGATCTCTTTTAAGTTTTTGTGACCATAGGTGTATGCGGGTGTATGCGGAGATACCGATGGTGGCGGTACCGGGTAGGCTTAGTCGGTTGCTACACGTTTGGCCCTTTTGGGCCGAATTCATATCTCTTTGGACATTTTCCCATCAGTCACTGGTCGCAATTCATTATGACTAAACATATGACCGTATGTGGATTCCATAGCAGCGGATCAGTTTAATTCTTCAAGTATGTATGTCGTACACAGCCCTACAAAATGTACATATGCTACGAAATTATCGAACGGTAGTAATCGACCGATCAACCAGCAAATCCTTTCGTATGTGATAATATCGTCAGATATTATGGATTAGAAACACAACAAAAAGCCTGATTAGCACAAAGCCTTGTAACAAAAGCATACCGGGGGTTGCACCCCCAGACCCCCGCATTAGAAAAAACATGTACTGGACAGCGCAACGGGTCCGTTCGCTGGAGAGCTCGTCACTGTGCCCGCCTACGCCAATACCGCGCGGGTTTGCTACGGCTACGCTCCTCGCACCCGCTCACTCCCGGTTCAATCTCAAGACGACATCGGTGTGTGAGCACGCCGGCCGGTTTGAACATCACCATTCGAGCGCTAAAGTACGCAGAGTGGATGCGGACACGCGCTAGATGCGTTCGTAGGCCCCTGGTTACCCGTGCTTTAGCATCGGGAGAGGTGCTCCAACTAACTTGCACTCGATTCTACGAATTCAAGCCAGGCCATAATGCTGTCGACCACTCTTTATCGAGCTTGCCGATAAGTTCCAGCGTACATCAGCTGCAATTTGCTGCAATCACGCGAGGTCCTATTCAATATAGGCTATTGATCGACTAAGCTAGGCCATACTTAAGTAAACAACAAAAGTAAAAAAAATGCTGGGCTTCATTGACGTCCTTCATTTCCATTGTTCATTATTAATACCTTTGATTAGTGCTACTCGTTATTTTCATATCACTAACCACTAACGAGGGAGATTTGACTTTACCAGGTAGTTTGTATGCGTCGACCATTGGTAACCCACCTTCTATCCCTGACTGGATGTAGGTACATGTACCTACTTCGAAGTATCACTGTTTGGGATCAAGAGAATTGTGTGCATGTAGCTCAAACACTATTAATAAGAACAACTTGTAGCACTCGTTTTATCATTTCGGACTTGAGTGCTTATACCGGTACGAGTATGAATTTTTTCCTGTACTTCAAGTAATACATTACCGTATATCATACAGTACCTAGGGCTAGGGGATTGGAGGAAGGCTGTACATGCACTGTATTGGATTAGCATAACTGGCCCAGACAGTGTCTGAGACACTACTGTATGGGTCCAACAAGGAAGAAGGGGATAGCTAAGGACAACGAGGGCCCTCCTCAGCGATCCCCCAGGAAGAACTATGCACAGGAACCTCGATTTACTGTTGCCAGCAACCAACAAGTCTCACTACTCGATTTTCTACTCAAGACTCAAGTCCACCACATAATAGTCTAATGCGGGTGCACTACGTACTACTATTCGTAGTGTGTATTGCCATCGCTGCGTGTAATGCTCTGTCTGCTTTCGGAGACTATGAGCACGAAGTTGCAGCCACGCAAAACGCTCAACTTCGGAGCTCACCTCGTTCCCTTGCTGCTGCTGAAACTCACGACACGTCCGACAAGCGGCTGCTAAGATTTAACGGTGTTGCGACGGAAAACGACGCTGACGGTGAAGAGAGGGACAAGGCATGGTTGACGAAGATAAAGGAATGGTTCAAGACGATTAGATTTAACTATCTGATGCGCAAGTACGGGCGCATGGTTGCGCTTGATAAAACCGACGATGAGATTGCCAAAGCGTGGCTTTTGGAAACGAAAAGCGTGAATTCCGTTTTCAAGCGCTGGGCTCGTCTTGGACGGTCGGATGTGGATACGGCCCAACTCTTGTTGAAGAACGGTGCAAACTTGGACGACATTTTTAAGGTATTGAACAAACGAGGTATGAACACAGAGGCGCTTTACAAGTTTTCGCGAGATACCAAGCTCGACGAAGCCGCATTTGTTAACGCTTGGAAGGCGTTGCCAAAGAAAGCGGGACAAACTGACGATGATCTGTACAGAGCTTTTCAAAAGGCTGGGAGGTCCGATGAAGATATTGCAAAGGCGCTGAAAATTGAGGATGATGTCTTGGATGCTGCGAGAAACGAGAATTACAAGTATTGGGTGGGTTACAAAGAGTTCCTCTTTGGGGCGACATAAACAGGAATCTTTCGGCGTTGGAACATGGCATTAAGTCGCTTGCTATAAAAAGCGTACTTCTGGTAACTGTAAGCACAATACATTGTTCCATGAGCTATCTTTCCATTTCAGATTTGGCCGGGCCTTCTTGTTGTAAACCGTAATTCGCTTACTTTTTTTATACAAGTTTATGAGTTTACTGCACAATACTGTTAGTGGTGTTCGCAAACATGTTAGTGTGTTTGTGCCCTTACAACTAGGGATTGATTCTTTTTAGAAATTCGCCATTTGAAACATTTAAAATGTTCAAAATGTATGTCTCCGTCTTTTATGCGTTTTTGTATTGTTATGCTGTCTTTGCACTCATTCTTTCGCATGAATAAGGCATACAAGTAGCTACAGAGCATTCTCTGGAAAGAGAAGAGAGTCTGGCATGCCTGTCAAACTAGACACACACTCCGATTTAAGCGTTCACCACAGCTACCAACCGAACAGAGAGGATGGAGCAGCACTACAGAGAAGTCGGTTGGGGAACCACCGGCCAAGGAAGCCACTACACTGCCGACAACATCACCACCACAGCACGGCGAAATTTACGTAGTACGCCTTCAGTAGTTTTGCCAGAAACGAGATCATCAAACGCTCTCCAACGTACGCAGCACAGCGTTACTACTTGTGTCACAAGAACGATTTAAATCATTCTTTCTCAATAAAAGACGTTTAGAACGGCGTTTAAAACGTTTAATTTAAATGCGATAAAAATCAACAAATCTCTACTTACAACACTCTGCAGCAGGAGTGTTGTAAGTAAAGATTTGTCCTGCTACCTCGCCGGTCCTCGTAGTTTCTTCTTCATTCAAACTTCTGAACAAGTATAAATTTTTTTCACACTGCGTGTGACGCGTCGTGTAACCGGGTATAGAAACGATATTCCTATCCTGTCCGGAGACTATCGAGGCAGCTCTACTACTTCAGGGGAAAACGGCACAGGATAATCTTCACACCAGGAAATTCACCCTCCAACAAACTCAGTTCGCCCAGATCTTTATCAATCGCCGTAACCTTGATCTGAGTCCAGTATAGGTTGTTGCATTTAAATGAATTGATAGAATCCCGCATTGTCGCGGTCCTCCCAAGTCCAGTCCGGGGTCGTGAGTACTTCTGGCGGAAGTCGGACCAAGAGAAGAGAGATAAGAAAAGAAATATACGTAGATTCACTTGTTTCTGTAGCTGTAGTTGTCCTTTTAAAGACTTGGAAAGTTCACGACTGTCCTCGTACCTTCGGGTGGCCCGCAGCTTCAAAGTCGCACGCCAATCCTTCTCGTAGGCAGCTCCATCTTCGCAGGCCTTCACCCCGTCCGCTCCGAGCTCACCGTCGCTCGACTTGCAGGCACGACTCCCCCGCCTTGTCATCCTCGCGGCGCCTTTGCGCCCTCTCGCCTCGCGTCTTCTTCCAGCGATGACTGTCCTCCTGCGAAGTGGCTACACATGGTACAACGTACCACGTTGAAATGGCTCGAGCGAAGCCACCCGCTCGGCCTCTGACTCCGCGTACTGCTCAACGCTCTTCGACACCCCTGTCAGTCTGGTGTCCCACCGCGACCCGCGACACTGCATGCACTCCGCTCTTTCATTTTCCATAAGACTGTGGTTACGTATTGACCCTGCAACAATCATGGAAACAGTTCGTATATACCGAATAACATTAATATACCATCAACTATACAATGTAACTCTAGTACTGTCCAGTATCTAGAGATACCAAGTAGTTACTTGAGGTACATTCAGGAGTGCCTACAGATACTCAAACGTACGTGCCCATACACATCATTTACCATAAACGAGTATAGCTTGTAGCGCGACTCGTTCGTGTTGTGTGTTGCATCAACCAGCACCAATTCAGGGAAAGCCTTGAGCCACCGCCTCATTTGACGCGTCTGCAGCGTGATCGCCTGCGCTGTCTTCGAGTCGTCAACGACACGGCGGCGCGATTATCACGACACGACATTCACACAGCTCCCGTAAAACAGCTTCCAGCTGTTCTTCTGTACTTGCTCCTCTGTGCCGCTTTTCTCGCATTTTTGCCACCATATCGCGAACATCACGAAGTGTCACATTCTTGCCTAACAAGGACAGCATAACCCATGTTAGATACTCATGATAAACATCACGCACTTTACTCGCCAGTCTTCTTCCGAAGATATTGCATGATCAATTTTGGCTTTGACTCGATTAAAGTATGCTTTGACGATTAGGATCGTACTGTAAATATGGAGAAGACTGTAGGCAGGAATTTTAGCTCTTGACAAGCCGAAGGACTCTAAACGCAAGCTCATCTATACGAGTGTTGCAAACCATGAGCCTATGAAGATCCTGTGCGAGGACCCAAGAGCCGCTGATCTCAAATGTTTCCGCCCGGTTGGTGCGACCACGATACTGCCCGCTGAGGCCGAGCAGAAGCTCATGGGCTGGGTGAATCTTCTGCGGAAAGACGGCGTGTCTGTAAGTGAAACCATGCTAGAGACGCGGGTGCTCGAAATCGCTGCGGAGCACGAGGTTGTAGGCTTCAAAGCCTTGTGACACTGGCAGCACGGCTTCATGCGGCGACATGAGCTGAGTATAAGAGCCCAAACACGCCAAGAACAGATTGCGCCCGAGGATGCAAACGGCATCGTCCTGGGATCCGGCCTTCAAGTACAATAAAAATGCTTGAGCTGGGTCTGAAAAAGGTCTATAGCGCTGATCAAACCGGTACAGATACGGAAAACTATTCAATAAGTATTGATATTTCTAACAACGGTTTTTTAGGTGTGTTTTTATGTCGTACTAAAACAGTATGGGTTCGTCATGGTGGCAAAGTCAAAGAACGAGTCATTGTAATGCTGCTGGCTGGTTCAGATAGTAACCAGTTGACGCTATTTCACATTTTTATAATTGGTAGACCAACTGCTGACGGTGGCGTTGTAGCGAATTGGGTTGAACGGCGTGGATTTTGTGGACACATTTGGAAAGAGGCCCAAGTCAGCATGTAGTAGACCCGTTTGGAGCTGTACGGTAATCCTATTGCGTGGTGGAACCCCGATGTCCACTTGTAATTCCTAAAAGTGATTTTTGGACCGCGACCGCGCCCATGCAGCCTGCAATTCTGCTTGAAGATGCTTTTTCGGGGCACCGGACCCCGAAAATGGAAGGGTATCTTCTTTCAAACGATATGCATCTCTTAAAGGTGCCTCCATCCTGTACGTCGACAACCTAGACTGCCGATATTGCCTGGAATCGCCCATTCAAGAATAGTCTGAGGTGCGAGTGGGTCGCGAACTTGCAAGAACAGCTTCGCAAGCACAAGGGATTCGCGTTTAAAGCACCCGACAGTCGATGATCGCAGGGATGGGTTAGGCAAAGCTGGGATATGCTGTCGCGTACAACTATTATAAATGCATTCAAGAAGGCCCATATAATCTCGCCTCTCCCTTCCAGCTGCAAAGCCCCACCCACCCCGCTTCTTCCTGATAATCCTATCGAAATGTTTGATGCAATAATGAGAGCTTGTTTAGTGAGTGATATCGGTAAAGACCTCTCATCCCACGATGATCTGGCCGGCGACAGTGATAGCAAATAAGAAGAAAACGAATAAGACAAAAAAAACTAACAAACAGAAGCTCAACTAGATAAAAGTTGGTACCGGTACTTTTAAAACTTGGGATCAATAATGTAATATATGGAACTTCCACAAAGATCAAGACATCTTAGATATGTGATATAGATGGGTCAATATAAACATGACTTGTCCGTTTGCGCATTAGTTTTACGGTATGATAACCCGGAATTTTACTTTTGCGACCTCTTTTGACAATGCCAAGCGCGAAACGCGTTTACACAGTACCGTGCTGTATGAAAGTTCAACACCGATACAATAGCGCAGTAGGCCAGTGCAATGCATTAGGCTGTTACGGCCCTCAGCTGGACGCGGACTTGCGCTATTGTATCCACAAGTTCTGCTTGCTGCACTCGTAGCGAGCCACGTCCGACCAGCTGAGACTTGGAGTGCCAACGAAGGTGCTCCAAGTGAGAAGGGAACGCCTCCCGTCGACCGGTTCAGGCGGTACTGGACCGTCACGTGTGAAGATGGATGGGCTGCGAGGTAAGGGGCTCCTCGCTCAACGCGAGAAGTGGCGCGTAGCCCACTCGTGAGTTTTCCATCTAATAAGAGCACGAGAATACATAAGCTTATTTCTCTTGAAAGCTGCGCCCACTCTACTTCCTACGTCGGCCCAAGATATACGACCCCGATATAGAGGAAGACCGCGACAATTTGGTGGAGAAGCGGGATATCTTCTTGTCTGATTAACCGCGGGAAGGTGTACATGGAGTGTGCATCTGAAGAGGAAGCGCTGCTACGGAGAGAACGAGCGAAAGAGAAAGGGAGTAGGAACGCTATGACCCACGGACGGTCCGGAAACGGACGAGGTGATGATGCTGGACAAGGTTGGTCTCCCCCATGGAAACGGAGCCAACTGGCCTCGCCGAGATTTTCGAGGAGAAAGAGACAGAGGGAGCTGCCAGCGGGAATGCTGAGGTGGCTTGAGGTGGTGAAGCGGGACGCAGAACGCTTCGTGTCGGGACCAGGTACGAGCTCGATTCGGAGGCTCAAGAAGAGGAATACGATCTGCCTGGTCTCTTGCCTGTCTCACCAAGGACGCGTGCGCGCGGTGAGTCCGTCTTGTAGACGCCGCGAGGGCTGTGTTGTTCAATCACTGGCTTGGTATTTCTCTGGCCCACTTAAGAATTGGCCCTTCCAAAAACTATCAATATGATGTGGCCCACACTTCAAATCTAATTGGATAAGATCCAGATGCAAAGGTCTTGATTGGTTAAACGCTTACAAGATGAAAGAAAAGCGTGAAAAACGCCAAAAAAAAAAGTAGTGGGCTATAAAGAGGCACCAAGAGGCGCTTTGCGGCGAAAATCTAGATTATGAATATCCAATTTTTGTTTTCTGTCTCCAAATTGAGGCCGTACTACAAAACAACTAATGACATATTAAATCAGGGTTACAAAAAGACTTGTAGTTTCTCTGTTTTTAAAGGTTGGGAAAACCAATAGCATTAATAAAAAGAGAACAACCTCGGCTTTGTTTTAATTGTCCTCGACAATAATCTTACGACTACTGTCGGCCAGAAAACCAAAGTGTCGATTCTTAAGTGGATCAGATAAGCATGTTCGTGGGACGGTCGGCGTCTTGTGAGGAACGATCCCAAGGACAAGGAACGCGTGACGGCGGACGCAAGACGGATGGTATTCCCCCAGGCATGGCGATTGTCTCGACCGCCGCTAGCGTCGGTAGGTACTCAAGGTAGAGATAGTACGCTAGCTCAGGCACGATCGACGTTGGACCAAACGGACCAAGCAAGGGGAAGCGTTCCAGCCACTCGAGCTGGCAATACGGGGGACGTGTCAGCCCAAGGAGCTCGCAGCGGCGAGGGGGAACGCTCTAGAACCCGTGAAAAAAAACGGCTTCTTGGAAGGGCGCCAGGAGTTGCGCTGCAGCTACTAAGCCGGCGACCCCGGCCTTGCCTGTAGGAACCCAAGCGTCGGCGGGTGGCCCCGCCTTGCAAGCGTTCCTAGTGAACATTGTGAGCCATGCTCTACAGCAGTTACCCACGGATGATGGACCTTCGACACGCCGCCTATTTCGACACCTGCGACTAGATCGGAGCATGCTAGTGAATGAGTGGTTAGCCGTTCCGCGAACGAAGCTGTGCCTCTGCCCGAGAACGCTACGACGCCAAGAATGACGCCGGCCTCTGCTCCAGAGGGGATGCCTATGGCGGCGATCCCGTCGTACGGAGGAGCGGCAATGCAAATGCCGAGCGTCAGTGTGAGCTATAGAGGTGCCAGAACGCTTCACCCGACTGCCGTCCCGACGCCAATGACTATTACGCCTGGATGGGGAACGACGACTCCTGGAACAGTACCGACATGGTCTCGCGCTATGGACCCTCGGACGCCTACGAATGGTGCGGAATTCCGTGATTCAGTGGGACAAGGAGGACGCCTCGATTTGGAAGGGAACGATCATCGTTCTAGTACACCGGCGCAAGGAGGTCTCTCTCACCGGAACGCTCCTTATTTAGGGATTCCGACTGAGTTACGGGACGCAGTGAAAGTTATCGTCGCATTCTACTCTGGCACGGCTCCCAGCGTAAGTGCTGCTGCGTTCTGGCGTTCCTCCGAGAAGCGCACCGGCGGAATGGATGGTGAGATGAGGTTGACGGCGTTTTGAACAGTGCTTGAAGGGCAAGGTGGGACAGGAATGGTGGTTATACTCGATTATCAACAATTTCGAGGCGCTTCGAGTAAATTTCACAATCACTTCGTCTGCCCGACGCCTGGACAGTTGTGAGACCACCTCAAAGCGGGCAAGCGTAATCGGGGAGAATCTGCTGAAGAGTGGGGACCGGATCGCAAAAATCTGTGATGCCCTTAACTTCCATGAGCCATGCATGCGGTTTGAGTTCTTCTTCGCAACAAGCAGCTGGGGGCAGCCTTGAATGCAAGTATGGTGACGACGATTCCTGAGCCGTGTACTTTGCTGCTGTACAAGAACCTCCTTCTGCTAGCTGAAGAGGAAGACGAGTGCGCTGGTGATGGAACGGCCCGGCCTGGAACAGCTAGTGGGCTTCGAACCAGTCGCAAATGCTCTAACAGCTGCAGCAGATGAACCATGATGTCGAAGCAACATTATTGAACGCATCAAGGCTACATTAGCGCTGTGAAGCCGGCAACGACTACGGCACCTAGCGCCCCTACTTCAGATGGAAACGCCGATGTGAACTTGGACCGCTTTGTATTCGTCTTGAATCTGACACCCGTACAACAGAAGGTGAAGTGGTATGCGGTCGGTGTGAACGAAAGGGCTGTAATCGAGAGAATTATCCGAGAGGAAAAGGCATCTGCAACCGTTGTTAACGTTACGTCACTTTCCTCGGTTTTGTAACTGGTCCAGACCGCAAGGTAATCAGAACGTATATCGCCAGAGGCCTGAGTGTGTCATTTGTCACTAGGAAAGTAATTGCGACCTGTCCAGATATCGCCAAACTAAAAGCGCTGGCAGGGACCGTGACCGCGCCCGGAACATCTGCGTCTCTGGACCGTCCTAACAATAAAGAGGGGGAGGGGGGGGGGGTCGCTCCTTCCTCTTGCCTTGTTTGCGACACTAAGAGAGGTGAAGGTTTACCGAGGAGAGCTCCTGTGGGCCTATAAGGTCTCCTAGAAGGAGAACTGGAAATGGTGATGGTGCTCGAAGCGTTCCTGTCGAGGGCACAAGGACTAAAAATGCGGATACTGAGATTGAAACGGATATGAAAGACGGTCCAAACGGAAGGATTGGTCACGAAGTCGGAAGGACGAAGGGCTTTACGGCAAAGTCTACACTGGGATATGACGTCACGGCCGGATTAATGGAACGATCTACCGTGACTTTTTGCGCTGAAGGAGCAACGAAACGCTCCTTTGGTATGGAAGATATAAACCTGGTTGATTCTGCCAGTAGACGAAGGAGCTATGAACGTCGGAAGCGGAGCAATGGAACGCCTGAGGAAACGATTGACGTCGGAAAGAGGGACGCGGAAAGCTCCAATTCAACTATGAAGGCCGAAAAAAAGGTTTTGGAAAGAAAACAGACCGAAGTGACGTCCTACAGTTATACGCGATACAGTGGCGCCCTCCGTGCGGGCACGGAATATGCTACTAGCGTTGTGACTGATCAACCTTCGTCGATGGTTGAGGCGGTACAGGCGAGAAAAGTGGATACTGGTGCTTGCGAGACCGAGAAGGAGGGGGAAGTACTCACGGAACGGTACTTACGGGCCACTTCGTCTCGCGTTTGTCGCGGCGACAGCATCATTTCGTCCCATGATTGTAAATAGCGATTGCACTACCTCCTGCTCTTTGCCACTCAGAGCTCCTCCAAATATGCCGTCTATGGTGTTTGTTGAAAGCACAATACTCGTGTATATCTGTGGCACCCTCGCGCAATTGTCCTTTAAGTGCGGGTTTGTGACCAATTGCGGGCGTACCGCACCTTCCTCGCTTTCCCCGCTCTTCGACCCGAACAATGCTTCAACGGAGGGCAAAAGTCGTGTCAATCTGAGACGCTGACGCTCTCTCGCGTTCTCCAGGCACTTCTGGCTCATCGTCTTCACGCTCACCCTCTCTGTTCTCGCCTGCACCGCCCTCGTCAGCGCCGAGTGTGCCCTGTATAAGCGCATATATTACTACCGCATGTTCACCTACGTGCACAGAGTACACCATACAACACGTACTAGATATATTTACAGTATAATAAGCATGGCAGACTTACCGACAAATTGTTCACACCCTCAACACATGGCTCCTTTGCAGCGTTGGGGGAGTAGTATGAGTACGAGTTGGACAGCCGCGTTGGTCTCTTTGAAGTCCATCCGACACGCACGAGCTGACGCCAAAGATGACCGAAGTCAACATCTCGCACGTCGGTTGCAGGTAACGCCTCCGCTTTGGCTTTTATCCGCTTGGTGGTTCTGGCTGGCATCTTTGCTCGCAGATTCTGTACTGATGGAGACTATCCATCCACCAAATGCACGGCCCCAAGATAGTGGGACAGTGAATCCAGCTACCGCCCCTATTTCCCCTGTTACGCTACTTTTGTAGCTTATAGTTTTAGCCGTCAAATGAAGACTTGACTACGTATTGGATCGCCGCATCTGAGCCATTTTCTGTTTAAAATGAAAATTTAGTCGTAACTTACGGCTGCAGGTTTTCTCTGGGTCGTAAGTTACAACGTTGGTAAGCAAGGGGTTAAATTGGCCTCGCTGCGATAAAGGTGAGCTCGTTCGAACCTGTCCAAGCTTGGGTACAACATCTCCATCAAACCTTCTTTATGATCTGTGACCATACCTTAAACACTTCCGAACTACTTTCTTAAGCAATACGACTGTCGTTCTGCATCAACTGGGCAAGTTCGGGTGCGAATTGCGTTCACAAAGGCTTTGCTAATTATCTTGACCGGGATACAGAAGATTTTGCGCAACAGCTTTACGATTTCTAGTTGGTCTCCTTCGTACCGAAAGTATTTTGCCTCCGCCACGCCGGCTGGTTTCTCAAATAGTGCGACGATCGACCATGTTGAAACGCTACCAATCTCGTATGGAAGTGTTGTCATGGCATCGTAATCTATAGCCTTGAAGACCTTACTGAATGCAGTGGGACTGCGTCAAGGCTCTATGAACTTCGATATTTCGTTGTCGCCTCAAAAGCTGCGCTGAATGTACTGGCTGCAATATATTCAGTATTGAGCAAAACTTCCATCGTGTTGAACTGACCGCGCTCCGCTGAACAGATAAGACTCGCTGATTAGCAATTAGCAGCGCGTCACCATTCTACTGGCGGACAGTGCGGTCCACCAGCCCTCGCATTTTCTCTCTTGTGAGGACTAGAATTGAGGACTTGGTGAGTGCGTGTAAAAAGTCCAGAGAGCCCGGTTTGGGCGGAGCTTTGTAGCACCCCCTCCCCCCCAGGAAGTACTAAGATTTAACCTAAGAAAACCAAGATTCAAATCGCCTCTCCAGTGGTTGCGTGCGTACGGAATAGCTGTTTGCGGGTAGCCCCAACCTAAAGACCGCCCATGAAGACGGTCCTTAGGTTGGTACTGCCCGCAAGCGTCTTCATGTATTAAAAAGACTCCCTGCCGGCGATACTGCCCACGGAGACAAGGCCAAACCCCTTCGAAAACGCCTTACGGAAATAGGCGCTGACCTGCTTGATTGTAGGCTGGAGATGACAAGCCAGGGTTAGTGCTAACTAAACCAAGGCACAGAGAGAAGCACTGACTGGTAGATTAAGCGTGAACGTGTTTTGGTTTGAGGCCTAGTTTTTACTAGCTACCTACCGCTTACATATTTTGCGTGGTGAAATCAACCACCGAATTTGCTGTGTCCTGCCCTGTCGTGGAACGGCAGACTCCTCCTCAAACATCAAGGGTAAGTACTTGCTTCTCTTCTGGTCGATAAATCCTTTGCTACGCGGTGTTACCATGTATTCCAGCTCAAATTTCAACTTGTTTTGGATGACGCCAATATAAATTCGTTGCAAAGATCATACCATACAATCTGAGTAGCTCGCCAGGAGGTCCGTTCATGGAGAAATGACACCTCCAGATTGCAGTACCGCGAAATCCAGTTATAGGTCTTGAATTATCGAATTGTGGTCGGCTGTCACTGCTAGCGTATCTGTGAAGAACACACCTATCCAATAGGAGCTGTATTTCGTCAAAAGCTCAGAGCACTGCTGGCTCATTTTCTCCTGGACGTTGGGCCAATGACGTAGGATAAATCTGGCCCCACGCTATCTCTTGCTCGGCGACGGAAGGAGACGTGGCCAACTACGACAGTTTTGTTTATGTTCTTATGCGTTCACGCGATGACCGATTTTTTGTGCTGTGTCATGATGATTCTTAGTATATTGGTTAAATTTGTGCGTTGCATTTCGATTAGTCATGGCCCGTGTATCAAGCTTGCTCGTTTTGTTGACTCAAATTGCTCTTTAATTATTCTTGCTAGCTGAAGCCGCGGGTACGAAATACATGTAGGATGCACGTGATAACCGAGGCTTTTGGTCAGAACTAAAAAAAGTACGAAAAAAAGATCCAAAAATGTTCTTGTATATCGCTTCCTGCACTCAACGCCGTCTTGAAATCGGACCGAAATGAGCTATTATCCCTGAATGCATACATTTATATCGCAGACTAGCCTTTCGGAGATATTATTCTCCTAATGAATCAGTACGGCTCCACTTCATCGCGCTCACGCTGGTATGGACGAGTATATAGCCTTATACTGGCAGTCTGAGCAGCGCGTCGGGACATAAGATCGAAGTTCTAGAGGCTATCAATTGGCCGGTGACGCTGGGAGCGGTCGACAAGGAGCTACCGTTCGTCGTCATCAACATCTTACACGTAGATGCGATCCTGCGAACTGACTCGCGTTCCGTGCTGTGATTGACCTCAAAGCGAGAACGATGAAACTGAAGGCCACAGGAGAAGTGTTGCTAATGGGAGCTACGCGAGTGGAGGAGACCTTCACGGTGCGTGTTGCCGCCGATATGTCTCTGCAACCAGGGTACCAAGCTCTCGTGCGCTCTCGGGTTCGAGGGAGCGTGGAGGACGGAGCGATCGTTCTGGTAGAACGCGTCCCGGGTTGGATAAGCAGTTGCGCGTGGCGAGGACCCTCTGCACTGTGAGAGGCGGGCAGGTAGTGGTTGAAGTATGCAACTCGTCTACGGTGGGACTGGAGGTCAAAGCGGAGACGGTGGTCGCGGTGGCCGCTGTCGTTCCTACGACGGCCTTCAGACAAGAGCAAGAAGGGAATTCTAGCACCTCGGAAGTGGATCGGATCATCGCAGTGACGGCGGTGAACCGCTCCGTTCCTACCGACAAGGGTGTGGCCAAAATGGAAGAAGCCCCCGCGTCGAGCAAGGAAGAGGACCTCGGTGCTGACTTTAGTGACTCGGCGCTCGAAGGAGAGCAGCGCTCTTTGTTTACGGACATGCTCTACGAGTTACGGGATCTATTTGTGGAAACGTCGAAACGACCGGGTAGGACGGACCTACTCGAATTCAAGATTGACACTGAAACGCACGGGTCTATCAAGCAGCAACCTTCCCGGGTGTCAAAAGCCGAAGAGGACGTGATGGAGGCCGAGTTGCAGCAATATTTGGAGCTGAACTTGATCAGGCTGTCCACGAACCCGTGGGCCAGCCCTGTGCTGATGATAAGGAAGCCCGACGGAGGAATTAGGTTCTGTATTGATTACAGAAAGCTGAACGCAGTCACGATCAAGGATAGCTACCCTATGCCTCTGATCGATGATATCCTGGATGCTCTGGGGAACGCCATGTTGTTTCCACCATGGATATAGCGTCGGGGTATTGGAATGTGCCGATGCATCCGGATAGCATGGAGAAGACAGCGTTCACGAGCAAGTTCGGGTTGTACGAGTGGCTGGTTATGCCGTTCCGGTTTTGCAACGCCGTTCCTGCATTCGAGAGACTCATGGAGAACGTGTTAGTGGACCTGAAATGGCGGACGTGCCTGGTCTACCTGGATGACTGCGTGGTGTTCAGCAGGTACTTTCGTACACATCTAGTGAGAGTTCGACAAGTTCTAGAGCGATTCAGAGCAGCGGGACTCAAGCTAAAAATGAAGAAGTGCCATTGGGGACGGAGTCAAGTGGCGTTCCTAGGCCACATTGTAACACCGTCCGGCATCCTCCCGAACCCTGAAAAGGTGAAGGCGGTTGTGAACATCGGGAAGCCCCACGATTTGCACTCATTGAGGGCGTTCCTGGGGTTAACCCTTACAAACCGGTAGCTGAATAAGTTGGGTTACGATGCGGGAAGGGGCCCCGGCTATGAGGGCTCATGCTGTATATACAGCATAAGAAAAAAAAGCCTGTGTTTCAGTATGGTGCTTCCATTTGCAAATCTCTGCGCATACAGAATCTTCAATAAATTTTCTGAACACGAAAAAGTGCCCCGTTGTCTATCTGATGTGGCTTGGGGTTGCAGTACCATTCCGAGTTTCTCAAATTTCAGGATGAAAACTTACAGGTTTGCTACAATCATTCAGATTGAAGATAAAGTTTGATAGGTACATTTCGCGCCAATCCGTTCTATCCACTCAGTTGAGATTTTGCTGCGCGGGGGATAGACGATGGTTGGTACGCGAGGAAGCACGTCACCCGGGGATGCAGCCCCCGAGCACGCACCCAAGAACTTCAAGCTGGTTTGGGCGTCATTCAAGGCCGCCGGATGGACGTCCAAGCCTCCCCCACGCGGCATTGGCACGCTCTGGAAGTATATAATGCCAGGGCACGACCCCAACGGCGTCGAAGGCGTTGATTACGTCGTTGGCGAACAAGCTGTGGTCGAATACGCGGGAAAATGCGCGTTTATTTTAAGTAAATGTGTGCTTTATTCCTATTCTGATGCTGTGGAATGTGTAGTGGCGCGAGAACAAACTGTGGAGAGATTCAACGCTGCCCAAGAAGCTCTGGTTGCAGCAGGAATTCGTGCTGCCGCGGTCTCCTCCCGCACAGCATCTGCGTCGTTCAAGTCATCGTCCAAGCCCAAGGTATAGTCGAAAGCGTCGTCCAAGGCATCGTCCGAACCCAAGTCGTCGTTTAAGGCATCGTCCGTGTCCAAGCCGTCACCCAAGGCATCGTCCAAGCCCAAGTCGTCATCGAATGCGCCGTCCAAGCCGTCGCTTAAGCCGCCAGTCGTGACCAAGACGCTGCTGGTGGAAACATCTGCGCAAGAGGCCAGTAAGCCTGGTACGTGTACCTTTGAATCTGAATATTCTGGTAGTTGCTAAACTGTATGTGTAATGCTGTATATCTGTTTTGTTATACTGTATATACAGATTCCGTGGTCCCCGTCCATGATATCATCCCCACAACGCAACAGTCGCGAGGTCATGGAGAACCTGACAACTGTGCGGGCGGTGACGATGAATCGAAGGAAGAATCTCCTTTTGAGGTCTGTGCGCCGTCCTGTACGTTCCACGCACAAACCTGTATATACATGAAAGAAATTACAACTAACCTGTATTATATATGGTTTATGTTCCGCTGTATCAGCCCTACACTCTACTGTAGATATCGTCGGGGCTGCCGAGGACGAACTCAATTGTAGCATGGATGAGGGCGAGTAATACAGTGTATTAGACTCGGGAGATGAGTCTGAAGAAGAGGACCTGAGTGAGTTGGACGTCAGTGACACCGATTCAGTGGCATTCGGTAGCGTAGACGAAGACGATGATGAGTTGTACGCGAACGAAGAGCGTCACTTTGCCGACCAGTTCCTGGAGTCCATGGGAGGAGAAGAGAAGGTGCTTGCTGGCCAAGTTTTGGGTCCTGCGCTGAAAGAGATTTCGACTACTGGGTGGGAGGAGCCTGATACACCGGAAGTGTTGGGGTATTTGGACACGCCGTACAGACCAGTGAGCGTTCGGATGAATATTCACATCTCTGGCAAGGACCGCATGGGTTAACGGAAGAGACGCTAAAGCGCGGGGGATCTCCCATTTCCCTCTCCTTCCTGTTCATGCCTGTGGCTCTGTGGCAGCACATCGCGGAATGCAGCAACTTCTACATGCACGAGCAGCTCGAATACCGCGTGCATGCCTATTTTGAGAAGAAGAAACAGAAAGACGCCAAGGACAAGGCTGCTGGACGGGAGATCGCTGCTTCAAAAAAGAACAAGACGGTTCGAGATGTGCGTGAAGCCTTCCTCTCTGTGAAGCCCATACTACTGCATGAACTCTGCGTGTATATTGGGTCGCTGATTGCTAGGACTATCACGCCAAACCGGGAGAAGCTTGCGTATCACTGGCGTCAAGATGATGTTGGAGGCATTTCCCGTGGTATTTTCGGCCAGTTGATGGCTCGTGACCGATTCATGGAAATCAGCCGGAACCTGCATTTCAACAGCAACCAAGACCCACGCGCAAAAACGGATCGCGCTTGGAAAATCCGCTCGGTTGTCAACGTCCTGCAGAAGACGTTTGCAAGTGCGATCATCCCTCCACCAGAGCTTTCCTTCGACGAAGCCATGCTTCCGTTGAGATCGTCATACAACCGAACACGAATGTATACGAAAGATAAGCCCCACAAGTGGGGCACCAAGCTATTTATGCTTTGCTGTGCTCGCTCCGCATTTTGTATTCGGTAAGAGTGCCGACATCTTTGTGCTGTATTAGCTGTATTTACTTATGCTGTATATACGTCTTTTACTATGTTGTGCTTTCCAGTTTTGAAATCTTCTGTGGGCAAAAGCAACATGTTGCAGAGTCTGGAGCTGTTGATATGATGTCTGGTCCTGCGGCTGTCGTTCGAAACCTGCGCGCCGTGTTCGGGGATGGCCCACCCGAGAAGGAAAGCGACTTGTAGTGGTTGACCGCTTTTACACGTCTATTGTGTTGGCCGTGCAACTACTACTAATGAGATTCTATACTATTGGCACCATCATGACGAATCGGCGCGGATATTGCAAGGCTGTGGTTTCGAAGAAGAAAACGAGGCCCAAGGACATTCCGCGTGGCACACTGACGTTTGCGCGCTCCAAACATGTGAGCAACATGGCTGCACTTTGCTGGTGGGACAGCAAACCTGTGCATTTTCTCTCTGTGAGAGGAAATTTAGCGCTTGACCGCGTTGTACGTCGGGAGAAAAATGGAGATCTGAACGAAGTGGCTTGTCCAAAAGTCATCAAGGACTATCATCGATATATGGGCGGAGTTGATGTTCATGATCAACTCCGCCTACAACTATACTCCGTAAGCTTGCGATCACATATCGCAAGTACTATCGTGGGCTTTTTATGGGACTGGAGGACTTAGCAATTACCAATGGGTACATCGTGCACCGCGCATATAGTGCGAAGACGAAGGTCAAACCTATGACCCATGTCCAGTACATGTGCAAATTGCACATGCAGCTGATCACGCTGACTTCCGACGATATGTACGAAGAGAACACCTTTCAGCCTGGTACGTTCCACTATGCTGTATTAGATGGGTTTGTTACGCTGTATATATATAGTTGCCCCAGTGGAACCGAATATGCAAGTCACTGAAGGTGAATCAAGTGGACATTTGGTGAAGCAGAGTGAGGACGGCGCGACCATTCAGTTCAAAGGAAGCTCGTTCAGAAGAATTGCAAGGTTTGCACTCTTATGACACCGAAGGGCAAGCGGGGAGCAACTTCTACTTACTTCTCTGATGGATGTGACTTCCCCGGGCCCATACATTTGTGTGTCAAGCCCAAGTGGGTTGTGAATAAGAAGATGCCTAGCTGTTGGGACATCTGGCACAAGGAGCTCAACATCGCCACGGCCATTCCCGAGGAACTGAAGGGCAGGATCCGCGTTTGCAACACCGCAGGGTCTCCGGGGAAGCCGTCTGCCAAGCGCCGCCGCGTGGACTCGGAGTAGCGTTGAGAGGTATTGCGTGGTAGTGCATGGTGAATGAAAATGTTTGAGCTTGCATGGATTGTATGCACTGTGCTTTCTATGATTGTTGGTCTGCGAGCAAACATACTGCACGAGCTCAAGTTGCTCACACATCATTGATTACAGCAAGCAGCACTCAAGACGTAATATAGTAGTAAGATAGAATTGGCCAGAAGGGCTGAGCGTCATCATTGATTGCAAGATGATAGCTGTAACTTGACTTGGATTTAGTATTGCACGTGGAGATACCCGTCTGTGGCACATTTTCTATAGATTTAGAGATATTTTTTGCTACGGAAACGCGGCTCTCGCTCGTATCATCTTGACATCGTCTCTGACGACGCAACATAAATTTGTGACTGTGCTACACACGATGTTTCAACCGCACGTTTCAGGGTACATAGATCATGTGTAGCTGTATATATACAGGTTAGAGGTACCCCTTGCGTGGTGTATATACAGCAGTAGCTATCACCCACCCCTACGAATCCCCGGCCATGTAACGTCCCATCCTACTCAGTTCCCCTAGAGTATACTAATTTTTTATATAAACCAACGCTGTATATACAGCATAGGATAGAAAAAGGCAGCCAAAAATCTCCGGTTTGAAGGGGTTAGCAAACTACTTTAGACGCTACATACCTGACTTTGCGGCGATCGCTGCACCGCTAGAGCATCTAAAGCAGAAGGGCGTTGCGTTCCACTGGAACCAAGACTGTGACGGAGCGCTCTTGCAGCTCCAGCGTGCCTTGGTGAGACCTCCGGTTCTGGTTTACCCGGGTTTTACGAAGAAGTTCAAGCTATTCGTCGACTCTTCACACCTGGCAGTCGGAGCGTGCCTCATGCAGGAGGTGGACGGGCGTGACAGGGTGGTTGCGTACGCCAGCAAGATGTTAACGGGGTCCCAGCGGAACTGGGTGAACAAAACTAGCGGAACTACGGAAATCGAGTACTGGGGGATAATTTGGGCGACCAGGAAATTTAAGTGCTATTTGGATCGTGGGGAATTCGATCTGTACACCGACCATCAGGCCCTAACATGGATATTTGGGGAGTACACCCGCACCAGCAACGCCAAGCTGGCTCGGTGAGCGATGGAACTTTCCCAGTTGCAGTTCAAGGTGCACCACCGACCGGGAGCGCTGATGGGTCACGCGGACGGACTATCAAGACTCCACCCGCGTCCCGTGGTGAGTGAGTGCTCTGCAAATGGCTGATACCCTGAACGACGCTGACGACCAAATTAATCGAGACCATGTCGAGGGGCGACGGTTAGGATTGGCGGATCTTTTGAACCCTTTAACGGAAGAAGGAGGTGCAGCCATCGGGGCCAAGGAGCTGAACGATGTCAGCAGAGTGCCGATAGAGCAGAATTCGACTCCTGTCCCACCCACTGAGGAAGTAGCGGAGGGCGGCCGGCTGACTCATAAAGAGCAGGAGGAGGACGAGGCCGGGGGTGCGATGACGCCTGACCGGTCGGCTCAAAACGCTTTCGAGGTGGACAGCGAGAAGTTTGTGGAAGAACAGGCCAGGACGCCCTGGATGCGGGCTATGAAGGCGTTCCTAGATGACGGAGCCCTGGCCTTGGATCCGCAACTGCGCGTGCAAACATTGAAGATGGCCACTCACTTTGTGATAAAGAACGGAATTCTGATGAGGAAGGTCTACTTGCGCGCTAGGTCAGGACCGTTCAACACGATCGTCACCCCTGTGATTCCGGTGCTGTTCGTGAGGACGGTGTTGCACTATTGTTACGCCGACATCTTTGCAGCACACATGGGGAAGACGAAGACGACGGACCGCGTCAGAAAGCATGCCTACTGTCCTGAATGGAAGAAGGACGTGGACGAGTACGTTCGAGCGTGCCCGATCTGCAGTGGAGGGAAGGGAGTACAACCTTGGAGGTCCGGACTCATTCAAAGGATGCCCGTGATGGACTTGTCGGGGCCGTTCTCGTTTTTGGTGGTTGACGCTATAGGTACCCTCCCTACGACGGAACGGGGTAACAAGTACATCTTGGTATTCGCGGATTATTTCACGCGGTGGGTTGAGGCGTTCGCGGTGAAAGATTTGGACACGACCACTTTCGTGGAGGTCATGGTCGACGGAGTCATCTCGCGCCATGGCGTTCCAGAACGGTTATTGAGTGATCGCGGGTCCAACTTTACGTCGGGACTTGCGAGGTCTCTCTACGAGACGCTAGGGATAAAAAAACGTTTCAGCACGACGTATCACCCACAGACGCAGGGCCTAGTGGAAAGGTTCAATGGGACGCTACTCAATATGCTACTAATGTACGTCCACGAGTCTCAGAAGGACTGGGATGTGTATCTGCCGCGCGTTCTTTTCGCTTCCAGAACGGCGTATCACGAGGTGCTGGAAGACTCGCCCTTCTTTAGTCTATACGGGCTTGACCCGGTGCTACCTCTCGACTTAGCGTTCCTGAATACTGCGCAAGACTGGAAGTCAAGTGAAGTGGCGTCGTATAGGCGTCAGTTGTATCGGTCCCTGTGAGACTCGAAGCGGATGGTAGAACGCCAGCTCATCAAGGCCCAGGATCGTCACGAACGACGCCTGAGCAGGCAGGAGCACGTGGAGTTCGCAGAAGGTGACGAAGTGTGGGTATATCAGTTCTTTAGGGCGAGACGCGGGGAAAGGAAGACCAATAAGTTGGCGTTCTCGTGGCTCGGTCCGTATCGGATCGTCGGCCACGTCGGGGAGAACGCCTATCGTGTCGCGATCCCAAGTCACCCGGACAAGGTGGTGACTGTGAACGTGAACCGGCTGAAGCGGTTCAAAGGACGGTGGAGCCAACCGTTCGCTGACGACGTTCCAGAAGGTGTGGAAGAAGCTACGACGGAAGACGCCGACGGAGGTCCGCTTGCAGAGGAGGACTTGCCCGAGACGAGCTTCGCTGAGCGTCGAACGATTGGCGGGGAAGAGACGTCGTTCTCGGGAGTAAGCTCGCCGATAGTGGACATAGCGGCGAAAAGAAGTGAGGCCCGGCAGGTACAGTATCTGGCGTTGACGGCTACCTACGAGACGTTCTGGTTGTCGCGGGCAGCATTGTCACCTGAGTACGACACCCTAATAGTGCGGTTCGAGAACGCGGAGAATAAAAGGGTCTGCCTGAGATTCATCGCAGCGCTCGTTTAATGGAGGCGAACGCTACGGCGGACGAAAATGAATTACTTTTCTAGGGGATACCGGTATTGGAATACCGATCCCTGGAGAAATAGAGAAAACTGGAGAAAAACGCGATAAAAGGTGTGGATATTTCGAGGGCTGAGTGACACTCTCGGAATGAGTATGGTATATTTTGGATTTTAAGTTTCACTTTAATAGGGGCACAGGCTGGAACGCTCCCTAAATTGGAGTCTCGCTGGTTGAAGCGTCCTATAAGGGGCAGTACAGGACGGAGAAGACGAAAGAACGGGAAAAACGCAAAACGGAAGGCATGAATTACGCGCGGGGTAGCGGAGCTACGGGACGGAACGGGCGGCCTACTTGTTCAGAGCGGCATTTAACTCAGCGTCGCTGGAGTCGACGCTACCGTCGCTCTTCTGCTCGTCGCTGTCGTCGTCCTCCTCTTCATTCGAAAGTAGAGTGCCAGGCGGGAGCGCCGTAGGGTTGCCGTCCTCGTCCTCGAAGTCGGACCAGTCCTCGTCTTCCAACTCGGGTGGCGTTGGGTCGGGTGGAGCGAGGGGAGCGAAAATGCTCTTGTCCTTGGAGCCATAGTAGCGGTACTGGAGTTGCTTGATGCGATAGCTGTTAATGAGACTCTTCCACGGCTCGTGGGACTTGTCGCTGACCCACGTCTTCGGGACTTCTCCGGAACACATGAAGTCCTTACAAACACATCCAGGGCGAGGTCCGACAGGCGAGAGGGCGACGTGGCGTCAGGATTCAGGACGCCGGTGAAATCGAGCAGGACACTCACAGTGGGGTAGCCATACTCGTCGATGTGGTCGGGGTCCAAGTCGTGCTCGATCAAGAAGTCGAAGCGCCTGGGGTCTCGGGTGTACAACGTGTTGAGGTCCTCTACAAGCGGGCCGGGGTAGTTCCTGGACTCGATTGAGCCTTTGCCAGGCTGACCTCCCATCCAGAAGCGATCGGAGCAGTCGTCCAGGCGACTCAGGAGCTCGTAGAATCCGAAGACTTCAATCAGGAAGCTGATGAAGGCCGTGCGCGACTGCACCGTGCGCCACTTGAGCTTCCGACGTGCGTCTGTGTACGCCTTGTTCTCGAGCGGCGAGTGGAACGCCCAGGTCCAGAACAGGCGACGACCCGTCATGTAGAACCGCCAGTGAGCGCAGTAGACCTTGGGGAACTCGGTCGGATCGTAGAAGAGCTGGCGCCCTCGCCAAGGATAAGCGAGGCGCCAAGGCTCTTGGCCCGACTCCTTGGCCTCAGTGAAGACGCCATGGATAGCAGCGCGGGCTCGGGCTTGGCCGTCCGGCTGATGTGGGGCATCGACTCAAGCGAAGGTAACTTCGACGTAGACGGAGGAGAAGTCTTGCGCTTCTTAGTCGACGACTGTAAGCGATTGTGAGTCGGAGAGGCCGCGCGCTGGTGGTCTTGGCAAATTCGAGATTTCTGGGAAGACTTGTGCGACTTGGACGACTTGTGCGACTTGGACGACTTGTGCGACTTGGTCGACGTAGGTGACGACGAGCGAGACGGCGCGGCGGACGCAGTGCCCCTGACGGCGCTTGCAGCAGTCGAGCCAGTGGAAGGATCTGCAGGTGGAAGCAGGAGCACGGTGCTGGTCAGGGTAGCCTCATCGTCGCCGTCGATGACGCTCTGCACCACGCGGTCCAACTGCTCAGCTCCACTGGATTGAGCATTGACGACAAGGTGTGGGCGAACGCTAGCCCAGAAGGCCTTCTCGGCGGCGCGCTGGTCTGCCTGGACGCTGCCTTGAGCCTCTCGATCGAGAGGTCGGAAAGGAAGTCCTTGACCTCTTCCAGTTCTTGCGGCGTGTATTGCGGCGCCATGACGGAGTCGTGGCAAGGCCTCGAGACTGCGAATTTGAGAATGAGTCACTTTTGATCAGAACGGAGCCTGAAGCTTGAGAGACAGGAACTGACCTGGGTGACTGCCGGCGAGATCTATTGGCCGGAAGTTCTCGTCCCGGCGGGGACAGGTCTCGATCACCCGTGACGACATTAACGGGCACTTCGAATTCATTGGTGGAGAGTTGAAGAGGAGACAAACGGGGGAGAATTAGATGTATTCGTGAATAATTAACTACCTGTGGAGTGGGCAAGCTGCTCTACTGGGTGAGTACGGCGCGACGGTGACCTGCGTGTTCTCTACGATCTTGGTGTGGGTTGTCACGACACCGGTGCGCGACGTGGTGATGGTGTTCGTGAGCCGCATGTTCGAGTTCGTGAACGACGCCGGGTTCTTCGTGATGACTTGTGGAGAACGACACTTGGGAGCTGTGCGCAGTCCCGAGGCGATGCAGATCAGCCCGGAGGACTATGGGTGCGTCATGCTCGCAATGCTGTTTATAGTGCCCATCGCTGTCCTCCGTGACTACGAGGAGCGATTCAGGGCGGGCGGCAGGGTGCTGTGTCTATGGTGGGTGGCGTGGCACCACACCGTCTGTGTGTACGTGCCCGACGCTGTCCAAGATGCCTGGAAGAGCAGTTGGGCGTACGGACGTGCAACGTGTGAGGCAGTGGTAGCTATAGGAGGGCGCATCGGCGATGGGGTGTACGGTGTGTGCTTGGCAGTGATGTTAGGACTCTCGCTATCATTATACCTGCCGAAGTTGAGCTACGACGTGTTGGGAGGCATGTTATTGGTTTGGAAGGGCGAGGCAGTATTACTGGTCACGGTGAACATTTGGTGGTGGTTCACGGACGCGGCCGTGGCGTTCAGTGGTGTCGTGGTGGCCTGCGGTGGCTACAGCAAGCTACTGCAGCAACATGAAGAGAGGCTGAGCGTGACGAAGCCTGCAACCGTAGTGAACGTCGGTCTCACGACAATGAAGGATCGCGTTAGAACGCGGAAGACGGACGAACGAGAGACCCTGTCTCGGTTGCGTGGAGAGACCAAGGGCCAGACGAACGTTAGCCAGGGACAAGCTGCGCCAGGAGACGCGCAGGGCTTAAGGCATGGACGAGATAAGTTAGAAGACTTTCAAGACGCTGGACACGAAAAGGTGGATATTGATGAGGCACCGGACCAAGGAGTGCGCCCCTCGACTTGGGTTCCCGTCACTGGTTGAAGGGGACGCCAACCGGAAATCGGGGAGGGTTGTCGCGGGTCGCGGTGGATCACCAGACTGACAGGGGTGTCGAAGAGCGTTGAGCAGTACGCAAAGTCGGAGGCCGAGCGGGTGGCTTCGCTCGAGCCATTTCAACATGGTACGTTGTACCATGTGTTGCCACTTCGCAGGAGGACAGTCATCGCTGGAAGAAGACGCGAGGCGAGAGGGCGCAAAGGCGCCGCGAGGATGACAAGGCGGGGGAGTCGTGCCTGCAAGTCGAGCGACGGTGAGCTCGGAACGGACGGGGTGAAGGCCTGCGAAGATGGAGCTACCTACGAGAAGGACTGGTGTGCGACTTTGAAGCTGCGGGCCATCCGAAGGTACGAGGACAGTCGTGAACTTTCCAAGTCATTAAAAGGACAACTACAGCTACAGAAACAAGTAAGTCTACGTATATTTCTTTTCTTTCTTCTCTTGGTCCGACTTCCGCCAGAAGTACTCACGACCCCGGACTGGACTTTGGAAGGCCGCGACAAGTGGTGGAGAAGCACGGTGCTTCACCAGCGCGTACGAAGTCGCGCGAGAGAAGGGATCGGTGCCGCGTAGGGCCGAGTAGTGGAGAGAAGAGTCGCCATGAGCTCAGGATTTGGGGCCTTCGACGACTGGGATGGTATCAGCTCGGAAGATGACCAAGGGTGGATCCCTAACTATGTAGGGTTTACTTCTGACGTGTTCGAGGGCGAAGAAGAGAAACTGGCCCCGGATGGAGAGACGGTGGTCGACAAGGACGGTTTGCCAGACTTGAGTGAACTGGTGCCTCACGAAGAAAAGCCTGCTGATGAGGGGACGGCTGTCCCGATCGGCGAGGCCGAGCTATGGCCGTCGCTAGTCTGCACGGCCGACGGACGAGATAGGCTGTGAGCGCGGCTAGCTGAGCTGGCGCATATGCCCAGCCCCGGGGAGCAAGAAGTGCCTCGGAGCTGGAGCGGGACTCCTGAACGTCAGGCGCCACGGGGGCGGACGACGCCCCAGAGCGCTGGACCGACGACGTCTGCAGCAACGGACGGTACGGTGGTTAAAACCGCGAGCTGGGCTCCGTACGCGTATGCGCAGGGAGGAGTCGCCGCTATGGCCGGATGGAGCAGTGCTGCGAATGCGACGGCACCGACGGCTGCTGCGCCGGCGCCGACGATGGCCGCCGCGACGACTACGGCATCAAGTGCTTTGACGGTGACGGATCACCGCCGGCGATGGGAACAGTCAGTCCCAAGGATCCAGCAGCAACGGTCGAGCGCGAGTACCGTGGCTGGTGCGGCTTCGTTAACCTCGACGGCGCCTACTGCGGCTCCGGTCCGGACGACTGTGCAGTCTTGGGTCTCGTCGGTGGCTCCTGTGGCAGGACAATCAAGCGTGGCTGCTACGACGCAGCCCTCGACGATCCAGTCCTGGGTGTACTCTGCAGGGACCCGCACAGCTCCGCCATAGGCGCAGGTTCACCAGACGGCGCCTCGGACCGTGACGACGCAGGTCCCGGTGCTCTCGTCGCAACGGACGACCCGGGCGGGCCGACAACCGGTGCCGCCTGGTCGAACAACTCAAGTTTCGGCACTACCAGCGCCGCGGGCGATCCCGTTGCCTACACGGGCTCGGCAACCGAGTGCTTCGACGATGCCAACGTATGGGCCTCCGAGCGCACTCTACCCTCCGTATCATCCTGTGATGACCCGGACGCCTTAGGCTGCCTCGGTGGGAGGAAGTGTGCCTGCGTGGGCTCCAGTGTCATCTACTTCGGTCGCGACGGCGGGGGCGGGATATGCCCCTCAGCCAGCTATGACGAACACCGGTACACCGGGTTGGACACCTTACGGTCCGCCTGTACCAGCGCCACAGCCTGGATACCAACCTGTAGTGGAAGGAGGCCTTCCTCCACAAGGGTACGTGCCGTACCAAAGGCCGGCGCCTGGAAGTGGCGACAGACGGGTCGGATACCCGGTAGTGGGCATTCCTACGGAGCTAAGGAACGCGGTGAAGGTGATCGTGCCGTTCTACTTGGACACGGCCTCGGGTGACCGCGCAGCGGAGGCGTTCTGGCGCTCTTTTGAGCAGTGCACGCAAGGCATGGACAGTGCCATGCGGTTGACGGCTTTCGAGCAGTGCCTGAAGGGCAAGACCGGGCAGGAGTGGTGTTATATCTCGCGTATTGAGGACTTCGAGTCCCTCCGCGTCCGCTTCCACAACCGATTCATCTGCCAGACGCCGGCTCAACTGTGGGAACGCCTAAAGAAGGCGAGACGCAACAAGGGCGAGTCCGCCGAGGTATGGGGTGACCGGATCTCGAAGATCTGCGACGCTCTGAACTACGGTGACGCTCGCATGTGCTACGAGTTCTTCCTGGGTGGGATCAGGAACAAGCAAATGGCGGCCATGCTGAACTCGAGTATGGTTATGTCAATTGAGGAGGCGTGCGCTCTGCTTCTTTACAAGAATCGGTACCTTCCGGTGGAGGAGGAAGACGAGTTCTTAGAGGACAAGCCAGTAACGAAGAGAGCAGCGAAGGAGGCGTCGACGGAGATGCAGCTACTACAGCAAATGCAGAAGATGAACCTGATTCTGGTTCAACAACAGCAGAACCGGGCGTCTTCACGGCCCCGTTCGCCAAGGCGATCTACAGTAGACGCAGTGACGACGGAGGTTCCGGTGGCCGCTCCGAGGCCGTCCCCCGGAACGGGTGAAAGGGCTGGTCGGACGCCTAATATCTGCATGGACCCCGACTCGAGGACACAGGAAGGAGAGACTGTTTGCGGCCGGTGTGGCCGGAGAGGGTGCAGCCGAGCCACGTGCCCGCGCGCGACTGGTACGTGTAACCGTTGCGGCGAGGCGGGACACTACTCGATGGAGTGCTTCCTTCCGATGTCTCAAGCGTCTAGTGGGAATCGGAACGCCGGAGGACGCCAGTCGGGTGGGCGCCCGAGCTCTTGTTATGTGTGTGGAGCCAGCGATCACCCTAGGAAGTGCCCGATGGTTGAGGCGCTAAAGAGGTTGGTCAAGACGGCCAGTCAGGGGCTGACCGTAGGGAAACCCCAACAATGAAGGGGGCAAGAGGAAGGGGAAGGGAAAGTCGCACCCTCCTCTTGCCTAGGAAGCGACGTTGTGAGGAGCGTGGCTCCATCGACGCTACGAGGTGTCGGTAAGCCGAGGAACGCTCGAGGGGACGGTGGCACGGAACGGGAAAGGAAAGGGCCCGAGGCCGTGGCTGTCGTTTAGGGAATGGTGAACAAGGATATGGCTCGCGTCGAGAGGACCGAGACCATGAACGACGTACGAGAAACGAAGGAAACTGAGATGATTAATATTGGAACGACTGGAGAAAAGAGCCTGCCAGGAACGGATGTAGGCTCGGGGAAAGAAGACGACAAGGGCAGAGTGAGTGCTCCTGTCGAGAAGGACAAAGAGGTGGCCGGAGGTAGAACGCCTACGGATCCTCCACAGGATGACAGAGAGATGAGAACGCCGGAAGAAGAGCCACCGGAGGCGCAGGCGGTGTTCAAGAAGACAAGAGGGTCGCTGAAGACCACCCTCGAAGATGCTATGATTGCATGGATGGACAAGGTGTCCTCCATTGCGGAGAAGAAGGAGACGAGCAACGGAAACGCTGGATCTCCTCATCGAAAAGAAGAAACGGACAAGCTGGTAGCTAGTCGAGACAGGAAGGAACCAGGGGGGGGGATCGATGGAAGTACCGAGGACAAGGAGTCGGACCCGAAGCATGGGCGTCTATTCACCGAGGCAGAGCTGAATCTGTTGGAACGCGGTGAGTATGGGTTGGCGGCTGCCGAGTCCGAGGAGTACGAGAAGGAGCTGGAGAACGCCTGTTCCCCCTGGATGAGGTCGAGCTAAGACGGCGTATGGTGAAGAACGCCGAGAGGCAAAAGGAGCTCAGCGTTGAAGAGCTGAGCAAGAAATTGAGCATCCCGGTGGATGTGTTGGAACGGGCGAGAGCGGTGGCTCCTGGAGCCCTCTCGACACCCGAGTACTGGCTTGGCTGGTACAAGGAGCAGTTAGCCACGGTCGAAGAGGCCAAGCGCGCTAATCGCATTTCGGGGAGAGCGAGGAAGCATGAGCATCCTGCTCGGTGATGCCGAAAACCGGTCATCTTCGGTGCATTACGGAAGGCAGAGGAACAGAAGGTGAAGACACGGTTCAGGGCGTCATGACGTTGCAAAAGCACAGTGTGAGAACTCTCGGGGAGGATACGAAGACTAGGGAGTCGGAGGTTCTGCGAGACGTGTGCGTTGGGCTCGACGAAGGGGACTTCCCAGTACTGAGCGAAGAGGAGCTAAAGTAGAACGAAAACATGCCGCTTTAGTGGCGCTCGTCTGCGAGGAAGGGGGGGGGGGGTCTACGGGTTGCTCCTTACGGAGGCAGTGGACGAGGAGCGGACGAGCAGTCAAGGGAGTGAGGGAGGCGGAAGCAGGAGTGCCTCCTCTCCGTGACAAGCCGATACTCGAAGGAATCGCCGAGTCGGGTCTGCGTTACTACCTGCTGAACGAAGGGTGCGCTGAGGCGAGGTGGAGCGAGTGATGGCTTGATCTCGACGGTACTACGCGTCGGAGGCCGATGCCGTCCGAGCAAAAGTGAGAACGCGCCTGCAGTGGCGTGAGAAACGAGGCAGCGCGGTGCGTGGCGAGGGCGATCACAAGGTTGTGACGTTCCGGTTGCCCGAGGAGTCGTTGTTCGAGCTCTATGCGACGGGTGAAGGGACTGACGGACGAGTGCATTGTGTCTACTCCATCCGTGCCGGAGAGACGCCTCGCTGGCCGCGACGGCCTGGTCTGATGGAAGCGAGGAACTACGAACGCGCCGGAGACCGCGTCGTGCCGAAATACCAAGCTTTTATCTAGCAAAGTGTCCAAATACTGGTCGAAAAAGTTTGCCTGACAACGTGCTCACGTGTCAGGGTCATTTGACATTTCGTCTTATCTTAAGTGCGGGGAGAGCGAGTCTGCATTGATCACAGGTATACGCGCTGAGGCAACGTATCTCAATAATTACTCTTTAATGCACAATAAGTTTTCAAACTCAGGGCTATCAAATTTCTATTCTATTTTATAAGCAGAAATGTTTTCCAAGATATGATACATGTAGTCAAATGGATTTTATTAAAACAAATTTAAATTTAATTAATTAATTGTAGTTTAGAAAAATATTCCTTGAATTTTAATCATTTTTACCTTGTTATTGATAAAGGATTTTTTTAAATAACATGGAATAGTTTTCTTAAAAACGATGAAGGTCGAAGCAGGACAAGAAGGCGCTAGCCCAGCTTCCGCAGGCGAGACAGCGCTGTCGGAGATGAACGCAGCGTTTGCTAGTTGCCTGTCTCTCGTATGCCCGCCTATTCAGTATCCTCCGCATTGCCGGTTTAACCCGGTGCGCGACGCAGCCGACACAGCGGAGATCGAGGCGCGTCTGGAAGAGTTTTTCCTGCATGCTAAGCAGCTTGACCAGCTGTTCTTGAACGACACGGCAGACAGTTTGTCCTCTATGAGTATCGAGTCGGAGGCGGTCGCAGAAATTACAGGCGGGCGCCAACAACCGAGCGAGCTGGAGCTGGAAATTCTCAACCTGGAGGCGGAGCTGGCGGAGAAAAACGATCTGATCGATAAATACACGGAAGTTGTGCGCGGCTGGGAGGGCAAATTCAAGAGATTGGACCATCGGATGTCGCCGGACAGAGAGTGAAAGGAACGACATATTAAAAGAGAGACGACGAGTCTAATTGAAAAAAGCTAGCTGCATGTTGTGAACTGTTTGATGTCGTATCTAGTCCATACATGCACAGAGAAGAGCAGCGGAGTTTACTGAAGCGGTTCCCAGGCCTTGAGCAGCACGGCCATCTGCTCTGGACTGCGGACGGCGATGCGCACGAACGTAGGGAGGTTGTAGCCGGGCTTGCCGCTACGTACGGGCACGCCGTGATCCTTTGCCAGCTTGCAAGCCTCTTCGGACGTGGCGACCGACTTAGTGTCCAGCCAGATCCACGACAGGAAAGGTTTGCCGAAGAATTCCCAAGTGGGGAAGCGCTTGGACAGCTGCTCAACGGCGTTGGCGCGCCACTTGGGCGTGACATCCCACGTCTCCTGCATGTACGCATCGTCCTTGACCACAGCGGACACGAAAGCCAGCGCCATGGAGTTGACGGACCACGGCACTTGCTTGCGCTTGATCTCAGCGGCGTGCTGAGGTGTGGGGGCGACGACACTGCCGATACGCAGCCCCGTACAAGACCAGATCTTGGTCCAGCTGGTCATGACCCACACATTGATGCGGCGGGTCTCGCTGAGCTGCTTGACCCACTCGCGCTGGTGAATGAGCGAGTCCTCACGCCACTTTGGACCCACCCACGGCTGCATGCTCTCGTCAATGATGATAGTGTGGTTGTCAGGGCAGTTGGTCTCGATGTAGCTCTTCATCTCGTCTACATTCATGTAGTCGCCCGTGGGGTTGGTTGGGTTCACAAGACACGTCAGCGCAGCCTTGGGGTCGTTCCAAGCAAGTGTCTCGCGACCATCGGCTTTACTGGAGCGCTCGTACTCCTTGTACTGCGTCACGGTGCCTCCAGGGCGCCAACCGCCGGGCTGCACGCTGCGGATCACCAGATCGATGAGTTCACTAGCGCCGTTGCCCATCAGCAGCAGCGGCAGATTCTGTTGCCAGCTCTCAGGCCATAGGAACTCAGCCAAGTGGCTGATGGCCGGCTGGAAGTCGGCGGGCGGGTAGTGGTGCACCGTGCTCATGGCCTGGGTTGCGGCCTCCTGCGCCTTCTTGGGCGTGCCTAGTGCGTTGGTAGTCACGCTGAAGTCCTCGGCAAAGTTGGACAGGAACTTCCAGTCCTGGCCACCATGAAATGTCTGCGTGGCTGAGTCCCACACGGCGGGGGCGGACGAAGAAGAAGAGGTAGCCATCGGATCCCTTGGCTGCTGAGTAATCGCAAGGGGCAAAGTGACGTAGCCAAAACACGTTTAACGATGCCCTCAAGAGAGTGACCTCCGTGGATTTAGAATAGTGACTAGCTGAGTTTTTTTTCTGCTCTACCACCGTCAAGTCACGGCCAGCGGGAATCTTCCGACAGTTCACTTGTGCCTCAACGTGCAGCTTCTCCGCTTTAAGCGGATGCCATCGCGTCGGCAACAGTCTCTCCGTCTGTCTAGCGCCACAAATAGCAGCCAAGAGAGAATAATTCAACGCAATGCGATCTCCAAAGGCCGACGCGGCCACCGAATTGACGCCGCTAATCGGCGGTCCTACTGGCTCGCGCTCCAACTCAGGCTCGGGTGCGCCGCTGCTGTCTCCGAGCTACGCAGCATCGTCTCCGTCATCCTCTGCGTTCTCGCCCTTCAGACCGAACGAGGAACCGGAAGATCACAAAGAGTCTCCGCCGCGTTCGGGCAACTTGTCGGATTTGCTGTCGCAGCACGAAGATGACGATCCCCAGAGTGACGATGACGAGGCTACTGAGAGCCAATACGCGTACTTTGCGTCTCCAGCCAAGGTTCTGGGCTCGGCCTGTGTTAAGGGAGACTATTTCCAGGCCCAGAGTGCAGTGGAGATGGCCATCAGCAAGGCTGTCCAAGCAGCTGAGCGTCAGGAGCAGATACAGGAGGAGAAACGACCCGAGAGAGCCGTCACTGACGCAACGAGACGCCGTGTAGCCGAGAGTGTGTTCCGTCTATTGACGGTGCACGAAGCTCGACATCAGATGAACTCATTGCATCTTGCCGTGCTGTACGAACACCCGACGGTGGTGGCCTATCTGGTGTCCGTAGCCAAGAAGTATCTACCAAGAGAACGAAATCTTATGATGAAGATGAAGAGACATATTCACTTACACCAGACGAATGGCAGTCCAGATTGTGCGTCGGATAAAGAAGAGCTGGAGCTGATGGACGAAGAGACGAACAGCAATGCGAGCACAGAGACACAGGAACGGGAGCGTGAGGAACTCGGGGGTGGCACATTGCAGGATTTCCTAGACAGTCGCTGTGGAGACTCCAAGCACCGCGCGACGGCCTTGATGCTGTGCACGTCAGTAGCATGTGCTACTACGTTAATTGACGCTGGAGCTTCTCTTGATGCCATGAACTCATCTGGGATGACAGCGATGCATTATGCAGCCAGCACAGGCAACGCTGCGTTCGTTAGTTTACTGGTGTATCGTGGAGCAGACGTGAATCAGACCGACAGTCGTGGCGCTACAGCTCTGCATTGGGCTGTGTTCGAGGGGTTCCAGTACACGGCGATGCTATTGGTGGGGTACGGGGCGAACCAGAAGATCTGTGACTCGGAGAAGCAGACGCCTCTCATGATCGCTAGTGCTCTGGGGGACGCCTTTCTAGCCAAGCAGCTGGTCGTGGAAGGAGCGCCAGTGAACGCCAAGGACAAACACGGCAGAACGGCGATGGATATTGCTCGACAAGGCGCTCACTTCGACACTGCGAGTGCGTTAAAGGCTGGTGCGTCGGATCGATTGGTGGCCTGGGCGTCGCGTAAGGGCGCGTCCGTGCTCTTCTTCTTTGGAATGGTCTTGACGACTGCGACGCTGCCGCTGATCTTTGCAGTGCCGTGTCTGCCACCTCAGACTCAGACCGTGCGGTATCAGACACTGGGACTGACGTTGTTGACGTTCACGTGTGTCATGTACGTGTACGTGTGCATCAAGGACCCGGGGTATGTGCCACGCTCCACACGCCCCGCGTACGAATTATTGGCGACGGAAGACACGGCTGTACCGTGTCCGACGTGCGTCACTCGCAAACCTCAGCGCTCGAAGCACTGCTCTGCCTGCAGACGCTGCGTGTACCGCTTTGACCACCACTGTCCGTGGATTAACAACTGTGTGGGCATTGGCAACCACCGCAGCTTCCTGATCTTCCTGGTTACGCTGTCCAGCTTCTGCTTCACTGTCGGGTCCATATCCCTGAGCATTCTACTAGGTCATCTCCCGTTGCACCCGCCTGCCTCTAGTGTTGAGGAAGCTTCTGTGTGGCCGTGGCGATGGTTGCAACCGCCAGAGTGGGCAATAGCTGGACATTCAGAGCCATCGACGCTGTTGCTGCATGGTATTCATGGTTTCCTGCTGGTCTGTGCGACGGTCTTCGGCTTGCCCACGGCCACTTTGTTGATGATCCAACTACGTAATGTGAGCCGAAATCTGACGACCAACGAAGTGTTCAACAAGGACAAGTATCCGTACTTGAAGACGCCCATGGATGAATTTTACAACCCGTTTGACGGCGGTTGCGTTCACAACTTTGCGGAGGTGTGTCGAGGCGAGGTCCCGACCAACGAGGGCGAAGAGTTCGAGGACACCAGGAGCTCCGCATTGCAGGAGCACGACGTCAGCTAAGATGGACGGGGCGGCATTGGCAGCTTGTGGCTCGAATTTTGCCAATTTTGACTCGGACGATGTTCAGGACTGTGCCGTGTACAAAGAGAGCAAGCTTGCAAAACATTATTAGGACGAAGTCCCCATTATACTGAAGTGGTACCGGTATTACCCCTGATGATTTTTTCATGCGATTTTGTTGGACAGAACAGGAAGGGATGGGCTACATGTTTGACTCGGCATGACGGGCATCGACCTGTCCGAAAATTACTTGGGTATAGTGAATATTTGGACCCTTCGGAGAGGGGTCACTGTGCTTTTGACATGCTTTCAGTAAGGTGAATGGTACAGCACGGCCATTACAGTACAGGGACATGAATTCAGTTCGTGTGCGGTATTTGTTACAGTATGGTGAGCCACTTTAACTACTGTAGCAAAATTCTGGGGTAAATGACAAAAAACGTAATGATTTCAACTTATTGCCAAAAGACGTGGTGGTAGGCGTGGCTTAAATATTCAATAGGCCAATCCACGCAGCGCCATTCGCACCAGGAGTGCGCCCTAGAGCTACTGGCAACGTGTGTGATAGTAGTTCAGAAGCTGCCGGTGCTGCACGTGACTTTGCTTTATGGCAATGAACATTTCTTAAGGTAGTTGTCAGCAGTACCTGACACAAACGCCTTGTGACGACAAATATAAGAGAACTACCAGCCTTGGCTAAAGCTGTTCGTGCAATGCACACCGTCTCAGCGGCCTCCTCATCTCTCAAGTCCTGGGGCACGAAAAGATTGCGCTTTGACGACAAAATATGAATATTCCAGCCAATCTTATCACCACGTCTTTTGGCAATAAGTTGAAATCACCACGTTTTTTGTCATTTGCCCGTAAATTCTGACCAAACTTGCCGATTGTGGCCGGTTCCAAAGTATGGGTTGAAACGTCCAATACAATTCTCAAGTCATTTGGATATCGTCCGACACCAAAACATGTGGTGTCGCTTCACGAATTCGGACTTAAATGAAATCTTATTTCGTACTTAGACAGGAGTCAGTGAGTTTACCATTTCACGTCGATTTCGCGTCAGTTTGACCGCGTCGATACGTTTCAACCGACCTCGGAAAGTTCGAGTAAAACGCACAGTACGTGGTCATGAGTATTTAACCCTTTAACCTTTACTCTCCAAGTGCGCATATTTGTATGATCGCGAGCATACCAGTATGCTCGGCTAAGAAATAGTTTTTGGAGAAGTGATCACTATTAGAATGCTATTGTTAGGCTAGTAATGAAGACGAAGGAAACGACCGCATTCTCCTTTTTTTCGGGCACTAACGCACTCGGGAAAGGTACGATGATGCAGGTCGGATCTCGCGTTGTTGGAAAAACCAATAGAACTCGCGGGAGGATTGGTATCGTTCTTGGCGTGAATACAGAAGGCCTCCAACGCAAGTTTGATGTCGAATGGTCATGTGGATCTCGCGAGACCGTAGCTGCACGGTCGATTTTTCTCGCCGAAGTTCAAGAACCGCAGATAGAGCGCGAAAACGCCCCGAATGTATCATCTTCAACCTTCACAGATCTTCTGCTTGGAGTCAACGAAGGAGCGTCAGTAGATGTGGACTCTTCGTCGTCATCCGATGAAGATGAATTACATTGCGAGGATAGCAATGAGCAAGAGGAAGACGACGGAGCTATTTATGCTCACGGGAGAAAGTGGATCCCTTGTGAATCCGTTCTGGTCGATCCGGGAGCCCATGTCCAACCCCATCAAGCTTGGCTGTTGTGGCCTCAGCCATTAGCTTTGGGCGTCAAGACCCTCGCCAAGTACTTCTATCTAATGTACCCTATGTCTACATTGAGGAATACAATGTCGTCGACGAACTACAACCTACAGAAGAAACAATTCCGCCGTATCAATGTGGGAGACTGGTTCAAATGGATAGGAATTCGATGAGCGATGGCTTTCGAGCGTCGTCGTGGGCCGCTACCTACCTACTGGAACCATGCTTCACAGGACGGTAGTGTTAGCACTGCAGCTAACTTTGGACAGCGATTTGGAATGACAAGACATTGTTTCGAGCAAATTTTGAGCTGCACGTCGTTCGGTGAATCTATCGTAGAAGGTAATCCGTGGATGCCAATACGGCCTATCCTTAATTGATTCAACGAACGGCGCCAGCAAGTTGTTTTGCCCGGAAGAATACTCGTGTGTAGATGAGTCAATGAGTGCGTGGAAGGGTAGAGAGGGTAAGTATTGTCATGATGGCATCCCACACAAGACAAAAATTGTTCGAAAGCCTGAAGGTTTGGGTGCTGAGCTGAAGGCTATCGCCGATGGCGACACAGGTATCATTTTGAGCTTAGAACTCGTTGAAGGAGTCACACGACAACGCCAGAAGCCCTACGCTGCAGAGTATTGTGAAGGAACTGCAGTTGTATTGCGGCTTGCGGAGCAATTTCGTGGAACTGGCCGTACCGTAGTTGCAGATAGTGCATTTGGATCGGGGAAGACACTTATTCAACTTGAGGCACGAACAGGACTTTTCTTCATGGGTATGGTGAAGACAGCCACAGTGGGGTTTCCATGAAGCATCTGAAAAACTGGTTTGCTACTGGTCCTAAGCGAGCTCTTTCAAAGGTCTATCCAGCACCACCGACATGGGTACAACGACGTACGCAGCATGTTGGGCGGACAGGAAACCTAAAACAATTATTGCAAACCGTGGAACAACTCTACCAGGTACAGATGCGGTTCGTCCACGACACCCTTTGATAGAGCGTAATGGAATAGTGGAGACACTGCGGTTTGAAAAACGAATTGAACGCCCGCAAATGATAGAGTACTTTTTTTCGAAGTTCTCTACAGTCGATGTGCACAATCATCTGCGTCAAGGAAGTCTAGCACTAGAGCGAGAGTGGGCAACAATGTATTGGGGCCATCGTTTGTTTAGTACGCTTCTCGGAATGATTACTGTCGATGCTTACCTCGCGTACCACTACGAGGCTTGTGGAAGCCATTCAGACACCACCGTACTTGACTTTCACGGGATTCTCTCTCAACTAGCCCACCAGCTCATTTTCAATGACTTTCATTCTGCTAGAACAACCCGCAGCAATGCCGATGGCTCCACAGTTGAAGATGACGTGCCTGTACCTCATCATATCACGCAACTAATCCAACTTCCTCAATACGCAGAAACACGAACGAAGAAGTATCGTGCTCAGCGTAAATGCAACTTGCGCAGCGAGAAAGCCTCGTACTATTGTGTGGATTGCTCCGACACGGCTCGGGCCGTGTTCTACTGCGTCTACGGGCCACGATCCAAGCGAGATTGCTTTACCAAGCATCTATCCACTTCAATTTGACTTTTCTCTGAGCATCATATGGATTTCAATACAAACTCTTATACAAACTAACTTTGCCCGAGCATACTAGTATGCTTTGCTCCTGTCTACCTGTATGATTTCGACCTGGAGAGTAAAGGTTAAGCTTGAACGCAAGGAGGGTGGCTCTTCATCGCAGGCGCGAAAGGTGGGCGCAAGCGCGGCGAGCTCACAGGGAAACCCACAGCAAGGGAGCGACGCTCGGTATCCAAGGCGACACCAGTTAAGGCGACTCTTGCATAGTTCCCTCCCGGAGACTCGGTGGTTCGTGTTTAGGCTTGCAAGAGCGAAACCCGGACCTTCGAAAGTGAACTCTGTGGTGGCCGTGACGCCCGCTGAGAATCAGTGCGGTGGCAAGTCCGGTGTTTGAGCTGCTTCGAGCGCCAGACTCCCCGGACTTGGTCAACGCTTCCACGATAACCGTCTCGTTGTGCCCCGTTGATGGTCAAAGGTTAGAGCCAACGGGCTGCGGCACGAGCAACATCGGTCTCCACTGTTGGAGGAAGGAGGTAGTAACACAAGATATAACCGTTCTGCATCACTAGGCATTCTTATTTTTCTTTCTCTCAAACTCTTCATGACAGCGGTCGTGTAAAGAGACAAACGTGATAATGAACGATAATGTATTTGTAGTGCGAAAAATTGACTGACTAGGTCGTGGCCATCACATACATGATCATGTAGTACGTGAACCTGAACGTGTTGTGCGTGACCATGTACGTGACCATGCCGGCGTCGCTATAGCTCGACAGTGCAACCCCTCAACAATTCCGCCGGGAAAATTCGATAACCTCGTATATCCAATAGGCTCATACATTCTTTGCGCACTAATCAATTCAATGAATCCACTGTACTGTACGTGTGCCACAGTGGGCATTGCCCACGACCGTGTATTTGTAGCTTTCAAGAGAGTTGGCCGCAGCCGTACATGGATGAGGCTCGTGTTCAAGTATATTAGTTCATACGGTACGTGGCCTTAACCAACATATTCCGTTGTATCCTTCATATAATTCTGCAGATATATACCATAACCTGTAACATTACCACAGTCTCAACAAAAATCTAGTGATACAATATCGTGCGGAGGAGCACGTTTCCTCCCCCTACAGCCCCGCTCTTCGTGAGCCAGCACGCACCTACAGAGCCACAACCATGACCAGACAAATTAATCAACGTGGCGGCCATGTCAAGGTTTCCCAACTAGCTCAAGATCAACCTCTTGCTGAGTGTCTACCGATGTTCCGGATAGTGATTTAACATAACGCCCACTAATAAGAGGCCAAGTGGTAAAGTAGGAGAAAATGCACCGTTCCGATGCTCGAGGACTGGCTGCAACTTCTATGAGTAAAACAAATGAAAATATTTATACGATCAGTAAAAACAAAAACAATTTGTCCAGTGTTAATACTAATAAATGTAGAAGACTGTAAATTTTCAAATACTACGTAGTAAATCTTTATTGTGTCTTAGCTAATTCTCTGGATTTTATATCCAGAGTATTTACAGAAGGTGCGATTCTGCCTTAAAAACTCTATACGCTTATTCTCAACACTAAGAAAAAAAGTCGATTTTCAATATTACACACAAACTAAACTGTAGTACTTGATGTAACTGTGATATCAGAGGGACGCCAGGATTTTTTTTAGCCAAAAGTGCCGCTACTCACTTTCAAACTAGATGAAGTGGCCACATATGCAGATACGGAATTCTAGGATCAATAGAAAATTAGCCAGGTGAAACTCTTATAATCTATAGCCGCATGACAATGAAAAAAGAACGTGAATGTTGCTTGTGTCGGCTAGGCAAGACATCAAAACCCAATCACCCAAATGATGTTGCGCGAAGCAAAGATGGTTAATTAAAGATCCTCATGAATGACACTAACAATTGGTGGGTTATATTAAAAAGCCACTTGCACACTCTGTGCTGCTTTCTTTAATGCTTGCTGTAACCTACTGCTCGTAATTGAAATTAGAGGCGACCGTGGCGTGTTTCATTGCTTGTAGCCTGCGAAGAAGGCGCAGGAGATACGTTGATGTGAGTGTTGGGTTAATTAATAGCATACAGTTTTCGTTTGGCGGGTATCCATAGGTCGACATAGCAATTAACTATGCTACGCTTTCTACGTGCTACTGTATATTCCTCTCTAACTCAGTTCAACAGCCCATTCTACTACTTCAAATCCAGAGCTTCCCCGTGCAAGGAACGGCATTAATATTATATACAAAATATACTGTAGTACTTGTTAAGCCTCGGTGTCACACATCACATATTGTGTGTGATACACAAGAGCAACTTGCATGTTGCACTGAATGATGGTCATAGAAGCTTCGTGAACAAGTGATCAAGTTTACCAGGGTTCTAGAACAATGCTGGTAAATCGCCACGAACACAAGCTAGCTAAGGTTTAGAACTCAATCAATCACTTTCCATTCTGCGCTGCAATTACCAAGTCCAAGTTAAAGATTATGAGCTCAAACGCTTCAAAGCCAAACGAGATACTCTCCGACAACTACTATTACATGTGGGAGTTCAACGCCGGATGGCGTTGGCCAAGAAGGGGCTGCAAGGTTACATCACCGCTATGAAGCTAGAAGACGCAGCGCGCCGTGAGACTGAGGAGTGGAAGGCCGCCGACATGAAGGCGCTGGCTATAGTAGCGCAAATGCTGCGCCCTACGTACCAATCCATGGTTCGAGATGCTAAGTCTGCGTCGGAGGCGTGGGAAATACTTCGCTCTTTCTTCGTGAAGCAGTCGCTTCATAATCGCGTGCAGTTGAGGAAGAGTTGCACAATTCTCGCTGGGCGCAGGAGAGGACCTGATGAAGCACATTGTGCGATTTGACGATTTGTGCTCGAGAATGGCTTCTATGGGCGAGCCTGTGTCCGAAGACGAGAAACTAGTAATATTGCTCGGAAGTTAACCCCCGAAGTACGATGCGATGGTCCGCATCATCGAGGCGCATGACAAGGTCACGCTACTAGACGCAAAAGAGATGTTGCGTCGAGAGTTCGAACCGAAGAAGAAGCGCAAGGAGAAGGAACAAGCCTTCAAAGCCTCAGCGCGTGAGCAAGGTGGCCATGGTGGCCGTGAGCGAGGCAACAGAAGTCGTCATAATAGCCATGGTGGCCGTGGTGACAATGGTGGTGCTCGCTGGCGCCGCCACCACAATAAATTCTGGGGCAGGGTTTCGTGGAGCCTGCTACAACTGCAATACCTTTGGACACAAACGTGAGCATTGTCCGGAGCAAAGAATCCAAAATCAGGAGATGGGTTTGTTTTCTCGGCGACAAGTTGTGCCCCTATTCGGGATGTCACCTGGCTGCTTGATAGTTGCGCAAGTAGTCACATGACTGATGAGATGGATGATTTTGTTGAGTACCAAGAATTGCAGTCGCCAATCATCATAACGGCGGCGAATGGGCAGCGGCTGTCAGCTAGAGGAAGATGATCAGTGCGGTTTGAAGTCCAAGGTACGCGCACGATCAGGTTGACGGATGTACTGTATGTGCCCAATCTGGGCAGAAAGTTGGTGTCAGTTCCGGCTTTAACGGCACATGGAGTGGTCGGGCAGTTCGAACGTAAGAGAGCAGCACTCGCAGTGAACGGAGAAATTGTTGGGGTGATTCAGCTACATGGTAAGCTGTTCGCGTGGCATGTGCAGCGGCTGGGGGCTGAGCAAGCGTCTCAGGCCGTCGTAAAACAAAGAAATGATAGTCTGTTGTGGCACGCCCGCTTGGGAAACATATCAGCGTCGAAGATAAGCGCAATGGCAAAGGCTGGTGGTGTTCTTCCGTCATTTGAGCATGGTGCAGACAGTGAGATTGCTGGTTGTGGTGGCTGCGCACAAGGCAAGATGACAACGAGCCCGTATGCGCGCAAGACAGCCAAGTGAGGACAAGCGGTCCTCTAGAAGTTATCCGTACATATGTCATGGGCCCCATGAAGCCTTAATCCAAGGGAGGTGCGGTATATGTGCTTTAGTTTATTGATGACTACAGTAGATTCGTCTACGTGTACCTGTTGTCATCAAAAGCGCAACTATTTGACCGTTTTCGCGAGTTCAAGGCTCTCGCGGAGAAGCAAATGGGATGCAAAGCTCAAGTGTCTTCGCAGTGACAACGGCGGAGAGTGCATCAATGCGCGGTTTACTCGGTATTTCACGGCCAATGAAATTGTGCATCAGACCAGCGCGCTATACTCACCTCAGCAGATGGTTTAGCTGAGAGGATGAACAGGACTTTCACTGAAATGGCTCGGTCGATGATGTACCACATGGAGGTCAATCGCTGCTGGTGGGGAGTGGCCGTGATGACGGCTGTTCACATTGTCAATCGGGTCCCTAATACTGCGCGCCGCGATAAGTCCCCGCTTGAGGTTCTTACCGGCGTGCCATCATCTCTCGAATACCTTCGTGTGTTTTGTTGAGTGGATATGTGCATCTTCATAAGAGCAAGAGGACGAAGTGGAACGCGAAGTCGCATCTCTGTATTTTCTAAGGGTGTTCGGATGGGTCAAAGGCGTATCGAGTTTAGGATCTCGATGATCAACGGCTGGTTAAAACACGCACGGTGATCTTAAACGAGTATCCTCCAGCTCGTTATCACGATGTGGTTCTCGTTAGTGGCGGCAATCATCTACGGAGTAATGCTGTGCTCGACGACGAGGATGATGAAATCGGTACGTCTAACACACCACTTACACCTGATGCTCCCGCTGTTGCCATGGATGTTGATGAAACGGGAGATGAACCAGTGGACATGGAGGTGGATAGTGGTTCAGTGTGCAGCACAGGTTTCGCTTGCAGGGGCTCCATGTGTATCGCTCCCGACGTTGGCGACACTGTATCTTCAAGCGAAACATCACTGAGAAGCTATCCTGGACGTGAACTTCGAGATACCCTTCGCAGAGCTCCTGCTATTTCGAATAGTGACCCAGTTCTGCAACTACCTGCACCCTCTCGCGAGATTGAAGCTCCTGCTCCAGCCAGAATGCTAACCTATGGTGACGACCGAATGGTCTTTAGTGGTGGAACCAGACCTGGCCGTGGATCTCTCTGTGAGCAGACTCGGATGCTGACTGACGGAGATGGTGGTGCTGATGTACCTCTACTCGCTAACGAACCGCATGTGGGCTCGCAAAATGGTGATGATGCCGTTGAACCGGACCCTAAGTGTCCCCGGCTGGATGAGTACGAGATCGCACTAGCAGCAACGGATGTACCTAGCAGCTACGCGGAGGCGATGGCCTCACCTGAAGCAGTCCAGTGGAAAGAAGCAATCCGCAAGGAGCTGAGGTCACACATTCGCAACCACACTTGGGATTTACTAAGGCGTCCTCACGGTGCACGTGTTATTGGGTGCAAGTGGGTATTTGCTCACAACTTTGATGAGCACGGCAATATTGTTCGCTACAAGGCTCGTTTGGTAGCTATCGGCTGCTTACAAACTCGTGGTGTCGACTACTACTATACATACTCTCCCGTAGCAAGTACAAACACCATTCGTGTGTTTCTCGCTATTTGTTGCAGCAAGCTCAAAAGATTCGACAATTCGACATTGAATCGGCGTTCCTAGATGGAATGCTCGACGAGGATGTGTATATGTCTGTGCCACAAGGAGTTCGTGCTGATGGAGGGCTGATGTGCAAGCTGCGACGGAGTCTTTATGGTCTGAAGCAAGCCGCGGCCGTGTCGTTCAAAACAATCCGCACAGCGTTTGTCGAAATGGGGTTTGTGCAATGCCGTGCTGACCCATGCTTATTTGTTCGCCTCGGGAAGATCAACGGGTCGCTAGTCTATATCGTACTATATGTAGACGATTTACTGGTCGGTTGTACCACGGATGCTGAGGCCGACGCAATTTTGCGCTGAACTCAGCACACGATTTACTGTAAAGTCGCTTGGGGATGCTCGCTATGTTCTCGGTATGGAAATCGAGTATGCACCTACAAAGGGGGAGCTCGTTTGAAGCAGACGCAGTTCCTCAATCGCATGCTGGAGAGATTTGGACAAGTCAAAGCCAATTCGGTCCGAAATCCAATGGTGCTGGGTCAGGACTTCACACAAGATGAGTCGTATGAGGTGTGCGAGGACGCACGCACCTACCGAGAATTAATCGGGAGTCTGCTGTACGTTGGTAATGCAGCGAGACCCGATATCAGTGCAGTATTGTCAACGCTCTCGCAGTACCTGGATTGTCCACGTGAGATGCATGGCGTGCAGATGTGCGCGTTTTACAGTATCTAAAGGGTACTGCTACGCGTGGAATCCGCTATCACTCCGACTCGTCCAACAGATCTGGTATCAATGCCTACGCTGACGCAAATTGGAGTGGTGATAAGCACACTCGGCGCTCAACATCTGGTGGTATGTTGCTCCTTGGGGGTGGACCGGTCGTCTACAAAAGCACGCGCCAATCCACGGTTCCCTTATCTTCTGCTGAAGCAGAATATATGGCGCTTGCGTTTGCCACTCAAGAAGTTATCTGGTTGTGTTATCTACTCGTTGAAATGGGGTTCAAGGCTGAAGGACCGACCACGATTCACCTGGACAACAAGTCGGCGATTGGGATGACTACAAATCAAGGGTACACGCCACGTGCTAAGCACATAGACCTACAGGCGCATTTCGTGCGTGACCACGCCGAAGTGGGACGCATCAAGCTGCAGCATGTGCCGACTGAAGAGCAGCTGGCTGACTTGTTAACGAAGGCAGTGCCAACTCCGCGGTTGCTGACATTTTGCCAGTAGAGCAGTGTTTTGGACGTGTAAGTTGAGGGGGAGTGTTAAGCCTCGGTGTCACACATCACATATTGTGTGTGATACACAAGAGCAACTTGCATGTTGCACTGAATGATGGTCATAGAAGCTTCGTGAACAAGTGATCAAGTTTACCAGGGTTCTAGAACAGTGCTGGTAGATCGCCACGTAGACAAGCTAGCTAAGTTTTAGAACTCAATCAATCACTTTCCATTCTGCGCTGCAATTACCAAGTCCAAGTTAATGTACTTGATATATTGTGCTTTGCAAAGCTTTTGTCGTTTTCACTTAGCTTGATGCTCGATGTATAATAAATCGAGGTCGTTTTATAAAGCGATGTTATAAAAAGGGACAGATCGTACAAGTTAGGGTAGCTGCTAAATCAAGCTACGACAAGCCAGATCGAGTGCTCGTGGTCGATTTACGACAAATCGATCTCGATCTCCTGTAAAACGACCCCTTTTGCGTTTTTGAAACGCAAATCGAGGACAGATATAATAATTCCAGGTCTGCCTTTCCCATCTCATTTTTACGCCTGGTTTTATGTGCCGATCATGCTCGATCTAGGCCATAATACGGAGCGACATTTCATCTGCAAAGCACAATAACTGTTACTTCAAAAGTATATCAGAGGGACGCCAGGATTTTTTTTAGCCAAAAGTGCCGCTACTCACTTTCAATCGAGAAAATTCTAGGATCTAAAGAAAACGAGCCAGATGAAACTCTTGTAATCTATAGCCGCATGACAATGAAAAAAAAACGTGAATGTTTCTTGTGTCGGCTAGGGAAGACATCAAAACCCAATCACCCAAATGATGTTGCTTCAAGAAAAGATGGTTAATTAAGGATCATCATGAATGACACTAAAATTGGTGGGTTATAAATGAAACTGATGAACTTCGGATACATTTGTGGAGCACGTACCTGGACCAGAAAACGTGTGGGCAGACATGTTATTCCGATGAGCAGAGAATCATGTCCCAGTGGCAACGGTGAAGAGAATCAAGTCAGTACGTCGACGAACTACGCCAACTACAAAAATGCTACGATCACTGGACGACGAGAAGTTCGTTTGGCCTACACTACAAGAACTAACTATTGTCCAAGCAAGGTTCGAACCGCCGACGGGAGCGGTGACCACAACGGACGGGGTGACCACAACGGACGGGGTGATCACGGTGGACGACCGGATCTGGGTGCCGCCAGAAGAAACCGAGCTCATACAAAAGCTGTGTATCGTTGCACACTGTTGTGCCCAAGGACACCGCGGTCAACACGCCATGACCGCCCACCTTGGCCGACCTTTCAAGATCGACAATCTCAAGGGGACGGTGGCAAAATTTGTGAACGATTGCTTGCTGTGCTTGCACTGTCGAGGGGGGGGGATTGTCCTAAGGCCTTGGGGCGAAGTGATCAACTGCAGCACCCGCAATGGCTTTCTCCATTTCGATTTCTGTGTACATGGGAGCCAGCTACGGACCAAGCAAGTACATTTTGGTCCTCAAGGACCATGCTACACACTACTGCAAATTGGCGGTGGCGGACACTGCTGACAGCATAGTACGACTGAAGCGCTACTGATGTGGCACTCAAGGTTCGAAGTACCGCCGGTCTGGGTGTCAGACAACGGCACGCACTTCAAGAATGAAATCGTGGCCGAACTGAGCCGCCGACTGCGTACCCAGCAGACCTTCACGCCCGCTTACAGTCCTTGGGTGAACGGATCTGTCGAGAGAGTGAATCGCGACATCCTGCTGGTTATCAAGGCGATGATCCTATCCTACAAGGTGATTTAAAAGGATTGGGCAAACCTGGTTCCGCTTATACAGGTGAAGTTGCATCATACCGCTGTGCCGTCGCTGGGGAACCGGTCACCGTTGGAGTTGTTCACGGGGTTACAGAACTTGACTCCATTGCAGAAATTCTACTTACCTCAAGCGAAGAAGCTCCAGCAGGTACCGAAGAGTGCCGAGATCGACGGTTATCTCGCTGACCTACGTGGAAGTATACAAGACATACACTGCGCTGTTGAGGACAAGAGGCTCAAACAACGCCTTCTCAGCAAGAAACGCGAGCGTGGTGAAAATCTGGTGAACTTCACGGTGGGTGACTATGCTCTCCGTTCTCGAGTGGATGAGAAGCAGAGCAACGAGCTACGAGAAACACGGGTGGGTCCGTGCCGTGTGGCGCGTGTGGACACTAATTCGTTTCGATTGCGGCACTTGGTATCCGGCGACGAGCTGGACGTACACTCCTCGAGATTGGAGATGTACGCTGATGACAGCCTGGAAGTGACGGACGCGTTGCTCGAGCGCATATCTGCGCAAAGCATCGCGCTGGCGGTCGACAAGTTCAAGGGCCATCTGTGGAATAACAACATGAAGGACTACGAGATCAAGGTCGGATATAAAGGTCTACAATCTTTTGAGGATTCGTACGAGCCTATGACTGATCTCGCGAAAGAGCTATGCGTGTTGGTGGACAACTGCGTGATGCAGACGACGGACCAGTAGCTCCACGACTTCTGGCAAGAGCTGCAACAAGGTGGTGGACAGCGTGGGAAACTGGCTGTTCCAACCACCACAACTACTGGTGAAGAGCGACCATCTCGGGGTGGAACACGACCGGCACGGCGCCGGCAGACTGGTAGGAAACGACGTCGAACGGCTGATGGACATGGCGTCCAGCAGGGAGACCACGACCTCCACGAAGGAGGTCAAGCAAGTCTGGGGCAGACCGCAACTGGGTTGGCTGGCAACCGAGAACCTCACCGATCTGCAGGTCGCCAGACGCGGTCGAGAACCGCAGCCGCAGGGGACGGGACGAAACCTGGTGGCAAACGGAGCCGAACCATTCGACATCGCAGGGACCGTGGCCAGCGCAGCTAGTCCATATAGACTACGCTCGCGCGGTGACCGAGCGTTTGGGCGGTGACCAAGCTTATGGGGCTGTGTAGTGGATTCTAGGCACATCAGCTTGGTTCACCGCAGCGAAACTCACGTGGAAGTTGTCCGACGGCGTCAGCTGTATGCAAGAAGTGGACTGAATGCTGGACGAGGACAATGAGTGCAGGCTTGTCTTGCTGGACAAGGCAACAGTGCCCAGGTCAAGCTATACAAAGATCTAGTATGCCCAACTGCATATTTCTATTATATGGTTTCATTTCTAAGACTGTCAGGCAAGTGGCTTCTGCTTATGACAGTCTGTACCTGTGAGGTTGGTGGACACGGGCTGGTTACCATCAGACCCATGATCCTGTTCCTTCCTCATTTTCCATTTTACTTAGAGGAGCACACATCAATAGACTACACTCTATTTCGATTCGGGTTGGCCTCCGTATCGACTGTGTTTCCGCTGATTCAGTGCTTCAACCCGGGACCCTTTACAATAACGTTATACTGTTTGGACTCAATCCGGGCGACACAGACAACGTTCAGTTAGCTATCTTTTTCACACAGATATTAGGAATTAGGATTCGCATTATTACAAAATATATCTTTCCTGCCGGCACACCAGAATCGAAGAATCCATAAAATACCGCCTCGAACCGCATTCCTCACCTCTGAAACAAAGTTTAGAGAAATACTGATTAAGGTGATCAACAAGTTTAAAGGGTTTTGGGAGGTGCCATTTTTAAAATATGACTATCCTAGAATATTTTGCTCATCCCACCCTACACGTTGCCGTAGTCCTACTGAACAGACAATAACATCTACCACACATGTAACAAAACAACACAAAAACGTGGAAATGTGGTTGCATGTTTATGTTTCTTGGACGAGTGCCACGGCTCGCAAAACCGACGCTGGCAAATGTAAATGTATAGACAATTTATAAATCCCTCCAGACACGGAAACAGCACCATAACAAGAAAAAAAGGTCCAAGCAGGACACCGCGTCGAAGTGTACGGGCTACCCATTAATCTTTAACGCCGCCGGTTTCGTTTTTGTTTAATGTCTCTGGTGACATTGTGATTATTTTCGGCTGTTCCCTTTGTATTTCCCAATTATCTATTGCGGTAAAATGACGTAACCAATACATGTTTTTAATTTGTTGTACCTCTGTAATTATCTATACATCGATCACAATGCACGATTTTACGAAATATACTTTGCCTAACGCTAAAATAGACAACTTGCGTCTGAAAAGTATTCAGACGCAAGTAGAGATCTTGCTTTGCAATGATTGGTTTCCCGGACCTTCTGGCCCGGGGGGTTCGCAGTTATCCTGTGCTATACGAAGTGTTTTGGAGATATGAGGCCTCGTACATACATTTGCCCTGTTAGTTGCGCAGTCATCGGTTAAATAAAAGTTTAGCCATTACACCATGACATTATATTATAGTACATACTATGTATATCTAAAACACATCTATCGTACGAGAACGCTGGTTGAGGTTGCCCGGGCCTTTCATTTGCAAGCTTCTCAATGTGTATTGAAGTATAATGCTCCGAGTCCACACTATGCTCTGTTATTTGAACATCTTCAATTGCAAGAAAAAAAACATGCCAATGGAAGGCACAAACAGTAATATGTTTGCACGAGCTGGATAGGCAGTCTTCCTCACCGCTGTAGAGTCAACAACATACTTCTCTGGTCCACCTTACAATGGCCCGTGAGTTATTTTTGTGGGCCACAATATATTAAAAGTAAAAATTGCTTGAATAAAAACATTTTTGGTATCCTGTTTGGCGCCTAAATCGCTGGTTCAACAAGAACAATTTTGACGCGCTTCATTCATCACCACCCACGGCAAATGCACTGGCGTCTAAATTCGTCTCGTTAATCATTTCGCGCCGCCAACACGGAACAACCCCCAGCCCAGTCAAGGATGTTTAGAAAGCTGCACCAAATGGACGTCTCACCGCAACTGAAGGTGGCCATTGCACTGTATCTTGCTCAGCGACAGTCGGTGGTTGCCTACGATGAGGCAGTATTGCCACAGCGGCATCGGGCTTCGGTCTACATCGTCACACCCTCCTCAAGATGTAACGACTGTAACACGACAGCGCAACACTGCTGCAAGTTCAACAGCGGCGATCTCCTCCTCCTCGACGGCTCGACAACGTCGAAGTGGTCGAGAGGGTACGAGATGTACCTCGCTGCCAGCGGCAAAATCTGCGCCCGCTTGGCACCACTACAGGCATCCCTAAGTCCACCCTACTGCGTTATTTTAAGCGAAGCGTAATCTAAAGACGGATATCACGCGTTCGACCAACCCTCACCTCACAGCACAAGACCCGACGTTAAGCTTGGGCATTGGGTCGTGTCAAACATCCAATAGATGCTGTTATTGATTATTGACAATGTTTTTTTTGAAATGCCAATAAACAATATTTTGTCTTTAAAAAAAATTCTGTTCGTGCTCACATCGTATCGATATCACCACATGCACGACACAGTGCATCTTGACGATAAATGGTTCAACATATACAAAGCGAACACGAAGTATTACCTAGCCAAAGACGAGTGTCTGCCGTACCGCTCGTGTCCCAATAAAACGATACATATGGAAGGTAATGTTCCTGGCTGCAGTGGCCAGACCTCGGTACGTATTCAGCAAAAAGCGCTACTTTGATGGCAAGATTGGTATTTGGCCGGTCGTGGAGCGAACCGGTGCTCAAAGAGGCTCCAAAAGCCGACCGAAAGGTGCCCAAGTGAACAAGAACATATCAATGACTCGCAAAGTGCACACGACGATGCTTCAGGAAAGTTTTTTCCCGCTATTCGGGAGAAGTGGTCAGGTAAGTTCATTTTAAAGGTGATATGTTGCTGACGGTTGCTCTTCGAGCACAATGTTGCTTAATGTTGCACTTATATTGCAGGAAGAAAATCCGGAACGATTAAGGTTCAGCAGGATAATGCTGGACCCCACGCCCAAGATAGTAAATGCCGACCTTGTCAAAGCCGATCAGGTGGACGGGACAGCCATATGATCAGCCAGCAGCCGCATTCACCTGATATGAACGTATTAGATCTCGGCTTCTTCGATTCATACAGTTCCTGCAGCACCACACGCCTACGTTTAATATTGACGGCCTCATCGCTGCTGTTGAGACTGCTTTTGACTCTGTAATCTACCTTACTTTAGATAAGTGTTTTTAACACTGCAAAAGGCCCTAGGTACAGATATTGCATGCAAAGGAGGGAATAACCACAGTCTCCCTCGTGTTCGCAAGCTTCACCTCCTCAACGCTATACCACCAGTTTCATTACCTGTGATACCGTGAAAGTCGATGCTGGATTCGCTCATTTGCGCTAAGCATAGTAATACCCTATTTTTTTTGCAAATCAATCAAAGTGTATTTTTTCATATTGCCTTGGTGAAAGCTGACTGGTCGATTTATTTTGGTACTGTCGACTTAACCGCTACGCTATCTGCGTCACAATGAATTAAACCTCATGTTAAATCTACGCTTTGGGCTCGTTTTATGCCAATCTGTTTAGGTTACATGTAATCCGTTTGAAATATACTCAGAAAATCTGTATATAAGCGCTGTTAATTATAGCTAAAAACTGAGTGAATTACGACACTTTACCTCATTTCTGGTGGTCGCGCCGGCAGAAAAGCACTGTTATATTCATTTGCGTGCTCGGTATGTAAACAGTTTCAACATGATCTTGTGCAGATTGACGCGGTCTTTTCATCCGTGCATTTCACGCCAACAAACTTACAAAAATGTTGTTGCTGTCCTGTAGCTTGATTCATCAAATGACCATTCTTAGGTGGACAAGAGAAGTACTCCCTTTCCGTGCCCTCTCACAGAATTTACAAGTAATGTCATGACATCATTCACCCTGCATCGCAGCCGCAGCATCGGTCTGTGCATTTGATGCTGCATTGGGTATACCCTTCAAAACTATAACACCAGTCACGACATACGTGCTAAAATCTTTAGCAAAATTTATCTAGCCTCTACCAGTACTTGTATCGGCTAAGCCGCACACTATAATAGCACTGTACACCAGAGGATGATAGTAACTTGAATTTTGCAGTAGTAGATACATATACGAATGACTGGAGCTTCCAATTCTACTTTACTCTTTATCTGTACACAAGAACGACGATACCATTGATATCATCTCGCGCGATAATATTCATCTAACCACTAGAGATAGTTGTTGCATTAATTTCAAAAAATTTAACCTAATGAGCGAAATTAGACGGGTCGATACGGTAGATCAGCTGGAAGGTACTGTAGACCAATTCTGAAGACCAAGACCACCAGGAGGACACGTAAGCTTGAGTAATTAATCTAGAAAATCATTTAATGACAAACTTATCAAGCCTGGCAGTAAGTACGATATTAATTTGAATTTGAAGTCGTACTTAAGGTCATCGCTCCAAATAGCTTTTACAGTGATAGGTTTTGAGTTTTCTATCGAAGTTTTAGAAATACCTCAAATGCCTCGAAATGTGTGGCTTTCCAAATTGATGGTAGCTGATAATATTAGGCAGATTTATTGAAATAGCGAATATATACGGGAGGTACAAAAATCAAGACAAAAAGTAGAAAATTCCAAACCGATTTTCTTACGTGCAGTCCTAGAGGTATAGGTACCTGGCCGTGCTCTCCACACATATACATTTCGCAATTTGCATAGAGGCGACGTTACCACCGACAAACGAACTAGCCAAGCGCACTGATACAGCCACACGTTCACTCTCTCCTCCGCCGTTATCAATCCCATAGAACTCGCGCTCTAGACTTCATAGTGTATGGCACCAATATCTCGTCTGACAGTCAGGAGCTGGATTGTTATCCATTCTTTAAGGCCAGCACCACGCATGCACCTTGTGCTTGTTCTCGTTGCGTATTCTAAATTGGCAATCGCTCCCGCTAGGTCACAATGCTAGAAGTAATGTTGACTGAAAATACTACCGAGTTAATACCAATTACCGTTAATCCCTTCCTAATAACAGTTATTAGGGGTATTACCTTTTATGTAAATTTGATGTAGGGGCAGGCAGAACTTGAAGGTCTCGAGAAATGGCCAATCATAAGCTGAATGTTTTGTACACAATCCTTACATAAATGTAATACCAACGGTATTAAATCGTTAATTTACCGCGGTAAGGTATTACCGGGTATTAACAGCTAGAAGCATGCTAGTAGTGGGCATTTCTCACTCCGAACAAACCTAAGGTGAAGGATACAGTTTCTTGCACATAAAAAATTACTGGGTGATTAAGCACGTCCAGAAATATATTTTCTCCGGGAGAATTCTAGGTGTAATGACGATTGAAAATGCTTTGACAGATAAGTAAGAATATTTTTCATCTCTATGAATTTGAGCTCCTTACTAACGTAAAGTTAGCTCTGAGAGAAACATACTGTACATAATTCTGAGCTTTCAGTTCTGTCACTTCATGAAACTGTTAACATAGCGTACGAAGAACTTCTTCAGCACATCACTAGGGACACCGATACACGTTGATTCTTAGTTGTTTGTACTAGATGGGCCCGTAGTGTCAGCTTTTACCCTTACAGTTTGATAATCTTGAAAGACACTACGCTTGTGTCATCCATCAATTTACAGCGGTGCATCGTGAAGGTGCTCCCCCATCACTAAAAGAAGTTTAACTGATGGAAGGTATGAATCTTGGACACGAAGCTCGGACGAAGCGGAGGGAGGGACGTCGCAGACGGCGGGACCGGAGCGAAGGCACTTGAGGGGTAGAATGAAGATTCGAAAGTGATTGAATTGTTGGAGCTTACATCCTACTGTTATAGACACGCGACCCTGCGTCCTATCACCTAGTGCATCTAATCAACCATCACTCACCGGTGTTCATCCAATCATCCTACTCGTCTAATCATCGGTGGCGTAAACAACTTACCGTAATCACCATAATTAACGTGGGTTCGGATTGGACCGGTTCGGGTTAACCGGTTAATGGGTACAACTGGTACACAGTACCCAAGACCAGCAACCCTCAATACGCCCCCTCAATGCGAAGTCCCACGAATGCCGAGAGCCACCATCAGATCCGTGTTACGTGGTCCCGCAAGCGCCTTCGTCATGATGTCCGCTAGCATCACAGAAGTCTCGTAGTACTCAAGCTTGACTTCACCGCGCTTGACTTCATCGCGGATGTGGTGGTACTTGATGTCGATGTGCTTGGCGCGACCGTGGTTCACTGGGTTCTTCGTCATCTTGATGCACGACTGGTTGTCTTCGCGGATCATGAGTTCGGGTCCAGTCTCATTAGCGGCCACCAGAATCTCGCATAGCAGGCGATGAATCCACTTGCCTTGTTGGATAGCCAGACTGAGCGCGATGTACTCCGCTTCACTCGTGGACAGTGACACACTTGATTGCTTCTTGCTTCCCCAGCTCACAGGCGCACTCATGAGCATGAACGTGTAGCCTGAAGTGGACTTGCGGTCGGCGAGGTCGCCGGCCCAGTCCGCGTCCGAGTAGCCACGAAAGTCGATCTTGTCGCCCGGCTTGAAGCAGATCCCATGCGTCTTGGTGCCTTGCAGGTAGCGAAAGATACGCTTGACCGCAACCCAGTGTTCCTCTTGGGGGTTCTCCATGAAGCGCGATACATAGCCAACGGCGTACGCGATGTCTGGGCGCGTGGCGGTCATCAGGCGCATCAGAGCACCAACAGCTTCGCGAAACGGAGCGTTCACCTTGGTCGCCGCGTCGCTTGGAACCAGTCGAGTGCTCATGTCCACCGGACTCACCACGGCCTTGCACTCGTCCATGGCGAAGCGCTTCAGGATGTCGTCCACGTATCGCCGCTGGCACATGGTCACGCTGCCGTCCGGGCCGTCCACCAACTCGATCCCAAGAACAAACGCGCACTTGCCGCTGTCGGTCATCTCGAAGCGCGTCTTCAGGTCGGTCTTCGTGCGTGCGATCAGCTCGGGCGAACTCCCGGTAATCAGTACGTCGTCCACGTACACCAGTACAAGCACGCAGTGACCGTCCACCACCTTGATGTAGAGGCACGGATCGAAGGCCGACACTTGGAAGCCGATGGAGCACACGAACTCGTCGAAGGTCTCGTTCCACACTCGCGAAGCTTGCTTGAGACCGTAGATGGCCTTCACCAGTTCCAGGCAGTCGAAGTCACCATCCAGTTCGACGCCTTCCGGAACCACGCAGAAGACCACCTCCTTCATTATCCCGTACAGGAATGCTGTCACCACGTCGAGTTGGTCGAGGGGCCAGCCAAAATACTTGGCAATCGCGATCACCATGCGCAGCGTCACATACTTGACCACGGGCGAGAACGTCTCGGTGTAGTCAATGCCGTACTTCTGCTTGAAGCCCTTGGCCACGAGGCGCGCCTTGTACTTCTCGATCGAGCCGTCCGCTTTGCGCTTGATCTTGAACACCCACTTGGTACCGATGGCGCGTTGTCCGTTAGGCAACTTGGCAGCTCGAAACACACCACGCAGTCGCATCGACTTGAGCTCCGCGCGGATCGCTTTGCGCCAGTGCACTTGATCAGGACCGTTCACAGCCTCTTGGAACGTCGTCGGCTCCGATAGATCGGCTGCTGCTTCCACAGCTTTGGCACTGGCACGCCAAAACACTGGAGGCGTCGAGTCGTCGTCTTCATCTTGGTCCCCAGACTTTTCTTCTTCGTCGGGGTCGGCTCGGCGCGAAGAGGATACGTCCGGCGCACTTGCTTCTACTAAGCCAGCTCGGTGACGAACGGGGCGCGATCTTCTGGCAGTGTCGTCGTCGCCACTCGGTCGGTACTTGCGCTTCCCCGCCTGCTTGAAGCTCGTTTGGCGCGGTCCATCGTTGTCGTCCAGGTCCAGTGCGTCCAGGTCCAGCACAGCATCATCGACGTCTTCATCCGAAGTATGCGTCGAAAGTCCAAAGGTGGACTCATCGAAGTTGACATCGCGACTAATAACCACCTGCCCCGCCTCGATGTCATAAACTCGATACGCCTTGGACACTTCTTCGTAGCCGAGGAACAGCCCGGCGCGAGCCTTGGGGTCCCACTTGCGCCGTCTTTCCTTCGGCGTCAGGATGTACGTCTGGCATCCGAACACACGCATGTGCTTCACACTCGGCTTGGACTTGTAAACGATCTCGAACGGAGTCTTGCGTTCGATCTTGGGTGATGGCAGACGATTCTTCACGTAGATGGCTGTCATGGCCGCCTCAGCCCAGAAGCCCTTGTCCAGCTTGGCGTGATGCAGCATGCTGCGGCCAATCGTGACGATGGTCCGGATGGCGCGTTCTGCCGTGCCGTTGGTCTGGTGCGCGTACGGAACCGTGGTTTGCTGCTCGATGCCTTCGACTTCGTAAAAGGCCTTGAGCGAGTTGGTCGCAAACTCACGGGCTCCGTCGTGCCGCACAAACTTGACCTTCTTGCCGAACTGCTTCTGCACCTTCGTGACGTACATCTTGATGCAGTCCTCGCTCTCCGACTTGGCACGCAGGCAGAAACCCTTCATGCATCCGCTGGCTTCGTCCACGATCAGCAGCAGATACTTGCTGCCACCCAGTGACTCTTCTTCCATGGGGCCGCACACGTCGAAGTGGAGCAGCTCGAACGTGTCGTAGTGACGCTTGTCACGGTTGCTTGGGAACGGCTTCTGGACCATTTTCCCTTGCTGGCAGCCGCGACACACGCTTGGTCCACTCGACTTGGAAGGTGCCTTCGCGTCCTTGATCATGTTGTTGTCGACCATCTTGCGAAGCACCTCCACCGGAGCGTGACCCATACGCGCGTGTAAGTCGACTGTCTTCCCACTGGTCGCCGCATTCGCCGATCGCTGAGGCGTCTGGAGCCAGTAGAGTCCATCCACGAGGTTTGCCGTCGCCACCACTTGCTTGGAGCCCTTGTGCGCAATCTGCATCTTGGTGCCGTCGAACACGACTTGGAACAGACCACTCTTGTTGATCTGTGGCACCGAAAGCAGATTCTTGCTCATGCTTGGGACGTACAGCGCGTTCTTGATCTCGATGTCGCGCTCGTCGCCGTTGGGCAGCCCACACCCATGATGGCCGCCTTGTTGCCGTCGGCCACCGAAAGTTCGCCTTCGTTCCGCTCAATCAAATGAGCGAACTTGGCCTTGTCGTTGCAGATGTGGTGCGTTGCGCCACTGTCGACCGCCCACATCCCGAGCATATCCTTGCCCGTCGAAATGCCACACTCCAGTGAGAACGCGAACGTCACTCGATCATAGCCGTAGTCGTAGTTGTAGCTGGCGTCGTCGTTCCTCCACTGGGCATTGTTGGCCCCGCGTCCACGGCCATTGCCATTGCCGCCGCGTCTTGGGCCCCGATTCTCGTCCTTCTGCTTGGTCCAGCACTTGTCAATGGTGTGCCCCAATTTCCCGCAGTACGTGCACTGGCGAGACTCTCGGTCGGTGTTGAACGCCTTGGCCGCATTCTCCGTCTTCACCGTCGCCGTCTTCTCGCCTTGTCTCTTGATGTGCTCATTCGTGAGCACCTTCACGACGTCTTGCGATCGTAGTTCAGCGCTGCTCATCTCCAAGTTCAGCACGACGTTCTCGTAGCTCTTGGGGAGGCTGCGCAACAAGCAGATCGCCACGTCCTCGTCCTCCATCTAGGCGCCGATGCTGCTGAGCTTGGCGCTGATGTTGAGGACCTCATTGCAATGATGCAACACGTTCCCGCCTTCCGACATCTCCATGCTGAAGAGTTGGCGCTTCAGGTAGATGCGTCCAGCCTTCTGCGAACCACCGTACAGCGTCTTCAAGCGCGTCCACGCAACCCACGCTTCCTCGCAGTCGTCGACCACATGGTGGTAGTCCGCGTCCATGTGAAGCAACATCAGTCCGAACGCGATGTTGCTCTACTTGACGTAGTCGTCCTTGGCCCGCGAGTCCGTGAAGCTCGGCGTCGTCTCGCGGTTCACGACATGCCACGTCGACTTGGTCAGGAACACGCCACGCATGTAGCGGTTCCACGTCGCGTAGTTGTCCCCGTTGAACTTGTCAATGGAGACCTTGGTCAAGGCATCTTGGGCAGAGGACATGGTGCTTGGGCTCATAACCTGATGGAAGGTATGAATCTTGGACACGAAGCTCGGACGAAGCGGAGGGAGGGACGTCGCAGACGGCGGGACCGGAGCGAAGGCACTTGAGGGGTAGAATGAAGATTCGAAAGTGATTGAATTGTTGGAGCTTACATCCTACTGTTATAGACACGCGACCCTGCGTACTATCACCTAGTGCATCTAATCAACCATCACTCACCGGTGTTCATCCAATCATCCTACTCGTCTAATCATCGGTGGCGTAAACAACTTACCGTAATCACCATAATTAACGTGGGTTCGGATTGGACCGGTTCGGGTTAACCGGTTAATGGGTACAACTGGTACACAGTACCCAAGACCAGCAACCCTCAATATTAACTTGTTAACAAGTTAAAAGAAGGCGTACGAATGTTGCATGATCTCAAAATCGTTGCAACTCAGACAGGTTGCACGAATGTTGCATGATAAAAATCTTTCGATTGCCATTAGAACATGTTGCACGAATGTTGCATGATCTAAACATATCCTGGTTTGTAGCCCGCCTAACACAGTTCTTCGAACTTCGAATTTAGGAAACAGTTGATAGGATACTCAACACGACACAAAAGTCAAGCAACGAGATGTGCTGCTGGTCGAAGACGGTCATTATAAACGGCATCACCACCAGCATCATCAAGCTTCTATTCGGTCGTTGGGTGAAGATGGTGATAATTCAGTTTCCTCGTCGGCAGAAGTAGAACCTGTGTTGGAGTTGGATATATTGCTGTCGAAAAACGAGCGAGCGAGTCTTCTTGATGCTATTCACGATTTCGAGTCGCCCAATCTTATGGAGCCGATTGATGCCCAGCCGTCACTTGAGCATCCTCCTCATTAACGTATGCAAGCATCACCACTTAAGTGAGCGTTTCATTTGGGGGCAGGTTTGGTTGGACAACTTTCTTGGCCAATCAGAGCTCCGGATCTATTCCTAGTCCTAGATACCGACGGAGAAACCAGGGCATCATGAAAGGAAAGACCGGAGTGGCACGCCTTCAACTGATCGAAAAAAGACTGCGGCTAAGACTCCAGTTCATCGTGGAAGTCATTAGTAAAGCCACCAAGACCGCTTTCGCTGAACTCAGCTTCTTCATTTCCTCCTGCGGGTATGCCTTCTTCTGGATGTGTTCCAATGCGTACGCGTCTCTATCATATTCTGGTACATTCCGTGCAGAATTCGGATGCTGGATCTTCACTGTCGTCATATGAACGCAATTATCTGATGTATTCTCCGTTGTTTGTCCCAACGAAAGCCACCGAGACGGTGGGATCTCTATGGTTATTGCTGGACGCTGCCCAGTGTGAAACCGGATGTGAAATTGGTGGGTGTAGTATTATGCGTCGTGTACTGTTTCGCTGTCTTGGATGCGAAGTCGTTGTTGGCAAGTGCACACAGCCGTGTAACGACGGCAACGCTATGCTCCTCCACGATGTGTCGTGCAACAGCCAGGGTAGTATGCATGGACTTTCATGTTAGGTATGCTGGAACCTGCTAGAGATCGAATACTCGCGTCAAGCACTGAGCAATGGCGATGGAGGGGGACGCTCCAGTGGCCAAACACCGAGCACTGTTCCGTCATCGTTCGTGTCGACGTCTCCGCGCCCACTAATGGGGACGTCCCCGCTTGTGCCAATGCCTACGAGCCCTGGATTGGTAGCTCAACAGGATCATTTTCACCGTTTAGACGCGCAACAAATGGTTCAGGGACTACGAAGCATGTGCCTGCTGACCAGAAGCACAACATCATGGACTTTAGAGGTAATGCGACGACATAATGCGTAAACGAAACACATGTAGAACTTTGCCACTACATCAATCTTTTTATGATAATCTTTGACGCAGAAATACCTGAGATTGATAACAGCGTATCGCCATAGCAGACTTTCTCATGCCCAAATTGTCGCCGACCTAAATTAAAAAGTTGATATAAGACCATAGCATCCTATAGAAGCCCAAGCTACATAGTTCTGGTATGATCAGGCAGCTACACGCATGTCCAAGCTCCTTGTACAAAGAGCAGCCGTTGGTCCTCCATAATAATTTACATTTCCTGTCTGCATGGCGAATCGCGGAATGGAGTTCACAAACAACGTCTCGAGGGTGCTGCTTTGAAGTGGATTGGACGGGGTACGTCATCAAGTTTTAAAAAAACTTTTATGTCAGCACAATTGACGATACGTGCACAAGTTTGTCGTGAATAATTTGCTTTGTCATCATAGATGCCGATACTGTAACTGATGTTTGCGTTATTACATGTGTGCTGTTACCAGCATCTGCCACGCACCGGTCCGCGTACCCTCCAAGTATCTTTGAGCCTCATGATTTTACAATCCTATAGCTACAGTTTCCAGAGGCCTAGAGTGTAAAAATTACTTTTGTGTTGGTGCCAGCCAATCACCGATCAGTCGCAGTGGTTTTTGGAACAAACATATTAATAGTGTGTCTTTGCTGAGGTGTTGTAAATTAATGAACAAACTTAATAGTGAGTGTTACTCCAGAAATTATAGGAAGATAAAAAATGAGAACGAGATTTCTTTCATTGAACGAGAAACCTTTATTCTAGCAAGCAATGTTCTACAACTAGGCTTGGCAAACTCAAATATCTTCACATAAAAATTATACACTGTAACCATCGTTAAAATAATATGCAGTCCTTATTAATATATTTCCTATTTGTATGTTTCTGAGCTACTAAGCATTTCAATGATATTAAATACGCATTTAGCACGGCTCGTTTTGGCACGAGTTGCAATCGTCGGTATTTTACGATCAGGAGTAACATCAGCAATAGATGCTTTGCCTAGTCACCTTCACAAAAGGGTGCTCCTTCTGAGGTTTCTCGTGAAACGTACATGCAAGAATTGAGGCCTAGCAGGCGAAGCAGAACCGTTTAGATCATAATGCAGATTGCTTATTATTATTGTATATAGTTTTTTGCCAATTGCCTCTGTCCGGCATCGAACACCTTTAGAGTATCTTCATCGGTAGTTTAGTAAAATTATGAGCAAATCCTTTTTTTCTGGCCCAAACTTATAGAATCGTGCAGGAGAGCTTTGCTCAGACAGATACGCACCGTCAGAAAGTACACGATTTTGCGCTAACTTGATCAAATCATCGTATATAACGAAGGTGCGTATTATTGAGGACAAACGGTGTGCAGTGTATCAGAGATGCAGTACGTCACAGATTGTGTATCGTACATAAGGGCAACTTGAACACCGCTAGGGCCTAACGACGTCCTGAGGGAGGATAATTATTTCCTGTGGGAGTTTAACTGCCGTATGGCACTTGCAAGGAAGGACTTGTTGGACCACGTGGAGATGAAGCCTGAAGATGCAGCTAAGCGGGAGACCGCGACGTGGAAAGCCGCCGATTTCAAGACGTTGGCTGTCATCTCCAAGCAACTGAGTCCGGTTTACCAGTCAATGATCCGGGACTCGAAATCCGCCAAAGAGGCGTGGGAAACACTGCGTGAATTCTTCGTCAAGCAGAACTTACACAATCGAGTCCAGCTTCGCAAGCAGCTACATGATTTCCAGATGTCGCCTGGAGCCGATTTGATGAATCATCTATTGAAGTTTGATGACCTCTGCTTACGGCTTTCTGCGTCGGTGATCAGCTTAGCGACGATGAGAAGCTTGTCATTCTACTGGGAAGTTTGTCAAGTGACTACAACGCCATGGTGAAGATAATTGAGGCGCATGCATCTGTGACTCTAATGGATGCCAAGGAGATGCTTCGTAGGGAATCCGAGACTCTCAAGAAACGTGAACGACAAGAAGAAGCCTTTAATGCGGCTGCCCATGGAGCGAGTGGATATCGACGACATAACAATAACAAGAATTACAATCGGCCACAGGGAGGACCACGTGGCCGTGGCCAAGGTGGTGGTCATCGTGGGGGTCGGCGTGGTAAACGCGGTCAGCGAAGCCAACCTAATGCTAGCCATGGAGCGTCGAAGTTTAGTGGACAGTGCTTCGAGTGTAGCAAGGTTGGTCACTAGCGCAGGGAGTGTCCCCAACTAGCGAACGAGGAGACACAGGGAGATGAATTTGTCTTTGCTGCAAGAATGGCGCAACAAGGTCGTGGCTGCTAGACAGTGGAGCTAGTGCGCACATGACTTACCATCGAGGTGATTTTGTTGCGTTCCGAGCGCTGAGCAGTGCGACAGATATTGTGGTCGCAAGTTGACAGCGTCTGCGTGCAACTGGTGTGGGAACTGTGCGTTTCCGGGTCGACGCTGATCGTATGATCAAAGTGACTGAAGTGTTGTATGTGCCTGATCTAGATAGGCGTCTGCTATCGATCCCTTCATTGGTGGCCAAGGGGGCGTCAATTGGATTCGCTTTCAATGGGTGCGCAATCACTTTTGAAGGGAGATTGGTTGCACGGGTGGAGAAGCGCGACAAGCTATTCGTGTGGAACGTAGTCGCGACAACGGATGAGGATCGTGCGCTGGACATCGCGGCGTTGGCGGATGTGTCAACCGCTACATTGTGGCACGAGAGACTTGGCCACGTTTCAAAGAGGAAGGTGACACTGGCGTCGAGGGCTACATGCGGCAGACCCATCCTCCTATCCAAGAAAGAAGAGGATATCTTGGATGCGCATGTGGGAAGATGAGTGTGAGCCCTTTTTCGAGGCAGTCAGAGAGTGTTGTTAAGACAAAAGATCTACTGGAAGTTGTTCATTCAGACGTCATGGGGCCAATGAAGCCACGGTCGAGAGGGGGGGGGAGGGGCGCGATTTGTGGTGACGTTTGTGGACGGTTTCTCGCGATACGTGCATGTGTATCTCCTCAAGGCAAAGTCGGAGGTATTCAAACGTTTTAACGAGTACAAGAAGTTGGTTGAGGCGCAGACCGACTGTCATATTCGCTGTCTGCGTAGTGACAATGGAGGAGAATATGTGAACAAGCGATTTGGGGATTTTTTTGCCGCATATGGTATTGTGCAGCAGACATCTGCTCCCCATACCCCACAACAGAACGGACTCGCCGAGTGTATGAATCGTACTCTTGTCAAAATGGCGCGAGCCATGTTGCATCACCGCGGATTGGCTAGAGAGTGGTGGGGCGAGGCGCTCAGTACTGCAGTTTATATAGTCAACCGTGTCCCGAACACTGCGCGCCCAGAATCGACTCCCTACGAAGTCTTCACAGGTGTCAAGCCCGATCTGAGTCACCTGCGTGTGTTTGTAGCAAAGGGATTTGTTCACGTCGACAAGTCGCGCCGGAGCAAATGGGATGCGCGAGCTCATGCATGCATATTTTTTGGCTATGCCCCTGGATCTACAGACTATCGTGTCTGGGATATTGAAGATGAACGTGTTCTGACGACTCGAACCGCAATTATGGATGAGCGTCCTGTTGGTGAGTACCAGACAGTGGTTCATGAGGCGAAGCCGAATCAGGAAGTGTTTGACGATGACCTGGACCTTAGCCAGCGCCGGTCGACGGTTAAAGGTGCCGTGGATAGTAGAACCGATGTTGGAATGGAGGATATTGAGCATACCCCCGTCAGCATGGACGTTGATTCCAGTCACGAAAGGACTCTTCAAGTTCGTCAGCAAGGAAGCGAATTGTCTTATAGATGGGGAGAAGGTAGTGCTATTGCATCGCTGCAAACGATTCCTCCTACTATTCAACAACTCGCTAGTCGGGCGATTCAGCCTCAACCGGCTTTCGCTCCATTGTCGCGATCACTGGCACGCCGTAATGAAAACCCTTTGGTCGATCACCTTGTTTTCGGACCGACTAGGACACGCCAGAGTCGGATTTCGGCTGAGCATCCACACCGACTATTGGAGGCAGGACCACAACAACCAAGTCTGACAACGACGTACACTCACCCCACCTTGCCATAAGGAGGAGAGTGTAGCGCCACATTACGGACGGAGCCGTTGATGCTGGAGAATGGTGATAACAACGCAGTCTCTGGACAAGTAGTGACTGAGAATGGCTACACTTCGGACGGAAGCAGTGATGAACCTGACACCAAGCAACCCAGGATTGACGATGAGGATGAGATGCGCTCGCTGCTTCAGAAAGTGTACCGGATTCTTACGCTGAAGCGATGAGATCACCCGACTCTATCAAATGGAAGAAGGCATTCCCCTCTGAAATCCGTGCACACGTACGGAACCACACGTGGGATCTAGTGTACCGACCACCAGGGGTTCGTGTCATTGGACACAAGTGGGTATTCGCCCTTCAAAGAGATGAGCATGGCAATATCATCCGGTACAAAGCGCGTTTAGTTGCCCTCGGGTGCTTTCAGACATATGGTGTTGACTTCACGTCTACTTACTCTCCAGTTCCAAGCCTGAGCACTGTACGAGCGCTCCTTGCCGTGTGCTGCCAGCGTGGATTGCTTGTGAAGCAATTGATGTTGAAACCGCGTTCCTGAATGGTGATCTGGAAGAGGAAGTATACATGGCGCCGCCAGAATGCATCAACGTACAAGAAGGAATGGTGTGTCGACTTCGCCGAAGTCTTTATGGGTTAAAACAGGCTGCTGCTTTTTGCCACAAGACGATTCGAAGCGTATTCATTACACTGGGATTCAAGCAATGCAGATCTGACCCCTGCCTGTTCGTCCGAACTGGTCGCGGTGGACCGGTTTTCATCGTGCTATACGTTGATGATTTGCTGATTGGTTGTGCTGCTGAGAAGGATGCCTCGGATATTGCTGAAGAATTAGGCGCACGTTTTAGCCTCAAGTTGCTTGGAGATGCGCGAATTATCCTTGGTATGGAGCTTCGCAATCGTGCAGACAAAGGAGTTCTGTTCGTAGCTCAGACCTAGTAAGGGTATGCGGAGCCAAATTGCCTAGAAAATCCACAAATTATGTTGTAGCAGCAAAACTATTGTGTTTTTTAAACTCGGGTTAGCTCCATAACAAAACTAGGAGCTGTGGCTCTAAATGGATGCACGGCACACCTGAAAGGGGTGGGATCCCTTAGTGCTGGATGCAGCTAAAATGTTCACATATTCTCAAAAACTTGTACAACGAATAGAACCAATTTGCTACACCTACAACCAATACAAAATGTAAGTATTCAGACATCAGCAAATTCAACTATATCGGGGATCGCCGTATTGGTTTTCTTGGCAGTAGGCTTCCGCTGGCGTTTTGGCTTATCTTGCAGGGTCGCCTTTGCATGTCGGGTAGCTTTCGTCTTGCTCTGTGCTTTGGCGGTAGCTCGTTCAGCTTCTTAAATTCAGCTTCTACTTTCTTGCATCGTTTGGCTTCCTTCCTCATGAGCTTCAGCTCCACTGTTTCTAGTTTTTTCGATACTTTGCGGAGCTCTGCACTCATGCAATCGTCGTGGGTGAGCCATCGAGTGTATGATAGCTTGACGAGTGTCTTATTCGGAGACCGCTTGCGTGTTTCCGCCGGTTTGGCTACATCCCTAAGAACGATGGATTAGCTCCGGAACGCCGATAAGTTGATGTCTTCTCGTTCAAGACGTCGTAAGCTTCTCTCATCTATCTGATCAATGAAAGACGCGTCCTAAACTACAACGTATCGCGACAGCTTTGACTGAAGCTCCGTTTCAGCGGTACACGACTTGTTTACTGCGCTCATAGCTTTGCTGCGGTCGAGAGGCCACATACCTGTGGATGCCCACGTTTCGCGCCACTGTGACTTGGAGGTACGGAAACAGCCAGCATCCAATGGCTGAAGTATGTGGGTTGTGTGGGGAGGGAAGCTCAAAAGATGAATGTCGTTCTCGAGGCACTTGGTTCGTACTGGCAACCAAATGTGGGAAATATGGATGTCGAGAAGAAGCAATACTGGCCGGCCAACTGGAATATGTTGTATAGAATGGTTTAACCACCATTCAAATCCATCACAGTCGATAAATGCATTTTCCGAGCAAGTCCCTATGCTCCCTGACGGTGAAACTGTCAGAAAGTCACTTGGCATATCTTTCCCTTTAAAGATGAAAGCCGGCGGCACTAAGGCGCCAGTTGCACTGATGGCTAACAACACCGATGTGTTCTCCCTGTTTGTTCCACGCCGTACGGAGACATTCTTTGCCCCTCGAGTGGTATGACGCTCTTCAGTGACCCCCCTTGTGGATCCACACCAGTCTCATCACAGTTGTAAATCTGAGACGGATGGGATGATCCTTTAAGAAGGCTTCGTACTCTGCGAAGAAATGGTCAATCTCGCTGCCAGTGACAGCGTTTACTCGAGCGCTATCCAGAATTTGCCCTTTGCAAGCAGATATTCGCTTAGCATGACGGTTCAGGAAGCTGGTTATCCACTTCTGTGACGGGCCTGACTTGCCGAACTGGTGCTAGCGGCTATCACTCAGTATATCGATCAGCATGCGCTGCAGACGAAGTCGAGTTACCGGAAATGCTTTGCGTGCGCAATCCAACAGTCCTTCGATAATCCCATGTTCTTCTAGGTCAGATATGGCTGCTTTCTGCCCGCAACGACTCCAATTCCGAGCCCCGGCGAGGTACCGTTTTAATGTTCTTACTGGAACGCCGTATACTCGCCATGCAGCGTTCAAAGATAGCTGACCAGCTTTAACTGCAGGAACGGACCGTTCTAAGTCGCTCTGGGTCCACTGCTTGTAAGGTTTCTTGCCCGCCTTAGGCATCGTTGTCGACGGAAAGCGTTGGGTGGGCATCGAGAAGTCTTGGGAGCTGTTACGAGGTCTTGAATGTCAAATTGAATGTGATATTGGTCCGCCAAACGATCGGCGCAGTGGTATTAGCTGCATCAAATATACTAGCCGTAATTGCGGAAAGAAAACGCGCATCTGTAGCCCGAAATCAAGTATCTTAATTGTTGAAGTGCTTAAAATACACTTGGGTAACCTGTGGCAAATTGGGGTGTGTGGCAATTTGGCTCCGCATACCCTTATATTCGGCGAATGGTAGCTCGATTCGGCCAAGAAGAGGCATATCCAGTTAGAAACCCAAGTGTTACCGGTCAAGATCTCCGTGCAAGTGATGAACACCCTCCACTGGACGCGAAGAAGCCATTTCGTGAGCTTGTTGGCTCGCTTCTATATGTAGCCAATGCTATTGGTCCTGATATTTGTATTGCGGTCAGTGCCCTATCCCAACACCTCGAGGATCCCCGACTAATGCACTGGAAATCAGCTCTGCGTGTACTTCGATACCTCGAGGGCACACTGCATACTGGGATCAAGTATAGTCGTGACAAGCAGTTCAACATCGTGGCGTTCAGCGACGCCAACTGGGGAGGTGATCTATCAACACGACGTTCGACTTCCGTGTGTTGGTTATGATGTGCGGTGGACCGATTGTGTTTAAGGCGAAGAAACAAGCGACAGTCGCACTTTCATCAGCTGAAGCTAAGTAAATGGCACTTGTCATGACGGTACAGGAGGTATTGTGGGCTCGCCAGCTATTGCAAGAGATGACGGTGGAGGTCAACGATGCAATTAAGATCTACGTTGATAACAAAGCTGAAATCTGCATGGCCCAAAATACTGGATACACCCCACCTCCGAGTGCATTTCGTGCGTGATCATGTCGCCAACGGTCGTATCAAGCTCGAGCATGTGGGTTCTTCGCTGCAATTGGCCGACTATCTTACGAAGCCACTCCCAACACCACAACTTGCGCTACTCGTGAAGTCAAGTGGTGTTATTTGTTGCACTGACCATGAAATGCAAGTTGAGGGGGAGTATTGAGGACAAACGGTGTGCAGTGTATCAGAGATGCAGTACGTCACAGATTGTGTATCGTACATAAGGGCAACTTGCATGTTGCAGCGAGTGATGGTCATCGAAGCTTCGTGAAGGAGTGATCAAGTTTGGCAGGATTCATGAAGAGAGATGCTAGGGGAGAGCTAGAGGAGTTTGCTCGTTTAAAGCTTTTGAATCAATTCACTTTCCGTTCTACACTGCATCGCACAAGAAGAGTTCAAGTCGTTTTTCGTATGTGTGTGAGCAAAGCTCTCCTGCACGATTCTATAATTTTGGGCTAGAAAGGATTTGCTTTTAATTTTACTCAGCTACAGATACCAGTGGAGATGCTCAGACATTAGTGAAGTAGTTAAAGGGTTAAAAGAGCAGTTAAAGGGTTAATCCTAGATTTGATATCGTCGTTTTATATCCGAATCGTCTACACTCACTGGCAGTCACTGTAAACATCGGAGAATACAGTGGCAGCCAACAACTTCCTGTAAAAAAGACGAGGCGTTTTACGGTAAAAATAGAGTAATAGTTATTAAGTAGAGCTAAAATACCAGTATGGTAAAAAGTGGATACGGCAAGACTTTTATGGTAATAAGTGGATAGGACCATACTTTTTGTCTCCGCCGTCCCGATATCAAGAATTTAGCATTTCATTTTGGAATTTCCTTCACCTCCGAAGCATCGTTATATCACCAAAATGCGACTCGGAGTCGTTGTACCCCTGATTGTCGCCACGCTCGTCGACGGCTTTGTCCGACCCGCAAGCGCTGAAATTACTTCGCCATCCGAGCTGACCACTCATCGCACTCTTGCAAAAATGGGATCTATCCCCGATGAAGAAGAGAGAAGCATTAGAACGAACAAAATTGCTCAAAAATTTACCAAGGTGGTTGGCGACAAGAAGTCCCGTGATGAACTAAAACCCCAGAGAACTTCCTTTTTAAAAGCCACCGCAGAGAAGGATGCTGCAGAGGAAAGGGCGAATAAACTTAACGATGCAGTTCGATACGGAAAGCGACACAAATCTGGTTAGTAGACCGTTGCCAAACTCGAAGAGATAGTAAAATTGAATCTGAAACAAAAAGCGGTGGTGGGAGATTAAGCAGATAGCTTTTAAACGAGAAATCAACACGTTTAATGAATTCCAGTCGAACTGCTACCGCTTACTTCAGTTTAAATTGAATTCGTTATTAAAACTAGTGCTACGACTTTCTTGAAAAGGCTGAAAAGCGCCTAGCCGGGTAACCGTTCATTAATACGATCAAGACGAGCGCACCTGCAGCGGGTAGCGTTAGTGCTGCGTGTGTACCGCGACGCTGTAGGTGATAGTGGCTCATTACGCAAGACACCACCATACAACATAAGCAAGCTCGCCCTCGTCGCATCTCTTAAAACTAACATGACACGCAGATCCGCGCCAAAGACATCTGAAGATCCTTTAATGACGCAGGCTGAGGTCGCTCAATGGGCGAAGACCACTTTCACGCTTTCTGCAAAACCTACTTGCATTGGATTATGAAAGGGGGAAACGTCTATCAGTCTCGGACGCTCATGGTCGAGATCTACAGATTGAACTCAGCGACTTTATGTGCTCAACGACATTGCCGGAAGAGGGCGCTGTAAGCGTCTCGTGAAATGTTTCAACCATAAAAAAATAAATATCACTTTTAAAATCTTATTGTGGTACCGATGTCAGCATAGAGGGCGAAATATGTAGTAGAAGCTCAGAGTATGGCCAACGGCGGTTTATTCTGTTTTTTTATATTTATTTTTTAATTTTACAAAACGATAATTCCACGGTACTTGTACTGTGTAGATCGAAACGCATAATGTATCCTGGGTCACCATTCGTTCAACAACAAATGCAAAAACGTTTTCTTACCGAAAGCACTTCGTTATTTGATGCTGTAAAAAAGCACATACACACGCTAGGAGTTGAGATGCGGGCAATCCAGAAACATGTAGAAGGTCTATGATGTCCTGCCATCTATTGAACTGTGCAGAGAAAAGAACGGGTTGCTACTTTTGATATACGAGCGAGCTCACTGCGCCGCAAAGCGGCGCAGCCAACTCGCACCTTTAAAACTTGATACAGAACCTATTTGCGGATGTGAATGTAGGTAGAATAAAAAGGAAGCTCACAATACTTTCGAGTATTACTTTTAATATAATACATTAATTGACATGACCTGGAAGGCTCTTCATCTAATTACGTAGCACTGTTTTTCTCACTATGTTATATGTTATGACTTACGAACAGGAGATGATGCTGTTCAAAAGACTAAGGACATTACAGGAAGCTAATAAGTAACGTAGTAAAATTTAGTCTCCCCTATTCTATCGAGTTTCGATTCTATAGAAAGTTCGAATTGTGGTGGAACAACGCATTAGAAGAAGGCGCCCCTTTCGAGTTTATCGTCATTACACCCGCAAGATGAAGTATTGTGCTGCACGAAACCACGATCCTATATCATGGCGTAATACGAGTGTATGATTTCCAGTATATTTGCTGTGCCCGCCTTCGGGCTAATAAAGAGCTTTCAAGAATTTTCTACGAATGGAATTTATGTTATGTAAGAATTGTCTCTAAACCGGTACTGCTATAAGTGATCATTCGTATCCAATCAGACGGATTTGGGGTACATGACAGACAGACAGACAATTTATTGTTTATCAGTCTGCGACACCATCGATGAAACTTTTTTCTTACAAACACATGTTATAGCTGGATAGAGCAAAATTACTGGTAAATTGTCAGGCTCGGCCGCGGGTAGGAAACCCCTAGTGTCGCAGTTAAGAAGTCAGGTTTGAATGGATGCGCAGTATCGACGGAAACTTTTTTCTTCGTTGCACATTTTTTGGTGCGCCTTTCCCATATCGTACTTAAATGAAATACTTGAACTTCGTAATGCTTTTGTGTTTGACACATTTCTCCTGTTCTATAACAAGAAGGTTTTTGTCCCAATGTAAGTTCAAATCACGCTGCAAACTAACAATACCTACGACAAGTGAAGGCCCACGATTAGCCTTGTACCAGAGCGCTCCTTCGTCTCGCGCTATCTTCAAATGTGATGACTGCTCTGCCGTTTGCCTTTTCATATCTGATATTTTGTACCCTTCACCTTTTCGTGCCACTTCCTACATCTCCATCCGGCTCGCTTGCTCGGACGGCCCTGTCAGTTGCCTGTCCTACCGCGACCCTGTAGCATGATATTTCGACCCCATATTCCAGTTCTGTATCCATAAGTTGTGCACCGAACACAATGGAGCTAACTAAGGGGCTGCTCGCCACATACGCATTCGTTGACCCCATTTTCAGTTTGTACTTATTGCTTCAATTCCACCCGCTCGGTCTCTTACCGACACTGACACTATTGTACATCGAGGTACATTGTCTTCTCTGGATTTTATATCCAGAATCCATCCAGTGATCGCAATGGTGGTCAGAATACGCTAGGAGTATACACCCTTTCGTAATTGATTGCAGCACGTTTGAAAAATCGCGACGCTTGTGCCTTGTTTTATATACCCTCGGATTATATAATACTATCGTTGACGGGAACGGAGGACACGGGCGACTCCAGCGCCTCGTTGGGACAAAACGAGGACGGGTGGCCGCCAAGAACGGCAAGGATTTTGGAGGAACGGTGGAAGGCGCGCCGGCAGGATAGCTGCCGGTAGCTCAAATTAAAGACTCAATCGTGAACTTTCCAGGTCAAAGCCACGGCGACAAGACAGTTTGAATCAACCTTTTTTTTCGTTACCCCCATGATCTCGCCTCCGTGCTTCCTACAGGAAGTACTGACGACTCTCGGAGACCTGGAGAGCAGCCCGCGACAATCAAATGTCAGATAGGATACGCTACCTGACTTACTATGGGAATATGTAAACAAAATGTCGTATTTAGGTAAGGGCACAGAGCTCTACGGTTAGGACAGGATTTTTCACTTTCTTCTCCCCCTTGTGATAAGGCTTTTTGATGTAAAGTAAACATTCTAGAAAGCGGGTGTGCGGTTCGAAGCGCAGCTTGTACATATACAGATACTGATGCTATATACAAGCTGCCCTTCGAACAGCACGTCGGTGGAACGTACTACAGAAACCCCATCTTCGAAGTTCATACTGCTTAGATTTTGCTAGTATTTAGGTAAATGCACCGAGCTTTTGTGCTAGAAGCAGGATTAAACACTTTTTCGTCAGAATTGTCTCAATAGTGTACTGCTGTAAGTGATTGGTTTCATCCAATCAAAAGTTTGGATTAGGAGGATGTGGTAGTCAGTCAGTCAGTCAGACAGACAGACAGACAGACAGACAGACAGACAGACAGACAGACAGACAGACAGACAGACAGACAAACAGATAGACACAACTCTCGTTACCTTCAGCTGTCCACTAGATAACCTCCTACTGAATCAGTACAAACATATTTTCTTTTGTCGAGCACGTGCTTAAAAGAATTAGATCTAATCCTCAGTGCAGTCCAGCTTTTTTGCTGCTTGACCCAGCATTTCATGACATGAAGAATATCTAGTGTTGCCTCCGACCCTCTTGGTATACTCCACCGCATCTTCTTACAGTCCGCTACACCATCGAAGGAATTTTTCCTGATTTTTTCATCAATATTTGTCGGATTTTAAAATTTAAAGTATCATTCGATCCATCCGCAACGAACAAAGAGACCAAACCCTTTTGATACTATATACTCTAATTTGATATTTTTTCCTGCAACACATTTTTTATCCGGCCACTCTAGCAACATTTGTGTATTACAGAGACATGCGAATAGTCCTCGACCATTGCAGCAACATTTTGGATTTTTTGGGCAGACATGCAGGTAGATTTGGCCAGTCTAAGAGCTCTTGATGTACCTGTAGTCGCGTATTGTTGCTGAAGCACGCACTACACACTTATACTTAGCGTCCTCGGACCACATGGTGAGAGCTCAATGAGCTATCAGTCTCGACCATCTTTGGCAGCTTAGGAATTACGAAAAGGCAGTGAAAGGCATTGGGAGGTGTCAAAACGATATGAAAATGGGAAGCACTGCCGTCAGTGCCTTTTGATAGAACAAATATAAGGCTCTTTGCGGTTATTAACCTCGCTTTATTCGAGTTTCTCCAAATGTGACCCAAAACGTGCGCTCCATTGCTCTGTGACTAGGTAACGGAGCTGTATTCTGAGATAGGAGTAATTTAAGATCAAGTGAAGATCAAGTAAAGCGACTCGTTGTTCCAAATCGCTGATCGGATGAAAGTGAACTTAAAAGAGAGAGAAGACAGAGGCTGATGCACACATGTGTACGGAATACCCGGAGAATTAACGTACTCTCAGTACGTGATGTCTAGAACTAACGGTGGTCTCAGTACATAGGTTGAGGGCCAAACTTGTGCGTGTGATTAGGTTTAACTATGATAGATATTTAAATATAGATAGCGATTCGGCCGCTATAAAAGATAACTAAAACATTTCGGATTTGGAAGCAGGAAAGTAATTTGTGTCCTTAATAACTTTTAGCTCTAGTTAGTGGGCTGTAAGTGTCCTTCGGATAACGAACTTAGTTTTAGAGACTCTTTGAGTCGTACGTCTTCCTCTGATGCTAAGCTACAGCAGCCCCGCAGCACTTGGTAGCACTGGTAGTCAATCCCGTACCTGTGTCGGTTGACTGTATGCTCTGCGAGTATGAAAACCCCGTGTTCGCGAATTTGACCCCGGCACAGCAGGACGCGCTTAACAAGCTCATGTCCTTGCTCGGCCCAGAGGGCGTGGCTCATCTTGCGTCGTAAGGTCCAGAGGCGGTGTCCGCGAGGTTGGGGTCGTTCTCCCGTTATGAGAACGCGCTCTTGGAGTATGTTTAAAAAAAGATGAGTGCCACGACGGCAGCTGCATCGGTCAAGCAAGACGGGGCTACGCGGCCCAAGCCGCTATGGAGAGAATCTTTTTCTCTGGGCCCGCGAGGTCGAGATGGCCATGGAATCGGCCTTGCTCCAGAACGAGCAACAGGGCGTGGCGCTGGCTATCTCCAAGCTTGGCTATCGCGTCCGCGAGTGGGCCTTAACGTGTGGCACGTTGGTGGCCGCCGCGTTTCCCACTTGGGCTCAGCTGAAGCAGCATTTGTCGCGCGTATTTTCGCCGCCCAACCAGGCGTACCGAGTTCGGTTGAAGTTGCTAGCTATCCGACAGGGTAAGAAGGAGTTACAGAACTACGTCAAAGAGTTGAAGATCTCTGATCGCCGGGATGGCGGTGGACCTACTGCCAGAACGGGTCACGGTGACCATTTTCAAGGAGGATCTCCGAGTGGGCGCGGCGCAAACGGAATTGTTTCGTGTACACCCTACCTCTATCGAAGAGGCGGTGAACGTGGCATTGAATGCCGAGCACAACTTTAAGTCGGCCCGGCCGGGCTGGTACGCGAGCGGTGCAGGCTCTTCGAGCGGTCCGGAACGGATGGATCTCAGCCACGCTGAAGATGAAGTAACGAAACTTCTTGCTGCAGAGCAGCTCGCCGGCATCAGCCGATGTTTTGTATGCTAGAGCACTTAGCATCTGAGGGCGCAATGCCCTCTGCGCTCCAAGCACCAGGCTTCGGCGAGCCAACCTTCCGGGTCATCGCTGGGAAACGGCAACTCCCAGTAGGCGCGGGGCGGCAACAATTCAAACCATTGACGGTCCGCCTGGGTGCGTTTCAGCTTCAGTGGTAATCACCACGGCGACGCCTCTAAGCCTCCTGATTTTAATGGAGATCTGTTTTCCGTTGACCTGCCATCGGCCAACAGCGCCGTCGAATGGATGGCCAGCTGATATTACACATGCACATTATGCAAGTCTTCCAGGTGAGTGATCCATGCCTCTACATGGCCACGCTATGGAAATATGCCCCCCCCCCAAAAAAAAGATCTTGAAATTGCTCTAAAGTGCCCTAATTACAGGAATGACTACTAGCATGAGTTCAGCGTAATACTTCTAAAATCGCGGCATTTCGATGGGGGCGAAAGGGGCGAGGGCGCGTAGCCGCAGAAAAGAAGAGCGGCATTCGCAGAGGCGGGCAAAGCGCCGAGCTTTCCGTCGAGCCCAGCATCGCACTCTTGAATTTATCCAATCCTAAAGTCGCGAGCGCTTCGCTTGCGCCAAACCGGTGGAAGCCACACCCTTCGTAGTTCTGGGGGATCGTCTGTGTAGTTCAGGAAGCGCTTGCCTTGGCCACTGCGTATTCTGAGATAAACTAAATGAGCAGCTCGGTGTTGCCCTTGTGCGACTTTGGCATAGAAGGGCCGTGGTTCACCGTGATGTACTGAAACGGGTACGTCGCTTGTTTGTTCCCTTGGGGGTTTGCGTGAAGAGGCGGGCGTCCATCTCCTGTCGCATAGTCCACACATGTCGCACCTAGCGCTGCTCACTCTTAAACAAGCAACACCAATGCTAACTCACCGGTACGTTCCTTCGATTCCTTGGTGTCCGCCTTCCAGGGCTAGTGTGGTAATGATGAAGCACGTGTTGTTGTAAGTCTTTCGGCACCATCACCTTCGCCACTCGATCGCGATCGGCGTCGCGCCCTCTCAGGCGTGGGAAGTTGAGCCGTCCTTTCTCGTCGGCTTCGTCTTTGTCGACGATCTTGCCACAGGTGCGCGACCCACCGGCAGCCAGTTTCTCCTGATCGTCCGACAGGTACGTCTTGATATCCATGATTTACTTCATTTCGTCTTGTGCTTGTCGGATTGGATCTGTTCTCATACGCTGTACGATGGCTGACCGCAGAACGTTTGGTAAGCTTTCTGAACGCGCCAATGATCGCGCATCGACCGATACGGTGCTGGCTTGTTGTTGTAACGCGTTGCTTGCTAGCCGAACTGTGCTATAATTTCAATAACGTTTCGCGTGCAGGAATTCGTGAGGTGACCGCGATTTTAGTCGATCCAGTGCTCGCTGCCGCAGATGCGTCAAGCGAGGTGCATCTGTCGGATCATCAGATTGGAGTTGCGCAAACGATCTGGCGTCCCCTGTCCGAGACGGACTGTTAAGTCGAACGACAACAGTAGCCTGTGATATTTCGCCTCGATATCCGTGATGGCAGGCAGATATTTTGACTCCGATGCGACCACGATCCACTCACGTAACTTTCAGACATTAGCGCTGCATGCGCCTCCGCCGCGCTTGACGCGTGTCGGCCCATCGAAACTCACGACTAATACTTCTCGCGTTATTCCACTGGCAGCGGGATTGCGGCAACATACTGGCCCGGCTGCTTCCTTGGAGCAACCGACGACTGGAGCAAGTCAACGATCTTCCGTGGAGTGATGCTTACTGCGATCGCGCCTAGGATTTTATCCTCTCCTCGTGTACACTTGACGATCTACAACGTCCAAGGTGATAGCAGTGCTGCCCAATTGCCCAGACGACACTGGAAGCCAGACGATCGTACAAACCACGCCAGCGGGGAGTGTCACTTTAGCACCTTGATTCATCACGCATGGTATAACGTACGTCCAGTATCCGGAGAAGAGCCAACATCTCCTTTTCGACGGTGCCGTAGTTCAACTCGCTGGACTTCAACGTTAGATTGGTAAACGTTTCCGGCATGTACGTGCCGTCATGCTTTGCAGCAAGACCGAAGAGATCGCCTCGTCCGTTGCGTAGACGACAATCATCGGTGTCCGATCTGTATCGAAGTGTATGAGCATTGGTGCGTCCACGTTCTTGTTCGTCAGTATCTCGAATGCCAATCGAGTCCGATTCCACTACTCCTTTTCGTCCGCCGAGGCGATTTGCGTCTCGCTCCAGCAACCCAGTCGGGATTCTAGTTCATCTCGTAGAAATTCACTTGTCGCAGCTCGTACATGATCGACGCGTAGACCGCGAAATCCTCGATGAATCTACTATATTAGTTGAGGCTACCGAGGAAAGACTGCATCATTCGCAGTGTACGTGGGAATGGCAGAGCTGTTAGCGTCTTCAGGTTCTTCGGGTGAGCTTCGAGGCCATCTGCCGACACACGATGTCCCAGGTAATCCATCTTGCTGCATCTCCTCGAGCTTTTCACCACGCTGGTCGACGACTTCCAATTTCCACACGCGGCCACAACTTCCAATTGCCACACGCGTCCACAAGTCGATTCGCTTTGTCACAGAGAGACACCCAGGATTCAGCGGTCACAAAGATGCCGTCGATATACGAGCTACGCCCCAGCACAAGTGACCCAGAGTGTACGTCCGGCTCAGAGGCCACAAAAGCATCCACCATGCACGACTCGTCGTCACTGTTTGGGATCCAAAAGATACTCAAAAATCGCGTTGTCCAAGGGCCGCTGGTAGAACCGTAGCTCGACAGGAAGCCGCCGACGATGCCAAGATTGCTACACTTGGACAGCTTCTCAAACGTGTAGAGCAGGAGCGGGATCTGAACTTGCGTGTCACTGAAAAGTCGGTATCCCGAGAACGGGAAGCTTCTCGCCGCAAGTTGGAGGGTATCACCCGAGAGACGGAACGTTTGCGCTCGGACGCAGTAGCTACCGCCATGGCAGCCGAAGCCCTCGCCCGCCGGGGGCGACCAAAGCAATACTTAAAATAGAGCACCTGCTCCTTGAAGCCCGAGCCCACAAGCTTTGGAAGCCGAACGAAGAGGTGCCCGAGAAGCTGAGATAAGGGCGTTGCTGGAACAGCTAGCGATCGCGTCTAATCGAAGCCGGAATGGCCGTTCGTCTACCTCTAACCGAGGGGTAAATGGCGTGATAATCGCCGCCGGAATGGTGCAAGAGACCCGGCGAGACGACATAACGACGGAGGTCCAGAACATTCATCACGGTGTGGGCGTGAGGCTTGAAGGAGCAAGCCAAGTCCGTCTACCAAGCTCCCACGAGGGAGAAAGACGCACAATCCATGCTTACCCGCAAGAGCATCATCGCCCACTTTCTTACTTGCCACGAAATATTCGATTCGATGAGTCAATGGCTCGGGGCGGCGACTCACAATAATGAACAACTCCGCAGCAGGAAGAGCCTTCACTACCCGGATGTCGACAGCATCACCTATACCTGCATCGACGCGGCCAGCACCAATGCCCCGACCCCTGGGTCCCGGGACCGAGTATACTCCGGTGCCTCCCGGTCGACCCGGGACATCCTCGAGAGGCCAAGAGAGTTCAAACGTTCGCTCATCGGCACACGGCTTCAACTCGAGTGGCGGTCGACCCGGAGCAGTACTCCAGATCGCGAAACCGGGGTACCAGTAGCGTCCGTATCCCTACCACCGTTGCCTTATGTTGCCAAGGCCCGACCGCTAGTCCCGATATCGGTACCAGCCGTTACCGGCCCGCCGGTCGGCTATGGCATTGCCTACCAGAATTAGCCGAGAGAATTGACACCGCGGTTATGTCGTCCGGATGGCTTAGTGAGCCCTCTCCAGACGCTCTCCGAAAGACACCACGTGGACTGCCAGCTTTGCCGACGCAGATGCAAAGACATATCCAGCTCCATGGGAAGCGGATGTCGTCAGCAGAGCAGGTGCCCCGGGAGTACCTGATGACCACGTGCTCCAGGCCGCGGAGCCCGGGGGGGCTTTAAGATCAGTATGAACCACCCGAGTCGAGTTGCTCAGGAGAAAATCTGTCCTGAGCTGTCCCGGAATTTTTGTATTGGCTACATTATCGACGGGGCCCCATCCTGGGATGACTTGTGCACGGTGATGAACACATGGCTGTACAGTCCTCGCTATTGGGATATCCCCGCCAACCTCCCGAAGAGCGAACTTGGAGCGGAAAATTGCAGTCACTCAGGGGATGATTTCAGTTCGTGTGGGATTCGAGCTTCGCCAAAACTAGCCCAGATAGCGCAGGATCTGCCATTCCTGGGAACTCTCCAGAAGGTTCGGTTCATCTGGGGAAACTTGAACTACTACAACAAGTTGATAGAAGACCTGGCAGTAATTGCAGCAGCGCTTCACAAACTCTCGGACATCGTGAGGTGAGTTCTCCAGGATGCAGAACTCCGGTATCATCCAGCGTGGAAGTAGGTACTGGCGCTGCTCCGAGTGTTGAGCACCTGCTACACTATTATCGCGGGTTGTAAGATCAAAACAACTCGGGTATATACGCTCTATACGGTACTCTCCTGGCTGTCCAAGTCGAAGAAGATATACGGCGGGTGTCTCAAGTGGGCAAAAATTGTCTTCTTGGGGTTTAGATATTCGCCGAACCGAGCGGGACGAAGATGGACTCGCGAAAATCCTGGGAGCTAGTATCACTTCCCGGGAACGCTTGGACAAAACCGCTGAGGAACTGACCCCGGTCAAAGGGTCAAGGACCAAGGCCCATCAATTTACGCTGAAAATACTCTCTGACAGCCCCGCAGGTCACCTCCTGAATGTTGATGGTGCCGCTAAGCGGGGTGGCCCCGGCGGTGCAGCGTCTATTCTGGGAGAGTTACACTCCTGGGACGTGGTAGCTGCCCAAGGCCATTGGCTGGGGAAGGCAATTGTTAATAGGTTGGGATATAAAGGCCGCTACCGGGGATTGCGATTGGCCCGGGAGAATGGTGTACAAAACCTGGTAGTCGCCGGAGATTCTCGTTTAGCAATTCAACATCCCCAGGGGGTAATTGGCTGCATACAAATCCATCTCCTGAGGCCCCACTGAGAAGCAGAGGAATGCAGAAGCAGTTCAGGTGGACACGGCTAGGGCACGCCCAGAGGGAGTTGAAAGCAGCAACAGATTATATCTCTAAACGAAGGCTCTGGGATCAAGCCTTCACCGTTGAAGACCAAGAAGAAGGCAAGCTACTGCAAAATCTGAATGGGATCCGCGAGGAGCTCATGAAAGAATCAAGCTCACAAGAGAAGGTAAGGGTAGAAGTAGCTTTTGTGGCCACTGCATTTACGGATAGCAGACAGGGCCCCGGAGCCCTGGAGGCGGAACCATTCGTCACCCCGACTGCACAGTCCCGAGAAGGGTCGAGATCTCAGGTGACGACAACTCCATAACGACCCCCACCCAAGAGAACGTCGAAGAAGAATCGGCGGTCAATCCCCTGAGATGCCGCATGTTTATCATGATTGAGGCTTATATATCCCAGAAATTTCATGGAAAATATCATTGACCACTATCATTCTGATTTGCGAGGGGTGCATCAAAGTATTCTCCGGACGTACGAGCATTTGCAGATGGAGTTTTACTGGGTTGGTATATTCAAGTTCGCTGGGACGCATTTCAAGAAATGTGCTGACTGCGTGACTGCCAAGGATCTTCTCCGGAACCCGGATCCGCCCCCGGGAAACCTCTTGGCAACGAGGTTTTTTCAAGTTGTCTCCATTGATTTCGTAATACCATTTCCGCGAACGGCCAGGGGGAACGATACCATACTCCTGTTTCAATGTGTGTTCTTGGGCTTCGTGAGGCGCTAGCCAACGAAGATACTTACTGCCCAAAATATGCAGAATCTTATGAAGCATGTGTGTTCCGGGGATTCGGCGCCAGCGAGATAATACACCACGACCAAGATACCGGGTTCATCGGGCGTGTGATTTAGTATTTCCGCGAGATTATGGAGATTCGTTAGTAGGTGACGCTGATCTGCCGGCCCCACTTCAACGGACAGCAAGAGAAATTAGTGCCTGCGGAGATCAGAAACACCAGGTCTTACATTCAGAAGGTGGACCAAAGCGACTGGGACGAATTCGCTGATAAGCTTACGTGGACACTCAATGCGTCATATGGCTTCACCCGTTAGGTTACCGCTTTCTTTCTGGTCCACGGATGGGATACCCGGGGAACACTACAAGCCATGACGGAAAGTTTTACCGGAGATGTACCATACCAGGATTTCCCCAGCGATGCACAACTCCAGGTTGCCCCATGGAAACTCAGGATCCAGCAGCGAGTAAGTACACGAGAGCTTGGGCCCGGGAGCTCCAGAACAGGGCTAAAGCGGGACGTTCCCAAGGCCATAATCGTGATTTGAAGCAGTTGTGAGACTGGTTCAAGAAAGATTCCGGAGTGGGTGACTCGGTCCAAGAAGTTGTCACACTCTGGATTGTCGAGAAAGATGATGCGGTCCGGTACCGTCTACAAACCGGATGCACGGATTACCAGTTCTACCAGTTGGTACACGTTAGTAGTCTGAAGCCCTAAGCCTTCTTCCCCGATAGACGAACAGACACCCTGGATATCCCGGAAGACGATGGTTTTGATATCGCTTTATTGAATGAAGACAATTGGGAACCCAATAAAGCGAGTGAAGAGCACGAGGTGGAGACAGTGTTGGACGTTCGATGGATCACCCGGACGCGAACTAGTCCACGGTTAAAGGAATACAAGATCGAGTGGAAAGGCTATGGTGCCCCAGAGTGGATTCCCCAGAGCCGTTTCAATTGCGGCAGACGTTTGTATGATATCGACTGGATTGAGTGGGCTCGAGTTCGTATTCAGGCAATTCATTCTGGAGATGGCCCCCCGGACGTGGAAGTCCGGTATCTTCTTGGAGTTGGGTCCAGGAAGGTTCAGGGAGGTCAGTGACAAGACTGCCCTGAAAACCCTGGTCAAGCGCGTGTTGTATATGGATTTTATGTGATAATGATGAAGGAACAACAAAGCAGAAGATGAAGGCTCCATGGCAGCGAGCGAACAAGCTAGATTGAACAAGCTAGAGACAAGTGCACTGATCCTTAATGACAAGGACATACCGAATCTCACCAACACTATCTCCCATTGTGAGGTAATCCAAGTTTACACCCTCATCGTTTAAACCCTCATCGTGACGCTTTTCCTTGAAAGTGGGTTCCATGGGCTCTGTAGTTGCCGATTCGAGCACCGCTCTCCACATGGACCACATTACACTGCACACTCATACCGCATCTACTACAACGGCGCATTATCAATATCAAACAAGTCCCATACAAAACCATATTATACACACGTCATCCGAGCGATTAACGCAGCCATTGCCACAGGCTGTTCTATCGTCTCATCGATCTCGCAGTGACACACCCAGATACATGAATCACCCTGTCACAACACAATAGGTCAATCAAGTCTAAGCAATGCAGACGACGCGCGCCTCTCGAGCGCAATAGCATCACAAATCCACGACGTCACGTACCTTCGGACGTGTCAACGTCGCGCCGCCAAAGCAAACGTTCGATTCGATAATACGAATCGCCTTGAATGCCTGCGCAACCACGCCATCCATCGCATGCCGCAACGCGCTCTCGCTATTCATCATGTAATACCAGTGAAATCCAAATCGACAAGAACTCTTTGTCGCCCGCTTGCGCTTGAAATTGAACATATTTCGCACGCCCCCCCTCCCTCGTCCCCCACATGACTACATTCATCAAGTCCGATCACATGGAGTTCACTATCGCGGATGTAAGACGATGAAGCAGGGAGCCGGCGCGAGCTTTTTAAACAAGCCCGCACGGCCCGTCATTTCTCATAACCATGCACGGAAGCGGAGAAATCAACGGTAGCATACGCCGACAACATACCTGGTTCATTCTTCGATTTACGCGGCACGGCCAAACACCCTTTTGCTCACCCTTCGCCAGTCGTCAATGCCCCTAAAACCTCCACCAATTTGCAAAAGGCGAATAAGCTTACGGACACCACTGACACGTCAGCGACCACAGCAGCGACGCCAACAGCAGTCACAGTCATACCAGGATCGAAGTCACCACCACCACCCAAACACGAACGCTCCAACAGCAACACACCGTCGACGGAATACGTGTCGCCCCTCAAGAAACTAAGAAAGACGATGCAAGACCGCAAGCACCACGGGATCGACATCATCGACGGTACGATTACTGTCACAGTTTAGGTGCTGCGCTAATGCGTCTGTCATTACCAGTCACTGTTGTGCGACCGAAGACCTACGCGAGTTCATTAAGAACAATGACTGCACCGACTCGGATATCCGCGGGTCGATCCGCATCCAAGCGCGCTTGCTGTGGGTTCCCAGCGATTACGTCCATGGCATACGCTTCCTGCGTATCTATCTTGGCGAACAGAAGGCGCCCGAATCTTTGCTCGAGCAGCAAACGGTAAATGCACTGCTACAATCAACACATACACGACCACACTTACTAAGCTATGATGATCCACAGCGCTATCAACAAGCGCAACAAGACGACTCGTACCAAGCCAACCAGTACCTAATCACACTGTCCCTATACGACATTGCAGCCAACAATCCAAATCTCCCGCTGCCGGGTTCCATTATCGCATTCATGCCCACCAAGCTGCGACTATATTACGTTTGTTGCCAGGTCGAGTCAAAGCTTCAGCACATCTCGACAGTGACACCGCCACAAGGACACCGCCCCACCCAACAAACGCCGGCCCGCATGCCAAGTCAAAGCTGCAGCATGTCGCGACAGTGACTCCAACGTAATGATAACACTCACCCGCTTCCACGGTCACAGACATACACAAACACAGCTCGTTATATGGACGCACGTCAGCATACCACTGTAATAACTCAATGGACGTCCACTTACCATCATCATGCACATTGTTCACCTGTCGCCGCGATTGCTATTAATACAGCCACTGTAAAAAACCTCCAGGCCATATGCTATCGCGTTTATCTCGATAACTGTTTAGCGTAGTTTTATTTAAATAGTATCGAATTAGAAAAATGATTTTATTATCTAATTTGATTACTAGTTAAATAAAATCACGCTAATTTTGACCACTCATTTTACCTGTATGTAGTAAAAATAAGCGAAAACCTTGGCACAAGGCCTTGTGCCAAGGTTTTCGCTTTTTTTCTGCTTTTTACCGGTCTCGTTTTTTTAAAGCTAACTGCTGTCCAGGGTTCGAACTGCGCTCCCCGGACTCCCGTCCGGTACGCAATGAGGAGGCTATAAAAAGTTTGTCATCCTGCAACGTTACGCTTACCTAATCGAAGTTTGGCAACCAGCAACATTTTTCATCAAGCAGCTTACCTTAGCGTTTTAGAGTTGCATTCGAGCATCAAAGCGAGCGCTAGGTAAGTACACGTAGCGTTTAGCACCCTGTTATACGGTACATTCACGTAAAGCTACGACATCATATAGTTTTGTTTGCTCCCCCCCCCCCCGTCGCATAGCCGGGTGGGGAGCTGTAGTCGTCTGCCACTGCACTGGTGGTTTCATTCCCGCTTGCGACGCATGCGGCACAATACGAGGAGCTCTTCCCCTCGTAGGAGGCCTCGAAACTGGGACCGGAACAGATCCAGACGCTGGCAGCGTCGAAGCGCTCGACCGCTGAGTCTGCGTTGCAACCGGGACCGTCCGCTGCATCGAACACCATGATTAACTCCAGCAGCACCACCTTCTCGGAGCCGTGCGCCTCGTAATACATGCCCACAATCGCACTCGAGTCTGCACCAGCGAGGACATGGGCGTATCTGCCGTTCAACCAGTCACCAGAGTCTTGACCCCAGCAATAGACACAGTTTCACCAGCCACTGCCACGGCACAACACCGGCAAACGCGTACAAGCGACACACTCCACATACGGCACGCAGGCCGGCATGAAGTCGGCCAGCGCCGTCACCTCGAGCACCATGACTAACTCCAGCAGCACCACCTTCTCGGAGCCGTGCGCCTCGTAATACATGCCCACAATCGCACTCGAGTCTGCACCAGCAAGGACATGGGCGTATCTGCCGTTCAACCAGTCACCAGAGTCTTGACCCCAGCAATAGACACAGTTTCACCAGCCACTGCCACGGCACAACACCGGCAAACGCGTACAAGCGACACACTCCACATACGGCACGCAGGCCGGCATGAAGTCGGCCAGCGCCGTCACCTCGAACACCATGACTAACTCCAGCAGCACCACCTTCTCGGAGCCGTGCGCCTCGTAATACATGCCCACAATCGCACTCGAGTCTGCACCAGCGAGGACATGGGCGTATCTGCCGTTGAACTAGTCACCAGAGTCTTGACCCCAGCAATAGACACAGTTTCACCAGCCACTGCCACGGCACAACACCGGCAAACGCGTACAAGCGACACACTCCACATACGGCACGCAGGCCGGCATGAAGTCGGCCAGCGCCGTCACCTCGAACACCATGACTAACTCCAGCAGCACCACCTTCTCGGAGCCGTGCGCCTCGTAATACATGCCCACAATCGCACTCGAGTCTGCACCAGCGAGGACATGGGCGTATCTGCCGTTGAACTAGTCACCAGAGTCTTGACCCCAGCAATAGACACAGTTTCACCAGCCACTGCCACGGCACAACACCGGCAAACGCGTACAAGCGACACACTCCACATACGGCACGCAGGCCGGCATGAAGTCGGCCAGCGCCGTCACCTCGAGCACCATGACTAACTCCAGCAGCACCACCTTCTCGGAGCCGTGCGCCTCGTAATACATGCCCACAATCGCACTCGAGTCTGCACCAGCAAGGACATGGGCGTATCTGCCGTTCAACCAGTCACCAGAGTCTTGACCCCAGCAATAGACACAGTTTCACCAGCCACTGCCACGGCACAACACCGGCAAACGCGTACAAGCGACACACTCCACATACGGCACGCAGGCCGGCATGAAGTCGGCCAGCGCCGTCACCTCGAACACCATGACTAACTCCAGCAGCACCACCTTCTCGGAGCCGTGCGCCTCGTAATACATGCCCACAATCGCACTCGAGTCTGCACCAGCGAGGACATGGGCGTATCTGCCGTTGAACTAGTCACCAGAGTCTTGACCCCAGCAATAGACACAGTTTCACCAGCCACTGCCACGGCACAACACCGGCAAACGCGTACAAGCGACACACTCCACATACGGCACGCAGGCCGGCATGAAGTCGGCCAGCGCCGTCACCTCGAACACCATGACTAACTCCAGCAGCACCACCTTCTCGGAGCCGTGCGCCTCGTAATACATGCCCACAATCGCACTCGAGTCTGCACCAGCGAGGACATGGGCGTATCTGCCGTTCAACCAGTCACCAGAGTCTTGACCCCAGCAATAGACACAGTATCACCAGCCACTGCCACGGCACAACACCGGCAAACGCGTACAAGCGACACACTCCACATACGGCACGCAGGCCGGCATGAAGTCGGCCAGCGCCGTCACCTCGAACACCATGACTAACTCCAGCAGCACCACCTTCTCGGAGCCGTGCGCCTCGTAATACATGCCCACAATCGCACTCGAGTCTGCACCAGCGAGGACATGGGCGTATCTGCCGTTGAACTAGTCACCAGAGTCTTGACCCCAGCAATAGACACAGTTTCACCAGCCACTGCCACGGCACAACACCGGCAAACGCGTACAAGCGACACACTCCACATACGGCACGCAGGCCGGCATGAAGTCGGCCAGCGCCGTCACCTCGAACACCATGACTAACTCCAGCAGCACCACCTTCTCGGAGCCGTGCGCCTCGTAATACATGCCCACAATCGCACTCGAGTCTGCACCAGCGAGGACATGGGCGTATCTGCCGTTGAACTAGTCACCAGAGTCTTGACCCCAGCAATAGACACAGTTTCACCAGCCACTGCCACGGCACAACACCGGCAAACGCGTACAAGCGACACACTCCACATACGGCACGCAGGCCGGCATGAAGTCGGCCAGCGCCGTCACCTCGAACACCATGACTAACTCCAGCAGCACCACCTTCTCGGAGCCGTGCGCCTCGTAATACATGCCCACAATCGCACTCGAGTCTGCACCAGCGAGGACATGGGCGTATCTGCCGTTCAACCAGTCACCAGAGTCTTGACCCCAGCAATAGACACAGTTTCACCAGCCACTGCCACGGCACAACACCGGCAAACGCGTACAAGCGACACACTCCACATACGGCACGCAGGCCGGCATGAAGTCGGCCAGCGCCGTCACCTCGAACACCATGACTAACTCCAGCAGCACCACCTTCTCGGAGCCGTGCGCCTCGTAATACATGCCCACAATCGCACTCGAGTCTGCACCAGCGAGGACATGGGCGTATCTGCCGTTCAACCAGTCACCAGAGTCTTGACCCCAGCAATAGACACAGTTTCACCAGCCACTGCCACGGCACAACACCGGCAAACGCGTACAAACGACACACTCCACATACGGCACGCAGGCCGGCATGAAGTCGGCCAGCGCCGTCACCTCGAACACCATGACTAACTCCAGCAGCACCACCTTCTCGGAGCCGTGCGCCTCGTAATACATGCCCACAATCGCACTCGAGTCTGCACCAGCGAGGACATGGGCGTATCTGCCGTTCAACCAGTCACCAGAGTCTTGACCCCAGCAATAGACACAGTTTCACCAGCCACTGCCACGGCACAACACCGGCAAACGCGTACAAGCGACACACTCCACATACGGCACGCAGGCCGGCATGAAGTCGGCCAGCGCCGTCACCTCGAACACCATGACTAACTCCAGCAGCACCACCTTCTCGGAGCCGTGCGCCTCGTAATACATGCCCACAATCGCACTCGAGTCTGCACCAGCGAGGACATGGGCGTATCTGCCGTTGAACTAGTCACCAGAGTCTTGACCCCAGCAATAGACACAGTTTCACCAGCCACTGCCACGGCACAACACCGGCAAACGCGTACAAACGACACACTCCACATACGGCACGCAGGCCGGCATGAAGTCGGCCAGCGCCGTCACCTCGAACACCATGACTAACTCCAGCAGCACCACCTTCTCGGAGCCGTGCGCCTCGTAATACATGCCCACAATCGCACTCGAGTCTGCACCAGCGAGGACATGGGCGTATCTGCCGTTCAACCAGTCACCAGAGTCTTGACCCCAGCAATAGACACAGTTTCACCAGCCACTGCCACGGCACAACACCGGCAAACGCGTACAAACGACACACTCCACATACGGCACGCAGGCCGGCATGAAGTCGGCCAGCGCCGTCACCTCGAACACCATGACTAACTCCAGCAGCACCACCTTCTCGGAGCCGTGCGCCTCGTAATACATGCCCACAATCGCACTCGAGTCTGCACCAGCGAGGACATGGGCGTATCTGCCGTTCAACCAGTCACCAGAGTCTTGACCCCAGCAATAGACACAGTATCACCAGCCACTGCCACGGCACAACACCGGCAAACGCGTACAAGCGACACACTCCACATACGGCACGCAGGCCGGCATGAAGTCGGCCAGCGCCGTCACCTCGAACACCATGACTAACTCCAGCAGCACCACCTTCTCGGAGCCGTGCGCCTCGTAATACATGCCCACAATCGCACTCGAGTCTGCACCAGCAAGGACATGGGCGTATCTGCCGTTCAACCAGTCACCAGAGTCTTGACCCCAGCAATAGACACAGTATCACCAGCCACTGCCACGGCACAACACCGGCAAACGCGTACAAGCGACACACTCCACATACGGCACGCAGGCCGGCATGAAGTCGGCCAGCGCCGTCACCTCGAACACCATGACTAACTCCAGCAGCACCACCTTCTCGGAGCCGTGCGCCTCGTAATACATGCCCACAATCGCACTCGAGTCTGCACCAGCGAGGACATGGGCGTATCTGCCGTTCAACCAGTCACCAGAGTCTTGACCCCAGCAATAGACACAGTTTCACCAGCCACTGCCACGGCACAACACCGGCAAACGCGTACAAACGACACACTCCACATACGGCACGCAGGCCGGCATGAAGTCGGCCAGCGCCGTCACCTCGAACACCATGACTAACTCCAGCAGCACCACCTTCTCGGAGCCGTGCGCCTCGTAATACATGCCCACAATCGCACTCGAGTCTGCACCAGCGAGGACATGGGCGTATCTGCCGTTCAACCAGTCACCAGAGTCTTGACCCCAGCAATAGACACAGTATCACCAGCCACTGCCACGGCACAACACCGGCAAACGCGTACAAGCGACACACTCCACATACGGCACGCAGGCCGGCATGAAGTCGGCCAGCGCCGTCACCTCGAACACCATGACTAACTCCAGCAGCACCACCTTCTCGGAGCCGTGCGCCTCGTAATACATGCCCACAATCGCACTCGAGTCTGCACCAGCAAGGACATGGGCGTATCTGCCGTTCAACCAGTCACCAGAGTCTTGACCCCAGCAATAGACACAGTATCACCAGCCACTGCCACGGCACAACACCGGCAAACGCGTACAAGCGACACACTCCACATACGGCACGCAGGCCGGCATGAAGTCGGCCAGCGCCGTCACCTCGAACACCATGACTAACTCCAGCAGCACCACCTTCTCGGAGCCGTGCGCCTCGTAATACATGCCCACAATCGCACTCGAGTCTGCACCAGCGAGGACATGGGCGTATCTGCCGTTGAACTAGTCACCAGAGTCTTGACCCCAGCAATAGACACAGTTTCACCAGCCACTGCCACGGCACAACACCGGCAAACGCGTACAAGCGACACACTCCACATACGGCACGCAGGCCGGCATGAAGTCGGCCAGCGCCGTCACCTCGAACACCATGACTAACTCCAGCAGCACCACCTTCTCGGAGCCGTGCGCCTCGTAATACATGCCCACAATCGCACTCGAGTCTGCACCAGCAAGGACATGGGCGTATCTGCCGTTCAACCAGTCACCAGAGTCTTGACCCCAGCAATAGACACAGTATCACCAGCCACTGCCACGGCACAACACCGGCAAACGCGTACAAGCGACACACTCCACATACGGCACGCAGGCCGGCATGAAGTCGGCCAGCGCCGTCACCTCGAACACCATGACTAACTCCAGCAGCACCACCTTCTCGGAGCCGTGCGCCTCGTAATACATGCCCACAATCGCACTCGAGTCTGCACCAGCGAGGACATGGGCGTATCTGCCGTTCAACCAGTCACCAGAGTCTTGACCCCAGCAATAGACACAGTTTCACCAGCCACTGCCACGGCACAACACCGGCAAACGCGTACAAACGACACACTCCACATACGGCACGCAGGCCGGCATGAAGTCGGCCAGCGCCGTCACCTCGAACACCATGACTAACTCCAGCAGCACCACCTTCTCGGAGCCGTGCGCCTCGTAATACATGCCCACAATCGCACTCGAGTCTGCACCAGCGAGGACATGGGCGTATCTGCCGTTCAACCAGTCACCAGAGTCTTGACCCCAGCAATAGACACAGTATCACCAGCCACTGCCACGGCACAACACCGGCAAACGCGTACAAGCGACACACTCCACATACGGCACGCAGGCCGGCATGAAGTCGGCCAGCGCCGTCACCTCGAACACCATGACTAACTCCAGCAGCACCACCTTCTCGGAGCCGTGCGCCTCGTAATACATGCCCACAATCGCACTCGAGTCTGCACCAGCAAGGACATGGGCGTATCTGCCGTTCAACCAGTCACCAGAGTCTTGACCCCAGCAATAGACACAGTATCACCAGCCACTGCCACGGCACAACACCGGCAAACGCGTACAAGCGACACACTCCACATACGGCACGCAGGCCGGCATGAAGTCGGCCAGCGCCGTCACCTCGAACACCATGACTAACTCCAGCAGCACCACCTTCTCGGAGCCGTGCGCCTCGTAATACATGCCCACAATCGCACTCGAGTCTGCACCAGCAAGGACATGGGCGTATCTGCCGTTCAACCAGTCACCAGAGTCTTGACCCCAGCAATAGACACAGTATCACCAGCCACTGCCACGGCACAACACCGGCAAACGCGTACAAGCGACACACTCCACATACGGCACGCAGGCCGGCATGAAGTCGGCCAGCGCCGTCACCTCGAACACCATGACTAACTCCAGCAGCACCACCTTCTCGGAGCCGTGCGCCTCGTAATACATGCCCACAATCGCACTCGAGTCTGCACCAGCAAGGACATGGGCGTATCTGCCGTTCAACCAGTCACCAGAGTCTTGACCCCAGCAATAGACACAGTATCACCAGCCACTGCCACGGCACAACACCGGCAAACGCGTACAAGCGACACACTCCACATACGGCACGCAGGCCGGCATGAAGTCGGCCAGCGCCGTCACCTCGAACACCATGACTAACTCCAGCAGCACCACCTTCTCGGAGCCGTGCGCCTCGTAATACATGCCCACAATCGCACTCGAGTCTGCACCAGCAAGGACATGGGCGTATCTGCCGTTCAACCAGTCACCAGAGTCTTGACCCCAGCAATAGACACAGTATCACCAGCCACTGCCACGGCACAACACCGGCAAACGCGTACAAGCGACACACTCCACATACGGCACGCAGGCCGGCATGAAGTCGGCCAGCGCCGTCACCTCGAACACCATGACTAACTCCAGCAGCACCACCTTCTCGGAGCCGTGCGCCTCGTAATACATGCCCACAATCGCACTCGAGTCTGCACCAGCAAGGACATGGGCGTATCTGCCGTTCAACCAGTCACCAGAGTCTTGACCCCAGCAATAGACACAGTATCACCAGCCACTGCCACGGCACAACACCGGCAAACGCGTACAAGCGACACACTCCACATACGGCACGCAGGCCGGCATGAAGTCGGCCAGCGCCGTCACCTCGAACACCATGACTAACTCCAGCAGCACCACCTTCTCGGAGCCGTGCGCCTCGTAATACATGCCCACAATCGCACTCGAGTCTGCACCAGCGAGGACATGGGCGTATCTGCCGTTCAACCAGTCACCAGAGTCTTGACCCCAGCAATAGACACAGTTTCACCAGCCACTGCCACGGCACAACACCGGCAAACGCGTACAAGCGACACACTCCACATACGGCACGCAGGCCGGCATGAAGTCGGCCAGCGCCGTCACCTCGAACACCATGACTAACTCCAGCAGCACCACCTTCTCGGAGCCGTGCGCCTCGTAATACATGCCCACAATCGCACTCGAGTCTGCACCAGCGAGGACATGGGCGTATCTGCCGTTCAACCAGTCACCAGAGTCTTGACCCCAGCAATAGACACAGTTTCACCAGCCACTGCCACGGCACAACACCGGCCAACGCGTACAAACGACACACTCCACATACGGCACGCAGGCCGGCATGAAGTCGGCCAGCGCCGTCACCTCGAACACCATGACTAACTCCAGCAGCACCACCTTCTCGGAGCCGTGCGCCTCGTAATACATGCCCACAATCGCACTCGAGTCTGCACCAGCGAGGACATGGGCGTATCTGCCGTTCAACCAGTCACCAGAGTCTTGACCCCAGCAATAGACACAGTTTCACCAGCCACTGCCACGGCACAACACCGGCAAACGCGTACAAGCGACACACTCCACATACGGCACGCAGGCCGGCATGAAGTCGGCCAGCGCCGTCACCTCGAACACCATGACTAACTCCAGCAGCACCACCTTCTCGGAGCCGTGCGCCTCGTAATACATGCCCACAATCGCACTCGAGTCTGCACCAGCGAGGACATGGGCGTATCTGCCGTTCAACCAGTCACCAGAGTCTTGACCCCAGCAATAGACACAGTTTCACCAGCCACTGCCACGGCACAACACCGGCAAACGCGTACAAGCGACACACTCCACATACGGCACGCAGGCCGGCATGAAGTCGGCCAGCGCCGTCACCTCGAACACCATGACTAACTCCAGCAGCACCACCTTCTCGGAGCCGTGCGCCTCGTAATACATGCCCACAATCGCACTCGAGTCTGCACCAGCGAGGACATGGGCGTATCTGCCGTTCAACCAGTCACCAGAGTCTTGACCCCAGCAATAGACACAGTTTCACCAGCCACTGCCACGGCACAACACCGGCAAACGCGTACAAGCGACACACTCCACATACGGCACGCAGGCCGGCATGAAGTCGGCCAGCGCCGTCACCTCGAACACCATGACTAACTCCAGCAGCACCACCTTCTCGGAGCCGTGCGCCTCGTAATACATGCCCACAATCGCACTCGAGTCTGCACCAGCGAGGACATGGGCGTATCTGCCGTCCAACCAGTCACCAGAGTCTTGACCCCAGCAATAGACACAGTTTCACCAGCCACTGCCACGGCACAACACCGGCAAACGCGTACAAGCGACACACTCCACATACGGCACGCAGGCCGGCATGAAGTCGGCCAGCGCCGTCACCTCGAACACCATGACTAACTCCAGCAGCACCACCTTCTCGGAGCCGTGCGCCTCGTAATACATGCCCACAATCGCACTCGAGTCTGCACCAGCGAGGACATGGGCGTATCTGCCGTTCAACCAGTCACCAGAGTCTTGACCCCAGCAATAGACACAGTTTCACCAGCCACTGCCACGGCACAACACCGGCAAACGCGTACAAGCGACACACTCCACATACGGCACGCAGGCCGGCATGAAGTCGGCCAGCGCCGTCACCTCGAACACCATGACTAACTCCAGCAGCACCACCTTCTCGGAGCCGTGCGCCTCGTAATACATGCCCACAATCGCACTCGAGTCTGCACCAGCGAGGACATGGGCGTATCTGCCGTTCAACCAGTCACCAGAGTCTTGACCCCAGCAATAGACACAGTTTCACCAGCCACTGCCACGGCACAACACCGGCAAACGCGTACAAGCGACACACTCCACATACGGCACGCAGGCCGGCATGAAGTCGGCCAGCGCCGTCACCTCGAACACCATGACTAACTCCAGCAGCACCACCTTCTCGGAGCCGTGCGCCTCGTAATACATGCCCACAATCGCACTCGAGTCTGCACCAGCGAGGACATGGGCGTATCTGCCGTTCAACCAGTCACCAGAGTCTTGACCCCAGCAATAGACACAGTTTCACCAGCCACTGCCACGGCACAACACCGGCAAACGCGTACAAGCGACACACTCCACATACGGCACGCAGGCCGGCATGAAGTCGGCCAGCGCCGTCACCTCGAACACCATGACTAACTCCAGCAGCACCACCTTCTCGGAGCCGTGCGCCTCGTAATACATGCCCACAATCGCACTCGAGTCTGCACCAGCGAGGACATGGGCGTATCTGCCGTTCAACCAGTCACCAGAGTCTTGACCCCAGCAATAGACACAGTTTCACCAGCCACTGCCACGGCACAACACCGGCAAACGCGTACAAGCGACACACTCCACATACGGCACGCAGGCCGGCATGAAGTCGGCCAGCGCCGTCACCTCGAGCACCATGACTAACTCCAGCAGCACCACCTTCTCGGAGCCGTGCGCCTCGTAATACATGCCCACAATCGCACTCGAGTCTGCACCAGCGAGGACATGGGCGTATCTGCCGTTCAACCAGTCACCAGAGTCTTGACCCCAGCAATAGACACAGTTTCACCAGCCACTGCCACGGCACAACACCGGCAAACGCGTACAAGCGACACACTCCACATACGGCACGCAGGCCGGCATGAAGTCGGCCAGCGCCGTCACCTCGAACACCATGACTAACTCCAGCAGCACCACCTTCTCGGAGCCGTGCGCCTCGTAATACATGCCCACAATCGCACTCGAGTCTGCACCAGCGAGGACATGGGCGTATCTGCCGTTGAACTAGTCACCAGAGTCTTGACCCCAGCAATAGACACAGTTTCACCAGCCACTGCCACGGCACAACACCGGCAAACGCGTACAAGCGACACACTCCACATACGGCACGCAGGCCGGCATGAAGTCGGCCAGCGCCGTCACCTCGAGCACCATGACTAACTCCAGCAGCACCACCTTCTCGGAGCCGTGCGCCTCGTAATACATGCCCACAATCGCACTCGAGTCTGCACCAGTGAGGACATGGGCGTATCTGCCGTTCAACCAGTCACCAGAGTCTTGACCCCAGCAATAGACACAGTTTCACCAGCCACTGCCACGGCACAACACCGGCAAACGCGTACAAGCGACACACTCCACATACGGCACGCAGGCCGGCATGAAGTCGGCCAGCGCCGTCACCTCGAACACCATGACTAACTCCAGCAGCACCACCTTCTCGGAGCCGTGCGCCTCGTAATACATGCCCACAATCGCACTCGAGTCTGCACCAGCGAGGACATGGGCGTATCTGCCGTTCAACCAGTCACCAGAGTCTTGACCCCAGCAATAGACACAGTTTCACCAGCCACTGCCACGGCACAACACCGGCAAACGCGTACAAGCGACACACTCCACATACGGCACGCAGGCCGGCATGAAGTCGGCCAGCGCCGTCACCTCGAACACCATGACTAACTCCAGCAGCACCACCTTCTCGGAGCCGTGCGCCTCGTAATACATGCCCACAATCGCACTCGAGTCTGCACCAGCGAGGACATGGGCGTATCTGCCGTTCAACCAGTCACCAGAGTCTTGACCCCAGCAATAGACACAGTTTCACCAGCCACTGCCACGGCACAACACCGGCAAACGCGTACAAGCGACACACTCCACATACGGCACGCAGGCCGGCATGAAGTCGGCCAGCGCCGTCACCTCGAACACCATGACTAACTCCAGCAGCACCACCTTCTCGGAGCCGTGCGCCTCGTAATACATGCCCACAATCGCACTCGAGTCTGCACCAGCGAGGACATGGGCGTATCTGCCGTTCAACCAGTCACCAGAGTCTTGACCCCAGCAATAGACACAGTTTCACCAGCCACTGCCACGGCACAACACCGGCAAACGCGTACAAGCGACACACTCCACATACGGCACGCAGGCCGGCATGAAGTCGGCCAGCGCCGTCACCTCGAACACCATGACTAACTCCAGCAGCACCACCTTCTCGGAGCCGTGCGCCTCGTAATACATGCCCACAATCACACTCGAGTCTGCACCAGCGAGGACATGGGCGTATCTGCCGTCCAACCAGTCACCAGAGTCTTGACCCCAGCAATAGACACAGTTTCACCAGCCACTGCCACGGCACAACACCGGCAAACGCGTACAAGCGACACACTCCACATACGGCACGCAGGCCGGCATGAAGTCGGCCAGCGCCGTCACCTCGAACACCATGACTAACTCCAGCAGCACCACCTTCTCGGAGCCGTGCGCCTCGTAATACATGCCCACAATCGCACTCGAGTCTGCACCAGCGAGGACATGGGCGTATCTGCCGTTCAACCAGTCACCAGAGTCTTGACCCCAGCAATAGACACAGTTTCACCAGCCACTGCCACGGCACAACACCGGCAAACGCGTACAAGCGACACACTCCACATACGGCACGCAGGCCGGCATGAAGTCGGCCAGCGCCGTCACCTCGAACACCATGACTAACTCCAGCAGCACCACCTTCTCGGAGCCGTGCGCCTCGTAATACATGCCCACAATCGCACTCGAGTCTGCACCAGCGAGGACATGGGCGTATCTGCCGTTCAACCAGTCACCAGAGTCTTGACCCCAGCAATAGACACAGTTTCACCAGCCACTGCCACGGCACAACACCGGCAAACGCGTACAAACGACACACTCCACATACGGCACGCAGGCCGGCATGAAGTCGGCCAGCGCCGTCACCTCGAACACCATGACTAACTCCAGCAGCACCACCTTCTCGGAGCCGTGCGCCTCGTAATACATGCCCACAATCGCACTCGAGTCTGCACCAGCGAGGACATGGGCGTATCTGCCGTTCAACCAGTCACCAGAGTCTTGACCCCAGCAATAGACACAGTTTCACCAGCCACTGCCACGGCACAACACCGGCAAACGCGTACAAGCGACACACTCCACATACGGCACGCAGGCCGGCATGAAGTCGGCCAGCGCCGTCACCTCGAACACCATGACTAACTCCAGCAGCACCACCTTCTCGGAGCCGTGCGCCTCGTAATACATGCCCACAATCGCACTCGAGTCTGCACCAGCGAGGACATGGGCGTATCTGCCGTTCACCCAGTCACCAGAGTCTTGACCCCAGCAATAGACTTCATGCCGGCCTGCGTGCCGTATGTGGAGTGTGTCGCTTGTACGCGTTTCACCAGCCACTGCCACGGCACAACACCGGCAAACGCGTACAAGCGACACACTCCACATACGGCACGCAGGCCGGCATGAAGTCGGCCAGCGCCGTCACCTCGAGCACCATGACTAACTCCAGCAGCACCACCTTCTCGGAGCCGTGCGCCTCGTAATACATGCCCACAATCGCACTCGAGTCTGCACCAGCGAGGACATGGGCGTATCTGCCGTTCAACCAGTCACCAGAGTCTTGACCCCAGCAATAGACACAGTTTCACCTGCCACTGCCACGGCACAACACCGGCAAACGCGTACAAGCGACACACTCCACATACGGCACGCAGGCCGGCATGAAGTCGGCCAGCGCCGTCACCTCGAGCACCATGACTAACTCCAGCAGCACCACCTTCTCGGAGCCGTGCGCCTCGTAATACATGCCCACAATCGCACTCGAGTCTGCACCAGCGAGGACATGGGCGTATCTGCCGTTCAACCAGTCACCAGAGTCTTGACCCCAGCAATAGACACAGTTTCACCAGCCACTGCCACGGCACAACACCGGCAAACGCGTACAAGCGACACACTCCACATACGGCACGCAGGCCGGCATGAAGTCGGCCAGCGCCGTCACCTCGAACACCATGACTAACTCCAGCAGCACCACCTTCTCGGAGCCGTGCGCCTCGTAATACATGCCCACAATCGCACTCGAGTCTGCACCAGCGAGGACATGGGCGTATCTGCCGTTCAACCAGTCACCAGAGTCTTGACCCCAGCAATAGACACAGTTTCACCAGCCACTGCCACGGCACAACACCGGCAAACGCGTACAAGCGACACACTCCACATACGGCACGCAGGCCGGCATGAAGTCGGCCAGCGCCGTCACCTCGAACACCATGACTAACTCCAGCAGCACCACCTTCTCGGAGCCGTGCGCCTCGTAATACATGCCCACAATCGCACTCGAGTCTGCACCAGCGAGGACATGGGCGTATCTGCCGTTCACCCAGTCACCACAGCCTTCACGCCAGCAATAGACACAGTTTCACCAGCCACTGCCACGGCACAACACCAGCAAACGCGTACAAGCGACACACTCCACATACGGCACGCAGGCCGGCATGAAGTCGGCCAGCGCCGTCACCTCGAACACCATGACTAACTCCAGCAGCACCACCTTCTCGGAGCCGTGCGCCTCGTAATACATGCCCACAATCGCACTCGAGTCTGCACCAGCGAGGACATGGGCGTATCTGCCGTTGAACCAGTCACCAGAGTCTTGACCCCAGCAATAGACACAGTTTCACCAGCCACTGCCACGGCACAACACCGGCAAACGCGTACAAGCGACACACTCCACATACGGCACGCAGGCCGGCATGAAGTCGGCCAGCGCCGTCACCTCGAACACCATGACTAACTCCAGCAGCACCACCTTCTCGGAGCCGTGCGCCTCGTAATACATGCCCACAATCGCACTCGAGTCTGCACCAGCGAGGACATGGGCGTATCTGCCGTTCAACCAGTCACCAGAGTCTTGACCCCAGCAATAGACACAGTTTCACCAGCCACTGCCACGGCACAACACCGGCAAACGCGTACAAGCGACACACTCCACATACGGCACGCAGGCCGGCATGAAGTCGGCCAGCGCCGTCACCTCGAACACCATGACTAACTCCAGCAGCACCACCTTCTCGGAGCCGTGCGCCTCGTAATACATGCCCACAATCGCACTCGAGTCTGCACCAGCGAGGACATGGGCGTATCTGCCGTTGAACCAGTCACCAGAGTCTTGACCCCAGCAATAGACACAGTTTCACCAGCCACTGCCACGGCACAACACCGGCAAACGCGTACAAGCGACACACTCCACATACGGCACGCAGGCCGGCATGAAGTCGGCCAGCGCCGTCACCTCGAACACCATGACTAACTCCAGCAGCACCACCTTCTCGGAGCCGTGCGCCTCGTAATACATGCCCACAATCGCACTCGAGTCTGCACCAGCGAGGACATGGGCGTATCTGCCGTTCAACCAGTCACCAGAGTCTTGACCCCAGCAATAGACACAGTTTCACCAGCCACTGCCACGGCACAACACCGGCAAACGCGTACAAGCGACACACTCCACATACGGCACGCAGGCCGGCATGAAGTCGGCCAGCGCCGTCACCTCGAACACCATGACTAACTCCAGCAGCACCACCTTCTCGGAGCCGTGCGCCTCGTAATACATGCCCACAATCGCACTCGAGTCTGCACCAGCGAGGACATGGGCGTATCTGCCGTTCAACCAGTCACCAGAGTCTTGACCCCAGCAATAGACACAGTTTCACCAGCCACTGCCACGGCACAACACCGGCAAACGCGTACAAGCGACACACTCCACATACGGCACGCAGGCCGGCATGAAGTCGGCCAGCGCCGTCACCTCGAACACCATGACTAACTCCAGCAGCACCACCTTCTCGGAGCCGTGCGCCTCGTAATACATGCCCACAATCGCACTCGAGTCTGCACCAGCGAGGACATGGGCGTATCTGCCGTTCAACTAGTCACCAGAGTCTTGACCCCAGTAATAGACACAGTATCACCAGCCACTGCCACGGCACAACACCGGCAAACGCGTACAAGCGACACACTCCACATACGGCACGCAGGCCGGCATGAAGTCGGCCAGCGCCGTCACCTCGAACACCATGACTAACTCCAGCAGCACCACCTTCTCGGAGCCGTGCGCCTCGTAATACATGCCCACAATCGCACTCGAGTCTGCACCAGCGAGGACATGGGCGTATCTGCCGTTCAACCAGTCACCAGAGTCTTGACCCCAGTAATAGACACAGTATCACCAGCCACTGCCACGGCACAACACCGGCAAACGCGTACAAGCGACACACTCCACATACGGCACGCAGGCCGGCATGAAGGCGGCCAGCGCCGTCACCTCGAACACCATGACTAACTCCAGCAGCACCACCTTCTCGGAGCCGTGCGCCTCGTAATACATGCCCACAATCGCACTCGAGTCTGCACCAGCGAGGACATGGGCGTATCTGCCGTTCAACCAGTCACCAGAGTCTTGACCCCAGCAATAGACACAGTTTCACCAGCCACTGCCACGGCACAACACCGGCAAACGCGTACAAGCGACACACTCCACATACGGCACGCAGGCCGGCATGAAGTCGGCCAGCGCCGTCACCTCGAACACCATGACTAACTCCAGCAGCACCACCTTCTCGGAGCCGTGCGCCTCGTAATACATGCCCACAATCGCACTCGAGTCTGCACCAGCGAGGACATGGGCGTATCTGCCGTTCAACTAGTCACCAGAGTCTTGACCCCAGTAATAGACACAGTATCACCAGCCACTGCCACGGCACAACACCGGCAAACGCGTACAAGCGACACACTCCACATACGGCACGCAGGCCGGCATGAAGTCGGCCAGCGCCGTCACCTCGAACACCATGACTAACTCCAGCAGCACCACCTTCTCGGAGCCGTGCGCCTCGTAATACATGCCCACAATCGCACTCGAGTCTGCACCAGCGAGGACATGGGCGTATCTGCCGTTCAACCAGTCACCAGAGTCTTGACCCCAGTAATAGACACAGTATCACCAGCCACTGCCACGGCACAACACCGGCAAACGCGTACAAGCGACACACTCCACATACGGCACGCAGGCCGGCATGAAGTCGGCCAGCGCCGTCACCTCGAACACCATGACTAACTCCAGCAGCACCACCTTCTCGGAGCCGTGCGCCTCGTAATACATGCCCACAATCGCACTCGAGTCTGCACCAGCGAGGACATGGGCGTATCTGCCGTTCAACCAGTCACCAGAGTCTTGACCCCAGTAATAGACACAGTATCACCAGCCACTGCCACGGCACAACACCGGCAAACGCGTACAAGCGACACACTCCACATACGGCACGCAGGCCGGCATGAAGTCGGCCAGCGCCGTCACCTCGAACACCATGACTAACTCCAGCAGCACCACCTTCTCGGAGCCGTGCGCCTCGTAATACATGCCCACAATCGCACTCGAGTCTGCACCAGCGAGGACATGGGCGTATCTGCCGTTCAACCAGTCACCAGAGTCTTGACCCCAGCAATAGACACAGTTTCACCAGCCACTGCCACGGCACAACACCGGCAAACGCGTACAAGCGACACACTCCACATACGGCACGCAGGCCGGCATGAAGTCGGCCAGCGCCGTCACCTCGAACACCATGACTAACTCCAGCAGCACCACCTTCTCGGAGCCGTGCGCCTCGTAATACATGCCCACAATCGCACTCGAGTCTGCACCAGCGAGGACATGGGCGTATCTGCCGTTCACCCAGTCACCACAGCCTTCACGCCAGCAATAGACACAGTTTCACCAGCCACTGCCACGGCACAACACCAGCAAACGCGTACAAGCGACACACTCCACATACGGCACGCAGGCCGGCATGAAGTCGGCCAGCGCCGTCACCTCGAACACCATGACTAACTCCAGCAGCACCACCTTCTCGGAGCCGTGCGCCTCGTAATACATGCCCACAATCGCACTCGAGTCTGCACCAGCGAGGACATGGGCGTATCTGCCGTTCAACCAGTCACCAGAGTCTTGGCCCCAGTAATAGACACAGTATCACCAGCCACTGCCACGGCACAACACCGGCAAACGCGTACAAGCGACACACTCCACATACGGCACGCAGGCCGGCATGAAGTCGGCCAGCGCCGTCACCTCGAACACCATGACTAACTCCAGCAGCACCACCTTCTCGGAGCCGTGCGCCTCGTAATACATGCCCACAATCGCACTCGAGTCTGCACCAGCGAGGACATGGGCGTATCTGCCGTTCAACCAGTCACCAGAGTCTTGACCCCAGTAATAGACACAGTTTCACCAGCCACTGCCACGGCACAACACCGGCAAACGCGTACAAGCGACATACTCCACATACGGCACGCAGGCCGGCATGAAGTCGGCCAGCGCCGTCACCTCGAACACCATGACTAACTCCAGCAGCACCACCTTCTCGGAGCCGTGCGCCTCGTAATACATGCCCACAATCGCACTCGAGTCTGCACCAACGAGGACATGGGCGTATCTGCCGTTCAACCAGTCACCAGAGTCTTGACCCCAGCAATAGACACAGTTTCACCAGCCACTGCCACGGCACAACACCGGCAAACGCGTACAAGCGACACACTCCACATACGGCACGCAGGCCGGCATGAAGTCGGCCAGCGCCGTCACCTCGAACACCATGACTAACTCCAGCAGCACCACCTTCTCGGAGCCGTGCGCCTCGTAATACATGCCCACAATCGCACTCGAGTCTGCACCAGCGAGGACATGGGCGTATCTGCCGTTCAACCAGTCACCAGAGTCTTGGCCCCAGTAATAGACACAGTATCACCAGCCACTGCCACGGCACAACACCGGCAAACGCGTACAAGCGACACACTCCACATACGGCACGCAGGCCGGCATGAAGTCGGCCAGCGCCGTCACCTCGAACACCATGACTAACTCCAGCAGCACCACCTTCTCGGAGCCGTGCGCCTCGTAATACATGCCCACAATCGCACTCGAGTCTGCACCAGCGAGGACATGGGCGTATCTGCCGTTCAACCAGTCACCAGAGTCTTGACCCCAGTAATAGACACAGTATCACCAGCCACTGCCACGGCACAACACCGGCAAACGCGTACAAGCGACACACTCCACATACGGCACGCAGGCCGGCATGAAGTCGGCCAGCGCCGTCACCTCGAACACCATGACTAACTCCAGCAGCACCACCTTCTCGGAGCCGTGCGCCTCGTAATACATGCCCACAATCGCACTCGAGTCTGCACCAGCGAGGACATGGGCGTATCTGCCGTTCAACCAGTCACCAGAGTCTTGACCCCAGCAATAGACACAGTATCACCAGCCACTGCCACGGCACAACACCGGCAAACGCGTACAAGCGACACACTCCACATACGGCACGCAGGCCGGCATGAAGTCGGCCAGCGCCGTCACCTCGAACACCATGACTAACTCCAGCAGCACCACCTTCTCGGAGCCGTGCGCCTCGTAATACATGCCCACAATCGCACTCGAGTCTGCACCAGCGAGGACATGGGCGTATCTGCCGTTCAACCAGTCACCAGAGTCTTGACCCCAGTAATAGACACAGTATCACCAGCCACTGCCACGGCACAACACCGGCAAACGCGTACAAGCGACACACTCCACATACGGCACGCAGGCCGGCATGAAGTCGGCCAGCGCCGTCACCTCGAACACCATGACTAACTCCAGCAGCACCACCTTCTCGGAGCCGTGCGCCTCGTAATACATGCCCACAATCGCACTCGAGTCTGCACCAGCGAGGACATGGGCGTATCTGCCGTTCAACCAGTCACCAGAGTCTTGACCCCAGTAATAGACACAGTTTCACCAGCCACTGCCACGGCACAACACCGGCAAACGCGTACAAGCGACACACTCCACATACGGCACGCAGGCCGGCATGAAGTCGGCCAGCGCCGTCACCTCGAACACCATGACTAACTCCAGCAGCACCACCTTCTCGGAGCCGTGCGCCTCGTAATACATGCCCACAATCGCACTCGAGTCTGCACCAGCGAGGACATGGGCGTATCTGCCGTTCAACCAGTCACCAGAGTCTTGACCCCAGTAATAGACACAGTATCACCAGCCACTGCCACGGCACAACACCGGCAAACGCGTACAAGCGACACACTCCACATACGGCACGCAGGCCGGCATGAAGTCGGCCAGCGCCGTCACCTCGAACACCATGACTAACTCCAGCAGCACCACCTTCTCGGAGCCGTGCGCCTCGTAATACATGCCCACAATCGCACTCGAGTCTGCACCAGCGAGGACATGGGCGTATCTGCCGTTCAACCAGTCACCACAGCCTTCACGCCAGTAATAGACACAGTATCACCAGCCACTGCCACGGCACACCACCCAGATACCTTTTAGGACTCGAAATCCATTCCTCCACGTCTTGCGCTTGGCGGATCCGTTTGATCTGGAGTGATTTTACTACTTCATCTTGCAAAGCGGTGGGGTTCGACCTCGTCCTCTGTCCCGATCTGACCATAACTGGCGTGATCTGAGCAGCCTTGTCTTCCGACCTCACAACTAGGATTTCCACCAAGCGATTCAGTAATTAGATCCTGCCGATCTGCTTCTTCTACGATTTCGATCCCGGCTTGTCGCTGAAGCGCCTCACTCGCAAGTTTTTTCGCGCTGCTATTCCAATCACGCTTCACATGAACCAACTCGTGATCTGGCCAGACTTGCAATTTGTCCAACACGTTTTACCTCAGCAACGTCAACGCCGGAGCCTTGCAGTCGATCTCGCCATGCTCTTGTCGTACCACCAGATTTGAGTCTCCGCAGATCACCAGTCGCTGTCGATCGATGTCTTCAAGCAGATCTAGACACAGCATCAGTCCATGATACTCCGCTTCATTTACGGTTAGTCCGTCGGCATATCGCGATTCGGCTCGGGTCACTGTCCACTCCGGTAATTGCCATACGATCGCGTGTAGGCGGCTCACCTCGCTTCACTCTTGCCGATCCATCAAAGCTAACAACCGAAAGCTTATTATCAGCTCGCACGGTCGGTATGCGCATCTGGATCTTGCGACGCGGTTCCTTCTGGGGAGCGGTCGCGATCAGCGCTTTGTCGATTTCGGATCTTGGCGTGATACTGGATGCGATCGCCCTCAGGATCTCGTCTTCACCTTTGGTACACCTCTCGATCTCCAACCTCCACGGCGACAAAAGAGCGGCCTATTGTCCCAACCTTCCTTGCAGTCCCGGCGATCTGAACAGCCATGATAATGTAGAGTGCCGAGTCAGGATCCGGATATGTCGCCCGACTAGGATGCTGTAGTTGAGATCTTAGATCCGCAACAAGGCCAACACCTCCTTTCCACCACGCCGTAGTTCAGCTCGTTAGACTTCAGTGTCCTACTAACAAACGTCACCGGGTAGTAGACTCCATCGTATTCTTGCGTCAGCGCTGCGGCGATCGCCCATTCGCTCGCGTACACAATCACCACTGGCTGTCGAACCGAATCAAAGTGCTTCAAGATCGGGGTCGATGCAATATTTGACTTCAGAGCTGTAAAGGCACCGTACGAGCGAATACATCGGGGTTCCACTACGCTTGGATCACGAGTCGACATTTCCCGATCCGTCATCCTTTCGGGGTCTACAGCTTCAGGATCCTGGCTCGCGGGGTCGTCGTCCTTGGTACGTGGATTTGCTGCTGGATCTACGAGGTCTTCGTCTTGCTCTCCAGCCAACTGCTCGATCCGCGCCAGCTGACCTGGCTTGGCGATCACCGCGAAGTCCACCTCACTCAATTCATACAGAACCGTAGCATAGACCGCGTAGTTCTCAATGAAGCGGCCATAATAATTCACACTGCCCAAGAACGACTGCATCGCACGCAACGGTCCCGGAAAAGGCAGAGTGCGGCAAGATTCTTCGGGTTCGCCTCCAAGCCATCGATCGCCACTCGAGGACCGAGGTAGTCCACCTTCCACATTCCCCAGTAGCTCTTAGCCACGCTGATCGAGAGATTCCATCCGTCGCACGCATCCAACAGCTTATCGACACGTTCGCATAGCTGATACCATGACTCTGCTGCGATGAGGATGTCGTCGATGTACGATCTCCTTCCCAGCACCGATGGCTTGTCCGGATCCCCTGATTCGCCTCCTCTTTCGAAGAGGATTAGCTGATCTTGGCATTCGGATCGCGGGATCCGGGTCAATCCAAACAGCGCGTTGTCGATCAGCTGTTGGTAGATCTGTGGTGCGTTCTTGAGTCCAAACGGTATGCAGTTCAACTCGAAAAGGCCGAAGGGCGTGAAGCACGCCAAAATAGCACGAGCTCCGTCCGTCATCTCCACCACCCAGAACCCGCTCGCCATTTCTAGCGAGCAATACCACAGCGCTTTGTCGAGATCTTCTAGCAGCTCGTTGATCAAAGGCATCGGGTAGATCATCAGCTACGTCAGGCTATTAACCAGCCGGTAATCCATACACAGCCTGATGTCCTCGACGTTCTCCTTAATGATCACAACGATCGAAGATGCCCATGGGGATCTCGAGTGCTTGATGATCTTGGCAGCCAGTAGTCCCTTGATGAGCGCTGCCAGCTTCTCCCTGAATCGCGGAGCAACCTTCCTCGCACGCTGAGCGATCGGCTTCGCGTCCCCGACATCGATGTTTCACTTGACGCCTCTCGGTGCCGGCGGCAGCGCGTTGCCTTTGCCTATGAGCAGGTGTTCGCACCGCCAGATCAACCGCCGCAGGCGTTCCTCTTCCTCTTTAGTGTTGAAGACGAAGGTCGGGTCACCGACGTTGAGATTTTCGACAGTCACTTCGTCAGTCGTCAGCACGACTTCCGGCAGAACGGCCATCGCTTGGACATCCTCAGCAAATAGCTTACCGCCTTCTTGGAAACAGACTTGCTCATCATTAACAGCACTGGCTCCTGTCGCCGGACTTGGATCCAGCGAGATCGACTGGTTTTCACTATGACGATCCGCGCCAGGTGCCTGTCTGTGACCCAGATCTGATGAATCCGGTTGACATTCCGGCACCTGCCCCGTTTCTGCTGAGACATGGCCCAATGTTTCTGGCGCCACGCCCTGGTGTCCGACACCTGCACTGCTTCCAACTTTGAATCCCACGGTCCTTCGGCATCGTGGGCCTCCTGGATTTCGTTGTTAACATCGCTTTGGCTTGGCCCGATGTCGTCGACTTCCTTGGAGCTAGGATCAGCTTCCGACCCACTGAGATCGTGAGTGGTTGAAGATCGGCCCGTCGCATCCCGCACCGTCGCACTGCCCATCACCCCTGACGACACTTGTACCGTGGTACTATCCGGCTCCGACGGCGAGTCGCTTAGCGCGACACTTTGGTCAGATGGCAGACTTCGCTGGCACCTCGGCGCCGGCGATCCCCTCGTCGCGCACTGGATCCACGCCGCTTGTCCTCGCTGCAGTATTTCTCGTGGCGTCAGGTAGTCCGGCTGATCCACCAAGGGACCTGTCCACTCGTCTGCCTCCGACTCCGACACCTCGGATCGCGCGTCGGTGGTGGCCTGGTAGGCCAGGTTCTGACACTCCATGTACCGCCTGGATCCGACCGATACGTATCCCGGAAGGCGCGTCACTCGATCCTGAGCCAGCCACATCCCGACGCGTTCGTTGTCCTGCATGAGGATCCGTTTGTCGGTGATGTTGGTGATCTGGAGATAGCGGATCTTGCCTGGATCCTGGACTACCGTCGGAACCCACCGATCGCCGCGGGTAACCCACAGCTTCTCGTTATCTGGCAGCTTCAGGCAGCGCGGAATCTCCCCTGAGTTGCTGGCTTCGATCCACGTTGACTCTCCAGTCATGACCGACCTTGTCTCCGTACAGCGACCGTCGGCCACTCAACTGGATCCGCATCTCGTCGGGGAAGCACATCGTGCCATCCGCGAGATTCAAGCGTACGTTAGCGGGGACCGTGAAGTCCATGCCCAGGATCGTCTCTTGGTCAGACAGATCGCCTACCTAGATATCGAAGCAATATACCAGATTTCCAGCCAACGTGATCTTGATCCGAGTTCTTTCATACGTCGTGTACACATTATCGCCAATTCCAACGCAATCTTGGATCTGACTTCCCTCTATGTAGCACCCCACCTTACGAGCAAAGGCAGTGTCCAAGATGGACACTTCGGCGCCACTATCCAGAAGCATGATCGCTTTCTCAATTTTAATTTTGCCAGCAACTTTAGCTTGACGGAACCACTTCCCAGGAGCAATTTACTTCCAGTCCCCACGCGACTCAGCTGGTAGGAGATCCGCTTCGCCCACCATTCCTGATCGTCTAACCTCGGCGATCTGGCTCGGGTTTGACATGATCTCGCCTTCAGCAGGCTTGAACCACTGATCTCGATCTTGCTGCGTCCAAAATCCCCTCGCCTCTCCGTGACGGAGATCCAAGGGCACAGACGTCGCCGATCGGTCAAAGTCGTCTGCCGGATACAGACTCGAAATCCTGACGGTAGGTTTCTCGTGCAGATCACATGTATTACCGGATAGATCTGGTCGTTTGCTAACTTGATCTCCGATATCTTGTTCACAAATGTATAGATGCAATATCTAGAACGCTCGGCTCGTACCGGATTCAAACCCGGCGAGCGTCCTAGTCTAACATCTTCTCAGCGATCTCAGGTAGGAGACCGCCATGCTTGTGAGGATCGAACCACTTCCGGATCTGGTTGTAGAACTCCTCCATCGGGCATTGTCCGAGATCGTGCAGCTCACCGCAGCCGCGGCACACCAACAAACAGTAATCCGCTGGGTGATCCTTCTTGCCACACTTCTCGCAGATCAAGCACTTCCAGCGGTCGGCCTCCGTGTGGCGGCGTGATCCGCAGTAGGTTATCCGATCACGGCTCGGTCGTTCTGACTGGAAACGAGTCCGCTGACCACGGGATTGCTGATCTTGCCCCTCTCGAGCTGACTGGCTTAGATTGCGAGCGCTCTGGGTCTCCCTCACCGCCGTCGATGTTGGATCTTCGTTCGCAGCCAAGAAGATCCACCGGCGATAGTCCTCATCCGAGCTGCATTCGTCCGATCCAATGTCGGATTCCGAATCCGACGCTGGTATCTGGATCGCATGGACTTGTTTCGCCTGGACCGTCGCAGCTGGGACAATCGACGTCCTCTGCCGGTACTTTCACCCGTACGCCGACTTCTGGCGAGCCTTGGCCCGATCCAGCGCTCGCAACACTTCTTCAAGATCGTCTGCATCAGCCAATCGCAACAGGGTTAGCCAATCCGCCAACTCTTGATCGCCCAGCGTTTCAATGTAGTGTTCAACATGCTCTTTGCGTTCATTCGATCCGCCGTCCTTGACCTTCAACTTCGCACGCCGGGCCGCCACATTGAGGCGATACAGGTACTCCAGCGGGGACTCACCCGGTCGATTACGCGCGTGGTAGTACCGCTGCGCCAGCGAGATCCCGAATCCACAGTACTGCATCTGGAAACTTCGGGTCGCTCCATTTGTTTCGAGTAGATCGGCCAAGTTGGCAGTACCAGTTCTTCGCCGGCCCAGCCAACAGATCAGCGAAGGTAAGACACTTCTCTTCGTCCGAGGCTTGATCTCTCATGAACGCTGACTTCACTTTGCTGATCCAGGCTAGGGCGTGATCTTCGTCTTGGTCTTTGCAAGTGAACTCCATCAGGTCCGAGATCGCAGAGATTCGAACTCTGTGTATCATGGACGATCCCGTAGACCCGACCGCAGTGAAGGTTACCGTAGTGCGCGCAGTCGCTTTAGAGGCCGGAAAATCAATGTCGTCCGGATCGTACTCCCAGTTGGAGGACTCATGATCTGGCTATCCCACCTACTCCATCTCCACATATTGCGATCCCACGTTTCCAGCCACCACCGCTCTCGACGAGGCAGGCAATATCTGCTGCTTGTGTAAGAATCGGCTCATAGCGGCTTGGAAGTACGATTCCAGCCTGCCGCTCGATTCTTCGGTGACCGTGGAATTAACTGTTTAATCCATAGATCGTGGAGTCTGCTTCTGCTGCAGAGATCGTGGTGGTTCTCGATAAGCTGACTTCGTCCTGGCTTCCAGCGTAGCGACGCCCGACAGTCCCAGCGACATGCAACGCGGCTCAGAAGAGCAGTCCAATCCCAGTTCGGCTGCTGATGCGTAGTGTGATGACTCACCGGCACTGATCGCTGGCGATCCCGACTGACCTTGAGCAGGAGGCACATCGCCTACCACGATCTGCAGCTTGTCGATCAAGATCCGAGTCGAAGTCTGGATCACTATCAGGTCCAGGTCGAATAGGTCACCAGCATGGAATGCGCCGGCGGTGAGGCCGGCGTCCTTCAGTACGCGAAGTAAGTTCTTCAACGCAACGAGTTTGTCCGACGTGGAGGGTGGAGCTATTACCTGTCCGCGAAGTCCGCCGATCTGCTTCAGCTTCAGGATCGACATCACCGGATCCTGTTGTTGAAACTCTCTCAGAGCCTTCTGGTAATACATGATCTCCAGGGCGACGCCGGTCCACCGGCTGGCAGATGTCTCTGGATCTTTGCCATCTGACTCAGGTGCCTTCAGCTTCTTCCAAGTAGTCTTTGACTTCATCTTCTGTGCTGCCGACTTTTGAACTTGCGGATCCTGGGCTACAGGCAGCTCAGGATGCGCCTTAGGTTTCCCCTTGGCGTCTTTGCTTTGCGAATCCTAACTTGCGTCAAGATCCGCAAGAGTCCCCGAAGGGACTTGGGGAGGATTAAGATGTTAAACGCACAGTCTCTCGACCCGCAGGCCGATATGGAACGCAGTACGTAGTTGAAGATAAAAGATAGAGCGAGATTGACTCGCTATCTACTCCCTGCTTCTCAGTATCAATCCCTTCCTACACGTGCCGCTCTCAGAGCCACACATCAAGTCCCCGTACAGATTCTCCGTACCGTACACAGTGCCACACCACTTAGCACTTGTCCGAAGATCTGCAGTGGTACTGCCCCGACGCATCCTCGCAGGTCTGCTCGGCCCATGCATCCGTCTTCTTTCAACACTCCTCCTCGTCGGCAGTTCTCATGGCGTTTCCGTCTTCGCTCGACCTTAGGAAAGTCCCACTTGAGCTCGCAGCTCATTCATCCTCGGCGCAGCAAGTGCCTTCGTCAACACATCCGCTGGTATCTTCTCCGCCTCACTATACTCCGGCGCCAGTACTCCTTCTTTCGTGTAATGAATCACAAACTTGATCCTCACGTCTACATGCTTCGCCTTCGCAGAGGCTCCATCTCCTCCAAGTTGCTTCAGTGCCGCCTGGTTGTCGACGCGCAAGGGTATTGGCTCGACAAGCGCCACTCCCAACTCCTTCAGCAGCTCGCGTACGCCAAGAACCTCCCGCGCAACTACCGACGCGGCGGTGTACTCAGCCTCTATCGTGGAGAGAGACACCCCGCTCTGTTTCTTGCATATCCAGCTCACCGGGGAATCATCCACGGTATCGAGACCGCCCATGATCGACTTTCGGTCGCCTTTGTCTGCAGCGTAGTCGGCATCACTGTACCCTACCACCTGCAGTGCCTCCGGGTCGTCGCGACGCCCCCGCATGCTCAGGCGCAGACCTTGACTGCCCGCCAAGTACCTCAGAACCTTTGTTGCCAGCTTCCAATCCGCGAGAGTGGGCGCGGGCGTTCGCCTCGATGCCTTGTCTACGGAAAAGGCGATATCGAGGCGAGTACAGCGTGCTATCCACAATAGACTACCTACGAGCGACTGAAACTTCTTCACGGTCACGACTCCGGCTCCTCCGACCGCCGGTAGCACCTCCTGTTCACCTTCCTGGACCGCGTCGCACTCTTCCCTAACCGGTACACGCACGCCGAGCGCGAACTCCATTCCATGCTCCTTGAGCAGGTCTTCAATCGTGACCTCCTGATCGAGATCGTATCCCTCGTTCTCATCGTACGTCACTCGCATTCCGAGGAGCTTGTGTGCCTTGCTTAAGTCCTTCATCGACAGCTCTGCAAGCTCATCGAAGAACCCGTCCCCCGCAGACTGCGCCGACCCAGTTACCAGTAGATCGTCTACGTACACCCAAACCACTAGGAACTCCCCGGTCTTGCGTCTGTAGTACCCCCACATGTCGACCAAGCTCTGGTCGAAACCAATTTTCTTGAGCTTGCTGTGCAGCAGCTTCCTCCATAACCGACCTGCCTGTATCAGCCCGTACAGGGCCTTCTCTAACTCCAGCACGACCTCATCCCCCGGCCCGACGCCCAGCGCCTTTCTGATTTCCTCGAAGATCATCATGCCTTGTGGCATGCGCATGAAAATGTCCAGGTCCGCCTCTTTGTCGGCCTTCACATAGGGGTTGGGCACGTCCCCATTCTTGGCTGGAACACCCCACTTCCTGGCCAATACCTGGATGAGTTTTACGCTCGACATGTCGATGACCGCGGCAAACGTATCGCTGTAATTCACGTCGACAATCTGCTCGTTCCCGCAGGCAACGAGCCTTGCCTTGATCCGCTCAATAGCTCCCTCTGCGTCTCGCTTCGTTTTAAATACCCATTTGGCATGGAGTGCATGCGCTCCACGCGGGAGCTGCACCACCTTCCACACTCCGTTCTTCTCAACTGCTTCCGACTCCTCGGCGAATGCCTTGAGCCACTCCGCCTTCAAACGACTGAGCACAGCCTCTTATAGGTTATCGGGTCCACGTCGGACACGTTGTTCACTACGTCTTCACCGATCTCCTCCTGACGCTCGCCCTCCGCCCTGGCTCCTCCTGATTGATGCCCAATTGATCGGGTTACAGGGCGTTCCCGCGTCCAGCCCTTCTTCTTCTTTATTTTGCGCTGCTTTTTCGCACGACTCATCACCGGTCCCAGCGCCGGTTTCATGCTCTTCGTCACCGGGACGACATTCTGGGCATACTCCCGTTTCCTGTCTCGCGCTGCTTCCGTTCTGAGTCTCCTCCTCGGTCTCTGCCGATTCTTCCTGTAGGTACAGACGCTGAACGTGCTCGTTTTGAGCTCGGTCCAGCGTTTATATGTTTCGGACATGCTGTGTCGTGACCACCTTCTCGTCCTTCGGAAGGTAGACACGGTAACCCTTCGTCTCTTCGCCAATTCCGACTATCATGCCTTGTTGAGCACGATGGGAGTAGTTCTTGTTGCTCTTATGATATCTTTTCCCCAGCCTGTCTCGGGGCGTCACGGCCTCTTCAGGTCAGAGCAGATCACGCCACCGATCCGATCGATGGGCGAGTGATTCCCGCTGTCCTTCCCGGACTGTCGGTTTTACGTTTGTTTCCCTTATGTGCATGTTAGGCAGTTGACTCGACGATGATCTGTCAGCTCAATGCCTGAGCTCGGATCTTTGGCTAGCCTTTCAATTGCGTCGTAGCCAAGGTGTCCAAGACGTCGGTGGAACTCCATCAGCGACGCCTTTTGCACGCTCGGTTACTCGTCTTCCGTCACAGCGGTCTCCTCCTTGAGTGCCGCCATGATCACATTGGACATCGCCTCGGTCTCCTGTAGATGGTCCCTTTCATTATCAGCAAATTTCGTCACATGTCCACATCGAAGGCCACACGCCCATCTCGTTCGGACGCGACAACTCGTCGTCCGTCCTTTTGCATGAGGGTACATCCCTTCTCGTCAAGTCTCCCAAAGAAGATGAGGTTGCGCACAACGCCTTCGGCAAAGTACACGTCAGTCAACTTCAGTGTCTGCACTGCACCGCACGCCGTCACCTTCAACGTCACACTACCCGTGCGACTGAGCCTCAGTGGCTCTCCGTTTGGATGCACACATCTCGCGTCGCACGTTTCCACCTCGTCCAGCCAGGACGCTTCCTTGACAAGATGTCTGCTCGATTCACTATCTAAGATCCAGAACCCATTGACCTCGGTCGACGCGTCGTTAATTGCAAGCGTGAGGTCCCGACCATACGCATCACGATTCTCAACTCGTTCCGGGCACACAGGCCCGCAGATGTCCTACCTCACCACATTCGTGGCATTGTCGCATTTCCTTGCCTCGCCGTTCACTCACGGCGTTCACCACTTCCTTGCCAAGGTTCTAGTATCTAGTGGGCTCGAGCTCCCACGACTATGCAAAATGCACCAACTCTTCTGCCTGTTGCAGGTAGTCGGCCCTTGACGCGCCCACCTTGGCCATCAGAACGGTTCTCAAAATCCGTCGAGGCGTACTGAACAATGCTGTTCAGTACCAGATAGTCCGTTCCTCCGATCCGTCGAGTCGTACTGAACAATGTTGTTCAGTACCAGATAGTCCGTTCCTCGGCCACATGCTTCAGATATCGCCGCCAAGTACATGTAGTGCTCGGGCAAGGTCCTCTTCACGTCCTTTAGTGCCGTGGACAATCTCATGGACTGGGCCGGCGTTATGTTGGTCTTGAATGCTTCTAACATAATGTACTGGAGAGTAGGGAGCTGGGACCACCAGAGCTCCATTTGCTTGCTGTAATAGCGCTCAGCCGTCCCGGCGAGGTAGTGGCCAAGCTGGTCCACTTTCACATCCTCAGGCCACTCAAACCCGCATGCTGACTGACCAAGCGCAACTTGTCGTTCGAACCGGCTCCAGGAAACCCGAACCGCGACCGACGTACAGCTCACTCCCGCCAAACGAACGGATCGCCAGCTTCTTCTGGCGCGCATCTGGGTACCGGACCAGTGCTTGATGGTGCCAAGAGAACCTCCCCGCTCCCGGCTGCACTTGCGGCTCTCTCAGTGGCTGCTGTGCGTGTTGCGACTGCACAGGCTGCGCGGGCTGAGCTGCATGCGCCGCTGCATACAATCGTTGCAAGGGCGACAGAGGCAGGCCATAATCTGGTTGCTGCTGTCCTAAATACTGCGGTTGTGCTGCTGGTCTCCATGGCGTGTCCGTCAGAAGCGTCTGCGGCGGACCATCCTGTGAGTCTATGTGCATGCGTGCGCCACGACCGAGTCTCGACGCCAACAAGCTCGAATTCATGGGCGGCGTCATCGGAACATCGACGTGCTCGCGGCTTCTCCCGCCGGCTGGCTTCATCTCGATCTTGGTCTGCGATCGTTCCAGACGCTCGAGTCGCCCTGCCAGGCCGCGCATCAGAGTCAGTAGCTCAGACGCGTTGTCTAGTCAGGTCCTTGGTTGATACTGTCGCCCCTTCCGTGGGCAACGGTAGTGCTCTTTTCTTCATAGTCTTCTGCCGCTCCAATCCTTTCGCGAATGGGCACGCACGTCGGCGCCTTCACAGGCACGTCGTCGAGGACGGCCTTGTCTGTGACATAGTTTATTTGGGCTCAAGACCTGTTAAACGCACAGTCTCTCGACCCGCAGGCCGATATGGAACGCAGTACGTAGTTGAAGATAAAAGATAGAGCGAGATTGACTCGCTATCTACTCCCTGCTACTCAGTGTCAATCCCTTCCTACACGTGCCGCTCTCAGAGCCACACATCAAGTCCCCGTACAGATTCTCCGTACCGTACACAGTGCCACACCACTTAGCACTTGTCCGAAGATCTGCAGTGGTACTGCCACGACGCATCCTCGCAGGTCTGCTCGGCCCACGCGTCCGTCTTCTTTCAACATAATAGGTTACTCCTCCAGATCCGGATCTGTACCTCTTCCGTCGACCGAGTTCCTTCCAGTACTATGTCGATCCGTGGATCTACTTTCATTCAGCGTCGTCGTCGTCGATCCAATCTCCGATGACGCTTGATACCCAGGCTCAATCTTCATTTGAACTTCTTCTTGAGACTCACGGTGAAATCCCTGGTTCGAATCCGGGCACGCGCACCATTGTGGTGTAGCGGGATCAGCAAAATCTTGCGAGAGTGCGATCCAACTTTCACTAAGCCCGGACATCGACTAACGGAGGAGGTCCCCCGATGATCCGTGATCTTGTGCTGAATTTTGCTCACCTTGTGTACCCGACAGAAGGGCTGGATCTTGCTCCTCCAGTGACTTCGTGAAGGTCCAAGTGGTGAAGGCTTGGACGTCTTAGCGAGACGTTGGGGACGGGGTGGAGCAGCGCGGAAACTCTTCGCTCTGTTGCCGATATAGTCCAGATCCGAAGCGATTGTTCGAGCTAGGATCTGGCGGCCTGGATCTAGATCCGGCAGTGGGGTTGCCTTGATGGGTATGTTTGCCTTGCGGTCTTCCATTACACTTGCTTGCTGCTTCCTATCGCGGGATCTTGGGGTGGTTGAGACTTGAAGGATCTCCCGGCCAAGCAATGAACTCCGGTCGATTTGGTCACGCCGTTTAGCCAGGTGGATAATAGACCTTAAAATGCACTTGACTGGCATTTTAAAAACACCACGATTCTCTAACAAGTAAGTATCCAGAGCGTCCACATTTGCATTGGTGGCCTCCACAGCACCTTACCACCATGACTGACATTTGTCCATCCTCCGTTGTATCCTAAGTATTGGTTTAATTGTTGTAGGCCCAACATATAGCCCTTCTAGCCACTTCGGGAGTATTTATTGCGGCGTAGAACTATTTGTATTGTGGGCGAGCTGCTTATATCCCTTTGCGGTGTGTTCAATTGTCAATCAAATACCTGCTAAGATATACTTCCACCTGACCAAGTGTCGTGACAAAGTCGTGCGCGGCCTACAATATTATTTACCCCTATTTAGCTTGATGTTAGGTGCGGGGTGATACGAGATCTTGATGTAGTAGAGCAGAGCACATAGCAGTTCTTCCGCCGAAGCAAGGTGCGAGAGTCAATGTCAAGAAACCCCATTATCTCTGTATCGTCTTCTCTAACAAAGCCGTATCTTACACGGAGAAGCTCTGGATTCTTCAATAATGTGTGCAAATCGTCAAAACGATATACATGACTCACTACTGTTTTTCGATTGGCCTTTCGATGTGTATATACATGTAATTCGTGCAGTCCTGTATATCATTTGGACGCATTGCTCTAACAGTGAATACGGAAGTTTAAGTGCGCCTGCTCCATCACCTGCGCAAAGGTATACGCGGAAGTCTGTTCGGGCAACATTTCCGCGGAGTAAATTACTTCGGCTAGTCGTAATTCACCGTGATGTTACCCTTGGCCTACACAAGCAACATTCACCTGGGTCACATCACTTGTACAAAGGATATCAGTTATATATCCCCCAAACTACTTGATTAAAGTAAAGGAGATGTTTCTGATACAAGCTGAAAGGTCACATTATGCAGGTTCAGGAAGCGAAAACGCATACGACAATCCAATGTAGATCTTATATGACAGATGTATCAAGTGCTGAAGTAAATTAACCTATTTTAAGCTCATAACGCTGAGTATAAAATGTTAGGGTAGTTTTGAGTCAGAATGACTCGCCTCCTAAAACTCTGGACTGGATATAAAATTGACAGAATATCCTTCACATGACTAACTATAAGTGTACGTGGTCCTTCACGTCCTGCAAGGGCGTGGCGACCTTGTCCAGGAACTTCACTGGGCGACCAGATGGGCGTATTACTTTGTATCTACCCGCCGCTAAAATGTGGCGGGGAGAACGCTATAGAGGGTATTTTGTGTAGTGCCGAGTTGGGTTCTGGTCTATGAAGGGGGACAAAACGAAGATGGGAGATTTTTTATTTCTTCACTGAAGAATTTACGGTGAGCAGTATTTTATTTCACTTTCATGTGGTTGCCAGTGCTTGGTTTACATTACCTACCTACAATACACGAACAGCAGCAGTAGTAGCGATTGCAGTAGTACTGAAGGCGTCCCTGGTCGTACCAGACATATATCTAGCCGAGTACCCATATCATGGCCGCGCTTCTTTCCGTTGACTTTTATGCAGCCAACTATAGCTGCTCAAATTCATAACCGGCCGTGGTAGGCATTACACATGTAAGTACCCGCCACCCACATAGTAGTGTGACAGATGTGGCAGCTTCCTTTTGACGGAGACATATAAACGATATTACAGGAAATGTAAGGTCAGTATCAACTTCAGACATGAATAGAAATGCATGCAGTTCCATACCGATTTAGTACCATTCACTATGGTCTGTCAACGCCGGTTCTTAATGTCGTTTAGCACCCAATAGACCTCAAGATCATATTGTGATTTTTATGCAATCGCACTGGGTTGGTGGCGCCTTGGTTTGAGATTTACTGGGTGCACATAATATATACTTTTACTGGGAAAGCAGTAAGATCGTATTAATATCAAGCTGGTAACTGAGGCCGGTTACTAAAGCCTATTTTGAAGGATTTGACTACGAATCTGATGCCGGTAACTGAGCCAGTTACTGAGCCTGTGAGATTTTGATATGCATATTTTTCTGTTAGAATTATCCATTACTTAACCCCAACAAATTTGGACCTAAAAATAAGGACCAAATAAGGGCGATTTTGTCCTTAAGGCCCCGATTATAAGGACAAAATTCGAGTAGGGCAAGCGCAATTGCCACTGCCTCATATGACAGCTGAGACATCTGACGGCATTTTGTATGGAAATGAATTTTAACTTGGTTTCACTAAATATTTCAAGGACTTTTGTTCCTTAACTTTAGGACAAATCACCAACTTGGTAGTCATTCCAGACACCTTGCGGAAAAGCAGCTCCCGCATCAACGCCTAAGTTTAACGGGGAGGTGCAAAGACGTTTGAAGAATGCTAATACAGAGCTACATTTCGATATACAACTACATGGGCATCCGTCAGAATTGAGACCAAGCAAGGCCCTCAACTTTGGTTTTTTCGTCCTTAATTTTTTTGTTGGGTGTCGGGTGCAACTTTGCCGGGGCATCATTGATTGATAAACCTAGGCCGCGCTGTAAATGCTGCGGCTGCGAAGCAGGCGCAGAAGATGCCTATATATTACCATGGTATTGTATTTTTCAAGGCTGGTTCGGGTGAAGCAAACTTCGTTTCAGATGTTAAGAAAATCAGCTATCCCAGCCTACGCGTAGCTCTCGTTTTGAAGTACTATTTTGCGGTCTACTCGAACTTTCCGAGGCCGTTAAAACGTATAGACGCGGCGAAACTGACGCGAAATCGACGTGATTGGGCAAATTGCTTGAGCTCAGTCATTGCTTATCTAATATGTGAGCACGAAATAGATTACACTTATTAATACCGTATTAGTCTAGCGGCGCCATATGTTATGTTGTCGGGCGATTGCTAAATGAGTTGAAATTTGTACTACTTTGTAGTATTGGAGTGTCAACCATAGCCATGTTCGGCAAATTTGGTCAGAATTCACAATTATAATTGCTCCTGCTAATCTGCCTGGTAATCGTCAACATGAACAAATACCGTTACTTGCTCTAAAGACATGTCCCCTACAGTCTCAGATGATTCCACGCACTGGTGCGCATACATGCTATTAATAGCCTACATCACCGGCTGAATGCTGGTCCAGATCGCACTGAACAGATCCAGCTCGTCCCATCGAAACCACCCAATTGATAGCCGTCCTTCGCAGTATCAATCCCAATCGTGTCCGTCCGTGTGCCGCGTCAATCCAGTGACCGAAATTGGTGGTGAAGTTGAGGTACTTGACGCGGGTGTGGCTTACGCTAGAAGGGTTTTTAGGTCACCACCATCACCGCCATGGTATAAAGTACGCCCCCCCCCCCCCGGATGGGCTTACATTTGTGAGGATGACGGCGACGACGCGCTCATGAGCGCGGAGGTTGATCGACAGCATTTTTTGTCCAGAATTAACCAAGTCCGCGTCTGTGAAGTCATCACCATGGGGACCACCAAATTCCGGACCCAAGTAACACCCGGGTGGCAAAGTGACAACTTCATCTTTTTCATCTGCTTCATCTTCATCATGTTGACGCGCTCTTCTTCATAGACGCCGACAATCACCACGACCACCACTTCTTCTTCGTCGCCTTCTTTCTTCGCCATTCGTTTCATCACTTGGTATGTCCCCTTTGAGAGCCGTGTAATCGTTTAAATCCGGCATCAACGTGGTATTGGCAGCGACGCCGATGTTGATAGACAGCAAGGTGACCGCAACGGCCAATAGGAGCAGCAGCAGCACGTGCATATCGTTCAAATCGGTTGGTGAAATGCCGCAAATTCTCGAGTGAGGCAGTAAAGTGACGAACGATTACAAATGAACCCCCTTAGCTAATACAGCCCGTAGAACAACTTTGGATCAAGTATAGCAAGTTGATCATGTTAAGGCGGTTGATTTGGTGCACATTCTTGAAATTTAGAGGAAGTCGAGCTAAATACTTCAAAAATGGAAATTTATAGAAATATCGGACGAGGCCTCTATTCTGGCCTTTTTAGATGCTAATTTCCGGTGAAAACCGTTTAGAATGGGGGGGCAAGTGATTTCATGGTGATTTGTACCCTTATTCTCACCAACACCTTTGATTTTGGCCTTATTTGACTGTTTTTTCTATCATCACATTGTGTCTATTTTCAAGTTAGACAGTATTATCAAGGTAGCATACAAAAAGCAAGTCTACCAGTCCGGTGGAATCAAAACCTATCATGTACTACAGTATATCACGATATACGAGCTCATCTTAGACAGGTTCATCTGTGCCAGCCCAACTGCTACCCATGACAATAGAATCAAATACCGCATTCATTAGCCTCCGGAGGTTGCTGTTGGAATAACCAGCATCCGTTGAGAGAAATTCAGCAATGTCCCACAATTCTTGCTGGTTAAATCGGACTTGAACGTATTCCCGACGTGCAGGAAAGAGAGCGCATAGCCCGAAATCACTCTCATTCGTGAATATTTTGTAGTCGATTGGCTGAGTGCCTGAATCCGCAATAGCGGTATTGAGTTGAGGGCCTCTGTAAAACGTATTGCCCTAAACCAATACAGATCATCCCGAACAGCTTGGTTTACCGGAATGGCTTCATACCGCAGATGACCCCATAACTGTTGGAAAGGGGTCCCCATGTACGGGAAACAAGTTACCATATGTCGGAGGCTTCCGAAGGGCTTACGGTTTCTCTGCTACAGCACAATATGTTGCCTTAGTATGGTGTTAATGCGGCCTATCGCCTTAGATTTTTTTCCGTTCGCATCGCGAGAGTTGATCGGGGGATATCCCAAAGTAATCCGAGCATTTTACCACCGCTGTTCCATAATGTAAACGTTTCTTCGTTGGTTGCTTCGGGGCCGAGAATCGTCGCCCATCGCTAGTCGCAGAACAAGGTTGACTTCAAAAAGACGAGACCCGATATCTGGGTCAACCAAGTTGTGGTTGTCACACCATGGCTTAGTATCGAATCTCTGCGTTTCTTCCAAAGTTTGATGCGGCCATTTCGGTGTGGAAGCAGCGTGCAAGTGGATGATCGCAGCACCTGCAGCCCAGTAGTGTTTTGGCATCTACGTCCAACCGAAAGGACAAACAAATTAATATCGGGAATCTACAATTCAAGGAGCGTACCTGCAAAACGACCTACGTGATCGGAGTGAATCGCAACATCTTGAAAGGCACCTGCTACATCACCTGACATCAACTTCGTGATTCCAGGAAATTCATTCTCCATTTTTAGAATGCACTCAGCAAGATCCGAGGAACCGTCGTAAGCGTTGACCGCACCTTTGGCGCCGATGGAGATCATGTGTTACACGAGCGTCTTCGAATAGAGGTGCTGTACCCTTTTGCACCGCCCCGAAGGGACTAAAAATGATGTTGCGCAGCGTCTGCATCAGATTGACGTCAAGCACCAGGTATTGTCCTGCGTCCTGGCATTTTCAAATTTGCTTGACAAGGGAGATCATCGCTAACCTAACCAATGCGTGAGTTTTGGGTGGATGTTCCTCCGAAAGAAAAGCGGACTTCCAATTAGGTCGAACACCATATCGTACAATATGTTCCCATTGGCGACGGTATTAATACGACGACCAGGCAACAATGGTGGTACCGCGAGAGCCTTCTGTCGAGAGTCGTGAATAGTCCCACCACTAAGAAGGAGAACAAATTGAGACAGTTGCATCTGCGTTTCCCGTAAGAAGGTAAAAAAAAAACACTTCTTGTTTTGAAGTGTCGATCTGATGGTGACCAGCTTCTGACGTAGTCAACACGGAAGATTCTGATAGCGCTAGTACAGCTCTAGATAACGCGTTTCGTAATCCGGATAAGTTTTGCTCATATTTGAGAGGCATGAATCGGCGTTGAACTTCTACCGTCTGCGAATGTACTATTTGTTCTCGCCGCACAAACCGCACGAGGTCGCTAACATGTGTTTCTTTCCGCTGGTTATTCTGTCCATGATCATGCACAGTGGCTATCGATGAAAGTGGAAAGTGGTACAGGATTACAACTTCCGTGCGGACTGTCAGAAACACAATGACTTCCCGATTTTGTAGCGTAAATTTCTCCTGCATAGCATGTAACTACTCCTTTGACTCCGCCCACCCTGAGCGCCAGTGATGAGGTTGGGATGGGGCCGATCGCCCCTTCTCAAATCTTAATTTGTATGGTTCTGACGCTCTCGTTGTTGTGATGTTTCCCGCGCAGCATGCGGCACTGTGGACAATATGGATACAAGCCTTCTTGCCACCGCAGGCACCTTCACAGATCGGGTTGTTCAAGCGTAATCGAGGCGAAATCTTTTCGTAGTCCCCTGTAGTGCTTTACCATAGAATCATACACTATACCGGGCAACGTTGCTGGTGTAAAATGGCCTCTTCCGCGCGAAACAACCATTTTTTCGACTTGGCAGGACATGTTCGATAAGAGTCGCATGCAAAGTCGCTGACCGTTCACCACTTGAAGTGCTTCCGGTACATTCTGTGGCACAGGAGGACCGGGATGAGCAGTTGGCTTTTCTTTGCCAATCCTTGAAATACTTGGTAACGCAGCTTCCGTCCTCTGAATACTCGGAAGGTGGACCAGGTGAAGCGATTGCAAACTGCCATTTGCATCCCGGTGATAATGTGCACGGCGCGAATAAACGAAGGCTCAGCAAATGAGAATTCTCGACCGACTTTCTGCCTTGTCCTTATCACGAAGCCCAAAAAAACCGTGTACTTTCTCGAACCGCTCACCAAACCCGTGAACCAACTCCTGTCTGGCCGCCAAAGTGGAGAAACCTTCTCTAGCTTTTAACGACACGATGAACTTTCGTGCTAAACCAACCAGCTCAGCCACGTAATGGAGGTATATCGCTCCAACTACTCGAGCGAGCCCGTCCACAGCATCAATCACTGAAATAAGGTCTGTAGGTTGAGTTGCAGCCGGAATAGATGCTGTCTTGAAAAAAACCATCATGTTGATTCATGCGCTTCTCTCGCCACAGGTGAAAAGTGCATAATTGAGAGACCACGAAGTCCAAAGTCTCAACAGTAGAGTTCATGCAGATAGCAGGATGTGGCAAAAACGCAAACGATTCGTGCTGAATCTGCAAGGTCTCAAGCAACAATTGAGGCTCCACCACAGTGTACGTACCGTTAACAAGGTGACGGTGGGTCATACGCTGTAGCAACGACGGTTGGTATTAGGACTTGTTAGAGCCAGAACCGCCGTGAGAAACCACACCACTACCACTACAGAACGAACTGGGCGATTCTCATACTGCGATGACTTGGTCGATACTTCGTAACATGGAAGCGTTGCCTGAGTACGAGGCGCGAAGCTGTTTTAGAGGTTTTAGATCCTCGTTCGTTCCGTCGGGGTCGCTGCGGGCATGTATTCGGGATTGTAGGACCAATGATTTTTTTGGATAGGGAACGTACTCCACTTCACCATCACCGACGCCTGAGTCACTCAGTTGGCCGGGAAATATTCCGGAGCTTTCCCAACAGTAACCGCCGCCGGTTTGTCGAATATAGTATCTCCCAACTTGATAACCTGAGGAGCGCGTCTCTCACTACCGAGATAATAGGAGAAATCCATCGCATTATTGGTCAAAACGAAAACGGCATTTCCGCCTGCTACCTCAAAAAGAGGAACGGACTAAGACTCAACAAGTAGGGAGCGACAAGTTTGCGTAAAATTGCGGTAACGTTTCGGGTAGCACGCACCCCCGACCCCGTGAAGCGAACAAGTGCCGCTTGCGCATCTCAGTTGGTATCCCAACAGCAATAGGTAGGCCTTAGCGCGTAACTTGGCGCCGCTAGGTCTTGCACTTCGACACAGTTAAACGGTAGAGTGGCGCTCTCGTTGCTGAATCATTCATACAGTTCCCCTGTTCAGCGGTCTTGGAACCAGGTGTACCCCGTAACGAAACCATAGTCCCAGGTTTTAGATGTTTTCGGAGACACGCTTGCCACATACAAGCAGCCCCCCCCCCCCTCCCCCCCACACACACACAAATACGGTTCAATGTCACTGAGCACTTCTTCTTTACTCACCGACCTCTGATTGACCTCGACCGGATCGAGGTCACGCTTGATCGGCTCTAGCGACATCCATCGGTCACTCAAGATCCTTGACAAAGAGACCGCGTTCTATTCAGCTGGTGATAGCGCCGTTGATCCGTAGACGTATCCGCTCGTGTCCAGGGTATTTGGCTTAAAGTAGGCGAAGACAGTAAACGTTGCTGGACCTGAGGCTGCCATTCTAACGACAGGGGGGGGGGAATGGATGGGAGATGGGAAGGTGCTGAAGAGAGACTTGTCCGCTGCAAAAGAGTTTTCAAAATGACGGTTAGTTGGCCTGCCTATTTCTCGTGATCTTCCGCGATCGAGAAACCGCCGTTTTGCCGTTGTTCTTCTGTCTCTTCGAGATATTGGCCCGTTCAAAACTGACTCCCTAGTATGGCAACAAGGCGGGCCTGCAGGCAGGGGGCACCATAATTTGCTGCCCCGTAGTAACCTCGACCCCCCCCCCCCAATAGATTTTGTCCTTACCGGTAACTTCCACGTTGTCTGCTGTCAATGAAGCACGTGCACACACATAAGCTCTACCTTGTGCTATGCAATAATTCAGCATCATACCACGATAGCTGGCGGCGCTAACAGTGCTGACGTGCTCCTGACCGGCCCCCAAGGGCTGCGAATAGAAAGATGTATCGCCGGCTCCTTCACGGGCGTTCTCTTCACAGCACGCGCCCAAGCCAACGGCGATTGCTGTCATGTCAGTGGTTTAGCCAGCCCCATGATGCTGCTCGTCACAGTTACGTACAACTTCAGGGTTACCTGAATACACAAAATAATTAAGTAAATGTTTAGAAGTATAAAGAGTACTACTCATAGTACGAAGTAGCGCAAGACTGCCTCTTCACCAAGCCGATAATCCTGAGTTTCCCGCCCGTTGCCGGAATAGCCAGGAAAAATATAACGATAGCGGTTGTCCAGGCCGCGCGGAGGCTTGGAATTCCACCCAGCTATCTTCAGCCCTCTCCACACACTATGAAATTCCAGCGTCGATGTGAACTCGATGCTATGGCTGCTGTGCGTGTCGGGGCCTTGTCGAGACTGGCGTCGCTTCCGTTGCGTGGGCTGATCCCCTGCGAGCAAGCGCTTTCGCGGCATGGCAGGAAAAAAGGAAAATCATGAAATGAACAGCTCTCGTTGCTATCCCATGTACTATCAATTTCAGCAGTCCACAAATGTCATCTAGTTGATCTAAAATGGAGATTTAATATTTATACGATTTATTCGGAAATACGCTACTAATGTAAGATCTGCAGCTGGCTCCTAGCTGATCGACGTGGGCAAATTATACTTAGAGCTACATAGACGCTCGGCAAGAGCGACGGATACTCAGAGCAAGATGAATGCTCGGGATAATGTTCAATTACCAAAAGGAGCTCGGAGCGCGGAGAACAAAGTGATGTGTTGCTCCACAGCGGTGCATACAAACTTTGACGCGATTAGTACAAGCGTTACAGATTCACTCTCGGGAACGACGCTTATTACGAATAGAGTAGCAGGGCAGATTTTGCACCAGAGCTGGAAAACACTCGGTCGACTTGCGACTTATAGGCAAGCGTAGATCTGACATAGTTAGCTAGTCCGACGGAGAGTAAAGACATCATGAGTGCAGCTTTTCCTCATTTGGTAAGTGATGGCCGTTTTGTCGCGGAAGTGGCGTCCTTTCTCGGCTGCTAATGTAGCGGTTTTGCAGGGAGATCGCAGTTCATAGTTTCTTGAGCGGGTTTTTCACTGCCAAGTTTTCCTTACTAGCCAATTAGATAACTTATCTAGACCACGTGTCACGCGAAGGGCTTAAAATTGTATTAAATGTACTGATTATTCGGCATACGTTAATTCATTTATGAAGAATTACGGAGAATCCGTAATGATATTGTGATTAGAAGGGTTAAACTTCTTCTTCAAAACAAACTCATTATGGTGGATAAATACCATTTCGTCATTCCTAGATACAGATCCAGATTTTTCGATTTCGAAGAAAGCACGGATTACGGTAAAAAGCCTATCGGCGTCGAGGCTCCTCAACTGCCCACACTTTTCTGCTACGCCTTTAATCCCAAATTGCGATCCAAAGTGGCTTCAACAGTAACTACGATGAAGACACGAAGACAACTCTAACAGCCACCACTCATACCGTTAACTACGACTGCTCGTCGGCCACGTCCACTCCGACGTCAACCCACCAACAACGATGTCATTGAGTATACTGAGGACTTTGTTGTATATCGAGTCGTTTTGTTATTTGCGTTGCTCTTGGATATCTTGCTCAACGTCACCCTGGCGTGCTTGTTCTTGCCAGAAGTCGCTGAACTGGACCACTGCGTGCGCTTTGTACTTTGATAGGGCTTTTGTTTGTGACGTTAAGGGCGTGATATACCGTACATGTATTATTAAACGGCTAGGGTGGGCTAGTTAGAAAAGTAGCATTAAACGAAGTTATGATTAACTGAGCGACAGCTCTATTATGATAAAACTGCCTGATACTAAAAGAAAAATTGGTGCCTGTCCCTACAAGCTCTGGCGGGAATTTATGTCTCAGCGATAACGTTATCGGATATTAATTGAACGGAATCATGTACAGTAATGTTGTGCTATTATGTAATCCATGGATACCAACCAGCAAAACTGGAAGTAATACGGCGGTCGCAAGGCAATGAATAAAGACCAAGACAATTACTAGGAGTCCAGAGAGCTGCTTGGTGATAAAATTAGCCACCTTCAGTACGAGTAGTCAAAGGGTAGATTAATGACGGTGAACAAGAACAAAAACGATTAGACTAATTAGTAGGTGATAGACAAAAAATGGCAGGATCTTTTGACAAAATTTGAGCATGGGTGTCATGAACGTGGAGTTTCAATGTTCCTCGTGCACGATCTGGAGCAAGACCAGCGCGGTCGCGCTAGCAAAGAAGGTCGGGAAAGCGTATATTCTTGACTGTCAGCAGGAAGAAGCGCGGTTCGTGCAATATGCTGGAGCTGACACTCGGTGGGAGCTATGGCATGCTCGCATGGGACACCTCAGCGAGAACAGAATGGCCAAGACTCAACGGGCCACGGACGGTATACCAACAGTGGACCGTAGTATCAAGACTTTGGGCGGTGGCTGCATGAAGGGGAAGCAGACCGTGACTTCGTTCCCGACCCGATCCACAACGAAGACGTTGTGCGTTCTAGAACGGGTTCACACGGATGTGATGGGACCAATGAAAACGCGATCCAAGGGTGGAGCGAAGTACATTTTGACCTTTGTTGACGACTGCTCGAGGTATGTCGTGGGTACTTCCTGAAAAACAAGAGTGAAGTAGCGAGCAAGCTACTGGAGTTCAAGGACTTCTACGAAAACCAGTGGGGCGAACGGCTAAAGTGTCTGCGGTCCGACAATGGAACGGAATTTGTGAACAAGAAGGTCGCATACGTATGCCAGAAGAACGGGATTATCCATCAGCGGTCCGTTCCATACAGCCCTCAACAGAACGGAGTGGTCGAACGGATGAACCGGACCATCATGGAGAAGGCACGAAGTATGCTATACTATAACAGGCTGTCAACGGATTGGTGGGCCGAAGCTGTATCTACTGCGATCTACCTGATTAATCGGTCGACAACTACCGAGCACTCTAATGTCATGCCGTACGAGTTAGGATTCAAGGTGAAGACCACGCTGGATCACCTACGGGTATTCGGTCGCAAGGATACGCACATATCGACGATGTGAAACGAACGAAGTTGGAGCCCAAGAGCTTCAGGTGCATGTTCCTCGGTTACGTTGAGATTGTAAAGGGATATCGCGTGTATGACTTGGACGCAACCAAGGTCAAGCTTTAGCGTTCCGTGAGGCTGGACGAGCGTGAGGTGGACGGAATATAGTCAGCTCACGAAACGGTCGTCCATGTGACGAAAAACGGTGATGCAACCGTGGTTCCAGTACTAAAGGAACGTCAACCAGTCCAGGACGAGCCGATGGAAGAGGCCGAGGAACCTATTCAAGACGTTGAGATGGACGAGGTCGATCCGGCCCGGATCGCGCCTGCCCAGATCGCATTAAATCGGGCCGTACCGACCGAGATCGCATCAAATCAGACCGCACTACCCCCGTTGCCGCCACCGGATGTGTCAAGGTCAAACGGGTTGGAGTTGGCAACGTATCACCCGCCTCCTCAAGTGTTCGATGAGGATCGCATTATATTTCATCTGGAGACGGAACGCTCAAGGCGATCTCGCGAACCGGTGTATTTGCTGGAGAACGGACCGGAAGATCGAGGATCAGAGATCGAAAGTGATGGACCGCCATCTCCCAAGCGCGCCAGGATCGATGAGGACGGACTCATCGCGGAGGCAGTACTAGCATACGCTGCTAGTATTGGGGACTCTACGGATTTGCCAGCTACGTATGCACAGGCAATGGTAAGCGAAGAAGCAGCAGAATGGCTCAAGACCGTAAAGGCGGAATTGGTCTCGCATGCGAAGAACGGAATATGGATATTGGTTCGACGCAGGTCGGATATGCGACCTATCGGTAGTCGCTGGGTCTTTGCAAAGAAGAGAGACGAGAACGGTCGTGTGATTCGGCTCAAGACACGGCTGGTGGCGAAAGGGTTCAAACAGAAATTTGGAATAGCCTTATTTGAGACGTACTTGCCTGTTGGAAACATGAACTCGATCCGGGTCGTACTCGCTGTATGTGTCGCGGCCCAGTATGTGATGGAGCATTTGGACGCGGGCACTGCGTTTCTGAACAGTGCGCTGAAAGACCGCGTCTACATGGAAAATCCTCTCGGTATAGTGGATGCGGAGGAGTATGTTTGTCTACTGAAGAAAGGGATCTACGGGTTGAAGCAAGCAGTCAGTGCTTGGAACAAGACGACTCATCGTGTATTTTTTCAGGTCGGATTCAGGAGCTGTGGTGCGGACCAATGCGTTTACATCAAGAGCGGACGAAACGGACAAGTGTATGTGTGTGTCTACGTGGATGACATGATTATCGCTACGAAGACTAGTGGCGAGATCCGCGAGGAGAAAGAGGCGCTCAAGGATGCATTCAAGATAAAGGAGCTGCGAGTTGCGAAGTTCATTCTTGGATGGAGATCGACCACGATCGGGCCGCACGGACGCTTACGATCAAGCAGACCCGGTATATCGACGACGTGGTGGAACCGTTTGGTCAGCAACAAGCTATGACGGTGGGCAATCCGTGTGCATCGGGGCTGAAGATCTCAAGTTTGCAGTCACCGAAGAGCGAGCCGAGATGCGTTCCAGGCCGTACCGATCTTTGATCGGATGTCTACTGTACATTACGACCCGCACGAGACCAGACATCGCGTATGTGGTGACGCAGCTGTCTCGATTTCGTGAGAACCCGGGACGCGAACACTGGAAAGCTGCGGTCCATGTTCTACGATACCTCAAGGCGACGCGGGAGCACGGAATCGTCTACGAAGCTCGTGACGGGGAAAGTACGATCCAGGCGTACACGGATGCGGATTGGGGCAGCAACCTTGACAACAGGCGCTCAGTATCGGGTGTCATGATGATGATGGGTAACGGACCGGTAGTGTTCAAGTCCAAGTATCAGAGGACGGTTGCCCTCAGCTCGACCGAAGCTGAGTACATGGCGTTGAGTTTGTGTACACAAGATGGACTTTGGACGCGATCGCTGTTATGCGATCTAGGCCGTACGCAAGTGGGAGCTACGCAGATTTGGGAAGACAATCAAGGAGCGATTGGTCTAGCAAGCAATACTGGTTATCACGCAAGAACGAAGCATGTCGACATACGCCACCACTTCAGACGGGAGAACGTGGAGAAAGGGACAGTCAAGGTGGACTACATTGCGACGAAACAACAATTGGCGGACATGCTCACGAAGAAGCTCAATACCAAGGCCCTGTAGTATTTTCGGGAGAAGAGCGGTATCAAGGCAATGGGAACCGTGCAGTAACGGCGAGTGGGAGTGTTGAAGTGCGCCGTCATCACACGGTTGATTACGCAGAACGGAGTGCGGCCCGGTCCGAATGATTACAGTCCGACCCACGTCGGATGTGATTGGCCAATACGGTATAACTGGCTCTGGTGCAACGAGAGCGGTGCTTGCACAAACACCCACGAGAAGACAACAAGGGAGACAACCGAGAGATATTGTTAAGAAAGACAGGAAGGACAGTTTTGGCTAACATTAATCTACTCACTTCAGCTTTTACTTCCTCAAACACAAGTGCCAAACCAACAGTAAGCAACGTATGTGCAACGGAAAGATACTGAAGCAAGTTGCATCTTGCAATTCACATGATCAGCTCACATGGAAAAAGAATTCCTGCAAGCGTACATGCTCCGCCAAATCAGCTCAGGCTGCACTGTACTCTCTCGTTTGTGTGGTGTTGGCGGCATCTCAAGCTGCTCCATGTGAGAGGCGGAGTGGCGAAACATCGTTGAACAGACCATCCTAGGCTGAACCAGCGGACAACTAGCTTGCAATCCTTCCAACGAGGGTTCGATTCGGACCAGGCGCACCATATATACGTGCGTCGGGGTCCCAGCAACTACCCCCCCCCCCCTCATCAGCACCGGCCCCCTTGCTCTACTATGCTTTAGCTATAAGCACAACCTAAGCACAACCATCCTGCTTCCACAGAGCACACGCAAGCACGACAGACGCACCTAAGGATAGTAGCCCTTCCCTCCCCTTTCTCACACGTCAAAACACTATTTACATCTGCCCTGCGTGGTGCAGTGTTGCTGTCTTGCCTCCTTCATCGAGGGGCTAGACTTGCGCTGGAGGAGAGGGATCTTGGGAAATGACCAGTTTGGGCGGGAAAACCAAAAGATGAGCAATCCTGTACAAACGCTTAAAAAGATTTAGACAGGCTATTCTATATTACCGATAAATACATAAGTGCGTTGTTATCCGTGCGGAGGTAGTAGTATTTAATAACTGACTTGGTTAAGGTGGACATTGTTGTAAAACACATCTTTATTTCTTATTATCTTGTCCCTTTGTTTCCCCTTCTTTTTCTTTGAGGGTGATGATAATGACAGCGGCTCGTTGGCTTGCCAGCACTAAATTGTTTGGTGTGTGCTATGCCTTTGGGACCTTTTGTTGTTGTTGATACTCTTCTTTTCCCTGTGTTTCTCTTTTTTTTTCTTTTGGGAAGTGGCTTGGCAGTGGATCATTGGCTTGCTCATCTTATTCATCACATTTTTTCTGCGTGATGGCCGTGGCAGCGGCTCATGGGCTTGCCTCAAGTGTTTTGTTTTCTACAAGTAGTAGTATGATGGCATTGGCTTTTAGCCAGCATATGGAGCGGCCCTAGGCTCGCTCTTGTCGTACTAATAGTACAAGCACATTGTCATGGGCGACATTAAAGCCCGTATGCTCCGCTTATAGTGGGCTCAATACGAAGTGCGTATGGTGCGGAGTCCAGGGAGATTTTCCTCTGGCTCGATACCGCGTGGCAGATGTCCTGCTCACAGCGCACAGCTCGTTGGCTGACATAGAGGGTAACATGGTCTTGAGGTGCCGGTGGCACGGGGTAGACCCCCGCGCGTCCTCTTGTAGGCGTCGAATTCATGCCCTGTTAGACAGGTGGCGCTCTGCGTTTGAGCTGCCTAGGAAGCGTCGGGCTTATAATCTGTTAAAGTAAGGGGATTCGCAGAGGTGTTAGGACAGTGAGAATGCATGTACATGTTTGTAGGAAGAGAGTCTTGGAGGATAAGCTTGTATATTGGACTTGTGAAGGACTTGATAAAAGGAGAAGTGAGGACAGGTTATCCAGATCCTCTCATTATAATATCTAGGTGTGTAAGGTTAATACTAGGCCACAGACACAAAAAGAGATATTCGCGAATCATGAACGTATACCTTGGATATCAGTGATATACACGATACAACACTATGGGGCGCGAACAATAACGTTTCTGCAGAAAAGCCACATTATTAATCTAAGGCGCGCTATTTATGGGTCTAACTATTTCAATTCGAATGCAACTTATTCACAGCTGTAGTACTGATATATCCACAATAAGATTAAACCATTTCGATTTAATTCTAACAAAGTCGACGAAGAAGCTCTGAAATTTGAGAAGCAATAATATTTAAAAAAACAGAAATGATGAACCCTTTAGCTGACTTAAGTATGGGTTAAGGAAAAAGAATACTGATCAATATTACTACCTCGTTCGCGGATTTTTTTAACGCAAAATCCGCTTGAAAAGCAACTGCGAAATAAAATAATTGGTAGCGACGGCGAAATAGTGTGTGTTTTCTACTTTTAGTATAGCCAAAAAGCGTAATAGTCTGACCAAAGAGCGTAAATTGTTCGTGGTGCACGTCCATGAATTTTTTTGCTACACAGTGCGTCTAAAATCTCGTGCAGCTCCGAGTAGTGTAGGTCTAGACCGTCCTGCACAGCCTAGCCATTGGAGTCCTCCAAGCTCACCTCCTTCTTGTTCATGTCAAAGTCATTGAGCTCGTAGAATGACGGGCAGCTTCAGCTACGAAGTCGTATAGTCGCCTGCTGGAAGCGTCGGTGGGTTATCAGTGTTGGAACTGTCTTATGAATAAGCGGGTTCTAAGTTTCTAGCTAAAATACGACATATTCTCAAGATTATGCTAGACCTTCCAAGCATCTACTGCGCCTGCTTCGCAGCTGCAGCATCTGCCCCGTGCACCTGCAATCTGGATGAATGGTATTCGTATTCCGGTGACGTATTCTATAGTGAGTGATAGTTAAGAGTCGACAAATAGAGGCACAGAACAGATTGTGAGAATTTTAACACACGAGTGCAGCGAAATGAAGCAACCCACAACTTACCGATTCGCTGAACTGACGAGCCAGGAGTACTGTAGTTAAATTTAGCAAGAGAACTATAATTAGAACAGCATCCGAGATTCATGCAGGTCCACAAACGCTGTTGTTCTCATGGCGAGATTAAAAATGACCCAGTATATCCTTGAAACTGTACTACATGTAGTCAACTTCTGTCCTCTTCCCACTTTATTAGCCATCAATACTGACTGACCAAGCTCCCTTCGCGCAATATTCACGCTTATTATTGGCCAATATATTACCGTACTTAGCTGAGGTGGACGGTTCGAACGACACGCATGAAATTTATAAATTATCGAGGTTTTATTAAGATGGAAATGATTCATTTTTGAGTCACTAACCATTTTTAAACAACCTTTCTGTTTGGATCATTCTCACAACTGATAAATTACCAGGTTTTAATTCATGGAAAATCATACCCCCAATCTGATTCCTCCCTTAGCTCTGAAATAAATTTCAGAGAATTATAGCAGTGAGATGCCGACTAATAAATAGACGAATAGGACATGAACGTCAACTTAAAGAGGCATAGTCTTAAGTTCCACGCACATGGCTCATACTTTGTCCTTCAGCTGCTACTATTGAAGTGAGGCTGCTCATGTGAATTGCAAGATGGAACTTGCTTCAGTATCGTTCCGTTGCATATACGTTGCTTACTAGTGCTAGCAGATGTGCAATGGGGTTCTTACAGCGAGCCATTGCTCATCTTATGCCGAAGATTAATAAGTTATCATTTTCTTAATAAAAAGAAAATGGCTCGCTGTAAGAACCCCATTTTCTTAATAAAAAGAAAATGATAACTTATTAATCTTCGGCATAAGATGAGCAATGGCTCGCTGTAAGAACCCCATTATCTTTAATAGGATCGAACAAATAACCCCCCCCCCCCCTCCCCGGAAAAGGAACGATGCGGAGCGCTCAAGAAATATTTTTTGGAAATGTGCGGTCCTCTGTGAAATTTACTACCTCCGCACGGAAAATTTATCGTTATTTTTTTTTAAATATATCGTTATTTTCCGTGCGGAGGTAGTAAATTTCAGAGAGTACCGCACATTTCCAAAAATATTTCTCGAGCGCTCCGCCTCGTTCGTTTTCCGGGTATAAGATGAGCAAAGATTCGCTGTACGAACCCCACTGCACATCTGCTGGCACTAGTAAGCAACGTATATGCAACGGAAAGATACTGAAGCAAGTAGCATCTTGCAATTCACATGAGCAGCTCACATGGAAATAGAATTCCTGCAGGCGTACACGCTCCGCCAAATCAGCTTAGGCTGCACTGTACTCTCTCGTTTGTGTGATGTTGGCGGCATCACAAGCTCACATACAGCGCATCACTTGAGAGGTGGAGTGGCGAAACATCGATGAACAGACCATCCTTGGCATACCCGGCGGACAACTAGCTTGCAATCCTTCCAATGAGAGTTCGATTCGGGCCAGGCGCACTATAAATACGTGCGTCGGCTCCTCAGCAACTACCCCTCCCCCCACAGGCTTCCTCGCTCTACTATGCTTTAGCTATAAGCACAACCTAAGCACAACCATCCTGCTTCCACAGAGCACACGGAATCGCGTAAGACTAATTAGTTCACACAAAACGACGCACACGCAAACACGACAGACGCACCTAAGGATAGTAGCCCTTCCCTCCCCTTTCTCACACGTCAGAACACTATTTACATCTGCCCTGCGTGGTGCAGTGTTGCTGTCTTGCCTCCTTCATCGAGGGGCTAGACTTGCGCTGGAGGAGAGGGATCTTGGGAAATGACCAGTTTGGGCGGGAAAACCAAAAGATGAGCAATCCTGTACAAACGCTTAAAAAGATTTAGACAGGCTATTCTACTTACCGATAAATACATAAGTGCGTTATTATCCGTGCGCAGGCAGTAGCATAATATTTGGTCTATATTGGCAACTTCGGTATAATACGTTGACGTACTAATATCTGTTACAGCTACTACTACCATACCTCATGAAATGAAGTCATCCTGAGTAACAAAGGTAATCACGAAGCGTCCCAAAGACAAGCTAGCTACACTTCAGATGGCTACAGGCACTTGTGCACTTCAGTCTACCCCACCGGCAGAATGCTTGTCCAGATAGCACTGACCAGATCAAGCTCGTCACCGCTTCTGCCATCGAAACCACCCAACTGATAGCCATCCTTCGCAGTATCCGTTCCATTCTTGTCTGTCTTTGTGCCGCCTTCGATAAAATTCTTCCAATTGGTGGTAAACTTGATGTACTTGATGCGCGTCTGCCCTTTATGTTTACCCGCGTGTGCCTCCATGACAGTGATATGTTCACCTTCACCTAACACTAGAGGAGCTTTCAGGTCACCTCCACCACCGCCATGGTAAAAGGAAATCACTCCCCCAGCTGGATTTGCGATGGTGAGGTCGACAGCATCGACGCGCTCGGCAGCACGGAGGTTAATGGACAAAACCTTTTGTCCGGACTTGACCGAGGCCGCGTCTGTAAAATCTTCACCATGGGGACCACCGAATTCCGGTCCCACGTAGCACCCGGGTGGTAAAATGGCACCTTCATACCCCTCACCTCCTCCATTCCCCCCATGCCCCCCTGCTACTGGTCGATACGCCCTTGCTCTCCCACCCCCACCTCCTCCGCGACCACCTCCACCTCCACCGCGACCACCTCCACCTCCACCGCGACCACCACCGCCTCCTCCTGCAGCTCCTCTTCGCTCTTCCAAATCTGCCTCATCAGTTTCTGTGTTGTCTTGAAGGACCTTGAAGTCGATTGAATCCGACGTCAATGCGGTCTTAGAAGCGACAAAGTTGTTGATGGACACCAAGGCGACCACAGTGGCCAACACGAGAGGCAGGGCGCGCATATCAGTTGCAATCGGTTGGTGGAAAGAGCGCAAATTCTCGAATGAAAGCAAAGAGTCATCCGTTCTTACGCTCAATGAGTGATGCAGACACCAGGGTACCGATTCGGTACTATACATACAACCGAAGCTTATCCATATGCGAGAAACACGCAGGCAACGACGAGCCACATGGATCCATTACAGTAAATTAATATGGATCAGTAAGAGGAGGGCATCTACAAATCTCCAATCCATTTCCAGAGATTCGGAGTTTGGTCAGGTTTAGACGAGGATAGTACGGCATTCAAAATTGTTTTTAAGCCATCCTTCATAACTCAGACCAGACTTTCCCATGCATTAGGGTGCACCTTGCCGGCGGTTTGACTCCTAACTTAGGAGTCCAAACCTTGGCACCTTACTGATATCATTATTACTTGTATTGTACTCCGCAGAAGTCGTGACACCAAAGTTTGGCAACTCATAGAAGGGCGTTGTACTACGAAAACCTATATCGATATTTAGATATATAGGTGTTTCGCGCGCTCTGATTATGAAAATGAGGTCAGAATTAGCTAATTCGCAGCCATTTTAACGTTACAAGCTGTCCAAATAAGTAATTCGGAAGCCCCAAAATGCTCGTGGACTGGTCTGGTCTCTTTATGCAGAATTGGAGGGGTATTATTGGACAATATCGAGTTTCATGTGGTTTTTGCGGGAAAGGCGTACTGACAACACAATTCGTCAAGTCGAGACATTTGAACCAACAGCTGGCACCTCACTATCCTCATATATACTCCTAGAGGTAACTTGACTACCTATCACTATCGCTTATTCAATTCAGCGCACTCCGGATATTGTCTTATTACAGGTAAATGATATTAACCGTTAGCTTCAAATTGAGACAAAATTTGCCTTACTGGTGGTTATCTACCGCTTGCTGTAAAAGGCATTAGCGCGTGCAGCCACCGTAGGTAGATTGCCAAGACACTAAGTAACAAGATTGCTCGTGCACTTTTCGTCCTACTGCTCTAGTATTTCCTGAATACTCGAGAAACCCATGTTGCTCACCATCATTCTTTCTTTTCCTCCGGGTAATTACAGGTAGTCGAGCTCCATTTGCATTAGCCATACGCCAGATAACGAAACAAATGGGGCTGTACTGGATAAAGGAGGGTTTCTGCTTTCTTTTAAGGGTAAATTTGTCCAAATACGACTCATTTTGGCTAAATGGTGTCACTAAATGTGACCGGTTACAAAAGTTGGTGTCATGAATTTTGCGGAGTACAATAATAGACACTCACGTGCTTTGCTAGGCGTTTGAGGCAGTTTCAAAGTTTGAGATACGAGACTGACCTGCTATTTTAATACTTCGAAGAAGCTATTAGATTAGCTCGTATTACCCTAACCCATCGAAAACCTGACTAATCACTGATTTTACATTTTTTATGGGTAACATGTTCCCCAGGCCTTAAGCCGCCCGTTACCATTAATAAGAAGGCTAATAAGTTCGAACTCTATTACAGCGTTCAAGTGCTTAAGTAGAGCTTTTATGCTCAAGTGAGCCCAATACTCGGTATCACAGTGAGACTAATAATAGTTTCATTTTAGCACAAGAAACACAGCGTCTACATGTACTAAAAAACGGACCACCAAAAAAATCACGTAGGACCTGCTGCTGAGTCGGCATTGGAGAAGACACACGAACCCGACGAAAAAGCATTAATATTATAGTTCTAGGACCTCATCTCGAAGAACTGACCACTCTGGGCTACGCAGAGTCGCACACGTCCACAAATTTTGTATTAGATCTGCGAACTGTGCACGTGTGCGCTGAAAACAATATGCGCGCGAAAGGGTTAAGAGTAATGTACATGTACTGTAACCTACGATTGTTTGCGATAAACGTAATCAACGTTTTCGATTGCACACCTTTATTAACGTAAAATAGCGAATAGAGTTCCCCTAGCTAATAGAGTGCCCTTCGAATAGAGTGCTGTCGTACGGCGCACTGTATAAAAATAGAGTGCGCTATTGGAGCTATCTTACAGCTTACGGTACTGTACAGCATACACTGGTTCTTAACCCAATCAAACAGTAGCGCACTCGATCCTCTATCGAGGCTGCTTCGGGCACGAGGTCTTTCAGCAGACTAAGTATAATAGTCTTCAAAAATAAGCAGGGTTGTCTTCACTCTTCAAAAATAAGCACGCTTGTCTTCAAAAATAATAAGTAAGAAAGTAAATCGTAGCGACTGTCGGCAAGCTGTGAGCGACAAATGACAGCTGTAGTGGCAATGGATCAGTGATCTTCAGTAGCAGCTATGCCAGGTTGAACAGCAGTGGAGTAGTAACTCGGTTGTGGATCACTATATTCGGATTCCGTTGAAGGGAGAGCTCGCAACTACATGCACGATATGTTTGTTACTAATCAATCGGAAGCTCCACTTCAGCAGTAGCGCGCGCGTTGAGCTGTGGCTGCTTGCGTGTATGTGCACCCGCGCATGAAGGCGCTCAGAAATGGGGTCCACTGGTTTCCGTGCCAGTGAACATGGGTGCACACCCATCCTTTTATAACCCCCAACTCAACATACGTTGTCAACCGGTTATCATATTTAGTGAATACGTATTGTTCTCCGACGGAAACACCCCGATTGAACGATCATAAAACCGTTGTTTTGCAAAATGTTAGCACCCCCCCTCCCCCCCTACAACTATTGGACTGATAAAATTCTCACCGGTACTGTGAAAAAGAGAAGCGGCCGAGTACGTATATTGAACCCCAACGGAACCCATAGCTGTAGTATGTATACACTTAAAACGAAGATCCTACTCGACACACAACATGTATGCTTTACACACCGCACACATATTTTACCGACGGAAAGCACAGTTGCAGTATGTACGCCCTCAAAACAAACTTGCAACCCGAAGGTGCGACCATCGGTGGGCTGATAAAAAGCTCAATTTAAAACATACTTACTACTTGAGACACGATGTGTATGTTTTGCCAAATTGATCACAGAGACTAACGATTTTAACATGGAGAAGTTGCTAACGTGTACGACGAGACACAACAACATCAAACCACAAAATATATCCAGTAAACACTGGGTAATAGAGTGCGCATAAAATAGAGTGCGCTTTCTTGATTTAACCTCCCTTTATATAAATAGAGTGCCGCACTCTATTCCGTATTTTACGTTAATACAGTGTACTTCGTACAGTACTGTACATCTGTGGCGTTCCGAACGCCGCGTTCGGAGGAATTTCCACACATACAGTACATATGTACTGTTTTTTCCAATTTCAAAAGAATATTTGCACCAATCCAGTTAACTTCGCGCTATTTACGAATCCAGTACATCTGCTAAGTTCGTTTCTAAGCTTAGCGGACAAACTGGCGGTAGTGTAACCGATGATTGAACGTCGTCCTCCCGGTAGAGCCAACGGTTTAACTGTAGTCTGTCGCAGTCTGCTAGGATGTTACCAGAGCACGGCCGACAATTCTAGTATATTAAATTCTAAATGAAGTCTAATTTTATGAATGATCTAGTCAAATGTGGTGGGAGGTGAAGAAGTGTATGTCTCTTATCGACAAAAGTTATTGTACTGGCACAATTTTATTGCTTTGCAGGCTGAAACGTTGTATTTGGGCAACTTTCCCGCTAGGAAGACAAAATATGGCAGGTAGTTGTAAAACTTATTTTTTTCAGCTTACAGTTACATACTTATTTTTTCCGATAGCTCGTACGGCTACCGTTTTAATAAGGCACTCGCTTAAGCAGCTCACATGGATGATAACTTATAATGCACCGAAGGATACAGACAGACTAGGTCTCTGACGACTCTGGTAACTCCATTTGGTCACGTGGAAAATAAACCTTTGTCAGGCATTCGACAGACATTGAACACACCACGAATATCGATATCGATCACTTGTCTAAAGCGTTCACATTGGCCTTGGTGGGCTCTACACTATTACTGCTACCTTATCCTTCCAACTTTCATCGATACCTATTGGTTATACTGTTACAGTCCAAACATGTAGCCCTCGACACTATCTCTCGATCGTGAGGCCTAGAGCTACAGTAGTATTATTAGAAACGAACTGCTTCTAACCCTCGTGGGATGTTTAATGCCGGCCAAGAGCCTACCTTGACATATTTCCATTTGACCAGGTGACGTGACCAAAGTCATCAGAGAACTAATTTATTGATTACCATAATTCGCGAACTTAATAGTTTTACTAAATGGTCTTCAGCCAAACGGCAAGTTATCTTCCAATTTCAGCTCACAGTTTGCAATTTTTTCCTAGCATACCAACGGTACTACAGAAACACTAGCTGTACTGCTAGCATACCTGTTTGCAAACTTCTTGTTATGAATAGTTTATCGTAGTGCTTGCCAACTACAAGCAACTGCCAGCTCACTAAAAAGTACATGTATACTATGCCCTAGTTCTTCTTACTAGAAGAAGAGTTGCCAGCGCAATTGGTGAGGTGATATCATTATGCTTCTTGCACGGATTCTTCGAAGTACAAGCATATCAGTAGCAGTGTAGAAGAGTCGTTAGTTACATGTAGACTAATGCACGTAATGTATCACGAAAAGCTTATTAAATTTATGTGTTGTAAAAATGACAACCGTGTCCGCTAAGTTTATCAATCATGCTTATTTATCAGGGCTTTACACGAAGAATTGCCTTTTTACTAGCCTTAGGTTCGCAATACGAACTTAACATGTACTTACACGTACAACAGTTCAACTTTGGGACAAAACAGTACGTATGTACCGGCCACCCTTATTAGTCGTGCGACTTAATTAGTCGTCGTGCACTGGCGCATTAGTGACGTCACTAAAATGGGAACTTTAACAAAATTGCATAATTTTGCAAAAGACACCGGTTTTGAACAGATCTAATCGAGAGCTTTATCCCCATATGCTTGGTTTAATTTCTGGATCGGTTTTTGCGTTCAAAAATGACATTTAAAATTTGAAATTTTGAGTAAAAAAGTTTCCACCACAATTAGTAAGGGCCCGACTAATAAAGGTGGACGGTGTACTGTATTGTGGAAAATCCTCGCCGCTTTCGCCCTCCCTAATACGGTACAGTACTATGTATTCAATACCTTATACATGTAGGCTCAGAATCAAACGTCGACAGGCACGAGGGGGAGAGCATTGTTATAGACTGCAACCGCCATACCGCATGATACGGCATGGCTCTGGAAAATTTCCAGAGGAGAGTGGAAACGCGAAGCCATTCACAATCATTGCCGGTTGATCCCCAACGTTGACTTGAATATACCGGTACGGTACATTATGTACCCTGGCTCTTTTCTATGATTTGAGGAAGGGGGAGGGTGCTAACCACGCTAAATCATTGTGGTGGATCAACCGGTCTGTATTATTAAACAAAATACACCCTTATTAATTAATAACCACTATCAGCAGATATGGTTGGTCTCCCATACTTAAACCTATATCGGGGTTTTCAGGGTGTCTAAATCGAGAGGTGGGCGACGAATTTCATACCAAAGCCTCCTACTTTTTGTGATTTCAAACTATTGCAACTATCCTATACGAAACCTACAATTTTTTCCATATATGCATCACTTGGGAAGCAACATGTCAATGTTACTTTATTCAATGCCAGCTAGATAGAGCAAGTAAAGCCGATGTTTGGCTTGAAAACATAATTATAACTTTTTTTAAACGATTGTATCGTTGTGCTTGTGTACTCTAAGCAATTGATGAATGAAAAAAACTGAATGAATGGCGCTCGTTAGACATTATTATACTTAAGTACATTAGAGTCTAATGGCTTGGAGAAGGTTATCTATTTCCACATACCTAGTCATATACTATTATTATGAGATGGTTGATGATTTAAACCAGTCTACTTCAGGAAGTATTACAGTAGTAGGTAACCAGGGGCGGACTAATAACTATGAAAAAGAGTGAAAACTATACAGGTACACACAAATACTATCATACAAGGTAAATGCTATGTTGCTGAAAACCGCGGTGTTTTGCTTGATTCGCCAGTACTTTTGACATATCAAAGTCTGACAGTAGGATGTTACCGTATACAAACAACTTCGTACTATCCAGGATACACCCACTGACCTACGTGGGCTTAAGCCCAAGACTAAGCTGAAGAAATCCAGTGCGGCCACATACACAGATATATTGTACATATTCCTAGTAACACGAGGAATTGCACTGGAGCAACCGAAATACACCTAACATATACAGCAATTTTTGATTCTTTTCGGTACATGTGTGTCAGCCAGGAATAGTGTTTCACTGGTTTTAAAAATTATTAACGGGAACACGTGAGATCGAGCCCAGCGAATCGATCCAAATCCCCCCTTTTCATTTTGGTAAGGGTGAGTTCCGCACGTGCGCCTAGATTCTACTGTACTACTACCCGCCTCATTAGCAGCAATTCTGCAGGGATCGGACAATTTATATTGTTTATTGATTGTCGCCGAGAGAGCCTTCACAATCAATATTGTGGCAATATCAATATCTGACCTAAAGTATTGCAATACGCCGATTATATTGCAACTTCAACCCAGCCAATACTATAACCAAGCTATTAACAATTATATACAGCCACCTATAAGACGGTAAAGATGCTCGTACCTCGGGTTTTGAATGGTAGAGGCGATCACACGCTCGGTTTAAAAGAGGAGGAGCTCATTTCCCAATCCGCTCTAGCAACAGCAAGCCGTCCTCCCTCTCCATACACCACCAATCCAACCGCGAGACCGCTGGCTACCTCATCGCTAGCTGCCCATTTCGCGTCGAGGCTGGGAACCATACACCGTCGGCGGCGGCCTGATATTCGTGACGTTGTCTGGTTTGAGAGTACGAGCTCAGTGACGCTGAAGGTGACGCTGAAGGTGCTGCTTGCTACTGCCTCCCGGTGCAAACCCGTACACGTGCGCAACCTTCACTGGAGCACTCGTAGATACTACGTGTTGTTCATCAATCGATGACCATAAGCTCTTTACAGCTCTACGCCTGCAGAAATCTCGATTCGGTCCTGTATCTTCACATGGATTGGGATCTCGTAACTAGCTCGATGCTCTATTGTGCCTAAAATATGTTAAGCGGAGTTTGTTGGAGAGTAATAGCAACATGTCGGGAAATCTGGTCACTGATTCTACAGGATCAATATTGGCAGGACACCATAACAATCAGTATTGTTTTCCAGCAATACGATAATACTATAATATCAATCTATTTTTTCCGATCCCTGGCAATTCTGTGAGATAAATACTGGTTCATGATGTTCTATTTTTATTTAGCGGCATCGATCAAGTTGGAGATTTGAAGGCCATGACATCCATCTTCCATGTGTAACTGTTAGGGTTAAGACTTCTTTCATTTTCTGGGTCCTCCTGATTTTTATAGTTGCAATTTATACTTTACCATTATTAAAGTCGTGCTACGCAAGAAGAAGCTCTGAAATTCGAGCATGACATCCAAACTGTAGCTTGCGTTCATGTACTGCAAAATGCTTATGAGTTGGACACTCTACGAATGTGCTGGATATCTGGATGGCGTAATTTAATTATTGCAGAGGGTTATGGCTTATTAGGGCACAGAAGGGCATCTCAGGCTTCGAAATAACCTCGTGCTTTCGTTAGAGCTGTTTGTATACAACTCGTCCTAACGATATCCTCGTGGTCGTTTAAATTGTCTTCGACATTACATATTCATGAAAGAAGTGGCAGCAGGATAACGACGCGACTAATATTTCCAAAACCTATTATTGTGTGCTATTGCAGTAAAAATCGCTGCAAATATATATACATATATATATCAATCATTGCTGGTGTCACACAGCACTTCAGCTTAATATGCTACAATACAAAGCTGCCATCTTCGGTCCGAAAACTTTGATATGATGAATGGACGTTATTATTGGACGCTATTACGTGTATTTGCTCATGTAGGTTCCAGAATTCTAACCCCGACAGCTGCTCAGGGGGCCTCAGTCTGTTTAACCGTCGGATAGGCCGCCTGCAAGTAACCATCTTCGCACCAGTCGGCCAAAAAGCTGCAGGCCGAGTCTTGCCCACTATGATCCGAACAATACATTACTTCTGAAGCATCTCCTTACAAAAAGGTCAGTACGGTACTACAATACTATTAATACAACGAGCTATTTTCGATGCTGGGTCACCAACGTGACGGCATGATTAAACCCATAGGATAAGCGGGATTTTGTATTCAACCCATGAAAACACGCAAAATAAATACCCATCTAAATTACTTGCGGTTGCATGTTGCACGAAGATGGGACCGTCGCCGACTGGGTCAACATTCACGTGGGTGATTTAAAAGCCATACATGTAAAAATGATTACAGGTATTTCAATAAGCATGTTATGAAAGATTTGCAGATCTTGTAGAATAATATATAAGATTTTCGGACAATCTGAACACTTAATTTACGCAGAGGTGTAGTTTTTCAAATGTATGTGAGGGTATTAATTGTGCGGATGCACCTACAGCAGAGCAACCAGTTAATTGACGTTAAGAGGGTACAACTATAGCATCATAAATAAAAAATGCGAGAAAACTCGGATCCCTGACGTTCCACTTTGGCGCGCGTCGCAGATGCGCGCCAAAGTGGAACGTCCTTGAGGCAAGGACTTGGCTGGCTGGCAAGCACCAAAGCTTGTCCACCAGCCATCGTTAGCTTTAGGTCTTTAGTAAAAAGCGCAGTTTAACCAACATGAATACACTCAGTTCCAAATTGACCAACTACAACAATTATTCTAAAACAAATGTCAAATCTGGTGTTTTGCCCTGGCTCGGTGTTAATGTACGGTGTTGAACCTGTAGCAACCAATACCTCGTGACATCAAAAGAAAGCGCCCGCTATCAATACTAAACACTGCTGTAGACCAACCCCGCCAATTCTTAAGCTTGAAGAGCATATGAATCCTTAATGAAAAGCTAAGTGTCTAGGAGGTTTCGCTATGTTAATTTCTCCGCTAGCAAAACCATGCAGTTCCTTCCGCTCAATATTTGTAACAGGTGTTTGCTCATTTTTGATCACACCTTAGTCATTTTTCAAGCTTTTCAAAGATTAAAAAAGTGGAGACAATAGGAGAGCATTCTGCATCGAATGTCACCATCCACAGCCCAATCGGCGGTCTAGATAAATAGTTATCATTCGGGATAGTTTTTCCGTTGCGCCCGCGAGGAAGTAGTCAACATCAGCGAGTCTACAGTATGTTGCCGTTATCTCGTCACAGTAACACATTGAACTTACAATTTGCCATTTTGAAGTTGAAAAGGTGTATGTTGCCGTTATCTCGTCACAGTAACTACACCTTTTCAACTTCAAAATGGCAAATTGTAAGTTCAATGTGTCAAAATGTAAGTTCAAAATTGTCACCTGGTCTGAAAAGCCGTCAAAATTGGTAAAACCTGTGTAACGAATATGACAGGTGATGAGATAGTGCAGTTTTATGATGGATGGACGCTTTGCGCCAGAAACTACATACTCGGTTTGCTGTTTCTAACCGGGTCTACTGCATTCATACACCAGTGTTACGCTCTACAGCGGCACCGCGATTTCCAATGTGGCGCCCATTCCACCCATGTTTGACAGTTGGCGCAACGGACAAATCTAAATAGTGGGATCTGAGATGATTGGCACCAATATAAGCCGCTGCGTCAGTCCCGTTTTTTACGAGTGACAATTTGAACTTACATTTTGCCAAATTGAACTAGGAATTTGCCATTTTGAAGTTGAAAAGGTGTACAACATACCTAACACTATTTAAGTTACAAGCCGAACCGAGCCCCGCAAGCGGAGCTCTTTGATCTCGTTTAGGCCGAGCAAGAATGTGGCCGCCTCGCTTCGCTCGGCGGGCATGGTTCCGTTTTAAATTGTACATTCGGATTTGGATATAAACTAAAGCTAGTAGTAAAATGAGCCATGTTAGTTGCCGCCTCGCTACGCTCGGCGGGGAGGTTATATAATACATGTTCTGTGCTATAATTGTGCTGTGCGTCCTGCATCGCCTTCGTTGCTCTTACTGTTGTCAGTTGTAAAGCTACGGACCTAGGGAATTGCTCTGTCCTAAACGTCCTAAAATATCCTAAATATTGATTTAGGCCAACTAAGGCCGCCAAAATGCGCAGTATTCGAGTAGGCGGGCTCAGCACCAAGCTCCATAGCAAGCCGCGCATTGTACAGCCAGGTGAGAGAAGCGTTTTGTTTTAGATTTTAGGCATTTTAATACAGGTTTAGGACAGACCATTGCAATATAGGTCGATTATAGGATCTACAGATACTAAGTTACCATGGTCTCAGCACCGGGCGTCGTTTCACAAACTGTAGATTATTACTTAAGCTCAATGATTGTTGGTTAAGCTGGTTACGTTCACCCATGCTTTTGATTGCACAAATTATAAGCTATAATGACAACACCACATAATATCAATATTATTGATACTGTTTCCAAGATATCGGAGCTAAGATGTAAAGTTGTAACGGTCATCAATTCAAGAAATTAGTCATGTCATTTAGGCTGCTTTACAGTGAAATGACATTGGGAGCGGTGCAGTACCTGCTTGTAGTGCAACCTATGACTGTGTTGACAGAACATTCTTTAAAAAAATCAAAATATTACCGGTGTTTTCAGAAGCTCTCGAATATTTTTATCTTTATGGAGTTTGATATCCTTGGAGGCTCCGCCAATCGATCATCCCACTGTATATTAAGAGTGGATTTATAAGGGACAGGTGGTATTTTAATACCAAATAGATGCCACAGTAGTAAGTTTAAAGTTCGAATGAAATTTACAATATTTTTCGGGTCCGCAACATACCGGTACCCAAAGTCATTGTCGTAGTCGTAGATTTATTAAAAAAAAGTACATTATATATCATGTGCACACTGTAATATGGAAATATCTTGTGAAGTTACGATGCAACATTCAGGTAAAGCGTACTTAACGCCTCAAATGCTTATAACGCAGGACTCAGTCTGACCAATGCTTTCAGTTCTTTCTTACTAAGTGATTGTAATCAAACTCGTGTTGTTTAAATTGAAGTTGAAAATACCGTCATTTGACAACGTATAAACCTCCATGCAGTTCTCTATATCGGACTACCACGAAAAGTATTTTAAAATATTGAGTACAGGAATTACCTGCACTATATCCCTGCTGCCCCGTATATTGGAACACGGTAGACGTGCGGGGTAACCTAGTATATTGGGCACCATTCTGTCCATAGGCACACCGATATAAGTATATTTGCATTTTCTTCAGAGTTTATTCTGGCTATTACCGGCCCTTACGGACCCCGTTTTGAAGTGCCTACTTGAACTATATTTCCAGTTACCCTGAGTAGATAAACCAATCCCCAGAGCAAACGTTTTGTGAGCTGTAGAATAATCGGCCTGTGGACGCAATTTATTTCACTTGAAGCAATCTGAAGTATCTTTTTTTTTAATCAAAACACTCAAAAGTATCCATCTCTACATATTCCCTCTTTTTATTGGTAAACCTATCAGGACGAAATCCTTTTCCCCAGCTCACTTATGGGCAAATTAACTTGGAGCATCCTGCCAATCATCTGTTTTGTAATACCACAGAGATTAAATGTGTATAGATATATAGCAATCGCTGGCAGATTTATCAATATCGGACGACTCAATGCATACAAACGCCAGATCCTGTTAGACACTCATTAAATTGGGTGTACTATTGCACGCTAGCTGTATACAGTTTGTTTATAGATAGTAGATGCCCTATGCGACTTGACCTGCCCAGTTTTATAAGTTTTTGTTGTAATTGACGGGAACACATAAAACCAACTTAAACACGTTGCTCTGTCTTCTGCAAATTCTAAGGTTTCTTTGTTGTTTTTGCCTATCGTTTTTGTGTCAATCATGCAATTGTTCGGGCCAAAATGCGTGTGAATGTTATTTGTTTTTAATGTTTCTAAATAGGACTTAAAATATACAATTAATGAACAAGCTTAACGTAATGTTCTCCTAAAAATTTTACTGAAGGCGTGTTCTTACCGTTAAAGCTAACATATGCGGAAACACACAGATCGAACAAATGTAGGCGTTCAAAATAAGTTCCAATACCCAGGCGCGTTAAAATTTGGCTTTTTCATCTATATGCTGAATATCCACTGGAATATTAACAAATATTCGAACAAACAAATCGTAGCAATCACAGGCAGAATTAGCATATGAATAAGCACAAGTTACTGTGATCCCCATTATCCACACAGAAACACAAGATGGAAAATCAGTACTAGATGCTCACTTCGCACGTGCGATGCAGCATCTGATAGAGCGGGTGAAGGAAGGTAACAACTGGTTGACACCAACACAAGCCGTTATAGGTCTGCAATCACATGGGGGCTCGCAAATTGTATTTCCAAGTTGGTTCAGCACGATCGCCACCTCCTTGACGAGGTTGCAAATGAAGTAGCTGAAATGGAGAAGTATCTGCACAAAAGTACTCCGCGTGCTAATGAGATTGTCATTTCCTAAAACGCTGAAGATGATATCGAGCGACCTCACAGTGGATATAAAAGCTGTCCATCATTTACGCTTACGGCTTTTGAGTACTCAGGCATTGGAAACGGTGCGGCAGTTCTGTGTTCCCCTTCGACGAATTCTTGTAGAATTCTTTCTGGAGATTTTGTAAGCAAAGGAATATCGCATCACGATAATGCAGAGGATTTTGGAACAGATTCCCAGGAGGTTGCAGTCTGTTATTCCAGTACAGATGCAATTCTAGTACAAAATCACACTGTTGAAGAAATTAGCCGCATCGTTGGAGTCGATCTGGGTGACGATATCGATGAATCTGACGAAGAAAACGACTATTTAGAGACAATAGAAGCAGATTCTATGCTTGGCCCTGCCACTGGAGTCATGATTTTTCGCAAGGTCAACTGCGACGACGATTTCGAAAGTGGCGAGTGAAACCTAAAAAGAATCTTCCTGAGGCCACAACTATTCGCTCGCAGGATGTTGTATCATCTGCAGTGAAGGTTGCATTTGAAATGGGAGGAGCAGGTCGACTTTTTATTCAATCCGCTGCAGGTAATAATGACCACCACGCACAAGCAAACATGAACACTTTCAAAATACCACATTCATTTTTGGCAGGCTGGGCTGTACGCCCAGCGTGGGGAAGAATGTACAGCGCCAAGTACATTCCTTACTTCAGAAGCGAGATTGAAGAGTTGCTCAAAGAGGGGATGATCGACAGCTCAGCTAAAATGGGTCATATTCGCATGCTGGAGAGACTACAGAGAAATCATCCCGACATTGTCGTATCTCCGGGTGAAAATGAGATTCACCAGGAAATCAGTAAGCTCCAGAGGCGATATGTACCAGCAAAACTGGTAAGTCATCAGGTAACAGTGAACCCGTCTCCAGAGTAATGATGCAAGAAGCCGAAGCTCACTTCAAAGAGCAACAGCTAATTCAAATTCCCCAGTTGATGACGCGTAATATGATTGCGCTGCTCAGGAAAGAGTTCCCTCATTCAAGACTGAAGGACGCGCAGATCCAGACAAAAGTTACAAGTTTAAAAGCTAAGAGAAAAGCTTCGAGCGGGGTCATTGTCTCGCGGATGAAAATGAGTGATGCTGAAGCCCGCTTTATGAATCAGCTGCTGGTTGGGAATCCTCAAACGATGCCGCGTGATGCAGTCGTACTATTCAGGAAAGAGTTTCCCCTGTCTAAGCTTGAAGATGCGCAGGTTCGAAGAAAGATCAGCAATTTGAAAACCAAGGCTAAAACTAAAAACGATCAAGAGTGTTCATAGTAATCAACGGTCGGATTAACTGCTTTGGAATTGCTCGGGTTCAGCCAATTTTGGGTCTCCGAGAAGCTTGAAAAATGGTCTGGGAAAAGAATAAATACTAGCGCTTACGTCGAATAGTTTGCTGTTTAAGCTGAGGTTGTACATTTGACTAGCGAAGCAAACGCGGCAAGGTCAATTGATTCTACAGTAGAAGACGAATAGTTGCTTGATTTTACGAACTATCAAGCAGGGCGTCGCCAACTTTCACGTTCTCGCCCTTGCACATCGAGCACAACACCAGGCATGGGGGAGCCCACAGAGCCAGGCAGCTTAGCGGCCCTCGGCTTGACGGCAGAGGACACTCCAGCAGCCTCGGCCTTGACGCTGACGACCGTTGAGCTCAAAGACCACGTCGCACGTACCGTTCTTCTTGCTCACTCCACCAACAACGATCAGCTTGATTAACATCGTGTTCCATCTCGCCTTCCACCTCCGCGTCCACACTAAGACCCTTCAGGAACGTTCGGGTGTGCAAGAAGTTCGTCGAGCCGTACTCGTCTTTAAACTTCAGGAAGCCCGTGAACACGTCCGGGTAGATAGCGCGCGAAATGACATCCAGATCGCGGATCTTGCCCGTTCCGTACTTCTTCTTGCGCTCCTTCTCAGCCTCCTCGAAGTAGTACGGCTCCTTCTCAGCAGCCGGTCGTCCCTGAAACATCTCCTGGCTGTTCGATGGCAGCTTACCCTTCGCCACACGCGAGCGCAGAGGCTCCGGGAAGCCGTGGTGTGGGATACCGAGGTTACCCTGGAAGTACCACCAATTTCGTCTCGGCCTGGTCGATCAGATCCTGCCCCGTCAACTTGTTCTGCGCAATGAACTACGCAAAGTCGCAAACAACCTTGGACGATGGCGTCATCTTAATAGTGCCGCCACACAGACAGTTAGCCGTGGCGGAGGTGCGCTTAATGGCCGGCCACTCACCTGCAAGACCGAGTTGGGTCGGTTGGAGCAGCAGATTCGTGTATTGGCCGCCAGCTATCTCGTGGTTGTACACGTCGGCCGATCCCGACTTCTGATCGGTCTCGAACTGCGCGTACACGCCACGCATCGTTTCCCAGTAGTCGTTGATCTCCATGATATCTCCTCGGTCTACACTCCCGTTTCGTACTTGGAGTCCTACAACGCAGCCACAACCGCACTCATCGAAAACTACGAGGTTGTGCCAGACATTGCATCCGAAGCCACATCGACTGCATCCGCACCGTCGTACGCAGCCTTCAGCATCGAGCTAACAGAGATACCAGCAGTGTCGTATGTGTAGACATGGATCGGTAGGTCCGGGGACTGTCTGCGGATACCGGAGAAGAGGATCTGCGCAGCCTGGTGCTTCAGCAAGCCAGCCATCCTTGATGGCCAGCACGTGGGTACCTTGGGCAAACCAACTGACACCCGAAGTCCAAGCACTACTCGAGGTTGTACGCGCCACGGGTCGGGTCCAAAACATTTCAAGTGTATCACATAGCAGCCTCAATGACACCATCACCAGCACCAACGGCGTCAATGTCCAGCTTCATGATCTCCAGTTAGTTGAGCGGGCTAAACACAATGAACACATCCATACCAGTAGCCTGAGCCTTCTCGCAGAAATTGCACACCACGTTGTCCGGGTAACTCGTGCTGCAGACAGTGTTGGTGCCACGTAGCAGCATCTGGAACGGAATGTCCGGTACAGCTTTACGAAGAATAGCGAGACGGTCCAATGGGTCTTTATGCAGGAAGAGCATGGTCACATACTGAGAGCGCCGCTTGCTCTCCCTTCCTTAGGCCTCCGTTGAAACTGTGTAACCCCTGTGATGACGATACATAACCCGACAGTGGTACGTATCGCTACAATGTGACAACAGCAGGAACAACTAGTTGCTGCTGAGTCAAGGGTTCACGAAAGAGCTGTTTTGGCCGGGGCGCAGTGAGCAGGATTATGCGTACTGGAGCTCACTCTGCAGAGTGATGCCGGTTGATGCAGCAATCGTATACGGCTGTACAATCTTCATGGGCAAATAATGCGTGCAACCCGATTAAAGGTCGAGGCCAAAGCGACCAAAATATCGAATCTGAGGCGGATTTCGGACTCGAGACGTACCAATAACTGTCTATCGGACACTAGTTCTAGAGTATAGCTCCGTCCATTATGATTTTATCTGAAGATACTACGTGTTGAGCCTACCTGTTCACGACCAAAATCGATATCTGGGATTTTAATCTGGAGGGCTGTACGAAAAACAGTACCCTTAAGTCAGTCGGTCTGAGTTAATTAGTATCATATATATATAATCGTAGGTAAGTCGTAGACCCGACTTTTACTATGGAAAAGCTCCTATTAGTAGCCCCCCAGAAAATGTCATGTCTTTCCGGACTTAGCATTGGCTAATATTGATTTCAGCCAATTTGCGACGATGGCACTTCTGTGCAAAACCCGTACTATTAGAGCGCTGCGGGTGCTTTAACACACACAGATGGCTATTTGTAACGTTGTGAGCATCATCATGGACGATGATTACGGCAGATTCATTCAGCTAAAAGATTAAAAACTTTATTTTCAGATTAAATTAACATGCAAGGACAACTGATTGAGTTAGAAGGTAATTAGCATGTTCGATTAGCTTTAGACTGGGGAGCTTTCATCCAGCCTTTACACAGTACCCTGCACTTTTTCAACGGCGTAGTGCTGATTGTTAAAAAAAAAAACGGATTCATTTGAAATTATCTCAACTATTTGGATACCTATTGTCTTTCCCCCTCTAATTAAAAGTTTTAAAGCGATATACCTATGTAAGAAGCTCCTACTGAAGTGAAGGTTGCATTTAGTCACAATGTCAATGCTAGAGTTGAGTACTTCAGTAAATATAGACCTGACTAATATTTCCTCTTTTCTTTATTTCCTGTATAAAGAGTCAGTCGCGTGTTAGGAATAAGGTAAATGGTCAGTTTAGTAGCCGCTGTGCACAGCTTGCACACTTTTGTCAATGTCCCCAAGAGAAATGACCCGATTGATCCGTTACTTGCGCCGTTAAAAAGAGAAGACACACCTCCATTTTTGTGATTTTTTTACTAATTAATTGCCGCAGTTGTATTGTGTGTAAGGTTTGTAGTTTGGACGCTTCGTGTGACGGACTTGTCAGTTTAGTAGCCAAATTATACTTGATTTCATTATAAGTCTCAATTGGTCTGATCGAACCAGGAAGCCACAGGGCTAGGGAAAATAAATCCTGTCTCAAGTCATATTTCCAACATCTCAGTGTTATAGGGAGTTTATAAACTGCTACAAGCTGACCACCATCTCCGTCGCTGGCGCCTGCTCACCTTTCTCTTCCTGGACGAAGCTCATTTCCTTGTCTTGGAACGTTGTTTTGACGCTTCCTCCTCTTCGAGAAGCTGGCGCGTCAGAATTCTACCACCTGTACTCTCACGCTTCCTTTTGGTCGTTGTTTTAATAATTCAAACTTGGAGTCCCTAGCTAAAAAATATAGCTACAACTATTCGCCATTTTTTACATGCCTATATAGAACAGGTACTACGACGCGAAACGGCTGCAGGGGATCAGCACTACCGTTGAGCAGATCTGTTTATTCCAAATGCGAAATTGACGATCGTATATAATCCAACTTGTGCCGATACAAGTTGGTCGTACTCCAAATCGTGTACAGCGTACTTGGCCTAACCTCGCAGCCCCTAGCTAAAACAAAACGTAAAAATGCGTGATATATGGCACTTCGAAGGGATTAACTATTCGACATGTTTTCATGCTTGTATACAGCAGCTTCTGCGCCTGCTGCGCAGCCGCAGCATCTGCTCCATCCACAACCGTTGAACCTGCTGCTGTACCCTCCTCCACTCTTGTGCGCATGACTCTCCCACTACTAGGCCGGCCCTCCGTTGTGTAGCTTATGGCCGCGAGAGAAGAAACAATAGAGAACTTTAGTTCTCACATAAAAACTTATTGATAGATATAGACACTGGTAAGTTGACGGATATCGACAGTGACATCGATTGATATTGACTAGGAACGTGCCCGCTTTTGTAATACTGACTTCATTACCGGTTTCTATTCAGTTACCGGCTTTATCAAATTAACATGATTTGGGCTGTCCAGCAGCGCCTAAAGCACTTGCTATCCCAGTAAAATCTGTCGTCCAGAATATATTCGACGAAGGGTTACGTTATTTCACTGGAATAAAGTATTGGGGGTTTCACTCCAAATTTGGATGGGCGATCAATCATGCGAGCCTTTTAAGTAGGATATTATATGCGATATGATAGTATTTTGCCTTCCTGAAGTCCTTATCCAAGATCAAATGGGTACAGTTCATATTTTGATCTATGACAAACACTTGTTGATTGAGTTGGCGACAGAATCAGCCAACGCTGTACAACCAGAATTTACAATATTGGGACATCGGTCGGTAATATATCCGTCATATATTCAGATTTGATCTGGATATTCGTTTTCTGAGCCTTGCGTTACTCCAGCAACTAAAGTTTTCTAATGAGAAATGGATAGCTAAAGTGTCGTAGACGAAACGTTGCACAATCCAAACAATTGCTCAAGGAAAAAGAATGTGTCTATCGTTGATAGCAGCCGTGTGGACCGCACATTATCACGTCTCCCTGCTCGGTCGTAGCAATAGCTAGTTAGTGTATTCGGGCAACATGAGCGCAGCGTCCACATTGGACTCACCCGAGTCTTAAGAGCGTTCTCCAAAAAAAGTAGTTACTTTTTTTAACCAACTTATTGTTGTCAGGACACCGAAAAAAATAGTTGGCGGTTGTTGCGACTGCTTATAAGGCAAAAAAAGTAGGACCAACATTAACTTTTCTGACTTGGAACGGATTTTTTAAGAGGGAAAAACAAAGCGAAAGTGTCGCTTCAACCGATGGAGATGTTCCCAATCAGCGACATCACTTGCTTCCAGCGGAAGATGGTGCCGTGGACGATACAGATCATAGCAGCTGACGATCGCATGGAAGACGTTGCATTAATCGTCATCTACTTTATTTCCAATGTGCTGGGAGCTGTATTTGGTACGATGGACTGGAGATCCATCCTAGCGTCTCCAGGCGAGAAGATCGCCGTTCGTTCCAAAACCAATTTCTGGGTTGAATGCCCAGAAATCACCTACAGCATTCTGCAAAATACGGCGTTGTTCTCCCGAGTCTTTCGACGTACTGTGTCTGTTTTTGAAACCCCTGTACTACAAGAAGTACGGCCTTCCAGGAATGAATACACAATATTCTTTTGACCTTGGGTTTGCGGCGGTGCTGACATTCTACGGAAATGACTGCGGCAAAGACAGCGATGGAATCAGTGGGGCAGCAGGGCAGTTAGGTATGCCTCGTTGCGATTAGGTTTATTAGTAGAAGAGCTTAAGTACGAAATGAAGGACGAAGTGATATATCTTCCGTCACCGGACGCGAGCAATGAATGGAATGAGCTGACTGATGGATACGCTGCACGTAAAACCATTTTTTTGATATGGCGCGCAGTTTTTATGGGACCCTCGTACGCACCCGACGGCCGGAAGACTTCCCGGTATTATTAGGTTGTTGACCTTCCACACCACGTTTAGGTTTCTAAGGATGGTGGTGTATGCAGGGGTTCTACGGCAAAAGTGGCAAACCGCCGTACAACTGCTTGGCAGCGATTGACTATCGGTATAAGTTTCGCTACCTAGGTGTTTTTAGCGGTAGCAACTCCGATCAGTGCATGCGAAACCAGTGCTCAGTTCTTGTTGCGCGTGCTCAAGAGCTGTGGCCTCCAGGAATTAATTGGTTGGAGGGTGCAGTCTTGAAATTGTGGTCATTTCTGATGGTATCGTTCGACGAGAGCGGCCGCTAGCGTCTGAAAGCAAAGCAGCGCTGGTATGGAAAAGTGCTGTATGCATGCCAACTAAAAGTTTGATTTTTGTTCTGCATTATTGCTTGTTTTGTGAGCTACAATTACCATCTCTCTCAAACGCGAACCCTGGTAGACTGTCTTTTCGGAGGACTGAAAGCACGGCTAAAAGTTATACATGGAGTGACTGATCGAAAGAAACATACCACCAACGCTCACAGGATTACCGCTGCTGCTGTACTACACAATTTGCTGCTTGACATCGGTGACAAGCAGTTCAAAGTGAAGCGTAATGATGCGCAGAAGGCAAGAGATAGACGGGATTCGAGATACGTGATACAAGCTTTCAGCGAAGGTTGGGATCGAAATCAAGCAGAAATCGGTTTAGCAATAGCAAAGGGAAATGCGTACGCAGACCGATTTTATCAGAACGACCAGGAATAAAAGAGAGTGTAGCCGATTTACACTCAAGCGTGGGAAGCACTAGTTCTCATCGGGTTATTTTGCCATTTCGCTATAGAACCTGCCGTAACTTGGTGCAACCCCGCAATGCTGGTCAACAGCGCGTCACTGCTGGCTTGCTGCTTCGCATTAGCCTCAATCATCGACTTCGTCAATTTTGGATCCAGTACGTACATTTCCCCACTGTCTTGGGAAGGCTGACGACGAGCCGAAAGCACGCGCTCAATAGCGTCAGACCCAGATCTGAGTTTGTCACTAACTGCATCGGCGGGTCGCTTCGTGGTGACGCTGTTTGTTTGCTTGTCACTCTGCTTCGTTTTGCCTATCGCGGGAATCGCTTGGTGATTCGTCCGAATCTTTGTCAGAGTTGTGCTCGTCTTCATCGTAGTTACTGTCACTGGTAGGCAGACTAACTCTAGCTGAGGCACCTGTCTCCGTGATTGCCTTGCCCGTGCAGCGGTACGAAAACACATCGCACAGCAGTGGTCATAGAGCTGCAAGTTTCGCTCCCAGCTCCTTGGTACAGGTTGGTCGCACCGATGTGGGATTGTACGTCAATTTGTTGTGACAAATGTCACTTTCTGCGGCATTTTTTTTCGAAAAAGCATCGGGTTCATCAATGAAGAATTCTACAGGTATTTCTGAGTACATGAGCTTGCCCCCCCCCCCTCCCTCTCGACGCTACTAGAACTGCCATTAAAATGTTGATTTCCTGTGGTGACCACACATTCGCGCATGGCCCTGTATCTAAACCAGACCGCATACAGCTTGTTCTTGAACTGCTTGACCGTCACACTGCGAGGTCCTTCCTCGCCCCACGAATACTCCGTTAGTGCGCGCTGCTGGAACACGTTGATTATGTCCTCCCACATTGCACGTTGGTCTTTCGTGTTCGAGTGCTTCGTAGCAAGCGATTTGAGGATCTTTTTTTTTTCCTGAAATCGCGCTTCAATAGCTAAAGCCGTTTACTGAACTACATGTCATGGCCTTCCCTTCTTTCATTGCTGGGTTTGTTGCACTCCCGCCCTTTGACTTCTTGCTGATGCGTTTTGCCCTCGCTTTGGAAGTTGGAATCTGCGTGGGCGGGGAGGTCTCTGGCGCGCTGCTAGCCATGCTGATTGCAAAGGCCTTGCACATACCCGCCATCTTTGGCTTGAGCGTCCTGTAAGCCGTGACCTTGGTTGCCGGTGCATCGCTCACTATCTCGGTAGTCTCCTGGACAGTAGGTTTGTATACTGGCGGCTTCATTTTTATAGCTTTGACTGTTTTGTGGAGGACGGGATTTGAGTGGCTCTGTTTGCTCTGTTTTGCTGGGGATCTTGACCAGAACGACTCGGCGCTGGCCCACATATTTGATCGCTATTGGGTGGCCTTGTATCGTAGTGATTCTCACTGTATACCGCGTCGTAGGGTGGCAACCCGAACGACGATGGCGGCTCCGCCACACTGGCTAAGTGAGCATGGCTATGAACTGAAGAAAAACTTCGGTTTTTTTAATATGAACCTTGCCCCAAGGGTGAACTTAGCATTGTTATTTGAGCAACAGCGCCAGATGAGCGCGGTGCACGGATAAAGAAGGAGTGACGTTTTTTGTAGTCGAAAGGAACCTTTCTTGAACAGCATGATAGAAGGGATACCCTCTCCAACAGCATCTTCTTGAGGAAACCCCGCATGAAGGGCATGATTCTTGTATGCTGTTAAAAAGGTAAAAAAAAAGAAATCGTTTCACCGACTTTACAGGACTTGAACAATGAAATGACTTCTGCCTTAGACTTCTTTCTTCTAGCTGTATACAAAACTCACTGACTATTTTATTTGGACAACTCTCTAACGCCCCAGACAAGCTGCCTGAGGAATTACCTTATTCGACTAGATGTCCACTCAGATTTACGGCTTCTGAAACAAGCACTCAGTTCTTTAGGTTTAGGATACTAATTTGTAACTATAATTTTACACTGCCGCCTTTAGCGAATTTCAGTTTTAAAAAACCGTGACACAGGTTGTATCTCGAATACTTCTAATGTTTCTTGTTGTTTCCTTGATCTCACTAAAGCAAATGCGAAGACATGTCCAAGCCGGTTCTGTTGCTATGGGATGACCTAAGCGTGCACTGGACGGCTGACGTGAAAGCGTGTGTGGAGAGGCTCAACGTGACGCTTATAAAGGTACCACCAGTCTGTAAAGCCGTGTGTCAGCCTGCTGACATTTGCTGGAACGCGCCTCTGAAGTCTCGGCTGCGTTCTAGATGGATCGGAAGGTTGAAAGCGCAGCTGGCGGCGCCAAGAGCTGAAGGGGAAAAGTTCAAATTAGTACTACCGAAACGACGCGATGTAGCTGAATGGGTTGTAACTTCGTGGGGTGAATTATCGCAAGGTACGATCAAGAGCGGGTTCAAATTTCTGTTTCGCGACAACACGCAACAAGCCGCCATTCCTGGTCGTATACAAGAGGAACCGAGAACGAGGTTGCGGCCTCGCTGGAAGCGCTAAATCTGCTTGATGCGGAAGTAGGACAAGTCGCTACCGAAAACGATGTAGTCGATGCACATTTTGAATCTTCTGAGGATGATTACTAGCGTTAAGTAGATCCGCGCGCGCGTGCGTGCGCATGCACGCGCTCGCGTGTCGAATGACCTAATGCAGGTATTTGTTTTGCTCGGTGTCTGCGTTGGGAGGGTTCCCGGGTAACCCCCCCCCCCCATCCTGAGTTTAGTTTTGACCTCCATTTCTTAATAATATGGTATTTTACTTTATCCATGTATTTGACAGTTTATCAAATCAAGAGATTAGTGTTTGAAGATTGGGTGTCGGATGGAAGAAGTATTATACGGTACTGTACAAAAGACCCTGGCTAAGGCTCCACACCAGTAATTTTACTGGTACTTCAGAAATGTAGCCATTATGCGACTAATTTGCCATCATTTATTTTCTATTGCTGTCACGATTTCTAATCATACTGAAGACCAGTAAGCGATGCCAGTCCCATATTTAGTGATCACAGCTCATGCTCTCTCATTGGCACAAAAGGCACCTGGATACTCACTTAAGTGTTGTCAGGAGCCATCAAAAGTATCCAAAATCGCAACTTAAACGAGGGAAAGCGACCCTTCGTCGTCTCAAACTGGACATTTCCTTGCGACAAGGTGTCGATACTATACCGGTTTTAGCGTTCCTCTGTTACCGTGTGAACTTAAGCGCCGAACTACCGTGAATAATTTTTCAAAGAACATGGATGATTAGGATATCTAAACGATGACGATGGCACCTACGTTTGACCAGTTTCACAAATTCGAAGGTGTCCCGAATAGCAAAACCAAGTCAAACGACATGTACCGCCTGCGCCACACGACGTCTCACCATAAAAAGTACGATTTTTTCAACAAAATATATATACCCGGTAACCCTTTCTAATGACGGTACTTCAATGTCAGAGCCCGTTAGCTCTCAGCTTGGCTGAGAGAACTAGGTCCAAAATTTGGGCATAAATCGAAGTTGAAAATGAGTTAAATCCGACTAAATTTTGGACTTAATAGGCGGTTAGTGTGATGCCTGCTGCCATTCCGTAATTGGAGCTAGCGATGCACTTGGCTGATACATGTGGCGCGATGTGGCTCTTCACTACGCATATGCTATGCCGTGTGAAGTGGAAAGGTCCATGTTGGGAGTGTCAGGCCGTGCTGTTCGAGAAGACTGGCCCCTACAAGCTAGGGAAAGAGAGACTCGGCCTGTATAGTCGTGTAGCGTCGTGGCTTCCGTGGAAACGTTCGCTAAAAACCATCCCTGTTTCTACGTTGAAGGACTACTTGCAGAGGTGAAAAGACGCGTTTTAAACGAGCGAGGCGAGGGTGAAATCAGAATTAATGCAATGTTTGACCTTGAAACTAACGAATTTTAGATCTCCTACATGATACACCAGGATCATTGAAGTTGTTCAGTTGTAAATGTACACGAGCTGTTCAGAAAAATTAATCTCTGGCAACGAAGCTTCATTCAGAACGACACTCACGTATTTTATTAATTATAAAACAAAGTTTAAAAAAATGTACCCACCGGTTTGGCCCGCGTTGTGTACCTTGCTGACATTGAGCTCTTCCATACGCAGTCGCGCTTCGTTGCTGAATTTGAGTATGGTCTCCTCTCCAGCGGCAGGTGTACGCTGGCCTTCATGCGTCCTGCGGTGAATAGCAAGGCGATAGCGCCCAAGAAGCGACATCAACCAGGTTTGAGATGCCTAGCAGCAGCCAGTAGGTAGGTTCACCACACGACTAAATCCTTTGGCCTTGGTGCGCACCATAAGACCTGTCACAGGCACTCCTTTGCTACGCAGCGAGTTAATCCATATCACAATTTGCTCCTGTACCTCTTTTGGCAAGGTTCCCCACATTCCTGTCTTTCTATCGTTGCAGTGGTGGCTGATGGAACGTTTTCAGCAGTCGAGTCGCTTTGTTTGAGCCACGAGTACACTTTACGCTTTTTTCACCCGCAAGTTTTGGAAGGGCAACAGTGGAAAGAACTGTTTTACGGTAGCATCCATAGAGTTTGGAGCTTGGTAAAACGGGTGACTTCTAGCTTGAACCGGTAGGACACAGCGCTCCGTCGGAACTTCTTGGGGAGGTTTCTCGTCCCTGTCGTTCTTGTACGGCCTTGGCGCTGCCCTAGAGCGCGAGTCATCGCTCCGTATTGCAGAATGACTGCGTTTTGGCTTGGCTTTGAAGCATTGCGTGCTACACCCTTGGAAAACTGTAGTGCTGATGTGACGTCAGCATGGATTTTGATTGGCTGGTATGATGACGTCTTTGGCGTATTCGTCCGGCTCCCGTGGAGGCACAAACGACGAAATGATCCCACTTGCTAGGATATTGTAATTGGGCAATCCTACAACACGGCGGAATTCGGGTGTGTTAAACGTCAATGGCATGCAGCGAGACTCATTAATTCGGACATTTAGGGTGCCGAAGTCGCTTTCCTCTTCAACGTTCTTGGCCAGCATGGCGTCGAGGTGCTGGGGTTGGGAGAATGTTGCAGCGTCCGGTTCCGCGACGGCTGTGCTCTATGGTTGACGAGCGCAAGAGATTGACCAATGCATCCAGGCAATCTCACTAACTCGGAGTTCTAGTCGCTGACCCAAATAGTTGTTGATAGTAGACGCAGCTTCTTGGACCCTCGAGGCTGTAGCATTTCTAACCCCTGGTAATGTACGGCGCTCATTCTTCGCTGCTAATACAAATATCTCTATCTCGAAATGGCCAAAATCTTTCGTCCTCTTCTGATGGCTACTATAGGCGACTACTACCAAAGTGGGCAAAGTTCTCTGCAGAAAGAGTAACCCAGTCTCGCTGATGTGCTGTCTGCCTTGGTTTGATGTTGATGCTGGTGTCGGGTCGAATAGTCTTCTTGTGGTAGCTGCGCAAGCGATCGACAACATTTTCTTTAATCTACTACAGAACATGTCGTAGCTGTCTTTCTCGGTATCGAACGAGAACACAGGCTCCCCACTATAACGTCTGTCCTACTTGTCTTTGTACTTTCTGACCCAAAGGCGAACCGGAGTCAGCATCGTGGACTAGTTAACTGTGCTTGGATGAATACCGTTTGCGAAGTGGGCATTCTTCGCACCAAGGAGGCTAATATGGTTGCTACTATGAATAGGGCGAATAAAAAAAAAATAACACGAGTGCTCTGCTCAAAACGGCCGATTTAGAAACGATATAGGCAGACTAGCCGGTTCTTACAATACATGTACAGCTAATAAATAACACATATACGGGAACGCACTAGGATAGGCTCTCGCGACGTAGCAGTTGAATCCGCATAGCACCGAAATACTTGCTTAAAGCTATGGCCAACTATTCGAAAGAGAAAGCGAGTCACTTGATACATGTATCATTTGGTGAAATCGTTACCGCATCAGGAAAATTGTCCAACGCATGGTTTAGGGACTGATGCCAGCGGAAATACTTCAAGTAGACGGTAAACTATTCTATTATATTTCGAGTTTGGCTGTATACATTCAGCCGCAGCTCGAATATATGAAACCGTGTCTTAATTAGAAATCCTCAGGTTTTAGTGGGTTTTCATTTGAGAACAGCAGCGGACTAATTCGCTTGGAATAGCAAATCAAACGAAACATACTAGGAATAAGTCCGATGACGTGGAAAAGCGATATCAACTTTTCTAGGTATATGTAGTCCAACCAAAGCGCGACGCACCACCAGTGGGTCTTCTTTTCTTTTTCAAGTGAAACGCTAGGAACCAAGTTCCAATAGGGTTATGAGCCCAAATGACGGAGATGTCTCGGTTAGCGACGATGACGAAGTCGACGAAGTACACAAGCGAAGGAGCGCCTAAAAACTGGAACAGCAAAAAGGATTGACAGACGTATTAATGGACGATGATGAATGTATTCAAGGAACGTGATCCCAAAGACATTGACGTCGGTGATTTAACCGAAGAGATGATCCAGAGTGCTAGCGCAGATAAAAGATAGAAGTTCGAGGCAGACGATCTGCAACGCCTACGCGATATGGAGGCCGAATCAGAGATGTAGAGTGAGCTTTGTAACTTGTACAAAGGGTAGGAGAACGAGGCGATTAAGAAGTACACGATTCGTCGCATGGGGAGAGCTTGAAACACGAAAATTGCAGATACAAATTTACGTCTTTGGAAGATGCTCAACCTCAAGTCCGAACTAGGAGATCTGAACCAAACTGTGGCAGATAACACGATGGTGGATATGCTACTTGAGGGTTTGTCTGCTTGAAGTCTTTCCATTACTATGGCGCAGGCCGGTGTGTACACACCAAATAGTGATCGAGAGTTAATTATGCAGCCGCCGCTAAGCAGAGGGTGTTGAGAGGCAAACACAACAAGAAGAAAGGAGGCGAGAGAGGACGACAAGGCAGAGGACTGTGAAAGTTCGCACCAAGGCAAGGTCATCGGATCTAAAATAACGTCAGTGCTTTGTCCACGGTTGTGAAGACCACATCCGCGTTAACTACCACGACAAGCCAAAGAAGCAAGGCGCGGCCGATGACGCAGAGCGTAGATCACGCGGGATCTGCGCGCTTCGCAGCGAGATTAGAGTCCATGTGAGTCCGACATACAGGGACTCCGGTGAGGGCGTATTGACTGGAGTCACAGGACGAACTTCGAGACCCAGCCGAATATACCCATGAATGATTATGATACCGAAGAAACCGGGGATACTCATGAGGTTAGTGACCCAGGGGCTGGTGATGTACATGACAGCGAATCAGCTCGTCATCTTGGAGTATTAATTGCTGAAACTCCTGTGGAGAGCAGTGGTCGAGTTGCTGCGGATGCAAATGGTGGCAGGTGGTACTGGACACAGCATTAAACTCGCACTTGACAGGGGACGTTCGGAGTTTGTGTCGTGCACTGAAAACACGAACAGCGTGCAGATTATCAGTGGAGTCACGCCCGCCATTGCGTCACGAATTGCCGGTGTGGGACAGTAGGGCTGATTACAGAAGTTGGTGAAGAACAATTTGTGACTTATGTGGGCGATGTCTCTTACATTTTTAACGCAGGGTTTGGTTTGTTCCCGCCGGGACTAGCGGATGGTCAAGTTTTAGCTTTGAGATTGCAACGTGAAACTTTACCATTTTAAAAGAAGGGAAGATGATGGCTGTTGCTATTCAACAGGACGCAATTTGAGGGTTTCAAGGAGCTGATCCGTCCCATATAGCGGACATGCGACTGGAGGTAGGTGCGTTGTGTAACTACACAATATCATATGGTATTGGGTCCTTAGCGCTTTGGCACGCGCTATTGTGTGGTGAAACGCCCGGTAAGTTTTGGCAGCTTGGGCTGAGTGGTGGATATTGACTCGATCTGGCCAAGCGGGTTCGGGGTGAAGCTGGAGGGGCCCCGTCCCAGAGAAGGATGCGATCGGATTGTGGCCAACTAGATCGGATCGGCACCGCGCGGATCGGACCGGTTTGGGACTGGAGATCGGATGTACGATCCGCCTGAGAATGCCTGGAATCATCGTGTACAGGTCAACTGATTCGTACCCAAGTTCGGTTAAGTACGATTAGACCTTGAAGTACCAGGTCGGTAATCATAGGAAACGCAATGTAGTGGGCCAAAAGGACTTTAAGTAATAATAGAGTGAATTTTGCCTTGTCAACAACAAGTACCTTGAACTTCGATACTGTAGCGGGAAATTGCAGCGGCCCATTCAGTAATCAAGTCGAAGTTACCAAGTACACGTGTCGATCGCCGGAGTTAGCAGCTTGGCTGGCCCGAATGTCGTCGCTCTCGCCCTCTACTCTCCGCTATAGGAAGCGGTCATGCCTCGCAAGAAAAGGTATATCTACCCTATGTAATGGAACCCCCCCCCCCCCCCACCCCCAAGTCGATCAAGATCGACGACCTACCTGGCGCGTAGCCTGAAGAGTTCCACGCAACGCCCCCCCCCCCCCCCCCCCCCCTCCGTCCTGCGAATCGCCAAGGCGGAACCAACCGCAGGCCAAGCTTCCCTTCAAGTCCACCAGAGGAGTGTAACCAGCCCCGCCGACGGGTACACAAGGTGAGCCCTCAGCAACCCCACGGTTATCGAGGTACCCCCTCCGTTAGTCGGCAGTCCGGGGCACTGTGTGTGAGATCGGATCGCAACGCGATTTTGCGATACCCACTCCACCACAATTGGGACATACGTGCCACCAGTATCTGGCCGATAAAGGACTAGCGCGTCGGTGTGATGCAGACCCAGCGTCAACAGTACACGTGCAATGCGCGTCATATCGGCAAACAGACGAGGGAGGCACATCATAAGCAGCTTGGTCGGGAAATCGAGAAGTCTAACCAAGTGGTCTTCGCGGACTAACTTATCTCCGAGAAAGGGAATGCTACTCTGTATAAGGTCGTCTTAGTGATTATGGACGGCTTTTCGCGTATTGTGAAGGTCCCCTTGCTGCAGAGTAAGACCACGAACAAGCACATGAGAGAGTTCATCTTTTGGGAAGAGCGGTAATCTGGCATAAATGCCTGTGATGTTAAGTACAACGTAAAGGTGAAGAATTCTTCAATGATGGAATCGAGGTTTGATATGCTCGAGCATATGAACGTCGGTCTGAAGAGCTCACAGCTAAACTGGTGTGAGCGGACGCAGCAGTCATTGGAGGACATGAGCGAGACCATCATGGGACACGCTGGTTATACACAAAGTCTTTGGCTGGGGAACTTGATGAACGCAGTGTACGTGAAGAATCGCGTATACAAAAAGAGCACGCAAGGTGTTATTTACAAGATGATCTTCGGAGCCAACCCGGACGTGCACCACATCAGAACATTTGGTGCGCTGGCGTATGGACATGTGACGATAACTGGACGAAACCACAACCACGCTAACGCCAATATTGGCTACGTGGTTGGTAGATCGGAGAACGGAATTGCAAAGCGTATTTCCCGAAGGAACCTACATTCAAATTTGTTCCAGATCTCAGAGTGGCAGAAAATATAACGTGTCGCAATCGCTACTATGTTAGGGTTGTCGAGGACGATCTATCTTCGTTCCGTTTTTCTTACCGAGAGGAAAAGAACTATGACTTTCACGATGGCGCCGTGATTAGTACAATGGATGGGTCCCACGGAGACAGAGAGATGGTGATGAACGAGCCCAGCGACACATCGCCCAACGGACTTGAGGAGGTCGAGCATGATATGAACAGGGATAGATCAAGAGCAAGAGGTTGACAGTGCCCAGAACTGCGATGGTCTCGAACAAAATGAGTACATGGATGGCAAGTCGGTTGCAGAAAATGAAAATGTCAACGTTGGTGGAAGTTGCCAGGATGATTGAAGTAACCTTAACATATCCATAAAGCTGGAGTTGATAATTATGCTGATGGTAGTGGTGGAGACCACAAGGTACGTATGCGCTCTGATGCCGCTAAGGATGAGGGGGGATCTATACTAAAATCTGTGGCTCGCTCGTACCCGAACCACGACTTCTTAATGACGACGATGTTACTGTATCTAGTATTTTGCTCCATACGAGAGAAACGGATTCAGTAAGATGCCACAGCTGCAAAAAATGAGGCGGCGTTTGGGGCAAGACACTGAAGTAACATCCAAAAATAAGCACGAACTTTTTTGAAGACGAACGAGTGTCATCCTGTCAGGATGCAGTTGGTGTTAGAATTGAGAAAACAGAAACTAACAAGACCGAGATGGAACTCGTTCAGAAGAGGTGAGATTTGAGTAAGATGCAGCCAAGAACGAACCGAAGTAAACTCGCGCTGGCCTCCGAAAGTTTCACGGACGCCGGAGCGTCCTCGTTACTTCGAGGACTTTGTAATGAACGTGACGCTTCATACAGCGCGCATTCTGGACAAGAACGACCGACCTATTAGGGCGAGCGAAGTCTAGATACCTCAAAATAGCCGTTAAATGCTGCGATCGAAGTGAAAATAGTTCTTCTTGATGGCGGAGATGGAGGAGATGACTGCACTTAAATCCAAAGGGGTAATGACGGAAATTCAAGGTGAAGCGATACGAGATGACGCCCAACCGGCGAACACGATGCAGATATAATGCTAAAGTCTGACCACAACGGATACGTGATCAGTTAAGACTCGTGTTCGTATTACCTGCGACCTGGTACCGACTATCGAGAAACATTTTCACCGGTCGCTAAAATGTCGTCATACCGACTATTACTGGCGATGGCGGCAGAGCTGGATTTGAATGTGTGCGAGTAAGAGGCCCGATTTGGCTTATGGGTGGGTCAACTAAGCCGATGCACATGCAGTCACACGTGGACATAGACCGCACGCGAAGACCCCTAATACCCCTGTGGCGGCTGGGTGTGTAGGGAAGCCATCTGCCAAGCACGTGGGCACACTGGAGCGCGTGCTGCAACACGTTGCAGGTACATTCGACTACGGAATCATGTACTTTAGAAAGAAAACTGACACGGAAGAATTGGTGCTTGAATTGATTTGCAGAAGCGATTGGGCAAAGCTTCCCAATCACGCTCCAAGCGGAAGGAGGTACATTTGGGCCGTAGCCGTGCAGCTTCACAGCTGCATTCGCTTGTACTTTTTCACGAGCGACTGATACTTGTCCGTATATTTAAGATTATGGTAGACAAAGAGCTCGTACACGACATAATATTGCGACAAAGAAAGCTTTGTAAAAACCTGCGATACGTGCCATACCGTAAATAGAAAACAAACTAAAATGGGACAGCTTGATCATGGTATGTTAACCAGTAAGCCGAGCGAGGTACTCAACCGCCATTGCAAAGAGTACGTCCTCTAAGCCGAACTACATGCAGGAAGGAAGTTGAACCGCGCAGAACTCGCCAGATACAACGTGCGGCAAGCATAAAATGACAGAGGCAAAGAGTTTATTAACGGCGAAGTGGAACTTTGGTACTGAGTACATGGGATTGAACATGCACTAGTCGGACCCAAAATTTCACAGCTCAACCTACGCGAAAGAACTCGTCAGTCGCTTGTCAAGATGACGAAGGCGACGATTGCACCAGACCGGACTTGCCAGCGGCCTGTGCTGTAATATGGTGAATGTAAGGAACCGTATTTACAACTAATCCACGGATGGCGTACCATACCATATGATATTTTGAGCGAAACTGAATGTGTATCATATACGTAAGTTCGTTGCGCTTGCGGACGTACATGTGTTAGGCACGCCAGAACAAAAGAAACACCATGATAGCGCTACATTCGAATTCGTAGGGAACTGCGCTGAAGATGGCGTATCTATTCCCCAGGAAGTCATATGCCGAAGGTGTCGAACTTGAGAGTGACGGAGGACGTGATGTACAGCGACAGACACGCACCGGTAGATAAGTTCGCCATGGAGTCGTTCTACTTTACAGGAGAGCCGGCAATACAGAGCGGATGCTGCGGTAGACTGCAGTACGGTTACGCGTTCCGGACTATCAGCGGGCGAAACATCGCGCGGCGCTGTAATGCCTGCGAGAATGGCCCAAAAGCAGCCAAGTTCTAGGAGGAAAAGGATCCGCCTACTGATTCGCCCAAAGTGCGCCGCCAGAAAAGCCTGGCGAATATCAAGAAGGCGCAGCTGCCCTCGCAAGCTGACCACCCGAAACGCCAAGTACGTTGAGCGAAAGAAGCAACAGATGCGCAAGTAATTTATTATATACATCCTGATAGGCCCCCATTACCCAACCTCTATTTGTATTTTTTAAACGGACGGACGGGGTGGGGCTTGGTGTCGCTCATAAGTATGGCCCTGCCAATGGTGTTAACAAACGGGTAAGTTCTATGAGCTAAATACAACTATTAAGCGTAGCGCGATGCATATTACAATTAGCGAATTGTATCGATTGGGTACCGCTGCAAGCTGGTTGTCCCTATCTGCATATGCGTCACGATAGATGGCAACCGCACTCGCTCACTTGGACACAAGCAATACTATGCTATTTGTACAGTCAAGCTCACAGCATATATTCCACTAATGCGCGCACGCAAATAGAGACTACAGTATAGAATGAGCAATTATGGAGACTACGCGCGACGAATTATTTGCGGTCTACATAGATACGAACACGTGTGCCATAGTGCAAATACAGGTTGGCGCAGCAAGTCGGTGAGTCTGTACGCACTACCAAATATTGTGCGTTAGTGTCCTAATGATATAGGTGCGCGGTTGAGTCACGGATGAGTATAAGACGTACCCGCCGTGCGTGTAGGCATCGCGTTGATCACTGCTAACAAACGAGCGATCAGATTGCCTTTGAATCACTACGCCCAGTTAGCGATGCGCTTGGCCATATAGACGGTTACATCAGCAGCATGAGCCAGTAAGCTAGCAGGACGATGAAAAAAACCGAGAAGTGACAGTGACCCCATGCATAGGTTTTAGCTATCACGAGCGCGCGGCGATACAGTCAATGGTGACCTTGCGAGATGATATATGCACAAACGCACCAAATAGCACGCCGACCGGATCGGTAAACCGCGAAAGTACTTTGTCCAATGTACATGATCAAATAATCTATTATTTCCATGTTAAACATCACTACGATCTGACAGTGCCTATATCATTGAGGCTTGTTATGTACATCATACGTAACTGAACCAATAAAATGCCACTCTGTAAGCCAGTAACTATGCAGATAAGTCGGTAAGTGTGTTAAAGACGCGCAGCCTACCATGTCAGAGGTAAAAGACGGAGTTGACTATAAATGCCAATCTGATTAATTGGGGCGAGTCGCCGATCATCGAAAACGTGCTATGAGGCGGAGGACACCCTTCAGTAACATCATGAAGAACTCAGCTAGCCATTGGGAGGCAAAATATTGGTCTGTTTGGTGGTCATCGGCGAATACAAGCGGTACTAATAGATACTACACATGCGGAGATGACCCAAACTTACTCATGCAGCCCGTCGCAACCAACGATATGGTACTGAATACCTACGGCGAGTCGAAGTAGTACCTATCGTTCAATTCAGTCGATGGCGTGGCAGACCCTAATGTGCTTTATTTGGCGGATGTACTCTCACTAAGCTTACCTGGGATTTCCTAACCGATTTATGTTGGGTTTTGGAACGCCAATTCATAATGGCCCGCCTTCTGAGCAGCAGAGAGTGAGTTTGCAACAAAGCGCGCCCCAGAGTAATGTCATTTCGTAAGCAAAGCGTTCAACAACTAAGCCAAGCCTGATGGTGTTCATATTGCAGATCGCATTAAACTCTGTTGGTGATGGCAAAGATCCCTTCTTCGCAATGACTTACGGTCATGTCTACCCCTAACATGACGGTCAACAAGACCCATCGGCGCTGAGTCTATCACGCGGGTATCTACCTGGAATAGCCAGTTGTTACGCATACACACCCATATTACGTGGTGTGGTCAAAAGTGACATCAAGGAATGCAATCAAGATTGCTGTAGGTCGAGGGGCGGTCGTTGACGCAGAAAACATGAACACTATGAATATTGTGACAGCGGTTTTTCTTAACAAAAAATGGCAGGACATGACATCCATATAAAATACGTATCTTTGCTTTGAGTAAGGGTTTCTAAGCCCGCCGCAGCACTGCGGAGGCGGTAAACCCTAAGCCCTACACCAATTACCATGCCCTAGCGCCTGCGGAGCGGGCGCCCAAAGTGCTAGTCTAAAACATCAACGGTAGTTTGTTCCTGTCCGTCCGTCACACGAAACGGTAAGATTTTTTGGCATTCTCAATGGCTGCCGAGCGGAGCGAAGGCGGCCTCGATTGGCTAAAATCGATTATGTGGCTTATATGACTCAATTCATGTGGTTCACATTGTTCATATGGAGATTTGCAAATAAGAGCGATGCGATGGTGGTAAAAATGTATTATGAATAACTGTAAAGGTAGGTGTGCTACAAATTAGTATCTTGCTAAAGTGCTACTTCCGACGCTGCCACATCACCAAGGGGTTCAACGCAGTAACGTGCGTTTCGCGATCCGTCGCTCTATACGTATACCATGTGCTTCACTACCCGATAAGTTACACGTACATCCAGGTTGCGCGGCGTGAAGCAGATTCCGCTACAATCAACTAATATAAAACTTCGAAGTAACAAGAATTATTTCAAAACAGTTAAAATAGTAATATCTTTGAGGTACGCTGCTGATCACTATCGTATTCGCTTGAATACAAACAAGAACATCGTTGCGATACCCATGAGCGTAGATAGTTTCAGGTTTATTATTTGATAGCAAGTGCAATTTTGTGAATTACTAAGCTTGCTGTCAGCGAATCGTTATTATCTAGATTAGTTTGGCTTAACATGCTAGCTTCAGCAAGAGTGAGACTACATTACGAGGGGGTCATACCATGGAGTTAATAGGGTAGTAAAATGAAGAACAACAACAATAATAACAACAACACTTTCAAATCTGGTTCTCCAAAAGCTAAGGACTTAAGTAAAACTGATCGCTCAATGTTTTTAATGTTCAATCAGCACTAAATGGGCATATTTTAATATTTCAACGAGTTTGGTTTTGAGGGCCATAGTTAAAAAAACAATTCTAGCTGCTTACGAACTCACAGTTCGTAAAAGTGAATACTTAATGTGAGTCAGACAGCCATCCACTTGCGTTTGCGGTTCGGAAAACGGCTTTAAGTTAGGCGATTACCGAGAACGATAAAATGAAATAGATTGGGTAGTGTTTCTACAAACACATATTTAGCTCAGGTAGTCCTGATACAGACAGTGATAGAAAAAATACAATAATGAGTTCGTTTGAAGAGATCCGAAAATCAGTATAGTACTACAGTTAGAAAACTGCAATGCGTTTCTATCAAACACAATGTTAAGGCTCAGTATTATACTGGTAGTGCTTCGGTACGAAGTAAACGAACAGCCCAACGGGGATTAATTCATGTCCGTGCGCTGTGTTTTACACACAATTTGATGCAATACAAATACCAAGTAAATCCATTTATATTCCTACAGAATTGAATCAAACTTAGCGGTTTACGGCCTTTCGCTATCGAGATGCATTCACATCACAATCGCGAACGGTACGTTCTGCGCTGGACGAAGGTATTGCTGCCGCCGATGGTATCGCAACAGGACGTCCACGGCTGAAAAAGAACAAAACCATAACAACACTAGATGATTTAACACTACCAGAAGCGTAGATTAAATTGCCGTAGCAATAATACCTTTTCTGTTTCAGGAGTGTTAGTTCTGCATTGATGCACATCGGAAAGCGATATGGTGGGTGTCTGGCGAGCCGACCATATTTGTAGTAGTGATAGACTTGATAAAGGGCGTCATCTATGCAGCGAGGCCCTCGGCCCTTTTGTCTGGACTGTAGCATTCGACGATGGCTGGCAGAAATATCCTCCCCAAGCTGCTCCCACTCGCACGGAGCGTCACCACACTAGCGGCACATCTTGGGGCTCTCGGCTTGCTGCGTGCCTTGTGGGTTCTGGCTGACCTTGCAAACTTTTAAAATGGAGTACCGTAAGGCTCACCATCTTCATTCCCATTACTCCACGTTTTTGTTTCTGGCACTATGATTGGCTGAATTTTGGTCTCAAACTTATTCTGATTCGTTAACTAATAGGTCTGACAAGACCTGTAAAGACAACATGGTAGCCAAAGGGTTAGTTAACCCTTTGGATACCATGTTGTCTTAGGGTTTAGGGTTTAGTCCAAAGGGTTAGCTAACCCTTTGGACACCATGCTGTCTTAGGGTTTAGGGTTTAGTCCCAAAGGGTGTTGTCTTTATTGGTCTTGTCAGACCTATTAGTTAACGAATCAGAATATGTTTGAGACCAAAATTCAGCCAATCATAGTGCCAGAAACAAAAACGGTGGCCAAAGGGCTAGGGATAGCTAACCCTTTGGCTACCATGTTGTCTTTACAGGTCTTGTCAGACCTAGTTAACCCTTTGGCTACCATGTTGTCTAAAGAGGCTTGAAAAAACACACATTTATGAAGTGAAGAAGGTGAGGGTATATTGAGTCAATGCACTACCGTCGGATATCAGCTTTAGCTTCCGGCTTTATCAGACCCTTAATTAAAACTAACAATGTGGCAAACTATTATACGTGGACTGGGTTCGCGAAATCGACGGAGCTCGAAATCACGCCCAAAATTTATACCAGTATTTGTGAAACTATTTCACCAGAGTTGTCTTCATGATGCTATAAAACGCATTAGACGAGCTCTAAAGCTATTGCTCTGCAAAATTTATCAGCTTAATTATTATAATACAACTGTAAAATAATTTCGAGCAACTTTTCGATTCTTATATTGTTTAATTGTTGCTTTCATAACCTGTATAAATAACGACATGCCACCTCTAGCGACCGCTAGTCCAGTCGATTGTGTCCTCCATCGCAATGATTCTTTAGACGGAATTCGTATCAGCAAATCGGTATCATTTTAGACAGTCTTTACGGTACGACATACTTCAGAAGTACATGTACTGGGCTCAGCTCAGTTGTTGACGGAGACGGCTACAGCGAATCCGACTACGCTCGCCACCATTGCTATCTGCCGTAATATCTAGCTGGGAGTGTATTTAGGGGTACGCCACACTGTGGTATTGTAGGCCGATATTATCGAGGAAGCTGTTGGTGCAGCGCGATGAGACTCAGAGCTGATCGCCGTGTGAGAAGCGGTATTGGTTTCACATACTGTGAACCTGAGCATCCATCAACCTCAGTAGGGCGTCAAATCTGAAAACTCTGCGTATGTACACGTGAATACAACGGCAGGTTATTCAGTCTTTCAAAACTATATCTATCGTTGTGCTTCCAACAGTGTAGAACGCCTCCCAAATGTTTTAAAAGCATGCCAAAATGATGAATCAGGGCACCTATGACATTCTTCGATTACTTTAACTTCCTGTGTAATTATAGTAAAAATGATTAAGGCACCTATGGCAGTCATAACTACTTATTTTGCTTCGAATATTTGTTTTAAAATACTTGATAAAGCAAAACCCATGCGCGAACACGAGTGTGCAATCCTCTAACGACATGCAACCACACCAACTACCATGCCACTGCCAAACGGGCTCATTGGGACACATGTAGTATTAATACAGAGCCGTAGCGAGATGACAGGTAGTGTCAGGAGTCGCTCTGTGGCGAATTTTTTACCCCATTCAAGCTCGAATGTCGAGCTATTTAACAGCCTAGATTTACACAGCTAAACAATGCAACGTAGCTTGATAAGGCAAGACCAAAAGTCAAACGAGCTAGTGTGAGCGCTAGCAAGCTCCTTAAATTATAACCCCGCAGCTGCAGTACATTTACTGGTAGTCATGCAAGATACAAAGGCGTCCTATGGCCTGCCAGGTGCTGTGGGTGATAAATTAGTTTGCATTACGGTAACCTCGCACAGGCCTACCTTGCAAGTCAAATTCTGGTTGGTCTTTTGTCCGACGTTTTCTGTGCGAATCGTGATTTGCTCCCATCATGGTACATTTAAATAGGGAACAAAATTTGATTTTTCAGAAAATGTCAGACACTTTTGGTCGCTTCATTGTCCGACAGATTTTGGGGAATGTATATTCGCGTGGAGATTTAAATTTACTAATACGGATAGTGTAAACGTTTTTTTCCCACACGTTAGGATATCTTACACACGCACTGTGAAGACATTCATAGCTTACAGCTAACACGCATCTTCGTGTGACAGATTAGTGGAGTATGATAACCAAATAAGATGGAGCACTGAGTTTATTTTGTGAAACGTGGACGTCATCACTTCTTAACTTTCCTTTTTTTTCGCGTTAACTCGAGCCAGACCACCATTCCGCCTTCACTATAACCACTCTCCAAACTTGATCTTCGTCTTGCCTTCTTGCCCCATAAAAATGATAGCGTAGTGAACCTTCTCCCGTTGAGCGCTCTAGTTGCCCGAGGGCAGCGACGTCGCACCGCTGCCCTGTGTAGCCATGTCGTTGGCGCTGTTGTCCATGTGGGCAGGCATGTCCCCGAACATGGGGCCCTGGTTCTTCTCCTTCTTGTGCTGCACTTTGAGGCGCTTGCGGCCCACTTGGAAGCCGTTCATACCTTTGATGGCAGCTTCAGCCGACGGCGCGTTGTCATAGCTCACGAAGCCTGTTAAAATACAAATATTTACTAAATCAGTACATTTTGTTTCCCCGCTCATAATTAATCGAATAAAAGACGTACCAAAGCCACGACTTCTGCCCGTCTCCTTCTCCACCATGATACGAGCGCTAATCACGTTGCCGAACGTAGCGAAGTAATTGAAGAGATCCTGGTTAGTCATGTCGTTCGGGATGTGAAAGACAAACAGGTTGCATCCAGGAGGTCCTGTACGCACGCAAAAATACACACACAAAAACACGTAGTGGGTTGCCAATCACGCACACACACGGGGGGCAAGTGTGATGATGGTCCGACCATTTAATTTCCATACACACACACAGTATGTAAAATATAAGATGTCTCACCTTGGCCGCTCTCCGTCGTTTGGATCGGAGGTCCCGGACCCACAATCTGCGGTGGATAACCTGCATTTAAAATATCCACAAAAAATTAACAATTATACAAAAAATATTAAAAAAAATCCACGTACCGTAAGCCTGTGGGAATGGATACATGTAGCCACTTCCTCCGTACGGCGGCGGGTACTGCATGGGCTGGCCATACGGCTGTGGGTATCCTCCGTAGGCTGCTGCACCTGCTCATTAACGCATTAGCAGGAGCTATAACCACCCTATTCTATTCGTAGTGGACGTACCTTGAGGACTTTGTCCACTGAGCTGCGGCTGGGGCTGCTGGAAGCCTCCCGCGGTAGGCTGCTGCTGAGGCTGCTGCTGGGGGGCACCGCTACGAGGCAATTCCGTCTGTGGAGCTGCCAGTTCCGCTGGACTGAAGATACAGACACAAGGACATGATGGTTACTGCGCTGTAGACGTGGATCTACGCGTTAAAAGATCGCTGCCGTACCGCTCCCACGTGGACTCGCCCGTGACGGCATTGTAGAAATACTTGCGGCCGTTGGGCGCGTTGTGCTCCGACCACTGCGAGGACGAGGGCGCTGGGGCTTCGGCGCCGGCGGTGGGATCCACTTGATCGGCCATGGGACGTGGCGTGGGTGGTATGCAATACACGCAAAATGAAAAATGCAGCGACGCTGGGCTGGCTGCTTTGCGACCGACTGACTCCGCTTGGACTTGCGATACGGCGTCGACGATGAGAGGCTCGATCCGCTTGGTGCAGAATATGGGGAAAGAGGTGGAGGGGAGCGAAGGGGGAAAGATGTCACTCGAAGGAGGGGCCACTCAAACGAGAAACATCCCCCTTTCGCTCTTGAGGTTTGTGAACACAGGATTGGCTGAAATGTGAGCCATGTTGAAGTGATGATCCATTGACGGTACTTTGTCTTGAGCAACGCTATTTATTTATCTGCCACTTCGTTTTAGTATCCATGATGACTACGTTTACGAAGCCTTATCTGCATGCTCGATTTATCAAGTTACTACAATATAATAGTATTAGTAGTAAAAATAACATCGTCCAGACTTGTCGATGCACGTACAGCATTCTGGGCTAAGGTTAAAATATTTGTAAAATTGATAATTACGGGAAATATAAGTTGAGTCGTACTCGTGCCAAAACTTTTTTAATTCTTTGGACGCGTAGCTCACTATCAGTTATGTTATTTCCCGCGCACTAGTTTTATTAACATCATGACTGCTCGCTTACAAAGCCCCCTCTGCTGCCCGATTAATCAAATATAAATCCAGCGAGAATTGTTCAAAGGAGAAATCTTCAGTTGAAACGTGAGGAAAACAGCGTCCCAGCTTCGATGCGCTCAAAACATTCGACGAAGGTACAACATCCCGCACCTCGACGCTTGCTGGTAACACCAAAAACGCCGCACGAAATTTCCCTGACGGCACGTGATCCGTATTATCGAAACTCAATAACTCTGAGAGACCATCAGCCGTATTTCCAGCGACATCAAGCACCTGAAACGCAGGCGTGACTGGCATCCTGGCAAGAAGAAAACGAGGTGGCATGTATGTCTTGCCAAATATCAGAGGCACTGCACCAACCAATCCCATCGAAATATTGTCCATTCCGTCAAAATTACAATACGACGTCAACCATTTTGTTGATATATTCTCCACTGGATTCGAAGCAGTAGACGACAATGATAAAAGCATCGGCACAATACCTCCTTGGTGTAAAACGCCGAAAAACAGCGTTAAAACAACGTTGAAAACAATCCATAGTAGTTTCCCGAGTCTGTTCTTCGTCAGGAAGCGAACAACCCCAATTCTGCCACGCAGAGCGGTGAATAAATGTAGTGGTACGATGGCAGGTAATAAAAATCTCGGCTCTTGGTGTGGAGCTAGCGACAGACAAAGCAGAGGGAAAAATACACACGCACTGCTGAAGAACGAGCGATCCGGATACCGGAGGAATCGCACGAGGAAGACGAGAAACACTGGACCAAAGAACATCGGCATATTGACCGTCGCATGGGTGAGTCGAGGGTGGACACCGTGCAGCTCCAAGTTGTCGTATTGAGCGTTGTATAGGAGATTATTCAGCGGTGCGATCACAGCATTTCCAGCAAGTTTCTCCAGAAAACTTCGGTCCAATTCGCCTTTAAACAATCCCGGATGGAAATATAGAGTATCCACGAAAATAAACAACGTGGACCATATCACGAACGCAAAAAGTCCTTGCAGTGCTACAGCAATTGTTGCTGAGAAGCGACGCGCGATAGAAGGCGACGTAGTGACGTCTTTCTTACGAGCTGCAACAACCAGCAAAGCGTCTTGCTGTCGCACTAGCTCCAGTCCAAGCGGGAAGAAAAATACGGGAAACGTAAACCGTGTAAAGAATCCCACTGCTAATAAACTCCCGAGAAGAAACGTTTGAACGTGCAGCAGTCCATACAAAACATGTCGATGCTGGAACGAAAAAAAAATAATGTTATGGTAATTTGATAAAAATAAAATAACATATGAAATTACTTGCCGGGTTCACGAGATATAAGACCGCGAAGCACAGAGCGAGTACCAATGTCTCGAATGTGTTGGAGAAAGGTCGAACCAAAAAGACGAGCGTCGGCCACGAACTGGCGAATAACTGTAGCGCCTTCTCTTGTTTCTCTCGCTGGATCTCCAATTTCTGGTGTCGACTTAACTTTCCCACGACATGGTACAAAACTGCATCGATGATAAATGACAGCAAGCACAGCAGCAGTCTAGGCGCCACCAGCATCAACCAGCCGGTCAACTTGATCCCAAGCAGCTCCAAGATCTTGTACGGCAGCCCTGCGACCAGTGTTCTTTTAAAATTAATATAAGTTAGGTTGGAATAAGAGTATAATACAGAAAAAATAAGGTTGTGTCGATCTTACGGGAATAATATGGAGCGGTTGGGTGTTGGCAGCTGGAATTCCCAGGGTACGAACAATTCGCGGCGAAGATGCGAGTCTTCGGGCAAGAAATGACGCGCCATGACCTCCTGGCTCTGGAAGAACTCGTCTGGGTGCACCATGCCCAACAGCAGCACGCTGCCCGCCACTCTAAGCGCTGCCAGCGCCGGATACAGCTTCATCCTTCTCATTTCAGATCTTTTAAAACAATATAACATCTGCCCAGGTCATATCCGAAAATAGTCACCTGTGTTCACTATTTCTATTTTCATAATTTCAAATCCGATCCGAAAACAAACAAGCGCCAGCTTTTTCGCGCCTAAAACTTCCCGCCCAGTTCGAAAACCCCTCCGCACAAACCCCTACAAACTCTGGGACGCGTCCACCTCCCCTCCACTACCCGAAAAGCTCATGGCGGACGACGCATACTACCGCCAAGTGCTGGCGCAGATGCAGAGCGAGTTCACACGCGCCGTCGCGGCGCTGGAGAAGCAGGTGGCGGCTTTAACGCGCCACAATTCGCTGCTAACGAGCGAGTTGGCGCAGACAAAGCAACAGCAGAGCGAGTGGACGCATGAGGCCACACAGACCGTCACGCAACTGCAGCAGCAACTTAAGACGCAGGCTGCGGACGCCGCCAAGGCTCAGCAAGACGCTAAAGACAGGGAACAGGCGCGTACGCTCGAAATTTCGGCTCTAAAGAGCCTCCTACAGCAAGAACAGGACTATTGGACGAGATACGACGAAGCTGGCAAGCAAGACAGGGACAGACTGACCCGACAACTAGCAGAGGCTAAGGCGGAGAGTATGCAATACCACGAACAGAACAAGACGCTGCGGAGGGAGATGAAAGCCTTACAACGCCGTGTGGAGACCGCTGTGGCCACTAGCAACAGCTTTGAACAGAGACTTGTGGTGGTGGTAAAGGAGAAGCAACAGAGCGTCCAGGAAGTGGAGACGCGGCTATCTCAGTACAAGAAGAGGCTGCAAGAGAAGCGAGCGCAGAACAAATACTTAACGGAAGCGCTTGTGCGGCTGCAAGAGCAGCGACAGAGCAGCAGTGGGAGCTCGGAAAGCCCCAGAAATACGAAAGATATTAAGAGTGTGGAGACGGTTAAATCTGTAGACGAGCAGCGACGACGGAAGCGAGAATTGACGCTCCCAGAGGAGTTAAAAGCGGCTGCTAGTGTGTCGTATAAGAGCAAGCGGATGGGGGCGTCTAGAGCGGGGACGTCGCCGACGTTTTCGTCTCCGGAGATTTCTCCACGCTCAGCACGCTCAGCCCCGTATAAGCGACCGCCTTCAGTGGCTACTACCACGCCCACAACGTCGGATAGCAACAGCTTTAACAGCAGTGGGAGTATGCGGAGTATACGCAGTCTACGGCATGTAACAGGACGTCGGATAGGCAGTAGGAGCAGCAGTGACAGCGACAATATCGACGTCAGTCCCAGGACAACCACAGCGAGAACGAGCCCCACTGGACGCCTGGAAATGGAACTTAATGGCCTTCGACGGAAACTGGACTCGTGTATTGCTGGTGCCACAAAACGGTGGTAGACGTTATTTTCGGGATTTTTGGACTAATTTGGGCACGATACGATGAGATTCACCCATTTCTGCGTCTTTATCGTACAAGGTTTTTATCGTTTGGGACTCATTTCTCCCAACTGGCGAACCTCAGAGACTCATTACTCTCTGGTGGTAGTTTCATGGAGCTGCTCGTTGGTTGGAAGGATTCTGGATGTTGCGTTGGCAAGGCGTAGCAGACTTTACTTAGAGACATCAGCAGGCTCAGTGGATCGAGGCTCATTACCCTCGTTGAAGCTGCAGATCCTGACGTTCTTTGGGTGAGGATGTGGGGTATGGTGTGTACGCGTGGTGGTCGATAAGGGACTCATTACTCCCTTTGTTTGGTCACTGTGTTTGCTACCTGCTTCACTTCTGTTGCGTTTTGGTAACTGACATTTGGGAACTTTCGACTCTTCGACTCAGCTGCTTCCATTCTACCATCACTCCTGATGACGTCTTTAACCCGGAATTCTGGTGACAAGTAGTGTTCACGCGATCAATATGTGTAGATAGGGAACATCGCGATGACACAAGTAGGGGTATTTATTGACAACCAGCAATGGATAAAAGCGCTTTACTTTTCTTATGCAAAGTATCAACTTGGAGGATCTACTTAAGTATCATGCTTGAAGAGCGAACTGCAAGAGTTTATCTGTTTTTTTACTTCCACTCGATGCCTGATCCTTCTCCATCCTCGTCACCATGCGGATGGTCTTCGTCTTCGAGGTATTCCATGAGCTCACTAGTACCAAACTTGTCCATGTATTCGTCCTCGCTCATTTCTCCATAGACGCTGTGCTTGTCGTCCACCATTTTCTCCCAATGGTCTTCGAGATTCAAGATCCGACGGGTATCGGCACGCATCAAGTGCACCACAATGTTATTGCAGTCTGCGATCATCCAGTCGTCGCAGTCGCGGCCTTCGACTGCGTAGTCAAAGTCGTCCACGATCTCGCGCGCCTTCATGGACTTGATCAACAGGTCGGCCATGCGTCGCATATGAGCCTGCGAGCGTCCCGTGGCGAACACCATAAAGTCGGCCAGGCTGCTCTTCCCAGCCAAGTCTACAGTGTACACATCGATGGCTTTCTCCCGTTCCAGAGCCTGTTGCACCTCGTCAATGGTCAAATAGGTCTGAGGAATGGCTGGGATGATGTCTGCGTGGCGATTGCCAGCCTCAGGGGCCTCCCACTCCATTTTATCGACTGTTTCTTGGCTATTTTCCGTCGTGTCGCCCTCGGGAAAGTTGCGGGGCTCGTCCAAGTCGCAGTACAGCGTCACTAACTCGTCGTACGCTTTGGCAGCGTCGAGTGATGTCCAGTAATCGCCGCCACTGATGATGTGGCCTTCGATTTCGAGCTCAGCGCTGTATTTTTTCACCTTGGTGGCGTCGTATACGATGCCCAAGTATTGAGTGGCTTCGGTCTCAGCAGTGCGAGTTTCATCATCGTCGCGTGACTGCGATAAGTGGCGGATGGGGACATTTTGAAGCGGGCGTAGACAAGAGGCAACAGGCTTCGTTAGTTGCAGACGAGAGTGGGTGAGGACGCGCGGCGTGGAGGCTGTTGCGACGCGAAGAGCGCGACGGACAAGTTGCGATCGCATTGCGGCAATTTCCGTGGTGAGGATAGAATGTAACAAAAAAAAAGCATATAGAAATTACAAATCTAGACATATTGACAATTTATTTGTCTGAAGTGGGCAATTCAAAATTGCCTAGAAAAAAATGTCTTCCGGTGGACGTCAGATGCCGGCTTCTTCCATTGCAAGAAGACCGTTGCGATGCTGTACACTTTCGGCAGTCCTTCTACATCCGCAAGTACTTCGTATCCCACTTTCCCCTGTTGACAGGTCACTTCGCCACAACAATGAAAAACACAAGCTATAATGTCCCCGTGGATCTCGCTGCGAGATTCTCGCAGTAGATTCAAGAAGACTGGGGGGGGTCAGGAATGCAAGTGGTAAGAGCGAACCTCGAACTGGAGCCACCCGTTTTAACGCAAATTTGAAGAGCGCGTCGATTGATATGCCACTCGATAGTGTTGACACATACAAATATTGTAGTGTTGGTAAGTCGAATAGAACCCGACATAGACACTCCTGAAGTTCACCGGTAAGGTATACTATTAATAGATGCGGTCTATTTTACCCCACAAGCGACTCCTTTCATCTCAATCCTCTGGAATTGTTTTTCATACTCGCCCAGAACCATCAAGAGGAGAGCGGAGTGTCTGCTGCCACAGGTGGAAAACATATGTTTTTTCTACCTGTGGCACGACCTGTCAATTTATGCCACTTCACGCCACAGGCGGAGATGTTATTTTCAGCGGAGTAAAATACGGAGCCCTCACAAACTTATATCATATGTGGCTGGGATGAGCGAACAACCAGTAGATCATTTGCATAAGGGAACGCAACTTGCGCCGCTACAGCCCGCGGGTCCGCGCCTTTGACTGCTGTGGCTTGGTGGCGGGAAGGGGAGGTGAGATGAGATGAGAGGGGGGGGGATAGTTGTGGACGTAGTGAAGGCTCGGAAGACCGCGTGGGCGAGTAGCAAGGTGTCAAGCTGCGGTCGAGAACCCGGTGACTGTGGTGCGTGTGTTGTGCGTATGTTATGGTTAGGGTTGATGCGTACAGCGCGCTTACGTACAGGTACAAGTCAAGCAAATAGAACTACTATGATGCATGCCAAGATGAGCCGACTACAGGTTGCAGCTACTAAGATGCGGCAGTGTGTGCGTATGGGGGGAGGGGCTAAGCTCACGCTTGGGAGGTGTCATTACCTAACAGGACATCTTGCACCGAATAGTGGTCTACGAGAGCGACAAGATGCGTTGAATACAATTTATACACGACGGTTTGATTTTGTTGTACTGTTAGTATAATTGTCGATGCCGTGTCTGGTTCGTCATGCCCAACATTACTCTTGGCACACTACTATTATAATAGTCCTCATGAACACGTCCGCCAACTCTACTGTACATTACGACCCTATAGTACTACATACTACTAGTAGCACGTTTCATATCTGAGTGTACTCAGCTGGCCTGGAACGGCGCTATATTCACGACGCTTAACATATACTTCGAAGTACCTGCGTGTACTAAGTGAACTCGTCTGCATATTTGCAGACCAGCACTTATGTATTCAGCCACAGGCTAGGGCTGGAGCTCAACTCAACTGTGTCTTCAGTAGACTCGAAACCTCTATGATAGCATACGATCCATTATAGCTTACCGATAAATTCTTCGCACAAAATTTTATTATACTAGAAGTTTAGGATGTGTCCTATTTTATAACTGTTTTAGAGTGTACTACAAAAATAACCTGTGGCAGCAGCAACGTCCAGAGGAGAGGGGGTTCCAAAACATTGGAGAAGCTCCTCCACGCTGGCGCGCTCTTGTTGTTCACGTTGCCCTTTTCCATCAGCTTCATGAGCAATCCAAACATCAACGCTAATTTACATTCCTCGATTAGTACGCTCTCAAATCTCGGGTACGTTTATCTGCGTTTTCTTCTTTAGCTTCTGAATAAGAGTTTTTTTATTGCTTTGTCGGGCTTAAATTTTTTCATTCATCGCCTTTTAAGGAAAAAAAAGCTCCAACGCCAAATACTTTGGCTTTCACTCGCTCGCTCCAGCTCCTTCATTTTATTGCTCCACCCCTGGAGGTTGAATAGTTCGCCGTCGGTTGAGAAAACGGCGTAATGCATTTTTCTGTTTTTTTTTAAATAACAGAAAAATGAGAAGCATCCCTACACACATTTTAAATGTGTCTATGGATGCTTCTCGGTGGTCGAAAAAATCGGGCCAGCACATTAAAAAACTAAACGTCGCTACTGTGTCATCTATTTGCTATAATTGCTTGTTGTTGTGCTGCATGTTGGTGTCAGGGTTTCCTAGAAATATATGGCAATAAACAATGATTGCCGTATTTTCCCCTACAATTATGTTTCTTCAGGATGCCCAATCTCCCGTACAATAATTTATTTTGGCGCTGTCACTCCGTCAATTATTTATGTCACTATACGCAGATACAGTACAGTACACTGTAGGCTCTGCAGCTTGGTTCTGAATATGGGCATAGCTTTTATTACAATACGTTTTTGGTTTAGCCAAGTAAGGACGGAGCTGTCTCCCCACTCCTTGCTGCAATAATGGTCATTTTGATGTCGTCAAATGGCTTTTTAAGCATTTCACTTTTAATGACCCCGGTTCATGGGACTGTTCGTTTTCACCTGAGCGGGGATACTTTGACGTATTACGGTGGTTGCATGATCATTTTCCGAGCGTGTTTAGCACTGACGTAATGGATCGCACTGCATTTTTTGGTCGTTTAGATATTATCCAGTGGCTTCATGAACATCGAAACGAAGGGTGCACAGAAAAGGGTTTGATTAATGCAGCATGGAATGGTTTATTTTAATAAACAAGCTGAGCGGAGCTCCGCAAGCGGGGCTCTTTCTGCAAGTTTAAAGCCGAGCAGGAGTGTGGCCGCCTCGCTCCGCTCGGCGGGTAGGTTTCGCTTAGAAGTGTGATTCAAATTTCAGATTTGGAAATCCAAGGTAAATATGTATGAATGGAAACGAATAAAAAGTTTATTCGATACTCCTTCCTTGCCGCCTCGCTTCGCTCGGCGGAGAAATTTATAGCTGCTCTCTATTCCCCATTGACCTTTCTATTGAAAATGCCGCGGTCAGTATCGTGCTACTATACTGACCGGGTTTAAATAGGAGTCCATCTGGTGTTGCACTATGGTAGACTCGTTCGAGTCTACAGATCTTAAATACCCGGATTATTTCACTAAATTGTTGTTTAATAACTCCGACCACAGTTAGTTGGAAGTATAGCAACTCGTCCTTGAGAACAAAGCGGCGAGGCCGTCGGGTAGAATTTGGGTTATTGGCGAATAGATCGCGAAGTATAGGACCAAAAAAGCCATCCTGCGGGTAGTTTTCGTGACACAGGTGTGGAATATCCAGTCGAGTCGACAGTTGGTGAAAGAGTAGCGTTTCGGGCTCGTCAGTGGGAGGATTAACCAAGGAATGAATCAAAGCCGACAAGGTTATAGCACGACTGGTGCCATCGTTCCAATCTGGTCGTCGTGACACAGCATCCGCGACGATATTGGTAGAACCCGCCACCCAGCGAAACATTGGCTGAAATAGAGCCAACTCATTCAGCCAGCGCGCTAGGCGTTGAGAACAAGTTTGTTGCTGGAGAATATTCTCAATTGTGTGATGGTCCGTGTTGAGAAAAAATGGTTTGTCAATGAGGTAGACTTTTCATGTCCGCATCGCATGTAGTGCTGCCAGTAGTTCCTTCTCACGTGTCGGGAATACTAGCTCGGCAGGAGATAGTTTGCGACCACCGTAAGCGATGACACGCTCGGAACCATCGGCGGCAAGTTGAAAGAGATATCCGCCGACCGCGAAATCCGCTGCATCGACACTAACGTGGAAGGGCTTGGCAAAATTAGGATGGGCGAGGACCGGCAGGACAGCAAGTTTCTGCTTCAGCATGGCGAAGGCTTCCAACTGCTGCTCGTTGAATTGAACGTTATCACGTGGGCGCTTGTCTTTCGTCAACTCGGTTAGTGGTGCGATGTAATCGGAGAATCCACTGCAAAACCGCATCACGTATACACATGCACCAATGAAGGATTGTAGCTCTTGCTTGGTTGTAGGTAGTGGCCAATCACGAATAGTAGCAGCCTTCGATGGATCCATCCGAATCCCGTCTTGCCCGATGATATCTCCCAAACACGGAATTTCCTTTGCAAAAAACACACACTTCTCGATCTTGATGTACAATTTCTCGTCTGCGCACCGCTGTAGGACCTTTTCTAGGGCAGCGAGGTGTACATCAACGTCGTCACTAGGCGTATACACGAACAGGTCGTCAAAGTAGGTCTTGCAGAAGTCGCTGTAGTCAGCGAATATCGATTGGACCAGACGATTAAAGCAGGAAGGACTGCTGGTAACTCCCATTGGGGTGACTATGTATTCAAATAAACCATCCGGAGTAGCGAACGCTGTAAATGGGATAGAATTTTCTCGAAGCTTGACCTGAAATAAGCCCCACAGTAAATCCATCGACGAGAACAATTGTCCACGAGCCATATCGCGGAGAATTTCGTCTTTTCGAGGAATCGGATTGGCTGGCACGCGAACCTTAGCGTTCAGGCCCCTAAAGTGAACGATGCGCCATTCTCCGTTCTTCTTTCGAACGCAGAACGTAGGAGAGCAGCACGGTGATGACGAAGGGCGGATTATGCCCGTTTGTAGCATTTCACCGGTCCATGCTCTTATGGCTGCCTTCTGTTCTGCGGACAGCGGGAATTGTTTACGGTGGACTGGTACTGAGTCAGCGACCTCGATGGCTGCGTCCATGGCGTTCTGGCGAGATGGCGGAACGTCGGGAAGGTCGGAACGGAAAACGCGATTCCGAAACTTCTGTAACAACGGCTAGACCCGGGTACCTTCGAGCGCAGCCCAGGCCTCTTCTGCCTTCGTTGTTGATGGGTTGTTGATCATTACGAGGCAAAACTCATTGTCGACTTCGCGGAGCAGCCGAACGAGCTTGCGCATAGATACCAGGCGAGTAGTACCGTGCTTGCCTTGGTGTCCATGCCGTTGGTAGTAGTGTAGCATACTGTCATATTGGTGGCGTCGCGACGGGTTACGTACTGGCGAAGCTCGACGGCTACCAACAATACGAGCCTTCTGCGATGGTACACAGGGATGGAAATGAATGTCACGAGGCGGGTTGCCATCATTTCTCGGTGATCGATAGCGAACGATGCGAGACGCCCAATCAATACAGGGATTTGTATCAACCAGCCAACGCATTCTGAGCAGCACATCGCGGCCTTCGGGTACCTCCATGACCAGCATCTTGGACGAATATTCCGAACACCCAGGCATACAAATAGTAACTGTAGTTTCTTGACGGGGTATCAAGCATGACTTCCCCGCACCCAGTAGGATTTTAACGGTTGTCGACGTTGCTTCACTTCGACACCGAGTTGTTTAGCAAAGTCTGGTGATATAGCACTGAATGAAGCACCAGAGTCGATAAAAGTGGATGCATCACGGCCGTTGACAGACGCCGGGAGTTCCAGGTAACCATACAATTTATGAGCCTGGCTAGTCAAACTGGGTTGGCTCTTGATGTGAGCCATTCCATTGCGACCACCAGTGGCTGGCCGAGCTGCCTTATGGTCAGTAGCAGCTACGGCTTCCTCGGCGGGGCGCCAGCCCGCCGAGTCACTTAGTTTTTTGGAGCTGTACCAGTCCCCGGCGAAGGAGAGTCTGGTACCTTGTACCCAACCCCGCCACCTTTCCGGCGGTTGTGTACATAAGTTGCCGAGCTAGAGGAGCTGCCATTTGAACTGGACGTTGTCAGTGTTGGATTACTTGAGCCAGTACCGTAGGGCTTGCTACGAACTGACCCCGCCCGACTGTCATTGCCTGGAAGCGTCCTCGCGGTCGAGTTGTGTCCTTGTTTTTGGCGAGATGGCTTCCGAGCGTCCTCAAAACGTTGTGCATATTCGAATTGTGTTCTTTAGTGTCTCGGGGATGCTTTGAGACACGTAGGCACTAGTATCGGGTCGCAGGTTTTGCTGGTAAAACCATCTTTTAATAATAACATTAAGTTTCAACCACCATTCAATTGAGAGTAGAGGACGACGCGAACGAGGCTTGTAGTCGATGTCAGTCGACGAATGGAAAGTTGAAAGTGATATATATTGAGTTAGGTGCTAGCAGCTTTCTACCTCTAACATGCACTGCTTGTATCCTCCTGTAGAGCACTTGAAAATGTATACTAATCAAACGGGTCCTGCCACTTACAACGGGAACGCCACATGTCACGATTGTCTTCCCATTGCCGATCCCGTGATAGTCCAAATTGAAATCACCAACCAATCACAATCCTGGACACCACATCATCAGCCGATAAAGTGCACCATTCACGTAACTTCAACTGCAACACGCTCCAGCCACCCGTATGCCGTGTGCCTGGTGGTAGGTAGCCAGCGAAGTAGCCAGCGAAGTGCAATCAATCAATTCGATGTCTCGAGCTTGGTTCCGACGTTGCTACGATCCATCCAGTAGCGCAGCGTTTTGGCCGATCAACCCCCTTCGTGAGGTAATCAGCGAGCTGGTTCTTGGTGTCCACGTACTCAAGCTCAACTTCACCACTCGCAACCTTCTCATGAATATAATGGTAGTGAATGTCGACGTGTTTGGTGCGAGCTTGGTAGCCAGTGTTCTTCGCCAATGCCATAGCGCCTTGATTGTCCTCGTAGATCACAGTTCCTCCATTATGTTCCGAACCAATGCCCTTAAGCAGAGGTCGAAACCACACCACCTCCTTCATGCAATCGCTGAGAGCCATGTACTCGGCCTCGGTCGAAAATGCTGGGTCTGATGGACTCGAATTGCGCCTCAGCCGAAACTTGCCAACCGACCGACCACCCACTTTTTTCCTCCCCCTTCTTACTAGCATTTTCTGTTAAACGAATTCACGCCGATTCACAAACACTACGTATCACTGATCAAAATTGCCAAAAGGCGTTTAGGGACTTGGAAACATGTGGTTAAAGTATTGATTGGTATTTATTGTATCGTTACGGTTTTTTACAAGTAGTAGAACGATCAGTGTGCCACCCTTTTCTCGATTTGATGCTACAAAGTGACGTAAACACAGCTAAAACAGTCTCACCCAAATAAAAACAGAGAAAGGTACGAATCTGAATTTAAGTTGGGGCCCAGTATCACTTTAGACCGCAGCTCATAGTAATTGACTACTTCTTATGTTCTACTTGCTTGTTGTGCCTCGAACCTCAATGTAGGCAATCCTTCTTTTCACAGGTTTGGGTCTTCTTCGGTGTACCTTACGTCTTTAGATGGTTCTTCGATAAAAACGAGCCGATTGGGGGCCAGTGTAGAACGGTGTAAGCCGAGCTAAAAATCCACAACTCTTTTGTGGTACACTTTCACGAGCACCCCTTGTCAGGTCCCTCTTCGCCAAGTTTAAGTCAATTCTTATATTCGAGACTTGATAGCAAAATAAAAAGGTATTAACATCCAGCGTTAAGTATACCGATGAAATCATAATGTTACCTTTATCCACGCATATAACTTACCGAATCTCTCCAGCAGACTCCGTGTGCTTACCCAACTCTTCCGTTTTTGTCAGTAGAAACTTCCTTGCGTAACTTCAAATGATATATAGAGCAAGTGTCGCATACATTGCTGAGGGGAGAGCGGATCTTGACCGTTGGACACAGGCGAGATAGTACCGGCTTCTTCACTTTGCAGGGGTCCTCACGCAGATGCGAGCAGTCGAACGTCAACGTGGGCACGGGAAACGGGGAAAGTTCCCCTAATTTCTGCCTTTTGTTAGTAGAGTATGTCGCCTAATGTTTGCGAAATGCTATGGCGTGTCCCCTTGGTTGTTCAGCGCTACGAAACCCGCATTCGTGATGGGGGAAATTTCCGTGAAGAGTCACAGCAACACGCTAAATAAGAATGCGTCTCAGATCGACTATAAGTGGCTAGTCGCGTGGTTCCAAGGGTTGGATGCGCAGGTTGGCGATGTCGTTCCCGGACGTGTGCATTTCCAAAAGTTAACAAGACGGCGAGGTTCGTAAATACTATAGCAGCGAGCTGTATACCCCGTTACCTACTAAGTTCACGTGGGGTATGTTACACGCTGAAATGCACGTCTACGTGGAGACAATTCGATTGCAAATCCGTGAGCCAGCACAGTCAAAAATGCGCCAACTGGTCTTCTGAGAGAGATAAAGCAGAGCAGGGATTCCAAAGCCTTCACCTTACCCTCTAAGGATCGACTTTAGCTTGAATCAGATTTGTAACTTGCTGGTGAAGATCCGAGTCAAACAAATAGATGCTTAAGTCCTCTGCATCTTCGTCTTTACTCTGGCTGCTAACGACACAACAATCTTCGTCGTCTTCAGTGGTATTTGACACGTCTGATTCTGGTGAGTAGTCTTCATCCCTGCTATCGTCTTCCTCTTGGTCGGACTCTAAAGCGGCCACCTCGAACGCGAATATGACACGTGGCCCTACCGTATCAGCACCGTTGACGGCTGGGTGCTGAGCGAGGGAAGCTCGAAAGGTCCCACCAAGTGGCGGCCGCGCGTTGCCATTGTGATTTTGCATGCATGTGGTCCTTGTCGGAGTGACTAGCAGTAGTGTCAGGGTAGGCGGAAGTCTGCTCCACAGTGCTCTTGCTGTTGTTGTTTTGTCGGCGATACGCCCGCTTGAAATTTAGACAAATACGTTCTGACTCGTATCACACTTAATCACTTAAGTACGAAAAATAGTGTCTGAACTTTAAAGCCCGTTTTCTCAAAACTCCAACTCGTTGATAATAACCGTTTTGCAACGCGCGGCCTGATATTATCAAGCTTACCAAAAAGTTTAAAAATGACCACAGAGTGTTTTAGATCTGCTGCTAGTAACGTAGAATACCAAACAGTATGTCCTAAGGTATTAGAGCGCTTTATTTTAAGGGCATACTATAACAAAAAAAAAGAATGCCCTCAAATATAGTGCGATAAATTAGAGAAACCTTTCGAATAGGATACCGTCGGAATAGACTTCCGTACTCAAACTACAACTAATCAGAGCATCCACGCACTCCGCTGCCATCCTGATAGTACGATCGACAATGCTCAGTCAGCCTTGGCTTTCTTGATATTGGTTCGAATACCAGAAGCACCTCATTCATCGACATGCCGGCAAGCCGCAAAAGTGTAAAGTTGAGCATCAAACGGCGAGCGATTGAGTGGATCGCGACCGGCAATTGAAACTATACCTGCGTATGTGTCGAGTACCTGGCGTCATGTACCAGAGGGTGTTGCGAGAAACTGCGTCAGTGAGTGTGGCCACTGGATAACTCGACTAAGTGGCACATAAGCAACCACGGCGCATTTGTTCAAAATTTTGTGCCGCATGGAACTGCTGCGATCGCTCTACCAGCGCTAATGACGAACCAGCTAATGGTGCCAGCGGACTTCTTGACGCATTTGACGAGGTTTGGATCAAAGAGTAACCGTGGTCTACATAAATAGATCCACTACATATAGCGAGCCAGAACCACCATACTAAAACCAGGATGCCTTTAGAATTGATGCTATTTTCGCGTGCAAAATTGAGCACCTTGCGCGTCGAGCTTAGCCGCATAATCTATGCCCATCATGAGAAAGAAAACGTAGGGTGGTCAACGCAATTTTCAGACTGTGATTTTCTTCACAAACAGTGGAGTTGAAGTCAGGTCAATATAGGCGTACACGAACCACCGTGGGAGCCAGGCAGTGCACGCCCTCACACACGGCATGTCCTTCCCAACTGTGGCGAAAACAATCTGGAGTCAACAGGGAACGCTATGTCATTGAATTCATACCCCCGTTGCTATGTCCTGAGGAGCAGGAGCTCTCGAACGTGAGTTGGCAGTCCAGCGGTCGAAGCCTCATGTGCTTTGGCAGCTCGAGACGGCTGATGCGCTGCTACACTGGAGGAAAACGACCCGATCAACGGCGGAGAGGGTCGCTAGTGATTGTTAGAAGAAGTAGGCGCTGTCAAATAGTCGTAGGAGGAGCGAATGTCTCTTCGCAACGCGCCTACGCAGGCTAAGCTATGGGCCCATACAACGGCGCGGTCTTCAGGACAAAACATCAGATCATCTTTCAATTACAAAAAGCAAGTAAAAAGAGTGGCTCTCGAAGTGGGTGGTGCAAGGTTCAGCAGCTGGGTGCAGTTGCCGTGCAACGGCTGTGATGCTAGCAGTGTTACAATTTTTGGCGTTGGCGTTCCGGCTCGGAATGGGGGGACTGTTTATATCATGCCGTTTGGACGGCGGCTGTGCTTGCTGGTTGAACAGACCCGTTCGGTGTGCCCGCCTCGGGTCACGTATTCAAACTCAGGGTGGAAATCGCTGTAGAAGTTGTACGCTGTCTAGAGGTAGGCCTCATAGTTGACGATCTGAGAACGGGCCCTCTTGTTTCTGGAGATTTGGTAGCAATGCCTAACCAGTACCTAAAATATTCGAGGACTGTTCGTATTACGGCAATGGCGTTCTTACTAAAGAGGGTTATTGTTGTTTTGTGATCCCATGGTATTTTTGGTGTTTATCCGGCTGATGTGCCTTCGTTTCTCGATCGCGATCCTGTTGTTATTTACCACTGTGCGGCGGGCAGAATTGAAGCGGTGGCGGGTTTTGCGGCGCGAAACCATTACGCCGCGGTCTTTTCTTGGTAATGCTAGCGACCGGCGGCATTTTTCAGCAGATATTCGCCGTCGCTGCAGGTTTTCGGGGATATGCTGACCTTTATAATGCTGATATGGTATAGTGCGGTCGGCCGAAGTACGCGAAGAAAGCCAAAGCCCCGGAGCAAGCAGGGAGTTTCCCTGTGCAAAGTGTGAGAAAAAGGGCAATAACATCAAAAATACCGTAAACTGTGGCGGAGCTCGAATGGGAATTTTTGGCTGCCTGCGCGTTGCTAGTCCGAGCTCTTGGGAAAGAAGAATTGGAATTATTGGCTCGCTCTTACACTATGCACCCGCATCTGGCACTTTTATACTGGCATTGCTGCTTTGGAGACCCGGCTGCCTGTATTCACAACGATGAGACGTTGGAAGGGGCTGTTGGCGAGATTACAACAAATAGAATAGACCGCGCTATGGATGAACTAGTTGGAGCTCGTATCGCGCAAGAATGTCAAACGAGGGTAGAGCGAAGCGCGCTGAGCGCGGGTGATTTGTGGGCTTGCGCGTCGTGCTATGAAGTCCTCAACACAGTTGAGGACAAAGTGGAAACAATGCCAGCAGGCAGGCTACATCCACATGTTTTGCTGTCGGCTACGGAGATGGAGAGAATTAACGAGCTTCCAAGGGTCGTGTCCGAGCGGCACATACAGATGTTCCGCATCGGCGACTCCGTGTATCATTTGAACCCTGAACTCGTCCGGAACGTTGATGCGATACCGCTTCATGGTAAGTGCGCAAGCGATCCTCTTGGATCGGGTTCAGTATTGCTTGTGGCCATGATTATGGGAAGCCCGGAGGTCTACCTGAGCTGAACGATGTTGCGTCCAAGTGTATTGCGCCGGTAAGATCGTTCGGTTTGGCCATTGTGGCTTCGGGAAAGCATTCTGTTGGCCATTCAATTTGCTTTCCGTCGACCGGTCCTGCCGAATGTTGCACGATTTTGCAGCACGCGTCTGATGATTGCATTCCAAGCGTGACCTTTATCGGACCGAAGGAAATGTGCGGCGAATTAAAAAAAAGGAATACAAAGGTTTATACCGGTTGCCTGTGGAAAGTATCTGGTCGTGGTTGCGTGTTTTAGTGCAGACGCATTCTTACTTCCGCGAGCGCAACACATTCATATTGACGAATCGAACGCTGCGAAAAAAGCATTGTGGATCTTGAAGCCGCGATCGAACGCGCGGTTACGGTTATTACTTCAAATGAAGCCTCTGCAATAGGCGACAGGGTCCTTTCTGAGCGATTTGGTGATGAGTACGAGAGTGGGTCTGATGGTGAACCTATCGTAACAAAAACAGCAGTGCTGAAGGGTGTAGACGCGTTGGACCTATCTGTGTCTAACGTTGCGGTTGAAGCAATGCTCTCAATCATATAGGGGGGGGGGGGGGGTGCGGATAATGGCGACGCGGCCCCGGTTGTGATCCGGCGTGTGGCTGATCCTGTGCCCGAGTGGGATCAAATGGTGAAATGATAGCCGCTACTTTTCCTCGCCTTGTCATAAGAGGTGGTAGGTGTCTTTCAAGCGGGACTTGGTCTTCCTCCCTAATACGGCATCTGATTAGCTATTATGATGGGCGCTACGAGAGAAGCACTGACCTAGTAGCCACAGTGTAGCCCACACTGTTGAACAGTCTGTTCAATCAGCTTCAGCGCCATGCGGCCGTGCTTAGGTCAGCTCGAATTGGCTCGTCTCGTGCGTCTGTGTTGGTCTGGGCTAATTCGATAAAATTCCGCTCTGTTCTAGTCGAGGCCAAAGTCAATCCAGATACGGCCAAAGCCAACAAGCTCAATGCTTACCCTCTCCGCGTTTTATCACTGGTCGGTGGAAGTGTGCCATTCTCGGCTTTCGAACGTGCTTCCACTCGCCCGAAGCTTGGTGCTATGAGGAGACGTTACGGCACAGCTCTTCATTGGGTAACAGTGGCGCCACCCGAGCATCACGACTTAGAGTTGCATCGAACTGCTATGCTGCGTCTCGAAAATGGCTGAAACCGTAAAGATGTTGTCTATCACCGGAATGAGTGTCGCCGAACTTTGCTCTAATTATCGTAGTAGACTGGAAACATGTACCCTGCGCTGGCAGCACGGGGGTTCAACAGCCAAGTACCCCGTATATTCAGTGACATCGTTCTGAGCCCGTGCGCAACGGATACACGGGTTTCTAGGGACTACTCGCAGCGGGGGCGCTGCGCCTACGGGACCATAACTACTCACGTTGCTGTTATCGAACCCCAAGCAGACGGGAGGTTGCATGTTCATATACCTATGTACAGGTCGAGTATCACGCCGGGCCTGCTCACGCGCATCGCGTGTTCTCCTCAATTGCGTATGCGAGCCGCTGAATGGTTGGATTCTATGTGTTGCACGTGGTTTGACACTGCCGTCCACGATTGGCGTCGGGCACGGCTACCTAAGGGTGTGCTTCCGAGAGCATTCGAGGTGGATTTGTCTAAAGCTTCAGGAGTTTATGCAGCTTTCTTACTGGCTGCTCAAAAGCGTGCTGCCGCGACGTATTTCCATACGCACTCATCCATTTGCTTTAAAGGGAGGCGTGGGAAGTACATGTGCCGCCTAGCACGGCCTTCCGGGCAGCACGAGCGTGATACATGCCCGTTGATCGTGACTAGGAAGCGGGTTGGAGACATAAAGGCGGGAGTAGCTCCGATTGTTGTAGGTGACGATTTGCCGCTGCAAACGCTATGCTCCATTGACCGTGGTTATTCTGCGCGGTTGGGCCAGTGTTTTCGGCCGCACGATAATGGTCCTGTTGGTTGGGAAATGAGGAGACCGTCGACTGATACTCACGTAGTCGAAACCAACCTTGTTATCGCGGCGCTCACCTGTTCACATACAAACTCTTCGGCCATCAGCGGTAAAGATCCCAGTGATATGGTAGAAGAATACCAGATGGCATATATGACTAAGGATAATGCACCGCTGAAGGGAGCAGCTGCGGCATTGCTAGTTGCGGTGGATCACGCAAAATATACCCTAGCAGGGCCGACGATTCTCGGTCTAATCTTCATATTGGGAAGTATCTAGCTGCTCGAACGATAAACAGTTTTTCCGGTTCGCACGAGTGGTCTCACACGTGGATGATGTGCGCAATTACAGGCCACAAATCGTTTATTTCGCGCGACTCGTACTGGTATGTGTTTCCTTTTGCGCTGAAAACTTACGTTGATACATTGAGAAATGACTTGCCAGAGGCTTCCTGTTCATTAGCTCCGGTTGCAGTGAATGTGGAGGACCAGCTGGCACGCCTTGGCGCTCAGGTGAATGAGGAAGAGTGCGGGGGGCCGCAGCGAGTCTCCCGCGATGTAGGAGGCGGATTACGAACTTTTGTGGTGAGTGATAAAGTTGTTTTGTTGTCCCAGGCGGAGTCTTACTACCACCGCGGTAAAAACTTTGTAGACTTTTTGCCGGTGGAGTTTGAATGCATTGTTGAAGTGTTACCCGCGGAGACGCGGGGTGAAGCCGGATCCGTTGGCCATGGCAGACCAGCCCACAAGGGCTTTTGCTTTTCGGAGACGCACCCTCTCTTCAAAACGCACCACGGGTTCATCCGAGCAAAATTTGTCACACCCATCATGGTTGGTCGGCCCCCACCAACTTGCAGGAACACTGCTGGTGATAGTGGGGACGGGAAGCAACGCAATACGTTGACCCAGTATTTACTCTGTGCGTTTACGCCGTGGGGAACGGACGGCCCTAAATGGGCGTATAATGTAAACGGGTTGCTGGAGTTGGGTGTCACGTGGGACCGCTCGTCTGCTCCTCTTATTGAAAGATAGCGTTGTCGATATGCAATGTAATGAAGAAAGGGTAGCGAAATAGTCGGAATGAGCAAATTGCTACTGACGGGAGGAACCGAGGGGTGGATTAGTGGAAGAAAAAATACATGTTTAAGCCGGCCTGGTTAAACGATGATCGTGACCGTGATTCTGAATTCGAGGGCACATTGCCTAAAGACACGGTTAGTTACGACTTGTTAGCTTGAGCCGCGGCGGGTTGATATTGATGCTGTAAAGGAGACTTTTTCTGCGGTCTTTGAATATTCTGTTGACAAGCTCGCTCTTGGTACCGCTCCTAGTTTTGCAGAAGCAAATCCTGTTTTTCGCTTTGCTGAGCCCGTCGCTACTACGACAAGAGACATGGGGACGTCGCTGGCGCAAATAGCGGCCAGACTTCAAGCGTACGAGGTATCGGGAGACAGCAACACCAACGTGGGTGAAGCTACAAGCTGTAACACAGGTAGCGGGAACGTGAAGAAAAAAATCCTGGTGGCTCCCTGTGAATTATCAAACGACCAGTATGCTGTTTTGTGCCGGGTTCAGCGACGGTAGATGAAGAAGGGAGGCTGCGGCAGGCATTAACGCTCGTCCATGGTGGGGGTGGCACGGGAAAGTCATATGTAGCTCGCCGGTTATGTAACGAACTCCGCGAACGGCGATATCGCGTTGTTGCAATGAGTCCAACTGGAGTCGGGGCGAACCAACTGGCTGGGGGGATAACGTTACCCTTCGCGCTAAAGTACAGCGAGGGCAACAAAAACAGACGTCTGTCGGCCCGCGCGGCTTTGTTTTTGCGGCTTGTGTTTGGGCCTGACGTTATTTTAATTGTTGTTGACGAAGTCTCCATGTTGAATGCGGAATTGCTGGTGGTTATCGACCGACGGCTGTGAGATCTCTACGATAGCAATGCTCCGTTTGGGGGTAAATCCGTATTACTGGTACGTATCCGCCTGATACCAGTATTCTTCAGTACTAGTCTAACGGCTGTCTGCTATACGGACAGGGGAGTTTTGGCAGCTCCCGGTTGTTAAAGGCACGGCGCTGTGCAAATGCCTATATATGAGCACAGCTAACCCGACTCTACTCCGGGCTAAACACTTATTTAGCCTTTTCACTGTGATCAGCCTAAAAACACAATCTCGCGCAGACGAATGCAAGGACCAGCACCGTGTTTTGCTAGACGAGTTCCGCAGGCTTCCAGCTCACTATCTGATTGGAAATCGGTGGTCTGCAAACGAAGCTGAATATTGCCCTATAAATGAGCGTGTTATCAAGAGTTTGACGCGAGCTCTTTCACCCGGGGATATAGCTCGGGACGAGCGCTGGGTTGAAGGATCAGTAATCCTCGTCACCAGCAATTTAGACCGCACCGTTCTGAACGCATGCATAGCAAAATTACTGGCTAAGAAAAAGCGCACGCTATTGTTTCGGTGGCGGAAGCCTTTCTCGGTGAAGTCGCTGATGCTGTCCAAGAGCTGGTCTATCATGAATACGAGCAGCCTGAATTATTCGGCTATTTTGTGTTTTGGCGCCCCGGGGAAAATGCTTGATAATGGCAGCGGAAACGTGCACCTTGGCGTAGCAAACAGAACCAAATGTCGGCTGCATTCTTTTGGCTGGGATGACGAAATAATAACAGCAAATGTTAAACGGCTTGTCAAAAGGACTCTGGAGTCTGGCAAAGAGATTGTTGAATTGCCGTGCGCACCTCAATCCATTAATGTCAGACTCTCAGACCGTGATGGTAACGAATCTAGACAGGGCTAATTGGCCCTGTACTTTAAATGTGGACCCGGACTGGGTTTGCGATGAGAGCGGGCAGCCGTTGCACCAAAGCGGAGAGATTGTGCCAATCAGCTTAATGCAATCAGCAACTGACTCGACTATCAAGTTAAAAATGGGAATGACAGTGCGATAACTATTCGCTACCAACAACACGCGGTAGATTTGGCAATGGCGCTAACTATGTGGAAGGCTCAAGGTAGCACGTTTGAACGTGTGATATTATTGCTCGAGGGCTCCCAAAATGCTCCAGCGTGGCGTTTTGAACACTTCTACGTAGCTTTGTCGCGGGTGAAGACCTCGGATTCGCTACGTTGCTTCGAGCTGACACCTGATTACAAGCTGGACCATTTGCTGAAGCTGAGGCCTTCTATGTTAAGTGGCTGCTGGATATGGATATGGACGGTCGTTGACGTCCCCATAGTTAGTTGGCCATCTCGGCTTTGCTGCTGTCCTAGCCGATTCGATACGCAATAAGTACATTTGTTTAAAAAAAAACTACTTTCCTTTGACCTCGAGCCAGGGTAAGCTACGTCAGAACACAGCTGTCTCTGTGCCGGTGCGATCAGCTTTCTCTTTCGTGAACGGTCTTTTGTTCCGTCGCGAAAGCGGATTGACACCAAAAAATACATATATAAAAAAACCTTATTGTCTCTTAGACTGTAGGCGCTATTGCTCAGTGCATCGGTCATAAAGGCATATACTGAACGTGTGCCGGGTTCGTAGTCGAAGGTTACCTCTTTACTTAGTCGAATTATCCGCGACAAAAAGATTTCAATCCGGTAAACACCTTGGACGATCCATTCCTCTGCGAAGCAGTTCGGACTGCAACTGTGATTGAAAAGCCGGGAGGCATTACCGTAGTGCTCTGCGTCGATATATAAGCTCGGTACGTACTCCAGCAAGTAAAGACAGGCTCCTTGTTCGTGGCGTTTTATTTTCTCCGTCTCACTGATAATTTCGCCTACATATTCGCGCACGATGGCGCCTTTGGGTAAGCCTTCCAAGGCAAAAGCACCGTATTCAGTTTTTCGTGCGTCACGTATCTCCAGCGTCGCCAGCGAGATTTCGTATTCGGCCCACGGCCGATTTAAGCAAGCCTCCGCGAGATTTCAAGTCTTGGTGACGCACTCTATACGTCGGCGCCTGTTTGAGCAGTGATGTCCGCAAACCACCCTACACGAGCATTTCTCTTCGGTCCACTTACTCTGCGAAAGGCCCCCTATGTTCCACGCCACATCGGAATACAGACTGGCTTGGATTCGTGAAGTAGCAACAGATCCTGTTTCCGTACCATCGAGGTTATTTATCGCCCCAGAGACGCGAATGAAGTTGTCTAGCGTTAACTGCGTCAACGGCACTTCTGAGTTCGCTCCTAGGAATGGAGATGCCGTATGTCTTGCCGGCCAGTTTATGCGAATTCGGTCCTGGAAACAACGGCGCGCTAATTCATCCTGTAAAAATAACGAGGAAATTTTAGAGAGTTCCCGGGTTTGTTTACCGCTTGCGATTTATAGTTGCAATCTCACAGCAACTTCTAATTTCGCTCGGTAGACACTGTGCGATAATTCTTGCTGTTAATGATGACGAGGAAAGTTCAGAAAGTCCCTGGGTCTAGGGATTTCCTGATTGATAGTATACACCCCGCGTTCTTACAGCATATATGCAAACACTATTTCGCTATAACTCGCGGTACACGCGGTACACGCGGACCCTTTGAGAAGCTCTGCGATGGCGCCCCAACATCCCTCCAAGAAAAAACGGACCACTACCGCCGCTCGGGTCGCGGCAGGTCGCGATAGAGCGGTACCGGGCGGTGCCCCGAACAATCCCGCGATATCTACCGCCACGTTTGGCGGTCGGGATGGACAAGATACACCAACTAGCGCCACGGATACTTCCGAGACTAATCATGTTGCTTCCATTCTTGTTGAGCGTGTCGATACGGTCGATAATGTGGGTGGGCACGTCCCCCCCCTACTCGACCCACCGTTGTCGAGCGACGCGTCTTCGTCCGACACGATATCCCGGCCAACCACCGATGACAACGGCCGCGCTGGAGCCGCTCGAAGCGCGGTTGATCGTGGTAGCTCTACTATCGATATTGTCCCGGGCATGCCCGAACCCGCTACAGACGAAGCTGGGTCTAGCGGGCCGCCTACCGGTAAGCGGGATGAGCCGGCCTCATTCGACAGCGTGCCACCCAGCGAGGCTGTCACGGTCGGCGGTTGTGTTCCGGACGCTAAATCTCCAGAATGCGCCGAAGATTCGGTCAAACCTAACTGTCTGACCGGCCCAAGTACTCAAAAGTCCGTCGGGTTCCAGGGCGCAGAGTGTAATACGATGGAATCTGGTGTATGTTCACGGCCCGACGACGATATTGCTAGATATAAAAGCAGTACTGTAAGCGAGGAGTCTAGCTCGACCCGCCAGAACTCCGTTGGCGCCACCCACGAGAAGTCGTGTTTAGCTACAAACGTGCCAATTGCAAATGCAGGTGCTCGTTTTTACACCGTCATGGACCTTCGCCCGGACATGCCTACATCGTGGCTTTTCCTCGGTCGTGTGTTATCGCGGGGTCCAGCGCGGACTTATAAAACTTACGCGGCGGGGGACCCTATGCGAATTATTTGTGGCTGCCTCCTCGGGGGATACAATCCGCAGCACTTTGGTTAATGAGGCCGTCGCTTCGTTCCGCGGCGTAGCCGACCCCGAAAGCGTGTTCTCGTTCTCGCTAGGCCGGATTAAACTAGCGGTGAACCCGACGACCACACAAGACATGAATCCACGTTTGGCAGTGGGGCAGAGATTCGCTTGGTGGACAACGCACGACCGTTCCTGCGTCCACGCTTCGAATTTACCCTGCTGAACCATTTAAAGCAGCTTACTTGCGGGAAGTTGGTTACTGTGGCAGGCATTGTCGCAGCTGTAGGAGGCATGAAGAGGATCACCACTAGATCTGGGAGGGGTGATGAGAAGCGTGAATTCGCTCTAGTTGACGATACTGCAACGAAAGTTTTTTGCACAATGTGGGGGGGCTTAGCTCGAGAATGCGGGGACGGCTACGAAAAGCAAGTTGTTGTTATTATTGGAGGCCAAGTATCCGACTATAACGGTTCCCGCTCGCTTTATGTCGTCGCTGGGGTGACCGTCCTGCTTGACCCAGCGGTGCCGCGATCCATCGTGCTACGATCTTGGTACGAGCAACTTCCCGTTGATTTCGATTTTACCGCCTTGCCTTAGCACTTTCCCAGTGTTACGCGAGTCTTGGTAGCTATGGGACCACCGTGCCCTGCTACTTTCGCACGGAATTCCAGCTAATCTTTTTCCTTCCATATTTTTTTTGCCACTGCTTTTGCTTTCTTACTGTCATATACACAAGTATGATTTCGCTTTAATTCACACCGCTCGGTCTAGTAACTGACGTAAAAGTGTTGCGAAGATAGCCGCATATACGCGCTGCAATTATCGCTGTGCGAAAACGCGCCTATAAAACCACTCGCGTTACTTGTTGTTTTCGGTATAACTAGGAAAAATGATACCTTTTCACGTTGCTTTCTAAGTAACTACTTAGTAGAACGGAACCAAAAAAAAATTCGGGAGGTGCGCGAGGATAGAGTTGTGCTTTTTCCGTGCGGCTTACATGGGTAGACTATGCGCAAAATGCTCTCAGGAATTTTTTTTGGCGCGTAGCGTAGCTGCTGGGTTGGCCATCAGTTTTCGATTTCCGGTGGAGTCAACATTATGGTTGGCCATGGGCGTATCCTACCCTCCCACCCGTGCCCACTTGTTTCAGTGAGCGTCGCTTGCCGTTCTGATACGCGCATCGGTAGCCTTCCCCATGTGATTGCCGCTGTGAATGATTTTCTTGATGAATCCTAAGTTTTGACATTGGAACGCTCGTGTGATCTCGTCTTTCCGTATTTGTTCCACTGCCTAAGTCTGCGGGAGACATCCGCGGCCTATAGTAATGAGATGTGCAATCGCTTCCTCGCTAGTGCCGCGCGTAATGACTTTCTTTGGCAAATGAAGACACTTGATCGATTGTTTTCAGATACGAAAATCATGCGGGCAGTAACGGTGGCGGCAAAACTGTCCGTCTTCACATTTTGCAGTGGCTGTATTCCCGAAGGGGTCGCGTTTGATGGCGCCCAGACAATGTTATTGCAGCTGTTGCTAGTGGTAACCTTTCGGTTGTGCGCTTTCTTCTGGAGCGCTTCCCAGTGGCTCGTGTTGCTGATGTATTAGGTGCGTTATACATATCAATGTTTTGAGCCACGGTGATCTGTCTCACTATCTTTGGCTACTAGCAATTGAAATGGGAGCAACCCAACGCGAGTTGGAATATGCTGTAGCCTTTTCCTCGTCCAAGCTCGCTACGTGGATGCTAGAGGCTTCGATCACACCCCTGACTCTTTCGTTGGACGAAGCGGCAGTACGAGGCGATATGCAATCCCTGCGTAGGGCAGAACACCTTCCAGTAACGGCATCGACGAACGCAATAGATGGTGCGGCCGGAAACGGTCACCTGGGAATGGTGCAGTGGTTACATAACAATCGCTCCGAAGGATGTACCATTAACGCGATGGATGATGCGGCGGCAAATGGACACTTGCATGTTGTGTGCTGGCTTCATCAACATCGCCGTGAGGGTTGCACAAGCCGCGTGTTGTTTGTTGCCTCTATCAAAGGGCACCTGGCGGTGGCTCAGTGGATATACAGACATATGAGAGTGGAATTACCGCCAAATACATTTGACCACGTCTGTGCAGCTGGTCACTTGCATATAGCGCGCTGGCTTACCATCAATGAGGTTGGGGGAGGGACCGCAGACGCCATGGATTGGTCTGCTGCCCAAAACCATATTGACGTCGTCAATAACAAGATTTCGAACTGAAGGCTGCTCCCCTCTTGCTATGGATGCAGCCGCGGAAAACGGACATCTACGCATGGTTCAATGGCTCCACGCATTTCGCGATGAAGGGTGCACGACGGAGGCGATAGATAAAGCGTCAGGCAACGGACATGTTACTATCGTGCAATGGCTCGATACGCATCGAGACGAGGGATTCACCACTGCCGCTGTAGATAACGCGTCGCGCGGTGGGGTTCATGCGCATTTAGAATGGCTACATCAGCAACCCTTTCTCACCAGGGTGCACATCGGGAGCTGCAGATAACGCCACCGCCAACGGACATCTCGATATCGTTAAATGGCTTTATGTTAACCACTGGGAAGGGTGCACCTCTAGAGGATTAGATATGGCATTCCAGCGTGGGCATTTAGCAATCCTAGAATTCCTACGCGCCATCATATCTGCGGCCTGTACCACGAGAGGCTTACACGTTTGCGTCGACCGGGGCGACGTCCACTGCGCGGCATGGGTCGATGAAAACTATAGCGCGGCTGTCGATTTTCATGGGGTCTATAAGCGTGCTCATCACCACGGATGGACGAAAGATATCATCAGCGCCGTTTTTCCGGTCCTAATTGACCCCTTCTCTTGCTTGATAGTACAACTGCAATTGCGCTTTTATTTTCCATTGTCATCCCGCTTTCGTTTTTCTTCTCGCCACCTGAAACTTCCAGATTTGAACAGGTTATAAGCGGGATCACGTCGAGACGTGATGTGCTGACAATACGCCGTCAGATATTACTTCGAAAAGATACTTCGGATACGGTAGTAATGTATTGACTAGGGGACGCTTTCCATCAAGCAACAAATTTACTATTTAATATGATTACTTATAATCGGAAGTTTCTGCAACGCAGAAAATCTGATGCCGCCAGATACTACTTTGAAAAGTGGCTGCCTTGTATTTGTCGTGATGAACACGCCGCCGGATAGCTCAGATAGTTCGGTAGGTGGGGTATATTCAATTTCCGTAAATTAATAACCCGGGTATTTATACTAAAACAATACCATAAATCCATGAAAAGTAATACACAAATACAGTGAGACAGTACCATGATGGCCATGGACATCTATACCTGTGTTGGAGTAATAAACTATACAAATGTTACCTGTGTCGTCGCCTTCGCGCTTAAGTACGCCTATTTATAATATGGAATGTTGCACGAACTATTCGCGTACATTAATACCTGTTTGATTGGCGGGTAAATGCAGGTGATAAGCTTTCTTAGGTGTCGTTTTGTTCCGTGTGAGCGTACATACTGAGTGTGGAAGCATTCCAGGTATTATGTATACACTTGTTGCCTAGAATCTTACTCGTGTACGCGAGAACGATTCCGATGATATTAAGTTAGTAGGCGGTACGCGCTGCTCGAGTAGTCCATATCGGGGCACATAGCACTCAGGTTATCGATGCCCTAAATATCCCAATCGGGAGATGATCTTCAACCTCACCAGTTTGGGACCATTGCTCATGCCCGACTTGCTTCTCAGACAAACAAAGGCCACCACGCTAAAGAGCGGAACAAGCCGCGTATTGTTTTTGGCGTGCCGCATGGCCTATATTACCTAGTAGAAACCTAATAACACGTATGCGCACATACTTTTGTCCTATCGCAATAATGGGCGCAAGTCGTCCGCAAAAACTAGATCGTCTGCAACATACCCTGGGAATACAAGTTTTTTGTTATTATTAATATCTTTGTGATTTGTAAGGTTTTACAACAAATGCCCAAACTTGCACCAACAGCTAAGACCGTAATTGCTCCTGAGGTAGAGAGTATATGGTCAGCATTTCACTTGCTGGTGTGCTCAAATTCCACGATCGTGAGGTTATGGAAAGATGTTGAAACTACATGCACTGTCAAACTGTAACTGGTATGCTGTACTGGCATTCTGTAGTGGCTTATTTTACTGCTAACTTATTGGCACTGGCTAACTGTACTGACTCAGTGTAAAATTCAGTCATGCAAGCAGCTCCAAACAACCGCAGGATTTCTGTTACAGCTGGAAGGCGTTATGTATGCAGCTCCGAGCAATCGAAGGATTTCGATCGTAGCTGGACGGAAATCCTACGCTTGCTAGCTGTACACACATGCCTGGAAATCCTGCGCTTGGGCGAAGCTGGCTGGAAATCCTGGGCTTGCTTGGGAGCTGTACACACATGACTGGACTCCGTCTGCTCAATATCAATATATTGCAAGCCCATCGTCATATTCATGCTCTTGAGAGTGTCCGCTTTTTTTTTTAACTCTTTATCGCGAATGACCACCGTCAGTACATGTATCCTGTCTCTGCACTGATATACATGTACTGTGCTGGGATTCTGTCCAGACTTACTGTACTGGGATACTGTACTGTACTGTTCTGGGATACTGTACTGACTTAAAGTACTTACTTACTATACTGACTCACTGTACTTTCTTACTGTACTGCCTCACTGCACTGACCGTCACTGACTGACGTACCGTATTGAATGCGCTGAATGTAGTACGAATGTTGACTGAGGTTACGCTCACGCAAGTACCGTGACATTAATCCGTTGGGGGCTGTCCCAGCCCTCATTCTGAGGTATTCCCAGTACAAAATATCAATAGCCACTGCGACGCCGAAGAGCGAACAACAGATCGAGCTTAAGTGGGGCATTACAGTTGATCGATACGATGTGGATTCATTTTCTTTGTCACTTGCCAGGCATGGGAGTGCTAAGAAGCAGGAAAGAGAGATCCGATTTCAGCCAATGTGCGCATCGAGCTGTTCGAGATGATGAACAGCGAGGGCAAGCTCTGATCCGCATCAAGCCCGCAGAGGCCAAGGCGGGCACGACGGTGTACTCGTCCAAGCAGAGCCAGCCCCCTAAGATGTGGACCCAGGGATCCAGTTTCAGTGCTACAAACGCCGAAATTAAACCGCAAGGGGTGCGCACATATTAGTGGTAGTCAATGGTGTAGCGACTAGTAGATATTTTTTTCGAGCCCAAGCATGGAAAAAAAAATTATCCAATGACAGCGTGGTTAATTGACTACCCCAAAATGTTTTTGCAGCAGCAACAAAGATTTTTCTGCGGCAAGTCTGCCCCACCGTGCCCAGCGCGAGCAATGGCCGTGGCTTGGTGAGAGATGTATCTAAGGGCTCAAGCCATTTCGCTCCTGTTAGTCTACGCACTTGCTGCGACGCAGTTGTGTATTCAACTTCTGTTGCTGCTAATTCTGCTAGCTCACGTCTTTATTGCGGAACTGCTTCGCATCTATACATCTTCTGCTTCCAGTCCCAGTCCTTGTTGAAATGCAGCTCCACCTTGTACTGCTGTCGGTGTTACCCCAACTCGTGCTGTGCAGCAACTACAACTGGTACTGAGTCCACGTAGTTGCTGTGAAGCAGCTCCACGTTGTACTACTGCTCGTGGTGGTGGTGGTCCTCGCCCCGGAGGTGCTCCACCCCATACTACGTCTGCAGCGATCCTTCGGCAGTGAGGCGAATTCACGACTTGGCCTTGTTCAACTGAACCCACGTCGACGATGAGCAGCGTCTCCAGATCGCTCCGGTGCTGATAATGGGTCGCGTCCTCGCTGCGGAGCAGCTCCAGCTCGTAATTCTGTTTTTTCTTGAACGAGGTTCTTCTCCTGACGCAGCCGCATCGCTAGTGCCCTCGCCGTTGCCGTACTGCTGCGCAAAATCGTGGAGCATGGCAGAACGGGACCGCTAGTCGACCGGCCATGTGCTTCAATCGATGTGGCTGCCCTCGCGCGCGGCCTTTTACAGCCTCTCAACAGTGAGTTCTCTCTGAGTTCTTCAATTTCTGCCAAAACAAAAAACTTACTTGCTGCTGCACGCCTAAAAGCACAAGTTTTGGTGCAGGTCGGCGAAAAAAAATCGGACCAAGCAGAGCTTTGGAAAATATTTTCAACTTGCAGCAACAAAAAAACTTTTACTTGCTGCACAATTGACTACCACTATTGATGGCGCGCACTGTAGCATATACGAAGTACTTGCATGCGGTTACTGTAGTAAAATGAAAGTGATATGCAGGAGATGCGTCATTACAGGAAATCCCAACCTTCACAACGCTAATAAATTTTGTCGAGAAATCCTAACCTTCACAAACGTTAATGAATGATTATCATCCCTATTTCAGATGGGGTCCGGAACCCGGTCTTTGTGGTGCCAAAGTCAGCCACCGGACGCGACGTTGATAACAAAAACTTTGTTTTACTTTGTTTTGGCCAATTAGATATGTTTCCTTTGGAAGCTTCACAACTTAGCAATAAGCCTCCTCCTACTTACTTACTGCTTTGTACGTCTACCTTCTGTTGACCGCCGCGTCGGCTACATGCAGGGGTCTTGCAGCGAGGCGCGTACGTGTCGAGCTCGCGGAGATCACAGCGTCTGGGCGTGACAAGTGCTGGCGTGACAAGCGCCAGTGTGACGAGTACCAGTGTGACGAGCACCAGTGTGCTGAGTTTCAGCGTAACGACAGTCAGTGGGAGTGCTGGCGAGTGCCAGTGCGACGAGAATTGGGGCGACGGGGGCTGATGTGACGAGCGCCAGTGTGCCAGTGTGCTGAGTGCCAGTGTGGAGAGTGTCGTTTCTACAAGCACCGGTATGTCGAGCGCCGACGTGGCGAGTACCAGTGTGGCGAGTGCTGACGTGGCGAGAACTGACGTGACGAGTGCCAGTGTGACGAGTGGTGGTGATACGTGCTATACGGAGTCAACCTGTACCATCGAGGCCGTAGACCACGCTTCCAGAAGATAAGGAGACTACCACGGGCCACATTTCTGTGGTACAACGAGTCCCATGTCCATACTATGGGATACCATCTACCAATATGAGCAAATGCAATTCAGCTGGTACATACAAAGTCATCTTTTGGATTGTTCATTTGGTTGTTGATATATTGTTGACCAATGATAAGTGCTAGCGCAATGGATTTACTGCTGGATGAAACTTAGGCATGGGCTGGAGTACCAGTTCTTGTAGTGCCGGAGCTTCTCTCATTGGCGACACCTAGCGCCGTTGCAACTTCGACGCAATTATTGGATATCCAGTTCAAACTCTTTTTGTTTCGCTCCCGATAGACGTCGGTTTTATCAATGGTAACTTGAATAGCGCGCTCACGTGGATGATGCCCTGCGGCAAACGCAGTACCTGCACCTTGCGTGATGAGATCAAGTATCTTTCGGCGTCGATTAAAGAATCTTCTCTCTTCGGCACCACACTACTTAGCTCCATAATCCTTCTCCAGCTCGCTAACGGCAACACCACCGCTAAGACCGTCATTCCACTCGGTCCACAGCTCTTTGACAGTTCGAATTCCACGACTCATTCGATATGTCGGCATGTTTGGACTTGGAGAAGAGGGTGAGCTCGCACTGCTAGAAGCTTGTACTGGTACTTGTGCAGCCGCCATTGCGACATTAGGCGCTCCAGGAACGATTTGTACTTGCAGAAGCGCAGATCCTGTCGTTAGTGGCGCCACAACTTTCATAATATCCGTCACGTTACCCTTCACCGCCTGCAGCTCGTGACGAATGATGTCTACGCACATCTTCAAATCTTGATGAATTCCGTCCAACTTCGCGCTGAGCGCGGGCATAGCTTTTTGAAGTTGCTGTTCAGTGGGATCGACACTGCTTGCAATGAAACTGACAAGCTTTTCTTTAAAAGCTAAAAACTCTGCAGACTTGATTATCTTGTGATTCCACAGCATGTGTGACGGGAAATCGCGCTGCAGCATGACTGCGTCTTGAATAACCACAACACGGAGATATTGTAAAAGCTAAAGAAAGCCTCCTGCTGCTATAGACTGTTCACAGCTTCCCATATCCATTCTTTTTATCCAGTCCTCAACTGTGGGGAAAATCTGCTGCTGTAAATCTGATGGAGGATCCAACGAACCCCGAGCCAGATAATAGTTGCCTCTTGAAGGCTCAAATTCTGCTAGAGTCCGCATCGCTTCGCGGGGAAGTGAGGTGAGGTAGCATTTTTCCATGGCCTGATTGTTCATGCGTCCTAGACGGGCCGCACACGTCGAAGTGGAGCAGCTCGAACGTGTCGTAGCGACGCTTGTCACGGTTGCTTGGGAACGGCTTCTGGACCATTTTCCCTTGCTGGCAGCCGCGACACACGCTTGGTCCACTCGATTTGGAAGGAGCCTTCGCGTCCTTGATCATGTTGTTGTCGACCATCTTGCGAAGCACCTCCACCGGAGCGTGACCCATACGCGCGTGTAAGTCGATCGTCTTCCCACTGGTCGCCGCATTCGCCGATCGCTGAGGCGTCTGAAGCCAGTAGAGTCCATCCACGAGATTTGCCGCCGCCACCACTTGCTTGGAGGCCTTGTGCGCGACGCGCATCTGGGTGCCGTCGAACACGACTTGGAGCAGACCACTCTTGTTGATCTGTGGCACCGCGAGCAGATTCGCTCATGCTCGGCACGTACAGCGCGTTCTTGATCTCGATGTCGCGCTCGTCGCCGTTGGGCAGAACCACTCGTTCCACAATGGTCCCCACACCCATGACAACCGCCTTGTTGCCGTCGGCCACCGAAAGTTCGCCCTCGTTTCGCTCAATCAAATGGGCGAACTTGGCCTTGTCGTTGCAGATGTGGTGCGTTGCGCCACTGTCGACCGCCCACATCCCGAGCATATCCTTGCCCGTCAAAATGCCACACTCCAGTGAGACCGCGAACGCCACTCGATCATAGCCGTAGTCGTAGTTGTAGCTGGCGTCGTCGTTCCTCCACTGGACATTGTTGGCCCCGCGTCCACGGCCATTGCCATTGCCGCCGCGTCTTGTGTCCCGATTCTCGTCCTTCTGTTTGGTCCAGCACTTGTCAACCGTGTGCCCCAATTTCCCGCAGTACGTGCACTGGCGAGACTCTCGGTCGATGTTGAACGCCTTGGTCGCGTCCTCCGTTTTCACCATCGCCGTCTTCTCGCCTTGTCTCTTGATGTGCTCATTCGTCAGCACCTTCACGACGTCTTGCGATCGTAGCTCAGCGCTGCTCATCTCCAAGTTCAGCACGACGTTCTTGTAGCTCTTGGAGAGACTGCGCAACAGGCAGATCGCCACGGCCTCGTCCTCCATCTTGGCGCCGATGCTGCTGAGCTTGGCGCTGATGTTGAGGACCTCGTTGCAGTGATGCAACACGTTCCCGCCTTCCGACATCTCCATGCTGAAGAGTTGGCGCTTCAGGTAGATGCGTCCAGCCTTCTGCGAACTACCGTACAGCGTCTTCAGGCGCGTCCACGCAACCCACGCTTTTTCGCAGTCGTCGACCACATGGTGGTAGTCCGCGTCCATGTGGAGCAACATCAGTCCGAACGCGATGTTGCTCGACTTGACGTAGTCGTCCTTGGCCCGCGAGTCCGTCAAGCTCGGCGTCGTCTCTCGGTTCACGACATGCGACACCGACTTGGTCAGGAACACGCCACGCATGTGGCGGTTCCACGTCGCGTAGTTGTCTCCGTTGAACTTGTCGATGGAGACCTTGGTGGAGGCGTACTGGGCAGAGGACATGGTGCTTGGGCTCATAACCTGATGGAGGGTATGGATCTTGACACCGTAAGCTTGACGGAGCGGAGGGAGGGCAGCACTCTGGGCGAGACCGGAGCGGAGACTGGAAACCACTTGAGGGGTAGAACGAAGATTCGAAAGTGATTGATTGAGGTCTTTAGCTCGCTAGCCTTCTCGCTACTCTAGACCTACTGGATGCACACTACTTGATTCTTTACTGGATACTGAGTTACTTCAGCATCACGTCGAAGCCCATCTTGTACCTACAATCTTGTACCCACAGGTGGCGTAATCGACAGTGGCGTAATCGGCGTGGGTTCGGATTGGACTGATTCGGGCTAACCGGTTTACGGTCAATAACCGATACCAAACCGGTAACCCTCAATACCCTCAATACCCTCAATATACTGCAGGCAGCGTCCAACCGGCCACGAACCGCTCTTGTAACTTGCCGACAACTGGACGAAGCTTTCTCAACTTGCCACGCGTCGGGTCACTTTCATTGTCTACAAAATGCAAGTCTCACAGAATGTCTTGGTAGCGATTCCGTGGCATTACCTGCCAAAGATCCCGGCGGGAACGGTATCGTCTTCTGTCATAGACCAATGCTGAGAAAATCGTCGTTGGGGTGGGCACATTATGTGCGCTACCAGCAGACCCATCAGCTGGAGAAGCTCGTGCGTTGCATAAGCTGGCTGCATTCGAAACCGGCGCCGTATTTGCTTTACCGTTTCTGTTGGCGCTCCTCGTCGTTCGGTCTGCTTCACCCGCGTCCGCTCGGCTCTTCGGAGGATTTGCTGTGAGCAGTAGCGGTTGGTTTCTTCACAGATATTGACCCACATAGACTTCGGTGCAAAGTAAAAGAATGTCTCGAGTGGCGAATGACAGAGGCTCCGTAGTTCAGCGACTGGTTGTGCTTCTTCAGCGGCAAGACCAGGGTATGCGTCCGCAAATCCGAAGTTCGATGAAGGCTGCGCCCAACGCATTGTCCGAAGCGCTTCTTGTCGTCTTGCGAGGCCTTCTTGGCTCAGTTCATCATCGTCTCTTATGCATAGCGAAGCCAGGAACGCCTCATCCAGTTCAAGTGCATCCATGTCTGAGATGGCATCTTCGTCTTCATCCATATCGCGGGGCTCCACACGATCCTCATCATTGTCCGCTATCGCGTCACCGTCGTTTTCTCCCGAGCTCAACTACTCGTAATCACTCGGGTTCTCGTTCTCCTCAACAAAGTTCACATCACGCTTGAACTCGCGTCACGGGCGAAATTGCCTCGCTACAGGTACATCTGAATCTAAACGTCGGCTCCCGAAGCGCCCGACAAGTGCTGCAATTGACTCGTCCCTTCCAGTACATCCGGCTCGGAAACACCACCTTGAATACCATCTTGCGAAAGGTCAAATGCACGAGCTACTTCTCCCTGCGGTAACTCCAATTCACTCGGTGGTGGAGAGCCAAACATCGCATCCATTGTGCGTTGGGACAACTCCACACTGGTGTTGATCTGCGACGCCCGCACCGAGCTCTCACCCTGCTCTCCATCTTCACTACCTTGCCCTTCATGCTGCCCCACATCCTCGCTCTGAATCTGGCTCTCGTGCTTCCCGTGATTTCCAACCAGTGGATCCGATGCGCGCCACCAGGGATATTCTGGAATGAGGAATCATCACAGCTGCGCAACGGCCATGCCTTTACAAAACCTAACCATGTCCGATTTCTGCATGCCCATGTGACCTCCACCAGCTTATACTTTGGGCAAGAAAAAGGTGACTTGATTAAAGTATTGGTTTTCTTTTTTCGAGCCATTATCTTTTGTTCGAAGATTTTTCGTCGTAACTTGCGACGTACTATTTCGTAAAGTTGTAAGTTACTTCCTCCGGATTTAAAAAGTGCAAGAATGTCTCTTATGCCTCTATAAACCATGGCAAACCACACATATATTGCTAGAGGTGAAAAGCCAGCACATCACATAGAGCCAGGGCAAAATGCACCTGGCGTAAGATCACTTCGTAATGAAGCGCACGTTCTCAATCTTAAAGGGAAAAGCTTTTTTCACGTGTGTTTTGGATGATTTCCACGTGTGCGTTGAAAGTAACGTGTATAGACCCTCCGATGAAAAGCACGTGTATTTTGCAAATCGTTATTGAAATTCACGTGTATGAACCGAGTGCAACAGAGAGATCTGTGCGACTAAAGCGTCTATCGTCACTATTGCATACATTCATTGCACGAAAGCATACTGGGCGCGGTATGTGTAGTTAAGCACTTCAGCGACTCCTTCGATGTCGAACTTAGTGTCCGGTATAGCCCCGCGATCAAACTCGACGACCCAGAAATATTAATCGTCGTCTCTTCCCATGGGCGAACCACTCCACTGAAGTTCTTGGCTCCGCTCCCATCTGATGATTCACGTCGAATTCGAACGAGCCATTCAATCACCGACCCAGGTCTACTGGTTAGCATTTCAATTAGCTTCGCCACGGAGTATTGGCCATCATGTCCGTCTCCTTGCTTCTTTTTAGGGACTATTCGTGGGCGTCCAGGAGGTTTGCGGGCCGGTATAGATTTCAGCAGCCACGGGAGATTGAACTCGTCGTTTATTGCGAGTGTGGCTAGTATATGAGCACAAAGCCACCCCGTTACGTAAAATCCTTTGCAGTCACAGAGCATTTTGCGTCGGATAGCCAAAATGTAAAGAGCGCAAAACAATAAAAAAATTAAAACTTAAGAGATCATATAAAACTGATAAAACTAAACTTATCTCTTTTTCGCTCCAGCTTGAAGAGTCCCAATCATAAATGTCCCATTCTTAAAATTACTCAGAATTACAATTCAAGATTTCGAACGGGCATACACGTGGATATAATCTGATGCCCTTGAGAAACACGTGGATCTCAACTGATTGGGGAAATACACGTGAAAATCAACCAAATTGAGGGACACGTGAAAAAAATCCATATCACACGTGGAAATAATCCGCACCCAATCTCAAACACCGCGATTACCAACTTTGTTGATTTTTAAGCGGGAGGGACGTATTAGCCCTTGAATGGAAGCTAAAGTCTCAGGAAGCTTCGCTATGTTAATTTCTACGCGAGATTTTACCTGGTGTCGAAATTATGCTGAGTTAAGTATGGCCGAGCATCGCCTTCTAAAGGCTACCGCTCTGACTTTGAAACAGATGTTTCGCTCATTTTTGCTCATAACTTTGTCATTTTTCGTGCTTTTTCAACGATTAAAGAGCCGGGGCCAATAGGAGAGCATTCTGCATCGAATGCTACAATCCGCAGTCCAATCGCTGTTCTAGAAGAAAAGTTAGAGTGTCGGATCACATTTATCTTGCACTTTTTTTCCAGCCGGAGGGGGTACGACGTTGGGAACCAACTGTGTCTGGACTAAATTGTCGCCAGTACCATTAGACAGTTAAAAATGGTCAAAATTATGAAAGAAAGTTTTATTGGGCGAAGCCCCATCGCTGTCAGCTCCAATACAGCGTTTTTGCTTTCCTCCGCTTTAGTGGCTCTGCATTTCACAAAATGCTTTAGCTGCCACTGCTTTGCATTTCAATAGTGCCTTTGAACTTCAGTATGTCTGAAAAACGAGTTGCTGGGACTGGCATTGTCGAGTGGTGTCCCTCTTGGGGGTGGCTTTAATGACCTTGATAAACAGAAGCCTATCTTTTGAAACCAAGCTTTGCCTTAGGCTTCTTATCTAACGATACTTTTATATACTCCCAATCTGGGATAAGAAGCATATATAGGGCTAGCTCTTAATGCATTCCCTTGATTTGCTGGTCATGCTGAAGAAATGTGCAGATGTAGCAACGTCAAACCTAACAACGGACATGGGTGAGCAACCGGAGAAAGCGAACGTTGTATCGGATGAGGTGGAGGCCGAGACGTCGGTGGCGCTGGTGCCGTACACTTCAAGCGTGTGAAACTTGTCGGCCCCGCCACGGCAGAATACGCCGCGACGAACGTATCCGCGGAAACGAACTTGAACAATGAGTTCACGGCGTCTGTTTCGGTGGTGACAGTGGCGTCGGTGATGCTATAATAGTGCCCACCACAGCTCGAGATGTACAGTACAATAGTTACAACCGTGTCACGGTTGTCCCTGATTTCACAACCGCAACATCGCCAGTAAACTGTGAAAACGCCTCATAGGCACGCCTCCATCACCACCATCGAATAAGTAGACCAAGAAAACAAAATAAGCTGTGATGCCTCTCCGCTTTTTGTCCACCAGGACTAAATTAGGGGACTGCTCAAGTTTTGGAACTGACCAAAATTTTAATCAAAATTATGGGATTTACTGTAAAATACGGCAAAACAAGTGGGTTGGGCATTTTGGGATCCGATATGACGCCAAAATCAAGATCGCTCAGTTCGCTGCCTGCATTCCAAATATTGTTTTCATTTCTTTTATGTTTGCTTCTTTTTTTGTTGACAATGTCGCTATTTTAGTTTATTGCATTAAGCCTGAATTCGGTACACTCACACCCGATACACCCACAGCCCACTATAGCAATGGTTGATGGGCATTTATAGCGCATAGTGGCTTTACTACTACTTCAAGAACGTCACAACTCAAGCAACGGCATTAACTGCTTGTGCTCTTTTTCCTGAAGTCATCTCGCAACTGAATGTGTCTGTATCGTCCTTAGCCCCTGCTCATTTCGGTCCGAAACGCCCATTCAAGCTACTTGAATAAGCAGCTTTGTAATCCACTTGGGTTAGGATGAATAAGTCTTTTTCAGTTTTCTATCGATTCACTATGACTATGGAGGGTTCATCTGTAGCAATCAATTAACCCCTTTATCTAGGAGATTTCCTATATATGTTTACCTATAAAATACTATCTAGGATTGAGAGACGAGGGTAGAAGTTTTGAGCTTACAGGTTAGTGAAACTAGTATACTGTGAGCTAGTTACGAATTTTTCGTCCAGAAGGTTGCTGTGATCTTGTTGGGCGACGTGATCAAGTTGGAGCAATCGGATTGCACCAATGGATTGCAGCAGTTCATACCAAATGCAAACAAAGGATAACTTATGCTCTCTTTCTTTTCCCAAGCCGCAAACTTATATCATGATTCTTTTGGAGTCTGCACACCTTTTGGCATCGTGATCTCAGCTTCTGAGGCCCCTAAATTATCCGCGTAAGAGGTGTTTATAATAAAAGGCCGATGCGTGGTGGTAAAACTCGAAGCACAACAGCTAACACATTAAGTTTAGAAAAATAGATTTTAGCTCAAAACACCCTATCCGGTGCAAAAATCACATTGGGTCGGCAAGGGAATCTGGGTCAAACCCCCTAGATAAAGCTCAGCAGGCTTTTAGGTAAACTAGGACATCGCCAAGGAGGCCTGGTGATGGGGCGAATACAAACTAGGACAGCCCCTTTCCAGCGCACCAGAAGATGGACATCTAGTTTGTAAGGATATCGCGCCCCAGAGTAGCAACTCACACCATGTTCCTCACGTCGCCCCCTCTCCGGCGTTAGCTGCCAACTTTGCGCCGCGGAGCGACAAGCGCTCTCCTGTCATGGCGCACCCGCTTCAACGACGAAGACCCGTTGCTCCTGTCGGCGAGGAAACCGACTGCTACTCTGAGCGCAGCGGTTACACTCATCGCAATGACCAGCAGCCCATGGCGAGGCGGCGGCGCTTTCTGCTGTATTGCGCACCACGCCTGTATTGATTCCAGCACAGACGCTCAAGTAAGTCGCCACATCCACCAGCTCTGGGATGAATACAACGATGATGACCGCTACGGCGACCAGTGTCCCTGCTGCAAGCCAACGTGAAAGACCACTGCGAGCAGTGCACATGCTGCGACCAACAGATCCTTCAGCACCGGTCGCCTAACTTCCCGGCCCGCCGCAACCAGATTTCTTCATCCTTGATCAATAGGCTTCGATAGCAGAGGCGACTCATTCTGACCCAAAACTACTCTAACCTTTCATACTCAGACAACTAACGTTATCATTGATTATCAATGATAACTTATCAGCTTAAAAAAACTCAGTAAACTTACTTCAGCACTTGATACACCTGTTATAGAAGATCTACATTAGATTGATAGAGAATTCTGAGCGAATCTCTCACCAACCAAGTACTACATAGTGTTACCAAGGGGATTGTCTGTACATTTTGACAAATTGAACTAGGAATTTGCCATTTTATAGGTGAAAAGGTGTCCTAAACTACGAGATGGCTACATGCACTGGTGCGTTTACCTGCTAGCCTAAACAACCGGCTGAATGCTGCACCAGATTGCGCTGACCAGATCGAGCTCGTCACCGCTCCTGCCATCGAAACCTACCAACTGATAGCCATCCTGCGCCTTGTCCGTTCCAATCTTGTCCGTTCGTGTGCCGCCGTCGATCCAATTACCGAAATTGGTGGTGACGTTGAGGTACTTGACGCGCGTGTGTCTTTCTTGTTTACCCACGTGAGCCTCCATGGTAGTGATATGCTCACCTTCAGCTAACGCTAGTGGGGTTTTCAGGTCACCGCCATCACCGCCATGGTATAAAGGACTTTCTTTCCCAACAATAGTGAGGATGACGGCATCGATGCGCTCACGAGCGCGGAGGTTGATGGACGCCACTTTCTGCCCAGACTGAACCGAATCCGCGTCTGTGAAGTCATCACCATGGGGACCACCGAATTCCGGGCCCAAATAACACCCCGGTGGCAAAGCGACAAATTCATCCTCTTCTTCTCCATGCCGACGCGCTCTTCTTCGTCGACGACGACCTCCTCCTCCCCCTCCGCCGCCGCCACCACCACCACCACTTCTTCGTATTTTTCTTTCTTCCGACTCCGCTTCATCACTTGCAATGTCACCTTCAAGAGCCGTGAAATCGCTTAAATCCGACCTCACCGCGGCCTTGGCAACGACCCCGTCGTTGATAGACAGCAAGGCGACGGCGACGGCCAACACGAGCAGTAGCACGCGCATGTCTTGGAGTCGGTTGGTGGAATGAAGCAAATTCTCGAATGAGGCAATACCGGTAAAGTGTCGAACTATTAATAATAGTAGCCGCTACAGTACAGTACAGTAATCCCCGCCTAATCCGGAATTGCGATCAGCAATGTACCTTGCAGAGATAATTGGTGGGTGCAGCGGGGATTTGTTGCCGACCAAAGCATATACTGAGCTAAAGTAGGCATTTGGTGACAGAGACATGTACACTCACTACATCGTGGGAAGCTAGAAGAACCAGTTCAGATTAACACAATACATTTGGCATCTATGCAAGGCCTCTGTATTGGTTCCACCTTTCCGGATTAGGCGGGGATTACTGTAGCACCACCGGCACTATTATTATAATAACGCTGAGAAAGTGATCCAGTTCCTGCATCGGTGATGCAGCGCCACTCACTTTCAGCTGCGTTGCAGCAATGCAGGTACGGTCCATGCAGCCGGATAGTCATCTGTAAAAAAAAAATCGCAGGAGCCATAGGGACCCATCATTTACTATACTTGTTAAAAAGGGTTGGCAAATCCCCGACCCACTTTACTGTACCTACTGATATCCGGAGATGCGTCAGCATTTTAATTTTAAATTAAATTAAATAACAAAAACTTTCTACACATATGTAGGCGGGGATTACTGGTATATCGATTCGATATTATCGAAGTAAACAGTGCTCACCTATGACACCGTCTAACATACCACATGGTACATACATGTACTGTACATATACTGTACTGGTATACACAAAACTACTACTTCGAACTACATATACTGTACTGGTATACACAAAACTACAACTTCGAACTACATGTACTGTATAGTATACTGTATACTGTATTAAAGTAAACAGTGCTCTTTTACAGAGGATTGTCTGTATACACTGTTCTGTAGTAAACAGTGCTCTTTTACGACGGAGGAGAGGATTGTCTGTATGCAGTGTATACAGACAATACAGTGTAGACAGACAATCCTCTCCTCCGTCGAAAAAAAGCACTGTTTACTTCGATACAGTATACAGTAATCCCCGCCTATAAATTATACTTCGAAGTACTAAGTAGGCTATAATACATGTAATCTGGAATTGAGACCAGCAAAGGTACCTTGCGGACATGTGGAAGCGTGCAGCGGGGATTTGTTACTTGACGTAGCACGAACAGTACACCAAAAAAAGAGTGAATATTGCTGGATTATCACAATCTAGAGTGTACCAATTCGGTGGTCCAATCTCATAGCGCCCACTGGGAAGTAGCTGCGGAGTTCTCCATCGCACATCAGCTGTTGTTTGCTGTAACCACGCTGAGGATTCTCGGTCAAGTAAACTAAGCCAAAACAGCTTCATTGACTTTCCTTTTGTAAAGTTTTTTTCATGTTTAATTACCTTTAAATAGTAATAGTCGATGTTTTCGTTTTACCTAACCAGGACAGAGGGAGATTAACCCACTTCATGTATCTATTCCTCTGTCTGGAGGCAGTAGCTACCATGTATCTCGTAGACCCGGTAGTCAGAATATTTTTCGTAAACACAAAGGCAAAACACTGTGCATCTTTACCAGATCCACCTGACTTATGATATCAATTAATATTATCCAAGACTATGCCTCATCAATTAATGACGATTTAAGAGGATGCATGTACATGTACTTTATCTTCGACCAGCGTGCGCGTTGCGAACACCGCCGCGTCCGCCATGAAAAAGCCCCAGCGCCAAAGTGTCGATGCGTGACCATAACGCAATCAGACCGTGTTGTCGTTGCCGTATTCAAATGCCACCGAGCTCACTATACCCACCATCTTCTTTCCTATGGTTTCACTAGCGTGCGGCGGCTCCAAGTTGGGGTCCAACCGGAAGATAAAGCCGAATTATATATCCGATTTTGTCGATTTTGTCGAATTGCCGAGATAACGTCGCGGCAAAATCCAACACTGGTGTGCCTGGCGGTAGGTAGCTAGCGAAGTAGACGGCGAAGTGCAACCACAACAGTGTGGAATCGCATGGGCAGAGTAGAGCGACTGCGACTGTGTCTGTTAGTGATTTCCAGAGGAAGTTGAAGAGTATGAACTTAGAAATACAATGTACATATATGAAATCTACACTGTATAATAATTTTCAAGGCCGCGTAACTATTGCTCCAAAGAGGCTGGCTGGCAAAAAAAGATTAAAACGATTTTTAGGTGCATTGCAGATAGATCCGAACGTTTGCCGCATCTTTTCCTGTGGGAAAAAGAAGCTTGGCGGGTTTACAAACACGCCGGCTGCCGAGTTTAGCTAGGCAATGGGGGGGGGGGGGGGGGGGGGGGGTCAAACGATATTCAAAACTTAGCTTACGCAGTTGCTGAACACGAAGTTCAGAAGCAGAATAGGGCATCCTTACTGCTTCTTGACAAAGTATCGGTAGGGAGTTCAACGCCACGCGGAAAAAAAAATAGCGGGTGCCACTGTTATCATTCCTCAATCGACTTTAACAAATCGAGCAAATTGAAATCAAGCACCTTTAGACAAAATATTCGTCATTTCTGTGGTTTATCTTATAAGTTTGTATCCCAGCGGTCATGACTGAGGATATTAATCTCGAGAGGTCGTATGTACTACTAAAAGCTAGGAAGACAGTAAGTGATATGGCACTCACCCAGTGCTGTAGACACGTTGGCATTTGCAGCTCTGGGGAACGAGATGATTTACGATTGCAAAAATCAGAACTTCGAGTGCAAAGACTGTTTTATGTAGCTAATCGCGTCAACTAGGAGGCGCTATCGTAAGGAAACTCGTTGCATCTACCTGAGACAATGGTTGCTAAAATGGCCTATTGTTTCCGCTTCTGTGTGATCCTTTTTCACGTTTTCAACTGTTGCTGAAAGGACAATACTGCCGATTTATCGCTAAATCGTGGCAAGGTTTTAGAGTGGCTAATATGTATCTCAGAACACCACTAGAGAGCTGTCTAAGCACTAGTTTCCCCTCTTGTTATACATCTATCCCTGGTTAAGGACAGGTATACAGTGCTCTAGGCGGACAGGCGATATCCTGTAATAACTGCCTGCACTCGAATATCAGTTTTTTGCACTCGAAAACCATCCCTACCCCAGATCTGGGTCCACAATGATACATAGAAAATGTATCATTGTTGCAGATAAGCTTAGTTATACTAAGCACTGACTCCACTTCTGTCAGTAAGCTTTTGAAAAGACAGTAACCGCTTCTATTTTTGTGTGAATGAAAATACCGAAATCGTAATCTCACGCCGAGCGAAGCGAGGCGGAATAGTTCGTGTGCTCCCTTTACCCTGCCGCGATCCACTTCATGATAGCGAACCTAGTCGATCAAGCCCAACTGCATCCAGCAGACGTGGAGGCGGAACTGCGGGTGAGCGGCCATCACAGTGAGAACCCAGAAAGCAAAGCGGGAACGCTCTGCCTCCTAGCAAACCAATATGCAGCTCAACGAAGACGCTCGGTCCGCACCTCCGTGCACAGGAGCTTCTGGGTAGCTTCTGCTCATCTCAAGGCTATGGCGATGCATGCGAGGGAGCAAGTCTACGTACTTGACGTCAACCAGGACCGTTTAGACCGGGTGCAACTGTATGCGTATGAGATGAAAGAACTCACAGCGGATGAGAAAGTGGAAACTGGAACGGTGGTGGCCCTGCCAACACATGTCGCAGTGCGTATGATAAAGTAGCTATTACACGCAGGAATACTCCCTCTGGTAATGGTGCTACGCTAGATGGACAATGCCAACCACTTTCAAGCGGTGACTTACAACACACAGGCACGACGATTATGTGGACAGACTTAATATCTCATACCGACGCGCAACCAGATCATTTTCAACACGGAGGGTGAAAACTTGATGCGCAGCCCTACGATTGCATGAAGACGGCGAGAGAGGCGGCGAAAGAAGAGCTTAAGGCGCTGCCCAAAGCGTACAAGACACTTAGTGACGAGCGGGGACCCTCGACACTGACAAGCATTGCGCAACCAGTAGACCACGGAGTCGGAGACGGTGAGTCACAAGATGAGCCAATGGGGTCCTAGCAGACCCACCAAAAGAGAAACGCGTAGATAGTGTGGCCGACACCGTCTGCGAGAGCAACATGACGAACAGCAGGGCCACTGAGATCCTAGAGATAGACCGCAAGTGTAACAGGACGGGTGGCGTGCAAGCGGGCAGTCATCAAACGCGGATGTGAGAATTTTACAGAGCGGTACAGGGAGCAAAGAAGCAAGCAACAATACGCAAAGATTTCAGCAAACTAGGACGGAAGATAGGAAAAGCAGAGGTACGAAGGACACAACAAGCTACATTCAGAGCTAAGAAACTACATAAGGACGAGATAACACTGGGGCTGGATACGTATAATGTACGAGGGCTAGCAACGGCACTACTCAATATTGGCGACAAGCTGCAGGGAATCAAAGAAAAACAGGAGAGGGGTTTAAAAGATATTATCTTTATTCAAGAAACACATCTAAAGCAGTCTGAACACCAAACAGCAGCACAGGAATATGCAGCGCTGTGGGATTTCAAGTACACCGAAGCTACTCACCTCTCGATTTGGGCGTCTGGTCCGAATAGACGAGCAGGAGTGGCAATCCTGCGGAACCCGTATCGGTCTCTGAGTCGACTATAGAAATGGGGAGAGGAGCATTGGAATGAGCATCTGGTTATGGCCACGGGAAAATTGGCGGGACACACATGAATTTTTCTCAACATTTATGCGCCGTCGGCGGGGGCTGCGAGGTTGGTTTTCTTCCGCCAGCCGGGACGGATCCAATTTCCAGCAGACACATCGATGGCCTGGGGGGGGTGAACTCTGTGGATTTAAGAGATTTAGACAGAATGGGAGAATCAGACAAGGTGGACACGGGAGCGGCGGTGCTGACCTAGTGTCTGGAACGGAATGGACTGTTTGATGCAGGAGTCGGCAACTTACCTGAGGTTCACAGCGAGAAGGCACTCAAGAATTATGCACGAGCGCACCATACCTATACGTACACACGGCAGCATGGAACAAGGGGTCCATCCAGGTTGGATCGCTGGTATGTAACGGCACAAGATGCGCGCTCAGTAAGGAGCGTGGCTCTCTGTGACCCACCTTGCCACACCGACCGCCAAGGAGTGCTGATGGAGTTGCACCCTCTGACCGGTGCAATTTGCATGGCAAGAGACCAAAGCTGTACCCACCTCCGGAGTACGTAGAGCAGCCACTGACAGTTTAATCCGGCAGATGCTCCGGGGTCTTACTACGAATGGCGGCAGCAACTAACGAAGAGAAGATAGCGACATGGGAGAGCTTCAAGCAGGAAATGAGATAGGATATGGTGCAGCTCAAGCGTGCAGCTCGGTGGAGAACTATAAACGGTTATAGGCAGCAAATCAAGAGGATCAAGATCAAGCTGAAGCGGCGTAATGAGATGGACGAGATGACGAACGAGGAACGTCAAAAGCTAGTAAAGCAACTACACCTAGTGCAGGCAAGGCGACGGGCACGGAAACGCGTGAAATTGCAGGCAGCAGCAGCTTGGAATTCGACCAAATCAACTAAGTTCTTTTTGCTCGTATAAGTACCAAACATGGCGATAATGTAATCCCGCTGCTGCAACCCGCGACCAATGCGTCCTACAGACAGTCTGGTGAACAAGCAGACATCATTGGAGTCCAATTTTCAACGGCAAAGCAAAGGCGAGGACGGAATTACGTACGGAAGCACAGTAAGAGTTGGAAGAAGTGCAACATGGATGATGTGGATAGGAGGATCGCGGAAGAGGAGGTACGGCGAGCGATACGCAAATGTAAGCGCGACAAAGCGCGTGGTCCAGATGATCTCAACAACAACTGGTATCTTGACCACGAGGAGCTGTGGTCCCTATACTTACACAAGTACTCAATGCATGCAAGGACACAGGCAAGGTGCCGACGTCATTCAAGCAGGCCATCATCTTCAGTATCAATAAAGGGGGAGATCGCACTCAAGCGATTAATCACAGGCCGATAGCCCTTCTCAATAATGATTACAAAAACATGACAAGAATATTAGCCTGGCGAGTTTGAGACCACATCGGCAAACTTGTTCAAGAAACCCAATTTGGTTTTGTTCCCGGGTGTAGCATACAAGATGCGATCGACCTATTTGAAGCTGCAAAAACAACCTGCAGGGAGGGAACAAAACTTACTGAGGCGCAGGTATTCTTGTTGGACTTCGCGAAGGCATATGACGCCCTCGGCAGACATTTCTTACTAGAGGTACTTCAGGCCAAAGGCTTCCCTCCACAGTTCTGTGCACTGATCGAAGCGATTCACAAGGGAACGAGAATCAGGTCTATGGCGAATGGGCGGCTCTCACGAAAACTGGAGACCACAAGCGGAATACGGCAAGGATGCCCACTGGCACCTTTGCTTTTTATCATCACGGCAGACGTACTCTATGATGAAATCAGCGTTGACGCAAAATTAGCAGGAATATGGTTAAAAGGCAACACTGGTCGGTGTCACCTGAAGGTTGCAAGGTACGCGGGTGATACCGCGATATACATTGCTACAGCATCCATGCAGGCGGCAGCTATACAAGCAGTAGGGCGTTTTTCAGACGTGTCGGGACTCCAACTAAACGTCGCCAAATCCATAGCGATAAGGCTAGGTCTGCTGACAGAGGCAAAGGTTACGCGACTACCGATCGTGTCGCAAGATCACCATGTCAAGAATGTGGATTGCACGAGATACCTAGGACACATGGCCGGCGGTGGGGACTCAGTTCAAATAGCGTGGGCTAAGGCCTTTCAATCCCTGAATGCGAGGCTTGCTATGGCGGTCGGGATAACCAACAGTCCGCAACAGCGCGCTACCATAGCAGCGGCCATCATAATACGAAAATGGCTTTATGTCGGGAGACATGCGTGACCTAGTAAGGAGATAGTCAGGGAAGCAGACTTGCGGCTGCGACATTTCGTTTGGAAGACATCTTTTGCGGTGCCCGAGAAGGCACCAGCTGGATGAATTAAGTCGGAAGTAGCAGAGTTGCCAGCGAAAGTAGGGGGGGGGTTGCAATGCCCAACATCACCATAGAGCTAATCACGATGGCAGCAAAGACAGTGGCAGAATGAGCCTGGACCCGACGGCCCCTACAGCAACAGGTGGGAGACATCATGCAGAGGGCTGCGACCCTGGAGCCGCGACCGGTAGTGCCCAAAGCCATACAGATCGTACCCAAACTCCACAGGAGCATCTGGGCAACTGGAAAACCCTGGGTAGAGCTATACTGGGCACCACCAGGGACGGAGGATGAACAAGAGAGCACTTCAGCTCGTGAAAGAAGACGGATATTGCGCCGCAGCAACGGGCTTGTACTGAGATGGCAGGCGAACGGGTTGCAGTGCAGACTGAAAGAACAGGCTTGGAGAGCAACAGCGCAGTGGAGGGAACAGAGTCGACCAGTTCGGGGGCATTTTGACCATAGCGCGATGCGAAGCACGGTTTTCGCCCTGACGCAGGAGCCAGGGACGGCACGCACGAATTATACCAGGGAGTGGCAGAGCGGGTGGCAGGGGATATGGTACGTTGGTTGGAGATGGTAAGAGCACCAACGGACGAGGAGTGATGTAGGCACTGCGAAACAGTGGTGCAGTGTTTGCCCAGCCGATATTAACAGATCGGTTGGACGGGTTATTAGAGTTCAAGTCGATACGACCAGTAACACAATATACCTCACCTTAAATTAAATTACCCTGTACCGTGGTCTGTAGCTCTCAGCTTCCGTCCAGACCAGATATTAGCTTGATTCACTTTGCTCGAATAGTGTTACCGGTAAGTAAAATAAACCTCCAAATTGCTTCATTACAAATATTATTCCGGGACAGGAAGCGACGAAGTGCTGATATCACAGCCCAACCAGGATTAATTCAAGAGCGCTGTCTGTCGTGCACGGACCGGTAATAACAGGTAACAATAACCGGTAATGACAAGAAAGAAAGTGACAATTGATTGAATGAACAATAGAAAAGGCCGAAAATGTATGAGGGTTAACAAGAAAAAAATAACGATTGATTGATTCCGTACATCTAACAATCTTTTCAATATCTCAAACCATTTCCGAATTTACAACGTTTGCTCTCGCCTCTGCCTGCCCAAAAACCTAGCTGTAATGGTCACCACGATTGAAATCTGAAATGGCCAAGAAATTTTCATACGATTTGGGTTGGATACAGGAATTCTACACTCCCAGATGCTGCGGCTGCAAAGCAGGCGCAGGCAAGTGGCGTTGGCTTAAGACCAATGAAATTCGCATCCAAGATATAGCGGCAATTGTCCGGAATCCACAGCGTAACAAATATTTATAACAACAAAGTCGTGCTACGCACGAAGAAACTCTGAAATTTCGAGCATGACATGTAAACTGTAGCTTGCGCCCATGTACAGTGTACAGTACACGTAGTGCAATTTGCCGCTGAGCTGAATAAAGTTCGAACATTTTCAGCGAGGTGCTGTGCTTGATATCCAGACAGCGTAATTTTACTTTTGCAGATTATTGTTGCAAAAAAATAGCACAGAGGGGCTTCGCAGGCTTCGTAAATAACCACCTGTTTTCGTTAGAGTTGTTTGCATACAACTCGTCCTAACAATATCCTCGTGGTTGTTTTGGTTGGCTGCAGGTCTTCGACATCGCGTATTCATGAAAAAAAGCGGCAGCGGAATAACTGCGACTCGACCAATGTTTCAGTATACTTTTTGTGACGATTGCGGGAAAAATTGCTCCCAATTTATATATTTCTTTACAAATCGCGCAGGGCACGAGGAAACTCTGAAATTTGAGGTCTGTATTTGAGAAGATGTTAAATCTAGAGGGTCGCGCGGGCAAGATCACGTGTTTTTTTTCTAGGTCGTGGAGGCAGACAGTAGATGGATTTTACCGTATTGGAATCGTTGCCGCTAGATATATTCGGCCGGAGGAAGAAGTTACATTTGATTACGGCTCCGAATTTGGGTTTGAAGAGTGTAAATGTGCGACCTGCTCTCGGTAACATGATAATATACAGTAGTAACTGCTTTTCTTTACGAAACACGGATATGCAGCTCATTATTGTATTGATTTAAATGTAATCACTGACAAAGTAGGAGCAGTGAACATCATGCTGGCTCACTTCACTATGAAATGATGAATACCAGTAAACCGCGTTTCATCCTTTTGATTCACTATTCAGCCAAAACCCACCTATCATTCTGGTACATCGAGTATTTCTGGGAATAACGCGGTATAGTGTAGAGCCCGGTATCCACCCGCATTGCTGAATTTATAACACCGGAGATGAATGTTATCGACGATCTCGCCGACTCGCTAGGTGTGTGTCTACTTGCACCGCTAGCAGTATAGCGAAGTGTTTCTGCCCTGTCGAGCATTCCACATATAGCGGTTATAATTAACAGCTTCGTCGACCCCACTCCGCGGTTGAAAGTACAAGTGGCGGTTGATCGCGGGCTGGTCATGAACGACAAGACCATGGATATACCGACCACCGAACGCTTGGCAGATACTTCTCGCATGTAGGCACCGAGATGTGGAACTACGGCGGCGTGACGCAGCTAGGGGATTATTCGTACTTGTACGAACTCCGACGTCGTGATGCAACAGTTACTAAGCGACAGTGAGATCTGCCCAGCGTTCAACGTTTATCCGTCGACGTCGGCGCCTTTAACGGCCGCACCGACCGGGACTACCGCACCGACCGGGACTACCGCACCACCAAACACGGTGTATCCTCCTGTATCCGACTCAGACTTGAGCTCGACAAAAAGTGGCTCGTGGCTCTCACACCGGTAGTTCCAATGAAGTGTACGTCGATTCACCTGACGATTTTGGCTACGTCTTCTTCAATGAGACGGATGTGCCCACCCACGCATATCGGGTTTATGTGGTGGATAACTCTACCGATGGATCGGACGCATGCAAATTCCGGTGAGTATGTAATGCTGGCGAGTTCAAGCCCGAAGCTATTGAATTTGCCGACGGTGATATCATTGCGGAGATAAAGAGCGACTAAGTGCCCACTTCCACTGCTGGAAGTGGGCACATAGTCTCAGTACATAGGAGATCCACATTCGCTCTTTACCTTGAATATCCTCTTTCCTAGAAATAGTGCATGCCGAGATACAAAAAATCAGGGTGGCGGTTACTGTTGCAATTCATTTCGTTTTGCAGTGAGGTACATTAGTGTCAATTTACACGCTATGTGAACGACTACCTATGTCCTTCCGACCAAATGTCTCTTGCCCATAAGGTCTCTTCCTAGTGTAACCGCCTCAGAGGATTCGCTAGGCCCCCTCCAAGCATTACACGACGCTCGTTTCGGGTCCCGAGGGTCCCTCAGTCAAGTTGGCAGTCTGCCAGTGTGCCACGTCCTGCGTCGCGTGGGTGACAGCAACACGCCAGTGTAAGTCGAGATGCATTACCCGCCTGGGATCAAACTGTGAGCTGCTCACGCGGTCCATCGCCGCATTTGCCAAAGAGTCTGTAGCCTTGTTGTATTCACGTCGATGATGCCTCCAAAAGAGCACCGTAATTTTCTCCGCCAGTCGGCGGCATCTCCAGTATAGAGAGCGCAGAGGCTTTGCGAGGGGAGCTGTCCTTGTCCTGTGCTGTCGGATGATCAGTTCGCTATACTGTTGCAATTCAATAAATGCAATAAAATACTTATTATTGGGCCGATCCGATTCCAATGCAACAAAAAATGACCCAATTATTGACAATAAATATAGAAGATGCAGTACCTGCACGATTTCGTTTTGCTTCCATGTATACGCTTTTACCATGACTAAGATATAGCATCGAGTTCATGTGATATTTTTAATATAGGATACTATACTAGAGCTCGGATGAGTACATGAACAGTGAGAATTGGACATTGCAATACCAATAGCAAAGTGTAGGCTTTCTTCGCGCAAATTGTACTAAGTTGTTTTTAAATGTATGACAGCTCGTCAATTGATTTAATCATCGCAAGCTTCTCTGATCTAAAACTTACTTTAACAAAAATAATTCCATTTGAAAGAGTGAACCGTACTGTGGTAAAAAAAAAGTTGCAAAATTAATAGTGCAATTTCTCAGAGCTGAGCATTTATTAGAACTGCTATCCGTGCATTTTATATGCCATCTGATCCAACGAAAGTGATACTAAAGCGCTCAAAGATATTGAACAATTCAATTAAAATTCGGCAATATTTGTTATTGCTTAGGCAAAATTCCTCTTTGTAATTGCTGATAGCAATTGTATTGGCGGACTCCTGATGCAACTCAACATCCATCGTTTCTTTCGTTTGGGGTACTTGAATTATCTGAGGAATTTCTCCATCACTTTTCGAAACCTATCACTCAGCAGCCCTACGTGAAATCTCCATCATTACCCAGTGTAGTGTGGGGCTGTTGTCCAGAAGGGTACTCGTGAGCGACGACCGAACGGCACGATTTGTAGTGAAGCATTGTCTCCCAGCAAACGCTGACTCACTTCCGCACGTCGTTAGGTCTACCGGCGAGTATTTGACTCCATTTCTGCGTCACGAGGTCTTCACAAATGCCTGCGAGAAAGGCGCGCAAGACTACAACCTTGTTTTCTTACTTCAGAGAACCACACTGGTTTGGAAGGCAGCGGTCCGTGCAGCCGTGCGAGGTGGTCATTTGCATGTGCTTCGTTGGATGACTGAACTCCAAGACGACAGAGGACCATGGATAGAGGATTTTAGTCATGTGTTAAAAATCGCAGCTACAATAGGACATTTGGACATTGTCAAGTGGCTGTATGATCGAGGAGTTAACTGGCACACCTTGTGGGAGATTCCTAATTCAGTCGAACGCATCGAGAAGGGTATGTTGTACGAACACTGCACGTCGGATGCACTAGAATTAGCAGCACAGCACGGGCATTTAGAGTTGGTGAAGTGGATCTATAACACGAGCACAGATGAATACATGCGTTTTTTTTTAATGATGCAATGGACTATGCTGTTGCCAATGGGCATCTGTCCGTACCACAGTGGCTGTATACATTCAGCGGGGAAGCGAACCGTATGGGCAGTTATGGTGTGGATAAAGCAGCTGAATGAGGGCATCTCGAAATGCTCAAGTGGTTGGAATCAAAACATATTTTGCGTTGCAGTGCGTCTACCTGGGAAATTGCTGCAGCAAATGGCCATCTGGATATTCTAGAGTGGTTAAACCGAACTCGAAATGAACCTTGCTCTTCGACAGCCTTATTTCTTGCTGCCAACAATGGGCACCTTGAAATCGTCAAGTGGCTCTATGGTCATTTTTATATACGCAGCAGGGCTGGATGGGGCTGGTCGTCTGCAGCTGAGCGAGGACACTTGGATGTGTTACAGCAGCTACATGTGCATTTCCCGAACACATTCCGGACCGGCGTTTTAGACGGCGCTGCTGCTACTGGTCGCTTAGATATTATAAAATGGATTCATGAATATCGGAGTGAAGGATGTACGAGAATGGCACCAATTAATGCTGCGAGGAACAACCACTTGGAGGCCGTTCAGTGGTTCCATGCCCACTACCAACAAAAATTTGCACCACACACAATTGATCACGCGGCTAAAAATGGGTATCTACAAGTTGTCAGATGGCTTTCATGAAAATTGCGACGAATGCCGTGCAGAAGATGCAATGGAACTAGCTGCTAGAAATGGTCATCTCGACGTTGTGCTGTACTTAATGGAACACAGAGACGAAGGGTGTAACGTGCGAGGCGTACGTAACTTTGACGTACTCTTCAGTGCCACCAACAAAGTGCGGTCAAGAAATCAGTGGGGCCAAGAGAAAACTGCTTTTCTAAGTAAGGTGCAGTCCATTTACGAAAAGCGACCTGTTTTTGTCAAGGATTGTTTGACAAGTCTTGCCGAATTTGCGTGATGGCAATATCAGCAATCTAGACTGCTAAACGAGCTTGGGCTTCAAATGCGCACTACAGCTCCCATCCGCCACGCCGTCAGTAGAGGTGATGTGAAGTTACTGCAGTGGTTTCATTGGAACCGGTTCCAGATGAGTGACCTGGATTTGCTCGAGCTTGCTGTTGAAAACGGGCAGCTTAATGCGGTTCGTTGGCTTTCGAAGCATGGGTTCAAGATAACCTCTTTAATATTTATTGAGACTGCTCGCAGAAGCGGAAACGTGCCACTGTTGCGTTGGCTGATAGAACATGGACCACCTCTCGATTTGAAAACGGCCACACCGTTCGTAATGGAATATCATCACGTAGAGATAACGTCACGATTATCGGAATCTGACCGGGTACAACTCTTGATTACAGCACTTCTAAAAGAGAAGAAACGCCTGCTGTGGTGGCTTCTTACGCGTACTCGATTTGGAGATGCAAATTCACAGCGAATCATTCGTGATGCTATTCAACACGCGCCGAAACATATTTTGCTGCTGCTCCGAGAAGGTCTTTGCGGTTTTGCGGATTGCAGGTGGTGTTTTTCGGCATCGAATAAGAGGTTTAACAGCGAGAGCTTGATCGATACTAAGAAAAGACGCTACTGACGGAGAAGACGATTAACACTTCGATATATATATTCTTAACGATATATTATTTTTCCTGGTAGTGCTTCATAGAAGCGCTTAGCAGCCCTTAATTCGAGGTCGCCTGCAATGTAGCGCACACAAATTCAGGTCATACTTTGTTCAAGTGAAACGTTTTATAAATCTCATAAATCGCATGTGGAGATATTTTTCGGTGGAGACAGAATGTCTTCACCAGGTTATCAAATTCTAAAGCTCAAGTAGAGAGTAGATATAATTTGACTTCGTGCCTTGTCAATCAACTTTGGGACTTTGATCATTCTCGGAGAAATTCATAGAGCACTGCGTTTGTGACTCCTCAAGTAACTTGTTATGCAGAGACTCAAGCGTGGTTCGCATCGACGGGCATCAAGGTACGCTGTCGCATTTTAACGACACCGATGGTATCTTGCCAACTCACTACCCGCGAATCTAATTCATTCGCAGCAATACTCATCCGTAACGCCTACATCTCAATGTATCGGATAGTTTTTTTTTCTGGTTGCGTTGCAAGTGCGTGTCGAAGTGCGCACGTGATTTGTTGCATACTGTAGTATCTGCTTTGTGAACTCATGCAGTATCTAACATATAACTTTCAGAACCCGCCCACAGGTTGAAAAAAAGCATCGTCATAATCAGTTTCTTGCAGGTATAAAGGCAGATGCTGCGGGTGCGAAGCAGGCGCAGGAGATGCTTTATGGAGTCAAGCTTAACCTTTTTTCTATCTTTTTTTTTTGCTTCCTAGTTTACGGTCCTTACCGACTACGGGTGGGTTGCGTTCTTTCAATGTTACTCCTTCTCTGGCAGTTCACACCAAGGCCTCAAAGTTACCCCTTCTCAGGAGATGCTTTTGGAGGCCAAGCTTAATCATGTTTTTTTTGCTATTTTTGTGTTTGCTTCCTAGTTTACGATTTTTACCCGACTACGGATAAGCTGCGTTTCTTTCAACGTTACTCCTTTTTCTCTGGCAGTTCAAGAAGATGTATGGCTCCGTAAAACAAATACTACCAGAAATGAAAAACTCTACTAACCCTAGAAATAAAATACTCTACTGAGAAAAGCAAACCAGCTCCAATTTATTAAAATAAGTTTGTGCATGTGCTACCAGCCCACATTCTCTAATTCACAATTGGAATTAAATGTCACTAAAGCGAACGTACTGTACCTTTATTTTGATCTCGGCTTCGCTGGTCGATAGCGAGGTGCTAGTTGTTGCAGTCAAAAGCAGCGTGACGGATCGGACGCTCGTACCGATGCGCAGTTTTATGTAGTAGTATAGAACTTTAAGGCGAGAGTTGAGAAATACCATAGCAATCGGCTTGTTGTCGAGGCTCACTAAGGTGAAATACGCGCATTGTCTTAGTGAACTCGTCACCCGTCAAGTTCCACATCCTCGGACAACATGATTGTGATGGGAGATTGCACGATCAGCTCTTGGCATCAATAGGTTGTCTTTCCGCAGTAACAAATTTTTCGAGAAATGAGCCAAAGCAATTTAGGTGATTATGGTACTGTACAGTACTACGTAGTGTGTGTTGTTTAACTAATTAATACAGTACTACTACTTCGAAGTACCATTCATGATCCGTGGAAAAAAATCTTATCTACAAGTATTCTTGTTCATGTGGCCTTTTGGACGTGTTTTCGGTGTATAATTCTCATCAACAAGGTGTATTTTCCAAAAAGATGGCCAAGACTCAATTGTTCGTAGTATATAACAAGCTATGCACAGCGTGGAGATGCCCAGAGAAGCATCCAGTTCGCCACTCAGAGTCGCCATCTTATCACATGTACACAAGGTTTGTGGTCTGCTTACAGCTTGATCGATCGGGTGACCGGCGTCGCAGGCCGGCTGTAGTAGCCGCTGGGGGTCAGGTCGTCGTCAGTACGACGCTGACGGATCCTGTAGGCCGTGAAACCCGCGAGGGCGACGACGGCGCAGACAGCAATGGCGATGCCGGCAACGGCAGCGGCGCCGACACCTCCCGTCGCGGCAGTCTCGGCAGCATTAGAGGTCGTCGAGGCATAAGACGTGGTGAACGTCTTGGTCGACAAGGAGGCGCTTTGCTGCTGGGTCTGCTGCTGCCACGTGTAGTCGTCGTCGTGGGTTGAAGACGTGGTCGTCTCGGTCTTAGTGCCGGTCTTGGTTCCAGTCTTCGTGGGGGTCTCTGGGGTCTTCGACGGGGTATCGGTAACTGGCACCTCAATCGTAGGGTACGGCGTGGGGGCATCGGTCGTCGGCACCACAGGCACCTCAGTCGTCGGGGGCGGCGTGGGAGCATCCGTAGCCGGCACTTCGGTTGTCGGGCTCGGCGTTGGGCCTTCAGTTGAGGGTACGTCGGTCGTAGGGCACGGGATCGGAGCATCCGTAGCCGGCACCTCGGTCGTTGGGCTTGGTGTCGGGCCTTCAGTTGAAGGAACACCGGTCGACGGGCACGGAGTGGGAGAGTCAGTCGAGGGGATCTCGGTCGTAGGTTTCGGCGTTGGAGACTGAGTAAACGGCACTTCAGTAGTAGGGGACGGCGTAGGGGCCTCAGTCGACGGACCGGCAGTGGTTGGGGCCGGGGTCGCGCCCTCCTTGGTCGGAGCAGGGGTCGGAGCTGGGGTCTTCGTCTCGGCCGTCGTCGGCGCCGGCGTCGTGTCAGTCGACGTCTCCGGCTTGGTCGGCGCAGGTGTAGGGGCCTCAGTCTCCGTCTCCAACTTGGTGGGCGCGGGCGTAGGGGCCTCCGTCTTCGTCTCTGGCTTGGTAGGTGCCGGCGTAGGGGCCACAGACTCCGTCTTGGTCGGAGCAGGTGGCGCCTCGTCGTGTGTCTTGGTCGGTGCAGGCGTCGCCTCGTCCATCGCCGTCTTGGTCGGAGCCTCCTCGAAGACACATCCCCAAGCACCCGTCTTGATTTTCAAGCACACGGCGTCCTGAGGAGCCACGCAAGTGCTGGAGTCCGTGTAGCTGGGCAGAGTGTCGTGGCAGTCCTGCACGGCAACGTCACCCTTCTTAGGGCACAGCAAGCCGGCCGGCAAGTCACCCGCGCCACTGCAGATAGGTCCTTCAATGCAGTACGTGGCGTCGCCTTCCACAGACACGTCAATACACTTCTCGGACTGCGTCGTCGTAGCAGCAGGCGTAGCACTGGGTGTTGTGGCAACCGGCGTGGCGCTTGGCGTCGTAGCGGCAGGTGTCGCGCTAGGCTTGGAGGCAGCCGGCGTAGTAGCCGCAGGGGTAGCGCCAGGCGTCGTCGCAGCGGGGGTAGTGGCCGGAGTCTTGGTGCCGGTCGAGGTCGATCCCGAAGCCGACGACTCGGTGGTAGTCTGAGTCGTCGAGTGCGATCCGGTTGAAGACGCGGTGCCTGACGTAGTGGTCGATTCACCAGATCCCGTCGTCACAGTCGTCGTCGTAGCTCCCGATCCAGTCGTCGTGGCCTCGATCGAGCCGCCAGATCCAGTAGTGGTCGTCTGGATGGAGCCGCCCGAGCCAGTTGTAGTGGTCGTCGTGGTCGTCGTGGCCTCGCCGTTCGAGCCGGTCGTTGTGGTGATCGTCTCACCGTTCGAGCCCGTCGTAGTCGTCGTCTGACCCGTGGTAGTCGTCGTGCTTCCTCCAGTCGTCGTGGAAGTCGAAGTACCAGAGTTGGTCGACGTCGATGTACCCGAGTTGGTCGTTGACGTGGTTGATCCACCCAACGTGGTCGTCGTCGATCCGGTCGTGGTAGTTGATCCAGTCGTGGTAGTTGATCCGTTCGTGGTCGTCGATCCGGTTGTGGTCGTCGATCCGTTCGTAGTCGTTGAAGATCCTCCCGTCGTCGTCGTCGTAGCTCCCGAGCCGGTAGTGATAGTCGTCGTGGTCTCACCCGAAGCAGTCGTGGAGGTCTGGATGCTGCCGCCCGATCCGGTGGTAGTCGTCTCAACGGTGCCGCCCGATCCGGTCGTGGTGATCGTCTCGCCGTTCGAACCAGTCGTCGTAACCGTGGATCCCTCTTCCGAGCTGCTTCCCGTCTCGGACGTCTGCGAACTCGATCCAGCCACTTCAAGATCCGTCGAGCCGGACGAGGCCTCCGACAGCGTCTCCGACACGTTGGCCGCCGTCGTAGTGGTGGTCGTCGTGCTGCTCGTCGTCGTGACGGCCGACGAGTTCCTGGAGCTCTGTACCGTGCTGCTCGTCGTGTTGGACATCATGTATCCAGTGTCCACGACGGTCGTGGACGTCTCATCGTCACCCGAACCGCCCGTCGACGTGACCGTGATGTTGTTCAGCGCCTCCTGCGTCGACTCGAGACTCGACTGCACGTTCTGGAGGTACGACTTGCGGATGTACGTCACCTTACGCGTAGTCACGCGCTTGTAGGACGTGCGGATGGTACGGATGACGCTCGAGCTGGCGAACTGCAGGCTCGACGCCGTGTAGGCCGTGGAGCGCACGGCCAGCTGCAGCAGACCCGAACGCACGAGATCCAGACGCTGCGCGCACTCGACGCGGTTCGTGATGAGGTTCTTGTCCGTCACGAACGTGGACGTCAAGTTGCTGAGGCCGTACACGCTGTCGAACGTGTAGCACTCGAGCAGCTTCATGTGCGTCGCCACCAGGTCCACGTTGCCTTCAAACCGGGTGTACAGTCCGTTGTACGCCGTCTGCAGCCACGCCCAGTAGCTGCCCGACGTGGCCACGGACGCCGTCACGTTCCGAGCCACCGACCGGGTGCCGACCGTCACGTTCATCACCACGTTCGACGTGTTCGCGTACGTAGCGTCCACACGCGACGACGTCGTACTGGACGTGGTGGACGATGATGACGAGTAGTTGGCGCTCACGATGCCGTTGTGCTTGGTCGTGATCTCGCCGGTCGTGTAGTACGGCGTGTACCCCGTGTACCCGTTCGTGACGATCGTACCCTCGCCGTACGCCACGTTGTCCGTGCTGAAGTTGCCCACGTACGTGTACCCGTAGCTGCTCACCAGCTGGCCGCCGGTCACCGTGGACCTGGCCGAGGACGCCGACGTGCTGTTGGACTTGGTGATGACCTTGGTCACCTTGGTGGTCGTCACCTTCTTGCCGTTCACGATCTTGGTTGTCTTGGTAGTGGTCGTCTTGGTGGTAGTCTTGGTAGTCGTCGTGCTCTTGACCGCGGCGGCGTTCAACGTCGTGTACGAAGCCGCGAACGCGCGGTTGAAGCCCGTGCACACGTCGTTGTTGCTCAAGATCTGCTGACGCAGCACCTCCGGCAACTGGTACGTGTACGAGTAGTCTCCGAGCTGCTGGATGTCGACGTAGTTCCAGTTGTCGCTGCCCACGTAGCCAAAGTACTGGCCGAGCGTAGGGTGCTGCGACGCGTCCACGACCTGGCCGTCCACCGTGATCCGCATGATGAGCGCCGACTCGGCGTCCACGCCGTCCACGCCGCCGCACGTCTGTGTAGCGTTACTGAACAGCTCGAGCGACTCGAGGATCTGCTCGTACGTGACCGGCACACCGATCCGGCACAGGTGGTACACGTGCAGGTACATGTCGAGTGCCGAGTACCACGAATAGTACAACACGTCGCGCGCGGCGACGACCGTGGAGAAGGCGCCGCCGACGGCGTCCAGCACTTCGTTGTGCACGCCGTACTGGATGTTCTCGAGGAACGTGGCGTAGTCGCTCGACGTGGCCACAACGCTCTGGAACGAGCCGAAACTGGCGGCGCTGGGCACGGGCTTACTGGACAGGTCGTCGCGGACGACGTAGCCGCAGTTGTCGTCGTCGTCGCAGGACGATCCGTACGGCGCGCCGGTCACGGCGTAGCCCGTGGCGTTCACGCCGTCGAACACCAGCGTCGTCTCGTCCGTCGAGTTGGGCGCGCCGCCGATCGCCTCGAAGATGCCGCTGCACTCGAACATGTTGGCGCACTCGCCGTTGACGGCCTGGATGTAGGCCGTGTGCACGTCATAGTAGGGCAACGTGAGACAGGCGAACCGTTCGTCCAGGTTGCGCAGGTACGACTCGTACGCTAACAATAGCCGGCGGTGCCAGCTGAAGAAGGCGCAAGAGTATTCGCCCTGGGCCTGGCCAAGCGAGTCAGCGGCAATAGCCGAAAACTCGGCCACACCGCCGTCCGCGATGGCCTGCTCCGTGGCCTCAAGGTACAGCGCCTGCTCGTCGGACGTCAAGGCGCCCCAGGGCTTGCGCACGCGTGCCGAGCCGCAGAACTCGTTGCCGCCCGGCAGGCCCGTCACGTTGCCGGCCGCGCTCAGGATCGCCGGGTCGTACACGTCTGTAGTGGTGGTCGTCTGCGCGGCCGCCGGCACGGCCTGCAGCAGCAGCGCACCGAGCGCTGCTGAGAGTCTCATAGCGAGATAAAAGGAAGTGAGAGAATAGCCACTCGTCGACTGCTAGTGTCCTCCGCGGTCAGAGGCCAGTTAGAGAGTGAGGCCGAGGCATGCGGCTGTCGCTTTTGGTGGATGCGCCGCAGGTTGCGTACAGCGATCGACGCGCGCAACTTGGTGTCAACAGGGACAATATCTTGTGTGGAAAGTAACAAGCATAACTTAGTGGATTTAGCGCTACTAACAAATAGCTGTCATAATTCAATGCTCCGAATATTTTATGAATGTAGTCTTCATAAGATTATGTACTGAGCTGTGAGGTCAAGTTATATTTTACTGATTTATGTGAAAATAAATTGTCAGTGGGAATGTGGGAGCCTCGTCTGCCAGTAGAAGGGTCGCCGAAGAGTCCTCTATGGCATCATTTTGGGCCAGCTTCGATTTGATTGTATCTGTCGATATTGCTGTGCTCTTAGCGTCAGTAGCTGAGTGAGATTGCACTTGTGAATATTGCCCAGGATGCCGCTCCATGGCATTTCTGTGGCTGCTTGAGAGGCCGCTGTCTATCTTGGCACTGGCAAGTTGCCAACACGTTGAAGCAAGTCCATCTGCTGGACTGTGAATGGATGTTTGGCGCTGGCCATTGCAAACGAGACGCCAAGGCTGTCCCAGCGCGCACGCCCGAGCGCCTATATTGACACGACGATCGGGCGAGCGCCGATTTTTCGATGCTCCGTGATTCCAGAGAGCTGGGAGCATGGAGAACCGAGGCGAGCTACATGTACAGTATACCAGCATTGCTGCTCGTTCACTGCTGTTTTCGCCGGAGCTGTAGCAGCCAATGTTGCACATGCAATGTGGGCAGGCCTCGACAACCGAGAGCCCTACGTTTCACAGCAGCAACTCCGATTGCAAACGCGGTAGCTTCTCCGGACTCGCGCCGGTTCCTGCGTGGGTACGAATTCTGAGCTGAACGAAATACAGTAGAGCTCATTCCCAGCTAGTGGGGTTCCGCATCACGTCTTAAAACTCTTGATACAAGACAGGTTATCGCACGTACAGTACGCAGCCTGCGCGTGAAGCCACACCTGAGTTTGCTGCTCTATCCTGGTCCAGGATTCCTGGATCACATTAGAGCCAAAATTCTATTAGGCGGTACATGGGATAATACAAGCTGCCAACGGCTTCGCTTTACTATTTCGATTTGCAGCAACCAGATACTCATTTTTGTTGTCAAATCGTTGAGTAGCCATTGTGCGTGGATGCATGTACTTCAATTAGGAATTCGGTCTGCTTGATGCGCATCTGCAGTCCAACAGCGATAGTACAAATCCTGCGTAATTCGAAGTTCCTGAAACTCCTTCCAATCATGAAGAAAAGAATGACTTCACTACGCAGCAAGGCGGCTTAGTCGAACTCTGTGTCGGGCCGGCCCTGCTCGTATGCCTAGGCCCCAATTGGGGCTCGCTGAAGCTCCAGACAAGCTCTGATAGTCAATATCCTAATATGGCGGGCGGTGTACACTCTATTCTGCGGTTTTGTGAAAATGCCGTTTCTTACCCGCGTCATTAGCAAATAATTTTTCTGATTGAAACGTCTTACAGCGATTTAGACCTGACACTTAGCGTCCTTGTCTCTGTTTATAGGTATCAGCCTCTAGTGGGTAGCAGCGATCGCCTCAACGAGCAAGGATTCTTTGTCCCGCGTTCGGTGTCGTTGTTATTAGGACCGTGATAGGGTGACGGCGACTTTTCAAAGACAATTCGGAATTGGCTGATCCAACTAAGACTTTGATTTGTACGCAAGATGATACTGCCCCAGGCGGAGGGTACCACACAGATGATACAAGGACTTTTGAACTGGGCGTTTCTTTCTATAATCACTAGCAGCGGCTATCCTCGCAGCCGCATTTTTAAATCCCTTTGCACATGTTCACAAAAGAACTGCAATGGGGTACGTGAACGGGTACTTCGTACCCACACCTTAGCTCTATTGAACCGGTGATGGTTCTGTATTTTTCTTGCTTACAAAATCCAAGATGTTGTCACACAGAGACGGAGCAGGTGGCTTTGCATTTTTTTTTTAAAAATATCAACGCTCTAGATTCGCACAACATTGAACAGCTTCGGCAGCCTTAAGAGCTTCAAGGCTGCCGAAGCTTTTCAATGTTGTGCGAATCGAAGTTCGAAGTTCGAAGACGCCTTTGCGGTCGCGCGATACAAAAGATTTGCAAGGACTTGTTGGGGCGAAGGCCCCCTATAATGTAACAAGCCGAGCGGGCGGGGCTCTTTTTCCACGTTTTCGCCGAGCTAGAGTGTGGGCAGTCTCGCTTCAGTCGGCGGGGTTTGTTCTTGAAATGTTAAGTATTTTAATACTTAACTTTTCAAGATGGTATTAAAATACTACGTAGTAAGATACTGAAAACGTAAACGATAAATAGTTTTACTTAGGCCGTGTTCGAGTTGAAAAACGTGATTACGCTAAAAATAGCATGAATCTGCCTAGTTTTAAGCAGCTCAACCGAAATAGCTGCTTCGTGGAATTTGAGTTTTTCTAAAACTTAGGTATAAAACTTCAAGAATCAGAATAAAACCTGGCTAGTTTTAGCGAAGTCGAACACGGCGTTAACTTTTCGAGAACAAACCCCGTAAGGTACTGAAAACGTAAACGATAAACTAGGGCTTCGCGAAGGCTGGGATAGGTGGTTTCGAATGTCGTCAAAGAAAAAGGCAAAAATTGTTTTAAAGCAATTTGTTCTCTGAAATTTATTTCAGTGTCTACCAGGGATCCGACTTTCCTCATATACTTTATTTATGACACTATACGTGTACCCTCTTTACATCTATAACTCTGCTACTTCACAGCAAACGCGTTCGTAAAATTATTAGCCTTATATTAATTTGAAGAGCACACTCTCCGTTATTTAAATGGTCAGATTGTCCGATAATCTTATACTTCAGGAAGTATATTACTCTACACGATCCGAGAGTCCTTGATAGCACGCCGTTTGCAATACCTCTAATCATTTATACCTGCATTGCTTTTGAATCACCCACGTGAATGTTGACCCTGTCGGCGACGGTCCCATCTTCGCGCAACACGCAGCTGCAAGTAATTTAAGGGGTTATTTATTTTGCATGATTTTTTTTTATGGGTTAAGAACAAAATCCGCTTATCCCGTAGGATTACATGTATTAATAATCATGCCGTCACTTTGATGACCCAGTATCGAACATACACTCGTTAGTGCCATAAATAATGACTGCAATGTACCTCCCCCCCCCAAGCCATGCGCTAGAGTCCTGATCTCAGCCACGATTGTTCATACCGTTTACTTCCGTTTGCTGTGAAATACTTCAGTCCATAAAGTTTGGCAGGGTGTGGACTGTCAAGGTGTTATTCATTAGTACACGCTAATACATGTGCTTCCTCATGTAGATTCCACGCGGCAGCTTACTTATGGGACCACCCGGGTCTAGAATGGACAAGAAATCTGCTCACCCTGTCTTCTTGTAGCTTTCCATTTGTTTCTTTCTTTTCGTGGGGGTGTCAGTTTTGTTCTCGGGTTTACAGTTAATTGGTAATATTTATAAATTTATATTTAGTACTTCAAAGATGGCAGCTTTGTATCTTGCGTCTCCAATCCACGTTTTGATATGCCCTCCAGGTTGTCCCTGCCGTTGAGTATTATTGTTGACCATACTGAGTTGAAGTGCAGCGGCACCATGAGTTCTCTGAAATTTATTTCAGAGGTAAGGCGGGATGTGAATCCCGGCGCTATTTTGTAGATCTCAAAACCCTTTCAAAATCGGTTTACAATGGAACCTGTCGATATGGCGGGTTTTAGTATATATCTCAAGGCAAAGTAAAGTACAGTGTAATACACAATTTTTTATACCTGTCCAAGACGATGAATTACGATAGTGTTGTCTGAATTGTCTAGGTTTGAGGTTGAAGTGAGAGTAACGGCTAAATGTAGCACGATAGCCCTGGCTTAGCTGTGAAGTTGGTGAAAGCGTACACGAGCGGTAATGTAGCTACCGGTAAATTTTAATCGGTAGATTTTAAGGTTCTACGTTGACTGCTTCGATTTGTTAGAAATTCTTTTTTAGGTGTGGGAGTTAATGTACATACAGGAGCAGGTATACTCCGTAGGCAATAGCAATATAGGGGAAAAACATGTTGCATTCAGGTAAAATAAAACAACGATGAATATTAATGAAAAGCATGGTGGAACTCACAAAGTAGGGCTGCAGTATGAATACATGTGCGACCACTGTCAGTGCGCCGGGTTGTCGGCGGTCTGTAGCATTTCAGCAGTCCAACCTCGATGAGCCATGGCTCGAACTACGTCATCGATACGAACCACTCCAGGAAAGCGCCAAAACAGCCATCGCACGACGCAAGTGATTATTAGCCGCTGCACCGAAGAATGCTGTTCGCGAGCACGTGGCGTTCTGATGCTTATCTAGCCACTCCAGTACATGAATATAACCTCTGGCTGCGGCCCCATCGATCGCGTCCGTAGTGCACCCCTCAGTGCGAAACTTGAGGAGCGAAGTTAGAACCGCGACGTCGCCGTTCCTGGCCGCGCTATCCATGGCTCGAGTTCCGTTACACCAATATTGTGAGCCCATACAAGAAATAGAACATCCCCTTTGGCAGCCGCTGCGTCGAGCGAGATCGCTGCTGCCTCGCCGATTGTTGCAAACATCCATTGTGCTTCAGAGGGGCGCGCGATATATATAATGTTTTGCATCAAAAATTGGGGCAGTTCTAGCTCATTGGCCTTAAACCAAAGCCAACGAATAACCTCTTCCGCTTCATTGTTGACAAAAAGAAGGTTTAGCGCAGCCATCAATTCCCCGCCAACATCGAAGCGAAACACGCCATGAAACCACGTCATGAAACCACGTCATGAAACCACGTCACCACTTCCACATGTCCACGCTGAACCCACAGCACTGGACCTCGACGCTGTTGTGGCCACCGTAAAACGTGTACGTGGCCGTTAGATGCTGCCTCGAGCGCTGTACGGGTCATGACCAAATAGGGAACGCCTGATCAAAGGATGTAATTGTGGAGAGGTCCCCGATACGAGCCGCGGAGCGAGTACGCTGGTCACACAATGAGTTGAGAGCATGGCTGATGATGCCAGCACATCCGCAATGCATGATACGAGCGGCTAGCCTTGGACATTCTGTACGATCTTTGCGTTCGGACCGACACCGACACGCCATCGCATGAGTTTGTGGCCTTGGAAAACGCCTTCGAGGCAGACAACAAATCCTACAAACCGAAGTTGCAGAGGCGATACATGTACACACACATGTCGATGTCGGCGTGCTACGAGTAGAAGACGATGTCGCGCGGCGAAGCGAATGTAGCCATGGTGCCTCCGATCGCGATGTGGACATCATTGTGCACTCCGGACTGGAAACTATCGAGGAACGTAGCGTAGTCGTTGGAACTGCGCACAACGCTAAGGAACGCGGCGAAACCGGCACGCGACGGTACCGGCTTCGTGGCCATGTCCGTACGAACGGAGTAGCCGCACACTCGCAATCGTGGTATCAAAAGGTAGCCTATGACCGTATAGCATACTGCTGTTTGACCGTTCTGGGCCAAGTAGACTTCGTTGTTCCCAGCTCTGTTACCTCCACTCTCTAGCAAGATTTAAGTGCATTCGTAGAGTTTATCGCATTGGCCTGCAGCCTGACGAACATACGCAGTCTGCATGTCGTACTACGGCAGCGTTACGCGCGCGCGCATTCGAACTTGAGATCTTCGTGGCGGAGATAACACTCCAGTGCGATTAAAAACGACGGTGCCACGAGAAGAAACCACAGCAACGCTGAGCTTGAAATTCGCCGTTCGGTACTTACGATGAACTGCCTGATCGCTTCGCTCTTGATAGCAGTGTCCATTGCTTTGAGGTAATCCTTTTCACTGTTAGTAATACCCGACCAAGCTTTGCGGGTGCGATGGCCTTGACCGCACACTTCATTGCCACCAGACAGTAAAAGCAGTCGCTCATACTGCCCGCTAGTCTAGCGGCTAGACGAATTTACACCGACGGAGTTCCTTTCTGTCCCATTCTGCGTGAACACGATTACGGTAATATGGTCATGAGGCGCATACGATAACCGGGAACTGATTGCGGTGACTCGTGTTGAGATTCACTTTTAGAGGAATTTTTATACGATCACTGACAAAAGAATATGTAGCTCAGAGCTACATAGTCTTTTCTCAGAGCTACTAGCTCTACCAATGGTTTTCATTTTATGAAACGGTTTTGACACAAGTTCCATAAAACGGTTCTGAAGAGCTGTTTTGCGCCAAACCTCCGTTTACGCATTCTACATCTGACAGACAAAAAACCGATTTTGCCCATCGGATATAATATCATGCTGACCCTATGATTTGATATAGAAATCAGCAGTGGGCGACGAACTTCATTATTATCTACCTAAGTGTGCAAGCTCGAGCAGTGCAGCTTCGTCCCTTTACACTAAGAGCCATCCTGTTCCATCCCAATTCAGCAAATCGTGAAACTGATGAGATAGCTCGGCTGTATGAGCGGTCTAAAGCTCACCCGATACATATGCCTAGTACATCATTTTTTACCAGGTTATCCTTTTATATAGATTTTTGTATGGGGGCGATGGTGTTCGTATATTATGTCCGATGTGCACGTAAACGTGAGCTTTGTCCCAAACAGCTCTTCAGAACCGTGTTATGGAACTTGTGTCAAAACCGTTTCATAAAATGATAACATGGTAGAGCTACAGAGGTGTTCGTATTATTTTGGCCGGGAGTGAAGTACATATGTACTGGGTCGTCCCAGATTAGGAAAAATATACAACACAACTGAAAGAAAAGCAGTACATTTTAAACAATATGTCGCATTCAAATAAGAAACAGTACATGTCTAGGTACGCGTCATGACCTTGTACACCATGCCGCGGTCCTCCCAAGTCCAGGCCGGGGTCGTGAGTACTAATGGCGGAAGTCGAACCGAGAAGAGTAAAGGAAAATGTAATATATGTAAATCCACTTGTTTCTGTGGTTTAGTTGTCTCTGTCAAAGATTTGGAAAGCTCACGACTGATTCCTTACCTTCGGGCTGCACGCAACCACCACGCCGCACGCCAGCCTCTCTTGCAGGCCGCATCTTCCTCTCCGGTCTTCACTCCGTCCGCGCGGAGCTCACTGTCGCTCGACTTGCACACTTGACTCCCGTCCTTGTCGTCCTTGCAGCGCCTTAGCGCTTCTTCACCTCGCGTCATCTCCGGCAGTGACTGATTCTCCAAAGTGGCTGCACGTGGTACAGAGTACCATCTTGAAGAGGCCCGAGTATAGCAACTCGCTCCGCCTCCGCCTCAGCATACTGTACGACGCGTTCCGACACTCTGTCACTCGAGCATCCTACCGTGACCCGCGCCAACCCTCCCGGACGATCGGTTGGCGTCCCTGACAACCACTGTCAGGAACCCAAGCCGAGGGGCGCGCTCCTTGGTCCGGAGCTACGTCGAAGTCCACCTCCACGTGCCCCGCGTCTCGGACGCCGTTTTGCGAAGCTTGCCCTTGCCTTGAGCCTGGGGGGCCTTCTAGCGCAGCTTGTCCTTGTCCAACTCTCATCCCGCCCTTGGCCTCTCCGCGCAGTCGTGACACGCTCTCTCTCACCCTTTTTTCGCGTCCTTACGCGATCCTGCATCGTCGAGAGAGCAGCGATTACCTTGGCCGCGGGCTCCGTCACGCCCAACTTTTCTCCGTGCTGCTGCAGCAGCTTGCTGTAGCCACCACAGGCCGCCACAACACCACTGAAAGCAATAGTCGCGTCCGTGAATGACCACCAAACATTCACAGCGACCAGTGACACGGCTATGCCTCTCCACCCCAGTAGCATGCCCTCCAAGATGTCCTAGCTCAACTTCGGTAGATGTACCGCGAGCGATAGTCCCAGCATTTCGGCCAAACACGCACCATACACTCCATCGCCGACGCGGCCTCCTATTACCGCCACCGTACCATCGCCTCGGGACTGCCCACAGCCCCCATGTACCGTTCTCCGCACGTCATCAAGAAGAAGCAGGCGTTGGTCTCGAACTCGAACACGCTGCCCACAAATACCATCACCAAGCCACACATCGGCGCCGTGACAACCCACACCAGGATCGTCGTGACCACACAGGTCACTGTCGCGTCGTACCCGCCAAGTAGTGCCGCTTGTTTACTCCACAGGTAGTTAATTAACCACAAATATATGTAGTCCACCACCGTTTGTTCCTTCTTCAACTTTCCACCAACGATCTAAAAGTGCCCGTTAATGTTGTCACGAGCAATCGAGACTCGTCTCGCTTGGGACGAGAACTTTCGGCCAATCGTTCTCGATTGCAGTCACCCTGGTCTGTCCTGTCTCTAATATTTCTGGCTCCGTTTAGTCCAAAAGTGACTCATTATCGATTCTGCAGCCCCGAGACGCCACCGCTACTTCGCCATGGCGCAGCAGTACACGTCCCAAGAACTGACGGAGATCAAAGACTTCCTCTCCGATCTCATCGACCGAGAGGCTCAGGGCAGCGTCCAGGCCGACCAACGCGCCGCCGAGATGGCCTTCTAGGCTCGGGTTCGCCCTCACCTCATTGTCAATGTTCAATCAAGTGGCGCAGGGCAGATGGATCGCGTCGTGCAAAGTGTCATCGACGATGATCCAGTCATCCTGACCGGCACCGTGCTCCTGCTTCCGCCTGCGGATCCATCGACGAGCCGAAGAGCGACGGTAGTGTCGACTCCAGCGACGCTAAGTTGAAGGCGGCTCTAAACGAATAGGCCCCCGTTCCGTTCCCGTAGCTCCGCTATCCCGCGCGTAATACATGTCTCCCGTTTTGCATTTTCAGTGTTTCATCTTCTTCGTCCTGCAATGGCCCTAAAAAACGCCTTATCCGGCGAGACCCCAAATAGGGAGTACTCAAGTCTGTGCCCTTATAAAAGTGAGCCCTAAAATCCAAAATATACCATACTCATTGCGAGAGTTTCACGCTGCCTTCGAAATATCCACATAATTTTTATCGCGTTTTTCTCTTATTTTCTCCATGTTTCTAGGGATAGGTATTCCGACACCGGTATCCCCTAGAAAAGTAGTTCATCATCGTCCACTGTTGCGTTCGCTTCCGCTAAGAGCATTTCCAACTGTAGTGCAAAATACGCAAATTGACCAGAATTACGCAAGTAAACAAAAATCGATCTCCAACGGTGTAGTGATAGGAACCAAAAAGTAGCCCTGAAGTAGCACTGCAAAAGTGCACACGTAGTGCGACCACTATAATTGGTCTCGTAGGCCGCTCCCTTCACGGTCCAACCCCAAGATAGCTTCATATAGCCTTAGCACACATGTAAAAACAGTTAATCACCCCACGTAAGCGCACAGGAGCTTCTATAGGCTGGACCAGTGATGGTTTTTTCTTCTTCTATAGGCTATAGTCGTATTATCTCCGTGGTTAGATCCTCGCAGTGCTACTGCATTTGGTACTTAATGAGTGCCCAACCCTCCAGGGGCATCGGTAATCACGCCTTGTAGGGTACTGCTTTAGAAACGTGTACTACGCCACTTTTTTCCTACCGCTGGGAAAGCTGAGCTATTACACGTGTAAATCGTATTATTTATGGATCTGACAGCCTATTCACTTTGTCTTATCACTTTTGTATTTTGCACTACCGTTTGAGATGCTCTAAGCGAACGCTGCGACGAATCTCAGGTATACCCTCCTTTTATTCTCGGCGTTCTCAAACCGCGCTATCAGAGCGTCGTACTCAGGCGACAACGCCGACAGCGGCAACCAGAACGTCTCGTACGTAGCCGTCAACACTAGATACTGCATCTGTCGGGTCTCCCTTCTTTTCGCCACAATTGCCACTATCGGCGAGCTCACCCCCGAGAACGCCGTCTCTTCCCCACCAATCGTCCGACGCTCCGCGAAGCTCGTCTCGGGCAAGTCCTCTTCGTCTAGGGGACCCCCGTCGGCGTCCTCCGCCGAAGCTTCTTCCATACTTTCAGGGACGTCGTCAGCGAACGGTCGGCTCCACCGCCCTTTGAACTGCTTCAGCCGGTTCACGTTCACAATCACTACCTTGTCCGGGTGACTCGGGAACGTGACGCGGTAGGCGTTCTCCCCGATTTGGCCGACGACCCGATACGGACCGTGCCACGAGAATACTAACGTTTTGGTCTTCCTTTCTGCTAGCACCTAACCCAATCATTCTCATTTTCGTATTTCTATTCATCGAGTCACATCGATTACAAGCCTTGTTTTCTCTACTCTCAATTGGTTATGAGCCCAAGCTTCGCCGAGAGTATTGACAAGCTCGTGGAAGACAACTACTTCCACTGGGAGTTTAATATGCGGATGAAACTTGTCCGGAAGGGTCTGCTCCCGCAGATCATCACGGCCGAATGGAAGACCAACGATTTGAAGACCATTGGAGTGATCGCTGGAGACGAGAGACTCACGCACCAAGTCGACAGCCGCTGAACCGTGGACCCAGCGCGAGGAGGCCGTCAATCGGAAGACGCTCAAGATCCAACTCCTTGTCACCAAGAAGCTTCATAGCTTCAAGATGGAGCACGGTACGAAGTTCGATGTCCATGTGGACAAGTTCAAGGAACTGGTACTGCAGATGGAGCCAAACGGTGAGTCTCTGGACGAGGCTCGGCAGCTTGTACTGATACTCGAAAGTTTGACGGACGAGTACCGTATGATTGCGACTGCCCTCGAGAACACTCCCAACGTGACGCTCGCTTATGCGACCCAAGCACTCTCTGGTGTTGAAGCCTCGGACGGTTCGTCATCGGCTCAAGAGAGAGTGTTTGCAACGAAGAGGAAGGACTTCGGAAACAATCGCCGCTTTGGTGGCAAGTGCTTCTACTGCAAGAAGCCAAGGCACAAGGAATTTGAGTGCCGGAATAAGAAAGCCGACGAGGTACAAGGTCATGTGGCGCGAGCTCAAGCGTCCGACTTCGCGTTCACGGCTGCGGGTGTGATTGTCGAATCGGAATGGCTTGTCGACTCAGGTGCAAGCTCGCACATGACCAGCGTCCGGGATAAGTTCGCGTCCATGAGGGACCTAGATCGACGCAGTTGCAACGGGCACCGTCGGATTGAAGCTGACGGACGGGACGTCTGTCACGCTTTCGGGGTTTTGTACACCCCAGAAGTGGAAGGAAGCCTTATCTCGGTGTCCAAACTGACCGAGAAGGACGTCATCGCGCAGTTCCGCAAGGACAAGTGTGTATTTCGCTATGGTGACGCTACCGTCATGGCGGCCAAGCGCTGTGGAAACGTCTACAAGCTGAAGACAGTGGGGGACGAGATGTGTCATGTTGCAACAACTCGTATGGAGCCGTGGATTGTAGTTTATGCAAGCCTGGGCCACATCCAAGTCAAACGCTGCGAGCAGCTAATGACCATGGCAGAAAGAGTGCCTCGCGTCACGGATGGAGTCAACGGTGACGACGTCTGCGCAGGCTGCAGCCTAGGAATGATGAGGGCCGATGACTTCCCTCGACATCCAGACAATCTAGTCAAGAGTGCCGGGGTGCTGGATTTGGTGCATACTGGCGTGATAAGACCGATGCAGATTAAGACGCATGGTGCTTGCATGTATGTCGTGACGTTCATGGACGATTATTCACGACAAGTCACTGTATACTTCATGAAGGCGAATTCGAATGTGCTGTTGAAGTTCAAGATCTACGAGGCAGCAATGGAGAGCGCAACGGACAAGGAGATCTAGCGTATGTATACGGATAACGGTGGTGAGTGCAGGGGTCGACAGTCGAAGGACTACCTCAACCGTAGCGGCATCAAGCATGAGAAGACGGTGCCGTATTCGCCTCAGCAGAACGGCCTGGCTGAGTGCATGAACCGGATCCATGCGGAGATGGCTCGTTGCATGCTCTATCACGAGAGCATCGAGAAGGAATGGTGGGCTGAATCTGTTAACATAGCCGCGTGGATCAACAATCGGGTCCCCAATTCAGTCACCAACAAAACACCGTACGAGGTTGTATACTGTACAAAGCCACAACTCAAGAACATGAAGGTGTTCGGTGCGCTCGGCTACGCGCACATCCGGGATGAGATGCTTCGTCAGCTCGACGCGAATGTGTTCAAAAGTCGCTTCAGGGGCTACGAAGATGGTGTTAAGGGATACCGTGTCCAGAACGTTGAGACCAGGAGGGAGCAAATCGTACGCACCATGAAGTTCGTCGAGACGACAAGTCCAGGGCATCTGGTGACACATCATGATGAGCAAGACTATCAAGTCGGTGCTACCGAACGGTTCACGCCTGGGAGCGAAGTACGGGATGTTCCTGTCGAAGTTGAGGCTGGTGCCGCGATCCTACTCCAACGTGACGTGAGCGTAAACAACTCGATCGTGCCGTATGGACCGACCCATCCCATGATTACGCGGTCACGCACACGTCACATTGATGAAACGACGGACCCGGAAGAGGCAGGTACAAGGGAAAAACAAGTGGTGGCATCGTACGAGGTCGGAACTGCGCGTCAGAGGATGACTCCAGAACGTCCGCAGGCTAATGACTAACTGCTCACAGTCTACGAAGGTGGGCAAGCAATGGCGGCTACCGCCGATGTACCTAACACGTATGCCGAGGCAACTGCCGGTGTGGATAGGGATGAGTGGAAGAAGGCAATCGCAAGTGAACTGGAGTCACTCAGTGCGAACGAGACCTGGAAACTGGTGCCAAGACAAGCCCATCAGCGGCCCATCGGTTGTCGTTGGGTATTCGCGTTGACGCGATGGGGCAAGTTATTCGACACAAGGCTCGTCTCGTAGCTAAGGGGTTCTCGCAGAAGCACGGCATCGACTATGAAGAGACGTACGCACCGGTGGCTTACATGAATTCGATCCGTGCCAAGCTCGCGCAGTGCGTTGCTGACGGATTGGAGATCGAGCAGTGTGACGTCGACACGGCAATCCTGTATGAGAAACACAACGAGGAGATCTACATGGAGTTACCCGAGGGACTGCAAGAACTACTCACTTTGGCTGAGCCTGAAGGCGAGGATTACGTCGTGTGTCTGTTGCTTCAGAGTCGCTACGGACTCAAGCAAGCGTCTCGTGCGCGGAATGAGACCATGGACAGTCACCTCAAGGACATGGGTTTCAAGGCAGCTGACGCCGACCCGTGTGTATACACGAGAGGTGAAGGTGGCGACGAGTGTATAGTGTGTCTCTACGTCGACGACATGCTCATTGCTGCAAAGGACAAGCCTAGCATAGCTTCGGTGAAGGCTGGCATTGCAGAGAAGTCAAAGACCAAGGACCACGGACGTGCACGTTTTATTCTAGGGATCAAGGTCGATTACGACATGGAGTGTAAGACTCTACGCATTAGCCAGGAAGCGTATATAGAGTCTATTATCAAGAAGCTCGGGCAGGAAGACGCCACACTGTGCCCTGGAAGCTGGAGTACACCTGACAAAGGCTGGCCAACCTCAAACCGAACCGACATGGCCAAGATGAGTTCCAAGCCGTACCGTTCGCTCGTGGGGAGCCTGATGTACCTGGCAAGTGTACACGGCCCGACATCTCAAGGCCGTTGCTCAGTTGCTTCCTGGGGATTACGGGCCAGAAGCACTAGGGTGCTGGTATCAGAGTGGTGCGCTACCTGTTGAAGATCACGGACGTTGGCGTCACATACGACGGACAAGGAACGGAATTGTCGCTTACTCGGATGCAGATTGGGCCGGCAACCGTGACGACAGATGCTCAGTTAACGGCATATTGATCATGATGTGTGGTGCTCCTGTAGTGTGGCGATCAAGTTTTTAGAAGACCGTCGCGTTCGCCCGTTGCCATCCAAACAACGACTCTGTTCTATCCTTTCACTCTACCGACTACAATCTTTCTAGGAGATTGGCTCTAGCCACAAACCAGAGAGCCATTTTAAGATTAGGGCAACCTGGACGCTGACCATCCTTCTGACCCATCGGATCAAAAAACGACAGCGTCTGATTTGGGTAAAGCAACAGAGATCAAACAAACGTTATTTGCATAGCTATGGCTGTCGTTCATTCCTGAAATACCCCGTGTTGGACGCCCGTCGCAGCCGTGCTGCGCGCTGCTCACTCTCACGCCTGACTTCACGCCGGCTGTCCTCAAGCCTGAGTTCTCGTGCTATCGGACCACACTACAGTCAGCTAGGGCGCCCTCTCCCGGCAATCAGTAATGAATACACAGAAGCGTGCTAATTCTTATTCGGAGGCCTCGAACGATGGGCGAGATCTGGAATCGGATTAAGAGTGGACGCCCGACGCGGTTGACTACCCTACTGGAGGAGGGATTATATGCTAACGATTTGCGTTTGGACACGCCCATCCTTCTGGAGTGAAAGGGTTTGATAGTTGGTCGCTGTTCGAGGCACACTTCAAGGTATTTCTCGAAGAAAAACCGAGAAACGAGCATAATATGCTATTATCTAACTAAGTCAGCACTGCGTATTTGCTAATACGCTATTTTGGGTTTGTTAGAGCATCTCCACCGGTGAGTATCAAACCGCACATTTGCTGCAAAATCGCCCGCGCCGGTCATGATAAACACAGCTTTTAAATGCAGCTCGAGTAGGGCACGAGCAAATTTGTTATGGTTTTATTTGAAGGGGTAGGGAGGAATTTTGTCGATCGGTCCTGATTGCGTTCAGAGCCAATTGCCAATTACTATAGTGGTCAGCAAGATGGCGCGAACGTTGCCGTAAATGCATCGCAATTGTCATACCGAACGACACGAAAGTCTGAGAAGGTGCTGTTTAAGCTCTTGCTTAACAGCACCGGTGGGGAACGCGTGAGACAATTTTTTTTTACTCGCACCGGTGGAGATGCTCTTAGACGTTCTACATAGGTTTTTCGATGACTCTAGACGCAAGGAACAAGAAGATGAAGGATAGCTATTCCAGATTAGATCTACAGGCCCAGAATTCAGAACTTTTGCTGGACAGAATTTCTCCTTACTACTTCGTGAGCTACTTGTGCACACAGGCTGGTACACCTCGGAGCCGTGGCATAGCAATCGGGCCTGACCTAACGTACGCCCCATCGGTTGCTCAACAAATATAAATGAATAAATGATTTTGTGTTTTTGAGAATCGTATTATGCCTTGGATAAATGTCACGATACGTCGAGATGGAGACCGTTACTACTTGGACATCTCGCTGCATGATACTGTGCACAATGACGTCTGCATGCCGAAGCGTACTTACACAGTCATGGATCGAGAAATGATCGAGCTATTATTGACAAGGTAAAGAATCTCTTTCCAAGTGTGCTCTATCCCCTGGGTAGACCACGAAATTTGCTGGAAACGTTAAATGAGCCGCGACTACCGGCAGCTAGACCCTACAAGTTGTGGAATTCTAGTGTTAGCCTTCATTGAAAGCTATTTGCTCCGGCAATAGGATGCTCTTTCTGACGTGGACTACTCGCGGTACGATACCTGGTGTCGTTGCTGTTACCGTAGGATGTTTTGAATACATTTACAATTTACATTCAATTTTTCCGTTGTGGCATTTCACATGAAGGTTTACATTGTGTAGCTAACATTGTTATTTAGTGCTCATTACATATTGTCACTAACAGTAAGTTTTAATACAAGTTCATGTAATCAACGCCTTTACTATTACTTCGTTGACAAACACTCCTCCAATTAGTACCTTTTCAGCACCATGTAGAGAGCATAGTCGAGGTCAGTTGGACTGGTTTTTGTCAGTGTCTACACTAGTTTGGATGCAGTTTGTACACAACTTGTATAATACTAAAAACAACGATGATGAACAGGCTCTCTGATTTGTGGCTGTATCCTCCGTCATCTTTCCAGCGACCCCCATTTGATCTCAAAACCAGGTGTGAGGCAGTTCGTAAGTTACAAAGTTGACAATAACAAACGTGAGTACACAAAAACACATTTTGATACAATGCAGACAGTCATGATCTTGATCTTCTCAATTACTTCGCAAAAGGCCGTGACACTCGCATATAGCTACAAGTCTCGCTAACTATGCTGCATCTTAGTAAAGTCGTCTTCATCATCTGATCCGTCGCTGCATGCTCGGTCCTCGAGAGACATACGTCCACGAAGGCGTCGGCGTTCACGGCATCTGTCCTGAGCGCGACGCCTCTTCTTTTGCATTTCACGACCGATAGAAACCAGTCTGTTCTGGAGCTGGCGGTATTCGTCACCGTTTGTCGAGCGGAGTGGATAGTGGCCAATGTGATAGTTTGTCAGCGCCGCACAGGTGTGGAAGATGTCATCGTATAGATCCTCCCCCCACCGGTTCTTATCAGCACAAATACGCCAAAGTCCACACAGACGCCCAAACCAAGTCTCGGCAATGATACGGTCGCTGGAGAGGTCAGCGTTCTGCTGCAGACAGGTTAGCATATTTCGTTGGATGAAAAAAATACAGCGGACGTGGTGGTCAAGAATCTGGTACCCCTTGCCCGCAAGAACGGCCCACGCATCGGCGTACTCGGAGTTCATTAGCCCCACGCCCCGCAAGGAGCGGCCCTCGCCCGTCTTTCGTCGTGTTGCATGATGGAAGGCCTCGTTGCGCCGAAACATTGTAATGTCGGGCGTGTTGCCACGAAAGTCCTCCGTGCAATTATTAGCGAAGCCGCGAGGGCTCACAGATACATCTACCTTGTATCCGTAGAGCTTGTGCTTAGCACTGTAGAATGGTACGGCTTCGGCCATTTTTCCAGCGGGCCTGCTGGCCGACTAGAAAGCCATGTCCGTGGCGTAAAACGCGCAAGGGTGGTACACGTACGTGTTACCCGAGGTCACGAGCATTTCGCATGTTCTCCTCCTGGGCTTCCTCAGCGACCCAGGCGTCGTAGAGCCTCGGTGCAGCTGCACGAATAGAACTCGTGATTGTCTTGATACAGGTCGGGGTTTCGATATGGAAAATGTTGGACAACATCGCCCATTCCATCCGTTCTTGAATACCACCAGCATCATGAACAGCACGTCCTTGCCTTTGAGCTGCGAGCGCCTCCCGCGTCCGACACTCCAGTGTCGGGCGACGTGAGCGCGTACGGACAGCCAGAGTGCGTTGAGCTCTCGTGGTGCGAAATTCGTCAGACGAAGGATGGCATCGCCACCACCTTCCGCAACAAAGCCGTCGTAGATGGGGCTCTGCGATGCAGTGCTCTCGTGTTCCTCGAGCACGCGGGGATACTCTTCGAGTTCTTGGCGACGGATGTTGTCACGTTCTTGCAACATTAGTAGTACGGACTCTAGGTGCTAGTGTCTGGAAGGGCGGGACATCTTGCTTGAGCTGTTAGGGGGGGGGCTTACTTAGCGCGAACTTAGAAGATTCGAAAGTGAGTGTCTGCATGGCCACAACGCGTGCCTTGTGTAACCTCGGCTCACGTAATTCTAGAAGACGCAAATCCGCAATAGTGATCTAGAAAAATCGAGAAGACAAACATAGTTCGCATCCTGGTTATCACTCTTACTTCTCTGTCCCACGAATTTATAGGGATTTTGGTTTTTGAAAGTAGAATTACCTACACGAACTCGATAAAAGTCAAAGTACCCTTATTCGAAAGCTTGTAACAGCGTGCTGTTTGCTGTATTTTTTGTAGCTTCATAACAGCGTCATCAAGTAAATAACGCCTCGAATGTGGGCTCATATTTGGGAGGATTAAGTTTTTTTTCGGAATTCAAGAGTAAATTAGTGAAATTACACGAAACTTTTAGCAGATGCTCACTCCGATTTGGCGACCCCTTACACACCAGCGTAATCACTGCCGACGTGTGTAACACTCGCAAATAGGAGCTCAATTAGACGAGGTTTTAGTGCTTGTTAAGGCGATATAAATCAAATCAAAGGAAAATGTCTTCAAATCATCGGAAACCGCACTATATCAGCCAATGGGATCATTGTAACATTTCGTGTGTTACATACAAAAACAAAATCCCTATACATTCGTGGGACAGAGAAGTACTCGTTCTAGATTTGTATAATTTTACTTAAGTTTTCTAAGTGAGGACTGATGCAAGCAATTATTACTAACAAACTTCTCGAAAGTTCTATTAGTGCTGCTTTCTGTATTTCTTTTACCACGAAACAGCGCTGTAAAATTCGTCTACATTAATTCCCGAGCCAAGTTGGCTCTGCATGTTACACTTGTACTTTGTATTGACTATTATGGCTATCGCGATTCCATACATAATTAGTGTTCTCCTATACACGAAAAGTAAAGTCAGCTGTACGGTCAAATAACTGGTTGTAAGTGTCAAGTAATTTTCGCTTACATGTCATTACCCAACCAACCTATGCATTTTGTGTATTTTTTTTGGAATGTGATCACAAGAATTATCGAATTGCTCAACAGGGATCCATCCACACGATACTATATTCAGCGTAAACCATGACAAGGTTCTTGCGCATGCTTTAAGGGCTATACCACCCCGATATTGAAATAGCTCGTCATTTGATGCGCAAATTAGTTCCTGCAACTTACACACCGGCTTACAGTCAGCTATTAATAAATAGCAAGGTACAGTACTTACAGTTTGTTAGTGTAAAATTTATTTTCTGAACAGCAAAACGCCCCACACTTTACATAATGGCCATAAAGTATGGCCATCCTGATGATCATACCCAAGCCTGGAACGAAGCGAAGACGAACATAGGTTCCCTGTCTTTTTAGCGATCCTGTAAGACCTCAAGAACTTGGTTCGCGAGATTTCATCGGTTCGTTTCCAATCATAAGTTAGCGAAGGAACCAGCATGGGACGAGAGAAGGTTCGCACCGGTTGGGCAAAAACAAACAAGATTGAGCTGTTAACTGCGGCTTTAGCAAACGGAAGAAACTGGGAGCTAGTGCTCAATGTTGTGACGAATAATACCATGGTGAGAATGAGCTGTCGCAGGTTTCATCGCTGCCGCCACCTTACTGTGCGGGAGGACATTGTACAGCTCACCGACTTGCCTATGAATATCTCACAAGGTCTAGGTGAGCTTCATACCGCCAACTCTCATCTACTTAATCCTGATAATATATCAAAGGAATTTGGCCTAGTTTGTGATGAACGAGTTCACAAGGCCATGAATTCGGCCTAATCTTCGTCCAATGCAGCGGTTGAAGCTAAAGCTGAGCAACTTGCATCGGCGCTTCAGTCTCTCTTACTGAAGTGCGCCGAAGAGAGCCAAGCGCAGACACTCAGCACCATTTCATCTCAAGTGAGCGAGTGTGAGGATCGAATGCAAAAGAAACTCGAAGAGTAATGGCGGCCGCTTGCGCTGCCCTTCTGTATGCAGCCGACGGGAGACTCCTACCAGTTCGGCGGTGTAGCTGAGGCCATGACGATGGAGTTGAGACCGCGTGGCGAGTAGATGGAGAAGCACTAGTTGTTGACAATCCTTGACCATTTCGAGCAGTGTTGTGCGAGCCGTTGAACGGATACCAATGCATACTGAGATTTCTGTATTTCCAGGTAATGAAAAATTATCCTTAGTTACTACCGTCACTGATTTATAAAGAAAAGTCATGTGTACCTCATGGGCAGATGCAGGTATGTAATTAGACTCAGCTGGCAAATTGCGAAATATTGGTTTTTACGTACCCCTGGGCCAATATGGCTACATCTATACTTCGTTTTTGTATGGGAGGGGTAAACACTCCTCCTTGCATCTCGTGTGAAGAGATTGAAAGTCAATACATTTCACCAGTATTACCAACACATAGCGAGAGTTACTTCCTCGGATTGACTGAGTTAGACCCATGAAAAGCAAATAAATTATCTTCACTCTCAAATTTGCGGGGTACGAATGAAATTCCGAATCGCTGTACGAGTTGTGGTGAGCCATTGCCTTCCGGTTAACGCGGGCGCGTTATCGCATATTGTGCAATCTATTGATGAATATTTGACTCCATTCCTGTGCAGCAATGTCTTCACGGCTGCCTGTGAGGGGGGAGCGTCAATTTGCACTCTCGAGTTCTTACTTTACAGGATCGCACCCGTGTGGAAGAAGGCGGTTGAAGCCGCAGCGCGAGGAGGTCGTGTGCATGTGCTTCATTAGATGGCAGAGCTTCAAGACGGCCGAGGTCCATGGCATGTGGATTTTAAAGATGTACTAGAAACTGCTGCCGCTCAAGGACATCTCGATACTGTCACGTGGCTGTACAAGAGAGATATAAACTGGCGCCATCTATCAAAGGAAACAAAGTCGATATGGATCAAGTATGCCGACAAGAATATACTCTACGGTCATTGCTCAACAGAAGCTCTAGAACTGGCGGTACAGCATGGCCATTTGGCAGTGGTGCAATGGATCTATAATACGAGTACGGACAAATGTATACTCACGAGTGATGCAATGTGCATTGCCGTCGCATATGGACATCTAGACATTGCACAGTGGTTGAATAAGGTCAGCGGCAGTAGTTGCAGGTCTTGGGGTGCATACACAGCAGCTACAAGAGGTCACCTTGAAATACTACAGTGGTTACAATCCGTGCATCTTCAGGAATGTACGACGTCTGCAATGGATGGAGCAGCTGAAAATGGCCATCTGGAAGTAGTGAAATGGCTGTACAACACGTGAGAGGAAGGCTGCACCTCGAGAGCCTTGTTTGCCGCTGTGAACAACGGACATCTCGAGGTCGTCGAGTGGCTTCATGGGGTTTTCAGTTTCTCCAATTGTGGTCAGTGGGTTTGCTCAAATGCCGCTGAAGGAGGACACTTGGATGTATTGCAATGGGTGCACGTCCTTTTCTCTAGTAAACTCAGCAGTTATGTAATGGATCGCGCCGCAATTAATGGTCATTTGGATATTATCATGTGTGCCATAAGCATCGAGTGGACAGCTGTACCGAAATGGCATCTTACAGAGCCGCGCGAAATGGCCATTTGGAGACTGTTAAGTGGCTCCATCACCATTACCCAGATCAGAATGTACCTGAAGCAATGGACCGAGCGGCTGGAAATGGACATCTCCATACAGTTAGATGGCTCCATGAGACCCGAGGAGAAGGCTGCACATCTCATGCAATGGAAAGTGCTGCTTGCAACGGTCACTTGGGTGTTATTCTGTACCTAATGGAGCACCGGCATGAAGGGTTTTCAAGCAATGCTATGATAGAAGCGGAACACTTTGAGATAAACTGCTTGTTCAACAAGAGAAGCAATTCGCTTTCTCGCCCGAGCCAAGTGAGACCTGCTTGGCTAGTTACCGTGGAAGCAATTTAAAAGAAGCGACCTGCTTTCATCAAGGGTTGCTTGAGATACCTCGCCGAAATTGCAGCACGCCGAGGCAATCTCGAAGTTCTAGACTGACTAAATGAGCTAGGACTAGAACTGTGCACAAATAGTCCCATCCGTGACGCGGTCAATCGAGGTGACGCGAAGTAGTTGCGGTGGTTTTATTGGAACCGGTTCGAGCTTTCTGGCCCAAATTTGCTCGAATTGGCAGTTCGAAGTGGCCAACTCGATGCGGCGCGTTGGCTTTTACAACACGGATTCAAAATTGCCTCTCTAGAGTTGATACTCGTTGCAGCAAGGACCCTCGAGGTGGCGTTGCTGCGCTTGATAGTAGAACATGGACCGCCTCTCGATTTCACGACTGCAATACTGCTGACAATGGGGTATCGTCACATAGAGATATCGCGCTGGATATCAGAGTCTGACCGGGTTCGTGTCGTGCTTAAGGCACTGGAAAAAGACAACCGAAAGCTGATTTGGTGGGTAATCACATGTACACGATTCGAAGACGCCAGCTCGAAACGAAGCATTCGAGACGCTATCCAACGTGCTCCTAACGATTTGCTGCTATGGATACAGAGGGGTCTCTCAGAGTTTAAGGCATGCGAGTGGTGCTTCGCAACATCAAACAAGCGAGCCAACAAGTTGGAAAAAGAAGAGGTAGAGCATCTGAAATGACGACGCTCGATTTACGAATGACGTAACATCTAGGTAGATAATTCGCTAATCTTTTTGAACCGAGGACCATTTAAGAAGATCTCAAATAAAAAACTAGTATCAACTCGTTGTAAAACATGTAGTACAGCTCGTACGTCGTTGGGGTGTGGTCTGTACTGATGAGCGTTGGTGCCTGTGGCCGTGAAATGTCAACGCTGACCCCCACGTCGCCTCCGATCTCAATGCTTTTGAACACTAATATATTTCTGTTGGTATTAGTATTACAGTGCGGATGTGGGAGCGAGCGTACTCCTCTCTTATTAATGGGATCTCGCGAAGTGGCCCCTGCCAACTGCGTCCGATAAGATTTTATGTGTTTCAAATAGGATTTATTTTTGGGGGCGGGGGTACAGAATTTGAGACTACGATAAGTTCTTGTACTCGTTGAGAAGTACGAAATTAAAGTACTGAATAACCTTACTGGTAGTTATGAATACTCTTTGTTAAGGCATACTGTACACCATAATTCAGCCAATCAGAGGCCATAAATGGAGCCAATTGTGGTGCGGGAAACGCCCGAGATCGAAGGCACCCTCACTGCCACCGTTGCCGCAGTTCTTGATTGACAAGGACCAGTTTTGGTGATATGAGTGGCCAAGCGCTGATTGGCTTAAAGGAGTCCGCGGGAAAGTGACTGAGTCATTCAGACGAAGTGGTGTGTCTCACACCACGACGTAACGACTGGCCACGACAGGACACATCCGGATGGTTTCCGGAAGGCGACTCTTCGAGGCCTCGTCCACCAGTCGCCGAAACCTCGGTGGTTACAAGATCTCCTCATAACGGACAAGTTCACACTAGATAATTGTATATGACATAGGAAAGAGTAGATTATGAGATAAGCGCCTTCGTGCGCAACTAACAGAGCAGAATTTCCTCCCGATCACACAAGAGTCAAGTCCGGCTGCGGTAAGTGTCCGTAGTGTCTGGTCCCGCTAGATCGCCAGGATTATGCCTGCTGGTGAACACGTTGGCTGAGAAGTTCAAGTGTTCGGCCACCCCGGTAAAGCCAAGAGACGTGAAGGAGAAGACTGTGCTGTACCGAAGTGTTGAGGACGAGACGTCCGACCCGAGTAGTGCGAAGAAAGAGCCTCCCATTACCTACAGAGCGAGAGAGTCAAGCTCCGGTCGCCCTCGCTTCCCGGCTGGACAAGCCCTGGACCCTTCACTACTGAGGGCCAGCGAGGTTATTCCAAGTGTGTGCGTGATCGCAGCCTAGTCGTCGCTCGTGACTAGTGCTGCTAAAAGAACTCGGTGTACCTATCAACAAAGTCAGGGCGCACAGGGTCTATTATCAACCCGGTGCTAGGTCAGAGTCAAGGCCTTCCGGTTGAACCTTCGCCCGAATATTCGTTAGGTCTTTGCGGACTTAGCGTGTGTTGTGGGTGGGAGTACTGGCAGACGGAAGCTCTGGCGTGTTCCTACACAACAACTGGTGCCGCGACCCGGGATTGGTAGTGACCCTTTGTGTGTTGTGACTTGTGTTTTAGATCACCCAGCTTACGAGCAAAACCCAAGTGAGAGAGAAGAAAGAAGAAGTGAAGATGGTGAAAGGATCGACAGCAGTACCAGCTACACCCATGAAGACCAGTGGAGCACGTGGCGGCGACTCAGGTTCGCCTCCGGATACCCCGCGCACGGCACCGATTGCTGAGCGCTCGGTTAGTTTCGAGGATGATTCGGCGGACGATCTAGACGCCCGAGATGATGACGATGTGAACGACTATGATGACCTGGAGGAGAAGGCGCAGGTGCGAACTTGGAGAAATTATTTTATTTGGTGGATGTTTAAGCTGATTTTGCCAGAAGGACCATGAGTGGTTTCTTATGTGAGTAATTAGAATGTAGTTGCGATTTTCCGAGCAGAGAAGGTTATTAATAGGCTAATAGTTAGTTTTGAAATCGAAACACCTTAGTCCTCCCATTTTGTTTTAGCAAAAATTACCAAATGCTTCCGCACCATCAATCGACACTTTAATGCGAATTACACAAAGCGTTTCGCGCCTCTACAAGTCGATAGGCAACTCCAATTGATTTAAGCCTCAAGCTCCCAGAGCTACAGGTTCCGCCACCTGAGAAAGGCAAACGGGGTCTCAAGCCCCGGCCGGAACCCAAGTATAAACGAAAAAAACGAAGGGCAGTACGCAGTCAAGAAACATACACAGTGGTCAACGTTAAATACAATAAAAAAAAATTCTGCGTTTCACAGTTTACGCTTCAATTACAATGGCGAATGTACAGAAGTGCGTGATAAACTAGTTCGCTGTGATGATAAAAGCTCCAAAACTCAATGAGAATTTATCAAATTTAGATGATAAACAAGTAGAACTGCATGGTGAATGTTAGAATGCACTATAATTGGTCGAATATGGAACCAATAGAAAAGCTTCAAACATCTTACTTCTTAAGGACACTTAAAAGGTGACACCACTAATGCGATTAGAACGCGTGGCGTGTGCCAGCTTTGTCCTCCTCACTTTAAAACGGACATCCTATTAATTTAGTACTTAACATTTCAGATACCTAGCGAGATGTAACGCCTATAGTGAAAGGACATAGTAGGAGTGGCCAGGTCCTGGGACTGGAAAGTTTCCATGGGGAGGACTACACCATGTGGCGAGATAAGGTGCTCACGCACATTGAGACGCTGGGTGAGAAGTACCAGCGAGGGTTGTTGGAAAAGGACAAACCAGAGGCTACGATTGTCATGATGGACTTCCTTGAGGGTACGCCTGAGAAACCAGTCATTTCGGTGGCGGGGGGAATTTCTCATGAGGAGGCGAAAGCCCAGCGCTGGTGCTACCAACATTGGACTGGGGCTCGGTCTGAGATATTGAATCTGTTCAACCAAGTGTTGCCTAACGTTTTTCTAAGTGGGTTGCCGGATCAAGTGTCCAAGATGAATCCTTGTGTAGTCATTTTCAACCCACTCAACTTTGAAAGATACTCAGGATACCTTCTCCTTATCTTATCATCAATCTCCATTGAGTGCATCGGTGCCTCATCTTTGCTGCTTTCACTCGCTGGGACATCCCCGTTATACTCAAGCTCGTCCGCATCATCAATTTGCTTACTCAAATTGAGTTCGAACTTGGCAGATTCAGCTGGGATCCGTTCTTCGTCTTGGTTCACCTTCGCCTTCTTGATAGTCGACTTACCGCCTTTCTTGACCGTCATCGCTCGCTTCGTTTCGGTGACAGGAGCCGCCCGGATGATCGATCGGAGCAAGTTGCCTCCAGGCCTTGTTTTGAATTACGATTAGCAGTTATCACTGGGCAAGCCTTCTTCCAGTGACCGCCCTCGAAGCAGTTGTAACACTCAGCCGATGGTACTTCGGAAGATGGTCCTGAGTTCCTCTTTATCTCCGTAAACGTTTTCGCCACATTGACAGTTACCGGACGTCTCTTATCGGTCAGCATCAAAATTTCCTTCTGGGAGCGATCACCGGAAACGCGACGGAGGTTCACCTCTACGTTTTCAAAGAAACCACTCTTCTGTCATGCTAATTGAACCTCCTGCACAACCCGGTCTCGGTCACCATGTCCCTGCCAACCAGACCCCTCATCTTCCGGTTGAAGTTTCGCCGTTTCTTTAGCTGACCCCCAAATTGGTCCAGTTTGCTCCAAGAAGACACTCCCACTGGCGACGTAACTCGATTACGCATCCCGCATCCCCGAGCCCGTATTTTTGCTCGAGTTCCTTCCATATGTATAATCTATGGGTGGTTGATACAGGGGCTGGACATGCTATAAGTTCGGACAGAAAGTGGTTCAGCCGGCTTGACAAAGGGCGGGGTCATATTTTCGAATATGGAAACGGAGGCACTCGTCAACCTAGTACAAGGGACAGTGAGATTTAGTATTCTCAGGGTACTATAGTGATATCTCGCTACAAAATGCCGCATTTCATAACGAGTGCGGTAGTAACTTGCTCAGTGCATACTATCTTGCTACACAAGGGTATTACAACATTCAGTCAAAAAGTAGAGAGTACTTGTACTTTGTTGATAGTAACCGATTCATATTTGCTGCAGTAGACATAGCTGGGGTGTACTATTTACCGAGCAGGCAACTGGATAACAATGTAAGAGTACTAGTACTTCTCGACCAAAGATCCAAAAGACGTTGAAGGGATGGCTTCTAAAGCTAGATCCTGTTGGTAAAGGCAGACTGATAAACATCCTTGCCGGCGGAGTAATCAGAGATGAACCCAAGTTGTCCAGATAAGAAAATGGAACGGGTATCATTTTTCTGTCGTACATGCGAGATGGCTAATTTGCGGCGAATGTCTTATAGGAACATGGTGGAAGAAAAGGTAACTGAGCCCTTGCACACGTTGCATAAGGACACTTTGAGAAAGATAATACCACATGGCCTCTACAATACTAATGGGCACAATATTGCTCTTGCAATACTGAACGATGCCACTGCTTAAAATGATATTTTGTACTGAAGTCCCTAAAAGAGGTCGGGACCATTGTTAAAACCCTTATTAGGCAGCTGGAGAAACAGTTCCCATAAAAGGTAAACGGATAAGGACAGACTGGGGTACTGAATTTGTCAACGAATTCTTAAAAGGATACTGCAATAAAAGTGGGATTGTGTACCAAACGTCAAATGTGGAGACTCAAGAAGAAACGGCCTGCTGAGCGAGCTCACCAGACAATAATGGGCAAAGTTAGGTGCGCATTTATAGAATCGGGCATGGCTGCTAAATGGTGGCCAGAGGCACTGAAATTTATGACAGCGGTGACTAATAGGATACCAACAGCCCGACTAAAGGTTAAACGTCCATACGAAGCTCTATTTGGGACTAAACCAACGGGGGTTGAACTTCACATATGGGGAAGTACATGCTACGCCCATGTACCAAAATCTAAACGAACCAATCCGAAGCTGAATGAGAGGGCTTTAGAGGGCAACTTGCTTGGTCTTTCTGAAGACAACAAAAGATATCGTCTACTCGTCATTAAAGGAAATAGCCCGAGATGTAAATTCGGGGCAACACATACTGAGGGACTGACCTCACGATCATTTCCGTCCCGAAAAAATAAGGGGAATGAGGACATAGTCATGGAAGCAAGTGAAAAAGGAAAAAAAGAAAATTGTGCCAAATGTGTCTGACAAGCGGCTAATTTGCTACTAAGCTAAAGAAGACTGTGCTGGATACTGAAACCGTGGGACGGCAGGAACAACAAGTTTCTGTGCCACGTATACCTCGCAGTCGTAGGAAAAGGACTCGAAGTTCTCATCTACAGGACTATATCGTTCCAATTAACGCTATCACAATTAGCACAGAAGTGATACCGATTCCACGGTCAATCAAGGAAGCGAGACGAGGCCCACGCGGCCAACAGTGGGAGACTGCGCTGCATATTGAGTATCAAGCTCTAGCTGCAAACGGCACTTGGGAAATAGTACTATTGCCAAAAGGAAGAAACATATTAGGTTGTCATTGGGTATTTGATGTGAAGTATAACCCAGATGGAACAGTTAAAAGATTTAAGGAAAGACTGGTTGTTAGGGGAAACACACAAACCTACGGTGTTGATTACGACGAGATATTTTCACCGGTGGCGCGGTATGAATAGATAAGATTACTACTGGCAATAGCAACTATAAAGAATCTTCATGTCCGTCAAATGGGTGTGTCGACAGCTTTCCTCAACGGATCGGTATTTGAGGATATTTATATGTAACAACCTCATGCGTTTAGGCATGGGGATGCGTCCAGTGTGTGCAAACTGCAGAAAGACCTATATGGACTCAAACGAGCACCGCGCATATGGTATGAACTTCTCAATAAGTTTTTGGTAAGCATAGGGTTTTGTCGGTGCAAAAAGGAGTACTGTTTGTGCCGTCAAAAGTGGGAGGTAAATGGAGTGATGCATATAGTACTTGTTTGCGTCTAAGTGGATGATATTACTATCCCGTCTAGTAGTATGACACTGATGCAAAAGGTGAACTTCGAGATTTACTATGAAAGACCAAGGTGATATCCATAATCTTCTGAAATTGGAGATTAAGAGGGATCGGACAAATAGGATTCTGAGTATGTCCCAACACAAGTATATTATGGACTACTACAAAAGCTTGAAATGACTGATAGTAACTCAGAACCAACACCGCAGGCAAAGAGTATAGTACTTGAGAAAGAGAAAAAGTTAAGTCCAGAGGAAATCTCAGCACAACCATTCGATTACAGAGGTTTAGTGGGGTCACTGATGTGCCTTGTGCGTGGTACATGCCCAGATATAGCAATTGATGTCAGAGAATTAAGTAAATTTCTGTCATGCTATAATAAGAGCCACTACAATGCAGCTCACAGAGTACTAAAGTAACTAAAACGAACGTCGACATTCGGAATCGTATTTGACGGGAAAAGTAAGGGTGTGATATATGAGCTGTACACAGACGCGAGCTTCGCGAATGCTAATTAAAACTGAAAGTTAGTGGCTGGGTATGTGAGTGTTATGGCAGATGCGTGTTTTACTTGAAATGTTCAAGACAAAGTACTTTGAGTCTTCATACAGCACAGGCTGATTTAATAGCTGCAAGTGAATGTATTAAAGAAAGCGGATGATTATGGATACTATTAGAGGAATTGGAATTTAAGCAAAAACAGCAAATAGTGTGTTGGTGTTATAATAAGGGAGCAATGAGTATTATAAAGGGCCCAGCGAATCGTACATCGACAAAATACGTTGTTATCAAAGGGCTGTATGCTCGAGAGATTCATGATAAGGGAAGAATTGTAGTATCATACTGCAACACAGATGATATGATTGCGGATGCCCTCACAAAGGCACTGCCTCAAACTCAATTTGAGAAACTCAGAAGTCTCATGAGTGTAAGGAACATAAGTCCCCCTCCCCTTACCACAATAGAGGTTGTCACTCTGTATCACAAGATACTTTGAAGTTGAAGAGCCACCATGTGGCATATCCCAGCCGTCCGGCTCAAGTTGAAGTGCAAACACACTTCTCAAGGTTGAAGTGCAACGATACTTCAAGCTGAAGTGAAAGAGTAATGCCCAAGTTGAGGAGCACCAAGGATAAGACTTATGCGGTTAAAGCGGAACAATAAGACAGAACGTTATGATATTGATTAACCCCCCAGCGCCCAAGCCCTTTTTCGCCATTTTCGGGTACTTTTGACATGTTGTCAGAAGCAGCATGTTATAGACACCGGGCATTTGATTTCACTATGATCTCATTTAAGTTCGAGTACTGGTTCTGAAAAACGCGACATGGGGCCTCTCTTCAAATCATCTACAAACCTAACATGTTGTATTCGACATCCTCATAACGAATTTGGCAGGGAACAGTTATGGCCTTTTTATCAAGAGACTGGTCAAGTGGAATATAGACGTACTAAAAACAAACATAGGCATTGATACGTCAGGGCTCAACAAAAGTATTGATGCAAAATTAGTGCAATGATCCGTTGCAGATCGGCTTTTGCTTACGTATCATCCTATTGCTGACCACCCACCTGCTCTTCCTCGTCACCTGCATCGTTTAGTCCATCATCATATCCATCTTCTTCCTCCGAGCCATCGACCCCCTTCTCTTCATTTTTATCGTCGACGCGCTCCTCTTCCTGAACGCCTCCGCGTCGCTGCCCCATCCTCCCGTCCCAGCTCCTCGATTCTGGATGTCCCTGCCGGAGCGTTGGTAGGGGCGCTTTGCACACAGCGCCCTGACCTTTGCTTGTTCTAAAAAAAAACACGTTTGTGTGTTGCCGGGGTAGTGCTTGTGTTCCTTTCTGCACAGATTCAAAATGCCATGAATTGGTTAGCTAACTTGACCAATGGAAACGCGTACGATGGAAACGATACGCGCACAGCTTTGTCTGCCTTGCTACAACCAAGGCAACAGTATTTTTGGCGTGGGGGTGCTCACTGATTTTTCGCTTGAGAAACGCAAACCTTGGAGTTACGCTGTTGACGTCTGCGATTCCTTCTTTCATCAGTTGCCAGCCCGGGCTTTCAATAGGCTTGCGGTTTCCACACAAGTAGGCAACAGCTTAATACCTTTATCGTCTCCAGCCCCCACGTGTGAATAGGGAAAACTAAAAAATATCAATCACGAACGATGTACAACTTGTATCTAAACGTGAAAGCGAGCAGAAAACCATATACAGCATGGACCACATACAACAAGTATATGAACGTTCGGGCACACATCCACATGCAACATGAATAAGATACAACATGAATACTTAGCAATTTTACGAGGGCTTATATCTCCAACCGCTGTAATACAACTAACCTAAGCATAACGATGGTATATGAAGCCGTCTTTCCACGACTTCCCCGCAACGAAAAACCTATTTATGTGCTTGAAAATTGTTACACCAACATGTTCCAATGATATTCATATCCACGTCTGCGTAAACCGTTTATTCACTCAAACAATACATCCGTAACTGTCGGTCAACTTAGATATCGCCACCGACTGACATTTCACCGTTGCGGCCGTCGTCGGCTTCACTTGCTCTATAGTAGATTTCTCAATCACCCGTGCCTTCTTCATCTATCTCTCAATTAACTGCCGCAATCGTCCATCATCGAGTCTTATCTAGAAAACACGTAGCGAGCTTTGTCATCGTTATAGAAGCAGATCCCAACCACCGTGTTGTCGCAATGCGACTCTTCCACAAGGTATGCCTTGCAAATATGTGTGCATTGTCGATGCGTCTAAGGGTAAATATGACATGGCCGGACCGATCGTGACTATAGCAGCTCTTGTAATATGTCCACGAAAAAAGATATTAGTAATACGTTTTGTCAACATGATGCATACGGATGGTGCTGTACCTGTCGCCGTCACGAGATGTTATAACTGCACCCTGTAATGCTGAATGTTGTACAGTCCTGCATAAGATTCGCCATGGAGGGTCAGTACAGGCTGTACATGGAAGCTGGTGGCAAGTTATACCTCAGATATGATGAAGATGGCTCCAGGGAGCTTGGTAGTCCTCACCGTCGATGCCCTGCCTTTCTCGGTCGAAGAACGAATACTCACCTCCCCCAGCATTCCCTTCTTCGCCCCCCCCCCCCCCCACTTGCTTGCGTCTTTGGTAATCTTGAAATGCCTCCCTCTCCGCAGCTAGCACGTCGCTCTTATTCGTCTCAGCCCCCCCCCCCCCCCGTCTTCTGTGCATCACTAGCCACTCACTCATCTCTATCATATACAAATGAAGTCCTTCTCGCCTTCTCCTCACTCCCGTCCATTACTAACAAGTCAACTGCTTCTGAGCAGCAAGATACGACGCGGCCTTGCCGGAGCGAGGCTTGGCCGCTCAGTGAGCTGTTCGTGGTGCTGTTCGTGGTGCTGTCGCTGGTGGTTGTAGACTTTAGTCATCAAACCGGGCGTCAGCCATCCTCTCACTAGCCAAGATATTCCATGTTCCTTCGTCAAGCGATTTCTGTTGAGTTGCAGACTTCCAGGTGTTGGGCAAACCACTGACGCTCACTGCACGTTTTGCGCTGGGCAGGTTTCTTCAGAATGGTCTTGCTTTCTGCCCCCCCCCCCCCCCCGACTTTTTTTCAAATGGCTAGCAGCCACGATTTTGAAAGAGCGGGCGAGGGAGAGTTATGGGCTTTTTTGTTGGTTTGTCCGTGTCCAAAACCCACCTACCCTGTGCATTTTCAGAATCGTCGGGTTATGTCCAGGATTTGCTTGTACTTGATTTTACTTTAGTTTTGCCGTTTTTCGAGCCAATCCCTATATAAACATGTTGTATATATAAATTATATAACATGTCAGATGTTGTCATATACAGTGTTTGGGCGTTGGGGGGTTAACCCTCATGCGTTCACAAATCAATGGTTATGGACTAGACTACGACAGAACACGATAACGTTCAGATACCGAGTAAGAGCCACCGTTGACCGCATCTAGGAAGGGAGGGGCAAGCCCCAGACGTGCTTAATTGGAACTGTGCTGATGTGCTCCCCAGTCTCAGGATGGTGGTATCGCAGATCAAAGCCTGGACGTTTGGCTTGGCTGTCGTAGCCCCCCCCCCGAAGGGTTAAATAAGAGGCCAGCGGCGCTAAGTCAAACCTTTATTGTTGATTGCAAGTTTGAGAGTAAATGAGCTGAAGGAAGTCTTGCGAGCAAAGGCGAAAAAAGTAAAGGTGCAAAATAAAGGCAGAAGCCATAGGGAAATCAGTAAAGGAAATTGGTTGGGTCACAAAAATGGGAAATTAGGGAATACGTATGGATTATATGACGTCTCAAATTTCAGATGTCGTAAAATTTGGGAGCCACCAATTTTGGATGAACAATGTGCGAAAAGTCGCGACAGCGAAAAGTCACATGCCTTTTTGTGAAAGGTCGCAGCTTGATTTTTGGATAAGGCATGCAGAAGCAATCAAAGTCAGGACAGGAAAGAGTGTGTTTACTATTAAGAACGTAAACAATCCACATAGTACGAAAGGTCGTATGGTATTATGATGGATAAGTCGTAACTGGATTCAGAATATGGCGGGTCATACGCGACCACAGATATGATAAGGAAGATGTGTTGAAATTTTAGTGGGAGTGTTAGAATGCACTATAATTGGTCAAATATGGAACCAATAGAAAAGATTCAAAAATCATACTTCTTAAGGACACATCACAAGTGACAACACTTGCCGAGGGATGTTAGTGGCGATAAGAACGCGTGGCGTGTATCCGCTTTGTCCTCCTCGATTTAAAACTGACGGCCTGCTAATTAAGTGCTTAACATCGGCTAGTTTTGGTGATAAATAAACCAAAATTGATCATAACATCTAAAACGAAAGTTAACACTCATTTTTTTGTTTAAGAGGATGCTTTCTTGACTTTTTTTTCACAATTTGAGAGATAATAGATAATTGCAAAAAATAGCCATGTAGTTCTAGAATGTTTCTATTTCGATTTTTTGTTTGTTAAATTACCAATTATTGGCTACTCATGCCGTTGATCTCAGCAACCATTTACCGGTCAAGCTCAGCGCTCAGCACGATAGCGGGCGAACAAACGTGCTGTAGGTAACATGGCTAGCCCCGCATCTAGAGGAAATCCCATTTTCTTGTGCGCGTAGTAGCACTTTGCAACACGACACCTCGACTCCTTCACTGCTTCAGCCCGAGCTGCCATGGAAGCAGAGTCGCACTTCAGTTTCTTGTTGAGGTGTCGTTTTAGGCCCCTACGCGGTCTTGAGTTTAAGGCGGCCATGTGGGCAAGTACCGTTGCGCATTGATTTCCCCTTGTCTCTTTTCGCAGTGCCAACTCCAAGTCTGCTGCGTAACTTCATAGGTGCCGAGAAAAAGCAAAGCACCGAAAGGATATTCCAAAAAGAGGACGGAAAGCTTTTCGTCCCTCCACCCCTTGGTATTACCATATACAGAAACATTCCCTTTGTTTTGGAGCTCCCTCACCTCCTTCCAAAAATGAATGCCGAACCCTTGCCGGAGGTGGATGCTCTCGTTGTTCGTCTCGGTTTTCTTTGACGGGATAACTTTGCGACTACAAACGGGGGAAGTTTCGTGCCATCGGGGTCCCCCAGTAGCATTACACTTACTCCGCCTTTCTCCTTGTTACCACAGTGGACCCACACTGTCTTTGAGCCTCGTGAGGTAAGCGTGGTCTTTGGCACGTATTAAAAAAAGGACTGCCGTCTGGTCCGCGTTAAAGACTCGATCGACACCGAGCTCTTGCATTTTCGCCATAACTTGATCTTTGAATGTCACAGCGATGGCTTGGGCTTCTGGAGGAGCTATCTGGTCCTTTCGGGTGTTCCGACGGAAGGACAGCGCATGACGACGGATGAGATTAAAAAAATGATCCTAAACGTGTACTTAGCCAACAAAACAGACTTAGGAACACGAACCTCTATTGCTACCTCTAGCGCCTTGGTCTGTAGCATGAAGGCGGGTACCGGAACGCCTTCATCACGGAGCGCCTTGACCCACAATACCACCTCCTCCTCTGATCGTGCCGATAACACTGTCGCAGCGATGAGGGCGCGGACCCTGCGAGCAGCCCCTCCGTCAACCTTAGCGCATTGATCTTCAAACTGGGCTCGTTTCTTTTCCCAGAGGTACACTGACTTTCTCTTTGTCTCTTGTTGGATGCCTGCTAGCCCCGGGTAGAACTTGTCCAGGGTGGCTGGCATGCTCGCCCCATTGTTGGAGTGGTTAATAATGGCTAGCTTTATGCAGTATGGCTCCGTAATTCTCTTAAATTGACGCTTCTTAGCTCCCTGACCTCCCGGTAGCCTTTTACGCCCTGGTCTCCACCGTCGGACGCGCGTCATTGCCGCACAAAGAGATTTGATGAATGGCTATTACTTCCTCCTGGGGTGAAATAGTTCAATTACTACTTCATAATATAGTACAAACAATCATATAGGAATAAACAGGTAGCAAAACCATTCTTTAACCCAGATACGGTGATATAGACGCAACACGTACCATCACTTCGCCTGGCAGCACTGTTTAAGATTGAGAGCGGCACTAGTGCCAAGTTCACCAATACTATCACTAGATGAATAAATAGCGCCTTAAACTGAAGCTTGTACTGTATAGAATACTGGGATGCAATTTTACACGTCAGATTCCTTTTAGATCGCTTATTACGTTGAGGCAAAATTTTGGTCAAAATCTATCCGCTCTGAAATTGAAACACATTTTTGCAGTTTTTTTGGCATTACTCTGTAATTTTTGCAGCTTTTGCAGTGTTTGAAAAACCACAGCCAATGGGGGGGTTCGCACTGGCAAATACCCAGTAGGCTACTTGAATTTTTTTTACAGTATCATCTCAAGATTCCGGTTATTTTTTCTAGTTGCGTTCCTATTGGTAAACTCGACCAATAATCTCAAAACTCGAAAGAGGGGTGCAAATGGAAGGCGTGGAGGCGGGCAGGCTAGCGGCGCTGAACCAGTTTCTTTCGCGAGGCTGCCAGGATGAAGAAGACGACAGCGACAGTGACAGTGACGACGGCTTGACGCATCTCTTTCTCTGCGCAACAGCGAGCGCCCACTCTCTCACACCACAAGGATTGTCGAATGATGAAATAAAGTGGTGGATGAAGCCCCGAAGTGGCGAGTGGATTCGTGAGTTAGTAAGCTCAAAGGGAAGTTTTGACGACGTGCCCTTCTATGACAGTTTCCGGATGTGTCGAGATACATTCAACAAGCTTCTGGTGCTAGTGAAAGATCGCATTGAGAAGAAAAATACCAATACCCATATCAGCATTGCGAGCTTCAGTCTTGTTGGCGGCCTTGACCTGCTTTCTTTAGTCACTGGGAAGCTCAAACCAACTAGGCTGCCCAGTAGAGCGATTGACACGGTTGCTGTTGAATGCCACGATAAACTTAAAGGCAATAAGGAGGTTGTTCTTCTTGTCGATGACAGCTTTCTCAGATCGCTGCGTCCCCCCACAGAGGCCCTTGAACCGCTCGTATATGCGGTCATTGATAAGAGACGTGGACTCCCCCTTCTCCGCAGGCGTCTCGAGCTCCAGCCTCCATGCCTTGATGAGCTTCAGCGTCCGTCCAGTTCTTGCCGCGTGTGTGGACACCTTGCTGAGGCTTCTGCTTTGCCATTTTGCTCTCCCCCTCAGGTTTTGAGTAGGTAGCCTACTCAATCTTTGCAGTAGCAGTTTTGCTACTGTATAATTCTGGCTCTTCTGCCCTGTTTTTGAGTAGGCATGTACTGATCTAGGTTATATTTTGTTGAGTTTCTACTGGGAATTTACCAGTGCGACCCCCCCCCCCCCCTGGGAAACAATTATGCACCCAACAGAAAAATTCGCAGGCCAATTGCTTTCCAAGAAAAAAAGTTGTGAGTCCCCGTATGATTTTCTATGCAATCATTCCCACCGAGAGGAAGTACTGTGTAAGTTCATAATGTGGTACACACCTAGTATTGTCGGATAAAAGATGTATTTTAAAAAATCAGATTTCTGCTCTCTGATTTGTCAAATAGTGCCGTCGGATATAAGAGGTTGTCGGATGGAAGAAGTATTATACGGATGAATATACACGTCTTTCCGACAGATAGAATGGAAGGATAGTGATGAGGTTAGGGGTATCCTGTTTTCCGTTAATCATTAATCTTAAATTGCTTCTGTCGGCCAATGACATCACGTGTGTGTAGGTCTCCTTTTCCGACAGCTTCCGACAAATATTTGTCGGAAGCCCAGCCAAATATGTATACAGTCAAACCTGCTTATCTGAGGCACATTCGGTGACCAGTGGAGGCGTTGACTCATATAAAATGGTTCCATTTAAAGAAACAAATGCACAATTCCAAAAGAAAGTCGCCCATTGTTCGCTGGCGCTTTGCTTTCGAAGCACTAGCGTGAACTAGATTCGTGATTGCGTGCAGTCCTTTGCGCTCGTTGTCTGCGGCCTCACCATACTGTAGCAAATAGGAAGAGAGCTTCATGCAATGCTTCAAAGCGATCGAATCGAACGCCCAATCGTGTCATCGACTTCGTCGTCCGCTCGTGGTCAATCTCTGGTGCTTGGTCGACGATCATGTCCGGCTCGTGAACGTCGTCAATGACCACGTAATCGCCAACATTTATACAGTGTACACACAGTCAGATCCGCCTTCATCACAGAGAGTGCGACCGATTCCTCCTTGGTCAACAGTTCCACGATACCAGCCTCGTTGTGCCCCGTCGGTGGTTATTGTCGACAGGCTGTGGCGCGCTGTTAACGAGATTATCATAGTGGGAGGAAGAAAGGAAAACCTGGGAAGGGTATATCCGTCCTTGGTTCGGAGGAGCAGGTTCTTTTGAACTCCAAGGCAGCAACTACGGACTTCACGGGATAATACACTTTCTTCTCTCCCTCCTTCGCAGCGGCTTCCACATACTCTCCGCACTGTCGCACCTTCACTAGCGTGGTGCCATTTAGAATTCGAGTTGTGACCCAGCAGTTCTTTATTGTGTTGGCCGTGACTCCTGACCACGCCTCAATAGAAAACTGGGCTGCTTCCAAAACATTCAATTTCCTTGTAAGATTCGGCTCCATCGCGTCCAAGCACCAGCGAATAAACAACTTTCGGTATCGTTCTAATAATACCTACATACAAATAAAAATGGTAACAAATAGCAACAAAAATTAAACCTATCAAAGGGCCATTCATGAATCAGTTAAAAAGGTCTGGCTCGATTTGGTTCCCAAAATGTGTGGCTCAGTTAGCATTTAGACAGTTTTGCATCTTTTAAGCAGCAGCATAGTTTATCCAAGTGATCATTTTAGTTCCCTCACCATTTGTATCAAATAAAACTCGTGTTGCAGATAGAGAGGATCAGATAAACAGATTTGACTGTGTCTGCTTACGAATGTTCAGTATAAAACGTATTTTGGAAATATCCTTGCCATTCCGACAACTAGGCATTATCCTACTTCTAGGTAAATACAAGTAGTATTATACTACTAATAGTAATACATTTTGAGGTTGACGATAAAATAACAAGCCTTATTAAAAAAATATTAGAGCAGAAGCACAGGTGAATTTTACGTCAAATATAGTGCATTATTCAATTAAACTAAAGTTTTCGCTCATTGTAATCCTAAAGACAGGATAACCACCTCCCCGAAGTCACGCACGAGCAGCTGTAGACGACTACGGTTATCAGCGTGATTAGTATGACGAACGGGTAGGATACGACAAGCGCGGGCAACAAGCCTGAGTCCTCGAGAGCCTCCGCCTCCACGACTCCCACCACCTTCACATTGGCTCCTTCCTCCAAACTCAACCGCCGCCTCCATGGCCGTGGCCTCCCCCGACGCCATAGCCACGATCTCCTCCATAACGGTTGTGGGCTCCATGGTCTCCTAGCCACGGTCGTATCGTCATTGACTGCATCCTCCAGTTCCGCGGCGGCCATTATGTCCGCGATTTCCACCTCCGCCGTACTTGCCGTAGCCTCGAATATCTCGACTCCCTCCGCCGTAGCCACGGTTCCCTCCATCTCCAACGCCTCCACCTCCACCAAAACCACGATCATCACGGCCAAGATCACCACGCCCACCGTAGCATCCACCAGAGCAATCACGGGACTGGCAATCATGCGAAGCTCGACAGGCAAGTCCAGTTCACGAAGCCGCCATGAGATCGCCAGCGGACGCGCCACCTTCACCCGCTATATTCCGCTTGTCGCGGAGCACCAGCACGAAAGAACTACGGAATGCACCCGAGCGCGACGCCACCGAGTATACCTGCAGTGAGCCCGCTGCCGACACGCTCGAAGCCAGCGTCGACAAGGGCACATTCGACACGATCACCACGCTACCTTGAGCGTGCGTCTGCACGTCGATCTTCACACCGTAGAAACCCAACCCGCTCATGAACGTGCGCCCGTAAGCTTCCACGCTCGTGGACCAGTACTCCGACCACACCGTAGCGCTGTCGGCCGAAGCGCCGAGCGCGCGCAAGTCGATCATTGACACCAGGGCCACGTTGCCCTCCCGCCCCCCCCCCCCCCCCCCCCCCACACACACACACAACCACCACCACAACCACCACGGACAGCCCGCTGTCGCTTCAAGCCCGCCACCAGCACGCCGCGCTGCCGCCGCTGTCCTTCACACTCGCCCGCCTGCCACCAGTGCCGCCATCGCCGCCGTCCTCCACGCTCGCCATCGCCGCCGCTACACGCGTTTGCTCACCCAGGGCCGTTCCTTTTTTAATAAATAAATGAAACAGTTGGCGGTGACCTGGGCTATCCCAACACCCGGTCGTCAACTATACTATTATAATGCATATGTATTAGTTGAGTGTTTGCCTTATACTCAAGTCGGTCTACAAGGTGTTAAACGTGGTCGAGCCAATGTCCACCTCTGTATACTCGTGGCTGGGGCGATTCGGAACTCTTCGAGTGTGTAAAGAGTTAATACCATTCCTTGTTACTGTTTTATGACGTGCTATCATTGATCCACCTACCCCGAGAATGGCCCAAATCTGTATGTCCGGGACACGTTGCTCCCTCAGCGATAGCACCATACCTTCAGCTTGATCGTGCTCCGTGCCACCCCATCTCGATTCGAGAGATCGAGATCGTTCTTGCAGATTTCTAACAACATTTTCACCAAGTCGTGCATATGCAGTTCGAGCGGAATTGGACGCTGTAGTTGTACTCGTCGTCAACGTGGGACTGTCTGGCTGGGGTCACCTGTACCGCCAATTTGGCGGTCTACATTTCGGTGAGATTCGCTCATTGAGATAAGGTGGACGCCTTGGATGCCATCTGTGTGACTTGAACAAGTCGTCCTACACTTCAGATGCAACTCCCACGATAAAAATAATTAATTCAAATTTGGTTCTGGGAGTGGGGGGTGACCCGGGTCACCGCCAACTGTTTCAAATAACACTGTAATGATAATTTTTTATTGGTTTCGAGGGTTCGTGAATTATAATGGACCATAGATTGGTGTGCAGAACCTGAACTGGTCCCGACATCCCATTTGTCGGAAACATGTCGGAAAGGGCTAGGGTGTCGGAACGGTTGTTATGGTACGGTACTTTTATTGTGCTATGCAGATATGTTTACCTCTATTTTAGAGTGCTAGAACAGACTTTTAAAATAGCTAAAACCGACTTTTAATTAATCGAGTTCTTAGACTAAAACCACACGTATCCTTACTCGTTGAACAACATGCTCTATTCTCTTATAAAGGTTTGCGAAACATGCACTTTTACCTTGTGCTTCCACGGGACGTGCTTCACATGCATGAGCTCTTCTTTGGTCGTGAAGAGCACGTAGAACCCGTACGGTTTGGGCTTCTGCAGTCTCGACGTGTCGGGCAAATTCTTCGTTTCCTAGCCATTTAAGCCCGCCAACTCCACATCAGATATGCCTTTGCTGTTTTACTCAACACCGTAATATATTCGAGCTGAGGCATGTACTCTAGGCACTAACTGAACAGACTACTTTTTATCTGCTATACCAGTAATGATCAGTACCGGGAGATAGCTCGGTTGGGCCATCGCTGATCACGCCTAGTGTGTCGAAAATCGCTGCACTGGTGGCAACTCTGAACTTGAAATGAGTTGTTTTGTGTCCATGCTGTTCTCCTTTCGATATAAAAGACTGTGCTAAGTTATTATTATAAAACAAATTCCAATCCAAATATTTTTTTATCGTATAGGCGAGAGTCTGATTTGCAAAACTCTGTTATATTCGCCTGCGGCACTGAAAAGTCGGATGCTAGAGCGTCTGCGACTTATGCTGGGAATACCGCTTTTAAGGAATTTTTGTGCTGTGCACACTGTCCTACATTAATACTAATTATAGGCGAGTCTGATTTGCAACACTCTGTTATATTTACATGTGGCACAGAAAAGTCGAATATACTCCGGAGATCTCTAAATTGCAGCTTTGCAAGTCGGAAATGCCGGGTCAGGATGGCATTTCAGAGAGCCTTTCGTGCATAACCGACTTTTATTGGTCGCAAATCGCAATTACTAGTCTGATGTGACAAGTCGCAATTCGTGGATAGGCTGTCACATAACCGAGTTTTAGCAAAACAGAGAGGTCTAATTTAGGCTTTGAGGCTAATTATAACAGAGATTTATTTGCCAGTTTGCAGAAACACGTGCAAAGCACAATAGCACAGAATACAGAACTGCCGACGAGGAACATAAAACCTGTCACCACAATTGACGCCAGGAAAATATTAACCTCTTCAAACCGAGCGATTTTTAGGGTCAGCTAAGTTATATATACAGCGTGGAAATATATGAAAGTTTGTATACCAACGCCCTCCACAAGGATGGGGAAGGATGGGGAGGGAATAGGTGACAGCCATAGACATTGCGCGATTCACACGCTGTGCTGTATATCATGCTTTCTGAGCAGTATATACAGCACTGATAAGATGTATAATAGTGTTTGTGTACTGGTATTACACACTGAATGCACTGCTTTGTGCACAAGGTTTGTACAGAACATGCACTCCGTCCAAAAAAAAATTCTCGACATTTAGAAAAGAAGTACATAAAGAGATCAAAGTGGAAGCCATAATCAAAGTAAGTTGATGAAATTGAACTACGGATGCAATCACCTGATGCGTCCTTCGTTGTGTATTCAAAGTGAAAGTCAATTGGACACTACAATTTCATGTAAACTCGGTTCGTGTTGAATGATGAGCGAGAAGGCAACATCGCCTCATCAAAGGCAAGTTCAGCTGGAGTGATAAATTCTCGACGGAATGTGCGCTGCAGTACGTGAACAACCTTGCGAATCGTCCAGGCCCTGTCAGTCTTGGCTCGGGGATCCAAACTACTCGAGAAATGTAGATTGCGTGAGATTTCCATGAAGCGATCGCGAGTTATGTAGCTCCCAAATGTACCTCTCGCAATTCCTCCTTCATCTGATTGTTTCCAGTGATTATATATCTTTTCCCGGTTGGGCTGGATTGTGCGAGCTAACAGCAGCCCAATGAACACGAACAATTCATGGGTGAGAACCGACTTCACAGCCATCAGGCTCATGCGAACATTGCCTCTAGTCCGGCGCCGTCGCGAAATCTTTTTCCTACGCTCGATGTTTGCATCCACCCGAGCTTCCAACTGTTCCGTCTTGTAGTTCTTGCAGCACATAGCGATGTGGTACCAAAGAGCCACTGGCATGAGAGGAAAAAGAAAAGTGCTAACGGAGAATCAACACACTTCATTGCTTCTGGGGTAGGTCCTAATGGCTCCTTACGTAGATCTGGGTAGCTATTTGTATCGTCAACAGGCTCGTATGGGGTCTGGGGGTACTCAAACACGTCAGGGGATTCTGGCTCGGACCACCCATTCGTACTGTGTTCGCGGAGCTTGTCTAAGTTCTCGCCGACGACATCCCCAGCCAACACCTTCTCAGTGCCTCCCAGCGATTGCAAAACCTTTTTCTCGGCAAAATGCCTTTCTGCAATCGCTTCGAGCGAGTTTGGATGGTCGTGCTCTTCTTCGACTTGGTCTTCAACCTCGTCAAAGTACTTGTCTTCGTCGTCCATGTCCTCGTCAGCAATATCGCCTTGCTCCGGTTCATCTCCGGAGCCAAGACCACCATAGTCGTTCGGGTTATTATCTTCGTCGACGTGGTTGAGATCGTCGTCGGTATCGCTGGCCATCAGATTACTTTCTGTATTGCATTGGATACACTTTATACAATACAGCGTAAGTGGGATATATGTACAGCACATGTAAAAATTATTATACAGAATTAGAAATACACATACCTTCTGATTCACGGATTGATTCGACCTCCTCCTGGCGAGTAGCTTATACAGGTCATATAATACAGCATAAGTATGGTGTATATATAGCGCAGGAAATCAGTATAAAGCATGAGAAGCAAGATGCATACCTTCTGATCCTTCGACAGATGCGACCTCGTCCTCGCGCGCATCTTCGCAATCAGCTGCATCTTCGTCCGATGACCCGAAGAGCGAGCGTCCGTCGTCGCGGGTAGCTGGGGCTCTATCACGTTTTTCACGCGGCAACAAATCATACTCGTCTTCTTCGTCATCTTCTGCTGCAGCGTCAACTTGAGCTGTGTCGGAGACGTGATCTGCACCATCAAATTCGTACGGATAAATGAGCACACAGTAAATAACCATACACTAATTGCGGCACTCGGAAACAACGCACCACTAGTTGCCGAAGGCGCCACAATGGCAGGTACGGCCTCCGTGGTCTCATTCAATTCGCACAGGCAGATCTAAACAGTATAAAGCACACATAAACCCGTTATCAGTGCGTACATACAGCAGCACAAACCAGAAATACATACCTTTCGCACGCTGAGCTGAGTGCTTGAGCTGCCTCCGCAAATGAACTGTAAGAAAGACAAATAGAAAATGTTATTTGAATTGTCCTTTTCAAGCATATCAATAAAACATACGTACGAGAGGCATTATGAGATAACACGCGTTCCTCGCCCAAATAGTAGCCCGTCCCTTCAACTCCGTTGGGGTCGCCATTCGGGGGTACGAACTTCCATCGCGTCTCGAGGGAGCTGGCTTGTCGGAGCTTGTGGGTCCAGCCACCTGCCTTGAGCTCACTCCTAACTGACCTCCACATGTAGGTTCCTCCTTGCGCCACGCGCTTGGCACGTCGTTTCGCGCAAGCGTCAGCCATCTTTTTCCGGGTCGTCGATTACGAAAGTGACACTGAAGAACGGGGGAGGAACGGCAGCCACTAAAACAAAAACCTTCAAAAGATTGTGACTAGTGTGACATTTGTGAAAAGATCTGTACAAATAAATTTTCTAAAAAGTTGGACAATAACTGCGCTGGTTCCCTACTTCAACATATGCTTATCATGGACAGAAAAAAACTTTTTTTTCTCTTGATCTTAGTAAAGATGATTACAGCGCTGGGCGCAGCGCGATTTTTCTCATACAAAACTCAAGTATTAAAAATCCTTATGCTGTATATATACAACTTAGATTTGTAATTTATCCTATCCGACCGATTTGCGTCTAACGCATCTTATACAGCGCACCGGGTTGAAGGGGTTAACCAACATTTCGTGCCATGCCATGGCACGAAATGATGTTATCTTATTGGCTAAGTTTTTGCTAGAGGGCTAGAGATTAAAGTAAGTGAAATAACGAAAAGTGCCATGGATGGCATTCGCAAGTGCCATGCAAAGTGCCATTGCCACACAAAATATAAAAAACACCACAAATCCCTGAATTCCACAACGATGGTGAAAATACCGCCTTTAATAGAAGGCGGGAGTGAGCGGGTACGAGGAGCGTATCCGTAGCAAACCCGCGCGGGGTGCCCGCGAAGCAAGGCCGCGCAGTATTTGCGTAGGCGGGCCCAGCGACGAGCTCTCCAGCGAATGGACCCGTTGCGTTGTCCAGTACATGTTTTTTCGAATGCGGGGTTCTGGAGGTTGCAATCCCCAGTATGCTTTGATTAGAAGGCTATGTGATAATCAGGCTGTTTGTTGTGTTTCTAATACCTTGTCCTATTGCCACCATGCCACCGAGTGACATGATACATTTTATCTTCATTTTTGAATTGTTCTCAGAATAAATTTGGTGAGTTCACGCTCATGACACTGTGGCATGCAAAATTCGTTCCTAACCACGCCTTGCCACTCCTCGATTTTTGGTGGCATGGCATGGCACGCATGGCACTCGTTAGGAGCGACCCTTAATAGTGTCGGCCACGCTAGTGTATAGGATGGCGGAGATGGAGACTCCGCACAGCAGCAGACCGACGAATGCACCGGCGAGGCCGAAGGGGCTCCTGTATGACCGGGGTAGGTTGGTTTACCGATATCGCAAGTACACAAATGACAGCAGCTATAAAATATAAGAGATGAGAGCGTCCTGCAGCGTCAAATTGATCAACACTGAGCCAAGATCATCGTCGGTGATAGCGTAGTGCAGGATGACAGCAATCAGCATGCTGCTGATGGTGCCGAAGAGCAGCGCACCCACTGCTGTGCCGCGGCTTGAGTATTCGTATGGGAGGTATTTGGGCTAGTAGCCGTCTCGGGCGATGGCAAACAGCAGCTGGACCATGAAGAAACGTACGAGTTGGGACTCGACAACAGATCAATGACCGCCATCCACTTGACGAACGTTGCGGTGGTACCAGTGCCGTAAATCGTCTGGAAACTTGTAGCGAGTGATGCTGATACATCAGCCATAACAGCTGCACCCGGCACAATTAGTGAGCTAGACACTGCGGTGCCAAACAATAGGATGACAAGAGTTGAGATGTACATGAACAGCCTGCGCGAAATGTTCTCTCGGGCTCATGGCTTCGTCGCTTGCAAGCGGTAGCTGTTCAATGCCCTAGTAGAACCACATGGCGTACGGAATCGCCTCCATGGTGCTGCAGATCAGTGTACCGGTACAGTACTGCGAGGTTTGCTCGACGGTAGCTCAAGTGCGGGATAGCGGAGCAGAACATTTTTAGCAACAGCAGCACACAGAGCGTTGTCGAACACGCCTGCATCCGGAGCGATGCTTGCACTCCATAAATATTGAGACACCAAAGAGAATACCGAACGCAATGAAGAACACCGGAGCGAACTTCTGATCAACGTTGAAGAGCGTCTGAAGATAGAAGTACTGTAGATGATGAAGAATGTCGATGTATTGACGGCGATCACCTGAGCGGTCTCCGCCATTCCACTAAACAATGCTGCACGGGGTCAGATGGAATGCAAGCTAAATGGGCCTCCACCGGCGTGGGTCGTCGCGGACAGCTCGGTAAGCGAGATCGACAGCTTCACATACAGCACCGTCATCATGGACATCACGATGAGCATTCCGTTAAAACCAGCGACGAGCGAGGATTGCCAGCGGTAGTTTTCTCCACTGATCACAACTCGAATACCAAGAGCCCACTACTGCAGCGCCTTAGCATGTCGTTGCGGTGACTCCACTTTGGCCTGTTGGATGTCGAGCGACGCACCGCTAATTCGGGTCATCTTTCTTGAAGTGGCAGCAGATCGATATTGCCGAATACATGTTTGCCTTGGTACGATAGCGTAGGGTACGTGGTTCAGAGCAAAATGCATTCTGATGTCGCGTTTGCGTAGGGATATATGAAATCAAACTGCGTGCTGCATCGTGTGACGACAAAATAACAAATTAAAGGATTTACTCAAATACTTCGAAGTACAAACTTCTAAACAAATAGCGGCAGGAAACCGGTTACCACGCTAAATTGAGAGCTTTTGTTTTAACCAGAGCCACCCAAGTAAGCTGCACAACGTTCATTTTTACCTCTGTTCTTGCCTCGCTGTGGCCTTACACTACTGCAGTGCACGTCTCACTACTCAGCCACGCAAACTTTGCAATGTCACTGAACGACGAACACAAAAACAATGCACCAGCATTCCCAGTGTAAAGGCAGAACGCCTAGTTGCCGTAAGATGTAATTTGCCAGTAACGTGCCATTTTTCGAGTCTTAACCCTTTCGCGGCAAAAGGGCGCAGAAGTCGCCCTTTTAGAGGTTTGTGCAAAGAACAGTAGGATTCAGCCTCTTTGACCCCTCTGTTACCGCAAATGGGGTCTTTGAACGCGCAAAACTTACGTCGTAGCTTACGACGTAATAATAGCAGTATATTTGTATGGGGTGCCACTTTTACGGTCGGATACATCACCGATGGTGAATAAATTCTTGAAGTATCTACTTTTCGCATGTCGTACACTTACGACTTCTCCAGGGCGACAACGGATAGGCATGTCCTATCTTACGACTTTCATGGCAATCTCATCCAAGAAATGTACGACCCATGCACTGAATAAATTACATAAAACAATAAAACTCAAGGTACTACAAAAGCAATCCCGTTTATGGTAATTTCAAACGTTAGCTCAGACACAGATTCACCCTCATCATCGGCATCGTCCTCCTCTTCCCGCAACAGCTCACGGCGCGTTTTCTTGCGTGCCCCAAACTTGGCCGGACGCCGAAACACAACTCGTTTTCCTAGCGACTCTGGAATCGATTTCCCGCACTCAAAACCTCATGCCAAATTTGGAAGCAGGTTTTGGTGGTACCGTTGTATTCACGTCGGGCTTTTGGGCAGAGGAAAAATTTGGCGTCGCCGCTGGAACAGTATTCGCAGTAGAACGTCGTCTGAAAAGACTTTTTTTTCTCTCGCCACGAAGAAGTGCATATACCTTACAAGCACGCTGTCTGCGCTTTGAATGCCGGACACAATGGCCCAGTCATCGAACTGCTTGTAATTATGCTGTGGATGCCGTCGGCGTTTTCGCCTTGGATGAGTGGATGACTGCGGAGTTACAATGGGATCCATTTCGAAATCTTCCGTTTTCAGTTGCAGGAGCTGGTGACTAAGCACAGTCATCCACGCTGCACGGGACATTGGTGTATTTCTCATGATCCGGCGCACCTCCTTGTGTGCGATGAAAGCATTCGCAATCGCCAGATCCACGAAGCCTAAAAACAAGGACCTGTAGTACTTTCGAAACCGATACGTCATTTGGGTCGAGAATGACTGCAAGCGAAGTTGATCGTGAATACCAACTCCGCCCATTCAACGCTGATAATCGGTCACCAGCTTGGGGCACTTCACGGTGATCTCTCCTACTCGCTTCACGTTGCGCTGGATCGTGTCCTCTGCCATCGATGCACCCGTGGCCAGATAATGGACGGGTTTTCTGTCCCACCAGTGGCTCGCAATCATTGTAGGCGCTGCAACGCAGCGCGAGAGCGTAAATGTTCCTCTCTCAACTCCACGAGCCCGTGTTCGACGGCTTTCAACAACTTGGCGGTCAAATCCAATGCGGTTCGTCAACATTGTCCCGAGGACGTAGATGGACGTGCTGAGGAGCTGCGATGCCAGCGCTACGGAAGAATAATAGCGATCAACAACGACCATTCGAAATCGAATGGAGCGCTCTCCAAGTAAAAAAAATCAGGTTGCGAATGATGGCAGCTGCTCCCGTCTTGTTGTCGATGGTGGTGGAGTCTCCGTCTGCAGATTCTCGAGCTCCAACGTAGGCCTCAGATCTAAAACATTAAGTTACGTTACGACGTCAGATACTCAGTACCGGTAGAGATGTCATAAGATACGACTTTGAAAAAACTGAATACAAAGAACACACCTGTGACAGTAAGATGTCTTTGCGTCGCATACAATAAAAAGCTTAGTACCATGTGGTTTGTCTGACATAAACACCCGCGTAGTGTTCCGCCGAGACGTTGCCGGTAACACGCCTTCATCAAACGAAAACACTGTTGACCAGTTCTGGTAGTGTCCGGCCGGACTGGGAGCGCTGCTGTAGGACATCTGCAACCGGGCGCAGTTTTCAGTTTTTGTCTCGTACGCGGGGTGTATCGCTGTTTGCGAAGTGAAGATCACGTAGGATAGCTGTGAATCGGTTCCGTGGCATATACTTGCCAAAGGTACCGGCCGGTATACCACCATCGCCCGTCATCGACCAGTGTCTCGGGAAGCGTTGTTTGCGCGGGCTCAACTTGTGCGCACCAAGAAGCCCGATCTCATGAGAGATTTCGCACGTATCTTACGCATTCACAGCCCTCAGACGCCGTCATATTTTGTAGCAGAGTTTCTGGTAACGCGATACGGTTGCTACGTCTCTGCCTTGCGCGTATTTTCTTGGCTTCAGAATCAATTTTCTGGGTTCGATAGCGGTTGAGTTCAGTCGCGATATTAACCGACAGCTGCTTCGGCATGAAGTAGAATAGTAAACCCAATGGGGTGGATGCCATATCTCGTAGCTCTTGCGTCGGAGATGCTTCGTCACTTGAAAGTCCTTGATAACTCGGTCTATCAGTTTCAACAGAGAAGAGGGTTCGCTCCACTTGGTCAAGCGTAATGCGTCCTTGTCGATGTTGGCGATGGACAGGGACCCACCAAGCGAAGCAATAAATGTCTCGTCAACTAGCTTCAGTTCATCATCTGGGAGCTCATTGTGGTCGTCAGTGTATTCTCTGCGCTCCACCACGTCGTCTTCTTCACAGTCATCGTCATCTTTGCCGCTGCCGCTAGAGTCCATTACGTCGATGTCATCTGAGTTCTCGTCTTCTTGTAGCGCATTCACATCACCTGCTCTGATGTGGACAGCGGGTGGCGTCATTGCCGCGCGTTCGTCAGCTTCGTTCTTGCTTTCGTTGTCCGAGTGATTGACGTGTATCTCGGATTCTGCTTCCGACAGCATTCGCTGGAACGCACCAACCACGACGTCTTCATCTGATAACGCTGTTTGACCCGGTGAGTGTTGCGCTATGTCCGCAGTCTGTGTAGCTTCATCTGCATCACCTCAGGTCACCACGTCATTGGCATCATCGTTGCCATCAAACAGCGCATCCAGCGTGGGTGCGGACAGCATCAGAGAGCAGCCGATTTGAAAAGGACAGACATCTTCATCCGACAGCTTTCCATCCTCGTCACTGCTTTCGTCCAGGCTTATGAGTCCATACGAAATCGCATACGTAACAACCGCGTCCTCGCCTTTGAGCATATTTCACAGTTAGTACATGGATATAGACCCCTCCCAAATAAAACACCTACCAGTGAACATATTCGTCCCTTTGACTAGCTCATTCGATTCCCGATTCGGTGCGCAGTACGTCCACTCCGTAGCATGCCGCATTGGTCTCGTTGATGTCCACCCGACCGCTCGGAGCTGCCGCCAGAGATGCCTGAAGTCTACTGAACGGCCCACAGCCGCGTCCTTTGTCAGGTTACTTGATCGAATCCTCGCAATTGATCCACTTGCGTGCCAGAGCTACAATTTCCAAACGAAAGAACATGTCTGGCTCTGTGGAACCACTCATCACTGGAAGCGGATCAGTGTGTCCCGCATAACCCTAACTATTGTACGTTTTGTGCACGTTTAAGTTTGACCTGTGACGCATTATCCGTTTTGGCGGTAAAATATACTTGATTAAAGTAAAGGCACGTTTTTATCGAGCTATTTCCTGTTGTTGCCGTCTCCAAAGTTGTAAGTTACGACTTTGTGATTTGTGACGTCGTAAGTTACGACGTTGGTAACAGAGGGGCTAAAGGGCGCATTTAGCACCCTTTACATAAGTTCAGCTGATCCCGGACTGTCTTTTGGGACATAGCATTTACAGTGCGATTCGTAATCATCAAAGCATACTTTAATCCAGTCATATTCATGTTGCAGATTGCATCACCATGCTATCTTAAATGATTTGTTACAAGAGATAGTTCAAAACGAGTACCGTGATCTTGTAAAAGGGCGAGAAATGCCCCCTTTTAAACATAAATGACTGCTATTTGTTTAATATAGTTTATGCAAGATGCGCGCGACAGGGTTAAATTCAATTGGTTTTCACTGAGATGTGCATTTTTAATTGATAATGTATTACGTGTTCATTTCTGCACCTCACTCACAAAAAGCGCTCTTTTGGGGGTATTTCACGTTAGGCCTGTTGCCCACGAAAATGTTAGGATTGAAGAGGAGAAAGCCTCAAAAGAAACAATCCCCTCTCAGTTATAATACTAACGACCGTATAGTAAATTGTTCTACGTATTCAGCACAAGGAGCAAGCAATTTCCTTAAAGTTAGTGCGGATCTCGACACGCCACACTCACACATTGCACTGCCTTATCTCCCCTACGATGTTCAGTTTTAAAAATAGACACAACTTATTTGAATGCAGGGGTATGCATTTAAAATTTATTTTGCTACTTACTTCTATAAAGTATATATTTTTCACATATTAATAATACATACTTTAATACCGCAAGCTTCTTTCACTAATGTCGCTGCAAGAGCTGTCTACAAAATTATCTCGTACGAACACATATTTCTATTGTCAAGACCCAATTGTTTGAACTGCCACAGAAATCCAATCCGCAGGGTGGGCCTGCTTTTTCTGCACCTTGAAGCTCACCGTCGCTAAGGGAATCGAATTGGTTCAGTCGTAGCCTCTACGTACGGTCGTCCCTAGGTCGTGATGGTCGAATCAACAACAAGGACAGCGTTAACATAATATCAAAAGTTGGAATCGAAAACTTGAACTGTTTGCCGTTGTTTTCTCTGCTCGACATAATTGGTATTAGGACCTCGTAGGTTCCTCTCCATGTTCCCTGTTGTCGTTGGTTTTGCATCTCAACCTTCCCAGCGCTCTCCAACAGCGTCAAGTATGGTTCCAAACTAACGTTAAGATGATGAAGAAGAAAAAATGATGTCTGGATGTTCACCGCGACAAAAACCAGTGAATGATAAAAACTCTTTTTTTTCAGCGGTGGCACGAATGTTGCCCACTGTGGGCTCTATGAGGCATTCCCAGCATAAATATGTACTGCACTGTAGTAGCATTATGAAGAAAAGCTGTTTGATCTTCCGTTCGTCAACATATCAATTGATGCCTTCGGATCGGTTTATTTGCTTGTTTTTTTTTTGTGGCTGAGAGACCCTCGCGCGCAAAACAGGCTCGAAGAGGCTACAGCGCGCTACAGTTATGATTACGGGGCATTCTGAACGGTTTCTATAATACTGGGATAGCAGTACGCCAAAGGTGGCTGTGGCCCAGCCCAGATCGTATTAATTAGAAACCGGTAACTGAGGCTGGTTACTGAAGCCTCTTTTGAAGTATTTGACTACGAATCTAACGCCGGTAACTGGAACCAGTTACTGAGCCTGTGTGAATTGGTTTATATACTTTTCTTAAAGAAGCCCCCATCACTTTAAAAGTCGGGGCTTGCAGTCTTTGAACTCTGCCAGGGCATTATTGATTACAACACCTGTTTCTAGTGAGGCCGCACTGCAGATGCTGCGGCCGCGAAGCAGGCGCTGGAGATGCTTTCGAAAGGCTAATAGACGTGGCCTAACGCCGGTAGAATCATTCGAAGTTCGATGCGCGTTGCTGTCTCCGCCGCCGTTGCTTGCAGTTCAGTCTCGCGAGGTCCGTAGAGGAAAGGTTTTAGAAAAACACCAAACAAGCCTGGCACACCACAAAGGATTGATCCGTTAGCCTCCCGATGGTCTTGTCAAACATTTACAGATTTCGCTCTCTATTCTGTCACCGTCCCTAACTAACCTGAATGTTACTTATAATTACGTCTTTGACTGGATCTTCCCGCCGTCACGTTTTGAAATCCAAAGTAAAGAAGTACCGCGTTTCGCGGTAGCTGATAGTGGCGCGTTGCGCAAGACACCACCAAGCGGCACAAGCAACCTTCACTTTTGTCGCGTCTTCTCTATACACTCAGATGGCACGCAGAACTGGGAAAACATCCGAAGATCCTTACCGCCAAGACATCCAAATATCCTTGTCTGAGGTCGCTCAATGGGCGAAAGCTACTTTCATGCTTCCTGTAAAACATGCTCACACAACGGTCACTCGTAAGGGGGATGCACACATTCAAGGTGAGGCGTATGGAGTGGCAAGCGTCGCAAGGCTTTGAAGTGACATCAATGAGAGTGTAAGCGTCTAGCGCAATGGGCTCAAGAATGTGAAAGGGAGAACGTCAATCTGTCTCGGCCACTCATGGCTCAAGAACTATAGATTGAATTTAGCGACGCTTTGTGCTCAACGACGTTGACGGGAGTGTCAATACGTGCAGCTATGGGGGCGCTGCAAGCATGGACGAGATCATTCTGCGAAGATCTCAAATCCACTTGTGAAATGTAAACAACCGTGATAGCAAATATCACTTTTAAATTCTTATAGTTGTACCGATGTCAGAATAGAGGGCGAAATCTGTACTGAAATAGATTTGGTTGAGGTGTCTAGCTTTAGGTGCTTAAGTTAAAAAGGCCCACGCTGAAAACAATTGAACCGTATAAATTATGTTAAATTTGAAGCTTCTTCGGATGAACCAGACTCGTTTCAGAGAGTAAGAAAGACAGCTATCCCAGCCTACGCGTAGCTCTCGTATTATTAATACCGGTAAAGGTATTGCAGTTGGCAACCTCGGAGTGATTCATATAAGTTTCATGTACAGATTAACCTCCCTTAGCTAATACAGCCCGTAGACCAACTTTAATCAAGTATAGCAAGTTGATCAGGTAAAGGCGGTTGATGTGGCGCACATTCATGTAATGTAGAAGAATTCAAACGAGATAACTCAAATCTGGAAATTTACGAAGTATCTGATGATACGCCAGACTTGTCCATGGCCTCTATTGAGACGAAAAACCCGGCTTAGAATGGGCAGGCGGGTGATTCATGTCGGTTTGTACCCTTATTCTCAAAACCTTTGATTTTGATCATATGACTGTGTTCTTTCTATCATCACATTAGATTGAGTTTCAAGTTAGACAGTATTATCAAGGCAGTATTAATATATAAAAAGCAAGTCTACCAGTTCGGTGGAACCAAAACCTATCAAGTACGATAGGTTTTCTCAATATACGAGCTCATCTTAGACAAGGTCATCTGTGTTGGCAATCTTGAGAATCGGCGTAAATCCCTGCCTGCCTCTTTCAGGCTTATAGGTAGATATTTTGGACAACCCTCAAATAGATATTCAAATGGGAATTGTATCAATTTTGGGCCCGATTCAAGTTAGGCATCCAAGATTCATACAATTATCAAGTAAAAAAATCCATATTTCCGATGATTGCTAAACCTCTTGATCGACTTCAAAAGCTCGAACTAACGCTTCAGTGGATCCTAGGCGAAGCGACAGGGACATTAGCTACCAGCGGTATTGTTTCTATCGACCAACAGCGACTTTACCATGATAAACCATCAGTAAGATAATAGAGGCTGTCCATCTGTCACCGCTCGTATGGTTCCCGACGCTGGTTTCGCGTAGTTTGACGGAGTGCCGAGAGCTACTGTATGGTCAGCATTTACCTTTAGTCAATCAGATAGCAACACAACGGATTAACAACACAACACGCTGTATCGTTTAGAGCATGTATTTGATCGATCTATTATTGTTCGCCCCACGTATTGGTGAGCGTCCGACACGTTGAACCCATAACGTACGCAATCCACTCCGAAAAAAGCACATAAAGGTAAACAGCGATTCCTTCTTAGCATACAACATATTGCAGGATTCATCCAGGTTCATGCTCTGTTGCACCGCGAGAGATTACGAAGCTTTACGAGTTCAAACCTCATACTAGTATGAATTAGCGCTTATGAAACATGGCTTGATACACCTCAGCTAGCTATCCGAGCCTCCGTCGGAGACGGCTGCTTTTGGCTGAAGCCTAGTTTAGATGGTGGTTTCTAGAGCCTGATTTGTATCTACAGACGTGGAAGAGAGCGGTATTTTGATGACAAGAAAGATAACACGTTCAATCTGATCAAATTGGCATAAACGTAGGCTTCATCGCAGCGCCAGGGCCAGGTGGTAGATACCAACGTTCATATTGCTAATTTAGAAAATTGAGTAAGTTGTAAGGCTAAACCCTGGTCACTATTTGAAACGTTTGGCAGGAACCCGGGTTCCCGTACACAAAACCGAGGTCGAGCGGAATTATTTATTTAATTTCGAGCATAGGTAATTTCGGCGGTTTTCAGTTTGAAAATAACACCCCGGCTCTTTTACGTATGCTCAGATAAATACCTGAGAGTATACCAATGTAGAAGAAGGTGAATTCTCAGCGCCAGCACAAGCAAAGCCAAGACGGAATATAATTATAAAAGCTAAAAACCTAGGCGTTGTAGTAGTGAAGTAGAGTATAAAAAATCACCCGGATGAAAACGCAATTTTGAGCAGATATAACTGTTTGAAATTTAACCACCTGTATACAAGTCTAGAACAAGCTCTTTTTTCAATAGATACTCGTGGTATTTTATTTAGGTACCGAAAATATACCGGTAGTTTTCCCAGCTGGCGGGGCAGAGTGGCAACCCGGGTTCCCGCCAAACGTTTCATTTGCAAAGATGCGTGGCATTTCCGACCTTTTTACCATGCGCGCATTATAACGTATAATACCGAATAAAACGCCCCCACCGATCAGAACGCCCTTCGATTACTACGTGCCATGAAAGGGAGTTGTATTAAATTAGAGCACTCTCGATAGCCATACATTTTTCGACTGGCACATGTCATGTGTCGCTGCAAAAAGACTGGTCGGCGCATTTCAGAGCTCTTTTCCTACTGTTTTCAGAGCTCCAGACATCACCTTGGTGGCGTCGTGGGCGCTTCAAGATTGGGAAGAGATCCCCGTCGACGCTGCACAGCAGAGTATCAAGCCTTGACTGTGGCTTCAGCAACGACGCCAGCGATTTGTGCATTGCTAAGCATGATGTATACAGCTCGCAGTTCACGGTGGCTTGGGAGCTACAAGTAGGTGATGAGAGCGACTTCGAACCAACGTTAAAAGCCGAAAAACGGAGTCGATTATGGAACATCTCGATGACTTTGTTATTAAAGATTAGTCTAGCGTTTGATGGCAATGAACGAATTTAAAGAGACTACTTACCATTTAGCAGTGTGGATAATTAACGCTTTTGATGAGAGTATAACCGTGCTACCGGATGGGCCTGGGAAAAACTTAAAATCTGTTGTCCCCAAATCTACAGAATACATGTTATCTTAATCTGAATGCTTGTTGTGTAGATTAGGGTAGATGGAGCAACAGGTTTTCAGAGCTGAATTTCTGTTATATGAATTTAGAATTTCTATTTCGGTTTCTAAGGGAAACATACCATGACTAATATCATGCCCTGATGGATTCATAAAGCTAGCAATATCTCGATCATCTTTATTCAGCGTATGGGAGAGGTCGCCCGGTTGCAACACAGCCTATTATGATAATTTGCGCTTTCTACCTGTTTCTGATTTCGTTTCAGCTGTTCACGAACGAACTTCCTGCATTCGCGCCCTGCTGCATGCCACAATCAATCCTACTTCTCCAAAGTCCGTGGACGATGCTGTACTTATCCACACGGACGTACGCCTCGGGCATCTATCCTGCTCAGCGCAGCTCCCAGCCAACTTACACATACACTGTTTGCTATGCCACTTCTTCACTTCGCCGCCTCGTCAGCCGCGCACACACCGTCTGCATTCGTCGCCTGTCCGTCCGCTTCGCCCAGAAGCTCCAGTTCTTCCCCCGGTGCCTGTGCGCCCTGTGTTGATTCGCACTATACACGCCTCGTGCGTCTCCACGTGCCCTTTGATCTCGTTCGTCGCTTCCTTGGGCCTGAGCAGCGGGTCCACCGCAAGCTGTTTATCGCTCGACTAGGTCGAGCCTTTCTCGGACTTGCCTGCGTCTAACGCTGCCAACTCGGAACTGCTACAGCGCAATTTCCGTTCTGAAAGCTGTCAGTCTCTGTGCGTATCTGTGGCGAGGTCGGTGAAACATTTTACCGCATCAGGGAGGTGTAGCGCAGTCCAGCGACGTTGCTGGGCCAGCAGATTCCAGGAGGACATCGCTCTTGGTCTTCCACGCCAGGATTCGGATTCTTGTGCGTGGAAGTGGGGGGGGCGACCTTCCAGAAAGGTCTGGACGTGTGTACCTTGCGTGTCCCTATCGGCTCGTTTATCTTCGACAGGAACAGCGCTGCACCAGAGTAGTTGGGAGGGTCTTGAGCAGTTATAACCTGAAGCAATGCGGCCTCGAAACATCAAAGGTAATCCAGACGCGGAAGTCCATGCCAGGGTGTAAGGTACCAGAAAAATGTACCTTAGGACACAGATAACTCCTGTACTGTATCCCAGGTGCAGTTCCGTACTGGTTGATAAACAGCAAATCAACAGCGTTATACACAGATATGTAGCTGTCCAAATATTACAGACCCAGAGGGGGGGGGGGGTCTCACACACTAAGCTACTCGAGTCAGAGTTCGGGCACCCAACAGCCCAAACACTCACAACAAACGCATACCACCTCAATTAAAAGGAAAAAATCGCTGTAATCCAGGATACGGTAGCCCACACAGCAGTCAATACAAATTCACAAAGGCGACTACTTAGCACTCCAGGAAAAACAGTTTAATATAGTAGTCAGCTCTGGCTTCTTTTCGTCTTGTCTTTAGTATGGCTTGGGGCGGATATCTTGATATACAGCGGTCTTGTCTACTCGACAGTGTCGTGCTCAGTGATGTCGATCCCACGGTTTGTTCTATGAAATAGTTAGGTGTTCGATTGTTCAAACACGTTTAAACATGCCATCGTTGCATGTTCATGAAACCAAAAAACGATGAAACGGAAAAGAGCCAATATGTTGTAGACCACCATAGTAAAGAGCCGTCACTTTTTGGCCCTTCTCACTCTTGATAGTGGACTTTGCATCGGTCTTGCAGGGATTTAGGGCATAAAAATAACTAGTTTAGCAATTGTCCCTCCTCCGACCAGGTGGCATGATGAAACAGTTCAAACAGCCATCACCCGGCGGATTGCTTCATTGTTCGTTCTGTTTGGTCATCAAACGAAATCGGGCAACACTTGGTCGTGCTTCGAGCGTGGTAGAACTTCAAACTTGCGTGTCACTTGATTGCGATACCAACTTGTCATCCTTGTACATATTCATCCAGGCGTGCTGAGCCACAACTTGTTCTTGACTTGAGTAGATGTTCTTCAACTGCAGTGCGTGTTTGGGCAAACACGTGTGTTGCCTCCTCCAGGGTATGTCATTCCGGCGCGTGATCTCTTGGGACTTGTACTCCTTCGTTATCATGGCGTGGGGAACATTCGCTGTATATTGTAGCGTAGCAAACGATTTGGCACACTTGGATCATCTTGTAATTCTGGCGCGGAATCGCGTACAGGCTTCATCCTTGCATGCAGGAACGTGCCGTCCAGGCGTGGGTTGCATACAGGCTTCATCCTTTGCCCATTAAACCATGCAATCCAGATGTGGACTTGTGTACAGGCTTTACCCTCGTACACTAACCATCTGCCATCCTGGAACAAGGTCGCATACAGCCGTCGTCCTTGCGTATCAGCTATCTGCAACCCTGGAACTAGTGTTCATATCCTCATGAATCCTGATACAAGCAGCCAAGCTGGTGTTCATCCAGGCGTGGGTGATCAGGCAGGCATGAACCTTGGTATAGGCCGTCATGATTTGCTCTGATTCTGGACGTGCGTCGTTAAAATGGTGTGCATCTTGGCGAAACCGCATATTACCACAATCCAAGTGCACAACGTTCTCCATCTTGGTGTCTCGTGTCGTAAAAGCGTTCAGCACATGATCTTCAGGAACGGAGAAATCTGGGGAGTCGTTTCGTTCTGCGTCGGGAGGAACTAGAGCGAGAGGAGGTCGTCAGGGATATGTTCTCCTGGATAAATTTCCGGCAGAATTTAGGCACTTCTCGTAAGGGAAAGTCCGGGGCCGGATCGAAGCGTCCTCTGCATTTCTGGATATACATCTCCAGGAAACACGCTTTCCATCCTTTTCAGGCACCAGCATTCTTCCACAACCCCACTCGTCCCAGGCTCCGTCGATACCACACGGGTGCGGCCGGGACAGCATCCACCAATAGGCCAATCATCACTCATCATTTTCTGCAAGTCACTGTCATGACACTACATCATCATCGAGAAACTCCAAATCACTTCGTCACAGATCTACGGATCCCTGCCCTTGCGGACCAGCGGCGAATGTAAGTGGCTCGTCCCAACGTCTCTCGTATCATCGGCCGTCATTGGCCAAATCTTCCGTCCAATCACTCTGGCTCGGGGCTGCCAGACCGGTTTCGACTGGTCGACGCCACCACCCCAGCGCGTCTCAACGTATTACAACCGTGTCGTCTGGGGCGACCTCTCTCATACGTTGAATAAAGATGATCGGGCTATTGCTAGGTTTATGAATCCATATGCATGGTATTGGTCATGATTCCCTTAGAAACCGAAATAGAAATTCTGAATTCATGTAACAGAAATGCAGCTCTGAAAACCTGTTGCTACATCTACCCTAATCTACACAACAGGCATTCAGATTAAGATGACAGGTTTTCAGTAGATTTGGGGATAACAGGTCATTCAGTATTTCCGCAACAGATTTTAAGTAGCAGCCATGGGCCTCAGTAAAGTCCAGATGGCTTTTAAGGACCTGTTGTCAGCACTGTTGTTAATGTGACCTTCAATGCCGGTTAAATCAAATATAACGCCCAATTAGAAAAAACCCGCGTTGTATTACAATAGAACGCGGAGTTCTATTCGGTATTATACGTTAATTATTGCTTACAATCATAGTTCGATTTGGCCACGGTCTGGTCGAGTACCTTGGGAACAACAGCAACGGTATCGAATTAAAGAATACAGTACGTGCAAATGATTAATCTGACGAGATCGCATGTTTGAGTCGGCATCACAGCAAGGTGGAAAGTCAGAAAGTGTTTGAGCTTCTGGGGTTCTGATGCCCCGACTGCAAGGCGATGGTCTGGAATTGTAGAACCTGATCCCGTATTTGTCTGGTTTGGAAGGCATATAGGTTCTGGCCAACGACCGCACTTTAGTTCGCACAGTGTTCTCGTCGAGGCTTGCCGCACCTGTAGGCACTGCTATTTCTGCGAATCTGCCTTAAATATGGCGCAGCAAGTCCCAACTATGCCACAGAGGGTCTATCAGCTTGTAAGATTCCGTTGCGCTGTTAGATGCATGAAGCTGTACGTTAGCTCTCAGACATTCGAACCGGTTCCGAGGCATCGTCTCCACCACGTCCTAAAAAATCGCTTTCCCGACCAGAAATCCTTGGTTTCTGTTAGCGGTAATATACCCATTGCAATCTCGAGGCCCATGAACGCATCAAAGTCGGCCGCAGTCGCCTTGCCTTTGCCGATCTGATGCAATCTCTCGTTCGTCCAGCCCCTGAGCGTCTCTCTATATGTTGCACTGAAGTAGAGCGCAAAGAGTCCGACTTCCTGCTGTTATGTGTATGCTCTTCGCACCTGTTCCTCGTGTACAATATACAGGCCGCTTTCGTTGGTGATACTGGCGACGTAGGCGTTCTGCATCCGCCCATTTGATGCAGACTGATCATCAGTAGCAGGAAGGGTGTCAGAAGCGTTAGTCTTCTCCTCCTCTTCGTCGTTTGGGTATGCCTACCAGCGTGGCTCATCATGGTCCGTATCAGCTTCGACCTCCCAGTCTCCTATGTCGTTGTCGGCTGCGTTCAGCAGCGCCTCTAAATCCATAGCTCGAGGGGGGGGGATGGGGGGAGATCAATATCTTCGGGAAAACGGAGAAAAACGAATATGACAGGTCGCTGGGTGCGTTTGCGGTCACTATTGTACTGCAAGCTTATGGGTTCATGGAGACCTGTTATACTGTACAGTGCTTTGTTGTCGTCTCGTTGCTATCTGTTTTGGCCAATTGCCTCCTTCTATCATTGTCCTTATGGGTCTGGCTATTTGGCTGGTAGAGAAGCTGTTATCATCGAGATTATTGGTCTTCTGAGTCAAAATTTCAGAGGGTTTCGAAGATCACAACAGGATCGAGCGCTATGGCTGGCATCATTTTAGAGAAAACAAGATCGCGGTCATTGTGAGGTTGGCTTTGTGCAAGAAACTCATGCAGGTGATGGCTATATTCCCGAGCTGGAGAGAGAATACGCACAATAATGGGGTTTTCGCGCCGGAAACGGCTATGCTCCTTGTCTTATTGGACAGGCGGCTCTGTCGATATTCTTTTACACCCTAAATGCAGGTTTGACCAAGCCCAGCGTTGGAACGACACTGGTCGCCGAGCTTCATCGCTGTGTGTGGCTACTTAGAACACCAGCAGGGGTATTTGGTCAATATCTACGCCCCGACTGACGTCAAAACTCGAAAAGCCTTTTTATGTTAATCTCGCAATCAGTGCAATACCGACTGAGGCCCAACTCTACGTTTGTGGAAACTTTAACTCCACATAACATGGTCTTCAGGACCGCTCGTACAGACCCCGGTCGCAGGAACATGTGTCTAAATCGCTGTATAATCTGATCAAACAGTGGATACTTCAAGATAGTCTGGGTCAGGATCTTCCAGACCCAGACGATAGGGAGGGGCTAACTAGTTTCTATTATGCCCATCAGACATATGGGAACCCTTTGCTTAGAAGCAAGATGGCTACGAGCAAGCACAGGTGGCCACACTCACCCAGCGGATCGTGAAAAAAAAAACGGAAATGGATCCGTATCAAATCCCGTCGGCTCTTCCAGTCTCACTATTGGAGTGACGGCAAGACGACGAAGCACTTCTTCAATCGGATATCTTGCAAATCTGGCGATAATGTCATCCCTACATTGTAGCAACCCGCCGACTAGACTGTACAGAACGCTCATCACAAGGCTAACATCCTCACCGACAGATAGAGTCGCGTAATGCAAGGCCCAGCGACATCAGCGACGAAGATTGGTGAAGTGACTAACCGGATGGACCGGGTGGATGATTCGGACACTGCGGTCTTTGCCAACTCTGATATGATCACGGAGGCCGCGGTGTCCAACACTCTTCAAGAGTCCAAGACAGCTAAGGCGTGTGGCCCGGATCAACTCTGTAGCCACTGGTATCGCTATTATGCTGGCGAGATGTCCCCGTGTTGACTCTGCTACACAAGCGCTGGTATCATGAGCAAGCGTTTCCGAAAACATTCGTGGAGGCGGACATGTTCTGTTCTGCCTGAAAAAGAGTGGTAATGGCAGCAACCCTCTGAACAACCGACCTCTCGCTCTCCTCAACACCAATTACAAGACGTTTACTCGGCTCCTATCTACCCTCGTGCGCCAAGCACTTTCGCGGCGAATTATCCACTTTTAAAACGGCTTCGTCCCAGGTCGCCAGAAACACGCTACGTTGGATTACCTAGCTGCTGCTCAAACGCATGGCACACTTCTCTGAGGATGCCCATGAAGGAATAGCGGTACTACTGGATTTTGCAACGGCGTACGACTCCCTCGATAGGGACGTCTTATATGAGACACTGCGTCGCCACGGGTGCCCGCCGCAATTTGTTCAAGTTATTGAGAAGTTAAGCACAGGCACCATAGTTCGTTTTCTCGCCAATGGCTCTCGGTCAAGAAAGGTGGCTGATACATGGGCATTCGCCAGGGCTGTCCCTTAGCGCCGCGATTGTTTATTTCTCGCCCTGGAGCCGCTGTACCAGAAGCTGGAACGAGCGCACGTTCACAACATAGTACCACTTCGAACACAGACGTCCAGTGGCGAATTAAGAATCGCGGGCTATCGTGATGACACTGCTATCTACCTTCGTCACCCAGAGGAGCTTCACGCAGTGTTAGAAGTTATTTATGCTGTCTGGGACGCGTCTGGACTGAACCTAAACTGTTCGCGATAACGCTCCATTCGGACGGACATCGTGCTACAACAATCTGGACGGGATCAATCCAGCTACAAGGGCGAGATGCTAGCAGTAGGTATCTCGGCATTCAGAAAGGGAGTACGGATCGAAGACTTCGTGGCTGTTCGCGGGTGAATAGCTTTGAGTCCGGATTCGCTTGGCTAGCCAACGTACTCTTATGATTGACCAGCGGGCACGTGCTGCCGCCGCGATTATAATTTCCGAAAGTACTCCTTATCGGACGTGATGCTTGGTCGGATACGGAGACTGCCGAATGCATCAAGAATTTTGTTTGGCATAGGTGCTTCAAAGCGCCGCCAATGAAGGGGGTCATGGCTAGCATCGGATGTCACGCCTTTACCGCGCCGAGACAGCGAGCTCTGACTTGCCGACCTAAGCGCTGAACGGCTATTGATGGCGGCGCGGACCGTCTCGGAGTGGGCACTATCTGGGACCGTACTGGATCACATTATTGGCTAAACTCTCTTTTCTGGCGGCGCCACAGCCACAGTGCCTCAAGTGTACCTCACTCCAAGCTATAGTGAACGGTTGGCCGGCTTCCGAGATGGGCAGAATCTGTGGGAGGCGGGTGCGATGATGATCACCTCCGCCGGGTGGTAGGGCCAAGTCAACGGTAGCAGTGACATGGTACTTATTAAGAGCGATAGCATTTCAAGCTTCCTAGCGGCGCGACAGCTCAATTAAAAGTAATCTAGATCCACTTCCGCAGACTAGTCGCTCCGTTGGTGCACTCCAAAGGACATATTTTTGAAGGGTCGGTGAGTAGACATTTTATAAAAGTACGAATCTTAAAACTCAGCGGCAGTGTGGTGTCTATCCGTCTGCCCATACGTCCGTCCGTAACGGGCTAGGGTTAATAATTGTAACGCAAAAACCCGCGCTCTACTGGTTGCCGAGCGCAGCGAAGGCGGCGCCAATTGGTAAAAATATCATTATGTGGTGTACATATTTTATGTGGTTTACATTTCGTACTTAAATGCGCCGTTCATATTTTCATTTTGCCCCCATTTTCAAACCGGAAGCCGCGGACGCTGCGTGTACGTACGTTAACCTGCATTAGTAGGATACACCAAAGTTCGCGCAAGGGTTTGTAGCTGTCGTAGAAGCTATCTAGAAAATTTGGACCGGATTCTGGGTGGGTTTTTTTCATTTTCGTATGTATTGATAAAATAAAATAGAATTTTTGATTTAATATATAATGTGGACTGGGTCGGCAAAGTTTGATATTTTAATATTGTAAGAAAGAAAAATCCCTGATTTAATTAGAAAATATTAAAAATATTAAAACTCCTTCTAAAACGGGTGACTTCCAAAATAATAATAAAAAAGGTTTGATCATTTTGATCCGTAATATGAAATTTTTTACTAATCGCTTTAATGCGGTTGCCGGAACCGCGATATTTGGGTATAGCGAAATCCAGTCATCTGCTTAATCACTTATAATGGAACTGGGCGAGGACCTCGAGCGTGCGCCTGCCTGCTCATCGCGCGTGCCCATCTAGACCATAGTGCCAGGTGTTCTGGCACTGCCCACTTGCGCCAATACCACAACCACCCCAAGACTCGCGCCATTGTAGCGCGGCTTTAGTGGCAGTTGCGATGGGCCCACCGCGGCCACCACCACGCGTGGTTCAGGAGAGCGTTAGCCGCCGATGTCGTCGCTTAAAGCATCGCCAGCCCAGCGTGCACCCCCATAATCATCGTAAGGTCTGATGGGCTATAATATAAATACCTTTCCATTGGCCACAATACTTTTTGTACTTACGCACTTAGTGTGCGAACCTTAGAAAACGGTTCGAACTTACCAGAACGGTATGTGGCTCACATTAAACGCTTTTGGGGGAGGGTACACAGGGTAGACGCGAAGCACGGAGTGACACGAACCACGGAAGGACACGAAACCATGGGAAAACACGAAGCCGTGAGAAGCCACGACACCGCAGAGGAACGCGAAATCACGAGAGGGACGACACGAATGCGGGTCACAGATCATGGGAAGAATGCAGGGACACGGCGCCACGGGAGTACACGTGACCACGGCAGCACGTGTGCGGATAATTAGCGAGCCACGTAGCGCGATACCAAGGACACGAAACTACGGAAGGACACGGCACCACGAAGAACGCGCAACCACATGAGACACTAAACCAACGAGGACCATGGGCCACGGAAGAGCACCTGACCACGACACCACGGGAGACAAGAGAATACGGATGGCAAACCACAGAACCACAGACCACGATAGTACGGTAGAACACGTAGGCACGGGCGCCGGAGCCACCACGACAGAGCACGCACGAGCAGGGACACGGAAGACGCACGTGGGAGGCTACGGAACACGAAAGCGTACGGAGCACGTAAAACCACGACGCGCTTGGATCCACAAACTTACACGAAACCTCGACACACACGATTAGCACGATGCACGCTATACTACATAGTACTCGGATCTACATTAACGTTTTCTACAACAAACCATGCCACCTCCGCCGCGAAGTGGCGGTGGCCGGCTAGTCTTAACTATCAACTGTAGTATGGTGTCTGTTTGTCATACATAACGGTCAAATTTTTGGACATTCTCATTGGCTGCCGAGCGGAGCGAAGGCGGCCCCGATTGGTTGAAAATATATTTTTGCTGCCGAGCGGCCCAAGCCGGCACCTGGTACGATCTTCCGGGACCGAAGAACCCACCCCAGCCACTACTTACCAACCTAACGTGCGAGTAGAGCAGCGAGCCCGAGGCGAGCGGAACGGAGGCGCACACGGTGAGTAACATGAATGCGCCCCCGCCGCTTCGCGCATTCGCTAGTAGGTACTACTACTGTAGTATGTACTTTTGCTTGACCCAATACCTACTCTCAAGAGGCTTGTGTAATGCCATCTTTGCTGATGGAGTGGGGCACACCAAAATCTGATTTTTTGAACGCGACTCCGCAAAAGCTATCAATGTCGCAAGGCTGCTGGGGCTGGTTCCTGCGCAACGTGTTGCGCCAAGACGGCAATTACGTCCCCATCAATGTGCGTACAGTATCCTCCTCGGCTGGCTGAACTCTGCTTTAAGACTGCCGCATGCAGACGAATCCTCCCCGGCTTCGTGCCACTCATTGCCACTGTCATTGTTATGTAGAGCCGTGTGATCCACGTGACATCAGAGCATCGGTTTAAGGAGCTCCTTAGCTCGACCAAACGCTCGGTTGTCGTTGATTTCTCAGCCTCATTGTGTGGCCCGTGTCGATACATTAGCCCTGCGTTCCACGAGCTCAGTATCAAGTATCCGAGCACGATCTTCCTTAAAGTGGATATGGACGAGCTCAAGACGGTTGCAAAGAGCTGCGGCGTGGTGAGTATGCCGACGTTCCAGTTCTTCCGCAACGGAGCCAAGTGCGACGAAATGCGAGGCGCGGACAGGAAGGAGCTAGAGATGCGTATCCAGAAACACTATGTAGAGGGCGAGACTGCTAGCGGCAACGGCAAGACACAGGCGGAGGGTTTGCGGCAGCGTAAGCCCCATGTTGTGACAGTGACGTCGGACACGCAATGGGAACAGCTTCTGCAGCAGAACCAAGAGTCCAACAAGGCGGTGCGTACAGTTACATGTTTTGTATATCGACAGGGGGTACCTAGAGATCTTGTAAAATGGCTACAGATACGGGTATCCTACTCGCAAAATGAGTACATACTGTACGATGCAGTATTAATTCTGACGGCGTTGTCTTCTTGGCCGCTGGCAGTTGGTGGTTGACTTCTGGGCCACGTGGTGTAAGCCGTGCGTGGAGATCGCGCCGTTCTTCGAAGAGTTGAGCTGCCGGTTCCCTGCAGCTGTGTTCGCGCGTGTGGACGTCGATGAGATCGAGGTAAGACGGCGTTGTCCTTCTGGCCTGGATGGCAACGAACGAATGGTGCAAGCTGGTGTCGGGGCAGATTAGTCCGCATCGTGTCTCTTGTTGCACATGGCTACTTTTGTTGTTGTTGCAGGAATGATGGTACCGGTACTGTACGGTGTGGGCTAATCGAGATGATGTGATATTGCTACGTTACACTTGCAGAGTTTGACCGAAGCGTTCGACGTGTCTTCGCTGCCGTGCTTTAAGGTGTTCAAAGGTGGCAAGGCGGTGGACGAGCTGGACGGGGCCATCCGCGGCGCGCTGGAGGGCATGGTGGCCAGGCACTACGGCGCCGCCACGGCCGCTGCAAGTTGTTGACCTGGTCTTTGCGCACAGATGACGACTGACTGAAGCGATGTCTCATATATATCAGCAACTCAAGCAATTCCCATTCACTTTTATCATCGCCTTCAACGTGCACATTTTTAATTCTGGGGAAACTCAGACGCTGATGGGCCGAAGCCGCCAGCCATTGCTGGACATCGCGCCATCATCGCCGTTGACGGGCACCTCTTCACCGACATGGCTGCATCTTGCCGGCAGCATTCAAGGTGCCGAAGTGTCGCTGGCTCGCCCGATTTGCATGTGCCCTCTCAAACGAGCAGACACTCCGGTAAAGCACGGGCAGAGCTGTTGGTGCTCTACGCAAAGTTTATGACACTGGGCCTTACATTTTTGAAGTGGGGTAATCAACGCATAGGGCACGTGCAGATACTGTACTCATCAACAAATGCTCATTTTGAAGTGCTCTCGACTGCCCATTTCAGAGAGGATGGAGCTGCGCTGTTACAGCACCATGCTACACGCTCATGTAATACGTGTTGGTGCGTCGAGATGACTTTGCATCCTTGACGAATTTCCATACTTGACAAACTAAACCAAAACTGCACCATACCTCCGCAACGAGTACATGTAGCTACAATGAAGTCTCCCGATTTAGGTAATTTTCGACAATAACGCTGTTGGCTTGCCACTGCGACACGATATTTGTACGCCGTGTTTACAGACACTTAGACGAATCATAATACACAAGGCATGATCCTTCTGTATTCGCTTAGTGGATATCCATTGTGGTGCCGATGGATATTCTGAACGTCGCCGTGTTGGGACAGCTCCATTGGCAATAATTTGTCAGTCGATTCATCACCGACAAATCGACTAATGCGGGCTCAAGAATCAAGTGCGGTAGAAGGAGAAAGAGCAACTTTTAAAAGTGGGGAGCAAATAAAAGGGTACTAATCGACAGGTACCCATTTTCGCTCAAGCAGTTTGCTAATCACGCCCGTCCCGTTCTTCTTTCCCGCGTGCAGGGCCACTCAACTTGAGTCTCAAGTGTGGTCTACGAACAGCGGAGCGATCGCCTCGCTGCGAGTAGGCGAGGTTTCCTCGCCGAGGAACGCATTAAACAATCCATATCGGATAGCTATTAGGTCTTTACAGTCGCCGCCGATTCAGATCACTCAATCCAGGCTGGTTAATCAACCACTTCTTGCGATCTTTGTTGGCGAGATGAGTCCCAGTTCTTTGTGACTTCGCTTGAAGCTCTGAAAGCCTTCAGTACTGTATGCCCGTGTCACTGTGAGCTGTCCCGCGCTTCTTGGTTGATGGGTACATGGCGGCTAGCAAAAGAAAAGATCTCGGAGCCCCGAAATGGCTGCTCAACCCAGCTGCGTCCACCATTGCTGTGCAGCGCGGCAATCCATTGCAGCGGGGGTCCCCATAATCCATTGGTGCTGGCCTGCTTTCATTACTACTCGTCCATGTGGGGCGGTCCCAATATAGGGTTGATTATGGCTATTGCAATCCCGCAATCGACCAAATCGATGACGGCTATTGCGAATCCCTGTACAGACGATCAGACCCGGCCTATCGTATTCATCGAGGTATTCATTTTCACTGTCCAAATCATTAAAAAAAATTCCAATGTACACGTGAATTGCCAAAATGTAGCCACTGTCGTCTATGTGCGGTATGTATTTATAGAATGCCGCTCAGCGCTCCCGATTGGGTGGGTTTCAAGCTCCCAAATAGAAGGTTTTAACCCCACCCCTCGTGTCTAAAATGGCTATGTATGCCTCGTTCTCACTTCTGTTTTTAGCCAGGCACCGCCAAGGACCGAGGAAGAAGACGTCTCCGCCAGCCATCACCTCGTCCTGGAAGCGACGAGCAGCTCCCGCAGCCTCAGACTTATATTACACACAGAGACAGTCAGTGTCGCTATTATGCAGTTCCTGCGCCAGCTCGTGCTACTGGCCGTCGTGGCCGTGTCAACTACTACCGCCTCCCAGGTCGCCACCAATACCGGTACTGCCTCGGATACCGAGGAGTCGCAGCCACGCACACACCTGCGTGGCCTACTGAACAAGATCGTCAGCAACGAGGCCACAACTGCACCCGTGCGCGTACTCGCGGCCACCTGGGAGGACGGCAAAGTGGGCGAGGCCCGTAAACTACGCCCCATCTCGGAGAAAATCGTGGGCGGCGAGACAGTGGTTATGTTCAATGACCGTCGTTTAAGCCCCGCGGACGAGATGGAGTCGGCTGTCGTGAACTTTGACGTGCGCTCGAACCCGAACTGCGTCGTGAGCGTGTGTGGCGAGATGTCCAAGTGGTACCTGGGCGCCAAGGAGCAGTGCTTCGACCTGCGCATCGCCCCCAAGTCCGCAGATCAGCTGGAAAACGGTCTGATCCGCGGCGTCTCGGCCGCCTACTCGGGCCTGCGGCCAGTGGCCAGTAATTTGTACCTGAAGTTCGACGAAACCAACTTCATCGACGGCTCCAAGTGCGAGTACGAAATTCTTTCCGGCAGCAAGACAGTACGCGAGGAGGAGATTGCTAGCGGCTCGCAGGCCGCCCTGGCATAGACCCACTCACACAGCCTTCTCTTAGTGTAAAGAGCTGTACAATAGGATAGACCCCCACCCACTATTATTAACTCGAAAAGCTTGGCAGCATTTTGCAACTTGTTTGTCGTCGCCCGTCACCTTCACGATTGGCCTTGTTGGGTACAACAGCCGCTTTTGCCATCGAATAATGATGTGGCGACACGCCACCTCATCCAGCGTGAAGGCGAGACGGTAACACCTGGAGCAAGCGCCTTGCTCAGCTTGGAGGGCGCTCAGATTGACGCCACCCGTAATTGAGGGCATACATGTATCTTGAGGCAGATCCTCAGAGTCACTTGAATTTTACATGGGCGGATTCACGTGACAGGCGACAAAACTGAAGCGGGGTTGGATACAACTTCTGGACGAGAAACGTTATTCCCCGTTTCACGACAATGATCATGGCACTGCCGAGGCGGCAGTTCCGACGTCGAAAACGGATAGACGACGCCTCCGCTTTCGAAGGACACGGCAGGTCAAACGGAAAAGCGGAGGCGTCGTCGATACGTTTTCGACGTCGGCAGTGCCATGATCAGTGAGTGGCACGACAGGCCAGTAATGATGGACGGAAGCTTGCGTTGAACACTGCACAGTGTCGGCGACATTATCCAGCTATACACGTAGCTACGCGTAATTTACAACCCATTGCCAATGCTATCGATCATAGGTGCAGTCATCGTAGCAATCCTGCGTGGCAACCTACCGATAGGACTCCCTCTACTCCAGCAATTTGCTGCAGCTGTGGCGTTTCTTCAGCGCTCGGAAACGCACACAGAGGCCGTCGAGCTGTTTTTACGTCTTGAGCTCACGTCACTGCGAGTACGAATAATGTTTGTAAGACTTGTGAAGCTGCGAACCACCTATCATTGCTAGCGCAGCGTTACTTTGGCTGGGTCAAATGTACGGTAGCGACGCCAGGCTTTCAGCACCGTAAAATACTGTTCGTAAGACTGCTATTTTTTGTAAAAGACGGAGTTTTACATGATGGAGCTTGCTTGATTCACATGTCAGTATGGAGTTGCATCAACTGAAGGCACTCAAAGGAAAGAAGAATGCTACATCGGCAGTGCCGATGCAGCATGCAGCATTCTAATTATCGTAATAAGTTAAATAAACGATAATATCGAGTGCGTATTAGGCGAGTTGCGCTTAGCTCATCTAAATGTGGAAAAATATTCGAGATGCAAAAGATTTCAAAATTGTGTGTAACAGCTCGCAGCCTACTTTAAACAAAAGTTTCATTTAAGTACCAAATAATACACTGGGTTAAACCACTTTTTTGCTAAAATAATTTGATATGAGTTAGATTCGTCGCGTCTTTACTAACGGTTAGGGCAAATTCGCTCGTGCCTGAAAGTCCCACACGTTATTTTACATTTTGCTCTCGCGTCTCTCCGTTCTCCGCGCCGCCAGAGCCTTGGAGATGAAGAGCAACCTGCGCTGCGGCCAGCAGCATGACCGAATGATCTGCTTGACTCTGCGCTCTCTGCAGTTCGTCACGTGTGTGGTGGCATTAGCGCTCGTGGCCGCGAGCTTCAAGTCGAAAAAGATGACCTTCCAGACGGACAGCGGCGACACGCACGAGGTGACCGTCTACTACGGCGGGCCTGCCGTTAACTTCGTTATGATCGTTTCCTTCGCTGCGTGCCTCTACGACGCGTTCTTCTTAGTACTGGTATTTACGCTGCGCAGCGTCAAGATGCCGGCGCCGTGGAGCTTTGGCGTGGACGCCATCTTCACGATGCTTTTCATGAGCGCCGGTTGTGCGCTGGCCGCCTGCGACTACGTTCGTTACTGCGACGCGCTGGACGGCATCGTGCACTGCGCGCTGCTGGCATCTGGCGCCGCGCTGTGCTTTATGGCATTCGTGGTCTTCCTGCTCAGCGTGGCCTGGGGCGCCTGGATGCGCAACACGTGGATCACGCCCATATCGAAAGACCCGCTCGGACATGTAGGATCTCTTCGCGGCGGCCACCCTGTGTTGGGTGACATCGAGCTTGATCTCGAGCGCGCCAACACGTACGAGTCCAGCACATACGTACAGGATGGCTTCAGACGATCGTAAAGATAACGGGAGCGAGAGAGTGAATATCGACTGAAAAGTGTGCACCTGAAGTATGTAAATATGACCCCCGAGTAGCGGGAGAGGAGGGCGTTTTGAGAGGTGTGAGTTAGGGACGTAAGCAGCATAAGCTGTAGGTAACATAAGACCAAAAATAATCAGCTTGAACAACACATCGACCTTGTCAGCAACGTCTTACTCGACATGGAAAGCGACCAGAGGGAACTGTCATTGAACGTCGTAATGGACGGCTGCAGTGGGGCGGTGGGGCGACCTTTGAGACGGCGTACATGGATAAAAAAGATATCTCGTCCGCCGGTTTGTTCAGATCCAGTTGCTGCTTTGAGTCATTTCTGGATCCAGTGGCAATGGCGGTGCAGGGAGCTCGCAGTTCCGATCACGCCAACCAGCGAAGACGATGGCGGCGGCGCTTGGAGCCGTGATAGTTATCACGTTGGTAGCTCCTCGAATTTAAAGGTGGAGGGCGACGCGGCATTTGCGAGAGCTGCTGGACCACTACGTTCACGACCATGGCATATCCATGGAGGCACAGGAGCGGCGCACTAACAAGGGTTGGTGAAGCTGGTACTTGGCGCCGCCCAGTGCACGGGGCTGTCGTAGGCTACCGGATGCCGAATAATAAATTGGTGCGCAATTATTGCAATAAAATACATGTAGCACCAACTATATAATGAAGGCTTTTTGGGTGGACGACCAATTATTTATTTTCGCTCCTGTAGTAGTACCAATAATCTATTGGAGGTGTTCAATCAGCCATACATTCTTTAGTACTTTGCCCAAAACTTCTTTTCCAATATTGTATTTTCTGAGTTGAAAAAGCTAAAATCTATTTTGGTTTACAAACACCAAATACTTATTTTCTGCGTTGATTTGCAATAGATAAAAATGCAATATTCGGCATCCCTGGTCGTAGCGGGAGCTGTAGTGGCCTGTTCCTGCTGCTGCTGCTGTTCGATGCCTATAACCTCGTCAAAGCTGCCGCTGCAGCTCGTGCTGCTCTCCTGTGCGTGCACCGCCGCCACCACGAGGCAGGCCGCTCTTATCACGCGAACCAATACACACCGCATCGTCCTAACGCTGTGCCAACTCATTGTGATATTGACGTGTGCTATCTGCAGCTCCTCTGCGTATTGCTTGATCTAGCTGCCGAGCTGCTCGAGCTCAAGGAAGCCACGGAGTGGCGCCCTCAGGATGTGTGCAAGGCCAGCACCTCAAGTTGGCAGCATCAGTCTTCTTTCATTTAGCCTCGATATGAACCTCGACGCCCTGACTGACGACGGCTTCGCGCGAGGATTCTATCTTTCTCATGGTCACAAGTGTGATATACATGTATGCAACTTGCTGAGTGTCGGCAACTTCGAGATGGATACATTGGTTGTTGAAGTTTCTTCTCCGGCAAGAAAACTGGGTCGTTACAAGTTTTGCCATCCGAGTGAGTATGGGCTTCGTCCGCCAAGCATTAGAAGCTGTTTCGCGCGGAACCGTGGAGCTCCAACGCGCACTGGTAACGCCGTTCAATGCTTACGCAGAAACACTCACCAGGAACAGTTCAACGACGTCCTTCGTGAGCATTCTGCTAGCATGCCACTTGCATCAAACCCAACGATGCCTGGGCGGTGCTAGCGTTTTGGCGAAGGAATGCGAAAGGAGCGTTATGGCGATTCGACTGATGGAGTTTTATTGTTCCGCCGACACAGAATCCGAGGAGTAATTTGTTGCGTTTCTCGAGGGACTCGACATACGCGCTGTCCTTCGGCAGCTCTGGCGCTAGGACCCCGAGCCACAGCTGCGACGGGTTTTTCTGGTGTATGAGTGCCGTGAGCGGTTGCCGGAGCAGATCTCCGATCGGCACCGCATAGAGGCTCGCGAATGTCGTGAGCGCACAGCAGAGTTCCTCCGTGCACTTGATGGAACTCATGCGTGGGCACACCCGTTGGTGATGAAGAGCCTGTTGAAATATCGTGGTGCACGGCGTGGGATTGGCTGATCCTCAGCAAGGTGGAAGGGCGTCGGCAGCTGCGACGCATCCAGAAATCAGTACAGTGGTCGAGACTGGTGGTTGGGTGCCAGAGCACGAAGAGGACTGAGAGATGAATACGGAGTTGTAGGACAAAGGCTGCATCTAATATCACTCTCTCTCTCTCCTTAGCGTATCATGTATTGTGTGCTTCCAAGTGTTAGCAAGTCAGGTCGCTGGCCGACTTCTTACAGGTTATGAGCTCAATGACCAGAGACCGCTGGCGACGACGCTAGCACCAATTGCCAACCGCGAAAGGGTCGGTATTGCTGACGACGTCAAAGACGAGAGCACCAATATTGCTCACAAGGGTCTTGGACCCCTAAGCGGATCCTCCCGTGGGCGTGTCGTCTGTCCTTCGTGTCGCCTCGCCGGCGATACCGTATTTGGTCCAGCGGCGTGGATACGTCATCGCTCCCGGCGCATCCTAGGTCGCGCACGACTCCACCTCGGGTCACCAAGGAGAAGGGCCTATTCAACTGAAGGCTAGGCTATGTATCCCACTTCATATGTAGCCCTATCTTTGCCAGTCGAAGCCAAGGGAGCCCTGGGGTTTAATCCAGAGCTTGCACCCAGCACTCGGCCTTCTCCTGGCGCGCCGACGTCCCACCCGGACTCGGAACATTCTCCCTGACTAAAGCTTTGCCGTCCTCGGAAATTGTCCGGGTGGTGTGCAAGCTCCGCTGGCAACGCCTGCGCGTGTGTTCCTCGGCGACCAGCACTTCACGCTTGGCTCTTTCGATTCGGTCTTCGGTATCCCTCAGCTCGGCTGAGATGGCCGCGGGGGCACGCTGTAGGTGTTGATCCGGCGCAGCGTTCTTCTCCTCCGGTTCCTCCAGCTGGGCCGGCTGGAAGTCGCTGATCCGGAGTCGTCGAAGACAGGCGGCCTCCTGCTTGTTTCGTGAGGTCGCCCTCGTGTTAGCGCTGGCCAGAGCGTACGCCAACACGGCACGCGGCTCCGTCTCGCTCCACCTGCCGTCATAAGTGCTTTGGCGCCACACATGTGCCATAACACCGACGGTCGTGATCACTCCGCTAGCGTACAGGCACCATGTGGTCCAGTCGAGGACGACATTGCAGGTTGGGCGTGGCCAGGGCGAGCACCACTCCAACCTAGCACACAACTTTGAACAAGTCGTAGGACACCAGGGGTAAATGGAAGGTCAACAACCCGAGCAAAAGTCCGAACCAGCACAGGGCCTCCACAACGGAGCCCACCCGCGGCGCCATTGACCCGCACGTTTCCCACATGGTCCACGCGTACTTGCCCACAGATTCCTTAGTTTTCGTAATCACAGTAGGGTGAACTCGTAGAAAGTGACCCGCACAGCGGTCCACCACGATCGCAACATCCGGCCGTATTTGCCGAACTTGTCCTTGTTCTCCTTCAGAGCCAACTCAGACACGGATCAACGCGCCCCACAACGCAAAGGCGTAAGCCTAGCCGCGCAGCCTCTGCAAGCGCGGGCTCTTCAGCACAGTCTGGACATTTTCGGCGTGTCCGTTGCGATGCTAGCGTTCAGGCACACCGCGCGCTCACACCTCTGTCATGAACGTCCACATGACGGCTCGCACCGGCGAGGTTAGTAATCACGCGCCGAGGACACACAAGACCGTGAAGCCGTGCATAGGCAGCAGTTCCGCGGTCAGGTACTGCTTCAGTCCGAAACCCCATAGTGCTTTCATCGTCGACGCGCCGAACGGCAACGCGAGGTGAAACTCCTTCTGGGCGGTAGCGGACGCACGCTTCCATAACCCGCCTTAGCTTCGTCCTCCACCGTGTCGCCATCTCTCCTGGTCATTCCCAAGCCCTCCATCGGCGTCGTCACGGACCTCTCCATCACCTGGGTTAACGGGTCGGCTTTACCAGCGTAATGAAGGCTCTTGACCCCCCAACCATTGACCCCTTTCGCTATTTTCCTTCCCCAGTTCCGGTTCCCTCAGGGAACCGTTCTCGCCGCTACACATCAGTTGATGGGAACTATCCATCTCGACATTGATGGCAGGTAGTCATTTCCCAAATTCCCCGTGACGCACAGCCCGTAGAGCATCCACCAGCACCATGAGCACGAACGCCTGGACATCCATCTCCGGCCTTCAATATCGCCTTGATCTCCACTGGTTGCGGCTAGACGACCCAGACCAGCAACGACGACCTCGCCGGCCGCGTGGCCGCCCTTGTCGAGCTCGAGAGGCGTGTGATGAGCAAGCCGCATGTGAAGCGTGCCAAGAGAAACAATCCATTAAAAATATGTTGCTGGAGCTTACAAATATTGGAAAATTGGAGTTTAAGCTCGATGTGGATAACCAAGCAGCAATTTCGCTGGTGACTCGCCCGACCTACAGCAGCAAAACTCGTCATATCGAATCTTGTAGACGGAGAGCGAGCACACTGCTTGTGCCAAGTTCTGGAGAAAGATGCGTAATTATTTTGCTTGCGAGCCCGGCTTCCGTCGGGGTCTCGCAGCTGGACGACGTGGCCGCGGCCATCATCAACGATGACTCTGACGCAGCGAGGCTTTCCAATAACGTGGTGACGCTTATTTCTCCGGCGGTTTACTCAGGCTCGGGTAGAGCTGCCGTGGACGACCAAGCTTCACAGAATTGCTCGACGCGAAGGCCTGGAAATCAGGCTGTCAGGCCCTCATCCTAAGAAGAGGAAGACGGCGTCGCCCCCGACGTCAGCGTCTTCAGCCTAGTCCTGCGGTGTGTTGGTGCCTAAGGATCCGGCGTTGCGGCAGGCGGCCACTCTGACGAGCATTCAGTTGCCCAACACGTACCTAACCTTCGTGATCTCGCCAAGTTTGTGGTAGTTGAGAGTCGAAGGATCTCCCGGCCAAGCAATAAACTCCGGTCGATCTGGGATCTGCACTTGTGGGTAGATCACTAGGTGGCTAGATTCGGTATGTATATTACCCGATATTAATAACCAACACTAGGACACTTATCCCTAAACTTGCTAACACGGCGCGCGGCTAATGTAGTTCTTCTTCGTCGCGGGGCGTAAGGCACTGGTTGTTTTCAATGCAAATTTGTTTCTGATTTAGGGTTAAGTATGGTCCCCATCCTAAGTCACTACCCTCATACCTGCCAAACGACCACCTATCACCGCCTTTGTATCCTTCGCACTCCCACCCACCACGAGGTACCTACTTCAACGTGGGTTTGCCATCATCCTATCGTAGATCTTGAGATCGCCCTCGATCGCTATGTCGGGATCTGAGATCCGGGATCCGGGATCCAGATCGCCTTACCTTTTGGAGCCGGATCCGCTCCTCTTCCCTGGGCCTCTAGCGTCCTGTCGCTGCTTGACCCTGCACTGCATCCGCTTGGTATTCACCGGAGAGTACGACGTTTGCATCCGTGGTCCCTTGATGTCTGATCGGAGATCGCCTCTTCTGTCCCACCGGATCTCCAGTGGTCACTCTTCGGAGAAATGAACGAGTCCATTATTGTCACGCAGGTCACGATCCATCCTTCTCTCTCCTTTCTCAGAATCCACTTCACCACAGTCCGAAGACCACAGCGAGGTTGCGAGAGACGAGGTGCTCCTTCGTGAGACCAAGAAACACAAGGAAATTGGACCCGAGGAGGTTGTGCATTGTATTTGGCTTCTTATAGCACTGATGCTACTTGTCCGTTCCATATTTTTACGGAGTAAAATTTTAACATGCAATATCTTGGGCACGCAAGGTCAAATTCAGGAGCTGAAGGGAGCATGAGAAAGCTCCTGAGGCGTTCTTCTTGCTCAATTTTTATAGGACATTGACGTTTGCTTTGAGGAAGATATGGGAGCGTTTGCATGGTCACTCACCAGGAGGGTTTGCATTTTCCTCCGTATCTCATGTCCTATTTGTCGCTGTGAGTAAAATCAAATATATGAGCGTGTTCACAGAGATATGCTGCATTCAGGAAAATTGTGAAAAGAGCTCTAAATGTTTCCCCTAACGCGTTTATGATTGGCACGGCTGAGCACAATATGCCAACTAACATAAGATATCATTGGTTGAGATTTCACATCCTGGAAAGTTGACCAATGAAACACCTAGGTGTGGACCGCATCAAGTAAATTTTGAATATCTACTCCGTAAAAACATGGAACGGACAAGTATGCCCTCCCAAGCGCCGTTTGGATGATTACTGGGCGACAACCACCGTTGGAGCGGTACCTAAAAGGACGTTTGGCCAGTTCATGGAAAGTCACGCTTCGAGCGTGTCATGTAAAATCTTCATTCAGACCCACGAGCCGAAACGGATCGTGCCTGGAAGGCAGTTCAGTTGTTGATACACTACAAGCTACTTTCAGTAGAGGCTGCAATGTGCCAGGCGTACTATCTTTCGATGAGGCCATGATTCCTGCCAGAAGCCGTCACAACGTCACCAGGCAATTCATGAAAGACAAGCCTCACAAATGGGGGCGAATCTGTACATGGCATGCTGCACTAAGACGGCGTACTGTCCCCGGTATGATGCGTGATCTTTTAGTGCGGACCTCCGTCATGGAGGTCGGTTTTTTGGTTACGTATGGCATGTTGTATATAGCTCATCGGTTTCTTTTGTTTATGTTGTATATGCTACATGCTAGACTCAGGGTGTACTGTGGAATAAATCAGCACACTGACGACCTTGGGGTGAATCTCCGACCAAATTCTCGGCTGATACGAACCCGGGCCCGTGCGCAGTTATCCGATACCTACACGAAGTGCTACCTGAACCAGAGGAAGGTGTTTACCACACTGTGGTGACGGATCGCTTTTATACGTCGATCCAGCTCGCGCTACAACTCTTTTCTCGCAATGCGTATACTATTGGAGCTATACAGACAAACAAGAAAGCATTCTGCCAAGTCTGGTGGCCAAGGACGCATCTCGCCTAGCCCATATCGCCCGTGGTACCAGCTCAACTGTTGTGGCAAAATGCTGCAAGGACATGCAAGTGATGCTTTGGTGAGGCCGCCTTCCTGTCTATCTACTCTCAACGGGGCATAGCACACTCATGGAGTCATGCGGTGCGTTATTTGAGTAACTAGTCTGCTGAGATCGAGCTAATGTGTCGTTTGTTTGCGCTTACGTATAGAACGTCACCTACCGGGAGGTAAGAAGGCCACCATCCGCTATGCGAGATTATGATCACTGGGTGGGTGGGGTTGACATACATGATCAGTTGAGGTTGCAGCGCTACTCGCTGCAACTCTCAGTGTGATTTCGCAAATACTACAAAACAACTTTTTGGGCCTCGTCGACATCGCAGTTGTGAACGCATTCATCTTGTACCGAGAAGCATAGAAGCAGAGGGGCAAGAACGCTGCAAGCCATGCTGAGTTTCTAACGGAGCTGCAGGCACAACTTCTTCAAGTCACTGGTGCGGATTTCCAGGAGGTTGTATATAACATGTTTACGGGGACACATGTTTCACACGTTGCATATTTACTAGCTTACTTTTTTTGAGCAGTCATTTCTCCAGCTGAATCCGATCCGAATTCTGCAGCAATTCCTGTTGAACACGCGCTGACAGTGCTTTCGGAAGTGACAAGGTCGAAACAACACACCTTCACTTAAATAGCTACCCGCTAATAGGCAGAAAAGCGTCCATCGCCGGGATGGGGTTGAGTACTGACATTGTTTAGCAATAATCCGCACAAGTTTTTTTTTGCTTTTGATACCTGAACGAGAGACGGCGGCGAATACCAAGTTCTTGCCGTAGGCAAAGTAACACAATATACCTCACCCCTAAAAATAAATAAAAAAAAGAATACCTGCTCTAGAGCGGACAGCCTTTGATCTACGCCTATCAGGTTTAGCACAATATACTGGTTTTAGCCTTTTGAATTTACGTTAGCTGTGAGGTCATTTCAAACATGGTCAAATTCCTCCGTGCTGACGATAATCGGGATTTCATTGTCTTTTTGGCGCTGAGGCATACCGTAAACCACAACCAACTATGGCGAAATGCTGGATCGGCGCCCTGTGATAACCCAAGCCGAGCTGTGCCTGTCGAAACAATGAAGAATGCTCTCTTTTTTATATGTTCCACGGCAACAAGGAGACTAAGGCTGCGCACTGCAAACTCGCTAAACTGAAACGACGGATTGGCCTTCCCGCTGGAACGGAGGCAAACGCTCGATTAAAATATCCGCCGGATCATCTGCAGTGCACGATTTTGGAGTCTAACGACCTGTTGGTGTTTCACTGCGCTCGTTTTGAATCATCCGCTGGAACCATCCGCTATCTGCCGGAATTCGGGCGGATGAAATCCTCTGGAAATTAGCCGGAATTCCGCTGGAATGACGCGCAGTGCAGGACAGCGGATAGACCAACCCGCTGGAGCGCTGAAATCTGCTGGAATTGCCCCATTCCGCTCGAATTTTGACGTGCAGTGCGCAGCCTAAACGCAATCGATTGCAAATTGCTAGTAAATGGATGTAGGTACGATCTCTTTCGCCAGCTACAAGGTCTCACCACGATGACAGCTATACAATACGGATACGTTTCGTCTTGTGTTTGGAGAAGCTCTCTACATGTAGTTTGCTTTGACACAGTTTGTGCAGTAGTAGTATTGCAAAACATTAATGTATTAGTACTATTATATACTTCACTGTAATTTTAATACACATCTACTGATTGTAGGCCAATTATCACAATCCGATAAACAAACCTCAGTACTTAATGTTGATTTATGGAAATTCCTCGCATATTTTGAACAACACAGCCGCTATTGTTAAGATGGCGATCCCACTGCGTTTGGCGTGACTACCATGGACCATGGTACCTGTAACTTACAGGCTGTGACTCGAGTTGAGAGTTCGTTGTAATGGACGGCTGCAGTAAGGCGACGACTGAACCGGCGCCCTATCGGTTGCGCCGGTTTGTTAAGATCCACTTGATCCACTTGCTAGCTTTGAAGATTTCCGGATCCAATGGCAATGGCGGTGCAGGGCAGGCGGAAGTCGTGGCAGCGGGGCTCGCACTTCCGATCGCGCCAACGAGCGAAGACGATGGCGGTGGCGCTTGGAGCAGTGATGGTTATCACGTTGGGACTTATTTTACTTGTAAGCAGCTCTTCGAATTTAAAGGTGGAGGGCGAGGTTGGGCAGGTGACGCGGCATTTGCGAGAGCTGCTGCTGGACCCCTACGTCTATGACCATGGCATATCGATGGAGGCACAGGGGTGGCGCACCAACAAGGGGAAACCAAGCGGTGTGGTGATGGAGGCCCAGGCGTTGCGCGTTATCGGCCACAACCCCGCCGTAACGATGGCAGCGGATACTACGTCGACCACCACCCGTGGCCGCTCTGGAGGCACTTGATCGCAAGCGCTCCGACGGAAGCCCATTATGAGGAGCGTGGTATGAAGCCTGTTCCCGAGTTTATCACAAAAGCAGACGCGAACGGCTGTGGAGATCACGCCGCTGCCGGCTTTCATCTCGCTGGCCCGAGCTATGGGGACGTGAAGACTGCAAGTTGGGTTGGATAAGTTGCGAAAGACTCCCGCCGATACCGGTAGTTGAGAAGTTTATTTTGAAATGTAGCCATTTGAGAAATGAATTGTAGCCATCTGTGAGCTTGTGTGTCCAGCCATCCAATCAACGCCGCACAAACCTTCAAGAACTTCCAAGATCAACATGCCTGTGCTGACGACGAACGCTAGCGGAGCTGCGCCGCCCGTTGTGGGCGTACTAGGTGGCGGCCAGCTCGGCCGCATGATGGCCAACGCAGCCCACCGTCTTGGTTTGCAGGTGCTGGTGCTGGATCCGCTGGGAGCCAACTCTCCGGCTGGCCAGACCGGTCTCAATGCCGTGGCCGGAAGCTTCACCAAGGAAGAGGACATCGCCAAGCTGGCCGAGCAGTGCGATGTGCTTACCGTGGAGATTGAGCACGTAAACGCGGCCTTCCTGCAGAAATTGCAGGACAAGAAGGAGGCCAACCTGCAGGGCGTTCACCCGGCGCCAGCCACCATCGCTCTTATCCAGGACAAGTACCAGCAGAAACAGTTTTTCACACAGGTGCAGGGCGTCGACGTGTCCCCGTACGAGATCGTTACGTCGCTCCAGGCCGCTCGCCAGGTGGGCGACCGGTTCGGCTACCCGTACATGCTCAAGTCGCGTCGCTTCGCTTACGACGGCAAGGGCAACGCTGTGGTCAAGAGCGAGAGGGACCTCGTAGATGCCTTTGAGAAGCTTGGAGCCAAGCTGCTCGCCAGGGAAGATGCCAGTGCTGATTTGAAGGAGCTGGCCGAGGAGGAGGCCAAGCTGTACGCTGAGAAATGGGTGCCGTTCGTCAAGGAGCTGGCCGTGATGGTCGTCAAAGGTGCCGAGGGCGACGTCCGCGCCTACCCCGTCGTCGAGACCACCCAGCGTGACAGCATTTGTGACACTGTGCTGGCCCCGGCCCAGATCCCCGAGGACGTGGCCAAGCGTGCCGGCGAGATGGCCCTGGCTGCTGTGGCCCAGCTGGACGGCCGCGGCATCTACGGCGTGGAGCTGTTCCTGACTGCTACCGGAGAGGTGCTGCTTAACGAGATTGCCCCGCGCCCGCACAACTCGGGCCACTACACGATTGAGGCTTGCGAGACGGACCAGTTCGAGCAGCACCTTCGGGCCATCACCGGCCTGCCGCTGGGCAGCTGTGCGCTGCGTGTGCCGGCCGCACTCATGGTGAACGTACTGGGCGACGCTACGTCGTCCGAGGACGTGAGCTTCTCGCTGCTCCGCAACAGCCTAATAGTCGCTGGTGCTGCTGCTCACTTCTACGGTAAGGCCGGTGTCCGTCCAGGCCGCAAGCTCGGCCACGTGACCGTCACGGCGCCGAACCTCGAGGAGCTGGCCAAGCGTGCCACGGCGCTCTCACCGGAAGCGGCCAAGAACGCCGGCCTGCTGAAACATGAGCGCACGCCGCTTGTTGGCATTGTTATGGGCTCGGACTCGGACTTGCCCAGCATGGCCGCTGCGGCCGACATGCTGGAGAAGTTCGGCGTGCCGTACGAGCTGACCATTGTGTCGGCCCACCGCACACCCGCGCGTATGTATGAGTACGCCCAGAGCGCGGCCCGCCGTGGCCTTAAGGTCATTATCGCCGGTGCCGGCGGCGCCGCTCACCTGCCCGGCATGATCGCTGCATTGACGCCGCTGCCGGTTGTGGGCGTCCCTGTCAAGACCTCGACTCTTAACGGCGAAGACTCTTTGCTCAGCATTGTGCAGATGCCGCGCGGCGTGCCGGTGGCCACCGTGGCCATCGGCAACTCGACGAACGCCGGTCTGCTGGCCGTCCGCATCCTCGGCGCCGGGGACTCGTCACTCATCGACGCGATGGCGACGTTCCTGGACACGCAGAAGCGCGAGGTGGACGACAAGATCGAGAAGATGGCTACAAGTGGCTGGAAGGAATACCTCCAGAACATGAAGAAGCACTAGATAGCTGCATAGAGCGTGAACAAGCAGAAAAGTGGTCTGTATTTTCAGTTGCGTCTTGTGGCCTGGTGTTGTATTCTATCTACTTGTTCTTCTTGAGTTTCAAACTCTTGAGTTGGTTCTTCAGTGTCTTTGGGGTCTGTTTGTTGTGTCGCACCGGCGCTTGTTCCATCTCGGCGCTGCCGTGGGCCGCGACGTTGCGCCAGTAGATGAGGCCGGCCAAGCTCACAGCGAACATGGTGAAGCTCAAGAACCAGATGAGGAAGCCCAGAGCGGCGTCGTAGAACTCGGCCGTGAGGATAGGGAACTGGCCCATGCCACGCAAGAAAGGCGTCACGTTCTCCTTGTTCAGATCGTCGCCCAGTCGGAATCCGCCGAGGTTGGGCGGCGCGGTGGGGTCAGGTAGAACGTTCAACGAGGCTGCGTCCGACGCGAGGCTAGCGGGGATCGACACGTTGGCCACGCGCTGTAGAAGCCACGCAATGGCCTTCGAGACACCGAGAGAAGTCGCCGTCTGCTTCATCAAAAGCTGCGCCGACGCCAGCAGCGCGCACACCGGCGCTAGATACTGCATCGCGATGATCGGCACGTAGTTGAACTGCAGACGTACCTTGTTCTGCAGTAATGTGCCGTCCACGAAGCCCGGCCGACCCACAAGCGAGGCCATGACTTCACGAGGCTCTAAGAGGAAGTACTGAAGGTGCGTACGGAAGCAGATCAAGCGTACCAAGCAGGCCACAAGCACGACGTAGATCCGGAGTGTGTGGAACTGAGACTCGGTGAGACTGTACCACTTCCAGACGTCCGACGTGTCGGCCAGACCGAGCACTTCGCTCTGTAGACAGTCGCGGGCCAATGCACGTGGAAAACACTTGACTAGCTCGGATGGGACTAATACGTTACTGGACAGACGCGGCACCCACAGCGCGCTGATGAGCACGGGGAAGAACATGTTGAGGTGCAGGAACAGCTTCATTATGGCCGACGTCTGCTTGTCCTTGATCATCTCCGAGTACATGCGTGCGAACCGGAATGCTGGTAGGAATGTCGTGCAGGTGAAGATGCCTGCGAGTAGTGCAAAGGTGAAGAACAACGAGACGCGGGCCGCCTCGGCCAGCGGCGCAATGTTGACGAAGTCTGCGTCGACGAAGCCCACGGCCCGGAGTACCATGGCCATACGCTCGCCGGCCAACTGGGCCGCCTGTTCCAGATCAAAGTCGAATATTCCCTTGGGCGAGAGGATGATGAAGCCAGAGATAATTAGGCCGATGAAGCCGACGGCCAGGCCTAGTCGGGCCTCGTAGCCAGCCCAACCTTGGGCGAAGTTGAGCTGCAACGGGAACCAGAGGGCCACCAGCATGGCCGACATCAGGCCGTACGTGGCCACGTCCACCTTGTCATCAACGTCGTCGGCCGTGGGATTGAACCATGGGGCCGAGAAGCTTACGACGCTGCCGATCCAACAGGCGACGGAGGCCGACGAGACTAGCACCACCAGCATCTCGTACAGCTCGAAGAAAAGCGTCTGGCTGAAGACACCAGGATCCGTCTTGGCCACACGCACGTAGAACTTGTCCATCTTCTCGGCCGCGCTGAGCGGCTGGCCGGTCGGAGTCTTACCGCCTTTGCCACTCTTGGACAGCGGCTGGCCGTTGAGCGTCGCGATGAGCTCATCTTCAGGAGGCAGGAAAAAGGTAAGGCCATTGACTAGCCACGTGGCCAGGCTAAAGTGTGACCGGAGACGTAGCTGCACAAAGGCCAGCAGGATGCCGGCCAGGAATTCCGGTGGGAACAGCGCCATCGAGAGGATCCTTTACGTGGAGTGTGGACACCAGCGAAGATAACAGTTGTAGACACGTCAGTCGCAGCAACGTGCAATGTACACCACATCATTTTAATGTGTTGCCCACAACATCACTAAAGTCACAAAGAGTACCAAGCCAATGGTCATGGAGGTTCGCGTTCGGCGACTGTCGGCCACGACGGAGGACGAGCCGATGGAGCTTGCAGATGAGTCACAGGTGGTAGTAGTGACGCCTGGCCAGGTGATCAGCACAGATACAGGTGCATTCCTGCGAGGCCACGGCACATACCTAAGTGGACGCAACGAGCTGGTGGCCAGCGTGGCCGGCGTCGTTGAGAAGGTGAACCAGCTTATCACAGTGCGGCCGCTCGTGTCTCGCTACATTGGAGAGGTTGGCGACATTGTTGTCGGCCGTGTGACGGAAGTGGCCAGCAAGCGCTGGAAGGTGGACGTGAACGGCCAGCAGGACGCCAGCCTCATGCTCAGCTCCGTGACGCTGCCGGGCGGCGCCCAGCGCCGGCGCACGTACGCCGACCAGCTGCAAATGCGGGCCTTCTTCGTAGAGAACGACCTCATCTCGGCCGAGATCCAGGAGGTCCGCTACGACGGCTCGCTCAGTCTACACACGCGTAGTCTGCGCTACGGCAAGCTGGAGAACGGCCAGTTCGTGGCCGTGGCGGCCCCGCTTGTAAAGCGGATGAAGCAGCACATGGCCACACTCCCAGGCATCGCCATCGACGTGATTCTCGGCACCAATGGGTATATTTGGGTGTCTAGAAGCATGGCCGAGCTCGGAGGTGACGACACGACCAGCAACATGGAGACACGCGTGGAGGTGCTGACGGCCAAGAGACAGCAGCACGCGACCACGCCCATGAGTGTGGAGGACCGCCGGAAGATTGCACGTGTTTCGCAGGCGCTACTGAAGCTGAATGAACAGTTCCGGATGATCACACCCGACAGCATCATGGCCACGTACGAACTGTTAGAAGCGCAAGGTAAATAGATGAATGAACATAATTGCTTTTACTACGAGGTTGAGGACTACCGGGTGTATTAGGGCCTATGTTAACAGGATCTAAAGACTTAAGTATTAATAGTGCAGGGTAATCGGGGAGTCGAGCCCAGGGCTCCGCACACGCCACTATTTACACAGTAATCCTGTAACAATGTTTTCGTTTCGAGTCTACTGAGCTCACGGGGCTCCACGATTCTCCACGACTCGTAAAACTGACGATTGTCATTGGCGCACTTGACAGCTCCGTAGTTCGCTCATTGTAGGACGTTTCCCGTTCGACACGACACGAAAAACAGGGAGCACTCCTCGTTGATCTCCATTGTAAACAGCTCATTTATTCCGGTATCTTTCGAATCGAAACAGCATGCACCAGTCGAGCTAACTGTCAGAAAGCGAGCGTTGTGGACAGACAGGATAGCCACCTTGCCATCTCAGACACAACGCAAAACGATCTCCTCATAATAATCACGATTGTCTTCCAGGAAGCGAGCATTTTTCGACCCAAGTGGGCATTGCAGATGCGTGTGGATTGTAGAATAATAGGAACATCGAAAGGAAGATCTGCTACCATCGCTTCTTGGCAAATTGGGAAATAGATTGGATAGACGCCTTCGGCCTTCTTTCAAGTCGATTCATTTCATAATTTCTGAATGATTGATCAGTGCTTCGCGTTGGGTAGCTGCTGTCTCCACTTTTTGCCAACCTAAAGCAGTTAAAATAACATGACCCTTCCTGAAAACGCGTATTTGCCCATTTTATTCACCATTTATGGTGAAATAATAAAAAAACGAACAGTGCACTTTTTGGGGAACATATAAGGAGCATGACAACATTTCATCAGAAATTCAAAAAAAAAATGCATCAGATGGGCAAGATCTTTTCAACGCAGAGCTGACAGCTTCTTTGATCTCCATTTACCATTTAGAGCTCAACTGATCGATTCGCCATGGATCTAGATGAGATTCCGTTTGACGTCCCTGTTATCCTCTGGTCCATTTAAAAGGAGAAAAGCTTGCAGAATCCACTGGGATCTAAGAAGGCTCGATGTTTGACCGACAGCCGTGATATGTACGAGCAAGTGTTCTCGGTGGTCGTTTCCGTGGTATCTGTGGTGGTGCCCTCGACAGTAGTCTCCATCGTCTCGGTAGTCTTGGTGGTCTGCTTGCTCGATCCTGTGATTAATACAGCGGTTCGATTAGTATATTTATAAAAACAAGTTAGACTATTTTAAATAATAATAAAGACTATATTATTATTTTAAAATATTCTATCTCAAAATAAAATACCTTACTTTACTGTTTTTAATTTAAAAGTTTTAAAAACGACCGTATTATTGGCTAATACTTCGGCGCAACCTATTAGAGAAAAAATATTTTTTTTTTGTTGGCTTACAGTTTGCAAAATGGTGGGCCCTACATGCAAGCAATGCGAGGCGACGATTGACCCGCTACTGCTGAACCCACAGCGGTCTACGACGGACCCGAGAGCGCGCTGCGTCTGCTGCGGGAAACTGCAGTACGGTTATGCGTTCCGGGCTATCACCGGGCGAAACATCGCGCGACGCTGTATTGTCTGCGAGAACGGCCCAAAAGCGACCGAGTTTGGGAGGAGAAGGCGCCGCCACCTGATCCGGCAGAAGTGCGCCGTCAGGAAAGCCTGGCGAACGTTAAGAAGGCGATGGGTCCTGACTGGTACCCCAAGAAAAAAAAGAGGACCAGTCGCCTCGCAAGCTGACCACCCGAAACACCAAGTACATCGAGCAAAAGAAGCAGCAGAAGCGCAAATAACTTGGAATATACACCATTATAGGCCCCCATTACCCTACCTTTGTATATTGTGTACTGACGAATAGTGTGAGACTTGGTGTCACACATTTTGGTAAACTGAGTATGGCACTGCTGATAATGCTGACACTCGAGTAAGCTCCGTAGACCGTTTCATATAATTAGCGAATGGTATCTACTGTGTACCGCTGCAAGCTAGCCGTCCATATCTGCATGCATGTATGCGTCGCAATAGATGGTAAATGCACTCGCTCACTTGCACACATACAACACTATGATATTTGTACTTTCAACAGTGGCAGCGCATGTTCCACCAATGTGCGCCGATAAGAGAACTTCAACATTGAGTGAGCACTTATCGAAGCTACGCGCGACGGATTACTCGCGACCTACATAGATATAAGCACGTGTGCGATAGTGCAGACCATGTAGATGTCCAGACCATGTAGATGGGCACGGCAAGTCGTACGCACTACCATATCCTACGCAGTACTGTACTTTAGTGTCCTGTCCATAATGACCGATAGAACGGCGCGTTTGAGCCACGAATGGCTATAAGGCGTACCCGTCGCGCGAGTAGGTATCGCGTTGATAACTGCTAACAACCGCGTGGTCAGCCTACCTGTAAATGACTACGGTATGACCTGTGCCCAGTTAGGGATGCGCTTGGCCATAGACTGCCATGTCAGCAGCATAAGCACAGAAAGCTAACACGACGATGCAAACGTACCGACGAAGCGACAGTGATCCCGTGCAAAGATTTGATTATCACGAGCGCGTGATGTAACCACTCAATGGCAATCTCTTGAGATGATCAATGCACCAACACGTCAAATAGGACTCCAAACTGATAAATATGCAGCGAAAATACTTCATCTAACGTACATGAGCTACAATTATATTCTTTTCGTTTTTAAATAACACTACAGCCTGATAGTCTGCGTGCAGCCATATGCACAGAGAATATAACTGAACCAGTCAGTGCCACTCTGTAAGTGGTAACTACGCAAATAAGTCGGCCCGTAGGACAATGGCGTGCAGCCTACCATACAGTTAGAAGGCGGAGTCGACTATAAGTGCCAAACTGATTAATTGAGACGACCCACGGATCATCTATGCTTCGAGGTCCTTCGTTGATATCACGATAAGCTCAGCGAGTCATTAGAAGACAGTATGTTGGTTATTTGGTCCATCGGCAACTACTAACTGCTCTAAAAGATACCGCACATGCGGAAATAATTAAAACTTCCTCTAGAAGACCGTCGCAATCGACTATATGGTAGCGAATGCCTCGACGATACGAAGTAGTATCTATCATTTAACTCGCCCGGTGGCTTGGTGGTTCCAATGAGCTTTACTAGACGTGCTTATGCTCGCTAAGCTTACCCGGGATCGCCTCTTTGTTGAGGGTTTTTGGAGCGCCAATGATCAATGCCCGCCTTCTGAACAGCACAGGGTGCCTTTACAACGCAGTGCGCCTCAGCGTTGTGCCGTTCAGGGGCAAAGGGGCTCTACCTAGCGTTAAGACAAAGCCGTACAGGGAAGATGGCTCTCATCTTCAGACCATTTGAAACCTGGCGGCAGCGACGACGTCGACGACTTTCTTGAAACCCTAGACTTTACCTGACGACTAGCAAGACTCATCGCGCGATGTTTATCCTGCGGATATCTACATGGAATTACAAGTTTGCACGCATTTGCAGCTCAATGGGCCAGTTCACACTGTCCGGAACCGGCATAGTGTATACGCATCCACTCCGGCATGCTATCACGGAGCTATTCCGAGCTATACATACTTTAGAATATGCATACCAACTGCCCTTAAAATATACACCAGCAGGTGGTATATTTTGCCTCTTTTCTGTCAATTACCGGAATAGTGCGAACTTAGCGAACTTAAGGTATGCCGGAACCGGGCAGTGTGCCCCCCCCCCCTTAATATGCTGTCAAGATTGGCATAAACAAGTGTGATCAGGATTGCCATGAGGAAGGAAATTTGGGTACTAAGGGTATTTTGTACAACGTTTTTGGGGCATTTTGATATAACACGGTATACATATTATACGTGTAGATGTGCCTTAAGTAAGGGTTTCTAAGCCCGCCGCAGCGGAGGCGGTCAGCCCTCTCTAAACCAACCAACCATGCCCTAGCGACCGCGCAGCAGGCGCCCAGAGCGCTAGTCTTAATAAATAAAATGTATGTCCGCTGTCATGTTACGCAAACCCGTACTTATGATGGCTACAGGAAATCACTTATTATCTTACATTCATAAGACAATCAATTCAGACAAAATTGTGTACAGTATCACATTCTAGAATGTAGCTACTATATGCAGAATGTAAATGTATTATAGAATGGCTGTGCCAAGCTGAGTGGTAATGCAAAATTCTAGAAACCGCAAAAGTAGGTCACTGAGATTTCCTCAGTGGGCACTAAACGTAAAGCGCGTACACTCAGTATTTAGAGCAACACGGCATCAACCAAGGACATCCTGTTCGTACTATAGTATCAATAGAGCTGCTAAAAGGGGAGTGTAGACATTGTGGTCCAAAAAACATTTCGATTCATAAAGAAAAAGTCCCGAACATGTGCCACAGGTAGAACAATGTAAAACGTGGAAACACGATAGAATAGAGCACAGTGATCATTTATTTAAGTACTACGCATTGAGAAGCAGAACCGTATGCGTTTTAATTGTTTGATTCCTTTCATTAAAAACTCTGTACGAACGTAAAATCAACATATCGGAAAATATTTGCTTTCCGTAAAATGTTTCTTTTTACTTGCGAGTTGGCTGCGCCGCAAAGCGGCGCAGCGAGCTCGCTTGTCGTATAAACATTTGCGGCTCCTTTAAGTTCTTCGTACAACGTCGTTTAAGATGGCAGTGGTTTGGTCCACCGACTCGATCGCTTCACAGACGCCAGGGTAGCAAAGTGGTGCCGAGTATGTAATACCCTCAGTATCGCGTTCGAGCTTCCAGCACCCTCGAAGATGTATTTAGAGCAAGAAACTCACAAGCTCGACTTCGACGCCCTCAAAGTGGTTTTGGAGGCGGGCGGTCTGTGCACGACAAGGCCGCAACCAAAAGAACGTGGTGAAGCTGAGGTAAGAGCTGCAAGGGGGGGCGGGGGGTGGGTGGTTGCAAGAAGATTTAAAAAGGAGGCCTGAAACCGAGTAGACTTTTCGTTGTTGCAAGGTAGATGGTGATTGAGTGAGTGAGTATCACTTACTTCAGTACTCCTTACTACTTGTAAGATGTTGTGGATTATACTGATCCACAGTATGGCACTTCAAGTTTTAAGTGTGAGACTAAATGGGTACAGAGAGAAGGACTGGAGCGAGAAGGCTCAGTTGAGAAACTGACAGAGAGTTGCTAATACACCCAGTGCCTAAAGGTGGCTTTTGCCGCCCAGTGTATGTGTTGTTCTTCCTACTCTGCGTGTGCGTCTGTAGGAGTATTCTACAGCTTACAACTGGTTATGAGCCCAACGGCCGCAGCGTGGAAGACGACACTGGATTAGTTGCAGTATCGACATCACGGCTTGGATTCTCTAGTCATTGCTTAGAGGACGATAGCACGAATCAGGTTTTTCATGAGGTCCATTAATACGACAAAAAATCCACCAAAGAAACGCTGACGATCGATGAGTTGATGCCTAAAAGGAGGAAATCGCTGAAAAGAATGATATTGTCATAGTATTTACAATTGGAGACGTGTCAGCAGCTGATATAAGCCTTCGAAACTGTGCTATCGTTGATCAAAGTTGTTGGAAAGTATATTTCGGGCCTTTCTCCGCCAGGGCATTATTTGCGATTGTTGCTCCACCACCTTGTTTGAACACATCGCCCAGCGCGGAGCTTGGACTCGTTCCTGGGATGAATAAGATGCGACGGACACGTATTCTTCAAAAGCGCCCGTGCAGCACCTATGCAGATGCACACGACAAAGCTGAAATCCCTCTTTCAATTCTTAAGCGGTGTAGACTCGAATCGCAAGCGACAGCCGACCATCGATGCTAGTATTCTTTCTACTGGGCCAGTCTACAGGAGCCCACCTACATTGTTTCAGATGTTGTACAGTTTATTTATTTAAAAAGACTAATTAGTAATTTGTGCAACAAGTAGATTTTTTTTTCGCGCCCAAGCATTGAAACATTTTTTTATCCAATGACAGCGTGGTTAATTGACTACCCCAAAATGTTTTTGCAGCACCAAAAAAGATTTTTTTCTGCGGCAAGTCTGCCTGACTCACCGTGCCCAGCGCGAGCAATGCCTGTGGCTTGGTGAGAGAAGTATGTAAGGGCAGCAAGCCATTTCGCAACAGGTGGTGGTCAAGTTTGCGCCTGGCAATTAGGCGGTTACTACTATCTTGCATGCAAGCTGTGTCCGTGCTCACAAAGGGCAACATGTATTGCTTTACGGGATCAACACCAATAGTCACCGCTTGGGCTTATAGATGGTACGTGTACTGAATGAACACCACCGGAAAGCTCAAAGGCACCGATACTTCAGTGAAAACGATATTTCTGTATGCTGTGACGCAGTTTTGTATTCAACTTCTGTTGCTGCTATTTCTGCTAGTTCACGTCCTTGTTGCGGAACTGCTCCGCATTTTTTTACGTCTTCTGCTGCAAGTCCCAGTCCATGCTGCAACGCAGCTCCGCCTTGCACTGCTGCCGGGGTTACTCCAACTCCTTGCTGTGCAGCAGCTCCAACTGGTATTGAGTCCACGTAGTTGCTGTGAAGCAGCTCACGTTGTACTGCTGCTGCTGGTGGTCCTTGTTCTCGCCCGGAGGAGCTCCACCTCATACTACTTCTGCAGCGACCCATCGCACGAATTGGCCTTGATCAACTGAGCCACGTCGACGGTGAGTAGCGTCTCCTGATCGCTCTGGTGCTGATAATGGGTCGCGTCTTCGCTGCAGAGCAGCTCCAGCTCGTATTTCTGGTTTTCTTGTTCGAGGTTCTTCCCCTGACGCAGCTGCATCTCTGGTGCCCTCGCCGTACTGCTGCTCAAACTCGTGGAGCCTGGCATAACTGGACAGCTAGTCGCCAGCCCATGTGCTTCAATCGATGTGGCTGCCCTCGCGCGCGGCCTTTTACAGCTTCCACGGCTTCTCCCAACAGTGAATTCTCTCTGCGGTCTTCAAATTCTGCAGAGAAAAAGCTTGCAAGCCTAAAAGCACCAGTTTTAGTGCAGGACGGCGAAAAACAATCAGACCAATCAGAGCTCTGGAAAATATTTTCAACTTGCTGCAACAAAAAATAACTTCTACTGCTGCACAATTGACTACCACTATTGATTTCACTCAAGTTTTTTTTTTTCCTGAAAAGGGTTGCGATTTGAGTTTCATAACTATTAATACATGTACGGTGCTTCACGGCGGCAAATCAACTTGCCCTAATGAACACGGACAGTACTTTTTTTTTTTAATAAACTGGACAGTCTGTCGCAACGGATTCGTATTACTGAGAAATAATTAGCTTCGCGAGCACCTACTAACATGGGGATCGCAGACCCTCGGTAAACCTGTTCGAAAACATACTTTGGCTAATACGTAATAAACGTTATGTAAAAAACACGGTCTGATACTGTCTTCAAAGCTGCCGCAATACGTAATGAAGCGGACACGGCCAGAACGATCCGAACCTGAGCGAAAACGAGAGCTACCCATAGGCTGAAATAGTTTTTTCTTATTCTCTAAAACTGTTTCGCCCAAAGAAGCTTTGAAATCTTGCTTTCAGTGAGGTACGTTTGTACCCAACGATTTCTTGTACCCTCATGCTAGACATCGCAACAACATCTATTAGCTTTGTGAAAAATCTACTGCAGTTTGGCCTCACTACAACAAATAGAATTAGTTCCGTTGCTACTGCTTAGATACGCTCGTTCTAGCAATTAGGCAAAGCTGGCAAGCCCTACACCATTAAAGTTTGATGAGTACTTCTTTAAGCTAGGGCTTCTCGACGGCTGAGATAGGAATAAAGAAGTTGCTAATTGATGAGGGCTCTTAACATGTATTCAAACAGGAGCGTAACTAGTGCGACCATAGTATCTACAGCCGTCAAAGCAGTAGACAAGCAAAATATCCATCTCCAGAATCGTCAAAAGTCACGTATATCTGGCTTCAGCGTTACAGAGGTTCTAGGTGTGGATGTTAGCCTTTTACCTTGAAACTCAGCAACGCGACACCCCTGTAACGCGATCCTTTTGTGCAGGTGATCCGTAGTTACCGTATCGGCAAAGCCTTCCCAAAGAGTACAGCAAATTTCGGAGTTGGTACTGACGGCAAATCTTATTTCCCGGTTACGAGCACCGCCACGGACGGATTTGGGCTACCCGACGCTTGTGAACGAAGCAACGATGTTCAGGAAGACACCGACTTCTGCCGTTAAACTTCGTCAACTGTGCGCCACGAAAAGGGTTCTTGTATGTTTGGAACTGTGTACAAATTTGTTGCCCGTCACGTTTGTAATGTTAGAGCCTCCGGTGTATTTGGCTGTGTTGCGCAGTATGTACTCGAAACGGTACTTATCTCCAAACCAATGCGACGGGAAATCCTAGCGCCCTTAACAGTGCAGATTCTACCCAGCCACGTCGCCAAAACGCAGGCAGCAATATCTCTCCATGTCGTACATTTTTTATTATTATTTCACGTCTGAACTGGAGCTTTCGACCAGAGTAATACTACAGTACTTCGTACATTTCACGTCTGAATCGGAGCTATCGACCAGAGTAATACACAGGCAACCACCATAGAACTCACATAAATCGTCAACATGAGTCACAACACCAACAACGTCTAAACGAGTCTGTCGGCAAGGTGACAAGTGTACTTAAAGCGCGGCGCTTGTAGTTATTACGCGGAATGGTACTATCATCGCTTAGCGCACGGATGATAGTATCTGGGGTAAGAATAAGTTCGTATGGGTGATAAATGCGGAATTTGAGCCGACGATCATTCGTGTTAACAAACATGCTTCACATACTGGGTTAAACGGTCAAAACGACCTTAAACACCAGCAGACCACCCAGGAACCCAACAAATTGGTTTCTGCGAAGGACCTCCACGATTCCACAAATGGACAACGCGCTCGGGTACTTCACAAGACCACCATCCGTAAATCTGACACTAGCGATATTAGCGGCTCGGTGTACAGTACCCCGTTACTCGACTCGAGTGGCGATGAACAAATAGCGCCACAACTTTCGGTGCCACGATACCCTTGACTGAGCCCTTGCTGCTACGAGGCTCCGTCGTTTCCGTTTCCCATGCAAAGTTTCGACTGAGCAGCCATCAAAGACCTGCGTGTTCTGCTCCGGAAAGGCAGGCGACAGCATGGGGGTCCAGACACACGAACGAAGCAATACCGACATTCCCATGAACCTCCTCCGTTTCAACCCTCCGACCGATCGTCGAATCGCCATCCACTAAGTTGCCGTTGTTGCTAGTTGCACGATTGCCATTACCAACTGATGCGAGTTGCACAACTTGCACGTCTGTGTTCGCTGCAGGTTCGAACTTGGCTTCAAGTCGACTAGACACACATACAAACCAACACCGTCATCCGCTATCTTTTGACAGGCTGCTATATCGGCAGGTCTCGGGTAATCATTAAACACGTGCTTCACCATTCTCTGAACCGGCCACCGTCAACACCATTCAGGGTCTCGTCGCCAAAAACAAATCCACGCGGGTCAGTAGCACAACTATAATAGTATGCCAAAGCACAACGCGGATTGTTTGTAAATTGCTGGCCTCCAGCCGTAAATTTCGCCTCGTCATCTGGAAAATTAACTGTTCTAAACGCGCGACTGCACTTGCGCAACCAAAAAATGCAATGAGCAAGCAACGTGCCGCCTTGTGTCTCGACCATTTCGTAACATGTCGTCACAGGCTCAACCAATCCCGACTAATTTTTACTCTTTCCTATTCTTTTTTGTCCACCGCGAGTACGTCCTCATTAAAGGCATCGATATACGGTATCTCATGATTCGACGAGCCGACGTGACATTGTCTCTTAGCGCGGCTTTTCGTAGTTCAGTCTTCGACTGGAGTGTTGGTTCTAAATAATCAATGAGTGCACCCACCTATGTAATCCCGGTGTACCGCGCCATAGCGAACGAATTATGCGTATTTGGCGTTATTGCCACAAGCAAAGCGGGCTACCCAAACCGCATTTGATATGCAACAGCTTGTCGTCGATAGAACTGTCTCCAAGTTACTTCCCCAAGTCGAGCTTGCGCCTATGTCAACAGTCCTGAGAAATTTATTGGCAGTCGTGGCTTTTTTCATTGGTTGCCGCCAGTCTCTCTTACCGACGCAACTCGTTCTGACGAAGCGTTACTGACAGTCACTCCTGGGTGTTTGTATTGAATCCTCGAAATATCTCGGGGTGTCGTTGGCACGTTTTCGAAATCAGAATCCGCTGCGTAGGCAACCGGTCAAACGCAACCAGCAAGAAGGTGCCGCACTCCGATATGCGTCTAGAGCTATGCATGCCGTTGTACTTCATGCACACATCTTGCGAAATACTATCTGGACGCTCCTCGCCAGGATAGCTACGCCCAAACGGAAATAGATGCCGAAATACTTTTGCGTACATACTGCCTTTCTTATCGTGAGAATATTTAAGGGAGTGTCGAACAAGAAAGTATCGTCCCTGTGAATTAACTGGTGCGGGGAGCACTACAACTTGGCTGAATTTGCACCACCTTCATTTCGAAAACTACACTTCCTTCGGTCAGTTCACCTCCACCCTCAAGAAGGAAATCACTTTCCGCATCAACCGCGCTTGATCGTAGTCAACGGGCGATACTACACTGGGCGGGGCATGGAAGTTCAAGGCAGGCTCGGCAACTACGCGACTGGAAAAATTGTTGACACGTCTCTCATCATCCTGTACACTTTTATTTATAGGCGAAGTGTGCTCTTTGTATAACCGAAGTATTTTATGCACCGTTACCCCTCGAACGATGTGAAGGTTCCGTATTCTTGTAATTTGAGTACTCACGCAGCATCAAATGCTATAAAGTGTGACCGAAGCAAACGATGCCCCCCCCCCACCCCTCGCAAATCGCGCGTAAATGTATCCGCTGTTACGAGCTGAGTCCACATGCGTTCGACGATTGAAGAGTCAGCGAGATCGTTATCAAAACCTCCAACTTTAAAATCGTTTCGAATGCAGAATTTTGGTTGCGATAGCTTTTGCATATCCCCGTGGTACTCGTTACATACTCGTAATTTAGCAGCACTACCATCACCAAGAGACATTATCCCTTTTGGGGATAACAGCATGCCGTGCAATGCTGAATCAATTTTCCAACAAGCATGCTATCACGGTAGATCTTACGGCAAATCCGATCCCACCGAAGTCAATCGCGTACGCATGTTGTTAACGCAAAACTTTATTCGCAATTGCCACGATCACATTATCGTGTCGCAACACGAAACGGTCACGAACGGTACATACCCACTCATCTAGTATTTTTTTGTTTTTGTTTTTCACCAAGCAAAATTTGCAGTCGACGCAAAACATCGAGGTGCACCCTATCTGGCATATGCTCCTAACATGTGAAAAATTTCCTTTCTCACGAATGCAGTGGTTGCAATAGAGACCGCTCACGATATACTCTCTTTCGCAACGTGCGCAGACTGACCTACTACTACATTTCCTCGGCTTCATACAACCAGCACACAAAGCACAAGGATTACGTGCCACACCAACGGCAAACGCCGATGGCCTTAATCACCAAGATGTGGAATTCGAGATGAGGTTGCCAGACACATGCTTTGGGCTCTTGACGCTTTTCATTGAACTTGTAGAAGGGATGACAGTCCAGGTACCAAAAACGTTCGCCCAACAAGATAGCTGCTGACGGAGAACTGGGGACTCTGGAACATAAAATCTTCTCACCGAATACCGCTTTGAAAATCGTCCGAAACAACATAGTAGATAAGCTGGTGAGAGTTCCCATAAGACCCCAGCATATGCGATACTTCAAATTAGTAGGGGGTCAAATTCCACCCCAATTGAGGAAGCGCAAGATGCGGAGCCTTATCCTGTGTTTATGCACCGGTCTTTTCGAAATCGCGAAAGACCCTGCCGCGGTCGCCTACGGGAGAAAGGTAATCTCTCTCAGTCCATTAGCAGTAGCTTCCTATAGTATCTGCGGTAGGTTCTACTTTTTACAAAGTGCAAGACAAGCCATTACACTCCATTGTTTTAGGAAATGGAAGCCTCATATCTCTATTAAAAAAAACTCAGCAGCCGTACCTACTTGTTTCTCGGGTCGTGTCTTGTTTTGCATTTTCGACGCTTACTCTATTTACGGCAGAGTTGAACAAATGGTCTCGACCGCCCCCCAGCCGCACTCCAAGGACAAATTCGTTAACAGGAGCTATCACAAATCACTCTACAGGTACTTCGGCAGGAGTTGCTACTCTAACATAAACATATCGTTTTTCTTATTTATCATTGTTTTGCCTATTTTACTACATTAGTCCGTTAGATTGCGAATCTCCTCGAGTCTCAGCCCGGGTCCCCAATATTGTTTGGCATTACAGGAAGTACAAGAATAGCAGAAGCTAATAGATGTTTCCGGAACTCCATCCGGTCGTAACCCAATTAAATAATCTCAAGATGTTTGGGTATCTTAACGATCACTTCGATTTGTACTGGCGCGTGACGGCGCGACGCACGGGACGGGAGCTGTGGGGCCTGTAAGAGCGCGTTTAGCCGCACCCGATGTGTGAGAGTTGGCAGAGAGCAACGAGGACGTGAGAATGGAGTTAATATAGCCCATACATAGGTGGGAAGTAACGCTAGAAGCGGGTGAGTTCGAATGGCAAGGGAGCTGCCTGGCTGTTACGTTTTGGTCATTTTTCCGTTCCCGATTAGATACGAAAAAAAGATTGTTCATTTTTAAAATACTCTAGTAAACGAAATGGCGTAACGATCACCTCGTGCCGAATAGACTCATTCGGTCAACAATCAGCTGATAGCAAAATGTAAGCCAAATGTTGAGCGACACTCTGTATCAGCAATTGAATTATGTAATATCGTATTTTTTTCCGGTTAGATCTGTTCAGTATATTTCCATTATTAAAAGGCACGCTATATCATTCGATATGAAACGGGGTGGGTCAAACGCCACCATTACGAGCGACGCCGGCTCTATTTCACCTTACAGCCCGCTTCAATACAATTGAATCAATGAAGCCTTCCATCCGGTGGATGGCTGTGTACATACCCCGGTTAGTGCCCCACCACAAAAACCGAACAATTGACCAAATTCAACTATTTGTTGTGTGCTGCCACAGCACACTGACCAATGTTTGATGTACCGCCCCATGTTTCGTGTGCCGACTTGACACTTTTTGTTGCCGGTCACGCGTTCTCTGTACTGTCTGGAGTCATTCACGCGAACTGTGACTAAACAATTAAAGCGACTAAATTTCGGTGACTAAACTTCTAGAAAATATTTTGTTCCTTTTTCTACCTTTTTTGGAATTACGGCACAGATGATTGGGGCTGTACAGTATTTTCCACGCTACAGTATTACAGTACCGCAAAACTTTGGCTAAGGGATACTCTTTGTTATGAGATACAAGTCTTTTCAGCCAATCAAAACTATCGCGGGAATTATAGCACCCTCTGTTAGTGAGCAACAGCTCTCCTTTACCAGTAATTTCTTATGGTATTTCCTGCGATAGACCACATTCCGCAAAGCTGCAAATGCCGCTCAAGCAACGAATGGCTCCAAAACGGAGGTCTCGCCTACCAGGTGGGAAGCCTACTAAAAAAGAACTGCCTCACGGCATACACCGCCACACACAAAGTGAAGGTTTTAAAATACCTGGACGAGCACAACACCTTCCGCGGGACGATTGCAAGTTCTACCCCGGATCTACCGCCCAGTCAATACAATGGACGTCGTGTCTTTATCGGCAAATGGCGTCGATCTCTTCACAAAATCAACGCTGCGTGCGCAGAACCCAGAGAGGCAAAAACGACGGCGCGCTCGAATGACATGGCAACTATTCTACCTCTATTTATAGAGCTCAAGACCGTTAAATGGATCAGCGATCTAGGGGACGAAAGTGCACCGGTAGCACCGATGATGCTGAGAGTGCAAGCGTTACATGAGGCTGAAGACGCTGGTTTCGAGTGCTTCGCTGCTTCCTGGTGCTGGCAGAGTCTTTTTAATGCCCGACATCGCTTAGCACTCCGCGCCAAGACCCGCCAGGGTCAGATTCGACCTCCAGAACCCGGCCAAATTGCCCGGACCTTCGCCAAAAGAAGTCTACGAGAAAGCCCACAGTCTTGACATCACAAAGTTCTACAATGCAGACCAAACATGTATTATTGTCATATTTAACTATGTAAAATATTGTTTTAAGGGCCGGTTTGGATCCACCTCAATAAATAATCACGATTTAACGTTCGATTCTACTTTTAGGTTGCAATTAGTTTCGAGCGTTTGGCACCAGATTTAACCTTACAAAACGTAATCAGCATTAAAATACAATAGCTCGAAATAATCGTGTTTCGCGGATTCAAATAAATATTACGATGTTCTTGCACCGATGGGGCGGACACGATGGCGAACTGGTTGACGGAGAACGGACGACGAGCCAGCTGATGACGAGCTAGCGCGCCGTTGCCTTCGTTGTGTGTGAGGACAGGGCTCTGAAAAAATAATTATAATATAAAATAACTATACAATTTTTATGGACGGATTAACGGATTATTGGAGCTCAACGCCCCCCGTAAAATATCATGTAGTTTTGATAATAACTATACTGGAGTTTTACCAAATTTTTCGAATAAAGAACTCTTAGAAGAATTATAATTCGCGGTAAATAACTCAATAGAGAACTGTAGTTTCTGGAGTTGGAGTAAGGAATATCTGAACAAAAATCCGGTTTGACCAAAAATAGATTTTCGTGTGGATATTTTGAGATGCTCCAATACTTTAACTCCATGGAGCTACGAGGGGTCGCTCTTGCTCCAAGGGGATAATTTTGGAGCAACGTTTCGTAACCTCCGTAACCCTCGGATAGCTTTAGAAACTACAGTTCTCTAATATCGCGGTTTAACAGTAGCAAATCGATTACAAATCTATTCGTCAATACTTTTAAGCTATTAGTATTGGTTCCGCCATGTACGGAATAAGCGGGTTACTTTTTTCCTGAAACCAGTCCATTTTAGATATTATTTTCCGAACCCTGCCTTATACTAATAAATTGTTAAAGTACCAACTACTACTACGAATATTCTAGAGGTTTCGGCCGTCAATTTGGCGACTATAAGCGAAACAAGGTATTGTCACAGGAAGTTGAAGATATGCTCTAATTTGCACCGGCAAAACTTTTTGTGTATACGGGGGAATAGGAATGGACAAGCTACGAAAAATCTCTAATGTTCACGCTTTTTTGTGATACAGTACAGCGCAGATTCACCTAGATTAGTGTATTTCAAGAAAACTCAGAATTGCATGGACGCTTTTTTGTGATACTGTACAGCGCAGATTCACCTAGATTAGTGTATTCCAAGAAAACTCAGAATTGCATGGACGCAGACCGATTGATGACAAGTTTCTTATTGAGAATTCGATGCCAGTCTACTCTTTTGCTACGTCCGCGTCTTTGTGGCCACTGCGTATCGCCAATGTTTTTATCTACCTCAACCTCCCTCCAGCGATATTGCCCGGGTTTTCATCAGGTCTTACCCAGCCTTCTCACTCGCTGCCTTCTCGTAGCCACTCAAACTCGCGTCGTATACACCGTTGTATACGTCAGCTGTACTCAAGAATGCGGTGAATGGAACTGTCCAGTTAAAATCTGACGATTTTTCGTCTTCAACACAGTGTTTGTCCAGCAACCCCAAATTCCCACCGCCACTTATAAAGGAAGCCAGCACTGTCATACCGCACAGTGTCTCCCAGGACAAAGTGGCTAGGTTTCATGGTGTCGTGGATTTGAAAGTAAGAAGCTCCTTCTTGTCACCACCAAGAGCGGCCAGTAGAGACTTCGCGTATTTAATTGGTGCAATGGGATTCCATTCACTGCCCATGATCAGCACACTGGCTTGGTCCGGGATCTTGCCGGCTTTGTTCCAGTATTCGTCACGCTCGTAAATGATACCTCTGGCTTTATAATGACCGACCTTGAGCTTGTTACATACTCGCGATTTCTCTTTCAAGTAGGCACAGTACCTTGGGATCTCTTCGTCCCATCCCCATCCCCAACCCCCAAACGTAAACGCTTCACCCTGCTCTCTCATATACGCAATGTAGGGCGTTGGGGACTTCCACTCCTCGGAGAATTGGATGAGGCCGTTCAGGATCGACGGAGTAGCAGTATCCGTTCTTGAAGGAATAGCTGAATATCTTATGCGTGCGGTGAGGTGGGTGAGTAGAGCAACATCCTTCTCGGCGCATCGGGTCAGACGGAACACGATCGGTGGAATGAACGTTAAACCTGGAAAATGTAGTATCGATGCCACGAAGGAACGAAGATAGAAGGATGGTAGCTCGCTGAGCTCTTGGTCACCCGATAGCTTCTTCGCCAGTTTGGCACAAGTCGAGGAGGGGTGCTTATCAAGCTTGGCCATCAAATGCTTCAGTGTCGCTTTCAGACCTTTCTTCTTGAAGTGAGAGCCGCAGCCCTCGTCTTCACCGCAAAGATCCAGGATCACATCGCCAACTTCACTGACGTCGACCATAAAAGTGCCAGGGTTCACGAATTCATCAGGTGAAGCCCCTAAAGTTGTGACGACACCGTCCAAGACGTAACCAGTCACTTCTGGGGGGCCCAAGTGCATCACGCGCTCCACCAACCGAGTACCTTGACCCACTCCATAAAGGGTTGTACCGTTGCCAAGCTCGAAGATTAAGGCCACTAAATCTTTGGCAGCGCTTGTTGTCGAAAAGGCTGCGAGATCACCAAATTTCTGTTCAAGTTCTTGAGCGCACTCAGGAACCTGCGACGGATTCACGCTCCCTACTGTTGGCGAATCCAAGCCGCGCTGGGCATCCTTACAGGTTAGCAATGCGCTCTTCCCCGCTCCACAATTGCCCATGGTGTATATATTTAGCATACTTAGCCCATCTGCATACAGAAGATACATCGGGCCATCCACTGTATTGCCGAAATAGAAGCGTGAGTTAATAAATATATACAAAAAACGTTGCATGCACTTGAATTTGGACTTACGAAACGATGGATTGAACATTGCACTTCCCTGGACAAGCCACACATTCAGAGCGAGTTCAGGAGGTATTGTGGTTGCACGAATACGCTTCACAAATACATCGGATGTGGCCTTGACGGAATCGGTGGTCTCACACTCTCCTGGATAGCACAGAGGTGCCTTGTACGTAGTACACTCAACAGCCTCGGCTACTGCTGGGTCTAATGTTAGCTCCGGATTCGGAATAGTGAGAAGAGGACAGGGCGACCATGTTAGACTGGATGCCGTTGTATGACTGGCGAGTAGTAAGGCTATTGCCACCGCTCGATACGACATGGAGCGCTGATGTAATCCTTCAGTGTGTTGGTAGTTGTCGGCTATTTTGTAAATGAAGTAATGTCATTATATTTCCCGCCATATGTTGCAATGACCCGGAACTCGTCCCATCGAATTTGCTCATTTCCAGGCATAAAAAATAACCGGATAGCGCCATAGGGAGCGGTGTCCATATCAAATGTTGTAGCTAAATGCGACTGGGCTGATATAAATTAGATGACAATCGCGTAAAAGCGGCGTTAATACACGTGCAAAAGGTCCTCGCCAAAGCGCTAAGCTTTATTAGTCCTCGTATCTCCTCCTTTCGATGAGTATCATTTGTTCCCTTGTTGCCCATTTCCCAACCCTGCAGGGGTAGCCCGCTGTCGCCATTAACACGTGACTACTGGGTTGAGCAATCCGGTTTGTATTTGCGAGCTCTTGTAAATGTAGCCCAATTAAAAAAAGGATGTAAACATTTTGTCGTGATGTTTACTCACGAAAGTTTAGACCCCTAGTAAAGTATATTTCAATCTTGTGACTGGCGTTGGCACGTCATCCCTATTAATAAACCCAAACCAAACCCTCCTTCGCATTATCTCAAAAGTCTCTGTTTTTGGATGGTTTAATCCACTGTCCGTATGTAGCTAGTAACAGTACTGTACTCTTTGTCATTATGACCAGAGTGGCAAATCACAGACCTAAATACTAAACATTCAGTAACTGCCCTCCGTCTTCGCGGGGGTGGCTCATATAGAATTTGTAAATACTGTAAAAATCTATAATAGTGCCCCACCCCCCAACATGGGTACTATTTAAAGGTGGGGTTTTATAAGAGATGGGGCACTTTGAAACCAGAAGCGAAGTCAATGCTGATTTAGTAAGAAACCAAGGACTTGTAGATTCAAAAACGTAAAATGCATGTATGTTATCGTATCACTTTAAATTACTATGTATCCATAAATTATTAATCCATTATAAATAAGTTTATGCCGGAATTTAAGTACCTTGTGCAAAATGCGCTTAATCTAGTTTAAGATAAGGAGTTGACAGAATGTGTAGGTACTTGGTAACGCGTAAGACGTTTAACATTAGCGCAAAATCTGTACACGGATGGGGTACTATTAGAGGGATGGGACGCTACAAAAACTCACCATTTCAATGCGAGTTTCTTTGGGGTGGGGAAATTTCAGAGCTGCTTCGGGCAAAGCACGGCTTTGATTTGCCCTTCAAACAAAATAAGCTAGGTTTGTATGCTATAAACGGATTTACTGTAAAACCTATATTTGACAAAATCTAAGCACTATGAGCTGCGAAGGTTAGCGAGTCATTACCACCGACGCATCTCCTGCGGCTGCGAAGCAGCCGCAGTATTTGCTATTTACATCTGCGTTTTGAACTGCACGCCCCCTTTCAAGAATTTTTTAGTAGTTTAAAACTTGCTTGCGTAAAGAAGAAGTAAATAATCCTGTTCACAACACAAGTGCTCAGCACCTCTACCTAAGCACTAAATCATCTGCCTCTTTGTTCCATGTCCCCGCGCTTACTGATTGATACTTCGAGCTCATATTCCAGTTTTGTACCCAATAGTTGTTCACCGACACCAATGAAGTTAACCTAGGATCAGATCTCCACAAACGCACTTGCTGGCTCGAGGATTCGTTTTGGCTAAGCGATGGCTCGAGGATTCGCTTGGGCATTTTGCATGTATGCCACCCGCTCGGTTCTCTGGTTAAGTGCAAGTACAGGATTACTCGTTGAGTATCCGACACCTTCTTGCAACATTCTATAATACTATTAGGACTTAACCCGGACGACACAGGCAACATTCAGTAAGTTTATCATTTTCACTCAGATATTTAGACCCACGGACTCGCTTTTTTTGAAGTTTATAGGACAATCTTTCTTTCCTCCCGGCACATCAATAACGTTTTAGACGTATCCACAAGATAACACCTCGAATCGCATCCCTCCTCACCTCTAAAATAAATTTCAGAGATTATCGGGAGGTATATCTTAAGGTACCAGGGCTCGAAAACAGGGGTACAATACGGTAGTCTTTATATCTACTGGTACTACATATGGCGAGATCGTGCCGTATTGCCTCTTGTGACTTTGAATGGTTAATAATCAATGTTGACTAACCCTGCTTAATTTGCTTAGTGGAACATTACCGTAATAATTGGTTTCTAATTATTATTTCCGATCCCTGAACCAAACTTGCAAGAATCGCCTGATCGTTATCCGGCCAATGCGCAAAACTGACAAGAGGCATGGCCACCTACGATCTCACTCGTACGCACCCTTAAATGAGTTAGCCCACGGATGGGCCATTTGCACCGTGGTTGGGATAGTTGACGGCTTGATTGGGAAATGGCGTAGATAGACAAGTATTTATGTATCAGATTTACCGCTCTGGTAATACTGAATGCTACAGACACTAAATGTATAACTAAACAATCAAAGCGACTAAACTTTCCGTGATTAAACATCTCGAAAATTCTTTGTTCCTTTTCTGCCATTTTTGGTATAACGACACTGACGGTTGCAGACTCGTTGGTTGTTCTCGCATACATATAGAGGCCCTCTTGTCAGTTTTGCACATTGGCGGGATAATGGTTAGGCGTTTTTTTGCAAGATTGAAAAATTGCCTCTTTCATTCAAGTAGCAGTAGCTTAAAACACAAAGTGGTATATCCTTTAATTAGACGGGTCATTTGCGCTGTGGTTGGGGTAGTTTGGCCTATCCTGATATAAATGGTGTTCGAAAAACCTTGTTTCTCCTTCCAAAGGGTTTTCACCTAATTGTTTTCGTCATAAATCGTTACCAAGCAGCCATCTTTTGATTTAGAGTGAAGCACTCGAAGACTAAGCAATGGCCTAGAAACATGATTTGAAACGAAGTAAGATGTCTACCGTGATCTACAAGCTCAGAACTTTCCAACCGAGTAGGTTTCATTCGTAAAAAGCAGCTTTTGTGCATCCACTGAGATACGAATTTGTAAAACGACCAACCAGCCTGATAAATGGTGTACTAGTACAGTATATGTAAATGTGCCGTTGGATTCTATTTCGAAATACTACTTAAGTAATTTCTCAACGTGTGCCTTCGAGAAAGCTTATTTACGGCTCTTGTATTTAAAACTCTACTTTTGCTGAAGCTAGTGTCATCAAAAAGTGGGCATGGACCGGTTGGTAGGAGGATCTGTATCCAATGGCTTGTCAGAGCCCCAGGAAACAGTTCTACGTGTTGTTCTGAACGGGTACCTAGACAAATGGCAGGGTGATGGTCCACCAGCCAATGCGGACCCATTGAGTGAAAATCTTCATGAAGTTCCGTGCCGCATCGCTGCTAAACGAGAAAGTATGTATAATACAACAGCGACTTATCCGGGAGCACCTTGCTCAGGTGGCAAGGACTGCTCTCGTGCGTGAGAAAAGGGTGGCGTGTTGGGCGAGCGCCGTTGTGCCAGTGCGCAACTTCAATACCGACTTTCGCCCCACGATCCTGCTATAGCACCAATAGCGGGAACCATACCCGACATTTCATCCGTGATGGACAGTGCGAATGGTGCTCAGGTATTTTGCTAGTTCGACCTCAACGATGGATTTTGGCAACTTCCTTTGGGTGAAGAAGGCAAGAAGTGACACCATACGGTGTGTCCACACACCAACTCCATTGCAGGGAGCGATGGAGTTGGTCCATCACCTTTCACGGCCCAATGCAGCGTAGTCGTGCCGATCTGATTCCGTGTCGCGCACAGGTCGGGGTCGACGACGTTCTTCTCTACGCTAAGGACATAAATGAGTTTATTGACGTGCTTCGTCGTTTCTTCCTGGTGTTGCATAGGACTTACCAAAAGTTGAATGCGGCAAAGAGTTTACTCTATCAGAAGGTAGTGGTGTGGTGCGGCAAAATTGAGTCTGGGAACGGTATCAGACGTAGCCCAAGTTGCATTAGTGCGCTAACATAGCTGTAATCGCCTGCCATGGCGGCCAAACGCAGTACTTCTTCTGCGCATCATATTGGGTGCGAGATTTCGTGGTAGATTACGCCCGAATCTTCGCATCTTTGCTGGTCAATCCGAATGCAGTGAGGAAGAAAGTCGGGCGTCGCAACCAAAGCGCGTTAAACGATTCAATCGACCGGTCAAGCGAGGAACAGGCCGCTTTTGTTGCAGGTATCGCAGCTATCAAATCATCCGCCCTGATAGATAGAGATGGGCAATATGTCTTTACGGGCGCACCAATGGGAGGGTCTAGCATCAACGTGGCATTGGGTGCCTTCTAACGCCTACATAAAAGGTCGCGCATTAAAGTTTATTCACGGTGTGGCCACGTTTTGGTCTCATCAAATAATTCTATTGCGACCTTTAAGTAGCAACGTGATTAAACACATGACTGAACTTCACTAAACCCGAAAGTCATGTTCCAGCAATCGGTTTGATGCGCATTAAAGCAATTAATAATTGATTTAAATTACCGTTGAAACTAATTTAACCGTTTTATATGGGTTTTGGAAGGCACCCTTTGGTTCACGAGTGGGATACGACACGACCAGTGGAGCAGCAAGATCACATTTTAGCGGTGTGCAAGGGGGAACATTCTGGCATGTGCAACGCGGGTGATCACTCATCGAGAAGGAACATTTCCCTATCATCACGTGGAATGTAATGTAACTCGCACTCGTGATGGAAACCAAATCTACCTCTTTACGCCGAGCGTCTACGCCAGACAACACGTGCACGATCGGCTATAGGGATGGTCACTTCGTCTATTACGCCTGCAGTATAAGATCGAGCACATTGCTGGAGATCGCAATTTGTGGATTGATATTGTTTCATGTTGGCAACCACGCTCCAGTGTTCGCGTCAGGGCCGAGAAGAGAAGGTGTCAGACAATGGTCGCATTCCTCTCCGGCGCCGGGTTCGTGTTCCCAGATATCTCATCTATCGCCGACGCGCACAAGGTTGCACGCTGGGGAGCTGTCTCACTACTTTTAGTGGAGGAGGGTGGGGTGCTTGTGCATCATGGTCGTCGCACATTGCGGCGCACAAGGACTCGTTGAAGAGGCTGGGGTGACCAAGTTGTTGGGCGAACGGCTCTACATTACCTGGTTATTTAAGAACGTATCACAATTCATCCTTCTTCTGTTAGAACGTTTGGTGATGATGACGAGGGAGCTGTCTGATTTGCAAGCAGAAAGGCCCCCGCCAAATTCAACGCCCGTACGGCGCGACCTTTACAGCTACTCAGCGTAACGGAGCGCTGCACTGGGACTTACCGTATCCTGGAGAAGGCTACGACGAAACGGCCAACATCTTGGTCCTGAACAATTCTCCAACTTACTTTTGTGAGTTTGTTCCATGCTCGAGTCCAACGGCGCACGTTCAGTCTAGGCATAGATGTCCGTATATGCTGCTCTCATACCAACGTGTACACTCTCGAAACCAAACTGTGGTTAATCTATGCGCAAGGGTCAAGATAAAGCGCTCTTTCTCACTGGTATATTTGCCATGGTTGAATGGCACAGTCGATCGAGTCAATCGTGGCGTTCTTCCAGTGATACGGGCATTGCTTAGAGAGTACAGCCTGACACATCATGAGTAACAATACCTACTGCCAGGGATCCAGTCCAGCTTGAATCGCAAGTCGGTCTAATCATTGGCTGGTCGCTCGCCATCAGAACGCTTCACTCGGGTTATATCGCCATCTTCGCTGGGTGTGATTTTACATCCGACTGCTGGAGGCAAAGAAATTGTGGTTGCTGAGCTAGGTGGCATCGAACCACAGCTGACCAAGCTACGTCTTTCTCTTGAAGGGATACATATGGAAGTGGTTAACATCAGAGAGCGTCAGAGACTACTGGGGATGCGGAAGAAAGCTGGTAGCATCTGCAATTTCGATATCGGCGACTATGGCTTGTGGTTGCATACTGACCAAAGTCTTCCGAACAATAAGCTACTTGGTCAGTGGCTTATTTACTTGGCCGCTTCCGCATCGTAGATGCACAGCCGTACGCGTTTAAGATCGAACATCTCGTCACATGAAAAAAAGTATGAAGTGCACGGGTCTCGGATAAAGTACTATGCAGACGCAGATTTCAACATGACAGAAGAAATGGTGGAGCTGGTGACGTCTCAAGATATCTTGTTGGATGTTTCTCCATATTTGGATCACTGCTGTAATGTGGTCTTGGACCGATGGTAGTTGGTGGTGTCTGGGTGGGTTTTATTCAATCAAAGATAGCTAGGAAAGGCTTGTAGTAATGCAGATGAACGTGCTGCAAGCTGTAGTCAAGGACATGGAGACTGCGACGACGAATTGCTACGGGCCTAGATTTACTAGAATGGGGCTTGATGGACTACAAGCTTCAGGCTGTGAGGAACTGTGCGGTGACTGGCGCTGATCAAGCCTAAGCTCGCTGACAATTACAAGTATGTAACTCGGCCGATTTGTTACAGCACAATCGCTGCGGGTACGAAGTCGAGCGGAGCATCATCGGTTGATGCTCGGCACTGCTGACAGTGATAATGCTTGTTGGAGGAACAACCATCTACAGGAGCGACATCGTGGATTCGGGTGCATAGAACTGGTCCCTTTGACTCTCTTGACCCTCATGCAGATCTACGGCTAGTGGATAGCAAGTAAGAGGTTACAATAGCAGATATATCGTGGTAGTGCTACTTAGTAGTACGTACAGCCCAGTACTGCGCCAATACAAATCTCAAATGAAGTGATCTTATATTTTGCATTTGTCTCATAAATTCGATAGATTTTAATATTACTGAAGGTATTTCACGGCCGTGCACAACAAACTATAAAATTGAGCAGGTAAATAGCGGGGTGAAAAAATATCTTTTCAAAATCAGTTTAGACAGGTGTTTTGAGAACATCTCTGCGCCCACCAACTCGCATGCACATGCATATGTGCGCGTGCTCGAGCACGTCTCCTTCCTTTAAGAAGGTATGTTCAAGCACCCCACATCTACGACCGTGTCAGCAGTAGTTCGACCAAGAAATGCGCTTACAGAACAGTAATCCGCTAAACAAATGGAATATTAGCGTACATACTGGAAATAAAAGTAGTCGAACTTTGCAGCAACGAGCGTAAAGGAGGGGCTGCTGCAAAGTTAGCGTCTCTTTTGTGCCTGTAGTAGATTAGTAGGCTCACCGTGCTGCTTGCGGCTCGCTCAGCAGCCACGCCAGCGCAGTATGTCCCTAAAAGGGAAAGGGCTGCCGCAGCAACCAAGTTCACACGCCGGATGTGTTTCAGAGTAGATGAGTAGATTGGAAGATTGAGTAATAGAACGAGTAAATAACTTGTTAGATGGCAGCTCCCTCCGCAGCCCCCCCCCCCCCTTTCTTTAAGGGACACTCTTCGTTGGTCGCGCGCCGGATGCACATGGCAGTGAACGAGGAAGTAGCCTTACCTTCCGCGGGGAACGGCACGATTGATGTGGTTGTAGTACCGAATTTTTATCGGGGACGTTGTGCTAGCAACGGGGTAATTCGATAAATGATTGGCATGAAGTTTTTGCAAGAACTTTGGTCAGTTCCTCTCACATCAGTTTTTCGCTAGAACTGGAACCGCTTTCTATTAAAACTAATTGTATTACAGCACCCAGAAAAGTACTATTAAACGGGTTTGATATATTAAAATAGTTGCACTTTGCCAGATAAGTATCGAAATAATATTAAATTTTGCTGCAACTACTCTTAAAACTATGAAAATAGCACTACAATAAAAAACGTATAATTGAAAATGGCGTCATAAATATATTACCGCGAGACCAGGGACGAAGGTAAAATTTAAAACGATGTACAAGTCTTGTCCACGCTGCTGCGGTCTGGCAGTGCGTCATCTATTGCTTCCACCGTGAATCTCACGCTGTCGTCTCCAGACAGTGTGCTGACTTCCGAGCAAGAGCAGCCCGTGACCACCAGTGTTGCGATGAGTACGAGCACTCGAGCCTTCGTTCAGCCGTGGTCTCCCGCACCTCCGAACCAGCGTTCAACGCGTATGGCAGCTACCCAGTCGCGAGAGCTTTCAGCCCAGGTCATAGCCCAAGAGGTTGTCAACAGCGACTTGTTTTTTGGTGCCCCTGGCCAGACACCTCTGACCAGTCCTCGCTATCACTCCGACAATGAAGACGACGGTGGAGAGACCAAGATCGACGAGTCGCTCACCGCTGCACAACTCCAGGAGCTGGAGCTGCAAACGAGCGCCTCGCCAGCGACAGCGGCTTCATCGACCAGTACTCGGTTATCTTTCAAGCCACTTCCCATGTCTGCTCTGGCCCCGGTTCACTTAAAAACTACGAGTCCTCCTCCAAGTACGACGCGAACGACAGAGAAACCTCACGACATCCTGCTCAAGGCTCTGTCGGCGGCGCATGCATTATATCAGTTCACCACTAAGCGGCTAGTGTAGCTGCCTCTGCCTATTGAGGGATGGCAGCCTCTTGTTCAGCCTAACAAGAAGGTGATGAAATGGGTCCCACCGTATTTCAAGCCTGGTTTCCAGCGGAAGGGAGCGCAGGCTTGCTGGGACCGGATCCTCAGCTTCCGTACACCAATTCCTCCGCTCAAAAAGCTCGCTGCCGTGTGTAGTGCTGAGGGGATTGCTGCGTTCGCTGACTGGAAGAGATCCGATCATCCTTGGCGAGTTCTCGATGAGAAGGTCCCCACCACGGCTGCCCTCTTCGACGTAGAGCCGTACATGCCTGAGGTGCATATTTCGATCCGAGCTGATAAGAAGTGAAGATGTGGCGCCAGGCTCGCGGTGTAGCTGTTGGAGACTCCGAGAGTGATGTCATCGGGTTTGCCCTATAGGAGCGAGGGCACTGGGTTCCCCCTTCTGACATCAAAGCTGCAATTAAAGTCTTGGTGAAGATCCATGGCGAGAAGCCGGCCATCGTTAAGACAGTGCGGAGAGTTGCTCACGATTTTCTCGCTGGTCGTAAGCACCCGTACAACACCACGTTCGTACCTTGCAATCCTAGTTCTGAGCTGTTCGTGCCCCGCGGTATGACGGACGCGGAAGTTGGCAGAGCAGTCGTCGTAAATGAGGAGTTAGCGGCAGCTGATATCGCTCCAATGTGGCACGAGCTTGTGGCTATCTGGGCCACTCATGAAGACTCGGAAGACGATGAGACTTCATCACCCAACCCGAGTAGTACAGCACCGACGTCAGCTTCGACCGGAGGGGCACCAACTATTGCAGGCACGTCTCCAGACCCTGCAGCGACGTCTCAGTCACCTGGACTCGACACGTTGGCTTTTGCCGCAGCTTATACGGTTCTGTAAGCCCAGAGTTCGCGCACCCCAGGTCTCGTACTAGTTTGAGTCGTGGTGCAGTGTAGGTGGCGTATCCTAGGGTTAATTTTCTTTCTTGTACTCCGTTTCCATATCGAAAGTTCGTTCACAGTTCACATATAATATGAAAGTTGCTGCAATAGCATTTTTCGTCTGCGACCTTGGGCTGAATTGCCCCAAGGGCAGGTCATCATCATGTTTGGTGATCATCGACTAGTCCTCGTCAGCGACTTGGACCATCTGCAAGCGATGTTCACTGCGCTTCCGACGTAAGTAGTCGTATAGCATACCACCACACGAGAGGTTGGTGATCGGTTCACACGTAGGCTCATCTTGGTCGTCCCATTGGATCTTGAACTCGCGCATAGCGCGACCCGTCCTCGTAGACATCGGCATACGGTCGTCGAGAATGGCTTGAACACCACTTTCACCAGCAAATCGATCCGGTTCCCAGCTGTCTTCCGGCAAGAGCTCTTCATCAAAATCAAAACGCGATTCCTCGGTTACATCTTGCGTCAATCGAGTCCTCGGTCTATCTGCAAACTCACTCACGGCCTTCAGACGCGAGACGTGCACCTCAGGATTAAAGCGGTAACCGCTTCGGTCTGGTAATTCCAGCTCGTAAGCGTATTCCTCGACTTTCTTCTTCACTCGGAACGGCCCGTGCCAGCGATGCGCAAGTTTCTTGGTCAGGCTCGGATTAACACGTTCCATATATAGCCAGACGCGACTACCCGGCTCAATGATCGACTTACTTGTCGTTTCAGCTTGATCGTCATCAGGATTGTCGATACCGTCTTGATTGACAGTTTCACCGTCAAATCGTTTAGGAACCGCCGCCCTTTCCTTCCAGCTCAGCGCATCGTTATGCTCTCTGGCTCTCCGCGCCTGTTCTGTAGCCTGGAATTCCTTGGCCATCTGAAGTGCAACCTCGTGCTGTCTGTTCACCTCACATCACCACGCTAGTGCGTCGGACTACTTCCCGGAACCTCGGCGTAGCGAAGACGTCATTGCGTGCAATGTTGAGTGTGCGTCCCACCCGTGGACGAGATAGAACGGAGTCTCTTTTCTCGCCGCATCGTAAGAATTGTTGATTGCGAACACCAGCCGTTCCGCAATCTCGTCCCAGTCTTGTTGCAACGGATCTTCGACATACACCTTCACTGACTGCATTACTGTTTTCACCGAACGCTCTTGCTGTCCGTTGGCTTGTGGCCTGTAGCTGAGCGTAGCGCGCGACCTTGACTGCATCATGTCCGCAAACGCTTGGAAGACCTCGCTCACGAAGCGAGAGTCACGATCATGCCGGAGCAGAGACGGAGCACCGAATCGTCTGTCGATACACTCTTGCAAGGATTGTGCAATCATGAGCGCAGACGTGTGAGCCATTGCCCTTGCTATGACAAAGCCAGTAAACGAACACAGGAAAAGCAGAAGCGCTGTGTTGTTCCGGCGATACCTCGACACGGGTATCACGAAGTCCATAGACGCAATATGAAAGGGTCGCTCGGCCAGAATGTTGCCAGGCGAGTACCCTCGAAGCTGCGGTTGACTCTTGCTTGAGCTGCAGTCGGGGCACGACTTAACTTGCTTCTCAGTATCCGCGTACAGGCCGTATCAGTAGTAGTCAAGCTTCACTCGTTGGTATGTTCTTACCACACCCTGGTGACCTCCTTCGATAGAGTCATGGCAGTTCTGTAGCACTTCTTGAATCATCGTCGTCGGCACGACGAGCCGTATCTTCACATCTTCTTCACGATCCTGGCCTCGTCGGCGCCTTGCACTCACGTAGTACAGTAGGCCGTCATCCATCAGCACGAACCTGTCGACAACCTTCCCAGCGTTCCGGGCGGCCTTATAGCCTAGATTGTCGATGTCGCCTCGGAATAGTGCTTTTATGTTGGACCACGTACTTCCTCGTCTTGAGCCTTGGAAATACGGCGCCGCCGTTCTTCTTGCACCGCCACTGGGTCCACGTCGTCCGCGCTTGGCGTACCGGGTTGCTGTGTCGTCGTTCACTAGTCGGTTCTGTCGACTGTCGCTGTTCACTTGCCTCATCCGGTACTTGGTCTGCAAATCGGACGTGCTTCTGCAGTGCTTTCATCTGTCGCTGGGTCGTTACCGAGACCTCTGCTTGCTCTGGTCGCACAAAATTCACAATTGTCCGACGTGTTGGCGTCTCCTTAGCATCCAAAATTTGAACGAAATTGTCGGAACTTGTTTTTATCTCTTCAGAACATGCTTCCGGAGACTCGTAGAGCATCTCAGGTATCCTGTTCATAATAGAGAGCTCGGCCTTCCTGTCCGTACTAAGTACCACTTTAGACACCTTCGCTTCCAGCGCTTCGCTCGCTAGTGAGTCAGCAGCAGCATTGTATTCTCTCACCACATGACGGTACCTCGTAGACTGAAGTCTCGCTGTGAGTTCCTAGTGGCAATTCAACAAAGCCCTTAATGACTCCTTCCGGCAAGCTATCACCCCTATAGATGCTGGATTGCGAGTCTTGAGTCACCGAATATCACCAGGTCTTCAACGCCATATTCCAAAGCAGCCAGTACACCATTATTCAATCCAGTGTACTCGGCAAGGTTTACCTTGGTGTGCTCGAGACAAGCACTCGCAGCGATCACTATTTGCCACTCAGGAAGCTGCCACATGATCCACGAACAGCTACCGTAGCCTCCAAACTTCTCTGTCGTAACAGATCCTTCGAAAGACATGACGAATCCTTGGTAGTCCTTTGGTAGTCGAGCATATAGTAAGTTCGGATCCATGCGAACTGTAGGCGAACCTTCCGTTGGTGGCGCCACCAGTGCTAGCGAGTCCTCGAGATCAACGAAGTTTGTTATCGTCAACTGTAGCAGTTGATCAAACGCGCATTCCTTCTCCTTGACTCGCTTCACTTTCAAGTGCCACGGCGATAGTAGTACCGAAAACTGTACAGCTCGACCGAAAAGCGACTTAGAACGATGTACCCATTCGAGCGTCGAAAACCGTGTGTAGACGTGCAACGTCCGTCCAGACAGCTGTGTGTAGCACCCTTTCAACAACAAAAGCAGCGCAAGCACCTCGTTTTCAGCTGGATGGTAGTTCATCTCTGCTTCTTTGAGTACTCGGCCACAGAATCGAACAGGGTGCAGTGTGCCCTCGTGCTGCTGCATGAGTGTAGTGCTGAGCGCCCACTCGAATGCAAATAGCATAATGTGCACATCATTGCCCCGGTCAAAGTGTCGCAGGATAGGCGCATCTGCCACCTTCTGCTTCAACACAGCGAAAATTCGCTGAGCCACCGCGTGATCACCACTAGGACCGAAGTCTTCGTCCTTCAACTGATAGAGCGCTGCATCGTAAACAGCAAAGTCTTGAAAACATCTGCTGTAGTAGTTGAGAGCGCCTAAGAAGGATTGCATTCCGTTCTTGGTAGTCGGGAACGGAAGCTCGGTAATCGCGGCCATCTTCTTGGGATCTACTCTAATTCCAGCTGGGGACACTTCATGTGACAGAAAGTCCACCCGCGACTATAGGAATATGCTCTTCGTGAAACTGACACTGATTCGACACTCTTCGAAGCGACCTAACAGACGGTCCAACGTAGCTAAACAACTGTCGAACGTGTCACCACCGAAACAAATGTCGTCAACGAATGACCTGCGTTCGAACACTGGCACCAGCGTGGACTCGTCAGGCTCTCCAGTCGCAAACATGTCTGCAATTGGGCTGTTAACGAGCTGTGACACCGGGTCCAACGTAGTTGGCGCCACACTGTCCGCTTCAAACTTTGTTTTAGCGGCAATCAGGTCTGGCGAGGTCTCGTTACTTGCACCCCGCAGCTGTTTCGCCTCCTCTTTAGCGTCTTGCACCAGCTTAGCGTAGTTTTTCCAACCTCCTTGAGGCTGCACGAAACCCCAGAGCGCGTTGTCAATCATGCGCTGGTAAATCATCGGCGCGTTCTTGAGGCCGAATGGCATCCGAAGCCACTCGAAGTGCCCCAGTGCGCAGACGAAGCCGAAATCTTTCGCGCTCGTAAAGTCATCATTATCGCCCAAACTCGGCTAGCAGCGCCGAGAGAGCAGAACCACAGATAGCACTCCAAATCAGTAAGCAAATCATCAACGAGCGGCATGGCGTACTCCATGATCGCCGTGATTGCGTTCACCATCTTGTAGTCGATGCACAACCGGATATCTTGGCCGTTCTTTTTCATCACGATTACGATTGGTGATGTCCACGGGCTATCCGAGAATGAGATCAGCCCTGCCATCAATAGTCCGTTGATAAGCTCGTACGGCTTCCGCAGGTGTCGTAGCGGCACTCGTCGAGCACGCAGCTTGCTAGGAGCGTGCCCCTTGACGTCTATGTCGCAGACGACGCCGTACGCGGGTAGCGGTAGTGCGTTACCACTCGAGATCATGATGGACTCATGGTTCTTCAACACATCCTCGAGATGTGCCTGCTGTCCTAACTCTAGCTCTGGGTTCTGGACGTTCGGTGCTGAGTAATCCAACGTCGTGACCGAGACCTCGGTAAAGTCGGGTAAGAAAGCCAACTCTTGCGCATAATACTCGAGCTCAATCACGTTCGGCTCATGAACATATACGTCGTTGTCTTTATCCACCGAAGTCTCGGTACCTTCCGTAGTTAGCACTCTCGCGACCGAAATGTACGTTTGCTTCAACACTGACACTGAATCACCGATGTCACCCCTTGGGTATGGCACGTCTGGCTCTGTATCACCTGCGGCATGTGTAGCATCGACTGTTGAAATAGTCGGATTGGTGGCCACCGGCGCGTTTCCGTTGTCGGTTTGAGAGTACGACGAGTCGGTCGGTACTGGCACTGGTTCTTCATCAGCGCTGATTCTCTGACCTCCTTCGTCGCACTTCCTTAGAACACGTTCCCAACGCGCTGCACACGTTAATCGGTAGCTACCTCGTTCACTTGAAGTTTCAACTGGCCGTTTTAGCACGCCATGTGCCGTTGCCTAATCAGGCTTGTCTACCGCCGGCCGCTGCTTTGACAACCAGTCCTCGTAGAGCTCACACTCCTTCTGACACAGCGCCGGTTCTCGTGACTCCGCATAAGCAACCACCTACCACTTGGCGTATTTCGCGGAGTCGAGCCTGACATACCCCTGTTCCCGTGGTAAATCACCGATAGGCACCCACTGTACAGCAGAGTCGAAAGCTCGGCACCGCACATCTCTGTCCGTGACGTTCGTCAAACGCACATAGTCTGGTCGGCCTCTGCGAGTCTTCGTTACAGTCGGCACCCAGGCTTCTGCACGCATAATTAACAGAACGTGTGTCTCCGTAGACGGTTGTCGCTTTTGTAGGCGAAACTCAGTCCATTCACGCGCAGGTATGTTCAAGGCGTCGGTGGGACCTCCGTGAATGTGAGTCCCGTACGCTTCATCACCTTCCATGTTCTTGGTCTTGATTAAGGGAATCTTGACCTCGTCTGGAAGTTGTGCTGTCGCATGGAACAAATCTAGCCTGGTATCAGCCGGTATCATGAAGTCCGTGCCGAGCACCACTTCTACACCTGCTCTGTGGTCCATCACCCACATCTCATATTCGTATACACGCTCCCATCCAAGCGTAATCTTGACCAGAGCTCGGCGAGACGTTCCATGTTTTTCTTCTGTAAATCCTTGCACCTCCATGTATCTGCCATGGTCTGGTACATCCTGGATCTGTAGTTTCTTCGCTAGCTTCGTCGAAAGAACGCTCACGTTTGCTCCAGTGCCCAACAATATCCTCGTCCTCGAGTCGATCACAGCTCCTTGGACTAGAGTTCGCATCCTCACACGTCGGTCGAACTTCTTGGACGACCACCACCCCAGTCGCTCACCTGGTAACAGCCTCACCGTCTTGGCGAGCTTTCGCTCTCCGAGGTTCTTCTGCTCCACGCTCGAAATCAACCCACTCTCTTCATCACTATTTTCACCTCCACCGCGGCTTGCGCCTCTCTCCTTCTCAAAATCCGTCGAATTCACTCTCTCCTCATCACAGTCCCCTTCGCAATCTGGCCAATTGCACTTGCCCACGAAAGCGTAGATACACTCCGCTTCGACCGCAGGCTCGGCTAACTGTGGCAGCCCGATTGGGACCAACCCAGTTTCAGTTGGTGGGCTGCCTAGTTTAAATGCCCGAATACGAGGCTCTGTAGCTCAGGCGACAGTTCTTTCTTGTCGACCTTGGACTTGATGAGGTTTGCGAGTTCTTAGAAGGCTTCACATTTCCCTGCATCGTGCACTTGTTTGCACAATTTGCAGCGTCGGAAGCAATCGTGAGCCGAATGAGTAAGTGTACTGTAAGCTGCGCATGGACCATACTGGCGGTTACTATCTCGGCGGTCGCGACTAGTAAAACGGTTGTCTCGTCCACTGTCACGCTCCTGTCGGTCACCCTTTGGAGGTCGGTTGTCAGACCTGCCATAGGTTCCATCAGCAGCGGCATGTCTCTCGTTCTCGTTCGCTGCAGCGAGGTGCCGTTCATCGTCTTCGGAGGCGTAATCACCGTTGTCGGGTTCTTCGTAATCATGCGCTGACTCATAGCCCGACCCTTCGTTACCGTAGTCGTAGCGCTGCGGACTTGAAGATTCACCGTGCGCATCCCGTGAATCGCGTACTTGCAACTCAGAGATAATATCTGTCAGCGAGACCTCTGCAAGAGTGACACGCGGTTGATTACGTGAGTCGTCACGTCGACCGTAATCACGATCCCGTCTATCCCGGCGGTACCCATCTCGCTGCCCATCACCCTTTCGGTCATCACGTCGTTCGTCACGTCGGCGGTAAATGCCACGACCACGCGAAGAGTCGCGATTGCGCTTACTTGACTGCGGCGGGTCATTTGACGATTAACGGTCCTCCATCTTCAGAATTTCGTTGATCATGCTGTCAAGTTCGTGAATGTCTTTTAGTTGAAGGTGCTTCAGGCGTTTTTGCAGGCTCTTATCACCGCATGTATTCAGGGATCGGCGAACGTGGTCTCGCCCTTCTCTGCCGTCATTAGCAAATCGCACACCTGCGCTCCGCGCGTAGCCGTTGAGCCGGTTCAGGTAATCACAGATGTGTTCTTTGCTGTCGGATCGTTGAGAAGAGTAGTAGCGAGTCTTTGCTGACTCGTTGAACAGCTAAGAGCAGTAATAGCTGATAAACTCTGAATTCAGAGACTGCCAGTAGCGTTGCACCTTCTTTGGTAGTTGTCGAAACAAGTGTAGAGCCCCGTCTCGGAGGGTCGACTGGAAGGCTTCACATCACCAAGTGGTCGGTGTACGCGTACCCTTCATCTCATACACGAATGCTCGAAGCCATTGCATAGAGTTCTCTTGCTTGCCACGGTGTCCGTGGAACGGCTTGATCTGAGCGAGAGGTCGGTGAGTAACGAGTTCGATCGTCGGCGTCATGTTTGCATCGTCCATGCGACTTGCATCTCGGATTTAACGTGCAAATTCAGCCGCCAGATCGTCGCCTTCTCCGACGAGACCGAACACATCACCCTCATCATCAGACGACTCACCACGTTCAGACAGTCGCCATCCAGGACGCAGACCAGAACCTCGTTGCGTGCTATGCGTCGGCCTTGCGTCCTCGTTCTCACGATTAAGACGCGCCGCACGGCTCGCTGAGCGGGGCGTAACCATATGCGAGTCCTGAAAGTATGGCGAGCGCTCGGCAGACGCAGCAATGTCTCGTCGGCTTGCTTCCCGTCTCGAGTTCAACCCGCACTATTCTTGGGCGTCAGCGGTAAGGGAACCTGCGACGGGTCGACCACTCCACCTGCTTGACGAGCCACCGGCTGCCGTTCGGCACCCGAGTTGGTAGCTCCAAAAGCCAGGCGAAGTTTCTTCTTCCACTTCTGCAAATCCGCTCCTGCTTCCGACGGCGTCCAGTCGTTGAGCACGGCCTCCATAGGATACGCCTGCGCTTCACAACCCATCGCCACCAGAAGTGACACCGTGTCTTCAGCAACTTGACGAATGCTCGTTGAGATCACCGGAAAACTGAGCTCGTTGCTAATGTCCACCCAGCGTGCTCGGTGAACCGAAACCGGTGCAAACACCGGAATCCATGCACTGTCAGTCATCATCATCTCCATACACCGTCCCAGAACCTTCTTTGCGATCGGCGTGTCTCCGTTGAGAGGGGGCCAATTAATCCGCGGCTTCATCGCGTCCTTTCCCGTGTTACGTGGTAGCTTGGACACGTCATCGTCACCATCTTCATCATCATCTGGATAAGCTGGCTCCAGTCCTGCGACTTCATCCAGCTCATCCGCCAAGTTGCGCGAAAGCGGCTTCGACCCACCACTGAGAATCGTCGTCACCATCGCGTCTTCCGGAGTGTCCGGCGTTGCCATCTCCTGGTGTTGAAGGTTGCGGTTGGTGGCTTTGGGCTTGCACACTATTCACCAGCTGCAGGTGCGATTTAGCGACAACACCTCCCTCCTGAAAGGCACTAATCCGATATGACGGGTAGCAAATTTGAGAGCCTTTGTCAACGTGTCGTTTTCGCCGCACGCCGGTAAGCGCGAATGAAGTTGAAGACGGAAACTGGGACATATTCTTGTAGAGTAGTAGCATTTATCCGGGAATCTTTTCTACCGGACAAGCCACGCCAGATGACAGGAGCACGAACCGCTTTGCCTCGCGTTGTAACGCGAGTCCCGTATCACGGATAACATATGTTCCTCGTTATTGTGGGCGATATGGCCTAGAGGTTCCTCGGTGACTTCCAGAGTCGCGTCGCTGTAGAATTTCAGGGGCAACACGTGCACCTCGCGTATGTGGCCTGTAAAAAGATGCTTGATATTGAAGATGCTCGCGGAAAAGGCTGCAACCACCGCGCATGACCACGTCACTTGACACTTAGCTTCGCTCCCGTGTGAGCCCAAACATCAGCATATAGAACATATTCGTCGATTGCGCATTGAGCCGGTGACTTCCAGAGTCGCGTCGCTGTAGAATTTCAGGGGCGACACGTGCACCTCGCGTTTGTCGCCTGTAAAAAGATGCTTGATATTGATGATGCTCGCGGAAAAGGCTGCAACCACCGCGCATGACCACGTCACTTGACACTTAGCTTCGCTCCCGTGTGAGCCCAAACATCAGCATATAGAACATATTCGTCGATTGCGCATTGAGCAGTCTTCGTGCCCCGTGCGCGCCGTGCTGGCAACCTTTTCATTTTCGTTTCAATTCAGTCTGTTTTGTGCTTCGTTAGCAATACTGCTGAAACAACAAATACTTTGGTTTAGATCTATTCGCGCTGAGTAACGGGAGCAATGAGCAGCCCAGGAGACGAGGGTCGTGGCCTGGCGATGGAGGCGCTAGTTTTACCGTGAATGAGAGTGGTTGACGTGGTTGTGGCCCAGCAGCAGAAATGGGCGTTCGAGTCGTCGCCAGTTCGCAGTCTCTACGCTGGTTCGGAGGAAAAGGTCGAGGAAGCCGCGAAGAAGACAGAGATTGTTCAGCTACTCATAGTAGTGAAGTAAGTATCCGCTTCCTTAAGGTCATGCTTGTAGGGGGCAGGGGACAGAGGTCGGGAGGTATTATAGCTATTGGGCACAACTCTGGCATAGACTGCGATACAGTTACACAGTCCTGGGGATTGGACGGCGTAAACATGAGGTGTAACGCAATTCAGTACTACTAGTATTTGTCAAAGTATGCATCTCCGACGTGATATGCTATATCGAAGTCACAGCAATGCTGTAAGAAAGACTTCCGTGAATTATACTAAACACAGTAGGTAACAGTCTCAAAAAGTTAGTCTTTGCGTATGCTGCTCAGTTTCACGGAAATTAAGTTAAACGCGAATTCAACTTAATTATCTTGACAATGCCGTTTTTAGGAATAGAGATGCTGTATTCACGTATTTCGATTGCTTTATTGAATTAATTTCAATCTCAGTAGCAAATCTCCTGGTCGGAGCAGAGACAAGTACGATCCTACGAAATGAAGTCATCCTGAGTAACAAAGGTAATCACAAAGCGTCCCAAAGACAAGCTAACTACGCTTCAGTTGGCTACAGACACTTGTGCACTTCAGTCTACCCCACCGGCAGAATGCTTGTCCAGATAGCACTGACCAGATCAAGCTCGTCACCGCTTCTGCCATCGAAACCACTCAATTGATAGCCATCCTTCGCAGTGTCCGTTCCATTCTTGTCTGTCTTTGTGCCGCCTTCGATAAAATTCTCCCATTTGGTGGTAAACTTGATGTACTTGACGCGCGTCTGCCCTTTATGTTTACCCGCGTGTGCCTCCATTACAGTGATATGTTCACCTTCACCTAACACTAGAGGAGCTTTCAGGTCACCTCCACCACCGCCATGGTAAAAGGAAATCACTCCACCAGCTGGATTTGCGATGGTGAGGTCGACAGCATCGACACGCTCGGCAACACGGAGGTTAATGGACAAAACCTTTTGTCCGGACTTGACCGAGGCCGCGTCTGTAAAGTCATCACCATAGGGACCACCGAATTCCGGTCCCACGTAGCACCCGGGTGGTAAAATGACACCATCATATCCCCCACCTCCTCCATGCCCCTCTGCTACTGGTCGATACGCCCTTGCTCTCCCACCCCCACCTCCTCCGCGACAACCTCCACCTCCACCGTGACCACCTCCACCGCGACCACCACCGCCTCCTCCTGCAGCTCCTCTTCGTTCTTCCAAATTTGCCTCATCAGTTTCTGTGTTGTGTTGGAGGACCATGAAGTCGATTCAATCTGACGTCAATGCGGTCTTAGAAGCGACAAAGTTGTTGGTGGACACCAAGGCGACCACAGTGGCCAACACGAGAGGCAGGGCGCGCATATCAGTTGCAATCGGTTGGTGGAAAGAACGCAAATTCTCGAATGAAAGTGAAAAGTCATCCGTTCTTACGCTCAATGAGTGATGCAGACACCAGTGTACCGTAAACCGCGACCTCAGTGTTAATGGCACGCACGGACTGAGTGTTACACTGTACACGTAAAAATAATCAATTCGAGAAAAGAAAAAGTGCTGTAGCGGGAAATATTGAGGTGACGCCCACCATGATACTAGCATTTGTAAGATAATATCATCACATTTTTTCAAATCCCCACATGTTTGCATTTAGCGGCCAACATCCTATTTGCCGGGTACAGTCCACTTGCTACCCTTATATAGCAATGGAACTATTTACACCTGTAACACTGAGGCCGTGGTTTACGGTACAGTACCGGAGCTTATCCATATGCGAGAAACACGCAGGCAACGACGAGCCATATGGATCCATTACAGTACATTAATATGAACATGTACTGTACTTCGAAGTAAACTGTAACTTACAGTCTGTAAGAGGAGGACATCTACAAACCTCCTATGCATTTCTAGACCGAGTCTTAAATATTGCGATATGGAAACTTGGAGCAATCAACGGCCGAATTTGCGGGATGGCACCGGATCTATTTCACGTAACAACCCCGCTCGGCCCGCTTGACCATTGTGTGGCGCGGGATGTGATGTACATAATTTTTAAAGAGATGACTTGGGTGTGATAAAGTCACGAACAACAGCACTGTGTGCCCTGTAAGCACGGTTTTCTTATCATTGGACTGGTCTAGCGTAAAGTATACTACGTGTATGTAATTATTCGATTCGTAATGGTAAGAGATAATTTGATGTCGCCCACCCCAGCGCTAGTTGGGGTCTTCGAATGCCACAATCCGTAGCCCAATCGGCGGTCTAGAATTTTTTTTTACTATTCGTGATAATTTTTCCGTTGCATTTAATTGCTCCCGGGAAGAAGAACATGTACATGTAGTCAACATCAGCGTGTCTATGTTGCCGTCATCTCGGTACAGTACCACATCGCCGTCCTAAGCGATCTTCGATTATGACCAATGACAGCGCTTTATTTAGAACGGATGGAACTTCCGCAAGCTAATTATAGGCAGCAGTCACCCGAGGCTTTGATAAAGAGGCAAAAGAAAGAGCGTCAGCATACAAACTAGCTAGAGCCGTTCGACCGAAATGCTATCAACAGCTCTAACCAGCGGACTATCCTCGATTTTATGGAGGCAGGTCATACACGAACGGAACATTCAACTCGATCAGCTAGGGGTATAGCACTAATTGTGAGATTTGCTTGTAATCCTACCCGTAAACTACGAACATCGGTGTTCGCTTAGGACAGGGGCGATGCGGTAACTAACACTAATACCCAAGCTATACTAATTAAAAATAATCTCGTTAAAAATTACTGTAAACGTGATGTATTTGCAATAGAAACCATTTCTCAGCACACACGTGCACAGTTCGCAGATCCATTATTTTATAAATTTGTGGGCGTGTGCGACTTTTCGTAACCCAGAGTGGGTAGTTCTTCGAGATGAGATCCTAGAATTATAATATTGAAGCTTTTTAATAGGGTTCGTGTGTCTTTTCCAATGCCGACTCGGCAGCAGGTCATACGGGGGGGTCCGTATTTTTAGTAGACGCTGTGCTTCTTGTGCAAAAAGGAAACTATTATTAGTCTCACAGTAATACCGTGTATTGGCCTTACTTGAGCAAAACAAAAGCGCTACTTAAGCACTTGAACGCTGTATTATAATAGGGTTCGGACTTACAGATATTAGCCTTCCTAATAACTAAGAGCATCTCCAGTCGGGCGTGCTATTGCTATTTCAGCGAGTATATTACCGAATAGAGCGTTTCGAATAGCACATGTTTGCCCAGCCGGTGTTTTATTGGTATCCGAACTCGTAATTAACGCCCCGGTAGGCTATTCTGTTTGCGAATAGCCCGCCGGTTCTATCGATAGCAGCTGGACTTTCCAGCTTCTATAATAGCACCTTCACGGCTGGATTGCTCCTGCTGTATTCGTATTGCTAATTTCTGTGGCCAATCCGCTCTCACATAGGTTCGGTATTAGCAATAGAATAGCATTGGCGACTGGAGATGCTTTAAGGCCAGGGCGAACATGCCCCCCCCCAAATGTATTATCAGTAAGGTTTTCGATGTATAGGGTAATACGTGGGCTAACAAGCCTTGAAACTTGCCTTTTTAAAGGCAGTTTCAAGGTTTGAATTTTGAATTTGAATTTGTTGCGGTTTAGTCGGCTAACTACACCCTAGGTCGCGCGCAGCACCAACCTCGCCTATGTGGGTTTGACCTCCTAACTTAGGAGTTTAAACCGCCTGCAAGTTGCAGTTGGTGGCACCCTAATGCACGGGAAAGCCGTACTATTCTCGTACAAGGCCGAATCTTATATAATCCCGCCAGTGCGGGTGTTTTGAACATCAACTTCATCCAATTGCTTAGTGCAAGAGACGTGGATACAGCTCCAGCACGAATTGCTGCTAATGAGGTAGGTAGGGGTACAGTAGAGGCACGTGCGGAGCTAACCCTGACCAAAATGCGATTTCACTTGTCCCCTTTAATATTTTTAAACTTGTGAAAAAACACAGGTGACTCATGTATCGAAAAGAATTGAAAATTGCTGTATGTCTTAGGTTTATTTCGGTTGCTCTAGTGTTGCTAGGAAAATGTACAAAATATTTGCGTATGTGGCCGCGCTGGATTTATTCAGCTTAGTTTGGGTTTAAGCCCATGTAGGTCAAGGGCTGTAGTACTAAATCTTAATAAATAAAATGATTCTTAGACGGAATTCGTCGTCCATCTGGCAGACATAAGCAAATCTGTATCAATTGTGACAGTCTTAACGGTACGACGTCTATGGATTGGTCTCGTCAGCTTAGTTGTAGACGGAGGATGCACAGTGCATCCAGTTACGCACGCCGCCATTGCTATTTGTCATAATATCTCATTGGAATATGTGCAGAGATACCTCGCACTATAATAAAGCCCGACGTTCTCGAGGAATCGACAAAGCTGAACGAGACTCAATCGCAGCCAGCAGGCGTTGTGGGCTGTTGATCTCTGACAAGCTGCGAGTTGTGGACCGATTTAGTTTTACATGCAGCGGGTCCGGGCTACCACCAACCTCGTTCGAGCACGAAATCTGATAGCTCGGCATAGGTACACGTGGATTCAACCAAATTCTATCGCTAATTGCTTGCCTCTGTTTTCAACACTACAGTTCCGAGTCGATACCGTTGTAATCTAGTAAGCCTCCCAAATTATTGTATATGCCCCTGTTTAGGTTTGACTACACAGGTAAAAGTAGGTCAAGGCACTAAGACAAATTATATATTTGGAATGGATGATATTTAGGCCAGACTGAAGGTCAAAAGACCAGGCATAAGGCCTCGCTAGCAAGCTCCTTAGAAGCTACCGCTAATTCTGTAGAAGTGCGTAGCTGCAGTACATTTCATGTAGTCAAGCAAGATATAAATAAGTCCTAGTGAGCCACTAGGTAACGGGTATTGTGGGCGATAATCTACTGTTAACTTGCATCAAGATATCGGTTGGATTTTCGTCCGACATTTTCTGTGGGAATCGCGATTTGCTCCCATCCCGATACATTTATATAGGGAACAGAATTTGCTTTTTCAGAAAATGTCAGACACTGTGTCCGACTCTAACCCCAAAAATGGCTTCATTGTCCGACGAATTTTTGGGAATGAATATCCGTCTGTCTGTCTGTCATGTTGCGCAAATCCGGGATTTTGATTGGCAACAGAAAATCACTTATATATTGCATTCATGAGACAACATAAACAAAACTGTGTACCACATTCTAGAAGGTAGCTACTACATACAGAATATGTATTACAGATTGGCTGCGCCAAACCGCGTTGCGCGTCGCACATGTAGCACCGGACTCCATTTTTTATTCCTAGCTAAGGGTATTCCTGTCACAGGTGCCGCAACATTTTGTACCATACAAATGGTGGATATACTGGCTAGGAGAACGTGATCGATAATGCCTCTAAAATGAATCCAGGTGGAAGGAGAAGCGATATAATCTCGATGACATCCATCGAGAAAACTGGGGGATGAAGTTTTATTTTTTAATCCTGAAAATTGCGAGAGGCATCCCTACATGCAATGGATTAGCAGATTTGATGGGCATTTCGGACCAAAACTGGGCAGGGGTGGAGGGCGGTGTAGAGAGATTGAGAGAAGAATGAGTTAAGAAAATGCAGTTAATACCCTTGACGATTTATTCGGTCAGTGCTTCCCAACGGCAATAGGCAAGCACCTGTGAATAGTATTTTTTGGCCTGTTTTGTTTTAAAGATTAAGTTATTAGGGAGATGTGAGAGGCAACTAAGGTTTTTAAGCTGCTAGACTTCGGGACCAATTTGTATGATAGACGTTTCTTGGGTGGAATACGGGTAGAGTCGGGCCAATAGGTAGGGTTTGAGAGGGATGACCTCGACATCAATAGGCATTCGAACTATATCTTCTGTTCGTTGGTTCCAAAAGGGTGAACCCTTCATAATTAGACTTCTGAATTATTCCTGCCGCTGGAATTCCACTAACGATTACTACGGAGGTTTGTCGTTTCAAAAAAGCTCACCAGGGTAGCGCGAGTTGGCTTGCTGTTTGTATACGGTAACGTCCTACTGTCAGACTTGATATGCTAAAAGTACTGACGAATTAAAGGCACACCGCAGTTTTCAGCAACATAGCATTAACCTTGTATGATAGTATTTGTGTGTACCTGTATAGTTTTCACTCTTTTTATTAGTTATTAGTCCGCCCCTGATTACCTACTACTTTAACCCCTTACTTGTCTGGTCTGGAAAAGAAAAAATCTCTACCCCCCCTACAACTTTTTTTGTACTGCTTCAACGGAAGTGTGGTTGACCTTGATACCACGCTCTTCATGAGGGCGTAATTTTTTGGAATGGGTTTTCCCGCCATTACTGGCATTACGTGACCATTCAATCTATCACGTTAGGGAGAGGTGACTTTTTTTTTCGTTTGCAATCAAATATAAGGGAATCCAAATTTAAAGCATACTAGAGAAAGAGAAAAATGAGCTTAAGCTGGTCATATAGTACTAGAAGCATTTGAATGTATTTAGCGCCAAGAACTGCCAATCAGTTTGCATACAAATCCTTAGATATAAAGATTTCAACCAATCATATGGGACATTGACCAATCACACATCCGAGTTTTTTTCTTCAGAATTCTAACTGTTAATTCTTTTCCAGATCGGAGAAGTAAACGCGAGAGCCTGTATCAGACACGATAAGATGAATTTGTTATCTTGTATAAGACACGTTGAGCTCATTTGTGGTGAAGCAGATTCTGGGAAAAGTGAGAGAAGGATGGATCGTGACCTGGGTGACAATATTGGACCCGGTCATTTCGTCGAAGAGTGACCACTCGAGATCCGGAGGACAGAAGAGCCGTTCCCCGATCAGACATCAAGAGACCGCGAATGCAGAGTCCCGCTCCCCAAGGAATACCAAGCGGATGCAGTGCGGGAGCAAGCAGCAGCCGGATGCTAGAGGCCCAAGGAAGAGGAGCGGATCCGGGTGGATGGCAATCTGGATCTCGGATCCCGGATCCCGATATGGCGATCGAGGACAATCTCAAGATCCACGATAGGATGATGGCGAGCCCACGTTGAAGAAGGTACTTGGTGATGGGCAGAAGTGCGAAGGACATAAAGGCATTATTAGGTGGTCGGTTGGCAGTTGTGATGATAGTGACTTAGGATGGGACCATACTTAACCATAAATCAGAAGCGAATTTGCATTGGAAACAACAATTGCTTGACGCCCCGCGAAGAAGAGGAACTACATTGCCGCGCGCCTAGCCGCGCGCCGTGTTAGCAAGTTTAGGGACAAGTGTCCTAGTGTTGTTTATTGATATCTGGTAATATACATACCGGATCTAGCCACCTAGTGATCTACCCTCAAGCGCAGATCCCAGATCGACCGGAGTTCATTGCTTATCCGGGAGATCCTTCGGTTCTCAACCACCCCCAATATCCCGCTATAGGAATCGGCAAGCAAGTGTAAAGGAAGACCGTAGAGTCAAACACACCCCATCAAGGCAACACCACGGCCAAATCCAGATTCTAACCGTCAGATCCAAGCTCGAGTTATCGCTTAGGATCTGGACCTTATCGGCAGCAGAGCGAAGAGTTTCCGCGCTGCTCCACCCCATCCCCAACGTCTCGCCAAGACGTTCAAGCCGTCACCACTTGGACCTTCACGAAGTCACCAGAGGAGTAAGATCCAGCCCTACCGTCGGGTACACAAGGTGAGGAAAGTTCAACACGCGATCACGGATCATCGGGGACCCCCTCCGTTAATCGGTGTCCGGGCTTAGTGGAAATTGGATCTAGCAGTCTCACAAGATTTTGCTGATCCTGCTACACCACACATTTATCATCAAATTTGTATGATATCATACATATTTTGCGTCAATGGGGTTTGTGGTGCCTAAAATGTTACACAAAGATCACTCCGGCTCTTCGACATTCTAAAATATAAACGTATAATGAATTAAGCTGTGTGCACACACATTATAAACTTTTAGCGAGCTTTTATTGGAAGATTGCCAGAGCCACCCGTTTCACCCTCATTTAAGAATTCACCGGATTTCGAGAAGATGTCCGGGTTACGAATGCATGGGCCAAGTTGAGCAAAGTGGGTGGAAGTCGCGTCGTCCGACCGGCTTGTCGAACCACCACACGTACTTCCGTTTAGGTAAAACGAAGAGGGATGTCCGTGGCGCCGACTACTTCGTTGGGACGGAGGAAGTCTTGCTGTATCTGGACAAGATCAAGCTTGGTAGGCAATTCAGTGTATTTGAGATGTTTGAATGCTCCCTAACGTGTGATACTAATGTAGTCGCTGCGGGGAGGTCAAAGCTGGCGTCAGTGACGGACAGATAACGGTGGTTCAACCTATCGGCCGTCAGGAAGCGGAAGCAGGTGATACTGGTACGCAACGTGTGTTATCCTGTATGGTACAGGCTATATGTTTGTCTGATCATGTAAAGTATTATTCGTGTATGATAACTTTGCTAGTGAACGAAAACCAGCAGCGAGTTTGCGACCGCAACGCTTCTGCAGATGGATACGTTGTCGTTGCCGTCCGTGATCGAATTGACCATAGCGATGAAATTGTTAACGAGAGCGATACTGCAGATGTTTCCAGACCGGAACCTGAGAAAAGGGCTGCGCATGGTAGTGGTACTGCTGGTAGCGCCAGTGCTGTGGCTGAGAGGCAGTCTCAAGTTCCTGGTGATGGCGGTGGTTTCAATTTTGGAGCATCGATATCTGTATCGTAAGGTATGTTTCTGTAAAATGTATGATACACGATGAGGAAATCTCTATCCTGTATGCTTATGAATTATTATTCTTGGGAGTAGATCCTAGTGGTGGACCTATGCACGAGCGACTATCTACGTCCCCGCTATGATGTAAGTCGCCACATGTGCCTGGGCAGCAAAGCCCGATATCCGACATCGATTCTGATGTCCCTTCTGATTCCTCGCCGGAACTTGAACGGAGCGTTTGGCGAGGTAGGCGATGGAGGTATTGAAAGTACCGCAGGCTCAAGACACCCAGCCCTCATTGCAGCCATCTCTTCAGGTCTGTTTAACCTGTATGTACATGATAAAACGACATGATACTAATTGCAATCTTTTATCTCTGAATGTTCAGCTGCGATTGGCACCGCTCAAGAAACTGACGATCCAAATGCGATTGGCACGAAGGAGTCAGATGCTGAAATCGACGACGGGGCTTCCGGTACTGAAAACAGCGCGCAGGATGAAGAAACTGGAGATGACGACGAAACTGGGGGTGAGTAACATGATTGTACAGAACCTTGTTCGACGATCAGCTGCTGCATTCTGCTGGCGGTCTCGCCAATGTTGCGAAAGGCACTATCAGCGCCGATATCTTGAATGAAATGTCCACAAATGGCTGGACTAATCCGGTAACGTACATCCCATTTCCTTACCTCGATGAACCATATGAGACACACCCTATTGCGTCGCTTTGTGGAGACTATCCCGACTTGTACGGAGGGTCCTACGGCCCTACAACCCGCGCAGTGGATGCAGCTACGACAGTTTCGGGGGCCTTCTTTTATTTTTGCCAGCCTCGTTTCTGGGAAGACATCACAGACGGGAGTAACGATTACTTTGATAGCATGATCGAAGAGCGGGTGGATGGACAGTTAGCTAAGCAAGTTGCACGTGAGAAAAAGAACCAGGCTTCAAAAGAAGCCCCCACGATTCAATAAAGGCAAGCCTACTTCAAACACTAGGCATTACAGCTCGAGAACTCTGCGTATTTGTTGGTCTACTGATCACTCGCTCGATTTCGGCTAACAAAGAAAAGATGGAACACAATAGGAAGACAACAAATGAAGGGGCTGTACCGCGAGGTCTATTTGGATTATTCATGACGCGGGATCGCTTTATTCACATATCCCGGAATCTGCCCGTTAGCAGCAACGACGACCTACGCGCCCAAGTGAACGGAGCTTGGAAGCTCAGACCCGTTTTTGACGCCTTGTAAGCTCGGTTCAATGCCGGCTATAATGCACCGCCAGTGATGGCCTTCGAGGAGGCAATGCTACCCTCCCGGTCTTCGTTCAACCGCATGAGGGTTTACATGAAGGACAAACCCCAAAAATGGGGACCAAGCTTTTCATGCTTTGCTGCTCTGAGTCTGCTTACTGCATTAGGTGAGTCAAGCGTGAGGCGCTGACGGTGATACCCAATCCGCAGAAGTGAAGGCTGGTCCAGCCGCTGTCGTTGGGAACCTCCTCGAGGTTAGGTTTTGGCCCTGCTGGGTCGGATGACATGCGACTGATTGTCACCGATCGGTGCAATACGTCGCCGACACTGTCGAAGTAGCTCCTGACTCTCGGGTTCTATAGTATCGCCACGGTCATGACCAACCGAAGCGGAATGTGCGAGGAAATATGTGTCAAGAAGACAAAGCGTCCTGCTGAACTGATCGGGGAACATACACCGTCGCTGAAAACAAACTGGTGGCCAATATCAAAGCCGCGGCTTGGTGGGACAATCGTCCAGTTCATCTACTAGCCGCTGGGGTATGCATCGAGCAGGATTGAGTTCTTCGTCGCGAGAAGAATGGTACTCAAGCTGAAGTGGCATGCCTCAGAATTCTTAAGGAGTATCACACATTCATGGGCGGAGTTGATGTACACGATCAACTCCGCCTTCAGCGGTGAGAATTATTATCCAGTACATACAAGATATGAACAGTGTTAAGCTTGTATTATTCATGTTATTCACAGGTATTCCCTTCAAATATCCCTGAAGTACAATAAATATTATAAAAACTCATTCCTAGGCTTCTTGGATCTTGCCATTGTCAGCGCTTACATTGTGTACAGCCGGCGACGGTTAGAAGAAGGCAAAACCAAGTTTTCACACGTCAAATTTATCAAGCGGTTACATTTGGAGTTGGTCCAGCTTCAGGAGAGCGAATGGGAGTATCTGCAGCCGACTCGCGCTCCACCAAGACTGAGAAAAAAACCTAATTAAAGTGGATTAGTGGCGAGAAGGCATAAGGGTCAAGGAAGAGAACGACGCATGTAAAGGCTGCTCCATTTTGAAGGGGAAGGGCGAAACGAAAGGCGGTGAAATGACGTTGTACTGCAGTACCTGTAAGTTTCACAGTAGCTCTAAAAACACCAAAACTATTCGCGTGTACCTTGGCAAAAGAACAAGTACACAGTCAACGGGGAGGCCGTCATGTGCTTCGCTATGTGGCACAAACACTGGCATAATGGCACCGTTCTACCGCCAACCGTGATGAATAAAGATTCGTGAACGCACGCAAGTTGTACGCGCAGAAAAAGGCACCAATGTTGACGATGAAGAGACTAACGCCGATGAGGAAGAGATCGTGGTCGACGAAGACAGTAGTGACCACCAATCGAAGAGACAGCGTCGCGGGCAACCAATGATCTGATGAGCAGGCTAATATATTGATTGGAGTATGTTTGAATGTCCGGTTGTAGTGACGCATAAATTTCGAGATACATCTCTACTGTTTCGCCCGTCTATAACGCAAAAAGAAGTGTTTCTCCACAGTATTTATATTTTATCCGTTATCTTGTATATCTGCCTGGCATAATTTTGTAGTATACACGATATAAATGTTTACCATCTTAGGCATCGGGTTACCCCGAGTTTATCCAAGTACAGGATAAACAATATTCTGGTTTCATTATAGAATCCCTTCCCACACGATACAAGGCAAGCACGAAAGGGTGTCGGGAAATGGAGGAACGGAAACGTCTCGCGCTCAAGGGATTAATACTTCCTGAAAATTAATGGTTTAAATGATCAACCATCTCTTAGTATATGTCTTGGTATGAGGAAATAGATAGCCTACTCCAAGCCATTAGACTCTAAGGTATAATAATTTCTAACGAGCGCCATTCATTCTGGTTTGTATATATATCAATTACTTACAACGATGTAATCGTTTGAAAAAGTTATAAATTTTTAAAATCTAGTGTTTTTCTAGCCAAACATTGACTTTAGTTTCTCTATCTAGTCATTAAGTTGTAGCATTGAATAAAATAACATTGAAATGTCGCGGTTCCGCAACATCGGTGCCGAAACCCTCTCTAAAGTGATGCATATATGTAGGTTTCGTATAGGATGGTTGCAAAGGTTTGAAATCACAAAAAGTAGGGTGTTTCAATATTGACGTATTTTGGCATTGATTTCAGCTCCATGCGGGAAGCAAATCTACGCCATTTCACCTGAGTACCACTGTATTTTCCCAATCCGAAATACACCGGATGGATTTCAAAATACCCTGCGTACCTTGGCTGCATCGACACTCGTGGCCGGGAAGGGGGCGTCTCTCGAGACTTGACCGGATATCAATGCCACACCACTCAACAAGTTAGGCGTTGCTGTCTGATCTACAAGCACTGTACCTCTTCTATTCATATTTAGACGTTGCTGTCTGATCTACAAGCACTGTACTTCTTCTATTTTTTTTTTTTTCAAGCGGAGACGACGACACAGCTGAGCGTATTCTTGCGGCATACTTGTCTCTGGATACAAGCCGCTCTCTCACATCTCATGTAGGATCTCCGCATGCTGACTGCGGTCTCGCTGCTCTTACTGCACTAAGTGACAAAGACCTCAGGCAGCTTACTCGAATCACCAAGCGGTCATTTTGCGCCCTTCACGACTACATACACGACAGCTCAGTGTTTCACTCCACGTCTTGAAATGGTTACCATAAGCAACAACCAGTGAGCTGACAGCTAGCTACGGCATTAGAACGACTCGGAGAGAATAGGAATGTCGCCAGTGCTGGACAGCTACACCGTCATTTTGGTGTGGCTGTGGGTTCTGTCGTAAAATACACAATGGGGGTATAAACTGCGCTCAACGCTGTTGGTGCGCAGTAATTGGAGTGACCTCTACTCGTAGACGCCGCAAAATTGCGCGATTTATGGCGACAAAGGGGTTTCCCGGTTGGTTGGGCGTCATCGACGGTACGACGCTGTCACTATCACAACGAACCTCCTTCGATGGTATAATCTACTTCGACAGAAAAAAAGATAGCAGCACGGTGCTACGTTTGTAAACTCTTACTGTCTGTTAAATTTAAATGTAAACAGGTACTCGGTGGCGTTGCATTAGTTTGTGATAACAATAAGAGAATCATCGCAATTCACGATGACTGTCCTGGGTCTTGCGCGGACTCAATTGTATTCAAGCGGATGGGAATTGTTTTGGATCCCACCAACTTTTTCTCTTCTGATCAATATCTACTAGCAGATTCAGCGTATCCGTCACTTTCGACTGTACTGCCAGCGTACAAGCACCCGCATGCGGATAACCAAGACAATGTTGAGTTTAATCTCTACTTGGCAAAGTCTCGCGTGAGAAACGAGCATACAATTCGAATTAGCTGCCATTATAATAGCACCGGCTATTGCGTTTTTTTACGCGGTTCCAGGTGCAGTCGGGGGGCGTCGCGTTGAGTGTTGGTAGCTCGAGTTTTCGAGGCAACATGGGACTGGTGCTTACTGGTACTTGTAGGAGCTTGGTGGGCCTTTCGTTTCCATGTGGTGTGGGGGTCAGCTCCAGGATCTTCATGTTCAGCCTCGGCTGCGGATGTAGGACCTTTGTGTGCAGCGTCCGCCGTGGCTACCGACAACGTAGTACTTTGTATGGGGGGAATTGGGGAGATGCTACCAGGGATGCATCCGAGCAGGAGTCGGTAAGGAACGCGGTCTGGGTGAGCGGGAGTGACACTAGAAATTGGCCGAGCGAACTATCCAGTGCTGCACTTAGCTGTGGCGAGGAGACGTTTCCACTCACTAACCTGTCGCCTTCGTCGTCGTACGGCGCATCACCCTAATCACGGGCCTCGTTAGTAGAACCAAAGGTACTCAAATGATCAACATTAGCCTTGGCTCTGAACAGAGAGTCCATCTTACTATACCAAGTATACATGTTCTCAAGCTTTTGATCCATCGTATATACACCCGCTGCTTCATTTTCTGCTGAGATACCTGCAACCGTGGACGCCTCGTATCCTTTGGCTTTGAGGTAACAGGATCGGTAAGTCTGGAAGCGATCCTTCATTTGCTGAGATTTGAGATCAAATCGTCTTTTACCGCTTTTCTTCAGCGTTGCGGCCATATCTCGGAAGCCATCGCTCTTGGAGAACTTCTTCTTCCCAACTTCAGTCTTCTTGGCACGCCAAACGGTTTACGTATGGGCGACCAACCAGAACTGTTGGTAATAGCGGTTAATGGTGTATTTTTTTTTATAAAAGACCACGACCGATTGATCCACCACAATGATTTGGCGTGGTTAACACCCTCCCCACCCTCAAATCATAGAAAAGTGCCAGGGTACATGCAAGTCAACGTTGGAGACCAACCGACATTGGTTGTGAATGGCAGTTTTTGCCTTTGTGTTTTACGATCCGGTATGTTGGGTTGCAGTCTATTACGAGGCTCTCCCCATCGTGCCTGTCGATGTTTTATTCTGAGCCTACATGTATAAGATACTGAATACGTAGAACTGTACGGTAGTATTAAGGAAGGGCGAACGCCAAATATGTTCAGTACATTACACAGTAAAGGTGTCCAGTCTAAAATCTTGATTACGTTTGTTTTGTGCAACTGACCGTGCTTACATTACATTTAAAACTGGGAATAGATGTACCGAAAAATGAGGGATGGATAGCCCCAACGGATTAATTCCACGTAAGCGTAACCTGGGTTAACATTCGTACGCCATTCAGGGACTCATCACGGTACGCAAGTACGTATATCAGTACTGTGTATCAGAACGCTAAATCTGTACAGTGAACTATGTATTTGAATGAAATTAATGACGTTAGTTTTTTGTCGGCCAAAGAAACTCCGGAATTGCGCAGAGCCGAAGAAGCCAGAACACAGCAATCGTTTTTTTGTACGCTTGTATTAGTAGACCACAGGAGTCTAGTGATAAAGTCTCGGATGCGTTGCTAAAAGAAATATTGAGAACACGCACAGACGGAGTATGAAATTGACTTGACTTTGGAAAACGGAAGTCCCTGGAGCTTACGATAAATAGACGCCTGCTACTGGCTAAAAACGGAAAAAAGCTTTGCTCTCCATATACAGTATCAACACTTTTTGCAGTAACGAATTGTCAGAGTTGCCGCCGGCAACTTGCCGGTGTCTTAGCAACCCGTGAGATGTGCATATGACCTACGCACTGCATCGGGGCAATGTGTCACACCATACAGAAGATGTCGCCGCTCTTCTAGATGCACATCAAGACAGCTGAGTTGCATCTGGGGCTGAAGTATGTGCGTGAAATCTCGCATCAAGACATTTGGACCTACCTACTCGTGTGCTATGCCATACTTATTCTGCCCCACCCCCGCCCTCTCTGCCTTGGTCTAACAACGGCACTCTGTCTTAATGTCTCTACGCGCAGAGCTGCACGTTGTAAAGTGACCCACGACATTACCACTAAACACTAAAGTAAGCGCAAGTGGTGCCTGACTCACTCAATTTTCGATAGCAGGTGATCTAACTCCTGTGGACCCTTTGGCTACTACTCTAGCTGTTTAATGAAGGCATTTTAGCGTGGATGAGTGTTTCTGCCTTAGGGAATGACGTTAGAACAAATGTTGCATATGCAACATTCGTTTTGACGCCGTTATGCTAAAAAAAAAAAAAGCGCAAATAGCAACTAATGCAGCTCTCTGCAATTTTTTTAATGCGACTGCTACTGCTTTGACAGACTCGCTATGCTCAGCCACTTCTGTAGATTAGAGCATTTCCACTGAACGCAGTGTGAGCACACTCTAGCAGTATTTGTACTTTCCTGGGAGCCTTTAATTCGCCTATTTCTTGCTATAGCGCGTATAACCTCATCCTAATATCTGCCAATATGATCACATCAAACACTGTACCATATATCGCTTGCATCCTTCCCTACAAACTTTCTGCGGTAGTGTCGCCTTTCTCATTCGTTGCAACTGATGCTGTTATTTTTGCTCAATGAGAACTGTGTTTAAACGTCGGCATCTGGCGATTGCGATTATTCGATTCTGACCGCCCAAACTAATTTTCAGTCAAATCGATGGCGAGGAACACCCCAATTCCAGAAAACATAAGCCAACCCGCTTATGTTTCGACGGGTAATCCCATAAATAGCTTACGTAAGCTGAAGAAGGTGACATATACATGTATTTTTACATATTATTATTGTCTGGTCATGATCATGTACGAACCATGCATTTGCCGCAAGGAGCGGTTGCGGATAGAGCAGGAAACACGAGACACGAACGGAGAGCAAACGCAGGATTTCAGTCAGAACCTTACAGCAGTCACTAACTAGCAGCTCCGAGCAAGCGCAGTATTTCCGGGTATTGGTTTTTGAAAGTGTGGTAACTTAGTATAGTGTGCACAGCACAACATATCGCTCCCCCCCCCCCCCCCCCCCCCCCCCCCCCCCGGTATTCCCAGCTTAAGACGGAGACAATCTACTTAAAAAATTACAATGGGTTTGCGAAAAACGTAATCAAACCGAACATTATGGTGGATATGAACAGACATGTTACCATAGATGACAAAAAACGACAAAAGTCAGCATTTTCGGTCTTTTTTTTTGTCCGAGAAAATGACACATTATGCGCACATTCATTACCATATTGTGGCATTTTTACTTCTACGGAAAAGGTCGTACAAATCAGGTGTTTTGTATGGATTCTTCGTGCAGAATGGACGAAGAATTACCTAAAGGTGTTGGGGTATGGATTTCTTCGTGCAGAAAGGACGAAAAATCCCTTAAATGCAAAAATGTCAGGCATACAAAGCATAACATAAAACCTCAAAGTGCATCATTCTAGATGAGATTTTTCGTGCAATTTGCACGAAGCATGTCAAAGACTTAGAAACGAGCATGGCTATCTCCTCACGGCACTTTTAGGCACCGCTTGAAGCGGATTAGATAGCCACCCGTTAGTAGAAGATGTTTACTTTAAAAGGCTGAGTAAGAGTGCTGACGTTTATCTACATAGCAGCGTTTGTTTTGAGCGCTGGTTCTGGGGACGTTTACCGCTAAGTCGAGCAACGATGTTCGGCACTAAAGCAGCTTATCAAGCCATGCTTCATGGACATCGTACTGAAGAGCAAGCCGGAACATTACACACTGGACTGTGAGCGATTGGGTACGACGATCGCCCTCCCACGCAACTGCTCAACCAACTGTTTGGCGCAAGTACAAGCCCTATTGGCTGACCTTCATGAGTAGCATGGTGTCACCAGAAGCTTTCTCCAAGAGTATGCAAAACTCAAGCCAACAAGAAGCAGAAACACGAGCTCAAGAGGTCGTGTGTGCGGCAGGCCTTCGGGATTTGTGGAATATAGCATTCATAGATGCTGCAGGACACCAATCTGCATCAGTCTAAGTGCTTAGCTCGAGCTATAGCAGAAACGCATCTACTACGAAGTAGAAAACCAAAAACCTGCAGTCTGAGCATTATTTCTCACGCGAACATCTATTGACAGTCGTTTCTAACGTAATAGAATTTTCTTAAATTATGCTTCGTTCATTTTGCACGACGAAACACATTTCTGTATAAATGACATTTTTGTATTTTTTTATGCTTTTTTGCACATTTTTTTTGAAAATGACAAAACATGGCATTTTGGGGAATTGAGTGCATGCTGCCAAGAGAAATATTCTAGTGAAAGGGCCTTCGCGTTCGGGGTCATTCCAGCAGAAATACTAACACATTGGGTGTCGAAGCTGGTACGAGCACGCCAATGGTCTACCGTCGAGACAAATCCAGACGAATCGCTTTGTGGTGGACTCCAGGAGTTCATCCAGGTGAAGACCTTGCTAGTTCCACGAGCTGTTGTGGCTCCCAAAAAAAGAAGCAAAGAAGGTATCGCTGTGCCAGCGCAAATGGAAGTAAACTACGCTAGAATGAAGGTGTTGGGTCAACGGGAGTGCGGATGGAACGTGAATGTAGAGAGAAAATGGTGTCCCTGCAACGACGGTTTTGTTTTCGGGACTTGTGTGCACGTGTTGTACGCATTGCGAGTGACCGCGTACGTGAATAGCCAAGGTCGAGAGAAGCCGAAAAAAGCGTATACGCAAGGATGGCGAGTCGGTTGCCAATGCTGGTCGACCTCGAAGTGCAAGCCCTGCACTAATCTTTGTGTGATCTACTGCTGTGGATACGTTTGATTCGCCTTGGGTAAGACTGTACAGCTGAGGAATTTCTGATTTCAGTCTTGCAAATGCATTCCCCTACAATAAGACATACCTAAATATTTACTTCAGTTGCGAGGAAATCTTATTTGTCAATATTCCTCACATACACGGATGTTTAAAATCTCACAGCTACCAGCTGCAAAGGGCACTACAGGAATATTGCTCAAGTATGCCGTGCTGAAGTAGTGTCTGCCTGAAATCTTCTTAATAAACATGAACGAAGCTGTCCTGCACCTACATCTCAAAAGACGTATGCATAGACTCGTTTTCATTTTCATTTAGGTTCGGTAGACATTCTACGTGCGCGTACTTGCTGCGCTTCCTACTGATCCTCTCTGAATCATTGGGTCTCTTTCCAACAGTTGTCGCATGAACAAACGAACCAACGCTCGTTTCCATAGCGGACAGTATTCTCGACTCGTGCCTTGACGTCATTGATCACCTTAATAAAGACTTTCACATTGCGACGGTTTGCATCTCTATAAAGACTGCGTTTGTGTTACATCCGTGGATCACGAAGCGCGTAGTAAGCTCACAGCTCGGGGCCCCTACGTACACGAAGTTTTTTCTTGTGGATTTTGCGTTGTACCGTAGCGTATAGCCACTGTTCTGCTTCAATGCCTGTTCGATCTGGCCGTCCACCTGCCTTCCCAGTCACTCAAAACAAATGTGTACTCGCCAACGATATCACCGATGTCCAGCATTGTCGTAGTGTACACACCTAGGCCGACACACCCAGTATCGAACAGCTTCAAAGTAGAACGATGATGGGTGCGTTGCTACACCTCGCCCCGAGGTTAAAACACGCATGTGTACAATAAATCGCCGATTCGACGTTGTCGCAGCTGTCTCAGAAACAGTCTCCGATGCAGCGGCACTTGTTTTCCGCACCAACACCCGGCAACGTGACGCCATTGCTTTCGCAGATGTCATTTTTGCGTATTTCTGACGGCCAGGGCACCTTCGTAAGTAGAACTTACATTTGAGTAGTGGGAGGTTCGTAGACTGGTCGCCGAGCGTACAAATACATCGACTGGCGCTTAACATCTTCGGTATTTAGCAGGTCCATCATCTTTTTCGCCTGCACTGTTCGGGCGTGGTGGTTTTGGTCCCCACTCCGCGTAATCGCGCATTTCACCTGATGCCGCCGTTTCTGCGAACGAGCAACGTTCCAAGTGCCCGCCCGCGTCTGAGGCTGGTGCCGGATCTAGAAATTTTCAACGTAGTAGGGATGGAGCGTATGTACTGACCCACATCGATCACCTCCTGGTCCGTTGGCACCGACTGACAAGGACACGTGGCACACAGCGAGATATTCTCGCGTGGAGTCTCGTTGTCTCCGGTTGCAAGATCTGTTTCACCCCCGTCGGCATCTCCACCGTTCGAATCGGACGCGCAGGAGCTCGTTTTGCCCAATGTCGTAGGAACATAAAGTGGGTCTTCCGAGACACTAGCTGGCGTATCCAAATGAGAGTAATCCTCTTGTGCACACCCATAACGTTCCTGTCTGGGACGTTGTTCACTATTGCCCAGCTCAGTAACGTTACTGTATGTGGTGCTGGACAGCAACATGTGGTTTCCAGCACGTGTAGGTAGTACCTCGCCCTCTGGAACTTCCTCCGTACTATCGCTCGCAAACTTCCTCGGGACAGACAACTCGTCGTCGTCCAACGCAGCGTTGACAATGATAGCGGTGCGGGACGGCGATGACGGGTCTCTAACACTGACTAGTGGCCGCTGTCTGACTGTGAGCTCTCTTCAACAAAATCCTCGGCTCCAGAGCGGTGCTGTAGAAACGCCGATGCGACAGCATCGTTAATGGCGACTGAGATTGCCTCGTTGAAGGCGCTGGCTCGACTCGAGGCGCTGTACTCTCCTGGAATAAGAGTATAGCTGCGGAGTATGCGACAAATGGAGTACGCGGATTTTAAGCGATCATCGTGGCGGTCCACCTTCAATTTCACCATCTTGTCAAACAGGATAGGCACCGCCGGAGTTCACGGATATCGGGTACTGTGTGCTGACGTCCTGGTCGGTCTTCGTGACGATCGTGGTGCGATGTCCTCGGCGACCGCCGGCGACGAACGCACTGAAAAATACTCTACTGTGTCGCCTGCGTACATGCTGGCCAGACAATGAGCTCCCTGATGATGAACTGAAGCTAGTTGACGAGGCATTTATTGCTTCGCTTGGAGGGCCCTTGACCATCGCCAACATCGACAAGGATGCCTTACGCTTGACCAAGTGGAGTGAATACTCTTCTCTGTTTGAAACTGATAGACCGAGCTATCAAGGACTTTCAAGTGACGAAGCATCTCCGACGCAAGAGCTACGAGATATGGCATCCACCCCATTGGGTTTACTATTCTACTTCATGCCGAAGCAGCTGTCGGTTAATATCGCGACTGAACCCAACCGCTATCGAACCCAGAAAATTGATTCTGAAGCCAAGAAAATACGCGCAAGGCAGAGACGTAGCAACCGTATCGCGTCACCAGAAACTCTGCTACAAAATATGACGGCGTCTGAGGGCTGTGAATGCGTAAGATACGTGCGAAATCTCTCATGTGATCGGGCTTCTTGGTGCGCACAAGTTGAGCCGCGCAAATAACGCTTCCCGAGACACTGGGCGATGACGGGCGATGGTGGTATACCGGCCGGTACCTTTGGCAAGTATATGCCACGGAACCGATTCACAGCTATCCTACGTGATCTTCACTTCGCAAACAGCGATACACCCCGCGTACGAGACAAAAAGTGAAAACTGCGGCCGGTTGCAGATGTCCTACAGCAGCGCTCCCAGTCCGGCCGGACACTACCAGCACTGTCAACAGTGTTTTTGTTTGATGAAGGCGTGTTACCGGCAACGTCTCGGCGGAACACTACGCGGATGTTTATGTCAGACAAACCACATGGTACTAAGCTTTTTATTGTATGCGACGCAAAGACATCTTACTGTCACAGGTGTGTTCTTTGTATTCAGTTTTTTCAAAGTCGTATCTTATGACATCTCTACCGGTACTGAGCATCTGAAGTCGTAACGTAACTTAATGTTTTAGATCTGAGGCCTACGTTGGAGCTCGAGAATCTGCAGACGGAGACTCCACCACCATCGACAACAAGACGGGAGCGGCTGCCATCATTCGCAACCTGATTTTTTTTACTTGGAGAGCGCTCCATTCGATTTCGAATGGTCGTTGTTGATCGCTATTATTCTTCCGTAGCGCTGGCATCGCAGCTCCTCAGCACGTCCATCTACGTCCTCGGGACAATGTTGACGAACCGCATTGGATTTGACCGCCAAGTTGTTGAAAGCCGTCGAACACGGGCTCGTGGAGTTGAGAGAGGAACATTTACGCTCTCGCGCTGCGTTGCAGCGCCTACAATGATTGCGTGCCACTGGTGGGACAGAAAACCCGTCCATTATCTGGCCACGGGTGCATCGATGGCAGAGGACACGATCCAGCGCAACGTGAAGCGAGTAGGAGAGATCACCGTGAAGTACCCCAAGCTGGTGACCGATTATCAGCGTTGAATGGGTGGAGTTGATATTCACGATCAACTTCGCTTGCAGTCATTCTCGACCCAAATGACTTATCGGTTTCAAAAGTACTACAGGTCCTTGTTTTTAGGCTTCGTGGATCTGGCGATTGCGAATGCTTTCATCGCACACAAGAAGGTGCGCCGGATCATGAGAAATACACCAATGTCCCGTGCAGCGTGGATGATTGTGCTTCACTACCAGCTCCTGCAACATAAAACGGAAGATTGCAAAATGGATCCCATTGTAACTCCGCAGTCATCCCCTCATCCAATGCGAAAACGTCGACGGCTTCCATTGCATACCTACAAGCAGTTCAATGACTGGGTCATTGTGTCCGGCGTTCGAAAAGGCAGACAGCGTGCGTGTAAGGTATGTTGTGACGGGGTCACACAGCACCTAGCAAACCGCCCCCAGTGAGGCCGGGAACTCGGGAGCTGACGTTCACATGGGTAGTAAATACCCTTAAGAAGCACTTCCGCTCAAGGCCGGGAACTCGGGAGCTGACGTTCACATGGGTAGTAAATACCCTTAAGAAGCACTTCCGCTCAAGGGTATTACTACCCAGGTGAACGTCTGCTCACGCGTTCCCGGCCTCACTGGGGGCGGTTTGCTACCTAGAAGGGTAGATTAAAGATTGATGTATTTATAGGTAAACTTAGCGTCAGCTCTCATACAAGTAGAAGTCACCTATAGTGAAGCTATGTAGATATCCAATGGTTGGCTTAGCGACCCTCTGGTACCATGTACCAGAAAGAGTGACACTTCACTCTTCATGTAACTAGGGTACACTTGGCCCTCACTTAACTGACCAAGACCTGATTCTCCAATCACAACTGATTCTCCAATCAGAGGTGATAGAATTAAAACACTCACAGGTGAAATTTTCACACCGAGCTGTCACCCAGCTGGTGCGGCGTTCAGTCACGCCCACAGTGATATGTGCACTCAAAGCACACTGGGACCAACATCCCTTCTCTCACAACTGTGTTGGCCGCAAAATTAACACTCAGAGCTGCATCAGCTCCTGCGCTAGAGCGCACGCAGTGCATTGGCATGTGGTACAATAGCATCCGAACGTGTGGAATTCGCCCACAGTCCGCATCGGAGGACACAACAGTCCTCTCGAACGCGTCCAGAGCACGGTGTCTATCGCAAAGGACAGTACCGGTCAAGGCAACACCTGCCCAACAACGCAGGGAGCTCTAAGCTCACGTCGAGACATGCCTTCGGGTGTTTCAAGGGCCTATCCTTGCGGGCGTAGCTTCATCCATGCTACGCCCCGAGTCATGGTCATCATACCAACGACGCGCAGGTGTCTCAAATCGACACCATGTACCTTTACGGTACTCAATCGTGGTAGGGCATACAGCCACCGTACCACTGTGCCATAGCGGCGTTGGTGTCTGCAAGCGACACCATGTACCTCGATGGTACTAAGTCTTAGTGGGGTACATCCTAGCACCATGCCACTTCGCCGTTGGAATCTCGCATAGACACCATATACGCATGCGGTACTAAACGAGAGTGGGGCAAGCAGGCCCCACCGCGGTGCTATACTCGGTGCGGCACCAGTTGCCATTGCGTGCGTTGCCTCGACCGAGACCTGGTCAGTTGTGTGTGCCCTCGTGCACAACACATGGGTATGGGTCCATCGTCCATTATACACGGCGCGTTGGGTACATCACGTACAGCAACCGCCTTGCAGGTGATACTTCCGTCACCGTGCTCGACAGGCCGTTATGGTCATGGATGTGTACAGGGTCACGGCCCCATACACCTGGCACGCTATGTACTATGTACACGACAGCGGCCGTACAACCGCGCTAGGCGTTCATTCGCCCTGCTCGTCTGTTCAATATGACGGATGGACCTGAGCGGCGTTGCGCCAGGTCCGCGTTCCCGTGTGGTTGCAGGTAGCCACAACACTGCTGATTTTTCTTTCAGCGAATCGTAGGCACATAGGGCCCGTGGGTTTCCTCGCCACTCGAACAATGTCCGCGGAAGGTTCCTAGTAGTAACTAGGCCCTTAACCAAAAACACGTTCATTTTTTATCTTCCACTTTGGTCAGAGTGCTTGTGTCTTCATTTGGCTAGAGCTACCACAGCTCTAAACTGGCTGTTCGTCTCCAGCCTGCGGTCGATGTACATCACCACTCCGTTCCGTAACGAACATGGTCTTTGTTTAAGGCCAGGGAGGAAATGCATTTCGTAGCCTCTCCCCCACTTATACGTGAGACCACTGTGCCTCCCAACAAAGGCTCTGCACTGAAGGAGGCTACTCCGGTAACTTCCGAGGCAATGGTCACGCCTGGTGATACTGCTGTGAGCCAAGGCGCAAGCTGTAACAGCAGCCGAGGTGGCCAAGCCCTCCAAGAAGCGCAAGGCTTCAAAGTCTCGGCTCCGTGAAGAACAAGAGACCAGTGGATCCTACCACGATATCTTCGGAACTTCAGATGAAGAGGAGGAGGGTGTCGTTGATGAGCCCCGGGAGATCACGAACAATCTCGACCAGCAGCCGGAAGGACTTCTATGCTGCCCAGCGTATGCGTGAGGGTCTGTTGACGACACCCGCCTGCTAGGGAGCTTCCATCCACCCGAGAGGGTATTGTCCTCCCAAGGAGAGCTCTAGGGCCGGTCTCTTCCTAGAGAGACTCTCTTCTCCCAGTGGGCTTACAGGTGGTCACACCTCTTAGCAGTTTAAATCTGCGTGACTTGACGTGGAACCGGTTACCGACGTCTGGTGAGGTCGCATTAACCTCACCACTTTGAGCCATTGGCTCGGTGCGGAACTATGTTACCGCCTTGGATGTGGAACTCTGTTACCCACGGTGGTTAGTCCCATTCGGTATCACTACTGTCGAAGCCCATACGGCGCGACGACCTTCGGCGTTGGTCGCTGCTGGTGTAGCAGGTTCACGCGCCAGGGCAAATAACCCATACCATGGTATTGCCGCAGCGGAGCATGGCTTTGTTGTACGTGGAGCTGTCGGCGACCGACAACTCCGTGACGCTACTGCGTCTTGGCGATCGCTTTCAGACGCCCAAGACATGCCAGAGGTGGGAACATGACTCACCAATGCTCTGTGATAGACCTGGCCTGGCAGGCCTTCGTAGCCTTTCCTCACCAAAAGTCCGAGCCTGTGCCTTATGTTCGGCACAGCCATGTTGTTCATGGCGAGAACTGCGAGCGATACCGTGGTGCGCGAGCCCATCGTATGCAAACGTTCAGGTCCGTCGAGGACTATTGGTACTTCCTTCTCCGTACCAAAAGTTAGCAAGGACCAGCCCACGATTGCCACTCTGACGTAGATTGCTGTCAAGTGTCGCTATGCCATGCTACATTTCGGTGGCTTGTCAACGCCACAGAACTCATCAAACGTTCAAGGGGTACCGTACCCCCATACACCACGTGTACTGCCAGTAGCCCGCCACTGCTCTTCACCGGTTTGGGATAACTGTGTCTCTCTGGGCTAAGTCTCGTGGTGCGCACAACCTGCACACCCATCACGAAGCCTAAGCGCTCTTCAGTAGGGTATACCGCCTCTACTGGTGGCCGGGAAGCCCTATCCCACCTGACTGTGTCCTGTGCTACCGGCGCTGGGGTCCACAGGCTGTCTTCTTCCCGAAGGCTGGTGAGGGACATACACGCTGGTAGTGTCCATGTCCACCTCATCCGTAGCAGCGGACCAAGCTCTCGACTAAGCTTAAGTCCATGGGTTCAGGTTCGCTGTTCGCACCTGTGTCTACGGCTGCGAAGCAGTAGGAGAAGCACCCGAACTGTGACTTTGCTCCAGTCCTCGAGATACACCAGCCTGATCTTGGCGGTGTTCCACCTCCCGAGGAATACCAGCCTGCTTGTGACTGTGTTCCTCTCGTAGGGCGATCTGATTCGCCTCCTCCATAGTTGTCGCATACACGCGGAATATCTGCGTGCGTGCATGACCAACATTCAGTCCGTCCATGAAGAATGGTGTCTTAATAGCTTCAGGCAGTGGATTCCCTACCAGCGATGCCGCCAACATGTGCATCTCTTGCACGTACTCGAGCAGCACGCGTTCCCCTTGCTTGCATGCGAGAAAGTGCGAGCGCTGACAGAACTCGTTGCTCGCCGGTAGGAAGGTGGCGCGCATCTGATCACACAGCTGCGCCCACAATGCAAAGCATCAAGAAGACGTCGTCTCCCTGGTGTATGCCCAGTTCTTGGCACGTCAACCAAGGTTGGACAGGGCAAAAGCCACCCGAAGTGGCTCATCCGATATGAGACCCGCCTTCATAGCGATATCAACCTCTCAGAAGTGGAGGTTTTACCCTTCCTTCCCCTCAAACGAAGGGACCTTCAGCCTTACCTGCTTAGGTCTGCTTGGCTGTGAAGCGGCTGTGGAAGCCTCCAAGCTTCCGCGGACGCGAGCGATGAGACCACGATCGTAGGTCTCAAACGCGGTCACGTGTTCGTGTTGCTCGTTATGCTTCGCCGCCGCCAAGCTGTGGGGGACATCTTGCCCAAAGATGCCTCCCATCTTCCGAACGAACTCGTACTGTGAGTTTTCTCAATCTAGCCGCGAAGGCGTAGGATTGACTACAACTGTTACCAAGTGTGGCGGGGTCACGCAGCACCTTGCCCAGCGGAAGTGCTTAAGGGTATTTACTACCCAGGTGAACGTCAGCTCCCGAGTTCCCGGCCTCACTGGGGGCGGTTTGCTACCTAGAAGGGTAGATTGAAGATTGATGTGTTTATAGATAAACTTAGCGTCAGCTCTCATACAAACTAGAAGTCACCCGTAGTGAAGCTACGTAGGTATCCGACGGTTGGCTCAGCGACCCTCTGGTACCATGTACCGTGTACCAGAAAAAGTGACACATCACTCTTCATGTAACTAGGGTACGCTTGTGCGGTACCCCGTTACATATGTGCACTTTTTCGTGACGAGAGCAAGAATATCTCTGGACAACGTTCTACTGCGAAGACTGTTCCAGCGGCGACGTCAACATTTTCCTCTGCCCACAAGCCCGGCGTGAGTTCAACGTTGCAACCAAAACCTGCTTCCAAATCTGGCATGTGAATTTTGAGTGTGGGAAATCGATCCCAGAGTCGCTACGAAACCGAGATGTGTTTCGGCGTCCGGCCAAGTTTGGGGCACGCAAGAAAACGCGTTGTGAGCTGTTGCCTGAAGAGGATGACGACGCCGATGATGAGGTTGAATCTGCGCCTGTAGCTAACGTTTGGTATTACTATAAAACAGGATTGCGTTCGTAGTACCTAGAGTTTTATTGATTTATGTAATTTATTCTGTGCATGAGTCGTACATTTCTGGGATCAGGTTTCCGTGAAAGTCGCAAGATAAGGCATGCCTTTCCATTGTCGTCCTGGAGAAGTCGTAAGTGTACAAGATGCGAAGAGTTGACCTTTAAAAAATATTCACCATCGACGATGTATACGATCGTTAAAGTGGCACCCCATACAAATATCCAGCTATTATAACGTCGTAAGTTACGACGTAAGTTTTGCGCGCTCAGAGACTTCATTTGCGGTTACAGAGGGGTTAAGTAACGCTAATTGAAGCCATAGATTCCCCGTTCAAAGCGCGGCGTTTATTTTATTTTGAAGTACATAATGACTGGTGCTGTTAATCTGCCTGTTGATGGTTCATATACTGTAGTAGTGTTCATGAACACAAATACAAGTCCTTACAGTTCAAATGGCTACCTGCTCTGGTGCGCTGTAGCACTGGCTGGATGCTTGTCCAGATAGCACTGACAAGGTCGAGCTCATCTCCACTTCTGCCAGACTTCACCGTGTCCGTTCCAATCTTGTCCGTCCGTGGCTAAAAGAAATCACTTATCGCAGTACACCATTGAGACAATTCTGGCAACATTTTGATCTCAATATGTTTGACATTCTAGAACAATTATAATAAATTGTGAAAAAGGTACATTAATTAAGTGCTAAGATGAGACAATACAGACAAAACTGAAGTTGATTTTTTAATAATTTAGAAAGTGTCTGTGACATTTGGAATGACCTTACTTTGCTAATTCTAGAAGGAATGGAAGTAAAAGTCAGGATAATTTGCTCACGATGCTCATTCTCAATTTTTTTAAAATTAACCATGCAACTGAGAGGTGGAAAGCAGACAATGTCATTTGAACAGTCTAAGACACTACGTCAGCTTCGCCAGGGTACAAAGAAGATCCGTTCCCAATTCTCACCTGAGCATGAGTTCATTATTGAAACCACTCGGTTTTCTGCTGCGATGATGCGTGGGCTACGGATGCTTATACAAGACTTACAGACACGACTTAAAGAGGAACACGAGATGAGCGAGATTCTCAAAAACGCCTACGACGCCCTTAGCAAGAAATTTAATAAACTTGGGCAGAATTATGACCAGCTTTTACATAGCTATAAAACCCTCAAGGAGCGCAATGACCGTTTGGAACGGGAGGTTGTCGCATCATTCGAAAAGTACATGAGCTATTAGAAAGTTTTATTATAAAAAAATGGCTCTTAAAAAAGAATTTTTTCTGATATATTAATTATGTCCTTCAACATAACATAATTATTTTGAAGTTCTTTTTTGCTCAGCCCTCTCATTTACAAATCTTCTTTGTGAGAGAAACCACGCACCCTGAAAGGTAAGTTTTATATAACATTAAAATGTTGAAATTGAAAATAACCTGAGTTATTAACAATTAATCGGTTTTACACATATTTTTTCATTGTATACTACCATGAATGAGATTGAGCGTGCGTACGCCACTCCAGACGAGTATGAAAGCCGCGAAGATCGCAAGAAGCGCCTTGCAAGAAAGCGAATGGCAAATTCCCGAATGAGACGCCGAGTGCATACATCTGATGATACTGCTCAAGCTGTGCGCTTAAGGGAGAGACAACAACATGCTAGAAGCCAAGCAGCAAGACGTTCGCGGCTTACAGCGTCAAGAGCGCAAGCCGAACATGCCAGAGATGCGTTGCGAGCAGCATCCATAGACAGAATATGACCAGTGATGAACGCGACAGAGCTCGAGAAGAAGACGCGTTGCGTACAGCAATTCGTAGACAGAATATGACAACAGAGGAACGCAACACGATTCGAGACCGAGATCGGTATCAACATGCAAATCAAAGGAGACAACTGACAGCATCGGCTTGCGAAGTGATCAAGGATAACAACTCAAGGGCGCATAGTATTGCTCGGTCAGGAGGAAATGGCACGCCAAATTGTGCTCTTTCAACAATTGATGATTGTCAAGGACAACAGCGTCATAGTATCGGATCAATAACGTGTGTGTGACCCTATTGTCATGCACTCAAATGGCCCGGTGAGACAGAAAATATATGCTGTTTTAGCGGAAAGGTGGCTATAGCCCCCCCCCCCCCCCCCCCGAAGAACTAAACAAGCTCATGACAATTCCAAGCTTCGTTCGACAACTTCGAGCTTACAACAACGTGGTAGCGTTTACGTCCATGGGGGCTTTGATTGATAGAAACCTTGCAAATGGTCTCCAAGGTGTCTACACTTTCCGTGGTCAAGGATTCATTGCTATCACCAGAAGGGGAGTCACCATCGTTTGCACAGATTTACGTGTATGACCCTGACATGAACAACCAAGTAAGTTTCCGGATGAATATTATGGAGGGTATCGATCAAGAAGCGGTGGAAACCTTGATACGTTTGTTGAGCAGGGAGAATCCATTCGTTCGAAAATACATGACGGCCGGAGAATTTGCTCAGACTGGCGAAGACTTCACTTTGGTGATCCACGAGAAGCACGGCTTGGATTTGAGAAGATACAACCGACCCACGGCGGACGAGGTCGCAGCTATTGTCATCGATGAGAACATTTCAAACGAACGAGACATTGTGGTTCGCCGACGAGAAGGTGAATTCAAGAGCATCTCGGATCTACACCCTGCTTACGACCCTCTCGTGCTTGCACGGGGCGAATATGGATGGTCGGAAGAAGTGCAGTATGCACCTGGTGTAACGCTATACAGAAAAACCAAGCTTCAAATCCGGGATTTCTACACGTGTCAGCTGCTTACACGTGAAGGAGAATATCCTCTACTTCACCGGGCTTCACGTCTGTTTCAACAGTGATTAGTGGAGCAGTATGTCAAAATTGAGCTGCAACGTTCTTCGATTTATCCAGCGTAACCAACCAAACCTCCGAGCGGATCTGGATCGCGGGGTCATCGATGCAACGCTACATGACGCTAACTTAGACGAGATTGGTCGTTATGTACTGCTTCCTCCGACTTTCACGGGAGGGGAGCGATACATGAAGAAGCAGAACTATGACGCCACGGCCATCGTACGCGACTTCGGGAAGCCTGATCGTTTTATAACTGTTACGTGTAATGAAGACTGGCCCGAGATCAAGGAGGCATTACTACCCGGGCAAACAGCGGTGGCTCGTCCTGATATTACCGCAAGGGTGTTACGAGAAAAACTGGAGGTTATCAAGGATGACATCATCAAGAACCAGGTCTTTGCTAGAGTTCAAGCTCTGATCTACGTGATTGAGTTTCAAAACCGAGAACTATCTCATGCCCACATGTTGATCAAGTTAGCCAGCGAAGCAAGTCCAAGAAGACCTGAAGATTACGACAGGTTCGTGTGTTCCGAGATTCCGAATGCTAACGAGCACCCACAGCTCTACGAGACAGTGACGAAGTGCATGATGCATGGTCCTGTGGAGCACTGGACAGGAATGCACCATGTGTGAAAGACGACGGTTGCACGATGGGATTTCCAAAGGATTTCCGCGAGACCACGATCGCTTCAGATAGTGGCTATCCGGAATATCGGCGTCGCAATCAAGGGAGAACGACATTGCGAAAACATGTGAAGCTGGACAACCGATGGGTAGTCCCGTACAACCCGTACCTTTGTGAGAAGTACAACTGTTATATCAACATTGAGATCTGCTCGACCGTTAACGGCATCAAGTACATTTACTAATACGTCTACAAAGGCCGAGCTGCCATTACGCTCGACACAATCGAGTCTGATCTCGGTGATAATACCACCTGACGGATTGATATCTATGAAGTTCAGGAGTACGTAAGCGGGAGATACATATGTCCCCCAGAAGGATGCTGGCGAATTTTCAAGTTCCCGCTACAGTGGAAGTCTCATACCGTATTTCAGCTTCCGGTTCAGTTACCTGAAATGAATTACATCAGGTTTAATCCTGACCGACTAGGCAACACTCCAGAAATGCGTCACACGGATTGGCAAGGTATTTCAAGACGTGTGCGTCCGACAAAAATGCAAGAGAACTACTCTATTACGAATTCCCAAAGCGCTACACGTGGAAGGATAAGCACTGGCATCCGTGGAGTACGTCGGAAGGTGATAAGGTAATTGGAAGGGTGGTGTCTGTACCGCCCAATGATCAGGAGTGGTTTTATGTTCGGTTGATATCACGTAACGTCCGGGGCCCCCGTCTTTTGAGGAACTTCGCACAGTTGACGGAAGGGTATGCGAAACATTCCAAGCGGCACAAGCGAGGGGTCTACTCGAAGACGTTGATGAATGGCGCCAGTGTATGGAAGAGGCAAGCTCTTACCAGATGCCAAATCCAATTTGATATATTTTTTCTATCATGTTGGTGCATTGCCACCCTGCCAGTCCGAGAGTGTTGTGCGACTTGTTCTTGGATTCAATGTCGCATGATTTTCAACGCGAGTAGAATAAACCAGCATCGGACTGAATGGTTGCTTACCGAACAATTCAAGCCCTGGACAGTTGCTTACAGAGCAACAACAAGTCTGTTCAAGATTACGGCAACCTCCCACAATTGTCAAATTTGATGATCTTGCTCACCACGAATCAATTTCCAACCGGCTGTTGGCAATGGAGTTGTCATATGACACTGCCCGATTGACAGAACTTCAGAGCCAAGCTTGCCTCCTCAACGAGGACCAAAGAGCTGTTTAGGACAATGTTGTCGAGGCTGTAGTAGACGCGGCAGCGGAAGAAAAATTGTTTTTCTTGGATGGGCCTGACGGAACAGGAAAGTCGTTTCTTATTCAGACTATACTGGCCACTGTGCGTTAAGTCGCGCTTGCAGTAGCATCCAGTGGGGTAGCCTCAACGCTACTGATGGGTGGTAGAACGGCCCACTATACCTTCCAGCTTGGGTTGGATCTTAATGCATCGTCAACGTGCAATATTTTAGCTAATTCGGCAGGTGCTGAGCTGCTTCGAAAAACGGACCTAATGGTATGGGACGAGGCATCGCTGATGGTCAAGTACGGGTTTCAGGCTGTCAATCTCACTTTGCACGATCTCATGAAGAATGACAAGCCTTTCGGTGGGAAAGTGGTCTTGCTTGCTGGTGACTTCCGCCAGTGCTTACCGGTTATTCCACACGGCTCACCATTCGCAGGCAACCTGACCACGCGTTTGTTAGCAGTAATCAGAGCGATACCTACTCACACGGCGGGTACGGCTTATAGCCTCAGAACAAGTTATTGACAGCTGCGTTAAGCGTTCTTCACTATGGATCGGGTTCAAAGTTCTTCGCCTTCGTACAAATATGACAGTACATAACATGACGAACCAGGCTACAGCTGCAGAAGCACAAGCGTTTGCTGACTTTTTGCTTCACGTCGGAGATGGTCGCAATGGAGGCTGTACCGAGTGTGGTGATGACTACACTAGAGTCAACACGATATGGTGTTAACAATCACGGGCCCGTGACACAACAAGATCATGCCCTGTTTAATCATGTGTATGGAGACATGACGGAGACAATGCAGACTACTTTTCTAACTGAGCTATCCTCACACCTCTAAATGAAGACGTTCATAAGATCAACAACGCTGCTATTGATGCGCTACCAGGCGAATATCAGGATTACGAGTCTATTGATGCTGTCGAGGGCTGCCAGGAAAACGAGAGGTCCCTGTTCCCCGTCGAGTTCCTCAACACGCTGACCATTTCAGGATTACCTCCACATAAACTACGACTAAAAGTCAGTGCTCCAATGATCTTGCTGAGGTACATCAGCGGCGAGAATGGGCTTTGCAATGGTACTCGACTCCAAGTTCTTCACTTGTAGCGACATTGCATTGAAGCTAAAGTGCTGACAGGTATTCTTACGGGAAAAGTGGTTGTAATTCCAGGAATCCCCTTGGTTTCGCATGGATCCGGACTGCCGTTTGAACTTCGGCGTCGGCAAATTCCGGTACAACTAGCTTTTGGTACGTAGACTTCGGATCCAGCTTTCCATGATAATCCTGCAGTTTTCGATGAAACCGTTGCTGCACTTTCACATGCTCCAAAATCAGGTCAAAGAGGGAAACATTGTCAGATTTGCAGTCACGTCTCTCTAACTCGATAAGCCGGCCAATCTGAGGATTGAGGACAAGTGGTTGTAGGCTTTCGACCAATAGACGGCAGCGAGCCTTCATCCGGCTTGAGTAGCCATTGCATGCCTGATTGTCGACCCCAATTAGCCCTTGTAGACCATTGCACTCTATAATCCCATTGAAATCATCGTAGTATCGGAAAATGCGTGCGTCACAGTCATCAATTGACATGTCCATTTTTAAGTTTGCACGGAAGAAGGACGAGACATCGGAAACGGATTCGTTCTTGAGCGTAAGACAACGTGCTTCCACAGCACCCAAGATGTCAACATCGCTGACCGATGCAATTGGTTTCTTGATAGAGTACTTAGACATGTTCTTCAGCGTCTGTCGCCTCACACACGTCAACAAGGAGTCGCGACCCCTCACGCACCGACAGTATATGAAAAAGCTGCATTTGCAGTGGGTCCGACTGCAAGCTACAGATATGTACGAAGGCAACACTTTTGGCACCCGGCGCCCCCCCCCCCCCCTCCCACCGTCGTCATCTAGCACACCAAAGAGACGTTGGTCGGTCAAGTAACAGCTAAACAGTATATAATGTTGTCCATAAGCTGATATATGCACCCTACTTCTTGAAGTCTATATTGTTCTTTCTGCATACTGTAGCCTAATGTAGGGACTCAACACGACGTCCATCGTGTTGAGCCTTGCTTTACACTCAGCGTAGGTGCTATATGTGCCTATCACCTGTCTCTGTAGTGACAGAAGTGCGGTCTGCCGCCCTTCGCTGTGGTAGAAGTGTGTGAAACCACCTGCTGTTTACTGCTGCTTTCATATTTGATATTTGCATAGTGCTAAACGCGAGTGCTGTATGATTCCGATGATGGCGTCTCTGCTTAGCGTGACATTCCACCTAGTTGTTTGCAGATTAGTATTGGAAGTTTTCAAGTCTATTTTGCTGAAATTGACGCAGTCGGACAGCCTGGTTCTGTTTCACTAGAAAAGGAGATTACCCCGTCCTTTGGTCCGTTACATTATTCAGACCCAATGTGGTAGTGCAAATTTGCACCATGGGCTAGGCTCTGCTGTAGAGGTTTTCTCCATAGCATTGTTCCCTTGATTTACCCTATCCCGCTATACACAAATTGCAAGCTTCAATTTTGCTGAATACTGCATATAAATGTTTTTCGGGTCCCGGTTTGGAGGGCTTCTAACTAAGGTGTGTAATTATTTAAACTCAGATTTAGTAATACGTATCTAATTAAGATATGCTGTTGTCTCTTGGGTTATCAACGGCTATTGTAGGCACTGGTCGGGTCTGACTTGTTCCAACAGGTGAAAACAACAGTATCGATAGGACGTGGATGCGAATGATGCGCAGTAGACAAGTTAGTTCGAGGGCGTAGTGTTATTAATGATCTAAAACCGTTTTCATGTGCTAAAAGTTTGGATAGAACTTCTCCTGGCAACGTTATACAGAATATATGAACATGTACCACGGACTGCCCAGAATTAAATTAACCCTTTCGTGGTCAAAGCGGGCAAAATGCCCCCTTTGATTATTTTGTGTGTGTGGACGAGAAGGAAACCGTTCTGTCTACTTGAACTGCAAGGATTTGCGGAAGTTTTGAAGTAGTACCGTAGTTAATGAAAGGGGGCATTTTGCCCCCTTTCACGCTTTAATGACTTGGTTTCTAACTATAATACAACCGGGTCAAATGGTGCCCGTTCACGATAGGGTTAAAAGAAGTTTTATTTTAATCTATACAAAATGAGTCATACCTATCTCAGCCTCTTGTAGTCCTAGTTTGGAAGAATGCGTTAGAACTGAAGGCGTTCTGGTCATACTGATTATATTTCTAGCCGAGTACTTCCCCATCAAGGCCTCGCTTCTTTCCGTTAACCCTTAACTTTTAAGTACCCAATTAGAGTTGCCCAAAATGATAACTCGCCATACGGCATCGACAGCGCTGTTGGTGAAACTACGACGATTGCATTGCTTGAGTCCAACTCCAGCTCAGTCACCATGTAGGCTGCGCAAGGTAATATCATCGCTATACAACAGTTCTCTGGATGTTAATCCTGAGTACTTATGAGAGCACAACTCGACGTAATAAAACTCTATTTCAGCATACTCTTATTCTAAAACAAATATCACTTTGGAAAGGAACTTGCGTAAAATCTTATAAACTGATGTACCTGTAATCTTCGGATTATTCCTTGATATATCAGAGGAAAGGTGGGGGCATATCTCGTTGAGTTTGTATGAAAGTGTCTAAAAGCGTAATTTATAGACTCTTTGCTGATTCAGTTTTTACTGGCATTAACCTATACCTGGGACATACTGAGAAAAAAAAACATGTGAATGTTGACCCTGTTGGCATCATAACCCTATCATTCACTGAATGTTGCTCCAAGTGAAGTGGGTAAAATAAACGCGTTTACATAAAGTACACATTTTGGTTGGTTAAACAGCAGCAGACTGCTACCAGCACCCGTACCTGAGTGTTACTGACGTCCTCACACACTCAACGGCGAGCTGTCTGTAGTAAACAATCGAGGCGTATGTGTACATCATATAGTGGATAAGGTATATATCAGTGGGTGACAAGTTCGACTGTGGAGTACTGTAGTGCGTTGCCCAAATTTAGTGTACTCTGCAGACATGCTTGACACTTCTAAAGTAAAAAAACAAGCTAACTGTTAGTGCTGTTTGCAATCATGCTACAGCTATAAATAATTCATGATCTTCTTAATTTCGGCTACGGTGGTGTCACCACCAAGTTACCATCTATATTTCTACGTCTCTCAGACAGTGAAGGATGATACTTATTTGTGAATAAATGTTGCTGTCTTTTTAGGAAGGCACTGGATGCCTTCTATAACTAGTATAAAACCGATTTTTTACGTTTCCCCCCTTTATCCTCGCACTTAATGGATAAAAAGCTGACTTAACAAATGCTTAAACTCTTGGTTCCCAGGAATAGTACCTCGGAACCGCTAAGAGCAGGTCGTAACTTACGACCTACATGTATTCAAGACTTTTGTATCATCGTAGACTATTGTGGGGTAGGGAAATTCAAGTTCGGCTACGCGCCTAAGTCAGACATACGGACCTAGTCTAGGAATGCTTCCCGACCCGACGGAACCTAAGGACCAGAGGTCTACGGTACTTGCCTGGCGGGCGGAGCGCAGCTTAGTACTGAAGACATACGGTACTTACCTGGCGGAGAATTCGGATACGCTATCCGGAAGCTCTCATGAGCTGAGGAGTCGCCCAACGGTAGCCGACGGAACGCTGGAGAGACGTTGGGAGTTTCGCAACGGCTCCATTTCACTTGATATTTGTATAGGAACATAGGAAATAGTAGGAGGGGTCCCAAGGGGCTCCTGAAGGATAACGGACAACAGAGTAGAACTTTCCACGTACAAGACAAGTGTATACTCTTCCGGTAAGTCCCTGCACAGAGCTGGATTAATGTCTGCCGTCGGTACTCGAGAAGCATAGCTTGTAGAGTACTCGACTGGTAGCGCCAAGAGATAAGGTTGGGAAGCCCGGGTTGGGCAAGTGATCTCGCTACACGCGAAAGTAGTACAAAGACTCGCCAAGTCGCGAGCCGGTAGGTCGGACAGCCCGGGTGCCGTGACACTTCTAGCCGAGACGCCTTTACGCTTGGTGACCCGTAACAGCGCTCGCGCGCCGTCGTCCATCCTTTGTTGGAGGGCACAGTGTATAAAGACCGCGACTACTTGCCAGCGTCACCTGGCGAGGTCTCTAAGATTACTGACTTGGTTAGTCGGAACCTGGCGAGAGTAAGACCACATGTCTGTCCCGGCTGGGCCGAACCACGAGGGGACCACAACCCCTGCGCAGGCCATACAATCGCCTCAGCCTTACCTGGCGAGTCAGAGGTACCTGGCGATTTTTAAGTTACTTAACGATTTCTAAAGGGACCTAGTGATTTCCAAAGTGACCTAGCAATTTCCAAAGTGACCTAGCAATTTCCAAAGTGACCTAGCAATTTCCAAACTGATCTGGCGGACTCCAGTTAGACCTGGCGATACCGTTGTGGTTTGTGTAAGGAATCCACATCTGACGATATTTGTGCGTTCTGCAACACCACACTATCCACATGAGGCTAGGTATATATGTGAAATTTAGGCCTAGTCGTAAGTTTCACAACTTCGCTTAGTGCTGTGGAGATCCAAAGTCGTAACTTCGCGGATTGTAGTAAACGCAGTGCAGAAGGTAGTTGGATTGGGAACCCAACCATTTCAGAAATTGCAAGACAAAAGATACACCGGTACAAGAAAGTTTATTTTATAACAACACACAAGGCAGCTGATCATTGCGTTTCTGCATGTTGAACTCACTGTCGTCTTGTCTACGCTCATCAGCATCTCCATACAGCTCGTCGTCCGCCTCACACTCTTTTTCACGAAGCAGCTCACGTCGTGTTTTCTTGCGCACACGTGTTTTCTTTCAGGGTGCCTGAGAGCAACACGCTTCCCTAGCGTAGGTGGGGTGGCGAGTCCACACTCAAAGTCACCGTGTCATATTTGGAAACAGGTCTTCATCGTACCTCTGTACTCAAGTCTTGCTTTTAGGCACAGTTAGCTCTTGGTGTCGTCTATAGATCAGTTTTCTCACAGTTGAAGGTCGTCTGGAACGACATCTTGCGGTCGTCGCCGAGCAAATCGCATACTTTGCATGACCGCTGGTGCCGTTTCGGAACTCCAGAGACTGTAACCCAGTTGTCGGACTGTTAGGGAGTGGCCGACGCGTTTCCGTCTGCGCTTCTTGCTTCCGGGTGAAGGTGTGACCGCTACTCCTGCAAAATCCTGTTCTTTCAACTGCTGTAGATGGCTATGGAGAACAGCGTACCACTTCTCATGCTTCATAGCCGGTGTGTTCTCCCATTTACATACCGCTTTGTGTGAGATGTAGGAATTCACCATGACCAGATCAATGAGACCGAAGAATAGGCTCTTACAGTATTTTGCGAGGCGAACCGACGTCTGGATCGAGAAACTTTGGAGGCGGAGTTGGTCATGTGTATCCACTCCGCCCATCCATTCCTAGTAATCATTGACTGCCCTCGGGCACACTACCGTCGTTGGTCGCTTTCCTTCACGCTGCGATTGATCGTGGACGCTGTCATCACTGATCCAGTACTCAGAAGTGAACTGGTTTACGGTCCCACCAGTGGAAGGCGACCATGCTTGGCACAGTCAGCGAGCGTGAAAACGTGAACAAGCCCCGCGGGATACTTTTAGGCCGGGTTTTTCGTGGCTTGACAACGTTGCGGTCACGCCTAATCATTATTGTCCCCACGACGTACACGTGCGATAACAACTCTATAACCAACGGAATAGATGAATAGAAGCGGTCGATCGTGACTGCGTGAAACGCTTGGCGACCATTTGCAAGTACGACCTTGCTGTTGCGGACCACCGCTGCAGCTCCCGTCTCCTCATCAAATGCGTCTGCCTGATCTCCGCGCGCCTTCATCTTACCAATTTAAATCTCAAATCTCCAAAGTTACGACAAAGCAGCACAAAGTCAGTCTCAAAGTCGTAACTTATATCATTGAAATTTCAACAAAAAGCCGAGCCTAACCTGTGGCAGTACGCTGTCTTGCTGTCATAAACATTGTGGAGCCGTATCTATGCGGCTTGTCCGGCATGAACACTCTCGTGGTGTTTCGTTTTGTCGTCGCTGGGAACACTCCCTCATCGAATGATAATACTGTGATGAAGGGTATGGATCTTGACATCGTAAGCTTGACGGAGCGGAGGGAGGGCAGCACTCTGGGCGAGACCGGAGCGGAGACTGGAATCCACTTGAGGGGTAGAACGAAGATTCGAAAGTGATTGATTGAGGTCTTTAGTGGCCTTCACCAGTTCCAGGCAGTCGAAGTCACCATCCAGTTCGACGCCTTCCGGAACCACGCAGAAGACCACCTCCTTCATGACCCCGTACAGGAAAGCTGTCACGACGTCGAGTTGGTCGAGGGGCCAGCCCAAGTATTTGGCGATCGCGATGATCATGCGCAGCGTCACGTACTTGACCACGGGCGAGAACGTCTCCGTGTAGTCGATGCCGTACTTCTGCTTGAAGCCCTTGGCCACGAGGCGCTTCTTGTACTTCTCGATCGAGCCGTCCACTTTGCGCTTGATCTTGAACACCCACTTGGTACCGATGGCGCGTTGTCCGTTAGGCAACTTGGCAGCTCGAAACACACCACGCAGTCGCATCGACTTGAGCTCCGCGCGGATTGCCTTGCGCCAGTGCACTTGATCAGGACCGTTCACAGCCTCTTGGAACGTCGTCGGCTCCGATAGATCGGCTGCAGCTTCCACAGCGTTGGCACTGGCACGCAAAAACACTGGTGGCGTCGAGTCGTCGTCTTCATCTTGGTCCCCAGACTTTTCTTCTTCGTCGGGGTCGGCTCAGCGCGAGGAGGATACGTCCGGCGTACTTGCTTCTTCTAAGCCAGCTCGGTGGCGAACGGGGTGCGATCTTCTGGCAGTGTCGTCGTCGCCACTTGGTCGGTACTTGCGCTTCCCCGCCTGCTTGAAGCTCGTTTGGCGCGGTCCGTCGTTGTCGTCCAGGTCCAGCGCAGAATCATCGACGTCTTCATCCGAAGTATGCGTTGAAAGTCCAAAGGTGGACTCATCGAAGTTGACATCGCGACTGATAACCACCTGCCCCGCCTCGATGTCATAAACTCGATTCGCCTTGGACACTTCTTCGTAGCCGAGGAACAGCCCGGCGCGAGCCTTGGGATCCCACTTGCGCCGTTTTTCCTTCGGCGTCAGGATGTACGTCTGGCATCCGAACACTCGCATGTGCTTCACATTCGACTTGGACTTGTAAACGACCTCGAACGGAGTCTTGTGCTCGATCTTGGGTGATGGCAGATGATTCTTCACGTAGATGGCCGTCATGGCTGCCTCAGCCCAGAAACTCTTGTCCAACTTGGCGTGATGCAGCATGCCGCGGCCAATCGTGATGATGGTCCGGATGGCGCATTCTGCCGTACCGTTGGTCTGGTGCGCGTACGGAACCGTGGTGTGCTGCTTGATGCCTTCGACTTCGCAGAAGGCCCTGAGCGAGTTGGTCGCGAACTCACGGGGTCCGTCGCACAAACTTGACCTTTTTGCTGAACTGCGTCTGCACCTTCGTGACGTACAACTTGATGCAGTCCTCGCTCTCCGACTTGGCACGCAGCCAGAACCCCTTCATGCATCCGGTGGCTTCGTCCACGATCAGCAGCAGATACTTGCTGCCACTCAGTGACTCTTCTTCTATGGTCTATTTTGCGCCTCGCTCGCCCCATCCAGATCTGCCATTCTTGCACCAGAACCTTGCGAAGAGATGCAATTTTGGACCTGTTACAATGTAGCGTGTGCGAGAATTGAATGCTGCTCCCTTTGCAACACACCACTGCGTAAACTCCTTCTGTTCGCTCTTGTATGCCCTTGACGTGTTGCTGGGTCGGATTTCAGCTACTTTTGTGTAAGTTCTGGCCACAGATTCCTCTAGCTCTACATTCATGCGTGATGCTTCCGTCATCGTTGGTTGTTGCTCGAACTTGGTTATCTGACCTACTGGGCTTCTGATAACCCTATTTATATGTATAATCATGAGCGGTCCTACGCGGACGAGGTCCGGACCTGGGTAATGATAATAGGGTTTGTCTACCGAGAGGGTAGTTAACATTGAAAAGGAAAAGGGGCCATAAATTTCAGAGCTTCTTCCGGCGAAGCACGAATTTGTCATCAGAATTTGATCTTCACATTTATCTGCATCATTTAATTAAGTGCGTGTGCGAACATATCTTTGCAGCATTATATATGATTAATAGACTTGTGTAAAATGGTGCGAACTTGAGCTGCACTGCTTATGCAATTTTCTCTGAGTCCAGGTAGAGTGAACTTCGAAACCTATCGACTTATATACTTGAAGTATACTGAAGTAGTATAATAGACCGCATACTACATGTAAACGTATTCTACGTTAGTACTACATGGGAGTCATCTTGTATTAATACTCTAATACTCAATGACTCAATCCAATATACTTTAGCAAGACCGATCACTTGCTCAGTTACACGAACGCCATCGCGCCAGTAGCGTCCTTGCTCAATTACCCGCTTTTCCGACTCTCGTAGAACGACGTAAACTTGGCCGCGATCTTCTTTTCCTCAGCAGAAGCCGAGGCAGCTTCCTTCTGGTATATCTTAAGCCAAAAGGTTTCTGGCCTGATACCATGCTCTATCCACGTGTCAAAGTGTTTCTTCTGCAACGTGGTAGCTTCTGCCCTCTCCAAAATCTTTGCCAGCATTCTGTTACCATTCACCGTCTCAGTCAACGACTTGATCATACTCGACTCTACGCCTTTCACCGCTGCGAGCTGTTCCAGCACGTCAATCTTCTGCATGACAATCGCTGAGCGCTGGTCGATCTTAAGCTTCAGCATCTCGAGCATGTCGCCAAGAGACTCTCTCTCGTTCTTGACCCCACGCTCTACCAGCAGCTTCTTCGCGGCTACATTTCTGGTCGAATCGTCCATGGCGGAAAGGAGTTTATTCAGCACAGGTGCGTCTCCAAAAGCCTGCGTGTAGAGCTCGATCACTGGTTTCTTGTTCTTGGGATCCTTTACGTTGAAGTCGTCAACGTACTTCATGAACCAGTTCAGGTTACTCGCGGTGAACGCGTCATTCACGTCTCCAGAAAGTCGAAGCCATTGAAAAACGTTTGCCGGCAATTGGCCTTGACGCGTCCACTTCTCGATAAGAATATTCTCCAGTTTAGTAACCTTTTTCCTCGTAGCTCGGGAATTCGTTCTTGCGCCGTACAAGACACGCACAAGTTCTCCCTCACCCCCAACTCTTTTGATCAAGGTACTAAGCAGGTCATCATCTGATCGCTTGACGAGTTTGGCATATTCGTCCAGAACCTGGAACTTTGGGCCCAGTTTGTCGCCGTTGCGAAAGTTCAGGAGCTTGGAAACGCCGCCTAGGGATTTGCCGCCATTTTTCCATTTCATCAGTAGCTCAGTCCGCAGTGTTTGGATCTGTTGTGCGGACTCCGCACTCCTCTCAGCGGTAACGAGCGCCGCCGCCACAGCATCATCTCCGTATCGGGTGGTTAATGTGCCAAGCAGTGAGATCTTTACCAAACCACTCTTGGCGTTAATTTCTTTCACTTGTGTGATCAAATTGTTGATATTTGAGCTTGTCAAGGTGTCCTCGATATAGCCGAATCTCATGGCTTTCGCTGCTGCTTCCTCACGCGCCTTCAAGTTGACCACTTTACCGGCGATAGTAGAGGCGCCGCTCTTGAGCTTGGCTGCGAGGTCTGAGATCGCGGTGCCCGCGATGCCTCTCTCTTCGTTATCCTCATCGCTACGTCTCAACAAACTCTGGGGAGTCACCTCGTTGTGGCGCGTGGCGAGGTAGTCGGCGGTGGTTAGATCGACTGAGGTGGCCTGGTGTACGTTTGCCACGAGAGCAACAGCAACAAGAAAAACTACCGAGTACAGACGCATCGAACCGGAACTTAGCGACAAACTGCTTGAGTGACTAATTGTAAAGTGACAACATCAAACATAAGTCAGCGTTAGTTAGTGTAAGGCAGAGGTGTCAAATCTCGATACAATCTAATAAAACCACATGGTACTGTTGCACGATTATACAACAAGTAGTATTGTTAATTCCGCCTAAAATCGAGTATTCTGGGCGGTTCAGCAAGTGTTGAGTCTTTACAAAACGCAAGTCACAAGAAAGTCGCGCCATGTTTTCCTGGCTCTCAGGACTCGTACTTAGTAGGAATCCCCAGCATTCAAGGGCTTGCGCGATTGGCGGAGATCCGGCTCTCTGGAGATTGATTTTCGATTGGCGGAGATCCGGCTCTCTGGAGTTTGATTTTTCAACCTACCGGTTATTTCAATCAGTATACCAATATTTGGAGTGGTAATATGAACTTTACGGCGGCAATGGTGGTGAAGCAGGCTTCTGGCCAATCAAGATCATGCCCCATATTAAGTTATCGAATGCTCCGCGAAGGATTCAAGAGTCTTTGAAGAGATTATCGTTAACTTCAAGTGTACAATGGGTTACTGCACAAATTTCGTATATACTTAACCATTTTTAAGCTATATTCGAGTTTGATGTGTTCCAAGTGAAAATGGCTGTCATTTAGCTGTTACGTTATAACGACGTGATAAAGAGAGTTGCACGGCGCTTTCTGCTCCCCCTCAAAAAAAACTGCTATGTTCGCTCCTCGGCGTTAGTGTTCGCAAGGCGTTTGGGAGCCACACTGTAATATGCTTGAGAGAAATGAGTGTAACTATGTATTGACTAGCAGAAAGTTACGGTATTCTACCTGTAGAGAATTCGGTAGAGTAGGGGAAGAAGTTAATACGTCCTAAACGAGTCCTAAAATGTCTTTTTTGTCCTAAAAACGACGTTAAGTACGAAACATTTCTAGCAAGCGGAGGCGCGCTGGCTAAGGGTTGTGTCGGTAGCAAGCGCAGCGAGCCTCCCCGCGGAGCGATATTTAGGGGCCTGGGGACAGATATTAATACTATCGTACTTGGAAAATCTCATATGAAAAACAAGTCTAATTTTTCAAATAGATATTTTAGGACTCGTTTAAGACGTATTTTTCGACACCAGAGTAGGTATATTATTTGAAATGGTTTTATACAAAATTGTACCAAAGAAACGAGCAAGGGTACTTTGTTCGGAATGGGTATAATATATTATATTATACCATAATAATAATATATTCTACCCATTCCGAACAAAGTATTTCATGACAAAATGATTTCATTAGAACTGGACAGAATTAAGTAAATTCCATTTTGTTGCACTAAAGTACGACTGCTCTCCGCCTCCCGTTTCCACATTTCGATTTTAGCGCGCTCGAAATAACGTCGGAAGCGGTTGAGCGGTTACAGCCCCGGTAGGACCGGCAGGGTGGAGAGAACAAGTGCGTAACTGTGTAGGAGCGTCGGTGTCGCCGCGAAGATGTTTTCGTAAACACGATGTTGCTGTGGGTTTTGGCGTATATGCACGTTTACCGGTAGCAGCAATTGTCTCTAAGGTTTTTTACATTTACTGTTCGTCGTTCAGTCGCTAGTGTTGTTACTTACCAAGTTAATACCCGGTAATACCTTACCGCGGTAATTTTACGATTTAATACCGTTGGTTTTACCTTTATGTGAGGATTGTGTACAAAACATTCAGCTTATGATTGGTGGCCATTTCTCGGGACCTTCAACTTTTGCAGCCCTACATCAAATTTACATAAATGGTATTACCCCTAATAACTGTTATTAAGAAGGGATTAACGGCAATTGGTATTAACTCGGTAGCATTTTCAGCCACAATATAAGCAAGTGATGATAAAGTGAGTTCGCGCTTTTTTCATTCATTGTCGTGGGTTTGATTTTAAGTAGTACCGCTAGTATTAGTCGTAGGAATGAGTTAGAAGTACGAATGCGCGGAGAGTTACTACTAGTAGCAGATTTTGTCACTTCAGGCTAGCATCGACTTAGTAAGTTCCTCGTCACGGGCTACGACCACTTGTACTACATGCAATGCTGGCAGTGAGCGGGTGAGAGGACCGTAGGCCCAGCAACGAGCTCTCCAGCGAACGGACCCGTTATATTGTCCAGTACATTGTTTTTCTACTGCGGGGGTCTGGGGGTGCAACCCCCAGGATACTAGGAATCGTTGCACTGTAGTAAAGAGCTAAGCTTTTGACCATAGTGACTCAGCAAAGTTGATCACTTCCCCATAGTGTGTGCACACTTCATTTCGTTGAGATTTCATCTCAAAAATCTAAAAACGAATAAATGCGCCACATGCTAAATGCGCTCTTGATATTTACCCTAACGCGATAAATTTCGCTTGAAATGTGAAATTACTAGTTAAATGTGCCCTACCAGCTGTCGTGCTGTCGAGGTTAAATGTGCTGTAACGAGAGTCAATATGCACTGTAAGAATACAAGCCATTTGTGCAACCTGGTTTGAAACCCAGTTTTTATTGGCTAAAACTAACTTGTGTTCAATGTCATGGCGTAGACCTGGATGCCCTCCGCGCTTGCGATCTTGGCGTAGGGCTACCAGGATTTTGATACTGAGAGCATAACCGTTCCGACACCCTAGCCCTTTCCGACAAGTTTCCGACTGGTTGGAGCAGCCAATCAGATCAGGACAATGTAGGTTATGTAAAGTCACATTAAGTAAGCTCACACTAAGTACGTTCGCTTTTATAATCCCAGTCAGCTCTGGAAAGGGAGTTCAAAGGCGCAAGGTAATGCTCTAAAGAGGCCAGTAGACCGAGAAAACTCACTTTTTGTTTTGGGGCATTATAGGCTTCGCAGCACTGCGCTTTCCAGTTATAAATTCATGAAAGAGGCCCGACGCGAGGGTGAAGGGCCAGTATTAGAGGTGATTTCATTACAATGAAACTCAAGCAAAAAGAGTGACATCATTGCCGTAGGCAGCCATTTCGATTAACGTCATTATATTTTTCTGTTCATAGATAGCACCTCATCGAATACATCATAAAGCCGACAGTAGGGAATCGACCCCCCCCACTCGTTACCATCCGAGCGCTGCACCAGCAGTGCCGACGAGATTCTTGTGCGCGACCAGATACTGTGCTCTGGGCTGGTCTTTTGTAAAGGGAGGTCTGCTGGAGTGGCTCCGGGAAAAGAAGACTGAGGCCACAACGCCCCTATCGGTAATTTGTGGCGCTGTGTGATTGGCTAAGTGCAAATCCTAGACAAGGTTTAATAAGTGTCGTTGTTTTATTGGCACTGACGTATCTTGCACGTGTCCTACGAATTGAAGTATGTCTTGGGTTGATCACAGCAATTTTTCCCCGGTGAGGTGTGGTGATCCGGTCGTCGAGAGCCCCTAAGCGATAGAGTTTGCGCATCTCTCGCAGTACACCACCGCCGCCCTTCGCTTGAACGCCTTGCCCACTCATGAATGCGAGGACCGCCGATGTCGCGTGGAGCTAGAACCCGCCCTCAAGTAAGAGCTTCATGTACGCGACGACCAAGCGGTAATCTGACTTCTTTTGCCGGTCGGTACAGCTCCAGACGCGAGCCTGCCGTGTGTACCACTTGAACCAGATCGATGACAGGTTGGTAGCCGCTTTCTTTCTGCGTTTCGATGCAGGTGTTTGAACTGACGACACTTGCTCTTGCTCTGTTGTTTGAGTTGGATCTTCATGCGCAGGGCGCTTAAGGATGGCTGCCTCCAGCACTAGCAGGCGTGCGAACAGCAGCATATTGCTCTCAATAAGCTCGTTAACGACAGCAGCATGGTGACACTCCGTTTGATTACAGTCGTTCTCTGTTTAGTGTCTTTGCTTTGTTGAACAGTTCTGGAGGCGACATGATTCAGCGCGACGAACCATGCCAGTAAATCGGTGAGGGAGATGTCAGCTTGTTCCAAGCATTCTTCTACGCGAGCAACGAACAAGCTCCTTGGGTTCTGAGTCTTCACTTCCGGGAAATCTTAATCAGGTAGGCGATAAGGACCCCAATTACTCTGCGACTCACGTTTAGCTTGTTGTCCTTCAGCCCTACACAGGAAGCGAATAGCGACTCCTGCAATCGGGCCAAGCGCTCCTGCGTCCCATGGTCGAGAACGGCAACATCAAGAGTCGTCGGTGTCTCGTTAGCAGCCCACCCGCTCAATACACGGGCTACTTTACGATCTTTGCGTGGCGTGTTAAATACGTAGGTGAAGCCTTTGTTCGTGCGCGTCATGTCCCAAGACCCACGATCAAAGATCCACTGTGCAGCCAGTCGCTCGTCACCGCTCGCATGCTGCGCCCCGCCCCGCCTGAAGGAGTGCGACGTCAGGTTGGCTGAGGCTCCTGCATGCTCTGACACGCGCTTCAGGAACCGTTGACGTACGCTTGGACCCCGTCCTCACCACGAGCTTGACTGGTGGCTGAAGGCTTAGCTACAGCGGAGCTTGATAAGCTTGTCTGGGTGGCAACAGCTGGCGGTGTCCGGTCAGCCATCTCTGCTCCAGGAAGCTGCGAAGAGGTGGCAGCATTGGCCACAGGGACTTGGAGTACATCGAGGAGGGGTGCATCAAGAGAGGGCGCGGACGGTGTCACGAGAAAGGAAGCTGGCTTGACAGGGGCACGCAAGGCGACTCCTGCATCACCAAGGCCACTGCGAGCGTGTGCAGCGGGCAGGTCACAAAAATCCGCCCGATCAGGTACGAGTGTGAGCCCTTGCTCCTCAGCTGTCTTCATACGAAGCATCCGAATGTAGAAAACGTTGTCAGCTGACATTATAATGTGCTGCTTTGTGACGTAGCCGAGATCCGATGAGCGGCCAAAGCAATGCCACATGAGGCACGCAGGCGCTGCATCTTCGTAATCTGATGCGACGGATGCTGTGCTGTACACATAGCAAATTAGTGAGCGCAAACCCGCCTTTGTACAAGGCGGAGACTTGTTAGTGAAACTTCCCTTGTCACGTTTTAGGCAATGTTTTTCTAGAGTCCTCCTTGTTTGAGCAATACTAACTCGGCTAGTACTCTGAGATGAGGATACTCATCATAAAACCAAAACTTCACGTTTTTAAAGTAAGAAATGGTGGTGTTGGACGCCAACTTACCTTTCTTACCTTCACACGTGGCGAGATAGTAACCAAAACGGTCCATTACCGCCGCTAAGCTTTTTCCGGAGCTGTCGCTGAGAATGCATGCCCGGACAACGTTCATGGATACATCCTCGGCTTTCAGCAGGGGTTGAAATTGCGAATTCAGGTAGTACACGCTTTTTGCGTGTTTGTAGGGATAAGTGCGGAGAGGCTCATGCTGGCTGTTGCTTGTCTCTTCTGCTTTTTTTAAATGGACATGACTGGTTGGACGCTATTTGTTGTACACTACTGCCCAATATTAACCCTTTCGTGGCATAAGGGCGCCTGGTGCGCCCTTAGAGTGTTCTTGCAAAAAAGGGACCGGATCAGGTCCTCTAAAGGCGCCTGGTGCGCCCTTTTGCACAAGTTCAACTGATTATGTTCCGTCTATTATAACAAATGGCATACAGTACAATTCGTAATCATCAAGTATACTTTAATCAACACGTATTTCTACATCAGGATGCATCTTCAAGTCATATTCAATGATTTGTCACAAGAGACTGTTCCAAACAAGTACATTGATTCCATTGAAGAGCGCACCAGGCGCCTTTAGAGAACTCAATGTATTGGATTTGTATGGTATAATCAAAATATATGTTTCACGAATGGGTCAACGTAAACTAGGAAATGTACCGCACTGTCGGAATCAGAAAAATATTGACAGATTTCTTACAAAATTTGATTTCGGTATGGGTTTCTAAATATTTAGCTCTAGCTTCCGACTAGTATTTGTCAGAAGATGTCGGAATGCGGAACAAACTCCTGTGTGATCTAATTGGCTAAACTAAGATTAATTATGATATAAGATTGGTTATTAATACAATATTCACAATCTTGCCTTTGTGTCTGTTGGAAAGACGTGTATATTTATCCATACACTGCGTAAATCCTATCAATCGCTGTATCACTAGTGAAACTAGCGCAAATTAGGTCGCTTACCGCGTCCAAAAGCATTTTCCGCCGCGAACGCACATTTGTTTGCGCCCCGTTCGCTAACCGTAAACTCCTTCCGTGCCCTTAAGCCACCACACCCGTTTTGGTACTCGTGCCACAGCTCATTCAGATCTTTAGGTCTCTTTGAATGCGTGGCGGCTGCCACGCGGGGGTCTTCCAGCGACTACTGGGTTCGGTGAGGCAAAATCCTGACCAGCTCTAATCTGTATATCAGGTTGCATTGCAGTCCGTCTCATAATTGCTTGGATTTTGTTTTTAGCATTTTGCGCTCATGTTCAATGCGTAATCGGTTTACTTCATTCATCATCTCCACCATGTACCTGCGATTGCAGTGATCTGCGAATGGAGCGCCGCAAACTCGCTGCGATTGCAATCTCCCCCAGCTGAACCACCTACATGCGATCTCTGAGCTGCTGAAGAATGAGTTTCTTCAGAGATGTTGCTACTACTGATGGGAAACAGATTGAGGTGGGCGCCGTCGCCAGTGGCGTAAAACTCCTCGCGCTGAACAGGGTTAATGACTGTACTTCCGCCCGCATTTGTGGGCGCAAACAAAATTGTTTGTCTGAGCTTTCTCAAGATCAGCGTGTAAGTGTAGCTTTCTGGTGGTTCCAGTGCCGTCCATAGCAGCGGTAATGCCAGCGTAGATGCAGTAGATTCGTCCATAAGTTGTTTCACTGTCGGTGCAATCTGGTCCGTGAGAAGATTTGCCGTGACACACTCAATTCCAGATTTTAGAGAAAAAAGCATGGTCCAGCTGGACCAGTTAGTGCCGCAGCGGCCAATGCATCTAGATAAGACAGCATATTGTCGATCAGAGCTCGCAATCGAGTACCCGATGTCGGGTAAATTGCTTACCCGTCCGGGTATATCCGTAGTCGGGTAGGGTACGGGTACCCAAAACCATCCTCGGGTGACGGCGGGTATACCCGAAAACTTCTGAGAATATAAAAATGCTGTGTACAAGACAGTCTGCTATAGTATCATTTCCCGGAGCGGTATCCAACCAGTGTTAAGTTCATTACATCTAATGTGAATGGCATCAATGTCGGGGACCCTCCCCGTAGCGCGGCATCTGATGGTGATATAATCGAAATAGCTAAACCTTTAGTTTAGAGCTGTCTGGTCGTTGTTAGCAGCAGCTAGCCCACTTCGGTTTACAGACGCAGTAGACAAAACACCTCGATTTCACTTTAGTAACACGAACGCGTGATGTAGGTCACGGAGCCATGTATAAGCCAGAATTCTTTTAAAGCATTTGCCATTATATGCTGGATGACAGCTAGACTGTAGGTAAAAAAAGGCGATCTGTCGACGAAAACAATGAACAAAAAGCTCGTTGAAAACGCATCGTTTCGATAAATGACTTGTTTCTCGCGGACCTGGGTATAGCTAGCACCACATGATGTATACTCCGTTCCCATTGGCTGAATTAGTGTCGGGTAGATCCGGGTACCCGAAAACCGCTATCGGGCGGGTACGGGTACTGGGGTTGTACCGGGAAGGGCAATCGTGTCGGGCGGGTAACCCGAATCCGCCATTTGCGAGCTCTGTTGTCGATGTAAACAGCAAATACGCCTTTGCTTGTTCGCCAACGACCCCGCCTGTTGACACATTCTTTAGAAATGCCACTCCGAGTCGCATAAGTAGCTGCTCCCTTGCGTAGACAATGAGTCCCCAGCTTCCAGCATTCAGCTTTTGAAACCCTGGATCTTCACGATATCGGCCATGAATCGTCTCACCACAAGATCGTCGTCCTCCGGCTTACTGTATACAAACTCCGAGCCGATGACCTTCGATGTAAGCTCAATATAAACAGCAAGATTCAGCAAGGCACACGTCTTGGGGTGCATGCTGCCCAGTACAATCTGCTCAGGAGCATTACGCTCATCGTGAATATTTTTTGACCAGCGCATTTGAAATAGAAGAGTTGACGGGTATTGAGTGTTCAATGATAAGTTATTGAACTGTAGTTTCATCATGTCGTCGATACGAGCACACATGTGCCACTGAAGTTTCAGTACACTGCCTATCATGTAGGCTGTACTCGTTTCGGACCACTTTGCTCGCACGAGCATTAAGATGTTCATGAACTCATCAAGTTCCACATGGCTGTGAACACTGGACTCTACTCCATCACGCCTAACGTTGAACTTTTCATCTTCTTAATCCACTTATTGACTTCGATCGAGAGTGTGGAGGTGCCACATTCCGTCACTGGATCCCATGTTGAGTTGATACGTGACATGAATGACGATATAGCCTTCTTAGAGAACTCAATTGTGCTCAACCGGCGGTGAGCAGACCTCATACCTTCACAAGGGGCTGGATCGCCATTCCCTTGTTGGTTCATCCAACGACACAAAGGGTCAGGCTTGATCTGGAGTAACGTCTCCACTGTGAAGACGCTGTCGCTGCTGTACTTGACACCGTCCTTGAAGGACATGAACCTGAATAGTTCTGGCCTGTAGCGCCTTGTCATGGCGGTGGTGTTTGTGAGAATGAGGGCGAATTCATAAATACGGTAATGATGCTTTAGACATGGCTGGCTCTTTGTATAGTAATTGGGTTGCAAAAATGACTACAATCTGACACTCTGCGTCCAACTTCTTTTACAACATCGCACGCCACTTTTCAGATGCAGTACAAGCACCACTATCGCCAGTACTGGAAATTCAGCCAATGAGCAGTCTGCGATCACCAAAAATACAATTTCGGTTGAAAATGGCCGGTAATGCCAAAGTGACTGTAGTTCCATTGCTACAGTATATATCCATACAGACAAACACTCGTAATGATTCCTTGGAAAGCCTACGCGATATCGAATCAATCGAGCCTATTTGCGTAGCTAAACACGCAATATCGACGAAAATGTTTACAAAAGCAGTGATTATCGCCCTTATACACTCAAACTAAAGCCTCACCTCGCTGTTCTTTGGAAGCTATATACTATTCAAAATTTCAAGACGTAAAGTAACTATCTCTTAGGAACACACTTATAAAGTTTGAGTATGAACAAAGCCGAAATGATGGTTGAACGACCCGGGAAGTCCGTGAAACCTAGCGGCACGGAATCCCCGCTTTGAAGATGGAGCGACATTTTCTCATGTCTTTAACGCACAATTGCCTTAAAAAGCTCAATGGTTATATTGTGGCTATATCCCAAGGAAGACGGAAAGCTAGAATGGAGAGAGAACGGAGATACTAAAAGAATGAAAGAAACAGAATAACTGCAAAAAACACGGCATGAAAAAGTATCTGTACGAGCTGTAATAAGCGCAAACCGAATGATAATTTAAACTTGATTTGATTATAGATCATACAAAAAACAAGGTGTTTGCGAGGGACAGCACTGGCACGAAACTCTGGAAACGTCTAAGACGTATTTTCATGAACAGGTTTCAGCCGTTTGAAAAGCAATAGAGTACTACAATGTCATCGAATAGTCTCTTGATGTCTTTTTCTTTCCATTACTGTCTTTAGATTATCGCGCTCTAGATTCTTGACAATATTTATCGGTCTACAAAGTGGCACGGATCTCTGTAAATACGGATACACCATTTCCCAATCAAGTTGCCAACTTTCCCAACCACGGTGCGAATGGCCCGACCGTGGGCTAGCTAATTTAACCCTCCAACCCCGTATGTTGGAGGGTCCAACATAATCAGAGTATAGCTTTTGAAAACCTAACCCCCACGGCTTTACGCATGTTGGACACACCAAGATAATAAGATTTGGACTTAATTTAAGTATTTGACTTTGGTCAATACTGAATCGAAGTATTTTTTCAGGTCAATTTGAAAAACGACGAGCCGATGTACAGGTGTAGGGGAGATTCCGGGAAAGGGGATCACAAAGGAAGGGCAAAGATGGTACCGATTTCTGGTCGGGCGGCTCACGAGCAGCCCCCTTTGCCATTTAGAAATTTGCAACGGACTGCAAACATGGTTGTTGTGGTGGGGTAGGATCCGGTGGTCAAGTTGGCGGAGGTGAGAAGCGCTAGTTATGGACTTGAAGCAAGCGAGCGAGGGCTGAAGAAGTGTTTGCACTGCGCTAGCTACTGACCACAATTCGGGCCGTGCTAGCCAACATAAAGCATTCTTGTTTGTAGGGTCTAGAAAGGCACCGACACGAAGGCGAATGGAAAGACACCTGCGAGGAGGAAGGCACCTGTGAAGGCTGCGGTGGAAATGCTGGCGAGTACCAGCACGAAAGTTGCAAGGTTCAATTGATTGTCATCTAATTACCGTTCTGTGCCACACGACAGGTCAGGTGATTTTGGTGCCAGCGTGCAGCTCCGGGGGCTTTTCGGCGCAAGGTGAGGAAGAAGGTGACAACAGCCCGGATAAGTCAAGATCGCCTTCAACAGTTCGAATTGGTAAGATCCATCGTTCAACATTGCCGCCAGTATCCGGGCGTCAATCGCTAATATTTAGCTTGCTATATAACAGGTGACGAGCACCTCTCCAACATTCGAGCCAACATCGTTTCCCACTGCGACTACATCTCCAACATATGAGCCAACAACGCTGAAGCAGCAAGATGAAGCATGACGAATATAAATGTGTGGCTACTGGCGCTTCGATGAACGTGGGCGATGACGTTCCATCCTTTGTTGGTATAATATGTCACTGTCCTCGACACTGAGAGCGATAGATATTCAAACCGGACTGTTGGTTTTGGTGAGTTTGATAAAGATAAGAAGAAGGTATTGCAGAACAGGAAAGCCCGTTGGAAAACGAAATAGATGCCCCTATTGAGTTTGAATGCTACGACATGCAATATTTTTACGAAGGCTAAGTACTCTACAAGATAGCAAACCGCCTTATCCGGTTGGTAAACCTTCACGCCTTCATGTGGGTAATACTTTTGCGCTGCTTCTGCAGTTCCTAGGCGAATTTTTCCCATACTTGATACCAAATACCTGTTCTGCGTATTTGACGTAGATAGATATATTTCATCGGCGATGCTAGCACTCGAGTGTCTGTTCAAGGCATCCGACAGAAATGATCAATTACGCTTCAGACGACAACCTGTCACTAGTTTCTTTTTATGATTAGCTATAAATTAGTCTAACTGGGGAATTTATTTGCAGGGCGCCTTGTATAATATCAAGACATGTGTAGGTCGGGAAATGCTTCTGTATTTGACACGGATGCTACTGTAAAAAAAAAAAAAAGCGGTGACATCTTGCAGTAAATGCTTGGGACCACGGAGTGCATGACTGAGTGGGCGTCATGAACACTTGAACGAAGGTGCTGATGTTGCAATGGAGAGTGAAGTCACGAACGGCGATGAGTAAGCGTACTACTAGTGCTGCAGATCCAGCGATCGCCTTTTTCGAAGCTTGGCGTAATGCACGACAATCCGTTTTGGCTGTTATAATTGGCTAGAAATTCGTCTGTTTTCCATACGCGCTGTATCTAATGAAAAGGGCATCCAATATGTTGGCCCTTCCATTAAAAACAACGTCCTTGTAAATCAAAGAGCAACATATAGCATGGAAATGTTGGATATTGCATGACTTTACACAACAGATGCAGCTTTCATAACCAAAACTCTCCCACGACAAATCCGCAATTACGAGTGATCCATACAATGTTTCATATTAATTATGTTGGACGGTCTAACAGATTGACCAAAATATACCCCTGATTTTTTGGCCGGGGGTTGAAGGGTTAAGGGTGTGTACGAACACACCCTTTTTAATTTTATGCTACTGTAACTGGCGATTTGCATGAAAGAGGCGGGTTTCCCAAACTTGCAAAAAATGCCTGACCGTTTATCCCGCCAATGTGCAAGACTGACAAGAGGCATGCCCACCTACGATTCTCTCATACATTGATGCTTGATGCCTGGCCAGCTCGAACTTAACATAACGTTCCCAAAAAAATGCTCGCTTGTTGGAGACGCTAGCTTTACATCATTAAAAATTATGTTGAGCGAAATTAGGCCTCCACAATTGCTAATTTCCCAACCTAGGGGCCGCCATCAATGTATTTGAGATCATTGGTGGGCATGCCTCCTGTCAGTCTTGCACATTGGCGGGATAACGATCAGGCATTTTTTGCAAGTTTGGAAAACCCGCCTCTTTCATGCAAATCGCCAGTTACAGTAGCCTAACATTAAAAAGGGTGTGTTCGTACGCACCCTGAAGTTAGCTAACCCACGGACGAGCCATGGTTGGGATGATTGGCAACTTGATTGGGAAACGGCGTAGTACATGTAAATTTTCGTAAACGATGATGGCGTAAAAGTTTCGTTCGTTCCGCATGTTTAATCATTGGCACTCGTTTTTTTACTGACTAGCTAACACGAGACGGTGCATGTATACCCGAAGTCAACCGACCGGCGTGCCTGATATTGCCCAACTGAGCAAGAGCCGGATTGGTCATCGCCTGATGTGTCCTTGAAAGTATACGTATAACCGGAAGTCCATGGTGGGTTCCAATCCATGAATCATGGTACGGCATCGCACAAACGCACGACTAGTACTTCAAGAAGTGCTTGGACACGTAGACAGAAAAATTAAGCCACATAAGAGATGAAAACTTCTGCAACTTCCTGATTTAAAATCACATACATATATACCAGTAGCGCAGATATTGTAGCTCTATCCTACTAAGCAAACTAAAGCTGTCAGCACAGGCAAAAACCTCAAAGCCCAGCGACATTTACATGTCACAGTTGTAGCTATCGACCTGGACTCTAAACTCGCTGGGGTATGGTCGAATACGGTAGTTCCTAGGTGCGAAGTCGGGCAGCATTGCCACCAACTTGTCATCGAGCGGTCGTACTTTCAACGCGGAGCTCGAATTCATTGGGTCGTAGACTAGTACTTCTTTAGATGTTAAACCATCGTTGTCGAACACCAGGGAATCCTTTGCAAATAGCTTGTAGCAACACTTTTTCGCCCGTCACACCCACGAACACATTCTTCATAGTATCGACCGGGAGGAACCCATTCATAACATTCCCTGCCATGGAATTTAGACACCAATCGTGCCCATTCTTTCTGCGAACAGCTTCAGCATCAAGGTATTCACGGTACCGCCACCCAGTTGAGATTTACTCACCAGTTGCAGAGCTTCAGCCTACGCAAAATAGAAATACAAACCGCAAGTTGATTAAGCGTAACATTCTCTCGCCGATTTAATTGTACCTGAACCGAGAGAAGCGAAACCGACTTGTGCTTTGATAGTATCGCGCTGTCCGGCTCAATTTGGACATGCTTGGGCATTTTGTAATGCGAAATCGGTCAACTTAATCCATTCGTACACCTTGTTCAAACACCGGATGTTGTTCATTACTCTATGTCACCTTTTTATGGTAGCCAGCATCTTTGAGGTGAAGGAGCCTACGCCAATTATTTTCACCGCAATCTCCTGCTCTGCTAAGCTCTACCCACGAGACGTTTTGTGTGTATTCTGAAGGACTTCCACTTTGGCATTGCGCTTCTTGATGAAGTCCTTGCGGAAAATGCTTCTGTTCGACTGAGCTGGGGTGATGTTTTTTTTTGTGTTGGGGTGGGGGGGGGGGGGGGCAGGCTTGCTGTGTTGTGGGCAACAGGAGGTCTGGGTTTCCTTTTGAACTCGAATAGCTTCAATTTGGATAGAATAGCTGTCGCTGTATCGTATGTGGGCTCATTGTCAAGAGCCTCTTGAACATTTGATAGACTTTACCCTGATGAGAACAAGTCAGAGTCGACTTGAACCATCGCAATATGTTTTAGGCGTTCTGCTTTCTTGAACTTAGTCGATTGCTTTGGGCGGCCAAGAGATCTTGGGGGACTCGCTACATTAAATTCACATTCGACGGCCAGCGCAAGTAGAATGGGATTCACCCGACTGGTCGCCTGACGAAACACACGACTCACCCGAATTACCCGGCTGGCCACCAAACTGGTCACCTGACTCGCCCGACTGACCCCACTGGATACCCGACTAGATGCAAAGTCTGTAGAAGTGCATGTTGCACGAATTGACATTTGCCGAAGGTGTCATGAGCCATGAGCGAGAAGACTTTGTACTTTGAACGATTCGTCCCGTGGGTCGCGCCGATTAGAAGAACTTCCGGGAACTGGTAGCATATGTATCGCATGTCGCCTATACGTAACAAAAGGTTAGATCTTAGTAGTTACCACCAACTTGTAATTACAGCAATAGATTGCATCTCATACCTTATCGCCCACGTCAGCAACGAATATATGACCCACGTTCCCAGTAACATCGACAAACTTTGACACCCACTTCTTCAAACGATTCCGTTGGAGCTCGGCCTACTTCCATTCTCACGATCCTTCAACTTGCGGACGAGATTATGGACATCTTGTGGCGTCGGGTTGCGATCCGATTTGTCCTCGATAAACTTCAATATACTTATTTTAGCTGCCCCCGCCTTCCGTAGTTCATTTACAGTCTGCAACGCACCCTCGTCGAGCAAGATATGCTTAGACTAGTGTCTCTTGAACGAATACTCGCTTAATCCGTTTTGTGCTCGAGATGGCACCTTGTTGTCACGAGCGCGAACGTGTTGTTGATCTTGTCGACTACTTCAACACAAGCATTCATCTACATGAAAAATGACAACATAGCACGAAGTCATGGTCAACAGAGTCATGGATCTCACTCAAAACCGACTGTTCAAGACCGTTGCCGACTGAGCCCGACCAAGCCCAACCATATCCAGACTCAACCCGACCAAGCTTGGCTCAGCCCGATTGAGCCAGATTGGTAGAGGTTTGCGGGCAGCCACAACAAAGAAGCAATTCGTACCTGTGCTGTGCATCCCTGGGAGCGACTCTCATGTCGAGGCCGTTTACTCGTAGCCTTGGATCGATATGACCCATGGTGCGTGCAGACATAAGTCTTGGCATACTGGGTCCACTCGGCGGGAGATTGAGACGCTTTAGGACCCTGCTTCGCAATCCTTGCGCTTCGCTCAGTCACCGTGATATTAGTCCGAGATCTAAAGATCTGACAAGCATGTAATTGTTTTTTAGCGTAAAGATAATAAAGATAAAATGAAGAATATGAAAGTATACCTGAAAGGACTGTGCCTGATATGAGTTTAGGTAGGCTTTGAAGGCTTCCCATGACGGAATTGTGTCTCTCCCGGCGGCGGGGAATCTGAGTAGTCTCTTCACCGGTGCTAGTCGTTGTCTCTGTCGTATCGCCATGGGTGCCATTTCGCGGCGGGCTGGGTGACGGCTGCCACACATACATAAAGTCATCAGATGCATGACTGCCACTCCCTGTCATCGACGTCGCCAGCGGAGAGGGCGCTTTTGCGCGCTTCGCGACCGCAGCTGTATCCTTCTTCCTTCGGAACCGCGCGTTGCTAAGGGGGGATTTGTTTCGATGGGACACACCTGTATACGCTAATTATAAGCTATACCTGATACTGATACGAACAAAACTGCAAATCGGATGTACTCCAAAGATGTGCTAATCGGAAAGGCTACTCCCAGCCGGGAAAAATACTAACTTCCGTAATCATTTTGATGCTAGCAGATCACAAACTTAGGCGAATAATACCCTCACTTCCCCCTTTAAATACGGAACCCAAAATCACCAAAACCACCAAAAAACCTCAGTTGTAGTTGTGACCCACCCTCTAATAGTACGCCCCCTGCTTTTGTAGAGGACTAAAGTGGGGAGTTCCACCGTAAGGGTCGCCATTCTTAATAAATATAAACGAAAAGTTAAAGTATCGGGCAGGGGAATGGTCTGCTCCATCGCAAGTTCAGAAACGAACTTACCGTGTGATGGCTGCTATCACCACTCTTCACGTGTGTAATTGAAGTCGTAATAGAGTCGGTCCAGCTGCATCCTGCTCTGCCTTCGTTAGCTCTTGATCGCTTTCTGCTGGTGCTCGAATGTCTCTAAACCCAGCTTCTACCAAGCATTTTGTCTGTGAGAGGAATCGAACCTCTACCACCCGCGCACGGGACTCTCCCGTTGAGCGACGCAGACATGAGAAACAAATGGCAGCAGGCAGAGCGAGTCGCGGTGGGCAAGTCAGCTGTGCGTAGCTTTTCTCCTCGCCGCCCTCGCTTCCGTCTTTGCCGCTGTGCTTGTAGCCGTTCTCGATGCCGTCCTAAGCAACATCTTTGTCCTTGCAGCCGTCCTTGCCGACGTCCTTGCTGCTGCTCTTATCCGCTGCCGTTGCTTTACCTTCGCCTGTTTGAATCTTAGCTGAATGTAGCTGGCGACTGTTATTAAAAATAGGGGGTCTTCACTAATTGGGTAGAAATGCGAGGGTTTGGGTAAATTTTATGAATTGAAACGCCTGCCTTTACAAAGCCCGATTTCGCTTCTCAAGTACCGGCCGCGATCTAGCGACGCACCCGCATTAAGACAGAAAATCATAATACCAGCAAATTCTAATCTGGTTACTAGTTTGAGACAAATCTCTGTGCACATGAATTATTTTAAAACCTATAGGATGTGATATCAAATCTGCATTGAGCACATACTAGAACGAAATAGAAAGCAAAACTCGGTCAAACGAATATGTTTATCTTTTTTTAATGTATAGACCTTTTTAATACTTTCCAAGACACATGAGACTTGATCTGGAAACCGTTTGGCTCGGTGTGTGCGTCACAAAACTTTTACGAATGGTGTTTTTCTTTCGCATTTGATACGCGCGAAATTTGTGATTTCAGGAACGACCCAGTACCCCACCTTTAATAGTACCCCTGTTTTAGGTGGGGTCCTGGGGCACAATTACATATTTTACAGTGCATCCATTCTGAGGTGCTTAACTATTGAAAAGTTCAGTCCAAAGTAGTCAAGCAAAGACACTTGCTGCTTGCACCTTTCCTCGATGCTTAGTTCCCCTCCAATCTCTCGCTGCATTGCTCTTAGCCCTTGCACATTTCTATCCGACACGAACTTAGAATCTGCTCGAATAAGCACCTATAAAATCCACTTGATATGTTCCTTAATATCTGCAGGATCTCATCGTGATACTGGAAAATCTTCAAACGCTGACCATTGATGACTTACCAATGGTCAAGCGTATACACCGATATCCCGGCAGCTCCACAGACTCGATTTCCTTGAAGAAGCATTATGTTGATCGCTGTAGACTGATTGGAGATGCACATTCGCTCTTTACATTGATATCGCCAAAATGGTGTTGTTTGTGCTTACCCGACTAGTAACGCTTTGCGGTTGGTATGGTAGGTGGTCTATTTTCCACATATACATTCTAACTACACCTTAAAAGCATAGTTGTGTTGAGAGTGAACACCAACAAGCTAGCTTTGGTGTCCTAGGCTGAAATATATGGGCATCTTTGAATTGCCAAGAAAGATAAAAAAAAATAGCTTTGATATTTTCTTGATGTCTGGAAGAAATATTAATCTAAAAATTGCATTTTCGGGATCCCTGTTGGTGGCGTGATGCGGGCTGGCTTACGTTTGACTGGCATATTTCTGGCACTAGCTCAATCGAAGAATGAGGGTGAACGCGGGACGACTCCAAACTCAAGATTGCAAGCGTTCGAACGCTGTTGACTGGCTTCTGTAAGTGTACGATTTAGAATGTATACTTGGCCGAGCGAACACCAGGAATAGCCTGACCAAAGAATAAAATGTTAGCTCCGGCGCTATGGCTACGGAAGGGTTCGTCTGTACTCTAGATTTTTCAGCGATACCCTGTGGAAAAGTAGTGTAGTCATGACCTCACGGAGCTGCGTATAGACCTCGAAATTGACAAACGGAACTAGCATGTATGTACTATATCGTGTGGAAAGTGACTTGCCTCACGCTATCATTGAGTTGAAGAACATGTACTAGTGTTCTTTCTTGATGCCCGTTTTCACGGGGTATTGGACCATGTAGGATTTGCAAATAAAATCAGTTTATAGCGTACAAATTCTAGCCTTACACTTGTGGTTTCAAGATCATTAGAGAGTTTTCGTAGCTTTCCCATTCCTATTCCTACGCATACACATGAGTTTTCGCAGGTGCAAATTAGAGCGAGAATACCTTGATTCCCGTATAATCGCCAAATTTATGGGAAGCCTGTCCATTCCCACAGATACCTACTTGGCGCTCACAGATTTGGACATGCACTTATTTGAAACGATATCAAAGTATTGTCAAGGACCATGGCAGCCAAAGATGAGCCAACACATACTGGTGTGTAATTGGGAGATAAGAAGCACGCTATTAAGACCAAGCTTAATCAATTTGTTGTGCTATCTTTGCTATTGCTTATTCTATACCCCAATTTGGGCATATTTCGTTTCTTTCAATGTGTTACCCCTACATTTTAAAGCCGATCTGAGAAGATGTATGGCTCCGAAAACGAGAGAATGTGGGCTGGTAGCACCTTCCCCAAAAAACGGCTTCAAATGTTTTTATTTTCGGGCGCCCTATGAATATTTTGTGCTTACTGTTTAATAACTTTACTAATCAATCTTTTTTCCCAAGCCAACTCCCTAAATTCGATGAAAAAAGGTAAAATACAAGTCAGAGTGCTAGTTCCGTAGTACGTGAGTTCACGACTTATTTCGTCATGTTGATAGCAGTAGAAAATGCAATATATCTCGTAAGTTAAGGTCTGCTTTGATGCCTTGATGTGGACTGTCTTAAAGGAGTTACACAATGTGAAAGCAAACCCAACTTACCCGTAAGTCAGGTAAAAAGTTCGCTAAGAAGTATTTTTTCTTAATAGACTAATACTAACCTTTAAAGCATCTGCTTCGCAGCCGCAGTATCTTCTTTCATATCCACAAGAAACTGCTTTCTTAAATATCCATGCGAACGGATCATTTTGTTAGTTATGAGCTCACAGATACAAACGCATCGAAACAACGCACAACTCACTTATGCACTGAGCTGAAGTCGTAACGGATTCGTATTGCTGCAGGAAAAATTGCTGCGCGATTAGTTTATTTGCACTATGTGTGGATATAGATCTAAAGCGTACCTCGAAGAGTGACCAACGTACATGTAGTCCGCTGATCATAACGATTATATTCGTCGATGCGAAGCTCCTCACACACCCATCCAGGTTGGCATAATTGAGTTACTGGTCCGTCGAACACGTCGCTGCTTGTCGTGAGATCATACCTGCCACTCTTGAGATGAATTCCTTCATCTACGCTGTTGGAAAGTTCGAAAAATGAAGCAAAGTCACTAAGTCAACTTCTGTCTTCTCCCTACTTCAGCTTTAAAAACTGATAACCTGGTGGAGACAGAATGTCTCCACAGAAAAGAATCTCCATGCTTACATTATTTCTAAGATAACATGCGGTTTTTGAATTCTATAAAACGTTTCACTTCATCTAAGTATAAATTGAATTGGTGTGCAATACAGAACAGCTATCGTCGAATCCATCCTTGTTGGGCTGCCATGCAGGAACATACACAAACTACAATAGTTATAAACTAGAGACTGTGGACTGGTAGCACCTTCGCCGGATTCCTTAAAAAAACATTGTAATTATAGTAGGCGGACAACTTGAAATGTTTTTCTTTTCAGCATCCAGGACCACTTGTAAAAAATTTGTGCTGCTGTTTAACTAGATCGTCTTCGAATTCGTTGGGAATACATGTAAGTATTTCTTTCAGGTAGCACTATCCAATTGCTTATTAGTGATTCCAGCCCGCCGCGCGTGGAACGTTGTTCTATCAAAGCATGAATAGATCCGGAAGTGATGCGAGCTGGTGAGTGTTGGAATACTCGTATCGTTTCGACGGAGAAGTGACGGTTGCGTTGGTCTACAGTGTCATGGCTGTCATGAACATCGGGGACACGACGCCAGAAAGAAAACATTGATCATAAAAGCTGCAGACCGACCGAGTAGAGGGAATAATTTGAGACGAAAGGCCTACCGAGTTGTGTGTTGAGGACGGCCAAAGGAAGAACGATCAACAAGTTGTGATCGTGTCTTTCGCTAATCTACCGATGACTAGAAACTCAGAACGCAATAGGGATATGTGCCCAAGTTAACGTGGCGGCAACAAGGCTGACAAGCACTAGGAAGCAGCCCGACGTTGAGTGGAATATAGATAGACGACCCGTCAACTGGAATGGCCAAGACTGGCAGCTGTACAAGACGCAAATGATCCGTTACTTGACGTGCGTCGAGATCCAAGAAAACGAAGAGAAATTGGATTATCTTTGCAATGGGTAAGTGTCGTTTGTGGATTCATGGAGTGATTAGGAGAAGGCGCGCTTTTGGCGTCAGGACACTATTCTAGCCAAGCTTATCTCGAGCTCTTTTTTGTCTTGCACGCTGGCCCGCCAAGTTATGAACAACAACTCCTGGCGCGAAATGTGGGAATATCTAGCTAAACGGTTCGAAGGCCGTGAGAACGCAATATCAACGCGTTTCACACATCGCGAGCTGAGACGAAATCTGGAGTCTGCTTCCTGCCGCCCTGGCTCGGATGTTGACTATCGCCTAAATTACAAGGCGTCACTGCGAGAACATTTAGCTGCATTGGATGTTGATATTAGTGACGAGTGGACGGTCGACATGATGACACGTTCGATATCTCAGTTTGGCTACTACCAGGAGCTCAGGACGGCAATGCTGCTTGGGGCTACGCAATTTTCGAATCATATGGAAGTTAGAGCGATTATTTTAACTTTGGAGAAGAGCGCTAATGTGGAGTCACTACTTTCTATCCAGCGTGCACGTAATTCGGATACAAATCGGAAACATGAGGAATCTTCACGTCACTTATCAACTGGCGTTAAGCGAGTGATAGGCAGGAGGACAAGCTTAGCCAAGAGCTTGGTCCGAAGCAGAAGCGGACAACGCCGTTCATCGAGAAAGCGACCCAGCGACAGAGTGGCCTTGAGCGAGGAGCATGCTTTCAGTGCCACCAGACTGAACACAGATTCTTCGAGTGTCCAGACGACGCTGTAAGCCGCAATGACGCAGTAAGCATTAACTAGTTTTTTTTTTGGATATCGTAATTGGTTTGAGAGGGCAGACGGGGTTGACGATATTAAAGTGAGGACATACGAGTGCGATTGTGCGTGAGGTAAAATGGAGGAGAAAAGAAGTAAGAGGAAGGAACCACTAAATGCATGAGGCATCTGATGTGGACGGGCGGATTGACGATGCCAGGCCAGGTTAAAACTTATGGAGATGCGCGACTGCCGGGCACATGAGGTGCACCGAGGTGAAACGCATATACCAAGTTCTGCAGTGGCCTGAGGAGTCGGACTATCGAGTAACGACTCGTGGGGTCAGGCTGGCGATCATCTGTGGATGACTTGAGAGGCCGTAATTGAGATTGTGAAGAGATTTTAAAGAAATTGGTAATGCGGTTGAGCGACGGCTCAACAGAGTAAAGTTGCTGATCGTTGGCCACTACCAGAAGCTGTACGAGCCTACGTTGTTTCCGAAGCACACTTCGGAGGGCGGCGTGTTGGAATACTCGTATCGTCTCGACGGAGAAGTGACGGTTGCGTTGGTCTATAGTGTCATGGCCGCCATGAACATCGGGACTCGAAGCCAGAAAGAAAACATTGATCAGAGAATAGCTGCAGACCGACCTAGTTGAGGAAAGAATTAGAGACGAAAGGCTTACCGAGTTGTGTGTTGAGGACGGCCAAAGGAAGAACGATCAACAAGCTGTTATCTTGTCTTTCTCGAATTTACCGATGACTAGAAACTCAGAACGCAATAGTGAGCGAAGAAAACCGTTGCTGAAACGCCATCCGAGTATATATGGACTCTTACAAAAGTCGTGTCTTGAACAAGAAGCACTGAAAATTCGAATTTGAGGAACAGTGTTTTTATAATTATTACTACGAACTATGTAGTTTGTAACAAAGCCAGAATATCCGCGACGGACATAAATGAACCAACAATCATTAGACACAGCGGGTTTACAGTTTACTTTTTATTCACGCAGAGTGGCGTTGAAACTAAAAACTGCGACGAAGCAATCTTTCGGATACGAACATTAAGCTGTGTGTACCTGTGGTGAGTGAGACCTATAGTGTTCAACTCAATAACCCCCTACTATCCACGAGAACAACACCATATAGTACCGTGTTTGCCCTTACATTTACTGTATGCCCTTGGTACTTTAATGTATCCCTTGCAAATTTTTATTAATACTAATTTTATTTTATCAGAACACTTTTTCCGCAATTTAATAAATTTAAAAAGATGGAATCTTCATAAATAATGTAATACTTCATAAGTATTATTATTAGGATGATATAGAGCGAGAGAGAGAGAGAGTGAGAGAGTGAGAGAGAAAGAGAGAGGGAGCATACTATGTCACTATTGTTATTGCGTGGTCATTGATGTGTTCACCTAACGCGAGCACCGAACATCTTCAACATTTAGCCCAACCCAGCGGCTAAGCGCGATCCAGTCTCCCTACACAGGGTCAATCTATCCACTCTGCTACTAATACTTGCTATCGTAGCTTGTGGCCTCCCATACTCTGGTGACGGGGGCTGATACGATCGCGACAAAGCATTTGTTATGCGAATGTATCGCCTGAATTTATTGTCATCGAAAGATCCCTCCCTTGCAACTAAAAAGTCGTTCACCAGACTGTTCGACATTTGGTCAACAGTCAGCTCACAACAAATGTAAGCCGAATGTTGAGCGAGATAACAAAAAGCGAGTTACGCGGTACAGTGGAATTAATCAGGTGATAACTGTCCATACCTAAAGGTATTACCGGTATAAATTTACTAAACACTATTATTCTCAAGGGCACGAAGCACATGCCCCCAAGTTAAATAGTAAAATCTAAGCCAAAATTCTAGTTAGATAGTACGTGAGTCATGACTAGTTTCGTTACATTGATAACAGTAGATAAGGCCATATATCCTGCAAGACCTCGTCAGCTCAATCTCAAGTAGCTCAGATCTCGCAAGCGCATCTTCTATCGCTTGGCGGCCTCAGGCCGCGCGGTACATCGCTCGAACGTTGCGTACATGGCGTCCACTACTAGCCGCCGTGGTCTGGCTACTGAAGTCTTCGTGTCGCGCCACTACCAGATGGAGGACCCAAAGGATATGGAGGACTTCCTACGCCGCAAGAGCTTGGTTGTACGCGAGACAGACTCACACTTCGTGGTGCGAGACTGTCCACGCCACCCACGGCAAGATCGACAATCTCTTCAAGATGTACGTACACAAAAAGCAGGGTGTATACAAATGCCACCGCTGCGGTTCCGCTGGCAGTTGCCTCGACTTTAAGCGCAAGCTACAGAGCAGCGTGGGCGTCGCCTCCTGTAGCGTTGTGTTATATGGAGGCGACAATGCTGGAAACCCAGGAGCTGCTGCAGAGGTGAAGATCATTTAGGCTCCGGATAACGAAAAAGCAATGAGGTGCCAGAACGTCTGCTCAATTGCACCAACGCAGTACTTCTGGAAGATCTCTTTAGAAAGACCACGGATGTCCGTAAGGTACCTCAGAAGGGATTTGAACTCGGGGCCATCAAACAGGTTCTTCTAAATCGCCGTAAAAGAACTTTTATAGGACAAAATACTAACCTTCAAAGCATCTCCTGCGCCTGCTGCACAGCCGCTGTATCTGTTTTCATATAATAATTTTACAAGATCCATTTTTTAACCTGTGAATGGATCCTAAAATTTGTTAGGTACGTGCTCACAGATAGAAACAAACGGCCAACTCACTGATGCACTGAGCTACAGTCGTAATAAATTCGTATTGCTGCGACATGAATCTATGCGCGAATACTTAGTTTGCAATAGGTGTGGATATAGATCGAAAGCATACGTACAGGTAGTCCGTTAACTAAAAGGATATATTCGTCGAATCGACGCCCCCCCCCACCCCCCACACCCTCCCCCCAACACATCTATGCATAACTTTAATTAAGTTCGTTTTGCGTCGAACATATCGTTGCTTGTTGTACTCTTCAGATGAATTCCTTCATCTACGCTGTTCATTCGCTAGGTGATTTGTGAGCTATTTCACCCCTCCCTTCTACGCATGTAAAGGAGATTTCTTAGCCGAAAAACATGGACCCCACCTTTCCGGGTGTAGACCAGCCAGCAAGATTTTTACGTTCGTAAGCTTTCCAAAATCCGACCCAGCGCCGACGTGGAAAGGATAGGTCAATGCAAGAACCCAATGCATAGTATGCGGGCTGTCGAGAGCTCTCAAATGCCAGTAGCGTCTATTTGCTTGAGTGATCTTAGGAGATTTATGATCTATTTCACCCCTTCCTTCTGAAACCATGGGCAGCAGCTTCCCGAAATATAATGCAGCATTTTTGACGTTCACTCTCTTCACACCAAAGCGAAACATGGCAAGAAGTACTGATAGTAACTGTAACTAAGTTCGCATTATCAGGTAATTTATCATAACATTGTGTTAAAATTGGGTTCGTGCGAAGAGCTAATCAAAGGTTGATGGATTCGACCCTCCTGCGTCACCGTATGGCCCATACAGGTCTCGACTGCTGTGTACATCTGCAACGGTGGGCAGGTGCAGCTCGAAGACCGGAGCCCGGTGAAGGTGGACGCGTATATTATCCGCATGTAGGGAGCGTAGGGAGCGGAGCAAGCGGATAACAAGTTTTCCTGATGAAGGAGGACTTTCAACGGCCAAGACACGCTTAACGAGAAAAAACGGACAGGGACATCTATAATAAGGCTGCTAGGTTTTGGCCAACCCCCAAAGAAACCGCTTCCCGCGAGTGGCAGAGTTTCCCTGAAGCAGTAGTGGTTCATTTCGGTTTGGAGGGCGCAGCGAGTAAGCCAAGCAACCTTCGGCTCGATGTTCGAACTACATCACCGGGCACGACTCATCGACATCGACAGTATCCGTGGCGGATATCGACCACAAAGGTACATATACCAGGTGAAACCGAACGACGGTCTGCTGGATCAGCTTTGCACGTTGGTGGACTTGCTCCCAGCGGTACACTCGTTTTCAACCCTCCCACCATCCGTTTAGGGCTGCCATTCGACACCTTGCTCTTTAAACAAGGAACATCATGGCTTTGGCCCGTAAACCAAATGAACCACATTTCCCCCAATGGCTGTACGAGTGATATGGAAAGGTGAGCCCGGTGAGTGTGGACAGGTAAGTTTGATGACAGTTGGCTGATGCAGCTTGGCGGCTGTGGCGACGGGCTCCTCGGCGAGGTCCGGTGACGAAGGGTAATCCACGTACAGTAGATCACTTCAGAATTTGCTGACTTAATCTGCAGTCGACACGGGGCAAGTACCACTACACACGAACAAATGGCGTTACCGGTACGCTGTCAAATTCGTTTTGAGCGACTCCGTGGTACAATGTACCTCCAAGCTGCGTACTACATATCCACTGATCCTGGTAGTGCTACGAGTAGTAGTACGTACAGCCCTATAGGGATTAATTCGAGATTATCTGCCAACACCAATAGTAGGAATCGATTCAATACAAATTTCTAATGAGCAGGTCTTATATTTCCTCTATTTTGTATAAACTTCACATATGGACAAGGTTTCGCGTGGATAAAACTGATAGAATCTTGGTGTACCAACAAGAAAGAAACCATTTTTTCCTCTTTCTTCCCAAAGCGATCTGGATAAGTTTTATGCGTGTTTCACGCTCGCTTTCGTCGGTGTTGGATTGATTACGTGCGACAACGGCAAATAAGTATTACGCTGTAATGCTTGGGTTCTATGATCGTATTATGTAGAATGTGAAGCGAGCACTGTGGCGGCGAACAGTTTCATTCGAGCGTGGATCTTTACAGGTCGTTATCAGTGATCTTACTAACGATATGGATATGCACTATATGATTACATGAAGCTGCAGCTGAAGAGGATGTGGTTGCTGTTGGGTACGTTTCTGTATGTTATTTTTTGTCTTATGGGATGTATTTTTGTGTTGTTGCGATGCTACTGGCTTGTGCTATAGGTGTATAGCAGAGTACTTCAGTGGTGGTACTCCTGACCTCCAAGAAAGCAAGATACAGATGAGTACCAGCACTAATGACTAACTCCCTTACCTACGTTGACCTTTACTGCGTTAGCGAGTCTCATTATATCTCTGTTCAAACCATAGGTACAACAGCGCGTCCACCGTCGTTTTGGGGATTCGTGTCGCTCGCCACAAAAAAATCAAACCCGCCATGAAAGCGCAAAAATTAAGTGTTGTTATTGAACTTGCGCTCGAATCTGTATAACAAGTTAATTAAGCAAAAAGTAAACGTATTTGTGTTGGCTGGGTCGATACCGGCAATACCAGCCCAACTCCTCTCGTTAATTTCAAAATTAAAGCCAATCAACTGACACTGGGAGGTAGTACGATCAGTTAGGTGCGTAGATTATCTCCTGATTCGTAAACCAGAATAGAGCTTGTTAACATGCTAGGATTAAAGTTAAGAAAGAAATGCAGTTTTACATAAAACGAAACGTGTATTGAAAGGTAGTAAGACGCCACCAATATTCCAGCGATTACGTAACAACTTACTCATCGCGGCCAATTCCTCATGCCCTGACTACTTTATTTGGCTACGCGAAATGCGGGCGGTTGTTTTGACCGCAGTCGGATCGAAGTGGAGCGGGTTATGATGTTTATGCCATTGAACTATTTCTAGCTCTCCATAGTCAGCTGCAAGAACAGACGTCAACTGACTACAACCATTGTGGCGATAGCTATGGGGAAACAATACAATATCAAAATGCCCTCCCCCGGATGCGCTATCCATAGCGTCCTCCGTGCAACCCTCACAGTGCTGGTGGAGCCAAACTAACACGTCTAAATGACCGGTCCCCGCTGCTAAATCCATTGCAAAAATAGTACAACCCGCGCTCGTGTTAAAGTGTAGCCACTTAACGACATCTACATGGCCATGGCCTGCCACTTCATCCATCGCCATAGTTATACAACCCTCTCGACGAATCAAAACAAGCCATTTAACGATATGAGAATGCCCGTGAGATGTGGCAGAATCCATTGACATCGTTGAGCAATCCTCATAGCGGTTTGCGTGAAGCCAGACAACCGTAGCCAAATCACCTCTCAGCGCCGCATTATCCATCGCAGCGCTAGTACAGCCTTCTACGGGATTATGGTGAAGCCAATACAATACATTTAGATTTCCTGCATTTGCAGCATTGTCAATGGCAGCCGGTGAACAGTTCTTTGGATATTTATTATGCAACCATTCCACCATCTCAAGCGACCCATACAAAGCAGCAGTGTCAATTAAATAGGAACTCCAATCGCTTACCACATGTTCGTAAAGCCACTGAACGATGTTGAAGTTATTTCCGACGATAGCAAGCAGCATTGAAGCGTTCGCACAACGTTCGGGGCGGTTTTGTATCAGCCACCGTACGATGCTGTTATGCCCCATACGAGCAGCGTTATCTACGGCTTAACGCGTGCAACCCTCCGAGCGATTATTGCGGAGCCATTTCACGACACCTAAATGACCACCCTGTGCAGCCAAATCCATTGTTTCGGGTCAGAATGCGCTATTTTGAGCGTCTAATCACACGATGATTTCGAGATGGACCGTACTGCTTTCGTAGTCAGCGCAATAAACCGGGAAAACCGTGAATGCTGCGCAAGAAGCCTAAAAGTGTCTAAATTTCCAGCGGGCTCAACGCGCGGGTGTTGGGGCGAATATCGGTGTGAAATATTACCCACCGCAACACAGCAGGTGAGCGACCAGCACTACCCCAAAGCAACCGTTGCCCCGCCCGAAGACCCAAATAGACCCTCAGCCATTCTAGTGTGTCAATGTGGCCACCACGGATAGCCCTCAGCGCGACTTTCCGTTGTCCGCAACAAGCGATGAAATCATTTGCATTAATCCAACCTAGGAGATACGTGCAACCCAGCACCGCTGCTGCCGCGATTGCTTTCGTGATACAAAATCAGGAAAACAGCAGATGAGATTGTGTAAGTAGAATTTCACGAGCTGGAACCGCATCACCAAGAGCCAAATTAAAGTCCCGAGATCGTTGCAGTAGTTTCGTCAGATTGGTACATTCTGTTTGGGCAACCCTCTCTATAAACCGTCCACACCACAGGCGTACAGCCCTAACAAGCACGGAGTTGTCAGAGGTAACAACAAATGAGTCGATGATAAACTCGGCAAATTCTCCAGCATCGCCCATCGAAGATCTTTGAATTACAACGTGGACACTCGTAGCGGCTCCATGGTACCGTAGCGAATCCGGAAATGATATGCCAAGTGGTATATACTCAGGGCTAGCAATTTGGCAAAAGCCATCACAAGGATCATTTCACACTTTTTTTTCTTTCACCTAAATGTCAGGCATCTATCTACCAGTTTTTACCAAGTTGTTGATTACCAGAAGTGTGTGATGGATGGAGAAATTCTTCACCCGCGGGTTGATGTATACTATCCCTGTCACAACCCCTGTCACAGTCTAGCTTTGCTAGCATTGTGTAGGAGATCAATACAAGAAATAATGGTTTAAGCAGAGTTATCCGAAGAAAATTTGATAAAATGCCCCCTCGTTCACCAGATGCGTCGATTGTATAGACGCAGACAATCCAAAAGGCAGTTAGGTCCTCGATAAAGGAGCCGACAGAGTCGTTGAACCTAAATCTCGAAGCAATAGTAATAGTTGCTCGCCTCAAGCTGAAGGAATTGTACTATTGCCGTTTATAGAAATATCCTTACAATGACTGGGGCAAGGCCGTTTTCAACGCCAGCAAAACGAGTTTGCCTACCTCCGTAAACAAACCTAAAACGGTGCAAAGCCACCATCGGCAATACACAGTTGGAGTCGAGGAAAGGATACCGATTTACCAACAGCAGCATACGAACCCGCAAGTTCGACAGAGCGAGGGAGGGCGGGAATAATACAACGGCTCGCACCAAAGCCAACGCAAAAAGACCGTTAGTCGTTATAATCCGATGCCCCCCCCCCTCCAGGAGCACCATAACCTTCGTCTCATAGTGGCCGACGTCTTCTTGAGCGTTTTTGCCCTATTGAGTATAAACAGCCTGGAAACCAGAGTCATTACCTAGCAAAATCTCCAGTTGCAGCAACGGTTTGCCCTTGGACGAAGTCTCCCTCTTTGATGCGCCGACCCCCAGCACAACTCCAATGGTATTTACTATCGATTTAGATACCAACCCTAGAAGATCTGCAACGCGGCAAATCTCAATCTTCGGAAACTGCAATTCACCTTGTCGGCATGCAGCACTTGTATGTCCGACGCACCATCAAATACAACCTCAAATATACTAGGGATGAACGAGTATGCCGCGTTTGCCACCTTCACCTCACCTTACCAAACGATCACATCATACCCGTTTTTAGAATGGTAACATAACCGTTCGCCCTCTTGTTAAAAATCGTCCCGTCGACGATATTCCCCGTGCTGTCAGCTAGATACAGGTCGATTAGCTTACCCTGGCTGGACCAGTTACTCCATATTTTGACTGGACTACGCGCAAAGATACGGGCACAAAAAGGCAATTTCGTGTACGAGAAGCTCAAGACACATATCATTGACACTTGCTGCAACCTCTCAACATCTCCTGTTTTTCGAGTGCTGGAGACATCACCGGTAGTAGCACTGGGACAGTAAAAGGGGTGCTGCTCAACACCTCCTCTTTGAGCTATCCCGTCTTTCGCCATCCACCCACATCAACTTGGACTGCACATATATTTGCGACTGGATCACTATCCGTCGTAGAGTTATAAAGGTGGGGTATATCTCGAACAGCGCTGGTGACTAACGGCTTAGCATGGATTAGTGTTGCGGATTATTCATTATCCATTTCACTATATCTCGCCGCAGATGCATTCGTGGTCTCAATAGGCGCGTACCACATTTTCACCTGGCACGCAGTGGGCCGAATTTTCCGGTATCGACAGTTCAGCAGGGATTTCGAGCGGCGACACGAATCCTGCTTTTACCGGACTCAATGGCGAATCGTTGTCGCGGGACAGAGGCGCCAAAGACTGCTCGCTAGCAGACCCGCGCATATAATTCACTGTACGCAATGGTGTACCTACAGTTTGATCCGGTACACCGTGCACGCCGTTCTCTAAAAACGGCAGTGCGTCAGCTGGTATTATTTCCAGAGGCTTAGTTGGGCTTGCTCCCGGCGAGACATGACAAAGACTGTCGCATTCCTCTCTTTCCTCGTTATTGCTGACCACAAACGCTGCAGATTCATCCTGGCCTTGGGCATGAGACTACGACATCTGAATGTTTAACCCAAGGTAGTCGACCTGTCAGAGCAAAACCGCAATTGAGCACCACGCTGTTCAATACTAGACAACACCCGAAGAAAAAACAGTGATGTTAAGCGATATGGATCTGGATCGATCAATCAGTCTACATAGGGATAATGTATTGGATAAGCCGAAGCTTATTGCACGTTTGCAGAAAGCCAGTTGCCCCCCTATGACCGAGCGATGTTAGACGAAGTAGCCCACGCCAATCATACAACCCACCACAAGCTCGCAGCGTCTTTTCTAAGGTGGTGGAGGTAGGATTCGATATTAGAAAAGGTAATAATTAAAAGCGCACCAGGACTCGGATTCACATCTAGTGAGTTCTAATTCGCCCTTATAAAGCCAATGCATATACGCGACTCCGTAATGCTACTGGTGCTTCTATTTGAAAGCCAAAAAAAGGCCGATGAGGATGCAGATTCACATCTACTGTGGACAATTCTAATCCACTCTAAATGCGCTTGATGACATGCGTGTTTCAGTTCTTCCAGCCGCCTCATCTCTAACAGCGCATCTTCGTTTGGTCTGAAATACGCTAAACTTTCTAGTGTAAGCAGCTCCACCAGATATAGTTCATTTATCGACCTCACTCTTGTAACCGAAACATAAAAAGATGAGCGTTGCAGCTGCAGACGCGTAGAATGCCTAAGCGGTCCTATCACGAGTCTATCCACCTAAGTCCTTGACACGTTTCAGTTGTCAACGCGAATGCAGCATTCAGGGGTACTTGCTTTGCTTTCACGTTGAAAGCTCGATCGCGGATGTTCACCGGTACACGTGGCTCATCCCGGCAGCGCACAGGCACAATTCCACCAGGCAGAATCTCGAAGAGATACTGAGTTCATAGGTCATTGGCACGGAGCCGGATATATATCACAGCAGCAGGCTTTGTGTGACGATGCACCGCTGAATTGGTATCTTTTGTGATCTTCAATTCGTCGTTATCAGAAGCCGTGAAGCCAACTACATTTCCAATAGTACCATTTTATAGATGCAAAGACCTCGATACATGCTTTGTTCACTGTACCGGCATGCCAATCGCAACTTTCATCAACATTGGAAGTCCACCCGTTTGTCACTTCGAATTTTAATCAGGCTTCTTCATTGTCCCTTAAATATTTCTAAGCGAGGCCTAGAAACTTCAGCGGGATATATATGCAGGACTTGATTGGTTTCATTGCTATATTGGTGTGATGATCCGTCATTAAACTCAACACGGAGCACATTCGAAGTCACCAATATTGGACAATAGTCGTTTCGCACCGCCGACCCAGTTTTGATCGTAGCAATTTCTGTTAACAACGTCAATATCTTCCTGGCGGTAGTCTCCAACACGCCAGCGTGCTAAAATGTCTCTCCACTCGGGGTCATTTCGGTGACGCATGTTTTCTTGTAAAATGATGACTACGTTGACCTCGCGGTATGCCGCAGTATCTCTTTATCGCAAGAACTAAGTAGTGGTATCGTCTGATCGGCTCCGTTTCGAGCATTTTCTAGGCTTCTGAGGCTCGGTTACTAACACAAAGCAGGGATGACCCGTCACTGGTAGCTGCTGCAACCAGTCCCCGACCAAAACAACATGAACACCCCCAATTCGCGAATCGGGTTTGTTTTTTTAACTCGTGGAGCGCTATTTCCATTTCCCCCCACAAGTTCGGCATTTGTCGTCATAACCGCGTCCAGTATCAACATCTTCACACTTGAAAATTGTTCCTTTAGCTGAGCGGTATATCTCTTTTTCCCTCTACCTGTTTTAACGCCCCACTGAAATAACTTATGGAGCGTTTGTCCGTTAACCGTCTCCGCCGCAACACCTTGGAGCGCCACCGTCTTAATCGCATCAGAGCTTCCCCACGATTATACTCAATCTTGTAATGCGTGGATAACTTGACTTTTCTAGGACCCCGGGTGCCTCCCACAAAACCAATTTTGCTCGATATCGCCAGATGTAGCAGCAAAGAGCGACCGCAAAAACACATTTCCAAAATGTACAATATCTTGTGTTGTTTCTCGTTGATTCTGCTATGACATGACACAGCTTCCAATCAAGCTTGAAGTCCAAACTCTTCCGACTCGTTAATATCCAACATCATCGGATCTACCCACTGTTCCGCGTTATAAAGCGCACTGTTAAGCAACTGTACTTGAGTAGGAGTGTCAGTGATTAATGAAATCGACCTCGAACATCCAGGCCATTCCTCAGTACGTCGAAACAGTCCATCTGCTTTAGCTAGCTTGGCGTCTAATTCCTCTATTCTAATCGAAAACCTGTCCGTAATTTCTGGTAACACAGCTTCGAAGGAGACACGTCCACTCACTTTCACTTCGTTCAAACGACCTCAGGTGACTTGTTCTTATACTTAATGAAGCTTTATCATCTTCTCCAACGCACAATGTATCACCCTCGTCATCCATGGTAAATGGATTCTTAAATTCGCATCTTTTATCGCCGTCATCCTGAGCAGGTGACGATTCAACACAGTCTTTATATCGCTGCATGTCCGCCCGTCAACACGCTGACGCGCTTGTTCTCTCCAAACATAGTAATTATTAGAGTACCGCACAAATAGACGAGCATCAAAATGTGCATTGTCAGTCCACCATTTATCAAATGCCAGTTGCCTCCCGTTGTCATCGATGGCTCCAAAATCTTCTTGCCGGCGAAATGGATGAAAAAGAACCAGCCAAGCTCTTCGAAAAAAAATTCTGCTCGTCCGATAAGTCATCCCACCTTATATCGAGAAGTATCTTCCCAAACAAACACGCAATCACTGGAGAAACTCGCTCGCGCACCGTGTGTGACTCACATCGTGAGTGACCATCTAAAAGCGCGTTGCCTTTCCTGTTCTTTTGTTTATCCTAGCGGCATGTAAAATGCATGAAGCTGATACTATCAAGCAAGCGCGGGCGGAAAATCTAATCCAACAAGAGACTCGAGGGCGTGAGCGATGAGCCTGCGTCACTTGGTGCTAATAGTGCTTCAATCGGAGCGTTCTTGAAACAGTATCGATGCACAGACGGTCGTGGATATTCACACATTCGTGCGAGCTGTAGAACGGCGACTCGCGCTCAAGATAAATCGCTGCCAGCGGGGCGGCAACCTCTTGAGCGTTTGAAATTGTGCAGCAATAAACTGTCGCACCGCCTTCCAGCCCCAACCGCGTCATCACACCCGGCCGGACGCAATAAAGCTTTGTCGTAGGCATGCATATGGATGACGACGAGGTGCTCAATGCTCATTTGATCTTTGGTGGTGTATTTCATCCTATAGTAAGCTTTCCCGGGCCTAGTAACCGAGCACAATTACCAACTATTAGTATTACTGTAAAATGTTGCAATATTCAATCAACCGGTCTTACCTTCGGCCGGAGAGAGGAACTTAACGTCGTGGTTGAAGTTGAAGACGCTGTTCATTAATGGCATATACGTCTTCAGATACTCGCTGCCAACGGACTTGCAGAGTATCACCACCAGTCCACTTTGTCGCACATGTTTCCTTAGAAGAAAAACATTCTGCATGTTTTCCCATCGGGGGAGTCTAGACGTCTTAAAACAGAATCGAATATGGTACGAGTGATGAACCTGGTCCTGGAGGAATGCTCTACTCACTGCTGGGTTTGACTGAATATCTCCAGCGACATGTAACGGTAGGGGCTGAGGCTTTGCCGCATTATGATGCGCTGCTGCACCGCTCATAGCACAAGGAGACACTAAACCAGCTCAAGCCGCCTCGTCAATTCGACATCGTACAATCTTGTCACATCCATACTCCGACCCACAAATAGTGCAACTCGCAGTTACTGGTCTCTCGGAATTCTTTCGCGGATGTTGGAATGCTTCAGCTTTAAAAGGAACTCTGGTAAGGCTCGTGTGTTGGCACAACGTTGAGCTTCGACTGGAAAACTAGAGATGGCTATCGACTCGACATATTGAATTAAAGATGGCGCAGTATATTGGATTTGGAGGCTGTGTAATATTAATTTTCCGTCTTTGCCATTCCATTCACCCGTACAAGAATATGGGCATGTAAATTCCCGGTTGAGCCCTGCGACTCAGTTGAGCAATAACACGCTTTTGTCAAACCCAAAATATCTTCACCTGCCTTCGAATTTTTGTTTCCATCACCCCAGTTTAAAATCATCTACAAGCACACGCATCACATAGTGGATGTATGGTGCACACGCGACGGGATTGCTTGTCGCAATCGACCCTGATTTTGCTGCTGTATACTGGAGGCATTCGTCTATCGTACAACGCTTTTCATCAAGGATTTCTTCTGGCATCATCACAGCCAAGCTTGATATGCGATAAGTCGAGCTGCAATTAGGCGATATTGTAAAAATATATAGCCGGCTGACCCATTGCCACCTGCATGGACATCACTTGCTCGCGAGCTTGCGCACGCTCCTCGTTCTGGCCGACGAAAACATTTTAGATATAGAGCGCACTTCCTCAGGTGGATCCGGCAGTCGATCCCCAGTTTCCATTGCTATCCAGATAGTTAACTTGCTTGACAAATCATCTCTAGTCACGGTGGATACGCTCCGCATAACATTCGGGCTCATTTTAGCCCGCAAATAGATGGCTCCTATTCCTAGCAGAGAACATCGAGCGCAACCAGTGCACAAGGGTAGCTAATAGCGACAGGCACCGATTCTTAGCGACAGGCAGTTGACATACAAAATTACATATTAAAAAGCGTAGCCGGGCGAGTCAAGTTGAGCTGAAAAAGTACTCAAAGTGCAGAAAGCTGAAGCCCTACCAAGCTGTATTATACTAGGTAAAATAATAGCCTGTCATTCATCATATTTCAAGTGCTCTTTGTTCACAATAGGGTAAGTGTCAAGTTAGCTCGCGCGAGTTAATGTGAATCCTGGTAAAAGTCAAGTTAGCTTGCGCGAGCTAATGTGAATCCAAGCAATAGTCAACCAATTAATAACTGGCGCTGTGTATTCCTGCCAACCACACCGCCATTTCAGTTTCGAAAATGGGTGCCAGCGAGCCGGAAATACCAACTGCCTAATAAGCTACTGTAGCTGAAGTGCTGAAAGTTCCAGCCAAGAATGAGCATGAAGAAGCTACCGCATTTTAAACCAAGTCATAGAAAGGTCCCTGCCCCCCGGAAAGAAGTATCGATACAAGAGGTTTGCGGCATTTAAGCTGTTATAATGGGGCGTTGTGTTCACGATTTTCGAGCAAGTCCTGCCAAACAAAGTTGTTTAACTTTGTTGGAGCAACCGTGTCACTCATACAGAAGATAGGCAGCTTGGTCGCGCTACTGGCTACATCATGCTAGCGTCATTGTACGCGGTAAGCTGAAAAAGTAAACGCTGTACCATTACATTTTTGTTGTAGTTTTTAAGTCTCTATTAATAAGTGACGTTTGTAGACGTATTAGGCGCACGAAGTCTGTCTGTGACGGACGTTTGGATCCCCAACTGCAGTACAAAGCAGAATACTCATGATCGCGTAGCAGGCTCCCCGCAATGTTTACGACGCCAACTGCCTGTCGCTAAGAATCGGTGGCTATCGCTATCAGCTCCTGTGCAAAAGATGGATGCCTCGCAAATCGCCGAGATGACAGACCTAAACAAAGGGGAAAACGCGGAAAAAAAAGTTTTCTAAAGCAATCGATACCGCTTTCGACTCCTCTAATCCACCGCATTCAAATGGTAATAACTCGCAAAAAGAATTCGTCCAAAATTAAACACAAAAGTCGGAAAGAATACCAGATGAACGACGAACAACCACATCCTCGCCTTTCTCTAAAAACCCTCCGCATAATGTCAAAAACGTCATCTGTACTATAATCGGTCACTAGAGCAACCGCGGCTTGTTCAATGCTTTCGTCAGTTGTGTTCTGCGCCCGATTATTAGCCGGTATTGGCCCATTGTGACGCTCATGTTCCTCATCCAATAGTTGTGCTAGTCGCCTTCCCTCACTGGAACGTCCTGTATCTTCTTCTTCGACAGTAGCAGTTGTATCATCACGAGCACGATTTTAAAACCATCTGCGTCGGGACCACGAAGCTGCCAACGTACGCTCTATCCGCAATTAAAACCTTTGCGTAAAGTCTATTGTGATTTTTATACCATTCCAACGAATCGAATAATCGCGACACGCGCGCGTTATACCGCTTCATTGTTAAAGCTTTTTGCAATGGTGTCATGCAGTCGATCATCGTTACACCAAACGTGCCGTTGCGGACGAACTTTACAGGCAAAAGTTCCGATGAAAAAGATGGTTTCGCGCAGAAGAAATACGCGTGTGATCGAATACTAGTATATTTTCCTCCTTGCACTACAGATGAAAACGTGTAGGTTCGATAGGTTGACCATTGCGTGCCCCGGCATGGTAGAATCGTCATATTCGTTAGAAAGCTCTCTGATCCACAACCCATTTGCCACAGCAATTTTGGTGCGTGTTTTAACGCTTTATCTGAAAGAGACGTTAAACACGGCTTACATATTTTGAAATTTGTTCCACCAGTCGAAAAATTGACTCCACGCTTCGATAATAGCATTCCTCATAATTCCGACCAAGAACTAGATGCATCGTAATACTTCCGTAAATCAGCCAGTAAAAGGTCAGATAGAATGATCGAAGGCACCTTTAGCTGGGCACGCATAGTCTCTAGTAGCACCTAGCACCGCTTAGCATCTTTGATCTCTATCATACCAGCCGGGTGAAGAAAGTCGCAGACGCAGCAGCATTTCTGCGAGAGGTGCGAACTCGACAGGCGGTTCGCGCACTCCGACAGCAACTCCTTAAATCGACGCAGCGGTACTGGTGCCGGCCTCACCTCACCGCCATCGGTACTTCGTTCCTCAACGCACTTGCGCTTCTACGCTCGCGCTAAATCGCTCCCACGTTGCTTCCTCTTCGCCTCCACAGCGCGTTGTTCAGCTAGTGATCGAGGCATTCCAGAAAACGTTCCGAAGTGTGTTGGCGTTTTCCCTGAACGTTTTAGTGTCGAAAGCTGTCGATCAAACACGTAAAAGCTGTCTATCCTGAGCGTTAGCAAAGCCATCGATCAAACAAGGAATAATGTCATTGAAAAACGTGGCCATATCCCATACACACCAATCCAGCGATCGCCCAACGACTACAATAAAAACTTTGTAATAGCAAAACCGAGATAGATAAAAAAAAGGTAATAGCAAACCGAAATTGATAAATAGAGAAAGACAAATAGCTTGCGTTTTACAGTTTACACATGTTTTACAACTGGAGTACGTCTACTTTTACCAGACCTCTCACCGTGCTATTATACCTGTAGCTGTAGCTGCCACTACATGTATCAACGTCGATGCCAATACCAGGGAGACATCATACAGAAGTTCACCCCTTTGGCCCGGCCCGGAAACGATACCTATACTTTCCGATAATTCTCACCAATCTTCGACTAGCCATCGACCCGAAACAATACCATAAAGTACCGATACCCGCATCAAATCATCGACTATCCCTCCCTCGTTGTAAATCACATGCACCGCTGCGTATGCCATCCATCACGACCTGGTCTCAAGCAATATTCATACTAGAATTTCGCGCTCAGCCCGATGTTGCACGGATGTTACCCCTGGCCAACCCAGGCAACATTCACAAAGAAAATCGCTTTGTCAAGGAATATAAGATTTATTAGGCGCGGACTGTTCAATCGGTTTACTTGCAACTTCCGTAAACATCAATCAACTACGGCATACCGTAAAAAATTTTTTTTGCAGGATTTTACCTATAAGATAACCCATACCAGTGATTCAGATGCCTGGTAAAACTCTGAAATAATTTTCAGAGGAATCTACTGGAAAAACAAAATTAGCTGCAATTTATTAATATATGTTTGACTATTAAACGTTTCAGTTTACCTTGGTCAGACATGAAGTGTTTTTTTATATATGTCGTTGTAATCGCGCCCTATAAAGTCAAAACGGTTAGCGTTTGATTCGGTGGCCCTCTTCAGCGAAAATTGGAACCTGAAAGCTGAAAAAAGGTTCCAAAAGTCACGTTTTCGCAGCTATTTTATAAAACAACCTGAAACCGCGCACTTTATCATCATTCATTTGAACATTTATTTTTGCAGGGAAGGAGCCGAGAACGACAAAGCTGCCAGCCCCCGAGCTGAAATCTGGGTCCGCGTACCTGCTGCTGCCCGCATACCCGATGCTGCCCACGTAGCCGCTGCTGCAATCCACACGGCGTAACGCTCACAGACTCCGCGCTGAGTTTGGTCGTGCGGCAACATATTGCGCTCCCATAAAGCGAGTATATAAGGCCTTACGTATATGTTGTAGTATATTCGTCATGCCGGCAACGAGCGCGCCAGACATGTGATAATCTACTGTGTCGCGATGCCTTCTATAATCTACATGTGGCGGCACCTAGGAGATGAACGGTTGCCCTAGCGCGAGCTTTATACTGCGCCACTCCTTCTCCCTCCAACCAATATTACTACTGTATTCTGGTTGTTCGCTCCGATCATAAAACCAGGCAAAAAATGAGATGGGACAAGGCAGACCTCGATATATCTATATGTGACCGAGTTACCTTGTGAAAACGGCAAAGACGGCAGATTAACAGGATATCGATGTGGATTTGGCGGTAAATCGACCACGAGCGGTCGATTTGTTTGCCGCAGCGTGATTTATTTATCAACCAGTCTAACTAGGTCGATTTGTACTTTTTATAGACTTCGAATTAACATAACGACCTCACCATATTATAAATCGATGATCATGCCAAGTAAAAGGACAAATACATTGATATGCACAATATTATATAATTTATATATCGTTGTTCCCATTAAGTACTTTAGCAGAGTGCATGCTGGTAGATGCAAAATGGCGAAAACCTTCGTTTCGGACATGCGATGTGCATGGAGAATGTCCAAGCACAGTCATACATTTCGTTAAATCATAACGGGTTGGCAGATTGATTGACTCATCGCTGAAAACTCCATAAATCATGGACACTCGTGGCCACAAGACTGATCTTGTGATACTGGGCATTACACCATGACCAAGAGACTTGTCCACACAAAACACACAGAACTGACTTCTTTGCCAGTGCCATGATCTGTAGTGATGACAGACAACATGCGCCGAACGTTTTGATTTTAAATTTCAAAACATTTTATGTGGAGCACAGATCATGTTGCATGAACGTTGACCCAGTTGGCAACAAAGTAATTCTCGAGGTGCAGCCCCCGCTTCGCGTGTCGTACAACCATATTACTACTTCGAGATGAACATTTTCAGCTGCTCCATCCGTTACAGACATCGTATATCCAGAAGATGCATGGATTGTAATCATTGCAGTATTTCAAGGTGACCTCTGGTAGCTGCTTTGTGCGCCCCAAGCCCTGTAATTGCAATTACTGCCGCTGGCCTTATTCAACCACTGTGCAATGTCTAGATGCCCATATGCAACGACAATGCACATTGCATCACTCGTGGGTATACATTTGTCCGTACTCGTGTTATAGATCCACTGCATCACTGCCGAATGTCCATGCTTTACCGCCAATCTTAGAGCTTCTGACGCGCAATGATCGTAAAGTATATTCTAGTCGACATATCGATTTAGTTCTCTTTGGTAGATGGCGCCAGTCTACCGCTCTCTCGTACAGCTACTGGACATATCGAGATGTCCTTGAGCGGCAGCAATTTCTAGTACATCTTCAAAATCCACATGCCATGAACCTCGGCCGTCTTGAGGTTCGCTCAACTACTGAAGCACATACAAATGACCTCCTCGCGCTGCGGCTTTGACTGTCTTCCACCAAACCGGCGTGATCCGGCTAAGTAACAACTCGAGAGTGCAAATTGACGCTCCTCCCTCACAAGCAGCCGTGAAGACATAGGAATTGAGTCAAATATCCATCAATGGATTGAACAGTATGGATCACGCACCCTCGCAAGCCGGAAAGCAATGACTCACCATACCTTGTACAGCGGCTCAGGAAATCATCCGTAGACCGCAAATTCGAGAATGCGAGTGATATTTTTTTTTGCTCTTCATGTGTCTAACTCAGTCCAAGGAAGTAACTGTTTGTAAAACTGATGACTTTTATTGACTTTCAAACTAATTTAAGGAGCAAGCCGAAGTACAAAAGAGATCAAATTATGTAAAGCGCTCTAGTGCCTGAGGATTGGTCGGATCGGTGTGAAACGGCAGCTCCCAAAAAAGCGACCATCACGTTAATTTAATGACCTCGGGAAGGTCAATAAATTAATGAGAAAAAATGATATAATCTACGGGCTCTGAGTGGTCTCGTTCGCAAATCAGATGCTTCGCGGTGTCTCATATGCAACACGTATCGTTTTGTATTATCTCTTTCTTTTCTTCGCCTTGCTCTTAATAGTTGGAAATTTTAATAACAAAACACAATTTTTTTTATTCCAGCACATAAACACTACATTTCACAGATAAATTAAACTATTGATTTTTCCGCCGTTCGTGCTCGTCAAAGCGAGGTATGCTTGTTCCTCCTGTACGCTGGTGGCAATTAGACGTTGTCTCTCATCCTGTACCAGACAGGATTTTTTTTCACTGTAAGGTGTTGTCTCTGGCTGGATGTAGAACATGCAATGCATCCTGACTACGCGTGTCTTTTTTCTCCGTATAAGGTTGGAGAAACAGCCAATATTGTACGACAGGATACTCATCTGTATTCGCTCGGCAACCAACCCAGTATTAAACTCAAACTCACCGTTATTCACCCCCAAAAAATCGCTTTTGGCACCTCCAGCTCATGGTCTTCCGGCTGCAACTGCTCGCCAATCTAATCCACAACGTAGGCGGCTCCAGCTCGAATTCATCCGGGGATCTTTACTCATCGCCAAAAATTAATCCATCTACTTTCTGGACAGTATACTTCACCGTCTCCACTGATGGATACTTGTTAGCTTCTTTTCCCACTTCAGAACACTATCGAGTTTGAGTCAAAAAATCAATGACATCAGTAACCGAGTTGCTTGGGAAAACGGTAAAATGAGACAAAATCGGAGGTTGAAGATCTCGAGGAGGTCCAATGATTAAGAGATACCATGTGCCGTGTGTTTTGATGTGTCCCGTGTCACGATTCCCGGGGGTCGAACCAAGAGTGTGGAGGTCGGATCAAGATCCGGAAGCGCAGGCCGACCGACAACCCAGTATGATTCCTCCGGTACCAATGGCTCCAACATCGAACGGGTACATGGCCTAACTGTACCGCCCTGGTGATACAGGAACAATCTCTTTGTTCGAAAGTCGGCAGAAGGCGGCTCGAGGTGGCTGACGACTAGAGGATGGTGCGTCGCCAGGGTGATGCGATGAGGAAGGATGGCATCCGGCCATCGAGAAACTACACGCTGCGAAGAAGGTAAGAGTGTCAGGCTAAGGACGGATGGCACGTCAAGGATCTCAAGACGGTCAGTTGATGGAGTGGCGTCTGTATGAGAATTTCGAAAGCGTTCCGACGAACACTTTCGCCAGTCAGTCGTACATTTCCCCTTTCAGCATAGAAGCAGAAACAACAGAAACAAGCAACTTTACTTCTATTACTTAGTGCGCCTTACTTACACCCAACGGTCTGCTACACCCAAGTCGAGGTCCCTACCCACTTAACACCCCGCGAGTGCCCGACCCCCGACAGGGAGGCTATACGACAGATTGTTAGAATTGATAATATTTGCCGGCTTGATTGAAATACGCTGCTCAAAGCAAATGTCCTCGTTTAGCACATATTCGGAGGATGTTCCTTGTTGACATCGAAAGTATTTGAATAAAAAAAAGTAATTTTAGCGGTCGCAGACGATCTGACTTGTCATTTTGAATTTTGGGTGATCTGAATTGATCTCAATATTGCGTTAGAAATATGCTTTATCACACTCACATGTTATGCGACATGCGACCATTAACAGGCGCACTGACCAATCATCTCCTTCGAGGCCTCGTCTGTCATCTGGGCGTTATGGCTATTTAAAAAAAAAAGCTATCGCTAAGAGCATCTCCACCAGTGCGGGTAAGAAGCAAACGGCAAAATGCAATTTTATATTACGCGCTCCCCATCGGTGCTGTTAAGCAAGGACTAAAACAGCACCTTCTCAGACTGTCATGTCGTTCGGTATGACAATTGTGATGCATTTACAGCAACGTTCGCGCCATCTTGTTGGCCACTTTAGTAATTGGCAAATAGCTCTGAACGCAATCACGACCGATCGACAAAATTCCTCCCTACCCCTTTAAATAAGGCCATAGCAAATTTGCTCGTGGCCTACTCGAGTTGCTTTTAAAAGCTGTGTTTACTCTGACCGGTGCGGGCGATTTTGCAGCAAATGTGCCGCTTGGTACTCACCGGTGGAGATGCTCTAACTTATTTTAATAAGTAAACGTTTAAAATTCTTTTTTATTCTCAAGTATATTTTTAGAGGCACCAATTGCATTTCTCAATAGCTGAAAGATGCCACTGTCGAACATCATTTGAAGCACATTGAATACCATTACAAATGCTATTTTTCGAACTGGCATTGTCGAATCGTGTACGCGTAAGAATCCACCAAATCATTTTTTTGTCTTGCCGTTTTAAATCTTTGAGTATAAGCCGTTCCGGATTCGCCTCAGAAAGCCACCATGATATCTCCAAATGACGATACCTGATAGCTAGTTTCGTTGTTGTTGCAAGGTCGAGCGGTGGTCCGTATTCTAGGAGCCAACGTAACATAGGTATCCTATCGAGATGGCCAGAGGTACTAATGAATTTTAAAGTTGTTATCCTAAATCCATTTGAGAAAGCCAACGTGCTGCATAGATCTGGTTATTATTGACCGCTAGATCCAGAAGGTCGGGATCGCTCAGATCGAATTTATTAATGTAAAACCATTGCAACAATTTCACGTCACCTCTACTGGCATCGACACGGATGGGAATTTCTGCGCACAGTTTAAGTCCTAGCGGCTTGATCCAGTCTAGGATATCGATATTGTCGCAACGAGCTGCAATTTCCGCAAGATATCCCAAACAACTCTTGGCACAATCGGGCCGCTTTTTGTAAGTCCGTTCCACGGTGACCACCGAAGCAGGCCATACATGCCCTCGGTGTAAGATTTGCTGTGGACGTATCATATGCAAGTTTTTTATCTCGAAATGTTGTGCTTCTTTGATGACACCACTAGAAACCCCTTCATTCCTGTGTGTTCCATTAGATACAGTACTACGTCCAAGTGTCCGTATCGGGCAGCACTATCCATAGCATTTGTTGTACTCCCTTCATCTCGATTTTTATTTTGCCATCGAACGACGTGAAGATATCCGTTTTGAGCCGCCCGGTCCATCGCTTTAGGTACGAAATTGTTTGGGTAATTCATGTGAAGCCACTGTAGGACCTCTAGGTGTCCAAATTCTGCTGCTTTAAGCGAAATCGTTTCCGATCACTCTTCGGTTCGATGATCATTCAACCACTGGATAATATTCGCACGACCATTGATCGCAGCACCATCCATAACATGGATGCGAAATGTGCTCGGTAAACGCTCATATAGCCACATTATTTGCATAAAGCCATTTGACGACATCGGCATGCCCATAATTGCGGCAAGAAAGAAGGCTCTTGGCGAACAACCTTCATTCCGCGTTCAACGCAACCATTTTAATGTCTCCAAATGGCCATTTTCAGCTGCTCCATCCATTATAGCCTTCGTGCATAAAGGCGATGTTGTGATTTCATCCACTGTAGCGTTTCTAGGTGGCCGTTGCTAGCGGCTCTATCGATAGCCCAAATACTACAGCTCTGGTGACGATTGATGGTATACAGCCACTCTGTTATCGCGAGGTGGCCATTACCCACAGCACAATCAAATGCATTAATCCAGAGGATACACCTGTCGATGCTTGTGTTATAAATCCACTGGACCATGTCTAAATGCCCGTTTTCAGCTGCCAATTCCAGTGCTTTCGACGAGCAATGTTCATGTAGCATACTCTCTTCAATGTATTCACCACCAAACGATTGGCTCCAGCGAATGCCAGTCTATTCCTCTAATGTACAGCAACTTGACAACATCCAAATGACCTTTCGAAGCAGCTACACGCAACATCGTTCTAAAATCACCCTTCCATGGACCGCGGCCATCTTGCAGCTGGGCCATTCAACGGAGCACGTGAAGATGTCCTCCTCGTACTGCAGCATAGACAACTTCTTCCCAAAATGGCGTGGTTCTCTGAAGTAAGAAGCTAAAGGTGCATACTTGTTCGCCTCTTCCACATGCAGCTGTGAAGATTTTATGCACAACGAAAGATGATCGCACAACATGGTGCAATGAGTCTCCTTGAGTGGGGAGGTAATGCTTTACCACAAATATTGGAATTGTCCCATCATAGCTTATTTTTGTAACAAATTCCAAAATGACAATCCCATCGCTGTTCAAGGCAAATTTTCACATATTTTGTAGGTTGACGAAAAACGACCTTTTCTGTCCGTCAGATTGATATAGACGACTTATCGATCAACAGCAAATCGTAAAAAAAGAAATGTATGCTAAAGTACAGCTCTCTATTCTCAACAAGGTCGCTTCTGTCATACTTAAAGTTCCATCACTTTGTCATTTTTTATTATTATCTGTATACATACAAGTTTGCAACCGATTCGAGATACGCGATCACGAAACGGACCACCTCTCTGTTACAAATCATCAGTAGAGTTGAGCATGGATTGGCTTCATATAGAGATAACACCCACGATTATTAATAGTGAACACTCGCATGACTCTTTTGAATTGTTTTTACAAATGGCAAGCTCCTTTCCCTTAAGTCACGCAAATTCCGTGAGGAACCTCGATAGCTTATGCGTTTTGCAGCGGTACCACTCCCTTGTTGTAACGGGGTACAACCCAAGTGTACCCTAGTTACATGAAGACCCTGGTACATGGTACCAGAGGCTCACTGAGCCAACCATTGGATATCTACATAGCTTCAGTATAGGTGACTTCTAGTTTGCATGAGAGCTCATGCTAAGTTTACCTATAAATACATCAGTCTTTAATCTACTTTTCTAAGTAGCAAACCGTTCCCTTTGAGGCCGGGAACACGTGAACTGACGTTCACTTTGGTATTAAATACCCGTAAGCACTTCCTATGTGCAAGGTGCTGTGTGACCCCGTCACGCTTGGTAGCACTTGTAGTCAATCCTATGCCTGCGCAGGTAGATTGCACCGCCTGAATCCTCTGTAGTCTCGACGTTTGAGCCACGATGGACCGAAGTGAGTTTTCTCACTTGATCGCCTCGCAGTTCCTGTCTGTTCAGATGATGGGAGGCATCTTTGGGCACGATGTCCTCCACAGCTTGGCCGCGGCGACGCCTGCCGAGCAACACGAGCGCGTGACCACGTTTTGAGGCCTACGAGCGTGGTCCCATCGCGCACGTCCACGGGCCTGGAGGCGTCAATGGACGCATAACAGACAGCCAGGCCTAAGCCGGTAAGGCTGAAGGTCCCCGCGTTTGAAGGGGAGGAAGGGGAACACCTTCACTTCTGGGCCCGAGAAGTCGAGATCGCCATGAAGGCGGGCCTCATCTCGGACGAGCCACTTCGGGTGTCTTTTGCCCTGTCCAGCCTTGATGGACGTGCCAAGAACTGGGTGTACACCAGGAAGACGTCGTCTCCTGGATGTTTCGCATCCTGGGCGCAACTGTGTGATCAATTGCGCGCCACCTTCCTACCAGCGAGCAACCAGTTCCGCCAGGGCTCGCGCTTTCTCGCCTGCGAGCAAGGCAGACGCGAGCTGCACGAGTACGTACAAGAGATGCGCACGTTGGCGGCTTAGCTAGCTGGGAGTCCCCACCCTGAAGACATTAAGACAACAGTCTTCATGGACGGCCTGACGGTCGGTCCTGCACGCACGCAGCTTTTTCGCGTGCATGCGACCACAATGAAGGAGGCGATTCGAATCGCTCTCCAAGAGGAGTACAGTCACAAACAGGCTGGTACTTCTCGGGAAGTGGAGCACCGCCACGACCAGGCTGGTGTTCCTAGGGGACGGAGCAGTGCCAAAATGATGTTCCTGCTCCTGCTGTTTCGCAGCCCGTGAGCGCCGGTGCGAACAACGAGCCCGAACCCATGGGCTTATGCTGAGTCGAGAGCTTGGTCCGCCGCTCCAGGTACAGCGGACATGGACACTACCAGCGGTACGTCCTTCACCAGTCTTCGAGAAGAAGACAGCCCGTGGATCCCAGGGCCGGTGGCGTAGGCCACCGCCAGGTGGGCGATGGCTCTCCAGCTACCAGTAGAGGCGGTATGCCCTACTGAAGAGCGCTGAGTCTTTGTGATGGGTGTGCCGGTTGTGCGCACCACGAGACTTAGCCCAGAGAGACACAGTTCTCTCAAACCGGTGAAGAGCAGTGGTGGACTACTGGAAGTACACGTGGTGTATGGGGGTACGGTACCCCTTGAACGTTTGATAAGTTCTGGCGCATTGACACGCCGCCGGAATGTCGCTTGGCATAGCGACACCTGACTGCACTTTACGTCAGAGTGGCAGTCGTGGGCTGGTCTCTGGTGGACTTGCCTTTGGTACGGTGAAGGAAGTACCAATGGTCCTCGACGGACCTGAACGTTTGCGTTCGATGAACTCGCGCACCACAGTGTCGATCGCAGTTCTCGCCATTAACAATTTGGCTGTGCCGAACACAAGGCACAGACCCAGACATTTGGTGTGGCAAGGCTACGATAGCCTGCCCGCCCAGGCCTATGACGGAGCATTGGTGAGTCATGTTCACACCTCTGCCATGCCTTGGGCGTCTGAAAGAGACCGACAGGACGCAGTAGCGTCACGGAGTTGTCGGTTTGCTGACGGCGCCACGTGCAACAAGGCCATGCCCTGCTGCGGCAATGCCGTGGGCATGGGTCTTTTGCCCGGCGTGTGGACCTGCTACGCCAGCAGCGTCCAACGCCGAAAGTCGTCGCACAGTATGGGCATCGACAGTGGTTATGCCTGTTAGCGCTAACCAGGTGGGTTTATTAGGTCCACACACGGTCGACCAGACCTTAACTGAAGAGGAAGGCGCTGTTTGCGCTTTCTGCGTGGACAACACATCCACACGCAGTCGCCCAGACCATAACTGAATGGGAAGACGCGGGATGCGCTTCTTGTGTGGGTAACATAGTTCCACATGAGGTCTTGAGTGCCTCTGATGTCGCCATAGAGACATCACACGACGTGGGTAACGGAGTTTCACGTCACGGTCGCCGTTGCCGACACCGTCACCGCCGTAAGTCGAGCCTGAACCTTGTTCAGTCTGACGTCGCTCCAAGCGACTCGGAGTCCAGGGCACGGACTCCTTCGACACGGCCGGCCGAAGGGTGTTATTACATCTTTGACGGCGTGATCGGTCTCCCAAGATGCGGTCTGCGACGCACATTGGAAGTGTACGTGTCTTTACGGCAATGCCGGACTTTTGTCCGGTGTGTGTGGGTCTGCCACGCCAGCAGATCCAAACACCGAAGGCCGTCGCGCCGTGTAGGATTCGACAGTGGTGATGCCGAATGGCGCTATCCACTGCAGGTACCATAGTCCGCACCGAGCCAATGGCGGCTCCAAGTGGTGAGGTTAATGTTCCACGTCAAGTCACGCAGACTCAAACTGCTTAGAAGTGTGGTCACCAGTAAGCCCACTATGAGAAGAGAGTCTATCCAGGAAGAGACCTACCCCAGAGCTCTCCTCGAGAGGACAATACCCTCTCGGGTGGATGGCAGCTCCCTGGTCGGCGTGTGTCGCCACCGGACCCCCACTCTTACGCTGGGTAGCATGGAAGTCCTCCTGCTGCTGGTAGAGATCGCTCGTGATCTCCCACGGATCATCAACGACACCCTCCTCCTCTTCATCTGAAGAGCCGAAGATATCGTGGTAGGAACTACTAGTCTCCTGCTCTTCACGGAGCACAGACTTTGAAGCCATGCGCATCTTAGAGTGTTTGGCCTCTTCGGTTGCTGCTTTACCAGCCTGAGCACGGTCAAGACTCTCGGCTAGCGAGGGGTTCTTCGGAGGTTTGCCTCCCTCGTCGCCGCCAGCATTGGGCGAGCCCTTGGCCTCGTCGGTCGCTGGGCTGCTGCAACGGATGCCGGTGGCCGACGTGCCGCTCCAGACATCGAGATCGAATTCAACCAGGAAGAACGCGACGCCTTCGATCAGGTGATGGAGCTGTTGGCGACGTCAGCAACACTCGACTTCCAGTACGATAGTGCCACTACGTGCCCATAAACGGATGAGTCGAATGTTGGCTGGGCAGCTATCATCACCCAAGTAAATAACTATGACTCTACGCGGCCTGTAACTGAACAACAGCACCGTCTCATCCAGTGCATGAGTGGGACCTTCACTGGCAGCCAGTTGAACTGGACTGTCATCGAGAAGGAGGCCCTGCCCATTGTACTGGCGTGTGATAAGATTGACTACCTGTTAGCCGTTCAGGATGTTCTGCGACCACAGGAACCTGATTCATATTTTCGCACCACACGAGAAAGTCAAGAAGCACATTAAGGGTAAGCTTCTCAGGTGAGCGATGAAACCGATGAACTTCCGATACATTTGTGGAGCACGTACCTGGACCAGACAACGTGTGGGCAGACTTGTTATCCCGATGGGCAGAGAATCATATCCCAGTGGCAACCGTGAAGAGAATCAAGTCAGTACGTCGACGAACTACGCCAACTTCAAAAATGCTACGATCACTGGACGACGAGAAGTTCATTTGGCCTACACTACAATAACTAACCATTGTCCAAGTAAGGTTCGAACCGCCGACGAGAGCGGTGACCACAACGGACGGGGTGGTCAATGCCGCCAAAAGCAACCGAGCTCATACAAAAGCTGAGTATCGTTGCACACTGTGGTGCCCAAGGACACCGCGGTCAATACGCCATGACCGCCCACCTTGGCCGACCTTTCAAAATCGACAATCTCAAGGGAACGGTAGCGAAATTTGTGAACGATTGCTTGCTGTGCTTGCACTGTCGAGGGGGGGGGATTGTCCTAAGGCCTTGGGACGAAGTGATCAACTGCAGCACCCGCAATGGCGTTCTCCATTTCGATTTCTTGTACATGGGAGCCCGCTACGGACCAAGCAAGTACATTTTGGTCTTGAAGGACCATGCTACACACTACTGCAAGTTGGCGGTGGCGGCCACTGCTGACAGCATAGTCACGAGTGAAGCGCTACCGATGTGGCACTCAAGGTTCGGAGTACCGCCGGTCTGGGTGTCGGACAACGGCACGCACTTCAAGAATGAAATCGTGGCCGAACTGAGCCGCCGACTGCGTACCCAGCAGACCTTCACGCCCGCTTACAGTGCTTGGGTGAACGGATCTGTCGAGAGAGAGAATCGCGACATACTGCAGGTCATCAAGGCGATGATCCTATCCTACAAGGTGACTTAAAAGGATTGGGCAAACCTGGTTCCGCTGGTACAGGTGAAGCTGCATCATACCGCTGTGCCATCGCTGGGGAGCCGGTCACCGTTGGAGTTGTTTACGGGGTTACAAAACCTGAATCCATTGCAAAAATTCTACTTATCTAAAGCTAAGAAGCTCCAGCGGGTGCCGAAGAGTGCCGAGATCGACGGTTATCTCGCTGACCTACGTGGAAGTATACAATACATACACTGTACTGTTGAGGACAAGAGGCTCAAATAACGCCTGCTCAACAAGAAACGCGAGCGTGATGAAAATCGGGTGAACTTCATGGTGGGTGACTATGTGCTCCGTTCTCGAGTGGATGAGAAGAAGAGCAACGAGCTACAAGAAACACGGGTGGGTCCGTACCGTGTGGTGCGTGCGGACACTCATTCGTTTCGATTGCGGCACTTGGTATCCGGCGCCGAGCTGGACGTACACGCCTTGAGATTGGATATGTACGCTGATGACAGCCCGGAAGTGACGGACGAGCTGCTCGAGCGCATATCTGCGCAAAGCATCGCGCTGGCGGTCGACAAGTTCAAGGGCCATCAGTGGAATATCAACATGAAGGACTACGAGATCAAGGTCGGATATAAAGGTCTACAATCTTTTGAGGATTCATACGAGCCTATGACTGATCTCGCGAAGGAGATACGCGTGTTGGTGGACAACTGCGTGATGCAGACGACGGACCAGCTCCACGACTCCTGGCAAGAGCGGCAACAAAGTGGTGGTTGACAGCGTGGGGAACTGGCTGTTCCAACCACAACAACGACTGGTGAAGAGCGACCATCTCGAGGTGGAACACGACCGGCTCGGCACCGACAGACTGGTTGGAAACGGCGTCGAACGGCCGATGGACATGGCGTCCAGCAGGGAGACCAAGACCTCCACGATGGAGGTCAAGCAAGTCTGGGGCAGACCGCGACTGGGTTGGCTGGCAACCGAGAACCTCACCGATATGCAGGTCGTCAGACGCGGTCGAGAACCGCAGCCGCAGGAGACGGGATGAAACCTGGTGGCAAACGGAGCCGAAACATTCGATATCGCAGGGACCGTGGCCAGCGCAGCTAGTCCAGATGGACTACGCTCGCGCGGTGACCGAGCGTTTGGGAGGTGACCAAGCTTATGGGGCTGTGTAGTGGATTCTAGGCATTTCAGCATGGTTCACCGCAGCGAAACTCTCAGGCCGTCAGAACACATCCAATTTAGTGGCTGCAGGAAGTGCAACTGCTGGGCGATGCCTGACTCGTTAGGAGGCAGTCTCACGTGGAAGTTGCCCGACGGCGTCAGCTGTATGCAAGAAGTGGACTGACTGCTGGACGAGGACAATGAGTGCAGGCTTGTCTTGCTGGACAAGGCAACAGTGCCCCGGTCAAGCTATACAAAGATCTAGTATGCCCAACTGCATATTTCTATTGTATGGTTTCATTTCGAAGACTGTCAAGCAAGTGGCTTCTGCCTATGACAGTCTGTACTTGTGAGGTTGGTTGACACGGGCTGGTTACCATCAGACCCGTGATCCTGTTCCTTCCTCACTTTCCATTTTACTTAGAGGAGCACACATCAATAGACTACACTCTATTTCCATTCGGGTTGGCTTCCGCATCGACTGTGTTTCCGTTGATTCAGTGCTTCAACCCGGGACCCACTACAATAATGTTATACTGTTTGGACTCAATCCAGGCGACACAGACAACGTTCAGTTAGCTATCTTTTTCACACAGATATTAGGAATCAGGATTCGCATTATTACATAATCTATCTTTTCTGCCGGAACACCAGAATCGATGAATCCGTAAAATTCCGCTTCGAACCGCATTCCTCACCTCTGAAACAAAGTTTAGAGAAATACCGATTAAGGTGATCAAAAAGTTTAAAGGGTTTTGGGAGGTACCATTTTTAAAATATGACTATTCTAGAATATTTTGCTCATCCCACCCTACACGTTGCCGTAGTCCTACTGAACAGACAATAACATCTACCACACACGTAACAAAACAACACAAAAACGTGGAAATGTGGTTGCATGTTTATGTTTCTTGGACGAGTGCCCCGGCTCGCAAAACCGACGCTGGCAAATGTAAATGTATAGACAATTTATAAATCCCTCCAGACACGGAAACAGCACCATAACAAGAAAAAGGTCCAAGCAGGACACCGCGTCGAAGTGTACGGGCTACCCATTAATCTTTAACGCCGCCGGTTTCGTTTTTGTTTAACGTCTCTGGTGACATTGTGATTATTTTCGGCTGTTCCCTTTGAAGACATAAGCGGTGTATTTCCCTTATCTATACATCGATCATAATGCACGATTTTACGATATATGCTTTGCCTAACGCTAAATTAGACAGCTTGAGTCTGAAAAGTATTCAGACGCAAGTAGAGATCTCGCTTTGCAATGATTGGTTTCCCGGACCTTCTGGCCCGGGCGGTTCGCAGTTAGCTTGTGCTATACGAAGTGTTTTGGCGATATGAGGCCTCGTACATACATTTGCCCTGTTAGTTACGCAGTCATCGGTTAAATAAAAATATTAGCCATTACACCATGACGTTATATTATAGTATATACAATGTATATCTAAAACACATATATCGTACGAGAACGCTGGTTGAGGTTGTCCGGGCCTTTCATTTGCAAGCTTCTCAATGTGTATTGAAGTATAATACCCCGAGTCCACACTATGCTCTGTTATTTGAACATCTTCAATTGCAAGGAAAAAAAACATGCCAATGGAAGGCACAAACAGTAATATGTTTGCACGAGCTGGATAGGCAGTCTTCCTCAACGCTGTAGAGATACTTCTCTGGTCCACCTTACAATGGCCCGTGAGTTTTTTTTTGTGGGCCACAATATATAAAAGTAAAATTGCTTGAATACAAAACATTTTTGGTATCCTGTTTGGCGCCTAAATCGCTGGTTCAACAAGAACAATTTTGACGCGCTTCATTCATCACCACCCACGGCAAATGCACTGGCGTTTAAATTCGTCTCATTAATCATTTCGCGCCGCCAACACGGAACAACCCCCAGCCCAGTCAAGGATGCTTAGAAAGCTGCACCAAATGGACGTCTCACCGCAACTGAAGGTGGCCATTGCACTGTATCTTGCTCAACAACAGTCGGTAGTTGCCTACGATAAGGCAGTATTGCCACAGCGGCATCGGGCTTCGGTCTACATCGTCACACCCTCCGCAAGATGTAACGACTGCAACACGACAGCGCAACACTGCTGCAAGTTCAACAGCGGCGATCTCCTCCTCCTCGACGGCTCGACAACGTCGAAGTGGTCGAGAGGGTACGAGATGTACCTCGCTGCCAGCGGCAAAATCTGCGCCCGCTTGGCACCACTACAGGCATCCCTAAGTCCACCCTACTGCGTTATTTTAAGCGAAGCGTAATCTAAAGACGGATATCACGCGTTCGACCAACCCTCACCTCACAGCACAAGATCCGACGTTTAGCTTGGGCATTGGGTCGTGTCAAACATCCAATAAATACTGTTATTGATTATTGACAATGTTTTTTTTGAAATGCCAATAAACAATATTTTGTCTTTAAAAAAATTCTGTTCGAGCTCACATCGTATCGATATCACCACATGCACGACACAGTGCATCTTGACGATAAATGGTTCAACATATACAAAGCGAACACGAAGTATTACCTAGCCAAAGACGAGTGTCTGCCGTACCGCACGTGTCCCAATAAAACGATACATATGGAAGGTAATGTTCCTGGCTGCAGTGGCCAGACCTCGGTACGTATTCAGCAAAATACGCTACTTTGATGGCAAGATTGGTATTTGGCCGGTCGTGGAGCGAACCGTTGCTCAAAGAGGCTCCAAAAGCCGACCGAAAGGTGCCCAAGTGAACAAGAACATATCAATGATTCGCAAAGTGCACACGACGATGCTTCAGGAAAGTTTTTTCCCGCTATTCGGGAGAAGTAGTCAGGTAAGTTCATTTTAAAGGTGATATGTTGCTGACTGTTGCTCTTCGAGCACAATGCTTCTTATATGTTGCTTAATGTTGCACTTATATTGCAGGAAGAAAATCCGGAGCGATTAAGGTTCAGCAGGACAATGCTGGACCCCACGTCCAAGATAGTAAATGCCGACCTTGTCAAAGCCGATCAGGTGGACGGGACATCCATAGCCAGCAGCCGCATTCATCTGATATGAACGTATTACATCTCGGCTTCTTCCATTCATACAGTCCCTGCAGTACCACACGCCTACGTTTAATATTGACGGCCACATCGCTGCTGTTGAGACTGCTTTTGACTCTGTAATCTACCTTACTTTAGATAAGTGTTTTTAACACTGCAAAAGGCCCTAGGTACAGATATTGCATGCAAAGGAGGGAATAACCACAGTCTCCCTCGTGTTCGCAAGCTTCACCTCCTCAACGCTATACCACCAGTTTCATTACCTGTGATACCGTGAAAGTCGATGCTGGATTCGCTCATTTGCGCTAAGCATAGTAATACCCTATTTTTTTGCAAATCAATCAAAGTTTATTTTTTCATATTGCCTTGGTGAAAGCTGACTGGTCGATTTATTTTGGTACTGTCGACTTAACCGCTACGCTATCTGCGTCACAATGAATTAAACCTCATGTTATATCTACGCTTTGGGCTCGTTTTATACCAATCTGTTTAGGTTACATGTAATCCGTTTAAAATAAACTCAGAAAATCTGTATATAAGCGCTGTTAATTATAGCTAAAAACTGAGTGAATTGCGACACTTTACCTCATTTCTGGTGGTCGCGCCGGCAGAAAAGCACTGTTATATTCATTTGCGTGCTCGGTATGTAAACAGTTTCAACATGATCTTGTGCAGAATGACGCGGTCTTTTCATCCGTGCATTTCACGCCAACAAACTTACACAAATGTTGTTGCTGTCCTGTAGCTTGATTCATCAAATGACCATTCTTAGGTGGACAAGAGAAGTACTCCCGTTCCGTGCCCTCTCACAGAATTTACAAGTAATGTCATGACATCATTCACCCTGCATCTCATGCACCTGCATCGCAGCCGCAGCATCGGTCTGTGCATTTGATGCTGCATTGGGTACTTCCTTCAAAACTATAACACCAGTCACGACATACGTGCTAAAATCTTTAGCAAAATTTATCTAGCCTCTACCAGTACTTGTATCGGCTAAGCCGCACACTATAATAGCACTGTACACCAGAGGATGATAGTAACTTGAATTTTGCAGTAGTAGATACATATACGAATGACTGGAGCTTCCAATTCTACTTTACTCTTTATCTGTACACAAGAACGACGATACTATTGATATCATCTCGCGCGATAATATTCATCTAACCACGAGAGATAGTTGTTGCATTAATTTAAAAAATTTTAACCTAATGAGCGAAATTAGACGGGTCGATACGGTAGATCAGCTGGAAGGTACTGTAGACCAATTCTGAAGACCAAGACCACTAGGAGGACACGCAAGCTCCTGAGTAATTAAACTAGAAAATCATTTAATGATAAACTTATCAAGCCTGGCAGTAAGTACGATATTAATTTGAATTTGAAGTCGTACTTAAGGTCATCGCTCCAAAAAGCTTTTACAGTGATAGGTTTTGAGTTTTCTATCGAAGTTTTAGAAATATCTCAAATGCCTCGAAATGTGTGGCTTTCCAAATTGATGGGAGCTGATAATATTAGGCAGATTTATTGAAATAGCGAATATATACGGGAGGTACAAAAATCAAGACAAAAAGTAGAAAATTCCAAACCGATTTTCTTATGTGCAGTCATAGAGGTATAGGTACCTGGCTGTGCTCTCCACACATATGCATTTTGCAATTTGCATAGAGGCGACGTTACCACCGACAAACGAACTAACCAAGCGCACTGGTACAACCACACGTTCACTCTCTCCTCCGCCGTTGTCAATCCCATAGAACTCGCGCTCTAGACTTCATAGTGTATGGCACCAATATCTCGTCTGACAGTCAGGAGCTGGATTGCTATCCATTATTTAAGGCCAGCACCACGCATGCACGTTGTGCTTGTTCTCCTTGCAATCGCTCCCGCTAGGCCACAATGCTAGAAGTAGTGTTGACTGAAAATACTACCGAGTTAATACCAATTACCGTTAATCCCTTCCTAATAACAGTTATTAGGGGTATTACCTTTTATGTAAATTTGACGTAGGGGCTGCAGAACTTGAAGGTCCCGAGAAATGGCCAATCATAAGCTAAATGTTTTGTACACAATCCTTACATAAATGTAATACCAACGGTATTAAATCGTTAATTTACCGCGGTAAGGTATTACCGGGTATTAACAGCTAGAAGCATGCTAGTAGTGGGCATTTCTCACTCCGAACAAACCTAAGGTGAAGGATACAGTTTCTTGCACATAACAAATTACTAGGTGATTAAGCACGTCCAGAAATATATATTCTCCGGGAGAATTCTAGGTGTAATGACGATTGAAATGCTTTGACAGATAAGTAAGAATATTTTTCATCTCTATGAATTTGAGCTCTTTACTAACGTAAACGTTAGCTCTGAGAGAAACATACTGTACATAATTCTGAGCTTTCAGTTCTGTCACTTCATGAAACTGTTAATATAGCGTACGAAGAACTTCTTCAGCACATCACTAGGGACACCGATACACGTTGATTCTTAGTTGTTTGTACTAGATGAGCCCGTAGTGTCAGCTTTTACCCTTACAGTTTGATAATCTTGAAAGACACTACGCTTGTGTCATCCATCAATTTACAGCGGTGCATCGTGAAGGTGCTCCCCCATCACTAAAAGAAGGCGTACGAATGTTGCATGATCTCAAAATCGTTGCAACTCAGAGACAGGTTGCACGAATGTTGCATGACAAAAATCTTTCGATTGCCATTAAAACATGTTGCACGAATGTTGCATGATCTAAACATATCCTGGTTTGTAGCCCGCCTAACACAGTTCTTCGAACTGCGAATTTAGGAAACAGTTGATATGATAGGATACTCAACGCGACACAAAGTCAAGCAACGAGATGTGCTGCTGGTCGAAGACGGTCATTATAAACGGCATCACCACCAGCATCATCAAGCTTCTTTTCGGTCGTTGGGTGAAGATGGTGATAATTCAGTTTCCTCGTCGGCAGAAGTAGAACCTGTGTTGGAGTTGGATATATTGCTGTCGAAAAACGAGCGAGCGAGTCTTCTTGATGCTATTCACGATTTCGAGTCGCCCAATCCTATGGAGCCGATTGATGCCCAGCCGTCACTTTAGCATCCTCCTCAGTAACGTATGCAAGCATCACCACTTAAGGGAGCGTTTCATTCGGGGGCAGGTTTGGTTGGACAACTTTCTTGGCCAATCAGAGCTCCGGATCTATTCCTAGACCTAGACACCGACGGAGAAACCAGGGCATCATGAAAGGAAAGACCGGAGTGGCACGCCTTCAACTGATCGAAAAAAGACTGCGGCTAAGACTCCAGTTCATCGTGGAAGTCATTAGTAAAGCCACCAAGACCGCTTTCGCTGAACTCAGCTTCTTCATTTCCTCCTGCGGGTATGCCTTCTTATGGATGTGTTCCAATGCGTACGCGTCTCTATCATATTCTGGTACATTCCGTGCAGAATTCGGATGCTGGATCTTCACTGTCGTCATATGAACGCAATTATCTGATGTATTCTCCGTTGTTTGTCCCAACGAAAGCCACCGAGACGGTGGGATCTCTATGGTTATTGCTGGACGCTGCCCAGTGTGAAACCGGATGTGAAATTGGTGGGTGAAGTATTATGCGTCGTGTACTGTTTCGCTGTCTTGGATGCGAACTCGTTGTTGGCAAGTGCACACAGCCGTGTAACGACGGCAACGCTATGCTCCTCCACGATGTGTCGTGCAACAGCCAGGGTAGTATGCATGGACTTTCATGTTAGGTATGCTGGAACCTGCTAGAGATCGAATACTCGCGTCAAGCACTGAGCAATGGCGATGGAGGGGGGACGCTCCAGTGGCCAACACCGAGCACTGTTCCGTCATCGTTCGTCGACGTCTCCGCACTCACTAATGGGGACGCCCCCGCTTGTGCCAATGCCTACGAGCCCTGGATTGGTAGCTCAACAGGATCATTTTCACCGTTTAGACGCGCAACAAATGGTTCAGGGACTACGAAGCATGTGCCTGCTGACCAGAAGCACAACATCATGGACTTTAGAGGTAATGCGACGACATAATGCGTAAACGAAACACATGTAGAACTTTGCCACTACATCAATCTTTTTATGATAATCTTTGACGCAGAAATACCAGAGATTGATAACAGCGTATCGCCATAGCAGACTTTCTCATGCCCAAATTGTCGCCGACCTAAATTGAAAAGTTGATATAAGACCATAGCATCCTATAGAAGCCCAAGCTACATAGTTCTGGTATGATCAGGCAGCTACACGCATGTCCAAGCTCCTTGTACAAAGAGCAGCCGTTGGTCCTCCATAATAATTTACATTTCCTGTCTGCATGGCGAATCGCGGAATGGAGTTCACAAACAACGTCTCGAGGGTGCTGCTTTGAAGTGGATTGGACGGGGTACGCCATCAAGTTTTAAAAAAACTTTTATGTCAGCACAATTGACGATACGTGCACAAGTTTGTCGTGAATAATTTGCTTTGTCATCATAGATGCCGATACTGTAACTGATGTTTGCGTTATTACATGTGTGCTGTTACCAGCATCTGCCACGCACCGGTCCGCGTACCCTCCAAGTATCTTTGAGCCTCATGATTTTACAATCCTATAGCTACAGTTTCCAGAGGCCTAGAGTGTAAAAATTACTTTTGTGTTGGTGCCAGCCAATCACCGATCAGTCGCAGTGGTTTTTGGAACAAACATATTTATAGAGTGTGTCTTTGCTGAGGTGTTGTAAATTAATGAACAAACTTAATAGTGAGTGTTACTCCAGAAATTATAGGAAGATAAAAAATGAGAACGAGATTTCTTTCATTGAACGAGAAACCTTTATTCTAGCAAGCAATGTTCTACAACTAGGCTTGGCAAACTCAAATATCTTCACATAAAAATTATAAACAGTAACCATCGTTAAATAATATGCAGTCCTTATTAATATATTTCCTATTTGTATGTTTCTGAGCTACTAAGCATTTCAATGATATTAAATACGCATTTAGCACGGCTCGTTTTGGCACGAGTTGCAATCGTCGGTATTTTACGATCAGGAGTAACATCAGCAATAGATGCTTTGCCTAGTCACCTTCACAAAAGGGTGCTCCTTCTGAGGTTTCTCGTGAAACGTACATGCAAGAATTGAGGCCTAGCAGGCGAAGCAGAACCGTTTAGATCATAATGCAGATTGCTTATTATTATTGTATATAATTTTTTGCCAATTGCCTCTGTCCGGCATCGAACACCTTTGGAGTATCTTCATCGGTAGTTTAGCCACGCTCGTCGCCGGCTTTGTCCGACCCGCAAGCGCTGAAATTACTTCGCCATCCGAGCTGACCACTCATCGCTCTTGCACAACTGGTATCTACCCCCGACGCAGAAGAGATAAGCATTAGAACGAACGAAATTGCTCAAAAATTTATCAAGGTGGTTGGCGACAAGAAGTCCCGCGATGAACTAAAACCCAGAGAACTTCCTTTTTAAAAGCCACCGCAGAGAAGGATGCTGCAGAGGAGAGGGCGAATAAACTCAACGATGCAGTTCGATACGGAAAGCGACACAAATCTGGTTAGTAGACCGTTGCCAAACTCGAAGAGATTGTAAAATTGAATCTGAAACAAAAAGCGGTGGTGGGAGATTGAGCAGATAGCTTTTAAACGAGAAATCAACACGTTTAATGAATTCCAGTCGAACTGCTACCGCTTACTTCAGTTTAAATTGAATTCGTTATTAACACTAGTGTTACGACTTTCTTGAAAAGGCTGAAAAGCGACTAGCCGGGTAACCGTTCATAAATACGATCAAGACGAGCGCACCAGCGGCGGGTAGCGTTAGTGCTGCGTGTGTACCGCGACGCTGTAGGTGATAGTGGCTCATTAGGCAAGACACCGCCATACAACATAAGCAAGCTCGCCCTCGTCGCATCTCTTAAAACTAACATGACACACGCGCAGATCCGCGCCAAAGACATCTGAAGATCCTTTGATGACGCAGGCTGAGGTCGCTCAATGGGCGAAGACCACTTTCACGCTTTCTGCAAAACCTACTTGCATTGGATTATGAAAGGGGGAAACGTCTATCAGTCTCGGACGCTCATGGTCGAGATCTACAGATTGAACTCAGCGACTTTAAGTGCTCAACGACATTGCCGGAAGAACTGTACAGAGAAAAGAACGGGTTGCTAATTTTGATATACGAGCGAGCTCACTGCGCCGCAAAGCGGCGCAGCCAACTCGCACCTTTAAAACTTGATACAAAACCTATTTGCGGATGTGAATGTAGGTAGAATAAAAAGGAAGCTCACAATACTTTCGAGTATTACTTTTAATATAATACATCAATTGACATGACCTGGAAGGCTCTTCATCTAATTACGTAGCACTGTTTTTCTCACTATGTTATATGTTATGACTTACGAACAGGAGATGATGCTGTTCAAAAGACTAAGGACATTACAGGAAGCTAATAAGTAACGTAGTAACATTTAGTCTCCCCTATTCTATCGAGTTTCGATTCTATAGAAAGTTCGAATTGTGGTGGAACAACGCATTAGAAGAAGGCGCCCCTTTCGAGTTTATCGTCATTACACCCGCAAGATGAAGTATTGTGCTGCACGAAACCACGATCCTATATCATGGCGTAATACGAGTGTATGATTTCCAGTATATTTGCTGTGCCCGCCTTCGGGCTAATAAAGAGCTTTCAAGAATTTTCTACGAATGGAATTTATGTTATGTAAGAATTGTCTCAAAACTGGTACTGCTATAAGTGATCATTCGTATCCAATCAGACGGATTTGGGGTACATGACAGACAGACAGACAGACAATTTATTGTTTATCAGTCTGCGACACCATCGATGAAACTTTTTTCTTACAAACACATGTTATAGCTGGATAGAGCAAAGTTACTGGTAAATTGTCAGGCTCGGCCGCGGGTAGGAAACCCCTAGTGTCGCAGTTAAGAAGTCAGGTTTGAATGGATGCGCAGTATCGACGGAAACCTTTTCCTACGTTGCACATTTTTTGGTGCGCCTTTCCCATATCGTACTTAAATGAAATACTTGAACTTCGTAGTGCTTTTGTGTTTGACACATTTCTCCTGTTTTATAACAAGAAGGTTTTTGTCCCAATGTAAGCGCAAATCACGCCGCAAACTAACAATACCTAAACAAGTGAAGGCCCACGATTAGCCTTGTCGAATGATACTTGAAATTTTAAAATCCGACAAATATTGATGAAAAAATCAGGAAAAATTCCTTCGATGGTGTAGCGGACTGTAAGAAGATGCGGTGGAGTATACCAAGAGGGTCGGAGGCAACACTAGATATTCTTCATGTCGTGAAATGCTGGGTCAAGCAGCAAAAAAGCTGGACTGCACTGAGGACTAGATCTAATTCTTTTAAGCACGTGCTCGACGAAGGAAAATATGTTTGTATTGATTCAGTAGGAGGTTATCTAGTGGACAGCTGAAGGTAACGAGAGTTGTGTCTATCTGTTTGGCTGGCTGGCTGTCTGTCTGTCTGTCTGACTATCACCATATCCCCCTAATCCAGACTTTTGATTAGATGAAACCAATCACTTACAGCAGTACACTATTGAGACAATTCTGACGAAAAAGTGTTTAATCCTGCTCCTAGCACAAAAGCTTAGTGCATTTACCTAAATACTAGCAAAATCTAAGCAGTATGAACTTCGAAGATGGGGTTTCTGTAGTACGTTCCACCGACGTGCTGTTCGAAGGGCAGCTTGTATATAGCATCAGTATCTGTATATGTATAAGCTGCGCTTCGAACCGCACACCCGCTTTCTAGAATGTTTACTTTACATCAAAAAGCCTTATCACAAGGGGGAGAAGAAAGTGAAAAATCCTGTCCTAACCTTAGAGCTCTGTGCCCTTACCTAAATACGACATTTTGTTTACATATTCCCAAAGTAAGTCAGTCAGCGTATCCTATCTGACATTTGATTGTCGCGGGCTGCTCTCCAGGTCTCCGAGAGTCGTCAGTACTTCCTGTAGGAAGCACGGAGGCGAGATCATGGGGGTAACGAAAAAAAAGGTTGATTCAAACTGTCTTGTCGCCGTGGCTTTGACCTGGAAAGTTCACGATTGAGTCTTTAATTTGAGCTACTGGCAGCTATCCTGCCGGCGCGCCTTCCACCGTTCCTCCAAAATCCTTGCCGTTCTTGGCGGCCACCCGTCCTCGTTTTGTCTCAACGAGGCGCTGGAGTCGCCCGTGTCCCCCGTTCCCGTCATCGCACTGCACCAGAGCGTTCCTTCGTCTCGCGCTAACTTCAAATGTGATGACTGCTCTGCCGTTTGCCCTTTTATATCTGATATTTTGTACCCTTCACCTTTTCGTGCCACTTCCTACATCTACATGCGGCTCGCTTGCTCGGACGGCCCTGTCAGTTGCCTGTCCTACCGCGACCCTGTAGCATGATATTTCGACCCCATATTCCAGTTATGTTTCCAACAGTTGTGCACCGAACACAATGAAGCTAACTAAGGGGCTGCTCGCCACATACGCATTCGTTGACCCCATTTTCAGTTTTTACTTATTGCTTCAATTCCACCCGCTCGGTCTCTTACCGACACTGACACTATTGTACATCGAGGTACATTGTCTTCTCTGGATTTTATATCCAGAGTCCATTCAGTGATCGCGATGGTGGTCAGAATACGCTAGGAGTATACACCCTTTCGTAATTGATTGCAGTACGTTTGAAAAATCGCGACGCTTGTGCCTTGTTTTATATACCCTCGGATTATTTAATACTATCTGTGAATGTTGATCCATCTGCAACGAACAAAGATACCAAACCTTTTGATACTATATACTTTAATTTGATATTTTTTCCTGCAACACATTTTTTTATCCGGCCACTTTAGCAATATTTGTGTATTACAGCGACATGCGAATAGTCCTCGACCATTGCAGCAACATTCTGGATTTTTTTGGCAGACATGCAGGTAGATTTGGCCAGTCTAAGAGCTCTTGATGTACCTGTAGTCGCGTATTGTTGTTGAAGCACGCACTACACACTTATATTTAGTGTCCTCGGACCACACGGCGAGAGTTCAATGAGCTATCAGTCTCGACCCTCTTTGGCAACCTAGGAATTATGAAAAGGCAGTGAAAGGCATTGGGAGGTGTCAAAACGATATGAAAATGGGAAGCACTGCCGTCAGTGCCTTTTGATAGAACTAATATAACGCTCTTTGCGGTTATTAACCTCGCTTTATTCGAGTTTCTTCAAATGTGACCCAAAAGGTGCGCTCCACTGCTCTGTCACTAGGTAACGGAGCTTTATTCTGGGATGAGATAGGAGTAATTTAAGATCAAGTGAAGCTTAAGTAAAGCGACTCGTTGTTCCAAATCGCGGATTGGATGAAAATGAACTTAAAAGAGAGAGAAAACAGAGGTTGATGCACACATGTGTACGGAATACCCGGAGAGTTAACATACTCTCAGTACGTGATGTCTAGAATTAACGGTGGTCTCAGTTCTAAAGTTGAGGGCCAAACTTGTGCGTGTGATTAGGTTTAACTATGATAGATAGTTAAATATAGATAGCGGTTCGGCCGCTATAAAAGATAACTAAAATTTTGGATTTGGAAGCAGGAAAGTAATTTGTGTCCTTAATAAATTTTAGCTCTAGTTAGTGGGCTGTAAGTGTCCTCCGGATAAGGAACTTAGTTTTAGAGACTCTTTGAGTCGTACGTCTTCCTCTGATGCTAAGCTACAGCAGCCCCGCAGCACTTGGTAGCACTGGTAGTCAATCCCGTACCTGAGTCGGTTGACTGTATGCTCTGCGAGTATGAAAACCCCGTGTTCGCGAATTTGACCCCGGCACAGCAGGACGCGCTTAACAAGCTCATGTCCTTGCTCGGCCCAGAGGGCGTGGCTCATCTTGCGTCGTAAGGTCCAGAGGCGGTGTCCGCGAGGTTGGGGTCGTTCTCCCGTTATGCGAACGCGCTCTTGGAGTATGTTTAAAAGAAGATGAGTGCCACGACGGCAGCTGCATCGGTCAAGCAAGACGGGGCTACGCGGCCCAAGCCGCTATGGAGAGAATCTCTTTCTCTGGGCCCGCGAGGTCGAGATGGCCATGGAATCGGCCTTGCTCCAGAACGAGCAACTGGGCGTGGCGCTGGCTATCTCCGAGCTTGGATGTCGCGTCCGCGAGTGGGCCTTAACGTGTGGCACGTTGGTGGCCGCCGCGTTTCGCACTTGGGCTCAGCTGAAGCAGCATTTGTCGCGCGTATTTTCGCCGCCTAACCAGGCGTACCGAGTTCGGTTGAAGTTGCTAGCTATCCGACAGGGTAAGAAGGAGTTACAGAACTACGTCAAAGAGTTGAAGATCTCTGATCGCCGGGATGGCGGTGGACCTACTGCCAGAACAGGTCACGGTGACCATTTTCAAGGAGGATCTCCGAGTGGGCGCGGCGCAAACGGAATTGTTTCGTGTACACCCTACCTCTATCGAAGAGGCGGTGAACGTGGCATTGAATGCCGAGTACAACTTTAAGTCGGCCCGGCCGGGCTGGTACGCGAGCGGTGCAGGCTCTTCGAGCGGTCCGGAACGGATGGATCTTAGCCACGCTGAAGATGAAGTAACGGAACTTCTTGCTGCAGGGCAGCTCGCCGGTATCAGCCGATGTTTTGTGTGCCAGAGCACTTAGCATCTGAGGGCGCAATGCTTCTGCGCTCTAAGCACCAGGCTTCGGCGAGCCGGCCCTCCAGGTTATCGCCGGGAAACGGCAACTCCAAGTAGGCGCGGGGTGGCAACAATTCAAGCCATTGCCGGCCCGCCTGGGTGCGTTTCAGCTTCAGTGACAACCACCACGGCGACGCCTCTAAGCCTCCTGACGTTAATGGAGATCTGTTTTCCGTTGACCTGCCATCGGCCAACAGCGCCGTCGAATGGATTGCCAGCTGATACTACACATGCACATTAAGCAAGTTTTCCAGGTGAGTGATCTATGCCTCTACATGTTCACGCTATGGAAATATGCCCCCCCCCCAAAAAAAAGATCTTGAAATTGCTCTAAAGTGCCCTAATTACAGGAATGACTACTAGCATGAGTTTAGCGTGATACTTCTAATATCGCGGCATTTCGATGGGGGCGAAAGGGGCGAGGGCGCGTAGCCACAGCAAACAAGAGCGGCATTCGCAGAGGCGGGCACAGCGCAGAGCTTTCCGTCGAGCCCAGCATCGCACTCTTGAATTTATCCAATCTTAAAGTCGCGAGCGCTTCGCTTGCGCCAAACCGGTGGAAGCCACACCCTTCGTAGTTCTGGGAGATCGCCTGTGTAGTTCAGGAAGCGCTTGCTTTGGCCACTACGTATTCTGAGAACAGGTCAAACTAAATGAGCAGCTCGGTGTTGCCCTTGTGCGACTTTGGCATAGAAGGGCCGTGGTCCACCGTGATGTACACAAACGGGTACGTCACATGTTTGTTCCCTTGGAGTTTTGCGTGAAGAGGCGGGCGTCCATCTCCTGTCGCACAGTCCACACATGTCCCACCTAGCGCTGCTCACTCTTGAGCAAGCAACACCAATGCTAACTCACCGGTACGTTCCTTCGATTCCTTGGTGTCCGCCTTCCAGGGCTAGTGTGGTAATGATGAAGCACGTGTTGTTGTAGGTCTTTCGGCACCATCACCTTCGCCACTCGATCGCGACCGGCGTCGCGCCCTCTCAGGCGTGGGAAGTTGAGCCGTCCGTTCTCGTCGGCTTCGTCATTGTCGACGGTCTTGCCACAAGTGCGCGACCCGTCGGCAGCCGGTTTCTCCTGATCGTCCAACAGGTACGTCTTGGTATCCATGATTTACTTCATTTCGTCTTGTGCTGGTCGGATTTGATCTGTTCTCATACGCTGTACGATGGCTGACCGCAGAACGTTTGGTGAGCTTTCTGAACTCGCCAATGATCGCGCAGCGACCGATACGGTGCTGGCTTGTTGTTGTAACGCGTTGCTTGCTAGCCGAACTGTGCTATAATTTCAATAACGTTTGGCGTGCAGGAATTCGTGAGGTGACCGCGACTTTAGTCGATCCAGTGCTCGCAGCCGCAGATGCTTCAAGCGAGGTGCATCTGTCGGATCATCAGATTGGAGTTGCGCAGACGATCAGGCGTCCCCTGTCCGAGACGGACAGTTAAGTCGAACGACAACAGTAGCCTGTGATATTTCGCCTCGATATCCGTGATGGCAGGCACATATTTTGAATCCGATGCGACCACGATCCACTGAGGTAACTTTCAGACGATAGCACTGCATGCGCCTCCGCCGCGCTTGACGCATGTCGGCCCATCGAAACTCACGACTAATACTTCTCGCGTTATTCCACTGTCGGCGGGATTGCGGCAACATACTGGCGCGGCTGCTTCCTTGGAGCAACCGACGACTGGATCAAGTCAACGATCTTCCGTGGGGTGATGCTTACTGTGATCGCGCCCAGGAATTTATCCTCTCCTCGTGTACACTTGGCGATCTACAACGTCCAAGGTGATAGCAGTGCTGTTCAATTGCCCAGACGACACTGGAAGCCAGACGATCGTACAAACCACGCCAGCGTGGAGTGTCGCTTTAGCTCCTTGATTGATCTCGCATGGTATAACGCACGTCCAGTATCCGGAGAAGAGCCAACGTCTTCTTTTAGACGGTGCCATAGTTCAACTCGCTGGACTTCAACGTTAGATTGGTGAGCGTTACCGGCATGTACGTGCCGTCATGCTTTGCATCAAGACCGAAGAGATCGCCCCGTCCGTTGCGTAGACGACAATCACCGGTGTCCGATCTGTATCGAAGTGTATGAGCATTGGTGCGTCCACGTTCTTGTTCTTCAGTATCTCGAATGCCAATCGAGTTCGATCCCATTACTCCTTTTCGTTCGCCGAGGCGATTTGCGTCTCACTCCAGCAACCCAGTCGGGATTCTAGTTCATCTCGTACAAATTCACTTCTCGCAGCTCGTACACGATCGAAGCGTAGACCGCGAAATCCTCGATGAATCTCTTATATTAGTTGAGGCTACCGAGGAAAGACTGCATCATTCGCAGTGTATGCGGGAATGGCAGAGCTGTTAGCGTCTTCAGGTTCTTCAGGTGAGCTTCGAGGCCACCTGCCGACACACGATGTCCCAGGTAATCCACCTTGCTGCATCTCCTCAAGCATTTCACCACGCTGGTAGACGACTTCCAATTTCCACACGCGGCCACAACTTCCAATTGCCACACGCGTCCACAAGTCGATTCGCTTTGTCGCAAAGAGACACCCAGGATTCAGCGGTCACATAGATGCCGTCGATATACGAGCTACGCCCCAGCACAAGTGGCCCAGAGTGTACGTCCGGCTCAGAGGCCACAAAAGCATCCACCATGCACAACTCGTCGTCACTGTTTGGGATCCAAAGATACTCATACATCGCGTTGTCCATGGGCCTCTGGTAGAACCGTAGCTCGACAGGAAGCCGCCGACGATGCCAAGATTGCTACACTTGGACAACTTCTCAATCGTGTAGAGCAGGAGCGGGATCTGAACTTGCGTGTTACTGAAAAGTCGATATCCCGAGAACGGGAAGCTTCTCGCCGCAAGGTGGAGGGTATCATCCGAGAGACGGAACGTCTGCGCTCGGACGCAGTAGCTACCGCCATGGCAGCGAAGCCCTCGCCCGCCGGGGGCGGCCAAAGCAACACTTAAAATAGAGCACCTGCTCCTTGAAGCCCGAGCCCAACAAGCTTTGGAAGCCGAACGAAGAGGTGCCCGAGAAGCTGAGATAAGGGCGTTGCTGGAACAGCTAGCGATCGCGTCTAATCGAAGCCGGAATGGCCGTTCGTCTACCTCTAACCGAGGGGTAAATGGCGTGATAATCGCCGCCGGAATGGTGCAAGAGACCCGGCGAGACGACGTAACGACGGAGGTCCAGAACATTCATGACGGTGTGGGCGTGAGGCTTGAAGGAGCAAGCCAAGTCCGTCTACCAAGCTCCCACGAGGGAGAAAGACGCACAATCCATGCTTACCCGCAAGAGCAGCATCGCCCAGTTTCTTACTTGCCACGAAATATTCGATTCGATGTGTCAATGGCTCGGGGCGGCGACTCACAATAATGAACAACTCCGCAGCAGGAAGAGCCTTCACTACCCGGATGTCGACAGCGTCACCTATACCTGCATCGACGCGGCCAGCACCAATGCCCCGACCCCTGGGTCCCGGGACTGAGTATACTCCGGTGCCTCCCGGTCGACCCGGGACATCCTCGAGAGGCCAAGAGAGTTCCAACGTTCGCTCATCGGCACACGGCTTCAACCCGAGTGGCGGTCGACCCGGAGCAGTACTCCAGATCGCGAAACCGGGGTACCAGTAGCGTCCGTATCCCTACCACCGTTGCCTTATGTTGCCAAGGCTCGACCGCTAGTCCCGATATCGGTACCAGCCGTTACCGGCCCGCCGGTCGGCTATGGCATTGCCTACCAGAATTAGCCGAGAGAATTGACACCGCGGTTATGTCGTCCGGATGGCTTAGTGAGCCCTCTCCAGACGCTCTCCGAAAGACACCCACGTGGACTGCCAGCTTTGCCGACGCAGATGCAAAGACATATCCAGCTCCATGGGAAGCGGATGTCGTCAGCGGAGCAGGTGCCCCGGGAGTGCCTGATGACCACGTGCTCCAGGCCGCGGAGCCCGGGGGGAGGGCTCTAAGATCAGTATGAACCACCCGAGTCGAGTTGCTCAGGAGAAAATTTGTCCTGAGCTGTCCCGGAATTTTTGTATTGGCTACATTATCGACGGGGCCCCATTCTGGGATGACTTGTGCACGGTGATGAACACATGGCTGTACAGTCCTCGCTATTGGGATATCCCCGCCAGCCTCCCGAAGAGCGAACTTGGAGCGGAAAATTGCAGTCACTTGGGGGATGATTTCAGTTCCTGTGGGATTCGAGCTTCGCCAAAACTAGCCCAGATAGCGCTGAATCTGCCATTCCTGGGAACTCTCCAGAAGGTTCGGTTCATCTGGGGAAACTTGAACTACTACAACAAGTTCATAGAAGACCTGGCAGTAATTGCAGCAGCGCTTCACAAACTCTCGGACATCGTGACGTGAGTTCTCCAGGATGTAGAACTCCGGTATCATCCAGCGGGGAAGTATGTACTGGCGCTGCTCCGAGTGTTGAGCACCTGCTACACTATTATCGCGGGCTGCACGATCAAAACAACTCGGGTATATACGCGCTATACGGTACTCTCCTGGCTGACCAAGTCGAAGACGATATACGTCGGGTGTCTCAAGTGGGCAAAAAATGTCTTCTTGGGGTTTAGATACTCGCCGAACCGAGCGGGACGAAGATGGACTCGCGAAAATCCTGGGAGCTAGTATCACTTCCCGGGAACGCTTGGACGAAACCGCTGAGGAATTGACCCCGGTCAAAGGGTCAAGGGCCAAGACCCATCAATTTACGCTGAAAATACTCTCTGACAGTCACGCAGGTCACCTCCTGAGTGTTGATGGTGCCGCTAAGCGGGGTGGCCCCGAGGGTGCAGCGTCTATTCTGGGAGAGTTACACTCCTGGGACGTGGTAGCTGCCCAAGGCCATTGGCTGGGGAAGGCAATTGTTAATAAGTTGGGATATAAAGGCCGCTACCGGGGATTGCGATTGGCCCGGGAGAATGGTGTAGAAAAGCTGGTTGTTGCCGGAGATTCTCGTTTAGCAATTCAACATCCCCAGGGGGTAATTGGCTGCATACAAACCCATCTCCTGAAGCCTCACTGGGAAGCAGAGGAATGCAGAAGCAGTTCAGGTGGACACGGCTAGGGCACGCCCAGAGGGTGTTGAATGCAGCAACAGATTATATCTCTAAACGAAGGCTCTGGGATCAAGCCTTCACCGTTAAAGACCAAGAAGAAGGCAAGCTACTGCAAAATCTGAATGGGATCCGCGAGGAGCTCATGAAAGAATCAAGCTCACGAGAGAAGGTAAGGGTAGAAGTAGCTTTTGTGGCCACTGCATTAGCAGACAGGCCCCCTGAGCCCTGGAGGCGGAACCATTCGTCACCCCGACTGCACAGTCCCGAGAAGGGTCGAGATCTCAGGTGACGACAACATCAGAGCGCCCCCCCTCTCCCCCCCCCCCCCCCCCCAAGAGAACGTCGAAAAAGAAGAAGAATCGGCGGTCAATCCCCTGAGATGCCGCATGTTTATCATGATTGAGGCTTATATATCCCAGAAATTTTATGGAAAATATCATTGACCACTATCATTCTGATTTGCGAGGGGTGCACCAAAGTATTCTCCGGACGTACGAGCATTTGCAGATGGAGTTTTACTGGGTTGGTATATTCAAGTTCGCTGGGACGCATTTCAAGAAATGTGCTAACTGCGTGACTGCCAAGGATCTTCTCCGGAACCCGGATCCGCCCCCGGGAAACCTCTTGGCAACGAGGTTTTTTCAAGTTGTCTCCATTGATTTCGTAATACCATTTCCGCGAACGGCCAGGGGGAACGATACCATACTCCTGTTCCAATGTGTGTTCTTGAGCTTCGTGAGGCGCTAGCCAACGAAGATATTTACTGCCCAAAATATGCAGAATCTTATGAAGCATGTGTGTTCCGGGGATTCGGCACCAGCGAGATAATACACCACGACCAAGATACCGGGTTCATGGGGCGTGTGATTTAGTATTTCAGCGAGATTATGGAGATTCGTTAGTGGGTGACGCTGATCTGTCGGCCCCACTTCAACGGACAGCAAGAGAAATTAGTGCCTGCGGAGATCAGAAACACCAGGTCTTACATTCAGAAGGTGGACCAAAGCGACTGGGACGAATTCGCTGATAAGCTTACGTGGACACTCAATACGTCCTATGGCTTCACCCGTCAGGTTACCGCTTTCTTTCTGGTCCACGGATGGGATACCCGGGGAACACTACAAGCCATGACGGAAAGTTTTACCGGAGATGTACAATACCAGGATTTCCCCAGCGATGCACAACTCCAGGTTGCCCCATGGAAACTCAGGATCCAGCAACGAGTAAGTACACGAGAGCTTGGGCCCGGGAGCTCCAGAACAGGGCTAAAGCGGGACGTTCCCAAGGCCATAATCGTGATTTGAAGCAGTTGTGAGACAGGTTCAAGAAAGATTTCGGAGTGGGTGACTCGGTCCAAGAAGTTGTCACACTCTGGATTGTCGAGAAAGATGATGCGGTCCGGTACCGTCTGCAAACCGGATGCACGGATTACCAGTTCTACCAGTTGGTACACGTTAGTAGTCTGAAGCCCTAAGCCTTCTTCCCCGATAGACGAACAGACACCCTGGGTATCCCGGAAGACGATGGTTTTGATACCGCTTTATTGAATGAAGACAATTGGGAACCCAATAAAGCGAGTGAAGAGCACGAGGTGGAGACAGTGTTGGACGTTCGATGGATCACCCGGACGCGAACTAGTCCACGGTTAAAGGAATACAAGATCGAGTGGAAAGGCTATGGTGCCCCAGAGTGGATTCCCCAGAGCCGTTTCAATTGCGGTAGATGTTTGTATTATTTCGACTGGATTGAGTGGGCTCGAGTTCGTATTCAGGCAATTCATTCTGGAGATGGCCCCCCGGACGTGGAAGTCCGGTATCTTCTTGGAGTTGGGTCCAGGAAGGTTTAGGGAGGTCAGTGACAAGACTGCCCTGAAAACCCTGGTCAAGCGCGTGTTGTATATGGATTATATGTGAAAATGATGAAGGAACAACAAAGCAGAAGATGAAGGCTCCATGGCAGCGAGCGTACAAGCTAGATTGAACAAGCTAGAGACAAGTGCAACGATCCTTAATGACAAGGACGTACCGAATCTCACCAACACTATCTCCCATTGTGAGGTAATTCAAGTTTACACCCTCATCGTGACGCTTTTCCTTGAAAGTGGGTTCCATGGGCTCTGTAGTTGCCGATTCGAGCACCGCTCTCCACATGGACAGCATTCCACTGCACACTCATACCGCATCTACCACAACGGCGCATTATCAATATCAAACAAGTCCCATACAAAACCATATTATACACACGTCATCCGAGCGATTAACGCAGCCATTGCCACAGGCTGTTCTATCGTCTCATCGATCTCGCAGTGACACACCCAGATACATGAATCACCCTGTCACAACACAATAGGTCAATCAAGTCTAAGCAATGCAGACGACGCGCGCCTCTCGAGCGCAATAGCATCACAAATCCACGACGTCACGTACCTTCGGACGTGTCAACGTCGCGCCGCCAAAGCAAACGTTCGATTCGATAATACGAATCGCCTTGAATGCCTGCGCAACCACGCCATCCATCGCATGCCGCAACGCGCTCTCGCTATTCATCATGTAATACCAGTGAAATCCAAATCGACAAGAACTCTTTGTCGCCCGCTTGCGCTTGAAATTGAACATATTTCGCACGCCCCCCCTCCCTCGTCCCCCACATGACTACATTCATCAAGTCCGATCACATGGAGTTCACTATCGCGGATGTAAGACGATGAAGCAGGGAGCCGGCGCGAGCTTTTTAAACAAACCCGCAACACATGTGTGTGGTCATGTTTCGTGAAATGTTTAAACCATGTTCTTGCCATGTTTCTGCCATGTTGCGACTGTGTTTCTGTTTTCGTTTAAATCCTTTGAAGGCCAGAATGGCTCGCACGACAAAACCTGCGAAGGTCCTGAGAGAGCTTGGACTCCTGGACAATTCCCAAAGCAGCAGCTTCAGTATAGACACAGTATCACCAGGCACTGCCACAGCACAACTCCGGCAAACTCGTACAAGCGACACACTCCACTGGAGTGTGTCGCTTAATGTCGGAAAAATCAAATGATGCTGCTGAAAGTGATGGTGGAACAAGTGAGCAAGCATCGCAAGGATCCCGTGACAGCCGCAAGCGTGCCCTATATGATCGCGATGAAGAGCTGTACTACGTCCCTAAAATGAAGACATAACACAAGGATTGGGAAGCATTTGAGGATTACCTGAAAAAGTTCCAGGAAACCCACCATACAGTAGTGGTCGTCAGTGAGAATCAGAACGTTCGGCTGAGAAATCGTCGGATTTCTAACATGAAGGTTCACGCTGGAAAACCCGCCGATGAAATTCCGCTAGTTCCCAACGATTTTGATCCTTATGAGCGCGTTTATATCTGTACGCATGGGTGGAAACCTCGAGTTCAATCACAAGGGACACGTCCGTCCCATAAGGTGAAAGGTGTTGGGTGTAAGATGCGCTTTCGAGCTCAGTGTGTGCAACTTTTGAGTGGAGAATGGCGCATTCAAGTAAAGAACGGTTTCGACGGACATTGTCATCAAGTTTCAGTAGCAGTCTACCAAAGGGACCCGTCCACTCGACAAGTCCCCTCACACTTCCCGATCATGAGTGACGTCGAGCTTATGGTTACAAGTGGCAGGCTAGCAGAATTTACGACTACATCCGCGCCAACTCGCCTTATTGCGTACAGCTGACAGATGTGTACAACATGATCGCCAAGATCAAGAAGACAGGTGAGTCTTGTTAGGATTAGTATATTTGATTTTATATGGAAAGCTTTTCTATTATGAATAAGGTGCTTCGCTCAGTGACGAGGACCAAGTCGCTGCACTACTAGTGAAATTCGATCTGGAAGCTCCTGGGAACGTGTCGGCTTTTGATAAAGACAGCCACGGACATACTGCTGTTGTTTCCATCAGCTCGGAACACATGCGAAAGCTGTACAAACGCTTCCCGGAAATCCTGCTCGGCAATTGCACACACAAAACGAACCGGTTTGTACCATATTTTTTTTAGTTCCGCCATGTTTTGATCAGGTTTCTAACATAACTATCTGTGTTCATGTGACCATGGTCCTGCCATGTTTTCGATATGTTTCTCTTTTCTACCTACAGATATAACTACGAACTTTGCACGTTGATGATGATGGATCAGTTCGGGAATGAACAGGCGGTGCAGCACTCCGTGCTCGAGCGGAATGCAGACTGGCACATGGTCAAGGTCGTTGAGCAGTTTCAGCGAGTAAACGATTGGGAGCGAACACAGCTGATTATGGTGGATAAGGACCTCAATGAAATTGAGGTGCTGTGGTCGATGTTTCCCGAAGCACGAATCCTGTTGTGTCACTTCCACGTGGTTAAGTGGTTGTGCAAGGCTGTTCGAGATGATAAGAAATACGGGACGTACAAAAGCGATGTTCAGCAGCAACTTGATTACTGTGTTTCGAACATGGTTTATTCTAAATCTGAAGACGAGCTACAAAAATCATAAGGACGAGTTTAAGTCGATTGCTACCCGTGGTGGACGCACGAAACTTTGGGATTATTTCGATGCAAACTGAATGAAATGCACAGAGATGTGGGTTACGAATGAATCTTCCTCATTTTCGCAACAACACCAACAACAGACTGAAGCATTCCTTTGGAAAGCTGAAGGCCGACTTAGACAGTTCCGTGAACATGAAGCAGTGCCTGGACTCGGTGTTTCGCTTCCAAAAACGCGAAGAAGATGAATATATAACTCACGTGATTTTTCCGGGTACGTTAAGGAACATCGTCTACAGCGAGGAAATGAATCAGTTTCTGGGGATGACGAGCGAGTGCCTGGCCGAGGTTTTCAGGTCGGAGTACATGTTTGCAGCTGATCCCGAATCGATCAAGAGTTACTCCGTTGACGATGAGGAGTTGTACGTGATACTGACGCGCGACGGTCGTTCACACAGAGTCGACAAGCTCTCGTGGATGTGTTCGTGCGAGTCAGCAACTATGAAGCTGCTATGCAGACATAGTATGCTGTATCGGAAACACGTCGCTGGCCTCATGACGATTCCGTACTCGTCCATTCCTGCCCGGTAAGTTCTGGCATCTTATGGATACTATGATTGCCAGAGAGGCACCATGTTTTGGGTGTGGTTGCTAATGTAAGTCTATTTTTTTTCCATGTTTGGCTTTATGTCTCCATGTTTCAACATGTTTCGCGTATGGTCAATTGATGTAGGTGGTTACGTGTTGGATTATTGGAAGAAGAGCTGGTTGCCGTTGACGAACCACTGCTCATCACTACTGGCACCGATGAGATTAAGAGGAAGGAGCAGTTGACAGAGATATATATACATGTGTGCTCAGGACGTGTGCGGCAGAATCACAGCAGAAATATCCGACCTTCCAGACAAGAAATTTCACTCCGCGCTTGAATACCTGGAAAAGTGGTGCAGCAGGTTGAGGAAAGGAGATGTGGAAATGGATAGTTTGAGTGACGTCGATGATAAAGGGGATGGAGACGCTGAAGACGACACTTTTCTTCCAGCAACCCAGCAACCGGAGACTAAAGCTGACGATCTTGAAGAAAAAGACCAGGAACAGCACGAGGGCATCAAAGACACCAAGATGGAGGAAACCCCATATTCTGCTTGTAAGAAGTTGATGAAACCGTTCAACCCAAGACGTCGCGTCGGGCGAACCCGTAAAAACAGAAAAGACGAGAAAACTAAGGAAAGCCGTGAGAGGAAAGAGTACAATAAGGGCGCTAAGCTGAGAAACGCACTTCGAGGGGACGACGTGGTCGCTGTCATTGAGTTTTTACAGACGAGAAAGCCGCCTCAACTTGAGATGTCCTCATTTCTGAATACTTACGAGGTTTGACATTCACCAAAGAAACCTAAGAACGTGGAGAAAATTGTTTTCGAAAGTGCGATTATTCCCTTCATGCTTCCGGAGACATTGGTAAAAGAAGCGCTGGCGATGATTTGACCTCACTGCACCTTACGGAGAGACTATGAATCTTACGTCGCACGCATATAAGGAAGAATGTTGGGTCTGTCATATGGAATGAATTGGAGATTTCACAGAGCGGCAATTGATGGCAATACAGTCTGTCTGTAGTATGCTAAAAACATGCAGAGAAGAGATGGAATACTACTCCTGGCTAATGAGCAAAGTTGACGAGGAGTTAGTAAAGGAAGGGGCGGCTCTGCTTGCTGAAAAATTGCTGGATTCATGGCCCAATGAGAGATTTTAAGGCTTCGGAGATGCCTTTCAATTGGACTGGAGCAACGTGTACTGCGCCAGAGACAAGTGTTGGTACAACGACAATATTATCAGCGCATTTGCGATGACATTGGTAGATAAAGGCAACAACACTACAATCTTCTTACCTGCGCTCAAGACTCCTGCACCGGGCAAAGGCAATCGTGTACTGCCTTTGACTGTGAGCTTGTTGACCAGTGCCGATAAGGATCTCGTGTTCATTCCTATGAACATCAATGGTAACCACTGGGCGCGTCTAGTGCTCGATAAGGGGCGACCTACGATCTACATCTACGACAGTGTTGATAAAAGAGCAAACCAGAACTTACTCGCAGAGGTCGCGGAAGAATTGATCAAGAAAAGTCTGCCAAAGGCTTACGAAGTGGTTGCTGTGCACAGCCCCATCCAGAAAGATGGCCACAACTGCGGTTTGTTTGTGTACTTATACTTCTGGTGGCGCTTGTGTAAGGAAGCTGGCAACGACTACAGCGCGACTGGACTTCTGCGTCGGCGCTGGGATGTTTTGCGCACAGTGGTGAGCTTCACCGAATCGAAAGTCAAAGAGATGAAGAAGTAGGACACCATTAACACCACCAATACATGTTTCATGTTTTGCCCATGTTTTCAGCATGATTTCCATGGTTAGATGCTGGCACGTTCATTACGTTCAATAGGCCACGTCAGGCCACACATGCGTTTTAGAGTCGTCGACAACTCGTTCTCTCGATCATTCTTCATTTTCGAGTGGTACTGTCAATATGGTTTGGCCATGGCTTGACATGGCCTAAACATGGTCTACATATATTACCGAGTCGCCGAAGATATTCGTAATATATTCTGGAAAACATGGAGGAAACATGGGCAATTTACCACGTCTTCAATACCTAACCCTTCTAGAAAACATGGGCGATATCGGTCGCCATTAAAATTACACAATCTTTTCGTAGTATGCAAGTTTTCCTTTAAACTCCATTGTCAGATTGAGATTGCTTCCGTGAGAATGGCAGTGGGTCAGTCTTCTGCTTTCACTTAGACGCAAACGTATCGCTTGCGTTCAGCAAAAGAAAAGACAAGGCTTATACTGGGATAGGAAGCACTTTAGTGCTGTAAGGGACAGCCCAACAAGAATTAACTCGGTGGTCCATCGGCGCGACATCGCCCTACTGGTATATCGATACAAATACCAACCCCATCAGTAGCACTTACATGACCCCCAAAAGCCTTAATGCGGTGGGATAGTCGTTACTAGTAAATCTATGCAAGCACCTTGTTAGTAGGTTGGCGTGCTTAGTGCTAATACATTGGCAGAGAGGATTGATAATATCATATAAAAAGTGTTTTAAAATTTGTTTTTCCACGGATTATTTGAAATTAACAAATTACAAAAAATAATAATCGCTTTTTTCTCCTACATGATTGACGGTGAAAGATCTGATTGCTGTTATGCGGCATGCTCGATGGTTTACTAACGATGCGGCACATTTATACAGTCATGCACGAAGGAAGGCCAAGTGGTTGGAACACAAAGCATCGTTTCAGTAGAGCAAGTGAGGAGCAAGATTGTAGATTGGAACACACCAGGACCAGCATCCAGGTCGATACGAGCAAAGTCCTCCATACTTTCGAGAAGATTAGCCAACGCTGCGTCGATTAACTGCGGTAGTCCTAAACGACAGTGGAAATGCTCTCGAGTGAGTTGTTCCATGTCGAAACTGATAGATGCAATATATCGCTGAGTGCCGTGTTCGTTTTCTTCGAGCCACGCCAAGGTGTTAACGTTAACATATCCCAGCCTCGCGAATGCCCCTTGGACATCAATCATAAATGACTCAGACTATTGATTGAGGGGCAAAATCCCACCAATGGAGACACCAGAAAATGTGATGAGAGGCATGACGTCATGGTGTCGCCATTCCGCTTTTAAGCAGACTCCGTCAAACCTTCTGTCTGGCATACGGCCCGCTGCCTTCAAGCTTCACATTCGGAAATGCGGAGTCTAGCAAGATCACGTTAAAATTCTTGGAGGGCACGAGCCCATTCTGTGGAGACAAAGACTCCGATGGAGACTAAGAGCTACTTTTGGATTGCAGCCGAATTCTCAATATGGACAAGTATCCCTCCTAATTGAAGACGCGTAGTACAACCCGTTCAACGCCGGTTGCGCTTATAACTTTGCGGAGGTGTGTCGAGGCGAGATCCCGACCAACGACGAGGGTGAAGAGTTCGAGGACACCAGGAGCTCCGCATCGCAGGAGCACGACGTCAGCTAAGGTGGACAGGCGGCATTGGAAGCTTGTGGCTCGCGTTTTGCAAATTTTGACTCGGACGATGTTCTGGACTACGCCATGTACAAAGAGCGCAAGCTTGCAAAAGTCTATTTAACACATTATCAAAGTATCCTGATCCGTGAAAGCTGTTGCTGTTATTGCCAGTCGTTAGGAGGTGGCAGCTCCTCCTCCATCTCCATCGATTCGTCTCCAGACTCGATATCCCGGGTGAACGAGTCTTCGTCTCTCTGCTGCCCTTCTCCCCGTACGATGGTCGCTCTACCTGTCGTCTCCTCTTCCGAGTCGTCCTCGTCCATCATTTCGTCCTCATCCATATCTTCTTCTAGCTCTTCTCCAGACGAACTCGAACGCACAATTTGAGTATCCGAATCCAGAGGCACATCGCTGCCTCTAAGACTGTCGGAGCCCGTAGCCACCTGCTCTGCAGCGTTGCCGGCGCCTTCGCGGTGGAATTTGACGCCAATGGGAACTGCGGCTTTTCGGTTAACCAGCTCCTGTACCATGTTTTCCAGTGCTCGCTCTTCGCGCTCGAGTTCGTCTAGATCTTGAGCATAAGCATCCGCCTCTCCTACACGGGACGCGCCGCTGCTGGCCCCATAGAGCTCGCTGATGCGCGGCGTCAGCGTCGGAAACTTAGCGCCGAACTCCATGTTGTTTTTTCAATTAGATATAGAAACCCTTTCAAAGCGATCCTCTTTATATAGTAGAAAGAACATACCAAGTTCAAGTGATTAGCTTTCGCTGCTCTTCCATGCAAAAATTTGCAAGGCACGAAGTAACTGCTTCATTCAATTGGTGAACTTCGCTCACAGTATAAAATAAAGTGTTCAGCAGATGCACACATACGAAAAAATTTATGGTGGCAAGACGCACTTACGCCGCCCGGTTCGCCGAGGTCGAGGCTATGAGCTGACTGGTATTGCGCCGACCGGAGTGGACTCCGATGCTGTAGACCAGCAAGTTCCCGCAGTTAGCGCAGGAATTCTGGCTGGTCCCTGTGGTGTGAACGTGACCGCACGCATCGCATGCCATGCCTGTGTATGTGGGCGCCAACACTGGAAACCCGTTCACGTACTCGCGTTGCATGCCTAGCGCCTTGTCCAGCACCCTCCACAGCGGCTCAGCCAGCGGACAGGCCACTTCTCCGCCCAAAAGCTGCCGCGCTGTAACATTAGGACCATAACATTTTGCATTCAGTGACTTCCGCGTGCAAATAACACCGCCGCTGAGTCCAATGCCACCGTAGAGGCCCTTGCTGTGGCTATACGAGTAATTTGGCGCAACGCCACCTGGACCGACATTGAGAGAAGCGCTAGCGGCTCGACCAATGGGTCCTACGGCAATATCGAGCTCCGACCCGAGCTGTACTTGGCCATTACGGGTGAACACCTTGACAGCGCTCCTCGAGTTCAAGACGATCATATAGTTGACAACTTCACCGCCTGCCATCATTCCAAAGCCAAAACCTCCCGACGTCAAGAAGCTGGGCGCCGACCATCCTCCGGTCGTACGGGAAATGACAAAACCTGTTCCGATCTTGCCTGAGAACAAGAAGCCCACCTTGTACATGGTTACAAAGACCAACCCATATGCTTCTGTCAATAACTCATGCGGAATCGACTGGTCCTTCAGCAGCTTCGGGGACAGGAACGTCTCGACCACTTGGGCTGCATTGTCCATCTCCTTTTTCAGCTTGGCTGTGGCCTTCACGCTCATAGTGTGGCCGTTTTCTGGCAGATGCGAGCGCATGGACTCCATGACCGCCAGAGAATTGGAGCGATCTCGAAGCGCCGCCGCCGCTTCTTCGGCTGTCAACTGAGGTGCAGCTTCCGACACCGCCCGACTCAGCAGCAAGTCGTCCGCTGTGTCAGCCCTGGCCAGCGTCGCTCGCTGCTGATCCTCGTGCTGCTTCTGCTGCAGGATCAGAGCCTTGGTGGATGGCTTGCGCATAGGGTGCGGAGGCCTTTGCGACGAGTGGCTGCTGCTGACGGAAGACGACGACGAAGTGAAGGAGCCCGTTTTGGGCCGAGGCAGGCCGTGGCTCTGGTCCTGTGGTGCGGCGTATGTGGAGTTCATCATCGAGAGAAAAGAGGGTCTTGGAGTGCCCAGGCAGTTGCAATGTCCGCTCGAGTGCCAGCAGAGCTGCGATGATGAGGGCACACTTTCCTGTACACGCTCTTTTTCTGAGCAGAGAGCGATGCAAATAGACAGTCGATGGATTTCTAAGTCTTCCTGGGATTTCAGCCAATCAGTGTTGGACCGAACCAAACTTGTGTACAATACGCCATCTTTCTTGATTATGGGGACACGGCCACCGTCGCAATCTCTATAATGCTGGCTTTGATCATTATCACTTGTTTTTTCTAGATCTCTCTCGTAGTTTTCAACCACGTTGATCTGGGGTGCAGGTCTCTTGTATTCCGTCGTAATGAGTTGCTTAGTGACTCGATCAAAATTATGCGTATCGATTCGACTTACTTTCATCGCTTCAGATACTACTACATGTAGGAGAAAGCCGTTATCAATGAGCTTTAAGCACTGATACATGTCCTAGAGCCCCGCGTGGAAGAAATCGGCCTGATGACATATTGCTTATCATTTTTGTCGTGTTTTCCTTGCTTATTTCGTGTACTTTAACGGCCACCATGCAACGCTCGTAGACTATCTCCAAGACGACGAGGCCACACGGCTGCACGACGCCCTCCTGCTGCTTCATCTGCCTGGGTTTCTGCTGCAACAAACCCTCCTTTTTTCGCTCAAAGTCTTTTGCTTTCCTTCATACCTGCATCTGCTCAGCCAGCCTAGCAAACTGCAACGCAGCGAGAAGAGCGCCGCGTAGAATGGCTCTCCTGTGACCTGATCACTTGTTAGCTTAGCTCCAGTGCGTGCGGTGCTCAGCGTCATTAGCCGCATTTCCCCACTTGACGGTGCCCACCAGCAGGACCGTGGCCGGGATGAGCATCAGGCCGTTCTCCTTGATCTTGCGGATGGTCTTGTACGGCATCGTCGTGATGAGGCTGCGTACAGGGTGCACCTCGTACGGCGACAGGTGGCGCGTGGTGCGACCGAACTCGGGGCCGAACTTGGACCAGAACTTGACGAGGTTCACGCTGGGCGGCATCTTTTGTCTAGCTGAGCTGCTGGGACTCTTCCTGTCGCTACGCTTCCGCTTGTGCTTCTGGTGGTGCTCTTGCTGTGAGGGACGCGCGATTCGAGCGGCTAGCAGGAAAAACCTCTTGTTGAATGTAAGAGGATTGTAAAACCTCGCGAGATATGGCTTTACATGAAATATACACAAAGTTTACATATTCGTACATCAAATACAAAAGCAGAACAGCGATGTAGCCATGGGACAGCTTCAGTATCAGATAAGAATTTTGAGCGCGAATGTAGTGACGAAGTGATCTACACGCAACTGACTACGAGTAGTATCCTAGCTGCAAGGTGTCGCCACAATTCGATCCTTGTGTGGCACAATGTGTGCAATGACGTGGTTGGTGTGGGTTAACTCAGTTGGCTCCTGCAGCTGGGGTGTGGTTTCCCCATTCGTATCGCCGCGATAATCGCGAGCAGTTAATTGCAGAAGTATCCACCTGCTTCAGGCCGAAGTTCAGCGATGACCCTTAAATTAGAAACCGTTGACAGTACATGCACTTGGTGGGCTGCCGTAAAGGTGATGGCGTACGTGTCATCGAGCCGTTACAGACAGGAGTTTTAAACTAACAGCTCCCGATAGCAACGCCGCTAGATACATGCAGCACCTTCGTGGTTGCTTCTGTACTTGCCAAGCAGCTTTTCAAGCGCTGCTTGGGTTTGCTCGACGCTCTTTGCCTGGACCGTGTTCCCTTCATTACCATCCCACCGCAACTGCGCCGGTGCAGTGTCTCGGGAATAGGCGGGATTTTATGTTGATTTTCCAACCCATTTCCTCTATCATCATATACGAAACACGGTACTCATTTCGTGTTTCCACTAAAATCTGTATCTCACTAGACTGCACACCTCTCATAACACATATGTCATGTTTTAATGGTCGCTAGCCGGTTAGCATTGTAAACCTGGAGACCGCCTGGCAGTCACATCCTTCAGACTTATCATTCGCCGTTTTCCTCTAAAGGACGCAAAACCCAAACAGCAAAATGGCGTTCCGCAGACATTTCTTCCTCCTCGTGGCCGCTCTGGCAGCAACAGCGGTTGCTTCAGGCGAGCAGACCGCACACCACCATAGTCGGCATCGCAAGAAAGAGGTGAGCCAAGAGGTGCCTCCTCCGTCCTCGTCCAGCAGCCAGGACGTGTGGGTCGGTAGCGGCAGTGGCAGCCTCGTAGACGTACCCGACGTGGGAGAGGAGCCACGCTTCAGCGGCAGCGACGACAGCGAGGAAGCTGAGGACGGATCCGACCTGGATGAGTCCGAGAGCGGCGATGAGAGCGAGAGCGGAGAGGACGAAAGCGACGAATCAGAAAGTGACGAATCTGAGTCTGATTCAGCCTATGAGGACGAAGAAGAGCAAGAGAAGGTTGAGCAGACGCAGAAGAAGAGCAAAAAACACAAGAAAGAGGCCGTAGACGAGAGCGTGGAGGTCGTGGACGTCGAAGTGTCCGGCTCCGGCTCGTACGACGACGTGGAGATCGTTATCGTCGAGGCGTCTGCCTCAGGCTCGTTTGACGGCTCAATAGAGGTTGAGGACGACTCTGCGTCGGGATCATTGGATGGCTCCGTTGAGTTTGTTGGTAGTGAAGAAGACGATGAAGAGGATGAGGAGGAAGAAGAAGGTAGTGAGGACGTAGAGCAGGACGAAGCCAGTGAGAGCGAAGAGGACGACGACAGTGAGAGCTACTCGGATGAAGGCAGTGAGAGCGAGGAGCAGGATGTCAAGCACAAGCACAAAAAACACCACAAGGGCTGGTTCAGTGACGCTATCGACACTGTGGCCAACGCTACTGAAGATGCCTACGAACATGTCAAGAACGGTACGAAGGACGCGTACAGTGATGTCAAAGATTTCTTCAACGATTCAGACTCAGACTCAGCTTCTGGGTCGAGCGCCGAGTGGGTGGATGTGCACGACTTGGATGAAGACGAGGAGTCGTATGACTCAGATGATGAAGTCACGGACAAGAAGAAGAAGAAGAAAGGATGGATCGATGATGCTGTGGACACCGTCTCCAGCGCTGTGGGTGATGCTGTGGACCACGTGAAGAACGGCACGAAAGATGCTTATGAACACGCCAAGAACGCTACGGAGGATGCGTATGACAGCGCCAAGAGCGCTGCGCAGAATGCGATTGACGACGTCGTGGACTACGTAAATGGCAGTGAGTCGTGCTCTGGCTCTGGTTCGCTCAGTGACACGGTGACGGTGGAGCAGCAGCAGCTGAGCGAGGAGAGTGTGGCGCTGGCTAGTGAGACCGCAGAAGAGGCCAAGGCTGAGACGTCCAACCACTTTATTGAGATCGGAGCAGGCGTCGGTGCCTTTGTTGGTATCATCGCTGTGGCCTTTGCCTTTGTTGTCCGGAAGGTCCGAAGTCGTAGTGGTAGTGACTCGACAGACGAGGACGAAGCTACCGTGGCTATGGCTGCGGAGGCTAGCGCTGACGAGGAGGCCTCGGAGGATGACACGTTGGAGACCGGCGCGCTTGTGAAGGAGGACGTCGAGGATAAGCAGGACGAGCATGAAGGAGAGGAGGAAGGCAAGTTTGAAGGATCCGTATAAGCCACAGAACTCTGCAGCGCCATAGCTTATAATTCTTCGTAAAATGCACTTCATCTCGTTTACCATAACTACTTCCAGTTCTGCTGTCGGGTAAATTGTCCGTTTATATTCTCAAAAAATTACTTTGGTTGCTGCAAAAGTTTACGATGCTTTTGTCCACCAGTGCTGGGCCGCCTGCAGTGTTTGACAGTCTGGGGTGACACAATGATAACGCTCTACAAGTACAGTCAAACCTGCTTATCTGAGGCACATTCGGTGACCAGTGGAGGCGTTGACTCATATAAAATGGTTCCATTTAAAGAAACAAATACAAAATTACAAAAGAAAGTCGCGCATTGTTCGCTGGCGCTTTGCTTTTGTAGCACTAGCGCGAACTAGATTCATGATTGCGTGCAGTCGTTTGCGCTCGTCGTCTGCGGCCTCACCACACTGTAGAGAGCTCCATGCAGTACCGTTGCGCATCTTGAAGCTTTGAACCCACCCGTTGCTGAGACGGAGTTGCTTGTCGTCGATCCCTAGGCTGTTAGTGACAGTACGCGCCTTCATTAGAATTAAGAGTATGTCGTCCGCTATTTGTTGTCTTTGCTACGTTTTTAAAGAAAAAGTCTCTCAACTGCCGCTCAAACTCAGGGAATTTTACGCGACGGCGCTTTGTAGCCCGGCGTGCACAAAGTAGGATTCGGGTAAGTTGCGCACCCTATTATAGTAAGCGTAGCACGACTTACTTAACCTTGAACAATGATTAAATCCACTCCATTAGCATGGGATTGCCGATGGATGGGTTTTGCTTGATCTTCAGATGAACTTTGAGCTTCTGCTCGAGCGTCAAGCACTTGCGTTGGGATATGGGGCGCCACTGCGGAGAACAGAGAGTGAGTGGCGGGTGGCCAATCATGAATCAGTTAAAAAGGTCTGCCTCGATTTGGTTCCCAAAATGTGTGGCTCAGTTAACATTTAGACAGTTTTGCATCATTTAAGCAGCATGCATAGTTTATCCAAGTGATCATTTTGGTTCCTTCACCATCTGTATCAAACAAAGCTCGTGTTGGGATCAGATAAATAGGTTTGACTGTACCACACGAACGGTGAGCACGCCCACTAGAAAGTCTATCCTATATATTAACTGACGTTAGCAGAGTCAAGTTAAAGGGTTAGCCCAGCAGCAACTTGCTGCCAGCAAGCCATGCCAATCACCTTGTCAAGTTGTTAAGTTGGCGGATACTTAGAGGTGTCAACGAGATCAAGGACAAATTAGTGGCTCGCGTTCGCTAAATGTACACATACATCGTGGTGGACTCCAGACTTGTGCTGTATCGGTATCGCATAGTGACCGCAGCGGCCATGCACGAATCCACTACGAAGTATTGCTCTCTTTTGGTCATGGACACCTAGAAAGCGCCGCTGTGTCCTACATGTTCGAACTGTGCATAGCAAACCAACTGGCGCAGTGCAGTGGATTGATGGAAGGACAGTATGATGGGAAACACTCAGTACATCGGCACCGCCGTGGGATATCCACTGGCAAAAATATACCTATAATTTCAAAAATGAAAATCCATTCTGTTCTGATGTGTTAAAACCGCAGTGTCCAACAGCAAAAAATTACCCATCGTCTCAGCTAGTGAAACGAGCCAAACGTTACCGCCACCTTCGACTCAACTCGTTCCATTATTCTCATTCCTCATTTCACTCTCACGTGAATAAGCCCCTTCCCACAAATTACAAAATACTCAAAAGCATGACCCGCTCTCCGCCTGCCATGTCGATGCTCTTCCTTCTCATGCTGAGCCAATTGTCCATGCTGGTTAGCGCCACAGACTCGGCCAGCGACACGGTCGAGTCTCTATTCGACTCCGCCGACGGCATCAAGATCGGTGGTAGTATCCTGGCCATCGCTGCAATTGCAGTGGGAGCCGTGATGGTGGTCATGGGCTATCGCCTCTTCCGAGCAACGCTGTTCGCTGTCGGCTTCGTGGCCGGCGGCGTAGCGGTCGCCATGCTGGTAGAGCACGTTTTCGATGACAAGTCGTGGGTTATCACGGCGTCCTGGATTGCCTTTGTGGTGGGTGGCCTCATCTGCGGCAGCATCGTCATGTCACTCTATTCACTCGGTATTTTTATCGCTGGAGCCGCGGCTGGTGTCGCACTCGCTATGATGATCCACAATTCAGTCGGCTACGAGATCTACCCGAGCCACCCTCGGGTGGTGCTCATTGCACTGTGTATCGTGATTGGTATTATCGGTGGCGTGCTGGCGCTCAAGCTCGAGAAGCCCGTGCTGATCACGGCCACCAGCCTCTTCGGAGCTGCCATTCTGGTCTGGGGTGTCGGCTACTTCGCCGGTGACTTCCCATCCACCAGCGACCTCAAGGACTACGCGTCGCGGGACATCAACGGCGACTGGGTCTACTCGATCCCGGACGCGTGGTGGGGCTACCTCGCCGGCATCCTTGTGCTCTTCGTGCTTGGTCTGTTCATTCAGTTCCGCAAGACTGGCCGCGGCGGTTTGTACCACAAGTCTCACGCCATGGGACGACGCACGGAGACTGTGCAGTACGTGGAGGCAAGCACTCCGCAGGAGCAAAACGTTCGCTACGGCAACCCGGTGAGCCACGTTTAAGGAACCGCTTTGGAGACCTCCGTAGGATGTACACTAGGCAAGTGCCTTGACACGGTGTCAACGGCACCATCCCCTTTCAGACAAACAACACACAAGACATAACATCTTATCAAAAAAAATTGCATTTGCAATCTTTTTGACTTGTAGTTTTACATTTGCGTAGGTGGCGACAGTTTTCATCCGTTTTCGCACCGCTACAATGGCGGCAAGGTTGCAAATTGGCAAATGTCTCGTTTCCTACAGTTTGCGAATGAAAATTGTTCTCGGTGACAAACGATGGTCTCGGCAATTGTCTCGGTGAAGGGTTCAATAGGGAGTCTGCAACCAAGAGTAGGATCCACAGATGGCCCTGAAGCGTCATTATCGCAGCATCGCATGGCGAGAGCTAGCCATGCTTCCAATGGGGAAACGCCAGCTGCAATTTCCTTTTGCATTGCAGTGCCAATTTCACACTGTGCACTGTGAATTTCACAGTAGAAATCGATTTTGGGCAGTCATTGAACACTCCCAGCTGTTGCACGGGCTATTTGGCGTGTGTTGTCGTCGAGTCCAGGAGCCACAACTTGCCGCACTCATAGTCCACAATGCCGGCAAGTCTAATGTCATGTGGAAAAATGGTAGCTGAATTCTATCCGCATGGCGCCTAGAACCAGTGCATGCACTGCATGTACAGCATGTATTGCCGTCGCATTCGGCAATTATCATCCGTGCGCGAAAATGACGTCGATTCTCTTTGTGATTTTGCTAAGCCAAGTGGCTCTATGTGTACAAGGTGCAACGAACAGCACAGTATCAACTTCGGAGGACTCGATCTTCGACTCAACAAAAGAAACAAATTTGGGCGGTTCCATCCTTGCAGTGGTCGCTGTTCTCGTCGGTGGCGGGGTCTCGGTGTACGGGTACAGGTACATGTATGAGACCGTGTTCGTCATCGGCTTCGCTCTTGGGGCTGTGAGCATCGCTGTGACTGCGGAGAGTATGCTCGTTGGTAAGTCATACTGGTCCATCGGCTCATGGCTCGCCTTCATCTTCGGCGGCGTCTTGTGCGGTGGTCTGGCCATGTGGGTCCACCCGAAGAGCAACTTTATCGCAGGTGTGGCAGGAGGCATCACACTCGCGGTTATCCTAACCAATTCAGCAGCATGCTACATCTTCCCCAGCCAGACGCAAGAATTATTTAAAATTTTGTGCGTGGTCTTAGCGGTCGTATTCGCTGCAGTAAACCTGCAATACGGTAAGCCAGTGGAAATCGTGGGAATCAGCATCTTCGGTGCTGCGGCTCTTGCGTGGGGTATCGGCTTTTTCGTTGGCGACTTCCCGTACCCGAACAACCTCAAGAAATACGCAACACAGAACGTGAATGGGGACCTGGAGTATTCGATCCCGACTGTCTGGTGGGGCTACCTCGGTGGGATCGTGGCGATCTCAGCGTTTGGTATGCTCATGCAGTTCCGCAAGACCAGCCGTAACCTGATCAACGATGAGTTCGCTGGCTTTGACCCTAACGGCTTCGGTTACCCAATCGACGCTGTGCCGTACATGGAGAACGAGAAGCAGCGCTCAACGATTCCTGTCTTGGATCCACCCGCAAGCACGGCACGAGAGTCGGACTACTTGCCAACATCGTACCCTGCCCACGAGTCGTTCTGCAGACTGTACTCACGCAATACGGAGGCGCAATCGATTAGCAAGATGAGGTCAAAGTTCTTAGAGGCACGAGCCCAATCTGTAGAGACGAAAACGCCGATGGACACTGGAACTAGCTATCAGTTAACGACGAACTCTTCAAGAGGAGTGATGACCGAGGTGCAAGAGGAGGAGCTTTAAACTAAATGCCAAAAACACAACCGCAAAGCGCTAAACGTTAATAAAGTAGCTTTTCGACATCAATGTAGTGGATTCCAGGGCTTTCACCTTGGTTTCCAAGAAAGTGCAGGCCTTGCGAAGGATGACCCAGAGCCACCTGATGGGCTTGCCGTCTCCAGGTATTAAAACATCCAACAAACAAATACAGTAATCATAATTAAATTAAATAAAAATTTCTTGATATGCTCAGGATAAAAAGGGTTAATAATGGGTCTGCCTGTTTTAGCGGATGGGCTGCCTAAAATGCCCGACCCGGGTTACATAAAAGGTACCAGCATAAGCTTAACCCTTTCGTGGTCAAACGCGGCATTTTGCCGCGATTTAGGTGTTTTGCAAAAGAGGGTGGAAACAGAACGGGAAAACGTCAAAGTGTGTATTATTTTGAAACGTTGTGTCAAAAGTGGTTAACTTGCGTCAGTAGTGTATGCCAGGTTTGTAGGTTTGACAGTATGTGTAATTCTGGTACAATGTGTCACAAAGTGTAGGAAAATGATATACTGCCGTCACCACGTGTATGTGAAATTACGATGAATGGCTGCAAGGTCGTTTTAAGCGCGTTTTGACTCGAACCCGCCAAAAACCGTAGTTCCACGGTATGCGTCAGGCTTCCTCAAGTCAAATGCACGGGGTTAAACGTTTCAGAACCATTAATTTCGACTAAGGGACAGCAATAAATGCTGACGTGGACGATATAGGAAAAGAGATAGCTTCCGATGAAGGTGAGGTGCTGCGTGTGGGCATGACATTCAAGTCGGGTACACAAGCTCTACAAGCACTACAAGACTGTGCCCTCGCCCACGGGAAGGCGGTCAATGTCAGACAGCGTAGTGGCGTTCATCGGCTCATTGTGTGCACATCGGAAGGTTGTGAGTCTTCGGTTCGTTTGTATCGCCAGCGCCGAGCTGACAAAAGATACGGCGCGTGGTATATATCCTTGATCTCTACCAAGCATGTTAATTGCGTAACAAGTGCAAACCCTTCAAGGCGCCAAATAGCTCAGCTTCCAACATTTGCAAGTGCTGTTCGTGCTGATGTCACCGTGTCGGGCCGAGCTCTGACAGAACAGATTCAGTTCCGGGATGGAATCTCGCTAGAAAAGAAGCGCAGAGCACTTTATCGAGCCCGAGAAGCAGTGAATGATATTGGAAAAGAGGCGCTTGCTCATTCTTACGGCAAAATCTCGAATACTTATCTCAGTTTGCAGCGTTGAATCCCGGCAGCGTGGCTATTGCTGGGAAAGACCCTAGTGGTCGTTTCAAACGAGCAACTGTTATCTTGCTGAAGCCATTGCCGCACGTCAAGGTGGCGTTGGGGTTGGCTGTATCCATTCTAAATGCCCGTCATACACTGGGATGCAAATGCATTTAGTCGGTCGTGATGGAGATATGCGGAATCTGACGGTTGCATTTGCTTTAGATGAGGCTGGAGACACCGACAACTACACATGTTCTTTATAGCCTTACGCCAACATGGATTTAACTTCAGAGGAGTGCCGATATTTTGCGACCGGGGTGCGTCTCTATTTTCGGTTGCGGCGGAGATGGGATTGAATTTAAAGTTCTATACACTCCATATCATTCGCAACCTACTAAGACATTTCAGGAAGTTCATGCATGGTCACAAAAACCTAGTGTGGGTTGTGCAAAAGGCTGAAGCAGAGGAATTGTACACCAGTCCATTCGCGTGGATAGGCTTGGAGCTTGAACAAGAAATTAACGCATATTTGCGTGACATCCCCCAGAGCGATGGTGTGTTTTCGCCAATATCGGAGTGATCCCACTGTATGGTTGGAGGACGATCAATTTTTTCGAAAGCGTCTTTGGCTCTCAATTGGTGAAAGGAATGCGGAAACTTCATCCTTACGCCTTCATCCAAGCAATGTGCAGTGGATTTGTGGACAAGTGCTTCAATCGTGCTGAAAATTCTCGACGATGGCAAGAAAGTGATCTCATTTTGACGCCTTTTGTGGAAAAGATGCATCGAAAACAGAGTTCCGATATAGGCCACTATTCGATGCAACATGCTTCAAAGACCATCTATTGTGTACACGAGGTGGCGTCGACGGTGCGCGTACGGCGTCGAGTGAATACAGATGATTTAACTTGCACATGCTCTCATTTTGATCAAAACGGGAATGCCAAGTCGGCATTTGATTGCAGCTCTCGACAGTAGCGGGAGAATGTCCCGAAAAGTTCGAATTTAGGGTTAGTTGGCTGTGATTGGCTGATAGACGGACAAGAATAAAACCGTCTTTTTTTCGACTTCACATAAGGCCGACCAAGATGGTCAAATCTTTAACCCTTTTACTACGGCATTTCGGATTATCCGGAATCTGGTTTATAGAGGTAAAATATTCAGCATTGTCCGTCACGAAATTGAAATCGGTCTAGTTCCGCATATTTAACTTTGTATGGGATAATTTTGAACAGGTCAATTGTATGGTCTGCGTCCCATGTGACATTATATTTTAAGGAATAGGGTACGGGATCAAATATTAGAATGCAAGGGCCTCCGTACGAGCCTTTCATTCTGCAATTTGCTCGGCCAAGAAGCAACCACTCTGAAGGCGCCGTCTGCACGGCATTCACACAGTAGAAAAAGACAGAATGAGCATTCAAGCGCCACCGCGGCCTGAGTGGGGCGTAAACAAGTACCTATTACCCGACGGAAGCATTACTGTGGCTGTGGGCGTCGATCGTTTCTTCGGTACGTTTTTTAATGCGTCTGGAGGCTATCAAAACTTACGTGCTTCTTCTGTACAGACTAAACAAAGCACTAGTACTGGTGACGACACCGACGGTGCCTTTGACTTTGACGGCCCCTCGATATGCCAGCCGCCGCCGCAGTCAAACCAGGCTACTTCGAGCTCTTCTGTCCCATCCAGTACGTCGACGTTGCCAAGAGTACCAATACGCTTGACAAAGCTAGACCGGCTGACAAGTCAACGTACCGTGACGGATGCTCCAAATCACGTAAGTGCTTTCTTTTTACAACAGCTTGTTGTTACTGCATCTAACTTATAACGGATGATACAGCTCCGACTATTACGGAGACTGTTGTAAATACTGGGGATACTCCGGAAAACGAAGCTCCTATTCAGTCTAAAGCAAGCATATAAGCTGTGAACATTGAGAATGACGTCGCCGCAAATGGACCTCGTGGAGTGATGGCGTCGCTTGGCCCTGCAACAACATGGAGAGCATTAGTGAGGTACTGAGAAGGAACGGCTGTCCGACGGTGCTGCATTTGATAAGCTGTCATAATGCAGATGTATTGAGTCGCCATTGTGAGGTACTAGTCATATTGATAATGGGGAACACGTATATCGTTTACAGGTTGTCACGAAGTGTAAGTAGACGATGCACCAATGCAGATTACGACGCGCAAATGCACAAGACAAAAACCATCAAACCAATGCAAGTTATACTCGGCTTTGTTGGGTGACGTGTTCGACACTAAGGCACAAGCTGCGTTTTCTTACAATGACTTCCAAGAAAAAGAGGAATGGCTTTACTCTATCATACACGTACATGGGCTGCAATACGATTTTCACCACATACTATAGGATATAATGTTTCACATCATACATGTACACTGCATGTGGCCCATGTTGACTGTCGTAGAAACGTAGGCGGTATCTTAAAACTTTGTATGCAATCGTAGGAAAATTCGCGGAGAAAACGTCAACATTGGCAATATGTTACTGGATTTCGTAACCTGAAAATACGGAACACGACCAGCTATGTGACTTAAGTCGCTGAGCGAGTGGATATGTCAGGACTCGACGCCCGTAGTCTATTGATTAGCGCCAGCGTCCCGGTCGCTGGCAACAGGCGAATACGTTTCCGCTTCTTCAAAGATACCATATGGGATGGGAATTTGACGTTGGGCATTCATTTATTCTGGTCTCTCTGATTGGTCAAGATCCACCTATCAATGAAGCGTTGGATCTCCGATCAATCAACGGCACAACTGCTTGTTTGTGCAACGCGGCAAAATGCAGTGTTCTACAAGCAACCTACCGTAAAATGACACATCAGCTGTCACGTTGTTAGGGCGCGCACTTTGCTGGAGCGCTCAGCACAACGTCAAAACGCGGCATTTTGCCACATTTTACAAACATTTTGCCCAGGTGTTAAAATGTGTGTTCACGAAAGGGTTAACGCTTGTCATCTTTCTAATCGTTTTTCTAGCGAACTTTCTGAGGGAAGCCTTAGAGATAAGCTAACTATGAGCTCATGCTGGTTATCATCAGACTTGAGACTCATTCTACGATTTATCTTCTACAATGCACTTGGCTATAACTCGAGGCTGTTATTGTGCATATTCATCGTCACCGATTGATGTCGATCTAGATAGCACTTTAAGCAGTATTACACTGCAACTCAAGTCTAAATTCTTCAGCTGAAATTTAAACACTTTTTCAACCCTAAATATTCCTTTTATAGGGAAACTAGGAAGCATCACCTGAATAAAAAAAACATGTCAAGAGGCTTGCAGACGGATGGGCCAATCACTTGATAATATGTTATTATAATAACAACGTCGCGCTTTGCCCGAAGAAGCTCTGAAATTAATACAAGCTGCGCTGTGAACTGCACGCTCGCTTTCTAGAATTCATTAACTTACTTACAAACAAGCAGCCTGAACATAAGAGAGAGAGAGAGAAGAATAAGTGTTTAATCCTGCTCATAAAACAAAAAAACAGTGCTTTTATCTAAATACTAACAAATTCAAAATCTAAGCACTAAGGTTGGGTTTTCCTTGAGTAAGTACCACCGACGCACCTTCTGCTGTATACAAGCTGCGCTTCGAACTGCACGCCGGCTTTCTAGAATATTAGCTTACGTAAAAACAACCAGCCTTAACACAAGAGAGAGAAGAAATGAATAATCCTGTTCCTAACAGTAGAGCTCAGTGCTCTTACCTAAATACTATACCAGCTGCCACTTTGTTCACAGTAAGTCAGTCTGCTTACTGTCTGATATTTGATCCTTCGAGCTCATATTCCTCTCTTTCGAATAGTTGTGCACCGAATCCAATGAAGCTAACTAAGAGTTGGTCGCCACATACGCACTTGCTGACACCAGATTTTGTCTTGGATTTTTTTACCTGTATGGCACATGCTCGGTTCTTCTGTCGACACTGACACTACCAGGCATTGTACTTTGAAGTACATTGATAGCTATTTCTACTGCGTTATTCAAAGTCTCCGTTACCTTCTTGCAACAGTATGCAATATTATTAGGACCCAATTCAGACAACATTCAGTTAGTCTATCATTTTTTCACTCAGATATTAACCCTTTCGCGAACAAAGGGGGCATAACGCCCCTTTTCTAAAATGTGACAATAATTCGCGAGTAAAAAGAGGCATTCTGCCCTTTCTTACTATATTGAACAATCCCGAAGCCGAAAAGAGCGCGTGTTAAGACTGGCAGAAACTCCAATGCAACAATTATCTTCAAAACCAAAATTTGACGACTTCGCCGTCCTCACAATCAAAACGCCTTCGATCATCGTATGCTAAATGGTGCGCGCTATCCTGACAAGATAAAAAAACGCAGGGCAACCTCACAGCAAGGAAATCTAGCGGTGCGTGTAACAGGAACGTTGAGCTGAACACCTGTGCTAACTTGAGTGACGGCTGCTATTGTTTTGTATTAGGTTTTATAATGGAATCTCAGAAGCCGTATGGTGGGGCGCTAGCGAGACGATGCAGTACATTGAGCTGTGTCACGCGATTGGTGATCCCACAGCAATGTAATGTAGCAGCAGGAACGCCGAGCTGTATGTCTGTGCTAACTTGAACGACGGCTGCTTTTGTTTTGACCTTAGGGAGCGGTAAGGTCTGGCAGTGAAATGCGGGAGTCCATTTCATTTGTGGACCTACTGCATAATGGAGTCGCATATTAGGCAATTAGAGGTGTGTCTTCGAAATATGAAAGGAACATTTGAAAACTATCTGCTTTTATAGGTATAAATGCAAACAGGCTTACTTGTCCAACTGGCCGGTCCTTTTGACACACGGTCTAGTTGCCAGCGCCAGCAGAATTTGCTTCTGCACGAAGAGCGGTGTTTTGGACAAAACGCCTCCGTAGAAATCACAATCCGAGCTCTTGAGAGGGCGAATACTTCTTGCAGTACGAGAACCTTTACGTCGTTGATGAATAGGAAACTATTCAAATACACTATTGTGGCATCACAGAATGTGGTCGTAGCGAGAGGCAGCAGTCTTTTGCATCTCCTTGGAGAAGTAAAACTTTTTTCAGAATCGGTTGGACATTGGAGAATCGGCAGATAAGGTGACAGCCTAGGTGCCACAAGTCAGAGCTAATTTCAACACCAATGCACCTCTGGACTGGAGTCGGAAGAGCGAATTGTGCTTCAATATTGCCGATGCCGCAGCCAATATCCAGAAAGACGTCGTTGGCCATAATGGGACCGACAATTGTCAGCACACCATTTAACGCTCGAGGCAGCAATTCACCTGCATTTTCATGTGTTACACCAGCTCTTTGTCGGACATCAGCCTTGGTAACAGATCCAAATACAACCCGGAGTAATCGATATGCTGCTTCATCGTTAAGCACCGATGGATGTTGCAACCCACGTTGTATAGAGCTGGGAATACTCGTGTAAGCACCTGTATCTTATAAAAAACACGGAGGGACTTGAACACGTTTTTGCCGTGTGCACGTTTGAGGGTTCGGAGACGCGTCTCGAGTCCTTAGGAGTCTTCTTGATATGCCGCTTGCTCATTTCTCGTGCAACATCAGCCCAGACCACACGTATATTCTGCATTACGCATTGGTGCGCTATTTGCACGAGCATCTTGTGGGCAGCATCGGTGAACGTCAGCAACACGGGGCAGACGCCCGAGAATGTATAGCTCGCTGTGGCTTTGGTTGGCAGCACAACGGAATCAGTTGCAGTAACTACCGCTAACATCTGGTGCTCAACAGATACACCTTGACGACCCCCTCCCCCCCCTCTCGTACTCGTTGTCTTTTCTAGCTGCACGTGCTTCGGGAAGTGCTTGCTCGAATCTCGCACCGTCCGTCTTCCAAACAGACCTTTCCACTTCAAAGCTTGAAGTAGCTGCACTGAAGTGTAAAAGTTATCAGTGGTAACTACTCGCTTCGTATCGCGGACAACTTCCAACACAATCTGGCGGATTGTTGCACCATCTGAAAGTTCTCTCCGGAATGATTCAACTTCAGATGAGTTCGTTACCCCTTCTAAGCGATCTTCCAGAACACTTGCGCAGTGAAGTCTATAGTTATCAGCTACCCAAGGTGTGGCACAGCACATCATACACAACTTGAAATGGTATTTTACCGGTCTTGCGAGGGTTGTAACAATAAGGTAACGGCCAAAACGAGAACGGCAAGCCACACTTGTCTTATCCAAAGCCACCCCCGTCCAAATCAATGTACTTGCCTCCAGTCACCTTCAAGACACTTAGAAGCACGCAAATTCTTGCAGATGGATCTCGATGCATATTCTCAATCGATACATCGCTGCAAATGAGAATGCCTGGCGGAGAAGCTTAAATCTTCTGAGCGGCATGATTTTCTCCAGATCGATACTCGAAACTCCAAAAATATCTTCTTTGGCCTGGTGACCCCAATAATTGGCATACTCACCTTTCACCATGATCTCCATGTAAAACATAATCTCCAAAAATGTTATAATCTCCTGTAATACAAACGGTTTGCCAATTGCAACCTGGTTGATTCGTGCGTACGCGTTGGTCTCATGAAGTACTTGCTGCCGAAGTATAACGGAAGGTAGGCAAAAAAAACTGGCAGACGCTAAGTGCTAAAATATATAGCGGTATTCGAACTAAGCTTGGTTTCAGTGGATCCATCCCCGCGTGCAAACGGATTCTCTGACTCGTTCGTCTCAGCGACTGGATCAAACCGCATGCTTTTGATGGTCTCCACTTCAACCAGACTCGTCGGAAGCAATTGGGCGACCTGATAAGTGACCGGTGCTTTCTCGAGCTCGTCGAGACTGTCTTCGATGGCCAGTCTCTCGTCATCAGCGGCTTCACAATGCGACTGCCAATACGGAGTTGAAGGTGCCGCTATGAGTAGGTTGTAATTAGCGGTTCCCATTTGTACCAAGCTGATCGAGGTGTCTTCAGGCTGCATTTGAAACTGAGAATCGATCCATCGTACCTGATAAAAAAGTTGTGCTTGCTGGTTTGATGTCGTTTTCTGCTGTTGCTGGTTTGAGGCCCCTGTTGCTTTGTTTTTCGACTTGCAACAGACTCGTCCAAATATATGAGCTGTACCAATCGGCTTGTAGACTTTTGCACGCATCCAGCTTTCCCGTGATGGTGAAAATGCAACAAGGGTGTTAATATAGAGCGAAGGTACATAAGTATCCGCTGCTCTACCTGCACGAGGTGTAGGCGATAGTAGCGTCGTCGCGGCGGAAGGGATAGATGCATCGTCTTTGTTTTTTTATAGAACCATCCGTAACAAAAGCACGATTACCAGTGTCAGTTTCGTTAAACAAATCTAGTGAATGGGTTGAAGCGCTTACTTGACGTTACTGAATCATTTCTCTGTGTGGTCTCTGCGGCCTCACTGGGGGGTTACAGAGGCAGAACCACTCCGGCCAACACGCAACGGCGACGTAACCACTGCATTTGGCGACTCTTGCTCTGAGATTCGGTAGCTTGCATCGACGACTCTGGCCATAGTAGTCAATCCATGGCTGGGATATTTAGTAACTAATAAGTTGATACATAAGACCGATTAGGTTAACTGACTATTACATGTCATTATCTAGCGGCAAGACTGATATACAGGGAACTTACCGGGGATTATAGGACCAAAATTGTCCTCTGCTGCCGCTCTTTGGCTAGAACTGCGATTACTCCGTTCATTCTCTGCAGAGTTACTGTTAGCCCTTGTGCTGCGTAGTCACGATTGGACACACACCGAAGCGTCCGCTGAATCACATGCCATAAGAGCCAAATTAATATTATGTATTCCAGCTCATGAACCTTTTAATAGCATAGTTCTGATGAATATCGAATACTCACCTGAGCGAGGGGCGATCATCTGAAGGTAGTACGCCATCATATTCTGTTCACCACCAAAATAATCGATGCCCTTTTGACCCTTTAAACTTGATCCTCCGCGTATGTAGCGGTAAAACGAATCATGAGAGTTGCGCGGTGGAGGCTTGGAGTGTCTTCCAAATGGATTTAAAAGCCGTGGGGTTGTCGTGGCTCGCATGGGACGGTTTCAGCGTTGAGGCTAAAGATCGTGTTGAGCGATCCCTCGTTCGTTTGGTAGGAACATTGCACGTATCAGCCAAGCTACTTTTGCTTCTTCGCGCCATCGTGAGATAGCCTTTTTGACTAAAACTGGAAATTGTCATTGGGGGTGGCGTTTGAGTGACTGGTGCAGAAAGGCTCGTTACATTGTGATATCAGTAAAATATCAGAGACTTGATAATCACGATGTCAGTTGCATATCAAAAGTGTTCATGCTCATTTTGAAATGTGTATCGAATTTCAAAAAACACATTGAGGTATAAATATAACTATACCATTCTCATTTAGACGGTTCATTTTTATTGGCACGCCATAGACTTCTTCGACACAGCGCAGCATGGCATGCTTCTCGTTTGGCTAACAACAGATTTGGTACTCCAAATCAATATATGGGGTGGAACAAATGCTCTTGGATATACACTATTGATATTAGCGCCCTTAGTTGGTTTTAACCGCATGAAGGAGGGTAAATTAGCCTTGTATAATTGTACTTGTAACCCTCGGCCTTGTGAGCTTCGCGGAAAACCGTCGATTTGTCTTATTAGCTTGGTATTCGGACAATGATAACGTAGAGAGGAGTGTCTATCATGCATCACATAGTGGCCAAATGTAAACTGTGTATAGTGTAATCGTCAATGTTTGAGGTCTTGATGGTACTTCACGTAAACCACTGACGGCTGGGTAGAAGAGCATAGTCTATTTTCGAAGGGTATATGGGTATTTGCTTGTATCGAACTAGCTCGCTATGCGGGTAACAAGAGTACTCTGTGGCTGGTTGCAGAAATGTCAGCACACACAAAATCTTTATGTGGGATTGAAACATGAGCTTCTGAAATGAAATTTTCCGAAAAAAATACCGCAGGGGTTTTACCCAATCATAACTATTCGTTTTAAAGTATTTAATCTATGAAAAGGGGCATTTAGCCCTTTTTCAAATTTGAATTTAAAATTGACGGTTGTTGATGCAAAATTGTCATAAAAGACAGTGCCGTGGGATACTGAAAAGGGGCATTTTGCCCCTTAGTTCGCGAAAAAGAGTTAAATGCCACGGACTCGCAATATTTGAGGTTGATAAGAATAACTATCTTTTCTGCTAGAACATCATCTTCGTTTTAGACAGGAATTTAACAATCCACAAAATAACTCATCGAGTCGCTACCTCTGAAAAAATGTCAGAGAACATAATTTTTTTTTGGTTACCGTGCATAGTGCACAGTAAGCAAATCTCTTTTTGAAAAATGGGCATCAACAATTGCGATTCATTTACGGAGATTCGGGAATGCGTCACCTTTTTCATGGCTTCGTGCCACTCTACAAGTTTCTGTGGTTACGTCAAAACTTGGCCACGCTTGATAGTTCTTCGCGATAGGGAGCTTGACGGGAGTCTATGCGTGGCTAAACATTCAATATCTAGTTAAATGCGTACACTAACAACTGTCCTAGCAATATAATACTATTTTTTTATAAACCATACCCAATGAAGTTATGCTGAAGAGCTCAAGACCTACCTAGTCTGGAAACACTTATAATATAAGTTTTATCTAAAAAAGATAATGTTTGGACACACCAGTTTTTGGAAAATTGAAACATCTCTCAGCAACAGCAGTTTCATCAACATACAAAAAACCTGTCACCCGACACAAGCGCTAGCTTCCTACCATGCCTATCTAACGGATGCACCATCTGGTTGCTGCAACGAGCATCAATACCACGTTCACGTCACTTACAGCATGTCGTGTGAAGTTTGTCACTTGTTGCCGGTTTAAAGGCGGTGCATTCGCATTGGCAAGAAACTTTCCTCTTACCTTTGCTTTTTGATCACTCCAGGAATCTTTGTGAAGTGCTCGATACCTACTACCATAATGATGGAGCGAGTCTTTATCGCAAAATATTTCAAAATAAATGATCATCGCTTGGCTTTGGTAGACACCAAAAACTCCCCGAAGCCGAACAAGTGACAACAAAGAATTTGCTCACCCATACCGCGTTCGGCAAGTTTCCCCACTGACATCAATCTTCGGTCCAGGCCGTGAATGTACAGGACCTCGATCATCTTGATTCGTTTGCGGTCCAGGCTGGTCAACTTTACCGTTCCGCGACCTTACACCCGCAACTTCTTCCCGTCTGTGATCGTAACCTCAACCCCAGTGTTTAGTGGATCATATTCGAAAAGGTCACTCCGGTGAGGGATCATGTGCGATGTCGCGTCACTGTCGATCAGCCACCCGGCTGTACGATCCTCACCAACCGCGAAGACCGCATCATCATCGCGATCTCCGGTCCAGGTCGGACCCCCGTCTCGGTCCGATCCACCTCCATCTGGTTTCGACTGCCCCCGTTCCGGGCAGTGCAGTCCCGCTTCATGTGCCCAAACTTGTTACACATTTGCCCTGGAAACCGCCGCCGTTCTTTTGCTATCCGGTCCCCATTCTGCCGTTTCTCTGACCGCCTTTGAACCGTCCTGCATTCGCCTTGAACGTGCGTTCCGTAGTCTCCTTCTTCTGAAACCGCTCGTATTCCTTGAGTAGTTTCTCTTTAACCTCGATCAGCGATACGTCTTTCGCGTTCTCGATGATCGACCCGATCAGTTCGTACTCTTCCGGCAATCTGCTCAGCAGCACCACAAGCTACCGCGCCTCATTCAGCGTTCACCGAGCGTCTGCAGACTCACGACGAGTTCGTCGAAGCTGACCAGATGCTTGGCCATCGTTGCCCCGTCCTCCATCTTGAACTCGTGAAGGCGTCGTGTCATCGTGACACGGTTATGCAACGTCGTACGATTGTAAAATTCCCGCAGCGTTACCCACGCTAGCATAGCCCGGGCCGCAGACCGTATCTTCGTCTGATGCTGCAATCCCACTTTTTGAGCGATGATGCCGAGTGCCTTGACATCTTTCACGAGCCACGCCTCTGTGATTTCGATTTCCGGTTTGACTCCCTCCACGTGCGCCAGTAGCCCTTACGGGCCAGCGTCATGCGCATGATAAACTCCCAGTGGAAGTAGTTTCCACTACCCAGGAGAACTTCAGCTCACTTCGTCGACATGGAGATCCTGGTACTTGAGGTCTGCGTCGTAGCAGAGCTTGCGGCTGTTAACCTGTTGGTTTGGCACTTGTGTTTGAGGAAGTAAAAGCTGAAGTGAGTAGATTAATGTTAGCCAAAACTGTCATTCCTGTCTTTCTTAACACTATGTCTCGGTTGTCTCCCTTGTTGTCTTCACGTGGGTGTTTGTGCAAGCACCGCTCTCGTTGCACCAGAGCCAGTTATACCGTATTGGCCAATCACATCCATCGTGGGTCGGACCGTAATCATTCGGACCGGGCCGCACTCCGGTCTGCGTAATCAACCGTGTGATGACGGCGCACGTCAACTCGTACTAGTGTCAGCAGATGTGCAATGGGGTTCTTACAGCGAGCCTTTGCTCATCTTATGCCGAAGATTAATAACTTATCATTTTCTAAATAAAAAGGATCGAACAAATACCTCCCCCCCTCCCCGGAAAAGGAACGAGGCGGAGCGCTCAAGAAATATTTTTGGAAATGTGCGGTACTCTCTGAAATTTACTACCTTCGCACGGAAAATAACGAACAAATAACGATATATTTAAGAAATAACGAAAAAATAACGATATATTTTCCGTTATAAGATGAGCAAAGATTCGCTGTACGAACCCCACTGCACATCTGCTGGCACTAGTAAGCAACGTATATGCAACGGAAAGATACTGAAGCAAGTAGCATCTTGCAATTCACATGAGCAGCTCACATGGAAAAAGAATTCCTGCAGGCGTACATGCTCCGCCAAATCAGCTTAGGCTGCACTGTACTCTCTCGTTTGTGTGATGTTGGCGGCATCACAAGCTCACATACAGCGCATCACTTGAGAGGTGGAGTGGCGAAACATCGATGAACAGACCATCCTTGGCATACCCGGCGGACAACTAGCTTGCAATCCTTCCAACGAGAGTTCGATTCGGGCCAGGCGCACCATAAATACGTGCGTCGGCTCCTCAGCAACTACCCCTCCCCCCACAGGCTTCCTCGCTCTACTATGCTTTACCTATATGCACAACCTAAGCACAACCATCCTGCTTCCACAGAGCACACGGAATCGCGTAAGACTAATTAGTTCACACAAAACGACGCACACGCAAACACGACAGACGCACCTTAGGACAGTAGCCCTTCCCTCCCCTCTCTCACACGTCAGAACACTATTTACATTTGCCCTGCGTGGTGCAGTGTTGCTGTCTTGCCTCCTTCATCGAGGGGCTAGACTTGCGCTGGAGGAGAGGGATCTTGGGAAATGACCAGTTTGGGCGGGAAAATCAAAAGATGAGCAATCCTGTACAAACGCTTAAAAAGATTTAGACAGGCTATTCTACTTACCGATAACTACATAAGTGCGTTATTATCCGTGCGCAGGCAGTAGCATAATATTTGGTCTATATCGGTATAATACGTTGACGTACTAATATCTGTTACAGCTACTACTACCATACCTCATGAAATGAAGTCATCCTGAGTAACAAAGGTAATCACGAAGCGTCCCAAAGACAAGCTAGCTACACTTCAGATGGCTACAGGCACTTGTGCACTTCAGTCTACCCCACCGGCAGAATGCTTGTCCAGATAGCACTGACCAGATCAAGCTCGTCACCGCTTCTGCCATCGAAACCACCCAACTGATAGCCATCCTTCGCAGTGTCCGTTCCATTCTTGTCTGTCTTTGTGCCGCCTTCGATAAAATTCTTCCAATTGGTGGTAAACTTGATGTACTTGATGCGCGTCTGCCCTTTATGTTTACCCGCGTGTGCCTCCATGACAGTGATATGTTCACCTTCACCTAACACTAGAGGAGCTTTCAGGTCACCTCCACCACCGCCATGGTAAAAGGAAATCACTCCCCCAGCTGGATTTGCGATGGTGAGGTCGACAGCATCGACGCGCTCGGCAGCACGGAGGTTAATGGACAAAACCTTTTGTCCGGACTTGACCGAGGCCGCGTCTGTAAAATCTTCACCATGGGGACCACCGAATTCCGGTCCCACGTAGCACCCGGGTGGTAAAATGGCACCTTCATACCCCTCACCTCCTCCATTCCCCCCATGCCCCCCTGCTACTGGTCGATACGCCCTTGCTCTCCCACCCCCACCTCCTCCGCGGCCACCTCCTCCACCTCCTCCGCGACCACCTCCACCTCCACCGCGACCACCTCCACCTCCACCGCGACCACCACCGCCTCCTCCTGCAGCTCCCCTTCGTTCTTCCAAATTTGCCTCGTCAGTTTCTGTGTTGTCTTGGAGGACCATGAAGTCGATTGAATCCGACGTCAATGCGGTCTTAGAAGCGACAAAGTTGTTGATGGACACCAAGGCGACCACAGTGGCCAACACGAGAGGCAGGGCGCGCATATCAGTTGCTATCGGTTGGTGGAAAGAGCGCAAATTCTCGAATGAAAGCGAAGAGTCATCCGTTCTTACGCTCAATGAGTGATGCAGACACCAGGGTACCGATTCGGTACTATACATACAACCGAACCTTATCCATATGCGAGAAAGCACGCAAGCAACGACGGATCCATTACAGTAAATTAATATGGATCAGTAAGAGGAGGGCATCTACAAATCTCCAATCCATTTCCAGAGATTCGGAGTTTGGTCAGGTTTAGACGAGAATAGTACGGCATTCAAAATTGTTTTTAAGCCATCCTTCATAACTCAGACCAGACTTTCCCGTGCCTTAGGGTGCACCCAACTGCAACTTGCCGGCGGTTTGACTCCTAACTTAGGAGTCCAAACCTTGGTACCTTACTGATATCGTTATTATTGTAATAGACCCTCACGTGCTTTGCTAGGCGTTTGAGGCAGTTTCAAAGTTTGAGATACGAGACTGACCTGCTATTTTAATACTTCAAAGAAGCTATTAGATTAGCTCGCATTACCCTAACCCATCGAAAACCTGACTAATCACTGATTTTACATTTTTTGGGGGGAACATGTTCCCCAGGCCTTAAGCGGCCCGTTACTATTAATAAGAAGGCTAATAAGTTCGAACTCTATTACAGCGTTTAAGTGCTTAAGTAGAGCTTTTATGCTCAAGTGAGCCCAATACTCGGTATCACAGTGAGACTAATAATAGTTTCATTTTTAGCACAAGAAACACAGCGTCTACATGTACTAAAAAAACGGACCACCAAAAAAAACACGTAGGACCTGCTGCTGAGTCGGCATTGGAGAAGACACACGAACCCGATGAAAAAGCATTAATATTATAGTTCTAGGACCTCATCTCGAAGAACTGACCACTCTGGGCTACGCAGAGTCGCACACGTCCACAAATTTTGTATTAGATCTGCGAACTGTGCACGTGTGCGCTGAAAACAAGATGCGCGCGAAAGGGTTAAGAGTAATGTACATGTACTGTAACCTACGATTGTTTGTTTTCAATTGCACACCTTTATTAACGTAAAATAGCGAATAGAGTTCCCCTAGTTAATAGAGTGCCCTTCGAATAGAGTGCTGTCGTACGGCGCACTGTATAAAAATAGAGTGCGCTATTGGAGATATCTTACAGCTTACGGTACTGAACAACATACACTGGTTCTTAACCCAATCAAACAGTAGCGCACTCGATCCTCTATCGAGGCTGCTTTGGGCACGAGGTCTTTCAGCAGACTAAGTATAATAGTCTTCAAAAATAAGCAGGGTTGTCTTCACTCTTCAAAAATAAGCACGCTTGTCTTCAAAAATAATAAGTAAGAAAGTAAATCGTAGCGACTGTCGGCAAGCTGTGAGCGACAAATGACAGCTGTAGTGGCAATGGATCAGTGATCTTCAGTAGCAGCTATGCCAGGTTGAACAGCAGTGGAGTAGTAACTCGGTTGTGGATCACTATATTCGGATTCCGTTGAAGGGAGAGCTCGCAACTACATGCATGATCGTTTGTTACTAATCAATCGGAAGCTCCACTTCAGCAGTAGCGCGCGCGTTGAGCTGTGGCTGCTTGCGTGTATGTGCACCCGCGCATGAAGGCGCTCAGAAATGGGGTCCACTGGTTTCCGTGCCAGTGAACATGGGTGCACACCCATCCTTTTACAACCCCCAACTCAACATACGTTGTCAACCGGTTATCATATTTAGTGAATACGTATTGTTCTCCGACGGAAACACCCCGATTGAACGATCATAAAACCGTTGTTTTGCAAAATGTTAGCACCCCCCCCCCCTCCCCCCCTACAACTATTGGACTGATAAAATTCTCACCGGTACTGTGAAAAAGAGAAGCGGCCGAGTACGTATATTGAACCCCAACGGAACCCATAGCTGTAGTATGTATACACTTAAAACGAAGATCCTACTCGACACACAACATGTATGCTTTACACACCGCACACATATTTTACCGACGGAAAGCACAGTTGCAGTATGTACGCCCTCAAAACAAACTTGCAACCCGAAGGTGCGACCATCGGTGGGCTGATAAAAAGCTCAATTTAAAACATACTTACTACTTGAGACACGATGTGTATGTTTTGCCAAATTGATCACAGAGACTAACGATTTTAACATGGAGAAGTTGCTAACGTGTACGACGAGACACAACAACATCAAACCACAAAATATATCCAGTAAACACTGGGTAATAGAGTGCGCATAAAATAGAGTGCGCTTTCTTGATTTAACCTCCCTTTATATAAATAGAGTGCCGCACTCTATTCCGTATTTTACGTTAATACAGTGTACTTCGTACAGTACTGTACATCTGTGGCGTTCCGAACGCCGCGTTCGGAGGAATTTCCACACATACAGTACATATGTACTGTTTTTTTCCAATTTCAAAAGAATATTTGCACCAATCCAGTTAACTTCGCGCTATTTACGAATCCAGTACATCTGCTAAGTTCGTTTCTAAGCTTAGCGGACAAACTGGCGGTAGTGTAACCGATGATTGAACGTCGTCCTCCCGGTAGAGCCAACGGTTTAACTGTAGTCTGTCGCAGTCTGCTAGGATGTTACCAGAGCACGGCCGACAATTCTAGTATATTAAATTCTAAATGAAGTCTACTTTTATGAATGATCTAGTCAAATGTGGTGGGAGGTGAAGAAGTGTATGTCTCTTATCGACAAAAGTTATTGTACTGGCACAATTTTATTGCGTTGCAGGCTGAAACGTTTGTATTTGGGCAACTTTCCCGCTAGGAAGACAAAATATGGCAGGTAGTTGTAAAACTTATTTTTTTCAGCTTACAGTTACATACTTATTTTTAAGGTCTGATCCGATAGCTCGTACGGCTACCGTTTTAATAAGGCACTCGCTTAAGCAGCTCACATGGATGATAACTTATAATGCACCGAAGGATACAGACAGACTAGGTCTCTGACGACTCTGGTAACTCCATTTGGTCACGTGGAAAATAAACCTTTGTCAGGCATTCGACAGACATTGAACACACCACGAATATCGATATCGATCACTTGTCTAAAGCGTTCACATTGGCCTTGGTGGGCTCTACACTATTACTGCTACCTTATCCTTCCAACTTTCATCGATACCTATTGGTTATATTGTTACAGTCCAAACATGTAGCCCTCGACACTATCTCTTGATCGTGAGGCCTAGAACTACAGTAGTATTATTATAAACGAACTACTTCTAACCCTCGTGGGATTTTAAATGCCGACCAAGAGCCTACCTTGACATATTTCCATTTGACCAGGTGACGTTACCAAAATCATCAGAGAACTAATTTATTGATTACCATAATTCACGAACTTAATAGTTTTACTAAATGGTTTTCAGCCAAACGGCAAGTTATCTTCCAATTTCAGCTCACAGTTTGCAATTTTTTCCTAGCATATCAACGGTACTACAGAAACACTAGCTGTACTGCTAGCATACCTGTTTGCAAACTTCTTGTTATGAATAGTTTATCGTAGTGCTAGCCAACTACAAGCAACTGCCAGCTCACTAAACAGTACATGTATACTATGCCCTAGTTCTTCTTACTAGAAGAAGAGTTGCCAGCGCAATTGGTGAGGTGATATCATTATGCTTCTTGCACGGATTTTTTCGAAGTACAAGCATATCAGTAGCAGTGTAGAAGAGTCGTTAGTTACATGTAGACTAATGACTGTAATGTATCACGAAAAGCTTATTAAATTTATGTGTTGTAAAAATGACAACCGTGTCCGCTAAGTTTATCAATCGTGCTTATTTATCAGGGCTTTACACGAAGAATTGCCTTTCTACTAGCCTTAGGTTCGCAATACGAACTTAACATGTACTTACACGTACTACAGTTCAACTTTGGGACAAAACAGTACGTATGTACCGGCCACCCTTATTAGTCGTGCGACTTAATTAGTCGTCGTGCACTGGCGCATTAGTGACGTCACTAAAATGGGAACTTTAACAAAATTGCATAATTTCGCAAAAGACACCGGTTTTGAACAGATCTAATCGAGAGCTTTATCCCATATGCTTGGTTTAATTTCTGGATCGGTTTTTGCGTTCAAAAATGACATTTAAAATTTGAAATTTTGAGTAAAAAAGTTTCCACCACAATTAGTAAGCGCCCGACTAATAATGGTGAACGGTGTACTGTATTGTGGAAATTCCTCGCCGCTTTCGCCCTCCCTAATACGGTACAGTACTATGTATTCAATACCTTATACATGTAGGCTCAGAATCAAACGTCGACAGGCACGAGGGGGAGAGCATTGTTATAGACTGCAACCGCCATACCGCATGATACGGCATGGCTCTGGAAAGTTTCCAGAGGAAAGTGGAAACGCGAAGGCAAAAGGAGCCATTCACAATCATTGACGGTTGATCCCCAACGTTGACTTGAATATACCGGTACGGTACATTATGTACCCTGGCTCTTTTCTATGATTTGAGGAAGGGGGAGGGTGCTAACCACGCTAAATCATTGTGGTGGATCAACCGGTCTGTATTATTAAACAAAATACACCCTTATTAATTAATAACCACTATCAGCAGATCTGGTTGGTCTCCCATACTTAAACCTATATCGGGGTTTTCAGGGTGTCTCAATCGAGAGGTGGGCGACGAATTTCATACCAAAGCCTCCTACTTTTTGTGATTTCAAACTATTGCAACTATCCTATACGAAACCTACAATTTTTCCATATATGCATCACTTAAGCAACATGTCAATGTTACTTTATTCAATGCCAGCTAGATAGAGCAAGTAAAGCCGATGTTTGGCTTGAAAACATAATTATAACTTTTTTTTAAACGATTGTATCGTTGTGCTTGTGTACTCTAAGTAATTGATGAATGAAAAAAACTGAATGAATGGCGCTCGTTAGACATTATTATACTTAAGTACATTAGAGTCTAATGGCTTGGAGAAGGTTATCTATTTCCACATATCTAGTCATATACTATTATTATGAGATGGTTGATGATTTAAACCAGTCTACTTCAGGAAGTATTACAGTAGTAGGTAACCAGGGGCGGACTAATAACTATGAAAAAGAGTGAAAACTATACAGGTACACAGAAATACTATCATACAAGGTAAATGCTATGTTGCTGAAAACCGCGGTGTTTTGCCTTTGATTCGCCAGTACTTTTGACATATCAAAGTCTGACAGTAGGATGTTACCGTATACAAACAACTTCGTACTATCCAGGATACACCCACTGACCTACGTGGGCTTAAGCCCAAGACTAAGCTGAAGAAATCCAGTGCGGCCACATACACAGATATATTTTACATATTCCTAGTAACACGAGGAATTGCACTGGAGCAACCGAAATACACCTAACATATACAGCAATTTTCGATTCTTTTCGGTACATGTGTGTCAGCCAGGAATAGTGTTTCACTGGTTTTAAAAATTATTAACGGGAACACGTGAGATCGAGCCCAGCGAATCGATCCAATTCCCCCCTTTTCATTTTGGTAAGGGTGAGTTCCGCACGTGCGCCTAGATTCTACTGTACTACTACCCGCCTCATTAGCAGCAATTCTGCAGGGATCGGACAATTTATATTGTTTATTGATTGTCGCCGAGAGAGCCTTCACGATCAATATTGTGGCAATATCAATATCTGACCTAAAGTATTGCAATACGCCGATTATATTGCAACTTCAACCCAGCCAATACTATAACCAAGCTATTAACAATTATATACAGCCACCTATAAGACGGTAAAGATGCTCGTACCTCGGGTTTTGAATGGTAGAGGCGATCACACGCTCGGTTTAAAAGAGGAGCAGCTCATTTCCCAATCCGCTCTAGCAACAGCAAGCCGTCCTCCCTCTCCATACACCACCAATCCAACCGCGAGACCGCTGGCTACCTCATCGCTAGCTGCCCATTTCGCGTCGAGGCTGGGAGCCATACACCGTCGGCGGCGGCCTGATATTCGTGACGTTGTCTGGTTTGAGAGTATGAGCTCAGTGACGCTCAAGGTGGCGCTCAAGGTGCTGCTTGCTACTGCCTCCCGGTGCAAACCCGTACTCGTGCGCAACCTTCACTGGAGCACTCGTAGATACCACGTGTTGTTCATCAATCGATGACCATAAGCTCTTTACAGCTCTACGCCTGCAGAAATCTCGATTCGGCCCTGTATCTTCACGTGGATTGGGATCTCGTAACTAGCTCGATGCTCTATTGTGCCTAAAATATCTTAAGCGGAGTTTGTTGGAGAGTAATAGCAACATGTCGGGAAATCTGGTCACTGATTCTACAGGATCAATATTGGCAGGACGCCACAACAATATTGTTTTCCAACAATACGATAATATTCTAATATCAATCTTTTTTTCGATCCCTGGCAATTCTGTGAGATAAATACTGGTTCATGATGTTTTATTTTTATTTAGCGGCATCGATCAAGTTGGAGATTTGAAGGCCATGACATCCATCTTCCATGTGTAACTGTTAGGGTTAAGACTTCTTTCATTTTCTGGGTCCTCCTGATTTTTATAGTTGCAATTTATACTTTACCATTATTAAAGTCGTGCTACGCAAGAAGAAGCTCTGAAATTCGAGCATGACATCCAAACTGTAGCTTGCGTTCATGTACTGCAAAATGCTTATGAGTTGGACACTCTACGAATGTGCTGGATATCTGGATGGCGTAGTTTAATTTTTGCAGAGGGTTATGGCTTATTAGGGCACATGAGGGCATCTCAGGCTTCGAAATAACCTCGTGCTTTCGTTAGAGCTGTTTGTATTCAACTCGTCCTAACAATATCCTCGTGGTCGTTTAAATTGTCTTCGACATTACATATTCCTGAAAGAAGTGGCAGCAGGATAACGACGCGACTAATATTTCCAAAACCTATTATTGTGTGCTATTGCAGTAAAAATCGCTGCAAATATATATATACATATATATATCAATCATTGCGGGTGTCACACAGCACTTCAGCTTTATATGCTACAATACAAAGCTGCCATCTTCGGTCCGAAAACTTTGATATGATGAATGGACGTTATTATTGGACGCTATTACGTGTATTTGCTCATGTAGGTTCCAGAATTCTAACCCCGACAGCTGCTCAGGGGGCCTCAGTCTGTTTAACCGTCGGATAGGCCGCCTGCAAGTAACCATCTTCGCACCAGTCGGCCAAAAAGCTGCAGGCCGAGTCTTGCCCACTATGATCCGAACAATACATTACTTCTGAAGCATCTCCTCACAAAAGGTCAGTACGGTACTACAATACTATTAATATAACGAGCTATTTTCGATGCTGGGTCACCAACGTGACGGCATGATTAAACCTATAGGATAAGCGGGATTTTGTATTCAACCCATGAAAACACGCAAAATAAATACCCATCTAAATTACTTGCAGTTGCATGTTGCACGAAGATGGGACCGTCGCCGACTGGGTCAACATTCACGTGGGTGATTTAAAAGCCATACATGTAAAAATGATTACAGGTATTTCAAAAAGCATGTTATGAAAGATTTGCAGATCTTGTAGAGTAATATATAAGATTTTCGGACAATCTGACTACTTAACTTACGCAGAGGTGTGTTTTTCAAATGTATGTGAGGGTATTAATTGTGCGGATGCACCTACAGCAGAGCAACCAGTTAATTGACGTTAAGAGGGTACAACTATAGCATCATAAATAAAAAATGCGAGAAAAGTCGGATCCCTGGTAGATTCTGAAATAAATTTCAGAGAATACGTTTCCATTATTCTAAAACAAATGTCAAATCTGGTGTTTTGCCCTGGCTCGGTGTTAATGTACGGTGTTGAACCTGTAGCAACCAATACCTCGTGACATCAAAAGAAAGTGCCCGCTATCAATACTAAACACTGCTATAGACCAACCTCGCCAATTCTTAAGCTTGAAGAGCATATGAATCCTTAATGAAAAGCTAAGTGTCTAGGAGGTTTCGCTATGTTAATTTCTCCGCTAGCAAAACCATGCAGTTCCTTCCGTTCAATATTTGTAACAGGTGTTTCCTCATTTTTGATCATACCTTTGTCATTTTTCAAGCTTTTCAAAGATTAAAAAAGTGGAGACAATAGGAGAGCATTCTGCATCGCATGTCACCATCCACAGCCCAATCGGCGGTCTAGATAAATAGTTATCATTCGGGATAGTTTTTCCGTTGCGCCCGGGAGGAAGTAGTCAACAGCAGCGAGTCTACAGTATGTTGCCGTTATCTCGTCACAGTAACACATTGAACTTACAATTTGCCATTTTGAAGTTGAAAAGGTGTATGTTGCCGTTATCTCGTCACAGTAACTACACCTTTTCAACTTCAAAATGGCAATTGTAAGTTCAATGTGTCAAAATGTAATTTCAAAATTGTCACCTGGTCTGAAAAGCCGTCAAAATTGGTAAAACCTGTGTAACGAATATGACAGGTGATGAGATAGTGCAGTTTTATGATGGATGGACGCTTTGCGCCAGAAACTACATACTCGGTTTGCTGTTTCTAACCGGGTCTACTGCATTCATACACCAGTGTTACGCTCTACAGCGGCACCGCGATTTCCAATGTGGCGCCCATTCCACCCATGTTTGACAGTTGGCGCAACGGACAAATCTAAATAGTGGGATCTGAGATGATTGGCACCAATATAAGCCGCTGCGTCAGTCCCGTTTTTTACGAGTGACAATTTGAACTTACATTTTACCAAATTGAACTAGGAATTTGCCATTTTGAAGTTGAAAAGGTGTACAACATACCTAACACTATTTAAGTTGCAAGCCGAACCGAGCCCCGCATGCGGAGCTCTTTGATCTCGTTTAGGCCGAGAAAGAATGTGGCCGCCTCGCTTCGCTCGGCGGGCATGGTTCCGTTTTAAATTGTACATTCGGATTTGGATATAAACTAAAGCTAGTAGTAAAATGAGCCATGTTAGTTGCCGCCTCGCTACGCTCGGCGGGGAAGTTATATAATACATGTTCTGTGCTATAATTGTGCTGTGCGTCCTGCATCGCCTTCGTTGCTCTTACTGTTGTCAGTTGTAAAGCTACTGACCTAGGGAATTGCTCTGTCCTAAAATATCCTAAATATTGATTTAGGCCAACTAAGGCCGCCAAAATGCGCAGTATTCGAGTAGGCGGGCTCAGCACCAAGCTCCATAGCAAGCCGCGCATTGTACAGCCAGGTGAGAGAAGCGTTTTGTTTTAGATTTTAGGCATTTTAATACAGGTTTAGGACAGACCATTGCAATATAGGTCGATTATAGGATCTACAGATACTAAGTTACCATGGTCTCAGCACCGGGCGTCGTTTCACAAGCTGTAGATTATTACTTAAGCTCAATGATTGTTGGTTAAGCTGGTTACGTTCACCCATGCTTTTGATTGCACAGATTATAAGTTATAATGACAACACCACATAATATCAATATTATTGATACTGTTTCCAAGATATCGGAGCTAAGATGTAAAGTTGTAACGGTCATCAATTCAATAAATTAGTCATGTCATTTAGGCTGCTTTACAGTGAAATGACATTGGGAGCGGTGCAGTACCTGCTTGTAGTGCAACCTATGACTGTGTTGACCGAACCTTCTTTAAAAAAAATCAAAATATTACCGGTGTTTTCAGAAACTCTCGAATATTTTTATCTTTATGGAGTTTGATATCCTTGGAGGCTCCGCCAATCGATCATTCCACTGTATATTAAGAGTGGATTTATTAGGGACAGGTGGTATTTTAATACCAAATAGATGCTACAGTAGTAAGTTTAAAGTTCAAATGAAATTTACAATATTTTTCGGGTTCGCAACATACCGGTACCCAAAGTCATTGTCGTAGTCGTAGATTTTTAAATAGTACATTATATATAATGTGCACACTGTAATATGGAAATATTTTGTGAAGTTACGATGCAACATCCAGGTAAAGCGTACTTAACGCCTCAAATGCTTATAACGCAGGCCTCAGTCTGACCAATGCTTTCAGTTCTTTCTTACTAAGTGATTGTAATCAAACTCGTGTTGTTTAAATTGAAGTTGAAAATACCGTTATTTGACAACATATAAACCTCCATGCCGTTCTCTATATCGGACTACCACGAAAAGCATTTTAAAATATTGAGTACAGGAATTACCTGCACTATATCCCTGCTGCCCCGTATATTGGATCACGGTAGACGTGCGGGGTAACCTAGTATATCGGGCACCATTCTGTCCATAGGCACACCGAAATAAGTATATTTGCATTTTCTTCAGAGTTTATTCTGGCTATTACCGGCCCTTACGGACCCCGTTTTGAAGTGCCTACTTGAACTATATTTCCAGTTACCTGTGTAGATAAACCAATCCCCAGAGCAAAGGATTTGTGAGCTGTAGAATAATCGGCCTGTGGACGCAATTTATTTCACTTGAAGCAATCTATAGTATCTTTTTTTTAATCAAAACACTCGAAAGTAATCCATCTCTACATATTCCCTCTTTTTATTGGTAAACCTATCAGGACGAAATCCTTTTCCCCAGCTTACTTATGAGCAAATTAACTTGGAGCATCCTGCCAATCATCTGTTTGTAATACCACAGAGATTAAATGTGTATAGATATATAGCAATCGCTGGCAGATTTATCAATATCGGACGATTCAATGCATACAAACGCCAGATTCTGTTAGACACTCATTAAATTGGGTGTACTATTGCACGCTAGCTGTATACAGTTTGTTTATAGGTAGTAGGTGCCCTATGCGACTTGACCTGCCCAGTTTTATAAGTTTTTGTTGTAATTGACGGGAACACATAAAACCAACTTAAACACGTTGCTCTGTCTTCTGCAAATTCTAAGGTTTCTTTGTTGTTTTTGCCTATCGTTGTTGTGTCAATCATGCAATTGTTCGGGCCAAAATGCGTGTGAATGTTATTTAAATTAAATGTTTCTAAATAGGACTTAAAATATACAATTAACAAAAAAGCTTAACGTAATGTTCTCCTAAAATTTTTACTGAAGGCGTGTTCTTACCGGTAAAGCTAACATATACGGAAACACACAGATCGAACAAATGTAGCCGTTCAAATTAAGTTCCAATACCCAGGCGCGTTAAAATTTGGCTCTTCATCTATATGCTGAATATCCACTGGAATATTAACAAACATTCGAACAAACAAATCGTAGCAATCACAGGCAGAATGAGCATATGAATCTAGCTGACCGCATTTCCTTTTTAAGCATTGTTATTTTGTGTTAGAAGCCCCGTTGTCGTGTCAACTTCTAACTCTGAGGTAAATGGTCAGTTTACTAGCTTTTGCCAGTTTAGTAGCCAACCTATATTAAACCAATACCGCAAATGTACTCATCATATAACAGATCTGATTTGCCAAAACTACAATTGCCCTGTCTAAGTAAAAACCTGAAACCCATAATAACTGGACCCCCCATTTCCCAAGCTTCCACTCCCATCCTCCTGCCCTGGTGTAATGGGCTTCGCTCAACTACGAGCGAGCAGACCGGGGTCCCCCTCAGCACGCTAAAGAAATACGTCGCTCTGGCGCGAAAGGGCCTTCCCCGCAAGACCAACCGCCGAGGCCCGCAGCCCATGCTGCCACAAGAAGCAGAAGAAAGTCTACGAGACTGGGTGCTTGGGCGGCAGCAAGTTGGGCACCCAGTAAGCCACCACGACCTTTTCGAGAAGACGCAGCAAGTGGCCCAGTTGCTGTGTGGCTTGTCGATGGATGAAGGCTGGCTGCGCCACTTCCTGGAGCGCCACCCGGTCTTGACATTAAGGTCTTCACAGTCCGTCTCTAAATGTCGTAACAAGGTGGAGTAACGCGACGTTGATGTGCTGTTCTCGTCTTTAGCTAAGATCATGATAGACAACAATATTGGCGCAGCACGCGTTTTTAATGTTGATGAAACGGCTACTAGCACTACAAGGGAGCACAAGCAAGTGATCGCTGCTAAATGATCTAAAAATGTGTGGCACAAGGACGTCAAGACGAGTTTCCATCTGAGCTTTGTCGCTTGCGGAAGCGCGGATGGATTTATTGTTCCACCTCTATTCATTTTCCAGAAACGAGTGTAAACGAATACATATTTGAGAAGTGTCAAATTGAAGGCGCAGGGGTCACTACAACAGAAAAGACATTTATGACAGCATCCTTATTTGAGAAATGGATACCTTTCTTTTCGGATGCTATTCCTACCCCAATAAGAAGACCGCTACTACTCGTGATGGGCGGCTGTTCTTCGCACATTTCCCTGGCTATTGTCGACGCTGCAGGACGTCTGAGAATTAAACTCGTCTGCTTGCCGGCAAAATGGGACGCACCTGCTGCAGCCCCTTGATGTGGCAGTTTTTTTTTTCCATTCAAGACGAGTCTGAAGTATCTTATTGACAAACTGTTGCCAAGTATTGGCTCGGGAAGTGTCGACAAGCAGACAGCAATGGGGGTGGCTGCATTAGCGTGAAACTACGCCTGTTTAGGAAACAATCTAGCAGCTGGGTTCAGGAGCTGCGGAATTTTCCCGCTTTCGCGAGTGAATATGCCTGCAAAGCTGGCAAACTTCGAGCGCAACGGGCTACCCTAATCGCAGCGTGAATCAGCGTGGGTACAAGTCTCCGATATTGTGCGGCGAGAGATTCTCATTGTTCCTGCCCCACCATATAAAACAATGACCAAAAGGAAGCGTAAAAGTACAGGTGGTAGAATTCTGACGCGCCAGCTTCTCGAAGAGGAGGAAGCATCAAAACAACGTTCCAAGAAAAGGAAACGAGCTTCGTCCAGGAAGAAGAAAGCTGAACAGGCGCCAGCGACGGAAATGGTGGTCAGCTTGTAGCAGGTTATAAACTCCCTATAACACTAAGATGTTGGAAATATGACTTGAGACAGGATTTATTTTCCCTAGCCTTGTAGCTTCCTGGCTCGATCAGACCAATTGAGACTTAAAGTGAAATCAAGTATAACTTGGCTACTAAACTGACAAGTCCGTCACACGAAGCGTCCAAACAACAAACCTCACACACACGATACAACTGCAGCAATTAATTAGTAAGAAAAATCACAAAAATGGAGTTGTGTCTTCTCTTTTTAACGGCGCAAGTAACGGATCAATCGGGTCATTTCTCTTGGAGATATTGACAAAAGTGTGCAAGCTGTGCACAGCGGCTACTAAACTGACCATTTACCTTATTCCTAACACGCGACTGACTCTTTACACAGGAAATAAAGAAAAGAGGAAATATTAATCAGGTCTATATTTACTGAAGTACTCAACTCTAGCATTGACATTGCGACTAAATGCAACCTACATTTTAGTAGGAGCTTCTTACATAGGTATATCGCTTTAAAACTTTTAATTAGAGGGGGAAATACAATAGACATCACAATAGTTGAGATAATTTCAAATGAATCCGTTTTTTATTTAACAATCGGCACTACGCCGTTGAAAAAGTGCAGGGTATTGTGTACAGGCTGGATGAAAGCTCCCCAGTCTAAAGCTAATCGAACATGCTAGTAATTATCTTCTAACTCAATCAGTTGTCCTTGCATGTTAATTTAATCTGAAAATAAAGTTTTTAATCTTTTAGCTGAATGAATCTGCCGTAATCATCGTCCATGACGATGCTCATAACGTTACAAATAGCCATCTGTGTGTGTTGAAGCACCCGCAGCGCTCTAATAGTGCGGGTTTTGCACAGAAGTGCCATCGTCGCAAACTGGCTGAAATCAATATTAGCCAATGCTAAGTCCGGAAAGACATGACTTTTTCAGGGGGGCTACTAATAGGAGCTTTTCCATAGTAAAAGTCGGGTCTACGACTTACCCTCGATTATATATATATATGATACTAATTAACTCAGGCCGACTGACTTAAGGGTACCGTTTTTCGTACAGCCCTTCAGATTAAAATCGCAGATATCGATTTTGGTCGTGAACAGGTAGGCTCAACACGTAGTATCTTCAGATAAAATCATAATGGACGGAGCTATACTCTAGAACTAGTGTCCGATAGACAGTTATTGCTACGTCTAGAGTCCGAAATCCGCCTCAGATTCGATATTTTGGTCGCTTTGGCCTCGACCTTTAATCGGGTTGCACGCATTATTTGCCCATGAAGATTGTACAGCCGTATACGATTGCTGCATCAACCGGCATCACTCTGCAAAGTGAGCGCCAGTACGCATAAACCTGCTCACTGCGCCCCGGCCAAAACAGCTCCTTCCTGAACCCTTGACTCAGCAGCAACTAGTTGTTCCTGCTGTTGTCACATTGTAGCGATAAGTACCACTGTCAGGTTATGTATCGTCATCACGGGGGTTACACAGTTTCAACGGAGACCTAAGGAATGGAGAGCAAGCGGCGCTCGCAGTATGTGACCATGCTCTTCCGGAGTAAAGGGTCGTTGGACCGTCTCGCTATTCTTCGTAAAGCTGTGCCGGACATTCCATTCCAGATACTGCTACGTGGCGTCAACACTGTCTGCAGCACGAGTTACCCGGACAACGTGGTGTGCAATTTCTGCGAGAAGGCTCAGGTTACTGGTATGGATGTGCTCATTGTGTTTAACTCGCTCAACTACCTGGAGATCATGAAGCTGGACATTGACGCCGTTGGTGCGGTTATGGTGTCGTTGAGGCTGCTATGTGATACACTTGAAATGTTTCGGACCCGACCCGTGGCGAGTACAACCTCGAGTAGTGCTTGGACTTCGGGTGTCAGTTGGTTGCCCAAGGTATCCACGTGCTGGCCATCAAGGATGGCTGGCTTGCTGAAGCACCAGGCTGCGCAGATCCTCTTCTCTGGTATCCGCATACAGTCCCCGGACCTACTGATCCATGTCTATACATACGACACTGCTGGTATCTGTGTTAGCTCGATGCTGGAGGCTGCGTACGACGGTGCGGATGCAGTCTATGTGGCTTCGGATGCAATGTCTGGCACAACCTCTAGTTTTCGATGAGTGCGGTTGTGGCTGCGTTGTAGGACTCTAAGTACGAAATGGGAGTGTAGACCGAGGAGATATCATGGAGATCAACGACTACTGGGAAACGATGCGTGGCGTGTACGCGCAGTTCCAGACCGGTCAGAAGTCTGGATCTGCCGACGTGTACAACCACAAGATTGCTGGCGGCCGATACACGAATCTGCTGCTTCAACCGTCCCAACTCGGTCTTGCAGGTGAGTGGTCGGCCATTAAGCGCACCTACGTCACGGCTAACTGTCTGCGTGGCAGCATTATTAAGGTGACGCCATCGTCCAAGCTTGTTTGCGACTTTACGTAGATCATAGCGCAGAACAAGTTGACGAGGCAGGAGCTGATCGACCACGCCGAGACGAAATTGGTGGTCGGAGTACTTCCAGGGTAACATCGGTATCCCACACCACGGCTTCCCGGAGCCTCTGCACTCGCGTGTGGCGAAGGGTAAGCTGCCATCGAACAGCCAGGAGATGTTTCAGGGACGACCGGCTGCTGAGATGGAGCCGTACTACTTCGAGGAGGCTGAGAAGGAGCGCAAGGAGAAGTACGGAACCGACAAGATCCGCGATCTGGATGTCATTTCGCACGCTATCTACCCGGACGTGCTCACGGGCTTACAGAAGTTTAAAGACGAGTACGGTTCGACGCACTTCTTGCACACCCGAACGTTCCGGAAGGGTCTTAGTGTGGACGCGGAGGTGGAAGGCTAGATGGAACACGATGTTAATCAAGCTGATCGTTGTTGGTGGAGTGAGCAAGAAGAACGGTATGTGTGACGTGGTCTTTGAGCTCAACGGTCGTCAGAGTGAAGGACGATGCTGCTGGAGTGTCCTCTGCCGTCAAGCCGAAGGCCGCAAAGCTGCCTGGCTCTGTGGGCGCCCCCATGCCTGGTGTTGTGCTCGATGTGCAAGGGCGAGAACGTGAAAGATGGCGACGCCCTGCTTGATAGTTCGTAAAGTCAAGCAACTATTCGTCTTCTACTGTAGAATCAATTGACCTTGCCGCGTTTGCTTCGCTAATCAAATGTACAACCTCAGCTTAAACAGCAAACTCTTCGACGTAAGCGCTAGTATTTATTCTTTCCTCAGACCATTTTTCAAGCTTCTCGGACACCCAAAATTGGCTGAACCCGAGCAATTCCAAAGCAGTTAATCCGACCGTTGATTACTATGAACACTCTTGATCGTTTTTAGTTTGAGCCTTGGTTTTCAAATTGCTGATCTTTCTTCGAACCTGCGCATCTTCTAGCTTAGGCAGGGGAAACTCTTTCCTGAACAGTACGACTGCATCACGCGGCATCGTTTGAGGATTCCCAACCAGCAGCTGATCCATAAAGCGGACTTCAGCATCACTCATTTCATTCGCGAGTCAATGACCCCGCTCGAAGCTTTTCTCTTAGCTTTTAAACTTGTAACTTTTGTTTGGATCTGCGCGTCCTTTAGTCTTGAGAGAGGGAACTCTTTCCTGAGCAGCGCAATCATATAATGCGTCATCAACTGGGGAATTTGAATTAGCTGTTGCTCTATGAAGTGAGCTTCGGCATCTTGCATCATTACTCTGGAGACGGGTTCACTGTTACCTGATGACTTACCAGCTTTACTGGTACATATCACCTCTGGAGCTTACTGATTTCCTGGCGAATCTCATTTTCACCCGGAGATACGACAACGTCTGGATGATTTATCCATAGTCTCTCCAGCATGCGAACAGGACCCATTTTAGCTGAGCTGTCGATCATCCCCTCTTTGAACAACTCTTCAACCTCGCTTCTGAAGTAAGGAATGTACTTGGCGCCGTACATTCTTCCCCACGCTGGGCGTACAGCCCAGCCTGCCAAAAATGAATGTGGTATTTTGAAAGTGTTCATGTTTGCTTGCGCGCGGTGGTCATAATTACCTGCAGCGGATTGAATAAAAAGTCGGCCTGCTCCTCCCATTTCAAATGCAACCTTCACTGCAGATGATACAACATCCTGCGAGCGAATAGTTGTGGCCTCACGAAGATTCTATTTAGGTTTCACTCGCCACTTTCGAAATCGTCGTCGAAGTTGACCTTGCGAAAAATCTTGACTCCAGTGGCAGGGCCATGCGTAGAATCTGCTTCTATTGTCTCTAAATAGTCGTTTTCTTCGTCAGATTCATCGATATCGTCACCCAGATCGACTCCAACGATGCGGCTAATTTCTTCAACAGTGTGATTTTGTACTAGAATTGCATTTGTACTGGAATAACAGACTGCAACCTCCTGGGAATCTGTTCCAAAATCCTTTGCATTATCGTGATGCGATATTCCTTTGCTTACAAAATCTCCAGAAAGAATTCTACAAGAATTCGTCGAAGGGGAACACAGAACTGCCGCACCGTTTCCAATTCCTGAGTACTCAAAAGCCGTAAGCGTAAATGATGGACAGCTTTTATATCCACTATGAGGTCGCTCGATATCATCTTCAGCGTTGCCGGAAATGACAATCTCATTAGCACGCGGAGTAATTTTGTGCAGATACTTCTCCATTTCAGCTACTTCATTTGCAACCTCATCAAGGAGGTGGCGATCGTGCTGAACCAACTCGGAAATACAATTTGCGAGCCCCCATGTGATTGCAGACCTATAACGGCTTGTGTTGGTGTCAACCAGTTGTTACCTTCCTTCACCCACTCTATCAGATGCTGCATTGCACGTGCAAAGTGAGCATCTAGTACTGATTATCCATCTTGTGTTTCTGTGTGGATAATGAGGATCATAGTAATCTTGTGCTTAGCGGACAGGTATAGAACCATTTACATGAATCAGCCAGTTCTGGTAGCACGTTGCGTTGTCTGAAAGCAGTGTAATACGCTTTGTATGGGGTAGATCACGCTTTAAACGAATTAGCACAGCTTCAAGAACAGACACTACAGCTCCACGGTCTTGCTTTGTGTCTGATGCCGAGAAATGATCAGAATATAGTTTTGTGTCGACCGCTGTTGGGTGTCCAGTACCGCTTGACGTTCCATCGACATACTCAAAATAGTGGACAAGTCACCCATGCCAGCTTATACCTCTCTTTCCGTAATGATCAACAGTTTTCTCTCTGAAATACATAGGCTCGAGTTTCATCTTGTAATCTAGCGTAACGACAGCTTCGCAAGACGTTTTTGATCGCAGACACTCGCTCCGCATAATATCCACCAAGTGCTGAATCGTCAGTTGCTGGTTGATTGTTCGAAGACGGTGGCCCAGAAAAAGCTTTGCTTTCTCACTGAAGTCGTCAATAGCTTTTATTGTCGTTGAATGCGCATTCCTCGTCTCCGCAAGCTCTTTAAAACGGGCGAAAAAGAAAAAAAAATACAGCATTACAATCGTCACATACACTAGTCACAGAAGGTGCACTATCAGCCTTCGACAGACCATGTCTTAAATTGTGCAAGAGACACGAAGGCGTGAGGGTAGACCTCACTCATGTGTCAAAGCCGTATTTCATGTAGGCAAGTACAATGTCCATGTCGTCTCCAATCGTTGTTGAATCCAAACGCAGCCTTGACGCCATGTCTTTGACAGTCTTGAATGGGTCGTTGACAAGCATGCCAACCACATAATCCACCGCTTTCCGTAGAGCGACACCATTAGCTGTCAGAGTAGAAGCAATTTAAAAGAAATACCGATCTGATAGCACAGTCGCGCTGGAAGCATTCTCCAAGTTCGCCTCAAACATTCTTGCGCGGGACCTCCGGCGGGTTATGGACGGAAACACTATTGTTTTGCCATCTACCTTTATTCGATTAGTACCCCATGAAAGAAATTGCACAATATCAGGAGACAAAATAAAGGCAACCGCCATTTCCACCGTCTCTGATAATATCGCTGTACACTTCTCTTACACTTTTCGAGTGTTAAACCACTGCGCAGGGAGACTAAATCATCGCAACCAACTGAAAATGATGTCGGTGCTATCGAGAAGGGAAAATTAAACTGCAGGCTTTGGACTTCCGGTCGACTTTTGGTTGTTAATGTCGCTCTTGGCACCTTTCTCTCAATCGATCCCTTTTTGGCTTTCATGTAACATTCAGCTACAATCGTTAACACCTTATGAGCATGTTCATCACCACGTTGCACGAAATAACGCTCAGTGAGACGTTCAAATAGCGTTGTACTAGCGTCAGTCAGAACCATGTTGTCTGTGGTGAAAATTGAACAGATCCGACGCAATATTTCTTCGATCGTTGCAATCACAACATTGACATCGTAGCAGTTCGCGCCATCACATTAATTTCTCCAAAACCCCGGGGATTTTCGTAATTCCACACGCGGGATATGACGCTGTACGTAGCTGACGCGATCGGCTAATCCAAAGTATTCCAACATGGTAGATATAGTATGAGACGTAACTACGTACGGGTTGGAGCTCAAAAAGGATGACGACAAACTAGACGACCCCGCTGTTGGCGTGAGAGGTGATTCAGCGAGAGACCCAGGATGGTAGGGGTTTAAAGTCCGTTTTGGGTGGGTTGTTTGTTGTGCAAGACAGGAGGGTTCTTTACTGCGGTGAAGTTTAGCAACAGGAGTTGGCGGTAGACCAATGTTGCTACGGGGTCGATGTGGCGACGCCATGGTACACCTATGAAGCACATAAATAAATGTCGTATTAAATGGGCGTGCAGCCAAGCAGACTATCTGTAGGTGTTAAGTTTACCCTTGTTGCTTGTTCGCGGGGAGTCTTTTGCTACAGTTATTGTAGTGTTGGGGAGGATTCGTGCAAGTATTGGATATGGCTTTATATTGAATCACTCGTTTTATTTTAACCAATAGGAGATCACTGACATTTGCGTCCTTGTGGCCTCTGAGTGAGATACCACAAGAGCGTCGGTCACTAGTAAATTGACAAGATGTGTCGCTCGTGTACAACTGCACCTTGAGCGACGTGCTCTTTCGTTGTTCATATGTGACGTCTGTACCGGCGTGAGCGCCACATCGCCGAGTACTATGCTAGCGTGTAGCCTCTGAACAAAAGTATGTGCAGTCATGCGCGTAAATGACTATACCTTCACATATTGCTCAAGCTCTAGAGCATTACCTGCATGCAGAACTATAGCTCAGATTGTCCTAAGTGTTGTTGGCGTTGTGCCGTTTCCATGGTCGTTCGTATCGGGAACGCCGTAGTTGCCCATGATGATAGACATACCCAAGGTTCCTCGGGGTACGCTACGGTTACGGATTGCATTTGAACGATTGCTACGAAACCGATGAAGACCGAAGGATTACGTCAAATTGCAAATGCACAAAGAAACGCCGCGTCAGAAAAGCTGGGGCCAGATAAACCTTTCGAGCCGACAGTGCTATCATCGGAACGTCGATAACTTTTGTTTCACTGCGATTCAGAGCCTAAGTGCACGACCATTTTTAATGGCTCATTAATATCATGCATGTAGGCCCAGATCTCACAGCATCAAAACTATTTTTAATGATCTGATTTTCGACCTTTGACCGAAAAACGGCCATTTCCGGTAGCCTTAAGACATTCGGTCTGAGTTTAAAATTTTTTATCTCGTTTAAAAAAGTTACTGTATGCATGATTTATTTGCAACAGAAACCAAGTTTAACATGTTAAACTGTAATGTAAACTACAGTACGATGTGTTTGCGACAAACGTAATCAAACCGAACACTACATCTGCGAAAATGTAATCAAACGGAACAGACATCTTGGTAATAATAATGATAATACTAGTTAATTACTAGAATAGAAAACAAGTTTGCAGTTCTGATATATCAAGTAGTAGATTTATTGTGCTTTGCAGATGAAATGTCCCTCCGATTTATGTCCTAGGTCGACCATGGTCGGAGCATAAAACCAGGCATAAAACTGAGATGGGAAAAGGGAGACCTTGATTATTTATCTGTGATCGAATTACCTTTTCAAAACAGCAAAAACGGCCGTATTACAGGATATCGATGTGGATTTAGCGGTAAATTGACCACGAGCGGTCGATTTGTTTGTCGCAGCTTGATTTATCAGCCAGTCTAACGCGGTCGATTTGTCGTGTGTATACCACTAGTCTTTGCGTACCGTGATCTAAGTGGCGCGCCCGTGCGAAGTGAGCCCTACTGCCTTCATGCTTGCTTCGGATGGCTGCGGGCACTGACCGTATTTTCTCGGAAAATTAGCCATGAAGAAAAACGTATTTTTCTTTTAAAATTCGCCCTGGACAAAAACCTAGATCTGGGCTGTAGCCCTTCCGTATATTAAATTGAGGTCTATAAAAAGTGCAATGTAGACGTTTGTTACTCACCATGTATCTGCTTACGAATGCAGCACCATGGCACGCATACACAAAAACACACACTTGATCATTGCCCGGGCGCGATCGAGCTCAACCTAAAAATGTTCGGACCCAGAATTTACTCTCAAGTTCTGACGGCAGCTGTCTTTTGTTTGGTCCGCACGCTATGACCGCAGGAGAAGTTGACAGCTTCTAGGGTAGTGCAGAGAAGAGAGAAACTTGTGATATTGAGGGCAAAGACACTCAAAGACAAAAGGCATGTCGTGTAATTCGTTGCGGTGGGGGACGAGGAGAAGAAGGACGAGGGCAGCACCTAGTGAAAATACGGGCAATACCTCAACGGTAGAGATGGGTGCTATTAAATAACGTGCCTTGTTTCATTTACTTATTTCTGGCGACCAAGTCCACTTCGATTTCTGTAAACAGTAAGTTGAATTGTCCAGTATACCAACCTGGGCGTAATATACTCCAACAGAATAAATTCTTTTCACTTTATATAAAAACCTGGACAAAACCTGCGCATGAACATGAATTTTAGCTGGAAACTCTTAAACCTAACCCTTTAAAATACCTGGACTGTAGCCTCGTCCTTTAATATAACGACCTCAGCCTTTTATAGATCGAGGATCCAGCCAAGTGAAAAAGACAAAAGCATTGAAATGCACAATACATGCCACTGAGTTAGATGCTGAGGAGATTTAAAACAGTAAACAATTTGACAACTCAAACAATATCATGAATGAAATATAATGTAGGTATATACCGTATATATCTTTAGTGGTGGCGATTCCCACTTTTCCCACTATAAAGCTTGTGGTGGTATGAACGATGTCTGGGAAGCTACGGCACCTAGTACCGTCACATGATAATATCGTATCAAACTGTTTAGCGTGTAGAATGCTCTCCAGTGAAAAGTTTGTCATTGATTGCCGGTATTCATTGCGTTTCCAACGATAATCGAAAAATCTAACTCAACTGTTACTGTGTTTTGGAATGTTGTTGCCAGAATACCACCAAACTGTTCTGTCAACGAGCTTACATCGACTATAAAATTCCGTCTCGCATCCGTGCAGTCGTTTAAAGCGTTTTTCAGTTGTTCAATTACTTGCGCAGCCGCAACGAGACTTTTGTGATCATTTTCGATTTTATCGATCTGTTTCTGTGCCCACCCAACTACATGGCGGCGCGGTTCATGCTTCTCAATGACCGTGCAAAGTTACCGGTGATGTCATTTTGATAAGTGCTGCGGCGGCGCTGGAGGTAAAATAGTTGCATCTTGTTTGCTTCGTTGTAGAAATGCGAGTTGGTATGATGTTGCTATGCCTACGGCGGGTCCAGGAAACAATTCTGCCACTGACCGCCCACACGTATAAATAGCACGAATGTATAGCGACTTCTTCGGGAGATAATTGCGCGATCATATCGATGACAAAGCTAGCACGAATTTGGCCCAATTCCCACTATTAACGAGGCCTGTACATACGCCACCCCTGGCAAATCATCATTGACTGTCATATGAACTGTCCATGTAGTACATTGTACCTGGAATGTTGTCGCCCTGATTGCGGCTCAGAACAAAGTTTGGACTGCATTGATACAACAATGCACGAGGTGATCCAATGAGCGGAGCGATGTGCTCTGGATACATCGTCAGCGTTCTGGTCGATTACGGCGCTGCTGTTTGCTTGGCTCAGCGCACGCTGCACGAGCTGCTAGTGGACGGAAACACACGTCTGCTACAACTACATCGTGATCATTGTGGAGGACATAGCAGTAGTGTTAGTTCAGCAGCCAGCTCAGGGTTTCTTGCCTTTGTTTCTTTTTTTGCTCATTAAAAAACCCTTCCCTTTCGGAAATTCCCCGGGTCTTCGCGACAAAGCTAGCTTTGCGCTCAACGAAGTGCGAGTTTGTTGATCCCGGACGTAGCTGACTGTCCGGAATTTCGTCCCTTCGGTGCGAGTGTCGACCGAAGGCTTCCTGCCGTCGAGAGTTCACGACTGTACTGTACTCCGTCGACTAAGTACGACCTGGACCACGGGTGCGGTTCTGTTAGGTTCGAATTAAGTTCGCACTAAGTTCGATTGGAAAGATCAAGGTTCAACCATGCCGGGGACACGCTACACGGTCGACTCTGATGGCGACATGGAGATGTCGATTTCCCAACCAATTTAGAGATCATCCGAGACCCAGAAGGCGCTAGTTGGGAGCACTTTGCCCTCATCGAATGGCACCGTGAGTGGGCGCGGTATGTTGAGAAAATACGCAATCGGTGCGCTATGACAGGTGAAACGCTTGCGAACGTTGTGGCCACCGTGAAGGGTTCGGTGAAGCCGAAGACCTTGAAGAGCGTGTCTACCTATATGCTGAAGAAGCCCTTGGCCAGAGTAACTGACGATGACATCATGGGCGCTGTGGTGGCCCGTTGCCGCGCGCTTAAGAACGAGTTCGTGCCAGATGTTTCGAGAAGAAGCTCAAGATGGATTATTCTATCGGGGACTGTGACGCGCAGGTTTTCCGCTACTACGAGGACCTACAAGCACATATTAGCACTGGTAATGAGACCGAGGTTGGTTACAAGGGCAGGTAGAGGCGCGCTGTCGTCGATTTGGTGGGAAATCTGCAACCTTCCGTTCTCAAAGCCCAGATCAGTCGTCTTATTAACTTAGAGATGCGCGACTGTAAATCTGACGATGTTACCCGTTACTACTGAAGGTGCAATAGCGCTTTCATCAAATTTCCCAGGACTATGCAGCAAAGTCGGGTTCGAAGCCAGCAAAGTCATACTGGAAGCCGCGGCGTCCAGAGCCAGCCAAGAACGTGCCCTCACGCACGCCGCCACCTGTGGCCCAGGCAGCCCTAGCAGATGCGCATACTCCGCAGCCCGCTCGCAGCCCTCCTCAAGACGGGTGTTTAATGTGCAGGGGTCCTCACTGGCTGGCAGAGTGACCGACGGCGACGGCTGCCCAGAAGGAAGAAACGCGGCAGCAGTACCGAGCCGATAAGAAACAGCGGTCTTCGGTCAAAAGCTGTGCGAGCTGGTCCCATCCGGAACGTGGTGTACATCAATGAACTCATTGAATTGTCGTACATACCTGACGCAGGTGCCATGTCTGGTTATGGAGGGAGAAGGTGATGAGATACCGCTGGGTACAGACGCGTTAAAGCGCCTAGGTATCGATATTGACCAATCACTCGCCGAACTGGATGACTCGGCACTACCTTACCACGGTGAGGATGCATATCCAGTGGGGAACGAGCTACTGGCCACTACTCAGCCGCCTGCACCCACCATGACGTCTACAGAGCTGCTGGATCGACCTGTGCAGAATGGCCTCCCTCAAGAACATATTGGTGCAGTATGAAATATGTTGGAGCTATTTCTGTAAGTGTGGCGTGATACTATCGGTTCCGGTCGCGCGGCATTGGTAGAACCACTTAAGATGACGCTTCGAGCAGATGCGGCACCATATCGTAGTCATCCACGTAAGTACGAGCCACTTCGAGCTGAATTTATTCGGAAATATGTGAAATCACTGCTTGCTGATGGGCTGGTGACGAAGAACAATGCCGCACGATGGTTGTTCTGGTTCATAAATCAGGTCCCCGAGACAAATTTCGCCGATCGACTCCTGTCAATCGCCTGACGATACCGATTATTTTGCGACCATGCCAACCTCGTGTACATATTTGCCACGCATAATGAACTCAAGAAACATGTCAGGGACCGGCTGCAAAGGTGGCCATGCTGCTGTGTTGGTTGCATTATCGCATCGAGCACATTCCAGGTGACGCCAATGTATGGGCGGTCATCGTCTCGACCTGGTACGTCAGCGATGCAACATTGATCTTAGAGTCTGCAGTTTGTCTGCAGTGCGAACTCGACGCAACCAACCAGCCCCAGTTCCTGAGCCGTCAGCCATCCGACCACTTGCCGACGTGGGTTTCTCAACGAGGGATATTTAAATATGCCAAATAGGTCACGCGACCCTCGTGGCTCGATGTCTCCGCCATGCATGGTAATATCGCCGCTAAAATACGGGACGGTAATCTTGCGAAACCCTACAAATTCTCTGGAATTTATATTCAGAGTATTTACAGAAGTGCGTTTCTGCCTAAAAAAACTATATACGCTTATTCTCACACTAGGAAAAAGTCGATTTTCAATATACTAAATTGTAGTACCTGATGCAACTATTATATCAAAGGGACGCCAGGATTTGTTTTAGCGAAAAGTGCCGCTACTCACTTTTAAACTAGATGAATAAGCTACAGATGCAAATACGGAATTCTAGGATCTACAGAAAATAAGCTAGGTGAAACTCTTATAATCTATAGCCGCATGACAATGAAAAAAAAGAACGTAAACGTTGCTTGTGTCGGCTAGGGGAGACATCAAAACCCAATCACCCAAATGATGTTGCTTGAAGGAATGATGGTTAAGTAAAGATCATCATGAATGACACTAAAATTGGTGGGTTATATTATAAGCCACTTTCAACCCTGTGCTGTTTATTTAATGCTTATTGTAGCCTACTACTCGTAATCGATATTAGAGGCGATCGTGGAGTGTTCCATTGTTTGTAGCAGATGCGGTGGCTGCGAATCAGGCCCAGAAGATGCGTTGATGCGAGTATTGGGTTCATTAAAAGCATAGAATTTTCGTAGGTCAAATCAGCAATTAACTATGCTACGCTTTCTACTTACAATATTCCTCTCTAACTCAGTTCAACACCCATTCGTGTACTTCAAAATCCCGAACTTCCCCATTTTTTTTAACAGTGTTTTACATTTCCTTGTCTGTTACTAGAGATTTCAAAAAATATGATCGGTACAATTGGCCATTCCGACTAGGTCGGATTTGCACCAGTCCAAATCGATTTGTCGCACAAACGATCGAGTCGACTCCAATCCGACTCTAATCCGATTAGAATCCGACTAGCAGCAGAACTTCCATACTTGCATATTTCTGGTTTGCCCCATTTATAAAAAAAAAGGGAGGTACTGTGGTCGTCGGAGAGTCGATTTGAGTTAAAACGACTGCGGTTGAGTCGCCATCCAGTGATTATCCGGATCCGGATGTTGTTACCCTCTTAGTTCCCGTTTGTTGGATCGATCTTTTAACATAAGCAGAGTATACCCTAATTCACCTTTGTCGCAGCATCTATGTTATGTTGGGGTCCAACATAAGCAATAACTATACTTGTAAATTGTAAGGGATGACTGCCCATGCCCCGGATTTCCTGGTATAATGGAATAAAGTTATTTACTGGAGTGTAAAACAGTCAGATGCACAGGCTTATGTTTCCAAGGACGGTCAGACACGACGTCTGGTTGAACAAGATAAAGAAGGAGCTACCCACCCACTGTCGAACGCGCGACTAACAGCCACCAACGGTCTCATTCTCCAAAACGACCGCAGCGAACAAAATGGTGGCACCAACCCCAAAGAATCCGCGCTACCAGCTCACTCCATGAGAGCGCCAGCTTTGTCGTGAGGTCCTACTGAGCGACCACCACGAGCGGCACATACGATGTGCCGAGCAGAAGCGCAGTAACCAAGGAGCGCCGCAGAAGAAGGCGTCGAGAAAGAAGGCCGCGAAGGTCACCACTCCAGCCATGGAGCTCCGCAAGACCAAGGGAAGGCGGGATCCTTCGGCTAACGAGGTTGGAGCAACGTCATCGCAAGCCAAGGAGAAGTTGGCATCCGATACGGCTGCCGAGGCCACCGAGACGGCCGAAGCCGAGACACCCTAGGGTACGGCGACAGACCAGGATGCGGCAATTTGGAGCTTGTCGCCTGCCTGGTCACTACGGTCTTGCGTGCTGATCCGGCTGCCACGCCAGAGGCTGTTGCGCCAGAGACTGCTACGCGTGCTGCGTCCAGTCTCAGCACGGAGAAGCGAAAGCGATCCTCCCAAGCCCCGACAGACCTCGGCGACATGCAGCTCTACGAGACGATTTGGTAAGCTGTGTCACCTTAAGCTACATACTCAATTGTGTTTGGTATGAAAGCTAACATTATATGTTACATACGAATGTGCATGCACCGCAAGACGGGCAAAGTGACGAATGCGCGAGTGGTGATGCTGGCGAGGTTGTTTACGCGACACCTGCCTGTGTCATTGATGCAGATCCGAATTTGATGGTTCAAGGCGCCGACCAGTGCACGGGACTCAACTCTGACGAAGATCCCGATGTTCCCGAGGAGCCCCAAGACGAAGAAGACGTGGAGGGCGACGACTGGGGTGGCGACTGGGATATCGGGCATTTGACCGACGAAAATTCGGACAATGAGATTGTCGAGATTCCAGACTCAAAGTGGTCATCTGCAGCCAAGGATGTGGGGCTCATCAGTTCTATGCGTCACATGGGAGTATAGTGCGTTATGCTGTATTATCAATAGTGGGGGGTCCGGACCGGGGCCGCGTAGAGACTGGTACATAAAAAGCGAATAAGCCCTGTTATAAACTGGGCAGAGTAGCAAAATAAACGGTTATCAGCCACATGGGACTTCTGTGTCGTGTTAGGCCAAAATAGGTGTTTTGAGGAGTGGAGGGGGGTCCTTTCGTGGCAGTGCCAGAAGTGCGCAGAAGACGGCAAACGCGAGAAGCGAGTTAGTGCCATGTCAGAAGAAGCCAGGATGTCTGTGGAGCTGCAGGAGTCCGTACAAAGGGCCCATACCAAGCCGAAAGACCTCAGGCACAAGAACACAAAGCGGTCGTATGACAAGCGCCAGCAGGAGTTTCTTATTTGGCGTACTAGCAATGGTTAACCTTTCAATGGCTTGACTCAATTTACTGTGAAAAATTGCATCTCTTTTTTGGAAGAATGTGTCATTGGCAGACCTATGCGGCAGCAGAGCTTCAAGCACCAAATAGCAAGGTTGGAGACGATAGGTCGCTCATCAGTGAACATGTACGTCGCAGCCATGGTTGATCGGTGGAAGCAATAAGCCCAGTCCAAAATCAATAGTTACCCGTCCCCTCGAGATGCTGCAGTGACATCGCTGTTGAAACTTACCCAGTATGAGGAGGATGAGCGTAAGCGAAAGAATTTTGCAGACCGGGGAACTGATACGCTACTGGATGGATATACAACAGCAGAGCAAATTCAGCAGATTGCTAGGTACTTTTGGGTGATGACACGTGAGGCAGAAATTGGGTTACGAAATCTGTTGGCGTTTCTGGTGAGCCACTACGCTCTCATGAAGGGAGGAGTCAGCGCGGATGCTGGCATTAGCCGATCTACATTCGATTACCTTGGAAAACGAGGGCTATAGCCCATGCCGAACTTTGGTGATGGTGATGCGCCAAGGTAAAACAAACCAAGTGGGACGCATAGAAGTCGGCGCTTGCATACGTCACAAAAACGTAGAATTATACCCTTATGGGCTACTGGGCCTGTATTTATTTGGGCGCTGGCATATTGATGGGGAGTCTTTACCTGATTTTACAGCCTCCGATCGATGGTACCCGCTGGAACTTTTCAGAACTGGCAACGACCCGAAGAAGATGGTGTCGTACAAGGTTCGCAAAGATGCTATTACAGCTGCATTAGAACATGTCCAAATTCTCGGTAAGGCAAAGACTAATGTCGGCCGTGGATCTGGATCACGGATGACAGACCTCGGTGGTGCGAGAGAATCACAAATGCGACGTTTGGGCCGTTAGAATACTCAAGCCATGGAAAAGTGCTACCTCACGTCCCTGTCACGAGAAGCTATGTGCACACTAGCTGGTTTTGAGCCTTCTCGTGGCAGCTTTTTCGTTGCTAAAGCTTCTGTACAGCTACCATTTTCGCTGCAGTGCCAAGTTTTTCCGCAGGTTGAGATGTGGCAGCATGCCATTAACCAAGGTAAGGTGGAGCAGTCAATCGCAGCGGGGGGGGGGGGGGGGGGGGGGTCTCGAGCTTCTCCGATATCTCCGCAAGGTTATCCTTCACTATGCATTCTTTTTGCAGGATTCAACCCCGCATCATCCTATATGCAAGCACGATTTGTTTACATCTCAAGCTTTTCTACAATTCAAACAGAAAGCAAGACAATCTGTCGCTACAATAGAGGACCCGGCTGATCATAGACTGCAGAAAGCAATGCCCGTTCAGAAGGCCAAGCTGAACGGTGTACGCAAGGATCTAAATATATCTGTTGATCGGGTCAGCTCAACGCAGCGAATATGGAAGGCGGCGTTGCCGACATTGTTCGCACGCTTCTGCAGCTGCAAGAAAAATTTGCTATTCTACAGGTCAAGCTGATCACTAATACCGAAAACAATAACAACACTGAATTAAGTAGCAACTCACCTTTAACACAAGAAGGTGGCTATAGCTAGACATCGGTGCCACATTACAAAATGCTCAAATAACTCTGACAGGGTGTATGACTTGGAGTCGAGCAAGGTAAAAAGTGGCGCGGTCGCTGAGACTTGACGAACGTGAAGTAAATGGCATCTACGACACGGCGATGTCGTATCAGCCGATGATTGTTCACATGACTGAAGATGCGACGACGCGGTACAACATGGACATGTACAAACGCAGGAGTGTCAACCTCAACCCACTATTGAAGAGCCGATGGAGACCGAAATGGATCCTGCCGAGGACGTGGAGATGCAGGAGGACGAGTCACCGACGTCAACGGGATATGAGCTGGCAGCGTACCGCCCAGTGGGAGAGCCAACGATGGTGTTCTACCCCGAGTCACAACGTGTACGACGTGAACGAGATTCCGTCCTAATTCTTGGAGATGGACCTGCTGATGCCGATATGTATGTGGTGGACGACGACGATGATCCTGAGAACGATGATCACTTCTGGCCTCCATCGCCCAAGAGGCCTCGAGTCGACGAAGCCGGACTTGTCGCAGAAGCTTTTCTGGCGTATGCGGCTAACGTGGGCGATGTGGACGACGCTCCGACCACCAATCAGCGGGCCATGAACAGTGACGAAGCTTCGGAATGGGTGAAGGCAATGAACGCGGAGTGAAGGCTCACGAGGAGAATGTTTCGTGGACGTTAGTGCGACGAAAGAAGGATGTCCGTCCAATTGGATGCCGATGGGTCTTTGCTAAGAAGCGCAACCAGCACGGACGGGTTGTTCGCTACAAGGCCCGACTTGTTGCGAACGGTTTCAAGCAGAAGTTTGGGGTTGATTTCTTCGAGACATATTCACCCGTGGCAAGAATGAACTCAATCCGCGTTGTACTGTCAGTAGTAGTGTCTGACGCTTACGTGACAGAGCAGTTGGACGGTGACACGGCATTCCTGAACAGCGACTTAAACCTTTAATTCCCGGACCTAACTCTGGGGGTAGTTTTTTTTTCTTGTCCCATATTTATATATTTAAATTTTATAAGGTCAGTCTTCTGGGTACGGATTTTTTTTTTTTTTTTTTGGGAGGGGGGGGGGGGGGGGGGGGGTTGGGGAGGGTAGAAGAATGAACTAGGGTGCATAGTGATGCCATCTCCAACATAAAGATATTTCGTATGTTGATAAATCAACTTAATATATGTCCAGGCAACTGGTCGGCCTATTTTTTGAATAGTTGCACACTTCCAATATCACGACGAAGTTACTCTCTAAAAAAATGTTTCCCTTGATTGCATGTCTGTACTAATTAGCCTGTCTACGAAGACAGAAAGGCATCTGCTGTGTCTGCCATTTACCAGAGTCGTTTGCATTCGGCTCATTTTGGCACTACTCTTGCTGCCTCCGTGATGAAGGATCTATCTTGCTAACATCCTGACATGTAGGGAGTTTTACGAAATGGGAGCACACTAACTTGCAGTTCGTTTCCAGGTGCGTGATCTCAATCACAATCTCATTCATTTATCGCACAAATTATAATACACATACTGTCATGTTAGCTGAAATACCGTCAATTCAACATACAATCATTATAATTGAACCAAGTATTAGAGTCTTTGCGATTGCTAGGTCTTTGCTGGAATTGATGTTAGACTCCCTTGTCTTGTTGCCGTCGTTTTGAAGATTGAGGGGCTGGTGGCTGTGAGCAAAGGTCTGTGGTGGGTGGATAATGCCCGTCGCTACCTCCTTCAACTGATCATCTCCAATTTCATACCTAAACCTGTGCATCCGGCTTTTCTACTAACATAATATTATCTTGATTTTACTATACAGGCACATGGACAGTTGTACCATACAAATTTACAGTGTAATTAATTCTAATGTTGGACCTCCAACATAACATAGAGGCAGCGCGGTAAAAGTTATTTAGGGTATACTCCTCTTATGTTCTACGGTACAACATATGGGAACTAAGGGGTTAAAGGAGCGTGTGTACATGGAGGTGCCATACGAAATCACGTACGCCGCTAACATGATGTGTAGACTGAACAAGGTGATCTACGACATCAAGCAAGCAGCAAGCGCATGGAACAGGACAATCCATGCGGTATTCTTGCGCATTGGCTTGAGGAGCTGTGGAGCAGACCAGTGCGTATATGTCAAGGGAGCGAAGGGCAAATACATCTACGTGTGGCTTTACGTGGATGACATGATCATCGCGGCCAAGACAAGCGAGGAGATCCAAGAGGTCAAGACGGCTCTCAAGAACGCTTTCAAGATGAAGGGGTTGGGCGAGGCCAAGTTCATGCTGGGGATGGAGATCGACCATGACCGCAAGAACACTACGCTGATGATCAAGCAGACCCGCTATGTCGATGATGTTGTGATCAGGTACACCATCAGGATGCAAAGGCAGTGGTGATCACGTGTGAGTCAGGTTTGAAGTTGTTAAAGATGCAGTCACCGACGACGGAGATGAAGCGAAAGGACACGCAAGCTAAGCCGTATCGATCACTCATCGGATGCCTACTGTACATCACATCGTGTACACGCCCAGACGTCGCGTACGTTGTGACGCAGGTGCCGCGGTTTCTCGAAAACCCCGGACAACAACAATGGAATGCTGCCATTCGGGTGCTGCGCTACCTTAAGACAACTCGCGAGCACGGAATCATCTACGACGGCAGCGCAGGCAAGATGCAGGAGGGGGCGTTCACTGATGCGGACTGGGGAAGCAACTTTGACAACAGAGGTTAGGTGTCAGGGATCATGGTGATGATCGGCGGTGCAACGGTGGTGTTCAAGTCGAAGTATCAGCACACTGTAGCGCTAAGGTCTGCGGAGGCGGAGTACATGGCGCTGAGTCAGTGTACTCAGGAAGTGCCTTGGGTTCGTGTGATGCTCAAGGACCTCGGGCACGAGCAAGTGGGAACGGCTCAAATGTGGGAGGATAACCAGGGAGCTATTGCGCTAGCAAACAACTGGGGCTACAGCAGTAGAGCCAAGCACGTTGACATCCGAACCACTTTATGCGGGAGAACGTGGCTCAAGACACCATCGTGGTAAACTACGTGCCGACGGTGGATCAGCTAGCGGATATGCTGACAAAGGCACTAGGAACCAAGAGCCTTATGTACCTGCTCGTCACCAGTGGCATCGGCTCCAAGTCTAGCGGCGAGTGCGAGAGTTAATATGGCGCTGGCGCATGCTTACAGGGACTCACCAAAACGCGTGCCAAGAACACGAAAGAACACCGAAGAACACTGCTGAACGTCGAAGAAGACCAGGATATCTCAACCTTTAGAAATGTTGAGATAGCGATTGGCTCATACAGTGGATGGAGGGTTCTGATTGGCTGATATGTCAACCAAGAAACAATGTTGACAAGATTCCCAACCTGGATTGATCGTGGAGGTAAGCACAATGTTGAGATGCACATGGAGAGACGCGGGATACACGGAAGGCACAAGAGAGAGAACTTAGGAGGACAGTTTTGAGTAACTTTGTTAATCTCACTTCGGCATTTGCCTTCTAAACCACAAACCAAGCCAACAAATACGGGTTGCTTTTGGGAGAACTAGGGTCCGGAGGGGACCCTGTGTGCCCGCCAAAAGCGTTTCATATTGCTAAGAATTGACTACAAATACTACGAATGGAGACCTCCATGCGGAAAATAATGACCGATCAAAAAAAAACTCGTGCATAGCTCCCCCTCGTAATGAAATTGAAATATTAGTTATGGAAAGGGCCCCCTATAAACATCTTACTGAAGCAATACTTCGAGCTGTCCTAAGATAAACAAACTAAAGAAGAAGGCGTACTCGATCCGCCACATCAGGTCAAATAATCGAGGTCTGAAGGGATACGTTGTGTCAGCGACGAAACAATAACAGCGACTGTGTTGTAGTACAATTGCGGCTCACAGGGCAAAGCAAGCGGCAATCTTCCTTCGCACAGCAAATGGTCTTTTCTGTACTGCGTGATACGGAAAATGATTCCTCCTCCACGCCGCATAATGTGCTGCATCATGAGCTGCAAAGTCACAAACGTCTTGTTTAGGGTCGTGGAAGTAGTCGCGCCAAAGGCCTTGTGCACGTCATCGATGAGTTCAATCACATTTCGTGGTGCCGCCTGCGACTATAGCGACTGGATACTGTTAAAGAAGCCAACATCCAATCCGTTCAGCTCATGGCTTTGCGCAGGTTGATTCGTCAGGTAAATCAGCCAACCGTCACTCTGTCCAGCAATCTTCACATCCGGGTCATCCACGTCGACGTGTGGGCGTGCATTATCCTGTTGAATCTTAATGAGCATGTGCATCTGATCACGCGGCCATTTATTCTTGATAGCTGGAATTACATTCTCGAGGAGAATCTTGCGCGATATATCCCGCGTTCCAGTGACTGGTTTCAACTCAATGATGCCGGCAGGGCGGTTGACGCTATCGCGCTGGGTCATGCATTCCTCCACAATCGGCCACATGCCAACTTTTCCGTCCCAGTCCCCTCGTGGCCTAGCCACTGCGCACAAAAACATAACTTTGAAGATGTGGCTCTTGTGCTGGACATGCTGCATCGGAGTCTCCTCCTCAGTCGTGTCGTCCTTGCCGGTAAGAATGTACACCTTCTGCCCCACCTTCTTGATGTAAAACCACTTCTCGTGGATATGCACGACGTCGAGAAATGGGTCAAAGTAATGACGTCCGTCTGCGCCTAGATTGATGTGCTCAGCGCAAAACGTTAACCGCTCCATCTCGTGCTTGTCTGTCAGCAGCGGGCACATTCGTAGATATCCCTGGTCAGCTGTTGGATGAAGTAACAGCTCGTATTAGTAGCTAGTTGGAGAGCCAGGTGACTTTTCCAGCTCATTACGGGGATCTCTGAGACTCGCTGATAAAGGGCTCGGCGATCTACTTTCTTGCGCCCACGAGCGGTCGCCCTGGATCGCCTACAGCGGCTTTGCGCGGTCCCATGGACTCGAGTCCTCGATGCTAAATGCGCGAGATGACCTTGCCACCTAGCTGAAACTAGTCCGCCAACCAAGTCAAATCGCCAAAGTCGAGCCCCCCCCTCCGCCCCCTCCCCCCCGCCGTTGTTGTGAAGGAGAAGGGCCTCCCACACAGCTTTCCTCTCCTCGTCGGTTGCCTGCCGCAGCATCCCCGGTGGGGTCCGCTTGTTACCTTGGATTCGTGGATTTAAAATGGGCGCGAGGCTGGATTGCTCAACTGGCTTGACCTGTTCATGTTAATAAATGAGGTATCTATCAGTTTGAACCGGTATCCGATTAAGAAGGGTATTATTATTGGTTTATTGTCAATTTAAATTAAACGGTCTTTTATTTCCGGATGGAGGTAGTAAGACATAAGTCGACATGCACCTGGAAATACATTAGTAGGCAGAGCATGTTTTAAAATTACTGGCTGGGAAAACCTTACATATTAGCCTTAAGAAATATCGCAAAATAGCATCATGTTACATGATTCATGCATATTATAATATAATATTTGCATTGGATATAACGTTAGTTTCATGAATAAAATGTATAAATCATTATAAAATACTGTACTACTTTCAGTCTTCAGTTGGCTTACATAATTATATAAAATAGTGGCTTTGCAACAGTAGCAAACAATGTGAGGTTGCGAGTTGAAAAGGAGAAAGGGGACTTCTATTACCAACGCATCTGAGTAAGTCCGCTCATGTTTCATCGATACAGTGACCTCGACGGCCAGCCAAGACTTTAACTGCACGATTGGCAAGCACGGACAGGCGTGCTTTGTGCACGTACGTTTACAGCAACTACAATTACCTTTGGGGCACTTCTAACGATAAGCATTTAGCCCGAGTATTTCTGCATCGGCTTCTTTAGTTCTCCTTCTTCTGATGAACCTTAAGCGTGGACACAGAATCGTGGTCCTCACAGCCTGCTAGGACGGTAGGTGATATCCTGTCCAAAAAGTGTCCAAATTTGTCCAAATTGTCCAACAATAAGTAACCGTTTTTTGGAAACGAGGCAATTAAAAACATTTGACGTTTTTTTAAAACTTAGGTATAAAACCTCAAAACCTCAAGAATCAGAATAAAACCTCGCTGCAGTCTTACTGCACAGCAGCTCCATCAAACTAGAAAGAAACGCCGACTCGACCTTCAACGCGAGTCGGTACAAAATATTATTGGCTCGGTTGTGAGTCAGCATATGCTGACTCCAAACTCCACGCAGCATTCTAATGGGAAGCTCACGTGTTATTTGTGCTCGTTGAGGGGCCTATCAAAGAAGTCGAGATACGGCTGCAATAGCTGTACGCGAGATTTTCATGTGGAACTTAGCGGAGTATTAATTTGTGGGTGTGAATTGGTCTAGTTTCGAATTGAGTTGGAGGAGATATAGATTTCTGAAGCTCATCTAGCCGATGAGTATGCGCTGGTCTGCTGTTGATATTCGTGGTTGGTGTACTTAAGACCCCCCCCCCCTCCTGTTAATAAGCTTCGATGAGGAGGCGCTAGATTGAGTTTCGATACATGTATATGGCGTTGGTACACAAAAGCTACGATACACCTGAACATTAACTACATGTCGCGGATTTGTGAACACGGTTGTGCTTGTGTGCATCTATGTGAGCACGGTGCGTTCATGGCATGAGCTTCATGCGCCTGGTTTAAAGAGATAATGTTTTCTGGTAGGCGACCCGAAGCTGACGACACTTCCTTGCCAGTTCGTCTCGGCCTACTGCTTCCATCGTTGCAGCAATGCCTTCTTGGTATCCGTTTGAGCACGTTTTTGAGTCCGGTCAATTCGTGGCCGCGGCAGCAGAGGGTTCCCATAGAGGGCGGAGTAGCTGCCGCGGATTCCGAAAAAAACGAACTGAGTCAAGAAAACGACTAGAGCTGGTGATAGACCGATGTTCTCCATCGATCAACAAAAATCCCGGGCGGAAATTTCATCGAAAATCGGGAAATTCTCCATGATTGCCGCTAAAGGTTTGATTAATATTTAAAAACAAATTACAGACTTTTCGGTGACGAGGTCTGCCGATTCGCTTTGCTTTTTCTAAATCACGCTACAAAACCACGCACTACCAGCCCAATTCCTCTAGTTTTTTTAAACATATCGCACACAATCAATTTTGTCGAGACTGTTTTTAAAGGCTTTTTGTACAGGGTATAATACAGTAGTCAATATTGCCCGGTTAAAAACGTGATTATCCCGCCGAAGCGAAGCGGAGGCGGAAAGGTCTGAAGCAGGACTAAACCTAATTTTCAGCGGCTACTTTTATTGTACCGTGATTTAAGGGTAAATGAACTTGAAGAATACGTGTTTGGCACACTACTAAATAGGCATTCTCAACAGCAAATATCCCGCCGAAGCGAAGCGGAGGCGAAAATACCTCACAAGTAGGTCTACACGCCGCGTAGCGGCGGCGCTCGGCTAGTGTATTGTACTATTGTATTAATAGCATGCTGCGCTTTTCAAAAGCTCTCACAAATACACACATGACTTTCAACGCATATTTGTGCGACGTGCACGCTTTGGGCTTTTCAGCAGAAGCCGCTTTCCTGTCAGCATTGTCAGCATCTTTTCCTGCTGGACTATTAGTACACAAAACGCAAGTTTATTAGTCCGATGGAATCAAAACCTTACAAGTACTACAGATTATCACAATATACGAGCTCATCTTAGACAGGTTCATCAATTGAATGTAAGTTGGTAGCGTGGTCATAAGCTTACTTCAGCAATACTTCACAGAAAGTTGTTTGTCTTATAAGCGTGAGTGATAACAACAACCTCAAATCAAGCAAAAAGAGTCATCTCTTCGGCGAATCTACGTTTTTCGCTGCGATAGTCAGAATGCCGACCATGTCACCGGCAAACGGATGATTGACTGGTTGGCAGGAGTTCAATGTGGACAGACATTCCTGATAAAAGTGACTTTTATGCGTAAAACCGCCCTGTAAATATGAGGTGAACTCAGAATTATCGAAGTGCCTTCGATTAAAAGAAATACTTTTTGTGCTCAGATTAGACAAAATAAGAGGCGCGCCGCAGCAGGCTTAGGCACATAGCAAGCGTAGCGACAGATAACAACGTACGTAGAAATCTCAGTGCTTCGTGGACTTTACTATCCCTTTTCCTTGTCAATATTAACGATTCCCACCAGTACCTTTTAGGTAGACAAAATCTATTAACGTTGTGAAGGTTGCAATTTTCTGGAGTTACGCATCTCTTGCGCCTGCTTCGCAGCCGCAGCATCTGCACTGCTGACATTTGAATCAGTACATTCGTTTTACTACAGTAACCGCACACACGTACTTAAGTACTTGTTACAGTGTGCGCCATAAATATGCTCCCACAATTCCGGACCTAAAAATGCGTATTTTAGCGCTGAAAATGGATCAGTGAGCTATTGACATATCACGACTCGCGCCCTTTATTCTGACAGTGACAAACAGGCAAGGGAAAAAATCAATTTGCATCGATTTCTTGGATTACGACCTATTCCAGTTTACATTGCAGTTAGCTTCTCGAGCCCAATTAAGTGTTGCAATCCGCAAGGACCATGCAATTGGGCATTGCAATTTAAAATTGCAATACTTTACTTCAACGTACATGTAACTTTAGATGTTTTTACAATGTCTTATCGCTTCAATACGGCTAAATGCAGCAGGTGTAGCGTTGGCAGAGCAGTTGCGGCATAGCATCTCGCGGCGTCTACTTCGAACCACGCTCTCTTCTTCATTCTCAAATCTGCTCGGTGGGCAAAACAGTCCTTACGCCCGTTAACCGTCGCTGTCCTCGCACAAGATCTTCTTTGCCACTACTAAAGATAGCCCTGTCAAAGCACAAATTGCGCCGCGATGAAGGACGGCAAATGCAGTGTAGAAGACTATCAAGATAGCCGCATGCTGATAAACGAGGATAGCATCCATTTATGTAGATCAGTGCAGCAGTTGGGTACTGCAAGTTCCACTCCAATTGGGTATTGCAATACTTAGCTCTCATGCAATCTCTCCTTTTAATTGCAATACATATCCGGCGGATATATCAATTTATTTTTTCCCTTGCCTGGTGACAAAAGTCTGTGCGCCGTATGTGTTATAAATTAATAGCTTTTTACTGGTTTATATTGGATTCGGCACACCAAAATACGGAGCTTGTTAAGCTCGTTAGCGTGGTGGCTTTGTTTGTCTGAGAAGCAAGTCCATGAGCGATTATCCAAAATTGTAAGGTTGAAGAATATTTAGGAAGATATTCAACGAAAACCTGCGTGCTAGGTGCCCTAATATGGAACTGCGACAGATAATCGCTACTCTAGCGGCGCGTACCGCCTGCTAACTTACTGCCATCTGAAGTGTTCTCGCCAACACGAGCGTGTGTAAGGTCCTAGGCAACAACTGTATACATAATATGTGGAATGCTTCCACCGCCTTGAGCGACAGGTACAGAACGACACCTAGAAAACTTATCGACCCCATTTACCCGCCATTCAGACAGGTATAAATTTCCGCGAATAGTTCGTGCAACATTCCATACTAAAATAGGCGTACTTCAGCGTGAGGGCGACGACACAGGTAACATTTGAATAGTTTTTTTAATCCAACACAGGAATTGATGTCCATGGCCATCATGGTAGTGTCTCACTGTATTTGTGTATTACTTTTCATGAATTTATGGCATTTCTTCTGATATAAATACCCGGACTATTATTTTACGGAAATCGAAACACCAACCGGATCCTGAAACTCAGAAATTACTGTTGAACGGAATTTTCAGTACGGCTGTTTGCTTTTCAGGACGATAAATATATGCAGTGTATGTATTAAGTTTGGAGATGCGACAGAAGCATGCAAGCCTTAAACAGACAGGTGGCACAGCAATTTTTGCAACTTCGACAAGATCGAGAATGCAAACTGCAGACTACATTGGACTTCCTATGGAATAATACCGGTAATCATCTGCATAACGTCGTGAAGATGGAGGCCGCACGGTCTCAACTCCGAGTCAAGGTATGTTCTTATATGATACTGCGGAGTCTGCCGGATCAAGCTAGCGCAAACAAAAAGAGCTAAGGCTAGGAACCCCCTTCATCATCAGGCTGCCTGATTATACGAAGTGCCTGATTTATGCACTTCGTTTAAAAATGTTGTGTATTTTCTTACGTGAATGTTTTGGCTCAAATAGTTCTTGAATTTGAATTTGTTGCGGTTTAGTCGGCTAACCACACCCTAGGTCGCGCGCAGCAGCAACCTCACCTATGGACCCGTACTCGTAAGAGTGGCTCAAATAGTTTTTGCCTTGGCCGAATGCACAACTATCTAATGGATACTGGATCCGATCGGGAAGCTACGAAGGCATCACGTCTACAACACGGAAACGAAGTCGCGGATTATGCACTCATTAAGTCCCAAAAAAAATCTGTCATGGACTGAGCAAAGGTGGATTAGGATTGCCAAATTTTGAAGGACAGCGGATAGAAACTTGATAAGGCAAAGCCTCCAGCGATACCAGGGCTGTATAGTTTATTAAAACAAAATAGATGGCCTGTTCAGTACCGGAACGAATACCGAGTCAAACCTGACATTGCTGAGCTACACTTCATGTTGGGCGTTGCCGCCACCATTTGCACCCCTCCCTCCCTCTCTTGGTAGCAGCTGTTAGGCTTGTTTCGTTAGTCGCACTGCATCCAAGAATGTATCACGCAGTGCTGCTACTGCTGCGTCACGTGGTGCTGGTGACTGGCACAACTGGAGGGAACCAACGTTAATTTATAGTATTATAAGCCTCAAAAGAAGCTTGATGGTATTATCGAACTATGACTGATTTTTTAATGGAAGTGTCTGTCAACTCGTTGATACCCGCTCACCTTTCTACATCGAAGGTTAATCTCACCCAGCTCTTTTCCCATTTACGAACATCATCGAAGTAGACACTAGTCTGCTACTAATTATCTCCTAAGTTTTATTTCTATGCATGTTTAGTTGCTCAAGTAGCGTTAACGAACAAGTGTCAAACGTCACTGCTTTGGCAGTCAGGACTGCCATCCTGATAATTTCTTTCTGCTCATTTGTCATGAAGATTGTAGGACTCGTAAGAGTCGCTAATCGGAATTTTCAGGATGTCCATCCTGTCAGAGGAATAAATATTACCACTCTCATCCTGTCATTTCCGGACAATTTGTCCTAAAACAATGTTGGACTCGTTTAGGAGATCCCGGTCGACTCAGGAAAAATTCCGAAAAGTGAAGTAGAACACAAGAATCACATTAGCAAAGACGCACATTTTTCGGCGTCGGGAGCGAGCTCACATTGTACTTGCCTTATTTAGCCAATCTTTTGGCGCTTAACGTAAAGTACAGCATCGTTGTGCTCCTTAGCAGCTATATCTGCAGCCTTGTCGGCTGCCTCCTTTTCAGCCTTCTTCAGCTCGTAGTTTTGTATGATTGCCAACCTCACTTTTTGATCGGCAAGTTTCTTCTTTTCTCCTATTACCTTGAGAAATTTTTGAGCGATATCGTTGTTTTTAATACCTCTTTCTTCTTCGCTGGGAGATATCCCCAATCTGGCGCCTCCTAGACGGCGAGAGCCCGTCTGCTCGACGGGTGGAATAACTTCGGCGCTTGCAGTTCTGGCATAACAGGCGATGAACGCGGATAAGATTAGCGGTAGGAGGACGCTGCGACGCATGTTTTAACGCTTCGGGGCCGAAGAAAATTGCAGAATGAAACCTGTAATGAATGTCGAGATTGTGGGTCTACTTTTTACCATAAGTACGCCTGACTCTTCTTTTTACCGTAAATACTCTTGGCTCTACGTTTTCAACATAGAAGTCCGTCCATCCTATTTACGGAACAGTTTGTGGCGTAATACATGTACAGTAGAGCAATCTGACAGTATTTATTCAACGAATGCATCGATTATATTGTTCAGTTGTAACCCATTTTCGAGTGAACACAGGCTCCAAACTAACCGCGATTGATAAGTTAGATATCTAAACGAAGAACATGAGACATAAGTTTATCATTTCAGAAAACTTGATAATGTCCCGTGCGAGTGCCCAATAGGAAAACGGGCACGAATGGGATATCCATAGTGTGCGGAGGAACGCTACGATAAAAGAGTCGGTGGAACGCTTACACAAGATCGATATCTTTGTCGTTCATTTTACATTAAAACATGTATTTTCTACTTTGTTGAACTCGTCTCTCATTTCACGCCATCAATAGAGCTTAGTTGTAAATATTGAGTACACGACTGCTATTGCAGCAAATTACGAAACCATGTTCACAGCAGCGAAATCACTCGATGTTTGCAGAAAAGATCAACAAATCAGCTAGTAGCGACACTTCAATCGAAGATTCTAGAGCCGCTGAGCACCGAATAATGATGGCAGCACTCGATAAGTCGCAGAAGAGTGGACACATAGTCCGAAGTCTCCCTCACCTACAACACTGCAGCGCACATCACAGGTCACTATGGCGCCCTCCCAATGAAGCACAAAGAAGGAACCACCTACTCACACCACAAGACAATGTTTTGAAGACATTGCCGAAGGACTGTCGGTGCTGATTCGGTAAGTATCATGCAAAGAGGCACGTGAAAGCGCAGCGCTGCTGCCTCGGACGACGCCATGCCCAATCAATCCATGATTTTGGAGTAACGATACGACCAGACTCATTTAATACACACGACGGCTCTTAAATTGGAGTGTTGGGCAGGTAGAAGCGCGAGTAGAACCCCGCGCACAAGGTTTTCATGTGCTTGGCATGCTTAGCGCAGCGGTATGCGCGGCGTTGGTGCTAGCCTCTGTAGCCCGCCGGATCATCGCTCCGTTCCTCACGATGGGGCAGCAGGTGCTTACTGGCAATATTTCCATCACGCCCTATGATACAGACGTCACAATTCAAGGTATAATTGACTTGTTCAACTGTAATTCAGTAAAATGATATGACGTACGAGAGCAATACATGTCATACCGAGACTGAATCATTTTAAAGCCATGATAGAAATGATTGCTTTTGTGTACACTCAATATTCGGGTAGAGCTGCAGTCGGGTAGTGAATGAGTCACTCAAAAGTTAATGAGACGTAGAATCACCTGGATCTTCTAATGTCTACATGGGTTCATTGACTTCGGTGAAACTTTGATTAGGCCAAGAAGGTGATCGCCATTTCTCGGATTGGCGGGATTTCTCCTGATTTGTCAATAATTGGCTTTGAGATCTAATGGTATGCTGCAATAAATCAGTAATGTCCGATGGATGGGGGGGTAGTCCACCAAACTATTGTACCAGTATGGCTTTTTTCGAATAGAGTGTTATTACTATTCGTATTTTAAAAATAAATCCTGCCTCAAGAACGAGATTATCGGCTCCACCGTCATTACGCACAAATAACAGCAATTTATTCAGTACGATGCCCCTTGTTAGTAGGACGGGTATGAGATAAAATTTTCGCCTGTGGAATGCAACTTCAACGTTCTACTGATAATAGTTCATTGTTTGAAAGCAGAATTAGACTACTTAGTACATACTACTACAATCACCGCACAGTTGTATAAACGGGAGACTACCGTGTGGAATCAGAAACCCATAAGCACTTAGCTGCAAAGGTTCAAATGGCTCAAGCCAACCGTTTTTACCGTTAGCTTGATTTGCAAGCAACCATGCATATTCCGTATTCTCACGAATAAAAGTTTCTTGCACCATTTCAGAAAGGTTGTTTACTGAAGAATACGGTGATATGAGGTTATGCTGTCGATTACCTGGAACTACAGAAGAACGAGCTCCAAAGTTACTCAAGTATACATGCATGTAAATTTACCGTTCTTCTAAGTGGAGTGCTGGTAATGTATGTTTATTCTTAAAAAAATGTGTGACATGGAATATGTCAGTAATAGAGTTACTGATTTTTGAAAATGTATTCTTCCTTTAATCTACAAACTCTCGTGAAACAATTTCACGCAAAACTATACTTAAGTATTATCTTCACTCACTAGTGGGTACTGTAAACCTGCGAACAAAAATCTTGAAGCTGAAGCAGTGCAAAATGCATCACGGATGCACCATGTCTCAAATTGTGTGCATAACACAAGTGCAACTTGCATGTTGCAGAGAGTGATGGTCATCGAAGTTTCGCGAAGGAGCGATCAAGTTTAGTATGATTCTAGATGGTAGACGCAGAGAGAGAGCTAGAGGAGTTTGCTCGTTTAAAGATTTTGATTCAATTCATTTTCCATTCTACATTGCATCGCACAAGAAGAGTTCAAGACGTTTTTGCGGGTTTATCATTGACGATTGGAGTTCGAGCGATGAGGAGTTTCCACCGGTCAGATATAACTTACTGGTAGAAATTCCTTATTACTACGTACAGTAATGGATCATTCCAGAAAACACATTTTGGGCGTATCAATTGCTGGGCAAAACAGAGGCTTTGGTTTTGGTCGTACCAAATTTTTGCAGCCTGAAAACACACGCCATTTGCTTTCAAACACACGCACTCTGCCGCGATGGTCGCTACAGGTATGAATCATAGGCGATGAAGAGCAGCAAGAAGCATCATACGGTATCATGCTTCTTGCGGCTCGTTGACGCCGCCAAGCATCTCGCCGTAGACGCTCGTTTCAGTCAAGCGTCAGCAGTCGTCAATGGCGACTGCGTGATCGCCGAGTATTAATAGTTCGTGCTGCTCTTCAGCAGCTCAGTATGCCCGGCTTCTAGATGCTGCTTGGCTCGGGTAACAGCCCCTCGCTCATCACGTTGACTGGTCTGAATCACAAAGCGTTTCGCTATCTTCTAAGCCTCTTGAGGAGCTGTACACGGCGTATACGCCCTACAAGCCGTCTCTTATCGTAGAATCTTTCAAAGCGCCCTCGAGAACCTACCTAGTCTTCTTTGAGTGCGTGTCTTTACAGAAAAGTACGACGTACCAATCTGTACGGGGTGGCAGGCACCTCTATCCCAAAATGGAGTACCCATTGCTCGGTTTCCCGACAATGCTTTGTTGACATCCTTACTACGCAGTGTTTTGTGGCGCTCTGTTTTGCTATAATACTGTGCCATTTGGAGACTCATTGTTGAGTCAGTCAAAAACGCCTTTATCAAGTCCTCAAGAGCTAAAGTTGGAGATGCTCTAAGAGCATCACCAACGGTGCACGGTAATTGCTACACGGCAAACATTTAGCGTGAATTTTTACCGGAGGTCGGTATTCTATCTCCCACCGGTGCACGGTAACGGTAAACGAGGAATTTAAAACGGTATAATTTGGTCTCACGGTAAAAAAAGTGCTTTCATTCGTTAATATGCGGTCAAAAACGAACGTTACGCGCTCGTTTACCGGGTGTTGTCCTAATGGCCACCGTTGTCGGCGATCTGCCAGCGGCCTAGAAGCAGCTCCAGCGCAGCTTTTTCGCCACGCGCTTCCTCGCAACCGTCCCAGCGAGGTAGGATCGCTACACTCCCAATTGGGAGCGCCAGGTACAAGGAGAAGCCAACATTGTCCCCGGCAGTATAGCGTGGCGCCGTTGGGGGAAATTATAGTGGAACGGGAAAGAAATTTAGAGAGGCGATTAAAGTTCACTGAGCAAGCCCGTTGCCGTGTACCGTTTACCGTGCACTGTTGGAGATGCTCTAAGGACAGCTCAAATCACAGTCACCATCGTCATGAACGATGCAATGCTCGATCTAGGACATTAGTCGGAGGGACATTTCATCTGCAAAGCACAGTAACATGTAAAAAGTATTGAGCTACAGTACATTGTCAGTTCTCTGAAAAAAAAAATATTTCTGAGTCTTCCAGGGATCCGACTTTCCTCGTATACTTTATTTATGACACTATAGTCCTCTTTACATGTATAACTTTGCTACGCTACTGCAAGCGCATTCGAAAAATTGATACCCTTACATTCATTTGCTCTCCGTAAAATAAATGGTCAGATTGTTCGAAAATTTTGTATAAATAGTCGTGCTTCGCCCGAAGAAGCTCTGAAATTTTTCATCCGTTTTCCTTTTTAATGTTAATGATTCCCTACTTTAGGTAGAAAAACTTATTAGCGTTGTGAAGGTTAAGATTTCCTGTAGTGACGTATCTCCTGCGCTTGCTTCGCAGCCGCAGCATCTGCATAGCACTTTCGTTTCACTACAAAACCGCACACAAGTACAGTGTTGAGTAGTTAATGGGTTACGTGCGCGCCATAGATGTGTGCGTAACCCTTCCCACAAGTCCCATCTAATTTTCCTAAAAAGGCATTTTTAGCGCTGAACTTCATTGATAACCTACCCCGATATGGACTACTCGAGTGGCCTGCGTTTAATAACTTACTGGTCCAGTAATACTGGCGCCTGAAGTGTACTCGGCTACACGAGCGTGTGTAGGATTCAAGGTAACAAATGAATACATAATATCTGAAATGTTTCCACACTCGGTGTGTACGCTCACATAGTGAGTGAGCGACAGGAATAAAACGACTCCTACGGTACTTATCTCCCGTATTTACCTGCATTTACTTGTCATTCAGACAGGTATTAATTTCGGCGAATAGTACGCGCAACATTCGACATTAAAATAAACGAACTTAAGCGCGAGGGCGACGACGCAGGTAACATTTGTATAGTCTATTAATCCAACTTAGGTATAGATGTCCATGGCCATCATGGTACTGCCTGACTGCATTTGTATATGAGAGTGAGTGCTGCGCCCAACTGAGGTCGTCACATCGAGAACAGTCTTCTACCCTACCCTTTCAGCTATATCCGCCCGGGTGTATAGCGTATACTGTTTGGGGGACCACCCATTTTCCAAAACGGGGCGACGAAGAAAAAAATCGACCAACGTCATGTGCACGGCCTGGGCGCGCGAGGGAGCGCCCGTGGACTTTCTGAGGTCGTCGAAAGCGACGGCAGCGCTGCTGGAGACGACGGTGTGTCTCTGGCGCCGGTGGAAAGCGACGAGGAGTGGGTCGATTCAGCCAGCACGACGAGCAATCTTTCGTCGCAGGCCAAACGAGGCCGATCCGACAGATCTAGCCAGGCGCGCAGAGCCCCGGCCATTGACAGCGAGGACGAGGAGCCTGTTGTTGCTGCTCCCACCGGTGAGACCGAGTTCAACTCCTGGCAAGAGCTGGAGGACGATCTACGCGAGTACGAGCGGCGCAGGTTTCAGGTTCGTTTTTGAGATGTCATTAACATGTCGTGAAATTCATTTTAAGTGTTGATTTATGGACATTATGCAGAGCTTCCGAGTACGTACTAACAACAAGGTTGTAAACCGAAACAAGAAGATCGAGGCCTCGGGATCTAACGCTGCTCTTGTACCCGAGGAATGGGTCAACTATGGCAAGACGTACGTATGTACATACGCTGGGAATTACAAGCTGGGCGGCCAAGGCAAGCGGAACAGACAGCAATCTAGAGCACTAATGTGCGAAGCCCAGGCAAGGCAATTGGGTCATTTATGATGAGTTGGGCTTCGGTTGGGCCGAGCTAGGTACCAGTTAGGCCGAGCTGGGCACCAGTTGGATACTTGTTAATGTGGAATGTGTCTATTTTATAGATCGATGCCTGTGTTCAAGTGGCCGATAATGGAGAGCCTACGTTTGTGTTGCGGATTACTGCTAAAAAAAATTGGGGCACACCCACCCGCCGTCCAAACGGTCTTTCACCCAGTATCCTCACAACCGAACTGCGTTAGAGCCGGAAGTGGTGACGACGGTGAATGAGCTCCGAAAAGCTGGAGCAACGAAGAAGAACATACTGGTGTACATTCACGGCAACTCCACATGCCACCCTACCATTCAAGACGTGCATAATTTGGTAAGAAAGCTCAAAAAGCGGGGCCACACGGCGGCCACAAGCGCAAAGAGATTGAAACAATGGATGATCGAGTTTTCGGAACAAGCAGGAAATGTTGGGCGTATATTCGTGGATACGGTACACGAGAAGGTATCATCTTGTTAAGCATATATCTACTGTTTGTGATTGTTTTTCTAACTCTACTACTATTACAGTCTGTGGCTACGTGTATCACACTCCACACGAAGCATATGCGTGGACTTTTCAACTTGTTTCCGGAGGTGATAATGATTGATGCCGCTCACGGCACAAATTTGTCCAAGTACAAAGTTTTGTCGATCATGGCCCACAATGCGTTTGGCAAAGGGCAGTGTGTACAACATGCTATTGTGCGGGATGAGCGCAGCTCGACCTTGTCGACGGCACTAGAAGAGTTTAAGCGAAACAATCCATCGTGGACACGGATGAAATACATTCTGATAGACAAGGACTTCACGGAGATATCTGAAGGTTGCACTCCCGGACACAATCATTTTACTTTGCCAGTTCCACGTGATTAAATACCTCTGGGAGCAGATTTCGTCGTCGGATTATGGATTTCCTCCTTGGCACCGACATCAGCTACAAGGAATTGTGAACCATCTGGTATACACTAGATCGAAGCGTGCTTTCCTGAAGGTTCGCAACAAATGCGGCACATTCTGAGGGTAGGGCGTGGCGATTCCCGGCAGCAAGAGTCGACTGAGTCAAGCTCGGATCCGCATCAGATATGTACGACTGGTATCGAGTTGGGTACGAATACGAACACAACGGGTTTGGAAGGAGAGGGCGCAGACGACTTATCTGATCAACCTTTCGAAAAAAATTTTACAAAGAACTGGGATTCCTGCCGACACATGTGGTGTGCTTTTGAACGCCAGAATGTAGTCACTCTGGGAAACAACACAAACAACAGGATCGAGGCCTCGTGGAAACAACTCAAGGATCTCCTAAATTCATTCATGGGCGTAGATGAATGTATTGCTGCAATTATGTGTTACCAAGATCAAGAAGATCAAAAGTTTATTTATGCTCTGTTCAAGTTGTCTGTTTTGCATAACCCCAAGTACGATCGCGAGATGCAATTCCTGCCGAAACTGATTAGCGATCATGCCTGTGAGCTTGTCTACGAGCAATACAACTATGCGATCACGAGTGCAAAATACAAGTTCAAGGAACCAGTGCCAGGTGTGGTGTTAATTAAGCATGATTGTGATGACGTCAATGATGACGCACTGGACGAGCCGCACTCCGAGTATTCCGTGTCGAAAAACGATTGGACATGCTCGTGTCGTTTCATGATCTCTCGTCTTTTGCCTTGTCGGCATGTGTGTTTTCTTCGGAAAGCACTCGAGTATGAGAAAATCATTCCTACGCAGTTAATGAACCCAAGATGGCTGATTGCTTCACTTCGGTCAAGCGATGACTTCGACGATTCGATGGATGGATATGTAGAACATGCTTTTGCTATTCGCCCTGTCCTCCAAGAGACAAACGTGGTGTGGGATTCAAACAGAAATTTTGCGACAAGCTAGTCTGCTCGCAAACAGAATCAGTGAGTATTTGGTCTAGGTATGCGCGTGTACAAGGCGGCGATGAAAGCTCTTCAAACGGTCGTTACTCGTTTCAAACATGGTGACTACGACGTAGATTCGAGTGTGGATGCCCGCCTAGATGTTGATACTCCAGCTACACCGACGCAGCTAATTGTAGATGAAGATGGCGGTGGCGACCAAGTGACCCTGGACGTTCACGAAAGCCAGCTGGGTGTGTCTGAACCCGAGTTGAGTACAGATGGTATTGAGTTGGGTACTCCTCCCGTTCAGTTTGGTACTAAAGGCAACGAATCGACCGAGGGTGAGAGTGATTTGGGTACTGTTGGAACCGATTTGAGAACGGGTGGTATCGAGTTGGATACAGGCGGGTCTCAAATGACAACTTCAGCTCACGATGAAAATCACGCTCGTGCTGCAATCTTGATGATAGACACGACGAATTTTTCATTGAAAGTCCTCCAAGAGCGACAGGACTACCAAGACAGAAGCCGAAAGCAGCCAGGGCGAAAAGAAATCAAAACATTGCCATAGTGCAAGAAGATATGGACATGCACGCGAAGGATCTTAACCTTGCAGCAGTTGATAACATGCTTTCCGACGAGCCGACCTACAATTCTACACATGAAATGCTTCTCCTGTTTAAACTGTTTGTTTTCTCAAAGAAACCAAGAGTCCCTATTGTTCACGAAATCTCGAACTTACCAGCAGTGAATCCGTTGATGAAGCCCGACGAAATCGTGAGAATACTACCTATGGATCTGCTTACGAAGTGTGGAGCTAAGGTTGCGACCTATCAGCAAAAGCACCGTGGTATTTCTAGTGTTGACGTAGCACTTGAGGTCATTGGAGTGGGCTTTTTCGCACACGCAACTATTACTACCATGCGAACGTGGCATCGCACCAACAAAGTTGTTAAACAGATACAAAAGGCGTTGCCTTGGCTGCAGCACCTGGATTTATCGCGGCATGGAAATAACGATATTCTTGTCGAGGAGGATGCACAACTACCAGAAAAGTTCAAAGGAATTCAGCAGCTATCCAGCCAGGTAAGCTTTACATGCGGTTACACTATATATGGACTGTCTTACTTATCCTCTATAATGCTTGTAGAAAAGTATTTTGGATCTGGTAGGCAAGGATTTAATTAGTGATGAAGTCATGGGGAAAATACTGGAGGCAAAGTTTGGCGAGGACTCCAACGTTGCCGTGCTTGACACTGGAATGCTAAGTGTCACAATTGACGGGCATGTCAGTGCGTCTTCTAAGCTTATTCGCGCTGAGCTTGCTGGTCTGGCAAATGAGAAGGTTCTCATTCCTGTGAGTTACAATGGAAATCACTAGTGCTCTATTATCCTCAACTTGAGTACCGGAGAGACCTACATCTATGATTCTAGTGCGTCTTCATATCTGCTTGGCGTGTGTGCAGTAACACAGACGATGATCAACTTGCTGCCAAGTAGCGTCAACAAGTCGTTTCGAGTGAGAAACTTTGAGTCCGGTCTGGGAGTCCAGACGGACTCATTACAACTGTGGTATCTATGTAGTGTTGGCATTCGAGATATTTTGCGGCGCCGAGCATTGGTGATGATTTTGTAATGCACTTAGCGTTCTTTGGGCAGAATTGCAGACATCGAAGGATGTTGAGCGTGCTTGTATTTTTGTCCAGGGAGCCGAGCGCCAAGATCTCATCACTAGCGTGCCTTTGTATATAAGTTTTCATCAATTTATGGTATTTTCTGTATATAAATACCCGGGTTATTATTTTTCGGAAATTGAAACACCAACCCGATCCCCCCTTAGCTCTGAAACTACGGCTTCGCGAGGCTGGGATAGGATACAGCAAGCACCGAGTAGCACATTTTTGGGGGTACAGTACATTACATTACAGTACTGCACCCCGTTTTCGCGGGGGGGTTAGGTGGGGGATGTCGTGATAAAAAAAAGTTATTTTTTTAAATTTTTTAAAAAAGCAATTTGTTATTATAAATATTTGTTACGCTGTGGATTCCGGACAATTGCCCCTTTATAAAGAGAAGAGGATAATCTTGGATGCGAATTTCATTGGTCTTTAGCTAATGCCACTTGCGCATTTCCTGCGGCTGCTTCGCAGCCGCAGCATCTACGAGTGTAGAATTTCTGCATTCAACCGAAATCGTATGAAAAATTCTTGACCATTTCAGATTTCTATCATGGTAACCATTACAGCTGGCGAGAGCAAACGTTATAAATTCGGAAGTGGTTCGAGATATGGAAAAGGTTGTTAGACATACCGAGTCAATCAATCGATATTTTTTCTTGTTAACCCTCATACATTTTCGACAACTGTCACTTTCTTTCTTGTCATTACTGGTACCTGTCATTATCGGTTCGTGCATGATCTCGAATTAATCCTGGTTGGGCTGTGATATCCAGTACTTCGTCGTTTCCTATCCCAGAATAATATATTAGCACGAAACATACGAACACTGCGAATGATTTATCACCCCTACAGCCCCTAATGTCTGGAGTGTCTCCGCCTTCGATCCGTGGCAGCGATCCGCGCAAGGAGTGCATCAACAGCTGCTAGTATGGGTCCTTCACGGTGATAAAGCTGGTGTGCGACAAAGTGGAGGCTGCGAGGCCGCGTGTCGGCGTATCGTAGCGCGGATCCGCAGCGTCTTGTCCATCGTGTGCAAGTGGTAGGAAGCATAGGGCTTTAGGGCGGGGCAGCGGATCGACTGCTGAGTCTTGGTCGGCGCTGTCACTATTCGCCTCTCAATATATGTATCCTTCTATGAATTTGTATACCCCGTGGCAGTCTCCGGAAGTATCCGACTACTTTGCAAATTATCCACTTCTTCTTACAAAGGTTTTGATTGTTACTGACATACTTTTTGTTTTGTATATTTACAAATTTCATAGTTATCGGTCTTTATATCGATCTACTAGTAACGGCCATTAGCTTTTGGGGATCATGTAAGCGCTACTGATGGCTCGGTATTTGTATCGAATTACTAGTAGCGACCATCCCACCGTATTAAGCCTTTTGGGAGTGCTTCCGATGATTCGGTATTTGTACCAGTTTACCAGTGAAACGATGTCACGATGGACCACCGAATTAATCCTTGTTGGGCTGCCCCCTACTGTCTACAGCACTAAAGGGCTTCCTATCCCAGTATAAATTTCAGAGAATTACTCTACAGGATCTGAGAGTCTTTGGTTGCACGCAATCTGAGATACCTCTAATCATTTATACCTGCATTGCTTTCGAATCATCCACGTGAATGTTGACCCTGTCGGTGATGGTCCCATCTTCGCGCAACACACAACTGCAAGTAATATATGTGGTTATATATATTGCGTGTTTTTAATGGGTTAAACTCAAATTCCGCATATCCCATAGGAGTAACTAAACCGTCACTTTGATGACCCACTATCGAACATCTACTCCTCAGTAACCCACTACCCTGTGTATACGTCCGGGATTCGGTCTTACTCCTCTTCTGCAGCCTTTACCTTGCTTTTTGCCTTCTCTTTGCGACACTTAATCCATATAGATCCCTCCCACGGACCCGACTCTCCCCATCTTCCCGACTCCACACATCTTTACCGAAATTACAATAATAGCACAAACGGGCAGTTATTCCTGTCCGCTTACGACTCACTTCTGATTGGCTATAATTTTCAATTTTTGATCCGACTCACATTTCATTCAAACATTTTGCGCGCGACGTCACGGCCCAGACAAGGTACGCTGCGTGTATGCATGTAAGTTAGCAGTAGTAGCAACCAAGACCTAGACACACATATAGTCCGAGGTGCCTGGGGGTGCGTAGGGGGATGCTTATAACCTGCGGGAGTATTCCTGCAGGGGGGTAGCCGTGCTTAGGGGTTTCGACCCACCGCCCACTCTGCGCGAGAGCACAAATTGTAAGAATTACCCACAATCTGACCCATTTTGGCTATTTTTATTTTTGGCACCCTGTCTATTGACCGCAATCCCTTTTATAAACCCCAGTTGATGCTGACCGTTTCTGAGTTATTGATGGAGGAGGGAGGGACCTGTAATGGGTATCAATAACGTGCCTTTACAATTAGGGGCCATGCCTCTTGGCGAAAGGATATCGCATCTCAAGCTACAGTGCTACCCGGGGGCCCAACCCTGAAAATTCGACTGCACCATTTGCAACTAAAACCGCTCCGGGCCTCACGGCCCGTGACTGTTGGATAAGTGATCGGCGATAACTTTGATGAGAGCAAGCAATCCCGGGTAGCACGCAGACGTCCAAGTTGTCAGCTCTATAAAAGACTACTGCTATATGCGGTGTACTTGGACTTGAAGTCTAACGACTCTGTTTCGTGTTCGCAGAAATCCATGGGGAGAAAGAAGCGATCCCGAGAAAAGATAGAGGCTGCGATAGAAAATAATGCCGCTGTGAACGCCACGCCAGCAGGACCTGAGGGGCTTGTGGAGGCTCGGCGGCGCAGAGCCCGGAGACAAAAAAACAAATCTCGGTTAGCCCAAGCCTTGGTTGCGTTACAGTTAGACGATGCTCATTAACGTGCTGCAACAACCACACCGACAGTAGTTGTCTCCGTCTAGCCTACTACTGGAGCCGTCGGTGCATGTGCTGCTGTTTCTGTACTTTCCTCTACTGCTGTCGCAGTTTCGTTTGAACATCTCCCAGTACCAGCCGATGCATCATCTCCTAATCGTAGTAGACCCTCTAGGGTTGACATGACACCGTCTCAGTTAGCAACAGCTCGCCAAGTTGACCGGGAAAGGAAGAGAAGGAAGAGAGCTAGCCGTTCGGAGTCACAAGTCGTTCGCGACAGAGAAGTAGATGCTGCACGCGCTCGGGCTAGACGGGCAGCGCTTCCTCAGACCCGATTGGAGACCGTTCGCGAGAGTGATGTCGTTGCTACTGCTGCTTGGCGCAACCGCATGTCCGAAGAGGAACGGGAGACGGAAAGGAATCTAAACACCGCGTCACAATCTGAACGAAGGGAAGCGACAACCGAAGAAGAACGTGAAGAAGCAAGGCAGCAGCACACAGCGTCAGAAGTAGCGCGGAGATTGGGTCTGACCGAAGCGGAGATATAGATAGCAAGGGATCGGAACGCGACGGCCCAACGATCCCGAAGAGAGGCTATGGCAGGCGAGGTGCGCGTGGAGCGCAACGAAGCTGAGCGCTTGCGTGCTCGATCACGGCAGTACAAGAAGGGTCTCGCGAACCACAAAATTTTTGATCCCTTACAAGTCCGCGGTGGCCGTCACTACTTTAACGGTTTCGCGGATGACAGCTGCGAGATTGTGCGCGTCTGTCCGGAGTGCAATGCATGGAAGTTTCCCGATGAAACCGATGCTCGCTGCTGCCGTAACGGGATAGTGTATGTACCCCCCTGCGCGAAAAATTCCTGCTGGAATTCTCAATCTCTACAAGAATCCTGGCTTCAAGAAGAATATCCGAGCGTACAACAACACGCACCCCCGTGACTTGAACGAAACGGAAGATGACCAAAGAACCAGAAATGTTAATGCACTGATTGACGGGTTTATTCGAGTTTTGAAGACGAGGATCTACCGGGTGACTACTTCGTTGAGCGAGCAATTCTGGCTTCAACTTACGCAAGTGTCAGGCGAATCAATGATATGGTATCGGACCGGCTCACTGGCAAGACGAAGGAGTATCTATCGATTGATTCACTCGAGGGCGTGGCAGATGCGAATCTGTTTGAGCAGGAAATATTAAACTCGCTGAACTTCTCCGGGATTCCCCCTCACCGAATAGTGCTGAAGGTCGGAACACCAATCATTATGATCCGCAATATGAACAGAAGGAGGGGCTTTGTAACGGTACGCGGCTCCGAGTGGTGTCACTCCGGGAACGGAGCATCCAAGCGCGGGTTATGACAGGACCTTCCGAGGGTAAGACGGTGTTCATCCCATGGATCATTTTTACCACTGATGACGACGACAAAGAGTTCCTGTTCACGATGAAGAGAAAACAGTTTCCAGTCATGCCAGCCTTTGCGATGACGATCAACAAGGCCCAAGGACAGTCAATCCACCACGTGGATATCTACCTGGAACAACCAGTATCCACTCACGGAGCTATACGTGGCCCTGTCTCGAGTGACTTCAAGGAAGGCGATCAAGATTGCTGTCGACCCGGAGGCTATAGATGAAGACGGGAGAGTACATACCACGAACATCGTGTACAGAGAGAATTTTGAGGAGGTACCTGTGTAGACGGCGTAATACACGTTTTTCATGTTCAGCAGGGTTCAAGGAAATTGTGTTATACATATACCCCGCCGTAGTGCAGCGGAGGCGAACCTATACAATTGGCTCCAACTAATCATGCCCACCGCGCCCGCGTAGCGGGCGCCCATAGAGCTAGTCGCACCGCAACTAAACTCGTAACCTGTCTGTCAATCAGTCCGTCGTTATCCTGTCTTCCTGCACTAGTCTATGATTTCGCATGGCTTCACTCCGCCTTTCTCATACTTCTTAACATCCTATCAGCTGCACCTATCGTTCTGAGTCGACCTAAATATGCTAAAATTACAATATTAGCCAGCAGCGTGACACTTTTAACTCGCGCCTGATTGGTCAAATATTTAGCGACCTGCGACCCTGACTGGATCTGTTGCACGATCAGACTGCCATGTACGGTAAACATTTTTGTAGCATAACGAAACATACCGATTGGATAAAACACGCTCTGTCTGCCTGTCTCACTTTAAACAAATTGCATTTTGCCACTCAAAACCTGTCCTGCTGACTGCAAATTGGGCACGGTAACCCTCTCTTTTTGTAAACACTGTGATTGCCACTCACAAAACACACTAACCTTATATGTACGGCCGTGCAGACGATATAGTGGCGCGCGGCTCTCGCATAGCGGCACCTGGTCACAGCGCGCGATCGGTGCATGCGCACAAGCTATTTAAAATGCATGTATCATAATTTATTCGTGTCCTAAATAAGAATATAGCGGTTCGATTAGTATACTTATAAAAACTAAAGCTAGAATATTTTAAATAATAATATGTTATTAATACTTTTTTTGTTTATTAAAATTATTTGTTTAAGTTTTAAAATACGACCGTTTCATTGGCTAATACTTTCGCGTAACATATTGGAGAAAATAATAAATTTATTTGTTTTGCTCACAGTTTGCAAAAATGGAGGGCCCTACGTGTCAGCAATGCAAGACGAAGATTGACCCGCTCCTGCTGAACCCGCCGCGATCTACGACGGGCCCCCACGCACGCTGATTCTGCCTTCCGGTTTATAAGCGGGCAAAACATCGCGCGACGCTGTATTGCCAGCGAGAACGGCCCAAAAGCGACCGAGTTCTGGGAGGAGAAGGCGCCGCCACCTGATCCGGAAGAAGTGCGCCGTCAGTAAAGCCTGACGAAAGTTAAGAAGGCGATGGGTCCTGACTGGTACCCCAAGAAGGAAAAGAAAAGCAGTCGTCCTCGCAAGCTGACCACCCGAAACACCAAGTACATCGAGCAAAAGAAGTAGCACAAGCGCAAGTAACTTGGAATATACTCCATTATAGCCCCCCATTACCCTATCTTTGTCTATTTTGTACTGACGAATAGTGTGAGGCTTCGTGTCATACATTTTGGTAAACTGAGTATGGCACTGCTGATAGTGCTGGCACTCGAGTAAGCTCCGTAGACCGTTTCATAATATTAGCGAATGGTATCTACTGTGTACCGTTGCAAGGGGGCCGTCCATATCTGCATATATGTATGCGTCGCAATAGGTGGTAAATGCACTCGCTCACTTGCACACAAACAGTACAATGATATTTGTATTTTCAACGCTGACAGCGTATGTTCCACCAATGTGCGCCGATAATAAAACTTTAACATTAAGTGAGCACTTATCGAAGCTACGCGCGGCGGATTACTTGTGATCTACATAGATATGAACACGTGTGCGATAGTGCAGATCATGTAGATGGGCACGGTAAGTCGTACGCACTACTATATCCTACGCAGTACTGTACTTTAGTGTCCTGTCCATAATGACTAATAGAACAGCGCGTTTGAGCCACGGATGGCTATAAGGCGTACCCGCCGCGCACGTAGGTATCGCGTTGACTACTGCTAACAACCGCGTGGTCAGCCTGCCTGTAAATGACTACGGTATGACCTGTGCCCAGTTAGGGATGCGCTTGGCCATAGGCTGCTATGTCATAAGCACAGTAAGCTAGCACGACGATGCAAACGTACCGACGAAGCGACAGTGATCCCGTGCAAAGATTTGGTTATCACGAGCTCGTGGCGTAACCACTCAATCGCAATCTGTCGAGATGAGCAATGCACCAACACGTCAAATAGGACGCCAAACTGATAAATAGGCAGCGAAAACACTTCATCTAACGTACATGAGCTATAATTATATTGTTTTCGTATTTAAATTTAACACTACAGCCTGATAGTCTGCGTGCAGCCATATGCACAAAGAACATAACTGAACCACTATGTAAGTGGTAACTACGCAAATAAGTCGGCCCGGAGGACAATGGCGTGCAGCCTACTATACAGTTAGAAGACGGAGTCGACTATAAGTGCCAATCTGATTAATTGAGACGACTCACGGATCATCTATGCTTCGAGGTCCTTCACTGATATCACGATAAGCTCAGCGTGTCATTAGAAGACAGGTTGTTGGTTATTTGGCGACCATCGGCAACTACTAACTGCTCTAAAAGATACTGCACATGCGGAAAGAATTAAAACTTCTTCTAGAAGACCGTCGCAATCGACTATATGGTAGCGAATGCCTCGACGATACGAAGCAGTACCTATCATTCAACTCGCCGGGTGGCATGGCGGGTCCCAATGTGCTTTACTAGACGTGCTTATCCTCGCTAAGCCTACCCGGGATCGCCTCTGTGTTGAGGGTTTGAAGCACCAATGATCAATACCCGCCTTCTGAATAATACAGGGTGCCTTTACAACGCAGCGCGCCTCAGCGTTGTGCCGTTCAGGGGCAAAAGGGCTCTACCTAGCGTTAAGACAAAGCCGTACAGGGAAGATGGTTTTCATCTTCAAACCATTTTAAATCCTGGCGGCAGCGACGACGAGGACGACTTTCTTGAAACCCTAGACTTTATCTGACGACTAGCAAGACTCATCCGCGCGATGTTTATCCTGCGGATATCTACATGGAATTACCAGTTGGCACGCATTTGCAGCTCAATAAGGTGCTGTCAAGATTGGCATATAAAAGTGCGATGAGGATAGCCATGAGGAAGGAAATTTGGGTACTAAGGGTATTTTGTACAACGTTTTTGAAGCAATTTGATAGAACACGGTATACATATAATACATTTAGCTGTGTCTTAAGTAAGGGTTTCTAAGCTCGCCGCAGCGCAGCGGAGGCGGCCAGCCCTCTCTAAATCAATCAACCATGCCCTAGCGCCCGCGAAGCGGGCGCCCAGAGCGCTAGTGCACTTGTTATATCTTAAATAATAAAATGATTGTCTGTCTGTCGTGTTGCGCTTTTCCGCACTTTTGATTGGATTAAACATATGTCTTAAATCAGTCTATATGAGACATGCAACATTTTTTGATATGGATTCTGATACAGTAAAATTAACATGTAAAAATATCACACGACTTTCATCGGCACAAAATGTTGGATGTACAGTACTATTGTACACTGCATTAATGCAGAACGTTAGAATCATAGCTTATCTTCTTCTGACACTACACGAAATGTTTAGTTAGCCTTAAGCCAGTTCTAATTTAGTTATAGTTACCGTGTTCTCGCCTCATAATACGTTCTCGAGAGGGCTCTCAGTGTGAGGAACTAACGATCGAAACTCTATCCCGATATCCGCGGTGGGGGCGCGGCGTGGTATGTAGTCGCGACTCGAGTCACTTAAGGCTGTTCAGCTTTGCTGTTTTAGCCAAATGCAAACTCAAAATTTATAGGATAGCAATGAAGGTACGTAACAGCCTCCTTATGGCTATGATTGTTCGTACAGCACTAACTTTCCTACACAGCATCAGATAATCAAATAGTCCTAAAATAGCCCGGAACCAAGCATCACCAACGCGACATGTGCCGGCCACGATAATTTAGGTAGTGAAAAGGTTTCGAATAAAAAAACAAGATCTATAACTTAAAGCTACTTAGAATCGAGCATTGTAAGGAGTGCATGTACTAGGTGCAAGAAAAATCATTCTACTGAAAAAGTTTGGAAAACACTATTTCTTTAGTAGTCCGTGTTGAACTTACAAGTCATACAGTATTGAATAAACAACAAAGTACTTGAACGGCATCACTTAAACGGTTCTACATCTAATTACGGACTTGATTCAGCAAATAGGTTTCATGACAAATTTTCAAGGCGCGAGTTGGCTCGCTTGTAGTACGCTAAATAATGACTGTAATGTTCCGTACCTCACCAGAAACTTACTTTAGCACCCCCAAAGCCATGCGTTGGAGCCCTGAGCGTGGGGATTCTCACCCCATCTAGCTACGACTGTTCATACCGTCAACTTTCGTCTACTTTTGAGTAGTTAAAAAGTAATATAACACGCAATTAAATCCCGAAGACAAAACTGACGTCACACAAACAACGGGAAAAAATCCAAAGCTAAAAGGAGACATGGTTCTGTAAGGTCCACCGACCTGCTCTAGACCCAGGAGTAAGAGCAGCCGGATTTAAAAATCGCGGAATACAAGTGTAGTTGCACCCACGGATGAGGGGAGTGCATCATGCAGACACGCAGGCGAAACTATATAGACCAGGCACTTCCGTGGCTGCACAGCGTCTCAGTCACGTTTGGTGCCGTTCAGCTATAGCAGTAGGGTGGTGAACGCGTCTTCCCGCGTCGACTTCGAGTCGACGGCTCACCTGCCGACGACATGCAGTACAAACAGTCGTCCTGGAGGCAGCCACTAGACAGCTCCAGACAACAACACTCCTCACGGCAAGGGGTCGCTCACAGCAGCGTCCTCCTCAGCCCCAGTGGTCGAAAACCACTGTTCTCCGCTCTCTGAACCCACGAGCCACTTCGATCTACCGCCTCAGTACGCACCGATGCCTTGTTTGCCCTGCCAACCCTCGCTCAGTAAGCTTCTTTCTCTGTTGGGTGAGGCCGGTCCACAGAATCGCAGAACCCCACGCGTATATTAGCTGCTTTACTCCGCCCAGCACCGGCAGAATCGCAACTGAGAGTTGGGCGGCCTTCGCCGGCCGTCCAGAGCCCTCCTACGAAGACTACTCCTACCTACCGACTCTTCGCGTGGCCTCTTGGCCGTCCATTTCTCTCGCCCGTATCGCCTCTCCTTCCCGCACTCACTTTCGCCGTACTTGCTACTATGTCGCTCCTCACACGCGATCTTCGCGCAGCCGCCCTTTCACGCACTGTGCCCCTTCAGCTGCCGGCCAGTGCCTCCAGCCGAAGAACCTAGCGCACGTCCGTCACCGACCTTACCATCCTTCTAGCCACCTTCAACGTCACTCTCCGTCAGGTCAATCGTCACTACGTCGGGGTCCTGCGTGACGTCGCTGCAGTGACGTACACGCTGCCTACTCATGTATACCTGAGCAAGTACATGTAATAGCGTGTACTACTGAATAACAAGGTGGTCTCATCTTATTAAACTTTAGGGCCTGAAGATACAAGCCTTGTATCTCGCTCCTTCATTCCACGTCTTGATATGCCTCCAGGTTGCCCTGCCGTTGAGTATTGTACTGAGTTGAAATGCAGTGGCACCAGCAGTGATTGCATAAATATATATTGGCAGCTGCAATCGTCATAAAATAATAAATATTGAAATATTGGACGAGTCGCAGTTATTCCGCTGCCGCTGTTCCATGACTATGCAGTGTCGAAGACCTCATTTAACCGAAACAACCACGAGGACATTGTAAGGACGAGTTGCATGCAAACAACTCTAACGAAAGCACGAGGTTATTTACGAAGCCTGTGAAGCCCTTCTGTGCTAATTGGCAATAATACTCTGCAAAAGAAAAACTACGCCGTCCGGATATGAAGCACAGCATATCGCGGTAAAATTTCGTACTGTATTCACAGCTCATCAGCAATCCCCACTAGATGTACATGAGCGCAAGCTACAGTTTACATGTCAAGCTCGAAATTTCAGAACTTCTTCGTGCGTAGCACGACTTTGTTGTTGTGTTTCCTGTTATAACTTAAAAATTTCGGTGAATTTACCTGCGTGGAGTAGTAAGCCTCAAATCATCGATTCTCAATGATATTTTTCTAAAGGCCATTCTTTTGAACTTCGTACGCATAAAATTTAAGGAGGCCACGCCAAGAATTAATCCCACTACGTGACCGTAGCACTACCTGGATAAATAGCTGTGTACTGATCGAAATGCACTTGAATGCGGTTAGTTCCATCAAAGTACTGTTGAAGTGGCAGCAAGTGTCCCCGCTGTGATTACTTGTACATCGTATGCCTGTATCGATTACTGCCTTGCCACCCCTGGTGGGTTGCTTGAAAATGCTAAGTGGCCCCAATTTGTACTTGATCGGTGCATGTGTCCCATCGATTCACGCGTTGGGTATGAAAAAGAAAAAAAAATCGCTCCAGTTGTGCGTCAAACGCTCTTCATTGCCAGCACAGTTAACTGCAATCAGTTCTTGGCATGTTTGGCAACCATGCTTTCCAGAGCACTCCTGATGGCTCCGCTAAGTTCATCGACTACCTTGCCGCCCTTGAATACCTTGAAACTAGGCAGCGACGACACGTTAAAATCCTCCGCTACACTCTACAAATGACAACACGCACGTTGGTAATGTCAGCTAGGTCAGTAATAATGAATAATACAGCACCCTATTTAATCCATTTACCTCGAGCTCGTCGACATCTACACGCGCGAAGACAGCATTGGAAAATCGTCCACTCAATTCCTCAAAGAACGGCGCGATCTCCACACACGGCTTGCACCACGTAGCCCAGAAGTCCACTACCAACTAAAAAAAAACACGACATTAAAGACCGTTAGAACTAATACATAGGGTATCTCAAAACTAATACGCCACACGTACCGCTTTGTTTGACTCTTGGTTCTGTTGCATGAGCTTCTCCCATTGCTCCTCCGACGTCACTGTGGTCACCTGTGGCTTTCGCTGTCGTAGACCTTCCCCAGTTTCCGCCGCAGTCCCTCCAGCCTCCATCACGGGCTTTTCGTCCTCGGGTAGTTCCACTTCTACGTAATTTTTCTGGATGAGTGTCTCCAGTCCGTTCCTGTCGGCGCCACGCATCTCGTCACACTTGACGCCGCTACGGAAGAACTGGAACGTGGGCATAGCCGTCACGCCGCAGCCTCGGGAGACGGACTTCAGCTCGTCCACGTCCACTTTGAGGAAGATTGTGCATGGGTATTTGGCGCTGAGGTCGTGGAATACGGGGCTGATGTAGCGACACGGACCGCACCATGTGGCCGAGAAGTCCACGACCACCGAGCGCTTGGTGGACTTGCCCTTGCCTACGAGCTCCTTGAACTGCTGCTCCGACGTCACGTGGATCACGCGGCTCTGCAGGCAATAATTGGTAAATGAAGTGTGATTGCCGTTTTTGCAACCCGAAAAAGACCTACATTCTCGGGGATCTTTTCGTCATCTTGGCCAAGAACATTTTTGCGGAACCAGTTCCAAAATCCCTGAAGCATCATGAGCGCAAACGGCAGCAGCGCGTACATTGGGATGCAGAACCCTCCGATGCAGATCTAGCGGGAGTAACGAACTGTTATTAGTGCGCATAGTGGAAAGGATATCGGGTCCCGTGCTTAGCCTACCGTCGTCATGGCAATTTTCGTGTTAAATCAAAAAGTGAAGGAGTGAATGACGCCAAAAAGTGTTTTGCTTTTCCGACTTTACCGGTAAAAAAAGAAGTTGCCGAGGCTATTTGCTGTTGTAGAGAGATTTCTGTTCTTGTACGAAAAACCTCGTTCTGGTAGTGCAGCCACCTTCATTACGGAAAAGGAAGCCAACACCACCAGTCTAAAGCTATAACTTATCCTGAATAATGCGTGATACTGGCAAGTCTGGAGGCAAGCCCGGCGCGGCCGGCAAGGGCCGCAAGAAGCGTGAGAAGGGCGCGGCCCGCAAGTTCGTGACGTCTCTTGAGGAGATGAACCTGCGTGATGAGCAGGAGGAGCAGAAGCGCAAGGCTCGTGGCGACGATGAAGAAGGAAGCGACTCGGAGGACGAGAGCGACTCGGACGAGGAGGGAGAGGAGCTTGTGGCCTTTGAGCGCGTACAGACCAACTCGCTTTTCGGCTTTAGCAATAAGGCAGACGGCCCAGCACTGCAGCAGGATAAGAAGAAGGTGGGCTTCGCCGCTATCGCCAAGACGCAGAACCCAAACTCGATAAAGAAAGCCAATAAGGTCATGAAGGCCAAGGACATGGATGAAAACGCCGCTCCTCAGCAGCTCAGCCGACGAGAGCGTGAGGCTATTGAGAAGGAGCGCGCTGCCGCCTACTATTTAAAGAAGCACCTGGCTGGCGAGACGGATGAGGCCAAGAAGGACCTGGCCAGATTGGCGGAGGTGAAGCGTCGTCGTGAGGAGGCAGAGCAACGCAAGAAGGAGGAGGAAGCTGGTAAGGAAACAGAAATTTTGCATTATTGGAGGAATTTTGTGTTAATATTGTGTTTTTGTATGGATGCAGCTGCTGCTGAGCGCGAGAAGGCCAAGAAGAAGGTGCAGGTTAAGGATGATGGTAAGCTGAGTGTTAAACTGTATTTGTATGAATGTGTATGTTAATTTTTATTTTTTTTATTTTCGTAGATGAGCCTCTGGATGCACGTGCGATTAAGGCACTTAAGCCGGCGGTTCTTAAGGACAAGCTGAAAGAGCGCGACTTGTCCACACAGGGCCAGAAGAAGGAGCTCATCCAGCGTCTTATAGACTACGAAAATGAGCGCGCTATATAGAGAGCTTGCTATGTCTTGGAGTCGATCAATTCAATCACCCTTGTCAACTCAAAACTTTTTTGCGTTTATTTTGAGCTTTAAGTAATTGGGGTGCCGCTACAAGTTGGTCGTACCCAAATCATGTACATGACTAACCTTAGCTAAAAAAACGAAAAAAGGTATGATATATGAACATGACACACGTTTTAGTACGCGACGAAGCGATAGCTATTCGACATGTTCTCATGCTTATATACAGCGTACTTGGCCTTAGTCGGCATGTCAGCACAGCACAACTTACCGATGTTCGGGCTGGAATTCTAAGCTGTAAGCTCAAAACCAAATATTAAATTATTTTCAGGATAAGCCTAGACCTTTAAATGCATCTTCCGTGGTTGCTTGGCAGCCGCAGCATCTGCCAATCAATGGGCGATTTATTTTATAGCCATCTAGACGCATTCATGTTAGTAGTCAACACACAACTTACAATAACATACGTAATGTTGCGCACTGAGCAATGCTGTGGAAAAATAAATGTTGTTTGAGTTAGCTGACAACATGATATTATTAGTTCTTCCATGGCGTACGTGGTTTTATCGGGCCACCACCATCATAGATCCAGGTTCGTGCAGGTCAAGGACAAACGCCGGCGACCTGGGTACCCTTGCATGTTCTGCCTCTTTGATATGTTTAAAACTGAGCCTTCTTTTCAGCCTTTTCGTGAAAAGTAGTCAGCTTCTGTCTTCTCTCTCTTTTAAGCTCACTTTCATCTGATTCGCTTTACTTAAGCTTCACCTGATTCGGCTTCAAATAACATGATTTGGGCTGCGCCGCAGCATTGCTGTTATCTCAGAAGCTTTCTACTAGGTTATATAGGCTATGCGGCACATCAAAATACGAGGCTTGTTCTCTCTTAGCGTGGTGGCATTTGTTTGTCTGAGAAGCAAGTCGGGCATGAGTAATGGCTCCAAAGTTGTAAGGTTGAAGATCATCTCCCAGTTGGGATATTTAGGATCTTCATGCCCGATATGGACAACTCGAGCGGCACGTACTGCCTGCTAACTTAAAGTGTTCTCGCCTACAGGCAACAAGTGCATACATAATACACTGTGAGCGACAGGAACAAAACGACACTTACGAAAACCTATCGCCCGCATTTACCCGCCATTCAGACAGGTATTAATTTCTGCGAATAGATCGTGCAACATTCCATATTAAAATAGGCGTACTTAAGCGTGAGGGCGACGACACAGGTAACATTTGTATAGTTTATTAATCCAACACAGGTATAGATGTCCATGGCCATCATGGTACTGTCGAGAAAACCCTTACATGTAGCTAGGAATAAAAGGTGGGTTCCCTGAAACGAGAAAATGAACCGTGATCAATTCTAGTCACATTTTCAAAACCTCAATTTGCGAATCACTTGTCCGTTCCACATTTTTACGGAGTAGATGTTCAAAATTTACTTGATGTGGTCCACACCTAGGTGTTTTATTGGTCAACTTTCCAGGATGTGAAATTTCAACCAATTATATCTAGTGTTAGTTGGCATATTCTGCTCAGCCGTGCCAATCATAAACGCGTTAGGGAAAACATTCAGAGCTCTTTTCCTGAAAGCAGCAGATCTCTGTGAACACGCTCATATATTTTTGAACTCACAGCGACAAATAGTACATGAATTACGGAGGAAAATGCAAACCCTCCTGGTAAGTGACCATGCAAACGCCCACATATCTTCCTCAAAACAAACGCTGATGTCCTACAAAAATTGAGCAAGAAGCGCGTCTCAGGAGCTTTCTTCAGCTCCTGAACCTGACCTTGCGTGCCCAAGATATTGCATGTAGAAGTTTTACTCCGTAAAAATATGGAGCGGACAAGTAATTCTTGGTTTTAGCCAATCGGATCTCCTCGATCCACTCAAAGGTCGATGCCATACAAATTCGACCTTTGCCACCATGGCGTCAGCGTCCGCTGCGCAGGCCGAGATGGTGGCGAGTCTGATCGGCGAGAAGGTGCTGGAGACACTAGACCAGAAGGAACAGAAGCTCGACGAGACCATCAAGAAGCTCGAAGAGGCTGACGACGACGAGCTGGAGCGATTACGCGAGAAACGGCTGCAGGCGATGCAGCAGAAAGCTCGCAAGACGCAGGAGCTGCGCGCGCAGGGCCACGGCGAGTACTCTACCATTGGCGACACCCACGAGTTCTTCGAGACGATGAAAAAGAGCGACAAGGTCGTTGTCCACTTCTTCACGCCTGCAAACGCCTTCTGCCAACTCGTGGACGGCCACTTAGCGCGTCTAGCACCGCATCATCTCGAGACCAAATTCGCTCGCATTAATGCGGAGAAAGCAGAGTATCTTGTGGATAAGCTTGGAATCTGGATGATCCCGTGTATCGCTCTAGTTAATAAGCAAAAGGTGGAGAAAATGGTGCAGGGATTGGACGAATTGGGAGGCACGGACAAGTTCTCTACGGCTTTCTTGGCCTATTATTTGAGCCTGCACAAGGTGCTGACGTACGAAGGGCCTGAACCGGAAAGTGCGTTGGATGATTGTGGAGGAGCGTACGCAGCAGGGAACGACCCAGTGGCAACGAAGCAGCAGCTGGACCAGGAACGCATCAATAGTATCCGCCAGAGCATATTCTACGACAGCGACCTGGAGGAAGACGACTAGTGTAGGGAATATTGATACCCCCTGTCCATGACATGGATAAGATATGAAATAGCCACTGTATTTGCTGCCTGAGTGTGTGCTAAGAGTCTGGGTGCTTAATGTCTCTATTAAAGGCGAGACATTGGTGTCGGTACGCGCGCTGTCGTTGACGCAGATACTCCTTGCTACTGAGTTTACAATTGCCTGACGCATTGGCCATCTTGTCCAGTGTGTCGTGGCGCCATTTGGACAGGTGAGCGAGTGTCCAGCTCTCTTTACTGCTGGAGATGACGGCCTCTGCTCGGTCTTCAAGGCCAAAGGCGCGAATATCCATGACGTTGGGTGCTGCACCCAATGGATTTACGACTGATGTAGTAGATACATCGCTTGGATAAGTCTCTCGTCTCTTAGATAATGGTGAGCCTTCGTCCAGTTCGCTAGCGAACCGCTTGTGCGTGCGCTCCATGAAGTAGCTGGTGACGCTTGGTTGGAAGTTGGCGGGAATTGTAAAATAAAGAAATTTGATTGGTCTAAAATTGGAGTTGCTATTATTGCAGTTATTTAAAAGCAGCACCAGCAGTCGAACGGACAGTCCTTGGTGTTGCCGCCCTTGCCCATCTGCAACGAAGCCTCCGTGTAAATGGGAAGGCCGTCCTCATCGTAGCGAACTGGTTAAAAAAAACAGAAAAAATAAGAATCAAACTAAAAAATAGCATACGGCGAAATTTTGAACGTACCAGGTCGTGGATCTGGGTTGAGTCCAACTGCAGTGGAGTTTGTGTCTGTAAATCATCAAGAATTAAACAACCACGTAGCTATCACAAAGATACAAGCAACGTACTCTGCGCCTCGAGTTTCTTGATCTGCTGCTGTAGTCGCTCTTTCTTCTTCTTTTCACGACGCTCCTCCTCCTCCTCGGCGAGCTTCTGTTGCTCTTCAGCGATGCTTTTCTTCTGCTTCTCCGTCTTCAGTGACGCGAACAGATCGTCGATCTCGCCGCTGTTTGCCTTTGGGTTTTCTGTCTTCTCCTTGGCAGCGGAGTTTTTTGTTGTTGCTGCTGAGCTTTTTTTTTTCTTCTTTTTCTTCTTAGCACCTTCAGTGCTCAAAGCTTCAGCCACTGATTTTACTACGGACTTCTCCTTCTTGTTCTGAGGCTTCAATTCGTCTGCTACCACCGTTTTGCTCTTGGCATCGGTAGTCAATGTCTTGGAGAACGCGAACTTGGCCTTCTTCTTGGGCTTTTTCTCGGACTGCACGGGTGCTGCAGGCTTTGGTACATGAAACAATAATAAGCACATTAAATTTATTAAGGCAAGCAGTCATGCACATACAGCGCTGGTAGCCTGCACACGACTGCGCTTCTTCTTGTTCGCCATCGGTGGTGGTGAAGTCGCACGAAAAATAAAAACCAAATCGGTACAGTGTACCTCAAATGTACCGTACGTATGGTACATAGTTCAAGTGCAAAGTGACGAAAAGCGTCAGACGTTGCTTGTGCAAGTGCGGTGCCGACGTACGTGGCGTTGTACACGTAGATTAAACTCGATTGCATTAAGATGCGTGTGTTGTTCCTGGACGCACGTTTACCACCTTATCTACTCCGTCGCACTGGGCGCCAAGCAGCCTAGCAACAACCGCTCTTCTTCTTTTTCTTTTGGCTTTCGGTCGTGTTCTCGGCCGTAATTGCGATACTGTTGCCCGTAGGCAAGACGGCTGACGCGTTCTCCTCCGCTTGGATAGTCTTACGACTCATGAGCTTGTAGATCTCGGTAAGAATGCGCTGGAAGGCCGTGTCGACACCCGTGGCCTCCAATGCCGACGTCTCGATGAACGCCAGGTTATTCTTCTCCGCGAAAGCCATAGCCTCCTCAGTGGATACAGCGCGCAGATGGCGCAGATCGCTCTTGTTTCCCACCAGCATAATGACCGTGTTGGCGTCCGCGTGGTCCCGTAACTCTTTCAACCAACGCTCCACGTTCTCAAAAGTGCCGTGCTTGGTAATGTCATACACCAATAGCGCTCCTACTGCACCGCGGTAGTATCTGTTCAATAGGCAGCACAATGGTAATTAATATGCTGTTGATAACGGCATTGAAGCAGGGCGAGGGACGTACGCGCTGGTAATCGCTCTATATCGTTCCTGGCCGGCTGTGTCCCAGATCTGCGCCTTGATGGTCTTGCCCTCGGCCACGATCGACTTGGTAGCGAACTCGACACCGATAGTACTCTTGGACTCGAGATTGAACTCGTTACGCGTGAAGCGGGAAAGCAAATTGGACTTACCAACGCCAGAGTCGCCGATTAGCACGATCTTGAACAGGTAATCGTACTCGTCTTCTCGAGGTGACGCCATGGCTTTTTGTCTGTATAGAATATCTCGGTGTGAGCAGGACGCTGTGTTCTTGAGGTGAGGTGGTCTCCCCAGTCGGCACGTTCCAGCGCAGGGCTTTCTTAGGCCGGCAAAGCCTCGCTAGATTATCTCTTCTCGTCTTCTGGCTCTGGGTTTGTCGTTACGGACGTCGGTTGCCATCGTAGCAGATGGTTGCTGTGGCACACAAATAATGAGCTTATACCGGTACTTTCTAAAGTACCGGCTAAATACTGTTTGTGCGCGTTGGCTGGTTCACGCCACTTTGTGAATCGAAACTTGGGAGACTATGGCTACCGAACTGTTTGAGGATATCTTCGAGGTGCGGCAGCTTAACCCGGATGGCAAGAAGTTCGACAAAGGTGCGGATGGTTTTCTGCTACGTGCGCTGGTGCTTTAGCTTCGTGATATGTGCGAGTTACGGATGATTAACGAGCTGTACTTTTGATACAGTGACCCGTGTGGTATGCAAGGGAGTGGCTTACGAGCTGGAGCTGACGTTAGACATCAACTCGGAAGTCTACCGTCTTCGCCAGAACGAGAAGTTCACGCTGGCGTTGGTCAGTACGCTGGACTTGGAGGGCAAGCCGGACGACGGCATTTTCAACCAGTCGGGCAAGGTGCGTTGCAGACTGCGAAATGATGGATCGGTGTCATTACGCTAACTCTGTCAATGTGTAAATTTACGTGGTGTTCGGATTGTCACAGCCAACACTGCTGGACCGTTACGACTACGGTATGTACGGCAAGGTGTTCCAGTACGATCACGAGGGAGGAAACATGGTTGCTATCTACGCCAGCTTCGGCGGTCTGCTCATGTGTCTGCGCGGCGAACAGCGCCACCTGCACATGATTCACAATGACACACGGATCTACTGTTTGCTCCGGAAACAGTAAATGGGAAATGGAGAGCTCAGCGCGCCTTTAATTGCCAGGACTTCGCTAGCCCACTTAAGACGCAAGCAACAGGTCCGCAGAGCAGTGTTGCGCGAACAGCAGGCAGTGCATCACAGCTCTAGTGAACAGTTTTGACTGCGCGTGCTCAGTGATATACAAAGAACTACGCGCAGTGTGGTCCCTCACTGTCACGGGTCGTGCCACGGCGCCACTACAGCAAAAATGCAACGGACTTTTGGTTTTCTTAGCTTTTATATTAATGGTTCTTCGTGCTAGTTATCAGTACTGACTGGAATGCAGCTTCAGCAGGTAGCTGTTGCCTTCCTCATTCGTAAACAGCACAACCTCTTACTTGTCCTCGTTGGCCACCTCGCGCATCTTCCTGTAGTACTCCTCGCGAGACACGGCCTGTGGTGGGTACTGAATGTATTTCCACTGCAAAAGGTAGCATCACATCACAACAGTCTTATAAGTACGTTTACTTTAGATCATTGCCAGTGCGTGGGGCCAGCTCACCCTGTTGATGATGTAGTTGATGCAGTCAGGCTGGGCGTAGATGCAAGTAGCGACGATAGGGACTGCGAGTCAAGGGCAAACGTTGCAAGCATAAGCTTACAAACTCCACTTTCAGCTCATAGATCATTAGGTCAGCAACGCACTGGAGATGTAGACGCCAATACGGGCGATCTCCCACTTGGCACTCGGCATACTTGTCTTGCTCTGTTGTGCGGCCCTGCTCGCTGTTTTGAGTTTGACTGTGAACAAAATCGGTAATCCTCGGTATGATGCTAAAGGTTCTTTGTCTCCAGAATGTTATCCGTAGGTCGATGGAAGGTCGCACAAACAAATTGAAGTGTTGCCATTCGCCTTCAAGAGACGCAGAGCAGATCTCAAGTATGAACCAGCGAGCTGCACATTACACTGCGACAGCCGCTCATAGCCAGGCTGACACGTTTAAGAGCCCCGATGACGGTCCGGCTGATGCAAATGCGTATCGCAAAGGCAGCCCTGTAAAAGCGCGGCCTCCTGGTGGCGCTACTTTGCTGAGAACGGACAACGACCGCGTCGACCCTGGAGAAGACGATGGCGACGACCTCGTGGACGGTATGGACGAAAATGCAGCCTACGCGGCGTTCCTACAAGAACAAGCGGTTATGCGAGCCAGATTCACATTTAAGTACGAGACCCGGAAGACGCTCGGAGACAAATTCATCGCTGCGATGCGGCGAAAGCGCCGTATGCTAGGACGCAACGAGAACCTACGCTTCCGCGAGCTGTACAAGCCGCCGGAGCCCATTGCAGTGCTGCTGGTGATCGTGGTGGCGGCGGCAGTGACGCTCATCGTGACCAAATCTTGGCCATTTTACTAGAGTCGATTCAAATGATTTTAATAAAGTTGAGATTGATCGTCGCGGTAACAATGTTTGACTTTCACGGTGTCGATTACCAGTAAAATAACTTTGTTTGTTGCTTTTTATTCACGACGCTTGAGAGACGGCGAGTTACATTGAATTGCTACAATGCCAACGCGATTGGAGAACTTGGGGTTCACAACCGAGGAATTAAGCTGCGGTAGATTGGAGGCTGGCTCGCCGCGTGATACAGTGGCGTGGACACCATTGCAATACGCATGTGCATTGGGAGATGCTGAGCTTGTGTCCGAGATTATTTCGGTCACTCCAGAAGCTGTAAATGCGCTGGGCAATGTACGTTTTGATGATGATATAATCGAGAAGTTCGAGACCACTAATAGTCATTCGTTGCTCGATGCGCCTAGACAAAGTACGCGTACTCGCCATTGCACATTGCTGTGCGTTTTGAACACGAAGCTGTCATCAAGCTATTGCTCGCAGCATCGCCATGTGCCAAAGTTAACGCAGTCGACAGTCAAGTACGCAGTATCCTACTCTCAGAAGCTTCGACTCAAACCAGTTATTTTATTGCAAACTGTAGGTGGGATGTACAGCTCTGCACTTGGCAATTCTGCAAGGCAATTATGCAATAGTCGAGCTGTTGCTTGACGATACCAACGTTCAGCAGCTTGAATCAAAGGTATCGAGCCTAGATGTCATTATTCGAAAAACTGTCTGGTGATTCTCATAGATTTGTTAATGTCAGAACGGAACGACGCCAATCGAATTAGCAGATGAGCTCGAGTTCTCGGACATGCATGCGACTTTAATAAATCACGCAACTCGTGTCTCTAGTCGGGCGCAACTGTCTAACTGGTTGGCAAGCATTGGGTTGGTGGAATACGCGCAGTCGTTCTTCGATGAGGGCTTCGATGATGCAAATTTCCTGTTAGCCACGGGTGAACTCGATGACAAGACGCTGGATGCCATGCATATTCAGAAAGCAGGTCATCGTGCGAAGCTACAGAAATTATACCAACTCAGGGAGTTCTTGCATGTCGAGTCGGAAAATGAAGGCTCAGAGGAGGAAAGCGATTCGAGTGGAGATTCCGACGAAGATGAGTCCAATTCAGAGTCTGAGTCTGGTTCTGATAGTGAAAGCTCCTAGAATCTAGGTTAGATCGTAATAAGGATACTCGATATTAAAACACGACATCTCGCTGTTGCTATCCTAAAGAGTTTGCGAGTTGAGTGTGCTGTTAATGGCAGCCACAGTGGTATTGTAGAGTGCGGTCGGATCTGGGGGTGTAACTTCATCTGGTACGTAGAACGTCGTGTCATTCGGGTGCATCGACTTGTAGCCAACGATACCAGCGATTCCGACGATCACCAAAAAGGCGAAGAGCAGAATGACTCGGTCTGTGGCCATACGCCGCGCGAAGGAGCGGATGAGCTTGTCAGCTCGCTGCAGACTGTCTTCAATCCCCATAACAGCGTCTGTGATCTCTACAATATGTTCGCGTTGACCTCGGAGCGCCTCAGCTGTGGCCGCTGCGACGTCTTTGGACTGCTCAACCATCTTCGCCGTGCTCATGAGGCTTTGTTCTGTCTTAGCTTGGATGTCCAGAGTTTTATCGAGCAGCTCTTTGTTGCCCAAGCCATTCGTGCCTCGAGCTCCAGCCGCGCTTGTTGTAGGTCGATCGCCGAATAGACCGTTGCGCTCTTGCTCAGCCTTCGCCCATCGGAATTCACTCGACAGCTCTTCAACGCGAGCGCAGTGCTCGTCAAATTTCTATAACGTCAAATGTTTAGGTCAGCTATTGAGATGTTGGAGCACACTAAATGAGCACAAACCTCACGAAATGCAGCAACTTGATCGCGAGGAGCTTGACGCAGAGCTAATTGGAAGCCTTTCTTGAGCTCAATCATCTCCTTGAGCTTCACCTCAGCCATCGCAAGCATCTACACGTTGAACACAATGTTAGAAAGGCACATTTTAACGCCAGACACATGCCAATTAACCGATGCACCTCGGGTCGAACTCCAGGTGGCGCCTTGGCGACTTTGCCCATGAGCTCGTTGAGCTTCGTGATCGCGTCGCTCAGATCTGCATCGTAGTAGCTGATCTCCGCCATCTTCGAGCTTTAATTACTCGGACAATACGCGGTTTCTTTGTGTACTTTCGCTAGCAGAGAATTGCTGTTGTATCAAGTCGCGTCGTGCCACTCGGATGATGGGAATGCATCCTACAGCTCTTGCCTCCAGGTCCGTTTCGGAGCATTGTGCGTTTCCGTTCCATACCCTCAAGTGCGTCTCTGACAGAAATAAACTATTGACAAGCACTCCGCTTCAACCTGCAGCTTAATAAAAAGACAGATGCTCGTTGAAGCGTCTAAAGGTTACATTGCCATTCGTTCTCCGCGTCGGTTTATCGTCGTCTCTTTCTTCTCTCCTCTCGATACCTGCGCGTCTCTCTTCTCGCCACCTTCCCTCTCGCACTTCGTCGTCCACAAGCCTGACAGTGAACTTGCAAACCCTCCACCTCTCCACCCTTGTTCTCTATGTATCCTCAGCCCATATCCTAACGATCCGGGAGCGTAGGTCCTTCCTATAATTAAGGAGGGCAGCAACATGTTGTGGCCCCAATCCGCAGAGCAGAAGCAGCTTCTTGCTCTCTATATAACAAACACAAAGCCGGCAACAGCCATGCACATCGTCCGATTAGAACGACGGCGGCGCCAGCTTCTGTTCGTCCAGCTCCGGGTTGCCCATCGTGTCGCCGGCCATGCCCTGGTCGGGCTGCGGGGCGAACCACTCGTTCACCATGATGCTCACGCCCTCGATGGCAGCCAGAAGCACACCACCAATAAGAGCCTGACCTGCGGCGGCGCGCGGGCCTGCACGGGCTGCCAGAGCGCCACCCGTGGCCGCGCCGGCCAGGATGGAGTTCCACGGGTCCTCCTTCCGTCGCAGAGCCTCGAATGAGCAGTCGAACGAGGAGAAGAGCAGACCCCAGACGGCAAAACCGCCGGCCAGTACGGGTGTGCGCATCTTAGCATTGTAGATAGCGCCACGGAAGCGCTGGCCAGACGGCGAGTTACGCGCGCCTTTGAATGTGTACCATCCCGAGCCGAACACAGCGCCCAGTACGAAACCTCCTCCTGCGTCCTCCACGATACGGAAAGGGCACGGCTCGCGCTCCATTGTGTCGATTACTTAGCGGTCTTGATCTCTGGACTGTAGTGATGTGCGTGGGGAGGCTAGTCGAGGAGAGCTGCGGCAATCGGGGACGACAGCTTGCAGGTCTCACTGTACGGCTGGAATGAGCGTATGCCGCACGCTTACCCCCACGTCAGCCAACAATACTGCCCGGTATACCGATGCAAAGTGCTAGCATACAAAACAGAGGTCAAGAGGGTCTTTAGCAAAACCGGTTCTATCGGTTTACAGGTCACTTTGTCGAGGATAATCCCCGTTAAAATGACTTTGTATCTCCCCCTGTTGGGAAGAAAATCTTGAGGTAAAAGATCGAGCCATCTTTATCCAGAGCAACGATGTCTCGTAGTATGCCGGAAGCTGTGGCGTGGACGACGAGCGGTGACGCTAAGCTGGGACTGCGCGATGTGCAGGCTGAGGGCGTTCACGAGCAGGCGCGCGCGAACTGGGAGCCGTACGACTTCAACGGCGGCACTGTGTTGGCTATCGCAGGCGAGGACTTTGTAGTGATTGCAGGCGACACACGCTTGAGCACAGGCTACTCGGTGCTGAGCCGCGAGGAGAGCAAGCTGCACGAGTTGACTCCCACGACGGTGCTGGGCTGCCCCGGTTCACACAATGACATCATCCAGCTGCGCGGTGTACTGAGCATCCGTGCGCAGATGTACCAGCACGACAACGAGACGTCCATGACCTCGAGTTCCATGGCGCAGCTGCTGATGAACACGCTGTACTCGCGTCGTTTCTTCCCGTACTACGCCTTCTGTATCCTTTGCGGTATCGACGAGGAGGGCAAGGGGGTTGTGTACACGTACGACGCTATCGGCTCGTACGACCGCGTCACGCGCGCGGCTCAGGGCAGCGGCGGTCACTTGATGATCCCGCTACTGGACAATTTGGTGGAGCACGACACCCGCACGGACCCTAAGAAGACACTCACACTGCAGGAGACCAAGGACATCATCAAGGACGCGTTCATAACGGCTGGAGAAGTAAGTCACGACTGTAATTTGGGGTAGTTCGCAATGTTTCTAACGTTTATTTCTCTTTATTTGCTATGCGCAGAGAGATATTTACACGGGCGACAGCGTGGAGATCTTGACCATCAAGGCTTCGGGCATTGACAGGGAGATGTTTGCACTCAAGAAGGACTAGAGCCACAAACAAGTGTCTTTATCCATCCAGGATCGTCACTAAACAAGAGGAGGAACGAGAACGGTGCAGTTATCTGATACAGTTAGCTTCCACGTGTCTATGAATACAATCAAAGACTCTCTTTCCTCCTTCTTACTACATCTTTCGAGTGTATTAACCTCCTATTCCTCCTCACTTGCGTGTCTCCTTCTAACTCTCACGGTTCTTGAGCGCCAGCTGACGCACTTTGCGCTTGTAGAGCTCCGGGTCGTTCTTAAGATCCATGTAAGGTTCCCGTTGTGCTGGGTCAGCCATGTTGGGCTGGTCCAGCAGGTCCTGCACGCCCTTGAGGATCTGCTTGATGGTCACGCTGGGTTTCCAGTCCTTGTCCTCGTTTAGAATACTCAGACAGACCGTGCCTGACGGATAAACGTTCGGGTGGTAGAGCGGCGGAGTGAACTTGACAAGCGGCGGCTTGCTCGGGTAATCCTCGGAAAAAGCAAGCGACATTTTGAACACGCCGCCCTCCCAGTCAGTGCCGGCCTTGCCGGGGATACCCGCGTGCCACATCATGAGGTTCAGCGAGCCGTCGTCATTGGCGATAGGACGCGCCCAGAAGCCCGCCGGATGGTCTCGTCGCCAGTTCTTGCGCTCTTGCCGTAGTCGCTGCACAGCGATCGAGTCATCACTCATTGCTCTGCTCTTCCCGTCCTGGACCAAATCGTCAAGTGAACGGCAATTACATGTGAGCTTTGTCCGATTATTTCGTCGCATTTTTGAAGTTGAAGCTTAATGAGATATGTGTCATTTCCTTGGACAGCAATAATATGGTGAATTGATGTGGTATAGTATGATGACTAATTACGATGTGATGTGAAACGACGCAGAAGGCGTATCCATCAGTCAACGTAAAGTGACCATGGACACCAACGAGGCAAGAACCTTTTACATCGTCCTTCCAGCTTTAACTACTGGCTAATACAATGTTTTTTGCAGAGTGAATTCTCGCAGGATGACGTGCTGCCCATTGCCAAGACGGCGATCGAGGCGGCGTTGAAGGACACGGTGTACAACCGCAAGAAGGTGATGGATTGGTCCAACACGCTGGTGGCGAGTGTGCTCACGGGGCTGCAGAATCTCAACAAACCCTTTAAGTACGCGGTCACGTGCCTTATTATGCAGAAGACCGGCGCAGGCATGACGACAGCCGCCGCCTGCTTCTGGGACCCGACCATGGACGGCTACTGCACTGTGCTCTGGGAGAACAGCACCATCTACTGCATCGTAACAGTCTACGGCGCTGCAATCTCCCCGTCCGCTATCAAAATGGAACATTGAACGTGTCTGAAGTACACAAATTGCATTCATATACATTTCTACTCGCTTTTTCCCCTCCTACAGTTAACCAATCACCTGTTTCAAGGCAGCGAGGCAAGCTTGTGCAGCGTCTTTGAGTTGGTCCTTGCCACTGTGAGCAGCCAGTTTCTGTTTCAGCTTCCCACTGTGCTGCTCGATTTCTTCAATGAACTTCGGTCGCTCTTCTGCTTTCTCCTCGTCCTTTGCCGCTCCTGAAAGAGCCTCTAGCAGGTTCTGCATCGCGAACAGAGCACGCTGTAGCGTCTCGACGTTGGAGCCATCTTCGATAATAGCAGCAAAGGCCTTGAATCCACCTTGACGCAGGATGACCCAGCTAACCTGCGGGACTTGAGAAACCATCGCCAATGCACCACCAGCAGCTCGTGCTGTTTCAAAGTCCTCCGCTTCATCTTCTAAAGACGCGAACGCAATCCACAGACGCACCTTCTCTTCGTTCATAAAGACCTGCTCGATCACTTTGTCGTTCGGAAGGAGGTTGCAGATCGCCTCAGTGGCAGCACGACGAACGAGCTCGTGCTCCGAGAACTGCAGGTATTGAAGGGTGGAAAGGCCCTGCGGTTCTCCCACGATACGCGCCTTGGTTTCTTCTGACACACTGGCAATGTTCGTAAGCGCCATAAGCGCCTCGAAATGCAGCAACTGCTGGTCACCCTTGCACAAGTCAAGCAGTGGACGGATCGACGAGAAGAGCGACGACGAGGGGATCAGATTCGGGTTCGTACTGATCAAGATCTTGGCCATGGCTTGGCCTGCCGCGTTCGAAATCTTGGTGCCCTGAATTTGCGACGATTTCTTGGTTTTACTCTTGGCCACAGCGATGTGATGAAGCGCCAATGGGATCAGAGCCTGGAAGACGCCACACTGCACCAAATTGCCTCGTACAGTGGGCGCTTCAGCGGCGTGTAGAGCACTGAGTGTAGCCATCTCCATGATATTCTCCGACTTGGTTGCAGACAACTTCAATAGCTGCACGAGAGTCGTCAGCACATCACGAGACGCAGCAAGCTTGGTCACTCGGTTCTGGACATTTTCAGGAGTGTCGCCATCGTCCAGCGCAGATTTCTGCTTTAAAGCCTTTTGTAGTTCCTCATATTGATCCGCCGTCATCTCCATCCCCTCCATTTGCTTGCGTTTGATAGCCGCCTCTGATGTCAACACGTGGTCTAGAATGTATCCGATCCCATAGTATACGTTCGACCTGAAGCCAGCGCTGGCCTGTGCTGAACTTGAGTCCTTTGCACTTGGAAACTCAACTCGGAATACACTGGCAACGGCTCCAGCGTGCTTGACGAAGGCGTCCTTGACCGGAGTGTACGTGATCAAATAGGACAGCGCCTCAATGCCACGTTCCTTAGGAGAAACTCCACTCCAGAACAGCCGCGATCGCGGTACTGTCTTCTTCGCTTTCTCCTTACTCTGCTTAGCCTTGTCTTCTTCTCTGTGCTTGCTTTCCACTGCCTCTGCACTCGCGAGCACTTCAAACACGCTGTCCATGAGGAACTGACCGTCCGCAGACGGCATCTCGAGCGTCTTCTCTACAATTCCGAGCTTCACTTGGATACTCAACGCACTGGCACGGAGCATCAAGTCTTCTTCCTCATCCAACGACGCCTGCAACAAGCGGTAGATCTCGATTCTCAATGCTGGAGGCACACACGCTGGTCCATGCTCCACCCCGCAGATGCTAGCGACACAGTCGACCCAGATTTCCTGCAGCTGTCGAGTATTCGCTTTGGCGTCGTCGAAAGTCCGCGACGCTGTCAGGAACTCATGCAGTCGAGCCAGGAACGCCGTACCGTCATTCCCAGTCTGTTGCACCGCCCACAACGCAAGCTTCGCGTTGGAAAGAAAGAGGGCCGACAGAAGCAGACACGACGCAGAGCCCTGAGCCAGTTGAGGGCGGTTCGTAGCCCGCGCAGTCAACACAGGAGACACACACCAGTCTCGTACCATTTTCTTCAGCATCGTGTCATCCCCTTCAAAGTGCGCGAGACATTGCGTGAATACCAGAGGAAGTCGACTCAGCAGCACGCCCGTCAGCTCCGAACTCGAAGATTCTGCACTAGTTTTACCGGTATCGAACCCAGGCAATGCGCTGGATGCTGTAGTGTGCAGCAACGAGAACAGCCCCAGCTCCTGCGCCAACGTTGCAAAGCGTGCTTTTAACTGCTGAGCTGCACTGTCGTCGTTATTCGCCACCAGCGAAGCTTGTCCGCCCAGTACAGAGATGAAGTGGAGCAGACCGTCCAGCGCCGCAATCTGTAGCACGCGCTCACGACTACGAAGACCGTCCAGCATCCCACCGAGCACGCGACGAACACACGTGTCGTCATCAGAATTGGCAGCGATCAACAAGTACTTGAAGACGAACGCTGACAGTCGAATGATCGCCTTGCGACCTCTGGTCGGCATCTGCTTGCTCTCCACGTCACCATTCGCTTCATACTCCAGTGCCACCTGGTTGTGTAGCAGCTCTAGTAAACTACTCATCGCTCCATTGTTCGCTTCAAACGTCCGTCCGGCCAACTCCATTGACGCTGACGCCAAAATCGAGAGCAAGGAGACGGTATGAGACAAAATCGTCCACAGCCTCTCCTTCTCCTCGCTCTCGCTCAGCTCCACTAGCTTCTTTACTGCTCTCCAAAGCACAGCCAATCCTTCTCTTTTCGCGATTTCTTCAGGTAAAGTCGTGAGCTCCGTAACGCTTTTCATCTCAAGATATTGCAATGCCTCCACCGTCTTTTCTTGCTCCTTTAGCACCTCTTTCACTCCTGCATCGCCCTGATCACCATTCACGCCTGATACGATAGTGTCTAGTGCTTTCTGCACACCATGGACGTCTTCTCGCACACGTTCCTGGATCTTCCGGGCCAGCGCAGCTGCTGCTTTGTTGCTCGGCGCGTGCTGCAGCACCAGATGCACGTCTTTGAAGGCCTGCGTCATGTTTCCCATACCCATGTGCGCCTGTGCTCTACGGTAACGCGCCTTAGTGTTGTCTGGCTCCACACCCAGGGCCAGCGTGCAGTCTTTCTCCGCTGCAGAAAAATCCTCGAGCTGGAGGAGACAGGCGGCGCGATTGCTCCAAAGCAGCAAGCGCTGCGCCTCCACGGCCTTCAGTTCATCTCCTGAAAGGTTGGAGGACGGTGGAGCAGCATCTAGACCTTCTGTGTACTTTTCTACCGCAGATTTGAAGTCCTTGGCGCTGAATAACGCGTTGCCCTCGGCGCGCAGCTCCTCCATCGTCGTCGCCATAGTGGTGAGGGGAAAAATATGAGATGGATACACTTTGTCTCAAACACACCAACTGATCATGATAAATGAGCGGATATGATAGATAGTAGGATTTGAATTGCAATGGAGTCAAATGAATTGCACTTTTAGCGCCCCTCAAGCGACAGGAAGCGAGTGGATATTGCGGTGGCGATGGCGGACGAGGACATTGACTCACTGCTTCAAGAAGGCATCCAGGCTGCTGCCAAGGTACGTCGCTATAAAGAATGGATGCTGCGCTATCCGACCATGCAACAATGGCTCTTGAACTCTCAGTATTTCTGGAGCTATCCTGCGATGAATCGAATTGTACATCTAATACTTCTGCTATTATATCTTAGACCAAGCAGGACGCGGAGGATGCAAAGAAGGACAGACCAGAGGAGGACTCACGTCGTTCCTCTCGACGTCGCAGTAGGACGCGCAGTCGCAGCCGCAGTCACTCGCGACGTCGTCATCGGGATCGCTCGCGTTCCCGATCCAGAAGTCCACGCCGCTCTCGTCGTTCCCGTCGCTCACGCTCTCGTTCTCCACGTCGTAGTCGCGGGATCTCTCGACGCGATAGAGGACGTAGCCGCAGTCGCAGCAAGGAGCGTTCGTCCAGAAAGAAGCGCAAGAGCAGGAGTCGATCCCGCTCAGCTCCGAAGGTGGAGAGAGAGCGCAGCACATCTGCCGAGCGTGCGGAACGTGCGAAGCAGCGTGAGCTCATGGAACTCACCAGAGATCACCGCACAGTCTTCGTAGGCCAACTGACCCAAAAAGTCCGCGAGAAGGACCTGGAGCGGTTCCTGACCAAGACAGGCAAGGTGGAGAACGTATTGCTGATCCGCGACAAGTTCACGAATCGCTCCAAGGGCTTTGCGTACGTTGAATTGTCGAATTTGGAAGATGTGCCCAAGGTTTTGCTGCTGAATGGACAGGTGCCGGACTTCCAGGTGTTCTCCATCATGATCAAGGCGTCGGAAGCCGAGAAGAACTTTGCAGCCAAGAAAGACTCAGTGATGAATGCCACTGCCGCCTCTGGTGGCTCTCTGACAGCTGATGCGTCCGGTGCAGGACTCGCAGGCGCGATAGCTGGCGGTGGCATGTCTGCGTCGGCGTTATCTGCTGCGAGTCGGATTTACTGCGGAAACCTCCATACGAACATCACGGAGGACGATCTACGAATCGTCTTCCAGTCATTTGGAGAGGTTCTGTCCGTGACAATCAACCGCGATGAGATGGGCCGCTCCAAGGGCTTCAGCTTCATCCAGTTCAGTAGTCCACAGGAAGCCAACTTTGCCTTGTCCAAGGGCAACGGGCTGGAGCTCGCAGGCAGTTACTTGCGACTGGGTCCTGTGAATGAGAACGCAGTGGGCAACCGCACTGGCTCAGCTAGTGTGGATAACAATGCTACAGGTCGATGGAAGCTGGAGGACGAGGAAGGCGTGGGCTTGAGTATGAACGCTCAGTCGCGCTCGGCGCTGATGGCGAAACTCGCTGGTAACGACGTGAATTTGTTCCCGTCCATGAGCGGAGCTGGCGGATACACTGCGTCCACTGTGGCGTACACCAATAACACTGCAGCTACTGCAGCGCAGAGAGCGGAGCAGGCGACAGCGTTGATGTCGTCGTCGGAGATTGAAGGCAGTGAGTCTTTCTGCTTCGTGGTGAAGAATATGTTCGATGTGTATCAGGAGCAGAAGAGCGGGAATCCGGATTGGGGTGTGGAGATCCAGCAGGACGTCGAGGAAGAGTGTGGCCAGTATGGCTCGGTGCTCCATACGTACGTGGAGAAGGAGAAGCAAGGAGGTCTTGTGTACGTGCTCTTTGGATCTGTAGAAGCCGCTGTAGCTGCCGCCAAGAAGCTACACGGTCGATGGTTCAACAAGCGACAGATTAGTGTTAGGTATCTGTCGTCGCAGGAGTACGTGGGCATGTTCCCCGAAGCCAGATCCGCAGTGCAGACGGCACGCGCCAGCCAGTAAGACAAGCTTCACCACTCTAGCATTCTACTCACCCTACACACACGTACATCCACAGGACTGAAGGATTTTTAAGGCACAAGGACTCACAAGGCGGTTATATAGTCAGGTGATCAGGTCATCCTAGGACTCTGTAGTGACTTGATTGGAGCAGATATCCTTCTGATGCTTGCATGCTGTTCGTAGGGGGAGCCAATTGACCTCTTGGGTTTCTTCTCAATGGCGCAACAAGGCCGTCTATATTTTACGTTTAGCACTATGATCATCACTCTTCGGCCTCTTCGGCTGCGCCTTCAGCCTGGGTCTCAGCATTCCGTCGCTCTAGCAACTCAGCCGCTAGCGTCCGCTCGACGATGCGGATGAGCTCGTCCACTTGGGTCTCTGAGAATCGCCTAGCGCAGTCTTCGATGATTAGATGAATGTCCACGAGCTCCGTGGGGAGGTGGTTGATGAACTGCAGCTTCTCAGCTGAGCTAAGCGCCGGTAGATCCGCCTGCTCCAGCTCCTTGAGGAAGTCTTGGATGCTACTGGAGCTTAGAGTTGAGCAGTGCGAGTGGCTCTGGGTGAGGAATTTGAGCACCTTGTGATCCATCCAGTTGCGCTCAGCGTACGCGACCATAGCGGGCTTGTGTAGACGCTGCTCCTTGCGCTCCTGCATGAGCGAGAGCACCTCGAAGTCGCTCAGCGAGCCCTCATTGATCAGCAGCACCTTCATCGTCTATGAAGGCAATGAAGTTGAATTGAACCAATCGCTTGGTGGACGGACTGGGATGAACAAAACCCTTGCCAATTAACGTTAAAACACATGGGTACGTTGAATAAAACAGTGGAATTAGTGCGTTCACATCGTAAAACTACAAGTGTCTAGGTTGCTATCTCGGCACCTAATTCCTAGCAATCAGAACTAAAACTAACAATAAAAAGTACTTAAAATCAGCCTCGGTCGGACGTCGCGACGAAGGCACCCATGGTCCATGCGGTGGAGCCACTCATATCAGCCCCAATTCCCTCCTCACTCGTGTCGGCGTTGAGCGTCACGTTGCTCCCGCTCGCGCTGGTTCTCCGGCTTGCCGCCGTCGGCACTCAGGCTCGGATTCAGCTGTCGTGACCTCAATACCATCGTCGAGGTGGGCGTGTCCAGGGATCGTCGTGTTCGAGAGCTCCCTGCCTGTGTGGATCGCCGTGTACCTCTTGCCATCCTCGGCGCTGGGCGAACCCGGGGCCGGATCTCAGGCGTGTCCTGCATAGCGAAGGCGAATTCATTCTCCAGTGACCGGAAGACGCGCGGAGAGCTGGGCGGAGAGTTATCCACAAGCGGAGACAGCGCTAGTCTCGGATACGCTCTCGCATATACGATACCACGCTGGTAATTGCGTCGCGGCCTCTTCGGTGGGGGTGGAGGGTTCTTCCTGTCAAGCATCCGAGCGGAAGGAGGTGGTGTAACCTGCACTGTTCGTAGCGAGGTACGCTGCCGTACCCGTTCGATATCGCTATTCTGAGAGTCCTGACTGCAGCTCACGACGTCGTTGTCCAGATTGGCACAAGCTGCGATGAGATCGGCGTCGCTGCCTTGTGAGCTGACAACGAAATCCTCCAAATTGGTGTATGTAGCGACGTTCTCTCTGTTGGAGATGTCGTCGTCCTCCTCTCGTCGAGGAATGATAATAGGTGAGGGAGGGAATCTCGCTTTCTCCTCTGTAGGTCTGTTCTCCAGCTCTGTTGAAGTCTGTGAGCGTCTTTCACTAAGATTGGCAGGTGGGGAAGATGGTAAAACGGGAGGGGGCGACGACGTACTACCGTCCTCCCCTACACGACGTCGCTTGGTCTCCTGCTTCTCATCGTTGCTACTGCAGCTGTTGCTCGTCTCCCCCTGTGTCTCCTTCTCAGGCGAGACGCTACGCCGTCGCTTTCCCTTTGGCGTGGGCTTCTTTCCCTCAGGCTCCGGGCTACGCAGCTCTGGGCGTTTCTCTTCTGTCTCCTCAGTAGTCGCTGGCTCCAGTCGCCTCTTCTTCCAGCTCCCAGCGCTGTTATCATCGTCGCGCGTGGGTTGACGCGGCGGCGGGGGCGGCGAGAGCGACGCAGACGCAGGCCGTCGCCGCTTGCCGGTGGCTAGAGGCTCCATCAGGTCGACAAAGGGGCAGATTAAGGCAGTGGCTTGGCTCCGCTAGTCGAGCCGGCACCGCTTCTTCTAGGGTTTTAGCGGCCGCCAAAAGCTTGCACTTGGCTATTCTTTCTTCTTGATCTCGCGCCTGTTTTGAAATCGCAGAAATCCCCCCCTTTTGGCATACTCAGACCAAGACAAAAAACGGCTCTTTAGTGTGCGCCTGGTGTGCCTTGTGTGGTTTTCAGTATTTTTATCATGTCGCCCGAAGGTTGCTTGAGGCGCAGAGTCTCGTAGCCGCAGGCTCGTCCCCTCCCTTCGGCCATTGCTGTAGAGCTAAAGAAGGCGCAGACCACGTACAGGAATCCTTAGACGACGATGCTGAGCCGAACGATCCGTCAGGTGGCCTCGCAGGCCAAGCAGGGAGCCCGCATGGCGTCCACTAAGCGCTCGTCTGTGAATGGCAAGGGCGCGCTGGACGGCGCCTACAAGACCTTCATGAAGAGCACGCCCGTGTACGTGACCACGGTGCTGATTGCCGCGCTGGTGGTGGAGGGCGTCTACGGCTCGGCCACTAACTACATCTGGGAGGCAAGCAACCGCGGCGTACGTAGAATCTTGCAGTCTTGCTATTTATTTGACTCGAGTAGAGCAGGATTGATGCATTCTGGTGGTGCTGACACTTGCTTATGCCTGTAGCGCCTGTACCACCACATTGACTGGTCCAAGTTTGCTGAGGAGGAAGAAGAAGAGGAAGAAGAGGAAGAAGAAGAAGAGGAGGAGGAGGACGCTCACGACGACGATGAGGAGTAAACTGGTTGATTCTTTATGGCCCAATACCACGCAATCCGCAGCGCTCTGTCCTACCATTGTATCCTTCTCATGAGTTAATGCGGGGGAGTGATGGAGATACAGGACGATGCGTTACAGGGGCTGCAGTAGCCGCCTGATACGTTAACTGCCAAGAAACACGAAGAAAAATACTAGGATGAATGGTTCGGCATGTGTTATTGATGCAATGATGCAACAACCACTACTGTAGTATTGTACTCGGCTCTCTCTTTCCAGAAACACGAAGAAAGATACTACTAGTACTAGGTTGAGTGGTTCGGTTTGTTATTGATGCATAAAACACTACCCACTCTTTCTTGACTCTATGCGTAGCTCCGGTAGAGGATCATGTTGGAATCTTCTAGCGATGACCTGTTTTGCTTTTCTAGTCTCTAGCTCTGGTCGCTGACCGCAGAAGCCGACACTGAGCCGCTTTGCATGCCCTTGGTGTTCAGGATCTTATTAGCTGCCGAGATGCGGTACGCCTTCGAGTTGCCAGGTCGTCTCTTCACCTTCAACGCACGCTTGTCGAGCATTTTCTGTTAGAAAGAAACGCATAAGAAGAAACATCAGTTAGAAATACACATATACCACCGGGATGCAAGCCTTTATCGTACCTCGACGTCGCTGAGCTTGCAGCCTGCTGCCACACAGCGCACCATCGCAAAGTACATGACATCAGCGGCTTCACCAGCCACGTCTGGGATGGATTCGGCTTCTGCGAGCTCCTGTGCCTCCTCCACGAGCTTGTTACGCAGCAGCTCGGCATCATCGAACAACCGCTTGGTGTAAGACCCAGCAGGTGCGTTCTCGTGGCGACTGAAGAGCATACTTTCCAGTGCTCGGAGACCACCGTCGTGACCCCAGCACGTGCGCGTGTTGAGGTGGCAGAAGCCAGCGCCCGTTTGGTTCACTGTGAAGCGCAGAGCGTCGCTGTCGCAGTCCATGTCGATCTTGATGAGCTTCTGGGCGTTGCCACTGCTCTCTCCTTTCTTCCAGAGGCCACCACGTGACCGAGAGTAGTAGACACCACGGCCACTAGACACAGCAGCGATGATGCTCTCAGCACTGGAGTATACCAGTCCAAGAGCGACACCAGCTTCATCTGCCACGACCGTGGTAAACAGACCGTCCGGACGGTCTGTACGCAGACACTTGACGAACGACAATGTGGCGTCGATCATGGCTTCTCCGTCTCCTGTAACCGTGTCAACCTGCTCTCCTTCACCACTACAATAACCAGGCGCCACGACGTGGATGTGCTTGTGGTGGAGCTCTTGGATCCTGGCCAATGCCACTTCCGAGTTGTTACCTGCACCGGGTCCTGTTCTCATCTCCACGGCAAAGAGAAATCCTTCATCCACACTCTTCCTTAACGCCAGCAGACTCGTAAACAGAGCCTCGAATCCGTTCCTCTGCGTAAGTGTTACGGAGTCGATGACGAGCACTACACCACTAGCAGTGTCGACAAGTCTCGCCAGCTTCTCTCCGAGTCCGGTGACCTGTTGAGCGTGCAGTGATGGCACGGGAATGCGCAGCACCACACGATTAGCTGGTAGCTCCGAGACTGCGATGGCCACCCGCTCCAGCTCTGCATCTTCGCTGGACGCGGCGTCCACCAGCCCTTTTTCGATGCCCTGGTCCAGCCAAGAGGCCAGCGGCTCAAGCATTTCGGCCGAAAACGGGCCTAGCACCGTCCGAGCATCCAGCAGTGAGGTTTTGAGCGCCAACTCACGCGGCTCTGTATTGAAGGCGGGCATGCGAGGTGCTAAATCGCGTAGCTGACTCAACGGCAACTTGGCATAAAGCAGGCCCAGCGTACTGAGGCGACACAGCGACGTGCACTGCGCGTCAGTCGTGCCCACTGATAAGGAGGAGAACTTGGGGATCAACATTGCACCTAATTTCAATACTGTATGCTGACCAGCAAAAATATATTTTAAAAAAAGCATGTTAAAACATGTTTAATATTAGTAAATACTATTTTAAAATAAAACTAATTAAATTCCCAAGCTTTAGATTTTAACTCACAATTAGATCTTGAATTTTATTCCAATAATTCCGGTGCATTTTAGTTTTGTTTTGAGCATTTTTTGAGCAAATAATATGTTCAAAATATGAAAAATGAAAATGGATGATTACAATTATCGTTGAGGTGAAAGTTGAAGATTCCTTTGATCTGATATCGCCATGTCGGAGGTGTCGAGCAATGGGCCGTTTTGATCCCGGAGGATTCTAATGAAGGCTAGAGTCTTTATTTTAAAATTATCGTAGACGCCCTCAATCCGGCTACTCCGTCCACCCCGACCACTCCGGCCTCGGCGCCGTCCCCGCCTCGCGGACAGCGGGGCGTAGCTCGAGGGTGGTTGTGGCGACAGCTTCTCCAGAACAATGGAGTGCGAAATACCCGGCAATCAATCGCCTGTTCAAGCTAAGCCCGGCGTACTACAAGCGCCCTGATTTGTGGCAATTTGCTTGGTACGTCGCCGGGGATCCCATTGACTCTGGACAAGCACTCACTCCTGGCAGCGCGAGATCAATCGCGTGCCTCAAGTGCCTCGATCAGCTCAAGATTTGTCGACCTGGTAACAAGGTCGATTTGCGCAATTTCATCAACCACATGAAATTACTTCACGCCGACGTCATCAGCGACCCAGCAATCCCTCCACCACCCAAGAACAAGCACCAGAAGATTTCTGCAAGTGCCTCCACCGAGTCGCAAGCGCCTCGAAAGTTAGTGGCCCCATCACTATTGCCTCCTACAGCACTACCTCCCGACCACAATCGATTTGGTCGGCGACACCAACGAGACGGTTGCAACTGCGCGCAATATTCGGACAAGCATCAGGATGGCGACGGGCGTCGCGTTGGAGTGGAGGTGCTAAAGCAATGTGCACCAACTCTGTGCTCAACAGAAGCCAACGTCGCCATCGCGAAGAATTCCGCTGGCGTCATAGCGAGGAAGGCAGCAGTGGTGACGGCAATCATCTCGTTTGATCATGCTTTCAAACGTCTCCTGATTCAAGCCTGGAAAGCACTTCGTGTCGGTGGAGCACTTATGCTTTACGACGAGCAACAATTCCTGGATGCTGTCGGCCATGTCGAATTGCTCAAAGCTCCAGGATTGTCAAGGTGAGTCTACCGTACGTTCAAGGAAAGTACTTCGTTGCCGCGAATTAAGCCCATCGCTGATGATGCAAGTGACTAGTCATATATAGACTAGCTCAGATTAAGAGAAGAAAGTGTTAATGGATCAGCAATGTACTTTGTAGCGTTAAAACTTACCGGTTGAAGCTGTTTTATCGAACTACCCCTCAACGATCCAATTTCACATCTTCAACGCGTTAAGAGAATTATTTGCCTCCTCCGGAAGGAGCGCTGCGGGGACCAACGCAGTCCAGAATGCTTGGCGGACGTTTATTGGGGGGAACTAAGTACGAACTCCGGTGCGTACTTCTCTTGCTGCAAGTTGGTGCTGTCAAATCGTATTTTTCTCTTGCAGATGTTGGCGGCGTAGTCTGTCCAGCAGCCCGCGCTAAGCTTCTGATTGAAGCCCTTGCCGGTTAGCCAGCTTGTCGTGAGCGGTAAGCTCGATTCAAACGGTCTCGAAGTCGATCCCTTTCCTACCTTTAAGCCCAACATCTGTGCCAATCCAATCTCGTAATAGTGGAAAGCAAAGTCGCGTGAAGTAGGAAAAGTAAAATTGCAATTTAAGAACAAATAATGTCATACATTTATGATTCGAGCAGCGGGTGAATGACCACATCAACATAGCTGCGGATATAGGTACGACTTGGTCGGACATAGACTGCTCCCTTCACGATGGCCCCTCTGGGGGCTGATGCCATTAGCACCGACCCGTTCGCTGAATTGAAGACACGACAGCGTGTTCTCGGTCTGGAGCTCGGCTCAGTCAATGAAGTGGTTGCACTACCCACTTCCAAGATCGAAAAAACCCACGCATGATTCTCTCTCTCTCTCTCTCAAATATACACCGCAGTCACTATAAAGCTAGGGCACCGGACTTGGTTCAGACGTGATATGGTAAAAGCTGGGCGGGTAAAGGACGCAAGGATTCGGCTCACATCGCCGGTTTAAACAAGCATGCAGACCGCATGACAGCCGTGCTGACTGAACGTAATGATGGTAAGAGTTTTATTATTTCTTGCAATATTTTAAATTATACTTTTGTTTTCTAACATTGTTTTGCTAGGAACAAAATTGCCAATACTTTTTATCATCCGTGGAGTCCCCGGTGGTAAAATTGAGCAAAGTGAGTTTGAGGAGTATCCGGACGGCCACTTTTACGCCATGCAAGAGAGTGCATGGATGGATACGTCGGTTTGGAAGTTCTACGTAGAGAAACTCATTAAATATGAAATAGACGAACCCGCTGTCCTTCTGCTTGACAATTTTGAGTATCATGTATCGGAAGTAGGGCAGCGGAGTGTTGCCGAAGAGGCAAATGCAACAGTGGTCCCGTTGCCACCTGACAGCACAGCGGTTTGCCAACCGCTGGATGTTGCTGTAATGGTCCCCTCAAAGCGAAGCTCCGAAACGATCTCAGAAGAAATCGTGGGGGTACAGCCAAGGAAAAACGACTGCGTGCGGTAACATCTACTATTGACGCATGGAACGCAATTAAGAAGAAAACCGTAATTCGTAGTTTCGAAAAACAAATTCCTCGGTATCCTGAGGTATCCGTTTAACGATAAAGCTTTTTTTGTTACGGCATATGTCTTTTTGAGTGTTCTTTGTAAGTTTCTGTGTAATATTAACCAATCAAAACTAATTTTTTTCTATGTCGGATTTTTGTGTCGCTCTTGGTGGGAATTGCTATACTATCAAGGATGCCATTCAGCGGTGTCGAATTTATGCGTCGTTGTCTGTAGCTTGCGCTTCCCCTGCTGCAGTCGAGAAAGCGTGAGCGCTGGAGAAACTCGTTGTTCGCCGGTAGGAAGGTGGTGCGCAGCTGATCACACAGCTGCGCCCAGGATGCGAAGCATCCTGGAGACGTCGTCTCCCTGTTGTATGCCCAGTTCTTGGCACGTCCACAGGGCAAAGGCCACCCGAAGTGGCTCGTCCGAGATGAGACCCGCCTTCATGGCGATCTCAACCTCCCGGACCCAGAAGTGAAGGTTTGTCCCTTCCTTCCCCTCAAGCGCGGGACCTTCAGCCTTATCGGCTTAGGCCTAGTTGCCTGAGAAGCGGCCATTGAAGCCTCCAAGCTTCCGCGGACGTGAGCGATGAGACCACGCTCGTAGGTCTCAAACGCGGTCACGTGTTCGTGTTGCTCGGCAGGCGTCGCCGCCGCCAAGCTGTGGAGGACATCTTGCCTAAAGATGCCTCCCATCTTCCGAACGGACTTGTAATGCGAGTCGTTCAAGTGAGGAAACTCACTTCGGTCCATCGTGGCTCAAACGTAGAGCACACAGAGGATTCAGGTAGACCAACTACCCGCGTAGGTGTAGGATTGACTGCGAATGCTACCAAGTGTGGCAGGGCACACGAGCAACTTGCACAGAGGAAGTGCTTTGGATTTACTACCCACGTGAACGTCAGTTCACGGGTTCCCGGCCTCATAGGGGACTAATTGCTACTAGACAAGTAGATTCAAGACTGATGCATTGATAGGTAAGCATAGCTTGGGTTCTAATGCAAAATATAAGTCACCTATAGTGAAGCTATGTAGTTGTCCAATGATTGGCTCCTATAGCCTCTGGTACCATGTACCAGGAATTCATAAGAGTGACAGGTCGCTCTTCATGTAACTTGGGTACACTGGATTGTACCCCGCTTACAGTTTGTTAGAAAGGACTTGGTTTCTTCCTGCAATTTGCACCGAAGGGGACAAGTCGACGGGGGGGGGGGGGGGGGGGCAGCAAGGATTTAGGCGAGCGCCAGTCCAAAGCTGGGTTTTAGCTAATCCCGGCGTTGATTAGCTTTGCATCGCCTTCTGATTGGCCACGACGAGAGACCAATCATCCAGCAAGGGGGCTGACCTCCTCGAACGTGTGTCGTCTCGAGCGCACGGCATAGATAGGGGGGTATGCATGCCTTCCCTAAACAGCTGTCGGGTGACGCCGAGGTCCTAGCTAGTTCGTCTGCGTTGCTCCATGCGGCGACATATTGCGGCGGGATGCATCCCGTCAGGAGAAAGGTGGAGCGTGTGGGTGGGGGGGTGGGGGCGGCGACCTTTCGAGTCGTCGGTGATAGCTCAAGACCCATAGCGGATAAATGTATATTTTGTATAGGTAGATTGTAGGTTTACATATTTCATTACGGACCTTTATGCTTCAACAACAAAACAGCGTTTACTCTTAAGCACACAAGGGTACGTCCGACTATCGGTGGGTACGCGGTAGTGGTGAGCTGTTTCCGGTAGACTGGATATGACTGTCGGTGAGCACTACATCTGGTGGTAGCTTAGTGTTCATCCCGACAGGGCCAAGATACAGAGAGTAGATAGATGGCCATGTATTGATAGTGAGTTAACGCAATGTTGGATAAGCTTGTAGGCTACCCAGACATGCTTACCGTTCGGGGTATTGCTCCGTCACCTATTGAGAATTTTGCACGAATTTCTTCGAGCTCGTCGGGCGTCTTCTTAGCTACTTGAGGCTTTCGAGAAGATAATCCGTAGCTAAAATAAAGCAAAAGCAGTTAATTGAAAATAAATAAAAACAGAATGCGTTATTAAACATATTGCTTATATAATTTTCTTACCGATTGGCGATACGCTGCACCATCCGCTCCATTGATATTTCACCGTTGCTTTTTCCGCTCATATACTAGGCCATCCACTCCGGATGAATGTCCCACATGAAAGCTATCATACCAGAAGTAGATAGTACCTAATGAAAAAAATATTGCGTCAGTAAAAAAAATGATACAATACTGTAATTAGAAACAAGTTGACCGATTTCTCTCGTCTGTCCTCCATATACGTCACAAGGTCAGAGACGACGAAAAGTATTTCCTTGCGCCCCTGACCTCTCATCGTCTTTGACATAGCGTTGCCATTAAAGGCATAGATAGCCTCGGCTTGCTTGATCCAGTCGTAGATAGCCCCCCGCGTGATTTTAAGGTCCTCTGAGGCAGCCCGAACCCCGACTGATTTGGCCAGATCCAAAGCCTCACGTTTTGTCTTGATAGTGTAGCTACGCTTTGCGCGCTTTCGCGTCATTTTGAAGAATGAGACCGAATTTTAAGGGCGGGTCCGATGGTTTTGTCTGGGACCATTCATTAATTTTTAGATTGTCATTGGTTGTATTTTCTCAAAATATCTATTTTAATTGGCTAAAATAAAACATGGCCTTAGTATGGAAATCAAATCCGTCCCACTGTCCGAGTCGGATTTTTGTGTCTGTCGAATTTATGCGTCGTTGTCTGTACACGAATACGTGCAAGGGATGCGCACGACGCGAGCGTTGGCGGCATCGCTGGCAGGGAGTCCACTCCCGTAAGACATTAAGACAATAGTCTTCATGGACGGGCTGAAAGTTGGTCCTGCGCACACGCAGCTATTCCGCGTGCATGCGGCCACTATGGAGAAGGCGATCCGAATCGCCCTCCAAGAGGAGTACAGTCACAAACAGGCTCGTATTCCTCGCGAAGTAGAGCACCATCACGACCAGGCTGGCCTACTTCGGGAGGGGGAGCACCTCCACGGCCAAGCTGGCGCTCCGCAGGGAACGGAGCAGGGACTAGTGCGGCTGTCGCCCCTATTGTTGCGCAGCCCGTAGCCGCGGGTGCGAATAGTCAGCCCGAGCCCATGGACCTAAGCTCAGTCGAGAGCTCGGTCCGCTGCTTCGAATGCGGCGGACTCTACCAGCGTGTATGTCGCTCACCTGACTTCAGGAAGAAGAAGACATTCCCTCAGGCACGTGGGCCTAATGAGCGTTCGGCGTAGGCCGCGGTCAGGTGACCACGGGCTCTCCAACCACCAGTAGGTGCATCATGCCCTCCTGGGGAAGTCCTGAGTGTTCGTGACGGGTGCGCAGGTTTTGCATTGACTTCACCAGACGTGGGTAACTTGTTCCACGTCAAGTCGCGCAGACTCAGACTCGAAGGCTGGTACCTTCAGGTTGGCAAGACCAACGCGCCGACAGTACCGGTGAGGTGTCAAGGTACGAGGCAGGCAGCATTTACCTTGACAATGGCTATCGCAAGCCATGGGAGACTCAGTTGCTTAAAGCGTGAGGGGGGGAGGGGGGGGGGCTCGGAAATCCCTTTCCTTTCGGTCTTGGAGGTGAGACCAAGCTTCTTACGGAACGAAGTGTCGATGTACGTCGACTGCTGACTGGAGACAATCAGCCGGGCTCGAGTTGCGATGGCTCGACCCAAATCATTCGAGTGGCTGTGGAAGACACGGGCGCTAGGCGCCTTCAATAAGCTGACAGAGAATCAGCAGTGTGGTACCTGCGCCTACGACCACACGCGAGGTGATGCGCGGGTCTGGTACATTGGTACTCAGCTCCCTTGGTCATGATGACCTGATGGGCAGAGCGAACGGACGTATGGCTGCTGTCGTCCAGGCTGTACAGCGCGCCAGGCATAATCGGCCACAGAACCTTGCCCCAAGTGTTCTACACGAGTACACACCAGGTACCGACCAGAGCAACGCACGCAGTTGCTGCTGGTGCCGCGATGCCGCTCCGGGCGTAGCCACTTTGGTGGAGGAAGGCAACCCACCACGGCTGAGTACCATCCTAGTGCACGGTGTCGATGTCAGACACCAACGCCGCAATGGCATGGTGGTAGAGTGTGCCCCGCCACGGCTGAGTGCCATCCCGGTAAGCGGTGTCGACGTCAGACACCAACGCCACTATGGCGTGGTAAGAAAAGACGGATGCGTCCCACCACTAATAAGTACGATAAAGGTACACGGTGTCGATGGAAGACACCAACGCGTCGTTGGTATGGAAACCACACGCGGGACGGAGCTTGAAACAGCCCCATCTGCAAAGGATGGGCCCTTACCGGACCTAAAACATGGGCTGAGGTGAGCTGAGAGCTCTCTCCACTGTTGGAACAGGTGTAGCTCTTGTGGGTGTCTCCCTCACGGAAGACACCACGCTCTGAACGTGTCCATGAGGACTGCCGTGTCCTCCGGTGTGAACATGGGCGAACACCTCACGTTCGGGCGCTCTTGCACCCCGTGCCGAAGCACTGTGTGCGTTTTAGCGCAGGGGCCAAGGCAGCTGTGAGTGTTGGCTTCGCGGCCAACACAGTTGTGAAGGTGGGGATGCTGATCCCAGTGTATTCTGCGGCCCCGACCGGTGTGGGCGTAACTGAGAGCCGCGCCAGCCGCGTGGCAGCTCGGTGTGAGAATTGCACCGTTGGGTGTTTTAATTCTCTCACTTCTGATTGGAGAATCAGGTGGTTCTCAGTTAAGTGGGGGAGATGTAACGGGGTTTACAATCCAGTGTATCCAAGTTATATGAAGAGCGACCTGTCACTCTTATGAATTCCTGGTACATGGTACCAGAGGCTCTAGGAGCCAACCATTGGACAACTACATAGCTTCACTATAGATGACTTATAGTTTGTATTAGAACCCAAGCTGAGCTTACCTATATTGTGCTTTGCAGATGAAATGTCGTTCCGTTTTATGGGAATAGAATATTAAAAGAAAAGGTGCTTCTCAAATCACCTTTTCTTTTAATATTCTATTCCATCGTGCACAGACTTTGTTCTCTTGAAATTTCGTTGCCATTTGTTTATGTTTTAGGGCTTTGTAGAAGTGACATGCCGATAACTGGCTAACGGGGTCGGACTTTTTTTATGACCACCAGTATCAACAGAGTTCCAAGGTTAAGGCGTTGCATATAGAATAGCAAAGTCATTACACGGTACATGACACTACACCACGCAAATAGGACATCATTTAGAATAGCAAACTCACTACACGGTCCATGGTACTACACCACGCAGATCAACTACACAGCAAGTTACAGTTTTATCCTGGTAGTGCTTCGTAGAAGCGCTTAGCAGCTCAACGAGGATTAATTCGACGATAGCTGTTGTGTAATGCACACCAATTCAATGCATACCTTGTTCAAGTGAAACGTTTTATAAATCTCAAAAATCGCATGTTTTCTTAGAAATCATGTAAATATGGAGATATATTTCGATGGAGACAGAGCGTCTCCACCAGGTTATCAATTTTTAAAGCTGAAGTAGAGAGAAGACAGAAGTTAACTTAGTGACTCAAGAAATAGCTTCATTTTGAAATTTCCATGGAGTGAACAGCGTAGATGAAGAAATTCATCTCAAGAGTGGCAGGTACGAAATCACGACAAACAACGATGTGTTTGACGGGCCACTAACTCAATTATTCTAAGATGTACGGGTGGGTGAGGAGCTTCACATCGACGAATATGTCGTTGTGATCAGCGGACTACATATACGTTGGTCGCGCTTCGAGGTACGCCTTCGATCTAGATGCACACATATTGCAAACTAATTAATCGCTTTGAAGGTTGACTTAGTCCTTTAAATTTTTTTTTGCTTCTTAGCTTATAACTTTTTACCTAATTTCTGATGGGTTGTGTTTGCTTTCAATGCGTTACTAGACAATTCATAGAAAATCAAGGCGTCAAAGCAGGCCTTAACATACAATATATATGGAATTTTCTACAGCTATCAATATAAGGAAATTAGTCATGAGCTCACGTACTACGGAACTAGAACTCTGACTTGTATTTTACTATTTTTACATCAAATTTGGGGACTTGAGCTCCAAGGTCCAATCTTATTGGTTAGTATCCAAGTTTTTAAACAGTAGCACAAAATATTCACAAAGTGGCCCGAAAAAAAAAGCATTTGAAGCCTATTTAGTATGTTTTCTTGGGAAGGTGCTACCAGCCCACATTCTCTAGTCTAGGGATGCGTTCTTACGCATGGACATGACAGTAAAATACTATTCTCTAAGCGAAGACACGACGACAATGCAGTACTCAGTACACATCATCGATTCTGCATTGTTTGCGATAGCAGTCTCACTGTGCAATTTCTTCTCAAGCTCCAAGGCCCCCAATGACCTACAAGCACATGCGTCTATCTAACATTTTGATGACGATCACGGCGTCTTTCCTTGTTGCTAACGAGGCACTCGCTTTTGCCACCGCCACCAATCAAGCCGCCAACGTTGTTGCTCCCGTCACCCCAAGCCAACGATCACTGAGATCTCGTCATTCGGTCGGTGAAGCCAGCGAAGATTCCGAGCAAGAGCCCTGGATGACGCAAAGATGGAGAAAATGATGAACAACGTGATTACCAAGGAAGAGTATGCTGCCAAGTTGGGTATTCTTGACAACAGAAAGGAGGCTACTACCGTAAACGGAGGCAACATCATGCATTTCGCACAGACTCCTAAGTACAAAAGTATCAAGCCTACATGAACTTCCTGAACACAATGCAACACGAAACGAAGTACGCGGACTTGGTAGCGACACTCAAGCAAAAAAGCAAGAAAATGCAAGCCATCCTAGCGGATAATTGAACGAGATATTCCTGGAAGGATCGGTGAAATGTAACAAGAATGTTTGATACATTCCTATTTTATTATCCTTCCCGAAACTAGTTTATTAACCCTTTTAGCGATACTGCATTTCTGCATTGTAACACTGATAGAATTCCAGTATAGATTGATGATTGTACAATGCTTAATTGGTGATTTGACTTTCAGTAAATGAAGTACAGTATTTATTTGCAGATCACCAGCAAAAATCCGTCTTCTAATCATTTTTATTTAATAGTTTTCGCAGTCTTCTACTTTTAAGACCGCAACTACAAATTTTTTTCTGAGCCCAGCGAATTTATGATCGTTTGTGTGGCGGGGCACACGAGCACCTTGCACAGAGGAAGTGCTTTGGGTATTACTACCCACGTGAACGGGCTCCCGGCCTCACAGGGAACTAATTGCTACTAGACAAGTAGATTTAAGACTGATGTATTTATTGTGTTTTTCAATGCTTTTGTCGTTTTCACTCATCTTCAAATTATAGTTAAATGTGGTCGTTTTATAAATCGAGGACCATAAAAGGGACAAATCGACCCAAGAAGGGTGGCTAATAAATCGAGCTGCGACGAGCTAAATCGACCGCTCGGATCGATTTCCCGACAAATCATCATCGATAGCCTTTAAATCGACCCTTTTTGCTTGTTTGAAAATGCAATTCAAATTAATTCCATGTCTGCCTTTCCCACCTCAGTTTTACGCCTGGTTTTATCTGCCGGTCGTGCTACATAGTCATAGTTTTTTAAGCTTGCTTTTTCTTACGCAAGGACGATAAAACTCGCCCCAAGAGTTACACCCTCGCTTAAACAATAGACGATCCGCGACAATAAGTTTAAACGTTAAGGTCTGCATCTGTACTGATAAACCATCACCTTTCAATCTACCCTGACATTGAGAAGTGGAAGGTACTATCAAAGCTGTGGCAGTACCTGGTAATTTTATTAAACTGCTACGCAGAGCGGATACAGTTTGTAGTGCCGTGTTTACGCTGACATACAGTATTAATAACACAATATAATTTATTACAGCACGGAGTATATTATACTCCGTCCTGTATGCCCTTACTGTTTTGATGCATCTCCTGCGCCTGCTTCGCGGTCGCAGCATCTGCCCGCTGTTTACAAAGTGCCATATGCAACACGATAGTATCGCTTTCTATTATCTCTTTCTTTACTTCGACTTGCTCCTTATTACTTCGAAGTAATAAGTTAGTCCGTTTTAGAAAACTACCTGAGGTTAATCCGGTAGTTTTGATGTGCTTTGCAGATGAAATGTCCCTCCGATTAATGTCCTAGATCGGAGCATGAAACCAGTCATAAAATGAGATGGGAAAGGCAGGCCTCGATTTATCTATCTGTGATCGAATTACCTTTTAAAACGGCTAAATCGTTCGATTTACAAGATAATTTCGATGTGGATATGGCACGAGCGGTCGATTTGTTTTGCCAAAGCGCGCTTTTTTTAGCTGTATCCGGCCAGTCTAACTATTATAGGTCGATTTGTGCTTTTTATAGATATTGATCTAAAAAAAAACGACCTCGACTTATTATAAATCGAGGATCCAGCCAAGTGTAAAGGACAACAACAATGAAAAGCACAATAATCAACTCGAATATAAGTGGGCAGTTATAGATATGAGACACCGCGAAGCATCTGGTTTGCGAACGAGGCCAATCGGAGCCCGTAGATTATCTCTTTTTTTGTTCCATAATTTAATGACCTCGAGGAGGTCATTAAAATAAAGTGATGATCGCTTTTTTGGGATCTGCTGTTTCACGCCGATCTGACCAATCATCTGGCAGTATATCGCTTTAATGGATCTCTTTTTTACTTCGACTTGCTCCTAACATCGAGTATTGCCAAATACGGAATGCTTGAAAAACGCCTTGTTGTTTATTGTTCTTGGTTGCGGCTGGCTACATTATTTCCTCGGGGTTTCACGTGTCTACCGTATACTGAACATGGCTCCGTCATTTTTGAAGCGGTCAGAGCGGTCTGGGTTGGTCCGCTAACGACGAAATTTTATGAAGAAAAGTGGCCGATAAGCCTTCGTGCTGTTGGACTAGCACTCAAACTTTGTGTTGGCTTTTCCTGTACCGTCGAGTGACAAAATACCTGCATGAAGGGGACAAAATTATTGCATGCACGCGACAAAACTAATCCATCAGGTATTTTGTCACTCGACGGTATTCACAATTCCGTACCATTCATATACGTGAATTTGATATATGTCGCTTATAACTTTGCGCGATGAAGGCATGAGGATGATGTACTGCTATCTAGCGTAGGCCTTCCTACTGTAGCGACAGGGCGGAGCCCGCAGGCAGCACCGGGGTTGCGGCGGCACATTTGTTTAATGCCCAATACTTCTAAATAGATGACGGATAACTTACCGACGAATGTTCCATAACTGACTGGTCGCGTTGTTCCTCTGGAGTATAGTTATGGACCAACGGATTTCATTTCTGACATTGCTGTTCCAAAATCTTGAGTTAGTCCAGGGACTAAAGATCTCCACTCTCAAGCTCTGACTGTATCAGGAAAAACATTACCCGATATAGATTTTGCTTGAATTGCTAAAGCGTATGTATTAATAAAACCTTCGCTATATCGCATTCTCACCTTTATAAAGCGTTTGCAGAAATCTGGGCTGCCACACAAGAAGCAGCTCTTAACAGACCTCTTGCTCTTATTTTAACTATCAATTAGTGTACTTCCTAGTATTTTAGTACTAAAATAATCGTAATGCAGAAAAGTGATATTGACGCCAAAGCTCATCGAAAATCTGCGAGATGCCGGATAGGTTTCTGTATAAATTTTAAGTGAATATAACTAATGCCGTTCCTTGCACGGGGAAGCTCTAGATTTTGAAGTACTTGAACGGGTGTTGAACTGAGTTAGAGAGGAATATAGTAAGTAGAAAGCGTAGCATAGTTAATTGCTGATTTGACCTACGAAAATTCTATGCTTTTAATGAACCCAATACTCGCATCAACGCATCTTCTGCGCTTGCGAAGCAGGCGCAGAATCTGCTACAAACAATGAAACACGCACGGTTGCCTCTAATTTCGATTGCAACATTAAAGAAAGCGTTTGCTTTTTAATATATAGCTCATCAATTTTAGTGTCATTCATGGTGATCTTTAATTAACCATCTTTCCTTCAAGCAACATCATTTGGGTGATTGGGTTTCGATATCTTCCCTACCCGACACAAGCAACATTCACGTTCTTTTTTTCATTGTCAGGCGGCTATAGAGTTCACCTGGCTCATTTTCTAAAGATCCTAAAATTCCGTATTGCACCTGCAGCCTCTTCATCTAGTTTGAAAGTGAATAGCGGCACTTTTGGTTAAAAAAATCCTGGCGATCAAGCACTACAGTTTAGTTTGTGAGTAATATTGAAAATCCACTTTTTTCTTAGTGTTGAGAATAAGCGTATAGAGTTTTTTTAGGCAGAATCGCACCTCTGTAAATACTTTGGAAATAAAATCCAGAGAATTTCTGTTTATAGTTTTTGGATTCAGCCTTTCTTGGTACTTATAAAGTATGGTGGAAAGTGCGTGCGTTGATTCTGTGCAAGTTCGGGTACTAGTACCGTGTGATCTCAGCGTGAGTTGTCTGGCAAAGTGCGAATGAATGGTCCTGGGACCGCGCGATGCATTTGCAACATCGCTGTGACTCAGCAGCTTAAATTGAGCTGCTTCGCTAGAGGGAACACCTATGTGAGAGACCATTAAATGACCGCAAACACGAGTTCAAAGCAAGTATTGGTGGCGCTTATCCAACATGCCCTTAGAAGTATGGTGCTGTGGATTTAGAAATTTTTTTGTCAGTTTTTGAGAATGCAAGTGTCAAGCGAAAGATGCAACAACGAAGCAAATCCGCCGACACATACGGCACTGATGGGGTCTAAACCGTTGAAGTCTTCGACGAGTGCCTAGGTATTACTTCGATCGAAGTATTAAATAATACTACGTAGTACTTGAGGCAGGAACTAATAACAGCGCAACATTTGGAACAACGACAATCTGGATAAAATCTAAATAGATGAGGGATAGCTTATCGACGGATGTTCCAATACTTATTACTAGTATAACGTTAGTGCAGTGGAATAAACGAAGTGTCGCGTTGCGGTTTTATGTCCTATAATTGTCCTAAATGTCCTAACATATCCTACATTTTGATTTGATTTTACTATTTTGTCCAACTAAGGCGAGGGGGAGCAAGCGCGCGTAGCCAAAGCAAACCCGCGCGGGGTGCCCGCGAAGCAGGACCGCGGTGTTTTTTTTTTGGCATAGGCGGGTCCAGCGCCGAGCTCCACAGCGAGCCGCGCAGTGCACAGGCCAGGTGAGAGAATCGTTTTTTAGGACATTTTAGGACATTTCGGACAGTTTTAGTACAAAAAAAGCCGACACTTACCGACGGATGGGTGTCGGACTTTCTGCAAGCTATCTGTCATCTATTTATAGATACCAGTATCTGGTATGCTATCCGGCATCTATTTAGATTTATCCAGATTGTCGTTGTTCCTAAAGTTCTCTCCAGCGGTAGGTCTTTTAAGATTTTTTTTAAAACTGCCTTTAAACAGGCAGTTTAAAAAAACCGTGCGTTTAGACTCGGAAGAGTTTTATAGCTCAGTGGTAGAACCTAGTGGTAGTTTTAACCTCACGGGGGTCTTTACTTTGGCGCTGTGGTCTTCAAATAAGACTCTAATTTCAATCGTTTGAATTGATTTCACGAAACGTTGGTTAAAAGAAAACGCGACAATCAGTGAGCCATATCTACGCCGGGCGTAATTGGGCTGTCGGTGTCTGTTGCGGTAATGCGGAGGGATAAGAAAACAGCATTAGCAACGAAAGTCGCTATTTTAACCCTTTTTAATAGCGTTTATTAAACTCGCTCTACGTTCAGCTGCTAATCTGGTCGTGCACTCGTGTGTCTTTATGGGTACAATTTAGTTAAGCCTTCCTTCCTGTGGGAGCAACTCTCCTCACCGCAGGCTTATGCTGGAGATTACTCTAATGACTTAGTACCAGATTTGGCTTGCAATGGCCACTATTCACCCATACGCCATATTCAGAATTCATTCTCTCGTCCATGGGCTCGGCTTATCGATGGTCGCTTTACTCGATGTGTGCGATCTTGAACGCTCTCGGAGTATCCTCACACTATTGCTTACCATTTTCTGGGCTGCTCAAACAAGCGCGTATGCCTGGAAAAGACTGGCTGCTCCGTGGTGGGGGCATTCGATACCGCTGTGTGCTGGAGTGTCGACCCAATTGGACATGGAAAGCTTGCTAGTAGCGATCGGAGTTGGTGTGTGTGTGACAATTATGGCACTGTATTTCAATCCACCAATTGGTGGAGAGAATACGGGCTATATTCCTTGCTGGGCCAGCAGGGAATCATTGTCATGCAACTCGGGGAAATTGTTGTTGAGTTATGTGGAGCTGCTGGCATCAGACATACTGGAAGCTGCTTACCAGGGAGCCGGGGATTACTGGAACGCACCATCGATTTGGTCTTCGGGGCTATCGTTTTCTTACCGTATCTGGCGATAAACTAGAAAAATTATCGTATACTGTGAAGTATACCAGAAATCCCGTGTATTAATATTAGAAGCTTTACCAGAAGCGGCTTTCTCTCATCTCTTTGAGACTCGTTTTTGGGCGGCGACCAGTAAAGCGGGTTCCAAGATCTATTTTTTAGGCAAATGAAAAAAATCGATGTCTTACCATCACCTCAGCACTCTTGCTTTTTTATGAGATATCTCGTTGAATTACGCGAGGACGGCCTGAATTTGTTTGCTTTTCTTTTTGATCTACGCCACCAACGCCGCATACTCCGCATTATGCTGCATAGTGTTCAAGAAGTCCATATAGGATTGGTGGTTTTTGTACTGTTGAGTATGCATGAATTGCATCATTTTGCCTCCGTTCACGGTGGTAGCCTCCTTAATGTTGTCGATAGTGACCGCTACTCAAACAAATTGCGTTAGAAGACACTAAATGTAGAAGTTCACGCTACTGTAGACGACTACTTACCTACATTCTTTATTACGCTTATAGGTTGACCAAACGATATTTGTTACCCGAAGGTTGTTGGATGACAAGCAGCCTTTGGGCAGCTCTACGAATACGAACTGCGAATCCCTGAAACCCCCCACCGAATGAAAGAGCAATGACAGAATTGCAATGCAGACACGGGCTCGAACTATTGGCCTAACTCATAATCAAAGGCATCGATTAGTGTTATCAACCTGCCCTAAATACTTGCTATTAATATGGAAGCCGCTAATCTCTCTTATCTAGGCAAATAAACATAACAATTCCTCTTCTTACCCCCCCCCCCCCCCCTGTGAAACACTGACCAGCACGAGTGGTTGCTCATGAACTTTTCCAGCGTGAAATCGTGGTGAGGTTATGTGCTTCCGCTCTAGCGGCGATCCACACACATCAGGCTTTTCTTCTGAATGCTCCTCCTGCAATTTAGGTGAGTCTACAGGCTTTTGTCCACACGAGCCAGTCGTCTCTGTCGTCTCCGACACTGTAGTGAAAGTCATTATGATCCCTTCCGGTGACCGATCTTCGATTTATCGTAGTCATCCGCAAGCTTTTGGATGTCTAACACGTTCATCGCTACCCGATCCATGACGAAAGTATCTTCTCACCGTCACTCCCGTGCACCATGTTCATTCGCGGGTTACTCCGTCCTTGCGCATTGTTAGAGTTGTTGTATCTCGCCGCGTTACGTCTCGCTGTCTGTGTCTGCTGGGAATGCATTGTCTAGGATGCGCAGAACTACCACAACTGAAAAAGAAGTTGTGGTGTAAGCACGCATCCTTGGATGACACACTGACGATCTCCATCAACACAGGTCTATAATGACTGCTCCTCGACCGGCTGTTCTCGTACGATCGGTATTTTTTGCCTGTCGCACGCTCCCTCCGAGCGGTCTCGATGCGAGTGAGACCGATCAGAGTCAAGTGTTACTGTAATGGCTTCAGTAAGTGTTGCGCTTCTGCAGTACGAACTTCTTCACGGATACTGGACAGTAAGCCACGCGGAAAAATACCCGATCTCGTCCAGTTCGCTCATTTGCATGACTTGAGTAATGAAGTCCCTGAACTTACTGATACAAGTATTGCTCCACCTGCTCCCGGAATAATTGAAACGTTTCCTTTAGCCGCCCCCCCCCCCCCCCCCGGTAACTTTATCCCATCCAGTTTATGTTCGGACAGCCGCCTTGACATGCGCAGCTCGTCGATAAGTTCGGTTTAATTTCCCATGGCCTCCAACATGGGGGCCGGGTCTGCCGTACTTGATACCTTGAAACTTGATACCGGTAAGAGCAATTACTTACTAAGTCACTGACTAGAGAATATATAAGAGATAACCTGATAAAGGAAATGATGTAAGGTACTTCCTAACTAGACTGCAGTATACCCTTAGACAGTTCCTTTCGCTTGGAATATCCGTGTTTTGAAGTTCCCGTTGAAGTTGCTACTGAACCACCACAACAGCTTGACTATTGCCGTCTAAGATTTTAAGCCACTTCCAAAACAAGCGCTTCTGCTACTTAAATCAGTTCCTATAACAACTGATGCTCAAGGTTACAGTTCAGCGATCGCGAGTTTAGGAGCGGTTCAGTTTGGGGCAGTTGTGAATAGACAAAAAGAATCACAGAGCCCACTGCGTACAATGGAACCAGACTGGAAAGATAAAGTACTTCAAACATATTTTGTAACTCGCAAGCTATCGTACAGTCATCCGGTGTATTTACAGATTAAGCGTCTTACAGCATCATGACCAAGCACACGATGACAACGACACCGCAGGACACCCCAAGCAAGGCAAGAAGAGACTGGTCGTCGCCACGGACTCCAACATGACCGGGCAGCGCTAGTCACACTAGGAAACGCTATAACGCACAAGTCAGCAAGCCCAGTACTGGCAACCGGGAGCAAATCAGGATCACCAGGTGGCGTCGCGAGTGTGGGTTCGACGGGGACGGTCGACGATACATACAAGCAGATTCGACGTCGATGGCGTTTTCAAGCGACTCTGGGCTTGCTGGATACGTTCGCTTGTAAGTATCCAGCAAACCCAGAGTCGACGTCGATGGCGTTTTCAAGCGACTCTGGGCTTGCTGGATACGTTCGCTTGTAAGTATCCAGCAAACCCAGAGTCGCTTGAAAACGCCATCGACGTCGAATCTGCGGATGCCATGATGTAGGTAGTGGGTGGGATTGAGCTTCTCACGAATCTGCAATCTTAGTAAAGGCTCTGTGGTCGTGGCGTTATAGCTGCAAAATCATAACTTTGTGCTCGCTGGCGATTGATGAGGGCACCGTGAATATTTGTGGACGTGACAGTGAATGTCGGGGCGTTGAAGAGAATACCAGTCAGCACCTTCGTGTACGGCACCTTCACAGAGTAGTAATTCTTTTTGGCGAAAAGAAGCATTTGAGCGTTTTCTACTTGGTCACCCAATGGAGGACCTAGGAATAGTGCAAAAAGTATTAGAAATTGTAATCGCCACCCGTTTTGTCCTATTCGGATACTAAACCGACCGTTATTACGGGGATAGTGCTCTATTACCCTCAGCTAGTATATACATCCCTATTCTTACTCCTTATTAGATCGAACACACCGATCACTGTATCTCTGTATAAGCCAACCACGTTGGGGTATTTAGCCGCGATCTCGCGCATACAACGATCGTCGAAGGCGTTGATTAGCCGATCGGGCTAGAGCTGGTAGATTTATATGTAATTCAACCAGAATGCCCAGGTGGCAGACAGCACACTGAGCGATTTAAATATAAATCGACAGCCATTTGGTAATGGCAAGTCGCTTAAGAGTTAGTAAATCTGAAGGACAATAGAGCTGGTGTTCACAATATGACAATAGCATGTTAAAAAAAACTTTACGAAATGGATTTGTAAAGTATCGTCAGTGACTCAGATGTTGCGTTGGCCATTGTAGGCGTACAAAACATTGCGGAAAATCTGCCGCGATGTCACCACCAATCCGAATGAGGATGTTTTCTTCCCCTCGATGGAGACGTCGTGATCAAAACATTCTAGGACAGGAAGTTCATACCTGAAGTCTCTAGGCATCTAGTAGAACTCTTGTGCATCATGACAAGCATCGAAGCCCTGAGCATAAAGTCATCACCAGCGCCGAGAAAAAAATACGGATCAAGTTTAACAAAGCCTAGGAAATACCCACTCCAAAATTTTCGCGATGTTCTTTATCTCCCAGCCGCCTATTCATAAGAAACAACTCTTAAAAAACAATAACACCCACAGATAAATACTGTCATACACCTGCAAGTGACGATTTCAAATGTGCTTTATAATTCTTGAGCTGAACTGTGGTTGGCAGAAGACTACTCAGCCCAGGCATAGCCGCATATCTTTCCTGAAGGCTCTTCCGACACTTTGTCAAGCCACACCCGAGCCAAATATCGGCAGCCTCTTGCTTGAAAGTCCCATGGATTCACGAATGCTCGGTAAACGCAATGGATCTCAGCAGAGCTCCATCAACTGAACAACAATGCGTCTTAGAATGAACATTGGGAGTGCCACTTTACAGCTGTTGATAAGGAAAGCATATCAACCAAGATCATCGAGCGCAAAAATAATCCGAAGCACTCGGGGCCGCGACAGGCAGTACGCAGCAAGAGCGATCGTTTCGCCAATTTTACGTGCCGCATCTGCCAAGAGCAAGGTTTGTCTGGGTCCGGACACAACACCAAATACCACCGGCCCCATCCAGATTTCTACGCGGACGAACAAGGCTTGGAAGCGGCGCCACCAGCAGAATCAGAAGCCGAGCGTTCCGTGTTACGCAAAGGGTCCCAAGGCCGCCACGTGGCTGTCCCCGCACCCCAGAGAAGTGATGCAGCGATTGCAATCTCCCCCGATACAACGGAAAAGCGTACGTCGCTGGCGGACGCGAGTGCATCTTTCCATCTGACGCCTGCACCGGAAAAGCTGCAGAATCTGCACGACGCTACATCACTGGTAGTCGCTATGGCTAATGGGTCCAAAGTACGCGCTTTAAATTTCTACGATGGCGAGTCATCCTGATGGTTCTACTTCGCGCGAACAAATTCAGCGTTATCGCGTGTATTTTCTGGAAAGTCTCCCAGCGACGTTAATATCGGTCAGTCAATTGGACGCGCGGGCATGGCTGTGCACATCGGCCAAGGTGTGCGTACTGTGCGAGAAAGCAGCTCAGGGAGAGTCATACAAACTCGAAGAAGGGAAATGGAGTGTTCCCGTGTGGCCCAATGAGCCGAACGACGAGGACTTCGCGTATCTGTCTGATTTCGATGGCGACACGCTGGACAATTGCCACCATCGCCTGAGGCACACGAACAAGGAAACCATATAATGCATGGCACGTGGTGAGACCGTCAAGGGCCTCGTCAGCACAGACAACTCGTCAACTGTGTATACATGCAGGGTAAGACAATACGCTCTCCCATCAAGCACCACGGGACGCCGGGCAGCTTTGACCCCAATGCTATCTGCGATACAGACTTGTGCGGGCCGTTAGCCAAGCCAGTTCGCGACAGCTAGTACATGATGCTAGTCAGTTGGAGAGGATACCACTGATGTTACGTACTTCGACGTAAGAGCGATGCGGCTTAACATTGTGGTATTTTCCTGAACATGTTAGAGCGTCACTACAGTGTAGATGACAGACAATTGGTGGTGGTACGTCCAGATAGTGATGGCGAGTTCTTTGGCAAGAGGCTCCGCAAGGATTACACGGACCGAAGGCTCAAGCTGCTGTTAACCAATGGCGACTCGCCCTTCGAGAACTGCGTTGCTGAGAGAGCAAACCGCACCATTTGTGACATGGCCACGGGTATGATTATAGACGCAGGAGTGCCACAGCCGCTGAGGGAATATGCCGCCCGGGATGCTGTCTTTTTTCACAACTGCGTCTAAACGCACGAAATCACTCCATACGAGCGAATAGTTAACGAAACCCCAGTCGTCACCCATGTTCACGCGTTTGGAGACCCAGTTACTGCCCATACACCTGCCAAAGAACGCAAAGAGGCACTGCGGTTCATGCCCCGGGGGTAATGGCTTCGTATATTGGCCACCAGTCCAACCAGAGCGCCATCTTTGCCTATGCAAAACATCCGACTCCTTGCATTTGGCCCACACAGGATTATCAGTGCGTTCCGGTAGCTAAAACGCAATCTGCGAGTAGGCGTGATTCGAGTCAGCCATCAACCGATAGCGAGTGACGCAAGCGCGATAAACACGGGCACAGAGCAACCACCGCCACCTGTGCGTGAGCCTACAACGCAAACTAATCACCACGACACTAGCGTGGTAGCTAAAACTAACGGAGTTCTGGAAAGAAGGAGGTGTTCGCAACGAATTTTCTTCACATCGAGTCGGTACAGGACTCATTGCTGTATCTGAGGTAGTGCGGGAGCCGCTGAACGTGCCAAATGCAAGGCGCACCGAGCCGTAGCCCTACTGGCGATAAGCCATTGTCCGTGAAATGACAGCCCTCGATGAGAACAACACGGGCGCCCTGATACCTCTGCCTGATGGAGCTGTTGCACTTAGCAACACTGTTCAATTTCAGTTGAAGCAAGATCAAGGCGGTGATCTTATCTTCAAAACCCGTATTTGTGAAAGAGGAGATCTACAACGCTTCATGTGCGACACCAACATATACGCTCCAGTGGCGTCGCTTTTGTCAGTTGGGGTTATATTTCGCCATAGCCGCACAATTCGGTCTCAAAATGCGCGAAGCCGACGCCCTCAGCGCCTATGTGAGGTCAACCCTGCACGTTACAGTTTATCTCAAACAGGTGAAAGGATTTGAGGTCCCGGGAAACAAAATGTTGGTGTGGAAGCTCAAACCGGAGTTGTACAGAGTGCTACAGGTCGGTGCTGAGAGGAACAGCGAAATCGACGCGTACTTGCCTTAAATTGAGCTCGTCCCATCTCGCGCTGACCCATGCGTCTACCCCATCGCGCGTGGCCAATCCCTGACATCCTCCTTCTCTATGTCGAAGATATCATTCTCGTGTACAAGGACGGCGTAGAGATGATTCACGTGTTGAAAGCCCTCGAGGATCGATACAATGTTAAGGACTTCGGTTTCTCGAGAAAGTTCATCAGAGGGAGTGACTCAGAAAAGTGACGGCAGTATACATATCGGTCAGAATGCCTTGGCACAAGAAGCGCTACACCGTTTTGCACTAGATGGCTGCAGACCTTCTTTCTTGCCAATCCCATGTGGCCCGAGAAGGCAACCGAGGCCGCTTCGGCGGACATCTTCGATTAAGCCATATCACGAAGCGGTAGGCATACCACTTTACATCAGTCGCATGACGAGATATCGATATCGCGTACGCGGTAAACCAAGCAGCACAAATGCACCACCCAACCATCAAATGCCAGCCAACGCCCTCAACAAGGACGCTCCCGAGGCCTCAGCTTACCAAACTGTGTGATCACTTCAATTTAACTCGACACGCACCCTCCCATCCGACGTGACATCGTCTTTACAACTTGAGGAGGCGTGTTGGGGTAGCTGTGCATAGACGAAAAGAATCAAGTTGTAAAGCGCCCAATCAGAGTCAACTAGCGAGTGACATAACGAAGCCAGAGTGAAAAGATAATGCACCTCGACATATACTTTGTAACTGACAAGCTATCCTACAGTCCTCCGGTGCGCTAACACTAACTTGACTGCAGTATGCATTTAGACAGGTCCTTTTGCTTAAAATATTCGTACTCGAAGTTCCCGTTGAAGTTGCAACTGAACCACCACAATAGCCTGACTATTGCTGTATAAGATTCTAAGCCACTTCCAATGCAAGCACTTCTGCTAATGTAGCGCGTTACTTGCCGGACCCACGTTCCTAGCCGCGATGATGCGATCGTGATGGTATTCGACCCCCCCCCCCCGACAGCTCCCTAACAAGATCAGCAAGTGCTACAAGGTGTCATGCGGATGAGTGGGAGTGTTGGTAGAAGTTGAAGTTGCAGAAAGTGTAGGACTTGTCTTGTTGGAAGCGTGTAGGTGTCGCGGCCGAGGTACGGAGTAGAATGGGTGTTTAATAACGAATAACTTTGCTGTCCGTAACGTGCATGTGTTCGTTAGCACGTTAGGCTTCTTACTGTTTCTGAGTATTTCGGTTTCCCTTTTGTGCCTATTTTGTCTTCCATGCTTCTTTTTCTGCGGTTTTACGGCACCTGCATTTTTATCTAACTCAATGTAGGTTCACTGTAGCTGCATGTATTCAATGCAGCAGTTTCATTAACACTCAGCTTCTGGCTGCGAGTATGCTAGGTTGGGCCTATGCGGCCTTGCTCTTAGGCTTTCATGCTAGATACGGGCATGACATTACGCTATCCATAACGGAAAATGCCAATCCCGCGCACGGAATTGAGCCATTTGGGAAAACGGCTAAAATGTAACGACATGATCGAGTTAGAAGACACGCTATAAAAGTGGAATCAAGACATTAATATGATCCGAATGTAACAGAAATATAGTGTTAGTGCGATTCTTAAGGACAAGTTTGGAGTATGGACAAATATTCAAATTACAAGCAAAACTCAGTGGTCAATTTAGTGCGAGCTGATCTTCAACAATTGGTTCAACATAAGACGCCACTAAGGAAGATCGTCATTTCTTACCAAAACGCCTTCAATATCAACTGTGACACTAGCCTTCTTGTTTGGGTTCTCTAGCACTAGCGGATAGGTCAAAGTATCGCTACGGACGCCCAAGCGAGCGTCTTCTCGCTTTCGCTTCAACCACCATTCTGTTCCGCCCTTGGCCCCACCGTCCCTATACCTTCGCGACTGCTTTGTCATATTCGGGAGGGACGGTGGGAACAATCCCGTGCTGGAAAATTCTTTAATTGCATTGTTGGACTGCTTTGTGATAGTTGACCTGTTAGCCGCGTGAGCGATCTGAATATTTTTTTTTACAATACCATATCTGCTGTATCCAGTAGCTTAGACTCCAGTGCATCTGCCACAGCGATCTTGAACGGCTTGAAGACGTCGATATTAAGTGGTTGATACAAATGCGTGGGATTTGGCGGTAATGTTAGCAAGAAAATACCCATATCGTGTGCTGCACCAATGGACTCTGTAATAAAATACCCGACAAAGGTAATATTAGAATTAGCATCAGTTTGGGGAAATGTTTCGACACTAGATGTCTTTTGATTTACCCACAAAGCGAGAATTGTGGGTTTCCGGCAGCCTAACCGCGGAAAACATGTGCTGAAACCCACCAGGTAGGTTGGCAAAATACCACAATTGTAGAGGCCTTTTACAGTTGGTTGGGCACAATTTCAGTTCGACATATGTCACAATATGGAGTATGTGGCTAGCTATTCGTTAGTGCTAGCATTCTCGTGGGCATCTACGTGCGCACTTTAAGAAACCCGCGAGGTTCCAAGTATCATCCTAGCCTCGTTCTACATTGTGCGGGCTATTTATGCGTAACTTTATGCTTCTGAGTGACCGATATGGCCTCCCACCTTTGTATTTCAAGGTACCTAAATTACGAGAGGATAAACAGCAAAACCATCCAGCAATTTTGATCCCACAAAAGTGCTGCTGCAAACTGACAAGGTCTAACATTTGGAACACACCCCTAACTAGCCCTAGCTGAACCGTGTAGGTTCCTCTAAAGACCTCTACTATAAAACATATATAAACACTTACCGAGATCGAGGTGAGTTGAGCTATTGCCAAGTACTAAGACAATTGGAAACTGAATATCTAGTTTCCAGCTTGCTCAACAAGGATGGTTAACCACAAGCGAAACATACTTCCGTTACTAAAACCTTTCGGAGCACCCGTTACCCTCCCACGTTTAAGGAGAATGGCAGCTTTGTCCGACTTATGAATGCGCTTACCGGGAAGAATGGTGAGGGGAGGTATCGCTATACCTGCAGCATTCACCGTGGCCACAACAGCCAAGTGAACGTTGGGGCGTGTATCCTTGCTCCTGACGTTGGGCGATCCTCGAAGCACCAGAACCTTGCTCGACGATGCCTTGGGCATCAAGAACGTCTCGTCCATGTTGAAAATACGGCCCGCCGATAGTCGTAGTACAATATCCCGCTTAGTTATCGCGAAAAATAATCGTCGATGCCATTGTAGTCTACTGTATTGCACACGCGGGCTATTTTGTTTAGCTGTGCGCGTTGTCAGCTCAGGGTGACGGTCCTTACATCGTCGGTACCAGCCCTTGGTAAGTGGTTTAAACGGGGTACCAGCGCGGGCTGTGGCTCCATGCAGTTCGCTGAATATTTTGTTCGCACGCTCGAGTACCCGAGCTGCACTGACAGGAAATCCTACGAGCTGCATTCACGAGGTCCGCTTCTTGCTCAACCGAGAAGACAGGCTTGGGGGCCCTGCATTATTCATTGATTTCGCCAGTAATCTGCAGCTCCTTGGACACGTTAAAGAGCGGGACGGACGACGTCCGTTCGACAGCAGCAAACTTCTCCCCCTCGTATGCCATGTCTAAGGCCTCCTTGTGGTAGCAACCGCGGCGTATCGCCATATTGGTGATTTGGTCGTCAAATGAAACAATGAATAATAATAGTCCCATAGTAGTGCTAGCCACCACCCAAATAAAATACCTGCGAGGTCTAATACAAACTGTAAGAAATTATATTTGATCGTGCCTTAATTTTGTTTCTGTTGAGCTAGCCAATCAGGACCCAGTATCTAGCACAAGTGGGCTGCGATTGGGCGAGACCGTGACCGCCCACTAAACTGATTCCGCGCATTGAATTGGCGTTTCCGTTATGGAATATTTTTTTTTGCATAACGCTCAGCCGGCAAGCGTTAGTGAATAAGATGGAGAATGTCAACGTAGCAAGCATCAACCTTTGCATGATATGTAGTGCAAATGTTGGTGAAAGTTATCAAATCAAAAATCGCCATCGTACTATTGAAGGCGGTCACTTTGAAATACAACGCTGCATAGTAGGCAACACGTCTGGATTTGATAAAGACCTCGTGAGGCCTCAAAGAGGTGAGGAGATCCGCTACTGTTGGATAAGTTATTCGACATTCCAGGAGTTGGAGGTCACACGCTGCAGTGGCTCGACGGGCTAGTGTATACCCTAAGCTACAGTGTAAGTAAAGCAAATACTGCGAGTGCGTAGCATCCGGAATATGTTCTACAAGAGTAGCTAACGGCTTTTTGTTGTTGCTATTTTCCAAAATAAGAGAGGCACTTCTGATATCCCTGCTCTGTTTTAATATGACACACAAGCATCTTCGGCGCCTACTTTGCAGCTGCAGCATCTGTTTTGCGATGTGTACCTGACCAAATAAGGACGGCGAATACAATCTATCGAAAGATTAAGTTTTATGGCTTGCGGTATGTCAGCACTATTTGTATGACGCTGTATAAAGGGTTGAGTAGCTTAACGTTTAAGGTTAAGAGGGCTACCCCTTAAGCTATGTGGCCATTTCTAAAGATCTACATGAGACCACACAGAACGAAATAATCCTTAAGCACAAAACTATTCAAGTTCACGTGACCATCGGATAAAACCCATCGCCAAATTTTGATTGATAAACTTCATACCTTCAATGCAGAAGTTGGCGCCAATTTACGACCATTTTTTTTAAAGTTCCGTTTTGCTTTTGTTGGATACTCTTGAATAGCATTTTGCGGAGAATCCGATTATGTCGTCGTTTTTAGCGAATTGGGCGTGTAACTCTCTTAATAATACGATTTATATTAATTTTGTATGTACGTTTTGTCGCGATAGACACACAAAAAGTGCATTTTGGTACGCTCATTTTATGATGGCTTGAAACATCATTTTGTACAAGCTTAACGGTTGAGTTGCTAATTGTGCCATTGTAGATCGTTTAAGCTTAAACGACTGTGCAGCGTGGTTAGTACTGGAATTGTCGACGTAACTGATGCCACTTTAGGCATGCTTACAACTGGATAAAAGTTCGCCTTCTTCGGCCATAGCCAGAAAAAATTGGCGTCAATTTATCTATGTATTTCGGATTGCTATTCACCCCACCCATAAGCCTAACCATATTAAGCTTTTACATAAGGATGAATGTTACTGTAATGACTTCCACCATTAATAGGAATAAAAAATGGGTTCCCGGTGCTATGACTACCGAAGGCTTTATCATTATAAGCATATCTTTGATAGCCTACGCGTAGCTCTAGTAAGCTTTCCATTTCTCACTAAGTGTTGATAGTTTTTTTTAATTTGTGCAATAGACTTTTAACTCTTACCGAATGTCTTAAGGCTACCGGGAATGGCCGTTTTTCGGACAACGGTCGAAAAAGAGATCTTTAAATATTGTTTGGATGCAGTAAAATTTGGTCCAACATGCATGGTATTAATGGGCCATTAACAATGGTCGTGCTCTTAGGTTCTGAATCGCACCGAAGCATAAGTTATCGACGTTCCAATGATGGCACTGGTCGCCGGAAAGGTTGATCTGGCCTCAACTTCTTTGATGCGGCGTTTCTTTGTGCATTTGCAAATAGACGTAATACTTCGATCTCCTTCGGTTTCGAAGCAATCCTTCGATTGCAATCTGTATCCGTAGGCGAAACCCGAGTAGTCTAAATAGGACTTATAGTCCTGTTAACCACTTTGCATGGAAGGCAACAGCGAACCAAGCTGTATTGATGCGTAATAATTGTTATCTAAACATAATTATTGTCTGGAAGAGGGGCTAGTGGGATCTACCGGGTTGGAGCTGTGTAACCTAATATGTAACCTGACCGTGATACTTATCGCTACAATGTAGCGACAGCAGGTGGAAATAGTTGCTGTTGAGTCAAGGTCTTTGGCAGGAGCTGTCTTGGCCGGGGCGCACCAAGCAGGTTTGTGCGCACTGGTGCTCATCCTGTAAGGTGAGACCGGTTGAAGCAGCAGCCTATACGGTTGTCCAATTTTCATGGGCTAAGAATGCGTACAACCCGAATAAAGGCCGAGGCCAAAAGGACCAAAATATCGATTTTGAGGCGGATTTCGGACCGGAGACGCAGCAAGAAAAGTCAATCTGACACTATATCTAAAGTATAGCCCTGTCCATTATGATTTTATCTTAAGACACTACGTGTTGAGCATACTTGCTCACGATCAAAATCGATATCTGCGATTTTAATGTGAAGGGCGGTACGAAAAACGGTACCCTGAAGTCAGTCGGACTGAGTTAATAGTTGTCTAACGAGATCCTCGGTGACTACGTTAGAAATACCGTTTTTAAGTTTACGAAACTAGGCAATAGATCCATAACTAGTACAGCTGATCTACACTACCGGAGGCTTGATAATACATAACCAGCTCGACCCCACCTTAGTGTTACCAGGTCAATACTGTTGAAGTCTTCTTTGAGTACCAGTGGATCAGCTATTTCCGACAGGCCAGATAACCCTCCCATGTTAACAATGCTATGGTTGATGAGTTCATGAAGAAATTGGACATGGAGACGAAGTGACCGCAGAGAGTCGAATGACGAATCTGCTGGCTGATATGGAGGAGAGATTTGACGACTTCAACCTGATTGACATCGCGTTTGAGCAGGAGCAGCGTCGTCTCGTCAAGTACATTGCGGATGCTTTTGCTCCACCCAGCTTTAAAACAGTCATTGCCACTAAGCTTGCGCTACGTGATAACAAGACGTATAAGAACGAAGTTGTGCCCTTCTGCATGTGGGTCACCTGACTTGGGAGTGTGTACCCTCTAACAAGGGAGGTGGACGTAGTGGCAACAGTGGGCGTGGAGGATATGGGCATAGGGGTGGCGGGGGTGGTCGAAGTAACGGTGGAGGCACGACCCATGGCGACCGGGGTAAAAAACGGCAACGGTGATCGAGGTTCAAGCGGCCGTGAGACAAACGCACCCAGAACGCCAGGTCCTGGTACCCATACAGCGACGCCTTCAGGTAATGAGGCTCGCGCGGGGCGCGGCCCCTGTATCAAGTGTAGCTCAAAGAAGGACCAAGTACGCGACTGTCATCACTGTGAGCTAGAAGAACCTACGCAGTTGCTGTGGGCAATGCGTGAGCAGCGCGATGGAGCGCGTGGTGTTAAGATGTGCAAGTTTGATGTGGTAGCACACGGAAGCCCCGTCGACGAAGGAGGTCACTGTAGCGGTTGATTGTCTTTTTGTGAAGGCTTTTCAACTCGGCTCTGGTGTCAATACGACGATGGTTGCGCGGGGTGTGATCGACGCCCTCGCACAGGCGGGTAAGACTGTGTCAATACGACCGATTCTAGGAATTCTACTGAGGGCTATTGGTGGCCAAGAAGTTGAGGTCACTCGCGTGGCAGCCTTCACGGAAGTTTTCCCTATTATGAGGATCCTGGGCTACTCGACTGATCGCCTATTAGCATATTCCCGTAGCACGAAGAACCTTGGATGCGTCAGAAAATGTCGGTTACGGTGAGGCCGGAACTTCTGCTCTCCAAAGGTTCTGCCGTTGCAGCAAGAGACCCGCAAAGAAGAAATTGTGGGTGATGCTTTAGAGGATGATGGGAAGCGGCATGAGACCAGGACGGCTCTTCCCAGCTTGCGACCGACAAACATAGCCGATGTCATTCGGTATCTAGACGCGACGGCGAGAGTGGCGACGGAGCTGGGTCTTACTCTTGATGGAAGCGCAGAACTGCGCTTTGTTCTGCATGTTCATGTCCATAATTTCCGCGTGGAGTTCGGCCACGACCCTTCTGTTCATATGGCCCCATGAATGTTCGACATAAGGTTGGGGCAACACCTGTTCGCGTGCACCCACGAAGCTATTCACCAAATGACCGCGCCTTTCGTGATAGGCACACTGCTACGCTACTCAAGTTTGGCTTAATGTACAAGAATCATCGAAGCCGCTGGTCATCAGCGCCTAGGATCGAAAGGAAGAAGGAGCATGATGTTGACCTAACCGCGGATCCCATAATGACGATTGACACACGTAGTGTGAATGAGAAGACTGACTCGATGCCCTGGTCCATGCCAGTTCTGGAAGTGGTGCTTGGAGAGCTAGAAGGTGCCAAGGTGCTCTTTATCCTTGATTGGTTTCGTGGATATTCACAGCTGCCATTACACCGTGACTCACAAGAGCTGTACTCTTTCGTCACCCACCGAGGAATATACACGCCTACACGAGTAACAATTGCGCGACGGACGCGGTTACCTATTGCCAAGGAGAATCTTGGTTATCTACGTGGAGTGTGTATCATCGCGTAGCTAGATGATGTCCTGGGCTTTGCCGAGGACGAGGAGGCTTTGATGGACGTGCTGGATGCTCGAGAGATGCAAGAAGTTTGGCTAAAAAACTACACGCAAAAAGTGTGAATTCCTGGTCTAACAAATCAAGTGGATTGGGCCGGTTGTATCGGCAGCTGGCGTGCGACACTGCCCGGATGTCTACCTACCCAAGGGTAGGTACCCATGTGACGGCTGGAGAATTGCATCAATTCCTGTGCGCAGTAATCTGGATGCGACAGAGCATACCAGAATTCACCAGCCTGACGTCCAAGATTTACGACGTGCTAGAGCGCGCCTCTCGAATCGCTGGGGCAAGGAAGAAGAACGAGTTGGCAAGTGTCTTGTTGGTCGCCATCGGTTGGGGCGAAGCTGAAATTAGCCGTTTCGACGGCGTCCGGACTAGGTAGTGCCCCTTGCACATCCCAGCCCTTCGGCTGACCTGAGTCTGTATTCAAACAGTAGACAAGATAGCTAGGGGGCCTGTCTGAGCCAACTAGAGCCAAGCCAAGTGCATTTACCGTTGGAGGAGCAAAACCACAAGCCATTGGCATGGCAAGTCCGAGTAGAAACGAATCAGAACGTCTCCGCTCATACCACCCGTTTTTGGTAAGATATACTTGCGACGTAACGTCAGCGCGGTTACGCAGTCTTATCACAGAAGAGGTCTATTGGAGCTCACCTCCGTACCGTTTCCAGCCGCACTCGCTAGACCCGCACCATCCGCAGACGCAGTCATCTTCCACGATGCTAATTCGCCGATATGAAAGGTAGTAATTTTTAAAGGCCTTGGAAGTCACTGTCATTGGTCATTTTTGTCATGCTGCGGTTTGATTAGATGATGTACAGGTCTATGTGAGACCACGCAAAACGATTAATCCACCATACTGAGATTTTTTTGTAAAAGAGGTTTAAAGATTTGGCCATCTAGATCGGACTTATGTGAACAGTAGAGAAAAGCAGATATTATTTTTGTCGATCTATCAGCCAATTGCAGCCAATTTACCCTAAGTTCGAACTTTTCGATGGAGGGCTGCGGTGGAGGACGCGTGGCGACCGGGGTCCATAGCGGTAGCTTAGGATAGGGAACACTACTATCGCCACCTGGAAATGGACGGAGGCATGATTTTCAAGGTGAAAGTGAGGTGGTAGCGCTGCCAAAATAGGGGGCGAGTCGACTTGGCAACCATTGTTTTAATGATTTGAGGTGCCATGGCATCCATCTCCAATTATCCTGTCTAAATGCATATATTATCAGATTTTTCGCAGAGGATATAATCGACTACAGGCTATGAACGTTTTTTTGCGCCAATGTTGCGGATCGTCGACAGAACAATGCTACTGTAATCAGTGAGGTGCCGCAGCCTATTGTACCATACAAACAATACATTTTCTGACAAGGAGAACGAAATTGATCGATGAGGCCACAAATCTGAAATCAAGGCAAATGACAACCCTGCCAGCGAAAGCTAGATGCATGCCATCGAGAAAAGCGGGTGCAGAGGACGAAGGTGTAAATCTGGAACTGGACGACTATGAAAGGCATCTAAAGGGATTGCAAAACTGCTTATTCAATATACATTTCCGACTGGAATGAGCAGGGGCTGAGAGGGGTGTACATGTAGGAAAAAAGGATTTTGCAAGCTGTGAATGAAGTAGTTATAGTAAGTAGGAAGGCCGCATGCAGCTAATGTCCTAGCTTGTCTTCGTTGGGCTTCACTTCATAACAGTGATTTTCAATAGCTCAGCACCCCCGTATGATAGTTCTTTTTTGTGAGTTCCATATAACAAGATAGAGGTGAGAGGAAATTTTCACTAACCTTGGGACCCGCGTTTTAGTTCGGTATTCAAATGTCGGGAATTATTACGGTTAACTTTTTTTTGGGTCGTTTTCAGACATGACCTGAATTTAGGTCGGGCTTACCTTTAGCGATAACTGCACCATTATCAAGCTTTTTGTTGACATATAAACCACTGCAGCACTTGAAAAGGCCCCTCGGACTTCTCCTTTGGGCTAGACAAGTACTGCAATGAAGAAACTAACAGCTAGTTGAGCGGAAATTTGAAAAATGACAACAGGTTTGCGTTTCAATTATAATTGCCCTCATAAGTGCCGATAACGTACTCACAGGGGCGTTCCGAAGCATTCTATCTGAAGCGTATGTGCGCCTCTAACACTCCGCTGGCCCATGTCTACTTAACGCTTGCACATGCGTCGAGTATCGGGCCGAGAATGCGTTGTCTGAATTTAGACTTAAATAAACTATCCGACCTAAATCCAGGTCATGTCTGAATACGACCCCAAAAAAATCTGCCATTATTATGGACGGGTGCGTCTGTAATAATATGTATAAGCCTCAGAAAAACCGCAAAACATCATCATGCAAAAAAAAAGTGATACTTTGGCAAACGATTTCTTTATTGGTCATAGGTCCACGACGCAGACTATAAGTTAATGCAAAACCTTGTTAAGGCGTACTTTGTCCTTCGTCTGAAGAAACTGTAACGAGTCTCTGGGGGACCTGCTCGCCGGCGGGTCGCACCGCTCACTTGCACTCCTGCTGATGAACTACCAGGGTCCTGAGGCTCGAACGCAATCAACACTTTGTTGGCTGCTCTCAAGCCGCCGGGACGCGTCCGCCCCTATTTGTATTAACCTCAACCACTTAACTCCACTTACGTAGAGTCCTCAACCTCAACTGCGTCTTACAGCTCAGCCTTGACTCTCAAGACCGCTTCTCACTGCAGAGGCACGCTTAGGGGCCACCGGAACGGTCACGCACGCGTCGAACACTGTGTCCGTCGCACTGGTCACCGTCGGCACACCCGCGTGCAACAACGATCAGACTCGTCGAAGGGCTCCAACCCCTTCTGACGCGTCCGCTTCCTCGAAAACAACAAGGAACGGCTCCATCTCGTCGATCGTTCACTCACGACACTCGCTCAGTCTGTGCCTTACAACCTCTCTCAATGAATGCTAGGCGACTCTGCCCGCCCGACGCTCGACTCGTATTCGTACTCGGACACGTGGCGCGGCACGTCAGAACGGAAGGTATACAAGGTACTGAAACACCATGACCGCTACTTTTAATCTAAGCACGAGAATTCCCTCGGCCGGCTCGCAAGGGATCAAAATCTTGGATATTACGTTTGCAATTTACAAAAACTCCTTTGCTATTCAAGAGTTTATGTTAAAATCACCGAATATGTTTTTTTTCTAATCTTGTTCACAAGTCTGCTGCCGATAAAAATGCTCATAATATTGTCATCAGAGCGATAGTTCGGATCAAACGTCGACTTCTACGGAAATATATCTTCGTGAGCTAACAAACACAAAAATGTAAGGCATACAAAATCTAGGATAAATCTGAAAATAATTGAACGAAACATTTCATAATGTCTGATCGACTAAATCGAGACTCGCGGCACTGGCCATTCAAGACCTTGTTTAGCCTTTAACCACTCGGCGTTTCATAATAGGAAATATCTATCCTGGGCGGTATATGATAGCAACTGCGGCGGCAATCCACTCCGTCAGAATGAGCAACCATTAACCCCTTACTTCCCGGGATTATTCTCGAGGGTATATTTTGTCCCTGTTCCATATAATAATATATAGAAGTTTGTATGCGGTATTGTTTATGTTCGTCGAGGTTTGGTGAGCGTACGAGATGCGACTGGTGCATATAGGGAAGGCAAATCCAACATGGCGCTACGTTATGTGGTCTGAAGGATATGGCATGATATACTTATGTTGGAGAAATAAACATAACCTACGTCCTGTTTATTGGAAGACCCGTTATGTGAATCGTTGTGCACGTCCCGTAGCGTGACACTGCTATATTTGGACCAATGACTAGAAGGGAAATATATCGTTTCATTTGATTGCATACCCAGTCAACAAAACAAAATGATTGCCTCGTCGCCCATGTCGTCAGCCGATTCCTCGGCGCCGCCCTCATCCTGCGCACTGCCACCACCGTCGCGACGGGCTTCGCTCCCGGTACAGCCCGGGCGCTTTTTTCCCGGGCGAAGCGAATGTGGGCGATCCCGCAGACTGCGCTCCTTCAGCAACAGCCGCGGGATATCCATCCCGTTGCTCCAGTCAATGTGCCAGATCTTGAAACAGGTTTTGTCCCGGCCGTCACGCTCGACATTACATTGGTATTTGCTGCATTTACACTTGTAAGCGTTGGATGACGGACGCTTGGCTACAGTAGTCAATTATCATGTACCGTTTGTTGCCGTTGGAGCACTCGAGTCAGTAGTATTTGGTAAATTTCCTGGGCTTGACTTTGTATAGCGTGCAGACCTTGCAGGATCGCTGCCGTTTCTTGACGCCCCGTTCGCCGTCCACTGTGTCAGGATTCTCTTCTAGCCGATGGCCACATTCTAGATCAGCCATGCAGCGTGCTTGTGGGTCCTGGCGAGTGTCTGTACGCACTGGCGAGACTGCAGTTCTGTCCCGGGCGCGATTGACACTCTGTTTGAAAGGAAATATGCAACCCCAAACATAATTGTTAAATAGTAGTACATAGTGCATGACAAAACATGACGAATCTCAATAGCTGCGTATGCCTCTGGCAAATCAATCACCAGAAGCTACTTCATCAATGTCTCGAGAAAAGCAAAATGCTTTGGAGGGCGCTTGTTGCTCACTTTCCGGTGGTGACGGTGTACAATAAACGAGTTCACCAGAGCCATGTCCAACAGACCTATGAACAGCGCTCTGTAGTACTTCTTAGTATTGTAGCTGAGCTGAACGCTGTAGCGCTGCATCCAGAGATGGTCGTGAACGACGGCAACGCCCATCCATCGTTGGTAATCCAGCACCAACTCCGGTGCAGGCACAGATTGCTCTACCCCACCAACTCGACGCGCTGTCAGTCACAGGTACGCGAAGAGCACACACATAGTTAGCAAATTACGCAGGCAGCCCGTAATTACAACCTTACTGCATGTGACGACCGTACGGCTTCCTCCACTTGAAAGTAGATGGACGAAGTTGCGGTCCATCCACATGGCCGCAGTAATTTGGGGGAACACTTGTTCTGTGCAATTTTGATGGTGCCTTGTGGGGGCACCATCCCCTTCTTTTTGTTTACCATCTTGTACTGCTTCGTAGTGACCACGCCCTTTGCATAACCTGACCTGTCCATCTGGATCGTGCCAGTCAGGTACATTCTGCGGCGCATCAGCTCCAACGCAAGTTTCACGGAGGTGTAGAACCGATCGGTGGCTACAAGTCGCCATGGAGAAGACGGCTACGGCGGACACAATGCCTGCATGTTCCTCAGTATGACGGCTTCTCCTGTGTTGTTGTCCTTCGGTATCGGGGCTCACAGATGTGTTTTGCCCCGCAGTAAATTTCAATTCTGGAAAGCAGTAAGAAACATTACAAGTATGTTAGCGTTATGTTGATTGGTCACAGCCGTGGAACCCATTACGTTGGCTACGATCAACATAAGGACTTAGACAAAAACAAACGATGGCAAGAAATGCTTGCCATCATTCTCAACACACGAACCTCAAACAATACGCCGGCTTGGCGCAAGCTCCAACCGAAATCTTCGTCCCCCACTTGTGGGGGCTTGTCCTTGTTGAATTGGCGCATCGGGTTGTAACGTGAGCATGACGGAATGTGTGGCCTCGTCGAAGCTGATGACGGCTGGTGTTTGGTAACCACGAGCGAATGTTCGCTGCAGGACGTCCACCACCTACCTTATTTTCCAGGCGCGGTCAATGTTTGCCTGAGGTGACTTGTTGTTGAAGAAGTTCATGTAGCCCATAATGTAAAAGAATTAGGTCTTGGCCATGAACAGTTTGAAACGGTTGGTTGGTAGTGCGCTAAAATGTTTTGTAGACCAATGTGCAGCAATTCCTTTCCGAATTGGCATCAGCATCTGTGCAATAAGCAACACAACCACTCGTAATACCTTCCACGACTCGATATCAACAACGGCAGCAAGACGTCGCCGAATTTCACCAATACCTTCCACATCTCCGCCGTTGCGTCGCTGCTGAGATCGAATGCTACGAGCTCGAGCAGGTATGGCCTGCGTATGATACCTGTTGCTTTCAACAGCGATCTAGGTCCAGAGCTTCGGGGGCATGAAGTAAAACAGCAGGGTAATCGAAACTTCAGCAATCGACATGACACTGTCGCTGGGTCCGGACGGGCCATCGTACAGATCAGCATACGTAGGGTCGGGTCCAAACTTGTTCAAAGCTCGTTCCAATCCACATGACCTCACCACGATATCACCTGGAAAAGTTCATGAGCAACCACTCGTGCTGGTCAGTGTTTCACAGGGGGGGGGGGGGGGGTAAGAAGAGGAATTGTTATGTTTATTTGCCTAGATAAGAGAGATTAGCGGCTTCCATATTAATAGCAAGTATTTAGGGCAGGTTGATAACACTAATCGATGCCTTTGATTATGAGTTAGGCCAATATTTCGAGCCCGTGTCTGCATTGCAATTCTGTCATTGCTCATTCATTCGGTGGGGGGATTCAGGGATTCGCAGTTCGTATTCGTAGAGCTGCCCAAAGGCCGCTTGTCATCCAACAACCTTCGGGTAACAAATATCGTTTGGTCAACCTATAAGCGTAATAAAGAATGTAGGTAAGTAGTCGTCTACAGTAGCGTGAACTTCTACATTTAGTGTCTTCTAACGCAATTTGTTTGAGTAGCGGTCACTATCGACAACATTAAGGAGGCTACCACCGTGAACGGAGGCAAAATGATGCAATTCATGCATACTCAACAGTACAAAAACCACCAATCCTATATGGACTTCTTGAACACTATGCAGCATAATGCGGAGTATGCGGCGTTGGTGGCGTAGATCAAAAAGAAAAGCAAACAAATTCAGGCCGTCCTCGCGTAATTCAACGAGATATCTCATAAAAAAGCAAGAGTGCTGAGGTGATGGTAAGACATCGATTTTTTTCATTTGCCTAAAAAATAGATCTTGGAACCCGCTTTACTGGTCGCCGCCCAAAAACGAGTCTCAAAGAGATGAGAGAAAGCCGCTTTGCAGTTGAAATGGTGTACAATGGTTCATACGACTAGGGAACGGCGAAGTGAAAATAGCTGCGTGTCCTCCGACGAGATTCTGAGGGATGGTTTAGATGCTGTAAGAGAGCGGCGGAACATTTTTACCCAACGTCTTCCTGTACCCTTAAGCTAGACACCTCAACCAAATCTATTAGCCTGTCGAAGGCATCTCCTGCGCCTGCTTCGCAGCCGCAGCATCTGCAGTGCGGCCTCACTAGAAACAGGTGTAGCAATCAATGATGCCCTCAAAGACTGCAAGCCCCGACAGTTTCAAGTGATGGGTGCTTCTCTAAGAAAAGTATATATATATCAATTTACACAGACTCAGTAACCGGCTCCAGTTACAAGCGCAAGGTTCGTAGTCAAATCCTTCAAAAGAGGCTTCAGTAACCGGCCTCAGTTACCGGTTTCTAATTAATGGCGGGGCCACAGCCACCTTCGGCGTACTGCTATCCCAAAAAACAGTTAGTTAGTGTCAAGTACGAAATGCTAACATGTATATGCAAAACGAATTGTCTGGTTATTCACCAAAATCTTACGCATTTTGGATCTACTAGCTATGATGGAAAACTTCACGCAATCCCATTTCGCGTATGTTTGTTGCAGCAGGTGGTAACATAGTTTCAGTTTAGCCGACTAAATGCAGTTTTGCAATTTAATTTAACGAAAACAAGACATGCTCCCTTATGACTACATACTCCAGCACTTACAGTTAGCAAACTGTCACGCACCTCCCTCGTTAGCAGGGTCGGGTACTCCGCGGCTGTTGCGTGAGTACGGGCTTGCGTAGGGTAGCGAGGCGAAGGGGCCAAGCGTGTTGAATGTAAAAGAAGTTGTTTGTTTGTTGTTGTTACTAGGTTTGGTTGCTAGGAGGGAAATTCACGACTACAATAAAGAAAAAGAAGTGCAGGTGGCCCCACTGGCTACACTTGCAGTGGCGACACCCCGCTCTTCAGACTCACTGGGTACGCATGAGGGGCGTCCTCCCTCCTCTTCGTGACATGCCCTCGCTTGTGTACCTTGCTCAACACAGACCATCCATCTTGTCTTCCGTCCTCGCGTCGCCTTGCCTCACAGCACATGTCTCGAACTGGTTGGCCTCGTAGTTCAGCTCCTTGTTCTCCAGTACCGCAGGGATCTCGAAAGGCGAGCGCCAGAAACGGTAGCTCCTCTCCTTGTTGACTGCTCAGTCGACTTAGGCCATGTGACCCACACCATAGGTATTCATCTCAGTAGTCGGCACGGTTGTCGGTACGGCAGCAGTGATGCCAGGCATCTGCACCAGTACGGGCCCTGGCAAGACACCTGCCACCCGGACTCGGGACACGCTCCCCGACTGCCCTTCTGTCGTTCTCGACAGACACTTCGTCCTGTATGGCAGAGGTCTGGGTCGCTGCCGTCGAAGCCGACACCTGCCGCTTCGAAGAAGTCTCCACACCCGGAGACTGGCTAGTAGTCTCGTATCCACTGTCGTTATCTTGATCACTGTCTTCGTCAGGTAGCAAGACCACTTCTTCTGGTTTGGGTAGACGCAGTCTGCGCAAACTAGCTGACTCGTGCCGCTTCCTGGCGTTGGCGCTAGGCTTAACGCTCTTTCTAGCGTCTTGTAGTACTGAGACTGGAGACATCTTCTCGAGGCGACCGTCCAGGTATCCCAACCGCCACACATGCGTGCCTTATCCCACAATGAATACCCCAATACTGATAACGAGACCGTACTCCGTCCATCCCAGGTACGCGTTGAGTTGGTTCAGGACCAGCAGCGTCAGGGCCACACCCATCCCACCTTGTAGTATAAACTCCAATAGATCGTAGGCGGCCATGGGGATATGAACTCCCAAGGCTACAGCCAAATATAGCCCCCACAGCACCACTCGGACGACCTCACAAAACCGTCCCCACGTAGCAGCCGCAGCTTCCAAGAAAGCGGTCCAATACTTGGCCGTCGATGCCGCGGTTCGGATGAAGAGATTAGGCAAATACAAACACAACGTGGCGTGCAGTACAACCCACCACGTTCGAGCCATTTCCCCATACTTTCCGAGTCGTCGGTCCTTGCATCGAGAACACGCACCGGCACAGCGAACACAGCGTTCCACAGGGCAAAGGCGTACTCCGGACCACGCATCCTACGCAATTCCCCTTCCAGCAGCACTTCTTGGTAACGACTCATGAAGGCGGCCCACATAGTAATGTGAAGACAGATCACTCGAAGTATCTCAGTCATAAAAACCCACACCACGTCGCGAAGTGGCTTAGTTAGCACCCACACTCCAACACAGACAGTCCCAGCGAAAAGGTACGCAGGAAGTAACTCATAGTCAGCGTATTTGTTCAGTAGGCCATCCATAACTCCGCTCATTCTTATACAGATCAAGTTCACGAATGGTCAGAACGCATTGTCGACGTGAGAGCGTACTCAGTCCAGCTTCCTAGAAAGCATATCCATCGAGGAGCCTTATGGACCACCAAACCAGCGTCCCTTGCAGGACCGTTCTCCGGACCAAGAAGGCTTCGTACGACTCCCATGAGAGACGGGATCCACTCGACCGGCAGTTGACTTCGTGACAGAAAGGGATCAGCTAGTTCTTGTCGTAAGAATCCATTAAGACGTTTCTCGTTAAGTCCCGTTACCCCTTTCCCACCTTTCTCGTCACTTACTTTCCCCCACGAGGCTCATTTCTGAATTCGCCGCTTTAAGACCAGACGCTACACACACATGAGTGACCGCAGGTCTATCACTGAGCAAGACCAGGAGCTGGCCGGCTAGATCGCCGCTCTCGTAGCTCAAGACCGTCAGGCCAAGTCCACCGAACTCACAGAGATGAACAAGCTCCTCTTGAAAAAGTCCCTCTGGCTCGAAGCGCGAAAGGTCTTTGCCATGAACAGGCAGTCGATTGGCCTCGCCATCATGGATGAAGTGTTAAGTGCAGTCTTGGATGGGAAGACTCAAGAGGCGATAGAAGCCTTTTAGCGGACCCATCGTAATCTACCCCCCCCCCCCCCCCCGCCAACACACCAAACGGATGGGGGCGAGTCGCCCGATCATTCACGGTTTACGGACCAAATGAAGCGCCCCGTATCACCGACTAGCCGCACTCGTAAGACCCCAGCTCAAAAGCAGAAGACGAACGATTACGCTTCCACTCTCAAAACTCAATTCTCTTGGGCTCTGGCGCCCAACACCCCCTCAAGATGCAGCGCGACCTCAAGAAAGTGTACCACCAGGCGTTTAGCGTGAAGATAACGGTGTACCAGCGAGCCTACTCTTGGACAGGGCACATCCTGTGGACGACCCGATTTCGTATCCTCACTTCCACATAATGCATTGGAGATTCTGGAACGCTTGGCGCGCAGCGTTCTTCGAATGGGCTCTGCACGCCCCGCTGGCGACGCGCACCGATCAGTCTGGACACAGGAAGCGGAAGAAAGGAGCCATTCGAGCGCGTAACCACCTCATCAGCATGGGCATGGGGACCTTGGGCTGGTATTTATTCCTGGAGAAGATAGAGACTCCGGGTCGCCGAGATATCATGTGGTGGGGAGGCGCGCCGGGTAAAGGCTCGAAGGATGCCAAGAATTTCGCTGGAACGCCTATCACTGACCTGAGAGACCTCTGCAAGAAGGACGAGGCCCCCGTACCACGACAAGATCAAGCACGCACTAAAGCCGTACCGCCTTGATCAGAACGGATTCCCAGACATACCATTAATGCTGATCCAGCTGGGGGCTCTGAACCCCGATCTTAAAGAATACGTCCGGCGCCTAAGTGATCGCGCCCTGGCCCGCATTCGACGAGACATAACCTCCAATCGTCAGGGCCGACAACATTAGGGTAGCCCCACCCAACAACCTTGGCAGGACCTCTGCACCAACTCCAGACTTCGACAGCTCCAGATCCAGATAGACCAGTCCTTGAGAGACGACTCGTACGTCACACCTACAGCTCCCCCACTCCGGCCTTCTGAGGCTAAGGTCAAGAACTAATCGCCTCTCAAGAACCCGATGGGACGTACACCGCGCTGGCTCCGGATGCTAGCCACGCCGAAGGGTCGTCGTCCAGCGACAGCGACGGATCAGCAGATTCTGACGAAGAGAAACCCCCTCCACCGGCGTCGAACAAACAAGCATCCCTAGCTTCCAGCAGAGACGACAGTGACGACGGCAAGCCCCTTATCCCGAAAAGACTCCCAAGAAAGCATCATCCCCAGCACCGAAAACCAAATAGGATCCAACCCAGGACGTTGCAGTCTTAACACAAAATATAAATCCGTTCAAAGCGTACCGTTCCAATCAAAAGTCGTTTCGCCATTCATAATAGTCCGTAGGTAGGCTTCCACGCTTGAGTCAGAAAATTACAAAATATGTACCACCCAACGCTTTCGGCGTTAGTCTCTCTCCCCCCCCTCGGTCAACCGTCTTGCTCTTAGAAGAGCAGTTCATCTTCATCCACAGCGGCGTTGGCCTCCGCCAATCGCGCGCTTCTCCGCAATGCAGGCCACCCCTTTTTCGTCGCTCTGTATCTTCAAATTCCCGAATAAGAGGCCCATACGCGGGTAATAGTGCCACCGAAGGCTGCCCCGTGGTCTCATACGTCGCTGTTAACACGAGGTACTGCTCCTTCCGATTCTTCACTCTCTTAGCCAGGACTTCTACTACAGCATTCGAGACTCCGGAGAATGCAGTCTCCTCGCCTGCGATATCCCTCCTTTCGACGAAGCTCGTGAGCGGGAGATCTTCCAGTGTGAATGGTCCTCCGTCCAGACCATCTCGAACATCGTCCACCCCTCCAGGGACTTCCGTAGGGAACGGGCGACTCCAGCGTCCTCGAAACTTCTTTAGACGGGTTACGTTCACCGTCGCCACTTTGTTGGGATGCGTAGGAATAGCTACGCTATAATCGTTCTCAGCGACCTTGCCAAGGATACGGTACGGTCCATGCCAGGAAAAAGCGAGCGTTTTAGTCTTCCTTTCTCCTCGGCGGGCGCGGAAGTACTGGTCTACCCAGACGGCGTCGCCGACGTCAAAGCCCACTTCTTCTTGCTTGTCCATTCTTTCGCATGACAATCCTGCGCCTTCAGTAGCTGGCCTCCATCATCCTTCGAGTATCGCGGAGAGACAAGTACAAACGGCGACGATAAGCCCCCACTTCGTCACTTTTCCACTCGTCACTTGTGTTCAAGAAGGCTAGATCTAGAGGTAGTATGGGCTCCCTCCCGTACAGACTGAAAAACGGAGAGTCACCCAACGCGTTCATGGTACAAGTGCGATAGGCAAAGAGCTCGCGGGGCAGATACAAGTCCCAGTCGGTCTGAGCCTCGCTCACAAACATTCGCAGCATACCCAGAAGAGCCCCGTTAAAGCGTTCCACCAACCCCTGAGCCTGCGAGTGGTACGCTGCTCCAAACAGTTTTTTATGCCCAGGGTCTCGTAGAAAGACTTCGCCAAATTAGAGATAAAGTTGGGTCCTCGATCGCTTAGTAATCTCACCGGAACGCTATGTCTGGAGATAACCCCGTTGACCATCACATTCACAAACGTGATCGTGTCCAGCACAGCTACCGGGAAGGCTTCGACCCAGCGTGTGAAATAGTCTGCGAAAACGAGGATGTACTTATTTCCGCGTGGTGACCAGAGGGCCCATCGCATCCAACACCAATAAAGAGAAGGGAGCTGATAGCTCCTGCACCGGCGTGCGTTGCATTAACCCGTCCCGCCACGGACAATACCCTTTTCCGCTCCCCCATATCGTACAAGCCCTCACGTACTCGGTAGCGTCTCTTTTCCAGCCTTGCCTGTAGGCATGCATGCGTTCTCGATCGATTGTCTTAGTCAGTCCCGCATGGGCAGCCAACATATCTCCGTGACAGTAGTAAAGTACAGTTTCGATAAAAGGCAACGGTATCACAGGTACGCTCAGCGTCCTACCGTGCGCCGCCCGTGCTCGGAGGTGGACACGCCGCATGAGGACTCCGTTGCGTACCTCATAATGAGGGGCCAGTTGGAGTGTTTTCACTAGGAGTTGAGCGTCCACGGCCAGGGCACAGCTTTGTAGGAAGGCTGTTAGCGCCACGATCCAAGGCGTGCGTTGCGTTCTTCTTGGAAACGTCCAGCATCGAGCTCAAATTCTTCCAGCGGCGACAACGTGGCCGGTTCCGCTAGTCCGGCCTCCTCTTCGTCGCGAGCGATAGTCTCGGGCGGGACAGCGTCTCCGCTAGTAGCAGAGCTGGCATCGTTCAGTAAATTTTCCATCGTCAGTGCACTAACCGTCGCTGCGTAGAGCCTAGACAGATCATCGACGTGGCCCGTCGATTTACCAGCCTTGTGGTATACTTTAAAGCGTAACTGGGACAGTTCCATCGCCCACCTAGCCAGTTTGGCATTTGTGGTACGGTTGTTCTCGCTGAAACTCCAAGTTAGCGCCTTATGATCAATGTAGAAATCGAATTCCCGTCGGTCCAGATAGCATCGGAACTTTCTAGTTGCCCAGGTATGCCCCAGCACTCGATCTCAGAGGTGCCATCCTGGTGGGTAATCCAGTTCTTTTCCGACCCGACGAGCAGCTTGCTGGCGTAGGCCACGACACGGTCTCGCCCTCCATTTTTCTGCATCAAACAGGCGTCAACAGCAATCCGGATGAGTCCACGTGCAACTGGAGCCGCTTGGCAAAGTCAGGGTACGCAAGGATAGGGGGCTCCACCAGGCGTCGTTGTAGCTGAAGGAACGCAGCCTCACAATCTTCGCTCCACTGGAACGGAACGCCCTCATCTCGAGGCGCTCAATCGGGGCAGAGATTGCACCGTACCCAGGGATGTACCGACGGAATTAACTAGTGAGCCCCAAGAACGCTCCAACCGTATGGATGTCATGCGGGCGTCGAATATTCAAGACAGCCTTCACTTTTTCGGAATTCGGCAAGATCCCTAGGCGTCACAATATGCCCTAAAAAGGCCACTTGGTCTCGACCCCAGCTACACTTCTTCATTTTTAGTTTAAACCCGGCTTCTCGAAAGCGTTGGAGGACCCTTTCAACCGGAGGAGACGAGTCCGAAAGTCTTCACTGAAGACCACGCAGTCGTCAAGATATACCAGACAGGTTCTCCACTTCAGGTTCACCAGCACATTTTCCATTAAGCGTTCGAATGCCGGTACAGCATTATACAGTCCGAAGGGCATGACCATCCACTCGAAAGTCCATACTTACCGTAAAAGCAGTTTTTTCCACGCTGTCAGCCGCCATAGGCACGTCCCAGTATCCAGAGGCTATGTCCATTGTCGAGAAAAGTTTAGCGCTCCCCAGAACATCCAAGATGTCGTCGATGAGCGGCATGGGATAACAGTCCTTTATGGTTACAGCATTCAGGCGTCGGTAGTCGATGCAGAACCGGATACCACCGTCCGGCTTGCGTATCCTGAGAACAGGGCTGACCCAGGGGCTCACAGAGGGACGGATGAATTTCATCTCAAGGTATTCCTGGATCACGGCTTCCATCACATCCCCCTCAGCTTTCGAGACTCGGTACGGTCTTTGCTTTATAGCCGGATGCGTACCCGTATCAATCGAAAACTCCATCAGCTCCGTACGTCCAGGAGTCATCGAGGTCTCGACGAATATATGGCGGAAGGTCTCCAATAAGGTACGCATTAGATCCTTCTGTTCCCCGCTGAGCCTAGAATCAGCAAAGTCCACCTCGAGTTCCTCCTGAAGGACCTTCTTCAATTCGGGCATGAGATCGACCAGCGAACAGACGTCCTGCGCCACGGCACTGATCACCGCGTCCACCCAGGACGTAGATGGCGGGCTTCTCCCATCCGTTCCGACACTTTGTCTTCCGCACTCAACCGGTCGTTCTCGAATGCCTCCTTGGGCACTACGCTTCCCGCAGCTAGCTGGGTCCCTTTCTTTATCACCATATCTTCCATCGAAGCGTTGCATACTTCAACGACGAGCCGTCCCCCTTCGACGCTGCATAGAGATCGCGCCACCTTAAGCGAAGCGTCCAGGTCGGATAGACCTTCGACGAGCACTGCCAGACCATCGATGGCCTGACCCTAAACTTCAGTCATTACGAGTGCTTGCCCTCCCGGAGGCAAATGCACGGTCGAACCAATCCTCGCCACGAACATCTCCTCCACTCGAGGGGGTCCTAGTTGGAACACCTCTCCCGAGTCCTTGAGTGTAAGAGTGCTTTCGTCCAAGTCTATCACGGCCCGGAACGCTCGAAGCGTATCCGTACCAAGAATAGCGTCCACATGTAATCGATCGACCACCTCAAAGGGCCGTACTATCTCTGAGGAGCCTAGACGCAAGGGTAAGTCGATCATGCCTCGGATTTGGATCTTCTGGCCGCCGACACCGCGCAAGCTTTGTTCGTACGGCCTTAGAGGCCCTTCGGCGAGACCGATACGACTGAGGACTCGCAGTCCACCAGGCTCGCGATTGCTCCCGAATCAAATAAAAGTTTAACAGGTACGCAGTCAATGTATCCGGCCGAGACAGCCTCCACACCTTGCACTAAAACGATCACTCGCTTCCCTTTGAGGAGCAGCTGGTAGACGCCGTTGTCTTCGCGCAGTTCGTCCGAAGAAGCAATCCTCGCGCTCTCCCTTAGTCCCGGTTTTCTCGTTCTTCGGTGCTGGTTACGGACGACACGGACGTACTGTTCACTTTCTTCCACACCAGCAAAAGTGCACTCAAGATCGCCCAACCCCTCCGAGTGTGAAGAGTATAGAGTGGAGAGGTCGAACTGCACGCGCTTTACGAGTTGGTCTCTAGGAACAAGTTTTCCCCACGGGAGTTTCTCGCAACAGGGCGCTCGACGTCTTTTCAACTTCTCTCGAACCGTAGCAGCCATTCTTTCAAAGAGATCCTCAGCAAGCTGTGCCACTAGAGAAAGCATCCTCTCCGGAACCGTACCTCCCCAATAAAACAAAGCTCCCAGTAAGCGTTCCTTCAGTTCGGCGTCGGTACCGTACCGCGCCTTATAGCGTCCACGACAGGAGTTACACTCTCGATAGTCGTCCATAGTTTCGTCTCTCACGAGGTGATACACGGCCTTCCGGACCAGAGAACGGTATCGGGCAGGCAACCCATCAAAAGTGGAGCCACTCTCTAGTTCTTCGCCAGTCTTGGCGGGCCCGACCGTCTGGGTTTCGACGACGCTTACCACGATGTTCTCTTGGAGGGAGGACACGCTCGTTGCTGGCGGAGCGCAAGGCGGTTCTGACCTCGCACGCCGCAGAGCACCGGCCTTAAGGAGAGTACGTCCTCCTCCGACATCGCGTTCGTCGGAGGCTCCGGCGGTTCCCTTTCCCACTCTCGCAGCGTGCCCCTCGGATTCATGCGTCCGGAAATCGCGGTTAGCCCTTCGCGCCACTTCCGACGAGTCCAGAGTCGCCCGGTTCCACTCCGGCCAATATTCCGGTGTAGACAACACCCCTGGAGAGGATTCACGTGACCTCTCCAGCGTTTCTACGGGGACCTTGAGTAGTACGCTCAGTTCCCGAAGCGTCAATTCTTTCTGCCGTTCGGTGTTCTCTAGTATGCGCCGTTTCAGCTCAAGTTCATCCACATAGTACAATTTATCCTCGAGCTCCTTGTCGTACTCTTCCTTCTCTTCGGCCGCACCCAACGACTCACCCTTGGTCAAGACGTCCAATTCCTCGGACGTAAACAACCGCTGGTGGGGCTTATCAGCCGTTTCAGCCACACTTGCAGGCTCAGATTTCGGGACAGACGCCTCCTCGACGTCTCTTTCGTCATCGTCTACTCGATCCGTTTCTATAATGCTCCCGATACGATCTGTTACAGCAATTTCAGCGTCTCCGCTAAGCGTATCCAGGGCGCACCCGGAACAGTTCCGATGTTCGCTAGGAGGCTTAGTTTCGACCACCCCCGTCTCATCGCCCTGCGCAGTAGTCAGGCACAGCTTCTTCTCGGGCGACACCTCGAACCCCTCGACAGTACCTCCGAAACCCAAGGCGCCCTCCGGATTCAGTTCATCCACGGAGGCGGCTCCCTCGGGCCTCTGGCAGGCTTCGTTCCTCAGCTCGTCCTTGTGGTCTTCATTCTTGGAGAGCACCACGTTTCCGACACTTACACAAATCGCGCCTCCCGAAGGAGGCGGGTTTTCGCTTCTCTTCTCAGCGGGCTTCTCGCGCCCACTCCTCGTCTTGACCCGCCCTTCACGCCCCATTACCGGACACGCTTCCACATCATAGTAATCCAGCGTAGTCTTCCTTGGAGCGTCGGGTCCTTCGTTGAACAGTTTACCAGCAATTCCAGTTTCAGTAGCACATTCCTGGGTCGAGGTTCAGCCGGCGCAGCTTCTCGAGCTCGCGCGGTTCCTTCCCAGCCAGTGTGATTTCCGTCGTTCACACAGTTCATCGTATTTTTCAGTTTCGCGTTCATTTTCGGTACGCTACTGTCTGCAAGAGCACCAGAGACCATCTCAACCTTCTCACGAACGCTTCCAGACTTGCCAACCGTACTCTTTACTTAGACCAAAGACTTCTGCCTCGTGTCGTCACCGTGACAAGAGGAAGGAGCGATACTCCTCACTTCCCCTCCTGCTCCCATCTTTGTTGGGGTAGCTGGGCACGCGCAGGAGCAGGAGCGGTCGTCACGCCCCCCCCCCCCCCCCCCCCCCCCGAGCCACGAACTGGTTGAGTGCGGCTTTTACTGGGCGGTCGGCCACGAGGTGATCCGTACACCGGCGCATGTAGCACGCCCGCCTCCCCCTCCCCCTGAGTTACGGCTAGGCGCGGTCTGCTTTGGTAGCGTGCACTCGGCAGTGATATGACCCACAGCGCGACAGTTGCCACAGGTGGTCGTGTTACCGCGACACGTGAGCCGACTACAGCCGAGGATGTGGCGGCGACCTCACCCGATGCGTCCATCTTGGGTGTACAAGTCGGCACCAGGTCGAATACCCGCCGCCGGCTGTGAAGAAGCCACGGAGTTCGCTTGCACTGGTACGTTCTGTGGTGGTAACCCTTGAATAACAGGCATTTCGTAGGCGGCAGCCACGTAGGCGTGCCCTCCGACAGGAGGCGAGCGTCACCGGCTGTTGCTGTTGCTGGTGTAATAAGCTCTGCGTCTGCTCCACCAGATTCAGCACCATCTTCATCAAGGCGTTGTCCGACTTAGGTTTCACGACTTCCTCCACGAAGTCTTCATCGTGCTCGACCGGTAGACGCATGTTCTTCAACAGTAAGACAGCCACTATATGAGGGATAAAGCTGACCATCGTCATGCTCAGAGCAGATTTCCACTCACGGTTCCGTATCCCGGCCAAGAAGTACTGGTACCGCATCTGAGTATCGTAACATTGGGCCGAGTCACAGAGCCCACTCACCACGTCAGCCCAGACCTCAATAGACATACCTCGGGAACGCTTAGTGTTCTTCAAGCGTTCTACCATTTGAGAAGGGGTCTGGCAGACGAACCGGTTATGAAATCGAGTCCGCAGAGTCTCAAAGTCATTGATCTGCGAGTACATTCACCAGTTCTCGCCAGTTTTTCCCTTGAGTCACTCTCTGAAGGCACTTAGACGTAGTTGCTCATCTAAGCTCACAGCGGCCCTCTCGAACGCACTCCAAAATGACTTGGCTTTCTCGACGGTCGCGTTCTCCGAGCAGAAAGGCTAAATCATCTTCACCGCGTTCTTGATATGAGATGGCATTCCACCGTACCCAGTCCACGAGACGGCACGGTTTGCAGTAGCTTCCACCGTGCCACCCTGACCGGCAGGCGTCAGCGCCCCCGACGGCATCAGCGGAGAAGTGAACACTCCGTTAGCGCTCACTCCTGGTACTTCCACCTTCACAGGTTGAGGTGCTACTCCTCCACTCACCACAGAATTCGTCACTCCCGGCGCTTGAGAGCTCCACACCAATTCAGGGACATACCCGGGAGCGATCGCAAAAGAGGGAGGGTACGGCCCAGCGCGTCCGAACCCCGAGGCGCTGGCCGGTTCTCCAAGCGTGACACTCTCGTATGAAGCTATCGCTGTCTGCACGCGTCGTGTAGGAACTGGCGCGGTCGTAGGGACCGTTGTCAGAGGAGCAGGAGGCGTTACCTGACCCACCCAAAAGGGCAAAGCCGGTTGTGAGACCGGGGTCGTCATCTGCGTTGGCCCGTAGTTCGGTTGGCTCTGCCAGAACCACTCCCCCATAGTTGCTTGCACCAATCGAGCCGCCTGCGTCCCAGCGGGACCTCCGGGTACGGTGCCACCCAAAGTCATGGGCGCCAGGGGGAAACGGTACCCCCAGCAACACCGTACGGGAATGTGTTCGAAGGCGCTTGAGCTCCGGGGCCGAACAATACCTCCCCCTCCACTAGCCGCTAGCGCCGCTGTAGCCGCCATCGAGGTGGTCATATCCGTTGTAGCGCCATCGGCCGGGTTGGCCGAAACTCCCGCTGATCTCAGAGCCGGTGGGTCACCGCTCGTGTCAGCGCATTCAGTCTTGATCATGGCCCGCTCGACGGCACTCCACACCGCTCCCAAGCCTTCCAGCGTCGTCAAGCCTGGCCTGGCAGGATTCGTGAGCGGGGCGCTCGGATTAGGCTGATCGCCAGTCACAGTCCTTGGAGGGACACCAGTCGACGCCTCCTCGTCGTCACTAAAGTAACCGAGCTGGCCCAGAGCTCTGTCTGGCTCTTCACTCGCACTGTCGACCATCTCGCTGACGGCGTCGTTAAACCCAGCGTCTTGGTCCCTTCCTTCTCCGTGATCTTGTACGTCCATCCCATGACCACGGACGGGGTACAACCTCCTTTCTCCACGCGCGTTAGTACGCGATAACCACAACGAAATTGTCTTAAGTCGACGTTCTCAAACTTCCACTAGCGTAGAAGAACGTCCACTATTGGCAGGATCCGTACTCCGCTAAGCCACGCACACGAACAAAGCGTCCTTCGCGTTGAACCGATGCTCGGAATGAACCAGACCCCCAACCGATAAAGCGTTCCCGTACCAAAGAAAAGGAAGACTCCCCCTTAAGAAGCACCTGGGGCCAGTCCGTCACACCTCGAGTCTACGACTAGTCTCGGAAGGAGCCACTCGATTCGAGCACTCTCTGCAGCGGTTAACACACTTGGAACGCCTCGGTGCTACACAAGTCTTTCTCCAGCGAGCAGAGTACCCTGCTTCTCCACCAAATGTCGCGCACCTCCCTCGTTAGCGGGGTCGGGTACTCCGCGGCTGTTGCGTGAGTACGGGCTTGCGTAGGGTAGCGAGGCGAAGGGGCCAAGCGTGTTGAATGTAAAAGAAGTTGTTTGTTTGTTGTTGTTACTAGGTTTGGTTGCTAGGAGGGAAATTCACGACTACAATAAAGAAAAAGAAGTGCAGGTGGCCCCACTGGCTACACTTGCAGTGGCGACACCCCGCTCTTCAGACTCACTGGGTACCCATGAGGGGTAGCATGTATTACTGTATGCCACGCTGGCGGCGCTGGCAAGAGATTGTTATTGAGTTATGGGGTAGAGTTGCTAGGCAAGTGTAGGGCGTTTACCTGTTAGTAAATTTTACTAGCCAAAAACTAACTGTTTGTTCTACGTTTTGTCCCGAGTCCGGGTGGCAGGTGTCCTGCCAGGGCCCGTACTGGTGCAGATGCCTGGCATCGCTGCTGCCGTACGACAACTTTGCCGACCACTGAGATGAATACCTATGGTGTGGGTCACATGGCCTAAGTCGACTGAGCAGTCAACAAGGAGAGGAGCTACCGTTTCTGGCGCTCGCCTTTCGAGATCCCTGCGGCACTGGAGAACAAGGAGTTGAACTGTGAGGCCAACCAGTTCGAGACGTGTGCTGTGAGGCAAGGCGACGCGAGGACGGAAGACAAGATGGATGGTCTGTGTTGAGCAAGGTACACAAGCGAGGACGTGTCACGAAGAGGAGGGAGGATGAACAAAGTCCGTTGCACAATAAGGAGAAGAAATGATGCAAGAAATTGCACTAGCAATCGGGAGTAGAGTATTTTCGCCGAATAGTCAGGTGAGTTCGATTCACTGAAAATTGATGACTATATCCCCGAAGCTTGCTTTTAACCCCTTCGATGATAAACTACAAAAATTATCGTAAACTGTGATGTATACCAGAAATCCAGTGTTTTAATATTAGAAGCTTTATCGAATTAACCAACCATTATTTACATCTCTCATAATATGTTCAACACTATTAAAAGCTAAATCAATATGTGGTGTATAATGCATTGCTAAAAAAATACCAGTTAAAATTTGTACTACTAACATAATACCGGCTAACGAACCGAATCCAAAAAAATAATTTAAATTAACAGGAGTAGGATCCAGAAATGGCAAATTGTTAAGTTCAATGTGACAATATGTAAGTTCAAGTTGTCACTAGCCAATAAAATCGATTGTTGCTCTAGCGGTGGTGGAGAGTGGTGGGGGCTCGAGTAGATAGCGCTACGAGCAACGATCGGGGTCCAAATGCCATACAACCAAACAGGGAAGCAGCACACCATGAAATTATGCTCCACAGGTATCATCGATTTTATTGGCTAGCGACAACTTAAACTTACATTTTGACATTTTGAATTTACAATTTGCCATTTTGAAGTTGAAAAGGTGTAATACTCGAGAAAAATTGGCGCCCACTTCACTGAAAACAACGGGACCGTATAAATTACATTAAATTTCAAGCTTCTTGGGATGGTTCCAGAGAGTAAGAAAGACCGCTATCCCAGCTTACGCGTAGCTCTCGTTAATCTGAAAAGCTGGCTATACAGTGCATAGGGAGTACACTACTGCTAGCGTCTGGCACAGAAGGGAACCAGGGATTGCTGGAACGCACCATCGTTTTGGTCTTCAGGGTTATTATTTTCTTATCGTATCTCGCAGCACAATCGACTAAAACGACGCTGCCTACGCATCTTGTTATGCATCAAACAACGCGTACTTTGCATCCGCAAGACCCTTGGCGATAGCTGGAATAGCGTTGGAGACGGCCTCGTGAATCTGCTCCCGGTATCGTAGTGTGCCTGCAGCTGCCACGGCCAAAGCAATGACAGTACCCCCAATCATCACATAGCTGGAATCATCCTCCTGCTTCGTATCACTCTGCTGCGCACCCATAAATCCCGTCGATACCGTCGGAAAAGAAGAGCTATTCGTCTCTCGTTTAATCGTTACAGCACTCGAACTGTTTGGTGCTAACTGGTTCACTGCCGATGTTGGAGCATTTTTTGTCGCTTCTTGCGCAGCCAAATGCTCCGATTGAATCTTTCGTAGTAGCAGCAGCTTATTAGAGTCATCGAGCACTCTGTCTCCAGTTACAAAACTCCGCGCAGTCTCAATCCCTTCGTCAGGTAGTAGTAACTGCAACGCCAGCACTTCTATAGCCTTGGCGTATTGCTCAGAGCTAAAGTTACTTGCCGTATACGACTCCAGTAGCTCTCGCAGAGCTTGTGTGGCCATCGGTCGGCGGTTCATAGCCAGCAAGAAATTGCTCCACTGGATCGCAACGCTGCTCGGCAGTGGCGCAAAGGCCTTGACAATGGTCGACGCGGTCTCCACTTCGTCGTCCAGGTCCAGTTCGAACACGGCCTGAAGATACACTGACAGCACGCGCTCCCTACGATAAACGAGCAATAATTTTTAACAAGCAATCATAAAAAAGTATTCGCGCAATCAAAACGTACTCTTCAGTTGATATCGTTGACGAGTCAGTTAAGCTTTCTTCTTGTCGAAGCTGTGATGGAGCGTACAGTTTAGGAGACTTTTTTTTAAATATTAGGTTGTGTTTTACCTGGACCATGCGCGCTGCAAGGATGCTGCGACTGTCGCTGAGCGCCTGTGTCCATTCTCCACGTAGGAGAGCGTCTTCCACCGCGGCGGCGGTTGTGCTTAGCGTGGATGGCATTGTCAAATGAGTGCGAAGTATGATGCAGACTTGCTTCGTTGACGTTTACCAAACGGTTGAGCTATTTTTCGGTATTAAACCGGTAAAAGTACAATACCGTATTTTCAGTAGTATGGCAAGGAAAACAGGCCAATCACAGCTCAGTATTTATTCCCCGCCCTTGGACAGGAGCATGGCAAGCGTTCAGGAGAAGGAAGGCCTATCGACGCAGCCTGTAGTGATTAGAATGGCGGAGAGCGAGTCGGATGTCGCTCGATTGGTGCAGGAGTTTCCTCAGGACGCGTCGGATGAAGCCTTCGCCCAGGAATTAAAGAAGAGATACCACTGCAAGAAAATTCGAGCGGCCTGCACCGAGTTAGGCCTGCATCCTCAGGCCGACTTTTCGATGAACCACAAAGATGGATACATCCAGTTACTGGCGGCCTATCGACGCGCTAAACAGCACGGTATTACATTCACAGGCTATCCTAGATCCAAGACCGAAGCGCCGAAGATACGCGGTATTAGCAATGATATCGCAGGCAGGACCAAACACTGCGGGTTTGTACTCGTCAATGTGGTTCTCAGTCCTATTTTCAGTGCTAGGATGGCAGAATCCGGTGCCTTACCGTCCACAGGAGTGGAGGTCGAACCGGTGAATGGCGGATCGAAATATTGGCGAGATGTACCCATGACGTACGCCAGTGGAATTCCTGATTTTTTTAGAATCGAAGGATCGCCAGAACGATATCCAGGTATCGACCCGAGACTCGCAGTGCTTCATCCTCCATCTAAGCGTTGCGTTATCTGGAAAGACATGTCGACGAAGTATGAGGAATGTTATTCGCGCTGGAAACAATTGGGCACGGATAGTGTAGGCTTCGCACACTTTTGCAAAGACCTGGACGTGCTGTACTTGCACGACAGACTACAGAAACAACCGATTCAAGTAGATGGACGTATACTTGAATCGATTGAACAACAGAGAGCGCCAAAGCGAGCGAGGACGGAAGGTACTCCAAAGAATTTGACCCCTTCAGTTAATTCCGAGACCGAAGACGAGAACGAGCATGTAGAAGCTGGAAACTTGTTGACCCTGGACCAAGTAGAAGTGCCGACCTAACGGCGAGTTTTGAGCGCGAAGGCACTTGAAGATCATTTGCAGCAACGTTTTAATGGGAACTCTGGAGAAGTTCTAATATCGACGCAGCGCCAGGTTTCTAGCAAGAACGGGGTACCCGAACTTCGACAACGTCAGCTTTTACCGAGATCAGATGCAGTTTTAGTCTCAATGCAGCGTCCAGAAGTGCGTGCGGAGCCGCAGGAAGTACCTAGACCGCCAGAACCGAGAGTGGTGAAAGAGAGAGTGCAGCAAGTTCTAGATTTGAATCCAGAAAGACATCGTGTGAATCCGTATGAAGGAGTTATCTACTCGTCGCAAGCTGTGCGTGATACGATGGCTGCTATCGAAGCTCTGCGGCGAGGTAGATTTGATAGCGCCGTTATTGCAAGAGCTGAAGCCAGTATGGACACTATCGTGCAGACCTGGCTTGGAGAACTGGATAAAGCTACGCAGCCTAGAGGATGAAAAGTTTTAACGCTTTTATTTAGCTTTCCAGTACGCATTTACTGATTAAATCTGTGTACTTTACGTGGTGGTTCAATACTAAATTTGTCACTAGTAACAGCATGATGCGCGATGCCAACATAGCCTGGTTGACGTGCTCATTGTGAAGCCCCGTGAGGAGAGCGTTAGGTAGTAGTTTCTGGAGTTGTTAATTAAGGGATATCTGAACAATAACCCGGATAAATTAGACTTGCTTTGGTAGCCAATGAGCATCTCCAGCGGTAGGTCTTAAAGGCAGTTTTAACCTAAAAGTAGTGTGTTTAGGACCCGAAAGAGTTTTATTAGTCCCGGCGGTAGGACCAATTGGTGGTTTTAACTTCACGGATTTATCCTTTGACGACACGGTCTTAAAAAAAGACTCGAATTTCAATCGTTTAGACTTGATTTCACTATTGCGCATCATTGACCATAATAAAACGCCGATTGCACGCGGCCGTTTATCAGTACACAGCTTGAATGGGCTGCAGTGAATCATGTATCTACCCCGGTCGTGTATGACTGACGGTGGACGTTGCGGTAGCGCGCGGCAGAAGAAAACAACATCAACAACTAAACTCGCTAAAAAACAACGAAGAGCGACAATGGTGATCAAGTGCACGACCAGACTAAAAGCCAAAACCAGAGCGATGGTATGCGTTTGTATGGTTATACAAGTAGAAGTTTTATTACCGGGAGGGATACGGAGTATCCTGTAGGGCATCACAAACATTATATTGTCCCAAAATGTCGACTGACTTACAGGTAACATTACGAGACATACAAGAAACCTTCACCCCACGCCTCTTTCATCCAGGTGTTTTTCTATATGAAGCCTATCTAGGGCTAAAAGCCTACCACAAACAATTCACAAAACAATCCCTATCTAAGGCTAAATTAGGATAGGATCGGCTGCATGAAATAACGGATAATTATAATCTAGGGGTTTTGACCCAAAATCCCTAACCGACCCTATGTTAATTTTACCTTAGATAGGGGTTGCTGTGATTTGGTAAGCTTAAAATATTTTAGCTCTTGTGCTTACGCAGGTATGTTTGAGACCTCACGAGTGAATTAGCGTTTTTCACGCTAAGACCAAGATACCAAGAGTCATGCAAACTTCATTTCAGCTAGCACATGAAGTCATGTTTGGTCTTGAAGTCACCAAACGGAGTCTTAATACTTCCAACGTCATTTCTGCCGCTAGCCGTTTCTGTATCAAATATGGTAGAGAGGGAAGTTCCATCGCCAAGAGAAAGAGATCAAAAAGGCGCCGGTTAAAACGTACTTAAAAACTGATCTATAATGTCCTAAATGTTCTAAACAAACCCTTGGTTTTGTAAGTTGTTAATCATCTTGTCAGTACATTACTCGCCAAGGCAAACGTTGGACGTGTCGGGCCCCGCTGCTTCATCAGCGTCCGCATATACCGCGCGGGGAGCCCTGCTTCGCGGGCTCCCCGCTCGCCTCAGCGGCCGCTATCGCGGCATGTTGCAAGTACTTCACTTAACTTATGCCAGTACCTATCAGTACAATTAGAACACTTTTAGAGCGATTTTAGGAATGTTTTTCGGCCCCATCAAAAAGAAGAAAGCAAATTACAAGCCCGCATGTACTCCTTCACAGGCATGGTGATTGATCTTAGTGATCTTAGATGCTGTCGCAACTAAGCTCAGCGAACACGAATTCGCGCGCTAAATCATGTTCAATGTCTCCCACTGACTCGCCGTTTTAGTCGAATGCAATTAGCCGATTTGCGGTCAAGCATATTCTCAACCAAGTGGATCATGGACACAGGTCACGATGGCTATTGGCGTCATCATCAAAATGTTGCACATCGATAAATGAGAGAAATACAATATTCGAAAACAACAGTTGATCTTAAATTAAGTCCCCTCCCGGCTTAAGCGCAAGCGATCTAGTACTCGGAATGTCTCATAGAGGTATAGACAGCCCACACCTGATTAATTTCACGATATTGTGTAGATCGAACGGCGTGACGTAACCTGGGTCAACATTCGTGTCACCGCAAGAAATGATTTTTTTAATTGCAAAACTAATGCCGTGTTTCACACGGGGAAGCTCTGGATTATATGCGCAAAACACTCGAACAACCATGTGAGCTAAATAGTCGTGCACCGTCTCGCGGAGCTGATTGTAAAGACGAGTGGCTTTAACAAGAAGCAAAAAATAGATGCCAGTGTACATAGTAAATAGTCGTGACAAATTTAGGGTGAAAGATTGTCATGTCAATCATCGATTAGCAAAACTATAAACAGCAGCTGAGAAATTGAAACTCTCTATGTAGGGATTAATAAAACCATTTAGTTTTTCGTTTAAATGGAGATGGCTTGGGCACTTGACGCATCTCCTGCACCAGCTCCGCAACCGCAGCATCTGCAAGTGCTATAATCTGCTAGTTGTAGCACGCAATCGTGGTACTCTCGCTTTTGTTTCTGTCGTTAACGATCGGGGCGCAAACATCTGACACCAGCACTGAATTTGCACGCGACGGTCGAGGATTAAAGCGGTGATGTTGATATGATTAGGAACCGTCTTGCTGTACTTAAGTAGGCCCAGTACACAGTCGGAAAAGTTGCAATGTTGGAAATGATGATACGTAGCATGCTAGCTGGATCGAATCAATAAAATCGGCATTTCTCATAACGCGATATAGTAGAAGAATCACGTGCTCATAGCGTTCGTCGTGTGTTATTGCACAAGGAACTGCACACAATTTCTGAGCTCCCGATGATTACTTCACCCACTGGGTTGTTTCATATCACAGATAGATGCATTTCACCCAATTCCTTCAAGCAACATTCTCTGGGTGAATGGGTTTTGATGTTACCTGTGGCCGCCACAGGCAACATTCTTCTGTGTTTTTCTGATGTTTACCGGGCATTGCTTATAAGAGGTCAGCCAATCTATTTTTAGTACCAAATGGTGCATTCATTTACGTATGGGTACATACGAATATGTTTATGGAGATAATACCACCACATTTTTCTGTGATATAAGAAATGAAACTAGAGATAACAGGCAACCAAATTAAAGAAGACTGAAGAAACGGTTTTCTTCCAGTACGAGTGTTTACTAACGAATTTCATAAAAAGTAAGAGGTTTTCTTTAGGTCGAGTGCCATCCCTGGAGAAACTCTGGATTAAAAATCCAGAGAACAATAAATTATTATTAAGCGTTGGTGGGTTTTACACCATTTCAGGTTCGTTCTCACCTCCGCCGGCATCCACGACCGGTACATAGGGCCGGACAAACCTAAATTCAATACACCCACCCACTAGATTCGCCTCCCGTACCTATCAACTTTTGTCATTTCTACTTAGAGTATTCAAGAGTTCCAAGTGCAGCCAATACATATATGCTTGCTTTGCATTGCTGTCATTCTGTTTTTTTACAAATGTTGAAAGGTACGGGAAGCGAGATAAATAAAAAAGGCACGTAGGTTGTATTGAATCCAGTGGGTGGGTGTATTGAACTTAGGTTTGTCCGGTCCTATGTCCGGGGTGGTTGTACTGAAACCTGGTGGGGGTGAGAACGAACCTGAAATGGTATAGACGAAAATATTCCCGGCCTTTGCTGTTGTTTTGTTTTCGTTTCGTGTACATGTAGTGTGGCGTCTTGTTCAGACACTGCTGAGACGCACGAAAGCTCGGGATTTGCTCACAAACACAGAAAAAAGATATCAGAAAGGCTCGTTCTGTACACCCAGGGCTCGGACAATTAAAAAAAAATTGAACTGGTTTCGCTGAAAAAAACAATACGTTACTGCAGTAATGACGGAGCCAATAATAAGTATTTCAATTAGTTTTAAGTATTGCTAGGGTCAGATAAGTGTAGTGGTTTGGGAACGACCCTACCAATACACTACACATGGGTTCGAATCCCTCACCTGTTACGATGCTGGTGGCTGTCACTAGGTCCTTATGGTCCTGGCTAGGGTCCCCCGCCGATCAAAATGAGCCGGCGACAGTCCACCAGCGGATATGTGTTTTGCACACGAAAGTATATGACCTCCTATTAACTATATTCGACCCGAAATCTATTATATTCAATATAAAAGGTTGACCAGGTCCTGGACCTACAGCCGTGTACACCCCCGTGCTGCAGAACGCGAACATTTTATCTACTCAGTTCCTTGGTCGTCAGGGTTGCTGAATCCCAAGAGACTGGTAAAGTCCCAGAGCTCACGGTTTGCACGCAAGAACACGATCATCTCGAAGTTTGCTGGTAGCAAACTTGAGCGTAGAGGGCTCAGCACCAATTTGCACTGAGAGAAGAGGCGCTCGCACCGATTGCTGGTGGGGGGGAGCAGAAGCAGGGCAGCGTACTTGGTCTCGGTAGCGCGGCGTGGCGTTTTCGCCTGGAGCAGTGTTTCCGTCTCAAAGTCCGCCTTCTTGGGAGCCTCAATCAGTAGAGGAGCGGGAAGAGTAAAGCGGGCGACAGCCTCCCCTTCTTCAGCGTTCATACTTCGGTCCGTCAGCAGTTTGACCACAGCGCTTTCGAAGTCAGGAGAATGGACGATTCCTGCCGAAGGGCTGAGGTGGTGTAAAGTAGCAGAATACTTCGCTATGACAGCATCAAATAGGAGCCTCACATCGCTTCGAAAACGGTCCTCCGATTGGAGCTTGACACAGACGCTATCAAGAGCTTCCAGCTTGTTGACAAGCTGCACAATCTGGCGGTGTGTACTTGGGCGAGGAAGCAGATCTTCGACCGCAGCTACCATTTTGATGGCTTCGCGAATCTTCACGTAGCGAGCGAGCATCTGGTAGGTTGATGACCACCGAGTCGCGTTGGCTTTCAATAACTTGTAATCGGTATGACGAGCAAGCTCGGCTACGTTGTTAGGGTAGCGCAGCTAGACACAGAGCGTCTGGAGTTGGTCAATGAAGGACTGATATGATTCCAGAGATCCGCAAACAGCCAGATTGAAACGATGGCTAGCGCAGCCAACGAGAGGAACCCCCAACGGAGTTGCTATGGCTTGGTTCGTCGCACAATTGTCCGCTACGATGAATAGAATCATTGCACTGTCCTTCTTGTAGACGTCGAGGATGGCATCGATCAAATCGATGTGAGCATCGGCGCTTTGGCCGTACTCTGCAGGCGAGACAGCGAGTAGCACTTGTTGCAGGGCTCCATCTATATCGAAAAGGCCGTAGACGGCGAAGAAGTGCTATGTTCCCGAGGTCCAGCCGTCAAACATGCGCCAAACTTGTCGCCCATATTCACAGCGATCCGCTCTTCCACCTTGGCAGCCACGTGGCGCATAAGTCGCACCAATATCTTCGACGAGACCGGCTTAGGCGCAGCCAACGAGCGCATAAGTGGGTCGTCCACCTCACTGAGGGCCTGGTTTCGGGCAACAACCCACTCCATCCACTTGAAAATCTCCATCGTGCGTTGGTCCACGAAGTCGTGGGCTTCGAGCGACTGGCCGTGCGAACATTGGCTCTCCTCGAAGGTCTCATTGTAGCCTGGGTGGGACGCCGCGAGGTGGCTGATGAGATTCGTGTAGCCCGATTCAGGGACCTGCTTGCGGACTCTGTCGCATGGCTTGCAAGAGAAGTGGCCGCTACCGCAGTCCGTGAAGAAGAGGCTTGAGATGTCACGTGAATGGGTCATGGTGCTTGGACTTGTCAAAATTGAGAATAAGCAACCCGAGTTGGTGTTACATGTCTTTGCTTGCTCTCGTATGAGCCACTCATTCGTGGCTCGATCATTAGCTTGCAGCTGCCACTTTTTACCTGTAAAAAGGTCAGTATTATTGTTACGGGGAGAATTGTATATTTTACGGAAACCTTTCATTTCCAATAATCCGTTATTTCGTCAATACAATACTACAATTATATATTATATTTATTGATTCCCAGCCCTGTGCACACCGCACAAAAATCCCATACAAGGCAGTTTGTGCATCAAATAGAAGCATACAGTTGAGCGCGGCCGACAGACACCAGCCCGAATAACTGATTTGATGAAAGGCGTGTTCGATTCCGTCTTAAGCTTTCTGTTTAAACAGCAGAGTATATTTGAATTATAGTATGAAGAATTGTGACAAATTGCGATACTTGCTGAGCTGTAGAAGAATGGTGCAATTTGGTCCCTGAGTCAGACTGACGACGGCGAAACACTAATCCATTTTGCACTTGTATTTTAATTCTTTGTTGCAAAATTTGTTGAGAAAAGCCTTCAACTTGATGAAGAATGGTCTGGTCGCTCATTGACTGCTTCAGACACGCGAAAGTATTGGAAGCCTAAGAAAGCAGTTTGTGCTGCTGACCCGAAACATTCTAAACGAGTCCTAAAATGTCCTATTTGTCCTAAAAACAACGGTAGGTACGATTTATTTCTCGCGCAGCAATGGTTTAGCAGATAATATCGTACTTTGAGAATCTTATCCTAAAAACAATTCTAATGTTAGGACAATTAAGGACTCGATTAGGACGTATTATTCGACACCGCTGACCCAGCTTCTGTGGACCAGATAGATCTATTTGATAATTGCACGCGAAGAGAAATACTTATTCTAACATAGCGCTGATTTATCCACTGAACCCAGGCAGTAGCTTACCCCATGTCTTATTGATTTGGCGATTGATGAAATACTTTTGCTTGCCTTGCCTGTAGTTCGAAGTAATACGACTCTTCTATTTGTGCAATATTATCGTAAATGTTCTACAGCATGTAGAATGTCAATCAATACATCAATCAACTTACCTATCTCAATTCGAAAAAAACCAATACCGAATATATATATATATGCTTGCATTCTCAGTGTAAGAGCATCTCCAACGGTGCACGGTAAACGCTACACGGCAAAGAGCAATTTCAGTGAATTTTATAGCCTCTCTAACTTTTTTTTGTTCCCGTTTCACTATAATTTCTCCCAGCGGTGCCACGCTATAGTGGCATTGGAGCGTAGCGACGCTACCTCACTGGAAGGGTTGCGAGGAAGCGCGTGGCAGAAAAGCTGCGCTGATGCTGCTTCTAGGCCGCTCGCACATCGCCGACACGGTGGTCTCTCCGCCGTGTGCTCAGCGTTCATATACCGGGTGTTGTCCTATTTGCTGAAAATGGGTTTTCGACCGCATTTTAGCGAATGATAGCACGCTAAAAAATATACCGGGCGCCTGGCGGCGACACGGCAACCGCGGCTGTTTTACCGTGCGACCGCCAAATTATACCGTTTTATATTCCCCGTTTACCGTTACCGTGCACCGGTGGGAGATAAAATACGGAACTCCGGTAAAAATTCACGCTAATTTTTTGCCGTGTAGCGTTTACTGTGCACCGTTGGAGACGCTCTAAGGGGCTGGTTCCTGCTCGGGGGTCTGGAAAAATAAAACAGCATTCCTATTGGCCAGGAATAGAAACCCAGATAATAAAGCCAAGGGGGTGGGAAATAAAACAAGATAGCCTTCTGAGATTGTGAGAGGCAGTGGCTCTTGCGATGTCACAGACACATCGCGGTGGTACGTAGCAAAACGCAAACCGATTACAAGGGTATTCTTATAAGCAGTGAAAGCCCAAGACACGATGCTCGACTCGAATCAGCAGGGCTAGGTGAACGTTTATTTATGGGTTATAGGCCCAGACCCCCGAGCAGGAACCAGCCCCTAAGTCGCAGACGACCTAGTTTCACGGTACTGTGTAGATCGAAACGCGTATGGGTCAACATTTGTTCTACAACAGATTTTTTTTACTAAAAAACAATTTTCTGGCGCCGTGACTATGCTTCAAAGGCATTTTCTTCTTTTTGCAATTTGGCGTCATGTTTGACTCCGCTAGAGGAAGTGGTAGGCGTTTGAGATGCAGCAAACGATAAACAGGGAACATGTGGAAGATCTATGAGGTGATAAATCTAAGAAATTGTACAGAGAAAGCCTATTTTTACTACATGCGGTTGCGGTTGGCTGGTGACCGGAAGTGCGGCGGCTACACCTGACATTCTTCATGTGAAATACTGCATCGAGCTGAAAGAAAAACGGACCGCGCTGAGGGATGGATCTCTGTGGTAGCTAAGAACGAGTTCAACGAACGAAAGTATGATTGCTTTTTATTCAGTAGGATGGCAACTTATCGACAGCTATTTCAGGAAAGCTAACGAGAGTAGTTTGTGCTATTTTTCATGTACGTGAAAAATTGGAAGACTAATTAAGTAGCAGTTCTGGAGCATGCACAAGTATTTCAAAACGATATCCGGGCTGGACGAACGTGTTAGCATCATTTACTGTTCGAAATTGACTGACTAAGATAGTCATAGTATTTTATTATTTATATTAACTCCTCGAACATGGATAGCGGCTAGAACCTTCTGTATCATTGAGGTTAGGTCGAGAATATAACAGAATTATCAGACGGCAACCCAGTGGTGGTGGGCATGCTTTAAAACCTCGATGTGCCTTTAAGAAGAAAAAAAACTTCTTCTTCGGCTTTGCTGGTGTTGACGGTCCACCCGGTTCTTTTGTCAACCCGAACTAGAGCCTGTATTTTTACTATAAGGTATATCTGATCGACTAGGTACCAAATAAGTCGTTTTATTCGAAGTCCTGTCCACGTTTTATACAAATGACGGTCGCAAAATGCCGTCTTTAAATCTCCACACAATAATCTCATTTCGAAACTAAAGTGGTGGAGAAGGGGTGAAACTAAGGAGGGCCATTTCAAAAAAAGGCCAGGTACGTTTTTGCATTTTTGAAAAAATAAATGACTAAGTGCATTGTGCGAAACATGATTTTTAAAAAAAAATCCAATTGTTGTTTGCGCGAGGACAGTGTCGAGAATAGTCTTAGCAAAAAGAAGTTACTATGTGGTGTATTGCCGAGCGTAGCGATGAAATTATGTTAAAAACGCTGGCTGAACAGAGTTTGTTAAGATCTAGGTAGGGGCTGTTCGCTTTACCCACCACGACTAACTTCGTTACTCCTAGTTAGGTTCACCTACTGTAGATAGTGAAAAAAACTGCCTCCCCAAGCTTGCTTTAATTCTGTCGAAGACAAGCTCTGTAGGACTCATAGTTGCATTGATAACTCTACAAGTCTAGATAATATCTCGAGCGCTGAGCCACTGCCGAACCGGTTTATAAGGTGTGGTGTCTTAGTCTCCTAATAAAGAATTGAATAATTGACGTACAGAACTAGCGGTGCTTCATACTCGACCCAGGACCGAAATCGACTGTAGTGAGTGAATAGGTAAGTTCATAGTGTTGTACTCTCGAAGCAATCTGTAAGTCACTTTTACAAACACTTCTTTTTCAAAAGAAAATTGCTGAGGTACAATAAACGAGTAAATTCATAGCAAGCGTCATTGAGAGAATATGCACAACTGTGCACTGCTCATAACGTAGCAGACACTGAGCACCGTCAGTATTTTTGCTTTCACGCAAATGGTGCCAAGATTTTATTTTTCAGAAAAAAACAATACCTGGTATTAATGCCTGGCCTTTTTGTGAAATGGCCCTCCCGAGCATGGCCCTCCTTAGTTTCACCCGTGGAGAAGAAGCCAATTTTCATGTCACACAAACTTTAACATGTAGTTATGCAATCAGAGTGACGGGCTCAATGGCCATTTTAAAATGTACTGTAAAACCTATAATTTTGCCCTCCCTTAAATAACCCCCCTCATTTTGAGCAAGTTGGGTGGGGACAGACGATAGTGCCCTCCCTTAAATACCCCTCCCTACAGGTATTTCATAGTACCCCCCCCCCCCACCCCTTTGGGAATTATCAGATTTCCTCTGGGATTTTACCTCTGGTGTTTACAATCAAAGTGGAATGGGTCGAAGCAGCCCGAGTCTTCACTGTCACTTTTGGGGAAGCGCAAATTCACCGTCGAAGAGAAGCTTGCTGTCGTTGAGGAGCTGGAGGCATCTACGGTGGCTGCTACTACAAAGAAGAGCAATCTGGGCCGGAACACGGTGCGCTTGTGGAGAGGACAGAAGTGAAACAACTGTGACCCGCTTTCGCCGCTGCTTTCTTCGCGCTGATGATGAACTGTCTCTCACGACTCACTCTATTTAAGGAAATCGTTCACTGCACTGCTTCAAGGCGGTATCGTTAACGAGGTTTAACGAAGTTGCTAAAATGCATTCTGACCAAGACGATGAAGCCAGTAGCTTTTCCGACGAAGGAGAACTGATCATCGACGACCTTTAAGTAGGAGGGCCTAAACTAGTGCCCCTCTTTGGGGGTGGGGTACTAACGTAATTCCCCAGGGGCACAATTATATGTTTTACAGTACGTGTATTCCCAGTGTAAGTCGGAGACGACCTAGTTTACCAACAGACTGCAATACAAAAAGAGACGGACAAAATGACTAAATAAATAAAATGAATGTCTGCCTCTTCGTCCGACACTACCGAAGCCGGCATGCTCTAAAACTGTCAGTTTGTTTATTAGAGCATATCCAACGGCCGGTATAAATTCGGTATCAGTAACACGTGCCCTACAGTAGGCCCTACTATCCATAGGTCCGTCTAGAGCAGCAACAAACACTTCTCGATTTTCTGCTCAAGACTCAAGACTCAAGTCCACCACATAATAGCCTAATGCGGGTGTCCTTCGTAGTGCCCTTAGTAGTGTGTATTGCCATCACTGCTTGTAATGCTCTGTAATTTTACGGTACCGGTACGCAATAGTGCCGTAACGTTGGGAATATCTTTTAGAAGGATAATGGAAAAATGAACACATTACATTCATGTTTTATTTCGCCCAACCTTCCAGGAATATCTCTCTCAATTACGCGAGGACGCCCTCAATTTGTTTGCTTTTTCTCTTGATCTTCGCCACCAACTCCGCATACTCCGCTTTATGTTGCATAGTGTTCAGGAAGTCCATGTAAGATTTGTACTTACTGTACTTATGAGTCTCCAAAAACTTTCGCAAAAATCCGCCTCCATTCTCGGTGGTAGCTTTTTTGATGTCATCAAGGATGCCCAACTTGGCAGCATACTCTTCCTTGGTCATCAAACTTGTCATCATTTCCGTCATCTTTGTATTATCCAGTGCTCTTGCTTCGGAATCTTCGCTGTATTCACTGGTCGAGCTACGAGCCCTCAATGTTCGTTGGCGTGACATGACGGGCGCGAAAGCGTTGGCGATCTGATCGGAGTCGGTGGTAAAAGATAATGCCTCGTTAGCAGCCACGAAAAATGCGGTGAGCACCAGCAAGATGTTAGATAGATGCATGGCCGATTGGGATCTCGAAGCTTGAAAGGAAATTGCACAATGAGACCGCAACCAAAACTCGACGCAGAATCGAGGTACGAACCACACGCTCTCGTCTTGTCTAGTGTGTATCGTGTCCATGTGTAGAACGCATCCCTCAATAAAACTGTATCCTTCAGTTATCGTTGGTCTTTGTACATGTAGTATCGGAATGTCACATGTGATGAGGACGTTTTTGTTGTTTGTGGCTGAATATACATACAGTCGCTAGTGGGTGACGGATTGTTTAGACACCGAAGGTGTACGGCTGTCAATCCTTGTTTTCTTTTACTGTTAAAACAGTAAATTATTGTTATTATTACTATAATGTAGGGTTAAATTCAAACGATAGCAAATCCAGACTTTTGATGGATCCTATTACAGCGAAGGCGGTTTCGATTGGCTAAAACATGCGCAAGATGGACGCGAAAGGGCTAGCAATTATAATTAAAAAGCATGCGTTAATTGTAATATTTGAATTGCAAATAATTTTGGTTCGATTGGAAAACAAGCGTGCCGCAAAGCGGCGCAGCCAACTCGCACATTACAAACTTGCTACAAACCTATTAGCTGACGTGAATGAATGTACAAGAGAAGCTAATTTCCGAAAAGCCAATGTGGATATTTTCACAGCAACCCGTGTTGATTTTACGTTCGTTTATGTCTTCGAAATCCTGTCTTAAAACTGGACCACAGTTACTGACCAAGTAGAGCACGAGTACTCAACCTCGATACAACCACAGAGCACTTCTTCTAGCGGATCTATCGATGCTATAGTTTAAACAGTAAGCCCTTGGCTGCGTGCTATTGTCTAAAAAAAAACGAGTGCAGCAATTTTGCACGTTTCATTTAGTAAACAGTCATACCATACATATATCTTATGGCTACGTATTACCGTTCGCCCCAGAGATAAAGTTTTTCTGAAACAGTTTATTTATTAAGATAAATTATAGTTTCTTAATGCGCGCGTTGCTGAAAGTCAGCTTACTTATTGTATCTTAATGTGTAGCTGTACTAGAGACATACCGGGTCGGGGATATGTTACCTTAGTCGTACGCATCATGTATTTAGCGATATCCGTTGGTGACGGTAGCAATCGCAGCCCATCAGCATTATTGGAAGATATAAAATGTAGGACGCATACGCGATCGTCGTCGTATCTTGGCTGATGGACTAAGTCTCTCCTGTTCCTGGTAGTGGTACGAGTAGTAGTACGTACAGCATACAGGGATTAATTCGAGATTAAGTGCGCACACCAATACATGTAGTAGACATCGATTCAATATAAATTTCAAATTAGAAGGTCCTATAGTTTCACCTGTTTCACAGATTTCACTTTACTGGTGTTGATTCAATTCTAGGTTGTGCGTGGCAGATTCGCTGTGGGCGCGCGTTGACAGGACGGCTTGCTGTGTTGACATGGCATGTGGTTGAGGCTCATTCTGGCGGCACATGCACGTCAAAATATGGTGCCACCGCAGCAGTTCACACGTTTAATGCATTTGTTGAGCCCACGAACGGGCTCTGAAGTTTTGACAATTTGTCAGTTCACAAGCACAAACAGGTTTGTCACTGACAAACCTGTTTGTGGTTGGATCACGATGAGACGTTTCCGTACACATGGTTACGGTACGCTTACGGACAGGTAACACTATGGTAGCATACACGTTACAGTAAATTTATGGTACGGCTTACGGGTCGCCTTGTAGGCTTACGGGACGCCTTGAAGCGACTAAGCAAGACTGACACAAGAGCGTGTAACCGTCACTTTCATTTGCCAAGAATTACAAAAGGATCCTCTGTTCGATACACGCAAGATATACGCACTTTTTTCCCTCGAGGTGCGAAAGCACCCGAGCTTCTATTGTCAACCGATGCAGTTGCAAGTGTCCGTTCGCTACATGTATCTGCACTACCAGCCCAACTACTCTCGTTGACGCGATAGTCTATCTGTCTACGCTCATGTTTTCGCAATAGCGAACGCCGCTTCGTGGCGCAGCTACCCGCCGTCGAGGCTAAGAGCATCTCCAACGGTAGTGCAAAATACAAAAGTGATAGGCAAAGTGAGTAGGCTATCAGTTGCATAAATAATACAATTGCACGTGTACAATAATAGCTTTTTTATAGCGGTACGGAAAAAGTGGCGTAGTGCACGCTGCGAAAGCAGTCCCCTACAAGGCAGCAACAAAGCGTGTTTACCGATGAATGCCAGTTTTCTAATTTATATAGGGCTCCCTGAGGGGTGGGCACTCATTGAGTACCAATTGCAGCAACACTCGGTTCTAGCCGCGGAGATAATTCGTCTATAGCCTATAGAAAATGCATCACTGGCACAGCCTATAGAAGCGGCTGTGCGCTTACTTGGGGTGGTATACTGCATGAACATGTATGCTAAGGTTATATGAAGCTATTTTGGGATCGGACCGTGAAGTGGGCGGCCTACGAGACCAATTATGGTTTTTTGCACAACGCGTGCACTACTGAATAGAGCCCTCTATTCACTACGACTCTCCCGTAGTGCTCAATCACTTTTGCAGTGCTACTTTAGGGCTACTTTATGGTCCCAATTTGGAGATCAATTTTTTTGTACTTGTAATTCTGGTCATTTTTGCATATTTTGCACTACCATTATTTAGATCGAAACTGTACTTGCCGTAATTTATTCGGACTTCCAACTAAGTATGCTCAAATAGATTTCGTTTTTTATCGGAACCTCTGTTTCCCGATGTTTTCGACCATGTCAAAAATACTAGCTGTGGAAGGATCTCTTTAGGTTTATCAATTGCAGGTGCTGCGGCGAAACGACGAGATACATTGAGAACGCGAGGATTACGTGTACAGTGTAGAACATGCGACTCTCTGTGTATGAGCTAAGCGAACTGACAGTTGCTTAGTGAAAGTGATTCGTGACAAAATACATACTACTAGTATTTATGAAGCAATTCGGGTACATTTACTGAGTCTTCTACATCTTTATGCCTCACGTCATCTATTAATGCTACTTAAGTTTATCATCACCCCTGTCGAGAACAGCAAGCACATTCCTTTCTTGACCGTAATGGTCGTCAGTAGACGCAGGGGAGAGCATCTCTTCGTCCCCGCTCAAGTAGAGAGTGTGAAGCGCTGTCTTCAACCGCAGCCGCGTGGGCCAGCAGGGACCAGCGCATTTGACTTTGCACTGTTGCATCTACGCTTTTAGCATACGCCCTGCGTCGCTACTCCTTCGTTTTCAATGCGTTGTCAGGAAACCCTTGATCTGCCCTGACTGACTTTGTACTGAAGCTAGCGCGCTTTATCTGTCCATGCCGCTTTCACCGTCATTCAGAAGCCCAACGGGAATCGCAGCCAATACATTCACGCGAATGTACCCGTCGTCGCTGGATTCATTCAGGATCGTGTACACACAGATAAGATTCTTCGGGGTGAAAGCGGAGGGAAGTTGGCTGCTTACCATTCGTGTGCACGCTCCCGCCATTCCTCGAACACGACGTTCACTCTCAAAACTTAACGGCAGTGGCAGCTCGAATCGTTTGAAGAATGCCACGCGTTCGAATGGGACAACAAAAACAGTAATTACAAATAATATTATAAGAAAAGGAAGGAATTTGGTTAAATAAATAGTTACAATTCTGTCTGTGACATGTGCTCAATCTACAGATTTTCAAACCAAACAACAGAAAGTGATACCGAAGTTTCGGTATCACTAGCGTTCTCCCTACTGTAGGCGCTTGGCCAGAGTAAATCGAGTGTTTCTGTGCACAGTTCTTCCTGGTTGGACCCATATTATCCATGGATAATAGTGAACTTCCACAAGTATTACTACATGTGCCATGGTGTCTGGTCCAGTGGAAGTAGGGCTTGTGATGTTAATCCAATGGATAGTATTCCAGACGTAAAGTCCGGGGGCGGAAGGACGACTGTGTACTACGTGCACGACGTACGCGAGTCTTGCGCTGCGAGGGTGTCTGTTCATTTAGCAAGGCATCTGTGAAATTGTCTAGCGCCCTAGACAACGAAGGCGCCAAGATGCTAAACAACAAGTCGTTTCCGCATGTGTGACAGGGATCTTAATTGTGGTGGACTTGGCTAGTTGGTTAAATCCATTGGACCGCAAAACACCCTGGCAGGATATTTATCACGAGACACGAAAGTTTTTCAGCGAGAAACTCAACTTCAGCTTTAAAAGTTAATTCTCGTAACCGCTATTAGTTTTGAAAAGGACTTAGCCTTCCTGAAAAACTTATTTTTAACGCTGAGTTAATGTTCAGCTTAGGATTAACAAAATGGATATGCCGTTGAATTAGATGCGTTAATCAGATGCCAAAGGTTGTGTAAGGCACAATAAATAAAGCACCTTAATACGGTCCAGGTATCGGACACGCTTACACAGCGCGAGCGCATCATTGCAAACAACTCAAGACCCAAGAGCTAGCAAAGGCACTGGAGGATGTCGACTCAGCTGGCGTAAGCGTGGCAAGCTCGCTGAAGATCCTTGGCATAGCCGTCAACTCAAAACGTGATATCAACCAAGGTACCCTCCTGAAGAACTCGGGCTTAATCTTTCAAACGCAGAATGCATTTGCTTTCTACGTTATTACACCTCTAAACATTAATACTATCAATATTTGACTTGTTCAACAGAAGGTGTTTTCTAAAACATCTGCACGATGACACCGTGTCATTGACACGCACTTGATATTCATCACTCACAAATGCAAAACTGCCATTGAATGGGGGCAAGTGAAATACGTCTGTTTCACACATGAAAATAATATTTTCTCCCTATCTGTAGAAAATAGCACGCACAAGGATAGGTACATGGAAATAAAAGAACACCAAATAACAAAGGTTGTTTTAAACAAATTATGACTAGCTCAGACCAGCAACCGGTAGCTACAGTGTCTGGCGTCATTTTGTATTTTATTTGCGTCAATCAACCCATGACTTCAAGGATAAGAGTAAAGTTCTTGGAATAGATTGGTGCGTTTTCAGTGTGCAAGCTTGGGTTTATGGTGTTGTCTACATATCAGCTTAATTTATCGTTTAAACTTCCAAAAGTAGCACTAAAACGCCCCTGGAGTAAGTTAAACGATGACCTAGGAGGTATAAAGAAAAATAAGTAGACGAGTATAGATAGCGGTGATGTTTTAAATGAACGTACTGGGTCAAGCTTGTTACGTTGAGTAGGTTCTCGTCCGTCCCATGCTTGTAGACCTTCATCCACGGCGACAATTCCGGGGTTCCCAAGCAAGCGGTCGTAAGTAGATGCCGAACGCGGAGCTGCCGACGAAGTTCCGCGTTGACGACGAGACCACGACTTTGCCGCGGATCCTAGACATGGTTATGGCGCTCTTGTTGGCATGTGGTCGTCAGCAGTAATTCCGTCGCGTTCATTACGAAAGACAAGTGAAATTTGCTCACGTGCACCCCCAGAGGCAACATCGTATTGAAGTTAGGCGTCGAGTGTTGACGTCGACCTTCGGAGAAAATGTCCGAAGGTGTATGAATTCGATTGGAATAGGCTAAACATGTAACAACCGACTATCCCTAGCCCATACCGCCCGTATCGGTATATGTGCATACACCTGCATACACATACCGTCACAGAAAAGGTATGTGCAAACTTCAATTAAGATTCGCATACAAGTAAGTGCCTTGTGATAGGGCGAAGTTTTTCATCGCACGACAGCCTCTTTCCCCGAAGCGAACGTCATTCTCTTGCGAAGTATTGGCGGTTGATCATGCCCCCCCCCCTAGGGGTTCATCACGGGGCAAAGCTGGTTGCGGAGATAAGACTGTATTGTCGACATGGACTCCCCCATTGTCGTCTTTAAGGCGGATCCGAAGTTCTGCTTGTCCAAAATCCTCAAGATGCCCAGGAAGGCCTTCTTCTGTATGTACGGTATGATGTCGATCCCTGCCTGAGGCGGAAATGGACTGGTCCTTTGTATCCCCACAGACGCGTTCATCAGAGGAATGGCTGTCCACAATAGTCAGGGGCGCTCGATGATGCCGTAAAACGTCATCCACTACGAAGGCGAGCTGCTCCCGTAGTATCTCCCAATCTGTTCTTCCTTGTGCCGTACCGTTAGCCAATTTAAATGTCCATAATAAACGAGATGCAGCTCTTCCTCTCTGCCGACATACACGTCCAGTCGTTGTCTATAAATATTTCATACCTCTGGAGGCATAAATATATCATATGGATACCGCGCACACGTACGGACATGATTTTACACCTTCAGCATATACCGACCTAATTCTTACACTTTTGGACATTTTCCCAGACCTTCGACTGCTCAGCATCTTAAGCTGACCAGCTTCTTTGTCCCTTTTAGATGCAGCTTACTGTTGAATGATGCACTTTCAAATGTACATAGAATATATCGTTTACGGTAGTTTCGGGGGACCACAAAACATGTCGTGGTGGAATGTGACATAAGAGCATTTCCACTGAAACAAAGACGAATTGGGGCGTGGCCGGGCGCTATAAAGTTTTCACAGTTCAACTAAACCTCGACAAAAAGGCAGTCAAACAGTATACAAAAATCAAGTGAGCTGAATAGTCGTCTACTATCCGCCCACTATTATATTTTTAGCTGATGGATAGCCCGAAATAGGCCGTTTTCTGCACGGACTATTTGGCCTCCTGCACGACTTTATAGTGCCTGGTCTACGTCCAAATCAAATTTAGTTTGATCGCAACCGGTGGAAATGCTCTTAGGTACATGAAGCTCATAAATCGTGGCATAAAACCAGCTTATGTGAGGTCTTATTCTACCACTTAAAACAAAGTCGTGCTTCGCCCGAAGAAGCTCTGAAATTTATCACCGAACGATTCCCGTAGACAAAACCAGTATCGTTGTGAAGGTTAGGATTTCTCGACAAAATCTATTAGCGTTGTGAAGGTTGGGATTTATTCTAGTGATGCATCTCCTGCGCCTGCTCCGCAGCCGCAGCATCAAACACTGTAACACTTTCGTTTTACTACAGTAACCGCAACTACATGCTATAGTGCGCGCCATAAATATGCGCGCACATTCCGGTCTAATTTTCCGCGTTTTTAGCGATCAGTGAACTATTGATATTTAATTTTTGCGGATGACTTGCGCCCATTATTTACGACAGTGACAAAAGTCTGTGCGCATACGTGTTACTAGTGCTTCGCGTAGGCTGAGATAGCCGTTTGGGCTCCGCCAGCAACACTTAAAATCAATAATATTGGCGCAAAAGTTGAAAAAATAGCATTTGTTAAGTGTTTTCACTGCAAGAAAACTTTGTGGTGCTTCTTCGTGAAATGCTGTTTTTGTTTTCATTTAGTATGATATCCAAAACACAGGTATTGCAGCACTCTTCCCTGGCAACATTCACGTTCTTTTTTCATTGCCATGCGGCTATAGAATATTGTATAAAACAGATACTGCGGCGAAAAAACGGCTGCACCGACCGATCTACCTGGTTGTAGAGCCCCCTGCTCACTCTTGAGTGCACAGGGACAATTGGCTCTGGGCAATTTCAAAATATTTTACTGCGCTTGCCCCCCAAAAGCAGATTTGAAAATCGCAAATTTTCCAACTAGTGCGAGAGCTGCTTGAACCGCCATCATTCGTTCCACTTTATTTAGCGTACACACCAGTAGTATCACCAAATACCCAACAACAAACACAGTTAACAGATAGTTGTGGTTGGTGCAACTGAAGACTGCAATTGGACAGCGTAGAACCAGCATCGCCATGACGGTGACGACCTCTGATTGCCACATGATAAGCACCGTCCAACTCCAGCTTGGAGCGAACCAGCCACATAAAGCCGTCACGTATCTCGTAGGAATGAGGTAAGCCCATTCGAACGCCCCCAAGCTTTGATTCGTCGGTCGAACAAGGTCAAGTGCTTTACCGTCGATACCGACAAACAGCATTGAGGTTGGTAGAGCGAGTATCAACGCTGCAAGCCACTGGTTACCTCGATAAAATAGTACTTTGGCGATCGGTGTAACCACGCACTGCTGTGAATCAATAACAAAGTTAATACTATCTTCGCGTGCACTACCGTTGTTGGCCCGCGACGAATGGGTGGACTGATGGTCCTCGCTATTTGGCTGTTCCTCGTAGTAGTTAAGTAGTGTTTCGATGCGGTGACTGAGTCGAAATGCGAGCCACGAAAACTCCTAAGACCCGACTGTAGTGGCGACGGAGACAAGAAGAAGAACCGCTTCTTGTGGAGCGTACCAAATGAAACTCATGATCGCGGGAACCAGAAATATCCCCGACAGCAGACGCTGCGTTGACGGCATCACCGCGATGGAAGCGTCGGAGTTCGCCAGACAAGCTTTTCGAGCTCAATAAAGACGAACTGTGAGGATGGGGCGATGAAGAAGTATTCTCCCATAAAGTGAAGCTGGCATCGAAGTCGGATGAAGCTTGGTACACAGGCGTTAGGAGCACAACTAGACCGTTGCCAATGATGGTACTGTGCAGCGGGGGCGGTTCTCGCATAGTAAAAACGCGAGTGTAAGGGATCCACTGCGAACGAAGTACCCTGGTCTCTTCATCACGAATAATCGAATGTGATCCGCAAGCACCAACGAGCTTCGCGATTCCAGGGAGTTGTTCAGCACGGGGCATATTGCGGTCAAATTCGGCCAGATATCGGTTGAAACGTAGAGAGCGAGCGGGTGAATCGGAAGAATTACCATAACTCAGTGAAAATCACTGAAATGTGTCAAAAGGATTGGGATAATTGCCCTAAAAAGCCGTGCCTCAGTGAACGCATAGTAATCTTTGAGCTCTCTTATTCTTAGTATAGAGGTGGATACTGTATTACTGCAGTGACAGCACAAAATTTAGTACAACCGGTGTTCCTACTTATTGGGTCAATTCGAGAAGTAGATTATCGCTAAAATCATCCGGTTTAGTTGAGGAGCTCCAATTGTGGCATAAAGAATATCCTTAGCGCCTAAAAGCGACTATCTTAGTGGACTCTCAAAAAATGAGAATGCAAAAATATTTAGAAGTGGAAGTGATGCTGTTGGACACCATGTGAACCAATACCGAAATGAGTAAAATTGCTCGCAATGCGGGGTATTTGTAGGTTCATATGCGGCTACTTCTTTTTATCTACTGCTTTCATAAAAATTGCATACATGCTTGAAGTGCCTTTCCTACATCCACGCTGGAAGTCACCATTTCAAATATATCCACTCAGAATTCCACCAATGACGCTCGCATTTTCCTTAGGTTGTTACAGAGCACAAAGGGATTAATTCAATGTTTTGTAATAGTTAATGATTCGCTATCCTCTTCACTATACACATCTAACGTTCTATTTACACGTTTCCATAGTCCCAACGAATGATATATTGCTGCATATCTTGTCATAAATTTTAAGACCAGAAACAAGCAACGAGCTGCAAAACCAACCCGCAGCTAGTGGTAAAAGAGGCAATTAATATTCGAGGTAACTCCGCACAGAAATTCTGGCGATAGACCGGTAACAAAGCGCCGTAGTATCTGCTATTAATCCGCATCCAGCCTAAAAGGTTAAAAGGTTGAGCAGATCAGAAAAAAGTCTCTGTTGGCAACCAAAACGAGCATGGTAGGTTTTGTTGGCGTACTAGAAGTGGGTCCCAGAGAGGAGGGAGAGACTCCAGTCGCACTTTACACACTTAAGTAGCCGACATGAAGCCCAAACCATGGCAGTCGGCTAAAAAACACACATGATGAAAGCGTTTAATGAACTACGCAGACAAATATTAGTACATAGCCTTTGTGTTAGTACTATCAGCTAGCACTGACATCAGTGCTCCCCAGTGTTCAAATCGTTTTGACATCTCTCAGTGATTTTCACTGACTTATGGTAATTCCTCGGGTGAATCGACGTCCATAGGTGCCAGCAACACAGTTTGTCAAAGCTACATGTAACTTCAAGAATGCTAGAAAAGCGAAGTATTCGGAGCCCCCAACAGTTTTCGGAGACGGAACGATGAAGCGGAGCCACTTGGTTTATGCAACTGTACGCTCAGTGTGTGGTGCTTGATTACGTTTTGGAGCCACGACACCTTCGCGAAAACAGCCTGTGTGTGAGAGAGAGTGGCTTGACTGGGTGCTGGGTACTCTTGATCTAGTGCCTGCCAACCTTAATGCGGTGTCTACACTGTAGAGTCGACAGTAGTGTGATAGAGTTTTTACGTCTCACCTCTCCATGATCTGAGCGCGAGCACCTTGCTCGTTCTTATCGATCACCCGAGTCGGTCTGCTGATCGACAGGTGAAGCGAAAACAGCAGGCGACCACAAAGATGTGGACTACTGTAGTTAGCACTGCGTGAAGCCATCTATCTGTACCAGTGAAAATCCATTCCTCTAGTCGATTATTAAACTCTTGGTCGGTATTCTGGATACATGTACCAGACACAGCTGGAAGCGATCTTATTAACAGCCGACCATGCAAACGTTCCCCCTTCCGTTCGAAGCTTCTTCTCCACGAGAAACTCTCACTCCGCTCCTTGGTGGTCTTGCCCTAACTTCACTCACTGTGGCAGCATTACTGGAGCACTTCAACAGTCAGTGGTACAGTATTGATATCGGAATCACTCGAGAACGCGCTTACTGTAGCAGCGTCTATCTCTCAAACCGTGAAACCCCGAACGTGAACGCAATCAAATGAGGAAATATAACGCACGACGGACAAGACCATATCTTGAACTAGTACACCGCCAGCCAACCCTACGAATGTTACAGTAGATTCGCTAAGTATGTGGCCCACGGGAGGACTTCTACAACTCTGTCCTTGCGCGTGTTGGGCTTTCGTTGCTGAGCAACTGGCATCGTCGTACATTAACAGCGGCGGCGTCTCAATGTGAGCAGTGTATTAGCAATGAGCACCACTCGGGGCGTCACTGACGAAGCCACGACGGAGATAGTCTCTCCTACCCCGGGGCCAACATTTTTCTCCGCAGCAACGCAATCCCAACCACTCGACTTTGGCGCTCTTGCTGGTACTACGAACCACAGACAACATTGCGCTGCGGACAGGATATCAATGACCAACTACACGACTACTCTGCTCGCAGAAGTCACTAACCACCGTAATGGTGTTTTAAAATGTACCGGATGCAGCTTTTACTTCATGTACTCGTATTCCAAGTTGAAGTCGTCCGGATACTTCTGTTTGTCCGGATAAACTTCTGAGCTACCTGCCTCTGTATTGTGATTGGCTGAACGGGCTCCCCTACACCATGAAGCCAGACACTTCAACGCGGCACTTGGCCCATGTGTTTCCTGCGCGCATGCCGCGGCCTATTATTCTCCCTTCCTCGCCGCTCTTCCCCGCTCTTCCGTCCCTTTCTCGTCTCGTTTCGCTGTCTTTTGAACCACTGCGGAGCTCAACTCTTGGAAAGACCGACACTCGAAAAATCGACTTACAGCGGAGCTGTGGGGCTGAAGCTCCTCGCTTCGATTCCGGCGTTTATCGGACACTTTCAGCCTTAGTTCATCACGTGGTAGATGACCACTCGGTCAGCCAACCGGACAGTGCTGTTCGACATTGAAGAGGACAATGTACGGACAACCACAGCGACGAGATCAAACCGAACGGAGTCGTCTGCAGCCAGTACGAGATCCCGTGCTGCTACCAGCAGTTCTAGATCTCACTCCAGACGTAGAGCAGGCGAGAATAAGCGAGTCCAGTCGGTTGCAACGGCAGACTTCCGTGGTACGAACCCCATCATGGAAGGAGAGTTTCAGGAAGAAGAGCAGACAGAGAGAGTCCCCACTCTAGACGACCGAGGGCACATTAATTTCACCAATTCAAGGTACAAGAAGTCTGTGGACTCTGCCAAGCGTAGCGTCCGGGCGAGAGGCGCTCTACCTGCAGGCTCAGCGAGGTCCAGAGACCCGTTCAACCCGATCTCACCGACTCGAACGAGTCGAACGCAGACGCTTGATATCCAAGAAGATATCGAGGAGCAGGACGAATACGAAGACCAGCCGTACGACTGTCGGAGGCAATTTCAACAGCAACAAGCTGTGCGGATCGAGCCCCGCGGTCGCTCGCGGTCTCGAAAGCAGAGTATCTTCGGTAGCTGGTCTTACAGTGGCCAGGCGTATCCGAATTGGTTCTTACGCTTGTGTACGGCAATCGCGCTCGTGCCAATTGTCGTATGTGGCTTAATCTTCTGGCCAGTTCTGGCAGCAGCGTCGTTGACTACGATCCTACTGTGCTTCTGCTGTTACGAACATGCGTGGTTATCATTTCGTATTTACAAGCAGTTGCTCGGTACTTATCAGTGGTATGAAGGTAACGAGGGACCTATGGATCTTGGAGATGCTATTGGCGATAGTACACGCAGTAACGCGTCTGTGGTTTGTGGATACCACGATGGAGGTGATGGACGCTTTAAGAACTCCTTTGTCTCGTCAGGCTTCACACACTCAACTACATCGTTTCAGACCGGTACCATGCTCGGTTCGGAGGACGGTAATATGACGTTCTTAAGTAACGATAAGGATCCAGTTGCTGAGCCCGACACAAGACGTCCCAAGCCGGTCTTTGAGGTGGAGATAGAGACTTCACGTGGTATACTGCTCGGTATGGCAAACTTGCTGTTCTACGGGAACTTGCGGCTAACGCGCGTTGTGGTTGCTGTCTTGATCACCATTTGCTGGTCGGTGGCTTGTACGATGGCGTTCCCGTTGATTCCGTTTCCCGTGGCTAGTACCCCGACGGAAATCGAGTCGGCTCCATACTATTTCTGGGTGGTAAATTTAGTGGCTTCGCTGTGTGCTGTAAGTTGCCCTACCTGGCCTAGTGCGATCTCGCTGGTGGTGCAAAAGTCTGCGTTTGAAGTGTTGCTGTTGAATGCACTCAATTGTCCATTGGCAGCGTCAGTAGGGTGCACCGCAGCTCCAGTTACGTCGTTGCAGGCTTTCGTACTGGGAGCAATGGCGGTAATGGTGGTACATTCACTCTCAACGCATGGGCCTGCTAGTCTTGTGGTTGCGGCAACATTGGACTTGCTGGGTTACGCTTATGTTGCAGGAGCGTTGGGGTTACTTATCTCCATGGTGGATCCTTATGATCTGAAATCTACCTGGGCTACGATCTGGCTCGGTATGCTTAGTGCGATGTGGGTGGCGCAGCTCGCCGGCTATGTGTGCGACGCTATAATGTACCGCTTCCAGCTCCCTCGCATGCGCTTGCTGCCTCCACGAATTGTCGTGACGTTGGACGTAGAGGCTTCGCTATGTGCTATCGTGGCGGGTAGTCTGGTGTTAGTCTTTGGAGGAGCTGTGCTGGATGTTCCTGGTGCTGTGGTGCCTAAAGTGCTCTTCACAGTCGGCAGCGTGCTAATGGCGCGGTTTGGACGGCTCGTTATCTCTCTGCTGAAGAAAGCAGCGGGTGTGCGGTGGAGTGGCCGTCTCATGCCGGGCTTTGGCGGAGCATTGGACGGCTCTCATGCGCTGCTCTTCACGTCGATCGTGTTTGTTAAATATTATCTGTACGTCATGGCGCGGCAGACAAATGAGATGGATGACATGAGTGGCAGTGGAAGCTCCGCACTATGGGCGACAGTCACGTTTAGCACCGACCTTCGCAGCTAAGGACAAGTTAGTTCTGCGATGTTATTTAACGTGTTGAAAAACGAATGAAGCTCTTTAGGTGATACGTTACTACTTAACATGGAAGTACAGGATTAGGGTGCTCCCGTTAGCCTGCATTTTTAGCAATTTTCTAACAGAAACTTCAAGTTACAGATTCTAATGTGGAGATCTGTACTATTGATCCTTTATTTAGCTTACGGGGTGCTGCAATGGCTCTTACATTTGTCTAAGCCACAAACTGCTTACTTAAACGGCATTGACTTGCGGCGTTCTGGTGTCTCGGTGTCATTGCGCTCCATTCGAGTTGAGTGCAGCATCGACGGCCCGGAATATGACGCTCGGCGAGCGTAATATGACGCCTGCTTGAAGATCCTTTCCACTGACGCATCCTCGGCCGACGGTGGGGCTAGAAGCGGTAGCATATACTCCTCATCCTCCGCTTTAGGGAAAGACCGTTTAGCCACAATGTAGATTCCCAACAGGATAAGTGCAAGACTGAGCGAGTAGAGCACATAATGCCACGTAGGCAAGTGCTTCATGTCCCGGAAGAAGCAGAGACCCGAGATGGCGCCAGACATGATATAGCTCGCTTCGTACAGATAAATCACCACAACTGCATCTTCAACAGCCAGCGCCTCGTTAAGTAAATACAGTCCAAGTAGCGCTGTTCCAACCGCGCCGATGATACACACATAAGTCACTGGAAACGACCAGATGCGACTAGCTCCGTCATCGTGGACAATTCTCATCACAGCTGCGAGGAAGAAGAGCTGGCCACTCATTACGCCAGCAAAGACACTTAACGACACACGTGCGATCACTGGAAGTTGCTCTGGACTAGAAACTGGAGAGCTCTCCACGCCAGCTCGACGGGTTGTAGTAGTAAAGTGTAGCGCGTGTTTAGCATGGTGGATCAAGAAACTCAGCAATGCCAGCAACACCACAGCGTATAGAATGAAGGAGAAGGACTTGAATCTCGACCCGAGAATCTCTACCGGCAGCGGGGGGCTATCGTGTGTTCCAGAAACTCCAACCAACACGCAACCCGTGAAGATCAGCACTGCACCCACAAAGTCGTTGGTTGTGAGGCGTTCATGAGGCAATAGGATCGGCCCAAACAGCGTATTCCAGCCGATAGTAAGCCCTGCCATAGGCGCTAGTAGCGACTGCGTGGCGAAGCAGTAGGCCAGAGCCCCCAACGCCGGATTCATGACCAGCATGGAGAACAAGCCGCAGTAGAAGTATGTGCAGCCCAGATTGGACTTTACGCACATAGTGGGGCCTGGTACAGCTCCATGGCTCTTACGGAGCTCGCGTTGCGTTGCTGCCATCTCCTCTTTGTCGCGCTCATTGTGTGCCAGCTTGAGTAGCAGCTTCCCCGTGATCCCGAAGATACTGGAGATGGCGGAGAGAAGAAGACCCAGCGGCCAGCCGATGAACCACATGATCGTACTGATAGGTAACTGTACTGGGCGAGTGTGTAGAGCTGCTGGGAAGCTGGCAAGTGTGATGATGCGACGCAGGCCTTTGGGCGTCGCAGGCCTTTGACGGTTTAGAAGTGAAAAAGCTGCTCGATTCGGCGACGATGACGCAGTTAGCGAAACAGACAAGACAAAGCCGCGACTGATCTGACTGGTGCTCTAGCCTACAGCACCCGTCAGATCGGTTGCGCCTAGAGTCTAGGCCCAGTTGATGAAGTTGGTGCCCAAACCACAACTTCCAGGACCCTCCAGTATTTTTTTTGTGTATCCCATGATTCCGCGCCACACAACCCAGCAGGACGAGGGGATGAAGGGGGGGGGGGGGGGGGCTTCGCCGGTAATGGTGGGCCGCTAGGCCCGCAGGCCGCCGCAACCTGCGCAGGGTTGCGTGTGGCCCGCCCACCGCGAAACTCATGTGGTTGGCCAAAATTAGGAACAATAGTGATTTCATTTTTTGGTCAAAAAAAGTCTTGGGTAGGACGAGCGAAGCACAGGCTGCTGTGGTGGAGGCTATAGCGCGGCGCCAGTTCCCAACCTCACTTAAGTATTCCAAAATGGGTTCTGGTACGCTACTGTCGGAATGGTTTGGTTTCCCTACCCTCCAGAGTGTCTGGAGCCCAATCGCAAACCCAAGTGCGTTGTGCTAGGTTGTCGCTGTGTGCCCAAAGTAAAGCAGTACAAACAGCGTACCGTCGAGGACGTAAAACATCGAACAGTATTGTATTACGCACGCTACCAGTGCACTGGTGCATCGAAGAAGTCGTTTTCGACCATAAGCGACGTATATCTGTCGTCATCTAAAGTGTTCGTACTAAACTTCCCATATTTGCTAACCTACAAGACAGGGTATATAATCAGAAATGTTTGATATTGTTTATGATGGTATGCTGTCGACTAAAGGAATAGCAGGTGCTGTAACGAATATTGAGCGGCGGCGACAGAAGCGGTACTACGGCCTGAAGGAGCTATGGCTAACTCACACTAATATTCTCTCTCTAGATTGTGTCTTGCACAGATAAAGGACACTAAATGCGAACGCGTTTTTCGTGTTGACCACTCGCAAAAGTTCTGTAGCAAACTCAATGTGTATGGTGCTGATGGAAGCAAAGAACAGTCTGCGAGCATTCAAATGTTGCTGTTGGTTCAAAACGAAGTAGGTCAAATTATGGGAAGAACGCTAACCAAGTCGGAGAATCATGCCGAGACGGAAACTCTTCTGCAAGGTCTAGTATCTAAGATGGGTAGCGAATCCGATGGGCCTCGGATATGTGTTAGTGATAACGCGAACGCGATCGCAATCTCATCGAGAGAGTTTTGGTGATAGGGTAGAGATCATACAAGACCCCTTCCATGTCATTACAACATTTACCGACAAAGTAAGTGATAGTTCTACCAAACGGCGGCTCGCGGGGCAATTGTCAGCAGCTATCTACGATATTCAGCGCAATTTGCGGCCTCCCACGGACTGTGAGCATCGACTCGCGTCGATATTGAAAGCAGTGAATCCAAAAAACATTCCGTGAAACAATCCGAATGGGAAGGTTGTATAGCAAGTAACTTAGCCCAAGTACGCCGAGGTGATCTATATGTCGCCGAGAATCAGTATACTGACGCCGGAGGAGAGGTTCGCGTTGTGCCTACCAGTCAATTGGAAGCTATCCACTCGAAGCTTCGAAAGGTTCTCGACCGCGTTCTATCAGTTGAAGTCGGGCTGCGGATACTGGACATCTTCATTTTGCAGGTTTGAGATCTGTGAACTAAGCGCTGCGTTATTTAGTACCTTCACTAACCGCTTATGTAGCATAATTTAAATGTAGGCGCCCGGTACCAACGCAACCCCAACTTTAGGGGCACCACCTTTCGAAGTGTAGTTCGAAGTGCTATTGTGTGTCAAGATCTCATTCCAGAGTCTCCCCAGATGGAATATATGAGAAAGCTCATGACTACAAAATACAGCGATACTACTCCAAGTGAAAACTATCGTGGTGGTGCAGCACCATCAGCGGAGCACAGACCTTGGGAGCGTCTTTTTGACATGATTCAACTCCGAACAAATAATGTGAAAGCGGACATTCTTGCCAGGAATGCACCAGCGCATGATATTCGTTCGCTACTGTCTGCTACCTACATCAAGCAAAAGCATCTCTCTCGTGAAAGCTTTGTTGGATTATTGGGGCTGGAGCCGGAATATGACGCTGTTAGGGAATTTTCTGCACAAGAGCTCTCACTACTAAAGCAGCTTCGAGCTGAGCAACTCGCTTCACAACAGCCTTGGTCGAGCAGTGAGGTAGTCTCTACAATATTGTATAACTGCGCTATGGAACGCCTGGATAATAGTGCACTCAATATCCGAAAGGGGGGATTCCGAGCTGTTGCGAGACGTCTACCTGGTATGGACGACCAATTGAAGAAGAAGCCAGTTGTCATAGGGCAGCGCATCAAACTAACGGCAGACAAATCTATCTGTGATGACGTCGCGACGCCTGACGAAGGTGCTTTAATGCAAAATATCTTCTCGATGTTGCGCACATCGACGGCTCAAACACAAAAAGCAACTTTACGCAGTTGTGTATAATTTCGCTGCTGCCACATGTGAAGGCACTAAGCCGAAGTCGACGAAAGTGCTACTTCGGTGATGGGACGGATTGAAGCGGGCTCAAAACCGCGATAAAAAGAAGAAGGCGGGTGTCATTAGTGGTGATCTCGAAGTGGCAGTACATATTCTTCCAGATCAGTCTACCAACAGTCCTGGGAATTTGCCGGAGAATAACCCCGAAAAGGATCCCGACGAGGTATCCAAGCGACCCACAAATCCTCAGCAGCTCCGTACAACTGGACAAGGTAATGATGCTGTAGCTGGACTCGGTACCGACAGCATGGTACAGCCAAATCCGCTAACTACGTGTTCTGCTGCACCCGAAGTGGAACCAATTCCAGATACGCAGTCGGCAAACGTAACTAACGTCGCTCTTCCTGCCATCGTAAATATGCTGCCTGTGCTGGACGATACACTCGCCGAACACTTGCTCGACATCGCTTCTAAATTCCCGAAGCATACACCTGGAAAATGGCCCCTGTTATTAGCCGAATTTCAGCGATTAAAACCCCAGTGTGTGATGTCCCAAAATTCACCGTGCAAGCGGCTGGAGAAATATCAAAAGCGAAAGCATCCAGCCCCCATAGTGGCAGCGAAGACAGGAGTCGTTACAGTAAGTACAGAAAAGGAAGCTCCGGTGGCAACAGAAACAAGCTCGAAAAAACGGTCGTTGCCTGCATGCAGTAGCTGTCATGATTGCAAGCGAAAATGCGGGCCATCAAGCTCCAATCCACTTTGCGAACATTGAAAAAAGGCGCAACGCACACCGATAACATCATTTTTCAACCAGTCTTGATTCTCCATTCGTAACATAGTTTAAGTTTTCTACAATACACTACACAAAGATGCATAATGACGTCAGTGCTTCAAGTAATAGAGCAAATAATAAGTATTATCAAGCAAATTACCATTATAGCTGTATATGGCTTGTAGCTCTCGCATCTTGGCGCTACATGGTGAATACAGCGCATTAATCGACAGTTCTTTGTGGTATAAGTCATGGCGAGGACGATAAAATCACTGACAAGTAGCAACGCGTCCTGGATAACGTATACCAGTACTTCCGTGGCAGCAGTCGTTCTCATGAACTCGTGACGTCAAACCTTCGGTGGGAGCTTCTCCTGAAGTGGTACCTACACCGATATCACATAAGATTGAACCGCCATCGGCACCAGCGCATAGAGAAGCACAATTAGGAGGTAGTATAACGTACAGAAGCACAGCCGTGTTCGCAAAGCCCACTTCTGCGCGGTCCCCACTACTTCACCGAGCTTCTTGGAAAATGATTGAGAGCAGTCGTCAAATAAAACAGGGATCATTTTTATCCGGTAGTATTTTGCAGCACTAGTAATTTCAATATTATATTTAACGAAGGGGTGTCACTATCACAAGATGGTGGGCTAGTCGGGACAAACTCCCGGGACAGTCAACGGTCGTATAAGGTGACAGACGGTCACAGGTGGTGGGATTGGTCTCGGAACAAGCCCACGAATACCGGTCAAGCCCCTCCCCCCCCCTCGGGGGGGGGGGGGAGGAGGTTATCAATCGGGAAGGTGGTCACAATTCATACGTAATATAAATGTTGCGGAAGTGGCATGTAACCTTGGGCTGCATCGTTACATAGTACCGTGGAAACTAGAGAGTTGGGCTGTCCTTGACATTCTACAGTATATAAAAATCTCTGGAGAAATTGGTTTTGCAGGCCCGAATACTAACAAGTTCTTGCGTGCACCCCCCCCCCCCCCCCCCCCCCTCGCACCCCTCGCCGATCAACCTCTGAGAGACGTAGTGGTCTATGCATCGGTGATTGGACTGCTCTCTCGACCCGGATACAGAGAATTTTCATCACTAAGCAGCCAACTTTGTACCCAGCTACAATGGCGCCCCGCGGCTAACTGCAACTATTGGTTTCGCAATACAAAGGAGTTGTGTAATTGCCGCAGTACTGGCGACCGGATACTTTATTCGGGGAACATTTTCACACACCAATTCCAAATGAAATTCCCTGGGTACACTATCATAATACAACGTATTAAAGTACCGGTATTATCGTGCTAGTATACCGTAAAACTGGATATGTAATAATAATATGGAGGGTAATTTAATCGGCAAACGTTTGATTGAATATGGTCTACACGAAATTTCCATCCTATATACTGCTCCCTTTTAAGTACGATACAAGAACTTGACATGTTGGTGGGCTCACTTATGACTTGGATTTGTAAGTGGGCGATTGTCTCAAACCGATCCAAATCGGCAAATTTGGGCAGAATTCACAATATTATAGCGATATAAGACCAGGTACTGTATTCGGAGGGGTAATATATATACTTCAAGTATATGGAGGGGGGGATGTGATGATGCAGCGTTTCCGTGAGCTTTCAAGCAAGTTCAGTAGTTCAACAAAACAATATTTTTCTACTTCAGCGTCACCTTGTTTTGTTATTACTTTCAGGAGAATTTAACCGTAAAACTTGCTACTTAGTTGCTGTCTCCGTCACAAGCGATCGCTTTCGCCTCGTTTTCGCAGATCCTGTTGGAAACTTTGTCATATTCTTCCAGAATCCACGCGTTGAAGGGGTTTTGTCGAATATACTGGAGAAGTTTCTTCTCGCTGAAGCTCTTGTTTCTCACCTTGGCCCTTTTCAGCAGATTCATGCGGTACGCCCCGAGCAAGTCGCGGCGGTTTAAAGGGAAAGCCAACAACGCGTGAACGAGGTCACACTCTGCATTACACTCCTCGATTTGTATCGCGTCTTCCTTTTGCTCTTGCAGAAATCGGGCGCGGTCATCTGCGTCTTCTTGCATGACTTCAGCAAAAAGTTTATCGGTCGCCTTTATTTGGGCTTGATATTTTTCATTCATCGCCTTAGCTTTGACACAAAAGGCTTTGGAGTTGGTTCTCTTTTGCTTGCAACCTTCTTCCAATTCTTTTTTTTTCTCGCCCAGAAGAATGCCTCCGTAATCAAGTCCGCCATCAGGTAATGTAAAGGCTCAGGATCTTTATTCTTCGGTGTGGCTTCTTTCTTGCGGGGTCTGATACCCGACCACGATAGCGATGCTTGCGCCGCGGCATGTCGTGGTTAAAAATGTCGTATCCGGACGCCACACAAGTTTCAAACTCCGAATAGTTTCGGAAATGAACGGGTACGGTCTTCATGGTTTCTCTGTGGTCGATAAAAGTTAAAGTCAAAGATTTCAGAACGATTGATTGACATCGGACGTCTGAAGCAGTAATGCGTAAAAATATATTGCAAGTTTTGGCATTGATCAATACTATTTGTACTTCAGTAATTCACGCTCCCTGCTGTAATTTCAACTTTACGAGTGTATCAACTGCTGAAGAGTTATATATCGGCGCTACATGAGGATGAAGGTTGATGTAGAATCAATTTGCTGGAAATCACGGATGTTTAGTCATCGTAGGAAGGGATTTGGTCGTAGTTGTAGCCCTTCCAGCCCTTCCAGGCGCCGTAGAGCTGGTAGGTCGCGTAGCTGCCCGGGATGAAGGCTACAGCAATAAAACACCAAAAAACCATCAGCAACTGCAATGCACGTACCAAATTAGTCATCGCTATGTTACCTATGAGCCCGAGGATAAGGAAAGACAGTCCTCGTTTCTCCTCGTCCAGACCGATGAGTGTGCTCACGTAGATAAGGATGGAGCCCAGTGCGAAGAGACTCGCAGCCGCTAGCCCCGTACGCACCGGAAACGCCTTCCGTCGGGAATCCAAGTCCTGATTGCCACCAACGTCAATTTATTGCAATATCACACTTGACAAAAATAACTGAAACTTACGGGTGCAGCGGCCCGAGCCGCGTCTTCCTTAGAGAACGACGCAAACTTGGAGTCTTCCACGGTCTTCAACACACGCTCGTCAGTGGCATTGACCACACGATGCACGTCCTTCGCCATGTCCGCAGATGCACAAACCGACGCCGTTATCCTGTGTAACCAAGCAAAGATGCTCAAATGCTAAACTGGTCTCTGACCCTTGACAAATCCTCTCTAAACCGATTTTTTAATCGTGTAATATGCCGGATAAGCGTCATGGCCTCGTATGCGTGGAGTGCGGCGCCTCTGTGGCCGAGCTAGTGCGCGACTACGGCAAAGGGAACCTGCGTCTATCCATCTGCAGTGTGTGCAACTCAGTCGCGGACAAATACGTCGAGTACGAGACGATCCTGCTCTTCCTGGAGGTCCTATTGCTCAAGCCCCAAGTGTATCGCCATGTATTGTGTAACCTACCAGCTCCAGTCTCAACCCGGACGACGCTCAAGCTGTTTGTGATCCTGGTAATGCTGGATATGAACGTCAAGGCCTACTTAGTCGACCGGGACGCAGGCGTCACGTTCCGCTCCGAATCCATGTACAGAACCCCCGAAATCCCGACGTCTGGGGCTCGGATCGGACAGTTCTCGCTGCATTTAGTGTGCCTCGCACTAGTAGAGAACGTCGTCTACTTCGTCAGTGTCTTTGCTGCAATCTGGATGGATCCATTTCGTCGGAAATGGAGAGAAAAGCTGTTAAGCGTGGGAATTGACGCGACCTGGACGAGATACGCTAGCGCCATGTGCATCTCAAGCTTCGGCAAGTTGTTTGCACTACTGACGGTCATTTGGGAATTCCATTGGAGCTTCATCCACGTCATTGGGGCTCTGGTAGTGGTGTCCAATGTGCTGGCATTGCAACTATTACTAGGAGAGGAAAATCCCGCATGGAACAAGTCGCCGCATGTTGTGGCCGTTATCGTGTTCGGATTGATTGCTAGAGGTGCAGCTCAAGTTGCACTCTACGCCATGGGCAACTCAGTGATCTTCCATGTACTGGTTTAGCTCAAGTCGATAATTTTGGTAATAAAAGGCTATTTCTAGTCGAAGAAACGGAGCCACACACGTGTTTACTAAGTAGTGGTTAGTGCGTTCGTTGTAAGACCGTCGTCGTTGTAGCTAGCTCGTCTTCAAGTCATGAGCACGGTTGAGTTGCCTATGGTACCCAGTGCGCGGTTATCGAGCTCTTCATCTTCGAGTCGCAGTAATCTCCACTCCGCAGGTTCGATCAATTCTGAAAGGAGTGCTCAGAGTGTGCGTAGCCAACGCAGTCTGTATCAGGAGGACGAAGATACAGAAGAGCCACAAGAGTCGAGCGACGGACTGTGGGATGAGGTTGAACACTTTTTGAACAAGCCATCGCCGAACTTCTCCAATATATCGAAGAAGGCTTCAAAAGCGAACAAACAGTGTACATTGCCGAGTCTGAATGGTAGAAGACCGTCTCCAGACAATCAAGCTACAAAGCCGAGTCGATCGCCTCGTGCTTCGACTAGATCCAAAACGATCGACCCGAAGCTGCTGCAAGAAGCCTTCGCGTATGCCAATCAAGTACAGCAGAACAGCTTTAATGACGAGGATGGACAAGAACAGCAACAGTCGTGGAGAAACAAGACGAAAAAGTTGATGCAACACGCTGCTCTTGGTAGAACAAACTCATCGTCTTCTCTGTCGAGTAATGGAAGAGTCAAGGCTTCTTCAAGTGATACTCGCAAAAAGAAAACCAAGCTAGCGTCTTCGTCGGCGTATAGTTCGTCAGTGAAGCCTAAAGCAGTACGAAAGAAACGCAGTACGTTTGATGACTCTCCAGATACAGGATCTAAGTCGAAATCCAAGGGCCACATGGATCCCCAGACCCTGCAAGCTCTCGTGAGCAATTTCCAGAACGGAACGACGTTAGACGAACTCCGTCGAGAGTTCGTAGCCTCTCAGCAAAGCATGGCCATGTCTCGCCAGGTTCTCCAAGATGCAGCTCAAAATTTCTTCCAGTCCCACTAGTTACACATCAATTCGAAAATTTACAATACACTCACGAAAATACACATAAAATACTAGATATTCTAGTAAAGAAAACCCGGTTCTAAAGAGCAGTCGCGTAGTCCTTGGCGAGGTGGCTTGCCTCTTCCAGGTGCATGGCTGCTCGCTGCATGCGCTGCACGTCCGCGGTGGCTATACGTCGCTTCTCCTCTACTACTTTCTGTAGCTCTTTATTCTTTGCTTCTAACGCCTCCACAAGCGCCTCCAGCTCCTTCTGTTCTTCCTGCTTGGCACGCAGTCTTTCAGCTCGAATACAAGCTTCAGGTGACGTTTGGTCTTTCTCCGACTGTTCATTTCCCTCCTCATGTTCCTTTTCTTCCTCTTCTTTCTGCTTTTTCTCCTCTTGACGCAGTCGTCGCTGTTCGGCCTGCTTGATAACACCTTCAAGCTCCAGCAGCTCCGCGTCAACGTCGTGAGTCTCGCAGAGCCACTCAAATAGCGTCTCCACTTTTTGTCGCAAGCTTAGCACTGCCTGGGCTGCCACTTCCTCGGTATTGTGGTCTTCCGGGCTCTTAGGTGACGGAGGTGGGAAGAAGGCAGCTAAAAGCTCCTCGTCCTCGCGACATTCGCTCTCCAGACACGCACGCAAGTCCACGAGCGAAGCAGCGTGGACTGACACGTCTAGTGCCTTCTGAAGGATCAGCTGCATGCGCTTCATGCGCACAGACTGGCGCGGCTTGGCCGACGGAGCCGGCGACGCGGGCACCGGCGGCATTGCTCGAATTTGAATAATACCACTGCTTTAATTGGATATTATAATGGTTCATTTCAACGAATGAGGGGGCGATAAACGCTTTTTTAGTTTCGACCAATACGAGAATCGATTTGACTCTACAGAGTCAAAGCCAGAAACGACCCCGACGTGTCGGATCTTGCAGCGTCTTGTATCGACGGCATCATGTGGTTCTCATCCCTGCGACAGAAGCTGCAGCTGCTCATCATCGTCTTCTTTATCTTCGTGGCGTTCGCAGCGTCCGACGCGGCCTGGATGCCCTGGGTGCGTCGTGTATAAACCCGCAATTTCAACTTTAAAGAAATAACTTACCACTATTCGCTGAATCTTTAGGCGACACTAGTGATCTTCCTGACGATGCTGCTCATGACTGACCTGCTCTTCCTAAACGAAAGCGACTTCAAATTCGACCCAGATTATAAGGTAAGCCAGATCGCGTCTCTAAGTGCAAACAACTTCTGATAATCCAACTTGGTTCGTCGACAGAACTGGGCACGTGCTGTGGACCCCAAATATTAAGCAGAAAGAGACAACGAAAGAGACTTGAAACCTTAAGCATCTAACACGACGAGGGAGAGTTGATATCTATATTGCAAAAAACAGGAATGCTTTACGCGATACAATACGCACATCTAAGAGCATCTGTGCCGGTACTGCAATGGATTCGTACTGTAGTAGTTTATAGCGTAGTGAACGACAATTCTGGAACATAAAAACGCAAGATTGATGCACTGCGTCTGCACTACCAAAAGACATCGCACTGGTTGTAGTGGTAGTGAGTGACCTATGAACACAACCCAGTGGTACCGAGATAATGTTTTTTTGTTGCTGAATGATGACAAAACACATGAGCAAACATTTCAAGCTATAGCTTCAATTTTCCAAAGGGTAGCTAGACATGAGGTTGTGCATTTTGGTGGTCTCCACATTTCAACACAGGAGAGATACTACCGAGTGGCGTCTATTCAGTTACCATAAATAATAATACGTGCAGCAGCATGGAGCGATGCATATAAAGTGACGTCAGGTCGAATCAAGTTTGACCAGTGGGTCTGAAGTGCGTTGGTGTTACGCGCAGTAGCCCCCCCCCCGCCTTCGAGCTCCTCGAAGATAGCGTGAACGCGCTTCCCAAAGGTGGCCATCGACTGGTCTGTACCAACGGCTTGGTCCTCTGTGACGTTCACCTGCGCCTGGCATAGGTGAATTTCTCGTTCTCGCTCCCACCCTTTCGCTTTCGGCATGACTGGCGCTGTCGTGGCTGGTGACTAGAGGGGGAAACTTCAGTTCACTACTGTGCAGTAGCGACTGTAGAGCTAGTGGAAAACGGGGTCGTCTTCACTACAGAATAGTGATAGTGGAAAAAGCATACGCAATCACGTTACTTTAGAGTTACTTTCATTCACTATTACTACGCCGGTGAAGCCGGCAAAATGCAAATAGTGCAATGGATGTCCACTAAACAATCAATTGCACTACCGGTACAGATGCTCTAACATTTCTTAATACTCCGATAAAACGCCTCTAGACGCAATTTAGTACACCATGGCGTAGTAGCGTGAGAACACCAGCGTAGCGAACATTAGCGCATCGATACGATCTAATACGCCGCCATGGCCTGGGATCAGCGTCCCGGAGTCTTTGACCCCTGCTGCTCGTTTCAACAAGCTCTCAAACAGATCTCCAAGGCGTCCAATGACCACTGCAACCACTGTGAACGCCACTTTCGTCCCAAAGGAGCCTGGTAGGTCCAATATATCGGATGACACAACCATGGCTACAATGCCAAACCCGATTGCCCCCAGTGTGCCTTCATAGTCTTTGTTCTTGGACAAGTGCGCTGCGAGTGGGTTATAATACGGATATCTTGCCATTGCAAGTAATTTACCCGTAATATACGCTCCCGTATCGGACGCCCAAACAACGTATAATAACGCAATCAGCAGCTTCCGGTAAAGCGTTCGCCGCTCGTCGTCCACAAACGCCACAAGCACCGACAACGTGCCGATGATGTAAACGAGACCCACCGCGTCCAACGTGAAGGTCAAAAAGGCTTCAGCATTGCTGCGAGATGTGGCGAACCGGAATACCAGGAAGACAATCATTCCAGCCAGCAAAATCTGCGCTGGCTTAATCGCCATATTACACGAAAGCTCATTCATCGGACAGGCCGTCGAATGCAACGTCAGAGTCGTAAAAATCGCGTTCTGTAGGAAAATTACCATTGCATACTGCCAGTCTGGCGACATACACGCACACATGGCAGCCACGAAGCCCGTCGCGAGCGTATAAAACCATCGAGACTCGTAAAATTCCGTCGTTGCGAGTACCGGAATGTCTTGGATGGCCAACAGGAAAACGCAGGACGAGATCGAGCACATTAACGCCGAAATACACAGCGCTGCAAGCCACTCCTTTCCTCCGAACAAGTACTTGGCTACATCTGTGACGGCACAGCGTCGTAGCCTGGGAGCCTGTTCCTTGAGCTCACTATTGACTCGAGCCAATTCCCGGGCTTCCTGTTCCTCCTGGAAAGCCCGAGTTGTTGTCATACGCCCCTCGGTCGATAGTCTTTGATGCAATTGAGTGTTTGCAGGGCTATCAAACACGAACGTTCGACTGGCTGTCACACCGAAGTCGATGCTGCTACTGCTCTCACTGTCACTGCGAGTGTCTGGGTGGGACACATTGCTGGGCTCAAGTCCGGATCTAGTGACGCTGCCGATGGAGCTCTCAAGAGCCTCGAATCTCGTTAATAGACGTAGACGGATACGGTTCGCCAGACACGCGTATTCATACGAACACGTGCTGGTCATGAAGCTGCAGACGGTGGACGTGGCAATGGCAGGTGATAGCCATAGAAACAACGTCACTGCGGGCGCTAACACGGCAGCGGAGAGTGTACGCTGCACCACATTGTAGCGTAAGAAAGCGGGACAGCGACTCCGCGACTGAGAAGGGGATTGCTGGAGGCTGTGGAAGGAGCTCACGAGCGGAGAGTTTTGCACGTCTGTCGACGGCTGCGGCATGATTGGGATGCCTGACGCTTCGTGCTGGCTTGTGGGGCGCTGCTCAGCGGGTACCATCGCTGGATAAGGTGCAATGCACCGCGGAATGTCAAGTGGGATGGACCGGCTTTTTCGGAATGAGCCGGGCGCTACTGGCACCCGTAACAGCGTTTTAACGATTAAACAGATATATTAATGCTGAAACAACGATAAAAGTTAGATTAAGACTGCAGAGCGTAATAGCGAGAGAAGACGATCGTGGCGAACATGAGCGCGTCGATCCGATCCAGTACGCCTCCATGGCCTGGAATCAGTGTTCCGGAGTCTTTGACTCCGGCTGCTCGCTTCAACAAACTCTCGAATAGATCACCCATTCGTCCGACGACAACTGCTAATACCGTAAAACCAACTTTCATACCGAAAGAACCTGGTAAGTCCAGCAGTCCGGAAGCCACTACCATAGTAATAATACCGAAGATGATCGCGCCGAAAGTACCTTCGTAGTCCTTGTTCTTCGATAAGTGAGCAGCCAACGGGTTGTAATACGGATAGTGGAAGTAGTCGAGTACTTTGCCAATAAGGTAGGCTCCCGTATCGGACGCCCAGACAATATACAGCAGCGCAATTAGTAATTTACGGTATAAGGTGCGGTGGTTATCATCGACGAAAGCCACGAGGATCGAAAGCGTCCCCGTAACGTACAGTAACCCCATGACATCCAGCATAAAGCTGACAAAGGCTTCAGCTTTACCAGGTGTCGAAGCAAAGCGGAATATCAGGATAATTGCTATACCGCCAAGAAAAATTTCCGATGTACCCATAAGCAAATTACAGTCCAATTCATTCATCGGACATGCCGTGGAATGCAACGTTAGAATGGTAAAGACGCCGTATTTTACCAATGTGATCACCGCATATTGCCAATCCGGCGTCAAGCACGCACACAACGCCACCACATATCCCGTCGAGATGGCGAAAAACCATCGGTACGTATAAAACTCTGTCGATTCGAACGTATCCACCCATTGAATCGACAGTAGAAACACAGCAGACGTCATAATACACACGGGTATCGACACAAACGCCGCAGCCCACCACACGTGACCTTCAAAGAACCGCACAGCCACACTGGTCACAGCACAGCGATGTATCCGATCCTCCTGGTCTCTCAACTCATCGTCCACAATCGCAATCTCACGGTTCTCCCGTTCTTCTTCGACTGATCTCACGTCCGGCAGTGAAGTTCTCGTTCTCGTCCGCATCTCACTAAGTGAACTGACGCTCTCAATGGGTGACGCAAGTTCACAGTCTGACCCCCTACTACTCGTGGCGCTGTGGTTGCTACGCGTCTCATTGAGTGACGTAGAATTGCCAAATCGACGCTCATTATCGTCCAATAATCCTTCCATCACCAGCATCTGCGTCAAGATCCGCAGGCGGATTCGGTTCGCTAGACACGCGTATTCGTACGCACAGGTGCTGATCATGAAGCTGCAGACTGTCGTAGTCGCAAATGCCGGTGACAACCATAGAAAAACCGTCACTGACGGTGCCAATATTGTCGCTGAAATGATGCGTTGCACCGCATTGCGACGGAAAAACTCACTCCATTGGCGACTGGGCTGTTGGAATGCCATTGAAATCTGATCGTCAACGTAGGGAGAATCTGCCTGTGGAGAGTTCTGCATCTCTTCGGGTAAACAAGACACAGTCGTCGGTGCGGTAGTATCGGCAACGGCGGTGTGATACACGCCAATGAATCCTTCCACTCCGTCGAAGGTCATTATGTCTCTAGCCCGCAAAGAGACAAATGAACTGAGAGCGGCCACTCTGACGACATATAATCCGGAAGATTATCCGGATGACGGTTATCTCGATGACTTTCTCAAACATGGCTACACTTGTTCAATCTCTCTGTACTGTAGATCTCCAAATACTTCGAAGTATGTATTACTAAGTATTTATTAGCGAAATATGTAGATTGCAGCATCCGAAGCCATTGAACCGCCACAGAAAGAAACACCGCTGACGACAACCCACACGAGAATGTTGTGAAACATCATGCAATTTATACGCTCTATGTCGAGAAAATCTTGTTGAGCTCGTGGTTCTCCTATAGCGTCATCCTGACTGGGTTATAATTTCCAACTATTTCGCGGGAATTCGCATCTCGATGAACTGTCGTTGCATAAAGTTTTTGGATGCATATTCACCAACATGCAAAGGCGGCCAATTCGCACAGATCATGCCCTGTTTAAAGTATAATTGTGTTTAAATGGATAAATTTTATCGCGATTGGAGCCCCGCGTTACACGAGTAGATCGAGTGTTGTAATGGGCCGGTCAAAGCGATAAGTAATGGTTCTCTGCGTTATGTTATACTAGCGGTTGATGTGTCTTGACATCTAGCCTAGCACAAATGGGTATGACTTTAAAAACATAGCGAATTTAGGATTTTATTCCTGAAGAGCTTATTTATATAACTGTTCTAATTTGACAACTTCCTTAAGCACCCCCCAATCTGGGATAGGAAGTATATATAGGGGTACATGTAGTTAGCGTCTGCGTGGTTCGATTCGTTATTATTTGGTGGGGTAGGTTATGGAAAAGTTGCAGTACTCACTGGATTCGACGATATTTAGCGAGATTAAGTGGGGCAAGGCAAGATCCGCCCTTGTTCCGGCCGAGACAATGCAGAGGCCGGCTCATATCAACCGCTCAAGGCTACGAATGAGACAATATCCTTGCGGAACTCAACAACTACACGGCAGGGATCACGAAAATGCAATTATTAGGTTAATATTTCTTCTAACCAAAGTTGTGGAGCCTCTGTTTCGTCACATCTCCTGCGGTTCGAATCTCTGCCTTTAATAAGGCGCAAGTCCACCTTTTAGCGACGAATCTCTTTGTCTTTAAATGGTATTGCGAATGCGTGAACATGCTTGCCAGATGCGTCGAAACAGGAGCTCGAACCTTTTGGTAAGCACAGATTTGACATCCATCCAAGGCAGTCAGTGAATTGTATCACAGGCAGTTTGTTTGGACCCTTCTCGAATTTAAGGTGCTAGATTATACGAATGTCAGGTTCTGAAATAAATTTCAGAGAGCTTCAGTGACAGATATAACGCAAAATAACATGGACGTGTTAAACGCCGGACCCCGAATATGTTACCGTACTTAGCTGAGGTGGACGGTTATATCCCTATCAGACCCTTCCATAGTAGTACTAAATTTCAGAAAACATAATTTTGTTTATACTGGGAATACCTTTAGGTATGGATAGCCCTCACCGGATTAATTCCACGGTACTGCGTAACTCGCTTTTTGTTATCTCGCTCAACATTCGGTTTACATTCTGTTGTAAGCTGATTGTTGACCCAATGTTGAACAGTCAGACTGGTTGCAAGATATCTATACGAAACATTCGCATAACAACGGTTTTCCCCATTCATGTGGCGACGAATCGACCATAAAGCCGATCGTATCAAAGCACCGGGAGGTAGCCTACACGCAGTATGGTCAAACCTGGAGAAAAACCAGCAGATGTGATGTGATGAAAGGTGGCGTTCTACTTTGTTTTATATAACTCTTTCTATAGATGCCTAGCCGCGAGACCACGTCTTGCGTCTTTTGAGGTGTATAGAGAAGACCCGCGGGGATCTGTGGCTCTCTTTGTCTGACGTAGTCGCTTACGAGAGTCGGTGTTGATTGGTTCAGTTCATATATCGTGTTGGTGTGTCTTGTAGCCAAAAACTTGGCGGCCAGGAGCCGATACTTTGTCGGCTTCTTCCAAATAACTGCAAACACCTGGTTTGAGTGATTGCTGTAATTTCTCGAGCACTGCATCATCCTTCGTTTCTTGATTTTCATCCTTAAGTCTTTTTTCGTAGGATATATATTAGATCTCTGACGATTTTGGTCACGCCATTTGGTCACGTTGAAAATAAGCCTTGAAAGGCACTTGGATGGCATTTGAGCACACCACGAATCTCTATCACGTATCTTGAGCGTTCACATTGGCCTTGGTGGCCTCTACAGCACCTTATTAACATGAATGCCATATTTCCATCTTCTGTAGTTTCCTATTGGTTATATTGTTGCAGTCCGAACATGTAGCCCTTCCAGCCACCACGGGAGTATTTAATGCAGCCTAGAACTGCTAGTATTGTGGATGAGTTGCTTCTAATTCTCTGCGGAGGGTTTAAATGCCAGCTAAGTGCTACCAAGCGCCTACCAAGGTACATTCCCACGTGACCAAGTGGCGTGACCAAAGTCGTCAGAGACCTAATAAAACGATTACCCTTTTTTTCAGAAAGCAAATATCTGTAGACATGGGAGAACGGAAACAGTAGATAACTGTAGAAAAAACTATTTTATTAATAACGGAATCCATTTATTCTCTAATGGCGTTTCAGCAATGTTTTTTTCGCTCGCATCTATACCCCGCCACTAGGCTGCAGGCTGCGGCAGAACCGGCGGTGCTGCTGCAACAGAATTTAGAAGCTAGATTCGATTTATGATTGGTCCAATCGTGTAAAACTTTGGTCACGTTAAAAGCGCCGGTTTCTGCGGTTTGGGCTGAACTTTGTACATAGCGAAGATAAACATAAATTTCAAGCGGGGAAATCTCACTTTTAAAAATTTTATGCGCGCTTTGCGTGCCAATCGTCAATCCTCCAGCTTTGAACACAGAAGCAGAACTGAAGGTCGAGCGACGCCTCGTATGGGTCACGTGGTACGTAACAAACAAGGCGTCTTCGAGTACCGAGTGCTGCTAACAGTAAGGTGTACATACAGGGGAAGCATGTTACTAGTGGGCAAAGGGAGGGTGCAGAACTGGCTAGAGCCCGGGGTCGGGAGGGCGAGCGGCAGCGTCGGACACAACCCACGTTGCCAATTTACAACCAGGAGGCGTTAGAGGCCCACCGTGCCGAGCAAGTTGTCTGGTCCCGGCAAGAACAGAAAGCCACACACATGGCTGCCAACGGTCTACAGCACTTCACGCGAACAACGGCAGCGCAATTGCGGGAGACTCGTGGCGAAACCATGAACAGGCCCGAGAGCGAGCGCTGGGAAGCGTGCGCACCGAAGTCCATATTTCCTGGTGCTGGGAATGCAGAACGCGCTGCAAGAGGTCCTGGAAGCTCTTGACCAAGCCGATAACGAGCCTTCTCCTAACAATTCGGACGACTCCGACTTCGAAGACATCCCACGTACTCAACCTGCCACAGACAGCTGCGATGACGACGTCGATGAAGAATCGGATGGGGTGGATTTGGTGGTGGGCGGAAAGAATGATGGCGAAGTAAGTGTCGGCAGTAGCGGCGAGAGTGATGCCTTAAGCTCACGATGGGAGAGCGAATCTGTAGATGACAGTGCGTCTGGTTCCGTACCAAAACCTCACCAAATGTTACCAAAATTTGGTACGACTGGTCAGACACCACGCCAGACAGCCGGAATCTCACTGTTAATTCGGTTGGATGGACTCGCTACCTCTTTCGAATCATGGGAGCAAATTGATGACGCCTTCCAGAAGCTTCAACAAGACACATTCCAGCTATTCTCGAAGAGAACAAGCACCTCGGTCAGCGTTCGGAATAAGCAGATCATGAAAATCGCCACAGCCGAATAATGAGGCAAGCAAACGAAAGCAAAAAGAAGTGGCACTACTTCCGCAAGGATGGCAATTCTATTCCAAAACTTTCAAGTGCACACACGCTCAATCTTACAAGGCCCGCGGAAAAGGGAAACGCAAGCACAGGAAGGTTCGTGGGATGAAGTGTAGTGCGAAGATAAACGTGAGAATTGCGACAACGACAGCCAATAATTGGGTTCTGAAGGTATCTCCGTCCGGATATCACATTCACCTCCTGTCAGACCATGTTTGGAAGCACTATCCCGAAAACAAAACGGTGAAGGATCCTCAGTTGATCCAGGTCGTGGTCTGCTCCATAAGGCAGGAGCAAAAGCAAAGGGTATTCTACAGTTTCTCCGCGAGCGCACAGGTAGTTGTCCTACATTTCGTTTAACCTTTTCAACAGATTTGGTCATATTTAGTAAACTTACTTTGGCTTATTTTCTTATCTGCTTGAAATGGATGTACGTAGGTAGAAACACCACCCTCCGCGATGTCAATAACCTGGTGCAAAGCATTAAACCCCGTCAGGAAGGTGGGATTCCAGATTCGGAACGTGCACGAACCGTTTTGGAAGAGTTCTGTGCGCAAAACTCTGGTAATTCGGCGGATTTACACATTGACGACGGCCGCAACATTGCAACCGTTGTCACCTTCCAAACGGCAAAGATGAAGAGGTTGTTTGAAGCTTTTCCCGAAGTTGTTATGGTTGATTCGACTCATGACACAAACGTCAACCGGTACAAACTGTTTCGTTTCGTTGTACACGATGTATTCGGCAAGGTATGTATGCATTTGTGAAGTAGCAAATATGAAGCTGTACGCATCTAATTTCAAGTGTCAGGGTCAATACGTCCATCATGCACTTGTAGAAACAGAGGAGAAGGACAATTTAAGACGTGTCCTCGAAATATTCAAGCAAAACAATCCCGGGTGGAAGAAAATTCGCGTTGTCATGTCTGACAAAGCGGTTCATGAGAAGCATGTTCTCCGCGAGATGCTGCCTCAAGCCAGACAGCTGCTGTGCCAATGGCACGTCATTACTTGGTTAAAGAAGCAGGCTGCTCGCTATGCTGGGCCTGCGAAGAAGGACGTGAAATCTCTGGATAGTATACTAGTGTATGCAAACAGTGCGGAGGAGTATGAAGATGCAAAGGGTGCTATGCGTGAAAAGTTTGACGGCGATACATCGCAACCATTCTACCAGACATTTGCGCTTACTGGGATGTGAACCAAGATGAATGGGTTTCTTACAAACGCGGCAATGTCCCGAACCTAACAAACAACACGAACAATCGCATCGAGTCGAAGTGGGGAAAGCTGAAGGACGTCATCGAGGGTACATTCACTATAGACCAGCTTATATCTACACTGATTACCTTACAAGAGTACGCGGAGGAGCAATACATAGCCGAGTATCACCGAATTGGCGGTCATTCTACGGGCACAATCGACGATCCGGAACTGGCATCTCTGTCGCTGCACATCAGCTCTTTTGCGTTTGATTTGGTTTCAGAGCAACACAAATTGGCGATGGGACCTAATGCAGACTACACCATGGATCTAGGAATGCCAGGAAAGGCTACTCTGACTACGCCCACTTCCGGAAATACGTACGAGGTGAGTACTATGGTACGTCGTGTCCATTTGGTAATGTTTGGTAGTTTTGGTACGTTTTTGGTGTATCATAGATTCTAATCTTACACGCTATGTTGTTGCACTTTGGCTTTGCACGTAGCGGTCTCAATGTAACTGCATTTTCATGATGACGTGCATCTTGCCGTGTCGGCACATAATGTATGTGCGGCGGCGATGCAACTACGAAACTGTTATCCCGCCGATGTCAACCTTCCCGACGCGGTGGGTCGTTCACAGCCGTGTGAACAACATAGCTGAGGGTGACGTTCAACCCGGCGGACTCAACCTAATATTTAACCCTGTACTGCCAAAGCAGTCAGCAATGTCCACTGCGGTCAAGTATCAGTGGGCTAAAGCTTTAACGGAACAAATTGTCTCCGTGTTGACATTGCAGTCGACACCGTCCTACAATGTAGCTCGCACATGGTTAGAGGAGTTTTATGAAGCTCTAAAAATGGGGAGGTGGTGGAGTTTGCGCGACGTGAAGATCCGCAGCGCCATGTTACTGCGCCTGCTCTACCATGGGAGGACAGTGTTACGCAGACGTCCGATGGGGCGGCCACTCCGTCACCTGTTCCCCCAGTTATGGAGACGTTGCTGGACGATGACTTATTGGAGGTCGACGGACTTCACATTGCCAACGAGGAAACGCAAACCCCAGTCGCCGGCCAGTTACCAAATCCGACAGAAATAGCACCAAAAGTTACCAAAAATGATGGAAACGAGTTAAGAGAGCGTCAACCATCAGGGTGGAGCTTCGCAAAACGTCACAAAATCAAGGGAATGACGAAACAGCAGCGCCGGCGAGCAAAAGCACAAGAAGATCGCAAGGCGGCACGAGCACTTGCGGAACAATACCGGGAACGAAAAGTCTCAAGTTTCGCCAAGTTTAATGACGTTGCGTCGCTTCTATTTGGATCTTACAGCTTTTTTCACTCGAAACCTATGGTCGACAAGCTCGTCCTTCCTACTGTGTCGGTATCTGCTGCAGTGTCCGCGAAACCGTACAGCGAGGTCCGATCGGTTCCCATTATTAAACAAATGCTGTCTGTTGACAAAGCATCGGAAGGTATTGAGGCCAAAAAGATGGCCGAAGATGTGGATTTGCTTGCGTATTGGCCGGAGTTGGATATGCTACGTTCGACCAGCTCGTCGGAATGAAACGCATCCAAGAGGCCCACTACCGTTTTACATTGATTATGCGCACCGTGAGGTGGCTTGACCAAGTGGAGTGGCGCATCAAGGATGTAAGAAAGCCTTTTGACGATACCAGAGCTGTCACAAAGGTATGATACCAAATTCAACCGAAGCTGACGATAACTATGTTACAGTCGGAATACAAGGGCTATGTTGAAACTATCAGCCTTGGAATGAGTTGCGTGCCGGGTAACCTGTTAGAAGGACATCAGTTGCTCGATTTTAGAGCGAATCTGTGGCTCCACACAACCTCCGTTCTGGTGTCGATGTTGGCTCTCCGCGACGAGTATCCGGGCGTCGGCGGTTATAAGCCCCTCGTTTCACGACTTTTGTTCATTGGAGCAAATGCGACGCGTTGCCGCTGGTCTCGGTGCTGGCAAACCGGAGTGCACACGAGTCATTGGAATTATGAACGTCGGGCTACATTGGGTGGCATTCTTCATTGACAGAAATGAAAAGCTTTGTAAGATGTTCGATCCTATGCAATCGAACATCAACTACAAGACGGTCGAGAAAAGTGTACGAAGTGTGATGGGACCTATCCTAGCCTTGGACGATCAGGTAGTGTTCGAGAGAATCAACTGGTGCAAGCAGCAGGATGCAACGTCATGTGGAGTATGGTGCATTGCTTTTTTGGAGATGCTGATTACGAATGAGACATGGGACGATTGCCTTTATCGGCTGCAACCATATCTACGAATGCGCTATCTCTACAAAGCTATCACTTTTGTTGAAAAAACGGCAGTTGTACTGGAGGAATAAGAGTCTTACGGTAGCTACGCTAGGTCCAGTACATGTTGCATTTACAAAAACATAGCAAAAATAGCTTCGACTGCACGCATAAGAATTACTCACACTGATTTTGGTTTACCAAAGTAGTTTACCAAAATTACACCAAACTATTACCGCGCTTTCAAGGTCTCGAAAACGCGTAAGTCTCACGATCCCCAAATTTAGAACTCGCCTTTGAATGACTATGACTAATTCATGTTAATTTCCCACACCAAACGAAGATATAATAAATATACCCTAGTTGATGGGTAAGGGCTTCCCATATGTTGATTTGATGCAACACAGGTACCGTATAAAATCAGTAAATGTCCATCTAAATTCGGTAGCTCTAACATCGTCCGCGGTAGAACAAAATCCCACTCGCCTCGGGCTTGGAGCACTAACAACAGCATTGGGAATGCTACGTGAAAAACACTGGTATTCCCAGCTAAGTCGAAGACTATCTAGTTAACTAAAATACATTAAACAAATTTTGTTTATATCCTTTTGTAAGGGAGATCTATCTGAAGTAGGAGATCTCGTTTACGGTAAAAACAGCATGCAATGAACAACACTGAGATAAGCTCATATTCGAAGGTGACATTGTTCCAATTTTATAAACGCAGCTTTACTTTGATAGTTTTTAAGAGTTACAAACAATAACTTGATTCCACTAAACGTATGATTCCAGTTCCAGGCTGGAACTTCCAGCCACCCCTACGGGCGTCGCTCGGCACGCGAGACCAGCGCGTTTGAGAGCATGGCAATCAGTTTACTTACTGCAAGGTATCATGCTATCGACTTTCCTGACAACACTGCGATGGAACTTGTATTCCGGTCAACTTAGTAGAAGTACATGTAGTGTTCAAACAAAAACAAACAGTAAATCGAACCCGAAGCTCTGGAAAAAAATAGTTTATTTAGTGCATTCACTACTCAGCTATACTACACAGGACAGGGGGGGGGTGAGCCGGAAATTGTGCGTTGCACATTACTGGCAGCCCCTATCCGACAACAAATTGGCGGACCTCTAGTTCTATTCTCAAATGAAACAGAGCCTTATCCGAAAAAAGTGGAATAACTTACGACTTTACTTTTTACAATATATTTATAGGTAAAAATGCTTTCTGTAAATGATTGAGTAATTTCGTTTTTTACAGCCAAGCCAACAAGAAACCACTGGTTGTGATGAGCCCTGGATAGTCAACAAGCTAGCTCTAACATTTGCTCCTTTCACATTTTGCTGCCTCATTTTCGAATCAAGGTGGCAACCAACAACCCCTTCAGCACACGTCAAGTGTGCAGCTACTTCTACAAGCCCGTCCTAGATGATCAAGACGAGCCGACGGAGCACTTTCGCTGTCGGTGCAGTGTTGTGCGGAAGCAAACGCCCAAGACTGGTTACAGTAACCTTTTCGACCATGTCCTTAAGCGCAACCCAGGTTTTGTGGCGACCATGATGGCCAGCGGAGCCAATACCGCCACCCTCGTCAATTTTATCGACCGAAAGTCGCAGACTATCTTCTGCTGTTTGGAGTGGACTACTGCCAGCAACCTGCCATTTTCGTGGTGTGAGGACCCCATCATGCTCAAGTACGCCAACCTAGAGCGCATTTCGACAGAGACACTGATTAAGTACGCCGGTTTGGCCGTTCTCGAGATCGAAATCGATATCGGTTTGACGATTCCCGCCAAATTTTGTATCATGTTCGAAGGGTGGACCTTTCAGTCCGAGCACTACTTCGCTGTTTTTGCGTTTTTCGAGCATGATGGCCGCACTGACAAAGTGCTGCTAGCCTTTGCTCCTCTGGTCGACGACGATGTGACCGACCACTCTGCTGCAAGTCACGTGAGGTTTCTCGAAGGTATCCTTCCCTTTTCAATCGTGACACTGGTGACGTGATCTACCTCGTGGGCGATAACTGCAGCGTCAATACCAAGTTGTCTGATTCGTTGTCAATCCCTCTCATTGGTTGCGCCTCGCACCGCCTGATCCTCGCCGTCCAGAAATTCACGGCCGACTACGAGGCCTTGTTGGGAAAGATCCAGGAGCTGATGCGAAAATTACGGAATCTTAACCAATCAGCAAAACTCCGGTAAGTTTTACAATGTTAGATTGGTTAGTTTTTGTCTTATTGTTATGTTTGGCATAATTTGTTTTTTTTTTCATCAGAAAAAGCACTTCTTTAAGGGTGTATTGCGACAAACCACGCGTTGGGACTCGACCTACAAGATGATCAAGCGCTTTTTTGCGATCAAGGACTTCATCGATACGACGGACGACGAGCTGGCGGAGTTAATGCCCACGCGGCATGAGGAGAACAAACTCCGTGCACTCCAAAACTACCTGCGCGACTTCAAGTCGGCCTCCAAGAAAATCCAGAGCGACGATAATATCACGCTTCTTGATGTGCGTGACATTTTCGACGCTCTGGTGGAGCGCCACCCGACGGTGCGGAGGCTGCCATTGTGAAGAGTCCGGCCTTCAAGAAGGCGTGCGTTCAAGTGTTGCTGGGTAAGGAGGCTGAGCTGACAGCGGAGCAGCACGACCTTCTGAAGGAGTTTGCGGTGCCCTCTGTTCGCCACGCCAACGATGATGAGGACAACGCCGACGGATTTACTGCGCGCGCGGAAGAAACAACGGGAATCTGTTCAAACTTACGGTGCCGTTCGCTTCATTCCGCCTACGTCCAATGCAGTGGAGTGGCTGTTCAGTAAGGCGCGGCACGTGCTGTCATTGCATCGCCGCAACTTGCTCCCAATTCGTCTGGAGATGCTGCTCTTCTTAAAGATTAACCGTCGGTTCTGGGGTGCAGCTACAGTGTCGAAGGTCGTAAACGCGTAAGTCGAGGTTTGCTAAACTACCCAAATACAGGTTGCCATCTTGTGCTTGGAATTGTTGCTGCTAAAAAAAATAAATTGGTAAACTTACAATTGTTGCAATACTGCGAAATAGTTTATTTCATCACTCTCTCGTTCTCCGCTGAATAACTTATTTCGAAGGAGTCCCAAAATGGCATTGCAAACGCCATTTTCGGATGGCCTGCCTCTAGATGCTCGACGAGACGTTGTAGCCACATCAACACAGTCACGCTGTTCGCAGAGCCTTCTTGCTGCACGCCAAAGCCGTCTTGCTGTCCGTCGACTCGTTCTAAGCACTGTCTTGCTGCTCGCTGCGCCGTTCAATGCCGTCTCGCTGCACGTCACGGCGACTAGCTCCTTACAAATCCGTGTAGCTACACGTCATGGCCGTCTAGCTCCTCACAAAGCTGTGTAGCCGCACGTCAATGCCGTCTTTTTGCCCGCCGACTTGTCCTAGCACTGCATTGGTGCTCGACGCGCCATTCAACATCGTCCCGCTGCTTGACGAGCAGTCTTTCTGCACGCCGATGATGTCGCGCAGCTTACTGAGAAGCATGCTGGGCCACTAGTTTTCAAAAGCTACTCGACCCTTCTTTTTTTATAATTGTCTTGATTATGTTATCCGCGTTTCATGCGATAACTACAGTTATCATGAAGCTGTCGCTTCACATATGAGGCCACGGAAAACGAAAAGAGACTAATCAGTATTTTAGAGTTTTCGAGATAATCGCCTTTAAAGTTTGACCAACAATTTTCGTACCTAAGTGAGTTGTGTGAAAAGACGTTTCAAACAATTGTCTATATTTCAAGGAGGTGTATCACCTTACGACAATATCCCGACAAGGCTGTTTGAGAAGATGGAGTCGGCTAACGATCAGCAAGGGAGCCAGAGGCGTCCAGATGGCGATACCCAAGTGCGCGGCGCCGATCCCCAAGCGCTTGGGGCGCCTGGTGTGACAAATGCGTCTGGGGAGCCGTGTTCTGGCCACAAAAGGCCTTCGCTCAAGACAAGCGACCACGGCCTCGTGCGCGAGGACTCGAGTGCTAGCGAGAGTGACGGTAAAGATGGTTGCGATGGCGGTGATTACTCGTCGGGCTCAGAGGTGTCCGTAGCGAGCGCAAGCGAAGAGTCGATGACGGTAGAAAGCTGTACCAACGATCGCGACGATCCTGAGGATACTATCTACCGTATGTTGGACAATTGCAAACTCTATTACGGTGCACCTACAACCTGGAAACAACATGTTCAAGAACTACAAACCAGCGCTGACGGAGCTATATAAGAGGTTGGATGGTATCCAACAGTTTCAGATTTTTAGCATGGATTCTGCATCACCAGGTGTCGTATCCTGTCAGAAAGGTCCCAACACTGAGGTGGTTGCCAAGCATCTGTGCAGAAAAATTGATGGTGTCCTCACGTCAAAGGCGAAAGTGGCAGTAATGATGAACGAGTACGTGGAGGTGCTAGCTCCGCCTACTCCAAACGCGGAAAAGATCTACCAGATGCACCACAGTATCCGCCCTTACATGCAGGAGGATTTCCGGGATGATGCCATTAATGCTAAACCGAGTTCGCCACAGTGTGCAGATGCAAGGTCAGCCAAGCAAGCTCGCCGCGAGCATCGTGCTGCTATGGCCAACGCAGTAAAAGCAAACGTAGCTCGCAGGGACTGGAGCAGTGATGCGGAGGGAGTAGCAATCACGCCTAATGAGAGGGCGGTCTCAAAGAAGCGGAAGTCAGTGGTACTAGATGAACAGGAGGCCCGTTAGAAGTGTTGAGATCACTTTGATACCTATGTCCAACAAGGTAACAAATTAAAATGTTACCTATTGCCAAATTCCAATTTTTTGAAAATATTATAAAATATGCACCGGGATTTGAAAGTCAGGGCGACAAAAGTTCAATTTTGAAACGGATAGACTCATCATTGTACAAAATAAAGGATAGCAATGGATTCCTCAGTCGATTTTGGACAAATTAGAATAACTATTTTTTGCATAATTTCCCCGTTTCGGAGACACTTTTTTCGTTGGGTCATTTCTCACGAACAACTATACCAAAAGGTTTGTGCAATAGCTCAAAAGAAAGCCAAGACACGCCTTTTTCAATTGAAGTATGCTACAGTGGATTCGTATTTAGATTCATAAGTCACTTTTTGTTTTCCGTGGACTCATATGCATGCTATCAGAGGGACGGGGTTGGAGAAACAGAGGGACTGCACCCCCCATAAACTTCCGATAATTATATATATAGTGCTTAGAGGTGAAATGTCGCTCCATTTTATGGCTTAGATCTAGCATGATCGGCGGATAAAACCAGGATTAAAATTGAGATGGGGAAAGACAGACATGGAATTAATTTTGGTGCCATCGAATTACGTTTTCAAACACGCATAAAGGGTCGATTTACATGATATCGATGTTGATATGGCGGGAAATCGATCTGAGCGGTCGATTTAGCTCGTCGCAGCCCGATTTATTAGCCACCCTATCTGGATCGATTTGTGGTCCTCGATTTATAAAACTACCACATTTAATTATAAATCAAAGATGAAGCTATTAAGTGAAAACAACACAAGCGTTGAAAAGCACAATATATATTTAGTAAATATAATAAACAATCATTTTATTATATTTGACAGGTTATTTTGTGAAATGATGATTAATCTAATCAAGGACAAAAATCAGTTAAACTTGAATTCACTAAAGAAGTCGACATTTTGTCCTAGCAAGTCTTTTTTCTTATTTGTCCTACGAGATTTACAAAAGCCAAGTAAAAATGATGTTGTCTTTCGTTTGTCCTAGCAAAAGTTTAACTAAGGTTAAGTTTGATAAATTAAGGAGTGTTCTACAGTGCGCGTCGAAACTATATACGCACTCGAAAATTGTCTGCTAGTACTGAGGACTTCCCACCAAACTAACCGCCATAATAGGTGGTTATAATAGCTAAGCTCCCCAGAAAGTCTGGATGGACAAGCAGCGATTTATTAGTCGCAGTCAAGAATTTAGCGTTAAGGTATCGCGTCAAATCTATATGCGCACTACACAATTGCGTCCTAATAGAGCGTTGTAGCACCTTGTAGAGCCATCGCTAGTTGCAAACGCATTGGTATGCTCTTCACTAACTTCTTGATGTAGTCGGGTTCAATCCGAGCCCACTCAGCCTTAATGCAAGCCTTCAAACCTGCTCGACGTTCAAACCGACGCCCATTTGAGTACACCCGACCCGCCAGAAGTCCCCACACATTCTCAATGATGTCGAAATCAGGACTCTTGGCCAGTCACTCCGTAGTAGTAGCTTTGTTTGCCTTTAGAAACCCCCTCGTGGATTTTGCGGCGTGAATAGAAGCAGAATTCTTCCCTCCAGGTAAACCACCTCCATGTTGCCGTACACTGACACACCCGCCCATATCACGAGGCTTTCGCTGCCGCTAACCCGCTTCGACATCAACTTCGGCTTCACTTTGGTGTCGCGCCAGTAACTGCGGTACCTGTCAGGGCCGTCCAAAGTGAGTATATTTTCGTCCGTAAACACTACGTGTCTCCAATACTTGCTAGAATCTGAAAATTGTTCGCAAACTTCACTCTGGTCACCTTGTGTATCAGAGCTGGGGCAGGTCTTTTCTTCGAGTACTTAGCATAGCGATTGTTGCGTAGTACTAGTAGAACCGTAGATGCACTAGGATGGCTTGGCCGCTGGTCTGCAATCTTCTTTGCAGATAGGCTTCGTGTTACAGCGAGTCGGAAGATCTCCCTGGCGTCCCGCGTGCTTATAATCGATCGCCTGCCAACTTTCTTGGACCGCTTTGAGCCTGTAGACTTCTTGAGGTAGTTCCTAATGGCCCCCTCTGGGCGTTTAAGGCGCCTGGCGATCTGTCGGTTGCTTAGTTGCTCTGCCCTGTTGACTTTAATGCGCTCACACTCCGCTGCGGTTAAAAGCTTTCCTCGCGGCACTGGGAATCAGCGTGAATATTGGTAGTTTGAACCAAAAGGGGCCATTTTTCGCGCTCTTTTCATTGGTCTAAAGTATTTGCCAGAACCGCCACTCAATTTTATTTATTTTTAAAAAATTAAGTTGTGCGCGTATAGTTTTGGCCCGACAGCTTAACGTTATATTTTCGATAGGGAAAATAGCTATTGCTGCTTGTCCAGCCAGACTTTCAGGGCCGTCTTACCATCGCTTTAGACGGTTTTTAGCGATTAGTTTGATACAATAATCACTACACCTGGACAGAAATCGATAATTTTCGAGTGCGTATATAGTTTCGACGCGCACTGTATTGAAGGAAATTAAAAATGACCCCAATTTATCAAAAGTAATTAATTTTGATTTTAAAAATCGTTCTTATGGCTAAGTATTAAATTTATAAAGGTTGATAAATTAGGTCAGTTTTAATTTCAAATTAGTCATTTAATACTACTACTTATAAGTAGTACTACTTTTTTAATGTTTTTTTCTCTGAATACTTTCAAGTTCTCTAATGAGCGTTCTATTGACGGAAAACTGCGACCCCTCCCTCCCTTACACGAGCTCACTTATACTTTATTGTGTTAGTACTTCATCTGGCAGACAATAGCTCCAGAAAATTCTCTTTTAATAGAAAAAATGATTGTACTTGGATAACAGTCGGTAGGTTCCTCATGGTAACAATGAGTTCTTCAGCCGTTCTATATATAAAGACCCGCTCGAATTCGTTACGCGATGCTGTTAATTCCGAATAATGGGTGGTCTGAATTAAGAATTGGCTACGTTTTAACTATTTTTTAGCAACCTCTTCCAGATGGGCACTGTTGAGGGACACCACGGCTGATCGCAGGTCCCAGGTCCTCTGTCTAACGAGCCGCCCTAGCCCCAGTCAATGTCGCAGAGAGAAAGGTAGTCAAATGCGATAAGTTCGTTGAAGCTGCGCGATAAAAGTCAGGGACGCTGAAAACGCTGCAAGCAAAATGGGACAACGCCCAATAAGAATAAGTACGGCTGGAATAGCGAACCAAACGAAACAGATTTGGAGTTAGTCCGACGACGCGGTAAATGATATCAAATTTTGCAGGTATAGGAGGCTCGACACATCATACCTAATCAATTTTTTCTAAAACAAATAAACTAAACTACTTAAATTTTAAAAATAAGTATTCAGTATCTTAACCACTCTTTAACTTTTGCTCAGACAAAATTATTCATACAGTCATCCCCGCCTAATCTGAAATTGCGATCAGCAATGTACCTTGCAGAGATTATGGGTGGGTGCAGTGGGGATTTGTTGCCCACCACAGCATGTACTGAGCTAAAGTAGGAATTTGGGGATAGTGACATGCACACTCGCTACATCGTGAGAAGCGAGAAGCATAAGTTCATTAACACAGTACATTTTGCATTTATGTATGACCTGTGCGAATCTTGCAACCTTGCAGTTTTTATTGGTCCCACCTTGCGGGGATGACTGTAGTATTTGTAGCCAGACACTCCAACTCGCTATCTTCTCTCGATACATTTTTTAATGAGGTCTACTGTGCTGAATTGCCTTTGCATTTGATGAACACTAACGATGCCACAGCCATGCAATTTGTTTGTTTCCAACTAACCGGTACATTTACTTAATGCTAGGCGGGCAAATGCTTAACGTTGCAGCAGATGCGGTGTTGGAAGCCGAGCTGTACTGGTATATTGTTGGCGGAGGAAGCTGGTGCATGGAATAAAGTTATCGGTCGACGTAATCTCCGATCCGTCCTGCTGCACGCCAACGTCCTCTAGACAGGCCCTCCGAATAAAATATTGTATTTCATATTTACGGAAATATTAATACGGAATAGTTTATTTTTCGCTTAGGCTCTGTTTTATTTGAGGAATAGCGAGAATAAGAATAAAGTAACTTAATCTGACCTAACCCTTTCACAAAATGCTATGATCTTATAGGCTTAGAAGTTGTACTCGGATTATTTTTATTCTGACTTTGAAAGTAGAGCTTACTCTGTTTGAAACAACACTCGAATAGTAGCCCCTTTCTGACTGTGTCAAGAAGTTTGTATGGAAATACGTCTAACCCTATAAAATGATTTACTACCGCCTGCAGACGTTGATTTCGCTCGAGGAAGTCAAATCTACATTTCTTGATATTTGTATGAGACATCGTTCGAAGCAACTTCTTTGTCGCGAAACAACGTTTGCCCGTTGTTTCGTGTTATTTGACCAAGCAGGGTGCAATAATGTACAAAAACAGGTTAGGTAAAATTTTGACCAACTTTTTATGTCTTCCAAGAAAAGTGCCTTGTGGCAAATTCTAAGGTGAGTCATACCAAAAAGTACGCGTTCATATCTAAAGTACGAGTCAGACATCGGGGTACGAATCCAATCAGGTAGGGTCAGATCTAAGAGTACGAGTTCATACAAATTAATTTTACTTTATCTGTTTAAATAAATTATTATGTACGTGGTCAAACTGAAAAGTACGCCAATCCTTTGGTGGTTGTGAGCCACGTGGTCAGTTCGCCATCTGACTCTTCAGTGAAAGATGGGGGTCCAAGAGCTGGCCAAAGAGGGCCAGCGATCGGCTAGCGAGGTGATCAAGAAAACTACGCAGACTGTCTACGAAGCGAGTTTTTAAAAGTTTTCAGAATTCTGCATCGCTAACGGCTACCCTGATCCTCGAAACGATCGCCACCACGAGCTTCCAGTCGTATTGGTAGCATAGTTGCAGAGCATCTCGGCCTCCAGTTCTATTTCGCTCCAAGCTGCTGAGAAAGCGAGGTCAGGTATCGCTAGTTTCTTTTCCTCTCACGAAAACAGCGATGGCACCGACGCGAACACTTGGTGCGTTCGTGAAGACGAAGATGGCGAAAAACGCGGATATGGATATACTGCTAAAGACCCTTTCGTACGTCAGTTCATGCGCGGACTCAAGAGAAAGAAGGCGTCAGAGTATGTGCCAGCGAAAGCGATCCCGATATCGTTAGACATGCTCACGGTACTTCACACGTTTTTCAATTCTTCCGCTGGCCTTAAAGGATTTACCGAGGAAAGTCGTGTGTGGTTCAAGGCTGTATCGTCGTTTGCCTTCTACGGTATGTGTCGCATTAACGAGGTGTTGACTCTCAAGTGGAAGGATGTCTCACTGCGTCAGTACCGTCGAAGTGTTGTTGATCCTGACGAAGTCATCGAGTATGGGACGTATGCTCTTTTCAATCGCAAGACCGCTGTAGCCGAAGGGCGCATGAATAACTTGCACCACGTGGCGAAGGATGAACTTGCTATCCACGCATACCTGCACATGTGCAACTGGGTGGACTACGCTTCGGAGAGGAAAGGACATCAGTGGGATGACGAGGATTTCGTGTTTCCAGCTTTAAATGGCATCAGCAAGAAGGTACTCAAGACCCAAGATCCTAGTACAGGCTGTGAAAAGGTGTGCCTTGGCTGGGGAAAGAAGATGGCTGAGCAGGTCTTCATCTCCTTGGTCAACTGTTTCGTGCGGAGTCTCAACAGGGATGGAAAGCAGATGCCTGGGTATGTGGCCAAGCACTGGACTAACAATTGGTTTACTTCGCACACATTTCGCTGTGCGGGTGCCCAGTACCGCTTCATGTATGCGCAGCTGGTCGTCGCTGGTCGCTGCGTATGATTAAGTGATGGGCCGGGTGGAGTGTCGCCGAGTCAACCGAGACGCTGGTTCGATATTTGCTCGACGTCACCATTCAATTGAAGGAAAGTGAGCTAGCGGACTGCTTGGCGCCGGACAAGACATAGTTGATCGGTTGTCCTAGTGCTCCTTTTGATGCCACCAAGAATACGGAAGAAGGACCTGTCCTAAAACGGCTGCGTCGTCTTGAATCGCTGGTACTGCAAATGAAAGCACAAATCAGCGACCTAGCGAGTTCAAGCTACAAACCACCGCATGACGGAAGTGGAAGTGTGTCTCCAGATGCTGGGGAGGAAAAGCAGCCACAGCGTCCGATCCAATCAACATCAGAAATATCAGTAGTGACGGACTGGGCTCACCTTTGTTTGATGTGGTGGATTCCGGACGATTCGTTGCACGTGTTCAAACCAACGTCAAAGATGTCGCCGGCGGAGCGTGCAGCAGCTGGGATTACCAGGAGCTGGTTCAGCGTAGCGAAGCTGTTGAGTGAGGACTTGGGGCTATTCGCGTCGGCTCCTGGGGAATCTGACCAGTCGCGATGGAAGGAACATGTCCTTCTTGTGTTTCGCAGCTACTACACCAACCACTACGTAGGTGTTGGCGCCTCAGACTCGAGCACTGCGATCACAATCTCCATGCTTGCTTCCTTCATCAGAAAGGACCGCAAAAAGCGCATTGATAAGTCCCGGCCTGCGGAGGACCTGCCTGAGTACTCTGTCTCTCTGTAAGCAGGAAGCCATAAGCCAATCGTAGGCTTTGGTATGAACTCTATATTTTAGTATGACTTTGTCGTACTTTTTGGTATGACTGGATCGTACTAATTTGTATGAACACGTACTTTTTGGTATGAACACGTACTTTTTGATATGAACACGTACATTTTGGTATGAACTTAAAAGCGTTTTACTGGTAAAAAGTCGTAGAATTTACCAGGCTAAAGGGGGAAACTTATTCCCTATTCACTCTCGGCTGGCGATTGAGCCCTGCGCTTCATCATGGTCTCCTTGAACTCTTCGTAAGTCGTGCATGGACCTTTACTCTCGAAATCCGCTATCAGCTTTTAGAGCTTGGCGGATTCCTCATCTCGAGCTGCTTGGGCCTTCTCTTGTCGTTCTTTGAAATTGGCTTCATGAAGGGCAACATATGCCAGATGTTTCTCCGCTCGCTTGCGGTACTTTCGCAGCTTCTCTTGGAGAGAGGCAAACGCAGCTTCACCTTTAGCCTTCTCCATTCGAGCCCGACTAATTCCACGCCTCTCACGGTCGTATTCGGCATCCGACAATGCGTCAATGACGTCTTCCGATACATCTTCCGTATCGGCACTTAGTTGGACCTTCAAACGGTTGAATGCCGTTGTCGTTTCGAGCTCGTAGCCGTATATCTCGGCTGAGGAGCCTCCAAACTTGTACGCAGTTGACGGTATCTTCTCTGGGAGAAGCGCAAACATGACGGCCTTGTAAAACTGGGACCAAGGAACCGCTGAGGGGCCAGCAGAGTTGAGTTTCTTGTATCGCTCACGTAAAATCTTTAGACTGAACGCAAATAGGCTCGGGTCTTTACTAATGCCATGAACTAGACTCGAACTTGGCTCCGCCTCCCACTTTTTTCCTTCATAGGCTCAACGTCCAAAGAGGCATGTCACTCAATTTTACAAGCTTCTCTCTGGCAACTACAAAAATTACATTAAATTATACCAAAATAATTAATAATAATAATTAATATACAAACGTGCCCTCAAGGCGACGAAAACGGTCATACAATCGCTGCTCGAAGCGCTTGTTAAGGATTGTATCCTTATTGCGGAGGTATGACTCGCGGTTAATAACCTTGCGCGTCATGCGTGCCTTCTTCTTCCCGCAAACCTTGCGGTGTTTGGCCTTGTTTGACTTGGACACCGACTTCCCGCAGGAAGCGCATTCGCCCTTCAGGAGACGACGAGTCTCCGTGTCTGCTTCGCCCATTCAGATGTTTTCCTACGACTGAGCGCTGATTCGCTATTTTTGATTTTTTTAGTTTGATGTTTTTGATTGGCTAATAAAAATGTTGTTTCGATGTTGTTTCAGGGAAATAAGTCAGGATAAAGTTAATTGTGGTGAATAACTTGCACAAGCTGATGCCCGATGGTGGTTGGCGGTGAGGGCAATGGGAAGGCGAGAGCGGCGCTGGCCAGGTAGCCCCCAGGGGGGTGGTAGTCGATGTTTGGTATATCCCTACCGACTGTTTTAATTGATACTCAATCGCGGATCGTGTAACTAGGCACCCAAACAAATTCGTTTCTTGTGACTTGGACTTTTGCGATGGCTGTGGCTGAGTTGTGTCTGCGTGCTGTGAAAGCTTCATATATTGCGCGTTCTATTTGGCGTCGCGCTGCCGATCTAGAAGCGAAAATACAGGAACTATCAGCTAACAATGAGCTATCTACTGCATCGTCTTAGAAGCTGGGTTTCGACTTGTGGAAACAACAGATTATTTCGTACCATACCACCGAACTCACTGCAGATATGTATGCTGAGTATATTGCGATCGGATGTTCTCAATCGATCATTCTCTAGTGGCCTGGGCACCCTTTTTACCCGGCATTGCAGCTTGATACTGGCGGTGCGATGAGTGTCGCGAAGTGGCGGTTCAATCAAGTGGGCATGCTGGGATTTCAGTTTGTGGTAGAAATCTTGGTCGACTACGTGTGCGTCGTGGTGGAGATGGCAATAGGGATCGATTTCGCGCGGATTGAAAGTCGTAGCACGTTTTTAGGAGCTGTGTATACGGCGATGGCCGTGCTCAACATCAACGTTTCAAGCCTTGTGTACTTGTCTGTTCTATAGCCAAGTTTTTTACACAACCGGTAAGGTAAAATAATAAATATTATTTTTAAGTATATAATTCTTTGAAGTTCGATCCGTTTGGTTTCTCAATTTTCTCTTCAAAACTAATAAGTACTGTTATACTTTATCAAACTAGAAATTGAACCTGATTTATGTACCAGTTAGGTTCCCAAATTTCAGGTTATATTCGCTCGATATGCGTCCAAAGCTCACGAAGACAACTGCGTGTAAGAGCTCTTTGTCGAAGTCTACCGTAGAGCAGGAGCTCCTTTTCAACATGAACACTATATGCAAAGAAAGTATTAGCACTTTTTTTAAAAGTGCTGAAAACGAGCAACAAAAATACAGAATGGACTTGTTTGTCTACGCTGACAATATTCGAGCCAAATTCCCCGGGATTCCGAATTGTCTCTCCGTTTGCTCGAGATGTTGTACAGCAAGAATTTGCAGTCGGATTCGGTTCGCCAAACACATTTAAGGAGACACTGGTAGCGAACATTTACACTCGGTAGTGTAGTCGCGACACGAGACACAAGCACAGTGCGTAATGCGACTCATTACTTGATAATATCTCCATCCATTTCAAACACCCTTGCAGCCGAGAAACTTGGTCAAAAACTTCGCTTTGATTGGACACGAAGATTTTCTTGTGAATATCCAAACGATTGATCCATTTCCGTCTCATCGACATGCATCTTGGACGAGTAGTTTCTTTTTTTTTACAGTATCCTGTACTGTACAGTAGTCCCTTTTGTTTGACTTCATTAATTATTACTTCCTCGGGTTGGAAATTATCACCGGAAACTAGCGTTGACCCTCATAACTTTTGTAAATCTTGACATTTTTTGATGCGGATTGGACGAGAGTATAGATTTTTGTTCTAGCTAGCTAATCCCATCGTTCTAGGGAATATTAACACGTTTACGCTGTCATACAATTGTTAATATGAAGGTACATCGGCCCCCGGATCCTAGGCCGACCCGCCACGCTTGCACATGACCAGAAGTAACAAGTAGTTACGTGTGCAAAGCATAATATCGAGAAAACACGACCGTGGCGAACATCAATGCGTCAATGCGGTCCAATGCACCTCCATGTCCTGGGATCAATTTGCCGGAATCTTTCACTCCGGCTGCTCGTTTCAATAAACTCTCAAATAAATCCCCAAGTCTTCCCGCAATCACTGCGATAATTGTGTATGTAACTTTCGTACCGAAAGATCCTGGTAAATCCAATACATCCGACGCCGCAATCATCGCTATAATCCCGAACGCAATAGCACCGACTGTACCTTCGTAGTCTTTGTTCTTGGATAAATGCGCAGCAAGCGGGTTATAGTACGGATAGTTCAAGAACGCGAGCGTCTTCCCGACTAAGTACGCGCCTGTATCCGAGGCCCATACAATGTACAGCAACGCAATCAGTAACTTCCGGTAGAGAATCCGGATATCGTCGTCCACAAATGACACCAGAATCGACAGACTACCGGTAATATACACCAGACCAACCACATCCAACAGAAACGTCACGAACGCTTCCGCATTACTACGAGACGACGCGAAGCGGAAGACAAGAACAGCCAAAAAGCCAATGAGGAACACATGTGATGTACCCATTTGAAGATCACAATCCGCTCGGTTCATAGGGCACGCAGTGGAGTGTAGAGTGAGGAAGATAAACACCACGTACTTGATGAGCATGACGACTCCGTACTGCCAGTCTGGCGTAAAGCACGCCGAGAGTCCGACCACAAACCCTGTCGCGATGGCGAACATCCATCGGTATCCATAGAACTCGGTTATGTGCAGTTGAGGTATCTGTTGTATCGATAAGAGCAGCCCAGCGCTCGTAATGACACTTATAAAGAGTGCTACCCAAATAGCAGCGACCCATTCGTGGCCTTCAAAGTATCTGGCCGCTAGGTCAGTAACCGCACACCGGTTTAACCGGTTTTCCTGGTCTCGTAGCTCGCAATCCACTACTGCGATCTCCCTGTCCTCCCTCTCTGCCTGCAGTTCTCGTGCAGTCGCGTGGGACTCACGTCCTGTACCCCGTATCCTCATGGAGTCCACACTACGTCTCGGTGTTTGTCGATTCTCCTCTTCACTCTCGCTAGCGTTGCTCCTTGTGTGATGGTGTAGCGTATCGCTGTACCGAGAGCATCTGCTGACGCCTTCACTGGGCCCTTCCATGGCCTCTAACCTCGTGAGAATTCGCAGTCGAATGCGGTTCGCCAAGCACGCGTACTCGTACGAGCAAGTACTGGTCAAAAAGCTGCAAACCGTCGTCGTCGCGAACGCCGGTGACAGCCATAGAAACACCGTCACGGCTGGAGCAAAGACCACGGCGGAAATCACGCGTTGCACCGCATTGCGACGTAAAAACTCGGACAATCGTGACTCTGTGCCTCCATTACGCTGTGGTCGTGAGGCGCTTGGCCGTGGAGACACTGAAACCTCGCGGACGTATGGAGTGTCGACGTGCGGGAAGTGCATTGCCTCTATATTAGAGCCGAGCGCGGGCTCCATTGAGACCATGACGGCCAAGGCTTCAGTGGTGATTCGATGATGAGTAGCAACTAAACTTTAGTTTAAAAATTAATGATTACTCCCCGTTAGTAAACAGTAACGTTTGTTGACACAACATGAGGTCCCAAAAATGATTTGGTTGAGAATTTGTTTATGTGGCAGTAGCCAACTTCAACAACGGCACCTTTGGTCGCACTTTGCATTTGTCTCTCTAACGAGAAGAAGCATGAGGGATGTGAGCGCTTGTGCGTTGTCCAGTAAGACGTTGGGTATGTATGAGGAAGTTCAGCGACTCGAGGACGAGTATGGACCCCTGGTAGACGAGGTGGAAGCACTGGAGAGAAAGTGGTGCGAGTTGGAGGAGAAGTTGGCAGCGTCGACACCACAGACTTATTGTGATAGAGTGCTGCGGAAGTTGGAGTGTACGGGTGAGAAGGTATTACTACTAGAAGCACTTAGTGCGGATTCCGACGCATCGGACCCAACAGCGCACGGCATGGGCGAGAGCACGGCATGGGCGAAGCGAGCACTGGAAGGTTCCTTACCCTTTGAGAGAGAGGACAGCTGCATCCCCAACCTGTTGTACGTCGCGATAATATCACTCGGATGGATCGCTCTAGTAAGCTTGAAGCGTGGCGTCAGTTGGAGAGGAAGTATGAATCTCGCGGTGGTATTGCTGCCCATGTGAGAGGTATGGAGGTTGGAATCGCGAATCTAGCAGCGCAGCTTGATGCGGCCACCCCAGCCAAAATGATAAGCCGAATAAAGAAGAAATTGTCGTGGCTGAGAGATATCTCGCTGCTGTATGGTGCATTGTGCGACTCTCCGTCAACTGCGACAGTAGAGGCAGCAACTAGCTTTCGGCAGCTCGTTTTGCTGGAGGTCCGCTCTGGGCAGCGAGAGACCAAGCTTAAGAAGACGTGGCTTAACAAGACTGAAACAGTGATGGAAGATGAAGAGTAGGTGCCGCCGGGGGAGAAGTCCGAGTTTGTCGCCACACCCTCAAGCGATCCGACGCAAGTGGGTGAAGGAAGACAACGTGGAAAAAGTTGAGCAACACTCTGTGAAGAAACCAGCAATGCAAGTACTGCGCACGACCATCACTCCCTTTGGCGAGTTGTCAGGGGGGAAGAAGCCATTAACACGTTCCATGGGATCGGAGGGACTATGGTGCTTGCCATAGTTGGTATTCACTTTTTTTAACGCTAGCACTTCAATTGTTTTTTTTTACTTATTAAAAAGTGTGAATCTTGACAAAAAATGTCATGCTCCAACATTAGAATAGCGTGAGAAAATTAAAGTAGCAAACATTAACGCATCAATCCGATCCAGGATCCCGCCATGGCCAGGGATGAGTTTCCCAGAGTCTTTCACACCTGCAGCGCGCTTCAACAGACTCTCAAACAAGTCCCCAATCCGTCCCGTGATCACTGCTACGATCGTAAGTAGCACTTTGGAGCCAAACGATCCTGGCAGATCTAACACTTTAGACACCACAGCCATCGCGCCGATGCCAAACACTATAGCGCCAATTGTTCCTTCGTAATCCTTATTTCTGGATAAATGGGCTGCGAGTGGGTTATAGTACGGATACTTGGTCCATTCCAGGACTTTACCAGTGATGTAAGCACCAGTATCCGAAGCCCAGACGATGTAAAGTAAAGCGATAAGAAGCTCGCGATACAATACTCGGCGTTCATCATCCACGAAAGCCACGACTACAGACAGCGTACCGGAGATATAGAAGAGGCCAAGCACGTCTAGCATGAAAGACAGGAAGGCCTCGATGCCGTTCTTGCATGCACTAAACCGACAGATAAGCAGCAACAACATGCCTGCTAGGAGAGCCACTTCGGGTTCTAATCCGATTCCACAACTGAAGTCGTTCAGTGGACATCCAGTCGAGTACATTGTGAGCACCGTAAACACGCTATACTGCACGAGAATCGTGAACGCGTACTGCAAATCCGGTGCCAGACAAGCGCAAAACGCAGCCACGAAGCTTGTAGCAATGCCATAAAACCAGCGTGACTTGTAGAATTCTGTGGATTGCAGTGCCTGCGCGTGCTCAACTGACACAAGAAATAGCGTAGTCGAAGCCGCGCAAAGTACGACGGAGAAACATGCAGCAGCCAGGATGTCGTTGTCGTAGAAATACAGTGATGCTATGTCACTCACAGCGTGGTGGTTTAGCTGAGTTTCTTGTGCTCGCAGCTCTTCCTCTTGCTCTTCTAGACTTGGTCGGAGCTCCGTCTGTGATGGTCGTAGCATTTGCAGTCTCGCTCTACTTTCAAAATCAATTATGGCGTCGGCCTCAACCGTCTGGCTGCTGTTCAAATGCAGTTGAGACTCCGTAGGGTCTTCGTTCCAAAGGCCTTCGAGAGCATCGAGTCGAGTGAGAATCCGCGAGCGAATACGATTCGATAGCCGCGCATATTCGTACGAACAAGCGCTTGCTACGAAGCTGCAAACCGTTGAAGTTGCAAAAGCTGGCGAGAGCCACAAGAAGGCCGTCACCAGCGGAGCCAAGATAATCGCCGATATAACTCGCTGCACTGCATTGAGCTGGAGGAACGCCTTACTTTTGCTCCACCTTGAGCTGCGAACGGACCCTTCATACGCGTACGAAAAATACTCACCCTGGGGAGAGAGAATCGTTTCTTGGGAGCTCTGATGAATGGATAGTGTGGCGGAGCGCCTTGGATCATGACCGCACCAGCTTTCTGGGCTCATTCGAGCGTTCAAAGGCGAACAGCACGTTGTGCACGACGTTCTCGTTGCAACCGCAGGCTTTCTTAAACTGGAACGGTTACTCGTGTCGATTTGCGGTGGAACGTTTTGATCTTGTCTTCGACGCTTTCCATTGGCTCCTGAAGAATAAAAAAGTTGAAGTGCGACTTCAACATTTTTCAAGTAGGTAAAAGAGATTTTACTGGGAGGTAGGTAGCGTAAGCTAGCTATTGGGAAGCCCAACGTCGATGGCAACGAGGATTAAATTGTCGTCAACTGGGTCAACATTCATGAGTACTACCGGTAGCCATTCTACTCATGGACCATAGCGGATCCAATTCTGCAGAATCAAACCATAATTTGTTTGTGCTTGTGATGTAACTGAAGTGCACTGCGCAGACTACTACGTTGCATGTGACTGTTTTCTTCGTGTCAATCATCGCATTAATGTTTTAGCTCGCGCTTACCAGCGCCGAGCTCACCAACGAACGGACCCGCTGCACTCACAAGTGCATGTTTTGTCTAGCTCAGGGTTGTGGGATTGCACGTCGTGGCGTGTGTTGGGTTAGTGACACCAACACACTCCAATAATTTTATTTTTCTATATTTTGTCGTTTGGATCGCTAGTGAGACAGGAGCTTGCATTGAACGAAAATGCATAGGATCCCCGCGAAGCAGGGCTGTGCGTTATTTGGGCAGGTGGGACCAGCGCCGAGCTCACCAACAATCTCTTAAGTACTTGGTTTGTCTAACGCCGGTGTGTGGGGTTGCACGCGCAACCCCAGCTCCGTGACCTAAAGAGGGTGCCAGTTGGGATTGAATTTTGTTACCCTTGCTAGTGGCGTGGAACCAACACGCTGGGTGAAGTGTACTTGGTGAGTCTATTGGTTTCTCGACATTCGCAAGGGTGAAAACAGGTCATTCGCTTGATACATGGTGACGTGTGTTGGGTTCGTGACTCCAACAATGTATAACTTTCTATAGTTTTTGTCGTTTCGATCGCAAGTGGGATGGGAGCTTGCATTGAACGAATATTTATTCTTCTTAAAAAAATATTGCATTAATTTTCTAGCGTTTGGCGCGAAAGAGCAACAAGGGACCAACGAGGCGGTTGGCATTATTCAATTGATCTGACACACGCAAGTCCAGTTTCCATTTTGCATCATGTTGGTCAAGCCAAGCTCAGCTATGGTTGCAGGTGCCAAGGTTGTCAGTACATCTAAGAAACGCGTTAGTGCTGAAGACGCCGACAAAGGACGCAAAAGCACCGACAACGGAGCCACGAATGCTTACGTATCTCCGATAAAGAAGATTAAGATTGTAATTCAGACCCGAGAGGCTATCAATGTCGACATGCCAATCATTTCTACTGTGGGCGGTATACCATAGCTTAGTAACGTATTTTGGCTTTTATGACATTAATCGTTTTTTTATGTCATTAGTTTTACGAACACATCTATGTTGGACTGTCACGTGTTCCTGACGCAACAAAGCTCAAGTGTTTTCCATTATCACCGCTCTACTTGAAAGCCAAGCTTGCCACGCTTCGACCCTGTATTTTCACAACAAAGTGGAGAATGGAAGTTCGAGCGGATGGATACCACGCCCAGGTTGTAACGTATAATCGATTCACACCACAATATTACCTCCCAGACTCAGCGTTGCACAACGAACCTAGTTTTCAAGTAAATTTGAAAAACTGCAATATTGTATGGTGTGGTGAACATAAACGGTAAAAGAATAGAGTTGTCCGACCACTTCAGTCTTATTTTTCTGTTGCAGCTTGTGTTTAACACCAGCGACGAGATGGAGACGACGCTGCAGCAGCGTTGGGCGCGTTTTGCCGGAGAGGATCTGGGTACCTTCGTCACCTGCTCGGCTTTGTTTACAATCTCCCAGACGTGCAAGGAGTTCCACTGAGCCAAAGGCGAACTCTTGCCTACCAGTCAGCGTTTGGCGGTCGCGATGCGCCGCACCGGTCCCAAAGTGCCGCTTCTCGTGTGCTCGGCTGCCGTGGTCATTGCCGGCATGAAGCTCTCAATCGCCGCTGTGTCGCATTACCGTCAGGACTTTTCGCGCGACAACGTGCTCATGGCATTGCCCGTTTGTGGAGCGATGCTCAACGTACACCGCGGTCCGCGTGCCATCGCCAAGGGCGCACTCGGACTCGCGGCTCTGGGCTACGGAGCTGACTACGTTTTCAACATATATCACCGCTTAAAATTTGAAGACGCACAACGTCAACACGAAGAGGAACAGGGGCTACTGCGCTACCAAGCGTCGAACCGCTTGGAATTTGAGCCGTGATCACCATTTCCAGTAAATTTGATCGGTACATTATCTAAAATATAGTGAACACAACCATCTCAGCCACTTGTCCACTTGAGTTCCATCGTCCTCTGCGCACTTTGAGGCAGACTCTGACTCAGAGACGAAGCGCTGAGGTCGTGGGTTAAACTGAGCAAAGCATGCCACCAGTCCCTGCTGACACACAACGTGGCACAGTTTATGCCAGACTCATTCTGACACGCGGATCGCCATGACGCCGAGCAAGGTCTTCGATCACGCCGCTCACGCCCAGCACCGATGGCAGCGCTTCGTGAACCGCGACTCCAAGCACTACGCCGGCTTCTCGGTTATGGCCGGTGGACTGCAATTCGCCAAGGTCGTGAGTTCGCACAACGCGCCAAAGGCATCGCGTATCTGACCAAGAAAACGGCTGAGAAGCTCCCGAAGCTCATGGTTTACCCCTTGGTGCTGGGTGTCACGGGTGCCGAGCTCCTTGTATGGGGTACGTCATACCTTAACGATGGCAAGGACGAAGAAACGAGTACAGTTGCGCGTGACGCCAAATTGGCCCCAGCACCACGCTTAACTCTGTTCATCCGCTTGTTGGTCGCTGGCGTCGTGTGCGTGGGTGGCTCCGTCCGATTAAGTGGGGAGCAATCGGCTTGGGTATCGACTATGCTGTGACGAAACTCACCACAATGCAGGCAAACGCACAACAGACCCCTGCGCTGCTGGAGGTCGAGAAGGAGTAGACAAAAATGAGAGTCAAGTGTGAATGGGAACTTTGTGCAAAATACGAATTGAGACCCTTGATTAGTAGCAGAGCTCAACATGCCATTGTTTTTGCTAAGTGTTCTCTGTATCATTGCCCTTCTCCGGCTCATTAACTTGGAGAGAGTGGGATACCGGGACCAAGTAGAGTAGGTATACATGCATAAGCTCCAAAACAGAAAGTGGTTGTTGTTGGAGAATGTCGGAATTGTTTTTCGGGGGTATCTATCGCCTAAGTGAAACGAAGGTTTGGCGAATTTGGCTGAGCGCACAAACGTAGGAGACGAAGTAGTATTTACTTCAAGTACTGGACAGTGCTAACGTAAGAGAGAGAGATAAGAGAAAGTTTCGTAGAACAAGCAGTAACAACAAGACTCGAGTCTGACCTGGCCTTGTGGTTAATTCAACATGTAGCTTTTCGTCAAAAGATATAATAGTTCGAAGGCTAATGATCCATCTGGTACTCGGCGAAGTCAACCCAGTCTTCGTCTTCCTCCTCAGCAGCTTCATCGCCAGGCTCGTAGTTGAGACCCGTACGCTCATTGTGCACCAGTCCTTCTTCGCCAGGCATAATTAAATCTTCATTGTACAGCTCCTCTTCGGGAAGTTCAAGCACTTGCTCTCCCTCGCCGATATTAGTTTTAGGAATTTCACCCAAGATCAAGAGATCACCAGTGTTTGTAGGAAAAACCGTGAGTCCATACGTGTCGAGGGGGTAGATCCATACGTCGCCTTTGTCGAGTAGTTTTCTTCCCCATAGCTCTGCATTCACCTTGCTTGAAAAAACCGAGAGGAACGCGGTCGGTTCTCGGTTGCACCAGTCAAGATGTTGGCTCCTGGCACGCTGGAAATCATCGTCCGTTTCAAAGTACGCGTTTGTCAGACGAGCGCGAACAAGAGCATCTCGATTCCCAGCGTGACCGACGCGCCATACAAGAGCTGGAGGCTGACAAAGCTTGTTGCGTTCGATAACACTAAAGTGCGGAGCCATTGTGTCTTCGAAGAGCGAATTCTTCAATGAGGTTTGCGAAGCACCTAACTAAGCTTATGGGTAAACTTTTTGAATGGCTAGCTTTGCATACTGGAAGAGCGAACTTTTGTCGAAATGCACCGGAAACTGTAACCCACGAAGTAAGCGATATTTCTCATGTCGGAAGTGTCTCGATTTTTTTAATACAAAGTAATAAGTGATCTTAGACTTTTAGCCATGTGATACGTCGTTTACCTCCTCGAAATAGCACGAAATCACACATTGGGCGATGCGAGTAATTCTTAGCCACCATGTTGGCAGTGAACAAACTGTGACACGTCCACTACAGGTGAGACTGCAGCGCAGGTTGCATCAGAATGGTGTCGTAGGACTGGATCCCAAGCTAGTACATCGGCTATGCCTTCACGAAGTCCACCCTTATCTGCGGTATAAAGACTGAGTTGCATGATTCACGCCATGTTGGACTAGAGAGCAACGTCGAAGCAGTGGTTTCTGTCACACTTTTGTCAAGATCGTTGCCATGAACTTAAGCGACCACATTCCATACGTCAGGCTCTCGCGTTCGAAAGTTGCACTGAAGTGGTTTAGTCGACCCACCTTTGATGACACGAGCACATAATGACAAGCACAGCTACTTGAACAATGGCCATTCCTGCTCTTGCCACGCAGGGCTGAACATGCGTTCATTCTGCAAAGTACTATTTCTAGTTGTGCTCTCTATCAAGAGCACTGCAGCTCAAGAATGCCTAACTGCGACCAACACGTTAACGACGTCATGCGGTTACGACCTCTGTGGAGCTTACGAGCCATGCGTGGCCTACAATATCACAGACTGCGGTAGCTCCAGCTCGACTGCCTCTTCCAGCTGCACAACCGTCGGTGACGATGTGTGTACATACAAATGCTTTCGAGCTTTCGGCGCCTACAACTCCGATCCGACTCAATTCGTCTTTATAGTCTCATACAGCGAGGAAAACGATAGTGATGACGGGATTTACGCAACTGCGAATAATGAAATGGTCTCAGCTGTTGACCAGTTGACGCTGTCACCTCAAACAACAAGCGTGTGGATTGAGGGAGGTGGCTACCAGCAGAGTAACAAGGGAAAAGTTGTGGAGTTAAAGTTTGCAGACACTTTACTCACCTCGCAGTCTCAACTGACGTCTGCGAGTTTGGTGGCGATGGATTTATCAACCAGAATCTACGAAATTCCAAACATGATGCCAAACTCCGTCACAGAACTTTCACTCTCCAACACATTACTCACGGAATTTCCTGAGTATCTTTCGTCACTCACGAACTTAATAAGTTTGTAAGCTTGCTCGTCAAAGGTTCGTAGAAACTCAAGAGATGAACTGACGCATTTGCTTTTTATGCTGTTTGTAGAAACCTGAGCAACAACTACATCGCAACGGTAAATTCTTCAGTTAACTGGGAGAAACTGGCTGCACTGTGCGTCGTTTATTTTCTGTCCCAAAAATATTTTACGCTGATATTCTTGAGTAATTGTGAATGTCTGGCAGGGATCTACAGCAAAACAGTTTGGCGACATTTGAAGGCAACTTTCCTGGTTTAACCAATCTGTACGTTATATTATCCTGCTTACTTTTTAAGTAGAATGACTAATCTCTCTAAATGAACAGGTATCTGAACGACAACAATCTGACGGAGATCCCCGAAATTGTTTTCACATTCCAGCATCTCACTAAACTCAGTATCCACAACAATTCGTTATCCAGTCGATTGCTCACACAATTGCAGATCACTTTTCTTCAAGGCCTCCGAAGCTTGGATATCACAGAAAGCGACTTTCAGAATGCATCCAATTGCAGTCTTTCGGAGCAGCGAGTTATCGGAGATAACAACGTCACAATCTGCGTCCACAGTCTCATCACAAGCTCGTCTTCCTCAGCTTCATCAGAGTTTTCACTATCTTCGGATTCTTCAGCGTCCACCGTCCCGATTTCTGGAATTTCTTACTCTTCGGGTTCAACCAGCGCTGACAGGGATCAACCCAGAAACGGAGCTTCAGCACTCGTGGTTACAGTCATCGCTGTCTTCTTCTTCGTACTGGTTGCTCTCATCGTTACTGCTATGTACTACTGGAAACAGCACAACAAACAGAAAAAGAACGGTGCATACAACAACACCCACAGAGTGTCGAGAAAGCAGCGTCCGATGGCGTTTTGGGATGATGCTGATCTTCTAGCGGTGCAAGTAAATGACGATGATATTCAAGATATACGCGTCATTGGAACTGGATCTGTCGCGGTTGTATGGCTCGTCCGATATCGCAATTCTCTTTTGCTCGCCTCCAAACGTTTACGTGAAGATACCGAGCGTACACAAGAGTTTGTGGAGGAGATCAAGATCGTTTCCAAGCTGGATCACCCCAACATTGTGGCGTTTATTGGTGCAGCGTGGACTACTGGGTCTAGCCTGCAAGCTCTTTTTGAACTGGTAGAGAACGGTGATCTGTCTTCGTATCTGTCGCCTTCGCTGCCTCGTTACTGGACACGAGTCAAGCTCCAACTGGCAGTCGATGTTATCGAAGCTTTAATTTACATTCACGCCTTTACACCGCCACTGGTACATCGGAACTTGAACTCACACAACGTGTTGATTTCTACGGATATCCAAGCCAAACTTACAGACGTTGGTGTGTCGAGATCTCACTACGCCAACCGATGGCTTGCACCGGAAATCATCAGTAGCCGCAGCGACTACGACCAATCGGCGGATATATTCGCGTTTGGTGTTCTTCTCTCGGAGTTCGACACTCACATGCTGCCATATGAGGATGCTGATGTATCCAACGATAAGATTTTGCAAATGGTGGCTAGTTGCAGTCTTCGACCAACATTTAGTGACACTTGTCCTCCTATTATTCTGGAACTAGCAAAGCAATGCATGTCCCAGGAACCTCGAGATCGTCCGCCAGCACTGAAGATTGCTTACGCATTGCGGACTCTACAGAGGGAGGCATTTAACTTGTAAGCAAGGCGCCTGCGTTAATAGTTAATTGTTTTTAAACGCTTCAGATCAGTAAATAAAGTGTCTAATTATATTTTTTATATTGCTTATATTCTAAAAGAAATGGATCACATCACAATTAGGTGATCCGTTTTTTTAGCCTTGAAGCAGTTTTGGTGACATATATAGCAACGTGGACAGCTCCGAAACTGCTTCCGCATGTGGAAGCTCTGAGTGTATTTATCCAGTGTTTCTAAAGTAGAGAAGTCGTCGCCAAGTTTGAAGATGACGAAAAGCGAAAAGTACAAGGTGGAAGCTGGAGGTGGCGGTGACTGGGCGACGGAATACTATACCGAACAGCGACGACAGCGTGATCAACAGAACTGGATGGTTCTCTTCAAACCGTCCGTCTTTGGAGCTGTGTTAGCTGTGGTCGGTCGCATTGTGGTGTGGCCACTTGCTCTACTGATCGTGTTCACTTCGACCGGTTATCTTTCGAAAGCCAACGTCCTCAAGCTCGTGGATGAAAGTATCTACGCGTTCACTGAGCAGGATCCAGTGATGGCCGGTGGATGCACTGGCTGCTTAGGCTTGAACAAAGTATGCCTTATCAAGTACAGTATCTTCGCACAAGACGCGATCATCGGAGCCACCGTGTTCAAGAGCTTTGCAGGACGCAAGCCAGACTTGTCTTTGTATGACTTCAGCACATTAAGCCAGGAGGTTCTTGACCTAGGAGAGAAACTGGATGCCAAAGGAGTTTATTGTCAGAGTGGAGTCAACGAATGGGGTTCCATGACTGCCGGTATCGCTGGTAGCGCTCAAGATATACTGGACGTTGTCAACACATTGGTCCTCAACATCGCGCCTCAATTCAGACGTGAACTCGAGGTTGCTGTTGCCGGGAAAGCACCGTGTGAATCGGGCTGGAATATCTACACTATCACCAGACTGTTCTTGTACCCGACAGTCAAAGGCAGTGCCACCTTCGCTAGTATTCCCGGTATTGACTTTAACGTGTTCCCTGACTACACTGAATGCCGTCCAGACGTCACTGTGGATGATAGTCTCGTCGGTTCTAAACTCGCTTTAGCAACCAATGGCGAAGACCCGCTAGCTGTTTTCCCTGACCTTCTCAAACTGTTCCCATACAATTTTGAGAGTAGTATCCCTCGTGTTGAACGATCTGCCCCTGCTGGTACTACGAAGTATGGTTTCGATACAGTCCTTCAACCCCTCTTTAAGGGATACTACGGTGGTTGTCGTGTTCGTGTAGTGAACACTACGGGCGTCTACATTGAAAACACGTGCGATGTGTCGAAGCGTTGGTCTTCATATGGACTTATGATCCACTCACCGGATGATATCCCTATGTGTAGTACGGGAGATGTGTGTATCCACAACTACTACAACTCCATCTGGGAATGGGTTAACTACATCGACGCGGAGAATCCTACACGCATCGGAATGAACCTCAACACTTTCCGTAGTCGATACGGAGACACTGTAGCCCTCAGTGTACTCCCCGGTATTGTTGTGATGCAGATGCTCATCATGGGGATGATTAGTCTGTACCAAGTAATGTCCCACAAACGGTCGGTATTGTTAACCCAGATTTGGGCTTATCGTTGTCAGAATGGACGCATGCAACTGGTTTATCTCGCACAGATCACGTACCACCTCGTCTACAATTCCGATCTTTACATGCTCGGACTAGCTACAGGGATGTTGACTATCGAGTCGGTCATGAACCTGACGTGTTGTATATTCGCCTTCTCTTATGCCTTCGTGAACTTGGTGAAGGCTCGTTCTGGTGATCAACAACTCGACCGCCACTTTCGACTAACGTGGGAGATAATGCAGATTGTTATCACATCTGTCGTCGCTGCAGTTTTGCTGTCCTTACGGCAAACTCCGCTTGAGTTCATTAACGCCAACTACGGTGAGATTCTCCGAAAGACTTCAGCTCGTGGAGCAAAATACTGTGGCCTCAACGACTCGTGCGTCGTCTACAAGACCAACTTGATCGTCTTCATCTCCATCTTCTCAATAGGCTTGGGTATCATTGCAGCAGTGTCTTCACTCATCGTCAAACGGTTTAGTCCCAAGGTGAAAAGTGCTTTACGCTCAGCCAGAATGTCTCTGTCAGCGCAAGGCAGCTTCAAGCAAAGCCGCACTTCTGTCTCGAATCCGAACGCTGCTGTCGCCCATGCTACAGACACTCCTATCAAGAAGAAATCTGACAATGAAGACAGTCTGACGTCCTTCGAGCGGAACTGCATTGGTGGCCCCTTCCACCAGCTATTCCGAGACTGTGACGACATGGCGTTCATCATGTACAAGGGCAAGCGGTGCACGACTGTCGAGGCGTTGCTGCTAACGGGATATCTGTACTACGGCGAGCATATCTACCAGGCGTCGTCGGTAATGCTGCTGCTACTTGCGCGAGCTTTACCCAGGAAGGTGCTGCGTACGTTCAATATGCTGTTGCTACGGTGGCACGTGGACAAGGAGACAGGCGTCCTCACCCAAGTGCTGTCCTGTCCGTGGTACGCTGCCAGCAAGGAGAACCACGCACTGACAGGGGCCATGCCTGTCGCCTAGACAAAGATAACTAAATAAGACGCTTTCCTGATTGGTCAGTCATGTTGAAGACCGTCATGTACCGTGCTCGTATCGGTATACCGATCAATGCCTAATCGTGAACCCATGCGTTTTGGAAGGTTTATGGTGCACCACACCTATTTATAGTTTACGCACACGTTGCATTCTGCACAATGCACGACGGAGGCAACACGCTCACGAGTCGGGGCTCGACCAAGGACAAGGATCTAGAGGCTGGCGCACCTCGAGCTCGACGGTCTTCTGCCTCAGTACAGGCTCGCGGTGCTAAGCGACCCGCTTGGCACTACGTGGTCTCTCTTCTGGTGGTCCTGACGGTGGTATATTCTTTCTCGGGGGGCACCGAAGACAAGAGTCTGGCTAGCGTGGAGAATAAACCCTCTATTAAAGAATGGTCTGTCAAGACCCCAGAAGACGCGGTAAATGAGCAACAGTTAACTGATAAGGGAGATGGGCAAGTGCAAGTGCAGCAATCACTCTCCAAGGACAAAGGAATCATCATGTGCATGCACAACGGCGCTGTCCCCATGGGCCTCTCTTTGGTCCGGGAGCTCCGCTGCTTGGGCAACAAGGAGCTCATCCAGATCTACCATTGCTTCCCCGAGGAAATGTCCAATACTTCCCGCACTTTACTGCTCGAAGCGGACAATAACCTCGAAATTGTGGACGTCTGCACGGATCTAGTAGCCAAGGGAAAGTTAACCGAAGACCGGGCAAGACACTTCCGAAGCTGGTGGATTAAACCGCTAGCTATGTATCATACGGATATTAAGGAAGTTCTACTCGTGGATATAGACGACATTTTCATGCGAGACCCAGCAGTATTAAGAACGACCGAGGGATACAAGAAAACAGGCACCACTTTCTTCTATGACCGAGTATTGTCAAGTAAAGAGTTCTTTAACCAAGATGTGGACGGAGAGCAATACCTTAGAAAACTACTAAAGGAGTTTGACTATGCCAAGTACGGACTACCCATGGGGTCTACCCCTTCGAAGCTTTTAAGCCCCCAAACATCATACGCGTGGCGACGGCAGACGTCGCATGAGCAGGACTCGTCCCTGGTGGCGATCGATAAGTCAAGAGCGGGAAAAGCCATGGAAATCATGTTCTTTCTCATCACAGAGCAGCACTTTGTCCATGAATTCTCCTACGGAGACAAGGAAACGTTCTGGATCTCGTACGAACTGGCCAAACAGGAATATTTCTTCTCGCCTTGGGGTGTGGCCGGTATCTCGTCGTCTACGAATAAAGACGTGGAGAAACACGAGGACTCATTGTGCGGTAGTATCGTGCAGTACATGCCCGAAGAGAGCAACACATCGGAAGTCCTATATGTGAACGGCAAGGCACTACTGAATCCGTTCCCCGTGTCGATGGACAAATTGGGTACAGCTAGTCACAACGTGCTGTTTAATACAAACCCTACGCACGTCACGCCTCGTCAACAGCGGAGAGGTAACGGCCAAACGAAGACAGATTACAAGGGAGGATACGCCATGGAGTGTCTGGTTGGGTTCGGCTCTGAGCCAATGCCGACCAAATTCGCACCTCAGTTGCTCCGGCGGCGTATGTTCTACTTCGGTATTCGAATGGGCGTGCTTTCAGCACTTGATCAGTGCTTCCCCTACGAAGGAATGAAGTAGAGATCATTGATTCGGATTAATTACTTACGCCGATAACGTGCGGATTCGTGACTAAAACGGTTGTTCACTTTTTACTTACCACATTATCTTAAAGTCTGTTTTTCGTGGGACCTAGAACAAGCTACCCCATAAGCGATCGTCCCACCTGTGCAGGGCAGAACTTTGTTGTACAGGTAGTAGTACAAAAAAATGATTTTTCGAAATAGTACCCGGGCGTGTATTCTCCTGAAGAGCATTTCCACCGGTTTCGATCAAACTAAATTTGATCTGGACGTAGACCAGGCACTATAAAGTCGTGCATGAGACCGAATAGTCAATGCAGAAAACGGTCTATTTCGGGCTATCCATCAACTAAAAATAGTGGGCGGATAGTAGCCGACTATTCAGCTCAATTGATTTTTGTATACCGTTTGAGTGCCTTTTTGCCGAGGTTTAGTTGAACTGTGAAAACTTATAGCGCCCGGCTACGCCCCCATTTGACTTTGTTTTGGTTGGAAATGCTCTTAGAGCATTAGGCCCAGCAAAATTTGCATAGGACTTTCATACGGGCGAGGACTTTATTTTATGCATCTTGGGTGAGACGAAGCATGCCTCTTGATATCTCCTGTCCGCGTGATTGAAAAGAAAGATGTTGTCCCGCCCTATCTCCTCATTACTTTTTCAATAAACTCGTCATCATGTTCGCTCAACCAGGGATTCCGAAAAATAAATATTCAAAGCAATATATTGATAATTATACTTGAAATTATTTATTTTAGAAAATAGTTGTTTTCGATCATTTTTATTTTTGAAATATCTGCGATTAATATATTGATAATTAAACTTGAAATTATTTATTTTAGATTTCGATCATATATTTTCTTTTTTAAATATCTGCGATTAATATACTATTTTACTGACCGGCTGCCAGCCTACAATTTCAGACCATTAGAGAGTTTAAGAGACGCTCTATATTTGCATTTTGCAGTGTATTTTGCAGTTTGTAGGCGCTGTGCGAGCTTGAGCCACTACATTTGTGGCTTTGTAGCTACAAAATCTGATGAAAATGTAGCCGCGGAGGCTGAATCCCAACATAATGATTCTTGAACGGATTTTTCAGGACACACCCAGGACATCGACATTTTGGCCAATAATATCGTATTATGAGGTTTTACTTAGTGAATGAAGATCATTTTTCTTATCTGCTAAACGGTGCAGCCGAACGACGGATACCCAGCCTAATTGACCTCTTCTTCGCTTCCTCGTATGCCCGGTAGATATGGGCACCTCTATACACGACGAGCATTTGTCGAAGACATCAATCGTCTCCTCAACCGTCTGATCTGCTCGTAGTAAGTTCCTTGCTGTCGCGTATGCCTCGATCTTCTTCATGAGGTATCGGACGTCGCTGAGTCGTTTCTGGCTGTTTCTATTAGGCATGTTGGCTCCCTCCACCAAGCGCAAGGTGGAAGAAGCTTCTCAGGGTTACCACACCGCCATAACACCCAGAGGTGAGAAGCAGAGCATTCTGGAAAGCTGAAATCGGGGGGGGGGGGACACGACGGAATCTCCCGGCCCAGTAGTGGATACGCTGATTGTGATGCTAGTTGCTCGCTACTTGGTCGATTGATGGCGATGTTTCTGTTTTGTTTGCTAGGTTGACTAGGTCGTATACACCAGCTTCGGCAAGACAGTTTCGCAATGCCTCGTTCAACCCGTCGTAGGTGACCGTGCCTGCGCCGATGGCACGTTTTTCTAACTCGCGAATAATATCCTTCACGATGCCGTGGCGCGACTCCAAAATCTTTTCTATGGTCGAAAGCGCTGTTTCCTACAGGGACTTCATTTGACCAAGGATAGCAAAGTGGGGTGGGACTGCTGTAGCTTTAAGTTTGGTGTCTGGTCCGCTATATTCAAAGCGCACACGCAACGTGAGCCTTTCCAAAAGCTCGGGGTCTTGGAAGAGAGCTGTCTCAAAAAAAAGATGCTGGGGCCGTCAATGCATCCGAAGGAATGGAGTATGATACATTAGTGATTCGAGCCAAAATTCATCTATAAATATCAGGCGCTTCGGTAGTTTGAAAAGCATTGTGATACCACGCTGTACCCATTCATCTTGTTCTTTGAAATGTAGCGGTAAATTGCAAACGCATGACTTCCAGATGGAAGACCCGCCACAGTTCGCCCATTATGCATGTAACCAGCAGCTTCATACCGAAGATAAGTATTTTGTACACCGCCTAGGGACCACCCAGCACGGAGACGGACTGCAGTATACGACGGGCAAGGGGTAGATCCAGATGAGCAATACGCTGCAGCACCTTTACGCATAGATTGCGTTCCTAAATCAGTGGGTTAACGCCTCTCCTGGCGAGCACCAATGCAACAGACACGTCCGCCAACATCCGTTGGAGGCACTTCCGGAAGCAGTCGTATTGATTGACCCCGGGAAATATCCGATTGTCCTCGCCAAATACAGTAGTCGAGCAATAGGTAGTAAGTGCGAGAATCGGACATATTGCCGGTTGTAGTACCCGTGCCTGGGATCACGTGGTCGATCACCACCCTGACCCTTTTTCATATGGGCAAAGTATACTCGAAACGAATCTCCTCGCCACTCCAGGTGGGTGTGTTGTACACCAAATGTGTTTACAGACCGACACATCAAGTTCCACGATATGATGATGTAAGTTCGGGAAAATATAGCGTCACTACCGGGAAGCTTGAGCAAGTGAGAGCATAGGAACTCGTACAGCTCGAACGAAAGAGGGTATTTCCCCACTTTCAGGTTTCCGTCTCCACTGGCCTGTGTAGCAGCTAGCTGTCGCTTAAGACCTTTGAAATATTGTTTCAGTTCATTATCCATATCAGAACCCATAGCGTATCCGTAATCTCGGTATAAATTTAACAACCCAGCGCGGTGGTTTTTTTTTTAGCGCGGCGTAGCTTAGCGAGGATCCGTCCGGCTTGCGTAGAGTGAGTAGCCAGGTCTCGAAAACTTCAGGCTTGAGGGCCTCAAACAGAATTGGGGGATCTTCCCGCTTCCGGGTTAGAAGAGGTTTCACTCGCGAACGCAGTTGTTTCTCAGAGAGGTTTGAGATGTCTCCGACGCCCGTAGTAAACGCACGTGAAATGAGGTCTGGATGGTAGGGTAGCAGTCATGCTATAAAGCGACAGTAGGAGTTGACGTATGTAGCACGCGAGCTCGCACAGACAGTGCTATCTCGGATCTCCTCTGCTCTGCGCTGAAGCTCTGCCAATTGTTCTGTGCGTGTGGGCTCCATTGGGAATTGAATTATGCGGTGGACATTTCCTCCTGCAAAAGAACAAAACTGTGCATTTTTCAACACGAAAATTAATGCTGGCTGGTGTATGGAAACCTCCCCTTCCTCATTTCGGATTGGAAATTTCAGGACTGGCCGTCCTGTACATGGTTTTGTGGCGCAAGTGAACATCTGAAAATTCCGAAGAATGTACTTATTTTGTAGCGGCAACATGTCGCATGTACCAGCGAACTTACGTTATTTTCTGTTATCCACACATATCCATTTAAAACTTTTTTCAAACCGATTTATAGGTTCGTTTACAAAGTACAAAATACACTGCATTTTACAATTACAAAGCGTTCTTAAACTCTCTACTGCCTCGGCCAACCACTTGACCTCATCGTTTGCGCCAGCGCTCAAACCTTCTCACATCGGCATTCACTTCTAAACTTTCCCCAAAGCCCAAACGCCTCACTATCCAAACACCTTACTACGCATTCACTATGCGCGTCTTTGGCCGTCCCGCCCCAGCTCGAATTTCTCCAACTAGCAAATCGGCCGCATCTTCTTCTCGCCTGCCCTTGACGACCAAGGAGAGCCAACAGGCTATCAGATCTGCAAGACGTGCGCCAAGTACTGCAAGCATACCCCTCGGACTGGGTACACCAATTTGGTGTCCCATGTCCGAGAGAGCCACCCCAACTACGAGGACAAAATGCGTGACGCAACTGCAGCTACGGGAACTCTCGTTCCGTGGGTAACCCAGAAGGCAACCGACCGGTTTGGCTAAATGCGGTGGATTCTCACGTGTAACCTCCTGTTCTCATTTTGTGAGTCGGAGGAGACCGACTGTCATGTACAGGTTTACAAACTAGCCTCCGATCTGCGTCGACACTCTCTTCGATGAAATGGAGAAAGTAGTGAAAGCTACCGAGAATCATATAGTCGCAGAGATGCCTCAGAAATTCGGCCTCATTTTGGACGGTTGGGCCCATGACAGCGAGCTGTGTTTGCCTGTTACGATGGCCCCGACGGACCGCGGTATTCGCTCCTGTCGATGGTCCCGATCATGGATGGGCCAGACGACGCACTGAACGCTTTTGGTCACGCCGCCGCGAGAGGGCGGGGTTTCCCGTTTTTTTTGCCGTTTTTTAATTGATGTATTGTTTTTAGTTGGCGACAATTGTGCAATCAACAAGCGGTTGACTCGTCTCATGGACGTGCCGGTCGTCGGCTGTACAAGCCACCATCTAAATTTGGCGGTTCGCGCGCACCTCGCACCCCATGAAGGTGATTTGGAGAAACCGCAGTCTCTCATGCGTAAGCTGCGCACACTTCAACAAATGGCCAAAATTCGGTACGAATACTACTGTATTATTACTCCTGTGTATTAGTTTTTATATTACAATATGTTAATGTGATATTCACTTCAGCCAAGACAAACGCTAATCCTCCACGTTTTCCATGCTCTCGCACTATTTCGCCTCTACGAGCATCTTACTCCCGACCTGAAGGGCGTCGCGCTCCGCACACCGTAGCCTCCGTCAGCTCTTTGAAAAAGCTGCAGACCGACGGATTGAAAATGCTCGACGCCCGGTATCTACTCGACAGACTATTAGAAGTGCAGCCGACGTTCACGGGCTACCTCGGTAAAATACTTTACGTTTGCTATGGTGATATTATATGCTAAATATTATGTCTGTATGCTAGCCCCCCATGCCGCTTTTGTGCACTCACCCAAGTTCGAGTCAGTGGTTGTGAAGGTACTGGGTGGCCAAGTAACACGTTTGACTGCAGCAGAGAAGACTGCGCTGCAGTCGTTTCGAGTTGGGCGCCAGTAACGACTCCTGCTCCCGATCAGCAAGACTTAAGCTTCGCGGGGCGCATCCTAAAACGACGGAAGATCGACGCAGCCCCCAGCACGTATACATCGCTGGCATCAACCCCGCCAACGTCGAACGTAGCGGAGCGTCTGTTCAACTCGGCACGAGCTGTCTGGCACCACGAGCGCCACTGTCTCTCCCCCCATGGCACTTAAGATGATCTTATTCCTGGAGGTCGACAGCGCGTACTGGAACGTTGCCACTGTTGATGCTTGTCTGTGGTAAATAACTCGAAGTACATACCCTTCTCTTCGAGCTAAAAAAATATTTTTTGCTGCATAAGTGCATTTAGTTATATATTTTGCCGACTAAGACGCAGGTCATGCGCTATCTATTGTGCTTGATTTCTTGCAATTGATTTACTCAACACCAGAGTCCTCGCTCCTCTTCAGAATCGAATGAATCATTGATTTTTCTTTATTCAACAATGTTGATGGAGCTGCGTCTGCCTGGCATGATGTCATCTTAAAGTGAACTACAGCGTCTGCATCCAAGCCCTAGTTAAAACCTGAAATTAAATATTGATAAAATCTACGGTATCAAACTTGTAACTGGTACCGGACTGGAACCTGACTGATAATACGTGCAGGTCTTGTTAACAGGACGGAAAAATCTGTAAACCAATTACAAAATTGGACCAGGGCCCATCTAGGATCTGGACACGAAACTTAGTTATCGGTTGGTCTATCTCCAAGATTGAGGGCGGCGGCACATGTAGGATGTTGCGGCAGTTCCATAATGGCATGGACATCGCCGTCGCTTGGTTTGTTATTCTTTTTGAAAGTGAATAACAAGACCCCACGAGCTCATTCATAGCCATAATGTTCGTAGTACGACCAGAATGTGAATGTTCAACAGAAACTGTCTGGGATCGTTTGCGTTGAAGCCACTTGCCACCAATCCCCATCTGGCTACTAGTTTCAGATATGTGGAAGTGAAGAGTGGCATTGAGTTATTATCGCTAGCATCGATTTATCCACATCCTACGAATCGATCACTACAAACACCAGGCCTGCGCTACTTTTGATCCATTTTTAGTTTTCTTGTCTGAGTAATATGCATCCACCGTTAACAGGTGATTAAGCTCCGAAAATCTCAGTATAAAAATTCTTGTGGTACGTAAAACACTATTACCAGTAGACACTAGCTCGAAACTAAGTACAGGTAAGGCCGTGTTCGACTTGATGTTAATCCAGTTGGTGTGGCCCTAGCTCAGCTGGAATTTTTGAAACATTTCGATTACTATCTGAAACACCCAAAATCTGATCGGGCTCAAACGAGCTGGATTTGAAATTCAGGTCTAGGCAAAATATTGGTTTGGACTCCTTTTATATGTACCAAACCAGCAATACGCATGAATCCGGTCCTTTTCCATTTCAACACGAATGGAGTCCGCAAGTCGAACACGGTAGATACACCGTTCACTCTAATTAGTCGTGTGACCTAAATAGCCGTGCAATAAAAACTTTCGCTTCTACCTCAAATAGCAAAAAGACAGCAGGTTCTGAGAAATCTCGACAAACTGGTTTGCGCTAGGCAATTTATTTAAGTAATGACTTGTTTTTTTTTTTTACAAGAATCGAATTCCAAAACGCGTGACGCCGGACAAAAAGTCATACACGGGAAATAGTCGTGACACGACTAATTTGGGTGAACGGTGTAAGCAGCGAACTATGCAATTATGGACAGGCTAGTCTAAACGTATCAGGGGTCTTGGTTTTTTCGTCACAACGTCGAATTTAGGGGCCCCAGAACGCTGTGAACCTCCTGTAGTAAACGTTGTGCCTAATTAAATGCGAAAACGTGTGATAATTGGATTTAGGGCCCACCGATTTTAATCTTGCAATTTAACATCGCTTTTTCATCGTCTGTGAATCGAACAAGGTTAAAACTCGAAGACTACCTTTAATATGTGAAAGCTTTAAAAACAAGGGCTAGCTTTAACCCTTTCGTGGTCAAAGGGGGCAAAATTCCCCCTTTGGATGGTGTATCCTCGCGTACCACTCGTGTCACCTATGAAACATCATAAATATCCAAAGGAAGCATTTTTGCGAGTGTGTACGAGACGGATACCGTCTTGTTTACTCGGACTACAAGGCTTCGCGGAAGATATGCAGTAGTACCCTACTTTATGAAAGGGAAAATGCCCCCCCTTCACGTCATAAGGTTTCATACTAATTCTAAGTGACGCAAAACCTGATCATACTCAATATAATAAACCGGTATAAATTTATATCATGCGTTTCGTTCGAACCGTCCAGCTCTGCAATGTACGGTAATTCATTAGCTAATGGTATGCACGAAGGGAGCTTGGTCAATCACTATCATTTCTAGCAACGGTAACTGGACTTATTGGATCCTCCTTCCTAGAAATGCTAGCGCAACGTCAGAACTAGCGAGTATCATCCTTACATTGACTAAATTCTTTTAACTGAAGGCACTACCAAAGTGCTAGAAAGACGGTCTGTGCCACGGACAGCAATTCGTGCAGACTGTAGCCCAGCAACAGCGCCGATACCGGCAACCTATTGTTTCATGGACCACCTACGAATCTGGACTCACTGTTAGGTCTACGACAAAGCATCTGACAGAATCAAGACAAGGGCAGATACCAAGAGGAAAAGCAAGAGAAATCAGATTACATATTTCCGTAAAGCTAGCATCGCGCATAGAATTGTAATCGGTTAGATGACGACACAGACGGCGATGACGGCCAGTTTGGACGGACGGGTGGCAGACAGAACCTTGGAGTGCGGAGAACAGATGCTGTTGCGCTCTGCGAACGTCTGACAGGGCTGGACTCTGGTGATGGACGATAGACACGGCCATTGACGGCCATGGAAACGAACGAAAGTGGCACGGCAGTGGACTAAAACAATACCAGGTATTGTGAATTCCGGTTATTTTTAGGATTCAGGGTTGGTTGATGAAGTCGCCAGCTCAGTCAAAACGTGTCGCTCATTGGTCAAAATAGAGACCATACCCATTTAATCATGGCACGAAGACTGACACGGAGGGTAAAACCTACAATATCGCTCTATTTAGCAGGCTCGCGCGATTGATTCGCGCTCGACTCGATCAGTCGCCCTCCAAATTTGGAGTAGAACCCACAATACTGCCACTTAGTTTTACGGCTTTGACAGAACGTTTTTCTCGCAGTAGAAATATAATTTGTTTTAGATTTAACGTCAATATCAGGGTAGATTGAAAATTAACGGTTTACACACACCAAAGATTTTTTATCAGTAGTTGCTAAATTTTCAAATACTTTGTACCGAAATATGTGCTTCGCCTACTGTAAGTGAGGATGTAAAAATTTATCATTTGGGACGCGTTTCCTGTCACCTTGCGTGAGAAAATGCAAACTTTGAAGATTTGAGAATACGTTGTAATAATAAATATAGGCTATACAAGCACAGCCCCCCCCTCAATAGTAATCCCTAGACTTGGAATACATCCTTAATGCCAATAAAAATATGCAGCTCCCGATGACCAGCAGCAAGTTAGTGATCTCTCACCCCTCAGTTGTAAAAATGAATACCGTATTAAGCATATATTCCGTTTCTGGGGTTCTTAACTATGAGGAAGTCCCTATTCTATAGGGCGCGGCAAGGTATCCACATCCAAATCTTAATTTTCACGAGTGTTGCTGGCAGTCCTTTCACTGATCTGGTTATACGATATCTAGACGTACCCCCTACAACGAGCCGGTTCGTAACGTGACACGTGGTCGTTGCATCCGATGGCGAGTAAACGCGAGCAATAAGACAAGATATCGTTAGCTATATATGCGCGTAATTTTATGCTTTACAGTGCTTACAGTACTATTACTGCTGCGAGGTACTGTAATGGCCAAGGTACATCCTGCAAGAGGAATTCCCTTAAAAAGGAATATAATTTAGTCTCATGACTACCAAGGGGTTGTCTGTACATATTAATAAGAGCTGCATTTCATTCAGGTTGCTTTGTAATACCACTGTTTCTCAAATTGCAAAGCTTCCTCGCGCTCCGCGATAACCATGAACTGTATTGACGTTTCGTTTGGGCAAATATTATGTACAATTAATGTTTCAAGTAATGATAACTGTTACTATAAGTAGTTCAGGACCAGGCCTCGGTTGGTTCGTACCAGAGATCGGAAACGATAAGTACTGGTCGATATTTATCAAGCGTATTTATCGTGATACATTTTCGCAGCGCTGCCAAATATCACGATTATCTAGCATATGTCGGTCAAATATTTTGAATTCAACCCGATACACTGCAGTAACGGATAGGAATCCATTATTAATGGTGTCAATGAATGCACTTCTCTCGGGTCCATTGATTATGGCTTCTATTCTTATAGTACGCTGGCGTGCGATTTGCAGTCCGCCGATTTCCTGAACTCTGGATCTTGAGGCTGAGGTGCCATTTTGAAGAATTCTTGGTATTTTATTGCATTACGATTTCTGGGTCTTGAGTATGAGGTGCCATTTTGAAGAATTAGACCCCCTCATCAATTTCTTCTTCAGGAAAGCTGAAGACAACCTCTATTTCTGTCGTGAGGGCGGGTGCAAGAACAATAAAGAATTGAAGAAGTCAGCGAATTCGAACAGTAATCTGAAGGTTCGCCTCAAGCGGTGTGTTGGCGACGATTTCCAGGCTTTTTGGCGAGGCGACCAAGGAAGAGAGCAAGAAGCGTTTGAGGATTCAGACAGTAGTCGCATGTGTTCTTCTGGGTGCGCTTTGTGATCGGCCGGCACATGCTACTAGCAGAAGTGGACAATCCCTTTACTCGGGAGTTTGCTAAACGTGGGCATGTGGCATCGCGTTCGCTGTCTAAATACATACCGCGACTTATAACTCATGTTAAACAAGTTGTCACGTCTGTGTTGCCGAAGATCTTCGGCTTAATGATTGACGGGTGTACAGCAGGGGCGACACATTACATTGATATCATCGCTACGTACACTGCCTACAGCAACAAATACTGTTAGTGTTTGTTGGGTTGCTCTCCGCCACTTAACGAAGGATCATACGATGCCCTTTGAGCATCGTCAACTGATCCAGTCGGTATTGAGCCCATTTGGCAGATCTGAACATGATCCAACGTCCTTATTGGCGACAACTGTCCAACCAACCAGAGGCTGGCCAACGACATTGGCATCCCTCTCATTGGATGTACAATCCACAAGCTACCCTTAGCGGTGACAAAGCTAAATGAAGACGACAAGCGCTTGATGGACTGCATTGAAAAGATTGTCAAGATCGTCAAACATCTTCGAACTCTGAAAGGCGCACATGCACTACGGCCACATTCGCATTTGCTACCAGTGAAGCGCAATGTGAAACGATGGTCTTCTATGTTCTTCATGCTGAAACGGTACCTCAAGATCGAGGAGGCCTGCTTCAAGATTCTCAATGTGGCACCGTTGATGCCGGTCAGCCGACGTCGCAACTGTCTTGTTGAACGGTGCAAAGTCCTTGAACACTATGATGAGCTTCCCGACATGCTCCAGGAACAAGGTCCCAGTTACCTTGAAGCCTCGAAGACGCTCTCTATTGCTTGTTAGGACCACCTAGAGCTGATGTCTTACATCGGCGCGGATGACGATGCCCAACATGCTGTACACGACCGCATATTAGAGGAAGCTTTACTGAAGATCGGATCCGGCCAAATTTCAGTCATGGCAGGAGAGGAGGTGACCAACATGGAGGCGTTTGAGAAGAAGGAAGACGAGAACGGCGAAAGTGAAGAGCATGTTGGTCAGGAACATCGATCTAAGCCCTGCAAAGAGTATGCAGCGCCGCTTAGAGCCCGAGCACGAGAAGCAGATATCGCTGCTGCTGGGCGAGCTTACGTAGACTTGAAGTTTATGCCAGCAACATCGGCCTCCGTCGAGCGACTACTCAGCCGGGCAAAGCTGATACTCGCGGACCATCATAGAGGACGCTTCAGCCCAGTCACATTTAAGAATCTGTTCTTCCTGAACTCAAACATGGATATGTGGACGCAACAAATGGTTAGTCGAGTTGTGAAAGACATTCGTCCTGTTGACAGCTTATGCCAGACAGTGATCGCCCTGGAAGATGACGGCACAGAAGAAGTGAGCATGGAAGAGAACGGAGAGCCTGAGAGCGAATGGTTCATGGATGACGGCGTGTTCATTTAGGCTTCACTGTTATCGAGTAGGAAACTTCCTGATCGTCATCTATACTTTGCATCCATACATGTAGTGTGCCTATCCATCTTGAAACTTTATTTAATCGGAGAATCATGATTATTTATTGACATTCCGAAACATATCATGTTTTGCAAGCGAGTTGTCTTGATCCTGGCAGAGCTGACAGTGTCTAACTATTAAAAAAAATGGCATTGCCGCCCACTTCTTCAAAAAGCCAAGTAGCCAATGAAAACGATTTCTAGGCATACGCCCCATTTTTTTTTGCAAAACAGCTTAGAAGCACAAATTATACGTATTATTGTGCCCGACATTGAACATTGGGTTAAGAACTATAGCTCATAGTAGAACGGCCATAACTACATCAATATGATGCCGTTTTATCTGATCAAAGGCTCTACTTGTAGCTTAGCAAAGGCTCGAAGAAGTAGTATGCTTCATTTAGATGGAAGTAACCTGTAGAAGCTGCGAGATGAAGTTGTAAATATGTGTACACCTCAGGAGAGAAGGACGTGAATGTGCACATCCTTGGATTTTTTAAAGCCCTTAAAGAGCAAGAGTTGTATTCTCGTTGCTGGATGCCTACGTGGTGCTTTTAGCTTTGTAGGTAGCTTGGTTGCAGATATAATAGGGAATCCCTGCACCAACATCGAGGTCGTTTGTGCTTGGTTGAAAGTAAACTTTTAATGCTCGGTCGAAAACGGTACACCCTCCTCCATATGTATTTGAGGATAGACCAATCAGAAGCCTTCGTTTTGTGCGCCTATCTTCCGAATATGGAAGGGGTTTTGAGTGTTTGTTTTCAAGCGTTTGTAGCTCCAGAACGGTTTGGAATTGGCTAAAAAGGACCTCAAAGTCAAAATCTAAACGCGCGATTGCACCCTATATCTAAATGTCGATATAGGTTGTCCTAAAAGTAGTACCACTTATACCCTCTTACTTTCTGGTCCATTGTTCAATGTCGGGCACAATAGGGGGAGTCGAGCATTGCCGCTCAGAATTCCCTACGCCCGTAGGGAATTCTGAGCATGTTTTTCGGTTACGCTCACATTTTTTTTACAGTAACTTGCTCTGTCAAAGTAAGCCATCTCCGGAGGTGGCTTCGATTTGAAATGAGCTAGTTGTTTTTATAAGCTAAATACCCCCCTCCCGCCGACCAGACAGGAATGGAAATGGAGGAAGCCGCGGGTAGTGCTGCGCCGCTCTGTACCTCTCTCCGGCCCGGAGTGGGGTGCCCCAAGGCGCGTCGTGGAGCACACATGTAGGAGATAGATGCCGCGCAGAAGTCTGCACTCCAGCACGGCACCAGTGCGCCAGGGCATACGCTCCTGCATCCTGTGGCGGCACCACTGCAGTGTCTGCGCGAGTCGTCGCTTTTGAAAAAGCAAACTATCTCGTTTAAGCGCGAATTTGACCCTCTATGTTCGACTCCCCTTTTACTGTTTCTGCTCAGTTTAGTGCACTCCTCCGCTTACAAATTGGACACGTCTCTGCTTATTTTTATTTGGATCATTTTTTTATGTTCGACTTCCCCTATTTAGAGTAAAAAAATGAATTTGCCGTAAATGTCCACATTTGTTTAGCTGTTGCTTTGCAACTAATGCGAACGAAAGCCATGCGGGTACTATTGTTTTGCAAGGCGCCTCGCATTGGCTTTGGATTGACAAGTCACACTCAGAATAATCTTTCATATTTATGAGAGAAAAAAACGAGCTAGCTCGGTTAACCTTCCAGATAACCTTCTAAAAGCAGCAATTTCATAAAATGTAAGCTAAATGCCGGTAAATTCTGCAATGTCGGGGTCCTGGTTGGCTACTTACACCTCATATATTATTTCTTATGAGGTTTGTTTCCGCGGTCGCTTTTCATGATGCCCTCCATCTTGGAGCTTGTGTGTTTGATGTGTGTTGGCGTTCAATTCGCGTTACAATTTCTCATGATGGATGTGGACATAGCACAATTTAACGCTTGTGTTACAGAGCTACCGCACACTATTGTGTTGTTAATGGGCTGATTTCACGTGACAAAGAATGTATGGAAGCATTCTCGTGAAAATCGCGTCAGCGATGGTGAGACAAGATCTGTGTTTTTTTAAGCTTTAAGCTATGCGCTGTGATCGCGTGCAAGGGCACTCAGAAATTTAAAAGACAGATTCTGACAAAATGGAGTGCCTACCCGCGGATATCGTCGGCAGGCGAGTTAAGTGACCACATTGCCAACATGTGGGTCAAATTGCATTGTGTTTTGGTCACACCACTCGGGTATGCAGCTTCACATAATCCATTGCTGCAGTATCATCGGAAAGTCAAGCTACAATGTGCCGATGAACCTGCCATCCCCAGAAACCTTATACAGAACTTGAGTGGGGCCAGACTCGCTCTCTTAATTTCGGCGCCGGAGTTACGTCTGTCCCTTCTGCTTTAAAACTCCTGGTGAGGATTTTTGATGTGCAAGCGAGAATGTCTTGTCGTACATCGCCTTTCTCCCGTAGAGTCTCTTGCAGCTGATCTGTATTGCGTACAACAGTTGCGTCTATCAGCCCCCGAAAATAAACTTGTTGCAAGTTCGATCCGATCGGTAAACGCTAGACGGAAACAAACCGAAGAGATGCCTCCAGATGGTTAAGTGGTAGCCACAAGGAGCAAGTCTTGTTCGTTCGCTAATGTCCACCCCGATCCGAATAGCAAAATACACAGACCACATAGTCATTTATCGCCATGCTGTACGTATTATCAATGTGCAGTATTGTAGTGAAATCTGGATGATTTTGGACCGCAGTATAGCTTCGAATGCGACGTAAACAGGTAATGCCTACCCGTCGAGGATAAGCCGCCACTCCGTCACCAGGGCGATATGCGGTTCTCGCAGCACCTACAGGTCGAGTGTCTTGTTGGGAATTTACAAAGAATGGCCATTGCTGTGTCTGATGTCGTCGCGATGGCTGTCACACAACCCTATCATCGGTGCCATGGAATCTTGCGTCTCCAGTTAATGACAAAATTCGACACTTGTGAACTATTGGAGGGCCAAACGAATTTAAATTCGTCATCCAGTGTGCAGAGAAGCGGGTATAGACGTGAGCCATAGTTTACGTACAGCGCCTAGGCTATCCGTGATTATATTTCTTCGTTTCTTGTGTTAGCTTGCTTTTCACTGGTGTCGGGAGATCACCGATGCCCATACCATCACCGCCGTGTTGAAGTACCTACACGTACAGAAAGATCTCGAATGTGTAGCGATATGGGCAGGCACAATCACCGTTTGAATGTGGATCAGCATCAGTGTCGGCCGCGAACTACAGTCGTGCCTTGCAGTGCTTTAAGTTTTTCAGAGCAAGTTTGAAGTGCATTGGATGGCCACATTAGTGCAAATCGTAGTCGTAATCAATCAAATGGTTATAAGTACACACCACTGAAGAATATTGTGTGCTAGTAGGCCTGATCGATATCCTTCTAGAGCGTCTTATTAGGGGAGGCCGAATATTACGAAAATTCTGCTCCGATTTTTGCAAAAGCTGATGCTTAGTTTGTGACCGCCTTTTGCTTACGTCTTATTTTTAAATCAGCAACATATGGAGGTGGCTGATTTAAAAGTAAGCAGGGTCATTTAAGAAAATAAAGGTGCATTCTGTTGAGCTCTTAGACGTCGCTAGAGACCCTCGCCGTTACCTGTTCGTAGTAAAGCCACAGAGCTCGGTGGCACGTCTGCCTCCCATCGTAGCAAAGCCTAGTCGTTTCCCTTACTAACGCGCCGCAGCACGACGTCTTCTGCTACCTACAGTCACACCCAAAGCGCGGCGAGGTCCTTTGGAGAATGCGCAAAAACGGAGGAATAACCATGTATCCCATCATTTTTTAAGTACGAATGCTCACAAAAAGTGACCCCCTCTTGCTACTTTTTTGCCACTTTTCCGCTAAGTTTTTGTTATTGCTGATGCTTACTTTTTTGTGTTTAATCGACATATTTTACTGTCATTATTATGTAGAGCACCAAATAGTAGTTTCAGGGACGCGGCGGGCGAGATTCAGTAGCGTCCTACACGTTGGACTAGGAGGGATCTTGATGTCGGTTTTCTGTACAGGACGAAGTTCATCGTTTTCATTGCAGCCCATTTTTTCGTTGCCTCTTCGGAGTTTTAATGAGCAATTAGCTTACGAAACATATCTATTTCAGGATCCACAAAAGCTCACTGTTTATTTGGCGGTGAACAGCTATTTTGGTGGTCATATACCTTAAAATTGTGGTGGTAACCGTTTCCCGTGTGTAGTCCCGTCCATGTTTGGGCAGGACGTACACTTCTTTTCTTTTTTTTTACAACTCTAGACATTATTGTACTTTTCTCGAACTTTGGCCAATCGGCCTCAAAAGGCAGGTCCTTAGAAGGAGAGGATACGGTTGTACCTAAGATTTGCAGTGATGATGGTACCGACTTAAAAGTTATAGGCACAAGTCCTATGTAGCACCTCTGATCTTTCGTAAGAGAGCCGATTTAAACAAAATCAGGCGCGAATGGCCACTTTTCGCTGGCCATGTCCTCCTCTGTAGGACCTACGTAGGAGAGCGATATTATAGCTGTCTTCTGGATCAACCCACAACTGCACATACTAAAAACACCTTTCGAATTATAGCTGGCATCTCTCTGCATCGCTCTCAACTACCTGGTACAGCAAAACAAGCGTAACGCAAGTATTACCTTGCTGACCCTTAATAGTTCTTAGCATACGAGTAGTAGGGTGCTAATCCATGTACTTCGAAGTTTTGTAGCATTCATTTAGCTCTGCCATTTTTATGTCGCAGGCTATGCTTTACTAACCCTCAGGATATATTTTATGAGGCGAAAGGCACAATATTAATAGTGATACGATATTTCGTAGTTTCAACAATACATCTGACAATAGTTATAATGTTAGGCTAATGGATAGTGAAAAGCATGGAAATCGAACGAGAGCACAGGGACAAATACACGGTTAACGGCATGTGACTATACATGGACAATAAAGCGGACTTTACACGACACTACGTACATGGACTAGCTGCGTACAAAAGGTAGGGTAAAAGAAAGTAAATGTTAGCAAAATCTGTTTTAAAAAGGTTTTGAAACTTTCTAAACATAGTTTAGCCCTTTCGTGATCGGGCACATTTGACCCGGTTATACTATACTTTTGAAACCCAAGTCATGTTTTGAATAATAAAACGTTTGATTAGTTGGTTAGTAACTGTTAAAAGAGCAGATGAAATAGTGGGAAAAATTCCCGACCCGCTGAGAAAACGACAAGTGGCTACGTCGGCCAACATGGGGAAAGACATGTTGTACTCGAAACGGATGTGCTTTTTTCGGTGGGCAGGATCCACCGGAATTACCCCCCCCCCCCCCGGGAACGAAAGCACCCGCTAAGAAAGCAGCTCATTTGCCGATTTACAACTTCTAACCAGGATCACACACAGTCTAACTGCATCGGTGTCACGTCGGGCGCCACCTGATTCAAGAACTTAGGGTAATCCGACTCAAATGCCGCGTCGTGGTACGCTTACTCAGCAACAAACACGTCTGCATGTTGAAAATGTGCTCGCGCGAATGAACAAGAACCAGCGCAAGCGAGTACTAGAACCGATCCGCTTCCCGACAACAATGCTCCATGACGTCGATAGTGAGTCGACAGACACACCACTCGTCGATGAATTTCGAGACATTGTCGGATCATCAGCCATTAAAAGGGTTGGTGAGCTTCTCGCGGTGAGAATTCAAAGAGCTCTGGTTGTCGGTGCGTGATTATGTAGTCTCGAACTACAACGTTGGCAGAGGAAGAGCGATCCGAAATCAGCGGAAAGGATGCCTTCTTCATGGCGCTTGTCAAGCTGCACGGGTGGGACGTGAGGAATCTGAGCGAGAATTTTAAAATTTCTACTGCAACGTTCACCGACACGCTCACGAAGTTTATACGCCTTTTTTCTACGCGGTTGTACGCGGACCAAGTCGAGGATAAAGCGGACCGGACCGTAATGCGTACAGCTCGAGCGTTCCGGACACCACTATTTTTTGCCTTGTACGCCGTTGACGTGACATTTTAGCAAAGTTGGCGGCCGAGGGGATCGATAGGAAATCGGCAAGTACTTCAGTGGTAAACGCCATATTAACGACCTCAAGATGGAGGTGTCGGTCGACACGCACGGCATCGCAACATATTGCTCAGAGCACGCGAAGGGGCCAAACACGACGTGGCTATTTTAAAAGACAACAAGTCCTTCCACCTTGGTAGGCTGAAGCACCAGGAGATGACATGCTCGAAGACGATGGTACGTTTGTCGAAACATGCCCTGATCAGTGGGCAATACGGCCGGATAAAGGGTATCAAGGAACAACACAATATCTGCGGCGTATCCATCCTCAATAGGGCAGCAATATCTGACTCGTTCAGAGCTCGCAAAGAATATCAGGTTATCGGTCGACTGACTTATTGTGGAAAACTATTTCGGACGACTAAACATGCTATGACGTGCTACTGCGGACAAGTTTCGCTGGAGTGAGGAGATGTACGACGATGCCTTCAAAATGTGCTTTGCCCTCACTAACTGCAATATTTCGATGAGCCCTCTTCGCGACCAAAACGGGGATTGGTATCGGCAGTCACAGCACAAGTGGATCCAACTTGGCTTGGCTTTCAAGGAGAAAAGACGTCTGCAGCAGACCAAGTACCATGCGAAGAAGAATCGCCGTCTGGGGGCCTTAATTGAGGACCTTGGTGGCGAAGAGAATGCTAGCGAGGACTCGATAACCCAGTACTCCGCCGAGTTTTAGCAGGGAAGAGTGTGAGTGAAAATTAGGTAGGACGCTAATAGTTCATTTCGGCGTAAAGCGAAGATTTTACGTTGTTGCATCATCCGTTGTGAGTGTTCTTGAAACATGTCAAAGCGTGTGTATTTCTTGAATAATTTAATCTTCGGAAAAAGCTCTGGTGTCTCCTGCAATACAAGTTAGTTTAGCAAAATTTTGTTTTTACTAGACAATCGAAAGGATATTTATTATGCTCGCCATGTGACCTAATGTTAGACGTAAAAGTCATAAATTACCAGGTTTTAAGTCATGGAAAATCATACGCCCTCTCAGATCCTTCCTTAGCTCAGAGAACATTAACGTACACATTCTTTTTCGGAGCGAAGGTAGTACTCTCGCTGACCTTACAACAAAAGTAAAATGAGGTCTCAAAAATGGTTTTGAATTTTTAATGCACGAAATGGCTCTGCAGAACTAAAAATCTTTTTATGATCTGTTTTTGACGCCGATCTCAGTGAGATCATATCAGCCAGTTTATCGCTTTAAATTACTTTGACGTGCTCCTAAGTATACTTTCCGGTTTTGGAGTGTGCAAACTGTTGGTTTTTGAGCTACTTTTTGGTACCTTAGTGCATCGAGCTGAGAATTTCGGTATAAATAAGCAAGCAATTGTTGTTTTGTGCTACTGTACGAGTGTGTCATGAATGATGTTCGAACGATCGTCATGAGCCGGATTGGAAAGTTAACCACAATACGGAGTTCTGGGCAATATTTTTAAATACCAGAGAAGCTTAAAAAAAGTATCCCTGGCAGAGAGCAACCCTTTTGGCTTCAATTCTTTTTTAAATACCTATTGGTATTTTGAGAACCAAGCAGCCAATGCTAAACGGACTTGCTCGCTTCCTCTTCAGCTTTACATTCGGCGTACTTCTGCAGGGAAATCTAAGGAATGTGCAAGCCTTCCTAGCTTAGATAATGATTCATTACTGTAGTACTGGGCAACAACAGCAATGCGATCTTGATTTGTGTACGAGATGTGAATAAAATCATTTCCACCAATCGTTGTATTCAAAATAGGCATCTGGTTTGCTCTCCAGCCAATCATCGCCAGGACGGAATAAGCCAAGAGAACAGAGTCAAGGCAAAAACCAATTTGCCATTTGCCAGACCGAGAGCCATCGCCCCTGTCCCTATGTCGGAGCACACGTCGGCACGCGAGTATGATCCGCTGTTCCCACGCAGCTACGCGGCTTCGTCCACGACGTCCACGTCCACAGCTCCACGCTGCTACGGCGGTTTTGAGCAGCAAAAGCGCGTGTGGGCGTCAACGGCTCGGCGGTCGCAGCGCATCCGGGTGATCGCTGGACTCCAGTTGCTGCTGGGACTACTGGCGTCTGGCAACTACCTGTGGCTGACCAACATCTTCATGTTCATCGTGGGTGTCGTCGGGCTATTGGCCGTACGATCCGAGCGCATGAGTTGGACTGTTGTGGTGCGTGGTGTTGCAGTAATTATTTCTAACACTTTTTGAGAAATCTGATTCGAGTCTTATTTGTTATTTTTCTTAGTATTTGTTGGTGAGTGCCATGGAGTTCGCACGCATCGTCATGCTCACACCGCATCTGTACGAGCGGTTTGAAGCCCCAGGATACGCTTTCTCACGCTACGAATACTTCCAAGTCGTCGTGCTCGTATTTGAAGAAGTATTGCTGGTGGTAAGATGATACACGACTGTAAATGTATGTGGTGCTGTACTAATATTATTTTTATAATTTAATGCAGCCAGCAGCGTTCTTCGTTTGCATTGCCGCTGCAGCTTCAGTTGCCAATCCGTTATGGTAATTTGGCAGATGCAAGGACGATTCGTTGCCATCAATTCATTATCAGACAAGTTCGAGACCACGACGGCGTTGTCGTACACTCCTTATTAAGCCCGGTTTTATTAGGAATAGTTTTTTTATCGCATTGGGGGCTGAAGTGTCAACGCTAGTATTCTGCATGTAGAGGGCTGGTTTGGATAACATCCAGTCTACGTGCTTCGTGTATTCTCGAACAGCTAACTTAATCTATATCGCTTTTTCACAATACAAAGATCGTTTCTTAAGCGACAAATGTAGCTAAATGAGGTCGATTGAGCCAGATTCGACGTGTTCCTTGACGCTGCGGTAGCGCAACACGTAGCGATCATTGGATGTCACCTGCACGAAGTCGCCGCCTTTGTCGTCGCACTGCACGCCGCCCGCCTCCTTGCCCTGGCAGAAGACAAAGCTGTCTAGATTCGGCTCAGATACTGCCCACAGGATCGTCAGAATCAGACTGTTTTAAACACGAAGAAAACATTTACGCTTCGTACCCATTCCATCGGCCGTGAGGGTGCGATTGTCATCGGAAAACTTGCTAAGCCCTAAATCATTTACATGAGACTCGAAGAGCATCACGAACCTGCACCACAAGACGCCAAATAACAAGATTATGAGTAAATTGCAAGTGCTGTTGAAGACGAAGAGCTACGTACTGCTGGGCGAAGTTGCGCTCATTGACGGATAGTCGTTGAGTCAGTACTTCGTCGCTCAGAATGTGAATGGCGAACTTCTCAATCTGAATAAAACAATAGGAAACATCAGCACAATGGCCAAACTTTTGTTTTAATGCGTTTCTGAACCTTGCGGAGCCGCGTGCGGAGGTACGATGAGACCATGTAGCGTAGTCGATCGATCTCCATTTGGTAGAGCTTATTGATGAAGGATTTCTCCTCCGTGAGCTGCGTACGCTCCTCATATACCGAGTCGACGTATTCCTGTTGATTGCGGATCTGCTCAAGCATTTCGGTCACCATTTCCTCGTCGTACTGCAAGATGTCGGGCGCATTCTGACGAGGCATTGGTTAAATTCAGTCAATTTTGCATCAATTTAAGCGGAAGAAGACGTGCATTAATGCTCAAAGAGCCAGCCGCACCAACTCATTCACCCAGAGCGTACGCATGCGCTGGACATCTTCGTTCAGGTTCTCCTGGTCGAACTCTGGCTGCGACGACTCCATGGCGATGATAAAAAGACAAAATTGCAATTCCCGCCAAAATGTATAAACCGGTACAATCAGTATAGTACCGGTTTATAAACAGAATGTAGTCATGTCTTGAGAAAGGCACTGCAGCAACTAAAGAGCTGCACTGCTCGACGCCTGCTCTTTCTCGATATGACAGTCTCTGGAGCTCGTTTCCACCAGTAGAGAAAACTCTCTCAACGCAAGAAAGACCAAGAGAAGAAGAGCACACGGAACTCATGGGCGCCGTCAATTGCTGCGCGCAGACTGCGCCGGATGGTAAGTGAGACTTTGGCGTTCCGGTGTTGCACCTCTTAGCTCACATGCTGTTGGTGTTGCAGTGGATGCGTGGAAGACAAGCAAGCGTGGTCGGACGCTGAGCAGGAATGACGCGAGAGCGCTGATGCCTATCTACGACTACGAGCCGTCGTTATCATTGGACAACGACGACCGCGCGTCAAGCACTGACAATGGTAGCATGGGTTTCTTCCCAGACACGCCGGAGTCGACGTCAAGCACACGTGGATTCGAAGACAAGTCGGTCGTGGTCGTCTCCGCTGACGGTGGCGTGGAGATTCATGACGATCTCGAAGACGAGAAGGTGCTTCCACCGTCTGACGAAGAAGAGCAGGAGGAGTTGTCCCCTGAGGCTCGTGCGTTGCTCCCTGCCCCCAACTCGTGCCCTCGTTCCGGTGTGTCAACAACACTGGACAGTCTCAACGACAATAATCTAAACTACTTATGTTGCTATTGTGTACAGGCATCAATCTGCGCGGGCAATCACCAACCTTCGGCAGCAGTAAGTCCCATGCATTGACACCACGTCGCACGCAATCTTTCGGCGAAGGTGTGGCAAGAGCCTTCACGCTATGAACTTTCTTCCGTGCACTTACACTAGCCATTTCTGTTCGCTCATTAGCGCCAGCCCAACCACGTCTTGAGGACTATTTGTGCACGTGCAAGTACTGCCCTCGCGCCATGACGATCCAGCGTGCTTTCCAGCTCTACGGCTTTGCACTGGATCACCCTCAGAGTGAAGCTCTACTGCGCGTGTTGCGTGCGTGCGCCAACTATGACGAGACCATCATGGAGGTGGACCCGCTGCTGGTTCTCCACGCCGAGAAGATGCTGGAAGAGCTCGGCTTGGACGAGGACCAGACCTTCCGTCTCCTCATCGCTTCGCACTTCCACCAACCATAAAGTGGCACAGTTCCCAACGCCCGCAAAAAACAGAAGGACAAAGTTGAAGACAACTTCAATCAAACATTTTGTTAGTTTTATTTTACCATGATTGGACAAAATGTACTGATTAACGTCTCATGATTCGCTGAAATGTAGAAACTTTGCAACAGAACCAATGGCTGCCACCACGTGTAGATTTTTAGCTCATTCTCTAAAGATCTCTATCGGTCTCAAGTCTCAGTTAACTCAAGCAACATGGCTCGCGAACGCACCTACATCATGATCAAGCCGGATGGCGTCCAGCGCCACCTGGTGGGTGAGATCATCAAGCGCTTCGAGACCAAGGGCTACAAGCTCGTGGCTCTGAAGCTGGCCCGCCCTTCGGTGGAGCACCTGGAGGCCCACTACGCGGACCTGAACGGCCGCCCCTTCTTCCCGGCTCTCATCAAGTACATGAGCTCGGGCCCCGTAACCTGCATGGTCTGGGAGGGCAACAACGTCGTCCTTGAGGGCCGTAAGATGCTTGGCGCCACCAAGCCCAGCGATTCGGCTCTGGGCACGATCCGCGGCGACTTCTGCGTGGACGTTGGCCGCAACGTGTGCCACGGCTCGGACTCCGTTGAGTCGGCCGAGAAGGAGATCGCTCTGTGGTTCCCCGAGGGAATCGTCGAGTGGGGCGCCCAGGACGACGAGTGGATTTACGAGAACTGAAGTGTCGCCGCCCCAGTCGTCGCATCAGCAGTGAAAGAAGCAGAAGCAGAGCTCCCGCCATCAGGTTGCGCGCACTGTAACCTTCTCTAACTGCTATCGTAACTCAGTAATGAAAAGATTTGGTCCTCGGATGTCGATAACAAGGCGACACCCTTGGATTGTTCTTCTAACCTGAATCATTAATTTTTGTATCGTTTTCAAATTGAAATCAAGTTACAGATTTTTTAGGCTAAAAATTCAGAATAATAGAATGGGTACAGACTGTAACGCCTGCGACGGTGTTTTCCATGCGGTGCTAATTTCCCAGCTGGGATAAGGACAGCAAAACACTATGAAAGTGACTATGAATGGGCCTCAGAGTCTCTACCACTGCTCGCGTCTCTGTCTTTGCCACCCACAGACGCCATTACAGAACGTGTAGCTCTCGGTGTATATATTGACCTGTTCTGGATTGACGCGCGCTGACTACGAATCTCGCAGGGTCTTTGGAGGAGGCGCATAATAGAACAGGACACGATGGCCACGGACGAGTACGAGGTGCATGTGCAGCCGGGCTTCATCCCCATTTTCTGGTGCTTTGTAGCCGTAGGCACTGTACTCCTCTACTACTCGCTGGGATACGCCAAGAAATACTCGACCACCGCAGCATTCCTCCTCACTGTACGTTGGCAATGATTACTTTACTTTATCTTAAATTCTCAACATTAATCTCTCTCCTCTGAATGTAGCCATTCATCTGCTTCAGCCTCGTGTTTGATAATGCCATCATGGCTACAACGGGAATGGATCGTCGACGAGCCAGTACTCAAGCCATGTTGGCTTTCCACGCCTGTGTGACGCCTATGCTGCTGCTGGTGTGCTACGAATTGGCTTATTTGGTTCACAAGCACAAATCTGTCAATTTTTGCGGAATCTCGTTCGAAAGTGGCCACAGAGAGCGTGGCAGTAGCTGTGCCAATGCAGGAGCAGCCTCGAGTCTAGCCAAGCGTCGCTGGTGGCTGTCGACGTGTCTGCGCTTCATTGTGTGGCTCGTGGGTTGTGCCTTAGTGGTCCTAAATTTACTAGTGGCTTATCGCTGGACGTCGGACCTCTCGCCTGAGGTTACCAGTATGTACGAGCTACAGGGAGACAGCACCGCACACGTGGTTTGTGCGATTCTACCGGCGTTGATGCTGGTGATTTTGGCTCTGTATATTGGCATTAGATTGTGGAATTATGGCACCAATTACTCGTACATGGTACACGCCACGTGCTTCAATCCGTGGATCTGGATGCTCGTGGGTGCAGTGGCGCTACTTATTGGGTATTTGATGCCGTCACCCATCTACGCGTTGTCCTCGAACGCCGGCGAGTTGACGATGATGGCTACAATCGTGCGTATGTTCCGTGAAGTGCATCACGACATGCAACAAGGACTTCAGTTCGGCGAGTTCATCGATCCGGAAGGCGCCGCTACTCGCAGACAAGGACCACAGAGTCCTAGCGCACGCAGTCGCAGCCTCAGTCTCAGCAAGAGCTTGAGTCGTAGCAAGATGGCTGCAGAGCAACCAAATGGCTACATGGCCGTCACGACCCCGAAAGAATCTGAATTACCGGCTACGTTCGCTAATCAACTCCGTCGCGGTGAAGAAGAAGAAAGTGGACAACCCAGTGCCAGCGCTGCCTACCTTTCCGTCGTCATAGCTCGAGAGCAGACCAACCCATTGTGCCAGTAAGGAAAAGATGAAGAACCTCCAGATTTTTTTGATTTTTTCGAAAATCCCCCACATTGACGCCAATGTACTTGTAGAAGACCCCCATAATCTTATTTTCTTTTTTGAAAATATTTCCTCCTTCCCACTATGGCTACTTTTTCTCCAGATGGCTACACAGACAACTTACACTCCGCTAGAGAGCACCACATGAGCTTCTTTGGTGTGTGCCTGCTTCTTCTCAAGCACCTTCATCATCTTGGTGCTGCCTTCTCCTGACAGCATTTTCTGCGCCTCCAGCTCTTCCTTAAGTTGCCTCAATCGCTTCTCCTTCTTCTTCTTTCCAGGCTCATGACCGTGGAACTTGTACGACAACATACGGAAGGCCTCCTTCTTGGTCAGCAAGCGACCAAACTCGTCGCGATAGTCCAGTTTCACGCCGTTCTTGATGCGCAGATCATCCTCAAAGCTGCGATCCCGAGCGTCATTCGCACGTCCAGCCTGTCGCTCTACCCGAGTCTGACGCAGATCTCCAGTCTTGCGAAGTAACGCTAAAGTCGCCCCCATTCCTGACCCCACGAGCGGCTGCTCCTCGCCCCAAACTTCCTTCTCTTTCGTCTCTTCGTCGTCGCTATTGTTCTCTTCTTTTTTCTCTTCAATTTCCATACTCTCTTTTTGTTTCTCTTCAACGACTACAGACTGAGAATTACCGGTACTTAACACGGTATTACCTTCCGCTGCAGCCTGGAACTGAGCCGCACGCTTCTCCATAGCGTCGCGTAGCCGCGTCTCGAAGTCCGTCGCCTCGTTAAAAACTACAGTATTCGCTGCAGTGCCAACCTCGCCAAACACGTGACCAACAGGCTTGGTATTGACTGTACCACCCATCACAACGTCTCCATCGGTATCTATAGCCATAGCAGGCGTCTTGTCTTCCTCCTGGCTGATAGTTTCACTCACAAGCTGTGCGATCCGATCCTCGTTGGTCACAGGAGCCACTGGCGCTTGATTCTGCCGCGTTAACTGCCGTGCACGAGCCAGTGAAGCGCCGAGCTCCATCTCTAAAGCAGCAGCGTCGTCTACGATCTCACTATCGTCAACAACTCGTCGCTTCATCTTCTTTTTACTAGCAGCTAATGCCTCGGATGCCTCTGCATTGGCCTTGTCACGAGCTTCCTGGAAACGTAGTAAGTTCTCTTCTTCTTCTTCTTTTTCTTCATCATGACGAGTACGTTTACGCTTCCCACGATCTTTAGCGTTAGTCTGTAAAGCCTCTTGTTCCAACTGAGCCACCAGAGACATAGCGTCTCCTTCTCCAGTGTCTAGCTGCACCTCAGCTGCATCGTTCTCGTCCAGATCCACGCGACGACGACGGGACTTTTTCTTTTTACGTAACTTTTTGCTCTTCTTGGCAAACTGCGTCTCCACTTCTTCTTTCGTGTAATAGTCCTCCACTCTCTTGGTCTTATCCATAGCAAGAGAGATCACTGCTACATCTTCTTCTTCTTCTCCTTCCTGTTTACTCTCGCTCTCAGTAGCTGTAGATCCGCCCGATGCATCGAGCTTAAACTTCCTCGCTTCTGCGGCTTCTACCGCTTCCTGCTCTTCATCGTACTGAGCCAGTAATTTCGGACCATTTTTCCTCTTCCTAGAATTACCCACTTCGATAAATTCGTCATCGTCGTAACCGGTATATACCGGTAAAGCTGCTCGCTTGGCCTTGGCCTGCTGGGCTAAGCGGCGGTCCTTCTCGCTTAACTCTACGTTGACCAGTTCGTCGTCTTCCTCGTTCAAGTCCTTACCGTCTTCTCCCAGAACGCACTGGTCTTTCAGCGTCAGTACAATTTCCTGTCCTTCGTCGAAATTATCCAATGAATGGCCCACAGTCATGCCTGCTAGCGCAGAGGCGTCATACTTCTCTCCTTTGTCTTCTTTCTGCTTATTTTCGTCGACTTTCTTGTTTCTGGACTGTTTAACCCATTCCAAGGCGTCGTGGCCCTTCGTTTGAGTCTCCAAGTCGGCCTTTAGCTGCTCACCGAGCGATTTACCCTCTAACTTTTGGGTTAATTCCCGTCGAGTCTTGGACTGTTGCAGCTTCTTCTGGAGCTCCTGCTGCTCGCGCTCGGCGTCCAATTGGGCACTGGTCTTTTGCACACTGACGACGGCTTGCTCCTTCTTGGAGGGACCCACTAATAGCGGCTTGAGACCCAGGGAGATACGAAGTTTATTGGTCTCTTCGATGCTCAACGAGATCTCCCCATTTTTCTCTTCGGACGGCGCTGGCGGGTCCTCTCGATGCCGACTACGGCTGCGACTGAGACGACGGGATGAGGATGTGTGACGATTACGTCGAGAGGAGGACGAGGAGCCTCCGTGGCGCCGAGAACGTACAGGAGAGCGACTCCGGCTCCGTGCCATTGCTGTATTGAACGGATTCCAAAAATAACGTCGTGGTTCTTGTAATTTCGGAGTCGGAGTACAGAAAAGTACCGGTATATATTTTCGTATGTGGTACCCACAAGGTACTGTAGTTTTCACTTCAACTCTACAAATCCAACCAAGGAATGTGATTGTGATCCAGTATAGTCAAACGCACTGGTGTGCAATGAGTACAAGGGATGCAATCACCGCAAACGACCGCACACCCACCAGTTAGTTATTTTTCAAAAGTGAACGTTGATATTAATACAATGAGGTAAGAGCTCAAAAGATTCCTTTCGTGCTTGCAGTATCTCCCTTCAACAGACTCGGTCATGCATTTTCGTTGCTTTTGCTCTTGACGGTGGTCACGCTTCTTACTACCCACAGCGCTCTGGTGGCGACAAAAGAGGCCAGTGTTTCTGCCGTCGAGCACGTTGTAGTAACGGGCAGCCAGAGTAATCTAATCTCTACGTCTTGAACACGCGACCAACGGGAAGGGCACAGCCACTGGTGAGAAGGATCCGGCTGATGTGGACGAAAGATCAAGTTTGGTATCTTTTGTTCTCTCTAAGGCGGTGAAAAAAGTAAAGATGCGGGTGAAAATTGAATGGTGGATTGAATGGGGAATGACTGTGGATGACGTCAAAGACAAACTGGGCATGAAGGGTTTAACGGGGCTTCGACTAGCACACCACGAGAACTACTCAAGCTTGATGAAATTTAGTAAAAGACTTGAAGAAGTCACGAGATGAAGATTTCGCAACCGAGGTCGTAGCACATACGAATGGTGGGTGAAAGTCGGGCTAACTCAACAGAAAGACATGACGATGGAGGAAATGATTTCCAAGCTTAACAGTCTCCAGAAATCACCAGCGTTCCAGCGTTACAAAATTTACGCTATTGAATTTGACAACAAAATGCTTCATTTGTTGGGATTTGGCGCTAGAGGTCACAGGCCCACTCAGTTCCTCGACGATAATGCGTCGGGGTTGGAAAAAATGGCGAGAGCACAGTTCTGGGCAGAAAAAGGGATTGATCAGCAGTATGTGAAGAGATTTTTGGGTTTGTTGAGCGCGGACGACAAGAAACTCGGAAGCAACCAGTTTTACCAATATTAGTTGGAGAAGATGAAAACCAATCCTTAGCAGACCTGCCTCGAAATGGACAATTATCCTCTGTTTTTGCGGGGGCAGAATAACAACAGTTTTGCGAGCGCCTAGTTAACGTGGTAGATGTTTTTGTTGGTGAATCTCTAAGTTTGAGAATGAAAACTGACATTCAAGTGTTGCTCGAAGTAGGAATTGCCTGCGATGGCAGGACGACCGGAATAAACTCTTCCAGATACGCTAGAAAAGTTGAAAATGCAACATTACAACTTCAATCAGACATCACGCAACATAATCCTTTGCAAAAAATCTTTGCGCAACATTGTTGGGAAAAGTCGTTCATTGCAAGCTGCTTATTCTTCAATTTCTAGCGTGGCGAAATCTTGCCAATGATCGTGCCCGTAATCGAAATTTCACCTTTTGTGAGCGAATCCTCAAGCTCCAAAGCTCGCGATGCAGTAGTGAGCCAAGTGGGCGACGCCTGTCGCTCCATCGGCTTCCTGATCATCACCAACCACGGCATCGCTTCGGATACGATCGCTCAGGCTTTCGAAGCCGCGAGAGACTATTTCGACCAACCGGCAGACATCAAGAAGAAAGTAGCCATGACTCCAGAGTATCCTTACGGCTACGAGAGCGCCGAGATTCTGTCCAACTCAATCGAGAAAGATGATAACAGAACTCTTCCGGACTTGAAGGAGACATTTCAGGTCTGTGTGGGTCCTGGCGGGCGAGAACCTAATATTCCAACGCAGTGGCCGATAGGACCCGAAGGATTTAAAGACGCAATGACGACGTATTACCGCAGTGTTGAGAAACTCGCTGCGGTTATGATGCAGATCTTCGCGTGTGCGTTGGAGTTGCCCCGCGACTATTTCGACTAGAAGATCGACAACCACATGTCGTCGCTTAGGATCCTGTAAGTTTAGTGTATTGGGCTTATCATGGAGTCTAACGAGTTGTTATGGTCTATAAGGAACTACCCTCACCAAGAGGAAGAGCCAGGGACGACGCAGATCCGAGCATCGGCCCATACTGACTACGGTAGCTTGACGATCTTAGCAGTTGATGACGCTCCTGGTGGACTGCAAGTGAGAGATCTGCAGGGCGAGTGGCACAACGTCAAAGCTCCTGCCAACTCGTACATAGTCAACCTGGGAGTTCTCATGCAGCACTGGACCGACGATCAATGGCGCTCGACCATGCATCGCGTCATCAACCCGCCGTCAGCATAACATCAACGCGGATACAGTTGTCGAGTGTATCCCAACCTGCCAGTCTCTTGAGAACCCGGCCAAATACCCACCAGTACTGGCTGGCGAGTATCTCATGGCTAAGCATCACGCGGCCATGGGCAGCTAAGGTGGATATACCAAGTCAAGTCTGAAAAAGTGCCTGTACTTACAGTTAGTCCGGCAAATTTCAAGTTTCAAATTTGAAATACTACTTGTTAAGTATTTGCATTGCCGGTAACATCAATTAGTCTCATTCTGTGATTCTTTCTCTTCATTCAGAATCTGCGCCTCGATAGACAATGGTGAAGCGTGTGTTGTTCTGCGCCATAGTTGGATTGGCGGACAGCGACCTGCACCTCTTCCTGGCGCGGACGGAGAGCGGCGCATGGCTTTCGGACGATGAAACTCTGGAATCAATGATAATACACGCATTTGATACTTCGCCTTATGAGGGACTGCATGCGTCTTGTAGAATTTGAACAAACCAAACTTGTTTAGAAAAGAAGTTTCACTTGGGTCGGATGTGATTCACGTGCTTGTGGTAGTTCGGAAGCCAGTACAGCCACTGAATGGGCCGTGGCTAGTTAGTGGCTCGATTGATAATGCGTTGAACTTGAAAGGTATTCGCTACAGGCTGTACAGCCTTGCTGGATCACATCTTGGGTATTACGATCCTTCGCGGCGCGTTTTGGTATGATGGTGATTCGTTGCGCTTTCATGTTATGTTCAAAACAGGTGCAACGATTTTATTTCTACACCTTTGCCGGTCCAAAGCGGCGCTAGTCCAGAGCAATACGGATTTAGGAAAAAAACTAAAGTGAAATTTGAAAATCGAAAAATGATATTACTAATCACAATTCAAAGCGGTGAAATCCCAATGCAAAGCGATGAGACGGCCTTAATTCATTGTCATCAAGTATCATACTGCATGTCCTCCATGCGCTCCGCCGCCGCCACAGCGTGCTGACAGTGTATCGCCATCTTGTTGACCAGGCGAAGGTCCATGCAGTTGATGTGGTCTGTCACGCGGTCCTCCGTTTGACTGTGTGCTGGTGCATTATCAAGCACAACAACGATCTTCTTACCTTCAAAATGTTCTTGGTACGTTGACGTAGCCTTCACTTTCTCGTAGATCTCGTCAACGAACGCGGCATTGACATCCATTCGGATGCTCCCGCGCTCAAGTATGGATACATTATTGTTACCTGTTTGACCGTATAAAGCATACCGATCAGCTTGTCCGATATTGTGGACGTGCTGATGTCGACACCGAAGTTGAACATGATCATGTCCCGCATCGCACGCAGCGTGTAGGTACAATTGTTGTTGAGGTACTCTTCGACCTTCGGCGTGCACTTAACGCATGAGCTGCTAAGCCCTCCACGAGGCAGTGGTTCTGCACGGCCACTGTCAATGATGCAACGGGCCACCGTGGGGGAGATGCCGTTGTGTGCAGCAACGAGCATCCAGTCTCTACCTTCGCAAAAGCTGTCGAGGACACGTCCCCGAGATATGATGGAGTGGGCTGGGACCATTTATCCGATACGGGGGAGAGGGCGAGTTGGCAGGATAAAGCAAATCAGGAAATGCGCAGGCATTGACCGCGAACTCTGTGGTGCTCAGAACGAGATCTTCTTGAAACTTTACCGCTTTGGCTTGTGCAAACTCCGCTTTGGTCTCCGCTTTACTGTTTCGTCAACATCTTTTAAAAATAACATAAAGTGACAAAACTTTTATTGTAATTTTATGTGCTACTTCACCGTATTGCTCTGGACTAGCACCACTTTGGACCGGCAAAGGTGTATAGGTTACCCTACAGTGATACCGTTGACTATTGTACCGGCAGATTGGGATCGATCACCTGATCCCAGGAAGATTTTAAAAAATGACGCTATACAACCAATATTTGGCTAAACTCACCAAACTCAACGCTAATTTCTATATCTTTCAAAGGAAAACACAATGAGCGGTCTTGTACTAAGAGGTGAGCTTTAGTTGCTAAGTTAGACACGGCTACCAAAACAGGCAGTGGGAAAGTTTCTGAGAACACTGGTTCAGTACAGCACAGCATGGCGAGAACGTGTCGTACGAATCATTTCTCGTTTGCAGAAAAACGCATTGCTATTTGAAAATGGCGTGAAGGACGAGCAACTAACTGGTCGAGCGGTGAGGACGCGTGTTACACGAGCCCCAGCTGTTGTATTCACGGATCTACAGCGTATCTTCATTATCGGCTATGATGCACAAGAAGCAGATTCACCGGAGGATACAGTATCATCCGTTTCATCAACTTCAAGCGTTTTGATTCTAGCCGGCGAGTTTCGTTATCAACGGATTGAAGACGAGCGGGTATGTATGTGGAAGTAACCTTACGTGTGCGTGCTAGGTTGAGGTATTCGTGGAGGTTTTGGATGCTCGGTGCATTGATCGCGTTTTCAGTCGTTTGAAAGACGGACGATCGACTCGTGATGAAGACATTTGTTCAAGTGGAGAATCCAGAAACGTTTTGTTTCTGTATGAATAAGAAGTACCAAGAGAACAATAAACTCTGGGAAAATTTCCTTGATATGACTCCAGCAGTCGATTGAGTCGAGCTACAGTATAGGGGGTTTGCAGGCAATCTGCAAATTCAAAAGTGGCTAAGATTAAGCTTAGCCACTTTTGAATTTTCAGCTACACATGCTCGGATCTGTGGCTCTTCATCATCCACCATATTAAATACACTTGTCGAGTGTATTCCAACCTGAAAACCTAAAGAACACCCTCCAGTACTTGCCGGCGAGTACCTCATGGCTAAGCATCACGCAGTTATGGGCAGCTGGAGTTGCGAAGATGTTATCCAGTAGTTAACCTGTCTGGAATAACCCTAGAAACATCAGGTTAAATGTAAATGCAAAAGCTGTGTCTTGTTTTTCCAATAGCAACTCTGGTCTACTCGTCCGTGTTTGTCTACATGTTCCGGAGTGCCTCTTCTTCCTCGTGCTCCATACGCATAGCCTCCTTAATGGCACGACTCTCGGCTTCAACCCATCCCTTTTCAATGTCGTCGTACTCGGCGGGGTCGGCGAACTCGATGCCGCGCATCTTAGAGAATTTCTCGAGGAAGCGGTGGCTCTCCACCTGGTCGTACTTCTCGATGAGCAAGTTGAAGGCGTCCTCCTCCGAGATTCCCTGTTCAATCAGTGTCAACTGTTCATCGGCGAACTCGTAGGCCGTCTGGCCGTCCACCATGCCGTCACGCTGCTTCATGTAGAGCTCAGCCAGTCGGTCTTGCGGGAACGTGATGACCGGCAGCTTGTCGCGGTCCTGGCGCGGCACCGGCGGTGGTGGGAAGCGGTCCACCATAGGGACCCAAGAAGGACGACGCATGCCGCCATTGCGGGACAAGCCCTTAACCAGGCGGACCATGTCCATCGTGCGCTTCCGAGCTCGGCCCATGCTTGCTGTGGTCTGTTTAGCTTGTGAAAGGCTCTCAGAGCCGCTTATTACAATCTATTTCTATTGGTCGAAAATCAATTGAAAGTGTTTTCAACCACTGATATTCTGCAAAATTTGTGTTTGCTCAATTTATCACAAAAATTAGATGAGCAGCGAGGTGGTGATGAGGAGGAGGTTGCGGTTGGAGCACCTCCAGCGACTGTGTGACGGCGGCAAGCGCACAGAGCTGCAGTCTACTATCGCGACGTACTCGACGAAGGAGCTGCGGACGTTATGTGGCGGGTTTGGCGTCCCTGCGCAGAGTAAGGAATACGCAGCATACCAGTCAAAAGCGGGATACTCGGAGTTGCTAATCAAGCTACTGGAGGCAGCGAACAGTACGGGACTCACAGACCTTGTGCCGATCACTGCAATGCCCTCGGGACGCACTCGAAAGACCAAAAACTGTACTCTCAGACTGATTAACGTGGTTTTCTCCACGGCCATGGGGCCTTTTCTGGCGGATCTAATGGACGACGTATCGAGGAGGAAGCGGACGGTGGAGGGCGTCAGTCCGTTGTGGGAGAAAGTCAGGACAGAGTTTATGAGCGCTAAAGCTGAGTACGCCGTCATACGCTATCCTGACGATCCGGTATTCGTGGACTTTAACCTGGCGTCCCCAGTTGCGCATTCGAGCGAGAAGTTGCGTAAAATGTGGGAAAAATTGAGACTGGCGTATGCCAGTGTCTTCTCGCCGTTTAGTATGGTCAGCAACAATGTCACCGACTTGTCCGCGTGTGCGGGACGAGCCGATGTGTATTATTTGAGACGCTGGCTCAATGACAAGCCCGAGCTGCTCTCGACTGTGTGTAAACCACTTAGGGAACCGGCCGTCCTGATGGCACCTCGGAGCATCTCGCCCAATGACCAAAGCCTTCTACAGATTGTGCAACAGAACGCGAGTCTGGAGCCTGTGGAACCTCCCGTAAGCACACACAAGCCAAGCAAAGATGAGGAAGGTGAACAGTTGATGCAGTCCATTAAACTGGCGTATGATGTGCTGGCCGTGATGCCTGCGGCTGATCATGGCTCCGAGATCGAACAAACTGTTCGACGCAGATTGAATCGGTGTGCGAAGCGGCTGAAAACGCTCGAAGACGATCACGACAAACGTTGAGACCTGTTTTGTTGTCTTGGACTAATTTATTCATAAAGACATTTTTTTATTTTCTTATTTGCGTACGATCAAACATTATACTCCTCGATGAAGTCCGTACCGCTGTATTTTCGTCTGTATCCGGTCTTCTTGGCTTGCAGTGCAGTTGTAATGTCGATGAAGTGCTTACAGTTGTTGTCAAAGCTAGCTAATACGGTGAATATGCTCGACAGGGTGGCTTCGGCTTGTGTCAATGGTATCACGCCACCGACGTACGTCTGAGTAACACAACGATAAAAATGACCCTAACGTCCTGTGTTCATGCAACGATCATAGCTCGAGAACCGCGAGCGCTACCACGACATGTCCCTCAAGTACATGGTGACTGCCGTGCCGCAGTTGCTAGCAGCATTGCTGTTGCTATACTACGCGTGCACCTTTTCGAGAACCTCGAGTGCTTTCGTACACCGCATGCTGGTGAATTCATGGCTACATCAAGGCGTGATGAGTCTCATGATGGCTTCACAACTGTTCTCGGCCTTTCATCTATCGCTCAGCGTGTGCTGCTCCTATCCGATCTTGTGGTACGATATTACTGACACTGTAATCCCTTCTACTAGATCGCTGATTGTCATGGTGAGTGTCCATAGTCCCGTGGACCCAACAGCCTGCGAACTCAGTCGAATCGTGGCCTGTCCGGAGTCTGTGGCGCATCTCACACACTACAATTTGTACCCACGACTGATCCACTGTATCGCGACGTTCGTCATGCTCCTCGCTCTATCCAGCGTCGAGCTTGCACATATCATCAAGGACCTCAACTCACGAGTACACCGAGCCAAGTTCATCACCTTCTCCCGTTGCGAACCTGAGTACGAAGCTTCTGCTTCTGTTATCTTTTAAACCTTGTTTTACACAAAACGCCCTGCATTATATCAGCAGAGAAAATATAAATCATCAAAGCTACATTGATCGTACTGGGTCCAAATGTTTCTTTGACTGAATTAATGCACTAACTGTGCCCAGGGATCCTCGAGAAATGACGGCTGGAAGAACACTCGACCCGGTCCGTTATCCGTAGCGTACTGTACTTGTCGAGGACGCAATTCTTCAATTTGTATGTCTGCAAACTTCATCTCATTAGACGTATCGGACCCATTAGTCTCCAGCTCCTTCCACGGGTCCTCCAAGAACGACGGCAGGAAAAACCTCGAGGCGTCGCGTACGTCGTCGCTCGGACCTCTCTTGCGTTTGAAATGTGGCTGGTTCCTGTTGTAGCCGCGGTTTTGCCTGTAATTTTGCTGCTGGAAGCCTCCACGACCCCTTCCTCGCCCTCGTCCTCCTCGTCCACTGCGACGACCACCTTGCTGATGTTGGTGCAGCGCTGGAGGTTGCATCTGCTGCTGGAATTTGGGCTGGCGCTGCTGCATCTGGCGCATCATTGCCTGAAGGTGTGGCGGCATCGGTGGCGCAGGGCCAGGCGGCGCAGACGGCGGCGGTGGCGGCGGCCCAGACCCAGGCGGCGGTGGTGGGTGTAGCTGCATGTCAATGATTTTGTTTAAATGTAGCCATAAAATTTAACTTGATCTCAGTAAGAATTACAAAATGTATCATACTCCAACTATATGTTTGCCACACCATTGACCAGCCATTCCTGGCCTGCCGTATCGAAGTGATCTCGGGACCTCGACCGCCAAGTGAGTAGCTCCCCGCACTGGAGGCAGTCATTCCGCCACTCGCCCCAGAGCAGAACCTTCCCTCTTGCAGTTCCAAACCCACAGGCGACAGTCTTGCTGAAGCTTGTGCGTGCCTGTTGCTTTGTGGCTTAGTGACGACTTCTCCAACATGAGCCACTACGGCCCGCCGTCCAATGGCGCAGCTGCATTCCCGCGCGGCGGCCCGCCGCCGTTCCGCGGCCCACCTCAAGCCTTTCCGCGCGCAGGCCCACCCCCATTCCGTCCGCAGTTCGCCGCGCGGGGCCCGCCGCCTCCCTTCGCGTTCCGTGGCCCGCCACCGGCATTCCAGGGCCCGCGCGGGCCACCTACCGGGATGGCCCGCCCACCCATGGGCCTGAGTATACCTCCGATGATGGCTACACCAGGTTTCCAAGCTCCACCATCGCCAGCTAATGCCGGTCCAGTGTTACCTCCAGGATGGAATGAATACAGAACCCCACAGGGAGCTATCTACTACTATAATTCTAGTACGGGGGTAAGTACGTATGACTTCCCCTCACCAGCTCCAATGGAGCCACATGCACCAAAATGGGTGGAATACAAGGACGAAGCGACTGGAGCGTTCTACTATTTCAATAAAGTTACAAAGGAGACGGTGTGGGACCAACCAGAGGAGTTTAGGATGCAAAAAGCAAGAGAACAAGTAGCCAAGATGACAGGCGAAGCACTTCACGCGGTCTCTCCAGTACAGAATACATTCCCCATACAGGTTCCCGATCCTAGCAGCGCTGCATCGACCGAAAAGGAAGATGAGGACGACGAAGAAGAGATTAAGCGACAGGAAGCACAGGCACAAGCTCGAAAAAAGAGCAAGGAGGTCCAGGAACGAGAACAGGCGGCCCAATTCGCTGATATGCCACGTGCTGAGAGAATGGCTACATTCAAACAGTTTCTGGAGGATAAGCAGATCACGCCCATATTAAAGTGGGGCGACGCTCAGCGTGCGATCAGCAAAGATTCATCGATGTCTAACGATCCTCGATGGAAATTTGCGTTGAATACCGTGGGTGAGAAGAAACAGGCGTATGCTGAGTACTGCACTCAGGCTAAGAACCGGGCGACTATCGAAAAGCGTCGATTGGTGAAGAAAGCTCGCGAGGATTTTATTGAACTTCTCGGTCTATTCGAGTCCAGTCTGGCTCCTCCTTCACGTCACCGACAGCTCTCGTGGGACGAAGTGAATGACAGCAGTAACTTTTACGCTATGCGGAAAGACCCTCGCTGGTCGGCTATCGAAGAAACTCGAGAGAAGCAACAGCTCTTTACGACTTTTATGCAAGATCTGGAACGCAACCAGAAGGCTCGATTGGCTAAACAACGCGATGCATTGCAAATAGGGTTTATGACGCTGTTACGGGATCGCTCTAACTCTAATCAATTAGAGTTAGGGGATCGCTTTAACAAGCGTCTGGATAGCGACTCTAAACGTCGTGTGTTGGATTTACTGGAACAAGTGGAACTACCTGGTGGTAAGGGGAAAATGGGCGAAGACGCGCTTCGGATTGTGGACCGACACGATGTGTACGACTGGACTGAGGATTTCTTACGGGAACGTCGAGAACTTGAACATGCGCAGCGGAAACGTGAGCGCGCTGAGCGTACTGAACGCATCGAGAAACAAGGACGCGAGTTGAATGAGAAGCTCCAGGAGCTTGCAACTTGCCAGAAACTGACAGTGGGGAGCACGTGGGACGAGTTCTCGACGGAGTTTTTGAAAGACGCCAGTGAACAAAGAGCGAAGGAAGAACAGGACGAGAACGACGACCAAGATGACGACAATATTAACTGGAGAGGACAGAGACGCATCTTTGACAAAGTTGTGCGTCGCCTTCGTCGTTCTCTGGAGCCTGCAGCGGCAGTGATTCGTACTTACTTGGATCGTAGTGGAGAGCCACCATTACGCGTGACGGAAGCCACGACGTTTGCAGTATTTCTCGATGCTCTTGAGAACGGTATTGGTGTGGCTATAGACAGCAACGCGCCTGAAGAAGGCGAGGAAGGGGAAGAGTCTAGTGACGTCAAGACGAGCAACGGAACTGAAGAGACGGAAGAGGTAAAATTCAAGGCTGAAGATGTTAGTGCCGAACTGGAAGCCGCAGTCAAGAAGCAACGAGAAAGCGAGGAGAACAGCACTGTGCAGTTCCCGGAATACGTACGTCAAGTGTACGATATGTGGGTTGCCATGGCTACCGAAGAGAGCAGAAGAGAGCAGGAAAAGAAGGCCAAACGACGTAAAAGAAGACGCAAAGACAGTGAAGAGGACGCAGATGAAGACCGACCACGTCGACGACGTCGCTCGTCTGCAGACGACGAGGACGAGAAGAATCACAAGAGACGAAAGAGTCATCGGGCCAGGAAGCGCCGTCGAAGTCACGGCTCTCCGTCGGCTTCGCGCTCCAGATCTCGCTCTCGGTCCGAGTCTAGACGGGAATCTAGACGCAGTCGTCGTAGTCGCAGCCGCTCCCGATCTCGCGATCGTGATGCGTTGCCTCCTAGTTTGGCTGCTGTTAGTGTGAAGCCTGTGGTTGATGCTGTCACAACAAAGCCGTTCTCGCTCCTGCGAACGCCATCGAAACCACTGTCAGAAGCGGAAGAAGCTGCCAAGGCCGAGGAGATCATTCGTCAAGCTCGGTTAAAGATGCAAGCGAAAGGTAAGAGCGACTCTGACGAGGAACTGGAGGAAGGAGAGGAGCTGGAAGAGGGCGAAGAAGAGGAATAGAAACAAGCAATAGGCATCTAAAGACCAACGTCGCAACAATATCATCTGAAAAAGTATCTTCCACGTGAAACATTGTGAAAACGGTTTTTGCCATTTCAAGAAAAACCGACCTCAACATTTTTGGCAAACGTTTTTTGGTCCATCACAAAATTTTGTGTTGGTACCACCTTCCGACGACATTTTCGGTTTACCACAGCAAATTCGTCACCACTGGAACGCAGTTCCATGACCAGCGCTCGCGCTACGCTGGACTCGCCGTAACTTGCCATAGCCGCCATGTCGCTCTCGCTCTACCGCCGCATCCTGCGCGTAGCTAGAACATGTAAGTCAAATCTCGAGCTCAAACGGCCCAATGCAATAACGACCATTCTCTTTTGGTGTTGCATCCCATTTCACTAACACCTGCTTGCGATTACACATTGCAGGGGAGGGCGGCTTCGAGGAGCAGAAATGGATCCGTGCTGAAGCCAGGTACGAAATACTACCGTGACGCTGCAGTGCAGTGCAGAAGTTTTTCCAGCTTCGCCATGCGCAAGCGTTTGCTTTGATACCGCGAACGTTCTCGCAGTGGCAAAATGTGGAAAAGGTATCTGACAACTCGTGTAGGAGACGCTTTGAGGAGAACCGCATGTTAACAAACCCCGCTGCAATCGAAGAAGCTGTGCGTCAAGGCCACAACCAGGTGGATGTGGCTCTGCACTACAAAATCTGCTACCCGCGCCCACAGTACGTAGACCCAGGCACCATGGGTGGGGAGAACGACTTCCATCGCCAGTCGTCACGAGCCAACACGAGACTCGGACGTCTACACAAGAGCAAACTTCAAGGGAAATTCCGTCCAGGCGGACGTTGACTTCACATTTTTCATGTTTCAAGTTGCCTCAAAGTAAATATGAGAAAAAAAGTTCTTCAGAAATTGGCAGTTGGTCGGGTATCGTACATGTATTACGTTAAAAAGCGACAATCGATGCATTGGGAATGCTCGTGTGCGTACGCTATAAATTATCTTACTATGCTACTGAACGAGTCGTGACGCTACGCACTGAGCAGACGGGTATGGGACGTGGTGGACGGAACAAGCCGCCCGATAAAATAAGCCATGAGCTCTGCTTCTCGTTGAGGCCTCTCACAGCGCCACCAACAGCACCGAGTAGATGGAGCATCGGTGCATGGCCAGGAACTGCGGCACCGTGATGTTGAAGCCGAGCGCTTGCATGCGGCCCACGAGCTGCACGCCTTGCTCCTCCGTGCCGTTCAGGTCGTAAAAGAAATCGCTCGTCAGGTCCACGTCGTTGCGCTGCAGTTCGTTTTGCCACAACTGAAGTAAAATTTGCGCGTACATCGGTACACTTGAGTGACGCGGCGGCTTCGACAACGACTTTCGGCGCTGCTGCGCTTGCTCCTCCTCGTCTTGAGCGATGATAAGCGCCTGCACATCGGCCAAAGACGCCAAGCTACGCGTGGAGCTGGATTTGCGCAGACCACCGGCCTTGGGGAGGATTGACGAGGGCAACGGGTTCTCCATCATTGACTTATTGTGAGGTGGAGACTTGGATCGGATTGGGGTCGGGCGCGGAGACGTAACCAACTCGAGGCGGATTCTGAAATGAAAGCCACCCAAAGTGCAACGACGACATGTTTGCGGAAGTGAGCATCTCGGCTGCTGCGACCAACCGCACGGTTCAAAATTACGCTAAATTATAAGGTTTACGCTTAAAATGTAGTCTGATTGCCAATAATATCACTCGAATTTTGCGATTCGCTGAGTATCAGACGGTCGCTGCAGACGGAAAGCATCTCCGGTTTGAACAGACGGGCGGATTTTCGTATGGTGGTTGTGGCAACGCAAGACCGGGACATGGCAGTTAGAGATGACTTGGGTTTTGTAAGTAAAATGATGCGAGGGAGCAAAGAAAGGAGACCATTACCATCACTCTGCGCAGGAATCCATTTGCCAAAAATAACCAAGGGATCTTGAAAGCTTGATGAGAATCGACTTGTTTCCAGGCATTTTGGAAACATAGTCTGGGTGAGAATTTCTATTCGAAAAAGAAGGATCACCTTGCATAACATAACAAGTGAAGTATTTCTTGAATTGAGAGACCAGGTTACAATTTGCGTGAGTGCTGTATCATCGCATTGTTGCCACCACGCTGTCGGGGCCTGACTCGGGCGGGATACGGTACGGTTTTGTTGCGTTCTATCGGTGTGGAGGTCGTGACCGGGAGGTGTCATTGCTACTCGATAGCGAAAATACAAGAAAACGCGCAGCGAATCCACCCTGCTTGAATGCTACTTGGGGCCCAAGTTGGGCGCGGACGTGTTTCTCGCACTACATTCAGAGTACATGTAATGCTGACAGTCGTGTCGTCGAGCATCCCTTCAGCGACAGCCAAAACTGGCGTACTCTTTAAGTTAGAGCACGCCTTTGAAATAGAGCCTCGCACACAGGCGAGCAGGAGTCCGAGGGACCAAAACCTCCACTTGTGATCGCAGGCTGCAATTTGCAGCAACGATTGCTTCAATCATCAGTCGAGTCCAAGGAAGCGCATCCCTCGGTCCAACACCAACAACTTCAACCTGAGCAGTGCCCGGCAGTGCACTGCCGGGAGTCTCGGTCCGGGACACTTAGCGATCCGCTGGCTGATGCTGCGTGTCTTGCTTGCATTGCCCATACTGTAAGTGGGAGCGACGACAGCGAGGAAGTACCAGCAGGACGACGTCGTCCTGCTGGTGCGAGAGTTTGTCAGCTGCCGGTTTTCCTTGCAGCCGCTGCGACACACATCAAAACAGATAGCGTTGTGAGCTCGCATAAAGCGATACCTGAGACCGTTGCCAGTAGCTAGTGTACATGCAGCACTAAAGTATATTGATTGCACTCTTGATTTCTCCTTTGTTTCTGTACATTTTTGAAGTCATCAGTAAAGAGTTTTTCATGTAAGACTCTTCAAGAATCGAGACTGAAGCCTTCAGACGGTCCATCGAGTCGGTCAAGAGAGAGCCTTTTGCTGCTTCGTGCGTCCCGACGTGTCCTCGTTGGGGCGACTAGCGTGCCTACCAGGTGTGGAAGATACTTTTTAGGTCGCAATTGTATTTATGGATACATGTAGGATCTTGGTTGTAGCCTAATCCAAACGATGATATCGCTCTACTGTGGAGGCGGCAGCAAGTCTCTCGTTTGAATCCGTCGTACTGACTCACCAGTGATGGGGTTGATCCCTTCACGCGAGTTGTGGTACTGCAGATTCTGCGCTCGTAACATGGCACGCTGTTTGATCGCGGCATCGGCTGCCTGCAACCGCTCGCCATCTTTTCCATCGTTGTATCTCAATGTGATTAGGTTGAACGGTTCTCCACCCTTGTTACGCCGAGCTTTGGAGCCCGAAGCACGCAACGCGTCCACACGACGTTTTTCCTCCGCTGCGGCGGCATCCATGGCATCCCAACGTCGCACATCTCGGTTCACCGCCTCACGACGTCGTCGCTCCTGCTGCACTCGAGCACGAGCATTCCTCTCCTCTCTCACAGCACGTTCTTCTCCTGCAGTGTCCGAATGGAAGCGGTCGGCATCGCTCATGAATCCCTGACTCTGAGGCGTGTACACCAGCATGGCACTACCAGCAACAGACGTGTCCACACGGACAAAACCTTCTTTACGTGCACGCAGTCGCTCCTTTTCCCACTGTTCCTTATCACAAACAGCCTCACGTTGCTCTCGTGTTCGTGCGGGGATGTTGTTGAATTCACGCACGGCAGCGGACTCGGACATCTTGTTGTTGGCTGGAATTATAGCACTCTCCAGTTGAATTCGATGCAAAAGGAGAAGATCACGAATGCTAAACAAGGCAGGAGAAACTCAAAAGTCTCAAAGGGATGCAACATGCGATGAATCCATTTTTAGATGGCTACATTTTTTAAATGGTTTATGTTGAAGGTGTAGCAGTTCATTTAGCTTAGAAGAAAGTGAATATGCAGGTCTCGCACTTGTCTACAAGCGGCACCACGCTGTCCTGCCAGGTCACTTGTCCTGTGTTTTGGTTCGGTGTCTGTCCCTGTGAGGCTCCACTACCGACAGCAGGGAACGAGTGTGGAGAGACATCCACCCCATTCACATGGGTGAGATACACTTCATCTCGGCGCATACCGGCTTCGAAGCATGGCGAGCCAGGCAGTGCTTGCACTACGATCCAACCGTCCTGTTGACGCAGTGGCTTGAGTCCCAACGAGCCGTTCACCTTCGTCACACTGATTGTCTGTTCACAGTCAAAGCTGAACCAAAGTCTCACAACCTGAACGAACCCTCGCTGCATCTCATCGGGGCTTAAACGGTACACGCCGTCGTACAGAATCCGCGGACCTTGTTGCGAGATGGCACTGGGACACGCAGCAGCGAGGGGCAACGTACAGGTTTGAATACTGATAATGGTCACAGGGCGACCGGCACGTCGGAAATTGTTGATATATTCCCGTGCTCGGTTCGTCGTAACCAGAACGTCTTCATATTCTGAAAATGAACTTTTTATCAACGGTAATGGCGCAGTTTTCTTCTCTCTGATCATGACAGGAACCCATGTACCTATGTGAATGTAAGGCTCCTGATATCCCTCGACGGTGGCTTCGTGGAAACCTCCATGAGTTGCATTTCCCAAAGGAGAAATAGGCATATTGTGATGCATTGCACTAACTCGACGAACCTCCAGAGGTTGGAACGGTGTTGTAGTACCTCGACGGACACCACGGATCGCATAGTCAGTTTGTATGTGGAGGTCGCTGCGTTGACGAAATGGACTACCGAAGATATCGAGCACCCAGCGTGAGTCGAGATGCACTAGATTTATCGTTTCATCTTCGCTGTCCTCGACTGGCAGACCGTCCGGGAACGTGTAGAGAGCAACGTCGTCTGCTGAGCTTACTGCGAAGAGTTCTTCCTCGCTGTAGAGTGCGTGTGCCAGTCCCATCTTGACGTCACTCCATCGCTCTGGTTGACGCAGCTCCGCCGGCTCGAAGTCAAAGCACCCGTCGTTCTTACACACCAGCACACGCATTAGACAGTGGTTATCCGATCTAAAACTGTTGCAGATAGGATAAGTTTCAAACAATTGTAAAATCAAAATAGAACCGTTTTGTTGTAGATATTCTGTTTTTGTCAGATAGTGTATGAAACTCGGCGATCTTTGTGCGTAGAACGATAACAACTTGCAGCGCGGTAGGGCGATCTGCTGCCTCAAAGCTCAAGCATCTTTCAGCCAGCTCTCGGACTCCGGTCGGACAGCCTAGAGTGAATACAGGATGCAGTTTACCCGACGCCACGAGATCCAGAATTTCCACTTCAGTCAGCGTTTGTCTGCTGTGCGCTGACCCTGAAATATTCTCGTAGGGCAACGAATGTGTATCGATCTCCAACAAAATCACTCCAAACGCGTAGATATTCGCAGCAGGACTGTAGTCTGCATTGCCTGTGATAACTTCTGGCGGTAACCATCGCTCTTCTCGAAGAGAAATATCAATAGTTGACACGCTAGGATACCCTTTCTGAGCAATCATAAAATCATCAAGTCGAGCGCGAAAATCTGACGACAGTAAAGTACTGTGTGAGGTGAGATCTCGATGCACTAGTGTGGGCGAGAACGCGTGTGCATACGCCAAGGCTTCGGCCACATCCAACGCGGCTTGGAACTTCCTAGCGCTACGTGAACGCCATGATCTTAACTCAGTACTTTTCTCAACTTTTTCAAGATATGAACGTAAATCGCCGCCTTCCATGTACTCAAATAACGCCTCAAGTCCATACACTCGGCTCCAAATAACGCCAACAAGTGCTACGACCCGTGGATGATCGAAAGAAGCTGCAAGTTGGATCTCTTTGGCAAAACGCTGCAACTCTGATGTGTTATCGATAACTTGTTGGTTTAACCGTTTGCAGGCGAGAAGTCTGGAACGGCGAAAGCGTGTTAAGAACGCCTCACGGTTAACACGACCAGGAGCTCGAGAACGACGATCACTTTCAAGCCTGCGAATGTATTCGAGGTCGTCTACGTTGACGATCAGCCTTTCTAGTTCCTCTTCGTAAGGGAACACATGTCGTCGCGGCTCTATTGGGCTCGAGTCTGTGGAATGTCGTTCTGCTCTTTGATCGGTAACCGGAGTGTCTCCTGTGGGACTTATCAACTCTTGGCGTAAATTGACGATCTCGGATCCTGGTTTAAGTTCATCGCACGATGACGAAGACATCGGAAAACGAAGATGATGCCGAGGATGAGAAGCAACACAAGCGACGCAGCCATCACTCCGGCGATCAGCGCTTTGTTCGATAAATTTTCCTCTTCAGAGTCAGTAGATAAAACACACACGTTCAGTGTGTTGCAGCTGGTTTGAAGCTTTTCGGTCGTGTTGCATGTGACTTCTCCAAACGTATCGACAACGAGTTCGTCAAGTTTTTGAAGAAAATCGCTCGCAAATTGAGTCGTCGGAGGGCGCTGAGATCGAAAATTGCTGGCGGGATGGACGTAAAGTTGTTGTTCGCGATGTCGCTACATGTAACAAAACGTGAGATTTCACTAAATCTTACTTAAGTAGCCATGCAAACGCGGTACTTACAGTGTAACCAGGCTCGGTAATGACCACTCAAAGCTGGCAAGGCTGTTTGTTGACAGGTTAAGCGTTTTCAGTTTCGGCAGCGTTAGATTATCTGGAAAATATCCGAAGTAATTGTTCGACAAATCCCTGGTCAACAATAAATTCAGCAAATGTGAAAAATTAGTAATTGTGACTCTTATAGATGTTCAAGCTCCTTCATCGTCTGTAGATCGGCTGGGTAACTCGTCATAAGGCTGTTCGATATCGTCAAATTTACGAGTCCTGATGGTAGCGAAGACTTGAGAATCTGCTCCAACCCTAGATTCGCTAACGTCCTATTTCATACAGTATCTGTCAGAACAATCCTACAAAAAATTAATCAATACATACACTTTTCGAAGTTGCGTATCGGTAGCGAAAAGCTCTTGTGGTAGCTGCATTTTTGCCACTTTCCCTCTCACACCAAAGAAATTAGAACCCCCAGAGAGCACGACTCCTGTAGTAGACTCCATAAAGTCCAGCACTTCGATGTGCTGCAGTGCGTCATTGGATTTCGAAGGGCATTTCGTGGTTAAATTACCCGCTGAGGCCAGTTCAGCGTCCGCTGTCGTCTCCTGTTCACTTGACCAAGTAAATTCCACTGCACTTGGCTCTACGTTGTTTCCATACAGGATCAAAAAAGTGAAGACGCTGAAATCGATGGCCCCATTCGCTGCAAAGTCGTCAGGACCAGTGGCGAAACATTCGTAAGTACAGTAGTCGTCGGCGGTGCAGTTCCCGAAGGTCGAAAGTACATCTGAGCATTTGCCTTCCTCGCCAGCAGCATAAGCGATGCATGGGCGACCTTGGGGGCAGAGGGAATTGCAGTCTGTTGTAAGCGCGGTTTGGTTTCGCGTGCAGGAGGAAGACGACATGATAGAGAGCAAGTTAAATCCGTTGTGAGACGGCGTGGAAGAGGATACTTTACTTGATTGGGTTCGCTCTGGAAATGGGTTCACATTGAAGATCGGCTTGTTCATACTGACACGTTTCAGTCAAGTCGGTACTACATCACTGTACATCTCCTAGATGTACAGTAAGTGCATTACAGGATCAGCTACGTTCGACCAAGCTAAAACGAGAGATGGTATCAATCGTGCATCTGCACGCCACCGCTGCAGCCAAATCCTCTCCCTGATATTTCTCAACCTCGTAGTATAATACGAGGTACGAGGCTCGTCCCACACTTACACTCACATCACCCCGGCTGACTTGGGTAGCATACGTTTTGGAAGAGTGCTTTAGCATCAACACCGTCATGCGGCGAGTTTGGGGTCACTCATCTCGAAGTTCGCTGGAAGTGTATGTTCGAGACTCGAACATACACTCCAGCAAAATAAAAGATCGAAACACTAGCCAAAAATACCGGTACGGCAGGTGGTACAGCTATTTTTTTGCATTTCTGCCCAATCCCAAGTCGTTTTAGAGGTCCGTTTCCAGGGAGTTTTTTAGCTTGGCCAACCGCCCACACTTTGCGTGACCTACAGCGCATTTGTGATCTTCAGTCGAAGGTGCCAATTCAATCAGCGCGTGTAAATCCCCAGTTTAATCATGGAAGACGACGCTCCTACCACTGGTGCGTTCATTATCTGCTTTATTCCTTACTTAACTATCGTAGCTCGCATCTTATCGCATTGTTGCGATTGCAGAAGTTGCTGAGCCCGTTGTGACGGAGGCGACGCCCGCTGAAGCTGCTCCTGCTGACGAGACGGCACCGGCTGCCGAGGAGGAGCCAGCAGCAGCTCCAGCCGAGAGCAAAGAGGAGGAAGCTAAGGAGGAGGAGGCCAAACCTGAGGCAGAAAGCAAGGATGAGCCAGCACACGAGGCTCCAGCGGCCAAGCACGACGAGGAAGAAGTGAAAGAGGCCGAGGCCGCGGCCGAGAGCGTCCAGGACAAGGTGGAAGTGCAGGCTTTGCCTATTCGCGCATATTTGGACCAGACCGTGGTGCCGATCCTGCTTCAGGGCATGTCAGCGCTTGTGAAGGAGCGTCCGCCCAACCCAATCGAGTGGTTGGCTGCTTACCTCATCAAGAACAACCCGCAGGGCCCCAGTGGTGCCGAAGCGAAGTAATTAGATCAGGTTCAAGCCAGCCAGGCAGGATTTAAAAAGCCTTTTGAAAATCGCCATCAACTTGCACAATATTTGCTTTTCTAAAAAATAAAAAAACATATCGTATAAGAAACAGCAAAGTGGCGAGCCGTATATGACGTCGAATTTTATCTCTACTAGAGCTGCTGGAAAGCTGGTTGTTTGACAGACGAATATCCTCAATTGTTTCACTTCCCAGTACTTGCTGTTGTTCTGTAGCTAGCTAGTTGTCGCCGCGACCGCGTCCACGACCGCGATATCCACCTCGACCACGTCCGCGACCTCCTTCGCCACGTCCCCCGCGACCGCCTTCACCACGTCCACCACGTCCACCGCGGCCACCACGACCTCCTCGGTTTCCAAAGCTGCCACGGCCGCCACGACCACGTCCACGATTGGCTTGACGGTCTAAGATAATGGCATCATAAGTATAAAAACACAAAATGGGTTCGTTTTAGCAGAACTTACCGCGCTTGTTAAAGTCTTCTTCGTTCACCATATCCAAAATCTGCAAGTTGCCATAGTAATAGCATTAATCACGTGCTTTTACACAAATATCTATCGCAGTAGCCTGCTCACCTCGTTGGGAACACGAATGTACTTGATGGTGTTGCCTCGGATGTAGCACTCGGGCATCTTCCAGAAGCGGTCACCATCCTAAGGATACACATGACAGTAGAGCATAAGCTTCTCTGTCCGTATAGCCTCTTATACAGCAGCAACAGTACCTTGGAGGTGCAGATGACTTCGCGGAGGTTGACGTTCATCCAGGTATCGCAGTTGACGAGGTGTCCATTGTACGTATCTCCGTTCTTGAGCTCCACCAACTGCGATGACACAATTGTCTTTCATTAGCCCAACAACATACTGTAAATGTCTCCCATACCCAACGTTTACTTTACCATGGGGTGGCCCTGTGCCGTCTTGAGCAACGAAAGCGGCAGCTACACACAAGATATGTCCATACACTCGTTAATATCTACGCCCACAACGCACTACGGCACAGAAACACCGGCAAGATGGCTGCTCGGTCATTCTATATCCGTCTGCTGCAGTTTAGAACATGCCAAGCGCCTGCAACGCACCATGTCGGTCGCGTGTAGCAACTCGAGTCAGTCTCGCAGTGTGCTCCTTGTATCGTCTTGTTTGGCAAAGTACCGAATACCCAAAATAAGGTTCTGCAAAAACATGGTTTTCGGCAACAAATCCTAGTTTCGGATAATATTTTCTATTCTAGGTCGGTGGTGGAACTGAAAGAAACGACGCTGTCAAAAACCTCACTTTGAAATTCACGCAACTGGAGGAAAGGTGCGTGCGTCGATGCTTTGCTTGCTCATAACGTAGCCCTGGCTGCTGTGCATGTGCCTCTGCACGCGCTTCTCTTCATCCTCGCGTGTCTCCCGTGTCGAACAACTTGCTGACGGCTGAGATCCGTGAGGAAGAGAAAAAGTTGGACGTGCTCTCACTAATTCTCAGTAATTATTTCTCGGTCAGTTTTTGCTTCCAGTCAATCGCAAAATCATGTCCGAGGAAGCAGCCCAAAACGCGAACATTAACAACGAGGAGGACAAGAAGAAGGCCGAGGCCATCACCATCCGAGTCAAGGACCAGTCGGGTGAAGAGACGTTCTTCAAGGTGAAGCCCAACACCAAGATGGAGAAGATCTTCAGCGCCTACGCGCAGCGCAAGGGCGTTCCTGCCAGCGCATTGCGTTTCCTGCTGGACGGCACGCGCATCAGCGGTGACCAGACGCCCAAGATGCTGGAGCTGGAGGACCAGGACCAGATCGACTGTGCACTGGAGCAGGTCGGAGGCTTCCGATGCTAAGACTGTAGGCATTTTGTATTAGTGAGGAAAGAGCAGAAGCCAAAGAGAAAACAAAGCAACATGACCCTCTTGTCGCTATCTACACAGCTCGCCTTTCACGTCCTTAAGCTGCCATCTTGTATCGCTGTTTTGGAGATGCTGGCATACAGCGATCTAGTAGAGATGAGAATTCTGTTCAATGCAAGTCCCAGTATTTTACATGCAAAATCTGTTGTTTCTTTTCCAAACATTTCTAGTGATTTTCAGTCTACAATTGTTTCCTCAGCCAGGACGGAGGGTTAACCGGGATTGTCACCAAGTCCGTGTCGAAGAGCTCGATGAACTGCTCGTTTTGCAGCCGCACTTTGCTGCCGGCAAACCGTCGGTACTCCTCAAAGATGGACGACAGATGCCAGCCCTGAATCTTGCGTAGACAACCCACTACAGCGCCTACAAATCTTAGCGTCAACCACCAATACAACCCCGCAAATGCGCTGCTTCACTTTACCTGTGCGGTCTCGACCGAGGTGGCACGTGATGTAGAGCGGGTAGTTAGAGCGATCTAGGATGATGTCAAGTGCAGCGAGCACTGTCTCTTCGGAGAGCGGCTCCCAGGCCTTGCGACGGCTCTCCATGCGCGTGTTGCCCCCAAGGAATACGAGCTGGATCTCCTGCTCCTCCACGAAGCTCTGGAACTGCGGGTTGGGCTCTTCCAGCGCCAAATAAATAATGGTGCGCAGGTTCAACCGCTCTAGGAACGGGAAGTTGAGCTCGTTAGGCTGACCGGAGCGGTACAGGTCCTCCTCGATCATGCCGTAGTTGACGGGCGGGATGAAGTACGACATCGTCTCCTTGTACCTGGCGATAAGAGGTCTCTTTGAAAATGTTGCGTTAGCTATCTGCTAATTTTGTAAAAGTGAAAAATGTCAATTGCAAAACCACTTAACTTGTCTTTTGTAAGTTCAGTTCATGAATTTCTAACCGATTAATTAACATTTCTAACTTCAGTTTTGCTAGTTGCTTGCAAGTTCATTGTACTCTTCCTTACGCGGCGCGCACACTCTGCGTCTCGTCTGTGCCAAGCGATCCATCACAGGAGACGTGGTGCAGCTTGGGCATCATACCACCGGCCACGGCAGCCTGGATAATGCACTGCACGCCGCGCGCACTCAGGAAGTTGTCTTCCAGTCCGAGAAAGCGCATCTGAGGGCACTGCGCGCTCGACAGCAGCTCCACTACTGGGGCCACGCAGTTGTCCGTGATGATATTGCCGCCCATGCACAGATACTTGAGCTGCTGGCAGCGACCGGCGCGCAGTGCAGCCATGATCCGCTTCAGACCCGACTCTCCGATGTAGTTGCGGCGGATGTCGAGACGCACCAGCTTCGGTAGCGACCCGACCTTGATCAGCCACGCGACGTCCACTGTGCCCACGTCCGAGAAGCCATTGCCTCCGAGTAGCAGGTCCTCCAAATCCGGGCACGAGCCCTTGACCAAAGCAGCACACAGCAAGTGCAACGCGTTACCTCGGCAAGTGTTGGTGAACACCGACACGAGTCGAAGGCTGTTAAGACGTCTGCAGGCGCCGAGTTCGATGCCTTCAGCAAGTTGTTGCACCACCTTCTCTCCCGCATTATTGTGCGAAATGTCCAGTTCACTGCAGCCCCAGGCGTGCAGTGCCGGACCGGCCTCTTGCTGGTCGCACAGCGGTTTCAACGAGTTGAAGACAGTGAGACTGGTTAGGTTAGGAAACTGACATAACAGTGTAGCTGCCGGTCGGGTAGGCACCGCGGCCGCGTGTAATGTGTAGGCAAGCTGAAGTTGTCGCAGCTCCACTTCGAGTGAGAGCACACAGCGAGGTAGTACGCGACGGGCGAAACGGTTAAGTTGCATACACCGGATAGTCTCGAGACCGGGCAGGAAGGCGAACACGAGGCCTAAAACTGCCTCGTCCATGATAAAGAATGACGCCTCTTTATTCATACTGGCGCTGGTGCGTGGCGTGCAGCTTGAAGTGGATCCGATACACTCGGCACGTGACCGCTTGATGATGAGTTTGGACACACCGAACGGCGTCATGGCTCGGCATTTACGCTTGCCGAGTTGCGGCACGGCTGTGACGGGGTTGCCCGACATCATGGCAGCGGCACGGCGGCGCGAGACTGCGGCCTCGTGGAAGCTCAGCGACACGAGCGACTGCAGGCGGCGACGTAAAGTATTGAGGTCTCGGTACTCGTGGAAGGAGGCCGCACGGGAGTACAGCGACAGCTCGATGCGCTTGGCCAGTGACGGCGTGCGCGCGTCGACACAGGCCGCAGTCTCCACGCGCTTGCTGCGAGTCATAGCGATGATACGTTGCACCATCAGTCGGCGTTCCGGCAGGTCGGCCGGTGACTGCCAGTGCGCCAGATCGGCAGTGTACCGTTCCGGCAGGAGACCGGCAGGCAGCGTCACTTGGCTGGTACCTGATCCGGAGCGCATCGAAGATGCTGCGCTGGAAGCTTGAGACGTGGTAGTATCGGCTGGCACAGCGGCATCGGCGTCGTCGTCTGTGGTGACGGCGGTGTCCACACTGAGATTGGCCCACGGCTGGCGCGTAGAGTTCGGGTCAAGCATGCGCGGCGTGGCGCCGCTCTCAGGCAGCTCGCCGCCCAGCTTGGTGACCAGGCGAGCTGTGGCGGGCGTTAGCGCTCCTTGGCGCTCGGATGAGATCTCGCGTGGGCTCTGCATCTTATTGACTTGTGTCCGGCTAATAGCGTAGAGCGCCCAACTTTCCGAGCGAAATACAGCTCTGATTTCTTCCGCAAGTGCTGCTGCTGGGAGTGCCGCTTCTACGGGTCTGGTCGCGTCCACACAGAAGTAAGCTATGAGCCCTTTCTCTGCGAGGAAGCTGTCGGGCAGGCGAGAGCGGGAGCTGCGAGCTTGGCAACCGAATGAGAAGTGAAAACCCACCGCCCGCGACCACGATGTGAGTGAGCCCCGAGACGGGGCGAAGAACGCTGAAAAAGCGAGGAAAAGAAGCAAGATAACGCCCAGCTGCCCAACGGACGGAAAGTTTAGGTAAAGTTGTGAAGTGCTTTTCCAGTTTTTATAAGACTTTTGCCAACTGAGGATTCCATTTTTGCCCAGTCTCTTCATCAGATCAACTTATGACAGCAATTTGAAGCCGTTGACACCGGTGCAAGCATCCGTCACCCTCATTCGCAAATAGTCAAAAGACAGGATTGCAATGTCGTCATTCATCGCTAAATTGGGCTACAACAATAAATCAAACCAAGGACAGAAAGCAGGGCGATTATTTGAATCAAATACTTTGATAGACCTTGTACAATGAACGACCCTACCTCGCAAAAGGGTAGATTGGTACGACACCGTGAGCATCTCAGTACTATTACTTATATAGAGAATCCATCAACGGACGAGTCGTCCGTGGAAATTGAACCGCGAAATTCCGGGATCGAAGCCACTTGACCCACGGATTCCACACTTGTAAAGGCCCAGAAGTCGAAGTTGACCTCAAGTGAGCCGTTTCGGGTGCCTTATCTTGAGTGCCGCTAGTGCAGCCTCGCATGTTGGAACGGTCTCCTCGACGCATAAGACTAATGTTGCCGGTGGCTGCGGCTGCAGCGCGCCGGACGATAAGACAAACGCGAAGTTTCTATCAACAGCGTGGACCTTAGCAACGACGGATACGGCGGCCACCAAACGATGCTCATTTGGTGCCAGATGGACGAGCTCCAGCTGCTGTAAGTAACTTGCTGGCTGTCGACCTGAAGCTCGCGTAGAGGCAGGCAGCTTGGTGGCATCCATTTTGCGGTCAGCTGAAGTTTCTTCCATACGTCGCGGGTCACTTCGGTCGAACGCCAAGGAAAATGCATGGCGAAGTAGTATCGCGCTTGTGGCCATCGGCGGGTGAAATGATAAGATATACTAAAAGGCTTTTGCCACAGTCGGTTTCCGCTCTGAAGGCTTCGGACCGAAGCACATTCTCGGCGACGGCGCCGTCCCACTGCCGGGGGCGATGGAAGCGGTACGATCGGGGCGGTAGGTAAAGACTGTCGCGGGGCTCAGCTGCAGCCAAAACGGAAGAGCGGAGACTGTGAAACCATTATTGTTAGCTTTCGCTGATTTGAAGCCAGCTAGCGTGGGTGTCGTGCAGATGCTATATGGCATGGCGTGCGAAACGGAGGCTTCGATGATTCATCGACGATGAATGCTGCTGCAGCCTGCAGCTGGCCCTGGAAGCCTTGGTGCTCCTCTCAGCGACTTTGACCCTGCTTGAAGGGGCATAAAAATAGGGAGAATAGACGACAGAGAGAGAGAGAGAGAGATCGCCGTTTTAGAGAGCGCAGTGGCCTAGTCAGTGTAATTGCGGAGACGACCTGTTCAGGCCAATCGACAGTTATGCCAATGATTGACAGCACGTCACAGGTACTTCAGAAGGTGTTTTGATAATAGGGGTTACCTAAGTACGAATTTTAAAACGTTTAAAACGTTGAGCACCTGGATCATCTAAGACAACGTACTTTCAGCATCTGACCCTCCAAGCAATAGCTATCACTGATTATACATGCCATTTCTGAAGTAGTCATGACCGCACTCCAGGTTCCAGCTTTGGAATCTTTGTCATGTATGACTCGTAACGACTGCGACACGTATTAAGATATTTTAGCATCGAGACTATTTTTGTAGTTATTTTGCCGACACCCAGCCATTTTTGCGAGGTTGACTACCAGTAAAGTGTCAGAACACTGAGTGAAAACGCTTCGTGGAACAATCTTGATCCTAAAGAAGCGAGGGATGCCAAAAGTGTCTTTCTAACTTCATCTAATGAAATTATTTTAGTAATTCTAGGCATTTTTAAAGCAACCGCTTTAGAATTGGACAGTTATTGCGTATTCGGATATTTTAATATCGAGACTCTTTTTGTAGTTATTTTGCCGACACTTTTAGGCACGAAATGGGAATAATTATCATCACTGACCACACAGATATCACACATAATCTTATCATAATGTGCCCTCGGCTTAGAAAACGAAGTTGTTGCGCATGTAATCTCAATTCTTGTGCAAACAAGAAATGAAAATTGCCGTATGTGTACTTGCATTCTCGTCGCTTTTGTCCATGACCGGACTTGACCTATTTTGTCCTCGTTGTATGCTAGATCCTCAGGAAGTTAAAGCTAAAAAAAACTGGCGAAGTAGTTGTTCGGTTTTTGTACGTGTTCACATACTACCATGATGGTATTTTAATATTAAAATAATGGTTGCCCCATTACTGTGAATTTGGGTCAGTTGTGAGATAATTATTCCTCAAATGGTCATTGTAAATGTGTTAAAAATATCAAGTCCCGCATATTTCAACTAACTGTAAATGTTTGTCTGTTAACCTCAGTCCCGGAAGGACAAAAAGCCATTTACGTTAATTTCACAATAGTGTACAACAAATTTTGTCCTAGACGGCATCACCGATATCCCGAAATGTATCGAATTCTAAAAAGCGCTAACAAGCATCAACTAGTGGCTGCGTCGCAGCGAGATCGCTCGTCGCTGGTCTTAGTATTTTCTTGAACATATAATTTATCATCTGAGAAGCAAGTCTAGAAGAAAAGTCACGCCTACAGTACACTTAACCCCAATCAAACTTTTGCTAGGACAAACGGAAGCCATTTACCTTGATTTCACTATATTTTACCACAAATTTTGTCCTAGCAAAACTTCTTATCAGCGGAGGATTTGGGTGGATTGGTATTGTAATCACCACCCATTTTGTCCTATTCTGACACTAAATCGACCGTTGTTACGGGGATAATGCTCTATGTACCCTAAGTTAGTATATAAATCCCTCTTCTTATCCCATATTAGATCCAACAGACCGATCGCTGTATCTCTGTAAAAGTCAACCACCTGGGGTATTTAGTGCGTTCTCGCGCATGTAACGACCGTTGAAGGCGTTGATTGGCCGATCGGGCTAGAGCCGGTAGATTTATATGTTAATCGAGTGGAATACCCATGTAGCAGTCGGCATCGTGAGGGATTTAAATATAAATCAACCGCCGTTTGGTAATGGCAAATTGCTTGAGAGCGAGTAAATCGGAAAGGACAAAAAAGCTGGTGCTCACAATAGGATGGAGGGATATGTGACGCGGGCTGGACTACGGTTAGGGTTGCCAAGGTGGCCAGGCCGTTCAAATCCTACCTACTTTTTTTTCGAGAGGATTGTTCCGGTTGTCCCAAACTTTCCAGGAGTCCGACTCATTCTAAATTTTAGCTGCCCCCCCCCATTACGTTCCATGAATCCTCTATCAGAGAGCACAATTCGCACGCCAACCCTCGCTACTGTTCAAGCTTTATCGAGCGTCACAACCACTGCTACACAGCAAACCTGAGAAAATGCTGAGCTAGCTACTGAATCTCTATCAGTGAAGAGCTACGAGAATGGCACGATTAGCGACGTCCGTGTCCGTATCCACAAAAATACTAGAGGGTGACGAGGAAGTGGAGGAACACTTCGTTTTCATTCTAGACCGAGATTCAACATTCAAGTCTACGGAGATTCGGACAATGTGCAAGTTGTTGGGTGTGCCCGGGTACAAGAACTGCTTGAAGCTGAGATGCTGGATCTCATCGCTTAGATGAAGGTGAACGGCGGCGCTTATGCTGCCATTTTTGAGCAGAAAAAGCGTTTACGGAGTGGGTGACCCTATCCTAAAGCAAGCGCAATGCCCCTTCCGCCTTCTAAACGTCGTCTTTTCAGACGCCTTCGCTGGTCGACTCGATGGTCTCGGTGAAAATCACGTGGGAACCAACTTCCAATTTGCTGTCGGTCCCAGGGCTGATCTGAGAGTATCTCCGAAAATCGAACAAATTAGCCAACCGATCCTCGACCCGACTACAGAACAAGATAAAGCGAGATTTGCATGATCAAGAATATCGCATCAACCAGTATTATCTTCACCAGGAAGAAGTGCCTTTCTGATGGAGGTCGTGTGGCGGAGTTCATCCGTTTCAAACGGAAACACAAGAAAAATTTATACGCGAAGGGTCTCCGGCCGTCAGTAGGCAGGAACAGTCACTTCGAGAAAACACCACTAACCAAACAAGACAAACACTCTTGCATTTAGCTTCTATCTACCCGGCTTGTGTCATTCGAAGCTCTTCAAGTTGTCTAACCATCGCTTCCTCGTGCCACTAAGTGCCACCGCACATTTGGTGTCTATTCTACTGGTATTCCTGTTCAGGAGAAGAGTCTACCATATTTGCATGAGTTGACTTCAAGTGAACGGCGGGAGTACGATCGCCCACGTGTTGCAGTCGCTACTCCCAGTTTCAGGCCACTAAATTCGACCTATCCAGTCTGTTGGCATTAAACACCTTGATACTGAAGCTCGTTCAGCTCGACAGGCTCAAATAGCGTCATCCATACAAGTATTATGCGCCCATCGTCCTTAAATCGGCAAACGGTGTACTTGCAGCGGAAATCAGCATCCGATACATCCGTGATGAAGTGGATCCCAATCGCCTGAGCTACCACAGTGTCTGACTTTTTGACAACCTGTAAGATCCCATGTCCAAGAAGTCAGTCAGGATGTGAAGAGCACATATCACTCGCATTCTTCTACTTACGTGATGTTCATAGCAGTGATACTTCATCTTGTCGGTAGTCATCACCTTCTAGACTGCGTTTGCGCTCCCTTGAGAAGCGAACGGAAGTGTCACGCTTGATTCCAGAACAAAGGCTTTTGATACTCCACAATCTTCGAACAAAGTGCTAACGAAGCAGGTCGTGGAATCTTTGAATGAAGGTCTTAGCAAAATCTTCTTTATTTCCAGCAGTGCACTTTCGGCTTGGAACACCTGATCTTTGAAGACCGCTTCTTCATCGTCGTGCATCCTTCTATGGTGTTCCCAGAGGGCTCTAAGCTCCGCTGAGTTCTGATTATAAAAACTGTGCTACAACGATGTAGGGCTCCTGTGAAAATTTCATCAATACGTACCTTATTGTTCGCAGTGCGGTGTAATTGAACCTACATTTGTCTTCCCAGCTCGTACTCAGCTTGGACGCGCAATTCTCGGTTCGCACTTACAGCTCGTCATCTCTCTGTGTGTTGACGCCGAGCAATCCCCTGTCACACAAACCGCCCCCCTTTCTTGCGTGGTGCGATCAACCGATAGCCGTAGGCGGTATTCGAAACTTGTTTCTTGGTGCATAGCTCTTGCTGCTCTCGAATGTTGTAGATCCCTCCAAGTTGCGCTAGTTCTGTCTCCAGTCTGTGCACTTCCAACCGCAGTTGGTCCAGCTCTATTTTTTCGCGCCGTACGCGCTTGTTTTGGCCTCCGCCGGCATCGTCTTGTACAAACCGTTTGGTGATTGGCTTTGTCGTGACCCAGTAGCGAAACTTTCGGGAATATTTTGACGTTTTAAAGCGTCATAGGTCGTTAACGGCTTCAGGAGTGTCATCACTGACGTAATGCAATTTGATCAATGTCGAACTGATGACATTATAAACGAGCTATAGCGTAATACTAAGCTTAGTACTTCGAAAGTTGTACATGTACACAGGTCGATTGTGGACTTGACAACACGTGGCTGGCACAATGAATGGTGATGACGTCATTCATCACGCAAGCACTGTTTACATGTACCGGCCTCCATCATTACTTTTCATTACCAACAGTTGAGATTACAACAAATAAAAAATCGTTTTATTATTACATGATAACGAAATGATCCTTTTTTTTTTAAAAGAGAGGTGGTTCCAAACCGGCCCTTAAAATAACAACAACTACTTTTCGAGTTTACATGAGCATCGGCCACCGCGAGCTTTCACTTCTTTAAGGTAAGCAACCAGTTATCCGCCACCCTGCCAAAGGTCGGCACTCGGAGTTTTGTATCTCCGTAGCCAGGGCTCGTACGGACAAAAGTAGGGTACCGTTCGAAAGCTGAGTATTTAGGCTATCTCGTCAAATTTTTACACATAAACTGGAGAGATTTGAGCAGCTCAAACCCTTATTTGCGTGAGGCGAGTGTTCAGAGTGACCCAACCAGTTGTCCGCCACTCGGGGTATTTTGTATCGGAAATTCCCTTTTCGGCCCGGTCAGTCGCCAATGCGACTTTTGACGTCGAATGACGCTCAGCGAGCCAATCAAATCGCACATTTTCCGTGATTGGAGGAAAATCAGGCTGAAGTGGCCAAGGGTCACTTCCTGTGTAAGCTTATATGCGATCCGTCGCCGATCAATTTACCGGTACAAAAGTGTCGCCTCTTTTAACAGTAAAAAGACGCTCTCTTGGTGAGGTAACGCAATGAGTATGGCTGGATCCACAGTGCGGGTCATAGCAACGGAACCAGCCAGTACTCCTAGTCAGATGCTTAATGAAGCAGCCTAGCACGACCATTTGCACGAAGAAGAATCCTATGGGGAGCACGCTTGTGCTCGCCGGAGCATAAAATTGAATACTCACAGAAAATTTTGTTTCGAGGGGAAAAAAAGATTACTTTCGTTTTTTATACACCGCACGACTCGTTGATTCTTTTGATATCGTGCCCAAACAAGTAAGACTTGATGGTCGGTCAGCCCTACCCTCGTACTTATAGGAGTAATAACAGTTAATTTTGACTCCTACAAAAACCAAGATATGGCGCTGTGGCGGACAACTGGTTGGGTCACTCTGAACAGTCACCTCACGCAAATAAGGGTTTGAGCTGCTCAAACCTCTCCAGTTTATGTGTAAAAATTTGACGAGATAGCCTAAATACTCAGCTTTCGAACGGTACCCTACTTTTGTCCGTACGAGCCCTGGCTACGGAGATACAAAACTCCGAGTGCCGACCTTTGGCAGGGTGGCGGATAACTGGTTGCTTGCTTACCTTACCTTCACGAACTTTAGGGAGCCGCTACTACCACCGAATCTAGGGTAAATTCGATGTAGTTTTGGTAATTCAAAGCCGCGCATTCGCACGGAACAGATCTGGATTTTACATTTACTGGTACAGACAATCCTCTCGACCGTGATATCCCAAATAGTGATACTCTCCATATAGTGTTCCCGATGATCCACGGTTTACAGACTCAAGTCGAATTTCCCTTCGATAGTGGTTAGTGATACGAGCGGCTGAAAAGTCACTAAATATAGGTCGTTAACTATGAAAATTAACGATATGCGGAAGGATGGTCAATGAAGTCCATCATTGACTTTGCGGCATTGTTAGGTTGACGGGTTCACAGCCATGTATCTACAGGTGTTGTGCCTTTATAATAGGCTATTGAGGGGTGGGCTGGGGATAGAGTGTTCGACGGTATTGTAGAGTACCAGGTATACATGTAGAACCTCCCGTTTCATTCCAGATACGAACGTGGTTGACAGTACCAACCAGTCAACTGAACAGGTCTCCACCGTTTATCAAGCTCGATTAACCATGGGTCTATGAGCGCATTCAACGCGTGCTCTAACTTATGATCGAACCGAAATAACTCATGATCGAATCATCGGAACCGCCCTGTTCATCCCGCCCAGCCGCAAGCTACAACTCACGAGTGTACCATCGAATTAATACACTCTGGATTGTAATAACTCCTGTTTGTGATAATTTGGTGGTTCCCCGACGAAGTAGTTAAAGCGACTTTAATGTGATTACCATCACTCTTGAAATAGAAGAGGGGGTGAATGGATCCCTAATGATTCTAACAAGCGCTGTCGCTTTCTATGCCTAGCCGCTCAATGTAAATACCGCTCAAGCTGCTATGACAAGTGCATCTGAAGGAGAGAGTTCCAAAAAGTCAAAATATGGCTATACAGACTTCAAATTGACAAAACGACGCATATTCGTTCTCGTTGAAACCTCTATTTCGAAGTTTTGAGGACCATGACATCCATCCTCGTGCTCGCAACTTAAGAGGCAGCCCAGATAAGACTCAGCAACTGAAATAATTTTTACCATTTTAGGGTGTCAAGTTTTGACAAATTTGGGTACTTAAAGTCGCCGTAAGTTGAGTTAAAGTCGCTTTAGCACAATAAATGAATCAGCTTAAAGTCGCTTTAACGGGGTTCGAAGAGTAACTAGTTGAAAATTTAAATGGTAGAAAACTAATTCTTGACTATAATAGTCACTCCAAAGCGACTACAGATAAACCACCCTTATCTAATACAACTATTGATCAAGTATAGCAAGTTGATCATGTTAAGGCGGTTGATGTGGTGCACATTCATGGTGTTTAGAGGAATTCGAGCAAAATACTTCAAATATGGAAATTTATAGAAATATCTGACGGTACGCCAGAATTGCTCCTTTTAGAGGCCAATTTCCGATGAAAACCGCTTAGAATGGGCGGACAAGTGATTTCATGCCGGCTTGTACCTTATTCTCACCAAAACCTGTGATTTTGACCTCATTTGACTAATGCCGTGCCTTGCACGGGGAAGCTCTGGATTTTGAAGTACATGAATGGGTGTTGAAATGAGTTATATAGTAAGTAGAAAGCGTAGCATAGTTAATTGCTAATTCGACCTACGAAACTATATGCTATTAATTAATTCAATACTCGCATCAACGCATCTTCTGCTACAAACAATCGATTACGAGCAGTAGGCTACAACAAGCATTATAGATAGCAGCACAGAGTTTGCAAGTGGCTTTTTAATATAACCCACCGATTTTAGTGGCATTCATGATGATCTTTAATTAATCATATTTCCTTCATCCAACATCATTTGGGTGATTGGGTTTTGATGTCTTCCCTAGCCGACACAAGCAACATTCAAGTTCTTTTTCTCATTGTCATGCGGCTATAGATTATAAGAGTTTCACCTGGCTCATTTTCTATTGTTCCTAAAATTCCTTATTTACATCTGTAGCCTCTTCATCTAGTTTGAAAGTGATTAGCGGCACTTTTGGCAAAAACAAATTTGCGTCCCTCTTATATAACAGTTACCTCAAGTACTACAGTTTATTTTGTGTGTAATATTGAATTTACTTTTTTTCTTAGTATTGAGAATTAGCGTATAGAGTTTTTTTAGGCAGAATCGCACCTCTGATACCCCAGAATCTTATTCCCTAGCTAACCAAGTACGATCCTTCGTAATTCTACATCAACAATTTAATAACTCGTTAAAAGACAAGCGGATGCGGCAAAATATAAATGAATTTACTTGGTATTTGTATTGGATGAAATTGTGTGTAAAACACAACACACGGGCACGAATTAATTCCTATTGGGCTGTACGTTGACTTCCCGTACCGAAGCACTTCCAGTAAAAGCCATACTTAAAAGTGAGCCACCCCAGAGTTTTCGTCAATCCCCCTGCTTGCAATTCAGCATCTTACATGGCGCCAATTCCACCACCCAGTCGTTGACTCCAAATCACCAAAGGCGCGCATTCGCTCTAGCTTAGCTGGCCGAACACTTCGTCGCTCATCAAAGTCGAGCGTCACGTATGGAGGGATGCCGCAGCCCACGAAATAGTCTTAACTTTGAGGTTTTACAGCCAATATGCGTAACTCAGTCGGGCCGGGTGCTGTGAGTGATGTTAAGTTGGCTGTATTGCACCAAAGGCAAACGCTATGCTCTCAATCAGATACCACCCTTGTCAGTGAGAATATCAATAATTATTCTGCTTTGTGTCGGCAATACTATATTTCTGGGATAGCATCACACTAGCAACGTAATACATAAAAGCTGTGATTGTGGTCGGCAGGGCGACTGTTGCTCTGGAGACTTTTATCTGGTTTAGAGGACTGATTTACTACTACTACGTAGTATTAATCCAGATCAGTTTCCGATCAATTCCGTATACGAAACCATTTGGCATCGCTAAACACTTCACGTGCTGGTGTTGCTGAAATGTAATAAAGTGATGCATTGGATACTAACTCGACGCGTGGAGTAACGATGTATTCGATCACGGGTCATTATGAACAACCTGTAGCGCTAATAGTTGAAGAATGAAAATTGCCGCTAACCAGAGCAATGCGATCAAACACACCACTGGACTTAAACACCCCGTTTTAATCGTCAATGTTAAAATGCCCGAGAAACATACGAAGTTGGTACAGATTCTCCAACAAGCTTAATGCCCACAGACAGGTGGATGGTGTGAGCATTCGTGAATGGCAAGTTACCATGGAAGCTCCGTCACAGGGATCTGCGGATCGAGGTTGAAGAACTTGCCCGTGCTCTCAGTATTCAGCTTGCCGATGAGCGCGGCCATGGATGCCACGCTGTCCGCAGGCTTTAGCGTCGCCTTGCCCTGGGTCATGTCAGTGTCAACATATCCAGGGTGCACCGACACGACCACGATGTTACTAGACCGCAGGTCGAAGGCCAGCGACCGAGTGATCATGTTGAGCGCAGCCTTGGAGGACGAGTATCCGTATCCAGCCTGCTTGAAGAAACCCGCAGTCTCGTTCGTGTAGCTGCCGATGCTGCCAAGAAATGACGAGAGCTGCACAACGTAGGCGCCGTTGTTGGCCTTCGCAGCGAGCTGCAGGTTGGGCAGCAATGCACGCGTCACGACGAAGGGTCCGACGGCGTTTACTTCGAACTGGCTCATGAGCGCGTCCTTGGTGCCAGTCTCGAACTCACTTGGGACACCAATGCCAGCGTTGTTGATGAGTAGATCGATGGGTTGCCCCTCCAGCTGACGAGCTGCCTCGAGGATGGAGGCCTCGTCACCCGTATCCATAGCGACGATCTTGAAAGGAGAAAGCGCTTTCAGCTGCGCATACAATCGAACAGGATAAACGCTTAGCAAGGCAAGGTCTAGCACAATAACTACGCTAATGCAATCCTGTACCTTTTCAGTGCTGCTGTTAGATCGAGCTGTACCGATGACGGTCCAGCCAGCCTTGACATAGTGCTCAACGAAGGCAAGACCGATGCCTCGCGTACTTCCGGTGATAAGAACAGTCTTGTTGGTGGAGGTCATGGTTGAGATAAGGCTAGTGCTGGTTGTTAAGTGAGCTTGCGACCTGGAAAGTATTTTGAAAAGTGAGGTGGATCGTCAACAATGCAACTTAGCACGACGGTCTGCCGACGTTGTGCTTCAGGTGTCGTCTGCGTTCTTGTTGTGACTTTTGCTGATGATTATACTACAGTGATCCGAACAATCATGTCAAGCGATTGCTATGACAAACATTTTACTACGTGCTTACAAATTGTAAGTAAGTTAGAAACTGCTCTTACCAACATTTTCCAGGTGCTCACTGGTGCAATAAAGGTGGAGATAGTCGACGTAAACGTAATAGTCTCGTAATCCTAACGGCCGCTAGCAGACCTCCTAAAATCTGTTTCTTGTTGCATCATGATGTATGAGTGAAAGAGCAAAGGGGAAGTTTCTAATACACCAATCTGACCACATACTTCATGTATTGATCGCAGTCGTTTGTACATGCAATGGTGTCGGATTTATTGTCCTAAAAATGTCCTAATTGTCCAAAAAAATCCTTAAATTAGACTTGTTTTTAATATGAGATTTCCAAGTACGGTATTATCTGTCCCCGGCCCCTAACCACCGCTCCGGGGGGGGGGGGCTCGCTCCGCTGCCTACCGACAAGAACCCTAAGCCCGCTGCGGCGCCTCCGCATGCGAGAAAAGTTTCGTACTTAACGTCGTTCCTAGGATTTTTTTTTAGGACAATTAGGACTCGTTTAGGACAAATTATCTTCTACACAGGGCCCAAAGATCTGATAGGTGGGCAAAAATCCTACTACTGTACTAAGTAGTGTGTAGTGTAAAACGCTGGCATTAGCGTGTCCAGTGAAGTGCTACTAATAGTAGTTTCCATTACCTGGACTAGATAGAAGACAATATTGCACGTATACACAACTGTTTTAACCGCTTTGCAAAACCCAAACATTTATTGAGCTGCGATTATTTTGAGTCCTGTTGTCCATCTACACAAATATTAGACCATGAAAACCTATTAATAGGCATCTACGTGTTTCCGCATAGCCTGGCGAGCTTAGTTAGGGCATTCGCGAGGACTGCTTCGCGCTCGGTAGCGGATAGGTACATACTGTTTGCTAGTTCAATAATGTCCTTTTTTCGTTGTTGTATCATACGCTTCACGATTGGGTTGAAGTGATCGAAGACAAAAAGCGCCCCTCTCCTTGCCTTCCCCGCCCAATTCTTCTTTAGCTTTGAGCCCTCCTAGAGACCTGTTAATCTTCGTCGGCGAAACTCCGACGGAGTAGGCAGCGTCAGTATAAATAGACCTAGTAGAATTTAGGTTTGTGCCCTCCTGTACATTGGTAGCGCTGGCAAAGATTGCTTCCAATACAGTCAATAAAATTCAGATCGCGCGCATCGTAGTTAGGATCTGCTTTGTCGTTTTTACTCAGTAAAATCTTTCAGTTTTCAGGTTCTTCAGCACCTGGGTTACTATTCTTTGCCCCCGCCGCCAAAGTATCATTTCTGAAGTAGGGGTTACTGTATGTGTAAGGGTATCTTAATTTTGTTTGTTTGGAGAAGGTAAATCTCAGCGCAACTTGGTATCGTCCTGCAGTATGAATCCACTTATTTATTCTACCACAGGGGGATTGTGTTGTCGCGATTTCCGATTGTAGACTTTGTTGTTGAAAAGACATGCCTTCGAGAACTACTTTTTTTATCTGTTGACCGAGTTTATATTTATACTGGGTCTCTTTTGATACAGGGATTTTTCTGGGATAGGAAGCGACGAAGTGCTGATGTCACAGCCCAACCAGGATTAATTCGAGAGCGCTGTCTGTCGTAACCGGTAATGACAGGAAACAAGAACCGGTAATGATAAGGAAGAAAGTGACAATTGATTGAATGAACCCTAAAAAAGGCCAGAAATGTATGAGGTTTAACAAGAAAAAATAACGATTGATTGATTCGGTACATCTAACAACCTTTTCAATATCTCAAACCATTTCCGAATCTACAACGTTTGCTCTCGCCTCTGCCTGCCCAAAAATCTAGCTGTTGTGGTCACCACGATAAATCTGAAATGGTCAAGAATTTTTTTTACGATTTGGGTTGAATACAGAAAATCTACACTCGCAGATGCGCAGGCAAGTGGCGTTGGCTTAAGACCAATGAATTTCGCATCCAAGATATAGCGGCAATTGTCGGGATTCCACACCGTAACAAATATTTATAACAACAAAGTCATGCTACGCACGAAGAAGCTCTGAAAGTTTGAGCATGACATGTAAACTGTAGCTTGCGCTCGTGTACAGTGTACAGTACACGTAATGCGATTTGCCGCTGAGCTGAATACAGTTCGAACATTTTCAGCGAGGTGCTGTGCTTGATATCCAGACGGCGTAATTTTACTTTTGCAGATTATTATTGCAAAAAATAGCACAGAAGGGCTTCGCAGGCTTCGTAAATAACCTTTTATTCAGGGCGTCTTTGGTGTGTGCTATTTAATCTTACAGCTTACAAATTTTACGTGAACGGCCTTATAAAATCATCATTTTGAATTAATGGTTCGAGACTTACTATTCCACACAGGTAAAATCACCGAGATTTATTAACTCTAGCAGGATATAGCAATACTAAAATAGACGCACTGATTCACAAAATATATTGATCTTAAAGCATAGGCAGTCTAGTATACCTGTTTTGGCAGCTCTGCAGCTTGCTAGCCTACAGCTTCAGATATTGTTGCGACCGCAACTTGTAAGCTTACTGCTTCAAAAATTGTTGCGACTCGCAGCTAGCAAGTAATACTCACTACCTAATTTTCGTGGCCATCATACCGCATACCGCTCTACTATTAGCAGGCTGCTAAATCAAAATGGCATGAGCCGCTTCAGCACGTAGCGCAGCCGTAAATGCCACTCTGCGATAAAAAACAGCACGAGCCCGTAGATTTCCGTAGCGCACCTGGCTACACAATGTGCCCACTCCGTCCAGACAGTTTTCTACAAACTGGTTCGAGCCAAAGCGAAATCAAGCGATGAGTCACGTGGAGCAGTTCGTGCCACGCCGTGTTCTGTGTGGCTCTGTTGGTCAAATATGTAGATGTTAAAGCTTTAGAGCGTAGAGAGTGCTGGTAGAGAAGTATATACTGTGTACAAGTAGATGTGTACGCAAAGATGAGCCGCTGCGAAATTGCGGTTGTGAAACGTTTCGATGATGCAAAATGACAAGTCGCTCTAACCATATTACCTTTTTAATCAGATTAACTAATTCTAGTGGTGTATGAGTTTATCTGTAATAACGTATTTGACCCCTCTGTTACCAACGTCGTAACTTACGACGAAAAAATAAACTACGTCGTAAGATACGACGTACTTTAGGAACTCAAACAGGAAATAGCTCGGAGATAACGCATGCATACTTTAATCAAGATTAATCTGGGCGAACGAAAATATAAGCTGGCAGAGGTCGATGCCAAGCATGCACAAAAAGGACAGGCGTAGGGGTGGTGGGAAGCCGTCACAGTGATGAGTGGTGGCCGGGCGAGGTAGAATCTGTCACATTCAAAAATTTGACCGGAAGCAAGCAAGCAAAAACGATGGCGAGAATTCGATCGAGCTCACGGACAAAGCAAACAGCAGCGATCCGCGACGTGGACTTCCGTCACCTCTGGCACCAACTCAAAGCGGCCAGCTGGCAGTCGAAGAAGCCGACAAGTCTATCCAGCAGCTGGAGATACATTGCCCCACGCACGGAGGAGAACGCGCTCGTGGAGGGGACGAAGTTTTTCACAAGTGTGTACTAATCGATACGAGCTGAAGTGGTAACTCATTCTGACTGTGTCGTTCAAGAAGAGGATGCTGTTATTCGTTTCGCGGTCACGTCTGGCCTGATCAACTTGAACGAGAGCAGCGAGGAGGAGGACGATATCGTCGGCGGCATTGATGCTAGGGGGCAGCTTGCAGCTGAAGGTGGCACCGAACCACAACGAGATGGGAGTGGCGGTGTGCGTCGATATGAAGGCTCTTGCAAAGTGCGCCACGATGACGCAGGCAAGCAGCGAGTTGTGAACCCACGTGCGCAGCGGTACGACGGTTCTGGCGGGTGTGAGGAAGGAGACGTCGATGGGAAGCGTGAGTCTGCATTTACTGATACTGTTTCGGCTTCGCAGATCGACTGCTCGTTACTGCTCGTTAGTGCTATTGGCACCTACATTGGATGCCATGTTCGAGTCGAACGATGCTGTCAACAGAACGGCTGAATACGAAGACGACGGTGATCTATCACAGAACGCAGTGGAGCATGCGTTCGACCTCGCGCAGCCTGTTTTGGACGCGTCCGCCCACAAAGTCGTTATTCGTGCATTTTAACGTCTGCTGTCGGAAGCAGAGACGGAGGCACAGGACGGGTTATCGGGAGATGAATAGCCCATTTTAAATGCAGCTGTTCTCCAGTCCAGCGCAGGCGATGTGAACATGATGGACGACGGAGATGAACTGGAGGACGATGCGGCTCCCATCCGAGAATATCCTGGTGACGTTGTTGAGCCCCGAGAGTATCCGGATGACGCTGATCTTTCGGACGGAGAAGTGGCACTTGTGGATGAGGCGTTTATTAAATCGCTAGGTGGTTCATTGGACATAGATCATATCGACAAAGCCGCACTACGGGCAACGGCGTGGGGCACACCATCTTCTGCATTTGAGCTGATCCAGCCAGCTATCCAAACCTTTCTCAAGATGTGGCAGAGCCTATCCCAGAGCTGATGGACCTAGCTGACTTGCCGCTCTCTTTGTTCTTCTACTACATGCTCAAGTCTTTGTGGGTGCGAATCACGGATGAGACAAATCGGTACCGGAGGCAGAAAATAGATACCCGTGCCTCGCGAATGAAAGCAAACCATGTACGCATGCACCGTCCAGCGACGCCAGAAACACTACAGCAACTACGAAGACGTTTGCGCGCTGAGAAGGCGTACGACACGTTCGAGATTCTTCGTGTGGTGGGGTTGCTTGTTGCTCACGTTCTGTGTCCGTACAAACGGAGGTTTTCAAACCACTGGCCAATGACGGATGATGGAGCAATCCCCGTGGGTATCTTTGGGAGATTTATGGCTCGAAATCGCTGCACATCGATCTTCCGTGACTTACATTTTGTGAATAACGACGTACCGCATCTTCGAGATTGGCTGTGGAAGCTACGACCCGTGGTCAATGTGTTGCAGGAGCAGTTTCTCTCGGGTGGTCACTTCCAGCCGTATTTTCCTTTGATGAAGGGGTGTTCCCGGCGACGACGCGAAGGAACACCACGCGCATGTTCATGCCTGACAAGCCTCACCGCTACGGAACCAAGATCTTTATGATGTGTGACTCAAAGACGGCGTATTACCACCAGTACGTTTTTTTGCTATGATGTTTAAGTCGTAACTTACGGCATTTCTTTTGTAGCTAGAGATCCAATGTCGTACCTTGCACCACAGGTTTGAGGTGTATGTTGGCGCACGGGAGACCGACGGCACAGTCGGCCAGACAGTTGATATCAAGACGGGTGCCACTGCAGTCACTAGGAACATGAAGATTGTGCTTGGAGAAAAGTCACGTGGATTCCGTTTGATTGTAATCGATAGCTTCTATTAATCGGTTGCACTGCCACTCCAACATTTCTCGATGTCGCTCTACGTTATTGGGACCATTTTGACCAGCCGTGTCGGTTATGACGGCCAAGTGATTCACGGGCGCAAGAGCCGCCCGAGAGCAGTTAAGCGAGGTAGCTTCACGTTTACGCGTTGTGTTGCGGTGCCCACCACGGTTGCGTGCCACTGGTGGGACCGCAAGCCTGTACACTACCAGGCTACGTGGGTGTCTATGGTTGAATCTCAACTGAGTCGTAACGTCAAGCAGGTGGGCCCAATCGCTGTAAAGTGCCTGAAGATGGTGTCGGACAACCAGCGGTGGATGGGGGAGTTGATGTGCACGATCAACTCCGCCTCCAATCCTATTCCATCCAGACTGCGTTTCGCTTTCGCAAGTACTATAAGTCACTATTTTGGGGGTTCATTGATATGGCTGTGGTGAACGCCATTATTACGCACAAGGAGGCATGCAGAATCAAGGGAATCGCCCTAATATCGCGGGGAGACTGGATGAATACACTTCACAAGCAATTGCTTCAGCTCAAGCATAGCGACTCCATCGTTGAAAGTAGCATTGCTCCTTTATCTACGTGCCGTTCTCGCGCCAAGCGCCGTCGGCAGACATCGCACATACACAAGCAGTTTGACGATTCGGTAACGGTCTCAGGCGTCCAGAAGCGCAGACAAAACGAGCGCGCAAAGTGTGCGCTTTACTCTGGGGTGACCGCAAGAGTCCTTCCAAACTGCATTCTCCTGTGAGGACGGCTCAAACGGGGAAGCGAAGTGCTTCTTATGCCCAAAAGCACGGCGTGAGTACAACGGAGTGGCAAAGACCTGCTTTCAGATCTGGCATGAGGATTTCGAGGGTGGCAACGCGATTCCTGAGTCCCTTGGCAAGCGTGTTGTGCTGCGGCGTCCAGGAAAGGTAGGTCGGCGCAAGAAGACGCGGCGTGAGCTCCTTTAGGATGACAACGCTGCTGACGATGAAGAAGTAACTAGTGCGTGACCATATATCTTCGCTTTGGAAAGTATTTGAATATACAGTAGTCTTGCGTTTCTGTTAATCACATGTGAACTCCCCTCTGTGCTGCTCTTTCTTTTGTGGGTTTCAAATCTTTCCGATGTTCCATCTGCCGACTTTGTGCCTCCGCCTTTTTACTGAACGTCGTAAGTGACGTGATAGCGGCCCCCATTTAGAAATGTACGTCGTAAGTGATACATGTACGAGTTTAGCCGCTAGAATCTCTCAGGCATTGTACCCCAAACTCAGTGTATCCTGCCGTGGAAACGCAGCTCCATACAATCGCAGAGGTATTTTGATGCCGTAAGTTACGACGAAAACTTAGCTGTTCAGTTGCCAAATTTCCGGTAACAGAGGGATTAAATAATTTTAAATAATACTGGGATGTAAGAGCATCTCCACCGGTAGTTGAGTAAAATTATGAGCAAACCCTTTCTGGACTAAAACTATAAAATCGTGCAGGAGAGCTTTGCTCATACACATACGCACCGTCAGAAAGTACAGGGTTTTGCGCAGACTTGATCAAATCATCGTACTTAACGAAGGTGCGTTTGTGTATGAGCAAAGCTCCTGCACGATTTTATATTTTTGGTCCAGATCATAATTTTATTTAACTACCGTGGAGATGCTCTACGGGACTGTAGGGGACAAGATTAATTCGGTGAGATGGTATATCGATACAAATAGCGGCCCATCAGTAGCTCAACCTGACCAAAACGTTTAATGCGGTGGGATAGTACTTACTGAAATATCGACGGACTCATCAGTAGCACAACCTGATCCCCAAAAGGTTTAATGCGGTGTGATGGTATTTGCTGGTATATCAATACAAATACCGACCCATCAGTGGCACAACCTAAGGTGGTGAGATGGTCCTATGGGCTAGGAATACCGCTCACACGAATCCTGAGAGCATCGCTTGTGTTTCCTTTCCGCGCCATCATTTTTTTTGTGTGACCTGAGAATATAGCTGAAAGAATGCGAATTTGCATCGGTTATCGTTTGCGCCGTCGAGTATTATATTAAAAGCGGTTTGTTTCATTTACTTTTGGTGGAACTACAAGGTCCGTAGTCTGTGGACAGCAGAACTATCAACGTAAAATGTCTATGGAAAAAGTCAAGTCAGGGTAGCAAGCCAATGCGCTGACAACTACTTCGAAGTAGGTCGTCTGCGACTTACACTGGGAATGAGAGTATAGTTTTTTTGCGGAAATTCTCTTTCTCTCTGGAACTTGTTGTACCTGCATGAGACAATGGCTGTTGAATGAACTGGTAGTTCCACTTCTATTTTTACGTGTTAACCTATTCCTTGAAGGTCAACACTGCCCATATATTGAGATATTGTGAAAACCAATTTGTTCAGCCGTAGCGAGGCAAGCGAAAGAATTTCCGGGTATCTATATCACACCAATTGCCACATCAATAAGACAAGGGACGCATTACTGGACAATTCGTGTTTGGATTCAATGGATAACCAGTGCTATGTATTCTTTCTTCGAGTTCAATTTCTAAATTATTATATAAATAGCCGAGGTTTAATACTAAGAATTGAGCAAATTCAGTAATGAGCCGTACTAACCCCGACATAACGCTGATCCGTTTTATAATCGTGTTTATTCTTTTGATGCCAAATTTGTTGAGAACAGTCTTCAGCTTAATCAAGATTGGTCTGGTCACTCAATTGACAAGCGTAGACGAATACTTGTGAACACGCGAAAGGTTTGGAGACACAAGAAACAGTTTGTGCAGCCGATACAGCTTCTGTGGGAGCAGATCTCGAGCGGGCGAATTTGCAAAATTCTTCTACTCTTATCATTTCAAATTTAAGGCTTCTACGTACCACAAAAAGTAAGTAAGACAAAATTGAAGACCAGACCAGCTAGGCTTGTGTACACCTTGCCGAGAAGCATGAAAGCTCGGCCATTTGCTTTCAAAACACAGACAATAATAAGAAACAGCCTCGTATTGTACAACGTACAATATCCATTTGGGGCGTCGTGCAAACTTTTAGCGCGGCCAGCAGGCACCAGCCAGAATAAGACGACCAAGACTCTCAGTGGACTGGGAGCGGTCAGTTCATATCTAAATTGCCTACCTTTTACTGGGATAGTAGTCCGCCGAAGGTGGCTGTGGCCCAGTCCAGATCGTATTAATTAGAAGCCGGTAACTGACGCCGGTTACTGAAGCCTCTTTTGAAGGATTTGACTACGAATCTTGCGCCGGTAGCTGGAGCCGGTTACTGAGCCTGTGTGAATGTTATATATTCTTTTCTTAGAGAAGCACCCATCACTTTAAAGTGTCGAGGCTTGCAGTCTTGAGGCATCATTTATTGCTACACCTGTTTCTAGTGAGGCCGCACTGCAGATGCTGCGCCGCGCAGGAGATGCCTTCGAAGCTAATAGATTTGGCTGAGGTGTCTAGCTTAAGGGTGCAGGAAGTCGTTGTGTAAAAAAGCACCCTGATTGGGAAAAGCTTATCCTCGAGTACAAAAGGGATTGTTTCCGAGTACAGCCATTTTTTGGATGCTTTGTGAGTACAATCATGAAAGCTGCTGGCTTTTAGTAACGCATAATACTGGGATAAGAAACACTTTAGTGCTGTAAGGGACAGCCCAACAAGGATTATTTCAGTGGTCCATCGGAGCGACATCGCCCTACTGGTATATCGATACAAGTACCGAGCCATCAGTAGCACTTACATGACCCCCATAAAGCCTTAATGCGGTGGGATGGTCGCTACTAGTAAATCAATACAAATACCGAGCCATCCGTAGCACTTACTTGACCCCCAAAAGCCTTAATGCGGTGTTATGGTCGCTACTAGTAAATCGATACAAATACCAAGCCAGTAGCACCTATACCCAGCGAATGATAGTTAAACGGTATCTTCACACTAGGGTAGTCGGTACATATCAAACAGAGAAGTTATCGCCATGCGAATACTAAAGGTAAATTTGCGTTATTTCTCTATTAGATGGGTGCTAGTTACTTTTGACGAACTTTTACTGACTTCTGAGTAATGCTTAAGACACGTTTCTGCGCATACTGACTTTTGAGGTAATAACCAAGGTAACCAGCCGCGGGTCGCTTCGCTCGCGATTAAAAGATAGGATGTACTGGAGAGTGCGACGGTCGGCTCGCTGGTGAGCTCGGCGCTGGGCCCGCCTCCGCAAATACAGCGCGGCCCTGCTTCGCGGGCACCCCGCACGGGTTTGCTGTGGCTACACGTGCTCGTACCCGCTCGCCTTAGTTAATCGGGGGCGCTATCGCGCCTCTTGTTCAACTAAAACAGTGATATAATGCATTATCTTCACAAACTATACTCAGAACTCAACCTAAGTTGTACCTGACGTCGTCCCACATAAAACAGGGTAGTTTCCTCATTTATTCTCCTAGAATTGCCATTACTCAGATATCAGTATTGTTTCCGCAAAAGTAAGGTCATTCCCTATTAGATCAAGGCTTGAGAACACCACCGACAACTTGTGCAGTGTACATTCGATGAAAATGTATATAGGCTGGGCTACCGAAAAGAGAAGGCTTAAAGGACGGTGCTTGCAACACGAGAATGTTCGTGCCGCTGGGCCGACAGCTTCACATTGCTGCGCAAGAATATTCATGCCGATGCCTGCGGCTGGCGTTAAATGCGAGGCTGGCAATTTGGCATGACGTAACACCGCGTAAAGACCCGAAAATGCCGTATATCTATTGTTGCATTCTACTAGTATACTCTAATGCTACCAATGTGTTAATCATATATTGTAATGATCTGCATGCACACAGCCAGAACAAGCAAGACATCATCAGATGAGTCCGTGAACACAGAGTACAAGTCGTCGCCTGTATACTTACCGATTGCGCAAGCTGCTCGCTCCGGCGCGCCACAGCCAACCACTGCATGTCCAAGAACAGTGCCACAGCGGCGTGAAGACTAGGATAGCAAACATAACGATCAATGTCAGTTTTCGACTAACCTTTCAATCGACAAGTCCAACAGCAACTCTTACACTTGGTAGCACTTCTTCGATCCAGCACCTTCGTCTTCGCAGTTCCAGTCCCAGTTAGTCTCGTCCGGTATTCGCGTTCTGGCCCGTCACATGCGCCCAGACCCCAGAGTTCTGCCCATGTGCTACGCTTCGTGCGTGCAGCTTCGACACCAGTCTTCTCTTCCCGTAGGCGCCGCGTCCGTGCTACTCGTCACCTCCCGTCCAGATTCGCGTCCCCAGCGGACCCTTTGGCGCGGCCACTGCCTTCCCGTCGTTTCTTTCTTTTGTGGGGGGATTGCATTGTCGCACACATCGTTTCCGTTTCGACCTCCCATTGGCCTATTAAGACCAATCACTGCCTGCATTGCCGTGTCTTCATCGCGTTTCTTCGCCGACTTCCACTCAGTCGGCGTTTGCTCTCACCTGGGGTACCAGGTACCTCGCACTCACTCTCCTAGTTGGCGTCGTTAGGGGCGTTTAAGAGAGGGCTGAGGTTTCGAGGGGTGTACCGGGGAAAGGGTACATCGTTGGCTATTGGGCTCCTATCAACCTTGACGGAAGCAGCTCTCCAGGGAGTGCCTGCGACTTCATTCGATCTTCTGACTTGGCTGAGGAGCTTGCGCGCCTTGGGCATCTAGTGACGACGTGTCAGCGTAGGCGCAACATGGACGAAGCAGCAAGACAACACGCCGACAACGTGCAGCAAATGTGTGCCTCTCGCGCAGCAATGATGCGTGAGCAGCAGCTCTTTATGGCTCAGACCGCAGAGCTACAGCGCCAGATGGCGGCAACCTTGCAGCAGCGGTAGCAGCAACAACAACAGACTGCAGTCTCGCAACAGCAATATAGTGACCCTCCAGCTCAAGACACCCGTGAGTATCGGACGGAAGGCATCGCTATGCCTAAGCTCTCCGGGACGAAGGATGACGATGTCGGAGACTACATGTTTAGCGCAAAACTGTCGTGCATGGTACGAGCATTCGACGAGACCGTCGTGGCCCCCGTGCCATCAGACGCGCAGGCGAACCGCGTGGGCGTGTTCATCGTAGCAACGGGCGTCCTCAGCAACGTGTCCAACAAGGAAACGATCAAGTATTCCATGAAAACTGCTTTGAATGTGGCCAACGTGGACATAAGGGCTCGGACTGCACTCAACTACGTCGCGATCAAGTAGGACACGAGGATGAATTTGTATTCTTGGTGAGCAGTAACGGCAAAACGGTGTGTCAGTTGTTGGACAGTGGAGCTTGATTTTTGCGAGTACTGCGCGCTGGACACGAAGCTGACACTTACTGTGGCAAATGGACAGCAGTTACAAGTGGTTGGTGTTGGTTCGGCTCGGTTTTGGTTTGTAGAGGGCCAGACGGTCAAGTTGACCAATGTGCTATTTTGCTGCTCCCTTCTTGGACCGAAACTTCGTATCAATTGCCACCGTGATTGCTAAGGGTGCTGAGGTTGTTTTATTCCAAAACGGCCATGGCAATATTTGCTTCGGAAGGGGGGGGATAGTGGTGGCGCGTGTGCAGTAGGAAGGCAAGTTGTTTCCGTGGATAGCTTAGCTACCTGTGCGATTGGAATTGAAGATAGAGCCGACGAGGTAGCCACAGTATCCTTTGAACCAGAAGATGCTCAACTACGGCCCGCTCGGCTTGGCCATATCGGTGCTTCTCGCATGCCCAGTGAAGCGCCTGTCGCGGATGGAGCGCGCACAAGATTACTGCTACTGCCGACAAAAATGATGTTTGCTGGGTTTGGATGGAATAACTAAGTGGGTCCGCGAAACACAAGCTTCAGAGGAGCAATTCTTTAATCAAGGCGGGAGCCTAAACTTCACGCCTTTCACACCTGTCCTTTCGAGTCGTTTCTCCTTGACAATATGAATAAGGGTAAGCATAAGGTGTCAACACTGAGTGGTTATCGAAGCGCCTTAAAAGATGCGTACCGACAACGGCGCTTGAAGCTCCCACGAGAATATTTAGATGACCTCAAGACGTTCTTCAAGGTCTGAAGCGAGATGAAGCTGCTAGTATACAAAACGGTAACGATCACAAGCCTGGTAAAGGACCTCTCACGTTCTTGCTATATCGGCAACTTGCAGAGCTCACTATCAAACAGAATGACAACGGTTTCACCTATTTGTTTTTGCTGACTCAGTGGAACCTCATGTGCCGATCCCGTTCTGCGGAAACCCTACACATATCACATCTTCACTACTCGGATGACAGTGTCAGCTGCGGGCTTCATAAAACTAAGACGAACCAAGGACCCCAGGCATGTGTATGCCAATCCCCTGCAACCAGAATGCTGCTGGATGCTCGCTTTTGGCATTTACCTAGCTTCAAATCCGTCATTAGCATCAGGAAAAAAATTCCCGGGTTTAACCAACAATCGCGGTTCTGCAAGGCTCTCGGCAAAATGTTGGAGGTGATTACGGGCCAGAAAGTGTATGGCACGCATTCTATTTGAAAAGGGGTCGCCACTTACGCTAGCAGTGGTAGCACGGACGGCCCATCGGTTGTTAGTGTATGTTTGAGGTGTGGTTGGTCAATGGGGCCGTCCAGGACCGCTACTTTCGATATGAAGCCGCTGTTGATCAGTACTTGGGTAGGGTGGTGCAGAACAGCTCCCAATTTGCGGTTTTGTCACCGCACTTTGTTGACCCGGATTCGGTGTTTGTTGGAGAGTGCACATCGCGAATGTTTCCATCAATTCAACACAATGCACAAGTTCTCCCCATTTTAAAGCTATGTCTAGGGTCAATTGTCAAACACTCCGGGTATTTGGCCGATCAATTGGATCACAAACATCCTATGCGCTTTAGCTACGTGTTTTGCAACGCTAGTGTGCTGGATAAGCTGCGCGATATGTTGTTGGTGGGCTCAACATCTTTTATGAGACGGACGGGAATTCCTCCGCATGTGGAGCTGTTCCAACAGCGCGCTGAGACCTTGCAAGCTCTACACCAACTACCGAAGTTGCTGCTGGATGGTTTCTCAAAGCTACTAGACGAAAAATGCGTCGGAACGGAGACGATTACACGTGATACACTATCGACTACAGTACGCTCGATGCTACTGGAAGCAGGTTTGTGGAAGTCACATGCTGTTACCGCTCATCATGCACGTCAGCAGGAGACGAATGACAGTGTCTATCACTGGAGATCAGACGGACGTTTTGATAGATTATCAGAAGGCATTGTTTTCCCTCTGCTCAAGGCGCTTGGCGTGTGGAGAATGTGGTGGTTGGGGAATCCAGCGGTAGGTTATCCACCTTTTAGGGCTTTGCAGTCGTCCGACTTCGCAAAATGCAACCAGAAAAAGCTCTCAGAGTGGACCGTGCTGGTTCGACGTATTGTAGCGGGTGTTGAGGCGCAAACAAGCACTCCAATGCAGCGACCAAGCTCCCAGGACGATGTAGACAGCACATACAAGCAGGGAATAACGAACGTTCCGCTTCTAGGGCCCACACATGCTGGCAAGCAGCGACCGGAGCGAGCAGTGACGACTCTGCGCAGGATTCGCGGGGCAATTCATGATACAAACCCTACAGCACGATCAGTTCCACATCAGAGCAGAAAACGCAACAGGAAGAGTAAGTAGCTCTTACTGATAACACACACAGTGGTCTTACCAGCTCCTTAGTGCTCCGTCTTGCCTCGCCTTCTCTTATCCTGGCCAATCGTACAGTAAGACTCTGTTTGACAGTACCAATGGTAATGAATTATTTGAACCAATCACAAACCGTTACTTAAGCATGGTTACGGGAGCAGCATGTTATTTAAAGCCGAATCAGGTGAAGCTTAAGTAAAGCTACTTTTTGTTCAAAATCCCGAATCAGATGAAGGTGAACTTAAAAGAGAGAGAAGACAGAAGTTGACTACTTTTCTAGAAAATGCTGGAAAGGAGGCTCAGTTCTAAGAAGTTGAACATGCTCGGCGCGGCGTTTGACGCTGACCTGCACAAACCTGGGTTTGTGATGGTAATGGCCGACAAAACAACGTAAGCCTTTGAAGATCTAATAACATCATGTTGACAACTAACTGAATCTATATTTATTTTCCCACAGTATCGTTCTGTGCGTAACACCACGTATTTTTCTACAGCTCTGTGTGGGCTACTAACATGAATGATTCTCGAAGGCTAGGCAGATGCTGCGGCTGCGAAGCAGGCGCAGGAGATGCTTTTGTAAGTCTAGGCTTATCCTGAAAGTACTGAATTTCTCTGGTTTTGATCATACAGCTTCGAATTCCAGCCCGACCATCGGTAAGTTGTGCTGTGCTGGCATGTCAACTAAGCGCTGCAATAGCTCTGTTATTGACAACAACAAAAACAGCTTCATTAAGAAGCACCACAAAGTTTTCTTGCAGTGGAAATATTTAACAAATGCGTTTTTTTCAACTTGTGTTATTAGTAGCATATTTAGCAAATTCTAGTGTTGCTGGCGGAACCGAAAGGACTATCTCAGCCTACGCGAATCCCTAGTCACGTAGTATCCGGTTTCCCACCGTCAGCATTATTAATAGTATTGTCTTGGGCGGCGGTCGTGGTTAAGGGCACCTTTTTCCACAAAGAAGTGCACAAACTCATTGCGCCATCAAAACACCGGTAAAAAAAATATAGGCGTTCGGGTGCTACGACTTTATTACTCACCGATTCAATTTCTTAGTAGGTCTTCAACAGCTTAACACAACTTAGTTGTTACATAGCTTAGATACTGCAACATGTCGTGGCGATCTACAGCGCCATCCCATGCAGCTTGATGACTTCTAAAGGGACGATGATTGTATCTGGAAAAAAGGCCCAGTAGTCGAACCACTATGTCACAGAATCTCCAGTCTGTTGCATCAAGTGTTTACGTCTTCTTCTCTTCAGCACTAATAAACCTAGAAAGCGTGGGCCCTTTTTCAGTCTTTGTTTTTTTTAGAACTGGTTTACACCGCGAGGTCACGTTATATTATTGCAAAATTAATGCAGCAGCTTCGGCTGTAATGCCACCAGAAATTTCAGAGCTTTTTCGTGCCAGCAAGACGTTGTTCGAGTAAGGTAGTAAGATAGTAAATAAAAAGTTTCACAAAGAATACTCTTTCAACATACCGATGAATTACTAAACCAGAGCTTAATTTCTACTGTAGCAGTACGCCGAAGTTGGCTGCTGCCGCCCAGATCTTAGGGATACCACCGGTAAAAAAAACGGTCGCTATCCCCATAGAGATTAACTATACTTCTATTTTGGACCCTTACTTGAAAACACAATGTGGATTTTCGCGGATTTAATCCAATAACACGAGAAAAATCCTCCCGGCAGCATCTTTTCAGTATAATTGGAACCTTCTCCATCCATATCTTTCTTTTTGCCTAGCCGCTCCAATAAGTATAATGAACGCCTTAAAACCTGAACTGCACTTCCACGCAGTGCTTGCTGTCAATGACGAAAAATAAATACCCCGTATACGGATAGTCCAATCAACCCAATAATCCGTAAAACAATATCGTCACGAACAATAATCCCTAATTCCGTATATTCAATATATTGATGGTGTCTAATGTCTACATTAATCAAGTCGAGATATAATTTTATTAAAGTGTTTGTTGTAAGGAGTTTTTTTGTATTTGTGTCGTGTTAGCGTAGTATTTTTATCCACAAGGACGCTGGAGACGCTACTAAACCAAACAGTCCCCGTTATAGCAGAACAATATTCTTGTGCCATTTTTTTCGGCTTAGATAATCTTTCTCTCTATTGAGATATTATATTTGAATTATTGCATTCAATTTAATATTATATTGGTTCCGGCTTAAAACAATAATCCGCAATATAGTACATATAATTCCGCAATTACGGTATTGAGTCAATGCGCCACCAAGGAGCAAGCGACTGCTTCTCCACGAGTCGCGGCACTCCAAAAACATTCTTCCGCTCGTTAGGCTATTGCAGAGGCGTGCACGAACAAGCTTCCCGTTTGCTCTGGCCACTTTCAGCCCGCAATCATCAACGACCGCGCCAACTTCGGTGCACCTTTGTCAACGGATTCACCAAGATCGAAAAACTGAAAAACTAGTCAGCACAATCAGCAAAATCCTATGTCCGGCCTGTTTCTTCTCATAAATGAGCCCCAACCTAGATTTTGCACATCAAAGTACCACTTTCAGCCGGTCACGTCTATATTAGCATATCATCTAACCAAGTCAATTACACCCTAAAATGCCTCTACATACATACTCTAGTCGTCTTGATATTATCGATATAGACAGTATTAAGCTTCTTCAAGAAGCGTCAACCTCGCACGCGTCCAGCCCTTCGAGTTGACAACCAGCGGGATGTGGCGCACCAACGCCAGCTTCACGCAGAGGGTGAAAGGGAGGATAGCCACAAGCCCCACCACGAGAGGCTCCGTTCCTTACTCACTCGCCAAAAAGACTCTCTTCATTCCCCACACTGTGATCGCTACCAGTACCAGTTTCATCCTCTTTCGAACTGATTTCCGAGCTTTCCAATTGACCAGCTGCCTGTCAACCTAGCGGCTCGTAGCGACTCAAAGTGCAGCTCTGGGTGCAGCCCCACTCAAAGTTGGAAGAAAAAGGCAGCGCTGTCACCTGCCAAAGCGACTAAGAAGCAGCACGAAAGTTATCGAAGACTGGACATTGAGAATTTGTGTCAAAGGGGCCAAGAGCTCCGATCTCAATCCAATGCAGCGATGTCGCAGGACTCGCAGGAGGCACGACACAGCACGTGCACCGCTGACCATGAAGGCAGGCGTTGCTACAGCGCTGCTGCTGCTGATCCAGGGAGTCTCGGGTCAGACGTGCGGACTCGCAGCGTCGACCTTGTCAACGAGCTGTGACGACGCGTGCTCGCAGTACGAGCCATGTCTGGCATACAGCGCGTCGTCCTGCCCTTCAGGAGCTTCGTGTATTACAGCGAATCAATGTGCGATTCAGTGCTTTGCCAAGCCGTTGAACGATCCAGATACATTCACGTTTTTAGTGGAGTTTGCGTCGTACGAGAGCAGTCAGGAGAAGCAGAGAGCACAAAGCAGCGGGTCTTCGTTCCAGCAACAGGTTGAAGCGGTAACAGATGAGACCGACGCGTACGCAGCAGCGACCAACGACGCAGTCTTCAACATCAGCTCGATCGAACTCCAGCCAACCGTGACGTCAGTGTACGTATTACTTTGGTACGTATTCTAAATTATATTTCTAATATTTCTTGTGTGTGGTAGTATATTGGTGGGAGGCAGCAACGTCAACTCCTCGGTCAAGAGTAAAGTGGCCAAGGTGGCATTCGACTCAGACGTTATCTCTACTCAATCTACGGTGACGAATGTGGTGCTGAACAACTTGGATTTCTCCTCTGCTGCCACGCTCCAACAGCTTCCAGTTATATTACCATCATCTCTGCAGGAATTGAGTCTCACGAACACTTTGCTATCGGCGTTCCCGACTCTGGTAGCAAATTTTACGAATCTTCAATATCTGTAAGTTTATCTGGAATTTTGTGGATGCTAACCTTCACATTCTAACGATTTTTTTTTATTATCGACAACAGGAATCTGGATAAAAACTACATCACGGAAATTGCTGCAACTGCAGCACTCAACTCCCTCGTGCATCTGTACGCTCCATTCTCTACTTGTTTTATTTACTGTAAATGATAATTATAATAACTGAATATTTTTTAGGAGTTTTCAAGAAAACGATCTCAACTCGTTTCGCGCCGTATTCCCCAACCTCGTGACGCTGGACTTGACGGACAACAATTTTACTGACATCCCGGCCAGTATCTTCATCCACGACAGTCTGAAAGAGCTAAAACTAAAGGGCAATCCGCTCGCTTCTCCGTGGTTTACCCAAGACCAAGCGACGTTCCTGAGTGAACTCAGCACTTTTGATCTCGAGAATTCGGACTTTACGAAGCCGATCGACAGCTGCAGTACAGTGAATCAACTCAAAGTGCACTCGTTGACTGTGTGCATCTCCGACAGCAGCAACGACGACAATGACAGCAATGATGAAGCCAAGAGCAGCTCATCGGACGTGTTGGTCATTGTGGGCTCCGTTGTTGGAGGTCTATTAGTCGTCGTAGCCGTGGTGTTAGCTGGCATTTGGCTGTACAGGAGACGTGTTCGAAGACACAACAATCGCTCCAGAGTCGTCCGAGAGTCTTACTTCGGTGGGTTATCGCCTCCGCTGGCCCGCTCTCCTGCCGATAAAGGCTACCGAGGTGGTCGACGCACACCTGTGAGTGGAGGTCCACGCTTCTGCAGCGACTACGAGTACGAGGAGAGTAATTACTCGCCTCGTATCTCGACGCGCAGTACTCAGAGCAACCAAAGCTCCACGGCGTATTCACTCTGGAACGATGAAGAATTGCTGTCGTTGCAAGTGAAGTATGAGGAGATTGAGGATATCGGCACGATTGGTAGTGGGGCGTTCGGTGTCGTGTGGTTGGTCAAGTACCGTGGATCTCAATTGCTGGCTTCCAAGCGCCTGCGATCCGACCAGGTGACCAAGCAGAGAACTCAGGCATTCATTGAAGAGATCAAGATGGTAGCGCCATTGGATCATCCGAACGTCGTGCGGTTGGTGGGCTGTGCCTGGACGATCGAGAGCGACTTGCAGGCGCTGTTCGAGTACATGGAGTGCGGTGATCTGCGTGATTATCTTGTGGATCCGATCTCTCCTCGTCACTGGAGTCAGGAATTGTTGCAATTGGCGGCGGATATCATCGAGGCGTTAGTGTACGTGCACTCGTTCACACCGCCACTGGTCCACCGCGATCTCAAGTCACGTAATGTGCTTTTAACGGGCGATATGAAGGCCAAAGTGACCGATTTTGGGGCCTCACGGTACAAATCTGTGGACGAGACCATGACTGCCGCTGTCGGAACGGGTCGCTGGCTGGCGCCTGAGGTCATTTCGGGCAGTAGCAAGTACGATCAGTCCGTGGACGTCTTCTCGTTTGGCGTGGTTTTGTCCGAAATGGACACACATGCGATCCCGTACGAAGATGTGCGAGGAGCGAATGGCAATCGTCTGAATGATATTGCCATCTTACAACTCGTGGCTACAGGTCAACTTCGTCCTAAGTTCGGAGCTGGTTGTCCGCCTGAATTGCGTTTGTTGGCTGAGCGCTGTCTCGATCAAGACCCTGACAAGCGTCCACCAGCTCACGTTGTGGCCTACGAGCTTCGAGTCATCCAACGCTCACACTACACGCTGCTCTAGGACGACCCAAAGCCGTACTGTAGATACCCAAAAAACTAAGTATCATTTAAATTTATCGCTAGCATTTAAAAATGATTAAATTTATCATAAAACCGACAAGATTTTTTTTAAATCTTAATTAAAAGCCCCGGATTTCTGCAGTGTGCGCAGTGCAAATGCCACTTCGACTGCTGTAGGTCTCTCGTGTGGGTTGTATGCCATGCAGCGTCTGGCCAGGTCGTGGAGCTCTGGAGGACACTGAGAGCTGAAAGTCGGCAGTAATTTACCGGACGCCACGAGCTGCAGAATCGCGACGTCGGCAAGTGGATTGCCACCTGCTCCTCGAGCATCTTCGTATGGCAACATGTGCGTGTCCAGTTCCGAGAGAACAACTCCAAGCGCGAACATGTCACTGGTTTGGTCGTAGTCTCTGCTGCCAGCTATGACTTCAGGAGCCAGCCAACGCCCAGTGCCGACGCCACTGGTCATCGTATTGTTAGCAGAACGCACACGAGCCACTCCAAAGTCACTCAAATGTCCTCGAGTGTCTTCGGATAGTAAAATGTTGCGTGATTTGAGATCTCGATGCACGATCGGTGGCGTGAACGAGTGAACGTACACCAAAGCTTCGGTAACATCAGCAGCAAGCTGCAGCTTCTCAGCGTTCCACGTCTTAGCTGCCGACTTGGTTTTCTCCAGATAGGTACGCAGATCTCCCTTGGCCATGTACTCGAACATGGCTTGTAAGTCGCTCTCTATCGTCCAGGCCACGCCAAGCAGTTGGACGACACGCGGGTGATCCAAAGTGGCGCATAATTTGATCTCTGCGATGAAATTTTGAGTATTCTCGAACGTCGCTTCTCCCTTTTTCAGACGCTTGCAAGCCACGAGTCGGTTCTGTCGATATTTGGCCAAGTACACGACACCGAAAGCTCCTGTTCCGAGCTTGCGAATGTCCTCGATATCGTCGGAATTCACTTGCAATGACAGCAGCTCTTGGTCGTTCCAAAGCGACGCACCGCCACGACCAGATCGGTTGGTGGGGTCCGTAAACCCCGTGGCAGTTCCAAAACCTTTTCCATGGGATTTACGTCGTCGATAGAAGAAGAATGCGACCCCGAGTACAATCGCCACCACAATAGCGCCGACAATGCCACCGACTATAGCTGCAGTATTGCTACTACCCCCATCAGAGCTTGAAGAACTCTTTGTGTCGCCTGTACTAGTACACACATCTACGCCGCTGATCTTGACTGATTCGGAGCATGAAGACACGTCGCCAAAAGTGTCGATAGTGAATGTTTCCAGACTCTGGAGGAACGAGACTTGGTCGGCTGTAAGCGACACGCCCATGAACGAATTGCCACTCAGATTTAACACCTTCAACTTTGGCATGTCGAAGATATTGGATGGAATATCTGTCAAAGTGTTACCCGACAGATCACTGCAGAACGGTAGAATTTAATAAGTAAGTACACAAATATTAAATGAACTCATACAAAATGCTGCGTACAGGTTTGCCATGTTCGGGAAGTCACCACTGCAAGCGGTCAACGCGTTTGTAGACAAGTTGAGCGTCTCCATCGAAGCATGCGAGAATTTGACGGGATAATCTTTAAAGTAGTTCTGCGAGAAATCACTATTGTCAACAAATATCTTCAGTTAATTAAAAAACCATTAACTGCATAAGAAATAGCAATATTATTTTACTAACACGTGCACGACGGACGCCATGAACTCCAAATCGGCCGGATACGTGCTTAGCAGACAATTCGACATCCGAAAAATCTCAATATTCGTCGTAGGGAACGTCGACTGCGGCGGATCCACGTCAAACCCGAGATTCACCATCGTTCTGGGCAACGTAGAAAATATCAGTATTTAATAAAATAAAATACATACAGCTTCTCGTACATGTTTTTCAACTGCGTATTCTCCGACAAGAACTGTGAGCTTAATTTCACTTGCGATACTTTTCCTCGCACTCCCCACACACTGGTACCCCCGACAAACATTCTGCCATCACAAAAATATCAGCATTTCCTAAAACGAACATATTAAAATATTATTTTACTTACGCAGTCGTCGTCTCCGTTTGGAATGTAAGCGGTTCAATCTCCTCGAGCACCAAATTTGATTCACTAGGATAAAACTGCGTCTCGTCCACTTCGCTCTCCAACTGTGAGTCCACTGTACTCGCTTGAGAGCTCGTCCAGTTCGCCTCCCACTTGCTCTCTGCACTCCCGTAAGGAATAAAGAAGACGTATTCTGTAAACTCCACAGCTCCATTTGCGGCGAAGTCGCTGGGTCCATTTGTAAAACACTCGAAGGCACACGAGTTTGAAGCTGAGCCACTGGATGAGTTCCCGTTATTGACGCACGTTCCAAACGTGGTGGCATTGCACGACGCGTCCGCAGCGAAGGCGATACAAGGACGACCTCGGTAGCACTGCGAGCTGCAGTCAGAGGTTAGAGCACTCGTGTCGCGACTGCAGGCGGCGTTGGTGGAGGCTATAGACAGCGAGAGGAAGAAGAACGCCCGCATGGTCGAGGTACCGCAGATGGACCACAATTCCGTTTTTGATTGGTGTACTTGGAGGAGAGGTTCAGTTGAACCCAGCGGAAGTGACCGACTGGTCGAGATGGGTGAACATTGAAGGGGTTGGGAGAGCTCAAATGATTCATAGGAGCACTGATGCCTATTGTATTTTTTTTTACATGTTTTAACGTTATAATAAAATATTATTTAGATTTTCTTAGCCCCAATATGAATTTTTCCAGGACAAAATACGCTGAGTGACTTGCTTTCAGTATGTGATGATTCGGTTCGATAAGGGCTTCGCGTAAGCTGAGATAGCCCTTCGGTTCCGCCAGCAACACTAGAATTAGCTAAATATGCTACTAATAACACAAGTTGAAAAAAACGCATTTGTTAAATATTTCCACTGCAAGAAAACTTTGTGGTGCTTCTTAATGAAGCTGTTTTTGTTGTCAATAACAGAGCTATTGCAGCGCTTAGTTGACATGCCAGCACAGCACAACTTACCGATGGTCGGGCTGGAATTCGAAGCTGTATGATCAAAACCAGAGAAATTCAGTACTTTCAGGATAAGCCTAGACTTACAAAAGCATCTCCTGCGCCTGCTTCGCAGCCGCAGCATCTGCCTAGCCTTCGAGAATCATTCATGTTAGTAGCCCACACAGAGCTGTAGAAAAATACGTGGTGTTACGCACAGAACGATACTGTGGGAAAATAAATATAGATTCAGTTAGTTGTCAACATGATGTTATTAGATCTTCAAAGGCTTACGTTGTTTTGTCGGCCATTACCATCACAAACCCAGGTTTGTGCAGGTCAGCGTCAAACGCCGCGCCGAGCATGTTCAACTTCTTAGAACTGAGCCTCCTTTCCAGCATTTTCTAGAAAAGTAGTCAACTTCTGTCTTCTCTCTCTTTTAAGTTCACCTTCATCTGATTCGGGATTTTGAACAAAAAGTAGCTTTACTTAAGCTTCACCTGATTCGGCCTCAAATAACATGATTTGGGCTGCTCTGTAGCTTCTCAGAATAAACAAAGGATTGGTGTTGATTTCAGTCATTACTACTTTTTAGAGTACGTTAAGAGCTACAACAAGCATTCAAACCACTTTATAGGCTTTCGTGATGTTGAGAGAAATCCGTCGCCGTTGCGGAAAGTCGTATCCACGTGGTTGAGACCCGTCAGGTAGAATGCGTCGACATAGCTCTTGCCGAACTCGGACTCAGGCAGACCTCCAGCACAACTCTTGAACTCGACCATGCCGTCATTTTCTTTGGATTTGTGTGGAATCATCGAGCCTGCTAGCTGATAAACGGGTTGCCACTTCGAGAACAGACCCGCGTAACTGTCGCTGCACATTACGGCGCCGACATTTTTCCTGAACGCAGTCTGTGCCGATATATACGCAGCTTGTAGCGCTGGTGTGGTGCGTGGGTCACTTTCGTATGTCATGGCCTTGACGGCGGTGTTGGCGGGGCAACGACCGATGAGCAGCGCCACCAAACGCAGAAATCCCGTTTTTCCACTGCAAGTTTCTTGAAGGTAGTCGGATCCGATACTCCCCGTCATTGGGGCACTCAGTGCCACCCACGTCGTACTAGGAGCGAACTTGCATCTGTCGTTGGCCAAAGCTCCTCCTACCATAAGACCACCCATCGAGTGCGTGACGATAATGGTGTCAGCTATTGTCCTAGAGGAGACATTGCTCGTGTTGTTCACCGACAAAGCAAAGTTGCATACTTTCTGCTGTAGTGAGGCATCTGTCCATGGATAATTGACGGTATCCAGCATCGCATATTTGATCGAAGAGCAGCACGGAGCATTATCAGCAAGGTCTCCCCAGTAGTTCTCGAATGACTCTTGCAACGTTTTCTTCTCCGTGGTTACACCCATGCCGTGGAAGAAGATACATGGACGTGAAATCGATTTGCAAGCGCATGACGGTGGCTGCAGCTTTACACACGGTTTAGCTTTAAGGCTTCGCGAGTTGGTGTTTATGATAGGTGGACTGATTGAGTGACCCGTTAGCAGAGCGAGGGTTGTCGGAGTGACTGAAGATGCAACCACCACCTTCTGACACGATCGCGCTTGCTCTTCGTTTAGCAAGGGAGCGGTAATATCGACGGGACTATCCCAGTATTCAACGCCGACATCAAGATCGCTCCCGTAAATTGTGAAGCCATCCGACCCCAACGAGCAAATCACAAAGGTTGAACCACCGAGAGTAGTTTTAAGTAGGGTCCCCCTAGGACAGGTGACGGTGTCATTGTCGGTGACTACACTGGCGACCAACGTAGCGTTGTTGAGCGCTGGTACGATGGAGTTAAGAGGTGGTATCGAGCTGAAAGACAAGCATCGTGCCGTCTCGGGTTCACTGGCTTCTTCAATATTCGACGTTACGTAGTAGGCGACGCCATCCACCAACATTAAGGCATGGGAGGTGGAATTGTCGTCGAACTTAACGAAGCCGTCGTAGAAAATTGTGCTGTTGCTGGACACAATGGGGTTGGCAAATACGTCGAACTCGGAGTGCCCATACATGTCCATTGAGCTGCGCTTTAGAGAGAAATGGAGCCGCAGCGACCGTGCATCGGACAGTGAAGTATCGGATACCTCATCCGTGAGCAGTTGGCTGTCGATTTGCAAGCCGGTATCGACGGTAGTAAAATTTGTAGCCACCAGTGCAAGCACCACGAGAACGGCGAGAGCAGCCAGGAAGCGGCGAGGGGTAGCGTTAATGGTCACCGACTTGGTCGACTGGACGAGAAGCGGTGTTTGGGCGTGCATTGTCGAGACGAAGCGATGGCGGAGAGGCGGAAAGACGAAGAGTGAGCAGAAGATTCTGGCGCAAAGGACAAATCCACAAGAAGATCTTATGACCGTCTACATGGAGGCGATCAGTTCTAGACCGGTTTATAAGTAGTGTGGTCTGGCTCGCGTTGTATTATAGTGCTCTTGTGAGATGCTGCGCGTGGAAGAGAGGCTTCAACGAATGCTGGTGCAGGTGGCCGGATGGGGCAACAATGACCTGTTTCAAGGGAGATGTACTCAATGGCAGAGGTATTACCGTCGTACGATATAGTGATGTAATCGATGGAAAAATATGTTAAAATGGCATTCACTGAATGTCCGTTTGATCGACAGTATTTCCTAACCAAGTAACTGTGACGTTCTAAGCTTACACAAAAAACTTGTGAACTAGAGCTCCGACAACTCTATAATCCGTTGTTACACTGTGTTTTGTTGGTATAATACAGACAACCCCCTCGATAGTAATCCCTAGAGTTGGAATACACCCTCAATACCAATAATTATGCGTGACCAGCAGCTTACAAACTTAAGTTAATCTCACCTCTCACCCCTCAGTTGTAAAGTGGAATACAATTTCAGGCATATATTCTTATTTTGGGATGCTTAACGATTAGAAAGTCTCTATTGGCCAGGACGCCGGAAGGAATCCACATAACCCTTCAACCCCCGTATGTTGGAGGGTCCAACATAATCAGAGTATTGCTTTTGAAGACCTAACCCCCGGCTATACGCATGTTGGACCCACCAACATAATAATATTTTGACTTGATTTAAGTGTTCAACTTTGGTCACTACTGAATCAAAGTATTTTTTCAGAGGTCGATTTGTTACAAGACGAGCCGATGCACAGATGTAGGGGGGATTCCTGGCGAAGGGAAAGGCAGGAGAACCGATTAAAAAAGTTCGAAGATTCGGATGTGTTGCTCCTGATCGCTCCCCTTTTCATTGGAAAAATTCTAACAAGTGCGACAATGGTAGCTCCAGCGGGGAAGGCTCCGGTACGCAGGATGACCGCAGATTCAAAAAGAGACAAATCAGTACCATCTGCAGAACATCCCAAAACATGTAGAAGAGATACGAAAGGCTCAGATGAAGGCTAACCCGGACGACGTAGAATCTAATATACGATCGGTGGGACCTGTGGAGCCCTCCGAAATCTTACGTCTTCTCGGTTTGCTGATTGGGCGGATGCTGTGCCCTCAAGTGCGGGGTCTATCGGCCCACTGGAGCCAGATACAGCATGGCACCGTCCCTCCAGGGACGTTTGGCCGCTGGCTTTCTCGAAATCGATTCGATCATGTGATGCAAGACCTTCAATTCACAAACAACAACGCTACTCAAGCCAGCGTCGATAGAGGGTGGAAGGTCTCCACAGTATCGTTTCATGCCTTCAAAAGACCTTTGCGCGCGGATTCAAGGTCGGCCCGGTCATCGCGTTCGATGAAGCCATCATCCCGACCAGGGCCCGCCGGAATCCGACACGACATTACCTGCCGCAGAAACCTCACAAGCGGGGAACCAAGTTCTTTGCTGCGTGCTGTGGGGAGACGGTGTATTGCATGAGGTACGTGCAATGCTGAGAGATGAAAATCCCCGAGGAGCTGCAAAACTCGTCGGGCTTTTTTGGACAAGTTCGTTATGTTGGATATAGCTAACATATCGATTCACTGTCAATTAATATCTAACATAGGATCGAGTTATATGTTTGAGCGAAGACTCACCTGGTAGTTCCCGTACCAGCTGACAATTCGTGTGGGGCCGCGGCTGTTATAAGGAACATCGACGCTTTAGTCCCTCGTTCGGCCAAGGCTCCCTTCCGACTTGTAGTTACCGATCGGTACTACACGTCACTGGTGCTTGCTCTCGAGCTGCTACACCGGCGCACCTACTTCACTGGGACCATCCAGACTCGGCATGCAGGTTTTGCAGAAGGCGTCACCACCCAGAAGAAGGTGTACGCAAAGAAGCCGTCTCAGCCTGTTCGGGGAACCGTCAAGTTGGCTGAAAACAATTTTTTTTCGCAGATGACGGCCGCTATGTGGATGAACAAGCACCCTGTCCACATGATTTCGTCGGGTGGCAGTCGCTCGCTTGGACCAGTTTGTAAGTTCAATATGTTGGAGGTTACGTTGGATAGTAATCTTGTGCTCATAATACGTTGGAGGAATGAGCTCAGATTTTATTTTTTTGTTTTCAGATCGCAGAGTTGGGTGCGAAAAACAAAATTTTCCAGCACCCGGTCTAGTTAGAGAATGTCAAAGGTGGATGGGCGGCGTGGAAGTTCACGACTAGCTTCGTATGCAGAGATACAGCATCCAGTTGGCCTACAAACCGCGCAAGTACAACCGGTCTATGTTTTTTGGATTAGTGGACATGGCGATAGTAAACGCCTTCATTGTCCATCGCAACCACATGAGGGTTACTGGGCAGAAGGAATCCAAGCACTACAAGTTTATGGAGACTCTGCACAAGCAGCTTGGCCAGTGACGACGACAAATTCGAAGAAATTGAGGGAAAAATGATTTGGCGAAGGTGGAGAGTTCGACTAACGTTTTCTTACTTTGTATAAGGCTGCTATAAGAGCTGAAGACAGAACGGCTGCATCCCCCGTGTCCCGTGCTGATGCAAGCGCGCTGGAGGACGGTGCCGCTGATCGAGTGCAGGGAGGGCACCACATCGCGCAGTTCCCGGACTTTACGGACACGGAGAAGGGGAAGAAGCGCGTGGAGCGGTCATTCAAGGTGTGCGCCGTGTACCAGGTTATAATACGGAAGCTCACTAAATATTACTGCCTGAGTGCTCAGTGGACAACCTACGGTGAGTTAGTCTCTATCGCTTCTTTGATCATATACTAACCTGGTACTGTGTTGCCGGAAGCACCTGTGCAACGTGGAGCGTGACGGCAAGGAGAAGACTTGCTTCCGCATCTGGCACGAAGACTGGGGCAAAGGCCAACAGATTCCGCAACAATGGCTGGACGATCGCTTCGTGCAGGACTGGCACCCTGGACAGAAGCGACCGTGCGTGAGCAGGCGATGTGTGGACATGAACGAGGGAGCGGAGAAGACAAAGGACTGTCAGCCGACCAGGCGCGAGAATGAGCAGGCACAGTGCAGACTTTTCAAAACCGGCGTTCGCCTTTTTCTTTGCTTTGCCTAATGCATAACAACCCGTTTTGGATTTCATAATTGGCTGTAAATTCATCTGTTTTCCGTTTGTGCACTGTATCTAATAAAAAGGGCATTGGATATGTTGGCCCGTCCATCTTACGCCAATGTCCTTCGGCATCACAAGCCAACATATTACTTGAGTATGTTGGATATTGCATGGACTTACACGCCAGCTGCCTCTCCCCTAACCAAACCCTCCCGCGACAAAACCACACCTAGGAGTGACACATTCAAAGTTAATTATGTTGGACGGTCCAACATAATGACCAAAATATACCCCTGATTTATTGGCCGGGGGTTAAAACAGTATCGATTTCAAACTAAAAATTCGCCAATGTTTCTTCGCTATCTACTCATTTCCCTTATATCCGTCGATACGACAGCCAATAGAATCTCATGAACGAAAAACTTTAACATACCAGCCTGACAACCCCGTGAGGTGGCCGCTGCGGAGGCGAGTAACGCGAGCAATAAACTACGGTAAGATATTGGCAGCTATATACGGTCTCTGGATTTTAATCCAGTCCAGAGTCCTCCCAGCAGGCCCAGAGTCCTCATACGTCACTTACCCTGTAGAAAACGATCTTTCGGAATCGGAGAACGTGTCGAAACGTATCTGTCATCGCATAACCTCGTAGATTCTTATAAAATGCGCTATGTTGACCCATCCGCTGAAGATTAGGACGAATTCCCTTCTATTTCGTATAACAACTCATAAATCTATAATACCTGTCATCTTAAATAATCCGCCACACTCAAGCAACATCCACAAAAATAAACAGGAATAAAACATTAGGGTTGCGCGAACAACAAGTTGTCTAACAATTATTTCAATTAAAACACACGAAATTATTGTTTGCGGAGACCACCAATCACGATCAATAAAGATTCATTTCTGGCCGTAAATACTGGCATCTAGCGTGCGTCTATACCATCTCTTGGCGGTACCCGCAGCTACAGTTCGCACTGGTTTACAACGGCCGACTACATAGCAAAGAGATACCCTCGAATTGGTCCAACCAATTATGAACCTCATGCTATAAATGACATGATGTGGCATTTGCCTATCAGTAAAAATATACAGGGCACGACTAGGGGGAAGTAAATGCTAGCAAATTCATAATACGCCGTGGATGAATGTTCCGCGCTGCACCAATGCAAGCAACATTCGTCAACCACCAGACCACTGGCCACGTCGGCTTCCCAAAGTAGTTTTATGATTTTCCACAGACACTGATTGTTGTTTTACCCGTACTACTGACTTCTGTACAGTGTCACACTGACAGTATGTTTGGAAGCACTCTTCACTTGAAGAGCCAAGGAATGCATACAACAACGCTCGAAGCACCATTGTTTCTTACGCAGCAAAGGTGGCACGAGCGTTTTTTCTTCAGTACAGGGTCGGCAGAATAGTCATTGTACTTGTTAGCAGAAACAGAATGGTCACTGTACTTTAAATGGTATGTTGTTTGCAGAATATGCAATTAAACAAATTTATTGATTGGCTCGGGCGTTGGGATTTAATTAAAATAGACGACGCGACGTTAGTTGCCACCACCATCATAGACTCAGATTTTTGCAGGCCGAAGCAATCGACGTGATCGGGGTACGCTTGACTCTCGATATGTTTTAAAGTGGGCCTCCTTTTCAGCGTTTTCTATATAGTAGTCAACTGCTGACTTCTCTCACTTTCATCTGATCCGCGATTTTGAACAGCAAGTAGCTTTACTTAAGCTTCACCTGATTCGGCTTCAAATAACATGATTTGGGCTGCACTGCAGCTTTGCTGCTATCTCAGAAATATCTAGTGTAAAAGGGATGAACACCGAGTAATATGAATACCTTGTGGAAGCAAACAAAGGGGTGTAGACACGTATACAGCTGAAAAAGTGTGATACGCTTGGTACCATTGCTCAAAATTGATCCAACGGTGCTGCCTTGGTTGCGGCTTCTAGACAGCCAATCTAGCGTTTACGTAGCCTCTCGTTGCAGCAAAATCTCTGGGGGGGGACAACTGCTAGCTAGCGGAGTGCATCTGTACCCAACGAGTAGGGAACATAGATAGCGTTTCATGCGCTGTCGTGTTTTGCATGTGAATACATGGCTTCAAACTTGTGTGACTGACGACTCGTCGTCGCTGTCAATACCGCTAGGGCACTATGATACATGTATACTACGGCGAAAATAGCCAAGTGCCGTCGTGGCCAACCACTGAGTCAGCCCTGATATACGTTGTAAACATATTCATTATCCAGACAGTATACGTTACTTGACCGCGGCGGCTCGAAACGTTTCAACGCGGTGGTTTCAGCGACCGACAGTTTCTCTCCATCGCAAATCTTGACAAGCCCATTTTCAAAAGCTGGTGCATGCACAAATTTGGGAGTTGGTTTAAGGTGACCTCCCATAACTGGGTAGTCTGTCATGACCAAATCAAAAATGAGACGCACCAAAATCATGGGCGTGGCCTCGGACTGCAAACGCTTGCACACACTCTTGAGCTTTTCTTTTAAGAACCCAACCAAACGTCTTGTGGTCGCTAATTTACAGCACAAGCCCCCCCCCCCTACACCTTCCACAAGTCTAATAGCCGGCCTTATCGCTTCGAAGCATTTCGTACGTAGATGACAAACGAATCACGCTGCGTTTCTTCGCGCGTAACGGAGTGCGTTCAGATAGCTCCGCCGCGTTGTTTGGCTGGAGCAGCTGCAGCATCAGACTGTTGGCTTGTACCAGCAGCAGTTCGTGTTCAGCTAAGGCGTTTTTAACTGCCAGCCTAAATTGGTGCGATGCACTACCGACCAATGGGATGCCGAGTTTGTGCTGTGATTGGTGCTACAATTGTCGGCGACCAAAACGGTTTTGTTATAAACCGCCATCATGTCCTGAAGGAGGACGATGTAAGCATCGTCATATTGTCCCCCTTCATCCAGCGGGGACACGGCAAGAAGGCTTCGTTGGAGCCGGCCGATGACCACGAAGAGTCTGATGACAGCAACAAAATACATGGTGCCGTGTGTCCAGCCGTCGTACATCATGTTGAACAGGATGACCATCCCGTCGGAGATCACGACGCCAAACTTTGTAGCAACCGTAATCATGTCTGCCTTGACAGCTTTTGAGTTGGTCGATCGCCATTTGGACATGGCCCTTGTAAGACCGTCGTCTACCTTGCTAAGCGGCATGCCCCGCACGACCATCCACCAGAGCCACTGGTAGCGATGCTAGATTTCCTCAGATACGAGCCCAAAATCCTGAAGGGGGCAGTCCTCATGACGGCTCGGCCGATAGGACGCGAGGTTGGAATAGCCCATACCGGGCAGCTGCATCCGGTTAGTTTTGCAAATCTTGCAGTGATGGATTCCTTCGTTTTCGGGCTCGAAGAGAACTGCACCGAAGTCCCTGCTTGTTGCCATTGTCGTTGTTTAGGAAATGAGATGTGAGCTGTACTTACAAGAATAGGCAGCAAAATCCGCATTGAGCTCACCACTGATTGAGGCGACCGAAACGCCAGAAAAAACCGTTGTTTGTCAGAACCGGTCGCGCACAAGTGAACTGGTCTTCTAGCCAGTTATTATATTGCAATAATTGGATCAATGCACTATTATAAGTGTTTATACAGTCCCGCAATTTTTTTCGAGGCCTGCTCACTACATAATTTCTGCGATGACCAGCGAGCGTACAGCTCGAGGCACGGGAGACGTCTATTCTATCGATATCCGAAGCCGTCCATCAGTTTCCCGTCCTCTCGATAATCCGCACTGCTTAATATCCATAGCAGATATATGTGCGTGAAATGCAGATGTCCAAATGCGTCCATCTGAGCAGCAATACACCTGATTGAAGATCGATTAGGAGTGGGTGCACATCATCTCCATTTATAAAGATTTTAGTATTGTTGGTCCGAAACGCCCCTTTAATATATCACATACTATATTGAAGGCATTTTAAAAGTGGCCTGGCCAAAACTACGTCCAGCACGGATAGCTGCTTGCCAGAAGATGGCAGATAGATTCGAGTCTGAATCGAGCAACATTTGGGCATGTGCTTCGTGCGACAGGATGGCTTACGGTAATGTCAAGAAGATTTTATTTGCCAGCCTGAAGGATTTCCAATGCAAGTTTGCGCTAAGTCATACCAAGCGACGGAATATTTTTAATTGTGTTTCCGAAGCGACAGTGCGCCAGTATAGGCAAAAAAATAATTATAAAGACGATATCAACTACTTGCTTATTGAAGTGATGCACGATTTAGATCGGTTTCCGCTGTGTGAAAAGAGCGGTGCCTACCCGCGATAAATCCAGCTTAGCGTTACAAACAGCCATGACTATGGTCGTGTCGTGGACTTGCCGGTGCTTAGTGAAATTGCGTTGGATTGTATCGCACCTGTTCGGTGCTTCGGCACGGACATTTTGGTCTCTCAAACCCACACCACAGGGCATTCGATTTGTTTTTTTTTTTTTTCTGAAGGCTAAGCAAAATTGCTTGCGCCTTACCCTGCGTTGACCGCGATTGCATCCCTCGAGCGACGTTCATTGGCCGGAGGAGGAATGACGTATACAGCGAAGGCGGTTTCGCAAGTTATATTCGGTTTCGGTGGAAAATGTTTGCTTGTAAAGTGATTCCGAGCGCATCTGGGTCCCAACGGCCGAGTACAACGAGGTGTTCGCGATCGACAGGGCCGTGGAAGACGCTGTGGTGGAGTAAGAAGTGTGATGGATCGCGATGTGGTGGTGTGGATTACAACGGAGACGGTCCACGATTGGCGCTTGTGGTGTTTGGTTATTTGACAGGCAGGGAGCAGGAGGATGCTGGCGTGCGAGGGTCGATGTGGGGCGCTGAGCGATTCGCAAATGAAGACCGTGGCAGTGACGAGCGGGACGGCTGGCCCGCGGATCCTGGTGAACCCGGCGAGCGAGGTTCGACACATGGAAAAGCCCTTATATTGAAACCTGCTCCGCTGCAGGCAAGCACTCTCAAATCAGCTTAGTTGAGAGTAAGTCTTCGGAAACAGCTCAGTTGAATACATGGGAGTTTATAGGCGGCGTGTGCCTAAGTAAGAGCGTTGTTGAGGATGAGTGCGAAGGTTTAGTGCGCGCTGACGGGTATCCAGCATATGCGTGGCCCAAGGGCAAGTCTTGATTGAGTACGAGTGTAGGTTGTATTAGTAGCTGGCTAAGACAGTCTATTGGTAAATTAATTAAGCTGACACCGTTGTTGGGCGTTCCGGGTCAGGGTTAAATGTCGGTTACCCGTGAGTTTTGTTCGGTTAAGATAGCGCTACAGCTCTCGCGAATGCAGGCGCTGTAGGGCAGCGCTGTGAAGCGAAAAACCTCCCCGCGCACAGACGAGAAAGTGATCCCTTACACTGGTATGCTTAGTCCTTTCGATTTACGGGAGGTAACGTCGCCTCTATTCATTTAGAAACACACCAGTCTAAGCCATATTGCTAGAAGTATTTTAGAACCAGTCGGTCTCGCTTGGAACGAATGTTAGATCAAAACTCGATTTTCCTTGCAAATAATATACTTGAAAAACTGGCATTTTCAACGTTTACCCGTTGGTGATCAAACATATACGCAAAACAACGTTTCCCGAGCCATCAGACGTTAAAAGTAATGACGTCGGAAGATTCTAAGGTTTTGAATGATAGTTTTTCTGATGTCAAAACTAGTCTATCAGATTTCTGGCAAAAACCCACTGGGATAAAAATTTGAATGGTGGCTCGAACTACGCAAGTTCAGTGAGTACATCAAGGGGAAGCTGGGGCTGGCGGTGTTAAAAAGCGTTAAACTAACCTATCACAAGAACCACGATGGTGGGTGAGGTGTAAGGCAGGCTTAAAGAACACGAACATATGGTTGGAGGCCTGAAGAGAACACTCAACTTAACACATGTGGGACGACGTGGGGTTCGAAAGAGCTACGTCTACCAAGGTATGTGATGGCATCTCAGCCAAGGATGTCGTTGATGTTCTCAAATCGTTCCGGTCCCCGGCTCCGTGTGAGAACTACAAGCGCTACGTATTACGTATGACGATACGTCAGCAACTGATAAATATGTTTGGCCCCGGTTATAAACGCCCGATACATTTATCAGTGGGAATGGCGAGGGCTCAAATTCGGCTGTTAAACAACGGCAAAAGCAACCATGTGACTCACAAATCCCCTTACAGGATATGAGGTAGATTTGGGGGTTGCTGGGGAAAAGGACCTCAAAATCCATATAATACGGATACTACAAGGACGTCATTAGCCGCCAGTGCGGCGTAGCGGGGTTAACAGCAACTGCAAGATAGCGGAATCTTGGGGTAGATGAGAGTCGAAGGACTTCCCGATCAGCAATAAACTACGGTCTGTACTTGAGGGTATGGCTAGATTCGGTGTATATTACCAAATGTAAATAACGAACGCTATGGCGCTTGTTCCTGAAGTTGCTAATACTGCATGCGCCTGATGCAGCTCCTCTTCTTCGCGGACGTGACTCACTTATCATTCCCAATGCAAATTTTCTCTGATTTATGGCTAAGTATGGTTGCAATGGGCTTACTGTGCGCCCACTACTTCGGCTTACACGTTAGCGAACGTGTATGAGGAAGCCCAAGGTGCGTTTCACTTAGATCAGCTGTACTTTCATCTAAAAGTATAGATTTACTTATATAAGGAAAGCTAGGACGATTTACTGTAAAATTGAGAGCTGTGTATTTGTTTTGATTGGGTTTCCCTCCTAAAGTGATATTTTAAATGAAAGGTATCTCCGAATGGTTGACAGAATGCAGCTATTCCAATTGGTTGAAGATACTGACTTTCAATCAATGAAAGGTCTGAATGCATTCAGAGAAGTAGTCTGCCAAATGTAACCATTGGTGTATCGCACACCAACGTGAAACACTTCTTCGTAGCCACTTGCGTGTAACCTCACTACACCACCCCCTCGTTAAGCTAAGACTCACTAGTCTTAACACATCATTCAAAGTATTGACGAGACCGTCGAAACGTTTGAAAACCCCGAGCTCATTTCGCAATGAGCTCACCAAAGAAGACGACCGCGCAAGCGCACACGCCAGCGACAGAAGGAAAACTTTCTGTCGCTCAATATCACGCTATGCAGAAGCGCGCGCAAGTCACAACTGATAAGCCGTCAGTCGTCATGGATGGCTCGTCAGCGTTGTCTACTGGTGAAGACATACCCATTGACTATCGGTCTGACATTTAAGACGTCCCTATAGAGGACGCGAACCCCTTGTCTTCAGCTGCAGAGTCTAAGTCGGCTGAACCAATGCTCGATTCACCTGCTGGATCGCGGTGAGCACGCGAAGATGATCCGGACGCTTCAAGACCGAAGTGGAATGAAGAAGAGGCGCAGTCACCAGTGTCGGTGCCGCCGTCTTCTCCGCGTCCTGCAGCTACAGTACGCGCTCCTTGGATGCCAACTGCATCTGAAATCGCTGACAGGTTCGGCGCAACATAGCCGCCGAACCCGATCTTGTTGAATGTGTGCAGCACCATCAATGATGACGCTGATGTCGTCGACATGCACTTTCATCCGTCGACGAATCAAAGGCGAGACTATTACATCGGATTCTTCCACGAGCTCCGATGGAATGCGTCGAAGAAGACTTCGCGCAAAAGCAAAGTGCCCGAGTGGGTGGCACTTTCTCAATCTTGGAACGCATTTGTTGTGAACTCCAACATATATGCGAAAGGCTACCTCAAGCGTGTTGTCGCGATATGCCAGTGCTTCGAGTCTTTCTCGAGGTGCCATCTCATCGATCGCCTCAATGATGACGCTATGGAGACCGGAAACTGTGTGTGTGCACTGCCGTCGCGGGGCAGTGACCCCCCCTGCGTGATCTTCTCGGGTACACTTCCGTACGTGTATCCGCTCCACAGCGAGACCTCCGTGCTCAACTTGAGCAGCATGTTGCACCCCGTGCTTGTGGTACTCGCAGTTTTATTGCAGGCATTATGCCTGCACTCGGTTCTGGCCTCGTTCGCCCTCACCATTTCCGGAACGTCCTGCATCAGGGCGTTCCGCAGTACCCTTGTATCTTGTTGGGGAAGAAATCCTCTCCAACGAATACAAAGACAAGCCTGATCTCGATTCATCCTCGGGGCTTCATAGTCCACACCCCGCTCGACAATTCAACGTGTCGAGCCGTGGGCATCACGCAGCTGCGGGGGGGGGGGGGGGGGGGGGGTCGGAAAGATACCTTCCGTACGAACAAATCCAGGTTGACCATGGCTCTCGCGCTCTGTACGATCGTGTAGTCGCTCTGGAACAATTCCAGGGCGTGGAGATCGCTCGTCTGCAACAGGAGCTGCGCCTACAGAGGGCGCAGGTCGCTGCGAACATCCCAGTCGCCCTTGGATTCGAGCTGGCGCGGCTGTGTGACCGCGTCGCCGCGCTCGAGAAGCAGGCTCACGCGCTTCGACGTCCTCGAGCCATCAATACTAGATAGCTCGTGCTGCTCGTAAAGCCTCAGCCGACCGACGTAGAATATCGGATGGAGCCGCATGCTGGACGGTATGTCCAACGTGTATGCGTTGCCATGTCGTTCAAGTACTGTGAAAGGACCGATGAAGCGCGGACCACGGTTGCTTGCACCGAAATCTGAAACTGCATGTCGTCGCAGGTTCTGTGTAGCTAACTGAACTAATGAACCCTTTTTGAATTGATTTGTGTTTCCTCTGCCGACATTGTCTACATTTAGCTTCTGTCTGGCTACGGAAGCTGCTAGTGCGTCTTGGACAAACCGTATTACGGCTTGTCAGCGCTGGCCAAAGTTCAGTGATTGCGTATTAAATGGCTTGTTCAGCAGGACTTCCTTCTTTTTTCGTAGCAGGCTCGGCGCGCTGTCTGTACCCGGTACAGACGTCTTATTGTTCGCGGCGCCGTGTCCTGCACAGACACAGTGTCGATGATCTTCGCCTCGTTCCCGGAACGAGACGCTTGTGTCGTCACCACTGATATCACGTCGTTATTAGTGTTCTTCTGCTGTTGTTTCGACGCAACCGTAGATCCTCCCCCGCTTAGGAAGGGAGACACCGTTCCGAGCAAGCTCGGGATGCGTGGATGCCGCGTTGCATTCACGTAAAACGGTGTACGCCCCGTCGAAACGTGCACCGAATTTTTGATGACAAACTCTGCCAACGGTAAACAGTCGCTCCACTGCGGGAACAAGTGCGATATCGGTGTGCACGAGCTCGCAGATGTGGCGCCAACTTCCGACGTGCCGTGTCGGAAGGTGCTGAGACATAGGCCAGCAATTGTTTCGTTTTTGCATCGCTCGCATACGCGTTCTTCACTTCGTCGATCAATGTCGATGATAGAACACTCACTCGTTCGACGTCTGTCCGATTGGATTCGGCTGTCTTGACAGTGTGATCAGGTCGACGCAACAACGATTCGGCCACCACATTTGACCTTCCAGGTTTGTATTCAACCTGGAAGTCACTGTTATCTTTACTGGGTTAGGGCGCATGCCGTTCTTCCCGAAGAGACACCCAAGGATGGGTATCTCGCTCGCCCCGAAGATACACTTCTTCAGGTTCGCATAGAGCTTTTGTTACGTATAAGCCAAATCAGTTGACGGAGGTGCTCCCTATCCACATGAACGTCAGTCTTCCCGCCCACAACCTGGCTGTGAACTAACACGTCATCGAAGTAGCTCGGTGTGAAGTGAAGTAATGAGCGCAATAGATGCATCACACATCTATTGAAGGCTACAAGGGCGTTCTTCAACCCTTGCGGCATTTCGAGCCACTCCCAAAGCATACCGCTTGGAGTGCTCACCGCCGTGAGAGGTATGTCTCTCACGCATCAGGATATGATAGAACCCGTCGCGCACAACAAGATCACCATAGATGGTGCTCTTGGCCATCGAATCGATGATAACTTCTGTTCGTAGTATCGGCGTCTGCGTTGGTATCGTCGCATCGTTCAGCTTGTTGTACGCATGAATGATGCGCCACCCGCCCTGTGGCTTCTTGACACAGAACTTTTATGCACTGGGCGGGGACTTTGCCTCCCACGCTTGAACTCCTTGCGATTACTCTCAAAGAAGTCGTCAATCGCCTTCACTTGAACTCGCGTCACACAGTACTTCGTATCCGGCACGAGGTCGATCCCGTGCTGTATGCCCTTGCCCTGCGTAAGTTCCACAGGGATCTCACCCAGGAGCACATCCTTGTGCTTCAGCAGAACATCGTAGAAGGGACTCGACTTCAATGAGTTCCAGCTCTGCGCCTCGATGCGCTGCTTCTTCGACTTCGCGCTGAAAGTATATTTACTCGAAGTGTGGAGGTGCCTCAACTCCTCCGCGTCGCTCTGCATCCTTTCGATATTCGAAAGGATGCATATCTGCTCGATGCGTCCACCCTACAGATCCTTCGCGAAGCGCATCCAGCTCATTACTGGAAGCGACGTCAGCTCCGACGCACTCGTCAGAGGGTTCTCCAGTGGTATTGTCCGATACTGGAGACCAGTACGGGTCCCGGTCAAACGTTCAACGTCTCGACGCACGATGTCTTCTCCGATGTCTGCCCGGCAGACATCTCTTGTATAGTCTCGGCCCCGGACCGAGTCTTGCGCAGCTTGCGTCGCTTGCACCGTCTTTTCTTGTGAAGCCCGGCTTTGGATGGGTTTCCGTTGATCTTGAAACCGTCGGCGGATCCTTTCCGCAACGCGAATGATCTAGCCCAGCTTGATTACATTCCGCTTCTTCGTGCAGCCCGGCTGCACGCGAGCACGAAAGAGCCTTCGGTGCTTGACGTTTGCAACCACCAGCACTACCTGTAGCGTCGTCAGCAACAGAAGCTGACGCGCTATCATCACCTCAACGCCTTTCGGCGGAGACCCCTCTCAATGTTGATATCGAGTATGTGTTAAGTCCTGGGGCCGACACGTCCTTGTCACTTCGACGACGTTCGGTGGTGCCATCCGTGATAGTTGAACCAATCACGGCTGTGTCAACTCCCAGAGCTGAGACGCTGACATCACAGCTATTGTTTGTGGCTGGAGTCACTTGCATATCTGATGCGTCAGACCCCGGGTCCGACACACCACCGTCACAGTCAATGTCTGTGACTTCAATTTCTTCTATACTTAATCGATCGACTCCCTGAGATGATACGATCATTGAAGTAGGAACGTATCTCAAATCAAATTTCTCATTTGAGACAGACTCAACAACTGCCTCAGTCGTTTCGACTTGTGCGTCGGCACCGGAGGCTGCACCGTTGGGTGCTGCCTCAACGGAGTGATCGGATACACCGTTGAGTGTATGCGCTACACTGACAGGGCCATCGCTCTCTGTCGCGCTAAGTCCGAAGTGTGCAAGTGTCCACTTCTCCCAGTTGATCACTGGATCATGCCGTGCGAGCCACGGCATGCCCAATACCAAGTCACACTTGTCGTCCAGATCCAGGACGATAAGATCGTACAAACACCGGGTGTTCGTGGAGAGAAGCGCACGCGTACGACGCGCTCCTTCGTCCTCCCGGTGGCCCCGTTGCCAACTGCACCTCCAATACACATCGAGGTATTTTAACTTTCTCGAAGTTTAGCTTCGGAAGACTTTCCAGTCAAACAAGACGCACCTTAGTCAACCAAAGCACGAAGAGAGCCTTCTCGCTTTGACATTACCTTCAGGATAACAAAATTTGGATTGTTATCTTGCTTCTTGCAGCGGGAATCCCTCTCGCTATGGACTGCAGTCTTCTGTGTCAGGTGTCCGTTGTAGACACGCGCGGCAGCAATATCAGTAGGGCGCCCTGCGCCTCATGGCTCCGCGCTTTTTTTTTTTATTGTTCACGGCGATGCCCGGCATCGCCACGTCGTCCCCTGGCCGGGTGCACAGGCGCTGTGCACTCACTACAAAGTGTCCGGTGTATCCACATCGGTAACTCCGCACTTGTCCTCCGTTACGCTGTAGGCGCCCAAATTCGAAAGGTCCATAGGCCCGACCTTCCGTTCTCGTCCCCGGACGTGCCATCCTCGGCCAATTCGTATGCAGCTTAGCCTTCCTCAGACTAAACTCCTCTTGCATCGCGAGAGTGATCGCAGCCTCGAGAGTACTCGGGTACTCTCGGAAGAGATAAGTCTTAACGGGCCCATCCTTCAATCCCTTCATGAACGTGACGACCTTTGCCGCCTCTTCAATCAGGTTGGTCACGATGCTTGAGACCAAGTACCGCGCACGTTAGGCGTAACCATCAACGTCATGTTTACCTTGGTGCGGGTCCAGAAACTCTGCTATCGACAGGAACACAGTCTTAGGGAGATCAAATGCTTGTCTAAGCTCCTCCTCGAATAGTACGTACATGCTAACGCACGTAGGACCAGTGAGCCCAGCTCGTCGCTCGTCCTCCAAGACATGACATGCCGACCGCAACTTTCGACGGCTCGTCGATGATAGGTCGAGCCGTTATGGCAGTGTCGACCTCGACAAGCCATTGGAGAATAGGTTTACCCTCTTTTCCCACATAACTGCTCACGCGCAGTTTCAACGACTGCACCCGCGGTGTCGTCCCTGACGACGCCGTAGTAACAGCAGCAGCATCGCGCTGCTCCTTCACGATGAATCCCAGAGCAACGCCGTTTTGCTCTGTCGGCGGCAGCGTACGTAGCATTGTCGCTACGGCTGCCTCTCCAATGACTATCGACAGTCTTTGGAGAGCCTACCCATTGACGGCAATCCGTCCATGGGTTGGTTGTCTACCCCGTGTTCGTATTCCATACGAACTCGTCAGGTAGTCTGTTTTTGGACGGACTACCGAGTGCTACCAGGTGTAATGGGTTTACTGTGTACCCACTACTTCAGCTTACGCGTTAGTGCACGTGTATGAGGAAGCCCAAGGTGCGTTTCACTTTGATGAGCTATACTTTCGTCCGAAAGTATAGATGTACTTAATAAAGGAAAGCAAAGCCGATTTACCGTAAAATTGAGAGGTGTTTATTTGTTTTGATTGGGTTTCCCTCCTAAAGTGATATTTTAACTGAACGGTATGTTGGCAACAAATGGTTGAAATGGTTGACAGAATGCAGCTATTCTAATTGGTTGAAGATATTGACTTTCAATCAACGAAAGCTCTAAATGCATGCAGACCACGTTGAAAACCTTCTTCGTAACCAAGTGGCTACATATAGCTACTTGCGTGTAACCCCGTTACAATGATCCCATCCTCAATACAATCATCATGACACCCACCACCTCCTCTACATCATTCACACTTCTGCCGATCACCGTATACCTTCTTCACCGTACACTTGCCACCATCAGATCGTAGATCTCGAGATCTTCGTAGATTACCATGGCGGGATTCAACATCCGGGACCTGAAATCCAGATCGCCTTCAGCCTGAATCCTGATCCATTCTTCCTCTTGGGCCTTCATCGCCACTAGAATCTTGTACAGTAGCTGCGTGACATCCTTCATGAGACTTAATCTTCGCCTCTCCCGTACCGTGGGTTACAATATAGGACCGCCTCTTCTGTCCGTTCAGATCTTATCTGCTCACTCTGTCGAGAAATGGCCGGGTCGCGTATTGGCACTCAGGTCACGATTCATCCTTTTCTCTCCTTTCTTAGAATCCACTCCACCACAGCCGCCTCATGTGTGCTGTTGCCGCGCAACAGCACCACTTCACTCACTCACTTCGTCATTTCTGCCTTCCGGAACGCGCTGCCATCTCCCTGTACTGTAGTAGTCCCCGTCTTCCGACAAGCGTCTTCTCCATGCCTGGCACCTGCGACAGCTCGGCCAGTATCGGCCTACGCGACGATGTCTATGGACCAATCACGCGGACGCCAACGTCATCAGGATCATCATCTCCGGCCTCCAACGGCAGCCTAATGTCTTCGACCATGGTCTTGCGCCCTCCAGTACCCTAGTCTGCCTTACAGGTGCCCGCATTGTACCTTCAGGCACATATCAACCCCGACCGCGCCGCCTCCACGTACTATTGATACATCTAGTGTTTTCACTTGCAGGAGCAATTCAAACTCGATCAAATGCCTACGACAGTATTTTGTCGTTGGCAATCCTAGCGAAGTCAATGTACCCTGCGGAAAAACAAAACACGGAGGTTCCAAAGTCTCCATGCAGCAGTAAGTATTTGTCGGCCTCCCATCGACTCCTACCCCACGATTTGTCAGCGCGCAGAACGGTTTACAGGTGTGGCCAAATTAACATGTTGAGTTTGAAAATGATAACATACCTTAGTTCGGAACCGTTTCCAAAGAACTCCGTATTTCAGTAAATTATATATTCTTCGACTTCTTTTCAAACTAACTAGTTATCCAGATGTGGATCCAGCCACTACCGTAATAAGTCCAAAACGCTTAATAGTAGCACCATGACCTAGGTGTTAACTGTCCGCCTTTGTTAAGTGTCCCCCTCCCCCCATTTTATCCAATCAAGATAGCGGATAAGTCATGTCGAAGAACGATTTGCATCGATAAGTTAGGTGTCACCCTTTGATAAAACGGATGTCGTTAGATCCATAGCAGCGGAGCTGAAATGAGAGGAAAAGTAGCTAAACACGGTGGTGGTCGCAAGCCAAACCAGAACAAACAATTTTCGGAAATTTTTCCATCAAGGCTGTTTTACTTACGTTTTACGATATGCCTCTGGTGGCTACATATTGGCCCGGAATCGACCCAAAAAGTACCGCTTACAAATCTAAGGCCTAACCGTACCTCACTAAAATGTGGCTTTAAACATACTGACATACTCTTCTATGAGCGAGGCAATACGCCAAGGCAGCCAGTGGAGCCGATCGGGACTGCCTGGGGGCTAGCTTCTTCATTACAAAGGCTGTCATGGGTTAATGTCAGTTGGGATGATGACATCGTAGATCGGCAATTGTTTGTAAATAATAACTTCAATGTATGGCTCAGTCTATAGCAGTGCACCTGAAACTTACTCTGACCCTCAGGTTTTCCTACATGCAGGTGGTGACTCTTCTAGACTACGGTAACATCACTCGGAAAACTGTCGCAATGGTTGTATATCGATACATCGGCAGTGGCCATCCAACATGTGTTGGGAGTCAGGTTAGAGCTGATAAAGATTCAGTATTCGTAGGGGTAGCCAGTAAGGGTCATATGAGTTCTCGGTATCTGTGTCAATATACCGTACTGCATCCCGTTTTCGCGCCCTTGGACCTTTGATATACTTACGGATAAAATGAGCCACACACACGATAAGCAAGGATTTGTATGCTAAAAGCTGATTTATTTGCAATACCTATATGGCCCACCCCTGCGAAAACAGGGTGTAGTGCCGTGGAGGGCAGATTAGTTTTTGTCAGGTTAATGCTAGTGTAGATTCTGTATTTGTATCCATCCCGCCGAATTAGTCCATGTTGGCTACATTGTGTTTTTAATTCTTAAATATTTTCATTTCTCACATCGTCAGGGTTGTCCAGAAGTTAAGCTAATAAAGTACTTAAGTAAGACCTTAAACATGTTTAATGAAGATGCTCTTTAAAGTACATTAATATGGGTCAGTTATTTATTTCTTGGCCACATTTCTTGTCATGAGTTTTAGCTTCTCATCGTTTCGAGAAATGAGCCCCCCCACAAGCTTATTTCTCGAGGCCAAAAAATCCTGACAAGAAATGATAAAGTCAAACTCCATACTAGTCGAGAACGAGAGAGCTAGGCTGGTAGTTCAAGTTGGTTTTAGACTTCTACGCTTTGTGAATTAGTATATTTAATTGTGCATTGCAACGATTTTGGCAAAACGAGATTATATTTGCTTTTACGATAATTCGAGCTCATAAAAAGTTTGATCCTCAATGTTTTCCGGTAAAGTGGCTAGAATTGCACTTTGAAAGTGCTATTCTGGCACAGATGCTGCATTTCATTCGTAGTTGAACAATCAAACAGGGAGATCAAACACAAGGTACAGTAGCCTCGAGGCCACATCAAATTATATGGTGGTTTTAGACAAACTATTAGCTAAATATCAGGGACATGATATTGTTTTTCACACACATTGACGATGGTGGGTTTTAGCGTTTAATAATGTCGGCAAAATATCTGCAAAACACAATAAAATGAAATTATTATCCAAAATTGGTTGTCAATTCCAATCCGCCGAAAAGCGTTTACTAGTTAAGGCTGCGTAAGCCTTCGGGTCTACTCAACATAACGCGTGTACACACGTAGACGTAACACCTACCTGTACAGTGTACACGCACTAAGCTGTGAACAAAAACCGAAACTGCTCGTCATGTTAGCCGCCAGTTTCGTAAACTGCGCCTCACGAGCGCCAGCTTTGCTACATGCCCACACAGCATCGCAACAATGCAAAAATTCGCCAGCGTCAGCAATACAAGCCACAATATATCAGAAATTCACCTTTTCAACATCACTACATCCACAATGTCGTCGTCTTTTCGTTTGTTAGTAAAAAAAGACATTTAATTACATGTATCAGCAACCGCTGCAGATCCAACGATCGTACATGCTCAAAACAGATACGTGGTGGTGTATGGCGACCCTGGTCTGTGTACGTGACGATTGTGTTATGTTATTTGTTGTTGTGTGCGCAGGAGCTGCTAGATTGAAGACTAAGTGTACTGATCTCGCGCATGTGTCGTGTGAAAACACACGTACTTTACCTAGGCTATCTTCTGTATTGGTCGCATTTCTAAATCTTCCTAATGTCTCTTCACAGGCATCGTCGCCTGTTCGTACTGGTCGCGACAGTCCGCACAAGTCGCAGCATCATGACAGCAGCTTCAACACGCCTTCCCATGACGTTCTTACTTGAACGAGGCAAGCTCTCGCAGCCTCCTAGCCTTGGCGCCGAGAACGCCTTCGTCAGTAGGTCGGGACGCATTACACGCGACTCACAATATTGTACAGCAATGAAGTTCTTGCCCACGAAGTCACTTATAAACTTCAAGCGCGCATCGATATGCTTGGCCTTGCCGGAGAAGTCTTCTCCTTTCATCTGCTTGATGACTGCCTGGTTATCAACACGCAACGGTATTGGTGCCTTAGTCACAATTCCGATCTCCTCAAGGAGTTCGTAGGCTTCGTGTTACTCGTACACCACCAGTGATCCTGCCACAAACTCGGCCTCCATCATCGGCAGTGCAACACTGGTCTGTCTCTTACAGAACCGCCCATTCACCATACCGTCCAGGCACAGAACCCCACCACTTGAGGTCTGCTCAGTCTATCGCATAGTCTGCATCACTGTTGTCCTCGATAACTACAGGACTACCACTGCTACTAGTTGGATTCCCCTTCATGTAAAACTTATATTTAAATGATTCGGTGTATTATACCTGCGAAGAGTATCGGCTACTTAATTGAAGAGTTGTGTGTACACTTTATTACTAGTGCACACTGTCATGCAAGTACATTTCTAAACCGAAACAACAGCATCACCCCCGAGCACATTTACTTCCAGAGGGAGCCCCGTGAGCTGCCGATGAAGTAGGCAAAAGTAATGAAAAACTAACAGGAACATTTAGAACCTAAGTGTTCCTTTAAATGTAGAGAACAGGGCACCCCATGCGAGTACGAACATAAAAAACGACATACGCTCGTTTCAATCACCGCTTCAAACGCCGCCAAATCCAAAACAAAATTAGCTACCGCAGTAGAAGTATGACCTTGGAGGCAGGACAGGTTCGAATCCGCTCGAGCTCATCCGATTGCTGCGTGATCCTCCATATATTACGGGTTATGGTCCTTGCATAGACGAGCAGAAACCGACGTCTAAGTTGCGATTGTATCTAACGAAAGATACACTGCTGTATTTTGCCCCGTTAGAGCTTCGTATATTGATGCAGACGTACGGTTCACAATCGCGTTCCTGTCTACAAAGTAGGATAGCTTGACAGTATGTTTCAGATAAATGCCCATTGCGTTTCCCTTGGTGATTCGCGACGTGGACTGAAGAACAATTGGGGTTTGACACAGATGTCGTCCAACCCTAGCTGGAGCTTACTTACGACGGCTACATGCGGCGAGGAGCTTAATGGTGCGGCAAGAATACTTAGAAAAACCATGTTTTTTGCAAATGTGTTTCATCCTATATGGTTTAGTCGTACCAAGCAAGGTGGGTTTCCCATCTTTGATGACTAGCCGAGCGCCGCCGCTTCGCGGCGGGGGCGCATGCATGTTACTTACCGTGGTGCGCCTCCGATCCGCTTGTCACGGGAAGGCTGCACTACTCACATGTTAGGTTGGTAAGCTGTGGTTGGAGGGGAGGGCTTCGGACCCGCAAGATTGAACCAGGTACCGGCTTGGGCCGCCTTGCTGCGCTTGGCAGCAAAATTATATCTGTTAGCCAATCGGGCCGCTTCGCTTCGCTCACTAGCCGATGCGAATGCGCAAAAAGCTTACCGTTTCGGGTGACAGACGGGCTAGAACTAACTACCGTTGATGTTTTAAATTAAGGGCGAAGCTCTCAGAGGCAAAAAAAGTGGTCTAAAAGCATGATCTGAAAGCAAGAAAGATGTCTATTGTGATCTACGAGTTTAGATCTTTCTAGCTGAGTACGTTATATTTGCGAAAGAGCAACTTTTTGTTCACACACCAGTCTGTAGGAGATGTATCAAGGCTTGTGAGGTCCGTTTTAACAACAAAGGTTTAGGTGAACCATTTTGCTTGGTAAAAGTAAATCAGAAAACAAACATTGGTTGCGAAGTGCACATTTTTCTCGTTGCGTGAATACTTGTCACCAACGTAAATTTGCAAGATACTTTAATGACGATGCCATTCTTACTCAGCTCAAAAAGTTTAAAAATAACAAGGTAAACGCTGTTGCGTTTGATCGCAGAACATTAGTATATTGCTCTGGTTATAACCGACCTACTGCTTTTTTTTTTCGATAAGGACGCCACACTGTTGGAATCTATGACGAGACTACAGATTTGGGAGGACAAGATGACGCCCCACCTGTACGTGAAGGAAATGTTGCGGTTGCACCACGCGGATGATTAGATACTTCAAAACGACTGGTTTTACCAGTTTTACTTGAAGGAGTACATGTAATTTAACAATGTGCAACTTCGTTAGGACAAACTATTTCTGAGTGAGGAATCCCGCACCTCACTCTACGTGTTAACGGGAGAGAGTGGAAATGAAGGTGAAGGTAAGCACGTTGAGGAGCCTTGTCACCAAGGTAGTAATAGTAAGCGTTGGTAACTGACTTTAAAGTGTTCTATTGCATGGTTTTGGTAAGGGCAAGTTATATTCTCGACGGTACCCCCAGATTAACGATGCCTTGCTATTGGGAGTAAAAAGTTCATTTATGTGGATATATTTCGACTATAGGAGCCGCCAGGCAACGATGGATACGGTTACCGATGAAATTATTACGCTGATGGTTGCAGCCAATCAATATAAGGTGATCAGATTATCTCTAGACACCCGTGAGGGCATCTCCACCGGTAGTGTAAATTACAAAAGTGATAGGGTGAAGTGAATGACAAGACGGACTTCGTAGAGATGTTTCGGTTAGAAGTGGACGTTGAAGTTGCAGTGGCAGAAGTTGAAGCTGAAGAGGTGGCGCTGCCACGTGTCATGGATCTTGAGATGTGCCGAGGCGGATTGATAATATCGGTTACTATCAATTTGATATCCGAGTGGTACCATGGAGATGTGAAGCTCACAGAACTCCATGTGTAAGACGAGAAAAAAGGATAATAGTTGATAAGAGTAAGATCTAATCTCACTGTGTCTTTTGCTTTAATCCTCACACTGCATTGTGCGGCCTACTGACCCAGTGGCCAAGGTTGCTACAGGTTTTGAGCCCTAACATAACAGCTTATCCAACGAGTCTAAGGACGATGGCGCTGTCGCGCCGGTCACAGGCCTCGCCACCGATCGCGCATGGATAGGGATGGCAAATTAGGACGAAGATAAGAGGACAACCATGGCTCGCGAGAGGAGCGAAAGACTCGCGATAGGGAAACAGCATTAATACTGGTGGACAAACACCACTGTCAGAGCTGACGAAGCATCTGAACTCCTAACGTTAACGTGTTCGAGCACTGGAAGGCCAGATCGCCTTGAAGAGACGCAAACCAAGTTGGAGAGGAAGATCGCCGACGAAAAGCAGCAAGTACAAGGCATGGAGGTGTCCATGAGACCGTCGGGCTCGAGCTTAATTGCATCAAGCCTAGGTCGAGGCACAAGAATGCAGATCGCCTCGCTCGATGGATCGCCATAGCTGTCGCTCACCGCAACGCCGCGGAGACTGGTAGCGATACCGAGATACTTCAATCAACAATCTTGTGGACACGGGTTGACGCTCTCCAATCTTCAGCGACAATTCCCGGCAGAACAGGCCCGGTCAGCAGGCTCGAGTTATCCTGTGCTGCATCCAGAAGGTGCAGCCGTGCGGTATCTAGATGCACGACATAAAATGCCCGCAATCTGTCCGCTAGACGGCCGAGAGCTCTACGTAGGCCTAAGTTTAAGGTTCTTTGGGCGCCGTTTCGACAGGTCAACATTGCTCAACTTGCGTGTGGCATCTTATGGCCCGAGGACGTAAAGTTTGGCCTGCTTGGACACCGCCTCTCGGGAACGGCTAAGCGCTAGTACCATAAGCAAGTCGAGTTGTGGTGGTTACAGCTCCCGACTCTGTAGTACATCATGGAGGACATGCTTAAGCGCTCAAGACGGGCTTTGGCTCAGCCCAAGCGATGAAGTTATTCACTGCGACGAAGGATGGCAGGCGCAGTTGACCGGACATTACATGTACCCCGTCGCAGTCTCCGAAGCGTGCGGCGGAATTCGAATTACCTGGTATTGGATATCATTGTTCAGTACGCTTCAGTGGAGATGAGAACCGCCCTGATGGCGAAGGTCGACGCCAGCAGAACGCATTAACTCGCCCAGGCGGAAGAGATGGTCCATTTCGCGCAATCGTGAGAGCTCGACACGTCGAGACAAAGGAATTTGGGTAGCGGGCTCGTTGCAGCCGTGCGTGACCCACAGAGAGAGAGAGGATAATCTATCATGAGTGAGGTGCCGTAGGGCACCTTCGTGCTGCATCCACAAATCGAGTGCGAAGTGGTGATCGTGTGCCGGACCTCGTCGAACGCGTCGGGTGAGACCTGGAACCTGAACAGCAGATCCAGTAAGCACCTCGTGAGCGGCTTGTCGTGGCTGGATGAGGTTGAGGATTATGAAGACGTCTGCATGCAGCCGAACGGTGCGGCGCCGGTCGTAACCAAGTAGGGCACCATGACGCTCCGCGTGAAGGCATGTGGTGCTGAACAAACACTGAAGCAGACGGATGGGTACCACACTGATGGCATTGTGCACAACTTGATCTCGTAGAGAAAATCCGATAATAAAGGATTCGCGCCCAAAAACGTGGGAGGTCGGCGCGCGGTGGAGGCAAAGAGTGGTGACCGTGTGCCTTTTGATGTGGAGCTAAAGTGGAATGTGCTTGTAGTATCCGGTGCAGTGGAATGGCGCCATGAACGGGCGTTAGGAGTGATCATGGCGGCGCTGCCGGGGGAACCGGACAGACCGACGGAAGAGTCACAAGACGTTCAACGAAGAACGCTTCTTGCGTTCCATCGGAGATTGGGGCACTTAAACTATGACGCGGTAGAAAGGCTATTGCGCGACCCGAGCACGGGAATTGCGCTCACAAGCGTGTGAACTGTCTGACCTGTGCAGAAGGAAAACAAACGAATAGACAATCGGAAAAAGACACGGGAGAGCATGCACAGATAGACCGCGTGGGTGGGGAGATATGCTCAGACCTTAAGGGTCCAATGACACCGAGTGATCATCTAGGAAACCAATTTCGTCGATCACAAGACGAACTACTACGACGTGTACCTGGTAAAGGCAAGGGACGCCACTGCAATGAACTTTGAACACGTTCTCAATTTCTTTGAGAAGCGTTTTGACTGTCGGATGCACCTGCGGAGGATGGACTCTGGTGGGATATATGGAAACATTGACCTATTTCGCAAACGGACCGGCGTGGACCGACAACGAAGCGAAGCTCGCAACCAGGCGAGAAATGGAAAGGCTGAACGGATGCATCGGACCGTAGTGAACGTATCCCGATGCACGGCGTTCGCATGTGGTTTGCGTTGAGTTTCTGGGGCGACGAGGCTCAGTACGTGGCCCACATACTGAAGAGGTCGTCCACCAGTGCGAACCCGGGCCGTGCGTCATCGATCAAGATGTTGGCGAAGCAGACCCCACCGCTGAGGGAGATAGTCGTCTTCAGGTCCCCGTTGTACAGAGATCCACGCAAGGAGAACTCGCGCAACGCGCGCGGTAGGCTATGATCGTTGGCATGGTCGAGTAGACGAAGGGCTACAGAGTTTAATTCCCGAGGAACAAGGTGGTGACGACCAGTCAACACGTGCGTAAAATCGAAACGCTCCACAAAGAACAGAATAAAAATGTACAGCGTCTGTATCTCGCGAAAACGGACACCGTGGGTGAGGAGGAAATGGTTACCGACAAGGAGGCGCCTGCGGACGTGAACAGTGCAGCCAAGGTAGGAAGCTCGACGAGTCGCAAATTGTGTGACCTGTGTGTGTTAGTGCGCAAGGGGACGGGACGAACAGGGAGGGGCGCAAAGCGAGGGCGCCACCGAACGAGGTACAGATGGGTGGATCGAGGATTGTGAACCGCCGCGGGAATTGGCGGAGCAAACGACAAAGGGCTGAACAAGGAATCGCCCGGCTACGAGGTCGGTCAGCAAATGGGCAGAAGGAGGCGGGGTAGGAGGACGACGCTGTGGACGTCGTGAACAGCATCACGGAACCGTATCCCACGAACTACCGCGAGGCGATGAAAACCAGGCAGAAGGGGCCTGGCGAAGGCCATCGCTGAAGAGCTGCAGGACAACGGAGTCAGGTAGGCGGTGCGCCTGCCGCGCGGTGTTCATGCATTACATGACAAGTGGTGTTTAATACTAAACGTGATGCAGAAGGTGCAATCGAGCGACTCGATGCTGGCCTAGCGGCGTCTATTAAACGAGCAGATTTTCGGGGGGAAACTAAAGTGTGATGTTCACAGCCGTCATAGACATGACGAGCGTCAAGATGATCCTGGTTCAGGTACGGACGCGTGTGTGTGTGAGTGGGGCGGGGGGGGGGGGGGGGGGCAGTTATGCACCGAGATGTGACAAATGCCTACGTTAAGGCCGACAAGGAGGAGAAATTAGATATCTCACAGGGAATGATGACCGGGGACAAGACGAGGAAAGAACTGGGCGTGGAACACGCTGGAGAGCTCGTCCTTGGGCTCAGGAAGCATTATATAGGCTCACGCAGGCCGGGGGGGGGGGCTGTGGAGAAAGGTTCTGCATGCTAAACGGAAAGAAATAGGCTTCAAGCAATGCTTGACGGACATGTGCGTCTATTACCGAAGTGAGGGCAGTGCGATTCTCGTCGTGGGGGTATACGTAGACGATTAGCTCGTCGCTGACACGGCTCATACAGCAGTTGACAGGTTTTTCGGCGAACTGTCCGACCTGGGAATTAATGACCTTGGGGAAGCGCACAAGCTCTTCGGCATGAGGATCACCTATGACGAGAAGGAATGATTTGATCTCGACCAGACAGTGACGATAGAGGACCTGCTGAAGGACTATGGGACGGAACAAGCGCATGACGTGAGCGCCCCCATTACAATAAACTTAGGGTGAACAAGACATGCTGCCCATGTCCGGAGACCGAGAGGTAGTCATGGTAAAGAAGTTTCAGTCATTGTGGGCAGGCCACTCAAGATCGCGCGTTGTACGCGTCCAGATGTGGCTTTTGCTGTCCATAAGGCATCACGTCGTACTCACGCGCCTACGGTCTCGATTGGAATCTACCCAAACAAATCATACGCTACATGGCAGTGACTAAGAAGGTGCGACTGATAATGAAAGGTGAAGGAAAACGTCAAGGTGCCTTGAAGGCCGTCGGATATAGTGATGCAGCCTACGCTGTAGATAAGGACGACAGGAGGTCTGTGACGGGCGGCTGGTCACGGTGGACGGCATGCAGTGAGTTGGCTTTGCAAGACACAGAGCGGAGTGCCACTATTAATAATGGAGGCCGAGTACGGCGCCCTCGGTCATGGGACAAGGGCTGGTCGGAGTACGTGAACTGCTGAAGAAACTGGAGGCCGCGGTTGAGCAACCAATGCCATAGCGAGTGGGCAATTAGGCGATACTCAAGCAGCTGGACAGTGAAGGAGCGTCGTTGTGAACGAAGCACGTGGATTTAAAAATTAAGTTTGTAGGTGATTACACGAAAAAAACCGTTCGGTTGCCGTAATACCGACAGTCGAAGTGAATGCCGGCAGATGTGTTGACGAAAGCGTTGTGGGCGCCCAGGCTCGAAAAAATGAGGATGGAAATCGGGTTGCACGGGGCGGTATTGCAAAGACGCGATCAGCGGCAGCACCAGTGAGGAGGGGTGTCAGAAACGGACCTTGAAAAGACAGTAGCAGTGGTTAGAGAGGTTGCGCTGGCACGTGGCATGGATCTTGATATGTGCCGAGGAGGATTGATTACCCGAGTGGTACCCTGGGGGATTGGAGGCTCACAGAGCTCCCTGTGTAGGCCAAGGAAATTGGAAACAAGTTGGTAGGAGAAAGATCTAATCTCGCATTGGCTTTTGCTTCAATCTACACACTGTGTTGTGCGGCCTACTGACCCAGTGGTCAAGGTCTTAACAGTTTCGGGGCAGCAAGCACTTCAAGTTGTTGCACTAGGCGACGAAATGGCGAGGAGCGCCTACGAACTTGATCTTGCTTGCCTCGCGTCCAACGTGTCGTTGCATACCCGAGTAATGCATACTTGCTGCTTGCACTGAGCCTTGGGTGCCATGTTTTAACTAAAGTTCAACACAATAATTATGTAAATTGCCTTATATAAAATATTATTTTATTTAATCGATTTATTATTACTTTTTTAGCTCGAAAAGTTTCAGTTACCACTCCTGCGGACAACGAGGACCGTCTCGTACAATTTGATCGTTTCAAGAATCCACCTCCCAGCTCCTCCAGATACGTCGAATATTCCGACGACACGGACGAATTGTTTCGTTCGTAGGCATTACCAATTTCATATCTTTTTATCCTCGATCTACAGATACTGTCAGCACATATAATGTTTTTGTGACATAGTGGGCGTTTATTTCCAGGAAACCAGATATATACCCGGACGACCCCCACCCGGACCAGGCAGCAAAGTAAGTCAGCAAGCGAACATAGAGCCAGAGCGACTCGCGCATCAGATACGAAAACGCCCGAAGAGAGTAGAGCATAGCGAAACCGAGTGAGAAGCAGATCCCAAGAGATAATCATTTGTCTAATCATCCCCGGGGCGGTTGCCACCGGGGAGAGCCTAACTCAGTGTTACTTTTCCCTTCAAGATCGCAGATCAAGTCCAACTTGACTAACTCGAACAGGACAAGGACGCGAAAGCTGCAACCGCGTTTGAAGGCTACTCCCAGGTACGAACTACATCCTTTTTAATGGGGTTCCCTCCAGCATTTCATATCTGCCCCTCCCGGAAGCGCGGTCTGGCCGGTTCGGGTTCAGCACTCCATATTCTTTAGGGTCTCGCCCGTGGGGTCTCTCCCCCAAAATATCTACGGCCTTCGCCGGTGGAGTCTTGCTCCAAAAGCAACTAGTGTTTATATTGTTTAGTGCGTACTACCCCAGACGTCCCGGGACCCAGGTAGCTGTCCCCAGACGCTTACGTGTTTAGCTACCCACCAGCGTATATCGAAGGTCAGAATCCTCCGGGGTTCTCAGTGGTTGACCATACCTCTGATCAATACAGCCGATTCGAAGGGGGTTCACAAGGTGAGTTTACTGACCAAGTTTCCCGGACACATCTTAATTCCCTAGAAGGCCATCCCCAGGAAACTCACGGCCCCGGATTAATTCCTCGTCCGGGCGTAGCCGTCTATCCAAAGGAGATTCTCCTCCTGATCCACTTGCGTGCGCATTTGTCAAGTGGTCCTAGGGTCGAAAGTTCCAAGCGGTACATCATATTTTAAGCACTAGCCAAAACTGAGAAGTCATGGATGTGAGTGAGAAGGGCTGTCTTTCGTGGAATAAACACAGGGCCCAATACAAACGGTAAGTTTAATTTTTGTAAATCCTATCGCCGTATCACGGTGTGCGACACGTAGCTGGGATACATGCAGAACGCAGTACATCAGCACCCATTTTATATTTTTTGTTATATCTGGCTCAAGCAGTTCAGTACTTTCAGGTATGGTATCTTAGCGCGCCCTGGATAGAAAAACCAAGAATATAGCGATTGGAAAGCTAGCAGCGCAATGATCTTACGGTTAAACCCGAGTGAAAACCTGAAAGGGCCGGACCGCACTAATATCCGCCTCAAAATTGCCCTTATCCAATGTCAATTTATCAAATACTCTTTATTCGGCCCAATGCACCAGGCTAGCAATGTATATGACATCCGTCTTATTGTGACATCCGTTTTATGGTGGCAGATGTGATGTCGCTATGAAAACTACTTGAAGTATCTTCACAGTGACAATTATTAACTCCAGTTGTTCTGAGCAATAAACCATCTTCGTAGAAACAGTGGACACAGTGCGAGTTTTTCGAAAGCCGAGATTGTTCACAGAGTTGCTGCGAAGGTATTAAGTTGCCAATTAACGACAAAGAATACGTCAAAGACGATTGGAGCCTTTTTAACTTGAACCATAAAGTCGTGGCCAGGCAAACGAGTTTCGACAAGAGAATGATAAAATGATTTTACACGCATCTTGCTTTCGGTTTGTTTCTTCGTGCGGGCAACGTAGATCCAGCAAAACGCTAGAACTATCGTTTGAATACTGTGAATAAACTTATTGAGTACCAGGGTGCGACAGACCGCCCGCTCCAGGGTGACGAATTTATAGCAACGTTCTTACATCACCCCAGGACAAACGAGGGTGTACTGAATTCGAATTTGAATTTGTTGTGGGTTATTTAATAGCCGGCTAACTACAACCTTCGCCTATGGACCCTTACTTGAAAGAGCACAGACCCATGGTAGTGCACTGAAGTAATACGGTACGGGGCCTGGAGGGGAAATATATAGACTAACGAGTGGAACTACGATAGCCTCGAGACATCCAGATTTCGCTGATATCTCGATGATATCGGCATGGTTAAAGGCTGAAGTACCGAAATTACCCAGCTAATCGCTTGCAAGAACAAAAAGAATAGCCGTCGCTGGGGAGTCCGCACTGGATAGTCCTAATTTAGATATATAAAGCAGCCACCAAAACGATAATATCATTGGATTCTTCACGATCTATGCAATGATCTGCAAGCACAAGGACCAAGATATACCTTGATTAGTCACGCCGCCACGACACCCAGGGTAGCGTAAACCGTCTGCATACGTTCGAGGCTTGCGCAACCGGCGTTCTCCGGCGCGCCACAGCCAGCCACCTGCATATCAACAAGACATCCAGAACAGCATGTTTTTCAAGTTATTTGTTTTAAATGTAGGTTGACAGAAGATATTAAAATACAACGCTCTGTCAACCTACAGAGCAATGCACCGAACAGAACCTTCATAAAAGGATACAATTACTTGCACAACTATATAATTTGCGCGATTGCATAATAAAAAAAAGTATGCATTGAATATTATCCATGTTTAAGCTCGGGATCACCTAGATTGGAAGGCTTCAGGTAAGGGGTGGCTTGTTGGCTTGTGTAGTTGACGGATAATCAAAGACTGACTGTATTTTGCTTTATCGTTTTTTTCATCAGCTATCTTTGTCTACCGTGGAGTACCTTCGAGGAACTTGATCTCTCCGATGAGATCCATCGGGATACATGTCTTATATCTTGTATTACCTTGATTTCACATTTGTGGTATTTGTTGGGCTAGCTAGCCAGCACTTAAAGTGCTTCCTACATGTATCTCAGTATAATATTTCATATTGTTGTTAAAATTTTAGAGCTTCTTTGGCGAAGCACGACCTTGTATTGAAATTCCATTCCAAACTAGAGCACTTTGCATTTCTTTATAGAGTAAAATGTGCTCTTATTTACGATTTTTCCGGTAGCATCATTGTCGGCGACTATACTTGGAATTTTAATCCTCTGTGAGAGCTAAAAAAAAAAACAAGCACCATGCGGTTTCACAGACGAATTTGTACTTTCGATACAATGAATTCACTGGCCGCAGGCAGCTCGCGTCTCGTGTTGACGACGAATAGCATTTCTCAGTGGTAACGCACGCTTTCATAAAGCTGCCGTGCAGTATGCGATGAAACTACAAGGTGGAGCATCAGCCTCGGCCGGTCACTGGATAGGTTTTCGACAATTTCTGCACAAGACTTCGAAGTACTACGAAGTTGTAACACTCATCATAGCCTAAATACTCCTACGACCAGGATACAGTATATCCTCAACAATGTCGCTTTCAATCGCTGCATTCCATTCTCCAACACAAGGCTAGTCGCGAACATCAGCGCACGCGAGTTTGATCTTAGTTATTACCGTCGAGAGCATTCATCGCCCTATTAACTGCGACAAAGTTGAAATTGTGCAGTTGAACACTTTAAATTACGGGCTCACGTCACGTCAGTTACCATTGTTAACACTTCAACGTATTCTACCACAAGTATCTGATCGATGAGGCACCTCAGTAGACGCTACTTCTCTGGCAATTCCCCTGTTCCACTGACCAAAAGGCTGCGAGAATGGGATTCCAGAATCTCCTCTATTTATTTGGCGCCACCCTCTCCAATTTCTCCAACTGCCCCTGTTGCTTCAACCTCACCAACTCCTTCACGTAGAATTGGTAAAATCGGTTCTTTTCGAGTGTTGCCTTGTTCGCGTGCCACAACCCCAAGAATTCCTTTACGTACAAAGAGCTCACGTTTTTCTCCAACAAAATCTCTATTCTCGCAATTTTTTCCAACGGTGTGGCGTCCTTATCGAAAAAGACGGTAGGTCGGTAGTAACCAGAGCCGAACAGACCAATTTTGTAGCCGTCATACATAACAGCAAAGTCTCTGTAGTCCTTAAACTCTTTCGTATCCTTGATCTTCGCCAGCTCAAGAACAATGTCTTTGTTTGATATCTTCTCCCACCCGTCTGGCGATTTAACTTCTTTGAATTTTGTCTGTTCACTCAGTTTCAACCGTTTCCATGTCTCGTATGTGCCAACGTTTCTTTTGTAGATATCCCTCCACATGATGTTTTCTCTCAGCTGTTTCGCATACTTCTCCAATCGTAACTCGATTTGAGCTGCTGTCATGGTACCCCTCTTGACCAGCTTTTCTCTGACGTAGTTGACAGGCTTATACTTTTCAAGCCACCAGGTTGTTTTAAGCGACACTGTCATACTCTCAACACCCTCCTTAAGAGAGGACAATATCGGATTGCCCCTCTCATCCGCATCAGGTGAGGCTTCCTTACCGGAGACATTGTCGTTCACGCTGGTTGTCTTTTCGGTCCGCAGAAATCTCCCCTGGCTGACGCCATCGTGGCTTGTAACTGGGCCCTGCTCCAACACTGAGACGCTGTTCTCCTTAGTCGGCACAAGAGCATTGCTACTCGCCAGGACAGTGAACAAAGCCACCAACAAAGTGCGGTGGAGATGCATGAGCGAGTCCGTTGGAGAGGATGCAGCACCCAGCAGAAAATTGCGAACTGATAAGCGGAGTCAGTACTGCGGACAGCCGGGGTCGGAATAGAGCGGGTTTTTAGATCCAATTGGTCCGTCCAAAAAAGCTCTACCCAAATTAGCAGAATACAAACTTTGACTGACATGTGAGTACGATAGAGACTAATTATAATTTTGGAGGTACGATTGGGGATTCAGTGAATCCCCAATCGTACCTCCTAAATGAATCATTCAGCTGGGCTGTTTCAAAATGATTGGGACTTTGTCTGTGAGTACTTGAATGGCAAATTTGGCAGGATTCAAAATAAAAACAACAAAAATGGTAGCATTACTATAATATCGAGCAGTTTCTGGTACATGTACTGTAGTACTGCAAATTTTTTACTTGTTCTAGTATTATTTAGCTAAAATTACATATTATGATATTAAAGCCTTTAATACCATTATAATATTTTGTTTCAAATGGCTCGTTGGAACTCAAACCTGCAAGAAGTTACGACAGCGGAGGGTCATGCACTAGCACTTGTAGGCAGGTAGAAGAGATTCTAGATGAGAACCTTGTGAATAGCAGCTTGTAAAGGGAGAAGTGACTTGCATGAAACTTGTTAAAAGAAGAAACGAGGACCAATTATTCAGCGTCAATAACTCGTTTAGTAAAAGACACGTAAGACTCGGATTAGCTCGCGGGGGTTATAGTAAATTTCAGTAGGACTTTCATATTTCTCGCGGGACTAGCAGTAAGTTTTGAAAACTTATAGCTTGCGTCGTCTAAGCAAGCTCTTGCTGCAGTGCTGTTATTAGAAACCAATCAATCTCTGACTCGTATATTCGCGTCTGTTCCTCACGGCGTATTATCATGACTGACCCCAAAACGGTCACGCTTTACCATTGCTGGCCCCCAAATCAACACATGGGCGTTGTCCGGTTATGATTGGCAGCTTGAAATGAAGTCGAGAGTAAAACGAAAGAAATAAGCAGCTTGGATTAGTATAAAGAGTTTTAGAACGTGTAGATGATTTCGTCATTTATGGCTGCTAGCTGAGCAGTGAAACTCTCCTGTCGGTGATCGCTGTCGTACTTTCGGGGAAGGTGTTCGAATGGACATTGGACAACAACGTATTGCCCAGGCTTCACTTCACCCGCACAGTCATCGCTAGACGCACGGCTTGAGCAGCGGGTGGCATTGTGGTCAGACTCGCCACAGTTACTGCAAACATACAGCTTGCGTGGTTTTTTGCTTGCAGCTCTGAGGTCGATGCCAACCACAGCACGTATATCAGCGACGATATATTTATCTACGCTAGAATTGTGAAGGGCTTGATGGGTCGAACTGTGCGTGCTCCTACCGCCTTTGGTTGGTTCTCCACGACTACGAAAACGCCGCTCACCCGTAGCTTTGTCGCGGCCGGAACGTTTGAACCGTTCGGCATGGATTGGATTTAACTGGAGGCGCAAGGATCATAGTTTTTGGAGTCAGCTCACTCTCCAGAGGTAGAGTAATAGTTGGCTCTGTAAATGCTTCAGCGTACGAGGCGACAGTGTACGCGTTTGGAAAGAAAGCAAAGGTGCCGATATTTGCCGAGCTCTTGGACAAGCTATACAAAGTGGCAATTATGTGCTGACACGTTATTTGAAGGTGTTCCCGGTCAGAACAACGAGTACACGTTTTAGCAGCAAGATCCACCTTATACTCAGTGGTACAACCACTTTATTGGGGACAGTTGGCTCCACCGGAAGGCTCGTTGACGGTGCCATCTTCAACACTCATGCTTTTGCGTACCGGCTCAACTTAGAAGATTGAATTAGTACTTTTCCTTACTCGATATATACCGGCCAATTCAAGCTGAACGTTAAAAAGTTCCATTGCTCGCAGGGTAATTGTTTCACTCTGCGACAACCACTTCGACGCAGTAGCTTTCTTTTGAGCCAGCGTCTCGACTGCGCGTCTACAGAACATTACAAGGGCCCCATACACGTTCTTATCACGCACACCACTAACGCGCAAAGCGTTATGTTCGCCTTCAATCGCGCTTGTAGTACGACAGGAAAACAAAGGTAGTCTCCGCCCGAAAGATTTAGAATTCTGTCATTTATCACATAAAAAGCAACCTCTTCAGGACTTAGCGAGCCATTACCATATTGCGTCCAACTGGTCGGATGAATTAAACGTAAATATTCCGAAACACTCTGGGTTTTCTTACGTTCTCCCGAACCGTTGGTTCGATGTACTGGGAAAGCGAAGTGGATCAAACCTAGTACGGTCTCGTACTCACGTGGAGTTGTAGTGGTCTGAAGATGAAAACCATAGGGCCAGACGTTCTCGATGTTTGGGTCCACTGCTTTAAAACGGTCTATAATGTTGAACAGTATGTGGAGAGAACAGAATTTTAAGTGGATGTCGAGTCCACGCTCACTTAAGCGAACTTGAGCGTCACGCTGCTTCCCTCGGTCAGAAAAAACTGGAAAATCCGACAAATTGAATCCGGCCAGAGAACAATTCGCAAAAACCATTCAAAGTTGTCAGAAGTTTCTGAGGAAATGAACGCTATTGCTGCTGGTAAGTTCTTCCAATCACCGTCTTTTCCCGTAAGTAGGACACAAACACCCTTGTAACGTGAATGCTTCATAAATGCTCCATCACACTCCAACACAGTGTGACTGCTTATTAATAAGAGATCCGAATGACAAGAATACTCGTAAAAAGCTGCCTAATGTGTCGACCTGACAACAAACCCGAGATCCTGTGTTTTGTCTAGCAAAAGATCGTATAAACGCGGGCAGGAGATCATAGCCATCACCAACGTCCTTCATACGAGATTTTGCTTGCAGTATTTGACGATACACCATTGTGGGGCGGTCGTACACGTTTACCTTGTCAACCTTATCCAAGGACGTCACCACTCGAGCTGCAGCTGTGCTTAAACCTTCAACGATCGCAGTGTCGAATTCAGCCAGCTGGCTAAGTTGTCTCCCTGATTAATATCGTTTAGCGTCGCAAACGTCTGAATGCTTGAGCATTAGAGAGCGCACATACCAGGCACCGGCAGGAACAAAAGACATCTTTGAATGAGAGCGCTTCGATGATTTCTTCTTGTGCAGACACACAAACCACGAACATGCGTCCGATTGACAGCGCCACATCTTCGCGTGACCGGACGAGTTGCTTTGAAAGATAGACTTGTTATCGTTGAATGCAAGATCTTTAAGGAATCTGGTAGCTTCGGGAGCCGATGCAAAAACAGAGTTAACTTGTATTGTTCCGCGGCCATGCTGGGCGAGTAGATCGATATTGCCGCCGCTCATACCAACTGGAAAATAGCTGATGTATGAGAAACTTGTGCCATTTTCTATTCAAAGCTTGAAATGTATTTCACATTCGTAACCACCGCAGTTCTTGTTTTAAATTTGCAATCACTACGCGGGTCACATACGAGATCACGGACATGTACGACAGCCCTAACGTCCTGTGCTCAATAATACATACGATAGCTGCTCGACTTCTACTCAAGCTGCCAATCACAACTGGGCAACGCCCATGTGTCGATTTGGGGACCAGCACTGATAAAGCGTGACCGTTTTGGGGTTAGCGGTGATAATACGCTGTTCCTCACGACAGTACTTTTGCTCTGGTGAAACTACAAACCGGAATACTTCCCATCACTTAGCTCGCTCCGAGCAACTTCTTTGCTGCAAGTGTCTGCCAATACGTATAGTATCAATAGCAGGCTCAGCCTGAGGCTGCTACTATCCGGTGTCTCAGACACCGTGTCTGTTGTTGTAGGCTACAGCCTGTAGCTCCTCTCGATTCACAGTTGTTGGTGAGGATAGCAAGTTCGTGATGGGAACCCAAACTCTGGCCACATTCAGTCTGGGCCAGATAGTCCACATTGTGGATTCCACAAGCATGACAATGTCAAGTACCAGTGTCAAGTGGTAGGAAATACTTCGAAGTAGGCATCTGTACATTTGTAGCATTCCGCAAAAAAGGCCAATCTGGGGCTGTATTAAAACAGTACCGCGTATCTGGTCCACACTAATATTACTTTGAAGTATTAGTTATGTGATTTTATAAACAACGGTGGGCAAAACCACGAATTTCTTATGAGAGAATAGGTTATCTGGATTCCAGTCCAGGGTCTGACTCCTGTGCATCATAGATCCCCTCCAGAAAATTTTACAGGAGGGGATGCTTCTCAAGTTCAATGAAAGCACTGGGGACTCTCTGGATTGAATCCATTTCTTCAGTGGAGAGATGGATTTTCCGTAGGACTTGATGTCAACAGAGATATCAGCCCTTTCGCGTGTATCTTGTTAATATTAATAGATGATGCAATTTATTAATACTTCGAAGTACATGTTTCATATACATGATGTATATACATGTATTACGGGCAGCAAAAGCGTAAAGGATGATGGCATATTACTTAAAAGAATGCGTTGCCAACACGCATCGCTTACAATAAAGAGCAAGCGATTCGTTTGAAGCCAATCGCTGAACCATCCTGCCAGGATAGAACACATGAATCCTGGGTTCCATCCGCTGAAAGTACCAACGAGATTTGCAACTTTATCCTACAGACAATCCTCTTTGTAGTGATACCATCGGGAAGCCAATATTTATCACTATCCGGAGGAACTACTATCTAGAATTCTCTTGAATTTGTTGGCGTCTGACGCCTTTTTCGTATGAAAACTTTTGCGTTTTCTGTGCGTCTGTGCGCACACGAATTTATTTTAGCCCGGACGACTTTTCCATACAAATCGCAGCTATTTTGGGGAGTAAGCAAACTGCTTACGAATTTGTTGGCGCCAAAGGCACAGAAAACTCTACTGTGAAACACAAAACTAAAAGCGATATCGCGCTGAGTAGCATTGCATAGCACGAGGCGTTAAGCTCAAGGTGGAGCAGCGTGTTGAGGAGCTGCGTTCTATGGAGATGACGTTATATGGCTAAATCTTAGTACTATCGCCACTCTTGCGGTAGCTCGGCCACCGTCACAGTCGACGCCGCCATGGTTTAATAATCTAGAGCTACGCGCCACCACCTCCCTCCAATATCGGTAGCTGGATACGCAAAACCTTCACTAAGATGCCCCGCGTAGTGTAGGTTCTGCGTATTCAGCTACCGAGTCGTGGCAGGACGATCTTAAATCATTATATCGTGGTTGCGTCTACTGCATCGTTCGCGCGGTGGCATTGCTGAGGATATGTGTCATAGTGTGATCTATTTCAACTCCATTGTTGGCAGTACTACTATAGTTCAACTTTTGGCGCTTCGTTAAAATGACAACAATGCTTGAAAGCCTGGCCTGGGCCAAATCGTCACCGAGTCGCTAAAGCTCCCAAACACACATAAAAATTACCAGGGCTAATAAATGCTCGTGAAACCCGCGATATCTATCAAAGAATTTGAACTGCATTTCGTAGTCTCTCGCTGTGTTTCCCAGAGTTGAGAGCTGTGCGATTATGACATGCATGCCCAGTGTCAGAAGTGAGTTACTCTACCAAAAGTCACGTACCGTTCGACTAAGTAGGGTCACAGGATTGTCAAACAAATTCTTGCTACAAATAAGTGTACCATAACAAGGTACCATTGTTTTATTGGCTACACTGCTGGTATTGAAACCGCGGTTCAGGTCACTGGTGGCTCATAGTGCGGCTAATGCTCCAACCACAAGTAAACTTGCACAAAACAGAACAACGATCACTCAAAATTTCGCTCTTCCTTGCAGGATGCCCTCACCTGCTAACGTCGCCGAGATGGATCACAACAGGCAAGGCCAATACCTACGCTCTTTCTTCATACTAACACGATTAATGTGCCGTCTCGAGTAATGAGCGCTCTTCATACTCTGCAGAGCTTGTTTTGGCAGGAATTAGGTCGCAAGCAGGGTCTAAAAAATCAAACGTCCGTATGGGAGAGGAGTTTCTAAGAATGTAATCGGTAGGCATCCGGATTTCGGGTCGCCCTTTTTAGACATCCAAATTAAACCGAATTATAAAAGCGAATAATCCGGGTACAGCTCTAGTATTGGCCAGTAGGTTCAGAGAGCCGAATCTCCGCCAATCGCGCGTGGCACAATTTTCTTGTGACTTGTATTTTGTACGCTAAAGACTCGACACATTTGGTTTACCGCCCAGAATACTCACTTTTAGGCAGAATTCACAATACGATTCTATTCGGAATTGTTTCAAATACTTCGAAGTATGTATCTAAGAAGGTACCCTCTAAAACTTGATGTTTTCTCGAATGACAATGTACATGAACTATTGATTAGTAACGGCCCTGTGGTTTCAGTACTTGGATAAATTTAATACAGTTAAACCTTGTTTGATTCCAACCGGTTATAATCGGTTGAATCCGAATTTGGCCCAACCACATTCTCTAATTTCTACAATACAGTATAGTACATGATATGTATATATGATGTACTGTTCTGCCTCAAATTTCAAAACAAATTTTGCACGGAGCGTCACCAATCCAGCGTACTTATTTTCCGCTCCCAGCTCCCCGGGAGAATACTCTGACGTTTTTATTGGCTTTGTTACCATCACATAAGATTTGCCGGCCTCCCGAAAAACCTCCCCTCCCGATTTTTATTTCGCGTGGTCGGGAGCGGGAGATTTTGTGGGACTTTGAGATTGTATTAAACCATTAAATAAACTATGCTACTGAGGGGGTTATTGCTGGGGCAAGAAATTATGGCTTTTTGACCTGCATTCTCCCGGGAATTTTCCCGGGAACTTAAGAACGATAACAGATGTACTGGATTCCCCAGTGCATCTGCTAAGTTCTTGTTAGCGACGAACCGGCGGTAGTGTAGCCGACGACTGGACGTCGTCCTCCTGGCAGTCAACGATTTAACTGTAGTCAATCGCTGTCAGCTAGGATATTACCAGAGCCCGACCCACCGTTGTAGTCTTTTAAATTCTATATGAGGTCTAATTATATGAATGAACTATTCTAATGTGGTGGAAGGTGAAGAAGTGTAAGCCCCTTATCGACGATAAGTTATCGTACCGGATTCCACAGGTTCTCTGCAACCACGGATTCTTGCAACAGGCGTAAAAAGTACATACAAAACAAGCATGTTCAATGTATTTACCACTTTGTACATTTCCCTTATCTCCTTGAAGTGAACTTTGTACGCGGTTGCAGAGAACATGTGGAATGCGGTACTGGCAGACGTTTTAGTGCGTTGCAGGCTGAACGTTTGTATTTGGGCGCCCTTCCCGCTAGGACGACAAAATACTGACAGGTAGTTGTAAGACTTATTTTACTCAACTTACTGTTGCGTATTGTAAAAGTCTGATCCGACAGTTTGTACGGCGTGTATCGCTTTAATGCTATTAAATAAATGCCTCATGAAGGCACTCGTATGTGGATGATATATTATAATGTACCGAAGGATAAAGACTAGGTCTCTGAGATTCTGATAACGCCAATTGGGCACGTGGAAAATAAAATGTTACCTGGCATGTGACAGGCATTCAACACATCACGAATATCGACCGCGTGTTTAAAGCGTTCACACTGGCCTTGGTGGCCTCAACACTATTACTGAACCCCTTATATATCCATCTTCCGTCGATTCCTATAGGTTATATTGTTACAGTCCCAACATGTAGCCCTCTCCACCATCTCGTGAGGCTTAGAGCTAGTAGTATTATGAACGAACTGCTTCTTAATCTTCTGCCGTTGTTCTCCGGCTCGTCTAGCAGCAATGGCTTCTCCGACCCCTTCGAGCAAATCTTGTTCTTTCTTGAGACAACTGTATTATTCGTGCGCACCCGGAAGCTCCGTAAATACTTATCAACATCAATATTAGTGTCATATATGTTTTAATAGCGTAGCATGAATACCTGGTCAGTTTGCTTCATGTACTATAGCTGTGGAGGCCTTCCCGAGACTCGAACTCTGATCGGTGAAAGGGTAGTGCGAACACCTTCATCTCTTCCTCTTCTACCCCTTCGACCTGAATACTCCGAGGATGGGTCAAGCCTTCTGAGCCGCCCTGCTTGAACTGGCTGTTCGTGTTGCCCCCGGTCTCCGTCGCAGAATCCACCCATACCGCATCACTGGATGCAGGAAGTGGAGACGGGGAGTAGTCGGATGGCCTGCCTTGAGCCGAAGGACTCGTCCTAGCCTTCACCCGAAGGAACCGGGTTGTGTTTTCCGTCGCCGCAGCCATTACGCGTAGATATCGCCCCATGGCCCCTTCCTTCCAAATGAGCGGTGAGGACCTATATACAGGAAAAGTATCAGGACTCCTATTAGCTCCATTTCTGTTCGATACTTGCTAGACAAAAAGTCGGATCAGTGTTTTCGTGCACTTTTATCGACAAAGGAAGTATTTTGCTTTTCAATGTTTTTGTCCTTTTCACTTGGCAGGATCCACGATTTATAATAATTTGGAGCCTATATATTAAATCGAGGTCTATAAAAGTGCACATTGTTGTGGTTGCACTACGCTGTCTACTTTCTGGATACATACCGCTAGGCACGCGGCGTACGCATGCCGAACATGAGCTACAGCTGAAATTGCAGCAACGGTGGTAGATCATTTGGGATCCTGGATTGTGACTGGGCGATTGCTTCAATCTCGACTATTATGGCATCAGGAACGACAAGACAATCGCGACATGAGGTGTTCCCGTTGTGTATCTCTTGCTAGGAAAGTCCAAAACTGGAGCAATTTCTTGACAAATCACGGAGTCAAATTCTTTCTGCTCCTACTTGAGCCAAGTAAGATTTAGTAATTGATAACCTGGTGAATACGTCTGTCTACTCCGAAAAATATCTCCACAATTACATGATTTCTAAGATAACATGCGATCTATGAGATTTATAAAACGTTTCACTTGAGCATACTATGATCTGAATTTGTGTACGCTACACAGCGGGCGATTGTTGTGCTTCTACGAAGCACTACCTGGATAAAAGTAAGCTTGCCAAAGGTTTGAAAAATGGTTGAAAGTCATATTCATAGAGAAGCTTCGACACGGCAGATGCTGCGGCTGCGAAGCAGGCGCAGTCATCATACAGTACAGAAGAGTCTGTGAAACGATGCCGTTAGGTTCCCTTTATGCATAATGCACATCTGGAGACAAAAACAAGCCTTAAAATTTTATAAAACAGTATCCATAAAGCAGATACATCTACTGCGGCTGCGAAGCGTGAGTGTATCATATTATTCAAATGCTGTTCATTTAATATCAAAAAAAAATTAGGGTGCATTGGCTTGGTTATCTTAGCCAGCATGTTCATGTTTCCTTCCTTAACAAAGTTAATCAAATAAGTTTTACATCACCACAGTAGCAAAGTCATCTGAGGTAGCGTCCAAAAAATGAGACTTCTTGTGCCAAAGCATTTCCTAAAAGTGACCTTCTAATTTGTTGTAGATATCTTTATTTTTTCTATAGAAGCCTTTTGCATGAATGCATTGAGACGCGAGACCACGTCTTGCATCTTTCGATGTGTAGATAGAAGACCCACGGGGGGTTGCGGCTCTGTTTTCCTGATGTACTCTATACTCTTCTGTACTGTATACTGTAGTAGTCTCCTCTGAGCTTGTGAGAGATTTTAGATTCATAAGTGTACCGGTTTCGGTTACCGGCTTCAGCTACCGGCTTCAGCTACCAGCTTCATCCGAAATAATCTGTTTTTGGGCTGTCCCAGCAGCACACTGCACTGCTTTCCCAGAAAAATTATTTGTATGTGGGCTAGACCTTGCTGTTCTTGCAAGCAAGTATTGAGCACCGTAGTTTCGCTACTTCAGCATTGAGATGCGCAGATATCACTGAGATATCAGCGTTATCTGCACGTCTCGAGACTATCGCAGCTCCACTCGTTAGTCTATCCCTTTGCCACCCCAGCCTCAGTACCGTGTTACCTCAGTATACCCTCGCTTGTCCAGGAGTGCGATACCACAGTGCTCACAACCTTAACTCGTCTACGAGTGAAAGATCCGCTGCTCCCCGCGTGCTTTTTCGGTTGATGTAAGAACGCCACACCTGGGAGAGAGCGCTCTGTTGCACCCTGGTACTCAGCGCGCGTCGGACATCGAGTTATCGGAAAGAAGGTACTTAAGTATATGCCCAGAAGCTAACTAATGCAATACCCGTTGCTGTAAGTATACCGAATATACTTCTTCACAATTATCGAGCGATAGCTATAGCGGTTAGCTGCATCTACGCTCCCCTGAAAGCAAGATGCGTGTAAAACCATCTTATCATTCACTTGTCGAACCTCTTTTGCCTGGCCACGACTGTATGCCTCCAGTTAAAAAGATTTAGATCGTCTTCATTTTAATGGCGACTTCGTAACAAATTCCCAGCAACTCTGTGAAAAATGTTGACCCTCACTTCTTGTGAGCAGAATAACTGGATTTAGTAATTGTCAGTGTGAGTAGTTTTCATAAGGGTGAATGGTTTTCGAGTGCAGGCAGTTATTGCACAATAATGTCCGTTCGTCTAGTGCTCTCTGTAGCTGCTGCCAGATAGCTTTTGGAGATATTAATACATCTTAACCAATCTAAATGCTACCACAATTTCTCGATATATGGGTATGGGCTGTATTCAGTGATTGAAAAAAATATATTGGACGGCATATTTAGGCACTACTGCTAATTGCAGTACCCAATGCAATTCTTCACAAGCATGCAATCTCGTATTGAACTGCTGGCCTTGATTGCAATCAGCATTGCAATCCTCGCTTTGCTGCAATACCGTATTGAAATACAGTATTGCAATATTTAGCACATCCTCGTGAGAATATAGCGATCTATTCTGTTTACAAGTATCGAGTACTTACTTTAGTGCCGTTCAAAAATGTTCGATTAAAGCGTGAAGATGAATATTGATACCTATTTATAGGAGCCAAAGCATTGGGTGCGCGCTAATTGAAAGCTAGTGCGGCATAGAGACCCGTGACTCTCGCTCACTTTTGGTTTTATTCTATCGCAGGGGCGCACTTCTTCGGCCGACTGCACCTGCTTCCCGGTGACTCCGTCTCCAGTTCGCCTCACAACCGATACCATGCCAAGCGAAATCGAGGTCCAAATTCATCGTCTCTCGTGTGCCGCTAGTGCTTGGGTTCTTCTTCGCCGTTACGACAACCGACGGAGCTGTGTATACCGTACGTGCAACAATTGTACGGAGCTTCGAAGTGGTTGAATACGTCGGGGGAGAGATCTTACTGTCTGCAAGTGGATAGTGTGGATTTGGATGCAAAACATGGCTCTCTTAGAGGTAGGCATCCCATTGACCTGGGGCATTGCAGGGATCACATCGTCGAATCAGGTGTCTAGCCGGTCACTGACTACCTGCATCAAGTACCTCGTTCCTTTGGTCAAGTTTCGTGTCGAGCAGATACATGCAGTCCACTGGTTTGTATGGGGTATGCGGTAAGATCAATCAATCATCACTCCAGTGTTTGTTGAGCATCGCCAAGTCGGTCATGACTGATCAACCGCATGAACATGGATGTTTGAGAACATCATGTTTTTGAAGACGAATCGCGAGCTCTCGACTAGTAAGACCGTTTCGATCGCTACACGTGACGCCAGAGCTCCCAGCGAAGACTCGAGTGCGCCTTCCCAGTAAATTGCTTTCATAGTGATTCGACCAATATAGCATTGCAAATATGGCATTGCAATACAGCACTCCGTTGCAATATGGTATTGCAATATCCCATTGTCCCCCAGTACGGTATTGCATTGGTAATTTGGGTATTGGTATCTACTCCTCAGTAACCCACTACCCTGTGTATGCGTCCGTGACTCGGTCTTACACCCACCTTACAGTCTTTACCTTACTTTTTGCCTTCTCTTTGCGACACTTAATTCATATAGATCCCTCCCACGGAATCGACTCTCCCCATCTTCCCGACTCCACACAACTTTACCGACATTACAATAATAGCACAAACGGACAGTTATCCCTGTCCGCTTACGACTCACTTCTGATTAGCTATAATTTTTAATTTTTGATCCGACTTACATTTCATTCAAACATTTTGCGTATTCATACAGAAGCTAAGGGCGCTGAACAAGGACCTTGACCAGGGGCTCTTGGGGATTTTAGCTGCTCGAGTTTATGTGATCGAGTACCAGAAACGAGGTCTTCCTCACGCTCACATCCTTCCGATTTTGCGACCGGAAGATAAGCCTGTGAGCGCAGAGGATGTCGACAAATTGGCCTCGACAGAGCTCTCAGTTAAAGAGAAGTTTCCAAAACTCTATGATACGGTCATATCCAGCATGCTACATGGCCCATGTGGTGCGCAGTACCCCAACAGCCTTTGCATGAAGAACGGAAAGTGCTCCAAGAACTTCCCGAAGCCTTTATCCGAAGAAACTATCATGAGCCCGGACAAATATCCTACGTCCAGGCGACGTCGTCGTCCTGATGGGATTCTCCACCACAAAGGTAAGGTATGGGACAACGCGACGATTAACCAGTGGGTCGTTGCGTATAATCCCTTTTTGTCGCAGAAGTGCAACTGCCACATTAATGTCGAAGTCTGCGCAACGAACAAGGCTGTCAAGTACATCTACAAGTACTTCTACAAGGGATCAGATATGACGACCATTACAATTGACGGAGAGGATATTCAGGCGAATGAGATTCGCCAGTACTTACTGGGACGCTACATTTCTCCTGTGGAGGCTTGCAATCGGCTTGTTGAACATCCAACGCGAGGGTGCTCACACTCTGTCGTCAGTCTACTCATTCACTTGGAGGAAATGGTCGCATATCGTGATCAAGCGACGACTCCGTAGCTGTACAACCTCATACGTAGAGGTCGCCGAACGAAGTTGACCGAGTTTTCGAGCTGTGCTCGCGCGATCCGGTGGGAACAGCAAACTTGCTATATAAGGATGCCCGAAGAAGTACAGATGGAAGGACAACACGTGGCAGCCTTACAAGAAACACGTGGCTTCGCTGGGAAGGATTGTCCACATGTCCCCACGGGATCCTGATCGATTCTTTCTTCGCCTTCTACTGTGTCATCGACGCTCTCCCAAATCGTTCTCTGATCTTCGAACAGTCGGAGGTACCGAGTACACGACGTTTCGACAAGCGGCTGAAGCTCTGGGTTATTTACAAGACGACGAAGAATGGTTCCACTGTCTCACTGAGGTAGCAGTAGACAAGATGCCTTACCAACTGAGGCAGCTTTTTGGGATTTTTTTGGTTTACTCGCTTCTCACCAAGGCAAATGAACTTTGGGAGCAATTCAAGACGCACATGTCGGAAGACTTTGAAAGGGATGTTTCAAACCAGGACACGGATAATCAAGTCGACCGCACTCCCGAAGTCCGGCAAAGAATGGCGGAGTATAAATGCTTGAAGTACTTGGCGGAATACCTGGAATCGAATGGCCAAACGCTGGCAAATCATAGTCTTCCCGGCCTTGACACTTACGACGACGTGTCCTGAGAAGTGGACGGGCCTCAGTCGGCAACGGTTGTAGAACAGGAACTTGGCGTACTCGCAGAACGATCTGCAGAGGATTGTGGAGCAGGCGGACCGGCTGGACGATTGTCAACGGGAGGTTTTTGACCAAGTGATTAGGGCTGTGAACCACCCGGATGCATGAAATAAGCTTTTCTTTCTAGATGGACCCGGTGGAACGAGGAAGTCATTCCTGCTGGAGCACATACTAGCTCATGTTCGTACGCAGCGGGAAATCGCAATTGCTGTTGCTTCCAGTGGGATCGCGGTCACCCTACTGACGGGGGGACACACAGCCCACTCCACATTTCGTATCCCTCTCAAATTGACTGAGTTTTCGACATGCAGTCTGCCCTGGCAGGGACAGAAGGCGCAGGTGATCCGACATGCCAGTTTGATTATCTGGGATGAGGCTCCGATGATGAATCGAGCTTGCTTTGAGGAAGTAGAAAGGTCCTTCCGCGATGTCATGAAAAACGAAACGGAGCCGTTCGGAGGCAAGGTCATGGTGTTTAGTGATGATCACCGGCAAATTCTACCAGTCCTGAAAGATGCTACCCGAGTGGAGACGATTAAAGCTTGCTTCAAGAGCTCGCCACTATGGGAGCACTTGCGTCAAGTCCGTTTAACCGAAAATATACGCGTTCGTACCGCACCTGATCCAGTCAGCGCAGCTGAGCTCTCGGAGTTCTCAGAGTTCCTGCTTCAGATTGGGGGGACGCTATCTAGTGAATGAGGAAATAAGTGAGACCGATATTGCCTCCCACACGATGTGTGTTTTCCCAGAACCCTCGCACCCGTTACCAGCAATCGATGAAGAAACAAAAAGGAGACGACGAGGACATGAAACCGCCCCCAACTTCAACCTTCTTACTCCGATAAATGAGCCGCACCCCCGTGACTTGAACGAAACGGAAGATGACCAAAAAACCAGAAATGTTAATGCACTGATTGACGCGGTTTATTCGAGTGTTGAAGACGAGGATCTACCGGATGACTACTTCGTTGAGCGAGCATTCTGGCTCCAGCTAACGCAAGTGTCAGGCGAATCAATCATATGGTATCGGACCGCCTCACTGGCGAGACGAAGATGTATCTATCGATTGATTCATTCGACGGCGTGACGGATGCGAATCTGTTTGAGCAGGAATTTTTAAAGTTGCTGAACTTCACCGGGATTCCCCCTCACTGAGTAGTGCTGAAGGTCGGAACACCAATCATTATGATCCGCAATCTGAACAGCAAGGAGGGGCTTTGTAACGGAACACGGCTCCGAGTGGTGTCACTCCGGGAACGGAGCATCCAAGCGCGGGTTATACAGAACCTTCCAAGGGTAAGACGGTGTTCATCCCACGGATCATTTTTACCACTGATGACGACAAAGAGTTCCCGTTCACGATGAAGAGAAAACAGTTTCCAGTCATGCCGGCCTCCGCGATGACGATCGACAAGGCCCAAGGACAGTCAATCCACCACGTGGGTATCAACCTGGAACAACCAGTATTCACTTACGGACAGCTATACGTGGCCCTGTCTCGAGTGACTTCAAGGAAGGCGATCAAGATTGCTGTCGACCCGGAGGCGATAGATGAAGACGGGAGAGTATATACCAAGAACATCGTGTACAGAGAGATTTTTGAGGAGGTACCTGTGTAGACGGCGTAATATACATTTTTCATGTTCAGCAGGGTTAAAAGAAAATTGTGATATACATGTACCCCGCCGTAGCGCAGCGGAGGCGAACCTATACAATTGGCTCCAACTAATCATGCCCACCGCGCCCGCGTAGCAGGCGCCTAGAGCGCTAGTTTACTCTACAGTAGCCGAGTACCCTGTCCGTCTGTCCTGCACCTCTCCCTTGCCAGGTGCACCTATCTTTTTGCATTTTCATGTGCCGTGGTTAAGACTGTCCACTCACCTACGATACTGATTTGCACCACTATCCGGACTGCATCACGCAATCGAACGTCACGATTAATCGCATATTGATTGGCTACACGCTAAATACGATGTCGGACTGACTGCAAGAACTCGAACATAAGCGCGACACCTGCGATACTGACTCTGATCGGTTGCACTATAATCCCGAATTTGCGCCTTTCTATTGGACGAAAGACAAACATTCGTATGTCGAACGAAGCGGATCGGTTGGCTGAATACGACGAGGCCAGTCCTGCTTGGTTTGGATAATTACATTATGAGGCTAAAAACTGTCCTAAGTACTGCGAATCGGGCACGGTAGTATGTTGGTTACGCAGCCAGTGTTTTTGCTTCTTTTTATAAATAAAACGGCATAACATACCACTGCAGTCTGCTCTGGACTCGGTACATGAAGGCATTGATCGTGCCTTTATGACAGCGCATATCATGAACTATTATGAATTAGCGTATCTTAGTCAACGCTTTAATGGCGTCCTGGCAATTTAACCAAATCCTCTTACCTACTTACACAAGCTGCAGCTGCATGATGTTGTTCATGAAGGAAAAATGCTAGTGCTGATCTACAATATGTACACCATTACGATTTGAAAACCTGTGCGCTCTCGCACGGTATGCACGAGTGAATTGCGCCCGGATAGCACATGGGCACCCATAACGCGAACCAACGTTAAAACTATAAAGTTTTGCAGATTCAATTTTCGCTGGAGCTGGGCCAGTTACTATTTTAAAACTATAGAAACGTACGCTGAGCGGGAAAAAAACAAATTTTGATTTATTGAGGGTTTTATTGAGCGGCAGCGTGTACACAGCAAAATGTTGATACTTATACCATTAAAATTTAGAAACGATAGGACGATGTACTTTGAAAGCGCTAAATCATTATCTTTCATCTAGAAAGCTTGTGTGGTTGAAGCGCTGGGGTACAGCTCAGGGATACTACCATAAGCATTGAGTGGCCTAGATGGTGGAGTCTGATTGAATAGCTGCATGCGACAACACTTAACATTATAACAATACATCATGTTACAGTTATACATACGTTTGAGCTATCAAAACGTTGTACAAGCTTAGCTTTGGGCAAGTGTTATCTCTACAAAGATGATGAAACTACAGCTGGGCTTCGTGAAGAGCATGTTTATACACCTATAGCAGAAATTACTTAAAGTAGAACAGTAAATTTGAAAAATGCATAATTGTGTCGCCGTGCTACGAGGACCGGGCTGTCCTTATTTCTGCAATTAGCCGGGTCCAAAGCTTCAGCGTAGCGGACACCCAGGGAGTAATATTGAACTCCGCTGCAAAAAGGATAAGCGCTAAATCTTGGCCGTTGTGTGCTTCTATATACTTTTGTGAAAGAAGCGGGCGACGGAGATATTGCAGTTGAGATAAAAATAGTCTAGGCGTAATTTCACATTAAACCAATGTTTGAAGATGAATATATGTGCGTGAAGGAAATCGGCCGGTGCCATTAAATAATGAGGATGTACCCTGCACACTGTGCTTATTGTAGTACATGTTGACAAGACAATGGTGAATACAAATTGATTTAGAGCAACATCACATATAAATAAAACCATTTATATGATATATAAGCCCGCCGCAGCGAAGACCACTCCAACTAACCAGGCTCAACGCACCCGCGTATCGGGTGCCCAGTTTCACCCGAATGTAACACATGGACACCCATAACCTGATCCAACGTGCACGAATAGACTTTTTAAGGTATTATTTAGTGGAGCTTCGCTCTTATTATTCGAGTATATTTTGGTTAAAAAGAACTGTAGCATCGTACTCTCAATGACACATACATGTATTAGCGAAGAACTGTAGTTAGTGAAGAACTGTAAGGGAAATGCACATTGAACAGATTCTTTTTTTTTTAGATCGAACTGCTAAAATTCTAAAATCGGTAGTTAAGTTGTTGAGGATGATGTTCAGGGCAGCGTTCACACAGTAGACAGCTATCATTTATACCTTTAAAAGTTAAAAATGATAGGACTATGCAATATGAGAGCGCTGAATGACTCTTATTCATTAATGTGTAAAAATTGTGTGGCTGAGGCTTTGAAAGTGCAGCTCGAGCTTACATCCGAAAGCAGTGAGTGGCCTGTACGATAGGGTCTAATTGATTAGTTTTATAACAATGAAAACCATGTTACTCCCACAATGTAGAATACTACAGCATACATTTGAAGTATCAAAGCTTTATTGTAACAAGTGTAATCTCTACAAGATAACAAAATGTGATTAAACTAAGATTGTGCTCACTGGACAGCATATTACATGAGTAATATATCGTTAAATAAATTAGTTATTTTTGTCATAAAACCCGTCGCAGCGAAGCGGAGGCGTTCCTACCTGTACTACTCTAACTAACCATGGCTAACGCGCCCGCGGAGCGGGCGCCCAGAGAGCTAGTCTTAAACAATAAAATGAATGTCTGTCCGTCTGTCTGTCCGTCATGTCCCCCAAATCCGGACGTCTGATTGGATACAAATAATCACTTATAGCAGTACAGTTTTTGATACAATTCTGACAAAAATTAAATTTTGTAAGTAGAAAATTCTAGAAAGCTCTAATTATTCTGGAAAACATACACTGGCATTGGGGCGTATTATAAAGGCATTTCCCATGGGGCGTATTATATAGGATCGTGGTTTGTGCAGCACTATTACATGCAATTCCGTACAATTTCTACTATTTTCAGAGAAGTAAGACAGAACAACGAATTAGCCACATGCGCCCCTGTCGAGTTTATCATCATTACACCCGCAAGAAGAAGTATTGTGTGGCTGTATCGAAGGTCATGACATGCTTTATTTGGACACAAGATTTCAAAGATGTACCACAATTCGAGCATTGTATAGAATTGAAACTCGATTGAATAGAGGAGAGAGAGTGAGAGGAGTCTGTTTAACTACGTTAGGTATTAGCTTCCAGGTAAAGTCTCAGTCTTTTGAACAGCACCATCTCCAGTTGGTATAGCCATAAAATAGAGCACAGCGAGAAATACAGTACTACATATTTAGATGTTTAGAGCCTTCCAGGTCATGTTGCTTAATTTATTCTTTTAGAAACAATATACGAAAGTAAACTAGAATGTTGTACTGCTTTGAGCTTCATATTTATTTATTCCACCAATATTCACGTTAGCAAATAGGTTCTGTATCAAGTTTTGAAGATGCGAGTTGGCTGCGCCGCTTTGCGACGCAGCGAGCTCGCTTGTTGGAGCAATAAATTAAAGGACAAAACAGGCTGGATTGTTCTTTAATAAGCAGCAGTTGAAAATGTGAAAAGGGATACAGAAGCGGAACCAATAGGCCATTAGCTGTAGATACGACGAGTTTCCTTACGATACGTGTAGCTCCCCCAAGTTGACGCAGCTAGCTAAATCAAAACATATTTGCACTCGACTTTCTGAGTTTTGCACTCGAAAACCATCTCGTTCCTTTTCATAACGACATTACTATGATCTATGCTGCCACCATAAAACGGGTTTCGCAATAAAACGGATGTCTAATACATTGCCAGCCTTGTGCATCGGGTCGAATACAGAGTGACGTTGAAGCCGGGAAGTTTTGAGGTGGGGGGCAGTACGGCTTGCTCTGCGAGCTTCCAAATCGATGTATCCTAGATATCTTAAGATCCGGGACTCGGTGGAGATGTGTTACCATACCTGAAAGAACTGAAAAGATAATCGCTGCTCGTATCAGGTAAAACAAAAGAATAAAACTGGGCGCTGCTTTCAGCTTCTATCTCAGCTACGTCGAAACTCGAATTACCGTTCTCGCCCACGGTGATACGGGGATGGGATTTTCATAATGTAGACTTATCGTCCGTATTAACCCCTGTGTCTATTCTACTGGGTCAGCCCTTCTCATTCAAACGCGCGAGTTTTTAGTGTTGCCTAGTGCTCAAGGCATTAAATATGCTGATAGCATCTGCAGATCGGAGACAAAAAGTTATGAAAATTGTTAATACTTGCGATCGAAACGTTTGAAGCCGTCCGTGCCATCGCTGCATTCAAGGTATCTGGAGGAGCTGGGGGAATGTTATTCTTCAATCGATCATATAGTACGAGACGCTCGTCGTGGTCGCAGAAATGGTCGGGTTTTTGAGCAAAGTATTACATTAATAAAAACTATAATATGATAAAAAAACGAGAGTTACACGTAGGCTGGGATAGCTTTTGTTCTTAACCTCGAAACGCAGTCTATTTCACTTGAGGAAGCTTTGGAATTTAACATAATTTGTACGGATTAATCGTTTTCAGTGAGGTGTTTTTTTACTAAACGATTTCCTGTACCATTAATCTTTACTCCACCTGACTGAAAGTCTATCCTGGTAGGCAGGCTGAAAGATGATCTTCTCGGTAACAATACATACTGGATTATGATTGGTAGATAAGAATCACGGTATTTTAAGCGAATCGGCGCACTATCGAGTCAAAACGGCCAAAGTTTGATAGCTGAGCAGGTTAGAGCAGCTGCGTCTTGGGGAGGCTTAAGGTAGCTGCGTCGACCAACACTACCTTCAATTGATATTTTAACCCACCTCCAAAGCGAGACGCTGTATTAGACACGTTTTGAGACGAAGGCTTAACGTGTACGGTACACGTGAAGCATTATTACACTTAAATTTGTATGCAACCTTACAGTCTATTCAAGATCGAGGGGTAGGCCTAATTTTGCGAGGACCCTATCCCTCCCGGATCAGGTGAGAGGACGGATCATATTGAATTCTAAAGGTTCTCGTGTACATTACATCAAATCAGTATTCATGATTGGAGGGAACTTCGAACGCCATTCATTTGACGCTCATTTCAGAATCTCCCCCGCTTGGCTCAGATGTCCGGATTTCGTGCGAGATGGCGCGAATTGCGCCGGGAGGGATGGCAGTCGAAGCCACCCACCGTCCTGTCAGACGATCACACCTACGTTAAGCCCGGGAAGACCAAGCGAGATGTTCGTGGCGTTGATTCCTTCGTTGGAGCAGAAGGACTAATGGCGTATTTGGGCCGTAGCGACCTCTGTATGTCAGTTGTATTTTTCACTACAGAAAATACTAGCTAATGCTGATTTTTGAGCTTCTAGAGGGGATCGTGCGACAGAAAGAAGAGGAGAGACGCAAGTACGACTAGACTATCAGTGATCTAAACCCTGTTGGCCTCGGGACGGAGTCACAACGCGTTGATCGGATGCAGCAAGGTAATATTTTACAAGACCTGTATTATACGTAATTAAATGATAACCTTATCGTGTCCGGCGCAGGCCACCCTGAACTTGATGAGCCGCGCACGTTGGCGAGCCCAGCACCAAGCGGATCTGAGCAAACGTGTGCTGCGCAAACGAGTCCTGTGCGTCCAGAACCGCGCGAGCCTCTAATCCCCATGTCTCCACGTGTGATGGATGACGCTGAAGGCACCATGCGCACCAGCGGTTCTACCGCCGTGACTGAAGACGAGGAATTACCAAGTCCGACTATCGTTTTGCACACACGAGGCAACGGAACGTCAGGTATAATTATGCTGCGAGTATCATAGTCTTTGATTTCCTACTCACAAACCAATACTTATATGTAGCTGGGGCCTTAACGGCGGCGCAACCTGTGCGTGGAGTTTGCTTCGAATGACTGTGCTGGTAACGACGACAATTGCGGTAACGTGAGCGATGTTGAACCAGTTTCGCGCGAGGCCAATGAGTTTGTAGAAGGCGCAGAGCGTACCGGTGAACTTGTTGAAGGTGAGATTGGCGAATCGTGTAAGATAAGGATATGTAAGGTTACACGATAATGGGTTTCTAACTTTTTCGTGTTTCCTTTAGATTTTCTTGATGATCCGAACTTTGTTTCACGGAGTGACCCTACTGGAGAGTACAGTATGCTCGACACGGATGTGGAGAGTGGAAACCAGCCCGTATACGACGACGACGAGGAACTAGACGTGACTGAGCCGGACCCCGGTGTTGAAGAAGACGGCGTGATTTCCGCCCGAGTTACACTTCGACGCATCGCTTCTGGATGCTGTCGGCGGGGTGCATCAAGTTGCTAGTGGAAACATCAATGGGGATTTCTTAGCTGACATGAAGGTGAACGGTTGGTCTTCTCCCCACACGCAAAATCCATACCCATACATGGATGAACCCTATGAGGTGCGACCTAGTGGTTGGATCACAGAAGCCTACCCTGAACAGTTCGATGGAGAGCAAGGACCTACCAAGGCTGCGTTGGAAGCAGCGTCGACCCCACTTGGAGCATTTTTATTATTCGTGACACCGCATCTACTGGAGTCTATCGCCGGTGCTAGCAACGACTACTTTCTGGAGAAGATGGATGAGCGAGTAGAAACACTGTACAACAAACAAAAGGCTCGAAAGCTCAAGAAACATCAATTTGAAATAACTCCTCCTGATCTGTTACGTGCAAAGTTGCTGAGAACTCCCGATATTTCGGGTAGAGAGATAGCTATTGTTATTGGACTGCTCATTGCAAGGGACGATCGCTCCCAGCACAGAATTGTTTGACAATCATTGGCGAACTACCGACGAAGGCGCAATTCCTCGTGCGAAGGCCATCACCGCCGGAGGATAAATGTTGAAATGTTCCTTGAAGTGCGTCAATGATCGGACCCAGCTCCCAGGCTCGATCGGAGGATGCCTTGGGATCTGAGTTGCTGCTGAAATGCAGGTTTCGAGATATGTGGTAGAATCGATCTCTCATCATGAACATGTTGAAGCAGCCTGTCGTGCACGTCTCCTTTCAACAGGATGAGGATCTTCATGAAGGATAAACCCCATCGCTGGGGTATAAAACTCTTTATGTTGTGCTGCTCCAAGTCTGCCTACTGCATCCAGTGAGTACACGAGTGTGCCTAATGGCGCGGTTGTTTTTTTTTGGCTTCAGAGTTTCGTTATCGTGTACTGCTAACATGAAACTTGTATCATGTCTTCTACAGATTTGAGGTTTATTGTGGGAAGAAGCAAATGCAGGACAACAGAAAACCTGTTGACGAGAAGTCCGGGCCGGCCGCCGTGGTGAGAAACCTACGGCAGGTATTTGGTGAGCAAGGGCCTCGTGAGCGCCGTCTCATAGTGAATAGACCGGTTCTACACTTCCGTCGTACTCGCGATGCAGCTACTCACTTAGTGTTGGCACGATCATGACCAACAGGAGAGGACTGTGCCAAGGCATTCTACCAAAAAAAGACGAGAAACAGGAAGAAAGAATCCAACAACAAAGACCGGCAAACATAGTGAGAGAAACATTTCAGATGGCTACGCTTCGCCAAGTGCCCCAGATCAAGACAGTACGCCGGTGGGATAACCAAGCTGTGTATGTGCTTACGCTACTAGAAACTGGTGTAGCAATCAATGATTCCTGCGGCAAAGTTGCAAGCCCCGACACTTTTGAAGTAATTGACACTTCTTTCAAGATATTATTCATACCAACCACAGGCTCAGTATCCGACTCCAGTAATCGACGTCTGATTCGTAATCAAATCCTTCAAAATTGGCTTCAGTAACCGACCGGCCTCAGTTACCGGCTTCTAATTAATACGAGCTGGGCTAACCCACAGCCACCTTTGAACTCCATCTCGCCCGTGGTCACACGCTTACGTTCTCCTTCAGACACACCACAGATCATCGCGCCACCGACGATAGTTTTCTGGAGTCCTAGGCGCTGGAATACCATGTCCAGGCAGTGCTTCAACGTGGCTCTGGCAGCGTTGAGAGCAGCCTTGTTCTCAAGCGTACCATTGGCGAAATGCTGCTCGTCACGAGCTGGGAGGCCACCTCCACACCAAGCGTGCGCAAACTCGAGCGTCTTCTGGACGGTGAGAGACGGGTAGTGCTTGTCGTGCTAGTTTACTAACGCTATGAAATGATGGAGTTGGTTTATCAACGAAACGAATGGCAAGCTATTGTTCCACAGTAACTTCATTTGGCTCGGATAGCGTCCACTCAACATCGTCGGCGATGGCTTGCCGGATCCGGATGGCCCCAGCACAAGCGTAATGGAATCAAGGTCGCCCTGTATTTGTAAGGAAATGCTGATGTCTGCGGAACTACCCGGTGGCAGGCCTGCACTTTGAACACGATCCAGTGCTATCAATCTCAACAGCGGCAGCACCAGGTTTCATAATAAGTGTGCGATTTAGCAACCACCGTCATGCCGCACCACCAAGTGAAGGATTGGTGGTTGCCTTTTTTTCGGTTCCTATTCAGAGCAGGTATATGATTTGAACAGACTGATTTTGTGACCAAATTGCAATACCAGAACCAAACATATCGTCAGCTGGTAACATAACAACTTGGCATTATATGCCGTACTCACGCCGTCGTATCCGTGCATACATGAGTGCAAGAGGTCAATTATTAACGAGAACGACGTTCCGTTGATTTATAGATTCTCTGATGGCTAATACCACATATAGCAGACTTACATTTACGGAATCTACGTCTTCCAGCTACCGACAAACAACGTATTCCCAAGCGTTACCTTCTTCGGCAGAGTGTACTTCTCACGGCGGTGGGGTGACTTGGCACGATTGGACGGAATGTCGTGGAGGGCTTGAACGTGGCCGCGCGCGAGAACTTCGATGCCAGTAACAAACACAGAGAGGCTTGGATGAGGGGCAAACGTGCCGTTTAGCTCTCGGTTAAACCGCTCAAGGGGGTTATTGGTTCGGGAAACTACTTGCTTGTTGATCCCATCCTCGTTCCACAAGTCAGGACTGTATCGGCGCACCCATTGGCGATTGAAGTAACTCCAGAAGCTTTCCCACTTGTGGTAGGAGTACGTCAGTCTCTCTGCCTCGCATTTGTCCCGGATCAGCTTCCGCACATAGCAAGTTCCTTGAACGGCCACCTTGCATGATCATATCTGAGATCTGCCCTAAATAGGACCTCCTTAAAAATCTACCGGATTGGTTCCTGATCATGTAAGGCACCGCAGTATTCGTGTCTTGGAGAAAGTGTTTAATGCTCGAATGGCTCTAATATAAGGTATTACGCTGTGACCTATACGTCCGGCTGCTACCTGTAGTTATTTCTTTTGAGCATATCGCTTCTCTTACCGCTGTAGCATTGTTGCTGGTTCGTGGAAGAAATGTTCGCTTACTGCCCAAACGCAGTGCGAAAAACTAAGTAGTAGTACAATGGAAATTTCAATTTACATATATTTGCTATTTAACCTTCTTGCATTCAAGAAACAAACAAGTCACTTTTGTTCATATTTCTTTCATTGTTGTGCTTCGCTTATAGTGACCGATTGGTTCCAGCAAGTAAGGTTCTTGGATGGGATAGCGCATATTCTCAACTCTTGTCTTGATGTAGAGTTGTCCAACGTTCAAAATAGCATTAGTCGTTCTGTGTATTGATCGGTCCAGCCATACAGAACGCTGGACAGAACACGTGATTGTAATGTCCGTGTAGCCACAGACCTACAATATAATGAAATGCGCAGTCCTACAGCATGTCTTTTCGACAGTTTGGAGATGAATGTCCATATTTCAGAGCTTTTCACTGATATTTGAACAATGATTGTGAAAACTGCACTGATAAAGACTAATGCCGTGCCTTGCATTGGGAAGCTCTGGATTTCGAAGCACTAGAATGCGTGCTGAACTGATTTAGAGAGGAGTATAGTAAGTAGAAAGCGTAGCATAGTTAATTGCTAGCTCGACCTACCCGGCAAACGAAGACTGTATGCTATTAATTTACCCAATACTCACATCAACGCATCTCCTGCGGCTGCGAAGCTTACTACTATCGAAATCGAAATTAAAGGCGATCGTTGGCGTGTTTTATTGTTTATAGTGCATCTGCTACAAACAATCCCACGATCGCCACTAATTTCGATTACGATAGCAGTATGCTACAACAAGCATTAATGGAAGCAGCATACAGTTTGCACGTGGCTTTTTAATTCTTCCTCTGTCCGGAAATATAGGGCCACATCAAATCAAAAATTCAAACTATGTGGCATTAAATTTCCGGACGTACTTAAGTGCGACTTGGCCCTATATTTCCGGACAGAGGAATAATAACCCACCAATTTTAGTCTTATCCACGAGGATCTTTAATTAACAATCTTTCCTTCAAGCAACATAATCTGGGTGATTTCGTTTTGATGACTTCCCTAGCCGACACAAGCAACATTCACGCTCTTTTTTTCATTGTCACGCGGCTATAGATTATAAGAGTTTCACCTGGCTCACTTTCATTACATCCAAGAATTCCTTATTTACATTTGTAGCCTCTTCATCTGGTTTATTGCCCGCCCAACATTAGAGACAGGTTGGACGAATGCTGTATGATTTCAAAAAGTCCTGCCCGCCTAGCACAGTTCTTCGAACTGCGAATTTTGAGTTTGAGGGTGCTGTTTACATATGTTGTCCCTATTACTTTAAGTATACCGCACAAGTCGTATAGATTCCGCTCCTACTTCTAATATCCGAAAACTCTGCGTCTTACTCAGGATAATAAATTTAATGGGCGACACTTAGGTGCGTCAGATTTAAATAAAAGTGTGAAATTCAAAGTTGACCATCACTCATCCCACTAAGTACTAATTTGGTCGCGGATATCAGGTTTGAAAGGGTATTGAAGTTTAGTGGCATCAGAAGTGGGAGCGGAATCTGTAGTGCCGAACAGGCTACATGTGCTAACGAGCACGATTTCGCAGTTTACGGGAGGGCTCCTATATAGATGATCGATTTTGGCATGGCGACAAATTAGATCGGACACACGTCCATATTGAACCTAAGTATAGTGTACACTAATGATGGTACCATACACACGTCATGACGTCAACTTGTATGAACGAGTCATTGGTGCTGGCACTGGCGCTGCTGTGAGATCCTGAATATGTCCCGAGGGGGCACTTGTAGCCTCTCCCTACCTCCTCTTATCACTAACGATTACATTGTAGGACTTATAATATAAGTCCAACAATGCATATTATGCAACTGGCTACCATACCCGAGAGCTAATGGCGCCTACCATGATGGTGTTGGTAGGTCCTAATGCTAATGTATGGAAAATGGTTGGGCAAAAGGAGGAAACCTTGGTCGGCTTGTCGAGCCCGCCGTTCTACGAGTTGGGGCCCACCCTGGGTATAACATCAAAGCTAGTGCTTAAGTAGTACTGTTGTGCGCGACACCGTCCATGAAATGGCCCCTAGTAGTCACACGAGTCAGCGCCATGGATGAAGGTGCTCCACCTCATACATGTATTGACGTCACGTGTCTATGGTACCATCATTAGTATACATAATACTTAGGTTCACTATGGACGTGTGTCCGATCTAATTTGTCGCCATGCCAAAATTAGATCGGACACCTACGTATCTCAGTCACAATTTAGAGTTTGAGGGTGCTGTTTAGATATGTTGTCCCTATTATAGTTGTCGAACAGGTAACGAGCACGATTTCGCAGTTTACGGGAGGGCTTCTATACAGATGATCGATTCCTGTCGCGGAGTGTATGTAGGCCACCTAACACAATTCTTCGAACTGCGAACATCTGGTAATGCCACGCCAATCTCGCTGGCGCAGTCCGAGCCATGAGAGCTACGCTGAGCCGCGCAAGGTGCTACCAGCGCGTAGTTCTCGAGGCGCTCGCATCCACAAGCTTATTGGGGAGGAGGCTGAAGCAGACGCATCATTCTGGGGTCAAGCAGCGTGGCAAGAAGACGGCGAAGACGACGACTACTCCACCGAAGCAGGTATTTACCTTCTTGCGTCGCTCAAAAGACGATTCATGACCTTTCAAGCTAATAACAAACCGTTTGTACTGATCTTCAGAGGAGGAGGACGTTGTGGATTCCGATTTTGATGACGAAGAAGCGCCTGACGAAGAAATACACGACGCTGAAGAGGACGAGAAGCCCACGAAGCGCAAGCGCTCTGTAACGAGTTCCGGACGATACAAAGAGCCTATTCAGCCTCGCCCAACCAAGCGACAGGCTGTAGCAACTGCTCAAACGACTCCACTACCTTCTACAGCAACTACGACTCCAGTATTTGAATATGTAGCGCCAACAGTGCGGTCTTCAACGGCCAGGAAATCGTCCGAGTCTTCGGAAATGAGAAGACGAGCGTCACGCGAAGCAGCGAAACTAGCGGCGAAGAACAAGAAGCCAGTAGTGGAGAAAACTGGCAATAGATTAACACAGGCGCAGCTCATCGCGGAAGCTGTAAGGACCGAAGTGGAGAACACGCAGTCGCTGCAGAGACTGGAGCAGCTAGAAGAGGAGAAGAAAGCGGAGAGTGTCGCCCCTAAAGCTCCGTTTACAGGCAGCATGGTGCGGTATTACAGCAAGCTTGGAGCGCCCAAGACCATCACTTTCATCAACACTCTTGATTTCCCACCGATTTTCAACCAATCAAAGCCCAAGAAGCGAATCAGTTCGCAAGAACAGAAGATCAACAGGATGAAACGAGAGCAAGAAGAAGAAGACAATGAAAGTGTGCAGGACGATGACGTCGAGGAGAAGGATAGTCATCAGCACGGCTTGTTACAGAATAACACGCCTACAGTCGCTAAGGTAGCGGCGTGAGGTCTCTAAAGTGTCCTTACTGGTCTTTCTTCTTGGTCGTCTGGGCCAACGCCTTATTAGTAGCTCCCCAGAACAGCAGCACTTGCAGTACTAGCGTCCCGTTGAGCATGATAGCCACGCTGAATCCAGCCACTTGAACGGGGTCGCCAGTCTCCTGCATGGTCGTGAACAACCGAGCGATCGAGCCAGCCAAGTTGAGCACCAACGTGATCAGCGCTAACTGGCCCGTGTGGCCCTGTTTGAAGTTGGACAAGATCTACAATACAAAATATAGTAATTAGCTATTTTTGATTCCACAAATAAGGATCTGATATCTTACCTGCGGGATGCGAGCCACGATACTCACGGGGATTCCCGCGGACGCCAGCAGCCATTGGTACTCGTCGGGAATAGTGAACATACCAGCCGCCATGGCAGCGAATACCAATACGAGGCCAAACCGCGTGGACACAGAGATCTTGGGTGTGTAGAACGACCAGAGAAGTAGCACCAGGATGATATTCTGCGCCAGGATCACCATGTTCTCGCCCCACGTCGACAGGGGGTACCCACGCAGCACGTTGTAGATGGTACTGGACAGGTAGAGCACTACTTCCATGTAGAAGGCACTGGGCGTGAGGCCCGTTACGTCCTTGGCGCTCAAGATCTTGAGAATCTGCGGCAGCTTGAGGATGAGGCTGCCCGTGATGATAGCATAGCTCAGACCTTTGCTGATCACGGCTTTGATACACTCCACGTTGCCGAAGTCGTGGTGGGTGGCAAACGCCTCAAAGCACTTAGCAGTGAACAGCCCCAGGACAAGCTCGTCGTCGGCTTTCTTCTCCGCCACTGTAGAACTCACCAGCATCGCTGTGGCCAGCGCCAGCGCAGCGCAAGCAGGGGTCATCTTCGCCATCGTTCAACCTTTAAATGGTTGAAAGGTGACCAAAGATGAGATTGGTGGAAATACATGTTGTATCATAATGATTGTATTAGATTGGATTTTAACTTCGATTCAATATGCAACGCAATAACTTGGCGTTTGTATGGCTCAAGCTGAAGTTGGCTGGTTTTGGTCGGCTCCACCTTCATCATGCCCCACCGGCTGGCCCGCTACAGGATTGAGATTCTCGGTTGCTTGTTGGCGCCTTAAAATCTCCAGTAGAACCCGGCGGCAGATTTTATTACCGCCCCGCTCTTGCTGGAGACGTGCTCTTAGACGTGCAACTTCTTCCAGTAGGGCGTTTTCTCGCTCCTCTGAGGTTCGTCGAGCTTGCTCCTCCAGTCGTAGTCTTCTCTCAAGGCTGTCGAGTGTCCGCTTAGTGTCGAGGACCGAGTCTTTAAGGATGTTAAGATCCGAAATGCTGTTTGAGAGGCAACCTTGCGCTCTCTTTAACTCCTGAATCGCTGCGCGGTAATCTCGATCGGCCATGGCGACGGACTGAACTAATTCCCAAATGAAAAGACTACATGGCCGCTATGAAATAAATTAATCTTGAGTCAATACACCTATCCGATCGTATTTAAGATCGTGTGATTGGAATTGACACGCTTACGCATTGCATTCGTCGGATTCTCGTCATCGATGATGAGCAGGGTGCTTGCGTATTGTGGGACCTCCCATTGGCAAGGCATCATGCCTGTGGTGAAAATTCTATCGTTGACCGCCAATATCTATTTCTACAAATGAATATAGAGTTCTGACAAGTTGAAGGAATTTAAATCAATCCTATGGCTTCACGGCATGTTTTTAAGAATCAATCCACGATGGTTATTCAAGAATCTGCCTTGGGCGAAGATGTTGAAGATCTTATGCGTTATCGCTGGAGTCGCTGGAAGCGCGTTTCCTGTCTATATTAACAAGATCCAGTCGGTGGGGGACTTGAAGGACGAAATCAAGAAGAAGGTTGCGGCAAAAGTCAAATGCGACGCCGTCGACTTTCAGCTCTTCCTGGCGAAGAAGATGGACGGGAACTGACTGACAGAAATCGAGGTGTTGGGGGGAGACTGTCACGCTCCCTTTGTTGGTAGCTGTGGACTTGATGGTAAAATGGAAACTGAATTCATCAAAGTCGCTAACTGGAATGTTCCGACGCTTGGGTCCTCTCTAGTGCTACTCCTGTAGACGACTATGATATACTGTACTTCACATGAACTTCCAAGTTGCTGTTCATGGGCATGGTGCCTGTGCCATGCCCCAGCTCACCACACGTTGTGGCTTCCTCCACAATCGCTGCTGGTCATCAGCAGCTCGCGTACAAGCCGGCTGCCAGTACGTCAGCGGCGCTCACGCTGTCGTGGCTGCCGGAGACAACGACACCGGTGATCGACCGTTTTTGTGCATATCGGGAGCACGGCTTGCTTCCATAGGCTTGTCAGAAGATGAAGTCCAAGTTCGAGTTAGCGAGAAGGAGGTCGCTGCTGGCAACGGTCCAGTGCATGTGCTGGCCAAGATTCCTGAGGCCTCCTTGTCTGTAGCACGGACGAGACCTCTGGAGGAGGTAACAGACCATAATACCGGCAACCCTTCCAAGCGACACAAAAACGATGTCGGTACGGAATGGCAATGGAAGGAGGAGAGAGGTCCGATTTACTCTCTTGAAGGTGACAAGATGTACTTCGTGGACCGTGATCAAGCGATGCAACAGCTTTTCCAGATCCATAAATCCACTCACAACCGCGCTCAAACTGGAGAAGGTCTGGACTGGATGGTCCCTATTATGGATAATGTCTTCAGCCTTGGCAAAACAAGGTTCGCCAACGAATACATTCGGAGATGCAAGGCAAAACAGGATGAATAATCAAAAGAGGAACAAGAAGTGGACGACCTTTTGGATGCGTTACGCCAGTGCCACACCATCCGAATCCAATTTTCTCCTTTCGATCTCCTTGATGGTGCAAGTGATTTTAAGTTGGAGACGGCATCGAAGGAGTTGGGTCACCACATCTGTGGTTACTTTGACGGTCGGTGCGGTAGAAGGCCTCGAACGTTAGTTCCAGATGCGGCTTTGCGAAGCCGCAATACGCCGGATTTGATGCAGCGCTTGACGAACGAAGTGGGGCCTCTGTTCGTCGTGATCGATGAAATTGGAATACCTTTCGACCACGACAAACTCAATGACATGGAGAAGGGAGATTGGTTCATGACGTTCTGCGAAGCGGTGTTGTTTCCATATCTTCCCATTACGAATGTTTTTCCTTATTACAGGATGCGCTTCGTTCAGGAGTTTCGTTGGATTTGAATCTGACGAATGCATTGGATATGAAGAGAAATCCTGTCAAATTAGAACGGTTCAGCCTCAATTTCGTTCGAACAAAAAAATATATTTAAGAATTCGTTTGAAAAAGCGAAAACAGAGATCATCAAAGATCGTAGTAGCTTTGTGGGTGACTAAGTGAAGGAGATTGCTACCCATCTTTTGAAGCGAACATTTGGGCGCCTGCGATCACTTCTCGTCACCTTGAAAATATGATGCTCCTACTAGGATTTCTTCTGAACTTGTCCACAAGAGATACACAACTTACATTTTGCTAAGTGATTCAAGTCTCGGTACCTTCTTTTTATTTATACAAACATAGCACCTCAAGTTTTATTATTGGAAGGGTCCTTTTCCGAAGTTGTCTTAACAATCGGAAGCACGGATGGCTACTACGCAAGGGTCAAAACTGCTACGTACCTGGAGGAGTTGGCAGGTTAGTTGCTACGGTGGAAGATACTCGCTTCAACGACTACTTGCTCTGGAAACTTACACCAAGGACACTCCTCTATGGCGAGTCCTTCTCGTCTGCATCGGCACTCCGCTACCCATGGTAACTCTTAGTTTCATACAAGAATCAATGCCACTGCGAGACCCAAGAGACGGATGGAGTGCGAATTATGGCCAGTGGATACGAGCTGCGATGCTAACGTTTGTGATAACGTACTCGACTACAAGTCGCATGGGTCATTTCATCGACGGTATATCTTTCTCTATACGCCAAATTGTGGTGTTTTGTACCTGCGTTGCGGTTCTTTTCTGTGCGTGCACGATGGTCATAGCCGCGTATGTTATTTTCCCGATTCCATTCTCTGTGCTGACGATGACTCCGATCTACAATTTCTTGTATATGTTGCATTTCGACTGGTAATGGGGGCCGATGTCATCCGTCGTACGAAAGCCAAACCGGAATAATTCAAGCGATACATGAACAACTTACACGCTCAGATTTTGATGATGTTCGTGTATCCAGTTTACGAGGTTTTTATTTCGCACTGCTCAAGGTTCTCACTATCAACTTTTTGTGATTTTACTCTTGCCAATTATCAAGGTGGTTATCAAAAATATTATGCGGAAATGCACAATGCATGCGGAAGATATGGTACCAGAGGCAGTTATCTTCACTGTGGACTTCTTCAACGCGATTTACACCGCCACATGCATGCAAACAGCCTCGTCCGTCGTCTCTATCGTGATCATTGTTCTCACGGATTTATCGCAAACGATTATCATGCTCTACGGACTACATCGCCGAACCGCGTCCATTTCGTCCATTCTCGTTCATACCCCATGTGGATCCGCCAGAAAAGACAAATTCTTGAGTGTTCTGTGCTATTTGTGTCGAAATCCTGTGGTTTTCAAGAAGCAGCGTCGAACTGGGGTTACTATTCGCTCTTGCTTCTCTTACAACGTAACCCCTCGGACGTAAATCTCCTGGATACACTTGACATCGCAATGACAGACGTCGAGAATGTTTGTCAGGAATCCACGAATCCAACGCAAGTTGTACCATATCCAACTACCTCCGACATACCAACATGCCACAAGCCCAACTGGTTCTGTTTCCGAAATGAAAAGAACTCGGGGCATCCCTCTCCCGGGCTGATTTCCATAATGAATCCGACACGGATAGATAAAAGACGTTCCACGAAAAATCGGAAATCTACTCGACGGAAGACCGCAGAACACGCTACCTTTTTGCGAGATTCCCTCGAGACATTTGTTCTATACCACATATATATTGGTCATGGTACATTTACCAAGCGCCAAATACCACACAGAAATGGTTGGCATCACCGCCGCCAATGCTGTCGCTAGGATTTCTCCTGTTTTCTTGTTTGGGTTACTGCAGATCGCTTCGTTTGTACTCCTGCTGGTTATGGTCAAGAGGAATTGCATTATGACAGCGCTTTACCAACTCGCGTTTGTACTGGAGTCACAGAAACTGTTAGTAAAAACTGTCTGGATGATGATTACATTGTGCTTCCGTGTCATGCATTTCGGTAAGTTCCGCTGAATTTTGATGTGATGCGTTGGTATATGACAGCCTGTTACTGGGGGGTTTATAACAGGAGTCGATTTCACGTTCAATTTTCAGGTTTTGGATACAAATTCTCGTCATCAAGCGCTTAGAGTGTGACTTTAATCGTAAAATAAAATTAGGTATGTACCTAGACGCAGTTACCTCAACGAGGCGAGTAAACATTCCAATAAGAAAAAAAAGTATTTTGTGCAACTCGCCACTTACTTTTACTCCGACCCAGATTTGTACTCGTGCCATTTTTTTCAACTGCGTACCTTTATCGAAGGAGACATCGGGACGGTCAACCTGACTCAAACATATTTATTATGTGGGTGTCAAACGCAACAGCGTAGCGTCGGTAAAGCGGGTAATTTTCGCTTTTCCGAATTCTGTTGAGCTGGGCAACAGAACCAACTTCTTGTATGTTCTTCCTCGATTCTATTACGAGAGAGCTGGGCTGGCAGTGCAGTTGACAAATTGGTTTTAGACGTTAAGCGAAAAGCGTTTAAGCAAGGTCGAAGTTGCAGTAAACGTTTACTGCAACGCCGGGCCTTGCTGTGAGCTGTTGTGATTTCCCATTACTCCACCTATATATGCACACATCTCATGTTATTACTTCGTGGCATACTTCGCAACCGTGGCTGAGCTGGTGCGGGTGCTACTAGCTCACCTATGTACATCAACGTAGACGCATGTACATATCCAGCGCTTTTACCTGTACACATTATAAGCTGTGAAAAAAAATAACTGCCCGTCCCGTTAACCACCACTGGTGGCCCACCAGATGCGTAAGAATTAACCTTCTCGCTTGTGTGGTGACCCGAGTCGCACCTACACAGCAACATAACACCAGCGTCAACTACACAAGACAATTCAACAAAAATATAAACGGTCCTCTTCGCCTCAACTACAGCCACCATCTCGTCCTTTTCTCCGACTACTGCATGTACAGTAAGGAAACAGCAGCACTTAATTATCAGTAACCGCTGCAGATCCAAAAGCCGTACATGTTCTGACTGGTACGTTGTGGTTCCGCAACAGCCGGTCGCTTTGTCATCGGATAGGTAGTCTAACATGACTGTAGTGTCACTCTCGTATTCAGATAAGTCTACCGCTCCCTCCATGGCGTGAAAGGTTGCAAAGAGAGACGATTTAGCTCTGGACGCGGAGACAGTGAGCAGTGAACCCAACAACTACCACCTGTTGAAAACGGAGTGCACTTCGGCTCGGTAAAGAAGTGATGCCGGACGACAGCACGACCACTGAAAAATATCCGACTGGCACAGAAGAGAAGACTCGCGCCATCTCGTCAGTCTTTTCAAAAGTATACGACAAAATCCCTCACTCTCTCTTTTTGAAAATGACATGGTGGCTCGAGAGAAGCAGATCAGTCGAGTTCGTTAAAGCGAAGCTGGGTATGAAGGGGTTGACGGGAGTTGAACTAACGACCCACAAAAACTACCAGATGCTTGACGAGATATGCGGATAGACTCGAAAAAACACAATATGGATGCGGGTTAACCAAGAATTCCCCCACGTATCAGTGGTGGACAGATATGGGGCTATTATCCTGGTAGTTCTACGAGTAGTAGTACGTACAGCCCTAGAGGGATTATGTGCATACACATCAACAGTGTAACGACGCACCAACGTCACAGCTAGCGTTGGCCATGACGTTGGTACTTCAAGCGTCTACTTTCTCTATTGTCTGCTTTACTGTCTTTCTTAGTTGCCAATGAGCGGCCAGGCAGCCACACGCCTGGCCAGAGCAATCACCATGTTTGGAAGAGCACTTCCAAACGTGACACTTCAAGGACAATCATTCTTCTACATTTGGATTCACTATGAAGATTCTGAACCGGTTCAAATGAACCGCGGTTCACTGCTACGCTACGACACTTCAAGATACGATTCAAGGACTACTTAGAATCTAGTATAGTGAAATGGATATAATTACATAGGGTACATAGGGAGCGCTACCTCGTAGCCGACAAACATCTAACCATTTCAATATCACTTTCCAATTTACCTTCTTCGAGGCACATCAGTGGCCTCTCGCGCCTTCGCCTTCGAGTCCTCTCCGTTGGACTGTCGCCGCCCTCCTCCGCCTTCGTTCCTAGCACAGCGACTCTTTCTTCGTCGCTGTTCCTCTGCGCCGTGCTCTCACCAGTCGTCACGTCTGGTAGCACTTGGTGTTTTTTCGTCCGGGAGGGGTTCTTCTTCGCTATTCGCCATGCGACACGTGGAAAGCCGCTGGTTGAGCGTGTGTCGTCGGTTGTTCGTCTCCTACTTCGTCGGATTTCTTCGTTGCGACCTCATGTCCTACGGCTTGCCGTTTGGATTTTTGCGTGTGTACTGCACTAAGCGTCTGGTCTATAAGAGCTGGATCCAGTCACTACCCGCACCCCTCGTCACTGTCTTCTTTTCCCGACTACCCATTTCGTCTCTTCATCGCTGAAGTTTTCGACAATCCACCATGACTTCCTTAAATCCCAAGGATGGTCTCCTGACACTATCACGCAGAAACTCATTGAGATGGTTAGCAAGCAACAACAACTGCTTGAAGTCATGAACAAGCGTGAGGTGAAAGTGGAAGGTATCCGCTTGCCAGAATTCTGTGGCAAGATGGGAGATTCTGTGGATTTGTACTTCGAGCAACTTGCTCAGTACTTTGAAGCCAAAAATATTGATTGGCAAGACGATAACCAAAGTTCTCGAATTTTGGCCATTGCTACTGCGAACTTTAAGGGAAATGCTGCGCTTGGTACAAGCTGAACAATCGTGATATCAAGGACATGAAGGACCTCATGGCCAAGTTGACCGATGAATTTGTGCCTCCGGATTTCCAAGAGTGTTTGCGTGATCAACTGTACGCGCTCAAGCAGAATAACTGTTCCAGCTTGGAAGACTTCATCTCTCGTTTCCGTGAAGCCATTATGCAAGTCACAGACATGAGTGAGTTGGACAAGATCACTTACTTCACACGTGGACTCGTGAGTCCTACGCGTGAAGAAATGCAATATCAACACTGTACAACAGTGTCGCACGCAATGAAGATTGCTTTGGAGTATGATCGATCGCATCATGTCCGCGGAAAGAACTATCGTCCAACGTTCTATTCGCAGGACCGATCACGCTCCCAGTCCAACAACAATCACCACCAACAGTAATCCACGCCTACGCGTGTTCAGGAGAACGAACCCGAGCCAATGGAAATTGACTCCGGGAGTGCAAGAAATCGCCGTTCTACTTCTTCGACTTCGTCTCGAAAGAAATGTCGGTACTGCAAGAAGCCTGCCCATCTTATTGAGCAGTGCTTCAAGCTAAAGAACAAGGAGAAGTATGCTCGCCAGAATCGTCACGAGCAGTCTGCCGCGAACTTCAATTCTTCTTCTCCATCTGCCACTGCTGCTGCTGATCCATCCCCTATGACTCGCTCGGATGACGAGGTTGAGGTTGTTGAAGTGGAAGAGATTTCCACGTCCACCTTGTCACCGATGCATCGTAAAAATGAACTCATTCGTAAACAAGGGACTTGTGATGGGAAACCTGTCGTCATCATGTTCGACAGTGGTGCTACGTACAATGTCGTTCGCCTAGGGTAGTCACTAACACGACTACTTCTGGTGTCTCACAAGTCACTCGATTCGATGGAACTTCCACGAAAGCTCGTTCTGTGAAGAAAGGTCAAGCGACGATTGAATTTGGTCGCTACCGTTTCCGCAACCTCCAGGTCATGGAATGGCCTCTGGGATCTGCTCAAGATGTTATCTTGGGAAATACTTGGTTTACCAAGTTTCAACCATGCATCGATTGGCGTTCACACATGATTTCGTTTCCAAAGGTGTCTCGTACAACTCCATTTTCAGTTGCTAGTGAAGCAGCCGAGGAGATTGCTGTCGCCGACTTTAAACGCAAAGTAAAGAAGCACGTGTACGATGAAGTGTACCGTATGAGGATTTGTGCGGTTATGCCAGTGAGTGGCTCGATTCCTGTTCCGATCACTCAGCTGTTGAAGGAGTTTACTGACGTCTTTCCGGATACTCTTCCGGATGGACTGCCTCCTTCGCGCCGTGTTGAATTTGAACTCAACATAATACCTGATGCTGTTCCAAGTAATCGTGCTCCGTTCCGCCTGTCGAAGGTCCAACAGGATGCACTGGGGATCTTTTTGCGGCTGAGAAACTGAAGAAGGATGGATCGAAGTTTGTGATTCTCTTTGGGTGTCCAATATCTTTGGGATCCCCAAGAAAGTTCCTACTTCTGGACATCAACTGTCTCGCTCTGAGTGGGTACGCTCCGGAAACTCGGCTTTGCCTATTTGTTGGGTCCTCGACTATCGCTATGTCAACTCGCAGTCGATTGTTCCAAAGATTCCACTGCCGCGCACCGACGAACTCTTCGATCAGATGTCTGGCTGTGTCATCTTTTCCGTTCTGGATCTGGTCCAATAATATCATCAGATGCGTATTGCATTCAAGAGTCGCAAGTATACCGCCTTTCGCACGCACCCTGAAACTTACCAGTGGTGTGTAGCTCCTATGGGTTTGGCCGGTATGCCTGGTGTTTGGTCTCGCCTCATGAGAGTACTCTTTGCGAAGTATCGCTTCATTGTTGTCTATCTGGATGACATTTGTGTCTTCTCCACCAGTTTAGAGAGGCATGTTGAACATCTTCGTACGCTGTTTGAAGTTCTCCGTCGAGAGAAACTGTTCTGCCATCTGGCCAAGTGTCACTTTGGCCAGTCTGAAGTTAAGTTCCTTGGTCATACGATTTCTGCTAAAGGACTTGCCGTTGATACTCGCAAGACAGAAGCTATTGCGAAGTGGCTTACGCCGGTTAATCAAAAGCAATTGCAAAGCTTTTTAGGCCTTGCAGGCTATTGCCGTCGTTTCATCCGTGATTACGCTAATCTCGCGTTGCCGCTTGGTCCTCTTATCAGGAAAGAGCATGTCTGGAATTGGGGTCCAGAACAGACTCGTTCGTTCGAGGAAATCAAGTCCGCTCTTCAAGAAGCACCTGTGTTAAAGTTACCGGGTTACGAGAAACGTTTCATCGTGATAACAGATGCCTCTGGCAACTGTGTTGGTGGCGTTATGTCTCAAGTCCGTTCAGGTCACGATCATCCGATCGCCTTCTTCTCGAAGAAGTTGAGACCTCACGAGATCAATTGGCCAACGCATGAGAAAGAACTCTTCGCTATCAAGTTAACGTTGGAAAAATGGCGTCACTACCTCTATGGTCGTGAATTCGATATCTACACGGACAACAGCGCTTGCAAATGGGTTTTGCACCACCCGAGGGTTTCGCCTAAATTGGCTCGCTTTTTGACGTTCTTCGCGCAATTATCGTTCAAGTTGCACCACGTTAAGAGTCATCTCAATGTGGTTGCTGACGCGCTACCCGTCAACCTTTGAATATTACGACCAATACCGTTTATTTTCATCAGTGTACTCCGCGTTGCTCCGCTCGCGCAGCTCGCAATCTGACGAATCGAAGTGTAGTTACGGACTAACGCAGTCTCAACCAACACTTAGTTCAACCGCCCTCGCGCCCTCAATTTCGTGGGGAGGATGTTGCTGCTGGTTATTCCATTCCTCCTATTCGGAACGTGGCTGAAGCCTATCGCCATGTACCTATGGAAACTCCGCGCACTGTCGTTGCAGCCGAGAAAATTGTTGTGGCCACTAATGTGACCCAACAAGCTCAAAATTGGAGCTCGCCTTTAATTGAAGACATTCATGTAGCTTTAGCTTTGTAGTGGCCAGATCGCTCTGGGAATTGATGAAGCGGTCAAAACGTTCAAACACAACTCAATTTTCAGCCATTACTCAGAATTCATAACTAGATTACTCACAAATAAGTATCACCTCAATTCCCATTTGATTTGGGGACCCTCAAAATACCTAGCTAGGCAGGTAGATATTTTGCCTGGAGATTGAAAACCGGTATCGGATATGGGATACTAAATTACCGAAGGTACCTATATAAAAAAGTGAGCGGATATTATCCGGTTGATATTATCAGTTCCGTGAGTGACCAGCGAGATGTTATCGACTCGCCGACGTATGTCGTCTGTTCACTGCAGTACCTATGATTGCGTGACCAGCTGAAGCTAAGCGATAGTACTGTAAATATTCCTGCGTTATAGTTAGCTCAGCAAAATATTCTAGCTGCATGTCGTGCTTCGCCCGAAGAAGCACTGAAATTTATCACTTTTTTTTTGTTTTCAATGTTTAAGGATTCCCTACCCTTTAGGTAGACAAAAGTTATTAACGTTGCGAACGTTGGGATTTCCTGTGACGCATCTCCTGCACCAGCTTCGCAGCTGCAGCATCTGCTTGCTGAATCGCACTTTAAACGCATCCAAGTACATGTTAGAGTGCGCTCCCATCTATATGTGCACATTCTTAATTCCAAGCCAATTTCCCTAAAAGTCGCTTTTTCAATCGATGAGCTATTGAAATAAGATTTTTTTGCGGGCGACTTGCGCCCATTATTCTGACAACTATGCCCAAGCTTTCTACTGTGTTATATAGGCCATACTGCACTCCAAAAAATACGCAGCTTGCTGCGCTCCTTAGCGTGGCGGCCTTTGATTGTCTGAGAAGCAAGTTGGGCATGAGCAATGGTCCCAAAGTTGTAAGGTTGAAAATCATCTCCCGGTTGGGATAATTAGTAAGATCTTCACGTGCCTTAACATGTACTACTCGAACGGCGCGTACCACCTACTATCATCTGAAGTGAGCGACAGGATGAAAACGACACCTACGTACCTGAGAAACCCCATCGCCCTCACCCACTATTCAGTCAGGTATTAGTTTCCGCGAATTGTTCGTGGAACATTCCAAAATAAAAATGGCGTACTAAAGCGTGACGGCGACGACACAGGTAACATTTATATAGTTTATTAATCAAACACAGGTATAGATGTCCATGGCCATCATGGTACTGTCTCACTGTATTTGTGTATTACTCTTCATGAACTTAAGGGAATGTGCCAATAACGTGCCACTTTTCGAAGTCTTAAATCCGAGTCAACATAACTTTTCACTCCGATGTCCATTTTTAGTGATAAAAGCACCCATAAAAAGCGCTTGTTTCGGCTTTTTTATGGAGTACACTGTTTTACTATCTACTTTGGTGCACTGATGGCTCTGCTTTGAAAAAAGCTTTCAATTAAGCGTGGTGACCAGTTTCCTGCCGCTACTTTGTTTTGAAGTTTGTATTAGAGCAAATCCATTTTAGTCTAATCCAGGTCAAATTTCTCTTGACAAAAAGAAATAGCCAATAAGAACCAAGTATTACCCACAATCTGAAGCGCTAATTGGCTAAGATTTGTGGCCCAAAACTGGTTGATTGCACGTAGCTGGCACAAAACCTTATAGTTTATTTCGGATGTAAATACCGGGGTTATTATTTTACGGAAATTGAAACACCAACCGGAACCCCCCATTGGCTCTGCCATAAATGACAGAGAATACGATAATAACCGTTAACCCCTTCAAACCGGCTGATTTTTCAAAGTCTTAAAATGCATATGCAGGTTAGTTTGACTTGGTGTTTGTATACTTTTGCTTGTTGCAGAGATGGACGACAAACCGTATTGAGAAATAACCGGTGCACAATGCAAAAATATTAACCGGCATATTTAGCACCGATATCACTGACCTAACATGCATTATTCATGATATCGCTGGGTTATAGATGCTGACTTCCCGTCGTATGTCGATACACCGCCGGGCGCATCTAGAAGGGGCATCAATTCTAGAGAAAACTGTCATGTACATTTTTAAAAAAACGAAGTATACAAACTCGCCTACAATTAAGGTGGAAAGAAGGGCACTTCTGGCTCGCGTGTGCAATCAAAAGCTGCGCGATTTTAGGTATACAGAAGACAAATCAATAAACACGTGAAGGCGAACCCATGCCTATGAGCAATCAGATCAAGCACAGCCCTTGAGTTTCAAAGGAGCACCGTTGAACCACGGACCACCCAAGCCACAGAAACACGACAAGCGCAACTCACCCTATGGCCCCACTGCTCAACACCCACCAAAGCAATAACTAAAACAGATCAACATAGGATGAATTCATGCATATGCTAATTACGCTATCCGGCATATGCATCCCTTATGCATCTGATCAATCCGTACCGGATTTCTGTCTCTTGTGTGCTCCGTTATCCTTTGTAGGCGTTGCAGAGCACATACGGATGGAACGCACTTGATAAGCAGGTCTCAGATTTCCGTCACTCCATTCCTTGTACCACACGTCGAAGCCGGTTGTCAAAACTTCACGAATAACATACACAGGTAGCTATGCGCGTTCTCGTCGCACTCAGCGCAGTAATACGCCGTGGTGTGTGGCTTGGCCCCTTCATCAAAGAGCAAACCTTGCAGGCACGCTGACGCCGCTTTGGCTGCGTCCCTCGGTCACGCCACTCATCCACGAGCTGTGCAACATGAGCTGACGATGCTCCCGCTGCTGCTGTAGCAGTCGGGACTGTATCCGCCTCACCAAACGCGTTGCCTCATATATGTCCGTCTCTTGCAGTTGAATGAGCTGCAGGTGGAGACGCTTCAAGAATTTCACGTGCGCCAAAGCTTTCGACGCCTTGTCCTTTTTTTTGATACGCTACGTGCACTATGTACCTATTTACAATAGCGATGTCGATGAGACCGAGCCCTAGGCCCTTGCAGTACTTCCGAATAGTCACGGCACGCTGGATGGAATGTATCTGCAAGCGCAGTTGATCATGCACGTCGACCCCCCCCTATATGTACTTGTGATAGTCCTTGATCACGCGAGGGGTGACGACTTCGTGCTGCTCGCCGCCTCTGTCCTTTCGAACGACTCTGTCCAGATCCAAACTTCCACCAGACGCCAAGAAATGCACGGTCAAGTTTGAGTCCATTCAGCAAATTGCTCGTAGGGTAGGTATTTTTGTAGATGCAGCTATTTTGAATGAACCTCGGTCCACACCTTTTGGTCTCGACTTCTTCTTGCATATAATCTCCTTGCAATAACCTACGCGGTTCGTCATAATTGTGCCCACACAATAATAGCCCATGAGCAGTAGCTGAGTGAGCAGCGCGACCGACGTGTAGAAGCGGTCTATCACGGCCAGCCTCTTTGCTTGCAGTGGGGCATCTCCAAACACCGCCCGTAAGTTGCGCACTACGGCGGCAGGTCCCTCTTTCTTGTCGTGTTGCGCGTTATCACTTGCATGCTTATTCTTACCACAATACACCTCAAACCTGCATAATGCAGAACAATACAACAGATTCTTGAAATCAGTAAATTGCATAATGCAGGATAAGCGAAATTGAGAGCCAAAAATACCTGATGCAGTACGCAGTATGCGCACTACAAATCATAAATAGCTTCGCCCACCGCTTGTGCGGTTTTCCCTTCATGTAGACTCGCATTTTGTTGAAGATGATTCGGCTGGGGAGCATCACTTCGTCAAACGAGAGCTCAGCAGGTGCCACATAGGGAGTCTGTAACTCACCGTACGTGTCTGGTTCGTCAATGTTGCCCCAGCCTGACGACGAGAAGTCTAGCAGTGCCGCCTTCTCCAAATTACCCGCGAGCACTGCATCCGCTCCGCTAAATTCGTCAAGAAATGCTTTTGCCATGTCGATATCCATCTCGTCTTGATCGGGATCTGGGTCAGACTCGTCGTTGTCAGCGGTATCAGATTGCCGGTGATGCTCTTCTGGTTCAGTATCCGTCACGACGTCATCTTTTGCCGCATCATCTCCAGACCCAAGTGCGTCATAATCGGCTTCTCTGCCCGCAGGGTCGTCCACGTTGAGGTTGTCAGTAGTGTCAGCAAGAAGATCTGCATAATGCAAGCACAAAAATTAGATATCGCGCATATGCGTTTTAACGAAAACTGCATATGCAACCTTACCGGGTTCATCTTCTTCGACTGAATCAGCGATTGATCCAACTTCGCCGTCAGACTCAGCGCTGTCTTCATCCTCCTCTTGACGCCCAACAGGCACGGTCTTTTGCTGAATGGCTGTGCTCATTACTTGAGCAGCAGTAGCCGGTGCCTTTTCTTCATCAGAGTCTGCTTCATCAGCAAAACATGAATATTGACACCATTAACTTGCATATCGAAGCATAATCAAACGACCACATGCCGTAGTAACATACGCAATACTTCACACGGCTCTTCTTCCTCGGAGGACAGCTTGTCGCCTGCTGACAAATAATGCAAGTTAGTTATCCTGCATAACGTGCATCCCGCATCCAGAATATGCAGATTACGTACCGGCCCCCCGACGTTTGCCCTTCGCTGCAGCATTCCGTGGTTTCTGGTGTAGCTGGGCGGGAGATTTCTGCGCGTCATGCTGCTGCGTTGTCGAAGGTGCTGCACACGACGATGGACGCGACGTGGAAGCGTCGGAGGCTGCTGCGGCGGTCGTCGTGGGGCGCCGACGATGCAGCGACATGAAGCCTTGGTGGAGCGTCACTCGCGGGCGGAGGCGCCTTCGAAGCTAATGCAACAAATACATAAGCTTAACGGCCCATAATGCAAACAGCTACTGTTGTCCAGACCGTAGCTTACCTGCAACGTAGTATTCCAGCAATTCGTTCTCTCCGTGGAAGTAGTCCACGCCCTTGACGCCGTTTGGACCTCCTCCCGGGCGGACGTACTTCCACCTCTGCTCCAAATCCCGTGCGCACGGTCTCGCGGATGTCCATCCCTGCTGTTTGAGATCGCGCCACGCGGCACCGAACAGGACGTCTCTGATAGCAGTGTATTTGCCGCTGACAGCGACCATGCTGACTGGTTCTTCCGGCTTCTTCTCCCCGCGCGAAAATTCTGGAATGACTGGGTGACGTGGAGGACGGGAAAATAACCTTTATGAAATAAAAGAATTTAAATGTTGTCCACCCTAACCATTCGTGTCGTATATGCTACGATTCTTCGAGCCCATAGAGTCAACGCACCTTCGGTTAACTTTATCTTGAGTTTGTATGGACCATGATTTGCAAAAACATGTATACAAATTTCAAGTCAATTTTGTGCTTAACCTGCATTATGCAGGTTAAGCATTTTGTCTAAGTTGCATATGCAGGCCCTCCGGTTTCATGGGGTTAAAACTCCATGAAACCGGAGGGAATTAGTTTTTTTTAAACTCCCTGACGCCTATCAAAGTTTTCTCTTCGTTCAAAATTCGAATTTCCTCAAATTACAGAAGATTAAAATGCATGGATCTATTTTGAATGATGAATTTCCATCTTATGAAGGTATTAGTGACAATGTGCTGTTTTGACTCGCAGGCTGACGACGGTGAGACAGAATTTGAGCCAAGCGAGACCTCAAAACCGACTCCTAAGACGAAACAGCCCATAATGTAGCTTGCTACGGCAATACAGACGGGACTTGAAGCTTTATCGTCCTCTTTCACTTGAAATTTTCTAGCATTTCGTTGAGAGAAAATCGTTAACATGCACTCAAAAGCTTAAGAATCGATGAAGTGGGTCTGTAACGGTACTTGAAATCGCGAACATGCCCTTTGTTCCTTCCCTGACTCTAAGTTAGGTCGCCTGCGACTTACACTGGAAATGCATATACAGTTTTTTTCGCGCTGTTTTCCTTTTCGGGTTTTGATAGGTATTAGTAGGTTTTAATTGATAAAAAGTATTCCCGGTGTCTATACCAACAATCAATCGCCTCAGGGTCAAGGGACGAACTACTGGACAACTTGTGCCTGGATTCACTGGATAAATCTTTGAGGATAAGCAACCTTTCTTCGAATACAATATCCTAAAAACAAATAACTCCGTGTTCACAACTATTCGTCACCGGTGTTTATGAGCAAATGCCCGAGCTTTAATGCTTCTCAGGGGTGTCTGAACAAGACGCCAGATTACATGAAACGAACAAAACAACAGCAAACATTGATAATCTTTTCGTCAACAACTCACGAATTTATCATAATCATCCATTGAGAAATATATTTTTGCAGTTAGATTTTTTTTGCCGGTGACACGAATGTCAAACGAGGTTACATTACGCTTTTCGATCTACACAGTACCGTGGAATTAATCCGGTATGGGCTGTCCATACCTCTACGAGACATTCCCAGTATAATGTAAATGTATGTATTTCCCTCTACTAATCTAAACCAGACTTGACATAAATTTATAAAGGAATGGAATTGCACTTTTGCAATTTTAGCGACCGGGGGTTGTATTAAACAATACCACCATTCTTATGGAAGCACTTCGTGCAAAATGCAACACAGCGGCTCAGCGACGTGTTGCTTCAATTCATGGACTGCTCCTAACGTAATTAGAAGTGCAAATAAAGTCCCTCAAATTTTATAGGTAAAATTAACTTCACGGAAACAAAATGGGATCACCATCCAAATCATCAGCTTGCCCTGAAACGTCGATCGTTGTGTCCATAGTACAAATGCTAGATATTATAAAGCTTACATCCCGCAATTTCGCTCATTATTAATAAATGAGACCACCAGCAGTATTCTGAAGATGAAAACTGTCAACGTTTTCACTAGTAACACCGTTCATCTTAGTGTGGTACGGTGCTCTAGGAAGATGCATCATGGCGAAGATGTATGCTGTATAGAAGAAGCCTCCAAATAAGCCGTGAAAGGAACTGTTTTCTAAATATCTCAAGATTTCCCGGAGGGGCCCGTGGTGCGTCACCTTCTTTTTTAGCATCGAAGACGAGTGCTGGCAGCTTCATATGCACCTGTAGTAGGTCGCAGTTGAAAGCACAAGACGGTCGAAGGAAGCTGGCACTTCTTGAAGATTTAGCCGATTGTATTGCGTCTGTCGTAGTAAAACAAAAAGTGAGATGAAATATGCACAACGACTCAAAGCTCTACATCGCTATCACTAGAGTCCCAGTGATAGTCTTCTGCTCAGCCCTAGTAGGGACTCCCCTTACCAAAACCTTCACCAGCTCGAGATGACGAGCTGCATGCATGCGTTCCTCACTCCGTTCAGTCATAGCAGACTAGCCGTAGTCAAGAACTGCAAACTTGCACTTGCAGTTACACAGTACAACAACCTGGCATGCTGGTGGCTGACTGCAACCACCTGCTGGTCGCTCAGCTTACTCGCCATGCTTGACTGTAAAGTGTGGTCGTGGTAAGGCTTTCACGCCGCCACCCACTACAGCACCAATCGTACCATGAGTCTTTTAATGTTACATGTTGCTGTTACCACACGTCTCGTGGTCTGGTGGTATGTTGGCTACCATGGCTAAGTGTGCTTCACTTCGCACAGTAAGCCTCAATTGAAGCTCGCCGAATGGGACATAATAGCTTGATGATAGATTTGAGCTACTGTGATTTGCAGGAAGTCCTCTTGAGCTGTACGAATTATGTAATTTGTACATCTTGATTTAGAATATGGAGACTTCCTCCGGGATGATATAAGTGCAGCATTGTGATATACTTTCCACTGAGCATTACCTCTTTATTACATAACTAACAAAGCCGTGTTTTACACGGAGAAGCTCTGGATTCTTTAATAATTTGATATACATAACTCGCGACTGTTTTGCGATTGGCTTTTCGATATTCGTTCTCTATATACACTCGCGACTGTTTTGATTGGCCTTTCGCTTTTCGTTCTGTATATACATGTCCTGTATATCGTTTGGGCGCTTTGTTCTAGCAGTGAATACGCTATCATGCGAGTCGCACTGCGACCACAAGAAGGATATTGATGGAGGTCTAAGGCATCTGACGCGCCTGCTCCGCAGCCGCATCATCTGCGCTCAGATATACGCGGAAGTCCTTCGGGCAACAACAACGCGGATTAAATTACTTCGGATAATCGTAATTTACCGTGATATTACCCTAGGCCGACACAAGCAACATTCACCTGGTTCAGATCACTTGAACAACGGATATCAGATATACATCACCAAATTACTTGATTAAAGTAAAGAAGCTGCTTCTGATACAAGCTGAAATGACACATTATGCAGGTTCAGGGGAGAAAACCCACTATATTGGGTACGACAATCCAATGTAGATCTTACATAACAGGTGCATCAAGTGTTGAAGTAAGTTTATGTAAGTTTTAAGTTGATAACGTTAGTTTGGGCTCTGAATATAAAAGGTTAGAGTAGTTTTGGGTCAGAATGACTCGTATCCTAAAACTCTAGATATAAAATCCAGAGAACTCATAAAATACATGAATAGTGGGCATTTGAAGAGAAATTTCCGCCTCAAACCAGTGGACAACAAAAACGCGTCGATTCCACCAATCAGCACCTCGTAATTGAGCCCCCGGAAGTATATATTCTGGGAACGAGGTCTACATATTTCTAAGATATTTCGAAATAGACGTGCAACATGAAACAATTATTCTTTTGAACTACTAGTAGCAGTACAGTAAGAATGCACTACGTAGTATAAAACATGTCATGATTTTCTAAAGGATTGAGAGCCCTTTCGGGAGAAATTCTAGATTAAAATCCATAGAACATGACTTGATACCAATAGCCGGCATTTCTTTTCGAACCGGTTGAAACTAGAGCAAAGCATGGGAATAATTGCGCAACTAGGTATAATCTGCTCTTGCCACTTGGGAGCGTGACTTTTTTCAGCTCCGTCAAGTAGAATTGGTAACAACGGTCGCTTTTGAGTTTCTTTTGCGTGGCATGCTCCAACCCCAAGAATTCCTTTACGTATTCGAGGGGCGTCTTTTTTCCGCCCAAATCTGTATTCTCGCCATCTTTTCCAACGGCGTGGCGCTCTTATCGAAGAATTCAGTAGGTCTTTCATAACCAGAGCTAAACATATCAATTTTGTGTTCATCATACGCCTCAGCATAAGTTCATTCGTTTTCTGGATCTTCTGGAGCTCAGCAACAATGGTACTGTCTTGGATAAATTCCCACTTGGTTGTTTCTTGATTGAGTTTTGTCTTTTGATTGAGACCCAAATCACTCCACTTTTTGTATGTGCTGACATCTCTGTCGAGATCCCTCAAAATAATGTTTTCAATCAGTGTTATCGCATATTTCTCCAAACGGGAATCTAGTCGAGACGGCTGAGAGCTTCGTTTTGCTGCTGAAAACCGCCAGTTGGCATAACAGATATAAACTTGTTGAGTACGTCAAGGCAAAACTGGTCGAGAGGGGTGTGAGAGGGGTGTGAGGGGTGTGACGCCTCTGAGGGGTGTGAGGGGTGTGACGCCTCTCTCGATCAGTTTTGCCTTGACGCACTCAACAGGTTTATATCTGTTATGCCAACTGGCGGTCGAGAGGGATGTGAGGGGCGTCACACCCCTCTCGACCAGTTTTGCCTTGACAAACTCAACAGGTTTATATCTGTTATGCCAACTGGCGATTTTCAGCAACAAAACGAAGCGCTCAGCCGTCTCTTTATAAAAGGTCGATATCGAATTGGCCCTTCCGTCTACAATGTCTTCTCCAACGTTGGTTTTGGCGTTCATGTTGGTCGTCTTAGCACCCCGCAGAAATCTCCCCTGGTTTACTACTATTGGAGCCTGGTCCAAGAGTGAAACGCTGGTATCCTCACTCGCCACAAGGACACTGTTGGTGGCAAGAAGAGTCACCAATGCAACCAGTAAAATACGGTGGTGAAGCATGAGCGATTGTGTAGGAGAAGAGGCAGCGCTAGAATGAAATTGCGAACTGAACCACGATTCCTGATTCAGGAAGCCATCGCACAGTACTGTATGCCTTACCTGTATCAGCTCAACTAATAAGGCTTATTGTGCGACGGCTTCCTATCCTACCTATACATCGTCAGATTTACAAATCACAGTTGTTTGTGATGAGAGAAGCTCAATGATAGGATTTACTGGAGCGTTTCTTGCAGTAGGTGAGGGCCTCACCTACTGCAAGAAACGCCTCACTGAGGCCTTATTGTGTAAATACAAGAAGCTGTAGTTTGGGTTCAGAACTCCGCGAGAAAGATGTGGTCGACACTTGCGAGTCAGTTTCGGAGTATCCGGATGGCCCAATTCCTGAACAATTCTGGCTTGATCGAATACAAAGCGAAAACGTAAATTTTCAGTCTGAAACAGCTACTGGTACTGTACTGGAAGTATTGTGTAGCGATCATTTAGGGTAGATACTATAACTTTTTGCACCCATTTTTGAGATCAGAATATAACGATCCTCACGAAACACAGTATTTTATTTTTAATACAGATTAAAATACATTCAAAAAGCTGATGTGTGACAGACCGTATAAGGTCACCACCCTACGAAATTATATTGTATGCTACTACAGGATTGGTATGTATGTAGAAAGCTGATGTGTTTGCTGGCTGGCCCCAGCCCAAACGGGGCGCTCCATTCTTAATGCTAGTGGCCGCGAGACGACCGCGCCGTCCGCGGAGCGCTACAGCATGATACATGTATGCATATATGTTTCGTAGGCAGGCATGTCTATATAGTACCGGCAATACATGTAATCATTGATTACGGCATGTGCTGAGTACTTCGCGTGAATAATTACAGCGATGCGCGCGGCACGCGCAAAAGATATTAATAGCGTACCAACTGCAGCGTGCTGCTTGCATTTCCAAGTGTCTTCATACAAAGCACCTACACTCCCGGCCAAAATTATACGAACACCTATAAAAGATGATGTAACTCTGCCAATTCTTATCATTTTATGAAACGGTTTTGACACAAGTTCCATAACACGGTTTTGAAGAGCTGTACATGTATTGCGCCTAACCTCACGTTTACGCATTCTACAGGGTAGCTCACATACAAAAAACCGATTTTGCCCATTGGACATAATATGCGAACACCATCACCACCATAAAAATGTCTATATAAATGGAAAACCTGACAAAAAATGATATACTAGGCATTTGTATCGGGTTAGCTTTAGATCGACGGTACTTGGGCCCAACGAGGTGGAAATCCAGCAAAATTGGCATAGTATCCACGCAAACGTAGTCCTAAACGATGTATTAATCTCACCTATCTGCTAGATTCATGTTAAAAGAATAATGTAGTGGTGCAGTCGTATCACAATGCTGCCATATGATTTGGTATAGAAATGAGCAGTGGGCGAGAAACTGTGTTATGGAACTTGTGTCAAAACCATTTCATAACATGATAAGAATTGACAGAGTTACATCGCCTTGTGCAGGTGTTCGTATAATTTGACCGGGAGTGTAGTGCCTTGACAGAGACTATTATTACAAAATAAAGAGCCGGTTCCAGCTGAGTTGATACTCAGTTTGTACATTTTTGTACAAATGGTACAATTCACTACAATCTAGTTTGTACAAAAATACAAACTGACACAAACTGGAATCCGTATGATCAGCAGAGATTGAACACATGTCGTCGATGAGCCACGAGTGAAACGTTAATCTGCCGTTATTTTGTGTGTGTACATATGTCTCCAATGGGATTCTTACACGAATGTACATTTAGCAGACCGTGTCTTCTGGGGACCTACCGAAGTTGCGGCTTCCATTCATTACAAGCTATATTTTGACGCCCACGATGCCTCTGTTGTCACGGGTCGCGCTAGGACAGCGAACTGACAGGGGTGCAACAACAGTACAAGGGCTAAATGATATCAGGTATGCAACGGTTAAAGTCAGAACAATCATCACATTGGGAGATGCGCTAGGCGAAGAGGCGCTAAGGTGCAGCGCGATGACGGGGACGGACGACACGGACGACTTCAGTGCTTCGTTGGACCAGAGCGAGGACGAGAGGTCGCCAAGAACGGCAAGGATGTGGAAGGAACGGCAGGAAGGCGTGCCGGCAGGATAGCTGCCGGCAGCGAAAGGTAAGGACTCAGTCGTGAACTTTCCAGGTCAAACAACAACAAACAAAGCTTTTATTTTTTACTCTTTTAAACGTCCGTTGCCTCCCTCTCTCCTCCGTGCTTCCTACCAGTAGTACTCACGACCCTCGGAGACCTGGAGAGCAACCCGCGATAGTTTGGTGGAGAAGCAGGGTACTTCACCAGTGCATCACGGAGAACGGACGATCGACTGCCGGAGTCGTGCTACGAGGCAGCGCCGCGTCGGTCGAAGAGAAGGTGGCTTTCGGAGCGACAGGAGCGTCGCGTTGCGGAAAGAAAGCCGTGGAAGAGCATGAGCTCTAGCTATGGTGGGTTTGGGGATGAATGGGAGGACGCTTCGTCGAGCGAAATGGACTGGCGGCTGTACGACGATGGGTCGCTTCCGGCTGCGTACGGCACGTCCAGGATGGAAGGAGAGGAACTGTTACTGGGTCCGGCGGTGGTGGCCGAAGCCACTGTCATGACGGGGGATTGGGATTGGGAGTCGCGGACGCCTGGCAGCTCGGAATTCACGGCGGGGACTGGACAGCCTGTGGCGATGTACGAACCGGTCCCGAGTGTGGAGCCAGGCTTGACGCCGACGGGTATGGCGATGGTCCAGATGATGGAAATGACGGCGACAGCCAGTGCTACGGTATCGACGAGAGCAGCGGCGAGTGGCGGGAACGGGCAGAATCTGCGATGGTCACGCGATGGCTGTCAGACACTGTACCCGGTGCCAATGGCTGAGCCGGACGGTACAGGAACTGGACAAGGTCTGAATTGCATAAGTGCATCATCTTCAAAGTGGCGTAAACTCGCCAGGAGGCTCATGACTCAGTACTATTGGTCTTGTCCTCCAGAGCACTCGTGTTAATCTCGAGCCGCTTCTTGCCCACACCACGGATCTCCAGCGTCATAGTATCCTTGCCATCAGCAGTCTCGCCATCTTCCTCGACATCACCGTAACATGCTCTCATTTTTGAAAAAGACCTCAAGATCTTCCCTAACTGAGCGGAAAGGAACAATTAGGAGGATCCATGACAACGGATGATGACATCACAACTGGAGCTTTGCGATGGCCATCTGAGCCATATGAATCTGCTCGGAGTAAGTGCTGGATGTCAAGTCGTGGGGTTTCTAAGGCAGAGGAGCCTTAGAAACCCCGCGAGTTGACACTTGGACTACGTTTACTTTGTGCTATGAGATGGATTCCATGCAAGGCTGGTTCGCCTCCTTGCTGCGTGTACAGTCTGCCTTACAAATGCTTTGCCGCCAGTACCAACGTGACGGCGATTTCCCGATGTGTCTTCATGTCTTGGGCGACGCAGTGTTTAGGAGTAAGTTAAAAGCGAAGAAGCAGTAACTGCGCCGCTGTCTTATGCATCGTACCGGCTCCAACGTGTAGATAGCACCGTAGGCGATGTGGCACTGTCCTACAGTGAGATCTATCGAGGGTTTAGTCAAGACTGTGTGGCGAAAAGAACACGTCAAGTGTATCGAGTATCGCTGGTCGTAGTGTGAGCAACCGCTGTTCATGCTGGGATACGCCCTCCAACCAACTTTTGCTGAACATGCGCGACGATTACCTACTACAGCGGTGTCTGGTGGTGTGCTGCCCAAGATTGCAGTATATTACTATCGCAGACTTTTTTTCCCCTGAAGACGTTGGTTTCATTAGGAGCGACATGTTCAAGTGGATGTAAGAAACCTTCACGAGCGAAGTCAAACGAGACTGAGGGTGGGCCGTGGGAGTATTGGCAGTATATGGCGCAAGAAAAGCCGAATAGCTTGCTGCCAAAGCTTGCAATTGCTGTCTTATCGGTGGCTGTCAACACCGCTACGTGTAAGCGGCTCTTCAGCGAGCTCTGGCGAATCCATACTGCTTTACGCAATAGAATGAGATCAAGTAAGACACTTGACATCCATACTGTTGCACAGCATGTACGCCAGCGAGCAGATCCATAGAAGAAGTTGTTGATTTCACCGAAGGAGCGTGACATTCTCTGCGATGCACACAACACAATGTTCACCCCATCGCCACAGAGAGCACGCGATTCTGACCAATGAGCGGAGGACAGCGATGAAGAAGACCCGGGAGATGGCGTTTAGTGATGCGGCCACGCTGGTGTTGTGGGGAGAATATTTACACGAGGTGTTTCAAGATGAAGAGCTGGATATAGGCTACGCCGAAGTTGGCGCGCATTCGAACAACAATTTTCGTACTGATCAAGCTCTGGAAGATGATAACGAGCTTGAAGAAATCCCTGCAGCAGTTCTACACGAATTTCCCGCAGAGAATGTGCCAAAGTTCCCTCAGGAAGTGAAACTATCTGGGTTTAGAGCCCAGAAAGCAACTCTAGCGGAGCTTGCCGTAATCTCAACGTAGATAAAGAAGTTTCGGTCTGGAAGCGCTCAGAAGCGAAGTGTGCTCTCGCGGGAGCAACATGTCCAGAGAAAGAAGCTGCAATGTGCTGATAGCTTTGGTGCCAGATTCGCTATCAATACAGCTTAATGTTGATGACAATTAGAGTCCTTTTAGCATATTTGCGCATCTACTTCGTTTCTTCTACACTACCGTCGAATGAAGTCACGTCAAACACTACACGATGCTCATATTCACTGCGTTGATCCTAGACGTCCAGTTTGTCTTCGCCGTCATGGAGTATCGCGTTGGTAGCAAAAAAATAACAAACACAAAGCAAAACGGACGATCAGTATTTGATAGCATTCTTTCAGACGGTTTGGCATGTTTTGGTCAAAGAAGCGCAGCACTGCATTCATCTCTTTGCACATGTACCACATCTCTTCTTCTCTATTATCTTCTCCTCTCCATCACACACGCAGTGCTGCGGCTCGTTCAGTCGTCTCTCCGCTGCAGATAATGGAATCTGCACTTGCTAACAACTTCTTCTTGTCGATTAAACTTCGCAGCGTCTGCATATCTGCCACATTTGGTAACAGATCAGTACTGACCTTTACCGGGAGTTGTACCGCTGTTTCCCTGCAACCGGGAAAATCTGTGGAGCTCGAGCTTAGGGAGTTCGAAGTACCCCAGAAGCGATTAAGTATGCAACAGGAGTGTCGAATAGAATACCAACGTCTAGGCTTGGAAATACATCACCATGCGAGGCACTTCATGGAAAGAAACGTGACGATCACATTGTTCAGATATGGGGAAGCTCATGCATCGTCCATATACCCAGCACAAAGAGAACAGATAAAACGTTGGGGTTTAGAGTGCAAATTTCTTAGATTTTCAAAATACTATAAAGGCTATCGACTGCTGGATACAGTTAATAATATGCTTTTAGTATCACGTAGTGTTCGATTTGACACAACAGATCAGCTAGCAGTGATAAGTCGGTCTTTACCTAAGAGAAAAAATCTTCTCCATATTTTGCCACACCAATAATTAATTCCCTTTGTCCAATCGTCAATTAACCACTGCTGAGACCAGAAGACATAATGACGTGCACATTGGTATGTACAGTAACACGGATAAGCCGACTTACAGTCCTCCAAATGTGGAAGATACTAGAGCTGTGGGAGATAGTGTAACTGAAAACGCTCAAATTAGTCAGAGTGACCCACAATCCCAAAGGGTCATGGAAAAGGCCAGCAGTTGTTTCTGTTTCGGAAATGAATAGGCAAGATGAGAGTTGGTTGGTGTTATGCCCGCGCTCTCAGCGCAAAAGATAAAGTATTACAAGGTTAAGTGGATATGAAGTCACAACCAACTCGGTATTAGGGGTAAGTGTCAGTAGAGCCCGCATACCGATTCCGACCTCATTGAAGAAGGCGATGGCATGACCATATCCAGAATCATTGTTAGGTGCTTTTGAAGTTGAAAACCAGGCACTTACAGCAAATACGAATTGGAAAATGGTAGATTTATAAAAAGGACGGAAGCCATTAGGGTGTCATTGGGTATTAGATATCAAATACCATGGCGATGTTCCTGTAGATCGGTTTAAGGCAAGATTAGCTGTAAGGGGGGATCATCAATAGTTCGTGATTGACTACGGGTAAATATTCTCACCTGTAGCTCGATATGAGTCTGTCGAATTAGTGCTTGCAATTGCAACAATTTAGAATTACCATACCCGTCAAATGAATGTCTCAACAGCGTCCTGAATGGAATTCTATCCGAATGAATTATATGATTCCAATATTTTAGAAACCGCAACACTGGCGACGTATGTAAGTTAATCAAAGGTCTATATGGACTGAAGCAGGCACTCAGAATTTGGTACGGGGTAATACACGAGTCCTTGGCATCGCTAAGATTTTTCTCGTTGCAAAAAGGAATACCGGTGCACAAGAAAAAGGGGGAGGTTAATGGAGTGACTGATGTTGACCTTATATGTGTCACGTGGATGACTTGACTATTGGTGGTTCTAGACTTTCGGCTATTAATGGAGTTAAGGCTAAGTTATCAGAACGCTTCACAATGAAAGACCTGTTTAAAACCCATTACTTGTCGAAAAAGGAAATCAGAAGAGATAAGGCCCAAAACCAATTGAGAGTAGAGAACGATGCGACCGAGGCGTGTAGTCGATGTGGGTCGATGAATGGAAATTTGAGAGTGAGATTGATTGAGAAGTCTTAACACCTCCTTCTACCTCTTACATGTAGCCCCCTAGTACCTCCTACTATGGGCAGTCCGCGTAACAAAATAATATACGGCAACGGACACACTAATATGCAGCGGACACACCTGTATACAAGATGCATACTAATCCTATATGCAACGGACACGCATGTGGGCAACGGAGACACTTGTATATAATGTACACGCCACATGTCACGATTGTCCTATCGTAGTAGATCCCGTGATAGGACGAATTGAAGTTGACGTCCAATCACAATCCGGGATACCAAACGATCTGCCAATCAGGCCGCACCATTCCCGTCACTTCAACTGTAGCAAGCATTCGGCACGCGTACACCGCGTGCTTAGCGGTAGGTAGCCAGACGAGTAGACAGCGAAGTGCAACCATAACAAAATCAACTAAGTCTGTCGCAACATAAGTATATTATAAATTAATTGGACAAGTCTGAGACGACATACAGCACAGTTGTAGCAACTCCACAAGCAGCAAGTATTGTATTAGAGGGGAAAAAAGCTCTAACAGATTGCAGCGCAGCCATTGGATTACCGTGGGCTGGTAGGCTCGCTGGTGTATATTGTTAGAGGCACAAGGCCAGATATTGCCAATGCAATAAGAGAATTAAGTAAGTTTCGCTTATGTTATAAATAAGACTCATTGGAGAGTAGCTCAGTGGGTACTAAAGTATCTGAAAGGAACATCGATGTATGGATTAGAATATGATGGTACCAGTAAAGAATTAGTTTAAGAACTATACACAGATGCGAGCTTCGCTAATGCTAACGACGAGAGAAAGCCAGTAACAGGCTATCTGTCTATACTCGCTGATGCATGCGTTTCCTGAAAGAGCTGCAATCAAGATATGGTCAGCTTGCATACGGCACAAGCAAAACTGCAAGTAAAGGTGTTAAGGAAAGTGAGTGGCTCTGGGTTTTACTAAAAGAATAAGGTTGGCAACGAAAGAATCCAAGCTAGTGTTGGTGCAATACTACCGCAGCTATAAGTATGGTGAAGAATCCGGGAAATCATTCTTCAACTAATCATATTGAGATTCGCTATCGGTACGCTCGAGAAGCATACGAAAGGAAGCGAGTTGATATTAGCTATTGCAGCACCAAAGATAGGGTAGCGGACGCACTAACAAAGGCTCTGCCACGAAAGCAATTATGTAAGCTACGGGAGCTAATGGGTGTGAGAAATCTCGAATCCGATAACAAAGGCAAGAATGTACAGGTAAAATGAGACTCACAGTCCAACTTTTGCTAAACGAAGTGTATACCGAGGCGCATTACTCACGATATTAAAGTGATTTTGATATCGGCTTAAATTGGATAAATTGCCCATCTCAAGGGATTGAAGTACAGGTATGACCGTTAGACAGGAGCTTGGTTTTGCGCTCTACAGTTCCATTTCAATCTAACTCAATAAGATTTTGTGTATAAATATTCCCAATGTGTAAGATGATATATGTAAGAGGCAATCGGAAACGCGTTCCTGGTTTGTTCGTCATGTCGATTATAAGTGACATACTTACAGGTATTTGAATTTTGCACCCCAGACTTAGACAAGAAAGGTATTAGGCTGAAACTTGGGGAATATCTTTCCAAGATACATATTAAAAGAAGGTATAAGAAGACCAAGGTCGTTCGCCAGCTCGCAAAGAGAAAGTCAAGGCATTCTCAAAGGGTCACGGTTGAGTATCTCTTTTGTGGGAGTGTTGTGGGGTAACTTAGGATAAGTACCAACTTTTGGGAAAAAGATAGGGTTTCTAATTTCAATTAGAAACAGCTGTCCTTACCTTTGGAGCGTAGTAATTGTAAGGTATAATGTACATAAGACAATTTACTGAACTCAAGGACCAACAATTGGCTGTGGAAAAGAGAACCCAACCGGATGAAAAGCTGGGGTCGACTCTCACTTTTGAAATAGCAACTGACCTGAGCCATTGACGGATTACGTACTGTAAGTAGCATCATGCGAGAGGCGATAACATTTTTTACATCTCTATAGTTTTTCGAAAGTTCTACAGTCCAGTTATCGAGTTCATGTATTGTCCAGGTATCGGTCCAGTTTTTGTCAAGGTTTAAAATTTATGATATATAACCAGCCGTTTGTCAGTCCGCTATTTCTTAACCATTTGGTTCCCCATACATTTTCTACTGTAAACATTATATACTTTAAATAAGAGGGTTTTGCAGAACGATGTATAATGCCGCGTTTTACGGTCCATTTCCGGTGAGCCAACATTAATTTAGGGAAATCATGAGTATGAATTTTGAGATAATTTTATAAAACGTGGCATAATGCATCGTTTTTTCAACATTTTCCGGCTGAAGCATAATCGGCTCAAAACTAATTCTTGAATTTTGATTGGCTGATTTTTGTAAAACGATGCATTATGCCACGTTTTACAAGGGTCGGCAACAAAAGGGTAAATCACGGTTGGTCGAAGAGCGCGGCAGGACAAGCACGCCCGGAGAAGCGTCTACACGTACGCGGGGCACGGTGGCACATAGCAGCCTGGTTCAACCTCCTTCATAGCGGTGTCGTTCGCCTACCTCCACTACCAGCATTAGCGCGCGGAACAGTGCTCTACGGCAGGACGAGCGCATTTACAGCCGATGAGTCGTTCGGCCCCTAGCATATTTGTGCGCTGTACAGCGGGCTAGTCAGCGTTAACAAGCTGTGCAAGAAGGACAAGCAATTGCAAGCGACCACACCGATCGTTTAGAGTGTCCCAACGCGATGGCGTCACCACAACCTAGACAAAGCGTTGGCAGAATGACATCAGCATGGATAGGGAGTTGCCACTCCGCGAAGAAGAGAAGACATGGGCTCGATACCTGGACAGTAGCACTGCCCATAATATTTTACACCACCGGGCTCAAAAATGACGACCTGGCGAAGACTTCGATAATTTTCCACAAACGTTGTGCCACATAACTTCGCGGTCATGTGGCCGATTTGAATTAATGTTCGATCAGAAAATTCACGCTATCTTAGGAGTAATTTGGGCTAATCAGTTTCCAGTTTAACGCATTTTAATTGTTAACACGCTATCTCAAGCCGAATGGGTAAAGACAGGGCCTCCTGTGGGCGGATCTACGATCCGCAGTCAAGGTACCGAGAAAGAAAATACATAATATTCATGCTTGCTGTTTCAAGTTACATCTGGAAGTTATCACGTTTAAATTGGCCAAAAAAAAATGAGTTCACAATTTACCTTGAGTGCAAGGCATGTTCTAAAGAGGTCGCGGCTCATCAAAAGACAGCATCCTGACTATGTCTTTTGATTCCGTCGTTGTGACGCAACGGCTAAATCCGACTGCACTGTTGGAAAGAGGGCGTACTTGTAGCAACGGCGGCGTTATTGTCACAATCCATTGTGACTCCATATCGGCTCGAAGGAGTTGTAGTAGAAATAGAATTTCTTATAATAATCTATTTGTGACAAATGTATTTGTGCTAAAGAAACGGACGTAGTAGTGATTATAGCAAATACGAAGCGACACTTTGGGGGTAAATGCCGTCGAAAAACAGTGATGACGGCGGCGCAAGTCGTACTACATCAGCTGGATCACATCAGCGGGTGCGTACGGTATATCCGCCGCTTTTGCGCACGTCGTACCCGACTTGGGTGGAATTCTTCGGAGGATTCGAAGAATACTGTCAGAGCACGTATCAGCCGTTTAGGTGAGCATTGTTACTTCTTATTATCGAGGCTTACATCGTTGACCCAGCGAATTATGCTACGATTCCAGAGTCCGCAGCTGTGATAAAAAAGTTGAAGCGAAGGAAGAAGAATGGGACTTTGAAATCTCTTGTGGCGAATACGTATCTATCTACTACACTTGTACGCGCGGCTGGAAAAGGCGGGAGCGAGGAAATTTTATATGTAACATTTTATTGATGAGATAAACCTGAAAACGTACTGGTAAGCGGCCAAAGCAGTATATCAGAAGTACGAACTGCAAAGCTACAATCGCAGTGGCTTAAAACAGAGTTTTTACGATACGGAAGTATCACCATACGATTTCTCTCAGCAAAATTTATCCAGATTTCGCCAATCAACAAAGACATACTCTACATAATGCGGTTTGCTGTGAGTTATTGTGGTTCATTGTGGCTCATTGTGACCCAACCTCCAAATTTTATGGAAATAGAAACAGCATTCACAAGTATGAGTTATTCAGTCGCAATTCAGCCACAATGCTGTACTGTTTTTGCAAATAATATGGGGTTTTATTGTGGCAGAAACGTCGTCCTTGTAGCAACAGCAACAGCGCATGTAGCCTGAGATTGCCTCATAAAAGTATGGACAGCCCACACCGGATTAATTCAACGGTACTGTGTAGATCGAAAAGCGCAATGTAACATGGGTCAACATTCGTGTCCTCTCAAAAACGATTTTTCTAACTGCAAAAGGTATGATGATACGTACTTTGTTGACGAAAAAAATCCGGTCTTTGCTGTTGTTTGTTTTCGTTTCTTGTAATCGATCAGAACAAGAGTCAGGGATAGATAAAAGGTAGGCATTTTTAGATATAAACTGACCGCTCCCCAGTCCCCTGAGGATCTTGGTCGTCTTATTCTGGCTGATGTCTGCCGGCCACGGTCAAAAGTTTGCACAACGCCCCATATGGATATTGTACGTCGTACAATGCGCGGCTGTATCTTATTTTTGTCTGTGTTTGAGAGCAACTGTCCAGCTTTCATGCTTCTCAGCAGTGTCTACACAAGCGCCTAGCTGCTCTGGTCTTCTTTTTCGTCTTACTTACTTTTTGTAGTACGTAGAAGCCTTAAAATTGTAATGATAAGAATTCTTCAAATCGGCCACTCGTGAATAGCCGGGGTGTGATATGAAGAATTGTGCAAATTTGGCCATGAGCCATACTGACCCCGACAACTGATCCGTTTTGCAATTGATTTTATTATTTTGATGCAAAGAATTGTTGAGAACAAGCTTCAACTAGATCAAAAATGGTCTGGTCGCTGAATTCACAAGCGTAGTCGACTTCTTATGAGCACGCGAGAGCATTGGAAACCCAAGAAAATGTTTGTGCTGCCGACACAGCTTCTGTGGAATCAAATAGAATAACTAGGGGTGAACTCGAAGAAAGAATACATAGCGCTGGGTTATCTATTGAATCGAAACACGAATTGTCCAGTAGTGCGTCCCTTGTCTTATTGATGTGGCAATTGATATAGACACCCGGAAATCAATTCGCTTGCTTCGCTACGGCTGAACGAGATGGGGGTAGGAATGATTTTCAAGTGCAAAAAAGTGACTTTTCGAGTGCATGCAGTTATTGCAAGATAATGCTTGCCCGTTTACAGCAGTGTATACCTGTCGCCTACCAGGGATTCTAGAGGTATAACAAAAGGGAAAGCTAGTGTTTAGACGGCTCCGTAGCGCTGTTTTGAGATATATCTTAGCCACTTTAGTACCTTAACATAATTTATTGATAAGTGGGCAGTACTTCTCTGGTCCACCGTAAAATGGCCATTTCCTAAAGAACACTATAACTTTCTCAGTTTTGAAGCATTTGTGACAAAAAAACACCACGAGAGAGCTTTCTGCATAATCTGCAAAGCCTGTATTTCTGAACCAATCACAGCAGTCGCATCAGAAAATAACTTGACAAGTTCAGACGAAATATTGAACGCAGTGAGGTTTTTTGTCGTAATTCTGTCAATATTTAGCGATATTACGTGGTACTTTCAGGATAACGCACAATGCCTAGGGCGAATATATTGGGGGCGCTAGATCCCTGGTAATGCGCACAGTGACTCTGTTTAGGAATGAGGTTTTTCAGCGTGTATCGTTGATATTATCACGGTTAATGAAAATAATGGCTTGTGATTGGCTAAATTACGGATATGTGGGCCACAAAAAACCTTAATGGCCATTTTAAGGCGGACCAGAGAAATATTGTCCATTCAGCAATAGTTGCAAATGTGAAATAGGGCCCTACAGAAACGAAACCAATAACCATTTAGCATCCATTGTCTCGTGTCGATACAACGACTTTCCTTCCTAGTTAACGCGATTAGCAACATAAAACGGTCATTGCACTCCAGTTCTGACGATTGGCAATAATTTATTGCGCTCGAAAACCATCTCGATAAATGGGCAGTATTGACCTTTAAGCAACATATTAACACATACTATAGAAAAGGAAGTGGAACTACCAGCTCATTCAACAATCATTGTCTTATGCAGTATCAACAGAGAGACAAATTCCGCAAAAAAAACTCTAAAAATCGCATTCCCAGTGTAAGTCGCAGACGACCTAGTAGGATAGAAGTATATGTTAGTTGTCTTGTGGAGGCGACGAGAAGCCTACCAAGAGCAGTATTGCATGTATAGTGCGGCCCGAAGTGTGTGTGTGTGGGGGGGGGGGGGTACGATAATCGCCAACGACAGTGGCCGCGATCGAGCCATGACCCCTCTTCCCATTCAGCAAGCAAATATGACAAGACAGCAACACTTCCGCGGCAATAACTACTGAAGGAGAAAAAGCAGGGATTCCGTAAATAAAATATAATCGTACTGATAGTCGGATGGTCAAGTACATAACGGTCTGAGAGCGCATTGATAGGCAAAATAAATAACTGAAAATAAGTGCGATGCCAAATAAGAAACTGCTATCGTGTTCAAAATCGAACTACACTAAGCACATCCTAGAAACTAGCTTTTACTGTGAACACATCCCAGTAGCTCGCGTTTTACTTTCAGAAAAATTATCATCTCCAAAGTAATCGGAGACTGACGGCGTCGTTCTTGACGCAGACTCCACGAGCAATGCTAAATAGCCTTTCGACTACATTTGACGTCGGAGGGATTGCCGACAGAAGCTTGTAGGTCGGCGGCTCTGCAGCAACCTTGCGCCGTTTGAGGATTCGCTCCGCAACCCCTCCTTTGGTTCGGTACTTGCCCTAACAGATCTGCTCCGGGCCTGCGCATCGACTTGGAACGGCTTCAGTACCGACTTCTCCTCCGCGGTCAATAGTGCAGCATTGCCTGCCAGCACCTTGACTCGGAGCCGGTTCAAAGACTGGGGATGAACGATGTCAGCATAAGGGGCTATATGCATACAAAAGAAAGCGAAAACGATTTAGCACACCAGAACATTTAGCGACCAAGTCGAGAAGAAGCACTTACACATATAATTCGTTAATGACAACCGCTCCTCCAGCAGTCCGTCAAATAGGTCGCGGCCATCCAGGAGTGTAAGCCCGTCTGATTGCAGCTTCTCCGAAGTTGACGCGACACAGCGCAGCTTGGAAAGAAGACTCTCCAGCGTCCGCTGCACCGATCTCGAGGGAAGGAGGTCCGCAATGACATCATCAGTAGCAGAGAGAAACTCCCACAGGCTAAAGTAGCGATCAAGCATTGAGAACGTAGAAGGCCAAGCGTATCTTGCCGGATGATCGAAATTAAAGGAGTTTTGACCCTAATTAAATAAAAAAAAATCATACACAGTTTAGACCAAAAGTTTAATCGATTTGTGATACTGAAACGCAAGAAGAGCTGGTTGCCTCGGTCGGGTCGGACGCAATTGAACCACCATAAACCGAATTATCGCTGACGATACTGTCGCGCTCACCCTCATCATCTTCGCCCAGAGTATCGCTAGTTATGCTATCCCTAGTTATGCCGCCACGCTCACTCGTCGTCGTCTGTCCGCTGACTTTTCATCCTAGGGGTGCACTCTGAACCAAGCCGCGAAACTGATGTATTTTGATCATATCTCAGTTTCGCCGCTTGGTTCAGAGTGCGCAACTTGCGCATCAGCTGCTGGACGTTGTCGAGGGCATCCTCGTAGGGCCGGAGGAATTCGCGCACAGCAAGATTCAGTCTATGACTTACACAGCCAATCAACGGGACCTTTAAAAGGTTAGCGAGCTTCTTGTTGACAGCACAGTTGTCTCCCACAAGTACCGAAAAACTGTAGGAACCGCTCAATTGCCTTCAGATGACCCTCCGCGGTTAGGTAGTGGCCGGGCTCTTCCATCACCGGGTCCATGGACATAAACGGGTAACGAGGACCGCTTGGCGTACCATAGCACCCGTGGACGGCCTGGTACTGCTCCGTGCAGAAGCTGCAACCCAACCAAAGTCAACCGGCATCCCTTGCCGATGTTGGTTTCGACGGCCTTCGTGACGCCATTCATATTGGACAGCAGTGCATCCACCGACACAGATGCCCAATTGGTGTATCTAAACAAAAAATAGTCAAGATTATGTCAGTGCAAATTATATGTACCATCAAATTAGATAAAAATATGAGTACTTGCTGGTGTGTCTCCTTCGACTCACAAAAGGAGAGCAGCAAGTTGCACGACATAATCCACTTCATCCAGGCGTAGCGGCTGGATGCCTTTTGGCTTACCCACGAGACGAGCGTTCCCGTAGCCGCAGAGATTGCATCTCGCATGTCGCTCTCAAGATTGGGGTGATACTTGTAGACATGCGCACTGTATTTGCTGTATGCCAACGCATTGCCGAGTGTGTTGTAGATAAAGGAAAGCGAGGCTTTGAAAGCTGGTTCAACCACTTTAGTGAATTGGAGCGCATGGCGCGTGCCTGTGTAACTCCATCGAGTACTACTTCAGCTAGAGCCGGCGAGAAAATTGGTGAAGTTGATGAAGTTGTTTTTGGAGTTGGTGAATTTGGTGACCATTTTGGTGAAGTCAGCGAAGCTGGTGAAGCTGTAGGTGGGTTGATACAAGCACTTTACTTACATTTTCGAAAGCATTACGACAGGAGAGATCACCAAACAGTAGTGTATTGATCTATATGGTAAGGAGAACGTAGCAAGGAATCTGGTCTCTCGCACGAATGAGTATGCCCTTAGCGAACTATATTGCTTCGTGTTGTCTGACATGCAGTGCAGTGGATTTCAAAGGAATGCAAATGGTGTGGATAACGTAATAATAGAATGTTTTCTCTAAATACCGCCTGCTATTAACACCGGTACCTCATCTGACTCAAACCTATCGCTCGATTGTAAAATTAGCCAATTTTATGTTGCATTTTTTGGTACAGTAGGGAGAGCCATTATATAATAAAGAGTTTTCGCAAGGTCTTCCCCATATAAACTGTTGAAATTGTAAAATACCATTTCAGAGGTTTTAGTCTGTGGGAAAAGAAAGGCGTTCCATAAATTTGGCGAATTTACGGGAAACAAGGAGTTCTCCCATAGATTTGGCTGATTTGCCCCTGCAAGAACTTATACTTTTATTGTGAATTCCGCCTAAAATTGAGTATTCTGGGCGGTAAAGCAAATGTGTCGAGTCTTTCACATAAAAAAGCAAGTCAGAACAAAATCGCGCCACATGAAACCATATGCTTTCTTGGCTCTCAGAACTCGTACTTAGTGGGGATCCACAGCCATCAAGGGCAAGGGCGATTGGTGGAGATTCGGCTATCTGGAGATTGACCCTAGCGGCCAATCCAATTTTGACTAGAACTCGCAATATGTGGGAATAGGATTGGAAAAGCTGCGAAAACTCTCCAATGATTCCCTTGCCTGGAATCATCCAAGATGTCCAGAAAATACGTTTTTTTTTTTTTTTTTTAAGGGTCAATAAATGTTGCTTTTTCAGTATACTAGTATTTATTTTTCGAAATCCTGCACTGATTCGCCTTAAAAAAAAGGTGAAGTCTTTTGACTGCACCTACCCCAGTTCATTCTTCTCACAATCTTTTAACCTCAGAACGTAGAGAGATGAGTTCAAGCGACCCAGAGCTGCAGTTGTCGTACAGGAGTTGCCTTCCTCAAGTAAGTAGCGTATCGTCGTGCTAGATGTATCTCGTGCAGAACTAATTAAACTCGTGCTGATGTGGCAGATGGATGCTTATCTCGCTTCTGTGGTTATTTCAGAAGATAATCCAGCGATTCTGCTGGACTGGAGCAACAATAAACTTCTCGATTTCGTGGCAACGGCGAATGCTGTTACTGGCATTGCTGTGCCAAAATGGTTCACCAAGCCTGTTGGATGGATCACTGTGGGAGCGTTGTGAACGACATAATGAACTGCCTCGAACTTCATGCCGGTGGACGCTGGGGCAACGTCTGCTTTGCGCCCAACGATCTTTCTCAATTTGCAAACGTAATCTGTTGTCTGAGCTACACCATTCAAGGAGACCCGTTCATCCAGCACTGTCTCGCTAATATGTCGACACCTGGTGTGGTGGTGACTGTGGCTTTCCTATCTGAGCGCGGAGCAGCTACTGATGCAGTTCCAATGGAATACGAAGGTCCATTTATCAGAGGCGCAAGGGCTTTTTAACGTTAGAACCGTCTGAGAGTCGTCGATTCAAAGTGCTTTTTCGTGAAACGTATTTTTTTTAATTAGCTCGTAAAAAAACGGTAATAAAAACATTTATTAAAAAGGGTTAATGCTACTGCGCTAGTGATATTATGCAAAGCATGTCCACATTAACAGTAAGGAGAAGCAAGCTATTGCGCAGCAACTGGATTAAAAAGCAGCAACTGCTACCTGTTGCACTCAAAGTCTACATCATCTGCTTAAATGGTTTTGATCTGAGCCGTGGGTGCCTTGTATCCCGCCCCCATAGCCGTGTACACGGTTCCGTTCGAGTTCCCTCCGTAAACATTCTCCGCCGGCGGAGGGTTCCTCATGAGCTCCGCTCGGTACGCGTGGGAGCGCTGGATGGCCACGTACGTGACGAAGAGCTGCACGCCGAAGGACAGCGTACCGAAGATGATAACACCCCAGGCCCAAGCGTCAAAGTTCTTCCACTCACTCACGAGGATGAACAGTACCACAGCCGAGATGGCCTGCAGCAGCAGCATGAAACAATTGCCGAAATAATACTGCAATAATAACACGAATTTCGTCAGTATATCGCTTAAAACACCGTAAAATAATGGGCAAATTGACACGTACGAACTGGATAAAGCTGACTTTGCTCTGGATGACAGGCTGCACAGAGCCGTAGTAGCCCATGGCAGCCACAATGACGCCGAAGAGACCCGACCACCACACCGTGTACGTGAAGAAGAACGACACAAGCGTCACGCCGAGTTGCAAGAGCGCGATGGCGTTGCACGGATCGCGGTTCTCGTACAGGAAGCCGAACTGATCGTTGCGCTCAAGATCTGCCATCTCTGCTGCGGTTGGAGAAGAGTCGAGCGGCGTGAGCGTGGACAAGAGAGAGAGACGTCTGGCAAACCGCTGATCGAGGTTGGAAGTGGCCGTACAAGGTCGCTCCTGAGCCACGTAGAAGACGGAATGACTCGCTTCCACGGATCCCAAGGCGGCGTTTCGAAGAAGATACCGTTTATAAAACCTGTGAAAACCAATATCAACTATCACTAAATAAGCCTTGCTTCAACTTCGCATTCTCACAAAAAAAACTCAATTTTTTTATTTGTTAGATTTGTCCTCCATAATCTACAAATAAAACATAAGAAATACGTTAAGACGTCCCCAGTCATGTGATTTTTCCACTATCTTACCTTGTTAATCTTCTCCAAGTCGTTCGCGAGTTTGTTGCTGTGCTTCTGCTTTTTCCGACGAGCTTTCTCCTCTGGGTCAACTTCGTCTTTACGGTTAGTGAGTCCAGCAGCTTTGCGGCGCCTTGCAGTCTCCTCATCGTCCTCATCGTCGCTATCTCCACCTAACGCGTCGATACCCTGGTACTCTGCGTAGTCATCAGCTTCTCCAGTCATCTTGGCTTCCTTCTCTTTACGTTTCTCCTCACGTTCGATCTTCTTCTGCGTCTCCACTGCCTTCTTCAATGTTTCTTTCCATGCTTTCTTTGCGTCTTCTTCTTTCTTCCGAGCTGCTTCTTCTTTTTCAGTGATAGAAGCACTCAAATTCGAGAAATAACCAGCTTTCTTAATGTTCTCCTTCTTCAATGCATCAGCAGATGCATCGTCCGTACGCTGGTCGATCGGCACATAGTCGCCCACATCAGGGAAAATATCTTCGTCTTCTTCAACTTCAGCTTCAATTTCAGCCACAGCAATCGCTGCGTCTGCTTTAAACTGGTCGTCAGTATCTTCCTTCTCGTCCTGGTGCTTGTGATGATCTGTTTTCTTCTTCTTCCGCATCTTCTTGCCATTCTTTTTGCTACTCATTATCTCTGCCACTCGGTCAATAAGCGACTCGTCTACTACCCCACTAACCACTTCATCTGGCTCCGGACAGTCCTCTTTACTACGTTGCACACTCACAGGGATGCTCTCGATCTCATTGGGCGATAGATTGAAGGTGTAGTACATTCTCCCAGGCAGGAACAGCTCCGACTTGACCAACGTCGTGCTCTCCGGTGTGCTCTGACATGCGTGGAGGTACACTAGTCTCCCCATGCGTGTTTTAAACGTGATCTTGCCATCTTGTGGCCTCGTTGCTTCTATTTTACCAGCAGTAGTGCTGTTTCCCACTTGCTTCTGCTTCTCAGCCAGCAGCTTCTGCTTCTCGCGCTTCAATTGAGCTAGTAGCGCGAAGTCCAGTCCCTTGACTAGATGCGTGTGTTCCATGTCTCCGCCTAGAAATTTGCTCTGCTCCGTGTCTAAGTATTTGTATTCTTCGGTGTCGATCATGTCTCCCGTCTCGCCTCTGCGTCGCTCGGCCGCTCGGTCTCGGTATTGACTTTTGGGCGGCCGAGGATCGGTATCGATGTTTGGAGTCGTTGCATTCTGTGGTTTCTTGCCCTTCTTCTTGGCTTTCTTCACTGACAGCTTCTTAATCTCGGCTAAATAAGCATGGGACAAGTTGCGCTTGCCTCCATAGCCGCGTTTGTCCCCGCTGCCCTCATGAGTAGCGAGCATCTGGCGAAAGTCATCTTGGTTCATGATGTTTTGCACAGTGAAAAGCTTCGTATTAATTAGGACAGCTTTTGATCAGCTCTGACAGTATACCGAAATCCCCACTCTATTGGCAGAAACATTTACCGAATTTCAACCTGTAGTACTGCTTCAATCCATCCATTGGTTGAGAGCGCCTGGACCGGACCCTTAAAAGTGAGTGGTGGGTGCGTCTCACCGAGCATACAAACACCTAGTGATTGTGGTCCTTACCCCGTTTTATGCTACAAATTAACCAACCTGCACCGACAGCCTTGGAAACGATTGTCCTCCACTCCAGCAGCATCATTTTTGCCTGGTCTACTAACTCCAGTTTTCTACTGCAAGGTGCGTTCCTCTGCTAATTGAATTGCCAATGGGCCTTCTCTTCAGACACAGGACAGCTTGGGCATCTATCCATATCCATGGGGTAGAAGAGCGCTCTTTGGAATCCCTAGAAAACTGACCGTATCTACGTCACTTCTAACAGAAATATGGCTGACGCTATCACTCTCGCGCGTGAACGCCTCGCGGCCAAGTTCGGTGACGTCCGTACGGGCGGCAAGGGCACGGTGCGCCGAAAGCGCAAAGCCGCCCACAAGACGGCCACGGCCGACGATAAGAAGCTGGGCGCGACCCTGAAGAAGCTGGGCGTGACCCCCATCCCGGGCGTGGAGGAGGTAAACCTCTTCAAGGCGGACGGCCAGGTCATCCATTTCCAAGCCCCCAAGGTGCAGGCCTCGATCACCTCCAACACGTACGCCGTGTCGGGCTTCAACCAGACCAAGTCGCTGCAGGAGCTGCTGCCGGGCATTATCAACCAATTGGGTCCGGATAACCTCGCCAACCTCAAGCAGATCGCCGAGTCGTACACGGCCGCCCAGAAGGCCGCCAAGGCCGCTTCGGCTGCTGCCGCTGACGACGACGACGATGAGGTCCCGGACCTTGTGGACAACTTCGAGGACGTTAGCCAGCAGGATTAAGCAAGTTAAAAACGCGCGAGGAAGACGGCGGGCAAAGGAGGTGACAGGGTCTTTGAGCTTGAGACTGCGGTCCGTCAACGCCGCCTTTGGTGTCCTATAGGTTTCGCATCAAGGAGCGTAATTTCTTAACGAGAATCCCAGTACAACTAGTACGCCAGGCCATAACATCGGAGCAGTGGAACAACTGCGCTTGTGTGTGTGTGTTTTATTGCATTGGATGTGGATTAGAACAGGTTATTCACAGGTTTAAAACACAATTAGGCGGCGAATAAGGCTTCTCCTCATTACAGGCGACTTTACCGGTTCTCTTCCTGATACATACTGCAGGAATCTGTAAGCTTTCTCCACCGCCTTCACTACGCGCCTAAGTTACTGCTTGAGGGTCACGATGGCCTTCTTCCAGTCCTTCTCCTTGTACACGTAGCGACCACGGAATGCGCGCTTAAACTTGCCTGTACGTTAAATACAACACGTAATAAGTTAATACCAGTTCATCTAGAGTGTGACTGCTGCTAGTCGTACCTTCGTAGTTCATGGTGTTGACCTTGGCCACTGGCAGGTCGTAAACCTTGGTCAGATACTCCTTGATCTCGTGCTTGGTGTAGTGCGGCTCCACGCGGAAGACGTACTGGTTGTCACGCAGCCGTGTACGCGCGTTCTTGCCCATGAAGGTCACCGCCATGTTGGGGAACTTGAGTCGATTCCACACCATCGTGCCGTACGCTGCCTGGAAGTCTCAAGTCTGCCGCTTTATCAGCATGTGGCTCACAGTCGATTCTTTTCAACCAATCATAGATAATTATACAGCATATCACTTTAGCCCAATGAAAGAGATTGGTTGAATTGCCACTTCAGGACTTGAGGCAGCGTCCAACATGGCAAGGGCGGGCAAGTGCTTCGAGTGCGTCCTACAGGGGGAAGTGGTGCGTCTCGATGCACACCAATAATAAGATGTTGCTGTGAAAATATCGTATAAAATGTTGGCTCATTGTTGTGGCGATTGTGCGTCTATTATGGCCAATATCGAGGTTAGAACTTCAAGCACTTCCCCTCATTCGTCGAACGCCTCGGTGGACTCTGCGACGAGAGCGTGGTCAAGGTAAACAATACACTAACTTTTATTATCACAAAATATTGTTTAGTCGTCGGAAAGCTAATCTAAACCGTTACTGTGTTGCAGGAAGACATCGCGTACAAGGAGTACGTCTACAATTTCGACGACAAGTGTCCGCAGTACATTCACGGTGTTCCGCACTACGAGGTTCGCGCTCGTCATGTGTTCTCGGGCTCTACAACATTCCAGGGTGAAGCCGTCGAGATGCCGTCCGACGGAGGACAGAAGTGGTAAGTAAACTACGCGCTGGTAATTTATCCTGCACGGACTTTAAAATTCTCACATTACTTTGTAAAGGGAACTACGCTACATCGGAAGATGGGAACGCAAGAAAATGTCAGAGCATATGGGCAGCGCTCCACTAGGCGTTCCATTCCGCAGCCAGATCGCCGTATCGGTCGGTCAGAACGTGCGCTCGTTCCTCCGCACGCTTGGATTCCGGTATGACAATTTTATTGTTCTCCTTTTAGGCTCTGCACAAAATTAATATTGCGTTTTATAATTGTGTTCAGTCACAGCTACAGGTACATGCGTCTTGGTACACGATGGCAGTTCCCGAACGGCATTACAATTGAGGCAACGCGCATGAAGGCGGTAAGTTATCGCATATTAAATTATAGAGGTATTGATCTTTTGCTGATTTATGTTGCTTTGTTCCAGTTGAAGAACGAAGATGAAAAGGATGAATATCGTCTTGTGGACCTGGAAAACCTTCGTGTTGAAGCGTTGCTGGTCGAGATCTTTTCGCTCACGACGGACGAGAAGATCGACGAGGCGTCGCAGAAGATCCGCCGCTTTGCCGTAGACCTGGACCCGTACTTCATTGAGCGTCCATCAGAAGGCAAGGAGATCTTGCACAGCACGGCCACTCTCGCTGCCGAGGTGCGTCGCAAACGCCCACGTCCGTAAGACACCAGAGAGGAATTCGAGGGATAAACAATTGTCATATCTGAATCGCATTATACTAATAATGCTAAAACCAAAAATAAGAAATGAGGGGTTATCATGTGCAACATGCTAGTTGCAGTCACATGCGAAGCCTTGTTGCTTGACAGCTCGGTACTGCGGTGGCGTCGTGGACAGTCGGATGATCTCAGGAGGAGCTTGTTCTTTAGGCTTAGGGTCCTCTTCATTGTTCTTCTCCTTCCCTTTGCGATAATCCTTAACCATGCGGTTGATCAGACACTGGAAGGCATCGCCAATATGTTCGCCACTCTTAGCCGAGGCTCGGAACCACTCGACGATGTTGTTCTTATCGACGCATTTCTGCATGTTGACTCCCAGATCCAGCGCTCCCATTGGGTCGATCAACAGGTCGCTCTTATTAGCGACCATCACGACTGGGATCTCGGCGCCCTCGTTCAAGTCTTTGCAGCACGTGTCGATCTCGTTCTTCCAGTTCACCACAGCGTCGATCGTGTTGGCTCGCGTGATATCACAGACGATCACGGCGCCTCTGGCCTCTCGAAAGTATCCGCGTGTAAACTTAGCGAAGCGATCTTGTCCTGCAATGTCCCATAGTTGCAAACTGATGGTCAAGTGCTCGTCATATTCGATGATTTTCTCCATAAAGTCCGCGCCGATGGTACTCACATACTCCTCATTGAACTCATCTTGAGTGAATCTCCGTATGGTACTGGTCTTGCCGCAACGAGCGTTGCCTACAATGAGGACTTTCATAATGATCGTCTCGGGTTCGTCGTCGGACGAGGAGTCAGCGCTCTCGCCTTCAGACGCGCTGCTTGATCCGCTCGTGTACTGAGCCAACATCGCCTCGATCTCCTCTTTGGAAGGAGCTGGAGCCTTCTCAAGCTCCTCGAGTTGGTGCTGCACCTCCTCAAGACTCAGTGAAGCCGTCACTGGACGCGACAGACCGTTAAGACCAGTCATTGGACGAGAAGAACTTGGAGGTGCACTGTGGACGCTGTTGGTCTCTTCAAGATCACTCTTTGTGGGAGATTCGTTGCCGATGCTGCTACTACTGCGGTGCTGCTGGATGATACGCGCTGAATGTTTCGAGAACATGGCAGCCACGTCGTATTCGCTCATGACTGAGGCTGAATCGTTCTTGTCGAGCGAGAGAGTGCACTGCGACAACTGGAGACAGGTCCTTCTGGTTTCGGTCCCGTTAGGATAAAATCTGATTAAAAGCTCTTCAACTTCATGAAATTTGCTCGTGTTTTGAATTTTCACCAATCACCCCTTGATTCGTTTTTATTGGTTACATTTCATTTTTGTATTTAGGTATACAAAAGTTGTATACATTTCTAAAAGTGTACAACTTATAATTTACAAGCATGGCGGCGGTGGCGGCGAAGGAGGCGTTGTTGGCACTTCAGCTCTGTTGTCGGGGCGATGCGGCGCGCGAGAGCACTCTTCGCGACTGGGTTAAGTTCGTTGAAGGCCGCAACGAGGTTTTTCTGCTTCAATCTCTCCCTAAAACGCCGACGGGCGCCGCTATCGACTGGCTCAAGTTGTACGAGGAGGTAGTGGCTCGCGGGGGCTTCGCTATCGTCTCCCAGCGTCAACAATGGCCCGACATTTTAGGGCCCAACGGACTCAACATCAAAGGACTGATGCCTTACCAATTAGCAGCTCACTACGACCGCTATCTACGAGCATTCGAAGAGAAACAGCTCTTCGGACGAGACCTCCCTCCCTCTGAGACCACCATGAATGTTCTACCCAGCAAGCGCCAAGCTCAAGACGAAATGGAGAATGAAACCGCTCCCGTAGCTACAATGCAAGACCTTCAAGACGCACAGGGCGGCATGGGTGGAACCCCATTACCACGCGCCAACAAGCGGTTCAAAGCTCAGCGAGAGCTTCAGACGCACCTGGGAACGCTGCACAACATCGTGTTGGCGTTAGATTCCGATATCCCAGATCAAGTGCTGTCAGCACTCAACCTACTGACTGTATTATCCTACGGGGGAACGGAGGACTCTCAGAACACGGCGACGACGAATGCCAACGCCACAGCGAATGAGAACGAGCTATTGGTGGATAATGTGCCGGGGCTATTGGACGCTCTGTACCGACACTTAGTGTCGTGCAAGTTGCTACCCGGTGAACAGGAATTGGAGCAGCAACAAAATGTACGACGGAGACTACTGAATCTAACAGTAGCTGACGGAGAGCGCGAGCTGCTGGACTCCAAGGCTCTGCTTGTATTGAACATCCTCCGCAACTTGGCTATCATTGGCGGAAATGAGAAGCCAATCGCTGCTCACGATGAACTGTGTGTGTTCTTCATTACGGCACTTCGCTATGTGAACAGTAGCGACGCCCGCAACTGTCGCGGTGGACGCTCCCGCGCCGCTGTGGATATCGGCGACCATGTATTGGATACTCTGTGCGCCATCTCGAAGCGTATCGACTTCCTCGCGCTGCATCCTCCTGCGTCACTTGAAGTGTGGCATCCGCAGTACCAATTAAACTCGCAACTATGGCAAAAGGAGCGCATTTTGCCTCTTGAGTGTCTACTACGCGAACTGCGTCGCATCCTGGTGGACAGGGAACTCAAGCAACAACGTCGCTCTATCGTCCTTCGAGTGTGCGAATTATTCACCAATGTATGCCGAGACGTAGGCATTAAGAAGTTCCTATCGTCAAGCCAAGCGCTTCAAGACGCTGCGTTACTTGACCGTGTGGTCGCATTACTAGGCTGTTCACGACAGGAATTCCTCCCGCGTGGAGCGAAACACAAACGGCAACAGACCCACGGCTTCCCCACTGAAGCTGACTATGATTTGGACGCAGAGTCCGACTCGGAAGACGATATGACAGACGGAGATGACAATGGCCGATGGCCTGCGCCCTGGGAGAACGACGGACTACCGTCGGGTGTCGGCATGGGCGTCGTGTACGTGAGTCCAGAGGGTGTGCGCCACACCACGTCCTCGCCTCATGTCGGTGGAGCGCATGCAGCGCGCTCCGTGGCGTTCGACGACGGCAACCAACTGGACCATGAGATGCGAGACGCCGCGTTGGAAGTTCTCTTCCGTCTCTCAGACTACGACGACGATACGAAGCTGCGAATGGCGCAACATCCGACGTGTATGCGGCGCTTGGCAGGCTCGCTCCTCTCCTGTGTCGGAAGGGTAAGATTGACAAACATTGCCATGAGAATGTTTGTCATTTTCTGATATTTATTTTTTGTTGCTTTTTTTCAGCCGGAAGCAGCGCGTATTATTGTTGCCACGCTGTGCAATATCTCGATGAACCGCGGGACGTTCCCGTACTTCCTGCCTATTGAGAAGGATCTGATCCTCGTGGCGTGCTCGGATGTCAGCGTGTCTGACATCCTTAACAACGTCGTCGCTGACGTCTACGGCATGCACTCCCTGTAACTCTCAAAACTGTACTGCAATAAAACAAAAAATGATCACAAGGATCCTATTAATTCTGTTTTTTACGACTAAAACAACAGACCCTTATGTCTATGTGGCTTAGAAGCCCAGACCCACAAGCCACTTGCGGATGTCGCTGGCGTGATCGCCTACGACCTCCAAGCGGCCGGGACGCACGATCACTTCCTTGCCCTCGCACACCTTGGACATCTCGTCACGCAGCTCCTGCTCGTCGCCCTTGTAGCGGCGCAGGATGGTCAGCACGCGCGTGCGGCCGTTTCTAAAGTCCCTGTACACTGGCAGCTGCAGACCCACGGCCGTGCGCTTCACGTGGAACGGCACGCCAGGCAGCGGCGCCTCTGGAGCGGCGGACCAGCCGTTGAAGCTCACCTTCACCGGAACATACGTCGGTTCGTACTTGAGCGGCGGAACAACCACCTCCTCCTGAGGCTGGCGCTGTAGTGCACGGAGGTTGGCCGGGTGGCGCGTCTTGCGGCGGATCTGGCGGTTGCTGGCCACGCGCTCGACGGCGTTGGCGCTCGCGATCACTCGGCGCTGGAACATGCTTGACGACCGGAGCTGTTGGCAATGATAGCCGCTCGATTGGTTGGTGAATAAAGCTTCCTGATTGGATAAATATTTTTATATAATTAAAGTTTTTGATTGGTAGAAAGCTGATGGTCGAGATGGCTACAAAAATGGCAAGTTGAAGGCAACTTTACTTCGTTGAAGGTGTCTAATGTGAACAAGTTGGCAAGCGAGCATTAGCCGAGTAAACAACATGACGTTGCTGTGGGCGGCAAGCAATTAGCCTTCTCCCCCTTCGCCTTTGAGCGCTTCATAACGAGATTTTACCCCGAATGAAATCAAGTCTACAAGATGCTCAAGCTAATTAATACTTTGTTCGTCGCTTTCATCGCCATCGCTGCAATCACTTCGAGGGTATATGAAGCGAACGATGCGTTGAGATTGGATCGCCGAGGGGTCCGCTAGATCTTCCTGACCGACTACGTCGTGCAGCCAATGTTCGAGGGTAAACCCACCCTATCAACAATCTCTCAAAAGCTACGAATGAGACAAACGAATCAACCAATTGAGCCTTGTTAACTCTGCATTCTTGTTCTCGGTCACATCCGCTTTGTTTTATTATAGCCGCGAGTTTAAAACTGTTGCAATCTACTGCTTGGACACGCCGTAGTCGGCGCGGTAGGCACGGATGACCCGCAAGTACGAGGCGTTGGCATCCGATGCCACGTCCACTGTCTCCAGGTAACCCACGAGGTTGTCGAGCGTAGCTATGCTGATCACGGGGATGCCAAAGCTTTCTCTCACTTGGTCAATAGCCGAACGCGTGTCCTCGATCGAAACCTTCTCCTGACGGTCCAACGAGATGCACACACCCGAGACCTTCGCGTTCGTCTTCTCCAAGATACCGAAAGCCTCACGAATAGCCGTACCAGCAGTGATCACGTCATCAATAATCAGTACCCTTTTAAAAAATAGTAAATAAAATTAGCCAAAAGTAATAATTCCACAAAACCCAAAATTACGTACTTCTTGCCGGTCATATCGGCACCAACGAGTACGCCTCCCTCGCCATGATCCTTGGTCTCCTTGCGGTTGTACGCAAACGGAATGTCCACGCCGTACATGTCCGCGTACGCAATAGCCACCGCAGCCGCCAGTGTGATGCCCTTGTAGGCTGGACCGAACAGCACGTCGAACTCCACGCCGCTGTCCTGAAAAATTATAAGCACAGTAATTAATATTGTCACACAGAATATTTTACCTTTTATCCAACGTACATGGATCGCCTGGGCGTAGAACTTGCCAAGTTGGCCGAGGGCACGGCCAGTGCGGAACAGGCCGGCGTTGAAGAAATAGGGACTTTGACGTCCCGATTTTAGCGTAAAGTCACCGAACTTAAGGACGCCGAACGACAGTGCGAACTTAATGAACTCGTTAGCGGTCGAGTTGGCTACCTTGGTCGATGTAGCCACTTTGGTCTTGCGGACAGCGTTGATGGCGTCACGCAGGGACTCGGCCGCTTCCTTGGGGTTGGCAGCCTTGGAGATACCGCGAGACACGGGCACTAGCAGACCCAGTCCATCAGATGACAGACCGGCCGTCACCGCCTCCTCCAAATTGCCGCCCTGGGCGCCAATACCAGGCGCCAGGATCCACAGATTGGGCGTCACAGCACGCACACGACGCAAAGCCTCAACGTCTGTGGCTCCTACTACAAGACCGACGTTGTCCTCCGAATTCCACTGCTCGCACTTGGCTGCCACATCCTCGAACAGCGCACGCGAGCCCACGGGCAGCGTCTGGAAGTCGTTGGCGCTAGGATTCGACGTCTTGCACAGAACGAAACAGCCGCGTTCAGGGTGGCCGCGTACGAACGGGTCAATGGAGTCTGCGCCCATATACGGAGCCAAAGTGATGGCGTGTGCTTCGAGTTTGTCAAAGGCGGAGACGGCGTACGCGGCGGCGGTGGTGCTGATGTCGCCACGCTTGGCATCTAGGAGGACGGGGATACCATCGGGAATAGCCTTAATGACGGCGTGCAGAGCGGTGATGCCCTCAGCCCCGAAGGCCTCGAAGAAAGCCGAGTTGGGCTTGTATGCGGCCGCAACGTGATGCGTCTGCTCGATGATGTTGAGGCAGAAGGTCTGAGCCGCAGCGGCTGTGGCCTCGGGTAGTTCAGCTACGTGAGGGTCCAGACCCACGCACAGGAGCGAGTCCACGGTGGCTACGCGGTCACGTAGAGAGCTGAAGAAGGAAGCGGGCATCGTGATCTTGCAGGTCGGTGTCCGATTTCAAAGTGACGACTTGGCTGGCGAGCACATTTGCATTAAAATTGGATGGTGACTGGTTGAAAATAGTGATTATGGATTTGGATTGGGTCAAATGCAAGTCGAAGTTGAAAGCGATCAAAACACGGCGGAGAGCAACGCGACATGAAGCCGACGCCATGAGATCGCGTGAGTCAGGGAGAGGCTGGAACAAGTATTGGACGGGGTTATTATTTGGAATTGGTGGCTTGCAGACTGCTGGTCATCACAACACGCGTGAGAACGATCTGGAGACTTGCAGTTTTTTGCATGACTCGACAATAAGGGCAACATCGCAGAGCTGGAACAAGATTGTACAATTCTCACTGCATGCAAAGATCTCAAGACGAATAACAGCTTTGGAATCCAAAGCTGTTTGGAGGAGGAATTCAAGTGATGACGATCGCACATACGATACATGTAATCGATGGCAGTCACGCCAGAAGCAAATACCGGTACGCGCGACTAAGACTGTTACTCAAAGGCACCCCTCATGAGGCAAAGACCGATCATTTGTCTAACAAGCCGCCTGTAATCCATAGTGGTTTGAACAGCTTACTCGGTATTGCTACATGAGAATTACCCCATTCCGCGTCCTCACAACACACAGTACAGCATTTCGACACCGGAAACAGTGGCCACCTAATTCCCAACGAGACTCGTTAAAAACTTTTACCGGTACAAGCTGCAAAAACACTGTGTCCAACTGAAAAATACACGTTTAGTTGTGGACAGTCAAATTTCGCGGACATTTTATCATTCCTCGACAACTCGCCGTAGTGCTTCTATCACTTCTTCTTCCTATATCTCCATATCACCAAAAACACTCGCATACTACACCTGGTATCCACGCTTTTGTGCTCCCGCTAGTCTGTCGACGATCTCGCTGATCACTGGCAGGTTGAGCACATTGCAGATCACAGGCGTCTGACGCAGGAATGCCACGGCCACGGGGAAGAAGGAGCCAAACAGGTTGAGAAATCCGAAGCTCTGGATGATCATGCCGATTACTGGGTAGCGCAGCATGACCAGTAGGATACCGCCTAGGAAGCACACGATGCCGCGCCATCGCTCCTTGCGCGTGAAGAAACGAACCGTGCGCGAGAGACCAATAGTGAGTGCAACGCCGCTCAGGAACAGCACGTCACCTAGAGCTAACATGGCCGCGTCGAAGATCATGAGCACGCCCAGCATCAGGAACGCGAAACCCAGGCCCAGCAGCAATGTGCCGATCTTGCGATTATCATCCAGCATGTTTTACGCCTCGATATCTACGGCTACAGCGCGGTACTTGGCGGGGTTTTTAGCGGTACTAGTGCTCAAAAGCAGCGTCTTTACGTCGTCAAGCGCACAGGGGCAGTAAACTTGCTCAGGAGAAGCAATTAGCAGTGCCGCGTCGCGTACGTCGAAGCTTTTCTCCGCTTGTAAACTTTGGTGGAGGGAGGAACCGCCGTGGAGCAATGGGATTGGATTATATTGGGAATGGAATTGGCGACACACGATTGGTTGCGAATTCTAACCAATGGGTCTACTGACCGTTTCTAGGTTTCGCTTGTCAACTGAAAAATCACAACTGTGGGTCAAGAAGATCGCTCTTGTCCGCAACATGAGAGTGAATGCTTTTCTTTTTTGCATAATGATGATATTTGTTCAATGCGCTGCTAGGCGTGCTAAATAGTCTACAGCTTCTTCGGACTCGGTATTGCTAGAGTCGTAGTCGATTCCCCCAAAAAAATGCCGCTCTGGTCCTGCTTGCTCAACATTAAAGCTAGACATTCTACGACGAGGAAGAGACTGGGACGAGCTGGTCGACATAAGAGCAGGGAGGGCCCTGCACGCGAAGGTCATCGATGTCCTCGTGGCCGAGCCATCCGTCCGTCCCCCAGCTCCCGCTTACTGTTTTAAGACGAACTCCATTTTAATATTCTCCAGAGGACGAAGACGACGCCGTGGGTGATGCGGCTGCCACAGCTTCTTGTAGGTTGGTCTGTAGCTCCTCTTCGTCCTGACTCTCATCAGTGCTCGTGTCACTCCCGTCCGCAGCTCCAGGCAGCAAGTGCGACATTCGTTTCGCCTTTGCTGTCAAGTATCCTTGGCTGAACTCACCGCCCTTAATAACCACTGGCAGTCTTCCCTCCACAGTGATGCCAAGCTGACTCAGTAATCGGATTTTGCGCGGGTTATTAGTCAGCAGTCGAATAGACTGAACGCCCAAGTCCTTGAGAATCGCCGGCACTGGCTCGTACGAACGATAGTCGTCCTTGAAGCCCAAGACACGGTTGGCGTCTACCGTATCGAGGCCGCGTTCCTGCATGGAGTAGGCCATGATCTTATTGGCCAGACCGATCCCACGGCCCTCCTGGGGCATGTAGATGACCACGCCGCCGTGCTGCTTAGTGTACGCCTTGGCGTAGTCCAGTTGTTCCCTGCAGTCGCACTTGAGCGAACCAAACACTTCAGACGTGAAGCATTGGTCGTGCACACGAACTGGCACGTTGCGCTTGCCGCGCACGTCGCCCGTGATCATGGCGACGGGCTCGCTCTCGCGCAATGTGCCTACGGAGCGGTAGGCGCGTACGCGGAACATGCCGCCGTCGGTGGGCAGCGCCGTCTCGGCCACAAACGTCGTGGTGACCTGGTCGCCTAGACACGTGAGGCCGGGGGCGGTGGCGTCCAGAACCGGCACGTGCTTGAAGGAGGCCTGCGCGACGTCCGCCACGGTCTTCTTGGGCTTCTGCAACTGCGTCATGGGTGTGTTGTGTCTATAATTCTATGCGTGCAGGACTTCCCAGCGAGGTAAGAGACAGCCCTGATGGTCTCGTTGTCAAGCGCAAACTCTCGCGCTTTGCTGTCTGACTCGGGAGCACCTTATGGCCTGGCGGACTGATTGGGGAGTGAAGACGACACGCAATCACTCGACTGACACTTTGGGTCCGAAGGGAACCTGTGAAAACGGATACTTTTGAGATACGATGCATTGAATGATGTCAGTATATAGAGGGTGACAGGTAATTTCTTGCAGAATGTGTGACGGTGTGGCAGCGAGTTGTGCCCGTAGCTATCGCTGGTTGCAGGGTTCTGGAAAACCCGGGTTTTTCAAGAAAAGTAGTTGGGTAGAAGGATGGTGTGGGGTGGTTGGGTAGTGGGGTTTTCTAGCCCTTACCCTTTACCGTATCATTTCTAATATATTGACTAATAAAACTCGATAACCGTCAATAATACATTGCAATTTTCTTGAAATATACTTGTACAATCGATAACCCATAACCCGACATCGGAGACTTGCGGGTGGGTGGGTAGGTAACCCCGGGGCAATCCAACCCACAAAAACCCCACTGGGAACCCTGGCTGGTTGTGGACCGGTTGACGGACTGCAGCGACGTATTCAACTGTCCATCGCGACGCATTGCAGGAGGAATGGCCAACTTTCATACTCCGAGCTGATTATGTTGCCTGTACCTCGACGGTTTTCGCGACCTTTCAACAAGCACTCCACACCAGTCGTGCAGGAACTGCACCGAGCTAAATCTAGCAGTATCGCTGCTTGACTGGCCACGTGACAAAACTGTTTGTGATCGCAGTATGGTATAATGTTTCCCAGGTCGCTGATAATCCCGCGGTTCGTAGAGGTCTTCTATTCGGAGCACGATGATTACGCATAGCAAAATGCAAACGATCGACAGTGGGGGGCTCCGATCGATGATTGGCTAAAAGGCATGTACAGACAGAACCGGGGGTAGTTTAGAAGGAAGTTTGGTCATTATCGGAGCACAAGCTTACCCTTGTATACTCCTATTTTGGCATTCCTGTTTTCGTAATCGTAATGGTTGACGCGGCGAGATACAAGGAGTGATGGTCAGCAAGTTGCCGCCGTTGCAGCACCCTGGAATTCTCGATATTTCAATAGATTGATCGAACAGCGAAGCGGACACGAAGGTACAGTATTCCAAACGTAGACTGCAAATGGCGCGTTCTCTTAAAGAAATCCGTTTTACCTTTCGAGTTCCAAGTTTATCTTTTCGCACTATGGGAAGTGGACGATAGCATGAAACGATTGCTTCAGTTGTGGCAGCTATGAGTTGAGCAGTGTAATAAAGCTTTAAACAGACTGTGTGGTGAGCTAGTATATATACCCATGCCGCTGGACGACCTCATCCCGATCGGTGGCGCCTCCAGAGCCACGTCTGGCTCCAAGAAGAGCGGAGTAAATGATCTCACAAGTGGCCTTATCTCGATATCTGGAGCTCGCGACAATATGGACGTCGACATGTCCGACTTTGACGTTGGTGATCTATTAGGCGACGATTCAAAAAAGAAAAAATCGAAATCGTTGTCGAAGGACAAGAGCGACGACAAGAAAAAACACAAATCCAAAGACAAGGATAAATCTAAAAGTTCCACTAGCAGCAAAAAGAAGAGCAAGTCCAAGTCAAAGAAAAGTACATTTGACGATGATGATGGCTTCGGTGACGATGCTGACAACTGGCCGTCTTCGGCGAAGAACTGGGATAGCGCTGCGGAGCTGGAAATGGCTGCCGCTGCGGCTGCAAGGCGGAAGAACGGAGGAAAGATTGGAGGTGGACTGGACGATGAATTTGCTAAAATGCTTGGCGGGGATATTGGTGGCGGAACGGATATCGGAGGTACTGAGTCTTTAGAGCCATTGGGGGAAAGAGACGGGAATGATGATACGTTTGGGATTTCGAGGTATACCCCAACAGTGCGTGGATCGAAAAAGTCTCAAGAGGTAGAAGTCCCTCCCACATTTGATACACCTGTACCTGTCAAAGCAAGTGATGGCATCTCGGCATCTTTTTTCCAAGATGATACAAAAACTGACATGAATTCGACGTCGTTATTGGGAACATCAAGTGAGCGTCGAGGTGGGACTCGTGGAGGTAGAAGGCAAGCAGGTGGTGCTGAATCGGACCCTATCGGGTTTGGAGCTTCGACTACATGTACAACTTCCAGCTCAACTTTTGACTCGATTTTTGGAGGGTCCAGCAGTAGAAGAGGTGCCTTTGACGATCCTTTTGCTAAACCAACACGAGATCCGCCAGATGATCACGATTCGAGACAGCCGGGACTAAAAGACCCCGTTGAAGAAAGTAGTTTAAGTCATGTTCGAGAGGATTCTCCTCCATCTCGCGACGCCCCACCAACGCAAAGTGTATCAGCAAAAGACGATCTTCTTGCAACTTTGTTTTCATCGGAGCCACGTACTAGTGCTCGAGGCGGTCGTCGTCTAGTGGAGGAGCCGTTCTCAACAAATGAAGAAGAAATTCATGAAAAGAAAACGAAAGTTGAAATCACGCCCGCTGCGGACCCAGTAAAGCAGCAAAATGATCTTTTAGATGAGCTTTTTGCCACTCCTTCGGCCAAAAGCACGCTGTACGACAAACCGAAGAGCGAAAAAGAGGAACTCGAGCCAAAATCTACATCGAAATCAACAACACCTTCTAAGGAACGGACCCCACCGAAGAAATCGGAATCAGCTGTAGATTTCCATGTTTCTTCTACAAGCACAAACGCTGACCTGGCTAGCGCTAGAGACAGCTTACTCATGGATTTGTTAGGAGGTCTATCGCCTCCTAAGCCAAGGGAACCGGTGATGTCTCGGCGTCGCAGCCGTGGCTCCGATAGCAACAGCAGTTCGCCCAACAAGGAAGTGGTCAAAGTAGAAGATCCGTTCAAGAGTTCCTTGCCACCTTCGCCAGTTCTATCAAAGCCTTTAGCAACAGTCCCAGAGGTATTGACAGATATACCACCTGAAACGAGTGAAAGGGTTGTCACTCCGCCATCGCCGGGGCGCATTCGATCACTGACAGTCGATAAAGGCATCTGTGAAAGCGACTTTGAACAGTCGAAAGACAGCCTTCTAGAGGAGATTCTACCGTCTCCATCGGCTTCTGCGCGCAGCAGTCCCCATCGACGCAACTCGTACTCTCAGTCTTTCGACGGGGAAGACAGTATCGCTAACATCGCTGAAGAGCCAATACATGAAGACGAGCAAAAACCTCAAGTGCAAGAGGAAACGCCGGCACCAAAGTCTGTTCCAATTGCCATCAAGCCCCAAGAAGAAATGAATGAACCAAAGCGGAAACAACTTCAAACTGGAAAAAACAATGATATCCCGGGAGTGAAAGTTGCTCTTGCACCAGTTTGCAACTGCGAGGAACGTGAAGCAAAGTTAACGGCAACATTCGATATCGAGCGAGTTGCATTGCAACAACAACTTGCTGAACTCACGCAACAGTTGGAGACTCAAACAGCGTCCAACAGTCAACTCACGCAGCAGTTGGAGACGCAAACAGCTTCCAACAGTCAACTCACTCAGCAACTAACGCAGCATCTGGAAGAACGGCAAGCAGTTGTTAGTCAACTATCGCAGCAACTCGAAGCGAGTGTAGCAGCCAACTCTCAACTAACTCAGCAACTCGCAACAGCAGAACGCAATAAACTTCATGCCGACCAGGTCGCTGCGAGTTGCAAAGAGGATGCGGCAAACTACCAACATCGAGCTGAGCTCTTGGAAACCGAGATACGAGCGCTACGTGAAGAGCTATCTTGCTCGAAGCGTGCTGTACAGGATGCCGAGCTAACGTTAGCACGGAAAATGGCCGAACAGGACGAGGTGGGTCATTTAGAACGCCACCGAGAGAAGCGCGCGCTCGAGGCGCTAAGTGCCCAGATGCAACGAGCATTAGCTCGTCTCACTATTTCGCATCTGGAACAGGAGGAAGGTTTAGGACTTGACAATTCCGCTGCACGAGTTGCTGCCGAAGATGAGGCTCGACTGCGTGTGATCGCCTCGTTAGAGGGCAGTTCAAAGCGCGCAGCTCAACACGCTGAACAGGAGCGATTGAAGCTAGCAGAGTTACTAAGAGAACTCGAAGCTGGAGCTCGTAATGCTCGACAAGGGGCTCTAGAAGACAAGGAGCGTCTACGACAGGAACAGCACCGTCTAGATGCTCTTAGCGCCCATCTCCAGGCCCAAGCTGCCGCGCTACGGGACCAAGAGGCAACTCATGCTGTGTATATGGGCAAGCAACTAGCTGAGGCTCGTGAAGACGCTCGAGTATACGAAGCACGTTTAGCTACTAGAAGAACGCAATTAGAGCGCGACGAGCGTGCCCTTTATGAAGCTAGAGCGGAGTTTGCAGCCTTCCGCGAACAGACTGCGTTAGAGATTGAACATGAGCACGAGGAGCTTCGAGCGTTGCGCTTAGCGCTCGAAGACGCGTGGCGCGAGCTTCGTGCAGACCGTGAGGACCTCGAAACGGAGCTGGCGAGCCATGAAGATGAATTTCAGGCTCTTGAGAACATGCGGCAACAACTTCAAGAAGCTGAAGCGCGACTGGCGGAACGTACGCAAGAGGTTGTAACACTAGCAGAGACACTTGATACTGGCACTCGAGCGTTACTAGAGCGTGAGCAACTGGTGGCGCAACAAGCTTCGGTAGTGCAAGATACTGACAAGTCGTTTGCCAACCGAGAACGGTCACTCGAACGCGGGAGGAAAGAGTTGGAAGCTCGAGAACAAAAGTTGCATGCTCAGATTCGGCAACTTGACGCTGCACGTGGGAGACTCACACAGCAAAGACGAGAACAGCAACAGTTAAGACGAGAACAGCAACAGTTACTGGCAGCTGCTAGAAGGCAGTGCGCAACAACGCAACCAGTGAGAGTTGCAGTTGACAACAACAAATTATGGAGACACAGCGAGTTCACGTCAATGGAGCCTCGTAGCAGTAACAACTTCAGCTCGTCTTCAGTTGTCGGCAAACCGAATAGGAAAACATGGCCAGAACCTCACGTAGAAGAGGATCCGTCAGGCTTGCCACCAGCATTGAGAAAACAGGTCGAGGCGAATTGGAAACATCAACATCAACAGAGTGGCCCACGTCGCCAAAGTTCAGGTTTAACGTTTGATGCTGCTGGCTTTGACACAACAAACGTATATTCTTCTAGCTGGTTCAAGAAAACGAAGGACACTGAAACCCCAAACTTTAGCAAAAGCAACACAGTTGATATCTCTGCAAACGTCAGCAGTATCAATAAGGAGCACCCACCCTCTGGCAAAAGCTTGGATCCTCTTACGCAGCAAACACGCCTTACTCCATCTACCAGCTCTCACGTACATTCATCACGAGGATCCAATCAGCCACCACCACCGCCATCGTCGACTGGAACATTCCAGCCTAGACTACGCGTTAACCTTTAAGCTCTATTTAACACCTCATAACAAAAATTGAACCTGATCTGTGTATTGATTGTCACGGCATGACTGAAACGTTTTTTTCTAGTTGTCTAGGCGCGGCAGTTTTCAATGTTAAAGATCATGATGTCGGTGGCGCCGACGTCATGGAGCTGGTCCATGACGTCCGACACGTCCTTGACTCCGACCATAGCCGACACGGCATATCCGCCACCCACGAGTCCGTTCACCGTCGGAGAGCGACGTCCCGGGGTAATCTTAGTGGCTGCGTCCAGCTTCTCCTTGTCCACATTGTACGTCACCATCCTGTACTTGGTGGCCGTGATGAAGCCCAAGATGCGCTGGTGGACCTTGTGCACCAGGTCCTTATTCGCCGACTGCGGGTTGGCAATCAGCACAGCTTGCGTCTTAAGAATAGTGGAAATTAGCTCCAGTCCAGCAGCCTTCATAGTCGTGCCAGTCTCCACCAGATCGACGATGCCATCAGCCAATCCCAGTGAGCAAGCGGCCTCCACGGATCCCGACACGTATTTGATCTTAGTGGGACCCGTAGCCTCGGTCTCGAACTGCTCAAAGTAGTCGCGTGTGACCTCCGGGAAGGACGTGACGATGCGCTTACCCGCTAGCAGCTCGGGCGATGCGATGGCGTCCTTAACAGGCGTCTGAACGCCCAATGAGCACTGTCCGAAGCCCAGCGGTAGAAGCTCGTCTACCTTGGTGCGGCTCTCAGCGATGATATCCTGGCCTGTGATTCCCAAGTCCAAGTTACCCTCGCCCACGTACGTGGCGATATCTGAGGCGGGCAGGAACACCAGCGTGACGGGCAGACTCGAGCACAGCGCGATGTCCACGCGGTTGGGGCGGTGGTAGTCCAGACCCGCGCCCTTAAGCAACTTAAGGATCTTGTCGTGCAGACGGCCCTTCTTGGGCACAGCGAAGAGCAAACGCTCGTCCGATTTCTTAGGCACGGGGGAAGGAGCTGTGGCCGACATAATGTTGAGGTGGTGCGGGTCGTATGGCAAAGTGACGTTTGGTTGGCAGTTGACGTTGAATGGCAAAACATGTTATGATGGATGTGTTCTTAGCCCAATACTGAAACAGAATGAAAAAGCTTGACCTCGTTTGCGCTATCACGTTAAGAACCACGAGCTTTTTCTGACGAACCTAAGGCGAACTTAGCGACTTGATAGATCAGCATGGACGAAGGCGAGTTCCTGCGGCTGTTGGAGCGCTACCCAGTGGTGCGTAAGAATACGCACTGCCGCGTCCAATGGAATGACATGGTACGTGGTTGGTCTGTACATAATATCCAGCTTTTATTCGCGCAATTCCGACGTTTCGAGCGCTAGTGTAGCCTTCACAACAGAGCGTGTTAATTTATTCATTTTGTGACACTTAGTACGACGACGAGCCGGCCGCGCAGCCTGCAAGCTCCGGAATCTTCATCACCACAGGCCAAGAGAGCGACATTAAGTCCACAGACTCGGTGGAGGACGCGCTGGAGAAGTTCCTGGCCCCGTATTTCTCATCGAACGAGACGTCCAAGATCCAGCAACAACTCGAGAAGGTGACGCCGCTACTTGAGAACTATAAACACTCGTAACTGATGTTGACGGGTTGTTATTGTTTCGGTGACGACAGGCCCAGCAGGATTTCGTGTCAAGCCTGTGCCTGGAGGACGTTAACGACCTGTGCGCACAATTCGTCGCGACCAAATAGATGCGACACAAAAATGCTCCTAAAGAGCATGACAAAATACGGTCAATATTATCTGTGGACACGAGTGTGAGTTTGTTTATTTGCTTGTTGCTATGTGGGATTATACGTGCAGCTGTTGGGAGATCTGGTGTCGCTACGGCCACATTAAGGAATCGGAAATGAGCACTGTACTGTACTGAAGGTAAGCTGTTGAAAAGTAGGTGACTGTACCTGAAGGAAGTTGCGAGTCTGTGCGGGATCGAGGAACGGCGACGTGCTCCAGGAGATAACAAGCGTACGCAGCTCGTCTGTGGACGTCTCGAATGAAATAAGTTGCAACAGCGCTTCCTGCAGTCAGCCACCAGACCATCAGGAACAATATTTCAACAGCTAATAATGAAGTGTCTGCAACGTACAATGTGCTGGTACTCGGCTTCAAACGTCGCGAGTTCCTGGCTGATCATCTGAAAGTAATCCACCGGTCTCAATTCCGTCGCGGAAACTTGCTGCTCTAATTCATCGCTCGAACCAAGCACTACCAACACAAGGCACTATCAGGGTACCGGCCAGACATTTTACTCACACGAATTCACTTACCGATGACCCTGGCTTCAGCCTGCAGTGTGTACATCTGGTTCAGTAGCTCCTCGAAACCTCCAGATAGTTCCTGCACCTGTTGATAAAGATCCTCCGCCAGCCACGGGTCCATCTCCGCATTGCCTGCGAGTCCAGCTAGCACCACACTGTCCTTATCGCTTTTCTCCTGTACTGTATCAATCGCATCTGCTGCAGCTTGAGCATCTCGAACCGCCAGCAGTGCCGACTGCAACCCTTCGATCAGTGCGATTCCCTCGCGTTCTCGACCATACCAGGCGGAACCTTTCTCCTGCATGGTAGTGAAGAGCCTTGCAATCCTCTTCACCCCATTATTCTTTCCATCCGACGTCTGTTTCACGTCCTCAGCGCCCCCTGCACTCGACGTCTTCTTGCTCTTCTTCTTGGCCATCAAAGTCTCAATTATGCACAATTATTTCTTAAGTACGTCTTAAGTACGCATACGTGGCAAAGTTCATCATCGAAGATGCGCGTGCTACGCGTGACGTTCCTGTGGGCGCTACTGCTCTTGATCGCCCTTAATGCCTCCGTCGACGCTACTGAAGATGCGCCTAAGACTCCAGAACCCACATCCAGCGCCAAACCTCGCGATAACGACCCTGTAATCCAGGAGATCCGTGGACTGCGCAATTCTGGTATGCAGCTCAACGACGCCAAGGACTTTAAAGGTTCCATCACGAAACTGCGTGGGGCCATTACACTGCTACACGATCGAGTGTTCGGTGAAGGGCGCCACGCTATCACAGACCCCAGCGATATCTCGCAGGACGCGGCACTGTACGCTCAGATCCTCAACGACTACGGGACTGTGCTCATCCGTGCCAAGCAATACGACGAGGCCATTGAAGTGCTTGAGGATTCGGTAGCAATGGTAGAGAAGATCTACGGAGACAGCCACCCGTCGCTCGGTTTATCACTGCGTAGCTTGGCGGACGCGTACATGGCCAAGGAAGAGTACAAAATGGCCATTAAAAAGTACAAAACGCTCCGCAAACATGTCAAAAAGGGCCTTGGAGCGACCCACGAAGCGTACGTTGAGGCCTCGTTGAGAATTGCTGAAGGATACAAGAAACTTGGCAATAAGAAGAAAAATATAAAGGTGCTAAAGGACGCGGTGAAGGCCCAAGGGGCAGAGATCAATGGGTTGACGACGGGCATCGCTGAGCTTTACATGGAGCTGTCGACGGCTCATGTGGCTCTGGGCGAGATTGATGACGCTCTGAGAGCTGCAGAGATGGCCAGTGCGATCTTCCTGCAACGTGATGGAGAAGACACGCTGTCGTACGCCTTCAGTTTGAACGCTCTGGCTGGTGTCAAGATGCGCCAGAAGAAGGTGGATGAGGCTATTAAGTTGCTGGAACACGCCCACAGGATCGCTGTGCAGATCTATGGCGAGAACGACCCGATTACTCAAGCTAGCGCAAAGACCCTTCGAGAGGTGAAGGAGTACAAACTTGACTTGCAAGCGGAGAAGGACGAGCTTTAGAGTAGGAAGTCGAGGAGGGACCGAACTGAGCAGAAGATGTCAGTCTGTTGAATATCGATCCGGTTTATACTACGGTCTTCAAAGTTTTTTCTTAGCTTCATTCAAATATTTACGGCGTTCTTCAAAATACTTTCTTGCTGTCACTTATTTCTACACCTTTGCCCGGCCTGCTTGCAGCCAAAGTGGACAGTAAAGAAAATGAAAATTATTTTTTCATTACTTATACTTAAGTATTGAAAAATACGCTAAAAAGCAAGTTCATTCAACAACATTAGTAAGACCAACTGCTCTTTTGTGAGCCAGCGTAAGACGCAGCCTACCTTTTCTCAAAAATAGTTTTGACAAGAATCAAAATACCTAGACTTTAGTATGACATTTGCTCAATGGATTGTGAGAAGAACCCGTAGCATGGTCTTACACCAATATACTGCCTCTTATTGGGGGAAATTCTGACAGTCAACTTGGAGCAAACATGGCGATCGTCAGTCGTAGCCCTCCACCTCCTGCTTCCCGCGCTCGAGGCCGAGCACAACAGGAATCTACACCGGCACCTGGATCGCTCAGTAGTGCAGACGTTCACGCGGCATGCACAGCGCCTTCTGCAATGAAGGCCTACCAGGGCTATATCAAAGGAATATCTAAATAGATAAAGGCAAAGTTATCATCACCCGACACCTACTTTGATGCCGACGGCGGAATCAATGTCGAAGTGTTCAAGCCATATCATTTCGATACGTTCTTACTCGACAAGATGAACTCAAAGTCGCTGAAAGTGTCAACGTTAGGAGGGTATCGAAGTGCTGTTTGGGACATCTATCGGCAAAAGAAAATTCCACTCACTGCCGAACACACGTCCAGCCTAAAAACGTTTTTTCGTGGGTTAAAACAGATCGAGGCAGATAACGATCAAAGTGGCACCGGGCGCATATCAGGAAGTGCCCTCTTTTATTTTCTCTCTACAAAGAGTTATGTGAAAAAAAAAACCATTGGCGAACTTGATAGTGGATTTTCGCATTTGTACCTGGTGCTACAGTGGAATTTGATGTGCAGATCAAAGTCAATTGAAACAGTACATCTATCACATCTCAACTGCGTGGACGACAGTATTGGCTGTGTTCTTCACAAGACTAAGACCAACCAAGGGGGACTGGTCCGAAAGACCCCCGCCACATTTACGGCAACCCGCTGAGCCCGAGCATCTGCTGCATTTAGCATTTGACATTTACTTTGCTTCAACCCCAACACTTGGCTATGGTAGGATTTTTCCCAGCTCGAATGAAAAAAGCAGATTCTCAAAGAAGTTGGGAGTGTTATTGGAGAAACAGACTGGTGCCAAAGCCTATGGTACGCATTCTATACGAAAAGGTGTGGCCACCTTTGCTTCTAGCGGAAGTACTGAAGGCCCGTCAATGGCAAGCGTGTGCCTGCGTTGTGGATGGTCTCTAGGTGGGGTCCAGGATCACTACATACGTTATGAAGCTGCCGGTGACCAGTGTTTAGGCAGAGTTGTGGCTGGCCTGCCTCTCGACTCGCCCAATTTTGCCGCCATACTTCACAGACTCCAGCGATAGTGCTACACATGCTGCACTACAAGTGGGTTTCCCGTCAATGAGAGCCAACACCCACATATAACCAATTTTGGTGCTTTGTCTAGCATCACTGCACGAATTATTTTTAAGGCAAAAATTGCCTAAAAAGCATCCGCTGCTGTCTTCAATCATATTTCGCGATCGAAATTTGATGGTTTCTCTTCGTTGTAAGCTAGTGTGTGATGATATTTCGCCGCTGGATCCAACTGGAATTCCTCCGTATATTTATCTATACAAGCAGCAACGAGAAACACAAAAGCCGTCGAAAGAATGCCAGACATGCTTTTGAGTGGGTTTTCAAAGCTTCTGGATGAAAAAGGGATCGGAACAGGTGCACTACGAAGAGAGGGGCTTAAGTCAACCATCCGCGAACTCTCAAATGAAGCCGGTCTATATCAGAGAAGCAGTGTGCAACAAGAGCCATAATCTGAAACATGCACCGGAACCATCATTTACTGGCAGCGAGCTCATAAATTCCATAGACTACCCGAAATTGTTGAGTTTCCTGATGTTGATGTCCTTGGTGTCTGGCATTAGCGGTGGTTCGGAAACGCAGCCATGGGTTATCTGCTGTTTAAGGGAATGCAGCCATCTGATTTTGCTTCAAAGGTCAATCGTAAACGTTATTCAGAGAGGACGGTTCTGGTAAAGCTTCTCAGTGAAGCTGTTAATACTTCCACCGGTCGAGACCTCCACGCTCCGCAGAGCCAATCCGAAGCCGACCTTCTCTTCAACACAGCACTTGAAAACGTACCCATGAAGATGCCTGCAGAAGAAAACCTCTCGCAGAGCTGATCGGGCATCTACTGCGCTTAAGCGTATCCGTGAAGCCCTCCACGAGGCAAACCCTGAAGCTCGGACAGTTCCTTTCGTCGTAGAAAGCGTAGGCAACTAATCAACTCGACGATCAATAAATCGCTTTTTCACCCAATCAAATTGAGGTATTTTTACGTAAGTCCGTCGTCTTACGAATGCTCGACACAAATGATTGATCCCGTCTAAAGGGAACAACGGTGCGATGCGCAAGCCTCGCTGCTTGGCTTGGCATTCTCCCATCTAAACTTGGTGCCTTCGGCACCGGATCCAGCGTAAGGTACTTCTAGTGTCGTCGTCCGAAAATATAAGCGGTAATAGTGGACAAAATTGATTTTAATATGCTACGTCAAGCTCCAGGAAAGGTGCCAGTGGGTACTACCCCCCAATAAAAGATTCGCTACTGGAGCGTTTCAGCTGAAAATTGGTGGACGGTTAGTTTAACAGTCGCTGCCCACTAGAAGGAACAGAATATCGAGACACGCGTTTATTCGATTTGTCAATACAGCCTTAGGGTGTACCAGAGCTTGCCAGCGTGTAGACATAGGTCTTGCATACGTAATGCCACTACCTTACGTTACCAGCATTTGTATAGCACCTGCAATGGACAATTAATCACCGATGCATACTTTGGTGCCGTCAAAGATTGAAGTACTTAGTGTGAGATTTTATTTTGATACCGTATCTTCCCTAACATTACATTACAGGTGTCAAAATAAATTGCCAAACAAAGATTCCATAACGCAGACTTCGATGGAGGACGATTTACGTCGGAACCGTGGCCGAACGAAGCGAACCTGGGACCAGCTAAAGCCTTCCGATACCAGTTCGCTGCCCAGCGATCTAGCAAGTTCTAAGCGGCCACGGTACAGCGGCACAGCAGGTGTCCAGGTCAAGGGTACAACAGATTACTACCAGCACCACTCGTCATCCGCATGGACGTCGAAGCACCCTTGTCGATGCTATCGCTGCGGTAGCGCTATCAGATGTGAAACTACGCGCGGCTCGAGCGGCCCGCGTCTATTCGAAACCAACGCGTGATACTACTTCCCGCCCAATTGATGTAGAAACTGTTAACGAAAACAAGCTTCACGATCACTTCAGATGGGTCCTGGTGACATTGTGGAGACGCAAAAAGATCAGCATGGCGGTGGTTCTTCCCGAGGAATGATCGAAAACGCTGTGTAGTTCTAATGATATACTGTCCGTCCGCGAGAATGGCGATGTTGAGGCGCGCGAGCAACGGACTCTATTGGTTTGAGGCTTGTGATTCAGACGGTACGCCGCTAGAACTAGCTCGGAGGAGAAGCAGCATCAGAGCGCACAGATAAATGGCGTAGTCCACTAAGTGCTTAGCACGCACCAGGCATGCAGTGAATCACCGTGCTGGCGCTCGGAGCCAGTATGTACACAAGTGCCACGCTAAATAGTTCAAATATTACCTATCCTTTACAATAACTTACATGCTTCTTGAAAGATACGACGAACAGGCGCCTAAAATCGCTGTATTGATACGGTCCATACTAGTAAACCAAAGAGGCTACACTGCAGCGAATGCCATCAATCTACAGTCCCGTATAACAAACCCGGTGTCCTGTGGGCTGCATTGATATTAAAGAAGCCGATAATGGCCAAATCTCGAGAATCCGCCCTTTCGTGTTCCTTCATAACGGCAGCGACTGTTAAAAGCATAATACGTTGGAAGTACGGTCATTACTTATCTCCAGGGATACCGCAAAATAAATATACCGAAAGAGCAACATTTATTGACCGATAACAAATAATTTATTTTGCAATCGATTGGTCCTGTATCCATAACGTATATAGATCCGTGATAACTTATTTTTCAAGATGCCCTCCACCAGTCGAAAAGTGTTGGATGCGATCGCTCCCGACAATCCAGCCCTGCAGCGAACGCCATTTTCAAAAGTGCTGCCCAGCCAACACTCACGCCCCTACCACGAGCAGCCACGCCATGTCCGCCAGCCTCGTTGCCTTCGACTCACCCCGTCTGGTGTTCAGGTCGAGGCAAATTGTTGCCTTCATCTTCAAGCCGTTACTCGATGAAGAGGGTGAACTGACGGGATATCATGTGTGCAAGGCATGCGGAAGGCGCCGCAGACACGTCCCCAAGAATGGCTACACCAACTTGGTGCTTGTACTTCTCGTTGTGTGACACTCTTTTTGGTTTGTTGACTTGGAAATCTTCAGCAATTACACTTCAAGCCACCTCAGACTCATCTTTAGCGTCACTTCAGTCTTCAGCAATCGACCATCGCTCCGGAATGCAGTCAAAAGGTATGGATGAGCGGTGCTACGCCTCCTCGCGACGCAAGGAAAATATGTGCCAGCAGGGTAGCAGAAGAGATTTATTGAACACCAGAGATCGCAAACGGTTAACCGTAACCGTTCGGGCAATCTTCGGGTATAACCCCGGACGGTTACGGGCAACCGAAATACCACAACCGCGTGTAAACGGACGGGTATGGACACCCAAAATCTTTAACCGGTTGGTTACGGACAGCCGAACTACCAGCTGATCATCTTCCTGGTAATATCTAATAGACTATCAATGCTTTCATCCGGATTCGAATCCGTTAGAACTGCTCAGACAATATTAAGACGGTACATTGTTAACATGGTAAGACATATTACAATTAATGTTGGCGCAGTGCTGTAACGTCGAAATAACGTAAAAAATTCCCCGGTGTGTCGTTTTGCTGGTTCAGCGGTGCAGTATGATACATGGGTGGAAGATTTGGAGCTCGAAATGATGGCAAAGTTTGCCACGAGTTAGTGAAGTATGCTACGCTTGTGTAGTTAAAACTCTAAGGCCGTGTTCGCGATGAACTGAAAATAGCTATTAATCCATAATCGGATTTTGGAGCAAAATTTACAACGCGAGCACAACAAACGGAAAATCAGATTTTGGCGCCATAATCAAGTTTTGCTGCTTATTTTTAAATTTAGGGGGAGACCCGAATTACCAAGCAAAATCAGATTTTGGCCCAAGGGTCGCCGGTTTGATCTCATCGGCAACCCAAAAGACGCGGATGAAGTTTTCTTCTGTACGCTCCTCAGATTCATGGTCGTCGTAGGCCACGCAGGTACGACTCGTTGCTGCCCCCCCCCCCCCCCCCCCGCGCGCACGCTTCTAATGTCGGTACACACTGTGAAGCTCGACACCTACTTCGGCACGAGGTGATGGCTATTGCCAAGCATTCGATACGCAAGAGGTTTGCTTGCAGTATGGCCGTCATTGTGTATCTTCTGGAAGCTTTAAGTGTGCACGTGGGATTGGCTTTCTGATCATTGCTGTTGTTCTGGGGTTTTGTGTGTGTGTGTGTGAGGTAATGTAGATTGTGCTGATGTTCTCAGGTGATTGATGCCGTCTCTAATTCTAGCCCCTCCCCCGACAACTTGCTCGTTCAGCATCTTGTGCGTGCCTCGGTCGCACCCAGCGTTGACTGGGCGCTGACATCAGCTCCATGCACCTGGCCGGACGGACACGGTGGCTGCCAGCGCGTACTTGGAAATGATTTTGGTCATGTTGACCCCTCCATATCTCGTATACGATGGAGAAGCGGAAGATTGCACTTCGGCGGTTGAAGTGCATAATGGCACACGCCGCATGACCATGGACTTCAAGTAGGGCGAGCAAGGCAACTTGCTTCAAACCCCTCTGCTCAGCAAGGCATTTATTTTTTGCTGCTGCGAATCCTGCAAACCTTAGTTTTCCTTCACATAATTGATCCCAAAATCCAGTTGATGTTGGAATCGAAATTTCATAAATAGGAGTTATCACGCTTGGAAAGTAAGTATGTTTGGCCAACCAATTAAATCAAACCTTCATCCGTCAACTGTGAGGGCCAAAACCGCGCAGAAAAGGCACTTTATTTGACGCTATTTCAGTTCATCGACGAACGGCCCCGAGCAGCACGCACAGGTAGAATGGCACGAAGCCTGCGTGCGGTGCTGCTGCAGCGTCTACAGCTCCTACCTATGACGGAGCTGCTCGATGGTGACGACAGCGATGCTGACGAGAGTGATGACCACTTCACAGCAATAGCCTCGCACCGATACTTATGTCGCTCAGCTGTCACGAAGGCAGCTCAATGGAGCCCTAGGCGCATTTTCTTGATGGACCCAATCCAAGCTCGCCGCGATCTGCGAATGAGTAGAAATACATTTGTATTTCTACTTCACCGCATCGAAGCCGACCCTGCGTTTGCACGTGTCCCAACTAAGCAACAACAAGCTCCCATACAGCTGCAGCTAGAAGTTTTTCTGTTTACTCTACAGCAGTTGCCGACCCATCGGATTGCCCACCACTTCGGTATCGCGGAAGGTAATGCTACTTTGGTGGGGATACGATAAACTGTTTGTCTAACTAAAGTTGAATAGGTTCTGTCTACAAATTCAGAGATCGTGTTACTTATGCAGTGCTGGCTTTGGAGGGAGAGCTCGTTCGATGGCCAAATAAAGGGGATAGGGTAAGGCTCGCTCTGTGTTGTGTTGGATGTGTCGATGGCACAACCTTCAAAATGCTGAACGCCCCTGCGGTGAACCCCGAATGCTATTTTTCGCGGAAGTCAGAGTATTGTATCAATGCTCAAATTATTTGCGACCCTCGCCGACATATTATATATTATCAGGTAATTAACCCTTTCGTGAAACAGCTATTTTGATTATACCATACAAATCCAAGACATTGAGTTCTCTATAGCCGCCTGGTGCGCCCTTAAATCAAATCAATGTACTGGTTTGGTACAGTCTCTCGTGACAAATCATTGAAGATGATTTGAGGATGCATCCTGATGTAGCAATACATGTTGATGAAAGTATACTTGATGATTACGAATTGGACGGTATGTCATTTGTTATAATAGACGGAACAGAATCAGTTGAACTCGTGCAAAAGGGCGCACCAGGCGTCCTTAGAGGACCTGATCCGGTCCCTTCTTTTGAAAAGAATACTCCAAGGGCGACCCAGGCGCCCTTATGCCACGAAAGGGTTAACATTTTTACTCTTTAATTTTTTCATTTTCTCACTTTACGAATAACAAAATTGCAAATGACTTTGTAGGTTGGACAGCCTGGGTCGTTGCATGACAAGCGCGCAATGAGCTTGACTGTTATGTCAGACAACCCGGGCAAATTTTTCGATCCCGGCCAATACGTCCTCTGTGATACGGCATATTCGTGCTGCTTTCCGTTCATTCCAACGCCCTATAAAATGCCGGCAAGTGCTAAACCACGCAACAAGACGTTCAACTGGCTGCTAGCACAACAGCGAATTGTTATCGAGCATACAATCGGGGTGCTTGAAGCCCGATTTCCGATACTTCACGCAATTAGGGAGCGAATTCGAGCCGAAAGCGACGTTGAGGACGGGAGCATGAGGATCGTTTCCTGCTTTATCCTCCACAGCAAATGCATCGACTGCGACGATATCTTTGATGTATCTATAGCTCCTACCGCCGATTTTGATTTGCAAGCAGACGAAGATGCTGAAGTGGTAGACTGGAGCACCGAAGACAGCGAAGATCTACGAACATGTATGCAGGAAGTGGTGCTACGTCGTCGCGATTTTCACTAATTCTACATACACGAAACTTTCTTACCTTTGATGCTCGATGGGTCAGTGGCCTTAACACCAAAACCGGAGCGGCTTAGCTTTGACTTGAACGTCTTGTGTGAGCTCTCGAGCTCAATACACTTCGACTTGACCTGCGTAGCGGTTTTTTGTGGAAGGATGGCGACGGCGCTCTCGTAGAACTTGACCTTGACCCCCTTCGTGTACAGCTCTAAATGCGAAGACAAGAAATCTAAGAGAGCGTACTCCTCTTCAGCACTCCATCTCTTGTTAACCATATTGGAGAGTGAGCAAAGCACCAGACTGATAGCTGTAACTACTGGTTGTTAGCTTGCGCATTCATAACCAACCACATCAAACCTTCTGGCATGGTTTTCCACCAATCACAGCTAACCTTCACTGCTGGTTTGCAACCTTCCGCTTTTTCCAGGAAGGTTTGAGTTGAAAAAAACCGGGACGCGAAGGTTTAATTTGATTGGCCGGTCAAACATACTTTCCAACCGTGATAACCCCTAATATTATAGCTATGCGCGAACACGATGTGCTAAAATGTTTTTTTTGATAGTTCGTACCACCGTCGACAAAATAGCTATTTTTTAAAATATCGTTGTGCGCGAACACGGCCTAACTATCGGTGAATTACGTCACGGTTGTGAAGTGGGGTGAGGAAACGCCTTAGAGTACTAGCTTACTTATTGATTTATTTACGAAAAATCTTGTTGGAATATCAAGTTGATCCGTTCGTAGAACGGGATGCATTACATATTCCGATGCGGAAGGTGGTAAAAATCACGCTGATAACACTCTTGTAACTCAGTCAGATTCAGCTATACATAAATAGATCAAATGTGAAGTAGTGTATAAAAATTAGAGCACTATTAACTTAAAGTTATATATTAATTACTGATTGACCGGAATTCCGGTTAACCGAAGTCAATTTATCGGTTATCCACGGGCAACCGATTAGAAACTACGGACGGTAACGGGCACCCTAACGCTGTCCAGGCAGGCAAACGGACGGGTACGGGCATCCACATTCTGGCGTGTGCGACCTCTGTTGAACACTCAAATGCAAGTATTAGAATCCACCTGGCAAGAACTTATTTGTCAGTGCCTAGTGTTAACTTCAGCAAAATAAGCTATAACAAACCTTGACAAACCTTGCCGCATTGTCTTTGCAACGCTCTTCATCCCGGGCGATGTAATCTTGCGAGACTCAGCGTACTGGCGGTATTCTCGTCGGGGCCGACGGTGAGGTTGTGATCAGCCGTATGCTTCCTCGTCTGGACCGTGTACACGCCTACAGCGTCTATGGATAACAGGGTGCTCGGTCGTGCCAGGCACAGGAGCCCCCGGAACGTGTGGTTCGTCCTGCTGCCAGTCCCCCGAGGATTGCACTGCCATCCGTGTGCACAAATAAAAGTCTTGGAGTAGAGCTCCAGGCGTTCATCGTACAGTATCGGCTCCTTCCCAGCTTGCTCCGCCCGTCGTCTTCGTCCTTTATTCGGCCTTGAATGAGTTGCTTAGAAGCCTGTAAATTTCTTGCGTCTCTTCCTGGTATCTGAATCATCACGCAGCGACAGATGTCAGATATAAACTCAAATTAAGCTTTAAATCGTTTAGGTACAAAGAATTACCAGGTAAAAGCAGACTCCAGCTCCTCCCATGATGCCAGCTCGCCACTGAAGACCGGAACCTTGGCCTCGATAGGTTCTGACACCCGCATCATCTCGCTTGGCCCAGTCGTCAGCAGTTTGGTTTCATCTGGGCCGTCTTTTTGGTTAGGGCGAGCGGGGCGAGAGCGTGACGTGCTCCGCGAACACATCTCTGGGACCAGCAGTAAGCGCGTGTACGGTGCGTGGCAGCAGAAATACAGCGATGGGAAGCGGAAGCAGCGCGGGGCAGCAATAAAGAACGGTGGGGCGCCAGGAGCAGAACGAGCGACGGCAGGATCAGATCGCCTGGCGAGTTGTCGGCTTTCGAAAAATGGGAATGTAATGAAAGGCGACCAGACAGATTTAATAAAAAAGTATAATGAAATTCAGACATACCGGACAAACCGATGTTAGTACTAACGATCGGTTTCAGTACTTTCTGTGTTGCATTTTTTTGGTGAACGTAGGTACTTTCTTATTTAATATTGGTCGAATGTTTTGCATGTTTCACCAACCAATAGGACCCCAGTATTTTTTTTACCTGCAAGCCTGCACTGACCCTGCACATTGAGAGTCAGTATGGTGACCACCCTGCAATGCTAGTTTTGTACCCATCTGCAGGTTAGCATTCTGTCAACGCTTCCGTGAATTTGATTGGGCAGTAATACCTGCAACCTGCTACTGTAATCTGTCAACCGTCAGAACCTCGAATATAAGGCTGATCATTACGATTATATTGTATTTTCGGAATCCCTGCCCAATCACAGTTCACTTTTGCTCGCTATCCCAAGCCAAGGCTTCCAGGAGCAAATGAGGAGTACGCGTATTGAGTTTTTTCGATTCCATCTCAGTATCACTTTTTGCGGGGGAGCACGGGAATTTTGCTCGTTGTGCTCGTTTTCTGGCGTTCTTATTGGTTATAATGGCAACTTTTAATTTACCAAAGATTTCATTCCAGCAAACAAAACCAACGCCACCAAGCCTCCCCTACACTCGCAAGATGGTGCTTACTCGAGCTAAAGCTAGAGCTCAAGCTGCTGTGCAACACCAAAAGACACCTGAATCAGCTCTTGCTCTTGTTCAACATCCCGATGTGGCCGCGGTGACGGAGAGGGCTACTGACTCAACAACGATCCACTTGTTCAACGCTACCTATCGACGCTCGCAGAGTATTTTGTGGCCCAAACACGAGCCGTCACTGAGGGACATAAATTGCTGTAGGCAAGCTCAGAGTTCAGCTCTAGTTGCGGTCCAAGCTTCTACAGAGACTGGCATACGGCATTGGACTACACAGCAGTTGGAAATAGCTGGGAGATCTCCAGAAGAGCTCGCGCCGACTCATGCTGGCATACGCGAGCAGTTTATACTGAAAACAAGCACGAGGGAGCAGATTAAAAAGTCTCTTTCTGAAAGGTATATCGTGCATTGCAAGACGTGCATGGGGAATTACAGCTAACTATCGCAGCTCAGACTGATAAAGCCAATCACCTAGAGCATCAAGTGAAGACCAAAACGGACGCCGGCCTTCAAGCTCTGACCACGCGGTTGCACCAGCTCGTGGAATAGAAAATAACCCCAAGCCATAATTCATATGCTGTCGAACCGATCAGCGAGATCCTTCGTTGGAGAATCCGTAAGAGAAATGAACGATCACCTAGAGAGATCGTTTTGGAGCTAAGTTTCAAGTTAGTACGTGATGACCTAAGGCAGGAGTTTGCGTCAAATACGACCACTTCTAGTGAGAACCTGCTCGACGCTGTCAAGTGTCTCTTGCTGGAGGAGATGGATAACTCAAAGCAGCATATCGAGTCAAACAAGCACAACGCTCTTGCAGCCGCTCAGTCCGAATGGAATCGCGAGGTGCAACCTCAAGCAGATGCTACAGGTATTCTACAAGAGAAATCAAGCAGTTTTGCGATCGAGCTCAAGAAAGGCTCCAGCCAACTGATGAAAGCCAGCTCGATAACAAGATCAAGGAATTCGTGAAGAAAGAAATAGAGCTGCCTCTAGCATCAATGATAAGTCATCGCCAGCGCTGGCAGTCGCTCGCAAGGAAAATACAAAGGGGGTGATACGAAGATGGAGCGTGAACCGACGAAATGCGCGAAAGAGGTCAAAGAAACAAAAGACCCCCAAAAATCCCAAAGAGATCGACAACTCTGTTAGAGCGTTCGTGCACCTGCTGTATCAGCATTAACCCAACAAACCGTGGAAAAGCCCGTGACTCTGATTTACGATGTAATCTGCTGGTACAATTAAGCGCAAGAGAACACCAAAATGGAATTTAATGGAGAAGAAATGGCGGCGAATTATCGGAAGAAGAACACAGAGTTCAGCAACGGATGCGGGGAGCTTTAATTAGACCTCAGATTTCAATTATCCCATTAGAGTCAGCAGACGACGAGCTCGGACCCAAACACCAGGTTGTTGAAGACGAAAGTCCTTACCACTGCGATGATAGTGCTCCTTCACTAACGCCGGGTCTTCAAGCACAAACGTTGCGTAATCTCAACGACCGAGGGTATTTGGAACGTCAGCGGGTCATTGCTGAGGCTCAACAAGCATTTGCAGAGAGGGCCGAAGCCGCCTCAAGCCGATACAGATCGCATCGTAGATTGTGCTGAGATACTACGGAGAGATATCGACTGTGGTCGAGATTCCGCTCGTATCTGTTCACTGAATTTGGCTACGATAGTTTGCTGAAGATGGAGAAGACCACTTGAATATAATACATGTCCTGTTACCAAACATTTGTCATCGTGTCAATAAAAGCTGTTTCTAGTGATGGATGGCTAACCTAACACGATTGTATCCGCTGATTCTGCAAAGTGAAGACGACAGTTCCCTTGACCACCTGTTTGGATTGTAATACGCCACAGTCACGCCTGTCGGGTTTGGAAACACATTTCCTAGCTTGAACTATTACCAGTAAATATAATGGTTCGGACAGAATATCTCTCACGCCAGATTCAGCTGCCATCTGTACTACTTGCCGCATTGATTGCGTTTAACGTGGGCACCGATATCAAAAGCTAACCAAACGCTCAATCTGTAATCCCCGATTTTGGTGTATACATGTTGGACAGATACGACGTCAAGATAACCATCGACAAGATCTCCGTGCTGTCATCTTGATCTGTATGTGCTCGTCGTTCATGGTGTATATAATGGACTGAGCATAAACGCGATGGATACGATACCAACTTTCTGACACGCTCACTAATTCTCAAAGTGATCATATTCCACTCAAAGTTTGATACATTTGTATACCAACTATTTTCAAAGAAGGAGAAGTGCAAATTGAACCAATAACTACAGAATGGGCAACAGTAACCTACGCGCCCTCCTTATCTTCTTCGCACAAACTTGAGTTCGAGATAAAGTTTGTCAAGGTGTCGTCCGTGAAAACGTCCAAATCCATGGCCAACTCCAAAACAGGGTGAGTGGCTACGGTGCTGCCTCTTAGGGATCGCTTCGCGCTGCAGCAAGCCAACGAATTCTCGGTTGCGGTGTAGAAATGAGCACGTGTCGATGTTGTGCTGGGACAAGCTCGTTCGCTGTGCAGTGTCTATGCTTCAGCTGACACGAAAATCTTTTTCAATTCGGCACGACGAAGCTGGAACAGCAAACAGCACTTTTGCGGCTCTTGAAAGAATCTTGTAGACGCCACGGTGCTTAGTTTTCCGCCAAAATGAAAGCGCAGAATCTGGAACTGGGTCGTCCATCCAGCTGTCTTGCTGCTTGGTAGTGGTTCTTTGCAATCGGTCGGAAGAGATGACCTGCGGTCTACGTGCCGGAGGGGCAAACATGTTCTCCAGCTGGTTATAATACGGTGTGGTGGTGGCGAAAGAAGGTGGCTCAGCGGCATTAATCGGCTCAGCGACAGTCTTCAGCAAGGCGAGTATCTTGTTTCGGACCCGCTCATTGACCCTGTCTCGCTTATCACAGGCATCTCTAGTTTTGATATTGTGCTGGCGACAGACCAACAACACTACAACGCTGAAGCTCAACCTCGGCCTTTTGTAAATTGGGTGTATCCGCTGCTGCATTTCGAATACAAAAGATCATTTGGCCATCTTCTTGTCGTCGTAGTAACGGCTAAAGAACCGTTCGTCAAGAGAATCCCACAGGAGCAACCGGGTAGATTTAGCCAGTGGCGATACCTCGCTTGTGTCAATGTAGCGGGGATTCTCATCGGTAGATAGGTAGTGCTAAACAAGCTCTTCGGGGTTCAGACCATTTTAACGAATTTTGTGCAGCAGCATCAGAACCTCGACTTGAGTCGGAGCCTCGGCTTGGCAAGCGCGTTTCGAATCTGTCACAGGCTGCAAAATGGATAAAACTTGTATCAGGTTAACTTGTTGTGCTACCAGCGGGAAAATAACGGGCTGTTTATTTTTATTATTATCTCGGATAGCCTTTTTGCTCCGCTCAGCGTACCAAGACTTTGGAGATGGCCAGTTCTCCTGGACCCGTCGGATGGACTTCGTCAAACTCGAGAACCTGCTAGCGGATAAGTTGAGCAACTTCGTTGCAGAGCCTTCGGTCTGTAGCTTGCACAGCTCCTTAAACAGATCTCCAGTGACTTCAACAATTCGAACTTGGGAGATTGTTCGAGTTAGCTTTGATATCAAGTTGGGCATACCCGGGTTTCGGCAAGCGAAGTGTCGTTCATTCCGCAAGCGTTGCGTGTAGCTGCATGCGCCATATGCGCCATACACCATTCCCAGTGCAAATTAAGTTCTTTAGTCAGCAATGCCATGACATCAGAGCCCTTGTCGCTTGTAGCCCCGTATAATACCTTAATTGTTCGCTGAAAATTCTTAAGTGTGCGCTTAATCCACATCAAAAATGACCGTCTAATGCCTCTATCGCGGCCACCGTAGGCTGGGCTAAACTTGCGTGTGCCCGGAAGCACCAATTTGAACTGCCATTTTTATGATTGATAATGCGTAGCGTCTCCAGAAGAATGTCTAAACGAACCGGATCGCGCGAATACAAGGCTGGTGAGCGTAGGTGCTCAATGTCCGCCTCTCGCTTTCATTTGGTTGTCATGCTCTTCTTTGTTTTTGGGGACTCCAAATTGTGAAACTGCCGGATATGCTTTACGGCGGCGGGCGCCTTCTCCTTTGACAGTGGCAACAGGTTGTCGGCGGACTCTGCATTTCGACAATGTTCATCTGCTAGACAAATGTAGCCAATCTTCTTCTTGTCTTCCTCGGTGTATTCAACACGGACATCCCAATCAAAGATGAAATAGCTTTCTCCGGTTTGAATGGGCTTTCTCTTGAAAGGCCCAACATCAGCCCAACTCTCGATTGCACGCTTCGCTTCAGCTGGCGGGTCCGGCGCCATGGATAATGACCGGAACTTCTGATTAAGAGCGAGGTGTGTGTGTATCCCACACCTCTCGGTCTTAATCAGAAGTCCTTGGCCAAGATCTAGTTGCTGTGTGTTTCGTTTCTTAGGGCAATAATTTTAGTTTGTAAGTGAGGGGGTTGACTTGATGAATGTAGTTGCTGTGTGTGCGAGTGAGATCGCCGCAGCGTGTTCGACAGAGGGCAATTGATGCGTGTGGCTACAGCACATTTCTTCTCTGCCTTCCGATCTTGCTGCCGTAATTTTTCGACGGCCTACCGCAATAATAACCAATGAAAAGCCTTACAAGACGAGCATGGCCTTTCGAGACAGCTCCAGAACGAGTAAAATCGTTGTTCTCGCAATCTTTGCTCGTGCGCTCTCGTACTTATGCGGATGAAGCAATAAAACCTCAAAAGTAGTGCTCCTAGTTTTTGGGCGAAGCAAGTTAACCTCATTTTCGAAGGCTGTACCCATTTTGCTCGCGGAAGTCTTGGCCAAAGCAAGACCAATTTAAAGGACGATGAATCATAATTCCTTACAATAGGGGTTATCAGGGGGGGTTATCACTGTTGGAAAGTAAGTAAGTATGTATATATATATATATTCAACCGTGAGCGCGGGAAGAGTGCAGAGAAAGCTCACGATAGGGGTTTCCAGTGGTGATGAGCGTGGAGACCAATCAAAACAAACCTTCTAACACTATTTTTGCCAATAATGTCAAATCTTCATATCTCTCTGAAAACTTCCTGTTTTTTTTCAGGAAGGTTCGAGCTGAAATAGACAGGACAAGAAGGTGTGATTTGATTGGCTGCCCAAACATACTTTCCAACCGTGATGACCCCTAATAGATAGGTTTCGAAGTTCACTCTACCTGCACCTTCACCCTCAAACTTAGAGCTCTCAGTATATATATATATATATATTGCCTTGGCTAGATCCACGCTTCCAAAGTCGTTTGCTTCGTCAGAGACTTGAGTAGCTTCGTTCACGCCAGCTTCGCGCAGGGCTATGAGGACTCGCCGTCATGATCGAACGTCGGCGCTGGTATCAGAGTGCTTTATATGGTGGCCGCTGACGCGCTGTGGAGTACTGCATTATTGTCCTGGTAATCCTAGCGCAATTAATTATCAGCCTCATTTGATAGTGCTCAGATTAAATCCTCTAACAACGACACCCATTAATAATTACCCTGTAAACCACAGGCCTTCTCAGGAGCCCTTCTGCAATAGCCGATATCTGCAACGCAGATATATTAAGGCTGTTTGCCTTAAACGAAAGACTAAGCGCATAGCCCCTCGGTCGAGCCTCGCAACGGCGTCGCAGACTGATGTCTTGGCGGACATATCATCAGTTTGAGTAGAAATATCTTAACACTAATAAAAAAATGTCAACACTTACCGAGATCGAGGTGAGCTGAGCTATCGTCAAGTAACAAGACAATTGGAAACGGAATACCAAGTATTTCAGCTTGCTCAACAAGAATGGTCAACCACAAACGAAAGATTCATCCGTTACTAAAATCCCTTTGGCGCACCCGTTACCAGCGCATCTTGAAGCGAATTAGCAGCTTTACCCGACTTGTGAATGCGCTTATCCGTCTGTAGCAGGCTTCCGGTCAGTGCACATTTCCGGTCAAGCCAACTCTATATTAAGAATTAGATTTTGGTCCGACTTTACGCAGTCAATTTTGGTCCGATTCTAGTCAATTTTTTGCGAGCAAAAGGTCGTGAATGTTTTCTTTCATTTGGAGCATTCTATGCGGTGATTGGCTATGAGGAACAACTTTCAGCTTTAAAAGAAAAATAGTCGGGATGGGCGCTATCAATTGTGTTTATGGAGATAAACAGTGCAACATAGAAAAAATGTTAGGCCGTGTTCGACTTGGGGCGAATCCAGTTGTTTTGGGCCTAATCCAGCTGGAATTTTTGAAACAGCTCGATTGCTATCTGAAACACCCGAAATCTGATCGGGCTAGAATGCCTCACACGAGCTGGATTTGACATTCAGCTATAGGCAAAATATTGAATCGAGCTGCATAACAATGTCTTTTACATGCAACATCCAAACCAGCATTTTGCGCGAATCCAGTCCTTTTCAGATCCAGCCCGAATAGCGTTTAGAAGTCGAACACGGCCTTAGGTTTCGGATTCGGACTGATTATTCACTCATTTCGCAAGTGAAAATCCTATTCAGAATCAGAATCGAATCACAATGGAAGGCAGGAAACCACCGACGACAGGAAGGGCTTGACCTGCGCGGCGCGCGCACCTCCCCACTCACCCCCCCCCCCTCCACCCAGAACATGCCAATGGCTCGTTGGCTTGAATCCAACGAGACCTTGTCTTCAGAGCCACCACCCTTATTTCACTTGCTAGTTGGGTAACCTGCCGTTTGTAGCTGCTAGGCGCCACGGACACTTCGTTCAAGTGTTTGTCCAGTTAAAGGCCATTCGTCTTGAAGCAGCCAACATACCCAGAATATTTTGAAATCCACCACCTCTGGAGGTGGTGTTCGGATTGGCAAAATACTGTGGGGGTACTCAGGTGAAATCACGCGGATTTGCCCTACGCGTGGAGCTGAAATAGTGACACATTTAAGAGGATCGATACGGCCTCCGGTATGGCGGTATTGACCTCGACAGTGCTGGCGCCGATATCGGTCCGGGCCGCCATGCTTCCGCTGTTTATATGCTGCAGATATTCATCCCATATCTGTCTACTAGTGATAGTTAGCATTTAAAGCACACTAGGAGATCAGCAGCTAAAAGTCGATGCCTTATCTTTCTACGAGGGAGACACTGCTGTCAGCGCCAGCTTTACCAGCACTCTCCCCTCCCTATCGCTCTGTTCTACAAGTACCACTTTGCCCAGCCACATCGCTGCATAACGTAAAGAAAAAGCATTTGGGAAGGTTACTCTTGAACACTACATACGTGATACTAGATACCGGTACACATGTGGTGTAGTGTGGTGTAGCGATTTCCGCGCCTGTGCCGACAATTGTCACCAGACAAAGACCCGACGGCCTTCAAGTTGCCCATGCCGCGAACACTCGGTCACATGACGTACAGTGACTTGACGGTGCGAGAGACTCGACCGTGTCACTACCGAGTCTTCAACGAGTCTTCGTTGAGCCCCGTTAGTGGTCAAGATGCCACTCAACCCAGGCTGTTCCCATTATTAATAATGGGACTGACCGAATTCGCATTCAGCGGCCAAGCACTGGCCAGCCATGGTACGAAGACTCGGTGGCGGTTGGGATGAGTTCGTGGAAGTCTCCACGAGCTTTTGAATGCTCGGCCGCGGTCTGGGAAGGGACGTTGGAGGATGAAGAGGCGCATGCAACGGTGTGAGCGTCGCTTGGCAGGCAAGAAGATCCATAACGGATCGTAGTTCACTTGATATTAGTATACATGATTAGGATTGCATATGAGGACATGGCCCGAAAGGGCAACACAAAGACAGAACAGAATTCCCAATCAAACACAGAGAGCGAGGTCCGGCTTCAAGGTAAGCGTCTGGTCAAGGTTGTTTGAGTGTGTTATGCCTGTCAGTGGACTCGAAGCTTACTAGCGAGAGTTCATCCGGCAAGGCCAAGAGACTGTGTGTGTATTGGCCGATTATATATCGGAAGGTTTACGTGACGGCTACATCTTGCCTATTTGCACGGTTAGGAGTGCTTGTATTGCCTCCTATATATTCTTCCTACCGAGTGTTGAACCCGCGGTGCCCTCGTAAAAGGCTTACCCGTGCCTGGTACCTTTTCGCTGTTGGGACCACGGGATTCATAACACCTGCTAGCTTTGCTCGTGCTAGTAGCGTGTTCTTATTCTAACTGGTTGGTCTATATAAGTAACTTGCAAGTTCCAGTCTGTCCCGGTGCAGGGTAGAACTGAGGTCTTCAGGCCCGCCCGAACGATCGTTAGCTATCCTAGCTGACGTATTGTTGTGGGAACATCCTAACTACACTTGTAGCTAGAGTTCACGTGGATTTACTACACCACAACTGGTGCCGCGACCCGGGAACAGAGTGTGGCCATTGGGTACTGTTTGTATGGCCTCCCATTTTACGAGCAACCAAGAGAAGAAGAACAAGAACAAGAAAACAACAAGAAAAATGGCGAAAGGATCATCGACGGTACCAGCTACTCCTGCCAAGCCCGGCTGAACACGCTACGAGGGTTCATGTCCGGACGTGACGGCTGCACGACTTGCAGCTATCTCCGAACTCTCGGTGAGCTTTGAGGACGAGGCGGACAACGATCCTGACGCCCATGATTACGATGATTACGAGGATAAGACGACGGCTCCAGAGCCAGGCGCAACGACTCCGAAGACGGTCACGCTATCGGCGGGGGCTGAGCGGGGCGACGAAGTCGCTTTCGAGGAACCTCGCCGCTGAGCTTGACGACGTCGCTGGTCCAGACCCGGACTATGACGACTTTGACGATGGGACCGAGGGTTCTAAACCCTCGGTGGCGAGTGCAAAGTGTTCAGCATTGCTAAATGCACCTCGCGCACCTATCTACGGTGATACACCAGCTGCCAAGCGCGTTTTCGACCGCGTGCAAGCGCTGATGAACAATGATGAGTGGATGCAGCTGTTTAAGCTCATCCCCAAGAAACAGGCTGACTTCGCCAATGAGCTGCAGTACCCGGTGAACTCGATTTCGACTAGCCAAGTCGCGGAGGACTCGGTCTCGTTACTGCTTGCGTTAGGATACGAGAATAAAGCGTACCCGTCGACTATGTCGCTCCAAGACTGGAACGCGCATGAGGCTGAAGCTGCTCTCCAGAAGTGGAAAAGAAGCTTCGGTAGGCCTTTGGGGCGATCGGAATCAACTCGGAGAAGTAGCAAGTAAGTCGACCGAACGTTCAAGATGAGGATCCGTCCAAGATTCCGCTCCCACCAACACCAAAAAGGCTCGAACGGACCCCACCGACCTAACGAGGAACTGACCGAGGTGCTTTTGGCTCTACCGAGGCTTCACCGTACTTTCAAGACTCGCATATGGTGACACCACGTTCGGAGAGCCGTACTCGACGTATGAACACCGATAACGAGGCTTCGCGCGGTCGTCGTGGCGGTACCCGAGCTTCCGTAAGTGGTGCTGGACAACGTCGGACCACCACCGACGATTCGTCTACTGATGACGATGACTTATTGGCTCTTGCGTACGACGACGAGGACCCCCAGGCCGAGTTGACTCGCCAGATGAGAGAGATTGCTGCGCTGAACGACACCGACCCTACACCGAGGATTGAAATGGCCTCACACCGACAGTTGGATCGTATCAAGCCGTTCTCGGGCTCACGTAACAAGAGCGAGAACTCTATGCAATGGCTCCGGACCTTTGTTTACGAGATGACCGGTACGCATACGGAGGCTGACTAGTGGTGCGTCCTGTTCGAATTGAGCCTTCGGGACGGAGCCATTCATTGGTTCCGTCAACTTCCGAAGAAGACGAAACGCAAGTGGAAGCTGCTGAGCAATGCGTTCATTCGCTATTACTGCTCGCAGTTTACCTAGACTGCACTGTCTCGCTACTACTCGGCGAAACTCGAACGCAATAAACACCTCTGTGACTACCTAAATCGACTGAATGGCTACGCTCGGAACGCTCACCTACCGTTCGAGAAGGGTGGGCGCGACGCGAACGAACACGTTCAGCAGTTTTTGGTGACGTGTGGTGATGATCAAATGGCGGAGAGCCTTTACCATACCCGTGTGAATGATATTCACGAGTTTGAAGAGATCATTGAAGACGTTCTCAAAGGGAAGGAGCGCATGGCGAAGCGTGACGGGGTGTCCCGCCCCCCACCAGGAATCGTGATTCACGCCGTGATGAATCCCATGACCGACATGGTCGACGAGACCGACGCGAGTCAGACCATCGCCGTGACGACTATCGCAATACACCAAGAGTGACGCTCGTGGAAGCCTCGGCGGACGACCTATTAGCTGAATTGGAGGGTCGCGATGCTGTCCCAGGTGGTACCGAGCGCTCGGAAGGCGAATGGGACACGTACGACGATGATCAAGACGAGTACTATGACTATTATTCCGATCATGGTGATAACGATGGTTCACCAGCTGATGAAGATCGGCATCTTGCTGCGGCTAACGAGGATGATCGACGAGCAGCAGCTGAAGGCACGTACGCCCGTTCAGATAACCGCCAACAGCGTGGGAACTTTGCGGATCGCGACCGAGGCTTCAATCAAGACCGCCGAGGTGGTGACCGTGGGTTCAATCAAGACTTTCGTGGTAGCCGCGACTTCAACCGCGACAGCCGACGTCCACAGTACGGACCATGCGCCGTGTGCGGTGGCATGAGTCACTCAGCTCACTACTGCAACAAGCGGTGCAAGTTCTGCAAGCAGCTTCATGACGCTGGACTGTGCGTGTTCTTCCGCAACTTCCAAGACCTTGCCAAATTCGTGCGAACGAAAGACACGAAGGAAGAACTCCCTCCTGAACTCAAGGCCGTCGTTCAAGAACGCCATTTAAACTAGGCAGCCCTCCAACTACAACTGGGTTGGTCCCTATAGGGCTGCCACAGTTAGCCGAGCCTTCGTTGAACGCGGAGTGTATCTTCGCGTACACGGGGGTGAGCAAATGGCCTGAAGATTATATAACAAGTGTGAACGCGGCGGAAAATGGAAAGGAGAGAGTAGAATTCTCGGTGGAGGTGTTGGAGAGAGAGAAGAGTGTGCTGGTGCCGATGGTAGCGCCAGCAAGGGTTCGTTCGACGTGGTTGCGAGTGCAGAACGAGACGAGCCCAAGGGTCACTCCAAGATGATGAAGTTGAACCCTGGTGGGTGGTCGGCCAAGAAGTTTGACCGACGAATAAGGATGAGAGCTCTGGTGGGAGGTGCAGTGAATGGCAAGCGAACGAGGATTCTCTTTGACACCGGAGCGAACGTTAGTGTCATTACCGACACATTCGCCAAGAAACTGCGGCTTCGCGATGTTCCAGATCAAGGACGGCATGTCGACATTCAAGGAATTAGCAAAGGCAAGGTGTCGACGACACGACGAACGCGCGTCAAGATTACGCTCGGATGGGAGATGGTGTACGAGTTCGAGATGTGGGTCATGGCGCATAGCGCCGGCGTCGACGTGGTACTCGGGATCGACTTTATGATTCCAGCTGGGATCCGTCTGGACCGGTATCATGGCGCTGCGCAACTACCGAACGAAATCCAGATACCGCTCGTCAAGACGAAGAAAACATGATTGACAGCGAGGATTATAGCAGGCATGTTACAGCAGAGCCTTTGACGATACCCGGGCATGAATGCCGAGAGTATCGACTGTCAAAACGACAGACAGCACTGGACATACACGTACTGTGGCTCCAACGGACGGAGAAACTTATCCCGTCAGTAACGAGTTTTCGTCGTGGACGTCCGGTGCGAATCAAGCTGACGAATATTTCAGACAAGATGGTGCACTTTTCAGTTTTTCAGCCCATCGCTATGCTCGTACCAGCAGGTGATTTGCCGCGAGGCGACGGCTACGCGCGTGTGGACTCCAAGAGATATCAAGATTGGCAAGTGCTCGCCTACGAAGGTTGTAGAGACAGCGAGCTGTTCAAACGTGAGTGTGAACTCTACGAACAATGGCTAGCAACTCAACCTCCATCGGTAGAGCGACCGGAGTATCCAAAGCCACAAGGGGTGATGGCACGGCCTTTTGAAGACTCGTTGACGGACCCAAGCGATCGGCTGACGTGTGCAGAGCGTTGGGAGAAGATCTTTAAAGAGCGTGAGCACGCAGAAGCCTGTCTAGCGTCTGGAGTGACAGCCGGGGACACAGTGGAGGTCCAACTTTCCAGAAGTCCCTCGGATATCGGCACAACGGCTTGTAACAGACTCAATACTGTAAGCGAAGACACGGCTGCGCGTCTACACGATCTACTGAGTGTGCCGAACGTGATGCATACCCTACCGAGTGTTCGTTTCGGGTCTGGCTTGACAACAAAGTCGGCGAATGACGACACTAGTTCAGGCTACATCAGTCAAGGTGGCGTTGGACCAGCCCTGTGTGCAGCCAAATCTGCAAATGAATCATCAGTGGCTGGCTCAGAGGGCTTGAACGTTGCGGAGAAGATAATGGACCATGTATCGAGTGTTCAATCCAAGCCTAGCAACGGTGCGAAGACAGAGGAGACGGCAGTCGACACATTGGATGCTACATATGTTTCTGTGGCACGCGTACTGACGACCGAAGGGAAGGAAACTTCAGATGAGGCTAGGTCGGACTACTACGATCATCCAGCTAATAAATTCGGTTTGGAGGACTGTGCAAAGGAGTTGGCGTTTGTTCCCGACTTTACTGAGGAGTATAATACAACAATCGATTACAATTCGCCTAATGTGACGGACCCGCGACTATCGTCGGATCAGCAAGAACATCTGATCGCTACGGTCAAGAACAACGAGCAGATAATTATTGCAAGCGGTAACGTGTTACCACATCCAGCGTACGGCGTGGTGTGCGACATTGACATGCAAGGACACGCACCCATCAAACAGCGTGCCAGACGCGTGCCGCTGAGATTTCTCGGCAAACTGTACGAATTGCTGAAGGCTTTGCTGAGAGCAGGACTCACCGCTTTCTCAGACAGCCCATGGGCATCGCCAATCGTGATTGTGATGAAAAAGAACGGTCAAGACATCCGGCTCTGCATAGATTACAAGATGGTGAATGCTATCACCGCAATAATGGAATATGCGATGCCGCTAGTCGACGATCTGTTGACTGATCTTGAAAGAAACCTGTGGTTTTGCTCGCTGGACGCTGCAAGTGGCTTCAGGACCATCATGGTGACCTTATGAGCACGGAAAGTGTCGGTATTTGTGTGTGCGCTGGGCCATTTCGAGTGGTTTCGTATGCCTTTCGGGTTAAAGAACGCGCCTATGATATACCAGCGTATGATCGACAACGCACTTTGGGGGTTCGTTCAATCTAAAGGGGGGTGGTTTGAATACTCAGAGGCTATGCGATTACCCGAAGAACAAGCCAAGGAGCGTCGTGAGACCGGCACCGAGCATTCAAATCGAACCAAGTTTGAGGCAGACCACGGTGCAATGGCGGAAGATGACCCTGTCCTACAGCTAGTCAACAGTCCCGTCGCTGACATGTTTACGACCGGGGAGCCAGATGGATCATCTTTGGTACCTGTATTCGGTCGGCGGTCGTTCGTAGATGACATTTGCTTTGGTTGCGAGGGTTCCGACAGTTGTTTGGCTACGTTGGACCGACTACTGAGAAGATTTGCCCAGTGCCGGATCAGTATTAGCTTCACCAAGAGCATCTTCTGTCAGCCCAAGGTGGACTTTTTGTCCCATGACATTTCACCAGAGGGTATTATGGCTGACCCGAGAAAGCTTACAGCTATCACCGAGTTTTCGTTTCCAACGAGTAAGCGAGGGATGTAGTCGTTCCTTGGGGCACTATTTTTTTTTACTACAGCCGCTTTATCCAAGACTTTGCAGTCTATGTTGCAGCGCTGTATCAGCTGAAGGAAGAAGACTTTGGAGCCGGTGGCGACCTTTCTGTGGCACATCGTGCTTTCGAAGCACTGCAAGTTAGAGTTGCACAGGCGCCCATCCTCAAACACTTCGATCGGTCGAAGGAAGTTCATGTAATGCTGTTTGCGAATGAATGGGCGTACGACGCTTATGCAGGAGCACGAAGGCAAGCTACACCCCGTACGATTCCTCGGTCGGGTGCTGAAGGAGTCCGAGATGAACTACCATCCAGCTGAGAAGGAGGTCCTAGCGCTACTTCTGCTGTTGAAGGTGTGTTACGTGCAGCTGGCCGGGAAGACGTTACATGGCTACACCAGATTCTCGACGTTAGAGTGGGCACACAAATCTAAGACGCTCTTCGGACGTGCGGTCCAGTTTGCAGTACTGCTTTCGCCGTGGCATTTGAAGGTAAAACGAGTCAAGGAGAAGGATGTTGCCTTTGCGCAGCTCCTTCAGTCCGGTATTACGAACTTTGTAGACTTGGAAGAGTCGCTGGCGCCGGTGGTCCCATCGAGTAAAGGCTCACCGACAGTTCGCATGGACCCTTCCATACTGTGTGCGAAGTTGCCCCGCAACTACTGAGGTTTCGTTAGGTCGTTCGATGGATCCGCAAAGACGGTGAAGTACGGCGGCTACGGTAGCTGTTCTTGGGTACTTTGGAGCCTACCTGAATGGAAGATAGTGATCGCTGCTAACGCTTACCTTCCATCCACCACTGTCAATGCTGCTGAGTACACTCGGATGATCAACAGAGTGAATGCAGCAATTGCGCACGGCACTGAGGATTTGATAATTATGGGTGATTCAAGGCTCGCGATACAGCAATTATTGAGGGTTGCTGGTCTTGGGTACTGTGTACCAGTTGTACCCATTAACCGGTTAATCCGAACCGGTCCAATCCGAACCCACGTTGATTATGGTGACTACGGTAAGTTGTTTACGCCACCGATGGTTAGACGAGTAGGATGATTGGATGAACACCGGTGAGTGATGGTTGATTAGATGCACTAGGTGATAGGACGCAGGGTCGCGTGTCGATAACAGTAGGATGTAAGCTCCAACAATTCAATCACTTTCGAATCTTCATTTTTCCCCTCAAGTGCCTTCGCTCCGGTCCCGCCGTCTGCGACGTCCTTCCCTCCGCTTCGTCTAAGCTTCGTGCCCAAGATCTATACCTTCCATCAGGTTATGAGCCCAAGCACCATGTCCTCTGCCCACGACGCCTCCACCAAGGTCTCCATCGACAAGTTCAACGGGGACAACTACGCGACGTGGTACCGCTACATGCGTGGCATGTTCCTGACCAAGTCGACGTGGCATGTCGTGAACCGCGAGACGACGCCAAGCTTCACGGACTCGCGGGCCAAGGACGACTACGTCAAGTCTAGCAACATCGCGTTCGGATTGATGTTGCTCCACATGGACGCGGACTACCACCATGTGGTCGACGACTGCGAGGAAGCGTGGGTTGCGTGGACGCGCCTGAAGACATTGTACGGTGGTTCGCAGAAGGCTGGACGCATCTACCTGAAGCGCCAACTCTTCAGCATGGAGATGTCGGAAGGCGGGAACGTGTTGCATCACTGCAACGAGGTCCTCAACATCAGCGCCAAGCTCAGCAGCATCGGCGCCAAGATGGAGGACGAGGACGTGGCGATCTGCTTGTTGCGCAGCCTCCCCAAGAGCTAAAAGAACGTCGTGCTGAACTTGGAGATGAGCAGCGCTGAGCTACGATCGCAAGACGTCGTGAAGGTGCTCACGAATGAGCACATCAAGAGACAAGGCGAGAAGACGGCGACGGTGAAGACGGAGAATGCGGCCAAGGCGTTCAACACCGACCGAGAGTCTCGCCAATGCACGTACTGCGGGAAATTGGGGCACACGATTGACAAGTGCTGGACCAAGCAGAAGGACGAGAATCGTGGCCCAAGACGCGGCAGCAATGGCCGTGGACGCGGGGCCAACAACATCCAGTGGCGAAACGATGACAACAACTACGACTACGACTACGGCTATGATCGAGTGGCGTTCGCGATCTCACTGGAGTGTGGCATTTCGACGGACAAGGATATGCTCGGGATGTGGGCGGTCGACAGTGGCGCAACGCACCACATCTGCAACGACAAGGCCAAGTTCGCTCATTTGATTGAGCGGAACGAAGGCGAACTTTCGGTGGCCGACGGCAACAAGGCGGCCATCATGGGTGTGGGGACCATCGTGGAACGAGTGGTTCTGCCCAACGGCGACGAGCGCGACATCGAGATCAAGAACGCGCTGTACGTGCCGAGCATGAGCAAGAATCTGCTTTCGGTACCGCAGATCAACAAAAGTGGCAAGTTTCAAGTGGTGTTCGACGGCACCAAGATGCAGATTGCGCACAAGGTCTCCAAGCAAGTGGTGGCGACGGCAAACCTCGTAGATGGACTCTACTGGCTCCAGACGCCTCAGCGATCGGCGGATGTGGCGACGAGTGGCAAGATTGTCGACCTGCACGCGCGCATGGGTCATGCTCCGGTCGAGGTGCTTCGCAAGATGGTCGACAACCACATGATCAAGGACGCGAAGGCACCTTCCAAGTTGAGCGGACCAAGTCTGTGTCGTGGTTGCCAGCAAGGTAAAATGGTCCAAAAACCGTTTCCAAGCAACCATGACAAGCGTCGTTACGACACGTTCGAGCTGCTCCACTTCGACATCTGCGGACCCATGGAGGAAAACTCACTTGGTGGCAGCAAGTACCTGCTGCTGATCGTGGACGAAGCCAGCGGATGCATGAAGGGTTTCTGTCTGTGTGCCAAGTCAGAGAGCGAAGACTGCATCCAGACGTACATCATGAAGGTGCAGAAGCAGTTCGGCAAGAAGGTCAAGTTTGTGCGGCACGACGGAGCTCGTGAGTTTGCGACCAACTCGCTCAAGGACTTCTACGAAGACGAAGGCATCGAGCAGCAAACCACGGTTCCGTACGCGCACCAGACTAACGGCACGGCAGAGCGAGCTATCCGGACTATTGTCACGATCGGCCGCAGCATGCTGCATCACGCCAAGCTGGACAAGTGTTTCTGGGCTGGGGCGGCCATGACGGCCATTTACGTGAAGAATCGTCTGCCGTCACCCAAGATCGAACACAAGACTCCGTTCGAGATCGTTTACAAGTCCAAGCCGAGTGTGAAGCACATGCGTGTGTTCGGATGCCAGACGTTCATCCTGACTCCGAAGGAGAAGCGGCTCAAGTGGGATCCCAAGGCTCGCGCCGGACTGTTCCTAGGTTACGAAGAAGTGTCCAAGGCGTATCGAGTTTATGACATCGAGGCGGGGCAGGTGGTTATCAGTCGCGATGTCAACTTCGATGAGTCGACCTTTGGACTTTCACCGACAATTTCCGATGAAGATGTCGACGAGCTGGACTTCGAATCGCTCGACATCGACACTGATGGTTCCCGCCAGACGGAGTACACGCAGGCAGGGAAGCGCAAGAGCCGCCAGAGTGACGAAGATGAAGCTGCCAGAAGACCGCGTGCTGTGCGTCATCGACCTGGACTGGAAGAAGCAAGTGCACCGAGCTACTCCTCTCCGCACCGAGCAGACGCAGAAAAAAATATGGAGATGAAGATGACGATTCGACTCCACCAGTGTTTTGGCGTGCAAGTGCCAATGACGTCGAAGCAGGCGACCCATCCGAGCCGACGACGTTTCAAGAGGCGGTGAATGGCCCGGACCAAGTGCACTGGCGCAAGGCAATTCGTGCTGAGCTCAAGTCGATGCGACTTCGGGGGATGTTTCGTGCTGCCAAGTTGCCTAACGGACAACGCGCCATCGGTACCAAGTGGGTGTTCAAGATCAAGCGCAAAGCGGACGGCTCGATCGAGAAGTACAAGGCGCGCCTCGTGGCCAAGGGGTTCAAGCAGAACTACGGCATCGACTACACCGAGACGTTCTCGCCCGTGGTCAAGTATGTGACGCTGCGCATGGTGATCGCGATTGCCAAGTATTTTGGCTGGCCCCGACCAACTCGACGTCGTGACAGCATTCCTGTACGGGGTCATGAAGGAGGTGGTGTTCTGCGCGGTCCCCGAAGGTGTTGATCTCGACGGTGACTTCGACCGCCTGGAATTGGTGAAGGCGATCTACGGCCTCAAGCAAGCTTTGCGCGTGTGGAACGAGACCTTCGACGAATTCGTGTGCTCCATCGGCTTCCAAGTATCGGCGTTCGACCCATGCCTCTACATCAAGATCGTTGACGGTCACTGCGTGCTCGTGCTGGTCTACGTGGATGACGTGCTGATTACCGGAAGTTCACCCGAACTGATCTCACGCACGAAGACCGACCTCAAGACACGCTTCGAGATGACCGACAGCGGCAAGTGCGCGTTGGTACTTGGGATCGAGTTGGTGGACGGCCCGGACGGCAGTGTGACGATGTGTCAGCGCCGCTATGTCGATGACATTCTCAAGCGTTTTAGTACGGACGAGTGCAAGGCCGTGGTGAGTCCCGTCGACATAAGCACTCGACTGATTTCAAATGACGCAGCGACCAAGGTGAACGCTCCGTTTCGCGAAGCTTTTGGTGCTCTGATGCACTTGATGACTGCCACGCGCCCGGACATCGCGTACGCCGTTGGCTATATGTCGCGCTTCATGGAGAACCCCCAAGAGGAACACTTGGTTGCGGTCTATTGAGGGTTGCTGGTCTTGGGTACTGTGTACCAGTTGTACCCATTAACCGGTTAACCCGAACCGGTCCAATCCGAACCCACGTTGATTATGGTGACTACGGTAAGTTGTTTACGCCACCGATGATTAGACGAGTAGGATGATTGGATGAACACCGGTGAGTGATGGTTGATTAGATGCACTAGGTGATAGGACGCAGGGTCGCGTGTCGATAACAGTAGGATGTAAGCTCCAACAATTCAATCACTTTCGAATCTTCATTTTTCCCCTCAAGTGCCTTCGCTCCGGTCCCGCCGTCTGCGACGTCCCTCCCTCCGATTCGTCCGAGCTTCGTGTCCAAGATCTATACCTTCCATCAGAAGCGTCTGAATCGTACTATCTCCCGTGCGTTCCAATCACTTAGACCACAGCGTCGGCGAGAACGTCAACAGCTGGAGGTAAGTCGGCACATCTTGACCATCACTCCTCGGTACCTTGCTCGTCACTTTTTATCAACCGTCGTGAATCTCAACAGGGTGACACCGAGCGTTCGAACGACCCGCCAATGCCGACGGAAGCACAAGCAGAACCTTCATCCGCCGCAGCGTCGGTGCCCTCAGCTCCATCGTCTTCCGTTCATGCCTCAAGCTCCGTCGCAGCTTCCGCGCCTTTTGAAGCCTCGGCCGAGGTGCCACCAGCACCCCCTGAGCCCGCTGAAGCTTCTCCACCTATCACCGAGGATTCGCTGCGCGCGATGCTTGCAGAAAGCATGGAAGCGTCGGTGGAATTCATGGTGACGTCTCTCGTTCCTTATCTGACCTCCGTGGCTCGCCACCAAGTCCAGCTCAGCGTGGCGCCTCCCTTGCAGGGTGAAATATACGCACACAGCGACGTCTCGAACGCGCGGTCGGCTTCGATGATGTACTGGCGGCTGTGGAGCCACTTCCTGACGCTCTAGCTGATCTTTCGGCCCAAGTCGGGAACCTTCAGACTCAGCTCCGGTTTGCGTAGACAGAAGCCAACGCTGTACGTCGCTCGCTTGCCCCTGGGATCATGACGCGTGAGAACGCTGAGCAGTACCTGAAGACTGCCAACGCTCAAGTAAAGTTTCTCCACGCTGAGGTCAAGATACTACGAGAGACGAACGCTCAGAACCGCGTTCTCCTGGAGAAGACCAAGGCTTCCACAGGCCAGCACACCGAAGAATGCAGCTTCTGCAGTGTCAGATTGACGCCCGCGACAAGTTCGTCGAGAAGCTAGGCAAGCAGCTGGAGAAGGAGCGCGAAGTGTTCAAGACTGGTATTGGTGCGAACACTGAACAGACTCGTCAATTCCACTCCCTCTTGGTCAAGTTTGCGAAAGGCAAGTATATCGATGACGATACGCTCTCCGTCCTCGAGAACCAGCAAGCTCGCAATACTCATCTCCTCCATGTCAACCGGGCGCTTCGTTCCCACGTGAGCCTTGCCGGCATGGATCCCGATGTCTTGGCTATAGCCGTACAAGGTATGCCTCTTCCTCTGGGATGGTCACCGACCGTTCGATTACTAACTCTCGTTTGCTGTTGCTCCTGACAGGTCTCACCTCGGGTGAGCTGGATCTCACTAAACTGGACCTTGACCAGGAGACGTTTGTGGCTATACAGCGCATTCAAGCTGCGACGTCTGCGGAGCCGGTATCCCCTGCACATCCTCCATCCGGTGAAGCTATTCCACCAGCCGCCGAGGCTTCAAGTTCCTCCCCGTCGGTTCCACGTCCCGACGCATTAGCACCAGGCTCCGATGATGACGCTATGGATATCGATGATGATGGAGGTTCGTATGGACACCGAAGACACTGGTGATGGCAACGAACCCTCGTTAGACTTCCCAGCAGGTGAAACTGCCAAGGACAAAGGTATTCCACCACCCTCCGAGGGTTCAGGCTCCCCGGATGGCGGTAACTCTAGTGATTCGAGTGACAACTGGGGTAGTTTGGGTCCTCCAAGACCTCCGACTCCTCCTCGGCGTCGTTTTCCCTCAGCTTCGCCACAGCCTCAACCGTCGCTACCACCTCAGCCATCTTAGCAGTCGATGATGCCACAGGATGCAGGCCCCGGTCGTCAGATTGTAGCGACATACACGGGAATTGCTCGTCGCGGCGGTTCGGACATCTCCCAACCCTTACCGATGCCTCACCACGTATCAGCGGGTGGCCATCTAGCTGTCTCGGCTTCGGCTAGCTTACCAACGTGGTTTCTCCCGTTCTTGGACATGGCGTTTGCTGATCCAGGAGAAGAAGTGATGGGAACGTATCCTCAGTACAGTTCTGCCCGAGCCAACGTCGAGCGACGTGGTGATCCGCGTCACGCTTGAAGAGTTACAGGCTTTCATGGGCTACGAGGACCCGTACCATCCGTACCAGATCCTCCGTCGCCTCGTACCTCTCCAGCCGAATTTCTTCGAAATGGAAGGATTCGACCCTCGCGCGCGAGGGTCCAAGCGTGCTCCAATTGAAGTTCGGTTCGAGATCGTGGGCTAATCTTCATGGTGATGGTCCGATCAATGACCTCGGCTATGCAGCGTGGGAACGTCTCCACTGGATACTCGCTGCAGCCGTCAAGAAGGGTTTCGAGGAGGAAGCCAAAGTTCCTGGTCACGACAAGGGGCTTTTGAAGGCCAAACGTGCGTTGTGGAAGACTCACGTCAAGGTCCGGAACAAGCGTGCTGACCGGCTTCGAAACATGTACCGAGAGCAGTACATGAAGTGGTGTCTTGAAGCTGGCGACCACCCAGGGCGAACGTTCATTCGTCCCGAGATGATCTTCGAGCCGACGATTCCACCATATCCGATTGAGAACCTGCCGTTCGTTCCTCGGACGACCAACTGGATATCAGAGGTTGCTGATCTGGATGCCCGTCAGCCGTGGCGCACTGGGTGGATGAACGCTGCGCACCAGCACCCGTTCAGCACCACATACTTCCCGTGTCAGCCCAACGCTGAGTTCTTCAACCCCCGTGGCACACGGTTCGTGGATGTGTACCGTAGCATCGTAGTCGACCCAGCACTGTCGTCGACCGAGCTTATTCCCCACTGGCGCAGCATTTTTGACTCGCCACCTGATACTCCTCGTTCGTTAGCTGCTGCTGCATCTGCTGGCACCGGTACCGACCGTTCGCAAGCTCAAGGTGACCCGCCTCCAGCTCAAGCTTCACCTCCAGACGAAGAGAAAAAGGAAGCTGGAGCGTCTTCTTCACTGTCCGTGTTGGCCGATGCCGCCTGACACGTGGAAACCTCTTGAAGCCTCGGTACTGGCCTCTCCACGTTTCTTGACGTCTCAGCAATCTGTTGCAGGTATCACCGAGAGTTCGTTTCCAGTAGTCGCAGCTTGGCTGCCATTCATGTCTTCATTCTTAATTCCATTTCCAAAACGTAATCTTGTTCACGCAATTCGTCAAATGCATATACAAATTTTGGTACAGTAGCTTGTTTCGTCTGTTTCCACAGGCTGTACCGCCCTGTGGACAGTTCTCACGTGTCCAAGTCACGTTAATCTTCGTCGGCGACTTGAACCATCTGCAGCCGCCTCTCACTCTTCTTAGCACGCAGATAGTCGTATAGCAAGCCTCCACAAAACAAGTTGGATGCTGGTTCCCAAGTGGGCTCGTCGTAGCAGACCCACTTGACTTTAAACTCTCGCTCAGTGCTTGTCGACAGTGGTGTTCGGTCGTCGAGAATGGCTTCGACTTCATATTCACCGGCTACGTGGTCCGGTTCCCAGCTGTCTTCGGGCAGCAACTCCTCGTCAAAGTCGCATCTTGACTCATCCGTTACCTCTGGTACCAAACGAACCTTCGGTCGACTTGGGAAATCGTTCACGGCCTTGAGACTTGACACATGCACCACCGGATAGAATCGGTATCCACTCCGATCAGGCAACTTCAGCTCATAAGCGAACTCCTCCACCTTGCGTTTGATCCGGAAAGGTCCATGCCACCGGTGAGCCAGTTTCTTCGTTAGGCCAGGTTTGACGCGTTCCATGTAAAGCCACACTCTGCTTCCAATCTCAAAAAGAGACCTCCGTGGTCCTTCTACAGCATATTTCACATTCGTTGAAGCTTCTGGGTGGTCTACCGAGCGTTCATTTTCACTTGGTTGAGGTACAGCGGCTTGCTCTAGTCGACTCAACGCGTTATTGTGTCCCACGGCTCGTCGCTCCTTCTCAACCGCCTGGTAATCCTTGGCCATAGTTAGAGCGATTTCGTGTTATCGATTGACTTCACGACGCCACGCCAACGCATCAGACTGCCTACCGAGTCCTCGTTTGAGCGATGAGGACATTGCCCGCAGCGTCGACTGCGCGTCCCAGCCGTGAACGAGATAAAACGGCGTCTCCTTTCTTGTAGTGTCTTGGGAGGTACTAATAGCGAATACCAACCTCTCAGCGATCTCATCCCAATCTTGCTGCAGAGGGTTCTCCGCGTACACGCGTACGGAGGTCATCACCGACTTCACCGAGCGTTCCTGTTGGCCATTGGCCTGCAGCCGATAACTCAAAGTCGCTCGCGATCTAGCCTGAATCATCTCAGTGAACGCTTGGAATACCTCGCTCATGAAGCGTGGGTTACGGTCGTGACTGATTAATGTCGGTGCCCCGAACCTTCGGTACACACATTCTTCGAACACTTGAGCCACGTTTAGCGCAGAGGTGTCCGACATAGCCTTGCAATGACAAATCCCGTAAGCGAGCACTGAAATAGCAGTAACGCCGTGTTGCCCCTGCGAGGCTTCGGTAGCGGTATGACGAAGTTCATTGATACGATCTGGAACGGTCGGTCGGCCAGCACGTTGCGAGAAGAATAGCCTCGAAGTTGTGGACGGCTTTTGCTTGAACTACAGTCTAGGGCATGACTTCACGTGCTTCTCCACGTCGGCGTACAAACCAATCCAATAGTAATCGGACTTAACTCGTTGGAACGTAGTGACCACACCTTGGTGTCCATCTTCCAGTGAGTAATGACAGTTCTGTAAGACTTCTTGAATTATCGTTGTCGGTACCACTAGACGCAGCTTGGTCTCCTCTTGCCATGGTCGTACCGGCGAATCAAACCCAAGTAGTGAAGTACACCGTCCTCCGACAAGACGAATCGGTCGGCATATTTCCAGGCATCTCGAGCTTCCTTATAATTCAGCTCTTCCGCTTGGCCTCGCAGCAGCTTCTTGATGTTCGACCATTTTTGCTCCTCGTCCTGCGCCTCGGCTATCCGTCTACGTCGTTCGCGTTGTATCGCAACAGGTCAATATCATCAGCAGGTGGGACTGCTGCTGGCACAGTCTTGGAAGCATCGTTTGTCGAATCTTTACCGATTGAATCCTCGTTGGGTGTATCTCGTCGTTCTCCATGCTGTTCTTGAGCTTTTGTGACCCCTTCCGAGTGTTCATCGGCAAACCTGACGCGTTTCCTGGCTTTCGTCTGCCGTCTGGTCATCACTGCCATATTTCCATAATCGCTTTCTGGTGGATTGTCATCACGCACGAAATTTTATAAAGTTTTTCGCTTTGAACACTCGCTGCCTGTCAGCACATGTAATTGATGCTCTGCTTCACGCGGTGGAACGTCTGCCGAGTCTTCGTTCGCCTCGTAGATCGTTTCATGGATGCGGTTCAGGGACACCAACTCCGACTTGCGATTTTCAGCCAAAACCACACGACTGACCTTCGATTCCAGTGCTTCTATGGCCAACGAATCCGCGGACGCGTTGTATTCACGTACTACATGGAGATATTTCACCGATCGAAGCTTGGCCGTGATTTCCTTGTGAATATTTAGCAACGCCAGCAATGATTCCTTCCGACATGCGATCACCCCTAGTGATTGCTGATGGAAGGTATAGATCTTGGACACGAAGCTCGGACGAATCGGAGGGAGGGACGTCGCAGACGGCGGGACCGGAGCGAAGGCACTTGAGGGGAAAAATGAAGATTCGAAAGTGATTGAATTGTTGGAGCTTACATCCTACTGTTATCGACACGCGACCCTGCGTCCTATCACCTAGTGCATCTAATCAACCATCACTTACCGGTGTTCATCCAATCATCCTACTCGTCTAATCATCGGTGGCGTAAACAACTTACCGTAGTCACCATAATCAACGTGGGTTCGGATTGGACCGGTTCGGGTTAACCGGTTAATGGGTACAACTGGTACACAGTACCCAAGGCCAGCAACCCTCAATAGCTTCGACGTCTCGACACTGGTGTGAAGATTTGAAGAATAAACCAGTGTCACGATGGGCATCAGTATCGTGACTTCCATTGCGACAGGGGCAGTCGTGGTGTATCAATTTCCGCGCCTGTATCGACAATCGTCACCAAACAAAGACCCGACGGCCTTCAAGTTGCCCATGCCGCGAACACTCGGTCGCATGACGTACAGTGACTTGACGGTGCGAGAGACTCGACCGTGTCACTACCGAGTCTTCAACGAGTCTTCGTTGAGCCCCGTTAGTGGTCAAGATGCCACTCAACCCAGGCTGTTCCCATTATTAATAATGGGACTGACCGAATTCGCATTCAGCGGCCAAGCACTGGCCAGCCATGGTACGAAGACTCGGTGGCGGTTGGGATGAGTTCGTGGAAGTCTCCACGAGCTTTTGAATGCTCGGCCGCGGTCTGGGAAGGGACGTTGGAGGATGAAGAGGCGCATGCAACGGTGTGAGCGTCGCTTGGCAGGCAAGAAGATCCATAACGGATCGTAGTTCACTTGATATTAGTATACATGATTAGGATTGCATATGAGGACATGGCCCGAAAGGGCAACACAAAGACAGAACAGAATTCCCACTCAAACACAGAGAGCGAGGTCCGGCTTCAAGGTAAGCGTCTGGTCAAGGTTGTTTGAGTGTGTTATGCCTGTCAGTGGACTCGAAGCTTACTAGCGAGAGTTCATCCGGCAAGGCCAAGAGACTGTGTGTGTATTGGCCGATTATATATCGGAAGGTTTACGTGACGGCTACATCTTGCCTATTTGCACGGTTAGGAGTGCTTGTATTGCCTCCTATATATTCTTCCTACCGAGTGTTGAACCCGCGGTGCCCTCGTAAAAGGCTTACCCGTGCCTGGTACCTTTTCGCTGTTGGGACCACGAGGATTCATAACACCTGCTAGCTTTGCTCGTGCTAGTAGCGTGTTCTTATTCTAACTGGTTGGTCTATATAAGTAGCTTGCAAGTTCCAGTCTGTCCCGGTGCAGGGCAGAACTGAGGTCTTCAGGCCCGCCCGAACGATCGTTAGCTATCCTAGCTGGCGTATTGTTGTGGAAGCATCCTAACTACACTAGTAGCTAGAGCTCACGTGGGAATTTACTACACCACACACAAAGCTCCAATGCTCACACTCCTCGCTGCGGAATGTCTATCACATGTAGGGGCTGGTCCACTGGCAGTCGGCGGGTGTTCTAGCTACAGAGTCCAGCGCGAGGAAGGCTTTTTTTGTGCGCTTCGCTCTATCCGGGATACAAGTACATGTAAACAATCTAGTGCTAAAAAGGAAATCCCTGACCACGCATTTAATAAAAACGTGATTTGACACTGGATTGGCAATTACGGGAGTCCCAAATCCGAAGGATTTAGAAATGCCAAAGTGCCGATTTTGAACCCCCTATTACTTCTGTTTCGGATCTCGTGTCCGGAATGGCAATCGTTTTCCTGATTTCCAGGCTCAAATTCCTAATCGAGATTTCAAAACCAGGCGCGCGACAGGATTTTGTTATCAGTTCCGGAATCGAAATCGGATTCTGACAGTTGCGAAAGCTCTCTAATGTCGCGTTTTGGACATTCATTTGTGTCGAGCATTCGTAAGACGAGTGCGTTACGTAAAAATAGATCAGTTTGACTAGCTTTAATGGGGTGAATTTGCTGTCGAGGTGATTAGCTACATTTAGTGGGCCGGCAAACTTGCTGACTTTGGTAAGTGCTCTCTCAGGTGCGGTTACTCGAGCACGGCTAAGCGTAGTAGCTGCCAGCCCACAGGACTAAACGCCATTCCCTATTCAATAGGCACATTTTCAAATGCAATATCGATGAAACGAGGATTAGTGGCAAACTTTTCAGAGTCGCCAAGATAATTGACCAGGATACCATTTACGTGTGGTGAAGTGATTTCTGCGCCTGTATCGACAATCGTCACCAGACAAAGACCCGACGGCCTTCAAGTTGCCCATGCCGCGAACACTCGGTCGCATGACGTACAGTGACTTGACGGTGCGAGAGACTCGACCGTGTCACTACCGAGTCTTCAACGAGTCTTCGTTGAGCCCCGTTAGTGGTCAAGATGCCACTCAACCCAGGCTGTTCCCATTATTAATAATGGGACTGACCGAATTCGCATTCAGCGGCCAAGCACTGGCCAGCCATGGTACGAAGACTCGGTGGCGGTTGGGATGAGTTCGTGGAAGTCTCCACGAGCTTTTGAATGCTCGGCCGCGGTCTGGGAAGGGACGTTGGAGGATGAAGAGGCGCATGCAACGGTGTGAGCGTCGCTTGGCAGGCAAGAAGATCCATAACGGATCGTAGTTCACTTGATATTAGTATACATGATTAGGATTGCATATGAGGACATGGCCCGAAAGGGCAACACAAAGACAGAACAGAATTCCCAATCAAACACAGAGAGCGAGGTCCGGCTTCAAGGTAAGCGTCTGGTCAAGGTTGTTTGAGTGTGTTATGCCTGTCAGTGGACTCGAAGCTTACTAGCGAGAGTTCATCCGGCAAGGCCAAGAGACTGTGTGTGTATTGGCCGATTATATATCGGAAGGTTTACGTGACGGCTACATCTTGCCTATTTGCACGGTTAGGAGTGCTTGTATTGCCTCCTATATATTCTTCCTACCGAGTGTTGAACCCGCGGTGCCCTCGTAAAAGGCTTACCCGTGCCTGGTACCTTTTCGCTGTTGGGACCACGAGGATTCATAACACCTGCTAGCTTTGCTCGTGCTAGTAGCGTGTTCTTATTCTAACTGGTTGGTCTATATAAGTAGCTTGCAAGTTCCAGTCTGTCCCGGTGCAGGGCAGAACTGAGGTCTTCAGGCCCGCCCGAACGATCGTTAGCTATCCTAGCTGGCGTATTGTTGTGGAAGCATCCTAACTACACTAGTAGCTAGAGCTCACGTGGGAATTTACTACACCACACACAAAGCTCCAATGCTCACACTCCTCGCTGCGGAATGTCTATCACATGTAGGGGCTGGTCCACTGGCAGTCGGCGGGTGTTCTAGCTACAGAGTCCAGCGCGAGGAAGGCTTTTTTTTGTGCACTTCGCTCTATCCGGGATACAAGTACATGTAAACAATCTAGTGCTAAAAAGGAAATCCCTGACCACGCATTTAAAAAAAACGTGATTTGACACTGGATTGGCAATTACGGGAGTCCCAAATCCGAAGGATTTAGAAATGCCAAAGTGCCGATTTTGAACCCCCTATTACTTCTGTTTCGGATCTCGTGTCCGGAATGGCAATCGTTTTCCTGATTTCCAGGCTCAAATTCCTAATCGAGATTTCAAAACCAGGCGCGCGACAGGATTTTGTTATCAGTTCCGGAATCGAAATCGGATTCTGACAGTTGCGAAAGCTCTCTAATGTCGCGTTTTGGACATTCATTTGTGTCGAGCATTCGTAAGACGAGTGCGTTACGTAAAAATAGATCAGTTTGACTAGCTTTAATGGGGTGAATTTGCTGTCGAGGTGATTAGCTACATTTAGTGGGCCGGCAAACTTGCTGACTTTGGTAAGTGCTCTCTCAGGTGCGGTTACTCGAGCACGGCTAAGCGTAGTAGCTGCCAGCCCACAGGACTAAACGCCATTCCCTATTCAATAGGCACATTTTCAAATGCAATATCGATGAAACGAGGATTAGTGGCAAACTTTTCAGAGTCGCCAAGATAATTGACCAGGATACCATTTACGTGTGGTGAAGTGATTTCTGCGCCTGTATCGACAATCGTCACCAGACAAAGACCCGACGGCCTTCAAGTTGCCCATGCCGCGAACACTCGGTCGCATGACGTACAGTGACTTGACGGTGCGAGAGACTCGACCGTGTCACTACCGAGTCTTCAACGAGTCTTCGTTGAGCCCCGTTAGTGGTCAAGATGCCACTCAACCCAGGCTGTTCCCATTATTAATAATGGGACTGACCGAATTCGCATTCAGCGGCCAAGCACTGGCCAGCCATGGTACGAAGACTCGGTGGCGGTTGGGATGAGTTCGTGGAAGTCTCCACGAGCTTTTGAATGCTCGGCCGCGGTCTGGGAAGGGACGTTGGAGGATGAAGAGGCGCATGCAACGGTGTGAGCGTCGCTTGGCAGGCAAGAAGATCCATAACGGATCGTAGTTCACTTGATATTAGTATACATGATTAGGATTGCATATGAGGACATGGCCCGAAAGGGCAACACAAAGACAGAACAGAATTCCCACTCAAACACAGAGAGCGAGGTCCGGCTTCAAGGTAAGCGTCTGGTCAAGGTTGTTTGAGTGTGTTATGCCTGTCAGTGGACTCGAAGCTTACTAGCGAGAGTTCATCCGGCAAGGCCAAGAGACTGTGTGTGTATTGGCCGATTATATATCGGAAGGTTTACGTGACGGCTACATCTTGCCTATTTGCACGGTTAGGAGTGCTTGTATTGCCTCCTATATATTCTTCCTACCGAGTGTTGAACCCGCGGTGCCCTCGTAAAAGGCTTACCCGTGCCTGGTACCTTTTCGCTGTTGGGACCACGAGGATTCATAACACCTGCTAGCTTTGCTCGTGCTAGTAGCGTGTTCTTATTCTAACTGGTTGGTCTATATAAGTAGCTTGCAAGTTCCAGTCTGTCCCGGTGCAGGGCAGAACTGAGGTCTTCAGGCCCGCCCGAACGATCGTTAGCTATCCTAGCTGGCGTATTGTTGTGGAAGCATCCTAACTACACTAGTAGCTAGAGCTCACGTGGGAATTTACTACACCACACACAAAGCTCCAATGCTCACACTCCTCGCTGCGGAATGTCTATCACATGTAGGGGCTGGTCCACTGGCAGTCGGCGGGTGTTCTAGCTACAGAGTCCAGCGCGAGGAAGGCTTTTTTTTGTGCGCTTCGCTCTATCCGGGATACAAGTACATGTAAACAATCTAGTGCTAAAAAGGAAATCCCTGACCACGCATTTAAAAAAAACGTGATTTGACACTGGATTGGCAATTACGGGAGTCCCAAATCCGAAGGATTTAGAAATGCCAAAGTGCCGATTTTGAACCCCCTATTACTTCTGTTTCGGATCTCGTGTCCGGAATGGCAATCGTTTTCCTGATTTCCAGGCTCAAATTCCTAATCGAGATTTCAAAACCAGGCGCGCGACAGGATTTTGTTATCAGTTCCGGAATCGAAATCGGATTCTGACAGTTGCGAAAGCTCTCTAATGTCGCGTTTTGGACATTCATTTGTGTCGAGCATTCGTAAGACGAGTGCGTTACGTAAAAATAGATCAGTTTGACTAGCTTTAATGGGGTGAATTTGCTGTCGAGGTGATTAGCTACATTTAGTGGGCCGGCAAACTTGCTGACTTTGGTAAGTGCTCTCTCAGGTGCGGTTACTCGAGCACGGCTAAGCGTAGTAGCTGCCAGCCCACAGGACTAAACGCCATTCCCTATTCAATAGGCACATTTTCAAATGCAATATCGATGAAACGAGGATTAGTGGCAAACTTTTCAGAGTCGCCAAGATAATTGACCAGGATACCATTTACGTGTGGTGAAGTGATTTCTGCGCCTGTATCGACAATCGTCACCAGACAAAGACCCGACGGCCTTCAAGTTGCCCATGCCGCGAACACTCGGTCGCATGACGTACAGTGACTTGACGGTGCGAGAGACTCGACCGTGTCACTACCGAGTCTTCAACGAGTCTTCGTTGAGCCCCGTTAGTGGTCAAGATGCCACTCAACCCAGGCTGTTCCCATTATTAATAATGGGACTGACCGAATTCGCATTCAGCGGCCAAGCACTGGCCAGCCATGGTACGAAGACTCGGTGGCGGTTGGGATGAGTTCGTGGAAGTCTCCACGAGCTTTTGAATGCTCGGCCGCGGTCTGGGAAGGGACGTTGGAGGATGAAGAGGCGCATGCAACGGTGTGAGCGTCGCTTGGCAGGCAAGAAGATCCATAACGGATCGTAGTTCACTTGATATTAGTATACATGATTAGGATTGCATATGAGGACATGGCCCGAAAGGGCAACACAAAGACAGAACAGAATTCCCACTCAAACACAGAGAGCGAGGTCCGGCTTCAAGGTAAGCGTCTGGTCAAGGTTGTTTGAGTGTGTTATGCCTGTCAGTGGACTCGAAGCTTACTAGCGAGAGTTCATCCGGCAAGGCCAAGAGACTGTGTGTGTATTGGCCGATTATATATCGGAAGGTTTACGTGACGGCTACATCTTGCCTATTTGCACGGTTAGGAGTGCTTGTATTGCCTCCTATATATTCTTCCTACCGAGTGTTGAACCCGCGGTGCCCTCGTAAAAGGCTTACCCGTGCCTGGTACCTTTTCGCTGTTGGGACCACGAGGATTCATAACACCTGCTAGCTTTGCTCGTGCTAGTAGCGTGTTCTTATTCTAACTGGTTGGTCTATATAAGTAGCTTGCAAGTTCCAGTCTGTCCCGGTGCAGGGCAGAACTGAGGTCTTCAGGCCCGCCCGAACGATCGTTAGCTATCCTAGCTGGCGTATTGTTGTGGAAGCATCCTAACTACACTAGTAGCTAGAGCTCACGTGGGAATTTACTACACCACACACAAAGCTCCAATGCTCACACTCCTCGCTGCGGAATGTCTATCACATGTAGGGGCTGGTCCACTGGCAGTCGGCGGGTGTTCTAGCTACAGAGTCCAGCGCGAGGAAGGCTTTTTTTTGTGCGCTTCGCTCTATCCGGGATACAAGTACATGTAAACAATCTAGTGCTAAAAAGGAAATCCCTGACCACGCATTTAAAAAAAACGTGATTTGACACTGGATTGGCAATTACGGGAGTCCCAAATCCGAAGGATTTAGAAATGCCAAAGTGCCGATTTTGAACCCCCTATTACTTCTGTTTCGGATCTCGTGTCCGGAATGGCAATCGTTTTCCTGATTTCCAGGCTCAAATTCCTAATCGAGATTTCAAAACCAGGCGCGCGACAGGATTTTGTTATCAGTTCCGGAATCGAAATCGGATTCTGACAGTTGCGAAAGCTCTCTAATGTCGCGTTTTGGACATTCATTTGTGTCGAGCATTCGTAAGACGAGTGCGTTACGTAAAAATAGATCAGTTTGACTAGCTTTAATGGGGTGAATTTGCTGTCGAGGTGATTAGCTACATTTAGTGGGCCGGCAAACTTGCTGACTTTGGTAAGTGCTCTCTCAGGTGCGGTTACTCGAGCACGGCTAAGCGTAGTAGCTGCCAGCCCACAGGACTAAACGCCATTCCCTATTCAATAGGCACATTTTCAAATGCAATATCGATGAAACGAGGATTAGTGGCAAACTTTTCAGAGTCGCCAAGATAATTGACCAGGATACCATTTACGTGTGGTGAAGTGATTTCTGCGCCTGTATCGACAATCGTCACCAGACAAAGACCCGACGGCCTTCAAGTTGCCCATGCCGCGAACACTCGGTCGCATGACGTACAGTGACTTGACGGTGCGAGAGACTCGACCGTGTCACTACCGAGTCTTCAACGAGTCTTCGTTGAGCCCCGTTAGTGGTCAAGATGCCACTCAACCCAGGCTGTTCCCATTATTAATAATGGGACTGACCGAATTCGCATTCAGCGGCCAAGCACTGGCCAGCCATGGTACGAAGACTCGGTGGCGGTTGGGATGAGTTCGTGGAAGTCTCCACGAGCTTTTGAATGCTCGGCCGCGGTCTGGGAAGGGACGTTGGAGGATGAAGAGGCGCATGCAACGGTGTGAGCGTCGCTTGGCAGGCAAGAAGATCCATAACGGATCGTAGTTCACTTGATATTAGTATACATGATTAGGATTGCATATGAGGACATGGCCCGAAAGGGCAACACAAAGACAGGACAGAATTCCCACTCAAACACAGAGAGCGAGGTCCGGCTTCAAGGTAAGCGTCTGGTCAAGGTTGTTTGAGTGTGTTATGCCTGTCAGTGGACTCGAAGCTTACTAGCGAGAGTACATCCGGCAAGGCCAAGAGACTGTGTGTGTATTGGCCGATTATATATCGGAAGGTTTACGTGACGGCTACATCTTGCCTATTTGCACGGTTAGGAGTGCTTGTATTGCCTCCTATATATTCTTCCTACCGAGTGTTGAACCCGCGGTGCCCTCGTAAAAGGCTTACCCGTGCCTGGTACCTTTTCGCTGTTGGGACCACGAGGATTCATAACACCTGCTAGCTTTGCTCGTGCTAGTAGCGTGTTCTTATTCTAACTGGTTGGTCTATATAAGTAGCTTGCAAGTTCCAGTCTGTCCCGGTGCAGGGCAGAACTGAGGTCTTCAGGCCCGCCCGAACGATCGTTAGCTATCCTAGCTGGCGTATTGTTGTGGAAGCATCCTAACTACACTAGTAGCTAGAGCTCACGTGGGAATTTACTACACCACACACAAAGCTCCAATGCTCACACTCCTCGCTGCGGAATGTCTATCACATGTAGGGGCTGGTCCACTGGCAGTCGGCGGGTGTTCTAGCTACAGAGTCCAGCGCGAGGAAGGCTTTTTTTTGTGCGCTTCGCTCTATCCGGGATACAAGTACATGTAAACAATCTAGTGCTAAAAAGGAAATCCCTGACCACGCATTTAAAAAAAACGTGATTTGACACTGGATTGGCAATTACGGGAGTCCCAGATCCGAAGGATTTAGAAATGCCAAAGTGCCGATTTTGAACCCCCTATTACTTCTGTTTCGGATCTCGTGTCCGGAATGGCAATCGTTTTCCTGATTTCCAGGCTCAAATTCCTAATCGAGATTTCAAAACCAGGCGCGCGACAGGATTTTGTTATCAGTTCCGGAATCGAAATCGGATTCTGACAGTTGCGAAAGCTCTCTAATGTCGCGTTTTGGACATTCATTTGTGTCGAGCATTCGTAAGACGAGTGCGTTACGTAAAAATAGATCAGTTTGACTAGCTTTAATGGGGTGAATTTGCTGTCGAGGTGATTAGCTACATTTAGTGGGCCGGCAAACTTGCTGACTTTGGTAAGTGCTCTCTCAGGTGCGGTTACTCGAGCACGGCTAAGCGTAGTAGCTGCCAGCCCACAGGACTAAACGCCATTCCCTATTCAATAGGCACATTTTCAAATGCAATATCGATGAAACGAGGATTAGTGGCAAACTTTTCAGAGTCGCCAAGATAATTGACCAGGATACCATTTACGTGTGGTGAAGTGATTTCTGCGCCTGTATCGACAATCGTCACCAGACAAAGACCCGACGGCCTTCAAGTTGCCCATGCCGCGAACACTCGGTCGCATGACGTACAGTGACTTGACGGTGCGAGAGACTCGACCGTGTCACTACCGAGTCTTCAACGAGTCTTCGTTGAGCCCCGTTAGTGGTCAAGATGCCACTCAACCCAGGCTGTTCCCATTATTAATAATGGGACTGACCGAATTCGCATTCAGCGGCCAAGCACTGGCCAGCCATGGTACGAAGACTCGGTGGCGGTTGGGATGAGTTCGTGGAAGTCTCCACGAGCTTTTGAATGCTCGGCCGCGGTCTGGGAAGGGACGTTGGAGGATGAAGAGGCGCATGCAACGGTGTGAGCGTCGCTTGGCAGGCAAGAAGATCCATAACGGATCGTAGTTCACTTGATATTAGTATACATGATTAGGATTGCATATGAGGACATGGCCCGAAAGGGCAACACAAAGACAGAACAGAATTCCCACTCAAACACAGAGAGCGAGGTCCGGCTTCAAGGTAAGCGTCTGGTCAAGGTTGTTTGAGTGTGTTATGCCTGTCAGTGGACTCGAAGCTTACTAGCGAGAGTTCATCCGGCAAGGCCAAGAGACTGTGTGTGTATTGGCCGATTATATATCGGAAGGTTTACGTGACGGCTACATCTTGCCTATTTGCACGGTTAGGAGTGCTTGTATTGCCTCCTATATATTCTTCCTACCGAGTGTTGAACCCGCGGTGCCCTCGTAAAAGGCTTACCCGTGCCTGGTACCTTTTCGCTGTTGGGACCACGAGGATTCATAACACCTGCTAGCTTTGCTCGTGCTAGTAGCGTGTTCTTATTCTAACTGGTTGGTCTATATAAGTAGCTTGCAAGTTCCAGTCTGTCCCGGTGCAGGGCAGAACTGAGGTCTTCAGGCCCGCCCGAACGATCGTTAGCTATCCTAGCTGGCGTATTGTTGTGGAAGCATCCTAACTACACTAGTAGCTAGAGCTCACGTGGGAATTTACTACACCACACACAAAGCTCCAATGCTCACACTCCTCGCTGCGGAATGTCTATCACATGTAGGGGCTGGTCCACTGGCAGTCGGCGGGTGTTCTAGCTACAGAGTCCAGCGCGAGGAAGGCTTTTTTTTGTGCGCTTCGCTCTATCCGGGATACAAGTACATGTAAACAATCTAGTGCTAAAAAGGAAATCCCTGACCACGCATTTAAAAAAAACGTGATTTGACACTGGATTGGCAATTACGGGAGTCCCAGATCCGAAGGATTTAGAAATGCCAAAGTGCCGATTTTGAACCCCCTATTACTTCTGTTTCGGATCTCGTGTCCGGAATGGCAATCGTTTTCCTGATTTCCAGGCTCAAATTCCTAATCGAGATTTCAAAACCAGGCGCGCGACAGGATTTTGTTATCAGTTCCGGAATCGAAATCGGATTCTGACAGTTGCGAAAGCTCTCTAATGTCGCGTTTTGGACATTCATTTGTGTCGAGCATTCGTAAGACGAGTGCGTTACGTAAAAATAGATCAGTTTGACTAGCTTTAATGGGGTGAATTTGCTGTCGAGGTGATTAGCTACATTTAGTGGGCCGGCAAACTTGCTGACTTTGGTAAGTGCTCTCTCAGGTGCGGTTACTCGAGCACGGCTAAGCGTAGTAGCTGCCAGCCCACAGGACTAAACGCCATTCCCTATTCAATAGGCACATTTTCAAATGCAATATCGATGAAACGAGGATTAGTGGCAAACTTTTCAGAGTCGCCAAGATAATTGACCAGGATACCATTTACGTGTGGTGAAGTGATTTCTGCGCCTGTATCGACAATCGTCACCAGACAAAGACCCGACGGCCTTCAAGTTGCCCATGCCGCGAACACTCGGTCGCATGACGTACAGTGACTTGACGGTGCGAGAGACTCGACCGTGTCACTACCGAGTCTTCAACGAGTCTTCGTTGAGCCCCGTTAGTGGTCAAGATGCCACTCAACCCAGGCTGTTCCCATTATTAATAATGGGACTGACCGAATTCGCATTCAGCGGCCAAGCACTGGCCAGCCATGGTACGAAGACTCGGTGGCGGTTGGGATGAGTTCGTGGAAGTCTCCACGAGCTTTTGAATGCTCGGCCGCGGTCTGGGAAGGGACGTTGGAGGATGAAGAGGCGCATGCAACGGTGTGAGCGTCGCTTGGCAGGCAAGAAGATCCATAACGGATCGTAGTTCACTTGATATTAGTATACATGATTAGGATTGCATATGAGGACATGGCCCGAAAGGGCAACACAAAGACAGAACAGAATTCCCACTCAAACACAGAGAGCGAGGTCCGGCTTCAAGGTAAGCGTCTGGTCAAGGTTGTTTGAGTGTGTTATGCCTGTCAGTGGACTCGAAGCTTACTAGCGAGAGTTCATCCGGCAAGGCCAAGAGACTGTGTGTGTATTGGCCGATTATATATCGGAAGGTTTACGTGACGGCTACATCTTGCCTATTTGCACGGTTAGGAGTGCTTGTATTGCCTCCTATATATTCTTCCTACCGAGTGTTGAACCCGCGGTGCCCTCGTAAAAGGCTTACCCGTGCCTGGTACCTTTTCGCTGTTGGGACCACGAGGATTCATAACACCTGCTAGCTTTGCTCGTGCTAGTAGCGTGTTCTTATTCTAACTGGTTGGTCTATATAAGTAGCTTGCAAGTTCCAGTCTGTCCCGGTGCAGGGCAGAACTGAGGTCTTCAGGCCCGCCCGAACGATCGTTAGCTATCCTAGCTGGCGTATTGTTGTGGAAGCATCCTAACTACACTAGTAGCTAGAGCTCACGTGGGAATTTACTACACCACACACAAAGCTCCAATGCTCACACTCCTCGCTGCGGAATGTCTATCACATGTAGGGGCTGGTCCACTGGCAGTCGGCGGGTGTTCTAGCTACAGAGTCCAGCGCGAGGAAGGCTTTTTTTTGTGCGCTTCGCTCTATCCGGGATACAAGTACATGTAAACAATCTAGTGCTAAAAAGGAAATCCCTGACCACGCATTTAAAAAAAACGTGATTTGACACTGGATTGGCAATTACGGGAGTCCCAAATCCGAAGGATTTAGAAATGCCAAAGTGCCGATTTTGAACCCCCTATTACTTCTGTTTCGGATCTCGTGTCCGGAATGGCAATCGTTTTCCTGATTTCCAGGCTCAAATTCCTAATCGAGATTTCAAAACCAGGCGCGCGACAGGATTTTGTTATCAGTTCCGGAATCGAAATCGGATTCTGACAGTTGCGAAAGCTCTCTAATGTCGCGTTTTGGACATTCATTTGTGTCGAGCATTCGTAAGACGAGTGCGTTACGTAAAAATAGATCAGTTTGACTAGCTTTAATGGGGTGAATTTGCTGTCGAGGTGATTAGCTACATTTAGTGGGCCGGCAAACTTGCTGACTTTGGTAAGTGCTCTCTCAGGTGCGGTTACTCGAGCACGGCTAAGCGTAGTAGCTGCCAGCCCACAGGACTAAACGCCATTCCCTATTCAATAGGCACATTTTCAAATGCAATATCGATGAAACGAGGATTAGTGGCAAACTTTTCAGAGTCGCCAAGATAATTGACCAGGATACCATTTACGTGTGGTGAAGTGATTTCTGCGCCTGTATCGACAATCGTCACCAGACAAAGACCCGACGGCCTTCAAGTTGCCCATGCCGCGAACACTCGGTCGCATGACGTACAGTGACTTGACGGTGCGAGAGACTCGACCGTGTCACTACCGAGTCTTCAACGAGTCTTCGTTGAGCCCCGTTAGTGGTCAAGATGCCACTCAACCCAGGCTGTTCCCATTATTAATAATGGGACTGACCGAATTCGCATTCAGCGGCCAAGCACTGGCCAGCCATGGTACGAAGACTCGGTGGCGGTTGGGATGAGTTCGTGGAAGTCTCCACGAGCTTTTGAATGCTCGGCCGCGGTCTGGGAAGGGACGTTGGAGGATGAAGAGGCGCATGCAACGGTGTGAGCGTCGCTTGGCAGGCAAGAAGATCCATAACGGATCGTAGTTCACTTGATATTAGTATACATGATTAGGATTGCATATGAGGACATGGCCCGAAAGGGCAACACAAAGACAGAACAGAATTCCCACTCAAACACAGAGAGCGAGGTCCGGCTTCAAGGTAAGCGTCTGGTCAAGGTTGTTTGAGTGTGTTATGCCTGTCAGTGGACTCGAAGCTTACTAGCGAGAGTTCATCCGGCAAGGCCAAGAGACTGTGTGTGTATTGGCCGATTATATATCGGAAGGTTTACGTGACGGCTACATCTTGCCTATTTGCACGGTTAGGAGTGCTTGTATTGCCTCCTATATATTCTTCCTACCGAGTGTTGAACCCGCGGTGCCCTCGTAAAAGGCTTACCCGTGCCTGGTACCTTTTCGCTGTTGGGACCACGGGATTCATAACACCTGCTAGCTTTGCTCGTGCTAGTAGCGTGTTCTTATTCTAACTGGTTGGTCTATATAAGTAGCTTGCAAGTTCCAGTCTGTCCCGGTGCAGGGCAGAACTGAGGTCTTCAGGCCCGCCCGAACGATCGTTAGCTATCCTAGCTGGCGTATTGTTGTGGGAGCATCCTAACTACACTAGTAGCTAGAGCTCACGTGGTATTTACATCGCCACATACGCTTTGTCTGTGGCCAGGAACAGGCGCCAGCAGCCTAGTGACTAGTAGCCGAGCGACAGAAATTAAATAACCATGTTTCCAAACAATTTGAGACGCCCAACACTAAGAGCACCAGCATTTCAGGACATGTGCTCACAATTTTCTGGTTGGTAATCAAACCAAACTTTGTACTTCGAGGAAAATGACCGTGCTATTATATAGACCAACCAGTTAGAATAAGAACACGCTACTAGCACGAGCAAAGCTAGCAGGTGTTATGAATCCCGTGGTCCCAACAGCGAAAAGGTACCAGGCACGGGTAAGCCTTTTACGAGGGCACCGCGGGTTCAACACTCGGTAGGAAGAATATATAGGAGGCAATACAAGCACTCCTAACCGTGCAAATAGGCAAGATGTAGCCGTCACGTAAACCTTCCGATATATAATCGGCCAATACACACACAGTCTCTTGGCCTTGCCGGATGAACTCTCGCTAGTAAGCTTCGAGTCCACTGACAGGCATAACACACTCAAACAACCTTGACCAGACGCTTACCTTGAAGCCGGACCTCGCTCTCTGTGTTTGATTGGGAATTCTGTTCTGTCTTTGTGTTGCCCTTTCGGGCCATGTCCTCATATGCAATCCTAATCATGTATACTAATATCAAGTGAACTACGATCCGTTATGGATCTTCTTGCCTGCCAAGCGACGCTCACACCGTTGCATGCGCCTCTTCATCCTCCAACGTCCCTTCCCAGACCGCAGCCGAGCATTCAAAAGCTCGTGGAGACTTCCACGAACTCATCCCAACCGCCACCGAGTCTTCGTACCATGGCTGGCCAGTGCTTGGCCGCTGAATGCGAATTCGGTCAGTCCCATTATTAATAATGGGAACAGCCTGGGTTGAGTGGCATCTTGACCACTAACGGGGCTCAACGAAGACTCGTTGAAGACTCGGTAGTGACACGGTCGAGTCTCTCGCACCGTCAAGTCACTGTACGTCATGCGACCGAGTGTTCGCGGCATGGGCAACTTGAAGGCCGTCGGGTCTTTGTCTGGTGACGATTGTCGATACAGGCGCAGAAATCACTTCACCACACGTAAATGGTATCCTGGTCAATTATCTTGGCGACTCTGAAAAGTTTGCCACTAATCCTCGTTTCATCGATATTGCATTTGAAAATGTGCCTATTGAATAGGGAATGGCGTTTAGTCCTGTGGGCTGGCAGCTACTACGCTTAGCCGTGCTCGAGTAACCGCACCTGAGAGAGCACTTACCAAAGTCAGCAAGTTTGCCGGCCCACTAAATGTAGCTAATCACCTCGACAGCAAATTCACCCCATTAAAGCTAGTCAAACTGATCTATTTTTACGTAACGCACTCGTCTTACGAATGCTCGACACAAATGAATGTCCAAAACGCGACATTAGAGAGCTTTCGCAACTGTCAGAATCCGATTTCGATTCCGGAACTGATAACAAAATCCTGTCGCGCGCCTGGTTTTGAAATCTCGATTAGGAATTTGAGCCTGGAAATCAGGAAAACGATTGCCATTCCGGACACGAGATCTGAAACAGAAGTAATAGGGGGTTCAAAATCGGCACTTTGGCATTTCTAAATCCTTCGGATTTGGGACTCCCGTAATTGCCAATCCAGTGTCAAATCACGTTTTTTTTAAATGCGTGGTCAGGGATTTCCTTTTTAGCACTAGATTGTTTACATGTACTTGTATCCCGGATAGAGCGAAGCGCACAAAAAAAAGCCTTCCTCGCGCTGGACTCTGTAGCTAGAACACCCGCCGACTGCCAGTGGACCAGCCCCTACATGTGATAGACATTCCGCAGCGAGGAGTGTGAGCATTGGAGCTTTGTGTGTGGTGTAGTAAATTCCCACGTGAGCTCTAGCTACTAGTGTAGTTAGGATGCTTCCACAACAATACGCCAGCTAGGATAGCTAACGATCGTTCGGGCGGGCCTGAAGACCTCAGTTCTGCCCTGCACCGGGACAGACTGGAACTTGCAAGCTACTTATATAGACCAACCAGTTAGAATAAGAACACGCTACTAGCACGAGCAAAGCTAGCAGGTGTTATGAATCCTCGTGGTCCCAACAGCGAAAAGGTACCAGGCACGGGTAAGCCTTTTACGAGGGCACCGCGGGTTCAACACTCGGTAGGAAGAATATATAGGAGGCAATACAAGCACTCCTAACCGTGCAAATAGGCAAGATGTAGCCGTCACGTAAACCTTCCGATATATAATCGGCCAATACACACACAGTCTCTTGGCCTTGCCGGATGTACTCTCGCTAGTAAGCTTCGAGTCCACTGACAGGCATAACACACTCAAACAACCTTGACCAGACGCTTACCTTGAAGCCGGACCTCGCTCTCTGTGTTTGAGTGGGAATTCTGTCCTGTCTTTGTGTTGCCCTTTCGGGCCATGTCCTCATATGCAATCCTAATCATGTATACTAATATCAAGTGAACTACGATCCGTTATGGATCTTCTTGCCTGCCAAGCGACGCTCACACCGTTGCATGCGCCTCTTCATCCTCCAACGTCCCTTCCCAGACCGCGGCCGAGCATTCAAAAGCTCGTGGAGACTTCCACGAACTCATCCCAACCGCCACCGAGTCTTCGTACCATGGCTGGCCAGTGCTTGGCCGCTGAATGCGAATTCGGTTAGTCCCATTATTAATAATGGGAACAGCCTGGGTTGAGTGGCATCTTGACCACTAACGGGGCTCAACGAAGACTCGTTGAAGACTCGGTAGTGACACGGTCGAGTCTCTCGCACCGTCAAGTCACTGTACGTCATGCGACCGAGCGTTCGCGGCATGGGCAACTTGAAGGCCGTCGGGTCTTTGTCTGGTGACAATTGTCGGCACAGGCGCGGAAATCGCTACACCACAAAGCTCAGCGACAAACTCGAGAACGTCTGGGTCAGGTCACTCTCCGAATGACGGGATAGTGCTCGTAGATATCCTTCCCTAGCCGATGGTTGTGTACGCGTTTGTGAAATGTGACCTTGACTCGAAAGTTGAGGCTTTCAGGACAGAGCGTCACAGTCGCACAAAGAACAGCTTCAAACCTGTGCTACGCCCTCTATGACCTGTTCTTAGGCCGCCCCCTCTTTCACTTTTGCCCCAACCATGTGTGCACAGCATCTTCTTGTAATAGTCTCCAAATGACTCAGGTATTAGCTCGGTCTCGGACCATTTTTTCTTCGCCTTGATGACAGAATTACGCGTCTTCGCCTTTACCGTAGAGCGGATACTGTACAGCTGCGATGTACGGTGTTGGTAGTCCTTCAAACTGGTGAAAACCGCATTCCAATCGTCGTGCCAGGTTTGAAAGGGTGGGGAAACCACTCGAGTTTCCTTTGGTTCCTCATCCGAAGAGTCGGATGGAGCTCTGGACACTGTAGATCTGATAGACAGACTCCTAGGAGCATCTGTCAACGAGCTAGCGCTCTCGGAGGGGTTGGCTGTGCTCACAGACGACTCATTGGCGTTCGAGAAAGGATTTGTGGCGTTCACAGGTCCACTGATGCGTGATGAGTTCTCTCCTGTAGACGGCTGTCCCGCACAGTCTCTCATTCGAGCAGGTGATGCGCTTGAAGGGGGTGGCTGCCACCCTGTTCCTTCCACGGGACGGGTGGAGGGGGCAGACGACGACGCGGCAGCTACGTGGGTGCCTGCCGCGCGGAAGGGGGTGGGATTCTGAATGGAAGGCCGCAGGACGCGCGCAGTCTTTTTTTTTAAAAAATGAAATGTAGAGAAAGTAATTACCGAGGGGCCCGTAAAATAATAAAAAAAAAAATACCGTGTCCCGGCTGTGCAATCTCGTTGGTGACTCTATTCAGTGCCTTTTTTATAAATTATTTTGTTTTAAAAAATAAACTAGAAGTAGAGCTTACTCTGCTTGAAACAACACTCGAATAGTAGCCCCTTTCTGACTGTATCAAGAAGTTTGTATGGAAATACGCCTAACCCTATAAAATGATCTACTGCCGCCTGCAGACGTTGATTTCGCTCGAGGAAGTCAAATCTGCATTTCTTGATATTTGTATGAGACATCGTTGGAAGCAACTTCTTTGTCGCGAAACAACGTTTGTCCGTTGTTTCGTGTTATTTGACCAATCAGGGTGCAATAATGTACAAAAACAGGTTAGGCAAAATTTCAACCAACTTTTTATGTCTTCCAAGAAAACGTGCCTTGTGGCAAATTCTAAGGTGAGTCATACCAAAAAGTACGCGTTCATATCTAAAGTACGAGTCAGACATCGGGGTACGAATCCAATCAGGTAGGGTCAGATCTAAGAGTACGAGTTCATACACATATGTACGTGGTCAAACTGAAAAGTACGCCAATCCTTTGGTGGCTGTGAGCCACGTGGTCAGTTCGCAATCTGACTCTTCAGTGAAAGATGGGGGACCAAGAGCTGGTCAAAGAGAGCCAGCGAACGGCTATCGAAGTGATCAAGAAAACTACGCAGACTGTCTACGAAGCGAGTTTTAAAAGGTTTTCAGAATTCTGCATCGCTAACGGCTACCCTGAACCTTGAAACGAGCGCCACCACGAGCTTCCGGTCGTGTTGGTAGCATACTTGCAGAGCATCTCGGCCTCCAGTTCTATTTCGCTCCAAGCAGCTGAGAAAGCGAGGTCAGCTGTCGCTAGTTACTTCTCCTCTCACGAAAACAGCTATGACACCGACGTGAACACTTTGAAGACGAAGATGGCGAAAAACGCGGATATGAAAATCCTGCTAGAAACCCTTTCGTACGTCAGTTCATGCGCGGACTCAAGAAGAAGAAGGCGTCATAGTACGTGCCAGCGAAAGCGGTCCCGATATCGTTAGACATGCTCACGGTACTTCACGCGTTTCTCGATTCTCCCGCTGGTCTTAAAGGATTTACCGAGGAAAGTCGTGTGTGGCTCAAGGCTGTATCGTCGTTTGCCTTCTACGGTATGTGTCGCATTAACGAGGTGTTGACTCTCAAGTGGAAGGTGTCTCACTGCGTCAGTACCGTCGAAGTGCTGTTGATCCTGACGAAGTCATCGAGTATGGGACGTATGCTCTTTTCAATCGCAAGACCGCTGTAGCCGAAGGGCGCATATATAACTTGCGCCACGTGGCGAAGGATGAACTTGCCATCAACGCATACCTGCACATGTGCAACTGGGTGGACTACGCTTCGGAGAGGAAAGGACATCAGTGGGGTGACGAGGATTTCGTGTTTCCAGCATTAAACGGCATCAGCAAGAAGGTACTCAAGACCCAAGACCCTAGTACGGGCTGTGAAAAGGTGTGCATTGGCTGGGGAAAGAAGATGTCTGAGCAGGTCTTCATCTCCTTGGTCAACTGTATTGTGCGGAGTCTCAACAGGGATGGAAAGCAGATGCCCGGGTATGTGGCCAAGCACTGGACTAACAATTGGTTTACTTTGCACACATTTCGCCGTGCGGGTGCCCAGTACCGCATCATGTATGTGCAGCCTAGTCGTCACTGGTCGCTGCGTATGATTAAGTGGTCGGCTGGGTGGAGTGTCGCCGAGTCGAACCGAGACGCTGGTTCGATATTTGCTCGACGTCATCATTCAATCGGAGGAAAGTGTGCTAGCGGACTGCTTGGCGCCGGACAAGACATACTTGATCGGTTGTCCTAGTGCTCCTTTTGATGCCACCAAGAATACAGAAGAAGGACCTGTCCTAAAACGGCTGCGTCGTCTTGAATCACTATTACTGTAAATGAAAGCGCAAATCAGCGACCTAGCGAGTTCAAGCTACACACCACCGCATGACGGAAATGGAAGTATGTCTCCAGATGCTGGGGAGGAAGAGCAGCCACAGCGTCCGATCCAAGCAACATCAGAAATTCCAGTAGTGAAGGACTGGGCTCACCTTTGTTTGATGTGGTGGATTCCGGACGATTCGTTGCACCTGTCCAAACCAATGTCAAAGTGGTCGCCGGCGGAGCGTGCAGCAGCTGGGATTACCAGGAGCTGGTTCAGCGTAGCGAAGCTGTTGGGTGAGGACTTGGAGCTATTCGCGTCGGCTCTTGGGGAATCTGACCAATCGCGATGGAAGTAACATGTCCTTCCTGTGTTTCGCAGCTACTACACCAACCACTGCGTAGGTGTTGACGCCGCAGACTCGAGTACTGTGATCACAATCTCCATGCTTGCTTCCTTCATCAGAATGAACCGCAAGAAGCGCATTGACAAGTCCCGGCCTGCGGAGGACCTGCCTGAGTACTCTGCCTCTCTGTAAGCAGGAAGCCATAAGCCAATCGTAGGCTTTGGTATGAACTCGTATATTTTAGTATGACTTTGTCGTACTTTTCGGTATGACCTCGTACTTTTTGGTATGAACTCGTACTTCTTGATATGAACACGTACATTTTGGTATGAACTTAAAACCGTTTTACTGGTAAAAAGTCGTAGAATTTACCAGGCTAAAGGGGGAAACTTATTCCCTGTTCACTCTCGGCTTGCGATTGAGCCCTGCGCTTCATCTCGGTCTCCTTGAACTCTTCGTAAGTCGTGCATGGACCTTTACTCTCGAAATCCGCTATCAGCTTTTCGAGCTTGGCGGATTCCGCATCTCGCGCTGCTTGGGCCTTCTCTTGTCGTTCTTTGAAATTGGCTTCATGAAGAGCAACAGATGCTAGATGCTTCTCCGCTCGCTTGCGGTACTTTCGCAGCTTCTCTTGGAGAGAGGCAAGCGCAGCTTCATCTTTAGCCTTCTCCATTCGAGCCCGACTAATTCGACGCCTCTCGCGGTCGTATTCGGCATCCGACAATGCGTCAATGACGTCTTCCGATAAATCTTCCGTATCGGCACTTAGTTGGACCTTCAAACGGTTGAATGCCGTTGTCGTTTCGAGCTTGTAGCCGTATATCTCGGCCGAGGAGCCTCCAAACTTGTTCGCAGCTGACGGTATCTTCTCTGGGTGAAGCGCAAACATGACGGCCTTGTAGAACTGGGACCAAGGAACCTGCTGAGGGGCCAGCATAGTAGAGTTTCTTGCATCGCTCACGTAAAACCTTTAGACTGAACGCAAATAGGCTCGGGTCTTTACTAATGCCATGAACTAGACTCGAACTTGGCTCCGCCTCCTACTTTTTTTCTTCATAGGCTCATCGTCCAGAGGCATGTCACTCAGTTTTACAAGCTTCTCTCTGGCAACTACAAAAATTACATTAAATTATACCAAAATAAATAATAATAATACTAATAATATTTAGCATACAAACGTACCCTCAAGGCGACGAAAACGGTCATAAAATCGCTGCTTGAAGCGCTTGCTAAGGATTTTATCCTTATTGCGGAGGTATAACTCGCGGTTAATAACCTTGCGCGTCTTGCATGCCTTCTTCTTCCCGCAAACCTTGCGGTGCTTGGCCATGTTTGACTTGGACACCGACTTCCAGCAGGAAGCGCATTCGCCCTTCAGGGGACGACGAGTCTCCGTGTCCGCTTCGCCCCTTCAGATGTTTTTCTACGACTGAGCGCTGATTCGCTATTTTTGATTTTTTTAGTTTGATGTTTTTGATTGGCTAATAAAAATGTTGTTTCGATGTTGTTTCAGGGAAAGAAGTAGATGTACATAGTTTTATTCTTTCCTACATCAGTATGCCAGTGTCAATTTCGACCTCAATTGACAAGTATGCATGCGCCACTAGACCGCCCACACCCTGACTGCCAGGATGTACGTACATCAAAGCGCAATTGCAACGAGTTGTATTGTAATTTGGAGTATGGTTGTTGACGTGCAACTGACTGAGCAGGAGATCACGGCGCTACTTGAGTGCCACGAGAACAACCCGTACGCCAAGTTCTTCGGCGCCTGCGGCGACGTGAAGACTGCGCTGGACCATTGCTTTAAGAATGAAAAGATTCGAATGCGCTCGGAGAACTTTAAACGCGCCAAGGCATCGGACGCCTACGTGAGGCAGAAAATGCAAGAGCGCCGCGATCGCGTGGCGGCGGAGGAAAAAGCTAGAGAGGAGGCCAAGGCCGACAAGGCAGCACCCGCCAACTAGAGCCACACACTACTAACACTAGGATCTCAACACGAAGCTGCGCACAACATTCGGGCCTGAGGGCACCGAAAGACGAGGAAGCAGTTTTTGTTTTCGTGTATTGAATGGTCCGAAGGAAGTTATAATGCACCGCAGCAGACCCGTTAAGCCACTTGAACTACTGATGCCGCCCGCTGTGTGGAAATTGATCATTAGCGCTCTGCCGACTGACGAGCAGACCGATAGATCGGTAGATACTTCTACTTGTGCTCTTCACCTTCGTGGAGCTTGTCGCCTGTCGGTCGGTCCCAGACAGAGTATCGCGTCGTCATGTTCCAATAGTAGAGTTTGCCGCGGTTGTCCAGCGCTGAGCGCCAGTTGCCAAAGCGCTGTCCGATGAGCACTACGTCGTCGTCGTCGTCCTCTGGGATGGTCTTCACATGGGTCTCTGGTAGTGGGCTCCAAGGAATGGTTCCCTCCATGATATACTTGGCATCGACCTTTTCCAGGTTCTTAAGCTCGCGCTTCATGTATTCGGCCATAATACTCGCGATACGAAGGCCCTTGGGCGTCTCGTTCTCAAGCAAATGCTGAGCCACGGCAGTCTGGAAGGTGTTGGGGTCGTTCTTCAATCCCTGGTCATAGGCAATGCAGGCGTTGAAGCAGACCTGTTGCACCTGAGCCAAGTGCTTGTTCACTGTGAGCTCCGAGATGTCCTGGTAGCGGATACGCACGACGGTTTCTTCCCAGAGGCGGTCGAACATGAGCTCCTGCATGATCTTGCCCTGATCGCCTTCTAGCGCCAAGCGGCGATGCACCAGCCACACATGCGCCATGAGCAGTGCCTGCTGCGCACGGAAGGAGCGCGGAAGTCCAAGCGCTCGGTAGTATTCTGGTCTGGCTGTGTAGTTCATGCAACTCTGGAACACGGCGGTCGAGTGGCGAAATAGTCGGTCGTCCTCGTTCAGGAAGCCTAGCATCTTCCACAGCCAGTGCCACCGCTGGATGGGGTTCTGGCTTTTGGTCACATCTACGTTGGCGGAGCGGCCGATGATGCCGCGGCCCGGAGATGGCGGCGCAATGTCCGTCTCGGCCCACGCAAACTTGTGCGTGACTTCGTGCTGTGCTGCGGTAGCGACGGAAGCGAGCGCTCTAATTGTCATCTGCGTCGCCAAGCGCTGCGAACCGATGGAGTGTACGCCCAGGCTTTTGGCCACCAGGACCGCACCGCTACGCTGGTCGCGTGCAGCAGCTCTAGCCGCTCGTATTGCTACAGTCCGCATGCCGGTCAATCGAGAACTGAGACCACACGTGCTAAGTTCGCAAATCGATGCGTACTTAATGGTAAATGTGGAAAACATAAATTTGAGGTTGCATAAACGCTCAAATCTACGAGCACCAGCCAGCCAACCACCAGTTAGTGACGAGCAATGGGACGCAAGGCGAGGCACTCGGCCCGCACGGGCGACGGCGGCGCGGAGATCCGCCTGCGCAAGAAGCATATGAACGAAGCGCAGCAGGCTCAGAAGGACGCGGAACTGACGTTCTACGACGATCCGTCTGATAACGACAGCGACAGCGAACAGGTTGAGTCAGAGGATGACGAGCTGGCAGGCGAAGAGGTGCTAGAGCTCGGCGGCGACGAGAGCGACGATGGTGGAGAGGAGGAAGATATGGACGATGGTGATAACATGTATGACGCCGACGCTGAGCGCAAGAAGGCGATGCAGATGGAAGGCAAATGGGGCAAGAGCCGCAAGACCTTCTACTCAGCAGATACCGCCGAGTACGAGCTTGAATCAGACGAAGAGATCGCCAAGGATGAAGAAGAAGCTGCTCTGGAATTACAACGCAAACAGGCGGAAATGATGGACGACGAGGACTTTGGTATCGACGCGCCGGAAGCGGACGGAGATGAGGACGACGAAGAGGAACAGGAGAACGAGACAGCGCCGGTAGATGACGAGGAGCTGGTCGAAGGCCAACTGGCTGATATTGCCACGCTCGCTGACAACGGCGCTGGCGGTGCAGAAACCGTAGAACAAGTGCACAAGGACTTCTCCAAAATGTCCAAGAAGGACAAGCTGCAGATTGTGAACCAGTCCGCGCCTGAGCTATTGGGACTCATGTCAGAACTGGAATTGACCACGAAGGAGCTGGAGGAAGTCGTGACTCCGGCTGTACTAAAGCTTCGACCGGTACGTCGGAAATCACGTCAACTGCAGATGGGACTGCGCTACTTGATGACGCGCCAGAACCTGCTCCTGAACTACTCGGCCAACATCTCGTTCTACTTGCTGCTACGAGCAGAAGGCAAGAGCGTGTCCGATCACCCGGTACTGATGCATCTGCTGCTGTTAAAGAAGCAGCTGAACAAGCTCCAGTCTCTAGATGTAGTACTGGCCGACCAACTGCAGGATTTGCTCACGAAGGAGCTGCCTGCCGAGCGGGAGCCCAAGACCGACGACGGGCTCGACAAGTTCTTTACCAAGTCGGAACGTAAGCGCAATGCGGACAGCAAACAGATTTCAGCCAATAAGAAGCAACAGAAGAAATCGACCGAGGTATCAGCGGAGGAGATGGCGGAGGCGGAGCGGTTCTACGAACAGACCGCGCGCGATCAGGCGGAGCTCAAGAAGGCCAAGAAGGATCTCTACACCCACGAGAATGCTGCTCTGGCATCGAGCGACGAGGACAGCGACGTGGAGGGCGGCAAGCGTGGCGCTTCGTACCAGATCATGAAGAACAAGGGCTTGAAGGCGCACAAGAGCAAGTTGAACCGCAACCCGCGTGTCAAGAAGCGTATGCAGTACCGCAAGGCTGTTATCAGAAGAAAGGGCCAAGTGCGCGATGTGCGCGTGGGCGAGGCTGGCAAGTACGGAGGCGAAACCACGGGTATCAAGTCCAACTTGTCTCGCAGTCGCAAGATCCGCAACTAGTCTGGACCAAAATCTGTGCACCGGTATACAAATATATAGACCCTTTTGCATCGACGTATCGCCTTGACTGGATGCTGTGTAAAATGCTGTGTATTTCATCTCTCTCCATGTTGTGCATACGAGCAGAAGGATGCCGCTTACTTATCGCTCTCAACGGGGCTCTCCCACAGCTTGTGCTCAAGGTACACGGGGATGACGGTCAGCTCGTCCTCGGCCTGCTCGATCAGCTCTTCCAACTGACCGCAGTTGATCTTGCGCTCAATGACGTCCTCCTGTAGTCCAGGAATCGTCACCGTATTAGCAACTGCACCACCAGAACACCATTGCGTCGCTCGCAACGTACCTCCTCGTTTTCCTCCACCACGCTCAGACGGAAGTTGGTGATCTGTTCCACGGCATTGCGGTAGTTCTTGGCCTCAGGCGGCAGCACCTGCAGCAAAATAGTGATCGAGTCAGGCCTACAGTCTCCAGCAGCTCTTCACAATGTTCACTAGACTTGTACGCACCTTGACCTCCTCGAGCGTCCGGCGGTAGATTTTGATGAGGTCCTGGCGAGCGTTCGGGTTCACCTTGAGGCCCACGAGACCCGTCGAGGTCTTGGTCACCGCCATCCGCAGCACTCGAGACGCAAACATGATCGGCGCAGGTGGTGTCGTGCAATTATCTGCCTGCCAAACAAAGGAAGGATCACCGCAGATCCAATACTACATTTCACTGGCTAAAATAAGAATATTAAAATAATTTCGGCCAATAATATAACATCCAACGAACAATTCAATTCTGAATCGGAATTGCGCTGCTAAAAGTTAGCGGCGAGGGCAACATGAGCGGCATCTTCCCGGGCAACAGCAGCCTTATCCAGCAACTAGACAGTGCGTGTTTAGATGACCTGTGTGTCGCGGTGTCGCCGGTGTATTTTATGCGGCGCTTTACGCCGCTTTTATCTTGATTTGCGTGGAAAACTGACTTAGTTACGTGATTTTCCTTTAAATAAATGTTGAGCAGAGCAAGTTCTGATGGTATTGCGCGATGGTCGCCATCTTGTCGGATACCTGCGCAGCTTCGATCAGTACTGTGCGTTTCTTGCTACGCAGTTTGCACCATACATAGTTGGAACGAACCAGCGCCGGGTTTACTACTGCTCTCCAAAGGGAAGCTGGCTCACTACTGCTGTTGTTGGCATTGTGAATTGCTGCAGCGAATATTATTCTAGAAGACACATTTGAACGTCACGTGGCTGGAGGATTGTTCTGCGATATTGAGCTGGGTCTCAACATTATCCGGTACGGCAGCAGCTCATGGGGTCCTACGTCGTGGTTATAGGAGAGTGAAGCACTAACGTTTTGTGTCTTCGATGATTGCACAGCGGTGACAATATCGTTCTCCTCGGCGAATTGGTACGGCTCCAGTGTTGACTGTCAGGCTGGTGACTTCGTTTTCCCCCTGTGCTGAAGAGATGTTTTTTGCGTGTATATCTACAGGATAGCGACAAGGAGCGCGACCAGCCACACATGAAGCGTGTAGAACTGGAAGAGGTGCTAGAGGCCGAGGAGCGGCTGAACGAGGAAGGCAACACGAGTGTGCGTCAGCAGTGGGACTTCGAGCAGCAGCATTAAGAGCACAGACATTTTGCAGATTTGCGATCTACGCCTAATGTAGCAGTCCTTGCGGTCTCCATCCGAAGCCACATAGTTTACAGTCGTGCATTTGTTTGTGAACAAGCCATAAGAAGACACCCAACTTTGTTTCTCTTTCTTGCATGGCTACATTTCAGTACAGTTATGTATGGCACACCCAGTATGTATTACACACAAAACCAGGGTAGCCGCTCGTTTTTGGTTTTGGTGGTGAGACTCTGGAAGGGAAGGCGTGCCCAAGCTCAAGTTACGACATCAAGAGCCATGGCCGAGGAGCGCAAGACCGTCAAGCTTCCGTACACGGACAACACGAGCCTCACGTGCGCTGCGCGTATCCTGGCGCACGAATGCGCGGACGCCAACCTGGAGTTCATGCGCTGCAAGCAGCGTGACGCCAACCCGCGCGCCTGCCTCGTGCAGGGTGAGAAGGTCACCGCTGCCGTGCTCAAGACGTGCGTAGCAGCGAATTATACAACCTTGAAGGCAAAAGGGTGTTGTTTTTAATTTCGTATTTATTTTTTCGTGCCCAGATTGCGCGAGGTGGAGACCAACTGCGGCGAGACGTACTCGGCGTACAAGAAGGCGCTCAAGAAGAACTGGCACCGGATCGACGAGACGAGGAACGAGCAGGCCGCGCTGGAGGAATGCTGGCGACAGTACAAGGGCTACAACCAAACGCAGGAGGACAAGTAGACACAGGATAAGTGCTCTCGCGGTCTTTAGATCAAAACAGCCACGAGTCAAAGTGGCCAACCTAAAGCAAAGGCTTGTCAACAAATCACTACGAAAACAAGAAACAAAAATGTGGGGAAAGGAGGGAAATCACAATGCAGTTCATCGTCCAATTGCTCAAGGCTGTTGCTCTATGATTTATTTGCTTCAGTAGCAGGTTGAATCGCTGAACAGTACTGCCTTATGTGTGCTTGAAGGGGCCACCGCCCACACCAGCGTCGAGGCAGGCTTCAGTGGAATCTGCAGCAGCCGAGAGACTGGTCGTTGTGGCACTTGGAGAGGTTGAAGTGGCGTCAGTCGTTGTGGCACTTGGAGAGGTTGAAGTGGCGTCAGTCGTTGAGGTGCCCTCGAACCGACCACGATAAGCCCACAGACCCAGCGCGGGGTTGGAGATGTAGAAGAATCGTTCGCCATCTGCGTCAACGTTCCAGCCATCCTGAAGTTTGTCCACAGGGTATTTCGCACTCATTTCCTTGAGATCACCGTAGCCAAAACCCACACCTTCAACTTCCTCCTTGGTAAGATGTCCAGGGCAGTACGTGACTCGGAATCGGCCCTCAGACGAGCCGTGGATCAAGTGTGCTGCTGCACTTAAGTTCTTCATCAGGTCTCGGTTGGCGTTAAGGTGAGCAAGCACTTCCTGTTAAACATGAATCAGCAGCATAGTGAGCTTCAAGACAGGATAAGCACTATTTATCCTGTATGGAGGTCGCACCGGTGTCGTGCGGTAGCCATACTTCCGGATAAGCTCGTCAATGCGTTTATCTTCACCGAAGCGAGCCACTCCGGGAGCAAGCACGATAAGCTCACCATCGTCGGCAATTGACATGCGTGTGCGGTAGATGGATTTGTTACCGAGCCAGGTGGACTTGAACTCCTCCGGATCCAGATACACCACCACCTTGTCAATTGGGGCATCCAGGAGCTCGAAGTTTACTTCCAACGATAATTCAGCAGCCTTCATGAAACATTCCTCGTCGTCTCCGATGAACACGCCGCGTGTCACGAGGTTGCCGTTCTCTCTGCAGCAATTGTCAAGTCAGAAATGAGTTAACTTACGAAAAGCAGGTTAAGAATGTCTTATCCTGTACCCGCGTCCGATCACCGTTTGGATGTAAATGAGAGGCAGTTTTTGAAGGAAGTTGGTGGACGCGTAGTTCAGGATACGACGCAGAGGGTTGTCGGCACGCCCCATCATGCGTTCCATGCCGTACACGGCGCCAATGAAGTGCGAGAAGTTGATTCCCTCGCTTCCACCAGTTCCGACGAAGATATTCTTGTTGAAATTGGCCATCCCCATGACTTCGTGCGGAACAACTTGACCGATGGAAAGCACCAGATCATGGCCACCTTCCCACAGCTAAAACCAACAGAACTCAGCTTTATTTGCCTTCACCACAACATACTAAGCACGTACCAGCTTGTTGATTTGAGCTGGCCACGGCTCGTTCACTTTGCCTTCGCTGGCCTTCTGGATGAGCTCTGCAGGCACCTGGCCGATCGTTACCACGTCGTTCCTGCAGTAAAACACAAGCCTGACTCAGTCCCACACAAACCTTCACATAACGTTTTCAATTGCATCCTATGACCTCCAGTCGTGCACACGAAAGAGATCTTTCGGAATATCACCGAACATCTGCAAGTAATAACCCACCAGTTAGTGAGTAAACCTTCTGTTCCACCTTTACATGTACGTACCTTGCTGATCTCGTCGTCCGTCATGGCGTCATGCGTTCCCAAAGCTGGTAGCACGTCCGTCACCTTGTCTTGCAGATACTCGTACGCATATTGCGACAGCACACCAGATTTCCTGCGTTATCCACAGCATAGTAACAAGCATAACAGTTCAACACACACGTGCCTATCGTAATAGCAACAGTGATTTAACACGTACGAGTGGAAGCGCGTGAAATCCGGGGGAACGATGACCGCTTTCTCGAACTTGGCACCGCGCTGCGTCTCGAGATTCTGCAGCGTCTCGCGCACGATCTCGTGCAGCCGAGCGTCCGACAGTTCGGTGGTCTTGGAGCCCTCAGCGAAGAGAAGCGTCATGGTCAAAGAGGAGGTGGCAAGTTGGATCGAGAACTGAAGTGGCCGATGCTTGTCTTCAACGGGAAGTAAATGTGCATAAAAAAACCAGTTTTGTTAAAAGTTGCTCGTGGTTGAAGTGATTTTCGAATAAGTTTTGCAAGCAGCTCGCAATAATTGCCAAACAGTTTTTGCCGATATTTTTCATCGCCAGCATTAATGCTCCGGCTGCGAGGTATGCGCACGCAGCGTCCTCTCCATGCTGTGGACGGCTCGACCAGGTCTGCAACTGTTGAGCACATACCCAGTGAGTTCTTGCACCAGTTCGCTCTGCGCGCACAGTGTATCCGCAGAAATGTCTGGGGTGACGATTTGCCAGGTGTGAACAACCGACGCTCTCTCGTTGGCGCCGCTTCAGTTTGCGAGAGGCTCGAACACCAACCAGCGCTCCTTTCTCGTCGTAAACGATGCCACATAACGTCTCCGTCTTGAACTTCTTCGGACTGAGCAGCGCGCGCCAAACAATCACGACGCGCCCATCAGCTACGTAACGTCGAATGATTTGCTTGACTTTAAGGTCCACCAGGACTTGGCCAAATCGATGCTCTTCACCAAAGACTTCAACAACCGTGTCATCATTTACGAGCCCTGCAGCCTGTGGACGTACAAGTTAGCCTCAATTTTCAGTGGTTAACAAGGAGGTAAAAGGCAATTCGTACCTTGTGTGAGTCCGTGTGGTAGTAAAATCTTGTCGTTGGCCGCCGGAAAGAATGCGCGAAGAACTGCCACGCCGCGTCGCCAACTGAATCGACGTCGAATGGCAGGATTTTGTCAGCGATAGCTTGGCAATGAACCTCCCCTTTGTGGAGAATGGAGTGGTATAATTTAATTCGGGGTTGTAGACCCGAAGCACATGGCGATGAACCGCATCGATACTTTCTGCCATGTCCTGAAACACGCTGCCATCGCATGGGTCCATTGGGACGGCGTACATTCGTCGATACGGCCAAGGCCAAGGCTCAGGCCGCTGGTCGATCGAGTGCGGGCAGACATCGATATGCTCTTACAATAATTGCTGGACATTTCGATTCGTCGCCTCATTGTTTTCGCGCACTAACTCACGTAGACGTCGGTTCTCTTCTTCTGCGCTCTCTCTTGACTTACGTTCGTGCATTGCAAGCCTTTTCCATAGCTCCATCATGTCTGATCCATGTTTGGGGGGTGATATTTCCCTTTTCAGCGTCTCCATACATTTTTCCAGTTGCGGAACCTGTTCGCGCAGAGCCAGCAGCTCCTTGAACTGAGACTCCCGAGCTCGGTTCGAATTGTACCCACGCGTACTGCGCTTCTTCTTGAACGGTGCTTGCTGCATCGAGTCCCCGCCTTCGCCGTCGGGTTGGTCTAAGAGCGACAGCGCCGCTTCCAGCACCAGGTCGCCTTCCACAAGCTGCAGCGCCATCGTGGTAAAGGGTTGAAAACTACTAAATGGCATAGCAGGAGCTGCTCACGCATCAGCGATGACTGTTTATTGCCAAGGCTACTCATTGGTGTTCGTCCATGCTAAGTACATACATGTACCGTAGTAGCATTGCTGTTACTGTCCTTGGTTGAGCAATTCCTCCAGATTGGACTCCAAAGTCCAAAGCTGTTCAGACTCTGAGTCAGAGAGGACTGCTGCAATTGCCCCTCTTGTACTTTACAAGTTGTAACAAGGGTCTTGTTATCGACGGAGTATCTGCAACAAGTGTTCAAGAATCGAATACACCTTGAGCATAATGTCGCCGGGGAGTTCAAGGATCGAAAACACCTTGAGCACAATGTCGTATTCTTGAGCAGTTCACATAGACTAAGGGGCTGTCTACAGGTAGGTAGAAGCTATAATTGCTTCAGAAATGACAACTTCTAGCACCGCTTCAATATCACTTTTGCCAGGTTTATGTGCGTAACATCTTAACTGCCGTTGTTCCCCTTTTCAAACGAAGATGGTGATGACGATGTCGCTGTGGGCGCTGGTAGCGATGCTGCTGGCGGCGTACACGCAGGCCTTCGAGATCGGTGGCACAGTTTACCCTCAGAACTCCGTAACAGAGAAGGTGGAGCCGCTCAAAGTGCAGCTTAACGGTGGGGAACAGACGACATTTGTACGTGCAGACGGCTCCTTCGTGTTTCGCGACCTGGAGCCAGGCCGCTACGTGGTGGACATCCCGTCGACGCAGTTCCTCTTCAGCCAGTACAAAGTGGATGTGGCAGTAGATGGACTCATCCGCGCGCTCGAGTACAAGTATCCTGGCGCCCCCAAGACACGCGCCAATTATCCGCTGGTTGTGGAGCCCGTCAAGCAGCTCGACTACTTCGAGCAGCGCGAAAAGTTCAACATATTGGGACTCATTATGAACCCGTCGTTCCTGACGATCGTGGTGCCCATCGGCCTACTGTATATTCTGCCCAAGCTGTCGGAGGGAATGGGTGAGTATCTAGGTGGCAACGGAGACAATGGTAGATCGAGTTCAAGAACTGACGTGGCTCTTTGTTTTTACAGATCCGGAAGAGATGAAGAAGGCGCAGGAGGAAATGGGAGCTACAGACCCGTCGTCGCTGCTTGCGGGCATGCTGGGCGGCGGTCAGACCAATGCCGACGACAGCGACGACGATTAAGGACGGAGCTCTAGCGGGGGAAGTGCAGACTCTGCTTGGTTTCCTGTTGTAATAGACTAGCTTGTCTTTCTTCTTTTGTTTGCTGTACATATGCATATATGGTACGCTCTCGTTCTAAAGGAACATGGTGACGTTGGGGTTCCAGTGACGGTTGTCACAGGTCGTCGTAGTTACTTGATGTGCCTTGATTGCCATTCCGCGCTCTTCCTCCACGTCCTCGACGCTCGTGGCTGTGGCACCCCAGTCGTTAATGGGCTTTCCCTCACGCAGCGTTGTCACCAGCTCTTCCACGCGCGCAGAGTCTCCACGTAGCGTCATTCGAACCAGGTTCCTGTCCTGACGGTCGTTGGAGGCGCCGCCCTCCAGTCCGCGCTTCTGCATGGCACGGATCACCGTTTGACGGAACATCACTCTCTGCACCTTGCCTCGCACCTCCAGCCACCGGGTCATGTTGCCCTTGCTGCTTTCTTGCTGCTCAGGCTCACTCATTCACCTACGCTTATGTTTATTTTTCTACTACTACTTTTTAACACTTTTCTGAACTGAGACCAAAAAATGTCAAAGATACAAAAAAAAAACTGCAGAAGCATGGGGTTATGAAAAGCGAAATGTTAAAGTTACTAGGGAGCATGCAACAAATACAAACACCCCTTTGAAGAAACAATAAAGAGCGAGGGCGGCCAAGGCAAGCGGCCAGCCGACCCAGCTACAGTGTGTCTAGCTAGCTTACAACCGGGATGTCCGCCGCATGCCTCCAAGTGATCTACTCGGCGCTTTTTTTCGTCTTGTGCTTCTTCTTCTTCTCCTTCTTGTCGTCTGCCTCCTCCGTGTCCTTGTCAGCAGATTTTTTCTTCTTGTGCTTCTTCTCCTTCTTGGCCTTGGGCTCCTCAGCCTCGTCGTCCGCCTCAGCCTTACGCTTCTTGCTCGACACCGTCATGTCGGCGTCAGCGTTGTACGACTTGCTCGTCTCCGTCTTGACGTACTTCTTGGACTCGTTCTTGGTCTTGCCATTGCTGTTAGGCACGCCCGAGAATCCGTTCTCCAGCTGTCGCACACGAGCCTCCACCTTAGCGCGGTTGTCGAAGCCAATCGTGGCCTCCGTGGAGTCGCCCAGAGCGTCCACACGCACCGCCAGCGCCGTCTTAGCAGCCAGCACACGAGAGATCTTACCCTTGTGCTTGGGGGCAGTCTGGCCGATCAACGAAGCGTGGTAGATGAGACCGTACTTAGGGGTGTCGTGCTTGGTCTTAAGGGCACGGAAAAGAGCCTTCTCAGCTCCAAGGATCTGCACAGTGGACGCCGGGTGCTTGGCCAAGTTCATTAGCGAACCAGCGTGGGCAATTAGACGAGCACCGACCAGTTCACCGACCATAACTGTGAGGTTGGGGGCGATGGCGTTCATGCGGTTCTTGAGGTAATCGAACAGCTGGGCGCGGTACTCCGTGAGGGAGATAACCTGCTCACACAGAGCCGAGATGTTGGTCACGTCCTCCTCGGAGATGTCCGTACCCATGGACACCTCGCAGACCTCGCGCATGGAGGCCTCAACGTCCTCCGACAGGATGTCCGAGAAGTCCAGAGACTTGACGTGAGAGCGCATACCCATTTTGAGCACACACTTGGCGTACTGCAGGTTGTCCGTGACGATCTTGCCCATCTCGGGGAAGTGCCAGCCGAACCACTCGCGCACACGCATCGAGTACGTGTTGATCTCTTTGTCCAGCTCGTCCAACAGACCGATGGCCTGCACGATCATAGTGTCCACCTTGTCGGCGCTGAACTTGAGTTTGTAGCGAGACAGCGAGTGCGACAGACCGAGCGTCATGGCCTTAAGGTCATCGTCCTCCAGACCAGTGATAAGCGTGTTCATGTTGGCACGGATTCCACGCATAACCTCGTTCACGGCGCTGTCGTTGACACACGCGATGTTGAGCTTCTCCTTGATGAGCGAGCCCAGAGCCTTGTCCGACACAGCGAGCTTGTCCTTAAGACCGGCGTCCACCACGTTCTTCTTGAGGAACTTCTTGAGCGTCTTGCCCATCTTGCCGTCCACCATGTCGGTGGCGGCGGCCACAGCCTCCGTCGTGTCCTTGAAGGCATTGAAACCCTTGAGCTTCAGCACTTTGGCGGCCTTCTCAGGCGTCGAAAAGTGCTTGAACACGTCATCGGCACTGGCCAGTTTGGCCTCATCCTGCACCTTAAACAGCGCGTGGCCCGCGGCAGTCTCGAACAGAACCAACATCGTATCGGGCGGGGCTGTCACTCTCCTGGTTGCTCGATATTTACGACTGATCCCGCGGTGGCCAGCCATTGGTGAGGACCTATAGAAGAGACTGAAATTGCGATCTCGCATGAGCCCTTTCAAATCCGATCGTATCGAGTGGCTGTTGCATCATACAGATCTTTTCAGCCAATCCCCAGCCCCCAGCTTAAATGTTTCGTTTACGCTGTGTGATTGGTTGAAAGACGCCGCTTGTTTTTCACTGGTGGTGGAGCTTCGAGCCTCTCCGACTGTGTTTAGAGCTCTCCATTTGTTGCAAAGTTCCTCTCCAAACAAGTAAGTGGCTGTGTCTTTCGGTAATGTGGGGCCGCTCGGTGTGCGGTGTGTAGTGGTGGGTCGGCCTTTTACTAGCGTGGCCGTTTCCTCCACTGGCAGCGCCTCGCGACTGTTTTTTGTCGTAGAGAGTTTTGGGTGACGCGTTATAATGACGATGTTTCTTAAGACCGAGACTGTCCTGCGTGACCAACGTGGACTCGATGCTCGTTGTTTTTAACGGCAGCTGAAGAGTCCCGCCTGGGAGTGCGGTGGTACAGACGTGTTCTTAACCTTGTCCGTGCCTTGTGCTCCAATACAGACTCCAAAATGGCTGACTACGATGAGGAAGAAGTTGTGCGCGGTGTGACGGTTCGTGACGTGAAGCCCGCTGACTTCATCAAGGCTTACGCCGAGCACCTGAAGCGATCGGGTAAGATCGAGCTGCCCGCTTGGTGGGACGTGGTCAAGACGGCCTCGTTCAAGGAGCACTCGCCCGCCGACCCGGACTGGTACTACATCCGTGCCGCCTCGATCGCGCGTAAGGTGTACCTGCGCCAGTACACTGGTGTGGGTTCTCTCAAGAAGGTGTACGGTGGCGCCGCCCGCAAGGGTGTGCACCGTCAGCACTTCCAGAAGGCCTCGGGCGGTCTCATCCGCCACATCCTGCAGCAGCTGGAGGAGATGAAGGTCGTGGATAAGTGCCCTGAGGGTGTTAACAAGGGTGGCCGCAAGATCACCAGCCACGGCCAGCAGGACCTGGACCGCATTGCCGGCCAGGTTGTGCGTGCTTAAGTCCGGAGGCTTTCTACAGCCGCCACTTAATCGGATCAATGAACCAGAGAGCTATTTTGCAATAAAGCTAGTTTCAACGCGCTCTGACGCGTCGGCTTTTATCAATTCCTTGTGCCATGTTGCCATTATAGTTAAGTAGTTGCCTTCGTCTCTTGCTGTAGCAATCAAGAATAATGTTGTGCTCACGTTTACGACATTTCTTCGCCATGTTTTACAAATACCTTCGCGCCAACGTCTTCACGCGCGCATCAAACACTTCGGAAGAGATCGGCGTGTCGTATTCGTAGAAGGGATTCATCAGCAGCTGCAAAAAGGATTTAGATCGATTTCATTAATGTAGTGGCAAGTTCATTGTTGCTCTGTCCCTCACCTTGACGTAGAGCTCGTGCACTTCGTGGAAAAAGGCCTTGACGGTGTCGTCGTTGCGGGTTTCGTGCAGCAGCAGGAATTTGACACCTGAGGCCGTGACAAACGCCGACACGAGCTGGTCGTTAAATCGGTCAACAACCTTGAGCGCCATGGCGGGCGTCGTCCACATGAGCTCGTCCACCAGATCCAGCGCTGCGTGCAGAACGAACTCGTCTACGTGCGCACTCTCCTCCCGCCGCGCACGCATCTCCATCTTGTACAGCGGTTCCTTGGAGCCTACCACCACGAACATCGACATGATCGGCTCTACAATCACGCTTTTTCTTTTATTGGGTTATAGTAATACTTGATGAAATAGTACCCTTTTGAGCTACTACTATTATTTTACTGACATGAGTTGCATTTATACTACTAAAGCAAATAGTAGTTTGTTTTCAAAATGAGTAGTAGTACTGTATTTACTCTCCAGCGCGGAACTAGATGTAGTATTCTTCACACTATTTTCAGCCTGTATGGCAAAAAAGCAAAATTTGGTGCAACAGGTTCACCGTGTAACCTGCGACTCCTGTAGCACCATTGATCGCCGCTATCCCACGCTGGCGTGGCTGCTTCGAGAACTATTTGGCGGGCGCTTCTTACAAACGATTTGCATCTTGTCACCGTTGTGAAAGATATCCCCGAAAATGAAGTTCTCTTCAACATGGGCAATACTGAAATCAACATAATATCATTTTCAAATGTTCAACGCCTAGCAAATAGTCATGCAATCGTTGGTCAGTTTTTTACTGTACTGTGCTCGCCCGCAGCAAAGTCCCGGAAAGCGAAGTTCAAGACACCATTGTACTGTAGCTATTCACAATTCATTCCGCTGACTCGAGCGCAAGTCAAGCTACGGATGTTCAAGAAACTTATCGCCGTGTTCGTGGTGCTGGGACTCGCCAGCACTTCTAAAGTGAGCGCTGGGCCGCTGGCCTACGGCATTTGCCTGACCGGGTGCAATGCCGTCGCTGTGGCATGCCATGCCGCTGCTGGAGCTGTGTTCGGCACTGTGACTGCCGGGTAGGAACCTTGCCCGCGCTCATTACCTGGAACGCCGCACTTGGGACATGCATGACGAGCTGCATCGCGGAACACCCTGGTGATACTGAATCTCGGTAACAAGATCTGTTTTATCGGTAGCAATTTCAGTAGCTCTAACACACGTCGCAGGCAAAGTGGTAATTTATTTATATTACTGGTTATGATTGTTCTTATGTTTTTGTTTTGTGGTTCCTGTGTCCAGCGCGTGATATTGTGCAGTCAGACCCGCTCCACACACGCAAATTTCAAGAGTGAAGGTCGTCTCCACACAGCGCGGCTTACGCGCACGTGAGATATGGTGAGAGACCTCCCCCCCCTCCTCCTCCTCCACGCCCGGTTACACTTGGCTAATGCTTCCACTCGTCGTTTATGTGTGCAGGAGTCTGAATCAAGCGATGACGAGGGCAACAGGATCGTGCGCGAGCTTCTCAGCGAGTACGACCTCATTCAAGAGCGGAAGCTACGAGACGGTGAAACAGAAGCGGACCGCCAACGCGAACTTGCATCAGCACGCGGGCGACTAATGATGAGTGCAAGATTTCGCGAACGTCTGGCAAGTAGCGATAAGAAACGAATGAAATTGTCAGTGGACAAGATGCGTGAGCACAACCGAAAGCTGGAGGTGGATTTGGGCAAGATATTTGGCGTCAAGAAGAATTGTGTCAGACTCCATGGAGAACGATGGAGATGCGGCGGGGGAGGGGAAGAAGGGCCTTGTGGAGAAGCGCTCGAGGTCAGTATCGCGCACTGCCGCCGATTCATGCGAACGGAAACGCAAGCGCAGCGCTACATTTACAACTTGCGACTGGGATCTTGAGGGTGCTTATCAGGGTGCCTTTGATGACGACGTCGCTGATCTCGATGACGATCGCGATGTGGATTACATTCCTGCAGATAGCCGCAAGGCAACGTCGAAAAGTCAGTCATGTGCTAAGAGGACGCGAACAGGTGCTACGACGACACGTGCAGCGACCTCGAAGAGGTGAAGAAGCTTCACAGCTCGATGGGGTCAGATAGTTCTCGGCTCCATTCCACTCTACGCCATTTTCAAACCTGTAGTGACGATCATCCCGAATTGCTACAGGACACGTTACCGAAAAAGGCCATGATTTCGGAAGTGGAATCAGCAGGTCAACCCTTACAAAATATGCAACCGACAGACATACAGAAGTGGATACCGAATAATGAAGATGAGGTTGATCGTCTTCTTGGTATGAATACCATTGTTCCTGATACTGAAGGTGCTTTTTTGGATGGTTTTTCGAGACGCTGGAACTCGTGGGAGTTTTTTCACGAGCAGTTCGATGTTTTTGCTGCGCAGTCGTACCAGCGCTTTCCATTACGTTCAACCACATCGATCACAAAGCGCAACAAGGACGTCTGCGCCGGCAAGAATTACGCAGCGGCTGGCGATGACGAAACGGTTCGTTCATCGTTGATACCCAGCGCGTGGGGTGTATACAGCAAGACCTTAAAATGCACGCACGGAATCAAGCAGCAGAAGCGTGGGAAAGGTGAGCGGACACATCGGGTGGTGAGATTCACCGGGTGTACCGCACAAATTAACGCAACGCTTCAGAAGAAGCATGGAGATGAGTACTACATTTATCTGAGCGTTAAGGGAAGCCACAACCACACATTGTCGCGGGAGTTATGGGATTACTATGCGGAGAATCGCCGTATCCGAGACCCAATTGTGCTTCAAACTGTCAGTGAAATGCGGGCAGTGGATCGAGTGCCAGGGGAATGTTAGCGTATCTACGGAAACGAACAGGTATGAAGCTATGTTCGTTAACCTCGTTAACCACTCTTGAGTTTAACGAGCTGCTTTGTGTTCGTAAGGGATGAAAACATGTCTTCGAGACGTCCACAACATGCTATAGGCCATCCGAAATGAGAAGCGTGGAGATACTTCCGACACCACGCGCGCGGAATCTGTCTTGCAAGAATTTGTATCCCATGCGGAAGGAAACTCTGCAACAATTTACGTGGAGCATGACACTCAGAAGGCACACGTAGTTGTGTTCCAGTCAGCTCGTATGAAGAGGCTGTTCCGTGCTTTTCCTGAAGTGGTGCTGGTAGACACCACCCACGGGACCAACGCAAACCAATACAAGCTTTTTAGCTTCCCGGTCACAGACTTTTTTGGGAAGGTACATCTGTAACACTTACTTGACTTGATACCGAAAATGAGCTAATCAATTGATTCTTACTGTTCATTGAAGGACAATACGTTCATCACGCACTCGTCAAATCTGAAACTCAGGAGAATCTCAGGCTCGCCATTGAATCCTTTCAAAGTTGCAACTCTTCGTGGAGCAAGATCAAGGTATTCGTTACGGACAAAGCCTTCCATGAGAAGGCCGTGCTTTTGGAGATGTTTCCCGCGTCTCGACAATTGCTGCGTACGTTTCATGTGGTTACGTGGCTGGAGCGTCAAGCAAGCCGATTGTCGGCCGGTACCCAACAAAACAAAGATAAATTGAAGGTCTCTCTCTCGTCGCTTGTGTACGCTCATTCGGAGACCGAATACGAAGACGGCAAAACGTATTTACTCTCTCTTTTTTGGATGGAAACAAAGAGCACGATCTATTTCGCTATTTTACCGACAACTGGGATGGGATTCGAGAGCAGTGGGTGCTCCACGAGCGAGGAAACTTGCCCCATCTTGGAAATCACACTAACAACCGGTTGGAATCTAAATGGGGGAAGATTAAGCAGGTTATGAACAAGGATTACTCCATTGACGAGTTGATATCCACGTTAATACTGCTGCAAGAAGTTGCTGAAGACGACTATATAGGTGAATATCACCGTGTAGGTTCGTGCCCCCAGCGCCATAATTACCAAGAACTTGCATTGCTATGGTTCTGAGCCCATTCGCGTATGATTTGGTGTCGGAAGAGTTTGAATACGCCACTGGAGGACGCGCTGACTACCGGATGCATATGCAAAGCGCTTTGGCGGCATTAGAAAGCGGCAGAACAGGACTTCGACACAAGGTCAATACCAGGGTAAGTTTCTCTGTTGCTTATAAGCGATATTACTTTTTCGGTAACACTAACTGTGTTGCCTTTGTAGCTCTTCGTGTGTGATTGTACTTTTAGGCAGACTTACCTACTGCCTTGTCGACACATAATGTACTGGCGACTTCAGAACCTCAGTGAAACTGTGCTGCCACCGTACAGTACGTTTGCGCAGCGCTGGATGCGAGGCTGCTCCGTTAATGACATTGCCGTGGGTGATGTGGGTGAGAGCAGTGTATCCCTTCACAAGATCCGTAGACCCCAGCAGAAGGCGAAGGCACTAAATGGAGATGATAAGTACTGCAAGGCAAAGAAGAAAATGGAGAAATTCATCTCGGTGGTGACGGCTCAAAGCACACCTACTTTCAGAGCGGCGCTAACGTTCCTGGAAGGGCTTACTACAGCACTGCGCGAGGGAAAGTTTGCTGAGTTTGCAGCTGGTACGACGACTACAGAATTAGCCGCTATTCAGATGGAGTCGGGTCTTACGGAGGATGACATATTGAGTGATTCAAAGTCCATGGCGAGGTTAAAGATGTTGGCGCGTAAGAAATCAACGGCGGCGAAGGAGCTCAAGAGCAACTCAGAGCAGTCTCTACCAAATAAAAACGCCAGGTCTTCTCACTACAGCTACAGACCAAGCCGGGAGCTCATTTTTTTTCGAGCCACCACCCAAATCACCTAGATTTTCAAAAAAACAGCAGCGAAAGGTGGAGCGAGCTAACAAGATTCGTTCTGCACGTGTGGAGTCCAAACTACATGCCGAAAAGGAGAAGCCCGTCACGTCCGATGACGTGCAGGCTCCTTTGGCAGACAAATATTCCTGGACAACGGTCAGATCGACTTTGGACGATTTCAAACTGCCTACAATTACGCCGGAAGGCACGGTAGAAGTCCGAGTCTTGTAGCCTCGTGAGCCAATGCCTACCATTACCAAAATGCTTGATATGGCGACGATTGAACAAGCAAAAGCCGCCATCCCGTACGACTTTGAAGAAACAAGGACGTACATTGCCTCGTGGAACGGGGTCGGATCCTTTACACAGGGCCAGTTGACGGTCATGGAGAGAATTATTAGTGTCAAGAGTACCCTGCGCCAGATTGGCTTTACGCTGGACTGAATTGAGAAAGCAGAATGGAATGAATGTGATCTAGCATTAGAACAGGATTCATTTCGCGATGAGCTCAAGGTATCGAAGGTAAGTGCCGTTGTTACTTGTTTTGTTACCGAATCTTAACCAAAGTTGTTACCGAAAGTTATGTAGTGTACATCCTTACAACTAATCTTTTTGAATTGAACTATGCATATAGAAAGATCGAAAGGCTGCTGTAATGAACATGCCACTGGGCACTAAGTATGTGGACGGAGAGGCTACATCATGTGCAAGTTTACTTGCATATCGAGAAGACATGTGGCTGAATCTCTGCTGCATGATTACCGGGATGTTGTATCTTCGACGCGCCTACAAGGGTGTAGGCGTCGTCAATCCGTCATTTTATCACAGCAAAACCACAGCTGATCGAATCAAGCTCGCGTCTGCCTTTCAACCATTTGCCATCACCAACAGGCGCATCATCGGTGTTTTAAACATTTCTGGAGCGCATTGGATCGCCTTCTACATCGACCGGAGAACGAATGTTTGCCACACGTTCGACCCACTGCAGGCAAGCGTCAAGAAGATGACCAACGCACTTCGCGAAATTGTCGAGCCGCTAGTTCATTCAAAAATGCCATTGGCATACGTGCCTGTGCAGTGGTGCAAACAGCGGGATGGAAGCTCATATGGTGTGCTATGCCTAGCTGTTCTCGAGCTTCTTGTTTCGGACAAAACTTGAAGCGACGGGTTGTACGACCTTTTGCCGTACCTACGTCTTCGCTATCTGAGCAAAAGCATCATACTCTTAGCTCAACGTAGTGACGAAAGAGGCATTCGTCTGTAATTTCAGAATATATTCACTTTGTTGTGCTTAGTTGCTCTGCATACTTGGAAAGAACTTCGATATTGCGTAAAATCCCCAAATAGTGACGGTGTGTACCTATGTCACTACACAATCATGTAGCACAGGATTATCCCTCCTGCTCATTGATACCTGCAATACATGAAGCTTAAGTTATAGAGGCATCTTTTAAAATACGCAGGAGACGGTAAGAAAACTATTCAATTAACATATGCTTTGGTAGGACTACAGTTTTTTTCCTAAATAGTAGACGGTCAAATGTCCTTCATTTTTCGGTATCAGTAACACGTGCCGCTCTTCGAAAACTGGAGTGTTTTTCGCGCCTGACTACTTTGGGCTTCGAACTGGTACGACGAGCGCACCTTCCTGCTTTTACGTTTGATTTCATTAGTTTTGTTAACGAGTGCATGTGACTTGAAGCAGGTGAGCTCCAGCAACCAAGCAAATGAACTCGTAACAAATAAGCGCATGCGTAATGTCTCTTTACACTTGGTAGCGCTGTGCGTGGACGGAGTGGTACACATAGTCTTAGCAACAAAAGAGCAATGCTTTGCGTAAGGAACAAGCATTGATACAATTGCATACTTATTTTTACGAGTTCATTTGCTCGGTAGCCGGGGCTCAACTGCAGAACGTAACACGATAGGAAAGAGAATGAACTCCCCGAACGAACAAGTTGTCCTTAATTTGAATAGGCTAGTGGCCAGCCATCATTTGAATTCTTAATCTTTGCAAATATCGAGACTTGGACGATACTGAAATCAATAGAAAAGTCTTCACGGATACAACCGTTGGAGATTTTGTTCGCAGCAAAGTCTCGGAAATGAAGCTCAAGGCAGTTGATGATCCTAAGCTGTCGTACCTGCAGCGTCTGCAAAGCAGTAGCAGACACAATTCGTTCCACCTTCTCGAGAACAAGTTAACTTCTCAACCTGCTAATTAGCCAAGATGACCAAGAAACTTATCGCCGCGCTCGTGCTGCTAAGCCTAGCCGGTTTTGTCTGATGTTCACGCTGGGCCTTTAGCCTACGGTATTTGCCAAGCGGGATGCAATGCCGTCGCTGTGGCATGCTTTGCCGCTGCTGGACCGATCGGCATGTTCGGCTGCAACATGTCTCTTGGGACGTGCATGGGTTTTTGTGTTGCTGCTGGCCTATCGCCAACACCGTAGTCGGCCGAGCCTCGGTACTGGTAAGACGAACGCATCTTCTAGTCTCCACTCCATCGCTTATGTTTTTGTGAAGGTGTGCTCCGGCGAGCAGATGAACTCGTAAGAAAATCGCCATGCGGCCGTCGCGGTGGCGATTCATGTCATGTCAACGTGGAATCCAGCTAAAAAAAAAGCGAGAATAAAAAACGAAAATGAAATATGGTTCCAACACGCAGCACCATATGTACTTCATCATGGACGCGGTACCGAAAAGTACGAACGCCTAGAGATTCCGACAACACTCAGCTCCTTTTTCATTGGTTTAAAAAGTTGTACCATTGATTCTTCAAAACTGTCAAAAACACCTTCGGTTTACTGGTACTCTATGCAGAAAGCATTCAAACCACTCGCGTCCTATGCCGACGGCGAATTCCTCCTCCATAAATCATGCATGGTCCATGAAGTATTGTAGAAAGCGTGTCGACGACCGGCGTAGTCGCCACAATGTTGGCTAGCACTGAATAACGAGTCGCGGACTACGACTGAACTTCTGTTTGAAGATGCACTTGCACGTTTGCTTTACCCTATCGATATAATTAACAGTCATCGCACCATGCTGCAGCTATACTATAGCTGCCAGCTTATAGCTGCTATAGTAGGCATTCCGACGGCAAGTTGAAGTGGAAATCCACCAAAAGGATCTGCAGTCGCAATATTCGATGCTCGATTACCGGTATTGTCAGCCATTCCACTGGCCTTTGACGCTTCCTACGTCTTGAAAAATCTTTCGGTGACGGTGGCAGGCGGCTCTGCTCAAACCAACAAGCATCACCGCAAGCAAAACTGCAGTTGCAATGGAGGGCTACGACCGGCCGTTTACGTTTATACTTGACTTTTGTAAGTGCTGCCCATCTCCTTCACCACGTCACACAGTGCACAAACCAGTTCAGCGCATTCCAGCGCCTTCGAGCAGCTACGCTCGACTTCGGCACTTCGGGTGGACAGGCAACACCGCTGCGAGATCGTCACACTCCAGTAGCTCTTTTCCTGCAGAGAGACATAATGGCGGAGACCTCGAGTGACCGATCTCAGAGCCCCGTGAAGCTCGCCAAGCAGCTCGTGGCGGACACGGCCGCCGCTATGGCCGCGTCGCTCGGTGTAGCGCCCTTCATCACCATCGTGGACCGCGCCATCATCGAGAATGCCAGTGGCGCCCGCCCGCTGGGCCGCGGCCTTAATGAGCTCAGTGCCGATTTCCTCAAGCACCCGCTGCGCTTCATTGGCAAGCGCGAGTTCCACCTCATCTTTGGTCTCTACACGGCCACGTACGTCACCGCCAACGTCGTTGACTCTGTGTGCGAATACGCCGAGACGGACAACCAGATGCCCAAATTCATCGGCACTACGGCCGTCAATATGTCGCTCTGCATTGCCAAAGATCGTGCCTTCGCGCGTATGTTCGGCGTCATTGCCCCTGCAGCGTTCCCGCTTACATCAATCGGTCTCTTCGCCGTGCGCGACTCCATGACGTGCGCCGCGTCATTCAACGCCCCCAAGGTGCTGGCTAAGAAGATCGAAGACAAGGGTCTTATGGAAAAATCGGGTGCCAACACCTTCGCACAGCTCGTGTGTCCTGCCGCCGTGCAGTTCCTGTCCACTCCACTGCACCTGCTAGGTCTTGATCTGTACAACAACAAGGGCCACCCTATGTCGCAACGCGTGGGCTTCATTCAGCGTGAATACGTCAAGTCCGTGCTTGCTCGTGTCGGCCGCATCGGACCTGCCTTTGGTATCGGCGGTGTGGGCAACGCCTACTTCCGCAACACGCTCCGTTCAAAACTGGATTAGAATTTTTGGTCAAGAAATCGTGAAAGCAGCAACGGGTTCTAAGTCACCATAGATACATCGCATACCTTGGGGTGAATATATATTGTACGGCCTGACCCTGGCATGCTGCTTGTAAAAACGCTGCTGCTTGCTGGACATTATAGTGTGCTATGTCATCGCGTACAAGTGCTTTATGGCTAGATAAGTGCAGAGCGTGTTTATCATCTACTATTGTAGTAGGATACTATCGGATACTGCTGCCATTTGCTTGTTCAAGCTCTTGTATTCCTACAGCTTTGCGTGCCAAGTGCGCGCAGGTGGGTGGGTGCCTACAACGCTTTGCAACTCTTCTAGTTATCGGCAGTGTCGTCATCGTCATCGTCCTCTTCTCCTTCCTCTGCCTCCTTCAGCGCCACCTCTTTGATCTCCCGCTCCAGCTCAGCAAAGTTTTTCAGCACCTTCCGTACGCTTCGTTCCGCCTTCTCCGGGTTAATGCGGGCTGCTGATGCGCGATCTTTCCGTAGTTCCTTCAGTAGAGGAGTATCCGGACCCTGATCGACAGAACGACATCACAAACGTTAGCATACCATCACAATGACCATGACACAATACACTTCTCTGACAAACCTCGTGCTCGAATAACACCTCCATTTGCTTGTCGTATGCCTGAAGAAGCAGCTTCAATAAATCCTCCGAGGACAGCGCGAAGAAATGCAGGAACGACGGCTTGTCGACAGACGACCGGGTGTCTATGATTGAGCCTAAGTCATCACCCTATTTCAGCAATAATAACATCAATAACTTTAGTACATGTACACCCAGAGTTCACTGGTTCAACGTTTAAAACACAGGAGAGCTTACCTTTACGCGGATGAAGGCACCAGGATATCCGTCAAGCTCTTGCACACCATGCAATTTCTAGCCAAAAACAATCGACAATGTCAGTAAAATATCGCAATTCCATTAAGGTCCTGTCACCTACCGATGCTGATGTTTGTACAGGAGGCCACTCCATGGCGTACCACCAACGGCACAGCAGTTCTTGAGCTAGTCGACCCTTAAGCGTCTCGTACAGTTCTTCAGTGCACTCCTGCTGTCGGATCTTGATCTGTAATAGCCACATACAGTCAGTTGCACAATGCATCTTCATCAAATTGATACGGTCGGCTCCCACCTTTATTACTCGCTTCTTGGTCTTGCGTGGTGTGGAGCGAGAGCTGAGCGTGGTGACTGGCGCTTTCTCCTTCTTAACCTTCGTGTCTACTTTCAATTTCTTGCGTTTAGCTAGGCCACTGATGGGGATATCGTCGTCACTGTCGCTGTCGGACGCCTGCCGCTTGCCGTTCTCAGTTCCATTGGCCACTGACGGCACCTCAGCCTTCATTTCAGTCTTCACTTCGGTCTTCACCTCTTCCTTCACTACCGGCGTTTTAGCTCGCAATGCCGAGAGCGGGACATCATCATCGCTGTCGCTATCACTGCGGCACAAACAGAAAAAGCGTGAAGTGAGATCTTCCGACTTCCCCACAATATAGCGGCGGCCACAGACAACGTAAAGAAACCAGAACACTACGATAAGGTAGTGCAGCGCTTCTTCTATCTATCTGGCTATTCATCGAGGCACAAACCTGTCGATAATGCGCGGAATGGACGAAAGCGCGCTCATCCTCTGTGTCGCTGGCGACAAATAAAATGGTCGAGTATGGGTCCTTTGTTACTAAAATGAGGTAAATTTGTGACAGTTCTTGACCCACACCAAGAGCCATTGGACGATAGTGAACGGTGTCCATGGACGACGACCCGGTGGTGCGCGAGATCCCTGTGCATCTCGCCGATGAGCTGCGTCAAAACCTGTGCGTATATTAGCGTTACATATGTCTTCATTATGGCGTTTTCTTATTTAATGTATGGCTAACGGATGACTGGCGAGCAGCTACATGGTGCAGTTCCCACTGCGACCGACGTATCGCCCGATGCCGGAACCGCCGCGTCGTGCGCGTATTAAGCCCAATAACCAGCTGATGCAGCTCGATGTTCATGTGGATCAACGCAGCGAACACTTCGATCAAGACGCGGAGGATTATCTTAAGCAGCAGCACTTGAGACTGCAATCGTCCAGAGTGCCAGCGCTGTCCAATTACGTCGTGGGCGTCTTTCGCCAGGGCCAATTGCACCTCACGCCGCTCTCTGCAGTTATGCAAATGCGTCCCAGTCTCTCACACATTGACGACGCTGCTAACGAGGAGGAAGAGGACATGGAAGTGGAGGAAAAGCTGGAGCCACCGCCTGCCGAGTTAAAGGAAGTGCAGTTCCAGTTCAAGAAGAAACAGTCGGAACGTGCCATCTCAGCCATTCAGAACTCGTTTGCATACAAGAAGCAGCAGATTGACGCAGAGAACTGGATCGAGCTCCAAGTGCAGGACAAGAGCGTACGTAAATATGCTGGGAAGTCGATCCTGTTCAGTGTCTTGACATGCTGTCTTATGACTGTAGAGTGCTGGCGCTGATGATGAGTTTGAGAACCTGTTCAGTGAGAAGGAAGAGGAGGTCGTGTCCACCATGACGCCTGACCAATATATCAAGGCGTTGCAGTACCGTGCTATGGCTGCTGTGGATAAACCTGCAGCTCCGTCCAACCCGGCACAGTACGTATTACTCTGGAGTGTTTAATTTTAAACAGACAAGAAGAAGCTTACCTTTTTCTTATTGCCATGCACAGGACTAACCTTGAAGACGAAGAGGAGAAGGATGAAACGATGGAGCCTGTTACTGGACGCCTTCTTGATGGTGTTGATGCCAAGTACGCGGACGTATTGAGGCTGCTCGCCACCGACCAGATCATGCACTTCGACACGCTTACGAAGCTTCTTCCGGCTCGTAGTGAGGACGAACTACTGAACGCTCTCAAACACGTCGCTGTACACGTGCGAGGACGTCTTCTCCCCTCCAGGTATTGGTGATAGTTGGCGATGATTGATATGATATTTTAGAGGGACTTACTCTTGTTCTAGTGCCTTAGTGTGCCGTGGAGAAGCGACTGTACGCGCTCGCAATGAGATTATCAAAGCAGTACGTTAGATACTCCACTTTTCCTTGCTGGTAGAGACTTGACTAATCGCTGTACGTTGGATCCTTAGTTGTCAAAATCGACCACTGGTGTATCACGTATTGAACTTGTAGAGGATTTCTCTCTGGACGCAGACGTTGCCAAAACGATTCTAAGTGGTAAGATTTTGCCAACGTCAGCAGCTTTGGCTGTTCGCAGTTCTAATTCCTCATCTTACGTGGTGCAGAGTTTGCTGTTCTGGAGTCGACCACACGCAAGTGGAGCTTCCGTCTGGGCCCCGACAACTCGTTCACAAAGCGGTTCCCTGCCGTCGCAAAGGCAATTAAACTTTAGAGTAAGGAAGAACCGACAGTCCTCCTCGTCTCCTTTTCCTTCTTGTTGCGCATGAACTCCAGTGCCATTGCCCTCCACTCGGCATACTCTGCAGGCGTTGCAGCAGTCACTCCTTTCCTAGATGAAGTGCCTCTCACTGTTGTTACATCCCCACGAGATGCTCGTAATTGCTGTAAAACACGCTGCTGGGCCAATGACTTAGGGGGCGAGGCCATGTCACCGTCAAGACTCGTCCTCTGTCGTTTCGTTCGCTCCTCCTCTTCCAGCTGCTCTATACGATGCTGCTCTGTGAGTTTCTTGGCTGCTCTCTCTCCTGCAAAGCTACGACGTTTCTTTCGATCCATAATTGCGCCACTCAACGAAGCCTGGCATTGAGCCTCGATAGAGGACACGATAGCGTCGAACTCCTTTACGTTACCGCACACAGCGTCCAGGAGTCTGTCTTGGTTCAAATTCATCTAAAAGATTACAAAGTCACATCGTTAGCAACTCTTCAAGATCTCAGTCTCCCACCCTGTCCCTCCCTCACCTTTGCCTGCTTGGTAACTGCAAACAAACACGCAGCTGCAAATATGGGGTCCTGGCCGTTCATCGTCGCCACTACTGGCCCCAACGGATGCTTGCTCCTCTTCTTCCGGTTCGCTGCCGCAACCTTCGCGAGATATGCACGATATTCATCCAGCACTCGATGTACGATCTCCGTCAGCGCCTCGCAGCCAAACTTGATGCACAAAGCTGCCGGTGATGCCTTGACTACCGTACGCACGCCCACCGCGTCCACCACCTTGCGCACTGTGGGCTCCACTAATCTGCTATTGGCGCCTGCGCATTTTGCCAGTCGCTTCTTGTCCACAGACTCCTCCAGCGACCGCGCGGCCACCAAAATGCACGCCACAGGTCCAGCAAAGGGGTCCAGCGCCGACGACTTTTTCGCACTCGTTACGCGCCAGTTCTCTTCCGCTCGAGCCACTACACGCGCTGGCAGTCCGCCATACTTGGCGGCGATTGTCTTCACGTTCATGGAGCTTTTGATAAAATGGCTACGTAAACTAAATCTGTTCATATATATGCTATATCATAGGTATTTGGTGTAACGACTGTGTAACACCAGATGCGCATTGAAGCTCAAGAGGCCACGTTGACCGCACGCGATGGAAGTGGAAGCCGTAGACGCGCCGCCGCCGGTCGAGGCGCCAGCTGAAGGTAAGAGGACAAAGGGGGACTGTACGTGTGTGTCTCAACGTATCCATCTTTGTGTGGATATGGCTCCTTCTAACCGTTATTTGACGCTGTTAGACTCGCACCTTGAAGAACCTGAGACATCGACGCAGCAACAGCCTTCCCCACCGCATTCCAATGGCGGAGCGGACGTCTTGACGCAGATGCGCGCATGGCAGGAACGTGGTGCGCGTATCGAGCAGCTATTAGCTAAGAAGAACGCTAAAATACAGGAAATGGAGGAGACGGTGAGCAGTTGTAAACGTAACTAGAACCTGAGAATTTGCTGATGTGCTGTGCGTGATACAGGAGAACAAGTTGAAGCGGCTTCTGGCCATGGCTAAGCGCAGTATCGACAATAGCAAATTGGAACTGGCAGAGAAGGATGGGATGATACAGAAGCTACAGGAGGAATTGGCCAAGAGCCAACAGGCCAGACACTCGTGGTTCGTGGACGCATCCACGCGTGATCCAAGGCAGTTGCTACATAAAGTGGCGCACGCGAACTTGCTCTGGTGTCTGGTCGAGTACGTAAACGAAAGCGATCTTGACGACTCGAAGGAGTTTGCGTGGCATTGTTTTCATAATGAAGAAGAGATCCAGGCATACACAAACCGAGCGACGGGAGAACCCTTGACTCTACCGGACTTTTCAATGACGCCGTATGAAGTGGAGCGTGTGGTACGTATTAGAGTTATGGTAACCCCAGTCGTGGTGTTAACGTATTTTATGCTGTGTATATTGTAGAAAAAGAGTCTAAAGGAAGAAATCGACCGCGTACAGGAAGAATTCCGTCGTTATCGTGTGCGGTCGGAGATCACACGGAAGCAGAAGGACGCGGAGATCCGCAAGGTTTGTTACATATTGTAAATGTAATTGGTACAGTACTGATGAACGTGGCTTGGTTATACAGATGAACATGAATGTGATGGCGAAACAGACGGAGCAGATAGCGGAGACTGATCTCAGTGGGGAGCTGCAAGCGTCAAAGGCGCAGATCCGGCGGCTGACAAAGGCGCAAACGGAAGCTGAAGAACGGGTATGGGAAACAATGTTGTATCTTGTGTTTTATGCAGTGTATTCATTTCATACTCGTGCAGGAATCCGACTGGCGACGAAAGTTTGAGAAGTTGATGAAGGATTATGAGAAGCTCAGCGGTACTATGGGCGAAACAGTACTCGCGATGGAGTGGAGGGAGAGGTGCGTTGTTTGTCAGGCTCGTGTGTGGAGGGGGAGTGTTCACCTGACGTTGCTACTCGTTGCTTTACAGATATGAACAGTCAGTCCGTGAGAAGCGAGAGCTAGAGAAGAAGATGGAAGAACTGAAGCTGCTGACCAGTGGGGCGTTCGGTAACGGTAGCGACAGTGGCAATGGGGATCTGCAGTCTCTGCGACAAGAGTTCGCGCAGTACCGGAAGCGTGCACTGAATGCCGTGGAACAGAAGGAGAAGGAGCTGAACGATATTCAAGCGCAATACCACGAAAACGGAGGTGGAAGCAGCAACGCAAGCCGCACGAACAGTTTCAAGGAAGTTCGCGTTCGTCGCATGAGCATGGAGTCCAATAGCAGCCTGTCAGGATTCGAGACACCCAACGCAACCAAGACGAATGAGTATTTGAAGAATATAGTGTACAAGTACATGGCCTCGGACCAAGATGAGGTACGTTACGGGGACTCAAAAATCTGTTGCCAGGATAGCTGTGCTAATAATGCTCTTGGTTGCAGGCCAAGGAGCACATGGAGAAGGCCATCGCGACCGTTCTCAACTTTACACCAGCAGAAATCACGGCCATTCAGGTATGTAGAAGTGCGCTTATAAGGTTCACAAGTACTGACCTGCTCATTGCTATCTTTTATTATGTAGGAGAAACGCAAGCAGCAACAGGGCTGGTTTTGGTAACTCAACTCTGAAATTCTATGATTACACTCACTGTCTCTCGCATTTCATTTCATTCATCCGGTTGAGCGATTGCCTGTCTGTTGGTTACTGATAGATTTGCAGTTGAGTTAAATTATTATTGCCATTAGTTGAGCTCATTAATCGTGATCGGATTTGAGCTTGTCGAGGTGGCGTACGTATCTCTCCATTCGTAGAGGGACCAGCGTCGGCGCTTCAGTTCATGACGAGCAACATCAACCGCCTTAACGCTGAGGGCGTTCTCCAGACACCCGTAACAAAGCGCGATCTGCTGCTGCACCAAGCGATGATCTGGTAACACGAACGTGAGTTTGTGCAGGCTACGACAGTCCGGACACACGTAGCGCTCACAGAGTTTGCAGCGACGTCTCCAGCGGAAATTTCTGCCCCCAGTCACTCGACTAGCAGCAGCAGAGAGAAGGCTGGAGACAGCAGAGCGTTTCTTCCCACAAGACACACAAGGGCCGTCAGCCATGGGATCAAGCGTCGGTATTTGTCTGTCTGATCGATGTCGCTGGCGTATGGCCCATTTGATCTTCTTCATCTGGCAGCAATGGACATTTCGGGATACAGAGAGTAATGTCCGCGCAATAGACCGCGTGACGATAGAGTTCTCTAATCCGGTTAGAGGATTAAGGTACCCTTTAACGTAGACATCCGTTTCGTCGCTATTCTTCTGTCTGTAAAATGCACAAATGGACATGTTGCCTCGTATTGCTGCGGAACGCTCTGGTGTCTCTGGGAATTGGATCGAGTGCACAATTTGGTAGCCAACTCTCTCCCCATTGCGAAGATAGTCGACACCTGTGGCCTCCAGATACACGTAGTCACGGTTCTTGACCATCGCTCGAGCATGTTTCGACTGACCTTTTTCCATCCACTTGATTACAACCGAAGTGAACGGGTCGTCCACTGTCGGAGATACGAGTGTTGCCAATACACTGCCACGTACAAGACCGTCCTTGACGTACGACGTCTTGACGCGCATTTGATCCAATGTCGGACACATGAATCCGTACATCGTATCGTCCAGTTCTCCTTTAATCGACCCAACCACTAAAACTGACGGTATGGTAGTAGTCGACGACTGTGTGAAGACTGGCGCTCGTCGGTCTAAATGTCCTGCCGCTGCTCCCATCGCCGCTCCGAAGCCAAAGGATTGAGTGGTGCTGCGTTCCGCGTACGACCGCAGACCGCCCTGTTCGTACATGAGTTTCCACCGCGACTTATCCACGTTACCGTTGCCATTTTCGTGCAAATGCTGTTCGTATGCCTCGATGTTCCGTGCCACGAGCGTTTGTGTCAATGTCTCGAGCCCTGTAACCGCCTCAGCCGACAGCGATAGCAGCGCGAACGGGTTCGAGAAGCGGTCGCTGACGCGCGACGTCCGATTCTCTTCGCTGAGAATGGTGCTGGCTTCTGTACGCCGGTGGTGCATGTTCAGCAGCGCTCGGAATCGACTGTGGAGAGACGAAAATTCAGCCGCGTAGGTCTCAACCGCCATCGCTCTCGGTGGACATGCTTCCTCGCGCATAAATCGGCACTTTAGCCAGGTCAGCTCGCGAGATGCTCCAAATGCCAGACGAGAATTGAGTCAGGAAGCCGCGGCAGATCATGGTCGACGTGCCGAGTCCAGCTGCTGTCGGGAGCAGATTAGACCGATATATCGCCTGAAAATCTGGCTTTCGCTTCAACTGGCCTTCCCAACATTCAGAAGACGGTGCTTCACCGCAAGTCGATTACAGGCGGTGCCGTGCATGCCGTCAAAGTGACCATGGAGCGCCGCATTTGGCTTAGAAGCACAGTTTGTGGTCGCGAAACAGAGTCACCATTAAAGCCGAGTCCATGACCCATCTGCCCTTGTTAGACATTTTTTTCCCAACATTTTTTTAGTGCAGCAAACACTGCGTGTTTCTCTTTTTGCCCACAACAAAACCTTAACAAGAAAAATCTGCTCTTATTAATACTTTTTTGCTAGAAAGCGACTCACTATGGTTTTTGAGTATGCTCTAACGTCTTGAAAAATGACATTACTTAAAGAGGAAGGCATGCACGATTCGAGGAATAGTAGTTTGCTTGGCGCAGTAGCCCCGAGTGTCGATGGTTGTATGACGGACAGTAAGCGAGAGAACTTCATCCACGAATCTCGCCAGTGTGCGCGTCAGCCGCTTGCCACCCAGCAAGCCGGCAAGGATTCCGCCGGGGTTCGCTCCGAACACGATCTGGTCCCTGAAACCCGCGCAGAGCTCACAAGGTTCCACGCGATGTGCGTCGCGGACAATACTTAACAATTTACTGCGAAGATTCACAAATTCTAGCAGCTTCCGTTCGATTTGGATGGTCGGTCTCCGTAGCCGCATGTCGTCTTGAACCACCTCAATACATGTACCGGCATCGGGGCTCGCGCGATCCGAACTTACTGGGTCGGCAAACACTTTGACGACAAACCAGTCTTTCATACTAGCGCAACGCACATGAATCGAGTCAACCTTTTGAGCTCCAAAAGCGCAATTCGTCTGGCCGACACCATCGAATGTGTGGTCGTGACCGGTACCATCAATTGAAGATTTGAGCCCCGCTTGTCGGAGAGCGTTGGCATCATGGTATCAGGAGACGGAACGGCTTATGATACTTGTGGCATACTTCTTCTCGATAAAATCGAGAATGAAGAATAGATTACAGTGTTAACTGGACGAAAGTTAAGGTTTCGTGATCCGCGAGACGGATGACTTATCTTGCCGATTGGACTCGCGCTGAATACATGTAACTTAGTGGTTTCTCGTACCCATATAGACGACGGGTCTCATACATGTATTAACGACTGGCGGAGCGCAGCCTTTGATGGATCACGTGACTGAGTGCCCGTTCAAGACAACAAAATGGCTAAGACTTATACAGTATGAGTCATTCTTAAGTAGCAATCCTGCAGAGTCTGAAGAAGTCAAACGATCGTTCTCGTTGGGTCCTGTGAGTACTGGTAAGTTACTGTAGTAAATAACACTGAAGAGTAAACGCCATAGTCACTGCCTCGAACAACTTTTCTGAGAGCTAAGCACCAAAAAGTATTATTACCCAATGGTACCCTAGAAAAAAATGAAACTACCATGTATTATACTAGTAAATTAATTTTACGCTTCTTTTCAATTTTTGATATATTAATACTTATTAAAATAATTCATTCTTCGAAATACAGAACGCTTGGACTTTCTGATTCCAATCTGAATCAGACATATTTAACCTACTGATTGGCTGAAAACGCCTCGTCATTTCCAGCCAGCCAGCTCCATCGAACCAATTCAAGTTGACACGCGACACCTTGGACCATGAGCGATCCCGTGGGCGACAAGCGCTTCCAGAAAGTGCACAATGACCCGGTAAATCGCCTGAAAGGTGTTGCATTGATATGTATCAATTAGGCTGACCAAGTGCACTAAATTTACAGAGGTTCGCACGCAACTCGAAGCGCAAGAGCAAATTGCAGATCGACAAGCGCTTTGCTGGGGCGCTGAAAGACGAGCGATTCCAGAGCGTACAGGGCAAGTACGACAAGTACGGACGTCGCATTGAGAAGAAAGACAACGAGTTGAAGAAGTTTTACCATTTGGAGGAGGAAGAAGACGATGAGGCCAAGGCCAAGGCTCCATCCACGACGAGCTCCGACGACGACAACGAAGATGCGGATGCCACCGTCACCAAGAACAACGAGAAGCTCTCGCGTCTTGAATATCTGAACCGCATGGCTCGCGGTGAACTCGAGTCGAGCTCGGACAGCTCCGACTCGGACTCGGAGGCCAGTGACGACGAAGAGGTCGAAGCTGCTGCCAAGGAGGAGAATGAGAACATCCCAATGGGAGAAGAGACCAAGCGATTCGCTGTGCTTAACTGCGACTGGACGCGAATCCGTGCCGTGGACTTATTTGCACTCTGCCAGTCCTTTGCGCCTGCCACGGGAGCAGTGCAGAATGTGACGATCTATCCGTCAGATTTTGGTCTCCAGAAAATGGTAAGTGTAAAACTGCTCAGTTTTTATTCAACTGGGTAATTTGATACTGACATACGAGTTGATAACGTAGAAAGAAGAGGAGCAGCACGGCCCACAAGGACTTTGGAATGACGAGAACAAGACAAAGAATCCGGAGGACGAAGAGAAAGCCGAGACCGATGAGAAGGATGAGACGGATAGTACTGAGGAGGAGGAGAAGGCAGGAAATACCGCCAGTGGTGACGAGAATAGTGACGCAGAAGGCGAGGAAGATTACGACTCGGATGACCCTCTCGGCGTCAAGAAGAGCGTGACGATTGAAGGCGAATCCGACGGCTTTGACCCCGAGAAACTGCGCAAGTACGAGCTGCAGAAACTGCGCTATTACTATGCCGTCGTGACGTGCGATTCGGTCAAAACCGCCAGCACGATCTTCGACCAGTGCGACCAGCTCGAGTACGAGACCTCGTCCAACGTTCTCGACCTTCGCTATGTGCCGGACGACACGACGTTCACCAACCCACCAAAGGAATCCTGCGACAGTGTCCCGGACCGCTACAAGCCCGCTATCTTCGCCACCGTTGCGCTGCAGCAGACAGACATCAAGCTCACGTGGGAGGAGGACGACGAGCAGCGTCTGGAGCTTCTCACGCGTCCGACAGACTGGAAAGATGCTCATGACGATGACTTCAAGGCGTATCTGGCCTCAGATGTGTCCGACGCCTCCGAAGCTGAAGACAATAGCGACAGCGACGAGGAAGAACAGGCAGATGCCGCCCCAGACAGCAAGAAAGAGGCCAAGAAAGAAGCCAAGATCAAGAAGTTACGCAACCGCTACCGGTCGATGCTGCTGGGTAGCGATGCAGAGGACGAAGACAGCGATAGCGTCCCAGCAGGAGGCTTGGGAGCCAGCGGCGATGAAGAGGGAGATGCCGGGGATATGGAGATGTCCTTCACTCCTGGCGCAGTCGACGTACTGAAGGCTAAGCGACAGAAAGAATTGGAGGCGAACGAGACGCCATTCGAACGTTATACACGTGAGAAGAAGCAGGAGAAGAATCGTAAATTACACGAGAAGCGTGCACGACAGAAGCAGCTGGAGCGTGAACAACGCGAGGTACTCAAGAAGAAAGGGCGTGGCGCTAAAGAGGCCAATCTACTGCGTGAAGCGATCAACTGTGGCGATGGTAGCGAAGGTGGTGACAGTGATAGTGACCAGGACGAGCGTAACTTTGACATGAAGAAGATTGCCAAACAGGAGAAGGTCAAGACTCTCAAGGGCAAGCGACGCGCCAAGGAGATGAAGAAACTGGCCAAGCACGAGGCCAGTGGAGGACTGCAGGAAGGCTTCGAGTTCGACGCGGCTGATCCACGTTTCAATGCGCTGTATGCCAAGGGCTCCCAGTTCCAATTGGACCCCACGGACCCGAAATTCAAGAAGACGGAGGCGACGCAGGCCATTTTCAAGGAGCGACGGCAACGGTACGACCAGGACGCGACGCAGGACAAGAGTATCAAGGCGGACGCGGCTGCGGCTAGTGCAGACACAGACAAACAGACACTGGCTGCCATGGTGGAGAACCTCAAGCGGAAATCGCAGCAGCAGGACAAGAAGAAGACTAAAAAGCACAAAAAGAGCAAGGCATAATTGGTGCTGAGTGTGCACGGAAATACAGTACCCCACAACGTCAACTTCTCGAGCCTGTCAGCATACTCACTGATATGATTGTCTTCTCTATAGAGTCCTCCCCGGTCGTTTACTAACTGATACTATTGACGTCGTTGCCGAGGTCGAAGTGTCGATCAAGGTAAAAGCTACGATGGGGTAATTGGGGATGCTGAGGAATTTAGCTCGGGAGAAGAGAACTACATGTACTTCGAAGTACTCCACTGCAGGAATAAATGAAAGTATTTTAGCTGTTTGATTGTGTTTGGTTACGACGTCACGTATGGGTACAGCGTACAAGTAGTAAACTGACCGGGAAGGACACGTTAAATAATGAGCTGCTTGGCGTATTAGAGCGCTTAAGCAGTTTAAAACGAAACGAGTTTCTGATAAAATTCTGATTATTTCTGATAAATTTGAACCGATTCTCGTTTCGTCCTAAGATTCAGAACCATACACTACGTAGCTGCTGTCGAGAACGAAACGGAATCAGAGTGCTTCATAGCCTCAGATTTTTCCACCACACAATGATGGAATCGGGGAGCGGCAGCGACTGTGATAGTGACGACGACGTGCTTGCATACAGACGGTTGGCGTCTGAGCTGCTCGACCGCTCTCGCATCAAGCGTCTTCACGGTGGCTGGAAGGAGGCCTCGCATCTCCACTATCGTGCTCTTGTGCTGTACTACGAGTCCAGGCCTCAGTACTCTATTCCCCGAGTGCGCTTTGACATCTCGTGCGTGACAGACGACACATGTTTTGTGTTTACCGCTTCACCCACAGCCAACTTCACAAACTATTAAGGGCTTTCCGTCTACCACGTGTCATTCACACCGAAGGACACTCTCGGGCAAGCTGTACGGGACTTGAAGGATTGTGTATTACGCTTCACCGTTTGGGATGTCCAACTCGATGGCTCAACTTGTCGATGATCTACGGGCGCTATCCTAGTGCCCTTAGTAGTATTTTTTACTTTGTCATTCGCTATATTAATCTTCGGTGCACCAGGATGTTAGCTGGTAATGTGGATTTGATCTGCTCTAGATTGGAGATATATAGCAAAGCAATCTATAATCGTGGTGGTGAATTAGATAGCATATGGGGCTTCGTTGACGGGACGGCACATCGTCATCGCGGGTATGCACTTCACTAGTGCCACTAGCTGCCTCATTTTCTCTTTTGCGAGTTTCATACTGCCGTAGCAGCATTCCAATTCGGTCGCGACACACCCGCGCTGTGAAATTGGTTTTCAGACAGTTGTTGATACGAGTAGCAATACCTTCCCAGGCCCCCTTTACAGCCCCACGCTCTGTTTCATAAGGTGGAGAAGACAGAACTTCAGCCAGTAGAATCCTGTCGGCCTTTGCATTGAACCGGGAACGATGCGCTACGGACGGTGTAGCCGGTTGAGCGAGATCCTCCTCTTCGTCCGCTTCTATTCTCGTGTCTACATCCCCTTTGGACGCCGATCCATCCTCTTCGTCTTCGTCTTCAAACGGGTCCGTGAGGGAGGGAGATTCGCTGTCGCCCAATCTAGATGCGGCCATGTCAGGGTGGAAGGGGGGATTTTTTATGAGCAGCGCGGCACTGCCAGTGCAAAGTTTTTGTTTCGTCCGCAGAGCTTATGCAACAATTGTCAGAGTCGGTACGAATCTATGCGCCCCATTTTTTTCGTTTTTAAGCTCATTTCGTTCCTTTGGCTTAAAGGCTCTAATATATTATCATCACTGACCCCAAAACGGTCACGCTTTATCAGTGCTGGCCCCCAAATCAACACATGGGCGTTGCCCGGTTGTGATTGGCAGCTTGACTTGAAGTCGAGAGTAAAAAGAAAGAAATAAGCAGCTTAGATTAGTATAAAGAGCTTTAGAACGTGTAGATGACTTCGTCATTTATGGCTACTAGCTGAGCAGTGAAACTCTCCTGTTGGTGATCGCTGTCGTACTTTCGGGGAAGGTGTTCGAATGGACATTGGCCAACAACGTATTGCCCAGGCTTCACTTCACCCACACAGTCATCGCTAGACGCACGGCTAAAGCAGCGGGCGGCATTGTGGTCAGACTCGCCACAGTTACTGCAAACATACAGTTTGCGTGTTTTTTTACTTGCAGCTCTGAGGTCGATGCCAACCACAGCACGTATATCAGCGACGATATCTTCATCTACGCTAGAATTGTGAAGGGGTTGATGGGTCGAATTGTGCGTGCTCCTACCGCCTTTGGTTGGTTCTCCACGACTACGAAAACGCCGCTCACCCGCGGCCTTGTCGCGGCCGGAACGTTTAACCGTTCGGCCTGGATTGGATTTAACTGGAGGCGCCCAAGGATCATAGTTTCTGGAATCAGCTCGCTCTCCAGAGGTAGAGTAATAGCTGGCTTTGTAAATGCGTCAGCGTACGAGGCGACAGTGTACGCGTTATGAAAAAAAGCAAAGGTGCCGATATTTGCCGAGCTCTTGGACAACCTATACAAAGTGGCAATTATGTACCGACACGTTATTTGGAGGTGTTCCCGATCAGAGCAACGAGTACACGTTTTAGCAGCAAGATTCACCTTATACTCAATGGTACAACCACTTTTTTGGGGACTGTTGGCTCCATTGGAAGGCTCGTTGACGGTGCCATCTTCAACACTCATGCTTTTGCATACCGGCTCAACGTAGAAAATTGAATTAATATTTTTCCTTACTCGATATATACCGGCCAATTCAAGCTGAACGTTAAAAAATTCCATTGCTCGCGGGGTAATTGTTTCACTCTGCGACAACCACTTCGACGCAGTAGCTTTCTTTTGAGCCAGCGTCTCGACTGCACGTCTACAGAACATTACAAGGGCCCCATACACGTTCTTATCACGCACACCACTAACGAGCAAAGCGTTATTTTCGCCTTCAATCGCGCTTTCAGTACGACAGGAAAACAAAGGAAGTCTCCGCCCGAAAGATTTAGAATTCTGCCATTTATCACGTAAAAAAGCAACCTCCTCAGGACTTAGCGAGCCATTGCCATATTGCGTCCAACTCGTCGGATGAATTAAACGTAACTATTCCGAAACACTCTGTGTATTCTTACGTTCTCCCGAACCGATAGTTCGATGTACTGGGAAAGTGAATTGGATCAAACCTAGTACGGTCTCGTACTCACGTTGAGTTGTAGTGGCCTGAAGACGAAAAACATAGGGCCTGACGTTCTCGATGTTTGGGTCCACTGCTTTAAAACGGTCTATAACGATGAACACTATGTGGAGAGAACAGAACTTTAAGTGGATGTCGAGTCCACACTCACTTAAGCGAACTTGAGCGTCACGCTGCTTCCCTCGGTCAGAAAAAACTGGATAATCCGACAAATTGAATCCGGCCAGAGCACAATTCGCAAAAAAACATTCAAAGTTGTCAGAAGTGTCTGAGGGAATGAACGCTATTACTGCTGGTATGTTCTTCCAATCACCGTCTTTTCCCGTAAGTAGGACACAAACACCCTTGTAACGTGAATGCTTCATAAATGCTCCATCACACTCCAACACCGGTACCCAGTGTGACTGCTTATCAATAAGAGATCCGAATGACAAGAATACTCGTAAAAAGCGGTCTAATGTGTCGACCTGACAACAAATTCTAGATCCTGCGTTTTGTCTAGCAAAGGATCGTAAAAACGCGGGCAGGAGATCATAGCCATCACCAACGACCTTCATACGAGATTTTGCTTGCTGTATTTGCCGATACACCATCACGGGGCGGTCGTACACGTTTACCTTATCAACCTTATTCAAGGACGCCACCACTCGAGCTGCAGCTGTGCTTAAACCTTCAACGATAGCAGCGTCAAACCCAGCCAGCTGGCTAACTGTCTCCCTGAACACTATCGTTTAGCGTCGCAAACGCCTGAATGCTCGAGCATTAGAGAGCGCACATACCAGGTACCGGCAGGAACGAAAAACATCTTTGAATCAGAGCGCTTCGATGGTTTCTTCTTGTGCAGACACACAAACCACGAGCACGTGTCCGATTGACAGCGCCACATCTTCGCGTGACCGGACGAGTTGCTTTGAAAGATAGACTTGGTATCGTTGAATGCAAGGTCTTTAAGGAATCTGGTAGCTTCGGGAGCCGATGTAAAAACAGAGTTAACTTGTATTGTTCCGCGGACATGCTGGGCGAGTAGATCGATCTTGCCGCCGCTCATACCAATTCGAAAATAGCTGATGTATGAGAAACTTGTGCCATTTTCTATTCAAAGCTTGAAATGTATTTCACATTCGTAACCACCGCAGTTCTTGTTTTAAATTTGCAATCACTACGCGGGTCTCTAACACGTACGAGATCACGGACATGTACGACAGCCCTAACATCCTGTGCTCAATAATACATACGATAGCTGCTCGACTTCAACTCAAACTGCCAATCATAACCGGGCAACGCCCATGTGTTGATTTGGGGGCCAGCACTGATAATGCGTGACCGTTTTGGGGTCTGGTGATAATACGCCGAGCTGCTTCTCCAGACAGAACCGATGTTGATCGTGCAGCGCAAATGACATTAAATTCGTTTCTACAGTCAAACCTGCTTATCTGAGGCACATTCGGCGACCAGTGGAGGCGTTGACTCATATACAATGGCTCCACTTAAAGAAACAAATGCAAAATTACAAAAGAAAGTCGCGCATTGTTCGCTGACGCATTGCTTTCGTAGCACTAGCACGAACTAGATTCGTGATTGCGTGCAGTCCTTTGCGCTCGTTGTCTGCGGCCTCGCCACACTGTAGCAAATAGGAAGAGAGCTCCATGCAATGCTTCAAAGCGATCGAACGCGCAATCGTGTCATCGACTTCGTCGTCCGGCTCGTGGTCAGGCTCTGGTGCTTGGTCGACGATCACGTCCGGCTCGTGAACGTTAATCTCACCGTCAATGGCCACGTAATCGCCAACATTTATACAGTGTAGACACAGTCAGATCCGCCAGCATCACAGAGAGTGCGACCAGTTCCTCCTTGCTCAACGGTTCCACGATACCCGCCTCGTTGTGCCCCGTCGGTGGTTATTGTCGACAGGCTGTGGCGCGCTGTTAACGAGATTATCATAGTGAGAAGGGTATATCCATCCTTGGTTCGGAGGAGCAGGTTCTTTTTGCCTGTAGAACTCCAAGGCAGCACCTACGGACTTAACGTGATAATACACTTTCTTCTCTCCCTCCTTGGCAGCGGCTTCCACATACTCTCCGCACTGTCGCACCTCCACTAGCATGGTGCCATTTACAATTCGAGTTTTGACCCAGCAATTCTTAATTGTCTTGGCCGTGACACCTGACCTCGCCTCAATAGAAAACTGGGCTGCTTCCAAAACATTCAATTTCTTTGTAAGATTCGCCTCCTTCTCGTCCAAATAAACAATTTTCGGTATCGTGCCTTGAAAGATCTAATAATACCTACATACAAATAAAAAATGGTAACAAATAGCAACATAAATTGACATATCAAAGGGCCAATCATGAATCAGTTAAAAAGGTCTGGCTCGATTTGGTTCCCAAAATGTGTGGCTCAGTTAACATTTAGACAGTTTTGCATCATTTAAGCAGCATGCTTAGTTTATCCAAGTGATCATTTTGGTTCCCTCACCATCTGTATCAAATAAAACTCGTGTTGCAGATAGAGAGGATCAGATAAACAGGTTTGACTGTTTTTATGTTATTAATAAAGCTTAAAGTTTAAAAACGCCGAAGAGTCACATTGATCTCTTGAACATGCAGGTAAGGGAAAGTGTGGGCTTGCTGTAGCTATGACATAGCTGAATGATGTTTGGGTTAAGCAGCGCGTCCAGATCCAGGAAGTCTTACCGAAAGCTGGCCTTGTGTACTCGGAGCGTGGCAACTTGACCGAGGTGCTGTGCAAACCCAAGATCATGCCTATCAAGTCAGCGATTCTTCTGCGTATTGAAGAGATCGAGAAGCAGGCGCGCGCTTTGGCCAGACCTGCCACCGCCAATTTGCCTGGAGGCGACTACTATCGCCCTACTTCGTCGAGAAAATGATGCCCGACCCGTGGCGTTTTATTGCGCGGTGAATAAACCTTTGCACGCTCATTATTTACTGTGATTACCTTGATCCCCAAGGCAAAGTATACTGCCAATCTACGACGTATACAATGCTATTACATGCCGCTTGAGAACATCTCTAGCAGAGAGCTGAGTCCCGACCGCGGAGGCTGCAGACCGTAAAACTTCTGGCCGATGACGCTTAAATACTGCAGCAACAGATGCCTACGTTAACACTCATTATACCTCGAAAACTTTCAGACCAGCTACGTACGCTCTTTAGACTGTTGTCACGAGCAAGTGCCGGTGCATAGCGCTCCTGAAGCATTTGAAAAAGGGGCAGCGCGTCGCGCTAGACAGTGATACAAACAGCAACATCAGTGGCAACATCAAAATACTGCGACTGCTTCATCCGGTCTCACCTCAAGTGTCAGCAGCAGGAATCGCGTGAAGTTGAACAGCGGCAGGTCCACTGGACGTCCAGCACTCTGACACTTGGCCACGTATGCCTCGTAGACTTTATTAGCGTCACGTAAGTTCTCCAGACTCAGGAGTCTATCACAAAAAACACATTAGTACAGTCACCTTACATCTTCATCACAATAACCAGATCCTTACTGCAGCACAGCGCGAGCGAGGTACAAGTCAGATTCACTGGGATATCCCTGTGTCGACCACTGGAACAGCGTGTCCGCTAGTTCCTGCGGGTTCTCGGCGTGCAAATAGTGCTTCAGGGCGTGCGTAAAGTCCCCAACGGTACGATAGGCGCGTGCCAGAAGCAGCTGCAGCTCTGGGTCTCCGCGCTTGCGGGGGCCCTCTTCTGCCGACCATTTGACTGCGTTCTTGATAAACACAGCCAGGTCGGCGCTGAACTGCGGCTTGGGCTGGAAGGCGGCGTCGATCTGGCGGATCCGCTGCTTGTGCGCGTCGTCCACTGGGTGGTGGAAGTCCGAGAAGACGGAGACCATGAGGTTGGCCATCTCGGTGGCCGCCGTGTTCTGGTCATGCTCAATGAGCTTCAGCGCCGCCTCCTGCGCCAGAACCACCGCCTTGTTCTGCTGCTCGGCGCTGGGCTCGCCCCCCTTGAGATAGCGCATGAACAGCGTCTTGTACATCTGCAACGCGCCGTAGAAATCGCCCGCCGCCAGCTGCAGCTCCAGCTTCTTCGTCACATTCTCCACGCCCACGTTCTCAGTGCTCAAGCTGCTGGGTGCCGTCACCTTGGTGCCCGCCGCTTTACGTGCCAATGCTCGGCGGTTCATCGTGATGGATACGTACGTCAAAGACTATTTGCCCCACATCTTAATTTCAGTATACTTTTAATTTGGAGTAAATTTCTCCAATCAGCACGCTCCCTGTCAAACTCGATCTTAGCAAAAACTAATTTGATTGCCATCGGGTGTTGCTGCTATCAGCGGATGAAAGCTAGGCATGAATCGGACCGGAAGATGTAAAGCTGGTATTGTGGACGGCCGTACTGGATCAGCTACACAGATGAGAGACACCCAGCATCTAGTGTATTGTACGACATATTGGAAGACGCTAATGGCATCGAGCAGCTCAAAACACTCTCACCTTCCTGCAGTGATTGCATCCCTCATCGGAACACAACCACAAAATGAAGCAGCACCTCGAGCTCCTGGTGAAAGGTGGCTTGTTAATTGTATCGGGACTTCCACGTCCATTGCCCTCTTTGCCGCATTACTTGTCCATCGATTCTCTCCGCGGGCTGACTGGCGGCCTCAATGCCAAGACTTGGCTGCGAGCAGCAAATACGAAAGGAGCTCAACTGGACGCGGATATGCTCGCTTCAGTTTGGCCTCGCGCCGTACTGTTCCTCGAACGTGGCGTTCGAGAGAGTGCGACTCGTAATGCCAGTCAGTGTGAGTCGACACTGAGCCTCGGTGAACACCTTGCTTCGATTCTAGTCTCGCTTCTCTTTTAACCTTGGCTAAGATTCTGACGTCGAGGTTGTTGTAGAGCGACCGTCGGGCGTTGGCGCAGCGTGATTTGGCTATTTGGAGCTGTGATCTTCAAAGGTAAGGCCTGGGCGAGCTTCGTTGCCTCTGAACGCTGTCAATCTCAAACGTTCGTCACAGATCGGGTCCTGTCGGCCGTGGAGAACGAGGTGCTCGTCATAAAGAACGGCGCAGTCGTAACCATAATATTATTGCCATGCTTCCGCTAGAAGTGCCCGTCATCCGCCTTGAGCTTGAGTACGGCTGGTATTTCACTCGTCGTTCAGTGCAAGGCCACGGGGAATGCCAAGGGTATGGGTGTGGCTGCCGTCCCGGCTCCTGCAGCGGATCTGGTTTTATCCTGCACGTATCGGCGACGACCACGTCTTGGAGGAAGTTAAATGGGTGGAACATGTCTCCTAGGACCATGTGGTTAAGTCCTAAGTGCCCTCTTGTCGGTTGGCTCTCTTGAATAGCGATTCCCTTCCTCGGTCCCTTCAGCCACACACACTGCTCGAGCAATGAGTTGAAAGTTTTGATTTAGCTGAAAAAAATGTTAGCAAAACAAATAAAAAAGTGGTCGTTCTTCGGCCAAGGAGGCCACGACTCTGAAGGACGACGGAGGTTTCCCGAGTTGTCTGGCTTGATCCCGAACGAACCCCGACAGCGCAAGCGTTTTGAGCCAATGCAGGACGACGAAGGTTGCCGGGTTGATGAGTTCGTGTTGGTTATGACTTTCTTGCGGCCTGATCTTGGCAAACAGCTCACTGTGTTTCTTCGCGAAGCGGGCAGCGCTGAATCCAACGTTAGAGCTCTGTAGACGCTCTTCAAGAAACCAAAAGAAAGTGGTCACTGCAGAGGAAGGATACCGCGATGGTGCGACCGAGGCAACTTTTGTGCGTGTGTACGTCCAATAATTGCGCCACCAACCACGTCAAGGTAGCCATAAGTTGGAGATACGAGAAGGCGTCTTGGAGGCCTAGCATCCGTAGCATCTTGCAGAAGTAGGGACTTGATAGCGAGCCTGCCAATCACCGAATACACGTCGGATGTTGCGCCATTCGCAGCTTCGTATCGTCATCATAGTCTGAGAGACGGAAGAGAACTTCCAACGCGGCGTCTCACATCTCATGGTCCAGTTGGTTGCCATCGTCGAACGCCACGGAGCACGCTGCATGCGCTCCCCCCGACATGAAGCGAGGGCGTGGTGTGGCGCACACCCTCCAGACTCACGTACACGACGCCCATGCCGACACCCGACGGTAGTCCATCGTTCTCCCAGGATGCAGGCCATCGGCCATTGTCATCTCCGTCTATCATATCGTCGACCGAGTCGGACTCTGCGTCCATGTCATAGTCGGCTTCAGTGGGGAAGCCGTGGGTCTGTTGCCTTTTGTGTTTCGCTCCACGCGGGAGGAATTCCTGTCGTGAACAGTCTAGTAATGCGACCACACGGTCAAGTAACGCAGCATCCTGAAGCGCTTGGCTTGCAGAGAGGAACTTCTTAATGCGTGCGTCTCGACATACATTGGTGAATAGTTCGCACGCTCGAAGGACGATAGAGCGACGTTGTTGCTTGAGTTCTCTGTCCACCAGGATGCGACGCAGTTCGCGTAGTAGACACTCAAGAGGCAACACAGGCTCCTTTTGCCACATTGCATTTCCAGCTCATCGGGTAGTAACTTGCATGACACTAACTGTCGGTACAGAGCGTCCAATAGTCCCGGCACATTATCCACCAAATAGCTCGTTCTCATTCGCTTTGGCATTCGCCGTCGCGGTATTCTGAGAGTCCTCTGCTCCGCCTCCGTAGGATAATAGCCTGAGTGCTGACAGCACTTGGTCCGGGATATCGGAACATAACGCCAACACGATGTGTGCAGTGTACCCAGGTGCGTCTGGAGCTCTCGAGCTTTGAACCTCTAGTTGGATCGTTGTAATGGAGTTCCACCCATGTCGCCCTGTGCGTCTGGAAGATCTTGCATTGTAGCCACGGGAGCGGTTTCGCTCTCCATTTTCCTCTTGAGCGCGGCGCTTGCTAGGTAGAACATTCATAGTCGTCTCGGAAAGAGGGAGGTCTCGTCCGAAGAGCTGTTTCTCCTCGAATGCTCGAAGGTAGCGGTCGTAGTGGGCTGCAAATTGGTAAGGCATCAGTCCTTTGATGTTGAGCCCATTAGAACCTAAAATGTCGGGCCATTGTTGACGCTGGGAGACTGAAGCCCCCGCGAGCCACTATCTCCTCGTACAGCTTGAGCCAGTCGATAGCTGCGCCCGTCGGCGTTTTAGGGAGATATTGAAGCAGAGAAACCGCGTTACGGCCTTCGACGAACTTAACCCAGTCGCGAAGAGTACTCTCGCGTGCCGCATCGCCCCGACAACTGAGCAAACAACGCCTCCCTCGCCATGCTTAAGGAATGGTAAACAATCTTTTGGAAATTAATGCAAAAATGAAATTTTAACTAAAAACGCTAAAAGGGATCAAGTGGTGATTGGTGAAAATTCGAGCAATCTTATAATAATGTGCTTTTTTGTTTGTTTGTTTTTGCAAAAAGCGCACACTTTTCGTTCACTTTGACGGCGTTTCTCTATGCTGCGCGGAAAGCAGTGTGCGCTTTTTTGGAGCCACGCATTTTTGAAGTATGTACATTTTCCCGTTTTTTGAGTGCGGTTAAACTACCGATATCATTTCAGTACCTATAGTACCTCATAGACTATCAAGCACATTCGTACCTAAATGCACATCCAGTATATTTACCATGGTCGCTACCGTGGAAGCCAGACGTTTATGCAAACGGACACTATATAAGCCACCTAGAAAATCCTCTCTAACTCGCTGATCTAGTTTGCAAGGTTTTGGGGACTTTGCATTACCGTTTCTGACAAAAACAAATGACTACACAGTTTAGTGCGCCTTCGTAGAAACTCGTCTAAAAGTGATAGATGGGCGCGCAGATGACGACAGTGAAGTAGTCGGTAAAAAAGTTGCTCAAAAAATAAAATAAAATGATTATGTTAAATACAGGAATTTACGGTATTTTGCAACCGATCGATTTTTTGCAACCGGTAGTACGTAAAAAGTCTGTAGCTCCACCAAAATTAACCATCCGACATCAAAACAGTGTCCCAGTCAAAGCGTGCCTTTTCTTACAACATTGTGAGCAAACCGACACTTTAAAATGGATATGAGTGTATTGTGCGAGATTTTAAGCCTTCCACGGTTTTGACTTGAAAAGTACTTTTTACACCGGTTGCAAAAAAGCCGTAAATTCCGGTACAAAGGCTACTCGACTCAATGGCCACGAACCAAGTGACGCGAACTACGATCCAGGTAAGCCCCTCTGTGCTGCGCTGTGCTGCTAGCGCCTGCTGCATCGCTCTCTTGCTGACCTTGTCGATTGCTATCGCAGCTGTACCGCGACTGCCTGCGGCTGGCCAAGCACATCGGTGGCAACGTACGTGTGTGCTCACGACACTTACTAGAGCGGATTGCTGCTGACTTGCTACGGTGATTCTGTGTTACTACTTGCTGCGTGCAGAGCAAGAAGGGCCATGCCATCAGGGACCTGGTGCGACGGGAGTTCGACAAGGGCCGCGGCGAGACGGACCCGGAGAAAATTGAGGCGCTGAAGGCCAAGTACGTCGCCCAGAAGCTCCACCGCTGGAGTTGTGTCATCTGTGGCGGTCGAATAATTATGGCTGATACTTTGTTGTTGATGCGCAGTGCCGTCCGCGGACTGAGCAACTACCTGATGCTGGCCAACTCGAGCAAGGACCAGCGGCTGCACGACGCCATGAACAAGAAGTCGCAGCCCAAGGACGACGGCCCTGAACAGGCCGAATATCGGGACCTTTAACTTAGTACAGCTTCGACGCGCTGAAGCGTTAGAGTTTCCTATGCAGCTAGCTATCAATTGACGTTGACTGCTGTGTCTACAAGCCGGAGTTTCTTAGCAGCGATTGCCTGTACAGCAGAGGCGCATTGGAAGTACCAACTTGACGCATCCTACTCTTATGGCTCAAGAATCCTTGACACCAACCGCGCAAGATAGGACTGACGGATAGTCGGAAGTGTCAATTATAGAAACGGCAACAAGTTGTATCCCCACCAACTTGTTGCCGTTTCTATTTGCAGCCTTCATCCTACGTACCTGCAGTATCTTACGGCGGCCTCCCAAACTCGCAGTTGTCGTCTTGAGCATTTCAAGGTCATCACATACAGGGGTCCTTGTGAGTGATATCAGCGTCACTCTACAATGAAAAAGTGTCTGCACACTGAAAAGAACGTCCATCTCTATGTGGCTATATCTCGATTTTTAGAATAGTTTCGCCTAAAAAAACGTCTGTAATCCCGGCACATGTTGGAAAGACGCAAGTTGTAGGTCGCACTTGACAATCGTCGCTTCCAGGCTCGGCGGTCCAGGCTCGGTGTGTGCTCCTTGCTGCCGCATTTCCCATTGCTGACAGTATCATCATGGGTGCCTGCGCGTCTCGCGATGCCAACCGGTCTCCTCGGCGGCTCGACAAGTGGAAAGTGGACGAGGTGACGCCTACTGTCGTCGACGGAACCGCTTCAACTCCAACTGGAGCGGATGACCAAGCTGCTGCTGCTACCCCAAGCGGAGGAGAACAAGAGAGCGACTTGGCATTGAACTGCGTTGCGTACAGCTCGTTCCTGGGTAGCGATTGCCTCGCCGGGTGGGAGGACGGTTCCATCCAACGACTCAATTGGCGCACAACCGCCAGCGCTCCTGTTAATGTCTGGAAACCGCATACTCGGGCGGTGAACTGTATCGTTATTGGAGATAAACTACAGATGATCTATTCGTGCTCGAGGGACACAACCGTGGCCATCACCCCGATCACCAACAAGCCTGCGTCCGAGACGGCGACTGTACTACGCGGCCACCAATTGAACGTGTCGACGGTCGCAGTGGACGATGCCGAGCAAATGTTGTGCTCGGGAGGACGAGACACTCAGACCATTTTCTGGGACTTGACAACGAGCCACATTACAGCCAAGAATACGACGCCGCAAAACGTGGTAACGTGCTCGACGTGGTTGCCAGGCGAAGCTTTAGTCGCACAGGGCAGTGAAGATTTGAGTGTAAAGTTCTGGGACCCGAGAACTCCCCTACGCGTGCCTGCCCAGTCGCTACGAGGATTTGTGTATTTCCCGCTGAGTATTGCAGCGTATGGAGACGATGGTAATACTTATCTTCTAACGTCCAGCAAAGGATTCAACGGTGTTGGCTGCGAGGCTCGAGTGTGGGATCGACGTACAGGCAAGCAGGTTATTGAGTTCCAAGGACACCAACAAGATGCAACAGCGTGTTGTTTCTTACCAAGCACAGTAGACAAAAGCGAAAATACTGGCGGTTTACCGATGATCCCCGTGACGGCTTCAAAGGACGGAACGGTGAAGGCGTGGGATGCCAATACACTTTCTCCACTGGCTGAAGCTCATGCTGATGGAGCCAAGCGAATGTTCACAAGTTTATGCAGAGTAGACAATAGTACTCTTCTGACAAGTACGTTTGGAGGTCAAGTCCTCGCTTATTCACTCGATCGCGAGAAGCGAACACTCGCATTAAAGCCTCGAACTAACTAAACGTTACGTAAAGCAGGAATAACTTTTTCTTGTCAAACTAATAATAAATATTTTAGACACGTCCTTTCACATAAGTCGTTGTAATATGGCGAGGAGTGGCGATCTTCTAGCCGAGTGTGCGCAGCAACTTCGATCGTCCAAATTCGAGTTCGAGGTGCTGCTAGGAGCGTCCGTGGCGAGTGTGTGGCAGGCTCTGGGCCGTCATGTGGTTCGACAACTCTCGCAGCGGAAAGGGGTTTCTCTGCAGCAGTTATGCAAGTTCGGATTCTACAAGGCACAGACGTCCATGCTGCCTGCTACACCAGTTTTCCTGCTCTCGGATCGCTTCACTTCAACCTACGGCGTTGCATGGCGCCACCGTTTACCACCAGCACCGCTCACTGTGACAGTTGAGGTTAGTGTAGCTGCTCTTGCGAACGAAGCCGGATTTGGATCGGATCAAACGCGTCGCAGTTTAGATGCTGTCGTTGCGTTTGTTGGTAAGAAACTACAAGGCGGTGGATACGCAGGAAGATTGGCACTTCCAGGGGTTGGAACCTTCACTCTCGATGACAGAGCACTATCATTCACCTTTAACTCGAGCTTGCTACGTGTGATAACGCAGAGTGACCAAGTGGAGGTCCCTCCACCTTCCGCAATCTTTAGAAAGGGCTCGACTGATCTCTTGCGGAAGAAGGCCGTGCAACTCAAAAGCGAAGATGAGAGTACGGTACTGCAGCGCTCGATGTCTCTTGATGGTGCTTTTGAAACCACAAACAACTCCACACTTCATCTCAAAGCGATCGGATCGAATTTCGATTCGCCAAATCACCGAAGAAGACAGAATAATGAACCGAAGAAGGGGAAAAGGAGGAGTGACATTATACCCAGAGAAAATAAGGATAATGAAGTGTCTCTGAATGGGAGACAAATTCTACCGCGTTTCCTGGTGCCGGAATCGCGTGTACCTCCCGAGATGATGAGGTCACGTCCAGGTCACGATCAGGTCATGCAAGCCGCGTACCAGCGCGAGGTGGCCAGCATCCAGCAGGCGAAGCGCGCTGACGAGCAATTCAACGACATGCAAGCTAACCGGCAGCGCGTCATACAGATCCAGGACTTGCAGAAGCGAGCAGAAGAGAGAGTGGCTCGAAAGGAGCTGAATGCCTATCTTAACAACCAGATCGAGGACAAGCGGCATCGGTCGCGTCTGAAATCGGCCTCAGCGGACCATAGAGACATCAAAATCCTGCCGATGGAGCGCGAGATGAGCGACGAGATGAAGCGGACCGAGAAGAAAAAGTTGAACCAGCGACTGAACGAGCAGGTGGCGGCCAAGGCGGCGCTCAAGAAGGACCGACGTACTCTGGACCAAGCTGAAACAGCCTATTTCATCTCCAAACTGAAGGTACAGGACGATGTCGATCGTCACGAGTTGGTGAAGCGGAAACGCATTGAAAAAGAGACGCTCCTCGCTGGATGGAGCCAGCAGAAAGCTCTCCGCGCCAAGAAGACGACGCTCGAAGTGCACATTCGCTAGCTCCATGCACAAGTCACAGATGTAGCCATGTTAATTGAGGCAAAGCCCTACATTATCAGGCATTTGCAACCAAGGTTGTATTTCTGAAAATCAGCAGATCTGATTGGCTACTAAGGGTTACTTGCGGCAGTATTTGCTGGCTCCAAGGCCAATACCCAAGCAAAACAGATGGTGCATATTGCAACTTCGACTGCACTAAGAGATGCGGAACCGCAGCAGTTTTGCAACCCTCGGCAATACAAAAAGCAAGTCATTTCGGTGGGGGTTGCAAACGTCCGCAGTGTCGGTGCCAAATCCTCCGGTAGTACAGTGCAGTAGCAGTAGCGGACTACGAAGTACAAGTCATACACCGAAAAAGCTTAGCGTTTTAACACCCATCCAGAATACATGTAGCTTCTTCTAAGCGACAAGCTGTGCAAGTAGCGGCGCTGTATTACAGCGCCGCCACTTGCACGATACTCTTGGCATTGATGCCCGAGATAATGAACGACCTATTGTGATCGGGCGATCACAGTGCAAAATACTAGCCGTTAGATGCTGGATATCACCCGGATTACCTATGGCATCCTACAACAACGCACACCACATCTTTGCCTTTGACTTTCTTGGCTTTTAAACAGGCTAAATGACCTACTTAAATATGTGTTTTTGCTTACTTAGCCGTTGTGCTTATTAAATCGGTTTAGGCTTACGTAATGCCTTCAGAGATTTTTCGTCGATGAATGCGGCCCAAACAAAGTGAACCAACTCAAAAAGAATGCATGTATGACACGCAGCAACTGGTAGTCGAGGTTGATAGATACTCTATAACCCAGAGTGTACTCTGAAAGGATAGATCTCTGCGTCTATGATTATTTTCTCCCCGAGACATCGAAGGGAGAAGAAGCCCTTCTGGAGAGTCTCCAGAGGGGCTTCTCCTCTGCTGCAGACTCAGTCTGTAAACACTACGCTCAAGTAGCAAAAAATAATAATTTTAACCAATCAATGTAGGGTTGCAAACGTTGTTGCACAAATGACCAATATTTATACAGTATCACCTTACACACAAAATAATTTTTACACGGATTTAACACCAATTATTTGTATGTAGGTCACTTTTGGTCGGTCGGTCGGAAATTTTTGTACCTCCTGGATCGACCAATAAGGCCCTATCTTACCACAGGGTATCGTTGAAAAGCTGGGCTTTTCCGCCAATCAGGGCACGCAGAGAGATATTCAGTTACAGCTGAGAAATTTCGCGAAACCTGTCCGGAGGGATGTCAAAACAACGATGGTGGGATTGTGACTCTAGAATAGAATATAAGTGGTGACTTGATTAAATTATGGATACCTCTATAAAAGAATCTTGTCCCATCTTTCAGGAGCTGTCAGTCCGTACAACCTACCGGACTTTGAAGGCCGATATCTTATTGTGCGATCTACTCGAACTTTCCGAGGCCGGATGAAACGAATCGACGCGGTCAAACTGACGCGAAATCGACGTGAAATGGCAAAGTACTTGAACTCACTGAAGGCCTATCTAATTTACTAAATAAGATTTCATTTAAGTCCGAATTCGTGAAGAGGCGCCACATGTTTTGCTGTCGAACGATTGCCAAATGACTTGAGAATTGTATTGGGCGTGTCAACCCATACTTTGGAGCCGGCTATGACCGGCAAATTTGATCGGAATTTACAATAGCTCTTTCTGCGAAAATCCGGGGCAATCCGGAGGCAAGCTATTGATGCTTCTGTTTGATCAATTAGAGCAAAAACGGCGTCTCCTGCAAGGGTATTGTACTGGATATAATAGTTGAAGCCGAGCTTCCAAGACAATTTACCCTAGAAGATGATAGCTTTTCGTATGCGATAGTTAGATATTAGGGGTAGTTTTCGGCGTAGAGTCCGAACTTGCGGTCAGATTTGCCGAATTCGGACTCCTTATAGGCGATTTACCTCTTTGAAAACATGCTCTCAATGGCTAGCAATCTTGGGGAAAGGGCTCAAGTAGGGGTAGCCAGTGACGAAGCTAAATAAACGACCATCATTGGCTTGATCATTAAACCATACGTCAAAACACATGGTGTTTAGGTTAGGAGGGAGGGCTAGTCCATGTTGACGTGGTGGGAGCATGTGTTCAGGAAAATAACTTAAAAAATACTAGACTACATACTTACATCATAATAGACAGGCTATTTCTGAGGTTGTGTTGAACAAAAATGCTGCAGACACATCAGTAATATTTGTTTTTACAGTTCATTGATACATATCGTTAAAATTCATCGTGTGGAGATCTTGACGAAGGCGGTAACCTCCCGAAGGAAGTACTGCACCAATTGCGACGAAAGAATGCTAGTTGAATAGCTTAAACGCGTAGCTATCAGCTTGCGGCTTTGGACTAATGCCAATTATCGTTCTTTTACTACATTAGTTGGCTTTTAAGTCGAGATGTGACCGGTGATTTGCTTTGCTAGCGGTGTTTGGCAGCGGGTAAAAATTGCTACAGAAGCCTTTAGCTGTTTCGTGTATCATAGAACGAAAGAGCAGATTCGTAGCTTTATTTGAGGGTCGTTTCACTTACTAGGCGTAAATATTGGTAAAGTACGAGTTGATGTTGCTATTCCTGGCTTCAACTATTATGGCCAGTACAATAGGTCACTCCTGCTGGCTTTTCTGTCTCCTGCCAAGTGCACATCACCCCACAGGACAGGATAAATGGACTCATCTCGTAGCACCAGCGTGGTGTGGTCCACAGCAATGGTTTCGGATGCTTAACCCCCCCTTCCCCCCCCCTCACCACCTCCGGCGCAAGGGATGGAGAAGGTGATCATTAACCTCCTCAACGTGCCCCCCCCCTCCGTCGGTGGGCCGCTCTGTGCTCTCTACTCGAACCCTATCAATCTAAACAGCTACGCAGCGCTTGTGTGAAGCTAAAGCTCAACCCACAGCGTCCATCGTCTACTTTGGATAACAAACCTGGGTACATTGACCTCCTATGCAAGTACCATTCGGACAAGGTCGACGGCAGCTGAACTCTGCAATCAAATACCAGTGTTAAGAAACTAACCAAAGAAAAGTGAAAACTCAAACTTTGTCTTCTAACTAAAGATATTTAAACGTAGCATTAAGTATTTTAATTTGCTCGCAGCAAAGGTATGGCTTGTAACTTTGCTATTAGTCCATCTCGGACAAAGCTCACAGTCTCCCCTTCGATGGTTGGTTCCTGTTCGTACGCCAACAACGTTCTTAGTGAACTGCGTTGGTCACGGGCTATCTGAAGGAGTTCTTCGTGAACCGGGTCTCTGCTGTACGCTAGACGCTCATTGATGCAGAAATTATGCAGCGCTGCAGATCGGATCACCAACGTTGCAGTCGCTAAATGAAGCCGAAGAGGGCGGCGAAATATACCCCACATGCTTGTTAGCAAACCAAATGCCATTTCAATGTGAATGCGGATCTGGGAAAGATGATAGTTAAACGAGTCTTTGTAGATTTCATTCTGACGTAGAGCTGTAAAAGGCGTGAGAAGACGGTTCTGTCCGTATACGCAGCATCGGCAACAACGTACAGACCACGCTCCAGATCCTCAATCACTCCAGGGAGCCCACTATCGTCGTAAGCTCTCGAATCATTTACTCCACCGAGATGAGTTTCTTCGACGAAAACAAAACGACTAAATGCGTCGCAACACGCTTGTACATTGATACCTGGATGCATATAGTGACCACTGAAATAACGGCGTGCCCCAGCCGCGGTGCCAGCATCGTTATCAGACGGTGCCTGAATATTACAGAGCCACCCATCCATTGCAGCCACACAACCATTCATGACACCCTGATTGCTTCTTAGACGGAAAGCAGTGGCCGCCCGCTCTCGTTCAGTAGCGCTCATCGGAAACCGTGTCTGCATTGCAGGTGTAGCAACAATGGCACGCATCACGTCTTTAATAATTCTATAGCAATGTGAGCGATCCACACCACTAAACCGTCGAATATCATCAACCATACCCCACTCAAAAAGCGTATTGTCATCTGCAGCTGATTCTGCACGCTAATAGGGCTTCTGTTCATCCAAGCGTGACCTTGTCGATCTAACTGAACAAGCAATGAGTACAATCGGTAGAACCAAGCTGGAGACATACGATAAACACGGTTGAACTCTCCCTCGCGCAGGAGTTGCTCAACCTCGTGGTCCCAAATCAGGCGGGGCCGAGACCGCTGCTCCTGTCGACGTCGCGGCTCCTCTTCCAGCACGGCCAAGGCAATTAATAACCGCCTCCTTCGCCGTCGACGTCGTGTATTCTGCATGTCGTGCAAAAGCCAAAGTGGCGACAGTCCACTGTCACAGTGGCAATGTGGCACACACCACTGGTGATCCTGCCAGACCTGCAATCCCGCACTAATACCACCGAGCCTCACCCTTTCTCATCTTACACTCTAGGACATTTTCGATCGAAATTCACCTAATTCTAAGGGCCGTAAAAGCTGATAGACCGACGCTTCAAACACGGACATGCAAAATGCGCATAATGCATTGCAAATTCCACCTTTGGCGAATGAACTAACAGTCACTAAACTGAGGACAACTTTTTACGGAACCCGGAAGGGTCGCTATTGTATCAGTCTGAATTAGATGGCAACTGCTTGGCTGATCCCACGTCATTTTAGGTTTTATGGCGTGTACCCATCGCATTGCTGGCTGGTTGAACCTGATTTCCGGATGCGTCTCATGCTAAGGCTGGTAAGAAGTCAGTAAATAGTTTTGGGTACACTCCTGCAAAGTACTGATTTCTTCGTTTGATTTATGATAGGACGAGCGGAAGTGCGCGGTAAGAAGGAAGGGCTCTTCACGTTCTCCAGCGAGCACGCTCGGGCGGTGGGAAGGAAGTGCTGTTCACGTCCGGTAGGAGTGCCGGAAGGGCATGGCGGCCAGCGAGCACGCTCGGACGCTCAGACGGAAGGGCTGATCACGTGAAGTAGCAGTGATGAAGGGCATGGGGACCAGCGAGCACGCTTGGCGGTCGGATGCAGGTACGGAAGGGCAGTTCCCGTCCAGACACAGAACATAAGGGCGTGGCAACCCGCGAGCACGCTCGCCGGACGGAAGGGCTGTTCATGTCCAGTATGAGTGAGCCAGGAGGAGTCGATAGGGAAGACAAAACGGGTCTATGGTGTGCAGCCGATGAGTACGACTCGATGTACGGCGCAAATTGAAGATCATGGCGATCTGTAGCGTGGCGCACATCACTGAGTGGGTAAAAGTTACTGAGTACTTTTCTGGCCCACTCCAAAATAACGATTGGGGTTATTCAGTGATCGTACATAAATGAATAATCTAACTTTATTGGATAAAATTCAACGGTGGTTACGATTGTCGTAGACCGCTAATTTTATGGCTTGCAATGCTAATCGCTCATTCCACCTTGCTTCAAGGTCATCTATAGCTCACTAAGCAGAGCCACTGGTCCCAAACATGACTTCTTTAAGCGCTTCTAGTCAGTGTATCTACGCTAGATCACCATCGCCTTAACTAGTATGGAGTATCTCACTCCACTGTAGACATTCTTCTGCGGATAAAATGCGCCGTCCCATTCGGTAATATTAGGGTTAATTTCAAGTCGTTTCTGATTGGACAATGCAAGCTGGTGGCTTTCGCTAACCCATCGGTATTTTAAGATAAACCTCGCTCTCTTTCCGCCTAAACTGCAGCGCTCATAGCCCGTTTTTGCGTGCGCGTGTGCGCCCAACGGTAGCTAATAGTCTGATTTACCCACCCTTAAAGTTGGGTGTAATATCGCTAAAAATTGAATGAACTGCGACAAAAAAACCTAACGGCCTACGAAATGCGGCAGGTTTGAGCGCAGCGTGCTCCCGCATAACTGGTGCCTAGACAACAACAAAAATATACTCATGTGCGCTATATCCGGGGCTTGATATGGTGTGCTTTCCGTTCACCGTTGAGTCCTGGTTGCGAAGTTATCGGTCAAGATATGAAATCGTCATTTTGGAGTGGGCCAGAGAAGTAGTCGGTGAGCCCACTTTTGCTTTAGCAGTGTTGAAGTACATGTCAGATAACGATAAGGACAACAATGGGAGTGCTTGACATTATTCGCGGTGAGGTTCTCAAGCAAATGGAGGAAGAAGCTATAAACCTGTTTTCACGCGTAACAGACTTCCGGTACTTCATCTCGGACAGCCACCCTGCTGCTGATGTACTTGTGGCGCTGAAAATGTGCTGCGTTGATTCTGAGCGGCTAAAGTGTGGACATGGAACTCGCGTCACCCTTATTGATGCCGCCCCACGCACTGGATTTGAGTCGACGGTGGACGCAATAAACAATCTCACGTTAGCCAAGAGAAAAGTAAGTATTGCGCAAGTTATTGTGTGGGATGCTGGTACTGAACGGGGGTCGAATTGGGCGTGTGGAATCGATTTTCGTCCCGGCACGTTGTACAAGTTTGAACAAGTTGAGTGTGTGGGTTTGTATGACGATATTACAAGGGGAAGTGTGCAGCTGGACGTTAACAACCCTGTCAAGGTTCGGCAGACTGGTCCGAGTGAATATGATTTCCATATAGGATCAATATAAATGAAGAGATCGTTTTATATAAGATGTGTATTTTTGTTTGAATTCGTATCGCCATGAAGAGTAAATTTTATACACCCAGTGCAGCCAGTGGCTAAGAGTACGTGCGAGTTCGTTGGCTGCGAAGAGTTAATGTGTTGGTAGGAGAAGTACCTGGTATGAAGCTGCGTGGAGACGGAGCTAGGAAGGAAGACGTACTTTGAAACGCTGCGAAGATGGACGTTATGAAGCAATCCGAGTAAATGCGTCGGTACCAGCGAAGCTGATTAATGCGCTATCAAATCAGAACTAGTTGACAGTCTAACAAATTTCCTATATTTGTAGCGTGTTAGCGTGGTAAACTAATACACAGAGGCTGAGTTTTGATGAAGTGGGCAGTGTTGCGGTGTGTTTACATAGTTGAACGTTGCAGCGAAGCAAGAAAGTGTTGAGAACATGTACAATCGTTGTTTGCATTGTAATGAATCGGCGGTTACGCTCTCATTCACAGATTGCGAGGCGTTACTGGTATGGTACAAGAAGCTGGAACGAAGAGTGTGGTTTCAAACGCTGCGAAGATGGGCGGTAGGCATCAATCTCATTAAAACGTGTCGTATCAGCGGAGCTGATTTGTGGACGACCACAGCAGAAATATTTGCCAGAGTGACGCACTTGTGTTTAGTTTTGTATTGTGTTGGTCTGTAAATGAATTAAAAAAAGCTACGCTATTGGTAATGTAGAACGTAATTGTAATTTGACATTAGTGTCATTGTAGTCAGCACAACAAGGGCGTTATCGATGGTAGTAAAGTTTCACAAACTATTTTATCAGAACTCCGTAGTCAAAGCCGGTTGCTGTTGTGTTAGCACATAGCAACGTTCATGCTGGTAAAGTACCGGAATCTCATGTAATGTAAGCTGTGACTCTTTCGAGGCAAATTTGTAGATAAAGGTTGCTTGCGTAGAGCAAAAATACGACCGTAGTGAAAGATCACGGCGCATTCGCTGGTAGATGTCCGAATTGTATGCGCTTCTGAAATCTTATCTTACCTTTAGAGCTTTGTTGTTACAGGAGGAACGTATCAAGAAAAAAATAAGTACTAATAATGCGCTGTGTATGTGATAACACGAATTCGTTCTAGATAATGAATTCACACGAAGAAGAAAGATGCGGTTGCATTTGTAGAGATCGAAAAACAAAACAAGAGGTATTATAACTATGAGAAGAAAAATGTGGCAGTTGTTTCATTGAATAACAAGAAAAGAATAAGTGAATGAAAGAAAATGGGGTTATTGCACGGAGTGCTTTGTGTATATGTACAAATTTCTCACCAATTCGACGTACGTCATGTGAGCGGAGAGTATTTTAATCAGGTTCCACATGCGGCAAAAAGTGTTCCGACAGGTAACGCGATGGCGTGGGCATACTTGTGTGGTTAAAGCTAGTGTGGAGGCTCGGTGCACATGTCTTGCACCGCGATCATGGCAACATCCGAAAACAAGGTGTCATGACAAAATAACACGGTGGCGGAGAAAATTAGGCAACGAGGCGCAGGCGGCGCCGTTCTAACTTCATCGCAGGTAACTGTGGCACTGCTCCGCAAAATCGCACAAATGTCTCCAGTGATAACGCTAATGTTGCTCAAATTTTGTAGATTCACCAACCCCGACTTCATCAACCCCATCCCTTTATCGACCAGGGCACCTCGGATTTCAACACCGATCACGCAACGTGTATCTGTCTCTAAGGCAACTTGGACCAGTACGTTGCCTATGTAAGACCAGACATCGATAAATACATCGTTGACTTGGATGCTTGCTTCGGTGATAAAGCTGGACATTCCAACCATCGTGATCTCTCCCGCATTGAAATGGCGCTTGGTGGCACGTACGTCGCTCCAGGTAAGTAGTCGAAAGTGCCCTTCGGTGGCAATGTATGTGTCCGCTGGCGACATAGGCTGTACCATGTGTCCTAGGCTTGGATCCGTAGTAAGTGAGGCTAGTTGACGATGAAAGCGCAACTGAGTGATTAAGTGAGGGCGCTTGAATAGAATTACCAATAGGGTATCGGTAAGCAAAAATAGTTTCCGGAACCAAGTGCAGTTTGTGTCTTATGGACTTCACTGATTCGTGCCGCTCTCCCTGAACAACAGGCAGAATTGGCTCTTGCAGCCATGGAGGCGGGAAACTGGTTAGCAAAGGCTGATTTAGAAAATGCTGGATGAGGTGACTTTGTTGACTTAACGTTGTTAATACAATACAGCGCCTTTTATTTGATTAAATCAGTCTTGTCAGCGTCAGCGAGTGAAACACCGGGTCGTCTTCATAAAATGACATTAACTTGTTCAAATCATCCAAGCTGAAGAAAATAAAGTTGAGATCACAGTACCAGTGTACCAGTGCACCTTCGAACGGAGTTGCCGACGCACGGAGGTGCCGACGCTTTGAAATACACCAGTGGTCTCTTCGAACGGAGGTTCCGACGCTCTGAAATACATCAGTGGTCTTTGCGTGCGCTGTACACTGGTACTGTGATCTCAACTTTATTTTCTTCAGCTTGGATGATTTGAACAAGTTAATGTCATTTTATGAAGACGACCCGGTGTTTCACTCGCTGACGCTGACAAGACTGATTTAATCAAATAAAAGGCGCTGCATTGTATTAACAACGTTAAGTCAACAAAGTCACCTCATTCAGCATTTTCTAAATCAGTCTTTGCTAACCAGTTTCCCGCCTCCATGGCTGCAAGAGCCAATTCTGCCTGTTGTTCAGGGAGAGCGGCACGAATCAGTGAAGTCCATAAGACACAAACTGCACTTGGTTCCGGAAACTCAACTATCTATCCATCGTGCCTCTAAGGCTGCAATTTGAAGCCCGTGCTCGTGTCCGGTAGCAACCATTGCATGTTGGTGCTCGGCACGCAACGCAGCAACTTGACCTTGAACAACGTCGTCAGGAGCTCCACGGCCCTGCAAGGCGGCGTAAGTCGCAATAAGTTCTCTGCGATGACTCGCGCGGAGCCTATCCAGTGCACGTCGATGCTGAAGTCGCAGCTCCCGCCGAGTTGCGCGGATTCCTTGAGCTCGCTGCTGGTTCATGCGGTCGATTGTCGCTGAAGCGATACGGCGGCCTTCATCGAGTCGAGCAGTGTACTCCGCATAGACACAGAACAGCTCGTTATCTTGAAACCGATATATTGCATATTCAAAAGACAGAAAATACTGTCCTATCGCGTGGCATCGGCATAGGGCCACTCGCATGATAGAGGAGCCGTAAACGAGCCGTAAACCAGCACGCTCCAGTGCGTTACGTAAGCCATGCTCGACTTGATAAAGCAATCTTCGACTGTGCGGCAGGTCTGCCATAACAATCGCTAACATGGGATTCAACCCCCCGTCCGGGAAACCCCTCCCCCTTGTAATCTCTCCGATTACCAGACTGCAACGATCAACAACTTGATGAGTTGTATAACTCCAATTGGCAGCATAACACTGCTCAAAACGCCCCGCTTCCGCTGGTGGAATGCGAAAATACCGTCCAGTTTCTGTGAGAACGACGACACCGTTACCTGTGCGCTCAGTGAGGGGTGCTAGGCGAAGTAGGTATAAAAGCCATCGTCGAAACATCTCTTGATTCAGAGCTTGACCATCCTGAGGCCACAGGAGCGCATTTGGTCGAATTGCCACGATCCTGGAGCGTAGTTGTTCCCTTGCAGCGGCGTCAGCTCCCATCTTGGTGAATTAAAAAGTGAAGTCCGCTCCATGGAATGCAAACTAGCTTCTCATTTTAACTTCAAGGTATAGATGATTGCCCGAAGATACATGATGAGGCTAGATTGCGATGCGATCCTTTACAGCGTTTGCACGCTTCAGCACTACATAGCATTTTGCTAGTATGGGGGGCTGACTTTTTGTGCACTTGTACATGAACTTTTGTATCAAAACTAATCTTGGTATTTGTATTGCCCAAATGTAAGTAAGATATCGTAATTTAACTAAACGGGGTTTACACTTCGCAGAAAATCAAATTGCTATGAATGTTTCTTACCCGACACTCCGCAAACCTCGAGAGGCTTCGTCCCACCGCAAACAATAGCGTTGGCTCGGACATAAGGTAGCGCAACATTCACAAATCCAGCTCGCTTAAACATCTCATAATGATGCACAGCTTTCGGACAAACTTGCGTCTTCGCAATGATTAGGTGCCCACCCGGTTTGAGACTACGCCAGGCAGACTGTAGAACGCGCAGGTAGACTTCGTCAAATCTCGAGGCTGCGTTTGCGGCGACACAGCTCTCCGCCAACACTTGCACCGAGACAAATCCAGCGATCACGTCAACTGGAACGGTGCAGAGCTGCTGACAGAGCTCACTCGGTGTGCCAACCGTGCCCATATCTCGCCCACCCGCTTGACCGCAGCATCCAGTTGCTCTCGAGCAATCACGAGTGCATCCGGTGACGGACTGATAAGCTGGAGGGAGGCTGGGTTGTTGAATTTATGCAATCCGATGAAATCGAACCTAGCGCTCCACACAGTTCCGCAACATGCAAGCGCTTGCAGTTCGGGAAAACCTCCGTGGTCTCCTACATCAGCTCCATCGCCATAGGAAAAAATTCTCAACGTGCGCTAATCGCCACTCCGGGAGGTCCCAGTGCTCATGGTCCCAGGTTGGGTTGTCCCCCGGAGCATCAAGCCGGGGCATGACCATCGCAAGCGAAGTATGCCACATCGTGCCCTTGGCCACAGCGACAGACACTCGCTTACGTTTTGGTGGCACAATCGAGTTTGGGATCGAAGGGGTCATAGGTTTCATCGTCGGTGGCTGAGTTTCTGTTCTCGGTAACGTTTCGGAAACTTGTGTCGCCGGAACATCAACTGTTGCGATTGGTACTGACGCCATTGAAACTGGTGATGGCTCCGGGTATTTCGACAGTTCACTTTTATGGACCGTGGTCATGTGCCTGTAGAACGGACCATTGCCGACAACGTTATGTTTGGTCTTTTGTTTCCCTTTATCTTGGTGAAGGCGAAAGTCAAGTGACATTTGAAGCACCTTGCCCCGATGGCATCAGTATTGGTCAGTTGCAGACCAGGCTGAGGGGCGTGGGGCGATACGTAGCGAGCCAACTGCCACAAAGCCGGCTTGTACATAGGCGTCGGCTGAAACAACTGGTTCAGCGGCGGATCCACATTTGCGTCGAAGAACATCGGTGCCCCGGCATAGATGCTTCGTGTGCGTTAATAGGATAATAACAAGCGACCCATGACCGCTGGCGACCAAATATTGTTGCCGGTAACATCAACAAAACGTCCATCAAACCGTGAAACCATTTGATTGGATGATATTTGCCTTCTGGGTATAACTCGATGGTAGGATCCTAAATTATTGAATACACCTATTAATAACACCCCCGCTAGTTAGTTCCTGGTGGGTGCACAGATGTGGCTCAGCCTCTGGACGTTGGTGTATTGGCGCCGCTTAAGCAGCACACACGGAAGCCCTACTCGATGTCGGCCCTCGGGGAGGCCGCGCAAGATAACATCGAGTGTGTGTGTGTGTGGGGGGGGGGGGGCGTCGCTACGCAATGTTCAACCGTGCAATCGCTGCAATGGCCATGATCTCCAAGAACACCGTGTCCAAGGCGGTCCACAAAGCAGGTCCCTCCGTCCCATATGGCCCTTGTTCAAGTGAGGAACGTGTTCTTGTCGCAAACGGATTAGGGTCACCACGACTTGACTACAAACGTCAAGAACGTTGTGCTCCAGCACGTTCAAGTGAAGCCCTGCGTTCGCCACCAACAGTTTTCTGTTTGCTGGAGTCTCGGCGGCACAAGCCGTTTCCGTAGCTTCTTGTGGAACCACCCTGTCCCCCGTAGTGCTGTCTCAAACGCGTGTACCTTGAAAGCCATCGGAGCCTTGGGAGGGGGGGGGGCTGCTGAAGGCCACGCTTGTCTGCAACGGCGATAACAGCGCTCACGCATGCTCCAAACACTACAGCTAACACTGCAACCGTGACGTCGTCCATGGCACAGATGTGTTGTTCCCAGCATACTTGCTGGAGATGTTACTGGAACAAGTGGATGAGAACGCAAACTAAGCACAATGGTACCAAGTACCAAAGGAGTTTTAGCCAATAATATCGCACAATGATTCTCGGTTCAGAACGCGTTCCACACTTGAACAAGGGCCTATGCCCCCCCCCCCCCCCCCACCATCACTTAAGGCATGAGTGACCAGTTACTGAATAAAGTGCAACTAAAAATTGAATACAAACTTTAACCCTTTCGCAGTATTTCACAGGTCCATTTGGACCTATTAGTCTCACTGTTAGTGGATCTCAATTGGTTTAGAAGGAAACCGACGTGAAGACGACATTCCACAGTACTTCCTTACGGGTCTACTTGGTGACAGTACCGTACCTTAACAATTTGCCACGAGTCAGACTCTCAGCCTCTCACTTTCAATCTCCCCCAGACCCCCCTCCCCCCTTCAAAGCTACGATCGCACCAGCGCCGATCTCATCGATGGATTTGGCGTCGCTGCTCAACGCAGCCGAAAATGACACTGGCGACTGGGAACTTGACGCCGACGACGAGCTTGACCAGGACACGCTGGCGACTCCAAGAGCTGCACCCGCCAACGCCGAGGAGAAGATGAAGAGCTGCGACGCGACAGCCACAACACAACCATCTTCTGGCCGGAAGGCAACGCCTATGTAGACGGCATCGAGCTTGACAGCGGCCTACACTCAATCACGAAGCAAGTGTACGCCGAGCGTACTCGGAGCGCAGCACCGACTGTAGCTGTAAAGAAGGACTCTGCGTCAGCATTATGGGTCGCTATGATTGGGCATATGACACGGACATTTGAGCACCAACCCGACGTCGGATTCTCGTCTGTGATAACTATTATACCCGTCATGCGCTGGCAAAGGCGGTGTCAGCATTCACAGATGATGAAGTTAGAATTATTGGAACTTGTAAGATCACACAAATGGGCAAGTGGAATCATATTGAAATAGCAAAGCCTGTCGAAAGAGTCAAGAGCATGGAACATGGTAGCTGGGAGATCGTCGCCGCGGTGGACGTGTCATTGGGCTGAAGTAGAGCGCAAGCTGCTCACAAGAGAGCTCAACTCAAGTTGCCTGTCGAAAAAGGACCACTTTCACTCCACAGATAGAAAAAGCTGCTCACGCCGGGTTCATATTCTTTGGACAAGAAGCCTGTAGTGTTTTACACTAATGACCTTGCTGGGACTCCGACGCAGCGTGTCCTCAGTGGCGCATCGCAAGAGGCTATTGACCTGTGCCATGGACTTGCACCCATCCGTCGGTGGACTGGAGAACAAAGTTTACATTGCAAAACACTACATGTACCAGCTACTATAGCTGCATACAATATCTTCATGAATGGGGTTGACCAACTGAGATGCACCAACCCGACACGACGCAAAGAACCTCGTCTGGAAACGAGCATTTTTACCTGGGCATTAGATATGTCTATGATAAATGCTTTCTCGCTCATGAAAAAAATTGCACCTTCGAATTGCAAACAGCTCACTGAGTTATCGAAGAAAACGCGGTAAGGATGTACGCGTTGCCACGAGGATATCACCCAGAATGATTTACAGCGTTTCATTATCGCGACGCATTTACTTCTCAGTCACGTACAGTACGATCCGCTCTGGAAGAAGTCATTGCTGCGTCCGAGGGAGCTTCAACCGGACGTGCAAGACTAAAAAAAACGATCACAACATTAGATGAGCTTACGCTCCCAGAAGAGTAGATATCGTAGTAACGCTCAAGCTTTGCGTCCTAGTTTGTTGCACAAGTCACAGATGTAGCCATGCTAATTATTTTACTTTCAGAAATTTATTACTTTCTGACTGACTTTTGTACTGACTCAATGACACGGCACAATGCTCTGCTAGTGCTCGCCTTGTTGACGATCGGGTATTGGCGTCCGTGTGGAGCAGTGGATGTCGGGGAAGCAGAGGAGAGCGCATCGTCGTGTCCTAATGTGACCACGGTCTCCATCCCTGCCAACTCCACGTCGTCGAATAACAAAGAGCAGATTAGAGACACAAGCTGCACATCCAGCGAAGTGAAAGTGAGAGGGACGACGCTGGATCTACGCCATCGAGATATTGCAGCGGTTGTAAGTCTTCCGACGGCCGACATCGTGTACGTGAAGTACATTGCATCTGTTGAAAGCTACGAGAAGTCACTGATCTGTGGACTGCAAACAGAAAGCTCGACAATAACGCGCTTCGCGCCTTCACGGCGAGCAGCAGCATATCGGAGCTGTACGTGCGAACTGGAGTTGCGTGATGCTGTATACTCTGCGTTGCTGACTTGTTGTACTGTTCAGATACATGTCGAACAACAGCATTCCTACCATAGATGGATTCAAGTTCCCGACAACACTCACAGTCCTGTACGTGGAGTTCTCGTATTGCAGCGTTGTTGACAACTAAATACTGAAGTACTAAATTTGGCTTTGTTTTCCGTGCCCAGGGACCTCGCCAATAATGCTCTCGGAGATCTCGGTGCCGCTGACCTTCCGTCGTCGCTTCAATACCTGTACGATACACTGCGACAGTCTTCGTGGTTATAGTATCTAACGTCTGTAGTATCTGCCGCAGCAATTTATCTGGTAACCCCATCGGTTCACTCTCCAACGTTTCCTTTCCGTCGAGTTTACAACATTTGTACGTGTCTGGCTCAATATTCTTCTACTGAAAAGCTTCTCATATTTTACCATTACGCAGGGAAATAGCCGACGCCAGTATTGCAACATTGGGGAATTTCTCTTTCCCGAGCTCGGTAACGACGCTGAATTTCTCTGGCAACCCCGTCACTACGATCAAAGGCGTGATTTTCCCAGACTCCCTCACAGAATTCACCTTGATCGCCAGTGCGAACTCAGCGACGTCAACGGTATCAGTCGGTACTCCAGACGAAGCCCGTGCATTACAAGCAACTGCAGAGGACCCTACAGAGCAGACTATCAGCGTGTTGGAGGAGTTTGAGGTGCGTCAGAGTGACGCTGACAGGTTCGAGAAGTTGACGCTGTGGGATGTTTCTACTACGTCCACACTGAGCTGCTCCGACGCGAACGCAAACCCCCGCTACGTGCAAGACACGATGCTGTGTGTGCTGTCGGACAGCGAATTCGCTGACAAGTACGAGCATGTTGTTCTAGCAGCATCAAGCGGGTCCATCGGCTCCTTGTGGGGGACAGAGGACTCCTCCACTCAAGAAGTGGAGCGAATAGCGCTGGAAGAAACACTGGACCAGCGGCGCTCGTGGTTCCTCATTGGAGCAACAGCTTTACTCTCGGCATTCACGGTCATGCTGTTCGTCAATGGCCTTTGCTTGAGCTTACGACGCAGTATTCGTGGTGCCTCAAAGAGTAATGACAGTCAATCCACACTGGTGAAAACGAGAAGCGAAAGACCAAACAATTTCTGGAGCGACAACACAAGTATGGATCCAGATGAAGAGGTTCGTCACTTACTGACTTCAGATCCACAGCCTGAGCCCGAATTTGATGCGGGAGCTGGGGATTTGACAGCAAAGAAAACGATATCTACCGACCCTATCGCTCACCTTCAACAAGAACTATCACACAATGAAATCGACGAATCACTCGTCACACGTCGAGAACTTTTATCATCAATACCTGTGTCAACAGATGAAAGCTCCTCTGCTTTTGTTTACTTCAAGGCTTTATTGAACCACAAGACAGTTGTGCTGAAAACTCTTAGCATCGCTGGATATCTCGAGAACAAAAGTGGATTAACCGAGTTATGGGGATTCGTTGAGGAAATCCGCTTGAGTTCCACGCTGTCGCATCCTCAGATTGTTGCGTTCTATGGATTTGTCAAGATGACTCAACTTACTGAGACTGACGATGAAGGAGTCGCTCTGGTAATGGAGTACATGGACAAAGGAGGCCTGAATATGTTCATCCAGGAACACAAACGATCGCTGCAGAGCAAGCACGGAGTGATCAGCGACACAAAAACTGACGACGACTACGACATTCGGTCGGACGATGAGATTGGCCCCTCGCTCGATCGGCATGACTCGAACAAGTGGAATTGGAGGAGCCCCACTCTCTACAAGAGCAAACTCTCCATCGCGATCGAAGTGGCTCAAGCTGTTCATTACTTGCACTCTTTTTCTCAGCCTTTATTCCACGGCAACCTCAGCTCCAGAAAAGTTTTCTTGGATAGCGATTGGAACGTCAAACTTGGCGACTTGACGTGCTGTAGTGCATTGAGACGTTGGTCTTCGTCCCACAAGAGCGACATGAGCTCGCTTCCTTCTACTGCCACACGCTCTTCTGGACGTAGCAACTGCAGCTCACAAACTGCAGGGGAGGAGATCCACATGGACATGACCGTCTGGACAGCACCCGAAGTCTTGGATGGCCGCCAGTATACGCAGAAAGCAGACGTCTACTCGATTGGCGTATTACTCTCGCAATTGGCGACGTACGAATGCACCTCAGCTGAGCATTCGGTCATGGACGACACGGAAGTTCCGATGCTGAACAATACACACAAGGAACAGCCCTCAGACGGCGAGGTACCGACAACAATTCGCTTGCTCATGTTCAGGTGCCAAGCTTTCCAGCCGGAGATCCGCCCCACAGCTCAAGAATTGATACAAGAACTGCGTCAAATTGAACAAGAACTCAACGAGAAAACACAATAGAGGAGACTTCGTCTCAGCCCGGACTTCCCATTGATCTTCTAGGGTGAGTGAGTTGTCTTTGCCCACCGTGCACAAAGTTATCGTACATGCGCCTTCGATTCTTGACAAAATGGTCCAATAACTGGCTGCTAAACCTCATCTAGGGGAAGATCCGTCTCGATGACAGTGCGATGGTTCTCTGTCCACTGCAGCAGCTTCTGCAGCTGGTCGAACGAGCAAACCTCGCGGAAATGTCGCTCCAGACTGGGCGACAACATGTTGAGTCGAATGGCTTCATTCCGTAGAGCGAAGAAGATCTTGAAGAACTTGGTCAGCTCCACTACTTGTTCATTGAACATCTGCTGGGCATGGCACTGGAGCTGCAGCTTCTGGTCGGCCGAGAGACTCAGCAGCGCGTCCAACTCCAAGGCCAACGGATTCTCGGAAAAAGTCCGCAGCATTTGCACTTGCAACACGCGCGTGCGCATGGCTCCGAGCTGGCGCCCCACGAACACAAAGCACTTCCAGACTGCTCGCTCGCGGTCTTGGTGCTGCATGGCAAGCGTCCGACGCTGTCGGTTGAGACGCATGAGCGACTGGAAGTTCGCCGGGTTCTGAATACTCGCGAAGGCCTCGGTACGACCTGTCACCACTTCAACGCGGTTTTTCCAGTCGAACATTTGCGGCGAGTTCGGGCACGGGAGAGGACCAAAGCCTGGCCCACTGACACCCCACTGGTACGAGCGAACCAGGTCGCGGTTGATTTGCAGCCGCTTGATGCCGTTCTCCAGCGTCTCGACGTACGTCTGCTGCTTCCTGCGACTTTCTCGCGCTGAATCGCGATTGCGTTCGAGCTTCTTCTCCTTCTTCTTGGCTTCCTCGTCCATGAGCGACTTGAGAATGCAGCTCACCTCGGGCTCTTCCGGTTTTCTGGCGATATTCACAAAGCCTGGTCCTCCCACGACACCCTTGGGCTGCAACGTTCTAGTCGGCTTGAGGCCAGTAGGAGGCATCCCCATGGAGAAGGCCGGAGTCATCTCCACGTCATTTGTCTGTCCACTTTGAGGGTTAACCTGTTGCTGCATGTTCATGTTCATCGGCATCTGCATGTTCATCCCCATCGGCATAGTGGGGAGACCCATGGGCATCTGCATCCCATTCATCCCCATGCCGTTCATCTGAGCCATCTGAGCCATCTGCATCTGGAGTTGAAGCTGCAACTGCATCTGCATGGGCAGTGGCATCCCATTCATCGCATTGGAACCGTTCGCTGCAGTCGCTCCATTCATTCCATTGGCCCCATTCATCATGGGCATCTGCATCTGCATCCCCATCATATTCATCGCCTGGGGGCCCATCATCGAGTACATTAAGAAGGGATTCATCATCATTCCTTGCGGACCGAATCCGTTGACTTGCTGGAACGGATCGTTCATATTTGTATCGCTGTTTGGAGCTACATCTGCCTTGTTAGCGCCGTCTCCGCCAGTAGTAGCAGCAGAGGAATTGGCTGGTGTGTCCTTTACAGTGTTGGACGAAGACGTTGCAGGTCTCGAGTCTGGGCATTTGGCCATGAGCGACGCAGCTCCGTCGGCTACAGCAAGTTCCAGACTGGTAGGATTGGAAGGATTCGACAGACGACGGTGAGCCGACGGGTTGCTGGGTTTCTCAGAAGCCGACGCGTTCGTGGGTGCAGTAGGCTGGTTGCCACCACCGAAGTTGTTCATCCAGTTGGGAGAAGGTCGCTGGAATTGCTGTTGTTGCTGTTGAAATTGTTGTTGTTGATATTGTTGCTGCTGCATGTGCATCTGTTGCTGTTGGAATTGCTGCATCTGCTGCTGCTGTTGATGGTGGAAGCCCATCATGTTCTGGCTCGTTGTGGGGTTAAACATCATGTTCTGCATAGCTGCGTGACCTCGTTGGTCTCCGTCCAGTTGCTTGGAGAACGCCCCGTCGTTGCTGTCATCCAACATGTTGACGATATCCTCACTGAGAGATCGCTGGACGTTGACCCGCGGTTTCTGCGGGTCTTCCTGGATGGGGGTAGCTGATCCTGCGTGTACATGAGTGTGGTGTGTGTGCACCGTGTTGGGCGAGGCGTTCTGCTGCTGCTCGTAGCCTACCGGGATTCCTGTATTGGCGTTGAGACTGGACACGTGCATACTCGGGTTGGGACTGGCCGTGGAGCTGGCGGTGCTGGCTGTACTCATTTCGTCAGTGAACACGTCGAGCTTCATCCCAAAGTTGGCGTCGTTCTCGTTCCAGTCGTCCCATAAATTGCGACTCATGTTGGACGACAGACCTCTGCAAAACCACAATTATCACATTAGAAAAAGTCTTCTACGTCTCTCATACTTGATTATATGACGTACGACAGCACTGGGTCTAGATGGAGAGGAAGGTCTGACATTCCGAGGTCCATGGACGGCTCTTCGCCCTCGCCAGTCTGCAGATAAAACAACAAGAAGGTCAGGCACGAGTGTGGCATCAGAGCGGGACGAGGACGCGTACACCGAGGGCCTGGTAGGGCTGGTAGTGAAGAGCGGCCTTCTTGGCCTTGGGCGCCTTGGACATGCTGCTATATAGGGGCGTGGGCGGCCGCGAGTGGGTGGTCTGCTTCGCTGCAATTCGGCGTCTACCAGCGAGGTAACGCAGCCCTGTCGACAGAGTCAAAGCGATGACACGGAGCAGAAACGCTGTGTAAGTGGTTGAAATGGTTGAAACTGACTGTTGAAAACCGGTACCTGCACTAAGATATTACCGATTGCGTAAACATATGATCGACTTCCTATTTGCTAAAAAAATAGTAATTTGCATTGCGGTTAGGGTGTCACAGTAAAATTACATGTAGCTCAAGGAAAAAATCGCGTTTGCGTCCGGTCTACAAGACCACCAAGGCATACAGCAAAACCCCAAACGAAAGAGGTCATCCGTTTCCTGTCGTCTAGTGACGTGTTCCTTCTAAAAGAAGTCGCTGTGTTGAGAGCTGTTATTACTGGCAGCTTCCTCAATAGCAGCTCCACTGCGTAGCGTTACCATTCTGGTAGTCGATAGTGAAGTCTAAATGCTTGCTCGTAGTTGCCGGGCAAAATGTCGCGACAGGATGGCGTGTTGGCTAAGTGCAGCAGATAGCAGACTGAGAGCCAACAGCGCCATCCGAGCAAATGTATAAGCAGAAGTTAGAATGAAAGCATAGTGAAACTAAGTCTAAATGTGCAGCAGCACTTCACAACCAACCAACGCGCCAGGCAGCTTGCAGCAACTTTAGCTGTGGGTTGACTGTTGAAGTATCGATCGCAATTCAACGATGGGGCGGACACAGATACAGTCGCACAGGATCCGCCTTGCCCGTGCAGCCCCACCGTCACTCCATCTCACATGTGTGATGTAGCGATTCGCCTCGGGAGGGGTTCGCGTCGCATTGTAGGTCAATACCCATCGCCGTCGCCTTTCAAGGATTCACCGGGACCGGTCCGACCAATCGGCACAAGTGGCGGTGGCTACAGTGGCGACGGTGTGTCAAGATGGTGTACACTACACAAGACGAAGGCATCGACTGGTCGCAACCGTCACGATTGGACGCATGGTAAGGTCCGGACTGAGTTTACTTGGTTTTTGTATATAGATGATCATAGAGCAAAAGATTAGAAGAGAGTATGGGCCGTTTGGCCTAAACATACAGAGCTGAATTTTCCCTGAAGCACACAAGTGTTCAAGCGTCGAGGTAAGCACCTTACACTTAATAGCTTTGCAGCACCAGCGAACGGCGACCTTCCTGAAGTTAGCGTTCGTTTCTGGTAAGGCCAAGAGACTAGTAGTGGGACTGTGTTTTTGTTATTTCCCTATTTGAGGGTCGGGTTTTGGATTCCCGATATTAGTGGTTTGAGTATTGGAAGTATACCCCTGACGACTTACAGCCTGAGTTAATCTCGGGCACCCCCGTAAAAGAGTCGAAAGAGACTAGGCAACCTTCCGCTGTTGGCGCCATGGGGTTAAAGAGAGAGAGAGAGAAGATAGACGTACAGGCGACGCTCGTGCCTGCTACGTTTGTGTGTTAGGCCTACTTACGCTAACGGTAATCGAAGGAAGCATCGGCTCAGGTTGCTGGGTCGGATTTGGTTTCTTCAGATTCGCCCATAATATTTGCCGACCCTTGTGGAAGGCGTATTGTTGTGTGCAGAGGCTATCTATATGTCTAGCGATAAATAGAAATTAGTGATTCCCTACATCACAACTGCGCATACGCCTTGGACAGCAACCCACGGGGAGATCAATTCCGTTTGGAAAAACGTAGCAAATGGGCTAAAAAAAGCCATATCAGCTTCTTCTGCGGACGGCAAAGTCTTCAGACGACAATTCACTATTCTCCTTGATACATTTCGGCGTGAATAGATATAGTCGCTCCGCGCGTCAGGAACTGCTGAGGGGTACCGTGAACGGGGGCAGCTCCTTACAGGATGCCGTGAACTGGAAAATTATTTATTATTATTATGTTTTTATGTAATAATTGTAGTTTTGTTTTTGTAGCACGATGGTTATGTACAGGAGAAGGCTGACAAAACTGAAAAAGAAAAAAAATGGAAGCAGCGAGACGTGAAGCTGCGTCTAGCCAAGTAGTGCGCGATGCGATGGCTGAAATGCGGTGTGCTCGCGAAGATGAATCGGATAATAAATCTGATAGAAGTAAACAAAAAAACGAAACGAACCAGCACGGATGCAATCGTTGAGTATCTAGAGTTCAAAGCGGAAGGTCAGCCAGGGTGGGACAAACGGCGAGAGCGTCAACTCGACATACAAGAAAGACAACTAGCTGTAGAAGAACAGAGGCTGAAGCGAGACTGTGAGAAAACAAACGCACTTATGGCGATGATGACTGCCCAAATGGGGTTTCTAGCTAAGTTGGCTGAGAAGTTAGACAAATAAAAAAAAGCTTGAGCTAGGGGCAAATCGACCCTCCAAAAAGAAATAAATATTTACGGTAGCACAAGGTCGCTATTGATGCAGTAAAACCTCTCCTAAATGAACCTTTAGAAACCTGATATCCTGTCGTACATGATATAATTCATGTCCACCGAGTCCGTTCCCAGAGATTACTATGGAGTTAACTTGATATTGCTCAAATGACAAACCTGATTCGAATTTTTGAGAACAGCAAGTGCATATATTGTAGCCTACCATGACGAAGTGGTCGTGGAAAACTTGTGAATAATTTTTTTGTCAGTAACCAGCAGCCAGCAGCCTTGAAATTGTTTGTACCATACTTCGAGTACATCGAGAACACATACAACTTGTATGTATTCTCGAAGTCGGCAACCTAAAATATGTATGTACCAAAATATGTAATTCTCTGGAATAAAATGTAGTCTGGCACAACGATGATGTATTGACAAATTTGTTGTGAGGCCACCTTCAGATAGGAAAACACAAAAAGACAGTAATCCATCCAAATTCTATCGCGTTACATCTGAAAATGACCATCACTAAAGTATTTTTAGAGAGCATGTGGCGCGATACTTCAAGACTCCTGAGATGGAGTCGAAATAATTGATGTGAAGGTCTGCATATGTATAATTGCGGCTACGTAAAGAAGCGTTGAATGACCTGGTGCTTTATAGTCCAACAAATGATTGTCTATTATGAGGCCAGGAGAGACTTAGATACTTAAACCCATACAGAAAGTTACAGCTTGATATGCCTGTGTGCCTCGAAGTTAGACATGGAGACGCACAGCGAAAAAGATTTGCATTTTCTGCTTCTCTAAGCCGGCATGCTTCCTCAACTCGTTCAAATACGTGATTGTCGTGGAAACGTAGGCGATATCTCGGAGTTTGTATGAGATCGTAGGATTTTTGGCCGCTGTGGTGAAGTGGATTCTGAAGAAGGAGAGAGAAGGATGGATCGTGACCTCATGGACAATATTGGACCCGGTCGTTTCTCCGAAGAGTGACCACTGGAGATCCGATGGGACAGAAGAAGCGATCTCCGATCAGACACCACATAGCTATGGATGCAAGTGGCGTACCTCCCCGATGGACATCAAGCGGGTGCGGTGCCAGATCCAGCAGCAGCATGATGCTAGAGGCCCAAGGAAGAGGAGCGAATATGGATCCAAAAGGTAAAGTGATCTGGATCCAGGCTCACAATGATCTGAATCCCGGATCTCGGATCCTGATATGGCGATCGAGGACGATCTCAAGATCTACGATAGGATGATGGCGAACCCACGTTGAAGAAGGTACCTCGAGATGGGTAAGAGTGCGAAGGACATAAAGGCGGTGAAAGGTGGTTGTCTGGCAGATATGAGGATAGTGACTTAGGATGGGACCATAAATCAGGCTAAATTTGCATCAGAGAGAGCAAGTGCCTTCCCTGCGGCGAAGAAGAGGAACAACAAGCCGCTCGCAGTGTTAGCAAGTCTACAGTTAGTTGATCTAGTGTCGGTTATTAATATCTGGTAATATAAGCGCCAGATCGAACCACCTAGTGATCTACCCTCAAGTGCAGATCCCAGATCGAACCACCTAGTGATCTACCCTCACGTGCAGATCCCAGATCGACCTGAGCTCATTACTTGGCCGGGAGATCCTTCAAGTCTCAACCACCCCAAGATCCCGCTATAGGAAGCGGCAAGCAAGTGTAAAGGAAGACCGTCGAGTCAAACACACCTCATCAAGGCAACCCCACGGCCGGATCCAGATCCAGGCCGCCAGATCCAAGCCCGAGCAACCGCTTCGGATCTGGACTATATCGGCAGCAGAGCGAAGAGTTTCCGCGCTGCTCTACCCCATCCCCAACGTCTCGCCAAGACGTTCAAGCCTTCGCCACTTGGACCTTCACGAAGTCACTAGAGGAGCAAGATCCAGCCCTACCGTTGGGTACACAAGGTGAGCAAAGCTCAGCACAAGATCACGGACCATCGGGGGACCCCCTCCGTTAGTCGGTGTCCGGGCTTAGTGGAAGTTGGATCGCACTCTCGCAAGATTTTGCTGATCCCGCTACACCACACCGCCGATTCGTGACAATTTTCTGTGGCACAAACACTATAACAAGCAATTTGTATGCAAAGTCAAATGAACCGTGTGGTCAATGTTTCGTAGCCGAAAATTCCGACTGTGTTGGATTGGCTACGCAGCGCCACTTCATCTCAAGCGCCTTTGCCATCAAGATCACCAACGCAAATTCTAAGACTTGTCCCGCGCCGACGGTCACGACGCTGACCAGTACCAGCTTCGCCCCGACAGCGACGACGTTGAGCAGCAGCGGCTCCGCCCCGGCGAGTGCGACGCTTACCTGTATATGGTGAAGTGCTATCACGATTTTTCTACGGACGCTTACACGGAGTGACGGTGATCAAGACTCAAGAGCCAAGATCGGTCCAAGATCGACGAAGTAGAACTCGCAACCAATGAGATCACAGCGGATCTCGAGTCTCGGAGCACCGGGAAATAGGGATCGGAGGTCCCCGAGTGAAGATCGTGTGCTGGGAGGTGAAGATCGGTGGCCGACGATGGAGATCAGGGTGTGATCGGTCATGCCGCTAAACGTTCAGGAAAGAAGGGATCATGGTTCCCCGGATGAAGATCGGACGTCAGGACACGAAAATCAGAAATTGATGGCCGCGATACAAGCCACGATCGATCTCGACTAATACTGAGATAGAAGACAGCAAGATGACGATCAAGACCCCTGGAAGAGAGATCAAGTGACTAGGGATAAAGATCGGTTGCCTAAGGGTGAGATCAAGACGAGATCAGGTGGCAGTCCGGACAGATCGGCATGGTCTAATATGGCAGTCTAAGGCCGTAAGGTGGACATCAAGGCCTCAAGACTCATTCCTTAAGTGTAGATCAAGGCTGACTAGGGAGATCGTCAATCAAGACCAAGATCGCCGATCACGATGGAGATCACCGATCACGATGGAGATCGCCGATCAAGATGGAGATCGCCGATCACGATGGAGATCACCTATCAAGATCGAGACCACCGATCAAGATGGAGATCACCGATCGAGATGGAGATCGTCAATCAAGATGAAGACCACCAATCAGGAGGGAGATCACCGATCAAGAGTCGCAGTTGAAGATGAGATCAGTCGCCAGATCCAGAGGGTGGTGAGAACTGATCTTATCCAAAGATGGGGTATAGGAAGGCGTAAGATGCACGGTGGGATGGGTAGACAGGAGATGGACTTAGGATAAACATCAATCAGAGTTAGTTTTGCCGTAAAGTGCACAAGTGGTTTCCTCGCTTCCCAGGACGTCTACGAGACATATTGGCCCGGCCTAAGTGTTAAAAGGAACCTTAGATATCGGTTACTAGCGTCGTAGTGTAAGATCTCGGTTAATTTATTAGCCAGATTTACCTACATTAGTTTTCCCTACTTTAAGTGTGCAAGTCCCTGATCATTCAGACTTTGGTGCTTGGCTGGAGATCGGATCAACTCTCAAGACCAAAGATCCCGCTATTGGAGGCGGCAAGCAACCCGGAAAGGAAAGGAAAAACAAGGAACACGCTCATTAAGGTATTTCGGTGCTTATATTAGGCAAAAGTCCCTAGATCGAGACCGATCAACCCTAATCGGACCCTATTTAGGACTTATCACAAGGGCGCAGAGCGAAGAAGTTCCGCGCTGCCCCACACATCCCGCGTCCCGCCAGGACGGTTAAGTCTACACTGATCGAACACCTTCGGATCCCTGAGAGAGCAGATCCAGCCCGCCGACGGGTACACAAGGTGAGACAGTTCAGCCGATCACGGATCATCTGGGGACCCCCTCCGTTAGTCGGTGTTTGGGCGCAGTGTGTAAGTGGCGATCGGCCTCAACCAGATTTTGGCTGATCCCGCTACACCACAAGTACCAGCCCCGCCCCGTCGGCGGTGACGTTGCTTAGTAGATGCTTGGCGCCGTCGGAATGGATGCCCATCAGTAACAGCTTGACCGCGACGGTCTCTAAGGTGATTAGTAGCAGCTTGGCTCCGATGACTGCAGCGTTCGCTCGTAGCAGCTCCATCTTGAGAGCAGCGACGTATTTCTCTAGCAGTTTGGTAACAGGTGATAGGGATGCCGCTGGGAGAGAGTTCCAACCAGTGGGAAGTCGCCGCACAAAATGTGCGCGATGCGTGCCATCAAAGACACAGAGAGCTTATAAAAGAAGTCTGGTGGCCATTGCAAAATGGATTCGGGCTACTAAAGGCGAGTGTGCTTCACAGTATTTCCATATAAACGGCAAGATCGATCTGAAACACTTTAGGGCTCATGATTTCAAAGAAGTTTTGTTGGAAAAACGAAAAAGTGTTAGCGTTGGAATGATGGCCAAGCTTTGTGATTTACTAGTTTTTGGGGACTCGCCGTGGGTGGTCCCAACAGGGATCCCACCCCATGTTGAGCTGTACAAACAGCTCCAACAACAGAATTCAGTTGACAATCTAGACGGCATGAGCTTCTACCACTTGGAACCACCCTACGACTTGCTCGCAAACACATAGTGTTGTGTAATAGGCCAAAAATGTACAAATATCAACTAATAAACAGTAAATACTTGTTGGCCGCCAGCATTCCTACGACCGGTATAATAAGCCGAGCCAATAGGAAACCAACGATTGCCCTAACTCGCCGACTTCAACAAGCTATCGATTGGCGAAAAAGCCACCATACTGGCGTGGTACACACCATTACGCCTCTCAGATGGCTACAGTAGTTATTGTCTACAGTAGCCATCTGACGCTTTCACATTGCCAGTGGCCATCGCCACAGCGTGCTAACTGTAAGCATGATCGCCTCGACATTGCTGTGATCCTTGAACACGAAGCTTCACCAATAATGACACCATGCCCTAAAAAGGAAATGCATCGAGCTCTCCTAAAATTAGTAACTTCTACGCGTGCTAATTGGCTAAAAGTAGGTCCCTTGCCCTTGCGGTGCTAATTTTGCGTTGGGAAGATAGAAGCATATTATTCACAAAAGGCATTAGCAGCTGATCGTTTTATTGTAAATCCGGTATGCAGCCCTGTTGTCCCTCTCTGAACTGGTGGCTCTTGTTCGCGACCGCCTGCCGCTTGGACCTCGATGCGCACTAGTAGCTTTTCGGTCTCGAAACTAACAAGTAGCAGTCGGTCAAGATGTTGGTGTGGCAGGATGTGTTCACGGAGGATGAGGTGATGTCGGACTCCAACAAGGTCGGCCCGTGCAAGGACATGGAGGGCAACGAGGTCTCCGGCATGTTCCAGGTCGAGTCCAAGACGGTAGCCAAGGGCTCGGACAACGTCGACATCGGCTGCGGTGACGCTTTCGGCGGCGAGGAGGAGCAGGTTGACGACTCTGTTGAGACGGTGAACAACGTCATCGATGACTCGATTGGCTTCGGTTACATCGAGACAGGCTTCGACACCAAGGCTGAGCTCAAGACGTACCTTAAGTCGTACTTCCGTAAGGTCATGAAGCACCTCAAGTCCACGGGCGCCAGCGACGAGACTCTGGCCCAGTTTAAGAGCGACGCCCAGGAGATCGTCAAGTTCCTCGTGTCCATGTTCAAGGAGCTGCAGTTCTACATGTTCAAGTCGTGCGACTCGGAGGCTGGCCTCGCCTACGCCTACTACCCGGAGGGCGCCGTCGCCCCAACCTTCTGCTACATCAAGTGGGGCCTCAAGGAAGTCAAGTTCTAAGCGCGTGCAAGCGCCAGAGTGAAGCCTTACCGCTTCTTCTTCTTGACCCGCGCATTAAACTCTAATTAATGCCTCCTTCATGTACCAAAATTACTCTTGTCATTACGGGGTATGCTCTATTGTATCGAATTTTAGGGCTATTTAAGGTCAAGCTTAGCGCTCGATGACGATGGCAACGACGCTAAGTCCCAGCACCGTGAAAAGCACCGCCAAGATCTTGAGCGTGAAGATCCGGAAGTCCAACTGCTCCACTTCCTCGCTTTTCTTCTCCAAATCGCCAACGCCGTGGTCGTAATGCAGCGGGATGAAGTCCACGCGACGGAAGCCCTGCGTGTTGCGCAAGTGCTCGTTTTCCAACCGGAAGAAGCTCCAGAACGTTCGACGGAACAGCTCCAATACCATAGTGAAAGGCTGCAAGTACAGTGGCAGCCAGCCAGCAGCACCACGCGGGGGAATAAGCGTCAGCGTCCACGCGAATCGAAGGAACAGATCGGCCACAATTGCCGCGTAATAGACCCATTTTCTCGAGAACATCTGCGAGTCGCCTAGGAATTTAAACTGCGGCCGACCAAGCCCCCAGTCCATCGTCACATCCCAGATCCACGTGTACAGTGAACTAGCAGTGAACAGCATAAGCCACGCGATCACGAACATACGCACTTTTGACGCGTTCTCTTCGCTGTTGTCGCTATGCAGAGGGTGAAATAACCCGAAGAGAACCACCACTTGGGTGAGCGCATACTTTGCAGCATTAGGCAGATGAGGCCACCACGTTTTCGTGTCGTACACACGGCGGAGATTCTGCAAAAAGCGCCACCATAAAGGCAGCGCACAGACCAGCGGAACCACAACGTTAACGTAGTAGATATTATCTGCGCAGGTCGGTTCATCGTCCGTAGGCATAAACTGCAAGCCCGACGCATTTCCGCCAGGCGGGATGACATCTTTACGTAAGAATTCTTTTGTAGCGAAGAAGCAAACGGACCAGCTGACATCCTGAGTGACCTTGACGGTACTGGTAAGGTAGTCGCCTACGAACGTGTGGAAGAACGACACGGGGTACAGTGGGGACCATACAACCTCCCACACTGTTCGTAGCATACCAAGCTGCTGTCCCCATGGACGGATAGCGTAGAAGTAGAAGGTGTACAGGAACAACGCCAATGGATAGTACCCACGGTGTAGTAGTTCCTCGGGGAAATATCCATTCACGACCTTGTAGTAGAGCAGCACATTAGCCAAATAGACGATGGTCATGTTGGTGGCATCGCTGAATACCTGCGGGTATGACTGGACTCGTCGCGGGTTCAGCTCGAAGATGTAACGGTAGTTGATCCGAGCTGCACGCCAGACGTAGAGCGAGACTCCAACCAGCCAATGCAACAGCAAGAGGCAGCCAATTCCACGGTAGACTGGATAGGCACGAGTGCGTACTAAGTCGAGCAGGTGGTTCTCACGTCCATTGTGGAATGTAGGGACAACGAGCGAGTCCCAGCACACCCAGATCAACAGGATGAGACACGAACCAGCCTTGATGCCTAAATAAATATGACCCCAGTTGACAAAGTCCTCCTTCTTGGTCATGAGTGTTGCCACTGCAACGTGCGAGTTGCCATCGCAGAACCAGTTGGCAAATGACTGCTCCAATCTCTTCAAAAGCTCCAAGCATCGCTGCGCCTTGGCAAACTCGAACGTCTGTAGTTTGGTTTTCTGCTGCTCGCGCTGGTCCGCCGGGAAGCTGGCAATCTTGTCGTAGCGCTTAAGAATCTTTACGAACCCAGTGTAGTTGAGAAGTGCAAAATTGTGCAGCAAGTTCAACAAGCGATGCAGTTCGACTAGCGAATTCTTGAGCGATTCCTGAGCTGTGGCTGTTGCATTTTCTCGATACTGCGCTTGCAAGTGCTCGAGCTGCTCGGCCAATTGCACTGTGTGTCGCATGTAAGCGTCTTCTACCTTGCTGTATTCGTATTCCAGTGCTTCCTCGAAAGCCACAGGCATGGAAAGCAGCGACTGCAGCTGATCAGAATCGGTGGACGTCGGTGGCGTCCCTGGCAAACGTAGAAACGGGAGTTTACTGCTGATCTTCTTGCCCAGTTGCGTGCTGCTGCCTGTGGTCATCGGGCGCCATTTGTGGCCACTCAACGCATTGACCTCCATGTCCTCGGTAGGATCTCGCACATCCACAGCTGAGCTTGATGCGGCGGCGGATGCGGCAGCGGACAACGCCGTATCGATCTGCTGCTGCCGCTCCAGCAGCCGCTTGAGTCCCTCGTAGTCCAGGTAATCACCCCGCCACTCGGCGACCGAGTTATCGCGCAGTCGCAAGCTGAAGTTCACCATGGCGGTGACTAGAGGATCCGCTTGTGGCTGTCGAAATCGAATGGAAGTACATGTATCGATGGAAACAGACTCAACGTAAATCGGATGAGCCTGTAAAATGCAACGTTTGGGTAGACGTGTTTTGCGTGAGCCAATAGGTAGACGAAAAGAGACCTTCGTGGCCGACGTTTTAGTGCAGCACCACAAGCGGATTGTACTAGCTATTTGTAAGTGGATATGGCACCTACCCCTGTTACTGACGATTTACAAGGCAGCACGGACAACTTGTTAAACTAAGTGTATTATAAATCTAAGCGAAGCTGACCAAGTACAGAAGTCTTACGTATATGCATATTAGGCACCAGCAGCTATGGAGGTCGATGGTCTTAATCTCCACGAGCCGATGGTAATGAAATGTGTGTCGGTGCTGTCAAGCCAGCTACTTCCGCAGCGCCGCTAGCCGCATGGAGAGATCGTCCTGAGACTTCTTCTCTCGTGCAGCCTCCGTCGTAGGAAGCTCTGTGCCCACAAGGCCTGCCGAGTCAAGCTGACCTGCAACTTTGAGGCCGTTCTCGTCCGCGACCATCTGAATGAGGTCGTCCACCTGGTCAGCGGGTGTCGAGAGTGACGTGCCACTGCTCATGGCGCCCTCCATGTAAGCGGAGCGCACATCCATGTCTTCAAAGTGCTTCTCGAACTGATCCATGGTCTGCGAGATCTTCTCCACGTTCATAGACTCCATGACAGTGTCCATGCCCTTGACCACACCGCCCATGTTGGCCTTGAGCTGGCCCATGCTGATGGCCGTCTGCACGCGCGCCGCCACAGCGTCCATCCGCGAGGCCAATTGCAAGTAGCTCAGCGCCTGATTCTTCTCGCGGATCACGTTCTGCGCGTAGATCTTGGCGCCTTCCATGTTGCCTTGCTCGATGGCCTTCTTGAGTTTGGCCTTCTGTGCCACCTGGTTCTTCTCACACTTCTTGGCGTTGCGCAGCAGCGTCTTGGCCGTGAGCTTCATGTTGAACAGTTCATCCTCCAGCTTGTTTTTGCGCGAGAAGATGTTCATCATGGCGGCGTGCTCGTCGGAGCAATCCGCTGTTCTAATGCCCGCGCAGCGTTTGCCGCTCTCTTCCTTCTTCGATGAATAAAGTGGATTTTAAAGGGCAACCTAATCCGTGTTTTATGTTGCATTCCAACGTGTATGTTGCGTTTGAGTTGCGCTTGAGTTGCTAAAAACCTCAACTAAAAGGGAACTTCAACTATCGTTATTGTCATAAGCAAAGCACCACCAAGCTTGCGTTCGCACAATACCCATAATTCCATTGTCCTCGGTGACTTAGTTCTATCAAGTTGTTAGCAGTAGCTACATCTACATGTAGCAAGGCTCCAACAAGCGTGATACCGTATTAATAATGACGCAAAGGAGGCTAATTCCACGCCGACCCCCGTGCCAGAATCTCTTTGGAATCATCATCTCACTTTCGAAAATCGCTCCGACGGCCCAAGCATCGCTAGACAGCAAGCCACTATCATGCCGAAGGGAAAAGAAAGCTACAACGCAGTCGCTAACGGCCGCCAGCCCGGTGTCTACACGTCTTGGGTCTCGGCCAAGGCGCAGACGAACAGCTACTCCCACAACCAGCACCAATGGTTCGACACGCAGGCCGAGGCCAACGCGTACATGGCGGGCTGCAACGGCGGTACGGACAAGTCCGGAAACCCGCCGCTTTGTGAGTGAGCTTCTATCGAGTCATGGTGGAGTAGAGTAACACCGAGGCCAAGCGACAATCGATCCTGCTACCTGCTACTTCTGAGGCGAAGCTACTGCTGGTGATAGTGTTCTCACCATCTACTCGTCGTACATGGTAGTGTCGTCTGCTAAGCCATCACCCGGACAGGTAGCACGTTGAGAGAAGCTCGGTCATAAGGCAACAATGAAATCGGAGATGAATGGCTTAACAACGTCCTCAAGCAATCTTTTATTTTTTGATTGACGTAAAAAAATGGAGATTCATGTTTTTTTTTGTTCAGTTTTTCAGTTCGATATTCTTCAACCGTCTAAACAAACTCTAAACACCATGATGAATGATCTCGTGACGCCCGAGCTGCTGTCGCTGCCTGCACATGTGACCCGCCAGCACCACAGCCATAGCGTAGACGGCATGAGCCCGCGCTCGAACAACACCATTAGCTCCGCCGCCACGCTTGCCGCAGCTGCCGAAGAGAATATCCCCACGCACCACGTGCGTCGCCTATCCACGGGTCAAATAGCCGACGAGGCCCTTCCTAAAGAGCGCATCGACATCATTAACGATTTCCTTCAAGAACGAGTCACTACCCGACCGCTTATCGGCGTCGTGTGTGGATCCGGTCTCGGCGGACTGAGCAAATGTCTCTCCAACCAGGAGGTCATCCAGTACGAGGACATCCCGTTGTTCCCTCGCTCCACTGTAGAGGGCCACGCAGGCGAACTGGTCTTCGGCGATCTAGAGGGGTTCCGTGTCGTGTGCATGCGCGGCCGCTTCCATTGCTACGAGGGCTATGCGATGCGCGAGACGGCTTTGCCCATTCGAGTCATGTACCTGCTGGGTATCAAATACTTACTGGTGACCAACGCTGCGGGTGGTCTCAACCCTGACTTCAACGTTGGCGATCTTATGATCCTGAATGACCATTTGAACATGCCGGGATTGTCGGGTCAACACCCTTTGATTGGTCCCAACGACTCTCGCTTTGGCTCAAGGTTCACACCGCTGTCAAATTGCTACGACAAGAAACTGCAAGATCTAGCATTCAACGTGGCTGAGGCGCTTGGCCTTGCTCACAGGATTCGAAAAGGAGTATACTGCTTCGTGTCCGGACCGACGTACGAGACGCCAACAGAGTGCCGCTTCCTCAGACTGGTGGGAGGCGATGCAGTTGGCATGAGCACGGTGCCCGAGGTGATCGTGGCTACACACTGCGGGCTGAAAGTGATCGGTCTATCGTTGATCACCAACAAGGCGCTATTTCCCGGAGAAGAACGAGAGGCAGCCTCACACGACGAAGTCCTCGAGACTGTCCAGGCCACACAGAACGACATCGAGACGTACGTGCGAGACCTGATTGTAGCAGTTGGCAAGCAGCATCACTCGTAGAGTGACACAGTTTTTTTAAGTTATATGTTTCCTAGCTGCATGCTACATCTAGATAAATACCCTTTTAGTGGGCTGTTAACCCTAACCATACTCTTTTTTTTTTGCTAATTCAGGGGTGTACATTTGACATGAGAGAGTTTTCGCAAGGCCACCCACACCCATCTACTCCATCTACTCCTCAGTAACCCACTACCCTGTGTATGCGTCCGTGATTCGGTCTTGCACCCACTTTACAGTCTTTACCTTGCTTTTTGCCTTCTCTTTGCGACACTTAATTCATATAGATCCCTCCCACGGAACCGACTCTCCTCATCTTCCCGACTCCACACATCTTTACCGAAATTACAATAATAGCACAAACAGTTATTCCTGTCCGATTACGACTCACTTCTGATTGGCTATAATCTTCAATTTTTGATCCGACTCAAACATTTTGCGCGCGACGTCACGGCCCAGACAAGGTCGCTGCGTGTATGCACGTTAGTTAGCGGTAGTAGCAACCAAGACCAAGACACACAGATAGTCCGAGGCGCCTGGGGGTGCGTAGGGGGATGCTTATAACCAGCGGGAGTATTCCTGCAGGGGGGTAGCCGTGCTTAGGGGTTTCGTTCGACCACCGCCCACTCTGCGCGAGAGCACAAATTGTAAGAATTGCCCAAAATCTGACCCATTTTGGCTATTTTTATTTTTGGCACCCTGTCTATTGATCGCAATCCCTATTATAAACCCCAGTTGATGCTGGCCGTTTCTGAGTTATTGATGGAGGAGGGAGGGACCTGTAATAGGTATCAATAACGAGCCTTGCAATTAACGGCCATGCCTTTTGGTGAAAGGATATCGCACCTCAAGCTACAGTGCTATCCGGGGGCCCAACCCTGAAAATTCGACTGCACCATTTGCAACTAAAACCGCTCCGGGCCTCACGGCCCGTGACTGTGGGATAAGTGACCGGAGATAACTTTGATGGGAGCAAGCAATCCCGGGTAGCACGCAGACGTCCAAGTTGTCAGCTCTATAAAATACTACTGCTATATGCGGTGTACTTGGACTTGAAGTCTAACGAGTCGCGTTACTCTGTTTCGTGTTCGCAGAAATCCATGGGGAGAAAGAAGCGATCCAGAGAAGAGATAGAGGCTGCGATAGAAAATAATGCCGCTGTGAACGCCACGCCAGCAGGACCTGAGGGTCCTGGGGAGGCTCGGCGGCGCAGAGCCCGGAGACAAAAAACAAATCTCGTTTAACCCAAGCCTTGGCTGCGCTACAGTTAGACGATGTTCATCAGCGTGCTGCAACAACCCACCGACAATGGTTGCCTCCGTCCAGCCTACTACTGGAGTCGTCGGTGCATGTGCTGCTGTTTCTGTATTTTCCTCAACTGCTGTCGTAGTTTCGTTTGAACATTTCCCAGTACCAGCCGACGCATCATCTTCTAATCGTAGTAGACCCTCTAGGGCTGACATGACACCGTCTATGTTAGCAACAGCTCGCCAAGTTGACCGGGAAAGGAAGAGAAGGAAGAGAGCTAGCCGTTCGGAGTCACAAGTCGTTCGCGACAGAGAAGTAGATGCTGCACGCGCTCGGGCTAGACGGGCAGCGCTTCCTCAGACCCGATTGGAGACCGTTCGTGAGAGTGGTGTCGTTGCTACTGCTGCTTGGTGCAACCGCATGTCCGAAGAGGAACGGGAGACGGAAAGGAATCTAAACACCGCGTCACAATCTGAACGAAGGGAAGCGATGACCGACGAAGAACGTGAAGAAGCAAGGCAGCTGCACACAGCGTCAGAAATAGCGCGGAGATTGGGTCTGACTGAAGCGGAGATACAGATAGCAAGGGATCGCAACGCAATGGCCCAACGATCCCGAAGAGAGGCTATGACAGACGAGGAGCGCGTGGAGCGCAACGAAGCTGAGCGCTTGCGGACTCGATCACGGCAGTACAAGAAGGGTCTCGCGAACCACGAAAATTTTGATCCCTTACAAGTCCGCGGTGGCCGTCACTACTTCAACCGTTACTCGGATGACAACTGCGAGTCTGTCCGAAGTGCAATGCATGGAAGTTCCCCGATGAAACCGATGGTCGCTGCTGCCGTAACGGGTTAGTGTATGTACCCCCTGCGTGAAACCCCCCTGCTGGAATACTCAATCTCTTCAAGAATCCTGGCTTCAAGAAGAATATCCGAGCGTACAACAACACGCACCCCCGTGACTTGAACGAAACGGAAGATGACCAAAGAACCAGAAATGTTAATGCACTGATTGACGCGGTTTATTCGAGTGTTGAAGACGAGGATCTACCGGATGACTACTTCATTGAGCGAGCAATTCTGGCTCCAACTAACGCAAGTGTCAGGCGAATCAATGATATGGTATCGGACCACCTCACTGGCGAGACAAAGGAGTATCTATCAATTGATTCACTCGAGGGCGTGGCGGATGCGAATCTGTTTGAGCAGGAATTTTTAAACTCGCTGAACTTCTCCGGGATTCCCCCTCACCGAATAGTGCTGAAGGTCGGAACACCAATCATTATGATCCGCAATCTGAACAGCAAGGAGGGGCTTTGTAACGGAACGCGGCTCCGAGTGGTGTCACTCCGGGAACGGAGCATCCAAGCGCGGGTTATGACAGGACCTTCCGAGGATAAGACGGTGTTCATCCCACGGATCGTTTTTACCACTGATGACGAAGACAAAGAGTTCCCGTTCACGACGAAGAGAAACAGTTTCCAGTCATGCCAGCCTTTGCGATGACGATCAACAACGCTCAAGGACAGTCAATCCACCACGTGGGTATCTACCTGGAACAACCAGTATTCACTCACGGACAGCTATACGTGGCCCTGTCTCGAGTGACTTCAAGGAAGGCGATCAAGATTGCTGTCGACCCTGAGGCTATAGATGAAGACGGGAGAGTACATACCACGAACATAGTGTACAGAGAGATTTTTGAGGAGGTACCTGTGTAGACGGCGTAATACACATTTTTCATGTTCAGCTGGGTTAAAGGAAATTGTGTTATACATATACCCCGCCGTAGCGCAGCGGAGGCGAACCTATACAATTGGCTCCAACTAATCATGCCCACCGCGCCCGCGTAGCGGGCGCCCAGAGCACTAGTTCTCACTCTCCTAAACTTGTAACCTGTCTGTCGTGTGTCTGTCACACTCCCTGTCTAGCAGCATTTACCTTCCTTTTCGCATGGCTACACACTGTTTTTTAATCCCTGTTCCACCCATCTTACCTGCTGCACCTATCTTTCTGACTCGACATAACTATGCGAAAATTACGATAATAGCCAGCAGCGTGACACTTTTAACTCGCGCCCTGATTGGGCAATATTTTCCGACCTGCGACACTGATTGAATCTGTTGCACGATCAGACTGTCTCTGGCGATTTGGATTGTACGTACGGGAAACATTTCTGTAGTAGATCGAAATGTACCGATTGGATAAAACACGCTCTGCTTGCCTATCTATTCTTAGGTAAATTACATTTTGCTGTCCAAATCCTGTCCTACGAACTGCAAATCGGGCACGGTAACCGTCTATTTTTGTAAACACTGTGATTGCCATCTTTTTTGTCCTACAGAGCACTTACCACTGTGACCGTGCAGACGCTATAGAGGCGATCGGGTCTTGCGACCTAGCGGCAGCGGCACCTGGTCAAAGCGCGGATCTGTGCATGCGCACAAGCTGTTTTTAAAATATGGGTTTCATCATTTATGAGTTTCCTAAATTCTAATATAGCGATTCGATACAATATATTCGTAGAGTAAGTCAAAATATTTTAAAATTAATATAATAGCATTATAAAATTATATATATTTTTCATAAAACATAGGTTTAAAACACGAACGTGTCATTGGCTAATACTTCAGCTCAATCTATTGATGGATATAATTAATTTATTGTTTGGCTCACAGTTTGCAAAATGGTGGGCCCTACATGCAAGCAATGCGAGGCGAAGATTGACTCGCTACTGTTGAACCCACAGCGGTCTACGACGGACCCGCGGGCGCGCTGCGTCTGCTGCGGGAAACTGCAGTACGGTTATGCGTTCCAGACTATCAGCGGACGAAACATCGCGCGCCGCTGTATTGCCTGCGAGAACGGCCCAAAAGCGGTCGAGTTCTGGGAGGAAAAGCCCCCCCACCTGATTCGGCCGAAGTGCGACGCCAGGAAAGCCTGGCAAACGTCAAGGAGGCGATGGGCCCTGACTGGTACCCCAAGAAGAAAAAGAGGAGCAGCCGCCCTCGCATGCTGACTGCCCGAAACGCGAAGTACATTGAGCAAAAGAAATAGCAGAAACACAAGTAATTTTGAATATACATCCTTATAGGCCCCCATTACCCTACCTTTCTTTGTATTTTGTATACTGACGGACATTGTGAGGCTTGATGTCTCACTAATGGTAAACTGAGTATGGCGCTACAAATAGTGTTGACTCACGGGTAAGTTTAAAGAGTCAATATACAGTTATAGAGCGTAGCGCGTTATATATAGAGAATGGTATTTACTGTGTACGCAGCAATATTGTCCGTCCCTATCTGCAAATGCGTCACAATAGATGGCAAATACACCCTCTCACTTGGGCGCAAGCAATGCTATGCTGATTGTACTAACAACGCTCACAGCGTATGTTCCACTAATGTGCGCTCACAAAAAGGAACTACAGTACTGAGTGAGCACTTATCTGAGACTACGCGCGACGAAATGCTTGCGGTCTACATAGATACGAGCACGTGTGCGGTAGTGCGGACCATACAGGTGGGCACGGCAAGTCGATGTGTCTGTCTGCACTATCACTCCCTACGCAGTACTGTACTTTAGTGCCCTGTCCATAATGATCGAGATAAGTGCTCGGTTAAGTCAGGGATGGTTATAAGGCGCATCCACCGCGCGCGTAGGTATTGCGTTGACTACTGCTAACACACACGCGGGCAGTTTGCCTGTGAATACCTACCGTATGACCTATGCCCTGTTAGTGATGCGTTTGGTTACGTAGACTGCCACATCAGCAGCGTAATAACAGTTGCTACTACGATGATGCAAAAAGCACCGATAAGGCGATAATGCTCCCATGCATAGGTTTTTGTAATCACGAGCGCGTTGCGTATACACTCTATGGCTACACTTCGACATGAGCTGCAGCCAACCATGACAGAGTTAGAAGATGGAGTTAATAATAAATACCAATCTGATTAATTGAGACGAGTCACCGATCGCCAACAACTTGCTTTGAGGCGGAGGACAGGCCCTACATTGATATCATGACGAACTTGGTGAGCCAATTGGAGGCAAGGTATTGGTGTTGTGGGGGACCATAGGCAAATACTAGCAGTCCTAAAAGATACTACACATGCGGAGATGATCAAAAGTTGCTCTAGCAGACCGCCGCGATCAACGATATAGTAGCGAATGTCTCACGTCGAAACGAAGTAGTACCTATCCTTCAATTCACTCGATAGCGTGGCGGGTCCCAATGTGCTTTAGTAGGCGTATTCTCTCGCTAAGCTTATCTGAGATCTCATCACCGATTTATGTTGAGTTGGAACACCAGTGATAATAATCTGCCTTCTGAACACCAGGGAGCGACTCTGCAACGAACCGCGCCTCAGCGCAGTGTCATTTTGGGAGCGAGGCGTTAAGCCTAGAACTAAGACAAAGCCTTCCCGGGCAAGACAGTGTTCATCTTGCAGATCACTTTAAACCCTGGTGGCGACGACGAAGACTTCCTAATCGAACTGGTTTACAGTCATGTCTATATTTGACATGACCGTCAACAGAACCAATCGGTGCTAAATCTATCACGCGCGTTGAAAACGACGATCGGGGACAGCCAGTTGTCACGCATAGTGTACATAGCTCTATGTGGTGCTGTCATCATCAAAATTGCTGTAGGTCGAGAGGCGGTCAGTGAGGCAGGAAATGCGAACACTAAGGATATTGTGTACAGAGTTATTTGGATCGCGAAATCGGCAGGACACGGTATACATAATAAAAATGTAGTTTTGCTTTAAGAAATTCTAAGCCCGCCGCAGCGCAGCGGAGGCGGTCAGCCCACACTACACCAAATAACCATGTCCTAGCACCCGCGGAGCGGGCGCCCAGAGCGCTAGTCGTAATAAATAAAATGATTGTCCGTCTGTCTGTCTGTCTGTGTGTCTGTCTGTGTGTCTGTCTGTGTGTCTGTCTGTCCGTCACGTTACGCAAATCCGGGATTATGATTGGCTGGCAGGTCTTGCTTAATTCAGTAACGACCATGGTATGACATGAGATATTATCTGATATAAAAGAAATGGTATTTTTATTTAAGTTAAAAAGGCGTTCATTTGGCTGATCGAGAGCTAGGTAGCTAGCATACTCCAAAACTAAAACTGTGGCTAAAACAGTTCTCAGATGTTATTACCAACATTTTACGGCACTGTTGTCGTCAACCTCACTCTAAAAAAGGTCGCGTGCTTCTAGGCGCTGCTAAACCACTGTTAAATAAAGATCTGCTTATTATATACCAGCACTCTATATTACTTTAAAAAACACGATGTAGGAACTGGACAAGCATCATTTAGCACAGCATGTGCTACGGCTGCGAAGTTGACCTCCCAAACTATTTTTGAGGCGTAATGTCTTTAGGGCGTGGAGGTAGAGAACGAATAGGGCGGATAGAGTAAATTAACGTCAGGTTAGACTTCGAGCTTCTTCGGGCGAAGCAAGATCTTCAGAAAAAGTAACAGGGTTGATAACTATATTTTTGCGTGGGGAAGTTCACATGAATAGGTAGAGTGCGAGTTGGCTGCGCCGCAAAGCGGCGCAGCGAGCTCGCTTGTTCCCATATAAATTGTTAAAATCGTCAAATACCATTCTAGAGGTTTCAGGCTGTGCGAATGGAAAAGGACCAATTGGGTGGATATACGGGAAACAAGGTATTGTGCGCTCTACGCGAACTTTCCGACGCCGGTTGAAACGAATCGACGCGGTCAAACGGACGCGAAATCGACGTGATTGGGCAAATTACTTGAACTCACTAAAGGCCTGTCTTAGTACGAAATAATTTCACTTAAGTTCGAATTCGTCAAGGGGCGCCACATGTTTTGGAGCTGGACGATTGCCAAATGACTTGAGAATTGTATTGGACGTGTCAACCCATACTTTTAAACCAGCCACGCTCGGCAAATTTGGTCAAAATTCACAATATATCCCATAGATTAGAAGACTTGCTCTGATTTGCACCTGCAAAAACATATTTATATACGGTACGCGGGAATAGGAATGGGAAAGCTGCGAAATTTCACATTTTCACCACTCATAATTATATTTTCATTTTTGAAGAATGTAACATTAGCAATGTCGCCCTCCATCATAAAGCTCCTGACTGCTCAAAGCATCCCCGACGAGTCCGCCCCCATAGAGCGTATCGACGTCATCTACGACTTTCTGAAGGACAGAGTCACTATTCGTCCACCCCTCGGGGTCATTTGCAGGTCTGGCCTTGGAAGTCTTAGCAAGTGCCTCTCCAATCAAGATGTCATCAAATACGAGGACACCCCACAATTCCCACGTTCCACCGTCGAGGGTCACGCTGGCGAACTGGTGTTCGGTGACCTAAACGGCATCCATGTCGTCTGCATGCGCGGTCGCTTCCACTGCTATGAAGGGGATATTTATCACAAGGGTACCACAACAAAGGCAATATTTATCAAAAGGGGCCACAAACGTTTTAATTGGACAAAATGCATCAGTCATGGGAATTTTATTCTTAGAAGTGTGTAAATGCTGTAATTTTAGTGTATGCCACCATACGTCGCTGAATGCAAGTGCGACTCATAACCATCGACTACACATCATGAGTTCTGCGCAAGGGATTGTAAAAATGCTCGACTTGACGTCTTGCTTCGGATATGAGCAGCCTGATACTTTCGCACTTCCCAAACCTGGAATCAGCGGGGACTTTCGTTAAGTGGTATGCATTTAACACAAATAAAAGTGTGAAGCGTGACAAGGGTGGTGGAAATCATAAAAAATGGCTGTGTTCGTGGCATGACAATAGCTGTTCGTGGTTTATCTCTCTCTCTAGGAGCGGGTCAACGATTAGCGAAACTAAGGCGTTCGACAAACGAAAGCAACCCAAATTTAGCTTTCTCACATTCCTTTTAAAGCGTGGTACATTTCCAAGTTGAATCTCCAGCATTCTCAGTTGTGTAAGTGAATACCTTAGTGAGCAACCTGGCTTGAGTGCTGCTATTGTAGAAGGACACAGTACGTCGCTATCGCGTGTTGTGAGCAACATGAAACTTATACATGGCGTCAAAATGAAGAACCAACCGGCACTAGTATATCGTACAAGACAGAAAGAAAAATCAAAGAAAAGGGTGGATCCTGTACAGGAGTATGATCGGTTACCTTGTTTTTTTTGCAAGAGTTTTACGATAAAAATCTTCCTCTCGTGTTTCCTGCCAACTAGACACGCGAGGACGGTTCTTTCGAGCATTTCTAGCTATTGGCAGTGTTGTTGGTATTCGAGGATTCGCTCCTACCAGTTTGGAAATGTGACGAGACACATATGAAGGACCCAATGCATAACAGAATCTGTCTTACTCTCATCGGCAAAGATGACAACAACCAGAATGTACCAATAGCTGTTGCGTACGTTCACAAGAAAACTGTCGACAACTTCTCTTGGTTCATTTGCTGCTGGCTTAAAGCTACAAGATCGACCTGTATTTTGTGATCGTGGCATGCAATTGACCGCCCAGGCTCTGTTGGCTTCACTTGGACTGAAACTACATTTGAAGTTTTGTTGGCTTCACATTCCGTTCAATGTTATGGACCAGTTTAAGTCTCTGAAGTTGAACCTACTATCCGTGAAAGACGGCATTTTGGCTCTGCAAAAAGCTTCCAGCACAAACGACTACGACATGATAGTTGCAGCGATAGAAAAAAGATATCCAACAGGAATTACAAAGGTGGTTGCTGAGAACGTGATAGATGAACACGTGGGATCTTACCTCCGTAGTATCCACTCCACGGACTGGTGTGTAGAAGGAAACATGCAGCCAACTCCAGATGAACACAACTGGCTTTCGGCTAAATGGGACAAAGTAGCTAGTCATGGCGATCCACAACCGTTGTATGGGGTGTGAACTACAAGCGCCATAGAGGGAGATAACAACGGTTTGTTGTGGCACCGAGTACGCAATAAACTTGTTCTCGGCTCTTTGATGACGTATTGTTCGCGGGTGCTCAAGGTCATCCAGAAACGTAAGGTTACTATTGAGGACTGCAAGAAGGAATTCTGTGATATTGCGGTGTAGCGGGATCAGCAAAATCTTGCAAGACTGCTAGGTCCAACTTCCACTAAGCCCGGACACCGCCTAACGAAGGGTGACCCCCGATGATCCGTGATCTAGTGCTGGACTTTGCTCACCTTGTGTACCCGACGGTAGGGCTGGATTTTGTTCCTCCTGTCACTTTGTGAAGGTCCAAGTGGCGAAGGTTTGAACGTCTTGGCGAGACGTTGGGGATGGGGTGGAGCAGCGCGGAAACTCTTCGGTCTGCTGTCAATAAGGTCCAGATCCTAAGCGATTACTCGAGCTTCGATCTGGCGGCCTGGATCTGGATCCGACCGTGGGGTTGCTTTGATGGGGTGTGTTTGCCTTACGGTCTTCCTTTACACTTGCTTGCCGCTTCCTATAGCGGGATCTTGGGGTGGTTGAGACTTGAAGGGTCTCCCGGTCAAGTAATGAACTCAGGTCGATCTGGGATCTACACTTGAGGGTAGATCACTAGGTGGCTAGATCCGGTATGTATATTACCAGATATTAATAACCAACTCTAGGACACTTGTGGTGTAGCGGGATCGGCCAAAATCTGGTTGAGGCCGATCTCTACTCACACACTGCGCCCAGACACTGACTAACGGATGGGGTCCCCCGATGATCCGTGATTGGCTGAACTTGGTCTCACCATGTGTACCCGTCGGCGTGCTGGATCTGCTCTCTCAGGGATCCGAAGATGTCCGATAAGCGAAAACTTGACTGTCCTGGCGGGGCGTGGGATGTATGGGGCAGCGCGGTACTTCTTCGCTCTGCTCCAGGTTGATAAATCCTAAATACGGCCTGATTAGTGACGATCGGCCTTGATCTAGGGACTTTTTGCCTAATTTAGGCACCAAAATGCCTATATAAGCGTGTTTCTTGTTCTTCCTCTCCTTTCCGGGTTACTTGCCGCTTCCAATAGCGGGATCTTTAGTCTTGAGAGTTGATCCGATCTCCAGCCAAGCACCAAAGTATGGATGATCAGGGACTTGCACACTTAAAATATGGAAAACTTTTTAGTGTAGGTAAATCTGGCTAATATATTAACCGATATCTTACACTACGACGCTAGTAACCTCTACCTAAGTCTCTTTTTAACACCTCGAAACGAGCCAATATGTCTCTAAGACGTCTCGAGTGCGAGGAAGGCCACTTGTGCACTTCAAAGTAAATTCCGATCTGATTGATGTTTATCCTAAGTGTATCCACTACCTGCCCATCTTACCATGCATCATGTGCCGTCCTATGTCTCACCCTTGGATAAGATCGGCTCTCACTATCCTCGATTGGGCGACCGATCTCGCGATCTTCAACTTTGTCTCTTGGTCGCTGATCTCTCCTCTGATTGATCTTCGCCAAGATCGCCGATCTTGATCTAGTCAGGCGATCTCGATGTTGATAGGTGATCCCCGCCAAGACTGCCGATCTTGATCTAGTCCGGCGATCTCGATGCTGATTGGTGATCTTGGCCGAGATCGGCGATCTTGGTCATTCTGATCGGGGTCGACGATCCCGATTATCTTGATCTCCCCTGAGGATCTTGATCCAGTCTAGCAACCTTGATGTTGATCGGCGGTCTTCGTGACGATCGTCGACCTTCGCATCCCCGATCACCAGTCTTTAGCTTGATCGCAGTTTTCCTGCTCTGACCTACCGACCTCGCCCGATCTCAACCCGTTGCCGTCGTGCTCGAGCCACGGGTACTCGATCTTCATCTCTTGGCCTTCTTCCGGATCGTATGGCTACCTTGATCGTCAAGATCGTCTGGACGATTTCAGCCTGATCTTGTGCTTGGGCGGGGAATCTTGGTCCCTGGTGTCCTGATCCCTCCTCCGGGCCTCCCCGCCATCGTATTAGGTAGGCACCACATTCGCGACGCTGACTGCGGATATCCATTACGATCCCCGATCCTTGGAAAAACCTGATGGCGCTTCACCACACACTTATCCCTCAGCTCAAGATCTACGATAGGATGATGGCGAACCCACGTTGAAGTCGTGATGGGTAGGAGTGCGTAGGACATAAAGGCGGTGACAGGTTCTGGCAGTTGTGAGGATAGTGACTTAGGATGGGACCATTTCTTAACCAAAAATCAGACTTGAATTTGCACTGGAGACAACAAGTGCTTCACGCCCCGCGAAGAAGAGGAACTACATTAGCCGCGCGTCGTGTTAGCACTCTTGATCGCCATGTCGGATCCGGGATTCGGATCCGGGATCCGAGATCCAGGTCCTCTCCTGTTCCTTGGGCCTTCAGCGCCCTGTTGGTGCTTGATCCTGTACCGCATCCGCTTGATGTTCACCGGGGAGTACGACGCTTGCATCCATGGTCCCTTGATGTCTGATCGGATATCGCCCTTTTTGTCTCACCTGATCTCCAGGGGTCACTCTTCGGAGAAATGACCGGGTACAATATTGTCACTTAGGTCACGACCATCCTTCTCTCTCCTTTCCCAGAATCCGATTCACCACAATATTACTTCACACGCCATGAAGTTTTTTTTTACGAAGAAAAAGCTAGCGTAGGGCACCAGACAGTAGTGCCCAGTGACGCACCTATCTTTTACGTTTTCGATGCGTTTGACTAGCGCTCCGAAAATGCTAGCGCGCATCTCTACGAAGAAACATGGAAGTCGCAACTTGTACGCGATGCACGGTGCTCGAGCATTTAAGGGTACCTTGCCGTCACATCCAGGCAATCATATACTGGAGGTCCAAGCAGGTTGACAGCGATCTCCCGGTGTACTACGTACGTGATTTCTTTCATGATGCATACTGCGTGGTACAAAGATGAGGGAAGCCTTCACCTTGGTCTTATTGGAAATACCGCTATACGAAAAGCTTCGAGTCACAAACGAGGTTAGACCACCTCCAATGTATCGTCAAGCTGGACGCTCTGTCTTACGAACGAAGGAAACGGCGGGCATAGTACGAGGTAAGAAACGAAAAGCTAACAGGGGTGAGTGTCCAAGATGGCAGGTTGGAACATCTCAATCTGGATATTCCGCGGCACCGGGAAATGTTGGTGACGAAGAAAGCAAGACAATTGCTGAATTCTTCGACGGACAGCTGAAGGCTGCGGAGACCACGAAGAGGGAGGAATATCGCTGTGGTCAATGTGGTCTGCCATGACACAACACTCAAACTGTACCTCCATTCAATCCGAAGCTGAAGAACCAGGAGAAAAATTCGCACCAGGTGAATATGTAGTTGGAACCTGTCCCTTAATTGCATGCGGAAAGAGCGAAGAGTACGCGACAGAGATAAGAAAATATCAGTAGTACAAGCTGAGCACTAGTACCTGTAGGAGCAGAAGACACTGCATAAAAATTTGAAAAAATTGTGTGCCATCGTTAAGGGAATATCATCTGAGGTATCCTGTAGGAACGTTGAGTAAAACGGAGTTTCATCAGCTGATGACACCAGTGTAAAAGAAAGCAACGATGTACCTCATGAGGCTTGGTGCTGTCAGTGCTCGGACATTACAATAAAGAAATGTATTAGTGGTTTAGCACAGCAATACTAAATAAATGTGTGAGGAGAAAAACAATAATAAAGTAATGAGTAATATGTATTGTATTGTGCTTAAAAATTCTAGATGTCACCAGTACTGTCAACACAAAAATGCAGTCCCCTCCTAAATAACAATGTCGTCCAAAAAGTGAGATTAGAATCCAAAGCTCCAACTTTCTACGTAGTTTCTGTTGTCTACAATCTAGAACCCTTGGAAACTTGATCGGTCCTTCGCGAAGCTTCGATGACCATCATTCTCTGCAACACGCAAGTTGCCGTTGTGTACAGCACACAGTCTGAGACATGGTTACACTCCCCCTCAACGTGCACTCTCGCGAATTCCGCTGTTCTGGCGCAGGCGAACGAGCGGCGCTGGGAGTGCTTTCGTCAGATAGTCAGCGAGTTGTTGAGCGGACGGTACGTGCTGAAGCTGGATGTCGCCCTGCTCGATGTGATCCCTGACGAAATGTGCTCTTAGGTCGATGTGGTTGGCCCGTGGAGTATATCCTTGGCTTGTCGCGATACTTATCGCTGACTTGTTGTCCAAGTATACAGTCGAGGCGGCGTTGCACGTGATACCCATCTCCTTGAGCAGGTAGCGCACCCACATGATCTATTGAGTTGCCAATGCTAATGACATGTACTCGGCTTCTGCGGACGATATCGTCTCCGAATTCTGACGCTTGCTCTTGTAGACAACCACGCGACCACCAAGCATCACCAGCACGCCAGATGTTGATCGCCGAGTCTGCTTGTCGCCACCCCAGTTGGTATCGCAGTACGTGCATAGTGTGATCTTGCTGTTAATCGACTTCTTGTACGAGATACCATGCGATGCGGTCCCCTTCAAGTAGTGCAGAACACGTAATGCAGCGCGCCAATGCATTTCACGCGGTTGTTCGAGGTACTGCGAGAGTACTGAAACCGTGTAACTAATATCAGGACGTGTTGCATCTGCGGTGTACAACCAGGAGCCGACTAGTTCACGATAGATAGTGGGGTTCTTGAACGCTGACTACGAGCCGTTAGGAGACGAATCTTGAACGACGATTAGCGGACTGCGTAGTCGCCATCTGATTTTCTTCAGTATTTTAGTAGCAAACTGGTTTTGTTTTAGCACTAATTGTTCATTGTCTTGAGTCTTCATTCCCAAAATGAAGCGCGCTGCACCAAGTGACTTCACCGTGAAGTGGGCTGCCCGTTCATTGCGAATTGCGTCCGCTTCTGCATCAGACTTGCATTCAATCAGAAGGTCATCGAAGACGATATAAATCGGAGATTGCTTCTTCTAGTCACTGCGCCGAACAAAAAGGCAGGGGTCTGCTCGGCACTTTTTGAAGCCCGTTCTCATGAACACCGAGCGGATTTTCCTGAACCAGACTGCGGCAGCTTGTTTTAAGCCGTAAAGACTGCGTCGTAACTTGCAAAGCATGTCGACTTCGACCATAATCCCCAGTGGTGGTGTCATGTACACGTCTTCTTCCAGATCTTCATTGAGAAATGCAGTATCAACGTCGAATTGCCGGATCACAAGTTGCATACTGTAGCAAACGGACATGAACACGCGAATTGTGTTCGAACACTCAACAGGCGGTCTGGTTATAATCGACACCATGAAATTGTAAGTACCCGAGAGCAACCAAACGCGCTTTGTAGCGGACAATTTCACCATTTTCATTGAACTTGTCCGTGAACATCCACTTGAACACAATGATTTTCCACCAGGAGGTCTACATACAACATCCCATGTATGGTTCCTAATGTGAGCCTTGATCTCAGCTCGAACTGCCTCCTTCCATTGCTGAGCTTCGGGTGAAGACATAGCCTCCCCATAGGTCTGTGGTACATCGGTGGCTGGAAGTGTGATCTCGTATTCGTCCAAACGTGGGCGTTTCGGGTCTGGTTCACTTGGTCCGTCATCCGATGAGAGTCCATTCGTCAGCAACGGGACGCTATTGCTGTCTTGACCACTATTGTCCATGAGTAGGCGAGGAGCCGGCCGAGAAAGAGACTGATCTAGCTCAGTACGATCCAGATCAACACGAGGCGGGTTTGAAACGTAGTTACTCCGGTGGTTGTATCGCTGCATCGTCAGTACACCATTAGGACTATTACCAGGAGCTGGTGCCAGAGCTCACCGGGCTTGCGGAAGTTTCGATTGCTTGGATATCCTGGCGCTCCCCCTCAATCGGAACCACTGCAGTTGTGTGAGGTGTGTTTGCCACACCAGACTCGTCCACGTCCATATTCTCCGGGGCCGTGTTTGCGTCTGCATCTTCGTCGACCTCCATTGACTCTCCACTTGGATTTTCAGGAGAATATGCTGAGACCTCACCTAATTATCGTCATCAGCATCATTAGAGGAATCGTGAGGCATACTATGCTCAACTACAACAACATCTCGGTATCACTCATCGAGCACGATTGTTCTCGTCGTCACCAAGCGCTCTTCTTCTAGGTCCCAGACGCGGTATGCCTTCGATGTTTCTGCATATCCTAGAAAGGTGCAGCGGTGCACCTTCGAGTCCCATTTCGTGTGCTTTGAGTCCGTCTAACGTGTGTATCCTCTTGACCCGAAGACGCGGAGGTAGCTCAGGTCTGGTCGCGTCCAATACAAAATTTCACATGGACTCTTGTCTGGGCGCGCCGTGTTCGGAATTCTGTTGACTGAGTGCGCAGCCGTTACAATCGCTTCGCCCCACCACACACGATCCACCTCCATGTAGTGCATTGTCGCTCCTCGCGCACTTGATCTTGGTGCTGAATTGAGTCTCCACCAGCGCGTTAAACTCTTTAAAGCGGTTAAACACTTGAGACTTCGCGGCAAGCAGGTACACATACACGAAGCGACTGAAATTGTCAATGAATGTCAGCACATACAGAGCTCCTCCCTTCGACCTGGGCTTCATCGGACCCATGAGGTCCGTGTGTACTATCTCGAATGGGCGCGTCGTCTTTACCTCACTGTCAGATCGGTGGATAAACGGACTGTTCATCATTTTCCCACGAGCACAGCCGTCGCATACATCGTCTTGCTCTACCGTAGCACTAGAAACTCCATTACACGCCTTCACCACTTGACGTAACTTAGTGTCTGACACATGTCCAAGGCGAGCGTACCGTAGCCCAGCTGCAGCATTCTTCTCGTTCACACTCAGGGCTTGATGAGCTTCTGGTGTTGCTTCTTGTCTCACGTCCCACGCAAATAACTTCCCCGACCTCTTAATCACTGCGACCGTCACTCCATCCATAAGCAGCGTCGCTTGGTCGTGCTTGAACTGAATAAGTACACCACGAGCAGTTAGAGCCGACACTGACACGAGCTTCTTACCCAGTGCTGGCACATACAGCACATCCGTCAGCTTGACAGTGCGACCATTGCCAAGTCGGAACGAGCGCAGCCTCTCCCTATTGCAGCCGCTGGCCATTGGTCACTGTAATACTGACCGGAGATGTCAGCTCTTGATACTCGACAAAGTCACGATACTCGTCCGTGATGTGGCAACTTGCGGCCTGTGGTGTAGTGTTTTCGCGGGAATCGCCCAGGATCATCCGATAGGAGGGACATGACCAAGTTCCAGGAGTTCAAGCTACGAACACTCGGTCATGTGACAGAGAGTGACTTTGATGTGCAAGAGACTCAGGGGAGTCACTACCTAGCCTTCGTTCGGACTCTATTATGACCAAGATGTCGCTCAAGCCAGGTAGTCACTATTGGTAAGTTGGATTCGCATTCAGCGGACAAGAACTGACGGATCACGGTACGAAGCCTCGGTGGCCGTTGGGAGCGACTCTTGCAAAGGTATGGCGCCTGTTTGAACGCTCGGTGGCGGTTGGAGAAGCATCGCAGGCACTCGAAGAGTCGCAGAACATGCGAAGTGGTCCATAACGGATCGTAGTTCACTTGATATTTATATACTTGATTAGGATTGCATATTAGGACATGGCCCGAAAGGGCATCACAAATACAGAACAGAATTTCCACTCAAGCACACAGAGTGAGGTCCGGCTTCAAGGTAAGCGTCTGGTCAAGCTTGTTTGAGTGTGTTATGCCTGTCGGTGGACTCGAAGCTTACTAGCGAGGGTTCATCCGGCAAGGCCAAGAGACTGTGTGTGTATTGGCCGATTAGTATCGGAAGGTTTCGTGACGGCTATATCTTGCCTATTTGCACGGTTGGGAGTGCTCGTATTGCCTCCCATTTATTCTTCCCACCGAGTGTTGAACACTCGGTGCCCTCGTAAAAGGCTTACCCGTGCCTGGTACCCTTCCGCTGTTGGGACCACGAGGATTCATAACACCTACCAGCTTTGCTCGTGCTAGTAGCGTGTTCTTATTTTCACTGGTTGGCCTATATAGGTAGTTCGCAAGGTCCAGTCTGTCCCGGTGCAAGGGCAGAACTGAGGTCTTCAGGTCCGCCCGAGCGATCGTTTGCCGTTCTGGTAGACGTATTGTTGTGGGAGCATCCTAACTACACTAGTAGCTAGAGTTCACGTGGGATTTCCAACACCACAACTGGTGCCGCGACCTGGGAACAGAGTGTGACCATTGTGTACTGTTTGTATGGCTCTCCAGTTAACGAGCTACCAAGAGAAGAAGGAGAAGAAAACAAGAAACATGGCGAATGGATCATGACGCCCAAGATGATTACGACGATTACGAAGACAAGACGCCGGCTCCAGATCCAGGCGCAACGACTCCGGAGACGGCCACGCTATCGTCAGGGCTGAGCCGGGCGACGAAGTCCCTTTCAAGAAATCTCGCCGCCGAGCTGGACGATGTCGCGGGGCCAGACCCGGACTATGATGATTATGACGACGGGACCGAGGGCTCTAAACCCTCGGTGGCGAGTGCAAAGCGTTCGGCTCTGCTGAATGCACCTCGCCCACCCATCAACGGTGATACACCAGCTGCCAAGCGCATGTGTGATCGCGTGGAAGCACTGACGAGCAATGATGAGTGGATGCAGCTGTTTACGCCCATCCCCAAGAGAAAGGCCGACTAGTCGACTCTCGCCAACGAGCTCCAATACCCCGTGAGCTCGCCGGAAATGGAAGAAGAAGCTTCGGAAGGCTTTCGGAGCGATCAGTATTTACTCAGGGAAGCAATCTGTGAGTCAACCGCCGATTCAAGAAGAAGACCCGTCCAAGGTTCCGCTTCCACCGACACCCAAGAGGCTCGACAAGACCCCCCCCCCACCAAGCGCGGTGCTGACCGTGGTGCCTTTGGTACTACCGAGGCTTCACCGTATTTTCAAGACTCGCACATGGTGACACCACGTTCGGAGAGCCGTACTCGACGTATGAAATCCGACAACGAGGCTTCGCGTGGTCGTCGTGGTGGTGCACGAGCCTCCGAAAGTCGTGCAGGACAACGTCGGACCATCACCGATGACTCGTCAAGCGATGACGAGGATGTGCTGGCGATCGCTTACAACAACGAGGATTCGCAAGCCGAGTTGACTCGCCAAATGCGTGAGATCGCTGCGCTGAATGACTCGGACCCTACGCCGAGGATTGAAGTGGCCTCACACCGACCGTTGGATCGCATCAAACCGTTCGTTCTCTGGGTCGCGCAATAAGAGCGAGAGCTATATGCAGTGGCTCCGTACGTTCGTCTACGACATGACGGGTACACATACGGAGGCCGATTAGTGATGCATACCGTTCGAGCTGAGCCTACGGGACGGAGCCATTCACTGGTTCCGTCAACTCCCGACGAAGACGAAGCGCCAGTGGAACTGTTGAGTAACGCGTTTATTCGCTATTATTGCTCACAGTTCGCCCAAACTGCACTATCTCGCTATTACTCGGCAATGCGCGAACGAAGTGAACATTTGTGCGACTACCTAAATCGATTGAATGGCTACGCTAGGAACGCTCGCCTACAGTTCGAGAAGGGCGGACGCGACGCCAAAGAGCATGTGCAGCAATTCCTAGTGACATGTGGCGACAATGGTATGGCTGAGAGTCTCTACCATACCCGCATCAACGATATCCACGAGCTCGACCCCTATGGAGCCGCGATTCCCGACGCGACGAATCGCGCGACCGTCATGACCGACGTGACCGACGTGAGTCAGACCGTCGGCGTGATGATCGCCGTAATACACCAGGAGTGACGCTCGCCGAAGCCTCGCTGGACGACCTATTAGCTGAATTAGAGGTTCGTGAAGGTGCTCAAGGTAGTGCCGAGCGTTCGGAAGGTGATTGGGACGCTTATGACGATGACCAAGACGGCTACCACGAATATTACTCCGACCATGGTGACAACGAAGGTTCACCAGGTGATAATGACCGACACCTTGCTGCAGCTAACGAAGACGAGCGACGCGCAGCAGCTGAAAGCACGTACGACCGTGCAGACACTCGTCAGCCCCGCGGACACTTCTCCGATCGCGACCGAGGCTTCAATCAAGACCGTCGAGGTGGTGACCGCGGCTTCAACCAGGACCGACGAAGTGGCGACCGTGGCTTCAACCGCGATAATCGCCGTCCACAATACGGACCATGGGCCGTTTGCGGTGGGTTGAGTCACTCCGCTTACTACTGCAACAAGCGGTGCAAGTTCTGCAAGTAGCTTCATGACGCAGGGCAGTGCGAGCTCTTTCGCAGCTTCCAAGACCTTGCCAAATTCGTGCGCACCAAAGGCACGAAGGAAGAACTACGTTCTGAGCTCAAGGCCGTCGTTCAAGAACGCCATTTAAACTAGGCAGCTCACCAACTACAACTGGGTTGGTCCCTATAGGGCTGCCACCGTTAGCCGAGCCTTCGTTGGATGCAGAGTGCATCTTTGCATTCACGGGGGGAGGCAAATGGCCTGAAGAATATGAAGTAAGTGTGAACGCGACGGTATGTGAAGAGGAGTCAAATCCTCGGTGGAGGTGTGGAAGAAGAAAAGCAGTGTGCTGATGCCGATGGAAGCACCAGCGAGGATTCGTTTGATGTGGTTTCGAGTGCAACTCGAGACGAGTCCAAGGGTCACTCCAAGATGATGAAGTTGAATCCTGGCGAGAGACAGGGTTGGTGGTCGGCCAAGAAGTTTGGCCGACGAATAAGAATGAGGGCTCTGGTGCAGGGCGCAGCGAACGACAAGCGTACGAGGTTTCTCCTCGACACGGGAGCGAATGTTAGTGTCATCACCGACACTTTCGCCAGGAAGCTCCGACTCCGTGATGTTCCCGACCACAGTCGTCGAATCGACATACAAGGAATAAGTGAAGGCAAGGTTTCGAGGACACGACGAGAGCGTGTTAAAATCACGCTCGGATGGGAGATGGTCTACGAGTTTGAGATGTGGATTATGGCACATAGTGCTGGTTTTGATGTGGTGCTGGGCGCGGACTTCATGATTCCGGCCGGAATTCGGCTGGATCTGTTCCATGGCGCTGCTCAACTACCCAACGAAGTGCGGATTCCGCTAGTCAAGACAAAAACCATGCTGGATAGTGAAGATTACAGCTATCACGCCATGGACGGGCCACCCGAGCCTTTGACGATCCCAGAGCACGAGCGGCGGGAATACCGACTACCAAGACGACAGATGGCGCTGGACACGCATATACTATGGGTTCAGCGTACAGAGAGACTAATACCGTCAGTAAGGAGCTTTCGTCGTGGCCGGCCAGCGCGAGTCAAGTTGACCAACATCTCCGACATAACAGTGTACTTCCCGGCGCATCAACCCATCGCCATGCTGGTGCCAGCTGGCGATTTACCGCGAGGCGACGATTATGTGCGCGTGGATTCACGGAAGTACAGGGACTGGCAAGTACTCGCGTACGAGGGCTGTCGAGACCGCGAGTTGTTTCAACGAGAGTGTGAGTTGTACGAAGACTGGCTTGCCACCCAACCTCCGGCTGTGGAGCGACCAAACCATCCGGAACCCGCTGGGGTGATGGCACGACCTCCCAAAAACTCGGTGGACGCTTCTGGAGATCGTCTGACGTGTGCTGAACGTTGAGAGAAGATTCTAGAAGAACATGAGCGTGTTGGAGCCAGTACGACGCCTGGGGTGACAACCGGGAACTCATTCGAGGTCCAACTTTCCGGAGGTTCCTCGGTGGTCGGGACTACGGCTTGAGGTGGAGCCAATTCTACGGATGAAAGCTCGCCACGACGTGTACACGGACTCTTGAGTGCTCTGAAGGTAGTGAATGCTGTACCGAGTGCTCATTTGAAGTCCGGAGTGGGTGACGTGGCATCAAGTACCGACATGGGTACACCCATAATCACCTGGGGTGACGACGAGACGTCACCCCGGTGCCCCCAGCGAAACTGCGAATGAAGACTCGGTAGTTGGCTCAGAGGATGTTCCGGGAACAAGGGCGACAACGAACCAAGCACCGAGTGTTCAATCGAAGTCTAGCGTCAGCACGAATACAAGGGGAGATGCAGTGGCTACGTTGGAGGAAACATATGTTTCGGTGGCGCGGGTGTTGACGACGGAAGGAAACGAAGCCATAGACGATGCTAAGATGAATTACTTCGAGCATCCAGCAAATAATATCTGTTTGGAAGACTATGCAAAGGAGTTGGCTTTCCTTCCGGACTTCACCGAGGAGTCAAACACGACTATTGACTATGACTCGCCTAATGTGAAGGACCCTCGGTTGTCGCCCGATCGACAAGAAGGTCTGGTTGCGACGCTCAAGACTCATGAACACATCATGATCGCCAGTGGTAACGCGCTGCCGCCACCTGCGTACGGTGTAGTGTGTGACATTGACACACAAGGGCACGCACCAATTAAACAGCGTGCCCGGCGTGTACCGCATCGCCACCTCGGCAAGCTGTATGAACTAATGAGAGCTCTGCTGAGAGCGAAACTGATCGTCTTCTCGGACAGTCCCTGGGCGTCGCCGATCGTGATTGTGATGAAGAAGAACGGCCAAGATATACGGTTGTGCATTGATTACAAGATGGTGAACGCAATCATCGCAATCATGGAATATGCGATGCCACTTGTTGACGACTTATTGACGGACCTGGGGTGTTACCTGTGGTTTTGTTCGTTGGACGCACCAAGTGGCTTCATGGCTATCATGATGACCCTACGAGCACGTAAAGTGTCGGCCTTTGTTTGTGCCCTTGGACACTTCGAGTGGCTACGCATGCCTTTTGGATCAAAAAACGCACCCATGATATACCAGCGTATGATCGACAATGCGCTGTGGCGGTTCGTTCAACCTCAAGGCGGTTGGTTAGAATACTCGGTGAAGATGCGATGAGCTGAAGAAAAAGAGAAGGAACGTCATGAGACTACGACCGAGGATTCGTTTCAAACCAAGTTCACAGCAGATCGTGAAGCATCGGTGGAAACAGACCCAGTCCTTTAACTGGTCAACAGTCCCATAGCAGACATGTTCACAAACGGAGGGCCTGACGAATCTTCGTTGTTGCCTGTATAATATATAGGTCGCCGGTCGTTCGTAGACGACATTTGTTTCGGTGGGGAGGATTTCGATAGCTGTTTAACGACGCTGGACCGACTTTTGGCGAGATTTGCACAGTGCCGGATCAGTATCAGTTTCACCAAGAGCACTTTCGAATCTTCGTTCTACCCCTCAAGTGGTTTCCAGTATCAGCTCCGGTCTCGCCCAGAGTGCTGCCCTCCCTCCGCTCCGTCAAGCTTACGGTGTCAAGATCCATACCCTCCATCAGGTTATGAGCCCAAGCACCATGTCCTCTGCCCACGACGCCTCCACCAAGGTCTCCATCGACAAGTCCAACGGAGACAACTACGCGACGTGGAACCGCTACATGCGTGGCGTGTTCCTGACCAAGTCGACGTGGCATGTCGTGAGCCGCGAGACGACGCCAAGCTTCACGGACTCGCGGGCCAAGGACGACTACGTCAAATCTAGCAACATCGCGTTCGGACTGATGTTGCTCCACATGGACGCGGACTACCACCATGTGGTCGACGACTGCGAGGAAGCGTGGGTCGCGTGAACGCGCCTGAAGACATTGTACGGTGGTTCGCAGAAGGCTGGACGCATCTACCTGAAGCGCCAACTCTTCAGCATGGAGATGTCGGAAGGCGGGAACGTGTTGCATCACTGCAACGAGGTCCTCAACATCAGCGCCAAGCTCAGCAGCATCGGCGCCAAGATGGAGGACGAGGACGTGGCGATCTGCTTGTTGCGCAGCCTCCCCAAGAGCTACGAGAACGTCGTGCTGAACTTAGAGATGAGCAGCGCTGAACTACGATCGCAAGACGTCATGAAGGTGCTCAGCTCGTGAGTTTGCGACCAACTCGCTCAAGGACTTCTACGAAGACGAAGGCATCGAGCAGCAAACCACGGTTCCGTACGCGCACCAGACCAACGGCACGGCAGAACGAGCTATCCGGACAATTGTCACGATCTGTCGCAGCATGCTGCATCACGCCAAGCTGGACAAGTGTTTCTGGGCTGAGGCGGCCATGACGGCCATCTACGTGAAGAATCGCCTGCCGTCACCCAAGATCGAGCACAAGACTCCGTTCGAGATCGTTTACAAGTCCAAGCCGAGTGTGAAGCACATGCGTGTGTTCGGCTGTCAGACGTTCATCCTGACTCCGAAGGAGAAGCGGCTCAAGTGGGACCCCAAGGCTCGCGCCGGACTGTTCCTAGGTTACGAAGAAGTGTCCAAGACGTATCGAGTCTATGACATCGAGGCGGGGCAGGTGGTTATCAGTCGCGATGCCAACTTCGATGAGTCCACCTTTGGACTTTCACCGACAATTTCCGATGAAGATGTCGACGAGCTGGACTTCGAATCGACATCGACACTGATGGTTCCCGCCAGACGGAGTACACGCAGGCAGGGAAGCGCAAGAGCCGCCCGAGTGACGAAGATGAAGCTGCCAGAAGACCGCGAGCTGTGCGTCATCGACCTGGACTGGAAGAAGCAAGTGCACCGAGATACTCTTCTCCACACCGAGCAGACGCAGAAGAAAAGTATGGAGATGAAGATGACAATTCAACTCCACCAGTGTTTTGGCGTGCAAGTGCCAATGCCGTCGAAGCAGCAGCCGATCTATCGGAGCCGACGACGTTCCAAGAGGTTGTGAACGGTCCTGTTCAAGTGCACTGGCGCAAGGCGATCCGCGCGGAGCTCAAGTCGATGCGACTGCGTGGCGTGTCTCGAGCTGCCAAGATGCCTAACGGACAACGCGCCATCGGTACCAAGTGGGTGTTCAAGATCAAGCGCAAAGCGGACAGCTTAATCGAGAAGTACAAGGCGCGCCTCGTGGTCAAGGGCTTCAAGCAGAAGTACGGCATCGACTACACGGAGACGTTCTCGCCCGTGGTCAAGTACGTGACGCTGCGCATGGTGATCGCGATTGCCAAGTATTTTGGCTGGCCCCTCGCCCAACTCGACGTGGTGACAGCTTTCCTGTACGGGGTCATGAAGGAGGTGGTCTTCTGCGTGGTTCCGGAAGGCGTCGAACTGGATGGTGACTTCGACTGCCTGGAATTGGAGAAGGCGATCTACGGCCTCAAGCAGGCTCCGCGCGTGTGGAACGAGACCTTCGACGAGTTCGTGTGCTCCATCGGCTTCCAAGTATCGGCCTTCGATCCGTGCCTCTACATCAAGGTGGTGGACGGTCACTGCGTGCTTGTACTGGTGTACGTGGACGACGTACTGATTACCGGGAGTTCGCCCGAGCTGATCGCACGCACGAAGACCGACCTGAAGACGCGCTTCGAGATGACCGACAGCGACAAGTGCGCGTTTGTTCTTGGGATCGAACTGGTGGACGGCCCGGACGGTAGCGTGACCATGTGCCAGCGGCGATACGTGGACGACATCCTGAAGCTCTTCGCCATGGACGAGTGCAAGGCCGTGGTGAGTCCGGTGGGCATGAGCACTCGACTGGTTCCAAGCGACGCGGCGACCAAGGTGAACGCTCCGTTTCGCGAAGCTGTTGGTGCTCTGATGCACCTGATGACCGCCACGCGCCCGGACATCGCGTACGCCGTTGGCTATGTATCGCGCTTCATGGAGAACCCCCAAGAGGAACACTGGGTTGCGGTCAAGCGTATCTTTCGCTACTTGCAAGGCACCAAGACGCATGGGATCTGCTTCAAGCCGGGCGACAAGATCGACTTTCGTGGCTACTCGGACGCGGACTGGGCCGGCGACCTCGCCGACCGCAAGTCCACTTCAGGCTACACGTTCATGCTCATGAGTGCGCCTGTGAGCTGGGGCAGCAAGAAGCAATCAAGTGTGTCGCTGTCTACGAGCGAGGCTGAGTACATCACACTCAGTCTGGCTATCCAAGAAGGCAAGTGGATCCATCGTCTGCTGTGCGAAATCCTGGCGGCTGCCAACGTCACGGGACCCGAGCTCATGATCCGCGAAGACAACCAGTCGTGCATTAAGATGACCAAGAACCCAGTGAACCACGATCGCGCCAAGCACATCGACATCAAGTACCACCACATCCGCGACGAAGTCAAGCGCGGTGAAGTCAAGCACCAGTATTGCGAGATTTCTGTGATGCTGGCGGACATCATGACGAAGGCGCTTGCGGGACCACGCCACACGGATCTGACGACGGCTCTCGGCATTCGTGGGACTTCGCATTGAGGGGGCGTATTGAGGGTTGCTGGTCATGGGTACTGTGTACCAGTTGTACCCATTAACCGGTAAGCCCGAACCGGTCCAATCCGAACCCACCTTGATTATGGTGATTACGGTAAGTTGTTTACGCCATCGATGATTAGACGAGTAGGATGATTGGATGAACACCGGTGAGTGATGGTTGATTAGATGCACTAGGTGATAGGACGCAGGGTCGCGTGTCTATAACAGTAGCATGTAAGCTCCAACAATACAATCACTTTCGAATCTTCATTCTACCCCTCAAGTGCCTTCGCTCCGGTCCCGCCGTCTGCGACGTCCCTCCCTCCGCTTCGTCCAAGCTTCGTGTCCAAGATCTATACCTTGCATCACAAGCTGTAGAGATTGAGCGGTTTCAAGGCGCGACTGGTGGCCAAGGGGTTCTCGCAGAAGTATGGCATCGACTTCGATGAGACCTTCGCACCAGTGGCCAAGTTCACGTCGATTCGGGTAGTGCTGAGCATGGCTGCCAAGTATGGTCTCAAGCTGCACCAAATGGACGTCAAGACAGCTTTCCTGAACGGCGTTCTCGACGAAGACATCTACATGGCGCAACTATTGAGGGTATTGAGGGTTACCGGTTTGGTATCGGTTATTGACCGTAAACCGGTTAGCCCGAACCAGTCCAATCCGAACCCACGCCGATTACGCCACCGCAGATTACGCCACCTGTGGGTACAAGATTGTAGGTACAAGATGGGCTTCGACGTGGCGCTCTCTGATTGGCTGAAGTAACTCAGTATCCAGTAAAGAATCAAGTAGTGTGTATCCAGTAGGTCTAGAATAGCGAGAAGGCTAGCGAGCTAAAGACCTCAATCAATCACTTTCGAATCTTCGTTCTACCCCTCAAGTGGTTTCCAGTCTCTGCTCCGGTCTCGCCCAGAGTGCTGCCCTCCCTCCGCTCCGTCGAGCTTACGGTGTCAAGATCCATACCCTCCATCAGGTTATGAGCCCAAGCACCATGTAGAATTCATCATCCTCGCTGTCTGAAGGGGCGCGGGAAAGAGATGGAAGCTCCGAAGCCTGAGTACACGAAGCCGCTGCAGCAGACAGGATATCGATTGAGCGACGAGGTGAAGCTCGAGTGGACGGCACGCGATCGGCCGCCCGAGGACATTTCGAGGGTCGGTGAGATCGAGGCGATGAATGGCTAGGAGATTGGCGGTGTTTGCGGTTCGCAGGCCGTGCCGGGGACGGTATACCACTGGTGGAGGCGCCCGGAGTAATCAATGACGCTATACCGGCAAGTCGATCACGCGCCTGATCGCGTTCAACCCGGGGTACGCCCATATCAGTCACACGCTGGTTCAGCTGGCGCCGTAAATTGTCGCGATCGTTCGTGAGAGTGGCCACCTCGGCCGCGTACCTCTTACGCACTGATTCTGAATCCTCCACTTGGGCGAGGCGCTTCTCGAGGCGCGGGATCTGGTTACGAGCAGAAGTTATGTGCGCGCCTGTGAAGCACAAAGAGTTAGCATGAAGATGGACCCTGCAATGGATGAAAAGGGCACCTACCAGTGGAATCCAACTCGGTCCGTGCCTGACCGCGTTGCTGAGTAGCCTGCTGAGCCTTCTTCGAAGCAGTCGTAAGCTCCTGTCTCAGGAGAGCGATCACCTCTTCCAGATTACGACACTCAGTTACGCGAGCTGCGAGGATGGTGTCGGCACGCTTCACTCGCTGAGCGCAAGTAGCCTTCAGCTCCTCTATCTTCCGGATTTTCGCAGCCACTACGCGGGCGAGGCGATCCACCTCCTCTTGAGGGCCTTGTGAGACTTGGCGGACTCTAGAAGCTCAGCGTCGACCTGAGTACCCTGTTTCTTTGCTGTAGCAGCGACGGAGCGGGCTTGCGACAACTGGGCCTCCAACGCGAGCAGGCGCTTCGAAACGTCGGGTGGAGCCACGCCACCAGGCCCCAGAGACCTTCCCGCGGCCAATTGCGCCTCAAGGTTACCGACGCGATCGTGAGACTCCCGGACCGCTTCGTCGTAACGCAGCTGTAGATCGTGATACCGAAGGCGGCAGGCCTCCATCTCTCTCGAATTGTCTAGACGCTCCTGCAACGCATTGAGGCAGTCTGCGAGCTCGCTGCGCACGCCCTCCAACTGGTGGCGCACGAGATCATACTTGCGCTGGCAGAAGAGTACGAACGGGGACGCTGCGTTCGCCGCGTCGGCCAGCTGACGGTCCAAGTCGGCCGCTCGAGCACGGGAAGCTAAGTAAGCACGCTGCAGGACCGCGTGGCTATCGCGCAACTCCTGCAACTCCTCGGTATGATCCACGGAGAGCTAGAGCGCGTTCAAAAAAGCGCGCACATCCGCCAGGCGAACTTCGCGTCCAGCCACATCCGCGGTGGGGACAACCACAGGAGGCTGCTCCGGCGCGGGCTCGGGAGAGAACCCACCTGCAGTGAGATCCACGGTGGACGCCTCGCTGGGAGCCGGTGGGACCCGAGAGCGGCCAGGAGACCAGCCAGGAGAGCGGGATGCATCGGGCAAACGCCGATCCCGACCTACAAGCCACCGACGCAAGGAAGATCAGAGGTGGCAAGGAAGCCAAGTGATGACGTGCAACGTACCGGAGGAGAACATGCTGGGACGTCGAGAAGACGCCGATGGGCGGGCGACTGGAAGTTGGTGTGTGGGTCGCGATAGTTGTGCTGTCGGAGCTCACACAGGGGACGATTGTGGTGAAGCGCCCGTTAAGTTTTGGCAGCTGGGGCGGAGTGATGGATATTGACTCGATTTCACCAGGCGGGTTCGGGGTGAAGCTGGAGCGACCACGTCCCAGAGAAGGATGCAATCGGATCGTCACCGCGTGGATCGGACCGGCTTGGGACGGGAGATCGGATGTACGATCCACCTGAGAATGCCCGGAAGTCATCGTGTACTGGTCAACTGATTTGTACCCAAGTTCGGTAAAGTACGGTTGGACCTTGAAGTACCAGATCGGTAATCATAGGATACGCAATGTAGTGGGCCAGAAGGACCTTAAGTAATAACAGAGTGAATTTGCCTTGTCAACGACAAGTGGCCTTCGACTTTGGATTGTGGCAGGAAATTGCAGTGGCCCATACAATAACCAAGTCAAATCTACCAAGTCCACGTGCCAGTCGCCGGAGTTAGCAGCTTGGCCGGCCCGACTGTCGTCGCTCTCGCCCTCAACTCCCCCGCTATAGGAAGCGGTCAAGCCTCGCAAGTAAAGCTTTATCTACCCCTAAGAACAGGAACCCTATACACCCCAAGTCGATCAAGATCGACAACCTACCTGGCGCGTAGCCTGGAGAACTTCCACGCTACGCAAATCCCCACCGTCCTGCGCCTCGCCAAAGCGGAACCAACCGCAGGCCAAGCTTCCCCTCGAGTCCACCAGAGGAGTGTAACCAGTCCCACCGACGGGTACACAACGTGAGCCCTCAGCAACCCCACGGTTATCGGAGTACCCCCTCCGTCAGTCGGCAGTCCGGGGCATTGTGTGTGAGATCGGATCGCAACGAGATTTTGCGATACCCACTCCACCACAGAGCCTCAATATGCCGCAGCGATATCCAAGTCAGACGCCTACAAGTACGAGCGAAGTACAGGTGACACCGATATTGTCGTTGTCCAAGGAACGAATAGATCTCACCGACTCAAGGTAAATGATTGGAGATGCGACAGCGAGTTCGCGGTATCTATGCGGCTTCCGTGTCGTCACGCGATTGCATACAGAAGCCACACGCGTTTCACCGGACCTATAATTCCTTGGTCTTGTATCGATGAAAGGTGAGACTGTTGTCTTATGTGTACAGGATTTTGTCAGGATTAATCCCCAACTAACCAATTTAAACGTAGATGGACCAGCCCAGTCGCAAATTTGAGACCTGTGCCGCAACTACAGTACCAGGCCTTCGATTTAGCGGATGTATCGTTTGTCAGAAAGAAAGCTCGTACGCACACAGAGAGATATAAAGAAGCTGTGAGAGCCGCGCATCTGATCGCATCTGAGTTAGCAGACCTGTCTGATGACCAAGAGTTTTCTGAAATGTTGGAGTTCGTACTCTTGGAGTGGCGAAATGCCCACCAAGCCTCTAAGACAACTGCAAGCGCAAACAACTCAAAGCAAAGCGCTGAGGGGCGTCCGAAGCAAGAATGCCAGGAGGACGAGGGAAAGACGGAGATTAATGATGGCGATGCAGAGATTGACGCATCCCGAACTCAGTTACAGATTCGGACAAACCCAAGGTGCGCATCAATCCGAAGACGCGCGAGGTAGGCCGACCTCAAAAGCAGATAAATATGACTGCTGCATCGGAGAGGGCTAATAGAAAGTGGTACCAGGCATCCGAAGCCGGTCGGGCTATGGCGGGGGCGGACACTCTCGATGCACTTATGGACCCTTTCTACATTCTGCCTTCCAAGCTGGTCTACAACTGCATGAAGGTCCTCCCCATGAAGAATACCAGGAGCAATCCAGTGGTTATTGAAACTGACGAAGGCGCGAGTTCTGCAGGGAGCGGTGTTTTTGAGGTGGTGCAGGTTAAGGACGTTGGTTCCTTCTCGCGACAACAAATAGAAGTGATGCGAACTGTTGAAAACCTAAAGAAGTCTGTCCAGCTCGGCATCGATGCGCACAAATGGATTGTGGAAGAAGGGCTACCAGCGCTTCCTGCACAATATCATGGGCTCGCGAATGAAGTGGCTGATGAAGTTATTAACACGTACCCATTCAAGCAAATTAATGGACTTGATGAATCACCAGACTACGTGTATTCACTGTTGCATCGGCTGATCCCGCCAGCGTGGTTGTCGGATGCATCCATCCGCGCTTTGTGCGACCGTCTTGTGGCCGATTACCCATCGTGTAGATTTGCTGGATTTCAGTCTGTGGCAATCAATACAACAAGCTTCAAACCACCCAGTCAAGAGTTGATGTCAGCTGAGCTTCTCGTTCGCATCACCCCACACACGGCGGCAGATGACGTTGACGCCGTCTTGGTACCACTCAATTTTCACAACGCGCATTGGTGCTGTATCGCTGTGAAGGTGTCAACGCACCAAATTTACTACTATGATTCTCTAAACCAGGCGCCATACATGCGCGCCGCGAAAAAATATCTGTGTATCTAAAGAACACCGGTCTACAGAGCTACGACGTGGTGGCACAGAATAATCCCCTTCAGTTTGACCAGTTCAGTTGCGGTGTCTTTGTTTGCTGGATGTTCCTGCGTCAAGTTATTCCTGGAATTACACACGACATGAGTGATAACTCACTTATTCAACGGCGCTTCGAGCTGTTCTACTACATCCTGACGGGATATGTAATTGCGCCGGTCATGAACTCTACCGAGACTGCTCATGGCCAGTCGCAGCTGCGCCATAACGAAGACGAAGACAAGGCATCAGCCCCAGTAAGCCATGATTCTGACAGCAATGAGACCGCTTCTACCCAAGTTACTGCGTGCGTTTTTAAGAGGACGCCCGATTTTACTTGGCACGTATACCTACTTGATGAATACACATTGCTTCTTACTCCCGTGTTGGTTGTTCGTTTTGCACATTATGATTGTGATACATCAACTTCAATCATGGAGCATGTCATAATCCTGGATTAAGTACATGTATGTGCGCCAAGCATCACCACACGTCCCGTATCTTCCCGTATCTTCGTCGTCCTCGACGAATCTTCCCCGCATGTTGCTTTAGATCGACAGGTTTGATAATCCTGAACCGATCCTGGATTTACATCCTGGATGTTTCCATGATCATAACGAAAGATAATCCTGTACTCCATTACCGCCAATAAAAAATATGTCAATAATATTTAATTGTCACATTTCTCAAAAATAGTTGACTACTGTAATTTTAATTAAATCTAAAAATATTATTGTATTTTCACATTTCTAAATGTATCACGTTTTGTTAGAAATACGTAGTATGATAATGCAAAAATAATTTATTCGAGTTTTTTTAAATTCTTTTTAGTATTTAAAAAATAGTATTTAATAGTAGAAAACAATAATTTGGAACTGTCAAGCATTTCAAACCCAACACCAACATGGCACTGCGCCATTCCTCCCGATTGTTGCGCACGGCGACACAGATCCGCTGCATTACCAGTGCTCAGAAGAACTTGGGCGCCGCCATCGACGAGCGCTACGCGTGTAAGGCTTTCTTGCCCACGCCTGTTTCTGATGAGACGCTTAAGGAGATCCTGAGACTCACCCAGCGAGCCCCGACGGGCTTCAACGTTCAACCCTACGCGTGCGTGTTGGTACGCGAGCAGAAGGATCGCGAGAAACTAGCTGAAGCCATGATGGACAGCAACATCCGCAAGGTCAAGGAGGCCCCCGTAGTGGCGGTCTTCGCTGCCGATCTGGAGCCTAGCAAGCGCGTTCCACGTCTGCAGAAGCTGGCACACGACAACGGCGCCCCCGCGGACTTCGTGAGCAACATGCCGCACATTGTACGTCTATTCTCGGGCGAAGGCGCGGTGGCAAGCGGCCTCCGTGCGGTCATAGCGACAGTAGTGTCCCCTCTGATGCCCGCTCCTTCGAACGTTTCGACCGAAGCATGGGCATTCAAGCAGACAGCGATCGCTGCGGCGACGTTCCTATACGCCGCTCAAGCGCACGGTCTGGCGACGTGTCCGATGGAGGGATTCGATCAGATCCGTGTGAGGAACGCGCTGGACATCCCGGATCGCTACGGGGTACCGGTCGTGATCGCTCTTGGTCACGCCAACCCAGACGCTAAGCCCAAAAAGCCTTCAGTGAGACTGGACCCGACCGAGATCTTCTTTGACGGCAAGTTTGGCAACTCGAGCGAGAAGATTTTCTCCGACAAGTAACGAAAGTACTTAGTATGAGACTTTCAGCTAGACAGCGACTAACCTGTTTACAGTTTTTAACACACACCATAACCTGGCATCTTATCATGTGTATGACCGCTTACCATAGAGCGTTTTAACACACCTTGCTCTTATTCTCTTTGCACACCACAAATTTCGATGTTTACCAGCTAATCGAGCTCGCCAACACCGAAGTTGCTGGTGGTCTGAGCCCAAACCTTCTCGATATCGCTCGCCTGTGTCCATTGCTGTTCCGAAGGACTTGTCTTCACAGAGCCTGGGGTATACTGCTTGACCATCGTCATTGATAGAGAGAGTTGGTCTGATTGATGCGCCGATTCCCCTGACGAGGCCCCTTCCTCGTCCGTCGACTGCTGCTTCGAGTTGGTTTCGTCGGAGCCCGGCGAGTATTTGGCGATCGGTGAGTACGGCTTCACCGCCTCCAGAACCGCTGTGCCATCACGAGAAGTGAAGTTACCGCTACTTACCAGAGTATTCTCCTCACATGAGCGACCCAAGTACTTGGTACACTCATCCACTCCGGTGGCAGCGTAGAGAAACCCTTCTCCTTTCTTGTATAGAGGGTTCTCTACGTTATTAAAGTAGTTGCCCTCGGCGAGCATCCACGCGTTACCATCGAGCTCGAATGAGTGGTTGGAGAGATTATCCCAGTAGTTATTGGCGACGTGAGCGATAACGGAAGAGTTTTTGTCACCAACCTTAGGAGAGCGTCCCGAAGTGGAGTGAACGTAGTTGTTGAGCAGGCTGACACCCGTTTTCTTTCCGTAGAGTAGGATGGTCCAGTAGTGACGTCCATTGCAGGTGGCTGAGTAGTCTGTTTCTCCGTCAAAGTCCGAGTTACTTACCGTCATGGTGGCAACGCCAGCCTTGTTCGTGACGAGCATTTGACGTCCGACGCGGGAAATCTTCACGTGATCAATCCAAATGTTGTTCATTGTTTTGGTGCCGTTGACCATTCCCTCCATGTAGAGCGCATCACCACCCCAGACGAGATGACGGTTCAGCTCGGTGATGTGGATGTTCTGGACGATGATATTGTCCCCTCTGAGCGTGATACCCTTGCCCATGATGACTCCACGTCTGCCGATACCACGAATGGTCTTGTGGCTGGTGACGTTCATGCGCCACCGATAGGCGTTGTCGTACGTCACCGTCGTCTCCGTGCCGTTTTCACAGCCACCAGTGTTGTTCATTCCATTGCGGAGGATCACATCTTGACTCTTAAAGCCATTATTGGCAGCGATGCATTCGCGAGCGCTCTGTGGACGGCAACCGACCTCGGTTGTCTCGCCTTCGGTCCCACGATAGTCGAAGGTCTTGTTCAGCACGACAACGAGTGGCTCCGACGCGTTCAGATAGGCAATCAGTTCCTGGTTTGTTTTCGGGTACACGACGGTGCCGTTGGCTCCACCGGTCGTACCCGTGGCTAGACCTGTAGGTGCACCGATAGTGAAAGCACTTGCACTCTTGACTACTAGAGCCAAGGCCGCAGCGATAGCGAAATGGAGACGTCCCATGCTTCCAGGGATCTACTGGAAGTGGAATTTGACTTGTGGTTCCTCTCGTGGAATGACGAAGTTGTTGAATTGTGGGGTTAAATGCATTGAGCTTATGCATGGGACCACGTCAACAGCTAGCACCGTTTACGTTTGGCGCGATAGGCGACGTAGGATCCTTTAATTGCGATGGGATCCGTTAATTCTGGAGTACCGTAGATGACAAAAAGCACAAACGACAAAAGTCGGTATTTTCGGTCATTTTTTCGAGAAAATAACACATTGTGCGCACATTCAATGACAAATTGTGGCATATTTACATGACATTATTTGTAATTGTTTTGAAAAATCCCAAGATTTTGGTACTTGTTTTGCAATTGTTTTCGTATATTTTTTCGAAAATGACAAAAATGGCATTTCCCCGCCTGATACATGACAAAAACACACATTTCGACATAAAGATGACCGCATTTTGAAGGCGGATTCTGTGTGTGTTGTTTTATGTCATCTACGGTAGTCAGACTTCGACAGTATCTCGAGTTGGATGCGCGTAAGTTACGCGGCGTGAACTACGAACCAGAGCTGCGTTCACCAGAGCTGCGATTATTTTCAGCCAGTCACCACTGACGAGGGGAGCTTACCTGTCACGACAAGTGCATGTACCTGTAAATGTAGTTACGCCGCGTAACTTACGCGCATCCATCTCGAGATACTTCGAAATGGATATTTATCTTCTGAAGCCACAGCGAACGAAAAACAACAACCATTGGTCAAAAGTAATAAAGTCCGGTCATGATTATACTGCTGGGTATTTTGCAAACAAATTTGATGGACGAGTGCTGTTCTCCCCCAGTTGCCGCTCTTCCTGACTGAAGCACCAGTACAGAAGCAGATCAAGGAGCAACAGAAGGGAACTACCGTGGCAGTTGGCATGAGCGCTTTCGAAATGATCAACAAGTTCAAGCCGTGTGCAGCAACCATCAGCGAGTCACTAATGTCGAAGACCGACGAGTTGGAGCTATACTCCGTGGTCGTGGGCGACACTGCCGCCACCGTTGTAAAGGGATCTTTTGAGTGCATTCTATAGGTAAGGGCTGTTAGAATGAGTTGCTGAGAAGCTGCAAGCATGTGACTAACGGTTGTGTGTGACTACGTGTTTGGTGTTAGACACGAAGCTAACCAAGATTGCGCGCGTTCACCGCATCGTGGTGCTGTACATACAAGGCTACGCCAAGATTACGCTTTCATAGCAATTTTCGTGGATATGCTCGCTTGCCACTTGCAGGCAGGCAGCATGCAGTGGAAGGGATCCGCATCGACAGTTTGACTCGAGGGCTCTAGCATCAGCTCCGTGTCCCACGTGAACCAGCACTCAGAGAAGTAAACGTACAAGACTTTCGTCGAGTACTGCAGTTTATGCACTACCGAGCTCAGATATATCTACGGCGTCGGCAGCACTTTGTGCCATCGATGAGAGCGAGCATCAACAACTCTTCCTTTGCCGTACATAAGAAAGTTTTCGACATGTGAGAAAAACATGAGAAAGGAGCTAATAGTAATAAAGTGTCAACGTTCTCATTATCGATTCTTCCTCTTCGATGCGAAAGATCTGCCGTTTGCACCCGCGGGTTCTTGGTGAATGGTGTGGTAATAAGACCTAGTGCCAACAAAAAAAAAAGCTGAGGGAGGTGGTCTTACGTATCAGGAAGGTGGAAGATGGCGCTACCATTAACAGAATCTAAGGTTTGGTACACGCAACGACACATTTACTCTCTTTGTGCTAACGAACCTTTGCGACTTTGAAGCGATTCAGATGAAATAAAAGGTGTTTAATGTCAACATCTTTAAGGTATCGCTGATGAGATTTCACGCTGTTTAGCAGTTTCTAGTGCAACTCCGTACTGTGAAACGTCCCTGTTAGTGATATCGCAGCATGATATGTATCTCTCTTCATCGACACAACTCGCTCCCAACGGGCATGACCCGAGTACGTAGAGTCCAGACAGAATCGGAACCCCCGCGTCTTCTTCTTGTTCACACATGTAGCTGCGCTATGTTCCGTGGATCCACACTGACTGCAATGATAAGGTCTTCACGGCGGTTTTTCTTCTGCTGACACTTGATCACTGAAGTATGCATCTATCTCTGTAGAATTATCGTGGTCGTAGGAAGGTTTGTCGTCTACGAAATGTTGTCGTGCTCCAGACCCAGGTACTCCTTCTTCGCCTCGGCTCCTAAACCGCTTTTTACCTCTCTTCACATCCGCTTTGGTCTTCCGTGTTCCACCAGCTTGCCGATATATTGGAGGTGGCAATACTGTAGTCTCGTTTGGCATACCGATCTCTTGTGAGAAGATGCTGCAAGCAGCCGTTATACTTGCCTCTTCAGCACTATTATCACTTGTATCTACACTATCACTGGGGATGTTGATCTCTACAGCTCTGTACGCTTCGCGAATAGTAGTGACCATGTAAGCTTGATGGAAATACTCCAAAACCCGGTATAATGGAAGCACACCTCGATTTTTCTGCTCCAAGTAAAAAATGACTGCTTGAATGTACCGGCACGGAATTTTCATGTTCTCAGAGGCTGTGCAGCGTCGACAAGCACCAGAGGCCATATTCACCTCGTACGTCTCGATACTTCCGGCTACCCCCTTACGGTCGAAGGGATCAAAGACGTAAAAGCAGCATACACTGGCAGGCAGTACTGTTTGCTTCGCTACTTGTTTTTTTCTCTTTAGTGAAGAGTTTGAAGGCGTGAGGTGTTACGTCATGCCGTGTCACAGCCCAGTCGTCAGATTCCTTTAGCAATTTATTTCGTAGTGAAAGAGCGCGGACACAAAAAGCCTTCAAGGACACATATACCAGTTTCTTGCGGGCTTTATTCCAGAGTATCGCATTGTTATATCCCTCGATACCACTGGTAGTCCGGACACCAAACAGAGGCAAATACTGCCATAGGTGGGTACATCCTTCCAATTGTCATCTAGGCACTTTGTTTCCTCTGGACCTGGCTCGCAGTTACCAACGACAGTCCAACTCCGCGGGTGGATACTACGTAGATATTGCCAAACGTATTCTTCTCTTATTTCGTCACCTGACCCAGTAACTAACGGAACTGGAAATCGTTTTCGAATACGATCAACAACCTTGTCGTACTCATGCATTGTTGACGACGCTTACATTTCCATGATGAGTTCATTCACGTTTGTTTTAGCCACTCCCAACTTCTTAAGCTTGTCAACTGTATTGAAGCGCAGATGCATAGAGCAGAATTTAACCCCTTCAAACGGGAAGCCTGCATAATGCACTTTAAGCAAAATGTCTAGCCTGCATTATGCAGGATAAGACAAAAAAATATCTTAAAGTTTGTATACCCGTTTTTTTGCAAATCTCGAAGTATACAAATGTCAAGATAAAATTAACCCTATGTGTGTCCGCGCTATGCGCATGCACCGTTGTAGACAGTACTCGGGTCAAGCGACGATCCAAATAAGATTTTCAAAGAAATAGATATAAAGAAAGACAGGTATACGTGGTCTACGTCAAATTTATATTTTATTATACAGGTAGCTTTTTCCCCTTCCAATCATCCACTCATTCGAGAATTTGCGGCGGGGGGAAAGAAGCTGAAAGAAAACCGTGCGATGGTTGCAAGCCGCGGAAAGGTTAGCAAGGATGTCGTTTCATTTGGAGCAGCCTGGCGTCACCTGAAGAAGGAGGGATGGTTTGCTGTTCGCCCCCCAAGACGTGGTCTGGGTCAACTGGGCAGCAAGTGGAAGTACGTGCGCCCAGGTGGAAGCCCGGACGGCACAAAAGGAGTCGAGTACTTTTTGGGCGTGGACGAGTTGGTTGAGTATTTCACTGCGGGTAAGTTTTACAAGATCGATTGATATTAGCAGATAATTTATAACCATTGTTTTTTATCATTTCTTGTCAAGCTTCATGTCGTCCTGCAAACACGGGAGGGACACACTCTTCGTCTCCTCAGCCTGCCGCGCCCCAGCCTGCGTCTTCCCAGCCTACGCTCCAGCCTTCGTCTTCCCAGGCTGCGCCCCCACAAGCGTCGCTTCAGCATGCGTCGATCCAGCATGCGTCGTCCCAGCTCACGCCGATCCAGTCCGCCACACCGATGCCTCAGTCAGGATTAGCTGATGCGAGACCACGGAATCCTGGAAAGCAGCGTCGGAGAACCCAGCCAAAACGTCTTACTCGCCAACGATGTGAGTAACCTGCATATGCACGGTATGATATGCAGATCAACTAATATTCATTTTCTGTTTTCAGCAACTCGCATCCAACCCGACTCGGACGGCGAAGACCCATCCAGTCAAAACGGTACGTTATACTGCATATGCAGTCGCTAACATGCAGCCTAACGCTTCATGGATTGTGCGCGACTAGATACCGACAACGGTTCCGATGGTGGGAAAGGCGATACGCCTACAAACACGTCAGGTACTGATGGGAACGATAGTGCTGCATCTTCGAGTGAGTCCGATGCTGATGCGGATGATTCGGTCGTGGAGGGGGATGAAGTTCCAGGTAAACCGCATATGCAGTATAACGAATATGCGTATGCGTGTTAGCGACACCTGTCTATGCAGTATATGCTGACTTTGTATTTGTATGCGCTGCAGACGTTCTCGCTGATACGAATGACAACCTGAATGGTTCAGTGGCGGGTCAAGATAGCGATGACTATGGTTTGTTGGATTCTGGGGATGAAGCTGCCATAGACGACGTGGTGAGCGACGCGGAGTATGATTTTGACGACTCAACTTCGGTTGCCAATGGTATTGACGGAAGTGAACCGGATGAAGAGCAAGATGCGATGGATATTCTATTAGCAGAGGAATTTGTGAGTGAGTTCGGAGGGTCAGATGCAGTATTGGCTGGTAATTCGACGAACGGAGCTTTGAAGGACTTTGCAAGTACCGGGTGGGTTCTGTTGAAGAGCCAGACGTCTACGAGGAGCTGCAAAAGCCCTATACACCTATCGAAAACCCTGGAAGCTATCCTGGCTTGATAGAAGGTTATTCAGGGCCTACACCGGATGTGTTGCTTCGCGGCGGCTCGCCTATGGCCTCGTTTTTCTACTTCATGCCGGTGGCGCTATGGCAACATATTGTAGTCAGCCCAAACAAGTACCAGAGAGACATGCTGACGGCGCGTGCGGACGCTTCTTATAAGCGACACAAGGCGTGACATCTATCAGGACTTACAAGGTGTCGCACCAATCAAACCACATGAGCTGTGCCCCTTCGTAGGCCTGTTGGTAGCTCGGACTATTTGCCCGAATCGAGAAAAGTTAGCTAATCATTGGAAGACTACTGACGCAGGTGGAATAGCTCGAGGTACCTTTGGTTCTGTGATGCCGCGCGACAGATTTATGGAAATATGCCGCAATCTGCACTTCAATGACAACGATGATCCCCGCGCAGTCACAGACCGAGCGTGGAAGATAAGGAAAGTGGTGGAGGTCCTGCAACGAACTTTTCGAGAAGGGTATGTCCCACCAGCTCAACTCTCCTTTGACGAAGCCATGCTGCCAAGTCAGAGCAGCTTCAACAAGATGCGCGTGTACATGAAGGTGAAACCCCAAAAGTGGGGAACGAAACTCTTCATGCTGTGCAGTGCGCACACTGCATACTGCATCAGGTATATGCATATTCATATACTGCATTATTCACGTTTACTTATCATGCATATATGCAGGTTTGAAGTGTATTGTGGAAAGAAGCAACATCAAAGCGACCAGCACAAGACTTACAAGAAAGAGGGCCCTGCCGCAGTTGTTCGCAGTCTACGAGCTGTGTTTGAAGATCTACCCGCAGGCAACGGCAAGCGTCTCGTTGTGATCGATTCTTCACGTCGCTCTCGCTATCCAGTTGGTTCTGATGGGCTTCTTCTGCGTTGGCACTATCATGACTAATCGCGTTGGGTACTGCAAAGAAGTAGTGAGCAAGTCAAAGTCAAGACCTAAGAATGTAGAACGAGGTACATGCAAGATAGTGGAATCAGCAAAGGTCCCGGGTCTGAGAGATATTTGCTGGATGGATTCTAAGCCTGTACATTTCCTGGCTTCTGGTGGTAGTGTTGAACTTGATCGCTTAGTGCGCCGAGACAGAAGTGGTGAGCAGAATGAGGCCGTCTCCCCCCGCGTTATCAAAGACTATTATCGCTTAATGGGGGGCGTCGATGTACATGATCAACTGCGTTTGCAGCGCTATCCGCTACAGCGAGCGCTCACGTTTCGCAAGTACTACAAAGGTCTGATACTCGGGCTGATTGACATGACTATAGTAAATAGCTATATCATTCACAAAGCTTACCACAAGTCCAAGTCATCAAAAGCTCTGACGCACGTCAAGTTTCTCAAGCAACTGCATTTGCAGTTGATCCAGCTGCAGGAGTCGGATATGTTCGAGGCCAATACATTTGGAGAAACAGCGGAAGCCTCAGCTTTAGGGGCAGATGCTGATGTAGCTGCGCAAGATGGTGTTGTGCACGTTGCGCAGCTTGTGGACGAGTGGCGGAACCTGGAGACTCAGCCCAAGCGTCGTCAACGTGCGTGTAAAGTCTGCTCACTGATCGGGGAAACGAAGACGCTCACAACGGCCAACTACTGTTCAGATTGTGATGACAAGGGACGCATATACCTGTGCATGCGCCCAAGACAGAGCATCCGTGGTGTAATGATGACTTGCTTTGACGTGTGGCACAAGGAGTGGAAGGATGGAAAGCTGCGTCTGTCAACCCAGGAACGGCGTATTCGCTTGCGAGCTGGAATCCCTGCAAATGATGAGAGAGCGCAGAAACGACAAAGACGTGAAACGGAATGATAACCTGCATACGAACTGCATAAGCAGCGCAGCTTAAGGTGCATATGCATCATTCATCTTTATTTCTTTTGACGCGTTGTTGTTTTTGCTTCGTCCCTGGTAAGGTTTTGTGCGAGGTGGCTGTGGCATTCCGCTGCTGCGCAATATGGCGGCTCTTCTGTTCCTACTTGGTATGTCTGACCTCTTCAGATGTTATGGGTGACTCGATTTTTGTATAGCCATAGCCAGACATATTTTGATTGCAGTCATCTACTTGAAGGCCCCTTTCTTTTATTCCTAATCGTATGAAGTTTTGTATGCCCTAAAAAATTCTAAAATTTGACAAGCTACTTTCTCTACGAACTAGTCGCACGTCTATATGGGCCTGGCGGTGTATCGCCATACGGCGGGAAGTTACCGTCTATAACACACTGTTATCATGAATAATGCAGCTTAGATCAGTGAAACAGTGAAAAAATATGCGGTTTAATATGCATTTCGCACCGGTTTTATCTCCATACGGTTTGTAGCCCACCTCTGCAACAAGCAAAAGTATACAAACGGCACGTCAAATAATCCTGCATATGCACGTTAAGAATTGGGAAAATCAGCCGGTTTGAAGGGGTTAAGGCTGACATGCAAACCCATTTGTAATAGGGCCTCTTGAGCTGAAAGCTGCTTTCCTCTGTCAGTAAAAACGGGTCGATCATGTAGATGTATGCCACCTACAATGCAGTTCGCAAAGAACCATACAAAGCTATCAACCGTCTCCTTATGAACGTAGGCAACGGCGACAGGAATCACGTTCTTATTGCCATCTTTTCCAACCAACGTAATACAAATACTATTATATCCGGGATCTTTCATGTGCGTGCCATCGCATTCCCACACAGGCAAAAACAACTTTGCTGCTGCACCAGCGGTCCGACAGAGAGAAAAGAACGGTAAAATCTGCCGGTGGAGTCGAGCTGGCAACAAACCCCGGAGCCTTCATTACGTGAGGCAAATAGCTTCATGAAGGCCGGTATGGCTTGGAACTCAGCGGCCGAGTCGCTTGCAAGATTTTGCAGGGCAGTGCGGATATCTCGACTAACCACAGCATGTTTGTTGGATACGTCAAGTCCATCTACCTCCTTTAGCTGTTGACTATCCGAGCTCTTGAAGTACAGTGATCATCGAGTATTGCAGCCTTGAATCCCGGTTGACTCAGTAGTTGTTTTGCTGTTGGATTAGCATGGCTGTTGCAGCACTGTGAATGAGTAAGATTGACCTTGGAAATGTACCAAAACCCGACTGTAACGTGTGCTAACTTCGAGATTGGTTTCTTGCGCCTGCTTTTTGCTGCTTCACCTCTTGAGCGGCGCTGTGATACTGTGACCGACCACTCACATCCCTCTGCTGTACACTTCAGAGAACCGCAGTTTTTGTCACACTTGACGTCCGCGTTTGAATTTAGAGCATAATTCTTAATGAATGCACCTGCTGCACCGGCACTCGAGAAAGTGCTGTGAAGCGTTATATCATCGCGCCCATGAAGAGCCATCAAGTCTATAGGCATAGTGGTTGTTGCAGAATACGTCGAGGAAGTACTCAAAGTTTGCTCACTAACTATGGATACACCAACGTCCAAATATATTTATTTGAAGTATTACTTTTGACCAATGATTGTTGTTTTTCGTTCGATGTGGCTTCAGAAGACTAGGGCTTCGCGAAGGCTGGGATAGGTTCTTTCGAATGTCGTCAAAAGAAAAAAGAAAGAAAATGTTTTAAAAGCAATTTGTTACTCGAAGTATTATTATATATATTTGTTACGCTGTCACAATTACCACTTTATAAAGACAAGAGGATGATATCTGGATGCGAATTTCATTGGCCTTAAGCCAACGCGACTTGGCGCATTTCCTGCGCCTGCTTCGCAGCCGCAGCATCTGCGAGCGTAGAATTTCTGCATCCAACCCAAATCGTATGAAAAATTCTTGACCATCTTAGATTTCAATCGTGGTGACCATTACAGCTAGGTTTTTGGGGCGAGAGCAAACGTTGTAAATTTGGAAATGGTTCGAGATATTGAAAAGGTTGTTAGACGGGCCGAATCAATCAATCGATCTTTTTCTTGTTAGCCCTTTACATTTTCGGCCTTGTCTTCATTCAATCATCACTTTCTTTCTTGTCATTACCGGTTCTACACGACAGACAGTGCTCTCGAAGTTGGGCTGTGATATCCAGCACTTCGTCGCTTCCTATCCCAGAAAACATATATGCCTGTGTTCCGTTTTGTCTCAATAGCTAACTGACGCAGTTTCAGCGCTAAGAACGCCTTTTTATGGAATTATCCCGGAATTTGGGGGTGCGCACATATTTATGGGGCGCACTGTAAGTTGTGGTGGTTCCCCGACACGACAATCATGGCCTCTCGCGACACTAAAAGGGCTATTACGGGGATCTTCACAGCTCCCGCAAAGCGGAATTGGCTCTTTGTCGCGAACCAGTTTCGGGACTAGGTAGTACACAGTATCACCGTCGAAATACACCTGGCGATATTCCGTACACTCGCCTCACAAACTTCATCGAAAAGTTTCACTTTCTCTGTATCATCTAGCACAAAAGAGCGTAATTCCTGTAGCGGACGAAACACAACCTTATCGCGGTTCTTATTTTGGTAGAGCACCCGTCCGCACGAAGCACAGGCCCAGATATCAGTTGATTCCGGCTCGTTTTCACTAGCTAAATGCTGACAAGCGGCAAGATCGCCACTTCTAGGATAATCATCAAACAGCTTTTCTAATATCTTGCGTGGCTCGATCCCCTCATCGCCGTTCAGTTGCTCGTCGCCAAATACGAATCCTCCAGGGTCAACAACGCGGCAATAGTAGAACGCCAGAGCTAGACGAGGGTCACTGGTAAATCGTTGAGATGCAGCCATAACTGTAATTTCTTCGTCGGTGAAATTGCAACTTTGCAAGGATCGATCTCCTAAGTTTTCTATCAGGTTATTCGCTTTCACACGTGAGTTTTCGCGTAGCTGGTGATATCTGTCTCGATTTTTTCACGCTGGTCCGTACTATGCTTTCGCGCACGTTGCCCTTTTGAACGCTTTTCACGCGCCTCGGGTGTCTCCCCCGCCAGTGGTTTTGCTCGTCTCAGACGATCTTTTAGAAGTCGCGCTTCAAGCTCTTGTGGTGTCTCCTCCGCCCGCTTCTTCGCTCGTTTCAGACGGTCATTCTCAAGGCGCGCCGCACGCTGTTGACATGTCTCCCCGCCCGCACCTCTGCTCGTTTCACTCGTTGTTTTTCGAGCTGCGCTTCCCGCGCCTGAGGAGTTTCTGATCGCTGGTTAGCCCGCTGAGGCGGCCGACGAGTTGCTGCTGGCTGATCCATTGAAAGAGTAGCTTCACTCGCTTCGATCTCCCCCAGCAAAAATTACATTGTCTGTACCGTCAAATAAAAGAAACATGCTGGCATCGCAGTTCAGGATCCATCGTTCACCAAGGTCACGCGGATGCATCTATCAAAATACCGGCGGCAATAGCCGAGTCCTGTCAATCTATAGTACCTATCAGTCGTTCGTTACCGGTACTTACCGGTTTGTGTTTGGACAGACAGCGCTCTCGAATTAATCCTGTTTGGGCTGTAATATCAGCACTTCGTCGCTTCCTATCCCAGCATAAATATTGTCTTCGTTGTAGCTCCGCGGGATAAATATCTCTTCGAATTACTGTCGAAGTCTGACTACTCCAGATCCCATCGCGATTAATGGATCCTTGATTGCCCACCACAACCCGACAATGCAACGGGCGTAAAAAGTAGTTGATGCCACACTGTGTACCGGTACATGACGGAATCTCCGACAACGCGTCACAAATACAGGAAAGTGTAGGGTAGCACACGCAATATGTTTATATACAGCAAAATGAAGGTCCCCACAGAAAAATGCTGACCAGCACAGATAAATACTTCCTCCGGGGTGAAATAAGTGCAACATTGTACTTTCCACGGGGTATTATCTCTTTAAATACATAAATTACCTCTTTGAATGCATTAATAGTAGAGCGAAGGCAACGCGTGGCAGTGCTGATGGTGCTCTTGTCGGCTTTAAAGAGCACCGACGTTCGTATAAGCGCCAGCAACGTCAGGTCCAGTCGTGACTGGACCTGTCGCTACGTATAGCGCGAGCGCACAGCGCCTCGCCACGCCCTGCTATAAGTAGCTGAGAGTCTGGCTTGGTGGTGGCGGCGGACGTGGCCATGTGTATGAAAATGGAGTGTGTCTGGTGTTAAAGATGTTGAAAATTGCTCACAAATGAGCTGGCGGAGAGCACTCTTTCCGCCATAACTTGGGCGTTTGAAGAGATTTTTTCGCGCTCAAACGGGGGCTGGAAAGAGGAGATCAATACGCGTCGATTCCACCAACAGCGCCTCGTATACAACCCTCCCAGAAAAACTGCAATTGTGCAAAAAAGTTTGTTGCACTTATTCCATAGCAGAGGAAGTAATGAGCAGCTCACATAATCACAGCACAGCAAAGCACTGATCTTCATAAATAGCTTTATCATCCAATGAGAGGTGGCATTGGTGCTGTTATACAGCCAATTACAAAGTAGTACAGTGAACATGGTTGACTAGGCGTTCAGCGAACCGGCCTTTGGGGCGTATGGACGCAAGATTGGACAGCTAGCTTATATCCACAGGTTTTGCAGGTGCGCGCAGTGCATGCACTATTGTGGGTAGCTTCAAATTGAGCTGGTTCGCCGTATTAACGGAGCTGGACGTGTTTTTGTAGGTGTTGAAGGTGGGATGACGGGTTTTGGTAGCATAGTGGTGTTGGAGTTGACGACTAGCTTATATCCGCAGGTTTCCCAGGTGCGTGCAGGGTGTGCGCTACTGTGTGACGAATCAGATCAGGCTTGTTTGCCGTATTGACGGATCAGGGCGTGATTTGGTAGGAAACGAATGACAGACAAGAAGGTTTGGGTGAGTGGTGGTGGTGGAGTAGGCGCTTAGCTATTATCAGCAGTGTTTTCAGGTACGGATGGTGTGTGCGCTGGTTTGGGTGCTTTTCTGTCGTGCTACACTGTCGTAGTGAAGGAGCTGAAAATTAATTTGTTGGTGCTATAGTTTGGGTGACAGGTTTTGTTCTATAAGGATGCTGTCGTGGATGCCTTGATTCTGTTGCTCGAGGTGGGCATCATGTTCACCTACATTTGTGGTGTTTTGCAGCGAGCCACAGGCAGGGCCGCCGAAAAATAAATGGATGCTCAAGTAATGGCCATAAATACTCAACCATTATTTATGGCGCAGCTTTTAGCTTTGCGATGCCATAATGTATGTCGTGAGAGATTACCCATTATTGTTTTTGTAAGTAAAATTGCAAAATACCTCAAATATTTGTGTGCTCCTTACAAACTTTAAGTCATTCAAAGTTTCATTTTTATCGCATTATTTATGAAGTTGGATCTCAGACACACCATAATTTATTTTTGGGATTTTCAGTGTCAGTCTCATTATTTATGTGACAACATGCCAAAAATAAATAAAAATATCATAATCGGCGGCCCTGGCCACAACGCTGTTGTGGCGGTGCACACTGGCTTTAATTAACCGCATCAATATAATAAAAAAAAGTCCTGCGCAAATGCTGCTTACATGTGGCTTACATGTAAACTGTTAATGCATAAGCCAAATTCTCGAATCTACGTGAAGCACTAGTTTAACATGTTCTTCGCAGTGTAGTCTATTTTAGTAAAGATTCGTACAAATGCCCGCCGACCTATATACCAGACTAGTTCACACCGGAGGGTATCCGCACGTTTTCCAGGTGCGTACAGGGTGTGCGCTACTGTGTGACGAATCAGATCGTGCTCGTTCGCCGTATTGACGTGTTTTTGTAGGCGATGCATTTCGGACGAGAGTTTTGGGCGCTTTTTGGTGCTGACGCGGGCGCTCAGCAGTTATCCGCGATTTTTCAGGTGTGTGCACTGGAGTTGGGGACTTCAGATTTATGTAGTTCGCTGCATTGGCGGAGTACAACGTGTATAAAGTGGTCTTGAGGGTTATTGAGGTCGGGTGCCAGAATTGGCAGGGTGATGCTACTGGGACGGACGGCTAGTTTATAGCAGTATTTATTATTCACGTGCAATATCCTCGCACCCAACATGGGTGCGAAAATATTGACTCATTCAGATTGAGCTAGTTTACTTAAGGACGGATCTGGACGAGTTTGATTTGGCGCCGGGACGCCGGGAGCCGAATTAACAGATATTGGTGCTCGTGTACTCGTATCGCTTGTGTGTGCAGCTTTCCATATGCGCGCGTGTGCACAACTAACTGGTATACGCTATTAGTAGTCGTCCACTCCAGCGCCACCACGCACCCCAAACCCGTTATCCGATCTTCAACACCTACAAAAACACGTCCAGATCCATCAGTACGATGAACCAGCTCGATCTGAAGTTACACGCAATAGCGCACGTATTGCGCGCACTTGAAAAACCTGCGGATATTAGCAGGGCATCCCGTCCAGCACCCCCGCCCGCCCAATACTGCTCATCCGACCTCATCTCCTACAAAAACGCGTCCAGCTCCGTCAAAACGGTGAACTAGCTCGACCGAAACGCACCCACACCAACGTACACACTGCACACACGTGAAAAAGCTGCGGATATTAGCAGGGCGTCCACCCCATCACCACCATCCGCCCAACACTGCTCATCCGACCTTATCTTCTACAAAATGACGACCAGCTCCGGCAATACGGCGAAGTAGCTCAACCGAAAGACACCCACACCAGCGCATGCACTGCGCGCACCTGAAAAACCTGCGGATATCAGCAGGTCGACCGACCACTTCCGCGCTACCACCTATAATGCACACTCTCTGTGGTTGCCTTGTAAAGCGTTTAGGGTAACCTGTCTGTGATTGTTTCGTCCCTGTTGGTGTCTTTCTCTTGTATCTGTGCTGGTCAGCATTTGGTGTGTGTTTTTACTATTTTCTCGGAATCTCCTTGGTGGATAATGATCTCATGAGGCGTCTATATGCAGAGCAAAACCAGGATCAATTTATCCGCACTTGGTATGCTGTACTTGTTCAGTAGCTCCTAAATCGATTACTTTGTTCCCACGTATAAAAATAACAGCAAGCTGGAATTGTTGAGCTGATTAGCACAGCGCGAATACATGTATGGAGAATACAACGTTCATCATTTTTTTTGTTAACGATACAATGTGCAAATCAAGTTGTCCAGTGAAGTAGCTCTATGGAAGGGCACGCATTAAGTGGTGCCCCCTGCTGCTGTCACTCCCATGGCATCAAGTTAATCCAGCTTGCCAACGCCGAAGTTGCCAGTTGTCTCTGCCCACGCGCTCTCCACGTCGCTCGACTGGATCGATGACTGCTTCATCTCGATCAAAGGCTTCACCGTTCCAGCAACAGACTGTTGCTCTTGCTGCTCTTCCGACTGCTCCTCGGTTCCACTCGACTGTTGCTGCTGCTGCTGCGGATTACTGGTTTGAGTGGCGCCTGATGAGTAGTCGACGAAAGTAGGGACCGTCTTGATAGTCTCAAGAGCAGTGTCACCGTTACGAGACGGGAAGATGCCGCTGCCCACCAGAACATTTGCTTTACAGGCGCGACCAAGGTACTTGGCGCACTCGTCCTCATTGTCCACAGTGTACAGAGCTCCGTCGTTGGTCTTGTTGAATAGAGGCATTCTCGTATTACTGAAGTAGTTGTCCTCGGCGAGAACCCAGGCATTCGCGCCAATCTCAAAGGAGTGACCAGAGTTGTTACCCCAGTAATTGTTGGCGACGTGCGCGACGACGTGAGCCTCAGCTTCTCCGCCGATCTTCGGAGAGCGACCCGAGGTTCCATACACGTAGTTGTTGAGCATACTAAATTTCGTAACACCATAGAAAATGAACGACCAGTAGTGGTGACCGTCGCACGAGGCGGAGTAGTCCGTGTTACCATCGAAGTCCGAGTTACTGATGGTCATCGAGTCGGTACTGGCTAGGTTTGTCGTGAGGAATTGACGACCGACGTGGGAAACCTTAATGTGATCCAGCCAAATGTTCTTCATCGTGGTCTTACCATGGTCAAGACCCTGAAGGTAAATGGCATCGCCACCCCAAACGAGGTGTCGGTTGAGCTCTGTGATGTGGACATTCTGCACGATGATGTTATCACCTACAAGTGTCAGGCCCTTGCCCAGGATGACGCCACTCTTGCCAATACCACGGATAGTTTTGTTGCTCTTTACATTCATGCGCTTGAGAGGAGCCTTGTCGTATGTCACTGTCACCTCAGTACCGCCGGTACAACCGCCAGTGTTGTTCATACCTCCTGACTGGAGGATCACATCTTGGCTTTTGAAGCCGTTGTTCTTGGCCATGCATTCGCGCGTGTAATCTGGACGGCAACCCGTCTCAGTGACCGTTCCTTCCGTGCCACGGAAGTCGAAGGTCTTGTTCAGCACAACGACAAGTGGCTCTGAAGAGTTTAGGTAGGCGATCAGCTCTTGGTTCGTAGTTGGGTACATGACGGAACCGTTGCCTCCACCCGTCGTGCCGGCAGCAAGACCTTCGGGTGTGCCGATGATAAAGGCGTTTGCGCTTCTGGTGGCGACGGCCAACGCGGCGGCTATAGCGAACTGGATGCGTCCCATGCTGGAGAAATGGAGTAGCCTTGAGGTCGGTGGATGAGGTGGTGCAGTGCTCAAGACTAAGCAACTTTGATAATGACCATTTCTAGCGGACGCTGAGCAGGGCGCGCTCTTGAGTTCAACTGTAGTATCTAACGTTGACCAGCGGTTAGATATACATACAAGCTCAGCAACAAGTATCTTGCGGCCATCTGGGGGCATTGCACCAACGTTTCACCGTTCAGTTCGTGGTTCGTAAAAATCCTTTCTTGACTTTGCCCAATCGTGTGACTGCAAGCACTGGGGGCAACGTACTACAGCAGTGCTGTTACTATTAAATTATTTGCTTGAGGCCCAACCGTATGCTGCACCAGAAAGGTTGATTCATTGATTGTGTTTGGCTCTGTTCCCGCTCACTCACAACACCCCACACCCTCATCTCAAACCGTTTTAGGCCTCTGCGATGAGTTCACAGTTCAGGCATCGTATTTACCCTAGCGTCGTTCCTCTCTGACAGTCGGAGACTCCTTCGCACACGAACTCGTGGTCCAGACCCTCACTCAGATTTTTGGATTTCGTCTTTGTCGCGGACAGTTGAAAATGCAGCTACATGTAACACCGATGGAGATATGTTTTATGAATCCGCAGCATTCGGCGTGACCCAAAGGTACTAACGAGCTGTTGCTAGCTTTCATTTCAAAATGTATGAGCTATCGATATCCGCAGCACCTCCAGTGGAGACTACACTGCCAATTTGTGGTGATTTTGAGACGGACAAAAACACAATATACTCGCATCGAAACAACACCAATTTTACGAAACCCGGTGACAATCTGAAACCGTGTGAGAAGTATCGACAGACTTCTAGGTATTTGAGATAATATCGTACGTGCAAGTACAAGTACCACAATGAGCCAGAAAGCCAAAAGAGCACAGTTTCCCCTGTCGACCGCGTTGTTGCACGATACTCTTGAAGCTTTTTCAACCTTACCGTATCGGTGGATGTGCACCAGCCGACTTCTGAGACGGAACTTCAACAAAAACGGATGTGAACCTAATACTGTATTTTTTTGTACTTGGCAGTATAGTATTAGTTATGAGAGAATCATTGTAATTCATCTGTTATCGCTGCTCGTCACTTGTGGCTGACACCCAAGCTACAGATCGGGCTGCTGAAAACGTCGTTGTTTGTTACGATATTATACTGTAGTGCATTTGCATTTTTTTCATATTAGCTTTTTCAATTTTCGAGCACACAAATTACAAATCGACACTGGAGATTGGAGAATTGATCGCTCAGTTGAAGCCTGTTTTCTTTATCTTCACCCTATACGGGTAGCATAGTAGCATATACTGTGTTGTGTTGCGATATCCTTGCAACATACCGGCACGCTAACCACGGCATCCGGCATCCGAATTCTAATCATATCATAGCGAAGAAGCAACTATTAATAGATTTAATGCACATGTACCGGGGAGTGATCAGTCAAACCAACAGATACAGTTGCCGCACCACATACGGACGAAGCAAGAAACGGATATTGTGGCTTCATTGGGAGCCGCGAGATCCTGCGTTGACACACTTGAAGGGACACAGTACTGTATTCGGAAATCCACCACTTGTACTGAGACCAAGTTCATGACTACATGTAACGACTAATTAATGTGAATGCGACAGCTTGTGCCTTCTGAGCTAGCATACGATGTGTGTGTTCGTACATGGAATCGTACATGGAATCCTACATTCGTGCCGTCGGTTTCCGCGGCAGCATACTGCGAAAGAAAGTTGAAGCGATACTGCCACAAATACAGTCGTCTCCACCACCTCCGCCCTGCTCAGCTCCCAAGCAAAACGATCTTGTGCTGCCATTGATCGAGGTCGTATGTCCGTGTCATTGACATCACCGCCCCCATGGACGGCGCCGATCAAGCAAACGCACACCCCACGTCAACAACTTACAGAATCATTCCGAAATTCGCCTCACATCGAGCACTTCAGTACGCCGACTACACTTTAATCACTTACAGATCTTCAGAATGGTCCGCGTCCACCTTGCTCTCGCTGCTGCATTGGCTCTCATCGCCAACTATGCTAACGCATTAACCATCGGCTCACCCGACGGTCTGGCTGCCGGGACCACGGGTGGAGCCAATGGCAAGACCGTCTACCCAACTTCCAACAGTGAACTGGTGAACTATCTCGCCTCAAACGACCCTCTCATCATTGTGCTAAACAAGATCTTCGACTTCCGTGGTACTGAGGGCACCACCACTGAGACGGGTTGCCGACCCGATTACACTCGCGAATGCATGACCAAGAACAACGGCTACAAGAGTCAGGATGTGATCATCCAGGGTGGAAACATGGCCACCACTGGAGGTTGCACCGGTGGCACGGAGATCAAGGTGACCTATGACAATGCCGCTCTCAAGCGCATGACCGTAACGAGTAACAAGACCATTCGCGGTATCGGCAAGAGTGGGGTCATTAAGGCAAGGGTATGACGCTTGCAGGAGACAACATCATCGTGCAGAATGTCCACATCACAGAGCTGAACCACCACCTCGTCTGGGGTGGAGATGCCATCTACATGCAGGGCACCAACGGTGGCAGCACGGCCATGAAGAAGATCTGGCTGGATCACATCAAGATCTCCCGTGTCGGCCGACAATTCATCACGACTAACAAGGCGAGTACCGACTCGATGACCATCAGTAACTCGGACTTTGATGGCAACACAGACTACTCTGCCACTTGCGACGGCCACCACTACTGGTCGTTCATCTTCTACGGTGTGACCAAGTTCAGTATGCTGAACAACTACATCCACGGCACTTCTGGTCGTTCTCCAAAGATTGGTGGTGATACCAATGCTAAGGTTGTTGCCCACGTCGCCAACAACTGCTGGGGCAACAACTCTGGCCACTCGTTCGAGATCGGCTCGAACGCTTGGGTTCTTGCTGAGGGCAATTACTTCAGCAACACGAAGATGCCTCTGTACACCGGCACAGACGGAGCACTGTACGCTGCGACGAACAGCGACGAATGCTCCAGCTACCTGGGTCGTCTGTGCACTGGAAATAAGGTCGTCAACAGTGGCAGCTTCCAGTCTCGTAACGGTGGAACTGCTCTTAAGACGATCAAGGGTGTCTCTACTTTTGTAAACTACAAGCCGAACACCTCCAAGTCGTCGTCGGGCGGCTCAAAGCAGAAACAGGGGTCTACGACCGACGATACTGAGCAGCAGCAGCAGCCTCCTCAGACCGATGAACCGGCCCAGGATGAATCTTACGTAACCGGTGGCCCCGAGCAGCAGCAGGAGCAGCAGTGGGGCGGTTCGCAGCCGTACTATGGTGGCTGGGGTGGCAGGAAGCTGGCTGTCCAAACGAGTGACTTGGAGAAGGAGTGGCAGCAGACCACGGGCAACTTCAGTGTGGGCAAGCTGGACCAAGTGGAAGTTGTAGAAGCTACAGCACCGGGCACACGATGAATGTGTCCTAGTATAGAGCTGGATGGGTTTCTAGAGTGTTTCGTATACGGTAGTGTTTGAGCGATAATAGATAATGGATGTCAATGAAAAATTATGAACGGAATATCACTTCGTTTACTTTTTTTATTGTTCCGACGTGACTTAACAAACTACATGAACTACGTTTGGATTAGCCGCGCCACTCGAAGCAGTATCATTCTAATCATGCTACTACAGTATTATGAAATCACTACTAGAACGCATCGCTCCAGAGCATACAACGCCTAGTGTTTTTTTTACTGATCCATTTATATTAGAACCCCAGATCTAAAACTCAACAGTAAATCACCTAGGGTTAATTGAAAAGGTACTACGTATTAACTCCTCTAGCAAAATACTTAAGTATAGGGTACGGTTGATCCCATTAATCAGTATGTGATGATGCTGGTCATATCACTAAAACTCGTCAGAGTCGAATATTGTAGTACTGTACATGTAGTGTATGTTTTGGGCCAAACATATACCAAAACTTTTGGCACATTTTATTTTAAATACTTGTTTCTTGCTTTTTTTCTGTCGGTTAAGAAGATCTACTCACAGTAATCCTATGTTTGTGTCCCAACATCCACTCTACACAAATTTTCCTGGGAGGACAGCTAGAAGAGCTGTATAGACAGCCTCACAGAGATTAATTCGTTCCCGAAAAAGTTGCCTGTAACACAGTCAACATTCAAGTAACCTGATGTAATTGATCTGAGCTGCTTCATGTCCACGACAACAAGACATTTTAGCAGACCTTCAGCAACTGCCACAAGATTGGATAACAGTGCGGGCAATCTCAGTTGGGGGATAGCAAATGGAGCACTGTGCTATATGCATTCGCTTGGATGGGATTCTCTCAAAAATGCCAAGGAAGCTCGAATGGCAATAATAACATGCGTTGAATAGCAATAATATCATAGTGAATTTACCAAAATCTACAGAATTTATTAACATCGTACTAGTTGGCGCTAATGGATCTCATATAAATGCCGACTCGTGGCCACCAGAAGAAACCTGGATACGGAAACGGTCATGAATTCTGAGGAAATTTTCACAAAAAAACGCAAAAGGCGGGAAGCTCACAGTCTAAACCAGTTCGGGCATTTGAGCACTTTTATTTTAAGCGATCAAATGCCCAAATTGGTTTTAACCTGGTCGTCGAGTATTCATGTCGAAACTATTCGTGATCAAACACTAAAATTTTGCCGCTTACCACTTCCTCCGTGAAAAGCTGATGAAGTTACGACCTAACATCTACTGTACACCATCAAATGGGTATCGATGACAACGGAGTAGAAATCTAAGCTCATTATTAAAAAAAGTATCGCTATTCGGCTGTACAAGGTCGGTTCAAACCGTACTAAAATATATGCACAACGGATACACTAACAATGCACGCTTACCCATTCCTTTGGCGTGGTGTTTCACTGTTGTTGTTCCTTTGAAAATGGTGTTGCGGATTCGACGAAGCCTAGATGTATACTTTAGTTATTTTGTCTAGGTAAAATATTTTGATAATTTAGGACTCGTGACCGTTTCAGCCTCTACGTTATCTTAAGATGGGTACCACCAAAATGCTAGTCGCATCATTTTTGCTAGTCGTAGTCTACGAACCACAGACGGCGATCAGCGAAATTCTACGAATCGTAGAATAGCCGCAAATCCTGCCGTAGCTTGCAATCCATGATACGAGATGCACCGGTCAAATGCAAGTATTTTAATAGATGTACCTTAGAGGTACATGTACTGTTGTAAAGCTTGTCGATTGTCGTCTCGAGTCTGCTTGCTCGCTGCATTAGTGCTCGTGAAGAAATGCCATACTGTAAGGCAGTGGCCCAGTGCATGTGAGACGGGTGCAAATCGCTTTAATCACTGCGAACACCACCTTTGACAGCAGGCGTGGTGTATCTGGACACAGTGCCTGTATAGACGAAGCCTGTGCATCATACACTGTATGGCCCCACACCACACAATCAGTAATCATGATGATTCAGTAGACCTCACTGCCAGGTCTACTGTGCTGTGCTTCTGAATGAAAGCATCGAATTGCTTTTTACCATCGCGGAAGATGCAGCGTGCCACGAGATAGTACCGCAAAAGTCGTAATGATAGAGCACCCATAGTAACTTATAAATCTTTGATTTTGTGAGGGATTAGCGCTACTTCATTGATTAAATCATATTGAAGAAACCTTAACATTATTAATATCGTGTTCAATGCCAGTGCACCAAAGTGCTCTATTATTACGACTTTTGCGGTATCTCGGAGATTTGCAGCACTCGTATCTCTCTCTACCTGGTACTGCGTTGTTGTAATTTTTGTTTTGTCTTACACAAGTATACCGGTATATAAAAGAAAACGTATCCCCAGTTCCAAATATATGTGTTGTCGTATCGTGCCTTTTTGCCATGCTGGTCAATTCGCCAGCCGACTTGATTTCTCCGATGGATCATAATTTACACATAGGACTTTTGGCGGTATAGTATCCTCGTACAGGTAATGCAGGTACGCACGACCGTGGAGGGGCCATATGATACTCTACCTGTACATGCTCGCTCTCCAAATGCCAAAAACATCTCCGCCATTCCATGCTGGACATATTCCCGGTCAGGGCATATTTCGTGCCACTCCTTTTCAATACAAATCCAAGAGAAAATGCAAAAACTGTCCGATGGCCATATCTCCTGATCCAATGATCCTGTAGACTTGTAGATTCTCCACACAACGTCGTGCTTCGCGCGAAGCTCTGAAATCTATGACCCCTTTCCCTTTTCAATGTTAACGATTCCCTACCCTTTAGGTAGACAAGGCCTATTAACGTTTGTGGAGGTTGGGATTTCGCGGCAAAATATATTAGCGTTGTGAAGGTTGAGGTTTCCTGTAGTGACGCATCTCCGGTGCCTGCATCACAGCCGCAGCATCTGCATAGCACTTTCATTTTGCTACAGTAACCACACACTGTACAGGCATTTCGTATATGCTACAGTGCGCGCCATCAATATGTGCGCCCCCTTACGGTTTAATTTCGGCGTTTTAGCACTGAAACTGGATCAGTGGCTATTGATATTTTATTTTGCGGACAATTTGCGCCCATTATTGCGATAGTGACAAAGGTCTGTGCGCATACGTATTATTAGCTTTCTACTAGGTTATATAGGCCACGCGGCATACAAAACAATTCGCGGCTTGATCCGCTCTTTAGCGTGGTGGCTCTGTTTGTCTGAGAAGCAAGTCGGGCATGAGCAATGGTCCCAAAATTGTAAGGTTGAAGATCATCTCCCGGTTCATCGAAAACCTAAGTGCTAGGTGCTCCGATATGGACTACGCGAACCGCCTACTAACTTACTGTCATCTAAAGCGTTCTCACCTACACAAGCGTGTGTAAGATTCTAGGCAACGAGTGTATATATACATAATATCTGGAATGCTTCCACACTCACATTGTGAGTGACAGGAACAAGATGACTCCTAAGAAAACTTATCACTTGCATTTACCCGCCATTCAGACAGGTATTAATTTACGCAAATAGTTTGTGCAACATTCCATATTAAAATATACGTACTTAAGCGCGAGGGCGACGGCACAGGTAACATTTGTATAGTTTATTAATCCAACACAGGTATAGATGTCCATGGCCATCATGATACTGTCTCACTCTATTTGTGTATTACTTTTCATGATTTTGTATGTTTTAATATAAATACGCAGGCTATTATTTTACGGAAATTGAAACACCAACCGGACCCTCTAACTCTGAAATAAATTTCAGAAAATAAAAATAGATTCTATAAGCTTTAGTTTAATGCTACGCTCATTGGCTACCTCAAAGTACGACTCTAGATAATGCTACATGAACCTGGCTCTAGAAAAAGCCTGTTTGACGTTTTTGGCATACGAATATGGTGTATGTTACATAATGATTTAGTAACGATTTAATTATGGTGACGTAAATGTGCCGGGAGAGTTCCCTTCTTACAAATCTGAAGACGTTTTTTGAAACGTACACGAAATATGTCTGGCACGGATCCATGTATTCGCCCAAATCTGATTGTCGTAGAAACGTAGGCGGTATATTGGACTTTGTATGCAATCGTAGGAAAACTCGCAGAGAAAACTTCAACATTGGCAAAATGTTGGCTCACTGAAATACTATTTGTCTATGCAATAAAAAATGATCAGCAATTACTGGATTTCGTAGCCAGAGAATCCTACGGGGAACCAATGTATGTGATTGGATGAAAGTTTAACCGCAGAGTTTCACGGCCAGTGATGCACAGTAGCAAACACAGCATAATAAAAGTCAAGGTCGTTTGAGCACTAGACGTCGAAATGCAAAGTGATTGATTTAGGTCCTTAGTTCGCTAACTGCTTGCTACCTCTAAGCCTACTGGATTCTCTCCTGGATACACACTACTGGATTCCTAACTAGATACTGAGTTACCTTAGCCAATCAGAGGTTGCCACGTCGATGCCCATCTTGTAACCACAATCTTGTACCCATGCGACACCGTCCCGTAATCACATGTCTCGCAATCACCTGTCTCGTAATCACGTGAATGCGTGAGTGCCACTGAGTGAAGGTCGTACCAGTGTCTACTGGTACACCGTGGCAGGTCGAGGCGCCATCTTGACAACACTCCCACTCGACTCGGCCGTAGTTATGCCTTGAGCTCTGAGCCCTTGGATACCGAGCTTGCTCCGTAGGAAGTCGAACTGCACAGCGGTGATCGGCTTGGTCATCAGGTCTGCCAGCATGTCCTTGGTCGAACAGTACTCCAACACCACTTGGCCGTCTTCTACCTTCTCACGCACGAAGTGGTAGCGAATGTCGATGTGCTTGGTGCGCTTGTGGAACTCCGGGTTCTTGGCCAACGCGATGGAGCCTTGGTTGTCCTCGTAGATCTTGACAGCCGACTTGGTCTCCATCTCGCCGATCTCACACAGAAATGCCTTGAGCCAAATAGCCTCCTGCGTAGCCTCCGTCAACGCCATGTACTCGGCCTCCGTCGACGATAGCGCCACCGTCCGCTGCTTCTTGCTTCTCCAGCTGATGCATCCGCCGTTCATCATGAACGCGTAGCCGCTTGTACTCCGTCGAGTCTCGATGTCGCCGGCCCAGTCCGCATCCGAATAGCCTTGGAGTCCGTCCTCGCTGCCAGCTTGAAACTCGATGCCATGCGTCTTCGTGCCTTGGATGTAGCGGAACACCCTCTTGAGCGCTTGCCAGTGTGTCGGACACGGATCCGCGGCGAACTGGCTGAGAACTCCCACTGCGGCTGCGAGGTCCGGTCGAGTCCCCACCATCAGGTACATCAAACACCCGACGGCATTCCGGTACGGCACCTTCGCCATGGTCTCTTCGTGCTTGCAACCTCCTTCGCACATGACCTTGGTCAACTTGAGTCCCGGGTCTTGTGGTGTCTTGACCGGGTTGCTCTTCTCCATGCTGAACTTCTCCAGGATGTTCTTCGCAAACTTGGTCTGTCGCACCGACACATTTCCGGTCTTGGGATCTTGGTCGATTTCCATGCCGAGGAAGTACTTGAGCTGACCCATGTCCGTCATCTCAAACCGCACGCTGAGCGCCTCCTTGGTCGACTTGAGCAGGTCGTCGTTGTTGCTTGCCAGGATCAAGTCGTCCACGTACAGCGCCACGAAGATCATGTCTTGGTCATTGCGCTTGACGTAGATGCAGTGATCCGCTTCACACTTCTTGAACCCCAGCTCCAGCATGAACTTGTCGATGGTCTGGTTCCACATCCGCGGCGACTGCTTCAGACCGTAAAGCGAACGCTTCAGCTTGCACACGAAGTCCGGGTGCGCCTCGTCAACGTAGCCGTCCGGCTGCACCATGTAGATGTCTTCGTCCAGCCAGCCGTTCAGGAACGCCGTCTTCACATCCATCTGGTGCACCGTGAGATTGTACTTGGCCGCCAGACTGAGCAAGATCCTAATGGACGTGAACTTGGCCACCGGCGCGAAAGTCTCTTCATAGTCGATGCCGAACTTCTGCAAGAATCCCTTGGCCACCAGACGCGCCTTGAACCGCTCGATGTCTCCAGCCTGGTTTTCCTTGATCCGAAACACCCATCTGCAGCCGATCGCCTTGCGTCCCTTCGGTAATGGCACCAACACCCACGTCTCGTTCTTGCGAAGAGAGTTGATCTCCGAGTCGCACGCTTCTTTCCACTTGGCCGAGTTGCAGGATTCCATCGCCGATACGAACGTAGTCGGCATTTCTCCCACTGAATCCACAACGAAGGCCGCGTCGAAGCCTTCTTCTTTCGCGATGGCTGACATCTCGTCCAGCGTTTGTTGCCGACTGTGCCGCTTGGACCTTGGGATCTCCACCGCTTCCTCCAACGACCGCGTCCGCTGGTGCCGCTTGCTGCCGGGTTCGAAGTCTTCGTCCCGCGCAGCTTCTTCTTCGTCGTCCTCTTCCGATCCGGACGATGCTTCTTGGTCCGTGCCAACTTCTTCTTGAAGTTCCACGACCGCTTCTTCTTGATCCAACTTGCGTCTCCCACCGTCGAAGACGTCTTCCATGAACTGCGCATCGCGGCTCACTAGCACGCGACCGCTCTTCATCTCTTCAAACCGATACGCTTTCTCATGTTCCGAGTACCCGAGAAACCGACAACGCACCGACCGAGCGTCAAACTTGGTGCGTTTCTCCTTCGGGACCGTCACATACGCATGGCAACCGAACACCTTCAGGTTCGCCAACAGCGGTTTCTTCCCCGTCCATACTTGGTGTGGCGACTTGTCGTGGGTGGTGGAGCGTGTCGGACACCGATTCCGGAGGAACGTCGCCGTCACCACTGCTTCACCCCAATACGACTTCGACAGTCCGGCATGTTCCAACATGCAGCGCGCACATTCCACCAACGTCCGGTTCATCCGCTCGGCCACTCCGTTCAGTTGAGGCGTGTACGGCGGAGTGAACTTCTGCACGATACCCCGTTCGCTGCAGAACTTGGCCATTTCACGAGACTTGTACTCGCCACCGTTGTCGCTACGGAGCTGCTTCACACGGAGCGTTTTCACGCGACCACCCGTCTGAGTTTCGGCAAACGCCACAAACTCCGCGAACTTGGCAGACACCTCCGACTTGTTCCGCAGCAAGTATACTACACAAAAGTGCGAGTACTCGTCGATGAACGTGACGAAGTACCGCTTGCCACTGAACGTCGGCGTTTTCATGGGACCGCAGACGTCACTGTGGATGACTTCCAACAGCTTCTTGGCGCGGTTCGGTGACTTAGGCATATAGCTCACTCGCGTTTGCTTGCCGAGTGCACACCCATCACACAACTCCCACTGCTTCACAGCCGTCATCTTCATCCCAACACCATAACCCTTCTTGACGATGGCGTCTAGACCGCCATGGCCAATGTGACCAAGTCGAAGGTGCCAGAGGTATGACGTGGTGTCCCTTTTGCGTTCCTTCGGACTTGACACATTCGCCTCGTCAGGCATGATAGGCGTCATGCACAACTTGAACAGTCCCTTGCCTTCACTTGCTCCGAGCTTCCACTTGATGTTCTTCGTCTCGGCGAAACACCCGTCGCGCTTGAACGTGACAGGCCCAACATCCTTAGTGAAACGCCCGACCGAAAACAAGTTCCGCGACAACTTGGGAATGTGCCACACACCGGTGAGCACACCCTTCTTGATCCCGCGTGGAGTCTTCATCGACATAACAATGTCGCCACTGCCGACTGCTTGAACCACTCCGTCGTCCGCGAGATGCACGTCCACCGGAGTCATCTTCTTGTAGTTCTTCATGTACTCTTTCGAGTACGTCATGTGCTGCGTCGCACCCGAGTCGACCAGCCAAACTTCACTCGACTTGGTGGCTCCACCACCAACCGAAAACAGGTAGTCGCCGTCGAACTCCTCTTCATCTTCATTCGCCACATTCGCTCGCTGTGGCTTCTGTCGATCCGCGTTCTCACGAATCCTCACGGGACACTTGGCGATCCAATGACCTTGTTCACCACAGTAGTGACACGCACTGGCTTTTTGCGCTTGTCGTCCCTTGCTCTTCCCATTGCCGCTTGTCATGAACGCTTGACCCCCGTGCGCGGTTCCTTCAGCACCGCCACCTTGTTCCTTGCGCTTCAAGTCTTCATGCAGCAGTCAAGCCGTCACGAGTTCCCACGTCAGCGAGTCAGCTCTCGACTCCAACGCCGTGATGAGGAACTGGTACGACTCGTTCAAACTTGCCAGAAGCGTGATCACCAAGTCGTCCTCACTGACCGGAGCGCCCACTGCGTCGAGCTGTTCCGCCAGCGTCTTGATCTTGTTGATGTGTTCCAACACATCATCACCTTCCGCCATCATCGTCGTGAAGAACCGTCGACGAAGGAAGAGCTTGTTGGCCAAACTCTTCTTCTCGAAGTGTCCTTCCAGTCTTGACCATGCATCGAACGCATCCTTCGCCGACCGAACCAGCGGCAACTGCGAATCCTCCATCGCGAGACAGATGATCGCCAGCGCCTTGCGAGACTTCCTCTTGAACGTCGTCTGGTCCAGCGTCGTAGCGCAGTGCTCCAGCTTGATTTCTCCGCACGTCACTTCCCACAGGTCGCGCTCCTCGAGCACCATGCGCATCTTGAACTTCCACGTGTGGAAGTTGGTTCCGTCGAACTTGTTGATACGGGAGGTCGTGGTCGAGGTGGTGTCCATGGCGAAAGCGTAGTCGGAGTCTTCAGCAGGGAATACGGGGCTTGGGCTCATAACCAAAAGTCAAGGTCGTTTGAGCACTAGACGTCGAAATGCAAAGTGATTGATTTAGGTCCTTAGTTCGCTAACTGCTTGCTACCTCTAAGCCTACTGGACTCTCTCCTGGATACACACTACTGGATTCCTAACTGGATACTGAGTTACCTTAGCCAATCAGAGGTTGCCACGTCGATGCCCATCTTGTAACCACAATCTTGTATCCATGCGACACCGTCCCGTAATCACATGTCTCGCAATCACCTGTCTCGTAATCACGTGAATGCGTGAGTGCCACTGAGTGAAGGTCGTACCAGTGTCTACTGGTACACCGTGGCAGGTCGAGGCGCCTTCTTGACAACAATAATGAAGTAAAATCCGCGCCGATGACGATTCCAACCACGCCACGGACCCGCGCTAACAAAACCATGACCCGTAACAGCCGACGACAAGAAGCTGCAAGAGTTGGCGGCGCCGGTAGCATGTCTTCTCCAGCATTGGCCAAAGTCCGATACAGCAATTTGACCCCGGCGCCACCGAGCGCCCACGGAACCTTGACGACCGCATTGACCTGTGCGACCACCAGCATCATTTCGACCGGCAACAGCACAACGTTGACCGACAGCAGCGTCTTGACCGGCAGCAGTGTCTCGACCGTCAGCAGCACCTTGTCGTCGGTCATGTTGGCGAGTGCGACCGGCAACAGCTTCTCACTCTATAGCGTCAGATCCCATTGGTCATTGCGACCTGCAGCAGCTTCCCGACCGATACCGGCACTTCGACCGGCAGCAGTGCCACTACAGAGACCGTGTTGGGCAATAGTAGCATCATGGCCCCAATGCTGGAGGTCACAGCTGAAGCTGTGGAGTACGTGCTGGAAGCCCGAGAAGTTACTGCACAGAACATGCGTGATACATGCGTCTCCAGCAAGCCGCAGCGGGCCTATCGTGGAAGTTTACAGGTAATTTCGAGATGGGTTGTAGAAGAAAAGCAGGATTCGGCCCGATACGTTGATGCAAGTGGCCAGATCGATTTAAATTCGCTCATTGCTGCGGGCTTTGAGGGATTTCTGCTAGAGAACTGTAAAAGCGTCAGCGTGTCTACGCTGACGCTTTTACGTTTTTTACATTTAAGACGCAACGGCACGCACGGCCTTCCAAGTCCGGATAATAGCAAAACCGTGGCTAGCCTAGCCTTGTAATCCTAGTAAGACGCATCGGCGAGGGACCAACAGCGAGTGGGTGCAATATTCCAAAGAGCATGACATACGATCAGGAACAGAGAGGTTTTAGACCAGTTGCCTCTGCTGCCATCAACTCGAAAGCGTCGGGTGTCTAAGCTGTCGGTCGAAACAACACTTTGACTAGATCGGCAGGCGCAAAAGTGCTCCCCAACGCTCCGTAATTGGACAAAATAAGACGTTTATACCATTGCAGTAGCCAATAGCAACACCGCTTTTGTTGTTGGAATGCTGTCCTACGTTTTTTCGAGATAAGTGAAAGGCGTACTTACAATATAGCTGTGGACTGTAAGGAATTATCACAGCCCAACCAACCAAGCGCAATCAATCGGACGCCATTGTGGTGGAGTGGGTATCGCAAAATCGCGTTGCGATCCGATCTCACACACAGTGCCCCGGACTGCCGACTGACGGAGGGGGTACTCCGATAACCGTGGGGTTGCTGAGGGCTCACCTTGTGTACCTGTCGGCGGGACTGGTTACACTCCTCTGGTGGACTCGAGGGGAAGCTTGGCCTGCGGTTGGTTCCGCCTTGGCGAGGCGCAGGACGGTGGGGGGTTGCGTAGCGTGAAAGTTCTTCAGGCAACGCGCCAGGTAGGTTGTCGATCTTGATCGACTTGGGGTGTTAGGGTTCCTTTTCTTAGGGGTAGATAAAGCTTTACTTGCGAGGCTTGACCGCTTCCTATAGCGGGGGAGTTGAGGGCGAGAGCGACGACAGTCGGGCCGGCCAAGCCGCTAACTCTGGCGACTGACACGTGGATTTGGTAGATTTGACTTGGTTATTGTATTGGCCCCTGCAATTTTCCGCCACAATCCAAAGTCGAAGGCCACTTGTCGTTGACAAGGCAACGTCCCGAACGGAAACAAGTTAAAGCCCGCATCAATCCACACACAACCACACACGCATAGCAAGCTATCCGCACACGGAGACTCAAACCCACTCAAAAGCACGTTGTAGGCACCTCAACAAGGCGAAATTCACTCTGTTATTACTTAAGGTCCTTCTGGCTTACTACATTGCGTATCCTATGATTAACGATCTGGTACTTCAAGGTCCAATCGTACTTTACCGAACTTGGGTAGAAATCAGTTGACCTGTACACGATGACTTCCGGGCATTCTCAGGTGGATCGTACATCCGATCTCCCGTCCCAAGCCGATCCGATCCACGCGGTGACGATCCGATCTAGCTAGCAGCGATCCGATCGCATTCTTCTCTAGGACGTGGTCGCTCCAGCATCACCCCCAACCCGCCTGGTCAAATCGAGTCAATATCCATCACTCAGCCCCAGCTGCCAAAACTTAACGGGCGCCTCACCTCACCATCCATAACCGCTAAAAAAAATAATCGGTCATTTTTATTACCCCTTTATCGCACAAGCCCCCGTATGAAAGGCTGTCCGCGTTGTAACTAGAGATGAAGATGACGCAGATTTAACTCTTTTACATTTCCAGTTGCCTTCGCTACATATTCCCCTCTAGTATCAAATAAGGATCTGTCACGTAGGAAGTTGTTTCCTTTAAGAAGCTAAAAAGATATGAATGATTGGTTTAGCGGGTTTTTTTCGAACTCTTGAGTGCTACTCTCATGTAGCTACCCATCTAGAGTAATCCATCAAACCTGACGACCTAAGAAAACCCTTGCATCTTTGGCAGACCTCGCCAAGGTCGTGGACATCGTGTAAACATCCATGTCGTCGACATGGTCGAAACGGAGTGCGCTACCCCGTTACATAATTGGCAGGCCACTTTAATGGTGGGATCCGCACATTTCTCACTATTGCGTTGACTAGCCAAGAGCCGACGCTTCGCGGCGGGGGCGCATGCATGTTATTAACCGTGTTGCACCTCCGTTCCACTCACCACGGACTCGCTGCACTACTCGCATGTTAGGTCGGTCAGTTGTGACTGGGCGCGGGCCCTGCGGACCCGCAAGATCGCACCAGGTGCCCGCTTAGACCGCCTCGCTGCGCTCAGAAGCAAAATATTATTTTTAGCCAATCGGGGCCGCCTTTGCTCCGCTCGGTTGCCAGTTTTACCCAATGAAATTTTGGTAGAATCGTGTGACGGACAGACACCATACTACAATTGATGTTGAAGACTAGCCGGCCGCCGCCGCTACGCGGCGGTGGTGACAAGGTTTAGTCCCAATGAAATTGGGCACCCGCCTTCGCTTTGCTCTTGCGGGGAGAATTCTTTTAACATGAATTGGATATATTGAAATGCATATGGAACGGTATATTCCTACTCCGAATCGAAGATCTGCCTGTAGACAATGTTCTGTGTGTAAGCTCCGTCTTCATCCTCCATCCTTGGGTACTCGATCATCGCCCTTAATCTTGATCTCGAAGTCGCTCGCGACATCGCAACGAACAGCTGCCCGTGCGAAAAGCACGGGGTAGCAAGATACACCCTTAAGTACTTGCGCCTTGTTAATGCGAAAGGCGAAGGCCGACTGGATAGGAAACTGACTGCGTCTCAACTGAAAAGGGAAGCTTCGAATGTCTCCGCCGCTGATACACACAATGCGGGGGAATAAAGATATCTTGCCCTTGTCGCGCACCAGTCATGATGGTAGCGTGAACCCCATGTGGCTTGAGAACAACGATTCGAAGGTGTGTCCCGTTGCACAGCCCCAAATCTGGATTCAGGTTCGGCATCATCATGATAGATATTTCTACCCTTGAGTTTGTAACCTGTGGGGCGGAATTCCGCTGATATTCATCGAGTGGAGTACCTCCTGCTCGAAGAAATCGCCGTCACTGCCATCGTGTAAATAATCGGAAGACATGTATTCCCGGGCGTGCCCTGAGAAACGGTCAGTCACCGCTTCATTGATGCGGTGCACGATTGCGTTCGTGGCCGTGAGGATCGTCCGGTTAGCAAAGTACTCGTCGGTAGCCACTTCGGGAGTGTTTACCTCGTCATACATCTCGTCGATGATACGATCGATGCCTCTAGGAATAACACCAGGACGAATGTCCTCGTCTTCGTCCTCGGGCGCAAGCGGGTTCTCAACTAACATATCGCGCGGAATCTTAATGTAATCCCCACCTAGGGAAGGATTCACCTCATGCCTCCCCCCTACCTGTAGCAGGAACTCGGAGAACGAAGCCATCTCCTCAGCAGTGTCTGCAGTATCCGCCGATCGCACTCGCATGTTTTGCGCGAGTCGGAAAGTCTGGAAAAGGGCCACGACCTTGGCGACTTGTGAGAAGCGTCGATTGCTTCGACGGGTATTCCTTTCTTCACGACCGGGAGAATCGGGCGGAAATCTCGGGAGTGGATAACCACACCGGATACCGGTAGCAATATATGTGCATCCGGGATCAAAATTTGTAAAGATGTGAAGGCATTTTGAGGCCCAAGCATATCTCAGTTGCAAATACAGGCCACGGCATAAAAATTGAGTGGACAGTTTAAGCTGCCAAATGACAGGAAGAGCGCGAGGTCGCAACACGAGCACTCGCAGCCTCGTCTGCAAGGCGGGAATCATCGCGCTGTCGCCTCAACTCACATGGCCATGGTAAGTGTATGTTAAGAGCTGGCGTTATCACCATGGCACAGTAAGCGAGGAAATATTAACGGACCCGAATGACGCATTCCTCAGTGACAATGCGTCGGACAGCGAGCTAGCAGAAATCCTCCAGCACCTTGACAGCGGGGTAGATGCTGGCGAGATACGACCTTATGCTCGTAATGTTGAACTCGATCCAACGACGCCAACTATTTCAACTACGGTTCGACAACCAAGAGCCGAGACCATTGGTGCAATGCAGCTAGCTAAAAGTGTTGCAGCTGAAAATACTGCAATTTTAGAGTTGGAATCTTCATGTGGTCAAATAAACGAGGAAGAGGGTGAATTTATGCGTGGATTTCAGTCATGGTTTGACTCCTGGGATGACTTCTTTGCTGCTCTCGATGCCCACGCAAACGATACCTATCAGTTATTACCTCGGCGTTCTTCATATCGCGCAGATACGTGCAACCGGAAGCTCAAGGTAAGACGTTCCAGATAGTGACCCCCGAATGATTCCAGTTGATAAGTTCCCGAAGTACTCGTACCCATTGCTGTGTACTCACGGAATCAAAAAGCACACTTCACAAAAAGCGAAGAGGCAGCGTAGAATTATACGCTACCTTGGATGTACCACCCAAGTTAATGGAGTAGTCACCCGAAATGCAAACAACGACTGGATGATGCACCCAACTTGGCAGGGATCTCATAACCATTTGAGGAGTGCAAGATTGTACCAGTACTATTCCGAAAACAGAAGAATTAAAATCCAGAAGTACTTCGACACATTTCCGACATGGATCAGGCTGGCGCAGATGCACAAGGGATTCTGTCATATCTTCGACAGACAACAGGTGAGCTCAAGATCTTCAGCAGTTCCTTAGGCAGTTAACCATGTTCTTATGTTTTAATACGTGCATGTGTTGAACCATCAGGAAAGAAGACGCAACTTAGAGATGTACACAACACACTTGCAAAACTGAAACGCCAACGTCGGGCCTCGCAGTCGGACGAGCAGCGCACGGAAGCGTTGCTCCAGGAGTTTGTCTCTCGACAGGAAATTCTGCGTGTATGTTCCCCAACGACGAGACCAGCATCATCGATGCTGTATGCGTGCAGACAGCAGGGCAAAAGAGGTTATTCCGAGCGTTCCCGGAGGTGATTCTCGTTGATACAACTCACTGCACCAATCGTAATTTGTACAAGCTGTTCAGCGTAATGGTGACTGATGTCTTTGGAAAGGTATAGTACTAAATGGTTCAAGTGTGTAACTGATGAAGACTAAATAACTAACCCCTAATACTCACAGGGCCAGTACGTGCACCATTCAATTATGGAGAGAAAAATCCAGGACAACCTTCTGCTTTCTCTCAATGAATTCAAGAAAGAGAATCCGTCTTGGGTGAATGTTCGAGTTGTAATCTCAGACAAGGACTTAAATGAAAAGGATGTTCTAGTGGAAGCGTTCCCGGAAGCACGGCAGCTACTTTGCCAGTTCCACGTAATCGCTAGACTAAGATGGAAGGTACTATCTTCTACAGCCATGCAAAATATTCCTTATACTAAATATGATCTGTTCGTGTTTGTCAGATTGGTGAACTGGCCGAAGTGTCCAACCAAATGAAAGAAGACGCAAAAGCTGCGTGTCATCTTATGATGAAATAGCGCACTGCATCAGACTACAAGATGTATAAGAAGGCGATGTTGCGGTCGCTGGGAGATAAGACGACCGATCCGCTTTACCAGTACTTCCAGTCCGATTGGGAGGTCTGAAAACCTGAATGGGTGGACTATCACAGGGACAGCGTCTCTCACATGTCGAATCACACGAACAACAGGATCGAAAGTGGATGGGGAAACTGTAGAAGAAAGTCAAGTGTCAATACACAATATATGAGATGATCGCCACGATATTTATGCTTCAAGAATGGAGTGAGGACACCTACGTCAAGGAGTTCACAGACGTGGGTAGTCACCAGACACCAGTACAAGAAGACGCGGAAGACCATGAGCTATTAACATTAGCTGTCCAATCAAGCCCGCAAGCCTACCGTCTTGTGGCGAAGCAATATCGCTTTGCAAGAAGCGATCGTGGCCAGTACTCAGTAGATGCCTCGTCGCCTGGAGTTGCAATACTACAGATGACCGGTGTTGAAGATGGCGAGCAACATGCAGTGAATACACGGGTACCGATACATTGTGGAACCTTTATTTATCCTTTCTATTTGATCCACTAATGTTTATTTGTTTTGTGATAAACAGAATTTCCAGTGTGACTGCGTCTTTATGCGAACGCTTCTACTGCCGTGTCGGAATGTCATACGATTGCGACTTGTGATGAGGTGTGAATCCGTGATACCCCCGCCGATGTACTATACGAGGAGATGGTCAATACTATCACCAGTCAACGACATTACGGTTGGTAGTATCGATTCTGCCGGTTCTCTCTGCGTGAAGCGAATTTCTAATCAGCCTCACCTCGCAATGACTCACGCTCAAAAGTTCAGCGGTGCTCGTGCGTTGTGTGAGAAGATTCAAGGCATAATGTCGTCTCAAACTAGCGTGGCTTTTGAAGCTACGTACAGAATCTAAAATCACGTGAGACAATCACCAACACTGACGGAAATCGGCGTTCCCCTCCGGGCCCCTTATCCTTTCACTTCTGCAGGGAAAATGGTGTGTAGAAGCTTTTATTTCCAGGCATATCGCATGCAACAGATTATTAAGTTAACATTTGTGTTTTAGGTGGACGCAGTGACACTAGTTCAAGTTGTGGACATCCCCGTTCCTTCCATTACACCAAACGTCTTGGATCAAGCTGTACCCACGCCCGGCGCGTTGGTTCCAGTGGAATGATGCCGTGCAGCTATTGTTGCTATCAATGAACAAGACGAGGAAAGCGAGAGTAGCCATATCGCCAGTTGGGATAGCGTGGGATCGGTGACAGCGGACCAGCTGAAAACCATGATATTGTTGCAGGAGGCCCGTTTATAATTTCGACGTGTGGAAGCAACGTTGCGGTGGATTAACGACCTGGACTACCAAAAGCTTGGGTAGGATGAGCCCTTTAAAGATTGCGTCTGGTACGCGAAGGTTCGTAACCTGGATGTACGGTACTCGAGACCCATTAGAATTAGCTCGAGTAACATCTGCTAATTGTTTTGGATACCCCTTTGAGCATTTGCCGCCCTTCATACAGGCACATGAAAGATTCGCAGGTCCACATAGCCCACGCAGTATGCAGGACATGATGGTTTAGGGAGATCCCTTATCTGGGATCTCCGCTCACACCATCTTGTCAACGGTCTCGCGCGTCCGAGGTTTGTCTTCATCGGACAAAATAACCAGAGCGTACGCGTGGGGAAGCCATCGTTTTGAAACTCCACGACATAAATCTGCGCTCGCATTCGTCCCAGAACGCCCTCGCTTAAATAATCAAGCCTCGCTTGTAATTTCTGCTGCCACACACGCGACACGATATCCGATCGATCTTAAACCGTCTGGATCTTGGAAGGGATTGCTCCCATGATCTCGTCCTACTTAGGGTTACACATTTCGGTCAGGAAGACATCAGATCGCCCGTATTCACGTACGATTGTCATAAAATCTTGATACGACTTGTACATCGAACCGCCGCCGACTACGACCCACTCCAATATCCACTTTTGTTCCCGTTCGGAGAGATGGACTGGACTTACATAGACCAATTTGTGAACGGCGCTCAGTATCGTAAACAAACCAACATGTCGCTTCGTGAACACGTCGCATACCGCTTACACCAGAAAGTAGACGATCAGGCCGCTCTCCACCAAGGGGGACGTCTTTTTCAGCAATGGTGTGTGGATCAGCGCGCAAAATGTGAACAAGAACAGCTCCGGTGGGTGGCCAAGAACCAGAAAACACTTCGCGCTGAACAATATAGAGGTGTTCAGGATGCTTTGCTCAACGAATACACTTTAGCTCTGGAGGAAGCAGAAGTGCTACTGTCGGAATACGACCGGACTGAGAACATATCGGAATGAAGAAGACAAAGGAGGGTATGCCCACTTTCTCAATCAGGTTGGCAAGTGGATTGTTCTACCACCTTGAACAAACGTTGTAGTCTACAGTCGCGTGTATAGACGAGCAGATATCGAGGCTGATCCAAGTTTCCGTCCTCAACCAGAGTCGCCGCAACCTCAGACACTGTGGGGCGGGCGGTTATGCGTTCGGGGTTGAAAGGAATTGTCGTGTAGGCGGAACACCAAGTCCACAACACCCTCTGTACTACTTGTTCTCCAAAACCAAGGAGCTCTTTGGCTAATGGATTGTGCTCTGACATAATTTGATCGAGGTCCAACAGCGCAACGCGATCGACATCCGCGAATATACAACGACATCGCTCCGCGCGACATTCACGCGCAGGATAAATCCCGCAAGTTATAAGCTACCACCTAAGCAGCCCCAGGAACCTCGCACTATCTATGTGTATAGGTGTTGGTGTCTACTAATGCAAGCTGACATACATAGACGCAGCGTATCTTGCGTAATGCGTCGCTCCGCGGCTTCCGGTATTAAAAATGAGGGCAAAATAACATTTGAACGGTGCATTTAAGTACGAAATGAAAACCACATAAAATATGGGTAGCACATAATTTTATTTTAGCCAATGGGGCCGCCTTCGCTGCGCTCGGCTACCAGTAGAACGCCTGTATTTGCGTTACATTTATTAGCCCTACCCTCGGACGGAATGACGGACGGATACCACACTTCGGTTGAGTTGTAAGACTAGCCGGCCGCCGCCCTTCGCGGCGAGGTGACATGATTTGTTGGAGAAAAGGTGCTCACAGATTCGAGTACGTCGTGGTATCGCGTGTATCGTGTTGATCGTGTACTTCGCAGTTTCGTGTATGTTTGTGGTTCTCATCCGTAGTTTTGCACTACTCCCCGGTCTTCCTGCTTTCAGTGGTCCGCGTTTTTCGTATATTCATGGTTTCGTACTCGCCTATGGTCCGTGTCCCTCAGTGGCCATGTGGCATTCCTTAGTTCCACACTCTTCCGTTATACGACCATTTCTCGCGGTTACTTACTGTTCCGAATTTCCATACTTTTGCCTTGATTTACATACGCTTTCGTGGTCCGTGGTCTGATGGTCCGTGGCCTTCATCAGCCGCCCATGCCATCCCGCCGCCCTTGCTCTCGTAGCTGGGTGCTCTGCCGTGGCTCCGCGGTTTCACGTCGTCCGTCGTATCGTGTTATACCCTTGGTATCGCGCTCCGTGGCTCGCTCATTTACCTCCCATGTTCTACCGTGGCTACATGTACTTACGTGGTATTGTGTTGTGGTTGCGTGCTCTTCCATGGTCTGTGGTCCCCATTGGGCTTAGTCCCTCCCGTGGATTCGCGTTCCCCCGTGGTTTCGCACCCTTCCGTGGCTTCTTGCCCTGCTGCGTGTCTTTCCTCGCTTCGCTTCTACCCTATGTAACCTCTTCCAAGTGCGTTTATTGCGTGGTACATTCAGCTTTGGTAAGCTCGCTCTTCTCCTCAGCTCAAACACTATGCGTGGAGTACAAATTCAATCATGGCCAATGAAACAGCATTTATTATTATCCAATCATGTCTCATTTCGATTCCGGGGATGACGCGGCGGTCATGGTTTGATTCCTGGACAATAAATCTAAACTGTTTTAGCCCAGTAAAATAACGCGGTTACTTAAGAATATGTAGTGCCTAAATTACCCCTCTGCCTCTATTTATACGATAAAATTAATAAATTTTACTTCAACCAATTAGTGTGCTAAATTAATTAAGTGTTGCAAGTTCGCATGGTCCACACTATTCAAATTTCACATCTCATCCTTAATAACAAAACTAAGTTATTAAAGCCCAAGTAAATAGCACTGTTAAGAAATTAGAACTACTAAATTAACTATCGGTTGATGCTACTAAAACTAACAGCATGATAGGGCTACACAAATATTATAATACAATGGTATTTAAGTAAAACTAATTAGTTTTCTTTATAGAAACATATTATGAAAGTACGGCAAAGTATATATGACATGGTCGTAGATGTCCTTCGCGTTAAATAGCACGTGTGGTGTCCGGGTGCAGCGTTATGGGTGCACGTTTGAGCCCCGGGTGCTCTAATTGGTAGCGCTGCACGCTGACGCAGTGCCATCTTATTCACTTTAGCAATTAGCGGTAGTTATCGTGCCCGATTTACAGTACATAGGGCAGGTTTTCAGTAGCGCAATGTAAATTACAGGAAGTCAGGCAGGCACGATCAGCCGTTTTCATCCAATCGATTTGTTTCGAGGTGATTGCAGAAATGTTTGCATTCGTCCAATCGAAGCGCGAGAGACGGTCTGCTCGTGCAACAGATCCAATCAGTGTCGCAGGTTGCAAATTACAGCCAATCAGGGCCGCCTTCGCTGCGCTCGTTAGCCAGTAGAATGCGCGGATTAACCTAAGTTTTATTAATCCTACCCCTCGTAACGGACATACGTACGGACAGACAACTTTCTCCACTAGAGGCGGATGGTGGTATGAAAGTGGTATAAGATGTAGGACAGCGTGGGAAGTACGACATAGCATATATGTATTGAAATTTTTACTACGATTTAAACCATCATCTAATTTGTTATGTGTTAATCTGCGAGACCGTGTCAAACTCTTTAGCGTGTAGAATGCCCTCTAGTGGAAGAACTGTCGTTGTTTGGCGGTATTCATTGCGTTCCCAACCGATAATAGAAAAATCTAACTCAACCGCTGCTGTGTTGGGAGCGCTGTTATCAGAACGCCACAATACTGTTGCAGTACCTTGTACTTTCCGCCAAACAGCTTACATCCACCTGAGAAGTCCGTCATCGTGCCCGTGCAGCCGTTTAGAGCCTTTTTCAGTCCTTCGTCTTGCACGAAATTTTGGCGCATTATTTGGCCTATCAATATTACCGGTTCTGGTTGAAAGTGGTTCCTGCCCTCGTTCACGCCCCCGCATGAACCCGTCAGGCCCTCGTTCAGGTAGCAGCATGCAAAACCAGAAGTCAATATAAATTTAGAAGAAATCCAATGAGTAGAAGATCAAAACGTAAAAATACATGGACGTTATTGTATCACTTTCAGTTAGCATGAACTCGCCTTTGCTAATTCTTAGTACCATATATGGTAGTATTGCAGGCTTTACAGTACTTCGACACCTTTCTGCCATCCCACAACGTCATGTTCACAAATACAGAACACTCAGGCACAGAGAGCGAGGTTCGGCTTCAAAGTGAACTTCTGTTCAAACTTTTGTGAGTGTGGTATGCCTGCCAGTGGTCCCGAAGCTCTGTAGCGAAGGTCCATCCGGCAAATCCAAGATACTGTGCTTTTGTATAGGCTAATTGAATATCAAAAGGTTTTGTGGCGGTTATATCTTGCCAAATTGCACGATTGGGAGCGCGTGTTGCCTCCTATGTATTCTTTCAGCCGAGGTGTGACTTGGCGCGAAATCACGAAGCGAACGCAACACATGGGAGACTATGCGCTCGAACGTGGCCGGGGCATCCTTCAATGCTTGTGGCATGAGAAGCAGCTCCCAGAGCATGTACTTACAGCAGTGAGCGGAATGTCGCTCAGCCTCATGAGGATTTGATAGAATCCATCGGTCAGTCGATAACACTGTAGATCTCACTACCTGACATGGCGTCGAGCTCCATGTCCGACCGAGGAATCGGCGTCTGTGCAGGGATAGTAGCATCGTTCAGCTTTTTAAAGGCATGGGCGATGCGCCACCCACCCATGGCTTTCTTCACGCAGAACGTCGGACTGGAGTACGGCGATGTACTCTCACGCGCATGACCCGCCTTGCGGCGGCTCTCGAAGAATTCGTCAATGGCTTTGACTTGTTCGCGCGGCAGTGGCCACTGCTGCGTCATGCAATACTTCGAGCCGGGCACGAGATCAATCTCGTGGCGAATTCCACGGTTAGCCGGAAGCTCGGGTGGGATCTTATCTGAAAAGACATCCTCATATCCGCGGACGGTATCGTAGACTGGGTTGCCTGCTTCGGGTAGCGCTTACCAAGATTGTGCTGCGAAGCGCTCCTTGGGCCGACTTCGGTTTGGTGCTCTTTGGGCGCGAGGAGCCACCATCTTCACTGACAGCGTTTACTTCGAGCGGCGCTGAATCAGCGTCGGTGATCAGGCATAGCCGTTCGATTACGCCGTCCTTAAATTCGACGAGGGAGTTCTTCCAGGAGAGGGCTGGAAGTCGGGTAATCGACTGTGCCTCTCGTGGTACTTGCAGGTTCGAGCGTTCGTTGGCGGCTGGAGGTACCCTCTACATACGCAAGCACGCAGACCGGCTCCGTCCGTGAGCTGTCACTTGGCACGGGCTCTCGACGTGGTTTCAGCCGACTTAGCTTGGGTTTCTTCTTTCGCCGCCTCGAGAGCGAATTCGAGGATGAGGAATCGCTATCATTGGACGAGACCCCCCCCCCCTCCCCTCTAGCGTGGGCCCCTGCCCGACCGCGGTATCGTTCAGCGGGAGCGCTGACTGCTCGACCACTGGATCAATGGGCGGGTGCCCCTGCTCAACCGCTATCTTCTTCTTAACCGGGGCCCCAGCTCAACCACCAGTTGGTCTTCCTTCTCGCATTGCTGCGAGGGTTCATCGGGTAGTAGCATCGCGCAAGCCGTGCAGAGAGGGCCATCGCTCACTCTGTGCACAACTTGCGTCGTGGATGCCCGGATCACGGAAATGACGTGAGGTCAATCATTCTGGGTGACCACAAGGTGAGTGAGCACCTCGCTCACGTCGTAGTCACTGCGATATTTGACTGACCGGGTCAACCGGTCAATCTCTGGTTGATATCGCGACAGCTACGGCATACCCAGGATGCAGTCAAACGCGTAGTTCATCTCAACCACGAGGAAGTCGTCGTTACTTCGGAAGCCGTCGAACGTGTACGATAGTGTAATCTCGCGCTGCGTCGCGCGGCGCGACTTCCCATCGAATAACTTAACAGCAACCTCTCGTCGACCCTTACGGACAGCGATGTCCGACGGGAGCACCGCAAACATGGCGAGCGGAAAAAGTTGTTGGTCGCTCCTGAGTCGAAGAGCGCAGTGGTCGCCGGGCGCCGGCGACATGGAGGCTGAATCATCACGCTCGAGTAACTCGGATGTGGTGGCATGGAAGTGTGCATGCAGCACAAGAGGGCTAGGAGGCTGAGTTGTCGCCGGGGGACCCGGACCTCCGTTCCAGCCAGTTGAGCGCCCCGCACCTACTGGCCCAGACCGTTTTTAGGCAGGTCAGCGGTAACAGGGTCGGCATCGACACGCGCAAGCACTGGAGCTGGCGAGCGGCACTCCGCATCGACGTGACCGGCCTTCCGGCAACGGAAATAGGTTAGAGAGCGACCGCTCTGACCTCCAGTCCGACGTGATCCATGAGGTGGCCAGTTACTTGACGAATCGACAACGTCGATCTCCATTGGCCCGGGCGCATATTCCGAGCTTCAGCGGATATTGCACAGGCGTATGATGCTGCCACCACGTAGTCCACGCGCAGCGCGAGGGCGAACGCCTCTTCAAGCGTGGAGGGCTCGGCTCTCGTAAGGCAGTAGCGTGGCATGCCTTCGTGCATGCGAACAGGAACACATGGACCTGGGAGGCCATGTCTGTAGGCTTGGACATGATACACGACGCTAGGTGACGTGTCTTCTGGACGTAGTCGCGCAGCCTTGCCGGAGGGCGAAGAAGTCCGCCCGAATACAGGATTCATCCTGAGGCGGCCCGAACGCGAGCCAGGGATCACTCTGGAGGGTGGCCAGAGTGGAGAAAGCATTGGGGGCGACAACCAACTTGCCAAAGGACCATTCATTGGCCTTCCCGGACAGCCGTGAGAGGAGGAAGTTCACCTTCGCGGACGGCGCCTCGATCAACCTCGAAACCATCGATTTTGTGGAAGGCGACCTTCACTGGCACCGGAGTACGTGGACGTCTCCACTTTGACGACGTCGTTCTTGGAGATACGCGAGGGAGCTGACACTCGCCGATTCGCATCGGCGACTCGCGTTCTATGAATTCTTGTTCCACTAGGCGTTGTTGGTCGGGCGTCGCAGAGCGCAGCAGCGATATGATGACCGCTACTCCGAACACCGCCACGAAGCGGTGGAGTGCCTTCCCACTCGATCCGAGTGAGGTGGGGGAAAGCAGCGTGGTCGAGGTCTTGGCTCATGTCGAACTTGGTCATTGGAAGGACTACGAAAGTTCTATTAGGTGAAACTGGCCAGGTATTTACTCCGTTACTTGCGCACACTATAGTGTCGCGGAAGCTCGCATTAGAACGATTGAGTCTTGGGTTTGTAAAATTCAACTCTGACTTTATTTTAGCCAGGGCGAAAGCTCTGACCACTCAAATACATGTCATCGACTAATTGGCTAGTAATGGGTCTGGCTCCCTATATATCAGCCAACAGGGTGACAGCAATACAGCTCACGCTAATCATGCGATGATGCACCTACTATGTAAAACAATCTACCTACTTATATAATGAAGGGGTCCATTACATCGTGAATCATCAGATTGTCTTACTGTGGGCCTCAATGGAAACTGGATGTGGATACCAGTGTGCTGCCCAAGACTTTCTCCTGCTAGCACTGCGGAATCAAGCTTGATGGATCTAACGCGATGCGTTTGCATCGCCGCTTATGCTCCAAGAATCCGGACGCAGCCAAGAACGAAGAGACCCGCCGCCGCACGGACAACAAAGTTGGAGAACGAATGTGCACGATTTGTATGAAGACGTTTCCCAAAAGCGGACCGTACCGATTGCACAATTTCCGCCATGCAACAAGAGGCGTAAGGCCGGTAAAGTAGCATTCATTGATAACGTTCTAATAACGGGTGGGTATTAAAACGATAATATACCAACCCGTTATTAAAACGTTATCAAGGAATGTTACTTAATACTTTAGGAAGTTAACTTAAGCAACAACTTCAACTCCATTTTGCGAATCCCCAGAATCGCGCAAGTACATTACCTGGCTGGAAAACTGAGGAGTCCTGTACAGGCGCCACTGGTAAACTTGATACTGGAGTGAGAACTGTCACCGTTGCTCTGGTGTTCTGCTCATCTCTGGAAGGTGTTGCCGGGTGTGAAGCTGGTTTGCTAAGGTCTACCCTTTCAAAAAGTACTGGATCCCTTCGTGTGCTGCATGGAAGAGTGCTGGTTCCCCTCGAACGACGTGCTAACAGCTTCTTCTTCATTGAGCACGGGTTCTTGACTTCGAAGAGGAGCGGCAGTAGCCTGTTCACGATCAATCTGCATGTGCAAATCAAAATCACTCGGTCGTAGAATCCGTTCTCCATTTGATTTCGCCAGCACAATGGGGTCATCAATGCAGGGCGTCCGTGCACAGATCGGAAGGTACCGGAACATTCATCCCTGCTCAAATCTACTAAAGACAAACGCTTGCGCATCCTCCCACAGCGCGTGTGCTTGAGTAAGCGCCCATACCGATATGGCGCAAACAATGCTGCAAATCGATTAGCTTGAAGGAAAAATGGAGAGCCGACGGCGTTCCGCTGAACTAAACGTCGTGTAGAAGACGCAGCTTCGTTCCACCAAGGAAGCATGATCTTGTAAGCTGTAAACAAGTCGCCACGACTTCCACCCAGCCAAATTTCGCGCTTAGCGTGCGTCCCTTCAACAAATGAAGTGTCTCTGATATCAAACGGTTGGTATCAATCCTTTCACGCTCTTACTCTGCGTTCTTTGAGTTCCACCAATGTAGATGCAAGTAGCGCGAAAGCTGGACGGACACTCATAGCGTGCCACTCTTATCGTTTTCTCTTAAATTCCTTTGCCAAGTGTTCTCGTACTTTGGTTGCCCTGGAGCCGGATTCTGGACAGCCAATTGTCCAGAGCCTGTCGGGCTTTGCTAACGACGTTCTTGTTCATGATCCGCCTACAAATCATTGCAGGGACACCCGAAAAGACTGTATCACAGCGTTCATCGCTGCCAACTCCCTATAAATTAAAATCACACGCGGACATCCGATTCTTCTTTCCGACAGGAGCGCACGCAGCGTGTTCATAGCCCGGCAAAGTCTTCTTCTCTTTCTCGCGGCAGCCAGAACTGCGCTACAGAAAGCGCCGTGTTTAACCCAGTCAGAGCTATGATGTTCAGGAACGGAAGCTTGTACTTGATTGTCTTGTATTCATAATTCATTCCAGCGACATAAAAACGAAGCCGATACTGTGCCAGTGTCCCCAGGCGAGCCCAGAGCAGTTAGAGGACTCGTTACGATAGTAGAATCCGTCAGCCTCGAGGCGAGTAAACAGAGCCTCCATAACGGTCTGGGTAGCGATTTCGTGTCGTCGTGAACGGTTTCTCATGTTGGCGATATCTGGTGGAATCACAATCGAGTCTGGGTCTGCGTCTATCAAGCTAGCACGCACCCTTGCTGTAGCAATTCCAACAGCAGTCTGAGAAGCGATGACCTCAAGTAGCGAAGCTCTTGCCAATACACTAGCTGAGGCTGCGGCCCGTTGACGATGTCGAGGATGAACTCCGGCGTCTTCAGACGGCGGATGGCGGTGCAGTCGATTTCAGTTCCTTGTGTACAATTTATCATGGCCCAGAAGGATCGGCCATATTATCTTCATCGGGCAACCAATGCGCATGGAACTTTGTATCGGACGCTACCGGACCTCGCCCCGTAGATGCTGCGTGCACTTTGGCTTATCGGCGAGATCACAAATCAAACCGCGTTTCCAAACTGCCCCCGGTATCGTGTCAGAAGTAAGAGCACGCCGCTTGGTCGCATTAAAACATGATTCCTTGCCAAGTCGTGGAGACAAGCAATCGCAGCCTCTTCAGGCGAGTACGCATTCTCTGGTGGAGGAGATATTTCCACGGAGGTGCCAGTAGCACTCACGAATATCGTCTCGACAAGAGTATTGTTTGGCTCGATAATACGCAAGGATGCTCCTTGGTCTAGTTGTTGATTGCATGGGATAGCGGAAGGAGACTCTGTAGGAGTACTGAGTCCGAGCCCTCGTCCGATTGATCTTCTAGCAAAGGCGGCAGGTCAGCGAGATTTTCTATGAGGGCCGACACCGACGGACAGGTGTACTCACACGTTGTTGAAAAGCTTGGACTGCTGGCAGTCGGGGTTTGAGCGTCGAGCAGCGATGCCAGATCCATCATGGATGTCGAAGAAGAAGAGGCTTGATGTGTTGTGTTGAATGTTATCTTCGCTAGATGGCGTTTGTAAAAATAAATTTTCGTCGCACTCCATAGATGGAAGGTAATAAGGCTAGATGTTCGTCTTCGTTTGCATTATCTATTTTATAAGCTTAGGTACTCGTCTTCGTTTGCAGTATCTAGACTACCCGGGCAAGAACAATGTGGTATAACCTGCATATCTATCCTCGGCAACGGACACGGTCATATTAACTTGGTTTAAATATAGGATAAATCTGTACCCAAATGTGTGCCTTCTGCGACGGAAATATCTTTGTTTCACTATTGGTAAAAGCTAACTCAGCGTCGATCTTGACTGTACTTTCTAACCTACTATTGCCCTTTTTACGATATGACCCTCCCTATAGGACCAGTTCGAAGTAATGAAAGAGATTATAGAAAGCGATACCACCGTGTTGCATATGAGACACCACGGAGCATCTGGTTTGCGAACAAGGTCAATCCGAGCCCGTAGATTATCTCTTTTTTTGCTCTTTAATTTAATGACCTCCCCGAGGTCATTTTTTTTAAAGTGATGATCGCTTTTTTATGATCTGTTTTTGACGCCGACCTGACCAATCATAGCCAGTATATCGCTTTAATTTGATCACTTTTTTACTTCGACCTGCTCCATAATAGAAGGTCAAGGATAGATACACCAAACAAGAACTAGTAAAAAAAAATTATGTTTGGGCACCAAACAACTTAAAGGCACAAAACACGATTTTTTATGACCCACTTCGCACTATATAAATTTATCTAGGGGATGGATGTCATGTCGCATAAATCCTGAAAGCCACCAGCAGCGAAACATTATCATCAACGTAGCGCCATACATGATCTAGGGAGCACCAACACGGCTTGAGTCTCGCTAGTAGGTCATGATCGAACCGACCTCTAAAGCGCTTACACTTTTAAGCACAAGCACTGTTTCGGATGGGATATTTATCACGAGTAACCTCAACATCGACATATTTTGCAGTAAACACCTCAAATTTAGTTTTAGCCAATAGTTAATCATCTGATCAAAGTCGCTTTTTGAAGTCCCGCCATAGGCAATACGTCGCCAAGCTCCGCAAGCACTGAAGAATACAGCCGCACCGGCAAGTCCGAGCAAGCAGGTGAGGGCAAGCAAAAGGGAGGCTCCACCGCAAACCCACAAAGTGAGTTCTCGCGGCGTGCCAATATAGTGTGTGAACATGAAGATATCACCACTGTCAAAGTTGATATGGCCGCTTCAGGTAAGGTTAAATGTTAGATCAATTTTGCCTTGCTAATCCGGAGTATAACACTGTGATTGTGTAGGGTGACAGCAGAAACGAAGATAGTATGGTCTAAAGCAATGTTAGGATTGGCTATGGCGGAGTTAGCAATACAGGTGCGTCTACCTCGCGTGTTATGTCTCTTCTGTTAGTCTCCCAACATATATGTTATATAGGTCTGCTGTGATAATTGTTCTGCTTTTTTGTAGCTCGCGCGGACGTAGTGGATACGCAGGCGCAGCGCCAGCTGCAGCCAGAGCCGCAGCCAAGTATGAAGTAACAGTAGCGGCAGCCGATGCCGAAGATCTAGTCGGGATCGCAGACGCAGTCGGAGACGTAGCAGAAGCCGCAGAAGCTGCTACACACTTTCAGAAGGTAAGCATCTCAAGACTACTGCGTCAGTGCTGCGCTTATACCATGAAGTATTCCATCATTATCATATATGAATTGAGCCTCACGTACGGAAATGATATTATCTTGTTTTTTATTGAAGTTGCGTAAGCTCATTGTTCGGCTCCGATATACAGTAATATCCATCCTTGCGGAACTCCACACGCGGCATACGGAGATGTATTGACCACATACTCACCAACTACAATCCGTTCATCTACAGATTCTACATTGCCTGATGGGTTCGTACAACGATGTGAGTTATGCCCGGTTACTCCGCATGTGCTGCAAGTGTATTGCGCTCTAGATTTTTTTCTAGTTGTGGGCCCTGAAATCGACGCTCCAATCTATGCCAACATATTGCTCGCAGATGCGGCCTGGTCGAGTTCTGTGGTAAGTGGCGTACTATATAAGGAACTTCACCGTTGCTAAGATATCGTTTATCGTAATTTCGACCATCCTTATTAGGCTTGATAGGACCTACAGCACGCCCGGCTTGGCGATAACGAGGTGGTGGATGCATCACTACGTCTGAGTCCAGCTCGAAATCAATCGGCAAGGAAATGGATACATCTTTGAAGGCCCCGTGAAGTACAGAGATCGTGTACGCGCGATGGAAGTTCGCAACAGCTCTTCTCTAACGCTTAAACTGCTGTTGACATGTTTCTCCTTGTAGATGGCTGCGAATAAATGTCGACATGGCATCATCTGCATCTCTCTCGTTGGACAGCGAGAACACTGTAGAGATTCTAAACTAACGCGATAAAATCGAGATCCACGGACAATAGGTGACGAGTTGCCAATTGAGATTCGTAGTATTCATCAGCAAGGTTATTGTGGGGTGGCGACCGTGTCAATTTTAACATTTTAGACTTACGTATTGTGCTTTGCACGTGTTTCTGCAAAACTGGCAAATAAATCTCTGTTATAATTAGCTTCAAAGTCTAAATTAGACCTCTCTGTTTTGCTAAAACTCGGTTATGTGACAGTCTACACACGAATTACGACTTGTAACATCAGATTAGCAATTGCGATTTGCGACCAATAGAAGTCGGATATGCACGAAAGACTCTCTGAAATGCCATCCGGACCCGGCATTTCCGACAGCAAAGCTGCAATATAGAGATCTCCAGAGTATATTCGATTTTTCTGTGCCACATGTAAATATAACAGAGTTTTGCAAATCAGACTCGCCTATAATTAGTATTCGCTTTTATAATAATAACTTAGCACAGTCTTTTATATCGAAAGGAGAACAGCCTGGACACAAAACAACTCATTTCAAGTTCAGAGTTGTCACCAGTGCAGCGATTTTCGGCACAGTAGGCGTGATCAGCGCTGGCCCAACCGAGCTATCTCCCGGCACTGATCATTACTGGTATAGCAGGTAAAAAGTAGTTTGTTCAATTAGTGCCTAGGGTACATGCCTCAGCTCGATTATATTACGGTCTTGAGTAAAACAGCAAAGGCATATCTGATGTGGAGTTGGCGGGCTTAAATGGCTAGGGAATGAAGAATTTGCCCTACACGTCGTGACTGCAAAACCCAAACCGTACGGGTTCTACCTGCTCTTCACGACCAAGAAGGAGAACTCATGCATGTGAAGCACGTCCCATGGAAGCACAAGGTAATAGTGCCACTCTCGTTGCCAACGACTTCGCATCTAGCATGACTCGGCATCATGTTTCGCAAACATTTATAAGAAAATGGAGCATGTTGTTCAACAAGTGAGCATAAGTGTGGTTTAGTATAATAATTGGATTAATAAAAAGTCGGTTTTAGCTATTTTAAAAGTCTGTTATAGCACTCTAAAATAGAAGTAAAAATATCTGCAAAGCACAATAGTTCTTCGTCAGATATTTTCTTGGCGTAAGGGGTCACGTCGTGTTTTGCAGTTTGCCAAGTACTAGGAATGTGTTCACCGCTGTTAACAGCAACCATTACCCGAGAGCAAATCGAATAAGCGCAGCAGGAACTTGGCTGATCCGTAAATTATTCCAGAGTAGGGCATTATTTTCACCTTTTGCGCCACTAGTCGTGCGAACTCCACACAATGACTTTGGAGATCCATAGGCAAAGGTTTTGCTCCAATGCATTTAACGTAGGCAATGCCGTCTTCATCATATTTAAAGTTACCGAATCGGGACCAGCTTGTGGATTGGATCTTGTCAGCTATAAACTCCTCTTTAGATGTGCGAGCGTGAATGTGAATAGGAAATTCTTTTCGAATCTCACGGGTCCCGCAGCGGGAATTACAAGCTTGTAACTTTAAAATAAAATGGTCGAACTCGTGCAATGTCAGGATCAATGGTCTTAAAGCGATTACAGACATTAAAGACGATGCGGAGCGCACAGAACTTTAGGTGTATTTGAACGCCAAGTTGGGAAAGTAAAAGTTGCGCTTGCAGCAGAAAACTACGGCCTGTGAACAGCGCAACGCCAGCCAAATTCACCCCTGCTAAAATACAGTTTGATAAAAAAACAGGAGAAATTCCACTTCACTTCCTTTGGTACAAGCCGACTGCAACGAGCACATTTCCTTGTTTCCATCCCTGCCAATCAAAATCAGACGAACTCCATTATTCTGAGGGTGCTTCATCTGAGTTCCATCGATCTCATACACTGTCAGCAAGTTGTTTAGACGAGAAATGACTGTACCGATTGCTATAAATCCTCGATAAAATCGACCGTTATTGTCCATTTGGCAGCAAACTCGAGATCCAGGATTCGAATCTTCAAACTTCTCAAAAACGCAACTACTGGTTCATATCCAACTTTTTTTTCTGCTACCGATGCTGTCGTTAAGCGAAACGTCTTTCACAAAGAGTCCAGCGTCGTCTGCAGATTGAAAATAGTCATGTCGACATTGTAGCTTCAGATAATTAAGCTGACTCATGTAGAAACAGTAAGTAGGCCTAGCTAAGCACACACCGAGCACATTAGCAACAATACGAATAATATGATCATACCTTTAGCAGCAAGCTTACCACTAGAATCCAGGGGGGGGGGGGGGGGTAAATGGAGAATAGATATCGTCTTTTTTGTTTGGCCTCAAGCCGTTTCATTTTCTTGACATATTTTTATACAAGTTCTAATTGGCTTAAACTAAGTGTTTACTGCAAAATATTTTGACGTTGAGGTTACAGATTAACCTCCCTTAGCTAATACAACCAGTAGAACAACTTTTGATCAAGTATAGCAAGTTGATCATGTTCAGGTGTTGCACATTCGTATAAAATTTAGAGAAAATCGAGCAAAATATTTTAAATTCGGAGATTATCGAAATATTTGACGGTACGCCAGACTTGTCCAAGGCCTCTACTGTGACCCTTTTAACGCAAAACAGCCGCCATGTGGGGAAAACTCGAAACACAAGTATAAGGCTCATGTGGCCGCATGCGACCAAATAGAGGCGTATGATTGGCTTAGATTGGTTAGCGGGGTAGGTGGTCGCATACGGCGAAGTACAGAGAAGGACACTCATGCGGCGATTTGGTCTGAAGTTGCCGCACATAGGGGTCGCATGAGGAACCACCAATTAAACTGCGTTTTGATTTAACCACATGGCAAACTTCGTTACAGACTTTGGTTCTCTCTTCGAGCTTTCTTTTGGTTTTAACCCGTGATGGGGGTTTACCGCGCATGTATATCATAGTAAATTCATTGCTATACATTGACTAATGAGCTACAACCACCGTGAGAACCTCGGATGTCTAACGAGCGTGATGTCGGGTAGATATAGGTCATCATACAATACTCTAGGCTCAAGGTACATGCAGCCCAGTTGTTTTAATAAGTGTTTAGGCGTCCGAATGGCCGCATGACTCCTTCTCAACCGATGCGGCCGCATGGGGTAAAGCTGTGCGATGCGGTGCGGTGCGGCGAAGCCGGTTGAGAATGGGCCTTAGGCCCAAAACAGTCCCATTCTCAACCGGACGCATCGCATCGCACATTTTTGTACAATGCGGCCGCATGCCCCAGCCTATTCCCTTGGGCAATGGGTGCCTTCCAAAACCTACATAAAAGGTCGCGCATTAAAGTTTAATCACGGTGAATTGTTTGGTGAGACCACTTTTTGGTCTCATAAAACAATTCTAATCCGACTTTTAAGTAGCAACGTGATTAAACACATGACTCAACTTCACTATACCCGAAGGTCTTGTTCCAGCAACGATCTGTAATTTATTTCAAATTACCGATTAAAATTGATTAAACCGTTTTAAATGGGTTTTGGAAGGCACCCATTGAGCTACTAATATGTGAGGTGTCTTTAACGTACTGCTCAAGCCGTACGCTACCGGTACAGTGCGCTGTAGTAAATTAGCTTTGCAGCTAAACTACGAACAACAATACCATGGTAAATGCCCTTCGTACCGGGATGGCCTGTTTAAAAAGACTAACTTCCGATAAAAACCGCTTAGAATGGGCGGGCAAGTGATTTCATGTCTGTTTGTTCTCTTATTCTCACCAAAACCTGTGATTTTGACCTCATTTGACTGGTTTTTTTCTATCATCACATTGTATCGAGTTTCAAGTTAGACAGTATTATCAAGGGAGTTTACAAAAAACAAGTCTACCAGTCCGATGGCATCAAAAACCTATCGAGTATTACAGGATATCACGACATCTTAGACAGCACTATCAATACATGTATTTCATGTACTTCGTAGTAACTAACACTTAGACCATTGTTCGATGCTGCCACAACGCGATTTTCGCTTTTTTAAAATGGGCGGCCTTGTCCTCAACATTAAATTTGGCTTCTATCACAAATGGTTTACACAATACTTACACGTCCACAACTTAGTCGAGCTTGCCGACGCCGAAGTTGTCGGTCGTCTCAGCCCACACCTTGGCCAGGTCAACAGCCTGGATCGTTGTCTGTGTTATTTCACCCGCTGGCGCAGCAGTTCCCGGGGAGTACTGCTGCGTCTGCTGCTGCTCCGACTCACCCGACTGGGGAGTCTGCTGCTGCTGCTGCTGCTGTGAGTCAGTGGTACCCGACAAATAACCAGTAATGATAGGGTTCTCCTTGACACCCTCAAGAGCAGCCTGGCCGTTGCGCGATGTGAAGTTGCCGCTGTCCACCAGAACATTTGCCGCGCACTGACGGCCCAGGACGCTGGTGCACAAGTCAGCATCGTCCGCTGCGTACAGAAGGCCGTCTTCTCCCTTGTCGAGCGGCTGCTTGGTGTTGTCGAAGTAGTTGCCCTCAGCGAGCACGTACGCGTTGACACCGAGCTCAAACGAGTGGCCCGTGTTGTTGCCCCACTGGTTATTAGCCACGTGCACAACGACTTTTTCGTTCGGGTTGCCACCAACCTTGGGGGATCGACCGGAGGTACCGTGCACGTAGTTGTTGAGCATGCTCACACCGGTGTTCTTGCCGTAGAACAGGAAGGTCCAGTAGTGGTGTCCGTCACACGTCGCAGAGTACTCCGTGTTTCCGTCAAAGTCCGAGTTACTGATGGTCAAGGTGGCGACACCAGCCTTGTTCGTGACGACCATTTGACGGCCGACGTTAGACACCTTAACGTGGTCGATCCAGATCTTGTTGAGCGTAGTGGTTGCCTTGTTGGACCCCTGCATGAATAGCGCGTCACCGCCCCACACAACGTGAGGGTTCAGCTGCGTGATGTGGATGTTCTGAACGATAATGTTGTCGCCGTTCAGTGTCAGACCCTTGCCCATAATGACACCGCTCTTGCCAATGCCACGGATGGTCTTGTTGCCCTTGACATTCATGCGCTTGATAGCAGCGTTGTCGTACGTCACCTCCACCTCCGTGCCGTTCGTGCAGCCGCCCGTGTTATTCATGCCACCAGGTCCCAGAATGACATCTTGATCATTGAATCCGTTGTTCTTGGCCAAGCATGCGCGTTTGTGGCCTGGTCTGCAACCCATTTCAGTGGTCGTGCCCTCGGTGCCGCGGAAGTCGAAGGTTTGGTTAAGAACAATCACCAGTGGCTCGGTGTCGTTCAGGTATGCCACCAACTCGCTGGTAGAGGTCGGGTACACGGTTTCACCACCCTCTCCGCCAGTAGTACCAGCGGCCAGACCAGAGGGCGAACCGATCGTAAAGGCGCTCACGTGGTTGGCAGCAAGAGCAAGCACAGCGGCGAGAGTAAACTGGAAGCGAGCCATTGTGAAGAAACCGGAAGTCCGAAGTTGTGGTTATCAGACTTGGCGTTTCAAGGTGATTTTGAAAATGACTGTTGGAACGGAGTTCTCAGTCCTGTAGTTTGATGTTCGGTAGAGCGTGGGAGGAAAAGCGTTCGTGTTGTATTGACTTTTGTCGGTCGAGACATCAACAGATTATTAAGTTGCACCGGCTTTGTTGAGTGTCAAATCATAGATTTGGTTCCAACCTAGCGGCTGATTAATTCTTTTGTGGCGGCGAGTTTACCGTACAGGTCAGGCCGCATTGATTCCGCGTCGTCCCCGTGGAGCTCGTGCCTACAGAAACGTAGAGACCCGGTATATGCGGGAACAGGTCCAGGCTAAGGTCAATGCTCCACCGTATGGTTCGCTAGAAGCATACGCTTGCAAGCACGCGCGTCAATAATTCTACGACCTCGTTCATACAAACATACCAGTATTAATTCTTATTAATAGTCTACGTCCGGGCTACAATCTCAGCGAGGCTTGGTGATTAAATGGAAGCGTACAGTATGGCGAGACTCCCGTTCATATACTAAAGTTTATTTATTGATAATAGTCGTTTGATACTGAAAGTAGATGTTTTCTCCAGAGTTAATGCCTTCGCCAGGGTATCCGATAGTTGAAGGGATTGCGGCTGGTGAGCAACTCACTATCCTTACTCATGTTGTTATCCTGTCCGTTTGACGACCAGGGAGAAGAAATTGTTGATCGGCTGTCCATCAAGAACAAGGACGCCAACATAATTTACGGAGCACCTGCACCGCCATTAAATAACCAGCTCAACGATTCCGTTCGTAGAAATCTTCAAAAAAAAGAAGCAACTAAGTACCCCCAGCTGGCTCAACTCCACCTTTGATGGTTGAGTACATGTACATGTACCTATTTCACACCTCAGGTATTTGCACCCTCTTGAGTCGGGGTCGTTCTTGTGTGTAGAAGTATGAAACTATCCATAACGGTGAGAGATTTCACTCAGAATGCGGTTATGGCGTGCTCGAATATAATGAGTGACAGAATAGCCGATCGCCTTGTCGCAAGACAGCGAGTGTAGCGTATTTCGGGGCACGCTGCATCTTGTGTGATGGTAAGCGATTTGACGATATCGAACAGCACAGCAGTCCTCTCTGAGGCGTCGCTGCCCCACAGCTCTGTATGACGTGTTGTATATGTGATACTGTACATGAGTACTGTATCTCACACTTAGCTATTAATAAGAGTGTTTCCGGATTGTTCGGGAAGAGAGAGTGTCGAATTACTTAAGGGGAAAATGTCCAAAGAGGTATGAATTTGGCCCGAATGGGCCAAGCGTGTAGCAAACCGACTAAGCCTACCCCGTACCGCCACCATCGTATCTCCGCATACACCCGCATACACCTATGGTCACAAAAACTTAAGAGAGATCAAGGGTACTGTATGAGTCTAGGAGAAGGCTCTTGTCAGCCATAGTGCTCGTATTTGTTTATCGAGCTCGTGAGATTTGAAATCTCGCTACGGGAAAAGTATAGACAGAAACTTAAGAACAAGCCCCCCTGGCGAATGCTACAATCAGCCACTGCCAAGTACAAGAACGGCTGCGCTGCTGGCTTAACGTGCATTAACAACAAATGCTCGGCGATCCCTCCAGCGACGTTTCCCCCCTCCGTTTGCTATCTGAAGTGCACCGAACCAGACGAGAACTGCGAGAATTGACACCAACGTCTGCCGTGGGCCAAACTACGCCGGCGAATGCTTCAACCATACGACTGGACATGTCCAAGATGGATGCGGTGCAGGGTAGGTGGCCCCGACTTGGCCCTGTGGGCAGAGTGCAGAGTGCTGAAGGCTGGCATGACGGAGGGCAAGGTGAAGTACACGGACGTGAACAAGCCTCGGAGCTCCGTACTCTCAGTACTTGGCTGTGTGCAAGGACCTATCGGATACCTGGCTGCGCCCAAGTACATCGTGCAGATGTGCACGAAGCTGCAACGCCAGCTAACATCGTGCGCGAGCTCGGTGGGCCAGATCAAGGTGCGCATGACGACAAAGGACCGAAGTCTGGAATGAAAGTTGTGAAGCTCACATCTTATCTGATGGAATCAAGAGGACGGGCAAAGCCCACTGCTACCCTTCGTCCCTCGCTGACATACTAGCAGCAGTTTCGAGCTGCTCCTTGTGCACGTGCAGAGGTTCGAGGCGTCCGAGGTGGATGAGAACACGAGCAAGAACACCGTTCTGGCCCCACCGAGCGGGCTTATGGTATTAGCTGCAGCTCCACCCCAGTGGAATCCGTTAGAGAGAAGCTTATAACTGAGAAACCTCACTGTAAGACTTCTAGTTTCTGAGGCTTGTGTACCAGAAGGTCTCATACATACACGTTCAGACGTGCTGCAAATTAATTCATACCTCCATAGGCATAAAAATATCATATGGATACCGCACACACATACGGACACACTTTTACACCTTCAGCATATACCGATCAAATTCATACACCTTTGGACATTTTCCCATTACTTAAGTACCTGTACGCAGCGATTCACATGTGCACCGGCGTCTATGGCGCTCCTTCGCGAGCACTAATTGTTTGAGTTTCGCCGCCAGCGGAAATCAAGGAAACACAATCAACGAAGTTTACCAACCAGCGTCTCGTATCATGTGCCAGCAACGTAGGATTTGCTACTACAGTACAGTACGTACGAGCCACAGACGGCGATCAGCGAAAACAGCCGAAACACAACTGTGGTATTAAAGTAGTCGCGCTGTTTGTTGAAGTTGGATCTGAGATTTCGGCTGGTACCCATCTCAAGAAAGCGTAGAAGCTAAAACGGTCAAGAGCATCGATAATCATTTGTCGAAGTGGCAATGGAGCAAACACCAAGCCAAAGGTATTTGAATGTTAAAATACATGTAGCCTTGCACATTATTACGAATATTATTTTTATTTTATAATATAAATAACGCTTGCTCTCCGATAGTTGTGATATGAAGGTTAGATAGAAGCCAAGCAGGGCGGAGTTTGACCAGCCAGTGAGCAAATGAATACGGGCAGTCAATCCATCAGCTGTGTTCTTACCAGTACAGACACTCTACAGTAATTGAAACCGTAAGTTGGGTCGTGGACATGAAGGGTTAAACCTCTTAATAAGGCGTCCGAATGGCAGTGGTTTTAAACCCTAGTGCTATCTTCTTCTTCTTTGTTTCTTCTGAAGTGCAACACAAACAACTAGTGCAATATTCCAAGTATTTCGTAATTTAACACCCTTTTAAGATCGTATTTCAACGTATGTGATGCTTCAGACAGAGCGAAAACCAAAAAATTGAAATGCAAGATAACACCACCTCCTCGTTCGAAATAGAACCGGCGTTTGGCAACGTCAACCTATACGTTGATGAAGCGGAACAAGTCTTCCATTCATGTTTTTTCATGTGACATCCAATATCTTTATTGCTTGCAAACACTAGGTACCGTATACGAAACAATCTTAGAAGCTCTTCATCTCTACAGTAGGGTACTTTCATCGTATCCCCGCTTTTAAAACATATAGTAGGTCATCGTGTCCCCCGGAATAGCTTTTTCAGCTCCCGCTTAGTCCAGCTTGCCGACACCGAAGTTGCCTGTGGTCTGTTTCCACTCATTCGCCAAGTTGATCGTTTTGACAGCCAGTTTTCTAGATTTAGACTTCGAGCCTCCCTGGTACGGCAAATTGCCACCCCATTGCTGCTGCTGAACCTGTTGCTGCTCCGAACCGATGGTAACGAAAGACTCCTCTTGGGCAGATTCACCCTCTTGAGAAGATTGTTGTTGTTGCTGCTGCTGCTGCTGCGATCCCTTCGACTGGGATGGCTTTTGCTTCCCCTTGGAACCGCTCGTCGTTTCAGTGATATCTGGCTTGTACTGCACAAAAGTGGAGACGCCCTTGATCGTTTTAAGAGCGGTCCCACCATTACGAGACTGGAAGCTGCCGCTGTTAGCGAGAGTGTTAGCCACGCACGAACGCCCCAGGTACTTGGAGCATTCGTCGCTATTGGTTGCAGCATAAAGAGATCCATCCGTTCCCTTGTACAGAGGTTCCTTAGTGTTATCAAAGTAGTTGCCCTCTGCCAGAACATATCCGTTGACACCGAGCTCAAACGAGTGGCCCGTGTTGTTGCCCCAGTAGTTGTTAGCCACGTGCACAACGACTTTTTCGTTCGGGTTGCCACCAATCTTTGGCGAGCGACCGGAGGTACCGTGCACGTAGTTGTTGAGCATGCTCACACCGGTGTTCTTGCCGTAGAACAGGAAGGTCCAGTAGTGGTGTCCGTCACACGTCGCAGAGTACTCTGTATTTCCGTCGAAATCCGAGTTACTGATGGTCATGGTGGCAGCGCCAGCCTTGTTCGTGACGATCATTTGACGGCCAACGCGCGAGATCTTGATGTGGTCAAGCCAAATCTTGTTCAACGCAGTGGTAGATTGCTTACCCTGCATAAAGATCGCGTCGCCACCCCAGACGACGTGCGGGTTCAGCTCCGTGATGTGGATGTTCTGCACGATAATGTTGTCGCCGTCCAGCATCAAGCCCTTGCCCTTGATAACACCGCTCTTGCCAATGCCGCGGATGGTCTTATTGCCTGTGACAATCATGCGTTTGCGAGCGGCATTGTCGTAGGTCAACTTGATCTGAGTGCCACCGGTGCAACCACCCGTGTTAGCCATGCTTCCGCCGGTGATGATCACATCCTGACTCTTGTAGCCGTTCTTCTTAGCCATGCACTCACGCGTATAATCCGGTCGGCAACCCGTCTCGGTGGTCGTACCCTCAGTGCCACGGAAGTCGAAGGTCTTGTTTAACACAATCACGAGGGGATCTTTTGAGGCCAGGTAGTTCACCAGCTCACTGTTGGAGGTCGGATACACCGTCTTGCCGGCTGCTCCGCCAGTGGTGCCGGCAGCCAGGCCAGAGGGCGAACCGACGGTGAAGGCGCTAGCACTGTTGGCAGCAAGAGCAAGCAGCGCAGCGAGAGCGACCTGGTAGCGAGCCATTGCGAAAAAAACCGATAGACGAGAGTTGTGGTTGAAGGATGCGCTCTACAAGGCGATTTAGAAAATGATTGCTCGATAAGCACCTTCCGGACGTGTTCTCAAGTGAGTTAGGAAGAGCGTTAATGTTTTACAGTGGCTCCTGCCGAACAAGACGTCAACGTTGTTGGCTCAATGCCCAGATTAATCTGTTTCACCGGCTCTGTCGCACGTCAATTCTTAGGTTTGATTATACTCCAGCGGCGGCACAATGTAAAAGAACCCCCGCAAATCGAATTCATTTGAGATTTGTATTACTTTAAAGTACAATCGTAACATTTTTGTTATAAAACACACATCGAAGGTTTTTAGGCTGAGCGAGCTGTTTCATGTGGCCCTTGAGGGTTAGCGAAGCGTATTGGTCATTGCCCGCTACAACCTAGAGTCTGGGCAACACCCAATTTTTCTACGTTCACGTTTGAGGCCCACAGCAACGCTCAATCCCCTCTCACGCGCAGCCTGTGAAAGGACTTCGATGCGGGGCTATATTGCAAGTGAAACTTGGGCTTTAATTTTTAACTGAGTTTTGTAAGCATGCGTCGTTTATAACGTTAAATAACGTTTGATTGCGGGGGTTCTTTTACATTGTGCCCCAGCGGCTGATGAATTCTTGTGTGGCGACGAATGTACGAGTTTTTCCCAGAACCAGTACCACTACCAGACGCATCTCCCATAATCAGTACCTATCCCAAAACCAGTACCAGTACTAGTTCTAAAGTAGGGTGGACCACCTTAGCTCGGGGGTGAAGACGCTTCACTGAATACCGAGTACGTTGCCAGTTGGGGCGGATAGTTAATCTGGTCTAGGGCTGTCGCTGAGCTATAAACCGAGGTGCTTTGCGTGTTTAGATCTGGGATCTGAACTAGACTCGGGACAAGGTCGGCATTCGCTTCATCGGACTCATTACCGTGCCGACGGCATGTACGTGTGTTATGCCCATGCTTGGAGCACGTTTTGCACTTGTAAGTGTTTCCAGCAGCTTCGCCAGCACTAGCCATTCTCTGAGTGACTCTGCGATTGCTTGTAGTAAGGCGAGGGCTTCACGTTGGCATTGCATAGATCAGTACCACGGACTGGAATTTCAATCCCCCTTCCGCTGAAAGCCTGTGCATTAGTGCTCACGAGATAGCTAGGGTGAAAGGCTAGTTGATGTCGTTCTTGCAAATTGGTATGCTCGAGCACAGCATTAATGTGACGACATGAAATTTTTAACTGGTCAGCCGTGGGGCAGGAGCAGGATGGTACTGATATGTCCACTCGTCTTCCTCGCGAAGATCCAGCTTTAACTGCAAAATACACGGTACTTGTTGATCTTCTCACTGTGTACTCCCCCACACGAGCGCGCTTCTTCTCCCACAAATCCTTAGCGTGAGGAGTAAGTGTCCGTTTGTCTTTCTTCCATCTTTCGATGTCTAAGTCTCGTTGGCTGCTAATCTCCATTTCCACGACAGCAATCTTATAGAAAACCTCGTAAGGCCCGGCTTCGCGAATTCCACTGTCGATCATAGATTTGTTTTCACTCTCAACAAAGTTCGTACTACGCCAGACAAACAAAGGCAGCGATCTGAACGAGGGGGACACTTTGGGTTTTGGTGGAAGTGGCGGGACTGGTGCGGTTTGCCGGTCTGCAAAATCCAAAGTCTGACACGAGGGTGGTCTATGAGCAACATTAAAATCAGGGTCTGGAACAAAGCAGGTTAAATTTGTGTGAACTGTCCAAAGATCTGTAAAAATTAAAGACACGTAGTCTGCCAGGGGATCACCATAGTTCTTACGAAGTTCTGCTATTGCTGATGCAAAATCAACATGCCGTTCAGCACCTTGGACCTTCCAAACAGCATTCTCAAATACTTGACCCCCGAATCCAAAGGTCTTCTTCTTATTCCGCATGATGTAAACCGTGCAGTATCGCAAGTTAACTCGATCACCAGTCCTGCTGTAAAACCGGTCTGCCGCTCCGATCATCTTTCCTCTGTCGCAGAACACAGCTCTGTCTTCTATCAAGATACCAATACTGTGACAGAGCTCGAGAAACCAAATTATGTTACTCTCATTCTCAACGTTGACCAATGCTGTAGCCAAAGTGAGATTAGAGCCATTCCCATCGCGTCCAATTAGATACAGCACAACTCTGTTGTACTTGGCATTTTTGCAGTGAGCCCCGTCAAAACCGAGAATTGGAATTAGTGCCGTCTGACTGCTGATATCAACTCCAAAAGCGAGAAATCCCGCAAAAAACGCTGATATTGGTCGACATCGAGATGTACACATGTCCCGGGGTTGGCGTCGCGAAGTTCAGCGAATAGAAATTGAATCTTACCGAAAGATGCATTCCACTCAAGATCAGCCTCCTCACAGATATCATCTTTTGCCCGATGGAGCTTTGACCGGCAACCTTGTAGGTCAGCTACGTCACGGGCTTGCACAGTTGCAATTAACGCTTTGCGTTTAATTTAAGGATTGGCGAGAACCGCAGCGCGAAGTGTTGGAAGTAGTTTTTGTTGACGCTGAGTAGCCCGAGCAACCGACGTACAAAAATCGTGGTGATGGTTGTTCATTATTGAAACATACATGTGCTTTGTCCCGTCCGCCAACTTACGCCACGTAACGCGCACCTCCCATTTACACTCCTTGCAGTCACAGATATACTTCTTTCCTCGCCCACTGCTAGCATCCACAGTACACCGCTTGTTGTTGTTGTAGGAGTAGTCCTGCATGAAAAGTGTAGCTAGTGCCCCTGTTTGAAACCGCTGCCCAAGCAATAGCTCTGCAGTTCCGTGAATTGATGCCAAGTCGATGAGAGCCCTAGCGTTGGAAGTCATGGCCACGTCCTCCAACCAAATGGGAAATACCGGGAAAACTTGACAAAGCCCTCCTAATGCAGATATTGATTGTGGTGGCGATGTGGATCTGAAGTGAGGACGAGTATCTAAGAATAGAGAAAAACAAGTTTGAAAATAGATAGTTCTTATAATATTTGATAATAATATATATATTAGTAAATGACTGACAAGCCAGTGTAAGTACGGGAGGATGACAGAATAGCCCAGGTAGGCTTCCACTTAGACCAACGCCGACTTGGGAACCTAGATGGAGGAATATCGGGCCCACTGAGGCGACCATTTACACCGCGTTACCCGGTGACACGTAGTCCACGGTGTCCACGGCGTACACTGTGTTGAGCAGAGAGGGTATCGCACGTACAAGGTTATTACAGACGGAGAATTTAAAGCAACCGCGAAGGTGGATGAGTAAGCTGAGGACTCGGTGAAGTAATTCACTGAGATGGGCCAGATACGAAAAGGAGAGGATGTACCGGGTTTCGAAAGGGTATTACTGGTGGATACAGAGGATGAGGCGTACTCGACCTATTCGATTCGGGATGTGTTGGAGACGAATGGAATGCCACCGCCTCAAACGCGGCAAATTCACGTGCTGGTGGTGGTTCCGGAGCAAGCACAAGGACAACCAGGATTGTGGCTCGTTACTGGGTCCGTCGATAACGCGTTGAACACGAAAGGGATTCGCTGCAGACTGTACTGGATGGCGACGTTACGCGTTGGGTACTACGATCCTGTGCGCCGCACTCGGGATAAGAATGTCGCGTTTTGGTACGAAGGCAAGAAGTTGTGCTTCCATGTACTGTTCGAGACAAGTGCGTGCTTTTATAAATCGTCATTGCATCGTAGTGGCGGACTAACTCTTTTTTCGTTTGCAGAAGATGCTGCTTTGCTATTCGAAACTGACCTGAGAACTGGCCCGCAAACGTTGGGCTCTCCATTGTATGACCAAGCAGTTGAGACGCGCGTTGCCCAAATTAATGCTGTGTCTGCTGAGCTTCAGCGCGTCTTCTACGCTGACTATGTTCCAGAAGAGTCGGATTCTCTACAAAACACAATGTCATCCGTATCGTTGACTACAAGCGTTTCTAATTTGGACACCTCGACTGACGAGTTCGAATATCAGCGAATCGAGCGCAAAATTTACTTCGTTCCGTACAGCAAGGCAGAAAGCTGTCATTTGGTGTCGAGAAAGCAAAGCAGAGACCACAAACGAGAATATGCCAAGTACGATCGCGACCCAAACAATTGGCTTGCTCTTTCTCGCGACATGCATGGTTGGTACGATGGTATGAGCAGCGACTTTCCCATCGTCAACTTGCTCCCCGGATCCGTTGACAAGAATCCATCTATTGGCAACAGACGCAAGGTACATAATATGTGCAGAGGTTTGTGAATGCAATTATCCTGACGTTTGCGTGTGTAGGTGGAGGTGTTCGTGAAGGTTGTAGATGCACAGTGCACACATCGTGTGTTCAGTCGTTTGAAAAAGAATCGACCAAGACCGACGATCCGCTCGTGATGAAGACGTTTGTTCACGTGGAGGATCCAGAAACGTTTTGTTTCTGTATGAGGTGGAAGTATGATGACAACGATACGCGCCAGAAAAGCTTCTTTGATATGACTCCGGCGGTCGATTGAATACAAATAATAAGTTTGAGGTTCCAGGTTTGTCAAAAAAATAAATGAGTTTTGATCCTGATAAATATAAAGTTAGTAATATACAAAAATGGCGTACTCACCTCAGCAATACCTCGCTAACAAAGAGCGGATCAAGGCGGCGCAGAAGCGCTACTATCAGCGCACACGTGGAGAACGCTTGTCATACCAAAAGAGCTACGAATATAAGAATAGACAGCAGATCCGTGCTCGCAAGCGTCAGCCCAAAACCGAACTTAATTAAATAATATTTTTTTCTCAAATAAAAAGTCAATCCCAATATAGTCAATGAAAATGGCTTAAAACCTCCAACAAGGTATAAACCAAATATTTGAATTAATTAATTTCAGAATCTTTTGTAGATGACTAAGATATGAAGTCGATCCTGATACAAAATCAAAATATTATAAAGTCATATCTACGAAGAAGAATATAGCCAAGCATGTATAGGCAACATGTTTGCATACGAGCTCGAAGGATTAAAGAGATTAAATATCCAAGCTATCAAATGGGGTAGTAGCTACCGTGTTAAGGTGCGTGGTAGAACGGGTAAGATGGTTTATGTAAGCAACGTTTCGCGCCCAATCAACAAGAGATTGGTAGCTAAGCAGTACAATGTTTCGACTGAAACCCTTGAGAAACACTTGTCGCCTGACTACAAGGCTGATCCTAAGTACCGTTGTTACAATGGTAATCACATGGAATCACACCTATATGAGGGTATCGAGGCTACTGATTTCTACGATAAGCTCGAGAACGTTCTTTCGACTCAGGCAAGTGCGTTCAAGGTAAATGTTGATCTCGGGTACGAACTTGTGAGCAAGACTGATCCTGATGACACTCGCTACTTCTACTCGAATCTCGCAAACACTTATGTATTCAATAAGCCTGTCGCAATCAACAGCAAGGCGGATACTCGAAAGAAGATAATTTCGGAAATCCGGTCTAAGGAGTTGGCTGACAAACTGAACTACCCCAGCTCCGGATATCAGCTCAAGGCGATCACTGCATTCAAAATTTTCATCTATCATCGCGACCATGCTCTGGGGGATAGCAAAGCTGTCATCCCTAAGATTATTCGCGAAAACAAGCATGTAATCAACTTCCCTAAGACCAACAACAAGTGCGTCTTCCACTGCATCGCCTGGCACACATTCCAGAGCGCTAAGAAGGATCCTCGCAGAATTCAGGCTCAGGTGAAGGAGGCATTCAAGCGCTACTGCTCTTTCAAGGGGATTAAATATACGTTGAGTCTGTTTAGAAGCTTCAAGCCTATTGACCTACTACAGCTCAATGAGGTTGAGGACTGCTTCCAACTTGGTATTAACGTATATAGCATGGATGTGGCTTCCGGAAATGTAGAATGCATTCGTAGATCGGACAAGGGGTATGAAGCTATGGATGTTCTATCACACGAGAATCACGCTCTCTACATCAAGAGCATCGATATGCTTCAGTCTAAGTATCAGTGTCCTAAGTGTGAAATGATTTTTGTGAGCGGTGAAAGACTAAAAAGTCACAGGAAAAATCAGTGCGAGCTTGTGAATATTGAGAGCTTCCACGCCGAGCCAACTATCTACAAGCCAGCTCCTAACGTCATTCGATCACTGCTTACAAAGTATTCCATTAGGGATGCTAACCAGTACATCGATCACTTCATCGTTTACGACTTTGAGGCAATCCTTAAGCCTACCGCGACTCAACACGGGGAGAATACTGTCTTCACGAACGAGCACATTCCGGTGTCTGTATCCGTAGCTGATAGCTTAACCGAGGAGGTGCGCTGTTTTGTAAATGACGATCCAAAGATGTTACTAACAGATATGTTCAAATACATTGGTGATGTATCAGTGAAAATACAACAGTACAATGTCAAAAAATATAAGTCGCTTCTACAAAAAATCATCAATGCTCACGGTCTGACAGGTATGGAAATTCCAGGTGTAAATCTTGGTAGGACCTACAAGATGTCTGACGTGGTGAGTTGGATTGAAGAGGGGAAGTATGCCAGCTTCTTTGACTTTCACCGCAGTCTCGGTTTTGGTAAGCAAAGGTCTGATTATGGGAAACTGAAACAGCAGCTTGACCAGGTACCAGTATTCGGCTTCAATTCTGGTCGATACGATATTAACTTGATTAAGAAGAATTTGTTTGCCGTAATTGGTACCGACAACATCAAATCTGTCATCAAGAACCCCAGCTACATGTGCATTGCTACATCGGACATGAAGATGCTTGATATCACTAACTATGTACCAGCTGGTACCAGCTACGACAAGTATCTTACAACATATCTCGGTGGCTGCAAATGCGATGACAAAATTAGATGTGTCTGTGGTCTTGGTAAGGGTCTTTTCCCTTACGAGTACATCACCGCGTTCAATGTACTAAAACAGACGGCTATCCCGCCTAAGTCAGCTTTTGATAGCAAGCTCCGTGGAACAAGCATCACCGGCGACGACTACGAACGAGTGAAGTTCGTGTGGGATTACTATGAGATGAAATCGATCAAAGATCTGCTGATCTGGTACAATAATCTCGACGTAGTCCCTTTCATCAAAGCTATCAAGGCTCAGCGCGAGCTATTTATGCGTTTCGAGCTGGATATGTTCGCGGATGGAGTGTCTCTACCTGGACTTTCCGAGAAGGTTATGTATCAGACCTGCTTCAACAATCTCCAATATCCGGATAAGAAACCTGCTAACGCATTCCAATTTCCAGCTAAGCGCATGGCTGGCTACAAGAGTCAGGATGCTAAGACAAAGCGAAAATTTGGTATGACACTCGAGCACTTGAATACATTGCTGCAAAAGCAAAAGTATCTGTGTGGTCTATGCTACTGCCAGCTGACTGCTGATACCGCTTCAGCGGATCGTATCAACAATAAACTTGGCCACATCGACGGCAACATCTTGGTCAGCTGCGTAAAGTGCAACACCGCTCGAAAAGACATGTCGCTTAAGGGATTTCGGTATAAGAAGTTGCTTGAGTTCAACTCGGACAGACTGGTCTACTCGATCGACAAGGAGGAGAAGGATATCTACACTAAGATGAAGGCCAACATTGCTGGAGGTCCATCTATTATCTTCAGTCGCTACGCCAAGCGTAATGAAACGAAGATTCGCGGTGGTAAGGTCTGTAAGAAAATTATCGGGTACGACGCTAACGCTCTATACCTCTGGGCTCTTGGTAATGAGATGCCGTGCGGTCGATTGACTACGGTTGAAGCGTATGCTGGTATCATCGATGACATCAAAGCAGACAAGGTATTTGGCTTTCTTGAATGTGATATTCGTACACCAGAGCATCGCAAACAGTACTTTGGTGAGATGACTCCAATTTTTAAGAATGTACTGATCGACTGTACGAATGAGAGCGTCATTGGTAAGCACATGTTCGACCACAATGAGGCGTGCAAGCAAAGCCGAGCAAACCCGCTCGCAAGTTGATTGGTAGCTACTTTGGTGAAAAGATTCTCATCTACACTCCTTTGCTTAAGTGGTACCTTTCTCATGGTATGGAGATCACCAAGACTTACTGCTTTATCAAGGCCAGCTCTCACAAGGCTTTTGCTCCTTTTATGGAGGCTGTATCAAACGCTCGACGAGAAGGTGATGTTGATAAGTCTAGGGCGATGATTGCTGAGATGATGAAACTTGTAGGCAACAGTGCTTTTGGTCGATCTGGAATGGACATGAGCAAGCACAAAGAGGTCAAGTATGAGTCGAGCGACAAAGCTATTAAGAACAAGATCGAGCACTTTACGTTCCATGGGTTGGAAGAGCTTAATGATGCGTGTGAAATCACTATGAAGAAACGCCGTCTTAATAACAAGAACCCAATCCATTTGTCGATTGCTATCTATCAGCTTGCTAAACTACGTATGCTTCAGTTCTACTACGACTGCATAGATTTCTACTTCGACCGCTCTGACTTCCAGTATCAGGAGATGGACACTGATTCAGCTTATATCGCTTTCAGCTGTGAGAATCCGTTTCAAGACTGTATCAAGCCTAAGCTACGTGCCCACTTCAAGGAGCATAAATACGATTGGTTCCCACGCGACTACAACACTGAGGTAGCTAAGTTTGATCGCCGTACTCCTGGTTTGTTCAAAGATGAATGGTCAGGTGATGCTATGGTCTCACTATCGAGTAAGAACTATATTTGCTATCTACCCGACGAATCTTACAAGGTAAAAGTTTCAGCGAAGGGTATTCAGCAGGGAGGTGGTCGAAACAATGGTGTTCTTAATTCTGATGGGTTTGAGACTGTCGTACGGGATCGCATCACGCTACAAGGTACAAACAAGGGGTTCAGACTATCGAAAGAAACCAAGTCTATTATCACCTACACTCAAAACAAAACAGCGCTCAACTACTACTATGACAAACGTCGAGTACTTGATGATGGTATCATGACTGAAGCACTTGATATTTAAGCAGGTAACCACTGGGGATTTTTTTAAATTTAAATATAGATCATGGACGCGCTACTAAAGAATCTCTACTATGACCCCAAAACCGGTTTTATCGGAGCTCAAGCTCTGTATCAGAAGGCAAAGGAGTTAAATCCTAAGATAACTTTTCAAAATAGTAAAGGATTGGTATGGGAGTCAGACCGATATTCAACGATTTCAGGAGCAAAAGAAGCGATTCAATGGTTTCAAAATAGCTTCGCGTAACCCCAACTCGTGGCAAATTGATCTTGCGTTTTGGGAGAAACGGCCAATTTTGACTGCTATCAACATCAACTCAAGGCTGGGGTACGCAAAGCTCCTACGAAAGAAGACGGCAGCAACTGTGTTAGCAGCGCTTAAAGCGTTTGTTCGTCTCCACAAAGTTGATATCCTAACAAGTGATAATGGAAGCGAGTTCATGAACTCACAGGCTCAAGAATTTTTCCAAACTAAGAAAATTGAGCACTACAACAACGAACCCGGTGATCACGGAACCATGGGTAAAATCGAACGATTCAACAGGACCTTAAAGCAGAGACTAACTAAAATGTCCCCCAAGAGAATTACGCAAAGCTTATCACTGATGTTATCGAAAACTACAATACCACGTTTCATCGTTCGATTGGTATGACCCCAAATGAGGCAAAAAGCAAAGTAATGGATGCAGATCTGAGTCATAATCAGGTGGAAGCCGAAAGAATGGAGAAGGAGTTTGACGTCGGATCAAGCGTATTATACCGTCTCAAAAAGCAGGCATTTGATAAAGAAGCTGCTCGATGGAGCAAAGCAGTCTATAAAATCGTTGGAATTGATGGCTACCGAGTCCAAATCCGTTCAAGAAATGGGCATACCCTCTAATAGGCGCCAAACGATCTTAAAATGGTTAAAACAGAGACTACAGATGCTACTATTAATCGAGGCGATATTCTTGAGGCGGAGAAGATCTTGGGTCACAAAACGATACGCTCTGGAAAGTACAATTATCTGGTGAGATGGGTTGGCGATGAACCTGACTCCTGGGAGCCACAAGATAATCTGCGACTGGTTAACAAAAACAGGAGATCAACGCTTGAAAAGGAGTATTGGGGTTCAAGAAAAAGCTGACGTAGTTTCACCCCGCGCCACAAAAAAATGAGTCATAATTAGCTTGTAAATAAATTGATAGAGAAATCCTCTGTAAGCTTTTGACTCAAGTATATAATCTCAAATATTTTTCTGAGATTTTTGGGAAATATCTGACTTAATACATAGCAATAAGATAGTAATGTGCCCAAGTTGTGTAGAGAAAGAACGTGAGCTTGTTAAGATTAGACGTAAGCTTTGGGTTATTCAGGAGGTGAGTCGAATCAAGAATGAGTTGCTGAATCTTGATGCAGCCGCGAATTTCCGCAAAACAGTAGTAAATCGTAAGTATCGCCATGACTTGGAAGCAATTTTGGAGATCCATTCCATTGCATTAAGGATCGTTATCTAAATCTTCTAAATGAGCGAAATCGTATCTGTTATTCGTATCTACCCTTTCGTCATGACTCAGTTATGCCGAGCTACTGGTAAGAGTATCTAAGGCTACTCATTTCATTTTTTTATGATTCGTTTGATATAGACACAATGTTTCCAAATTTTACATCGCTCGCTCAGAGAGAGCAAAAACGGCAGGAGCTTCTTGAAAAAGTTCAGCGCCGCGTTCGACAAGCTAAAGCCAAGCGAGGGATGTACGAAGGTGCTTCGTGGGCAAGTGATATCACGAATGGGATTACTACAGTCCTTAAGAAATCAACCGAATCAACTCAGACCGACTCATCCGAGTCTGCTGAGTCATTAAAAAAACACTGATTGATGGATACTCCCAAACAAACCCTGAGGTCTCAACTCCAAATGTTCGACCTGTGATGATCGATGTTGGAGTAGATAGCGGCGTGCAGATGGTAAATAGCTCAAACAATACTGATCGTGTTAACCAAACTGATAGAAATATTCAAGCGAGACCTCAAACATCTGATGTTGGTATCGATAGCACACAGCAAACAGCTGATGTTGGAATCGACAATACTCCAAGAATGTTAGATGCTGAAACAAACATGAAAAACCTGGATACCGAAGATCAAGTGGAGGCGCGATCATGGGTTAAGAATTTGTTTAACACCAATCCTAATTGGGTAGCGCTTCGAATTAAGCCAATTAAGCGTAATACTGGTAAGGATGACAATAGATACTTTCTTGGTGAAAAGGGGTCATTAAATGCAGTCAAAACGGGTAGAAAGAGTAAGACTTATCAATCGATTGACTGGGTGGCTACAGAGGAGAAGATTAGGGACATCTGGTATGATGGCGAAAGTAAATCAATCGATGAGAGCAGTTATATGAGACTTGAAGACCCTCTTTATCACGTTTCACTAACGCGAAAACGAAAAATCGCCGATCCAAGTGAAGGTGATGATGCATTCCGTTCAAAGCAACGTCTTGAAGATAGTTTTGAGTTTGACACATCGACTTCAACCTCTTTAGATCAAGTTGATAGTAAGAATCGATTGCTTTGGTCTATTATCAAGAATAAGGCAGTGCTTGAGTCGGCTGGTTTGAAAAAGAAAATCATTCCTATCCTCAAGAGCATGGGTAAAACATCTCAGATGGATAAAACTGGATACGTGTGGAGTGATGGTTCATCAATTAGTGTATTTGGTATTGATAGTGGGAGAGTCAAGCCAGCGATTACTAAAAAAGTCGATTGGAGATCAACATTCCAAGAATTTATCGATTTAGTGAAAGATCGTGACGATATCGATCTATTTACTAACGAATACACCACCAAACTTGCAAAGGTCTTTGTGCCACGCGATGGTGAGGCTCGCCATGGAATTAAGATTGGAATTGATGAAGATATGAATAGTTCTCTAACTAATGCTGATAACGATGCGAAAAAGATTCTCATGGACTACTACAGCAAAATAGCATCTGAAGGAGTTCGAATTCCCTTTAGACTGTAACCAATAGTAGATACCAAAAATGGTGTGAAAGCAAATCAAAATTACTACTTTAGTGAGCCTACCGCAACAAAACCATTTTACATTAGAAATCACGAGAACAAAGCGGTTTCTGGCAAGGTTTTCAACGATCTTATGAAAACCATTAGATGGATGGACACTTTCAATAGCCTGATGACCGGGTTTGGAGATTCAGAGCGATACGTTTATGAGAATGATGATCCAGCATTGAAAACAAATCTCGAAGCTAATCTTCAGCTATTGAATCGAGCGATCCTCGACAATACAGAATCGACAGATACATCAGCTCGAATCAAATCCTCTGAGGGTCTCCAATATCGCGATGACACTTTGCAAAAACTCCACGATGAGTCAGAAGCCGCATTCCTAAAGTATGGCGAAGCTCAGAGGAAATACGATGAGGCGAAGCGAGCAATAAAGGGTAATAACTCAAAATCTGCAAGATCAGCGTTGAAGGCGGCAACCGCTGCCATGAAAGCGACCAAGGCTGTCTATCAAATCAAGGCTAAAAGCTACTCCGATGCTAAAAACTATACCGAGGTTGATCAATTCAGTGATAGACAAGACGAGCGCACGGTTCGCCAAACTGTGAATAACATGGTTGATCAGGTAAGGACGACAGGCGTGGGGTCAGGGGTTAAGAGGAAGCTTCAGGGTCGTGGGTTAAGAGGTGCTGGTGTCGCCCCGCTTGAAGGAGTTGTCCGTCGCGGGAGAACATACAACCTCAATGAGATCCAAGGTTTAGCCACCCCATCAGCATACATCTATCGGCAGCTGGGTAGTAAGTATATCAGAATTCCTGATCTTGATGCCAAAACCCTTGTGATTGTCCAACCCAATCGTCGTAAATGTGGTCCAAAGCGCGTAATCAGTGATCCGCTACAGTCAATGATTCGAACACTTGCTTTTAAGCAACATATCGATCAGGCAGAGTATGACAAGCTCAGTATTGACGACAAAAAGCTTTTAAAGGAGATTCTCGCGATTACTCATCTTCAGTACAATTTCCATGATCGGGTTGAGGATCCGTTAGAATCTCTAAAAGCTGAATATGATAAGCTAAAAGGTGAGCTCGAACTCGGTAATGATAATCTTTCAATCATCAAGCTACTTAAATCGCTTAGTGTGGATATGTACAGCAATCGAATGATTGATGATAAAGAGTTCAAGGAAATTATCACGCGACTACTATAGAACATGTTCTTTTTCAACCCCCGAATTATTTTCCAGCTCAGCTGGTAGCTATGGAGACAACGCTGATCTCAACGTAGCCGAGCTAAAAGCTATCATGAAAAATCTTATCATTCATGACCGCCCACAGAAGACTCAGGCAGCTGTTTGGGCTACTGACCTTGATAAGTCTATCAGGAAGGTTGATGCATCGACTCAGACAGAGGGTGGTCGCGTATGGGCTTACCAACCGAAAAAAAAGACTAAAACTGCAAAGACGTTTGCTATCTAAGCAATACCAGATCTAACAGCTCTATTCGCCATTCCGCGATATATACTAATTTTGTTCTCTCCAACATGTATTTCCATTATCGCATCTTCCCCTGTCTTCGCGTCTCTGATAGGAACGAATGCACTATCTCCGAGAGCTACGATCTGATCAGCGTGCATGATTGTAGAACCAATTACCTGAGCAGGTTCATCAGCAGTTAAATTCGTTTTGAGATCTTTGCTTGGTACGCAGCCCATTTCTTGTATATTATTACCAAAGAAACTTCGTAGCATAGAAACCCGCTGATGGTTCTGGGTAATCAACTTTGTGTCTGAGATAGTATCTACGTCGTCTCTCCTTATCATTATGATCAAGGTGTGAGTATGCTTTCAAAGGGGTTTGATCCCGATAATGAGCATAGCCACTCGCGCCAAAATCAATCTTTCGTAGCTTTCCAGTGTCAAGGCGTACCCATACTCGATATTTCTTGCTCTTCAAAGGGCTTAACTCCAAGCGCTCAATCCTCATGATTCTATATTAGCCAAACGATCTTTTAATCTATCTACCTCACCCAAAAGATGCTGAATCATCTTCATGTTATACGCACTAATCCGACTATAATCAACGTTGAGCTGCTGCTTAGCGGGTTCAAGGCTTGGGCCTTCTCCCGCTTCGATATCATCTCTGTAAAAGATCGATATCAAATCAGTTAGATGGGCTGAGACCAAATCCTGAGCTATGAGACCAACCTCTTGTCCAGGCTTGTTTTCCGACTCGATCCAGTCATATAGCTTGACCTCACAGCTATCGTAGAGCCGCTTTACACGGTCAATTGGACAAGGTTGAATGTTCTGCTTCAAACGACGGTCAGATGTCATTGCAAGAGCACTGCATCCTATGTATCCACCAAACAAAGCGCTCACGGAATAACTGATTGGCCCCAACGCTGATTCGGTATTACCACCGTCTGTTCTCAATCTATAGACAGTGGTTCCTCCTGCTCCAAATACAAAACTGTTGCTACCAGGGACGTGCAGCGGAGCTGAAGGACTTGTAGTACCAAGACCAAGACGACCTGTCGTCGTTAGAATCATCGTCGTCGAGTTATTGACCCCAAATCTGAGGTCGTTGTTTGTGATATTCCCGATCCATGACGCGTTCGCTGTGGTTGCTCGATTGCCATTATGGACTTGGATCTGGAATTGAACAGGAGTCGTATTCGACCCGGTTAGAGTCATCATTCGTGTGTAAGAACCATCAAGAAAGTCCAATCCACTATCAGTGATCGTGAAATACTCATTCGTTGGTGTAGAATTGATGCCAAGCTCTGTCAGCGATCCTACTGTTGTTATAGCTGATTGGTTTCCATATGCTAAAAACCCATTGATAACGCCGGAGCAGGTGATATCCCCACTCGTTGACAGATTATTGAGCGAGAGGGATGTCGGAATAGATGCTAAAAAGCTTGATAGGTCATAATACGTCGAGCCCTGGCGCAAGTTCGTGCAGGTCAGAGTAGTAGCCGTTACCGAACTTAGGCCTCCGATATTCGAGCTTGAGTCGCATAATAGGAATTTATTTGGCGTTGCGGTACCAAAATTAACTCCGTTTATGTATTCAAGAAGGCCCAAATCGTATATAGTCCCGTTCTGGCGATATTCTCGACAATCGATGTAGCTTGAAGTGCCTGTTATCGATATCGAGCGTGATGATCCACTGAACGATAAATTTCCACCGATCGTAAGACCTGATAAAGAGCCGAGAGACGTTATATTGGGTTGGGATCCGGTTTGTAGCGTTCCAGTAATAGTAGAAGCTCCAAAGCTATTAATTCCGCTGATATTGCCGGACAAATCGAGAATCAAAGCTTTGCTGTACGAAGCAGTTCCCGCTATTACTCCGCTAAGGTAGCCCATCCTGTAATCATCCTTGCTCAAATATAGTGTCTGCGCATAATCGTATGTTAGATAACCACTCGAGTCTAACGAAAGATAGAATGAAGGGTTAAAGATAGATGATTGAAATGTAGGCTGTGGATATGAAAAACCGGAACTCATTTTGTTTAATCCTATATAGTATCAAACGATTTTAGTCATGAGTGCTATCCCGAACTATGACGACACTATTCCAAAAAAGTATCGCGGTGCATCAGTAAAAACGATTCCTGAGCTGGATATGAAAGCTTTGTTTAGGATGCTGATCCTTGGTCCGAGTTATTCGGGAAAGACAAACCTGGTCCTATTTATTCTAAAGCATTCGCCAAACGTTTTTGCTCACCTCCATGTCATTGCACGCAATCCTGACCAACCTATTTATGATTATTTGCGTGAAAAGCTGGGTGAATTTATTACATTTTATGAGACCCCTCCTAACGTTGATCAGGTGCGAAAAACACCTATTAATAGCAAGAAGGTTGAATTAGTTCTGATTGACGATTATGGAGCTGATAAGCTGATACAGAAAAACCTATTTAGTGGGTACTTCATAAGAGGTCAACACCATTTTCTCAGTACTATATTCATTGCACACAGCTACTTCGCAACGGATAAACTCCTGCGTTTGAACTCAGAATATGTTGCGATTCTCAAAGCCAATTCCCGTAGGGATTTAATGATGGTAGTCCGCGATTTTAATATACCCGAAATCGATGATAAAAAAATGATGATTGCCTACAATAGAGCAATCTCCCGTGGAAAAGGTCAGATTTGTTCTTGGATAGTGTTAAAAGTCAGCTCAGGTACAATTTCGATCAAGTCATCGATCCAAATGAGTTATAAATAAATAGACCAACTTACTTCTGACGTTGCTCTAAAAGAAGCTTATGTCGCTTCGAGTTTTCATGACGCTCTTTATGATAGCGTGCATATGTCAGTCCTCATGGGCAATCGATACGTTGAGACGCTAAAACTCCTATTTGGTCTCTAACTCTTTCTCTATTATTTTCTCGGTATTGCTGTTGGTATTGATTAATCGATTCTTTATTTTTTTCATGATATTCTCGCTGATACTACCAATATATACGATGCTTTCATCATCATTGGTAATCTTATATACTCGTGCAATCATGATTGACTTATTTATACTATCATATATTTTTTTTAGCAATTATCGCTTAAATATGATTGAAACAATATACATAAATCATGTGTGCTTCGTTTGTTAAACTCGATTCCACTAACCTCGTTCAAGATGGATACAACAGCAAATGGAAATACAGCTTCCCTGGTAGTGCTGATTTTAAGGATGTAGCATGTGCAGTTCAATCGATTTCGATGTATAACTCTGAATACAACATTGACGCCGCTCAATTCTGGAACAATTCCTTTAAAATTGAAGTTCCGACCGCTGGAACCACATCCACTATATCTGTTAGCTTGCCTGATGGGCTTTACAGTTATACCGATATAAATCGAAGCATCCAGACAGCTCTCGTAAATGCTGGAGCGTATTTAATTAATCCATCGGGTGAGAACGTTTTCTATATTCAACTAACGGAAAACAGTGTGTATTATGCTGCTCAATTCGATTTTAGCGCTACTCCAACGACACTTCCTACGGCTGTGGGCACTTGGACACGACCGGCAAGTGGTCCTTATTCGTCAGGCGGTACTGGTCTCCCTACGACGACTCGTGTCCCACGCCTAATCATTGATAACGCCTCTTTTGGTAAAGTAGTAGGATTGACTACTGGTACGTATCCTTCAGCGTCTGCAACGGTTTCAAGTGCTCAGCTATCAAATACTATCCCACAAATTCATCCAACGTCCAGCTACATTGTTCGATGTGATCTAATTAAGAGCGAGTATGTCGCCTCTGGTGATATCCTTAGTGCGTTTGATCGTGGTGATGCTCAGGTTGGTCAGCTCATTTCATACAAACCGAGTCAGTATGCCTGGATGAACTGCATAAACGGATCGCGAACATCAATTACTATCACAATATACAACCAAAACGATCAACGTGTTAAGTTCCGCGACACTTCAGTCTCAATCATGCTTCTGCTTCGTCCAAAAAAATAAGAAAGTCGAATGACTATTTTTTTATCCAGCTCTCATAATCGAAAACTGCCACCTCGACGTTTAGCACGCAAAGCGGCCATCTTAGCTTTCATTTCTGGACTGCCTTTAGCTGGTTTCTTAGAAACTCCCACACCATAACGTCTCTTTACCTCACCTCGCACTGACTTGATTAGCGTTTCATGTTCCGGTTTGGTTGCTTTTGATAGTAGATACTTCTCTCCCGCATCGGCCGCATCTGTTAGAACACCCTTTCGTTTAGCGTAGGATAGAGCATTTTTCGCCGCCTTCTTAACATCCGCTACAGATACACGTCCTCCTTCTTTCTCTACATAGCTGTCGGAGTCGTATACACCAACCCCGGTCAATGACTTAATAGCTGCTCTTGCGGGGATTGCTGCTTGAGGGGCTCCAAACGCTGTCGCAAGAGCTGGTACGGCGGCATCCAGCCCCTTGCTAAGTAGTCCTGAATCTTTTACAAATTTGAATGCTGTCGATAACCCAGATTTGATTTTACTCCAAATGGATCCCCCTTGGAGCTGCTTGTAGCCTTTCTTGATCTCATGACGTGTGATATCAAGTCTAACACCACGACCTGCCTTGCGTGCCTTTAGCGCTTTCTCATACGAAGCTGGGTGGAGATGGATAACAGAGCCTGAACCCTTGAGTTGGTTTGCTGTAAGACTTAGCTTACCTGTCTTGAGGGCTTTAGTCAGCTTGGGAGCTGGAACGTCGCTGGAAATCGTTAATTCACGATACATGATTGCTATATTCCCTGAAACATATTTAATACAGAATTGACAAATTCAGATCTTTTATGTTCTTAAATACATCCGGTCTTTTGTGCTGCTTGGAATATAACCAAAGCATGCAGAAGGCTCCACAGTAATTGCAATACGTTCCTTGGAATTGTTTGGGATTTTATCGCCCGATTCCATACTTTGTTGGAGCTGCTTCTCCCATGCTATCATAATATTCTCCATTATGAACAGCCGTCCAGTGTCCTACGTCAAGATTAAGCGGTCTAAGTAGAACCAGATATGAACCTTTCTTCGGAAGCGCTTTGCGATCTCGTTTGACTCGAATATATCATCGAGCTGAACCCCAATACGCTTGGCAAGCTCGATGAGATCGTGGTCAGATGTAATTGGCTTGACGAGTTCCATAATAATTATTTTTGAGAAAGTATATTACATGCCATATAGAATCTCAACGATGTCTGAAACTCAACTTTCCGACCAATACCTCTACCAGAGCTCACTCAAGAGTGATCCGGAGATTAAGGTCTCCTCTGGCAAGCGCGTGCCTTTTGTTATCGATCTTAACCAGGGCTCATACCAAAACGGTGTTATTACTATCGATGCTACGTCCCAGCTTAATGGAAGTGAAGGATTCGCTTCGCTCCGTGATGCTTACATTATGCTACCATACAAGGTTTCGATGAAGAACACACACGCTACAAATGCTCAGGCTGCTGCTAACCGTTTCTGCGTTTCGCTGAAATGGCAACTTCAATGTTATCGACTCGATGTCTCTGGAGCTAAATGGTAAGACTATTGTTTCGATGGCTGACTATAAGCTTCTCTGGAACAATATTCGTGCTCAGACTGGATATAGCACTCAGTATGTTGAGAAGCATGGTGCGGAATCGTTTCTATACCCGGATGCTGCTCAATCAACCAAGTACAGTGCTACGGCCGCTTCTACTGGAGACGGGTATTCGAATAACACAGCGTTCTCCTCCTCATTTCAGGCTGGTGTAATTTCTGCTACAGCGTCGGTTGCGAATGATGGATTTGCGAAGCGTCTTCTATCAAACCCTCCAAATGCAGGAGCTGACTCATCTACGTCGTGGCCGTCTACTGGTGCTGCATCTGCCACCACTACCATTGCTAATCAGCTTGGGCGTGGTGCGTTCGTAGCAGGTGCTGGTACAGCTGGCTCTATTATGGGTACATGGAATTACATGCTAAAGATTAAGCTTACTGATTTACATCCGATTTTCAAGGAGCTTGATCTTATGGCTAGCCCACGAATTCGTCTGCGTTTCCGTGTAAAGCAGGGTACTTCAGCTATTGATATTGATAGCTCCAGTAGAATGACGCTAACGAGTACTACACTTTCGAGTCGTAATGTATGTCCGGTGATGGTTGCTTCTGCGGTCAGTCCAAACCCTATGTATAGTGTAATTTCTGGTGTTGGTTCCTTGGCCGTTTCTTGGGGTGCTGTTGTAAATGCGCTTGAGCCTACAATTGATGGAACCTACACGCCTTTCACTACGTCTCGTCTATACGTTCCTTTCGTTCATTTGGAGAACCCTCAGGCTATCATCTCTAAGCCGGTTAAGAAGGTCCGCTACAACGACTGTTATGCGCAGTGGTTTTACCAGCGCGCAGGTACCGGAAAGCAATCGACTCAGCTTAATGCCGCATTTGACCTACAGCTATCCGCATCTGTTAAGAACGCTAAGTATGTCATTCTTCTTCCATTCACTGAGCAGACTGGTAGTTTTGTTTCTGCAGCTGTACAGCAATTTCAGAGTCCTTTCGACTCGGCGCCTTGAACGCTCCACCCCGGTAGTTCTATTCGAAACTTCAACGTTCGTATCGGCTCGCAACAATGCTTTGATATTAGCCATGATTACGATTTTCACCAGTTTGCTAACGAGGTCTCTAAAATTGCTTCGATTAACGGTGATCTGACTCCTGAGCTCGTGAATGGACTTCTTGACTATCAGACGTGGTCGCTAACGAACCGTGTTCTAATTGCTGATGTAAGTCGTCTAACCGAACGTGATGTTCCGCAGGCCATTCAGATCCAAGGTGTCAATGCCGGTTGCCAGGGAACAAACATGCTTGTATTGGTTGTGATCGAACAAGAGCTAACGATGGATCGCTTAACCGGGGAAATTTTAGATATTACCACAGCTTAGTTAGAATGTGTTTAGTAATTTCTGTCACAGGCAAAAAAAAAAAATTATCGCTTAATTGGGTTGGTTGTGCATCCATCGACAATACCCGGGATCAGAAGCATATACTTCTTCGATCGGTGTGCCCTTGTATTTTCCAAAAGTTAGTTCGTTCAACATGTTATTAGTTATGTGTATCTATATACATAGGGTCTTAACTTTTTATTTGAGAAAAATAAATTAATTCTGAAATTCAGACAAAACCAACGGTTGTCTGTTCTCAGTGGACGAGCGGTTTTGAAACCACCCTTAGATCCAAAAGGAGTTGCGATCGCTCTCAGGTGGTCGAGAGGTTGCGTCGTCAAAACAGCACCTGGCCCGAAAGAAGGTTCCAGGAATGTTCTTGGTGGTAAATTACGGAAAGTAAAAAAACTGCCGGCGTAATGTTCTGGATACTACTACTCACGGCGTGATAGTGTAGACAACGTATCTACATGTACATGTAACAGTACAGCAGTATTATTCAAGCCAACGATGCCAACCTTGAAAAGCTACTACATGGACTAGGATAGTTCGTTGCTTCTGCTATGGGTTTAGCTTACATATTAAATCCGTAGCGGAAGCAACGGCCTTGCCCCACATCTGGCTTCAGTTCAACTTAGACGATCGCGATACATGTACTTACGCTTCACACCCTACGCCTGCAGATACAAGCGGGGGAAATGAATCGATCGGTGTAAACTTGTACTTAGGTGTGCTAGTATTTTGTGCTGAATCGGTTGGTGGCAGCCCCGTGCACACCGATCTAGTCACAATTTTTTTTTCTAAAAAGATGGAATACAAGTTAACCCATTTGCAGCCTTACACCACTTGCTTTTGCCTTAGAGAGCTTGTGAATCATTCGTCGCATAAGACCATCACTCCGAACGTCGCTGGGGGCGAAATTTTCAAATTGTCAAATTTTGATATTTTGACGGTTTTTTTTTATCTATTTAAAGTGTGAGGATTAATTGTATTAATATGTAAATCGGCTTAACCTTTGAATGAGTGAGTTTTTAGGGGGGGGGGGGGTATACTTTTTCGTTTTTGCGCGTTTCTAGACTATATATGTTGATCATGCGGTGAAGATCTGAAGGTGAGATCTAGGCGAGATCAGGTGCCAACCCGGACAGATCGGCATGTTCTAATATGGCGGTCTGACGCCACAATGTGGAGATCAAGGCTCACTGGACCAAGATCTGTTGTCCCCGAGTAGTGATCTAGACAGAACATGAAGATCATTAATCACAAGAAATGTCGTCAATCAAGGTAAAGGTCTCCAATCAGGATGGAGATCGAGGATCAAGAGTCGCAGTTGAAGATCGAGGGATCGGTCGTTAGAGGGAAGACGGTGAGAGCCGATCTTAGCGAGTGATGGGGTATTGGAAGGCTAAGATGCATATTGGAATGGGTAGACAAGTGGTAGACCTAGGATAAACATCAATCAGAGTTCGTGTAACCGCGAAGGGCACAACCGGTATCCTCGCACCCGAGACGTCTTCAAGACCTATTGGTCCGGCCCAAGTGTTAACTCCCTTGCGCCCAAAGCCCTTTTAGTACTTAATTAAATTTCCAATATATGCTGTCAGATCCAACTTGTCAGAGACAGGGTTCGCGTGGTTGTATTATAGTCTCGGATAAGCACGTGGACTGGTTCTGAAACCACAACATGGCCCTTATCTTCATGTCGCTAGCGATGTTGTACGTACAACATGGGGTAGCTTGGCATGCTGTATGGTGCACCATGTTAACGGTTATTTTGGAAAATACCGATGTTCCTTTTGTCGAGCGACAGGACATGTAGATACGGTTAGTGAGGGAATCGAAGGTCTATAACCTCAAATGAACACTCACGAATGTTTTGTAAGAATTGTCGCTACATAATTGAAGCGCAACTGATCCAGCTTCCTACTCTTACAGCGCTCATATCGCGGATCCGATTGTGGATTCGTCGTCGGTGACGGAGCGTTCTACTTGTTCTTGCACACCCTCTTCCTCCTCTCCCTCCTCCTCCTCCTCCTCCTCCTTCCCGTCCTTCTGCTCCAGCCCCACTTCATCCTCGTCCTGTTCCCCTCTATCTAGCTTCTCTTCGTCGTCCCCCCCCCGGTTACTTCGCTTGTGCTTCCCTGTCGTTTTTCTTCCCGACTCCCAGTAGTGAATATCGCGTCCACAGCGTGGTGACGGACGCTCATTTCTGCTGTCCCACTTGTAATGGCATATCTGTAAGCATGTCAGCGTGTTACCAGGGTATGAGGCTGTGCCTTGTTGCAGAAATAAATCCTGTGCATTCACAAATTAGAAATACGTCATTCAGAAGCTATGCACTACCAATATACCTTGCCTTGGCTGATGTACCGCACCGCCCCCCTAGTATTATCCGGTGCCTTAGTGCTCACCGACACGGCGTTTGCAGCTCGAAAAGACTTTACACAGGCGCTGGCGCCGTCTGCGTACCCCGCGAACCAAGTGATAGTCTGGTTTTTCACGTGACTATTGGTCGCTTGATAATGGTGGATATCCTGTGTATTGTCTTGACTTGATATCACCATTTAGCTGTAAATGACTTCTACTTGTATACTATAGTTCATATAAGATGCGCGCGACAGGGTTAAAAGGAAACTTAGGTAGCGGTTACTAACGTCGTAGTGTAATATCTCGATTAATATAGTAGCCAGATTAACCTACAATAGTTTTTCCTATTAAAAATGTGCAAGCCCCTGATTATCTAGACTTTGGTGCTGGGTTGGAGCTCGGATCAACTAAAGGCCCCGCTATTGGAGGCGGCAACCAGACCAGAAAGGAAAGGAAGAACAAGGAACACGCTTATCAAGTCACTCCGGTCCTGTAATTAGGCACAAGTCATTAGATCAAGTCCCATCGGCCCAATCGGCCTTATTTTTAATTTACAATAGGGCGCAAGAGCGAAGAAGTTCCGCGCTGCCCCACACATCTGTGATGTAGAAATTCACGTAGAAATGTCGCTGTACTTCTGCACACAACAAAGACACTGTCCACTAGGGTCAGCGAAAGTTGGGGCGCACCTGAAGGAACCAAGTTCGACTCAGCACCCTGAGCTGGCGCTTCATTCGCTCGCTATTTGCGTCGCTAAACTTAATTCACAAGCGTAACAGGCACGAGCTTCGCCTGTACGCTTAACTTCTCTCTCTCTCTCTAGTACCCTGTGGCACCAACAGCGGAAGGTTGCCCAGTCCTTTTGACTCTTTTACAGGGGTGCCTGAGAATAACTTAGGCCGTAAGTTGTCTAGCGAATACGATCAATACTCAAACCACTAATATCGGGAATCCTCTTAACCGACTTTCCCTCAAATGGGGATAAAGCAAAAAGCACACTCACTACTAGTCTCTTGGCCTTACCAGAAACGAACGCTAACTTCAAGAAGGTCACGGTTTGCTGGTAGGCATACCCTGTAAAGCTACTACGTGTATGGTGCCTCGACGCTTGAACATTTGAGTTCTTCAGGGAAAATTCTGCTCTGTATTGTTAAAGCCGAAAGGCTTATACTCTCTTCTAATCTTTTGCCCCTCCTATCTTCTATATGCAAAAATCAAGTTAACCAACCCGGATCTTACCGTGTGTCCCATCCGGACAAGTACAACAAGTCGAAGCCCAGTTGGTGTACTTTACACCACCTTGACACACCGACGTCACTTGAACCTTCGCAGCAGGTACCCATTGGTGAAAAACACCGCGAGGATGCCTTGAAAGGCGGTTCCGAAGGTTCGTGACTTGGACCGCGGCTGATTGTCGATCCGCTATACCACACATCCTGCGTCCCGCTAGGACGGTCCAGTTTTCACTGATCGGACACCTTCAATTCCCTGAGAGAGCAGGCCCAGCCCGCCGATGGATACACAAGGTGAAACCAAGTTTAGCCAGTCACGGATCATGGGGGGACCCTCCGTTAGTCGGTGTCTGGGCGAAGTGTGAGAGTGGCGATCGGCCACAACCAGATTTTGGCTGATCCCGATACACCACGCATCAATGCTGTTAACGGCACGTCTGGACGTTTGTCTGGGAGTTGGGTAGTGATTATCACCTTCGCATAAAAACACAGTCATTTGCAATCTTGCGAGTTCATTGGCCGGAAGCGTAGTGCGCGGACCCTATGTTTATTGCATATTTATCCAACATTATAGGCAATGTTCCGGCCAAAAGGTGACCGTAGTAGCTCAGAGGTGGCTTACATCTGAAGCCTTGACTATTCGATTCAATCGGATTTTGGTTTCGCCAACGCCTGCCGCCTCGCTCGCGGTAAAGAATCATAGATCCCAGGGCCCGCCAAAGTACTCATCGCTACGCCATTGCGAGTACTTGTGCTCGCCTAGTTTATAACCGCAAGATCTAATAAGACCTTAAAGTGTTCAACGACCGCGCTTTGCTGCGGATTTCGAGTTGTGGTTTTAAAATACCGTTGTAGCGGTCACTGGTAGACAAAATACATTTTTTTTGCCTCGAGCATTGCAAAATAAGTGCGGCCGGTAGTTCAACACTTTTAAATCAAACAATACCTAGCGGATAGTTTTCGCGATAGGCGAGCGATGATCCATTGAGCGATATTCGAGTCCCAGCGTCCCGCCAAAAAACAGTTGACATCTGAGTTTGCAAACAGTAAAAGTACGCTGCATCGGCTGTAGCTGGGACCGTATATCAACGAGGTTTTTCATGTGCGGCGTGATAGCACGCTAGTATTTAGTCGTGAACTAGTGCTGCGGGAAGAGCTCGGTGTACCCACCAGACAGAGCGTTCAGGTCTATCGTCAGCCCAGTGCTACAGCAGAGTCAAGGCCTTTAGGTTGAAGCTCCGGCCGAATATTCGCTTAGCTTTCGCGGGTTAAGCGTGCGCTGCGGGTGGGAGTACTGACAGGTGGAAATTCGGGTGTATTCCGTCACGACACTACGTAGTACTGTATATATACTGTCTGATTGTCGAATCTGGTTTGCAACTCACCTCTCATTGGTTAATATTAAAATAGAGCCGGCTGATTGGGTATATGCAGCAAGACTGCTTAATGTGCTGTGTTGAAACGCACGCTTGACAGCCAAGCAGTGAAAATGAGAAGTGGGTTGATATTGGCAGCGGTGGTGCTGACATCGCCGGTTAGTCATATACAAGTGCCGTAACGTTGCTAATACATATTGTATTCGCTCTCATGAGCAAGGTCGGTCTTGGTTACTTTTGGAGTCTGGCCATGTAAAAGTGTCTCTATGAAGTCTCCGATGACCATACCTATACCAGTAGACGTAGTTTGAATTAACTCTTTTCTGGGGTGAAGCACCGTTCGGGTACCTTTATCCAATCCGAAACCGAGTATATTCGCTACTAGTACCGGGTATGCCCGAGTTCGGGTACCTGAACGTGAGTTCTCGTGCGCGGCGTCGTGTCCGCTCACATTATCTGAACTGTGTGCGGCGTCGTGTTCACAAGGTTCTGCGCCTTGAAGTGCCGCAGTGGTAGAGCTCTACCGGAAACCTAAGCACTAGACTTCTTAATCCTTATCGTCTGCTAGCTGCTAGCAGCAAGAGCTTCTTCGTCTTGTGTATGTAGCACCACGTTCCGTGAGGGATGCACGGCGATTTCGGTTCTGCTCTGATTCCACCTGCTTGCAACCTGACTTGCCTTTACTGTGTGGCGCTTCCGCACCCCTGAATTTGCAACCTTGTCTTGTTTTTACACTGGGTGTGGTTGCAAAATATAGTCGTTCATGCTACGGTGCATGCAACAACGTTGCAAACGGCACTCCAATCCTTAGTGTGATACTGGCATCAACCCTGGCCAATACTGGTCAGTGAACTTATCAGATCGCAACTTCCAGAAATACAACCTCTGTATAAAGTACCTTCGATTATCGAAAAGCCACTTTCTGGGAGGTATCACTATTTGGGAAAGTAATAACGGTCACGAGGATTATCTCTACAGGTGGTGCGTATGAGACTGCGTAAAACAAAATTGATACTTGTCAACCATTTCGACTTTCAAGATATTTTTTATAATCTTCCTGGCTAACACAACCAGTAGAACGATTTGTTTTTAAATTTGGCAAGTTGATCATGGTAAGGCGGTTTATGTGATGTGCATTCATGGAATTTGAACGAAGTACTTCAATTTTGAAAAACTATGGAAATATCTGACGATACGCCAGACTTGCCCAACGCCTATAAGCTGACCCTTGGGCGGGGCAAGATTGAATTTCGATTTCTACTCTTATTCCAACCAAAACCTTTGCTTTTGACCTGATTCGGCTGCTTATCATCATATTGGATGTAGTTTCAAGTTAGATAGTATTATCAGGGCAGTATGTAAATCTGGCATTCCGGTGGAATCACATTCTATCAAGTACGATAGGATTTCGCGATATATGAGCTAATCTTAGGCATGTTTATTGGTAACCGGTTTCATGGTAGGAAAACCACTTTTCGTACATAGACGATGTTTTTTTAGGAAAGGCCTTTCTTTCATTTCTCTGAATATCGACGAAGTGGATCGGCAATGATGGAGTCCTGGCGCGGGATACGGCGTCGCTCTGAAGCGCATGTTAACGATTCGACCACGCACACGATGAAGCGACGGCTAAACAAACATCAAATGCCTACTAAGGAGGCTGCATGTGGGCTCCGGTTCGGCTTCAAGGATGAGCTTGTGGAACGAACGGGGATAAGCTGCTGACATTCGTGCTCCAAAGCAGTGTCGTTTTTTTCGTGACCGTTTGGACTTTAGAACGGCGGCGAGTGAGATGATTCAGACTGTGCCACGTGGTAAGAAGTGCCTTTAGGTAAGCCATATACGTGGAGCAGATATAGGTGTTGCTATTGCCGCGAGCTTGCAGGCAACAGGAAGGTATCGCGACAGTAATGGCGGTTGAAAGCACAACATTATCGGTGCTCCGATGCGTTGATTACACGTCCTGTTCTACTACTATCTAACATTACTTGGATGTGTGCGTTTGACACTAAAGTGGGAAAATATACAAGCACTAGTACTGTACGCACTGAATGTATGTTACTATGCAGTGCAAGTAAAAATAACACTAGCGTCTAAATGTCTAAGAGTCAAAGTTTACATCTGATTTTTGAAATCACCAATATTAACACAGCTTCCATGAAAGATTCCTTATTGAGACCTGAGAATGGCCTCATTTGATACGCAGAGAAAATTATACAAAGATCGCCAATAAAAGTAATCGGGGTTTGGTCGCACGAGCTGTAGCAACCTTTTTTAAAAAGGTGTAACTTTCGGTAAACAGCGTAAAACAACACGCAAGGGACATCAGTCGAAAGAGGAAATACACCTTTTTGGTTGCCCGTGTGGCTAACTCACAATTTTCAAAATGATTAACTAGTATTCTTTTGATTTGTGCAGTCTCAAATAAGATGAGGTGTATCGGCAGTGATGGAGCTCTGGCGCGGGCCACATCTGCGCTCTGAATCACCTGCGGTTAGGCGGTAATGCTTACATACTCCCGGAGCACATACTGACTCTCTTCCCCGGTAATTCTCTTCCGTATGCGGTTAGATGAGCTCCATTTACCCTCAGAAACCTGAGGGTCAGAGTCGAGATTACCTTCGAATTACTAATTTCGAAGTAACGGGTCTTCCGCAGACCAATCGAAACAAGTTTACAGCATACACCTCAACGTTTGTTAGCAGCACAGAAGCCACATGATTTCTATATTGAAGAACACATGAGACACAACAAGGACGTCCACGTTAGTGCGAATGGAATTGAGGCTCTTCACATCCAATACACAACAACTGCTTATTCCCCAAGTGATTCCACCACTCGTGTGGGAGCCAAAAGTCTTTTTCGCGGCATACTGATGCAGAAGTATTCCTGATAGCAGCCCCAATCGCCCGATCTACATTGTGCAGCGTAGATAACGCGAGGACAATCTTAGTGCGGAGGAGACAGTATATAATTAACAGTAAATTATAAGCAGTTCTTCGTTTTCTTTGTTAGGCATGATCACCAAAATGTTTGAGATAAACTTCCGTCTCGCTTACTTGATAAGTGCTCGCGGTGCTAACACCGCAGCTTTTCGTTGATGTTTTCTTAGTAGCAAAAACAAATTCGAGGTCAGCTTCGAAAACTTGATCAACGCCATATATATTACGTAGCTGCGCTTGGGGTAGCCCTATTGTCTCGGTTGTTGCCTTGAGCTGGCGAAGAAGGCCATCCCGACCCACCACCACAACTACCTTAGATCCAGTATCTCCATCACGAACTAACCCAATGATATCAGGCAAGAAAGACAACTCTTCATTTTTTTTCGCAGCTGACTTAGTCGTTGGGTTGGTCGGTCGATGATTAGGCGTGAGTAGGATGTTGTTATGCGCCAGCGAGTCGATCTGAGCAAACACAAGCTGCCGACCGCCCATAGTAGCCAGAAGGTTGGGCCTCATCTGCAGCCAAAAAATGCAGGTATATAATACCAATTCTACTCGGGTTCGGGAATTCCAGCGTGAGTGCAGTTAATACGACAGTGCTGGTACTCTGACGTGACCTCCGCTACATTGCCCGGTGCTTGTCGCTGCTGTGAGCGGTTATAGTGGAAGGAATCGATGACGCTAAACTTAGGATGAATCGCGACCAACTAACCGTATACCCGAATGCTCTTGAGCAAACCTACGAGCAACTGCAGGCCAAAACGGAGACGTTCCATTCACAGCCCCCCCCCCCCCTCTAGGTCCGTGTGACTTACGTGGCCATTGCTCTCGGCAAGGAGATGCAATAAAATAGTCAGAATAAATGCCGGAACATGCAGTGTTTCGTCCTGGCCATTCTTTCAGCCGCCGTTTTGCGTTTGTGCCCTCCGATGCTGGTTGCACTTTCGTTGTAAGCTGGTGGGTCCTGTCGTAGTTTCTGAGTAGCATGGTATAACCAGCCTTGGTGTAATTAGTTTGAGGACCCCCCGTTAATCGGACGAAGCCCTCTTTAATACACCTCTTTGCGCAACGCAAACGCCTTAAAGACGGTGTATGGCACCGTGAGTCCATGTATAGGACTTTGAGCCGTCGCTTGTTTATCGCCGCAGACACTACCGACAGAGGCCGCGCCGGCGGGAATTGCAGAAGTGGAGATCGCAATAACCTCAGCAGAGGCCGCGACAGCAGCCGTCGTTATAGTGGCCGGTGCTGTAACGGCGGCTAGTTATCTGACCACGCACATAACGGTGTGAAAGTTGGCGTAACCGCTAATGTCTACTAAGAAGGCAAAGCGTGGGCTCCGGAATACCGTGTACGTACTAAAGCACATAGGATCAGTGAGCCAGCATCCATACGCCCAGCTCCTCTCTCATTCGCCAAGACATGACATTGCAAAAACAACTTTCGACGACTCGTCGACGATACGTTGAGCCGTGATGGCAGTGTCGACCTGGAAAAGCCATCGGGGAATACGTTCATCCTTCAACCACGTAACTGCTCGCGTGCTGTTTCAACGACTGCATGCGCGGTGTCGTCCAGGAAGATGCAGTAGTAGCATCATCAGCATCGCGCTGCCATTTTAAAACTTATTCCGGAACAACACCGTGTTGCTTTGTCGGTGGCAGCGTACGTAGCACTGTCGCTCCGGCTGCCACTCCACTGACTGTTGACAGTCTTTCGAGAGCTTTCCACTCTAGACCCGGCAGGTGGGGACAGTCTGCACGCCAGGGTACCACAAGGAAGCACTGACGCAGCCCTGCACTTTCAATCGACGGTCCAAATGGTACTAGGAGAGTTAGTGAACAATTGGGATCGTGTTGTAAGCGCGCGTTGCCATATTCGGATTTCTCATGGACGGATTCGGGACAGAGAACTAACCCACGGGCGGATTACCCTCTTCAGCGCATCCGCACTTGCTATCTACACTGAGAATGCTGTTAGAGGACGAGTTCCGGGGGGGGGCACACGAGGCTTGGTGCACTTGTGCACGGTCTTGAATGTGTCGCCCCGCTGTCTCAGCAGTCGACTGAAGTTCTTTGCAATGCTGACGTGAATAAAGGTGCAAGAAAATGACACCGGGTATGAGTTGTAGGTTGTAGGCAGCAGCCGCGTCTCAGAGATGTACGTTTATTTGTAAAACGTACGCGACTGACACGACCGTCTTTCAACAAAATGGTTTTATCATCTCCACAGCAGCCACTTCAAAGACGACAATCCTCTCAGTCTACTTCCGCGCAGGATGAATGAACACCTGCCCAAGAATTCCCTCTTTTCGCTCCTGAAAATGGCATTTGTACGGTCCAATGAAACACCCACGTTGGGTGTTCTTATAAAATAGTGAAAATCTAGATGATATATTCATTGGCGCCATTTGCGTCCAAAATACTACTGCTTCTCTCCTCCGCAGCGCTGCCAACCTCGCCATCCGCCACTCTTAATAATAATTTTGGCAGCTTATTATTACGGGTTTGCATATTTTTGTTCTGAATAACCCAAACCGGAACCACTGCGATCTGAAGAAACGGATCAGAAACCGCCATTTAATATCGTGGTAAAGCAATGGAACCTCTATTCATAGTTAATTACCTTTTCAATCCAGTGGCATTCCACGTTTTCCGGGCCGATATTTTCAGCCCCAGGCTCAGTGCATGAAAGTACGATTTCCACTTGGAAGATGCTTGACTACAATGCGCTATTATTCCGTGTAGTTCTGAGACCACCAGTCAAAAAAGGAGGCATTTGTTGTAAAGATTTCTCCACCGTGCAATGTGTTTCCTTTAGAAGTGCTATTTGGGCTTGACCACCTCAGTGGTACAAGGGATAGAGATCAAGTGATGCCTGCTGGCGATGTCCAGATACCTTCCCGCGTCAGTCACTGATTGGAGCTCTCCTCCGTGTTCGTATTCCATACGAATTCGTCAGGGAGTCGGTCGTAGGACGGAATACAAAGTGCTACCAGATGTAATGGGCCTCCTGTATGCCCACTACTTTGGCTTACATGTTAGCGCATCTGAATAATGGAGCGTAAGGTCCGTTTCATTTATATCATCTATACTTCTGTCCGAAAGTATAGATTTACTTAACCGAGGAGAGCACAGCCGATTTACCGTTAAAATTAGGAACTCTTTTTGCTTTATCTGGGGTTTCCTCCTAAATTGATATTCTAAATAAAAGGTATTTGACAATGCGTGATTGGCAGAACCCTGCTTTTCTAATTGGTTGAAATGTTTTGCCTTTTAGCCAATGGAAACTCTAAATGCATGCCAGCAGTTTGCCAAATGTAACCATTGGTGTATCGCACGCCAACTTGGAAGATCTTATATGTAACCAAGTGGTTACATGTACCCACTTGCGCGTAATCACGTTACCCCACGCGTGCCACAATGATATCACTTCTCTTTACGCTTTCCGCTGCCTGTACCTGTAGTAGTGATCGACTAAGATCTGTATGCTCGCTACCTCCTCACATAGCTACTGCATTCCGCCACCACGTTGTGTCTGCAGGTTTCTAAGTTTTGCTTCAGCTGCTTAAGCAGCACTTTCTACATAAAACTGCGTGCTTCCGGCACCTGTTCCAATCGGGGTCAACGTTTGCAGGAAGTAGAGCCGCCTTGTACAAGCGAGGTCTGCCGACGCCAATCGCGTGTCGTGGATATGCGCAAGCATTGCACCTCCCACGTCCAGGTATAGAGACAAATCGTCACGCTTGCGATTATGGACAGTAATGGCAGTATGTGTTCTTCAGAGCGCTCAGCATCGGTAGCGGGTGTTCCAGGTCAGCAACTTCCGCAGTGATATCCCGTCCGTCACTCCGTCAGAGCAGTTAGGATGATCTGCATTGACGGTTTGCGTTCCACCATCAGCTTTTGGGGCGGTTTCTCCATCGGCGACTCCTCTTGTATCGCAGTCTACACCTCCTTCACTTCGAGAAATACTTTGATGTATGCGGCCAATAGTGGTACTGAAACATTAAAACAATATCACTAGCCAAAATAGTACTACTAGATACCGAATCATTTTACAACAATAGCACTCTACTACTGTAGATCCTTTTTATACTACGAACGGTTTCTGCAGTACTACAGTAGCCTAATAAAAGTAGCATTACTTTTTCAACTGCCCTGAAGTTGCAGCGGTGCTGTTAAGTAGTCAGATTAAGCTTAAGGGAAAGTGTCAACTCGGGGGAATGCCAATTTGGGACCGGTTCATTTGACCAATGAAAGACACGAGTTTTACATTTATGAGTTGTGATTGGTCATTTACAGGATATTATTGAAGAGACAAGGAAATATAAAATGGTGAAAATCAAGTTACTGAAGCCGGCCCCGAACCGACACGACAATCACTCTAAATATTTTTTTAGTTGGGCCTATTGTGATTTGTCCATGGAAGAGCCTAGCCCCTCCAATTATTTTGGATTAATAGTACAGAACATAATACCGAATTCAACTCAACCACACCCCTGATTTTTCACATTTTTAAAGATTCTGAAATACCGAGGCATTCCTAGCCGCTTATTTCCAATCCATGTCGACTCAAATGACGGTCACGAAGAAGAAGAAAGGCAAGCGCGCACAGACGGCAGACAACAGCTAAGGTGACACTCTGCAGGAGGAGACGCCGCTCAGATCAGCGGTGGAGAGACACCAGGGGGCAGCGGCGAGGAGGCGCCAGGTGGCAGCGCGCGACGACCTGTTAAATAACGAAGAGCATCATCGTCGACGCTGCTGCCATCCTGTTTCCAGTTTTTGAAAACGATCACGAGCCAGATGCCGCTGCCCCACCCGGGCTTCGCGTGACGCGCCCTTTGATGGGGGTGTTTGAATCGTGGGATACTATGGAGTCGGCGTTCACCAAATATTATTTTCGTATAAATTGCACTTATGTTTTTATTAATTTGTTTTTGTTATTTTGTTCACTAGCTACCAACGCGACACATTCCAAGTGTACAAACAGAGGACCAGCAACGCTATTAGTGATCGCAGCCGTAATAGTGCTAGGCAAGCAGAGGCTCTTGGAGCGCTGTCAAAGTTATGGGATGACGAACTGCGGTACTACACGAAGCACTGGACGCGCGCTCATGTGGTGAAGCGCCATCAGGATTTTCCAAGGATTGGGTATCGTAATGGATGCTCGCAGTCAGCGTCGCGAACGTGGTGCCTGATACGATGACGGGGAGGCCCGGAGGAGGGATCAGGACACCAGAAATCAAGACCAGGACACCAGAAGCCAAGATTCCCCGCCCAAGCACAAGATCAAGCTGAGATCGTCCAGACGATCTTGACGATCAGGGTAGCCATACGATCCGGAAGAAGACAGAGATATGAAGATTGAGTACCCGCAGCTCGAGCCCAACGGCCACGGGTAGAGATCAGGGCAAGGTCGGTAGGTCAGAGCAGGAAGTCTGTGATCAAGCTGAAGACTGGTGATCGGCGATGCGAAGGTCGACGATCGTCACAGAGACCGCCGATCGTCATCAAGGTTGCCAGACTGGATCAAGATCCTCAGGGGAGATCAAGATCGCCCACCTGGATCAAGATCGTCGGGTAAGATCAAGATAATCGGGATCGTCGACCCCGATCAGAATGATCAAGATCGCCGTTCTCGGCCAAGATCACCAATCAGCATCGAGATCGCCGGACTAGATCAAGATCGGCAGTCTTGGCGGGGATCACCAATCAACATCGAGATCGCCGGACTAGATCAAGATCGGCGGTCTTGGCGGGGATCACCAATCAACATCGAGATCGCCTGACTAGATCAAGATCGGGGATCTTGGTGAAGATCACCAATCAGAAGCGAGATCGGCGATCAGGGGGCGAAGTTCAAGATCGCGAGATCGTTCGTCCGATCAAAGATGATGAGAGCCGAGTTTATCTGAAGATGGGATACAGGACGGCGCAGGACGCATGCTGAGATGGGTAGGCAGTAGGTATATATGGATAAGCAATCAGAACAAAATCTGCGTAGAAGTGCACAAGTGGTTTCCTCGCACCCGGGACGTCTTAAGACATATTGGCTCGTTACGAGGTGTTAAAAGGAGACTTAGGTAGAGGTTACTAGCGTCGTAGTGTAAAACCTTGGTTAATATATTAGCCAGATTTACCTACACCAGTTTCCCCTACTTTAAGTGTAAAAGTCCCTGACTATCCAGCCTTTGGTGCTTGACTGGAAGTCAGATTCGATCTCAAAAACTATAGATCCGCTATTGGAAGGGGCAAGCAACCCGGAACGGAGAAGAAGAACAAGGACACGCTTGTCTAGGCATTTCGGTGCTTAAAATAGACATAAAACCCTAGATCAAGGCCGATCGTCCCTAATCAGGTCCTATTTAGGGCTTATTATCAGGGCGCGGAGCGAAGATGCTCGCGCTGCCCCACACATCCCACGTCCCGCCAGGACGGTCAAGTTTCTACTGATAGGACACCTTCGGATCCGTGAGAGAGCAGATCCAGCTCACCGACGGGTACACAAGGTGAGACCAAGTTCAGCCGATCACGGAACATCGGGGGACCCCCACCGTCAGTCGGTGTCTGGGCGCAGTGTGTGAGTGGAGATCGGCCTCAACCAGATTTTGGCTGGTCCCACTACAATGGTGCGCGTGCTCGGATTTCTTGGGGGTCCGGATTTCTCCGTGAGTCCGATGAAGATGTACAAGTGAAGCAAGAAGCACAGGATGAAGCGTCGACGGATGTCGGATCGACGACGACGCCGCTGAATGAAGCCAGATTGGCGGATCAGCAGAGTTTTGGGAGGAGCTCCCCTGAACGAATCAAAGAGGAAAGTCAGGATCCCGATCCAGATTTAGAAGAAAAACTCGACCTTCTCCCCAAGTCCCTTCGGGGACCACCGCAGATCGCGATGCGAATCATGATCTGCATGATTCCGGAGGGAAACCTCCGGGATCTAAAGCTTCCGTCTCGGAAGCACCCAAGCCGGCGATCAAGAAGAAGAAGACGAAGTCCAGCAAGAAAAAGTTGAAGGCACCCGAATCCGACCTCGAAGAACAAGGATCAGGCAAAGCAAGATTGCGCCGGCTTGGAGCGCGAATGCGCTGGAACGAGCTTATCATCGGAAGTTCGTTCTTGATTTTCTGGAGTATGATCTGGTCTTAAGGCTGCTGAAGATAAAGTCGATCGGGGCGCTACATGGAACCGTGCCCCCCCCCCCCCCCCCCCCCCCCCCCGCGACCGTGGACAAGTTAGTTGCGGTCAAGAACCTGTTCCAGCCATTGGAAGAAGCTGGACTGGTCGCAGGGGTGTTCGATGCGGACGAACTCTTCGAAGCGGACCTTAACGAGATCAGATCGGCGGCGTCGGAACTGTATCGACAACTTAGGATCCTGAACGGAGACCAGACGTCGACATCGGAGCTACAGAGTGCGCCACAAAGCAGCGCAGCCGATCCCCACGCCGGATCGTCGCGATACGCCTCAGCTGCCTCGGAACAGGGCTCTGACGACTCGCCGATTCCCCAACGTATGTCCTTAGGGCCGTCGGGAGTGAAGCTGTTAAGATCCCGTCTCAAGGAATCTGCGTCGACTGAGATCACGCGACCTACTCTGGAGACCCTTTCATCCGAAGGAGATCAAGCCAGGCCGGCCGCAGAGCCGATCGACCGATAATCTGGAATCATATTTCCAGTCCGCAATGGACCAGTTCCTTGGAGAGCAGGGGGCGATCGCGACCGCAGCCGGAAGAAAGAAGCTCCCAACCACCCCGATCAACGTCGGTACCTAGGATGTCGACGTGCATACAGTCGGATCCCCGACACATGAGACAAACCCTGACGAATACGGCCCGGACGATCTTGATTTCCCTGCCCGATCGCCAGCCAGAGCGGCCGTCGCTGTAGCAACCGGAGGAGGATCGGAGTCGGCCCTGATCCAACTAGATAGGATCTCGGCTATATCAGATCTCGAGGACTTCACGGGAAAAACCTATACGAAGATCGGGCTCTATGCGACAAGACGAGGGGCTGCGTACGAACCTCACGACACGTCGAATTCCATGTCCTGCGCAGTTATATACGTATTTTTTTTGTTGCCGAGGACGGATAATTCCGTGTGCGTGTGAGGTTTCACGCTTCTACTCACAACCACGCCATCGGCAAGAGCGTGTTCAACACGTACGCGGAGACGCGGAAGGCCGCGTCATCTGCTACTCGAAGTGACGTCAGTACGGAGTGGCTGGTTATTTTACGTGTTATTATGCTTGTTTGTTATTTAGGTGGAGCTAAGGCGAAGAAAATTCTCCGATACCTGAATGGTATATCTAGAAAGCCGATTTAACCACAAGAAGATAAAAACATGATCGAGGAGATGCGACGCGAGTCGTACACCTCTCCTCACAACAGCGTTCGTGTGGCGTAACTACTGGAAGACTTCGGCAAAGGCCCGGAAAAGTGGTCAGAGTTTACCAAGACGATGAGTCTCACTTAACTAGCTGTATTGCGTTCCAGACCGGTCACATGAGGCACATGGCATTGTTGTTTCCTGATTTGATGTGCATTGGTGCAACTCAGGGCACGTACACCAACAGGTGAGCTATGAGATGAGATGTTGGCATCACTGCTGGTGTAATTGATTTGGTTGGCCCGAGAAACGTGATAGTTGATATAATTAGCCTGGTATCCGTGGTGTAGTAAATCTCACGTGAACTCTAGCAGCTACTAGTGTAGTTGGGATGATCCCACAACAATACGTCTACTAGGATAGCAAACGATCGTTCGGGCGGACCTGAAGACCCCAGTTCTGCCCTTGCACCGGGACAGACTGGATCTTTCGAACTACTTATATAGGCCAACCAGTTATAATAAGAACACGCTACTAGCACGAGCAAAGCTAGCAGGCGTTATGAATCCTCGTGGTCCCAACAGCGGAAGGGTACGAGGCACGGGTAAGCCTTTTACGAGGGCACCGAGTGTTCAACACTCGGTTGGAAGAATATATAGGAGGCAATGCAAGCTCTCATAACCGTGCAAATAGGCAAGATATAGCCGTCACGTAAACCTTCCGATATATATAATCGGCCAATACACACACATAGTCTCTTGGCCTTGCCGGATGAACCCTCGCTAGTAAGCTTCGAGTCCACCGACAGGCATAACACACTCAAACAAGCTTGACCAGACGCTTACCTTGAAGCCGGACCTCGCTCTGTGTGCTTGAGCGGAATTCTGTTCTGTATTTGTGTTGCCCTTTCGGGCCATGTCCTAATATGCAATCCTAATCATGTATACTAATATCAAGTGAATTACGATCCCTTATGGATCTTCTTGCATGCCAAGCGACGCTCACACCGTCGCATGTGCCTTTTCATCCGTCAACGTCCCTTCCCAGACCGCGGCCGAATATTCAAAAGGTCGTCGAGACTTCCACGAACTCATCGCAACCCCCACCGAGTCTTCGTACCGTGGCTGAGCAGTGAATGCGAATCCGGCCAGTCCCATTATTAATAATAAGGACAGCCTGGGTTCAGTGACACCTTGAGCACTAACGGGGTTCAACGAAGACTCGCTGAAGACTCGGTAGTGACACGGTCGAGTATCTCGCACCGTCAAGTCACTGTACGTCATGTGATCGAGTGTTCGTGGCTTGGGCAACTTGAAGGCCGCCTGGTTATTGTCTGGTGACAATTGTCGGCACAGACGCAGAAATCGCTACACCACACATCGGTAATACCAATTTCCAAACCAATTAGATACTACATCCTATACTCCAATTTTTATCTTTCAAAACTTTCCAATATCTAACAGTGTCTACATGTATCGGTTTCAGTTTCATGGTGATGGACAAGTTTGGTTGTGGAGCGTTTGCATTGACAATGATTTTACCATGTTGTCTACAATAGAGACTGAACTTCCTGAGGCTTCAATTATCATGTGTCACTCCACGTGATTGATTATCTCAAACGAGAAATCCGTAGACGTGATTATGGGTTGACTGGCTACGAAAAGCTTCATCTCAAAACCTTTATTATGATGTGATAATTCGAGCTACGCCTGAGAAGCTTTTCGATCACTACCTGAGCGCACGCAAACAGATGTGTCGTGCAAAGCTGGGTTTTGTGGAATATCTGGAGATTAACTGGCTTTCGTGTAAAGAGCGGTGGTGTGCTTTGGATTTGGGAGAACTGCTGCACCTCTGAAATAACACGAACAAAGCAAGCTGAGGTGCCGCCAAATATGTACTGTCCAAACAGACGTCGATGTTTGAACGTATTGAATCACATCTCTTTCTCCAGCCGCTGGTAAAGACACCTACCACATCAAGACCACACGTATCGGCCAACGAGTACAAAACTTGTCAAACGACAGATTATACCGTGATAGCAGATGGACTGATGTTTGCATTCCAAACTGGCAAAAGCAAAGAAACGTAGATTGACTATGCGGTAGGTTGTCGTTATTGGTTTTGTTTCCATTATTTAGTTTCTCTTGTAAAACTATTACTACAGGTGAACATGGGTACGAACTCATACAGTTGCGGCTTCAACCGGACCCAACTCTTACTGTGCCGCCATACCTTATTTCTGCGGCAGCATAAATCACAGTCACCAGTTATTCCCTTCGAAGCTATTCCGCCACCATGGTGTCTGCTGAAGAGACCGACGACTCGGACCTACGAGAAGATGTGGCGTCTATTGCTGACGTGGGTGGTGTGAAGCCACCGAGAGTAATTTCTTAAACGCCATGTACCGAAACGTATTCGCTGTATGCCAACGGATCGCAGAGGTGGTCGCTGACAAAGGGACGTATAACTATAGTCGATGGCATATGGCGGAACACTAGCGGCCACGAGAGCCCAGGTCCGGGTGTGGTGAGTGCCATCGGAACTTTCCCCGAAGGACGACTTACGATCGGGGGGATCGGGATATGGCGATCTCAACCGACATGGGGCAAGGGAATGGAGATCCGGTGTCAGCTTCGGCTGACCTGAAGCCAGAAGCCGACGATCAAGAGTGGGCGGCCGCGATCGGGCCACAACCGATCTCAGTCAAACGCTGTAACTAAAAGCCTCAAGATGCCAGCCTAGATTCATGGAAGAGCGATCAAGACACGAGAAGTCAGGATCTACGGCGGAAGGCCAAGGTCAGGTCAAGATCGTCCGGAAGATCAAGCCGATCGGACTTGCGGGACGAGTCGGAAAAGGGTCAGGAGACGGATATCAAGGCTCCATGGACTGAGATCAGCTGTAATTAGTGGAGATCGGGGTGATCTCGAAGGGCCGGTGATCAAGTTGAAGATCAACGATCAAGCTGAAGATCGATGATTGAGAGGAAGAAGGTTGACGATCTTTATAAAGATCGCCAATCAGGGTCAGGATCGCCAGGTAAGGTCAAGTTCGCTGATCAAGACGAAGATCACCAACCAGAAGCGAGATCGGCGATCAGGGGGCGAAGTTCAAGATCGCGAGATCGTTCGTCCGATCAAAGATGATGAGAGCCGAGTTTATCTGAAGATGGGATACAGGACGGCGCAGGACGCATGCTGAGATGGGTAGGCAGTAGGTATATATGGATAAGCAATCAGAACAAAATCTGCGTAGAAGTGCACAAGTGGTTTCCTCGCACCCGGGACGTCTTAAGACATATTGGCTCGTTACGAGGTGTTAAAAGGAGACTTAGGTAGAGGTTACTAGCGTCGTAGTGTAAAACCTTGGTTAATATATTAGCCAGATTTACCTACACCAGTTTCCCCTACTTTAAGTGTAAAAGTCCCTGACTATCCAGCCTTTGGTGCTTGACTGGAAGTCAGATTCGATCTCAAAAACTATAGATCCGCTATTGGAAGGGGCAAGCAACCCGGAACGGAGAAGAAGAACAAGGACACGCTTGTCTAGGCATTTCGGTGCTTAAAATAGACATAAAACCCTAGATCAAGGCCGATCGTCCCTAATCAGGTCCTATTTAGGGCTTATTATCAGGGCGCGGAGCGAAGATGCTCGCGCTGCCCCACACATCCCACGTCCCGCCAGGACGGTCAAGTTTCTACTGATAGGACACCTTCGGATCCGTGAGAGAGCAGATCCAGCTCACCGACGGGTACACAAGGTGAGACCAAGTTCAGCCGATCACGGAACATCGGGGGACCCCCACCGTCAGTCGGTGTCTGGGCGCAGTGTGTGAGTGGAGATCGGCCTCAACCAGATTTTGGCTGATCCCGCTACACCACATGGATGTTGGGGATGAGAGTAGTGAAGAGAATACAGGCATTTGCGACATTGCTAAAGATGAGAATACAACAAGTCACCGTCTTGATATGGGTTCTGTGGCCAACGACAGAGGAATATCTGACACAAAATCAACGCGAAGATCTCATAATACCGTATCAATAACACATCTGCCATTGGTTAACTTGAACGAAGCTAGCCACCCGTCTGGACGCCCATGGCTTCAGCAGACAGTAAATATATCGAAGCAAAAACAGGGTAGAAAGAGAACCAGGAACTTGCCGGCCGTCTCACTACAATATGAGATGCCACGCTAGCCAAGTTTGCTGAAGAGGCGCAGAAAGAGCAGATATCTCTTATGCTACTATGGAGCTATAAATCTACGTGGATATATCAATTCTGGTGGGGGTCGTGGAATTTGACGAGCTTGCTAGATTTAGCGATGACGGATGGCACAGTGATCAATGTCTAACGAGTGCAACGCATCGAATTATGGCAGAAGCATCGTGGAATTCCCCTCGACACATTCATGTGGGCAACCCGATGTTTGCATATTTCGAAGATGATGACCAGCGCAACCGACTTTTGGACACAAAGAATTATATTTTTAGCAAATGTCACGAATGTTTCGCGAAGTTGTGCCCAGTCTACATTAATGTCGACTTCAGACATGGGTGTGCAGTTATCATTGATATTAAGAGACGTTTCTATGACCCATTGAGAAGAAAAAACACGAAGATGGGGCGGAAAGAAAGGTGAACAATGTATTTTTAGAGCTAGTCGACCCGGCCTAAAACTGGAGACTCTGAAGTATGGCGCATGGCTTTAAGAAGACAACTTAACCTGTGGCGTGTACGTTGCTCGCTAATCCGACTATTACCTATAAGTCTGCATATTGCCCCAAGATAAGAACGTATATACTGGTACGGAACCCTTGTCGATGACTGAGCTGGAGAGAATTCGCTATAAGTTTTTTTGCTATGTGATGTTCGGGATGCAAACCAGCAGAACTACGTTTGTGCCTTATTTCATTACCCAAGTCTGTTTACAGTTAACCCAGTCTTCAGTCTTTACGCTATATTTGCGGACAAAACAAAGGACTGCAACGCCGTCACTGCGCCAATTTTTGATGGTTACACACGAAGATCATTTGACATTGTAACAAGTAACTTTTATGTGTCGGACATAAACTGATGTCTAGATGGTCACGCGGCGACGTCATACCAATTGTATGAAAAATCTACTCGCTAGATATTCGTACCGAAAGCCATAACGGAACCATCTAACCTAAGCCCACATGTGTTTTCCAATTGTCGTCCATTTTATGACGATCTATTGGTGGATGTAACGAGTGCCTTTGTCCATTGGCTATAATAGACAGAAAACTCTACATAATCGACTGGTACCATTGGTGCCGCTTTGCTTGTGTAAGGGTACGGCGAGCCAAATTGGCCTACTTCCAATTCGCCACATTTGACGTACGTATACAAAACTAGGATACACACTTCAGTGTGCAAGTTTTGTGCGGATGGTTGGATTTCCCGCAAGTTCGTCTACCCGCAACGCGAGCTAAGACTTCAATGTTCACTCTTGAATTATTCAGCATAGTCTTCAGCAACTTCACCGGTACCATGGCTCCACGACGCCTCGCAATTCTTCTGTGGACAAGTCGAAGACCTCCAAGAAGTACAAGATGTGGTCGGAGACCGACTTGCTTCGTGCTTTGACGGCAGTTCGTGAGAAGCAGTTATCGAAGCATGCAGCCTTCCGCGTCTACGGAGGTCCTGTTAGAAATCTGACACGGTATTTGAGTGGCGAGACGAATCTCGGATATCTCGCAGGTCGGACCCCTGCCATTCCGTTGATGAAAGAGGATGCCATCGTGGAGGGATTGCTCGATAGAGCCCGGCGGGGATTTCCTGCTACCCGCTGGCGTCTGAAGACAATGCTGTTCGACATTGTTAGCGACGGAAGCCGTCATCAGTTCAGCAAGTCTGGACCGTCCGACCACTGAAACGCCGGGTTTCTGTATCGGCATTCGCAACGGATATCCATCCGTAAGAGACGTATTCTTGATACAGCACGTGTACATGCTGTTTAAACATCGGAGATAGAGTACTTTTTCGCTGAGTACGCTAGCTCCCATAAACAATATTCGATTTGCCACCTCAGATCTTCAATTGTGACGTAACCGGGGTGGATCGGAGGGACGCCAAAGAAAGTAATAACCGAGTATGGTGCCAAAAACGTGTCTGTCCGGCGAGGTGCCAATCGGGAAACACACATCCGTACTGCACTCAGTCAGCGCTACAGGGGCATTCATACCACCACTGTTCTTGTTCACAGATTGGTCTGCTTTAACCAATTCCTTGGTGGGATGTCCGGCAGGTAGTGTTGCAACAGCAACAGACAATGCATTCATCAACGGCGAGGTGTTTGAAGATTGGCTAGATCATTTTATCAAGCATTTTCCACCAGTTTGCCAGTGCTACAAATACTGGACAACCACGTTTCACATATTGGTTTGGCTGTTCGACACAAGTGCATCGGAAATGTGTTTCAATCTTCTTAGATTCCCGCCACACACGACTAGATGCTGGATGCTTTCGCACGTTTAAGTCGACTTGGCGAGATACTATAGAAGAGTGGTCGTTGAATCACAACGTAGGAAATTTACCGCGCCATTGCCGTGCAGAGATCATCGGCCAGGCTCTGATGAAGTCTATCACACGGCTGGGTATTACGAACACCTGGAAGTCGACCGGGTTGTGGCCCCTTAATCAGGGAGTTGCTCTGTTAGCCATCAAGAATACATGTACAGCCGAGGCTACTTCTAAATCGAAGTACGCGTGGTTTGTTGCAGTGCATGACCCATTTCCGATTACCAACATCGACGAACGTAGCAAGCGACGTCTGGGTAATGATGGCATCGATCTGGCAGCATTTAGGTTGTATAATATCGTGAATAAGACCTGGTCAAGTCAAATAAAAATCAGAGCGCGATCGGCCAACAAGACCTAGTCATGATGAAGTCGGCATCGAAGAGACCCCTGACCTATGAAGACGTCGTCGAATTTGAAGAGCTAAAAGCGTCTCAAAACATAGCTGCCGAAGAGACCAAAAGGATGCGAATAGAAGATGCAGCAAGCAAGAAAATCGAAAAGGTATCACGAAATAAAAAAGAACGCGACACACTTGCAGGAACTGAGAAAGAAGTCGAAGCTACTCGTAAAGCCGAAGTCTCAGAGCGCAAGTATGAAGCCAAGGCTGCGGGGAACATTAGAAAAGCTGCTGAGAAAGCCGAGGACGCGAGGCGAAAGGAAAAAGCCGAAGCGTGGAAGAAGCAAAACGAAAGCAAGAAGCCAAGATAGAGAGGGAAAAGCTGCCAAAGCTGTACGTAAAGCGGCGGACGCAAATTCGAAAGAAAGAAGCTAAGGTTACTAAGATCAAGTAAGCGAGTCCGCACGAGATGTTTAACATCGCGAATGGCTAGTAAACGCACCCACACAAACGACTTGGCAGGTTTCACAACAAGTACCAGCGCGACCGAAGAACCCAAGATCTCCACAAACTTCACAAGTGGTTTAGTGCTTTCGCCGCAAATTGAAGCGTATGCAGATGTATGATAGAAATGCTCAGAGATAATAGCCATGTGGAGGCATATTGCTTTACGGTTTTTGACAATCACAAAATATAAAAGGCATTTTTCTTTTTTATCATAGCTTCATGGATACGAGTGGAGTGTACTTACCGCACACCACTTGGAAGCTGAAACACGAAGCTTTTTTAGGGTGTGCCGATCAACGACCATTGACAGGGAGGTTGGCTTCTGCAGCCAAATTTAGAAGAAGAAAAAAGTCGGCCAAATTAGTTCGCCGTACCTTATTAGATCAAAAGATATAAATAAAGTAAGAAATGACTGTTTGGACCGGCCTCGAATTGACATTTTCCCTTATCCACTTTGAGGTTTTATTATCAACCAGTACACGCAAAACTTGGCGGCTTTGTGCCTCTCAGCATTAAATTATGCCATCATGAATATGATTACACATACTTAGACGCCCATGGTTGGCAGCAAGAGCAAGTGCAGCGGCGCGAGTAAACTGGAAGCGGGCCATTATGAAGAATGCGGAAGTCTAAAAGTTGCTGTTGCCAGACCTGGCATTTCAAGGTGATTTTGAATAACACCGTTGGAAACGAGTTTCCATCCCCGTAGTTAATGCTCGGTAGAGCGTGGGCTGGTGCTACGTGCACAGTCTTGAGCCGGGCGCCAGGTGATTCAATACAAGAACAAAGATTGGAACTCATCTCCATTTGCCAATCTTGAACGACAAGGACGGATATCAACCTTATCTTAGGCGTTGCTTCACAAAGGCAGTCGCTGCGCTCCTGCGAGGAAAAGATTCTCACCTGGAGAGTGTGGTGCTCGGCTCGCTGCGGAGCTCGGCGCTGGGCCCGCCTCCGCAAATACCGCGCGGGTTTGCTGCGGCTACGTGACCTCGCATCCGCTCGATTCCGTTGGACCCGTTTATGACAAGTTCACACCTCCTCGCAAAAATTACTGTGCATGCAGACATTCACGTAGAGCGTGGGGGGATACAGAAAAGCGTTCGTGTTTTGTGTTGACTCTCGTCTATCGTGGTGTCAACAGATTAATCAATTGCGTCGCCATTGTTGCGCGTCAAATCATAGGATGCGTTCCATTCTAGCGGCTGATTAAGTAATTAGTGATGGCGAGTGTTCGGTACGAATTGTCAATGTAGCCCTTGTGTCCATAGCCCCGGCGTACTGCCTACATTAAGTTTTAAAAGTGCCTCCAGTACGATGAGGATACATAAACGCTAAGTTTCAAAAGTGCTTCCAGTAAGAGGAGGATACATTAACGCTACTGCTATATAATACTTGCTTGCGAAACTCACGAACCGTTCAGAAACGAGCGTCAGTTCGAGCCCCCCCCCCCCCCCCCAAAGTTCCCCCTCACAAGTGCGCTCAATGGAATACCAAATACGAAATTGAGTTAGGCGCCAAGGCCGGTAGCAAGCCAAGCAAATGGCAAGGTTGGGATGGTCTATGCAGATTCTTACTCGCTTATGGTCAAGAAGAAGAGTGACTACATCTCATCAAAGCTCTGACTGACATTGTGGCAGATCTTTCTGAGGAAAAAAACGCATGAAAAACGACGCGTCCTGCTGTATTCACAGCATTCTACAGAGATAATGTGATGAAGCACGTTTTGAAGCAGCACCCGTCACGTTGGATAGAGCTCGATGGCCTTCCGCTTCAAGAAACCGTGCGGAAAAACTATTTTTCCCGGGATCGTACCATCATACCGTTCTTACCTTCGCGGCCCGCGTTGTGTTTTTGAGTGCCAATTGGAGTCGTAAATGCAATCACAGGCTTGTATTTCGATGACGGGGCGGCGCTGATGGACGAGGCATTCAACGAGCAACAAGATCAAAGAAGTTTGGCCACCGTTGCAAAAGTTTGGTCGGTTCGAAATCATTTTGGACTGTAGGGCTGGAGCTATCAGCTACCGTGGAGCAGCAAGCGCATTCAATGTATTTGGAAAGCGCCTTCTGAACATGGAACAGTGTTGACAGTCGGGGACTAAACGTTTCGGCCTGGCCTGGTCAAAACTGGGTTTAAAAATGGCGCCACAGGCACGGCAGACAGCAGCGCGTTCTCCAGTTGTATCAGCGGCCCCACTAAGCCCCACCTTATCCGCGAGGGGTAGCCTGCAAGTGTCTGGTCAAGCTCTTCCGTATGATGATCCGAACCCGGCAGGGCGGGCGTTATGCTGTCCGTTTGGATCTCTTGCCACAGGACGAAGGCTCTCAAGGGTGTCACCATGCCTCGTGCGGTTCGTGTACTTTATATCTAAGGCTCTGCTCTATATTACGTTTGTGTTTAGCCTCTATTTGCTTTATATGGTGACCGAGTTCGATCAGCGAGCATGTGGCTAGCTGAGAGAGCTACACCCTGTTTAATTTGTTTAGATATGTATTATGAACTAAATGCAAGCCAACTATCTTACACTCCAAGTCTTTCTGCTTCCATTGGTAAATATCAGGCGTGCAGCGATCGACGATGCCTCCATTTGCTTTGCGCGTGATGAAGGCTGAGCATAGAGCGTCGTAGGCTGGTCGGTGCTCTAGTCGCATTTTCCTCCTGTGTTATCGCAGCGAGCCTGCTGTCTTCGTGCGGCCCTTCCCGTCGATGGTGCCGAGCGCGGTGTTAGTCTTGGTGTCCAGAGATTCTGCTAGCGTCCAGAGTGCCTGCTTCCACAGCTGATGCGCGACGCCGCCTTGGTCCTGCGAAGATGAAGGTATGTCTATATCCCTGCCCCCTGCGATGATCATGTTGTTGATGCAGGCCGTGAGGTCTGCACGGACGAACTGCTGCTTCTTTGCGTCGCTGTTTGCCACAGCTCCAGCGTGTACCAGTTATACAAGCATCCCGCCAGCGAGTGCGTCTCTGCGATGACGTCGGTGCGCAGCAGCAGGTCGGTGTGGTGGCGGGACTACTCGGTGGAACTTCCTGCATCGCCACGAACTTCTGCAGCGTGCGCTGCATTGACGCCATCGACGCTAGAATTTGGGTTACAGCTGCACCAAGAACTGTTGTGTCTCCACCAGCCCGTTGCCTAAGCTGGGCATAGTTCTCGGTCTCCCATTCTGTTCGAAGCTGCCGTCCCCAGTCAGTGCAGACTTCTAGCAACAGCCGTGCCCCCAGAGCAGCATTGGTGGCATCCAGGGCTTCATGGAAGCGGTAAAAGTGATGGGACGTGAATCCCGTGGCTGCCTTCTCCCGCGCTACCGATGTTGCGACGTCTTCAAGATGAATAAGCAGTGCTGCTAGTGTGGCATTCAGGACGGCAGTGTCGACGTTGAGGCTGGTGTCAGTAAAGCCGCTTACGTTCGTGAAAAGCTGGTCACGCAGCGTCAGTACCTGTGCATAATCAAGGTCCGACAGCAGCTCCTTCAACGTGGTAACGGAGGGTGTGACGCACGGCAGGTGAGGGTCCTTGTAGCCGGCCAGGACTTTGCCCACGCTCTGAACCTCGCGCGTAGTGGTGCCCACATAGGCAAAAGCCTTGGTGAGCGAGTCCAGCAGCCAACCTCCGCGCGTGGAGATCCACTGAATAGCGAGTAGCGACGACGCGTTTGCGTACGCAATTGAGCCACGACGCAACGAGTGACTTGTGAGTCCGGGTGTCAGCTCGGGGGCCAGGGGGGGGGGGGGGGGGCGGTTGCCGTAGTCAGTCGCTCGGACATCACAGTGATAAAGTCGTTTATATACTTAGATACGTTAGGCCTTCCGCGAACGCTTTTTGCAGGAGGCTCATCCACTTCGTGCTCGTTATCCTCCAACCTCTCCAGTAGATAATAGCCTCCTCCTGACTATAGGTCTTTTCTCCAGGCAGATCTGACGACGCGGCGTGGGGCACCAGCGGAAACACGTAGCTGGAAGGCTCCGAAGCACCAGCGAATAGCAATCCTAAGGCGTGCAGCATACACTGCTCCCAATGCGCGGCAGCCTTGTAGATAGAAATACCTTGTACCACAGAAGTTTTAGCCCGAGCGATGTGCAGAAAGAGCTCCCCCTACTCAGCCATGGACAACTGCTTCTTCCGTGTAAAGCAGGTGTCGATCGCACGACCGAATGCATGCCACATTACCGTTAGTACAGCAGCATCGTGCAAACTCTTTTAATCCGATCCAGCGCCCTTGATTGCCGTTTCTTGCACCAAAACACACAGGTCATTGAGCGTGCATCCAGGTGCTTCCCCTGCTTGCTGACCCACTCGCAAGTTTCGCTCCTCGATAGCAGCTCCCATTTTATCACGAATTTTTTCAATTCTTTTGCTGTCCGACAAGTAAGCAGGATACCGCCCACGCAAAAGGTTAACAACTTGGGACATATAACCCACTGCAGTAACCTTAGCTAGAGGGCTGCCTCGTGCACTAGGCTTAGATTGCAGAAAACTCAAAAGCGCAGTTAGCAAGGAGTAGAAATTTTGACTGGGCATGGCTTCAGGAGCAGACAGAGTCTTAGTGATGCTACCAATAGAATCATCATCCATGTTACCAAGAGCTAAGAATTCACGGAAGCACTTCATTGCTGCTGCCTCCTGGCCTGCCGTCCATTGCGGGATGTCTAGTCCTCTCGCCGCTCGTTGCATCTTTTCGAAATGAGAGTCGCTACAGCCATTAGTTAAAGCTAAATATTGCGTTGGGATTTATTGATTAATTTTGAGTAGGTATGTTTTACATTTAAAATTTGTAACGTCATTTATCCGATAAATTTCTCAATGTCCCAACATAATTGGGAAACTATTGGGAATCTACTTGATCGGTCTCTGATTGGCAACAAATATTTATGCACTTTTTCTTATTGGCTGAATTGTAGGACAGCCCAGACATGACAAATCTCGAAAAGTATTCAGTTGGGAGTACTTACCTTATCCTACATTAAGCTCTCGAAAGTGCCTTAATGAACCTGATAGAGGTAGTAGGCAAGAATGTCCATATTGACGAAGCCTGCGTACAGGTTACGCCGCATTGATTCCGCGTCGTCACATGGAGCTCGGTGCCTACAGAAAACGTTGAGACCCGGTATGTGCGGGAACAAATCCAGGCTATTAATAGCTGATGATGCAGCTTCGCCCTATGCTACACTAGAAGCATATGCGCGCCAATAATTCCACGAAACGCCGATACAAACTTACTAGTATTGATACCTACTCTACTCACTACTTCTTGTAAATCTTAATAAATAAAATGATTGTCTGTCTGTCGTGTTGCGCTTTTCCGCACTTTTGAATGGCTGAAATGTTTATCTAAAAATCAGTGTATGCGATACGTAGGATTTTCTGAGATTTAGAAATGTTATTTTCGTAGAAGGCATACCGGAACCCACTTTTTATTCCTACTAAGCCTTAGAATTCCTACCAAGGGTATTCCTATGACGGGGTGCCACAACCTTCTGTACCATAATATAACCGGTAGCTATCGATATGGCCACTAATCAAGGTGGGAGGCAAGCGATATTCAATCGAGGAAGCGCGAGTGACCAGCGGATGAAAATGTAAATCTTGATTCTGACAATTATGAGAAGAACCCTGTTAATTAATTAATTGCTAATGCTGGTAGCATATTTAACGGTATTTCGGACCGTGCTGTGGGCGATGTAGAAAGAAAAAAGTTGTGAGATGAATTAGCTGAAATGGAAGGCCCCTTTATCAATTTTTAAATAGTGTACCATTGCTTGACTTGATCTGACTGTATTTTACAAACAGAGACGTTCATATAGCTCCAATTTTATGGTTACTTTGTATTATATTACACAGGGAAGAGGGAAAACACACTTAATGCTATATTTCAGGAGTTTTACTACGGAAACGTTTGTTCTCGCACGTAAAAAAGTTGCACTGGGGTAGTGCGAGTTGGCTCCGGCGCTTTGCGGCGCTAATGTCTAAATTGACGAGTCTGACACTCTCTATCTCTGCGAGACTAGTTCTATTAAGTGTACCGTCCAGTATTGCGAGACCCCTTACATACACTAAAGTGAACTAACCCGTTAGATTGATGTCAACTCCAGAATTGATGCCTTCGTCGCAGACTATTAATTTGTGGATCAAAATATGGGCCATTTTCGCAAAATGTCTGGACCAGAGTACCTAATTTACAAGTCCAGTCCATACTACTTTGAAGTACAATGTATTTGTAACAAGGGCTGCGACCTTCTGAGAATCAACCTTTAATACTAAACCCAAGATAACTACTAAGATAGCAAGGACGGGTGTCATTTCATCTGAAGGATTTGCTCCGCTGCGCGTCGCAAATGCAGTCGCTGCGCTTCTGCGATAAAAAGATTCTCTCACCTGGAGAGTGCAGTGCTCGGCTCGCTGCGGAGCTCGGCGCTGGGCCCGCCTCCGCAAATACCGCGCGGGTTTGCTGCGGCTACGCGACCTCGCATCCGTTGGTCTGCTCCGTTTCGATTTCAACTGGATTTCACCGGGTGAATGATGTGAAATTCACCCCCTCCTTTCCACATGGTCGCTATAACAATTAACTGTAGTCGAACTTTGTGTGTCCCTTCGACTCGAAGGGATTGCGGCTGGTGCATAGCTCACAATCCATACTCATGTTGCTATCCTGTCCGTTTGACGACCGGAGAGATGAAATTATTTGATCGGCTGTTCAACAAGAACAAGGGTTGCAAACTAATTTATGGAGCACCCACCTCGTTAACCAGCTCAACGATTGTCCGTGGAAATCCTCAGAGGAATACCCCCCGCTGGCTCAACTCTACCTTTGATGGTCGTGTACATGCACCTATTTCACACATCGGGTAATAGCACCCTCATGACTCAAGAGTCTTGAGTCGTGGTCGTTCTTGACTGTACATGTACAAGTATGAGGCCAACGGCAACTAGGTGTCACTCAGGATGCGGTTATGGCGTGCTCGAATATAATGAGTGACAGAATAGCCGATCGCCTTGTCGTAAGACACCGAGTGCTGCGTATTTCGGGGCACGCTGCATCTTCCGCGATGGCAATCGATTTGACGCTCTCGTACACCGCAGCAGTCCTCACTGAGGACTCGTCAGCGAGGTTTCTTCGCTGCCCCGCATTACGTGTATTATACATGATACATGTGTAGTCACACTTAGCTAAGCGTGTTTTCCGTATATTGGCAGGACCGTTCGGGTAGTGATTAATGGGGTCGAATTGATTAAAGCGTTTGCAGTGATTCACTTGTGAGCACCGGCGTCTAACACTTCGAGATTCGAAGTGTTATTATTATTATTATAGTGCTTACTCTATTAACTGAGTCTGCATCAAGCTGAATTCTAGGAACACAATCGACGAAGTTACCAACATACATCTCGTATCATTGATTGCCAGCAACGCAGGATTTGAAGCTATAGTACAACACGTACGAGCTGTAGCACAATGTGATATTTTAATACTTTAAAAGGTCTCGCATCTTGTTTTGCGAATCCGCAGGCTAACCAGCAACCCCAATGACCCCAACGGGCAGAAGAAGGCTTTCCTGAATTGGCAGATTGAATATTGCAGCCACGGCTGATTTGGCATGTTAAATTAATCACCAGGTCTTTTGTCATTGCCCTTTGATTTAACATGTACGTACAGCTCAAGGAAAAAGTAGAGAATGAAAAAGGTCACAAGTACTTGTGAAAGCAAGAAAAAAGTAGAGAACGAAAAGGTCACGAGTATTGTGAGTCAATGTTGACGCCGACGAATTGCGATGCTTAATTAAGATATTAAACACATGAGCAGCCAGATTACCATGCAGTGTCCAATTCACCGCATAAGTGCTTACACTTTCCCTATTTAAAGGCTAAACTTAATTAACTAATCTAAAAAACGAAGTTTTCACTTGTCTTGAGCACCACATTGCAAAAACAGTTTTCTTTTGGAGTACGCAAACTTGTTTGCGTCTCGCTCAGCTGGTGTAAACTCCTTAGCTGGTTTGCACTGCCATTATCTCACCAGTTGGGGAGGCAGTACGGAAGTTTGCTGCATAGGCTATGCCTTATTCTGCAACTAACGTTCCTTAGAAAAGTCTGTCATCTTGGTGTTTGATTTGTTTTCCGCTAAATTTTTATTGTTTTTGTTTGTTTGTTTGTTTGTTTCTTGAGGGGGGGGGGGGGCTTATTAATACTCGTGGTTAGAAACTGTAGCATATTGCGGCATTGGTTCTGACAACAGGATTTTGCTGCGCCGAGGGATTATTAATACTGCCACTCAATTACTTGAATGTGATATTCATCAAATTGAAGCAAGTTTTTTTTTTTAAATTTACGGCTAAACTCGCAGGAGTCCTCGCTGCGAGTTCTCCACCTAAATGACTGCTTTTAATATATATAATACTTCAAGAGTAGCCCTGTTGAAGGGCATTTCTTCAAACCGTGGTTTAAAGATTGCTGAGGAGTCAATCGTAAATATCGTCGAGGTCTAGACTTAGATGGTGCTGTTTGATTTCCGCGATACAGTCCTTGAGATGTGCTTACGATATTCCGGCACATTTGTTCTATGTAGATAACCAGCTAATTATATCGTTTAAGTATCTACATCCGATCAAGCGGACTGGAGACAATACGAAGTATTATATCATAAAAAATATGAAATCGGGTGCTGGATAAACGACCTGTTGTGATGACGTCGCTACTTGTCTGTCCTAAGGCCTCGGAAGCTAATGTGCTATTTCAGGTAAAATCTCGCCGAGAGTTTTACATGTAGCCCGAATATAAGAGAGTGTACACGATGTTCAAGTGCTCGTGGAAGCACGAGTTGTTCTAGCGCATTATCAAATAGCATATGGATACGGTCAATGTAAAGACAACAATCTGAACTTGTTGCTTACTTTACAGACTCCGCCCAGAAACTGAAATGCAATACAGCTTATACCCTCGCAAACGTGGTCATACTTCGCTCAGCATTTTCAGCGGAAACATACGTGGTACTAACGATTTGCAAAAATCCATATCCTATGTTTACTTGGTATACTTTGGGAACTTAGAAGGTCCACCCTATTCAATTTCTGGGCGGAATATGTACTGTACCTGTACTTTTGTTTACGCAAGTTTTTCACGTGTCGACGCGGAATCAAGGTGGCGACCACGACGCCACATAATAATTAATCAGCCGCTAGAATAGAATCCAACATTAGATTTGACGGACAATCAGAGATGGTACAGCATTTTAATCTGGGTGAGCCAACATACTAAATAACGTCTCGATCGGCAGAGGGTCACAGTAATAAGCAACTCTGTACGGTATCGATGTCAAACTGCCAGACCGCAAACTCTTATCCGATCGTCATTTCCGAAAACGCCGCGCCGCACACTCAGTTTAGCAAGCACAACCATCTTCGCAATGGCTCGCTTCCAGTTCGCTCTCGCTGCGCTGCTTGCTCTTGCTGCCAACAGTGCTAGCGCCTTCACCGTCGGTTCGCCCTCTGGCCTGGCTGCCGGCACCACTGGCGGAGCAGCCGGCAAGACGGTGTATCCGACCTCCAACAGTGAGCTGGTGAACTACCTGGCCTCAAAAGATCCCCTCGTGATTGTGTTAAACAAGACCTTCGACTTCCGTGGCACTGAGGGTACGACCACCGAGACGGGTTGCCGACCGGATTATACGCGTGAGTGCATGGCTAAGAAGAACGGCTACAAGAGTCAGGATGTGATCATCACCGGCGGAAGCATGGCTAACACGGGTGGTTGCACCGGTGGCACTCAGATCAAGTTGACCTACGACAATGCCGCTCGCAAACGCATGATTGTCACAGGCAATAAGACCATCCGCGGCATTGGCAAGAGCGGTGTTATCAAGGGCAAGGGCTTGATGCTGGACGGCGACAACATTATCGTGCAGAACATCCACATCACGGAGCTGAACCCGCACGTCGTCTGGGGTGGCGACGCGATCTTTATGCAGGGTAAGCAATCTACCACTGCGTTGAACAAGATTTGGCTTGACCACATCAAGATCTCGCGCGTTGGCCGTCAAATGATCGTCACGAACAAGGCTGGCGCTGCCACCATGACCATCAGTAACTCGGATTTCGACGGAAATACAGAGTACTCTGCGACGTGTGACGGACACCACTACTGGACCTTCCTGTTCTACGGCAAGAACACCGGTGTGAGCATGCTCAACAACTACGTGCACGGTACCTCCGGTCGCTCGCCAAAGATTGGTGGCAACCCGAACGAAAAAGTCGTTGTGCACGTGGCTAACAACTACTGGGGCAACAACACGGGCCACTCGTTTGAGCTCGGTGTCAACGGATATGTTCTGGCAGAGGGCAACTACTTTGATAACACTAAGGAACCTCTGTACAAGGGAACGGATGGATCTCTTTATGCTGCAACCAATAGCGACGAATGCTCCAAGTACCTGGGGCGTTCGTGCGTGGCTAACACTCTCGCTAACAGCGGCAGCTTCCAGTCTCGTAATGGTGGGACCGCTCTTAAAACGATCAAGGGCGTCTCCACTTTTGTGCAGTACAAGCCAGATATCACTGAAACGACGAGCGGTTCCAAGGGGAAGCAAAAGCCATCCCAGTCGAAGGGATCGCAGCAGCAGCAGCAGCAGCAACAACAATCTTCTCAAGAGGGTGAATCTGCCCAAGAGGAGTCTTTCGTTACCATCGGTTCGGAGCAGCAACAGGTTCAGCAGCAGCAATGGGGTGGCAATTTGCCGTACCAGGGAGGCTCGAAGTCTAAATCTAGAAAACTGGCTGTCAAAACGATCAACTTGGCGAATGAGTGGAAACAGACCACAGGCAACTTCGGTGTCGGCAAGCTGGACTAAGCGGGAGCTGAAAAAGCTATTCCGGGGGACACGATGACCTACTATATGTTTTTGGAGACGGTGCATAGTTGTGTTGGAAATAATGGATGTCAAATGAAAGCATAGAATGCTGTTTCATCAAACGTGCGCATCTCCTATTACAGACAAATCCGGCTATTGTGGAGGTGTTTGGTCTCATCTCCAGACACCTCTTATAGATTCTTACACTTACAAGAGAAACACTACTACTTCGGAAGTAGTACTTCCTCTGTCCGGAAATATAGGGCCAGGTCGCACGTACTAATAAGTACGTCCGGAAATATAAGGCCGCCTGATTCACTTAATAATTGTACGGGCTCGATTAGGTGCGAGCAGGCATGTCCCCTGGAGGTATACTTAACAGAAAAGGTATCAAATACCCTTTTGAACGTTTCCAGGAGTACCCTTTTGAAACCAAGAAAAATGAGATACTGAAGACTTGAAAGTGCTGTAAACCACTTTGCATGGAAGTCAACAGCGGCTCAAGCTGTATTTATGAGTAATAAAAGTCATTTAAACATGATTATGATCTGGAAGAGCGGCTAGTAGACTTTAAGTGACAATAGTATGATCCCATACCTTTACGGTACCAGTGAGATTTACGGTATTGTGTGTAGTCAAGAGAGAACGGTAGATTTACAAGATTGCCACGCTGCGGTACATGGTTCCAACCACTTAGATTGGACCGCTACAGGATCTTAGTCTACCTTAGCGATTGCTGCGGGCTGAGTAACTAGTCGCGAGGTGTTCTTGTTGAAGCGGAAGCTACGCTGTAGATATGACTTACAGAAATATTGTTTTGATTGAAGCATTGGTGTCTTTTCGTTTTATGATGGGGGTGTCGTAAGCGAATGCAACTAGCATAAGTCCAAGCACGACAATTGGTGCTGATCTGGAAAAGCAATAGATGTTGTTGACCATCTTTAAGTCAGATAGTGCTGTAACCTCCTTATGGTCTTGCACAATGTTGACCACCACCCTTTGTCATTTGTGCACAATATGATTTCAGTACACCAGCGTCTCAAGGAGTCGGGTCCGCAGTAGCATCGCATCACTGTCGCATCAAAATGCTCTGTACTCACATGTCAATCATGGCATAAAGTTGCTGGGTCGACCGATTGTATATAGTATATAATATACAGTAGAGAGACTTGTCCCCAAGTACGAGAAGCAAGAAATGCCAGTCAGCATTACACTTGAAGGTTGTTAGATGAAGCAGCAACTTGCGTCGGAAATTGCCGTCATGTCAAGATTTCGGCGTAGTTAAAGGGGATTTTGCGCACTGAAGAGAATGAAAAAGGGACCTCGCCGAGTCAGGCTGAGCAACAATGCGGTGAAAGGAGAACTACAAGCTTTTCAGTACACCGGTTCGAGGCATTGAGAATGGCGGAGGCTGTTAAGTAAGTTCAACAATGCGTTTGGACCCTGCATGAAAGCCAGCATACAATAAACTGAGGTACCCATTTCAAAATTACAAGCTTTCAATACAAATATACAGTATAAAAACCGGGACCAATTTGAAGGGTTCCAGGAATACCTACGTTGTTCAAAAAGGCATGGTGGTGAAAATGCCCCCAGGGACAATGATTGGCTGCCTGCGATGAAAAGACAAAATAATGGATTTGAACATCAATCAGCTAACGCTTATTTACTTTTCTAATTTTAGATGTGATGTGGCCCTATATTTTGCCGGACACAGGAGTATTAATCATGTGAACCTTCCTATATTCATAGAATATATTACAATTTAAAGAAAAAATTACTTAAAATTCTACGAAATGATTCTTGAACGGATTTTTCAGGACACACCCAGGACATCGACATGTTGGCCAATAAGACCGTATTATGAAGTTTTACTTAGTAATTGAAGATCACATTTTCTTATCTGCTAAACGGCGCAGCCGAACGACGGATATCCAGCTTAATTGACCTCTTCTTCGCTTCCGGGCACGCCCGGTAGATATGGGAACCTCTATACACGACGAGCATTTGTCGAATACATCGATCTTCTCCCCAACCGTCTGATCTACTTGTATTAAGTTCCGCAGTCGCCTATGCCTCGATCTTCTTCATGAGGTATCGGACGTCGCTAAGTTGTTTATGGTTGTTTGTATTAGGCGTGTCAGCTCCCCCACCAAGCGCAGAGGTGGAAGAAACTTCTCAGGGTTACCACACCGCCATAACACCCAGAGGTTACAAGCAGAACAATTTGGAAAGCTGAAATCGGGGGGGGGGGGGGGGGGGGGGGGGGGGGGGGGGGGACGGCGGAATCTCTCGGACCAGTAGTGGATACGCTGATTGTGTTGCTCGTTGCTCGCTACTTGGTCGATTGATGACGCTGTTTCTGTATTGTTTGCTCAGTTGACTACCAGCTTCGGCAAGATAGTTTCGCTATGCCTCCTTCAACCCGTCGTTGGTGACCGTGCCCTGCGCCGATGGATTGTTCTTCTAACTCGTGGATAATACCCGTCACGATGCCGTGGCGTGACTCCTCATTTTTTTCTACGGCCGAAATCGTTGTTTCCTGCAGGGACTGCATTCGACCAAGGATAGCAACGTGGGGCGGACTCCTGTATCTTTAAGTTTGGCGTCTGGCCCGCTATATTCGCAGCGCACACGCAACGTGAGCTTTTCCAAAAGCTCGGGGTACTTATCTTCGGTATGAAGCTGCTGGTGACAAGTATGTTGGGCGATCTGTGGCGGGTCTTCCATCTGGAAGTCATGCGTTTGCCATTTTACCGCTACATTTAAATGAACAAGATGAATGGGTACAACGTGGCATCGCAATGGGTTTTCAAAAACTACCGGAGCACCTGAGATTTTTAGGTGAGTTTTGTCTCGCATCACTAGTGTACCACAAGCCATTCCATTGGATGCATTTACGGCCCCAGCATCCCCTTTTTGAGACAGCTATCTTCCAAGACATTTTGTACACCGCCTAGGAAACACCCAGCACGGAGACGGACTGCAGTAGAGGACGGGCAAGCGGATATCCACATGAGCAATACGTTGCAGCACTTTTGCGCATAGAATGCGTTCCTAAATCAGCGGGGTTAACGCCTCTCCTGGCGAGGACCATTGCAACATACTCGTCCGCCAACATCCGTGTGTTGAAGCGCTTGGAATTCTGGAGAATGAAAGCGGACGTGAAATTGGCCAATCAGCGACGAGGAGTCGTCTACCGCAAGTAGGCAGTCACACGCCATCACTCTGGTGGATCGTCATTCTGGTGGATCATCATTCGGATTCGCACCGTAACTCTCGACATGTCCGAAATGGTGCAATCACTTCGATAACCCCGGTTGAAATTCGCATTAGATCGCGGTTATTTCGATACGCGATCTACTCAGTAGATCGACTGATTTGTACCCATGTCGGGTAAGGTGCGACAGGACTACAGATGGCCAGATTGGCAATCATAGGATACGCGTGGTAGTGGGCGAAAAAGACTAAAGTAATAACAGAGTGACTTTTGCCTTGTCAACAACAAGTACCTTGAACTTCGATACTGTATCGGGAAAATTGCTGTGACCTATACAGTAATCAAGTTAAAGCTACCAAGTACACGTGTCTATCACCGGAATTAGCATCTTGGCCGGCCCGACTCTCGTCGCTCTAGCCCTCGACTTCTCCGCTTACCCTACGTAAAGGAACCCTACACACCCCAAGTCGATCAAGCACAAGATCGACGACCTACCTAGTGCGTAGCCTGAAGAGTTCCGCGCTACGCCCCCCCCCCCCCCCCCCCCCCCCATCGTGCGCCACGCCAAGGCGGAACCGACCGCAGGCCAAGCTTATCTTCAAGTCCACCAGAAGAGTGTAGCCAGCCCCGCCGACAGGTACACAAGTTGAGCCATCATCAACCCCATGATTATCGGAGTGCCCCCTCCGTTAGTCGGCAGTCCGGGGCACTGTGTGTGAGATCTGATTGCAACGCGATTTTGCGATACCCACTCCACTACAATGGTGCGCGTACCCGGATCTTCTGGTGACTCGGGATTTCACCGTGAGTCCCAAGAAGAGGAAGTGCCAATCAAGTTGGAACCAGGGACGGAGGCGTCATCGGAAACTGGATCGCCGACGACTCTGCTGAATGAAGCAGGATCAGCAGATCGACAGTCCTGGTAGGAGCTCTGCCGACAGAAACGAAGAGGAAGATCTTCCAGAAGAGAAACCTCGACCTCCTCCCCATGCCTCCTCTGGAGGCACCGCGCATCGCGATGCGAATCATGATCCGCCTGATGGGGAGCCCGAGGTGAAAACCGAAGGAACCTCATCAACCGCCGCTCCGCCAACGCAGAAGACCGCGAAGAAGAAGAAATTTAAGGCGACGCGGAAGAAGCTCAAGGCCCCAGCAGACTCGGACTCGGACAGCCGTGACGAGATCGCAGCGACTTGGTTCGACAGTCAGCGGGAGGAGGCGTACAACCGGAACGAGCTTTAATCGTTCCTGACCAAGATCTCGGTGATGAAGATCGTGCAGCCGCGAGTGCCTGGATCGCTGACGGGATCAGTAACGCCGCCTCCAGTTACGGCGAGCAAGCTGGATGCAGCGAAGGCCTTGCTGCTTCTGCTGCGAGTAGCTGGAGTCACGCCAGGTGACTTCAAAGCGAAGGATCTATTCTATCAAGACCTTGAGATAAAGCAGATCGCGCTGTCGGAGCTCTTCAAAAATCTGAGGGTGCTGGACGGCGAGCTTGAGCCAGCGGCCTCGTTGTCATGCCTCCCTCGATCCGAGTCGCGGACCGGATCGTCACAGCATTCGAACTATGCGTCAGCGGCGTCGATGGCCGGCTCTGACAGCTCTGGGGGAGTCGCGCGCATGCTTGGCCCCTCAGGATCAGCGATGCTGCAAGCCAGATTGGACCGCGCGTCGAAAGTGGAGCCCAAGGCGACACCCGCGATAACCAGCAACCCGGGCGACAATCCAGGTAACTGCAGACGTTCGTCAACTCGGCGATGGAGCGCTTCTTGAAGGAGCAGCGAGCCGCGCAGGGGACGCCAACCGCAGCACCGGTAGAAACTGCCGAACAGCAGGATGTCGACATGGAATCGGTTGACTCGGAGCACGGTGAATACAATCCAGACATTCTGGACTTCACTGTTATCCGTCCAGCGACCGTGGCTACAACTGCTGCAGCCGTCGGAGCGCCAGCGATCACTCCGCGCTTCCGCGGCTCCACGATGTCGGAGCTCAAGGAGTTCTCGTGGAAGGACGATGGCGCGCGAGCTTTGATCAGCAAGGTAAAGTCGGCCTTCATCCGCGATCCGGTTCCGGACGACGAGAAGTGTTTGGTGCTTGGTGGCCTGTTCATCGGCGCGCAACTGGTACCGGCAGCTCAGCCGGACAACGCGAAGCGACTGATGGAAACTTCTGCGCGAATTCCAAGTGCAATTTTGCGGGCTCGTAGTATCTGTCGCGAGACAATACTACCATGCGAGGAAGCGTGCCGACGAGACGCCGCTGCGATACCTCTACCGTCTGAGTGTCGCAGAACTGAGGGCGAAGCTACGTGTGAAACGCGACCCACCGGAAGTCCACCGCGAGCATGTGGAACACTTTATCGAGACACCGGACGATCGTGATCGTGGTCGATCAGCTCGCGTTGCTTCGAATCTCCGACGCGAACGCGCTGGAAGACGTCTTGAGGGTACGACAACGCACGAGGAACCGTCAAGGGCGATCCCATTTCGGAACGAGCAAGTATCGACAGAAGGCAACCACTTCTGACGCCACGAAGCCAGCTCCAACACAGAAGGCAAGCCGTTAAGACCATGGAATGTGACTCTGGTCTCAGTGGATCGGAGTCGAACGGCGATGTATGCCGGATCTACATCGCTGCGGCTGAAGGAGAGGCTCAGACCCAGACGCCTGCTCCGCAGGAGCCAGATCGAGCTACGCCTGGCAAAACACCGCCACCACGAGACCCCGATCCAGGACATCGTCGAACGCATGGACGTGACACATTCCAACTCGGGACGCACTGTGGTTCGCATCGTCACGACGACCTGCACTGTTGGGAGTAACGGACGTGTCAGCGCTGTGGCAAGAAGGTCCACCCGTCGGGTCGCTGCCCCTTCGTGTGCCGCAGATGCGGCGAGATCCACGACGTCGGTAAGTGCCAGATGGAAAAGTTCTATAACTTGGGGGCGTGTTGCCGGAAAGCGCCGAGAAGATGTTAAACAAGGACGCTCGCTTGGCTGGAAGCCAAGACGAGCCGAGCGTTCCAAGCTCTGCATCTATGCATACGTCGAGAAGAGATCGGGAGTTAGTGAACGGAAGAACCCGATAGACAATGTATATGATCTTCATGGGAAACATACCGGTGTTGTTGCCAGTCTTCGGAAGCCTGATGAGCTCGCGGGAGTTGACACTGTCATGGCGCTCGATCTACTGCCAGGGGAGAGGCGTGGGTACTGAAAATATCACGCACCTAGTAAGTGGTCCAAGTAAGCCAAGACGGGAAGGGATATCAACAACGAAAATGCGGACTTACTATTAGATTCCAGCGCTGAGGTGTCCATCCTGGACGCCACCTTTGCTCGTAAGGTTGGGTGGCATGTAAATGAAAGTCATCGACAAGAGAGTGTTGGTATTGGAGAAGGCGTGTACGTGACGAAGGGGCGTACTAGATCAAGGTCACCTTAGCCGGAGCGCTGGTATACTTCTTCGACGTGTGGGTCGGCGGGATGTCAGGCAAGGTCGCGTTCCTCGGCATGGATTTCATGGTACCGGCGGGGATCCGCTTGGACTTGGCCGACGGGACACTCTGCTTACCCGATGAGGTCCGCATCCAACTGTCCGGACGACGCCCGCTGAATGCCGAACACTCTTGCGCAGTTGGCTTAGACGGGCTCGAGGTCATAGATGCAGGCCAGAGCATCGAGGTGCCACTGCGACCCAAGCCATCGGAGACGCTGTGGGTCACCCGGGGAGAACATTGGCTCCCCACTGTGGTCGAAGGACATTGACGGAGACAATACCTGAAGATCACCAACGTCGGCGACCGAACGAGGCGTCTATCCGCTCATACTCAGATTGGGATGCGACTGTCAAGAGATCGTGTACCAAGGGGTCAAGGATTCAGCACCGTGGGATCGCGTCGATACGCGGAGTGGCAGGACCGGGTGCTACAAGCTACCACGGACGCGGCAAACGAGAAAGAAGATCCGAACATGGGATCGACCGAGCCCATGTTCGTCCACCCGCAGTATGACACGTCGACGAGCTTTGTACGACGACCCACTGGTCGAGCGATCGTCAGCAGTCAGGCTGTGAGGGCGCCCAGAGTCAAGAAGGCTGAAGTCACCGACGAGGGAGTATCTAGAGCGCAGGCCGAGCGAACGCGTGCGCCAGAAAACTAGATCAAGGGGCTAGCAGCAACTGACGACAAAGGTCACCGCCAGCACGTTTGAGGACGAGCAGACCGCATCAAGTAGCGAGCCTGAAAGCGGAGTCGACGGATTGGGTGATGATCGAGCTGGCCCTGGTGCAGATGCGACCGAGGACGATCCGATCGAGAATCCGGCAGAATTGAGATTGGTCACAGATGAGTCGAGCCCACCTGCCGCGGATCGACCTCTGGTGGACGAACAAGTCTGCATCAATGAAGTATGCGGACTCTTCGCCGAGGACGTGGACGCACAGATGGCGATCTTGCCAGAAGTGATGACGGCGCCAGACGATGTGAAGCTGGAAGACATCCGGATCGAGCACGAAGACTGCCGTACACCGACGGATGAAGAGCGGCTGGGGAAGATCATTTGGAGCCGACAACATCTGCTGATCGGAAAATGGGAACGCTCTGCATCCAGCCGCGCGAGGTGTCGACTGTGATATCGATACTGTGGACGCTAACCGGGAGGGCGCACGTCGAGTTGCTACCCAATTCCGTGGTAAGCTGTCTGACTTGATCAAGGGACTGCTCTCTGCCGAGATCATCAGAGTGTCCAACTCTCCGTGGGCGTCACTGATCGTGGTGATCATCAAGAAATATGGCGTTGACATCAGGCTCTGCATCGACTATCGCGTCGTGAACAGCCTGATGCGTTTCATGGCTTACCCCATGCCGCCGATTAAAGATCTGCTCGAAGACCTGGACAAGGTGCTCTGGTACTGCTCGCTGTATATGGCGAGCGGATTCTGGGTCGTGCAAATGATCGAGCGAGCTCGACTGGTGTCAGCGTTCATCACGCCATTTTGACTCTCCGAATGGTTGCGTATGTCATGTGGGCTGAAGAACGCGCCGCAGATTATCAATGGCTCTTGGACAACGCGCGGTATGGCTATTTTCGGATACCTGCCAGTGGTGACCAGTCGACCATGGCGGATGCTTTCCAGGCTGGTGTGCCAGACGTTCACACTAGGCCGCCTGTGCTGAGACGTCACTCATACATTGAACGTCGTGGTGACCGCGGAGTTCTGGGGCTCTCTCTGCGACAAAGTGGATCGACTTCTGGACGCGTGTGACCGTTGGAACTTGTCGATCAGTGTGGTGAAGAGCTCATGGGGATGCCGCAAGGTGGATTATCTGGGGCATCGTGTGTCGGCGGATCGACTCGAAGCTCATCCAAAGAATCTGGAGAAGCTGACAGCTCTGCCATTCCCACGCACACTGGGATCGATGCAGTCCTTTCCCGGTAGCCTTAACTACTATAGTCGATTCATTGAGACTTCGCAATCTACGCGTCGATCTTGTGCGAGCTGCGAGAAGTAGACTTCCACGAGATGAACCAGAAGGTATCCCAACTTACTGGGGACGAGAGGCAGATCGCCTCGGTGGACGAGATCGACACGTGGGCGTAGTTCAGCTCGTTGGCCTTCAACGTGCGACTGGTGAACGTTACAGGCATGTAGGTGCCGTCATGCATCTGCGTCAAGGCCGCAGAGATCGCCCAATCGCTCGCGTACACGACAATAACCGGCGTCCGATCTGGGCCGAAATGTCTGAGCACAGGGGCGTCTGCGATCTTGTTCTTCAGCATCCCAAACGCCACTTGAGCTCAATGCACTGTTGGGGAGGAGATCCTGGGCCTTCTCCGGATACTGGACGTGTGCTATTCCACGCTTGTCACGGAACCGATCAAGGTACTGACGCAACACTCCACGCTGGCGTGGCTGGTGCGATCGTCTGGCCTACAAGGCCGGCTCGGCAATTGGGCAGCACTGCTTTCGCCGTGGACGTTAGAGATCGTTAAGTGTACGCGAGGAGAAGACGAAATTCTCGGCGCAATCGCAGCAAGCATCACCTTTCTGGAGGACGTCGACTCGATCCTGTCGTTGATCGCTCCGAGGAAGCAGCCAGCCAATAGGTTGCCGCAATCCCGCCTACAGTTGAACAAGGTGAGGAATAGTTAGCCGTGAGCTTCGATAGATCCGCGTGCGTCAAGCACGGCGGAGGTGCGTGCAGAGCTATCGTATGGAAGTTACCTGAGTGAATCGTGGTCAGAGCAGAGTCGAAGTACTTCCCGGATCTCATTGTAAACGAAAACGAGTACCATGGGTTACTGTTGAGGTTCGACTTACTGTCCAGCTTGGACAGAGGACGTCTGATAGTCTGGCGCGACTTCAACCTGGTGAATCGGCAGATGCGTGGCGAAATCGAGTCCAAGGCACCTGGCTTGACACTTCTACGGCAGCGAGCACTGGATCGGCTGAAGTCGTGACCGTCTCACGAACTCCTGCGCGTTAAACGAGAGTTGAATCAAAGCGCAGATCGGTTAGCACGCAACGCGCTACATCAACAAATAGGCAGCGCGATTACCTTGGAAGCCGATCGTGTAAATCTGAGTGTTCTCAAACGACTGCCGGAGCTGCTGCTCTCGAAGGACGAAACGCCGACGGCACGCGTAGCCACTGCGACGCGATCCCAGACGAATCTGGCGAGCTCTCCAGAAGTGCTGCAGTTAGATATCGTACGGCACATGGGAGCAGATCGAATCCAACAAGCACAAGATGAGGAGCAATTAGTCATGAATCTCAAAACGTACTTGCCTGGTGACCTGGAGAAACTGAGTGCCGGTGTGGCGCGCACCTGCGGCAAGATCGCCGACGTATACGAAGACGACGTGACCGGGCTGCTCTTGTATTGCCCGCGCGTGAAGGGAAGCGACGCCGATAGCGATCGAGAGGCAGAGCTGGTAGTGCCGAAAGACCTACAACAAAATGTGCTTGATCATTACCACACAAGCCTGGAAGGCGGACACCAAGGAATCGGAAGAACGTACCAGCGAGTTAGACTGCACTTCTATTGGCGCGGCCTGTTCAGGCGTGTACAGCGCTACGTGAGACAATTTGTGGATTATGAGACAGGCGTCCAACACTTCAAGCGGAGTTACCAGGAAACATGCAAGCGACGTACCTATTTCAGTGCATCGCGATGGACCACATCCCGTCTCTGCCGAAGTCGCACAAGGGTGACACCGAGCTGCTCATCTGGGTTGATCTGATTTCGGGTTACGTGGTGGCCAAGGCAAGCGCGTCGAGAACTGCGCAGCTTATATTTTTTTGAACATTTAAAAAAAAATACGATCGCCGAGAACTACCAAGAATGTTTCTTCCGCCGATTCGGCGCGAGTGAAGTCATCCGACACGATCGGGAGCCAAGCTTCATGTCTGACTTTTTCCGCGCATTCAGCGGCATCGTGGGACAGCGACAGCGTGCCACTACGGCGTATCGCCCTCAAGCCAACGGAACGGCTGAGCGGATGGTGCAGACGCTGACCAGATCGTTGAAGATGTACGTCGCAGACGTACATCAGAAAGACTGGGATGAATACGCGGAGCGCTTGACGCTCGCCCTCAGCACGGCACATGACCGCATTCGCGGAGAAATGCCGTTCTACTATGATCCATGTGTGGGACCAAGATCCACCCTGGAGGCGGCGCCTCCGCTCGGCAGCACTCGAAGCCGCGTCGGTGGCGTTACAACATCCGGCGCCGGTACCAGCAGGCCCGAGAACACGTCAATGAGGCACTGCTCGAGACGATCACGGCGAGAGAAGATCAACACAAACGAGAGTGTGCGTCCTCATGACATCAAGGCCGGTGATCAGGTGTGTCTGTTCCTCACGATTGAAAAGAGTAGGTTTCATTTGATTGGCTACTTAAACCTTCAAACATTCCAACCGTGATAACCCTATATCTGGATCGTGTCAAAGAGGGCTATGCTAGGAAGCTGGCGCACATGTGGCACGGGCCCTTAAGAGTCGCGGGGATGGTCGATCGACACGCGCCAAATCTGGAAACCCCGGGCACTGAGTATCGACTGTTCCCGATCGTGCACGTGACGAAACCGAAGCTGGTTAAGACGTACCCGGACCGTCCGGTCACTCCGCTGACGAACGGTCTGGCATATCCTGTCGATTTCGACGAGAGCCTATTGGGCTTGACCCCTAATCTCGGGCCGCTAGGGCAGAGGGCCGGCGCCCAACAGTCGCATAAAATAGTTGTATTCTACTATTTCATGGTGAAGAGTTCATCTCCGGCACTGTTGGTAGTACAACATGCCATGGCGACGATGCAGTTTCCACCCAAGTTGACGCTGCCCGAGGAGAAGACGGAGACGCTATTAGCTTCGTTGCACACGCACCCCACGCTCGCGTGGGCACCAGAGTGCCTCCAGGCAAATAGAGCACCGAAGTGTGTTCTAAAGTGATGTCCATGTCCTCCAAAGCTTAAAGAGTACGTGCAACGCTATGTACATGATGTTGATTATAAAACTATTTTGTATTACGCGAATATATAGATGTACGGCTCATCTTGTGAAGCGCACATTTTCAACTATTGATGATGACTATCTAGCTTCATTTCTAGAAAATTTTCTTGCCTTTCCCTACTTACTAACCTACCAGACAGGTGTATCTCGTGACCTCTTTGCTCTAGTATATGACAGTATGCTAACAACCAAGGGGATTTCTGGAGCTTGCAGCAACATAACTCGCCGTCGACAAACACGTTTTTATAATCTATTGTGTTTGGCAGGTGTTGCAGTAGAAACGCGCAGGAAGAGAGACCCAGCGTGCTCGCCTCCTGTGCTTGTCAAAGTGGAGCAGTATATGACTACGAATTCCTGTCTTGATGAAGAAGTGCTCCACAAAATCTGGCTAACCCAAACGGCATTTTATTCTGGGCTACTCGAAGCGCAGATGAGAAAAATCTAAAATCAAGCGGGTGATTCGGTTAGATCATACCCAAAGGTTCTGCAGCAAACTTAAAGTCTACAGTGCTAAAGGTAAGAAAGATCAGTCGAGTAAGGTACATATGCTACTCTTAGTTCAGAATGAGATCGGCCAAATTGTTGCGCGAGGTCTGACTTACTCAGAAAACCATGCAGAGACTGCCGCCATTCTGAAGCCGGTAGCTGCAAGATTAGCAGCGGAGCCATCTCCTAGGCGGGTGTGTATAACTGACAATGCTAACGGTACCCGTGGGCTTCAAGAGAAGGTTTTCGATGGAGCTGTGACGTACAAGCAGGATCCATTTCACGTCATTCAAAGATTCGCAGAAAAAGTAAAAGGTCAAGCCTTGCGTAGCTGGCTATCAACGGAGCTATCTTTTGCAATTTACAATATCGACAGGTCCATCCGTCAGCCCGACGAAATGGCCGGACGCTTCTCATCTATCCTAGGTAAAAGCGCAGCTTCAAGTCTTAGTGTCAAGGAACTTGAGTGGCAAGGATGCATCACAAGCAATAGCAACCAGATCCGAACTCGAGATTTATTCGTTGACGAGGCAGACTACAGTGAGGACGGCTGCACAGTACGCGTTCTTTCAACTAGTCAACTAGAAGCGGTACATTCGAAGCTGCTTTGATTGCTGGATCGAGTAGTGTCTTACGAGATGGGACTTCCTTCGAGTACTCGATATTTTCTGTTGCTGGTAATCCGTGCGTTTTCTTTTGTAAGTTTTTTATCACTAACATTTACTTGCTGTAGCATAATTTGAAAACCGGAGTCAAGTTTGGTAGAAACCCCGAGTTTTTCGGGTTTGATTTTCTGTCAATGAGTATTGCAGCTGTCTTATGCCGCGAGCAACGCGCAGCCACTCCCCAGCTTGAATTTATGTAAGAACTTATGGCAGACCAAGCAAAAAGTTCCTGTGATCCAACCTATCGGACTATTGGAGTTGGAGTGCGCAACAATGAGAACAGGCTATGGGATAGATTATGGGGAAATATCAGCTTGCGAATTGACAACGTGAAGGAAGGTTGCTAGATAACCACGCCCCGACTACCGACATTCGTCGTCTTTCATCGAGTGTGTACGTGAAGCGGAAGCAGAGCTCACGATTTGTGTTTGTAACTTTGCTCGGTTTGGAGCCACAATACGAATCTACTAATGAATTCTCGACAAACGAATTTTCTCTTCTGAAGCAGATTAGAGCCAAACAACTAGCGTCCAACCAGCCGTGGTATACATGCAGCGTGGTAGCAACAATTTTGTTCCATTGTGCGGTACAACAACTCGACAATCCACCTCTCAAACTCCGAAAACGAAATTTCCGATCGATTTATCGTCGCCTCGGACCAATTGACGAGCAGCTAGTACGGCATCCTAATAAGCAACAAGAATCGGCAATAATTCCCATCACGGTGAAGGCGATTGACGATAAAAATAATATGGTAGACAAGAAAATTTTACAAGAGCAGCTTGTTGTGATTTTGCGCTCGACTTCTGGAATAAAGAAAGTGAAGCAAGTGTACTACAACGTCTATCAGTTTGCTTCGTGTATATGCGCTCACATTGGGCCGAAGTCGAAACCCTGGTTGATGAAGCGCTGGGAGCCTCAATGCAAAAAGCAGGCACGTCAGAACCGCAAAAACAAGAAATGCAAGCCATCCAAGTAGGAGATATTACAACTGCGTCGTCAGATCCAGGGCCTGCATCTATCCTGAGCAAGCCAAGCAATCATGCTCCTCCGTCAAATCACGTGGCACCTCCTTGGACTACTGAAACACATGACGAATCCCCAGCCGTAGCACAGAATGAAGCTATAAGCAGCCTATCAGCATCAACAATAGAGCAACCAATCCACAAGATTCCGGGACTAATAGATAGAGCGACCAGAGAGCACGTGCGGAACTATTCATCGTCTTTAGGACAGCGGACGTGAGAAAGGATCCAAGACTGCGTTGGAATTGGCGAAATGTGTATACGACGAACGGAAGAACTTGGATCAAGATCACGTTGGCTGGAAATCTTGTATATTGCTTCGACATCTGGGTAGGTGATCTGTCTGGCCAGGAGGCAATCCTGGGCATGGACTTTATGGTCCCTGCTGGCGTACGCTTGCATCTCGCCGACGGTACGATGCGCTTCCCGGACGAGTTGCAGATCCAGCTGAGTGGCCGGCGGCCGCTGTACGGAGACAAGGTCGGCACGATCATGACGGGAGAGTCCACGTGGATCGAAGTCGGCAAGTCGTAGGAGATTCCGCTCCGCCTGAAGCTGCCAGATCACGGTAAATGGATGCTAGTTTTCCAGGAACATCAAAAACTGAATCCGGACTCCAAGCTGACTGTAAATGCAGTTAGATGTCGGGTTGAAAATCGGGCTAGAAAGAAGAAAGCAACGCAGGAACCGCAATGCTGTGATATTCCAACTTCAAGCATTCCAGTATCCAGACCTAAAAAACGATTGCCATAGCATCAGCCCTAGCAATCCCCGGTACCACCAGCCAACGCGATACAGATACTTCACCGAGTTTGGATCACGCAAAAAGACCGGCGTGCAAGAGCTGCTACGATTACATGCTTCGCAACAGTCCGGGTGCGCGTTTCGCTTCGCTTCCTGATGAAGGTTCGCACAGCAGCCTCTATGGCGAAGGTGTTATAGAGCCGCGACACTCTCTCCTCATGGTTTGCTGGGGGGCTTTGGACAACGACAGTGCCAAGCCGTTGAAAATCAGACGACACTTTCTGGACAGTGTCTTGAGAGCGCCCAACCTTCACATCAAGAGGCTCCTTTTGGCGTAAATTAGCTGCACCTGACTGGAGATTGGCAGACACGACAAGGATGTCCAGCCTCTCGTCCTTCGTTTAAGCGCGGCCTCGCTCCTTCTTCACAAATGCGACAGCTACGTCGTTGCTGTTTACTGCCGGCTGAGTCTCCATCCTGCAGTCCGAACGTTGTTTCTTTTCTTTGTGCTTGTTTCCCTCCATGGCTTTTTGACAGTGACTAACAGGCTTCATGCCAGCGCATATCCATTTTTAGCAGATATATTACCCCGCTTAATACTGTACCTGCCTTACATAATTCATATTGTACTTGAAAGGTAATACATTTATAGGTGTCGAATAAATTGTGATTAGCTCCTATAGGTTTCAGGGCTGTTTTTTTTGTTATAACATACTGCGGTGTGTTATTTGCTCATGGGATGTTGTAAATAGCAGCATACGAGCGCCCCTACGCTCTCCAGAAATCCTCCCATTTTGACTCGAAACGGCTAAGTTCGACAAAAGTTACACTCACAAATCTCCTCGATGGTGTCGCGGTCTGTTAAACTGCGGTCATTGCGACGACCGGCGACGGGGGGGGGGGGGGGGGGTTACCCTTCCCGAAGGACTTGGGGTCGAATCCAATGACTGGGGCAGCGACGTCGACGGTGGAGGAGAGTGTGACCCGGAGATAGCGACGCGAGCCGATAATCGAAAGATCCAGCGACGGGCGTAGAACTGGAGCTCGTCGCTTGAGCATGATTTCGGCTGGAGGCGTCGCCCGAAGTGGCCGATGAAGGAAGTGTCTGCGCTGGAGCGAGAAGACTCTGAGGCGAAGGAAGGCGAAAACTCGAAAGGATCTAGGCGGCTTACGTAGTCAAGGCCGAAGCAATCTCAGCAGAGCTCGACGCTGGAGCACTCATGGTCGTAGCGCTAGGAGTCGAAGGACCAACGATGGAGGATGAAGCGACGGAAGAAGCACCGCCAGATACCTTAGGAGGCGGAGGAGCGTCCTGCGGGCTTGGCGGTGGTGCCAGCGAATGTTCGACACGTACAGGAGTTGTCCTGAGTAGATGTAGTCCCAGTACCACGGTGAAAGCATCGGTGTACAATGTGGTATCCATTAAACAAGACCAGTAACCTAGTTTTATTATACATTTAGCTCGAATTGTGATCACAGTTTGCTAAGCTGGCGTAAAATAGGCAGTGATCGATTTTCCACTCTGAGTTTTGTACTGGCAGACATGGGGTATTTGGTTGAGCAGCAACTCCTGATAGTGAACATCCCGAAGACTGCCCTAAGAAGAACAACTCCATGAAGAAGCTTTTTGAGCCCTCAATACGCTATGGTATTGTATATGCAAAAGCGATACGAACGCAATACTTTGGAGCAGACTGGAACGTTTTATCCGCGCAAATATTATTCCCGTGGTAGTTAGATCGCGAAGGATGCCGGACATGAGGTAGTATTCACTCCCCCGCACCACTCTGACCTTCACCCAATTGAGTACGTATGGGCAAACGTAAAGGGGAAGGTAGGGAAACAATATACGACATCAACAACATTCGCAGATATCCGGACGAGGCTAGATAAAGCATTCCACAATGCGACACCCGCAATGGTACAAGGTTGTATCGAAAAGGCTCGCTCAAACTTAGTTGAGCTGCAGAAATATATCCAAGCGAGTCACGACGTAGGAGATGGAAGCGACTGTGACTCGGAATGTTCTGTAAGCGAGTTTTGTAGCGATGATAATAGCAACAGAGACGAGTAATGTACATAAATTATAATAGCTTATAACATCAGTAAAAATGCGACTTCATGCTTTCTCATTAGATATATTTGTAGGGAGCGTCACCACTGTGTATCTGGTCGCGCTGTGAAGGCGACGATTCGCGCCATGCTCATGGACCCTTCGCTCGACGAACAAGTGGCAAAGGCGATCCTCGCTGCGTGGGATCATCTGGAAGCCGAGCGGAAGAAACGCTCCGACATCCCCTTCATCCACTACAAGCGACAATTCGATGGCGAGAGGCTAGCTGGAGAGCAGGGCAATCCGGCGGGCCAACAGGGACTCCCGACTGAAGTAGCCTTCGAGCTTAACGTTCCCGTGATATCCCTGGAACGTTTGACTTGGGTTCCCTCCAGCGACGATTGGAACGCGTCGGTCGTAGAGTTGGATGTTCTGGAGTCGTGGCGCAACTGTAGGTTGGACCAGCCTCATCTTCACTCGTTCAAAACGACGTTCTACCCGTGCAATTCGAACGTGAGGGTGTTCGCGCCGCGCGGGTAGACTACTCAGTCGTTGGGGCAGCGTATTATCGTCGACAACTCGGTTGCTCCGTCTAAAAGCGCTGTTGGCTGGGAGCACGACTGGGCGCAGGCTCCTGCGACATCGGGCAAAGCTCAGTCTTCGTCTAGAGGTGCTCCAGGCACCGACCCTGCTTCTCCAGCTGTTCCCGCGTCGAGCGAAGTGTTTCCCGCTTCTGGTTTGGGCTGGAAGTACCGGTTTCACGATTAATCCTTCGCCGCTTCTCTTGCGTCGTCGTTCATGTCGTTTCCACCACAGCACCACTGCTAGCGTTAGCCTCATCCGTCTTGAACCTTGCACGATAGCGCAGTAGTTAATTCCTCTTCGTCTCTTGGTTAACATGCAACATGCAGGAATTTGATGCAGTATCTTCTTCGTCTGCATACGAGGGCTGCACTGCCCCTCGCACAATTTTTATTCTTGTTCGCAGTAGCTTTCTTCATCTGCTGTTGTGGGCTGCAAGTCCGCCGGCGATTGGATCATCTGGAGTCGTCGGTCCTTCTTGTGTTCGAGAAGGTAATCATACATCAGACCTCCGCACGAAAAGTTAGACACTGGTTCCCACGACGACTCCTCGTAGCCGACCCACTTGACCTTGAACCCTCGCACATGCCGCTCAGTACCCAGAGGCACTGGGATGCGGTCGTCTAGAATAGCTTCGACTTCGAATTCATCCGTCGCGACTTATTGCACCCAACTATCCTCGGGTTACAGCTCCTCGTCGAAGCCAAGCCGATGCTTGTCGCCAATCCCCGGAGCTAATCTGGCTGTCGGTCTATCCTCAAACTCGGTCACTGGCTTAAGTTGGAACACATGAACGACTGGGTAAACCGATACCCTCGACGGTCAGGGAGTTCTAGCTCGTAGGCGACCTCTTCGACCTTCGCCTTGATCCGGTACGGGCCATGCCATAAGTGGGCAAGCTTCTTCACAAATCCAGGCTTCACTCGCTCCATGTATAGCCACGCCCGACTCCCGACTTCGAAGAGACCCTTCGCCTGAGCTTGAATTAGCTCTGCGTCTTGTGCTGAATCACCTCTGTCGTCGCTCGATGTGAACTCACCGCATCTTTGTCGAATCGACGGTCGTTTTAACTGACGCAGCGTCTTGTTGTGCTCCTCTGCTCGCCGCCTCTTTTCTGACGCCTGATACGCCTTTGCCATCGCCATTGCCAGTGCTAACTCCTGCTGTCAATTTGCCTCTCTCCTCCAAGCTACCGCTTCTGATTGCTTCCCGACGCCTCGCCGTACAGACGTAGTCATCGCCTTCATCGTCGAACGAGCATCCCAGTCGTGAACGAGGTAGAACGGCGCCTTCTTACGAGTAGTATCCATCGAATTGTTGATCGCAAATTTGAGCTGCTCCGCCAATTCATCTCACTCTTGCTGCATCGGTCTTCAACGTAAACTCTCACCGACGCCATGACCGACTTCACTGAACGTTCTTGTCGGTCATTCGCCCGCGGCCGATAGCTAAGTGTTGCCCTCGACCTTGACTGCATCATCTCGGCGAAGGTTTGGAGCACCTCACTCTTGAAACGAGGGTCTCCATCGTGACGTATCAAAGACGCTCCGAAACGCCAGTACAAACATTCCTCGAATGATTGAGCTACCCGCAACGCGGACGTGTCTGTCATCGCCTTGGCGACGACAAAGCCTTCGAAAGCGCACTGGAACAGCAAGGCTGTGTTTTCCCGCCGACTCTTCAGCAAAGGAATGACGAAGTCCATCGATACCACCTGGTATGGCTCGGCAAATAGCCGCGTAGCTGAGGATGACTCTTACTCGTACTGCAGTCCGGGTACGACCTCACGTGTTTATCGACGTCTGAGTATAGCCCGGGCCAATAGTAGTCCTTCTTTATACGTTGGTATGTCCGAACTACCCCTTGGTGGCCACCTTCCAGGGAGTCGTGGTAGTTCTGCAAGACTTCTTGGACCATCGTGGTTGGCACCACCAGTCTCATCTCGAGCTCCTCTTGCTGCTCGTGTCTTCCTCGGCGGCTTGATCCCACATAGTAGAGAATCGTATCTTCTGACAGTACGAACTTGTCAGCCCATTTACCGGCTTCCTTCGCCTCGCGGTAGCTGAGCCCGACGGTGTCGCCCGTTAAAACTGCCTTGATATTCTTCCACCTTGCTTCGTCGTCTTGCGCTGTGGCGATGCGACGTCTTCGCTCTTCCTGCACTTCCACTGGATCCACGTCAAAGGCTACCGGCTCTGGCGAAAAGTCTCTCTGTCGTGGCCTCTAGTCGGAACTAGTTTTTTTTTTCGAAGCGTCGCCCGCGGTTTTGCTACCGTCCTCAGCTCCCGTAACGTCTGCTGACATCACTGGCGACGGTTCCCGCTGGCCGAATCTCACTCCGTCGTGCGTCGAAGGAGTAATTCTTTCCTCAACATCGACGAACGGTATCTCGGATATACTTCCCCCTGGAGCGTCACCGCGCTCACCACTCACTTCAGCGTCGTCAGGCAGTCCAACTGGTGGCCTCGGGGATGCTTTTCTACCACTTCGTCTCATGGCGAAGTGTGTCGTCCCAAAGCGTTGTCAGTCTGTAGCTCGCTCGGATTTGAGTCTGGAGAATCGCCACACCCACCATTCGTTTCAGCGGCTGCAGGCGTTCCTGTGGATGTCCCTGGCGATGGTACATTCCTCATCTCAGTTGGTCCCTCTCCCGACTTTGCTTGGTGCCTTGTCAGTACTGACACGAAAATTTTGAAAGTATTCCGCGGGTAATGTTTACACCTCCAGCCTTCGCAGACGCGCATGATGTTAACCTCGTTCATCTCTCTTTCCGTCTTCGCCTCTTGGGTCGCATCGGACGAAGCGTCGTAAATGAATTGGTCAATTTTGTTCAACTCCCATATCTCAGTCAAACGTACTGAATCGCTCACTCGTTGTGGCTGCTTAGATTCCAAAGCTTCCGTCGCTAGTGAGTGTGCTGGAGCGTTGTACTCGCGTACAACATGTAGGTACCGGACACTACGGATTTTGGACGTCAACTTTTTGTGGCGGTTTAGCTGAGTTTGTAGCGTCTCTATCCAACACGCGATCACCTATCAGGATTGCTGGATTGCGAGCCGAGAGTCGCCGACGATGACTAAGTCGTCGACCTTGAGTGCAATAGCTGCAGTCACCCCATAGTTCATGCCTGTATACTCGGCGACGTTTACAATCGTCGACTCGAGGAAAGCACTCGCAGCAATCTCTATTGTCCATTCGAGTAGACGCCATGGAATCCACGAGTAGCTCCCGTAGCCTCCGTGTTTCTCCGTCTTCGCTGAACCGTCGAATGATAGCACAAAGCCTTCGTAGTCGCAAGGGAGGCGTGTATACAATAAAGCAGGATCCATTTGTAGTGTAGCCGAATCTCGCGACGGAGGCATCACATGTCCGACAGTCTACAAAAGTCGTCGCCGTGGACTGGAGTAGCTGAGCGAACCGAACGTCTTTCTCCAGAACTCGCTCCACCACTAAGTCTCATGGCGATAATAAGACTGCCAATTGGACCGCTCGCCCGAACAGCGTAACAGCGCTGCGCATCTGCGAGGCCAACTGCTTGCTGGTGAGCAAATGCGCAGCATCTTTCCCCATGGGCGGCAGGCGGGTGGCCGGTGCTGGTCGTGCCACGTGGCGAACCGACGAGAAGTCGGCATCCGTGGAATGATTTCAACTTAAAAACGCTTGGTGCCCCGGCAGAACTCGCATGCGGTCCTCACTGTGTACGGTACTCATGCTCGCCATGAATGCTTGCGTGTCCGCGCGCGTTTCATGTGTACCGGTCACTATTGGCTTCTCACTGACTGGGGAGCTTCAGGACTGGCACGGAGCTTCTCCCTGCCACACAAATTCAGGCTGCAGCACTTTGATGAGTGGATTCATTGTGCTCTTTCAATTAATTATCGCAAACCAACCCCTGCGCATCGAACGTTTTTTTAGGCATTTGCTAAAACTTGGTTTTAGTATATTTTGGCCATTTTCGAGCCAATCCCTGTTGAAACATGTTGTACCTACAACATGAGTTCATGCTGTGTTATACAACCTTGGTCTTTGGTGGGTTAAGTAAATCTAAACTTTCGGACGAAAGTATAGTTAATCTAAGTGAAACGCACCTTACGCTTCCCCATACACATGCGCTAACGTGTAAGCCGAAGTAATGGGCACGCATTGGGCCCATTACAGATGAGACACGAGGTTGGAATAGCCGGTACCGGGGAGCTGCTTGCAGCTAGCATCGCAAATCTTGCAGCGATGGATTCCTTCACTTTGGGGCTAGAAGAATAATGCACAGAAGTCCCTGGTTGTCGCCATTGTCATAGTTTAGAAAATGAGATGTGAGCTGTAGCTACTAGTATTCCGCGTTGAGCTCGCTAAGCCATTCACTTTAGCTAATCACTGATATAGATGGCCGAACCGCCAGAAAGGACCGCTGTTTGGCTGAACCGGTCGCGCAAAAGTGAACGGGGCTTCGAGCCAGTTATTTTATTGCAATATTTGGGCCGATGTATTATTATACTTGTTTGGATTGGGGGGTCGATAATAATTATTACAATATAAATTTTGCAATACTTGCAGCTTCGCACTTATGATTTCGAGGCCTGGTAGCAAACACTAAGTGCATCTTCAAGCGACTTATTTTCAGGGCTTAACGAGTCGCTCAAGGCCTCAACTTTTGGGATAAGGCTGTGGTGAGGTGAGTAGTTCCCACCGGGAGGAACTAAGTGGAGTCTTAAATAAAGTCTAAACCATTAAGACGCACGTCGTCGCTCTGCTTTCGGCTGCTAGTGTGGTCATGCACTCGATTACCTTTGGCAGCAACGTTTCTGGAAACCTGCTAGCGGTTACTGGTATTAATAGCATCATTCTTCGTCGTTTTTCAGCGAGTTGATGTTGTTTTCTTTTGCCCCACACTACCGCAACGTCCACCGACAGTCCAGCACGATACGTGGTTCACTGTCAATCCATTCATTCCGTGTGCTGAATAATGGTTGCGTGCAATCAGCGTTTTCTTTTGGTCGACGATGCCATATTATTGTAGTGAATAGTTAAATCAAGTCAAAACGATTGAAATTCGATAGAATTATGGGACCCATAAAACTTTTCCGGTCCTCAGACAATTTCCACCGGTTTCGATCAAACTAAATTTGATTTGGACGTAGACCAGGCACTATAAAGTCGTGCAGGAGGCCGAATAGTCGGTGCAGAAAATGGCCTATTTCGGGTTACATCAACTAAGAATAGTGAGCGGATAGTAGCCGACTATTCAGCTCACTTGATTTTTGTATACCGTTTGACTGCCTTTTTGTCGAGGTTTAGTTGAACTGTGAAAACTTTTTAGCGCCCGGCTACGCCCCAATTTGACTTTGTTTTAGTCAGAACCGGTGGAAATGCTCTAAACACACTACAGTAAGAGGTGTAATTAGTCTGGACTCCTAATTAGTCTGGATTCCCAATTAGTCTAGTCCAGACATCCACCAGCAAGTATCAGAGATATTGGCATCTATTTCGCCGCAGTAACTTTGGCCAAATCGCAGGTCGCCCGATTTCCACCCGGGGGAGCTTACTCCAGCTGGAATGACCGCAATCCTATCTACGTTGCCGCCTCTGACGCGATCAGACGTATTTCTCGATGTAGGATCCGGCATCGGAAACATCGTCGCTCAAATAGCGCTGGTCACACAAGTCGGAATGGCCATAGGGGTTGAATTCCAAGACCACCTCGTGCAGCTGTCTAAGACACTTATCGACAGCGCGACTTCAAGACTTCCAAAGCTACCCAAGGTAATTATCCATGGAGATGACATTCGTACGGTGCGCACCGATGCACATAATGCAATGCAAACAAGCACGATTGTGTTCTCCAACAATCCCGTCTTTGACCCTTCAAGCAACGACGAGCGGAGGTGTTCGCTACCCACGCACCCAAGGCTGTTCACTTGGTCACCATGAACCAGCTATGTTGGCGACACCGTGAAAATTGCAAACGGAATTTTAGTTCCGTTTGGCAGCTTCACCGCGTAATTCCAGTGAGCGTGGCTTGGTCGGCAAAGCCTCACAACGCATTTTGGTACACCCGACAGAGTGGTAGAGCGAGTTGAGCATACCACCTACTTAGTGCTAGCGAGGATTTCATACTACATGACCCCCACATTTTGTAGCTTCCTACGTAGCCCATAAACTATCGTTAGCGACAGCGTCATTCGTTGTACCTTCAATGTGATCGTGTTCACCGGCTGATGCTTACTTTGTTTTATAAAAGCCACCACCACAGTGGCGGTGGTGTTCTCTGTGGCGTGGCTGGAGCTGCCATTGATATCGACCCGCTGGTTCGTTAGCAGTAATAGCTTGGGTTTGACTAACCCCGAGGCAAGCTCAAGTCGTTAGGAGAGGCATCTTGACCTGCACTAGAGAAACCAGTTCAAGCATATAGGGCATATTGTTGTGCCGTCGTGGTCATAAGAAGCCGGCCGCCACCTATCATAAATACAGCGTGTATGGCATGAAGTAGTAGACTTGTAGCGATGTCATTTCCTTCGAGGAGGGGAAAAGTGCTGCAACATCGGGGTGTTTTGCAAGGGCACAGTCAGGCAAATCCACGCAATTCCCGCGGAAGTTGGCGTGGCGTGTGAACAAGTAAGTTGTGCTTCGAAGAGAGTTCTGGTTAAAACAAAATCTCAAAAGCCGTATAGATTTGCTCCGAAAGATGCATAGCAACCAACTATCGCTCACAATAAATTTCCTTCATCTAAGTTTGGATGTGTCTGTCGAGGTGGAAGCTGAGGATGGTATCGCTAGAAAGTAAATTATCTACCAGCGCAGGGGTGTTGCTCCCAAACCCACTTCTTCGGTGGTGTTGGGAGCCAATTCTGGGCAGTATACAGTGGTAAAACCCCTAAGACTCTCGCGGCCGATAAGAAGTAAGATTTACATACTGCTTAGCTGAATCTGTCGGGATAATCACCAAGGCGGCCGCTCACTGTGCTCCTGGCAACAAAGCTCCTCCCTGGATTCGATCCACCCGGCCACAACACCACCTAAAAATGGTGTGTGGATAGCAGCAGCTTGTGACATGCATAGGTTGCGCGGGTACAACCCGCTGGTTGATCGAGTTTTACTGCATGTCTAGCTAAACAAGGTTCCGGTTCGAACAGTGAGTAAAACCTTCATCATCCCTTTCCACTGATGGCTTTGCTTGGGTTGTAGTGTCGTAGATACCAGATTTAGGATCACGGTTACTTTCATCGTCGATGCTAACGTCGTTGACGAGCTCGATGCCATTTACTCAAGTGGTATGAAGACAGCGACGCCAAAATATATCCTTACGATACTTTCGACTAGATGTAGTTCTGGCCATTGAAGTTCATGTTCCTGACGATTGCAATCTGTTTCGAATTATTTGACGTACATGGTAGCAGCAATAGGCGTCAGATGATGTTAAACTCATGCTCTGGAACGCCTTCTCGTTGAACGTAATGCTGGTTTCTTCTGTTGGCACCGGAAAGACGTTGCACATCGTGCTATGTAAATCAAACTAGCAAGGATTGTCACTTTCGGCGCCAATAAATGATGATTCTGCTGAGCTATCTGACAGGATGCTTGTATCGCGTCTCAGCAATAAACTCAACATGTACATTTCCCCAGTAACGCACCCCCAGTCAAGGCAGGCCAGTGCATTACCAATTGTCGTCGAAAGCGGCAATCTTTGATTTGCATAACGCTGCGTGTTGCGTTTATTGGTGAAATGGGACACAGCCATCCTGTCAGTCCAGGTAAGCTGGTGTATTACCTCTTGGCACTACCCTTGTTAGCATGATTTACGTAGCACATTTGTCAACGCCGTATTAGGTGTTGATCATGATTTTGTCACGTCATGCCCAAACGCTCTCTTCGTGCAACATTCACCATTTTCTTCCTGTGAGTTCGCTTTCAACAGTTCCGCCAATGAGCATCTACTGTCTTCGATCTTCAACTAAGCTAACCAATCACTGTTCTTTATCTCTAACAGCTTGGAGCTGATTGGCGGAATCAGCAGAAAAGTTCGTGGCATCACCTGGAAAGGTCATTCGAAAGATGTACGCGCACTGGTTTGCTAAATTCAAGCCAACGTCATTTCCAAATTTACCGGCTCGCCGAGACGAAGATCGTGGCGCTGCCTGCAGATGAGCGGTGTTCGTGCTCCTCAAAGGCCAAGATGCTCGCCGTTATCCACTTGCTGTTGTGGGATGGCAAAGCTGTGCTACTATTCATCGAGGGCACCGCTACCGCCTTGCTTCTGGCCAAAGACCCGTAGAGATCGCTGTTCCCGCGGCGCTGCTCGCCAAAGACCCGTGCTACTGGTCGTTAGCGGTCGGTGTTTATATCGGTACGGATTGGCGCCAAGCACGAGTTGCGAGTCTGGAGCTCCGGATGGTGGCTGGTGTTTATCGTAGCGCACGCCGTCGAAGACCATGACACTTGACCAACGTCAGCCAGTATTATCTGTGATGCTGCTCAATTTTGTGCCGCTGCTCACGAAAGGATGACCCCCTCTGCCGTCATTCACCATCGAATCGTGATACTGGCCGTAAGCCTCGTGCTGTTGGCTGTCATTCACGTTCAAGATGATATGCATTCAACTGTTGGTGCTCTGTCAACGGGATGCTTCTCATAAAAAAAGCATGCTACTAACCGTTGGACCCCGTGCTGACTGAAGCACTTGAAACTGACTGATTGGCTTTGGTCGGGTCGCTCAGAGGAGGTCTGTGATGCGTCTCCGCACCTTCTTCCTCGGTGATGCTGCTCGCCGTAGCGGGTAGTGATGTCTGCTGAAGACGACGGTAAAAAACCCAGTCCAGTGATTCACGATTTCCAGCAAATATTTTTGCCTAATCTGAGCTGCTGGCTTCCGAAAGCGATGAGGACGGCTGGATTTCATCCGCGTCGCTGCGGCTCAACAATGGTGCGCTTGCTGCTGAAACAAGACCAGTGCAGGATAGCGCTCCAGGCGAGCACGGTACAGTCGCCGAGGTAATGGTAGGGACTAGCGACTTAGTACAATACGCCGTAATACACATTTCCAGCATTTACAAGCAACAAGTCTGTAATGCATCTTGTTTTGCCACCCCATTCTACTCTAATTCGGTAAATTTGATCCACGCCGCTCGATCAACCCAAGGAAAGATGGTGAGAATCTTGTGACCGCACGATCACGACCTTTCGGCGATTCTTTGAGACCATTGAGATATCGACCCATACAAAGAAGAAGATATTTAATCCAGAGCCACTTGAGCGTGCTGCCGTGCACCTTAGTGTGGTTAAAGTTAGGCTCATCATGGAAACCCATACAAAAGCAAGTATATTTGGTCCTAACCCAATCTTGAGCTTGCATCATGCAAATGATTTACCATTTCGAAATCTTCGAGGTCCGTGACGAGTCCCTTGCATACTATGGCGGGCAAAAGAAAACATCGGATTGAATGTAGCGAAGAGCTCGAGTCTAAGCGCCGACAGGCAACACGTTCACGACGATCCAGTGATCGATCTTCAACTCGTTTTGGTACGGCATCTTACCGCTGAAACTGAACTAATCAGAATGATAACACCCTTGAACACCTTCGTTTGATATCCAAACTTAGCAAACGACCGTGCAATGTTCAACACTGTGGAGGATCCTCCGTGGTGCTGGATGGACTTCTAAGCCTCCAAATCAAAGCAGCCTGAGCGATCTGTACCGCTACATTCCTCCTGATGGCGACCCAAACGGGATTGAAGGAACCGACTTCTTTTTGGGAGAAGGTGTACTTTTCCAGTACTACAGAAACAAATATGGCGAACCGATTCACGCCGGCCACATTAATAAACCTCGCTCGGCGAGATGTCTCGAAACCTTTGCTGGGGCTGCAGATGTAACAAGTACGAAGATTCGACGAATTTCCGATAATATGGATCTTGCATTACAAATAGAACTGATGTCAGTGGCGGGCGACTACGTGTCCCTATTAGTAACCGCTACGATGGCGGAAGTGCTACGTCAATTGACGATTTAGCTTGTGACGATTCTCATGGTGATAAGCCTGGGGATGGGGGCAGTAGTGAACGCGACGAAAGCCACCAAGGTGAGCTCGATCTCGGATATCAGTCGGGTGATGACGGTGATGGCAATGGCTGTGCTTCTGACAGGTTCAGTAACGACGGCATCGCAACGGATAGGCCAGCAACTTCTACAAGTGGATTTCGTGATATCTTAGCAGCTACAGGAGGAAACTTTGCTCATTCGGACCTCCGCACAACGGAAGCACTTTTGGTGCCAACGGGTCAGACAACATGTGCGGTTTGCACTATAGAGTGCTCCACTGAACGCAATTGTACGTGGTGCAAGAAGTTCATTCATCACTTTTGCTCCCATGATGCCTGCATCACGCTTAAGATTCCTGGTCTCAATGGCGGATTCCTCAGTGATTTTGGGGATAGTAGTTATTGCAGCAAGCTATGCTACTCCAACGCAACAGAAATAAACCTCGGCGAAACAAGTAGAACGGGAGAAAGACGACGCGCCAAGTCTGCTAATATCGTGAGGAGCAGTGATACTACATTAAACCGGAACTCTACGAGGCCCGCGTCGGCAGGGGATCATCAAAGAAAACATCAAACTATTTCCCAGTCGAGCCAACCACCATCAAACTCGGCTACGCGTGGAAATCAATCTGCTCCATCAAAGAGAAAGGGTAAGGCCCCTCTCCGCAAGACACCTAAGGCCAAGGATTCAATCGCGGTAATGAAAGAAGAGCTGGTCCGTCGTGCGCACGCAGCTGCTGAGAAGTTTGTAGATGCTAGCGTTGCGTTTGCTCCAGCTGACGAGGCGTGCATGCCACTTAGTTTGTACCGCGAAGTTGGGTCATCCTATCTAATTGGTGTTGTGATGCGATACAAAATCCAAAACGAGAAAAATACTGCGAATGTCAGCCTGCCATCGACCAAGTTTGAGATTCAATGGACATGTACCGGTTTCCAGAGCAAGGGTCATGTCCACAGCGTTTCTGAAGACATTATTACTCGTGGGATTCGACAGTTCGCTAAGCTACACAAAGGAGACTACAATTTGGAGAGTCGTGAACTTCGCTTTGTAGCATGATCCCAAAGCTGTCCAATGTCCCTGCGCTCACGGACGAATTTGAGGAGATGGATGAGCATGGTTACCGTGAGTTGCTTGCTTTTCGGGGTCGCAATGAGTTGCAAATTGCTCTTAAGTCCTGGTGAAGCTGAAAAAATTGAATCAATGACATTTTCACCGAACGCTTCGCTAGGTCAGCCCCCAGGTTTATTTGTGCATCCGGATGGATCATTGACTACAAAACTGCGCCAGGAAAGCCGTAAATTATTCGGCAATTCTGCGGCGTCTGTTTTTTTTCGCCTTCATCCCATTGTCCTTTTGAAGTTAAGTGGTAGTTTTTACGAATGCGTATGCGGACACTACTGGCAGCCCATCTGCACAGCCAGTAACGCTCGACGAGTTGATGAAATTTTTGGGAGTTCTGTGGTACATGACGTTGGTGGATAAAGGAGAGATGATAAACTACTGGGTGGATGACGAAGAGGCAACAATATTTCCTGGTGCTCAGCCCTCTAAAAGCTTGGAGTCGACTATGACGTGGCGAAGGTTCTTGTACATCCGTAGGAACTTGAGTTTTCGTTCGACTGTCACCACCTCGGATGTCAAGCGGGATCCAGCCGCAAGAATACGACCTCTTATCAGCATCCTCAAATCTCGATGCATGCGTCATTTAGATGTTGGCCGAAACGTGGCTGTTGATGAGGCCACCATCGCCTGCCGGTCATAATATGCTCGACATATAATTGTCTTCAACCCCCAGAAACCCACGGGAAAATATCATTTCAAGTTGTACGTTTGCTGTTGCTCAACGTCGTGTACATGGTAAGTTTCAAGTTGCACTGCTCTAGTGATCTGAGCGACCGGATGAGTGGTGTAATACCACAACCGGAAGCGCTGCAGCTTGCCAATCTTACCGCGGCATCGTCTGAAGTTCGTTCCCACGTTATGGAAGTTACGTCGTCTTTGAAGGGGTCTAATCGGATTGTAAATACCGATAATTTTTACACCTCGTGTGTATTATTGGAGAGTCTAAGATCAATTGGTCTATACGGGTGTGGCACCGTTCGATCATTTAGCAAGCATTTTCCGCATTTTATGATTCTAAAGGGCGATGGTAAACCCCGTGGCTACACGAAACAAGGTGTCTGTTCAGCAAAACACATTGTGGCGGCGGGTTGGGTTGATGGTTCGATTGTAAATGTGGTCTCCAATGCTGACGCCTCAAGTACATCTACCGTTTACAGGCGCATAAAAGAAAAAGAAGTCGCTTTCGAAGCATCTACTTGCATACGAGAATACAACTCCGCGATGCAAGGGGTTGATCGGCATGACCAACTGCTTGGTCGTTTCTCCCTAGCAGACGGCCACTCCTTTCAGAAGTGGCAAAAAAAACTCGCCATGGCCATGATTGATATCGCTAGGTGCAACGCTTATATTTGTGATCGGTTGGCCCGTGATAACAGTGATGATCGTTCTTCTCCACGGTGCAATGACTCACCGAGGTCCCGAGGTCGTGATAGGCATCGTCCATTTGTGGTTTCTTTAGTTCGAGAGCTATTCAATGGGGAGTGGAAGAAGTGCGGCAACAGCGACTTCGGAATGGTGTACACTACAGACAAAACAACGGCAAAAACCACGTCTAGCATACCTTTGAATTTGGCGGTTTCAACGCCCGGTGATCAGCAAACGACGTGAGTGGCGAAATAATTATGGATAGTATCGCAAGAAAGAAGTCGATCAATGCGAAAATGCACGGTGTGTAAGTTCGAATGCAGAAACGCTACCCAAAAGACGGATTACTGCGAGACACATCGAGTTGCGCTGTACAAGCGTTCATATACACGTGGACTGGTTGGCAAAATATCACCTGTTTTATTTGCCGAAGCAAGTATATACAGTTGATGGCAATCTGTGACGAACCTCTGCGATTTATAAAGCCCAACACCAATTCCCGAACGAGCACCGGAACAGCAAGAATACCAATGCCGATAGTGAGCCGTAGCAACTACTAAGTTTTCTTCTGTTTCAGATGTAAACCAATAAAAAACTTATTGGTTCAGGGTTCCACTTCAAAACACTTATCAATAACACTTCTCACCAACATCACGCTTCATTCATGAGCTCAACACCAAGTCAACTCGGGAATAGTAGACCACTTATCTTCTCTTTACCACTGTCGTTCCCGGTCGGAGCAGGGGGCATCGCCTTCTCCTCTATTTTAGCGATAAGACTCGATCGAGATGCGACTGGGTCGCCACTGATATTTTCATTTGGGGTTTACCGGATTTCGTATTCCCGTTGCACCGCGTTGCACGCTGACAGGGTCTTGATCTTTTCACCACCTATCTTCGTCATCACGTCAGCACCGGTGTTCCTGCTCGGGGTCGAACCTCGTCTTGAGTCAGTGGCGGCACTTACACCCAGGGCAGGGCTTCTTCTTGTGTCGCCACCGCGACAGGACGTTTGGTCTCTTGTCGCCATCGGTGTTCACGCTTGGTGGTAGCCCACGCCACCGGCGTTTACGCTCGGGGCAGGCCTTCGTCTTGGTGTTAGGGCAGCGCCTATATCTCCACGTCGCCACCGGCGGTGGCGTTCGGGATCGTTGTTAGTGACACTACCGGCGCATACAGTCAGGGCAGGGCCTCGTCTTCTGTCGCCACCGGCGATCACGCTCGGGGCAGTTCTCGTCGCCACCGACGTTTCGGGTTGTCTAGTATCGCTGAAGATTCACGGAGCACACATGTACTGTAAGAGACACAATAAAATGATCTATGCGTGCAGTTTGATGGATTAATTCCGACTCAGTGATTGGACTGAACACTGACGACCGTTCACTGGAGGTCCAGATTATGACAATGAGTTGGCTTGATTTCACTATTGACATGGTAGAAAGATACCTCATGTATCCTTTTGATAACGATAGGGTTAAACGCTTCGTTTTGTTCTTTACAGCACTATAAATGGACGAGTACTTCAGACGCTAGACCCATTTAGGTGCTTACTGCATAAATAAATGGAACGGAGAAGTACTACTCGTAGCACTACCAGGATAAAATGCTTGTTGTAGCCTACTGCTCGTAATCGAAAGTAGAGGCGACCGTGGCGTGTTTCATTGTTTGTAGCAGATGCTGCGGCTGCGAAGCGGGCACATTTTCGTTTGGCGCTTAGGTCAAATTAGCAATTAGCTATGCTACGCTTTCTACGTACTGTATTTTCTCTAACTCAGTTCAACACCCATTCTAGTACTTCAAATCCAGAGCTTCCCCGTGCAAGGCACGGCATTAATTATTGTAACAAATACAGAACTAGTAGAGGAAGTAACGTTAGTAAGCTATTGTTTACTAATAACGTTATTGAATAGACTGTCAAGACATCGAGAGGAAGTTGTTTTTTGCAGCTCCGAAAACAATGGCACAAGCTCAATGGTCTCCACGCCTAAAGCTTTCCCAGTACGATTTTATATTTTGGGGGTTTGCACAGATTTTTTCTGTAACGTTAGTAGATCCTCAGTAGACTGTTTCACTTAACTAAAGCTACTACTTCTTTAGTTGAGCACGCCAATGCCGAAATTACGAGTCGTCTTAACAAGTTTCTTCGCCGCTCGAGGAGTAAGCTTCGAGACCACCGTGTTTCCTTTCACCTTCGACAGCACTGTGGCCCCATTGCGTGAATTAAGCAAACCGCTCTTATCCAACACATTTGCTACGCATGAGAGGCCCAGGTAGCTTTTGCACTCGGTAGAGGCAGTGGCAACATAGACTGCTCCCTTATTACCAGCTGACAGAGGCGCCACTGTATCCTGGTAATAGTTTCCTTCAGCGAGGACATACCCGTTCTGACCCAGCTCGAACGAATGCCCGGAGTTGTCTGCCCAGTAGTTGTTGAGGATGTGTACGATAGCGTTGGAGTCGCTCGAGCCTCCAACCTTAGGCGAGCGACCTGACGTCGAGTGGACATAGTCAGGCACTGGAAAAATATATAAATATTTATTGGACGGTGACAGCAGAAGTAGTAAATGATGCTGCACACCGCTCACCAATAATGAGTTATTTATCAACGATGGTATTATTTAAGATGCAAAGTGGCAAGTTCTAGTTCACTATGAGCTACATCTAGCTTACCGGGCAGACATGTACACCGTCGTTGGCTTCGCACCGCCGCGATCATCATTGCACATGCTGCTGACTCGACAAAAACGCCTCAGCCGTTGCTACCGTGCGGCGATCCCAGAATTGCGTATTCAGTTTGAGAATCATTATCATCTCAAAGTGAATAGGCAGCAGCACGCTTCGGTGTGGTGTAAGCACCATATTGGCCTGCGAGAAAAGCTTCTCGCAGCGATTGCTTGTTGGAGGTACGTGGAACAGCAGTGCACTCATAATTGTGTTCCTCGGACGCTTGGCGGCGTCGCTTTTGCCCAGCGTGCAGCAGTGACTCAGCAAAGCCTACAACGTTAGCTTCATCCGTGCTTCCGGTGCTGCTTTGGTCGCTCTCACTGTGAAGGGACGAAATAGCGGTCGCCTCGTTCTCATTTAGCTCGTCACCGCTCCACACCTAAATGATAAAGTCGCCTTAAGTATGTGACAAAACCGAGTGACAAAATGTGAATATAACTTACCTTTACAATGCCATTTTCGAAGTCAGGAGAGTGCACTATATGTGCCTCTTTTGACAAATAGCTCTTCATCACCGGGTAAAGCTGGAGGAGACCGTCAAAAAGCACACGGACGTCTGCCATCGTCGTGTCTTCAGATTGGAGTTTCTTGTTAGCCGACTCCAAGGCGATCATCTGGTCGTACAGCTTTTCCAGTTTGCGGTGGGCACGAGCGCGAGGCACGAGGTCGTCAACAGCCTCTACTTGCTTTGCCGCTGCCTTGATCTCGAGGTACCGTTTTAACATCTTGAACGTAGAGGACCACCTCGCCGTGTGCTGGCGAAGGCGCGCTGTCCTTCTTTGTGCGCAGCTGTCCCATTAGGGCGTTCACATCCTCTAACAAGCCCTCGTGCTCACGGAGGAAACGCTGAACAGCGAGATTGTAGCGATGGCTGGCACAACCAACCAATGGGACGGCGAGTCTAGTAGCTAGCGCCTGATTGGTGGAGCAAATGTCTCCAACAATGAATATAATGCTGGATCGTGACTTTTGATAAGTTTCTAGAATCTCATCAAGCAATTCGAAATGAGATTCAGCACCGAGGTCGCTCTCTTCAACGAGTGGAGACAGGGCGAGGAGCGGGCAATAAACGATACCGTCAATGACGTACACCGCGTACACAGCCACGTAGTAAGTGGTACCGCTGGTCCAACCGTCGAAGACGAGGCCAATCCGGGCTGGCATTTGCGAGCCAATAGCCTCCTCAACTAGAAGTTCCACTTTTGCCATGAACTTTTTGAGCGTCCGCGATGATATGGGGTCCCACCGCGACATGGCTCTGGTAGCCTCGTTGTCGACCTCGCTGAGCGATAGGTTCCTAGTGATGATCCACATCATCCAGTTGTAAATTGTAGCAGCCTTGTCAGTTACAAAGGCGTTGAGCTCCATGACGCTCGTACTCTGCGTAGTCTTCGAGGTATTGCGGGTGCTTGTCGTTGAGGTGGCTTATCAAGTTTGTGAAGCCGTTAGACGGAGCCTGCTTCCTAACTTTGCCGCAATAGCGGCACTGGAACAAGTTAGAAGGCTTGGCAGAGTAGAAATATTGCGCGTAGAGTGTTGGCGACCATGAAAAATGGAAAATGGGAGAATGGGCTGATCGTTCAGCGTGATAGAGGATGGATGGCTGCTGGAGAACGTCGCAATTGATGGTTATGGGAAGAGGTCAAAAATGTAATTTGCTAGCCATAAATTTGTAAAATGCTAAATAAATAAATGGTGTTTGTTATGTCCAGTAATAAATAATTCTTGAGAGTCAATCCTGTTATTATTGGTAACGCGTTATTTTTTTCCAATGCCTGGACATAGTTATTGGTCATGCTGACCTTCGTGTCCTTGCCGTACAACAGGAACGTCCAGTAGTGGCGGCCGTCACATGATGCAGAGTAGTCCGTGCGACCATCAAAGTCCGAGTTACTGATGGTCAGCGAAGAAACGCTGGCGTTGTTGGCGACAATGAACTGGCGGCCGATGCGCGAGATCTTGATGTGGTCGAGCCATATCTTGTTCATCGCCTTACCGTTGGCACCTTGCATGTAAATGGCATCTCCGCCCCACACCAGATGGCGGCTTAGCTCGGTGATGTGAATGTTCTGAACAATAATGTTGTTGCCGTTGAGCCAGAGGCCTTTGCCAATGATCACACCACTCGTGCCAATGCCACGGATGGTCTTATTATCGGTGACAACAAGCCGGTTTTGCGCCGCGTTATCGTACGAGACCTTCACGCTGGTACCGCCGGAACAATCTCCCGTCCCGGACAAGCCGCCGCTCGACAATATCACGTCTTGGCTCTTGTAGCCGTTGTTCTTCGCCATGCAGGCGCTCGTGTAATCCGGACAACATCCGTTCGTGGTCGTGGTGCCCTCGGTGCCGCGGAAGTCGAACGTCTTGGTTAACACGATCACACGGGGCACGGCGTCCTTCAAATACGCCTCCAGTTGGCTATTCGTCTTTGGATACACTGGGGTGGCGTTACCTCCGCCTGTCGTCCCAGACGCAAACCCTGTTGCCGAGCCGACTGTGAAGGCATCCACGGATTTGACAGCAACAGCCACCACTGCGATAAGAATAGGCTGCAGAAACCTCATAACGATCTTTGGGCGAGGTGAATCGGAGAATGACACGAAAACGAGTTAGAGGGATCGCCGTTTTGGTGTTAGAAAGACCCCCCCCCCGCTTAGTACTACTACGCGGGGATGGGGGGCAGAGGTGGCATAAAAATATTCGAAGGATATTTATAGGGATAAAAATATGAATAAAAATTAAAAGATATTTTTATTTTTATCTTTTTATCCATCAAAACCTTGTAAATCGAATAGCACAGGGGCTGTAGAAACACCTAAGCTGCGCTAATAGTGGCCCGTCCATTTTCGCTGTCATGGTGACCCTCGCCCACCGTTCTCCCTCCTGCAAACAACCGACCCCAGCCGTCGTATCTTGCACGTTGACGTTCCTGAGCACGTCACCGAGATATCGTGCGCTTAGGAACTCATTCAGCGCGGCCGCGTGGTGGATCGAGTGCGTGCCGCCTGTGGTGAATATCTGACGTTGGTGGTGAAGAGCTACGATGTGCTCCCAGCGGCTCCCAGTATAGTACCAAACCGCGTGATCTACTTCGCATAGAGCGAAGAACAAACTGCGGCTAATGGACGTTGGTTTCCACCCCATGATCGGCAATGTGTCCTTCTACATGTAGGTTGAAGGTAAAAGCTTCTACAGAAGACCACCATTTAGTAACCTCCGCCTTATATTAAGAGTAATCTGGACATTTACAAATTGGAAGAGAGATATTATCGCACTTAAAAGGATAAAAATATAAAAGTATTTTTTTCGTATTTTTATCCTCGATAAAAATATTTAAATTTTTTTGTGCCTGGGGTCTTTCTAACACTAGTACCCGGTCGGAGTTCGACTCGAACAGCGCGAATATTCATACTGTACTGCATCTGGTCGCGTTCCACTTCCCTGCACCGGGTTACATCATGTACATACAAGGCATCTTTGGGCGATGGACGCTCGATTCATCCACTCAAAAGTACACGCGAACGCCATCGAAATCGCTTCAACCATGAGTCGATCCCACAGCCAGCAAATCCCAATGCACAAGTGCTACAGCACATGTATCTGATAATTTATCAATGATAAATCGCATTATGAATATTGGCCGCCAATATTCAATTGGGCGCGGTGGGCGGACATGCTGCTTTCCCGTGATGCAACACGTTTACATGTACCATCGGCCGCTGTGCGGCTTGCTGACCCTGACGACAGACCTCAATTGGAGTCCATTACACCGGTACATGTATTCCCAGGGGCCTTTTAGCAGCAGCGCTACTCGCGGCGCTGGTATCAGCACCCCTGATGAAGTGATTTCACCAACAGTAGCTGCCGTGGTATCATTCGCACGCGGCACTCAGGTGCACAAGCCTTTTGCTAGTTGTGCAAAACGGTGGTTCAACGAAATTCTGCACTGCAGTCTGCAGCATCGCGCCACTTTCACATTGCACATCCGTGTCGCTGTTTCCTGGTTGAACCCGGTGTGCCATCTCGTTTTAGACGTGCGCTGCGACTCGCAGCCTGCGAGTGCTGCTGCATGTACTACCAGCCTGGCTAGCTCATCTTCCAATCGTCGAACCACGGACTGATCGCTGACGTTCGTTGAAGCGACAGTCACTCTTCAATCAAGATTCAATCACGTTTCTACACCATTTCTAGTCCAACCGCCAGTCCAATGGGACATGTCGCACGGCTCTATCCGGGAAAAACAATTTTGGGTAAGTCATTTTCATGTTAATTTGGGGAGCCCCGAACCAAATGAAATTTGTTTTAATGCAAGTGGGATTTCCTCACGAAAAACATATGCATCAGGACAGTAACGTATGGGATTGGTATCCGTGCTCATAGCTCCATAACTCGACGAAATAGTCCATAACTTCCGCCATAGTGGCTATTCGGGTGTAAAACGGGTCTCATTCGATAGATTAGGATGTTGGCAACATTGTAGACGCAATAACTGCCGCTGTGGGCGACGATATGGCGTGCCCGAGGCGTGTTTTGGCACTTTCTTCATCTTCGGTTTCTTAAGCCGACGATTATGATGCCCCTCAAATGCATATGCTTGATGGTAGTCAGTCTCACTTGCTCCGGAGCAAATCCCACTTGGTCTGGAGCTGAGCGCCCCGGCTCTTGTCCGTACAGTTAGATCTGGCGGCTGTCCCAGTTTGGACTGGAAATGGTGTAGACCTGTCCTCTCCATTTTCGCTGTGTTGTCTCTGCGGCTAGCGAAATTGACATGGCTAACATATTGCTAGTCGCAGTAGTTTCCGTAACCAGATGGATCGGTAGAGCTCAATAGATGCACGTGGGGTGTGTGCAACCAAAGTCAAGCAAGCTTCCCGTTCTGGAACGATCACTTCGAATAGCCCTCTAATAGCGGACACAAGAGATACCGGGGCATCATGCAGCCTGCCATCAATAATACATCTCCCCCAGACACCATTAAACAATTTGCTTCGCCGTGTGCAAGACTCCCTTCCCATCGACAAAATGAAGTTCTTCCGTCCCATTCTCATCGCGGTGGTCTCTCTCTTCGTGCAGAACACCGAAGCCTTTACGGTCGGTTCGGCCACCGGCCTTGCTGCCGGCACGACGGGCGGCGGTAGCGCCACGCCGGTATACCCGACCACTACCACACAGCTCGTTGCGTATCTGAAGGACGCTGTCCCCCGCGTGATCGTGCTGAACAAGACGTTCGACTTCCGCGGCACGGAAGGCACCACAACCGAGGCTGGCTGCCGTCCAGACTACACTCGTGAATGTATCGCGAAGAACAACGGCTACAAGAGCCAGGATGTCATTCTACAGAGTGGCGGCATGTCGAACACAGGCGGTTGTTCGGGCGGCACGAGCGTGACGGTCAAGTACGACAACGCCGCCATCTCCCCCATGACCGTAACCAGCAATAAAACGTTGCGAGGAATCGGCACGACCGGTGTGATCATGGGCAAAGGTCTATGGCTCAACGGCGACAATATTATCATCCAGAACGTGCACATCACCGAACTCAACCGCCACTTGGTGTGGGGCGGCGACGCTATCTACATCCAGGGCAGCAACGGCGGCTCGACGGCCATGAACAAGATCTGGCTGGATCACATCAAGGTGTCCCGTGTCGGCCGCCAGTTCCTTACGACGAACGCCGCCAGTGTGTCTACGATGACCATCAGTAACTCGGACTTTGACGGCCGCACGGACTACTCGGCGTCTTGCGACGGGCGTCACTACTGGTCGTTCATCTTCTACGGCAAGAACACGCGCTTCAGTATGGTCAACAACTACATCCACTCGACTTCTGGCCGCTCCCCCAAGCTCGGCGGCGACAGCAGCGCCAACGTCATCGCTCACATTGCCAATAACTACTGGGCTGACAACTCGGGACACTCGTTCGACGTCGGCGTGAACTCGTGGATCCTGGCGGAAGGCAACTACTTTAAGGACACTACACTGCCGCTGGTGTCTGGATCGAGCGGCAACATGTACGCTGCTACAGCGACCACCGAGTGCAACAGCTACCTGGGTCGCTCGTGCGTCGCTAACGTCGTGTCCAACAGCGGAGCGTTCAGCTCGCGCAGCGGCGCGACGGCTCTGTCCAAGGTGAAGTCGTACTCAGCCATCTCCGGCTACAGCCCACGCTCGGCTGTGGAGTGGAGCAAGACGACCAAGAACTTCGGCATTGGTGAGATCAATTAAAAGCTGCAACGGAACCAGTAGGTGGATGTTTTTGTTTTCTGTAGGCAGCGTTGATTCCAATAAATCCAATTCGATGAGATCACTAAGTCAATACAAAGCCACGTTATTCAAAGCCCATCATGCATCACCACTACAGTGTAGTACATTAGGGAATTGCAGCAGAAACAACCACGAGTTGAATCGTGCAAACGGCAGCGACTCTATCGCCCTTCGCAATGGCACAACGCGGGTGATTCTTGCGTCGGACCTCACCTATACATCCTCGTTTTCCATTTTACCAGCGGGTCAACAAAATGTCGTTCGCACTGAAATATGCATCAAATGTTCATGAGCACTTATGGCCGAGTTGCTGATGAAACAAGAGTTGACGCTGTTGGAGATCTGAATGCATATCACCCTACTGTTGTATTAAAGTGCAGCAGTCGATCTCGACAACACACGTCAAGGACGGGTGATCACCAGCTGAGCACTGACAGCTCTAACACCTTTACAGCTCATTGCTCATCAAGACACCCTCTATAATACATGTCCAGCGATTGATGTCCTAATCCCGTTTTTAGGATTAGTGGCGAGCATTCCTCTCGCGGGTGTACTACCGGCACCTATAGTATTGTCCACAACGCAGCACTCAGCTATCGGTCTCACTCGCCTTAATAATTGGGAAACAAAGAGTATCGATTCTTGGTACTTTTATACTCGAAGTGTTTAGGTGGGAATCAAATATGGCCAGTATTAACATGTAAGTCGTAAAACACTTACTATGGATACCATTACCACAAATACGGATGATAAGTTCGGCGTTTTAAATCGCCGAAAATATGTACTTCGAGGAAGAGTGTACATGTATAATATAATATACGTTTTGAATAAAAGCGGTGTTAGCATAACCCGATTTATTTTAGTCGCGAACAGTTTTGGAACAAAATGTAACGATAAATAATATGTTCTTGAGAATATGTGTTAGCAGCGGTTCGCTGCGAGCGAAGCGAGCGCTCTGGCTGACCTAAAAATAAGGTCTGGCGGTATCGGTATTGCGCATTTACGAAAATCTATTGCCGGATTCTTGACAAATCATTCACAGTTCCCATGCGAACATGGCGAACACATCGTCGTGCAGCAACATACCTATTAATAACATGCGTGAAACAGTTATATATGTCGTGGTCACTGTGGCCTGCGTCAGACACAGTTGGGATTCGCGAACAGGTCGATGGCTGGATCTGGAGCGCTCATCATAATAGCGAACGCTTATAACCAGTGATCCTAGAATCCATTTGGTCATTCTTCATGTTTTGGATTGTTGAGCTGCGAGTTTACTAAATTTTAGTACCTAATTCTGAAACTTTGTACTAATGACAAAGTTGTGGTGTCGAAAATGTCCTTTTGGGTTGACGTGTGTCCAGGGTGCTTGTCGGTTTCATTTTAATTTCTTCCTGTTTTAAATTTTTTAAAATCATATTATTAGTATCTCCGACGTACATGTATCCGAAATCTCTCGTTTTAACTCCAGCAGCGGATCTGGGTATGATGACCAGCCCTTCTTGTGGTTCAATCAATGATTTGTCCCCAAACTGTAGAGAGTTCAAGCAAATCCACTGCAACAGCCAGGGCTTCAGATTCAGCTGGTTGATGAACGGTTCTGAGTGCGTCAAGTTTGTTCAAAGCATGCACACCACGTGACGGCAGAGACCCTGCCTGCTGGCCGGCTGTTGCTGTTGGAGCATCGAGACAGCTCACGGTCAACTTGGCATTTTCATATTTGACGGCAGCGGCATCTTCTTGTTGCACCATGAAGCTTCTCTCAATCCTCGTTGGACTCCCTCTCCTCGTGGCTGGCGTCGTCAACGGATATGCCAACCCGTTAACGTGCACGGGTGTCTGCACCAATGCGCACGACCCGTCCATCATTCGTCGTGATGATGGCACGTACTTCCGCTTCTCCACAGGCAACAAGATTGCAATCCACTCGGCTCCGGACCTCACGGGCCCTTGGAAATACTTGGGCGCTGCGGTTCCCGGTGGCTCCAAGATCAACCTGAAGGGCAAAGATGATCTCTGGGTGAGTATCTTTCAACGGAGTGAGGACTTATTCGACATGAACTAATTCTAACCAATATGCTCTTCGATTCTAGGCCCCTGACGTCCACAAGGTCGGTGACATGTACTATCTGTACTACTCGGTGAGCTCGTTCGGTACGCAAAACTCAGCCATTGGTCTTACCCGCTCCAAGACAATGGAGGCAGGCACATGGACGGATGCCGGTAGTGTTGGCATCACGAGTGACTCGTCCAAGAAGTACAACGCCATCGACCCGAACCTGGTTCAAGTTGGTAGCCAGTACTACCTTAACTTCGGTAGCTACTGGCAAGGCCTTTACCAGGCTAAGATGAAGCCCAACCCAACGAAGAACTCTGGCGAGGTCGCCAACCAAGTGGCGTTTACGTCGAACTATGAGGTGTTGGAGGCTGCCTTCCAATTTGCCTACAAGGGATACTACTACATGTTCTTCTCCAAGGGATCGTGCTGTGGTTACGATAAGACCCGCCCTATTGAGGGCAAGGAGTACCGTATCCTCGCCTGTCGTTCGAAGAGTCCAACTGGAGGCTTTGTGGACAAGAACGGTAACGACTGCCGTAACAATGGCGGTACAATCGTCTTGAAGTCTCACGACTGGGTGTACGGCCCGGGAGGCCAGGGAGTCTACAACGACCCGAAGTACGGCCCTGTGCTGTACTACCACTACGGTGAGTTACAGAATTTCTCTTTAGGATTCATTATTTTGCTTTCTTCTTGTCGATCTGACGACTGGATGTTATGATTTTGTAGTGGACACGCGTATTGGTTACGCGGACGGTGACAAGCGCTTTGGCTGGAATAAGCTCGACTTCTCGAGCGGCTGGCCCAAGGTGTAATTACTCGAGAAGAGTACACAGAACTAAACCCTTGTCGATGGAAAAACCAGAAGGAGGCCGAATGTAGACGTCTGCTCGGCATGTTGCGTTTAAAAAAATACACGTAGGACCATTCTTTGTGTGTGACTGACGATGTTCGATTGTACAACCCCAAAAATTTGGCTGCTGTACGTGTATCATACACTGTGTATGTACACTTCGAAGTACATGAATGAATTTGCTGCTCACAGTTGACTTTTTCCTTGCGATAAAGTTAGAATACTTAAATATTTTCATATTCGGATGGAAAAAATAACAAGTACTAACGTAAAATACGGAATAATACGCCATCTACTAATTTTACGCGGTAAAATTGAGTTAGGGCGTTGTATTCGATGGTGTTCTATTTGAAGTCCAGCGATGGCAGCTTGGCTAGTTTGGGCAGGTTGTGGCGGGTTCAAACCCCATATTGCTAAGTCTCCTTTTCTGTTGCCAGTCCTTACTCCAAAATTCGTCTCAATCCCTTGTCGTAAATGCGCTGGCACTCGACAGTTTTGAGATAAGGATTGTGCCCTCCCACAAAAGCATGGTGTTGCAAAGCAGCTTAAACACAACTTTGGTTTCGATCTCGCCGCTCGAACTGCGCAGAGTACTCAACCTAAATTCTAATGTTATCTAAGATCTGGATATTGTTTTTTTTACAACAGCAAATTATGCTCGACTTTAAAAACACTTCTTGATGAAACAGGTCGCTTTTCGTGATGCGACTGCGCCTTGTTCAGCAAATCAGCTTTCACTTGGTTTCAATGTTCCTTGTCTTGGGCTTCACTTGATCGTTTAAGAAGCCGTGTACATCAAAATTCTGTGGAGCCGCCATGGCATCATCTCAAAACCCTTCGTTTGTGTGCTCCATCAGGTAGGTACACAACAATATTCAAGTGGTCATAGCATAATATTTAAGATTGCTTTAAGATATACGATCGATTGTTGTGAGCGCGAAATTGGTGGCGGCTCATTTTGTGCCGAATCTGTTTTGGCTAGGTGCAGAAGTTAAAAAAATAAATCAACGAGATAGGTACATACTAGGAGGGCGTATTATTCGATAGCGCTCTATTTTAATAATGCGCGGTCAAATGGGGTGTTCTAAACAGAGGGCGTTGTATTCGCTAGGGGAGCACTATTCGCTATTATACGTTATTATCGATATTGGTTTAACACATTAACAAAAATAGCTTACAGTACATGTTAATGTGTTAAACTAATATCGACAAGTGCGAAATTGCCATTTTCGCGAAGTATTAGTACTGTAAGGGGAAGTGTCAATTCGAGGCGGTTCAAACAGACATTTGTAACTTTTGATCTAATACAAGCAAAGCGGCACCAAGGGTACCAATCGAAAGCTGTCGTTTTTGTAGATTTTGCTGGCTATTTCTGAAACTTTCTAGCCAATGGACAAATCACAATAGATCCAAATAAAAAATAAAATTAAGAGTGATGGTCGTGTCAATTCGGGGCCGCTTTCAGTGACTTGATTTCACTATTGATCTTGTCTTATCTCTTATATGGTACCCTATAAGTGACCAATCACAATTGATAAATGCAAAACTTGAGTCTTTCATTGGCCAAATGAACTGGCCCCTAACTGGCATTCCGGCCCCGAATTGACACTCCCCTTATAATTACTTATATTAATACCGGTTGGTCCTGTAAGGCTGGAGCTTACAAGACTGCGATTGGACGAAGCAGCTCTCACGAGTAATCTTGAAAGCATAAATATGTACATGAAGTTGAGCTTTGCCATTTAAAGCTCATTATGATCCAAGGTTAAAGACATATACGAGTTGATCGCAACACACTCCGTGCGAAGAATCAACTGGGGCTTAGAAATCTGTTCCCAACAGCAGCAACATTTCAAGCCTGCTCAGTCACTGAGCAGCAGCTTCAAGTTGACCCAGTGCATGTAGGAACAAACCCACTTTTTGTGCGCATTACATGAACCCTGTTCGTTGAATCGAAATCCACAGTTGGCAAGCCGAACATGTTGTTTACGGTGATGTGTCAGCTCAAGCACACCTTATGATCGGCGTGGAGGATCGCCAAGTGTGACCCCCCCCCTTGGCCTGGATCACTATTTGTGACAGGTATCGCATTTTAATAGCACAAGTCCTAGTTTTGTCAGCGAGTTGACGGGACATCCGAACCACAAGCGTCACTGCTTCAGGCGAGCATGGGATAGGCTGAAGAGCTCGTCTACGATTTCGCCATCCATGTATTCGTGCTTGCCATTCCCGCTTTTGACAAGAAGCACTCAAATCGCTCCATCACCATGAAACTTCTTTCGATGCTCGTTGGGCTTCCTCTTCTAGTGGCTAGCGTCATCAATGGATATGCGTACCCTCAAGCATGTTCAGGAGTGTGCACTAATGCACATGATCCCTCCATTATCCGGCGCGACGATGGAACTTACTTCCGCTTCTCCACTGGCAACAAAATCGCTATCCACTCCGCTCCTGATCTTACGGGTCCTTGGAAGTATCTGGGTGCAGCTGTCCCGGACAACTCAAAGATCAACCTGAAAGGAAGGGATGATCTCTGGGTAAGAAGATGCACAATATGTGTAGCCATGTTGGTCTCGTATTGCACTAAAACGTTTTGTTACGGTTAGGCTCCTGAAGTGAACAAGGTTGGGGACTCGTACTACCTGTACTACTCGGTCAGCTCTTTCGGAAACCAGTCTTCTGCGATTGGTTTAACGCAATCGAAGACCATGGAACCCGGTTCGTGGGTTGATGCCAGTAGCATTGGTGTCACGAGCGATGCATCCAAGAAGTACAACGCCATCGACCCGAACCTCATCCAAGTTGGCAGCCAGTATTTCCTCAATTTCGGTAGCTACTGGCAGGGTCTTCACCAGACGAAGATGACGTCGCCCCCAACGAAGAGCTCAGGTGGAAGTGCCAATCAAATCGCCTTCACTTCGAACTTCGAGGTCGTGGAAGCTGCGTTCGAGTTTGCTTACAACAGTTACTACTATTTGTTTTTCTCCAAGGGATCGTGCTGTCAATTCGACAAGACCCGCCCTGCCAAGGGCAAAGAGTACCGTATCCTCGTATGTCGCTCGAAGAGTCCAACCGGAGGCTTTGTTGATAAAGATGGCGTCGACTGTCGCAACAACGGTGGCTCGATTGTCCTGGAGTCCCACGACTGGGTGTATGGTCCGGGAGGCCAGGGTGTCTATGACGACCCGACCCACGGGCCCGTGCTGTACTACCACTACGGTAACCTTTTGCTATGTATGTCTGTATATAAGATATTCGTAGCGCTCTAACTTTAATGATGGACGTGCAGTGGACACCCGTATCGGCTACGCGGACGGTGACAAGCGCTTTGGCTGGAACAAGCTCGATTTCTCGGGTGACTGGCCTTCAGTATAAACACTGACGGCATATGCCTGCACAAAAAATGACCAATCGCTATACCGGTAAGTATTTGGATTTTAGCACTTCGATTCGAGATGTGGTAGAGCTGTCTTGTAATTATCGTCGATTCTCTTTTCCATCTCTTTCTCCTCTACAAGATCGATTTTTTTTAAATGGTTCCTTGTTTCTTTCCTTGTGAGTTGGCTTGTACAAAGCCGCAAACCCGCACACGAGAGATGATCCAAGAAAAAGAGTACTTACCAAACAACAGCCGCTTTGACCACTCCGTTCGGTACAGTATTTTGCGGAGTTTTGCGGAACAGGCCATTAGAAATCATACTTTTCCCGAGTTTTCTGCGAGTTATTTACAGGAAGGCGTCTTTGCAATAAAGCTCCTCGCTGTTAATTTTGGAGGTCAGCACCGTAAGACTCTTATAATAAATCCCCGTGGGCGACGTGGAGCAGCGTTAAGCATTTTCCCCCTTACTTTGTGACAGTGCCTAAAGGAGCTGAAAGTTTTAACAATTTCGTAAAGGAAACTCGTTTACCACTTTTATTTTTACAATTTTAGCCATTTCCCTTTATTTTATCGATTTTAATATTATCATTTTCTAAGATTGTTTTCTTACAGTAAATCCCTTTCTAAATATACTTAAGTACAAGTCAATTTTAGTTATTCAAATCTAAATTTAGGATATTTAGTGAGGAGGCTTTTATTCGGGAGCATGTCGGTACATTAGTTTTAGACCAACAATTTCAACGACCATGTCCAAGTGGAGCAAGAAGAACCGTGCGCCTGCGGGCTATGAGTACATCCAGCCGGTGATGGACGCGCTGGAGAGCGAGCTGCGCGAGAAAATGAACGAGCCGCACGAGGGAAAGCGGCAGTGTGAGGCGCTGTGGCCTGTGCACCAGATTAACTGGCAGCGCAGTCGCTACGTGTACGACATGTTCTACAAGTACAGAAAGATTTCTCGCGAGGTCTATGACTACTGCGTGCGACGCAAACTGGTGGACGCTAACCTCATCGCCAAGTGGAAGAAGCCGGGCTATGAGCGTCTGTGCAGTACCTTCGCTATCAACACCAAGAATTACAACTACGGTACTGTCAGTATCTGCCGCGTACCGAGGCAGCAGCTCTCGGAGGGGCAAGTGGTGCAGGAGAAGCACAGCGGCTGCAGGGGCTGCGCCTCTGGGCCTGGAGGGTACCACAATATCTTCGGTAACAAGTACGGTCAGTATTTGGCCCGGATTCAGATTGCAAGAGAGGAAGCAGCCAAGAAGGAGGATGTCAAACAGGTGTGGGCTACCGAACAGGAGGAGGAAGAGTACGAGAGTGGAGGTGACGAGAAGAAGCGAAAGATAGACGAACCGACTAGGGAGAGTGAGAGCGGAAGTGGCAGTGAGTCGAGTGGAGAAAGTGACAGTGATGAAGAGACCAAAGAGTCCGAAGCGCCCTCGAAAAAGAAGCAGAAGACCAAATGAAGTGAACAGAGATACGGGAAATTTTTCTTTTTCAAATAGATCTCAATGATTCTTGCATCTTTGGTTTTTTATTGTATTACCAGATGTACGGTATTAATTTCCACTTAGGAAGTTCATCATTAATTCGGTCACGAAACTTGTCCTCGACCCACTGGGAGCTGATCTGTGCTAGTAGAATCTGGTTGACAACCACCCAAGTAGACACGAGGTAGAGCATGGTGGTTGTACCCCCAGTGAGCAAGATAAATCCTGCGTAGAGCATGATTTCAGTCGTGTAGAGCGGACTGCGAACAACTTCGAACCAATCGCCTCGAGGAAGCACGTGCTTCATGTTGTTTGCGCGCTTTTGTCTCGCTAGAAGGTAGTTGCAACGAGTTTGATGGTAGGATGCAATGATGAACAGTATCACGCCCAATCCAGCCATTGCCCGACGAGACACAGTAAACTCGTGTGCCGTAATGGAGTCTGGGTCGAAGAGAACAGAGAGCACAGTCGCAACGTAGTGGTACGTGCCTACGAATAGTACTATCACGGCAAAACCGTTAGTGTTTTATTAGTAGGCACGGAACATGAGGCATACATACTGCATGCGTGCATCCTGGCATCACCGAACTCCGTGACAAGCAGCGACTCGAGGAAGCGCCGCGTCGTGTGCACTGCAAAGAGCACAAGAAACGCGATAGTATGTGGCTGGATCAAGATGATATCGTCGGCTTCTGAAGGGTGCGCAAGGTGCAGTGCGTATTGCACCACTCGCGTATCTTGCCATGAAACTGTGATAACCAGCATGACGATGCTGTGCAGTGCTCCCACAAGGTAGAACCATGTCCAGTAGCTCTTGGGCACCTCCACACTCAGCAATGACAAGCCCGGAAGTTGCGACACAGCAGCGCGAGTTCGCATCTTGCCCTGTAGGACGAATCCACGGCATAATTTACTCCGAAACGATAGCAGACCGCCCGCCACAGCGATCAGCCAGGTGAGCTGCCACAGCTCCAGCATTCCCACCATTTGCATTACCTCCAGGAAGTTTTGGCCAATCACGTCTAAGAAAAGCATACATGGCTACATTGAACTCTTTGCCATATTTAGAAACTACTGCAGCCGGCTAATAATGCATCAGAAGTGCTAAAGCTTTAGCTAAAGCTAGCGTTGAACCGCGAGGATATTTCCGTCATTTGGTCACTTGAGATTCGAACGAGTTCCGCACACTCAAGTTGCGTAAAGAAGCATGATTTCGCGAGGTTCTTCCATCCACCATACGCGGCGTACCAATAACCCGTTCATGACCACGAGCTCTGGGATCGTCGGAATCGATCTACGTGAGAAAGTGACGTTCGATGCTCCTCAATTTCGCGGTAGTTCAAGCAGCAACCAGATAGGCACTGGACAGCCACAATCTTCTTCAAACTCACTGACTGAGTTCATGTACCAGACGACATCGGGAGCTCTTGGCGAAGGTATCCGGGCACAAGAGCGATTGAAACTAAGCCAACGGATGGACAAGCCCACTGTACACAAAGAGGTGGAGGCCTCCGGTCTCGTAACCATCCGACATGTAGACGTAGCAGCTCCTGAAGACTATGCGCTCCGCCCCGAGGAAATTATGCCCAAGCCCATCGACATTAAGCCGATCACCGAAGCACAAAGCCAACATCCACTGTACGCCACAAGCTGTCGAGATATCGGAGCCGAGAAGGCTCAGCTCAAGGTCGAAGTTGAGCGACTCGGACGCCCCAACACTTTCACCAACTCTTTCAACGGATTCCGCTACCGCGACTTCGGCCTGAACACTGCAGTGACCAAGTCCCGCATCTGCGACCAGCTCGAATACTCCTAAACATGACCTGCTTGCAACTAAAAAAAATCACAAAAAAAGCTTACTATAAACACAAATTACCCATCTCTTCTTTGATTTTTCGTTGTAAAAAATTGCTGCAAAGTCAACAATAAACCCCACGACATTTTAGTCGTAGCCCTTCTTGGAGAAGTCGACGAAGACCGTGTCCTTGGCAGGAAGTGGCGTCATGTCGATGTTGATGCCCTCGAGCGGCGACAATTCCACGTCCTCGGGGATGTTTCCGTCAGGGAAGCACACGTCCAGCGGGATGGGGGCATTACGCATGAAGAGACTGCCACCGGGCATGTAGTTGAATATATAGCGGTCCGGGTGCGTGTAGTGGTCCACCTTCTCCTGCGCCTCACGCACCAGGCGCTTGGCCAGACTGAATTAATCGATCAACAAGTGGCAAATGACACACAGCGTTTAGTATCAACCGACCAGACCACCGGAATCGCAGTAACAAAGAGAAAAGTCAATAGTTGGTACTTGGACCTACCCAGACTCCGGGTCCAGCGTGCTGTTGGCGTTGAACTCGGCGCGGATCTTGGATGCCTCCTCGTTCCAGAGGCGGCGGTCGATGACCCACGAGTCCAGCGTCTTGAGCGACTGCTTGTACAGACGCTGCACCTTCTGCTTGTGCGAGAGCTGCGACGGAGCACCGACGAAGCGCCCCACCACCTCGCGGAAGGTCTTGTTCATGTTAGCGTTCACCACGGGCTTCACCATCGTCGCCGGCCTTGGAGTCGTGCTGCCTGGTGTCAATTCAGAGCCGCACACTCGACGAGTTCGTTCGTACAACATTATGCAACATCCACGAAGTGCCGTGAATGTTGCACGAATGACGGTTCAATTGTGACCGGTTCAAAAGCGACCATCACTCTGACAAAAGGCAAGTTGCAGTGCTATATTCAGATACCGTAGCTCACCGCAATATATCGCCATGGCGGTTGATAAGGACGGCTGTAAGGTGCGACCGTCAAATTCGGCTGTTAGGAAGTCTTCTAGGAGGGTGAAGCTAGTGCAGGAGCCGGAAATTGTGAATCCAAAGCCCAGCAAAATGAAGGACAAGACGAAGCGCAGACCGAAAGAGGATACGACTCATCAATTGACGAGTTTGTTGCGGATCGAAAGTGACCAACTCAATGATCAGTTGCTTATTGCAAGTGAGAAGGGTAAACAACGCGCCGTCTTCTTACTATTGCACCAAGGCGTTGACAAAGACCGATGCAAAGGCCTAGTACGTGTAGCAACATAAGATGTAGGAAAGATGACTCTAATCGTCATTTCTCCCTCTGTAGCTCGGTTACTCTCCAGTGCACCATGCTGCTGCCCGAGACCACCTGGATGTATTACAACTACTGATCGACTTTGGTTGGAGCGTTGACGTCCGCAACGACGCTCTCGAGACTCCTCTGCACCTCGCTTGCTTTGACGGTCATGTCCATCTTGCCGAGTTCTTGTTGGACCGTGGGGCGGATATTAACGCACGGACTAGAGATGGAGAAACCCCTTTATTTTACGCTGCACGGAAGGGTCAGTACCGTACAGTACGACTACTTGTCCGGAGAGAGTGTGATCTTGGAGCGAAGAATTGCTACGGCGATGTGGCGGAGGAGGAAGCTCGTGATGAGAGGACACTAGCGGAGTTTGAAGCGGGAAATGAAGATCTCGAGCGAGCGTCGATTGCCGAAATTCAGCGTGGAGAATCGAACGAAGTTGGTGAATACGTTTTGTCGCAAAGACTTCGAGAGCGCGTCTTGTCGTTTCTCGACTTGAAAAGCTTAGGTTACGCGTCGCAAGTGTCGTATCGGTGGCATCGGGCTGCCGACAATTTTTCACTGTGGAAGAGACTTGGTGTGTCGCGGTGGGGTTTGCTGCTGAACGCCACCATGGGAATGGGAACGGTGCCTCAGATGGCGATGCTGGGCTCTGCTACCAGCAACCTCTTTCGTTTAAACCTTTCGAAGACTGTATCTCGACGCCCAGTAAGCTGTGATAGAGCTATCCTTGATAGAGTCATGCCTCTGAGTGCTAAGGATAAAGAGCGACCGCAGAATCGAGAACCGCTTCGACCTCGAACTGCTAATAGGGCAGGGCGTATTATAGTCGAAGATAAGCATTACAGTAACATGTAAAATATTTTCTAACAACAGAATAAAGCATTTTTCTAAAAACATGTTTGGCGTTTTAGCGATCGAATGCTTTTATTTCTTCAATTCGAGCACAGTAAATATCTACCGTAGATTCTCAAATCGAATAACGGCTTAGACCGCCAGTTCTTGAGCTCTTTTCTCCTCTACGAGATCGAACTCGCTAGCTTCGTGTTGCTTGTCGTTGCGAGTTGGGTCGAGAACTAAGGCTATCCCCAACACAAAGCACAGCGATGGTGCCAGAAGAAAAGTGTCAGGCACGATCAGCGTGGGCCACTCCGTTCGGTAGAACTCAAGCTTGCCCGGATTCTCTGCGATGGGTGAAGAGGTATTTACAGGAAGACCCAGCCTACTATTCCTGCACCAGTTATCAGTCGCGTCCGTAACGTTGCAAGAATTCAGGAAGGTCAGCTTGTCGCTCGTGTACAATATATCCCCGCATTGGATTTGACAATAGCTCGACGCATACCTTCCTCTCTCCAACGGTGACGTTTCGTTACTTGGAGAGCCAACCATTTGCAGTATCTTGTCGGGATTTCCTTCTTGAGTACAAATTTCATAGCCTCGCACTCGGCAGAAGAACGAGTTGAACTTAGCATTAAACTCTCCTTCACGGGCTGTGAAGCTCTTTTCGTACGCGATGCATTTCCGTTGGCGACGACTAAAATAGCGAAAAAGAGACCTCCAACGGCGGCCGTTGCTTTATGTAGCTTGCCCATTCCCGACGGAGATTTCTCGCGTAGCAGATATACGATCGTTGTGGCCATTAACAGCACGACAGCTACAGCGTACAAAAAAACCACCTCTTGATACACTCTTGTGTATTGCGTCGGCTTTGAAAGGTTTGAAAGCTTGGTTAGTCGTCGCATCCGGAAGGGACAGCATCCAGGCCAAGATAAGCCACAATGCTGCAAGTAGTGCTGCACAGGCTGCAATAACGATACAAACATGGTCGATATGTTCCATTTGCAGCATTCTCGGTTGATAGCAAAGTCGGAATGAACATTTTAATGGCAGCAAAAGTGATGGCGGAGGACACGATAAAGATGGATTCAAACATTCCCAACAACAAAATATTTTTTCTCGTAGCTTTAGATTTGTTACACCACAAACATCTTTTAGAGAAAAATAATTTCTTCGGTGAGAGATAGTGATCATTAATTCTGGGATAGGAAGCGACGAAGTGCTGGATATCACAGCCCTAATTCGAGAGCGCTGTATGTCCGTACACGAACCGGTAATGGCGGTAAACAAGAACCGGTAATAATTGTAGCGATTGATTGAAAACGAATCCAACAAAAGGCCGAAGATGTATGAGGGTTAACAAGAAAAATATCGATTGATTGATTGGTAATCTATCAAAGTCTAGCTGCAAACTTGATGATCACCACGATTGAAAGCTGAACTGGCGTCAATAATTTTGCGTACGAATTGGGTTAGAATGCAGAAATTCTGCACTCGCAGATGCTGCGGCTGCGAAGCAGGCGCAGGAGATGCGCCAGTGACTTTCACTCAAGCCCGATGAATTTGCGTCCAAGATATAGTGACCGGGCAGGAATTGTTTTCGAGTGCACGGGTTATCGAGTGCAGCCTACCTCTGCACGAAACGGTAGGATCTCCGAGTGGAAATTCCCAGTTGTTAGAAGGGTTGTGTTGTTTCGGGCGTGGGGAGGCACAAAGTAAGTCGTGGAGCTCGATGGGTGTTCGGGAGCTGGCAACTCTAAGCAGTACCAGTAACTGGTTGGTGAACAATGTTCAAGCTCACCTACCAGTTGAGAGTTGTAGGAAAGATGGACAGAAGACTATGGCCTTTATTGTCATAATTCTACTAAGCATAAAATATCATCCTAACAGCAAATTCCAGGTTACTACATGTCATTGGCAACGCTTGCACTGCAACCTGCAACGTTTAAATACATTTTCAAGAAAGTGAAAGCCTTAACCGTGATATGCACTCGGTCAATCCACCAAGTTGAACATAGGGCACTCGATCTTCTATTGCACTCGAAAACCATCTCGTTCAATAGTGACCTTATCTTTATAAAGCGGCAATTGTGAATCCACAATACGGGGAATTCTTGTAATAACAAATAGCTTAAAAGCTTAAAAGCTACGAAGTATTTGCTATTACAAGAATCCCTAACTTTTAAAAAGTTTTGTTTTACCGTTGCCTATCCCAGCCTTCGCGAAGCTCTAGTTAACGGAATATCGACGTTTTAAAACGTCGTAAAGACAGAAAACTATTTGAATATGGCCACGTGATGACACTTCGGGGTCTCTGAAAACCGTTCGAGAACAAAAAATAATACTTAATAGTATTAATAAGTTTGAAATACAATACTTTTTAGTTTCTACACTAAATGAACACAATATGCCTTACCTGCAAAATCAAAATCAAGACAATACTTTAGTGGTTGTTAACTAGTTTGATTCGCTTCCGTCTTGCATTGTTTCAATATTAGCATGGTAAATGAACCGATTGCTATTCTTCTTGGGCGTTACTGTAGACTGACTGTGGTAGATGCCATCTCTTGAACATTTTTTTCTTCAAAGGTCGAATTGCTCTTGTTGTTATCCTTACTAGCCGAGCGCCGCCGCGTAGCGGCGCGGAAGCATGAAGGTCGTTCCTTGTGTTTTGCCCCCGTTCCATTCGCCACGGGCTCGTCCCACTACTCGCATGGTAGGTTGGCAGGTTGTGACTGGGGCGGGCACTTCGGACCCGCAAGGTTGCAGAAGGTGCCGATTTGGGCCGCCTTCGTTGCGCTCGGCAGCCAGTAGGAGTTTTAGAAGTATTTTGGCCAATCGTTTGCCTGAAAAAGCGTGACAGGCACGACAATTTAAGTGTGACGGACAGACACCGTGCTGCAATAGTTGTTTGAGACTAGGTTTAGTCACAATAGAATTAGGCACCCGCCTCCTGCGTTCTTTTTTAACACGAATTGAATGTATTTAAGCGCATAAGAGGCTACTCCGCCTCGAAGATCTGCCTGTAGACAGTGTTCTGTGTGTTAGCTCCGTCTTCATCCTGCTTCATCGGGTACTCGATCATCACCCTGAATCTTGTTCTCGAAGTAACACGCGACATCGCAACATACAGCTGGCCGTGCGAGAAGCAACGGGTTGCAACATACAGCCCCAAGTAGCGCGCCGTTTGTCCTTGCGCCTTGTTAATGGTCATGGCGAAGGCCGGCTGAATAGGAAACTGCTTGCGTCTCAATTGAACAGGAAAGCATCGAATGTTACCGTCGCTGATAAACACAATACGAAGAATGAAGACATGTTGCCCTTGTCGCGCACCAGTCATGATGGTGGCGTGAATGACATGCGACGTGAGAGCAACGATTCGAAGGCGTGTTCTGTTGCACAACCCCAGATCTGGATTCAGGTTTCGTATCATCATGATAGGCATTTCTACCTTGAGTTCCAACTTGTGGGGCGGAACTCCACTGATATTCATCGAGTGAAGTACCTCTTGCTCGAAGAAATTGCCGTCACTGTCGTCGTGTACAGAATCAGAAGACATGTGCTCCCGGGCCTACCCTGCTAAACGGTCTGTCACTGCTTCATTGATGCGGTGCATGATAGCGTTCGTGGTCGTGATGATCGTACGGTTAGCGAAGTACTCGTCGGTAGCAACTTCGGGGTTGTTTGTCTCGCCGTACATCTCGTCGATGGTCCGATCCATGCCTCTAGGAATAACGCCAGGGCGAATGTTCTCGTCTTCGTCCTCGGGAACAGGTGGGTTTTCGATCAACATATCGCGCGGAATCTTAATGTAATCCCCACCTAGGGAAGGGTTCACCTCATGTCTCCCCTCCCCAACCTGAAGGAGGAACTCGGAAAACGCAGCCATTTCCTCAGTAGTGTCAGCAGTATCAGCCGATCGCACTCGCATCTTTTCCGTGAGGCCGAAAGTCTGGAAAAGAGGCCACAGCCTTGACGACTTGAAGCAAGCGTCGATTGTTTCGACGGGTGTTCCATTTTTCACGACAGGAAGAATCTGGCGGAAATCTCCCGAAAGCACAAACACTTTCCCTTCGAAAGGCTCGGTTTCATTTTCAAGTATGTCCCGCAGAGTTCGGTCTACTGCCTCGAACGCGTGCCGATGGGCCATGGGTGCTTCGTCCCAAATGACCAAGCTTGCTTGCTAGATCAACTCCTGTACATGGGTGTTCTTCGAGATGGAGCACATCGAGCTCTCGTTCAGTTTCAAAGGGATCTTGAATGTTGAATGCGCTGTTCTTCCCCCCATGAGTAAAAGCAAGACAATGCCACTGGACGCCACCGCAATGACGATCTTTCCCGAGAGTCTGACTTTGGCCAGTATGTTTCGAATTAGTGTAGATTTTCCGGTACCTCCTGGCCCATCGACAAAAAACAACTTCTTGCCCTCCTCGGGATTTTCGACCGCTTAAATAATCTGGTCGTAAACGACCCGCTGGTCTTCGTTCAGCTGGTTTTGCGGTGCTTACAATCTCCTCCAAAGCCGACTCGTCGTATCCGGTGAGCTCATGTAGAAGTAAGCTGTTTTGTCAAAGTGAGTCACGAACCAATCTGGAAAATGCGCCTAGTTGGGGCAGCTCCTTAAAGTCAGTGACTGAATACCCGTTAGCTTGAAGAAGGTCTTGTATACTCATCAGCGTTTCAAATTTTCACAACTGCCGACCTGAAAGGGTCCATCATTGCCTGGTGTTTTGCGCGCAAAGTCGTCGAAAATATCAGCGAAGAATTGATCCCAAAGAACACGATAGTTTGCCGGGCCCGAATAAACCAGAATCGTGGCGAATAGCTGTCGTAGTTGATACGCCATTTTGAATTCAGCGGCCTCTTGCAAACAGGAAACCCACTTGTTGTCGTTCTCCAAGTAGTCGGCCTCACGCGCGGCAACCTGGAAAGTAGGAAGCACGACCCCGTTAACCGTCCTCAAGTCTTCAAATGATGTTGGCCCTCTCCGATGGCAGAGCAAAAACCGAAGATAGAAGCGCTCGATATCTCTAGGTGACACATGGATCATGCGACCAATTGCCGCTTGGAATTTTTTTCGACGAACCCACCTTTTTGGCTGCTCTTTCTCCGGCGCTTTCCAGCAGAACTCTTTGGGCTTTCCTGATATAGCATCGTCTTGGCAATCTGGTTCTCAGGGGCTTCACTCGCACACAGTTAAAAAAAATCTGGTTAGCATCGTGTGGCTGCCATGATCTAAAACCGCCTCGGGATTTCCCGTCTCTCTAAAGAAAACAGTCGGTCCAGACTCGAGGTGAACTGTTAGCTGTGTCACTGGGTGGGTTTTTCCCTAAATCGTGAAATCGAGTAGTCTCATGCACGCTTCCACCGGAGAAATGTACCGGGCGCTCAAGAATCGTAGAATCTCGTTTGGTTCCCGACGCGCGTTCGGCTGGCCCTCTCGAACTTCTTCCACTGTGAGTACAGCCCTGTCGGACCCTTTGTACACGTACTTGTACAGGTATTTAACCGCGGAGATATTCGTACATACTTCCACGTTGATGTGGCAGTTATACTTCTGGGATAAGTACGGGCTGTACGGTACAACCCACTGGTTAATCGTGGCGTTATCGTATTCTCTACCCTTGAACATTAAAACACCTTCCGATCGCCGACGCCGTCTGTACACCGGGTACCGATTAGCATTAGCTCGAGTAACCTCTGCTAATGGTTTGGGATACTTTTGAGCATTTGCCGTCCTTACACAGGCGCACGAAGGATTCGCAGGTCCCCAGGGCCCATGTAGCATGCACGACATGACGGTTTCATATAGCTGAGCGTTCTTCTCCTTATCTGGGATCTCTGCACACACCATCTTGACAATGATCTCGCGCGTCCGAGGTTTGCCTTCGTCAGCCAATATAATCAGAACGTGCGCGTGAGGGAGTCCTCTTTTCTGAAACTCCACAACGTAAATTCGCGCTCGCACTCGTCACAGAAAGCCCTCGCTTAAATCATCATGCGTCGCTTGCAATTTCTGCTGCTACACGCGCGCCACGATATCCGGTCGATCTTGGGCCGTCTGGATCCCGGAAGGAATCGCTTCAAGAATCTCATCCCACTTGGGGCTACACGTTTCGGTCAGGAAGACGTCAAGCCGCCCGTATCCACGAACGATGGCCATGGAATCTTGATATGACTTGTACATCGAACGCGGGCTACCCATGTGCGTTGCTGGTAGAATAATCCGCTTCCCAACCTGGCTGAAAAAGTGGGTAGACCCTCCTCTCCCTCTTCATTCCGATCGGGGAGCATCAATCTGTTCGCAGTCCGGTCGTATTTCGACAGTAGCACTTCTCCTTCCTCCAGAGCTACAGTGTCTTCGTTGAGCAAAGCATCCTTAACACCCCGATATTGCTCAGCGCGAAGAGTTTTCTGGTTCTTGACCACCTACCGGAGCTGTTCTTGCTCACATTTTGCGCGCTGATCTACACACCACTGTTGAAATAGACGCCCACCTTGGTGGAGAGCGCACCGATCGTCCACTTTTTGGTGTAGGTGGTAAGCAACGTGCTCACGAAGCGACATCTTGGTTTTTTTACGATACTCAGCGCCATTCGCAAATTGGTCTGTGTAAGTCCATCCCTTCTCTCCGTACGGTAGCAGAAGTGGATATTGGAGTGGATCGTAGTCGGCGTCGGTCTCGAACAAACGTTGTAGTCTACGGTCGCGTGTGTAGAGGAGCAGATCCCGAGGCTGAGCCAAATTTCCGTCCTCAATCAGAGTCGCCGCAACCTCAGACACGGTGGGACGGTTATGCGCTCGAGGTTGAGAGGAATTGTCGTGTAGGCGGAACACCAAGTCCACAGTACCCTCTGTTCTGTGCTGGCGCACTTGCTCTCCAAACCCGAGGAACGCTTTGGCTAATGGGTTGTGCTCTGCCATCATATGCTCGAGGTCCAACAGCGCAACACGATCCAGATCCGCGAATATACCCCGACGTCTCTCCGCACGCCGTTGCATGTCTGGGTCTACAATGTAGATCTGGGCAAACTTTGGAGCAGTTCGCTCATCCGTCCGACGGTCGATTGGAGGCAGTAGAGATCCTAGGTAGTGCCCCATAGCACCTTGAATGCGATATGTGTACACTCCGCGTGCCCCTGCAACACTTTCGTCTTGGCGTACGTTTTGAAACGATCGGTTTGAGCACGATGCTCCAATCGACGTGAAAGCAAAAGCTTGGTTGTACGCGCGAATATATATATATATATATATATATATGGCGGCAAAATTCGGGGTATCTGTACAACTGAAGCAACTTTGTTGGAGTGGGAAGAAGGGGAGGCATCTTAACTCTACCGCCTAGGCAGCAAGAGATGGCCGACTAATCCGGCCACTTCCAAGCAGTACAGAGCGGGCACACCGTTGTAGGTGGGAGCCTGTGCCGATCGTTATCCACGTTGGCACCCGTAACCTTGACGCATCGAAGTCTTCGAGAGAAATAAGTGCGTGTCCGTGGTGGACACATTGGCGTCTAGTGCGCACCCGCTCGAGTTCTTGCTGGCGTTCTTCTTCAATGAGCCGAGCTCGTCGACCCGCATGCCGTTGCCGATCAAGCTCACGCCCAGCTTCCGTTGCTGTTCGGGCAGCTCGGCTCGTCGATTCGCATGTTGCTGGCGGTTTAGCGCGCATACAGCTTCTTGCTCTTGTTCAGGCATATCCGCTCGTCGATCTGCATGTTGTTGGCGGTTTAGCTTGCGCTCATGTTGTAGCTGCTGTTCAGTTAGCCCGTTCTGTGTGCAGCCTGGAGCTGGCTGCCTTTCCTGCTCTTGTTGCTCCTGAAGCTCTCCCCCGCACAGTTGAGCTCTTCGAGCGCGTTTGCGCTCCGCGTCTTTCTTCCTCGCGCAATCACGCTGAGAAAGTGTCATATTTTCTCGTCTCGTGCGAGCTCTCTGTGCATCACTGGCACGTCGACGCTCTTTCTGAGACAGTGTCGCGTTAGCTCTCCTCTCGCGAGCCCGCTGCGCAGCCGAGACCGGAACCGCTTCTTGAACAGGAACTTGTGGTGCGACAGACAGTGTAAATAAGGCCACTTGTCTAGCTCCCGCTTGATACGCCGCCTCTATTTCAGACGCGAACCGCCGCTGATGTACCACAGGATCGGACTCTTCTATCTTCCCCTCACGCTCTTCGGTACCTGCCACGCGAACTTCCGTAACTGGTAGGACATCCTGCTGCACGCTGAGGGCCTTCAACTCTTAATTCAGGTCGTAATGCTTCCGCCTTCGCTTGTCCTGGCGGTGTTTCCGTGCACCCTTATCCTTTTGCGGGGGGGGGTCGCGTTTATGCGTTTGTTCTCGCGCAGAGCCTCCTCGACTTCCTCTCGCGCCCTCTTCCATTTAGTCCGAGCCATATGTCTATGAACACGAAAACGTGACGCGTTAGACAATGTCTAAGTAACCGTACGTAGCAGTAGGCTTTCATAAAGTAATGTATTGGACGTCTGCGCGCTACCCGGGATTGCTTGCTCCCATCAAGGTTATCTCTGATCACTTATCCCACAGTCACGGGCCGTGAGGCCTGGAGCGGTTTTAGTTGCAAATGGTGCAGTCGAATTATTGAGGGTTGGCCCCCCGGGTAGCACTGTACCTTGAGGTGCGATCTCCTTTTGCCTTAAAGGCGGCCGTTAATTGCAAAGGCTGGTTATTGATAGGCTATTACAGCCCCCATCTCTCAATCGCTGATTATAATTGGCCAATTACGGTAATAACCCATTATTATTATACCAACTTGCACGCACGCAATGTGCGTGCCCATCAATAACCATTAACGACCGGCTCAACTGGTTCGCTGTCGGGTTTGCGGTCAATGGGCCAGGTTGCCATAATGTGCTCTCGCGCAGAGTGGGCGGTGGTATAAAGCCCCAAGAACCCAAAGGGTTCTGGGACTAAATCCCCTTAGCACGGCTACCTACTTGCAGGATTTATCCTGCAAGTTATAAGCTACCCCCCAAAGCAGCTCCAGGAACCTCGGACTATCTGTGTATATAGGCCTTGGTGTCTACTAATGCAAACTAACATACATACATGCAGCGTACCTTGCGTAATGCGTCGCTCCGCGGCTTCCGGTGGGCAAAATGAAATTTGAACAGCGCATTTAAGTACGAAATGTACACCACATAGAATATGTACAAAACATAATTATAATTTAGCGAATCGGGGCCGCCGTCGCTGCGCTCGGCAGCATTTTAGCCAATTGGGGCTGCCGTCGCTGCGCTGGCAGCCAGTAGAGCGCCAGTATGAGCTTCGCCTTTATTAACCCTAATGCGATGAAAATTATACTTAAATTTTGTATGTCACATTTGCTATATAAATCTGTAAAGCATTCCTAGATGGGCGGTTTTACACGGTGTCCGCTACTAAAAATCGGACTTAGTGATATATTTTTTCGCACTTATTATAAAATCTCCCAACATGGCGTGTTTTACAAAATGTTCCGCGTCAAAAATAACTGGCTTATAATAGAATACTGCTTTTTGATTTTCGGGATTTTGTAAAACCTGCCACATTGGCAGGTTTCACCGCAACAGGGTTAACCCTAGCCGCGGACGGAATGACGGACGGATTGACAGACATTGCACTGCCACTGCGTTTTAAGACTAGCCGGCCGCCGCCGCTTCGCGGCGGAGGTGGCATGGTTTGCTGGAGAAAAAGTGTATGGAGAACCGTGTGCTTCGTGGTATCGCTTGCATCGTGGTATTACGTGCATCGTGGTGATAGCGTGTATCAAGATGTCGTGGATCCGAGTGCGTCGTGGTTTAGGTACTTGAACTACTTTACCATTCCAAGATATCACGCGGTGCCGTAAACTTCCGTAGTTGCGTACTCTTCAGTGGTTTTGCATTACTCCACGGGGTTCATGCGTTTCCATGGTCCGTGTCTTTCGGAGCTCCGTGGGTCCGTACTCGCATGTGGTCCGTATCACTCAGTGGTCATGTGTCCGTCCCTAGTTCCACACTCTTCCGTTGTACGGTGGTTACCTTCCGCGAGCCATGTCCTCCCCTCCTCCGCGCCCTCACCGCTACATGCTCTGCAGTGGCTCCGTGCGTCTCAGTGATTCCGTAGTCTTACGGTGTGGTTCCGTCGCCCGTACTTTCGTGTTCCACCGTGGTATCGTGCTCCGTGACTTGCTAATTTCCCGCTCATGTATAAAAAGGGGCAGATCGATCTATTTAGGGTAGCTAATAAATCGAGCTACGACAAGCCAAATCGAGCGCTCGTGGTCGATTTACGACAAATCGATATCCTATAAAACGACCCCTTTTGCGTATTTGAAACGCAAAACGAGGACAGATATAGTAATTCCAGGTCTGCCTTTCCCATCTCATTTTTACGCCTTGTTTTATGTGCCGACCATGCTCGATCTAGGCCATAAAACGGAGCCATATTTCACCTGCAAAGCACAATAGTAATTCAATTAACTCAGAGATTTCTTTTTTTAATAAGTAGTAATTAATTATGTCAACCCGGTCCAAGTTTTTTTTAATAAATCATAGGTTCTGTTTTATTATAGCAATAAATACAAAAATGCCAAATATAGCCGAAATCCGGCCCAAATTCTCTTAACAGCTTCTATGACCGCTAGAAACGCTATGTGAGCAGTGGCGTAGCCTACTAATGCAAACTAACACACATACACGCAGCGTACATTGCGTAACGCGTCACTCCGCGGCTCCCGTTTTGAAAATGGGGGCAAAATGAAATTTGAACAGCGCATTTAAGTACGAAATGTACACCACATAGAATATGTACAAAACATAATTATAATTTAGCGAATTGGGGCCGCCGTCGCTGCGCTGGCAGCCAGTAGAACGCCAGTATGAGTGTCGCCTTTATTAGCCCTAGCAGCGGACGGAGTGACGGACGGACAGACAGACACCGCGCTACCGCTGAGTTTTAAGACTAGCCGAGAGCGGGGGAGCATGGATGTTTATATATCGTGTTAAATGTAGTATTGTAAATCGTGTTAAATGAATATCGTGTCAAATGGCTCCATTCCGCTCGCCACGGGCTCGCTGCACTACTCACATGGTTAGTTGGTACATCGTAACTGTTTCTGACCAGCTCAATATAATGTTTTAAAAAAAATAACTGTTTCTGATCAGCTCAATACTTTTACGAGTCGTGAACTGTTGAGATCAGCGACAAATTAGCCATAAGTCGACTGTGGCTCCAATCTACTTATAGGTAGGACCGTCGAGTGACAAAATTAATGCATGCACGTGACAAAACTCATCCATCTCTAGAGTGACAAATTTTTGGATTGAAGAGGTAGGATCTGCAGAGTGCAAAAAAATCAGTAGAAACGTGAGTTGCGCTGGGTGTCTCTTACTTCCGAATTTCCGGGATGGCCCGGGGAAGGCCGCGCACGCTGCCGTCTTCGGTACCACGATTTTCCCCTGACGTCGTTCTCGACCCTGACTCACAGCGCATCGGTATCCGCTCCCGCGACGCTATTGCCCGCGAAGACTCCGCACGTAGGCGCCTCCAGCAACAAGAACGCGTAGCCGAAGTACATGAAAGACAGAGGTCCAAACGACAAATTGAATACTTCCATGTGGAACACTTCTCTGAGTTTGCCGTAGACCGCACCCCAGTCTCTACTCAGCAGCTCTATGAAACTAGTCATAGTGGTGATGAAGTAGGGCTTTGCCCTATGCTCCCAAAGACCGTCGAGTGACTTCTAGACTGTTATCTCCCGGAAAGATACACGGAGTTCACACCAGAAGCTTAGAACGGGCGTACGGTTGTAAGAGGCTGACAATGACCATGATTGATACCATTGCTGCTTCATTACGCAACGGACGCTCTGTTGACGACGCAAGTGCGAAGCCGCTGAATGTGAGAGCGAGTATTGTCTTTAGAATAATGTTCCATTCTAATACATGATCCGATCTTAATAATGTCGTGGAACTCCTTGACCTTGGCGTCCAGGGCGTCGTGCAACTTGTGGAGACCAGGGAGCAATACACGGTGTCTTGCTGTCCAGCACGCCGCCCACCAGCTCAATGGCGCGGTCACTGATGACCTCGTTCGTGTTCATGTTGGGTTGAGTGCCGGAGCCCGTCTAGAAGACCACGAGGGGGAAGTGGTCGTCTCGACGCGAAAGGAGCTGACAGCACACATGGTCTTGACCGTCATGCGGGTGGACTCAAATGAAACGCATACTGTGTTAGCGGAACCTGAATGAGAAGAGCGGTACATTGTACATGTACTGTTATTTTTTTGCACAACCATTCGAGTTTATTTTTAAAAAACCCTCTTCTCGTACAGTAGTCCCTCGTAAATGCAGTGCACACCGCCCGCCACTCGCTTCATGGGCAAGTCTACTTCTAAGAAGCCGCCATTGTATGGTTCCGTTTCATTGTTGCTGGTGTGTCCGACCCGACAGCTGCTAATCGTTCACTATGTTACGAAACGACGTACAGCCAATACAGGCCAATAAGAGCGACATCGCCAACGACTTATACGGGTCACAGCGGTCAAGACTAAATATAGCTGCAAGAAGCTCGCAATGGTGCGTGCGGGTTTCATTTTCTAGGCGACGCATAAAAAAATCAAAATAAAGGGAGTGAGCGATATTATTTTAATCGATTCAAATGATACACTACTTACAGTTTAGAGCGATACCGCGCGGTATGCGCGCGGTTGTAACTCTGCCATACGTGAAATGGAATATCAAGCTTCTTGCACGCGTCGTAGATCTTGCCGTACGGCGCTATGTTATCTTGCTGAAGCTATTACATGAAGTACATTTTTATTTATTAAACTAATAAATATTTTAATAGAGCAGCGATTGAAGCTGGGTCTTACATAAATTTCCTGGCCAAAATACTTCTAGAGTTCTTGCACTGTCCTTATCTTGCGGTGTCAGCTCCGGCATGGGCGGGTCTAACGGTACATGTAATGTCAAATTGGCGCCTGGCGCTAACACAAATCGGAGTGGGTCCGTACCGAGCTGCTCGGGGAAAAGTCTGAGTGGACATCCACTCAGATAAGATAATTCCTCCAGATGCAATTGCAATGCTATCGTGAGAGTACAGTATTGAATCGCATTCGCCACTACTACTGTAACTAACCTTATGCAGGTACAGCAATCTCGATATTTTTTAATACCGGTACTTGAGCATGTTTCGCTTTACCGGTACTGCACTGTCAGCGACGGTACTTTTGTCCTACGTAGGCTCCTAGGGCAACAGTTTAAGAAAAAATATGTTCTTTGTTAAAAAGGACAATTTTTCCATATTTTAAAACTCAAATTAATTTCAGTTTCTTCTGTACGAACGAAATGAAATGGTTTACGTACTCGCGTAGCTTTTTCCTAATTATCTCTGTCAGGGTATACCTCTGCGAAACTTATGGGACTTGTTGTCTAATAAATGACGGCTGCTAATAGCTCGCTCAACGACGACGGAGGAGCGTAACGGTTGCCGGCAAGCTGTCTAGTAATATTATGTACAGTAAAACCTCTCCTAAATGCACCTTAAGGAACCTGATATCCTGTCGTACATGATATAATTTTGGTAGTGTTGTCTAAGTGTGGACCACATATATTTCTACAAAATGACCAGGTTGCAGCTCAAACCGCAGCAGCAGTGGCAGAGCTACGTACGCAGATTGGTGCTGTCGGGCGCTTTGGAGAACTGGCCCAGCAGACGGCTGCGGCTGTTGCTCGAATGCAGCAGCAACCACCTGGTCCGACTAACAACCCCGCTCGTACTGGAGAACATGTCGTCGACATGGAGGCACAAGTAAACAAGAAACTGCGCAAAATGGAGACGAAGCCGCCTGTATTCGAGGGAGACATTGATGGTGTCAAGCTCAATAGCTTCGTCTTCCAATTTGAAGCGTACTTTACCTTCAAGGGATATGACTTGAGACTGACGACGCCATAGTTGGTCGAGAACTTGGTCAGTGCGTGAAGAAGAACGCAGCCACTTGGTACTAGATGTACATGATGAACCCTGGCACCACGAATACTTGGAGTGCAATGAAATTCTCGCTCGAGAAAAGCTTTAAGGAGCCTAACTTCCAGCAGAAAATGCGAAACGAGATGCTCAATTTTAAACAACGCGGCTTTTATCAGTGCTACGTGGCCAAATTTCAGGAAAAACTGCGACTAGTGCCGATAGACCCTGCCTTCGCGAAAGAGATTTTTCTCAAGGGTTTAAGCAGCAGCAACTTGCGCAAACAGATCTTGCGGAAGAAGCCCGCGACGTTGGAAGATGTCATCGCGGAAGGATTCAACGAGGTCGAACTGGAGCGAATGGATGATACCAAGTCATCAACTCCAAACCACGACCCAAAGAGTGATGGCAAGTCCAAAGCCAGCTTTGGTGCAACGCAGCGTGATGGTACCAGAAACAGCAACAGTAAACGCAGTGAAGGTAAAAAGAAGACGAAATGCAGCCACTGTGATCGCGGGTACCACAACGAAGATGACTGCTGGATCAAATATCCCGAGAAACGCCCCGAGAGCCTCAACTCGCAACGGAAGGGTGCAACATCGGGCAAGACGGACTACAAAGCCAAGTACTACGCTCTCATTGACAAGCTCGTGATAGAGGATGAGACTACGCCCCGCTCGCCTTTAAACGAGTAAAAGCGCTTGATGCCGGGCGATCAGGCGGGCTCAGTCCCAAGCCCATTAAAAGGGACAAGCGTGGTTTGGTGAAGAGTGATGAGCGTGAAGCAGATCATGTAAGTGAGTGTGGAGTGAACACAGCGTTGGCGGAGAACGATTCTGTGTTTATCCATGCCGGTGAGCGCTCTATGCATCCGTTTATGAATTTGAATTGCAGTATTGCGGTAAACGAACGAGTCGTGAAGGCAGAAGGCTTTGTGGATAGTGGTGCATCGATCAATGCTGTGACGCCCGAGTGTTTGGAACGGTTTGGCTTGATGAACACGGTTACTGTTCACGATGCTATGATTTCATTGACGATGGCTAACGCGACGAGTGTTGTGTTGCCTAAACGGACGGTGCCGATAACGATGCATGTAGAGGGAATGGAGCCATACACTGCCGAGTTTCTCTTACTACCAGTACCTGATAAGAAAGATGTGTTGCTTGGATTGCCGTGGCTTCGGAGCGTTAACCCTCGTATCGACTGGAGAACAGGGAGTATTCGACCATCAATGGATACATTACGAACTCGATTAACAACACTGATTAGCGATCATAAGCAGTCTCGAACTAAGAGATCAGCGTTGGTTAGTGCTGAACCGCAGTCATTTTACTCGATGGCAACGGGAGAAACACGGGTTATATCTCCCAAACAATTACGTAGACTGTTGTAAAAGCCTCGGGAAGTGGAGTATGTCTTTGTAGTTCAGCCGACGAGTGTGCCGTCTGTCAGTGGTGCCAAGGACGTCGAGGACTACAAGAACCACCCTGTGTACCCGTATTTACGGAAGTACCCTGGCTTGTTCCGTCAAAAACTGCCTGCAGAACTGCCAACAAAGTCGCACGGCCAGCATGAGATGAACGTGAAAACTGAAGAGGCAGTGTTCCGCCAGCAGTGGAGACAATCCCCGGAGCAAGAAGCTGAGATTATGCGCTGGGTGCGGGAGATGGAAGCGGCCGGTCTCATTCGACCCTCAACTTCTCCTCATGGTGCACCAACCTATTGCGTACGAAAGCCGGATGGCTGGAGGATAGTGCACGCTTTTCGCGCTATGAAATTGAACACTGTCCGACGCACTATGCCAATGCCACGGAAAGACAAAATTCTGGAGCAAATGCAGGGTTCGTACTACTTTTCCTGTCTCGATCTGCTAAGTAGATACTATCAGTTTCGAATGAGGGAGAGTGACATACCATATACTGCGTTCCAAGCTCCGGATGAACTCTACGAATACTTGGTAGTTCCTATGGGACTATCAAACGCTCCGGCAACATTCAACGCGGGTATTAGGCGAGTGTTGGAAGACATGATGGATATCTGTCAGATCTATTTCGACGACATCTATGTGTTCACTCGGAGTACCGACTTGAAGGAGCATCTGGAAGCTTTGGATCGCGTCTTTGCCAGACTGAACGAGCACAAGTTCTACGTTAAGCTAAGTAAATGCGTTTTCTGTTCGGCTTCGATACCGTGTCTAGGAGATATTGTTGGTCGTGATATGGAGTCCGAATCAATCCTGAGAAGGTTCGAGTCATTCAGGAGTAGCCACAGCCAGAGACGACGCATGACTTGGAATGGCAACAGAATCTCCGTCCACACGGTGCCAGATATTGCAGGGCCGTGGCAGTACAAAGGCTCTGCAATCCTTAACGGGTCGATCATCAATATCAAAGGCAAAAACGATTTGTGGGTAAGCCGCCTACCAAAACTCACATTTCAGTTGAAAACCAAAATACCAATATCACTAATAAAAAAACTCGTGTTGTAGGCCCCCGACGTGCAAAACCTCGGAGACTGGTACTACCTCTACTACTCGGTTAGCAGCTTCGGGTCACAGAACTCCGCTATCGGCGTGGCTCGATCCAGTTCGATGGACGTGGGTACATGGGAAGATGGCGGTTCTGTCATCACCAGTGACCCCAGCAAACCGTTCAACGCTATCGATCCAAATCTAATCCGTGTCGATGGAGAATTCTACCTAAACTTTGGTAGTTCGTGGCAGGACATTTACCAGATTCGCCTACGCAACCCACCCACCGATTGCACCCAGCGTGGATGCGTACCAGATCGGCTTCACTTCCGACCGTGAGGTAGTGGAGGGGTCGTATCTTTTCCAGTACGGAGACTACTATTACCTCTTCATGTCGAAAGGCAAATGCTGCAGCTACGACAAGACTCGACCAGCTTCAGGCAAGGAGTACCGCATCCTCGCATGCCGCTCTTCAAAAGCCACCGGAGGTTTTGTGGATAAAGATGGCGTAGACTGCACCAAGGGAGGCGGCACTGTTGTGCTCGAATCGCACGACAACGTGTACGGACGTGGTGGTCAGGGCGTCTATGATGACCCCGAGCATGGACCTATCCAGTACTACCATTACGGTAAGCATTTCCCCCCCCGTATTTTTTGCTGTTGCTAGTTTTGACAAAATCTGTGTGTTTCACTATTACCATATTTGCAGTCGATACGACCATCGGATACGCCGATGGGCAGAAGAAGTTTGGATGGAACAAGATCGATTTCTCAAGCGGTTGGCCCGTAGTCTGATTTCGAGTGTGTACATCTCTTTTTAGTCAAGAGTGAAGTGGCTGAGCCTTGCAATTGATGTCAATTTTCATTTTTTTACAACTGTTTTTTTTAATTGAAAGATGAGTAAAATATTAACAAATAATCAGTAGCCTACTCCAAATTCATTCCATGTGCTACGCCCTTCTCCTCGTCCTGCTGCGCTGCCATGCTGTTGAAAATGTGTTCCAGAGCAGTTTCGCTCACGCTGTACTCGTCCACGTTGAGGTCGGTACGAGTTTGCTCCAGAGCACGGAAAATCTCGGCCGGACGCAGTACTGCGTCGCTGTCGGTTCGATGTTTAGGCACCTGGAAGCGGAAGTGTTCGCCTTGCTGCTCTGCGAGGATACTGCCCGGGAACTTGGACTGGAAAAAGCTTTGAAGTCTCTCGCCGTGAGTTTCCGAGACCCACCACGAGCTGAAAGTCTCGACGGGGATCGATCCTTGAGCCTCCAGTTGACTACCGAGTAACCAGCCTGTACCCGAGAGGTCGAGGATACGAGTACCTCGTTCAGCAGCCCCCAGAGCGGTGCACAGACCTTGAATATTAGCTTGGGTGATCCCCGTATTACTGCTGCCTTGAAGACTGTTCGAACTCAGTCGACTGGTTCTACTACGTCGAATTGAAAGACTCCGCTCCGTGGAGAGGAAAGCTCGTGCTTGATCCATGACAGTCTTCAGCTCCTCACTCTCCGTATACGACGCTCGCAGTGTGATTTCCACAGTGTAACCTCGACCGAACTTCTGCTTGAGGTGCTCCACGCTGCCGAGACATTTCAGTCTCCCACTCACGAGGATTCCCACTCGAGAGCACAGAGCTTCACACTCTTCCATGCTGTGCGTAGTCAGCACCACACAAGCATCGGACGAACTCACGCGCGCGATGACATCCCACATCTTGCGTCTTGAGCTCGGGTCCACGCCAGTCGAAGGCTCATCGAGGAACACAACTCGAGGACGTCCGAGCAATGCGATGGCCGTCGACACCTTCCGTTTGTTGCCACCGCTGAGTCCCTGCGTCAGTTTATGGCGGTACTTGGTTAGTCCAAGTTCTTGAATTTGTTCGTCCACTGCGGCGTCCACAAAAGCTTCGGGGATGCCTTTAATCCGAGCGTACAACTGGAGCTGCTCCTTAACCGTCAGCAAGTCATGAAGTGCATCGAACTGCGGACAGTAGCCCATGGTTTTCCGTGCCGACGCCAAGCTAGTAGATAAGTCGAAGCCACTCAGTGTCACGAATCCATGCGTAGGAGCCAATTGGCCCGTTAGAACAGCCATCGTCGTCGATTTTCCAGCTCCGTTGATACCCAAATAGCCGAAGCACTCGCCACTTCGGATCGATAGACACAAATCCTTTAATGCAACTTTGGCGCGTGGTTTCCCAGCGTATTGCTGTCTTAAGTTGCGAATGAAGACGAGATCATTCGGTGCAAGCTCTTGCTGCTCCACTCGATGGCGTTCCCACTGCACATCGTCGTCCTCTTCCTCCTCCGTCTCCATTGCCACCGCGCTATGATCCGTCTTGGTTGCTGTCTGCTTCCACTTAACCGAGCGGTTTTCAAACACGAATACTAGCACAGACAGCACCAAAGCTTCGGCCAGAGTGTAGAGCAGTGGCGCGCCCACGATCTCCAAGTCGAACGGCTGTCGAACGCAACACGAAGGCTCGATACGGTCCCAGCACTCCATACATTCGTCTTTCCCCAAGCCTTCAAAGAGCCCCAAGAAAGACGGAGACGTCGACGTCCAGCGCCCAGATCCGAACAGCGCTCGCCGACTCACTTTGCGTGTAGCCAACTCGAAGATGCCGTTGTTGAGCGTGTAGCCCGGGAAGACCATGAAGATCCAGCGCAGGTAGTTGCGGTCCATAGACGAGAGCGTCAAGGAGCCAGAGATGGAGAAGTTGACGATGCGACACATGAACGAGAAGATGCTCAGCAGGCCGCCGGTGCCCAACGCGAAGACCAGCAAGGCCGTCTGAGCCACCGCGTGCTTGACGTAGCGTCTTGAGAAGAGGTAAGCCAGAGGGATAATGGCCCAAACATGAGCAATAACCAGCGCAATAATAGCAAATACGTCGCTACTGCTGGCCTTGTCAGCCCCACTGGGCGTCATGGACAGCGGGACGATCACAGCAGAGGCGATGATGGGGACGATCGTGATGAGAAGGTCGTGCGTCCAACTGGCCATCCAATAGGCCGAGACGTTGGCGCCACTGATGAGCTGAAGACTCTTGGCGTTCTGGATCGGGTCCTTCTCTCGTACGACGAACGCGACGATGGCCGCAGGGATGAAGGCAAAGGCCAGCATGACCACCAGCGCCACTAAGAATCCGTTGAGCGTCACTTGCAGCTTGGCGTTGTCCTTGGACAGGCAATTGTTGTTGAAGCACGGAGTCGAGTCGCACGTGTTGCACGGATACCACGGAGACGCCACGTTGGCAGCGTTGCAACACGCACTGACGTCGCAGTTGACGACTCCGAGAGTGCAGTAGTCGAAGCCACGCGAACTGGCACACGCCGTGACGTTGAAGTCCGGATCCACGAGACTCGAGAAGGTACTGGACGCAGCACATTGAGTCTGCTGCGACTCGGAGGGCAGATTCGAGGCGTAATTCGGGATGAAATCGGCCACTTGGATCTCCGGTAGAATGGCCAAGATGATCAAGAAGATGAGCGGAATCCCCACCGAGTACGCCAGCGTCTTCTTGTCCCGCTTGGCAATCTGGAAGCGCTTCTTCGTCAGCGCCCAATACTGCGTCCACATGGACGGCTCCGTGATCGGTGGAGCTGTCGACTGCACGTTCACTGCACCCACAGCCGACACCGCCTTCGGGTTTCGCTCCTCTGCTACGCCCCGTTCCTGCTCCTCTTCATGATCCTGAGAAATCCGCAGGAAAACCTCTTCCAATGTGGTGACGGAGATGCCATACTGCTGCACTGCAAGCGTCTGCATCTCCGCATCTAAGTGCTCCAACATGGAAGGAAAGGCGTCCGAAGAAGCCGTGGGGAGTTGGAACACGAGCTCCGATCCAGAGCTGCTTAAACACTTGACTCCTGGCACGTATTTCTTGAGGAAATTCTCCACTAACTGAGCGTCACAAGAGCCGTCCGAAGCCTTGATCAAAGTCAAATTGTAGCCCGCTCCAAAGCGATTTTTCAGGAATAATGAAGACCCGGCACAGCGCAGTTGACCGTCCGCTAGAATGGCGATACGATCACCGAGAATGTCCGCTTCGTCCATGAAATGCGTCGTCAACACAATGACGCGATCCTCACGACTCTGCTGGAGCAAATTCCACGTAAAGCGGCGAGAGTATGGGTCCATTCCAGAGGTTGGTTCGTCCAGGAAGACGAGTTTACTGCCCCCCAGGAAAGCCAAGGCCACACTGAGTTTGCGTTTCTGGCCTCCAGAGAGCGTCTTGGCCAGCGCATGGCGAATTTCCGTTAAGCCTACGCTTTCGATCATTTTGTCCACACTGGACTGCAACTCTTTTCGTAATATTTGCTTCATCGTGCCGAAGAGCAGCAAATGCTCTTCAACTGTAAGGTCTTGGAAGAGCACGTCGTGTTGCGGACAGATGCCGATAACGCGTCGAAGCTCGTTGAAGTCCCGCTTGATCGAACAGCCATACAACGTCGCGTCGCCAGCACTGGGCGGGATGAGACCGGTCAGCATCGAGATGATTGTCGTCTTGCCAGCGCCGTTGTGGCCCAAGAGCGCGGTTATCTGGCCGCTGTACATGGCCAGATCCAGTCCAGCAACTGCAACGCGCTCCTCGCCGTCTTCCTCCAATGGGAAAACCTTGCGCAATCCGCGGATCTGGAGACACGTGCCGTTGCGTTCTTGCATCGCTAACGTTGCGTTAACCGGCTCCACGTACGCGTTTCCACTCGATTTGGCTACATTCCCATCGGTAAGTTGCGTGTACACTCCTCCCGCTTGAGGAGACAGCATTGGGGTGGCAAAATGTTCCGAGCTTGTCGCGATATCCTCTTCCTTCGAGTGGGGAATTTTGCTTACCCAGTAGCTTTTCGTGAACAAAAAGTACCAAGGTTTCCTCACGCCGTATTGCTGAGGTAAAACCTGCTCCAAGTACCACCCCAACGCCACTAGGATAACAGAGTCGAGGAGAAGAAAGAGACTCATTCGAAACGCACTTGGCACTGTTATGGGCTCTTCCCGAAGACCCACGGAGTAGGCAAACCCCGTGCCAAGTTGAGCTCGACGTAGAATCTCGTCAACGGCCAATGCGAAGGCCGTCGGAGGCGAGAGAGCAGCCCAGTACCGAGGCGAATTGGTGTCTGCAGACTGCACCGCGAAGTAAGGGAAGAAGAGGATGAGCCACAGAAGAACCGACGCGATGGCTGCGGTCCTGGACTTGTTGAAAAAGGGGGCGACAAAGTACGAGAAGGCGGTGATGGCTACACTCAAAGCCCAGAAGAGGAACACCAAGGTGGCGTACTCGGTCGTAGGGAACACATTTCCGTATTTGAGAACTGCTGCGATGGCAAATGCCAATGGAGTGGCCAAAACGGCTGTGGTAAGACACCACGAACAGAGCAGCGTGGCGTCGGATAAGCCCATGATCTTCATGACCTCTCGAAGTCGATTTTCTTTCTCCATGACCATTGTGGTCGTTGTAGTGGACACGAACTTGATATAACTCACTAGGAAAAACAGTCCCAGCACGGACTGTCCGCCAGTGTAGAACGACGTCATAGTGGACGACGGCCCGCCGATCGCTTCGAGTCCCCAGACGGCCAAGTCGCTGCAAATGAGCGTCTCGTTGGCGTTCAGTTGCGCGGCTTCGGACGTGAACCACTGCGATCTCCATCCGTCTGCGAAATTGTCGAGGTTTGCCAGCAACAGCAACGCTGTGGAGAGCAAAACTGGCAGGAATAACTCCATGAGCAAACTCACGGGGCGTCGGCGACGCAAGAGCACGTTTTTCCAGACAAGGTTGGTCACTTGCGTCCATGTAGTTGCAACTTTGCCTGCGAAGTTGCTCTTTATCTGTTTGTAGAGTCTTGCAAAAATTGCAATTGCTGCAACGGCAACTGCCACAACTGCCACTACGGAGATGAGAATTGTATTGGCAGACGAAACGCCACCGTCACATTCATTCTGGTATGTGAAAACGTCGTCAAACAGCTGTTTGCAAGTTATCACTGCCTGGGATGAAGTGTTGCAGGCTCGGAGCGACGCAGCAGCCGCGCAGCACGACGCCGAAGCCGATGACGTCTGTTCGGAACACATAACGCGGCACACAGAGTCCCCGTTGAAATCATCATCATCGGAAGATCCGGACGAGGAGAAAGATAACGACGACGAGGGGTTGCGGTCCTGGAAATCGCCCGGGAGAAGGTCGAAGAGCCCCGAATTGGTCACGCACAGGCCGTACGCGATATCGTTCTCCAGGACGGTCGTAACGCAATCGGAGAGCGCCGTCAGCGTCGCGCTTTCGGCGTCGTCGGAGGACCCGGCGTCGGCCATTGCAGTTTTTCGATTGTGAGATGGAGGATTTGGTGAATTGATTAACGGAACTGGTTACGCAAACTGTTCCACGAGGATTTGAACCTGTATAAAAATGTTGCATTTGGAAATTTGATAAGAATTGAGATGTTGTTGTACTGTAAAAACACTGTGAGAATTGCATGCTAGTAGAATAATATAAAGTGGCAGTGGGCGCAAATTTGCCGCTTGGCACGAAGTGGACACGGTTTACTTGACCTCCGTGTGACTGCTAGGCAACGGCGCTTTGCCGTTCGTGAGCAATTGTCATGTATTACATGTAGTGGATATCTCAGTGCGAGTGTCCCGTGGCACTGCTTGTAGCTGCCACTGGCAGCTACTGCCAGAAAGCTTCTCTTGCTATTACATATATCATGCATGTCACGGTATACAGCTAGAAGGAGGCCTCGCTATTCTCGCGGACTGCATACAGAAGGTCTACTCAATGCAGACAAGGGCTACATCCTCCAAACCTGAGGCTACGCGGTCCACGGTGTTCCAAGTGTGAGGCGGATGCTCATTTGCGGATTATAGAAGGACTTGGGGGTGGACCTCTACCTACGAGGGATTTGAGGAGAGGTAACGAGCTGCGTGCTCGAGTAGGGAGCCTTAGTTAAAGGCCAGTCGTGATTTTCCTTCTTAAAGAAGAGCTCAAGAATACAACAACAATTTAATATCTTTAAGTTAGCTACTTTCCACTAGTCCCTACGTCGGCCTGCAAGATACACGACCCCGACGAAGGAGGAAGGCCGCGACAATCATAACCAGAGTTGATATCTTCTATCTGGCACTGTACAAACGTTTTAAGATACGTGTACAAACTACGTTTCACAATAACCGCATACTACACGCGTGTCGATGAGATTGTACTTGTACGACGTATCGCACATTGTGAGAATTAAAAAGTGAAATGTAAATGAAGTGTTTCAGCCATTGCGGTAGTCGCGGTGATCGCAGCCGCGTAGGCTGCGTCGCCAAACACGACGCTTACGCCACCTCAAAGCGATTAAAATGGCAGCAGCTAATCTAATCCGTGTTCTGCAAGCGCAGCCACCGTAAAATCCAGTTTTTAGCTGAAAGTTTAGGCTGGTGCTTTAATATCAACTTTAAAATTCAGCTATGCATGTAAAAGTAGCTTTGTATGTGTTCCCGCAGTATTGATATCTGTCCCGGCGCAGCTTGCAATTAATTCTAAACTGCACAATGCTGAGCCCTTGGACGACTGTTGCGTTCTAGACCCACACGTGTTGGGCTGACAAGATGATCCTTCAGTGGAAGTCCGGCTTGGTAATGAAAATTCGGGAAATGTAACGAGAACAAGATACATGCTTAAAGTGATATTTTAATAAAATTGATATTTTAGAAAATACTACGTAGTATCAATTTAATAAAACTTGCATGTGTACTTCGATGTTAAAATACGTTCCGCTGGCGGCGACAGTGAGTACATCCAAGTGCCATTGCAATCCTGCGGTACATGTACATGTAGCACGCTGTCACAAAAGCGCTCAAATCACGATGACGTACTGTAAATCAACTTGACCTTAGCGACTTGTTGGCTGGAGCCCTGCTTTATCGTGCAAGCATGACTTAACATGAAACGAGCTCACCAAAAGCAGCAGAAAGCCGAGGCGATGGCAATTCCGTGCTGGGTGCAGGACTCGCTGCAGCCTGCACGATTGCCTGCACTGCAGGCCAACCGTCTGGGCCAGATGCCGCGGCATTCCCATCACTAGAAATTCGAAAGGTGCCGCGTAATCTTGAGCTGTGCTGGACGCGATTTGAACGCTACGATCACCTCGAACGGCTGGAGAAGCGCTGTTCTACATAACGGGATGCACTCGCATTTCCACTGCGTTCAAACAGTGATTATTTGTGCGATGGCAAAATCGAAAGTGGCTGGTCAAGGGTTGTCACCACAGATCACTCTCGAGTGAATGGTGCTCATGATTACTCGGTGTCGTCAACCGGCATCGTTTCACCCACTTCAACATGGATACAAGTTCAAGATCCTGTCATTATCTATATTTGTTGCATCCTCATTCGAAGAACTTTCCTTACAAACTGACCCTTCTAAACATAATAACATGATCTGCTTGCGTCAGAAAGCTTGATTTTCGAGTGCAAACTTGAAACAGCTGGTGAGTTCTGTCGCATTTTGCGCTTCAATGCCGGCAATGTGCCAGCGCCATTGGTCAGATTATGGTACAAGATGAAGCCGACCGGCGTGCGACAGCCAAATGACCCTTCCATCGGCGGCAATTTCCGCCATCATCTGAAGGCATTCGCCGAATTCCAATCAGTTGACAACCATCGCCAGCCATGACCGCGCAGTCGCTGCGGACGTCCTTGGGTAGCAACGGCCACACCGTCGGCGACACCTGCATCGATCTGTACGCGGAGCGGGTCATGATTCCTCGGATTTCGCTCTTCTCGTTGCTTACAGGGATGTCGGTACTCACATTTCTCTTCATCCGACATCGTCGCCGACGCACGCGCCATTCGGCGAAACTATTGCGTGAAAAAGTCGTTCTCGAGTCCTCGGAGGACCCGCACACCAGCCGCAAGAGATGGTTCGCCTGCTTCCTGGCAACAACCGTGGCGTGGATCACCATCTTCCTCTGCACCTTTAACTCGTCCACCGCCAAGACTTCCACGTCCATGAGTTCGGCACAGGCGCGCCCTCGAACTGTCTTCAGCTTCACGACGACTCCGCGAGGCATCGACGAGATGCAGCCAACAGTGGACGCGCTGGTGCATCAGGAGGGTGACGGCTTCGACGCCGTGTACATCATCGTTCCACGGACGTACCGAGACAAGATAGTGGACATCCCCACCTGGTTACTCCCGGACACGTCGACGCTGAACCGAACCGAGTTCCGTGGGGTCACATTCGCCACCGGGACGAGTCCGTACCACCACAAACTTGGGGTTATCGTTCTAGACACAGACTTTGGACCGGCAAGTAAAGTACTGGGAACCCTGTTAGTAGAGCAGGACCCGGACACGATCATTGTATATGGCGACGACGACCGGATCTACCCACCCCAACTGTGTGAACGGGCACTGCACTATACGCACAAGTATCCGAACGACGCCATCGCCGTATTGGGTGGATGGATCTCAGCTGAGGACAGACTGTACTGTGGACGTAGCCTGGCAATCGGTGTCAATAGCGTATCATTTGTAGGAGGAGCAGGTGGAGTTGCCGTGAAACGGAAATTTTTCGGAATGGGGGAGTCAACAATGCCCGCATTTGAGGTGGCAAATATGTCCAAGGCGTGTTTTCTGGGTGACGATTACTATCTGTCGCACTTGCTTAGTCGAAACGGTGTGCGTCGACGACTTGTGGCTGACAGTTGCTGGAACATTGAGACGCTCACCGAGTCGTTCTCGCATGGAGGACTATCTTACGCTCCGTCGGAACACCCGGGGGGAGCCAACGTGGAGCACTACCAGCAGTGCATCCGAGAACTAGGCAAGGACCACGATCTCTCTCGCGACGGGGAATTCGGATCGGCCTACATGTTCCTATTCTCTCGCACGTGGGGAGTGCTTCGAGGTCTGAGAAATCTCTACTTTGGAGGTGAATTCGTGTCGTGCTGATGGAGTCAAAGCACGCGTTTGTACAAATAGCAAGCAGCGCTCACAGGAGCAAGGCGAAGAATTCAGTTTTTAAGCCAGGATAATATAAGCCACAAAATTTGTGGTCTGGGATAATACGAGGATAAATGGTAAGCCCAAAAATGTGTGACCTTGATTTCGTGGCATGTAACTTTAGGTTCTGTGGTATTTTTTTCAAACGAATGGCGCTTGATTTTGCTTCTACCTGTCCACTCTTCAATTTTCAAGGCACCCAACGCGATAGGTTTTCGGCACCACCAATGAGTTTTCGCTTCGTGTCGTCGGTGTTGTTATCCATCGTCGTGGTTGCGTTCAGTATGAATGCCACGAATGGGATGGAGGGCGAGCTTCGGCTTTACAAAGAGCCTTATTTCAAAAGGCTTCGGCTTCTCGTCAAGGTTTCGGAGGGGGATCGTTGCTATGACATGACGTGCGATACCATCGGCAACGTCATCTCCTCGGCTAGGTGGACGGGGCTTCCAACCACGGGGTCAGCATTCACTGGCGGGCACGTGAAGATCGCCTTCTTCGCGGGTAAGAACTGCACGGGTAAAGTGACGATACTCAACACGAACGTCGGGGAGGTCCCGAATTTTGCGCAGATCGCAATGGATAACGCCACCGCGTCTATCGCAGTTCTTGAAACGTCGAATACGATGCAGCACGCGACGAAAAATCTCTGCAAGTGGTGAAGTTATAAATTTTTGCGCTTTAGCAAAACCTAACATGTTATCTTCACCATAAAAACTTTGAATTTGGAGTTTTGAACGCCTATGTAGCCATACCATGCTGGTTAGACTCTAGAACTTGGCGGCGCGCCAAATTTTTCTTGACGTTTGGAGAAATACGCCGTCGTAGTCGAGATATCGCGGAGTAACATTGATCTTCCGTGAGAGACGAAAGACTTTCTCTTTCCTCTTGATTGTGTACTCAGTCACACGTTTCTCATCGCGGAGTTGGGAATGCTTGGGTACCGTTGATTTTAGCTCCTTCGTCACTATTACTTCAGATCCTGAAGCGACTCGAGGGGTCCAGCCCAGTTTGCTACCCGTCGTCCACTCGGCGTGGTGGTAAGCAGCAAACTTCAGTTGATCAGCCGCATATGCTTCGAAAGTCGATGCTGTCACGAAGCCTACAACGCAAATTGACGGCTGAATGAGCCTCACAAAGTGCTGATTGTGCTCATGAGAAGAGGAGAAGATCCACGTTGCTGTAGCTGGTTGCGGGGTGAGCCCCGAACGGCAGGCTGTGATCGTCAAAGTGAGGGAGACTCGAACGTCATCGACCGTGGAGATGAAACGCACGCGACTGATTCGTGTAGGAGGCTGGGGGCGTAGGAAGTGAGGGATAACAACTTGTTCACCTCCATTGTCTATGCCGTCGAGTCTGGAGATGACGGCAGGTGGGCTGCAAACACAGAAAGGCTGTTAGAGCTTCACAATGCACTTACCGATCTAGTCCCTGGAAGTGTGGCACAGACCGAAGAAATCGGGATACTGACTGCATGATGGCGAAAACCATAGCACGGAGCAACGTGCACATGCTTGCCTTTCCTGTCTTGTTTGATGAACAAACTGTGTAATTTTATACCGAAAGGACGCGACTGTGACAACTAATACCGTTTTTTTTTCTTCAATACTACAAGTACATGTACTTGTTTCATTTAGCTTGGCACTTCAGCGTTCAGGTTCTTCCACGCGAAACTCGCAAAATACTCTTTCGACTTGAACGTCCTGGTGATGAAGTTGCCGTACACCACGCCACCGAAGAAAGGAAGTTGGGACACACCACCGTTCGGACCGAGAGGCACCATGGCCGGCACCACCTCCACTTTAGGAAAATCCTTGGCCACGTTGTCCTGCGTCTTGCGAGCCACAAGTGCCAGTTCATTTCCCAGGTGTGTGCCCTGCTGACTGGCGAATAGCATGTGCTTAGGCGCAGAGTTGTTGTTCGCGTCACCCAACGCGTAGATGTTGGAGTACCGAGCATCTTCCAGCTGCAGCTTGCTGTCGACCTTGATCAAGCCCTGAGGTGTGACCAAATTGGCGTCAAGGTTCTTGATGAGCTCCGTCGTGGGGCTGAAGCCACCACACAGCAACTGGATGTCCGACGCCAACTCCCGTCCCTTGTCAGTGCGTAGCGTGCGTCGCTCGAAGCTGTTGCCGTTCTGACGCTCCGTCAGCCGCTCACCCAGCACGACGTTCACGTCGAGACGCTTGAGAAACTTCAAGAGTCGAGCACGGAACTTCTCGCGTACGTTGTCGGTAGCGAGCAGCTTGTCCTTGCTCTCGATGATCGTCACCGTCTTTTTAGGGAACTTGGCCTTGATCTCGCCGGCCACTCCAGCACCGGTAGCACCACCGCCTACGATGAGAATGCTGTTGGCATTTTCGATGTGCTGACGTAACTCCGCCATCATGTTCTCCGTCGTAGAGCGCTTGAAGTTGTTCTTGGGCTGTTTCAGGGGAACCGTGTAAGTGCTACCCGTAGCCATGACCAAGTAGTCGTAGGCCAGACGCTTCACTGGACCCGCCACCATTTCGTCGTCGTCACCGATTGGTGTGTACTCCACTTCGTTTCCAGACACGATGCGTGTCACGATAGCGCGCTGGATCTTGACGAAGGACCTGGCCTCAGCAGGAATGGCGTTGTCGTACGGCACGAACAGCTTCTTGGTGTAGTCGGCATGTACGACTGCTCGTGGTGTGCCGACCGCGTGATAGTAATACTTGCTCTTCTCGAAAACAATCACTTCCGTACCGTCGTTGGCGGTGAGGTTCTTGGCTAGCGCCTGAGCAGCAGAGATACCGGCAGGGCCTCCTCCGACGATGATAATGCGTGTCATGGTTGCAGAACCTTAGGTAGTGTAGTTTGGCACTTAAAATGGATCTAGCTGCAATTGTGATGCGCCAAGAAATTTTGGAAATGAGAGGACGGAAACGGCAGTGTAAAATACTCTAATACAAATACATGTATTCTCCAACTCCAACCGCCGTAAGTCACTTTACTAATCAAGACGTCTTGCTTTACGCAATCGTGAGCGGGGCGACGATCTGTTGTACATGAAAACAGCGACATATTGCCGTCATCACTGCAAGCGAACTGGTCATCAAAGATGACGAACTGTATGCGTTTCAGATGTAATGTTATTCACATGCCAGTTGAATTTTGTATTACTGTAGTATTGTTGTGTGGGGAATACATTTTGCTGCTTGGGCACAGTATATTTACAACGAGGGGTAGACAATTAAATTAAAATGTCGGTATCAGCAATGCATTTCCGTTTACTCTGTGTTGATTCCCCAAAAAGCTGGATTCTCTCGATTTTGGTAAACTGTAACATGGGCTAGTAACGTTCGTAAATGACTTCGAAATAGTTCATTATGTTTTACTTAGATATATGATAGATTTCAAATTTATGGCATCACAAAAAGTTGGTATTTTCGCGAGGAGTTCATTATGTTTTACTTCTCGCGAAAATACTAACTTTCTGTGATGCATATATATGTTTTTTGTAAAAGAGAGGTAGGAGGGGGGGGGGGGGGGCTCTTTCACTTGGGACGACGATAAATGAAACATAGTATCTTGAGCATATTCTTTGTTGTCGTTCGAAATCCTTTTCAAGTAATGAGGATACCAGTACACTTTAATTAACAGGCGCTCATCCTACATCTGGCGAAGCATATCCTAGATTATGCGATTTTCTACACTCAACTTTTGTCGTAATCAAGAAGCCTAAATGGAAAGCTCTAGAGCGAGCAATTGTCGCCTCACTTCCGGCGAAGAGAGACCCGACGTATGCGGACACCACTTTATGCCGCCGACTAGCAAAGCTGAGCCTAGCGCAGGTGTAATGTGGCTACGCGAACACGTAATACATTACATTACATAATTTTGAACAGGGCTCGGAAAATACGTACCGTATGGTATCATATTGCTCGGCATCTTTCCAGCCCCCAATATAAGTTGTTCCGTACTACTACATGTAGTATCATCACGAGCAATACAGTAGCCAATTATTTTCAAATAAGCACCAAATATATTGGCGCCAAAAAGGTTAGACACAACAGCAAACTTTCATTTGTTTCCTGCACCGTAGTCACATTCAGTAGTACGTAAAAACAACAGCATTTCGAAAGGGTTAAGCTGGAACGGCGAAGCTTCTGCGACGTCTACACCATTTTAATCCTTTCTCAGTTTGCTGGGACTGTAGTCACTGCAGAACCGTCGATTTTTCATAACAGTGGAGCGATTCCCGCAGCCTTTTGAGGCCGTTTAAATCCTAGACTGTTGGCCTTTTTCTATGTTTCTAAATTCTTTGACTTGGAATTTGGAAGGGGGGGGGGGGTCGGCACCCCTCTTTCCTTTATAAGTTCAAGGAATAAATCTGATTTATTCTTTGAACTTATAAAGGACAGATCTGGGATCCTAAACTTGCTGGGGGAATCGCTCCAGTACCGGTATAAAATAAATTTGTTCACAAGCAATAATAAATTTGTTCTCCTGGTAGTGCTACGGTCACGTAGTATGGACAGCCCAATAGGGATTAATTCCCCATCATGGTGTGGCGCACCCAAATCGTAGGTACCGAACTCCTACATTTTTCAAATGAAAAAAGCTGTAAAATGTTTGTTTCGTATCAAAAATGGAAAACCACGACATTTTACAGTTATTTTTATTAAATGAAACAGGATCTTTGGAATTGGGCACATAAACAGGAAGAAGGCTTAAAGTGGCATTTAACAATTATATCATGTTACGAACAAACACGCTTAGTACAGGGCTTTTTAAAAAGCCCATGGCCTTAAAGGTGAAGCACAGGCAAATCTTTATCAGTATAAGGAAGCGGTGGTCAATGCTTCGTTGAGACTTCTTTAAAGTCGCTGTTTGAAGATGACGAATCATGTGCGTGCTTGAATGCTACAGTAGATACATACTCAGTCCTATCGTCTTACCGCCCTAGCGCTCGTTTATCGGGTGATAAAATCTAGTAGCTTTACAATATAATACCAAAAAATACAACGGTGAGCCGACGTACTTACACTTGAAAGCCAACGCGGCTGATCATCCTTCTCGCAGGCACGTCGCACGCATCCCGACGGAGCCCATGGGGTTGGAAGCGCGGTGCTTTCTGCGTAGTGGGCATGAAAAATTCATCATGCCAGAGTTTTCTTCACCAGCTGCAGCTTTCGCGGGCCCCACAATGTTAAGCTTTTGCTTGTAGTCCTGCTACTGTACCACATAGCCAAAAATCCTGCAGCAGGGTCAATGTACCTCGACAAGCTTGCATACCGCGTACCAGTATTACTATCGCGATGAGTTAATGCTTAGATACGTTTCCTGCGTGAATTCGTAGATACGTAGATGAGTAGATGAGTAGATGAGTAGATGAGTAGATGAGTAGATGAGTAGATGAGTAAGAAGGAACAACCGCAACAGCTCGCTCACCACTGCAGCGACGGAGTAAGGCCCGAAGTTGGGCGGGGCCGCCGCAGCAGGTGAGCCAACTGAGAATTTGCAGTTGTGATAAAACTGAATAGATACTTTTCGTTATTTTGGATTGAAAGTGACCTGCCTTTCAAATATTAATACCTCTCTTAATTAGATTAGCAACTATAAAGGTGAACTGTCAACACTAAATATGTCTTAGCACATATAATAAAAAAAGAATAAACTTGCGTTTAATTTTAAGATTTTAATCTGTTAAAACAGCACCTGCTCGAATGCACTACCAGCCCAACTCTCTAGTACTCTGAATAGTTTTTCCGAGCCCTGATTTTCACTACACTCGAATGTTTCGAACCAACGGTGGCGATCTTATTGGCGCGGATCACTTTTAGATCAAATTACCGCAAACGTCGTAATGATAGAGCACTTTGGTGCACTGGCAATGAACAAGATATTATGTAAGGGTTTCTTCAATATGGTTTAATCGATGAAGTAGCGCTACTCAAAGATTTATAAGTTACAATGGGGTGCTCTATCATTACGACTTTTGCGGTAAAGTTACAAACTCACATAAAATTCGTATCCTCCAAGTCAAGGCCGCAGGTGCATTGGTTCTGAACCCAATACATTTAATTCCGTTCGTGATGACCAGTGGCAAGTCCCATGCTGTTCGCTTGCAGTGATGACGGCAATATGTCGCTGTTTTCATGTACAACAGATCGTCGCCCCGCCCACGATTGCGTAAAGCAAGACGTCTTGATTAGTAAAGTGACTTACGGCGGTTGGAGTTGGAGAATACATGTATTTGTATTAGAGTATTTTACACTGCCGTTTCCGTCCTCTCATTTCCAAAATTTCTTGGCGCATCACAATTGCAGCTAGATCCATTTTAAGTGCCAAACTACACTACCTAAGGTTCTGCAACCATGACACGCATTATCATCGTCGGAGGAGGCCCTGCCGGTATCTCTGCTGCTCAGGCGCTAGCCAAGAACCTCACCGCCAACGACGGTACGGAAGTGATTGTTTTCGAGAAGAGCAAGTATTACTATCACGCGGTCGGCACACCACGAGCAGTCGTACATGCCGACTACACCAAGAAGCTGTTCGTGCCGTACGACAACGCCATCCCTGCTGAGGCCAGGTCCTTCGTCAAGATCCAGCGCGCTATCGTGACACGCATCGTGTCTGGAAACGAAGTGGAGTACACACCAATCGGTGACGACGACGAAATGGTGGCGTGTCCAGTGAAGCGTCTGGCCTACGACTACTTGGTCATGGCTACGGGTAGCACTTACACGGTTCCCCTGAAACAGCCCAAGAACAACTTCAAGCGCTCTACGACGGAGAACATGATGGCGGAGTTACGTCAGCACATCGAAAATGCCAACAGCATTCTCATCGTAGGCGGTGGTGCTACCGGTGCTGGAGTGGCCGGCGAGATCAAGGCCAAGTTCCCTAAAAAGACAGTGACGATCATCGAGAGCAAGGACAAGCTGCTCGCTACCGACAACGTACGCGAGAAGTTCCGTGCTCGACTCTTGAAGTTTCTCAAGCGTCTCGACGTGAACGTCGTGCTGGGTGAGCGGCTGACGGAGCGTCAGAACGGCAACAGCTTCGAGCGACGCACGCTACGCACTGACAAGGGACGGGAGTTGGCGTCGGACATCCAGTTGCTGTGTGGTGGCTTCAGCCCCACGACGGAGCTCATCAAGAACCTTGACGCCAATTTGGTCACACCTCAGGGCTTGATCAAGGTCGACAGCAAGCTGCAGCTGGAAGATGCTCGGTACTCCAACATCTACGCGTTGGGTGACGCGAACAACAACTCTGCGCCTAAGCACATGCTATTCGCCAGTCAGCAGGGCACACACCTGGGAAATGAACTGGCACTTGTGGCTCGCAAGACGCAGGACAACGTGGCCAAGGATTTTCCTAAAGTGGAGGTGGTGCCGGCCATGGTGCCTCTCGGTCCGAACGGTGGTGTGTCCCAACTTCCTTTCTTCGGTGGCGTGGTGTACGGCAACTTCATCACCAGGACGTTCAAGTCGAAAGAGTATTTTGCGAGTTTCGCGTGGAAGAACCTGAACGCTGAAGTGCCAAGCTAAATGAAACAAGTACATGTACTTGTAGTATTGAAGAAAAAAAAACGGTATTAGTTGTCACAGTCGCGTCCTTTCGGTATAAAATTACACAGTTTGTTCATCAAACAAGACAGGAAAGGCAAGCATGTGCACGTTGCTCCGTGCTATGGTTTTCGCCATCATGCAGTCAGTATCCCGATTTCTTCGGTCTGTGCCACACTTCCAGGGACTAGATCGGTAAGTGCATTGTGAAGCTCTAACAGCCTTTCTGTGTTTGCAGCCCACCTGCCGTCATCTCCAGACTCGACGGCATAGACAATGGAGGTGAACAAGTTGTTATCCCTCACTTCCTACGCCCCCAGCCTCCTACACGAATCAGTCGCGTGCGTTTCATCTCCACGGTCGATGACGTTCGAGTCTCCCTCACTTTGACGATCACAGCCTGCCGTTCGGGGCTCACCCCGCAACCAGCTACAGCAACGTGGATCTTCTCCTCTTCTCATGAGCACAATCAGCACTTTGTGAGGCTCATTCAGCCGTCAATTTGCGTTGTAGGCTTCGTGACAGCATCGACTTTCGAAGCATATGCGGCTGATCAACTGAAGTTTGCTGCTTACCACCACGCCGAGTGGACGACGGGTAGCAAACTGGGCTGGACCCCTCGAGTCGCTTCAGGATCTGAAGTAATAGAGACGAAGGAGCTAAAACCAACGGTACCCAAGCATTCCCAACTCCGCGATGAGAAACGTGTGACTGAGTACACAACCAAGAGGAAAGAGAAAGCCTTTCGTCTCTCACGGAAGATCAGCGTTACTCCGCGATATCTCGACTACGAACATACCCCGGCGTATTTCTCCAAACGCCAGGAAAACTTGGCGCGTCGCCAAGCTTTAGAGCGTAACCAGCTCAGTAAGAGTGCTTGGATCCGTCCTGAAAATGTTTATTCCTCGTATTTGATGTGAAAACCAACATAAAATGTGTTCTGTTTGTTTGTCTATGAGATGGCAAGATGAAGATTGCCTAAGTGTTGGAAACGAATATCGCTAGGAACAGTAGCTGACGCATTCACGAGCTCAACAAGGTAAGTGGAGCTGAACTCGAACGTGGCGAACGCCACTACCGGGTCGATTCTTTCGCGAAATAAGCAACTTAACACACTGGAAATATTTAAAAAAAAAAAGCTAACAGATTGGCGTGACCATGGCAATTTATTTTTGAAGTGCTTTGTGTTTAACTCTTACTTCAAAGTATTACCGATGTTTTGAATAGTAAGTACCTAATAATACTTTACTTAGAGTGACAGATAGCGAAATGCTCAATGGTGATCTATTGATGCAAAGAGACGAGTTGTAGGCTGTCAAATGTCGAGTACACATTTTCCTTTTAGCGACGATGTCTCGCAGCACCAAAATCTACCAGGTTCGTTGCATGGAACACTGCGTTAAACTTACACAATTTCTGACTGGAGTCTTTAGAGTGACAGATTCATTCCTGCACGATCCGGTATGGACTTCGACTTGTGCCACAACATGATGACAGACTTAAAGCTTGATGATTCGGATCGAGACACTGGTATTCCTCGTCACCCGGCTTCGTACAAGGAGCTACTGAGTGCCACTTTTCTGCCTAGCAACTCGCTCTTCCAACCAAGACCGCTACTCGCCATCCGAACCTCGGCCACTCGAACCAGCATCAACGTGGACGGCCTTCATCGCTTCTATTCACCACTCGAATCTCTTGGACCCCAAACGCCCAGCCTTCCGTCGTCACCTGCGCATATCCTAGACGCCCCCGATTTTCGTGATGATTTTTACCTAAATATCATGGATTGGGGACAAAACAACCTCCTGGCTATCGGACTCGACCAGAGCGTGTACTTGTACGAGTCCACGACTGAAAATATCAATTCAATCCACGCTTGTATGAACCCACGCGACTACGTCACGTCCGTCAAATGGTCAACAAACATGAGCACGAAATTTCTTCTAGCAGTGGGAACTTTTCTATCTGAACTGCAGATTTGGGACGTTGAAGCCATGACACAAATACGCTCACTACCTTCACATAACGCGCGTATCGGCTCGTTGTCTTGGAGTAACATACTGGCATCGGGGTCTCGAGAATCGATCCACCTAAGCGACGTCCGCTGTGCTCAGCATGTCGTAACGAAGCTTGAACATCGAGGAGAAGTCTGTGGCTTGGCATACTCTCTAGACGGCGCTATGCTGGCGTCGGGGAGTACCAAGAACAATTTGTGTATCTGGGACCAAACCATGTTGCGATCAAGGCATCCGCGATCGGTGCATCAACACTGTGCTCCCGTACGAGCGCTCGCTTGGAGTCCATGGGGACGACACATCTTGGCTTCAGGTGGGGGCATTCAAGATGGCACAATTAAACTATGGAGAGCTACGACTGGGATTTTGATACGTTCTGTATTGACAGGATCGCAGGTGTGTGCACTGGCTTGGTCCACCAACACCCGCCAGCTTTTGTCAGCGCACGGATACGGCTCAGACAGACATGAGGTTGCACTGTGGAGGTTTAAAACACTGGACAAAGTGCACAAACTCACGGGTCATAAAGCGAGAGTTTTAAATCTCGCCATGTCACCCGATGGATCGACTGTCGTCTCCGCTGGAGCGGACGAAACTCTTCGCTTCTGGAATATATTCCCATCTAGAGAGTCTGGCAGTCGCTGGAATGAAGAACTCGTGAAATCTTATTGCATTCGCTGAGTAAAAAGCAAGAGTAATCTCACGTACATATATTTTTCATCAGCCAGAAGTCTGTCTTTTGACTGCAAAATAAAGGGAAGAGAAGGCACTTTGTCCGTGCAGTTCTGGGACTTGTGCGGCCTGATAGTGTACACACTTGGTGGCGTCTTGAATTTCTTTTAGGCTGCTCGCTGCTAGTCAAAGTGCCTTTGTACGTGGACTTCTCCGCCGTTTGCTTGGGTCCATTCGACGGGGTTTATGTCGAATCTGGTGGTGGTGTGTGTGTTTTAAGTCATTTTCCTTGGTCGTTTACTCTTTGAAGTGAGTGTGTGTGTGGTATTTCTATTCAACGCGCTGTTCCGGAATCCGCTCAAAGCGTCGGTTATTGGAGGCGCCGCAGCTCATACTCTTGGGCGGGCCAATGTGGATCGAGCCCCGGTAGCTGCCTCCAGCGAAAGAATTCTGCGGCATCCCCATCTGCGCCCGCCGTTCACGGGTACAGATGTAATGTCCAGCCAGTCCGTCTGCTGGGATCAAGTAACCCAGCGTAACCGTACGACGCGGACCTTCACGTATCGACGGGAGGCCTTCGACCGGCAACACGGGGTCGATCTGGAAGCTCTCGTCGTTAGAAATGAGTACCAGCTCGACGTTAAACATACTCGCAACGGCGTACAACTCGGCGGTGGTGGCCTGTTCGTCCGGAGTGTCTCGGAACGTCTCGTATCGTTCCCGTACGTCTTCCTCGTCCTGCATTAAGAACCCTGCGAGTTCCTTGATATGTTCCAGAGCGTAATCCATGAGTTTAACCCTCAAAAACTGCGCTGCAGCCACTCGTCGAGGCGCCATGCCGTCTGCGGCACCTACGTTGACCACAGTCATACTGGCTGGATAGTCTCGAAGACACTGCAATGGGTACATCTCGTACACGATGCAGTGCAGTAAACACGAGCCATCCGGAGGCATTCCGACGCCTACGAGGCCCATTTGCACCAGTTGATCCTCCATCTTGGCTCGCTGCATATCCAGTTCAGGTGTGATGACGTCAGGCGCCGTCACGGACATCATGGAGCCTCTAGAGAGCGACGTCATGGACGCCCGACCTGTAGAATCCGATACAGTGGACGAGGCCGGGAACCAGCTGCCTCGGGACGATCCCGGCCCAATCGAGCCTGCAAACGAGCCGCGACTACTTGAGAAGGACGCGCGGCCCAGATTCTGCGGCGCTGTGTGTCTGGCGAAGCTCTGGCTGCCTACAAACCCCGTCCCGGACCAGCGATAGTCGCTGGCCGTGGACGCGAAGGAAGAGACCGTAGAACTGCTGGAAACGGAGCGGAAATCGTCGTCGTCGTCCCCCATGACACTGGCCGTGGCCTGCACTACTGCGGGGGACGCCAAAATGGACGAGGAAGGACGCAGATTCGCGTCCTGCTGGTCGTACTCGGCGTTGGCGCCAAATCCCGAGTTAAACCCCACGAAACTCTTGAGCGTTTGGCTGCTTACGGCCGCCAAGTGGAAAGCTACGAGCTGAGGCTTGTGCGTCACCACGTTCATGTAATTATCGAGTTCTCTGGCTCTGGCGCCGAGAAATTCCGGGCTTTTATCCACTCGGAACAGCGCTCGACGGCGATATAAGGGCGGGAACTTGACGCCCTTCATGAGCGCGGCGTTGCGTTTACGCAGCTGCTCGTCGAGCTTGCGGAAGGCCGAGAAACTGCGCCAAATGTGCCAACTGGTGCGTCCTGTGGCGTGTGCGCGGGATGAGTAGAAGGAGAGCTGGACCACCACTTTGTACTCGGCCTTCTTGCTGCTGAGACGGTAGTCGTCCACGCTCACAGAGCACACGTAGTCGCCCTGGATGTCGTCGGGCGTCATGGTCAAGTAGGCCATGAGGAAGAAGGAGACGAGGGGACGGGACGGAGAGTGGCGTCCAAAGGAGCAGGAGACTCTCTCTCTGACTTGACGATCGCAAGACGCGGTTATCCGTTTTCGACTCGATACAACGACTGGCGCGGTTTTTTGGCCTATCGCTGACTAGCTACGAGGTACCAGACAAATGGTACAGATTCTGTCCAATTCTTCTCGAAGTTGTCCCCACAAATATTTGCTCTCAGAATGAATTCACTTGTGAATACGGCAGCTGGATACGGTATCCAGGATACCTATTTCCAGCGGGCTCTGTTAAAGCAGTTCAGATGCTGAAACCCAATGCGAGGAGCAATCCAGTAGTTGAATGGGCGCCGTTACTTACCTTGTAAAACGCGCGGTGTGACCACAACAGCGCTCTTGTCGAACGCGTGGCAATGAATGGCTGGCTACCTATTGAGAGCAACGACCCTTTTCGATATATCTATTCAGCATCGCAGCTGCAGGATACTGTAGTGTGATACTAAGTATCCGGGTGCATACACTAAGACCAAGTCTGGCAAATTTTGCCGTTCGCATGCGTCTCGGCTCACGCTACACAAGTTTAAAATTAACCTTAAAATTACAACTGCAGGACCAACTTTTACTGTTGTTGTCGTCCAGCTAGCGGTGATCTCATTCAAATCAGCACAAGCATCCTGCGTGGAGTCAGCGATATCAGCGTCGCGATATCAGTGTGGCGAAAGCAGCGTAGCGGCGACAGTGCTTCAAAAACCCAAGCTCGTTTCGTTGCAATATATATATGTACGATACGTCAAATGTATCCATTTCGATTTCTGCATCTCAAATCACTAGCACGAATGGAGACCGAGAACAAGGCACTGCTCGAGGAGCTCCGGGCGGCGCAGGAAGAGCACGAGCGTGCTCTTCAAGCTGCGAACCAAACGTGCCTTACACTGGACCGTGCGCGCGAGGAATATGACGCAGCTCGAGCTGCAGAAAAGGCAGAGGACGAATTGGCGAAGGCAGCGGAGACCTTGGCTCGCGGTCTCCAGAATCTCGAGGTTGACGGTGATACAGCGGAGTTGCAGGCTACAGTGCCTCGAATAATGGACTCTTTGGTGGAGTATCACGCGAACATCGGCTGTTACCAGTGCTATCTCTTCCTAGACCACCACAAACTGGGCAACACGAAGAAGGAGACATATGACGTTTCAAAGCTCCACGTTCGCGTGGAATTCCCACGCGTAGAACTAACGCACAAGAACCAAAGTAATGGACACGTTGAATACAATGCGGAAATTGTTTGGTGGACGGAGATTGAGCGGAACGTGGACGCCTCGCTGTGCTCAGTGGAAGATAAAGAAGATCATTGGTATCTGCGCCTACCAATCCGCCCGAGTGACAAGCAGCCGCTGGGTGGATTCTCATCATTCACACAAGTTTCTAGCACTGAGCTACATCCGGATAGCTACGCATCAGTGTGTTGTAGAGGCTGCAACACTCAGTTGCTTGGAAGCACCAGGATTGAAAAGGTTTTACCATTACCGTCTGCCAATTGGATGGACATGTTTGACTTCTGGGGCGCTGGCATTGGAGCGTTTGAGCACATCCCGCGGGACGATATCTATGCGCAACAGCACCGAGTGCTTGTTGGAGAGTCCTATGTGCTGCTACACGCTAATGACTTCGTGATGGATGCAACGGTGACAGATAATGAAGATGCCAAGGAGGAGAGCGAGTGGGTGCCGTTAACCTGTGCGGCGTGCTCGGAGCGTGTCGGGCTGAGATATGCAGAGCAGCCAGATACGATTCGTCTCCACAAGCACTTGATAAGCGCTCGGAAGCATTTGGAATCTTCTACTGACAAAGAGGAAAACGTGTTTGCTAAGTACACTATCGACAGTTTACTCAGTGCCAAGTTGCTAGAAATGGCGGACGCGGAGGGTAAATTTCGCTTCATTCTGACGCCAGGCGACAGCCACGAACACGATTTTAAAGAGTGTAGCCATTCTCGTCATGCAACAGGTGACGATTCATCGAAAAAGTTGCAACTGCAACTGCTCAGCTGGGAGACGATGATCAAGCAACAGGATGCAACTCAATTCCGTCGCGTGCTAAGGGTTCTGTATGGCGCACCCCTGCCTGGACTCTTACCTTCACATGAAGTGTCACTACCTCCAGCGATGTACTCAGCCATCGCCCAGCGACTTGAAACCAGCTCCACACTGTTACCGTCATCATTGCGGATCTTTAACCGGATGAATGTTGGCTACTTGTTCGCTTGACCATCATTCTGACATGCAAATAAAAAAAATCTCAAGAAGTTGAAAATGCAAAAACTAACTGTATTATTCCTATACGTCGGTAGTTCTTTTTCTCCAACCGCTTACTTGGTGGGTGCCCAGTAGTCCATGATGTCCAAGGCCACCTCGCAGCTCTCACGCACGACCTGAACGTCGTCCTTGAGGTATTGTTTCAGAATCTCTTCACACTCCGTACTGCCAATAGCTCCCAGGGCCTCAGCGGCTTCGTGACGCACCATGCGGTGTTCAGTCTCATCGAGCAGCACCTTCTTGAGTGCCGGTACGAGCACGGGGTTCTCCATCTGGCCCATAACGTAGGCCACTTCGTGCTTGAACAGCGCGTTGGGGTCCTCAAAAGCCTCGGCTAAAGCGAGCGCCGACTCCTCCGTGTTGCGGTTGCGCAGCGAGAACATGGCGCGGTATCTAGCGAAAATATCCCCTTTGGTATCTAGCAGAACCTTGCGGAGTTCAGCCGTGGAGACGTCCTTCCCAGCGGCAGGAGCCGGGTCCTCGGATAAGTACGGGTTACGGTCCACCTCTCCCTCGACGATCTCGCCCTTGGCCTTAGCCAGTTTGTACTTGACCAGAGTGACGGCCAATTTGCACGTGTCTGACACCTCCGGGGCCGGATCAGCGCTGTATTTCTCGAGCACAGGCAGCGACTGGGCAGCACCGATGGCACCCAGAGCCTCGGCAGCCTCGTGACGTACCATGCCGTCGTCTTCCTCGTCGGCTAGAACCTGTTGCAGCGTATCGCAAGCCTCCTCCATTTGGAATTGGCCGATCACGTAGGCCAGTTCGTGACGAATAAGCTCCGAGTCTTTGCGGTTGAGCAGCGCGGTTAGCAGAACCTGCAGATCCTCGAGGCCACCGCGCGAACGGAGGTAGAAGATGGCGCGTGTGCGCTTGCCTGTGGGCTGCGACAGGTCCAATAGCGCATCACGAAGCTGCTCGAAGCTCGGCATCGTGTCCACCACGGTGGAAATGGTCTCGGTGGCGGACGAGTGCGACGGCATCGTTGATGACGACGAGTCTGCAAGTCTGGGAATGGCTACGTCAGTGACTGCCAGTCAAAAAGTAGCGAAAAGAAAGTTGTGGCCTAGCCCTATATAAAGTTAAAGTAAAGTGCCTTCAGCCAATAGAAGTACACAGGACTGCTGATTGGTGAAGTATTTTTTTAACTTTAATTTAATGTTTTATAAATAGACTAGAAATAGCGAATAGAGTGCGGTACTCTATTTGTATAAAGTGCGGCTGAATCAAGAAAGCGCACTCTATTTTTATGCGTACCGGTACTCTATTTTTCAGTGTTTACCGGTATAGACATCTGGATATATTTTTTGGGTTGTTGTTTGGATTAGAGTCTCGTAGTAAAATTCTAAATTAAAATGATAAATCTCTGTGACCTAGTCATTACCTTACCTGGAAATACATATCTGACTATCAATGCTACATGGTGGTACGATAAGTAAGAGAACTAAGACTGAAACGTTATGCGATCCCACAAGACGCGAGTGATAATTCGCTGAAACGTTATGCGATCCCACAAGACGCGAGTGATAATTCCCCGACATGCGTGAAGCGATCGCTCTCTCGTCTGCTAGATATGCTACTGACACCAGAGGTACATGGAGTAGCCTCATCCGAACCATCATGGATCCATAAACAACGATTTAACGTACACCTTTATTTACTACTATAACAAGCCTGATTGAGAAACACGAGTAAGTTTACAAGCAATAGGACATGTAAGGCTGGGTGGCAAAAGCCGCATCAATTAAAAAGCGCCATTGCGATAACCAGCGCGCCTTACAGAATAATCAATGAACGGTAGAACAGAAATGTTTGATCGACATTATATTTTGTAAGCGGTAAGCTTATTCGACGCACTGTATTCGATCGCACTCTATTCGAAGGCCCCACTTTATGAACTTTCCGTGGAGAGAGAAGAGCGTAAAAGAAGAATTTCATTTCAGAGGCAAGTACGATATCATGAGAAATAGCAGTGTGTTTGTGCAAATATTCAATTGGGGTTGGTGAAACGAATGACGGCTCCGAATGCTATACCCGCAAATGTGTTCTTACTAAAAACAAAGTAAAACGATTGTAACATTTATTTTTTCTGATTTTACTACATAAGTACGCCATTTTTAGGATTTACAAATACTAAAATGCGTTGGAAGAATCCGTTATATTCTCTAGTCATTTGGAACTGCCCTTTGAGTCTTTAGTTCCCTTCATCTTGCCAAATTTGAGATTTAGTAGCTGCTGCTGAGTCATAAGTACAGCAGAACCACCAGTGGTGTGCCTTCCAATAAAGTAAAAGTGCTTGGAGCTCAATATGGACAAGGCAACAGCATCGAAACGGCCGCGAGGAATTGCTGGCAAAAATAGTAGAAGTGTGGACTGCGCAATGCGCAATGAAGTTGAGAATCGTTCTTTAGCAAATACGTTTGCGTCGTTTTCCCTTGATAAACCTACGACCCAGAATAAAACTGCAAACGAACGAACCACGATCTGACATCCGAGTTGAAAACTGGCTGACGCCGAGAAGCAGTGCCACTCACTTGTCACGTTCGTCTTGGTTGGCAACTAATAGTTGCACCGCTCCGCAGTCACAGCCCAAGAGACTTGCGCGCGAGTCATCAAACCACTTAGCTTCTTAGGCCGATCTCTCCCACCGAAGCAGAGAGAAGAAATCCCAACGAGAAGCTCCAAAAGTCTTCTCGCCGTTAGGTTTATCTGATACCGTTGGTCCCATTGCGACAATTTGCTGCTCATTCACAAGATGCAGCTCTTTATCCGCTCGGTGCGTCGGCTGTATTGCCTACTACGTATCCACACCGCAACGGAGCTAACCTACGACGTCTTCAATGTGTGCAGGACGCTGGACGGACACTGACCGTCGCGATAGCAAACCCGCGGGTCAAAGTACAGGAGCTACTAACGCTTGTGGAGGCCAAACAGCAGGGACTCTTCGCCCAAGGATATCTCAACTATGGTGGTGTACCGCTACGAGCGTCGCGGTCACTGACAGACTACGGAATCCAGAACCACGCCACGCTGGACTTGTCGCGACGTCTACACGGCGGCTGCTTCGGCTTCTCCATCCTGCTGTGGATCATTATCTTCATCTGCTGTCTCATCAGCGTCTGCACGTGCGGACTGTCATTGCCTGTGGCATTGTGTCTACTGCCACCTGCTTTGCTCCTGCCGCTCTGCTGTCTATAACCGGGTGTACCGAGAAATTGTAAAGACAGCTTTTGCTTTAGATGCGGCGGGGAAAATCGTCTACATGTGAGACCTGCGTCGTGAGCCAGACCAAGAAAGTAAGAACAGTTTTCGCGTATCAACAGCAGATATCTATCAACCAAAACGGGCAGAACCAAACTAAAAAATTCAATAAAAAAGTCACGTCGACTTCGCCTTCCCGCTTCAGCAATTCCGCGCAAGGCTTTACTGCAGTCTTCAGCTTGAGTATCCTATAATCACGGCCTTTAATACTTGTCTGTCGGTCAAAAAGACTGCATTATTCGGCCTGTGAGCCTCTCTGCTGCCGTCTTACTTGCGCGGGCCTGCGCGTCTGCGTCCCTGTGACTTGCCGGTTTTCTTCTTCTTGCTGTCCTCCGTCTTCTTACTCAGCGCCTGTACTTTACTCAGCAGTGGCGAGTTCTTGAGGATATCCGGCAAGATCACCAGCTTAATCTGCGAGCCGCGTACGTACACAAGCTCGAGTTTGCTCTTCTGGCCGTCGCGATGTGTGAGCACCACGTCGCTGAGCTGGCAGTTCATGCTGTCCTCGCTCTCCGTCAGATGGCCGCGGTATACCTCGCCATTCTTAAGCTCGATGGTTACAGTGCGGCCCTCGCCCTCGTGCAACAGCGAGATCGGCACCCCCACGGTCTTGGACATGGCAATAGCTGCTGGCGGCTGGAACTTGGAGTGTTTCTATTGCAAAATAGAAACATTAGAAATTGAGAGAGTAACATAAGTTTCAGTTTAGTTTGCAACTAGCTTTCCGTAGTTACAAACTAATGTCACTAACTCTATTTCTATCATTTCTATTTTGTGTAACAAAGCATTTTCTCTAAAACAAGCGTATTTATCAATAAAGCGTTTTCTCTAACGTTCCGATTCGAAAAGTAGCGTTTGATTTAAAAAAACTCAAAATTTGAGATCACAAAACATGCAGTCGATACGATGTAGTGGGGATTACTACTCTGATGTTAAATTGCATTGCAAATCCAATCATGAATTCTATGGATCGATCTCGTTAAAGTAACATTATTTGCAATAATACCTTCGCTTGATTGAGTCACGAGCAGCGTCAACGTGGTTCAATCAATGCCACTTCCATCATTCGTCTTTGACACTACAAAATCGGCGACTTTGCTGCTCAGGAACTGCGGAAACCATGATCATCGACAGAAAGGACCAACTCCGAGCTGACCTACCGCCACCCTGATCATGTCGTACGGGAACACGCCAGAAATGTATTAGCACACTTCCACACCAACAACACCTACTGAGCTCCTATAACTCAGTCAGGCTTTAATGTGGGTATAGAACCTGAAGGCCCAGGAACTACCCTACCAGGTTGGGGTTTCCTCTGTGTACCGTGTGTCCTGCTAGGCAAGCCACCGATGACTCAACACTACTAGCCACGAGCAAAGGCTAGAGTGTTCTCTCACTCTCTCTTTCAAATATACCCCGCGGTCCCTATAAAGATAGGGTACCGGACGTGTTTCAGACCTGACACGGGGGTGTCGGAGCTATACTCCGATCGGTAAGTAATATATGGATAGCGTACAAGCTTACCCAACACACAGCGATGACTCGCTATCAAATACACGGCCAAACTACTCTCTATCTCTTGGCCCTGCCGAGATGAACACTAAGCTACCACCAGTAGGAGTGTTCACCGACAGTCATATCCAGGCTACCGGAACTATCCCGCTACTACCGCGTACTTAACGATAGTCGGACGTGCCCTTGTGTGGTTGAGAGTAAATGCTGTTCTGTTTGTTGAGCACAAAGGCTCTTAATGTAATATCTAATCCTACTATCTACCTATACAAATATCTAATCAAACAGGTTCGTTATGGATCTTCTTCACTACCACCGACGACTCGAAAGGTCACCGGCCTCGTACCGTCGCTCCCTCAGAGTCGTTGGATCCGTCGTAGTCGTTACTGTTGAAGATCTCACCCACCTGGCCGCTCACAAGCACCACCGGCCACTCGTCCGCATCGCTTGGGTCCTTCTCTGGTCGTAACTGCTTACACCGGCAACTCAACAGCAACTTAGCAGCAACTTTGGTCGCGACTTGAAGTCCGGCAACTGAATGTTGGTCCCGGTCGCGCGTCTCTGGGCTGGTAGCGTCTCATCGTCACCAAGCTGATTTACGACGTCGCCTGAATGTCGTTGGATCTTGTTCGGCCGTTGTGATCAAATATATTGCCTTCCTTGTCCTACTCAGGCGCCAATACCAGTCAATCGCGTCGCTTGGTCAATGGATTCGCCGAAACTGTCCCCGCCGACGACTCACTGACGACTTGAAGTCCCACCGAACACGGAAGAACACGGAAGAATTCCGACCCCGCGGCTTTACCCCCCCCCCCCTCCTGTCGCTCCACGCCTCGCGTCTGTCGCGCAGCCCTGGGTGGATTTGCCACACCGCGTCGTCACCATCTGGACTTTGAGCCAGTCAGAGCGAGTCATCGGTACTACCGTACTTGGACATTTTAGCGATCTGAGAATCGTGTGGCAACGGCGGCGACAAGCCCTGTCGCACCGGTTGACCACAACACTTGGTTCACTCGCTGCAGACGCAAATCACTACACCACAACCGCCCCCGCTGCGATGCGAACCACGGTACTTGGTGAGCGTCGTAGCGCGTTCGTCATGCTGCCGCTGCGCGCACACCTCGTTCTGCCTGGGCCGTTGCTGTGCTGCACGCTGCCACCAGATCGTCATGTCGGTAGGTAACCACTGGCCGCTAATCGTCACTCCACTAACGTTCGTCACGCTCGTCATCTTAGCCCACTACGTATGCCGCATCGTCTGGTGCATCTTCGTGCTCCGCTAGTGTGCCACCAGTGCGTCGTTAGTGTTTGCAGCCGCTGCAACTAGCAGCGCTTCCGCGGTAAATTGCCCATATCCTCGTTGTCGCTGCTAACCATCTCGTTGCCTTGTTGGTGCTTGTAAGCTGCTACCGGGACCGACCTGAAGCCGCCGGAGCACCGGATGCAGCACGGGCTCTTCAAGTATGCTATGCGCTAGCTGAGCGCTGAAGTATCGGAGTGGATCATCACTGCGCTGGCTCCGCAGCCGTCGAAGCGTGCATGTCGAAGTTACCGACGCTGCTCCGGGGAGCCTGCATGATACCCAGCCTGACCAAGCCACTGCCGAACACTCATTCACACTGGGAGAGATCCCCGAAACACACCGTGTTGTTTGCGCGGATTCCATCAACGCGTGTCTCGTTAGTGTCGTTCAGTGCTATCAGCGCGTCTGAATTTTCGGTACAGTGTTGGCACACCGTGAGTTGAGGTAGTCTTCTTGTTCTTCTGGATTCTCCTCCAAACCAGCCATATTTAGTCTTCACACGTAATATGCAACGCTGCAGTAACGTTCTTCGTCTGTAGTATGGGCTGCATTGCCCCAATTACAGGTCAACGTCTTGTGACTACAACCAGTTACAGTAGTCACCACCGTTTATGCGTCGCCAAACACCGTCACGTTTGCATCCGCCGGGGTCAAACACGAGCCGTGGAGCGATAGCCGGACTGTCACCGCTGCTGCGAGACTGCTTGCACATCTTGCTCGCCATGTCGTACCAACTCGTTATTCCGTCGACTGCGGTCACACGCGCGCTAGTGCTCGCAGATAGGCCGGTGCAGCTCATTTGCACATCGGTCGTTGTTTCCGAAGCACTGGGGTGCCCCTGTGCACTGACTGTGTCGCTGCTACCAGCTTCACAATCTTGCCGATAACTCTTAGTCTCCAAACCTCCAGCGTTGGTCGTCAAGGTATTAGCCGCTTTCGTCGGTATAACATCATCGTTACCACCACATACGCTCTCACAAGGTTCCACTTGAGTCGAAGACAAACTTCGCAGCGACATACGGTGCCAACATGTCGGCTCGCTGAGTACCACTCGGTACCTATCATCTGCGTTGCCCCGGTTGAGTCTTCGGCAGTTGTAGGCAAGGCTATGCTGTTGTCCTTGGGTTCTTGCGCTTGATCGCTGGCCAACGACGAGTCACTGGAGGCGTGGTTACCATCAATTGTTGAAGCATTGCTATCGCCAGAAGCCTTCGTTGACCGCCGGAGTAGTCTGGTCGGAGTCGGGTAAGATGGCCATCAACCACTGTTGGGTGGTGTGCTTCATACTCTCGATGATTGGTCTTTGCTTGTCGAGCGCGGGGGTTAACGTCGCGCGTAAAGTAACGTAGGTGCTGGTTATCACCAAAATGCGGTTTGGTTCGGCGTATTGAGTACTGGCGCTCTGCAATGCTGTTATTGTAGATGCTGCGAAGCGGGTATTTGCTTCGCTTTATAGTCTCAGCGAGCTTCGCTTGGTCTGTAGTCCTGGTATTCACATGCTCGTAGTCGCGAAAAGCACTGGGGCACCTCTCTGACTGATAAAATCGACTGTATCGCCCGTGCGAGACGTCGTCATGAGTGCCATCGCGGCGACGGGAGTATTTAGGACTAAGCGAGTACTGCCCCGGTCTGCTCGACCGCGCCGGACGGTAGTCTCCAACATCATTTCTGCGCCAGTCGTCGTGAGAGTGCGATCGCCAAGTAGTACGCCTGGCATTGTTGCAAATCGTGCTCACTGACCATTGGGTATTACTGAGAGAACTTGCGCTGCTCCGATCCGCGTCCCAGCTAGATTCTGTAGCTCTTGGCAAACGCTTCACCAATGTGCCAGAGCTGTGTCGTGGCCCCCAATGATCTACTGGGTCATCGGAACTGTTATGCCGCTTGCCGAACTGCCTCCCAGTTTTACTTGCACTGTTTCGGTCAGGGTTCGCGTCGCTGCCACCGCGCACAGCCCGCTGATTCTTCAAATCTGCCATACGGAGTGCCGAGCGAAGTATCTTCTTCCACAGTACTAGATCCGGCCCAGCGCACTCGGGTGACAACTGCTTGAGGCCATTTGTCGTAGGGCCAACACGTGCCCAAAGTCCCATCGCTGCGAACAAATACGCAGTCTCATCCACAAATCGCGTATGTCTTGCCACTCGAGATTTTGGTCTGTCCAGACAGCGCCGTGGAACTTGATGGTCCAAAACAGGGTCAAATAGTTGCCACCACCTGCTCTTCTTCAGCATAATCCGCAGGCAATGACCAATAATGCTGCTACCCGCCAAGCCCTCATCGCGAAGTGACCTGTGGTGCCCAATACTCCGCTCATTGCCCCTGGGTGTTTTGTACCAGTCTTCGGTGCTGCCACCACAATCGTTGTAGGCTGGCTCTGGTCCAGCCACATTATCTAGTTCGCCAACGAAGCCTCGAAACAGCGCCCGGGTACCCCGATGCGTCTTGTCAACGAAACAGCGCCTTCTGGAGAGGACATCCCGAAAGGCTGGGGCCTTCTTGTCAAGTAATTGTCGTCCATGTCTTCATCATCATCCTCGGATTCGTATCCTCCCACCGGCATATCAAATCCCGCCGAGGTCTCGTCGATTGAGTCCATGCGCGGGTTGGTCAGGTCCACACTTGAGTCCTCGCTACGCGATCCGCCGGTCTTCATCGTCGTTGCTGGTAACGTTCACCGAAATCGCCTTCTTTTTCTCCTCCTCTCCTCTTGGTTGCTCGTAAAGGTCAGCTCCCCCGCAGTAGCACGACGAACAGAAGGTCACCACCAATCCCGGGTCGCGGCACCAGTTCTCGTGTAGGAACACGCCAGAAATGTATTAGCACACTTCCACACCAACAACACCTACTGAGCTCCTATAACTCAGTCAGGCTTTAATGTGGGTATAGAACCTGAAGGCCCAGGAACTACCCTACCAGGTTGGGGTTTCCTCTGTGTACCGTGTGTCCTGCTAGGCAAGCCACCGATGACTCAACACTACTAGCCACGAGCAAAGGCTAGAGTGTTCTCTCACTCTCTCTTTCAAATATACCCCGCGGTCCCTATAAAGATAGGGTACCGGACGTGTTTCAGACCTGACACGGGGGTGTCGGAGCTATACTCCGATCGGTAAGTAATATATGGATAGCGTACAAGCTTACCCAACACACAGCGATGACTCGCTATCAAATACACGGCCAAACTACTCTCTATCTCTTGGCCCTGCCGAGATGAACACTAAGCTACCACCAGTAGGAGTGTTCACCGACAGTCATATCCAGGCTACCGGAACTATCCCGCTACTACCGCGTACTTAACGATAGTCGGACGTGCCCTTGTGTGGTTGAGAGTAAATGCTGTTCTGTTTGTTGAGCACAAAGGCTCTTAATGTAATATCTAATCCTACTATCTACCTATACAAATATCTAATCAAACAGGTTCGTTATGGATCTTCTTCACTACCACCGACGACTCGAAAGGTCACCGGCCTCGTACCGTCGCTCCCTCAGAGTCGTTGGATCCGTCGTAGTCGTTACTGTTGAAGATCTCACCCACCTGGCCGCTCACAAGCACCACCGGCCACTCGTCCGCATCGCTTGGGTCCTTCTCTGGTCGTAACTGCTTACACCGGCAACTCAACAGCAACTTAGCAGCAACTTTGGTCGCGACTTGAAGTCCGGCAACTGAATGTTGGTCCCGGTCGCGCGTCTCTGGGCTGGTAGCGTCTCATCGTCACCAAGCTGATTTACGACGTCGCCTGAATGTCGTTGGATCTTGTTCGGCCGTTGTGATCAAATATATTGCCTTCCTTGTCCTACTCAGGCGCCAATACCAGTCAATCGCGTCGCTTGGTCAATGGATTCGCCGAAACTGTCCCCGCCGACGACTCACTGACGACTTGAAGTCCCACCGAACACGGAAGAACACGGAAGAATTCCGACCCCGCGGCTTTACCCCCCCCTCCTGTCGCTCCACGCCTCGCGTCTGTCGCGCAGCCCTGGGTGGATTTGCCACACCGCGTCGTCACCATCTGGACTTTGAGCCAGTCAGAGCGAGTCATCGGTACTACCGTACTTGGACATTTTAGCGATCTGAGAATCGTGTGGCAACGGTGGCGACAAGCCCTGTCGCACCGGTTGACCACAACTCTTGGTTCACTCGCTGCAGACGCAAATCACTACACCACAATCACAACTGGATTTGCCTTGAACACAGCAAGTCTAGTTACCGACAAACGTACCAAGTTAACGATAAACACGGGAAAATGAAGTTCACCACCTTCGTCGTCGTCACGATGGCTGTCCTTGGTGCTGTCGCCGCAGCTAATCCGCCTGCCGCCAAGACGCCGGCCGAAGCGCTAGAACAAGTTCAGGCGTCCACGTTGCCGGATGGTGTCGCGCTTACCGGTGTGGCGGAGAAGATCGACCCTCCCGCTGATGCCGCTGCAACTATCAAGAAAGAACTATCCGTTGGGCTACTGAAACATGTTTGTTGCGGGTCTGTATGGCGGCGGATGTGGACTTGGCGTTCCTTTCGGTGGTCTATACTACTGCTAAGTTTGTCAGCGGTGGCGCAGTTCTAGGTTGCCATATAGTTTAGTTACTTTTCCACACAACACCCTAGTCTCTCTCTTTAATTGGCGATGGTTTACTGATGACTGTCGATCGATTTTAGCTAGAATCTTTGTATAAAAACTGTAGTGTGTATTTCCATAGTCATAAGCAAAACTGCCGTTATTAACTGTAAGCTACTGAGTGCTGGCTTTTAGTGCCTTCAACGCGACTGTTGGAAGTATGCCTCAGCATTGTCAAGCGGACACTCTAAACGTTCTCTCGACCTCGGCCGAGATGCCATGCATGCAGTCACCTCCATCTAAAAGCGTCCGTTTGACGTCGCGGAGGTGATTTCCTACTTGGAGTGTAGGCTCGGTTCGGTGGAGAAGAAGAAGCTAGTTGAAAAGCAAGAGGAGCAAGAAATTAAGCGCGCTCGCACATTTAACGAGCTGGAAAATTGACGGCGTCATTATGTGCTGCTACGCAGGCTGGCCTCAGCAGTACTATTATTGGATATCTCGAAGCCAAAGTGGAATACTATTTGAAGCAAGTTATAAGCTATGATCTAAAAGAATAACAAAAGCCTGGGCTATTTCATTAGTTTGGGCGGAGGAGGTTTGCCCTTTTAATCTTATCAGCCATAGCTTCACGCATAAATGGATTTGCTTGTTGTTCTACCGCAAAGGCGGCCGGTGCGTAGCCTACCAGAGAGATGAGAGAGTTGACTTGACGTAGAACCAGGCCTAGCTTAATGCACTCTCGTATCGCCCGACACCATTGTAGCGCTGATTCTGGACGAAGTTATGCAAACGAATTGTTGCTTGCGCGATAGTTGGCACCTTTTGTAATGGTACCACCAATGGTCGCGCAAAAATGTGCCATTTAGCCACGAGCAAGCCGAATGACATCTCGATCGTGATCCGAAGTTGAGAAAGATAAAAAATGTAAGCGTCTCGATTGAATACAAATATCAAGTGAACTACGATCCGTTATGGATCTTCTTGCATGCCAAGCGATGCTCACACCGTCGCATGTGCCTCTTCATCCTTCAACGTCCCTTCCCAGACCGCGGCCGAGCATTCAAAAGGTCGTGGAGACTTCCACAAGCTCATTCCAACCGCCACCGACTTCCGCACCGTGGCTGGTCAGTTATTGGTCGCTGAATGCGAATCCGGCCAGTCCCATTATTAATAATATGGACAGCCTGGGTTCTGTGACATTGTGACCACTAACTGAAATGATTCCTCATTTTATTTATTCAGCAGATGCATACCATTCGCGCCGTATTCTGTCCTGTGAGTTGGAAGAGGCGGATATGTCAGGAAGCGAGTATGTGTTCTCGGAGAACAGTGCCAGTGACGACAGCGATACTGCGGGGACCGAGGATGCCATGGATAACGGAGAAATCTCTGATGAGCACTGTATTAGTCACGGTACGCTTATCGTGTACATACACGTTATGTATACACGTTATGATCTGATATCATGTATTATACAACTGTGTAGATGATCCGAATGTTTTGGAGCCTGGAGAACAACATGAAGACTTCTCTTGCCTGGATTCCGACAACGAGACCGACGTGACTTCTGTGTTTGAGGGTGAAGACAATCTTGAGCCTTGTGAACCTGCTGCTGAGGAGTCAGGCGTAGCTCCTGACCTTCACTTTGATCCGTCGCTTCTTGATGCAGTAGGCGGTGTAGACGAAATAGCGCGAGGCAATGTACGCAAGGACTTTTTGAAAGACATGAAGAGCAATGGGTGGAGCGAGCGAAGTCTCGTCACACCGTACCCATACTTACATGAACCTTACAAAGGTTGTTCTGATAATTGGATTGAGGAAGACTATCCTGGTATCTATAGTAGAGAATATGGACCTACTCCAGAAGCCCTCAAAGCTGCAGAAACGTCGCCTGGAGCATTTTTTCCTATCGCCCCACCCTCATTGTGGGAAGCGATTGCTGGGTCGAGTGACGAGTACTTTGCGGAAAACCTTGACGCGCGTGTGACAGCCCAGCACGCCAAACAACAAGCACGTAAGCTCAAACGCCCCAGTTTCCAGGCGCAGCCGCTTGCAGAAATTCGGTCTAATCTCGAACGGACGCCGGGGATTTCGGGCAGAGAGCTGTGTGTTTATTGGCCTGCTGAATGCTAGTACCATTGCTCCAAAAAAAGAGAAGTTCGAGAATCATTGGAAGACACTGATGAAGGGGCGATCTCTCGCGGGCGTTTCAACGCATTTATAACACGCGATCGTTTCGCCCATATTTCGAGGACCTCATTTCAGCAGCAACGCAGGTCCTCCAGCTGCTACAGATCGCATGGAAGCTACGTCCTGTCATGGACGTCCTACAAGTAACTTTTCAAGCCAGCTGCATACCTCCTCCTATCATGGCGTCTGATGAAGCTATTCTTCCATCAAGATCGAGATTAAACCGCATGAGGGTTTACAAGAAGGACAAACCGCACAAGTGGGGGACAAAACTCTTCATGTTGTGCTGTTCAAAGACTGCTTACTGTATTCGGTAAGAAAGAGCGTGCCCTCGGGCACGTTTTTCTTTTGGCCCTAAGTTCTCTTATCGTGTCTTATATCTTTTTGTATTTTTCTTATTGTGTCTTATATAGCTTTGAAGCTTACAGCGGAAAGCGCCAGATGCAAGACGGCAGTACACCACCGGATGAGACGTCGGGCCCAGCAGCAGTAATTCAAAACCTCCGCCACGTGTTTGGTCCATCCGGGCCTGCAGACTACCGGTTGATCGTGACAGACCGGTTTTATACGTCGGTGGTTCTTGCGATGCAGTTGCTGACGATGAACTTTTACAGTATCGGCACGGTAATGATGAACAAGCAAGGCCTCTGCGAAGGTATTTTGCCATCGAAACAGAAAAACGAAGACGGGCTTCAAACAAGCGACCGAAAAACATTGAGAGGGGTAGCTTTGAAGTTGCCAACTCTGTTGATATTCCGGCCTTGAAGGCGATTCGCTGGTACGACAATCAGGGTGTGCACATTCTCGCAACTGGGGGAAGCGCACAGAAGACAGAATCGTGCGTCGGGATCCACTGACAACACACGAAGCCGAAATGATGGCACCAAGAGTGGTGAAAGACTATCAGACCTACATGGGCGGCGTCGATGTACACGACCAGCTTCGCCTCCAAAGATACATTTTCTTATCGTGTATGTACAAGTTAGCATGACTAATTTTATCGTGTATTATACAACTTTGTTTGTAAAGATACTCGCTGCAGCTTGCAAGACGCTACAAAAAGTACTACAGATCGCTGTTTCTGGGTCTCATCGACCTGGCCGTCATAAATCCCTACATCCTGTACAACTGCCGACGCTCCGCGGACGGAAAACCAAAGGAGCCCCACGTCGAATTTTTGAAACACCTTCACCTTAAGCTAATACAGCTTCAAGCTGTAGATTGGGCGCTTATGCTGCAGAACCGCGGACTCCAACTGACGCCGACCAAGCGACGCAACAGCCCAACTGATCACGCCCCCATACAGACGAATGAATGACGCAAAGGAAATTCGGAGGACACTAGGAAGCGCCGCCAGCGCGCATGTCAAGTCTGTTCAGTGCTCAAGCCCCGCGGTCAGCCACGCGGGGGAGAGACAACCTTCTATTGCGGCATCTGCAAACTGAAAAAGGCTTCAAAGAACGCCGATGCGGCCTGTGTCCTGTGCAACAAGATCAAACACATAAGTCAGGGTGACGCGAAAACTTGCTTCACAATCTGGCACAAGCACTAGAAGAACGGCACCTTGGTTCCAAAGGCCGACGATGAAGACCGAGGCGGCATTCGTGCGCGCCGACCAGCAGGATCTGTTGGAGATGACACCAACGTCGCCGTGGAAAGTGAGGAGGCTGGAAGCAGCGACAGTCATCAACAGCGACGCAAGCGCCGTCGTACAGACGCTGATTAGTGTCTCTGGATCTGTTGCAGCGACTTACTTTGAATATACGTTTTTGCAGCCGGACACCATGTGTCTTCAATCTCTAAATTTCAAAAAGCTAATGACAGGTCTGTGAATTGTTTTGTACTGGACAGACACGTTAAAGCTGATAACGTGTATCCGTAATACGCGTTTGTGGGATGAATACACGATACGAAAATCATACAGTAAAGGGGGTAGGGGAAGGTCCCTGCTCTGGCTGATACACGTTTGATTTCATTTTGATTTTAGTATAGAGTCCCATCGTGAGGATAAACGCTATCGTGTATGGGGTTTCGGTAAATAGGCGCAACCAGAAGGCCTCGCGCTGGGAGGGGGGGGGTAACATTGAAAACGAAAAAAATGGGATAATTTCAGAGCTTCTTCGGGCGAAGCACGACTTTGTCCTATCTAAAATAATTAGGTATATGCAATTGTGTCCACTCGAATAGTCAACGATCACACTTATCGGTGACGTTCATTTGCTGGCACCATCAACACTACCAACCCAAAGAATGAGCGTCGCGATAGCAATCGGATGGAGGAATGAGCCAAAACCGGTGTCCGTACCATCCTACCTTCACGGAAAACACATTCGTTACAGTAGTGTGGATAAGTGCCATGATAATTATTTTGTGGCAGCAAAGCTCATAAACTGTGGGTGATCTGCTAACTCACCTACGACACACTCGTGAGTGATCAGTGCGTGGTCGAAAACATTTGACGCATCCGTTGTATCCCTTAGCAGGTGAAGCAACGATCCGACCACGTCAATGCTGACCCTCCAATCTACCCACTCGGCCACTCTCCTCGTTCATTAAGAACGCCACCTTGCAACTGCAGTCTAGCCGCTTACCGAGCCGTTTCTGACGCAGAGACCGATATATGTCTTCCTCTTCCTCCCCACCCTTCGGCTTCTCCAGGTGCGGAAACACACAGCGCAGTGTGAACTCCGACACCGTCAATCTGATCCGAGCGGTAGCCGTCACAACACCCGCAACCAGTTCCTCGACTCGCTGCAGATGGATATGAGGTTCACTTAAATACAACGAGTAGCGCCGTAGCTATTCAAGTAGCGCTTCAACGCCATGCAGATCCCCCATACCCACGTCATGCTCAAACGACTTTTGTAGCTCGGCCAGAATCTGCATCGTTTCGGCATGCTTAATCATCTCGTCGGCATTTGTCATGTGTCACGGAGAGCGAAAGCTGGTTTCTAGCAGGCGGAACACGGCGCTCACGATACTCCACGCACTGCGGTTGTTTTTTTCCCTCGAAGCGTAGACGTCGGCGCTTCAGCTTCAATCCTTGCACCACTTCGTGCAACTGCTGCACCTCGTTTTGCATTCTCCGCTGGAGGGCACGCTGTCTATCACGGTAGCGTGCTGATTGTTGCGGCATTGCTCGCGTCGAATGGCCTTCTTAATTTCGAGATTCTCGAACTTGTCCATAACCTTTACCTCTCGCAGACGCTTAAGACCGAGCAGACTTGCGTTGTCTCCGGGCACTCGTATCTCGTTGCAAGACTGGGAGAGAAAGGTAGTTGCGATATGGGTGGCTTCAGACAGTGGCCTCGTAGCACCACCACTCATCCAAGTGCTGAATAACCGCCTTGGCCCGCTTTCTGGGTGCTGAAAGGCTGGGGCTGAACACAGTACTGTCTCCAATGAGGTCTGCATAGCACTATCGCTGATCGTGTGGTGATCTCTTGCTCGCCCGCGTGGTAGGACGTGGCCGATCACCCTGTCACTACGTTTTGAGTGGGTAGATCATAGTGGCCAAGCGGCATGTTTGGGATGTCGAAACGGCTGACCATGGAGGGTGAAAAGAAGTTTGAAAATGATATGGAGAATTGTACGCTCCCACTCGAAGTCTTACATCAGTCCGACGGGAATGTAATCATCAAGCATCATGGAGTTCGGTCCCAGCGTGATCCTTTGTACTACGGTGTATCGCGTTTTCGCCAAGGGAGTCATGTTGATATAAGATTTTACCCACCAAACGGCAGACCCGGAAGCGGGCTGCGCTTGGCGCATGCAAATACTACAATATGTTTCTTCACAAATCCAATTAATCTGTATAGGCAACCATGACGGACCTTCAGAAACTATGACTGAGTTCTGCCTTTACAAGCACTTTCCGCTTCAACATCTCATGCTCTACTTGTAACCCTTGTACTACTTGTACTTTATTTCCTTATATGTCTCAGCATTTCACGGGCAAAGTAAACCTTGTAGTAGAGATGGCAAGATTTAAATATTTTTATCGAGGATAGAAATACGAAAAAAATTATATTTTTATCCTTTTAAGTGCGATAATATCTCACTTCCAATTTGTATATGTCCAGATTGCTCGCGAAGGCTACTAAATGGTGGTCTTCTGTAGAATCTTTTGCCTTCAACCCACTTGATCCACCACGCGATCGCGCTGAATGAGTTCCTAAGCGCACAATATCTCGGTGACGTGCTCAGGAACTTCAACGTGCAAGATACGACGGCTGGAGTCGGTCGCTTGCAGGAGGGAGAACGGTGGGCGTGGGTCATCACGACAGCGAAAATGGACGGGCCACTATTAGCGCAGCTTATGTGTTTTACAGCCCCTGTGTTATCCGATTTACAGGGTTTTGATGGTAAAAATAAAATAAAATTTCCTTTAATTTTATATTTATATTTTTATCCCGATAGAAATCCTTCGAATATTTTTATGCCATCTCTGCTTGTAGCACTAATGCTGGCCGAATGCGAGGCCACCTTCAACAATACACTCGGATGTTATCCGAGCATGTTCCAGGACACTCGACACGTCCTCTAAATTTCGTAGTACCTGAAGCAGTCCCATCACTAGGTCAATCTTGCTTTCTAAGCGCACAACACGGCAGCTTTCCCCGTCAAAGAGGAAGTTCATCGTGAAGCCGAATTCGAGACGCTGACCGAGGAGGCGTTCGTACAGCGAACCGTGAGGTGTTTTTGAAGCATAATCTTCATAAGACAGCTTTTCGAGGTGCGGAAAAATGTACCGCAGCGCAAGCTCTGTCACCGTCACACTTAGAGTAGCGTTGGCAGTCATCACACCAGGCGCCACGGACTCGATTCGGAGGAGGTTCAGGTGGGCTTCCCAAAGTACTGCGAGAAGTGTCGAAGCTGCTCCAATAACGCATCGACCCCAACTAACTCTCCCATAGCCGCGTTATGAGCAAAGGATTTCTCCAACACCGCCAAGATCTGCCGAGTATCCTTTTGCGTCTTTATCTCCTGCGCACTAGTCATGCGCCATGGCGACTGGAAACTACTTTCGAACAAGTTGAAGACATCAGCCACGACGCACCACGGACTCTGATTGCTCCTCTTACGAGAGGACAGGTCACGGTACTTGCGCTTCAAACTGCCAACCTCCTGCTTCAGCAGCTTCACTTTTTTCTCGAGCTGCACCTGAGCGTTGCGCTGTCTGTCGCGGTAGCGAGCTTGGTTTGTCCGGCATTGCTGGCGACGAAGCGCAGAACTGTAGTAGTTGGATTGTTTACACTTCCCTGTCACCTGCACTGTATCTGGGCTCGCCGCATTGGCAGCATTGTACGATGACGGAACCGGCTGGGGCACAACACTCGTAGAGTCGACTACTGATAAAAGTTCTCCTGTTGCTGCATCAACACTGTGCGGTTTGAATTTCAGAGGTCGCGGGGCAAATTGACCGAACACCGTAGTTTCATTCTTGATTGGTGTTTGCAGTGTTGGGATTGTTTTTCCTGCAATCCCGGCATGGTGGCGCCCAACATGAACGCGAGGTAAGATTTGGCCAACAAGGCTGTCGCTTAATCGGTTGGATGGGTTGTGGAGGTGGCTTGTCATGGAGAACGACATTTCGGCTATGAGACCGTGGCAATAGGTGAGCGGATCCTCTTCTCAGTGCTCTCCACGATCTCACTCAAAAAGCCAGTGGCTTACGGGACTATGTCCGCGATCGTAATCGCGGACGACGTACAGTAAGCGCACCACGGTGAGATAGTGAAACGCCTAACCAGACATCTGTATCACATCAGGAATTACAAAGAGCTGCATTTTGGCCCACCGTGACTAATCTGTGGTTTGTGTATGTTCAGCCAAAGCAGAGTCCCATAGAAAACTGCATTTTAATTGATATGCACATGGAACCGTCCCATCATCGCAATGAACGTGATATCCTATCCCGCACATGTTGTACGGGCATGGAGGACAGTGCTTTATTTGTGCTGGCGCTTATAATAGCGGCGCTGATGTTGCAAATCATGAGAAACGAGCGGCTCGTCAACAACCCCTGCTTGCGAACGCAGGACAGATTCAAGTTGCTTGCGATGGCGAAAACCGTCCCGTATTTCTCCGAGGACGCGAGAGGAATTTTCTCGTCGCGACCTGTGCAACAGTCTGTACACGAGACAAACAAACATTGCTCATCTATCGAACCGCAGGTGATCGATGGCCGTGGGGGTGAATCAAACGTCATTCCGTGCGAATCAATGCTTGTTCAAATATCTAACCAGAAATCGAGCTGTTAAGAGCCAAACACGCTGACGTTACGTCCTCTATGTCTGGTGCACTAGAATCAGTGAACCAGCTAAATCGATGCTGGGTTGCTAGCGCTCAATTGGACTTGTCTTCTTGCCAAAAAAGAGGATTATCGTCACGATAATATCGCGCAGTGCGCGATCTGAAGTGCGCGACGCGCACTGCAGATTTCAACAACCCGCAATACATGTACCCCCGCGACAATGGTCCATGAGCTATACCGGTACTTGAATTTTACATGAAATTCGCGCACTTGTTTCAAAAGCTTGACCTCCTCTCCCAGTCGTTTTGTGTTTGCGCGAGTTGCAATTAAGAATTCTCCTTCCTCATAACGGGCTTGGCTCTCTCTGTACAGTACAGTGTACTGTTGCTTCGCTGCCTGATACTGTACCTGCTTCTGCGCGTAAACATTGGGATGGCCTGCGTAGGATTTGCCAGTGTTTCCCGATTAACGCCAGTTAAGCACGGAATGGTATCCAGCGTCTCCGTGTCGGGGATATTTGCCAAATACATGTACTGTATCCCCGAAATATTATTTGGTGCAGTGATTTTCTACGTTGAAGTGCTGTTATCGGAGACCCTGACCAGGGCCCGATGCACGCGGTAGCACGCGTCCAACTAGATTGTCACTCCCAGTCGGGGTGGCGAAATAAAGTCGGGGATTTCCAGAGACGAATGCCATCGATCAAGCAAATACATGTACAGTCGAGAAGTGGTGGGCAGCTTCCACGTTGAAGACTTTCACAACGTGAAAGGCATAATCGTAAGAGATCGTAAACACGATATCTGGTTTACAAGAAAAGAACTATCCTCAAACCGGTTTACCGGTCGAAATCCGCCGTACCAATACCTGTGCAGCGATCAAACTCGGCTCTTTTCAGTTGTTGGCTGCTCGTTGACGGGCTATCTCGGCCAAGGTTAATGTACATGTATTAATACTTCTTCGCATAACATCACGATGTACACGTATAAGGATTTACGCAATAATTCTACTGGATCGATAAAAAAGTGTAGCTAGCTTTGACACGATTAAATATCTTTACGCGCTAGTGGAGTTGTTGCTACAGCTACCGCCAAAAATACTTTTATCGTCAACACAGCCAATGACACACTCGGACGAAACTCGAGCATGCTCGAGCACCTTCGATACGTCATTCAGACTGCCCAACACCTGCAGCAAAGGTGTTGTCAAGTCGATGCTTGTCTCCAGACGCACAACGCGGCCACTGTTTTCGTCGAATAGGAAACTCAATGAGCAGTTGCACTCCAATCGATTGCCCAAAAGACGTTGGTAGAGCAGCACGCGATTATCCCCACTCACCGGCTCTTCCAAATGAGGGAACGCATGCCGCAACGTGAAGTCAGTTACTGTTAAGCTGAGCTTTGCTCTGGCAGCCATGACACCAGGAGCCACAGACTCAATGCGCTGAAGCTTCAGCTCCGGCTTCCCGAAATATTGCGAGAACAGCAGCAGCTGCTCCATCAGCGAGTCAATTCCTCGCAGCTCTCCCATCGCCGCGTCATGGGCGAACGATCTCTCCAGAATAGCCAAAATCTGGCTTGTCTCCGAGTGGTTCTTCATCTCTTGAGTGCTGGCCATGCGCCACGGCGAGCGGAAACCAGTCTCAAGTAATCGGAACACTTCAGCCACAATATTCCAGGGGCTCTGATTGCTTCTCTCACGAGAGGCCAAGTCCCGATATCGACGTTTCAAAGTGTCCAACTCCTTCTGCAGCCGCTCGACACTGCGCTCAAGCTGCAGTTGGGCGTTCTTCTGCTTGTCTCGGTATCGCGCCTGGTTGGCCCTACATTGCTCCCTGCGACGAGACTTGTTGGCTTCCTCCCGCTTGCGCTTGTGCGTTCCCTTGAGTCTGTCAGGACTTGTGTCCATGTCTTCCAGCGTCGTCTTGGCCGTACCGTTCGACACTCCAGTCAGAGATAGCAGCGCGTTCGAGGCCTCGCCTTTAGCTCGTAATTCGTCACGTACAAATGGGTTCTCAGCTCTTCCAGCCACATCGTATGGCCTCACTGCGGCCTGAAAAGGCGTCTTGAGCTCCATGACGCCAGCATGGTAGCGGCCTGTGGATCCTCGCGGGAGTACGAGGCTCACGAGGCTGTCGCTCAGCGGTCTTGGGGCGAAAGGGTAATAGTTCATCGACTCCTGGAAGCGACTTGTGGGCCAACGGGCAAATTCTCTTCTGAAGTATCACGTGGCGTTGAAATAGAGCTGGGCATAACTTAGGTATCTCTGAATCAGAGACTCTGATGGCGCGAGAATGGCAGCAGATCCAGGGATTTGGAGATCGTAAACGCTCGGGACGGATAATTCAAGCAAACAACTTGCAGTCTCTATGTTGTATACCGGTAATGACCGGTAAATATGTGTATTTGTGGCTTAAGCTTAGTCCTGGTTGTTTACCAACCGCGATCATTGTGACTAAACGTGACCAAACCGAGCGACTTGTTCGGTACGAAACAGTCGGGCCCACTTCAATCAAGGGTGCACTACTGCGTTAGACGAGATGTGAACTAACCCACTACATCATGTAGTCTACGTGGGCTGAGCCTTGCGTAGGTCGTCCTTGTTTGGTGACTACCGGTAAGAACCAAATCTAACGTTACGTACTTGTATACCCTAAATCTCGGCTATCCACAAATCACACGTGCTGAATGTTTAGCTACAACTGTAACTAAACCTGATGCATGTATAGTATTACAGTAACAGGTACGTGCACATGTACGAATTACCGTTGTACTACCTACTTTAAATACAATTATCCTGCGTCCATTTTTAGGTGGGTTTTCTGCGCTTGTTCCTACAATGCACAACGTATATTTTTTTTCAACTTGCAAGGTACCTCATGGAGAGGTGTCAGTCTACGAAATGAGTGGAACCACCTTGTGAGGTTGGGGGAGTCCACGAGGCTCGACGACTAGATTGCTCAACTTGCGTTCGTAATCGTCTTGGAGATGCAATCGTCAATTAACCACCAGTCAATCCACTTTTTGCAACGAAGTGCGTTCATGGTTTTATTGGTGCTTGCGTGTGCAAAGAGCACTAAAGATGACCACATTGACAATTGCATTGGAGTCTCCTTCCTTATTAAAAAGGGTAGTTATACCAAATAAAATATGGAACAGTTCGGCTACAGTACACAAGTAGGCCGTGCATGTACCTAATACCGTACATGGACAACATACCACCTGTGGTCAGACCACACGTTGTCTGTGTTCTGTTTGATTATGTAGTGCTGCTCGTAAAATACATTGTGCATAATCTCTTTTCCGATTGTTTTTAGGCGGTTTACCGGTTTTAATACAGTACTGTACCGTATGGACTTTTACTGGGATAGGAAGCACTACGGTACCGGTAGGGGACAGCCCAACAAGGATTAATTCGGTGGTCCATCGTGACATCGTTTCACTGGTATACTGGTACAAATACCGAATCGCCGTGTTCGAGTTGAAAAACGTGATTTCGCTAAATATAGCTATTTCAATTAATCTGCCTAATTTTAGCAGCTCAATCGAAAATAGCTGCTTCGTGATAAACAAGTCTACCAGCAATTTCGAAACCAGGCATTTCGAGGCATTTGAGGTTTTTCTAAAACGAAGGTATAAAACCTCAAAACCTCAAGAATCAGATTAAAACCTCGCTGAAATAGCTATTTGGGATCGAAGTCGAACACGGCCTAAGGCCGTAATGCTGTGGGATGGTGGCTACTAGTAAATCGATACAAATACCAAGCCATCCAGTAGCACTTACATGACCACCCAAAAGGCTTAATGCGGTGGGATGGTTGCTACTAGCTAATCGATACCAATACCGAGCCATTACTAGAAGTTACATGACCCCCAAAGGCGTAATGCGGTGGGATGGTTGCTACTAGCTAATCGATACATATACCGAGCCATTACTAGAAGTTACATGACCCCCAAAGGCTTAATGCGGTGGGATGGTCGCTACTAGTAAAATCGATACAAATACCAAGCCATCAGTAGCACTTACATGACGTGGGATGGTCGCTACTTGTAAAACGATACAAGTACCGAGCCATTACATGACCCCCAAAAGCTAATGGTCGTTACTAGTAGATCGATATAAAGACCGATAACTATGAAATTTGTAAATATGCAAAACAAAAGTATGCCAGTAAATATTCAAAACCTTTGTAAAGAAGAAGTGGGTAATTGCAAAAGTAGTCGGATACTTCCAGAGACTGCCACGGGGTATACAAATTCATAGAAGGATACATGTACGCGTCGAGGCAGAGGCGAATAGTGACAGCGCCGACCAAGACTCAGCAGTCGATCCGCTGCCCCGCCTTAAAGCCCTACGCTTCCTACCACTTGCACACGATGGACAAGGCGCTTCGGGCCCGCGCTACGATACGCCGACACGCGGCCTCGCAGCCTCCATTTTGTCGCACACCAGCTTTGTCACCGTGAAGGACCCATACTAGCAGCTGTTTTATCGCGAAAACGGGGTGCAGTACTGTAATGTACTGTAATCGTTTTCGGCCCTAAAAATGTGCTACTCGTGCTTGCTGTATCCCAGCCTCGCGAAGCCCTAGTACTGGGATAGCAAGTACCGTAGGTGCTGCTGGACAGCCCAAATCATGTTAATTTGTTGAAGCCAGACGCTGAAGCCGGTATGGTATAACTGAACAGGAACCGGTAGCGGAGTCGGTATTACAAAAAACGGGCACGTTCCTAGTAACTATCAATACTGTCGATATCCGTCAATGAGTCAGTGTCAATATATATGAATCAATAAGTTTTTTTGTAAGAGCTAAAGCTCTCTATTATTCTTTCTCTCGCGGCCATAAGAAGCACAACGGAGGGTCGGCCTAGCAGTGGAAGAGTCGTGTACTCAAGACTGAGCAGGGGGCCGCAGCAGATTCAACGGTTGTGTATGGAGAAAGTGCTGCGGCTGCGCAGCAGGCGCAGGAGATGCTGTTTACAAGCATGAAAACATGTCGAATAGCTATCCCTTCGTCACCTACTAAAACGTGTGTCATGCATCACCTTTTGTTTTAGCTAGGGGCTGCAGGTTAGGCGGACACGAACTTGTACGGAACACAAGTTGGAGAATTTGCAGTCGTCAATTTTGCTTTTGGGGGTGAAAGCAGTAAAACAATTAGATATTGCCCGGAGCCAATTGTCCCCGTGCGCTCAAGAGCGAGCAGGATTCTATGACCTGGAGGATCGGCCGGCAGCGGCTTCAACGGGCAGATCTCCTGCAGTCGTTTTGCGCCGCAGTATCTGTTCTATACAATCATGAAAAGATGGCGAAGTGTTGTATCGCGCTAATGATAGTTCTAAAAAGTGTGTTTTCACGTTGACTTGATTTAATAGTTTATTTTTCCCCCTTTACCCCCGAACCACTCGGGCAAGCTCTGCATCAACCCCGCTTATCTGTACTTCTATTTGGCGGCGCCGGTTGACTTGGTTAAGCTGAACTATTCGATTCAAACGTCGCTATCCCAGCCTTCGCGGAGCCCTAGTAAATCAACAATCCGCGCGTAAGCTCTAAATTTTACACTGGCGCGACAAGCCAAGTATAATATTACTAACACCCATTGTGTGCTGGTACGCACTCCTTGTATTGGCCTAGTCGCTCCACTTTTATCTCTATCGTTTAGTCTCCATCCAAATCACTATTTATTTTTTCGCTGTATCACTTCTATCATCTCAGAGACCCGCCATCGAACACGATTCCATCCTCAAAGTCATGCATTTCGATGGATAGTACTTATTATTATTGCACCAAATCGAGTGTGTGTGCGCGTTTTTTTGTGGATAGAACCCCTTTACATGTGACTGTCAAAATACTTTTATGTTTATTTAACAGCTAGATGGTATGATTTTTTTTGGAAGTCTACCTCAAGATATAATGAACAATAAGGACTTAAGCAAAAATAAAATGTGTATTTCGTATCGGATCATTTAGGGTGAGTGTCATCACCAGAGCCTTCGTGTTAACTTGGTTAGTAGTAAATGTAACTAGTGGAGCAATTCCCGCAGCAAGTTTAGGATCCCAGATCTGTCATCTCTCAAGTTTAAAGAATAAATCTGGAAGAGGGATCCCGACCCCCTTTCAAACTCCAAGTCAAAGAGTGTAGAATCATAGAATTAGGCCAATAGTCTAGGATTCAAACGGCCTCAAAAGGCTGGATATTGCTCCAGTTACTAATTTGCTATTTTATCACTTGATTTATTAATATTCGATATTTGTAATATTACACAATTATGCTGAGCACTTCGAGTAGTTGTTATTTGATACCTGTAGCAGCGTTATCGAATATTAAATATATGCAACTTTCAACATCACCCTAACCTATGACCGTCGAAGCCGTCTGCGAGTATTCGTGCCGAAGAACAACTCCGCTGACTCGGATACGGCGCCGATGCACGTGCGGCCTACGCTCTTGTACGCTAACAAGTTTCTGGGTGCTGCACTTTGCGCACATGCACCACAGTGGTGGTCTGACTTCTGCGAGCCGTCGCATCATTTCTCAGCAAATGTAGCAAATGCGTTTCTGTCGAGTCAGTCCAAACTGAAGGCGCTGCTCGTGTGTCCTCCTGACCGAAAAGCTTTTTTAATGAACCCCAAGATGTTGCTGTTTGCCAGGTTAGGAACTTGTTAGCTCGTTAGTGTTAAAAGCCTGAAGGCACTCCTGGCACCCCCTTCATATTACACACTCGCACGCCGGGGTGCCTCGCGGCACATTCATCTATGCGGCGGGCGGTCATGACCCCTGAGGTGTAGTAAGCACTCGGGAATGATGACGCGTCGGACGCGTCGTTGGTTGATACCCTTTGGGATACGATAGGTTGTGGATCAGTCGACATTTCAATGAAACCCACAACGGGTTTCGATAAACGTCCGCGAACTCTGTTGGGTCGTCTTTTCTGGGGAGAGGGGGGGGGGGCTGGAAACCTGCGGCGGCAATCGCCTTGGCGTGTCGGCTTCCACGAGGATGTGATCATCCATCCATTCGTAAAGAAAGAAGGGTTCTGTGTCGGTGGCTGCCATACCGCAAAGCGGACTGAAACTCCCACGGCCGTGAAGCCAGGTAAAATAGCTCCCCTCAATACTGCGTAATGGACCCAAACGGGGTAGACATGTCTACGACAAGAGCTGTGCATTGAGGCAGGCGACCACCCATCCACCGCGATCATTCGAGCGTGGTCGGATGATGCCAGCTCTGTGGCCTGGTCCCAAGCACTCCGTAGCGATTATCCTCTCGCACAAGAACTCATTCGCGCCGTACGACTATGTGAAGCTATGTCGCGTTTCCCCATTCCGGCATGCCATCTCCCGGGAATAGTCAATCTCGGCACAGAAGCGGTTTTTCGTGCCTGGTCTGAACCACATTCCCATCGCTGGACTAACGTTTGGCATTCATGGACACAGACGACTGTCCCCCCGAAGATGAGGCAGCTGTACAAGACGTTCTCGCAAATCTACGCGTCCAGGTCAGTTCCAGCCAACAGAAGTACTCCGCGACGTGAAGGCAGTGGTGCCGATGGTGCACACGTATCAGCGTGGCTCCCTAGCTCACAGGTGACGGAAGCTCTGATTCCAACCGCCTCATCAAGTTCGCACTACACTGCTGGCAACCGCCTGACGGATCGCAAGGAAATCGCGCCTCCACCTTTCTGCCAAAACTTGGCCACATCAGCTGGTATCATCGACGCTATTGCGGCTTTTCGGTCGGAACCCACCCCGGGCATTAATTAGCAATACAGGGGATGTGGAGGATGTCGGCAGCCCCCCAGCGAAAACGACCAGTGTCGACTATTGTCATGCGACGGCTCCGTGCAAACTATGATTTCTCAACTGTCCACGAGCGCGTTCTCTTGGGGGGGGGGGTCGAGTGTGGACCTTTCTTCCTACTGCGACGTTTCGAGTACCTTGTCGACGATGGAAAACACGAGAACTACACGATCCAACGCAGAGATGTGAGTTTCTGGACAACTGAAGGAAGACCCACGTCATCAGTGGGTGCGGCCCGCACAGTTCAAGCCAGATTTAGGGGCAGTAAGACGAACCTGCGCGGACTCGGCACGACCAGATCACTAGAGAAGGCTGCCTCATCTTGGTGAAAGCAGCATGGGTCCTGATAAAACACGGAGACACAATCGGGCTCTCTTAAGATAGCCTACCTTGTACCATCAGGCCGAAGTGTGTTCTGTCGGCGGAGATCATGTCATCAGCGATTAAACAAGTAGCACAGTATGTCGGAGAGCAGGACTCAAAGTACGGAACCAACTCTCTCAGAAACGAGGGTGCAACAGCGCTCTTCGCTGAAGGAGTTGACCGACTCGTGATAAAGCACTTCGACCGGTGGTGTTTTGACTGCTACGAGCAATACGCCCGTATGGAAGGAACGACTATCAAACATTTGGCAACGAAGATGGTACATGGCGCTGGCATGCCGTTTATCGCACGATAAGCGGACTACGTAAAACAGGGGGGGGCTACCTCAACGCTACACCCGACTGGAGGCACTTATCGCCTGAAATGAAGTACTCTACAGCCCCCAACAGGGTGAGGTTAAGCTGGGAAGCAGTTGATAAGCTTCGACATTTTTGCAAGGTTGGCGATCGAAGGGTAAGTATTTGCATCATAGTCCACACATCACTTGCTAACTGGGCCTACAGCAGTCGCAGGAGCGCATGGGCTACAGATGATGGAATGATGGCCGCCACCGCTACTACGCCATCATCGATTGTTGTATCTTGACTGGACACCGAGATATCGGACGTGCTACTAGGTGGCAGATTTTGATAATCTTGGGAAGACGGACGACGTGGCGTTTGGTGGAGACGTGGCGACAACCCAGCCAGGAGACAACTGAATTGGTTCTGCGGGGAGTGCATACCTACTCCTAGCGATTACTCAAGCGAATGTTGTGTTGGCAGCCAGACGATGATTTACACCTAGAACTCTACGAAGAACTGCCACCGTAGCAATAAGACATCACGAAGAAAGCTTGTAATGTCTGGCCGTCCTATGAATGAAACAACAACTTCTTGATGCGAGATGCCACCGGTAGCATGCTCACTACACGTAAGTATGATATTATCCAGAAGTGTACGATTGACGACATCCATATTCAACGGACTGTAGTCAAGGGCTACAGAATACGAATTCCAAAACGACAATACCGGGATCGACATCACACGGCACCGAATATAGCACGCTGGACCATTGCCATCCATACCACCATTGGAAATCGCGGAGGAATTGTGCACCAGGGACGACCTGCAGCCACGACACACGGTGGATCTCAAACGCCAGATCTCATGGCAGTACGCGGCCGAGAGGTATGTAACCGGGACAGCTACTCTTGTCGATAATCCGACTAAAAAAATCTATCCTCTTACGACAAACAGACAATGACATTCAATGGGTCGTTGCATCGATTTCTTCTGATCTAAGCAAGCTTGCTAAGGACGGTCACAGGTAGGCTACCCCATTGGCATGTATACCACAGACATACACAATATCAAACAGTTTGCGCGGTTGATAAACTGTTTGTATAAACTATAGGGTTGCAATCCATCTGAGTTTGTATTGTAAAATTGATGAGTAGGAACCTCGACTCGGGTGACTAGTAAACCGTTGGGTTGAAAGCAAGGCGCACTAAGTAGTAAAAGTAAAGTTGCTTGTTTCTGTTGTTTCTTCTACTTTGCTGAACGGGGAAAATGGACGACTGACTGGCGAAAGTGTTCGTCGGAACACTTTCGAAATCCTCATATAGGCGACGCTCCGTCAACTTACCGTCTTGAGATCTTTGACATCCTCACCACCTTCGCCGGGTGTAGTTTCTCGATGGCCGGATGTCCTCCGTCCTCGCATCACCCAGGCGACGCACCATCCTCTAGTCGCCAGGCACCTCGAGCCGCCTTCTACCGACTTTCGAACGAAGAGAGTGTTCCTGTACCATCGGAGCGGTACAGTTAGGCCCTGAACCCATCCGGTGTTGAATCCATCGGTGCCGGAGGGATCATTCTGGGTTGTCGGTCGGCCTGCGCGTTCGGATCCCGACCTCCACCCTCCTGGTTCGACACCCGTGAATCGTGACACGGGACACACTCCCCGACCTAACGGTTGTCGTCCTCGATCAACCAGAGGTTGGGACAAGTCCCGCAAAAAGGCCGGCTGCAATACGATCTCCACGATCGAGTTCTTGGTAAGCGCCTGCGCTGTCCTGGGAGCGCTCGTTCACCTGGGTTGGCTTCATCTGTCTTTGACCTTGAAGAGTAGCAGGAGGAGGATTTGCACTAGCCTCCTGGAGGTTGTCAGGATCTTCCACACCTGCCACTCTCAGTCGTCGCATACTTGCTCGTTCCACACGGCGTCTCTCCGAAGCGTTCATCTGAACGCTATCCGCAGCGTTATTTATCAGCGCAGTAGGGGCCAGTCCAGAGAGCACCATCCCCGTCTCCAAGGTGCCAGCAGTGAGTCATTACTCCAACTACGGTCACTATCAGGCACACCGTTCTGCCCCACACCAACCGGTTGATAGCGAAGCACGCCAACCCGAGAGCCGCCAGTAGTAAGGCTAACCCCAACGAGTATGTACTCTAACGCAATCATCGTTTCAATCCACGGGGTCCGTTCCTGATCTCATACAAAATGAACCTGCTCGAGCCCGAACACGTCCACCGGAGGCACCATCAACTACTCGGCTGGGCCACTCTCATCGTTATAGACCGTAGGCGACCGGTAAGTGCCGATTGACAGGGTACAGTGCTCCCCGACCTCGCTAAGACCACATTCTTCAGAGGAACGGTTCTGCAGGCGGTCGTTTCGAATACCTGAGTCGGGGTTACCGGCCTCCCCTACCTCGACAGCACCACAGCCTTCTGGACTTGAGTTAAGAAAACCAGCCTTAGGGAAATCGCAGATTGCCTCGGGGTGAAAGCGTGATAGGCTCTCCAAGAGACCCATCCCAGGTCCAGGTCTGTGATACAGTTTGAAGCATGTCTGGAACAGCTCCATGGCCCATCGCACTAGCTGTATACCTTTCACCACCGCGAATAGTAATCCAGGTCGAATGTTCTCGAAATATTGACGGGTCAATCACACCGTTGACCTGTAGTTGCTTGCCGACTACACTGTTCAGGTTCAGCTCACAAAGTCGCAACGGGGCTTCCAACAAACCGAGAATTTTCAGCACGTGGGACCCCTCCAGGCATGCTACCGCTCCCGTATCGATTAGGATCTCCATGGGAACACAGTCAATGTAGCCCGTGGACACAGCTTCAACGCCTCCAACGGATCCGATAATGCGTTTGCCTTCCGGTACAGTATCGTCCTCACTGTAGGAGCTGTCGGCCTCAGACACTTCGGATATCTCGACCAACCCCGGTTTTCTTTGTCGAATTGCCTCGCTTTCCGATACTGCGTAGATGTGCTGTTCGATACTGTTCTCCAATTCCTCGATATAACTGTGCGACACGAACCCTTCATAGCGCTTCGTGAACAAGAATGAGCAGTCGAACTGTAGGCGCTTGACCCGTCGCTCCTTTCCGGGCGACAACCGGGCCGCTTTACACTGAGCACACAACGACGTTCGTTCGACGACCTTTTCTCTCACCTTTCGGGCCTCGCTCTCGTAGGCACCCAACACCGCTTCCACTACACGTTCGAAGAGATCGTCGTCTAGTTGATCGTCCACACAAACGAGTCGCTCACTTACTCTTGCATCTCGTCCCACCGAGGGATTCGCTTTAGCACCGAGCTCTCTATCTCCACTATCCTGTGCAGAGCCACAAGCTACACGGAAGCGACCATTCCGCGCTGTCTCCTCCTTCACCAAGCGATACACCTCCTTTCGTATCCACGCTCGCCAGCGAGAAGGTCAAGTGTCCGTAACCGAACGGTCTTCCTCGCAGAACCACGATGTTCTCCTCAACATCCTTCTCGTCAACGCTGACAGGCACTGCTGCCGTCCTTGCATAGGCCTGTATGCCCTCATCCAGGTCAAGGACACTCCCACCTCCGACATCCCTTTCGTCGTAGTCACCCTCCGGGACAGCGTTCACCTTGCCGTCTCGACTACTACTATCGATCTCGCGGAAGTCTCGGTTGGCACTCTTTGCAGCTTCAGAAGCAGCAAGCGTCCGCCGATACCAACCGGTCCAGTATTTGGGAGTGGACAGTTCGCCTGGCGACGACTCCCGCGTCCTAGCCAGTGTTTCTTCAGCTATCCCAAGCATCACACTCAGCTCACCCAGCGTGAGTTCCTTCTGCTTTACTTTGTTATCATCCATACGTCGTTTCAGTTCCACCTCATCGAGAGGGAATAACCGGTCCTCAAGTTCCTCGTTATACTCTTCTTTCTCGGTCGGTACGGTTAAATTGGTTCCTTCCCAAGGTGTTCAGCTCCAGCGTTCGCGCCTTTATCCGAGGTGAGGGCGGTTGCGATCTCAGTCATCGCAGCTTCCAGGTCACCCCCGTAACCGTGTCTATCGTCGTCATCGGATTCATTCTGCGCCTTGACGTCCTTCAAGTCCTCGCGCTCCTCGTGCGAGTCCGTATTTACCCGCTCAACGTGTCGACTCACGTTGTTTTCTACTAATTCGTCATCGCTGGAGTGGTCGTCAAAGAGCCCACTTGCTCGTGACTCTCCCTCTCTTCGTTATCGTACTCAGCATCGCTCGCATGTACCGGGGCTATCACTGACGTCTCCACGTAGCGCATCTCACGCTCAACGTTCAGCCCTGCGAAGCGTTCCTTCTCGTTTTCAGTTTCAGTATCATAGATGCCATTTACCATCGAACTGTTCCCAGCTGGAACAGGATACACTTCCCAATCCTAGGAGTCACTCCAAACTGCTCATATACCATATTCACAGATCTCGGAGCGTCACCCCAGGTGCCGTCCACTAGACAAGAGGAAGGAGCGGCAATCCCTTCCCCTTCCTCCTGCCCCCATCATTGTCGGCTCAGTGTCTGACCTTGCATCGGAGGAGCGTTCGCTGCTCGCTTAAGCGACGCTAAGGTCGGGCACTCTGCCACCATGTGGTATTTGCTGACACACATGAAACACGCTCGCTGGTTACGGAACGGTCCACTCGGGCGGTTTCTCTGCTGTTGTTGCGACTGCTGGTGTGGCAGTTGCTACTGTGGTTGTTGCGGCGGGTTGGTACACTCCACACTAATGTGACCTTTTGCTGTGCACAACGAGCAGGTAGCGTACTGTTGATACGGCTGCACCCCAGCGTACGGCAACGTCCACATACCACAAGACCATTTTGAGTGTACATGTCGGGTCCCAAGCGAGGCCCTCTAACGGGAGTTTCCGGCATCTGACATCCGGTCTCTGCTGGTAAGATAGCGTTCTGGGCGAAACTTTGCGCGGCTGGGACTTGAAAGGCAGCGGCCACAGGCTGAGCGGCTGGAAGACTAGACACACCATTGCCCTGTTGATGTTGTTGCTGGACAATGTAGTTCTGCGTCCGCTGCATCATGTTCAGCATCTGCTGCATCACAGTGCTCTCGGACGGTTGCTTCTGAGCAGTAGTGTTCTCGAACTCAGAGTCGTCTTCGATTGGAAGATGCATGTTCTTGTAGAGAAGAACGGCGACCGCTTGAGAGATCGAGTTGACCATTGTCGTAGCGAGGGCCGCTTTCCACTCCTTGTTACGAAGTCCAGACAGGAAGTGCTGGTGGCGCAACTGCGGGTCATAGCATTGGCAACATCGCACAAACTCGAGACGAGATCACTCCAAACTTCAGCCAACATTCCCTTGGAGCGCTGGGTGGACTTGAGGCGTTCTATCATCTGTAGAGGCATCTGCCAAATGGACTGGCTGTGAAAGCGTGTCCGGAGCATGTCGAAGTTATCGATTTGCGAGTACATCCACCACTCTTCGCCAGCCCTGCCTTTGAGACACTCTCGGAAAGCACTGAGTCGGATGGGCTCATCGAGTTCACCGGTAGCCCGCTCGAAGGCGTCCCTGAATGTCTTGGCCTTCTCGACAGAAGCACCGCCCGAGTAGAGCGGTTGGATCATTCGGACCGCATTCTTGATACTTGAGGGCATTCCGTAACATTGCTGTCTGGCCGGCGGGCTAGCGTACCCGTATCCACCGCCGTACGACTGAGTTCCGTAGTTGTTGGGCGGATGTCCGTACAGGCACCCAGCCCAAAGCCAGTCCCAAGAGGCCCAACGGGAGGAAGCGCTCCTGGGGGAGACGGCCCTCCAGTCGGAACAGTTCCACCAGCTGCAGGTCCTCCGGCTATTCCAGCGACCGGGGCACGAGTTCCAGCACTCGGGGGGCGCACCACTAGCCGTTTCAGCCGCCACGGGAACGCTTGTAACATTGTGACTCCACCCAATAGGTTGAACGGTTGTGCTAGCAGCAGGCTGTGTTCCAAGCGTCGGGTTGTACTGGGCCGACTGTCCAGAGAATACTTGGTAAACTTGAGAGACTGGACCAGGCACACTCGAGGATGCACCAACCGTACCAGCGCCCGACATGGTAGGAGCGCTCCATAGTGGCGTAGGAGGTGACACACTTACACCCCACAGGAGCGTAAGTTAAAGCTTGACTGATAGGGACACTCACATTCGGAGCCCATCCAGATGGGAACGTGCTGCGTAACCAAGAGATTGAACGTCGCTGTGGTATTAGACAGGCCCTGCGGATGACTGACGAGCCACTCCCAAAGTATGCCGCTTGGAGTGCTCACCGCTGTGAGCGGGATGTCGCTCTCGCGCATTCGGATCAGGTAGTAACCATCCTCCAGGTCCAGCGCACTATACAGTACGCATCCGGCCATGTTGTTCAACAACACATCCTTGCGTGGGGTTGGCGTCTGGGCCGGCACCGTCGTGTTGTTCAGCTTGTTGTAAGCGTGAACCAGATGTCAACTTCCCGTTCGGCTTGCGAACACAGAAGGTTGGCGTCGGGTGCGGGAACGTCGGCTCCCGCACCATGCCTGCATTCGCCGAAGAGCGAAGAAGGCAGCAATGACCTCGCACTGCTCGCGAGGGAGAGGCGACTGTCTCTACACAGTACTTCGTGCCAGGCACGAGGTCAATCTCGTGCCGTACTCCTCGATTCAGTGGGAGTTGGGTCGGCGGGTGCTTCGTCACCACGTCCGCATACTCCATCTCCTAAAGATACACCGGGTCCTTAGGGTTCTTAAGAATCTCAGAGCCCAAGCGCGACTGTCGCTGCTTACTCAACTCCTCGGGGACGTCTTCCTCTAAAACAGAGGAGGAGTTCAACTCTTCCTGAGTGGTCTCTTGTTTGATGAGTACCATCTCGACAATCTCTCCAGCCTTTAGGATGGCCAGGAAAGGCTCTGCCGTCATTTCCTCGAGGTTCAGTATCTCTGCTACATCTGACGACGGTTCCAAGTGGACACTAGATGCCTTGACGAGCAAGCCGGTCTCGCCATCGAAGATGTGATATCACGCTTCCACCGACGATGTCGAAGGAGCCCGGGCCCTGGACTCCGAGTCGTTATACACGACTCCAGTCTGGACATAGATCAGACTTGACTTGCGGCGGTGGCGGCGATGTCGTCGACGGCGACCGTGAAGTGGAACCTTGTTGCGCACATCTGGGTATGTCGTGATGCCGACATCTGAGGCACTCAAGACCTCGTGTGAAACTATGTTGCCCACGCAGGAAGCGCACCCCGCGTCTCCCTCTTCAGTCACGGTCTGGGCGACCTAGTGTGGAACTGTGTTACCCACACAGGAAGCGCGTCCCGCGTCTTCCTCTTTAGTTAAGGTCTGGGCGACCGTCTACGCAACTATATTACCCACTTGGCCGACGTCTGCCTGCGTCGCCACCTTCGAAGCTTCCTCGGAGTCGTCATATACGTTGACGAATCCCAAGCATCCGCCGGATGCCTCGGTACCTCGGCGGCCCTTGCGGATGGCCCAGGTCCTGACAGAGGTGGGAACATGACTCACCAATGCTCTGTCGGACACCGCAGGGCGGCTGGCACCAATTGCCTTGCCTCGCCAGTCGATCCACGGCTCGTGTTACACGGGCCAGGGCCTGCCCAGGATCAAATCGTAGGGATCCCTGTCGAGAACAATAAACTGTCGTGGGCTATCGAAGTCTTCGAACTTGACAGCCAGATCCAGCTGGATGTTGGGGACAGTGACTGCCTTCCCGTCGGTCAGTCGCACTGACACTGCCCCGTTGCCTTTGCGTTCTCTCAAAGCCTTGGCCAACTTGTTGCTGTTACGAGCAACCGTCCGGCGGCGCGCGAAATTCTTTGACGCCCCAGAACCGATCAAGATTCTAAAGAGATGATCGTATCCCCGTACACGTCCGTGTAGTACAAGCAGTCCATCGCTGCCCTTCACCGATTCGATAATGCGAAGGCTCTCAGGGGCTAAGTCCCTGTGGTACGCGTCACCTGCGTACCGCTCACGAAGCCTTAAACTTCCCCAGTAGGGCGCCCTGCCCCTCCTGGTTTCCGGCGTTTACCTGGCCTCGGGGTCGTGGGTCTGCCAGCGGCCCTTGAGAACAGGCTTGGGGTTGAACCACCTGCGGTGTCTCTCCGCGGGACAGTCCCTCTTGAAGATGCCCAGCTTTCCACAGCCGAAACAGCGAATGTCTTGCTGTTCGACGGACCCAACCACCATAGGAACTGGTCCAGTGGGATTGGCCCGGTTGGAATTCGACGCCGAATTCCCTGGCCACGCTGACGCCGGCGTACGCGCCTTGTACTCTTCTTGAAGAGGCACTTGAGTCGTCTCTTCGAGGGTGCTTGACTGCACCCGGAACTGCTGAGTGCGCGCCGGGCCCACTAGAAGGCCGTCCCTGAACACCGTCACCTTGATGTGTTCGTTGAGTAGGCTGCCACTAGGGATTCCGTAACCTCCCGCATCTCTTGGATGTACTCGCAGCTCACGCATTCCTTGTTTGCATGAGAGGAAGCGCGAGCGCTGGCGGTACTCGTAGTTCGCTGGAAGGAACGCGGCTCGAAGCAGTTCGCGCAGCTGAGGCCAGGGCGTGAAACATCCAGGCGATGTCGCCTCCCGCGACTACGCACAACGCTTGGCACGACCGCTAAGGTTGGAGCGCGCGAAAGCAACGCGGAGTTGCTTGGACGAGATCAGAGCCGCGTCCATCGCGAGATCTACATCTCGGACCCAGAAGTGAAGGTTCTCACCTTCCTTCCCTTCGTACGGTTTCGCCTTTAGCCGCAATAGCTTCGGGTGAGGCGGCTTCCCTTCAGCCACTGGCGCTTGCAGGAGCTTCCCTCACCTGAACGACTCGCAGCTCGGGTCTGTTCGGAAGATGGCAGGCATCTTCGGGATGGAGGCCTTGCAGAGCCTGGTGGCGTCAGCACCGGCCGAGCAGGTCGAACGTGTCAATGCGCTTGACACTTATGAGCAAGGGCTCATCGCGCACGTGCGGGCAAAAATGACAGTACTTCAGAGGTTCAGGTAGTCTACCCGCGTTGGCGTGGATTGACTACAAGTGCTATCAAGTGTGACGGGACGCCACTCAACACCTTGCGCTTGAGGAAGCTGGCTTCCGAGAGTATACAAACTCTAAGTGAGCGGCAGTTCACAGGTCCCATGTGAAAGGGAGCGAAATAACCAGTTAAAGTTTAGTTTTAGACTAAAGATACTGTATTTATAGGTAAGCTTAGATTGAGTTTTGATACAGACGATAATTCTCGTAAAATGAACCTATGTAGTTATCCAATTGTTGGCTCCTAGAGCCTCTGATACCATGTACCAGTCCTTCCAAAGAGTGGCCAGTCACTCTTCCATGTAACTTGGGTACACTGGCCTGTACCCCGTTCAGATATCGCTTCAAACGTAACTATAACTTTTTTTCATGATGCCCCTTACTCGGCCTCGTTGCGCCTGGGCAGCTGCACAGCAGCATTAACACCGTTGCCATACCTCATTGGCTAAGACACCAGACTTTTAAGGTGTCGTCGTGCCGTAGTACAATCGTGATTAGAGAGACGGATCGGCAAAGATTGTTGCATCATCTGCGTTACATTAACTTATTGGGGCGGGTTCCACCTCGCCAATTTCCAGCTAAAACAATGGGTGTAAGCAACTTCGAGTGTATCTAACTTCACGAAGCCGCTTCCCATCCTCTTTTGGTACATCTCTACGATGTTTCAAGACGCAATAAAGTTTAGTTAAGCATAAAATAATAAAAATTGCTGGATTGCCTTTACACGATAAAAGAAATCCATTAAACAATAAATTGTATAAAAGCATTATTTGCTGTGTTCGATAACTTACCTACTAATTATCCCAGCCTTTTTTTCGCGATTCGTAGCCGATGCCAGGGTTCTGTAGGAGTCACCAATTCTTGGGAATTTATATCCAGAGTATTTACTGAGGTGCGATTCTGCCTAAGAAACTCTATACGCTTATTCTCAACACTAAGAAAGAAGTCGATTTTCATTATTACACCAAGCTAAGCTGTAGTACTTGATGTAACTGTTATATCAGATAGACGCTACGACTTTTTAGCCAAAAGTCCCGCTATTCACTTTCAAACTAGATGAAGAGGCTACAGATGTAAATAAGGAATTTTAAGACCTATAGAATATGAGCCAGGTGACACTCTTATAATTTATAGCTGCACGACAATGAAAAAAAGAACGTGAATGTTGCTTGTGTCGGCTAGGGAAGACACCAAAACCCAATCACCCAAATGATGTTGCTTGAACGAAAAAAGGTTAATTAAGGATCCTCATGAATGACACGGATGAAGCATACAGTTCTCGTAGGTCGAATTAGCAATTAAATATGCTACGCTTTCTACTTACTATATTCCTCTCTAGCTCAGTTCAACACCCGTTCTTGTACTTCAAAATGCAGAGCTTCCCCATGCAAGCACGGCATTTGTTTAGTATCGTTAGTACAAAACATATTATGCTCATGATGGGGGCTTTAGTAGTACTAGATGTCCATCGTCTCGTGCGCTGGAAAGGGGCTGTCCTAGTTTGTACTGCGCACAAACGGAGGACTCGCCCCATCACCAGGCCTCCTTTATCCAGGCGATGTCCTAGTTTCCCTAAAAGCCTGCTGAGCTTTATCTAGGGGATTTGACCCAGATTTCCTTGCTGACCCTATGTGATTTTTGCCCCGGATAGGGTGTATTGAGCTAAAATCTATATTTCTAAACTTAATGTGTTAGCTGTTGTGCTTCGAGTTTTACCACCACGCATCGGCCTTTTATTATAGACACCTCTTACGCGGATAATTTAGGAGTCTCAGAAGCTGAGATCACGATGCCAAAAGGTGTGCAGACTCCAAAAGAATCATGATATAAGTTTGTGGCTTGGGAAAAGAACGAGAGCATACATAATCCTTTGTTTGCATTTGGTATGAATTGCTGCAATCCATTGGTGCAATCCGATTGCTCCAACTTACGAGACGACGGTGTATTTATTCATCCTAACCCAAGTGGATTACAAAGCTGAGCAGGGGCTAAGGACGGTACAGACACATACAGTTGCGAGATGACTTCAGGAAAAAGAGCGCAAGCAGTTAATGCCGTTGCTTGAGTTGTGACGTTCATGAAGTAGTAGTAAAGCCACTATGCGCTATAAATGCACATCAACTATTGCTATAGTGGGCTGTGGGTGTATCGGGTGTGAGTGTACCGAATTCAGGCTTAATGCAATAAACTAAAATAGCGACATTGTCAACATAAAAAGAAGCAAACATAAAAGAAATGGAAACAATATTTGGAATGCAGGCAGCGAACTGAGCGATCTTGATTTTGGCGTCATATCGGATCCCAAAATTCGCAGCCCACTTGTTTCGCCGTATTTTACAGTAAATCCCATAATTTTGATTAACATTTTCGTCAAAGTTCCAAATCTTGAGCAGCACCTTAACATTGGACAAAAAGCGGAGAGGCTGTCACACACCTTCCCTGTCCCAGGGGTCGGGCACGCTGGGGTTGTTCGGCGAGTACGGCCGTGAGAGGGGCGAGCTCGCAGCTTTTAGTGTAGGAACGGTAACGAGGCACGGAAGAAGTGAAGTTACTTCTGTTTTGTGTTATCTTGTGCACGGTACGGAAAATATGCGAGTGAGCGGAGAGAGCGTTCTCCAACACCTTGGAACTCTCAGTAATTTGACACCCCCTCGCTCTAACAACTACAAATTGTATGCCTGCGGTATGCCTTCGGCATGCAGCACGCAGCGTGTCATCCGTCCTCGGTCAGCACATCATCAGGCAGTCGCCAGCCACCTCGGGTCATCATCAACACATCCGCGGTGTACAACTGTTCTTCAATCTTCAACACGCTTCGGAGCGTCCGAACCCAGCGGCCACCCCTGGAACAACACTGTTATTCCCGGTCACGGGACAAGGCATCATAGCTTATTTTGTTTTCTTGGTCTACTTCTTCGCTGGTGGTGAAGGAGGCGTGCCTGCGAGGCGTTTTCCCAGTTACTGGCGATGTAGCGGTTGTGAAATCAGGGACAACCGTGACACGGTCGTAACTATTGTACTGTACATCTCGAGCAATGGTGGGCACTATTATAGCATCACCGACGCCACTGTCACCACCGAAGCAGACGCCGTGAACTCATTGTTCAAGTTCGTTTCCGCGGATACGTTCGTCGCGGCGGATTCTGCCGTGGCGGAGCCCGACATGTAGGAGTTTCACACGCTTGGAGTGTACGGCACCAGCGTCACCGACGTCTCGGCCTCCACCTCATCCGATACAACGTTCGCTTTCTCCAGTTGCTCACCCATGTCCGTTGTTAGGTTTGACGTTGCTACATCTGCACATTTCTTCATCATGACCAGCAAATCATTAAGAGCTATTAATAGCCCTATTTATGCTTCTTATCCCAGACTGGGGGGTGGGTGTTTAAAAGCATCGTTAGATAAGAAGCCTAAGGCAAAGCTTGGTTCGAAAAGTTATGCTTCTGTTTATCATGATCATTAAAGCCACCCCCAAGAGGGACACCACTCGGCAATGCCTGTCACAGCAACTCGTTTTCCAGACACACGAAAGTTCAAAGACACTATTGAAATGCAAAGCAGTGGCAGCTAAAGCATTTTGTGAAATGCAGAGCCACTAAAGCGGAGGATAGGTAAACGCTGCATTGGAGCTGACAGTGATGGGGCTTCGCCCAACTAAATAGTGTGCTTATTTTCATGTATTTAGTACTAAGATCACCACTAAATTTCGGAAGCCCTTTCATGTTTTTTTTGGCGCAATGATTCACCAGATTTCCGAGGTTCTTTCCTCTTACGTCGCCTCATTCTCTAATTTTCGTCGCTCGATTACAGCGATGAAGAGTGTCACGGCCGACTACGTCGTCGGGGACTTAGAGGAGACGTATTTGTGGCAGGCAGGTACACAACATCTGCAGCAACAAATAGGTAGTAATACAGAGTTATCTATTTATAAACGGTTGCATACCGTACCTAAATCGGGATTATTAACGCAAACTAACTTATAAACAGGTTCTCTAGCATCGACAATGGGAACGAATCCGAGAAGACACCGAGTAGATTGTCTGGTACCGCGATCCCAATACACTGCCCACTCTAGCAACATACCAGCGTCATTATCCACTTTGCTTCACCTATTATAACACGATAGATCCCGTATGGGACGTGATACATCAGCTTGCGGAACCTGCTAAGTAGTGCCGGGAGCGCACACATGCGCACATGTGCCTAATTCTTTAGAGACAAAACGGGTGAGCCAGATAGAGTCGTGTAAACACGAAATGTGGTGAGTGAAGGTCCGTTGTAGTACTAATAGTAGTGATATTATTCGCTAGTACTAAATCGTTGCTGGTCAAATTAGTAGTGCTAAAATAATACTTCCTCTGGTTGGAAATGATCACCGGTAAGCAATATGACAGTTTCATAGGTTAGGATTCTATGAGGAATTGTATGTGTATAGACGGTCCATCATATTGAAGAGTTTTGAAGGGCAACAATAGGCAAGGGAACTTATCCTTGTACATCCGCGATTCTGCAGTGTTTACATGGCTCGCTTTAGGCAACACTTACTGATGCAGCCAAGTTGACTAGACTGGGGCAAAATCGGCATAAGTTAGCACATCTTGTTGCAACGGGGATCATTTTATATTCAAAATGATTGGCAAATGCAAAAGACTTTTACTCTATTTTAACCGTCTCGTATCGCGATGCCGATGCAGATAGTAGTGCCAATATATATAGCCTTGGAGCTAAGGTCTCTTTCACGCTTGAAACTGGTCATGTGCAAGCGTGGCGGGTCGGCCTAGGATCCGGGGGCCGATGTACCTTCATATTAACAGTTGTATGACAGCGCAAACGTGTTAAAATTCCCTAGAACGATGGGATTGGCTAGCTAGAACAAAAAAAACCTATACTCTCGTCCAATCCGCATCAAAAAATGTCAAGGTTTACAAAAGTTATGAGGATTAACGCTAGTTTCCGGTGATCATTTCCAACCAGAGGAAGTATTCCAAAGAAGAAAAACCCGTTTTAGTCTAATTGTACTCGACAAAATTGATGATACCAGGATTTGTAACATCCCAGAAAAAATAAAATTGCGCTAAAACCAAAAAAAAATCCCACTATTACAGAACCCTGGCCGATGCCTTTGAATAGCATCGTGTGCAATTCCAAAAAAAGAGATGATACAGTTTAAACATCCTTGGGAGTTCACGTCCAAACGTCAAGAGACGGTAGCAATGGCGTCTTCGTTTGCTATGAGCCCGATCCAGCATTCACGAACCAAGCGCTCGGAAATTGTGTCGATTGATCCATTGGTATTGATTGCAGCACGAAGACGCCGGAAAGAGACTGTCAACGAACGGGTCGAGCACATCCTACGAGGAGCATTACGCGACGCGGAGGAAGAAGCTTTGCAGGAGCGTGAAGGCGACCCAGAGACTCGAGGACGAGCGTTGCAGAGGTCTCATCAATTGGCCTCGCTATACACAACCTCGACAAATAACAAATTCCTACGGTCTCGAGCGAAACGAGATGCATCACTTCAACGCATCAAAGAAGTGAGTCCCAAACACGATTCTGAGCAGCCAGAAAGATCAAAAACAGAGTCGGAATATGCTGGAAGTGTGATCGAGGAAGGCAACGACAGCGAGAACAGTGACGATGACTCAGTTTTAGAGACACGGATGGTGCTGGCTTCTCCGATAAAATTAAGTGTGTTATCTGAAAGTCCAGTTCCAATTGGTATGTCACCTGGGACGACCGCTAAACCATGGTACAGATCCAGTCCCAGTGCAACTTTAAAGGACCAGCTACCACCTGGCATGACGTTAGATGCCAAGTTGCGTCGATATGGAGCTCGAGGCACAGCAAAACTTCACGGCTGGCGGTCTCAGGAGGCTCTGGAACCACTTTCCTTGAATCATCCAGTGGCTCCAATTGATAAATTTGTATCGGGGATTAGTGGGTCGCCTTCGCTTTGGCCTCCAGATACTTTCCACCCGAGTGGCTCTCGTCTTCGAGTGACAATGACTCGTTGTCCGTCGTCTCCAATTGCCGTCTCTGTTGAGGTTCCTCACACTCAGAATGTCGTTAACCCACTCTGCCAACCACACACTGAGACACAAGAAATGTTACAGCAAAAATCTACTCAGAAATTGCAAAAGTTGTACAAGCAAGAGAAGAAAATCGCACGTCAGGAGAAGATACAAAACCAGCGAAGTATGACCGAGTGGCAAAGCCGTACCCTCCACTTCGAGCCTTCCTCAGAGCTGGCAGATCATAGAGAGCAACAGAAAGCTGATCCCCAGCTCCGTCATCGACAAACTCAAGCGTCGGCGATCGTCCAGACACCAGGGTATTCCCCCGAGAAGCAGCGCAGCAAGGAGTCCAGCGAGTTGAATAAAAAGCGGTTCAAGCTTCGCTGGCGCTCGTTTGCTCGACTTCTCGACGCTATGCGACGAACACCGTGCAGACGGCCGGTGTTACAGGATATGGAGAAGCTGTTCGCGTTGGCTAGAGAGCTGGGGGCGCTCAATGCGCTTGGGACGTGCACGCTTTCTCGTTCTCAGTTCACGCTGCTGATCACGAGGGAATTCCCGTTGTGTGAGCTGAAGCACGTGAACCGCGTGTTTTCTTCGTACGATTGGGAGATTCGGGACTCGATGGACACATGCATCGTTCTAGGTACTTTACGTGCGATGCGCGTTCAACAGGGCGAGTCAGTGGAGCTCATCTGTGCCTCACTACGAGACTTCGATGGTACTAATGTCAGTGATTCGAATGGCAAGAGTATGGATGACAAGGCCCTGGTGTCGGATGGAGTATCGTTGGTAAAAGCACTATCACTGTGCTGTAGTAGCGACGAGGAAGAGAAGGATATGGAGACGAGAGCGAACGCTATTTGGACGACGACTCTCTCGTGGCAACGGCAGATTTTATCGCGACGTCTCCACGACGGCATTCGACACAATGTGTGGAAGATAAAGCAAGGAACAAGGAGTGTATCGAGTAGCAGTACATTGTCACGAAGCAGCGGAGCCGATGACGGCCTGGACACCGAGAAAGATGACGCAAATGAGGATGAAGAAGATTTGAAAGAGGAAACGCCAGAGCTCACGCAGCTGGTCGATGAGTCTCGAGTGCCTGTGCGTCGAATTCGCGAAGCTCTCAAGCGAGAACGAGAGACGCTGGAACTTTTCACGCAACAGCTTCTTCAGCGACGGCACGAATGTTTGCTGGATGCTAACACCTGCTCTCCTAGAACATCATAATGGTTATCATACCACAGTAAAATAAAATACTTTGAAGTAATACTGACGGTTAATATTTGTTCTAAGAGTGTATACGCCTATCATACTGTGCGAGTCGCACTACTACGACCACAAGAAGAATATTGGCGGAAGTCTTCATCTGATGCGCATAGAGACACGCTGAAGTCTCTTCGGGCAACATTCACACGGATTAAATTACTTCGGTCAGTCTTACTTTCCCGTGTTGTTACGCTTGGCCGCCACAAGCAACATTCCCCTGGGTCAAATCACTATTATCATATACGAGCTCATCTTAGACAGGTTCATCTGTATCACGCTTTAGCAATCATCTGGGATTTGTATTTTTGATCTCTAGTAATGAAGACAGCACCTTCCTCCACAGCACTGCGACGTTGGGACCACGAAAGTTTGCTTTATTATTACAAAGTCGTGCTTCGCCCGAAGAAGCTCTGAAATTTATCAGCCCTTTTCAATACAGGTACTAGCATTAACGATTCCAATTCTATTCACGTCGTGAAGGTTGGGATTTCTCGACAGAATATATTAGCGATGTGAGGGTTGGGATTTCCTGTAGTGACGCATCTCCTGCTTCGCAGCCGCAGCATCTGCATTGCTGATATGTAAATCAGCACTTTCGTTTTACTACAGTAACACCCAAGTCCGTCGCAGTGGCGGAGGCAGAAAGAGCCAAGGCTCCGCAGGAAGTAACCGCATACAGTACAGCGCCATAAATATCTTCCAATTCCGGTCTAATTTACCTAAATAGCAGTTTTTAGCGCTGAACTGGATCAGTGAGCTATTGATATATTACGACTTGCGCCCGTGTTATTAGCTTTCTACTTGCAAAAATAATGGTCCGAAAATTGACAGGTTAAAGGTCATCTCCCGGTTGGGATATTTAGGAAATCTTTATCGAAAACCTGAGTGCTAGGTGCCCTCATATGGAGTACTCGAGTAGCGCGTACATCTGAAGTGTTCTCGCCTACACGAGCGCGTGTAAGATCCTAGGCAACAACTGCATACTTCCTCTGGTAGGAAATGATCACGCGTGTTTTTTTTCTTTGAAGAATTGTATCTATGGAACTGTCCCAAAAATGACATAAATCCATTACACAAACGCAAAATTACGGTCGTTTTGTGCTTAGAAATACGTCAGATTTGTGCTTTCATCTTCATTGCCAAAAACGACACAAAACATGAACGTGGCCCACATAAATGATGTGTACAGGCACCTAGTGGACACCGGCGATTACCTCATTAGATGCATGCGCTACGATATTTCATATATATGCGGCGGAGGGTCCGCAAGAAGAAAAATATCATTGCCACTACGGCTGCCCTGCTTCATTACGTGCGAATCTCATCTAGTTACGATAAAGCATTTGCCGCACTAACCGAATACTATGATAGTGGTTTTTGCTGTTCCGAAGTGTGGTCCACATTTTCGCTGACGCAATTTGTTGAGACGAGTTTTGCGTCTCAACAAATTGCATTGGATTTGCGTTCGATTTGCGCTCGTCGTATTTTTTGCATTTGTGTCATTTTTGGGACAGTTCCAATGTGAGGAGAGACTATACGTTTTCTCAGCTGTTTTGAAAGGCAACAACCGGCAAAGAACGTTAAGCACAGCGTTTGCTGAGCTCGCCTGGGGCAGAACTAACGAGCGCAGCGATGTAAACTATATCGTAGAAAAATTGGCTTAACATAATACTGGTACATAGTATTGCACTGGCGGCCCAAAGTAAGGTCGAAATGGCTGACGAAAGACACAGAATTTTTTTACTTTAACCGCTTCAATAGCGCTGGTGGTGGATGGAAACGTAGCCGATATGCACACTGTGGTATTCACGGCATTTCCGCCCGGTTAGATGGTCATGTGCAAGCGTGGCGGGTGGGCTTAAGATCTGCGGCTCGACTTACCTTCACATTTCCAATCAGATGACGGCGTAAACGTGCGTGTCATGAATACGAAATATCGCTGAGAACGAGGTGTGACCAAAGACTGTAGCCACTGCATTGATGGCTGAGTGCCAACGGTTAATAGCAAGTATTTGTTGAACCAGTGAGTGGTGGTTCAAGGTAGTGACTACGAAGACAGAGAAAGAGAGAATTCTAAGAGAAGAGACTGGAGAGTGTCTGAGAAGCACTCTTGCATGCGTGCAATGTTCTCTGGGCTGGGGCCAGTGTAGTCAGGAACTATCTACGGGGGGGTTATGGCTCGAGGTGCTGTCCCCTACAACAACACTTAAACAACAAGAACTCACTTTCAATTTTGACGCAAGCCCAACACTTCGTTTCTGTCGTTATTTGTGTGCTACGCTTCGATTACTTAGTGATTTACAGTTCGTTACGGAGCATCCAGAGACCAACAAGTGCATACGTCGGCTAGGTTATGAGCCCAAGTGGCTTTGTGTGGATTCGCGAAATGAACAGGATTGAACATGCAATTTGGAGCGTTACAACGTGGCGGAACAGGGGCAGGCTCGTGATCAAGTACCACGACCAGATGGTGTACCTCGACCGGGTGTAAGAAAGGTAGCAGGCGCTACTAAAGCCCCAAAAAATTGATGCGGACAGCGGATTCGACCTTTAGAAGGCTCGACTTCAGTCGTACGTGTCACAGCGAGACTGCTGGAATGTTGTTATTGGTACGGAGGGTCCTAACGAGGAAAACGAAGACAATCAGCGAATTTATGAAGAGCGGAATTTGTTTGCTCGAGATGCATTGCTTACTGGTCTACTTCCAAAAGATGCGGAGAAAAGTTGTAAGTTGGACCGTGTTAGTGAAATGTGGGCTGGTTTTGAGCGAGATAAAACCAAGCGAGATTTCTCCAATAGTATTCGCATTCAGCGAAAACTGTTTAGCGCTGAGTATGTGGATGGAATGAAAATGGATACATAGAAGAACTTGAGGACTATCGTCGCCAACTGGAAAATATGAATGTTCCTATTACTGATGCTGACTTGGCACGTATAATTCTCACTGGAGTTGAGAGAACACATCGGAATGTGGTAAGAATGTTTAATCAAGCTGATAACCCTCCTGACCGTGATCGAGTGCTTAATACCTTACGAGGCGAGGCAGAAATGGATGAAGATGAGAATGAAAAGAGCCGTAAACCGAAAAAGGAGAAAGAGAAGAATGCCAACATGATTGGATCGGTCAAGAAAAGGAAAAAACCTTGGAAAGGCAAGCAACAGAGTAAAATTGGGGGAGGTAAGATGCCTCGTGGTGGAAATACGTGGAAGGAAACACGTGAATGCCACTTTTGTCACAAGGTGGGCCACCTGCGAGCAAATTGCAGAAAGTGGCTTGCGCAAAAGAATCTCAATGAGACAAATGAGCGATGTGAGGACGAAGATGATATTGAAACTGGCGCTAAGAAGGAAGGGAAGATGAAGAAAAAGAATATTAATTTTGTCGGACGGTGGACGAAAACCGGTAAAACCGGGAAATATTGGCATGATGCGAGTGTCAAAAGACGTAACGCCACAAATTAACGTCTGCTTCTCAGACGATTGCACTCTGGAGTGGATGTAAGATATGGGAACTGATGTGTATGTATATACGAGTGCGTCTGCATTTCAATATGGTATCCGAGAGACTCCCGAATATTTCGATGACTGGAAAGGGGAAAGTTGTCGCTCTGAGGGCATTGGGCTAGTTTGTTTCCAAAAAACAAATGGGTTGGATCCTGACGGTGAAGAAGTTGTATTGGATTTAGAAGAAACGAGGTTTTCACCAAATGGAAGTGTGAATCTCCTAAGCCAGGAAAGGCTTGAGCAGGACGGCTGGATTCCAACTACTCCGTATACGGCTTCACCAGAAGAAAGAACGACGTGCTTTACGAATAAGGATTACGTAGGGATACAGTTAGTGTTCCGGAAACGTCGTGGACACTACTGGTTAGATTCGAGGCTCGTTTCTATACGAAATTCAATTTGTGGAGTAGCGACAACCGTGAAAAACGATAAATTATTAATGTGCACTTGCAGTTTGCGCACCAGAATGTGGAATCCATGAAGAAAATGGTCCAGTTGGAAATGGCAGAAGGGATGAGTTCGTTATCTCTACTGGACTTTTAAGAAAACACTTGAGTTGTATTGCTTGTCAGCGGGCAAAACAAAAACGTATGGCGTTTAAGCGCCATCAAGGAAAACGACAGACAGAGTGTTACGCCCGACTAATGTCCGACGCATGTTACGTCGGCGTGATGACTCCGGGAGGTAATATTTACTTTCCGCTTTTACAAGATGAAGCTTCTCGTTTTAAGTGGTGCTTTCTTCTGAGGGAGAAAAGTGAAGCGACCCAAAATGTGATGAATTTGATCCTGAGCGTTGAGAAGGAACATGTGGTCAAATATTTTCATGTGACCAAGGAAAGGAATTCGTCAGCAAGACATTAATATCGCTTTTAACTTCACGTGGAATTTAACTTTTAACCACGAACCCGTATACATTGGAGGAGAATTGTCTCGTGGAAAAGTTGAATGGAAGTCTAATGAATAAAGTAAGAGCCACGAATGAGGCAGTTGGACTACTGCACTGTCCATGTGGAGAAGTACTTGGATACGTTGTTCATGTCGATAACAGAAGCGCAACAAAGGCGTTGCATGGTATGACCCCGTATGAGAAGTTACATGGCATCAAGCCGCGAGTGGGTGATTTACGGGTGTGTGGTTGCGTGGTATTCTACCGCATCCCTAAGGTGAAACGCAGCAGTAAGCTAAGCATGCGAGCTGACCCTGGACTAATTCTTGGCTATGCTAAGACATCCCTGGGCTATCGCATTTTGGATTTGTGTACTGGAAAACTTGTGGAACGTCGTGACGTTACTTTCCACGAGAATATTACTGCTGAACCCAAATATGTACGTGGTCTTATCGATAAAACGTACTTTGGAGAAAAAAATTCTTTACCGGATTACATCGATTTAGTATCGCTACCAGTGAATCGAGTACACCTTCCTGCGGGTGATTCAGATGTACACTCTGAAGATGATAGCGCAGCTCAATAGAAGCTCCTGAGCCCATGGAGGAAGACAGGGACACATTTTACGATTCGGATGATGAAATGACGGAATAATTTGACGACGATGCAATAAGTGACGACCCCAACAGCGATGACAGCGATGACAGTAGTGGTTCTGACGGCAATGACTATGGTGATAATAATGGCATGGCGGATGTAGAAACCAATAATCACCTGCCGGTAATGCAGAACGACGAGAACGAAGTTCACAATCCTGTTATGAGTGATCAAATCATGGATGATGGAAGAAGTGGGAGTGCAATCACAGCGAGATGTCGACGAGTGCATAATGGTAGTGGGAGCGCGGATTGCGGAGCCAGAAACTCAGAAGCAATAGTATTGCGTAGATCGACGCGCGCTCGTCGTCCAGTCAAGCACTATGACCCATCAGCATTTTCGATGGTGAGAACGCTTATGCAGTGTATGATGATTGCAACTGTCTGCAATTTGGTTAATCCTGTGTCGGTTGAGGAGGCTTTGGCATCGGAACATGCAAATCAGAGGAAACGCGCGATGGATGTGGAATACCAATCTTTGTTAGATAACCAGACACGGGAGTTGGTGGCTTGTCCTAAGCCAACACGCGATAAACCAGTGAACATACTAACTTCACTGTGGGTCCTTGTACTGAAACGGAATGAAAAGGGATGTGTAGAAAGGTACAAAGTAAGACTGGCAATCAAGGGCTACAGGCAGAAGTATGGTTTAGATTATTTGCACACATATTCACCGGTTGTACGAATTGAGTCCGTGCGACATATTTTGCTATTAGCACTACGTTTTGGTCTGGACTGTCGCCATGTAGACTTTGTCATGGCTTTTCTCAATGGAGTGCTCACGGGTGTTAAGATTTTTATGGAGCAACTCGAGGGGTACAGTGAATGATGATCTGTGGCATTGGCAAAGCAAGAAACAAGGGAGTGTAGCAGATGACACGTGTGCTGCAAAACTAATTGCTGCTCATAAGTGTACGGAGGAGATCAAGTGGGCACAAAAAATGTTGCGTGATCTTGGTATCCGACAACAAGACGTTGCAACCCTGTACTGTGACAATCAAAGTACAATTAAAGAAGTGGAAAATAATGGTAACTCGCAGGAGCAGAAGCATTTGGCTAAAAAGACGCGTTCTATGGCCGAGTGGATCGATCGTGGGTGCCTCCAAATTGAGTATGTGCCGACTACGAAGAATATTGCGGATATCTTTACGAAAGCATTGGGGCCATGTGTGTTTGGACGTCTTCGCGATTTGCTCAATGTGGAAAATGCAGAAATGGTTTGGAAGGCTGAGAGCCAGGAACAAACTGATCACCCGCTTGATGTGGTACCGGAAGAAAGGACTGACTGCGGGTCAGAGACCGAGATGAACGATGACTAATATTGCTGAGGCTTGTTAGTAACTACGCTGACGCATGGTATACGTGATACAGTCAAAGTGAAGTGGGAGTACGAAATATCGCTGAGAACAGGTGTGACCAAAGACTGTAGCCACTGCATTGATGGCTGAGTGCCAACGGTTAATAGCAAGTATTTGTTGAACCAGTGAGTGGTGGTTCAAGGTAGTGACTACGAAGACAGAGAAAGAGAGAATTCTAAGAGAAGAGACTGGAGAGTGTCTGAGAAGCACTCTTGCATGCGTGCAATGTTCTCTGGGCTGGGGCCAGTGTAGTCAGGAACTATCTACGGGGGGGTTATGGCTCGAGGTGCTGTCCCCTACAACAACACTTAAACAACAAGAACTCACTTTCAATTTTGACGCAAGCCCAACACTTCGTTCCTGTCGTTATTTGTGTGCTACGCTTCGATTACTTAGTGATTTACAGTTCGTTACGGAGCATCCAGAGACCAACAAGTGCATACGTCTCCTAATGAACATAAATCTATTTTCTCGTCCAATCCGCGGCAAAAAATGCCAAGTTTAATGGAAGTTATGAGGAAAAGAATGAGTTTCGCGTGATCATTTCCAACCAGAGGAAATACATAATGTGTGGAATGCTTTCTCCGCCTGTACGCTCACACTGAGCGACAGGAACAAAACGATATCTAAAAAGCTTATCGCCCGCATTTACCCGCCATTCAGACATTAATTTTCGCGAATAGTTCGTGCACATTCCATATTAAAATTGACGTATTTAAGCGCGAGGGCGACGACACAGGTAACATTTGTATACCGGTAGTTTATTTATGCAACACAGGTATAGATGTCCATGGCCATCATGGTACTGCCTCACTGTATTTGGTCTTACTTTTCATGATTTTATGGCATTTTTCAGATACAAACACTCAGGTTATTATTTCACGGAAATTGAAACACCAACCGGATCCCCCTTTTGCCCTGAAATAAATTTCAGAGATCAGTAATGGGCTACAGATCATTTCCAGCCGTGTCCTTATAGGACTGAGACTGTACCGTAGAAAGATTCAGATTGGGTGAGGATGGCGGGTTGTTGGAGCTTTAGTGTTGGGGCAAGGCGACTGCTGCCGCAGAGGTCTATTCTTGGGACATCTACGAATCTACCTTGCTTTATCAAGTCCTGACACCAGCTGGCGAAGTACTACATGTAGGTCGTCGGCGGGAAAAGAACTATGAAGATACGAGGTTACGGAGTACGAGGACTCAAAAAATGGGTGCGAGCCAAAACAAGTATTATTGCTGCTCCAAAAATGGTAGCCGTTCCAAACTAGATAGGACAAAGCCGGAAAAATATCTCACTATATACAAGTAGTTCACTTCTCAACGTGGCAACTAAGACAATGAGCTTAACTGTCTGCGAACGTGAGCGGGTAGAACGTAGCAAACGCCTATCAAAGAAGTCGTTATGATATTGTATTGCTACGAACATTGCTGAAGCGTTTTGGTGTCCAGGTTGCAGTCAGTTGGATTTGCTGATGCCCAGCTTCTTGGCAATAGGTGGACGAAAGCGAAAGGTCTTCTTCCTAGGCAAAATTTGCAGACAGATGCACGCAGCTACAGAAACATCGAAGTTCCTGCTATCCCACCAATCAAGCGTTCGTGCAACACCAAGTATCCGCAAAGCGGAACTAATTCGGAAAAATGAGCCACTTGTCCAAGCACGTTTCTACAACATGGCTTCTTTAGAATATTTAATCACTTAAGGCCTGTCCCGCAAAACCTCTAAAAGTGAACAGCGGATTTGCTTTTCCTCTAGATTGATACCTTCCGCTGTTTTGGAGAATCAGCTGGAACCGCATGCGAGAACACCCAGATTTTAATCTCTTTGCAGCGTAAAGACACTCTTAAAAGTGATATGAAAAACATTAAAAGAAATAAGTTCATTTGAAAAAAGAGATGAGCAATGTCTTGAAAAAAAGTCTATTAGGTAATACGGCTCAAGAATTGTCCGTCAGCAGGTACTGCTCTACAATGTATCGGTGACTTTTGTTGTGCCGAGTACTGCTAGAAGCAGCAATTAGTTCCTGCGTATAAGCAATGACCCTCATCGAATCGCTCATTTGTTCCACCCGTACTCTTCTGTCGTTTGGGTGAGGGTTCAACGACGACACGTTGTCTCTGCTTTAAATGTGGGATGACCGACGTCTTTCAGGTGATTCCGACCCTTGGTTACCATCATCAGCATTATGCTCGTGTTCTGATATGCACCGACTCACGTCTCGTTGCTCGACATGGTTATAGTGTAGATTTTGGTCTTAAGACAGCACAATTTATACCACCACCGAACCGAGCACAACACGTGCACAATGTGGTAATATCTACGCGGCTACCAATGCAGGATCTAATCAAAAGCAACCAGGAGTAGCTGCACAACTCCATCATGATTTCTCGAGTCGCGGTCGTTCTACGCGAGTGCCGCCATGTTCTACGTGGCCACGCTTGAGACGCCCGACGTCAGGTATGTGGCCGTTCTGCTCGGTGTAGTCCACCACTTCGCCAACGGCATGCGCTCGTAGGTCACTGGCAACGTTGCAGATCGCGCTGAGTACATTTGCCTCCTGTTTGCCGTCCTTGGCGGCATCACGCGGTGTGTCTGTTTCCGACGTCGGGCCTCCTCCGACCTGGCCATCCTTCAAACACCAGTCTTGTCCGTCTATACTTTTCTATTATTATATTTGATAATGCGGGGGCTTATCCGTTCGCCCGTTAAATATATCCTCTATCCGCCCGAATTCGGGCGGATAGAGGATAGATGATTTCGCCTCAATTACCTCTAGAATCAGCATGCGGAACACGCGGAGTTTCGAGCGATCCGCTGGATGGTTAAATTCTCCTAGAATGGCCCCAATCCGGAATTTGTACCAGCGGAACAGGGCCTTATAAATTAACAAATAGAAGCAACCCTCCTTGGTCATATCATATTAAGAATTTAACATCTCGCATCATCTAAACCTCACTCTGATACTTAGCTGTGTACTGAGCGAAATTGCTCTTGGTCAACTCGGTTCGCCCTTTGGATAAAGCTGTATGTCTTAGATTTCGGGGCTAAGGCCACTTGGTATGCTTGATCTTAGTAAGAGCCTCACTGCTCTTGAATCTCTTAATGTGGTACGCTTTTAAAAGTAACGCGAAAACAGAACTCTCGCGTATTCGTCTAGCAATCCTAGTCATCTCTGAAAAATCTACTGCTGTAAAGTAATAATGGGATTTATGAAATGAAGCTACGAGGAGTGGAGAGTTTCGAGCTAGCATAGTAGCATAGTCTATAGTTAGGTATCCACCGTCGTAGAGGTCGTGTAGTAAATGTTACACCGACTCCGATCCTCATTTGGTATCGTTACACATAGGCAGCAAACATTTTGCCCTTCACATCCACGACCTGCCAGCGAGGTGCCGCTATTTCAATGTTTGTCTTCAGTGCCCACAAGCCCGAGGAGATTTATTATTTATACTGTAATATATAGATATAGTTGAGAATCCGGCTGTACTAGCAATATTACTTATTTTGGGTTCGCACCCATTTTTTGAGTCCTCGTACTCCGTAACCTCGTACTCCATGATTTTTCCCGTCGTCTGCAACTTACATTGGGAATGCAAGTTTAGTTCTTTGTGCGGAATCGGTCGCAGTTTATCTTTTCGAGTTTGAATACTACAAAGTTGTACTGCTGTAGAACATTTTCGATAATTTCGCACGAATCGCATACAAAGAGTCATAGTAGTACGAAAATTAGCCGTAACAGGGCGGGAACGGCTCTCGTGTGCAGGCAGTTATTGCTGGATAATGCCTGTCCATCTAGTGCAGTGCACACACCATCCTCCTACCATGAATTTTGAGGTATAAGTGCTCAGACAGCTCTGAAGTGCTGTTTGGATATGCATCCCTGCCACTCTAAACAAAGCCGTGTTTTACACGGAGAAGCTCTAAATTCTTCAATATTTTCTGGGAATCCTCTAAGCGATATACATGACTCGCGACTGTTTGCGATTGGTTTTTCGATATCCGTACTGTGAACGTGTAATTCACGCAGTCCTGAATATCGTTTGGACGCTTTACTCTAACAGTGAATACGCTATCATACTGTGCGAGTTGCACTGTGACTACAAGAAGGATATTGATGGAATTCTAAGGCATCTGATGCGCCCTGCTCCGCAGCATATACGCGACTTAAATTACTTCGGCTAGTCGTAATTTACCGTGATGTTCCCCTTGGCCGACACAAGCAAAATTCACCTGGGTCACATCACTAGTACAAAGGATATCAGATATGCATCACCTCACTACTCGATTAAAGTAAAGGAGCTGTTTCTGATACAAGCTGAAATTACACGTTATGCAGGTTCAGGAGAGAAAACCCACTATATTGGGTACGACTATCCAATGTAGATATTATATAACAGGTGTATCAAGCGCTGAAGTAAGTTTACTTTAGTTTTAAGTTGATAACGTTAGTTTGGGCTCTGAGTATAAAAGATTAGAGTAGTTTGGGTCACAATGACTCACCTCCTAAAACTCTGGATATAAAATCCAGAGGATTCTGACACAATATCTCGATAAATGGGTATATCGACCTTTCAGCAGCAAGTTAACACGTAAAAGGATCCTATACAAGTGAAACCGTTAGTCCACACAACAACCATTATCTCGTGCAGGTACAATAAGTTTCCTTACGATAACGCTCTTTAGTTGGGGCGGTAAGCAACATAAACGGTCTTTGCAATCGAACTTATGATTTTTGAACTCGAAAACCGCGTTGCGAAGCAAGCGAAATGCTTTCTCAACTGTCAATCTACTCCTCAGTAACCCCTACCCTGTGTATGTCCGTAATTCGGTCTTACACCCACTTTACAGTCTTTACCTTGCTTTTTGCCTTCTCTTTGCGACACTTAATTCATATAGATCCCTCCCACGGAACCGACTCTCCTCATCTTCCCGACTCCACACATCTTTACCGAAATTACAATAATAGCACAAACGGACAGTTATTCCTGTCCGCTTACGACTCACTTCTGATTGGCTATAATTTTCAATTGTTGATCCGACTCACATTTCATTCAAACATTTTGCGCGCGACGTCACGGCCCAGACAAGGTCGCTGCGTGTATGCATGTTAGTTAGCCGTAGTAGCAACCAAGACCAAGACACACAGATAGTCCGAGGCGCCTGGGGGTGCGTAGGGGGATGCTTATAACCTGCGGGAGTATTCCTGCAGGGGGGGGGGGGGGGTAGCCGTGCTTAGACCCACCGCCCACTCTGCGCGAGAGCACAAATTGTAAGAATTGCCCAAAATCTGACCCATTTTGGCTATTTTTATTTTTGGCACCCTGTCTATTGACCGCAATCCCTATTATAAACCCTAGTTGATGCTGGCCGTTTCTGAGTTATTGATGGAGGAGGGAGGGACCTGTAATGGGTATCAATAACGAGCCTTTACAATTAATGGCCATGGCTTTTGGCGAAAGGATATCGCACCTCAAGCTACAGTGCTACCCGGGGGTCCAACCCTGAAAATTCGACTGCACCATTTGCAACTAAAACCGCTCCGGGCCTCACGGCCCGTGACTGTGGGATAAGCGATCGGAGATAACTTTGATGGGAGCAAGCAATCCCGGGTAGCACGCAGACGTCCAAGTTGTCAGCTCTATAAAATACTACTGCTATATGCGGTGTACTTGGACTTGAAGTCTAACGCGTCGCGTTACTCTGTTTCGTGTTCGCAGAAATCCATGGGGAGAAAGAAGCGATCCAGAGAAGAGATAGAGGCTGCGATATAAAATAATGCCGCTGTGAACGCCACGCCAGCAGGACCTGAGGGTCCTGGGGAGGCTCGGCAGCGCGGAGCCCGTAGACAAAAAAAAACAAATATCGGTTAGCCCAAGCCTTGGCTGCGTTACAGTTAGACGATGCTCATCAACGTGCTGCAACAACCACACCGACAGTGGTTGCCTCCGTCCAGCCTACTACTGGAGTCGTCGGTGCATGTACTGCTGTTCTCTAATTTCCTCAACTGCTGTCGCAGTTTCGTTTGGACATCTCCCAGTACCAGCCGACGCATCATCTTCTAATCGTAGAAGACCCTCTAGGGCTGACATGACACCGTCTCAGTTAGCAACATCTCGCCAAGTTGACCGGGAAAGGAAGAGAAGGAAGAGAGCTAGCCGTTCGGAGTCACAAGTCGTTCGCGACAGAGAAGTATATGCTGCACGCGCTCGGGCTAGACAGGCAGCGCTTCCTCAGGCCCGATTGGAGACCGTTCGCGAGAGTGGTGTCGTTGCTACTGCTGTTTGGCGCAACCGCATGTCCGAAGAGGAACGGGAGACGGAAAGGAATCTAAATACCGCGTCACAATCTGAACGAAGGGAAGCGATGATCGAAGGAGAACGTGAAGAAGCAAGGCAGCAGCACACAGCATCAGAAGTAGCGCGGAGATTGGGTCTGACTGAAGCGGAGATACAGATAGCAAAGGGTCGCAACGCGACGGCCAAACGATCCCGAAGAGAGGCTATGACAGACGAGGAGCGCGTGGAGCGCAACGAAGCTGAGCGCTTGCGGGCTCGATCACGGCAGTACAAGAAGGGTCTCGCGAACCACAAAATTTTGATCCCTTACAAGTCCGCGGTGGCCGTCACTACTTCAACCGTTACGCGGATGACAGTTGCGAGATTGAGCGCGTCTGTCCGAAGTGCAATGCGTGGAAGTTCCCCGATGAAACCCATGCTCGCTGCTGCCGTAACGGGTTAGTGTATGTACCCCCCTGCGCGAAAACCCCCTGCTGGAATCCTCAATCTCTACAAGAATCCTGGCTTCAACAAGAATATCCGAGCGTACGACAACACGCACCCCCGTGACTTGAACGAAACGGAAGATGGCCAAAGAACCAGAAATGTTAATGCACTGGTTGACGCGGTTTATTCGAGTGTTAAAGACGATGATCTACCGGATGACTACTTCGTTGAGCGAGCAATTCTGGCTCCAACTAACGCAAGTGTCAGGCGAATCAATTATATGGTATCGGACCGCCTCACTGGCGAGACGAAAGAGTGTCTATCGATTGATTCACTCGAGGGCGTGGCGGATGCGAATCTGTTTGAGCAGGAAATTTTAAACTCGCTGAACCTCTCCGGGATTCCCTCTCACCGAATAGTGCTGAAGGTCGGAACACCAATCATTATGATCCGCAATCTGAACAGCAAGGAGGGGCTTTGTAACGGAACGCGGCTCCGAGTGGTGTCACTCCGGGAACGGAGCATCCAAGCGCGGATTATGACAGGACCTTCCGAGGGTAAGACGGTGTTCATCCCACGGATCATTTTTACCACTGATGACGACGACAAAGAGTTCCCGTTCACGATGAAGAGAAAACAGTTTCCAGTCATGCCAGCCTTTGCGATGACGCTCAACAAGGCCCAAGGACAGTCAATCCACAACGTGGGTATCTACCTGGAACAACCAGTATTCACTCACGGACAGCTATACGTGGCCCTGTCTCGAGTGACTTCAAGGAAGGCGATCAAGATTGCTGTCGACCCGGAGGCTATAGATGAAGACGAGAGAGTATATACCACGAACATCGTGTACAGAGAGATTTTTGAGGAGGTACCTTTGTAGACGGCGTAATACACATTTTCATGTTCAGCAGGGTTAAAAAGGGAATTGTGTTATACATATACCCCGCCGTAGCGCAGCGGAGGCGAGCCTATACAATTGGCTCCAACTAATCATGCCCACCGAGCCCGCGTAGCGGGCGCCCAGAGCGCTAGTTGCCACATCAAATAAGACAAGAGTTTTTAGTCTCTTCGAATCATTTAATTACTTTATATTTAGCAATCATTCCATGTTTTTGAAATAATTTTTTTATTTCGTGCCTGCACTCAATGGATAATTGAGCGCTGTAATATAATAAGATACACATTCTTTCTTATTCCATAAATTATTTTATCTGGTTCCACAGAAGTTGTGTCGGCAGCACCACTGCTATCTTGGGTTTCCAATACTCTTGCTTGCTCACAACTATTCGTCGCCGCTTCTGCCCGAGAGCAGCTTGGAGATCTCGGCCTGCTTGGCCTCTCCCATGATCCGAGTGTGGGTCACACCTCTTTATACAAAATGATAAATTTCCACTATTGATAATTGAACATCTAAACTGCGTCGCCCGTGATAATCACTTCTGGCAGTTGTGCCTGTATCCGTAAGTAAACTGTCAAATGAAGTGCAATTATACCGATAAATAGTTATATTGTATGCTTTTTTGCAGGCTATTATGTATGTCAGAGAAAAAGGCCCAACTCTCTAGCTTTTGTCTCTGCCATATATTAAAATCCAGCGAAAATGCATACACTATAACTATTTATCAGTATAATTGCACTTCATTTGACAGTTTATTTTTGCGGATAGCTGATCGCAAAAATCGTGTTCAGCGGCAGAATTAGGTGAGCTAAACGGTTTAGATTCTGATGATATTCCATTCAGACAGATTGATAAGGCTGAATTACTGACACAACCCTACTAGTTCTCGAGCACGACACGGTAGCGAACCGAGCCGTCACGCACCATCTTGATGCCCTCGTTGGCCTTGCTCATTGGCAGTTTCTGGATCACAGCACGCACGTTCTTCTTGGACGCCACTTCGAGCATATCCTTGATGTCCTGAATGCTACCGATGTTGCTACCCACAAACTTAGCACCCTTACCCACAATACCAAACGCGTTGAACTTGACGTCGTCGTTGGGCAATCCCACCATGACGACCGAGCCACGAACCGCCAAGAAGCTCAAGAACAGCGTGTATGGCATGTTGTCGGCGTTAGCGCAGACGAGGAGCACATCCACCGATCCGGCAGCAGCCTCGGCTTGCTTCTCGTCACTGTACACCACGAAGTTCGTCGCGCCCAAGTCGCGCACTTCCTTCTCTTTGTTAGCCGAACGGGAGAACGCCACCACGGCGTCGGCACCCATTGCCTTAGCGAACTGGATGCCCAGGTGACCAAGACCGCCAATGCCCACAACACCCACGCGCTTACCAGGCTGCACACCGGCCTCCTTCAGTGGCGTGAACACCGTCGTGCCGGCGCACATCAGAGGCGCCGCCACGTCCGAGGGGATGTTGTCCGGGATCTTGATCGCGAACTCGTGCGGCACGCGCACGTAGTCGGCGTATCCGCCGTACGTGATAGCGCCGTCGCTTTTGTACTTGTCGTTGTACGTCCACACGCGGTGTGGGCAGTACGCGTCGTCACCGCTGGCGCACTCCTTGCACGGGCTCGTGGGGTCTTTGTTCAAGCAAGCCCAAACCTGAGCACCGACGCCGACACGGTCGCCGACCTTGAGACCCTTCACATCGGGACCAGCCAGCGTCACTTCACCAACGATCTCGTGACCCACCACGCACGGGTAAGTGGACGGACCCCAATCGCTGTCGATATTGTGTAAGTCGGAGCCGCAGATACCGCAGTGAGAGATCTTGATCTCCACGTCTTCAGTGCCCAACGGACGCGACTGGTACTCCCAGGGCTTGACCTCTTCACCCTTGCCGAAAGAGGCGTAGGCGTGCACGGTTCTCGGGGCGGTGGACATTGTTGCTCTTGTCTGCTGTTTCGTAAATTGCAAAGTGAGCTTCGACGTGATCGTTTGGTGTTCGAACTTCGAAGCCAAGGCCCATTACATGTAATGGGGATGCTTGCGCATGGCACTTTGCTTCACTAATCCGGATGACGTCGGCGCAAACAATGTATTAATAGCACACACAATTGAATTTTGCAGTAATAAACAAATTGTGTGACACAATATGTTTATTACAGCAAAATGCAGGTCCCACCCTGACCAGCACAGATAGATCACGAACAGCACACGTAATCACAGCACACGTAATCACAGGACAGCACACCCTAGCAGTGCTTATATTTTGAAGACAAGCCGAGCGGGGCTCTTTATGCCCGTTTTAGCCGAGCTGAAGGGTGCCGCCTCGATTCGCGGCCGGGGTTTAATGGATATTTCTTAAAGATGTAAATAAATAGAGCGAACGATAGATAATATTTGTAATGGAGTCATTCTAAAGTTGTTTTACTTAACAGTATTCGAGCAAAGTGTAAGAAGCTAATATCTAGTTTGGACGGATACCGAGAGCTACCGACCACGGCACATTGATAAATGGGGCACACGTATTATCCGCCTTCGCTTCGCTGGGCGGGAGCTTTCGAAAAAAAAATCATGCACACACTGTCTGCCTCGTTATTAGTTATCCAGAGCGTAACCGCTTTTTAATCGTTGCGCATTAAATACTTTTGCTTACTTTTCTGTGTTTTGGATTCGCCCAGCCAGGGTGGCCGTACCCTTGCTGATTCCCGAACCGCTTTCAACCCTCGCCAGGACGCCCCACAAACAGTCACCCCGTATGCTTGGAAGCATGATAGTTATCATGCAGTGTCCATGCGCAAGATGTAATTGCATTGTCGTCGATGTGTTCGAGGAGCGGCGTTTCTCCCAAGGGTACTTGTTAGATTTCTTTTTTCTCTGCGATATATAAAAGCCTGCGAAAATGCATACACTATAACTATTTATCAGTATAATTGCACTTCATTTGACAGTTTATTTTTGCGGATAGCTGATCGCAAAAATCGTGTTCAGCGGCAGAATTAGGTGAGCTAAACGGTTTAGATTCTGATGATATTCCATTCAGACAGATTGATAAGGCTGAATTACTGACACAACCCTACTAGTTCTCGAGCACGACACGGTAGCGAACCGAGCCGTCACGCACCATCTTGATGCCCTCGTTGGCCTTGCTCATTGGCAGTTTCTGGATCACAGCACGCACGTTCTTCTTGGACGCCACTTCGAGCATATCCTTGATGTCCTGAATGCTACCGATGTTGCTACCCACAAACTTAGCACCCTTACCCACAATACCAAACGCGTTGAACTTGACGTCGTCGTTGGGCAATCCCACCATGACGACCGAGCCACGAACCGCCAAGAAGCTCAAGAACAGCGTGTATGGCATGTTGTCGGCGTTAGCGCAGACGAGGAGCACATCCACCGATCCGGCAGCAGCCTCGGCTTGCTTCTCGTCACTGTACACCACGAAGTTCGTCGCGCCCAAGTCGCGCACTTCCTTCTCTTTGTTAGCCGAACGGGAGAACGCCACCACGGCGTCGGCACCCATTGCCTTAGCGAACTGGATGCCCAGGTGACCAAGACCGCCAATGCCCACAACACCCACGCGCTTACCAGGCTGCACACCGGCCTCCTTCAGTGGCGTGAACACCGTCGTGCCGGCGCACATCAGAGGCGCCGCCACGTCCGAGGGGATGTTGTCCGGGATCTTGATCGCGAACTCGTGCGGCACGCGCACGTAGTCGGCGTATCCGCCGTACGTGATAGCGCCGTCGCTTTTGTACTTGTCGTTGTACGTCCACACGCGGTGTGGGCAGTACGCGTCGTCACCGCTGGCGCACTCCTTGCACGGGCTCGTGGGGTCTTTGTTCAAGCAAGCCCAAACCTGAGCACCGACGCCGACACGGTCGCCGACCTTGAGACCCTTCACATCGGGACCAGCCAGCGTCACTTCACCAACGATCTCGTGACCCACCACGCACGGGTAAGTGGACGGACCCCAATCGCTGTCGATATTGTGTAAGTCGGAGCCGCAGATACCGCAGTGAGAGATCTTGATCTCCACGTCTTCAGTGCCCAACGGACGCGACTGGTACTCCCAGGGCTTGACCTCTTCACCCTTGCCGAAAGAGGCGTAGGCGTGCACGGTTCTCGGGGCGGTGGACATTGTTGCTCTTGTCTGCTGTTTCGTAAATTGCAAAGTGAGCTTCGACGTGATCGTTTGGTGTTCGAACTTCGAAGCCAAGGCCCATTACATGTAATGGGGATGCTTGCGCATGGCACTTTGCTTCACTAATCCGGATGACGTCGGCGCAAACAATGTATTAATAGCACACACAATTGAATTTTGCAGTAATAAACAAATTGTGTGACACAATATGTTTATTACAGCAAAATGCAGGTCCCACCCTGACCAGCACAGATAGATCACGAACAGCACACGTAATCACAGCACACGTAATCACAGGACAGCACACCCTAGCAGTGCTTATATTTTGAAGACAAGCCGAGCGGGGCTCTTTATGCCCGTTTTAGCCGAGCTGAAGGGTGCCGCCTCGATTCGCGGCCGGGGTTTAATGGATATTTCTTAAAGATGTAAATAAATAGAGCGAACGATAGATAATATTTGTAATGGAGTCATTCTAAAGTTGTTTTACTTAACAGTATTCGAGCAAAGTGTAAGAAGCTAATATCTAGTTTGGACGGATACCGAGAGCTACCGACCACGGCACATTGATAAATGGGGCACACGTATTATCCGCCTTCGCTTCGCTGGGCGGGAGCTTTCGAAAAAAAAATCATGCACACACTGTCTGCCTCGTTATTAGTTATCCAGAGCGTAACCGCTTTTTAATCGTTGCGCATTAAATACTTTTGCTTACTTTTCTGTGTTTTGGATTCGCCCAGCCAGGGTGGCCGTACCCTTGCTGATTCCCGAACCGCTTTCAACCCTCGCCAGGACGCCCCACAAACAGTCACCCCGTATGCTTGGAAGCATGATAGTTATCATGCAGTGTCCATGCGCAAGATGTAATTGCATTGTCGTCGATGTGTTCGAGGAGCGGCGTTTCTCCCAAGGGTACTTGTTAGATTTCTTTTTTCTCTGCGATATATAAAAGCCTGCGAAAATGCATACACTATAACTATTTATCAGTATAATTGCACTTCATTTGACAGTTTATTTTTGCGGATAGCTGATCGCAAAAATCGTGTTCAGCGGCAGAATTAGGTGAGCTAAACGGTTTAGATTCTGATGATATTCCATTCAGACAGATTGATAAGGCTGAATTACTGACACAACCCTACTAGTTCTCGAGCACGACACGGTAGCGAACCGAGCCGTCACGCACCATCTTGATGCCCTCGTTGGCCTTGCTCATTGGCAGTTTCTGGATCACAGCACGCACGTTCTTCTTGGACGCCACTTCGAGCATATCCTTGATGTCCTGAATGCTACCGATGTTGCTACCCACAAACTTAGCACCCTTACCCACAATACCAAACGCGTTGAACTTGACGTCGTCGTTGGGCAATCCCACCATGACGACCGAGCCACGAACCGCCAAGAAGCTCAAGAACAGCGTGTATGGCATGTTGTCGGCGTTAGCGCAGACGAGGAGCACATCCACCGATCCGGCAGCAGCCTCGGCTTGCTTCTCGTCACTGTACACCACGAAGTTCGTCGCGCCCAAGTCGCGCACTTCCTTCTCTTTGTTAGCCGAACGGGAGAACGCCACCACGGCGTCGGCACCCATTGCCTTAGCGAACTGGATGCCCAGGTGACCAAGACCGCCAATGCCCACAACACCCACGCGCTTACCAGGCTGCACACCGGCCTCCTTCAGTGGCGTGAACACCGTCGTGCCGGCGCACATCAGAGGCGCCGCCACGTCCGAGGGGATGTTGTCCGGGATCTTGATCGCGAACTCGTGCGGCACGCGCACGTAGTCGGCGTATCCGCCGTACGTGATAGCGCCGTCGCTTTTGTACTTGTCGTTGTACGTCCACACGCGGTGTGGGCAGTACGCGTCGTCACCGCTGGCGCACTCCTTGCACGGGCTCGTGGGGTCTTTGTTCAAGCAAGCCCAAACCTGAGCACCGACGCCGACACGGTCGCCGACCTTGAGACCCTTCACATCGGGACCAGCCAGCGTCACTTCACCAACGATCTCGTGACCCACCACGCACGGGTAAGTGGACGGACCCCAATCGCTGTCGATATTGTGTAAGTCGGAGCCGCAGATACCGCAGTGAGAGATCTTGATCTCCACGTCTTCAGTGCCCAACGGACGCGACTGGTACTCCCAGGGCTTGACCTCTTCACCCTTGCCGAAAGAGGCGTAGGCGTGCACGGTTCTCGGGGCGGTGGACATTGTTGCTCTTGTCTGCTGTTTCGTAAATTGCAAAGTGAGCTTCGACGTGATCGTTTGGTGTTCGAACTTCGAAGCCAAGGCCCATTACATGTAATGGGGATGCTTGCGCATGGCACTTTGCTTCACTAATCCGGATGACGTCGGCGCAAACAATGTATTAATAGCACACACAATTGAATTTTGCAGTAATAAACAAATTGTGTGACACAATATGTTTATTACAGCAAAATGCAGGTCCCACCCTGACCAGCACAGATAGATCACGAACAGCACACGTAATCACAGCACACGTAATCACAGGACAGCACACCCTAGCAGTGCTTATATTTTGAAGACAAGCCGAGCGGGGCTCTTTATGCCCGTTTTAGCCGAGCTGAAGGGTGCCGCCTCGATTCGCGGCCGGGGTTTAATGGATATTTCTTAAAGATGTAAATAAATAGAGCGAACGATAGATAATATTTGTAATGGAGTCATTCTAAAGTTGTTTTACTTAACAGTATTCGAGCAAAGTGTAAGAAGCTAATATCTAGTTTGGACGGATACCGAGAGCTACCGACCACGGCACATTGATAAATGGGGCACACGTATTATCCGCCTTCGCTTCGCTGGGCGGGAGCTTTCGAAAAAAAAATCATGCACACACTGTCTGCCTCGTTATTAGTTATCCAGAGCGTAACCGCTTTTTAATCGTTGCGCATTAAATACTTTTGCTTACTTTTCTGTGTTTTGGATTCGCCCAGCCAGGGTGGCCGTACCCTTGCTGATTCCCGAACCGCTTTCAACCCTCGCCAGGACGCCCCACAAACAGTCACCCCGTATGCTTGGAAGCATGATAGTTATCATGCAGTGTCCATGCGCAAGATGTAATTGCATTGTCGTCGATGTGTTCGAGGAGCGGCGTTTCTCCCAAGGGTACTTGTTAGATTTCTCTGAATAGTCATGGTGCCTATACCTACCTGCTGTAAATGTAGGAGACGGCAGTAGACAGCGAGCAAGTTAGTCGTGCTGGAAACATATTTCAGCGCGCCGAGAAGCAAGTCTTGCTAAAGCAGAACTGAAATGAAATGATCATCTTGGAAGAAGCAGCAGAAACGTGCAAGGAGCTACGGTCATGATGGACACGATCCAGTACTACATGTAGTGTTGCAGTACTTAAGTACTTTACTCAATAGGTTGTTTGGCTATCCATGTTGCACTTAGTACTTCCGTAGTTTTAAAATTGCCGGTTCCGAAGCACTTCCATCAAAACTCGATATTGGCCAGTACTGGCAAGGTGAAGGACTTTAATGAGAGAACAAGTGGGGGGACGTTCGCACCTTGCTCATTGCTACTGACCGACAAGCAGAACGCTAGAACGACTCGCGTTAGAGCACCGATAATGGTAACATCACGACAATAGCTTACAGCGTATTACTTAAGTATTCTTCAAAAAAAAATTAAAATAAACCACCGATAATCGTACTGATCCCATGATAAGTAGGTCTATTTTGGGTGTGGGCCACTTGAGGAGGGATCACCTCACTACCTAAGTGCTTTAATCGAGCCTTGGAAAACGAGAGCTCTTGAAGTTGCCAAACAACGTTCTCCAACTGTGTTTAGTGCGACGGGTAGATCTTGCAAACAACTGCCAGTTAGGTAGTACAAGTTGTTTGGGATGCACATATCTCCTAGTAAGGTAGAGCCGAAATAAGCTCCCCCTTTGGACTTTATAAAACTGAGGCGATAGCAATGATATTCCCAGCTCTTCCATTTATTAAACGACTTAAGCGCTAGGACACCAGGCTCAAGTCACCAACGTATTTTGCGTGTCCTAACCAGGGCAAACACATTTTTTTAAATTTCTACTAAAACTTCAAAATGTTTTTATATTGGCACATTACTGTACATTTTCTGCAAGTGCATTTTACGGTTTTACAGAATTGCCTATTGGATTTTCTAACCGAAATGTAAATCGGCCGGTATACACCGCAAGGCCCAAACCAAATAAATCGGATTACTACATGTAGGCTCTACTTGGAGTAGTAACAGGCTTTTTACTGCCATTTTTCCTCTCCGTACCACATAAACTAGCGGATTGCATGAAAATCTTCCATTCATGGAGTAGTAACAGGCTTTTTTACTGCCATTTTTCCTTTCCGTACCACATAAACTAGCGGATTGCATGAAAATCTTCCATTCATTGCTTTCGGAAGCTTACTACGCTATTTGCTTGTCTGGCTGGCCCCAGTACCGCCATCTAAAGCCCTCATTGCACACAGATGAAGATCTAAGACTTGTTTTGTGCGAATCCTGACGCCACATTTCCGCCACCAACTCCTCTGCGAAACCGTTCGGCTTGATGGGAGGGTTTCTCGCGAGCTCACCTGAGACTTCCGCATAGGAGACACCCAGGGAGTACGAGTCGCCACTTAACTCGACTATTCCCTCAATCTTGTCAAAAACTTGGCGCAGGTCGGAAAAATCGGATGCGGAAAGTCGAAAGTTTGTTCTGGTACACTCCAGTAGGCGCTGTATGCACTTGTTCTGGTGTACAACACCATTCTCATCCTTGACTGGTTGGTAACTCAGAGGACATTTCTTGAGGCAAGCGCTAATAGCTGATCCGTCGCCTTGGTTCACGTCAGAGAAGTCGAACCGCTTGGTGTCACTCGAAGACTGGTAGTCAGGCCCACGAAGATTTTCAGGGTTGCCAGCCTTCACGGTAGCGACGACCGTGGTCATAACAGAGAGAAGATACAGAAGCTTCATTCTGGAAAGAGTGGATAGGATTCGGCTGATGCTTTTAAAATTGAAAAATGATAACGACCCCGCTTCCACCGACAACCATACATCTATACCCATTTGAATTAGGGCACTTCCAGGTGTGTCCCATTTTGTCACGCCTCTTGTGTTGACTGTGTCCATCGCAAAGTCTATCAGAGAACGATGTCACGCTGTTCGTGTTGATTGTGTAGAGAGGAGGTGCAAGAAGACGCTAAACAAACTCCACAAAATTAATACCGTAGTGCCAGATCAATCCACGAGATGGGCGTACCGGTAATCCAAAGAAATGGTACCGGTACATGTATTTTATTAATACTTAGCCTAATAACTCGAACACGGCCTAAGGCCGTGTTCGAGTTAAAAAAAAACGTGATTTCAGCTATTTCAATTAATCTACCTAATTTTAGCAGCTCAATCGAAAATAGCTGCATCGTGAAAAACAAGTCTACCAGCAATTTGGAAACCAGGCATTTCGAGGCATTTGAGGTTTTTCTAAAACGTAGATATAAAAACTCAAAATCTCATGAATCAGATAAAAAAACTCGCTGAAATAGCTATTTGAGAGCGAAGTCGAACACAGCCTTAGGCTGTGTAAGGCTGTGTTTTACTTCTACGTAAAACGCCGTGCAAATCAGGTGTTTTGAATGAAATTCTTCGTGCAGAATGAGCGAAGAATTCCCTAAATGCAAAAATGTCAGGCATAAAAGCGTATGATAAAACCTCAAAATGCAATCATAAAGTCGTGCTTCGCCCGAAGAAGCTCTGAAATTTATCACCGTTTTTTTTTCGCTTGCTATGTTACAGTAAAGATTTTCTACCCTTTACGTAGACAAAATCTATTGACGCTGTGAAGGCTGGAATTTCCTGTAGTGATGCATCTACTAATCACTTTCGTTTTACTACAGTAGCCGTATACAAGTATCGGAACATGGTACAACGCGCCACGAGAGGGTTGGGCTGGTAGTGCAGTCGACAAACAGTTTTATTAATAGACGACGCGCTTTGCCAATTTGGTTTCCAAAAAACCGGTTTCCAAAAACCAAATTTGCAGTAAACGTTTACTGCAACTTCGGGCCTTGGTGTGAGAGAACTGTTGTGATTTCCCTCTTGCTCCACCTATTTGTAACAGTGAATGCACATAATCTCATGTTAGTACTTTGGGGCATACTTCGCAACCCAGGCATTGAGTGAGCGGATTCTTGTGCTTCTATCTCACCTATTTACATCAATGTAAACGCATGTACGTACCTAGTGGTTTTACCTGTACACATAATAAGATGTGAATAAAAAACTAACAGCTCGTCCTGTTAGTCACCACTGGTGGCCCATCAGACGCGTACAAAATTACCTTCTCGCTTGTGTGGTGACCAGAGTGCCACAACTACGCACCTGCACAGCATCACAAAAATACATAAATACACCGACGTCAACTACACAAGACAAATATAACAAAAGTATAAATGATCGGTCCTGTTCGCCTCACCTACACCCACAATATCGTCCATTTCTCCGACTATCATGCACATATAGTAAGGAAACAGCAACACTTAATTATCAGTAAGCACTGCAGATCCAAAAACCGTACATATTCAGGTTGGTACAGTCTGTATGCGGTGGTTCTGGTCCGTGTACGCAACGATCGCCTTGCGATGCGACACAACGTTTCGATTAGTGCTATTTGCCCATAGTGTCCGGTTCAAAACCATAAGATCTCAGCACCCACACCACAAGACTTACTACCGTCAATGCAAAGAAGGCAAATTACTGTAAGCCGCCCCAGCAGTCTCTTGTCAAGAAGTTCTCGAAGAAAGTGAATTCTCTTTTTGTTTGGAAAACTAAGTTTCTATCAGTTTATATCCATGCGAAACCTTTTTCGCGGAGAGAAACCTGTGAAGTTTATACAAATTAGTAGAAAAATAAGACCTACCATTTGAAATTTGTATTGAATCGATACCTACTATTGGTTTGTACACATACTCTCGAATTACGTAGCACTACATTATTTTTAACGCTACTTTTTCCGAACGACTTTCGCCCATTATTCTTACAGTGGAAAATGTCTGTGTATAAAGGTGCTATTTATTATCTACGAAGTTAAATAGCCATACGGCACACCAACTTGCGCGTGGTGGCTTCTGTTTTGTCTGAGAAGCAAGTTGGGCAAGCGCAAAGGTCTCAAAGTTTTAAGGTTGAAGACCATCTCCAGGTTGAGATATTTAGAAAGGTCTTCATCGAACACCTGAGTGCTAAGTGCCCCAATGTGGACTACTCAAACGGCGCGTACCGCCTGTCATCTGAAGTGTTCTCGCCTACACGGAGATCTTACCGGTGTCAGCGGCAGGAAAAAAATGACACTTACGGACCTGAGAAAACTTATCACCGGCATTTACCCGCCATTCAGACAGGTATCAGTTTCCGAGAACTGTTCGTGCAACATTCTATATTAAAATAGGCGTACTTAAGATTTGTATAGTTTATTAGTTCAATACTTGAATTAGTTTATTAATTCAATACCTGAATTGAATTAATAAACTTTACAAATCTTGTATTGAATTAATAAGCTATACATAAAAATAGGCGTACTTAAGATTTGTATATTTATTAATTCAATACCTGTATTGAATTAATAAACTATACAAATCTTAAGTATACCTGTATTGAATTAATAAACTATACAAATCTTAAGTACGCCTATTTTAATTTATTAATTCAATATAGGTATTGAATTAATAAACTATACAAATGTTACCTGTGTCGTCGCCCTCGCGCTTATGATGGCTATGACCATCACGGTACTGTCTGACTGTGTTTGTGTACTCCTCATCATAAATTTATGGGGTATCTCGAATATTATATCCGAGTTATTAGTTTACGGAAATTGAAACACCAACCGGATCCCTCCTTAGCTCTGAAATAAATTTCAGAGAATTTCAGTGAATTCTTCGTGCAATGTGCACGAAGCTTTTAGAAACGACCATATATGTTTTCTCACAACGCTTAGCTGTTACCTGGCCTTCCGTCAGCAGAATAGGTTTAGCATAAGAGGTTGAGTAAGGATGCTAAAATTTATCTGCGTAGCGGCGTCATTCTGCGCGCTCGCTCTGCATTATCTATTGCGATAATAGGGCTTCTAGCAGAATCAGGCGTTGTTTTGAGCAAAGATGAAGCAGTTTAAGCAATCTACAGGCTGCTAGGCTCTATTTTTTAAGCAGCTTATTGAGCCATGCTTCATGGACATCGTACCGCTCATCAAGCCAGGACACTACACGGTGGGCTACGTTGGTACCGGTATGCAATAACTCGCCCACGCATCTGCCCAACCTAAACGTCGGACACAAGTACACGCCCTAATGACTGACTTTTAGGTGTAGCAAGGTGTCTGCCTAGAAGGTTTTCCTAGAAAAGCGTAAGCCCGTCAAAAAGCAGAAGAATGAACTCAAGAGCTCGTGTGTATCATACAGTAAGCATAGGGGGCTTAGGGACGAAACGTGTTACTAACGCTGCAAGGCACCAGTCTAAGCCAATATCAAGCTATAGCAGTCACTCATCTTGAGCACTAAAAAGCTGCTGAGCGGTAGTATTTCTCACACCTTCCGCGAAGTGGGCATCCTGTGCCTTTCATCGCAATAGACAGTCGTTTCTAACTTAATAGAAATCATTCTAAATTAACATTCGTTCATTTTGCACGACGAATTCCATTTAGCTATCTATACATGCAACAAAGTCGCGCTTTGCACGATGAAGCTCTGGAATTTGAGAATCAATAAAAAAAATCAGAAATGATAAAACTCTTTAAACTACACCGCACTCTTATTAGTCGGGCCTTTAGTAATTGTGGTGGAATACTTTTTTGCTCAAAATTGCAAATGTTTAATATCATTTTTGAACGCAATACCGAGCATATGGGATGAATAGATCTGCCCAAAACCGGTGTATTTTACAAAATTATGCGATTTTGTTAAAGTTCCCATTTTAGTGACGTCACTAATGTGTCACTGAACTACTAATTAAGGCGCACGATTGATAAGGGTGGCCGGTGTATTGGCTAAGGAAAAGAATACTGGGTTAATTTTACTACCACGTTCGCAGATTTTGTGTTTTCCGCTTTAGCCGTAAAAGCAACTGGAGATAAAAGAATTGGCCGTGACGGCGAAATAATGTGTGATCTCTACTGTTAGTATAGCCAAAGAGCGTAATAGTACGCCTATTTTTTTCGTGGTGCACGCCCATGAGTTTTTTTTTTATTTTTGTCACTCAGTGCATATAAAGCAGCTCCGAGTAGTAGGTCTAGACCGTCCTGCACAACCTAGCCCTTGGATCCTCCATGATCACCTCCCTTCTTGTTCAAGTTAAAGTCCTTGAGCCCGTCGTCCTCTGTGCTCACCATTCTTCACCAGTCGTTGGGCGAGCTTACTCGCGCTTTGCATCTCGATGATTTCGTCGAATGTGAGTTGAAGGGTCTCACCTCGTGCTCCCAGCGTTGTCTCACTACGCTTCTTCGTCCTCCGCTGTGGTGCTCCGCGCCGTGCCGTAGTCGTCAACTCCGTCGACCAACTCGTATCGTCCTTACCTCGTATAGGTCCCACGCTTAGCTGCGGCTGCTCTGACGTCGCTGCAGTCTCCCCCGTCGCACTCTGCGCAAACTCATTGGCTTCGTCCTCAGTGTTGTTGGTCGGCGTTGTGGCTTCACCTGGTTCTGCGTCGCTGTAGTCTCCCGATCCTTCCGTGGCGCTCCTGCTGGCGTCGTCCTAGTGATTCTCGTTGCGTCCGGAGCCACACTCGTCTTCTTCGTCAGTGGCGGCACTGGTCTTGACTGTGTCGTCGTCTCCAACTTGTCGTGTTACTACAGGCCCGCACTACCTTGCTCCACGCGCGCTTGCCGCCCCGGGACTTCTTCTCGTCGTACAGGTTCTTCTTGTTTTCGCCCTGTACCGGTATTTCCGTCGCGTGTCGTGCTCGGCGCCACTCCCGAAGCCACACCCTGCACCACCGTCGGCGTTAACTCTTGGCCGCTTGCACTCCCTTTATCCGCGTCGTCGACAGTCCTCTCCATCACTACGGCGTCCTTGGTTGCCGTCGTTGCTCCTCAGCTCGTCGTTTGGCTGCTCGTTCGAAAGTTGGGTCTCACTTGTCACTCGCATAGATCTCGTATTCACCGCGGGGTCCTCGTCGTCATCGTGCTCGGCCCCGTATACTTTCGTGCTCCCCACCACCGGTTCAACACTGCGCTGCTGCCTCAGAGGCTCGTCCACCACCATCACTCCCGCTACCGCCGTCCCGCCCGCACCAACACTCACCATGAGCCCCGTATCAGTCCCAACCATTGCTCTTGTGGATGACTCCACGTCGTCCGTCTCCAGCTGCTTGCGCTCTACTACCGCGACGGATTCCACACCACCATCCGACCGCGTCGTCACTTCCACGGCATTTTCATCGTTGCGCCAGCACCGCTTTCTACCGTGACGCCCGTTGTGCTCACCGTTTGCGTCTCTGCGGCCAGCACCGTTCTTCGTCTGGTTCTCCATCATCTTCCAATCGCCGCCAGTACCGTAGACACAGCTGGTGCCCTGGAAAGTACGTCAGCCATCACATTAGTACTCCCTAGCCCGGTACTTCGCGTCAAAATCGAATTCTTGGAAAGTATTCGCCCATCGATGTAGTTTCCCAGTCAGATTTGGACTCGTCGTGAGCCATTTTAGAGCCGCATGGTCGGTTACAATTGTAAATCGCCGTCCATATAAGTAAGGCCTAAATATTTTAATACCCCAAACAGCAGCGAGGCACTCCAACTTGGTTATCCCGTACTTGCTCTCGTTTGGACTGCCCACCTTGCTCGCATACGCGATGTGCTGCGACCCGTCGCCACCGTCCTGCACAAGGCACGCACCCAAACCCACGTGGCTTGCATCTGTCACCACACGGAAAGGCAGTTGAAAATCCGGATACCGTAAGGCTGGTTTCGTCATCAACTCCTGCTTCCCTTCGCCGAACGCGGCGTCCTGCTGTTCACCCCTCACCCAGTTCATGCTTTCCCGCAAAAGTATAGTGAGAGGCGCCATCATCGTCCCGAACCCCGGTACAAATCGTCGATAATAACCCGCTAAATGCACATATCTCTTTACCTCGGCCGCATCTTTAGGTTTAGGAAATTCACGCACTGCTGCAACCAGTCGTTCTAGGGGTCGAACACCGTCGCCACTAAGTTCGGGCCCTAAGTAATCCACAGACTGCGTCGCGAACACGCACTTCTTCAACTTCAAAGTCAATCCCGCGACCGACAATTTCTCCAAAATCGTCGCCAACTCGACCACGTGTCGCTCAATTCCACCCCGAGTGAACACCACAATGTAATCTAAGTAAACCAGGCAAGTAGTCCACGTAAGTCCTCGTAGCACACTATTCATGAGTCGCTGGAAGGTAGATGGCGCATTTGTAAGACCAAATGGCATTCTCACTAACCTATGTAAGCCCTTTTTAGTGGTAAACGCCGTTTTATCACGATCCTCCGGTGCCACCATTATTTGCCAATACCCTGCTTTTAGATCCAGTGTCGTAAATAGTAGAGCTCCACCCAGCGCCTCTAAGGTTTCGTCTATTTTCGGAAGAGGATACACATCCTTCTTTGTCACCTTGTTCAACGCCCTGTAGTCGACACAAAAGCGCACCTCTCCATCTTTGCTGCGCACGAGAACCACCAGAAAGCCCCACGCACCGTTGCCCTCCTCGACCACTCCTGCTTTGAGCATTTTGTCGACCTTTTCTTCCACAATACCATCTTCCATCTGCGCCTGCCTTCTGCGTTTCAGCATGACCAGTGCGGTGTCTCCTGTGTCGATGGGATGAAACACCGGCAATCCCCAGTACTCGCCGTCAACTGTCGATACGCCTGCAAGAGCTTCAAAATCAATGCTCGTGCTCCCGGCTCTTCTACCCCAATGCGCACCTCGTCCTCATTAGTAAGTGGCGTCTGACTGCCCCCCCCCCAAACTCACCTAACCACTGACTTGTGGTGAATTGCTTTTCGAGAAATGAGGAAGATGGGAAGTGACAGCTGGACACTAATCGGGATTAATGACATGGCCGATCCGAGTACAAGGATATGGATCCGGGGATGACTGATCGGGGCAGAAGCCATGACGATTTGGAAGGGAGGCGACGAGGCTAACTAGGACCCCAGTGGAAGACCGCAAGGGCCGAGATCTGGATATCGTGAGACCCGAGATCCGAGTGAGTAAGATGGATATCTGAGTGATCTAAGCCCGAAACCAAGATCCAGAAATATTCCTGATCGGAGGTATTCCTGATCGGGGTATTCCTGATCGGGGGTAGATTCATGATCGGCCACGATACGATGATTGCGCCACGGATCTGGGGAAGTCAGGTGCGGATACAGCTGGGGAGATGAACCAAGGAGAGAAAGGACAAGTAGCCTGGCCTGGCAAACGATTTGACGAATAAAGGACAGAGGAGATATAGATCCAGGCTGGTATAGGCTTAACTTTAAATCAGACTTCTATTTGCATTGTGTTACACAAGTGCCTTCCTGCCTTCAAGAATCGGAACTACATTGGCCGTACGAGCTCGGTGAAGGTTGGGAATAGCAGATCTAGTGTGGGTAGTGATAACTGGATAATATATTGGCCAGATCCTACCACCTAGTGAACTTTCCCTTTACAAGTGCAAATCCGTAAGGTTAACCGGATTTACTACTTGGTCGGGTATACCTAAGAGGCTCTCAACTATCAAGATCCTGCTATAGGAAGCGGCAAGTACGACGAAAAGGAACATAAAGGCAAGGGAACACACCCGCAAGGCAACCCCACGGTCGGATCTCAGATCAAGACCGCCAGATCATACAAGCTCGAAGGACTCGATTGTGATCTGGACCCTACATCGGACGTAGAGTGAAGATCTTCCACTACTACTCCACCAAATCCCCACGTCTCGCCAAGACATTCAAGCTTCTACCCCTTGAACACCTGTGCAGTTACCAGAGGAGCAAGATCCCGCCTTACCGACGGGCAGACAAGGTGAGAAAAGTTCGGCAGATCACGGATCATCGGGGGACCTCCGTTAGTCGGTGTATGGGTACTGGTGGGAAGTCGGATCCAGCAATTTCGCAGATTTTGCTGATCCCGCTACACCACAGACTCATACGCTCTGTATCCAACTCGTTGTTTATTGACAAGATAGTCATATCGTCGTCGACAGGCACCCACGTGCCGAGCTCCTTCTTATTGGGTAGTATAGCCTCTTTACTACTCAAGTTGATCGCTGGAACCAGCGCCCGACCATTCCTCACCGTCGTAACAGTCGCCGCCAGCATCACAACGCCTGTACTGTACGTGGGAAGGAACACGCCCTTCTCTCCATCCTTCGCCGTCACCGACACTTCGACTGGCATCACTGTACGGCCGGTAATGCACCATACGTACTGACGCCACTCTCGCGTTACCTCCCCCACCACTTATCCTGAACGGGATCACAATGATACGTCCTTCGTCACTGTAACGGACTTCGTTCCGGTCGAAGTCCATAGTTGCACTGTGGCGCTGCATGAATCAACACCCAACAGGAGCTCGTCCGTACCCCCTCCCCCGCCACTATGCACGCATCCACACTGACCACCTCGTTGAACACTGTAGTCAACTGGAATCTGCACACCCCCACGACATCCAGCAAGAACCCTCCAATGCCGTTAACGTAGTCCACCGGTGCCATCGTCGTCACGCGATCGCCATACTTCATCGACTCGGTGCCCGCCACCGTGTACCTCGCGCAACTGCCCAGCTTTACTTCACGCCGCGCCCCATCGACCATCATACACGCCGTGGGCAACCCGTCTTCCGACTCCACGTACTACGGTATCGCCCTTCTCTCCTCGGCGTTGTGCTCTCTTTCCTCGTTGGTGCTTCACCAGGCTCACTCGCTTGATTTGCTCTCGTCGTCGTCAGCGTGCTGCCGTGATCGCTATTGTCGACGCCCTTCTAGTGTCTGCAGAGCATCTTCGGCATCGCGTTTTCGTGCTTCTTGTCGCTCCCCTGCGACGCGTACCCGTTCCTCTTCTTGTTGTTGCTTAGCAACACGTCGCCGAGTCCGTACTTCTTTCACGCGTTGGCGCATGGCTTGCTTCCGAGCTTTCCGTCGCGTTGCACGGAGCTCATTCACACCATCGCCGTTGTTCTCGTCCGACGTCTCCGAGTCCGTGATCGTTGCACCACCAGTTGTCACTTCCACTAGGTTCTCGCCGTGCATTGCCTCGTTCGACGCCGCAATGACCGACTCCTCCGGCGCTACCTCCATCTGTGTCATCTCCGTGTTTGCCATCGGCTCGTCGACTACTGCCACGCCCGTCGTGGTTGAGCTTGCGCCTTCCCCAGTCTTGACCTTCTCTTTGGTAATCTCTGCGCCTTCCCCAGCCGAACGTGCCTCCTCACAACTGTGGTGTTGAAAATCCCACGTGAACTCTAGCTACTAGTGTAGTTAGGATGCTCCCACAACAATACGTCTACCAGAACGGCAAACGATCTTTCGGGCGGACCTGAAGACCTCAGTTCTGCCCTTGCACCGGGACAGACTGGACCTTGCGAACTACCTATATAGGCCAACCAGTGAAAAGGAGAACACGCTACTAGCACGAGCAAAGCTAGCAGGTGTTATAAATCCTCGTGGTCCCAACAGCGGAAGGGTACCAGGCGCGGGTAAGCCTTTTACGAGAGCACCGAGTGTCCAACACTCGGAAGGAAGAATATATGGGAGGCAATACTAGCACTCCCAACCGTTCAAATAGGCAAAATATAGCCGTCACGAAACCTTCCGAAACTAATCGGCCAATACACACACAATCTCTTGGCCTTGCCGGATGAGCCCTCGCTAGTAAGCTTCGAGTCCACCGACAGGCATAACACACTCACGCAAGCTTGACCAGACGCTTACCGTGAAGCCGGACCTCGCTCTGTGTGCTTGAGTGGAAATTCTGTTCTGTATTTATGATACCCTTTCGGGCCATGTCCTAATATGCAATCCTAATCAAGTATACAAATATCAAGTGGACTACGATCCGCTATGGATCACTTCGCATGTCTAATGACTCTTCGTGTGTCTGCGATGCTTCTCCAACCGCCACCGAGCGTTCAAACAGGCACTGTGCCTTCGCTAGAGTCGCTCCCAACGGCCACCGAGGCTTCGTACCGTGATCCGTCAGTTCTTGTCCGCTAAATGCGAATCCAGCTTACCAATAGTGACCACCTGGCTTAAGCGACATCTTGGCCATAATGGAGTATGAACGAAGGCTCGGTAGTGACTCCTCTGAGTCTCTTGCACATCAAAGTCACTTTCTGTCACATGAACGTGCGTTCGTAGCTTGAACTTCTTGGACTTGGTCTCGTCCCTCCTATCGGATGGTCCTAGGCGATTCCCGCGAAAGCACTACACCACACAACACCCGTCACTTTGTGCACATGCACCATGTAGACGCTGCTCTTCTTCACGATAGCTGCGTACGAACTTCACAGCTGCCATGGCTGGTCTAACGGAAGCCACGTAGCGCGCTGCTTGTCCTTCACCACGCACCGCCATCTCCCGATCGATTTTCGCCTTGATTGAAGCCAACATCTTGTCCGCCCCCGACGTTCTCGCCTTCTCCGCCATCTGCTCGTCATCGCCGTCCCCGATGGAGTCACCGTACTCCTCGCCCTTACTCACTTCTTGTGATTTGACCTCAACGCCGTCCGGCGCCACAACCTTGTCTACCCTCGCGTCTTGGGGAGTATGCTTGATCTCCGGACGCAGCATCCCCGTTACTACGCCCGTCCGCCGTTTCCCGTCGACTTCTTCGGCTCTTGGCCTCGACGCTGCAAGTACTCCTCATGCCTCGCCTTGGCCACGGTGTTAATGTAGTCTCTAGCAAAGTTTCCGGCCTGATGACATGCGTAGCACTTCGGTTCACTGGTGCACTGATAAGCCCAGTGGCCGCTCTGACCACGCCGATAACGGTTGTTTCCACTCGCCTGGACACCAGTACCCGCACTTCTGCCTCGTGGCGCACGTTGCTCCGCCGTCGAAACTCTACCACCACTTGGCTTCTCTTCTGTGGTCGCCTGCCTCACCGCCGCCTTCAACTTCCTCGGCTTTGGTCTACCAGCTGCACCACCGTCGCTAGAATTATCTCTGTCGCGCTGGCGTTTCGGCCGCGCAGCGGCTCTTTTGTTTTTCTGCCCTCCGTGGTCTGTTGACGCAACCGAAGCCCGTTTCTTATCCTTCTTCTTCGGTTCATACCAGTACTTGCCATTCCAGATGTGGCCTGGCGGTGGGTCCCAAGTCCCGGAGTATGCATTGTACACGCCTTGCGGGTTGGTGAATAGTGCCACCGTCTACACACCACCAGCCGCCGCTACACCGTCCTCATTACTAGCCGACATTAGCGCCGCCAGCCCCGTGCCACTGATACCAGGTATCACACTTGTCTGTCTCGTGGTACCGTCCATGGGTATGACATACCTGCTGGGTGCGATGGCCCACGACTGCCCAATGTTGACCATCCCCTGAGCCACGTTGTCCATAGGGTCGTCAATCTCTGTGGCCTTGTCGACCTCTTCCGGCGTCCTTGGCTTCGGATCTTGTTTCACGAGCTTCTCCGTGGTCTTGTCTAGGCACCGGTAAATTGAGCTGATAGTACTCTCTCGTTGCGGCTCACCACGTCTCAAAGTCCGGCTGCGAAGTCGGCATGTGTTTCTCGGTGCATCATCCTCCGCATGCTCACGCGCCACTCAGCTGCCGACTTGTCCAGTCTCTCTCCGTACCGTCTCAGCAAAGATTTATTCAGGTTAGTCCAGGTCCTTCGGCGCTCGCTCAGCCGTCGATCCATGCCCATCCACCATTTCGAAGCATTCTCCATTAGTTTATTGCCGAGAATAAAGTAGAGGGCTTTGTCTGATCACTTGCCTCTCCCACTTTCTTCTGCTCCTTTCAACGCCAAGTCGACCCGATCAATCCACTTGCCCACGCTCACTTTTGGTGACGGCGTGAAGGTAGGAAGCTCCAAGTCCTTCACGTTCCTCTTCGGATGTTGTTTTCCACTTCGACGCTCTCGATGTTCTCGATGCTCATGCCGTCCACGTCGATTGTCGCCCGTGTTGTCCATCATGACCGTCAGAGTTTTCATCGGAACCGCTACCAGTGCTGCTCATGCTATTACTGCTGCTGCCGCCGAAGTGCCCGCCAGCTCCACCGCATTCATCACCACTGGAGGAACTGCTCCAGCTGCTACCTTCCGACGACGGAGGACTCGGTTGCTTCGCTCGGCGCTGCGCTGACCGACGTGCACCTTCACGTTGTCCGCCTCGTGCTGCTTGTTGATCGTCGTGTCGACAATGATGACGGTCTCCACCACGTCGTCGATACTCGCCTCGGCGTCCGTTTTCGTCTTCATCACGGAATGCTACGCTGTGCACACTGCTATACCGTGCGTGTCTTATAACTCGGTCGGCGCCTCCTGGTGCCCGTCGTGCCTTCCATTCTCGCCCCTCGTCAACATGTCTTCGTCCACCACCAGCGAGTTGAAGGGCTTCCATTCCGTTTTCCAACTGCTGTAAGCTCGCTCGCGTCGATGCCAACTCGTCGATCTCTTACTGGTTGTCGCCTTCCTCACCGCCGGTCGACGTTGCCAGGCCTTCCACCGCCGATATCAGCTTCCTAAGCGTAGTCGCCACTGCCTCCATGCTCGACAATGCGTCCTTGTCCTCGTGCACCACGGCTGCAGCTGCACACCCATGCTGAAGTCCACTCACCGCGGCATTCAGTTGCTTGAGAGCATTGGCAGTGGATGACACACTCATCGCGTTCTCGGCTGCGCCATCACCCTTCGTTTCTTCATCACTCGAGGGCCCCTCATTGCTCGACCGGCTCTGGGAGGCGTCTCCGTCCCCACACTCATCGAAGTCGATCGCGTGCTATGATGCTTGGTCACTTGTTGTTCGTCGTGTTCACCCGGCGCAGCGTCTTCATTCGTCTTCTCCAGATCGGCTGTGTTTCTGCCAGCGACTGGCTCGTTGGCCTTTCGCGACGCCCTTCCCTCTCGTCCATGATCAATCTCTACCGACAGTTTGGCTGCTGACGACCTCGTCGTCATCGGTGCCAACATGTCGCCCGTCTTCGCCTTTGTCTGGGTCGTTGCTGGTGACTGCGAATGCGACCGTATACTCGAACGCCCCGACTCACTCCAATCTCGCTCCACACGTGGCTGCTGCTCTCGTAAATGACGCCCCTGAATGACCACCATATCACAAGTCTTCGTAACGCCTGCTTGCCGGCGGGTCGTAAGCCACAGTGCTCGCTGCGAAGGTTTGCCCCAGTTCGCCCACGTTACTTGTCGAACTAACCCAACTGTAGGCCACCGCAAAGTAGCCGGACTCTCGTCCAATTTTATTAACCTCAAAATAATGCGCTAGACTTAGCACTCCTTCCTCGTTCTCGTCTCGTTGCTCCGTCTCGGAGTTCTTCCTTACGACCAACAATGTCTGTTCGAACACGCCGTCGACCGCCTCGAAGATCCCACGCGCGAGGCCTTCTCTCGACTGTAACCCCGGATACACCAAACAGCAGAGTCACTGCCGCCAGACACCGCACGCCGCCTTGAAACCCGACCCACTGCACTGCACGTCGTTCCAGCTGTAGGCACCCGAATAGTGCGTCCACCACCGATTCGTTCACCTCGGTCCCGTTGCACGTCGTAGTCTGCTCCACACCTATTGAGCCGACTCCGACTGCACTCGTTCTCTCCAGTACTTTACTCTCCACCTAGCAGATCTCACAGGAGTGAGCTCCACTAAGCCAATCTAAAACTGAGCGATCAGCAGCTCGCCCTCCGACGGCTACCGCCACTGGCCTTCGCTCGTCGACCTCTCACGCGTTCTCGGTATCTGCCGTGCCGGTCGCCAGAGCCCGTTTTGACTCACTCGTATCACCCACTTCCCGGATCTCCGAACTTCTGGCACTCTTATGTCGAACTCACAGCCGTTCACCCCGGCTCCGTCTCCCAACTGGCCTAGAATATTCAAGCACGACCACTCGCCCATCTCCTCGGCAATCTTCTGGTACTTCATGGAGCACGTCGTCACCTCTCGACGGTGCCGCCGTCACTCTGTTACAGTATGTTTGGAAGCGCTCTTCGCTTGAACAGCCAAAGAATACATACAACAACGCTCGAGCACCATTGTTTCTAACGGAGCAGAGGTGGCACGAGCGTTGTTTCTTCAGTACAGGTTCAGCAGAATAGTCTCTGTGCTTTACTATAGTATCTTGTTTGCAGAATATTTGCAATTACAGGTTCGACACAATGGTCTTTACTATGGTATGTCGTTTGCAGAATATGTGCCAATTAAACAAATTATTGATTGGATCGAGCGTTGGGCCTCGATTAAAATTTCTGATTCTATAGTAAATGATAATTAGAGAGTAGAGGCACAGAAAGTTTGTAAGCATTTCAACACACGAGTGCAGCGGAATAAAGCAACACACAACTCACCGATGCGCTGAACTGACAAGCCAGGAGTACTGTAGTTAAATTTATCGAGCGAACTTCCTCGTGATGTTTTTTTTTAGCTAATTCGAACAGTATCCAAGATTCATGCAGGTCCACAAACGCTTGTTCGCATGGCGAGTTTAAAATGATACTACATGTAGTCAACTCCTGTCTTCTTCCCACTTTATTAACCCTTAATTCAAAACCGATACAACGTTGCTGTTTGGCCAAGCTGCCTTCGCGCAACATTCACGCTTATTATTGGCCAATATATTACCGTACTTGAGGTGGACGGTTCGAACGACACGTATGAAATATATAAACTTGTCCTAAACGGTTACTCGAGCTTGGACCAGGCGGCCTGGATCTGGATCCGGCCGTAGGGTTGCCTTGATGGGGAGTGTTTGCCTTTACGGTCTTCCTTTACATTTGCGTGCCTCTTCCTATAGCGGGATGTTGGGGGTAGTTAAGGATCGAAGGATAACCCGGCCGAGCAATAAACTCCGATCGATCTGGGCTCTGCATTTGAGGGTAGATCACTAGGTGGCTAGATACGGTATATATATTACCAGATATTAATAACCAACACTAAGACACTTACCCCTACACTTGCTAACACGGTGCGCGGCTAATGTAGTTCCCCTTCTTCGCGAGGCGTGAAGCACTTGTTGTTCCCAAACAAATTCGATTCTGATTTATGGTTAAGTATGGTCCCATCCTAAGCCACTATCCTCACAACTGCCAACCGACCACCTATCACCGCCTTATGTCCTTCGCACTTCTGCCCATCACCAGGTACCGTCTTCAACGTGGGCTCGCCATCATCCTATCGTAAATCTTGAGATCGTCCTCGATCGCCATGTCGAGATCCGATATCCAGATCACCATCCATCCTGGATCCAGATCGCCTTACCTTTTGGATCCGGATCCGCTCTTCCTCGTGGCCTTGGACATCCCGTTGCTACTTGAACCTGCACTGCCTCCACTTCGTGGTCACCGGAGATCGTGATACTTACACCGGTGGTTCTCTGACACCAGATCGGGGATCGCCTCTTCTGCCCCACTGGATCTCCAGTGGTCACTATTTAGGGAAAGGACCGGGTCCAATATTGCCACTCAGGTCCTGATCCATCCTTCTCTCTCCTTTCCCAGAATCCACTTCACCACAGAATTGCTGCTGACTACGCTGCTTCCGCGTCGAAGAAAGCCTTTTCAAGCGCGCGCTAAGCTTAAATGGAATCGGGAACTCAACATGCTATTGGCTGAAAGCCAGTTTGACACGTGTTACCGCATGTCAGCGCCAGCGTTCATGCAGCTGGAGATTTTTCTAGCCCCGTGGCTGCTTCGCTCGCCGCATGCATGGGTACGGCGCGGCTGGATATCTCTCGACAACGCCCTACAGCTGACACTAAGGTATCTGGCAGGAGGTTCCATGCATGAGGTACGACGCATTGTCGGCGTAAGCAAGCCTTCGTTTTATCGCATTATGTGGCTTGTAGTGGACGCCATAAACACAGATACCGAGCTGCGATTGGTTTTCCCGCAGTCGCCATCATCCAGAGAAGCCACGGCAGCAGCGTTTAAAACCATAAGCGCTGGGGGGGAGTATTTTCGGGCTGCGTTGTGTGTGTGGACGGGTGGCTTTTCTCGACCAGAGCACCAAGGATTGCGAAAACAGGTGAAGCCGGGCTCCCACGCTACTATAGTGGCCACTACCGCTGCTGCGGCGTTAATGTGCAAGCATGCTGTGATTTTCGCTGCCGATTTACATACATTAACGTGGCTCAACCCGGAAGCTACAATGGCAGCAGGGCTTTTGAGCACTGTGTGCTACATGGGGAGATGAGTGGATTTGAGAGTACATGATTAGGATTGCATAATAGGACATGGCCCGAAAGGGCAACACAAATACAGCACAGAATTTCCGTTCAAGTGCACAGGAGGTCCGGCTTCAAGGTAAGAGTCTGGTCAAGCTTGTTTGAGTGTGTTATGCCTGTCGGTGGACTCGAAGCTTACTAGCGAGGGTTCATCCGGCAAGGCCAAGAGACTGTGTGTGTATTGGCCGATTAGTATATCGGAAGGTTTCGTGACGGCTATATCTTGCCTATTTGCACGGTTAGGAGTGCTTGTATTGCCTCCTATATATTCTTCCAACCGAGTGTTGAACACTCGGTGCCCTCGTAAAAGGCTTAACTGTGCCTGGTACCCTTCCGCTGTTGGGACCACGAGGATTCATAACACCTGCTAGCTTTGCTCGTGCTAGTAGCGTGTTCTTATTCTAGCTGGTTGGCCTATATAAGTAGTTTGCAAGGTCCAGTCTGTCCCGGTGCAGGGCCGATCTGAGGTCTTCAGGTCCGCCCGAACGATCGTTAGCTATCCTAGCTGACGTATTGTTGTGGGAACATCCTAACTACACTAGTAGCTAGAGTTCACGTGGGATTTACTACACCAAAACTGGTGGAGCGACCCGGGAACAGAGTGTGACCATTGTGTACTGTTTGTATGGCCTCCCAGTTTACGAGCAACCAAGAGAAGAAGAACAAGAACAAGAAAACAAAAAGAAAAATGTCGAAAGGATCATCGACGGAACCAGCTACTCCTGTCCAGTCCGGCGGAACACGCTACGAGGGTTCAAGTCTGGACGTGACGGCTGCACGACTTGCAGCTGCCTCCGAACTCTCGGTGAGCTTCGAGGACGAGGCGGACAACGATCCTGACGCCCATGATTACGATGACTACAAGGATTAGACGCCACCTCCAGAGAGCCAGGCGCGACGACTCCGGAGACGGCCACGTTATCTTCGGGGTTGATCGGGGCGACGAAGTCGCTTTCGAGGAACCTCGCCGCTGAGCTGGACGACGTTGCTGGCCCAGATCCGGACTATGGCGTCTTTGACGATGGGACCGAGGGTTCTAAACCCTCGGTGGTGAATGCAAAGCGTTCGGCGTTGCTGAATGCACCTCGCCCACCTTTCAACGGTGATACACCAGACGCCAAGCGCGTTTTCGACCGCGTGCAAGCGCTGATAAACAATGATGAGTGGATGCAGCTGTTCAAGCCCATCCCCAAGAAACAGGCCGACTGGCCAGCTCTTACAAACGAGCTGCAGTATCTGTGAACTCGGTATCGACAAGCCAAGTCGCGGAGGACTAGGTCTCGCTACTACTTGCGTTGGGGTATGAGAATGAGACGTACCCGTCGACGATGTCGCTCCAAGACTGGAGCCCACATGAGGCTGGAGCAGCTCTCCAAAAGTGGAAGAAGAAGCTTCGGAAGGCCTTTGGGGCGATCGGAATCAGCTCGGGGAAGCAGCCAGTAAGTCGACCGACCGTTCAAGATGAAGATCCGCCCAAGATTCCGCTTCCACCAACACCAAAAAGGCTCGATCGGACCCCATCGACCTAACGGGGGGCTGACCGAGGTGCTTTTGGCTCTGCCGAGGTTTTACCGTACTTTCAAGACTCGCACATGGTTACACCACGTTCGGAGAGCCGTACACGACGTATGAACACCGATAACGAGGCTTCGCGTGGTCGTCGTGGCGGTGCACGAGCTTCCGTAAGTGGTGCTGGACAACGCCGAACCACCACCGACGATTCGTCTAGTGACGACGATGACTTATTGGCTCTTGCATATGACGACGAGGACCCCCAGGTCGAGTTGACTTGCCAGATGCGGGAGATTGCTGCGCTGAACGACTCCGACCCTACACCGAGAATTGAAATAGCCTCGCACCGACCGTTGGATCGTATCAAGCCGTTCTCGGGCTCGCGTAACAAGAGTGAGAACTCTATGCAGTGGCTACGAACGTTCGTCTACGAGATGACTGGAACGCATACAGAGTCTGGCAAGTGGTGCGTTCTGTTCCAGTTGAGCCTTCAGGACGGAGCCATTCATTGGTTCCGTCAACTTCCGAGGAAGACCAAGCGCAAGAGGAAGCTGCTGAGCAATGCGTTCATTCGCTATTACTGCTCGAAGTTTACTCAGTCTGCCCTGTCCCGTTACTACTCGGCGAAACGCAAACGTAATGAACACCTTTGCGACTACCTAAATCGACTGAATGGCTACGCTCGGAACGCTCGCCTACAGTTCGAGAAGAGTGGCCGCGACGCGAAGGAACACGTTCAGCAGTTTTTGGTGACGTGTGGTGATGATCAAATGGCGGAGAGCCTTTACCATACCCGGGTGAATGATATTCACGAGCTCGAAGAGATCATTGAAGACGTTCTCAAGGGCAAGGAGCGTATGGCGAAGCGTGACGGGGTGCCCCGCTTCACCAGAAACCGTGATACACGTGGAGATGGATCCCATGACCGACATGGTCGACGAGACCGACGCGAGTCAGACCGTCGCTGCGACCACTATCGCAATACACCGAGAGTGACGCTCGTTGAAGCCTCGGTGGGCGACCTATTAGCTGAATTGGAGGGGCGCGATGCTGTTCGAGGTGGTACCGAGCGTTCGGAAGGCGAATGGGACACGTACGACGATGACCAAGACAATTATCATGACTATTACTCCGACCATGGTGATAACGATGGTTCACCAGCGGATGAAGATCGACACCTTGCTGCGGCTAACGAGGATGAGCGACGAGCAGCAGCAGAAGGCACGTACGCTCGTTCAGACACTCGTCAGCAACGTGGGAACTTCTCTGATCGCGACTGAAGCTTCAATCAAGACCGCCGAGGTGGTGACCGAGGATTCAATCAAGACTTTCGTGGTCGCCGCGACTTCAACCGCGACAACCGACGTCCACAGTACGGACCATGCGCCGTGTGCGGTGGCATGAGTCACTCAGCCCACTACTGCAACAAGCGGTGCAACTTCTGCAAGCAACTTCACGACGCTGGAGTGCGAGCTCTTCCGCAACTTCCAAGACCTTGCAAAATTCGTGCGAACGAAAGGCACGAAGGGAGAACTCCCTCCTGAACTCAAGGCCGTCGTTCAAGAACGCCATTTAAACTAGACAGTCCTCCAACTACAACTGGGTTTATCCCTATGGGGCTGCCACAGTTAGCCGAGCCTTCGTTGGACGCGGAGTGTTTCTTCGCGTACACGGGGGGGGGGGGGGGGTGAGCAAATGACCTGAAGATTATATAAAAACCTGAACGCGACGGAAAATGAAAAGGAGTAGAATCCTCGGTGGGGGTGTTGGAGAGAGAGAAGAGTGTGCTGATGCTGATGGAGGCGCCAGCGAGGGTTCGTTCGACGTGGTTGTAAGTGCAGTACGAGACGAGTCCAAGGGTCACTCCAAGATGATGAAGTTGAACCCTGGTGAAAGACAGGGGTGGTGGTCGGCCAAGAAGTTAACCGACGAATAAGGAATAGAGCTCTGGTGCAAGGTGCAGTGAATGACAAGCGAACGAGGGTTCTCCTCAACACCGGAACGAACGTTAGAGTCATAACCGACACCTTCGCCAAGAAACTGCGGCTTCGCGATGTTCCAGATCACGAACGCCGTATCGACATTCCAGGAATTAGAGAAGGCAAGGTGTCGACGACACGACGAGCGCGCGTCAAGATTACGCTCGGATGGGAGATGGTGTACGAGTTCGAGATGTGGGTCATGGCGCATAGCGCCGGCGTCGACGTGGTACTCGGGACCGACTTTATGATCCCAGCTGGGATCCCTCTGGACCTGTTTCATGGCGCTGCGCAACTACCGAAAGAAATTCGGATACCGCTCGTCAAGACGAAGAACATGATTGACAGCGAGGATTATAGCAGGCATGTCACCGCAGGGCCTAACGAGCCTTTGACGATACCTGAGCATGAATGCCGAGAGTATCGACTGTCGAAGCAACAGATCGCACAGGACACACACGTACTATGGCTCCAACGGACGGAGAAACTTATCCCGTCGGTAACGAGTTTTCGTCGTGGACGTCCGGCGCGAATCAAGCTGACGAATATTTCAGACACGATGGTGCACTTTCCAGCTTTTCAGCTCATCGCTGTGCTGGTACCAGCCGGTGATTTGCCGCGAGGCGAAGGCTACGTGCGCGTGGACTCCAAAAGATATCAAGATTGGCAAGTGCTCGCCTACGAAGGTTGCAGAGACCGCGAGCTGTTCAAAAGTGTGAACTCTACGAACAATGGCTAGCAACTCAACCTCCATAGGTAGAGCGACCGGAGTATCCAAAGCCACAAAGGGTGATGGCACGGCCTTTCGAAGGCTCGTTGACGGATCCAAGCGATCGGCTGACGTGTGCAGAGCGTTGGGAGAATATCTTTGAAGAGCGTGAGCACGCAGAAGCCTGTCTAGCGTCTGGAGCGACAGCCGGGGGGACAGTGGAGGCCCAACTTTCCAGAATTCCCTCGGATATTGGCACAACGGCTTGTAACAGAGTCAATACTGTAAACGAAGATACGGCTGCGCGTCTACACGATCTACAGAGTGTGTCGAACGTGATGCATACCCTACCGAGTGTTCGTTTCCGGTCTGGCGTGACAACAAAGTCGGCGAATGACGACAGCCAGCATACGGCATGGTGTGCGACATTGACACGCAAGGACACGCACCCATCAAACAGCGTGCCAGACGCGTGCCGCTGAGATTTCACGGCAAACTGTACGAATTGCTGAGGGCTTTGCTGCGAGCAGGACTCATCGTTTTCTCAGACAGTCCATGGGCATCGCCAATCGTGATTGTGATGAAAAAGAACGGTCAAGACATCCGGCTCTGCATAGATTACAAGATGGTGAATGCTATCACCGCAATCATAAAATATGCGATGCCGCTAGTCACCGATCTGTTGACTGATCTCGAAAGGTACCTGTGGTTTTGCTCGCTGGACGCTGCGAGTGGCTTCTGGGCAGTCATGATCACGGAAAGGGTCGGCATTTGTGTATGCGCTGGGCCATTTCGAGTGGTTGTGCATGCCTTTCGGGTTAAGGAACGCGCCTATGATATACCAGCGTATGATCGACAACGCACTTTGGGGGTTCGTTCAACCTAAAGATGGGTGGTTTGAATACTCGGAGGCTATGCGTTTAGCCGAAGAACAAGCCAAGGAACGTCGTGAGACCGGCGCCGAGCATTCAAATCGAACCAAGTTCGAGGCAGACCACGGTGCAACGGCGGAAGATGACCCTGTCCTACAACTAGTCAACAGTCCCGTCGCTGACATGTTTACGACCGGGGAGCCAGATGAATCATCATTGGTACCTGTCTTCGGTCGGCGGTCGTTCGTAGATGACATTTGCTTTGGTGGCGAGGATTTCGACAGTTGTTTGGATACGTTGGACCGACCACTGAGAAGATTTGCCCAGTGCCGGATCAGTATTAGCTTCACCAAGAGCATCTTCTGTCAGCCCAAGGTGGACTTTTTGTCCCATGAGATTTCGCCAGAAGGTATTATGGCTGACCCGAAGAAGCTTACAACTATCACCGAGTTTTCGTTTCCAACGAGTAAGCGCGGGATGCAGTCGTTCCTTGCGGCACTTAATTACTACAGCCGCTTTATCCAAGACTTCGCAGACTATGGTGCAGCGCTGTATCAGCTGAAGGAAGAAGACTTTGAAGCCGGTGGCGACCTTTCTGTGGCACGTCGTGCTTTCGAAGCACTGCAAGTTAGAGTTGCACAGGCGCCCATCCTCAAACACTTCGATCGGTCGAAGGAAATTCATGTAATGCTGTTTGCGAATGAATGGGCGTTAAGTACGAGGCTTTATGCAGGAGCACGAAGGCAAGCTACACCCCGTACGATTCCTCGGTTGGGTGCTGAAGGAGTCCGAGATGAACTACCATCCACCTGAGAAGGAGGTCCTAGCGCTACTTCTGCTGTTGAAGGTGTGTTACATGCAGCTGGCCGGGAAGACGTTACATGTCTACACCAGATTCTCGACGTTAGAGTGGGTACACAAATCCAAGACGCTCTTCGGACGTGCGGTCCAGTTTGCAGTACTGCTTTCGCCGTGGCATTTGAAGGTAAAACGAGTCAAGGAGAAGGATGTTGCCTTTGCGCATCTCCTCCAGTCCGGTATTACGAACTTTGTAGACTTGGAAGAGTCGCTGGCGCCGGTGACCCCACCGAGTAAAGGCTCACCGACAGTTCGCATGGACCCTTCCATGCTGTATGCGAAGTTGCCCCGCGACTACCGATGTTTCGTTATGTCGTTCGATGGATCCGCGAAGACGGAGAAGTACGGCGGCTACGGTAGCTGTTCTTGGGTACTTTGGAGCGTACCTGAATGGAAAATAGTGATCGCTGCTAACGCTTACCTTCCATCCACCACTGTCAACGTTGCTGAGTACACGGGATGATCAACGGAGTGAAAGCAACAATTGCGCTCGGCGGTGAGGATTTGGTAATTGTGGGTGACTCAAGGCTCGCGATACAGCAATCATTAGGGGTGATCGCATGTCGGAAGGAATCATTGCTGGCGTTGCTAAATATTCACAAGGAACTCACGGCCAAGCTTCCATCAATGAAATATATCCATGTAGTACGTGAATACAACGCGTCCGCGGATTCGCTGGCCACAGAAGCACTGGAATCGAAGGTCAGTCGTGTGATTTTGGCTGAAAATCGCAAGTCGGAGTTGGTGTCACTGAACCGCATCCCAGAAATGATGTACGAGGCGAACGAAGACTCGGCAGACGTCCCACCACGTGAAGCAGAACATCAAGAACATGTGGTGACAGGCAGCGAGTGTTCAAAACGAAAAACTTTTGAAAATTTCGTGCGTGATGACAATCCAACAGAAAGCGATTATGGTAATGTGGCAGTGATGACCAGACGGCAGACGAAAGCCAGGAATCGCGTCAGGTTTGCCGATGAACACTCGGAAGGGGTCCCAGAAGCTCAAGAATAGCATGTAGAACGACGAGATACACCCAACGAGGATTCAATCGGTAAAGATTCGACAAACGATGCTTCCAAGACTGTGCCAGTAGCAGTCCCCGCTGCGGATGATATTGACCCTGTTGCGATACAACGGGAACGACGTAGACGGATAGCCGTGGCGCAGGACGATGAGCAGAAGTGGTCGAACATCAGGAAGCTGCTGCGAGGCCAAGCAGAAGAGCTGAATTATAAGGAAGCTCGAGATGCCTGCTAATATGCCGACCGATTCGTCTTGTCGGAAGACGGTGTACTTCACTACTTGGGTTTGAATCGTCGGTACGACCATGGTTGGCAAGAGGAGACCAAGCTGCGTCTAGTGGTACCGACAACGATGATTCAAGAAGTCTTACAGAACTGTCATGACTCGCTGGAAGGTGGACACTAAGGTGTGGTCAGAACGTTCTAACGAGTAAGTCCGATTACTATTGGATTGGTTTGTACGCCGACGTGGAGAAGTACGTGAAGTCATGCCCTAGACTGTAGCTCAAGCAAAAGCCGTCCACAACTTCGAGGCTATTCATCTGGCAACGTGCTGGCCAAGCGACCGTTCCAGATCGTCTCAATGGACTTCGTCATACCGCTACCGAAGACTCGCAGGGGCAACACGGCGTTACTGCTATTTCAGTGCTCGTTTACGGTATTTGTCATTGCCAAGGCTATGTCGGACACCTCTGCGCTAAGCGTGGCTCAAGTGTTCCAAGAATGTGTGTACCGAAGGTTCGGTGCACCGTCATTAATCAGACACGACCATGACCCACGCTTCATGAGCGAGGTATTACAAGCGTCCACTGAGATGATTTAGGCAAGATCGCGAGCGACTTTGAGTTATCGGCCGCAGGCCAATGGCCAACAGGAACGCTCGGTGAATTCGGTGATGACCTCCGTACGCGTGTACCGGAGGACCCTCTGTAGCAAGATCAGGATGAGATCACTGAGAGGTTGGTATTCGCTATTAATACTTCCCACGACACTACAAGGAAGGAAACGCCGTTTTATCTCGTTCACGGCTGGGACGCGCAGTCGACGCTGCGGGCAATGTCCTCATCGCTCAAACGAGGACTCGGTAGGCAGTCTGATGCGTTGGCGTGGCGTCGTGAAGTCAATCGACAACACGAAATCGCTCTAACTATGGCCAAGGATTACCAGGCGGTTGAGAAGGAGCGACGAGCCATGGAGCATAATAACGCGTTAGCGTTCATTTCCACTTAGTTGAGGTACAGCGGCTTTCTCCGCTTACTTTTAATAAAGTATGTCCTGCCATCAGCTTTCTCCGCTGTACCTCAACTAAGTGGAAATGAACGCTCGGTAGACCACCCAGAAGCTTCAACGGGTGTGCAAGATGCTGTAGAAGGGCCACCGAGATCTCTTTTTGAGATTGGAAGCAGAGTGCGACTTTACATGGAACGCGTCAAACCTGGCCTAACGAAGAAACTGGCTCACCGGTGGCATGGACCTTTTCGGATCAAACGCAAGGTGGAGGAGTTCGCTTATGAGCTGGAGTTGCCTGATCGGAGTGGATACCGATTCTACTCGGTGGTGCATGTGCCAAGACTTAAAGCCGCGAACGATTTCCCAAGTCGACCGAAGGTTCGTTTGGTACCAGAGGTAACGGATTAGTCAAGATTCGACTTTGACGAGGAGTTGCTGCCCGAAGACAGCTGGGAACCGGACCACGTAGCCGGTGAATATGAAGTCGAAGCCATTCTCGACGACCGGACACCACTGTCGACAAGCACTGAGCGGGCTGTACGAGAGTTCAAAGTCAAGCGGGTCGGCTACGACGAGCCCACTTGGGAACCAGCATTTAACTTGTCTTGTGGAGGCTTGCTATACGACTATCTGCGTGCTAAGAAGAGTGAGAGGCGGCTGCAGATGGTTCAAGTCGCACGACGCAGATTAACGTGACTGGGACACGTGAGAATTGTCCATAGGGCGGTACAGCCTGTGGTAACAGACGAAACAAGCTACTGTACCAAAATTTGTATATGCATTTGACGAATTACGTGAACAAGATTACGTTTTGGAAATGGAATTAAGAATGAAGACATGAATGCCAGCCAAGCTGCGACTGCTGGAAACGAACTCTCGGTGATACCTGCAACAGCTTGCTGAGACGTCAAGGAACGTGGAAAGGCCAGTACCGAGGCTTCAAGAGGTTTTCACGTGTCGGGCGGCATCGGCCAACACGGACAGTGAAGAAGTCGCTCCAGCTTCCTTTTCCTCTTCGTCTGGAGGTGAAGCTTGAGCTGGAGGCGGGTCACCTTGAGCTTGCGAACGGTCAGTACCGGTGCCAGCAGATACAGCAGCAGCTAAAGAATGAGGAGTACGCGGTGGCGAGTCAAAAATGCCGCGCCAGTGGGGAATAAGCTCCGTCGACGACAGTGCTGGGTCGACTACGACGCTTCGGTACACATCCTCGAACCGTGTGCCACGGGGGTTGAAGAACTCAGCGTTGGGCTGACACGGGAAGTATGTGGTGTTGTACGGGTGCTGGTGCGCAGCGTTCATCCACCCGGTGCGCCATGGCTGACGGGCATCCAGATCAGCAACCTCTGATATCCAGCTGGTCGTCCGAGGAACTAACGGCAGGTTCTCGATCGGATAGGGTGGAATCGTCGGCTCGAAGATCATCTCGGGACAGATGAACGTTCGCCCTGGGTGGTCGCCAGCTTCAAGACACCACTTCATGTACTGCTCTCGGTACATGCTTCGAAGCCGGTCAGCACGCTTGTTCCGGTCCTTGACACAAGTCTTCCACAACGCACGTTTGGCCTTCAAAAGTCCCTTGTCGTGACCAGGAACTTTGGCTTCCTCCTCGAAACCCTTCTCGACGGCTGCAGCGAGTATCCAGTGGAGACGCTCCCACGCTGCATAGCCGAGGTCATTGGTCGGACCATCACCATGAAGGTTAGCCTACAGGATCTTGAACCGAGCTTCAATTGGAGCACGCTTGGACACTCGTGCATGCGGATCAAACCCCTCCATTTCCAACAAAACACGGCTGGAGAGGCAAGAGTCGGCGGAGGATCTGATACGGATGATTCGGGTCCTCGTAGTCCATGACAGCCTGTAACTCTTCAAGCGTGACGCGGATCACCACGTCGCTCGACGTCGGCTCGGGCAGAACTGTACTGAGGATACGTTCCCAGTACTTCTTGGCTCCTGGATCAGCAAACGCCATGTCCAACAACGGGAGAACACAAGTTGGTAAGCCGGCCGAAGCCGGGACAGCTAGATGGCCGCCCGCTGATACGTGGTGAGGCATCAGTAAGGGTTGGGAGGTGTCCGAACCGCCGCGACGAGCAATTCCCGTGTAAGTCGCTACAATCTGACGGCCGGGGCCTGCATCCTGTGGAATCATCGACTACTGAGATGGCTGAGGTGGTAGCAACGGGTGAGGCTGTGGCGAAGCTGAGGGAGAACGACGCCGAGGAGGAGTCGGAGGTCTTGGAGGACCCAAACTACCCCAGTTGTCGCTCGAATCACTAGAGTTACCGCCATCCGGGGAACCTGAACCCTCGGTGGGCGGTGGAATACCTTCGTCCTTGGCAGTTTCACCTGCTGGGAAGTCTAACGAGGGTTAGTTGCCATCACCAGTGTCTCTAGTGTCCATACGAGAACCTCCATCATCATCGATATCCATAGCGTCATCATCGGAGCCTGGTGCTGATGCGTCGGGACGTGGAACCGATGGGGAGGAACTTGAAGCCTCGGTGGCTGGTGGAATAGCTTCACCGGATGGAGGATGTGCAGGGGATACCGGCTCCGAGGCTTCATTTCGTGTTGGGGTAGTCGCAGACGTCGTAGCAGGCGGGCCAGATGAAGCAGCATGGCTGGGTTCATCATCTTCGTCATCCGTGCCGAACATAAGGCGATCTTCTTCAACTTCTCGTGCAGCTCTCTCTGCGGCACTCAGTGACGAGAGAGGCTGAGGGACAGTCGGGATGAGCGGCTCGACAGGCTGATGGGGATCCTTGTCAGGTCGCGAAGGCTCGTCAGATGTCGGAACAGGTCCAGAATCGCCCTTGTGTGGAGCAGAAGTATCGGTATCAGCCTCCGGAGGGTTCTCGGCACCACCAGGTGGACTCTCGGTCATCTCCACATCGCTCGGGTCACCACTGAGCAGTGACGGTCAACCGGAGGATTCGACGACTTGACCGGTGACTTTGGAACAGGCGTACGTGGTCTCGACGCAGAGCGTGGAGAAGACGGTGCCGACTTCGAATGACTGCTCGGTCGACGCTTAGGTGACTTCGGCAACCCTGATGAAGGTGAGAGAGGACGCGAACAAGCTCTCGGTGAACTCAGACTTCGACTGGCGCGAGACCGAGCGGGAGATTGAGACCCAGAGCGAGTCTTCTGGTGTTTCTTCTTCTGCGCTTGCTTCCAGGCTCCGGTTTGAACAGTGATCAGCGACCAGATGTGGAGCTTGAAGACTCGGCAGGAACATCATCTCCAAGACCAGCTGACGTCATAGCAGGGCTGGCCTTGTCAGTGGGGATGGGAGCCTTGTCTTCAAGTGATGAGTCCGAGTCGTCGTCTGACCATTTACCACCTGGGCGAGGGCGTTTATGCGGCTTGCCGTGCGCCACCTGGTGGGCTGTCTTGGCCAGTGCAGCAGGAAGAGCCTGTGACCCCGTCAAATCGGCGGCCGCAGCTTGAATGCGCTGTAGAGCCACAAATGTCTCCTGGTCAAGGTCCAGTTTAGTGAGATCCAGCTTACCCGAGGTGAGATCTGTCACGAGCAACAGCAAACGAGAGTTAGTAATCGAACGGTCGGTGAGCATCCCAGAGGAAAGAGACATACCTTGTACGGCTATAGCCAAGACGTCAGGATCCATGCCGGCAAGACTCACGTGGGAACGAAGCGCCCAGTTGACATGGAGGAGATGAGTATTGCGAGCTTGCTGGTTCTCGAGGACGGTGTGCGTATCGTTATCGATGTACTTGCCTTTGGCCAACTTGACCAAGAAGGAGTGGAGTTGACGAGTCTGTTCAGTGTTCGCACCAATACCAGCCTTGAACACTTCGCGCTCCTTCTCACTCTGATTAAAACACATTTCAAAGATAATATGGTTCTAGGCTATCAGTCGGGCAGTTGCATTTGCAAGGACTCCTTGGTAGTGCAGTTTGCCAAGGACCACGCTAATGCAGCTGCTCCGACGTCGTGGAAGCTCCACCGGAACGTTAGTACGTCGTGAAAGATAAAGCGAAGATACGCAGATCCCACTCCAGCTGGAGGAGCTTCCATAGAAGCGCTACACCCCCAGGGGTTAATATCACCGGCGATTTTGACGATATCATTGATATTGATCCTCAGGGTATGCGCAACTTCGCTAAGATCACTGGATCCTGATCCTCTGCCACTCCGATATCAATACCGTATCAATATCAATATCAAAACATAAGTATTCTATCAGCGAATTTTGGCTTATACAAATAATAAGTAATAATATTACTTATTTTTATAAATACCATGTAAAATCTTAAGCGGATAAGGTAGGATATAGTTTTGTTGGCTTAAAAACTTGCCTCTTCATCATAAACATCATTTGCGCATGAAGCCGTTTATAATAGCCACTGAGTCGAATATTGGTTTCCTGTACCGCAGTATACACTTGTTTTTCAGGTAACGTTATAATTCAGTATGGCTAGAAAAGTGTCCCCAAATATGTTTAGGCAGAAAGCTATCCAATTAAAACATTGCAGTAGCCGCCACACTGGACCTTGTAGACTTTTATCTTCGATATAATAGTTCAGTTATCTATTACCGTGCGAAGAGATTTAATAAGAAAAAGTGAAGGCCACGGAAGACAACATGATTTCTACTGTGCTTTGAAGCAGTAGTGTCGGTTGTGGTCGATTGCAATCTTGGTAGCAGGCTCGCACCCTCAGTAGTGCGAACAGAGGCCTCAATGTCACTCAGAGCGCGTATAATGGTGTAAGCTTAAGAAAGTAGGAATTTAAAGACGCGATGTAATCGGGTGATATAGTATCGTTACAGTATCGGGAAGATCAATTTTTGGGTGCTCAAGGATCAATGATCCTGATACGAAGATCTCATCGATATCAGGTGATATTGATACAGGAGTTCGGGGGTCCAATATCGATATAGTATCCAATATCAATGATTGATATTAACCCCTGTACACCCCATGTACCGCATTTCCCAGCCAATCAGGAAACCGGCCGCGAACCAGACGTCCCTTCAGATTGGCGGTTCTTCACGAAGTTTGCGTTTTGACCAATTGGAACTCTGCCTCACGATTTATCGATGGAGGCGTTTTGCCTCCTTCCAGCATGTACCCACTTTGTCCGACACTAATGGATACATGCGGATGGCGCAAAATGCCTCCTTCTATACAAAGTCACTGTGTTCGCGAATGGGTTAACAGGTTTTGTCTACCTAAAGGGTAGGGAATCCTTTAACCCCCATCCCCACCAGCGCGAGACGTTGTATTAGACACGCTATGGGAAAATCCTTAAGCCGTATTAGACACGTTAAGCGTTTTAAACTTAGTTTTTGCATGGGTCCATACGAACTTGAAGTCAAAAGGGGTTAAGTATGTATCCACATCTTTCCCGCGTATCCGTGCAAAGATACACAGACATGATTTTTGATTTTAAGGAAATTAGATGCTAACGGTTTGGTGTGCAGCACCCTAAAATCCTATCGAGCATTAGAGGTGTGTTTTCGCGCCACTCATTTCTTCCTCATTTCAGAATCTCCCCTTAAGTTGGTAGAACAGATCGTTGCTGCAGGTGATGGCATTCTGTGGTGTAGTAAATCCCACGTGAACTCTAGCTACTAGTGTAGTTAGGATGTTCCCACAACAATACGTCAGCTAGGGTAGCTAACGATCGTTCGGGCGGACCTGAAGACCTCAGTTCTGCCCTGCACCGGGACAGACTGGACCTTGCAAACTACTTATATAGGCCAACCAGCTAGAATAAGAACACGCTACTAGCACGAGCAAAGCTAGCAGGTGTTATGAATCCTCGTGGTCCCAACAGCGGAAGGGTACCAGGCACAGTTAAGCCTTTTACGAGGGCACCGAGTGTTCAACACTCGGTTGGAAGAATATATAGGAGGCAATACAAGCACTCCTAACCGTGCAAATAGGCAAGATATAGCCGTCACGAAACCTTCCGATATACTAATCGGCCAATACACACACAGTCTCTTGGCCTTGCCGGATGAACCCTCGCTAGTAAGCTTCGAGTCCACCGACAGGCATAACACACTCAAACAAGCTTGACCAGACGCTTACCTTGAAGCCGGACCTCCTGTGCACTTGAGCGGAAATTCTGTGCTGTATTTGTGTTGCCCTTTCGGGCCATGTCCTAATATGCAATCCTAATCATGTATACAAATATCAAGTGAACTACGATCCGTTATGGATCTTCTTGCATGCCAAGCGATGCTCACACCGTCGCATGTGCCTCTTCATCCTTCAACGTCCCTTCCCAGACCGCGACCGAGCATTCAAAAGGTCGTGGAGACTTCCACGAGCTCATTCCAACCGCCACCGACTTCGCACCGTGGCTGGTCAGTTCTTGGTTGCTGAATGCGAATCCGGCCAGTCCCATTATTAATAATATGGACAGCCTGGGTTCAGTGACATTTTGACCACTAACTGGGCTCAACGAAGACTCGTTGAAGACTCGGTAGTGTCACAGTCGAGTCTCTCGCACCGTCAAGTTACTGTAAGTTATGTGCACGAGTGTTCGTGGTTTAGTCAACTTGAAGGCCGTCGGGTCTTTGTGTGGTGACAATTGTCGGTACAGGCGCGGAAATCGCTACACCACAACTGCCCCTGTCGCAATGGAAGCCACTATACTGGTGCCCGTTGTGACACTGCTTCATTCTTCAAATCTTCACACCAGTGCCAAGATGTCGAAGCGCCTGAATCGTGTTATCTCACGTGCGTTCCAATCACTTGGGCCACAGCGTCGGCGGGAACGTCAACAGCTGGAGGTAAGTCTGCACATCTTGACCATCACTACTCGGTACCTTGCTCATCACTTCTTATCAACCGTCGTGAATCTCAACAGGGTGACACCGAGCGTTCGAACGACCCGGCAATGCCGACGGAAGCACAAACATAATCTTCATCCGCCGCGGCGTCGGTGCCCTGCTCCATCGTCTTCCGTTCCTGCCTCAAGCTCCGCCGCAGCCTCCACGCCATCTGAAGCCTAGGTCGTGGTGTCACCAGCACCTCCTGAGTCTGCTGAAGCTTCTCCGTCTATCACCGCGGATTCGTTGCGCGCGATTATTGCGGAATGCATGGAAGCGTCAGTTGAACTCATGGTGACGTCCCTCGTTCCTTATCTGACCTCCATGGTTCGCCACCAAGTCCAGCTCAGCGTGGCGCCTCCCTTGCAGGGTGATATACGCACACAGCGACGTCCCGAACGCGCGGTCGGCTTCGATGAAGTACTGGCGGCTGTGGAGCCAGTTCCTGACGCTCTAGCTGATCTTCCAGCCCAAGTCGGGAACCTTCAGACTCAGCTCCGGTTTGTCCAGTCAGAAGCCATCGCTGTACGTCGCTCGCTTGCCCCTGAGATCATGGCGCGTGAGAACGCTGAGCAGTACCTGAAGACTGCCAACGCTCAAGTCGAGTTACTCCACGCTGACGTCAAGACACTACGAGAGACGAACGCTCAGAACCGCGTTTTCCTGGAGAAGACGAGGGCTTCCACAGACCAGCACACCGAGAAATTGCAGCTTCTGCAGTGTCAGATTGACGTCCGCGACAAGTTCGTCGAGAAGCTAGGCAAGCAGAGGATTCTTCGCTGAGGAAAAGAAGCCACGTGGGGGGAAGCGTGGAGCACCGCATGCGTCAGAGGGCGTGGCTAAGCGTCGGTGATTGCCATCGCGACGACTGGTTGGCAGAGATGAAGCTGCGGGGCCGCGCGGTAAATGTGTCAACGCTGTACTAAAACACGTAGTATATATATATATATAGCTTAACACTATCTGATCTTCGCTCCTGCAGATGACAGCGTGCTCTTCAAGGAGATTTGGCGGGTTCTTCGCCGCGATGGTTGGGCGGTCAAACCTCCTCCTCGCCGCAGCCTAGATTGCGGGTATCGCTATGTGAAGCCAGGCCACAGTCTGGACGGCATGGAGGGCATCGACTATTTTCTCGGTGAGCGAAGACTTGTTGACTACTATATTCAGCTGCACGACAATGTGGTCGTATGCACCGGTGACATGGTGAGCGTACTACAAGAGAAGTCAGCACAAAGCAGCACAGGAAGTGTGCTTGGTAATCTACTGTGCCGGTGGCCACGGAAGCTTCGCATGTTAGCACGTCTGATGAAGAGTGCGGTAGAGTTTGCGATGGTGGACATGGTGGTCCAGCTGGTGCCCTTCTAGAAGGCACTGGCGGAGACGGCGGACAAGGCAGCACAGGTAGTGGTGCCGCAGCTAAGGCGAGAGGTATTGCATCTCGGGCTGTGACCGGTAACATGGCCGTCGGAAGAGCTGTGGGGCGGGGAAATGGCTCTCGTGACTGTGGAAGACGTGATCAGGGCGCTACCCAAGTTGTGGAATCCGAAAGTCGTGGCAATGTTCTCGCTGCGGTTGCCAAGGGCCCGGCTTCAAGTGTGGGTGGTACCGGTGTCGACCAAAGTGATCAAAGCACTGGGGGAGGAATCGGAAAAGCACCAAAACTGTCAGTACGTCGTGCACTGGCAGTAGAAAGGGGTAGTGAATCTCGTGGTGGTGGTAATAACCCCGTGAGCGGTATTGCACAAGGTAGCCGTGATCCAAGCTTCTTTTGTGTTCTAGCAGATTAGTTAACATTTACTGGAAAAAGCTGATTTGCTGGGTAAAATGCGTATTCTAGGTTACCTGTGCTCCACGTTGAAAATAGTGTTCTTGGCCGGCGACAATATGCAAGCCGTTGCCTTTTCCAACATATGGGATGGTAACGAAATCCAGATTAGTCTCTCTGCGTCCCAAGTCTTTGAGGTTCTGAGCCGCTTCTTGAAATTGTGGAGAGTTGCACCACGGATCATCAGGGAACCCGAAAAGCGTGCCAGACGGCACTGGAGATTGAGCAACTATAAGGGAAAGTGTGCCACAGACCCACAATTTCCAACGTGGGTAAATCATACGGTCATTTTCTGCAAGAACGGACTCCGCCCCCAAAAGTGCGGTTAATGCTTTGTTGTCCACTTAAAAGAGGATCGTGAACAATTCGATAGCCTCTCGAAATCGTTGCAGCTGCTTCCTGTCTCGCCTACTTTCTTCATCAATCTGAATTCTAACGGAGTACGTCTCAGAGGTAGATGTTCCGCGATGGGGTTTACGCACGACCAATGAGAGTTGCAGAGGCGACTCAGCAGAACTGTAGCGTCTTGTAATCATACTGTTGCGCAAACAGATAAGCCAAAGTTGTAAGAAGTCGTACGGGTGCGCCATATCGGGCAATTCCGGTTACGAAGACCGAGGCAATTAACACTGTCTGTAAGAACAAACTAGAATTTATCATCGGATTTGCAATACTATATAGCGTTGACAGTTTTTTTGTTATTTGAACTATCCGGGATTCTCATTGTCAAAATTGAGTTTTTTAAATGACAAACGATAATTCTAGAACTGCCGACACGAACACCTCGTTACTCTGGCGCTTTATGTTGTTTCATCTACAGTCAAATAGACTTGGCGAAAACACTATTTTTGGTGATAGTTGCTGATGACTGTCGATCGATTTCAGCTAGAAACTGTCCAAACAAACTTGTGCATAATTCAAAGTCTAAGCAAAACCGTCGTTATTAACTGTAAGCTACTGTGATGTGAATGGAAAAGCAGCTAAACTATATGGCAGCCTAGAACTGCCCCACCGCTCACGAACTTAGCAGTAGTATAGACCACCATAAGGAACGCCAAGTCCACACCCGCCGCCATACAGACCCGCACCAAACCTATCCCAGTAGCCCAACGGATAGGCCCAGCCGGGAACGCCACCGCACATGAATCCGAAGCGGTAGGGTCCAAAGCCACCCCAACCTCCCCAGCCACCCCAGTCGCCAAGTCCCCAACCACCAAGACCTCGACCGGATGGGGTCTCGGTGGAGGTCATTTTCATTTTTTATAATTATTCATTTTTAATCTTTATTTATGAAAACATTAAAAAAATATGTCCAATTCGATCAAATTTCATTTTTTAATCAAGAAAAATATAAAAAGGCGATTATAACTTAAAGGTAGCCGCCAAGTCCCCAACCACCAAGACCTCCACCGAGACCCCATCCGGTTGAGGTCTTGGTGGTTGGGGACTTGGCGACTGGGGTGGCTGGGGAGGTTGGGTTGGCTTTGGACCCCACCGCTTCGGATTCATGTACAATGGCGTTCCCGGCTGGGCCTATCCGTTGGGCTACTGGGATAGGTTTGGTGCGGGTCTGTATGGCGGCGGGTGTGGACTTGGCGTTCCTTATGGTGGTCTATACTACTGCTAAGTTCGTCAGCGGTGGGGCAGCTCTAGGTTGCCATATAGTTTAGCTACTTTTCCGCTCACAACACAGGCTTACAGCTAATGACGAAATTTTGGCTTATGGCTATGGAAATACGCACTACAGCTTTTATAAAATGTTTCTAGCTAAAATCGATCGACAGTCATCAGTAAACCATCGCCAATGAGAGAGAGAGCAACTACGTCAAGTTAAAATCGAGTTTTGAGGAAACTACCCAGACACCAACTGTAACGAGGTAGGCTATTGTAAGCGTCGATGAATATGGTCTTGTGAGCAAATTCTAAAACTACCATTTAGATTAAAAAACTTAAAATTTGAGAATTGACAACATAAAAAACTCAAAAATCGAGTTTTGAAACTACCAGTATACCAACGTTCAATTCTAGCGCAAATTCGTTGATACGTTCTAAGCTGTGCTTTCTATATACTGGGTCGGCTACAAGTCCCTGCAAAATGTTGTGTAAAACTCGCTAGTAGACCTTCATTGGCTAGGGCAATATCCCGCTCGATTGCATCACGAATAGCGTCAACGTGATTCAATCACTGCCACTTCCATCATTCGTCTTGACACTCCAAAATCGGCGACTTTGCTGCTCAAGAACTACGGAAACGATGATACTGGAAGACCAAATAAAAACATCGACAGAAATGACCAACTCCGAGCTGACCTACCACCCCCTCCTGATCACAACTGGATTTGCCTTCAACACAGCAAGTCGAGTACCGACAAACGTACCAAGTGAGCGCGAAACCAGGGAAAATGAAGTTCACCACCTTCCTCGTCGCCACGATGGCTGTCCTTGGTGCTGTCGCCGCAGCTGATCAGCCTGTCGTCAAGACGCCGGCCGAAGCGCTCGAACAAGTTCAGGCGTCCACATTACCGGATGGTGTCGCGCTTACCGGTGTGACGGAGAAGATCGACCCTCCCGCCAGTAGTATATAGTGGAACATTACGCCGCCAATTTTTTCCTTACCGTAATTTACCAACGAGACCAATCCTGGAACGTTCTTTCGGGCCAGCTGCTATTGTGACGACGCATTTTCTCGACTACCTGAGAGCGAGAGCCACGTCTTTTGGATATTAGGGTAGTTTTAGAACCACTCGACCACTGAGATCTAACAGCTGTTGGTTTCATCGACGACCCCTCTCGACCAGCTGAGAGCGGTCCTTTACTTATTATTGCTACTTCATAGGTCTCTGGTGTGAAACAATATTTTCTTATTCTCAAAACAATTAAAGGGGCTACGTATATAGATACAGCATTTATCTAAATAAAAGCAACTGATGGTGAGTATAGAATTTATTCTACATCAATATGAAACTATATCGTATTTAGAACGTGTTTCTGAAGTATATGATGAATTAGAGCAAATAGGAAGACGCGCAAATTTATACGAGAAATATTTAAACGAAGTTTATCAAAATCATCAAATAATGCATTATCGAATGCTTAGTGCGCTTGATCTAATAGAAGCAAATAGCTTAATTTGACAAATATCTTTTCGAAGAAAACCTTAAGATAGATAGGATATTAGATATAGCTGGAACAATAACGTATCAAGAAGCTCATGCTTTAGTTGATAGATTTAATTTAATGGTCCAGGGTATTAAAAGCGAACTAATTGAAACTGTTCATAAGCGAAAGCATTCGTCTATTTTTAATAATCAAATCGCCGAAGAACTAATCGCTAAGATAATGTATCCATCGCGGATGATGAAACAAATGCAACAGTTTGATGACATCGAAGATTTCTTTGAATCCATGGGTTGCTAAATTCTGAATTATTTATTTGTTTCTCAAAAAATTAAAGGGGCTGTGTTTATTGATACCCACCTGATAACATGACGTACGAACTCACTTTCGGAAAATATAAGGGCAAGCCAATCGAAGAAGTATATGGATCTGACCCTGGTTATTGTCGATGGATGTACAACCAACCAAGCCTTAACATTAGTGAGGACATTAAGATCTTTCTACACTCCAAGTTTCTCTCTAATGATACATCATATATGACTTGGGGTAAGTATCGAGGTAGGACTTTAAAACAGATCAGTCGAATGGATCCCGGCTATATCGATTACCTCCGCAAGAGCGAATTCGTCATTGAGAAGTGTCCTAAGCTACTCAAGCAACTTAACTAAAACTATATATATGTATTTTGTTTCATAAATTTAGAACCTAAGCTGTAGAGAACTCGAGAACCTCTCCGGTTAGTCTATCGTAGGACAGCTCTTGCTCACTCACAACCAATACAAGCATATTTGTTCCCTGGCATCCAGCATTTACGCCCTGGATCTGAATAGCTTGAGGAACATCACGCTCTGTCAGGCGACTAACGTCAGCGATAAGAACACGGTTAGTTAGAGACCACGTCTGATAGTCAAGGAGACCATTCACCAATTCAGGAGTCAGTTCACCGTTAATCGAAGCGATCTTTGCCAGTTCGTTGTGAAAGTGGTGGAAGTCGTGTTCATGGCTAATGTCGAACACCTGAGTAGAACCAATACGAACATTGAAGTTGCGAATCGACGAACCAGGATGGAGAGTCCAAGGAGCACTATCAAAAGGACTCTGAAACTGCTGAACAGCAGCCAAAGCGTAATTAACAGTCTGTTCGGCGAAAGGGAGGAGAATGACGTACTTAGTGTTCTTAACAGAAGCCGATAATTGAAGATCAAAAGCAGCAATCAGCTGACTCGATTGCTTTCCGATACCAGCGCGCTGGTAAAACCATTGAGCATAGCAATCATTGTAGCGAACCTTCTTGACGGGTTCAGAGATGATCGCCTGAGGGTTCTCGAGATGGACAAACGGTAGTAGTAATAGCCAGCACATTACACCGGCAGTTTTTTTCTTAACTTTATTTAATAAGGAGAATAGGGCTAACCGTTTCGAATGCAATGCTACGACTTTGACGACACAACCTCTCGACCACCTTAGAACGAGAGAAAGCGCCACCACTTCAGAAGTAGTTTTAAATGCTCTCGTCTCCTTAGAAGCGACAGCCGGTGGTTTCAATGAGGACAACCTCTCGACCACCTGAGAGTGAAAGCAACGTCTTTTGGATCATAGGGTAGTTTTAGAACCGCTTAACCAACAACATTCAAACTATACATTGAAAAATGCAATAGAAAATTACGCAGGCATATTTTTACAGCAAGGAATAGCTCAGAGCAACGCGACGCGTGGCGTCTCACCATTGGTTGGAAGTTCTATGTGACACGCCTTCACTTCCGCTTAAGTACGTCCAGAAATTCTCCGAATCTGCCCCGTCGAAGAAAGATGGTGTTGCTGTCGCTAACATGTATGATTGTCGGTGAAACTGGAGGCGCGTTCGACGTGAAGATCGACGATAGTGAGAAGGGTTCCGTCTTGAAGGAGGTGATAAAGGAGAAGAGCGATGGAGTAATCACAGCCCCTGCGATGAAGCTGCAGCTCTTCCTGGCGAAGAAGAAGGACGGGGGATGGCTGGATGGGGCTGGAGCGGCAGCTGTGACGCTCGATGGAGATGGACACCTCCAAGGCTTTGAGAAGATGGATCCCACGTTGTGGATCAACAATGACAAGCATTTCGGAAAGAATTTTGGACCTGCTGAGGGCGAAGTTCACGTGCTGGTGGTGGTTCCAGAGTCGTTGGGTGTAGATTTCCAATTGCTCCAACTCCAGGAAGCACTCTTGCAGCATACGTTAATGGATTCACCTTCGTCGACGTCAGCACGAAGTCGTGACTTTAAAGCGAGTCTGATCAGGACGTATCAGTGCGACATGGGGACGTATCAGGACGACACGGAGAACCGAATGCTGCGGTGCATGTTGCTTAACACAGCGCTTCCGGCGGAGTTGGTCATCGCCTCTCATTTGTTTCGTCGGAAAAACGAGTCTTTCTCTCGTGAGCTGATGGGCTTCGATCGCATTGACGATGTGAAGAATGGATTGTTGCTATTCAAGCCACTGGAGCATGCATTTGATCACTTCCAGATCAGTTTCATTTACGATCAGGGCAGCAACGAGTTCCGTTTGAAAGTCTTCGATCCTTCATTGCGACGACAGCGATTGTTCGCAAAGCTGAATCCAGACCAGCGCGATCTTCTGCTTCGAGGCCAAATACTATCGAAACACTGGAAAAAACGTGGCCCAAGGCTTGCACCTGGTACTGATTTCAACATTCAGACAAAATTTGGTGACGTCGAAGGTCAACCACTGTGCTTCATGTCTGTGGAGCGTCCCTACAAGCGCTGCTTGAACTTACAAGCCCGATTAGCGCGGAAGAAAGCGATCAAAGCGAAGTGGATTCACCCAGATGAAGACGAATTTGAAGATTTTTGGTCGGAAGGAATGTCGTTGGCTGAAAAGATGGATTTCTTTTCCGCACGTGTTAGCTAAGACTTCTCAGTTGCCGAGTCGCAAGTCCAACGACGAACGCCGATCTCGTAGGAATGGTAAGTCCAACGACGAACGCCGGTCTCGTAGGAATGGTGCAGCTGAACAAGGTGGGCTACATATTGGATACTGCAAGCAGCAGGGAAAACCGATATATTTTATCTTAACAAATATAAAGTTAATAGTATATAAAGATGACGTACTCACCCGATCAATATCTCGCTAGCAGAGAGCGTATCAAGGAAGCGCAGAAGCGCTACTACCAGCGCACGCGCGAAGCTCGTCTATCCTGTCAAAAGGGGTATGACGATAAGATAGGGACCAAATTCGAACACACAAGCGGAAGCCCGAATGCGAACTTAGTGCCAGAGAAACCAAACTTAACGGTGAAACCGAACCTAGTTAATTAATTAAAAAAAAATCTCACATAAAAAGTCAATCCGTATATAGACGATGACTGACGGTACCACGCTTACGATTTTGAAGGATGCCCTCGGTGACCTTAGTCAGTACCATTCGTCTGGGTGGTTCTGGCATGCAGTAGAGGGTGAATGGATACCTATAGGTAAAACGCAAGTTTATCCGTGCCCTGGCTATCGACCTAATGTCAACCCACGGTGTTATTGCAACACCCCGATCAAGCGACACTTCCTTATTATCGACATCGATGAGAACCATCACTTCGTTGGTTCAGAGTGTGTTAAGCTCTTTGGTGGGCACTATAAGGCGTGCCTCGGCTGCCAATGTTGGTACCGAGGTAGCTACAAATACTGTAAGGAGTGTCGAGACCGTGGTCTGACTTCTTTTAGTGAGACGAGGTTAGCATTTGGTAAGTACAGAAATCGAAAGCCAGAGTCGTTATTGGGGGTGGATGACTCCTACATCCGCTTCCTATTTAAGTCTGATATCGTATCTGAAGCCTCTAGACTGGATTTAGCACGTAATTTACTCCCAAGAACGGTTATTGGAGGCAAAGACAAGTACAGTGATAAGACATTCAATTGGGTCAAGGCTCACGATCCAAAATACTATCGCTGGTTGCAAACGCGCGACAGACCCTACGTCAAGTATTTGAATTAATTAATTTCGAAAAATTTTGTATGGGGCACAGATGTAAAGTCGATCCTGATACAAGATCCAATGATTATAAAGTCATTTCCACGGGAATAATATCGCCAATAATATATAGGCAACATGTTTGCATACGAGCTCGAAGGTCTAAAGAGATTGAATATTGATGCTGTTCGCTGGGGCAGTACCTACCGCGTTAAGGTGCGTGGTAGAACTGGTAAGATGGTTTATGTTAGCAACGTTTCCCGTCCGAGCAATCAGAAACTGCTAGCTAAGCAATACAAGATCTCTGTCGAGTCTCTGAAGAAGCACATGTCCCCGAATTACCATACTAACCCCAAGTATCGTTTCTACAACGGAAAACACATGGAGTCGCACCTGTATGAAGGTATCCAGCCTACTGAGTTCCACGACAAGCTCGAGAACGTGCTTGCAAGCCAAACTAACGCTTTCAAGGTAAACATTGCTCTTGGCTACGATCTCGTAAGCCTTACGGATGGTAGTTTTACCCAGTACTGGCACCCGAATCTGGCTAATACTTACGTGTTTAAGACCCCTGTTGCTACCAAAAGTCGATCTGACATTCGTAAGAAAATTATCTCGGAGATCAGGTTGATGGGGTTGGCTAACACGCTGAACTACCCCAAATCGGGGTATAAGCTGAAGTCAATCACTGGGTTCAAATTTACATCTACTTTCGCGAGCATGCAGTCGGCGATAGCGAAGCTGTTATCCCACAGAATATCCGCGAAACAAGCACGTAATCAACTTCCCCAAGGCCAATAACAAGTGTGTGTTCCACTGTATCGCATGGTACTTACATCAGCATGCTAAGAAAGATCCTCGTCGGATCCTGGCCCATGTGAAGGAAGTATTCAAGCGCTACTGCTCCTACAAAGGTATCAGCTATACGCTTAGTCTGTTCCGTAGCTTTAAGCCGTTTGACCTCCTACAGCTTGACGAGCTTGAGGAATGCTTTCATTTCGGTATTAACGTCTACTCAATGGATGTAAAGACCGGTAATGTTGAGTGTATCCGTCGTTCGGAGAGAGAAGGAGTGGCTATGGATATTCTATCACATGAGAATCATGCTTGTACATCAAGAACGCTGATATACTTCAGTCCAAGTACCAATGCTCGAAGTGTGAAATGATTTTCGTTAGCTCTACTAAGCTACGCGACCATGCCAAAAATCAGTGTGAGCTTGTAAACATCGAGAGCTTTCCAGCTGAGCCAACTATCTATAGACCAGCCCCGAACACTATTCGATCAATGCTAAACAAGTACTCCATCAAGGGCATTGATCAGTACCTAGATCATTATCTCGTGTATGACTTTGAGGCCATTCTAAAGCTAGTTATGACACAGCATGGTGAGAATACTGTCTTCACCAATGAGCATATCCCCGTATCAGTATCTGTATCTGATAGCTTAATCAAGGAGGTGCGTTGCTTCGTCAGCGATGAACCGAAGATGCTACTATCGGACATGTTCGAATATATTCACCAGGTATCGATCAAGATCCAGCAGTACAACGTGCACAAGTACGAGATCCTCCTGCGGAAAATTACCGATGCTCACGGCTTTACTGGTATGGAGATTCCAGGTGCTAAACTCGACAAGACCTATAAGATGATCGATGTGGATGGTTGGATTAAAGAAGGGAGATATGCCTGCTTCTTCGACTTCCATAGCACCCTCGGGTTTGGTAAGCAGAGGTCTGACTATGATAGGATAAAGCAGCACCTTGATCAAGTTCCAGTGCTTGGGTTCAACAGCGGTCGCTACGATGTAAATCTGATTAAGAACGATCTCTTCGCCTTTATTGGTACAGACAACATCAAATCGGTAATCAAAAATCCTAGCTACATGTGTATTGCGACCTCCAACATGAAAATGCTCGATATTAGCAACTATGTACCAGCTGGTACGAGCTATGCAAAGTACCTCAGCACATATCTAGGCGACTGCAAATGCGACAACAAGATTCGATGTGTCTGCGGCTTAAGTAAGGGCATTTTCCCGTACGAGTTCATTACCTCGTTCAACGTTCTAAGTCAAACTACGATTCCTCCTAAGTCAGCTTTCGATAGCGATCTCAGTGGAACTAGCATCAGCGATGATGACTATAAGCGCGTGCAATTCGTCTGGGAGCACTATGGGATGAAGTCGATCAAGGACCTGCTGATCTGGTACAACAACTTGGATGTGGTACCTTTCATCAATGCCATAAAGGCTCAGCGTGAGTTATTCAAGCGTTTTGAACTTGACATGTTTGCTGATGGTGTATCCCTACCCGGTCTCTCGGAGAAAGTCATGTATCAAACATGCTTCGACAATCTCCAATATCCTAGTAAGACGTCTCCTCAAGCGTTTCGATTCCCTAGCAAGCGTATGAGCGGCTACAAGAGTCAGGATGTTGAGGCTAAGCGCGAGTTTGGTATGACGTTAGGACACCTAGATATACTGTTAAATCAACAGAAGTATCTTTGTGGTCTTTGCTACGGACCTTTGAGCACTGAAACTGTCTCAGCTGATCGAATCAATAACAAGCTTGGGCACATCGACGGCAACATCTTGATTAGTTGTATTTCGTGCAACACCGCTCGCAAGGATATGTCTCTCAAGGGTTTCCGCTACAAGAAGCTGCTCGAGTTCAACTCAGAGCGACTGGTCTATTCCATTGACAAGGAGGAGAAGGACATCTACGGTAAGATGGAAGCTAACATTGCTGGTGGTCCATCCATTATCTTCAATCTCTACGCTAAGCGCAATGAGACGAAGATTCGTGGTGGGAAGCTGTGTAAGAAGGTAGTCGGGTACGATGCTAATGCTCTATATCTCTGGGCTCTCGGTAATGACATGCCATGCGGAAGACTTACAACTATCGAAGCTTATCCAGACATTGTTGAGGATATCAAGGACGATAAGATCTTCGGCTTTCTCGAGTGTGATATTCAGACACCAGAACACTTGAAGCAGTATTTTGGTGAGATGATCTTCAAAAATACACTGATTGACTGTACGGATGAGAGTATCATTGGTAAACATATGTATGACTACAACCAAACACGAGAGAAAAGCAGATCGAAGCCAGCTCGCAAATTGATTGGTAGCTACTTTGGTGAGAAAATCCTAATCTACACGCCTTTGCTCAAGTGGTACCTATCTCATGGTATGGAAATCACCCAGACATACAGCTTCATCAAAGCTAGCTCACACAAGGCATTTGCTCCATTCATGGAAGCGGTGTCTAGCGCTCGGCGAGAGGGTGATGTTGACAATTCCAAGGCTATGATTGCTGAGATGATGAAGCTAGTAGGGAACAGTGCTTTTGGTCGATCTGGAATGGACATGAGCAAGCACAAGGAAATTAAGTATGAATCAGATAAGAAGGCAATTGCTTCAGAGATTGAGCACTTCACCTTTCATGGATTAGAGGAGCTCAACGATGCTTGCGAGCTTACTATGATGAAGCGCAGGTTAAAGCACAAGAACCCGATCCATTTGTCGATTGCTATCTACCAGCTCGCTAAGCTACGCATGCTCCAGTTCTACTATGATTGCATCGACTTTTACTTCGATCGTTCAGGCTTTCAGTATCTGGAGATGGATACGGAATCCGCCTACATCGCGTTCAGTTGTGATAATCCGTTCCAAGACTGTATCAAACCTGATCTACGTGAGCACTCAAACAGCACAAGTATGATTGGTTCCCACGTGATTATAACACGGATGTGGCTAAGTTTGATCGTCGAACCCCTGGTCTATTTAAGGATGAATGGTCAGGTGATGCTATGGTCTCATTATCCTCCAAAAACTACATCTGCTATCTACCAGACGAATCGTACAAGGTCAAGGTTTCAGCCAAGGGTGTGCAATAGGGTCGTGGACGCAATAGTGATGTTCTTAGCCCTAATGGGTTCGAGTCTGTTGCGCGAGATCGTATCACACTTCAAGGCACTAACAAGGGGTTTAGATTGCCGAAAGAGACTAAATCTATCATCACCTACAGTCAGACAAAGACAGCGCTATCATATTTCTATGACAAGCGACTTGTGCTTGAGGATGGTATTACTACCGTAGCTCTTGATATTTAATCGCTATCCAAGCTATCACATTTTTTTTATGTCCATCTAGCATATACCATGGATGAGATACTTACGAAACTTTACTATGACACTAAAACTGGCTATATCAGTGCTCAGGCTCTACATGAGAAGGCTCGTGAGTTAGATCCCAAGATAACTCTAAAACTGGTGAAGGATTGGTATGCTACACAGTCAGAAATTCAGAGATTCCAAGAGCAAAAGCAGAGATTCGATGGGTTCAAAAGCGCCTCACATAACCCGAATTCTTGGCAATTCGACCTTGCGTTCTGGGGAAAACAACCGATTCTGACTGGTATCAACATTAACTCCCGCATCGGGTACGCGAAACTTTTATCGAATAAGACAGCTGCTACGGTATTAATCGCACTAAAAGCTTTCGTCCGATTTTATAAGGTAGATATTATCACAAGCGACAATGGGTCTGAGTTCATGAACTCAAAAGCTCAGCAATTATTTAAAGCAAAGAAGATCGAACGCTTCAACAATGAGCCTGGTGATCACGGTACTATGGGAAAATCGAGCGCTTCAATAGAACGCTGAAGCAGAGACTAACCAAACTGTCTCCTCAGAGGATTACGCACAAGCTCATCAGCGACATTATTACTACTACAACACCACTTCTCATTGATAAAATTGGAATGACACCCAATGAAGCCAAAGGCAAGGTAATTGAGGCTGAGTTGAACCATAACCAAGCAGAAGCTGATAAAATTGGTAATGAGCTCGAGATTGGTACCAATGTCCTTTACCGACTAAAGAAGAGGACGTTTGATAAGGAAGCTTCTAGGTGGAGTAAAAAAGTGTACTCGATTGTTGGAATGGATGGTTATCGCGTCCAAATCAAGTAAAAAAAATGGGCACACACTCTACAAGGCTCCCAATGATCTCAAGATGGTGCAATCGGCGACGACTGAAGCAACCATCAACCGAGGTGATATCCTTGAAGCAGAGAAGATCTCAGACCACAAAAAGTTGCGAACTGGAAAGTACAGATACTACGTTCAGTGAGTTGGTAATGAACCTGATTCGTGGGAGCCAGTCTCAAATCTCCGTTTAATGAACAAAAACAGGATTGACTCTTGAAAAGGAGTACTGGGAGGCAACAAAGAGCTGACGTAGTCGCTCCGGACGGGGGGGGGGTTCACCCCGCGTCAAAAAAATGAGTCATAATCAGCTTGTAAATAAATTCGATACAGACATCCTCTGTAAGCTTTTGACTCAAGTATACTATTTGAAGTTTTTTTTGGTGAGATTTTTGGAAAAATATATGACTTGATATATATAGTAATTCCTTCATAATGTGTTCCAGCTGTTTAGAAAAGGACCGTGAGCTTGCTAAGCTACGGCAAAAGTTGTGGATCATCCAGGAAGTGAGCCGAATTAAAAACGAGTAGCTGAATCTTGATGCAGCCTCAAATTTTCGTAAGACAGTAGTTAACCGTAAGTATCGATACGAATTGGAGACAATATTTGGCGTTCCATTCCACTGCATCAAGGATCATTACCTAAGCCTTCTAAATGAGCGAAATCACATCTGTCATTCTTATGTCTCATTTCGTCATGACTCGGTCATGCCAAGCAGCTGGTAATTATCTACTCATTCTTTTATGATTCTGATGATATAGACACAATGTTCCCCAATTTTACATCCCTCGCTCAGAGGGAGCAGAAACGACAGGAGCTTCTTGAGCGATCTCAACGTCGTGTTCGGCAAGCTAATGCGAAGCGTGAAATGTACAAAGGCGCATCGTGGGCGACGGATATTAGCAATGGTATCACTACTGTAGCGAAGAAATCAACTGAATCCACTCAAACCAATATGAGTGTTGGTCCTGACGGGCCTGTTCCAGCAGAAGTTGAGCAAACCTTGAATGATATGATTGATCGCTTGAAGCCCTTGGTCACGAGGCGCGCCTTGTACTTCTCGATCGATCCGTCCGCTTTGCGCTTGATCTTGAACTCCCACTTGGTACCGATGGCGCGTTGTCCGTTAGGCAACTTGGCAGCTCGAAACACACCACGCAGTCGCATCGACTTGAGCTCCGCGCGGATCGCCTTGCGCCAGTGCACTTGATCAGGACCGTTCACAGCGTCTTGGAACGTCGTCGGCTCCGATAGATCGGCTGCTGCTTCCACAGCGTTGGCACTGGCACGCCAAAACACTGGAGGCGTCGAGTCGTCGTCTTCATCTTGGTCCCCAGACTTTTCTTCTTCGTCGGGGTCGGCTCGGCGCGAGGAGAATACGTCCGGCGCACTTGCTTCTTCCGACGACATATTCACTGATCACTTGAGTGCTGACTTCACGAAGGAAATCAAACGGTATCTGCGACGCCACCCTCGGATGAAAACAAGTGGAAGGAAAAGGAAGGACACCAATGTTAAGGACGCCGATGTTGCAAAGCAACCACGTCGTAAATCTCCACGGACGGCAGCGATGAAATGATCAGCTAGATTAGACAAGCCTCAAGTTGTGGTGGAGCAGCTCCTTCCCGATAGGACGAAGCCGGAAGAAGTTCACCGATTCAGCCTCGACAGTGACACATGCTGGCGTAGTTCGGCTGCGTTCGACTTCGCAATCTTCGAAGTTGCTTTGCCACGAGATAACAAGCTCGTCCGATGTACAATGTCCCTTAAGGTGAATGACACGATGAGTGTTGACGTGTTCGGATTCCCTGGCGCTCTTGAAGATCAAGATTTTAATCATGCTTACGCCATCATTCCAGCTACAATCACCGGTTGGAGCGGAAACCAAATGGCTCCCTCATCTTTGTCAGCTCCTGGTCTATCTGGAAGCGCGATTGTGTGCACCAAAAGGGGAGTACCAGTGGGATATCTTGGTGGTGGACTTGATGGCTCAGCGAAGAACGAGCAGTATCAATCCTATGGTTACACATTTCATGGAGTACTCCCCGAATTACCGTCTTCGTTGCCACCAGATACCGAAGTTTAAACAAAGGATGAGCTATAGTTTATAGTCTGTATACAGTGCCATGTAGTGAATGCATCGACGAGTATCTTTCAATATCTGTGATGAGCTCATTGGTCGCGATTGTTTTGCATGTGATTGTGGTTGAAAGGTAGTGAATTTTCCATTTGAGTGAGTCACCAATTAATTAATGCTTATTTCTAATAAATATAAAGTTAGTAATATATAAAAGATGGCGTACTCAGCCGAGCAATACCAAGCTAACAAAGAGCGAATCAAGGCCGCACAAAAGCGCTACTATCAGCGCACACGGGACGCTCGCTTGTCATACCAAAAGAGCTACGACGATAAGAATAGATACCAAATTCGAGCTGGAAAGCGTAAGCCTAAAACCGAACTTATTGAAGACAAACCCGAACCTAACAACGAAACCGAACTTAATTAAAAAAAATTTCTCAAATAAGAAATCAATCCCAATATAGTCAATAACAAAGGCTTAAAACCTCCAAAAAGGTATAAGCCAAATATTTGAATTAATTAATTTCAGAATATTTTGTAAATGACTGAGATATAAAATACAAGGTCAAATAGTTATAAAGTCATATCTACGGGGAATAATTTAGCCAAGTATATATAGGCAACATGTTTGCATACGAGCTCGAAGGATTAAAGAGATTAAATATTCACGCTATCAAATGGGGTAGTAGCTACCGTGTTAAGGTGCGTGGTAGAACGGGTAAGATGGTTTATGTTAGCAACGTTTCGCGCCCAATCAACAAAAGATTGGTAGCTAAGTAGTACAATGTTTCGAGTGAAACCCTTGAGAAACACTTATCGCCTGACTACAAGGCTGATCCTAAGTACCGTTTTTACAATGGTAATCACATGGAATCACACTTGTACGAGGGTGTCGAACCTTCTGATCTTCACAACAAGCTCGAGAACGTCCTTTCGACTCAAACGAGTGCGCTCAAGATAAATATTGCTCTCGGGTACGAACTTGTAAGCAAGACCGATCCTGATGATACTCGCTACTTCTATCCGAATCTCGCTAACACTTGTGTTCAATAAGCCTGTCGCTGTCAACAGCAAGACTGATATTCGAAAGAAGGTGATTTCGGAAATTCGTTCTATGGAGTTGGCTGACAAACTGAACTATCCCAGCTCAGGGTATAAACTCAAGGCGATCACTGCATTCAAGATTTTCATCGACCATCGGGATCATGCTCTGGGGGATAGCGAAGCTGTCACCCCTAAGATCATTCGCGAAAACAAGTATGTGATCAACTTCCCTAAGACCAATAACAAGTGCGTCTTCCACTGTATCGCCTGGCATACATTCACGAGTCCAAAGAAGGATCCTCGAAAAATTCAGGCTCACGTAAAGGTGGCATTCACTGCTCTTTCAAGGGGGTTAAATATTCGTTGAGCCTGTTTCGAAGCTTCAAGCCCATTGACCTGCTACAGTTCGATGAGGTTGAGGATTGCTTCCAACTTGGTATTAACGTATATAAGATGGATGTAGCTTCTGGAAATGTAGAATGCATCCGTAGATCGGGCAAGGGATACGAAGCTCTGAATATTTTATCGCATGAGAATCACGCTCTCTACATTAAGAACATCGATATGCTTCAGTCTAAGTATCAATGTCCTAAGTGTGAAATGGTGTTCGTCAGCGCTGAAAGACTAAAAAAAATCACAAGAAGAATCAGTGTGAGCTTGTGAATATTGAGAGCTTCTCCGCTGAGCCAACTATCTACAAACCAGCTCAGAACGCGATACGATCATTGCGTACGAAGTATTCCATCAAGGATGCTGATCAGTACATCGACCACTTCATCGTTTATGACTTTGAGGCCATTCCTAAGCCTACTGCGACTCAACACGGGGAGAATACTGTCTTCACGAACGAGCACATTCCGGTGTCTGTATCAGTAGCTGATAGCTTAACCGAGGAGGTGCGCTGCTTTGTAAATGACGATCCAAAGGTGCTACTTACGGATATGTTCAAATACATCGGTGATGTATCCGTGAAGATCCAGCAGTACAATGTCAATAAATACAAGTCGCTTCTACAGAAAATCATCAATGCTCACGGTCGGACAGGTATGGAAATTCCAGGAGTCAATCTTGGCAAGACCTATAACATGTCTGATGTGGAGAGTTGGATTGGAGAAGGAAAGTATGCCAGCTTCTTTGACTTTCACAGCAGTCTTGGCTTTGGTAAGCAAAGGACTGATTACGGGAAACTGAAACAGCAGCTTGATCAGGTACCACTATTCGGTTTCAATTCTGGTCGATACGATATTAACTTGATAAAGAAGGATTTGTTTGCTGTTATCGGTACCGACAATATCGAATCCGTCATCAAGAATCCCAGCTACATGTGCATTGCTACATCGGACATGAAAATGGTCGATATTAGCAACTATGTACCTGCTGGTACCAGCTACGATAAGTATCTCACAACATATCTCGGTGACTGCAAATGTGATGACAAAATTAGATGTGTCTGTGGTCTTGGTAAGGGTCTTTTCCCATACGAGTACATCACCGCGTTCAATGTTCTAAACCAGACTACTATCCCGCCTAAGTCAGCTTTTGACAGCAAGCTCCGTGGAACAAGTATCACCGATGATGACTACGAAAGAGTGAAGCTCGTGTGGGCGTACTACGAGATGAAATCAATCAAGGACCTACTGATCTGGTACAACAATCTCGACGTAGTCCCATTCATCAAGGTATCAAGTCTCAAGGAAAACTCTTTAAGCGTTTCGATCTGGATATGTTTGCGGATGGAGTGTCGCTACCTGGTCTTTCGGAGAAGATGATGTATCAGACCTGCTTCAATAATATCCAATATCCGGATAAGAAGCCAGCTAACGCATTCCAATTCCCAGCTAAGCGAATGAGTGGATACAAGAGTCAGGATGCTAAGGCAATGCGAAAATTTGGTATGATACTTGAGCACTTGAATACATTGCTGCAAAAGCAAAAGTATCTATGTGGTCTATGCTACTGCCAGCTGACCGTATCAACAATAATCTTGGCCACATCGACGGCAACATCTTGATCAGCTGTGCGAAGTGCAACCCCGCTCGTAAAGATATGTCCCTCGGGGGATTTCGATACAAGAATTTGCTTGAGTTCAACTCGGATAGACTGGTAGATTCTATTGATCGGGAGGAAAAGGATATCTACGCTAAGATGAAGGCCAACATCGCCGGAGGTCCATCTATTATCTTCAATCGCTATGCTAAACGTAATGAGACGACGATTCGTGGTGGCAAGGTCTGTAAGAAAATTTTCGGATACGATGCTAACGCTCTATACCTGTGGGCACTTGGTAATGAGATGCCATGCGGTCGGTTGACTACAGTGGAAGCGTATGAAGGTATCATCGACGATATCAAGGCCGATAAAATATTTGGCTTTCTCGAGTGTGATATTCACACACCAGAGAACCTCAAACAGTACTTTGGTGAGATGACTCCAATTTTCACGAATGTACTGATCGACTGTACAAATGAGAGCGTCATTGGTAAGCACAAGTTCGATCACAATGAGGCGCGCAAGCAAAGCCGAGCAAAGCCAGCTCGCAAGTTGATTGGTAGCTACTTTGGTGAAAAGATTCTCATCTACACTCCTTTGCTCAAGGGGTACCTTTCTCATGGTATGGAGATCACGAAGACTTACTGCTTTGTCAAGACCAGCTCTCACAAGGCTTTTGCTCCCTTTATGGAGGCTGTATCAAATGCTCGACGAGAGGGTGATGTTGATAAGTCTAAGGCTATGATTGCTGAGATGATGAAACTTGTAGGCAACAGTGCTTTTGGTCGTTCTGGAGTGGACATGAGCAAGCACAAAGAGGTCAAGTATGAGTCGAGCGACAAAGCTATTAAGAACAAGATCGAACACTTTACGTTCCATGGGTTGGAAGAGCTTAATGATGCGTGTGAAATCACCATGAAGAAACGCCGTATTAATAACAAGAACCCAATCCATGTATCGATTGCTATCTATCAGCTTGCTAAGCTACGTATGCTTCTACTACGACTGCATAGATTTCTACTTCGACCGCTCTGACTTCCAGTATCAGGAGATGGACACTGATTCAGCTTATATCGCTTTCAGCTGTGAGAATCCGTTTCAAGACTGTATCAAGCCTGAGCTACGTGCCCACTTCAAGGAGCATAAATACGATTGGTTCCCACGCGACTACAACACTGAGGTAGCTAAGTTTGATCGCCGTACTCCTGGTTTGTTCAAAGATGAATGGTCAGGTAATGCTATGGTCTCACTATCGAGTAAGAATTATATTTGCTATCTACCTGACTAATTTTACAAGGTAAACGTTTCAGCGAAGAGTATTCAGCAGGGAGGTGATCGAAACAATGGTGTTCTTAATCCTGATGGGTTTGAGACTGTTGTACGGGATCGCATCACGCTACAAGGTACAAACAAGGGGTTCTGACTGTCGAAAGAAACCAAGTCTATCATCACCTATACTCAAACCAAAACAGCGCTCAACTACTACTATGCCAAACGCCGAGTTTACTACTAAAGAACTCTACTATGACCCAAAAACCGGCTTTATCGGAGCTCAAGCTCTGTATCATAAGGCAAAGGAGTTAAATCCTAAGTTAACTTTCAAAATCGTACAGGATTGGTATGCGAGTCAGACTGATATTCAACGATTTCAGGAGCAGAAAAAGCGATCCAACGGCTTCAAAATAGCTTCACATAACCCCAACTCTTGGCAAATGGATCTTGCGTTTTTGGAGAAGCGACCAATTTTGACAGCTATCAATAGCAACTCAAGGTTGGGCTACGCAAAGCTCATGTCAAACAAGACTGCGCCAACTGTATTAGCAGTGCTTAAAGCGTTTGTTCGCCTCCACAAAGTTGATATCGTGACAACGGATAACGGTAGCGAGTTCATAAACTCACAGGCTCAAGAATACTTCAAATCCAAGAAAATTGAGCACTACAACATCGATCCCGGTGATCACGTTACTATGGGACAAATCGAGCGATTCAACAGAACGTTTAAGCAGAGACTAACTAAAATGTCTCCCAACAGGATTGCGCAAAAGCTTATTGCCGATGTTATCGAAAACTACAATACCACGTTTCATCACTCAATTGGTATGACCCCAAATGAGGCAAAAGGCAAAGTAATGGATGCAGATCTGAGTCATAATCAGGTGGAAGCCGATACAATTGAGAAGGAGTTTGAGATCGGATCAAGCGTATTATACCGTCTCAAGAAGCAGACATTTGATAACGAAGCTGCTCGATGGAGCAAAGTAGTTTATAAAATCGTTGGAATAGCTGGCTACCGAGTCCAAATCCGTTCAAAAAATGGTCATACCCTCTACAAGGCACCAAGTGATCTTAAATTTGTTAAAGCAGAGACCACAGATGCTACTATTAGTCGAGGCGATATTCTTGAGGCGGAGAAGATCTTGGATCACAAGAAGATACGCTCTGGAAGGTACAAATATCTGATAAGATGGCTTGGTAATGAGCCTGACTCTTGGGAGCCACAAGATAATCTGCGGTTAATCAATAAGAACAGGAGATCAACTCTTGAGAGAGATTATTGGACGCTAAAAAAATGAGCCATGATTAGCTTTTAAAATTAAATTGATAGAGATATCCTCCGTAAGCTTTGACCCATATATTATTTTTAATATTTTTTGTGAGAATATGAATTATCTGACTTTATGTATAGACACTGATCTCGTAATAATGTGCCCAAATTGTGTAGAGAAAGAACGTGAGCTTGTGAAACTTCGACGCAAGCTGTGGATCATCCAAGAAGTAAGTCGAATCAAGAATGAGTTGCTTAATCTTGATGCAGCTTCAAATTTCGCAAAACGGTAGCCAATCAAAAGTACAAGCATGAATTGGAAGCAATCTTTGGCGTCCCGTTCCATTGTATTAAAGACCGTTATTTGAATCTTCTCAATGAGCGAAACCGTATCTGCCATTCTTACTTACCTTCCCGTCATGGCTCAGTTATGCCGAGCTATTGGTTATTGAGTACTCATTTTTTATGGCTCACAACATATAGATGCGATGTTTCCAAATTTCACATCCCTCGCTCAGAGAGAGCAAAAACGACAGGAGCTTCTTGAAAGAGCTCAGTGTCGCGTTCGTCAAGCTAAAACGAAGCGTGAGATGTACGAAGTCGCTTCATGGGCTACTGACATTTCAAGTGGAATTACTACAGCATCCAGTAAAACAACTGCAACAACTCAGACAGATTCAACATCAGAGTCATCTGAGCCCTAAAACAAACACTAATTGATGAATACTCCCAGACAAACCCTGAGGTATCAACTCCTACTATGGTAGATGCCGAAGCTACTGCTAAGCCTGATACTAATCATGCTGGAGCACAAGCAAGTCCTTCATTAGTTGATGTTCAGGTTGGTGAGGATGAAAAACCAGCGGATGAGAACTTATTTAGTGATGAAACCATCAATGGAATCGAAGAACAGAAGCGATCAAAACAAGCGGTTGCTGATATGTATGAGGTTTATCCTATTCTTGCAGAGTTGGGTATCCATCCTCTTGCGTCTAACGGACGTCAGCTAACGAAGTATTATATTGGAAATGGCGCTAAGACATACAGTATTAGATTGAAGAAGCTTGCTTTAGTTCCAAGCATCGATTGGTCAGAAACATATGACCATATTCGTGTGGTTCTAACTAATGACGTTCGATTTCTCAATTACATCAATGATAAGAGGGAACGCGACGAAATGGGGAAGGATGATAAAAATACCCCCCAACAGATATGGCAATATATTGGATCAAAAAGGAAAAGAGTCAATGCTTCAGAAGGAGATATTGCTGATCGCACCAAACAGAGACTTGCGTATCGCAGTTCGCAGCATTCTTCATCGAGAGGACAGTTTTCTCTTCGATAATTCAACTTCAACAGCGAGTGATCAGTCTGATACCAAACTCAAATTGTTTTGGACCATTAGTAAAAATAAGGAATTACTTGAGGCCAATGGTTTAGAAAAGAAGATTGTTCCCATCCTTAAAGGGACAGTTAAATCATCACCTGTTGATGAAAATGGTTATGTATGGGTCGATGGTAATTCAATCAGCGTCTTTGGTAAGAGTAGCAATCGAGCAAAACAACCGATCACGAAGGAGGTCAATTGGCAACTTACGCTACGTTCATTTATCAATATGATTAGAGGCGGAGGACTTCAGTTAGAGGTAATCGGGAAGAATGACGAGGAAATTGACGTAAAGGATTTCACACCAGACGGCGGAGAAGCTAAATATGGCACAAGGAGTGGTATCGATGAAGATATGAACCCAAAGCTGAGCAATGCGGACAATGATGCTAAAAAGATTTTAACTGATTATTACACACAACTTCATTCGAAGGGTATTAAAATCCCTTTTCGACTAAAACCAATTGTACAGACAACTGATAATGTTAAACCCCATCCAAAATATTATTTTGGTGAGCCATCTGGATCCAGACCACTAAACATTAGAAATGGAGAACACAAACAAGTATCTGGTGAAGCTTGGAAAGGGGCCAATGAAGGTATCAGATGGATGGATACATTTCTATCGCTGCTTGATGGATTTGAGGATTTGGATAGATTTTTCAAGGATGTTGAGTATCTATTTCCATCAAGTGATGAAGAAGCAGCTGAATTGGTAAAAGAGAAGAAACTAAATAAGCAACGACGTAAAAACCTTGATGATAACCTCAAAATAGTAAATGAGGTGATTCTTAAATCGGCCTATGATATCAAGCGTCAAAGTAATCAGCAGTATGATCACGACGATAACTTGCAAAAGGTTCGTGATGACTCGGAGGCAGCCTTTCAAGCATATGGTGAAGCGAAGAAGCGATATGAAGAAACTAAAAAGGCAGTGAAGGGGTCAAACTCAAAATCAGCAAGATCAGCGTTGAATGCAGCGACATCAGCAATGAAAGCGACAAAGGCAGTCTATTCAGCGAAGTCAAAGCAATACAATCAAGCTTTACATGGAAAAACAGATGTAGAAGACTTTAATGACCGACAAGATCAACGAAAGGTAAAAGGCGTTCTTAATGATATGGTTTATGTAGTTAGTGGGAGTGGCTTGAAGGGGCGTGGTCTAAGAGGTGCTGGTGTTGCTCCATTGGAAGGTGCAATTCGTCGTGGAAGAACCTATAATCTCAATGAGATTCAAGTTTTGGCGACTCCAAGCGCCTACGTTTATCGTCAGCTGGGTAGCAAGTACATCCGTTTGCCTGATCTTGATGCTATAACCCTTGTAATCGTACAGCCCCATCGATGTAAATGCGGACCTCAATGCCAGATCAGTGATAGTCTCCAAACCATGATCAGAACCCTTGTGTATAAGAACTATATCGATCAAGCCGCTTATGATAAGCTCAGTATCGATGATAAAAAACTGTTTAAAGAGATCCTCGCCATTACTCATCTTCAGTACAACTTTCATGATAAGCTAACGGACCCTCTGGAGACACTTAGAGCTGAGTACGATAAACTTAAAGGAGTGGAGTTAGGGAATGACAATCCAAGTATCATCAAGCAACTTAAGTCTCTCACAGCAAATATGTACAGCAATCGAATGATTGACGATAAAGAGTTTAAGGAAATTATAACTCGACTACTGTAGAAACATGTTCTTCTTCAATCCACGCATTATTTCCAGTTCAGGTGGTAGCTATGGCGATAACGCCGATCTCAACGTCGCCGAGCTTAAAGCCACTATGAAGAATCTGATCATTCAAGATCGCCCCCAGAAAACTCAGGCAGCTGTTTGGGCTACTGATCTTGAGAAGTCTATCAGGAAGGTGGATGTATCGACTCAGACAGAGGGTGGTCGCGTCTGGGCTTACCAACCGACAAAAAAACTAAAACTGTGAAGACGTTCGCTATCTAAGCAATACCGCTTCGTACAAGTCTATTTGCACAGCCTCGATAGACTGAAATGTTATTATCGCTGATAGAAACCTCAAGTATGGCAGACTCTCCCTCGGGGGATTGGGTGGGGAGGAAAACACTATCACCAAGAACAGTAATTTTATCAGCTTGGAGCATGGTCGATCCCACAATCTGACGCGGGTCATCGGTAGTCGAATTCGTTTTGAGCTCTTTACTCGGTCCGCAACCCATGTTGTATATCACTACCAAAGATATTTTTTCGATAGGAAATCGGCACTATACGGAGGATAATCAACTTTGTGTCGTCTATAGTATCTCCTACGACGCTCTAGATCCTTGTGATCAAGGTGTGAGTACGCTTTCAAAGGGGTTTGATCCCGAAATTGTTGGTATCTACTATCACCAAAATCAAGTTTTCGTAGCTTTCCAGTATTAATGCGTACCCATACTCGATACTTCTTGGAACTTAATGGACTTAACTCCCAGCGCTCAATCCTCATGATTGCTCTATATTAGCCAAACGATTTTTCAGATCTTCAATCTCAGACAACATATGCTGAATCATTTTCATGTTGTATGCAGCAATCCGACTGTGATCAATGTTTAGCTGTTGCTTATCAGGTTCAAGCGTTGGATCTTTCCCTTCTTCGATATCATCCCTATAAAATATACTGATTAAATCGGTTAGGTGAGCTGAGACGAGGTCTTGAGCGATGAGGCCTACCTCTTGACCAGGGCGATTCTCCGATTCGATCCAGTCATACAAAACTACATCACAGGTATCGTAGAGACGCTTGATTCGATCGAGTGGCGCAATCTGGATGTTCTTCTTCAATCGGCGGTCGCTCGTCATCGCCATGGCTGTACAAGCGATATATCCTCCGAATATACCGGCGACGCTGTATGTGATCGGTCCAAGAGCCGACTCTGTCGCGCCAGAGTCCGTTGGAGCCTATAAACGGTTAAACCACCGGAACCAAAAACAAAACTGTTGCTACCTGATATATGCAGAGGAACGCTTGGTGTTGTAGTTCCAAGTCCTAAGCGCCCTGTCGTAGTTAAAATCATTGACGTCGAGTTATTGATACCAAATCGAAGATCATTATTAGTGTCATTACCGAACCAGGTCGCGTTGGTACTTGTACCACTCGATCCGTTGCTCACTTCGATTTGAAATTGAACTGGGGTTATATTCGATCCAGATAGGGTCATCATTCAGGTATAACTCCCATCTAAGTAGCTATATCCTGATCCTTTGATTGATATATATTCATTTGTTGCTGTAGAGTTGATACCGAGCTCTGTCAGCGATCCTACTGTCGTAATTTGCGATTGGTTGCCATATGCTAAGAACCCCTTGATGAACCCACCGCAATCGATGTTTCCTGACGTATATAGACTTGATAATGTCAGCGAGCTCGGAATAGATGTTAGGAAGCCAGAGAGATCATAATATGTCGAACCCTGTCGTAAGTTCGTGCAACTAATTGTACTGGCCGATACATATTAATATTTGCGATATTTAATCTCGAGTCGCATAATAAAACTTTATTGGCTGTAGCACTGCCAAAACTAACTCCGGATATGTAGGAGACTAAGATCGTACGTATTCCCGTTCTGGCGATATTCTCGACAATCGATGTAGCTTGAAGCGCCTGTTATCGATATCGAGCGCGATGATCCACTGAGCGATAAATTTCCAACCGAAGTGATATTCGGTTGAGAAGCTGTTTGTAGCGTACCAGTAATGTTAGTGGCACTTAGCGATGAAATGCCGGAGATATTACCTGAAGCACCCAGAACAAGAGCAGATCCTATCGATACCGTTCCTGGCACTACTCCGCTAAGGTAGTTCATCCTGTAATCATCCTTACTCAAATACAGAGTTTGCGCGTAATCAAAGGTTAGATAACCACTGGTGTCCAATGTCAGATTGAACGCGGGGTTATAGATTGATGATTGAAAGTTGGTTGTGGATATGAAAAACCAGAACTCATTTTGTTTAATCCTATATAGATCAAACGATTTTAGTCATGAGCGCTATTCCAAACTACGGTGGTTCGTTACCGAAAAATTACAAGTCAGCCGCTATGGGTGATATCCCAGCACTTGACATTAAAAAATTATTTAGAATGGTGGTCCTTGGTCCATCGTTGATGACTACAGCAACGATAAGCTACTTCAAAAGAATATCTTCTCACATTACTACACCAGGGGCCGACACTTCAAATTGAGTACCATACTCCTAAGCCACAGCTACTTTGCTACTGTTAAGATGATTCGATTGAATTCGGAGTATGTAGCGATCCTAAAGGCTAATTCGAAGTGTGATCTTCAGATGGTTGTACGTGATTTCAACATCAAGGGCGTTGATGATCGATCAATCGTCTATTACTATAATAAAGCCACTGAGCGCAAAAGGACAAATGTTGTTCATAGATTCTGTCAAAGGTCAAATCAGATACAATTTTGACAGACCAATCACGATTGAAGACTAATTTCAATTTATCGATCAGAAATATGGTTAGAATCATATACTAATCAATATGGCAAGCTTTCTGAAACTTGACTCTACCAATCTCGTTAAAGATGGATACAATTCGTCTTGGAAGTATTCTTTTCCTGGTTCGGCTGCTGACTTTCGTGATGTAGCTTGTGCTGTTCAATCCATCACGATGTACAACTCCGAATACAATATCGATGCTGCTCAGTTCTGAAACAATAGCTTGAAAATCGAAGTTCCTACTGCCGGAACAACATCGTCAATCAGTATAACACTCCCTGATGGAATTTATACATACGTTGATATTAGTCGGAGCATTCAGATGGCTCTCGTTAATGCTGGAGCGTATTTGACCAATCCATCTGGGGAAAATGTCTTCTATATCCAATTATCAGAGAATAGCGTGTATTATGCTGGCCAGTTTGATTTCAGCCCTACACCAACGTCTCTACCTAGTACAGATTGTACTTGGGTAAGACCTGCTTCAGGATTGTACTCCTCTGGAGGTACTGGTTGCCGACTACTATTCGTGTTCCTCGACTAATCATTGATAACGCGTCTTTTGGGAAGGTAGTAGGACTTCCTGCTGGTACGTATCCTTCTACCTCTGCGACGGTTGCAAGTGCTCAGCTCTCGAATATCATTCCTCAGATTCACCCTACCAGCTCATACATCGTTCGCTGTGATATGATCAAAAATGACTACGTTGCATCTGGCGATATTCTGAGTGCATTCGATCGAGGTGATGCTCAGGTAGGTCAGCTAATTTCATACAAGCCGAGTCAGTATGCTTGGATGAACTGTCTCAATGGCTCGCGTACCTCAATCACGATCAGTATCTATAATCAGAATGATCAGAAGGTCAAGTTCCGCGACACTTCCGTCTCAATCATGCTCTTGCTGAGACCAAAAAATAAGTTGGCTAACACTACTTTTTTTAATCAAAAGCTCATAATCGAAATGATCTAGCTATCACAGGCTTCTTGCTCATAGCTCGAATCTTAGCCATGTGATCCTTAGCTTCTTTTGAATCCTTAGCAAATTTCTTACCCTTCGTGGCTACTCCTATTCCATAACGACGACGGACCTCGCCTCGAATAGACTTAATTAGATCCCCACGCTCAGGCTTCGTTGCCTTACTCAGTAGAAACTTCTCACCAGCATCAACTGCATCGGTTAGAACTCCTTTACGTTTTGCATAGGATAGAGCATGCTTTGCTGTTTTCCTCACATCTGCAATCGATAGACGACCACCTTCTTTCTCCACATCGCTGTCAGAGTCGTATATGCCGACTCCTGTCAATGACTTAATTGCTGCTCCGACAGGGATTGCGGCTTGAGGAGCTCCAAATGCCGTTGCAAGAGCTGGGTCTGCTGCATCAAGTCCTTTGCTGAGTAATCCACTATTCTTTACAAATTTGAACGCGGAGGATAGACCAGACTTAATCTTACCCCAAATAGAGCCTCCTTGGGCTCGCTTATAACCCTTCTTAATTTCATGCCTGGTAATGTCAAGCAAGACGCACGCCGCGACTTGCCTTTCGAGCTTTGATCACCTTCTCATAAGAGGCTGGATGGAGATGGATAACAGAGCCACTACCCTTGAGTTGATCAGCTGTCAGACTTAGCTTACCAGTCTTGAGAGCTTTGGTCAGCTTGGGAGCTGGTACGTCGCTTGAAATAGTTTGTTCGCGATACATTATTGCTATATATTTATATAAATAGAAAATGCATACTATTCCGATAAATAATGTAGTATATTATATAGTATTAGTACATTTGTACCATGATCGGATATATCTATCGTATCATCCATTTGGAAAGCGACATTCAATACGTTGGTTCTACGTTTAATGAACACCGTAAGAGATGGCAGATGCATAAGAAACATTACCACGAATGGCTAAGTGATAAGCATCGGGGTATGGCAATCTACACTTACTTTCAACAACATGAGTTTGATAAGTTTAAACTGGTCCTGATCAAAAGCTACGAAGTGGAAGATCGTACTCACCTTGAAGCCTATGAACAATTATGGATTAATAAAATAAACTGTGTCAATAAGTATAATCCATTCAGAACCACTAAGCTCTATAATAGACAGAATAAGAAAGCATATCGAGAAGCTAACAGAGAAGCCCTTAACGCAAAGAAAAATGAGAAGCACCACTGTGAATGTGGTGGAAAATATACGTTATCAAACAAAGCTGTCCATTCCAGATCTAAGAAGCATCAAAAATGGCTAAGTCAAAATAGTTAAATTCAGATCTCTGAATCGATTTAATATACTCACCTTGTTTTTTTGTTTGCAATATAACCAGAGCATACACCATATTCCACAATAGTTGCCATACGTACCTTGGTATTGTTTAGGGTTGTACTTACCGATTCCGTACTTTGTTGGGACTGCCTCGCCCATTGAATCGAAGAATTCACCATCATTAACGGCCGTCCAGTGTCCTACATCCATATTAGCTTGTCGTAGCAAAATCAGATATGTACCTTTCTTTGGGAGCGGCTTCGTTATCTCACTTGATTTAAAGATATCATCGAGATGTACCCCAATACGCTTGGCAAGTTCGATATGATCGTGGTCGGATGTGATAGGCTTGACGAGCTCCATAATAATTAATTTTGAAAAAGTATATTACATGTCATATAGAATCTCAACAATGAGTGAAACTCAACTATCCGACCAATATTTGTACCAGAGCTCTCTCAAGAGCGATCCGGAGATTAAAGTCTCCGCTGGCAAGCGTCTGCCGTTTGTAATCGATCTTAATCAAGGCTCGTACCAAAATGGCGTTTTTACTATTGACGCTACGGCTCAGCTAAACGGAAGCGAGGGCTTCGCCTGCCTTCGTGATGCGTACATCATGTTACCATACGAGGTATCGACGAAGAATACGCACGCTACAAATGTACAGTATGCAGCCAACCGATTTTGTGTTGCTCCCAAGTGTGGCAACTTTAACGTCATCGATTCGATGTCGCTTGAATTCAATGGTAAAACCATTGTCTCGATGGCAGACTACAAGCTGTTCTGGAACAATATCCGCGCTCAGACCGGGTACAGTCCTCAGTATGTCGAGAAGCGTGGGGCTGAATCGTTTCTATACCCGGATGCTGCTCAATCAACCAAGTACAGCGCTATAGCTGTTAATGCTGGAGATGGGTATTCGAATAACACGGCAATCTCGACCTCCTACGTCGCTGGTACTGTTTCTGCTTCAGCGTCGGTTCCAAATGATGGTTTTGCAAAGCGTCTTCTTTCAAACCGTCCAAATGCTGGTGCTGACTCATCTACGACTTGGCCATCTACCGGTGCTGCTGCTGCAACAACTACCATCGCTAATCAGCTGGGACGTGGTGCTTTCGCAGCTGGATCTGGTGCTGCTGGTGCTATTATGGGAACGTGGAACTATATGTTGAAAATCAAACTTGTGGATCTTCACCCGACTTTTAAGGAGCTTGACTTGATGGCTAACCCACAAATCCGTCTTCGTTTCCGCGTTAATCAGGGCACTTCAGCTATCGATATTGATAGCTCCCTTAGAATGACGCTAACGAGTACTACACTTTCGAGCGGTAATACTTGTCCATTTATGGTTGCTTCATCTGCAAGTAACAATCCAATGAATAGCGCACTTTCTGTTGCGGGTTCGATTGCAGTTTCTTGGGGTGCTGTTGCCAATGCACTTGAACCCACTATTGATGGAACTTACATGCCTTTCACTACGTCTCGCCTGTATGTACCGTTAGTAGTAATAGCCATCACATTACACCGACAGTTTTTTTTCTTAGCTTTATTTAACAAGGAGATTAGGGCTAACCGTTTCGAATGCAATGCTACGACGTTGACGACACAACCTCTCGACCACCTTAGGACGAGAGAAAGCGCCACCACTTCAGAAGTAGTTTTAAATGCTCTCGTCTCCTTAGAAGCGACAGCCGGTGGTTTCAACGAGGACAACCTCTCGACCACCTGAAAGTGAGAGGAGCAGGCAACACTTCAGATATAGCTTCACAACCTCCTTGAGACTGAAGAAGACTCGGATAGATTTTGAAACCAAATTCAGATTGATCCTGAAGGATAAACTACTAAGTATATAGGCAAGGTTTCAATATTAACAATGTGCAACTTTATTATGAAAACTGGTGAGCTGTGTCCAAAATCGAAATCGAAGGAAAGGTGCTGGATCCACCCGATAAGTAAATTCTCTGTAGCAGTATCGGATATTGATAAAGCAGAGAAAATGATGGATATTATTTTTATGGCTCGACTCCATCATAACGTTTCATGTCCATGTGGTAAGTCTATGAAGCGTTGGAATTACGCGCATCATTGTACTTACCCAAAGCATAAAGCTTGGGTTTTGACCATGCCAACTACGGAGAACGAGCATTTATGGAGCATAAAACCACTTGATGTAAATGCTAACATCTTGGTGAATGATGAGCGAACTAATGAATTTACTTCAATGCAATGAATCCAGCCATACTTTGTTTTCCTTTCAAGATTCATATGGGTTATTGAGAGAAAAAGAAGTCATTGTCTTACATCAGCTCATCAATAGCAGCACATAGCTTCGGCGCCTTTTCAGTTACGAATTTGGATGCACGCAACCACTGTAGACATTGTTCATCAATAGCAAATACTTGCTTTATGGACTTGCCCTTGTACTTCCCGAAATTTAGAAGGTACGATCCATGATCGGATCCATTTGCAAACTTGCTCATAAGAAAATTGGCAATTTCCTCATCTAAATTTGGTTGATTACGAAGCCAGCGACACTAGCTAGGATCCTTTTCGTACACCGTCTGGATAGAGCAGTCTTTGTACTTGCCGAACGTAATAGTTGTGTCCATGGTATCTATATAGATAGCTAGCCTACTTTATCAAAATATTATTTAAGCCGTAGTGAAATTAAGAACCTCACCCGTTAGACGATCGTAGGAGAGCTCTTGCTCACTCACAACCAATACGAGCATGTTTATACCCTGGCAACCAGCATTAACACCTTGGACCTGAATCGCCTGAGGTACATCACGTTCCGTTAGGCGACTAACGTCAGCAATCAGAACGCGGTTAGTTAGCGACCAGGTCTGATAGACAAGAAGACCATTCACCAGCTCAGGAGTCAGATCACCATTAATCGAAGCGATCTTAGCGATTTCATTAGTGAAGTGGTGGAAGTCATAGTCGTGGCTGATGTCAAACGTCTGCTGGGAACCAATACGAACGTTAAAGTTGCGGATACTGGAACCAGGGTGAAGAGTCCAGGGAGCCGAATCAAAGAAGCGAAACTACCAGTCTGCTCAGCAAAAGGGAGGAGAATAACGTACTTAGTATTCTTAACAGAAGCCGATAGCTGAAGATCGAGTGCAGCATTAAGCTGAGTCGATTGCTTACCAGTACCAGCACGCTGATAGAACCATTGAGCATAGCAATCATTGTATCGAACCTTCTTCACAGGCTTGGAGATAATTGCCTGAGGGTTCTCAAGATGTACGAACGGTACATACAGACGGGAAGTAGTGAATGGCATGTAAGTACCATCAATATTAGGCTCAAGCGCATTGACAACAGCACCCCACGAAATACTGAACGGGGCAGAAGCAGCAAGAACACCAGCCGTAGGATTACCAGTAGAAGATGCCGCAACCATCACAGGACACACATTACCACTCGCGAGAGTAGTACTGGTTAGCGACATGCCCTTCGAAGCATCTATAGCAACAGACGAAGTACCCTGATTGACGCGGAAACGCAGGCGGATTTGAGGGTTAGCCATCAAATTGAGCTCCTTGAAGATCGGATGAAGATCAGTTAGCTTAACCTTAAGCATGTAGTTCCACGTTCCCAAAATAGCGTTAGCAGTAGCAGCACCAGCTACGAAAGCACCACGAGCCGTTTGGTTAGCGATGGTAGTAGAGGCAGTAACGCCGCCAACCGAAGCCCACGCCGTAGAGAAGTCAGAGCCAGCATTAGGAGGGTTCGATAGAAGTCGGCGAACAAAGCCATCATTAGGGATAGATGCTCCACCAGTGGGTCCGGTGGTAGTAAAAGAAGATGAAAATGCGGTAGTGTTAGTGTATCCATCTCCAGTAGTCGATCTCGTGGCAGAGCTGTACAAAGCGGACTGAGCGGCATCAGGAAATAGGAAGGACTCCGCTTCATGCTTTTCAACGTACTGAGGACTATACTCCGTCTGAGCACGGACATTGTTACAAAACAGCTTGTAATTAGCCATCGAGACAATGGTCTTGCCATTGAGTTCCAGCGACATGCTATCAAAGACATTCCAGTTGCCACACTTTAGAGTAGCACAGAAACGATTGACAGCAGCGGTCTGAGCAGTAGCGCCATTCTTCATCGATACCTTGTAAGGGAGCATCATTTAAGCATCGCGAAGACAGGCGAATGCTTCAGAACCGTTAAGCTGAGCAGTAGCATCAATGGTAATGACACCATTCTGGTACGAACCCTGATTCAGATCGATAACAAACGGTACTCGTTTGCCAGAAGATACCTTGATCTCCGGATCGCTCTTGAGCGAGCTCTGGTACAAATATTGGTCGGATAGTTGAGTTTCACTCATCGTTGATTGTATATGGTTTCTAATATAGTTTGAACGAAATTAATTGTTATGAGCGACCTTATCAAGCCGATCACGTCCGATCATGATCTGATCGATCTCGCGAAAAAGCTTGGCGTACATCTCGATGACATCTATGAATCGAATGAAATAACAAAACCTGTCTCAAAGAAAGGTTCATATCTGGTTCTACTACAGCCACCTAACCTGAGGTTGGCCACTGGACGGCTGTACATGATGGGGAGTACTTTGATAGTATGGGAGATGCAGCTCCAAAAAAGTATGGTATTGGAAAATACAATCCCAAGTAATACCAAGTACTTACGGGGATTATTGTGGTCCTTTCTGCTTACTTTGGCTCTATTCCAAGCAACGCAAGAAACCTCAAGTATTCTCAAAAATGATAGATTTAAACTTAACCATACTTTAGTTTAGAAAAAATAGATTAATCATGTATCGTGAATTAACGATCTCCAGTGAAATTCCAGGCCCCAAGCTGACCAAAGCTTTCAAGACTGGTAAGCTAAGTCTTACAGCTAACCAACTCAAGGGTAGTGGATCAGTTATCCATCTTCACCCCGCCTCATATGAGAAGGCACTCAAGGCTCGTAAGGCAGGTCGCGGTGTGCGTCTGGACATTACAAGACATGAAGTCAAGAAAGGATACAAGCGAGCTCAAGGAGGTTCTATCTGGTCCAAGGTATGGGGCGGCATTAAATCTGCATTCAAGTTCGCAAGGACTCTGGTTTGATATCCAGAGCTGCTGGTGTTGCTGTCCCCGCCCTTGCAACCGCACTCGGAGCTCCACAGGGTGCTATCCCAGCACGAGCAGCAATTCGTTTCATGACTGGTATCGGTGTTTATGATTCTGATAGTGATAAGGAAGGAGGTCGTCTAACTATGACTGATGTTAAAAAAGGAGCGAAGCGTGCTCTTTCGTATGCTAAACGTAGAGGAATTCTAACCGGTGTAGTCGATTCTGGGGAGAGGTACCTACTATCTAAGGCGACCAAGCCTGAGCATGGAGACCTAATCAAATCTATTCGAGGTGAAGTCCGTCGTCGTTATGGAGTAGGCGTTGCCAAGCCAAAAGGTAAGAAATTTGCTAAGGGTTCCCAGGAAGCTAAGGATCACATGGCTAAAATTCGCGCAATGCGTAAGAAGCCTATGGTAGCTGGATCATTCCGTTTGTGAAAAGAAAAAGAAGCATTAGCTAACTTATTTTTTTGGTCTCAGCAACAACATTATTGAGACTGAAGTATCACGGAAGATTACCTTCTTGTCATTTTGGATATAGATACTGATAGTAATTGTAGAGCGAGATCCATTATGGCAATTCATCCATGCATACTGACTCGGTTTATATGAAATAAGCTGTCCAATTGCTGCATCACCTCTATCAAATGCACTGACAATATCACCAGATGCAACGTATTCATTTTTGAAGAGATCGCAACGTACGATGTATGAACTGGTGGGGTGAATCTGAGGAATGATGTTAGACAGCTGAGCACTTGCAACGATCGCTGAGGCAGCGGGATAGGTACCTGCGGTTAGACCAACTACCTTTGCAAACTCAACATTATCGATAATAAGACGAGGGACGCGAGTTGTGGTAGGTAATCCAGTACCACCAGATGAGTATAGACCAGTTGCAGGTCTTGTCCAAGTACCACCGATAGTTGGCAAAGTTGTCGGCGTAGGGGGAAAATCTACCTGACAAGCGTAATAGACACTGTTTTCACTCAGCTTTAGGTAGAAGACGTTATTTCCTGATGGGTCGATCAAATATGCGCCAGCATTGACAAGGGCGGTCTGAATACTACGATTAATATCATCATAAGAATAAATACCATCCGGGAGAGTAATGCTGATAGTAGAGGTGGTAATCGCAGTCGGGACTTCGATCTTGAAGCTTGTGTTTTGGAACTGCATCGCGTCGATATTATATTCCGAGTTGTACATGCTAATGCTTTGGACTGCACATACTACATCACGAAAGTCAGCAGCTAAACCAGGGAACGGTATTTCCAAGTTGAGTTGTAGTTTCTTGAACGAGATTAGTACTGTCGAGTTTCAGGAAGCTCACCATTTTAGTTGTATATTTATGAAATCATATTTAAGCGATAATCTGATAAATATAAGACTTTATATAGATGTGATAGGCCGCGTATATAAGATTACCAATGAAGACGAGTCGATTGTTTATGTGGGTAGTACCACCTCTATACTGAAGAAACGATGGGGTCAACACAAAAGTGCTTTTAGTGCATGGATGGTAGGCAGAGAGTTAACATCGTGTTCTATCTATATACACTTTAAAGAGTTTGGCATTGATAACTTCATGATCACTCTCATAAGCGAGCATGACATCGGCAACCGTGATCAATTGCGTGAGTTTGAACAGTTATTAATCAATCGAACTAACTGTGTAAATCAACAACGAGCAATTAAAACTATTGAAGAGCATCAAGAGTACCAGCACAACTACTATGTCTCTAACGCCAGTAAACTTCAAGAATATCAACGACAATATCGAGCTGAAAGTAGAGAACGAGTATTGGCTCACAAAAATGAGAAAATGGGATGCGATTGCTGGTCTAACTATTCAAGAGATAATAAAGCAAGACACAGACGTTCTAAGAAGCACCTGCGCTGGATGGAGGAGCAGACTTAAAGACCGTCGGGATTGATTACTTCGTACCTGAGCTGACTCTTAACGATATCTAATAGTAACACCTGACCTTTTCCACGACCGATTGCTTTATTGTATGCGATCAACATTTTATTGTCATCGATATTATTGATATTGAAGTCCTTGACCACCATCTGTAAATCACGCTTCGAATTAGCTTTTAGGATCGCTACGTACTCTTAATTCAAGCGAATCAACTTATCAATAGCAAAGTAGCTGTGGCTAAGGAATATGGTACTCAATTTAAAATGTCTTCCGCGAGTGAAGTAATGTGAAAATATATTCTTCTGAAGTAGCTTATCGTTGCTTAGTCAACTATGATGATAAGCTCAGGTTTGTTGGAACTCATAGGTGTATGGCGTACTTGATCGACTTTAGGTGGTGTATCGGGGTCAGCGAAAGTAATGAAATCTTCCAGTTTATCTCGGAGGTATTCATACAACTCTTGGTGTGGATTGCGGGCGATGTAAATGCGCGAATACGTGTGGGGAATGCTTGAGGATGAGCATACAGAGATTGTTCTTCCCACTGAACGAGGGACCAAGGACAACCATTCTAAACAACCTTTTGATGTCAAGCGCAGGGATGTCGCCCATACCAGCAGACTTGAATTTCTTTGGCAAGGAAGCGCCGAAATCTGGAATACCGCTCATGATCGTGTCTTTAATCACTCGGTCTATATAGCTCGAGACAAAAATAACTATGAGTTCAAGTTTCTCTTATCCCCAGCCAATTTTACATCGCCTATCTATAACCCCGCATTCTATCTAACGTTGGATGCCAGTGGATATCTTACCTATGAGTATGCGCAGACGCTTTACCTCGATAAGAATGATTATCGCTTGTCTTATATTACAGGAATTACCCAAGGAACAGCAACACAAGGTGTAGCCCTTGTTCCAGGTACTAATAACGATATTAGTGGAATTGGAGCATTGTCATGTAGCAGTCTAACTGTTAACGGTTCCAGCGTATCATCGCCCCCATCGTACCTAGTCAGGATCATGCCTGGCACGGCCGCAAACAACAAAGCGTTGGTTCTTGGAGCCTCGGGAGAAATCGGAACGATAACATCGCTGACAGCAACTAATATCTATGGAACGCTACAGACCGGAACGCAAACAGGTATCACATCTTTAGGAACGCTTTTAGGGCTGACTATCGGAGGCAATCTAACTTTTACAGGAGCATCGCGAACGATAACTGGTTTGAGCAGCATCTCGGCGACGACTCTCACTGGAGTCGTTTCAGGCTCTCAAACAGGTATTACAGCTGTTGGAACGCTATCTAACCTAACGCTTTCGACAGCTGGAACGGGCCTTCAGATACCATCAATGAAATTTTGAAACTCAACGACATCATTGTACGATACGTTCAATCACTCATACTACATCGGAGTATCTCTGGGAGGCGTTGTAGCTTCTAAAGCTCTGGTAGTCGATTCAAACAAGGATATTGGTAGTATCCGTACCATCGATGCTGAGAACATAAATGGAAGTGTATCGGTATCTGGTACCCTCGGCGACTTTGGCGGTCTTAATATCAATTCATCGCTCGTTATTACATCAAGTCGAAATATTGTTAATATCGGGACGATCACAACTTCGGGTAAGATCAATTCTACAGGGTATCAAATCTCTGGATCAGATGTGATAACTTCGAGTGGCATATCAGGAACGCTACTTACAGCAGCTTAGCCCAATATTACGTCAATTGGAAAGCAAACGTTGCTAGAAGCTACGGCTGCCCGTTATGAAGTAATCGCTGGTACTACTGGGAGTGGGTCCGCTGGTAATTCAACATACCCGATCCAAATCAGAAACGACTCTGACACGATCGGCGCTATTGCAGGTATCTCTCTCACGGTTGATGGTACAATCGCTGACGCCATGCCCCCAAGCTGCGTTATAGTCGCTATTCGATCCACTGGGTCGTATGCCACGTGCAATTTAAAGTTTTTTACTCGAGTGGGATCAGCTGCATATGATCCTATAACGGAGAGAATGGTTATAACTCAGGGAGGACGTGTTGGCGTCGCAGCTGGATCACCCGAATCGCAATTGCATGTTATCGCGAGTTCATCAAACCTTTACGGATCATGGCAACGAGCTCAAGAATGGTGGAATGATCGCGCAACGCCGATTAAATGCTGACTCATCATACACAATGAGGACGGTGGAGCGGCAGCTAACGGCGTATCGTTTGGGACATACACGAATGACAATTTGCGTTTCTTTACAGCCGGTGGTAATGCAATGCTTCTGAGCACAAGCAAACGACTTGCCGTCGATCGTGAAGATCCCGAAGCTACAATCCACTCTGGGAGTGCCATATGGGCTGACGATGCGTTTCACTGCAAGGGCAACGCGAGCAATGCATACTATCGATGGAACTGGGGTCTCAGCAACTATCCAGCCATCGGGAATGACGCAACAAGCGGAGCGGTTCGAATTGGATCATGCAATGCTTCTTATATATGGCAGAGCTATCTCTGTCTGGGCTGGCAGCTTCACGAACGCGAGTGACCGTCGCATCAAACGAGACATCATTGACATACCCTATGGCTTAGCTGAGGTTATGCGTATGCAACCAAGGAAGTTTGCTATGAGATCTGATGATTCATTGCATGTGGGATTTATCGCCCAAGAGATGCTCGAGCTCATACCTGAGTGTGTGTCGGGGGTTGAATCGCCTGGCGATGAAATGAATGACTCAAACGAGCCGACAAATCCTATGGGTATCGATTTAGCATCATTGGTATCAGTATTGGCGAAAGCTATTCAAGAGCAGCAAGCTCAGATAGAGGAATTGAAAGCAATAAGCAAAGCTTAGTGTCCTTGACACGGGCTTGGCGCCCTTTGTCGTCAGACAAATTATCGCTGAGTGAGTATAGACAATGGTCGCGTTCAAGTTTCGAGTTTCTCAACGAAAGGGGAAAAGTATGATGCTTTGTTTGCTGATGGTCGCATTGTATCTTTTAGGGGTATTAAGAGGAATCCTCAGCCTTATGCACAATACAATGATCGTACGTCGTTGAAAGCGTATCAAAATTGTGCTCATAAGGATAAGAAGCGGCGTGAAGTGTACTACAAGCAACATGGTCCAATAGACGAAGAAAACCCATACACAGCCGACTAGTTTTCCAAAACTTTTTATGGTAGATATTATAGGAATCATGGGTTGTATGCCAAGTAAAGAAATCAAAACGAATTTAACGTCTGATAATCCAAATCAGGTTATAGGATCAACCATGCTTAGAGCGGATCGGATAGTAGTCTTAGGGGATTCAGTATTCCTACCAACCAAAAATGGTGATGGTGAGGATGCTATACTTGAAATATCTATCAATGATAAAAAAAAATCGAAGTCCATCGAGGATATTGAAATAAACTCGTGTGGAGTGGTTTTAAGTAAGCTTAGAGCCCTTGGCTCGGTGCTGGCGCCCCTTGCCTTCAGGTAATTGCTTAGATAGCAAAAAACGTCTTCACGGTCTTTTTTTTTCTTGGGTTGGTAAGCCCACATACGGCCACCTTCGGTTGGGGTCGAAGCATCTACCTTCCTGATTGACTTATCGAGATCAGTGGCCCATACAGCGGCCTGAGTCTTCTGAGGGCGGTCATGAATGATAAGATTCTTCATGATAGCTTTGAGTTCAGCGACGTTGTTATCGGCGTTATCGCCATAGCTACCAGCTGAGCTGGAAATAATGCGGGGGTTAAAGAAGAACATGGTTATAGTAGTCTCGTGATCATTTCTTTAAATTCTTTATCATCGATGAGACGATTGCTGTACGTATCTACTGTGAGCGACTTGAGCTGCTTGATGATGCTCGGATTATCATTCCCAAGCTCAACCTCCCCCTTGAGCTTGTCATACTCAGCTCGAAGTGTTTCAAGTGGATCCGTGAGCTTATCGTGGAAATTGTACTGGAGATGAGTTATGGCAAGGATCTCCTTGAACATTTTTTTATCTTCGATGCTAAGCTTGTCATACGTAGGCTGATCGATATGATTCTTATATACAAGACTTCGGAGCATTGATTGAAGGCTATCACTAATCTGACACTTAGGTCCGCACTTGCGTCGATTAGGTTGAACGATAACAAGTGTCTTCGCATCGAGGTCAGGAATACGGATATACTTGCTACCGAGTTGTCGATAAACGTAGGCACTTGGCGTAGCTAAGCCCTGAATCTCGTTCAGATTGTAGGTTCTTTCCACGTCTGACCACTCCGTCGAGGGGGGCTACACCTGCTCCTCTTAGACCACGACCTTTAAGCCCCTCTCCGCGAGAACGCTTTGCGAACTCGTCATCTTCCTCGATCTCCTGAGCTGCATCGCTGTATCTTGTAGCCTTCGCGTTAAATACAGCTTTAGTAGCTCTCATAGCTGATTTCGCTGCCTTTTAGTGCCGATCGAGCTGATTTTGAGCTATTTCCTTTGACAGCATTCTTTGACTCATGATATCGCTTTTGAGCCTCACCATCTTCCTGATAAGCCCGTTCAGAGTCATCGTGAAGCTTCTGAAAAATTAATTTAAATATGGTTCAATACCTTGTCGTCTGATATTATGAGCCGTATTCATGATTGCTTCATTCAATATTTTAAGATTATCATCAAGATTTTTGCGTCTTTGTTGATCAAGTTTCTTACTTTCAACCAATGTTGCTGCTTCCTCATCATTTGATGGGAATGGATACTCAACTTCCTTAAGATATTTATCCGAATCCTCAAATCCATCGAGCAGCGACAGGAATGTATCCATCCATCTGATATTCTTCATCAATCCCTTCCACGCCTCTCCAGATACTTGCTTGTGTTTTCCATTTCTAATATTCAATGGTCTGGTTTCAGATGGCTCACCAAAGTAGTATTCAGGATGAGTTTTAACAGTATCCTGAGCCTCAACGGTAGGTTTAAGTCTGAACGGGATTTTAACATCTTTAGAATTGATTTTCCTGTATTAATCAGTTAAGATTTGTTTAGCATCATTGTCAGCGTTAGATAGACTTTGATTCATATCTTCATCAATTCCAGTCATTGTACCCTGGTGTGCCTCTCCTTCACCTTCTGTGAAATCATTCACATCAATTTCTTTCTCCTCAACCCCGATCACCTCTAATTCAGGTCCTTTCGATCTGACCATATCTACAAATGATTTGAGTATAAGTTGCCAATTGACCTTCTTGGTGATAGCCGGCTTCATTTGATTACTTTCCTTACCAAAAACACCAATAGTACTTCCCTTGATCCATACATCACCGTTCGCATCAAAAGGGGTTGCTTTGTTGGTTCCTTTGAGGATAGGAACAATCTTCCTCATTAAACCATTGGATTCAAGTAGTTCCTTGTTTTTAGCAACGATCAAATACATTTTTAATTTACTATCAGCCTGATCAGAAGTTGTGGATGTTGAATTATCGAAGAGAAAACTGTCTTCAAGCCGCTGTTTGCTTTGTTTATAGTCAAGCGGTGTGCTTGATAGGCTACGCTTATTACCAATAAGCCTCTCCCATACCTGATGCGGTGCATTTTTATCCTCTTTACGCATCTCACTTCGCTCACGTTTCTCATTGACATAACTGAGGAATCTAACATCGTTTGTGATGACAAATCCAATATGATCGTATGTCTCTTCCCAATCAATGCTTGGAACTAAAACAATCTTGTTCAATCTAATACTGTATGTCTTAGCTCCGTTTCCAATATAATACTTCGTTAGCTGACGTCCATTAGAAGCAAGGGGATGAATACCGAGTTGAGCAAGAATCGGATAAACCTCAAATATTTCCCCAACCGCTTTCTTAAATTCGCTTTGAGAGATTTGCTCATCATCGCTAAATAGAGTATCAACTGTTGGTGATTCATCCTCACCAACCGCGACATCTGATGTAATAGGTCGAGCTTGAACGTTTTGATCATGTTTTTCAACACGAGGAGTGTTAGTGCCATTTTCTACTGTTCGAGCACTATTATCGACTCCGACATCTACCATAGGGGGGCGAACATTTACTTGAGGATCAATTGATACATCAGGGTTTATGTTGGAGTTTTCATTATTCAGATTTTTTAAGTCTGATTGGGCAATCACCTGATCAATCATATCATTCAATGTTTGCTTAACTTCTGTTGGAACAGGCCCGTCAGGACCAACACTCATATTGGTCTGAGTGGATTCAGTTGATTTCTTCGCTACAGTAGTGATAGCATTGGTAATATCCCTCGCCCACGATGCGCCTTCGTACATTTTACGCTTCGCATTAGCTTGCCGAACACGACGTTGAGATCGCTCAAGAAGCTCCTGTCGTTTCTGCTCCCTCTGAGCGAGGGATGTAAAATTGGGGAACATTGTGTCTATATCATCAGAATCATAAAAGAATGAGTAGATAATTACCAGCTGCTTGGCATGACCGAGTCATGACGAAATGAGACATAAGAATGACAGATGTGATTTCGCTCATTTAGAAGGCTTAGGTAATGATCCTTGATGCAGTGGAATGGAACGCCAAATATTGTCTCCAATTCGTATCGATACTTACGGTTAACTACTGTCTTACGAAAATTTGAGGCTGCATCAAGATTCAGCTACTCGTTTTTAATTCGGCTCACTTCCTGGATGATCCACAACTTTTGCCGTAGCTTAGCAAGCTCACGGTCCTTTTCTAAACAGCTGGAACACATTATGAAGGAATTACTATATATATCAAGTCATATATTTTTCCAAAAATCTCACCAAAAAAACTTCAAATAGTATACTTGAGTCAAAAGCTTACAGAGGATGTCTCTATCGAATTTATTTACAAGCTGATTATGACCCATTTTTTTGACGCGGGGTGAACCCCCCCCCCCCCCCCCCCCGTCCGGAGCGACTACGTCAGCTCTTTGTTGCCTCCCAGTACTCCTTTTCAAGAGTCAATTCTGTTTTTGTTCATTAAACGGAGATTTGAGACTGGCTCCCACGAATCAGGTTCATTACCAACTCACTGAACGTAGTATCTGTACTTTCCAGTTCGCAACTTTTTGTGGTCTGAGATCTTCTCTGCTTCAAGGATATCACCTCGGTTGATGGTTGCTTCAGTCGTCGCCGATTGCACCATCTTGAGATCATTGGGAGCCTTGTAGAGTGTGTGCCCATTTTTTTTACTTGATTTGGACGCGATAACCATCCATTCCAACAATCGAGTACACTTTTTTCCACCTAGCAGTTTCCTTATCAAACGTCCTCTTCTTTAGTCGGTAAAGGACATTGGTACCAATCTCGAGCTCATTATCAATTTTATCAGCTTCTGCTTGGTTATGGTTCAACTCAGCCTCAATTACCTTGCCTTTGGCTTCATTGGGTGTCATTCCAATTTTATCGATGAGAAGTGGTGTTGTAGTTAGTAATGATGTCGCTGATGAGCTTGTGCGTAATCCTCTGAGGAGACATTTTGGTTAGTCTCTGCTTCAGCGTTCTATTGAAGCGCTCGATTTTCCCCATAGTACCGTGATCACCAGGCTCATTGTTGAAGCGTTCGATCTTCTTTGCTTTAAATAATTGCTGAGCTTTTGAGTTCATAAACTCAGACCCATTGTCGCTTGTGATAATATCTACCTTATAAAATCGGACGAAAGCTTTTAGTGCTATTAATACCGTAGCAGCTGTCTTATTCGATAAAAGTTTCGCGTATCCGATGCGGGAGTTAATGTTGATACCAGTCAGAATCGGTTGTTTTCCCCAGAACGCAAGGTCGAATTGCCAAGAATTCGGGTTATGTGAGGCGCTTTTGAACCCATCGAATCTCTGCTTTTGCTCTTGGAATCTCTGAATTTCTGACTGTGTAGCATACCAATCCTTCACCAGTTTTAGAGTTATCTTGGGATCTAACTCACGAGCCTTCTCATGTAGAGCCTGAGCACTGATATAGCCAGTTTTAGTGTCATAGTAAAGTTTCGTAAGTATCTCATCCATGGTATATGTTAGATGGACATAAAAAAAAATGTGATAGCTTGGATAGCGATTAAATATCAAGAGCTACGGTAGTAATACCATCCTCAAGCACAAGCCGCTTGTCATAGAAATATGATAGCGCTGTCTTTGTCTGACTGTAGGTGATGATAGATTTAGTCTCTTTCGGCAATCTAAACCCCTTGTTAGTGCCTTGAAGTGTGATACGATCTCGCGCAACAGACTCGAACCCATTAGGGCTAAGAACATCACTATTGCGTCCACGACCCTATTGCACACCCTTGGCTGAAACCTTGACCTTGTACGATTCGTCTGGTAGATAGCAGATGTAGTTTTTGGAGGATAATGAGACCATAGCATCACCTGACCATTCATCCTTAAATAGACCAGGGGTTCGACGATCAAACTTAGCCACATCCGTGTTATAATCACGTGGGAACCAATCATACTTGTGCTGTTTGAGTGCTCACGTAGATCAGGTTTGATACAGTCTTGGAACGGATTATCACAACTGAACGCGATGTAGGCGGATTCCGTATCCATCTCCAGATACTGAAAGCCTGAACGATCGAAGTAAAAGTCGATGCAATCATAGTAGAACTGGAGCATGCGTAGCTTAGCGAGCTGGTAGATAGCAATCGACAAATGGATCGGGTTCTTGTGCTTTAACCTGCGCTTCATCATAGTAAGCTCGCAAGCATCGTTGAGCTCCTCTAATCCATGAAAGGTGAAGTGCTCAATCTCTGAAGCAATTGCCTTCTTATCTGATTCATACTTAATTTCCTTGTGCTTGCTCATGTCCATTCCAGATCGACCAAAAGCACTGTTCCCTACTAGCTTCATCATCTCAGCAATCATAGCCTTGGAATTGTCAACATCACCCTCTCGCCGAGCGCTAGACACCGCTTCCATGAATGGAGCAAATGCCTTGTGTGAGCTAGCTTTGATGAAGCTGTATGTCTGGGTGATTTCCATACCATGAGATAGGTACCACTTGAGCAAAGGCGTGTAGATTAGGATTTTCTCACCAAAGTAGCTACCAATCAATTTGCGAGCTGGCTTCGATCTGCTTTTCTCTCGTGTTTGGTTGTAGTCATACATATGTTTACCAATGATACTCTCATCCGTACAGTCAATCAGTGTATTTTTGAAGATCATCTCACCAAAATACTGCTTCAAGTGTTCTGGTGTCTGAATACCACTCTCGAGAAAGCCGAAGATCTTATCGTCCTTGATATCCTCAACAATGTCTGGATAAGCTTCGATAGTTGTAAGTCTTCCGCATGGCATGTCATTACCGAGAGCCCAGAGATATAGAGCATTAGCATCGTACCCGATTACCTTCTTACACAGCTTCCCACCACGAATCTTCGTCTCATTGCGCTTAGCGTAGAGATTGAAGATAATGGAAGGACCACCAGCAATGTTAGCTTTCATCTTACCGTAGATGTCCTTCTCCTCCTTGTCAATGGAATAGACCAGTCGCTCTGAGTTGAACTCGAGCAGCTTCTTGTAGCGGAAACCCTTGAGAGACATATCCTTGCGAGCGGTGTTGCACGAAATACAACTAATCAAGATGTTGCCGTCGATGTGCCCAAGCTTGTTATTGATTCGATCAGCTGAAACAGTTTCAGTGCTCAAAGGTCCGTAGCAAAGACCACAAAGATACTTCTGTTGATTTAACAGTATATCTAGGTGTCCTAACGTCATACCAAACTCGCGCTTAGCCTCAACATCCTGACTCTTGTAGCCGCTCATACGCTTGCTAGGGAATCGAAACGCTTGAGGAGACGTCTACTAGGATATTGGAGATTGTCGAAGCATGTTTGATACATGACTTTCTCCGAGAGACCGGGTAGGGATACACCATCAGCAAACATGTCAAGTTCAAAACGCTTGAATAACTCACGCTGAGCCTTTATGGCATTGATGAAAGGTACCACATCCAAGTTGTTGTACCAGATCAGCAGGTCCTTGATCGACTTCATCCCATAGTGCTCCCAGACGAATTGCACGCGCTTATAGTCATCATCGCTGATGCTAGTTCCACTGAGATCGCTATCGAAAGCTGGCTTAGGAGGAATCGTAGTCTGACTTAGAACGTTGAACGAGGTAATGAACTCGTACGGGAAAATGCCCTTACCTAAGCCGCAGACACATCGAATCTTGTTGTCGCATTTGCAGTCGCCTAGATATGTGCTGAGGTACTTTGCATAGCTCGTACCAGCTGGTGCATAGTTGCTAATATCGAGCATTTTCATGTTCGAGGTCGCAATGCACATGTAGCTAGGATTTTTGATTACCGATTTGATGTTGTCTGTACCAATAAAGGCGAAGAGATCGTTCTTAATCAGATTTACATCGTAGCGACCGCTGTTGAACCCAAGCACTGGAACTTGATCAAGGTGCTGCTTTATCCTACCATAGTCAGACCTCTGCTTACCAAACCCGAGGGTGCTATGGAAGTCGAAGAAGCTGGCATATCTCCCTTCTTTAATCCAACCATCCACATCGATCATCTTATAGGTCTTGTTGGGTTTAGCACCTGAAATCTCCATACCAGTCAAGCCGTGAGCATCGATAATTTTCCGCAGGAGGATCTCGTACTTGTGCGCGTTGTACTGCTGGATCTTGATCGATACCTGGTGAATATATTCGAACATGTCCGATAGTAGCATCTTCGGTTCATCGCTGACGAAGCAACGCACCTCCTCGATTAAGCTATCAGATACAGATACTGATACGGGGATATGCTCATTGGTGAAGACAGTATTCTCACCATGCTGTGTCATAACTAGCTTTAGAATGGCCTCAAAGTCATACACGAGATAATGATCTAGGTACTGATCAATGCCCTTGATGGAGTACTTGTTTAGCATTGATCGAATAGTGTTCGGGGCTGGTCTATAGATAGTTGGCTCAGCTGGAAAGCTCTCGATGTTTACAAGCTCACACTGATTTTTGGCATGGTCGCGTAGCTTAGTAGAGCTAACGAAAATCATTTCACACTTCGAGCATTGGTACTTGGACTGAAGTATATCAGCGTTCTTGATGTACAAGCATGATTCTCATGTGATAGAATATCCATAGCCACTCCTTCTCTCTCCGAACGACGGATACACTCAACATTACCGGTCTTTACATCCATTGAGTAGACGTTAATACCGAAATGAAAGCATTCCTCAAGCTCGTCAAGCTGTAGGAGGTCAAACGGCTTAAAGCTACGGAACAGACTAAGCGTATAGCTGATACCTTTGTAGGAGCAGTAGCGCTTGAATACTTCCTTCACATGGGCCAGGATCCGACGAGGATCTTTCTTAGCATGCTGATGTAAGTACCATGCGATACAGTGGAACACACACTTGTTATTGGCCTTGGGGAAGTTGATTACGTGCTTGTTTCGCGGATATTCTGTGGGATAACAGCTTCGCTATCGCCGACTGCATGCTCGCGAAAGTAGATGTAAATTTGAACCCAGTGATTGACTTCAGCTTATACCCCGATTTGGGGTAGTTCAGCGTGTTAGCCAACCCCATCAACCTGATCTCCGAGATAATTTTCTTACGAATGTCAGATCGACTTTTGGTAGCAACAGGGGTCTTAAACACGTAAGTATTAGCCAGATTCGGGTGCCAGTACTGGGTAAAACTACCATCCGTAAGGCTTACGAGATCGTAGCCAAGAGCAATGTTTACCTTGAAAGCGTTAGTTTGGCTTGCAAGCACGTTCTCGAGCTTGTCGTGGAACTCAGTAGGCTGGATACCTTCATACAGGTGCGACTCCATGTGTTTTCCGTTGTAGAAACGATACTTGGGGTTAGTATGGTAATTCGGGGACATGTGCTTCTTCAGAGACTCGACAGAGATCTTGTATTGCTTAGCTAGCAGTTTCTGATTGCTCGGACGGGAAACGTTGCTAACATAAACCATCTTACCAGTTCTACCACGCACCTTAACGCGGTAGGTACTGCCCCAGCGAACAGCATCAATATTCAATCTCTTTAGACCTTCGAGCTCGTATGCAAACATGTTGCCTATATATTATTGGCGATATTATTCCCGTGGAAATGACTTTATAATCATTGGATCTTGTATCAGGATCGACTTTACATCTGTGCCCCATACAAAATTTTTCGAAATTAATTAATTCAAATACTTGACGTAGGGTCTGTCGCGCGTTTGCAACCAGCGATAGTATTTTGGATCGTGAGCCTTGACCCAATTGAATGTCTTATCACTGTACTTGTCTTTGCCTCCAATAACCGTTCTTGGGAGTAAATTACGTGCTAAATCCAGTCTAGAGGCTTCAGATACGATATCAGACTTAAATAGGAAGCGGATGTAGGAGTCATCCACCCCCAATAACGACTCTGGCTTTCGATTTCTGTACTTACCAAATGCTAACCTCGTCTCACTAAAAGAAGTCAGACCACGGTCTCGACACTCCTTACAGTATTTGTAGCTACCTCGGTACCAACATTGGCAGCCGAGGCACGCCTTATAGTGCCCACCAAAGAGCTTAACACACTCTGAACCAACGAAGTGATGGTTCTCATCGATGTCGATAATAAGGAAGTGTCGCTTGATCGGGGTGTTGCAATAACACCGTGGGTTGACATTAGGTCGATAGCCAGGGCACGGATAAACTTGCGTTTTACCTATAGGTATCCATTCACCCTCTACTGCATGCCAGAACCACCCAGACGAATGGTACTGACTAAGGTCACCGAGGGCATCCTTCAAAATCGTAAGCGTGGTACCGTCAGTCATCGTTTATATACGGATTGACTTTTTATGTGACTTTTTTTTAATTAATTAACTAAGTTCGGTTTCACCGTTAAGTTTGGTTTCTCTGGCACTAAGTTCGCATTTGGGCTTCCGCTTGTGTGTTCGAATTTGGTCCCTATTCTTATCGTCATACCCCTGTTGACAGGATAGACGAGCTTCGCGCGTGCGCTGGTAGTAGCGCTTCTGCGCTTCCTTGATACGCTCTTTGCTAGCGAGATATTGATCGGGTGAGTACGTCATCTTTATATACTATGAACTTTATATTTGTTAAGATAAAATATATCGGTTTTCCCTGCTGCTTGCAGTATCCAATATGTAGCCCACCTTGTTCAGCTGCACCATTCCTACGAGACCGGCGTTCGTCGTTGGACTTACCATTCCTACGAGATCGGCGTTCGTCGTTGGACTTGCGACTCGGCAACTGAGAAGTCTTAGCTAACACGTGCGGAAAAGAAATCCATCTTTTCAGCCAACGACATTCCTTCCGACCAAAAATCTTCAAATTCGTCTTCATCTGGGTGAATCCACTTCGCTTTGATCGCTTTCTTCCGCGCTAATCGGGCTTGTAAGTTCAAGCAGCGCTTGTAGGGATGCTCCACAGACATGAAGCACAGTGGTTGACCTTCGACGTCACCAAATTTTGTCTGAATGTTGAAATCAGTACCAGGTGCAAGCCTTGGGCCACGTTTTTTCCAGTGTTTCGATAGTGTTTGGCCTCGAAGCAGAAGATCGCGCTGGTCTGGATTTAGCTTTGCGAACAATCGCTGTCGTCGCAATGAAGGATCGAAGACTTTCAAACGGAACTCGTTGCTGCCCTGATCGTAAATGAAACTGATAGTAGTAGGTAGCGGCACATTATACCGTCATTTTTTTACTTACCGTATTTTACCGCCGAGAACATTCCTAGAACCTTCTTTTGAGACAGCTATATTGACGACGCAACCTCTCGACCACCTGAGAGCGAAAGCGACGCCTTTTGGATCTTGGCGTAGTTTTAGAACTATTACTGCTGGACCGACAACATTCAAACTAATTGATAAAAACAATATTCGTAGAACATTACGCCGGCAGTTTTTACCGCAAGGAATAGCGCGACTATAATATATGTGGCGTCTCATCATTGGGTGGAAGTCAATGTCACACCTTCATCTCCGCTTAAATACGCTCGGAATTTCTCCCTCCCTTCTTCCTCATTCCAGAATCCGCCGCCTGAAGGAAAGATGGTGAAGCTTTTCTGTGCGATCGTTGGTGCGGCGGAAAGCGTGTTCTCGGTGCGGGTGGACGAGAACGACTCGGTGGATGAATTGAAGGAGGTGATAAAGGAGAAGAGCGATGGAGTAATCACAGCCCCTGCGATGAAGCTGCAGCTGTTCCTGGCGAAGACGGAGGGCGGGGGATGGCTGACGGAGGCAGACGTGAAGAACGGTGTGAGTGACACCACTGGGCTGAAGCTGTTGGACATTGCGGGAGCGCCACTCAACTTGGTTGACTTATCGGAGGAAGACGTGCGGTTCCGACTCACGAAGGACGATGTTAAAGCTGGAAAAGTCCCTGTGCACGTGCTGGTGGTGGTTCCGGGGAAGGGGAAACGCTGTCGGGCGGATGGATGGTTTGGTGAGTCTTTCCTTCCGCTGCCGAAGAAGCGCAAAGTGGACAAGAACAAGGAAGAGATCAACCAAGTTACGAGGTTTTTCGAGATGAGAGATTTCCCTCCGTTGGCGCACAAAAAGATCGAATATAAAGTGATCGTGGAGAGGAAGGCGTATCGTGTGATTTTTACCGAGTTGATGAACGAAGTACAGTCAAGCTTCGAATACGTTGAACCAGGCAAGGATAGTGAACCAGGCAAGGATTCCAACCTGATTGTCACGGGGAATCCCGGTATTGGGAAGAGTCGGTTCTACCTGTATTGCATCTTTCAACTCATTCTTGGTGAGCGAGAGGATGTTAAGAAGCTGCTCCCATACGAGTTGGTGTTGAACTATGGCTCGGACTTTCGCAAGTACGATGCCGAACGCAAGGAATTTGTTGAATTGGACGGAGAGGAGGTTGTTTCGCTGCAGACGCAACGCCGTGTGCTCCGGCTTGTCGAGGCAGCATCAACACAACTTGTTGGCTGGAGCGGAGTCTCGATTTTGTTTGCTTCACCTGGTGTTAAAGGCATGCAGGATTTCGCAAAAGTGGACGGGGGGACGTATATCATGCCAGCGTGGACCTTGGAGGAGCTGAGAGAGTACAACTCATTGCTTCCCGATAACTTGCAACTTGCCGAAGACGACTTGGTTTCGAGATACGACATCTTCGGTGGAATTCCTCGGTTCATCTTCACGAGAGCGTCTAACGTGAACGTCAAAAATACACTGGATGAGGCAGTCAACTCATTCAGTGCGATGAACATCATTTCTTATGCAAGAAGCAATCACTCTGTGAAGGAGGAAGACTATAGCCATCGTGTCCTTGAAATGGTACCTACCCGGGCTGATTTTCGCGCGGACTACCATTTGGATTTTCTGTCCAAGCACATCGCCGAATTGGTTGTTGCCAAAGTGCATGGAGAGAGCCTCGATAAAATATCGGAATTCGCTATAACTCACGATGATGATGACTCGGGAAGTACGTCTGTGGTCCGCGGCAAGATATACGAGATGCTCTGCCACAAATGGTTAAGTCTGCCCCAGCAGAAAAAACTACACTTTCGCTCGCTGTGCTCGACAACTCTGAACGATTTGACCATTCCACAAGAGATGCAAACGGTACGCTTCACTGCTCTTGACAAACTACAGCTTGCTGAGGGCTGGACGTACTACCGGCCGACATCGAAAACGTTTGGAGCGCTGGATGCATTCATCTCAGATGGAAACAAGTGTTACGGGCTGCAGATGACACTCAACGAGGACCATGGTATCAAAGCTGCGCCAATGAACAAGTTTCTCAAGTGGTTGAAGGATGATGCTCGCCTCAACACGGATCAGTTTTACTTCATATTCGTGGTTCCAAGAAAGATTGCAGATTCATATCGCAAACAAGCAGCCAGGACGACAACCGGTGCAGCCAGCCAAAAGCCTGGAGCTTCGGCGAAGGTGAACCAGTTTGTAACAGCACTGGACGTATTCAGTGGGGGCAATTGATTTTTTTAGTCCACGCTTCAAAGTAACTCGGAGTTCCAGGCTACGTCGGGAGCTGATCGCTTTGGATCTAATCGTTCGCAAAGACCCAGTAATGGCACTTTTTACTGACTTGAACGCCGTGTGGATGTTCTTCTGATTCTCCGGAGATGAAGATGGCTGTGCTCTCATCCAGACGGCGACCATCGCGAATCGAGGGGAGGCTTTCGAGGTGATCAGGACGCTGTTGGCGCAGTCTCCCATTATTGGTACCGAGATTAAACTCCCGTACATTCAAAATCCCGTGAAGAGATTGAAGCTGAAAAATGTGTTACCACCTATCGGAGAGGGTGAAAGTGGCGGGATTCGTGAGAGCATCGAACGATACTATAATATCGCCAGTATGTTAGGTCCCGACTTGGACATGGCGCGTGCGATAAGGGCAGATCACTCGATCTATTCCCACGCTGAGTTATTTCAGCTGATTCTTGGATCGTCGTGCTGCGTTAAAAAAAAAAAATTCATCCTGATAAATATAAAGTTTGTAATATACAAAGATGGCGTACTCAGCCAAGCAATACCAAGCTAACAAAGAGCGAATCAATGCCGCACAAAAGCGCTACTATCAGTGCACACGGGACACTCGCTTGTCATACCAAAAGAGCTACGACGATAAGAATAGAGACCAAATTCGAGCTCAAAAGCGTAAGCCTAAAACCGAACTTATTGAAGACAAAGTCGAACCTAACAGCGAAACCGAACTTAATTAATTAATTTTTTTTCTGATAAAAAGTCAAGCCTAATATAGGCAATGACAACACCAGGCTGGCTTAAAACCTCCAACAATGCATAAGTCAAATATTTGAATTAATTAATTTCAGATTTTTTGTATATTAGTATGATATAAAGTCGATCCTGAGACAAGATCCAAAATATTATAAAGTCAAATTTACGAGAATAATATAGCCACGCTTATATATAGGCAACATGTTTGCATACGAGCTCGAAGGTCTAAAGAGATTGAATATTACACCTATCAAATGGGGTAGTAGCTTCCGTGTTAAGGTACGCGGTCGTACTGGAAAGATGGTATTTGTCAGCAACATCTCCAACCCCAAAAATATGAAGCTGGTAGCTAAGCAGTACAATGTTGGTATCGATACTCTCAAGAAGCACATGTCTCCTGACTACAAGGCTGACCCGAAATATCGCTTCTACCAATGTCGAGTATCATTTATACGAGGGGATTCAGCCAGCAGAATTCTACGACACACTCGAGAACGTACTTGCGAGCCAGAAATCTGCTTTCAAGATTAATATTGCACTTGGATACAACCTCGCTAGTCGAACAGATGATAGCGATACCCGATACTTCCACCCGAATTTGAGCAACACCTCGGTGTTCAGCTCACCGATTGCTATCAATAGCAAGGGTGATATTCGCAAGAAGGTCATTTCGGAGATTCGTTCGATGGAATTAGCTGACAAGCTTAACTACCCCAAATCGGGATATCTGGTAAAGGCAATCACTGGATTCAAGATTTACATCTATCAGCGCGAACACGCACTGGGTGATAGTAAAGCTGTCATTCCAAAGAATATCCGCGACAACAAGAGTGTAATCAACTTCCCAAAGACTAACAACAAGTGCGTATTTCACTGCATCGCATACCACAAGCAAGATGAACCAAAAAAGGATCCACGTAGAATTCAAGCTCTGGTAAAGCAGACATTCAAGCAGTACTGCTCGTACAAGGACATCAATTATACACTAAGCCTGTTTCGCAGTTTCAAACCAATCGACATTCTCCAGTTTGATGAGCTTGAGGACTGCTTTCAGCTAAGCATTAATGTATTCATGATGGATGTTGAGACGGGAAATGTTGAATGCATCCGACGTTCTGACAAGGAGTACGATGTCATCAATATTCTATCTCACGAGAATCATGCTCTTTACGTTAAGAATATTGATATGCTTCAGTGTAAATACCAATGCCCAAAGTGTGAGATGGTGTTTGTCAGCTCCGACAAGCTTTGAAACCATAAGAAGAACCAGTGTGAGCTCGTAAATATTGAATCATTCCCTGAAGACCCGACTATTTATCGCCCAGCTTCAAATACAATTCGTTCGCTACTGACAAAGTACTCTATCAAGAATACCGATCAATACATCGATCATTTTATTGTTTATGACTTTGAGGCCATTCTTAAAATTACGGCGATTCAACATGGGAAGAATACTGTCATCACGAACGAGCACATCCCGGTGTCCGTCTCTGTAGCTGATAGCTTGACGGAGGAGGTTCGCTGCTTTGTAACTGATAATCCGAAGGCATTGCTCAAGGATATGTTCCAGTACATTAATGATGTCGGAACGAAGATCCAGAAATACAATGTCTCCAAGTACGTGGCCTTGCTTCGTAAGATAGTCGACGCTCAAGGTTTGACAGGCATGGAGGTTCCAGGTACTCCTCTTGGTAATACGTACAAGACACAGGATGTGGATGCTTGGATTCAATCTGGAGATTTTGCCGGCTTCTTTGATTTTCACAACAAGCTTGGGTATGGTAAGAAGCGGTCGGACTATGGTAAGATCAAGCAAACTCTGGATCAGGTACCAGTCCTTGGCTTTAATTCAGGGCGCTACGATATCAACCTAATCAAGGCAGACTTGTTTGCTACCATTGGAACCGACAACATCAAATCGGTTATTAAGAACCCAAGCTACATGTGCATCGCCACGTCGGACATGAAAATGCTAGACATTAGCAACTATGTACCAGCAGGTACAAGCTACGCTAAATACCTATCAACATACCTTGGTGATTGCAAGTGTGATGACAAGTTTCGATGCGTCTGCGGTCTGGGTAAGGGTATCTTCCCATATAAGTACATTACCTCATTCAATGTATTCAACGAAACTGAAGTGCCTCCTCAGTCAGCCTTTGACAGTGAGCTCCGTAATACCAGCATCAGTGATGATGACTACAAGCGGGTACAGTTTGTCTGGAAGTACTATGGAATGAAGTCGATCAAGGACCTACATATTTGGTACAACAATCTTGATGTAGTTCCATTTATCAAGGCTATCAAGGCTCAACGAGAATTGTTCAAGCGATTCGGTCTGGATATGTTTACCGATGGTGTATCTCTCCCAGGTCTATCAGAGAAAGTCATGTATCAAACCTGCTTCAACAATCTCCAGTACCCCACCAATTCGGCGAAAGCATTTAGCTTCCCGTCCAAACGCATGAGTGGATACAAGAGCCAGGATGCTGAGGCTAAAAGAGAGCTCAATATGACTACTGAGCACCTTGACATCCTTCTCAAACAGCAAAAGTATCTGTGTGGTCTATGCTACTGTCAGCTGACCGCTGATACTGCTTCAGCCGATAGAATAAACGACAAGCTTGGGCATATCGATGGCAACATCTTGATCAGCTGTGTGAAGTGCTACACCGCTCGTAAAAACATGTCCATCAAAGGGCTTCGCTACAATAAGTTGCTTGAGTTCAACTCGGATAAGCTTGTCTATAGCATCGATAGGGAAGAGAAAGATATTTATGCTAAGTTGAAGGCTAACATCGCTGGTGGTCCTTCAATCATCTTCAATCGCTATGCCAAGCGAAATGAGGCGATGGTTCGCGGGGACAAGGTTTGTAAAAAGATTATCGGATACGATGCCAATGCTTTGTACCTGTGGGCACTCGGTAATGAGATGCCTTGTGGGCGATTGACTACGATTGATGCCTATCCTGGTATTATCAACGACATTGTCAATGACAAAGTATTTGGCTTCCTCGAGTGTGATATTCGTACCCCACCACATCTCAAAGAGTACTTTAGTGAGATGACCCCTATTTTCAAGAACACGCTAATCGACTGCAGCGATGAGAATGTAATTGGTCAGCACATGTTTGAGTACAACGAAGCACGCAAACAAAGCCGAGCAAAGCCAGCTCGTAAGCTAATTGGTAGCTACTTTGGTGAAAAGATTCTTATCTATGCTCCGTTGCTCAAGTGGTACATCGCTCACGGAATGGAGATCACCAAAACTTACTGTTTCATCAAAGCCAATTCCCACAAAGCATTTAAACCATTTATGGAGGCGGTTTCTAACGCTCGACGGGAGGGTGATGCTGACAAGTCCAAGGCTATGATCGCTGAAATGATGAAGTTGGTCGGAAACAGCGCTTTCGGTCGATCTGGTATGGACATGAGTAAGCACAAGGAGATAAAGTAGAGTCTAACGACAAAGCCATCAAGAGCAAAATTGAGCACTTCACATTTCATGGACTTGAGGAGCTTCTTGATGCGTGTGAGATTACCATGAAGAAACGGCGACTCAAGAACAAGAATCCGATCCATTTGTCGATTGCCATCTATCAGCTTGCTAAACTACGCATGCTACAGTTCTACTATGACTGTATCAACTTCTACTTCGATCGCTCGGACTTTCAATACCAGGAGATGGACACAGACTCGGCATACATCGCATTCAGCTGTGAAAATCCGTTTCAAAACTGTATCAAACCTGAGCTATGCGAGCACTTCAAGCAGCATAAGTATGATTGGTTCCCACGCGACTATAACAACGAGGTCTCTAAGTTCGATCGTCGCACACCTGGTTTGTTCAAGGATGAGTGGTCTGGGGATGCTATGGTGTCACTATCTTCAAAGAACTATATCTGCTATCTACCTGACCAATCTTACAAGGTCAAGGTTAGTGCCAAGGGAGTGCAGCAGGGAGGTGGTCGGAACAGTGATGTACTCAACCCAGATGGCTTTGAAAGTGTTGTCCGTGATCGCATCACACTGCAAGGTACAAACAAAGGCTTTAGACTCAGCAAGGAGACTAAGTCAATCATTACCTATAGTCAAACTAAAACAGCTCTCAATTACTACTACGACAAGCGTCGAGTACTTGAGGATGGTATCACCACCGTAGCTTTGGATATTTAAACGAAGTTGGCTAATCTAAGCAACTAATTAGAGAGATATTTTTTGTCTCATAAATATATAGAGCAGAGCTAGTAGGTACGATGGATCAGCAACTGGCAAAGTTATATTATGACCCTAAAACGGGATATGTCGGTGCTCAGGCTTTGTATCAGAAGGCAAAGGAGTTAGACCCCAAAATCACATTCAAAGCTGTGAAGGAATGGTATGCGACCCAGACAGGCATACAACGGTTTCAAGAGCAAAAACGGAAATACGATGGATTCAAAATTGCTTCTCATAACCCCAATTCATGGCAAATGGATATTGCGTTCTGGGGAAAACGACCAATTTTGACGGCTATCAATATCAATTCTCGCCTTGGGTATGCTAAGCTATTGACGAATAAGACTGCGCCAACTGTGCTCACATCTCTTAAAACATTTGTTCGTAGTAATAAGGTCGATATACTCACCAGCGACAATGGAAGCGAATTCATGAACACCCAAGCACAAGAATTCTTCAAATCCAAAAAGATCGAACATTTTAATAACAAACCTGGTGATCATGGTACTATGGGTAAAATCGAAAGATTCAACAGAACCGTAAAGCAGCGATTAACCGAAATCAATCCGAAGCGAATCACACAAAAACTGGTAAATGATATTATTACAAACTACAATAGCACCATTCATCGGTCGATTGGTATGAGTCCTAACGATGCAAAAGGTAAAGTTATAGAAGCTGAGATAACACATAACCAAGAGGAAGCAGAAAAAAATGAAAACGAGCTTGAAGTTGGTACAAACGTCCTTTACCGCCTTAAGAAGCGAACATTTGACAAGGAAGCTGCCAGATGGAGTAGAGCTGTCTATACAATTGCAGGAATGGACGGGTACCGAGTTGAAATTAGGTCAAAGAATGGTCATACACTCTACAAATCACCAAACGATTTGAAAATAGTGCAATCGAAGACAACTGACGCCACAATTAACAAGGGTGATATCTTAGAAGCCGAAAAGATATTAGACCACAAAAAATGCGATCTGGTAAATACAAATATTTAGTGAAGTGGGTTGGTAATGAACCCGACTCCTGGGAGCCCCAGGATAATCTCCGCTTAATCAATAAGAATCGAAGATCGACACTCGAGAAGGAGTATTGGAACGGGGTTTCAACACCGCGACAAGAGTCTTAGAGGGTGATAGACTTCAGATCTTCCGGACATTTAACGATTCGCGGAGTTGAGGGCGTCCGTAGATCAAAATGCACACGACGCTTTGGCTCAAGCGTAGGCTTCTCTTTTTACTTCTTTCTCAAGGAATCGATTGTCATATACCCCCTCCGCGTCGAATGGATCAGTATCGATATATTCGATATTCATCTTCGAGTTAAATATCCCCATCTATATATATACCCAAAACTTTATCAAAATCATGACAAACGACGTTGAAAGGAGAGGATCGAAGATCCCTCAGGGGTCCTATATACACCCTCGGATACCGTCTCCCAATTGCAACGCGTCTACCAAATCGAATGAGAAATGCTCTCGAACCGCTCTCAAGAGTGGATATTGTAAGCAACACGACAAGGACTATAAAATCGCTATGTACAAGCGAGAGCTCGCAAAAATTCACGAGAGAGTTAGGTTCTATGTCGAGAAAACTTCGCGCTTCAACGATATGATCATTGACATTCAGCGATGCGACTACATCAAGCTTCACCTCGCTCGAATCAATGGAGGTAAAGACAGAGCCTACAAGCATGTAATCACCGATCCCACGTATAAAAATCAGGTCGAGGAATTGTTTGATCTACCAATCGATGAGGTTCTTCCCACGTACTATGCTATGCTAAAGCGTCGAAACGACATCGTTCATAAATATACGATGGGCGAGTGGGAGGAGGGGCCAGTCCCAAGAATCGCGAAGAAACGATATCAATTTTCAAAACCACAGCAAAAATAATTGATTAATATATACGATAGAACCATGTTTCCGAACTTCACAAGCATTGCTCAACGAGAGCAAAAGCGATTGGATTTGTTAGAACGTTCCCAGCGACGGGTTCGTCAAGCATTCGCCAAGCGTTCGATGTATGCAGACACTCAATGGGCGTCAGATGCTGATAAGACGCTATCACTATCTAAAAAGACTACGTCGGATGCTTCGACAGATACCTCATCGGCGACTATTGAGGCCGCAAAACAAGTCTGAGTGATACAAGCTCCCAAAAAATCCCTGAGCCCTCACTTGAGTTAAAAGCTGAGACACCAGCTGAGACACCAGCGGAGACACCAGTGGAAGTTCCTGTAAAACCTGATGCAAATGACTACGAGTCTGACGAGGACCAGCAAACTAAAGAAGCATTGGTTAAAATTTACAAGATCTATCCAGTGTTTAATAAATTCCAACTACACCCCGTGGATAAAAACGGACGATTTATGACTAAATTCATAATTAAAAATGGTACCACGATTTATACGACAAAGAGCAAGAAATGGGCGAAGGTTGATGCAATTGACTGGGATGCGACATATGACTCAATTAGGATTATAATGGAGACAAACCCACGATTTCTTCAGTATGTCAGTGATTTGAGAAAGGCAAAATCCAATGTATTCCCTGGATATCAGACTACGGAACCGCTGAAAGTATGGGAGAGTCTGATCGGTAAAAAGCGTCGATTATCTGACCCACTGAAGAATGATGACTCAAATCGTAGCAAACAACGGCTTGAGGACAGCTTTGCTGTTGATTCATCGACATCGCCTGACGATGACAATGTAGGGGAATTAACGCCAAATCCATACACACCGAGTTCAGACGAGGCTGAGGCTCGGCATGGAATTAAAAGCGGTATTGATGCCGATATGGATAAGAATCTAACTAATGCTGATAACGATGCCAAACTCATTCTCAGTGAATTCTTCAAAGAGCTTCGCAAACAAAAGGTAAAGCTCGCATTTGAGCCAAATCCAGTTATTGATACTACAGATGGCGGGAAGGTTCAGAACGGTCTCTATTTCAGTAATCCAACTCAGAAGCGTCTATTCAATGTCAGATATTCTGATGATAAAAAGGCTACCTCGGCTAATGATTTACGCGATCTCATGGCGAATATTCGTTGGATGGATACATTCACAGCACTGATAGATGGCTTTCAAATATTTGACAAATATCTAACGGGTATCAATCGAAAGAGTCCTGATAAGAAAGCTGCTCAAGATAACCTAACTCAGAATCTCGGAATACTTGATGGAGTTCTTAAAAGGAATACTAAATCCACTGAGGCAACATCTCGATGAAGGAGACGAGCATTGATCCATATGTATCACTAAAATTGCTACACGACGAAGCCGAGGCTGCGTTCCAGGATTATGGAGAAACTATGAAAAGGTATGATGAGACAAAGCAAGCTACTAAATCCAGACATAGCAAGGCTGCGAAGTCTAATATCAAAGGTGCAACCGCTGCAATGAGAGCTACCAAGGCTAATTATAACAGCAAGCTCAAGAAATACACACTGTTCAAAAAGGGCTACCCTGACATGGATCTTGATGAATTTGACAACATCGCATCTAAACGCGAGGTGGGGAGGACTGTATCATCAATGGTAGATAACGTAGTCGGTCGAGGCCTACGCGGGGCGGGCAGAGCTCACCTTGGAGGTCAGCCAAAGTTAGATGGTGTTGTTCGCAAAGGTCGGACGTACAATCTCAACGACATTCAAGGCATGGCAACGCCCTCCGCCTATACCTACAAACCGTTGGGAGGCAAGTACATTCGAATCCCTGATCTCGATGCAGGAATGCTCGTTATCGTTCAACCTAATCGTCGTAAGGTCGGTCCTAAGCGAGAGGTGAGTGAAGAGCTTCAGAAGATGCTCAAGGATCTGGTGTATTCGACGAATATCAACCAATCATCGTATGATCAACTATCAACCGATGACAAAAAAAATCTTCAAGGAGATTCTTGCCGCTACTCATCTCCAGCATAGTTTCTCTGAGAAGTTGGTTGATCCACTGGAGGCGCTCAAGGCCGAATATTTTAAGCTCAAGGGCGAGATCGAGTTAGGTAATGACAATCCCAGTGTTCTCAAGCAATTGAAGGTCATCACTGTGGATATGTATTCGAATCACTTAATTTCTGATGACGAATTCAAAAATGTTATCGTTCGACTACTATAGAGCAGAGCTTAGCGAACTTGTTCGAAAGATCTGCGACCCTTCGAAATTCATTCGAATAGAGTACGATGTTTTTCCTTAACCCACGGATTATTGCTCAGTCAGGCGGCTCCTATGGAGATGATGCCGATCTCAATATCGCTGAGCTCAAAACAATCATGAAGAACTTGATCATTCGAGAGCGGCCCCAAACAACTCAGGCTAAGGCATGGGTTGATACTAAACTTCCAACGACTTCGGATGCATCCACGCAGACTGAGTCCGCCAGCGGCGGTCAGGTTTGGCTGTATGGAAAGAAGAAAAAAACGGTAAAGACCTTCTCGCTGTGAGCTTAGCTTCTGCCATTTCTAACCAATCGATTCTTATAGCCTCGATAGACTCTCATTTTTTTGTCGGCTACTTCGATATCGAGTATCGCACTTTCGCCTGTTTCAGGGTCTTTTGTCGGTAAAAATACGCTATCACCAAGTACAACAATTTGGTCAGCTCTCAGTTGTGTAGAGCCTATTATCTGAGACGGTGGAGAGGAGACTCTCGGAACTCTGTCCGAGGGTCTTCGACCTCGAACATCGTTCGTCTCAAGGTTTGACTCAATCTCCTTACTCGAGAAGCAACCCATTGGTAGATCTATATTAGAGTCGAGACAATTCTCTTCAACTCCTCGATTTGTGCCTGTTGATCCTGAATGGCTTTACACAACACTGATGTCAGCGAAGCGAGATCAATTCCCCATGGATTGATTGGATAACCATTCTCATTCATATCATCATTAGCGCCTTCCTGAACTGCTTCAGGGACGATGTCATAGAGCTCCTGCGCGATAAAACCGACATGCTGAGTTCCTTCCTGGATCATCTTATATTTACGTGGCTTCATAAGCATGACCGCATCCAGACCATAAGGGACATTGGCAATATCTGTCTTTAATCTTTCATCCGAGGCATTGGTATAAGCACCTCCACGGATTGGTACATATCCCAGCCATGATCCCGAGGCATTACATATACCAGCTCTGATAGAGCCCACCGTACCGTCGCTTCCCCATCCCCAGTAGTTCGCGGATGACCAATTGGCTCCGTACGAACATATACTGGACGCGTTGATCTTCGTGTAAAACTCTTCGTTAGTCCATGATGCGCCGCCACTGTGAATGGTCGCTTCTGCGCTAAAGTTGCCGCCGACCATAAACCGACCTGATGTGTTGAACAGAGCCCTAGCAGAGCCATTAGTCATGATCTTGAACGGGTCGTTCGTCATAGTACCTAAACAGGTTCCTCCTCCAGAGCTATTATTGCTACCTCCTGATTCATTATACACTAACATTTCAACGGTCATCTGAGTAGATTGATCGTTCGACCAGCGTTGAACCCTATCCCATGAGCCATACATCTTTGTAGTATCGCCCTTAACGGCAAACTTCGCGGGTGGTACGTCTTGGCTATTGATAGCCACTGAGTTATCACCGAACCAACATTGTTGCCCGCTGAAGCCGTAATTGTCAAATTGAAGACGATTTTGAGCGTACGAACTGCCAACGTACGAGTAAGTGTTTGTGAAGCAATTGGCAGTGCTTTGATAGCTTCCTATACGAATTGATGCTCCAGCGTTGTCCTTCAGAATATTGAGATCCATATAACCGTTATTGCTTCCTATAGAAAGCTGACCAGTAGTACCATGAAGCGAAGCTAATCGATATAAAGCACCTGTTTGACTAGCAGAGCCCTTTGTGTAGAATTCGATATCACTACCATCGTACTGAGTGCTAGATCGTCTTAACGTGCTAATAGTTGCGCTCGGGTAGTTGTACTATACACTCCCGACGAATCGTTTAGGAAAGCTAACCCTACACTGGTTGAGATGATATTCGAATTGTTTCGAAGATACATAGCGTATGATCCAACTGGTAAATAGATTGAATCAGTGTTGCCCGCACTAGTGTTAAATTGAGCTCCTGTGCCTGAGACGGTGAGTGATGATAGACTCAATGAGCTAGGGATTGATGTTAAGAAGCTTGCTAGATTGTACGAGGCACCGTTCTGGGTTAAATTGGTACAACTGACCGTGTTGGCACTAAGAGTACCGCCTAATGAGATTGATGATGTACTAGTCGTAAGCATATTCGCTAGATTGTACGTTGTTCCACCTTGCTGATAGGTAGTCGCATTAACGGTTCCTGCTGTGATAGTACCGGACGAAGTGAATGAACTCGGTACTGCCGTCAAAAACGATGCTAGATTGTATGTTGTTCCATCTTGCTGATAGGTACTCGCGTTGATTGTTCCGGTAGTCAATGAAGTAATGCCGGTAATGGATCCAGTGTTGCTAAGTACCAACGCTTTGCTGTTAGCAGCAGTACCAGCAGTGAGACCGCTAAGATATCCAGCTTCAGTAGAGCCAATAGTGACTGTACCTAGAATTAAGCTTGTCATTGTTAATGATGTGATTCCACTTGTAATCGACCCAGTTGAGTTAAGTACCAGGGCTGTTCCAGCGCTACCTATTCCAGCCGTAATTCCACTTAGATAACTCAAGCGATAGTCATTCCTATCCAAAAATATGGTTTTGGCGTAGTCATAGGTCAAGTAGCCGTTTGCATCCAACGAGAGATAGAATCCCGGGTTGTAGATAGCAGAAATGAAGGTTGGTTGGGGATATGAGAATCCACTCATTTTTCTTCTAATCTATATAGTATCGAACGATAAAACATGAGCTTAGTTCCTGATTACTCGAATGCGATTCCCAAGCAGTATAGACCTGGGAAATCGATTATGATTAAGGATTTAGCTGTCCCCGCGTTGTATAGAATGATTATGCTCGCTCCGAGCGGATCTGGCAAGACTAACATGGCCTTTCATATTATCAAGAGCTCGCCGAATGTCTATGCATACCTCCGTGTCATTTGCCGCAATCCGAATCAGCCGTTGTACGATTACCTTCGCGACAAGCTTGATGGATTCGTCTCCTTCTACGACCCCGACACAGCTCCAACGGTTGATCAGATTCGACGAACTCCCCTCGCGAGTGGTAAGCCAGAATTAGTGATTTTCGATGATATCACAACCGACAAACACGTACTCGAAAGATTGGTATCGACGTTCTACATCCGATGCCGACACTACAAAAAAAAAACTGAGCTCAATTCTTCTGGCTCATAGTTTCTTTGCGCTACCTAAGATGATTCGCTTAAACTCAGAGCTGTGCGTCATCCTAAAGGCTAATTCGAAGCGAGATCTACAAGTCATTCTCAAGGATTACAATCTGCCCGGAATAAGCCAGGAAATGATCTTCCGAGCATACAATAAATGCACGTCGCACATTGGTCAGGCGTTAGTCATCGATGGAGTCAAGGGTCAGATGCGTTGGAATTTTGATAAAAGTTTAGATCCGCGGGAACTTTGATTTCCTAAATATAGAGAAGAAAGCTAGACGTAGTCAGTGTCTTCGACCCTAACAGAGTTATACAACAACAATGGCGTCATTTGTCAAAATCGATAACACTAACTTGGTCCAAGATGGTCTTAACTCCCAGTGGCGGTACTCGTTCCCCGGATCTGCTGCTAATTTCTCTGACTCAGTATGCGCGATCCAATCGATTAGTCTCTACAATTCCGAATTCAACATTGATTCGCTGGCTTTTGCCAACAATACGTTCGAGGTAGAGGTCCAGACTGCTGGAACCACATCTACGATTAGTGTTAATCTTCCTGATGGATACTTCAGCTATGCCGATATCAATCGCTATATTCAGATCGCGTTGGTCTCGGCTGGCGCTTATCTCATCGATGTCAGCGGCAACAATGTCTTCTTCATTCAAATCAGTGAGAACTCAGTCTATTATGCTTGTCAGCTCGATTGCTCACCAACCCCAATCGCTATTGGAACATGCACAAGACCTGCAACAGGGCTTTACTCTGCTGGTGGATCAGGTCTCCCAACCACGACTCGCGTTCCTCGTCTAATCATTGACAATGCTTCGTTTGGAAAGGTAGTTGGCTTCACGAATGGTACATATCCGTCGGTTTTTACAAACAACCGCTTACTCACTGATCTCGAACACTACCCCCATGGTTCATCCCACATCGAGCTACATTGTACGTTGTGATCTTGTTAAGAATGACTATGTCGTGTCTGGTGATATTCTGAGCGCTTTCGATAGAGGTGATGCTGGTATTGGTCAATTGATTGCTTACAAACCGAGTCAGTATGCTTGGATGAATTGCTTCAACGGTGCTCGATCTTCGATTACGATTACCATTTACAACCAGAACAATCAGCGCGTTCATTTTAGAGACACATCCGTTTCGGTTATGCTTCTGATCCGTTCAAAGAAGTAAGCAAGGGAAAAAAAGCTGCTTAATTTTTAAGTTAGAGACGGAAGCTTCCAGCGAGCTTAGCGGGCTTACGCTTAGATCTCAGATTCGCAATATACGCCTTAGCGTCAGCGCTACCCTTGACTAATTTAGTCTTCTTAGACGCTACGCCCACACCGAAACGCTTTTAATACCACGGCGAACAGTTCGAATCATATCGTGGTGGTCGGGGTTCTCGGACTTGCTGATGAGATACTTCTCTCCTTGATCAATGGCATCAGTGATCAGACCCTTACGCTTGGCATAGCCTAATGCTGCTTTAGCTGTCTTCTTAACATCAACAACAGATATACGTCCTCCAGACGTAGCTCCGGTACCCTTATCAAGCTCAGTATCGCTATCACTGTCATATACACCGACTCCGGTTAGAGACTTGAGCGCTGCGCGAGCTGGGATCCCAGCGTCAGGGGCGCCAACTGCTGTTGCTAGCGCTGGAACGGCGAAGTCGGCGGCCTTGCTAAGTAGTCCGCTGTCTTTAGCGAAGCGAAAACCTTGCTTAATGCCATTCCAGATTTTACTCCATACTGTCGAACCATGCATACCTCCACCATTAAGATGCTTGAAGGGATAACTGATTTCCTTCTTAGTAATTGATAAGCGCGTTCCCTTACCAGCTTTACGAGCTCTTAGAGCTTTGGCATACGATTATGGGTGCAGATGTAGGGTGGCGCCAGATCCACTTAGCTCATCTTTCGTTAAGGACAGTGTCCCTGACTTGAAAGCCCGCTTGAGCTTTGACTCAGGGATAGAGGCTGAAACTGCTAACTCTTTGTACATGATTGATCTACATATGAGTTCAGAGAGAATTAATCAAGAATACAATATAGTCAGAATATACTCCATATGCCACAATATTCATCGTATGTGGATTGATACTGCTTAGTGTTGTATTTACTAATCTTGAGAACTGTTGGACCCGCTTCTCCCATACTATCAAAATATTCATTATTATAGACGCAAACCCAGTGTCCCACGTCCATATTAGGCTTGCGAAGCAATATAAGATACGATCCTTTCCGCGGTAGTGGCTTTTTAATTTCAGATAATTCGACAATACCATCTAACTGAACCCCAATCGTCTTTGCTAATTTAATTAAATCATGATCGCTCGTAATCGCTTTGATTAGATCCATAATGTAATATTTATTTTTTTGGAACTATATGGATGCTCATATAGTTAAACCCATAGATTTATCGATGTCTGCTACTCAACTCGCCGACCAGTTTCTATACCAGAGCTCGCTGAAGAGCGACCCGGAGATTAAAGCATCGTCCAACAAGCGCGAGTCAATGACGTTGAAGTTGCCGCACTTAAGGGTAGCACAGTATCGGTTAGCAGCCGCGGTCTGAGCAATAGCACCATTCTTCATCGAAACCTTGTAGGGGAGCATGATGTAGGCATCACGGAGCGAGGCAAATCCTTCAGATCCGTTCAGCTGACCGGTAGCATCAATCGTGATAACACCATTCTGGTACGAGCCCTGGTTGAGATCGATTATGAACGGGAGATCCATATAACCGTTATTGCTTCCTATAGAAAGCTGACCAGTAGTACCATGAAGCGAAGCTAATCGATATAAAGCACCTGTTTGACTAGCAGAGCCCTTTGTGTAGAATTCGATATCACTACCATCGTACTGAGTACTAGATCGTCTTAACGTGCTAATAGTTGCGCTCGGGGTAGTTGTACTATACGCTCCCAACGAATCGTTTAGGAAAGCTAACCCTACACTGGTTGAGATGATATTCGAATTGTTTCGAAGATACATAGCGTATGATCCAACTGGTAAATAGATTGAATCAGTGTTGCCCGCACTAGTGTTAAATTGAGCTCCTGTGCCTGAGACGGTGAGTGATGATAGACTCAATGAGCTAGGGATTGATGTTAAGAAGGTTCCTCCTCCAGAGCTATTATTGCTACCTCCTGATTCATTATACACTAACATTTCAACGGTCATCTGAGTAGATTGATCGTTCGACCAGCGTTGAACCCTATCCCATGAGCCATACATCTTTGTAGTATCGCCCTTAACGGCAAACTTCGCGGGTGGTACGTCTTGGCTATTGATAGCCACTGAGTTATCACCGAACCAACATTGTTGCCCGCTGAAACCGTAATTATCAAATTGAAGACGATTTTGAGCGTACGAACTGCCAACGTACGAGTAAGTGTTTGTGAAGCAATTGGCAGTGCTTTGATAGCTTCCTATACGAATTGATGCTCCAGCGTTGTCCTTCAGAATCTGTTTAGGTACTATGACGAACGACCCGTTCAAGATCATGACTAATGGCTCTGCTAGGGCTCTGTTCAACACATCAGGTCGGTTTATGGTCGGCGGCAACTTTAGCGCAGAAGCGACCATTCACAGTGGCGGCGCATCATGGACTAACGAAGAGTTTTACACGAAGATCAACGCGTCCAGTATATGTTCGTACGGAGCCAATTGGTCATCCGCGAACTACTGGGGATGGGGAAGCGACGGTACGGTGGGCTCTATCAGAGCTGGTATATGTAATGCCTCGGGATCATGGCTGGGATATGTACCAATCCGTGGAGGTGCTTATACCAATGCCTCGGATGAAAGATTAAAGACAGATATTGCCAATGTCCCTTATGGTCTGGATGCGGTCATGCTTATGAAGCCACGTAAATATAAGATGATCCAGGAAGGAACTCAGCATGTCGGTTTTATCGCGCAGGAGCTCTATGACATCGTCCCTGAAGCAGTTCAGGAAGGCGCTAATGATGATATGAATGAGAATGGTTATCCAATCAATCCATGGGGAATTGATCTCGCTTCGCTGACATCAGTGTTGTGTAAAGCCATTCAGGATCAACAGGCACAAATCGAGGAGTTGAAGAGAATTGTCTCGACTCTAATATAGATCTACCAATGGGTTGCTTCTCGAGTAAGGAGATTGAGTCAAACCTTGAGACGAACGATGTTCGAGGTCGAAGACCCTCGGACAGAGTTCCGAGAGTCTCCTCTCCACCGTCTCAGATAATAGGCTCTACACAACTGAGAGCTGACCAAATTGTTGTACTTGGTGATAGCGTATTTTTACCGACAAAAGACCCTGAAACAGGCGAAAGTGCGATACTCGATATCGAAGTAGCCGACAAAAAAATGAGAGTCTATCGAGGCTATAAGAATCGATTGGTTAGAAATGGCAGAAGCTAAGCTCACAGCGAGAAGGTCTTTACCGTTTTTTTCTTCTTTCCATACAGCCAAACCTGACCGCCGCTGGCGGACTCAGTCTGCGTGGATGCATCCGAAGTCGTTGGAAGTTTAGTATCAACCCATGCCTTAGCCTGAGTTGTTTGGGGCCGCTCTCGAATGATCAAGTTCTTCATGATTGTTTTGAGCTCAGCGATATTGAGATCGGCATCATCTCCATAGGAGCCGCCTGACTGAGCAATAATCCGTGGGTTAAGGAAAAACATCGTACTCTATTCGAATGAATTTCGAAGGGTCGCAGATCTTTCGAACAAGTTCGCTAAGCTCTGCTCTATAGTAGTCGAACGATAACATTTTTGAATTCGTCATCAGAAATTAAGTGATTCGAATACATATCCACAGTGATGACCTTCAATTGCTTGAGAACACTGGGATTGTCATTACCTAACTCGATCTCGCCCTTGAGCTTAAAATATTCGGCCTTGAGCGCCTCCAGTGGATCAACCAACTTCTCAGAGAAACTATGCTGGAGATGAGTAGCGGCAAGAATCTCCTTGAAGATTTTTTTTGTCATCGGTTGATAGTTGATCATACGATGATTGGTTGATATTCGTCGAATACACCAGATCCTTGAGCATCTTCTGAAGCTCTTCACTCACCTCTCGCTTAGGACCGACCTTACGACGATTAGGTTGAACGATAACGAGCATTCCTGCATCGAGATCAGGGATTCGAATGTACTTGCCTCCCAACGGTTTGTAGGTATAGGCGGAGGGCGTTGCCATGCCTTGAATGTCGTTGAGATTGTACGTCCGACCTTTGCGAACAACACCATCTAACTTTGGCTGACCTCCAAGGTGAGCTCTGCCCGCCCCGCGTAGGCCTCGACCGACTACGTTATCTACCATTGATGATACAGTCCTCCCCACCTCGCGTTTAGATGCGATGTTGTCAAATTCATCAAGATCCATGTCAGGGTAGCCCTTTTTGAACAGTGTGTATTTCTTGAGCTTGCTGTTATAATTAGCCTTGGTAGCTCTCATTGCAGCGGTTGCACCTTTGATATTAGACTTCGCAGCCTTGCTATGTCTGGATTTAGTAGCTTGCTTTGTCTCATCATACCTTTTCATAGTTTCTCCATAATCCTGGAACGCAGCCTCGGCTTCGTCGTGTAGCAATTTTAGTGATACATATGGATCAATGCTCGTCTCCTTCATCGAGATGTTGCCTCAGTGGATTTAGTATTCCTTTTAAGAACTCCATCAAGTATTCCGAGATTCTGAGTTAGGTTATCTTGAGCAGCTTTCTTATCAGGACTCTTTCGATTGATACCCGTTAGATATTTGTCAAATATTTGAAAGCCATCTATCAGTGCTGTGAATGTATCCATCCAACGAATATTCGCCATGAGATCGCGTAAATCATTAGCCGAGGTAGCCTTTTTATCATCAGAATATCTGACATTGAATAGACGCTTCTGAGTTGGATTACTGAAATAGAGACCGTTCTGAACCTTCCCGCCATCTGTAGTATCAATAACTGGATTTGGCTCAAATGCGAGCTTTACCTTTTGTTTGCGAAGCTCTTTGAAGAATTCACTGAGAATGAGTTTGGCATCGTTATCAGCATTAGTTAGATTCTTATCCATATCGGCATCAATACCGCTTTTAATTCCATGCCGAGCCTCAGCCTCGTCTGAACTCGGTGTGTATGGATTTGGCGTTAATTCCCCTACATTGTCATCGTCAGGCGATGTCGATGAATCAACAGCAAAGCTGTCCTCAAGCCGTTGTTTGCTACGATTTGAGTCATCATTCTTCAGTGGGTCAGATAATCGACGCTTTTTACCGATCAGACTCTCCCATACTTTCAGCGGTTCCGTAGTCTGATATCCAGGGAATACATTGGATTTTGCCTTTCTCAAATCACTGACATACTGAAGAAATCGTGGGTTTGTCTCCATTATAATCCTAATTGAGTCATATGTCGCATCCCAGTCAATTGCATCAACCTTCGCCCATTTCTTGCTCTTTGTCGTATAAATCGTGGTACCATTTTTAATTATGAATTTAGTCATAAATCGTCCGTTTTTATCCACGGGGTGTAGTTGGAATTTATTAAACACTGGATAGATCTTGTAAATTTTAACCAATGCTTCTTTAGTTTGCTGGTCCTCGTCAGACTCGTAGTCATTTGCATCAGGTTTTACAGGAACTTCCACTGGTGTCTCCGCTGGTGTCTCAGCTGGTGTCTCAGCTTTTAACTCAAGTGAGGGCTCAGGGATTTTTTGGGAGCTTGTATCACTCAGACTTGTTTTGCGGCCTCAATAGTCGCCGATGAGGTATCTGTCGAAGCATCCGACGTAGTCTTTTTAGATAGTGATAGCGTCTTATCAGCATCTGACGCCCATTGAGTGTCTGCATACATCGAACGCTTGGCGAATGCTTGACGAACCCGTCGCTGGGAACGTTCTAACAAATCCAATCGCTTTTGCTCTCGTTGAGCAATGCTTGTGAAGTTCGGAAACATGGTTCTATCGTATATATTAATCAATTATTTTTGCTGTGGTTTTGAAAATTGATATCGTTTCTTCGCGATTCTTGGGACTGGCCCCTCCTCCCACTCGCCCATCGTATATTTATGAACGATGTCGTTTCGACGCTTTAGTATAGCATAGTACGTGGGAAGAACCTCATCGATTGGTAGATCAAACAATTCCTCGACCTGATTTTTATACGTGGGATCGGTGATTACATGCTTGTAGGCTCTGTCTTTACCTCCATTGATTCGAGCGAGGTGAAGCTTGATGTAGTCGCATCGCTGAATGTCAATGATCATATCGTTGAAGCGCGAAGTTTTCTCGACATAGAACCTAACTCTCTCGTGAATTTTTGCGAGCTCTCGCTTGTACATAGCGATTTTATAGTCCTTGTCGTGTTGCTTACAATATCCACTCTTGAGAGCGGTTCGAGAGCATTTCTCATTCGATTTGGTAGACGCGTTGCAATTGGGAGACGGTATCCGAGGGTGTATATAGGACCCCTGAGGGATCTTCGATCCTCTCCTTTCAACGTCGTTTGTCATGATTTTGATAAAGTTTTGGGTATATATATAGATGGGGATATTTAACTCGAAGATGAATATCGAATATATCGATACTGATCCATTCGACGCGGAGGGGGTATATGACAATCGATTCCTTGAGAAAGAAGTAAAAAGAGAAGCCTACGCTTGAGCCAAAGCGTCGTGTGCATTTTGATCTACGGACGCCCTCAACTCCGCGAATCGTTAAATGTCCGGAAGATCTGAAGTCTATCACCCTCTAAGACTCTTGTCGCGGTGTTGAAACCCCGTTCCAATACTCCTTCTCGAGTGTCGATCTTCGATTCTTATTGATTAAGCGGAGATTATCCTGGGGCTCCCAGGAGTCGGGTTCATTACCAACCCACTTCACTAAATATTTGTATTTACCAGATCGCATTTTTTGTGGTCTAATATCTTTTCGGCTTCTAAGATATCACCCTTGTTAATTGTGGCGTCAGTTGTCTTCGATTGCACTATTTTCAAATCGTTTGGTGATTTGTAGAGTGTATGACCATTCTTTGACCTAATTTCAACTCGGTACCCGTCCATTCCTGCAATTGTATAGACAGCTCTACTCCATCTGGCAGCTTCCTTGTCAAATGTTCGCTTCTTAAGGCGGTAAAGGACGTTTGTACCAACTTCAAGCTCGTTTTCAATTTTTTCTGCTTCCTCTTGGTTATGTGTTATCTCAGCTTCTATAACTTTACCTTTTGCATCGTTAGGACTCATACCAATCGACCGATGAATGGTGCTATTGTAGTTTGTAATAATATCATTTACCAGTTTTTGTGTGATTCGCTTCGGATTGATTTCGGTTAATCGCTGCTTTACGGTTCTGTTGAATCTTTCGATTTTACCCATAGTACCATGATCACCAGGTTCGTTATTAAAATGTTCGATCTTTTTGGATTTGAAGAATTCTTGTGCTTGGGTGTTCATGAATTCGCTTCCATTGTCGCTGGTGAGTATATCGACCTTATTACTACGAACAAATGTTTTAAGAGATGTGAGCACAGTTGGCGCAGTCTTATTCGTCAATAGCTTAGCATACCCAAGGCGAGAATTGATATTGATAGCCGTCAAAATTGGTCGTTTTCCCCAGAACGCAATATCCATTTGCCATGAATTGGGGTTATGAGAAGCAATTTTGAATCCATCGTATTTCCGTTTTTGCTCTTGAAACCGTTGTATGCCTGTCTGGGTCGCATACCATTCCTTCACAGCTTTGAATGTGATTTTGGGGTCTAACTCCTTTGCCTTCTGATACAAAGCCTGAGCACCGACATATCCCGTTTTAGGGTCATAATATAACTTTGCCAGTTGCTGATCCATCGTACCTACTAGCTCTGCTCTATATATTTATGAGACAAAAAATATCTCTCTAATTAGTTGCTTAGATTAGCCAACTTCATTTACATATCCAAAGCTACGGTGGTGATACCATCCTCAAGTACTCGACGCTTGTCGTAGTAGTAATTGAGAGCTGTTTTAGTTTGACTATAGGTAATGATTGACTTAGTCTCCTTGCTGAGTCTAAAGCCTTTGTTTGTACCTTGCAGTGTGATGCGATCACGGACAACACTTTCAAAGCCATCTGGGTTGAGTACATCACTGTTCCGACCACCTCCCTGCTGCACTCCCTTGGCACTAACCTTGACCTTGTAAGATTGGTCAGGTAGATAGCAGATATAGTTCTTTGAAGATAGTGACACCATAGCATCCCCAGACCACTCATCCTTGAACAAACCAGGTGTGCGACGATCGAACTTAGAGACCTCGTTGTTATAGTCGCGTGGGAACCAATCATACTTATGCTGCTTGAAGTGCTCGCATAGCTCAGGTTTGATACAGTTTTGAAACGGATTTTCACAGCTGAATGCGATGTATGCCGAGTCTGTGTCCATCTCCTGGTATTGAAAGTCCGAGCGATCGAAGTAGAAGTTGATACAGTCATAGTAGAACTGTAGCATGCGTAGTTTAGCAAGCTGATAGATGGCAATCGACAAATGGATCGGATTCTTGTTCTTGAGTCGCCGTTTCTTCATGGTAATCTCACACGCATCAAGAAGCTCCTCAAGTCCATGAAATGTGAAGTGCTCAATTTTGCTCTTGATGGCTTTGTCGTTAGACTCTACTTTATCTCCTTGTGCTTACTCATGTCCATACCAGATCGACCGAAAGCGCTGTTTCCGACCAACTTCATCATTTCAGCGATCATAGCCTTGGACTTGTCAGCATCACCCTCCCGTCGAGCGTTAGAAACCGCCTCCATAAATGGTTTAAATGCTTTGTGGGAATTGGCTTTGATGAAACAGTAAGTTTTGGTGATCTCCATTCCGTGAGCGATGTACCACTTGAGCAACGGAGCATAGATAAGAATCTTTTCACCAAAGTAGCTACCAATTAGCTTACGAGCTGGCTTTGCTCGGCTTTGTTTGCGTGCTTCGTTGTACTCAAACATGTGCTGACCAATTACATTCTCATCGCTGCAGTCGATTAGCGTGTTCTTGAAAATAGGGGTCATCTCACTAAAGTACTCTTTGAGATGTGGTGGGGTACGAATATCACACTCGAGGAAGCCAAATACTTTGTCATTGACAATGTCGTTGATAATACCAGGATAGGCATCAATCGTAGTCAATCGCCCACAAGGCATCTCATTACCGAGTGCCCACAGGTACAAAGCATTGGCATCGTATCCGATAATCTTTTTACAAACCTTGTCCCCGCGAACCATCGCCTCATTTCGCTTGGCATAGCGATTGAAGATGATTGAAGGACCACCAGCGATGTTAGCCTTCAACTTAGCATAAATATCTTTCTCTTCCCTATCGATGCTATAGACAAGCTTATCCGAGTTGAACTCAAGCAACTTATTGTAGCGAAGCCCTTTGATGGACATGTTTTTACGAGCGGTGTAGCACTTCACACAGCTGATCAAGATGTTGCCATCGATATGCCCAAGCTTGTCGTTTATTCTATCGGCTGAAGCAGTATCAGCGGTCAGCTGACAGTAGCATAGACCACACAGATACTTTTGCTGTTTGAGAAGGATGTCAAGGTGCTCAGTAGTCATATTGAGCTCTCTTTTAGCCTCAGCATCCTGGCTCTTGTATCCACTCATGCGTTTGGACGGGAAGCTAAATGCTTTCGCCGAATTGGTGGGGTACTGGAGATTGTTGAAGCAGGTTTGATACATGACTTTCTCTGATAGACCTGGGAGAGATACACCATCGGTAAACATATCCAGACCGAATCGCTTGAACAATTCTCGTTGAGCCTTGATAGCCTTGATAAATGGAACTACATCAAGATTGTTGTACCAAATATGTAGGTCCTTGATCGACTTCATTCCATAGTACTTCCAGACAAACTGTACCCGCTTGTAGTCATCATCACTGATGCTGGTATTACGGAGCTCACTGTCAAAGGCTGACTGAGGAGGCACTTCAGTTTCGTTGAATACATTGAATGAGGTAATGTACTTATATGGGAAGATACCCTTACCCAGACCGCAGACGCATCGAAACTTGTCATCACACTTGCAATCACCAAGGTATGTTGATAGGTATTTAGCGTAGCTTGTACCTGCTGGTACATAGTTGCTAATGTCTAGCATTTTCATGTCCGACGTGGCGATGCACATGTAGCTTGGGTTCTTAATAACCGATTTGATGTTGTCGGTTCCAATGGTAGCAAACAAGTCTGCCTTGATTAGGTTGATATCGTAGCGCCCTGAATTAAAGCCAAGGACTGGTACCTGATCCAGAGTTTGCTTGATCTTACCATAGTCCGACCGCTTCTTACCATACCCAAGCTTGTTGTGAAAATCAAAGAAGCCGGCAAAATCTCCAGATTGAATCCAAGCATCCACATCCTGTGTCTTGTACGTATTACCAAGAGGAGTACCTGGAACCTCCATGCCTGTCAAACCTTGAGCGTCGACTATCTTACGAAGCAAGGCCTCGTACTTGGAGACGTTGTATTTCTGGATCTTCGTTCCGACATCATTAATGTACTGGAACATATCCTTGAGCAATGCCTTCGGATTATCAGTTACAAAGCAGCGAACCTCCTCCGTCAAGCTATCAGCTACAGAGACGGACACCGGGATGTGCTCGTTCGTGATGACAGTATTCTTCCCATGTTGAATCGCCGTAATTTTAAGAATGGCCTCAAAGTCATAAACAATAAAATGATCGATGTATTGATCGGTATTCTTGATAGAGTACTTTGTCAGTAGCGAACGAATTGTATTTGAAGCTGGGCGATAAATAGTCGGGTCTTCAGGGAATGATTCAATATTTACGAGCTCACACTGGTTCTTCTTATGGTTTCAAAGCTTGTCGGAGCTGACAAACACCATCTCACACTTTGGGCATTGGTATTTACACTGAAGCATATCAATATTCTTAACGTAAAGAGCATGATTCTCGTGAGATAGAATATTGATGACATCGTACTCCTTGTCAGAACGTCGGATGCATTCAACATTTCCCGTCTCCACATCCATCATGAATACATTAATGCTTAGCTGAAAGCAGTCCTCAAGCTCATCAAACTGGAGAATGTCGATTGGTTTGAAACTGCGAAACAGGCTTAGTGTATAATTGATGTCCTTGTACGAGCAGTACTGCTTGAATGTCTGCTTTACCAGAGCTTGAATTCTACGTGGATCCTTTTTTGGTTCATCTTGCTTGTGGTATGCGATGCAGTGAAATACGCACTTGTTGTTAGTCTTTGGGAAGTTGATTACACTCTTGTTGTCGCGGATATTCTTTGGAATGACAGCTTTACTATCACCCAGTGCGTGTTCGCGCTGATAGATGTAAATCTTGAATCCAGTGATTGCCTTTACCAGATATCCCGATTTGGGGTAGTTAAGCTTGTCAGCTAATTCCATCGAACGAATCTCCGAAATGACCTTCTTGCGAATATCACCCTTGCTATTGATAGCAATCGGTGAGCTGAACACCGAGGTGTTGCTCAAATTCGGGTGGAAGTATCGGGTATCGCTATCATCTGTTCGACTAGCGAGGTTGTATCCAAGTGCAATATTAATCTTGAAAGCAGATTTCTGGCTCGCAAGTACGTTCTCGAGTGCGTCGTAGAATTCTGCTGGCTGAATCCCCTCGTATAAATGATACTCGACATAGGTAGAAGCGATATTTCGGGTCAGCCTTGTAGTCAGGAGACATGTGCTTCTTGAGAGTATCGATACCAACATTGTACTGCTTAGCTACCAGCTTCATATTTTGGGGGTTGGAGATGTTGCTGACAAATACCATCTTTCCAGTACGACAGCGTACCTTAACACGGAAGCTACTACCCCATTTGATAGGTGTAATATTCAATCTCTTTAGACCTTCGAGCTCGTATGCAAACATGTTGCCTATATATAAGCGTGGCTATATTATTCTCGTAAATTTGACTTTATAATATTTTGGATCTTGTCTCAGGATCGACTTTATATCATACTAATATACAAAAAATCTGAAATTAATTAATTCAAATATTTGACTTATGCATTGTTGGAGGTTTTAAGCCAGCCTGGTGTTGTCATTGCCTATATTAGGCTTGACTTTTTATCAGAAAAAAAATTAATTAATTAAGTTCGGTTTCGCTGTTAGGTTCGACTTTGTCTTCAATAAGTTCGGTTTTAGGCTTACGCTTTTGAGCTCGAATTTGGTCTCTATTCTTATCGTCGTAGCTCTTTTGGTATGACAAGCGAGTGTCCCGTGTGCACTGATAGTAGCGCTTTTGTGCGGCATTGATTCGCTCTTTGTTAGCTTGGTATTGCTTGGCTGAGTACGCCATCTTTGTATATTACAAACTTTATATTTATCAGGATGAATTTTTTTTTTTTAACGCAGCACGACGATCCAAGAATCAGCTGAAATAACTCAGCGTGGGAATAGATCGAGTGACCTGCCCTTATCGCACGCGCCATGTCCAAGTCGGGACCTAACATACTGGCGATATTATAGTATCGTTCGATGCTCTCACGAATCCCGCCACTTTCACCCTCTCCGATAGGTGGTAACACATTTTTCAGCTTCAATCTCTTCACGGGATTTTGAATGTACGGGAGTTTAATCTCGGTACCAATAATGGGAGACTGCGCCAACAGCGTCCTGATCACCTCGAAAGCCTCCCCTCGATTCGCGATGGTCGCCGTCTGGATGAGAGCACAGCCATCTTCATCTCCGGAGAATCAGAAGAACATCCACACGGCGTTCAAGTCAGTAAGAAGTGCCATTACTGGGTCTTTGCGAACGATTAGATCCAAAGCGATCAGCTCCCGACGTAGCCTGGAACTCCGAGTTACTTTGAAGCGTGGACTAAAAAAATCAATTGCCCCCACTGAATACGTCCAGTGCTGTTACAAACTGGTTCACCTTCGCCGAAGCTCCAGGCTTTTGGCTGGCTGCACCGGTTGTCGTCCTGGCTGCTTGTTTGCGATATGAATCTGCAATCTTTCTTGGAACCACGAATATGAAGTAAAACTGATCCGTGTTGAGGCGAGCATCATCCTTCAACCACTTGAGAAACTTGTTCATTGGCGCAGCTTTGATACCATGGTCTTCGTTGAGTGTCATCTGCAGCCCGTAACACTTGTTTCCATCTGAGATGAATGCATCCAGCGCTCCAAACGTTTTCGATGTCGGCCGGTAGTACGTCCAGCCCTCAGCAAGCTGTAGTTTGTCAAGAGCAGTGAAGCGTACCGTTTGCATCTCTTGTGGAATGGTCAAATCGTTCAGAGTTGTCGAGCACAGCGAGCGAAAGTGTAGTTTTTTCTGCTGGGGCAGACTTAACCATTTGTGGCAGAGCATCTCGTATATCTTGCCGCGGACCACAGACGTACTTCCCGAGTCATCATCATCGTGAGTTACAGCGAATTCCGATATTTTATCGAGGCTCTCTCCATGCACTTTGGCAACAACCAATTCGGCGATGTGCTTGGACAGAAAATCCAAATGGTAGTCCGCGCGAAAATCAGCCCGGGTAGGTACCATTTCAAGGACACGATGGCTATAGTCTTCCTCCTTCACAGAGTGATTGCTTCTTGCATAAGAAATGATGTTCATCGCACTGAATGAGTTGACTGCCTCATCCAGTGTATTTTTGACGTTCACGTTAGACGCTCTCGTGAAGATGAACCGAGGAATTCCACCGAAGATGTCGTATCTCGAAACCAAGTCGTCTTCGGCAAGTTGCAAGTTATCGGGAAGCAATGAGTTGTACTCTCTCAGCTCCTCCAAGGTCCACGCTGGCATGATATACGTCCCCCCGTCCACTTTTGCGAAATCCTGTATGCCTTTAACACCAGGTGAAGCAAACAAAATCGAGACTCCGCTCCAGCCAACAAGTTGTGTTGATGCTGCCTCGACAAGCCGGAGCACACGGCGTTGCGTCTGCAGCGAAACAACCTCCTCTCCGTCCAATTCAACAAATTCCTTGCGTTCGGCATCGTACTTGCGAAAGTCCGAGCCATAGTTCAACACCAACTCGTATGGGAGCAGCTTCTTAACATCCTCTCGCTCACCAAGAATGAGTTGAAAGATGCAATACAGGTAGAACCGACTCTTCCCAATACCGGGATTCCCCGTGACAATCAGGTTGGAATCCTTGCCTGGTTCACTATCCTTGCCTGGTTCAACGTATTCGAAGCTTGACTGTACTTCGTTCATCAACTCGGTAAAAATCACACGATACGCCTTCCTCTCCACGATCACTTTATATTCGATCTTTTTGTGCGCCAACGGAGGGAAATCTCTCATCTCGAAAAACCTCGTAACTTGGTTGATCTCTTCCTTGTTCTTGTCCACTTTGCGCTTCTTCGGCAGCGGAAGGAAAGACTCACCAAACCATCCATCCGCCCGACAGCGTTTCCCCTTCCCCGGAACCACCACCAGCACGTGCACAGGGACTTTTCCAGCTTTAACATCGTCCTTCGTGAGTCGGAACCGCACGTCTTCCTCCGATAAGTCAACCAAGTTGAGTGGCGCTCCCGCAATGTCCAACAGCTTCAGCCCAGTGGTGTCACTCACACCGTTCTTCACGTCTGCCTCCGTCAGCCATCCCCCGCCCTCCGTCTTCGCCAGGAACAGCTGCAGCTCGTCCGCAGGAAACTGGTACATCTTCTCCGCCTTGATCGCCTTCTTCAATTCATCCACCGTGTCGCTCTCATCTACCCTCACCGAGAACGCGCTGCCCGCCGCACCAACGATCGCACAGAAAAGCTTCACCATCTTTCCTTCAGGCGGCGGATTCTGGAATGAGGAAGAAGGGAGGGAGAAATTCCGAGCGTATTTAAGCGGAGATGAAGGTGTGTCACATTGACTTCCACCCAATGATGAGACGCCACATATATTATAGTCGCGCTATTCCTTGCGGTAAAAACTGCCGGCGTAATGTTCTACGAATATTGTTTTTATCAATTAGTTTGAATGTTGTCGGTCCAGCAGTAATAGTTCTAAAACTACGCCAAGATCCAAAAGGCGTCGCTTTCGCTCTCAGGTGGTCGAGAGGTTGCGTCGTCAAAATAGCAGCTGTCTCAAAAGAAGGTTCTTGGAGTGTTCTCGGCGGTAAAATACGGTAAGTAAAAAAATGACGGTATAATGTGCCGCTACCTACTACTATCAGTTTCATTTACGATCAGGGCAGCAACGAGTTCCGTTTGAAAGTCTTCGATCCTTCATTGCGACGACAGCGATTGTTCGCAAAGCTAAATCCAGACCAGCGCGATCTTCTGCTTCGAGGCCAAACACTATCGAAACACTGGAAAAAACGTGGCCCAAGGCTTGCACCTGGTACTGATTTCAACATTCAGACAAAATTTGGTGACGTCGAAGGTCAACCACTGTGCTTCATGTCTGTGGAGCGTCCCTACAAGCGCTGCTTGAACTTACAAGCCCGATTAGCGCGGAAGAAAGCGATCAAAGCGAAGTGGATTCACCCGGATGAAGACGAATTTGAAGATTTTTGGTCGGAAGGAATGTCGTTGGCTGAAAAGATGGATTTCTTTTCCGCACGTGTTAGCTAAGACTTCTCAGTTGCCGAGTCGCAAGTCCAACGACGAACGCCGATCTCGTAGGAATGGTAAGTCCAACGACGAACGCCGGTCTCGTAGGAATGGTGCAGCTGAACAAGGTGGGCTACATATTGGATACTGCAAGCAGCAGGGAAAACCAATATATTTTATCTTAACAAATATAAAGTTAATAGTATATAAAGATGACGTACTCACCCGATCAATATCTCGCTAGCAAAGAGCGTATCAAGGAAGCGCAGAAGCGCTACTACCAGCGCACGCGCGAAGCTCGTCTATCCTGTCAAAAGGGGTATGACGATAAGAATAGGGACCAAATTCGAACACACAAGCGGAAGCCCAAATGCGAACTTAGTGCCAGAGAAACCAAACTTAACGGTGAAACCGAACTTAGTTAATTATTTAAAAAAAAAGTCACATAAAAAGTCAATCCGATATAGACGATGACTGACGGTACCACGCTTACGATTTTGAAGGATGCCCTCGGTGACCTTAGTCAGTACCATTCGTCTGGGTGGTTCTGGCATGCAGTAGAGGGTGAATAAATACCTATAGGTAAAACGCAAGTTTATCCGTGCCCTGGCTATCGACCTAATGTCAACCCACGGTGTTATTGCAACACCCCGATCAAGCGACACTTCCTTATTATCGACATCGATGAGAACCATCACTTCGTTGGTTCAGAGTGTGTTAAGCTCTTTGGTGGGCACTATAAGGCGTGCCTCGGCTGCCAATGTCGGTACCGAGGTAGCTACAAATACTGTAAGGAGTGTCGAGACCGTGGTCTGACTTCTTTTAGTGAGACGAGGTTAGCATTTGGTAAGTACAGAAATCGAAAGCCAGAGTCGTTATTGGGGGTGGATGACTCCTACATCCGCTTCCTATTTAAGTGTGATATCGTATCTGAAGCCTCTAGACTGGATTTAGCTCGTAATTTACTCCCAAGAACGGTTATTGGAGGCAAAGACAAGTACAGTGATAAGACATTCAATTGGGTCAAGGCTCACGATCCAAAATACTATCGCTGGTTGCAAACGCGCGACAGACCCTACGTCAAGTATTTGAATTAATTAATTTCGAAAAAATTTGTATGGAGCAAAGATATAACAGCCTCGAACACTGTTCGATCAATGCTAAACAAGTACTCCATCAAGGGCATTGATCAGTACCTAGATCATTATCTCGTGTATGACTTTGAGGCCATTCTAAAGCTAGTTATGACACAGCATAGTGAGAATACTATCTTCACCAATGAGCATATCCCCGTATCAGTATCTGTATCGGATAGCTTAATCGAGGAGGTGCGTTGCTTCGTCAGCGATGAACCGAAGATGCTACTATCGGACATGTTCGAATATATTCACCATGTATCGATCAAGATCCAGCAGTACAACGCGCACAAGTACGAGATCCTCCTGCGGAAAATTATCGATGCTCACGGCTTGACTGGTATGGAGATTTCAGGTGCTAAACCCAACAAGACCTATAAGATGATCGATGTGGATGGTTGGATTAAAGAAGGGAGATATGCCAGCTTCTTCGACTTCCATAGCACCCTCGGGTTTGGTAAGCAGAGGTCTGACTATGGTAGGATAAAGCAGCACCTTGATCAAGTTCCAGTGCTTGGGTTCAACAGCGGTCGCTACGATGTAAATCTGATTAAGAACGATCTCTTCGCCTTTATTGGTACAGACAACATCAAATCGGTAATCAAAAATCCTAGCAACATGTGCATTGCGACCTCGAACATGAAAATGCTCGATATTAGCAACTATGCACCAGCTGGTACGAGCTATGCAAAGTACCTCAGCACATATCTAGGCGACTGCAAATGCGACAACAAGATTCGATGTGTCTGCGGCTTAAGTAAGGGCATTTTCCCGTACGAGTTCATTACCTCGTTCAACGTTCTAAGTCAGACTACGATTCCTCCTAAGTCAGCTTTCGATAGCGATCTCCGTGGAACTAGCATCAGCGATGATGACTATAAGCGCGTGCAATTCGTCTGGGAGCACTATGGGATGAAGTCGATCAAGGACCTGCTGATCTGGTACAACAACTTGGATGGGGTACCTTTCATCAATGCCATAAAGGCTCAGCGTGAGTTACTAAGCGTTTTGAACTCGACATGTTTGCTGATGGTGTATCCCTACCCGGTCTCTCGGAGAAAGTCATGTATCAAACATGCTTCGACAATCTCCAATATCCTAGTAAGACGTCTCCTCAAGCGTTTCGATTCCCTAGCAAGCGTATGAGCGGCTACAAGAGTCAGGATGTTGAGGCTAAGCGCGAGTTTGGTATGCCGTTAGGACACCTAGCTATACTGTTAAATCAACAGAAGTATCTTTGTGGTCTTTGCTACGGACCTTTGAGCACTGAAACTGTCTCAGCTGATCGAATCAATAACAAGCTTGGGCACATCGACGGCAACATCTTGATTAGTTGTATTTCGTGCAACACCGCTCGCAAGGATATGTCTCTCAAGGGTTTCCGCTACAAGAAGCTGCTCGAGTTCAGCTCAGAGCGACTGGTCTATTCCATTGACAAGGAGGAGAAGGGCATCTACGGTAAGATGAAAGCTAACATTGCTGGTGGTCCTTCCATTATCTTCAATCGCTACGCTAAGCGCAATGAGACGAAGATTCGTGGTGGGAAGCTGTGTAAGAAGGTAATCGGGTACGATGCTAATGCTCTATATCTCTGGGCTCTCGGTAATGACATGCCATGCGGAAGACTTACAACTATCGAAGCTTATCCAGACATTGTTGAGGACATCAAGAACGATAAGATCTTCGGCTTTCTCGAGTGTGATATTCAGACACCAGAACATTTGAAGCAGTATTTTGGTGAGATGATCTTCAAAAATACACTGATTGACTGTACGGATGAGAGTATCATTGGTAAACATATGTATGACTACAACCAAACACGAGAGAAAAGCAGATCGAAGCCAGCAAATTGATTGGTAGCTGCTTTGGTGAGAAAATCCTAATCTACACACCTTTGCTCAAGTGGTACCTATCTCATGGTATGGAAATCACCCAGGCATACAGCTTCATCAAAGCTAGCTCACACAAGACATTTGCTTCATTCATGGAAGCGGTGTCTAGCGCTCGGCGAGAGGGTGATATTGACAATTCCAAGGCTATGATTGCTGAGATGATGAAGCTAGTAGGGAAAAGTGCTTTTGGTCGATCTGGAATGGACATGAGCAAGCACAAGGAAATTAAGTATGAGTCAGATAAGAAGGCAGTTGCTTCAAAGATTGAGCACTTCACCTTTCATGGATTAGAGGAGCTCAACGATGCTTGCGAGCTTACTATGATGAAGCGCAGGTTAAAGCACAAGAACCCGATCCATTTGTCGATTGCTATCTACCAGCTCGCTAAGCTACGCATGCTCCAGTTCTACTATGATTGCATCGACTTTTACTTCGATCGTTCAGACTTTCAGTATCTGGAGATGGATACGGACTCCGCCTACATCGCGTTCAGTTGTGATAATCCGTTCCAAGACTGTATCAAACCTGATCTACGTGAGCACTCAAACAGCACAAGTATGATTGGTTCCCACGTGATTATAACACGGATGTGGCTAAGTTTGATCGTCGTACCCCTGGTCTATTTAAGGATGAATGGTCAGGTGATGCTATGGCCTCATTATCCTCCAAAAACTACATCTGCTATCTACCAGACGAATCGTACAAGGTCAAGGTTTCAGCCAAGGGTGTGCAACAGGGTCGTGGACGCAATAGTGATGTTCTTAGCCCTAATGGGTTCGAGTCTGTTGTGCGAGATCGTATCACACTTCAAGGCACTAACAAGGAGGTTAGATTGGCGAAAGAGACTAAATCTATCATCACCTACAGTCAGACAAAGACAGCGCTATCATATTTCTATGACAAGCGGCTTGTGCTTGAGGATGGTATTACTACCGTAGCTCTTGATATTTAATCACTATCCAAGCTATCACATTTTTTATGTCCATCTAACATATACCATGGATGAGATACTTACGAAACTTTACTATGACACTAAAACTGGCTATATCGGTGCTCAGGCTCTACATGAGAAGGCTCGTGAGTTAGATCCCAAGATAACTCTAAAACTGGTGAAGGATTGGTATGCTACACAGTCAGAAATTCAGAGATTCCAAGAGCAAAAGCAGAGATTCGATGGGTTCAAAATCGCCTCACATAACCCGAATTCTTAGCAAATCGACCTTGCGTTCTGGGGAAAACAACCGATTCTGACTGGTATCACCATTAACTCCCGCATCGGGTACGCGAGACTTTTATCGAATAAGACAGCTGCTACGGTATTAATAGCACTAAAAGCTTTCGTCCGATTTTATAAGATAGGTATTATCACAAGCGACAATGGGTCTGAGTGCATGAACTCAAAAGCTCAGCAATTATTTAAAGCAAAGAAGATCGAACGCTTCAACAATGAGCCTGGTGATCACGGTACTATGGGGAAAATCGAGCGCTTCAATAGAACGCTGAAGCAGAGACTAACCAAAATGTCTCCTAAGGGGATGACGCAAAAGCTCATCAGCGACATTATTACTAACTACAACACCACTTCTCATCGATCAATTGGAATGACACCCAATGAAGCCAAAGGCAAGGTAATTGAGGCTGAGTTGAACCATAACCAAGCAGAAGCTGATAAAATTGATAATGAGCTCGAGATTGGTACCAATGTCCTTTACCGACTAAAGAAGAGGACGTTTGATAAGGAAACTGCTAGGTGGAAAAAAGTGTACTCGATTGTTGGAATGGATGGTTATCGCGTCCAAATCAAGTAAAAAAAATGGGCACACACTCTACAAGGCTCCCAATGATCTCAAGATGGTGCAATCGGCGACGACTGAAGCAACCATCAACCGAGGTGATATCCTTGAAGCAGAGAAGATCTCAGACCACAAAAAGTTGCGAACTGGAAAGTACAGATACTACGTTCAGTGAGTTGGTAATGAACCTGATTCGTGGGAGCCAGTCTCAAATCTCCGTTTAATGAACAAAAACAGAATTGACTCTTGAAAAGGAGTACTGGGAGGCAACAAAGAGCTGACGTAGTCGCTCCGGACGGGGGGGGGGGGGGGGGGGGTTCACCCCGCGTCAAAAAAATGGGTCATAATCAGCTTGTAAATAAATTCGATAGAGACATCCTCTGTAAGCTTTTGACTCAAGTATACTATTTGAAGTTTTTTTGGTGAGATTTTTGGAAAAATATATGACTTGATATATATAGTAATTCCTTCATAATGTGTTCCAGCTGTTTAGAAAAGGACCGTGAGCTTGCTAAGCTACGGCAAAAGTTGTGGATCATCCAGGAAGTGAGCCGAATTAAAAACGAGTAGCTGGATCTTGATGCAGCTTCAAATTTTCGTAAGACAGTAGTTAGCCGTAAGTATCGATACGAATTGGAGACAATATTTGGCGTTCCTTTCCACTGCATCAAGGATCGTTACCTAAGCCATCTAAATGAGCGAAATCACATCTGTCATTCTTATGTCTGATTTCGTCACGACTCGGTCATGCCAAGCTACTGGTAATTATCTACTCATTCTTTTATGATTCTGATGATATAGACAATGTTCCCCATTTTACATCCCTCGCTCAGAGAGAGCAGAAACTACAGGAGCTTCTTGAACGATCTCAACGTCGTGTTCGGCAAGCTAATGCGAAGCGTGAAATGTACGAAGGTGCATCGTGGGCGACGGATATTACCAATGGTATCACTACTGTAGCGAAGAAATCAACTGAATCCACTCAGACCAATATGAGTGTTGGTCCTGACGGGCCTGTTCCAACAGAAGTTAAGCAAACCTTGAATGATATGATTGATCAGGTGATTGCCCAATCAGACTTACAAAATCTGAATAATGAAAACTCCAACATAAACCCTGATGTATCAATTGATCCTCAAGTAAATGTTCGCCCCCCTATGATAGATGTCGGAGTCGATAATAGTGCTCGAACAGTAGAAAATGGCACTAACACTCCTCGTGTTGAAAAACATGATCAAAACGTTCAAGCTCGACCTATTACATCAGATGTCGCGGTTGGTGAGGATGAATCACCAACAGTTGATACTCTATTTAGCGATGATGAGCAAATCTCTCAAAGCGAATTTAAGAAAGCGGTTGGGGAAATATTTGAGGTTTATCCGATTCTTGCTCAACTCGGTATTCATCCCCTTGCTTCTAATGGACGTCAGCTAACGAAGTGTTATATTGGAAACGGAGCTAAGACATACAGTATTAAATTAAACAAGATTGTTTTAGTTCCAAGCATTGATTGGGAAGAGACATACGATCATATTGGATTTGTCATCACAAACGATGTTAGATTCCTCAGTTATGTCAATGAGAAACGTGAGCGAAGTGAGATGGGTAAAGAGGATAAAAATGCACCGCATCAGGTATGGGAGAGGCTTATTGGTAATCAGCGTATCCTATCAAGCACACCGCTTAACTATAAACAAAGCAAACAGCGGCTTGAAGACAGTTTTCTCTTCGATAATTCAACATTCACAACTTCTGATCAGGCTGATAGTAAATTAAAAATGTATTTGATCGTTGCTAAAAACAAGGAACTACTTCAATCCAATGGATTAATGAAGAAGATTGTTCCTATCCTCAAAGGAACCAACAAAGCAACCCCTTTTGATGCGAACGGTGATGTATGGATCAAGGGAAGTACTATTGGTGTTTTTGGTAAGGAAAGTAATCAAATGAAGCCGGCTATCACCAAGAAGGTCAATCGGCAACTTATACTCAAATCAGTTGTAGATATGGTCAGATCGAAAGGACTTGAATTAGAGGTGATCGGGGTTGAGGAGAAAGAAATTGATGTGAATGATTTCACAGAAGGTGAAGGAGAGGCACGCCAGGGTACAATGACTGGAATTGATGAAGATATGAATCAAAGTCTATCTAACGCCGACAATGATGCTAAACAAATCTTAACTGATTATTACAGGAAAATCAATTCTAAAGATGTTAAAATCCCGTTCAGACTCAAACCTACCGTTGAGGCTAAGAGTACTGCTAAAACTCATCCTGAATACTACTTTGGTGAGCCATCTGAAACCAGACCATTGAACATTAGATATGGAAAACATAAGCAAGTATCTGGAGAGGCGTGGAAGGGATTGATGAAGAATATCAGATGGATGGATACATTCCTGTCGCTGCTCGATGGATTTGAGGATTCGGATAACTATCTTAAGGAAGTTGAGTATCCATTCCCATCAAATGATGAGGAAGCAGCAACATTGGTTGAAAGTAAGAAACTTGATCAACAAAGACGCAAAAATCTTGATGATAATCTTAAAATATTGAATGAAGTAATCATGAATACGGCTCATGATATCAGACGACAAGGTATTGAACCATATTATAAATTAATTTTCAAAAGCTTCACGATGACTCTGAACGGGCTTATCAGGAAGATGGTGAGGCAAAAGCGATATCATGAGTCAAAGAATGCTGTCAAGGAAATAGCTCAAAATCAGCTCGATCGGCACTAAAGGCAGCGAAATCAGCTATGAGAGCTACTAAAGCTGTATTTAACGCGAAGGCTACAAGATACAGCGATGCAGCTCAGGAGATCGAGGAAGATGACGAGTTCGCAAAGCGTTCTCGCGGAGAGGGGCTTAAAGGTCGTGGTCTAAGAGGAGCAGGTGTAGCCCCCCTCGACGGAGTGGTCAGACGTGGAAGAACCTACAATCTGAACGAGATTCAGGGCTTAGCTACGCCAAGTGCCTACGTTTATCGACAACTCCGTAGCAAGTACATCCGTATTCCTGACCTCGATGCGAAGACACTTGTTATCGTTCAACCTAATCGACGTAAGTGCGGACCTAAGTGTCAGATTAGTGATAGCCTTCAATCAATGCTCCGAAGTCTTGTATACAAGAATCATATCGATCAGCCTACGTATGACAAGCTTAGCATCGAAGATAAAAAAATGTTCAAGGAGATCCTTGCCATAAACTCATCTCCAGTACAATTTCCACGATAAGCTCACGGATCCACTTGAAACACTTCGAGCTGAGTATGACAAGCTCAAGGGGGAGGTTGAGCTTGGGAATGATAATCCGAGCATCATCAAGCAGCTCAAGTCGCTCACAGTAGATATGTACAGCAATCGTCTCATCGATGATAAAGAATTCAAAGAAATTATCACGAGACTACTATAACCATGTTCTTCTTTAACCCCCGCATTATTTCCAGCTCAGCTGGTAGCTATGGCGATAACGCCGATAACAACGTCGCTGAACTCAAAGCTATCATGAAGAATCTTATCATTCATGACCGCCCTCAGAAGACTCAGGCCGCTGTATGGGCCACTGATCTCGATAAGTCAATCAGGAAGGTAGATGCTTCGACCCCAACCGAAGGTGGCCGTATGTGGGCTTACCAACCCAAGAAAAAAAAAGACCGTGAAGACGTTTTTTGCTATCTAAGCAATTACCTGAAGGCAAGGGGCGCCAGCACCGAGCCAAGGGCTCTAAGCTTACTTAATACCACTCCACACGAGTTTATTTCAATATCCTCGATGGACTTCGATTTTTTTATCATTGATAGATATTTCAAGTATAGCATCCTCACCATCAGCATTTTTCATTGGTAGGAATACTGAATCCCCTAAGACTTCTATCAGATCCGCTCTAAGCATGGTTGATCATATAACCTGATTTGGATTATCAGACGTTAAATTCGTTTTGATCTCTTTACTTGGCATACAACCCATGATTCCTATATTATCTACCATAAAAAAGTTTTGGAAAACTAGTCGGCTGTGTATGGGTTTTCTTCGCCTGTTGGACCATGTCGCTTGTAGTACGCTTCACGCCGCTTCTTATCCTTATGAGCACAATTTTGATACGCTTTCAACGACGTACAATCATTGTATTGTGCATAAGGCTGAGGATTCCTCTTAATACCCCTAAAAGATACAATGCGACCATCACCAAACAAAGCATCATACTTTTCCCCTTTCGTTGAGAAACTCGAAACTTGAACGCGACCATTGTCTATACTCACTCAGCGATAATTTGTCTGACGACAAAGGGCGCCAAGCCCGTGTCAAGGACACTAAGCTTTGCTTATTGCTTTCAATTCCTCTATCTGAGCTTGCTGCTCTTGAATAGCTTTCGCCAATACTGATACCAATGATGCTAAATCGATACCCATAGGATTTGTCGGCTCGTTTGAGTCATTCATTTCATCGCCAGGCGATTCAACCCCCGACACACACTCAGGTATGAGCTCGAGCATCTCTTGGGCGATAAATCCCACATGCAATGAATCATCAGATCTCATAGCAAACTTCCTTGGTTGCATACGCATAACCTCAGCTAAGCCATAGGGTATGTCAATGATGTCTCGTTTGATGCGACGGTCACTCGCGTTCGTGAAGCTGCCAGCCCAGACAGAGATAGCTCTGCCATATATAAGAAGCATTGCATGATCCAATTCGAACCGCTCCGCTTGTTGCGTCATTCCCGATGGCTGGATAGTTGCTGAGACCCCAGTTCCATCGATAGTATGCATTGCTCGCGTTGCCCTTGCAGTGAAACGCATCGTCAGCCCATATGGCACCCCCAGAGTGGATTGTAGCTTCGGGATCTTCACGATCGACGGCAAGTCGTTTGCTTGTGCTCAGAAGCATTGCATTACCACCGGCTGTAAAGAAACGCAAATTGTCATTCGTGTATGTCCCAAACGATACGCCGTTAGCTGCCGCTCCACCGTCCTCATTGTGTATGATGAGTCAGCATTTAATCGGCGTTGCGCGATCATTCCACCATTCTTGAGCTCGTTGCCATGATCCGTAAAGGTTTGATGAACTCGCGATAACATGCAATTGCGATTCGGGTGATCCAGCTGCGACGCCAACACGTCCTCCCTGAGTTATAACCATTCTCTCCGTTATAGGATCATATGCAGCTGATCCCACTCGAGTAAAAAACTTTAAATTGCACGTGGCATACGACCCAGTGGATCGAATAGCGACTATAACGCAGCTTGGCGGCATGGCGTCAGAGATTGTACCATCAACCGTGAGAGAGATACCTGCAATAGCGCCGATCGTGTCAGAGTCGTTTCTGATTTGGATCGGGTATGTTGAATTACCAGCGGATCCTCTCCCAGTAGTACCAGCGGCTACTTCATAACGGGCAGCCGTAGCTTCTAGCAACGTTTGCTTTCCAATTGACGTAATATTGGGCTGAGCTGCTGTAAGTAGCGTTCCTGATATACCACTCGAAGTTAACACATCTGATCCAGAGATTTGATACCCTGTAGAATTGATCTTACCCGAAGTTGTGATCGTCCCGATATTAACAATATTTCGACTTGATGTAATAACGAGCGATGAACTGATATGAAGACCGCCAAAGTCGCCGAGGGTACTAGATACCGATACACTTCCATTTAAGTTCTCAGCATCGATGGTACTGATACTACCAATATCCTTGTTTGAATCGACTACCAGAGCTTTAGAAGCTACAACGCCTCCCAGAGATACTCCGATGTAGTATGAGTGATTGAACGTATCGTACAATGATGTCGTTGAGTTTCAAAATTTCATTGATGGTATCTGAAGGCCCGTTCCAGCTGTCGAAAGCGTTAGGTTAGATAGCGTTCCAACAGCTGTAATACCTGTTTGAGAGCCTGAAACAGCTCCAGTGAGAGTCGTCGCCGAGATGCTGCTCAAACCAGTTATCTTTCGCGATGCTTCTGTAAAAGTTAGATTGCCTCCGATAGTCAGCCCTGAAAGCGTTCCTAAAGATGTGATACCTGTTTGCGTTCCGGTCTGTAGCGTTCCATAGATATTAGTTGCTGTCAGCGATGTTATCGTTCCGATTTCTCCCGAGGCTCCAAGAACCAACGCTTTGTTGTTTGCGGCCGTGCCAGGCATGATCCCGACTAGGTACGATGGGGGCGACGATACGCTGGAACCATTAACAGTTAGACTGCTACATGACAATGCTCCAATTCCATTAATATCGTTATTAGTACCTGGAACAAGGGCTACACCTTGTGTTGCTGTTCCTTGGGTAATCCCTGTAATATAAGACAAGCGATAATCATTCTTATCGAGGTAAAGCGTCTGCGCATACTCATAGGTAAGATATCCACTGGCATCCAACGTTAGATAGAATGCGGGGTTATAGATAGGCGATGTAAAATTGGTTGGGGATAAGAGAAACTTGAGCTCATAGTTATTTTTGTCTCGAGCTATATAGACCGAGTGATTAAAGACACGATCATGAGCGGTATTCCAGATTTCGGCGCTTCCTTGCCAAAGAAATTCAAGTCTGCTGGTATGGGCGACATCCCTGCGCTTGACATCAAAAGGTTGTTTAGAATGGTTGTCCTTGGTCCCTCGTTCAGTGGGAAGAACAATCTCTGTATGCTCATCCTCAAGCATTCCCCACACGTATTCGCGCATTTACATCGCCCGCAATCCACACCAAGAGTTGTATGAATACCTCCGAGATAAACTGGAAGATTTCATTACTTTCGCTGACCCCGATACACCACCTAAAGTCGATCAAGTACGCCATACACCTATGAGTTCCAACAAACCTGAGCTTATCATCATAGTTGACTAAGCAACGATAAGCTACTTCAGAAGAATATATTTTCACATTACTTCACTCGCGGAAGACATTTTAAATTGAGTACCATATTCCTTAGCCACAGCTACTTTGCTATTGATAAGTTGATTCGCTTGAATTAAGAGTACGTAGCGATCCTAAAAGCTAATTCGAAGCGTGATTTACAGATGGTGGTCAAGGACTTCAATATCAATAATATCGATGACAATAAAATGATGATCGCATACAATAAAGCAATCGGTCGTGGAAAAGGTCAGGTGTTACTATTAGATATCGTTAAGAGTCAGCTCAGGTACAATTTAAACGAAGTAATCAATCCGACGATCTTTAAGTTTGCTCCTCCATCCAGCGCAGGTGCTTCTTAGAACGTCTGTGTCTTGCTTTATTATCTCTTGAATAGTTAGACCAGCAATCGCATCCCATTTTCTCATTTTTAGGAGCCAATACTCGTTCTCTATTTTCAGCTCGATATTGTCGTTGATATTCTTGAAGTTTACTGGCGTTAGAGACATAGTAGTTGTGCTAGTACTCTTGATGCTCTTCAATAGTTTTAATTGCTCGTTGTTGATTTACACAGTTAGTTCGATTGATTAATAACTGTTCAAACTCACGCAATTGATCACGGTTGCCGATGTCATGCTCGCTTATGAGAGTGATCATGAAGTTATCAATGCCAAACTCTTTAAAGTGTATATAGATAGAACACGACGTTAACTCTCTGCCTTCCATCCATGCACTAAAAGCACTTTTGTGCTGACCCCATCGTTTCCTCAGTGTAGAGGTGGTACTACCCACATAAACAATCGACTCGTCTTCGTTGGTAATCTTATATACGCGGCCTATCACTTCTATATAAAGTCTTATATTTATCAGGTTATCGCTTAAATATGATTTCATAAATATACAACTAAAATGGCGAGCTTCCTGAAACTCGACAGTACTAATCTCGTTCAAGATAACTACAACTCAACTTGGAAATACTCGTTCCCTGGTTCAGCTGCTGACTTTCGTGATGTAGTATGTGCAGCCCAAAGCATTAGCATGTACAACTCGGAATATAATATCGACGCGATGCAGTTCCAAAACACAAGCTTCAAGATCGAAGTCCCGACTGCGGCTACCACCTCTACTATCAGCATTACTCTCCCGAATGGTATTTATTCTTAAGATGATATTAATCGTAGTATTCAGACCGCCCTTGTCAATGCTGGCGCATATTTGATCGACCCATCAGGAAATAACGTCTTCAACCTAATGCTGAGTGAAAACAGTGTCTATTACGCTTGTCAGGTAGATTTTCCCCCTACGCCGACAACTTTGCCAACTATCGGTGGTACTTGGACAAGACCTGCAACTGGTCTATACTCATCTGGTGGTACTGGATTACCTACCACAACTCGCGTCCCTCGTCTTATTATCGATAATGTTGAGTTTGGAAAGGTAGTTGGTCTAACCGCAGGTACCTATCCCGCTGCCTCAGCGATCGTTGCAAGTGCTCAGCTGTCTAACATCATTCCTCAGATTCACCCCACCAGTTCATACATCGTACGTTGCGATCTCTTCAAAAATGAATACATTGCATCTGGTGATATTGTCGGTGCATTTGATAGAGGTGATACAGCAAATGGACAGCTTATTTCATATAAACCGAGTCAGTATGCATGGATGAATTGCCATAATGGATCTCGCTCTACAATTACTATCAGTATCTATAACCAAAATGACAAGAAGGTAATCTTCCGTGATACTTCAGTCTCAATAATGTTGTTGCTGAGACCAAAAAAATAAGTTAGCTAATGCTTCTTTTTCTTTTCACAAACGGAATGATCCAGCTACCATAGGCTTCTTACGCATTGCGCAAATTTTAGCCATGTGATCCTTAGCTTCCTGGGAACCCTTAGCAAATTTCTTACTCTTTGGCTTGGCAACGCCTACTCCATAACTACGACGGACTTCACCTCGAATAGATTTGATTAGGTCTCCATGCTCAGGCTTGGTCGCCATAGATAGTAGGTACTTCTCCCCAGAATCGGCTACATCGGTTAGAATTCCTCTACGTTTAGCATACGAAAGAGCAAGCTTCGCTCCTTTCTTAACATCAGTCATAGTTAGACGACCTCCTTCCTTATCACTATCAGAATCATAAACACCGATACCAGTCATGGAACGAATTGCCGCTCGTGCTGGGATAGCACCCTGTGGAGCTCCGAGTGCGGTTGCAAGGGCGGGGACAGCACATCAGCTGCTCTGGATAGCAAACCAGAGTCCTTTGCGAACTTGAATGCAGATTTAATGTCGCCCCATACCTTGGACCAGATAGAACCTCCTTGTGCTCGCTTGTATCCTTTCTTGACTTCATGTCTTGTGATGTCCAGACGCACACCGCGACCTGCCTTGCGAGCCTTGAGTGCCTTCTCATATGAGGCGGGGTGAAGATGGATAACTGATCCACTACCCTTGAGTTGGTTAGCTGTAAGACTTAGCTTACCAGTCTTGAAAGCTTTGGTCAGCTTGGGGCCTGGAATATCACTGGAGATCGTTAATTCACGATACATGATTAATCTATTTTTTCTAAACTAATGTATGGTTAAATTTAAATCTATCATTTTTGAGAATACTTGAGGTTTCTTGCGTTGCTTGGAATAGAGCCAAAGTAAGCAGAAAGGACCACAATAATCCCCGTAAGTACTTGGTATTGCTTGGGATTGTTTTTTTCCAATACCATACTTTGTTGGAGCTGCCTCTCCCATACTATCAAAGTACTCCCCATCATGTACAGCCGTCCAGTGGCCAACATCGAGGTTAGGTGGCTGTAGTAGAACCAGATATGAACCTTTCTTTGAGATAGGTTTTGTTATTTCATTCGATTCATAGATGTCATCGAGATGTACGCCAAGCTTTTTCGCGAGATCGATCAGATCATGATCGGACGTGATCGGCTTGATAAGGTCGCTCATAACAATTAATTTCGTTCAAACTATATTAGAAACCATATACAATCAACGATGAGTGAAACTCAACTATCCAACCAATATTTGTACCAGAGCTCGCTCAAGAGCGATCCGGAGATCAAGGTATCTTCTGGCAAACGAGTACCGTTTGTTATCGATCTGAATCAGGGTTCGTACCAGAATGGTGTCATTACCATTGATGCTACTGCTCAGCTTAACGGTTCTGAAGGATTCGCCTGTCTTCGCGATGCTTACATCATGCTCCCTTACAAGGTATCGATGAAGAATGGCGCTACTGCTCAGACCGCTGCTGTCAATCGTGTCTGTGCTACTCTAAAGTGTAGCAACTGGAATGTCTTTGATAGCATGTCGCTGGAACTCAATGGCAAGACCATTGTCTCGATGGCTGATTACAAGCTGTTTTGGAACAATGTCCGTGCTCAGACGGAGTATAGTCCTCAGTACGTTGAAAAGCATGAAGCGGAGCCCTTCCTATTTCCTGATGCCGCTCAGTCCGCTTTGTACAGCTCTGCCACGAGATCGACTACTGGAGATGGATACACTAGCACTACCGCATTTTCATCTTCTTTTACTACCACCGGACCCACTGGTGGAGCATCTATCCATAATGATGGCTTTGTTCGCCGACTTCTATCGAACCCTCCTAATGCTGGCTCTGACTTCTCTACGGCGTGGCCTTCGGTTGGCGGCGTTGCTGCCTCTACTACCATCGATAACCAAACGGCTCGTGGTGCTTTCGTAGCTGGTGCTGCTACTGCTAACGCTATTATGGGAACGTGGAACTACATGCTTAAAATTAAGCTAACTGATCTTCATCCGATCTTCAAGGAGCTCGATTTGATGGCTAACCCTCAAATCCGCCTGCGTTTCCGCGTCAATTAGGGTACTTCGTCTGTTGCTGTAGATACTTCGAAGGGCATGTCGCTAACCAGTACTACTCTCGCGAGTGGAAATGTGTGTCCTGTGATGGTTGCGGCGTCTTCTACTGGTAATCCTATGGCTGGTGTTCTTGCTGCTTCTGCCCCGTTCAGTATTTCGTGGGGTGCTGTTGTCAATGCGCTTGAGCCTAATATTGATGGTACTTACATGCCATTCACTACTTCCCGTCTGTATGTACCGTTCGTACATCTTGAGAACCCTCAGGCAATTATCTCCAAGCCTGTGAAGAAGGTTCGTTACAATGATTGCTATGCTCAATGGTTCTACCAGCGTGCTGGTACTGGTAAGCAATCGACTCAGCTTAATGCTGCATTCGATCTTCAGCTATCGGTTTCTGTTAAGAATGCTAAGTACGTTATTCTCCTCCCTTTTGCTGAGCAGACTGGTAGTTTCGCTTCCGCGGCTGTACAAGAGTTCCAGAGTCCGTTTGATTCGGCTCCCTGGACTCTTCACCCTGGTTCCAGTATCCGCAACTTTAACGTTCGTTTTGGTTCCCAGCAGACGTTTGACATCAGCCACGACTATGACTTCCACCACTTCACTAATGAAATCGCTAAGATCGCTTCGATTAATGGTGATCTGACTCCTGAGCTGGTGAATGGTCTTCTTGTCTATCAGACCTGGTCGCTAACTAACCGCGTTCTGATTGCTGACGTTAGTCGCCTAACGGAACGTGATGTACCTCAGGCTATTCAGGTCCAAGGTGTTAATGCTGGTTGCCAGGGTACAAACATGCTCGTATTGGTTGTGAGTGAGCAAGAGCTCTCCTACGATCGTCTAACGGGTGAGGTTCTTGATTTCACTACGGCTTAAATAATTAATATTTTGATAAAGTAGGCTATCTATCTATATAGATACCATGGACACAACTATTACGTTCGGCAAGTACAAAGACTGCTCTATCCAGACGGTGTACGAAAAGGATCCTAGCTAGTGTCGCTGGCTTCGTAATCAATCAAATTTAGATGAGGAAATTGCCAATTTTCTTATGAGCAAGTTTGCAAATGGATCCGATGATGGATCGTACCTTCTAAATTTCGGGAAGTACAAGGGCAAGTCCATAAAGCAAGTATTTGCTATTGATGAACAAAATCTACAGTGGTTGCGTGCATCCAAATTCGTAACTGAAAAGGCGCCGAAGCTATGTGCTGCTATTGATGAGCTGATGTAAGACAATGACTTTTTTTTCTCTCAATAACCCATATGAATCTTGAAAGGAAAACAAAGTATGACTGGATTCATTGCATTGAAGTAAATTCATTAGTTCGCTCATCATTCACCAAGATGTTAGCATTTACATCAAGTGGTTTTATGCTCCATAAATGCTCGTTCTCCGTAGTTGGCATGGTCAAAACCCAAGCTTTATGCTTTGGGTAAGTACAATGATGCGCGTAATTCCAACGCTTCATAGACTTACCACATGGACATGAAACGTTATGATGGAGTCGAGCCATAAAAATAATATCCATCATTTTCTCTGCTTTATCAATATCCGATACTGCTACAGAGAATTTACTTATCGGGTGGATCCAGCACCTTTCCTTCGATTTCGATTTTGGACACAGCTCACCAGTTTTCATAATAAAGTTGCACATTGTTAATATTGAAACCTTGCCTATATACTTAGTAGTTTATCCTTCAGGATCAATCTGAATTTGGTTTTCAAAATCTATCCGAGTCTTCTTCAGTCTCAAGGAGGTTGTGAAGCTATATCTGAAGTGTTGCCTGCTCCTCTCACTTTCAGGTGGTCGAGAGGTTGTCCTCGTTGAAACCACCGGCTGTCGCTTCTAAGGAGACGAGAGCATTTAAAACTACTTCTGAAGTGGTGGCGCTTTCTCTCGTCCTAAGGTGGTCGAGAGGTTGTGTCGTCAAAGTCGTAGCATTGCATTCGAAACGGTTAGCCCTAATCTCCTTGTTAAATAAAGCTAAGAAAAAAAACTGTCGGTGTAATGTGATGGCTATTACTACTAACGGTACATACAGGCGAGACGTAGTGAAAGGCATGTAAGTTCCATCAATAGTGGGTTCAAGTGCATTGGCAACAGCACCCCAAGAAACTGCAATCGAACCCGCAACAGAAAGTGCGCTATTCATTGGATTGTTACTTGCAGATGAAGCAACCATAAATGGACAAGTATTACCGCTCGAAAGTGTAGTACTCGTTAGCGTCATTCTAAGGGAGCTATCAATATCGATAGCTGAAGTGCCCTGATTAACGCGGAAACGAAGACGGATTTGTGGGTTAGCCATCAAGTCAAGCTCCTTAAAAGTCGGGTGAAGATCCACAAGTTTGATTTTCAACATATAGTTCCACGTTCCCATAATAGCACCAGCAGCACCAGATCCAGCTGCGAAAGCACCACGTCCCAGCTGATTAGCGATGGTAGTTGTTGCAGCAGCAGCACCGGTAGATGGCCAAGTCGTAGATGAGTCAGCACCAGCATTTGGACGGTTTGAAAGAAGACGCTTTGCAAAACCATCATTTGCAACCGACGCTGAAGCAGAAACAGTACCAGCGACGAAGGAGGTCGAGATTGCCGTGTTATTCGAATACCCATCTCCAGCATTAACAGCTGTAGCGCTGTACTTGGTTGATTGAGCAGCATCCGGGTATAGAAACGATTCAGCCCCACGCTTCTCGACATACTGAGGACTGTACCCGGTCTGAGCGCGGATAATGTTCCAGAACAGCTTGTAGTCTGCCATCGAGACAATGGTTTTACCATTGAATTCAAGCGATATCGAATCGATGACGTTAAAGTCGCCACACTTGGGAGCAACACAAAATCGGTTGGCTGCATACTGTACATTTGTAGCGTGCGTATTCTTCATCGATACCTCGTATGGTAGCATGATGTACGCATCACGAAGGCAGGCGAAGCCCTCACTTCCGTTTAGCTGAGCCGTAGCGTCAATAGTAAAAACGCCATTTTGGTACGAGCCTTGATTAAGATCGATAACAAACGGCACACGCTTGCCAGCGGAGACTTTAATCTCCGGATCGCTCTTGAGAGAGCTCTGGTACAAATATTGGTCGGATAGTTGAGTTTCACTCATTGTTGAGATTCTATATGACATGTAATATACTTTTTCAAAATTAGTTATTATGGAGCTCGTCAAGGCTTTCACATCCGACCACGGTCTTATCGAACATGCCAAGCGTATTGGGGTACATCTCGATGATATCTTTGAATCAAGTGAGATAACGAAGCCGCTCCCAAAGAAAGGTACATATCTGATTTTGCTACGACAAGCTAATATGGATGTAGGACACTGGACGGCCGTTAATGATGGTGAATTCTTCGATTCAATGGGCGAGGCAGCCCCAACAAAGTACGGAATCGTTAAGTACAACCTCAAACAATACCAAGGTACGTATGGCAACTATTGTGGAATATGGTGTATGCTCTGGTTAAATTGCAAACGAAAAAACAAGATGAGTATATTAAATCGATTCAGAGATCTGAATTTAACTATTTTGACTTAGCCATTTTTGATGCTTCTTAGATCTGGAATTGACAGCTTTGTTTGATAACGTATATTTTCCACCACATTCACAGTGGTGCTTCTCATTTTTCTTTGCTTTTAGGGCTTCTCTGTTAGCTTCTCGATATGCTTTCTTATACTGTCTATTATAGAGCTTAGTGGTTCTGAATGGATTATACTTATTGACACAGTTTATTTTATTAATCCATAATTGTCCATAGGCTTCAAGGTGAGTACGATCTTCCACTTCGTAGCTTTTGATCAGGACCAGTTTAAACTTATCAAACTCATGTTGTTGAAAGTAAGTGTAGATTGCCATACCCCGATGCTTATCACTTAGCCATTCGTGGTAATGTTTCTTATGCATCTGCCATCTCTTACGGGGTTCATTAAACGTAGAACCAACGTATTGAATGTCGCTTTCCAAATGGATGATACGATAGATATGTCGGATCATGGTACAAATGTACTAATACTATATAATATACCACATTATTTATCGGAATAGTATGCATTTTCTATTTATATATATATAGCAATAATGTATCGCGAACTAACTATTTCAAGCGACGTACCAGCTCCCAAGCTGACCAAAGCTCTCAAGACTGGTAAGCTAAGTCTGACAGCTGATCAACTCAAGGGTAGTGGCTCTGTTATCCATCTCCATCCAGCCTCTTATGAGAAGGTGATCACAGCTCGGAAGGCAAGTCGCGGCGTGCGTCTTGACATTACCAGGCATGAAATTAAGAAGGGTTATAAGCGAGCCCAAGGAGGCTCTATTTGGGGTAAGATTAAGTCTGGTCTATCCTCCGCGTTCAAATTTGTAAAGGATAGTGGATTACTCAGCAAAGGACTTGATGCAGCAGTACCAGCTCTTGCAACGGCATTTGGAGCTCCTCAAGCCGCAATCCCTGTCAGAGCAGCAATTAAGTCATTGACAGGAGTCGGCATATACAACGCTGACAGCGGTGGAGAAAGAAGGCGGTCGTCTATCAATTGCAGATGTGAGGAAGACAGCAAAGCATGCTCTATCCTATGCACAACGTAAAGGAGTTCTAACCGATGCAGTTGATGCTGGAGAGAAGTTTCTACTGAGTAAGGCAACGAAGCCTGAGCGTGGGGATCGAATTAAGTCTATTCGAGGCGAGGTCCGTCGTCGTTATGGAGTAGGAGTAGCCACGAAGGGTAAGAAATTTGCTAAGGATTCAAAAGAAGCTAAGGATCACATGGCTAAGATTCGAGCTATGAGCAAGAAGCCTGTGATAGCTAGATCATTTCGATTATGAGCTTTTGATTAAAAAAAAGTAGTGTTAGCCAACTTATTTTTTGGTCTCAGCAAGAGCATGATTGAGACGGAAGTGTCGCGGAACTTGACCTTCTGATCATTCTGATTATAGATACTGATCGTGATTGAGGTACGCGAGCCATTGAGACAGTTCATCCAAGCATACTGACTCGGCTTGTATGAAATTAGCTGACCTACCTGAGCATCACCTCGATCGAATGCACTCAGAATATCGCCAGATGCAACGTAGTCATTTTTGATCATATCACAGCGAACGATGTATGAGCTGGTAGGGTGAATCTGAGGAATGATATTCGAGAGCTGAGCACTTGCAACCGTCGCAGAGGTAGAAGGATACGTACCAGCAGGAAGTCCTACTACCTTCCCAAAAGACGCGTTATCAATGATTAGTCGAGGAACACGAATAGTAGTCGGCAACCAGTACCTCCAGAGGAGTACAATCCTGAAGCAGGTCTTACCCAAGTACCACCTGTACTAGGTAGAGACGTTGGTGTAGGGCTGAAATCAAACTGGCCAGCATAATACACGCTATTCTCTGATAATTGGATATAGAAGACATTTTCCCCAGATGGATTGGTCAAATACGCTCCAGCATTAACGAGAGCCCCGACGAATGCTCCGACTAATATCAACGTATGTATAAATTCCATCAGGGAGTGTTATACTGATTGACGATGTTGTTCCGGCAGTAGGAACTTCGATTTTGAAGCTATTGTTCCAGAACTGAGCAGCATCGATATTGTATTCGGAGTTGTACATCGTGATGGATTGAACAGCACAAGCTACATCACGAAAGTCAGCAGCCGAACCAGGAAAAGAATACTTCCAAGACGAATTGTATCCATCTTTAACGAGATTGGTAGAGTCAAGTTTCAGAAAGCTTGCCATATTGATTAGTATATGATTCTAACCATATTTCTGATCGATAAATTGAAATTAGTCTTCAATCGTGATTGGTCTGTCAAAATTGTATCTGATTTGACCTTTGACAGAATCTATGAACAACATTTGTCCTTTGCGCTCAGTGGCTTTATTATAGTAATAGACGATTGATCGATCATCAACGCCCTTGATGTTGAAATCACGTACAACCATCGGAAGATCACACTTCGAATTAGCCTTTAGGATCACTACATACTCCGAATTCAATCGAATCATCTTATCAGTAGCAAAGTAGCTGTGGCTTAGGAGTATGGTACTCAATTTGAAGTGTCGGCCCCTGGTGTAGTAATGTGAGAAGATATTCTTTTGAAGTAGCTTATCGTTGCTGTAGTCATCAACGATGGACCAAGGACCACCATTCTAAATAATTTTTTAATGTCAAGTGCTGGGATATCACCCATAGCGGCTGACTTGTAATTTTTCGGTAACGAACCACCGTAGTTTGGAATAGCGCTCATGACTAAAATCGTTTGATCTATATAGGATTAAACAAAATGAGTTCTGGTTTTTCATATCCACAACCAACTTTCAATCATCAATCTATAACCCCGCGTTCAATCTGACATTGGACACCAGTGGTTATCTAACCTTTGATTACGCGCAAACTCTGTATTTGAGTAAGGATGATTACAGGATGAACTACCTTAGCGGAGTAGTGCCAGGAACGGTATCGATAGGATCTGCTCTTGTTCTGGGTGCTTCAGGTAATATCTCCGGCATTTCATCGCTAAGTGCCACTAACATTACTGGTACGCTACAAACAGCTTCTCAACCGAATATCACTTCGGTTGGAAATTTATCGCTCAGTGGATCATCGCGCTCGATATCGATAACAGGCGCTTCAAGCTACATCGATTGTCGAGAATATCGCCAGAACGGGAATACGTACGATCTTAGTCTCCTACATATCCGGAGTTAGTTTTGGCAGTGCTACAGCCAATAAAGTTTTATTATGCGACTCGAGATTAAATATCGCAAATATTAATATGTATCGGCCAGTACAATTAGTTGCACGAACTTACGACAGGGTTCGACATATTATGATCTCTCTGGCTTCCTAACATCTATTCCGAGCTCGCTGACATTATCAAGTCTATATACGTCAGGAAACATCGATTCCGGTGGGTTCATCAAGGGGTTCTTAGCATATGGCAACCAATCGCAAATTACGACAGTAGGATCGCTGACAGAGCTCGGTATCAACTCTACAGCAACAAATGAATATATATCAATCAAAGGATCAGGATATAGCTACTTAGATGGGAGTTATACCTGAATGATGACCCTATCTGGATCGAATATAACCCCAGTTCAATTTCAAATCGAAGCGAGCAACGGATCGAGTGGTACAAGTACCAACGCGACCTGGTTCGGTAATGACACTAATAATGATCTTCGATTTGGTATCAATAACTCGACGTCAATGATTTTAACTACGACAGGGCGCTTAGGACTTGGAACTACAACACCAAGCGCTCCTCTGCATATATCAGGTAGCAACAGTTTTGTTTTTGGTTCCGGTGGTTTAACCGTTTATAGGCTCCGAACGGACTCTGGCGCGACAGAGTCGGCTCTTGGACCGATCACATACAGCGTCGCCGGTATATTCGGAGGATACATCGCTTGTACAGCCATGGCAATGACGAGCGACCGCCGATTGAAGAAGAACATCCAGATTGCGCCACTTGATCGAATCAAGCGTCTCTACGATACCTGTGATGTAGTTTTGTATGACTGGATCGAATCGAAGAATCGCCCTGGTCAAGAGGTAGGCCTCATCGCTCAAGACCTCATCTCAGCTCACCTAACCGATTTAATCAGTATATTTTATAGGGATGATATCGAAGAAGGGAAAGATCCAACGCTTGAACCTGATAAGCAACAGCTAAACATTGATTACAGTCGGATTGCTGCATACAACATGAAAATGATTCAGCATATGTTGTCTGAGATTGAAGATCTGAAAAATCGTTTGGCTAATATAGAGCAATCATGAGGATTGAGCGCTGGGAGTTAAGTCCATCAAGTTCCAAGAAGTATCGAGTATGGGTACGCATTGATACTGGAAAGCTACGAAAAATTGATTTTGGTGATAGTAGATACCAACAATTTCGGGATCAAACCCCTTTGAAAGCGTACTCCTTGATCACAACGATTCAGAGCGTCGTAGGAGATACTATAGACGACACAAAGTTGATTATCCTCCGTATAGTGCCGATTTCCTATCGAAAAAATATTTTTGGTAGTGATGTACAACATGGGTTGCGGACCGAGCAAAGATCTCAAAACGAATTCGACTACCGATGACCCGCGTCAGATTGTGGGATCGACCATGCTCCAAGCTGATAAAATTACTGTTCTTGGTGATAGTGTTTTCCTCCCCACCCAAACCCCCGAGGGAGAGTCTGCCATACTTGAGGTTTCTATCAGCGATAATAACATTTCAGTCTATCGAGGCTGTGCAAATAGACTTGTACGACGCGGTATTGCTTAGATAGCGAACGTCTTCACAGTTTTAGTTTTTTTGTCGGTTGGTAAGCCCAGACGCGACCACCCTCTGTCTGAGTCGATGCATCCTCCTTCCTGATAGACTTCTCAAGGTCAGTAGCCCAAACAGCTGCCTGAGTTTTCTGGGGGCGATCTTGAATGATCAGATTCTTCATAATGGCTCTAAGCTCGGCGACGTTGAGATCGGCGTTATCGCCATAGCTACCACCTGAACTGGAAATAATGCGTGGGTTGAAGAAGAACATGCTTCTACAGTAGTCGAGTTATAATTTCCTTAAACTCTTTATCGTTAATCATTCGATTGCTGTACATATCTACTGTGAGAGACTTGAGCTGCTTGATGATACTTGGATTGTCATTCCCTAACTCCATCTCTCCTTTAAGTTTATCGTACTCAGCTCTAAGTGTCTCCCGAGGGTCCGTTAGCTTATCATGAAAGTTGTACTGAAGATGAGTAATGGCGAGGATCTCTTTAAACAGCTTTTTATCATCGATACTGAGCTTATTGTAAGCGGCTTGATCGATGTGGTTCTTATACACAAGGGTTCTGATCATGGTTTGGAGACTATCACTGATCTGGCATTGAGGTCCGCATTTACATCGATGGGGCTGTACGATTACAAGGGTTTTAGCATCAAGATCAGGCAAACGGATGTACTTGCTACCCAGCTGACGATAAACGTAGGCGCTTGGAGTCGCCAAAACTTGAATCTCATTGAGATTATAGGTTCTTCCACGACGAATTGCACCTTCCAATGGAGCAACACCAGCACCTCTTAGACCACGCCCCTTCAAGCCACTCCCACTAACTACATGAACCATATCATTAAGAACTCCTTTTACCTTTCGTTGATTTTGTCGGTCATTAAAGTCTTCTACATCTGTTTTTCCATGTAAAGCTTGAGTGTATTGCTTTGACTTCGCTGAATAGACTGCCTTTGTCGCTTTCATTGCTGCTCTTGCTGATTTTGAGTTTGACCCCTTCACTGCCTTTTTAGTTTCTTCATATCGCTTCTGCGCTTCACCATAAGCTTGAAAGGCTGCCTCCGAGTCATCATGAACCTTTTGCAAGTTATCGTCGTGATCATACTGCTCATTACTTTGACGCTTGATATCATAGGCCGATTTAAGGATCACCTCATTTACTATTTTGAGGTTATCATCAAGGTTTTTACGTCGTTGCTTATTTAGTTTCTTCTCTTTTACCAATTCAGCTGCTTCTTCATCACTTGATGGAAATGGATACTCAACATCCTTGAAATATCTATCCAAATCCGCAAATCCATCAAGCAGCGATAGAAATGTATCCATCCATCTGATACCTTCATTGGCCCCTTTCCAAGCTTCACCAGATACTTGTTTGTGTTCTCCATTTCTAATGTTTAGTGGTCTGGGTCCAGATGGCTCACCAAAATAATATTTTGGATGGGGTTCAACATTATCAGTTGTCTGTACAATTGGTTTTAGTCGAAAAGGGATTTTAATACCCTTCGAATGAAGTTGTGTGTAATAATCAGTTAAAATCTTTTTAGCATCATTGTCCGCATTGCTCAGCTTTGGGTTCATATCTTCATCGATACCACTCCTTGTGCCATATTTAGCTTCTCCGCCGTCTGGTGTGAAATCCTTTACGTCAATTTCCTCGTCATTCTTCCCGATTACCTCTAACTGAAGTCCTCCGCCTCTAATCATATTGATAAATGAACGTAGCGTAAGTTGCCAATTGACCTCCTTCGTGATCGGTTGTTTTGCTCGATTGCTACTCTTACCAAAGACGCTGATTGAATTACCATCGACCCATACATAACCATTTTCATCAACAGGTGATGATTTAACTGTCCCTTTAAGGATGGGAACAATCTTCTTTTCTAAACCATTGGCCTCAAGTAATTCCTTATTTTTACTAATGGTCCAAAACAATTTGAGTTTGGTATCAGACTGATCACTCGCTGTTGAAGTTGAATTATCGAAGAGAAAACTGTCCTCTCGATGAAGAACGCTGCGAACTGCGATACGCAAGTCTCTGTTTGGTGCGATCAGCAATATCTCCTTCTGAAGCATTGACTCTTTTCCTTTTTGATCCAATATATTGCCATATCTGTTGGGGGGTATTTTTATCATCCTTCCCCATTTCGTCGCGTTCCCTCTTATCATTGATGTAATTGAGAAATCGAACGTCATTAGTTAGAACCACACGAATATGGTCATATGTTTCTGACCAATCGATGCTTGGAACTAAAGCAAGCTTCTTCAATCTAATACTGTATGTCTTAGCGCCATTTCCAATATAATACTTCGTTAGCTGACGTCCGTTAGACGCAAGAGGATGGATACCCAACTCTGCAAGAATAGGATAAACCTCATACATATCAGCAACCGCTTGTTTTGATCGCTTCTGTTCTTCGATTCCATTGATGGTTTCATCACTAAATAAGTTCTCATCCGCTGGTTTTTCATCCTCACCAACCTGAACATCAACTAATGAAGGACTTGCTTGTGCTCCAGCATGATTAGTATCAGGCTTAGCAGTAGCTTCGGCATCTACCATAGTAGGAGTTGATACCTCAGGGTTTGTCTGGGAGTATTCATCAATTAGCGTTTGTTTTAGGGCTCAGATGACTCTGATGTTGAATCTGTCTGAGTTGTTGCAGTTGTTTTACTGGATGCTGTAGTAATTCCACTTGAAATGTCAGTAGCCCATGAAGCGACTTCGTACATCTCACGCTTCGTTTTAGCTTGACGAACGCGACACTGAGCTCTTTCAAGAAGCTCCTGTCGTTTTTGCTCTCTCTGAGCGAGGGATGTGAAATTTGGAAACATCGCATCTATATGTTGTGAGCCATAAAAAATGAGTACTCAATAACCAATAGCTCGGCATAACTGAGCCATGACGGGAAGGTAAGTATGAATGGCAGATACGGTTTCGCTCATTGAGAAGATTCAAATAACGGTATTTAATACAATGGAACGGGGCGCCAAAGATTGCTTCCAATTCATGCTTGTACTTTTGATTGGCTACCGTTTTGCGAAATTTGAAGCTGCATCAAGATTAAGCAACTCATTCTTGATTCGACTTACTTCTTGGATGATCCACAGCTTGCGTCGAAGTTTCACAAGCTCACGTTCTTTCTCTACACAATTTGGGCACATTATTACGAGATCAGTGTCTATACATAAAGTCAGATAATTCATATTCTCACAAAAAATATTAAAAATAATATATGGGTCAAAGCTTACGGAGGATATCTCTATCAATTTAATTTTAAAAGCTAATCATGGCTCATTTTTTTAGCGTCCAATAATCTCTCTCAAGAGTTGATCTCCTGTTCTTATTGATTAACCGCAGATTATCTTGTGGCTCCCAAGAGTCAGGCTCATTACCAAGCCATCTTATCAGATATTTGTACCTTCCAGAGCGTATCTTCTTGTGATCCAAGATCTTCTCCGCCTCAAGAATATCGCCTCGACTAATAGTAGCATCTGTGGTCTCTGCTTTAACAAATTTAAGATCATTTGGTGCCTTGTAGAGGGTATGACCATTTTTTGAACGGATTTGGACTCGGTAGCCATCTATTCCAACGATTTTATAGACTACTTTGCTCCATCGAGCAGCTTCTTTATCAAAAGTCTGCTTCTTGAGACGGTATAATACGCGTGATCCGATCTCAAACTCCTTCTCAATTGTATCGGCTTCCACCTGATTATGACTCAGATCCGCATCCATTACTTTGCCTTTTGCTTCATTTGGGGTCATACCAATTGAGCGATGAAACGTGGTATTGTAGTTTTCGATAACATCGGCAATAAACTTTTGCGCAATCCTGTTGGGAGACATTTTAGTTAGTCTCTGCTTTAACGTTCTGTTGAATCGCTCGATTTTTCCCATAGTACCGGGATCGTTGTTGTAGTGCTCAATTTTCTTGGATTTGAAGTATTCGCGAGCCTGTGAGTTTATGAACTCGCTACCGTTATCCGTTGTCAGGATATCAACTTTGTGGAGGCGAACAAACGCTTTAAGCACTGCTAATATTGTTGGCGCAGTCTTGTTTGACATGAGCTTTGCGTAGCCCAACCTTGAGTTGATATTGATAGCTGTCAAAATTGGTCGCTTCTCCCAAAACGCAAGATCCATTTGCCAAGAGTTGGGGTTATGCGAAGCTATTTTGAAGCCGTTGAATCGCTTTTTCTGCTCCTGAAATCGTTGAATATCAGTCTGACTCGCATACCAATCCTTTATGATTTTGAAAGTTAACTTAGGATTTAACTCCTTTGCCTTATGATGCAGAGCTTGAGCTCCGATAAAGCCGGTTTTTGGGTCATAGTAGAGTTTCTTTAGTAGCGCGTCCATGGTCTATATTTACATTTAAAAAAATCCCCAGTGGGTAGCTGCTTAAATATCAAGTGGTTTAGCCGTGATACCATCACCAAGTACTCGGCGTTTGTCATAGTAGTAGTTGAGCGCTGTTTTTTTTTGAGTATAGGTGATGATAGACTTGGTTTCTTTCGACAGTCTGAACCCCTTGTGTGTACCTTGTAGCGTGATGCGATCCCGTACAACAGTCTCAAACCCATCAGGATTAAGAACACCATTGTTTCGACCACCTCCCTGCTGAATACTCTTCGCTGAAACTTTTACCTTGTAAGATTCGTCACGTAGATAGCAAATATAGTACTTACTCGATAGTGAGACCATAGCATCACCTGACCATTCATCTTTGAGCAAACCAGGAGTACGGCGATCAAACTTAGCTACCTCAGTGTTGTAGTCGCGTGGGAACCAATCGTATTTATGCCCCTTGAAGTGGGCACGTAGCTCAGGCTTGATACAGTCTTGAAACGAATTCTCACAGCTGAAAGCGATATAAGCTGAATCAGTGTCCATCTCTGATACTGGAAGTCAGAGCGGCCGAAGTAGAAATCTATGCAGTCGTAGTAGAACTGAAGCATACGTATCTTAGCAAGCTGATAAATAGCAATCGATAAATGGATTGGGTTCTTGTTATTAATACGGCGTTTCTTCATGGTGATTTCACACGCATCATTAAGCTCTTCTAACCCATGGAACGTAAAGTATTCGATCTTGTTCTTAATAGCTTTGTCGCTCGACTCATACTTACCTCTTTGTGCTTGCTCATGTCCATTCCAGATCGACCAAAAGCACTGTTGCCTACAAGTTTCATCATCTCAGCAATCATAGCCTTAGACTTATCAACATCATCCTCTCGTCGATCATTTGATACAGCCTCCATAAAGGGAGCAAAAGCCTTGTGAGAGCTGGCCTTGACAAAGCAGTAAGTCTTGGTGATCTCCATACCATGAGAAAGGTACCACTTGAGCAAAGGAGTGTAGATGAGAATCTTTTCACCAAAGTAACTACCAATCAACTTGCGAGCTGGCTTTGCTCGGCTTTGCTTGCGCGCCTCATTGTGATCGAACATGTGCTTACCAATGATGCTCTCATTTGTACAGTCGATCCGTACATTCTTGAAAATTGGAGTCATCTCACCAAAGTACTGTTTGAGGTTCTCTGGTGTGTGAATATCACACTCGAGAAAGCCAAATATTTTATCGGTCTTGATATCGTCGATGATACCTTCATGCGCTTCCACGTAGTCAATCGACCGCATGGCATCTCATTACCAAGTGCCCACAGGTATAGAGCGTTAGCATCGTATCCGATAATTTTCTTACAGACCTTGCCACCACGAATCTTCGTCTCATTACGTTTAGCGTAGCGATTGAAGATAATAGATGGACCTCCGGCGATGTTGGCCTTCATCTTAGCGTAGATATCCTTTTCCTCCCGATCAATAGCATATACCAGTCTATCCGCGTTGAACTCAAGCAAATTCTTGTATCGAAATCCCCCGAGGGACATATCTTTACGAGCGGGGTTGCACTTCACACAGCTGATCAAGATGTTGCCGTCGATGTGGCCAAGCTTGTCGTTTATTCTATCGGCTGAAGCAGTATCAGCGGTCAGCTGACAGTAGCATAGACCACACAGATACTTTTGCTGTTTGAGAAGGATGTCAAGGTGCTCAGTAGTCATATTGAACTCTCTTTTAGCCTCAGCATCCTGGCTCTTGTATCCACTCATGCGTTTGGACGGGAAGCTAAATGCTTTCGCCGAATTGGTGGGGTACTGGAGATTGTTGAAGCAGGTTTGATACATGACTTTCTCTGATAGACCTGGGAGAGATACACCATCCGCAAACATATCCAGATCGAAACGCTTAAAGAGTTTTCCTTGAGCCTTGATAGCCTTGATGAATGGGACTACGTCGAGATTGTTGTACCAGATCGGTAGGTCCTTGATTGATTTCATCTCGTAGTACTCCCACACGAACTTCACTCGTTCGTAGTCATCATCGGTGATACTTGTTCCACGGAGCTTGCTGTCAAAAGCTGACTTAGGCGGGATAGTAGTCTGGTTTAGAACATTGAACGCGGTGATGTACTCGTATGGGAAAAGACCCTTACCAAGACCACAGACACATCTAATTTTGTCATCACATTTGCAGCCACCGAGATATGTTGTGAGACACTTATCGTAGCTGGTACCAGCAGGTACATAGTTGCTAATATCGAGCATTTTCATGTCCGATGTAGCAATGCACGTGTAGCTGGGATTCTTGATGACGGATTCGCTATTGTCGGTACCGATAACAGCAAACAAATCCTTCTTTATCAAGTTAATATCGTATCGACCAGAATTGAAACCGAATAGTGGTACCTGATCAAGCTGCTGTTTCAGTTTCCCGTAATCAGTCCTTTGCTTACCAAAGTCAAGACTGCTGTGAAATTCAAAGAAGCTGGCATACTTTCCTTCTCCAATCCAACTCTCCACATCAGACATGTTATAGGTCTTGCCAAGATTGACTCCAGGAATTTCCTTACCTGTCAGACCGTGAGCATTGATGATTTTCTGTAGAAGCGACTTGTATTCATTGACATTGTATTGCTGGATCTTCACGGATACATCACCGATGTATTTGAACATATCCGTAAGTAGCACCTTTGGATCGTCATTTACAAAGCAGCGCACCTCCTCGGTTAAGCTATCAGCTACTGATACAGACACCGGAATGTGCTCGTTCGTGAAGACAGTATTCTCCCCGTGTTGAGTCGCAGTAGGCTTAAGAATGGCCTCAAAGTCATAAACGATGAAGTGGTCGATGTACTGATCAGCATCCTTGATGGAATACTTCGTACGCAATGATCGTATCGCGTTCTGAGCTGGTTTGTAGATAGTTGGCTCAGCGGGGAAGCTCTCAATATTCACAAGCTCACACTGATTCTTCTTGTGATTTTATAGTATTTCAGCGCTGACGAACACCATTTCACACTTAGGACATTGATACTTAGACTGAAGCATATCGATGTTCTTAATGCAGAGAGCGTGATTCTCATGTGATAAAATATTCAGAGCTTCGTATCCCTTGCCTGATCTACGGATGCATTCTACATTTCCAGAAGCTACATCCATCTTATATACGTTAACACCAAGTTGAAGGCAATCCTCAACCTCATCGAACTGTAGCAGGTCAATGGGCTTGAAGCTTCGAAACAGGCTCAACGAATATTTAACCCCCTTCAAAGAGCAGTAGCGCTTGAATGCCTCCTTTACTTGAGCCTAATTTTTCGAGGATCCTTCTTTGGACTCGTGAATGTATGCCAGGCGATACAGTGGAAGACGCACTTGTTATTGGTCTTAGGGAAGTTGATCACATGCTTGTTTTCGCGAATAATCTTAGGGGTGACAGCTTCGCTATCCCCCAGAGCATGATCCCGATGGTCGATGAAAATCTTGAATGCCGTGATCGCCTTGAGTTTATACCCTGAGCTGGGATAGTTCAGTTTGTCAGCCAACTCCATAGAACGAATTTCCGAAATCACCTTCTTTCGAATATCAGTCTTGCTGTTGACAGCGACAGGCTTATTGAGCACATAAGTGTTAGCGAGATTCGGATAGAAGTAGCGAGTATCATCAGGATCGGCCTTGCTTACAAGTTCGTACCCGAGAACAATATTTATCTTGAACGCACTCGTTGAGTCGAAAGGACGTTCTCGAGCTTGTTGTAAAAATCAGAAGGTTCGACACCCTCGTACAAGTGTGATTCCATGTACCATTGTAAAAACGGTACTTAGGATCAGCCTTGTAGTCAGGCGATAAGTGTTTCTCAAGGGTTTCAATCGAAACATTGTACTGCTTAGCTACCAATCTTTTGTTGATTGGGCGCGAAACGTTGCTAACATAAACCATCTTACCCGTTCTACCACGCACCTTAACACGGTAGCTACTACCCCATTTGATAGCGTGAATATTTAATCTCTTTAATCCTTCGAGCTCGTATGCAAACGTGTTGCCTATATATGCTTGGCTAAATTATTCCCCGTAGATATGACTTTATAACCATTTGACCTTGTATCAGGATCGACTTTATATCTTAGTCATTTACAAAATATTCTGAAATTAATTAGTTCAAATATTTGGCTTATACCTTTTTGGAGGTTTTAAGCCATTGTCATTGACTATATTGGGATTGACTTCTTATTTGAGAAAAAACAATAATTAATAAATTAAGTTCGGTTTCGTTGTTAGGTTCGGGTTTGTCTTCAATAAGTTCGGTTTAGGCTTACGCTTTTGAGCTCGAATTTGGTCTCTATTCTTATCGTCGTAGCTCTTTTGGTATGACAAGCGAGCGTCCCGTGTGCGCTGATAGTAGCGCTTTTGTGCGGCCTTGATTCGCTCTTTGTTAGCTTGGTATTGCTTGGCTGAGTACGCCATCTTTATATATTACTAACTTTATATTTATCAGAAATAAGCATTAATTAATTGGTGACTCGCTCAAATGGAAATGCACTACCTTTCAACCACAATCACATGCAAAACAATCGCGACCAATGAGCTCATCACAGATATTGAAAGATACTCGTCGATGCATTCACTACATGGCACTGTATACAGACTACAAACTATAGCTCATCCTTTGTTTCAACTTCGGTATCTGGTGGCAACGAAGACGGTAATTCGGGGAGTACTCCATGAAATGTGTAACCATAGGATTGATACTGCTCGTTCTTCGCTGAGCCATCAAGTCCACCACCAAGATATCCCACTGGTACTCCCCTTTTGGTGCACACAATCGCGCTTCCAGATAGACCAGGAGCTGACAAAGATGAGAGAGCCATTTGTTTTCCGCTCCAACCGGTGATTTTAGCTGGAATGATGGCGTAAGCATGATTAAAATCTTGATCTTCAAGAGCGCCAGGGGATCCGAACACGTCAACACTCATCGTGTCATTCATCTTAAGGGACATTGTACATCGGACGAGCTTGTTATCTCGTGGCAAAGCAACTTCGAAGATTGCGAAGTCGAACGCAGCCGAACTACGCCAGCATGTGTCACTGTCGAGGCTGAATCGGTGAACTTCTTCCGGCTTCGTCCTATCGGGAAGGAGCTGCTCCACCACAACTTGAGGCTTGTCTAATCTAGCTGATGATTTCATCGCTGCCGTCCGTGGAGATTTACGACGTGGTTGCTTTGCAACATCGGCGTCCTTAACATTGGTGTCCTTCCTTTTCCTTCCACTTGTTTTCATCCGAGGGTGGCGTCTCAGCTACCGCTTGATTTCCTTCGTGAAGTCAGCACTCAAGTGATCCGTGAATGTGTCGTTGGCCCACACGTTCTGTCGAATCGCTCGATTTTTCCCATAGTACCTTGATCACCGGGATCGTTGTTGTAGTGCTCAATTTTCTTGGATTTGAAGTATTCTTGAGCCTGTGAGTTTATGAACTCGCTACCGTTATCCGTTGTCAGGATATCAACTTTGTGGAGGCGAACAAACGCTTTAAGCACTGCTAATGGATGCGGATCTGAGTCATAATCAGGTGGAAGCCGATACAATTGAGAAGGAGTTTGAGATCGGATCACGCGTATTATACCGTCTCAAGAAGCAGACTTTTGATAAAGAAGCTGCTCGATGGAGCAAAGTAGTCTATAAAATCGTTGGAATAGATGGCTACCGAGTCCAAATCCGTTCAAAAAATGGTCATACCCTCTACAAGGCACCAAATGATCTTAAATTTGTTAAAGCAGAGACCACAGATGCTACTATTAGTCGAGGCGATATTCTTGAGGCGGAGAAGATCTTGGATCACAAGAAGATACGCTCTGGAAGGTACAAATATCTGATAAGATGGCTTGGTAATGAGCCTGACTCTTGGGAGCCACAAGATAATCTGCGGTTAATCAATAAGAACAGGAGATCAACTCTTGAGAGAGATTATTGGACGCTAAAAAAATGAGCCATGATTAGCTTTTAAAATTAAATTGATAGAGATATCCTCCGTAAGCTTTGACCCATATATTATTTTTAATATTTTTTGTGAGAATATGAATTATCTGACTTTATGTATAGACACTGATCTCGTAATAATGTGCCCAAATTGTGTAGAGAAAGAACGTGAGCTTGTGAAACTTCGACGCAAGCTGTGGATCATCCAAGAAGTAAGTCGAATCAAGAATGAGTTGCTTAATCTTGATGCAGCTTCAAATTTCGCAAAACGGTAGCCAATCAAAAGTACAAGCATGAATTGGAAGCAATCTTTGGCGCCCCGTTCCATTGTATTAAATACCGTTATTTGAATCTTCTCAATGAGCGAAACCGTATCTGCCATTCATACTTACCTTCCCGTCATGGCTCAGTTATGCCGAGCTATTGGTTATTGAGTACTCATTTTTTATGGCTCACAACATATAGATGCGATGTTTCCAAATTTCACATCCCTCGCTCAGAGAGAGCAAAAACGACAGGAGCTTCTTGAAAGAGCTCAGTGTCGCGTTCGTCAAGCTAAAACGAAGCGTGAGATGTACGAAGTCGCTTCATGGGCTACTGACATTTCAAGTGGAATTACTACAGCATCCAGTAAAACAACTGCAACAACTCAGACAGATTCAACATCAGAGTCATCTGAGCCCTAAAACAAACGCTAATTGATGAATACTCCCAGACAAACCCTGAGGTATCAACTCCTACTATGGTAGATGCCGAAGCTACTGCTAAGCCTGATACTAATCATGCTGGAGCACAAGCAAGTCCTTCATTAGTTGATGTTCAGGTTGGTGAGGATGAAAAACCAGCGGATGAGAACTTATTTAGTGATGAAACCATCAATGGAATCGAAGAACAGAAGCGATCAAAACAAGCGGTTGCTGATATGTATGAGGTTTATCCTATTCTTGCAGAGTTGGGTATCCATCCTCTTGCGTCTAACGGACGTCAGCTAACGAAGTATTATATTGGAAATGGCGCTAAGACATACAGTATTAGATTGAAGAAGCTTGCTTTAGTTCCAAGCATCGATTGGTCAGAAACATATGACCATATTCGTGTGGTTCTAACTAATGACGTTCGATTTCTCAATTACATCAATGATAAGAGGGAACGCGACGAAATGGGGAAGGATGATAAAAATACCCCCCAACAGATATGGCAATATATTGGATCAACAAGGAAAAGAGTCAATGCTTCAGAAGGAGATATTGCTGATCGCACCAAACAGAGACTTGCGTATCGCAGTTCGCAGCGTTCTTCATCGAGAGGACAGTTTTCTCTTCGATAATTCAACTTCAACAGCGAGTGATCAGTCTGATACCAAACTCAAATTGTTTTGGACCATTAGTAAAAATAAGGAATTACTTGAGGCCAATGGTTTAGAAAAGAAGATTGTTCCCATCCTTAAAGGGACAGTTAAATCATCACCTGTTGATGAAAATGGTTATGTATGGGTCGATGGTAATTCAATCAGCGTCTTTGGTAAGAGTAGCAATCGAGCAAAACAACCGATCACGAAGGAGGTCAATTGGCAACTTACGCTACGTTCATTTATCAATATGATTAGAGGCGGAGGACTTCAGTTAGAGGTAATCGGGAAGAATGACGAGGAAATTGACGTAAAGGATTTCACACCAGACGGCGGAGAAGCTAAATATGGCACAAGGAGTGGTATCGATGAAGATATGAACCCAAAGCTGAGCAATGCGGACAATGATGCTAAAAAGATTTTAACTGATTATTACACACAACTTCATTCGAAGGGTATTAAAATCCCTTTTCGACTAAAACCAATTGTACAGACAACTGATAATGTTGAACCCCATCCAAAATATTATTTTGGTGAGCCATCTGGACCCAGACCACTAAACATTAGAAATGGAGAACACAAACAAGTATCTGGTGAAGCTTGGAAAGGGGCCAATGAAGGTATCAGATGGATGGATACATTTCTATCGCTGCTTGATGGATTTGCGGATTTGGATAGATATTTCAAGGATGTTGAGTATCCATTTCCATCAAGTGATGAAGAAGCAGCTGAATTGGTAAAAGAGAAGAAACTAAATAAGCAACGACGTAAAAACCTTGATGATAACCTCAAAATAGTAAATGAGGTGATCCTTAAATCGGCCTATGATATCAAGCGTCAAAGTAATGAGCAGTATGATCACGACGATAACTTGCAAAAGGTTCATGATGACTCGGAGGCAGCCTTTCAAGCTTATGGTGAAGCGCAGAAGCGATATGAAGAAACTAAAAAGGCAGTGAAGGGGTCAAACTCAAAATCAGCAAGAGCAGCAATGAAAGCGACAAAGGCAGTCTATTCAGCGAAGTCAAAGCAATACACTCAAGCTTTACATGGAAAAACAGATGTAGAAGACTTTAATGACCGACAAAATCAACGAAAGGTAAAAGGAGTTCTTAATGATATGGTTCATGTAGTTAGTGGGAGTGGCTTGAAGGGGCGTGGTCTAAGAGGTGCTGGTGTTGCTCCATTGGAAGGTGCAATTCGTCGTGGAAGAACCTATAATCTCAATGAGATTCAAGTTTTGGCGACTCCAAGCGCCTACGTTTATCGTCAGCTGGGTAGCAAGTACATCCGTTTGCCTGATCTTGATGCTAAAACCCTTGTAATCGTACAGCCCCATCGATGTAAATGCGGACCTCAATGCCAGATCAGTGATAGTCTCCAAACCATGATCAGAACCCTTGTGTATAAGAACCACATCGATCAAGCCGCTTACAATAAGCTCAGTATCGATGATAAAAAGCTGTTTAAAGAGATCCTCGCCATTACTCATCTTCAGTACAACTTTCATGATAAGCTAACGGACCCTCGGGAGACACTTAGAGCTGAGTACGATAAACTTAAAGGAGAGATGGAGTTAGGGAATGACAATCCAAGTATCATCAAGCAGCTCAAGTCTCTCACAGTAGATATGTACAGCAATCGAATGATTAACGATAAAGAGTTTAAGGAAATTATAACTCGACTACTGTAGAAGCATGTTCTTCTTCAACCCACGCATTATTTCCAGTTCAGGTGGTAGCTATGGCGATAACGCCGATCTCAACGTCGCCGAGCTTAGAGCCATTATGAAGAATCTGATCATTCAAGATCGCCCCCAGAAAACTCAGGCAGCTGTTTGGGCTACTGACCTTGAGAAGTCTATCAGGAAGGAGGATGCATCGACTCAGACAGAGGGTGGTCGCGTCTGGGCTTACCAACCGACAAAAAAACTAAAACTGTGAAGACGTTCGCTATCTAAGCAATACCGCGTCGTACAAGTCTATTTGCACAGCCTCGATAGACTGAAATGTTATTATCGCTGATAGAAACCTCAAGTATGGCAGACTCTCCCTCGGGGGTTTGGGTGGGGAGGAAAACACTATCACCAAGAACAATAATTTTATCAGCTTGGAGCATGGTCGATCCCACAATCTGACGTGGGTCATCGGTAGTCGAATTCGTTTTGAGCTCTTTACTCGGTCCGCAACCCATGTTGTATATCACTACCAAAGATATTTTTTCGATAGGAAATCGGCACTATACGGAGGATAATCAACTTTGTGTCGTCTATAGTATCTCCTACGACGCTCTGAATCGTTGTGATCAAGGAGTACGCTTTCAAAGGGGTTTGATCCCGAAATTGTTGGTATCTACTATCACCAAAATCAATTTTTCGTAGCTTTCCAGTATCAATGCGTACCCATACTCGATACTTCTTGGAACTTAATGGACTTAACTCCCAGCGCTCAATCCTCATGATTGCTCTATATTAGCCAAACGATTTTTCAGATCTTCAATCTCAGACAACATATGCTGAATCATTTTCATGTTGTATGCAGCAATCCGACTGTAATCAATGTTTAGCTGTTGCTTATCAGGTTCAAGCGTTGGATCTTTCCCTTCTTCGATATCATCCCTATAAAATATACTGATTAAATCGGTTAGGTGAGCTGAGATGAGGTCTTGAGCGATGAGGCCTACCTCTTGACCAGGGCGATTCTTCGATTCGATCCAGTCATACAAAACTACATCACAGGTATCGTAGAGACGCTTGATTCGATCAAGTGGCGCAATCTGGATGTTCTTCTTCAATCGGCGGTCGCTCGTCATTGCCATGGCTGTACAAGCGATGTATCCTCCGAATATACCGGCGACGCTGTATGTGATCGGTCCAAGAGCCGACTCTGTCGCGCCAGAGTCCGTTCGGAGCCTATGAACGGTTAAACCACCGGAACCAAAAACAAAACTGTTGCTACCTGATATATGCAGAGGAGCGCTTGGTGTTGTAGTTCCAAGTCCTAAGCGCCCTGTCGTAGTTAAAATCATTGACGTCGAGTTATTGATACCAAATCGAAGATCATTATTAGTGTCATTACCGAACCAGGTCGCGTTGGTACTTGTACCACTCGATCCGTTGCTCGCTTCGATTTGAAATTGAACTGGGGTTATATTCGATCCAGATAGGGTCATCATTCAGGTATAACTCCCATCTAAGTAGCTATATCCTGATCCTTTGATTGATATATATTCATTTGTTGCTGTAGAGTTGATACCGAGCTCTGTCAGCGATCCTACTGTCGTAATTTGCGATTGGTTGCCATATGCTAAGAACCCCTTGATGAACCCACCGGAATCGATGTTTCCTGACGTATATAGACTTGATAATGTCAGCGAGCTCGGAATAGATGTTAGGAAGCCAGAGAGATCATAATATGTCGAACCCTGTCGTAAGTTCGTGCAACTAATTGTACTGGCCGATACATATTAATATTTGCGATATTTAATCTCGAGTCGCATAATAAAACTTTATTGGCTGTAGCACTGCCAAAACTAACTCCGGATATGTAGGAGACTAAGATCGTACGTATTCCCGTTCTGGCGATATTCTCGACAATCGATGTAGCTTGAAGCGCCTGTTATCGATATCGAGCGCGATGATCCACTGAGCGATAAATTTCCAACCGAAGTGATATTCGGTTGAGAAGCTGTTTGTAGCGTACCAGTAATGTTAGTGGCACTTAGCGATGAAATGCCGGAGATATTACCTGAAGCACCCAGAACAAGAGCAGATCCTATCGATACCGTTCCTGGCACTACTCCGCTAAGGTAGTTCATCCTGTAATCATCCTTACTCAAATACAGAGTTTGCGCGTAATCAAAGGTTAGATAACCACTGGTGTCCAATGTCAGATTGAACGCGGGGTTATAGATTGATGATTGAAAGTTGGTTGTGGATATGAAAAACCAGAACTCATTTTGTTTAATCCTATATAGATCAAACGATTTTAGTCATGAGCGCTATTCCAAACTACGGTGGTTCGTTACCGAAAAATTACAAGTCAGCCGCTATGGGTGATATCCCAGCACTTGACATTAAAAAATTATTTAGAATGGTGGTCCTTGGTCCATCGTTGATGACTACAGCAACGATAAGCTACTTCAAAAGAATATCTTCTCACATTACTACACCAGGGGCCGACACTTCAAATTGAGTACCATACTCCTAAGCCACAGCTACTTTGCTACTGATAAGATGATTCGATTGAATTCGGAGTATGTAGTGATCCTAAAGGCTAATTCGAAGTGTGATCTTCCGATGGTTGTACGTGATTTCAACATCAAGGGCGTTGATGATCGATCAATCGTCTATTACTATAATAAAGCCACTGAGCGCAAAGGACAAATGTTGTTCATAGATTCTGTCAAAGGTCAAATCAGATACAATTTTGACAGACCAATCACGATTGAAGACTAATTTCAATTTATCGATCAGAATATGGTTAGAATCATATACTAATCAATATGGCAAGCTTTCTGAAACTTGACTCTACCAATCTCGTTAAAGATGGATACAATTCGTCTTGGAAGTATTCTTTTCCTGGTTCGGCTGCTGACTTTCGTGATGTAGCTTGTGCTGTTCAATCCATCACGATGTACAACTCCGAATACAATATCGATGCTGCTCAGTTCTGGAACAATAGCTTCAAAATCGAAGTTCCTACTGCCGGAACAACATCGTCAATCAGTATAACACTCCCTGATGGAATTTATACATACGTTGATATTAGTCGGAGCATTCGTCGGGGCTCTCGTTAATGCTGGAGCGTATTTGACCAATCCATCTGGGGAAAATGTCTTCTATATCCAATTATCAGAGAATAGCGTGTATTATGCTGGCCAGTTTGATTTCAGCCCTACACCAACGTCTCTACCTAGTACAGGTGGTACTTGGGTAAGACCTGCTTCAGGATTGTACTCCTCTGGAGGTACTGGTTGCCGACTACTATTCGTGTTCCTCGACTAATCATTGATAACGCGTCTTTTGGGAAGGTAGTAGGACTTCCTGCTGGTACGTATCCTTCTACCTCTGCGACGGTTGCAAGTGCTCAGCTCTCGAATATCATTCCTCAGATTCACCCTACCAGCTCATACATCGTTCGCTGTGATATGATCAAAAATGACTACGTTGCATCTGGCGATATTCTGAGTGCATTCGATCGAGGTGATGCTCAGGTAGGTCAGCTAATTTCATACAAGCCGAGTCAGTATGCTTGGATGAACTGTCTCAATGGCTCGCGTACCTCAATCACGATCAGTATCTATAATCAGAATGATCAGAAGGTCAAGTTCCGCGACACTTCCGTCTCAATCATGCTCTTGCTGAGACCAAAAAATAAGTTGGCTAACACTACTTTTTTTTAATCAAAAGCTCATAATCGAAATGATCTAGCTATCACAGGCTTCTTGCTCATAGCTCGAATCTTAGCCATGTGATCCTTAGCTTCTTTTGAATCCTTAGCAAATTTCTTACCCTTCGTGGCTACTCCTACTCCATAACGACGACGGACCTCGCCTCGAATAGACTTAATTCGATCCCCACGCTCAGGCTTCGTTGCCTTACTCAGTAGAAACTTCTCTCCAGCATCAACTGCATCGGTTAGAACTCCTTTACGTTGTGCATAGGATAGAGCATGCTTTGCTGTCTTCCTCACATCTGCAATTGATAGACGACCGCCTTCTTTCTCCACCGCTGTCAGCGTTGTATATGCCGACTCCTGTCAATGACTTAATTGCTGCTCTGACAGGGATTGCGGCTTGAGGAGCTCCAAATGCCGTTGCAAGAGCTGGTACTGCTGCATCAAGTCCTTTGCTGAGTAATCCACTATCCTTTACAAATTTGAACGCGGAGGATAGACCAGACTTAATCTTACCCCAAATAGAGCCTCCTTGGGCTCGCTTATAACCCTTCTTAATTTCATGCCTGGTAATGTCAAGACGCACGCCGCGACTTGCCTTCCGAGCTGTGATCACCTTCTCATAAGAGGCTGGATGGAGATGGATAACAGAGCCGCTACCCTTGAGTTGATCAGCTGTCAGACTTAGCTTACCAGTCTTGAGAGCTTTGGTCAGCTTGGGAGCTGGTACGTCGCTTGAAATAGTTAGTTCGCGATACATTATTGCTATATATATATAAATAGAAAATGCATACTATTCCGATAAATAATGTGGTATATTATATAGTATTAGTACATTTGTACCATGATCCGACATATCTATCGTATCATCCATTTGGAAAGCGACATTCAATACGTTGGTTCTACGTTTAATGAACCCCGTAAGAGATGGCAGATGCATAAGAAACATTACCACGAATGGCTAAGTGATAAGCATCGGGGTATGGCAATCTACACTTACTTTCAACAACATGAGTTTGATAAGTTTAAACTGGTCCTGATCAAAAGCTACGAAGTGGAAGATCGTACTCACCTTGAAGCCTATGGACAATTATGGATTAATAAAATAAACTGTGTCAATAAGTATAATCCATTCAGAACCACTAAGCTCTATAATAGACAGTATAAGAAAGCATATCGAGAAGCTAACAGAGAAGCCCTAAAAGCAAAGAAAAATGAGAAGCACCACTGTGAATGTGGTGGAAAATATACGTTATCAAACAAAGCTGTCCATTCCAGATCTAAGAAGCATCAAAAATGGCTAAGTCAAAATAGTTAAATTCAGATCTCTGAATCGATTTAATATACTCATCTTGTTTTTTCGTTTGCAATTTAACCAGAGCATACACCATATTCCACAATAGTTGCCATACGTACCTTGGTATTGTTTGAGGTTGTACTTAACGATTCCGTACTTTGTTGGGGCTGCCTCGCCCATTGAATCGAAGAATTCACCATCATTAACGGCCGTCCAGTGTCCTACATCCATATTAGCTTGTCGTAGCAAAATCAGATATGTACCTCTCTTTGGGAGCGGCTTCGTTATCTCACTTGATTCAAAGATATCATCGAGATGTACCCCAATACGCTTGGCATGTTCGATAAGATCGTGGTCGGATGTGATAGGCTTGACGAGCTCCATAATAACTAATTTTGAAAAAGTATATTACATGTCATATAGAATCTCAACAATGCGTGAAACTCAACTATCCGACCAATATTTGTACCAGAGCTCTCTCAAGAGCGATCCGGAGATTAAAGTCTCCGCTGGCAAGCGTGTGCCGTTTGTAATCGATCTTAATCAAGGCTCGTACCAAAATGGCGTTTTTACTATTGACGCTACGGCTCAGCTAAACGGAAGCGAGGGCTTCGCCTGCCTTCGTGATGCGTACATCATGTTACCATACGAGGTATCGACGAAGAATACGCACGCTACAAATGTACAGTATGCAGCCAACCGATTTTGTGTTGCTCCCAAGTGTGGCAACTTTAACGTCATCGATTCGATGTCGCTTGAATTCAATGGTAAAACCATTGTCTCGATGGCAGACTACAAGCTGTTCTGGAACAATATCCGCGCTCAGACCGGGTACAGTCCTCAGTATGTCGAGAAGCGTGGGGCTGAATCGTTTCTATACCCGGATGCTGCTCAATCAACCAAGTACAGCGCTATAGCTGTTAATGCTGGAGATGGGTATTCGAATAACACGGCAATCTCGACCTCCTACGTCGCTGGTACTGTTTCTGCTTCAGCGTCGGTTGCAAATGATGGTTTTGCAAAGCGTCTTCTTTCAAACCGTCCAAATGCTGGTGCTGACTCATCTACGACTTGGCCATCTACCGGTGCTGCTGCTGCAACAACTACCATCGCTAATCAGCTGGGACGTGGTGCTTTCGCAGCTGGATCTGGTGCTGCTGGTGCTATTATGGGAACGTGGAACTATATGTTGAAAATCAAACTTGTGGATCTTCACCCGACTTTTAAGGAGCTTGACTTGATGGCTAACCCACAAATCCGTCTTCGTTTCCGCGTTAATCAGGGCACTTCAGCTATCGATATTGATAGCTCCCTTAGAATGACGCTAACGAGTACTACACTTTCGAGCGGTAATACTTGTCCATTTATGGTTGCTTCATCTGCAAGTAACAATCCAATGAATAGCGCACTTTCTGTTGCGGGTTCGATTGCAGTTTCTTGGGGTGCTGTTGCCAATGCACTTGAACCCACTATTGATGGAACTTACATGCCTTTCACTACGTCTCGCCTGTATGTACCGTTAGTAGTAATAGCCATCACATTACACCGACAGTTTTTTTTCTTAGCTTTATTTAACAAGGAGATTAGGGCTAACCGTTTCGAATGCAATGCTACGACTTTGACGACACAACCTCTCGACCACCTTAGGACGAGAGAAAGCGCCACCACTTCAGAAGTAGTTTTAAATGCTCTCGTCTCCTTAGAAGCGACAGCCGGTGGTTTCAACGAGGACAACCTCTCGACCACCTGAAAGTGAGAGGAGCAGGCAACACTTCAGATATAGCTTCACAACCTCCTTGAGACTGAAGAAGACTCGGGTAGATTTTGAAAACCAAATTCAGATTGATCCTGAAGGATAAACTACTAAGTATATAGGCAAGGTTTCAATATTAACAATGTGCAACTTTATTATGAAAACTGGTGAGCTGTGTCCAAAATCGAAATCGAAGGAAAGGTGCTGGATCCACCCGATAAGTAAATTCTCTGTAGCAGTATCGGATATTGATAAAGCAGAGAAAATGATGGATATTATTTTTATGGCTCGACTCCATCATAACGTTTCATGTCCATGTGGTAAGTCTATGAAGCGTTGGAATTACGCGCATCATTGTACTTACCCAAAGCATAAAGCTTGGGTTTTGACCATGCCAACTACGGAGAACGAGCATTTATGGAGCATAAAACCACTTGATGTAAATGCTAACATCTTGGTGAATGATGAGCGAACTAATGAATTTACTTCAATGCAATGAATCCAGTCATACTTTGTTTTCCTTTCAAGATTCATATGGGTTATTGAGAGAAAAAGAAGTCATTGTCTTACATCAGCTCATCAATAGCAGCACATAGCTTCGGCGCCTTTTCAGTTACGAATTTGGATGCACGCAACCACTGTAGATATTGTTCATCAATAGCAAATACTTGCTTTACGGACTTGCCCTTGTACTTCCCGAAATTTAGAAGGTACGATCCATCATCGGATCCATTTGCAAACTTGCTCATAAGAAAATTGGCAATTTCCTCATCTAAATTTGGTTGATTACGAAGCCAGCGACACTAGCTAGGATCCTTTTCGTACACCGTCTGGATAGAGCAGTCTTTGTACTTGCCGAACGTAATAGTTGTGTCCATGGTATCTATATAGATAGCTAGCATACTTTATCAAAATATTAATTATTTAAGCCGTAGTGAAATCAAGAACCTCACCTGTTAGACGATCGATCGTAGGAGAGCTCTTGCTCACTCACAACCAATACGAGCATGTTTGTACCCTGGCAACCAGCATTAACACCTTGGACCTGAATCGCCTGAGGTACATCACGTTCCGTTAGGCGACTAACGTCAGCAATCAGAACGCGGTTAGTTAGCGACCAGGTCTGATAGACAAGAAGACCATTCACCAGCTCAGGAGTCAGATCACCATTAATCGAAGCGATCTTAGCGATTTCATTAGTGAAGTGGTGGAAGTCATAGTCGTGGCTGATGTCAAACGTCTGCTGGGAACCAAAACGAACGTTAAAGTTGCGGATACTGGAACCAGGGTGAAGAGTCCAGGGAGCCGAATCAAACGGACTCTGGAACTCTTGTACAGCCGCGGAAGCGAAACTACCAGTCTGCTCAGCAAAAGGGAGGAGAATAACGTACTTAGCATTCTTAACAGAAACCGATAGCTGAAGATCGAATGCAGCATTAAGCTGAGTCGATTGCTTACCAGTACCAGCACGCTGGTAGAACCATTGAGCATAGCAATCATTGTAACGAACCTTCTTCACAGGCTTGGAGATAATTGCCTGAGGGTTCTCAAGATGTACGAACGGTACATACAGACGGGAAGTAGTGAATGGCATGTAAGTACCATCAATATTAGGCTCAAGCGCATTGACAACAGCACCCCACGAAATACTGAACGGGGCAGAAGCAGCAAGAACACCAGCCATAGGATTACCAGTAGAAGACGCCGCAACCATCACAGGACACACATTTCCACTCGCGAGAGTAGTACTGGTTAGCGACATGCCCTTCGAAGTATCTACAGCAACAGACGAAGTACCCTAATTGACGCGGAAACGCAGGCGGATTTGAGGGTTAGCCATCAAATCGAGCTCCTTGAAGATCGGATGAAGATCAGTTAGCTTAACCTTAAGCATGTAGTTCCACGTTCCCATAATAGCGTTAGCAGTAGCAGCACCAGCTACGAAAGCACCACGAGCCGTTTGGTTATCGATGGTAGTAGAGGCAGCAACGCCGCCAACCGAAGGCCACGCCGTAGAGAAGTCAGAGCCAGCATTAGGAGGGTTCGATAGAAGTCGGCGAACAAAGCCATCATTATGGATAGATGCTCCACCAGTGGGTCCGGTGGTAGTAAAAGAAGATGAAAATGCGGTAGTGCTAGTGTATCCATCTCCAGTAGTCGATCTCGTGGCAGAGCTGTACAAAGCGGACTGAGCGGCATCAGGAAATAGGAAGGGCTCCGCTTCATGCTTTTCAACGTACTGAGGACTATACTCCGTCTGAGCACGGACATTGTTCCAAAACAGCTTGTAATCAGCCATCGAGACAATGGTCTTGCCATTGAGTTCCAGCGACATGCTATCAAAGACATTCCAGTTGCTACACTTTAGAGTAGCACAGACACGATTGACAGCAGCGGTCTGAGCAGTAGCGCCATTCTTCATCGATACCTTGTAAGGGAGCATGATGTAAGCATCGCGAAGACAGGCGAATCCTTCAAAACCGTTAAGCTGAGCAGTAGCACCAATGGTAATGACACCATTCTGGTACGAACCCTGATTCAGATCGATAACAAACGGTACTCGTTTGCCAGAAGATACCTTGATCTCCGGATCGCTCTTGAGCGAGCTCTGGTACAAATATTGGTTGGATAGTTGAGTTTCACTCATCGTTGATTGTATATGGTTTCTAATATAGTTTGAACGAAATTAATTGTTATGAGCGACCTTATCAAGCCGATCACGTCCGATCATGATCTGATCGATCTCGCGAAAAAGCTTGGCGTACATCTCGATGACATCTATGAATCGAATGAAATAACAAAACCTATCTCAAAGAAAGGTTCATATCTGGTTCTACTACAGCCACCTAACCTCGATGTTGGCCACTGGACGGCTGTACATGATGGGGAGTACTTTGATAGTATGGGAGAGGCAGCTCCAACAAAGTATGGTATTGGAAAAAAACAATCCCAAGCAATACCAAGTACTTACGGGGATTATTGTGGTCCTTTCTGCTTACTTTGGCTCTATTCCAAGCAACGCAAGAAACCTCAAGTATTCTCAAAAATGATAGATTTAAATTTAACCATACTTTAGTTTAGAAAAAATAGATTAATCATGTATCGTGAATTAACGATCTCCAGTGATATTCCAGGCCCCAAGCTGACCAAAGCTTTCAAGACTGGTAAGCTAAGTCTTACAGCTAACCAACTCAAGGGTAGTGGATCAGTTATCCATCTTCACCCCGCCTCATATGAGAAGGCACTCAAGGCTCGCAAGGCAGGTCGCGGTGTGCGTCTGGACATCACAAGACATGAAGTCAAGAAAGGATACAAGCGAGCACAAGGAGGTTCTATCTGGTCCAAGGTATGGGGCGACATTAAATCTGCATTCAAGTTCGCAAAGGACTCTGGTTTGCTATCCAGAGCAGCTGATGTGCTGTCCCCGCCCTTGCAACCGCACTCGGAGCTCCACAGGGTGCTATCCCAGCACGAGCGGCAATTCGTTCCATGACTGGTATCGGTGTTTATGATTCTGATAGTGATAAGGAAGGAGGTCGTCTAACTATGACTGATGTTAAGAAAGGAGCGAAGCTTGCTCTTTCGTATGCTAAACGTAAAGGAATTCTAACCGATGTAGCCGATTCTGGGGAGAAGTACCTACTATCTATGGCGACCAAGCCTGAGCATGGAGACCTAATCAAATCTATTCGAGGTGAAGTCCGTCGTAGTTATGGAGTAGGCGTTGCCAAGCCAAAGAGTAAGAAATTTGCTAAGGGTTCCCAGGAAGCTAAGGATCACATGGCTAAAATTTGCGCAATGCGTAAGAAGCCTATGGTAGCTGGATCATTCCGTTTGTGAAAAGAAAAAGAAGCATTAGCTAACTTATTTTTTTGGTCTCAGCAACAACATTATTGAGACTGAAGTATCACGGAAGATTACCTTCTTGTCATTTTGGTTATAGATACTGATAGTAATTGTAGAGCGAGATCCATTATGGCAATTCATCCATGCATACTGACTCGGTTTATATGAAATAAGCTGTCCATTTGCTGTATCACCTCTATCAAATGCACCGACAATATCACCAGATGCAATGTATTCATTTTTGAAGAGATCGCAACGTACGATGTATGAACTGGTGGGGTGAATCTGAGGAATGATGTTAGACAGCTGAGCACTTGCAACGATCGCTGAGGCAGCGGGATAGGTACCTGCGGTTAGACCAACTACCTTTCCAAACTCAACATTATCGATAATAAGACGAGGGACGCGAGTTGTGGTAGGTAATCCAGTACCACCAGATGAGTATAGACCAGTTGCAGGTCTTGTCCAAGTACCACCGATAGTTGGCAAAGTTGTCGGCGTAGGGGGAAAATCTACCTGACAAGCGTAATAGACACTGTTTTCACTCAGCATTAGGTTGAAGACGTTATTTCCTGATGGGTCGATCAAATATGCGCCAGCATTGACAAGGGCGGTCTGAATACTACGATTAATATCATCTTAAGAATAAATACCATTCGGGAGAGTAATGCTGATAGTAGAGGTGGTAGCCGCAGTCGGGACTTCGATCTTGAAGCTTGTGTTTTGGAACTGCATCGCGTCGATATTATATTCCGAGTTGTACATGCTAATGCTTTGGGCTGCACATACTACATCACGAAAGTCAGCAGCTGAACCAGGGAACGAGTATTTCCAAGTTGAGTTGTAGTTATCTTGAACGAGATTAGTACTGTCGAGTTTCAGGAAGCTCGCCATTTTAGTTGTATATTTATGAAATCATATTTAAGCGATAATCTGATAAATATAAGACTTTATATAGAAGTGATAGGCCGCGTATATAAGATTACCAACGAAGACGAGTCGATTGTTTATGTGGGTAGTACCACCTCTACACTGAGGAAACGATGGGGTCAGCACAAAAGTGCTTTTAGTGCATGGATGGAAGGCAGAGAGTTAACGTCGTGTTCTATCTATATACACTTTAAAGAGTTTGGCATTGATAACTTCATGATCACTCTCATAAGCGAGCATGACATCGGCAACCGTGATCAATTGCGTGAGTTTGAACAGTTATTAATCAATCGAACTAACTGTGTAAATCAACAACGAGCAATTAAAACTATTGAAGAGCATCAAGAGTACTAGCACAACTACTATGTCTCTAACGCCAGTAAACTTCAAGAATATCAACGACAATATCGAGCTGAAAATAGAGAACGAGTATTGGCTCCTAAAAATGAGAAAATGGGATGCGATTGCTGGTCTAACTATTCAAGAGATAATAAAGCAAGACACAGACGTTCTAAGAAGCACCTGCGCTGGATGGAGGAGCAAACTTAAAGATCGTCGGATTGATTACTTCGTTTAAATTGTACCTGAGCTGACTCTTAACGATATCTAATAGTAACACCTGACCTTTTCCACGACCGATTGCTTTATTGTATGCGATCATCATTTTATTGTCATCGATACTATTGATATTGAAGTCCTTGACCACCATCTGTAAATCACGCTTCGAATTAGCTTTTAGGATCGCTACGTACTCTTAATTCAAGCGAATCAACTTATCAATAGCAAAGTAGCTGTGGCTAAGGAATATGGTACTCAATTTAAAATGTCTTCCGCGAGTGAAGTAATGTGAAAATATATTCTTCTGAAGTAGCTTATCGTTGCTTAGTCAACTATGATGATAAGCTCAGGTTTGTTGGAACTCATAGGTGTATGGCGTACTTGATCGACTTTAGGTGGTGTATCGGGGTCAGCGAAAGTAATGAAATCTTCCAGTTTATCTCGGAGGTATTCATACAACTCTTGGTGTGGATTGCGGGCGATGTAAATGCGCGAATACGTGTGGGGAATGCTTGAGGATGAGCATACAGAGATTGTTCTTCCCACTGAACGAGGGACCAAGGACAACCATTCTAAACAACCTTTTGATGTCAAGCGCAGGGATGTCGCCCATACCAGCAGACTTGAATTTCTTTGGCAAGGAAGCGCCGAAATCTGGAATACCGCTCATGATCGTGTCTTTAATCACTCGGTCTATATAGCTCGAGACAAAAATAACTATGAGCTCAAGTTTCTCTTATCCCCAACCAATTTTACATCGCCTATCTATAACCCCGCATTCTATCTAACGTTGGATGCCAGTGGATATCTTACCTATGAGTATGCGCAGACGCTTTACCTCGATAAGAATGATTATCGCTTGTCTTATATTACAGGGATTACCCAAGGAACAGCAACACAAGGTGTAGCCCTTGTTCCAGGTACTAATAACGATATTAGTGGAATTGGAGCATTGTCATGTAGCAGTCTAACTGTTAATGGTTCCAGCGTATCGTCGCCCCCATCGTACCTAGTCGGGATCATGCCTGGCACGGCCGCAAACAACAAAGCGTTGGTTCTTGGAGCCTCGGGAGAAATCGGAACGATAACATCGCTGACAGCAACTAATATCTATGGAACGCTACAGACCGGAACGCAAACAGGTATCACATCTTTAGGAACGCTTTCAGGGCTGACTATCGGAGGCAATCTAACTTTTACAGGAGCATCGCGAACGATAACTGGTTTGAGCAGCATCTCGGCGACGACTCTCACTGGAGCTGTTTCAGGCTCTCAAACAGGTATTACAGCTGTTGGAACGCTATCTAACGTAACGCTTTCGACAGCTGGAACGGGCCTTCAGATACCATCAATGAAATTTTGAAACTCAACGACATCATTGTACGATACGTTCAATCACTCATACTACATCGGAGTATCTCTGGGAGGCGTTGTAGCTTCTAAAGCTCTGGTAGTCGATTCAAACAAGGATATTGGTAGTATCAGTACCATCGATGCTGAGAACATAAATGGAAGTGTATCGGTATCTAGTACCCTCGGCGACTTTGGCGGTCTTCATATCAGTTCATCGCTCGTTATTACATCAAGTCGAAATATTGTTAATATCGGGACGATCACAACTTCGGGTAAGATCAATTCTACAGGGTATCAAATCTCTGGATCAGATGTGTTAACTTCGAGTGGTATATCAGGAACGCTACTTACAGCAGCTCAGCCCAATATTACGTCAATTGGAAAGCAAACGTTGCTAGAAGCTACGGCTGCCCGTTATGAAGTAGCCGCTGGTACTACTGGGAGAGGATCCGCTGGTAATTCAACATACCCGATCCAAATCAGAAACGACTCTGACACGATCGGCGCTATTGCAGGTATCTCTCTCACGGTTGATGGTACAATCTCTGACGCCATGCCGCCAAGCTGCGTTATAGTCGCTATTCGATCCACTGGGTCGTATGCCACGTGCAATTTAAAGTTTTTTACTCGAGTGGGATCAGCTGCATATGATCCTATAACGGAGAGAATGGTTATAACTCAGGGAGGACGTGTTGGCATAGCAGCTGGATCACCTGAATCGCAATTGCATGTTATCGCGAGTTCATCAAAACCTCTACGGATCATGGCAACGAGCTCAGGAATGGTGGAATGATCGCGCAACGCCGATTAAATGCTGACTCATCATACACAATGAGGACGGTGGAGCAGCAGCTAACGGCGTATCGTTTGGGACATACACGAATGACAATTTGCGTTTCTTTACAGCCGGTGGTAATGCAATGCTTCTGAGCACAAGCAAACGACTTGCAGTCGATCGTGAAGATCCCGAAGCTACAATCCACTCTGGGGGTGCCATATGGGCTGACGATGCGTTTCACTGCAAGGGCAACGCGAGCAATGCATACTATCGATGGAACTGGGGTCTCAGCAACTATCCAGCCATCGGGAATGACGCAACAAGCGGAGCGGTTCGAACTGGATCATGCAATGCTTCATATATATGGCAGAGCTATATCTCTGTCAGGGCTGGCAGCTTCACGAACACGAGTGACCGTCGCACCAAACGAGACATCATTGACATACCCTATGGCTTAGTTGAGGTTATGCGTATGCAACCAAGGAAGTTTGCTATGAGATCTGATGATTCATTGCATGTGGAATCTATCGCCCAAGAGATGCTCGAGATCATACCTGAGTGTGTGTCAGGGGTTGAATCGCCTAGCGATGAAATGAATGACTCAAACGAGCCGACAAATCCTATGGGTATCGATTTAGCATCATTGGTATCAGTATTGGCGAAAGCTATTCAAGAGCAGCAAGCTCAGATAGAGGAATTGAGAGCAATAAGCAAAGCTTAGTGTCCTTGACACGGGCTTGGCGCCCTTTGTCGTCAGACAAATTATCGCTGAGTGAGTATAGACAATGGTCGCGTTCAAGTTTCGAGTTTCTCAACGAAAGGGGAAAAGTATGATGCTTTGTTTGCTGATGGTCGCATTGTATCTTTTAGGGGTATTAAGAGGAATCCTCAGCCTTATGCACAATACAATGATTGTACGTCGTTGAAAGCGTATCAAAATTGTGCTCATAAGGATAAGAAGCGGCGTGAAGCGTACTACAAGCGACATGGTCCAATAGACGAAGAAAACCCATACACAGCCGACTAGTTTTCCAAAACTTTTTTATGGTAGAAAATATAGGAATCATGGGTTGTATGCCAAGTAAAGCGATCAAAACGAATTTAACGTCTGATAATCCAAATCAGGTTATAGGATCAACCATGCTTAGAGCGGATCGGATAGTAGTCTTAGGGGATTCAGTATTCCTACCAACCAAAAATGGTGATGGTGAGGATGCTATACTTGAAATATCTATCAATGATAAAAAATCGAAGTCCATCGAGGATATTGAAATAAACTCGTGTGGAGTGGTATTAAGTAAGCTTAGAGCCCTTGGCTCGGTGCTGGCGCCCCTTGCCTTCAGGTAATTGCTTAGATAGCAAAAAACGTCTTCACGGTCTTTTTTTTTCTTGGGTTGGTAAGCCCACATACGGCCACCTTCGGTTGGGGTCGAAGCATCTACCTTCCTGATTGACTTATCGAGATCAGTGGCCCATACAGCGGCCTGAGTCTTCTGAGGGCGGTCATGAATGATAAGATTCTTCATGATAGCTTTGAGTTCAGCGACGTTGTTATCGGCGTTATCGCCATAGCTACCAGCTGAGCTGGAAATAATGCGGGGGTTAAAGAAGAACATGGTTATAGTAGTCTCGTGATAATTTCTTTGAATTCTTTATCATCGATGAGACGATTGCTGTACATATCTACTGTGAGCGACTTGAGCTGCTTGATGATGCTCGGATTATCATTCCCAAGCTCAACCTCCCCCTTGAGCTTGTCATACTCAGCTCGAAGTGTTTCAAGTGGATCCGTGAGCTTATCGTGGAAATTGTACTGGAGATGAGTTTATGGCAAGGATCTCCTTGAACATTTTTTTATCTTCGATGCTAAGCTTGTCATACGTAGGCTGATCGATATGATTCTTGTATACAAGACTTCGGAGCATTGATTGAAGGCTATCACTAATCTGACACTTAGGTCCGCACTTACGTCGATTAGGTTGAACGATAACAAGTGTCTTCGCATCGAGGTCAGGAATACGGATGTACTTGCTACCGAGTTGTCGATAAACGTAGGCACTTGGCGTAGCTAAGCCCGGAATCTCGTTCAGATTATAGGTTCTTCCACGTCTGACCACTCCGTCGAGGGGGGCTACACCTGCTCCTCTTAGACCACGACCTTTAAGCCCCTCTCCGCGAGAACGCTTTGCGAACTCGTCATCTTCCTCGATCTCCTGAGCTGCATCGCTGTATCTTGTAGCCTTCGCGTTAAATACAGCTTTAGTAGCTCTCATAGCTGATTTCGCTGCCTTTAGTGCCGATCGAGCTGATTTTGAGCTATTTCCTTGACAGCATTCTTTGACTCATGATATCGCTTTTGCCTCACCATCTTCCTGATAAGCCCGTTCAGAGTCATCGTGAAGCTTTTGAAAATTAATTTATAATATGGTTCAATACCTTGTCGTCTGATATCATGAGCCGTATTCATGATTACTTCATTCAATATTTTAAGATTATCATCAAGATTTTTGCGTCTTTGTTGATCAAGTTTCTTACTTTCAACCAATGTTGCTGCTTCCTCATCATTTGATGGGAATGGATACTCAACTTCCTTAAGATAGTTATCCGAATCCTCAAATCCATCGAGCAGCGACAGGAATGTATCCATCCATCTGATATTCTTCATCAATCCCTTCCACGCCTCTCCAGATACTTGCTTATGTTTTCCATTTCTAATGTTCAATGGTCTGGTTTCAGATGGCTCACCAAAGTAGTATTCAGGATGAGTTTTAGCAGTACTCTTAGCCTCAACGGTAGGTTTGAGTCTGAACGGGATTTTAACATCTTTAGAATTGATTTTCCTGTAATAATCAGTTAAGATTTGTTGAGCATCATTGTCGGCGTTAGATAGACTTTGATTCATATCTTCATCAATTCCAGTCATTGTACCCTGGCGTGCCTCTCCTTCACCTTCTGTGAAATCATTCACATCAATTTCTTTCTCCTCAACCCCGATCACCTCTAATTCAAGTCCTTTCGATCTGACCATATCTACAACTGATTTGAGTATAAGTTGCCAATTGACCTTCTTGGTGATAGCCGGCTTCATTTGATTACTTTCCTTACCAAAAACACCAATAGTACTTCCCTTGATCCATACATAACCGTTCGCATCAAAAGGGGTTGCTTTGTTGGTTCCTTTGAGGATAGGAACAATCTTCTTCATTAAACCATTGGATTCAAGTAGTTCCTTGTTTTTAGCAACGATCAAATACATTTTTAATTTACTATCAGCCTGATCAGAAGTTGTGGATGTTGAATTATCGAAGAGAAAACTGTCTTCAAGCCGCTGTTTGCTTTGTTTATAGTTAAGCGGTGTGCTTGATAGGATACGCTGATTACCAATAAGCCTCTCCCATACCTGATGCGGTGCATTTTTATCCTCTTTACCCATCTCACTTCGCTCACGTTTCTCATTGACATAACTGAGGAATCTAACATCGTTTGTGATGACAAATCCAATATGATCGTATGTCTCTTCCCAATCAATGCTTGGAACTAAAACAATCTTGTTCAATCTAATACTGTATGTCTTAGTCCGTTTCCAATATAATACTTCGTTAGCTGACGTCCATTAGAAGCAAGGGGGATGAATACCGAGTTGAGCAAAAATCGGATAAACCTCAAATATTTCCCCTACCGCTTTCTTAAATTCGCTTTGAGAGATTTGCTCATCATCGCTAAATAGAGTATCAACTGTTGGTGATTCATCCTCACCAACCGCGACATCTGATGTAATAGGTAGAGCTTGAACGTTTTGATCATGTTTTTCAACACGAGGAGTGTTAGTTCCATTTTCTACTGTTCGAGCACTATTATCGGCTCCAACATCTACCATAGGGGGGCGAACATTTACTTCAGGATCAGTTGATACATCAAGGTTTATGTTGGAGTTTTCATTATTCATATTTTTTTAAGTCTGATTGGGCAATCACCTGATCAACATATCATTCAAGGTTTGCTTAACTTCTGTTGGAACAGGCCCGTCAGGACCAACACTCATATTGGTCTGAGTGGATTCAGTTGATTTCTTCGCTACAGTAGTGATACCATTGGTAATATCCGTCGCCCACGATGCGCCTTCGTACATTTTACGCTTCGCATTAGCTTGCCGAACACGACGTTGAGATCGTTCAAGAAGCTCCTGTCGTTTCTGCTCTCTCTGAGCGAGGGATGTAAAATTGGGAAACATTGTGTCTATATCATCAGAATCATAAAAAAAAAATGAGTAGATAATTACCAGTAGCTTGGCATGACCGAGTCATGACGAAATGAGACATAAGAATGACAGATGTAATTTCGCTCATTTAGAAGGCTTAGGTAACGATCCTTGATGCAGTGGAATGGAACGCCAAATATTGTCTCCAATTCGTATCGATACTTACGGCTAACTACTGTCTTACGAAAATTTGAAGCTGCATCAAGATCCAGCAACTCGTTTTTAATTCGGCTCACTTCCTCTATGATCCACAACTTTCGCCGTAGCTTAGCAAGCTCACGGTACTTTTCTAAACAGCTGGAACACATTATGAAGGAATTACTATATATATCAAGTCATATATTTTTCCAAAAATCTCACCAAAAAAAACTTCAAATAGTATACTTGAGTCAAAAGCTTACAGAGGATGTCTCTATCGAATTTTTTTACAAGCTGATTATGACTCATTTTTTTGACGCGGGGTGAAACCCCCGTCCGGAGCGACTACGTCAGCTCTTTGTGGCCTCCCAGTACTCCTTTTCAAGAGTCGATCCTGTTTTTGTTCATTAAACGAAGATTTGAGACTGGCTCCCACGAATCAGGTTCATTACCAACTCACTGAACCTAGTATCTGTACTTTCCAGTTCGCAACTTTTTGTGGTCCAAGATCTTCTCTGCTTCAAGGATATCACCTCGGTTGATGGTTGCTTCAGTCGTCGCCGATTGCACCATCTTGAGATCATTGGGAGCCTTGTAGAGTGTGTGCCCATTTTTTTTACTTGATTTGGACGCGATAACCATCCATTCCAACAATCGAGTACACTTTTTTCCACCTAGCAGTTTCCTTATCAAACGTCCTCTTCTTTAGTCGGTAAAGGACATTGGTACCAATCTCGAGCTCATTATCAATTTTATCAGCTTCTGCTTGGTTATGGTTCAACTCAGCCTCAATTACCTTGCCTTTGGCTTCATTGGGTGTCATTCCAATTGATCGATGAGAAGTGGTGTTGTAGTTAGTAATAATGTCGCTGATGAGCTTGTGCGTAATCCTCTGAGGAGACATTTTGGTTAGTCTCTGCTTCAGCGTTCTATTGAAGCGCTCGATTTTCCCCATAGTGCCGTGATCACCAGGCTCATTGTTGAAATGTTCGATCTTCTTTGCTTTAAATAATTGCTGAGCTTTTGAGTTCATGCACTCAGACCCATTGTCGCTTGTGATAATACCTATCTTATAAAATCGGACGAAAGCTTTTAGTGCTATTAATACCGTAGCAGCTGTCTTATTCGATAAAAGTTTCGCGTACCCGATGCGGGAGTTAATGTTGATACCAGTCAGAATCGGTTGTTTTCCCCAGAACGCAAGGTCGACTTGCCAAGAATTCGGGTTATGTGAGGCGATTTTGAACCCATCGAATCTCTGCTTTTGCTCTTGGAATCTCTGAATTTCTGACTGTGTAGCATACCAATCCTTCACCAGTTTTAGAGTTATCTTGGGATCTAACTCACGAGCCTTCTCATGTAGAGCCTGAGCACCGATATAGCCAGTTTTAGTGTCATAGTAAAGTTTCGTAAGTATCTCATCCATGGTATATGCTAGATGGACATAAAAAAAATGTGATAGCTTGGATAGCGATTAAATATCAAGAGCTACGGTAGTAATACCATCCTCAAGCACAAGTCGCTTGTCATAGAAATATGATAGCGCTGTCTTTGTCTGACTGTAGGTGATGATAGATTTAGTCTCTTTCGGCAATCTAAACCCCTTGTTAGTGCCTTGAAGTGTGATACGATCTCGCACAACAGACTCGAACCCATTAGGGCTAAGAACATCACTATTGCGTCCACGACCCTATTGCACACCCTTGGCTGAAACCTTGACCTTGTACGATTCGTCGGGTAGATAGCTGATGTAGTTTTCGGAGGATAATGAGACCATAGCATCACCTGACAATTCATCCTTAAATAGACCAGGGGTACGACGATCAAACTTAGCCACATCCGTGTTATAATCACGTGGGAACCAATCATACTTGTGCTGTTTGAGTGCTCACGTAGATCAGGTTTGATACAGTCTTGGAACGGATTATCACAACTGAACGCGATGTAGGCGGAGTCCGTATCCATCTCCTGATACTGAAAGTCTGAACGATCGAAGTAAAAGTCGATGCAATCATAGTAGAACTGGAGCATGCGTAGCTTAGCGAGCTGGTAGATAGCAATCGACAAATGGATCGGATTCTTGTGCTTTAACCTGCGCTTCATCATAGTAAGCTCGCAAGCATCGTTGAGCTCCTCTAATCCATGAAAGGTGAAGTGCTCAATCTTTGAAGCAATTGCCTTCTTATCTGACTCATACTTAATTTCCTTGTGCTTGCTCATGTCCATTCCAGATCGACCAAAAGCACTGTTCCCTACTAGATTTATCATCTCAGCAATCATAGCCTTGGACTTGTCAACATCACCCTCTCGCCGAGCGCTAGACACCGCTTCCATGAATGGAGCAAATGTCTTGTGTGAGCTAGCTTTGATGAAGCTGTATGCCTGGGTGATTTCCATACCATGAGATAGGTACCACTTGAGCAAAGGCGTGTAGATTAGGATTTTCTCACCAAAGCAGCTACCAATCAATTTGCGAGCTGGCTTCGATCTGCTTTTCTCTCGTGTTTGGTTGTAGTCATACATATGTTTACCAATGATACTCTCATCCGTACAGTCAATCAGTGTATTTTTGAAGATCATCTCACCAAAATACTGCTTCAAGTGTTCTGGTGTCTGAATATCACACTCGAGAAAGCCGAAGATCTTATCGTTCTTGATGTCCTCAACAATGTCTAGATAAGCTTCGATAGTTGTAAGTCTTCCGCATGGCATGTCATTACCGAGAGCCCCGAGATGTAGAGCATTACCATCGTACCCGATTACCTTCTTACACAGCTTCCCACCACGAATCTTTGTCTCATTGCGCTTAGCGTAGCGATTGAAGATAATGGATGGACCACCAGCAATGTTAGCTTTCATCTTACCGTAGATGTCCTTCTCCTCCTTGTCAATGGAATAGACCAGTCGCTCTGAGTTGAACTCGAGCAGCTTCTTGTAGCGGAAACCCTTGAGAGACATATCCTTGCGAACGGTGTTGCACGAAATACAACTAATCAAGATGTTGCCGTCGATGTGCCCAAGCTTGTTATTGATTCGATCAGCTGAGACAGTTTCAGTGCGCAAAGGTCCGTAGCAAAGACCACAAAGACACTTCTGTTGATTTAACAGTATATCTAGGTGTCCTAACGTCATACCAAACTCGCGCTTAGCCTCAACATCCTGACTCTTGTAGCCGCTCATACGCTTGCTAGGGAATCGAAACGCTTGAGGAGACGTCTTACTAGGATATTGGAGATTGTCGAAGCATGTTTGATACATGACTTTCTCCGAGAGACCGGGTAGGGATACACCATCAGCAAACATGTCAAGTTCAAAACGCTTGAATAACTCACGCTGAGCCTTTATGGCATTGATGAAAGGTACCACATCCAAGTTGTTGTACCAGACCAGCAGGTCCTTGATCGACTTCATCCCATAGTGCTCCCAGACGAATTGCACGCGCTTATAGTCATCATCGCTGATGCTAGTTCCACGGAGATCGCTATCGAAAGCTGGCTTAGGAGGAATCGTAGTCTGACTTAGAACGTTGAACGAGGTAATGAACTCGTACGGGAAAATGCCCTTACCTAAGCCGCAGACGCATCGAATCTTGTTGTCGCATTTGCAGTCGCCTAGATATGTGCTGAGGTACTTTGCATAGCTCGTACCAGCTGGTACATAGTTGCTAATATCGAGCATTTTCATGTTCGAGGTCGCAATACACATGTAGCTAGGATTTTTGATTACCGATTTGATGTTGTCTGTACCAATAAAGGCGAAGAGATCGTTCTTAATCAGATTTACATCGTAGCGACCGCTGTTGAACCCAAGCACTGGAACTTGATCAAGGTGCTGCTTTATCCTACCATAGTCAGACCTCTGCTTACCAAACCCGAGGGTGCTATGGAAGTCGAAGAAGCAGGCATATCTCCCTTCTTTAATCCAACCATCCACATCGATCATCTTATAGGTCTTGTCGAGTTTAGCACCTGGAATCTCCATACCAGTAAAGCCGTGAGCATCGGTAATTTTCCGCAGGAGGATCTCGTACTTGTGCACGTTGTACTGCTGGATCTTGATCGATACCTGGTGAATATATTCGAACATGTCCGTTAGTAGCATCTTCGGTTCATCGCTGACGAAGCAACGCACCTCCTCGATTAAGCTATCCGATACAGATACTGATACGGGGATATGCTCATTGGTGAAGACAGTATTCTCACCATGCTGTGTCATAACTAGCTTTAGAATGGCCTCAAAGTCATACACGAGATAATGATCTAGGTACTGATCAATGACCTTGATGGAGTACTTGTTTAGCATTGATCGAATAGTGTTCGGGGCTGGTCTATAGATAGTTGGCTCAGCTGGAAAGCTCTCGATGTTTACAAGCTCACGCTGATTTTTGGCATGGTCGCGTAGCTTAGTAGAGCTAACGAAAATCATTTCACACTTCGAGCATTGGTACTTGGACTGAAGCATATCAACGTTCTTGATGTACAAAGCATGGTTCTCATGTGATAGAATACCCATAGCCACTCCTTCTCTCTCCGAACGACGGATACACTCAACATTACCGATCTTTACATCCATTGAGTAGACGTTAATACCGAAATGAAAGCATTCCTCAAGCTCGTCAAGCTGTAGGAGGTCAAGCAATAATCCGTGGGTTAAGGAAAAACATCGTACTCTATTCGAATGAATTTCGAAGGGTCGCAGATCTTTCGAACAAGTTCGCTAAGCTCTGCTCTATAGTAGTCGAACGATAACATTTTTGAATTCGTCATCAGAAATTAAGTGATTCGAATACATATCCACAGTGATGGCCTTCAATTGCTTGAGAACACTGGGATTGTCATTACCTAACTCGATCTCGCCCTTGAGCTTAAAATATTCGGCCTTGAGCGCCTCCAGTGGATCAACCAACTTCTCAGAGAAACTATGCTGGAGATGAGTAGCGGCAAGAATCTCGTTGAAGATTTTTTTTGTCATCGGTTGATAGTTGATCATACGATGATTGGTTGATATTCGTCGAATACACCAGATCCTTGAGCATCTTCTGAAGCTCTTCACTCACCTCTCGCTTAGGACCGACCTTACGACGATTAGGTTGAACGATAACGAGCATTCCTGCATCGAGATCAGGGATTCGAATGTACTTGCTTCCCAACGGTTTGTAGGTATAGGCGGAGGGCGTTGCCATGCCTTGAATGTCGTTGAGATTGTACGTCCGACCTTTGCGAACAACACCATCTAACTTTGGCTGACCTCCAAGGTGAGCTCTACCCGCCCCGCGTAGGCCTCGACCGACTACGTTATCTACCATTGATGATACAGTCCTCCCCACCTCGCGTTTAGATGCGATGTTGTCAAATTCATCAAGATCCATGTCAGGGTAGCCCTTTTTGAACAGTGTGTATTTCTTGAGCTTGCTGTTATAATTAGCCTTGGTAGCTCTCATTGCAGCGGTTGCACCTTTGATATTAGACTTCGCAGCCTTGCTATGTCTGGATTTAGTAGCTTGCTTTGTCTCATCATACCTTTTCATAGTTTCTCCATAATCCTGGAACGCAGCCTCGGCTTCGTCGTGTAGCAATTTTAGTGATACATATGGATCAATGCTCGTCTCCTTCATCGAGATGTTGCCTCAGTGGATTTAGTATTCCTTTTAAGAACTCCATCAAGTATTCCGAGATTCTGAGTTAGGTTATCTTGAGCAGCTTTCTTATCAGGACTCTTTCGATTGATACCCGTTAGATATTTGTCAAATATTTGAAAGCCATCTATCAGTGCTGTGAATGTATCCATCCAACGAATATTCGCCATGAGATCGCGTAAATCATTAGCCGAGGTAGCCTTTTTATCATCAGAATATCTGACATTGAATAGACGCTTCTGAGTTGGATTACTGAAATAGAGACCGTTCTGAACCTTCCCGCCATCTGTAGTATCAATAACTGGATTTGGCTCAAATGCGAGCTTTACCTTTTGTTTGCGAAGCTCTTTGAAGAATTCACTGAGAATGAGTTTGGCATCGTTATCAGCATTAGTTAGATTCTTATCCATATCGGCATCAATACCGCTTTTAATTCCATGCCGAGCCTCAGCCTCGTCTGAACTCGGTGTGTATGGATTTGGCGTTAATTCCCCTACATTGTCATCGTCAGGCGATGTCGATGAATCAACAGCAAAGCTGTCCTCAAGCCGTTGTTTGCTACGATTTGAGTCATCATTCTTCAGTGGGTCAGATAATCGACGCTTTTTACCGATCAGACTCTCCCATACTTTCAGCGGTTCCGTAGTCTGATATCCAGGGAATACATTGGATTTTGCCTTTCTCAAATCACTGACATACTGAAGAAATCGTGGGTTTGTCTCCATTATAATCCTAATTGAGTCATATGTCGCATCCCAGTCAATTGCATCAACCTTAGCCCATTTCTTGCTCTTTGTCGTATAAATCGTGGTACCATTTTTAATTATGAATTTAGTCATAAATCGTCCGTTTTTATCCACGGGGTGTAGTTGGAATTTATTAAACACTGGATAGATTTTGTAAATTTTAACCAATGCTTCTTTAGTTTGCTGGTCCTCGTCAGACTCGTAGTCATTTGCATCAAGTTTTACAGGAACTTCCACTGGTGTCTCCGCTGGTGTCTCAGCTGGTGTCTCAGCTTTTAACTCAAGTGAGGGCTCAGGGATTTTTTGGGAGCTTGTATCACTCAGACTTTTTTTTGCGGCCTCAATAGTCGCCGATGAGGTATCTGTTGAGGTATCTGTCGAAGCATCCGACGTAGTCTTTTTAGATAGTGATAGCGTCTTATCAGCATCTGACGCCCATTGAGTGTCTGCATACATCGAACGCTTGGCGAATGCTTGACGAACCCGTCGCTGGGAACGTTCTAACAAATCCAATCGCTTTTGCTCTCGTTGAGCAATGCTTGTGAAGTTCGGAAACATGGTTCTATCGTATATATTAATCAATTATTTTTGCTGTGGTTTTGAAAATTGATATCGTTTCTTCGCGATTCTTGGGACTGGCCCCTCCTCCCACTCGCCCATCGTATATTTATGAGCGATGTCGTTTCGACGCTTTAGCATAGCATAGTACGTGGGAAGAACCTCATCGATTGGTAGATCAAACAATTCCTCGACCTGATTTTTATACGTGGGATCGGTGATTACATGCTTGTAGGCTCTGTCTTTACCTCCATTGATTCGAGCGAGGTGAAGCTTGATGTAGTCGCATCGCTGAATGTCAATGATCATATCGTTGAAGCGCGAAGTTTTCTCGACATAGAACCTAACTCTCTCGTGAATTTTTGCGAGCTCTCGCTTGTACATAGCGATTTTATAGTCCTTGTCGTGTTGCTTACAATATCCACTCTTGAGAGCGGTTCGAGAGCATTTCTCATTCGATTTGGTAGACGCGTTGCAATTGGGAGACGGTATCCGAGGGTGTATATAGGACCCCTGAGGGATCTTCGATCCTCTCCTTTCAACGTCGTTTGTCATGATTTTGATAAAGTTTTGGGTATATATATAGATGGGGATATTTAACTCGAAGATGAATATCGAATATATCGATACTGATCCATTCGACGCGGAGGGGGTATATGACAATCGATTCCTTGAGAAAGAAGTAAAAAGAGAAGCCTACGCTTGAGCCAAAGCGTCGTGTGCATTTTGATCTACGGACGCCCTCAACTCCGCGAATCGTTAAATGTCCGGAAGATCTGAAGTCTATCACCCTCTAAGACTCTTGTCGCGGTGTTGAAACCCCGTTCCAATACTCCTTCTCGAGTGTCGATCTTCGATTCTTATTGATTAAGCGGAGATTATCCTGGGGCTCCCAGGAGTCGGGTTCATTACCAACCCACTTCACTAAATATTTGTATTTACCAGATCGCATTTTTTGTGGTCTAATATCTTTTCGGCTTCTAAGATATCACCCTTGTTAATTGTGGCGTCAGTTGTCTTCGATTGCACTATTTTCAAATCGTTTGGTGATTTGTAGAGTGTATGACCATTCTTTGACCTAATTTCAACTCGGTACCCGTCCATTCCTGCAATTGTATAGACAGCTCTACTCCATCTGGCAGCTTCCTTGTCAAATGTTCGCTTCTTAAGGCGGTAAAGGACGTTTGTACCAACTTCAAGCTCGTTTTCAATTTTTTCTGCTTCCTCTTGGTTATGTGTTATCTCAGCTTCTATAACTTTACCTTTTGCATCGTTAGGACTCATACCAATCGACCGATGAATGGTGCTATTGTAGTTTGTAATAATATCATTTACCAGTTTTTGTGTGATTCGCTTCGGATTGATTTCGGTTAATCGCTGCTTTACGGTTCTGTTGAATCTTTCAAATTTACCCATAGTACCATGATCACCAGGTTTGTTATTAAAATGTTCGATCTTTTTGGATTTGAAGAATTCTTGTGCTTGGGTGTTCATGAATTCGCTTCCATTGTCGCTGGTGAGTATATCGACCTTATTACTACGAACAAATGTTTTAAGAGATGTGAGCACAGTTGGCGCAGTCTTATTCGTCAATAGCTTAGCATACCCAAGGCGAGAATTGATATTGATAGCCGTCAAAACTGGTCGTTTTCCCCAGAACGCAATATCCATTTGCCATGAATTGGGGTTATGAGAAGCAATTTTGAATCCATCGTATTTCCGTTTTTGCTCTTGAAACCGTTGTATGCCTGTCTGGGTCGCATACCATTCCTTCACAGCTTTGAATGTGATTTTGGGGTCTAACTCCTTTGCCTTCTGATACAAAGCCTGAGCACCGACATATCCCGTTTTAGGGTCATAATATAACTTTGCCAGTTGCTGATCCATCGTACCTACTAGCTCTGCTCTATATATTTATGAGACAAAAAATATCTCTCTAATTAGTTGCTTAGATTAGCCAACTTCATTTACATATCCAAAGCTACGGTGGTGATACCATCCTCAAGTACTCGACGCTTGTCGTAGTAGTAATTGAGAGCTGTTTTAGTTTGACTATAGGTAATGATTGACTTAGTCTCCTTGCTGAGTCTAAAGCCTTTGTTTGTACCTTGCAGTGTGATGCGATCACGGACAACACTTTCAAAGCCATCTGGGTTGAGTACATCACTGTTCCGACCACCTCCCTGCTGCACTCCCTTGGCACTAACCTTGACCTTGTAAGATTGGTCAGGTAGATAGCAGATATAGTTCTTTGAAGATAGTGACACCATAGCATCCCCAGACCACTCATCCTTGAACAAACCAGGTGTGCGACGATCGAACTTAGAGACCTCGTTGTTATAGTCGCGTGGGAACCAATCATACTTATGCTGCTTGAAGTGCTCGCATAGCTCAGGTTTGATACAGTTTTGAAACGGATTTTCACAGCTGAATGCGATGTATGCCGAGTCTGTGTCCATCTCCTGGTATTGAAAGTCCGAGCGATCGAAGTAGAAGTTGATACAGTCATAGTAGAACTGTAGCATGCGTAGTTTAGCAAGCTGATAGATGGCAATCGACAAATGGATCGGATTCTTGTTCTTGAGTCGCCGTTTCTTCATGGTAATCTCACACGCATCAAGAAGCTCCTCAAGTCCATGAAATGTGAAGTGCTCAATTTTGCTCTTGATGGCTTTGTCGTTAGACTCTACTTTATCTCCTTGTGCTTACTCATGTCCATACCAGATCGACCGAAAGCGCTGTTTCCGACCAACTTCATCATTTCAGCGATCATAGCCTTGGACTTGTCAGCATCACCCTCCCGTCGAGCGTTAGAAACCGCCTCCATAAATGGTTTAAATGCTTTGTGGGAATTGGCTTTGATGAAACAGTAAGTTTTGGTGATCTCCATTCCGTGAGCGATGTACCACTTGAGCAACGGAGCATAGATAAGAATCTTTTCACCAAAGTAGCTACCAATTAGCTTACGAGCTGGCTTTGCTCGGCTTTGTTTGCGTGCTTCGTTGTACTCAAACATGTGCTGACCAATTACATTCTCATCGCTGCAGTCGATTAGCGTGTTCTTGAAAATAGGGGTCATCTCACTAAAGTACTCTTTGAGATGTGGTGGGGTACGAATATCACACTCGAGGAAGCCAAATACTTTGTCATTGACAATGTCGTTGATAATACCAGGATAGGCATCAATCGTAGTCAATCGCCCACAAGGCATCTCATTACCGAGTGCCCACAGGTACAAAGCATTGGCATCGTATCCGATAATCTTTTTACAAACCTTGTCCCCGCGAATCATCGTCTCATTTCGCTTGGCATAGCGATTGAAGATGATTGAAGGACCACCAGCGATGTTAGCCTTCATCTTAGCATAAATATTTTTCTCTTCCCTATCGATGCTATAGACAAGCTTATCCGAGTTGAACTCAAGCAACTTCTTGTAGCGAAACCCTTTGATGGACATGTTTTTACGAGCGGTGTTGCACTTCACACAGCTGATCAAGATGTTGCCATCGATATGCCCAAGCTTGTTGTTTATTCTATCGGCTGAAGCAGTATCAGCGGTCAGCTGACAGTAGCATAGACCACACAGATACTTTTGCTGTTGAGAAGGATGTCAAGGTGCTCAGTAGTCATATTGAACTCTCTTTTAGCCTCAGCATCCTGGCTCTTGTATCCACTCATGCGTTTGGATGGGAAGCTAAATGCTTTCGCCGAATTGGTGGGGTACTGAAGACTGTTGAAGAAGATTTGATACATGACTTTCTCTGATAGACCTGGGAGAGATACACCATCGGTAAACGTATCCAGACCGAATCGCTTGAACAATTCTCGTTGAGCCTTGATAGCCTTGATAAATGGAACTACATCAAGATTGTTGTACCAAATAAGTAGGTCCTTGATCGACTTCATTCCATAGTACTTCCAGACAAACTGTACCCGCTTGTAGTCATCATCACTGATGCTGGTATTACGGAGCTCAGTGTCAAAGGCTGACTGAGGAGGCACTTCAGTTTCGTTGAATACATTGAATGAGGTAATGTACTTATATGGGAAGATACCCTTACCCAGACCGCAGACGCATCGAAACTTGTCACACTTGCAATCACCAAGGTATGTTGATAGGTATTTAGCGTAGCTTGTACCTGCTGGTACATAGTTGCTAATGTCTAGCATTTTCATGTCCGACGTGGCGATGCACATGTAGCTTGGGTTCTTAATAACCGATTTGATGTTGTCGGTTCCAATGGTAGCAAACAAGTCTGCCTTGATTAGGTTGATATCGTAGCGCCCTGAATTAAAGCCAAGGACTGGTACCTGATCCAGAGTTTGCTTGATCTTACCATAGTCCGACCGCTTCTTACCATACCCAAGCTTGTTGTGAAAATCAAAGAAGCCGGCAAAATCTCCAGATTGAATCCAAGCATCCACATCCTGTGTCTTGTACGTATTACCAAGAGGAGTACCTGGAACCTCCATGCCTGTCAAACCTTGAGCGTCGACTATCTTACGAAGCAAGGCCTCGTACTTGGAGACATTGTATTTCTGGATCTTCGTTCCGACATCATTAATGTACTGGAACATATCCTTGAGCAATGCCTTCGGATTATCAGTTACAAAGCAGCGAACCTCCTCCGTCAAGCTATCAGCTACAGAGACGGACACCGGGATGTGCTCGTTCGTGATGACAGTATTCTTCCCATGTTGAATCGCCGTAATTTTAAGAATGGCCTCAAAGTCATAAACAATAAAATGATCGATGTATTGATCGGTATTCTTGATAGAGTACTTTGTCAGTAGCGAACGAATTGTATTTGAAGCTGGGCGATAAATAGTCGGGTCTTCAGGGAATGATTCAATATTTACGAGCTCACACTGGTTCTTCTTATGGTTTCAAAGCTTGTCGGAGCTGACAAACACCATCTCACACTTTGGGCATTGGTATTTACACTGAAGCATATCAATATTCTTAACGTAAAGAGCATGATTCTCGTGAGATAGAATATTGATGACATCGTACTCCTTGTCAGAACGTCGGATGCATTCAACATTTCCCGTCTCCACATCCATCATGAATACATTAATGCTTAGCTGAAAGCAGTCCTCAAGCTCATCAAACTGGAGAATGTCGATTGGTTTGAAACTGCGAAACAGGCTTAGTGTATAATTGATGTCCTTGTACGAGCAGTACTGCTTGAATGTCTGCTTTACCAGAGCTTGAATTCTACGTGGATCCTTTTTTGGTTCATCTTGCTTGTGGTATGCGATGCAGTGAAATACGCACTTGTTGTTAGTCTTTGGCAAGTTGATTACACTCTTGTTGTCGCGGATAATCTTTGGAATGACAGCTTCACTATCACCCAGTGCGTGTTCGCGCTGGTAGATGTAAATCTTGAATCCAGTGATTGCCTTTACCAGATATCCCGATTTGGGGTAGTTAAGCTTGTCAGCTAATTCCATCGAACGAATCTCCGAAATGACCTTCTTGCGAATATCACCCTTGCTATTGATAGCAATCGGTGAGCTGAACACCGAGATGTTGCTCAAATTCGGGTGGAAGTATCGGGTATCGCTATCATCTGTTCGACTAGCGAGGTTGTATCCAAGTGCAATATTAATCTTGAAAGCAGATTTCTGGCTCGCAAGTACGTTCTCGAGTGCGTCGTAGAATTCTGCTGGCTGAATCCCCTCGTATAAATGATACTCGACATTGGTAGAAGCGATATTTCGGGTCAGCCTTGTAGTCAGGAGACATGTGCTTCTTGAGAGTATCGATACCAACATTGTACTGCTTAGCTACCAGCTTCATATTTTTGGGGTTGGAGATGTTGCTGACAAATACCATCTTTCCAGTACGACCGCGTACCTTAACACGGAAGCTACTACCCCATTTGATAGGTGTAATATTCAATCTCTTTAGACCTTCGAGCTCGTATGCAAACATGTTGCCTATATATAAGCGTGGCTATATTATTCTCGTAAATTTGACTTTATAATATTTTGGATCTTGTCTCAGGATCGACTTTATATCATACTAATATACAAAAAATCTGAAATTAATTAATTCAAATATTTGACTTATGCATTGTTGGAGGTTTTAAGCCAGCCTGGTGTTGTCATTGCCTATATTAGGCTTGACTTTTTATCAGAAAAAAAATTAATTAATTAAGTTCGGTTTCGCTGTTAGGTTCGACTTTGTCTTCAATAAGTTCGGTTTTAGGCTTACGCTTTTGAGCTCGAATTTGGTCTCTATTCTTATCGTCGTAGCTCTTTTGGTATGACAAGCGAGTGTCCCGTGTGCACTGATAGTAGCGCTTTTGTGCGGCATTGATTCGCTCTTTGTTAGCTTGGTATTGCTTGGCTGAGTACGCCATCTTTGTATATTACAAACTTTATATTTATCAGGATGAATTTTTTTTTTTTAATGCAGCACGACGATCCAAGAATCAGCTGAAATAACTCAGCGTGGGAATAGATCGAGTGATCTGCCCTTATCGCACGCGCCATGTCCAAGTCGGGACCTAACATACTGGCGATATTATAGTATCGTTCGATGCTCTCACGAATCCCGCCACTTTCACCCTCTCCGATAGGTGGTAACACATTTTTCAGCTTCAATCTCTTCACGGGATTTTGAATGTACGGGAGTTTAATCTCGGTACCAATAATGGGAGACTGCGCCAACAGCTTCCTGATCACCTCGAAAGCCTCCCCTCGATTCGCGATGGTCGCTGTCTGGATGAGAGCACAGCCATCTTCATCTCCGGAGAATCAGAAGAACATCCACACGGCGTTCAAGTCAGTAAGAAGTGCCATTACTGGGTCTTTGCGAACGATTAGATCCAAAGCGATCAGCTCCCGACGTAGCCTGGAACTCGGAGTTACTTTGAAGCGTGGACTAAAAAAATCAATTGCCCCCACTGAATACGTCCAGTGCTGTTACAAACTGGTTCACCTTCGCCGAAGCTCCAGGCTTTTGGCTGGCTGCACCGGTTGTCGTCCTGGCTGCTTGTTTGCGATATGAATCTGCAATCTTTCTTGGAACCACGAATATGAAGTAAAACTGATCCGTGTTGAGGCGAGCATCATCCTTCAACCACTTGAGAAACTTGTTCATTGGCGCAGCTTTGATACCATGGTCCTCGTTGAGTGTCATCTGCAGCCCGTAACACTTGTTTCCATCGGAGATGAATGCATCCAGCGCTCCAAACGTTTTCGATGTCGGCCGGTAGTACGTCCAGCCCTCAGCAAGCTGTAGTTTGTCAAGAGCAGTGAAGCGTACCGTTTGCATCTCTTGTGGAATGGTCAAATCGTTCAGAGTTGTCGAGCACAGCGAGCGAAAGTGTAGTTTTTTCTGCTGGGGCAGACTTAACCATTTGTGGCAGAGCATCTCGTATATCTTGCCGCGGACCACAGACGTACTTCCCGAGTCATCATCATCGTGAGTTACAGCGAATTCCGATATTTTATCGAGGCTCTCTCCATGCACTTTGGCAACAACCAATTCGGCGATGTGCTTGGACAGAAAATCCAAATGGTAGTCCGCGCGAAAATCAGCCCGGGTAGGTACCATTTCAAGGACACGATGGCTATAGTCTTCCTCCTTCACAGAGTGATTGCTTCTTGCATAAGAAATGATGTTCATCGCACTGAATGAGTTGACTGCCTCATCCAGTGTATTTTTGACGTTCACGTTAGACGCTCTCGTGAAGATGAACCGAGGAATTCCACCGAAGATGTCGTATCTCGAAACCAAGTCGTCTTCGGCAAGTTGCAAGTTATCGGGAAGCAATGAGTTGTACTCTCTCAGCTCCTCCAAGGTCCACGCTGGCATGATATACGTCCCCCCGTCCACTTTTGCGAAATCCTGCATGCCTTTAACACCAGGTGAAGCAAACAAAATCGAGACTCCGCTCCAGCCAACAAGTTGTGTTGATGCTGCCTCGACAAGCCGGAGCACACGGCGTTGCGTCTGCAGCGAAACAACCTCCTCTCCGTCCAATTCAACAAATTCCTTGCGTTCGGCATCGTACTTGCGAAAGTCCGAGCCATAGTTCAACACCAACTCGTATGGGAGCAGCTTCTTAACATCCTCTCGCTCACCAAGAATGAGTTGAAAGATGCAATACAGGTAGAACCGACTCTTCCCAATACCGGGATTCCCCGTGACAATCAGGTTGGAATCCTTGCCTGGTTCACTATCCTTGCCTGGTTCAACGTATTCGAAGCTTGACTGTACTTCGTTCATCAACTCGGTAAAAATCACACGATACGCCTTCCTCTCCACGATCACTTTATATTCGATCTTTTTGTGCGCCAACGGAGGGAAATCTCTCATCTCGAAAAACCTCGTAACTTGGTTGATCTCTTCCTTGTTCTTGTCCACTTTGCGCTTCTTCGGCAGCGGAAGGAAAGACTCACCAAACCATCCATCCGCCCGACAGCGTTTCCCCTTCCCCGGAACCACCACCAGCACGTGGATTTGCTTGGTTTTCGGTTCTGGCATCCCCTCGAGAACCTCGTCAAGGCCAAACTCCCCATCAAGTTCATTGTCTTCGTGTGTCAGCCCTTCGATTAGAGCAGTCTTTTCCCCTTTCTTAAGCTTCTTCACGTCTTCCAAGTGAGACGAGAGCCACGTGCCGCCCTCCGTCTTCGCCAGGAACAGCTGCAGGTCCTTGGCGTCACATGTGATTGTCGCCGAGTTCTCCGCCTTGATCGCCTTCTTCAATTCATCCACCGTGTCGCTCTCATCTACCCTCACCGAGAACGCGCTGCCCGCCGCACCAACGATCGCACAGAAAAGCTTCACCATCTTTCCTCGATCCGGCGGATTCTGGAATGAGGAAGAAGGGAGGGAGAAATTCCGAGCGTATTTAAGCGGAGATGAAGGTGTGTCACATTGACTTCCACCCAATGATGAGACGCCACATATATTATAGTCGCGCTATTCCTTGCGGTAAAACTGCCGGCGTAATGTTCTACGAATATTGTTTTTATCAATTAGTTTGAATGTTGTCGGTCCAGCAGTAACTGCTCTAAAACTACGCCAAGATCCAAAAGACGTCGCTTTCGCTCTCAGGTGGTCGAGAGGTTGCGTCGTCAAAATAGCTGTCTCAAAAGAAGGTTCTAGGAATGTTCTCGGCGGTAAAATACGGTAAGTAAAAAAATGACGGTATACTGTGCCGCTACCTACTACTATCAGTTTCATTTACGATCAGGGCAGCAACGAGTTCCGTTTGAAAGTCTTCGATCCTTCATTGCGACGACAGCGATTGTTCGCAAAGCTGAATCCAGACCAGCGCGATCTTCTGCTTCGAGGCCAACCACTATCGAAACACTGGAAAAAACGTGGCCCAAGGCTTGCACCTGGTACTGATTTCAACATCTCAGTTGCCGAGTCTAAGTCCAACGACGAACGCCGGTCTCGTAGGAATGGTGCAGCTGAACAAGGTGGGCTACATATTGGATACTGCAAGCAGCAGGGAAAACCAATATATTTTATCTTAACAAATATAAAGTTAATAGTATATAAAGATGACGTACTCACCCGATCAATATCTCGCTAGCAAAGAGCGTATCAAGGAAGCGCAGAAGCGCTACTACCAGCGCACGCGCGAAGCTCGTCTATCCTGTCAAAAGGGGTATGACGATAAGAATAGGGACCAAATTCGAACACACAAGCGGAAGCCCAAATGCGAACTTAGTGCCAGAGAAACCAAACTTAACGGTGAAACCGAACTTAGTTAATTATTTAAAAAACAATCTCACATAAAAAGTCAATCCGATATAGACGATGACTGACGGTACCACGCTTACGATTTTGAAGGATGCCCTCGGTGACCTTAGTCAGTACCATTCGTCTGGGTGGTTCTGGCATGCAGTAGAGGGTGAATAAATACCTATAGGTAAAACGCAAGTTTATCCGTGCCCTGGCTATCGACCTAATGTCAACCCACGGTGTTATTGCAACACCCCGATCAAGCGACACTTCCTTATTATCGACATCGATGAGAACCATCACTTCGTTGGTTCAGAGTGTGTTAAGCTCTTTGGTGGGCACTATAAGGCGTGCCTCGGCTGCCAATGTCGGTACCGAGGTAGCTACAAATACTGTAAGGAGTGTCGAGACCGTGGTCTGACTTCTTTTAGTGAGACGAGGTTAGCATTTGGTAAGTACAGAAATCGAAAGCCAGAGTCGTTATTGGGGGTGGATGACTCCTACATCCGCTTCCTATTTAAGTGTGATATCGTATCTGAAGCCTCTAGACTGGATTTAGCTCGTAATTTACTCCCAAGAACGGTTATTGGAGGCAAAGACAAGTACAGTGATAAGACATTCAATTGGGTCAAGGCTCACGATCCAAAATACTATCGCGTGTTGCAAACGCGCGACAGACCCTACGTCAAGTATTTGAATTAATTAATTTCGAAAAATTTTGTATGGGGCAAAGATATAAAGTCGATCCTGATACAAGATCCAATGATTATAAAGTCATTTCCACGGGAATAATATCGCCAATAATATATAGGCAACATGTTTGCATACGAGCTCGAAGGTCTAAAGAGATTGAATATTGATGCTGTTCGCTGGGGCAGTGACCTACCGCGTTAAGGTGCGTGGTAGAACTGGTAAGATGGTTCATGTTAGCAACGCTTCCCGTCCGAGCAATCAGAAGCTGCTAGCTAAGCAATACAAGATCTCTGTCGAGTCTCTGAAAAAGCAAATGTCCCCGAATTACAAGACTGACCCCAAGTATCGTTTCTACAACGGAAAACACATGGAGTCGCACCTGTATGAAAGTATCCAGCCTATTGAGTTCTACGACAAGCTCGAGAACGTGCTTCCAAGCTAAACTAACGCTTTCAAAGTAAACATTGCTCTTGGCTACGATCTCGTAAGCCTTACGGATGGTACTTTTACCCAGTACTGGCACCCGAATCTGGCTAATACTTACGTATTTAAGACCCCTGTTGCTGCCAACAGTCGATCTGACATTCGTAAGAAAATTATCTCAGAGATCAGGTTGATGGAGTTGGCTAACACGCTGAACTACCCCAAATCGGGGTATAAGCTGAAGTCAATCACTGGGTTCAAAATTTACATCTACTTTCGTGAGCATGCAGTCGGCGATAGCGAAGCTGTTATCCCACAGAATATCCGCGAAACAAGCACGTAATCAACTCCCCCAAGGCCAATAACAAGTGTGTGTTCCACTGTATCGCATGGTACTTACATCAGCATGCTAAGAAAGATCCTCGTCGGATCCAGGCCCAAGTGAAGGAAGTATTCAAGCGCTACTGCTCCTACAAGGGTATCAGCTATACGCTTAGTCTGTTCCGTAGCTTTAAGCCGTTTGACCTCCTACAGCTTGACGAGCTTGAGGAATGCTTTCATTTCGGTATTAACGTCTACTCAATGGATGTAAAGATCGGTAATGTTGAGTGTATCCGTCGTTCGGAGAGAGAAGGAGTGGCTATGGGTATTCTATCACATGAGAACCATGCTTTGTACATCAAGAACGTTGATATGCTTCAGTCCAAGTACCAATGCTCGAAGTGTGAAATGATTTTCGTTAGCTCTACTAAGCTACGCGACCATGCCAAAAATCAGCGTGAGCTTGTAAACATCGAGAGCTTTCCAGCTGAGCCAACTATCTATAGACCAGCCCCGAACACTATTCGATCAATGCTAAACAAGTACTCCATCAAGGTCATTGATCAGTACCTAGATCATTATCTCGTGTATGACTTTGAGGCCATTCTAAAGCTAGTTATGACACAGCATGGTGAGAATACTGTCTTCACCAATGAGCATATCCCCGTATCAGTATCTGTATCGGATAGCTTAATCGAGGAGGTGCGTTGCTTCGTCAGCGATGAACCGAAGATGCTACTAACGGACATGTTCGAATATATTCACCAGGTATCGATCAAGATCCAGCAGTACAACGTGCACAAGTACGAGATCCTCCTGCGGAAAATTACCGATGCTCACGGCTTTACTGGTATGGAGATTCCAGGTGCTAAACTCGACAAGACCTATAAGATGATCGATGTGGATGGTTGGATTAAAGAAGGGAGATATGCCTGCTTCTTCGACTTCCATAGCACCCTCGGGTTTGGTAAGCAGAGGTCTGACTATGGTAGGATAAAGCAGCACCTTGATCAAGTTCCAGTGCTTGGGTTCAACAGCGGTCGCTACGATGTAAATCTGATTAAGAACGATCTCTTCGCCTTTATTGGTACAGACAACATCAAATCGGTAATCAAAAATCCTAGCTACATGTGTATTGCGACCTCGAACATGAAAATGCTCGATATTAGCAACTATGTACCAGCTGGTACGAGCTATGCAAAGTACCTCAGCACATATCTAGGCGACTGCAAATGCGACAACAAGATTCGATGCGTCTGCGGCTTAGGTAAGGGCATTTTCCCGTACGAGTTCATTACCTCGTTCAACGTTCTAAGTCAGACTACGATTCCTCCTAAGCCAGCTTTCGATAGCGATCTCCGTGGAACTAGCATCAGCGATGATGACTATAAGCGCGTGCAATTCGTCTGGGAGCACTATGGGATGAAGTCGATCAAGGACCTGCTGGTCTGGTACAACAACTTGGATGTGGTACCTTTCATCAATGCCATAAAGGCTCAGCGTGAGTTATTCAAGCGTTTTGAACTTGACATGTTTGCTGATGGTGTATCCCTACCCGGTCTCTCGGAGAAAGTCATGTATCAAACATGCTTCGACAATCTCCAATATCCTAGTAAGACGTCTCCTCAAGCGTTTCGATTCCCTAGCAAGCGTATGAGCGGCTACAAGAGTCAGGATGTTGAGGCTAAGCGCGAGTTTGGTATGACGTTAGGACACCTAGATATACTGTTAAATCAACAGAAGTGTCTTTGTGGTCTTTGCTACGGACCTTTGCGCACTGAAACTGTCTCAGCTGATCGAATCAATAACAAGCTTGGGCACATCGACGGCAACATCTTGATTAGTTGTATTTCGTGCAACACCGTTCGCAAGGATATGTCTCTCAAGGGTTTCCGCTACAAGAAGCTGCTCGAGTTCAACTCAGAGCGACTGGTCTATTCCATTGACAAGGAGGAGAAGGACATCTACGGTAAGATGAAAGCTAACATTGCTGGTGGTCCATCCATTATCTTCAATCGCTACGCTAAGCGCAATGAGACAAAGATTCGTGGTGGGAAGCTGTGTAAGAAGGTAATCGGGTACGATGGTAATGCTCTACATCTCGGGGCTCTCGGTAATGACATGCCATGCGGAAGACTTACAACTATCGAAGCTTATCCAGACATTGTTGAGGACATCAAGAACGATAAGATCTTCGGCTTTCTCGAGTGTGATATTCAGACACCAGAACACTTGAAGCAGTATTTTGGTGAGATGATCTTCAAAAATACACTGATTGACTGTACGGATGAGAGTATCATTGGTAAACATATGTATGACTACAACCAAACACGAGAGAAAAGCAGATCGAAGCCAGCTCGCAAATTGATTGGTAGCTGCTTTGGTGAGAAAATCCTAATCTACACGCCTTTGCTCAAGTGGTACCTATCTCATGGTATGGAAATCACCCAGGCATACAGCTTCATCAAAGCTAGCTCACACAAGACATTTGCTCCATTCATGGAAGCGGTGTCTAGCGCTCGGCGAGAGGGTGATGTTGACAAGTCCAAGGCTATGATTGCTGAGATGATAAATCTAGTAGGGAACAGTGCTTTTGGTCGATCTGGAATGGACATGAGCAAGCACAAGGAAATTAAGTATGAGTCAGATAAGAAGGCAATTGCTTCAAAGATTGAGCACTTCACCTTTCATGGATTAGAGGAGCTCAACGATGCTTGCGAGCTTACTATGATGAAGCGCAGGTTAAAGCACAAGAATCCGATCCATTTGTCGATTGCTATCTACCAGCTCGCTAAGCTACGCATGCTCCAGTTCTACTATGATTGCATCGACTTTTACTTCGATCGTTCAGACTTTCAGTATCAGGAGATGGATACGGACTCCGCCTACATCGCGTTCAGTTGTGATAATCCGTTCCAAGACTGTATCAAACCTGATCTACGTGAGCACTCAAACAGCACAAGTATGATTGGTTCCCACGTGATTATAACACGGATGTGGCTAAGTTTGATCGTCGTACCCCTGGTCTATTTAAGGATGAATTGTCAGGTGATGCTATGGTCTCATTATCCTCCGAAAACTACATCAGCTATCTACCCGACGAATCGTACAAGGTCAAGGTTTCAGCCAAGGGTGTGCAATAGGGTCGTGGACGCAATAGTGATGTTCTTAGCCCTAATGGGTTCGAGTCTGTTGTGCGAGATCGTATCACACTTCAAGGCACTAACAAGGGGTTTAGATTGCCGAAAGAGACTAAATCTATCATCACCTACAGTCAGACAAAGACAGCGCTATCATATTTCTATGACAAGCGACTTGTGCTTGAGGATGGTATTACTACCGTAGCTCTTGATATTTAATCGCTATCCAAGCTATCACATTTTTTTTATGTCCATCTAGCATATACCATGGATGAGATACTTACGAAACTTTACTATGACACTAAAACTGGCTATATCGGTGCTCAGGCTCTACATGAGAAGGCTCGTGAGTTAGATCCCAAGATAACTCTAAAACTGGTGAAGGATTGGTATGCTACACAGTCAGAAATTCAGAGATTCCAAGAGCAAAAGCAGAGATTCGATGGGTTCAAAATCGCCTCACATAACCCGAATTCTTGGCAAGTCGACCTTGCGTTCTGGGGAAAACAACCGATTCTGACTGGTATCAACATTAACTCCCGCATCGGGTACGCGAAACTTTTATCGAATAAGACAGCTGCTACGGTATTAATAGCACTAAAAGCTTTCGTCCGATTTTATAAGATAGGTATTATCACAAGCGACAATGGGTCTGAGTGCATGAACTCAAAAGCTCAGCAATTATTTAAAGCAAAGAAGATCGAACATTTCAACAATGAGCCTGGTGATCACGGCACTATGGGGAAAATCGAGCGCTTCAATAGAACGCTGAAGCAGAGACTAACCAAAATGTCTCCTCAGAGGATTACGCACAAGCTCATCAGCGACATTATTACTAACTACAACACCACTTCTCATCGATCAATTGGAATGACACCCAATGAAGCCAAAGGCAAGGTAATTGAGGCTGAGTTGAACCATAACCAAGCAGAAGCTGATAAAATTGATAATGAGCTCGAGATTGGTACCAATGTCCTTTACCGACTAAAGAAGAGGACGTTTGATAAGGAAACTGCTAGGTGGAAAAAAGTGTACTCGATTGTTGGAATGGATGGTTATCGCGTCCAAATCAAGTAAAAAAAATGGGCACACACTCTACAAGGCTCCCAATGATCTCAAGATGGTGCAATCGGCGACGACTGAAGCAACCATCAACCGAGGTGATATCCTTGAAGCAGAGAAGATCTTGGACCACAAAAAGTTGCGAACTGGAAAGTACAGATACTAGGTTCAGTGAGTTGGTAATGAACCTGATTCGTGGGAGCCAGTCTCAAATCTTCGTTTAATGAACAAAAACAGGATCGACTCTTGAAAAGGAGTACTGGGAGGCCACAAAGAGCTGACGTAGTCGCTCCGGACGGGGGTTTCACCCCGCGTCAAAAAAATGAGTCATAATCAGCTTGTAAAAAAATTCGATAGAGACATCCTCTGTAAGCTTTTGACTCAAGTATACTATTTGAAGTTTTTTTTGGTGAGATTTTTGGAAAAATATATGACTTGATATATATAGTAATTCCTTCATAATGTGTTCCAGCTGTTTAGAAAAGTACCGTGAGCTTGCTAAGCTACGGCGAAAGTTGTGGATCATAGAGGAAGTGAGCCGAATTAAAAACGAGTTGCTGGATCTTGATGCAGCTTCAAATTTTCGTAAGACAGTAGTTAGCCGTAAGTATCGATACGAATTGGAGACAATATTTGGCGTTCCATTCCACTGCATCAAGGATCGTTACCTAAGCCTTCTAAATGAGCGAAATTACATCTGTCATTCTTATGTCTCATTTCGTCATGACTCGGTCATGCCAAGCTACTGGTAATTATCTACTCATTTTTTTTTTTATGATTCTGATGATATAGACACAATGTTTCCCAATTTTACATCCCTCGCTCAGAGAGAGCAGAAACGACAGGAGCTTCTTGAACGATCTCAACGTCGTGTTCGGCAAGCTAATGCGAAGCGTAAAATGTACGAAGGCGCATCGTGGGCGACGGATATTACCAATGGTATCACTACTGTAGCGAAGAAATCAACTGAATCCACTCAGACCAATATGAGTGTTGGTCCTGACGGGCCTGTTCCAACAGAAGTTAAGCAAACCTTGAATGATATGTTGATCAGGTGATTGCCCAATCAGACTTAAAAAAATATGAATAATGAAAACTCCAACATAAACCTTGATGTATCAACTGATCCTGAAGTAAATGTTCGCCCCCCTATGGTAGATGTTGGAGTCGATAATAGTGCTCGAACAGTAGAAAATGGAACTAACACTCCTCGTGTTGAAAAACATGATCAAAACGTTCAAGCTCTACCTATTACATCAGATGTCGCGGTTGGTGAGGATGAATCACCAACAGTTGATACTCTATTTAGCGATGATGAGCAAATCTCTCAAAGCGAATTTAAGAAAGCGGTAGGGGAAATATTTGAGGTTTATCCGATTTTTGCTCAACTCGGTATTCATCCCCCTTGCTTCTAATGGACGTCAGCTAACGAAGTATTATATTGGAAACGGAGCTAAGACATACAGTATTAGATTGAACAAGATTGTTTTAGTTCCAAGCATTGATTGGGAAGAGACATACGATCATATTGGATTTGTCATCACAAACGATGTTAGATTCCTCAGTTATGTCAATGAGAAACGTGAGCGAAGTGAGATGGGTAAAGAGGATAAAAATGCACCGCATCAGGTATGGGAGAGGCTTATTGGTAATCAGCGTATCCTATCAAGCACACCGCTTAACTATAAACAAAGCAAACAGCGGCTTGAAGACAGTTTTCTCTTCGATAATTCAACATCCACAACTTCTGATCAGGCTGATAGTAAATTAAAAATGTATTTGATCGTTGCTAAAAACAAGGAACTACTTGAATCCAATGGTTTAATGAAGAAGATTGTTCCTATCCTCAAAGGAACCAACAAAGCAACCCCTTTTGATGCGAACGGTGATGTATGGATCAAGGGAAGTACTATTGGTGTTTTTGGTAAGGAAAGTAATCAAATGAAGCCGGCTATCACCAAGAAGGTCAATTGGCAACTTATACTCAAATCAGTTGTAGATATGGTCAGATCGAAAGGACTTGAATTAGAGGTGATCGGGGTTGAGGAGAAAGAAATTGATGTGAATGATTTCACAGAAGGTGAAGGAGAGGCACGCCAGGGTACAATGACTGGAATTGATGAAGATATGAATCAAAGTCTATCTAACGCCGACAATGATGCTCAACAAATCTTAACTGATTATTACAGGAAAATCAATTCTAAAGATGTTAAAATCCCGTTCAGACTCAAACCTACCGTTGAGGCTAAGAGTACTGCTAAAACTCATCCTGAATACTACTTTGGTGAGCCATCTGAAACCAGACCATTGAACATTAGAAATGGAAAACATAAGCAAGTATCTGGAGAGGCGTGGAAGGGATTGATGAAGAATATCAGATGGATGGATACATTCCTGTCGCTGCTCGATGGATTTGAGGATTCGGATAACTATCTTAAGGAAGTTGAGTATCCATTCCCATCAAATGATGAGGAAGCAGCAACATTGGTTGAAAGTAAGAAACTTGATCAACAAAGACGCAAAAATCTTGATGATAATCTTAAAATATTGAATGAAGTAATCATGAATACGGCTCATGATATCAGACGACAAGGTATTGAACCATATTATAAATTAATTTTCAAAAGCTTCACGATGACTCTGAACGGGCTTATCAGGAAGATGGTGAGGCAAAAGCGATATCATGAGTCAAAGAATGCTGTCAAGGAAATAGCTCAAAATCAGCTCGATCGGCACTAAAGGCAGCGAAATCAGCTATGAGAGCTACTAAAGCTGTATTTAACGCGAAGGCTACAAGATACAGCGATGCAGCTCAGGAGATCGAGGAAGATGACGAGTTCGCAAAGCGTTCTCGCGGAGAGGGGCTTAAAGGTCGTGGTCTAAGAGGAGCAGGTGTAGCCCCCCTCGACGGAGTGGTCAGACGTGGAAGAACCTACAATCTGAACGAGATTCAGGGCTTAGCTACGCCAAGTGCCTACGTTTATCGACAACTCCGTAGCAAGTACATCCGTATTCCTGACCTCGATGCGAAGACACTTGTTATCGTTCAACCTAATCGACGTAAGTGCGGACCTAAGTGTCAGATTAGTGATAGCCTTCAATCAATGCTCCGAAGTCTTGTATACAAGAATCATATCGATCAGCCTACGTATGACAAGCTTAGCATCGAAGGTAAAAAAATGTTCAAGGAGATCCTTGCCATAAACTCATCTCCAGTACAATTTCCACGATAAGCTCACGGATCCACTTGAAACACTTCGAGCTGAGTATGACAAGCTCAAGGGGGAGGTTGAGCTTGGGAATGATAATCCGAGCATCATCAAGCAGCTCAAGTCGCTCACAGTAGATATGTACAGCAATCGTCTCATCGATGATAAAGAATTCAAAGAAATTATCACGAGACTACTATAACCATGTTCTTCTTTAACCCCCGCATTATTTCCAGCTCAGCTGGTAGCTATGGCGATAACGCCGATAACAACGTCGCTGAACTCAAAGCTATCATGAAGAATCTTATCATTCATGACCGCCCTCAGAAGACTCAGGCCGCTGTATGGGCCACTGATCTCGATAAGTCAATCAGGAAGGTAGATGCTTCGACCCCAACCGAAGGTGGCCGTATGTGGGCTTACCAACCCAAGAAAAAAAAAGACCGTGAAGACGTTTTTTGCTATCTAAGCAATTACCTGAAGGCAAGGGGCGCCAGCACCGAGCCAAGGGCTCTAAGCTTACTTAATACCACTCCACACGAGTTTATTTCAATATCCTCGATGGACTTCGATTTTTTATCATTGATAGATATTTCAAGTATAGCATCCTCACCATCACCATTTTTGGTTGGTAGGAATACTGAATCCCCTAAGACTACTATCCGATCCGCTCTAAGCATGGTTGATCCTATAACCTGATTTGGATTATCAGACGTTAAATTCGTTTTGATCGCTTTACTTGGCATACAACCCATGATTCCTATATTTTCTACCATAAAAAAGTTTTGGAAAACTAGTCGGCTGTGTATGGGTTTTCTTCGTCTATTGGACCATGTCGCTTGTAGTACGCTTCACGCCGCTTCTTATCCTTATGAGCACAATTTTGATACGCTTTCAACGACGTACAATCATTGTATTGTGCATAAGGCTGAGGATTCCTCTTAATACCCCTAAAAGATACAATGCGACCATCAGCAAACAAAGCATCATACTTTTCCCCTTTCGTTGAGAAACTCGAAACTTGAACGCGACCATTGTCTATACTCACTCAGCGATAATTTGTCTGACGACAAAGGGCGCCAAGCCCGAGTCAAGGGCACTAAGCTTTGCTTATTACTCTCAATTCCTCTATCTGAGCTTGCTGCTCTTGAATAGCTTTCGCCAATACTGATACCAATGATGCTAAATCGATACCCATAGGATTTGTCGGCTCGTTTGAGTCATTCATTTCATCGTCAGGCGATTCAACCCCCAACACACACTCAGGTATGATCTCGAGCATCTCTTGGGCGATAAATCCCACATGCAATGAATCATCAGATCTCATAGCAAACTTCCTTGGTTGCATATGCATAACCTCAGCTAAGCCATAGGGTATGTCAATGATGTCTCGTTTGATGCGACGGTCACTCGTGTTCGTGAAGCTGCCAGCCCTGACAGAGATATAGCTCTGCCATATATATGAAGCATTGCATGATCCAGTTCGAACCGCTCCGCTTGTTGCGTCATTCCCGATGGCTGGATAGTTGCTGAGACCCCAGTTCCATCGATAGTATGCATTGCTCGCGTTGCCCTTGCAGTGAAACGCATCGTCAGCCCATATGGCACCCCCAGAGTGGATTGTAGCTTCGGGATCTTCACGATCGACTGCAAGTCGTTTGCTTGTGCTCAGAAGCATTGCATTACCACCGGCTGTAAAGAAACGCAAATTGTCATTCGTGTATGTCCCAAACGATACGCCGTTAGCTGCTGCTCCACCGTCCTCATTGTGTATGATGAGTCAGCATTTAATCGGCGTTGCGCGATCATTCCACCATTCCTGAGCTCGTTGCCATGATCCGTAGAGGTTTGATGAACTCGCGATAACATGCAATTGCGATTCAGGTGATCCAGCTGCTATGCCAACACGTCCTCCCTGAGTTATAACCATTCTCTCCGTTATAGGATCATATGCAGCTGATCCCACTCGAGTAAAAAACTTTAAATTGCACGTGGCATACGACCCAGTGGATCGAATAGCGACTATAACGCAGCTTGGCGGCATGGCGTCAGAGATTGTACCATCAACCGTGAGAGAGATACCTGCAATAGCGCCGATCGTGTCAGAGTCGTTTCTGATTTGGATCGGGTATGTTGAATTACCAGCGGATCCTCTCCCAGTAGTACCAGCGGCTACTTCATAACGGGCAGCCGTAGCTTCTAGCAACGTTTGCTTTCCAATTGACGTAATATTGGGCTGAGCTGCTGTAAGTAGCGTTCCTGATATACCACTCGAAGTTAACACATCTGATCCAGAGATTTGATACCCTGTAGAATTGATCTTACCCGAAGTTGTGATCGTCCCGATATTAACAATATTTCGACTTGATGTAATAACGAGCGATGAATTGATATTAAGACCGCCAAAGTCGCCGAGGGTACCAGATACCGATACACTTCCATTTATGTTCTCAGCATCGATGGTACGGATACTACCAATATCCTTGTTTGAATCGACTACCAGAGCTTTAGAAGCTACAACGCCTCCCAGAGATACTCCGATGTAGTATGAGTGATTGAACGTATCGTACAATGATGTCGTTGAGTTCCAAAATTTCATTGATGGTATCTGAAGGCCCGTTCCAGCTGTCGAAAGCGTTAGGTTAGATAGCGTTCCAACAGCTGTAATACCTGTTTGAGAGCCTGAAACAGCTCCAGTGAGAGTCGTCGCCGAGATGCTGCTCAAACCAGTTATCGTTCGCGATGCTCCTGTAAAAGTTAGATTGCCTCCGATAGTCAGCCCTGAAAGCGCTCCTAAAGATGTGATACCTGTTTGCGTTCCGGTCTGTAGCGTTCCATAGATATTAGTTGCTGTCAGCGATGTTATCGTTCCGATTTCTCCCGAGGCTCCAAGAACCAACGCTTTGTTGTTTGCGGCCGTGCCAGGCATGATCCCGACTAGGTACGATGGGGGCGACGATACGCTGGAACCATTAACAGTTAGACTGCTACATGACAATGCTCCAATTCCACTAATATCGTTATTAGTACCTGGAACAAGGGCTACACCTTGTGTTGCTGTTCCTTGGGTAATCCCTGTAATATAAGACAAGCGATAATCATTCTTATCGAGGTAAAGCGTCTGCGCATACTCATAGGTAAGATATCCACTGGCATCCAACGTTAGATAGAATGCGGGGTTATAGATAGGCGATGTAAAATTGGTTGGGGATAAGAGAAACTTGAGCTCATAGTTATTTTTGTCTCGAGCTATATAGACCGAGTGATTAAAGACACGATCATGAGCGGTATTCCAGATTTCGGCGCTTCCTTGCCAAAGAAATTCAAGTCTGCTGGTATGGGCGACATCCCTGCGCTTGACATCAAAAGGTTGTTTAGAATGGTTGTCCTTGGTCCCTCGTTCAGTGGGAAGAACAATCTCTGTATGCTCATCCTCAAGCATTCCCCACACGTATTCGCGCATTTACATCGCCCGCAATCCACACCAAGAGTTGTATGAATACCTCCGAGATAAACTGGAAGATTTCATTACTTTCGCTGACCCCGATACACCACCTAAAGTCGATCAAGTACGCCATACACCTATGAGTTCCAACAAACCTGAGCTTATCATCATAGTTGACTAAGCAACGATAAGCTACTTCAGAAGAATATATTTTCACATTACTTCACTCGCGGAAGACATTTTAAATTGAGTACCATATTCCTTAGCCACAGCTACTTTGCTATTGATAAGTTGATTCGCTTGAATTAAGAGTACGTAGCGATCCTAAAAGCTAATTCGAAGCGTGATTTACAGATGGTGGTCAAGGACTTCAATATCACTAATATCGATGACAATAAAATGATGATCGCATACAATAAAGCAATCGGTCGTGGAAAAGGTCAGGTGTTACTATTAGATATCGTTAAGAGTCAGCTCAGGTACAATTTAAACGAAGTAATCAATCCGACGATCTTTAAGTTTGCTCCTCCATCCAGCGCAGGTGCTTCTTAGAACGTCTGTGTCTTGCTTTATTATCTCTTGAATAGTTAGACCAGCAATCGCATCCCATTTTCTCATTTTTAGGAGCCAATACTCGTTCTCTATTTTCAGCTCGATATTGTCGTTGATATTCTTGAAGTTTACTGGCGTTAGAGACATAGTAGTTGTGCTAGTACTCTTGATGCTCTTCAATAGTTTTAATTGCTCGTTGTTGATTTACACAGTTAGTTCGATTGATTAATAACTGTTCAAACTCACGCAATTGATCACGGTTGCCGATGTCATGCTCGCTTATGAGAGTGATCATGAAGTTATCAATGCCAAACTCTTTAAAGTGTATATAGATAGAACACGACGTTAACTCTCTGCCTTCCATCCATGCACTAAAAGCACTTTTGTGCTGACCCCATCGTTTCCTCAGTGTAGAGGTGGTACTACCCACATAAACAATCGACTCGTCTTCGTTGGTAATCTTATATACGCGGCCTATCACTTCTATATAAAGTCTTATATTTATCAGATTATCGCTTAAATATGATTTCATAAATATACAACTAAAATGGCGAGCTTCCTGAAACTCGACAGTACTAATCTCTTTCAAGATAACTACAACTCAACTTGGAAGTACTCGTTCCCTGGTTCAGCTGCTGACTTTCGTGATGTAGTATGTGCAGTCCAAAGCATTAGCATGTACAACTCGGAATATAATATCGACGCGATGCAGTTCCAAAACACAAGCTTCAAGATCGAAGTCCCGACTGCGGCTACCTCTACTATCAGCATTACTCTGGTATTTATTCTTATGATGATATTAATCGTAGTATTCAGACCGCCCTTGTCAATGCTGGCGCATATTTGATCGACCCATCAGGAAATAACGTCTTCTACCTAAAGCTGAGTGAAAACAGTGTCTATTACGCTTGTCAGGTAGATTTTCCCCCTACGCCGACAACTTTGCCAACTATCGGTGGTACTTGGACAAGACCTGCAACTGGTCTATACTCATCTGGTGGTACTGGATTACCTACCACAACTCGCGTCCCTCGTCTTATTATCGATAATGTTGAGTTTGCAAAGGTAGTTGGTCTAACCGCAGGTACCTATCCCGCTGCCTCAGCGATCGTTGCAAGTGCTCAGCTGTCTAACATCATTCCTCAGATTCACCCCACCAGTTCATACATCGTACGTTGCGATCTCTTCAAAAATGAATACGTTGCATCTGGTGATATTGTCAGTACATTTGATAGAGGTGATACAGCAAATGGACAGCTTATTTCATATAAACCGAGTCAGTATGCATGGCTGAATTGCCATAATGGATCTCGCTCTACAATTACTATCAGTATCTATAACCAAAATGACAAAAAGGTAATCTTCCGTGATACTTCAGTCTCAATAATGTTGTTGCTGAGACCAAAAAAATAAGTTAGCTAATGCTTCTTTTTCTTCTCACAAACGGAATGTTCCAGCTACCATAGGCTTCTTACGCATTGCGCAAATTTTAGCCATGTGATCCTTAGCTTCCTGGGAACCCTTAGCAAATTTCTTACTCTTTGGCTTGGCAACGCCTACTCCGTAACTACGACGGACTTCACCTCGAATAGATTTGATTAGGTCTCCATGCTCAGGCTTGGTCGCCTTAGATAGTAGGTACTTCTCCCCAGAATCGACTACATCGGTTAGAATTCCTCTACGTTTAGCATACGAAAGAGCAAGCTTCGCTCCTTTCTTAACATCAGTCATAGTTAGATGACCTCCTTCCTTATCACTATCAGAATCATAAACACCGATACCAGTCATGGAACGAATTGCCGCTCGTGCTGGGATAGCACCCTGTGGAGCTCCGAGTGCGGTTGCAAGGGCGGGGACAGCACATCAGCTGCTCTGGATAGCAAACCAGAGTCCTTTGCGAACTTGAATGCAGATTTAATGTCGCCCCATACCTTGGACCAGATAGAACCTCCTTGTGCTCGCTTGTATCCTTTCTTGACTTCATGTCTTGTGATGTCCAGACGCACACCGCGACCTGCCTTGCGAGCCTTGAGTGCCTTCTCATATGAGGCGGGGTGAAGATGGATAACTGATCCACTACCCTTGAGTTGGTTAGCTGTAAGACTTAGCTTACCAGTCTTGAAAGCTTTGGTCAGCTTGGGGCCTGGAATATCACTGGAGATCGTTAATTCACGATACATGATTAATCTATTTTTTCTAAACTAAAGTATGGTTAAATTTAAATCTATCATTTTTGAGAATACTTGAGGTTTCTTGCGTTGCTTGGAATAGAGCCAAAGTAAGCAGAAAGGACCACAATAATCCCCGTAAGTACTTGGTATTGCTTGGGATTGTTTTTTTCCAATACCATACTTTGTTGGAGCTGCCTCTCCCATACTATCAAAGTACTCCCCATCATGTACAGCCGTCCAGTGGCCAACATCGAGGTTAGGTGGCTGTAGTAGAACCAGATATGAACCTTTCTTTGAGATAGGTTTTGTTATTTCATTCGATTCATAGATGTCATCGAGATGTAAGCCAAGCTTTTTCGCGAGATCGATCAGATCATGATCGGACGTGATCGGCTTGATAAGGTCGCTCATAACAATTAATTTCGTTCAAACTATATTAGAAACCATATACAATCAACGATGAGTGAAACTCAACTATCCGACCAATATTTGTACCAGAGCTCGCTCAAGAGCGATCCGGAGATCAAGGTATCTTCTGGCAAACGAGTACCGTTTGTTATCGATCTGAATCAGGGTTCGTACCAGAATGGTGTCATTACCATTGGTGCTACTGCTCAGCTTAACGGTTTTGAAGGATTCGCCTGTCTTCGCGATGCTTACATCATGCTCCCTTACAAGGTATCGATGAAGAATGGCGCTACTGCTCAGACCGCTGCTGTCAATCGTGTCTGTGCTACTCTAAAGTGTAGCAACTGGAATGTCTTTGATAGCATGTCGCTGGAACTCAATGGCAAGACCATTGTCTCGATGGCTGATTACAAGCTGTTTTGGAACAATGTCCGTGCTCAGACGGAGTATAGTCCTCAGTACGTTGAAAAGCATGAAGCGGAGTCCTTCCTATTTCCTGATGCCGCTCAGTCCGCTTTGTACAGCTCTGCCACGAGATCGACTACTGGAGATGGATACACTAACACTACCGCATTTTCATCTTCTTTTACTACCACCGGACCCACTGGTGGAGCATCTATCCATAATGATGGCTTTGTTCGCCGACTTCTATCGAACCCTCCTAATGCTGGCTCTGACTTCTCTACGGCGTGGGCTTCGGTTGGCGGCGTTACTGCCTCTACTACCATCGCTAACCAAACGGCTCGTGGTGCTTTCGTAGCTGGTGCTGCTACTGCTAACGCTATTTTGGGAACGTGGAACTACATGCTTAAGGTTAAGCTAACTGATCTTCATCCGATCTTCAAGGAGCTCAATTTGATGGCTAACCCTCAAATCCGCCTGCGTTTCCGCGTCAATCAGGGTACTTCGTCTGTTGCTATAGATGCTTCGAAGGGCATGTCGCTAACCAGTACTACTCTCGCGAGTGGTAATGTGTGTCCTGTGATGGTTGCGGCATCTTCTACTGGTAATCCTATGGCTGGTGTTTTTGCTGCTTCTGCCCCGTTCAGTATTTCGTGGGGTGCTGTTGTCAATGCGCTTGAGCCTAATATTGATGGTACTTACATGCCATTCACTACTTCCCGTCTGTATGTACCGTTCGTACATCTTGAGAACCCTCAGGCAATTATCTCCAAGCCTGTGAAGAAGGTTCGTTACAATGATTGCTATGCTCAATGGTTCTACCAGCGTGCTGGTACTGGTAAGCAATCGACTCAGCTTAATGCTGCATTCGATCTTCAGCTATCGGTTTCTGTTAAGAATGCTAAGTACGTTATTCTCCTCCCTTTTGCTGAGCAGACTGGTAGTTTCGCTTCCGCGGCTGTACAAGAGTTCCAGAGTCCGTTTGATTCGGCTCCCTGGACTCTTCACCCTGGTTCCAGTATCCGCAACTTTAACGTTCGTTTTGGTTCCCAGCAGACGTTTGACATCAGCCACGACTATGACTTCCACCACTTCACTAATGAAATCGCTAAGATCGCTTCGATTAATGGTGATCTGACTCCTGAGCTGGTGAATGGTCTTCTTGTCTATCAGACCTGGTCGCTAACTAACCGCGTTCTGATTGCTGACGTTAGTCGCCTAACGGAACGTGATGTACCTCAGGCGATTCAGGTCCAAGGTGTTAATGCTGGTTGCCAGGGTACAAACATGCTCGTATTGGTTGTGAGTGAGCAAGAGCTCTCCTACGATCGATCGTCTAACAGGTGAGGTTCTTGATTTCACTACGGCTTAAATAATTAATATTTTGATAAAGTATGCTAGCTATCTATATAGATACCATGGACACAACTATTACGTTCGGCAAGTACAAAGACTGCTCTATCCAGACGGTGTACGAAAAGGATCCTAGCTAGTGTCGCTGGCTTCGTAATCAACCAAATTTAGATGAGGAAATTGCCAATTTTCTTATGAGCAAGTTTGCAAATGGATCCGATGATGGATCGTACCTTCTAAATTTCGGGAAGTACAAGGGCAAGTCCGTAAAGCAAGTATTTGCTATTGATGAACAATATCTACAGTGGTTGCGTGCATCCAAATTCGTAACTGAAAAGGCGCCGAAGCTATGTGCTGCTATTGATGAGCTGATGTAAGACAATGACTTCTTTTTCTCTCAATAACCCATATGAATCTTGAAAGGAAAACAAAGTATGACTGGATTCATTGCATTGAAGTAAATTCATTAGTTCGCTCATCATTCACCAAGATGTTAGCATTTACATCAAGTGGTTTTATGCTCCAAAAATGCTCGTTCTCCGTAGTTGGCATGGTCAAAACCCAAGCTTTATGCTTTGGGTAAGTACAATGATGCGCGTAATTCCAACGCTTCATAGACTTACCACATGGACATGAAACGTTATGATGGAGTCGAGCCATAAAAATAATATCCATCATTTTCTCTGCTTTATCAATATCCGATACTGCTACAGAGAATTTACTTATCGGGTGGATCCAGCACCTTTCCTTCGATTTCGATTTTGGACACAGCTCACCAGTTTTCATAATAAAGTTGCACATTGTTAATATTGAAACCTTGCCTATATACTTAGTAGTTTATCCTTCAGGATCAATCTGAATTTGGTTTTCAAAATCTATCCGAGTCTTCTTCAGTCTCAAGGAGGTTGTGAAGCTATATCTGAAGTGTTGCCTGCTCCTCTCACTTTCAGGTGGTCGAGAGGTTGTCCTCGTTGAAACCACCGGCTGTCGCTTCTAAGGAGACGAGAGCATTTAAAACTACTTCTGAAGTGGTGGCGCTTTCTCTCGTCCTAAGGTGGTCGAGAGGTTGTGTCGTCAAAGTCGTAGCATTGCATTCAAAACGGTTAGCCCTAATCTCCTTGTTAAATAAAGCTAAGAAAAAAAACTGTCGGTGTAATGTGATGGCTATTACTACTAACGGTACATACAGGCGAGACGTAGTGAAAGGCATGTAAGTTCCATCAATAGTGGGTTCAAGTGCATTGGCAACAGCACCCCAAGAAACTGCAATCGAACCCGCAACAGAAAGTGCGCTATTCATTGGATTGTTACTTGCAGATGAAGCAACCATAAATGGACAAGTATTACCGCTCGAAAGTGTAGTACTCGTTAGCGTCATTCTAAGGGAGCTATCAATATCGATAGCTGAAGTGCCCTGATTAACGCGGAAACGAAGACGGATTTGTGGGTTAGCCATCAAGTCAAGCTCCTTAAAAGTCGGGTGAAGATCCACAAGTTTGATTTTCAACATATAGTTCCACGTTCCCATAATAGCACCAGCAGCACCAGATCCAGCTGCGAAAGCACCACGTCCCAGCTGATTAGCGATGGTAGTTGTTGCAGCAGCAGCACCAGTAGATGGCCAAGTCGTAGATGAGTCAGCATCAGCATTTGGACGGTTTGAAAGAAGACGCTTTGCAAAACCATCATTTGCAACCGACGCTGAAGCAGAAACAGTACCAGCGACGTAGGAGGTCGAGATTGCCGTGTTATTCGAATACCCATCTCCAGCATTAACAGCTATAGCGCTGTACTTGGTTGATTGAGCAGCATCCGGGTATAGAAACGATTCAGCCCCACGCTTCTCGACATACTGAGGACTGTACCCGGTCTGAGCGCGGATATTGTTCCAGAACAGCTTGTAGTCTGCCATCGAGACAATGGTTTTACCATTGAATTCAAGCGACATCGAATCGATGACGTTAAAGTTGCCACACTTGGGAGCAACACAAAATCGGTTGGCTGCATACTGTACATTTGTAGCGTGCGTATTCTTCGTCGATACCTCGTATGGTAACATGATGTACGCATCACGAAGGCAGGCGAAGCCCTCGCTTCCGTTTAGCTGAGCCGTAGCGTCAATAGTAAAAACGCCATTTTGGTACGAGCCTTGATTAAGATCGATTACAAACGGCACACGCTTGCCAGCGGAGACTTTAATCTCCGGATCGCTCTTGAGAGAGCTCTGGTACAAATATTGGTCGGATAGTTGAGTTTCACGCATTGTTAAAATTCTATATGACATGTAATATACTTTTTCAAAATTAGTTATTATGGAGCTCGTCAAGGCTTTCACATCCGACCACGGTCTTATCGAACTTGCCAAGCGTATTGGGGTACATCTCGATGATATCTTTGAATCAAGTGAGATAACGAAGCCGCTCCCAAAGAAAGGTACATATCTGATTTTGCTACGACAAGCTAATATGGATGTAGGACACTGGACGGCCGTTAATGATGGTGAATTCTTCGATTCAATGGACGAGGCAGCCCCAACAAAGTACGGAATCGTTAAGTACAACCTCAAACAATACCAAGGTACGTATGACAACTATTGTGGAATATGGTGTATGCTCTGGTTAAATTGCAAACAAAAAAACAAGATGAGTATATTAAATCGATTCAGAGATCTGAATTTAACTATTTTGACTTAGCCATTTTTGATGCTTCTTAGATCTGGAATGGACAGCTTTGTTTGATAACGTATATTTTCCACCACATTCACAGTGGTGCTTCTCATTTTTCTTTGCGTTTAGGGCTTCTCTGTTAGCTTCTCGATATGCTTTCTTATACTGTCTATTATAGAGCTTAGTGGTTCTGAATGGATTATACTTATTGACACAGTTTATTTTATTAATCCATAATTGTCCATAGGCTTCAAGGTGAGTACGATCTTCCACTTCGTAGCTTTTGATCAGGACCAGTTTAAACTTATCAAACTCATGTTGTTGAAAGTAAGTGTAGATTGCCATACCCCGATGCTTATCACTTAGCCATTCGTGGTAATGTTTCTTATGCATCTGCCATCTCTTACGGGGTTCATTAAACGTAGAACCAACGTATTGAATGTCGCTTTCCAAATGGATGATACGATAGATATGTCGGATCATGGTACAAATGTACTAATACTATATAATATACCACATTATTTATCGGAATAGTATGCATTTTCTATTTATATATATATAGCAATAATGTATCGCGAACTAACTATTTCAAGCGACGTACCAGCTCCCAAGCTGACCAAAGCTCTCAAGACTGGTAAGCTAAGTCTGACAGCTGATCAACTCAAGGGTAGTGGCTCTGTTATCCATCTCCATCCAGCCTCTTATGAGAAGGTGATCACAGCTCGGAAGGCAAGTCGCGGCGTGCGTCTTGACATTACCAGGCATGAAATTAAGAAGGGTTATAAGCGAGCCCAAGGAGGCTCTATTTGGGGTAAGATTAAGTCTGGTCTATCCTCCGCGTTCAAATTTGTAAAGGATAGTGGATTACTCAGCAAAGGACTTGATGCAGCAGTACCAGCTCTTGCAACGGCATTTGGAGCTCCTCAAGCCGCAATCCCTGTCAGAGCAGCAATTAAGTCATTGACAGGAGTCGGCATATACAACGCTGACAGCGGTGGAGAAAGAAGGCGGTCGTCTATCAATTGCAGATGTGAGGAAGACAGCAAAGCATGCTCTATCCTATGCACAACGTAAAGGAGTTCTAACCGATGCAGTTGATGCTGGAGAGAAGTTTCTACTGAGTAAGGCAACGAAGCCTGAGCGTGGGGATCTAATTAAGTCTATTCGAGGCGAGGTCCGTCGTCGTTATGGAATAGGAGTAGCCACGAAGGGTAAGAAATTTGCTAAGGATTCAAAAGAAGCTAAGGATCACATGGCTAAGATTCGAGCTATGAGCAAGAAGCCTGTGATAGCTAGATCATTTCGATTATGAGCTTTTGATTAAAAAAAAAGTAGTGTTAGCCAACTTATTTTTTGGTCTCAGCAAGAGCATGATTGAGACGGAAGTGTCGCGGAACTTGACCTTCTGATCATTCTGATTATAGATACTGATCGTGATTGAGGTACGCGAGCCATTGAGACAGTTCATCCAAGCATACTGACTCGGCTTGTATGAAATTAGCTGACCTACCTGAGCATCACCTCGATCGAATGCACTCAGAATATCGCCAGATGCAACGTAGTCATTTTTGATCATATCACAGCGAACGATGTATGAGCTGGTAGGGTGAATCTGAGGAATGATATTCGAGAGCTGAGCACTTGCAACCGTCGCAGAGGTAGAAGGATACGTACCAGCAGGAAGTCCTACTACCTTCCCAAAAGACGCGTTATCAATGATTAGTCGAGGAACACGAATAGTAGTCGGCAACCAGTACCTCCAGAGGAGTACAATCCTGAAGCAGGTCTTACCCAAGTACAATCTGTACTAGGTAGAGACGTTGGTGTAGGGCTGAAATCAAACTGGCCAGCATAATACACGCTATTCTCTGATAATTGGATATAGAAGACATTTTCCCCAGATGGATTGATCAAATACGATCTAGCATTAACGAGAGCCCCGACGAATGCTCCGACTAATGTCAGCGTATGTATAAATTCCATCAGGGAGTGTTATACTGATTGTCGATGTTGTTCCGGCAGTAGGAACTTCGATTTTCAAGCTATTGTTCCAGAACTGAGCAGCATCGATATTGTATTCGGAGTTGTACATCGTGATGTATTGAACAGCACAAGCTGCATCACGAAAGTCAGCAGCCGAACCAGGAAAAGAATACTTCCAAGACGAATTGTATCCATCTTTAACGAGATTGGTAGAGTCAAGTTTCAGAAAGCTTGCCATATTGATTAGTACATGATTCTAACCATATTTCTGATCGATAAATTGAAATTAGTCTTCAATCGTGATTGGTCTGTCAAAATTGTATCTGATTTGACCTTTGACAGAATCTATGAACAACATTTGTCCTTTGCGCTCAGTGGCTTTATTATAGTAATAGACGATTGATCGATCATCAACGCCCTTGATGTTGAAATCACGTACAACCATCGGAAGATCACACTTCGAATTAGCCTTTAGGATCACTACATACTCCGAATTCAATCGAATCATCTTATCAGTAGCAAAGTAGCTGTGGCTTAGGAGTATGGTACTCAATTTGAAGTGTCGGCCCCTGGTGTAGTAATGTGAGAAGATATTCTTTTGAAGTAGCTTATCGTTGCTGTAGTCATCAACGATGGACCAAGGACCACCATTCTAAATAATTTTTTAATGTCAAGTGCTGGGATATCACCCATAGCGGCTGACTTGTAATTTTTCGGTAACGAACCACCGTAGTTTGGAATAGCGCTCATGACTAAAATCGTTTGATCTATATAGGATTAAACAAAATGAGTTCTGGTTTTTCATATCCACAACCAACTTTCAATCATCAATCTATAACCCCGCGTTCAATCTGACATTGGACACCAGTGGTTATCTAACCTTTGATTACGCGCAAACTCTGTATTTGAGTAAGGATGATTACAGGATGAACTACCTTAGCGGAGTAGTGCCAGGAACGGTATCGATAGGATCTGCTCTTGTTCCGGGTGCTTCAGGTAATATCTCCGGCATTTCATCGCTAAGTGCCACTAACATTACTGGTACGCTACAAACAGCTTCTCAACCGAATATCACTTCGGTTGGAAATTTATCGCTCAGTGGATCATCGCGCTCGATATCGATAACAGGCGCTTCAAGCTACATCGATTGTCGAGAATATCGCCAGAACGGGAATACGTACGATCTTAGTCTCCTACATATCCGGAGTTAGTTTTGGCAGTGCTACAGCCAATAAAGTTTTATTATGCGACTCGAGATTAAATATCGCAAATATTAATATGTATCGGCCAGTACAATTAGTTGCACGAACTTACGACAGGGTTCGACATATTATGATCTCTCTGGCTTCCTAACATCTATTCCGAGCTCGCTGACATTATCAAGTCTATATACGTCAGGAAACATCGATTGCGGTGGGTTCATCAAGGGGTTCTTAGCATATGGCAACCAATCGCAAATTACGACAGTAGGATCGCTGACAGAGCTCGGTATCAACTCTACAGCAACAAATGAATATATATCAATCAAAGGATCAGGATATAGCTACTTAGATGGGAGTTATACCTGAATGATGACCCTATCTGGATCGAATATAACCCCAGTTCAATTTCAAATCGAAGTGAGCAACGGATCGAGTGGTACAAGTACCAACGCGACCTGGTTCGGTAATGACACTAATAATGATCTTCGATTTGGTATCAATAACTCGACGTCAATGATTTTAACTACGACAGGGCGCTTAGGACTTGGAACTACAACACCAAGCGCTCCTCTGCATATATCAGGTAGCAACAGTTTTGTTTTTGGTTCCGGTGGTTTAACCGTTTATAGGCTCCGAACGGACTCTGGCGCGACAGAGTCGGCTCTTGGACCGATCACATACAGCGTCGCCGGTATATTCGGAGGATATATCGCTTGTACAGCCATGGCGATGACGAGCGACCGCCGATTGAAGAAGAACATCCAGATTGCGCCACTCGATCGAATCAAGCGTCTCTACGATACCTGTGATGTAGTTTTGTATGACTGGATCGAATCGGAGAATCGCCCTGGTCAAGAGGTAGGCCTCATCGCTCAAGACCTCATCTCAGCTCACCTAACCGATTTAATCAGTATATTTTATAGGGATGATATCGAAGAAGGGAAAGATCCAACGCTTGAACCTGATAAGCAACAGCTAAACATTGATTACAGTCGGATTGCTGCATACAACATGAAAATGATTCAGCATATGTTGTCTGAGATTGAAGATCTGAAAAAAATCGTTTGGCTAATATAGAGCAATCATGAGGATTGAGCGCTGGGAGTTAAGTCCATCAAGTTCCAAGAAGTATCGAGTATGGGTACGCATTGATACTGGAAAGCTACGAAAAATTGATTTTGGTGATAGTAGATACCAACAATTTCGGGATCAAACCCCTTTGAAAGCGTACTCACACCTTGATCACAAGGATCCAGAGCGTCGTAGGAGATACTATAGACGACACAAAGTTGATTATCCTCCGTATAGTGCCGATTTCCTATCGAAAAAATATCTTTGGTAGTGATATACAACATGGGTTGCGGACCGAGTAAAGAGCTCAAAACGAATTCGACTACCGATGACCCGCGTCAGATTGTGGGATCGACCATGCTCCAAGCTGATAAAATTATTGTTCTTGGTGATAGTGTTTTCCTCCCCACCCAACCCCCCGAGGGAGAGTCTGCCATACTTGAGGTTTCTATCAGCGATAATAACATTTCAGTCTATCGAGGCTGTGCAAATAGACTTGTACGAAGCGGTATTGCTTAGATAGCGAACGTCTTCACAGTTTTAGTTTTTTTGTCGGTTGGTAAGCCCAGACGCGACCACCCTCTGTCTGAGTCGATGCATCCTCCTTCCTGATAGACTTCTCAAGGTCAGTAGCCCAAACAGCTGCCTGAGTTTTCTGGGGGCGATCTTGAATGATCAGATTCTTCATAATGGCTCTAAGCTCGGCGACGTTGAGATCGGCGTTATCGCCATAGCTACCACCTGAACTGGAAATAATGCGTGGGTTGAAGAAGAACATGCTTCTACAGTAGTCGAGTTATAATTTCCTTAAACTCTTTATCGTTAATCATTCGATTGCTGTACATATCTACTGTGAGAGACTTGAGCTGCTTGATGATACTTGGATTGTCATTCCCTAACTCCATCTCTCCTTTAAGTTTATCGTACTCAGCTCTAAGTGTCTCCCGAGGGTCCGTTAGCTTATCATGAAAGTTGTACTGAAGATGAGTAATGGCGAGGATCTCTTTAAACAGCTTTTTATCATCGATACTGAGCTTATTGTAAGCGGCTTGATCGATGTGGTTCTTATACACAAGGGTTCTGATCATGGTTTGGAGACTATCACTGATCTGGCATTGAGGTCCGCATTTACATCGATGGGGCTGTACGATTACAAGGGTTTAGCATCAAGATCAGGCAAACGGATGTACTTGCTACCCAGCTGACGATAAACGTAGGCGCTTGGAGTCGCCAAAACTTGAATCTCATTGAGATTATAGGTTCTTCCACGACGAATTGCACCTTCCAATGGAGCAACACCAGCACCTCTTAGACCACGCCCCTTCAAGCCACTCCCACTAACTACATGAACCATATCATTAAGAACTCCTTTTACCTTTCGTTGATTTTGTCGGTCATTAAAGTCTTCTACATCTGTTTTTCCATGTAAAGCTTGAGTGTATTGCTTTGACTTCGCTGAATAGACTGCCTTTGTCGCTTTCATTGCTGCTCTTGCTGATTTTGAGTTTGACCCCTTCACTGCCTTTTTAGTTTCTTCATATCGCTTCTGCGCTTCACCATAAGCTTGAAAGGCTGCCTCCGAGTCATCATGAACCTTTTGCAAGTTATCGTCGTGATCATACTGCTCATTACTTTGACGCTTGATATCATAGGCCGATTTAAGGATCACCTCATTTACTATTTTGAGGTTATCATCAAGGTTTTTACGTCGTTGCTTATTTAGTTTCTTCTCTTTTACCAATTTAGCTGCTTCTTCATCACTTGATGGAAATGGATACTCAACATCCTTGAAATATCTATCCAAATCCGCAAATCCATCAAGCAGCGATAGAAATGTATCCATCCATCTGATACCTTCATTGGCCCCTTTCCAAGCTTCACCAGATACTTGTTTGTGTTCTCCATTTCTAATGTTTAGTGGTCTGGGTCCAGATGGCTCACCAAAATAATATTTTGGATGGGGTTCAACATTATCAGTTGTCTGTACAATTGGTTTTAGTCGAAAAGGGATTTTAATACCCTTCGAATGAAGTTGTGTGTAATAATCAGTTAAAATCTTTTTAGCATCATTGTCCGCATTGCTCAGCTTTGGGTTCATATCTTCATCGATACCACTCCTTGTGCCATATTTAGCTTCTCCGCCGTCTGGTGTGAAATCCTTTACGTCAATTTCCTCGTCATTCTTCCCGATTACCTCTAACTGAAGTCCTCCGCCTCTAATCATATTGATAAATGAACGTAGCGTAAGTTGCCAATTGACCTCCTTCGTGATCGGTTGTTTTGCTCGATTGCTACTCTTACCAAAGACGCTGATTGAATTACCATCGACCCATACATAACCATTTCATCAACAGGTGATGATTTAACTGTCCCTTTAAGGATGGGAACAATCTTCTTTTCTAAACCATTGGCCTCAAGTAATTCCTTATTTTTACTAATGGTCCAAAACAATTTGAGTTTGGTATCAGACTGATCACTCGCTGTTGAAGTTGAATTATCGAAGAGAAAACTGTCCTCTCGATGAAGAACGCTGCGAACTGCGATACGCAAGTCTCTGTTTGGTGCGATCAGCAATATCTCCTTCTGAAGCATTGACTCTTTTCCTTTTTGATCCAATATATTGCCATATCTGTTGGGGGGTATTTTTATCATCCTTCCCCATTTCGTCGCGTTCCCTCTTATCATTGATGTAATTGAGAAATCGAACGTCATTAGTTAGAACCACACGAATATGGTCATATGTTTCTGACCAATCGATGCTTGGAACTAAAGCAAGCTTCTTCAATCTAATACTGTATGTCTTAGCGCCATTTCCAATATAATACTTCGTTAGCTGACGTCCGTTAGACGCAAGAGGATGGATACCCAACTCTGCAAGAATAGGATAAACCTCATACATATCAGCAACCGCTTGTTTTGATCGCTTCTGTTCTTCGATTCCATTGATGGTTTCATCACTAAATAAGTTCTCATCCGCTGGTTTTTCATCCTCACCAACCTGAACATCAACTAATGAAGGACTTGCTTGTGCTCCAGCATGATTAGTATCAGGCTTAGCAGTAGCTTCGGCATCTACCATAGTAGGAGTTGATACCTCAGGGTTTGTCTGGGAGTATTCATCAATTAGCGTTTGTTTTAGGGCTCAGATGACTCTGATGTTGAATCTGTCTGAGTTGTTGCAGTTGTTTTACTGGATGCTGTAGTAATTCCACTTGAAATGTCAGTAGCCCATGAAGCGACTTCGTACATCTCACGCTTCGTTTTAGCTTGACGAACGCGACACTGAGCTCTTTCAAGAAGCTCCTGTCGTTTTTGCTCTCTCTGAGCGAGGGATGTGAAATTTGGAAACATCGCATCTATATGTTGTGAGCCATAAAAAATGAGTACTCAATAACCAATAGCTCGGCATAACTGAGCCATGACGGGAAGGTAAGTATGAATGGCAGATACGGTTTCGCTCATTGAGAAGATTCAAATAACGGTATTTAATACAATGGAACGGGGCGCCAAAGATTGCTTCCAATTCATGCTTGTACTTTTGATTGGCTACCGTTTTGCGAAATTTGAAGCTGCATCAAGATTAAGCAACTCATTCTTGATTCGACTTACTTCTTGGATGATCCACAGCTTGCGTCGAAGTTTCACAAGCTCGCGTTCTTTCTCTACACAATTTGGGCACATTATTACGAGATCAGTGTCTATACATAAAGTCAGATAATTCATATTCTCACAAAAAATATTAAAAATAATATATGGGTCAAAGCTTACGGAGGATATCTCTATCAATTTAATTTTAAAAGCTAATCATGGCTCATTTTTTTAGCGTCCAATAATCTCTCTCAAGAGTTGATCTCCTGTTCTTATTGATTAACCGCAGATTATCTTGTGGCTCCCAAGAGTCAGGCTCATTACCAAGCCATCTTATCAGATATTTGTACCTTCCAGAGCGTATCTTCTTGTGATCCAAGATCTTCTCCGCCTCAAGAATATCGCCTCGACTAATAGTAGCATCTGTGGTCTCTGCTTTAACAAATTTAAGATCATTTGGTGCCTTGTAGAGGGTATGACCATTTTTTGAACGGATTTGGACTCGGTAGCCATCTATTCCAACGATTTTATAGACTACTTTGCTCCATCGAGCAGCTTCTTTATCAAAAGTCTGCTTCTTGAGACGGTATAATACGCGTGATCCGATCTCAAACTCCTTCTCAATTGTATCGGCTTCCACCTGATTATGACTCAGATCCGCATCCATTAGCAGTGCTTAAAGCGTTTGTTCGCCTCCACAAAGTTGATATCCTGACAACGGATAACGGTAGCGAGTTCATAAACTCACAGGCTCAAGAATACTTCAAATCCAAGAAAATTGAGCACTACAACAACGATCCCGGTGATCAAGGTACTATGGGAAAAATCGAGCGATTCGACAGAACGTGTGGGCCAACGACACATTCACGGATCACTTGAGTGCTGACTTCACGAAGGAAATCAAGCGGTAGCTGAGACGCCACCCTCGGATGAAAACAAGTGGAAGGAAAAGGAAGGACACCAATGTTAAGGACGCCGATGTTGCAAAGCAACCACGTCGTAAATCTCCACGGACGGCAGCGATGAAATCATCAGCTAGATTAGACAAGCCTCAAGTTGTGGTGGAGCAGCTCCTTCCCGATAGGACGAAGCCGGAAGAAGTTCACCGATTCAGCCTCGACAGTGACACATGCTGGCGTAGTTCGGCTGCGTTCGACTTCGCAATCTTCGAAGTTGCTTTGCCACGAGATAACAAGCTCGTCCGATGTACAATGTCCCTTAAGGTGAATGACACGATGAGTGTTGACGTGTTCGGATTCCCTGGCGCTCTTGAAGATCAAGATTTTAATCATGCTTACGCCATCATTCCAGCTAAAATCACCGGTTGGAGCGGAAACCAAATGGCTCTCTCATCTTTGTCAGCTCCTGATCTATCTGGAAGCGCGATTGTGTGCACCAACAGGGGAGTACCAGTGGGATATCTTGGTGGTGGACTTGATGGCTCAGCGAAGAACGAGCAGTATCAATCCTATGGTTACACATTTCATGGAGTACTCCCCGAATTACCGTCTTCGTTGCCACCAGATACCGAAGTTGAAACAAAGGATGAGCTATAGTTTGTAGTCTGTATACAGTGCCATGTAGTGAATGCATCGACGAGTATCTTTCAATATCTGTGATGAGCTCATTGGTCGCGATTGTTTTGCATGTGATTGTGGTTGAAAGGTAGTGCATTTCCATTTGAGTGAGTCACCAATTAATTAATGCTTATTTCTGATAAATATAAAGTTAGTAATATATAAAGATGGCGTACTCAGCCAAGCAATACCAAGCTAACAAAGAGCGAATCAAGGCCGCACAAAAGCGCTACTATCAGCGCACACGGGACGCTCGCTTGTCATACCAAAAGAGCTACGACGATAAGAATAGATACCAAATTCGAGCTCAAAAGCGTAAGCCTAAACCGAACTTATTGAAGACAAACCCGAACCTAACAACGAAACCGAACTTAATTTATTAATTATTGTTTTTTCTCAAATAAGAAGTCAATCCCAATATAGTCAATGACAATGGCTTAAAACCTCCAAAAAGGTATAAGCCAAATATTTGAACTAATTAATTTCAGAATATTTTGTAAATGACTAAGATATAAAGTCGATCCTGATACAAGGTCAAATGGTTATAAAGTCATATCTACGGGGAATAATTTAGCCAAGCATATATAGGCAACACGTTTGCATACGAGCTCGAAGGATTAAAGAGATTAAATATTCACGCTATCAAATGGGGTAGTAGCTACCGTGTTAAGGTGCGTGGTAGAACGGGTAAGATGGTTTATGTTAGCAACATCTCCAACCCCAAAAATATGAAGCTGGTAGCTAAGCAGTACAATGTTTCGATTGAAACCCTTGAGAAACACTTATCGCCTGACTACAAGGCTGATCCTAAGTACCGTTTTTACAATGGTAATCACATGGAATCACACTTGTACGAGGGTGTCGAACCTTCTGATTTTTACAACAAGCTCGAGAACGTCCTTTCAACTCAACGAGTGCGTTCAAGATAAATATTGTTCTCGGGTACGAACTTGTAAGCAAGGCCGATCCTGATGATACTCGCTACTTCTATCCGAATCTCGCTAACACTTATGTGTTCAATAAGCCTGTCGCTGTCAACAGGAAGACTGATATTCGAAAGAAGGTGATTTCGGAAATTCGTTCTATGGAGTTGGCTGACAAACTGAACTATCCCAGCTCAGGTATAAATTCAGGGCGATCACTGCATTCAAGATTTTCATCGACCATCGGGATCATGCTCTGCGGGATAGCGAAGCTGTCACCCCTAAGATTATTCGCGAAAACAAGTATGTGATCAACTTCCCTAAGACCAATAACAAGTGCGTCTTCCACTGTATCGCCTGGCATACATTCACGAGTCCAAAGAAGGATCCTCGAAAAATTCAGGCTCACGTAAAGGAGGCATTCAAGCGCTACTGCTCTTTGAAGGGGGTTAAATATTCGTTGAGCCTGTTTCGAAGCTTCAAGCCCATTGACCTGCTACAGTTCGATGAGGTTGAGGATTGCTTCCAACTTGGTGTTAACGTATATAAGATGGATGTAGCTTCTGGAAATGTAGAATGCATCCGTAGATCAGGCAAGGGATACGAAGCTCTGAATATTTTATCACATGAGAATCACGCTCTCTGCATTAAGAACATCGATATGCTTCAGTCTAAGTATCAATGTCCTAAGTGTGAAATGGTGTTCGTCAGCGCTGAAATACTATAAAATCACAAGAAGAATCAGTGTGAGCTTGTGAATATTGAGAGCTTCCCCGCTGAGCCAACTATCTACAAACCAGCTCAGAACGCGATACGATCATTGCGTACGAAGTATTCCATCAAGGATGCTGATCAGTACATCGACCACTTCATCGTTTATGACTTTGAGGCCATTCTTAAGCCTACTGCGACTCAACACGGGGAGAATACTGTCTTCACGAACGAGCACATTCCGGTGTCTGTATCAGTAGCTGATAGCTTAACCGAGGAGGTGCGCTGCTTTGTAAATGACGATCCAAAGGTGCTACTTACGGATATGTTCAAATACATCGGTGATGTATCCGTGAAGATCCAGCAATACAATGTCAATGAATACAAGTCGCTTCTACAGAAAATCATCAATGCTCACGGTCTGACAGGTAAGGAAATTCCTGGAGTCAATCTTGGCAAGACCTATAACATGTCTGATGTGGAGAGTTGGATTGGAGAAGGAAAGTATGCCAGCTTCTTTGAATTTCACAGCAGTCTTGACTTTGGTAAGCAAAGGACTGATTACGGGAAACTGAAACAGCAGCTTGATCAGGTACCACTATTCGGTTTCAATTCTGGTCGATACGATATTAACTTGATAAAGAAGGATTTGTTTGCTGTTATCGGTACCGACAATAGCGAATCCGTCATCAAGAATCCCAGCTACACGTGCATTGCTACATCGGACATGAAAATGCTCGATATTAGCAACTATGTACCTGCTGGTACCAGCTACGATAAGTGTCTCACAACATATCTCGGTGGCTGCAAATGTGATGACAAAATTAGATGTGTCTGTGGTCTTGGTAAGGGTCTTTTCCCATACGAGTACATCACCGCGTTCAATGTTCTAAACCAGACTACTATCCCGCCTAAGTCAGCTTTTGACAGCAAGCTCCGTGGAACAAGTATCACCGATGATGACTACGAACGAGTGAAGTTCGTGTGGGAGTACTACGAGATGAAATCAATCAAGGACCTACCGATCTGGTACAACAATCTCGACGTAGTCCCATTCATCAAGGCTATCAAGGCTCAAGGAAAACTCTTTAAGCGTTTCGATCTGGATATGTTTGCGGATGGTGTATCTCTCCCAGGTCTATCAGAGAAAGTCATGTATCAAACCTGCTTCAACAATCTCCAGTACCCCACCAATTCGGCGAAAGCATTTAGCTTCCCGTCCAAACGCATGAGTGGATACAAGAGCCAGGATGCTGAGGCTAAAAGAGAGTTCAATATGACTACTGAGCACCTTGACATCCTTCTCAAACAGCAAAAGTATCTGTGTGGTCTATGCTACTGTCAGCTGACCGCTGATACTGCTTCAGCCGATAGAATAAACGACAAGCTTGGCCACATCGACGGCAACATCTTGATCAGCTGTGTGAAGTGCAACCCCGCTCGTAAAGATATGTCCCTCGGGGGATTTCGATACAAGAATTTGCTTGAGTTCAACGCGGATAGACTGGTATATGCTATTGATCGGGAGGAAAAGGATATCTACGCTAAGATGAAGGCCAACATCGCCGGAGGTCCATCTATTATCTTCAATCGCTACGCTAAACGTAATGAGACGAAGATTCGTGGTGGCAAGGTCTGTAAGAAAATTATCGGATACGATGCTAACGCTCTATACCTGTGGGCACTTGGTAATGAGATGCCATGCGGTCGATTGACTACGTGGAAGCGCATGAAGGTATCATCGACGATATCAAGACCGATAAAATATTTGGCTTTCTCGAGTGTGATATTCACACACCAGAGAACCTCAAACAGTACTTTGGTGAGATGACTCCAATTTTCAAGAATGTACGGATCGACTGTACAAATGAGAGCATCATTGGTAAGCACATGTTCGATCACAATGAGGCGCGCAAGCAAAGCCGAGCAAAGCCAGCTCGCAAGTTGATTGGTAGTTACTTTGGTGAAAAGATTCTCATCTACACTCCTTTGCTCAAGTGGTACCTTTCTCATGGTATGGAGATCACCAAGACTTACTGCTTTGTCAAGGCCAGCTCTCACAAGGCTTTTGCTCCCTTTATGGAGGCTGTATCAAATGATCGACGAGAGGATGATGTTGATAAGTCTAAGGCTATGATTGCTGAGATGATGAAACTTGTAGGCAACAGTGCTTTTGGTCGATCTGGAATGGACATGAGCAAGCACAAAGAGGTAAGTATGAGTCGAGCGACAAAGCTATTAAGAACAAGATCGAATGCTTTACGTTCCATGGGTTAGAAGAGCTTAATGATGCGTGTGAAATCACCATGAAGAAACGCCGTATTAATAACAAGAACCCAATCCATTTATCGATTGCTATTTATCAGCTTGCTAAGATACGTATGCTTCAGTTCTACTACGACTGCATAGATTTCTACTTCGACCGCTCTGACTTCCAGTATCAGAGATGGACACTGATTCAGCTTATATCGCTTTCAGCTGTGAGAATCCGTTTCAAGACTGTATCAAGCCTGAGCTACGTGCCCACTTCAAGGAGCATAAATACGATTGGTTCCCACGCGACTACAACACTGAGGTAGCTAAGTTTGATCGCCGTACTCCTGGTTTGCTCAAAGATGAATGGTCAGGTGATGCTATGGTCTCACTATCGAGTAAGTACTATATTTGCTATCTACGTGACGAATCTTACAAGGTAAAAGTTTCAGCGAAGAGTATTCAGCAGGGAGGTGGTCGAAACAATGGTGTTCTTAATCCTGATGGGTTTGAGACTGTTGTACGGGATCGCATCACGCTACAAGGTACACACAAGGGGTTCAGACTGTCGAAAGAAACCAAGTCTATCATCACCTATACTCAAAAAAAAACAGCGCTCAACTACTACTATGACAAACGCCGAGTACTTGGTGATGGTATCACGGCTAAACCACTTGATATTTAAGTAGCTACCCACTGGGGATTTTTTTAAATGTAAATATAGACCATGGACGCGCTACTAAAGAAACTCTACTATGACCCAAAAACCGGCTTTATCGGAGCTCAAGCTCTGCATCATAAGGCAAAGGAGTTAAATCCTAAGTTAACTTTCAAAATCATAAAGGATTGGTATGCGAGTCAGACTGATATTCAACGATTTCAGGAGCAGAAAAAGCGATTCAACGGCTTCAAAATAGCTTCGCATAACCCCAACTCTTGGCAAATGGATCTTGCGTTTTGGGAGAAGCGACCAATTTTGACAGCTATCAATATCAACTCAAGGTTGGGCTACGCAAAGCTCATGTCAAACAAGACTGCGCCAACAATATTAGCAGTGCTTAAAGCGTTTGTTCGCCTCCACAAAGTTGATATCCTGACAACGGATAACGGTAGCGAGTTCATAAACTCACAGGCTCGCGAATACTTCAAATCCAAGAAAATTGAGCACTACAACAACGATCCCGGTACTATGGGAAAAATCGAGCGATTCAACAGAACGTTAAAGCAGAGACTAACTAAAATGTCTCCCAACAGGATTGCGCAAAAGTTTATTGCCGATGTTATCGAAAACTACAATACCACGTTTCATCGCTCAATTGGTATGACCCCAAATGAAGCAAAAGGCAAAGTAATGGATGCGGATCTGAGTCATAATCAGGTGGAAGCCGATACAATTGAGAAGGAGTTTGAGATCGGATCACGCGTATTATACCGTCTCAAGAAGCAGACTTTTGATAAAGAAGCTGCTCGATGGAGCAAAGTAGTCTATAAAATCGTTGGAATAGATGGCTACCGAGTCCAAATCCGTTCAAAAATTGGTCATACCCTCTACAAGGCACCAAATGATCTTAAATTTGTTAAAGCAGAGACCACAGATGCTACTATTAGTCGAGGCGATATTCTTGAGGCGGAGAAGATCTTGGATCACAAGAAGATACGCTCTGGAAGGTACAAATATCTGATAAGATGGCTTGGTAATGAGCCTGACTCTTGGGAGCCACAAGATAATCTGCGGTTAATCAATAAGAACAGGAGATCAACTCTTGAGAGAGATTATTGGACGCTAAAAAAATGAGCCATGATTAGCTTTTAAAATTAAATTGATAGAGATATCCTCCGTAAGCTTTGACCCATATATTATTTTTAATATTTTTTGTGAGAATATGAATTATCTGACTTTATGTATAGACACTGATCTCGTAATAATGTGCCCAAATTGTGTAGAGAAAGAACGCGAGCTTGTGAAACTTCGACGCAAGCTGTGGATCATCCAAGAAGTAAGTCGAATCAAGAATGAGTTGCTTAATCTTGATGCAGCTTCAAATTTCGCAAAACGGTAGCCAATCAAAAGTACAAGCATGAATTGGAAGCAATCTTTGGCGCCCCGTTCCATTGTATTAAATACCGTTATTTGAATCTTCTCAATGAGCGAAACCGTATCTGCCATTCATACTTACCTTCCCGTCATGGCTCAGTTATGCCGAGCTATTGGTTATTGAGTACTCATTTTTTATGGCTCACAACATATAGATGCGATGTTTCCAAATTTCACATCCCTCGCTCAGAGAGAGCAAAAACGACAGGAGCTTCTTGAAAGAGCTCAGTGTCGCGTTCGTCAAGCTAAAACGAAGCGTGAGATGTACGAAGTCGCTTCATGGGCTACTGACATTTCAAGTGGAATTACTACAGCATCCCGTAAAACAACTGCAACAACTCAGACAGATTCAACATCAGAGTCATCTGAGCCCTAAAACAAACGCTAATTGATGAATACTCCCAGACAAACCCTGAGGTATCAACTCCTACTATGGTAGATGCCGAAGCTACTGCTAAGCCTGATACTAATCATGCTGGAGCACAAGCAAGTCCTTCATTAGTTGATGTTCAGGTTGGTGAGGATGAAAAACCAGCGGATGAGAACTTATTTAGTGATGAAACCATCAATGGAATCGAAGAACAGAAGCGATCAAAACAAGCGGTTGCTGATATGTATGAGGTTTATCCTATTCTTGCAGAGTTGGGTATCCATCCTCTTGCGTCTAACGGACGTCAGCTAACGAAGTATTATATTGGAAATGGCGCTAAGACATACAGTATTAGATTGAAGAAGCTTGCTTTAGTTCCAAGCATCGATTGGTCAGAAACATATGACCATATTCGTGTGGTTCTAACTAATGACGTTCGATTTCTCAATTACATCAATGATAAGAGGGAACGCGACGAAATGGGGAAGGATGATAAAAATACCCCCCAACAGATATGGCAATATATTGGATCAAAAAGGAAAAGAGTCAATGCTTCAGAAGGAGATATTGCTGATCGCACCAAACAGAGACTTGCGTATCGCAGTTCGCAGCGTTCTTCATCGAGAGGACAGTTTTCTCTTCGATAATTCAACTTCAACAGCGAGTGATCAGTCTGATACCAAACTCAAATTGTTTTGGACCATTAGTAAAAATAAGGAATTACTTGAGGCCAATGGTTTAGAAAAGAAGATTGTTCCCATCCTTAAAGGGACAGTTAAATCATCACCTGTTGATGAAATGGTTATGTATGGGTCGATGGTAATTCAATCAGCGTCTTTGGTAAGAGTAGCAATCGAGCAAAACAACCGATCACGAAGGAGGTCAATTGGCAACTTACGCTACGTTCATTTATCAATATGATTAGAGGCGGAGGACTTCAGTTAGAGGTAATCGGGAAGAATGACGAGGAAATTGACGTAAAGGATTTCACACCAGACGGCGGAGAAGCTAAATATGGCACAAGGAGTGGTATCGATGAAGATATGAACCCAAAGCTGAGCAATGCGGACAATGATGCTAAAAAGATTTTAACTGATTATTACACACAACTTCATTCGAAGGGTATTAAAATCCCTTTTCGACTAAAACCAATTGTACAGACAACTGATAATGTTGAACCCCATCCAAAATATTATTTTGGTGAGCCATCTGGACCCAGACCACTAAACATTAGAAATGGAGAACACAAACAAGTATCTGGTGAAGCTTGGAAAGGGGCCAATGAAGGTATCAGATGGATGGATACATTTCTATCGCTGCTTGATGGATTTGCGGATTTGGATAGATATTTCAAGGATGTTGAGTATCCATTTCCATCAAGTGATGAAGAAGCAGCTAAATTGGTAAAAGAGAAGAAACTAAATAAGCAACGACGTAAAAACCTTGATGATAACCTCAAAATAGTAAATGAGGTGATCCTTAAATCGGCCTATGATATCAAGCGTCAAAGTAATGAGCAGTATGATCACGACGATAACTTGCAAAAGGTTCATGATGACTCGGAGGCAGCCTTTCAAGCTTATGGTGAAGCGCAGAAGCGATATGAAGAAACTAAAAAGGCAGTGAAGGGGTCAAACTCAAAATCAGCAAGAGCAGCAATGAAAGCGACAAAGGCAGTCTATTCAGCGAAGTCAAAGCAATACACTCAAGCTTTACATGGAAAAACAGATGTAGAAGACTTTAATGACCGACAAAATCAACGAAAGGTAAAAGGAGTTCTTAATGATATGGTTCATGTAGTTAGTGGGAGTGGCTTGAAGGGGCGTGGTCTAAGAGGTGCTGGTGTTGCTCCATTGGAAGGTGCAATTCGTCGTGGAAGAACCTATAATCTCAATGAGATTCAAGTTTTGGCGACTCCAAGCGCCTACGTTTATCGTCAGCTGGGTAGCAAGTACATCCGTTTGCCTGATCTTGATGCTAAACCCTTGTAATCGTACAGCCCCATCGATGTAAATGCGGACCTCAATGCCAGATCAGTGATAGTCTCCAAACCATGATCAGAACCCTTGTGTATAAGAACCACATCGATCAAGCCGCTTACAATAAGCTCAGTATCGATGATAAAAAGCTGTTTAAAGAGATCCTCGCCATTACTCATCTTCAGTACAACTTTCATGATAAGCTAACGGACCCTCGGGAGACACTTAGAGCTGAGTACGATAAACTTAAAGGAGAGATGGAGTTAGGGAATGACAATCCAAGTATCATCAAGCAGCTCAAGTCTCTCACAGTAGATATGTACAGCAATCGAATGATTAACGATAAAGAGTTTAAGGAAATTATAACTCGACTACTGTAGAAGCATGTTCTTCTTCAACCCACGCATTATTTCCAGTTCAGGTGGTAGCTATGGCGATAACGCCGATCTCAACGTCGCCGAGCTTAGAGCCATTATGAAGAATCTGATCATTCAAGATCGCCCCCAGAAAACTCAGGCAGCTGTTTGGGCTACTGACCTTGAGAAGTCTATCAGGAAGGAGGATGCATCGACTCAGACAGAGGGTGGTCGCGTCTGGGCTTACCAACCGACAAAAAAACTAAAACTGTGAAGACGTTCGCTATCTAAGCAATACCGCTTCGTACAAGTCTATTTGCACAGCCTCGATAGACTGAAATGTTATTATCGCTGATAGAAACCTCAAGTATGGCAGACTCTCCCTCGGGGGGTTGGGTGGGGAGGAAAACACTATCACCAAGAACAATAATTTTATCAGCTTGGAGCATGGTCGATCCCACAATCTGACGCGGGTCATCGGTAGTCGAATTCGTTTTGAGCTCTTTACTCGGTCCGCAACCCATGTTGTATATCACTACCAAAGATATTTTTTCGATAGGAAATCGGCACTATACGGAGGATAATCAACTTTGTGTCGTCTATAGTATCTCCTACGACGCTCTGGATCCTTGTGATCAAGGTGTGAGTACGCTTTCAAAGGGGTTTGATCCCGAAATTGTTGGTATCTACTATCACCAAAATCAATTTTTCGTAGCTTTCCAGTATCAATGCGTACCCATACTCGATACTTCTTGGAACTTGATGGACTTAACTCCCAGCGCTCAATCCTCATGATTGCTCTATATTAGCCAAACGATTTTTTTCAGATCTTCAATCTCAGACAACATATGCTGAATCATTTTCATGTTGTATGCAGCAATCCGACTGTAATCAATGTTTAGCTGTTGCTTATCAGGTTCAAGCGTTGGATCTTTCCCTTCTTCGATATCATCCCTATAAAATATACTGATTAAATCGGTTAGGTGAGCTGAGATGAGGTCTTGAGCGATGAGGCCTACCTCTTGACCAGGGCGATTCTCCGATTCGATCCAGTCATACAAAACTACATCACAGGTATCGTAGAGACGCTTGATTCGATCGAGTGGCGCAATCTGGATGTTCTTCTTCAATCGGCGGTCGCTCGTCATCGCCATGGCTGTACAAGCGATATATCCTCCGAATATACCGGCGACGCTGTATGTGATCGGTCCAAGAGCCGACTCTGTCGCGCCAGAGTCCGTTCGGAGCCTATAAACGGTTAAACCACCGGAACCAAAAACAAAACTGTTGCTACCTGATATATGCAGAGGAGCGCTTGGTGTTGTAGTTCCAAGTCCTAAGCGCCCTGTCGTAGTTAAAATCATTGACGTCGAGTTATTGATACCAAATCGAAGATCATTATTAGTGTCATTACCGAACCAGGTCGCGTTGGTACTTGTACCACTCGATCCGTTGCTCACTTCGATTTGAAATTGAACTGGGGTTATATTCGATCCAGATAGGGTCATCATTCAGGTATAACTCCCATCTAAGTAGCTATATCCTGATCCTTTGATTGATATATATTCATTTGTTGCTGTAGAGTTGATACCGAGCTCTGTCAGCGATCCTACTGTCGTAATTTGCGATTGGTTGCCATATGCTAAGAACCCCTTGATGAACCCACCGCAATCGATGTTTCCTGACGTATATAGACTTGATAATGTCAGCGAGCTCGGAATAGATGTTAGGAAGCCAGAGAGATCATAATATGTCGAACCCTGTCGTAAGTTCGTGCAACTAATTGTACTGGCCGATACATATTAATATTTGCGATATTTAATCTCGAGTCGCATAATAAAACTTTATTGGCTGTAGCACTGCCAAAACTAACTCCGGATATGTAGGAGACTAAGATCGTACGTATTCCCGTTCTGGCGATATTCTCGACAATCGATGTAGCTTGAAGCGCCTGTTATCGATATCGAGCGCGATGATCCACTGAGCGATAAATTTCCAACCGAAGTGATATTCGGTTGAGAAGCTGTTTGTAGCGTACCAGTAATGTTAGTGGCACTTAGCGATGAAATGCCGGAGATATTACCTGAAGCACCCGGAACAAGAGCAGATCCTATCGATACCGTTCCTGGCACTACTCCGCTAAGGTAGTTCATCCTGTAATCATCCTTACTCAAATACAGAGTTTGCGCGTAATCAAAGGTTAGATAACCACTGGTGTCCAATGTCAGATTGAACGCGGGGTTATAGATTGATGATTGAAAGTTGGTTGTGGATATGAAAAACCAGAACTCATTTTGTTTAATCCTATATAGATCAAACGATTTTAGTCATGAGCGCTATTCCAAACTACGGTGGTTCGTTACCGAAAAATTACAAGTCAGCCGCTATGGGTGATATCCCAGCACTTGACATTAAAAAATTATTTAGAATGGTGGTCCTTGGTCCATCGTTGATGACTACAGCAACGATAAGCTACTTCAAAAGAATATCTTCTCACATTACTACACCAGGGGCCGACACTTCAAATTGAGTACCATACTCCTAAGCCACAGCTACTTTGCTACTGATAAGATGATTCGATTGAATTCGGAGTATGTAGTGATCCTAAAGGCTAATTCGAAGTGTGATCTTCCGATGGTTGTACGTGATTTCAACATCAAGGGCGTTGATGATCGATCAATCGTCTATTACTATAATAAAGCCACTGAGCGCAAAGGACAAATGTTGTTCATAGATTCTGTCAAAGGTCAAATCAGATACAATTTTGACAGACCAATCACGATTGAAGACTAATTTCAATTTATCGATCAGAATATGTTTAGAATCATATACTAATCAATATGGCAAGCTTTCTGAAACTTGACTCTACCAATCTCGTTAAAGATGGATACAATTCGTCTTGGAAGTATTCTTTTCCTGGTTCGGCTGCTGACTTTCGTGATGTAGCTTGTGCTGTTCAATCCATCACGATGTACAACTCCGAATACAATATCGATGCTGCTCAGTTCTGGAACAATAGCTTCAAAATCGAAGTTCCTACTGCCGGAACAACATCGTCAATCAGTATAACACTCCCTGATGGAATTTATACATACGCTGACATTAGTCGGAGCATTCGTCGGGGCTCTCGTTAATGCTAGATCGTATTTGATCAATCCATCTGGGGAAAATGTCTTCTATATCCAATTATCAGAGAATAGCGTGTATTATGCTGGCCAGTTTGATTTCAGCCCTACACCAACGTCTCTACCTAGTACAGATTGTACTTGGGTAAGACCTGCTTCAGGATTGTACTCCTCTGGAGGTACTGGTTGCCGACTACTATTCGTGTTCCTCGACTAATCATTGATAACGCGTCTTTTGGGAAGGTAGTAGGACTTCCTGCTGGTACGTATCCTTCTACCTCTGCGACGGTTGCAAGTGCTCAGCTCTCGAATATCATTCCTCAGATTCACCCTACCAGCTCATACATCGTTCGCTGTGATATGATCAAAAATGACTACGTTGCATCTGGCGATATTCTGAGTGCATTCGATCGAGGTGATGCTCAGGTAGGTCAGCTAATTTCATACAAGCCGAGTCAGTATGCTTGGATGAACTGTCTCAATGGCTCGCGTACCTCAATCACGATCAGTATCTATAATCAGAATGATCAGAAGGTCAAGTTCCGCGACACTTCCGTCTCAATCATGCTCTTGCTGAGACCAAAAAATAAGTTGGCTAACACTACTTTTTTTTAATCAAAAGCTCATAATCGAAATGATCTAGCTATCACAGGCTTCTTGCTCATAGCTCGAATCTTAGCCATGTGATCCTTAGCTTCTTTTGAATCCTTAGCAAATTTCTTACCCTTCGTGGCTACTCCTACTCCATAACGACGACGGACCTCGCCTCGAATAGACTTAATTCGATCCCCACGCTCAGGCTTCGTTGCCTTACTCAGTAGAAACTTCTCTCCAGCATCAACTGCATCGGTTAGAACTCCTTTACGTTGTGCATAGGATAGAGCATGCTTTGCTGTCTTCCTCACATCTGCAATTGATAGACGACCGCCTTCTTTCTCCACCGCTGTCAGCGTTGTATATGCCGACTCCTGTCAATGACTTAATTGCTGCTCTGACAGGGATTGCGGCTTGAGGAGCTCCAAATGCCGTTGCAAGAGCTGGTACTGCTGCATCAAGTCCTTTGCTGAGTAATCCACTATCCTTTACAAATTTGAACGCGGAGGATAGACCAGACTTAATCTTACCCCAAATAGAGCCTCCTTGGGCTCGCTTATAACCCTTCTTAATTTCATGCCTGGTAATGTCAAGACGCACGCCGCGACTTGCCTTCCGAGCTGTGATCACCTTCTCATAAGAGGCTGGATGGAGATGGATAACAGAGCCACTACCCTTGAGTTGATCAGCTGTCAGACTTAGCTTACCAGTCTTGAGAGCTTTGGTCAGCTTGGGAGCTGGTACGTCGCTTGAAATAGTTAGTTCGCGATACATTATTGCTATATATATATAAATAGAAAATGCATACTATTCCGATAAATAATGTGGTATATTATATAGTATTAGTACATTTGTACCATGATCCGACATATCTATCGTATCATCCATTTGGAAAGCGACATTCAATACGTTGGTTCTACGTTTAATGAACCCCGTAAGAGATGGCAGATGCATAAGAAACATTACCACGAATGGCTAAGTGATAAGCATCGGGGTATGGCAATCTACACTTACTTTCAACAACATGAGTTTGATAAGTTTAAACTGGTCCTGATCAAAAGCTACGAAGTGGAAGATCGTACTCACCTTGAAGCCTATGGACAATTATGGATTAATAAAATAAACTGTGTCAATAAGTATAATCCATTCAGAACCACTAAGCTCTATAATAGACAGTATAAGAAAGCATATCGAGAAGCTAACAGAGAAGCCCTAAACGCAAAGAAAAATGAGAAGCACCACTGTGAATGTGGTGGAAAATATACGTTATCAAACAAAGCTGTCCATTCCAGATCTAAGAAGCATCAAAAATGGCTAAGTCAAAATAGTTAAATTCAGATCTCTGAATCGATTTAATATACTCATCTTGTTTTTTTGTTTGCAATTTAACCAGAGCATACACCATATTCCACAATAGTTGTCATACGTACCTTGGTATTGTTTGAGGTTGTACTTAACGATTCCGTACTTTGTTGGGGCTGCCTCGTCCATTGAATCGAAGAATTCACCATCATTAACGGCCGTCCAGTGTCCTACATCCATATTAGCTTGTCGTAGCAAAATCAGATATGTACCTTTCTTTGGGAGCGGCTTCGTTATCTCACTTGATTCAAAGATATCATCGAGATGTACCCCAATACGCTTGGCAAGTTCGATAAGACCGTGGTCGGATGTGAAAGCCTTGACGAGCTCCATAATAACTAATTTTGAAAAAGTATATTACATGTCATATAGAATTTTAACAATGCGTGAAACTCAACTATCCGACCAATATTTGTACCAGAGCTCTCTCAAGAGCGATCCGGAGATTAAAGTCTCCGCTGGCAAGCGTGTGCCGTTTGTAATCGATCTTAATCAAGGCTCGTACCAAAATGGCGTTTTTACTATTGACGCTACGGCTCAGCTAAACGGAAGCGAGGGCTTCGCCTGCCTTCGTGATGCGTACATCATGTTACCATACGAGGTATCGACGAAGAATACGCACGCTACAAATGTACAGTACGCAGCCAACCGATTTTGTGTTGCTCCCAAGTCCTACGTCGCTGGTACTGTTTCTGCTTCAGCGTCGGTTGCAAATGATGGTTTTGCAAAGCGTCTTCTTTCAAACCGTCCAAATGCTGATGCTGACTCATCTACGACTTGGCCATCTACCGGTGCTGCTGCTGCAACAACTACCATCGCTAATCAGCTGGGACGTGGTGCTTTCGCAGCTGGATCTGGTGCTGCTGGTGCTATTATGGGAACGTGGAACTATATGTTGAAAATTAAACTTGTGGATCTTCACCCGACTTTTAAGGAGCTTGACTTGATGGCTAACCCACAAATCCGTCTTCGTTTCCGCGTTAATCAGGGCACTTCAGCTATCGATATTGACAGCTCCCTTAGAATGACGCTAACGAGTACTACACTTTCGAGCGGTAATACTTGTCCATTTATGGTTGCTTCATCTGCAAGTAACAATCCAATGAATAGCGCACTTTCTGTTGCGGGTTCGATTGCAGTTTCTTGGGGTGCTGTTGCCAATGCACTTGAACCCACTATTGATGGAACTTACATGCCTTTCACTACGTCTCGCCTGTATGTACCGTTAGTAGTAATAGCCATCACATTACCGACAGTTTTTTTTCTTAGCTTTATTTAACAAGGAGATTAGGGCTAACCGTTTCGAATGCAATGCTACGACTTTGACGACACAACCTCTCGACCACCTTAGGACGAGAGAAAGCGCCACCACTTCAGAAGTAGTTTTAAATGCTCTCGTCTCCTTAGAAGCGACAGCCGGTGGTTTCAACGAGGACAACCTCTCGACCACCTGAAAGTGAGAGGAGCAGGCAACACTTCAGATATAGCTTCACAACCTCCTTGAGACTGAAGAAGACTCGGATAGATTTTGAAAACCAAATTCAGATTGATCCTGAAGGATAAACTACTAAGTATATAGGCAAGGTTTCAATATTAACAATGTGCAACTTTATTATGAAAACTGGTGAGCTGTGTCCAAAATCGAAATCGAAGGAAAGGTGCTGGATCCACCCGATAAGTAAATTCTCTGTAGCAGTATCGGATATTGATAAAGCAGAGAAAATGATGGATATTATTTTTATGGCTCGACTCCATCATAACGTTTCATGTCCATGTGGTAAGTCTATGAAGCGTTGGGATTACGCGCATCATTGTACTTACCCAAAGCATAAAGCTTGGGTTTTGACCATGCCAACTACGGAGAACGAGCATTTATGGAGCATAAAACCACTTGATGTAAATGCTAACATCTTGGTGAATGATGAGCGAACTAATGAATTTACTTCAATGCAATGAATCCAGTCATACTTTGTTTTCCTTTCAAGATTCATATGGGTTATTGAGAGAAAAAGAAGTCATTGTCTTACATCAGCTCATCAATAGCAGCACATAGCTTCGGCGCCTTTTCAGTTACGAATTTGGATGCACGCAACCACTGTAGATTTTGTTCATCAATAGCAAATACTTGCTTTATGGACTTGCCCTTGTACTTCCCGAAATTTAGAAGGTACGATCCATCATCGGATCCATTTGCAAACTTGCTCATAAGAAAATTGGCAATTTATGCACAAGTTTGTTTGGACAGTTTCTAGTTTAAATCGATCGACAGTCATCAGCAACTATCACCAAAAATATTGTTTTCGCCAAGTCTATTTGACTGTAGATGAAACAACATAAAGCGCCATTGTAACGAGGTGTTCGTGTCGGCAGTTCTAGAACTACCGTTTGTCGTTTAAAAAACTCAATTTTGACAATGAGAATCCCGGATAGTTCAAATAACCAAAAAACTGTATCAACGCTATATAGTATTGCAAATCGGATGATACTAGCATCCAGCATTTACGCCCTGGATCTGAATAGCTTGAGGAACATCACGCTCTGTCAGGCGACTAACGTCAGCGATAAGAACACGGTTAGTTAGAGACCACGTCTGATAGTCAAGGAGACCATTCACCAATTCAGGAGTCAGTTCACCGTTAATCGCAGCGATCTTTGCCAGTTCGTTGTGAAAGTGGTGGAAGTCGTGTTCATGGCTAATGTCGAACACCTGAGTAGAACCAATACGAACATTGAAGTTGCGAATCGACGAACCAGGATGGAGAGTCCAAGGAGCACTATCAAAACGACTCTGGAACTGCTGAACAGCAGCCGAAGCGTAATTACCAGTCTGTTCGGCGAAAGGGAGGAGAATGACGTACTTAGCGTTCTTAACAGAAGCCGATAATTGAAGATCAAAAGCAGCATTCAGCTGACTCGATTGCTTTCCAATACCAGCGCGCTGGTAAAACCATTGAGCATAGCAATCATTGTAGCGAACCTTCTTGACGGGTTTAGAGATGATCGCCTGAGGGTTCTCGAGATGGACAAACGGTAGTAGTGATAGCCAGCACATTACACCGGCAGTTTTTTTTCTTAGCTTTATTTAACAAGGAGAATAGGGCTAACCGTTTCTAATGCAATGCTACGACTTTGACGACACAACCTCTCGACCACCTTAGAACGAGAGAAAGCGCCACCACTTCAGAAGTAGTTTTAAATGCTCTCGTCTCCTTAGAAGCGACAGCCGGTGGTTTCAATGAGGACAACCTCTCGACCACCTGAGAGTGAAAGCAACGTCTTTTGGATCATAGGAACTCTTTGTACATGATTGATCTACATATGAGTTCAGAGAGAATTAATCAAGAATGCAATATAGCCAGAATATACTCCATATGCCACAATATTCATCGTATGTGGATTGATATTGCTTAGTGTTGTATTTACTAATCTTGAGAACTGTTGGACCCGCTTCTCCCATACTATCAAAATATTCATTATTATAGACGCAAACCCAGTGTCCCACGTCCATATTAGGCTTGTGAAGCACTATAATATACGATCCTTTCCGCGGTAGTGGCTTTTTAATTTCAGATAATTCGACAATACCATCTAACTGAACCCCAATCGTCTTTGCTAATTTAATTAAATCATGATCGCTCGTAATCGCTTTGATTAGATCCATAATGTAATATTTTAATTTTTTTGGAACTATATGGATGCTCATATAGTTAAACCCATAGATTTATCGATGTCTGCTACTCAACTCGCCGACCAGTTTCTATACCAGAGCTCGCTGAAGAGCGACCCGGAGATTAAGGTATCGTCCAACAAGCGCGTACCGTTCGTAATCGATCTCAACCACGATATGATTCGAACTGTTCGCCGTGGTATTAAAAGCCGTTTCGGTGTGGGCGTAGCGTCTAAGAAGACTAAATTAGTCAAGGGTAGCGCTGACGCTAAGGCGTATATGGCGAATCTGAGATCTAAGCGTAAGCCCGCTAAGCTCGCTGGAAGCTTCCATCTCTAACTAAAAAAAAAAGCAACTTTTTTCCCTTGCTTACTTCTTTGAACGGATCAGAAGCATAATCGAAACGGATGTGTCTCTAAAATGAACGCGCTGATCGTTCTGGTTGTAAATGGTAATCGTAATCGAAGATCGAGCACCGTTGAAGCAATTCATCCAAGCATACTGACTCGGTTTGTAAGCAATCAATTGACCAATATCAGCATCACCTCTATCGAAAGCGCTCAGAATATCACCAGACACGACATAGTCATTCTTAACAAGAACACAACGTACAATGTAGCTCGATGTGGGATTAACCATGGGGATAGTGTTCGAGATCAGTGAGTAAGCGGTTGTTTGTAAAACCGACGGATATGTACCATTCGTGAAGCCAACTACCATTCCAAACGAAGCATTGTCAATGATTAGACGAGGAACGCGAGTCGTGGTTGGGAGACCTGATCCACCAGCAGAGTAAAGCCCTGTTGCAGGTCTTGTGCATGTTCCAATAGCGATTGGGGTTGGTGAGCAATCGAGCTGACAAGCATAATAGACTGAGTTCTCACTGATTTGAATGAAGAAGACATTGTTGCCGCTGACATCGATGAGATAAGCGCCAGCCGAGACCAACGCGGTCTGAATATAGCGATTGATATCGGCATAGCTGAAGTATCCATCAGGAAGATTAACACTAATCGTAGATGTGGTTCCAGCAGTCTGGACCTCTACCTCGAACGTATTGTTGGCAAAAGCCAGCGAATCAATGTTGAATTCGGAGTTGTAGAGACTAATCGATTGGATCGCGCATACTGAGTCAGAGAAATTAGCAGCAGATCCGGGGAACGAGTACCGCCACTGGGAGTTAAGACCATCTTGGACCAAGTTAGTGCTATCGATTTTGACAAATGACGCCATTGTTGTTGTATAACTCTGTTAGGGTCGAAGACACTGACTACGTCTAGCTTTCTTCTCTATATTTAGGAAATCAAAGTTCCCGCGGATCTAAAATTTTATCAAAATTCCAACGCATCTGACCCTTGACTCCATCGATGACTAACGCCTGACCAATGTGCGACGTGCATTTATTGTATGCTCGGAAGATCATTTCCTGGCTTATTCCGGGCAGATTGTAATCCTTGAGAATGACTTGTAGATCTCGCTTCGAATTAGCCTTTAGGATGACGCACAGCTCTGAGTTTAAGCGAATCATCTTAGGTAGCGCAAAGAAACTATGAGCCAGAAGAATTGAGCTCAGTTTTTTTTTTGTAGTGTCGGCATCGGATGTAGAACGTCGATACCAATCTTTCGAGTACGTGTTTGTCGGTTGTGATATCATCGAAAATCACTAATTCTGGCTTACCACTCGCGAGGGGAGTTCGTCGAATCTGATCAACCGTTGGAGCTGTGTCGGGGTCGTAGAAGGAGACGAATCCATCAAGCTTGTCGCGAAGGTAATCGTACAACGGCTGATTCGGATTGCGGCAAATGACATGGAGGTATGCATAGACATTCGGCGAGCTCTTGATAATATGAAAGGCCATGTTAGTCTTGCCAGATCCGCTCGGAGCGAGCATAATCATTCTATACAACGCGGGGATAACTAAATCCTTAATCATAATCGATTTCCCAGGTCTATACTGCTTGGGAATCGCATTCGAGTAATCAGGAACTAAGCTCATGTTTTATCGTTCGATACTATATAGATTAGAAGAAAAATGAGTGGATTCTCATATCCCCAACCAACCTTCATTTCTGCTATCTACAACCCGGGATTCTATCTCTCGTTGGATGCAAACGGCTACTTGACCTATGACTACGCCAAAACCATATTTTTGGATAGGAATGACTATCGCTTGAGTTATCTAAGTGGAATTACGGCTGGAATAGGTAGCGCTGGAACAGTCCTGGTACTTAACTCAACTGGGTCGATTACAAGTGGAATCGCATCATTAACAATGACAAACTTAATTCTAGGTACAGTCACTATTGGTTCTACTGAAGCTTGATATCTTAGCGGTCTCACTGCTGGTACTGCTGCTAACAGCAAAGCGTTGGTACTTAGCAACACTGGATCCATTACCGGCATTACTTCATTGACTACCGGAACAATCAACGCGAGTACCTATCAGCAAGATGGAACAACGTACAGTCTAGCATCGTTTTTGACAGCAGTCCCGAGTTCATTCACTTCAAGTGGTACTATCACAGCAGGAACAGTCAATGCGACTACTTATAGACAATCTGGAACAACGTACAATCTAGCATCGTTTTTGACGGCAGTACCGAGTTCATTCACTTCGTCCGGTACTATCACAGCAGGAACCGTTAATGCGACTACCTATCAGCAAGGTGGAACAACGTACAATCTAGCGAATATGCTTACGACTAGTACATCATCAATCTCATTAGGCGGTACTCTTAGTGCCAACACGGTCAGTTGTACCAATTTAACCCAGAACGGTGCCTCGTACAATCTAGCAAGCTTCTTAACATCAATCCCTAGCTCATTGAGTCTATCATCACTCACCGTCTCAGGCACAGGAGCTCAATTTAACACTAGTGCGGGCAACACTGATTCAATCTATTTACCAGTTGGATCATACGCTATGTATCTTCGAAACAATTCGAATATCATCTCAACCAGTGTAGGGTTAGCTTTCCTAAACGACTCGTCGGGAGTGTATAGTACAACTACCCGAGCGCAACTATTAGCACGTTAAGACGATCTAGTACTCAGTACGATGGTAGTGATATCGAATTCTACACAAAGGGCTCTGCTAGTCAAACAGGTGCTTTATATCGATTAGCTTCGCTTCATGGTACTACTGGTCAGCTTTCTATAGGAAGCAATAACGGTTATATGGATCTCAATATTCTGAAGGACAACGCTGGAGCATCAATTCGTATAAGAAGCTGTCAAAGCACTGCCAATTGCTTCACAATCACTTACTCGTACGTTGGCAGTTCGTACGCTCAAAATCGTCTTCAATTTGACAATTACGGCTTCAGCGGGCAACAATGTTGGTTCGGTGATAACTCAGTCGCTATCAATAGCCAAGACGTACCACCCGCGAAGTTTGCCGTTAAGGGCGATACTACAAAGATGTATGGCTCTTGGGATAGGGTTCAACGCTGGTCGAACGATCAATCTACTCAGATGACCGTTGAAATGTTAGTGTATAATGAATCAGGAGGTAGCAATAATAGCTCTGGAGGAGGAACCTGTTTAGGTACTATGACGAACGACCCGTTCAAGATCATGACTAATGGCTCTGCTAGGGCTCTGTTCAACACATCAGGTCGGTTTATGGTCGGCGGCAACTTTAGCGCAGAAGCGACCATTCACAGTGGCGGCGCATCATGGGCTAACGAAGAGTTTTACACGAAGATCAACGCGTCCAGTATATGTTCGTACCGAGCCAATTGGTCATCAGCGAACTACTGGGGATGGGGAAGCGACGGTACGGTGGGCTCTATCAGAGCTGGTATATGTAATGCCTCGGGATCATGGCTGGGATATGTACCAATCCGTGGAGGTGCTTATACCAATGCCTCGGATGAAAGATTAAAGACAGATATTGCCAATGTCCCTTATGGTCTGGATGCGGTCATGCTTATGAAGCCACGTAAATATAAGATGATCCAGGAAGGAACTCAGCATGTCGGTTTTATCGCGCAGGAGCTCTATGACATCGTCCCTGAAGCAGTTCAGGAAGGCGCTAATGATGATATGAATGAGAATGGTTATCCAATCAATCCATGGGGAATTGATCTCACTTCGCTGACATCAGTGTTGTGTAAAGCCATTCAGGATCAACAGGCACAAATCGAAGAGTTGAAGAGAATTGTCTCGACTCTAATATAGATCTACCAATGAGTTGCTTCTCGAGTAAGGAGATTGAGTCAAACCTTGAGACGAACGATGTTCGAGGTCGAAGACCCTCGGACAGAGTTCCGAGAGTCTCCTCTCCACCGTCTCAGATAATAGGCTCTACACAACTGAGAGCTGACCAAATTGTTGTACTTGGTGATAGCGTATTTTTACCGACAAAAGACCCTGAAACAGGCGAAAGTGCGATACTCGATATCGAAGTGCCGACAAAAAAATGAGAGTCTATCGAGGCTATAAGAATCGATTGTTTAGAAATGGCATAAGCTAAGCTCACAGCGAGAAGGTCTTTACCGTTTCTTTCTTCTTTCCATACAGCCAAACCTGACCGCCGCTGGCGGACTCAGTCTGCGTGGATGCATCCGAAGTCGTTGGAAGTTTAGTATCAACCCATGCCTTAGCCTGAATTGTTTAGGGCCGCTCTCGAATGATCAAGTTCTTCATGATTGTTTTGAGCTCAGCGATATTGAGATCGGCATCATCTCCATAGGAGCCGCCTGACTGAGCAATAATCCGTGGGTTAAGGAAAAACATCGTACTCTATTCGAATGAATTTCGAAGGGTCGCAGATCTTTCGAACAAGTTCGCTAAGCTCTGCTCTATAGTAGTCGAACGATAACATTTTTGAATTCGTCATCAGAAATTAAGTGATTCGAATACATATCCACAGTGATGACCTTCAATTGCTTGAGAACACTGGGATTGTCATTACCTAACTCGATCTCGCCCTTGAGCTTAAAATATTCGGCCTTGAGCGCCTCCAGTGGATCAACCAACTTCTCAGAGAAACTATGCTGGAGATGAGTAGCGGCAAGAATCTCCTTGAAGGTTTTTGTTGTCATCGGTTGATAGTTGATCATACGATGATTGGTTGATATTCGTCGAATACACCAGATCCTTGAGCATCTTCTGAAGCTCTTCACTCACCTCTCGCTTAGGACCGACCTTACGACGATTAGGTTGAACGATAACGAGCATTCCTGCATCGAGATCAGGGATTCGAATGTACTTGCTTCCCAACGGTTTGTAGGTATAGGCGGAGGGCGTTGCCATGCCTTGAATGTCGTTGAGATTGTACGTCCGACCTTTGCGAACAACACCATCTAACTTTGGCTGACCTCCAAGGTGAGCTCTGCCCGCCCCGCGTAGGCCTCGACCGACTACGTTATCTACCATTGATGATACAGTCCTCCCCACCTCGCGTTTAGATGCGATGTTGTCAAATTCATCAAGATCCATGTCAGGGTAGCCCTTTTTGAACAGTGTGTATTTCTTGAGCTTGCTGTTATAATTAGCCTTGGTAGCTCTCATTGCAGCGGTTGCACCTTTGATATTAGACTTCGCAGCCTTGCTATGTCTGGATTTAGTAGCTTGCTTTGTCTCATCATACCTTTTCATAGTTTCTCCATAATCCTGGAACGCAGCCTCGGCTTCGTCGTGTAGCAATTTTAGTGATACATATGGATCAATGCTCGTCTCCTTCATCGAGATGTTGCCTCAGTGGATTTAGTATTCCTTTTAAGAACTCCATCAAGTATTCCGAGATTCTGAGTTAGGTTATCTTGAGCAGCTTTCTTATCAGGACTCTTTCGATTGATACCCGTTAGATATTTGTCAAATATTTGAAAGCCATCTATCAGTGCTGTGAATGTATCCATCCAACGAATATTCGCCATGAGATCGCGTAAATCATTAGCCGAGGTAGCCTTTTTATCATCAGAATATCTGACATTGAATAGACGCTTCTGAGTTGGATTACTGAAACAGAGACCGTTCTGAACCTTCCCGCCATCTGTAGTATCAACAACTGGATTTGGCTCAAATGCGAGCTTTACCTTTTGTTTGCGAAGCTCTTTAAAGAATTCACTGAGAATGAGTTTGGCATCGTTATCAGCATTAGTTAGATTCTTATCTATATCGGCATCAATACCGCTTTTAATTCCATGCCGAGCCTCAGCCTCGTCTGAACTCGGTGTGTATGGATTTGGCGTTAATTCCCCTACAGTCATCGTCAGGCGATGTCGATGAATCAACAGCAAAGCTGTCCTCAAGCCGTTGTTTGCTACGATTTGAGTCATCATTCTTCAGTAGTGATAGCGTCTTATCAGCATCTGACGCCCATTGAGTGTCTGCATACATCGAACGGTTGGCGAATGCTTGACGAACCCGTCGCTGGGAACGTTCTAACAAATCCAATCGCTTTTGCTCTCGTTGAGCAATGCTTGTGAAGTTCGGAAACATGGTTCTATCGTATATATTAATCAATTATTTTTGCTGTGGTTTTGAAAATTGATATCGTTTCTTCGCGATTCTTGGGACTGGCCCCTCCTCCCACTCGCCCATCGTATATTTATGAACGATGTCGTTTCGACGCTTTTGCATAGCATAGTACGCGGGAAGAACCTCATCGATTGGTAGATCAAACAATTCCTCGACCTGATTTTTATACGTGGGATCGGTGATTACATGCTTGTAGGCTCTGTCTTTACCTCCATTGATTCGAGCGAGGTGAAGCTTGATGTAGTCGCATCGCTGAATGTCAATGATCATATCGTTGAAGCGCGAAGTTTTCTCGACATAGAACCTAACTCTCTCGTGCATTTTTGCGAGCTCTCGCTTGTACATAGCGATTTTATAGTCCTTGTCGTGTTGCTTACAATATCCACTCTTGAGAGCGGTTCGAGAGCATTTCTCATTCGATTTCGTAGACGCGTTGCAATTGGGAGACGGTATCCGAGGGTGTCTATAGGACCCCTGAGGGATCTTCGATCCTCTCCTTTCAACGTCGTTTGTCATGATTTTGATAAAGTTTTGGGTATATATATAGATGGGGATATTTAACTCGAAGATGAATATCGAATATATCGATACTGATCCATTCGACGCGGAGGGGGTATATGACAATCGATTCCTTGAGAAAGAAGTAAAAAAGAGAAGCCTACGCTTGAGCCAAAGCGTCAAGTGCATTTTGATCTACGGACGCCCTCAACTCCGCGAATCGTTAAATGTCCGGAAGATCTGAAGTCTATCACCCTCTAAGACTCTTGTCGCGGTGTTGAAACCCCGTTCCAATACTCCTTCTCGAGTGTCGATCTTCGATTCTTATTGATTAAGCGGAGGTTATCCTGGGGCTCCCAGGAGTCGGGTTCATTACCAACCCACTTCACTAAATATTTGTATTTACCAGATCGCATTTTTTTGTGGTCTAATATCTTTTCGGCTTCTAAGATATCACCCTTGTTAATTGTGGCGTCAGTTGTCTTCGATTGCACTATTTTCAAATCGTTTGGTGATTTGTAGAGTGTATGACCATTCTTTGACCTAATTTCAACTCGGTGCTCTACTCCATCTGGCAGCTTCCTTGTCAAATGTTCGCTTCTTAAGGCGGTAAAGGACGTTTGTACCAACTTCAAGCTCGTTTTCAATTTTTTCTGCTTCCTCTTGGTTATGTGTTATCTCATCTTCTATAACTTTACCTTTTGCATCGTTAGGACTCATACCAATCGACCGATGAATGGTGCTATTGTAGTTTGTAATAATATCATTTACCAGTTTTTGTGTGATTCGCTTCGGATCGATTTTGGTTAATCGCTGCTTTACGGTTCTGTTGAATCTTTCGATTTTACCCATAGTACCATGATCACCAGGTTCGTTATTAAAATGTTCGATCTTTTTGGATTTGAAGAATTCTTGTGCTTGGGTGTTCATGAATTCGCTTCCATTGTCGCTGGTGAGTATATCGACCTTATTACTACGAACAAATGTTTTAAGAGATGTGAGCACAGTTGGCGCAGTCTTATTCGTCAATAGCTTAGCATACCCAAGGCGAGAATTGATATTGATAGCCGTCAAAATTGGTCGTTTTTCCCAGAACGCAAGATCCATTTGCCATGAATTGGGGTTATGAGAAGCAATTTTAAATCCATCGTATTCCCGTTTTTGCTCTTGAAACCGTTGTATGCCTGTCTGGGTCGCATACCATTCCTTCACAGCTTTGAATGTGATTTTGGGGTCTAACTCCTTTGCCTTCTGATACAAAGCCTGAGCACCGACATATCCCGTTTTAGGGTCATAATATAACTTTGCCAGTTGCTGATCCAGCGTACCTACTAGCTCTGCTCTATATATTTATGAGACAAAAAATATCTCTCTAATTAGTTGCTTAGATTAGCCAACTTCGTTTAAATATCCAAAGCTACGGTGGTGATACTATCCTCAAGTACTCGACGCTTGTCGTAGTAGTAATTGAGAGCTGTTTTAGTTTGACTATAGGTAATGATTGACTTAGTCTCCTTGCTGAGTCTAAAGCCTTTGTTTGTACCTTGCAGTGTGATGCGATCACGGACAACACTTTCAAAGCCATCTGGGTTGAGTACATCACTGTTCCGACCACCTCCCTGCTGCACTCCCTTGGCACTAACCTTGACCTTGTAAGATTGGTCAGGTAGATAGCAGATATAGTTCTTTGAAGATAGTGACACTATAGCATCACCAGACCACCCATCCTTGAACAAACCAGGTGTGCGACGATCGAACTTAGAGACCTCGTTGTTATAGTCGCGTGGGAACCAATCATACTTATGCTGCTTGAAGTGCTCGCATAGCTCAGGTTTGATACAGTTTTGAAACGGATTTTCACAGCTGAATGCGATGTATGCCGAGTCTGTGTCCATCTCCTGGTATTGAAAGTCCGAGCGATCGAAGCAGAAGTTGATACAGTCATAGTAGAACTGTAGCATGCGTAGTTTAGCAAGCTGATAGATGGCAATCGACAAATGGATCGGATTCTTGTTCTTGAGCCGCCGTTTCTTCATGGTAATCTCACACGCATCATGAAGCTCCTCAAGTCCATGAAATGTGAAGTGCTCAATTTTGCTCTTGATGGCTTTGTCGTTAGACTCGTACTTTATCTCCTTGTGCTTATTCGTGTCCATACCAGATCGACCGAAAGCGCTGTTTCCGACCAACTTCATCATTTCAGCGATCATAGCCTTGGACTTGTCAGCATCACCCTCCCGTCGAGCGTTAGAAACCCTCCATAAATGGTTTAAATGCTTTGTGGGAATTGGCTTTAATGAAACAGTAAGTTTTGGTGATCTCCATTCCGTGAGCGATGTACCCCTTGAGCAACGGAGCATAGATAAGAATCTTTTCACCAAAGGAGCTACCAATTAGCTTACGAGCTGGCTTTGCTCGGCTTTGTTTGCGTGCTTCGTTGTACTCAAACATGTGCTGACCAATTACATTCTCATCGATGCAGTCGATTAGCGTGTTCTTGAAAATAGGGGTCATCTCACTAAAGTACTCTTTGAGATGTGGTGGGGTACGAATGTCACACTCGAGGAACCCAAATACTTTGTCATTGACAATGTCGTCGATAATACCAGGATAGGCATCAATCGTAGTCAATCGCCCACAAGGCATCTCATTACCGAGTGCCCACAGGTACAAAGCATTGGCATCGTAGCCGATAATCTTTTTACAAACCTTGTCCCCGCGAATCATCGCCTCATTTCGCTTGGCATAGCGATTGAAGATGATTGAAGGACCACCAGCGATGTTAGCCTTCATCTTAGCATAAATATCTTCTCTTCCCTATCGATGCTATAGACAAGCTTATCCGAGTTGAACTCAAGCAACTTATTGTAGCGAAGCCCTTTGATGGACATGTTTTTACGAGCGGTGTTGCACTTCACACAGCTGATCAAGATGTTGCCATCGATATGCCCAAGCTTGTTGTTTATTCTATCGGCTGAAGCAGTATCAGCGGTCAGCTGACAGTAGCATAGACCACACAGATACTTTTGCTGTTTGAGAAGGATGTCAAGGTGCTCAGTAGTCATATTGAACTCTCTTTTAGCCTCAGCATCCTGGCTCTTGTATCCACTCATGCGTTTGGATGGGAAGCTAAATGCTTTCGCCGAATTGGTGGGGTACTGAAGACTGTTGAAGAAGATTTGATACATGACTTTCTCTGATAGATCTGGGAGAGATACACCATCGGTAAACATATCCAGACCGAATCGCTTGAACAATTCTCGTTGAGCCTTGATAGCCTTGATAAATGGAACTACATCAAGATTGTTGTACCAAATAAGTAGGTCCTTGATCGACTTCATTCCATAGTACTTCCAGACAAACTGTACCCGCTTGTAGTCATCATCACTGATGCTGGTATTACGGAGCTCAGTGTCAAAGGCTGACTGAGGAGGCACTTCAGTTTCGTTGAATACATTGAATGAGGTAATGTACTCATATGGGAAGATACCCTTACCCAGACCGCAGACGCATCGAAACTTGTCATCACACTTGCAATCACCAAGGTACGTTGATAGGTATTTAGCGTAGCTTGTACCTGCTGGTACATAGTTGCTAATGTCTAGCATTTTCATGTCCGACGTGGCGATGCACATGTAGCTTTAACCGATTTGATGTTGTCGGTTCCAATGGTAGCGAACAGTCTGCCTTGATTAGGTTGATATCGTAGCGCTCTGAATTAAAGCCAAGGACTGGTACCTGATCCAGAGTTTGCTTGATCTTACCATAGTCCGACCGCTTCTTACCAAACCCAAGCTTGCTGTGAAAATCAAAGAAGCTGGCAAAATCTCCAGATTGAATCCAAGCATCCACATCCTGTGTCTTGTACGTATTACCAAGAGGAGTACCTGGAACCTCCATGCCTGTCAAACCTTGAGCGTCGGTTATCTTACGAAGCAAGGCCTCATACTTGGAGACATTGTATTTCTGGATCTTCGCTCCGACATCATTAATGTACTGGGACATATCCTTGAGCAATGCCTTCGGATTATCATTTACAAAGCAGCGAACCTCCTCCGTCAAGCTATCAGCTACAGAGACGGACACCGGGATGTGCTCGGTCGTGATGACAGTATTCTTCCCATGTTGAGTCGCCGTAGGCTTAAGAATGGCCTCAAAGTCATAAACAATAAAATGATCGATGTATTGATCGGTATTCTTGATAGAGTACTTTGTCAGTAGCGAACGAATTGTATTTGAAGCTGGGCGATAAATAGTCGGGTCTTCAGGGAATGATTCCATATTTACGAGCTCACTCTGGTTCTTCTTATGGTTTCAAAGCTTGTCGGAGCTGACAAACACCATCTCACACTTTGGGCATTGGTATTTACACTGAACCATATCAATATTCTTAATGTAAAGAGCATGATTCTCGTGAGATAGAATATTGATAACATCTTACTCCTTGTCAGAACGTCGGGTGCATTCAACATTTCCCGTCTCCACATCCATCATGAATACATTAAGGCTTAGCTGAAAGCAGTCCTCAAGCTCATCAAACAGGAGAATGTCGATTGGTTTGAAACTGCGAAACAGGCTTAGTGTATAATTGATGTCCTTGTACGAGCAGTACTGCTTGAATGTCTGCTTTACCAGAGCTTGAATTCTACGTGGATCCTTTTTTGGTTCATCTTGCTTGTGGTATGCGATGCAGTGAAATACGCACTTGTTGTTAGTCTTTGGCAAGTTGATTACACTCTTGTTGTCGCGGATAATCTTTGGAATGACAGCTTCACTATCACCCAGTGCGTGTTCGCGCTGGTAGATGTAAATCTTGAATCCAGTGATTGCCTTTACCAGATATCCCGATTTGGGGTAGTTAAGCTTGTCAGCTAATTCCATCGAACGAATCTCCGAAATGACCTTCTTGCGAATATCACCCTTGCTATTGATAGCAATCGGTGAGCTGAACACCGAGGTGTTGCACAAATTCGGGTGGAAGTATCGGGTATCGCTATCATCTGTTCGACTAACGAGGTTGTATCCAAGTGCAATATTAATCTTGAAAGCAGATTTCTGGCTCGCAAGTACGTTCTCGAGTGTGTCGTAGAATTCTGCTGGCTGAATCCCCTCGTATAAATGAGATTCGACATGGTTTCCTTGGTAGAAGCGATATTTCGGGTCAGCCTTGTAGTCAGGAGACATGTGCTTCTTGAGAGTATCGATACCAACATTGTACTGCTTAGCTACCAGCTTCATATTTTTGGGGTTGGAGATGTTGCTGACAAATACCATCTTTCCAGTACGACCGCGTACCTTAACACGGTAGCTACTACCCCATTTGATAGGTGTAATATTCAATCTCTTTAGACCTTCGAGCTCGTATGCAAACATGTTGCCTATATATAAGCGTGGCTATATTATTCTCGTAAATTTGACTTTATAATATTTTGGATCTTGTCTCAGGATCGACTTTATATCATACTAATATACAAAAAATCTGAAATTAATTAATTCAAATATTTGACTTATGCATTGTTGGAGGTTTTAAGCCAGCCTGGTGTTGTCATTGCCTATTAGGCTTGACTTTTTATCAGAAAAAAATTAATTAAGTTCGGTTTCGCTGTTAGGTTCGACTTTGTCTTCAATAAGTTCGGTTTAGGCTTACGCTTTTGAGCTCGAATTTGGTCTCTATTCTTATCGTCGTAGCTCTTTTGGTATGACAAGCGAGTGTCCCGTGTGCGCTGATAGTAGCGCTTTTGTGCGGCATTGATTCGCTCTTTGTTAGCTTGGTATTGCTTGGCTGAGTACGCCATCTTTGTATATTACAAACTTTATTTTTATCAGGATGAAAAAAAAATTTTTAATGCAGCACGACGATCCAAGAATCAGCTGAAATAACTCAGCGTGGGAATAGATCGAGTGACCTGCCCTTATCGCACGCGCCATGTCCAAGTCGGGACCTAACATACTGGCGATATTATAATATCGTTCGATGCTCTCACGAATCCCGCCACTTTCACCCTCTCCGATAGGTGGTAACACATTTTTCAGCTTCAATCTCTTCACGGGATTTTGAATGTACGGGAGTTTAATCTCGGTACCAATAATGGGAGACTGCGCCAACAGCGTCCTGATCACCTCGAAAGCCTCCCCTCGATTCGCGATGGTCGCCGTCTGGATGAGAGCACAGCCATCTTCATCTCCGGAGAATCAGAAGAACATCCACACGGCGTTCAAGTCAGTAAGAAGTGCCATTACTGGGTCTTTGCGAACGATTAGATCCAAAGCGATCAGCTCCCGACGTAGCCTGGAACTCGGAGTTACTTTGAAGCGTGGACTAAAAAAATCAATTGCCCCCACTGAATACGTCCAGTGCTGTTACAAACTGGTTCACCTTCGCCGAAGCTCCAGGCTTTTGGCTGGCTGCACCGGTTGTCGTCCTGGCTGCTTGTTTGCGATATGAATCTGCAATCTTTCTTGGAACCACGAATATGAAGTAAAACTGATCCGTGTTGAGGCGAGCATCATCCTTCAACCACTTGAGAAACTTGTTCATTGGCGCAGCTTTGATACCATGGTCCTCGTTGAGTGTCATCTGCAGCCCGTAACACTTGTTTCCATCGGAGATGAATGCATCCAGCGCTCCAAACGTTTTCGATGTCGGCCGGTAGTACGTCCAGCCCTCAGCAAGCTGTAGTTTGTCAAGAGCAGTGAAGCGTACCGTTTGCATCTTTTGTGGAATGGTCAAATCGTTCAGAGTTGTCGAGCACAGCGAGCGAAAGTGTAGTTTTTTCTGCTGGGGCAGACTTAACCATTTGTGGCAGAGCATCTCGTATATTTTGCCGCGGACCACAGACGTACTTCCCGAGTCATCATCATCGTGAGTTATAGCGAATTCCGATATTTTATCGAGGCTCTCTCCATGCACTTTGGCAACAACCAATTCGGCGATGCGCTTGGACAGAAAATCCAAATGGTAGTCCGCGCGAAAATCAGCCCGGGTAGGTACCATTTCAAGGACACGATGGCTATAGTCTTCCTCCTTCACAGAGTGATTGCTTCTTGCATAAGAAATGATGTTCATCGCACTGAATGAGTTGACTGCCTCATCCAGTGTATTTTTGACGTTCACGTTAGACGCTCTCGTGAAGACGAACCGAGGAATTCCACCGAAGATGTCGTATCTCGAAACCAAGTCGTCTTCGGCAAGTTGCAAGTTATCGGGAAGCAATGAGTTGTACTCTCTCAGCTCCTCCAAGGTCCACGCTGGCATGATATACGTCCCCCCGTCCACTTTTGCGAAATCCTGCATGCCTTTAACACCAGGTGAAGCAAACAAAATCGAGACTCCGCTCCAGCCAACAAGTTGTGTTGATGCTGCCTCGACAAGCCGGAGCACACGGCGTTGCGTCTGCAGCGAAACAACCTCCTCTCCGTCCAATTCAACAAATTCCTTGCGTTCGGCATCGTACTTGCGAAAGTCCGAGCCATAGTTCAACACCAACTCGTATGGGAGCAGCTTCTTAACATCCTCTCGCTCACCAAGAATGAGTTGAAAGATGCAATACAGGTAGAACCGACTCTTCCCAATACCGGGATTCCCCGTGACAATCAGGTTGGAATCCTTGCCTGGTTCACTATCCTTGCCTGGTTCAACGTATTCGAAGCTTGACTGTACTTCGTTCATCAACTCGGTAAAAATCACACGATACGCCTTCCTCTCCACGATCACTTTATATTCGATCTTTTTGTGCGCCAACGGAGGGAAATCTCTCATCTCGAAAAACCTCGTAACTTGGTTGATCTCTTCCTTGTTCTTGTCCACTTTGCGCTTCTTCGGCAGCGGAAGGAAAGACTCACCAAACCATCCATCCGCCCGACAGCGTTTCCCCTTCCCCGGAACCACCACCAGCACGTGAATCATGTCCTCTCCAAGCGACACGTTCGGCCCAAAGAGACTTGGTTTGGACAGCTTCCACGACGCGCGCATCTTCACGTAGGAAGAAACATCTCCGCTCTGAAGCACCGCGTCCAGAGCATCGTCGTCCGTCAGCCACGCGCCGCCCTCCGTCTTCGCCAGGAACAGCTGCAGCTCGTCCGCAGGAAACCGGTACATCTTCTCCGCCTTGATCGCCTTCTTCAACGCCGAGACCGACTCAGTATCGTCGATCTTCACCTCGAACGCGCTGCCCACCGCACCAACGATCGCACAGAAAAGCTTCACCATCTTTCCTTCAGGCGGCGGATTCTGGAATGAGGAAGAAGGGAGGGAGAAATTCCGAGCGTATTTAAGCGGAGATGAAGGTGTGACATTGACTTCCACCCAATGATGGGACGCCACATATATTATAGTCGCGCTATTCCTTGCGGTAAAAACTGCCGGCGTAATGTTCTACGAATATTGTTTTTATCAATTAGTTTGAATGTTGTCGGTCCAGCAGTAACTGTTCTAAAACTACGCCAAGATCCAAAAGACGTCGCTTTCGCTCTCAGGTGGTCGAGAGGTTGCGTCGTCAAAATAGCTGTCTCAAAAGAAGGTTCTAGGAATGTTCTCGGCGGTAAAATACGGTAAGTAAAAAAATGACGGTATACTGTGCCGCTACCTACTACTATCAGTTTCATTTACGATCAGGGCAGCAACGAGTTCCGTTTGAAAGTCTTCGATCCTTCATTGCGACGACATCGATTGTTCGCAAAGCTGAATCCAGACCAGCGCGATCTTCTGCTTCGAGGCCAAACACTATCGAAACACTGGAAAAAACGTGGCCCAAGGCTTGCACCTGGTACTGATTTCAACATTCAGACAAAATTTGGTGACGTCGAAGGTCAACCACTGTGCTTCATGTCTGTGGAGCGTCCCTACAAGCGCTACTTGAACTTACAAGCCCGATTAGCGCGGAAGAAAGCGATCAAAGCGAAGTGGATTCACCCAGATGAAGACGAATTTGAAGATTTTTGGTCGGAAGGAATGTCGTTGGCTGAAAGATGGATTTCTTTTCCGCACGTGTTAGCTACGACTTCTCAGTTGCCGAGTCTAAGTCCAACGACGAACGCCGGTCTCGTAGGAATGGTGCAGTTGAACAAGGTGGGCTACATATTGGATACTGCAAGCACCAGGGAAAACCAATATATTTTATCTTAACAAATATAAAGTTAATAGTATATAAAGATGACGTACTCACCCGATCAATATCTCGCTAGCAAAGAGCGTATCAAGGAAGCGCAGAAGCGCTACTACCAGCGCACGCGCGAAGCTCGTCTATCCTGTCAAAAGGGGTATGACGATAAGAATAGGGACCAAATTCGAACACACAAGCGGAAGCCCAAATGCGAACTTAGTGCCAGAGAAACCAAACTTAACGGTGAAACCGAACTTAGTCAATTAATTAAAAAAAGTCACATAAAAAGTCAATCCGTATATAGACGATGACTGACGGTACCACGCTTGCGATTTTGAAGGATGCCCTCGGTGACCTTAGTCAGTACCATTCGTCTGGGTGGTTCTGGCATGCAGTAGAGGGTGAATGGATACCTATAGGTAAAACGCAAGTTTATCCGTGCCCTGGCTATCGACCTAATGTCAACCCACGGTGTTATTGCAACACCCCGATCAAGCGACACTTCCTTATTATCGACATCGATGAGAACCATCACTTCGTTGGTTCAGATGTATTAAGCTCTTTGGTGGGCACTATAAGGCGTGCCTCGGCTGCCAATGTCGGTACCGAGGTAGCTACAAATACTGTAAGGAGTGTCGAGACCGTGGTCTGACTTCTTTTAGTGAGACGAGGTTAGCATTTGGTAAGTATAGAAATCGAAAGCCAGAGTCGTTATTGGGGGTGGATGACTCCTACATCCGCTTCCTATTTAAGTGTGATATCGTATCTGAAGCCTCTAGACTGGATTTAGCTCGTAATTTACTCCCAAGAACGGTTATTGGAGGCAAAGACAAGTACAGTGATAAGACATTCAATTGGGTCAAGGCTCACGATCCAAAATACTATCGCTGGTTGCAAACGCGCGACAGACCCTACGTCAAGTATTTGAATTAATTAATTTCGAAATTTTTTGTATGGGGCAAAGATATAAAGTCGATCCTGATACAAGATCCAATGATTATAAAGTCATTTCCACAGGAATAATATCGCCAATAATATATAGGCAACATGTTTGCATACGAGCTCGAAGGTCTAAAGAGATTGAACATTGATGCTGTTCGCTGGGGCAGTACCTACCGTTAAGGTGCGTGGTAGAACTGGTATGATGGTTTATGTTAGCAACGTTTCCCGTCCGAGCAATCAGAAGCTGCTAGCTAAGCAATACAAGATCTCTGTCGAGTCTCTGAAGAAGCACATGTCCCCGAATTACAAGACTGACCCCAAGTATCGTTTCTACAACGGAAAACACATGGAGTCGCACCTGTATGAAGGTATCCAGCCTACTGAGTTCTACGACAAGCTCGAGAACGTGCTTCCAAGCTAAACTAAGCTTTCAAGGTAAACATTGCTCTTGGCTACGATCTCGTAAGCCTAACGGATGGTAGTTTTACCCAGTACTGGCACCCAAATCTGGCTAATACTTACGTATTTAAGACCCCTGTTGCTACCAACAGTCGATCTGACATTCGTAAGAAAATGATCTCAGAGATCAGGTCGATGGAGTTGGCTAACACGCTGAACTACCCCAAATCGGGGTATAAGCTGAAGTCAATCACTGGGTTCAAAATTTACATCTACTTTCGCGAGCATGCAGTCGGCGATAGCGAAGCTGTTATCCCACAGAATATCCGCGATAACAAGCACGTAATCAACTTCCCCAAGGCCAATAACAAGTGTGTGTTCCCCTGTATCGCATGGTACTTACATCAGCATGCTAGGAAAGATCCTCGTCGGATCCAGGCCCAAGTGAAGGAAGTATTCAAGCGCTACTGCTCCTACAAGGGTATCAGCTATACGCTTAGTCTGTTCCGTAGCTTTAAGCCGTTTGACCTCCTACAGCTCGACGAGCTTGAGGAATGCTTTCATTTCGGTATTAACGTCTACTCAATGGATGTAAAGACCGGTAATGTTGAGTGTATCCGTCGTTCGGAGAGAGAAGGAGTGGCTATGGATATTCTATCACATGAGAACCATGCTTTGTACATCAAGAACGTTGATATGCTTCAGTCCAAGTACCAATGCTCGAAGTGTGAAATGATTTTCGTTAGCTCTACTAAGCTACGCGACCATGCCAAAAATCAGTGTGAGCTTGTAAACATCGAGAGCTTTCCAGCTGAGCCAACTATCTATAGACCAGCCCCGAACACTATTCGATCAATGCTAAACAAGTACTCCATCAAGGGCATTGATCAGTACCTAGATCATTATCTCGTGTATGACTTTGAGGCCATTCTAAAGCTAGTTATGACACAGCATGGTGAGAATACTGTCTTCACCAATGAGCATATCCCCGTATCAGTATCTGTATCGGATAGCTTAATCGAGGAGGTGCGTTGCTTCGTCAGCGATGAACCGAAGATGCTACTAACGGACATGTTCGAATATATTCATCAGGTATCGATCAAGATCCAGCAGTACAACGTGCACAAGTACGAGATCCTCCTGCGGAAAATTACCGATGCTCACGGCTTGACTGGTATGGAGATTCCAGGTGCTAAACTCGACAAGACCTATAAGATGATCGATGTGGATGGTTGGATTAAAGAAGGGAGATATGCCAGCTTCTTCGACTCCATAGCACCCTCGGGTTTGGTAAGCAGAGGTCTGACTATGGTAGGATAAAGCAGCACCTTGATCAAGTTCCAGTGCTTGGGTTCAACAGCGGTCGCTACGATGTAAATCTGATTAAGAACGATCTCTTCGCCTTTATTGGTACAGACAACATCAAATCGGTAATCAAAAATCCTAGCTACATGTGTATTGCGACCTCGAACATGAAAATGCTCGATATTAGCAACTATGTACCAGCTGGTACGAGCTATGCAAAGTACCTCAGCACATATCTAGGCGACTGCAAATGCGACAACAAGATTCGATGTGTCTGCGGCTTAGGTAAGGGCATTTTCCCGTACGAGTTCATTACCTCGTTCAACGTTCTAAGTCAGACTACGATTCCTCCTAAGCCAGCTTTCGATAGCGATCTCCGTGGAACTAGCATCAGCGATGATGACTATAAGCGCGTGCAATTCGTCTGGGAGCACTATGGGATGAAGTCGATCAAGGACCTGCTGATCTGGTACAACAACTTGGATGGGGTACCTTTCATCAATGCCATAAAGGCTCAGCGTGAGTTATTCAAGCGTTTTGAACTTGACATGTTTGCTGATGGTGTATCCCTACCCGGTCTCTCGGAGAAAGTCATGTATCAAACATGCTTCGACAATCTCCAATATCCTAGTAAGACGTCTCCTCAAGCGTTTCGATTCCCTAGCAAGCGTATGAGCGGCTACAAGAGTCAGGATGTTGAGGCTAAGCGCGAGTTTGGAATGACGTTAGGACACCTAGCTATACTGTTAAATCAACAGAAGTATCTTTGTGGTCTTTGCTACGGACCTTTGAGCACTGAAACTGTCTCAGCTGATCGAATCAATAACAAGCTTGGGCACATCGACGGCAACATCTTGATTAGTTGTATTTCGTGCAACACCGCTCGCAAGGATATGTCTCTCAAGGGTTTCCGCTACAAGAAGCTGCTCGAGTTCAACTCAGAGCGACTGGTCTATTCCATTGACAAGGAGGAGAAGGACATCTACGGTAAGATGAAAGCTAACATTGCTGGTGGTCCATCCATTATCTTCAATCGCTACGCTAAGCGCAATGAGACGAAGATTCGTGGTGGGAAGCTGTGTAAGAAGGTAATCGGGTACGATGCTAATGCTCTATATCTCTGGGCTCTCGGTAATGACATGCCATGCGGAAGACTTACAGCTATCGAAGCTTATCCAGACATTGTTGAGGACATCAAGAACGATAAGATCTTCGGCTTTCTCGAGAGTGGTATTAAGACACCAGAACACTTGAAGCAGTATTTTGGTGAGATGATCTTCAAAAATACACTGATTGACTGTACGGATGAGAGTATCATTGGTAAACATATGTATGACTACAACCAACACGAGAGAAAAGCAGATCGAAGCCAGCTCGCAAATTGATTGGCAGCTACTTTGGTGAGAAAATCCTCATCTACACACCTTTGCTCAAGTGGTACCTATCTCATGGTATGGAAATCACCCAGACATACAGCTTCATCAAAGCTAGCTCACACAAGGCATTTGCTCCATTCATGGAAGCGGTGTCTAGCGCTCGGCGAGAGGGTGATGTTGACAATTCCAAGGCTATGATTGCTGAGATGATGAAGCTAGTAGGGAACAGTGCTTTTGGTCGATCTGGAATGGACATGAGCAAGCACAAGGAAATTAAGTATGGGTCAGATAAGAAGGCAGTTGCTTCAAAGATTGAGCACTTCACCTTTCATGGATTAGAGGAGCTCAACGATGCTTGCGAGCTTACTATGATGAAGCGCAGGTTAAAGCACAAGAACCCGATCCATTTGTCGATTGCTATCTACCAGCTCGCTAAGCTACGCATGCTCCAGTTCTACTATGATTGCATCGACTTTTACTTCGATCGTTCAGACTTTCAGTATCTGGAGATGGATACGGACTCCGCCTACATCGCGTTGAGTTGTGATAATCCGTTCCAAGACTGTATCAAACCTGATCTACGTGAGCACTCAAACAGCACAAGTATGATTGGTTCCCACGTGATTATAACACGGATGTGGCTAAGTTTGATCGTCGTACCCCTGGTCTATTTAAGGATGAATGGTCAGGTGATGCTATGGTCTCATTATCCTCCAAAAACTACATCTGCTATCTACCAGACGAATCGTACAAGGTCAAGGTTTCAGCCAATGGTGTGCAACAGGGCCGTGGACGCAATAGTGATGTTCTTAGCCCTAATGGGCTCGAGTCTGTTGTGCGAGATCGTATCACACTTCAAGGCACTAACAAGGGGGTTAGATTGTCGAAAGAGACTAAATCTATCATCACCTACAGTCAGACAAAGACAGCGCTATCATATTTCTATGACAAGCGGCTTGTGCTTGAGGATGGTATTACTACCGTAGCTCTTGATATTTAATCGCTATCCAAGCTATCACATTTTTTTTTATGTCCATCTAGCATATACCATGGATGAGATACTTACGAAACTTTACTATGACACTAAAACTGGCTATATCGGTGCTCAGGCTCTACATGAGAAGGCTCGTGAGTTAGATCCCAAGATAACTCTAAAACTGGTGAAGGATTGGTATGCTACACAGTCAGAAATTCAGAGATTCCAAGAGCAAAAGCAGAGATTCGATGGGTTCAAAATCGCCTCACATAACCCGAATTCTTGGCAAGTCGACCTTGCGTTCTGGGGAAAACAACCGATTCTGACTGGTATCAACATTAACTCCCGCATCGGGTACGCGAAACGTTTATCGAATAAGACAGCTGCCACGGTATTAATAGCACTAAAAGCTTTCGTCCGATTTTATAAGGTAGATATTATCACAAGCGACAATGGGTCTGAGTTCATGAACTTAAAAGCTCAGCAATTATTTAAAGCAAAGAAGATCGAACACTTCAACAATGAGCCTGGTGATCACGGTACTATGGGGAAAATCGAGCGCTTCAATAGAACGCTAAAGCAGAGACTAACCAAACTGTCTCCTAAGAGGATTACGCAAAAGCTCATCAGCGACATTATTACTAACTACAACACCACTTCTCATCGATCAATTGGAATGACACCCAATGAAGCCAAAGGCAAGGTAATTGAGGCTGAGTTGAACCATAACCAAGCAGAAGCTGATAAAATTGATAATGAGCTCGAGATTGGTACCAATGTCCTTTACCGACTAAAGAAGAGGACGTTTGATAAGGAAGCTGCTAGGTGGAAAAAAGTGTACTCGATTGTTGGAATGGATGGTTATCGCGTCCAAATCAAGTAAAAAAAAATGGGCACACACTCTACAAGGCTCCCAATGATCTCAAGATGGTGCAATCGGCGACGACTGAAGCAACCATCAACCGAGGTGATATCCTTGAAGCAGAGAAGATCTTAGACCACAAAAAGTTGCGAACTGGAAAGTACAGATACTACGTTCAGTGAGTTGGTAATGAACCTGATTCGTGGGAGCCAGTCTCAAATCTTCGTTTAATGAACAAAAACAGGATCGACTCTTGAAAAGGAGTACTGGGTGGCAACAAAGAGCTGACGTAGTCGCTCCGGACGGGGGTTTCACCCCACGTCAAAAAAATGAGTCATAATCAGCTTGTAAATAAATTCGATACAGACATCCTCTGTAAGCTTTTAACACAAGTATACTATTTGAAGTTTTTTTGGTGAGATTTTTGGAAAAATATATGACTTGACATATATAATAATTCCTTCATAATGTGTTCCAGCTGATTAGAAAAGGACCGTGAGCTTGCTAAGCTACGGCAAAAGTTGTGGATCATCCAGGAAGTGAGCCGAATTAAAAACGAGTAGCTGGATCTTGATGCAGCTTCAAATTTTCGTAAGACAGTAGTTAGCCGTAAGTATCGATACGAATTGGAGACAATATTTGGCGTTCCTTTCCACTGCATCAAGGATCGTTACCTAAGCCATCTAAATGAGCGAAATCACATCTGTCATTCTTATGTCTGATTTCGTCACGACTCGGTCATGCCAAGCTACTGGTAATTATCTACTCATTCTTTTATGATTCTGATGATATAGACAATGTTCCCCATTTTACATCCCTCGCTCAGAGAGAGCAGAAACTACAGGAGCTTCTTGAACGATCTCAACGTCGTGTTCGGCAAGCTAATGCGAAGCGTGAAATGTACGAAGGTGCATCGTGGGCGACGGATACTACCAATGGTATCACTACTGTAGCGAAGAAATCAACTGAATCCACTCAGACCAATATGAGTGTTGGTCCTGACGGGCCTGTTCCAACAGAAGTTAAGCAAACCTTGAATGATATGATTGATCAGGTGATTGCCCAATCAGACTTAAAAAAATATCTGAATAATGAAAACTCCAACATAAACTCTGATGTATCAACTGATCCTGAAGTAAATGTTCGCCCCCCTATGGTAGATGTTGGAGTCGATAATAGTGCTCGAACAGTAGAAAATGGAACTAACACTCCTCGTGTTGAAAAACATGATCAAAACGTTCAAGCTCGACCTATTACATCAGATGTCGCGGTTGGTGAGGATGAATCACCAACACTTGATACTCTATTTAGCGATGATGAGCAAATCTCTCAAAGCGAATTTAAGAAAGCGGTTGGGGAAATATTTGAGGTTTATCCGATTCTTGCTCAACTCGGTATTCATCCCCTTGCTTCTAATGGACGTCAGCTAACGAAGTATTATATTGGAAACGGAGCTAAGACATACAGTATTAGATTGAACAAGATTGTTTTAGTTCCAAGCATTGATTGGGAAGAGACATACGATCATATTGGATTTGTCATCACAAACGATGTTAGATTCCTCAGTTATGTCAATGAGAAACGTGAGCGAAGTGAGATGGGTAAAGAGGATAAAAATGCACCGCAATCCAATGGTTTAATGAAGAAGATTGTTCCTATCCTCAAAGAAACCAACAACGCAACCCCTTTTGATGCGAACGGTTATGTGTGGATCAAGGGAAGTACTATTGGTGTTTTTGGTAAGGAAAGTACAAAATGAAGCCGGCTATCACCAAGGTCAATTGGCAACTTATACTCAAATCATTTGTAGATATGGTCAGATCGAAAGGACTTGAATTAGAGGTGATCGGGGTTGAGGAGAAAGAAATTGATGTGAATGATTTCACAGAAGGTGAAGGAGAGGCACGCCAGAGTACAATGACTGGAATTGATGAAGATATGAATCAAAGTCTATCTAACGCCGACAATGATGCTCAACAAATCTTAACTGATTATAACAGGAAAATCAATTCTAAAGATGTTAAAATCCCGTTCAGACTCAAACCTACCGTTGAGGCTAAGGGTACTGTTTAAACTCATCCTGAATACTACTTTGGTGAGCCATCTGAAACCAGACCATTGAATATTAGAAATGGAAAACACAAGCAAGTATCTGGAGAGGCGTGGAAGGGATTGATGAAGAATATCAGATGGATGGATACATTCCTGTCGCTGCTCGATGGATTTGAGGATTCGGATAAATATCTTAAGGAAGTTGAGTATCCATTCCCATCAAATGATGAGGAAGCAGCAACATTGGTTGAAAGTAAGAAACTTGATCAACAAAGACGCAAAAAGCTTGATGATCATCTTAAAATATTGAATGGAGCAATCATGAATACGGCTCATGATATGAGACGACAAGGTATTGAACCATATTTAAAATTAGTTTTCAAAAGCTTCACGATGACTCTGAACGGGCTTATCAGGAAGATGGTGAGGCTCAAAAGCGATATCATGAATCAAAGAATGCTGTCAAAGGAAATAGCTCAAAATCAGCTCGATCGGCACTAAAGGCAGTGAAATCAGCTATGAGAGCTACTAAAGCTGTATTTAACGCGAAGGCTACAAGATACAGCGATGCAGCTCAGGAGATCGAGGAAGATGACGAGTTCGCAAAGCGTTCTCGCGGAGAGGGGCTTAAAGGTCGTGGTCTAAGAGGAGCAGGTGTAGCCCCCCTCGACGGAGTGGTCAGACGTGGAAGAACCTATAATCTGAACGAGATTCCGGGCTTAGCTACGCCAAGTGCCTACGTTTATCGACAACTCGGTAGCAAGTACATCCGTATTCCTGACCTCGATGCGAAGACACTTGTTATCGTTCAACCTAATCGACGCAAGTGCGGACCTAAGTGTCAGATTAGTGATAGCCTTCAATCAATGCTCCGAAGTCTTGTATATAAGAATCATATCGATCAGCCTACGTATGACAAGCTTAGCATCGAAGATAAAAAAATGTTCAAGGAGATCCTTGCCATAACTCATCTCCAGTACAATTTCCACGATAAGCTCACGGATCCACTTGAAATACTTCGAGCTGAGTATGACAAGCTCAAGGGGGAGGTTGAGCTTGGGAATGATAATCCGAGCATCATCAAGCAGCTCAAGTCGCTCACAGTAGATATGTACAGCAATCGTCTCATCGATGATAAAGAATTTAAAGAAATGATCACGAGACTACTATAACCATGTTCTTCTTTAACCCCCGCATTATTTCCAGCTCAGCTGGTAGCTATGGCGATAACGCCGATAACAACGTCGCTGAACTCAAAGCTATCATGAAGAATCTTATCATTCATGACCGCCCTCAGAAGACTCAGGCCGCTGTATGGGCCACTGATCTCGATAAGTCAATCAGGAAGGTAGATGCTTCGACCCCAACCGAAGGTGGCCGTATGTGGGCTTACCAACCCAAGAAAAAAAAGACCGTGAAGACGTTTTTTGCTATCTAAGCAATTACCTGAAGGCAAGGGGCGCCAGCACCGAGCCAAGGGCTCTAAGCTTACTTAATACCACTCCACACGAGTTTATTTCAATATCCTCGATGGACTTCGATTTTTTTATCATTGATAGATATTTCAAGTATAGCATCCTCACCATCACCATTTTTGGTTGGTAGGAATACTGAATCCCCTAAGACTACTATCCGATCCGCTCTAAGCATGGTTGATCCTATAACCTGATTTGGATTATCAGACGTTAAATTTGCTTTGATCTCTTTACTTGGCATACAACCCATGATTCCTATATTATCTACCATAAAAAAGTTTTGGAAAACTAGTCGGCTGTGTATGGGTTTTCTTCGCCTATTGGACCATGTCGCTTGTAGTACGCTTCACGCCGCTTCTTATCCTTATGAGCACAATTTTGATACGCTTTCAACGACGTACGATCATTGTATTGTGCATAAGGCTGAGGATTCCTCTTGATACCCCTAAAAGATACAATGCGACCATCAGCAAACAAAGCATCATACTTTTCCTCTTTCGTTGAGAAACTCGAAACTTGAACGCGACCATTGTCTATACTTACTCAGCGATAATTTGTCTGACGACAGAGGGCGCCAAGCCCGTGTCAAGGACACTAAGCTTTGCTTATTGCTTTCAATTCCTCTATCTGAGCTTGCTGCTCTTGAATAACTTTCGCCAATACTGATACCAATGATGCTAAATCGATACCCATAGGATTTGTCGGCTCGTTTGAGTCATTCATTTCATCGTCAGGCGATTCAACCCCCGACACACACTCAGGTATGATCTCGAGCATCTCTTGGGCGATAAATCCCACATGCAATGAATCATCAGATCTCATAGCAAACTTCCTTGGTTGCATACGCATAACCTCAGCTAAGCCATAGGGTATGTCAATGATGTCTCGTTTGATGCGACGGTCACTCGCGTTCGTGAAGCTGCCAGCCCTGACAGAGATATAGCTCTGCCATATATAAGAAGCATTGCATGATCCAATTCGAACCGCTCCGCTTGTTGCGTCATTCCCGATGGCTGGATAGTTGCTGAGACCTCAGTTCCATCGATAGTATGCATTGCTCGCGTCGCCCTTGCAGTGAAACGCATCGTCAGCCCATACGGCACCCCCAGAGTGGATTGTAGCTTCGGGATCTTCACGATCGACTGCAAGTCGTTTGCTTGTGCTAAGAAGCATTGCATTACCACAGGCTGTAAAGAAACGCAAATTGTCATTCGTGTATGTCCCAAACGATACGCCGTTAGCTGCCGCTCCACCGTCCTCATTGTGTATGATGAGTCAGCATTTAATCGGCGTTGCGCGATCGTTCCACCATTCCTGAGCTCGCTGCCATGATCCGTAGAGGTTTGATGAACTCGCGATAACATGCAATTGCGATTCAGGTGATCCAGCTGCGACGCCAACACGTCCTCCCGGAGTTATAACCATTCTCTCCGTTATAGGATCATATGCAGCTGATCCCACTCGAGTAAAAAACTTTAAATTGCACGTGGCATACGACCCAGTGGATCGAATAGCGACTATAACGCAGCTTGGCGGCATGGCGTCAGCGATTGTACCATCAACCGTGAGAGAGATACCTGCAATAGCGCCGATCGTGTCAGAGTCGTTTCTGATTTGGATCGGGTATGTTGAATTGCCAGCGGATCCACTCCCAGTAGTACCAGCGGCTACTTCATAACGGGCAGCCGTAGCTTCTAGCAACGTTTGCTTTCCAATTGACGTAATATTGGGCTGAGCTGCTGTAAGTAGCGTTCCTGATATGCCACTCGAAGTTATCACATCTGATCCAGAGATTTGATACCCTGTAGAATTGATCTTACCCGAAGTTGTGATCGTCCCGATATTAACAATATTTCGACTTGATGTAATAACGAGCGATGAATTGATATGAAGACCGCCAAAGTCGCCGAGGGTACTAGATACCGATACACTTCCATTTATGTTCTCAGCATCGATGGTACGGGTACTACCAATATCCTTGTTTGAATCGACTACCAGAGCTTTAGAAGCTACAACGCCTCCCAGAGATACTCCGATGTAGTATGAGTGATTGAACGTATCGTACAATGATGTCGTTGAGTTCCAAAATTTCATTGATGGTATCTGAAGGCCCGTTCCAGCTGTCGAAAGCGTTAGGTTAGATAGCGTTCCAACAGCTGTAATACCTGTTTGAGAGCCTGAAACAGCTCCAGTGAGAGTCGTCGCCGAGATGCTGCTCAAACCAGTTATCGTTCGCGATGCTCCTGTAAAAGTTAGATTGCCTTCGATAGTCAGCCCTGAAAGCGTTCCTAAAGATGTGATACCTGTTTGCGTTCCGGTCTGTAGCGTTCCATAGATATTAGTTGCTGTCAGCGATGTTATCGTTCCGATTTCTCCCGAGGCTCCAAGAACCAACGCTTTGTTGTTTGCGGCCGTGCCAAGCATGATCCCGACTAGGTACGATGGGGGCGATGATACGCTGGAACCGTTAACAGTTAGACTGCTACATGACAATGCTCCAATTCCACTAATATCGTTATTAGTACCTGGAACAAGGGCTACACCTTGTGTTGCTGTTCCTTGGGTAATCCCTGTAATATAAGACAAGCGATCATCATTCTTATCGAGGTAAAGCGTCTGCGCATACTCATAGGTAAGATATCCACTGGCATCCAACGTTAGATAGAATGCGCGGTTATAGATAGGGGATGTAAAATTGGTTGGGGATAAGAGAAACTTGAACTCATAGTTATTTTTGTCTCGAGCTATATAGACCGAGTGATGAAAGACACGATCATGAGCGGTATTCCAGATTTCGGCGCTTCCTTGCCAAAGAAATTCAAGTCTGCTGGTATGGGCGACATCCCTGCGCTTGACATCAAAAAGTTGTTTAGAATGGTTGTCCTTGGTCCCTCGTTCAGTGGGAAGAACAATCTCTGTATGCTCATCCTCAAGCATTCCCCACACGTATTCGCGCATCTAACGATCATCGCCCGCAATCCACACCAAGAGTTGTGAATACCTCCGAGATAAACTGGAAGATTTCATTACTTTCGCTGACCCCGATACACCACCTAAAGTCGATCAAGTACGCCATACACCTATGAGTTCCAACAAACCTGAGCTTATCATCATAGTTGACTAAGCAACGATAAGCTACTTCAGAAGAACATATTTTCACATTACTTCACTCGCGGAAGACATTTTAAATTGAGTACCATATTCCTTAGCCACAGCTACTTTGCTACTGATAAGATGATTCGCTTGAATTCAGAGTACGTAGCGATCCTAAAAGCTAATTCGAAGCGTGATATACAGATGGTGGTCAAGGACTTCAATATCAATAATATCGATGACAATAAAATGGTGATCGCATACAGTAAAGCAATCGATCGTGGAAAAGGTCAGGTATTACTATTAGATATCGTTAAGAGTCAGCTCAGGTACAATTTAAACGAAGTAATCAATCCCGACGATCTTTAAGTCTGCTCCTCCATCCAGCGCAGGTGCTTCTTAGAACGTCTGTGTCTTGCTTTATTATCTCTTGAATAGTTAGACCAGCAATCGCATCCCATTTTCTCATTTTTAGGAGCCAATACTCGTTCTCTATTTTCAGCTCGATATTGTCGTTGATATTCTTGAAGTTTACTGGTGTTAGAGACATAGTAGTTGTGCTGGTACTCTTGATGCTCTTCAATAGTTTTAATTGCTCGTTGTTGATTTACACAGTTAGTTCGATTGATTAATAACTGTTCAAACTCACGCAATTGATCACGGTCGCCGATGTCATGCTCGCTTATGAGAGTGATCATGAAGTTGTCAATGCCAAACTCTTTAAAGTGTATATAGATAGAACACGACGTTAACTCTCTGCCTTCCATCCATGCACTAAAAGCACTTTTGTGCTGACCCCATCGTTTCTTCAGTGTAGAGGTGGTACTACCCACATAAACAATCGACTCGTCTTCGTTGGTAATCTTATATACGCGGCCTATCACATCTATATAAAGTCTTATATTTATCAGATTATCGCTTAAATATGATTTCATAAATATACATCTAAAATGGTGAGCTTCCTGAAACTCGACAGTACTAATCTCGTTCAAGAAACTACAACTCAACTTGGAAATACCGTTCCCTGGCTGAGCTGCTGACTTTCGTGATGTAGTATGTGCAGTCCAAAGCATTAGCATGTACAACTCGGAATATAATATCGACGCGATGCAGTTCCAAAACACAAGCTTCAAGATCGAAGTCCCGACTGCGACTACCACCTCTACTATCAGCATTACTCTCCCGGATGGTATTTATTCTTATGATGATATTAATCGTAGTATTCAGACCGCCCTTGTCAATGCTGGCGCATATTTGATCGACCCATCAGGAAATAACGTCTTCTACCTAAAGCTGAGTGAAAACAGTGTCTATTACGCTTGTCAGGCAGATTTTCCCCCTACGCCGACAACTTTTCCAACTATCGGTGGTACTTGGACAAGACCTGCAACTGGTCTATACTCATCTGGTGGTACTGGATTACCTACCACAACTCGCGTCCCTCGTCTTATTATCGATAATGTTGAGTTTGCAAATGTAGTTGGTCTAACCGCAGGTACCTATCCCGCTACCTCAGCGATCGTTGCAAGTGCTCAGCTGTCTAACATCATTCCTCAGATTCACCCCACCAGTTCATACATCGTACGTTGCGATCTCTTCAAAAATGAATACGTTGCATCTGGTGATATTGTCAGTGCATTTGATAGAGGTGATGCAGCAATTGGACAGCTTATTTCATATAAACCGAGTCAGTATGGATGGATGAATTGCCATAATGGATCTCGCTCTACAATTACTATCAGTATCTATATCCAAAATGACAAGAAGGTAATCTTCCGTAATACTTCAGTCTCAATAATGTTGTTGCTGAGACCAAAAAAAATAAGCTAGCTGCTGCTTCTTTTTCTTTTCACAAACGGAATGATCCAGCTACCATGGGCTTCTTACGCATTGCGCGAATTTTAGCCATGTGATCCTTAGCTTCCTGGGAACCCTTAGCAAATTTCTTACCTTTTGGCTTGGCAACGCCTACTCCATAACGACGACGGACTTCACCTCGAATAGATTTGCTTAGGTCTCCATGCTCAGGCTTGGTCGCCTTAGATAGTAGGTACTTCTCCCCAGAATTGACTACACCGGTTAGAATTCCTCTACAGTTTAGCATACGAAAGAGCACGCTTCGCTCCTTTCTTAACATCAGTCATAGTTAGACGACCTCCTTCCTTATCACTATCAGAATCATAAACACCGATACCAGTCATGGAACGAATTGCCGCTCGTGCTGGGAAAGCACCCTGTGGAGCTCCGAGTGCGGTTGCAAGGGCGGGGACAGCAACATCAGCAGCTCTGGATAGCAAACCAGAGTCCTTTGCGGACTTGAATGCAGATTTAATGTCGCCCCATACCTTGGACCAGATAGAACCTCCTTGAGCTCGCTTGTATCCTTTCTTGACTTTTATGTCTTGTAATGTCCAGACGCACACCGCGACCTGCCTTGCGATCCTTGAGTGCCTTCTCATATGAGGCGGGGTGAAGATGGATAACTGATCCACTACCCTTGAGTTGGTTAGCTGTAAGACTTAGCTTACCAGTCTTGAAAGCTTTGGTCAGCTTGGGGCCTGGAATATCACTGGAGACCACAATAATCCCCGTAAGTACTTGGTATTGCTTGGGATTGTATTTTCCAATACCATACTTTGTTGGAGCTGCCTCTCCCATACTATCAAAGTACTCCCCATCATGTACAGCCGTCCAGTGGCCAACCTCGAGGTTAGGTGGCTGTAGTAGAACCAGATTTGAACCTTTCTTTGAGATAGGTTTTGTTATTTCATTCGATTCATAGATGTCATCGAGATGTACACCAAGCTTTTTCGCGAGATCGATCAGATCATGATCGGACGTGATCGGCTTGATAAGGTCGCTCATCACAATTAATTTCGTTCAAACTATATTAGAAACCATATACAATCAACGATGAGTGAAACTCAACTATCCGACCAATATTTGTACCAGAGCTCGCTCAAGAGCGATCCGGAGATCAAGGTATCTTCTGGCAAATGAGTACCGTTTGTTATCGATCTGAATCAGGGCTCGTACCAGAATGGTGTTATTACCATTGATGCTACTGCTCAGCTTAACGGTTCTGAAGGATTCGCCTGTCTTCGCGATGCTTACATCATGCTCCCTTACAAGGTATCGATGAAGAATGGTGCTACTGCTCAGACCGCTGCTGTCAATCGTTTCTGTGCTACTCTAAAGTGTGGCAACTGGAATGTCTTTGATAGCATGTCGCTGGAACTCAATGGCAAGACCATTGTCTCGATGGCTGATTACAAGCTATTTTGGAGCAATGTCCGTGCTCAGACGGAGTATAGTCCTCAGTACGTTGAAAAGCATGAAGCGGAGCCCTTCCTATTTCCTGATGCCGCTCAGTCAGCTTTGTACAGCTCTGCCACGAGATCGACTACTGGAGATGGATACACTAGCACTACCGCATTTTCATCTTCTTTTACTACCACCGGACCCACTGGTGGAGCATCTATCCATAATGATGGCTTTGTTCGCCGACTTCTATCGAACCCTCCTAATGCTGGCTCTGACTTCTCTACGGCGTGGCCTTCGGTTGGCAGCGTTGCTGCCTCTACTACCATCGCTAACCAAACGGCTCGTGGTGCTTTCGTAGCTGGTGCTGCTACTGCTAACGCTATTATGGGAACGTGGAACTACATGCTTAAGGTTAAGCTAACTGATCTTCATCCGATCTTCAAGGAGCTCGATTTGATGGCTAACCCTCAAATCCGCCTGCGTTTCCGCGTCAATCAGGGTACTTCGTCTGTTGCTGTAGATGCTTCGAAGGGCATGTCGCTAACCAGTACTACTCTCGCGAGTGGTAATGTGTGTCCTGTGATGGCTGCGGCATCTTCTACTGGTAATCCTATGGCTGGTGTTTTTGCTGCTTCTGCCCCGTTCAGTATTTCGTGGGGTGCTGTTGTCAATGCGCTTGAGCCTAATATTGATGGTACTTACATGCCATTCACTACTTCCCGTCTGTATGTACCGTTCGTACATCTTGAGAACCCTCAGGCAATTATCTCCAAGCCTGTGAAGAAGGTTCAATACAATGATGGCTATGCTCAATGGTTCTACCAGCGTGCTGGTAAGCAATCGACTCAGCTTAATGCTGCTTTCGATCTTCAGCTATCGACTTCTGTTAAGAATGCTAAGTACGTTATTCTCCTCCCTTTCGCTGAGCAGACTGGTAGTTTCGCTTCCGCGGCTGTACAAGAGTTCCAGAGTCCGTTTGATTCGGCTCCCTGGACTCTTCACCCTGGTTCCAGTATCCGCAACTTTAACGTTCGTATTGGTTCCCAGCAGACGTTTGACATCAGCCACGACTATGACTTCCACCACTTCACTAATGAAATCGCTAAGATCGCTTCGATTAATGGTGATCTGACTCCTGAGCCGGTGAATGGTCTTCTTGTCTATCAGACCTGGTCGCTAACTAACCGCGTTCTGATTGCTGACGTTAGTCGCCTAACGGAACGTGATGTACCTCAGGCCATTCAGGTCCAAGGTGTTAATGCTGGTTGCCAGGGTACAAACATGCTCGTATTGGTTGTGAGTGAGCAAGAGCTCTCCTACGATCGTCTAACGGGTGCGGTTCTTGATTTCACTACGGCTTAAATAATTAATATTTTGATAAAGTATGCCATCTATCTATATAGATACCATGGACACAGCTATTACGTTCGGCAAGTACAAAGACTGCTCTATCCAGACGGTGTACGAAAAGGATCCTAGCTAGTGTCGCTGGCTTCGTAATCAACCAAATTTAGATGAGGAAATTGCCAATTTTCTTATGAGCAAGTTTGCAAATGGATCCGATGATGGATCGTACCTTCTAAATTTCGGGAAGTACAAGGGCAAGTCCGTAAAGAACAATATCTACAGTGGTTGCGTGCATCCAAATTCGTAACTGAAAAGGCGCCGAAGCTATGTGCTGCTATTGATGAGCTGATGTAAGACAATGACTTCTTTTTGTCTCAATAACCCATATGAAACTTGAAAGGAAAACAAAGTATGACTGGATTCATTGCATTGAAGTAAATCCATTAGTTCGCTCATCATTCACCAAGATGTTAGCATTTACATCGAGTGGTTTTATGCTCCATAAATGCTCGTTCTCCGAAGTTGGCATGGTCAAAACCCAAGCTTTATGCGTTGGGTAAGTACAATGATGCGCGGAATTCCAACGCTTCATAGACTTACCACATGGACATGAAACGTTATGATGGAGTCGAGCCTTCAAAATAATATCCATCATTTTCTCTGCTTTATCAATATCCGATACTGCTACAGGGAATTTACTTATCGGGTGGATCCAGCACCTTTCCTTCGATTTCGATTTTGGACACAGCTCACCAGTTTTCATAATAAAGTTGCACATTGTTAATATTGAAACCTTGCCTATAGACTTAGTAGTTTATCCTTCAGGATCAATCTGAATTTGGGGGTTAAAATCTATCCGAGTCTTCTTCAGTCTCAAGGAGGTTGTGAAGCTATATCTGAAGTGTTGCCTGCTCCTCTCACTCTCAGGTGGTCGAGAGGTTGTCCTCGTTGAAACCACCGGCTGTCGCTTCTAAGGAGACGAGAGCATTTAAAACTACTTCTGAAGTGGTGGCGCTTTCTCTCGTTCTAAGGTGGTCGAGAGGTTGTGTCGTCAAAGTCATAGCATTGCATTCGAAACGGTTAGCCCTATTCTCCTTGTTAAATAAAAAAGCTAAGAAAAAAACTGTCGGTGTAATATGATGGCTATTACTACTAACGGTACATACAGGCGAGACGTAGTGAAAGGCATGTAAGTTCCATCAATAGTGGGTTCAAGTGCATTGGCAACAGCACCCCAAGAAACTGCAATCGAACCCGCAACAGAAAGTGCGCTATTCATTGGATTGTTACTTGCAGATGAAGCAACCATAAATGGACAAGTATTACCGCTCGAAAGTGTAGTACTCGTTAGCGTCATTCTAAGGGAGCTGTCAATATCGATAGCTGAAGTGCCCTGATTAACGCGGAAACGAAGACGGATTTGTGGGTTAGCCATCAAGTCAAGCTCCTAAAAAGTCGGGTGAAGATCCACAAGTTTGATTTTCAACATATAGTTCCACGTTCCCATAATAGCACCAGCAGCACCAGATCCAGCTGCGAAAGCACCACGTCCAAGCTGATTAGCGATGGTAGTTGTTGCAGCAGCAGCACCGGTAGATGGCCAAGTCGTAGATGAGTCAGCACCAGCATTTGGACGTTTGAAAGAAGACGCTTTGCAAAACCATCATTTGCAACCGACGCTGAAGCAGAAACAGTACCGGCGACGGAGGAGGTCGAGATTGCCGTGTTATTCGAATACCCATCTCCAGCATTAACAGCTGTAGCGCTGTACTTGGTTGATTGAGCAGCATCCGGGTATAGAAACGATTCAGCCCCACGCTTCTCGACATACTGAGGACTGTACCCGGTCTGAGCGCGGATAATGTTCCAGAACAGCTTGTAGTCTGCCATCGAGACAATGGTTTTACCATTGAATTCAAGCGATATCGAATCGATGACGTTAAAGTCGCCACACTTGGGAGCAACACAAAATCGGTTGGCTGCATACTGTACATTTGTAGCGTGCGTATTCTTCATCGATACCTCGTATGGTAGCATGATATACGCATCACGAAGGCAGGCGAAGCCCTCACTTCCGTTTAGCTGAGCCGTAGCGTCAATAGTAAAAACGCCATTTTGGTACGAGCCTTGATTAAGATCGATTACAAACGGCACACGCTTGCCAGCGGAGACTTTAATCTCCGGATCGCTCTTGAGAGAGCTCTGGTACAAATATTGGTCGGATAGTTGAGTTTCACGCATTGTTAAAATTCTATATGACATGTAATATACTTTTTCAAAATTAGTTATTATGGAGCTCGTCAAGGCTTTCACATCCGACCACGGTCTTATCGAACTTGCCAAGCGTATTGGGGTACATCTCGATGATACCTTTGAATCAAGTGAGATAACGAAGTCGCTCCCAAAGAAAGGTACATATCTGATTTTGCTACGACAAGCTAATATGGATGTAGGACACTGGACGGCCGTTAATGATGGTGAATTCTTCGATTCAATGGGCGAGGCAGCCCCAACAAAGTACGGAATCGGTAAGTACAACCCTATACATTACCAAGGTACGTATGGCAACTAGTGTGGAATATGGTGTATGCTCTGGTTAAATTGCAAACAAAAAAACAAGATGAGTATATTAAATCGATTCAGAGATCTGAATTTAACTATTTTGACTTAGCCATTTTTGATGCTTCTTAGATGTGGAATGGACAGCTTTGTGTGATAACGTATATTTTCACCACATTCACAGTGGTGCTTCTCATTTTTCTTTGCGTTAAGGGCTTCTCTGTTAGCTTCTCGATATGCTTTCTTATACTGTCTATTATAGAGCTTAGCGGTTCTGAATGGATTATACTTATTGACACAGTTTATGTTATTAATCCATAATTGTCCATAGGCTTCAAGGTGAGTACAATCTTCCACTTCGTAGCTTTGATCAGGACCAGTTTAAACTTATCAAACTCATGTTGTTGAAAGTAAGTGTAGATTGCCATACCCCGATGCTTATCACTTAGCCATTCGTGGTAATGTTTCTTATGCATCTGCCATCTCTTACGGTGTTCATTAAACGTAGAACCAACGTATTGAATGTCGCTTTCCAAATGGATGATACGATAGATATGTCGGATCATGGTACAAATGCACTAATACTATATAATATACTACATTATTTATCGGAATAGTATGCATTTTCTATTTATATATATAGCAATAATGTATCGCGAACTAACTATTTCAAGCGACGTACCAGCTCCCAAGCTGACCAAAGCTGTCAAGACTGGTAAGCTAAGTCTGGCAGCTGATCAACTCAAGGGTAGTGGCTCGGTTATCCATCTCCATCCAGCCTCTTATGAGAAGGTGATCAAAGCTCGAAAGGCAAGTCGCGGCGTGCGTCTTGACATTACCAGGCATGAAATTAAGAAGGGCCAAGGAGGCTCTATTTGGGGTAAAATTAAGTCTGGTCTATCCTCCGCGTTCAAATTTGTAAAGAATAGTGGATTACTCAGCAAAGGACTTGATGCAGCAGTACCAGCTCTTGCAACGGCATTTTGGAGCTCCTCAAGCCGCAATCCCTGTCAGAGCAGCAATTAAGTCATTGACAAGAGTCGGCATATACAACGCTGACAGCGGTGGAGAAAGAAGGCGGTCGTCTATCAATTGCAGATGTGAGGAAGACAGCAAAGCATGCTCTATCCTATGCACAACGTAAAGGAGTTCTAACCGATGCAGTTGATGCTGGAGAGAAGTTTCTACTGAGTAAGGCAACGAAGCCTGAGCGTGGGGATCGAATTAAGTCTATTCGAGGCGAGGTCCGTCGTCGTTATGGAGTAGGAGTAGCCACGAAGGGTAAGAAATTTGCTAAGGATTCAAAAGAAGCTAAGGATCACATGGCTAAGATTCGAGCTATGAGCAAGAAGCCTGTGATAGCTAGATCATTTCGATTATGAGCTTTTGATTAAAAAAAAGTAGTGTTAGCCAACTTATTTTTTGGTCTCAGCAAGAGCATGATTGAGACGGAAGTGTCGCGGAACTTGACCTTCTGATCATTCTGATTATAGATACTGATCGTGATTGAGGTACGCGAGCCATTGAGACAGTTCATCCAAGCATACTGACTCGGCTTGTATGAAATTAGCTGACCTACCTGAGCATCACCTCGATCGAATGCACTCAGAATATCGCCAGATGCAACGTAGTCATTTTTGATCATATCACAACGAACGATGTATGAGCTGGTAGGGTGAATCTGAGGAATGATATTCGAGAGCTGAGCACTTGCAACCGTCGCAGAGGTAGAAGGATACGTACCAGCAGGAAGTCCTACTACCTTCCCAAAAGACGCGTTATCAATGATTAGTCGAGGAACACGAATAGTAGTCGGCAACCAGTACCTCCAGAGGAGTACAATCCTGAAGCAGGTCTTACCCAAGTACAATCTGTACTAGGTAGAGACGTTGGTGTAGGGCTGAAATCAAACTGACCAGCATAATACACGCTATTCTCTGATAATTGGATATAGAAGACATTTTCCCCAGATGGATTGGTCAAATACGCTCCAGCATTAACGAGAGCCATCTGAATGCTCCGACTAATATCAACGTATGTATAAATTCCATCAGGGAGTGTTATACTGATTGACGATGTTGTTCCGGCAGTAGGAACTTCGATTTTCAAGCTATTGTTCCAGAACTGAGCAGCATCGATATTGTATTCGGAGTTGTACATCGTGATGGATTGAACAGCACAAGCTACATCACGAAAGTCAGCAGCCGAACCAGGAAAAGAATACTTCCAAGACGAATTGTATCCATCTAGAACGAGATTAGTAGAGTCAAGTTTCAGAAAGCTTGCCATATTGATTAGTACATGATTCTAACCATATTTCTGATCGATAAATTGAAATTAGTCTTCAATCGTGATTGGTCTGTCAAAATTGTATCTGATTTGACCTTTGACAGAATCTGTGAACAACATTTGTCCTTTGCGCTCAGTGGCTTTATTATAGTAATAGACGATTGATCGATCATCAACGCCCTTGATGTTGAAATCACGTACAACCATCTGAAGATCACACTTCGAATTAGCCTTTAGGATCGCTACATACTCCGAATTCAATCGAATCATCTTATCAGTAGCAAAGTAGCTGTGGATTAGGAGTATGGTACTCAATTTGAAGTGTCGGCCCCTGGTGTAGTAATGTGAGAAGATATTCTTTTGAAGTAGCTTATCGTTGCTGTAGTCATCAACGATGGACCAAGGACCACCATTCTAAATAATTTTTTAATGTCAAGTGCTGGGATATCACCCATAGCGGCTGACTTGTAATTTTTTGGTAACGAACCACCGTAGTTTGGAATAGCGCTCATGACTAAAATCGTTTGATCTATATAGGATTAAACAAAATGAGTTCTGGTTTTTCATATCCACAACCAACTTTCCAATCATCAATCTATAACCCCGCGTTCAATCTGACATTGGACACCAGTGGTTATCTAACCTTTGATTACGCGCAAACTCTGTATTTGAGTAAGGATGATTACAGGATGAACTACCTTAGCGGAGTAGTGCCAGGAACGGCATCGATAGGATCTGCTCTTGTTCTGGGTGCTTCAGGTAATATCTCCGGCATTTCATCGCTAAGTGCCACTAACATTACTGGTACGCTACAAACAGCTTCTCAACCGAATATCACTTCGGTTGGAAATTTATCGTTCAGTGGATCATCGCGCTCGATATCGATAACAGGCGCTTCAAGCTACATCGATTGTCGAGAATATCGCCAGAACGGGAATACGTACGATCTTAGTCTCCTACAATACATATCCGGAGTTAGTTTTGGCAGTGCTACAGCCAATAAAGTTTTATTGCGACTCGAGATTAAATATCGCACATATTAATATGGTATCGGCCAGTACAATTAGTTGCACAAACTTACGACAGGGTTCGACATATTATGATCTCTCTGGCTTCCTAACATCTATTCCGAGCTTGCTGACATTATCAAGTCTATATACGACAGGAAACATCGATTTCGGTGGGTTCATCAATGGGTTCTTAGCATATGGCAACCAATCGCAAATTACGACAGTAGGATCGCTGACAGAGCTCGGTATCAACTCTACAGCAACGAATGAATATATATCAATCAAAGGATCAGGGTATAGCTACTTAGATGGGAGTTATACCCGAATGATGACCCTATCTGGATCGAATATAACCCCAGTTCAATTTCAAATCGAAGTGAGCAACGGATCGAGTGGTACAAGTACCAACGCGACCTGGTTCGGTAATGACACTAATAATGATCTTCGATTTGGTATCAATAACTCGACGTCAATGATTTTAACTACGACAGGGCGCTTAGGACTTGGAACTACAACACCAAGCGCTCCTCTGCATATATCAGGTAGCAACAGTTTTGTTTTTGGTTCCGGTGGTTTAACCGTTTATAGGCTCCGAACGGACTCTGGCGCGACAGAGTCGGCTCTTGGACCGATCACATACAGCGTCGCCGGTATATTCGGAGGATATATCGCTTGTACAGCCATGGCGATGACGAGCGACCGCCGATTGAAGAAGAACATCCAGATTGCGCCACTCGATCGAATCAAGCGTCTCTACGATACCTGTGATGTAGTTTTGTATGACTGGATCGAATCGGAGAATCGCCCTGGTCAAGAGGTAGGCCTCATCGCTCAAGACCTCATCTCAGCTCACCTAACCGATTTAATCAGTATATTTTATAGGGATGATATCGAAGAAGGGAAAGATCCAACGCTTGAACCTGATAAGCAACAGCTAAACATTGATTACAGTCGGATTGCTGCATACAACATGAAAATGATTCAGCATATGTTGTCTGAGATTGAAGATCTGAAAAATCGTTTGGCTAATATAGAGCAATCATGAGGATTGAGCGCTGGGAGTTAAGTCCATTAAGTTCCAAGAAGTATCGAGTATGGGTACGCATTGATACTGAAAAGCTACGAAAACTTGATTTTGGTGATAGTAGATACCAACTATTTCGGGATCAAACCCCTTTGAAAGCGTCCTCACACCTTGATCACAACGATCCAGATCGTCGTAGGAGATACTATAGAAGACACAAAGTTGATTATCCTCCGTATAGTGCCGATTTCCTATCGAAAAAATATCTTTGGTAGTGATATACAACATGGGTTGTGGACCGAGTAAAGAGCTCAAAACGAATTCGACTACCGATGACCCGCGTCAGATTGTGGGATCGACCATGCTCCAAGCTGATAAAATTATTGTTCTTGGTGATAGTGTTTTCCTCCCCACCCAACCCCCCGAGGGAGAGTCTGCCATACTTGAGGTTTCTATCAGCGATAATAACATTTCAGTCTATCGAGACTGTGCAAATAGACTTGTACGAAGCGGTATTGCTTAGATAGCGAACGTCTTCACAGTTTTAGTTTTTTTGTCGGTTGGTAAGCCCAGACGCGACCACCCTCTGTCTGAGTCGATGCATCAACCTTCCTGATAGACTTATCAAGGTCAGTAGCCCTAACAGCTGCCTGAGTTTTCTGGGGGCGATCTTGAATGATCAGATTCTTCATAATGGCTTTAAGCTCGGCGACGTTGAGATCGGCGTTATCGCCATAGCTACCACCAGAACTGGAAATAATGCGTGGGTTGAAGAAGAACATGCTTCTACAGTAGTCGAGTTATAATTTCCTTAAACTCTTTATCGTCAATCATTCGATTGCTGTACATATCTACTGTGAGAGACTTGAGCTGCTTGATGATACTTGGATTGTCATTCCCTAACTCCATCTCTCCTTTAAGTTTATCGTACTCAGCTCTAAGTGTCTCCAGAGGGTCCGTTAGCTTATCATGAAAGTTGTACTGAAGATGAGTAATGGCGAGGATCTCTTTAAACAGCTTTTTATCATCGATACTGAGCTTATCGTAAGCGGCTTGATCGATGTGGTTCTTATACACAAGGGTTCTGATCATGGTTTGGAGACTATCACTGATCTGGCATTTAGGTCCGCATTTACATCGATGGGGCTGTACGATTACAAGGGTTTTAGCATCAAGATCAGGCAAACGGATGTACTTGCTACCCAGCTGACGATAAAGGTAGGCGCTTGGAGTCGCCAAACCTTGAATCTCATTGAGATTATAGGTTCTTCCACGACGAATTGCACCTTCCAATGGAGCAACACCAGCACCTCTTAGACCACGCCCCTTCAAGCCACTCCCACTAACTACATGAACCATATCATTAAGAACTCCTTTTACCTTTCGTTGATCTTGTCGGTCATTAAAGTCTTCTACATCTGTTTTTCCATGTAAAGCTTGAGTGTATTGCTGTGACTTCGCTGAATAGACTGCCTTTGTCGCTTTCATTGCTGATTTCGCTGCATTCAACGCTGATCTTGCTGATTTTAAGTTTGACCTCTTCATTGCCTTTTTAGTTTCTTCATATCGCTTCACCATAAGCTTGAAAGGCTGCCTCCGAGTCATCACGAACCTTTTGCAAGTTATCGTCGTGATCATACTGCTCATTACTTTGACGCTTGATATCATAGGCCGATTTAAGGATCACCTCATTTACTATTTTGAGGTTATCATCAAGGTTTTTACGTCGTTGCTTATTTAGTTTCTTCTCTTTTACCAATTCAGCTGCTTCTTCATCACTTGATGGAAATGGATACTCAACATCCTTGAAATATCTATCCAAATCCGCAAATCCATCAAGCAGCGATAGAAATGTATCCATCCATCTGATACCTTCATTGGCCCCTTTCCAAGCTTCACCAGATACTTGTTTGTGTTCTCCATTTCTAATGTTTAGTGGTCTGGGTCCAGATGGCTCACCAAATAATATTTTGGATGGGGTTTAACATTATCAGTTGTCTGTACAATTGGTTTTAGTCGAAAAGGGATTTTAATACCCTTCGAATGAAGTTGTGTGTAATAATCAGTTAAAATCTTTTTAGCATCATTGTCCGCATTGCTCAGCTTTGGGTTCATATCTTCATCGATACCACTCCTTGTGCCATATTTAGCTTCTCCGCCGCCTGGTGTGAAATCCTTTACGTCAATTTCCTCGTCATTCTTCCCGATTACCTCTAACTGAAGTCCTCTGCCTCTAATCATATTGATAAATGAACGTAGCGTAAGTTGCCAATTGACCTCCTTCGTGATCGCTTGTTTTGCTCGATTGCTACTCTTACCAAAGACGCTGATTGAATTACCATCGACCCATACATAATCATTTTCATCAACAGGTGATGATTTGACTGTCCCTTTAAGGATGGGAACAATCTTCTTTTTTAAACCATTGGTCTCAAGTAATTCCTTATCTTTACTAATGGTCCAAAACAATTTGAGTTTGGTATCAGACTGATCACTCGCTGTTGAAGTTGAATTATCGAAGAGAAAACTGTCCTCTCGATGAAGAACGCTGCGAACTGCGATACGCAAGTCTCTGTTTGGTGCGATCAGCAATATCTCCTTTTGAAGCATTGACTCTGTTCCTTTTTGATCCAATATATTGCCATATCTGTTGGGGGGTATTTTTATCATCCTTCCCCATTTCGTCACGTTCCCTCTTTTCATTGATGTAATTGAGAAATCGAATGTCATTAGTTAGAACCACACGAATATGGTCATATGTTTCTGACCAATCGATGCTTGGAACTAAAACAAGCTTCTTCAACCTAATACTGTATGTCTTAGCGCCATTTCCAATATAATACTTCGTTAGCTGACGTCCGTTAGACGCAAGAGGATGGATACCCAACTCTGCAAGAATAGGATAAACCTCATACATATCAGCAACCGCGTGTTTTGATCGCTTCTGTTCTTCGATTTCATCGATGGTTTCATCACTAAATAAGTTCTCATCCGCTGGTTTTTCATCCTCACCAACCTCAACATCAACTAATGAAGGCCTTGCTTGTGCTCCAGCATGATTAGTATCAGGCTTAGCAGTAGCTTCGGCATCTACCATAGTTGGAGTTGATACCTCAAGGTTTGTCTGGGAGTATTCATCAATCAGCGTTTTTTTTAGGGCTCAGATGACTCTGATGTTGAGTCTGTCTGAGTTGTTGCAGTTGTTTTACTGGATGCTGTAGTAATTCCACTTGAAATGTCAGTAGCCCATGAAGCGACTTCGTACATCTCACGCTTCGTTTTAGCTTGACGAACGCGACGCTGAGCTCTTTCAAGAAGCTCCTGTCGTTTTTGCTCTCTCTGAGCGAGGGATGTGAAATTTGGAAACATCGTATCTATATGTTGTGAGCCATAAAAAATGAGTACTCAATAAACAATAGCTCGGCATAACTGAGCCATGACGGGAAGGTAAGTAAGAATGGCAGATACGGTTTCGCTCATTGAGAAGATTCAAATAACTGTATTAAATACAATGGAACGGGACGCCAAAGATTGCTTCCAATTCATGCTTGTACTTTTGATTGGCTACCGTTTTGCGGAATTTGAAGCTGCATCAAGATTAAGCAACTCATTCTTGATTCGACTTACTTCTTGGATGATCCACAGCTTGCGTCGAAGTTTCACAAGCTCACGTTCTTTCTCTACACAATTTGGGCACATTATTACGAGATCAGTGTCTATACATAAAGTCAGATAATTCATATTCTCACAAAAAATATTAAAAATAATATATGGGTCAAAGCTTACGGAGGATATCTCTATCAATTTAGTTTTAAAAGCTAATCATGGCTCATTTTTTTAGCGTCCAATAATCTCTCTCAAGAGTTGATCTCCTGTTCTTATTGATTAACCGCAGATTATCTTGTGGCTCCCAAGAGTCAGGCTCATTACCAAGCCATCTTATCAGATATTTATACCTTCCAGAGCGTATCTTCTTGTGATCCAAGATCTTCTCCGCCTCAAGAATTTTGCCTCGACTAATAGTAGCATCTGTGGTCTCTGCTTTAACAAATTTAAGAACATTTGGTGCCTTGAAGAGGGTATGACCATTTTTTGAACGGATTTGGACTCGGTAGCCATCTATTCCAACGATTTTATAGACTACTTGGCTCCATCGAGCAGCTTCTTTATCAAAAGTCTGCTTCTGGAGACGGTATAATACGCGTGATCCGATCTCAAACTCCTTCTCAATTGTATCGGCTTCCACCTGATTATGACTCAGATCCGCATCCATTACTTTGCCTTTTGCTTCATTTGGGGTCATACCAATTGAGCGATGAAACGTGGTATTGTAGTTTTCGATAACATCGGCAATAAGCTTTTGCGCAATCCTGTTGGGAGACATCATTGTTAGTCTCTGCTTTAACGTTCTGTTGAATCGCTCGATTTTTCCCATAGTACCTTGATCACCGGGATCGTTGTTGTAGTGCTCAATTTTCTTGGATTTGAAGTATTCTTGAGCCTGTTAGTTTATGAACTCGCTACCGTTATCCGTTGTCAGGATATCAACTTTGTGGAGGCGAACAAACGCTTTAAGCACTGCTAATACAGTTGGCGCAGTCTTGTTTGACATGAGCTTTGCGTAGCCCAACCTTGAGTTAATATTGATAGCTGTCAAAATTGGTCGCTTCTCCCAAAACGCAAGATCCATTTGCCAAGAGTTGGGGTTATGCGAAGCTATTTTGAAGCCGTTGAATCGCTTTTTCTGCTCCTGAAATCGTTGAATATCAGTCTGACTCGCATACCAATCCTTTACGATTTTGAAAGTTAACTTAGGATTTAACTCCTTTGCCTTATGATGCAGAGCTTGAGCTCCGATAAAGCCGGTTTTTCGGTCATAGTAGAGTTTCTTTAGTAGCGCGTCCATGATCTATATTTACATTAAAAAAAATCCCCAGTGGGTAGCTGCTTAAATATCAAGTGGTTCAGTCGTGATACCATCACCATGTACTCGGCGTTTGTCATAGTAGTAGTTGAGCGCTGTTTTGGTTTGAGTATAGGTGATGATAGACTTGGTTTCTTTCGACAGTCAGAACCCCTTGTTTGTACCTTGTAGCGTGATGCGATCCCGTACAACAGTCTCAAACCCATCAGGATTAAGAACACCATTGTTTCGACCACCTCCCTGCTGAATACTCTTCGCTGAAACTTTTACCTTGTAAGATTCGTCCGGTAGATAGCAAATATAGTTCTTACTCGATAGTGAGACCATAGCATCACCTGACCATTCATCTTTGAACAAACCAGGAGTACGGCGATCAAACTTAGCTACCTCAGTGTTGTAGTCGCGTGGGAACCAATCGTATTTATGCTCCTTGAAGTGGGCACGTAGCTCAGGCTTGATACAGTCTTGAAACGGATTCTCACAGCTGAAAGCGATATAAGCTGAATCAGTGTCCATCTCTGATACTGGAAGTCAGAGCGGCCGAAGTAGAAATCTATGCAGTCGTAGTAGAACTGAAGCATACGTAGCTTAGCAAGCTGATAGATAGCAATCGATAAATGGATTGGGTTCTTGTTATTAAGACGGCGTTTCTTCATGGCGATTTCACACGCATCATTAAGCTCTTCCAACCCATGGAACGTAAAGTGTTCGATCTTGTTCTTAATTGCTTTGTCGCTCGACTCATACTTACCTCTTTGTGCTTGCTCATGTCCATTCCAGATCGACCAAAAGCACTGTTGCCTACAAGTTTCATCATCTCAGCAATCATAGCCTTAGACTTATCAACATCACCCTCTCGTCGAGCATTTGATACAGCCTCCATAAAGGGAGCAAAAGCCTTGTGAGAGCTGGCCTTGACAAAGCAGTAAGTCTTGGTGATCTCCATACCATGAGAAAGGTACCACTTGAGCAAAGGAGTGTAGATGAGAATCTTTTCACCAAAGTAGCTACCAATCAGCTTGCGAGCTGGCTTTGCTCGGCTTTGCTTGCGCGCCTCATTGTGATCGAACATGTGCTTACCAATGACGCTCTCATTTGTACAGTCGATCCGTACATTCTTGAAAATTGAAGTCATCTCACCAAAGTACTGTTTGAGGTTCTCTGGTGTGTGAATATCACACTCGAGAAAGCCAAATATTTTATCGGTCTTGATATCGTCGATGATACCTTCATACGCTTTCACTGTAGTCAATCGACCGCATGGCATCTCATTACCAAGTGCCCACAGGTATAGAGCGTTAGCATCGTATCCGATAATTTTCTTACAGACCTTGCCACCACGAATCTTCGTCTCATTACGTTTAGCGTAGCGATTGAAGATAATAGATGGACCTCCGGCGATGTTGGCCTTCATCTTAGCGTAGATATCCTTTTCCTCCCGATCAATAGCATATACCAGTCTATCCGCGTTGAACTCAAGCAAATTCTTGTATCGAAATCCCCCGAGGGACATATCTTTACGAGCGGGGTTGCACTTCACACAGCTGATCAAGATGTTGCCGTCGATGTGGCCAAGCTTGTCGTTTATTCTATCGGCTGAAGCAGTATCAGCGGTCAGCTGACAGTAGCATAGACCACACAGATACTTTTGCTGTTTGAGAAGGATGTCAAGGTGCTCAGTAGTCATATTGAACTCTCTTTTAGCCTCAGCATCCTGGCTCTTGTATCCACTCATTCGCTTAGCTGGGAATTGGAATGCGTTAGCTGGCTTCTTATCCGGATATTGGAGATTATTGAAGCAGGTCTGATACATCATCTTCTCCGAAAGACCAGGTAGCAACACTCCATCCGCAAACATATCCAGATCGAAACGCTTAAAGAGTTTTCCTTGAGCCTTGATAGCCTTGATGAATGGGACTACGTCGAGATTGTTGTACCAGATCAGTAGGTCCTTGATTGATTTCATCTCGTAGTACTCCCACATGAGCTTCACTCTTTCGTAGTCATCATCGGTGATACTTGTTCCACGGAGCTTGCTGTCAAAAGCTGACTTAGGCGGGATAGTAGTCTGGTTTAGAACATTGAACGCGGTGATGTACTCGTATGGGAAAAGACCCTTACCAAGACCACAGACACATCTAATTTTGTCATCACATTTGCATCCACCGAGTAATGTTGTGAGATACTTATCGTAGCTGGCACCAGCAGGTACATAGTTGCTAATATCGAGCATTTTCATGTCCGATGTAGCAATGCACGTGTAGCTGGGATTCTTGATGACGGATTCGATATTGTCGGTACCGATAACAGCAAACAAATCCTTCTTAATCAAGTTAATATCGTATCGACCAGAATTGAAACCGAAGACTGGAACCTGATCAAGCTGCTGTTTCAGTTTCCCGTAATCAGTCCTTTGCTTACCAAAGACAAGACTGCTGTGAAAGTCAAAGAAGCTGGCATACTTTCCTTCTCCAATCTAACTCTCCACATCAGACATCTTGTAGGTCTTGCCAAGATTGACTCCAGGAATTTCCTTACCTGTCAGACCGTGAGCATTGATGATTTTCTGTAGAAGCGACTTGTATTCATTGACATTGTATTGCTGGATCTTCACGGATACATCACCGATGTATTTGAACATATCCGTAAGTAGCACCTTTGGATCGTCATTTACAAAGCAGCGCACCTCCTCGGTTAAGCTATCAGCTACTGATACAGACACCGGAATGTGCTCGTTCGTGAAGACAGTATTCTCCCCGTGTTGAGTCGCAGTAGGCTTAAGAATGGCCTCAAAGTCATAAACGATGAAGTGGTCGATGTACTGATCAGCATCCTTGATGGAATACTTCGTACGCAATGGTCGTATCGCGTTCTGAGCTGGTTTGTAGATAGTTGGCTCAGCGGGGAAGCTCTCAATATTCACAAGCTCACACTGATTCTTCTTGTGATTTTATAGTATTTCAGCGCTGACGAACACCATTTCACACGTAGGACATTGATACTTAGACTGAAGCATATCGATGTTCTTAATGTAGAGAGCGTGATTCTCATGCGATAAAATATTCAGAGCTTCGTATCCCTTGCCCGATCTACGGATGCATTCTACATTTCCAGAAGCTACATCCATCTTATATACGTTAACACCAAGTTGGAAGCAATCCTCAACCTCATCGAGCTGTAGCAGGTCAATGGGCTTGAAGCTTCGAAACAGGCTCAACGAATATTTAACCCCCTTGAAAGAGCAGTAGCGCTTGAATGCCTCCTTTACGTGAGCCTGAATTTTTCGAGGATCCTTCTTTGGACTCGTGAATGTATGCCAGGCGATACAGTGGAAGACGCACTTGTTATTGGTCTTAGGGAAGTTGATCACATACTTGTTTTCGCGAATAATCTTAGGGGTGACAGCTTCGCTATCCCGCAGAGCATGGTCGCGATGATAGATGAAAATTTTGAATGCAGTGAGCGCCCTGAGTTTATACCCTGAGCTGGGATAGTTCAGTTTGTCAGCCAACTCCATAGAACGAATTTCCAAAATCACCTTCTTTCGAATATCAGTCTTGCTGTTGACAGCGACAGGCTTATTGAACACATAAGTGTTAGCGAGATTCGGATAGAAGTAGCGAGTATCATCAGGATCGGCCATGCTTACAAGTTCGTACCCGAGAGCAATATTTATCTTGAACGCACTCGTTGAGTCAAAAGGACGTTCTTGAGCTTGTTGTAAAAACCAGAAGGTTCGACACCCTCGTACAAGTGTGATTCCATGTGATTACCATTGTAAAAACGGTACTTAGGATCAGCCTTGTAGTCAGGCGATAAGTGTTTCTCAAGGGTTTCAATCGAAACATTGTACTGCTTAGCTACCAATCTTTTGTTGATTGGGCGCGAAACGTTGCTAACATAAACCATCTTACCCGTTCTACCACGCACCTTAACACGGTAGCTACTACCCCATTTGATAGCGTGAATATTTAATCTCTTTAATCCTTCGAGCTCGTATGCAAACATGTTGCCTATATATGCTTGGCTAAATTATTCCCCGTAGATATGACTTTATAACTATTTGACCTTGTATTTTAAATCTCAGTCATTTACAAAATATTCTGAATTAATTAATTCAAATATTTGGCTTATACCTTGTTGGAGGTTTTAAGCCATTGTCATTTGACTATATTGGGATTGACTTCTTATTTGAGAAATTTTTTTTTTAATTAAGTTCGGTTTCGTTGTTAGGTTCGGGTTTGGCTTCAATAAGTTCGGTTTTAGGCTTACGCTTTCCTGCTCGAATTTGGTCTCTATTCTTATCGTCGTAGCTCTTTTGGTATGACAAAGCGAGCGTCCCGTGTGCGCTGATAGTAGCGCTTTTGTGCGGCCTTGATTCGCTCTTTGTTAGCTTGGTATTGCTCGGCTGAGTACGCCATCTTTTATATATTACTAACTTTATATTTATCAGAAATAAGCATTAATTAATTGGTGACTCACTCAAATGGAAAATTCACTACCTTTCAACCACAATCACATGCAAAACAATCGCGACCAAAGAGCTCATCACAGATATTGAAAGATACTCGTCGATGCATTCACTACATGGCACTGTATACAGACTACAAACTATAGCTCATCCTTTGTTTCAACTTCGGTATCTGGTGGCAACGAAGACGGTAATTCGGGGAGTACTCCATGAAATGTGTAACCATAGGATTGATACTGCTCGTTCTTCGCTGAGCCATCAAGTCCACCACCAAGATATCCCACTGGTACTCCCCTTTTGGTGCACACAATCGCGCTTCCAGATAGACCAGGAGCTGACAAAGATGAGAGAGCCATTTGGTTTCCGCTCCAACCGGTGATTTTAGCTGGAATGATGGCGTAAGCATGATTAAAATCTTGATCTTCAAGAGCGCCAGGGAATCCGAACACGTCAACACTCATCGTGTCATTCACCTTAAGGGACATTGTACATCGGACGAGCTTGTTATCTCGTGGCAAAGCAACTTCGAAGATTGCGAAGTCGAACGCAGCCGAACTACGCCAGCATGTGTCACTGTCGAGGCTGAATCGGTGAACTTCTTCCGGCTTCGTCCTATCGGGAAGGAGCTGCTCCACCACAACTTGAGGCTTGTCTAATCTAGCTGATGATTTCATCGCTGCCGTCCGTGGAGATTTACAACGTGGTTGCTTTGCAACATCGGCGTCCTTAACATTGGTGTCCTTCCTTTTCCTTCCACTTGTTTTCATCCGAGGGTGGCGTCTCAGATACCGATTGATTTCCTTCGTGAAGTCAGCACTCAAGTGATCAGTGAATGTGTCGTTGGCCCACATGTGCAAGTTCGTCAGCAGATACAAGTGCGTCGACGTTAGATCCACAACCACTGCTGTTCCTGAGCATACATCTTCTGAGGAAACTCTGACAACTGACTTCCACATTTTCGATTGAACTTGAGGATCCACGGTAGACAAGTCCTTCGCGCTCCATGCGCCATCCTCCACGACACGCTCCGGAACCACCACCAGCACGTGAACTTCGCCCTCAGCAGGTCCAAAATTCTTTCCGAAATGCTTGTCATTGTTGATCCACAACGTGGGATCCATCTTCTCAAAGCCTTGGAGGTGTCCATCTCCATCGAGCGTCACAGCTGCCGCTCCAGCCCCATCCAGCCATCCCCCGTCCTTCTTCTTCGCCAGGAAGAGCTGCAGCTTCATCGCAGGGGCTGTGATTACTCCATCGCTCTTCTCCTTTATCACCTCCTTCAATTCATCCACCGAGTCGTTCTCGTCCACCCGCACCGAGAACACGCTTTCCGCCACACCAACGATCGCACAGAAGAGCTTCACCATTTTTTTTCCCATTCCGGAATGAGGAAGAAGGGAGAGAATTTCTGGGCGTATTGAAGCGGAAATGAAGGCGTGTCACATAGACTTCCAACCAATGATGAGACGCCACGCGTTGTGCTATTCCTGGCGGTTGTAAACTGCTCTATTGAATTTATCAGTGTTCCGGTATAGATTTAATTCTGTTCGCTCCAAGGTAGCCCAATATAAAGGCTCTCGCTCTCAGCTGGAACGGTCGTCGAGATCTCAGTTGTCGAGCGGCTCTGAAACTACCTCAAGATTCAAAAGATCTCTCTCACTCTCGAGAGGTTGCGTCGTCGAAATAGCAGCTGCCTCGAAAGAACGTTCCAGGATTGTCTCGTTGGTAAATTACGTTAAGGAAAAAAATTGGCGGCGTAATGTTCCACTATATACTGCTCCCGCCGATGCTGCTGCAGCAATCAAGAAAGAAGATCATGACGACAAGGACGACAACGACAAGGACGACGAGAAGGAACATTTCGGATGGGGTCTCGGTGGAGGTCTTGGTGGTTGGGGACTTGGCGGCTGGGGTGGCTGGGGAGGTTGGGGTGGCTTTGGACCCTACCGCTTCGGATTCATGTGCGGTGGCGTCCCCGGCTGGGCCTATCCGTTGGGCTACTGGGACAGGTTTGGTGCGGGTCTGTATGGCGGCGGGTGTGGACTTGGCGTTCCTTATGGTGGTCTATACTACTGCTAAGTTCGTCAGCGGTGGGGCAGTTCTAGGTTGCCATATAGTTTAGCTACTTTTCCATTCACATCACAGTAGCTTACAGTTAATAACGACGGGTTCGCATAGACTTTGAATTATGCACAAGTTTGTTTGGACAGTTTCTAGTTTAAATCGATCGACAGTCATCAGCAACTATCACCAAAAATATTGTTTTCGCCAAGTCTATTTGACTGTAGATGAAACAACATAAAGCGCCATTGTAACGAGGTGTTCGTGTCGGCAGTTCTAGAACTACCGTTTGTCGTTTAAAAAACTCAATTTTGACAATGAGAATCCCGGATAGTTCAAATAACCAAAAAACTGTATCAACGCTATATAGTATTGCAAATCGGATGATACTAGCATCCAGCATTTACGCCCTGGATCTGAATAGCTTGAGGAACATCACGCTCTGTCAGGCGACTAACGTCAGCGATAAGAACACGGTTAGTTAGAGACCACGTCTGATAGTCAAGGAGACCATTCACCAATTCAGGAGTCAGTTCACCGTTAATCGCAGCGATCTTTGCCAGTTCGTTGTGAAAGTGGTGGAAGTCGTGTTCATGGCTAATGTCGAACACCTGAGTAGAACCAATACGAACATTGAAGTTGCGAATCGACGAACCAGGATGGAGAGTCCAAGGAGCACTATCAAAACGACTCTGGAACTGCTGAACAGCAGCCGAAGCGTAATTACCAGTCTGTTCGGCGAAAGGGAGGAGAATGACGTACTTAGCGTTCTTAACAGAAGCCGATAATTGAAGATCAAAAGCAGCATTCAGCTGACTCGATTGCTTTCCAATACCAGCGCGCTGGTAAAACCATTGAGCATAGCAATCATTGTAGCGAACCTTCTTGACGGGTTTAGAGATGATCGCCTGAGGGTTCTCGAGATGGACAAACGGTAGTACTGATAGCCAGCACATTACACCGGCAGTTTTTTTTCTTAGCTTTATTTAACAAGGAGAATAGGGCTAACCGTTTCTAATGCAATGCTACGACTTTGACGACACAACCTCTCGACCACCTTAGAACGAGAGAAAGCGCCACCACTTCAGAAGTAGTTTTAAATGCTCTCGTCTCCTTAGAAGCGACAGCCGGTGGTTTCAATGAGGACAACCTCTCGACCACCTGAGAGTGAAAGCAACGTCTTTTGGATCATAGGAACTCTTTGTACATGATTGATCTACATATGAGTTCAGAGAGAATTAATCAAGAATGCAATATAGCCAGAATATACTCCATATGCCACAATATTCATCGTATGTGGATTGATATTGCTTAGTGTTGTATTTACTAATCTTGAGAACTGTTGGACCCGCTTCTCCCATACTATCAAAATATTCATTATTATAGACGCAAACCCAGTGTCCCACGTCCATATTAGGCTTGTGAAGCACTATAATATACGATCCTTTCCGCGGTAGTGGCTTTTTAATTTCAGATAATTCGACAATACTATCTAACTGAACCCCAATCGTCTTTGCTAATTTAATTAAATCATGATCGCTCGTAATCGCTTTGATTAGATCCATAATGTAATATTTATTTTTTTGGAACTATATGGATGCTCATATAGTTAAACCCATAGATTTATCGATGTCTGCTACTCAACTCGCCGACCAGTTTCTATACCAGAGCTCGCTGAAGAGCGACCCGGAGATGAAGGTATCGTCCAACAAGCGCGTACCGTTCGTAATCGATCTCAACCACGATATGATTCGAACTGTTCGCCGTGGTATTAAAAGCCGTTTCGATGTGGGCGTAGCGTCTAAGAAGACTAAATTAGTCAAGGGTAGCGCTGAGGCTAAGGCGTATATGGCGAATCTGAGATCTAAGCGTAAGCCCGCTAAGCTCGCTGGAAGCTTCCATCTCTAACTAAAAAAAAGCAACTTTTTTCCCTTGCTTACTTCTTTGAACGGATCAGAAGCATAATCGAAACGGATGTGTCTCTAAAATGAACGCGCTGATCGTTCTGGTTGTAAATGGTAATCGTAATCGAAGATCGAGCACCGTTGAAGCAATTCATCCAAGCATACTGACTCGGTTTGTAAGCAATCAATTGACCAATACCAGCATCACCTCTATCGAAAGCGCTCAGAATATCACCAGACACGACATAGTCATTCTTAACAAGATCACAACGTACAATGTAGCTCGATGTGGGATGAACCATGGGGGTAGTGTTCGAGATCAGTGAGTAAGCGGTTGTTTGTAAAAACCGACGGATATGTACCATTCGTGAAGCCAACTACCTTTCCAAACGAAGCATTGTCAATGATTAGACGAGGAACGCGAGTCGTGGTTGGGAGACCTGATCCACCAGCAGAGTAAAGCCCTGTTGCAGGTCTTGTGCATGTTCCAATAGCGATTGGGGTTGGTGAGCAATCGAGCTGACAAGCATAATAGACTGAGTTCTCACTGATTTGAATGAAGAAGACATTGTTGCCGCTGACATCGATGAGATAAGCGCCAGCCGAGACCAACGCGGTCTGAATATAGCGATTGATATCGGCATAGCTGAAGTATCCATCAGGAAGATTAACACTAATCGTAGATGTGGTTCCAGCAGTCGGTACCTCTACCTTGAACGTATTGTTGGCAAAAGCCAGCGAATCAATGTTGAATTCGGAGTTGTAGAGACTAATCGATTGGATCGCGCATACTGAGTCAGAGAAATTAGCAGCAGATCCGGGGAACGAGTACCGCCACTGGGAGTTAAGACCATCTTGGACCAAGTTAGTGCTATCGATTTTGACAAATGACGCCATTGTTGTTGTATAACTCTGTTAGGGTCGAAGACACTGACTACGTCTAGCTTTCTTCTCTATATTTAGGAAATCAAAGTTCCCGCGGATCTAAAATTTTATCAAAATTCCAACGCATCTGACCCTTGACTCCATCGATGACTAACGCCTGACCAATGTGCGACGTGCATTTATTGTATGCTCGGAAGATCATTTCCTGGCTTATTCCGGGCAGATTGTAATCCTTGAGAATGACTTGTAGATCTCGCTTCGAATTAGCCTTTAGGATGACGCACAGCTCTGAGTTTAAGCGAATCATCTTAGGTAGCGCAAAGAAACTATGAGCCAGAAGAATTGAGCTCAGTTTTTTTTTTGTAGTGTCGGCATCGGATGTAGAACGTCGATACCAATCTTTCGAGTACGTGTTTGTCGGTTGTGATATCATCGAAAATCACTAATTCTGGCTTACCACTCGCGAGGGGAGTTCGTCGAATCTGATCAACCGTTGGAGCTGTGTCGGGGTCGTAGAAGGAGACGAATCCATCAAGCTTGTCGCGAAGGTAATCGTACAACGGCTGATTCGGATTGCGGCAAATGACATGGAGGTATGCATAGACATTCGGCGAGCTCTTGATAATATGAAAGGCCATGTTAGTCTTGCCAGATCCGCTCGGAGCGAGCATAATCATTCTATACAACGCGGGGATAGCTAAATCCTTAATCATAATCGATTTCCCAGGTCTATACTGCTTGGGAATCGCATTCGAGTAATCAGGAACTAAGCTCATGTTTTATCGTTCGATACTATATAGATTAGAAGAAAAATGAGTGGATTCTCATATCCCCAACCAACCTTCATTTCTGCTATCTACAACCCGGGATTCTATCTCTCGTTGGATGCAAACGGCTACTTGACCTATGACTACGCCAAAACCATATTTTTGGATAGGAATGACTATCGCTTGAGTTATCTAAGTGGAATTACGGCTGGAATAGGTAGCGCTGGAACAGTCCTGGTACTTAACTCAACTGGGTCGATTACAAGTGGAATCACATCATTAACAATGACAAACTTAATTCTAGGTACAGTCACTATTGGTTCTACTGAAGCTTGATATCTTAGCGGTCTCACTGCTGGTACTGCTGCTAACAGCAAAGCGTTGGTACTTAGCAACACTGGATCCATTACCGGCATTACTTCATTGACTACCGGAACAATCAACGCGAGTACCTATCAGCAAGATGGAACAACGTACAATCTAGCATCGTTTTTGACGGCAGTACCGAGTTCATTCACTTCGTCCGGTACTATCACAGCAGGAACCGTTAATGCGACTACCTATCAGCAAGGTGGAACAACGTACAATCTAGCGAATATGCTTACGACTAGTACATCATCAATCTCATTAGGCGGTACTCTTAGTGCCAACACGGTCAGTTGTACCAATTTAACCCAGAACGGTGCCTCGTACAATCTAGCAAGCTTCTTAACATCAATCCCTAGCTCATTGAGTCTATCATCACTCACCGTCTCAGGCACAGGAGCTCAATTTAACACTAGTGCGGGCAACACTGATTCAATCTATTTACCAGTTGGATCATACGCTATGTATCTTCGAAACAATTCGAATATCATCTCAACCAGTGTAGGGTTAGCTTTCCTAAACGATTCGTCGGGAGCGTATAGTACAACTACCCCGAGCGCAACTATTAGCACGTTAAGACGATCTAGTACTCAGTACGATGGTAGTGATATCGAATTCTACACAAAGGGCTCTGCTAGTCAAACAGGTGCTTTATATCGATTAGCTTCGCTTCATGGTACTACTGGTCAGCTTTCTATAGGAAGCAATAACGGTTATATGGATCTCAATATTCTGAAGGACAACGCTGGAGCATCAATTCGTATAGGAAGCTATCAAAGCACTGCCAATTGCTTCACAATCACTTACTCGTACGTTGGCAGTTCGTACGCTCAAAATCGTCTTCAATTTGACAATTACGGCTTCAGCGGGCAACAATGTTGGTTCGGTGACAACTCAGTCGCTATCAATAGCCAAGACGTACCACCCGCGAAGATTGCCGTTAAGGGCGATACTACAAAGATGTATGGCTCTTGGGATAGGGTTCAACGCTGGTCGAACGATCAATCTACTCAGATGACCGTTGAAATGTTAGTGTATAATGAATCAGGAGGTAGCAATAATAGCTCTGGAGGAGGAACCTGATTAGGTACTATGACGAACGACCCGTTCAAGATCATGACTAATGGCTCTGCTAGGGCTCTGTTCAACACATCAGGTCGGTTTATGGTCGGCGGCAACTTTAGCGCAGAAGCGACCATTCACAGTGGCGGCGCATCATGGGCTAACGAAGAGTTTTACACGAAGATCAACGCGTCCAGTATATGTTCGTACCGAGCCAATTGGTCATCAGCGAACTACTGGGGATGGGGAAGCGACGGTACGGTGGGCTCTATCAGAGCTGGTATATGTAATGCCTCGGGATCATGGCTGGGATATGTACCAATCCGTGGAGGTGCTTATACCAATGCCTCGGATGAAAGATTAAAGACAGATATTGCCAATGTCCCTTATGGTCTGGATGCGGTCATGCTTATGAAGCCACGTAAATATAAGATGATCCAGGAAGGAACTCAGCATGTCGGTTTTATTGCGAGGAGCTCTATGACATCGTCCCTGAAGCAGTTCAGGAAGGCGCTAATGATTATATGAATGAGAATGGTTATCCAATCAATCCATGGGGAATTGATCTCGCTTCGCTGACATCAGTGTTGTGTAAAGCCATTCAGGATCAACAGGCACAAATCGAAGAGTTGAAGAGAATTGTCTCGACTCTAATATAGATCTACCAATGAGTTGCTTCTCGAGTAAGGAGATTGAGTCAAACCTTGAGACGAACGATGTTCGAGGTCGAAGACTCTCGGACAGAGTTCCGAGAGTCTCCTCTCCACCGTCTCAGATAATAGGCTCTACACAACTGAGAGCTGACCAAATTGTTGTACTTGGTGATAGCGTATTTTTACCGACAAAAGACCCTGAAACAGGCGAAAGTGCGATACTCGATATCGAAGTGCCGACAAAAAAATGAGAGTCTATCGAGGCTATAAGAATCGATTGTTTAGAAATGGCATAAGCTAAGCTCACAGCGAGAAGGTCTTTACCGTTTCTTTCTTCTTTCCATACAGCCAAACCTGACCGCCGCTGGCGGACTCAGTCTGCGTGGATGCATCCGAAGTCGTTGGAAGTTTAGTATCAACCCATGCCTTAGCCTGAATTGTTTAGGGCCGCTCTCGAATGATCAAGTTCTTCATGATTGTTTTGAGCTCAGCGATATTGAGATCGGCATCATCTCCATAGGAGCCGCCTGACTGAGCAATAATCCGTGGGTTAAGGAAAAACATCGTACTCTATTCGAATGAATTTCGAAGGGTCGCAGATCTTTCGAACAAGTTCGCTAAGCTCTGCTCTATAGTAGTCGAACGATAACATTTTTGAATTCGTCATCAGAAATTAAGTGATTCGAATACATATCCACAGTGATGACCTTCAATTGCTTGAGAACACTGGGATTGTCATTACCTAACTCGATCTCGCCCTTGAGCTTAAAATATTCGGCCTTGAGCGCCTCCAGTGGATCAACCAACTTCTCAGAGAAACTATGCTGGAGATGAGTAGCGGCAAGAATCTCCTTGAAGCTTTTTTTTGTCATCGGTTGATAGTGATCATACGATGATTGGTTGATATTCGTCGAATACACCAGATCCTTGAGCATCTTCTGAAGCTCTTCACTCACCTCTCGCTTAGGACCGACCTTACGACGATTAGGTTGAACGATAACGAGCATTCCTGCATCGAGATCAGGGATTCGAATGTACTTGCTTCCCAACGGTTTGTAGGTATAGGCGGAGGGCGTTGCCATGCCTTGATAACTTTGGCTGACCTCCAAGGTGAGCTCTGCCCGCCCCGCGTAGGCCTCGACCGACTACGTTATCTGCCATTGATGATACAGTCCTCCCCACCTCGCGTTTAGATGCGATGTTGTCAAATTCATCAAGATCCATGTCAGGGTAGCCCTTTTTGAACAGTGTGTATTTCTTGAGCTTGCTGTTATAATTAGCCTTGGTAGCTCTCATTGCAGCGGTTGCAGCTTTGAGATTAGACTTCGCAGCCTTGCTATGTCTGGATTTAGTAGCTTGCTTTGCCTCAAACCTTTTTTTCATAGCTTCTCCATAATCCTGGAACGCAGCCTCGGCTTCGTCGTGTAGCAATTTTAGTGATACATATGGATCAATGCTCGTCTCCTTCATCGAGATGTTGCCTCAGTGGATTTAGTATTCCTTTTAAGAACTCCATCAAGTATTCCGAGATTCTGAGTTAGGTTATCTTGAGCAGCTTTCTTATCAGGACTCTTTCGATTGATACCCGTTAGATGTTTGTCAAATATTTGAAAGCCATCTATCAGTGAATGTATCCATCCAACGAATATTCGCCATGAGATCGCGTAAATCATTAGCCGAGGTAGCCTTTTTATCATCAGAATATCTGACATTGAATAGACGCTTCTGAGTTGGATTACTGAAACAGAGACCGTTCTGAACCTTCCCGCCATCTGTAGTATCAACAACTGGATTTGGCTCAAATGCGAGCTTTACCTTTTGTTTGCGAAGCTCTTTAAAGAATTCACTGAGAATGAGTTTGGCATCGTTATCAGCATTAGTTAGATTCTTATCTATATCGGCATCAATACCGCTTTTAATTCCATGCCGAGCCTCAGCCTCGTCTGAACTCGGTGTGTATGGATTTGGCGTTAATTCCCCTACAGTCATCGTCAGGCGATGTCGATGAATCAACAGCAAAGCTGTCCTCAAGCCGTTGTTTGCTACGATTTGAGTCATCATTCTTCAGTAGTGATAGCGTCTTATCAGCATCTGACGCCCATTGAGTGTCTGCATACATCGAACGGTTGGCGAATGCTTGACGAACCCGTCGCTGGGAACGTTCTAACAAATCCAATCGCTTTTGCTCTCGTTGAGCAATGCTTGTGAAGTTCGGAAACATGGTTCTATCGTATATATTAATCAATTATTTTTGCTGTGGTTTTGAAAATTGATATCGTTTCTTCGCGATTCTTGGGACTGGCCCCTCCTCCCACTGCCCATCGTATATTTATGAACGATGTCGTTTCGACGCTTTAGCATAGCATAGTACGCGGGAAGAACCTCATCGATTGGTAGATCAAACAATTCCTCGACCTGATTTTTATACTTGGGATCGGTGATTACATGCTTGTAGGCTCTGTCTTTACCTCCATTGATTCGAGGGAGGTGAAGCTTGATGTAGTCGCATCGCTGAATGTCAATGATCATATCGTTGAAGCGCGAAGTTTTCTCGACATAGAACCTAACTCTCTCGTGCATTTTTGCGAGCTCTCGCTTGTACATAGCGATTTTATAGTCCTTGTCGTGTTGCTTACAATATCCACTCTTGAGAGCGGTTCGAGAGCATTTCTCATTCGATTTCGTAGTCGCGTTGCAATTGGGAGACGGTATATATCGATACTGATCCATTCGACGCGGAGGGGGTATATGACAATCGATTCCTTGAGAAAGAAGTAAAAAAGAGAAGCCTACGCTTGAACCAAAGCGTCGTGTGCATTTTGATCTACGGACGCCCTCAACTCCGCGAATCGTTAAATGTCCGGAGGATCTGAAGTCTATCACCCTCTAAGACTCTTGTCGCGGTGTTGAAGCCCCGTTCCAATACTCCTTCTCGAGTGTCGATCTTCGATTCGTATTGATTAAGCGGAGATTATCCTGGGGCTCCCAGGAGTCGGGTTCATTACCAACCCACTTCACTAAATATTTGTATTTACCAGATCGCATTTTTTTGTGGTCTAATATCTTTTCGGCTTCTAAGATATCACCCTTGTTAATTGTGGCGTCAGTTGTCTTCGATTGCACTATTTTCAAATCGTTTGGTGATTTGTAGAGTGTATGACCATTCTTTGACCTAATTTCAACTCGGTACCCGTCCATTCCTACAATTGTATAGACAGCTCTACTCCATCTGGCAGCTTCCTTGTCAAATGTTCGCTTCTTAAGGCGGTAAAGGACGTTTGTACTAACTTCAAGCTCGTTTTCAATTTTTTCTGCTTCCTCTTGGTTATGTGTTATCTCATCTTCTATAACTTTACCTTTTGCATCGTTAGGACTCATACCAATCGACCGATGAATGGTGCTATTGTAGTTTGTAATAATATCATTTACCAGTTTTTGTGTGATTCGCTTCGGATCGATTTTGGTTAATCGCTGCTTTACGGTTCTGTTGAATCTTTCGATTTTACCCATAGTACCATGATCACCAGGTTCGTTATTAAAATGTTCGATCTTTTTGGATTTGAAGAATTCTTGTGCTTGGGTGTTCATGAATTCGCTTCCATTGTCGCTGGTGAGTATATCGACCTTATTACTACGAACAAATGTTTTAAGAGATGTGAGCACAGTTGGCGCAGTCTTATTCGTCAATAGCTTAGCATACCCAAGGCGAGAATTGATATTGATAGCCGTCAAAATTGGTCGTTTTTCCCAGAACGCAAGATCCATTTGCTATGAATTGGGGTTATGAGAAGCAATTTTAAATCCATCGTATTCCCGTTTTTGCTCTTGAAACCGTTGTATGCCTGTCTGGGTCGCATACCATTCCTTCACAGCTTTGAATGTGATTTTGGGGTCTAACTCCTTTGCCTTCTGATACAAAGCCTGAGCACCGACATATCCCGTTTTAGGGTCATAATATAACTTTGCCAGTTGCTGATCCAGCGTACCTACTAGCTCTGCTCTATATATTTATGAGACAAAAAATATCTCTCTAATTAGTTGCTTAGATTAGCCAACTTCGTTTAAATATCCAAAGCTACGGTGGTGATACTATCCTCAAGTACTCGACGCTTGTCGTAGTAGTAATTGAGAGCTGTTTTAGTTTGACTATAGGTAATGATTGACTTAGTCTCCTTGCTGAGTCTAAAGCCTTTGTTTGTACCTTGCAGTGTGATGCGATCACGGACAACACTTTCAAAGCCATCTGGGTTGAGTACATCACTGTTCCGACCACCTCCCTGCTGCACTCCCTTGGCACTAACCTTGACCTTGTAAGATTGGTCAGGTAGATAGCAGATATAGTTCTTTGAAGATAGTGACACTATAGCATCACCAGACCACCCATCCTTGAACAAACTAGGTGTGCGACGATCGAACTTAGAGACCTCGTTGTTATAGTCGCGTGGGAACCAATCATACTTATGCTGCTTGAAGTGCTCGCATAGCTCAGGTTTGATACAGTTTTGAAACGGATTTTCACAGCTGAATGCGATGTATGCCGAGTCTGTGTCCATCTCCTGGTATTGAAAGTCCGAGCGATCGAAGCAGAAGTTGATACAGTCATAGTAGAACTGTAGCATGCGTAGTTTAGCAAGCTGATAGATGGCAATCGACAAATGGATCGGATTCTTGTTCTTGAGCCGCCGTTTCTTCATGGTAATCTCACACGCATCATGAAGCTCCTCAAGTCCATGAAATGTGAAGTGCTCAATTTTGCTCTTGATGGCTTTGTCGTTAGACTCGTACTTTATCTCCTTGTGCTTATTCGTGTCCATACCAGATCGACCGAAAGCGCTGTTTCCGACCAACTTCATCATTTCAGCGATCATAGCCTTGGACTTGTCAGCATCACCCTCCCGTCGAGCGTTAGAAACCCTCCATAAATGGTTTAAATGCTTTCTGGGAATTGGCTTTAATGAAACAGTAAGTTTTGTGATCTCCATTCCGTGAGCGATGTACCACTTGAGCAACGGAGCCTAGATAAGAATCTTTTCACCAAAGGAGCTACCAATTAGCTTACGAGCTGGCTTTGCTCGGCTTTGTTTGCGTGCTTCGTTGTACTCAAACATGTGCTGACCAATTACATTCTCATCGATGCAGTCGATTAGCGTGTTCTTGAAAATAGGGGTCATCTCACTAAAGTACTCTTTGAGATGTGGTGGGGTACGAATGTCACACTCGAGGAAGCCAAATACTTTGTCATTGACAATGTCGTTGATAATACCAGGATAGGCATCAATCGTAGTCAATCGCCCACAAGGCATCTCATTACCGAGTGCCCACAGGTACAAAGCATTGGCATCGTATCCGATAATCTTTTTACAAACCTTTTCCCCGCGAACCATCGCCTCATTTCGCTTGGCATAGCGATTGAAGATGATTGAAGGACCACCAGCGATGTTAGCCTTCATCTTAGCATAAATATCTTCTCTTCCCTATCGATGCTATAGACAAGCTTATCCGAGTTGAACTCAAGCAACTTATTGTAGCGAAGCCCTTTGATGGACATGTTTTTACGAGCGGTGTTGCACTTCACACAGCTGATCAAGATGTTGCCATCGATATGCCCAAGCTTGTTGTTTATTCTATCGGCTGAAGCAGTATCAGCGGTCAGCTGACAGTAGCATAGACCACACAGATACTTTTGCTGTTTGAGAAGGATGTCAAGGTGCTCAGTAGTCATATTGAACTCTCTTTTAGCCTCAGCATCCTGGCTCTTGTATCCACTCATGCGTTTGGATGGGAAGCTAAATGCTTTCGCCGAATTGGTGGGGTACTGAAGACTGTTGAAGAAGATTTGATACATGACTTTCTCTGATAGATCTGGGAGAGATACACCATCGGTAAACATATCCAGACCGAATCGCTTGAACAATTCTCGTTGAGCCTTGATAGCCTTGATAAATGGAACTACATCAAGATTGTTGTACCAAATAAGTAGGTCCTTGATCGACTTCATTCCATAGTACTTCCAGACAAACTGTACCCGCTTGTAGTCATCATCACTGATGCTGGTATTACGGAGCTCAGTGTCAAAGGCTGACTGAGGAGGCACTTCAGTTTCGTTGAATACATTGAATGAGGTAATGTACTCATATGGGAAGATACCCTTACCCAGACCGCAGACGCATCGAAACTTGTCATCACACTTGCAATCACCAAGGTACGTTGATAGGTATTTAGCGTAGCTTGTGCCTGCTGGTACATAGTTGCTAATGTCTAGCATTTTCATGTCCGACGTGGCGATGCACATGTAGCTTTAACCGATTTGATGTTGTCGGTTCCAATGGTAGCGAACAGTCTGCCTTGATTAGGTTGATATCGTAGCGCTCTGAATTAAAGCCAAGGACTGGTACCTGATCCAGAGTTTGCTTGATCTTACCATAGTCCGACCGCTTCTTACCAAACCCAAGCTTGCTGTGAAAATCAAAGAAGCTGGCAAAATCTCCAGATTGAATCCAAGCATCCACATCCTGTGTCTTGTACGTATTACCAAGAGGAGTACCTGGAACCTCCATGCCTGTCAAACCTTGAGCGTCGGTTATCTTACGAAGCAAGGCCTCATACTTGGAGACATTGTATTTCTGGATCTTCGCTCCGACATCATTAATGTACTGGGACATATCCTTGAGCAATGCCTTCGGATTATCATTTACAAAGCAGCGAACCTCCTCCGTCAAGCTATCAGCTACAGAGACGGACACCGGGATGTGCTCGGTCGTGATGACAGTATTCTTCCCATGTTGAGTCGCCGTAGGCTTAAGAATGGCCTCAAAGTCATAAACAATAAAATGATCGATGTATTGATCGGTATTCTTGATAGAGTACTTTGTCAGTAGCGAACGAATTGTATTTGAAGCTGGGCGATAAATAGTCGGGTCTTCAGGGAATGATTCCATATTTACGAGCTCACTCTGGTTCTTCTTATGGTTTCAAAGCTTGTCGGAGCTGACAAACACCATCTCACACTTTGGGCATTGGTATTTACACTGAACCATATCAATATTCTTAATGTAAAGAGCATGATTCTCGTGAGATAGAATATTGATAACATCTTACTCCTTGTCAGAACGTCGGGTGCATTCAACATTTCCCGTCTCCACATCCATCATGAATACATTAAGGCTTAGCTGAAAGCAGTCCTCAAGCTCATCAAACAGGAGAATGTCGATTGGTTTGAAACTGCGAAACAGGCTTAGTGTATAATTGATGTCCTTGTACGAGCAGTACTGCTTGAATGTCAGCTTTACCAGAGCTTGAATTCTACGTGGATCCTTTTTTGGTTCATCTTGCTTGTGGTATGCGATGCAGTGAAATACGCACTTGTTGTTAGTCTTTGGCAAGTTGATTACACTCTTGTTGTCGCGGATAATCTTTGGAATGACAGCTTCACTATCACCCAGTGCGTGTTCGCGCTGGTAGATGTAAATCTTGAATCCAGTGATTGCCTTTACCAGATATCCCGATTTGGGGTAGTTAAGCTTGTCAGCTAATTCCATCGAACGAATCTCCGAAATGACCTTCTTGCGAATATCACCCTTGCTATTGATAGCAATCGGTGAGCTGAACACCGAGGTGTTGCACAAATTCGGGTGGAAGTATCGGGTATCGCTATCATCTGTTCGACTAACGAGGTTGTATCCAAGTGCAATATTAATCTTGAAAGCAGATTTCTGGCTCGCAAGTACGTTCTCGAGTGTGTCGTAGAATTCTGCTGGCTGAATCCCCTCGTATAAATGAGATTCGACATGGTTTCCTTGGTAGAAGCGATATTTCGGGTCAGCCTTGTAGTCAGGAGACATGTGCTTCTTGAGAGTATCGATACCAACATTGTACTGCTTAGCTACCAGCTTCATATTTTTGGGGTTGGAGATGTTGCTGACAAATACCATCTTTCCAGTACGACCGCGTACCTTAACACGGTAGCTACTACCCCATTTGATAGGTGTAATATTCAATCTCTTTAGACCTTCGAGCTCGTATGCAAACATGTTGCCTATATATAAGCGTGGCTATATTATTCTCGTAAATTTGACTTTATAATATTTTGGATCTTGTCTCAGGATCGACTTTATATCATACTAATATACAAAAATCTGAAATTAATTAATTCAAATATTTGACTTATGCATTGTTGGAGGTTTTAAGCCAGCCTGGTGTTGTCATTGCCTATTAGGCTTGACTTTTTATCAGAAAAAAAATTAATTAATTAAGTTCGGTTTCGCTGTTAGGTTCGACTTTGTCTTCAATAAGTTCGGTTTAGGCTTACGCTTTTGAGCTCGAATTTGGTCTCTATTCTTATCGTCGTAGCTCTTTTGGTATGACAAGCGAGTGTCCCGTGTGCGCTGATAGTAGCGCTTTTGTGCGGCATTGATTCGCTCTTTGTTAGCTTGGTATTGCTTGGCTGAGTACGCCATCTTTGTATATTACAAACTTTATTTTTATCAGGATGAAAAAAAAAAATTTAATGCAGCACGACGATCCAAGAATCAGCTGAAATAACTCAGCGTGGGAATAGATCGAGTGACCTGCCCTTATCGCACGCGCCATGTCCAAGTCGGGACCTAACATACTGGCGATATTATAATATCGTTCGATGCTCTCACGAATCCCGCCACTTTCACCCTCTCCGATAGGTGGTAACACATTTTTCAGCTTCAATCTCTTCACGGGATTTTGAATGTACGGGAGTTTAATCTCGGTACCAATAATGGGAGACTGCGCCAACAGCGTCCTGATCACCTCGAAAGCCTCCCCTCGATTCGCGATGGTCGCCGTCTGGATGAGAGCACAGCCATCTTCATCTCCGGAGAATCAGAAGAACATCCACACGGCGTTCAAGTCAGTAAGAAGTGCCATTACTGGGTCTTTGCGAACGATTAGATCCAAAGCGATCAGCTCCCGACGTAGCCTGGAACTCGGAGTTACTTTGAAGCGTGGACTAAAAAAATCAATTGCCCCCACTGAATACGTCCAGTGCTGTTACAAACTGGTTCACCTTCGCCGAAGCTCCAGGCTTTTGGCTGGCTGCACCGGTTGTCGTCCTGGCTGCTTGTTTGCGATATGAATCTGCAATCTTTCTTGGAACCACGAATATGAAGTAAAACTGATCCGTGTTGAGGCGAGCATCATCCTTCAACCACTTGAGAAACTTGTTCATTGGCGCAGCTTTGATACCATGGTCCTCGTTGAGTGTCATCTGCAGCCCGTAACACTTGTTTCCATCGGAGATGAATGCATCCAGCGCTCCAAACGTTTTCGATGTCGGCCGGTAGTACGTCCAGCCCTCAGCAAGCTGTAGTTTGTCAAGAGCAGTGAAGCGTACCGTTTGCATCTTTTGTGGAATGGTCAAATCGTTCAGAGTTGTCGAGCACAGCGAGCGAAAGTGTAGTTTTTTCTGCTGGGGCAGACTTAACCATTTGTGGCAGAGCATCTCGTATATTTTGCCGCGGACCACAGACGTACTTCCCGAGTCATCATCATCGTGAGTTATAGCGAATTCCGATATTTTATCGAGGCTCTCTCCATGCACTTTGGCAACAACCAATTCGGCGATGCGCTTGGACAGAAAATCCAAATGGTAGTCCGCGCGAAAATCAGCCCGGGTAGGTACCATTTCAAGGACACGATGGCTATAGTCTTCCTCCTTCACAGAGTGATTGCTTCTTGCATAAGAAATGATGTTCATCGCACTGAATGAGTTGACTGCCTCATCCAGTGTATTTTTGACGTTCACGTTAGACGCTCTCGTGAAGACGAACCGAGGAATTCCACCGAAGATGTCGTATCTCGAAACCAAGTCGTCTTCGGCAAGTTGCAAGTTATCGGGAAGCAATGAGTTGTACTCTCTCAGCTCCTCCAAGGTCCACGCTGGCATGATATACGTCCCCCCGTCCACTTTTGCGAAATCCTGCATGCCTTTCACACCAGGTGAAGCAAACAAAATCGAGACTCCGCTCCAGCCAACAAGTTGTGTTGATGCTGCCTCGACAAGCCGGAGCACACGGCGTTGCGTCTGCAGCGAAACAACCTCCTCTCCGTCCAATTCAACAAATTCCTTGCGTTCGGCATCGTACTTGCGAAAGTCCGAGCCATAGTTCAACACCAACTCGTATGGGAGCAGCTTCTTAACATCCTCTCGCTCACCAAGAATGAGTTGAAAGATGCAATACAGGTAGAACCGACTCTTCCCAATACCGGGATTCCCCGTGACAATCAGGTTGGAATCCTTGCCTGGTTCACTATCCTTGCCTGGTTCAACGTATTCGAAGCTTGACTGTACTTCGTTCATCAACTCGGTAAAAATCACACGATACGCCTTCCTCTCCACGATCACTTTATATTCGATCTTTTTGTGCGCCAACGGAGGGAAATCTCTCATCTCGAAAAACCTCGTAACTTGGTTGATCTCTTCCTTGTTCTTGTCCACTTTGCGCTTCTTCGGCAGCGGAAGGAAAGACTCACCAAACCATCCATCCGCCCGACAACGTTTCCCCTTCCCCGGAACCACCACCAGCACGTGCACAGGGACTTTTCCAGCTTTAACATCGTCCTTCGTGAGTCGGAACCGCACGTCTTCCTCCGATAAGTCAACCAAGTTGAGTGGCGCTCCCGCAATGTCCAACAGCTTCAGCCCAGTGGTGTCACTCACACCGTTCTTCACGTCTGCCTCCGTCAGCCATCCCCCGCCCTCCGTCTTCGCCAGGAACAGCTGCAGCTCGTCCGCAGGAAACTGGTACATCTTCTCCGCCTTGATCGCCTTCTTCAACGCCGAGACCGACTCAGTATCGTCAATCTTCACCTCGAACGCGCTGCCCACCGCACCAACGATCGCACAGAAAAGCTTCACCATCTTTCCTTCAGGCGGCGGATTCTGGAATGAGGAAGAAGGGAGGGAGAATTTCCGAGCGTATTTAAGCGGAGATGAAGGTGTGTCACATTGACTTCCACCCAATGATGGGACGCCACATATATTATAGTCGCGCTATTCCTTGCGGTAAAAACTGCCGGCGTAATGTTCTACGAATATTGTTTTTATCAATTAGTTTGAATGTTGTCGGTCCAGCAGTAACTGCTCTAAAACTACGCCAAGATCCAAAAGACGTCGCTTTCGCTCTCAGGTGGTCGAGAGGTTGCGTCGTCAAAATAGCAGCTGTCTCAAAAGAAGGTTCTAGGAATGTTCTCGGCGGTAAAATACGGTAAGTAAAAAAATGACGGTATACTGTGCCGCTACCTACTACTATCAGTTTCATTTACGATCAGGGCAGCAACGAGTTCCGTTTGAAAGTCTTCGATCCTTCATTGCGACGACAGCGATTGTTCGCAAAGCTGAATCCAGACCAGCGCGATCTTCTGCTTCGAGGCCAACCACTATCGAAACACTGGAAAAAACGTGGCCCAAGGCTTGCACCTGGTACTGATTTCAACATTCAGACAAAATTTGGTGACGTCGAAGGTCAACCACTGTGCTTCATGTCTGGGGAGCGTCCCTACAAGCGCTACTTGAACTTACAAGCCCGATTAGCGCGGAAGAAAGCGATCAAAGCGAAGTGGATTCACCCAGATGAAGACGAATTTGAAGATTTTTGGTCGGAAGGAATGTCGTTGGCTGAAAGATGGATTTCTTTTCCGCACGTGTTAGCTACGACTTCTGAGTTGCCGAGTCTAAGTCCAACGACGAACGCCGGTCTCGTAGGAATGGTGCAGCTGAACAAGGTGGGCTACATATTGGATACTGCAAGCACCAGGGAAAACCAATATATTTTATCTTAACAAATATAAAGTTAATAGTATATAAAGATGACGTACTCACCCGATCAATATCTCGCTAGCACAGAGCGTATCAAGGAAGCGCAGAAGCGCTACTACCAGCGCACGCGCGAAGCTCGTCTATCCTGTCAAAAGGGGTATGACGATAAGAATAGGGACCAAATTCGAACACACAAGCGGAAGCCCAAATGCGAACTTAGTGCCAGAGAAACCAAACTTAACGGTGAAACCGAACTTAGTCAATTAATTAAAAAAAGTCACATAAAAAGTCAATCCGTATATAGACGATGACTGACGGTACCACGCTTGCGATTTTGAAGGATGCCCTCGGTGACCTTAGTCAGTACCATTCGTCTGGGTGGTTCTGGCATGCAGTAGAGGGTGAATGGATACCTATAGGTAAAACGCAAGTTTATCCGTGCCCTGGCTATCGCCCTAATGTCAACCCACGGTGTTATTGCAACACCCCGATCAAGCGACACTTCCTTATTATCGACATCGATGAGAACCATCACTTCGTTGGTTCAGAGTGTGTTAAGCTCTTTGGTGGGCACTATAAGGCGTGCCTCGGCTGCCAATGTCGGTACCGAGGTAGCTACAAATACTGTAAGGAGTGTCGAGACCGTGGTCTGACTTCTTTTAGTGAGACGAGGTTAGCATTTGGTAAGTACAGAAATCGAAAGCCAGTCGTTATTGAGGGTGGATGACTCCTACATCCGCTTCCTATTTAAGTGTGATATCGTATCTGAAGCCTCTAGACTGGATTTAGCTCGTAATTTACTCCCAAGAACGGTTATTGGAGGCAAAGACAAGTACAGTGATAAGACATTCAATTGGGTCAAGGCTCACGATCCAAAATACTATCGCTGGTTGCAAACGCGCGACAGACCCTACGTCAAGTATTTGAATTAATTAATTTCGAAATTTTTTGTATGGGGCAAAGATATAAAGTCGATCCTGATACAAGATCCAATGATTATAAAGTCATTTCCACAGGAATAATATCGCCAATAATATATAGGCAACATGTTTGCATACGAGCTCGAAGGTCTAAAGAGATTGAACATTGATGCTGTTCGCTGGGGCAGTACCTACCGTTAAGGTGCGTGGTAGAACTGGTATGATGGTTTATGTTAGCAACGTTTCCCGTCCGAGCAATCAGAAGCTGCTAGCTAAGCAATACAAGATCTCTGTCGAGTCTCTGAAGAAGCACATGTCCCCGAATTACAAGACTGACCCCAAGTATCGTTTCTACAACGGAAAACACATGGAGTCGCACCTGTATGAAGGTATCCAGCCTACTGAGTTCTACGACAAGCTCGAGAACGTGCTTCCAAGCTAAACTAAGCTTTCAAGGTAAACATTGCTCTTGGCTACGATCTCGTAAGCCTAACGGATGGTAGTTTTACCCAGTACTGGCACCCAAATCTGGCTAATACTTACGTATTTAAGACCCCTGTTGCTACCAACAGTCGATCTGACATTCGTAAGAAAATGATCTCAGAGATCAGGTCGATGGAGTTGGCTAACACGCTGAACTACCCCAAATCGGGGTATAAGCTGAAGTCAATCACTGGGTTCAAAATTTACATCTACTTTCGTGAGCATGCAGTCGGCGATAGCGAAGCTGTTATCCCACAGAATATCCGCGAAACAAGCACGTAATCAACTTCCCCAAGGCCAATAACAAGTGTGTGTTCCCCTGTATCGCATGGTACTTACATCAGCATGCTAGGAAAGATCCTCGTCGGATCCAGGCCCAAGTGAAGGAAGTATTCAAGCGCTACTGCTCCTACAAGGGTATCAGCTATACGCTTAGTCTGTTCCGTAGCTTTAAGCCGTTTGACCTCCTACAGCTCGACGAGCTTGAGGAATGCTTTCATTTCGGTATTAACGTCTACTCAATGGATGTAAAGACCGGTAATGTTGAGTGTATCCGTCGTTCGGAGAGAGAAGGAGTGGCTATGGATATTCTATCACATGAGAACCATGCTTTGTACATCAAGAACGTTGATATGCTTCAGTCCAAGTACCAATGCTCGAAGTGTGAAATGATTTTCGTTAGCTCTACTAAGCTACGCGACCATGCCAAAAATCAGTGTGAGCTTGTAAACATCGAGAGCTTTCCAGCTGAGCCAACTATCTATAGACCAGCCCCGAACACTATTCGATCAATGCTAAACAAGTACTCCATCAAGGGCATTGATCAGTACCTAGATCATTATCTCGTGTATGACTTTGAGGCCATTCTAAAGCTAGTTATGACACAGCATGGTGAGAATACTGTCTTCACCAATGAGCATATCCCCGTATCAGTATCTGTATCGGATAGCTTAATCGAGGAGGTGCGTTGCTTCGTCAGCGATGAACCGAAGATGCTACTAACGGACATGTTCGAATATATTCACCAGGTATCGATCAAGATCGAGCAGTACAACGTGCACAAGTACGAGATCCTCCTGCGGAAAATTATCGATGCTCACGGCTTGACTGGTATGGAGATTCCAGGTGCTAAACTCAACAAGACCTATAAGATGATCGATGCGGATGGTTGGATTAAAGAAGGGAGATATGCCAGCTTCTTCGACTTCCATAGCACGCTCGGGTTTGGTAAGCAGAGGTCTGACTATGGTAGGATAAAGCAGCACCTTGATCAAGTTCCAGTGCTTGGGTTCAACAGCGGTCGCTACGATGTAAATCTGATTAAGAACGATCTCTTCGCCTTTATTGGTACAGACAACATCAAATCGGTAATCAAAAATCCTAGCTACATGTGCATTGCGACCTCGAACATGAAAATGCTCGATATTAGCAACTATGCACCAGCTGGTACGAGCTATGCAAAGTACCTCAGCACATATCTAGGCGACTGCAAATGCGACAACAAGATTCGATGTGTCTGCGGCTTAGGTAAGGGCATTTTCCCGTACGAGTTCATTACCTCGTTCAACGTTCTAAGTCAGACTACGATTCCTCCTAAGTCAGCTTTCGATAGCGATCTCCGTGGAACTAGCATCAGCGATGATGACTATAAGCGCGTGCAATTCGTCTGGGAGCACTATGGGATGAAGTCGATCAAGGACCTGCTGATCTGGTACAACAACTTGGATGTGGTACCTTTCATCAATGCCATAAAGGCTCAGCGTGAGTTATTCAAGCGTTTCGAACTTGACATGTTTGCTGATGGTGTATCCCTACCCGGTCTCTCGGAGAAACTCATGTATCAAACATGCTTCGACAATCTCCAATATCCTAGTAAGACGTCTCCTCAAGCGTTTCGATTCCCTAGCAAGCGTATGAGCGGCTACAAGAGTCAGGATGTTGAGGCTAAGCGCGAGTTTGGAATGACGTTAGGACACCTAGATATACTGTTAAATCAACAGAAGTATCTTTGTGGTCTTTCCTACGGACCTTTGAATCAATAACAAGCTTGGGCACATCGACGGCAACATCTTGATTAGCTGTATTTCGTGCAACACCGCTCGCAAGGATATGTCTCTCAAGGGTTTCCGCTACAAGAAGCTGCTCGAGTTCAACTCAGAGCGACTGGTCTATTCCATTGACAAGGAGGAGAAGGACATCTACGGTAAGATGAAAGCTAACATTGCTGGTGGTCCATCCATTATCTTCAATCGCTACGCTAAGCGCAATGAGACGAAGATTCGTGGTGGGAAGCTGTGTAAGAAGGTAATCGGGTACGATGCTAATGCTCTATATCTCTGGGCTCTCGGTAATGACATGCCATGCGGAAGACTTACAGCTATCGAAGCTTATCCAGACATTGTTGAGGACATCAAGAACGATAAGATCTTCGGCTTTCTCGAGAGTGGTATTCAGACACCAGAACACTTGAAGCAGTATTTTGGTGAGATGATCTTCAAAAATACACTGATTGACTGTACGGATGAGAGTATCATTGGTAAACATATGTATGACTACAACCAACACGAGAGAAAAGCAGATCGAAGCCAGCTCGCAAATTGATTGGCAGCTACTTTGGTGAGAAAATCCTCATCTACACACCTTTGCTCAAGTGGTACCTATCTCATGGTATGGAAATCACCCAGACATACAGCTTCATCAAAGCTAGCTCACACAAGGCATTTGCTCCATTCATGGAAGCGGTGTCTAGCGCTCGGCGAGAGGGTGATGTTGACAATTCCAAGGCTATGATTGCTGAGATGATGAAGCTAGTAGGGAACAGTGCTTTTGGTCGATCTGGAATGGACATGAGCAAGCACAAGGAAATTAAGTATGAGTCAGATAAGAAGGCAGTTGCTTCAAAGATTGAGCACTTCACCTTTCATGGATTAGAGGAGCTCAACGATGCTTGCGAGCTTACTATGATGAAGCGCAGGTTAAAGCACAGGAACCCGATCCATTTGTCGATTGCTATCTACCAGCTCGCTAAGCTACGCATGCTCCAGTTCTACTATGATTGCATCGACTTTTACTTCGATCGTTCAGACTTTCAGTATCTGGAGATGGATACGGACTCCGCCTACATCGCGTTGAGTTGTGATAATCCGTTCCAAGACTGTATCAAACCTGATCTACGTGAGCACTCAAACAGCACAAGTATGATTGGTTCCCACGTGATTATAACACGGATATGGCTAAGTTTGATCGTCGTACCCCTGGTCTATTTAAGGATGAATGGTCAGGTGATGCTATGGTCTCATTATCCTCCAAAAACTACATCTGCTATCTACCAGACGAATCGTACAAGGTCAAGGTTTCAGCCAATGGTGTGCAACAGGGCCGTGGACGCAATAGTGATGTTCTTAGCCCTAATGGGCTCGAGTCTGTTGTGCGAGATCGTATCACACTTCAAGGCACTAACAAGGGGGTTAGATTGTCGAAAGAGACTAAATCTATCATCACCTACAGTCAGACAAAGACAGCGCTATCATATTTCTATGACAAGCGGCTTGTGCTTGAGGATGGTATTACTACCGTAGCTCTTGATATTTAATCGCTATCCAAGTTATCACATATTTTTTTATGTCCATCTAACATATACCATGGATGAGATACTTACGAAAGTTTACTATGACACTAAAACTGGCTATATCGGTGCTCAGGCTCTACATGAGAAGGCTCGTGAGTTAGATCCCAAGATAACTCTAAAACTGGTGAAGGATTGATATGCTACACAGTCAGAAATTCAGAGATTCCAAGAGCAAAAGCAGAGATTCGATGGGTTCAAAATCGCCTCACATAACCCGAATTCTTGGCAAATCGACCTTGCGTTCTGGGGAAAACAACCGATTCTGACTGGTATCAACGTTAACTCCCGCATCGGGTACGCGAAACGTTTATCGAATAAGACAGCTGCCACGGTATTAATAGCACTAAAAGCTTTCGTCCGATTTTATAAGGTAGATATTATCACAAGCGACAATGGGTCTGAGTTCATGAACTTAAAAGCTCAGCAATTATTTAAAGCAAAGAAGATCGAACACTTCAACAATGAGCCTGATGATCACGGTACTATGGGGAAAATCGAGCGCTTCAATAGAACGCTAAAGCAGAGACTAACCAAAATGTCTCCTAAGAGGATTACGCAAAAGCTCATCAGCGACATTATTACTAACTACAACACCACTTCTCATCGATCAATTGGAATGACACCCAATGAAGCCAAAGGCAAGGTAATTGAGGCTGAGTTGAACCATAACCAAGCAGAAGCTGATAAAATTGATAATGAGCTCGAGATTGGTACCAATGTCCTTTACCGACTAAAGAAGAGGACGTTTGATAAGGAAGCTGCTAGGTGGAAAAAGGTGTACTCGATTGTTGGACTGGATGGTTATCGCGTCCAAATCAAGTAAAAAAAATGGGCACACACTCTACAAGGCTCCCAATGATCTCAAGATGGTGCAATCGGCGACGACTGAAGCAACCATCAACCGAGGTGATATCCTTGAAGCAGAGAAGATCTTGGACCACAAAAAGTTGCGAACTGGAAAGTACAGATACTAGGTTCAGTGAGTTGGTAATGAACCTGATTCGTGGGAGCCAGTCTCAAATCTTCGTTTAATGAACAAAAACAGGATCGACTCTTGAAAAGGAGTACTGGGTGGCAACAAAGAGCTGACGTAGTCGCTCCGGACGGGGGTTTCACCCCACGTCAAAAAAATGAGTCATAATCAGCTTGTAAATAAATTCGATACAGACATCCTCTGTAAGCTTTTAACACAAGTATACTATTTGAAGTTTTTTTGGTGAGATTTTTGGAAAAATATATGACTTGACATATATAATAATTCCTTCATAATGTGTTCCAGCTGATTAGAAAAGGGCCGTGAGCTTGCTAAGCTACGGCAAAAGTTGTGGATCATCCAGGAGGTGAGCCGAATTAAAAACGAGTAGCTGGATCTTGATGCAGCTTCAAATTTTCGTAAGACAGTAGTTAGCCGTAAGTATCGATACGAATTGGAGACAATATTTGGCGTTCCTTTCCACTGCATCAAGGATCGTTACCTAAGCCATCTAAATGAGCGAAATCACATCTGTCATTCTTATGTCTGATTTCGTCACGACTCGGTCATGCCAAGCTACTGGTAATTATCTACTCATTCTTTTATGATTCTGATGATATAGACAATGTTCCCCATTTTACATCCCTCGCTCAGAGAGAGCAGAAACTACAGGAGCTTCTTGAACGATCTCAACGTCGTGTTCGGCAAGCTAATGCGAAGCGTGAAATGTACGAAGGTGCATCGTGGGCGACGGATATTACCAATGGTATCACTACTGTAGCGAAGAAATCAACTGAATCCACTCAGACCAATATGAGTGTTGGTCCTGACGGGCCTGTTCCAACAGAAGTTAAGCAAACCTTGAATGATATGTTGATCAGGTGATTGCCCAATCAGACTTAAAAAAATATCTGAATAATGAAAACTCCAACATAAACTCTGATGTATCAACTGATCCTGAAGTAAATGTTCGCCCCCCTATGGTAGATGTTGGAGTCGATAATAGTGCTCGAACAGTAGAAAATGGAACTAACACTCCTCGTGTTGAAAAACATGATCAAAACGTTCAAGCTCGACCTATTACATCAGATGTCGCGGTTGGCGAGGATGAATCACCAACAGTTGATACTCTACTTAGTGATGATGAGCAAATCTCTCAAAGCGAATTTAAGAAAGCGGTTGGGGAAATATTTGAGGTTTATCCGATTCTTGCTCAACTCGGTATTCATCCCCTTGCTTCTAATGGACGTCAGCTAACGAAGTATTGTATTGTAAACGGAGCTAAGACATATAGTATTAGATTGAACAAGATTGTTTTAGTTCCAAGCATTGATTGGGAAGAGACATACGATCATATTGGATTTGTCATCACAAACGATGTTAGATTCCTCAGTTATGTCAATGAGAAACGTGAGCGAAGTGAGATGGGTAAAGAGGATAAAAATGCACCGCATCAGGTATGGGAGAGGCTTATTGGTAATAAGCGTAGCCTATCAAGCACACCGCTTGACTATAAACAAAGCAAACAGCGGCTTGAAGACAGTTTTCTCTTCGATAATTCAACATCCACAACTTCTGATCAGGCTGATAGTAAATTAAAAATGTATTTGATCGTTGCTAAAAACAAGGAACTACTTGAATCCAATGGTTTAATGAGGAAGATTGTTCCTATCCTCAAAGGAACCAACAAAGCAACCCCTTTTGATGCGAACGGTGATGTATGGGTCAAGGGAAGTACTATTGGTGTTTTTGGTAAGGAAAGTAATCAAATGAAGCCGGTCACCAAGAAGGTCAATTGGCAACTTATACTCAAATCATTTGTAGATATGGTCAGATCGAAAGGACTTGAATTAGAGGTGATCGGGGTTGAGGAGACAGAAATTGATGTGAATGATTTCACAGAAGGTGAAGGAGAGGCACGCCAGAGTACAATGACTGGAATTGATGAAGATATGAATCAAAGTCTATCTAACGCCGACAATGATGCTCAACAAATCTTAACTGATTATTACAGGAAAATCAATTCTAAAGATGTTAAAATCCCGTTCAGACTCAAACCTACCGTTGAGGCTAAGGGTACTGTTTAAACTCATCCTGAATACTACTTTGGTGAGCCATCTGAAACCAGACCATTGAATATTAGAAATGGAAAACACAAGCAAGTATCTGGAGAGGCGTGGAAGGGATTGATGAAGAATATCAGATGGATGGATACATTCCTGTCGCTGCTCGATGGATTTGAGGATTCGGATAAATATCTTAAGGAAGTTGAGTATCCATTCCCATCAAATGATGAGGAAGCAGCAACATTGGTTGAAAGTAAGAAACTTGATCAACAAAGACGCAAAAATCTTGATGATCATCTTAAAACATTGAATGAAGCAATCATGAATGCGGCTCATGATATCAGACGACAAGGCATTGAACCATATTTAAATTAATTTTCAAAAGCTTCACGATGACTCTGAACGGGCTTATCAGGAAGATGGTGAGGCTCAAAAGCGATATCATGAGTCAAAGAATGCTGTCAAAGGAAATAGCTCAAAATCAGCTCGATCGGCACTAAAGGCAGCGAAATCAGCTATGAGAGCTACTAAAGCTGTATTTAACGCGAAGGCTACAAGATACAGCGATGCAGCTCAGGAGATCGAGGAAGATGACGAGTTCGCAAAGCGTTCTCGCGGAGAGGGGCTTAAAGGTCGTGGTCTAAGAGGAGCAGGTGTAGCCCCCCTCGACGGAGTGGTCAGACGTGGAAGAACCTATAATCTGAACGAGATTCCGGGCTTAGCTACGCCAAGTGCCTACGTTTATCGACAACTCGGTAGCAAGTACATCCGTATTCCTGACCTCGATGCGAAGACACTTGTTATCGTTCAACCTAATCGACGCAAGTGCGGACCTAAGTGTCAGATTAGTGATAGCCTTCAATCAATGCTCCGAAGTCTTGTATATAAGAATCATATCGATCAGCCTACGTATGACAAGCTTAGCATCGAAGATAAAAAAATGTTCAAGGAGATCCTTGCCATAAACTCATCTCCAGTACAATTTCCACGATAAGCTCACGGATCTACTTGAAACACTTCGAGCTGAGTATGACAAGCTCAAGGGGGAGGTTGAGCTTGGGAATGATAATCCGAGCATCATCAACCAGCTCAAGTCGCTCACAGTAGATATGTACAGCAATCGTCTCATCGATGATAAAGAATTTAAAGAAATGATCACGAGACTACTATAACCATGTTCTTCTTTAACCCCCGCATTATTTCCAGCTCAGCTGGTAGCTATGGCGATAACGCCGATAACAACGTCGCTGAACTCAAAGCTATCATGAAGAATCTTATCATTCATGACCGCCCTCAGAAGACTCAGGCCGCTGTATGGGCCACTGATCTCGATAAGTCAATCAGGAAGGTAGATGCTTCGACCCCAACCGAAGGTGGCCGTATGTGGGCTTACCAACCCAAGAAAAAAAAGACCGTGAAGACGTTTTTTGCTATCTAAGCAATTACCTGAAGGCAAGGGGCGCCAGCACCGAGCCAAGGGCTCTAAGCTTACTTAATACCACTCCACACGAGTTTATTTCAATATCCTCGATGGACTTCGATTTTTTTTATCATTGATAGATATTTCAAGTATAGCATCCTCACCATCACCATTTTTGGTTGGTAGGAATACTGAATCCCCTAAGACTACTATCCGATCCGCTCTAAGCATGGTTGATCCTATAACCTGATTTGGATTATCAGACGTTAAATTTGCTTTGATCTCTTTACTTGGCATACAACCCATGATTCCTATATTATCTACCATAAAAAAGTTTTGGAAAACTAGTCGGCTGTGTATGGGTTTTCTTCGCCTATTGGACCATGTCGCTTGTAGTACGCTTCACGCCGCTTCTTATCCTTATGAGCACAATTTTGATACGCTTTCAACGACGTACGATCATTGTATTGTGCATAAGGCTGAGGATTCCTCTTAATACCCCTAAAAGATACAATGCGACCATCAGCAAACAAAGCATCATACTTTTCCTCTTTCGTTGAGAAACTCGAAACTTGAACGCGACCATTGTCTATACTCACTCAGCGATAATTTGTCTGACGACAGAGGGCGCCAAGCCCGTGTCAAGGACACTAAGCTTTGCTTATTGCTTTCAATTCCTCTATCTGAGCTTGCTGCTCTTGAATAACTTTCGCCAATACTGATACCAATGATGCTAAATCGATACCCATAGGATTTGTCGGCTCGTTTGAGTCATTCATTTCATCGTCAGGCGATTCAACCCCCGACACACACTCAGGTATGATCTCGAGCATCTCTTGGGCGATAAATCCCACATGCAATGAATCATCAGATCTCATAGCAAACTTCCTTGGTTGCATATGCATAACCTCAGCTAAGCCATAGGGTATGTCAATGATGTCTCGTTTGATGCGACGGTCACTCGCGTTCGTGAAGCTGCCAGCCCTGACAGAGATATAGCTCTGCCATATATAAGAAGCATTGCATGATCCAATTCGAACCGCTCCGCTTGTTGCGTCATTCCCGATGGCTGGATAGTTGCTGAGACCCCAGTTCCATCGATAGTATGCATTGCTCGCGTCGCCCTTGCAGTGAAACGCATCGTCAGCCCATATGGCACCCCCAGAGTGGATTGTAGCTTCGGGATCTTCACGATCGACTGCAAGTCGTTTGCTTGTGCTCAGAAGCATTGCATTACCACCGGCTGTAAAGAAACGCAAATTGTCATTCGTGTATGTCCCAAACGATACGCCGTTAGCTGCCGCTCCACCGTCCTCATTGTGTATGATGAGTCAGCATTTAATCGGCGTTGCGCGATCGTTCCACCATTCCTGAGCTCGCTGCCATGATCCGTAGAGGTTTGATGAACTCGCGATAACATGCAATTGCGATTCAGGTGATCCAGCTGCGACGCCAACACGTCCTCCCGGAGTTATAACCATTCTCTCCGTTATAGGATCATATGCAGCTGATCCCACTCGAGTAAAAAACTTTAAATTGCACGTGGCATACGACCCAGTGGATCGAATAGCGACTATAACGCAGCTTGGCGGCATGGCGTCAGCGATTGTACCATCAACCGTGAGAGAGATACCTGCAATAGCGCCGACCGTGTCAGAGTCGTTTCTGATTTGGATCGGGTATGTTGAATTGCCAGCGGATCCACTCCCAGTAGTACCAGCGGCTACTTCATAACGGGCAGCCGTAGCTTCTAGCAACGTTTGCTTTCCAATTGACGTAATATTGGGCTGAGCTGCTGTAAGTAGCGTTCCTGATATGCCACTCGAAGTTATCACATCTGATCCAGAGATTTGATACCCTGTAGAATTGATCTTACCCGAAGTTGTGATCGTCCCGATATTAACAATATTTCGACTTGATGTAATAACGAGCGATGAATTGATATGAAGACCGCCAAAGTCGCCGAGGGTACTAGATACCGATACACTTCCATTTATGTTCTCAGCATCGATGGTACGGGTACTACCAATATCCTTGTTTGAATCGACTACCAGAGCTTTAGAAGCTACAACGCCTCCCAGAGATACTCCGATGTAGTATGAGTGATTGAACGTATCGTACAATGATGTCGTTGAGTTCCAAAATTTCATTGATGGTATCTGAAGGCCCGTTCCAGCTGTCGAAAGCGTTAGGTTAGATAGCGTTCCAACAGCTGTAATACCTGTTTGAGAGCCTGAAACAGCTCCAGTGAGAGTCGTCGCCGAGATGCTGCTCAAACCAGTTATCGTTCGCGATGCTCCTGTAAAAGTTAGATTGCCTTCGATAGTCAGCCCTGAAAGCGTTCCTAAAGATGTGATACCTGTTTGCGTTCCGGTCTGTAGCGTTCCATAGATATTAGTTGCTGTCAGCGATGTTATCGTTCCGATTTCTCCCGAGGCTCCAAGAACCAACGCTTTGTTGTTTGCGGCCGTGCCAGGCATGATCCTGACTAGGTACGATGGGGGCGATGATACGCTGGAACCGTTAACAGTTAGACTGCTACATGACAATGCTCCAATTCCACTAATATCGTTATTAGTACCTGGAACAAGGGCTACACCTTGTGTTGCTGTTCCTTGGGTAATCCCTGTAATATAAGACAAGCGATCATCATTCTTATCGAGGTAAAGCGTCTGCGCATACTCATAGGTAAGATATCCACTGGCATCCAACGTTAGATAGAATGCGCGGTTATAGATAGGGGATGTAAAATTGGTTGGGGATAAGAGAAACTTGAACTCATAGTTATTTTTGTCTCGAGCTATATAGACCGAGTGATGAAAGACACGATCATGAGCGGTATTCCAGATTTCGGCGCTTCCTTGCCAAAGAAATTCAAGTCTGCTGGTATGGGCGACATCCCTGCGCTTGACATCAAAAAGTTGTTTAGAATGGTTGGCCTTGGTCCCTCGTTCAGTGGGAAGAACAATCTCTGTATGCTCATCCTCAAGCATTCCCCACACGTATTCGCGCATCTAACGATCATCGCCCGCAATCCACACCAAGAGTTGTATGAATACCTCCGAGATAAACTGGAAGATTTCATTACTTTCGCTGACCCCGATACACCACCTAAAGTCGATCAAGTACGCCATACACCTATGAGTTCCAACAAACCTGAGCTTATCATCATAGTTGACTAAGCAACGATAAGCTACTTCAGAAGAACATATTTTCACATTACTTCACTCGCGGAAGACATTTTAAATTGAGTACCATATTCCTTAGCCACAGCTACTTTGCTACTGATAAGATGATTCGCTTGAATTCAGAGTACGTAGCGATCCTAAAAGCTAATTCGAAGCGTGATTTACAGATGGTGGTCAAGGACTTCAATATCAATAATATCGATGACAATAAAATGGTGATCGCATACAGTAAAGCAATCGATCGTGGAAAAGGTCAGGTATTACTATTAGATATCGTTAAGAGTCAGCTCAGGTACAATTTAAACGAAGTAATCAATCCCGACGATCTTTAAGTCTGCTCCTCCATCCAGCGCAGGTGCTTCTTAGAACGTCTGTGTCTTGCTTTATTATCTCTTGAATAGTTAGACCAGCAATCGCATCCTATTTTCTCATTTTTAGGAGCCAATACTCGTTCTCTATTTTCAGCTCGATATTGTCGTTGATATTCTTGAAGTTTACTGTGCGTTAGAAACATAGTAGTTGTGCTGATACTCTTGATGCTCTTCAATAGTTTTAATTGCTCGTTGTAGATTTACACAGTTAGTTCGATTGATTAATAACTGTTCAAACTCACGCAATTGATCACGGTCGCCGATGTCATGCTCGCTTATGAGAGTGATCATGAAGTTGTCAATGCCAAACTCTTTAAAGTGTATATAGATAGAACACGACGTTAACTCTCTGCCTTCCATCCATGCACTAAAAGCACTTTTGTGCTGACCCCATCGTTTCTTCAGTGTAGAGGTGGTACTACCCACATAAACAATCGACTCGTCTTCGTTGGTAATCTTATATACGCGGCCTATCACATCTATATAAAGTCTTATATTTATCAGATTATCGCTTAAATATGATTTCATAAATATACAACTAAAATGGTGAGCTTCCTGAAACTCGACAGTACTAATCTCGTTCAAGAAACTACAACTCAAATTGGAAATACTCGTTCTCTGGTTCAGCTGCTGACTTTCGTGATGTAGTATGTGCAGTCCAAAGCATTAGCATGTACAACTCGGAAAATAATATCGACGCGATGCAGTTCCAAAACACAAGCTTCAAGATCGAAGTCCCGACTGCGGCTACCACCTCTACTATCAGCATTACCTCCCGGATGGTATTTATTCTTATGATGATATTAATCGTAGTATTCAGACCGCCCTTGTCAATGCTGGCGCATATTTGATCGACCCATCAGGAAATAACGTCTTCAACCTAAAGCTGAGTGAAAACAGTGTCTATTACGCTTGTCAGGTAGATTTTCCCCCTACGCCGACAACTTTGCCAACTATCGGTGGTACTTGGACAAGACCTGCAACTGGTCTATACTCATCTGGTGGTACTGGATTACCTACCACAACTCGCGTCCCTCGTCTTATTATCGATAATGTTGAGTTTGCAAAGGTAGCTGGTCTAACCGCAGGTACCTACCCCGCTGCCTCAGCGATCGTTGCAAGTGCTCAGCTGTCTAACATCATTCCTCAGATTCACCCCACCAGTTCATACATCGTACGTTGCGATCTCTTCAAAAATGAATACGTTGCATCTGGTGATATTGTCAGTGCATTTGATAGAGGTGATGCAGCAATTGGACAGCTTATTTCATATAAACCGAGTCAGTATGCATGGATGAGTTGCCATAATGGATCTCGCTCTACAATTACTATCAGTATCTATAACAAAAATGACAAGAAGGTAATCTTCCGTGATACTTCAGTCTCAATAATGTTGTTGCTGAGACCAAAAAAATAAGCTAGCTAATGCTTCTTTTTCTTCTCACAAACGGAATGATCCAGCTACCATAGGCTTCTTACGCATTGCGCGAATTTTAGCCAAGTGATCCTTAGCTTCCTGGGAACCCTTAGCAAATTTCTTACCCTTTGGCTTGGCAACGCCTACTCCATAACTACGACGGACTTCACCTCGAATAGATTTGATTAGGTCTCCATGCTCAGGCTTGGTCGCCTTAGATAGTAGGTACTTCTCCCCAGAATCGGCTACATCGGTTAGAATTCCTCTACGTTTAGCATACGAAAGAGCACGCTTCGCTCCTTTCTTAACATCAGTCATAGTTAGACGACCTCCTTCCTTATCACTATCAGAATCATAAACACCGATACCAGTCATGGAACGAATTGCCGCTCGTGCTGGGAAAGCACCCTGTGGAGCTCCGAGTGCGGTTGCAAGGGCGGGGACAGCAACATCAGCAGCTCTGGATAGCAAACCAGAGTCCTTTGCGGACTTGAATGCAGATTTAATGTCGCCCCATACCTTGGACCAGATAGAACCTCCTTGAGCTCGCTTGTATCCTTTCTTGACTTCATGTCTTGTAATGTCCAGACGCACACCGCGACCTGCCTTGCGATCCTTGAGTGCCTTCTCATATGAGGCGGGGTGAAGATGGATAACTGATCCACTACCCTTGAGTTGGTTAGCTGTAAGACTTAGCTTACCAGTCTTGAAAGCTTTGGTCAGCTTGGGGCCTGGAATATCACTGGAGACCACAATAATCCCCGTAAGTACTTGGTATTGCTTGGGATTGTATTTTCCAATACCATACTTTGTTGGAGCTGCCTCTCCCATACTATCAAAGTACTCCCCATCATGTACAGCCGTCCAGTGGCCAACCTCGAGGTTAGGTGGCTGTAGTAGAACCAGATTTGAACCTTTCTTTGAGATAGGTTTTGTTATTTCATTCGATTCATAGATGCTATCGAGATGTACGCCAAGCTTTTTCGCGAGATCGATCAGATCATGATCGGACGTGATCGGCTTGATAAGGTCGCTCATCACAATTAATTTCGTTCAAACTACATGAGAAACCATATAAAATCAACGATGAGTGAAACTCAACTATCCGACCAATATTTGTACCAGAGCTCGCTCAAGAGCGATCCGGAGATCAAGGTATCTTCTGGCAAACGAGTACCGTTTGTTATCGATCTGAATCAGGGCTCGTACCAGAATGGTGTTATTACCATTGATGCTACTGCTCAGCTTAACGGTTCTGAAGGATTCGCCTGTCTTCGCGATGCTTACATCATGCTCCCTTACAAGGTATCGATGAAGAATGGTGCTACTGCTCAGACCGCTGCTGTCAATCGTTTCTGTGCTACTCTAAAGTGTGGCAACTGGAATGTCTTTGATAGCATGTCGCTGGAACTCAATGGCAAGACCATTGTCTCGATGGCTGATTACAAGCTGTTTTGGAACAATGTCCGTGCTCAGACGGAGTATAGTCCTCAGTACGTTGAAAAGCATGAAGCGGAGTCCTTCCTATTTCCTGATGCCGCTCAGTCCGCTTTGTACAGCTCTGCCACGAGCTCGACTACTGGAGATGGATACACTAACACTACCGCATTTTCATCTTCTTTTACTACCACCGGACCCACTGGTGGAGCATCTATCCCTAATGATGGCTTTGTTCGCCGACTTCTATCGAACCCTCCTAATGCTGGCTCTGACTTCTCTACGGCGTGGCCTTCGGTTGGCAGCGTTGCTGCCTCTACTACCATCGCTAACCAAACGGCTCGTGGTGCTTTTGTAGCTGGTGCTGCTACTGCTAACGCTATTATGGGAACGTGGAACTACATGCTTAAGGTTAAGCTAACTGATCTTCATCCGATCTTCAAGGAGCTCGATTTGATGGCTAACCCTCAAATCCGCCTGCGTTTCCGCGTCAATCAGGGTACTTCGTCTGTTGCTGTAGATGCTTCGAAGGGCATGTCGCTAACCAGTACTACTCTCGCGAGTGGTAATGTGTGTCCTGTGATGGTTGCGGCATCTTCTACTGGTAATCCTATGGCTGGTGTTTTTGCTGCTTCTGCCCCGTTCAGTATTTCGTGGGGTGCTGTTGTCAATGCGCTTGAGCCTAATATTGATGGTACTTACATGTCATTCACTACTTCCCGTCTGTATGTACCGTTCGTACATCTTGAGAACCCTCAGGCAATTATCTCCAAGCCTGTGAAGAAGGTTCGATACAATGATTGCTATGCTCAGTGGTTCTACCAGCGTGCTGGTACTGGTAAGCAATCGACTCAGCTTAATGCTGCATTCGATCTTCAGCTATCGACTTCTGTTAAGAATGCTAAGTACGTTATTTTCCTTCCTTTTGCTGAGCAGACTGGTAGTTTCGCTTCCGCGGCTGTACAAGAGTTCCAGAGTCCGTTTGATTCGGCTCCCTGGACTCTTCACCCTGGTTCCAGTATCCGCAACTTTAACGTTCGTATTGGTTCCCAGCAGACGTTTGACATCAGCCACGACTATGACTTCCACCACTTCACCAATGAAATCGCTAAGATCGCTTCGATTAATGGTGATCTGACTCCTGAGCCGGTGAATGGTCTTCTTGTCTATCAGACCTGGTCGCTAACTAACCGCGTTCTGATTGCTGACGTTAGTCGCCTAACGGAACGTGATGTACCTCAGGCCATTCAGGTCCAAGGTGTTAATGCTGGTTGCCAGGGTACAAACATGCTCGTATTGGTTGTGAGTGAGCAAGAGCTCTCCTACGATCGTCTAACGGGTGAGGTTCTTGATTTCACTACGGCTTAAATAATTAATATTTTGATAAAGTATGCCATCTATCTATATAGATACCATGGACACAGCTATTACGTTCGGCAAGTACAAAGACTGCTCTATCCAGACGGCGTACGAAAAGGATCCTAGCTAGTGTCGCTGGCTTCGTAATCAACCAAATTTAGATGAGGAAATTGCCAATTTTCTTGTGAGCAAGTTTGCAAATGGATCCGATGATGGATCGTACCTTCTAAATTTCGGGAAGTACAAGGGCAAGTCCGTAAAGCAAGTATTTGCTATTGATGAGCAATATCTACAGTGGTTGCGTGCATCCAAATTCGTAACTGAAAAGGCGCCGAAGCTATGTGCTGCTATTGATGAGCTGATGTAAGACAATGACTTCTTTTTGTCTCAATAACCCATATGAAACTTGAAAGGAAAACAAAGTATGACTGGATTCATTGCGTTGAAGTAAATCCATTAGTTCGCTCATCATTCACCAAGATGTTAGCATTTACATCGAGTGGTTTTATGCTCCATAAATGCTCGTTCTCCGAAGTTGGCATGGTCAAAACCCAAGCTTCATGCGTTGGGTAAGTACAATGATGCGCGTAATTCCAACGCTTCATAGACTTACCACATGGACATGAAACGTTATGATGGAGTCGAGCCTTCAAAATAATATCCATCATTTTCTCTGCTTTATCAATATCCGATACTGCTACAGGGAATTTACTTATCGGGTGGATCCAGCACCTTTCCTTCGATTTCGATTTTGGACACAGCTCCCCAGTTTTCATAATAAAGTTGCACATTGTTAATATTGAAACCTTGCCTATAGACTTAGTAGTTTATGCTTCAGGATCAATCTGAATTTGGTTTTCAAAGTCTATCCGAGTCTTCTTCAGTCTCAAGGAGGTTGTGAAGCTATATCTGAAGTGTTGCCTGCTCCTCTCACTCTCAGGTGGTCGAGAGGTTGTCCTCGTTGAAACCGGCTGTCGCTTCTAAAGAGACGAGAGCATTTAAAACTACTTCTGAAGTGGTGGCGCTTTCTCTCGTTCTAAGGTGGTCGAGAGGTTGTGTCGTCAAAGTCATAGCATTGCATTCGAAACGGTTAGCCCTATTCTCCTTGTTAAATAAAAAAGCTAAGAAAAAAAACTGTCGGTGTAATATGATGGCTATTACTACTAACGGTACATACAGGCGAGACGTAGTGAAAGGCATGTAAGTTCCATCAATAGTGGGTTCAAGTGCATTGGCAACAGCACCCCAAGAAACTGCAATCGAACCCGCAACAGAAAGTGCGCTATTCATTGGATTGTTACTTGCAGATGAAGCAACCATAAATGGACAAGTATTACCGCTCGAAAGTGTAGTACTCGTTAGCGCCATTCTAAGGGAGCTATCAATATCGATAGCTGAAGTGCCCTGATTAACGCGGAAACGAAGACGGATTTGTGGGTTAGCCATCAAGTCAAGCTCCTAAAAAGTCGGGTGAAGATCCACAAGTTTGATTTTCAACATATAGTTCCACGTTCCCATAATAGCACCAGCAGCACCAGATCCAGCTGCGAAAGCACCACGTCCAAGCTGATTAGCGATGGTAGTTGTTGCAGCAGCAGCACCGGTAGATGGCCAAGTCGTAGATGAGTCAGCACCAGCATTTGGACGTTTGAAAGAAGACGCTTTGCAAAACCATCATTTGCAACCGACGCTGAAGCAGAAACAGTACCGGCGACGAAGGAGGTCGAGATTGCCGTGTTATTCGAATACCCATCTCCAGCATTAACAGCTGTAGCGCTGTACTTGGTTGATTGAGCAGCATCCGGGTATAGAAACGATTCAGCCCCACGCTTCTCGACATACTGAGGACTGTACCCGGTCTGAGCGCGGATAATGTTCCAGAACAGCTTGTAGTCTGCCATCGAGACAATGGTTTTACCATTGAATTCAAGCGATATCGAATCGATGACGTTAAAGTCGCCACACTTGGGAGCAACACAAAATCGGTTGGCTGCATACTGTACATTTGTAGCGTGCGTATTCTTCATCGATACCTCGTATGGTAGCATGATGTACGCATCACGAAGGCAGGCGAAGCCCTCACTTCCGTTTAGCTGAGCCGTAGCGTCAATAGTAAAAACGCCATTTTGGTACGAGCCTTGATTAAGATCGATAACAAACGGCACACGCTTGCCAGCGGAGACTTTAATCTCCGGATCGCTCTTGAGAGAGCTCTGGTACAAATATTGGTCGGATAGTTGAGTTTCACTCATTGTTGAGATTCTATATGACATGTAATATACTTTTTCAAAATTAGTTATTATGGAGCTCGTCAAGGCTTTCACATCCGACCACGGTCTTATCGAACTTGCCAAGCGTATTGGGGTACATCTCGATGATATCTTTGAATCAAGTGAGATAACGAAGTCGCTCCCAAAGAGAGGTACATATCTGATTTTGCTACGACAAGCTAATATGGATGTAGGACACTGGACAGCCGTTAATGATGGTGAATTCTTCGATTCAATGGGCGAGGCAACCCCAACAAAGTACGGAATCAGTAAGTACAACCCTAAACAATACCAAGGTACGTATGGCAACTATTGTGGAATATGGTGTATGCTCTGGTTAAATTGCACACAAAAAAACAAGATGAGTATATTAAATCGATTCATAGATCTGAATTTAACTATTTTGACTTAGCCATTTTTGATGCTTCTTAGATGTGGAATGGACAGCTTTGTGTGATAACGTATATTTTCCACCACATTCACAGTGGTGCTTCTCATTTTTCTTTGCGTTAAGGGCTTCTCTGTTAGCTTCTCGATATGCTTTCTTATACTGTCTATTATAGAGCTTAGTGGTTCTGAATGGATTATACTTATTGACACAGTTTATTTTATTAATCCATAATTGTCCAGAGGTTTCAAGGTGAGTACGATCTTCCACTTCGTAGCTTTTGATCAGGACCAGTTTAAACTTATCAAACTCATGTTGTTGAAAGTAAGTGTAGATTGCCATACCCCGATGCTTATCACTTAGCCATTCGTGGTAATGTTTCTTATGCATCTGCCATCTCTTACGGTGTTCATTAAACGTAGAACCAACGTATTGAATGTCGCTTTCCAAATGGATGATACGATAGATATGTCGGATCATGATACAAATGTACTAATACTATATAATATAGTACATTATTTATCGGAATAGTATGCATTTTCTATTTATATATATATAGCAATAATGTATCGCGAACTAACTATTTCAAGCGACGTACCAGCTCCCAAGCTGACCAAAGCTGTCAAGACTGGTAAGCTAAGTCTGACAGCTGATCAACTCAAGGGTAGTGGCTCTGTTATCCAACTCCATCCAGCCTCTTATGAGAAGGTGATCAAAGCTCGAAAGGCAAGTCGCGGCGTGCGTCTTGACATTACCAGGCATGAAATTAAGAAGGGCCAAGGAGGCTCTATTTGGGGTAAGATTAAGTCTGGTCTATCCTCCGCGTTCAAATTTGTAAAGAATAGTGGATTACTCAGCAAAGGACTTGATGCAGCAGACCCAGCTCTTGCAACGGCATTTGGAGCTCCTCAAGCCGCAATCCCTGTCAGAGCAGCAATTAAGTCATTGACAAGAGTCGGCATATACGACTCTGACAGCGATGTGGAGAAAGAAGGTGGTCGTCTATCAATTGCAGATGTGAGGAAGACAGCAAAGCATGCTCTATCCTATGCACAACGTAAAGGAGTTTTAACCGATGCAGTTGATGCTGGAGAGAAGTTTCTACTGAGTAAGGCAACGAAGCCTGAGCGTGGGGATCTAATTAAGTCTATTCGAGGCGAGGTCCGTCGTCGTTATGGAATAGGAGTAGCCACAGAAGGGTAAGAAATTTGCTAAGGATTCAAAAGAAGCTAAGGATCACATGGCTAAGATTCGAGCTATGAGCAAGAAGCCTGTGATAGCTAGATCATTTCGATTATGAGCTTTTGATTAAAAAAAGTAGTGTTAGCCAACTTATTTTTTTGGTCTCAGCAAGAGCATGATTGAGACGGAAGTGTCGCGGAACTTGACCTTCTGATCATTCTGATTATAGATACTGATCGTGATTGAGGTACGCGAGCCATTGAGACAGTTCATCCAAGCATACTGACTCGGCTTGTATGAAATTAGCTGACCTACCTGAGCATCACCTCGATCGAATGCACTCAGAATATCGCCAGATGCAACGTAGTCATTTTTGATCAGATCACAGCGAACGATGTATGAGCTGGTAGGGTGAATCTGAGGAATGATATTCGAGAGCTGAGCACTTGCAACCGTCGCAGAGGTAGAAGGATACGTACCAGCAGGAAGTCCTACTACCTTCCCAAAAGACGCGTTATCAATGATTAGTCGAGGAACACGAATAGTAGTCGGCAAACCAGTACCTCCAGAGGAGTACAATCCTGAAGCAGGTCTTACCCAAGTACCACCTGTAGTAGGTAGAGACGTTGGTGTGGGGCTGAAATCAAACTGGCCAGCATAATACACGCTATTCTCTGATAATTGGATATAGAAGACATTTTCCCCAGATGGATTGATCAAATACGCTCCAGCATTAACGAGAGCCATCTGAATGCTCCGACTAATATCAGTGTATGTATAAATTCCGTCAGGGAGTGTTATACTGAGTGTCGATGTTGTTCCGGCAGTAGGAACTTCAATTTTCAAGCTATTGTTCCAGAACTGAGCAGCATCGATATTGTATTCGGAGTTGTACATCGTGATGTATTGAACAGCACAAGCTACATCACGAAAGTCAGCATCCGAACCAGGAAAAGAATACTTCCAAGACGAATTGTATCCATCTAGAACGAGATTAGTAGAGTCAAGTTTCAGAAAGCTTGCCATATTGATTAGTACATGATTCTAACCATATTGCTGATCGATAAATTGAAATTAGTCTTCAATCGTGATTGGTCTGTCAAAATTGTATCTGATTTGACCTTTGACAGAATCTATGAACAACATTTGTCCTTTGCGCTCAGTGGCTTTATTATAGTAATAGACGATTGATCGATCATCAACGCCCTTGATGTTGAAATCACGTACAACCATCTGAAGATCACACTTCGAATTAGCCTTTAGGATCGCTACATACTCCGAATTCAATCGAATCATCTTATCAGTAGCAAAGTAGCTGTGGCTTAGGAGTATGGTACTCGATTTGAAGTGTCGGCCCCTGGTGTAGTAATGTGAGAAGATATTCTTTTGAAGTAGCTTATCGTTGCTGTAGTCATCAACGATGGACCAAGGACCACCATTCTAAATAATTTTTTAATGTCAAGTGCTGGGATATCACCCATAGCGGCTGACTTTTAATTTTTCGGTAACGAACCACCGTAGTTTGGAATAGCGCTCATGACTAAAATCGTTTGATCTATATAGGATTAAACAAAATGAGTTCTGGTTTTTCATATTCACAACCAACTTTCCAATCATCAATCTATAACCCCGCGTTCAATCTGACATTGGACACCAGTGGTTATCTAACCTTTGATTACGCGCAAACTCTGTATTTGAGTAAGGATGATTACAGGATGAACTACCTTAGCGGAGTAGTGCCAGGAACGGCATCGATAGGATCTGCTCTTGTTCTGGGTGCTTCAGGTAATATCTCCGGCATTTCATCGCTAAGTGCCACTAACATTACTGGTACGCTACAAACAGCTTCTCAACCGAATATCACTTCGGTTGGAAATTTATCGTTCAGTGGATCATCGCGCTCGATATTGATAACAGGCGCTTCAAGCTACATCGATTGTCGAGAATATCGCCAGAACGGGAATACGTACGATCTTCGTCTCCTATATGTCCGGAGTTAGTTTTGGCAGTGCTACAGCCAATAAAGTTTTATTATGCGACTCGAGTTTCAATATCGCAAATATTAATATGGTATCGGCCAGTACAACTTAGTTGCACGAACTTACGACAGGGTTCGACATATTATGATCTCTCTGGCTTCCTAACATCTATTCCGAGCTCGCTGACATTATCAAGTCTATATACGACAGGAAACATCGATTGCGGTGGGTTCATCAATGGGTTCTTAGCATATGGCAACCAATCGCAAATTACGACAGTAGGATCGTTGACAGAGCTCAGTATCAACTCTACAGCAACGAATGAATATATATCAATCAAAGGATCAGGGTATAGCTACTTAGATGGGAGTTATACCCGAATGATGACCCTATCTGGATCGAATATAACCCCAGTTCAATTTCAAATCGAAGTGAGCAACGGATCGAGTGGTACAAGTACCAACGCGACCTGGTTCGGTAATGACACAATAATGATCTTCGATTTGGTATCAATAACTCGACGTCAATGATTTTAACTACGACAGGGCGCTTAGGACTTGGAACTACAACACCAAACGTTCCTCTGCATATATCAGGTAGCAACAGTTTTGTTTTTGGTTCCGGTGGTTTAACCGTTTATAGGCTCCGAACGGACTCTGGCGCGACAGAGTCGGCTCTTGGACCGATCACATACAGCGTCGCCGGTATATTCGGAGGATACATCGCTTGTACAGCCATGGCGATGACGAGCGACCGCCGATTGAAGAAGAACATCCAGATTGCGCCACTCGATCGAATCAAGCGTCTCTACGATACCTGCGATGTAGTTTTGTATGACTGGATCGAATCGGAGAATCGCCCTGGTCAAGAGGTAGGCCTCATCGCTCAAGACCTCGTCTCAACTCACCTAACCGATTTAATCAGTATATTTTATAGGGATGATATCGAAGAAGGGAAAGATCCAACGCTTGAACCTGATAAGCAACAGCTAAACATTGATTACAGTCGGATTGCTGCATACAACATGAAAATGATTCAGCATATGTTGTCTGAGATTGAAGATCTGAAAATTCGTTTGGCTAATATAGAGCAATCATGAGGATTGAGCGCTGGGAGTTAAGTCCATTACGTTCCAAGAAGTATCGAGTATGGGTACGCATTGATACTGGAAAGCTACGAAAACTTGATTTTGGTGATAGTAGATACCAACAATTTCGGGATCAAACCCCTTTGAAAGCGTCCTCACACCTTGATCACAACGATCCAGATCGTCGTAGGAGATACTATAGAAGACACAAAGTTGATTATCCTCCGTATAGTGCTGATTTCCTATCGAAAAAAGATCTTTGGTAGTGATATACAACATGGGTTGCGGACCGAGTAAAGAGCTCAAAACGAATTTGACTACCGATGACCCGCGTCAGATTGTGGGATCGACCATGCTCCAAGCTGATAAAATTATTGTTCTTGGTGATAGTGTTTTCCTCCCCACCCAACCCCCCGAGGGAGAGTCTGCCATACTTGAGGTTTCTATCAGCGATAATAACATTTCAGTCTATCGAGGCTGTGCAAATAGACTTGTACGAAGCGGTATTGCTTAGATAGCGAACGTCTTCACAGTTTTAGTTTTTTTGTCGGTTGGTAAGCCCAGACGCGACCACCCTCTGTCTGAGTCGATGCATCCACCTTCCTGATAGACTTATCAAGGTCAGTAGCCCTAACAGCTGCCTGAGTTTTCTGGGGGCGATCTTGAATGATCAGATTCTTCATAATGGCTTTAAGCTCGGCGACGTTGAGATCGGCGTTATCGCCATAGCTACCACCTGAACTGGAAATAATGCGTGGGTTGAAGAAGAACATGCTTCTACAGTAGTCGAGTTATAATTTCCTTAAACTCTTTATCGTCAATCATTCGATTGCTGTACATATCTACTGTGAGAGACTTGAGCTGCTTGATGATACTTGGATTGTCGTTCCCTAACTCCATCTCTCCTTTAAGTTTATCGTACTCAGCTCTAAGTGTCTCCAGAGGGTCCGTTAGCTTATCATGAAAATTGTACTGAAGATGAGTAATGGCGAGGATCTCTTTAAACAGCTTTTTATCATCGATACTGAGCTTATCGTAAGCGGCTTGATCGATATGGTTCTTATACACAAGGGTTCTGATCATGGTTTGGAGACTATCACTGATCTGGCATTTAGGTCCGCATTTACATCGATGGGGCTGTACGATTACAAGGGTTTTAGCATCAAGATCAGGCAAACGGATGTACTTGCTACCCAGCTGACGATAAAGGTAGGCGCTTGGAGTCGCCAAACCTTGAATCTCATTGAGATTATAGGTTCTTCCACGACGAATTGCACCTTCCAATGGAGCAACACCAGCACCTCTTAGACCACGCCCCTTCAAGCCACTCCCACTAACTACATGAACCATATCATTAAGAACTCCTTTTACCTTTCGTTGATCTTGTCGGTCGTTAAAGTCTTCTACATCTGTTTTTCATGTAAAGCTTGAGTGTATTGCTTTGACTTCGCTGAATAGACTGCCTTTGTCGCTTTCATTGCTGATCTTGCTGATTTTGAGTTTGACCCCTTCACTGCCTTTTTAGTTTCTTCATATCGCTTCTGCGCTTCACCATAAGCTTGAAAGGCTGCCTCCGAGTCATCATGAACCTTTTGCAAGTTATCGTCGTGATCATACTGCTCATTACTTTGACGCTTGATATCATAGGCCGATTTAAGGATCACCTCATTTACTATTTTGAGGTTATCATCAAGGTTTTTACGTCGTTGCTTATTTAGTTTCTTCTCTTTTACCAATTCAGCTGCTTCTTTATCACTTGATGGAAATGGATACTCAACATCCTTGAAATATCTATCCAAATCCGCAAATCCATCAAGCAGCGATAGAAATGTATCCATCCATCTGATACCTTCATTGGCCCGTTTCCAAGCTTCACCAGATACTTGTTTGTGTTCTCCATTTCTAATGTTTAGTGGTCTGGGTCCAGATGGCTCACCAAAATAATATTTTGGATGGGGTTCAACATTATCAGTTGTCTGTACAATTGGTTTTAGTCGAAAAGGGATTTTAATACCCTTCGAATGAAGTTGTGTGTAATAATCAGTTAAAATCTTTTTAGCATCATTGTCCGCATTGCTCAGCTTTGGGTTCATATCTTCATCGATACCACTCCTTGTGCCATATTTAGCTTCTCCGCCGTCTGGTGTGAAATCCTTTACGTCAATTTCCTCGTCATTCTTCCCGATTACCTCTAACTGAAGTCCTCCGCCTCTAATCATATTGATAAATGAACGTAGCGTAAGTTGCCAATTGACCTCCTTCGTGATCGGTTGTTTTGCTCGATTGCTACTCTTACCAAAGACGCTGATTGAATTACCATCGACCCATACATAACCATTTCATCAACAGGTGATGATTTAACTGTCCCTTTAAGGATGGGAACAATCTTCTTTTTTAAACCATTGGCCTCAAGTAATTCCTTATCTTTACTAATGGTCCAAAACAATTTGAGTTTGGTATCAGACTGATCACTCGCTGTTGAAGTTGAATTATCGAAGAGAAAACTGTCCTCTCGATGAAGAACGCTGCGAACTGCGATACGCAAGTCTCTGTTTGGTGCGATCAGCAATATCTCCTTCTGAAGCATTGACTCTGTTCCTTTTTGATCCAATATATTGCCATATCTGTTGGGGGGTATTTTTATCATCCTTCCCCATTTTGTCGTGTTCCCTCTTTTCATTGATGTAATTGAGAAATCGAATGTCATTAGTTAGAACCACACGAATATGGTCATATGTTTCTGACCAATCGATGCTTGGAACTAAAACAAGCTTCTTCAACCTAATACTGTATGTCTTAGCGCCATTTCCAATATAATACTTCGTTAGCTGACGTCCGTTAGACGAAAGAGGATGGATACCCAACTCTGCAAGAATAGGATAAACCTCATACATATCAGCAACCGCTTGTTTTGATCGCTTCTGTTCTTCGATTTCATCGATGGTTTCATCACTAAAAAGGTTCTCATCCGCTGGTTTTTCATCCTCACCAACCTTAACATCAATTAATGAAGGCCTTGCTTGTGCTCCAGCATGATTAGTATCAGGCTTAGCAGTAGCTTCGGCATCTACCATAGTAGGAGTTGATACCTCAGGGCTTGTCTGGGAGTATTCATCAATCAGCGTTTTTTTAGGGCTCAGATGACTCTGATGTTGAGTCTGTCTGAGTTGTTGCAGTTGTTTTACTGGATGCTGTAGTAATTCCACTTGAAATGTCAGTAGCCCATGAAGCGACTTCGTACATCTCACGCTTCGTTTTAGCTTGACGAACGCGACGCTGAGCTCTTTCAAGAAGCTCTTGTCGTTTTTGCTCTCTCTGAGCGAGGGATGTGAAAATTGGAAACATCGTATCTATATGTTGTGAACCATAAAAAATGAGTACTCAAATTACCAATAGCTCGGCATAACTGAGCCATGACGGGAAGGTAAGTAAGAATGGCAGATACGGTTTCGCTCATGGAGAAGATTCAAATAACTGTATTAAATACAATGGAACGGGACGCCAAAGATTGCTTCCAATTCATGCTTGTACTTTTGATTGGCTACCGTTTTGCGGAATTTGAAGCTGCATCAAGATTAAGCAGCTCATTCTTGATTCGACTTACTTCTTGGATGATCCACAGCTTGCGTCGAAGTTTCACAAGCTCACGTTCTTTCTCTACACAACTTGGGCACATTATTACGAGATCAGTGTCTATACATAAAGTCAGATAATTCATATGCTCACAAAAAATATTAAAAATAATATATGGGTCAAAGCTTACGGAGGATATCTCTATCAATTTAATTTTAAAAGCTAATCATGGCTCATTTTTTTAGCATCCAATAATATCTCCCAAGAGTTGATCTCCTGTTCTTATTGATTAACCGCAGATTATCTTGTGGCTCCCAAGAGTCAGGCTCATTACCAAGCCATTTTTGAAAGTTGACTTAGGATTTAACTCCTTTGCCTTATGATGCAGAGCTTGAGCTCCGATAAAACCGGTTTTTCGGTCATAGTAGAGTTTCTTTAGTAGCGCGTCCATGATCTATATTTACATTTAAAAAAATCCCCAGTGGGTAGCTGCTTAAATATCAAGTGGTTCAGCCGTGATACCATCACCAAGTACTCGGCGTTTGTCATAGTAGTAGTTGAGCGCTGTTTTGTTTTGAGTATAGGTGATGATAGACTTGGTTTCTTTCGCCAGTCTGAACCCCTTGTTTGTACCTTGTAGCGTGATGCGATCCCGTACAACAGTCTCAAACCCATCATTAAGAACACCATTTGTTTCGACCACCTCCCTGCTGAATACTCTTCGCTGAAACTTTTACCTTGTAAGGTTCGTCAGGTAGATAGCAAATATAGTTCTTACTCGATAGTGAGACCATAGCATCACCTGACCATTCATCTTTGAACAAACCAGGAGTACGGCGATCAAACTTAGCTACCTCAGTGTTGTAGTCGCGTGGGAACCAATCGTATTTATGCTCCTTGAAGTGGGCACGTAGCTCAGGCTTGATACAGTCTTGAAACGGATTCTCACAGCTGAAAGCGATATAAGCTGAATCAGTGTCCATCTCCTGATACTGGAAGTCAGAGCGGTCGAAGTAGAAATCTATGCAGTCGTAGTAGAAGCATACGTAGCTTAGCAAGCTGATAGATAGCAATCGATACATGGATTGGGTTCTTGTTATTAATACGGCGTTTCTTCATGGTGATTTCACACGCATCATTAAGCTCTTCCAACCCATGGAACGTAAAGTGTTCGATCTTGTTCTTAATAGCTTTGTCGCTCGACTCATACTTGACCTCTTTGTGCTTGCTCATGTCCATTCCAGATCGACCAAAAGCACTGTTGTCTACAAGTTTCATCATCTCAGCAATCATAGCCTTAGACTTATCAACATCATCCTCTCGTCGAGCATTTGATACAGCCTCCATAAAGGGAGCAAAAGCCTTGTGAGAGCTGGCCTTGACAAAACAGTAAGTCTTGGTGATCTCCATACCATGAGAAAGGTACCGCTTGAGCAAAGGAGTGTAGATGAGAATCTTTTCACCAAAGTAGCTACCAATCAACTAGCGAGCTGGCTTTGCTCGGCTTTGCTTGCGCGCCTCATTGTGATCGAACATGTGCTTACCAATGACGCTCTCATTTGTACAGTCGATCCGTACATTCTTGAAAATTGGAGTCATCTCACCAAAGTACTGTTTGAGGTTCTCTGGTGTGTGAATATCACACTCGAGAAAGCCAAATATTTTATCGGCCTTGATATCGTCGATGATACCTTCATACGCTTCCACTGTAGTCAATCGACCGCATGGCATCTCATTACCAAGTGCCCACAGGTATAGAGCGTTAGCATCGTATCCGATAATTTTCTTACAGACCTTGCCACCACGAATCTTCGTCTCATTACGTTTAGCGTAGCGATTGAAGATAATAGATGGACCTCCGGCGATGTTGGCCTTCATCTTAGCGTAGATATACTTTTCCTCCCGATCAATAGAATATACCAGTCTATCCGAGTTGAACTCAAGCAAATTCTTGTATCGAAATCCCCCGAGGGACATATCTTTACGAGCGGGGTTGCACTTCACACAGCTGATCAAGGTGTTGCCGTCGATGTGGCCAAGATTATTGTTGATACGGTCAGCTGAAGCGGTGTCAGCGGTCAGCTGGCAGTAGCATAGACCACATAGATACTTTTGCTTTTGCAGCAATGTATTCAAGTGCTCAAGTGTCATACCAAATTTTCGCTTTGCCTTAGCATCCTGACTCTTGTATCCACTCATTCGCTTAGCTTGGAATTGGAATGCGTTGGCTGGCTTCTTATCCGGATATTGGAGATTATTGAAGCAGGTCTGATACATCACCTTATCCGAAAGACCAGGTAGCGACACTCCATCCGCAAACATATCCAGATCGAAACGCTTAAAGAGTTTTCCTTGAGACTTGATACCTTGATGAATGGGACTACGTCGAGATTGTTGTACCAGATCAGTAGGTCCTTGATTGATTTCATCTCGTAGTACTCCCACACGAGCTTCACTCTTTCGTAGTCATCATCGGTGATACTTGTTCCACGGAGCTTGCTGTCAAAAGCTGACTTAGGCGGGATAGTAGTCTGGTTTAGAACATTGAACGCGGTGATGTACTCGTATGGAAAAAGACCCTTACCAAGACCACAGACACATCTAATTTTGTCATCACATTTGCAGCCACCGAGATATGTTGTGAGATACTTATCGTAGCTGGTACCAGCAGGTACATAGTTGCTAATATCGAGCATTTTCATGTCCGATGTAGCAATGCACATGTAGCTGGGATTCTTGATGACGGATTCGATATTGTCGGTACCGATAACAGCAAACAAATCCTTCTTAATCAAGTTAATATCGTATCAACCAGAATTGAAACCGAATAGTGGTACCTGATCAAGCTGCTGTTTCAGTTTCCCGTAATCAGTCCTTTGCTTACCAAAGCCAAGACTGTTGTGAAAGTCAAAGAAGCTGGCAGACTTTCCTTCTCCAGTCCAACTCTCCACATCAGGCATCTTATAGGTCTTGCCAAGATTGACGATAAAGAATTTAAGGAAATTATAACTCGACTACTGTAGAAGCATGTTCTTCTTCAACCCACGCATTATTTCCAGTTCAGGTGGTAGCTATGGCGATAACGCCGATCTCAACGTCGCCGAGCTTAAAGCCATTATGAAGAATCTGATCATTCAAGATCGCCCCCAGAAAACTCAGGCAGCTGTTTGGGCTACTGACCTTGATAAGTCTATCAGGAAGGTGGATGCATCGACTCAGACAGAGGGTGGTCGCGTCTGGGCTTACCAACCGACAAAAAAACTAAAACTGTGAAGACGTTCGCTATCTAAGCAATACCGCTTCGTACAAGTCTATTTGCACAGCCTCGATAGACTGAAATGTTATTATCGCTGATAGAAACCTCAAGTATGGCAGACTCTCCCTCGGGGGGTTGGGTGGGGAGGAAAACACTATCACCAAGAACAATAATTTTATCAGCTTGGAGCATGGTCGATCCCACAATCTGACGCGGGTCATCGGTAGTCAAATTCGTTTTGAGCTCTTTACTCGGTCCGCAACCCATGTTGTATATCACTACCAAAGATCTTTTTTCGATAGGAAATCAGCACTATACGGAGGATAATCAACTTTGTGTCTTCTATAGTATCTCCTACGACGATCTGGATCGTTGTGATCAAGGTGTGAGGACGCTTTCAAAGGGGTTTGATCCCGAAATTGTTGGTATCTACTATCACCAAAATCAAGTTTTCGTAGCTTTCCAGTATCAATGCGTACCCATACTCGATACTTCTTGGAACGTAATGGACTTAACTCCCAGCGCTCAATCCTCATGATTGCTCTATATTAGCCAAACGAATTTTCAGATCTTCAATCTCAGACAACATATGCTGAATCATTTTCATGTTGTATGCAGCAATCCGACTGTAATCAATGTTTAGCTGTTGCTTATCAGGTTCAAGCGTTGGATCTTTCCCTTCTTCGATATCATCCCTATAAAATATACTGATTAAATCGGTTAGGTGAGTTGAGACGAGGTCTTGAGCGATGAGGCCTACCTCTTGACCAGGGCGATTCTCCGATTCGATCCAGTCATACAAAACTACATCGCAGGTATCGTAGAGACGCTTGATTCGATCGAGTGGCGCAATCTGGATGTTCTTCTTCAATCGGCGGTCGCTCGTCATCGCCATGGCTGTACAAGCGATGTATCCTCCGAATATACCGGCGACGCTGTATGTGATCGGTCCAAGAGCCGACTCTGTCGCGCCAGAGTCCGTTCGGAGCCTATAAACGGTTAAACCACCGGAACCAAAAACAAAACTGTTGCTACCTGATATATGCAGAGGAACGTTTGGTGTTGTAGTTCCAAGTCCTAAGCGCCCTGTCGTAGTTAAAATCATTGACGTCGAGTTATTGATACCAAATCGAAGATCATTATTGTGTCATTACCGAACCAGGTCGCGTTGGTACTTGTACCACTCGATCCGTTGCTCACTTCGATTTGAAATTGAACTGGGGTTATATTCGATCCAGATAGGGTCATCATTCGGGTATAACTCCCATCTAAGTAGCTATACCCTGATCCTTTGATTGATATATATTCATTCGTTGCTGTAGAGTTGATACTGAGCTCTGTCAACGATCCTACTGTCGTAATTTGCGATTGGTTGCCATATGCTAAGAACCCATTGATGAACCCACCGCAATCGATGTTTCCTGTCGTATATAGACTTGATAATGTCAGCGAGCTCGGAATAGATGTTAGGAAGCCAGAGAGATCATAATATGTCGAACCCTGTCGTAAGTTCGTGCAACTAAGTTGTACTGGCCGATACCATATTAATATTTGCGATATTGAAACTCGAGTCGCATAATAAAACTTTATTGGCTGTAGCACTGCCAAAACTAACTCCGGACATATAGGAGACGAAGATCGTACGTATTCCCGTTCTGGCGATATTCTCGACAATCGATGTAGCTTGAAGCGCCTGTTATCAATATCGAGCGCGATGATCCACTGAACGATAAATTTCCAACCGAAGTGATATTCGGTTGAGAAGCTGTTTGTAGCGTACCAGTAATGTTAGTGGCACTTAGCGATGAAATGCCGGAGATATTACCTGAAGCACCCAGAACAAGAGCAGATCCTATCGATGCCGTTCCTGGCACTACTCCGCTAAGGTAGTTCATCCTGTAATCATCCTTACTCAAATACAGAGTTTGCGCGTAATCAAAGGTTAGATAACCACTGGTGTCCAATGTCAGATTGAACGCGGGGTTATAGATTGATGATTGGAAAGTTGGTTGTGAATATGAAAAACCAGAACTCATTTTGTTTAATCCTATATAGATCAAACGATTTTAGTCATGAGCGCTATTCCAAACTACGGTGGTTCGTTACCGAAAAATTAAAAGTCAGCCGCTATGGGTGATATCCCAGCACTTGACATTAAAAAATTATTTAGAATGGTGGTCCTTGGTCCATCGTTGATGACTACAGCAACGATAAGCTACTTCAAAAGAATATCTTCTCACATTACTACACCAGGGGCCGACACTTCAAATCGAGTACCATACTCCTAAGCCACAGCTACTTTGCTACTGATAAGATGATTCGATTGAATTCGGAGTATGTAGCGATCCTAAAGGCTAATTCGAAGTGTGATCTTCAGATGGTTGTACGTGATTTCAACATCAAGGGCGTTGATGATCGATCAATCGTCTATTACTATAATAAAGCCACTGAGCGCAAAGGACAAATGTTGTTCATAGATTCTGTCAAAGGTCAAATCAGATACAATTTTGACAGACCAATCACGATTGAAGACTAATTTCAATTTATCGATCAGCAATATGGTTAGAATCATGTACTAATCAATATGGCAAGCTTTCTGAAACTTGACTCTACTAATCTCGTTCTAGATGGATACAATTCGTCTTGGAAGTATTCTTTTCCTGGTTCGGATGCTGACTTTCGTGATGTAGCTTGTGCTGTTCAATACATCACGATGTACAACTCCGAATACAATATCGATGCTGCTCAGTTCTGGAACAATAGCTTGAAAATTGAAGTTCCTACTGCCGGAACAACATCGACACTCAGTATAACACTCCCTGACGGAATTTATACATACACTGATATTAGTCGGAGCATTCAGATGGCTCTCGTTAATGCTGGAGCGTATTTGATCAATCCATCTGGGGAAAATGTCTTCTATATCCAATTATCAGAGAATAGCGTGTATTATGCTGGCCAGTTTGATTTCAGCCCCACACCAACGTCTCTACCTACTACAGGTGGTACTTGGGTAAGACCTGCTTCAGGATTGTACTCCTCTGGAGGTACTGGTTTGCCGACTACTATTCGTGTTCCTCGACTAATCATTGATAACGCGTCTTTTGGGAAGGTAGTAGGACTTCCTGCTGGTACGTATCCTTCTACCTCTGCGACGGTTGCAAGTGCTCAGCTCTCGAATATCATTCCTCAGATTCACCCTACCAGCTCATACATCGTTCGCTGTGATCTGATCAAAAATGACTACGTTGCATCTGGCGATATTCTGAGTGCATTCGATCGAGGTGATGCTCAGGTAGGTCAGCTAATTTCATACAAGCCGAGTCAGTATGCTTGGATGAACTGTCTCAATGGCTCGCGTACCTCAATCACGATCAGTATCTATAATCAGAATGATCAGAAGGTCAAGTTCCGCGACACTTCCGTCTCAATCATGCTCTTGCTGAGACCAAAAAAATAAGTTGGCTAACACTACTTTTTTTAATCAAAAGCTCATAATCGAAATGATCTAGCTATCACAGGCTTCTTGCTCATAGCTCGAATCTTAGCCATGTGATCCTTAGCTTCTTTTGAATCCTTAGCAAATTTCTTACCCTTCTGTGGCTACTCCTATTCCATAACGACGACGGACCTCGCCTCGAATAGACTTAATTAGATCCCCACGCTCAGGCTTCGTTGCCTTACTCAGTAGAAACTTCTCTCCAGCATCAACTGCATCGGTTAAAACTCCTTTACGTTGTGCATAGGATAGAGCATGCTTTGCTGTCTTCCTCACATCTGCAATTGATAGACGACCACCTTCTTTCTCCACATCGCTGTCAGAGTCGTATATGCCGACTCTTGTCAATGACTTAATTGCTGCTCTGACAGGGATTGCGGCTTGAGGAGCTCCAAATGCCGTTGCAAGAGCTGGGTCTGCTGCATCAAGTCCTTTGCTGAGTAATCCACTATTCTTTACAAATTTGAACGCGGAGGATAGACCAGACTTAATCTTACCCCAAATAGAGCCTCCTTGGCCCTTCTTAATTTCATGCCTGGTAATGTCAAGACGCACGCCGCGACTTGCCTTTCGAGCTTTGATCACCTTCTCATAAGAGGCTGGATGGAGTTGGATAACAGAGCCACTACCCTTGAGTTGATCAGCTGTCAGACTTAGCTTACCAGTCTTGACAGCTTTGGTCAGCTTGGGAGCTGGTACGTCGCTTGAAATAGTTAGTTCGCGATACATTATTGCTATATATATATAAATAGAAAATGCATACTATTCCGATAAATAATGTACTATATTATATAGTATTAGTACATTTGTATCATGATCCGACATATCTATCGTATCATCCATTTGGAAAGCGACATTCAATACGTTGGTTCTACGTTTAATGAACACCGTAAGAGATGGCAGATGCATAAGAAACATTACCACGAATGGCTAAGTGATAAGCATCGGGGTATGGCAATCTACACTTACTTTCAACAACATGAGTTTGATAAGTTTAAACTGGTCCTGATCAAAAGCTACGAAGTGGAAGATCGTACTCACCTTGAAGCCTATGGACAATTATGGATTAATAACATAAACTGTGTCAATAAGTATAATCCATTCAGAACCGCTAAGCTCTATAATAGACAGTATAAGAAAGCATATCGAGAAGCTAACAGAGAAGCCCTTAACGCAAAGAAAAATGAGAAGCACCACTGTGAATGTGGTGGAAAATATACGTTATCACACAAAGCTGTCCATTCCACATCTAAGAAGCATCAAAAATGGCTAAGTCAAAATAGTTAAATTCAGATCTCTGAATCGATTTAATATACTCATCTTGTTTTTTTGTTTGCAATTTAACCAGAGCATACACCATATTCCACAATAGTTGCCATACGTACATTGGTATTGTTTAGGGTTGTACTTACCGATTCCGTACTTTGTTGGGGTTGCCTCGCCCATTGAATCGAAGAATTCACCATCATTAACGGCCGTCCAGTGTCCTACATCCATATTAGCTTGTCGTAGCAAAATCAGATATGTACCTCTCTTTGGGAGCGACTTCGTTATCTCACTTGATTCAAAGATATCATCGAGATGTACCCCAATACGCTTGGCAAGTTCGATAAGATCGTAGTCGGATGTGATAGGCTTGACGAGCTCCATAATAATTAATTTTGAAAAAGTATATTACATGTCATATAGAATCTCAACAATGAGTGAAACTCAACTATCCAACCAATATTTGTACCAGAGCTCGCTCAAGAGCGATCCGGAGATTAAAGTCTCCGCTGGCAAGCGTGTGCCGTTTGTTATCGATCTTAATCAAGGCTCGTACCAAAATGGCGTTTTTACTATTGACGCTACGGCTCAGCTAAACGGAAGTGAGGGCTTCGCCTGCCTTCGTGATGCGTACATCATGCTACCATACGAGGTATCGATGAAGAATACGCACGCTACAAATGTACAGTATGCAGCCAACCGATTTTGTGTTGCTCCCAAGTGTGGCGACTTTAACGTCATCGATTCGATATCGCTTGAATTCAATGGTAAAACCATTGTCTCGATGGCAGACTACAAGCTGTTCTGGAACATTATCCGCGCTCAGACCGGGTACAGTCCTCAGTATGTCGAGAAGCGTGGGGCTGAATCGTTTCTATACCCGGATGCTGCTCAATCAACCAAGTACAGCGCTACAGCTGTTAATGCTGGAGATGGGTATTCGAATAACACGGCAATCTCGACCTCCTTCGTCGCTGGTACTGTTTCTGCTTCAGCGTCGGTTGCAAATGATGGTTTTGCAAAGCGTCTTCTTTCAAACGTCCAAATGCTGGTGCTGACTCATCTACGACTTGGCCATCTACCGGTGCTGCTGCTGCAACAACTACCATCGCTAATCAGCTTGGACGTGGTGCTTTCGCAGCTGGATCTGGTGCTGCTGGTGCTATTATGGGAACGTGGAACTATATGTTGAAAATCAAACTTGTGGATCTTCACCCGACTTTTTAGGAGCTTGACTTGATGGCTAACCCACAAATCCGTCTTCGTTTCCGCGTTAATCAGGGCACTTCAGCTATCGATATTGATAGCTCCCTTAGAATGGCGCTAACGAGTACTACACTTTCGAGCGGTAATACTTGTCCATTTATGGTTGCTTCATCTGCAAGTAACAATCCAATGAATAGCGCACTTTCTGTTGCGGGTTCGATTGCAGTTTCTTGGGGTGCTGTTGCCAATGCACTTGAACCCACTATTGATGGAACTTACATGCCTTTCACTACGTCTCGCCTGTATGTACCGTTAGTAGTAATAGCCATCATATTACACCGACAGTTTTTTTTCTTAGCTTTTTTATTTAACAAGGAGAATAGGGCTAACCGTTTCGAATGCAATGCTATGACTTTGACGACACAACCTCTCGACCACCTTAGAACGAGAGAAAGCGCCACCACTTCAGAAGTAGTTTTAAATGCTCTCGTCTCTTTAGAAGCGACAGCCGGTTTCAACGAGGACAACCTCTCGACCACCTGAGAGTGAGAGGAGCAGGCAACACTTCAGATATAGCTTCACAACCTCCTTGAGACTGAAGAAGACTCGGATAGACTTTGAAAACCAAATTCAGATTGATCCTGAAGCATAAACTACTAAGTCTATAGGCAAGGTTTCAATATTAACAATGTGCAACTTTATTATGAAAACTGGGGAGCTGTGTCCAAAATCGAAATCGAAGGAAAGGTGCTGGATCCACCCGATAAGTAAATTCCCTGTAGCAGTATCGGATATTGATAAAGCAGAGAAAATGATGGATATTATTTTGAAGGCTCGACTCCATCATAACGTTTCATGTCCATGTGGTAAGTCTATGAAGCGTTGGAATTACGCGCATCATTGTACTTACCCAACGCATGAAGCTTGGGTTTTGACCATGCCAACTTCGGAGAACGAGCATTTATGGAGCATAAAACCACTCGATGTAAATGCTAACATCTTGGTGAATGATGAGCGAACTAATGGATTTACTTCAATGCAATGAATCCAGTCATACTTTGTTTTCCTTTCAAGTTTCATATGGGTTATTGAGACAAAAAGAAGTCATTGTCTTACATCAGCTCATCAATAGCAGCACATAGCTTCGGCGCCTTTTCAGTTACGAATTTGGATGCACGCAACCACTGTAGATATTGCTCATCAATAGCAAATACTTGCTTTACGGACTTGCCCTTGTACTTCCCGAAATTTAGAAGGTACGATCCATCATCGGATCCATTTGCAAACTTGCTCACAAGAAAATTGGCAATTTCCTCATCTAAATTTGGTTGATTACGAAGCCAGCGACACTAGCTAGGATCCTTTTCGTACACCGTCTGGATAGAGCAGTCTTTGTACTTGCCGAACGTAATAGCTGTGTCCATGGTATCTATATAGATAGATGGCATACTTTATCAAAATATTAATTATTTAAGCCGTAGTGAAATCAAGAACCTCACCCGTTAGACGATCGTAGGAGAGCTCTTGCTCACTCACAACCAATACGAGCATGTTTGTACCCTGGCAACCAGCATTAACACCTTGGACCTGAATGGCCTGAGGTACATCACGTTCCGTTAGGCGACTAACGTCAGCAATCAGAACGTGGTTAGTTAGCGACCAGGTCTGATAGACAAGAAGACCATTCACCGGCTCAGGAGTCAGATCACCATTAATCGAAGCGATCTTAGCGATTTCATTGGTGAAGTGGTGGAAGTCATAGTCGTGGCTGATGTCAAACGTCTGCTGGGAACCAATACGAACGTTAAAGTTGCGGATACTGGAACCAGGGTGAAGAGTCCAGGGAGCCGAATCAAACGGACTCTGGAACTCTTGTACAGCCGCGGAAGCGAAACTACCAGTCTGCTCAGCGAAAGGGAGGAGAATAACGTACTTAGCATTCTTAACAAAAGCCGATAGCTGAAGATCGAATGCAGCATTAAGCTGAGTCGATTGCTTACCAGTACCAGCACGCTGGTAGAACCATTGAGCATAGCAATCATTGTATCGAACCTTCTTCACAGGCTTGGAGATAATTGCCTGAGGGTTCTCAAGATGTACGAACGGTACATACAGACGGGAAGTAGTGAATGACATGTAAGTACCATCAATATTAGGCTCAAGCGCATTGACAACAGCACCCCACGAAATACTGAACGGGGCAGAAGCAGCAAAAACACCAGCCATAGGATTACCAGTAGAAGATGCTGCAACCATCACAGGACACACATTACCACTCGCGAGAGTAGTACTGGTTAGCGACATGCCCTTCGAAGCATCTACAGCAACAGACGAAGTACCCTGATTGACGCGGAAACGCAGGCGGATTTGAGGGTTAGCCATCAAATCGAGCTCCTTGAAAATCGGATGAAGATCAGTTAGCTTAACCTTAAGCATGTAGTTCCACGTTCCCATAATAGCGTTAGCAGTAGCAGCACCAGCTACAAAAGCACCACGAGCCGTTTGGTTAGCGATGGTAGTAGAGGCAGCAACGCTGCCAACCGAAGGCCACGCCGTAGAGAAGTCAGAGCCAGCATTAGGAGGGTTCGATAGAAGTCGGCGAACAAAGCCATCATTAGGGATAGATGCTCCACCAGTGGGTCCGGTGGTAGTAAAAGAAGATGAAAATGCGGTAGTGTTAGTGTATCCATCTCCAGTAGTCGAGCTCGTGGCAGAGCTGTACAAAGCGGACTGAGCGGCATCAGGAAATAGGAAGGACTCCGCTTCATGCTTTTCAACGTACTGAGGACTATACTCCGTCTGAGCACGGACATTGTTCCAAAACAGCTTGTAATCAGCCATCGAGACAATGGTCTTGCCATTGAGTTCCAGCGACATGCTATCAAAGACATTCCAGTTGCCACACTTTAGAGTAGCACAGAAACGATTGACAGCAGCGGTCTGAGCAGTAGCACCATTCTTCATCGATACCTTGTAAGGGAGCATGATGTAAGCATCGCGAAGACAGGCGAATCCTTCAGAACCGTTAAGCTGAGCAGTAGCATCAATGGTAATAACACCATTCTGGTACGAGCCCTGATTCAGATCGATAACAAACGGTACTCGTTTGCCAGAAGATACCTTGATCTCCGGATCGCTCTTGAGCGAGCTCTGGTACAAATATTGGTTGGATAGTTGAGTTTCACTCATCGTTGATTTTATATGGTTTCTCATGTAGTTTGAACGAAATTAATTATGAAGAGCGACCTTATCAAGCCGATCACGTCCGATCATGATCTGATCGATCTCGCGAAAAAGCTTGGCGTACATCTCGATAGCATCTATGAATCGAATGAAATAACAAAACCTATCTCAAAGAAAGGTTCAAATCTGGTTCTACTACAGCCACCTAACCTCGAGGTTGGCCACTGGACGGCTGTACATGATGGGGAGTACTTTGATAGTATGGGAGAGGCAGCTCCAACAAAGTATGGTATTGGAAAATACAATCCCAAGCAATACCAAGTACTTACGGGGATTATTGTGGTCTCCAGTGATATTCCAGGCCCCAAGCTGACCAAAGCTTTCAAGACTGGTAAGCTAAGTCTTACAGCTAACCAACTCAAGGGTAGTGGATCAGTTATCCATCTTCACCCCGCCTCATATGAGAAGGCACTCAAGGATCGCAAGGCAGGTCGCGGTGTGCGTCTGGACATTACAAGACATAAAAGTCAAGAAAGGATACAAGCGAGCTCAAGGAGGTTCTATCTGGTCCAAGGTATGGGGCGACATTAAATCTGCATTCAAGTCCGCAAAGGACTCTGGTTTGCTATCCAGAGCTGCTGATGTTGCTGTCCCCGCCCTTGCAACCGCACTCGGAGCTCCACAGGGTGCTTTCCCAGCACGAGCGGCAATTCGTTCCATGACTGGTATCGGTGTTTATGATTCTGATAGTGATAAGGAAGGAGGTCGTCTAACTATGACTGATGTTAAGAAAGGAGCGAAGCGTGCTCTTTCGTATGCTAAACGTAGAGGAATTCTAACCGATGTAGCCGATTCTGGGGAGAAGTACCTACTATCTAAGGCGACCAAGCCTGAGCATGGAGACCTAATCAAATCTATTCGAGGTGAAGTCCGTCGTAGTTATGGAGTAGGCGTTGCCAAGCCAAAGGGTAAGAAATTTGCTAAGGGTTCCCAGGAAGCTAAGGATCACTTGGCTAAAATTCGCGCAATGCGTAAGAAGCGTATGGTAGCTGGATCATTCCGTTTGTGAGAAGAAAAAGAAGCATTAGCTAGCTTATTTTTTTGGTCTCAGCAACAACATTATTGAGACTGAAGTATCACGGAAGATTACCTTCTTGTCATTTTTGTTATAGATACTGATAGTAATTGTAGAGCGAGATCCATTATGGCAACTCATCCATGCATACTGACTCGGTTTATATGAAATAAGCTGTCCAATTGCTGCATCACCTCTATCAAATGCACTGACAATATCACCAGATGCAACGTATTCATTTTTGAAGAGATCGCAACGTACGATGTATGAACTGGTGGGGTGAATCTGAGGAATGATGTTAGACAGCTGAGCACTTGCAACGATCGCTGAGGCAGCGGGGTAGGTACCTGCGGTTAGACCAGCTACCTTTGCAAACTCAACATTATCGATAATAAGACGAGGGACGCGAGTTGTGGTAGGTAATCCAGTACCACCAGATGAGTATAGACCAGTTGCAGGTCTTGTCCAAGTACCACCGATAGTTGGCAAAGTTGTCGGCGTAGGGGAAAAATCTACCTGACAAGCGTAATAGACACTGTTTTCACTCAGCTTTAGGTTGAAGACGTTATTTCCTGATGGGTCGATCAAATATGCGCCAGCATTGACAAGGGCGGTCTGAATACTACGATTAATATCATCATAAGAATAAATACCATCCGGGAGGTAATGCTGATAGTAGAGGTGGTAGTCGCAGTCGGGACTTCGATCTTGAAGCTTGTGTTTTGGAACTGCATCGCGTCGATATTATTTTCCGAGTTGTACATGCTAATGCTTTGGACTGCACATACTACATCACGAAAGTCAGCAGCTGAACCAGAGAACGAGTATTTCCAATTTGAGTTGTAGTTTCTTGAACGAGATTAGTACTGTCGAGTTTCAGGAAGCTCACCATTTTAGTTGTATATTTATGAAATCATATTTAAGCGATAATCTGATAAATATAAGACTTTATATAGATGTGATAGGCCGCGTATATAAGATTACCAACGAAGACGAGTCGATTGTTTATGTGGGTAGTACCACCTCTACACTGAAGAAACGATGGGGTCAGCACAAAAGTGCTTTTAGTGCATGGATGGAAGGCAGAGAGTTAACGTCGTGTTCTATCTATATACACTTTAAAGAGTTTGGCATTGACAACTTCATGATCACTCTCATAAGCGAGCATGACATCGGCGACCGTGATCAATTGCGTGAGTTTGAACAGTTATTAATCAATCGAACTAACTGTGTAAATCTACAACGAGCAATTAAAACTATTGAAGAGCATCAAGAGTATCAGCACAACTACTATGTTTCTAACGCACAGTAAACTTCAAGAATATCAACGACAATATCGAGCTGAAAATAGAGAACGAGTATTGGCTCCTAAAAATGAGAAAATAGGATGCGATTGCTGGTCTAACTATTCAAGAGATAATAAAGCAAGACACAGACGTTCTAAGAAGCACCTGCGCTGGATGGAGGAGCAGACTTAAAGATCGTCGGGATTGATTACTTCGTTTAAATTGTACCTGAGCTGACTCTTAACGATATCTAATAGTAATACCTGACCTTTTCCACGATCGATTGCTTTACTGTATGCGATCACCATTTTATTGTCATCGATATTATTGATATTGAAGTCCTTGACCACCATCTGTAAATCACGCTTCGAATTAGCTTTTAGGATCGCTACGTACTCTGAATTCAAGCGAATCATCTTATCAGTAGCAAAGTAGCTGTGGCTAAGGAATATGGTACTCAATTTAAAATGTCTTCCGCGAGTGAAGTAATGTGAAAATATGTTCTTCTGAAGTAGCTTATCGTTGCTTAGTCAACTATGATGATAAGCTCAGGTTTGTTGGAGCTCATAGGTGTATGGCGTACTTGATCGACTTTAGGTGGTGTATCGGGGTCAGCGAAAGTAATAAATTCTTCCAGTTTATCTCGGAGGTATTCATACAACTCTTGGTGTGGATTGCGGGCGATGATCGTTAGTTGCGCGAATACGTGTGGGGAATGCTTGAGGATGAGCATACAGAGATTGTTATTCCCACTGAACGAGGGACCAAGGACAACCATTCTAAACAACTTTTTGATGTCAAGCGCAGGGATGTCGCCCATACCAGCAGACTTGAATTTCTTTAGCAAGGAAGCGCCGAAATCTGGAATACCGCTCGTGTCTTTAATCACTCGATCAATGTAGCTCGAGACAAAAACAACTATGAGTTCAGGTTTCTCTTATCTTCAACCAATTTTTTTACATCGCCTATCTATAACCCCGCATTCTATCTAACGTTGGATGCCAGTGGATATCTTACCTATGAGTATGCGCAGACGCTTTACCTCGATAAGAATGATGATCGCTTGTCTTATATTACAGGGATTACCCAAGGAACAGCAACACAAGGTGTAGCCCTTGTTCCAGGTACTAATAACGAGATTAGTGGAATTGGAGCATTGTCATGTAGCAGTCTAACTGTTAACGGTTCCAGCGTATCATCGCCCCCATCGTACCTAGTCAGGATCATGCCTGGCACGGCCGCAAACAACAAAGCGTTGGTTCTTGGAGCCTCGGGAGAAATCGGAACGATAACATCGCTGACAGCAACTAATATCTATGGAACGCTACAGACCGGAACGCAAACAGGTATCACATCTTTAGGAACGCTTTCAGGGCTGACTATCGGAGGCAATCTAAGTTTTACAGGAGCATCGCGAACGATAACTGGTTTGAGCAGCATCTCGGCGACGACTCTCACTGGAGCTGTTTCAGGCTCTCAAACAGGTATTACAGCTGTTGGAACGCTATCTAACCTAACGCTTTCGACAGCTGGAACGGGCCTTCAGATACCATCAATGAAATTTTGGAACTCAACGACATCATTGTACGATACGTTCAATCACTCATACTACATCGGAGTATCTCTGGGAGGCGTTGTAGCTTCTAAAGCTCTGGTAGTCGATTCAAACAAGGATATTGGTAGTATCCGTACCATCGATGCTGAGAACATAAATGGAAGTGTATCGGTATCTAGTACCCTCGGCGACTTTGGCGGTCTTCATATCAATTCATCGCTCGTTATTACATCAAGTCGAAATATTGTTAATATCGGGACGATCACAACTTCGGGTAAGATCAATTCTACAGGGTATCAAATCTCTGGATCAGATGTGATAACTTCGAGTGGCATATCAGGAACGCTACTTACAGCAGCTCAGCCCAATATTACGTCAATTGGAAAGCAAACGTTGCTAGAAGCTACGGCTGCCCGTTATGAAGTAGCCGCTGGTACTACTGGGAGTGGATCCGCTGGCAATTCAACATACCCGATCCAAATCAGAAACGACTCTGACACGATCGGCGCTATTGCAGGTATCTCTCTCACGGTTGATGGTACAATCGCTGACGCCATGCCGCCAAGCTGCGTTATAGTCGCTATTCGATCCACTGGGTCGTATGCCACGTGCAATTTAAAGTTTTTTACTCGAGTGGGATCAGCTGCATATGATCCTATAACGGAGAGAATGGTTATAACTCCGGGAGGACGTGTTGGCGTCGCAGCTGGATCACCTGAATCGCAATTGCATGTTATCGCGAGTTCATCAAACCTCTACGGATCATGGCAGCGAGCTCAGGAATGGTGGAACGATCGCGCAACGCCGATTAAATGCTGACTCATCATACACAATGAGGACGGTGGAGCGGCAGCTAACGGCGTATCGTTTGGGACATACACGAATGACAATTTGCGTTTCTTTACAGCCGGTGGTAATGCAATGCTTCTTAGCACAAGCAAACGACTTGCAGTCGATCGTGAAGATCCCGAAGCTACAATCCACTCTGGGGGTGCCATATGGGCTGACGATGCGTTTCACTGCAAGGGCGACGCGAGCAATGCATACTATCGATGGAACTGGGGTCTCAGCAACTATCCAGCCATCGGGAATGACGCAACAAGCGGAGCGGTTCGAATTGGATCATGCAATGCTTCTTATATATGGCAGAACTATATATATATCTGTCTGGGCTGGCAGCTTCACGAACGCGAGTGACCGTCCCATCAAACGAGACATCATTGACATACCCTATGGCTTAGCTGAGGTTATGCGTATGCAACCAAGGAAGTTTGCTATGAGATTTGATGATTCATTGCATGTGGGTCGCCCAAGAGATGCTCGAGATCATACCTGAGTGTGTGTCAGGGGTTGAATCGCCTGGCGATGAAATGAATGACTCAAACGAGCCGACAAATCCTATGGGTATCGATTTAGCATCATTGGTATCAGTATTGGCGAAAGCTATTCAAGAGCAGCAAGCTCAGATAGAGGAATTGAGAGCAATAAGCAAAGCTTAGTGTCCTTGACACGGGCTTGGTGCCCTTTGTCGTCAGACAAATTATCGCTGAGTGAGTATAGACAATGGTCGCGTTCAAGTTTCGAGTTTCTCAACGAAAGGGGGAAAATATGATGCTTTGTTTGCCGATGGCCGCATTGTATCTTTTAGGGGTATTAAGAGGAATCCTCAGCCTTATGCACAATACAATGATCGTACGTCGTTGAAAGCGTATCAAAATTGTGCTCATAAGGATAAGAAGCGGCGTGAAGCGTACTACAAGCGACATGGTCCAATAGACGAAGAAAACCCATACACAGCCGACTAGTTTTCCAAAACTTTTTTATGGTAGATAATATAGGAATCATGGGTTGTATGCCAAGTAAAGAGATCAAAGCAAATTTAACGTCTGATAATCCAAATCAGGTTATAGGATCAACCATGCTTAGAGCGGATCGGATAGTAGTCTTAGGGGATTCAGTATTCCTACCAACCAAAAATGGTGATGGTGAGGATGCTATACTTGAAATATCTATCAATGATAAAAAAATCGAAGTCCATCGAGGATATTGAAATAAACTCGTGTGGAGTGGTATTAAGTAAGCTTAGAGCCCTTGGCTCGGTGCTGGCGCCCCTTGCCTTCAGGTAATTGCTTAGATAGCAAAAAACGTCTTCACGGTCTTTTTTTTTCTTGGGTTGGTAAGCCCACATACGGCCACCTTCGGTTGGGGTCGAAGCATCTACCTTCCTGATTGACTTATCGAGATCAGTGGCCCATACAGCGGCCTGAGTCTTCTGAGGGCGGTCATGAATGATAAGATTCTTCATGATAGCTTTGAGTTCAGCGACGTTGTTATCGGCGTTATCGCCATAGCTACCAGCTGAGCTGGAAATAATGCGGGGGTTAAAGAAGAACATGGTTATAGTAGTCTCGTGATCATTTCTTTAAATTCTTTATCATCGATGAGACGATTGCTGTACATATCTACTGTGAGCGACTTGAGCTGCTTGATGATGCTCGGATTATCATTCCCAAGCTCAACCTCCCCCTTGAGCTTGTCATACTCAGCTCGAAGTGTTTCAAGTGGATCCGTGAGCTTATCGTGGAAATTGTACTGGAGATGAGTTTATGGCAAGGATCTCCTTGAACATTTTTTTATCTTCGATGCTAAGCTTGTCATACGTAGGCTGATCGATATGATTCTTATATACAAGACTTCGGAGCATTGATTGAAGGCTATCACTAATCTGACACTTAGGTCCGCACTTGCGTCGATTAGGTTGAACGATAACAAGTGTCTTCGCATCGAGGTCAGGAATACGGATGTACTTGCTACCGAGTTGTCGATAAACGTAGGCACTTGGCGTAGCTAAGCCCGGAATCTCGTTCAGATTATAGGTTCTTCCACGTCTGACCACTCCGTCGAGGGGGGCTACACCTGCTCCTCTTAGACCACGACCTTTAAGCCCCTCTCCGCGAGAACGCTTTGCGAACTCGTCATCTTCCTCGATCTCCTGAGCTGCATCGCTGTATCTTGTAGCCTTCGCGTTAAATACAGCTTTAGTAGCTCTCATAGCTGATTTCGCTGCCTTTAGTGCCGATCGAGCTGATTTTGAGCTATTTCCTTTGACAGCATTCTTTGATTCATGATATCGCTTTTGAGCCTCACCATCTTCCTGATAAGCCCGTTCAGAGTCATCGTGAAGCTTTTGAAAATTAATTTTAAATATGGTTCAATACCTTGTCGTCTGATAACATGAGCCGTATTCATGATTGCTTCATTCAATGTTTTAAGATGATCATCAAGACTTTTGCGTCTTTGTTGATCAAGTTTCTTACTTTCAACCAATGTTGCTGCTTCCTCATCATTTGGTGGGAATGGATACTCAACTTCCTTAAGATATTTATCCGAATCCTCAAATCCATCGAGCAGCGACAGGAATGTATCCATCCATCTGATATTCTTCATCAATCCCTTCCACGCCTCTCCAGATACTTGCTTGTGTTTTCCATTTCTAATATTCAATGGTCTGGTTTCAGATGGCTCACCAAAGTAGTATTCAGGATGAGTTTAAACAGTACCCTTAGCCTCAACGGTAGGTTTGAGTCTGAACGGGATTTTAACATCTTTAGAATTGATTTTCCTGTAATAATCAGTTAAGATTTGTTGAGCATCATTGTCGGCGTTAGATAGACTTTGATTCATATCTTCATCAATTCCAGTCATTGTACTCTGGCGTGCCTCTCCTTCACCTTCTGTGAAATCATTCACATCAATTTCTTTTTCCTCAACCCCGATCACCTCTAATTCAAGTCCTTTCGATCTGACCATATCTACAAATGATTTGAGTATAAGTTGCCAATTGACCTTCTTGGTGACCGGCTTCATTTGATTACTTTCCTTACCAAAAACACCAATAGTACTTCCCTTGACCCATACATCACCGTTCGCATCAAAAGGGGTTGCTTTGTTGGTTCCTTTGAGGATAGGAACAATCTTCCTCATTAAACCATTGGATTCAAGTAGTTCCTTGTTTTTAGCAACGATCAAATACATTTTTAATTTACTATCAGCCTGATCAGAAGTTGTGGATGTTGAATTATCGAAGAGAAAACTGTCTTCAAGCCGCTGTTTGCTTTGTTTATAGTCAAGCGGTGTGCTTGATAGGCTACGCTTATTACCAATAAGCCTCTCCCATACCTGATGCGGTGCATTTTTATCCTCTTTACCCATCTCACTTCGCTCACGTTTCTCATTGACATAACTGAGGAATCTAACATCGTTTGTGATGACAAAATCCAATATGATCGTATGTCTCTTCCCAATCAATGCTTGGAACTAAAACAATCTTGTTCAATCTAATACTATATGTCTTAGCTCCGTTTACAATACAATACTTCGTTAGCTGACGTCCATTAGAAGCAAGGGGATGAATACCGAGTTGAGCAAGAATCGGATAAACCTCAAATATTTCCCCAACCGCTTTCTTAAATTCGCTTTGAGAGATTTGCTCATCATCGCTAAGTAGAGTATCAACTGTTGGTGATTCATCCTCACCAACCGCGACATCTGATGTAATAGGTCGAGCTTGAACGTTTTGATCATGTTTTTCAACACGAGGAGTGTTAGTTCCATTTTCTACTGTTCGAGCACTATTATCGACTCCAACATCTACCATAGGGGGGCGAACATTTACTTCAGGATCAGTTGATACATCAGAGTTTATGTTGGAGTTTTCATTATTCAGATATTTTTTTAAGTCTGATTGGGCAATCACCTGATCAACATATCATTCAAGGTTTGCTTAACTTCTGTTGGAACAGGCCCGTCAGGACCAACACTCATATTGGTCTGAGTGGATTCAGTTGATTTCTTCGCTACAGTAGTGATACCATTGGTAGTATCCGTCGCCCACGATGCACCTTCGTACATTTCACGCTTCGCATTAGCTTGCCGAACACGACGTTGAGATCGTTCAAGAAGCTCCTGTAGTTTCTGCTCTCTCTGAGCGAGGGATGTAAAATGGGGAACATTGTCTATATCATCAGAATCATAAAAGAATGAGTAGATAATTACCAGTAGCTTGGCATGACCGAGTCGTGACGAAATCAGACATAAGAATGACAGATGTGATTTCGCTCATTTAGATGGCTTAGGTAACGATCCTTGATGCAGTGGAAAGGAACGCCAAATATTGTCTCCAATTCGTATCGATACTTACGGCTAACTACTGTCTTACGAAAATTTGAAGCTGCATCAAGATCCAGCTACTCGTTTTTAATTCGGCTCACCTCCTGGATGATCCACAACTTTTGCCGTAGCTTAGCAAGCTCACGGCCCTTTTCTAATCAGCTGGAACACATTATGAAGGAATTATTATATATGTCAAGTCATATATTTTTCCAAAAATCTCACCAAAAAAACTTCAAATAGTATACTTGTGTTAAAAGCTTACAGAGGATGTCTGTATCGAATTTATTTACAAGCTGATTATGACTCATTTTTTTGACGTGGGGTGAAACCCCCGTCCGGAGCGACTACGTCAGCTCTTTGTTGCCACCCAGTACTCCTTTTCAAGAGTCGATCCTGTTTTTGTTCATTAAACGAAGATTTGAGACTGGCTCCCACGAATCAGGTTCATTACCAACTCACTGAACCTAGTATCTGTACTTTCCAGTTCGCAACTTTTTGTGGTCCAAGATCTTCTCTGCTTCAAGGATATCACCTCGGTTGATGGTTGCTTCAGTCGTCGCCGATTGCACCATCTTGAGATCATTGGGAGCCTTGTAGAGTGTGTGCCCATTTTTTTTACTTGATTTGGACGCGATAACCATCCATTCCAACAATCGAGTACACTTTTTTCCACCTAGCAGCTTCCTTATCAAACGTCCTCTTCTTTAGTCGGTAAAGGACATTGGTACCAATCTCGAGCTCATTATCAATTTTATCAGCTTCTGCTTGGTTATGGTTCAACTCAGCCTCAATTACCTTGCCTTTGGCTTCATTGGGTGTCATTCCAATTGATCGATGAGAAGTGGTGTTGTAGTTAGTAATAATGTCGCTGATGAGCTTTTGCGTAATCCTCTTAGGAGACATTTTGGTTAGTCTCTGCTTTAGCGTTCTATTGAAGCGCTCGATTTTCCCCATAGTACCGTGATCACCAGGCTCATTGTTGAAGCGTTCGATCTTCTTTGCTTTAAATAATTGCTGAGCTTTTAAGTTCATGAACTCAGACCCATTGTCGCTTGTGATAATATCTACCTGATAAAATCGGACGAAAGCTTTTAGTGCTATTAATACCGTGGCAGCTGTCTTATTCGATAAACGTTTCGCGTACCCGATGCGGGAGTTAATGTTGATACCAGTCAGAATCGGTTGTTTTCCCCAGAACGCAAGGTCGATTTGCCAAGAATTCGGGTTATGTGAGGCGATTTTGAACCCAACGAATCTCTGCTTTTGCTCTTGGAATCTCTGAATTTCTGACTGTGTAGCATATCAATCCTTCACCAGTTTTAGAGTTATCTTGGGATCTAACTCACGAGCCTTCTCATGTAGAGCCTGAGCACCGATATAGCCAGTTTTAGTGTCATAGTAAAGTTTCGTAAGTATCTCATCCATGGTATATGTTAGATGGACATAAAAAAAATATGTGATAGCTTGGATAGCGATTAAATATCAAGAGCTACGGTAGTAATACCATCCTCAAGCACAAGCCGCTTGTCATAGAAATATGATAGCGCTGTCTTTGTCTGACTGTAGGTGATGATAGATTTAGTCTCTTTCGACAATCTAACCCCCTTGTTAGTGCCTTGAAGTGTGATACGATCTCGCACAACAGACTCGAGCCCATTAGGGCTAAGAACATCACTATTGCGTCCACGGCCCTGTTGCACACCATTGGCTGAAACCTTGACCTTGTACGATTCGTCTGGTAGATAGCAGATGTAGTTTTTGGAGGATAATGAGACCATAGCATCACCTGACCATTCATCCTTAAATAGACCAGGGGTTCGACGATCAAACTTAGCCACATCCGTGTTATAATCACGTGGGAACCAATCATACTTGTGCTGTTTGAGTGCTCACGTAGATCAGGTTTGATACAGTCTTGGAACGGATTATCACAACTCAACGCGATGTAGGCGGAGTCCGTATCCATCTCCAGATACTGAAAGTCTGAACGATCGAAGTAAAAGTCGATGCAATCATAGTAGAACTGGAGCATGCGTAGCTTAGCGAGCTGGTAGATAGCAATCGACAAATGGATCGGGTTCTTGTGCTTTAACCTGCGCTTCATCATAGTAAGCTCGCAAGCATCGTTGAGCTCCTCTAATCCATGAAAGGTGAAGTGCTCAATCTTTGAAGCAACTGCCTTCTTATCTGACCCATACTTAATTTCCTTGTGCTTGCTCATGTCCATTCCAGATCGACCAAAAGCACTGTTCCCTACTAGCTTCATCATCTCAGCAATCATAGCCTTGGAATTGTCAACATCACCCTCTCGCCGAGCGCTAGACACCGCTTCCATGAATGGAGCAAATGCCTTGTGTGAGCTAGCTTTGATGAAGCTGTATGTCTGGGTGATTTCCATACCATGAGATAGGTACCACTTGAGCAAAGGTGTGTAGATGAGGATTTTCTCACCAAAGTAGCTGCCAATCAATTTGCGAGCTGGCTTCGATCTGCTTTTCTCTCGTGTTGGTTGTAGTCATACATATGTTTACCAATGATACTCTCATCCGTACAGTCAATCAGTGTATTTTTGAAGATGGGGGTCATCTCACCAAAATACTGCTTCAAGTGTTCTGGTGTCTGAATACCACTCTCGAGAAAGCCGAAGATCTTATCGTTCTTGATGTCCTCAACAATGTCTGGATTAGCTTCGATAGCTGTAAGTCTTCCGCATGGCATGTCATTACCGAGAGCCCAGAGATATAGAGCATTAGCATCGTACCCGATTACCTTCTTACACAGCTTCCCACCACGAATCTTCGTCTCATTGCGCTTAGCGTAGCGATTGAAGATAATGGATGGACCACCAGCAATGTTAGCTTTCATCTTACCGTAGATGCCCTTCTCCTCCTTGTCAATGGAATAGACCAGTCGCTCTGAGTTGAACTCGAGCAGCGGAAACCCTTGAGAGACATATCCTTGCGAGCGGTGTTGCACGAAATACAACTAATCAAGATGTTGCCGTCGATGTGCCCAAGCTTGTTATTGATTCGATCAGCTGAGACAGTTTCAGTGCTCAAAGGTCCGTACCAAAGACCACAAAGATACTTCTGTTGATTTAACAGTATATCTAGGTGTCCTAACGTCATTCCAAACTCGCGCTTAGCCTCAACATCCTGACTCTTGTAGCCGCTCATACGCTTGCTAGGGAATCGAAACGCTTGAGGAGACGTCTTACTAGGATATTGGAGATTGTCGAAGCATGTTTGATACATGAGTTTCTCCGAGAGACCGGGTAGGGATACACCATCAGCAAACATGTCAAGTTCGAAACGCTTGAATAACTCACGCTGAGCCTTTATGGCATTGATGAAAGGTACCACATCCAAGTTGTTGTACCAGATCAGCAGGTCCTTGATCGACTTCATCCCATAGTGCTCCCAGACGAATTGCACGCGCTTATAGTCATCATCGCTGATGCTAGTTCCACGGAGATCGCTATCGAAAGCTGACTTAGGAGGAATCGTAGTCTGACTTAGAACGTTGAACGAGGTAATGAACTCGTACGGGAAAATGCCCTTACCTAAGCCGCAGACACATCGAATCTTGTTGTCGCATTTGCAGTCGCCTAGATATGTGCTGAGGTACTTTGCATAGCTCGTACCAGCTGGTGCATAGTTGCTAATATCGAGCATTTTCATGTTCGAGGTCGCAATGCACATGTAGCTAGGATTTTTGATTACCGATTTGATGTTGTCTGTACCAATAAAGGCGAAGAGATCGTTCTTAATCAGATTTACATCGTAGCGACCGCTGTTGAACCCAAGCACTGGAACTTGATCAAGGTGCTGCTTTATCCTACCATAGTCAGACCTCTGCTTACCAAACCCGAGGGTGCTATGGAGTCGAAGAAGCTGGCATATCTCCCTTCTTTAATCCAACCATCCACATCGATCATCTTATAGGTCTTGTCGAGTTTAGCACCTGGAATCTCCATACCAGTCAAGCCGTGAGCATCGATAATTTTCCGCAGGAGGATCTCGTACTTGTGCACTTTGTGCTGGATCTTGATCGATACCTGGTGAATATATTCGAACATGTCCGTTAGTAGCATCTTCGGTTCATCGCTGACGAAGCAACGCACCTCCTCGATTAAGCTATCCGATACAGATACTGATACGGGGATATGCTCATTGGTGAAGACAGTATTCTCACCATGCTGTGTCATAACTAGCTTTAGAATGGCCTCAAAGTCATACACGAGATAATGATCTAGGTACTGATCAATGCCCTTGATGGAGTACTTGTTTAGCATTGATCGAATAGTGTTCGGGGCTGGTCTATAGATAGTTGGCTCAGCTGGAAAGCTCTCGATGTTTACAAGCTCACACTGATTTTTGGCATGGTCGCGTAGCTTAGTAGAGCTAACGAAAATCATTTCACACTTCGAGCATTGGTACTTGGACTGAAGCATATCAACGTTCTTGATGTACAAAGCATGGTTCTCATGTGATAGAATATCCATAGCCACTCCTTCTCTCTCCGAACGACGGATACACTCAACATTACCGGTCTTTACATCCATTGAGTAGACGTTAATACCGAAATGAAAGCATTCCTCAAGCTCGTCGAGCTGTAGGAGGTCAAACGGCTTAAAGCTACGGAACAGACTAAGCGTATAGCTGATACCCTTGTAGGAGCAGTAGCGCTTGAATACTTCCTTCACTTGGGCCTGGATCCGACGAGGATCTTTCCTAGCATGCTGATGTAAGTACCATGCGATACAGTGGAACACACACTTGTTATTGGCCTTGGGGGAGTTGATTACGTGCTTGTTTCGCGGATATTCTGTGGGATAACAGCTTCGCTATCGCCGACTGCATGCTCACGAAAGTAGATGTAAATTTTGAACCCAGTGATTGACTTCAGCTTATACCCCGATTTGGGGTAGTTCAGCGTGTTAGCCAACTCCATCGACCTGATCTCTGAGATCATTTTCTTACGAATGTCAGATCGACTGTTGGTAGCAACAGGGGTCTTAAATACGTAAGTGTTAGCCAGATTCGGGTGCCAGTACTGGGTAAAAGTACCATCCGTTAGGCTTACGAGATCGTAGCCAAGAGCAATGTTTACCTTGAAAGCGTTAGTTTAGCTTGGAAGCACGTTCTCGAGCTTGTCGTAGAACTCAGTAGGCTGGATACCTTCATACAGGTGCGACTCCATGTGTTTTCCGTTGTAGAAACGATACTTGGGGTCAGTCTTGTAATTCGGGGACATGTGCTTCTTCAGAGACTCGACAGAGATCTTGTATTGCTTAGCTAGCAGCTTCTGATTGCTCGGACGGGAAACGTTGCTAACATAAACCATCTTACCAGTTCTACCACGCACCTTAACGCGGTAGGTACTGCCCCAGCGAACAGCATCAATATTCAATCTCTTTAGACCTTCGAGCTCGTATGCAAACATGTTGCCTATATATTATTGGCGATATTATTCCTGTGGAAATGACTTTATAATCATTGGATCTTGTATCAGGATCGACTTTATATCTTTGCCCCATACAAAAAATTTCGAAATTAATTAATTCAAATACTTGACGTAGGGTCTGTCGCGCGTTTGCAACCAGCGATAGTATTTTGGATCGTGAGCCTTGACCCAATTGAATGTCTTATCACTGTACTTGTCTTTGCCTCCAATAACCGTTCTTGGGAGTAAATTACGAGCTAAATCCAGTCTAGAGGCTTCAGATACGATATCACACTTAAATAGGAAGCGGATGTAGGAGTCATCCACCCCCAATAACGACTCTGGCTTTCGATTTCTATACTTACCAAATGCTAACCTCGTCTCACTAAAAGAAGTCAGACCACGGTCTCGACACTCCTTACAGTATTTGTAGCTACCTCGGTACCGACATTGGCAGCCGAGGCACGCCTTATAGTGCCCACCAAAGAGCTTAATACATCTGAACCAATGAAGTGATGGTTCTCATCGATGTCGATAATAAGGAAGTGTCGCTTGATCGGGGTGTTGCAATAACACCGTGGGTTGACATTAGGTCGATAGCCAGGGCACGGATAAACTTGCGTTTTACCTATAGGTATCCATTCACCCTCTACTGCATGCCAGAACCACCCAGACGAATGGTACTGACTAAGGTCACCGAGGGCATCCTTCAAAATCGCAAGCGTGGTACCGTCAGTCATCGTTTATATACGGATTGACTTTTTATGTGACTTTTTTTAATTAATTAACTAAGTTCGGTTTCACCGTTAAGTTTGGTTTCTCTGGCACTAAGTTCGCATTTGGGCTTCCGCTTGTGTGTTCGAATTTGGTCCCTATTCTTATCGTCATACCCCTTTTGACAGGATAGACGAGCTTCGCGCGTGCGCTGGTAGTAGCGCTTCTGCGCTTCCTTGATACGCTCTTTGCTAGCGAGATATTGATCGGGTGAGTACGTCATCTTTATATACTATTAACTTTATATTTGTTAAGATAAAATATATTGGTTTTCCCTGGTGCTTGCAGTATCCAATATGTAGCCCACCTTGTTCAACTGCACCATTCCTACGAGACCGGCGTTCGTCGTTGGACTTAGACTCGGCAACTCAGAAGTCTTAGCTAACACGTGCGGAAAAGAAATCCATCTTTCAGCCAACGACATTCCTTCCGACCAAAAATCTTCAAATTCGTCTTCATCTGGGTGAATCCACTTCGCTTTGATCGCTTTCTTCCGCGCTAATCGGGCTTGTAAGTTCAAGTAGCGCTTGTAGGGACGCTCCACAGACATGAAGCACAGTGGTTGACCTTCGACGTCACCAAATTTTGTCTGAATGTTGAAATCAGTACCAGGTGCAAGCCTTGGGCCACGTTTTTTCCAGTGTTTCGATAGTGGTTGGCCTCGAAGCAGAAGATCGCGCTGGTCTGGATTCAGCTTTGCGAACAATCGCTGTCGTCGCAATGAAGGATCGAAGACTTTCAAACGGAACTCGTTGCTGCCCTGATCGTAAATGAAACTGATAGTAGTAGGTAGCGGCACAGTATACCGTCATTTTTTTACTTACCGTATTTTACCGCCGAGAACACTCCAAGAACCTTCTTTTGAGACAGCTGCTATTTTGACGACGCAACCTCTCGACCACCTGAGAGCGAAAGCGACGTCTTTTGGATCTTGGCGTAGTTTTAGAGCAGTTACTGCTGGACCGACAACATTCAAACTAATTGATAAAAACAATATTCGTAGAACATTACGCCGGCAGTTTTTACCGCAAGGAATAGCGCGACTATACTATATGTGGCGTCCCATCATTGGGTGGAAGTCAATGTGACACACCTTCATCTCCGCTTAAATACGCTCGGAATTTCTCCCTCCCTTCTTCCTCATTCCAGAATCCGCCGCCTGAAGGGAAGATGGTGAAGCTTTTCTGTGCGATCGTTGGTGCGGTGGGCAGCGCGTTCGAGGTGAAGATCGACGATACTGAGTCGGTCTCGGCGTTGAAGAAGGCGATCAAGGCGGAGAAGATGTACCGGTTTCCTGCGGACGAGCTGCAGCTGTTCCTGGCGAAGACGGAGGGCGGCGCGTGGCTGACGGACGACGATGCTCTGGACGCGGTGCTTCAGAGCGGAGATGTTTCTTCCTACGTGAAGATGCGCGCGTCGTGGAAGCTGTCCAAACCAAGTCTCTTTGGGCCGAACGTGTCGCTTGGAGAGGACATGATTCACGTGCTGGTGGTGGTTCCGGGGAAGGGGAAACGCTGTCGGGCGGATGGATGGTTTGGTGAGTCTTTCCTTCCGCTGCCGAAGAAGCGCAAAGTGGACAAGAACAAGGAAGAGATCAACCAAGTTACGAGGTTTTTCGAGATGAGAGATTTCCCTCCGTTGGCGCACAAAAAGATCGAATATAAAGTGATCGTGGAGAGGAAGGCGTATCGTGTGATTTTTACCGAGTTGATGAACGAAGTACAGTCAAGCTTCGAATACGTTGAACCAGGCAAGGATAGTGAACCAGGCAAGGATTCCAACCTGATTGTCACGGGGAATCCCGGTATTGGGAAGAGTCGGTTCTACCTGTATTGCATCTTTCAACTCATTCTTGGTGAGCGAGAGGATGTTAAGAAGCTGCTCCCATACGAGTTGGTGTTGAACTATGGCTCGGACTTTCGCAAGTACGATGCCGAACGCAAGGAATTTGTTGAATTGGACGGAGAGGAGGTTGTTTCGCTGCAGACGCAACGCCGTGTGCTCCGGCTTGTCGAGGCAGCATCAACACAACTTGTTGGCTGGAGCGGAGTCTCGATTTTGTTTGCTTCACCTGGTGTTAAAGGCATACAGGATTTCGCAAAAGTGGACGGGGGGACGTATATCATGCCAGCGTGGACCTTGGAGGAGTTGAGAGAGTACAACTCATTGCTTCCCGATAACTTGCAACTTGCCGAAGACGACTTGGTTTCGAGATACGACATCTTCGGTGGAATTCCTCGGTTCGTCTTCACGAGAGCGTCTAACGTGAACGTCAAAATACACTGGATGAGGCAGTCAACTCATTCAGTGCGATGAACATCATTTCTTATGCAAGAAGCAATCACTCTGTGAAGGAGGAAGACTATAGCCATCGTGTCCTTGAAATGGTACCTACCCGGGCTGATTTTCGCGCGGACTACCATTTGGATTTTCTGTCCAAGCACATCGCCGAATTGGTTGTTGCCAAAGTGCATGGAGAGAGCCTCGATAAAATATCGGAATTCGCTATAACTCACGATGATGATGACTCGGGAAGTACGTCTGTGGTCCGCGGCAAGATATACGAGATGCTCTGCCACAAATGGTTAAGTCTGCCCCAGCAGAAAAAACTACACTTTCGCTCGCTGTGCTCGACAACTCTGAGCGATTTGACCATTCCACAAGAGATGCAAACGGTACGCTTCACTGCTCTTGACAAACTACAGCTTGCTGAGGGCTGGACGTACTACCGGCCGACATCGAAAACGTTTGGAGCGCTGGATGCATTCATCTCCGATGGAAACAAGTGTTACGGGCTGCAGATGACACTCAACGAGGACCATGGTATCAAAGCTGCGCCAATGAACAAGTTTCTCAAGTGGTTGAAGGATGATGCTCGCCTCAACACGGATCAGTTTTACTTCATATTCGTGGTTCCAAGAAAGATTGCAGATTCATATCGCAAACAAGCAGCCAGGACGACAACCGGTGCAGCCAGCCAAAAGCCTGGAGCTTCGGCGAAGGTGAACCAGTTTGTAACAGCACTGGACGTATTCAGTGGGGGCAATTGATTTTTTTAGTCCACGCTTCAAAGTAACTCCGAGTTCCAGGCTACGTCGGGAGCTGATCGCTTTGGATCTAATCGTTCGCAAAGACCCAGTAATGGCACTTCTTACTGACTTGAACGCCGTGTGGATGTTCTTCTGATTCTCCGGAGATGAAGATGGCTGTGCTCTCATCCAGACGGCGACCATCGCGAATCGAGGGGAGGCTTTCGAGGTGATCAGGAAGCTGTTGGCGCAGTCTCCCATTATTGGTACCGAGATTAAACTCCCGTACATTCAAAATCCCGTGAAGAGATTGAAGCTGAAAAATGTGTTACCACCTATCGGAGAGGGTGAAAGTGGCGGGATTCGTGAGAGCATCGAACGATACTATAATATCGCCAGTATGTTAGGTCCCGACTTGGACATGGCGCGTGCGATAAGGGCAGATCACTCGATCTATTCCCACGCTGAGTTATTTCAGCTGATTCTTGGATCGTCATGCTGCATTAATAAAAAAAAATATTTTCATCCTGATAAATATAAAGTTTGTAATATACAAAGATGGCGTACTCAGCCAAGCAATACCAAGCTAACAAAGAGCGAATCAATGCCGCACAAAAGCGCTACTATCAGTGCACACGGGACACTCGCTTGTCATACCAAAAGAGCTACGACGATAAGAATAGAGACCAAATTCGAGCTCAAAAGCGTAAGCCTAAAACCGAACTTATTGAAGACAAAGTCGAACCTAACAGCGAAACCGAACTTAATTAATTAATTTTTTTTCTGATAAAAAGTCAAGCCTAATATAGGCAATGACAACACCAGGCTGGCTTAAAACCTCCAACAATGCATAAGTCAAATATTTGAATTAATTAATTTCAGATTTTTTGTATATTAGTATGATATAAAGTCGATCCTGAGACAAGATCCAAAATATTATAAAGTCAAATTTACGAGAATAATATAGCCACGCTTATATATAGACAACATGTTTGCATACGAGCTCGAAGATCTAAAGAGATTGAATATTACACCTATCAAATGGGGTAGTAGCTTCCGTGTTAAGGTACGCGGTCGTACTGGAAAGATGGTATTTGTCAGCAACATCTCCAACCCCAAAAATATGAAGCTGGTAGCTAAGCAGTACAATGTTGGTATCGATACTCTCAAGAAGCACATGTCTCCTGACTACAAGGCTGACCCGAAATATCGCTTCTACCAAGGAAACCATGTCGAATCTCATTTATACGAGGGGATTCAGCCAGCAGAATTCTACGACACACTCGAGAACGTACTTGCGAGCCAGAAATCTGCTTTCAAGATTAATATTGCACTTGGATACAACCTCGCTAGTCGAACAGATGATAGCGATACCCGATACTTCCACCCGAATTTGAGCAACACCTCGGTGTTCAGCTCACCGATTGCTATCAATAGCAAGGGTGATATTCGCAAGAAGGTCATTTCGGAGATTCGTTCGATGGAATTAGCTGACAAGCTTAACTACCCCAAATCGGGATATCTGGTAAAGGCAATCACTGGATTCAAGATTTACATCTATCAGCGCGAACACGCACTGGGTGATAGTAAAGCTGTCATTCCAAAGAATATCCGCGACAACAAGAGTGTAATCAACTTCCCAAAGACTAACAACAAGTGCGTATTTCACTGCATCGCATACCACAAGCAAGATGAACCAAAAAAGGATCCACGTAGAATTCAAGCTCTGGTAAAGCAGACATTCAAGCAGTACTGCTCGTACAAGGACATCAATTATACACTAAGCCTGTTTCGCAGTTTCAAACCAATCGACATTCTCCAGTTTGATGAGCTTGAGGACTGCTTTCAGCTAAGCATTAATGTATTCATGATGGATGTGGAGACGGGAAATGTTGAATGCACCCGACGTTCTGACAAGGAGTACGATGTTATCAATATTCTATCTCACGAGAATCATGCTCTTTACATTAGGAATATTGACATGCTTCAGTGTAAATACCAATGCCCAAAGTGTGAGATGGTGTTTGTCAGCTCCGACAAGCTTTGAAACCATAAGAAGAACCAGTGTGAGCTCGTAAATATGGAATCATTCCCTGAAGACCCGACTATTTATCGCCCAGCTTCAAATACAATTCGTTCGCTACTGACAAAGTACTCTATCAAGAATACCGATCAATACATCGATCATTTTATTGTTTATGACTTTGAGGCCATTCTTAAGCCTACGGCGACTCAACATGGGAAGAATACTGTCATCACGAACGAGCACATCCCGGTGTCCGTCTCTGTAGCTGATAGCTTGACGGAGGAGGTTCGCTGCTTTGTAACTGATAATCCGAAGGCATTGCTCAAGGATATGTTCCAGTACATTAATGATGTCGGAACGAAGATCCAGAAATACAATGTCTCCAAGTATGAGGCCTTGCTTCGTAAGATAATCGACGCTCAAGGTTTGACAGGCATGGAGGTTCCAGGTACTCCTCTTGGTAATACGTACAAGACACAGGATGTGGATGCTTGGATTCAATCTGGAGATTTTGCCAGCTTCTTTGATTTTCACAGCAAGCTTGGGTTTGGTAAGAAGCGGTCGGACTATGGTAAGATCAAGCAAACTCTGGATCAGGTACCAGTCCTTGGCTTTAATTCAGGGCGCTACGATATCAACCTAATCAAGGCAGACTGTTCGCTACCATTGGAACCGACAACATCAAATCGGTTAAAGCTACATGTGCATCGCCACGTCGGACATGAAAATGCTAGACATTAGCAACTATGTACCAGCAGGTACAAGCTACGCTAAATACCTATCAACGTACCTTGGTGATTGCAAGTGTGATGACAAGTTTCGATGCGTCTGTGGTCTGGGTAAGGGTATCTTCCCATATGAGTACATTACCTCATTCAATGTATTCAACGAAACTGAAGTGCCTCCTCAGTCAGCCTTTGACACTGAGCTCCGTAATACCAGCATCAGTGATGATGACTACAAGCGGGTACAGTTTGTCTGGAAGTACTATGGAATGAAGTCGATCAAGGACCTACTTATTTGGTACAACAATCTTGATGTAGTTCCATTTATCAAGGCTATCAAGGCTCAACGAGAATTGTTCAAGCGATTCGGTCTGGATACGTTTACCGATGGTGTATCTCTCCCAGGTCTATCAGAGAAAGTCATGTATCAAATCTTTTTCAACAGTCTTCAGTACCCCACCAATTCGGCGAAAGCATTTAGCTTCCCATCCAAACGCATGAGTGGATACAAGAGCCAGGATGCTGAGGCTAAAAGAGAGTTCAATATGACTACTGAGCACCTTGACATCCTTCTCAACAGCAAAAGTATCTGTGTGGTCTATGCTACTGTCAGCTGACCGCTGATACTGCTTCAGCCGATAGAATAAACAACAAGCTTGGGCATATCGATGGCAACATCTTGATCAGCTGTGTGAAGTGCAACACCGCTCGTAAAAACATGTCCATCAAAGGGTTTCGCTACAAGAAGTTGCTTGAGTTCAACTCGGATAAGCTTGTCTATAGCATCGATAGGGAAGAGAAAAATATTTATGCTAAGATGAAGGCTAACATCGCTGGTGGTCCTTCAATCATCTTCAATCGCTATGCCAAGCGAAATGAGACGATGATTCGCGGGGACAAGGTTTGTAAAAAGATTATCGGATACGATGCCAATGCTTTGTACCTGTGGGCACTCGGTAATGAGATGCCTTGTGGGCGATTGACTACGATTGATGCCTATCCTGGTATTATCGACGACATTGTCAATGACAAAGTATTTGGCTTCCTCGAGTGTGATATTCGTACCCACCACATCTCAAAGAGTACTTTAGTGAGATGACCCCTATTTTCAAGAACACGCTAATCGACTGCATCGATGAGAATGTAATTGGTCAGCACATGTTTGAGTACAACGAAGCACGCAAACAAAGCCGAGCAAAGCCAGCTCGTAAGCTAATTGGTAGCTACTTTGGTGAAAAGATTCTTATCTATGCTCCGTTGCTCAAGTGGTACATCGCTCACGGAATGGAGATCACCAAACTTACTGTTTCATCAAAGCCAATTCCCACAAAGCATTTAAACCATTTATGGAGGCGGTTTCTAACGCTCGACGGGAGGGTGATGCTGACAAGTCCAAGGCTATGATCGCTGAAATGATGAAGTTGGTCGGAAACAGCGCTTTCGGTCGATCTGATATGGACATGAGTAAGCACAAGGAGATAAAGTACGAGTCTAACGACAAAGCCATCAAGAGCAAAATTGAGCACTTCACATTTCATGGACTTGAGGAGCTTCAGGATGCGTGTGAGATTACCATGAAGAAACGGCGACTCAAGAACAAGAATCCGATCCATTTGTCGATTGCCATCTATCAGCTTGCTAAACTACGCATGCTACAGTTCTACTATGACTGTATCAACTTCTGCTTCGATCGCTCGGACTTTCAATACCAGGAGATGGACACAGACTCGGCATACATCGCATTCAGCTGTGAAAATCCGTTTCAAAACTGTATCAAACCTGAGCTATGCGAGCACTTCAAGCAGCATCAATATGATTGGTTCCCACGCGACTATAACAACGAGGTCTCTAAGTTCGATCGTCGCACACCTGGTTTGTTCAAGGATGAGTGGTCTGGTGATGCTATGGTGTCACTATCTTCAAAGAACTATATCTGCTATCTACCTGACCAATCTTACAAGGTCAAGGTTAGTGCCAAGGGAGTGCAGCAGGGAGGTGGTCGGAACAGTGATGTACTTAACCCAGATGGCTTTGAAAGTGTTGTCCGTGATCGCATCACACTGCAAGGTACAAACAAAGGCTTTAGACTCAGCAAGGAGACTAAGTCAATCATTACCTATAGTCAAACTAAAACAGCTCTCAATTACTACTACGACAAGCGTCGAGTACTTGAGGATGGTATCACCACCGTAGCTTTGGATATTTAAACGAAGTTGGCTAATCTAAGCAACTAATTAGAGAGATATTTCTTGTCGCATAAATATATAGAGCAGAGCTAGTAGGTACGATGGATCAGCAACTGGCAAAGTTATATTATGACCCTAAAACGGGATATGTCGGTGCTCAGGCTTTGTATCAGAAGGCAAAGGAGTTAGTACCATGATCACCAGGTTCGTTATTAAAATGTTCGATCTTTTTGGATTTGAAGAATTCTTGTGCTTGGGTGTTCATGAATTCGCTTCCATTGTCGCTGGTGAGTATATCGACCTTATTACTACGAACAAATGTTTTAAGAGATGTGAGCATAGTTGGCGCAGTATTATTCGTCAATAGCTTAGCATACCCAAGGCGAGATTTGATATTGATAGCCGTCAAAATTGGTCGTTTTTCCCAGAACGCAAGATCCATTTGCCATGAATTGGGGTTATGAGAAGCAATTTTAAATCCATCGCATTCCCGTTTTTGCTCTTGAAACCGTTGTATGCCTGTCTGGGTCGCATACCATTCCTTCACAGCTTTGAATGTGATTTTGGGGTCTATGGGTAAAATCGAAGGATTCAACAGAACCGTAAAGCAGCGATTAACCAAAATCGATCCGAAGCGAATCACACAAAAACTGGTAAATGATATTATTACAAACTACAATAGCACCATTCATCGGTCGATTGGTATGAGTCCTAACGATGCAAAAGGTAAAGTTATAGAAGCTGAGATAACACATAACCAAGAGGAAGCAGAAAAAATTGAAAACGAGCTTGAAGTTGGTACAAACGTCCTTTACCGCCTTAAGAAGCGAACATTTGACAAGGAAGCTGCCAGATGGAGTAGAGCTGTCTATACAATTGTAGGAATGGACGGGTACCGAGTTGAAATTAGGTCAAAGAATGGTCATACACTCTACAAATCACCAAACGATTTGAAAATAGTGCAATCGAAGACAACTGACGCCACAATTAACAAGGGTGATATCTTAGAAGCCGAAAAGATATTAGACCACAAAAAAATGCGATCTGGTAAATACAAATATTTAGTGAAGTGGGTTGGTAATGAACCCGACTCCTGGGAGCCCCAGGATAATCTCCGTTTAATCAATAAGAATCGAAGATCGACACTCGAGAAGGAGTATTGGAACGGGGTTTCAACACCGCGACAAGAGTCTTAGAGGGTGATAGACTTCAGATCTTCCGGACATTTAACGATTCGCGGAGTTGAGGGCGTCCGTAGATCAAAATGCACACGGCGCTTTGGCTCAAGCGTAGGCTTCTCTTTTTTACTTCTTTCTCAAGGAATCGATTGTCATACACCCCCTCCGCGTCGAATGGATCAGTATCGATATATTCGATATTCATCTTCGAGTTAAATATCCCCATCTATATATATACCCAAAACTTTATCAAAATCATGACAAACGACGTTGAAAGGAGAGGATCGAAGATCCCTCAGGGGTCCTATATACACCCTCGGATACCGTCTCCCAATTGCAACGCGTCTACCAAATCGAATGAGAAATGCTCTCGAACCGCTCTCAAGAGTGGATATTGTAAGCAACACGACAAGGACTATAAAATCGCTATGTACAAGCGAGAGCTCGCAAAAATGCACGAGAGAGTTAGGTTCTATGTCGAGAAAACTTCGCGCTTCAACGATATGATCATTGACATTCAGCGATGCGACTACATCAAGCTTCACCTCACTCGCATCAATGGAGGTAAAGACAGAGCCTACAAGCATGTAATCACCGATCCCAAGTATAAAAATCAGGTCGAGGAATTGTTTGATCTACCAATCGATGAGGTTCTTCCCACGTACTATGCTATGCTAAAGCGTCGAAACGACATCGTTCATAAATATACGATGGGCGAGTGGGAGGAGGGGCCAGTCCCAAGAATCGCGAAGAAACGATATCAATTTTCAAAACCACAGCAAAAATAATTGATTAATATATACGATAGAACCATGTTTCCGAACTTCACAAGCATTGCTCAACGAGAGCAAAAGCGATTGGATTTGTTAGAACGTTCCCAGCGACGGGTTCGTCAAGCATTCGCCAAGCGTTCGATGTATGCAGACACTCAATGGGCGTCAGATGCTGATAAGACGCTATCACTATCTAAAAAGACTACGTCGGATGCTTCGACAGATACCTCATCGGCGACTATTGAGGCCGCAAAACAAGTCTGAGTGATACAAGCTCCCAAAAAATCCCTGAGCCCTCACTTGAGTTAAAAGCTGAGACACCAGCGGAGACACCAGTGGAAGTTCCTGTAAAACCTGATGCAAATGACTACGAGTCTGACGAGGACCAGCAAACTAAAGAAGCATTGGTTAAAATTTACAAGATCTATCCAGTGTTTAATAAATTCCAACTACACCCCGTGGATAAAAACGGACGATTTATGACTAAATTCATAATTAAAAATGGTACCACGATTTATACGACAAAGAGCAAGAAATGGGCTAAGGTTGATGCAATTGACTGGGATGCGACATATGACTCAATTAGGATTATAATGGAGACAAACCCACGATTTCTTCAGTATGTCAGTGATTTGAGAAAGGCAAAATCCAATGTATTCCCTGGATATCAGACTACGGAACCGCTGAAAGTATGGGAGAGTCTGATCGGTAAAAAGCGTCGATTATCTGACCCACTGAAGAATGATGACTCAAATCGTAGCAAACAACGGCTTGAGGACAGCTTTGCTGTTGATTCATCGACATCGCCTGACGATGACACTGTAGGGGAATTAGCGCCAAATCCATACACACCGAGTTCAGACGAGGCTGAGGCTCGGCATGGAATTAAAAGCGGTATTGATGCCGATATGGATAAGAATCTAACTAATGTTGATAACGATGCCAAACTCATTCTCAGTGAATTCTTTAAAGAGCTTCGCAAACAAAAGGTAAAGCTCGCATTTGAGCCAAATCCAGTTATTGATACTACAGATGGCGGGAAGGTTCAGAACGGTCTCTATTTCAGTAATCCAACTCAGAAGCGTCTATTCAATGTCAGATATTCTGATGATAAAAAGGCTACCTCGGCTAATGATTTACGCGATCTCATGGCGAATATTCGTTGGATGGATACATTCACAGCACTGATAGATGGCTTTCAAATATTTGACAAACATCTAACGGGTATCAATCGAAAGAGTCCTGATAAGAAAGCTGCTCAAGATAACCTAACTCAGAATCTCGGGATACTTGGTGGAGTTCTTAAAAGGAATACTAAATCCACTAAGGCAACATCTCGATGAAGGAGACGAGCATTGATCCATATGTATCACTAAAATTGCTACACGACGAAGCCGAGGCTGCGTTCCAGGATTATGGAGAAGCTATGAAAAGGTATGATGATGCAAAGCAAGCTACTAAATCCAGACATAGCAAGGCTGCGAAGTCTAATATCAAAGGTGCAACCGCTGCAATGAGAGCTACCAAGGCTAATTATAACAGCAAGCTCAAGAAATACACACTGTTCAAAAAGGGCTACCCTGACATGGATCTTGATGAATTTGACAACATCGCATCTAAACGCGAGGTGGGGAGGACTGTATCATCAATGGCAGATAACGTAGTCGGTCGAGGCCTACGCGGGGCGGGCAGAGCTCACCTTGGAGGTCAGCCAAAGTTATCAAGGCATGGCAACGCCCTCCGCCTATACCTACAAACCGTTGGGAAGCAAGTACATTCGAATCCCTGATCTCGATGCAGGAATGCTCGTTATCGTTCAACCTAATCGTCGTAAGGTCGGTCCTAAGCGAGAGGTGAGTGAAGAGCTTCAGAAGATGCTCAAGGATCTGGTGTATTCGACGAATATCAACCAATCATCGTATGATCAACTATCAACCGATGGCAAAAAAAATCTTCAAGGAGATTCTTGCCGCGACTCATCTCCAGCATAGTTTCTCTGAGAAGTTGGTTGATCCACTGGAGGCGCTCAAGGCCGAATATTTTAAGCTCAAGGGCGAGATCGAGTTAGGTAATGACAATCCCAGTGTTCTCAAGCAATTGAAGGTCATCACTGTGGATATGTATTCGAATCACTTAATTTCTGATGACGAATTCAAAAATGTTATCGTTCGACTACTATAGAGCAGAGCTTAGCGAACTTGTTCGAAAGATCTGCGACCCTTCGAAATTCATTCGAATAGAGTACGATGTTTTTCCTTAACCCACGGATTATTGCTCAGTCAGGCGGCTCCTATGGAGATGATGCCGATCTCAATATCGCTGAGCTCAAAACAATCATGAAGAACTTGATCATTCGAGAGCGGCCCCAAACAACTCAGGCTAAGGCATGGGTTGATACTAAACTTCCAACGACTTCGGATGCATCCACGCAGACTGAGTCCGCCAGCGGCGGTCAGGTTTGGCTGTATGGAAAGAAGAAAGAAACGGTAAAGACCTTCTCGCTGTGAGCTTAGCTTATGCCATTTCTAAACAATCGATTCTTATAGCCTCGATAGACTCTCATTTTTTTGTCGGCACTTCGATATCGAGTATCGCACTTTCGCCTGTTTCAGGGTCTTTTGTCGGTAAAAATACGCTATCACCAAGTACAACAATTTGGTCAGCTCTCAGTTGTGTAGAGCCTATTATCTGAGACGGTGGAGAGGAGACTCTCGGAACTCTGTCCGAGGGTCTTCGACCTCGAACATCGTTCGTCTCAAGGTTTGACTCAATCTCCTTACTCGAGAAGCAACCCATTGGTAGATCTATATTAGAGTCGAGACAATTCTCTTCAACTCGTCGATTTGTGCCTGTTGATCCTGAATGGCTTTACACAACACTGATGTCAGCGAAGCGAGATCAATTCCCCATGGATTGATTGGATAACCATTCTCATTCATATCATCATTAGCGCCTTCCTGAACTGCTTCAGGGACGATGTCATAGAGCTCCTGCGCGATAAAACCGACATGCTGAGTTCCTTCCTGGATCATCTTATATTTACGTGGCTTCATAAGCATGACCGCATCCAGACCATAAGGGACATCGGCAATATCTGTCTTTAATCTTTCATTCGAGGCATTGGTATAAGCACCTCCACGGATTGGTACATATCCCAGCCATGATCCCGAGGCATTACATATACCAGCTCTGATAGAGCCCACCGTACCGTCGCTTCCCATCCCCAGTAGTTCGCGGATGACCAATTGACTCGTTATGAACATATACTGGACGCGTTGATCTTCGTGTAAAACTCTTTGTTAGCCCATGATGCGCCGCCACTGTGAATGGTCGCTTCTGCGCTAAAGTTGCCGCCGACCATAAACCGACCTGATGTGTTGAACAGAGCCCTAGCAGAGCCATTAGTCATGATCTTGAACGGGTCGTTCGTCATAGTACCTAAACAGGTTCCTCCTCCAGAGCTATTATTGCTACCTCCTGATTCATTATACACTAACATTTCAACGTTCATCTGAGTAGATTGATCGTTCGACCAGCGTTGAACCCTATCCCATGAGCCATACATCTTTGTAGTATCGCCCTTAACGGCAAACTTCGCGGGTGGTACGTCTTGGCTATTGATAGCCACTGAGTTATCACCGAACCAACATTGTTGCCCGCTGAAGCCGTAATTGTCAAATTGAAGACGATTTTGAGCGTACGAACTGCCAACGTACGAGTAAGTGATTGTGAAGCAATTGGCAGTGCTTTGATAGCTTCCTATACGAATTGATGCTCCAGCGTTGTCCTTCAGAATATTGAGATCCATATAACCGTTATTGCTTCCTATAGAAAGCTGACCAGTAGTACCATGAAGCGAAGCTAATCGATATAAAGCACCTGTTTGACTAGCAGAGCCCTTTGTGTAGAATTCGATATCACTACCATCGTACTGAGTACTAGATCGTCTTAACGTGCTAATAGTTGCGCTCGGGGTAGTTGTACTATACGCTCCCGACGAATCGTTTAGGAAAGCTAACCCTACACTGGTTGAGATGATATTCGAATTGTTTCGAAGATACATAGCGTATGATCCAACTGGTAAATAGATTGAATCAGTGTTGCCCGCACTAGTGTTAAATTGAGCTCCTGTGCCTGAGACGGTGAGTGATGATAGACTCAATGAGCTAGGGATTGATGTTAAGAAGCTTGCTAGATTGTACGAGGCACCGTTCTGGGTTAAATTGGTACAACTGACCGTGTTGGCACTAAGAGTACCGCCTAATGAGATTGATGATGTACTAGTCGTAAGCATATTCGCTAGATTGTACGTTGTTCCACCTTGCTGATAGGTAGTCGCATTAACGGTTCCTGCTGTGATAGTACCGGACGAAGTGAATGAACTCGGTACTGCCGTCAAAAACGATGCTAGATTGTACGTTGTTCCAGATTGTCTATAAGTAGTCGCATTGACTGTTCCTGCTGTGATAGTACCACTTGAAGTGAATGAACTCGGGACTGCTGTCAAAAACGATGCTAGACTGTACGTTGTTCCATCTTGCTGATAGGTACTCGCGTTGATTGTTCCGGTAGTCAATGAAGTAATGCCGGTAATGGATCCAGTGTTGCTAAGTACCAACGCTTTGCTGTTAGCAGCAGTACCAGCAGTGAGACCGCTAAGATATCAAGCTTCAGTAGAACTAATAGTGACTGTACCTAGAATTAAGTTTGTCATTGTTAATGATGTGATTCCACTTGTAATCGACCCAGTTGAGTTAAGTACCAGGGCTGTTCCAGCGCTACCTATTCCAGCCGTAATTCCACTTAGATAACTCAAGCGATAGTCATTCCTATCCAAAAATATGGTTTTGGCGTAGTCATAGGTCAAGTAGCCGTTTGCATCCAACGAGAGATAGAATCCCGGGTTGTAGATAGCAGAAATGAAGGTTGGTTGGGGATATGAGAATCCACTCATTTTTCTTCTAATCTATATAGTATCGAACGATAAAACATGAGCTTAGTTCCTGATTACTCGAATGCGATTCCCAAGCAGTATAGACCTGGGAAATCGATTATGATTAAGGATTTAGCTATCCCCGCGTTGTATAGAATGATTATGCTCGCTCCGAGCGGATCTGGCAAGACTAACATGGCCTTTCATATTATCAAGAGCTCGCCGAATGTCTATGCATACCTCCATGTCATTTGCCGCAATCCGAATCAGCCGTTGTACGATTACCTTCGCGACAAGCTTGATGGATTCGTCTCCTTCTACGACCCCGACACAGCTCCAACGGTTGATCAGATTCGACGAACTCCCCTCGCGAGTGGTAAGCCAGAATTAGTGATTTTCGATGATATCACAACCGACAAACACGTACTCGAAAGATTGGTATCGACGTTCTACATCCGATGCCGACACTACAAACTGAGCTCAATTCTTCTGGCTCATAGTTTCTTTGCGCTACCTAAGATGATTCGCTTAAACTCAGAGCTGTGCGTCATCCTAAAGGCTAATTCGAAGCGAGATCTACAAGTCATTCTCAAGGATTACAATCTGCCCGGAATAAGCCAGGAAATGATCTTCCGAGCATACAATAAATGCACGTCGCACATTGGTCAGGCGTTAGTCATCGATGGAGTCAAGGGTCAGATGCGTTGGAATTTTGATAAAAGTTTAGATCCGCGGGAACTTTGATTTCCTAAATATAGAGAAGAAAGCTAGACGTAGTCAGTGTCTTCGACCCTAACAGAGTTATACAACAACAATGGCGTCATTTGTCAAAATCGATAACACTAACTTGGTCCAAGATGGTCTTAACTCCCAGTGGCGGTACTCGTTCCCCGGATCTGCTGCTAATTTCTCTGACTCAGTATGCGCGATCCAATCGATTAGTCTCTACAATTCCGAATTCAACATTGATTCGCTGGCTTTTGCCAACAATACGTTCGAGGTAGAGGTCCAGACTGCTGGAACCACATCTACGATTAGTGTTAATCTTCCTGATGGATACTTCAGCTATGCCGATATCAATCGCTATATTCAGATCGCGTTGGTCTCGGCTGGCGCTTATCTCATCGATGTCAGCGGCAACAATGTCTTCTTCATTCAAATCAGTGAGAACTCAGTCTATTATGCTTGTCAGCTCGATTGCTCACCAACCCCAATCGCTATTGGAACATGCACAAGACCTGCAACAGGGCTTTACTCTGCTGGTGGATCAGGTCTCCCAACCACGACTCGCGTTCCTCGTCTAATCATTGACAATGCTTCGTTTGGAAAGGTAGTTGGCTTCACGAATGGTACATATCCGTCGGTTTTACAAACAACCGCTTACTCACTGATCTCGAACACTAACCCCATGGTTCATCCCACATCGAGCTACATTGTACGTTGTGTTCTTGTTAAGAATGACTATGTCGTGTCTGGTGATATTCTGAGCGCTTTCGATAGAGGTGATGCTGGTATTGGTCAATTGATTGCTTACAAACCGAGTCAGTATGCTTGGATGAATTGCTTCAACGGTGCTCGATCTTCGATTACGATTACCATTTACAACCAGAACGATCAGCGCGTTCATTTTAGAGACACATCCGTTTCGATTATGCTTCTGATCCGTTCAAAGAAGTAAGCAAGGGAAAAAAAAGTTGCTTATTTTTTTTAGTTAGAGACGGAAGCTTCCAGCGAGCTTAGCGGGCTTACGCTTAGATCTCAGATTCGCCATATACGCCTTAGCCTCAGCGCTACCCTTGACTAATTTAGTCTTCTTAGACGCTACGCCCACACCGAAACGGCTTTTAATACCACGGCGAACAGTTCGAATCATATCGTGGTGGTCGGGGTTCTCGGACTTGCTGATGAGATACTTCTCTCCTTGATCAATGGCATCAGTGATCAGACCCTTACGCTTGGCATAGCCTAATGCTGCTTTAGCTGTCTTCTTAACATCAACAACAGATATACGTCCTCCAGACGTAGCTCCGGTACCCTTATCAAGCTCAGTATCGCTATCACTGTCATATACACCGACTCCGGTTAGAGACTTGAGCGCTGCGCGAGCTGGGATCCCAGCTTCAGGGGCGCCAACTGCTGTTGCTAGCGCTGGAACGGCGAAGTCGGCGGCCTTGCTAAGTAGTCCGCTGTCTTTAGCGAAGCGAAAACCTTGCTTAATGCCATTCCAGATTTTACTCCATACTGACGAACCATGCATACCTCCACCATTAAGATGCTTGAAGGGATAACTGATTTCCTTCTTAGTAATTGATAAGCGCGTTCCCTTACCAGCTTTACGAGCTCTTAGAGCTTTGGCATACGATTCTGGGTGCAGATGTAGGGTGGCGCCAGATCCACTTAGCTCATCTTTCGTTAAGGACAGTGTCCCTGACTTGAAAGCCCGCTTGAGCTTTGACTCAGGGATAGAAGCTGAAACTGCTAACTCTTTGTACATGATTGATCTACATATGAGTTCAGAGAGAATTAATCAAGAATGCAATATAGCCAGAATATACTCCATATGCCACAATATTCATCGTATGTGGATTGATACTGCTTAGTGTTGTATTTACTAATCTTGAGAACTGTTGGACCCGTTTCTCCCATACTATCAAAATATTCATTATTATAGACGCAAACCCAGTGTCCCACGTCCATATTAGGCTTGCGAAGCAATATAAGATACGATGCTTTCCGCGGTAGTGGCTTTTTAATTTCAGATAATTCGACAATACCATCTAACTGAACCCCAATCGTCTTTGCTAATTTAATTAAATCATGATCGCTCGTAATCGCTTTGATTAAATCCATAATGTAATATTTAGTTTTTTTGGAACTATATGGATGCTCATATAGTTAAACCCATAGATTTATCGATGTCTGCTACTCAACTCGCCGACCAGTTTCTATACCAGAGCTCGCTGAAGAGCGACCCGGAGATTAAGGTATCGTCCAACAAGCGCGTACCGTTCGTAATCGATCTCAACCAGGGCTCGTACCAGAATGGTGTTATCACGATTGATGCTACCAGTCAGCTGAACGGATCTGAAGGATTTGCCTCGCTCCGTGATGCCTACATCATGCTCCCCTACAAGGTTTCGATGAAGAATGGTGCTACTGCTCAGACCGCGGATGCTAACCGATACTGTGCTACCCTTAAGTGCGGCAACTTCAACGTCATTGACTCGATGTCGCTTGAGCTCAATGGTAAGACTGTTATCAGTATGGCTGACTACAAGCTGTTTTGGAACAATCTTCGTGCTCAGACGGAGTACTCAAGAGGCTATGTAGAGAAGCACGGTGCTGAAAGCTTCCTTTTCCCCGATGCCGCTCAGTCAATGGCATACAATGGTGCTTTTGGTACAAGTGGCGATGGCTACGTCAATAACGCTGCGTTTTCCTCATCCTTCAGTACGACTGGCGCTCCCGGTGGTACTACTGTTCCCAACGATGGTTTCGTGAGTCGTGTTCTGGCGAATCCTCCTACTGCTGGTGTTGATCTATCATCTTCGTGGCCGTCGTCTGGTGGCACAGCATCTTCGACTACTGTTGCTAATCAGACCTCGCGTGGTGCTTTCGTTGCTGGTGCTTCTACTGCTAACGCTATCATCGGAACGTGGAACTACATTCTTAAGATTAAGCTGACGAACCTTCATCCGATCTTCAAAGAGCTTGATTTGATGGCTAACCCTCAGATTCGTCAGCGTTTCCGCGTCAATCAGGGTACGGCTGCTATCGCTGTTGATTATGGTAAGAACATGTCTCTAACCAGCACAACGCTCTCGTCTGGTAATGTCTGCCCTATCATGGTTGCCTCGTCTGCTACTGGCAACCCTATGGCCTCTGTTCTCGCCGCTTCTGCTGGCTTCAGTATTGCTTGGGGTGCTGTTGTCAATTCGCTTGAGCCCACGATTGATGGTACTTACATGCCTTTTACGACTGCACGTCTCTACGTTCCTTTCCATAACTTGGAGAACACTCAAGCTATCGTCTCGAAGCCAGTGAAGAAGATTCGCTATCTTGACACGTATGCTCAGTGGTTCTATCAGCGCGCTGGTACTGGTAAGCAAACGACTCAACACAATGTTGCGTTCGACCTACAGCTATCGGCTTCTGTGAAGAATGCTAACTAAGTACGTTGCGGTGATGCCTTTCGCTGAGCAAACTGGCAACTTCGCAAGTGCCGCTGTTCAACAGTTCCAATCTCCGTTCGACTCGGCTCCATGGACCGTTCATCCCGGTTCGACGATTCGCAACTTCAGCGTTCGCATCGGTTCTTCGAATGTGTTCGCTATCTCACATGATTACGACTTTGCCACGTTCGTTGATAACTTCGCTAAGCATGGTGCGATCAATGGTGATCTAACTCCCGAGATTGTAAATGGTTTGATTGACTACCAGACGTGGTCGCTGACCAACCGCGTGCTTGTTGCCGATGTGAGTAGATTGACTGAGAAGGACATTCCTCAGTCTATTCAGATCAGTTGAACCAACGCCGGATGCCAAGGTTGTAATTTGTTAATTCTGGTCGTGTCAGAGCAGGAACTAACCTTCGATAGACTAACCGGAGAAGTGATCGATTATACTACGGCTTAAGGAAGAGATTTCTAATATTTAATTAAATTTTGGAAAAAAAGATATGGCTATAGATATAGCTATAATAACATAACATGAGCACACTAACTTTTGGTAAGCACAAGTCGAAGACTATTCAAGAGGTATATGCCTCTGATCCGGGATACTGCCGCTGGTTATCAAATCAAAAAGGTCTCGTTGAAGATAGTAGTGATATTGGTAAGTTCCTCGCTGAGAAGTTTGGCAATGATGATGGATCGTATGTGATGACTTTTGGAAAGTATAAGACCAAGACTATTAAACAGATTCAAGCCATCGATACTAAATACCTTGAATGGTTGAGCAAGAACGAATTCGTTCAGACTAAGATGCCTAAGCTGAAGGCTGAAGTCGATGAACTCCTGAAGTAAGCTCGTGTGAGTATTTTTTTTTTAAATTTAAGTATCAGAATAGGATTGCTTTATATGAAATTGATCTGTGTTGCATCAGAGCTGTCAAGAGGTGTTGTAGAATTTGATGGTTCTGGGTTGTTGAGAGGGTGTTTGGTGCTTGGTGGTACCACCTTCGCATCAGATGCAGCGAGAGGGGGTTTAGTCGATAAGACGCTTGCTTTGGATTAGAGGGGTGGAGGGCTTTAATGGTGCTGCGTTGTGCTTGTGAAAATAGGTCCTTGCATCAGATGTGTTTAGAAGGAGTTTAGGTGAAAAGCCATCTGGATAGGATTTCGCAACAGAGGGGTGGTAGGGGCTGGTTGAGCGTAGGTGAAAATAAACAACTGCCGGTCAAATATGACATGGACCCACTACTCATGAGATTGTTCATTTCCTCGAGTAGAGAGAGTAGCTGGATCCAACTTACTATTTGTTGGTGGAATGCGGAATGAGCCTTCGAGAGGTTGTACGGTTGGTGCCTGCTGCAACGGACGTCTCTTCAGGCTTCTCAGGTGGTCGAGCGGTTGGCTCGTGAGAAAGAACTGGAATGTTCCACGAACGTGCATAGCATGTCTCGTAAATAAATTATGGTAAGAAAAAACTGACGGTATAATGTGCCGCGACCTACTACTACTGATCTGGAAGTGATCAAATGCATGCTCCAGTGGCTTGAATAGCAACAATCCATTCTTCACATCATCAATGCGATCGAAGCCCATCAGCTCACGAGAGAAAGACTCGTTTTCCGACGAAACAAATGAGAGGCGATGACCAACTCCGCCGGAAGCGCCGTGTTAAGCAACACGCACCGCAGCATTCGGTTCTCCGTGTCGTCCTGATACGTCCCCATGTCGCACTGATACGTCCTGATCAAACTCGCTTTAAAGTCACGACTTCGTGCTGACGTCGACGAAGGCGAATCCATTAACGTATGCTGCAAGAGTGCTTCCTGGAGTTGGAGCAATTGGAAATCTACACCCAACGACTCCGGAACCACCACCAGCACGTGAATCATGTCCTCTCCGAGCGACACGTTCGGCCCAAAGAGACTTGGATTGGACAGCTTCCACGACGCGCGCATCTTCACGTAGGAAGAAACATCTCCGCTCTGAAGCACCGAGTCCAGAGCATCGTCATCCGTCAGCCACGCGCCGCGGCCCTCGTCTTTCTTCGCCAGGAAGAGCTGCAGGTCCTTGGCGTCACATGTGATTGTCGCCGAGTTCTCCGCCTTGATCGCCTTCTTCAATTCATCCACCATGTCGTTCTCGTCCACCCGCACCGAGAACACGCTTTCCGCCACACCAACGATCGCACAGAAGAGCTTCACCATCTTTTTTTCCCCTCATTCCGGAATGAGGAAGAAGGGAGAGAATTTCTGGGCGTATTGAAGCGGAGATGAAGGTGTGTTACATAGACTTCCAACCAATGATGAGACGCGCTGCTCTGAGCTATTCCTTGCTGTAAAAATATGCCTGCGTAATTTTCTATTGCATTTTTCAATGTATAGTTTGAATGTTGTTGGTTAAGCGGTTCTAAAACTACCCTATGATCCAAAAGACGTTGCTTTCACTCTCAGGTGGTCGAGAGGTTGTCCTCATTGAAACCACCGGCTGTCGCTTCTAAGGAGACGAGAGCATTTAAAACTACTTCTGAAGTGGTGGCGCTTTCTCTCGTTCTAAGGTGGTCGAGAGGTTGTGTCGTCAAAGTCGTAGCATTGCATTCGAAACGGTTAGCCCTATTCTCCTTGTTAAATAAAGCTAAGAAAAAAAACTGCCGGTGTAATGTCCTGGCTATTACTACTACCGTTTGTCCATCTTGAGAACCCTCAGGCGATCATCTCTAAACCCGTCAAGAAGGTTCGCTACAATGATTGCTATGCTCAATGGTTTTACCAGCGCGCTGGTATTGGAAAGCAATCGAGTCAGCTGAATGCTGCTTTTGATCTTCAATTATCGGCTTCTGTTAAGAACGCTAAGTACGTCATTCTCCTCCCTTTCGCCGAACAGACCGGTAATTACGCTTCGGCTGCTGTTCAGCAGTTCCAGAGTCCTTTTGATAGTGCTCCTTGGACTCTCCATCCTGGTTCGTCGATTCGCAACTTCAATGTTCGTATTGGTTCTACTCAGGTGTTCGACATTAGCCATGAACACGACTTCCACCACTTTCACAACGAACTGGCAAAGATCGCTTCGATTAACGGTGAACTGACTCCTGAATTGGTGAATGGTCTCCTTGACTATCAGACGTGGTCTCTAACTAACCGTGTTCTTATCGCTGACGTTAGTCGCCTGACAGAGCGTGATGTTCCTCAAGCTATTCAGATCCAGGGCGTAAATGCTGGATGCTAGTATCATCGGATTTGCAATACTATATAGCGTTGATACAGTTTTTTGGTTATTTGAACTATCCGGGATTCTCATTGTCAAAATTGAGTTTTTTAAACGACAAACGGTAATTCTAGAACTGCCGACACAACACCTCGTTACAATGGCGCTTTATGTTGTTTCATCTACAGTCAAATAGACTTGGCGAAAACAATATTTTTGGTGATAGTTGCTGATGACTGTCGATCGATTTAAGCTAGAAACTGCCCAAACAAACTTGTGCATAGCTCAAAGTCTCAGCAAACCCGTCGTTATTAACTGTAAGCTACTGTGATGTGAATGGAAAAGTAGCTAAACTATATGGCAACCTAGAACTGCCCCACCGCTGACGAACTTAGCAGTAGTATAGACCACCGAAAGGAACGCCAAGTCCACACCCGCCGCCATACAGACCCGCACCAAGCCTGTCCCAGTTGCTCAACGGATAGGCCCAGCCGGGAACGCCACCGCACATGAATCCGAAGCGGTAGGGTCCAAAGCCACCCCAACCTCCCCAGCCACCCCAACCTCCCCAGCCACCCCAGCCGCCAAGTCCCCAACCACCAAGACCTCCACCGAGACCCCATCCGAAATGTTCCTTCTCGTCGTCCTTGTCGTTGTCGTCCTTGTCGTCATGATCTTCTTTCTTGATTGCTGCAGCAGCATCGGCGGGAGCAGTATATAGTGGAACATTACGCCGCCAATTTTTTTCCTTACCGTAATTTACCAACGAGACAATCCTGGAACGTTCTTTCGAGGCAGCTGCTATTTCGACGACGCAACCTCTCGACCACCTGAGAGAGATCTTTTGAATCTTGAGGTAGTTTCAGAGCCGCTCGACAACTGAGATCTCGACGACCGTTCCAGCTGAGAGCGAGAGCCTTTATATTGGGCTACCTTGGAGCGAACAGAATTAAATCTATACCGGAACACTGATAAATTCAATAGAACAGTTTACAACCGCCAGGAATAGCACAACGCGTGGCGTCTCATCATTGGTTGGAAGTCTATGTGACACGCCTTCATTTCCGCTTCAATACGCCCAGAAATCCTCTCCCTTCTTCCTCATTCCGGAATGGGAAAAAAAATGGTGAAGCTCTTCTGTGCGATCATTGGTGTGGCGGAAAGCGTGTTCTCGGTGCGGGTGGACGAGAACGACTCGGTGGATGAATTGAAGGAGGTGATAAAGGAGAAGAGCGATGGAGTAATCACAGCCCCTGCGATGAAGCTGCAGCTCTTCCTGGCGAAGAAGAAGGACGGGGGATGGCTGGATGGGGCTGGAGCGGCAGCTGTGACGCTCGATGGAGATGGACACCTCCAAGGCTTTGAGAAGATGGATCCCACGTTGTGGATCAACAATGACAAGCATTTCGGAAAGAATTTTGGACCTGCTGAGGGCGAAGTTCACGTGCTGGTGGTGGTTCCGGAGCGTGTCGTGGAGGATGGCGCATGGAGCGCGAAGGACTTGTCTACCGTGGATCCTCAAGTTCAATCGAATATGTGGAACTCAGTTTTCAGAGTTTCCTCAGAAGATGTATGCTCAGGAACAGCAGTGGTTGTGGATCTAACGTCGACGCACTTGTATCTGCTGACGAACTTGCACATGTGGGCCGACTACACATTCACTGATCACTTGAGTGCTGACTTCACGAAGGAAATCAAACGGTATCTGAGACGCCACCCTCGGATGAAACAAGTGGAAGGAAAAGGAAGGACACCAATGTTAAGGACGCCGATGATGCAAAGCAACCACGTCGTAAATCTCCACGGACGGCAGCGATGAAATCATCAGCTAGATTAGACAAGCCTCAAGTTGTGGTGGAGCAGCTCCTTCCCGATAGGACGAAGCCGGAAGAAGTTCACCGATTCAGCCTCGACAGTGACACATGCTGGCGTAGTTCGGCTGCGTTCGACTTCTCAATCTTCGAAGTTGCTTTGCCACGAGATAACAAGCTCGTCCGATGTACAATGTCCCTTAAGGTGAATGACACGATGAGTGTTGACGTGTTCGGATTCCCTGGCGCTCTTGAAGATCAAGATTTTAATCATGCTTACGCCATCATTCCAGCTAAAATCACCGGTTGGAGCGGAAACCAAATGGCTCTCTCATCTTTGTCAGCTCCTGGTCTATCTGGAAGCGCGATTGTGTGCACCAAAAGGGGAGTACCAGTGGGATATCTTGGTGGTGGACTTGATGGCTCAGCGAAGAACGAGCAGTATCAATCCTATGGTTACACATTTCATGGAGTACTCCCCGAATTACCGTCTTCGTTGCCACCAGATACCGAAGTTTAAACAAAGGATGAGCTATAGTTTGTAGTCTGTATACAGTGCCATGTAGTGAATGCATCGACGAGTATCTTTCAATATCTGTGATGAGCTCATTGGTCGCGATTGTTTTGCATGTGATTGTGGTTGAAAGGTAGTGAATTTTCCATTTGAGTGAGTCACCAATTAATTAATGCTTATTTCTGATAAATATGAAGTTAGTAATATATAAAGATGGCGTACTCAGCCGAGCAATACCAAGCTAACAAAGAGCGAATCAAGGCCGCACAAAAGCGCTACTATCAGCGCACACGGGACGCTCGCTTGTCATACCAAAAGAGCTACGACGATAAGAATAGAGACCAAATTCGAGCAGGAAAGCGTAAGCCTAAAACCGAACTTATTGAAGACAAACCCGAACCTAACAACGAAACCGAACTTAATTAAAAAAAAAATTTCTCAAATAAGAAGTCAATCCCAATATAGTCAAATGACAATGGCTTAAAACCTCCAAAAAGGTATAAGCCAAATATTTGAATTAATTAATTTCAGAATATTTTGTAAATGACTGAGATATAAAATACAAGGTCAAATAGCTATAAAGTCATATCTACGAGGAATAATTTAGCCAAGCATATATAGGCAACACGTTTGCATACGAGCTCGAAGGATTAAAGAGATTAAATATTCACGCTATCAAATGGGGTAGTAGCTACCGTGTTAAGGTGCGTGGTAGAACGGGTAAGATGGTTTATGTTAGCAACGTTTCGCGCCCAATCAACAAAAGATTGGTATCTAAGCAGTACAATGTTTCGATTGAAACCCTTGAGAAACACTTATCGCCTGACTACAAGGCTGATCCTAAGTACCGTTTTTACAATGGTAATGACATGGAATCACACTTGTACGAGGGTGTCGAACCTTCTGATTTTTACAACAAGCTCGAGAACGTCCTTTCGACTCAACGAGCGCGTTCAAGATAAATATTGCTCTCGGGTACGAACTTGTAAGCAAGACCGATCCTGATGATACTCGCTACTTCTATCCGAATCTCGCTAACACTTATGTGTTCAATAAGCCTGTCGCTGTCAACAGCAAGACTGATATTCGAAAGAAGGTGATTTCGGAAATTCGTTCTATGGAGTTGGCTGACAAACTGAACTATCCCAGCTCAGGGTATAAACTCAAGGCGATCACTGCATTCAAGATTTTCATCGACCATCGGGATCATGCTCTGGGGGTTAGCGAAGCTGTCACCCCTAAGATTATTCGCGAAAACAAGCACGTGATCAACTTCCCTAAGACCAATAACAAGTGCGTCTTCCACTGTATCGCCTGGCATACATTCACGAGTCCAAAGAAGGATCCTCGAAAAATTCAGGCTCACGTAAAGGAGGCATTCAAGCGCTACTGCTCTTTCAAGGGGGTTAAATATTCGTTGAGCCTGTTTCGAAGCTTCAAGCCCATTGACCTGCTACAGTTCGATGAGGTTGAGGATTGCTTCCAACTTGGTATTAACGTATATAAGATGGATGTAGCTTCTGGAAATGTAGAATGCATCCGTAGATCGGGCAAGGGGGACGAAGCTCTGAATATTTTATCGCATGAGAATCACGCTCTCTACATTAAGAACATCGATATGCTTCAGTCTAAGTATCAATGTCCTAAGTGTGAAATGGTGTTCGTCAGCGCTGAAATACTATAAAATCACAAGAAGAATCAGTGTGAGCTTGTGAATATTGAGAGCTTCCCCGCTGAGCCAACTATCTACAAACCAGCTCAGAACGCGATACGACCATTGCGTACGAAGTATTCCATCAAGGATGCTGATCAGTACATCGACCACTTCATCGTTTATGACTTTGAGGCCATTCTTAAGCCTACTGCGACTCAACACGGGGAGAATACTGTCTTCACGAACGAGCACATTCCGGTGTCTGTATCAGTAGCTGATAGCTTAACCGAGGAGGTGCGCTGCTTTGTAAATGACGATCCAAAGGTGCTACTTACGGATATGTTCAAATACATCGGTGATGTATCCGTGAAGATCCAGCAGTACAATATCAATAAATACAAGTCGCTTCTACAGAAAATCATCAATGCTCACGGTCGGACAGGTATGGAAATTCCAGGAGTCAGTCTTGGCAAGACCTATAACATGTCTGATGTGGAGAGTTGGATTGGAGAAGGAAAGTATGCCAGCTTCTTTGACTTTCACAGCAGTCTTGGCTTTGGTAAGCAAAGGACTGATTACGGGAAACTGAAACAGCAGCTTGATCAGGTTCCAGTCTTCGGTTTCAATTCTGGTTGATACGATATTAACTTGATTAAGAAGGATTTGTTTGCTGTTATCGGTACCGACAATATCGAATCCGCCATCAAGAATCCCAGCTACACGTGCATTGCTACATCGGACATGAAAATGCTCGATATTAGCAACTATGTACCTGCTGGTACCAGCTACGATAAGTATCTCACAACATATCTCGGTAGCTGCAAATGTGATGACAAAATTAGATGTGTCTGTGGTCTTGGTAAGGGTCTTTTTCCATACGAGTACATCACCGCGTTCAATGTTCTAAACTAGACTACTATCCCGCCTAAGTCAGCTTTTGACAGCAAGCTCCGTGGAACAAGTATCACCGATGATGACTACGATCGAGTGAAGTTCGTGTGGGAGTACTACGAGATGAAATCAATCAAGGACCTACTGATCTGGTACAACAATCTCGACGTAGTCCCATTCATCAAGGCTCAAGGAAAACTCTTTAAGCGTTTCGATCTGGATATGTTTGCGGATGGAGTGTTGCTACCTGGTCTTTCGGAGAAGGTGATGTACCCCTGCTTCAATAATCTCCAATATCCGGATAAGAAGCCAGCTAACGCATTCCAATTCCCAGCTAAACGAATGAGTGGATACAAGAGTCAGGATGCTAAGGCAAAGCGAAAATTTGGTATGATACTTGAGCACTTGAATACATTGCTGCAAAAGCAAAAGTATCTATGTGGTCTATGCTACTGCCAGCTGACAGCTGACACCGCTTCAGCTGACCGTATCAACAATAATCTTGGCCACATCGACGGCAACATCTTGATCAGCTGTGTGAAGTGCAACCCCGCTCGTAAAGATATGTCCCTCGGGGGATTTCGATACAAGAATTTGCTTGAGCTCAACTCGGATAGACTGGTATATTCTATTGATCGGGAGGAAAAGGATATCTACGCTAAGATGAAGGCCAACATCGCCGGAGGTCCATCTATTATCTTCAATCGCTACGTTAAGCGCAATGAGACGAAGATTCGTTGTGGCAAGGTCTGTAAGAAAATTATCGGATACGATGCTAACGCTCTATACCTGTGGCACTTGGTAATGAGATGCCATGCGGTCGATTGACTATAGTGGAAGCGTATGAAGGTATCATCGACGATATCAAGACCGATAAAATATGTGACTTTCTCGAGTGTGATATTCACACACCAGAGAACCTCAAACATTACTTTGGTGAGATGACTCCAATTTTCAAGAATGTACGGATCGACTGTACAAATGAGAGCGTCATTGGTAAGCACATGTTCGATCACAATGAGGCGCGCAAGCAAAGCCGAGCAAAGCCAGCTCGCAAGTTGATTGGTAGCTACTTTGGTGAAAAGATTCTCATCTACACTCCTTTGCTCAAGTGGTACCTTTCTCATGGTATGGAGATCACCAAGACTTACTGCTTTGTCAAGGCCAGCTCTCACAAGGCTTTTGCTCCCTTTATGGAGGCTGTATCAAATGCTCGACAAGAGGATGATGTTGATAAGTCTAAGGCTATGATTGCTGAGATGATGAAACTTGTAGGCAACATTGCTTTTGGTCGATCTGGAATGGACATGAGCAAGCACAAAGAGGTAAGTATGAGTCGAGCGACAAAGCTATTAAGAACAAGATCGAACACTTTACGTTCCATGGGTTGGAAGAGCTTAACGATGCGTGTGAAATCACCATGAAGAAACGCCGTATTAATAACAAGAACCCAATCCATGTATCGATTGCTATCTATCAGCTTGCTAAGCTACGTATGCTTCTACTACGACTGCATAGATTTCTACTTCGACCGCTCTGACTTCCAGTATCAGGAGATGGACACTGATTCAGCTTATATCGCTTTCAGCTGTGAGAATCCGTTTCAAGACTGTATCAAGCCTGAGCTACGTGCCCACTTCAAGGAGCATAAATACGATTGGTTCCCACGCGACTAAAACACTGAGGTAGCTAAGTTTGATCGCCGTACTCCTGGTTTGTTCAAAGATGAATGGTCAGGTGATGCTATGGTCTCACTATCGAGTAAGAACTATATTTGCTATCTACCTGACGAATCTTACAAGGTAAAAGTTTCAGCGAAGGGTATTCAGCAGGGAGGTGGTCGAAACAAATGGTGTTCTTAATCCTGATGGGTTTGAGACTGTTGTACGGGATCGCATCACGCTACAAGGTACAAACAAGGGGTTCAGACTGTCGAAAGAAACCAAGTCTATCATCACCTATACTCAAAACAAAACAGCGCTCAACTACTACTATGACAAACGCCGAGTACTTGGTGATGGTATCACGACTGAACCACTTGATATTTAAGCAGCTACCCACTAGGGATTTTTTTAAATGTAAATATAGATCATGGACGCGCTACTAAAGAAACTCTACTATGACCGAAAAACCGGTTTTATCGGAGCTCAAGCTCTGCATCATAAGGCAAAGGAGTTAAATCCTAAGTCAACTTTCAAAAATGGCTTGGTAATGAGCCTGACTCTTGGGAGCCACAAGATAATCTGCGGTTAATCAATAAGAACAGGAGATCAACTCTTGGGAGATATTATTGGATGCTAAAAAAATGAGCCATGATTAGCTTTTAAAATTAAATTGATAGAGATATCCTCCGTAAGCTTTGACCCATATATTATTTTTAATACTTTTTGTGAGCATATGAATTACCTGACTTTATGTATAGACACTGATCTCGTAATAATGTGCCCAAGTTGTGTAGAGAAAGAACGTGAGCTTGTGAAACTTCGACGCAAGCTGTGGATCATCCAAGAAGTAAGTCGAATCAAGAATGAGCTGCTTAATCTTGATGCAGCTTCAAATTCCGCAAAACGGTAGCCAATCAAAAGTACAAGCATGAATTGGAAGCAATCTTTGGCGTCCCGTTCCATTGTATTTAATACAGTTATTTGAATCTTCTCAATGAGCGAAACCGTATCTGCCATTCTTACTTACCTTCCCGTCATGGCTCAGTTATGCCGAGCTATTGTTTATTGAGTACTCATTTTTTATGGCTCACAACATATAGATACGATGTTTCCAAATTTCACATCCCTCGCTCAGAGAGAGCAAAAACGACAGGAGCTTCTTGAAGAGCTCAGCGTCGCGTTCGTCAAGCTAAAACGAAGCATGAGATGTACGAAGTCGCTTCATGGGCTACTGACATTTCAAGTGGAATTACTACAGCTTCCAGTAAAACAACTGCAACAACTCAGGCAGACTCAACATCAGAGTGATCTGAGCCCTAAAACAAACGCTAATTGATGAATACTCCCAGACAAACCCTGAGGTATCAACTCCTACTATGGTAGATGCCGAAGCTACTGCTAAGCCTGATACTAATCATGCTGAAGCACAAGCAAGGCCTTCATTAGTTGATGTTAAGGTTGGTGAGGATGAAAAACCAGCGGATGAGAACTTATTTAGTGGTGAAACCATCGATGAAATCGAAGAACAGAAGCGATCAAAACAAGCGGTTGCTGATATGTATGAGGTTTATCCTATTCTTGCAGAGTTGGGTATCCATCCTCTTGCGTCTAACGGACGTCAGCTAACGAAGTATTATATTGGAAATGGCGCTAAGACATACAGTATTAGATTGAAGAAGCTTGTTTTAGTTCCAAGCATCGATTGGTCAGAAACATATGACCATATTCGTGTGGTTCTAACTAATGACATTCGATTTCTCAATTACATCAATGAAAAGAGGGAACACGACAAAATGGGGAAGGATGATAAAAATACCCCCCAACAGATATGGCAATATATTGGATCAAAAAGGAACAGAGTCAATGCTTCAGAAGGAGATATTGCTGATCGCACCAAACAGAGACTTGCGTATCGCAGTTCGCAGCGTTCTTCATCGAGAGGACAGTTTTCTCTTCGATAATTCAACTTCAACAGCGAGTGATCAGTCTGATACCAAACTCAAATTGTTTTGGACCATTAGTAAAGATAAGGAATTACTTGAGGCCAATGGTTTAAAAAAGAAGATTGTTCCCATCCTTAAAGGGACAGTTAAATCATCACCTGTTGATGAAATGGTTATGTATGGGTCGATGGTAATTCAATCAGCGTCTTTGGTAAGAGTAGCAATCGAGCAAAACAACCGATCACGAAGGAGGTCAATTGGCAACTTACGCTACGTTCATTTATCAATATGATTAGAGGCGGAGGACTTCAGTTAGAGGTAATCGGGAAGAATGACGAGGAAATTGACGTAAAGGATTTCACACCAGACGGCGGAGAAGCTAAATATGGCACAAGGAGTGGTATCGATGAAGATATGAACCCAAAGCTGAGCAATGCGGACAATGATGCTAAAAAGATTTTAACTGATTATTACACACAACTTCATTCGAAGGGTATTAAAATCCCTTTTCGACTAAAACCAATTGTACAGACAACTGATAATGTTGAACCCCATCCAAATATTATTTTGGTGAGCCATCTGGATCCAGACCACTAAATATTAGAAATGGAGAGCACAAACAAGTATCTGGTGAAGCTTGGAAAGGGGCCAATGAAGGTATCAGATGGATGGATACATTTCTATCGCTGCTTGATGGATTTGAGGATTTGGATAGATATCTCAAGGATGTTGAGTATCCATTTCCATCAAGTGATGAAGAAGCAGCTGAATTGGTAAAAGAGAAGAAACTAAATAAGCAACGACGTAAAAACCTTGATGATAACCTCAAAATAGTAAATGAGGTGATCCTTAAATCGGCCTATGATATCAAGCGTCAAAGTAATGAGCAGTATGATCACGACGATAACTTGCAAAAGGTTCATGATGACTCGGAGGCAGCCTTTCAAGCTTATGGTGAAGCGCAGAAGCGATATGAAGAAACTAAAAAGGCAGTGAAGGGGTCAAACTCAAAATCAGCAAGATCAGCAATGAAAGCGACAAAGGCAGTCTATTCAGCGAAGTCAAAGCAATACACTCAAGCTTTACATGAAAAACAGATGTAGAAGACTTTAACGACCGACAAGATCAACGAAAGGTAAAAGGAGTTCTTAATGATATGGTTCATGTAGTTAGTGGGAGTGGCTTGAAGGGGCGTGGTCTAAGAGGTGCTGGTGTTGCTCCATTGGAAGGTGCAATTCGTCGTGGAAGAACCTATAATCTCAATGAGATTCAAGGTTTGGCGACTCCAAGCGCCTACCTTTATCGTCAGCTGGGTAGCAAGTACATCCGTTTGCCTGATCTTGATGCTAAAACCCTTGTAATCGTACAGCCCCATCGATGTAAATGCGGACCTAAATGCCAGATCAGTGATAGTCTCCAAACCATGATCAGAACCCTTGTGTATAAGAACCATATCGATCAAGCCGCTTACGATAAGCTCAGTATCGATGATAAAAAGCTGTTTAAAGAGATCCTCGCCATTACTCATCTTCAGTACAACTTTCATGATAAGCTAACGGACCCTCTGGAGACACTTAGAGCTGAGTACGATAAACTTAAAGGAGAGATGGAGTTAGGGAACGACAATCCAAGTATCATCAAGCAGCTCAAGTCTCTCACAGTAGATATGTACAGCAATCGAATGATTGACGATAAAGAATTTAAGGAAATTATAACTCGACTACTGTAGAAGCATGTTCTTCTTCAACCCACGCATTATTTCCAGTTCAGGTGGTAGCTATGGCGATAACGCCGATCTCAACGTCGCCGAGCTTAAAGCCATTATGAAGAATCTGATCATTCAAGATCGCCCCCAGAAAACTCAGGCAGCTGTTAGGGCTACTGACCTTGATAAGTCTATCAGGAAGGTTGATGCATCGACTCAGACAGAGGGTGGTCGCGTCTGGGCTTACCAACCGAAAAAGAAGCCTAAAACTGTGAAGACGTTCGCTATCTAAGCAATACCGCTTGGTACAAGTCTATTTGCACAGCCTCGATAGACTGAAATGTTATTATCGCTGATAGAAACCTCAAGTATGGTAGACTCTCCCTCGGGGTTTGGGTGGGGAGAAAAACACTATCACCAAGCACAGTAATTTTATCAGCTTGGAGCATGGTCGATCCCACAATCTGACGCGGGTCATCGGTAGTCGAATTCGTTTTGAGCTCTTTACTCGGTCCGCAACCCATGTTGTATATCACTACCAAAGATATTTTTTCGATAGAAAATCGGCACTATACGGAGGATAATCAACTTTGTGTCGTCTATAGTATCTCCTACGACGCTCTGGATTGTTGTGATCAAGGTGTGAGTACGCTTTCAAAGGGGTTTGATCCCGAAATTGTTGGTATCTACTATCACCAAAATCAAGTTTTCGTAGCTTTCCAGTATCAATGCGTACCCATACTCGATACTTCTTGGAACTTGATGGACTTAACTCCCAGCGCTCAATCCTCATGATTGCTCTATATTAGCCAAACGATTTTTTCAGATCTTCAATCTCAGATAACATATGCTAAATCATTTTCATGTTGTATGCAGCAATCCGACTGTAATCAATGTTTAGCTGTTGCTTACCAGGTTCAAGCGTTGGATCTTTCCCTTCTTCGATATCATCCCTATAAAATATACTGATTAAATCGGTTAGGTGAGCTGAGACGAGGTCTTGAGCGATGAGGCCTACCTCTTGACCAGGGCGATTCTCCGATTCGATCCAGTCATACAAAACTACATCACAGGTATCGTAGAGACGCTTGATTCGATCGAGTGGCGCAATCTGGATGTTCTTCTTCAATCGGCGGTCGCTCGTCATCGCCATGGCTGTACAAGCGATGTATCCTCCGAATATACCGGCGACGCTGAATGTGATCGGTCCAAGAGCCGACTCTGTCGCGCCAGAGTCCGTTCGGAGCCTATAAATGGTCAAACCACCGGAACCAAAAACAAAACTGTTGCTACCTGATATATGCAGAGGAGCGCTTGGTGTTGTAGTTCCAAGTCCTAAGCGCCCTGTCGTAGTAAAATCATTGACGTCGAGTTATTGATACCAAATCGAAGATCATTATTGTGTCATTACCGAACCAGGTCGCGTTGGTACTTGTACCACTCGATCCGTTGCTCACTTCGATTTGAAATTGAACTGGGGTTATATTCGATCCAGATAGGGTCATCATTCGGGTATAACTCCCATCTAAGTAGCTATACCCTGATCCTTTGATTGATATATATTCATTCGTTGCTGTAGAGTTGATACTGAGCTCTGTCAACGATCCTACTGTCGTAATTTGCGATTGGTTGCCATATGCTAAGAACCCATTGATGAACCCACCGCAATCGATGTTTCCTGTCGTATATAGACTTGATAATGTCAGCGAGCTCGGAATAGATGTTAGGAAGCCAGAGAGATCATAATATGTCGAACCCTGTCGTAAGTTCGTGCAACTAAGTTGTACTGGCCGATACCATATTAATATTTGCGATATTTAAACTCGAGTCGCATAATAAAACTTTATTGGCTGTAGCACTGCCAAAACTAACTCCGGACATATAGGAGACTAAGATCGTACGTATTCCCGTTCTGGCGATATTCTCGACAATCGATGTAGCTTGAAGCGCCTGTTATCGATATCGAGCGCGATGATCCACTGAGCGATAAATTTCCAACCGAAGTGATATTCGGTTGAGAAGCTGTTTGTAGCGTACCAGTAATGTTAGTGGCACTTAGCGATGAAATGCCGGAGATATTACCTGAAGCACCCAGATCAAGAGCAGATCCTTTCGATGCCGTTCCTGGCACTACTCCGCTAAGGTAGTTCATCCTGTAATCATCCTTACTCAAATACAGAGTTTGAGCGTAATCAAAGGTTAGATAACCACTGGTGTCCAATGTCAGATTGAACGCGGGGTTATAGATTGATGATTGGAAAGTTGGTTGTGGATATGAAAAACCAGAACTCATTTTGTTTAATCCTATATAGATCAAACGATTTTAGTCATGAGCGCTATTCCAAACGACGGTGGTTCGCTACCGAAAAATTACAAGTCAGCCGCTATGGGTGATATCCCAGCACTTGACATTAAACAATTATTTAGAATGGTGGTCCTTGGTCCATCGTTCAGTGGGAAGAACAATTTATGGATGTTCATTCTCATGCATTCCCCTCACGTATTTGCTCATCTAACGATTATTGCTCGTAATCCGCACCAACAACTGTACGAATATTTGCGCGATAAGTTGGAAGACTTCATTACCTTCGCTGACCCCGATACCCCACCAAGCGTTTATCAAGTGCGACATACTCCAATCAGTTCTAACAAGCCTGAGCTTGTCATCATTGATGACTACAGCAACGACAAGCTACTTCAAAAGAATATCTTCTCACATTACTACACCAGGGGCCGACACTTCAAATTGGCTACCATACTCCTAAGCCACAGCTACTTTGCTACTGATAAGATGATTCGATTGAATTCGGAGTATGTAGCGATCCTAACGGCTAGTTCGAAGTGTGATCTTCAGATGATTGTACGTGATTTCAACATCAAGGGCGTTGATGATCGATCAATCGTCTATTACTATAATAAAGCCACTGAGCGCAAAGGACAAATGTTGTTCATAGATTCTGTCAAAGGTCAAATCAGATACAATTTTGACAGACCAATCACGATTGAAGACTAATTTCAATTTATCGATCAGAAATATGGTTAGAATCATGTACTAATCAATATGGCAAGCTTTCTGAAACTTGACTCTACCAATCTCGTTAAAGATGGATACAATTCGTCTTGGAAGTATTATTTTCCTGGTTCGGCTGCTGACTTTCGTGATGCAGCTTGTGCTGTTCAATACATCACGATGTACAACTCCGAATACAATATCGATGCTGCTCAGTTCTGGAACAATAGCTTGAAAATCGAAGTTCCTACTGCCGGAACAACATCGACAATCAGTATAACACTCCCTGATGGAATTTATACATACGCTGACATTAGTCGGAGCATTCGTCGGGGCTCTCGTTAATGCTAGATCGTATTTGATCAATCCATCTGGGGAAAATGTCTTCTATATCCAATTATCAGAGAATAGCGTGTATTATGCTGGCCAGTTTGATTTCAGCCATACACCAACATCTCTACCTACTACAGGTGGTACTTGGGTAAGACCTGCTTCAGGATTGTACTCCTCTGGAGGTACTGGTTTGCCGACTACTATTCGTGTTCCTCGACTAATCATTGATAACGCGTCTTTTGGGAAGGTAGTAGGACTTCCTGCTGGTACGTATCCTTCTACCTCTGCGACGGTTGCAAGTGCTCAGCTCTCGAATAACATTCCTCAGATTCACCCTACCAGCTCATACATCGTTCGCTGTGATCTGATCAAAAATGACTACGTTGCATCTGGCGATATTCTGAGTGCATTCGATCGAGGTGATGCTCAGGTAGGTCAGCTAATTTCATACAAGCCGAGTCAGTATGCTTGGATGAACTGTCTCAATGGCTCGCGTACCTCAATCACGATCAGTATCTATAATCAGAATGATCAGAAGGTCAAGTTCCGCGACACTTCCGTCTCAATCATGCTCTTGCTGAGACCAAAAAAATAAGTTGGCTAACACTACTTTTTTTAATCAAAAGCTCATAATCGAAATGATCTAGCTATCACAGGCTTCTTGCTCATAGCTCGAATCTTAGCCATGTGATCCTTAGCTTCTTTTGAATCCTTAGCAAATTTCTTACCCTTCTGTGGCTACTCCTATTCCATAACGACGACGGACCTCGCCTCGAATAGACTTAATTAGATCCCCACGCTCAGGCTTCGTTGCCTTACTCAGTAGAAACTTCTCTCCAGCATCAACTGCATCGGTTAAAACTCCTTTACGTTGTGCATAGGATAGAGCATGCTTTGCTGTCTTCCTCACATCTGCAATTGATAGACGACCACCTTCTTTCTCCACATCGCTGTCAGAGTCGTATATGCCGACTCTTGTCAATGACTTAATTGCTGCTCTGACAGGGATTGCGGCTTGAGGAGCTCCAAATGCCGTTGCAAGAGCTGGGTCTGCTGCATCAAGTCCTTTGCTGAGTAATCCACTATTCTTTACAAATTTGAACGCGGAGGATAGACCAGACTTAATCTTACCCCAAATAGAGCCTCCTTGGCCCTTCTTAATTTCATGCCTGGTAATGTCAAGACGCACGCCGCGACTTGCCTTTCGAGCTTTGATCACCTTCTCATAAGAGGCTGGATGGAGTTGGATAACAGAGCCACTACCCTTGAGTTGATCAGCTGTCAGACTTAGCTTACCAGTCTTGACAGCTTTGGTCAGCTTGGGAGCTGGTACGTCGCTTGAAATAGTTAGTTCGCGATACATTATTGCTATATATATATAAATAGAAAATGCATACTATTCCGATAAATAATGTAGTATATATTATATAGTAATAGTACATTTGTACCATGATCGGACATATCTATCATCCATTTGGAAAGCGACATTCAATACGTTGGTTCTACGTTTAATGAACACCATAAGAGATGGCAGATGCATAAGAAACATTACCACGAATGGCTAAGTGATAAGCATCGGGGTATGGCAATCTACACTTACTTTCAATAACATGAGTTTGATAAGTTTAAACTGGTCCTGATCAAAAGCTACGAAGTGGAAGATCGTACTCACCTTGAAGCCTCTGGACAATTATGGATTAATAAAATAAACTGTGTCAATAAGTATAATCCATTCAGAACCACTAAGCTCTATAATAGACAGTATAAGAAAGCATATCGAGAAGCTAACAGAGAAGCGCTTAACGCAAAAAAAAATGAAAAGCACCACTGTGAATGTGGTGGAAAATATACGTTATCAAACAAAGCTGTCCATTCCAGATCTAAGTAGCATCAAAAATGGCTAAGTCAAAATAGTTAAATTCAGATCTCTGAATCGATTTAATATACTCATCTTGTTTTTTTGTGTGCAATTTAACCAGAGCATACACCATATTCCACAATAGTTGCCATACGTACCTTGGTATTGTTTAGGGTTGTACTTACTGATTCCGTACTTTGTTGGGGTTGCCTCGCCCATTGAATCGAAGAATTCACCATCATTAACGGCTGTCCAGTGTCCTACATCCATATTAGCTTGTCGTAGCAAAATCAGATATGTACCTTTCTTTGGGAGCGGCTTCGTTATCTCACTTGATTCAAAGATATCATCGAGATGTACCCCAATACGCTTGGCAAGTTCGATAAGACCGTGGTCGGATGTGAAAGCCTTGACGAGCTCCATAATAACTAATTTTGAAAAAGTATATTACATGTCATATAGAATTTTAACAATGCGTGAAACTCAACTATCCGACCAATATTTGTACCAGAGCTCTCTCAAGAGCGATCCGGAGATTAAAGTCTCCGCTGGCAAGCGTGTGCCGTTTGTAATCGATCTTAATCAAGGCTCGTACCAAAATGGCGTTTTTACTATTGACGCTACGGCTCAGCTAAACGGAAGCGAGGGCTTCGCCTGCCTTCGTGATGCGTACATCATGTTACCATACGAGGTATCGACGAAGAATACGCACGCTACAAATGTACAGTATGCAGCCAACCGATTTTGTGTTGCTCCCAAGTGTGGCAACTTTAACGTCATCGATTCGATGTCGCTTGAATTCAATGGTAAAACCATTGTCTCGATGGCAGACTACAAGCTGTTCTGGAACAATATCCGCGCTCAGACCGGGTACAGTCCTCAGTATGTCGAGAAGCGTGGGGCTGAATCGTTTCTATACCCGGATGCTGCTCAATCAACCAAGTACAGCGCTATAGCTGTTAATGCTGGAGATGGGTATTCGAATAACACGGCAATCTCGACCTCCTACGTCGCTGGTACTGTTTCTGCTTCAGCGTCGGTTCCAAATGATGGTTTTGCAAAGCGTCTTCTTTCAAACCGTCCAAATGCTGGTGCTGACTCATCTACGACTTGGCCATCTACCGGTGCTGCTGCTGCAACAACTACCATCGCTAATCAGCTGGGACGTGGTGCTTTCGCAGCTGGATCTGGTGCTGCTGGTGCTATTATGGGAACGTGGAACTATATGTTGAAAATCAAACTTGTGGATCTTCACCCGACTTTTAAGGAGCTTGACTTGATGGCTAACCCACAAATCCGTCTTCGTTTCCGCGTTAATCAGGGCACTTCAGCTATCGATATTGATAGCTCCCTTAGAATGACGCTAACGAGTACTACACTTTCGAGCGGTAATACTTGTCCATTTATGGTTGCTTCATCTGCAAGTAACAATCCAATGAATAGCGCACTTTCTGTTGCGGGTTCGATTGCAGTTTCTTGGGGTGCTGTTGCCAATGCACTTGAACCCACTATTGATGGAACTTACATGCCTTTCACTACGTCTCGCCTGTATGTACCGTTAGTAGTAATAGCCATCATATTACACCGACAGTTTTTTTTCTTAGCTTTTTTGTTTAACAAGGAGAATAGGGCTAACCGTTTCGAATGCAATGCTACGACTTTGACGACACAACCTCTCGACCACCTTAGAACGAAAGAAAGCGCCACCACTTCAGAAGTAGTTTTAAATGCTCTCGTCTCATTAGAAGCGACAGCCGGTGGTTTCAACGAGGACAACCTCTCGACCACCTGGGAGTGAGAGGAGCAGGCAACACTTCAGATATAGTTTCACAACCTCCTTGAGACTGAAAAAGACTCGGATAGACTTTGAAAACCAAATTCAGATTGATCCTGAAGGATAAACTACTAAGTATATAGGCAAGGTTTCAATATTCACAATGTGCAACTGTGTCCAAAATCGAAATCGAAGGAAAGGTGCTGGATCCACCCGATAAGTGAATTTTCTGTAGCAGTATCGGATATTGATAAAGCAGAGAAAATGATGGATATTATTTTTATGGCTCGACTCCATCATAACGTTTCATGTCCATGTGGTAAGTCTATGAAGCGTTGGAATTACGCGCATCATTGTACTTACCCAAAGCATAAAGCTTGGGTTTTGACCATGCCAACTTCGGAGAACGAGCATTTATGGAGCATAAAACCACTCGATGTAAATGCTAACATCTTGGTGAATGATGAGCGAACTAATGGATTTACTTCAATGCAATGAATCCAGTCATACTTTGTTTTCCTTTCAAGTTTCATATAGGTTATTGAGACAAAAAGAAGTCATTGTCTTACATCAGCTCATCAATAGCAGCACATAGCTTCGGCGCCTTTTCAGTTACGAATTTGGATGCACGCAACCACTGTAGATATTGTTCATCAATAGCAAATACTTGCTTTACGGACTTGCCCTTGTACTTCCCGAAATTTAGAAGGTACGATCCATCATCGGATCCATTTGCAAACTTGCTCATAAGAAAATTGGCAATTTCCTCATCTAAATTTGGTTGATTACGAAGCCAGCGACACTAGCTAGGATCCTTTTCGTACACCGTCTGGATAGAGCAGTCTTTGTACTTGCCGAACGTAATAGCTGTGTCCATGGTATCTATATAGATAGATGGCATACTTTATCAAAATATTAATTATTTAAGCCGTAGTGAAATCAAGAACCGCACCCGTTAGACGATCGTAGGAGAGCTCTTGCTCACTCACAACCAATACGAGCATGTTTGTACCCTGGCAACCAGCATTAACACCTTGGACCTGAATGGCCTGAGGTACATCACGTTCCGTTAGGCGACTAACGTCAGCAATCAGAACGCGGTTAGTTAGCGACCAGGTCTGATAGACAAGAAGACCATTCACCAGCTCAGGAGTCAGATCACCATTAACCGAAGCGATCTTTGCCAGTTCGTTGTGAAAGTGGTGGAAGTCGTGTTCATGGCTAATGTCGAACACCTGAGTAGAACCAATACGAACATTGAAGTTGCGAATCGACGAACCAGGATGGAGAGTCCAAGGAGCACTATCAAAACGACTCTGGAACTGCTGAACAGCAGCCGAAGCGTAATTACCAGTCTGTTCGGCGAAAGGGAGGAGAATGACGTACTTAGCGTTCTTAACAGAAGCCGATAATTGAAGATCAAAAGCAGCATTCAGCTGACTCGATTGCTTTCCAATACCAGCGCGCTGGTAAAACCATTGAGCATAGCAATCATTGTAGCGAACCTTCTTGACGGGTTTAGAGATGATCGCCTGAGGGTTCTCGAGATGTAGGAACGGTACATACAGACGGGAAGTAGTGAATGGCATGTAAGTACCATCAATATTAGGCTCAAGCGCATTGACAACAGCACCCCACGAAATACTGAACGGGGCAGAAGCAGCAAGAACACCAGCCATAGTATTACCAGTAGAAGATGCCGCAACCATTACAGGACACACATTACCACTCGCGAGAGTAGTACTGGTTAGCGACATGCCCTTCGAAGCATCTACAGCAACAGACGAAGTACCCTGATTGATGCGGAAACGCAGGCGGATTTGAGGGTTAGCCATCAAATCGAGCTCCTTGAAGATCGGATGAAGATCAGTTAGCTTAACCTTAAGTATGTAGTTCCATGTTCCCATAATAGCGTTAGCAGTAGCAGTACCAGCTACGAAAGCACCACGAGCTGTTTGGTTAGCGATGGTAGTAGAGGCAGCAACGCTGCCAACCGAAGGCCACGCCGTAGAGAAGTCAGAGCCAGCATTAGGAGGGTTCAATAGAAGTCGGTGAACAAAGCCATCATTAGGGATAGATGCTCCACCAGTGGGTCCGGTGGTAGTAAAAGAAGATGAAAATGCGGTAGTGTTAGTGTATCCATCTCCAGTAGTCGAGTTCGTGGCAGAGCTGCCGTCGGGATCTCGAACACCGGGCACGAGAAACCGAAGCTCCTCTCCAAGATGACTGCTCAGACCATGTGGCCCACACCGAAAGTATCCATCTCACCACCAGTTGGCACAGAGCGTGGCACGGCAGCAGTGACGCCGGGCACTGCAACACCACCGGCCCTAGCGGGACGCTTGCCCACCCCGACTCGGGACACTTGGATTTGCATACTTGCAATTATCCGATGTAGGGAATTTGTCGTTCAATGTGCACGACGATTTGCATAGTAGCTGTTATATATCAGTGGGACACCAAGCCAAAATTAACCCTATTCACCTACTAATTAAATGAATTGGGTATAGGTGTAAGATATCAGTTCTTGGCTCCATGGGAAATGGGACGGGCGAAAACTGTTATAATCTATAGCCGCATCACACTGAAAAAAATCTTGAATATTGCTTGAGTCGGCCAGGGAAGACATCAAAACCCAATCACCCAAATGATGTAGCTTGAAGGAAGGAAGGTAATTTAAAGATCCTCCCGAATTACACTAAAATTAGTGGGCTATATGAAAAAGGCACTTGCGAACTGTGTGTTGCTTTCTTTAATGCTTGTTGAAGCTTACTGCTACACAGCAGATGCTGTGGAGCACGTACAGGATGCGAGTATTGGGTTAATAGAGAGCTTTCGAGGAGTGGTTGAGATTCAGTTCAACTACAAATCACATTCTTCTTTGCATCTGAAGGTGAATCTAAAACAGCATTTTCAGCTTACAAACCCTTCGAGTTGAGATAGAGCTCGAAAGGTCAGCATAAAACGAACACTAGTGGACGCTAGGAACGCGCACATTGCTACCATAACCAACCTACCTGTCATCCAGCATGCGTAAACGCCCCTCCAGCAGCAAACACACGCATCAAGCTGCATCCACTGTTACCATGCCTCAATCAATCCAAAAAAGCTTGCAGTTGCCGACGTTGTCATTTTGCTGCGCGCAGTGAACGCTTTCCGGCCTTGGCGTGCGCCTGTTGGTACTTCGAATGGTAGAATGAAGGTGTTCGAGGATATCCATTTTCACTGCCGAGGTTGGTGTCAACAAGCCGGGCAAAGTTCCCCTTACTAGGTTCGGTACGTTGGTGAAAGAGTTTGTGGAGCAGTTTGAAGCGAGAGAAAGACGTTTGCTGGATATCATCGCTTAGACTGATGATTGGGACGAAAAGACTGAGGCTGAAAACAGTATATAATAAAACAAGTAGCAAGCAATGGAAAGTTCTGGGGAACTGTTGCGACGACTCGCGATGAACGAGGCCAGCGACGACAATACACAAGAGGTTCTCACTGACTTACCAGCCTTCAAAGCAAGTCGGAAGTGTTCTGCAGAGCCCGGCCGTGCTCAAAAAGGTAAGATCACGAAGCGCGAGCGCTTGAAGACGGATAGCGAGGAAGACCGAGGAAAATATGAGTACAAATCTCAGCGACTAACATTTGAGAAGAAGAAAGCCGATCGGAAAATTTAGCACGATGCAGACGAAGCTGAAAAACGCCGCAAGCATGAGCTCGAGCTGGAAGATCGATGCAAAAACAAAGCCGAAGAAGAGCGTGAAAAGCGAATGTTCGATTTTTTCCGCATAATGTTGAAGCAGATTATCTCTAAAGAGTAAGAGGAGTTCGCTTGAAGCATTTAAATGCACAAAGCGGACTGAGCGGCATCAGGAAATAGGAAGGACTCCGCTTCATGCTTTTCAACGTACTGAGGACTATACTCGGTCGTGAGCACGGACATTGTTCCAAAACAGCTTGTAATCAGCCATCGAGACAATGGTCTTGCCATTGAGTTCCAGCGACATGCTATCAAAGACATTCCAGTTGCCACACTTTAGAGTAGCACAGAAACGATTGACAGCAGCGGTCTGAGCAGTAGCACCATTCTTCATCGATACCTTGTAAGGGAGCATGATGTAAGCATCGCGAAGACAGGCGAATCCTTCAGAACCGTTAAGCTGAGCAGTAGCATCAATGGTAATGACACCATTCTGGTACGAACCCTGATTCAGATCGATAACAAACGGTAAACGTTTGCCAGAAGATACCTTGATCTCCGGATCGCTCTTGAGCGAGCTCTGGTACAAATGTTGGTCGGATAGTTGAGTTTCACTCATCGTTGATTGTATATGGTTTCTAATATAGTTTGAACAAAATTAATTATTATGAGCGACCTTATCAAGCCGATCACGTCCGATCATGATCTGATCGATCTCGCGAAAAAGCTTGGCGTACATCTCGATAGCATCTATGAATCGAATGAAATAACAAAACCTATCTCAAAGAAAGGTTCAAATCTGGTTCTACTACAGCCACCTAACCTCGAGGTTGGCCACTGGACGGCTGTACATGATGGGGAGTACTTTGATAGTATGGGAGAGGCAGCTCCAACAAAGTATGGTATTGGAAAATACAATCCCAAGCAATACCAAGTACTTACGGGGATTATTGTGGTCTCCAGTGATATTCCAGGCCCCAAGCTGACCAAAGCTTTCAAGACTGGTAAGCTAAGTCTTACAGCTAACCAACTCAAGGGTAGTGGATCAGTTATCCATCTTCACCCCGCCTCATATGAGAAGGCACTCAAGGATCGCAAGGCAGGTCGCGGTGTGCGTCTGGACATTACAAGACATAAAAGTCAAGAAAGGATACAAGCGAGCTCAAGGAGGTTCTATCTGGTCCAAGGTATGGGGCGACATTAAATCTGCATTCAAGTCCGCAAAGGACTCTGGTTTGCTATCCAGAGCTGCTGATGTTGCTGTCCCCGCCCTTGCAACCGCACTCGGAGCTCCACAGGGTGCTTTCCCAGCACGAGCGGCAATTCGTTCCATGACTGGTATCGGTGTTTATGATTCTGATAGTGATAAGGAAGGAGGTCGTCTAACTATGACTGATGTTAAGAAAGGAGCGAAGCGTGCTCTTTCGTATGCTAAACGTAGAGGAATTCTAACCGATGTAGCCGATTCTGGGGAGAAGTACCTACTATCTAAGGCGACCAAGCCTGAGCATGGAGACCTAATCAAATCTATTCGAGGTGAAGTCCGTCGTAGTTATGGAGTAGGCGTTGCCAAGCCAAAGGGTAAGAAATTTGCTAAGGGTTCCCAGGAAGCTAAGGATCACTTGGCTAAAATTCGCGCAATGCGTAAGAAGCGTATGGTAGCTGGATCATTCCGTTTGTGAGAAGAAAAAGAAGCATTAGCTAACTTTTTTTTTGGTCTCAGCAACAACATTATTGAGACTGAAGTATCACGGAAGATTACCTTCTTGTCATTTTGGTTATAGATACTGATAGTAATTGTAGAGCGAGATCCATTATGGCAATTCATCCATGCATACTGACTCGGTTTATATGAAATAAGCTGTCCATTTGCTGCATCACCTCTATCAAATGCACTGACAATATCACCAGATGCAACGTATTCATTTTTGAAGAGATCGCAACGTACGATGTATGAACTGGTGGGGTGAATCTGAGGAATGATGTTAGACAGCTGAGCACTTGCAACGATCGCTGAGGCAGCGGGATAGGTACCTGCGGTTAGACCAACTACCTTTGCAAACTCAACATTATCGATAATAAGACGAGGGACGCGAGTTGTGGTAGGTAATCCAGTACCACCAGATGAGTATAGACCAGTTGCAGGTCTTGTCCAAGTACCACCGATAGTTGGCAAAGTTGTCGGCGTAGGGGAAAAATCTACCTGACAAGCGTAATAGACACTGTTTTCACTCAGCTTTAGGTAGAAGACGTTATTTCCTGATGGGTCGATTAAATATGCGCCAGCATTGACAAGGGCGGTCTGAATACTACGATTAATATCATCATAAGAATAAATACCATCCGGGAGAGTAATGCTGATAGTAGAGGTGGTAGCCGCAGTCGGGACTTCGATCTTGAAGCTTGTGTTTTGGAACTGCATCGGGGCGATATTATATTCCGAGTTGTACATGCTAATGCTTTGGACTGCACATATTACATCACGAAAGTCAGCAGCTGAACCAGGGAACGGTATTTCCAAGTTGAGTTGTAGTTTCTTGAACGAGATTAGTACTGTCGAGTTTCAGGAAGCTCACCATTTTAGTTGTATATTTATGAAATCATATTTAAGCGATAATCTGATAATATAAGACTTTATATAGATGTGATAGGCCGCGTATATAAGATTACCAACGAAGACGAGTCGATTGTTTATGTGGGTAGTACCACCTCTACACTGAAGAAACGATGGGGTCAGCACAAAAGTGCTTTTAGTGCATGGATGGAAGGCAGAGAGTTAACGTCGTGTTCTATCTATATACACTTTAAAGAGTTTGGCATTGATAACTTCATGATCACTCTCATAAGCGAGCATGACATCGGCAACCGTGATCAATTGCGTGAGTTGGAACAGTTATTAATCAATCGAACTAACTGTGTAAATCAACAACGAGCAATTAAAACTATTGAAGAGCATCAAGAGTATCAGCACAACAACTATGTTTCTAACGCCAGTAAACTTCAAGAATATCAACGACAATATCGAGCTGAAAATAGAGAGCGAGTATTGGCTCATAAAAATGAGAAAATGGGATGCGATTGCTGGTCTAACTATTCAAGAGATAATAAAGCAAGACACAGACGTTCTAAGAAGCACCTGCGCTGGATGGAGGAGCAGACTTAAAGATCGTCGGGATTGATTACTTCGTTTAAATTGTACTAAGCTGACTCTTAACGATATCTAATAGTAATACCTGACCTTTTCCACGATCGATTGCTTTACTGTATGCGATCATCATTTTATTGTCATCGATATTATTGATATTGAAGTCCTTGACCACCATCTGTAAATCACGCTTCGAATTAGCTTTTAAGATCGCTACGTACTCTGAATTCAAGCGAACCATCTTATCAGTAGCAAAGTAGCTGTGGCTAAGGAATATGATACTCAATTTAAAATGTCTTCCGCGAGTGAAGTAATGTGAAAATATATTCTTCTGAAGTAGCTTATCGTTGCTATAGTCAACTATGACGATAAGCTCAGGTTTGTTGGAACGCATAAGTGTATGGCGTACTTGATCGACTTTAGGTGGTGTATCGGGGTCAGCGAAAGTAATAAATTCTTCCAGTTTATCTCGGAGGTATTCATACAACTCTTGGTGTGGATTGCGGGCGATGATCGTTAGATGCGCGAATACGTGTGGGGAATGCATGAGGATGAGCATACAGAGATTGTTCTTCCCACTGAACGAGGGACCAAGGACAACCATTCTAAACAACTTTTTGATGTCAAGCGCAGGAATGTCGCCCATACCAGCAGACTTGAATTTCTTTGGCAAGGAAGCGCCGAAATCTGGAATACCGCTCATGATCGTGTCTTTAATCACTCGGTCTATATAGCTCGAGACAAAAATAACTATGAGTTCAAGTTTCTCTTATCCCCAGCCAATTTTACATCGCCTATCTATAACCCCGCGTTCTATCTAACGTTGGATGCCAGTGGATATCTTACCTATGAGTATGCGCAGACGCTTTACCTCGATAAGAATGATTATCGCTTGTCTTATATTACAGGGATTACCCAAGGAACAGCAACACAAGGTGTAGCCCTTGTTCCAGGTACTAATAACGATATTAGTGGAATTGGAGCATTGTCATGTAGCAGTCTAACTGTTAATGGTTCCAGCGTATCATCGCCCCCATCGTACCTAGTCAGGATCATGCCTGGCACGGCCGCAAACAACAAAGCGTTGGTTCTTGGAGCCTCGGGAGAAATCGGAACGATAACATCGCTGACAGCAACTAATATCTATGGAACGCTACAGACCGGAACGCAAACAGGTATCACATCTTTAGGAACGCTTTCAGGGCTGACTATCGGAGGCAATCTAACTTTTACAGAAGCATCGCGAAAGATAACTGGTTTGAGCAGCATCTCGGCGACGACTCTCACTGGAGCTGTTTCAGGCTCTCAAACAGGTATTACAGCTGTTGGAACGCTATCTAACCTAACGCTTTCGACAGCTGGAACGGGCCTTCAGATACCATCAATGAAATTTTGAAACTCAACGACATCATTGTACGATACGTTCAATCACTCATACTACATCGGAGTATCTCTGGGAGGCGTTGTAGCTTCTAAAGCTCTGGTAGTCGATTTAAACAAGGATATTGGTAGTATCCGTACCATCGATGCTGAGAACATAAATGGAAGTGTATCGGTATCTGGTACCCTCGGCGACTTTGGCGGTCTTCATATCAATTCATCGCTCGTTATTACATCAAGTCGAAATATTGTTAATATCGGGACGATCACAACTTCGGGTAAGATCAATTCTACAGGGTGTCAAATCTCTGGATCAGATGTGATAACTTCGAGTGGCATATCAGGAACGCTACTTACAGCAGCTTAGCCCAATATTACGTCAATTGGAAAGCAAACATTGCTAGAAGCTACGGCTGCCCGTTATGAAGTAGCCGCTGGTACTACTGGGAGTGGATCCGCTGGTAATTCAACATACCCGATCCAAATCAGAAACGACTCTGACACGATCGGCGCTATTGCAGGTATCTCTCTCACGGTTGATGGTACAATCTCTGACGCCATGCCGCCAAGCTGCGTTATAGTCGCTATTCGACCCACTGGGTCGTATGCCACGTGCAATTTAAAGGTTTTTACTCGAGTGGGATCAGCTGCATATGATCCTATAACGGAGAGAATGGTTATAACTCAGGGAGGACGTGTTGGCGTCGCAGCTGGATCACCTGAATCGCAATTGCATGTTATCGCGAGCTCATCAAACCTCTACGGATCATGGCAACGAGCTCAGGAATGGTGGAATGATCGCGCAACGCCAATTAAATGCTGACTCATCATACACAATGAGGACGGTGGAGCGGCAGCTAACGGCGTATCGTTTGGGACATACACGAATGACAATTGCGTTTCTTTACAGCCGGTGGTAATGCAATGCTTCTTAGCACAAGCAAACGACTTGCAGTCGATCGTGAAGATCCCGAAGCTACAATCCACTCTGGGGGTGCCATATGGGCTGACGATGCGTTTCACTGCAAGGGCAACGCGAGCAATGCATACTATCGATGGAACTGGGGTCTCAGCAACTATCCAGCCATCGGTAATGACGCAACAAGCGGAGCGGTTCGAATTGGATCATGCAATGCTTCTTATATATGGCAGAACTATATCTCTGCCAGGGCTGGCAGCTTCACGAACGCGAGTGACCGTCGCATCAAACGAGACATCATTGACATACCCTATGGCTTAGCTGAGGTTATGCGTATGCAACCAAGGAAGTTTGCTATGAGATCTGATGATTCATTGCATGTGGGATTTATCGCCCAAGAGATGCTCGAGATCATACCTGAGTGTGTGTCGGGGGTTGAATCGCCTGACGATGAAATGAATGACTCAAACGAGCCGACAAATCCTATGGGTATCGATTTAGCATCATTGGTATCAGTATTGGCGAAAGTTATTCAAGAGCAGCAAGCTCAGATAGAGGAATTGAAAGCAATAAGCAAAGCTTAGTGTCCTTGACACGGGCTTGGCGCCCTCTGTCGTCAGACAAATTATCGCTGAGTAAGTATAGACAATGGTCGCGTTCAAGTTTCGAGTTTCTCAACGAAAGAGGAAAAGTATGATGCTTTGTTTGCTGATGGTCGCATTGTATCTTTTAGGGGTATCAAGAGGAATCCTCAGCCTTATGCACAATACAATGATCGTACGTCGTTGAAAGCGTATCAAAATTGTGCTCATAAGGATAAGAAGCGGCGTGAAGCGTACTACAAGCGACATGGTCCAATAGGCGAAGAAAACCCATACACAGCCGACTAGTTTTCCAAAACTTTTTTATGGTAGATAATATAGGAATCATGGGTTGTATGCCAAGTAAAGAGATCAAAGCAAATTTAACGTCTGATAATCCAAATCAGGTTATAGGATCAACCATGCTTAGAGCGGATCGGATAGTAGTCTTAGGGGATTCAGTATTCCTACCAACCAAAAATGGTGATGGTGAGGATGCTATACTTGAAATATCTATCAATGATAAAAAAATCGAAGTCCATCGAGGATATTGAAATAAACTCGTGTGGAGTGGTATTAAGTAAGCTTAGAGCCCTTGGCTCGGTGCTGGCGCCCCTTGCCTTCAGGTAATTGCTTAGATAGCAAAAAACGTCTTCACGGTCTTTTTTTCTTGGGTTGGTAAGCCCACATACGGCCACCTTCGGTTGGGGTCGAAGCATCTACCTTCCTGATTGACTTATCGAGATCAGTGGCCCATACAGCGGCCTGAGTCTTCTGAGGGCGGTCATAAATGATAAGATTCTTCATGATAGCTTTGAGTTCAGCGACGTTGTTATCGGCGTTATCGCCATAGCTACCAGCTGAGCTGGAAATAATGCGGGGGTTAAAGAAGAACATGGTTGTAGTAGTCTCGTGATAATTTCTTTAAATTCTTTATCATCGATGAGACGATTGCTGTACATATCTACTGTGAGCGACTTGAGCTGCTTGATGATGCTCGGATTATCATTCCCAAGCTCAACCTCCCCCTTGAGCTTGTCATACTCAGCTCGAAGTGTTTCAAGTGGATCCGTGAGCTTATCGTGGAAATTGTACTGGAGATGAGTTATGGCAAGGATCTCCTTGAACATTTTTTTATCTTCGATGCTAAGCTTGTCATACGTAGGCTGATCGATATGATTCTTATATACAAGACTTCGGAGCATTGATTGAAGGCTATCACTAATCTGACACTTAGGTCCGCACTTGCGTCGATTAGGTTGAACGATAACAAGTGTCTTCGCATCGAGGTCAGGAATACGGATATACTTGCTACCGAGTTGTCGATAAACGTAGGCACTTGGCGTAGCTAAGCCCTGAATCTCGTTCAGATTGTAGGTTCTTTCCACGTCTGACCACTCCGTCGAGGGGGGCTACACCTGCTCCTCTTAGACCACGACCTTTAAGCCCCTCTCCGCGAGAACGCTTTGCGAACTCGTCATCTTCCTCGATCTCCTGAGCTGCATCGCTGTATCTTGTAGCCTTCGCGTTAAATACAGCTTTAGTAGCTCTCATAGCTGATTTCGCTGCCTTTAGTGCCGATCGAGCTGATTTTGAGCTATTTCCTTTGACAGCATTCTTTGATTCATGATATCGCTTTTGAGCCTCACCATCTTCCTGATAAGCCCGTTCAGAGTCATCGTGAAGCTTTTGAAAATTAATTTTAAATATGGTTCAATACCTTGTCGTCTGATAACATGAGCCGTATTCATGATTGCTTCATTCAATGTTTTAAGATGATCATCAAGACTTTTGCGTCTTTGTTGATCAAGTTTCTTACTTTCAACCAATGTTGCTGCTTCCTCATCATTTGGTGGGAATGGATACTCAACTTCCTTAAGATATTTATCCGAATCCTCAAATCCATCGAGCAGCGACAGGAATGTATCCATCCATCTGATATTCTTCATCAATCCCTTCCACGCCTCTCCAGATACTTGCTTGTGTTTTCCATTTCTAATATTCAATGGTCTGGTTTCAGATGGCTCACCAAAGTAGTATTCAGGATGAGTTTAAACAGTACCCTTAGCCTCAACGGTAGGTTTGAGTCTGAACGGGATTTTAACATCTTTAGAATTGATTTTCCTGTAATAATCAGTTAAGATTTGTTGAGCATCATTGTCGGCGTTAGATAGACTTTGATTCATATCTTCATCAATTCCAGTCAATGTACTCTGGCGTGCCTCTCCTTCACCTTCTGTGAAATCATTCACATCAATTTCTGTCTCCTCAACCCCGATCACCTCTAATTCAAGTCCTTTCGATCTGACCATATCTACAAATGATTTGAGTATAAGTTGCCAATTGACCTTCTTGGTGATAGCCGGATTCATTTGATTACTTTCCTTACCAAAAGCACCAATAGTACTTCCCTTGATCCATACATCACCGTTCGCATCAAATGGGGTTGCTTTGTTGGTTGCTTTGAGGATAGGAACAATTTTCCTCATTAAACCATTGGATTCAAGTAGTTCCTTGTTTTTAGCAACGATCAAATACATTTTTAATTTATTATCAGCCTGATCAGAAGTTGTGGATGTTGAATTATCGAAGAGAAAACTGTCTTCAAGCCGCTGTTTGCTTTGTTTATAGTCAAGCGGTGTGCTTGATAGGCTACGCTTATTACCAATAAGCCTCTCCCATACCTGATGCGGTGCATTTTTATCCTCTTTACCCATCTCACTTCGCTCACGTTTCTCATTGACATAACTGAGGAATCTAACATCGTTTGTGATGACAAATCCAATATGATCGTATGTCTCTTCCCAATCAATGCTTGGAACTAAAACAATCTCGTTCAATCTAATACTGTATGTCTTAGCTCCGTTTACAATATAATACTTCGTTAGCTGACGTCCATTAGAAGCAAGGGGATGAATACCGAGTTGAGCAAGAATTGGATAAACCTCAAATATTTCCCCTACCGCTTTCTTAAATTCGCTTTGAGAGATTTGCTCATCATCGCTAAGTAGAGTATCAACTGTTGGTGATTCATCCTCACCAACCGCGACATCTGATGTAATAGGTCGAGCTTGAACGTTTTGATCATGTTTTTCAACACGAGGAGTGTTAGTTCCATTTTCTACTGTTCGAGCACTATTATCGACTCCAACATCTACCATAGGGGGGCGAACATTTACTTCAGGATCAGTTGATACATCAGAGTTTATGTTGGAGTTTTCATTATTCAGATATTTTTTTAAGTCTGATTGGGCAATCACCTGATCAACATATCATTCAAGGTTTGCTTAACTTCTGTTGGAACAGGCCCGTCAGGACCAACACTCATATTGGTCTGAGTGGATTCAGTTGATTTCTTCGCTACAGTAGTGATACCATTGGTAATATCCGTCGCCCACGATGCACCTTCGTACATTTCACGCTTCGCATTAGCTTGCCGAACACGACGTTGAGATCGTTCAAGAAGCTCCTGTAGTTTCTGCTCTCTCTGAGCGAGGGATGTAAAATGGGGAACATTGTCTATATCATCAGAATCATAAAAGAATGAGTAGATAATTACCAGTAGCTTGGCATGACCGAGTCGTGACGAAATCAGACATAAGAATGACAGATGTGATTTCGCTCATTTAGATGGCTTAGGTAACGATCCTTGATGCAGTGGAAAGGAACGCCAAATATTGTCTCCAATTCGTATCGATACTTACGGCTAACTACTGTCTTACGAAAATTTGAAGCTGCATCAAGATCCAGCTACTCGTTTTTAATTCGGCTCACCTCCTGGATGATCCACAACTTTTGCCGTAGCTTAGCAAGCTCACGGCCCTTTTCTAATCAGCTGGAACACATTATGAAGGAATTATTATATATGTCAAGTCATATATTTTTCCAAAAATCTCACCAAAAAAACTTCAAATAGTATACTTGTGTTAAAAGCTTACAGAGGATGTCTGTATCGAATTTATTTACAAGCTGATTATGACTCATTTTTTTGACGTGGGGTGAAACCCCCGTCCGGAGCGACTACGTCAGCTCTTTGTTGCCACCCAGTACTCCTTTTCAAGAGTCGATCCTGTTTTTGTTCATTAAACGAAGATTTGAGACTGGCTCCCACGAATCAGGTTCATTACCAACTCACTGAACCTAGTATCTGTACTTTCCAGTTCGCAACTTTTTGTGGTCCAAGATCTTCTCTGCTTCAAGGATATCACCTCGGTTGATGGTTGCTTCAGTCGTCGCCGATTGCACCATCTTGAGATCATTGGGAGCCTTGTAGAGTGTGTGCCCATTTTTTTTACTTGATTTGGACGCGATAACCATCCATTCCAACAATCGAGTACACTTTTTTCCACCTAGCAGCTTCCTTATCAAACGTCCTCTTCTTTAGTCGGTAAAGGACATTGGTACCAATCTCGAGCTCATTATCAATTTTATCAGCTTCTGCTTGGTTATGGTTCAACTCAGCCTCAATTACCTTGCCTTTGGCTTCATTGGGTGTCATTCCAATTGATCGATGAGAAGTGGTGTTGTAGTTAGTAATAATGTCGCTGATGAGCTTTTGCGTAATCCTCTTAGGAGACATTTTGGTTAGTCTCTGCTTTAGCGTTCTATTGAAGCGCTCGATTTTCCCCATAGTACCGTGATCACCAGGCTCATTGTTGAAGCGTTCGATCTTCTTTGCTTTAAATAATTGCTGAGCTTTTAAGTTCATGAACTCAGACCCATTGTCGCTTGTGATAATATCTACCTGATAAAATCGGACGAAAGCTTTTAGTGCTATTAATACCGTGGCAGCTGTCTTATTCGATAAACGTTTCGCGTACCCGATGCGGGAGTTAATGTTGATACCAGTCAGAATCGGTTGTTTTCCCCAGAACGCAAGGTCGATTTGCCAAGAATTCGGGTTATGTGAGGCGATTTTGAACCCATCGAATCTCTGCTTTTGCTCTTGGAATCTCTGAATTTCTGACTGTGTAGCATACCAATCCTTCACCAGTTTTAGAGTTATCTTGGGATCTAACTCACGAGCCTTCTCATGTAGAGCCTGAGCACCGATATAGCCAGTTTTAGTGTCATAGTAAAGTTTCGTAAGTATCTCATCCATGGTATATGTTAGATGGACATAAAAAAATGTGATAGCTTGGATAGCGATTAAATATTAAGAGCTACGGTAGTAATACCATCCTCAAGCACAGCCGCTTGTCATAGAAATATGATAGCGCTGTCTTTGTCTGACTGTAGGTGATGATAGATTTAGTCTCTTTCGACAATCTAACCCCCTTGTTAGTGCCTTGAAGTGTGATACTATCTCGCACAACAGACTCGAACCCATTAGGGCTAAGAACATCACTATTGCGTCCACGGCCCTGTTGCACACCCTTGGCTGAAACCTTGACCTTGTACGATTCGTCTGGTAGATAGCAGATGTAGTTTTTGGAGGATAATGAGACCATAGCATCACCTGACCATTCATCCTTAAATAGACCAGTGGTACGACGATCAAACTTAGCCACATCCGTGTTATAATCACGTGGGAACCAATCATACTTGTGCTGTTTGAGTGCTCACGTAGATCAGGTTTGATAGTCTTGGAACGGATTATCACAACTGAACGCGATGTAGGCGGAGTCCGTATCCATCTCCAGATACTGAAAGTCTGAACGATCGAAGTAAAAGTCGATGCAATCATAGTAGAACTGGAGCATGCGTAGCTTAGCGAGCTGGTAGATAGCAATCGACAAATGGATCGGGTTCTTGTGCTTTAACCTGCGCTTCATCATAGTAAGCTCGCAAGCATCGTTGAGCTCCTCTAATCCATGAAAGGTGAAGTGCTCAATCTTTGAAGCAATTGCCTTCTTATCTGACTCATACTTATTTTCCTTGTGCTTGCTCATGTCCATTCCAGATCGACCAAAAGCACTGTTCCCTACTAGCTTCATCATCTCAGCAATCATAGCCTTGGAATTGTTAACATCACCCTCTCACCGAGCGCTAGACACCGCTTCCATGAATGGAGCAAATGCCTTGTGTGAGCTAGCTTTGATGAAGTTGTATGTCTGGGTGATTTCCATACCATGAGATAGGTACCACTTGAGCAAAGGCGTGTAGATTAGGATTTTCTCACCAAATTAGCTGCCAATCAATTTGCGAGCTGGCTTCGATCTGCTTTTCTCTCGTGTTTGGTTGTAGTCATACATATGTTTACCAATGATACTCTCATCCGTACAGTCAATCAGTGTATTTTTGAAGATGGGGGTCATCTCACCAAAATACTGCTTCAAGTGTTCTGGTGTCTGAATATCACTCTCGAGAAAGTCGAAGATCTTATCGTTCTTGATGTCCTCAACAATGTCTGGATAAGCTTCGATAGTTGTAAGTCTTCCGCATGGCATGTCATTACCGAGAGCCCAGAGATATAGAGCATTAGCATCGTACCCGATTACCTTCTTACACAGCTTACCACCACGAATCTTCGTCTCATTGCGCTTAGCGTAGCGATTGAAGATAATGGATGGACCACCAGCAATGTTAGCTTTCATCTTACCGTAGATGCCCTTCTCCTCCTTGTCAATGGAATAGACCAGTCGCTCTGAGTTGAACTCGAGCAGCGGAAACCCTTGAGAGACATATCCTTGCGAGCGGTGTTGCACGAAATACAACTAATCAAGATGTTGCCGTCGATGTGCCCAAGCTTGTTATTGATTCGATCAGCTGAGACAGTTTCAGTGCTCAAAGGTCCGTACCAAAGACCACAAAGATACTTCTGTTGATTTAACAGTATATCTAGGTGTCCTAACGTCATACCAAACTCGCGCTTAGCCTCAACATCCTGACTCTTGTAGCCGCTCATACGCCTGCTAGGGAATCGAAACGCTTGAGGAGACGTCTTACTAGGATATTGGAGATTGTCGAAGCATGTTTGATACATGACTTTCTCCGAGAGACCGGGTAGGGATACACCATCAGCAAACATGTCAAGTTCAAAACGCTTGAATAACTCACGCTGAGCCTTTATGGCATTGATGAAAGGTACCACATCCAAGTTGTTGTACCAGATCAGCAGGTCCTTGATCGACTTCATCCCATAGTGCTCCCAGACGAATTGCACGCGCTTATAGTCATCATCGCTGATGCTAGTTCCACTGAGATCGCTATCGAAAGCTGGCTTAGGAGGAATCGTAGTCTAACTTAGAACGTTGAACGAGGTAATGAACTCGTACGGGAAAATGCCCTTACCTAAGCCGCAGACACATCGAATCTTGTTGTCGCATTTGCAGTCGCCTAGATATGTGCTGAGGTACTTTGCATAGCTCGTACCAGCTGGTGCATAGTTGCTAATATCGAGCATTTTCATGTTCGAGGTCGCAATGCACATGTAGCTAGGATTTTTGATTACCGATTTGATGTTGTCTGTACCAATAAAGGCGAAGAGATCGTTCTTAATCAGATTTACATCGTAGCGACCGCTGTTGAACCCAAGCACTGGAACTTGATCAAGGTGCTGCTTTATCCTACCATAGTCAGACCTCTGCTTACCAAACCCGAGGGTGCTATGGAAGTCGAAGAAGCTGGCATATCTCCCTTCTTTAATCCAACCATCCACATCGATCATCTTGTAGGTCTTGTCGAGTTTAGCACCTGGAATCTCCATACCAGTCAATCCGTGAGCATCGATAATTTTCCGCAGGAGGATCTCGTACTTGTGCACTTTGTGCTGGATCTTGATCGATACCTGGTGAATATATTCGAACATGTCCGTTAGTAGCATCTTCGGTTCATCGCTGACGAAGCAGCGCACCTCCTCGATTAAGATATCCGATACAGATACTGATACGGGGATATGCTCATTGGTGAAGACAGTATTCTCACCATGCTGTGTCATAACTAGCTTTAGAATGGCCTCAAAGTCATACACGAGATAATGATCTAGGTACTGATCAATGCCCTTGATGGAGTACTTGTTTAGCATTGATCGAATAGTGTTCGGGGCTGGTCTATAGATAGTTGGCTCAGCTGGAAAGCTCTCGATGTTTACAAGCTCACACTGATTTTTGGCATGGTCGCGTAGCTTAGTAGAGCTAACGAAAATCATTTCACACTTCGAGCATTGGTACTTGGACTGAAGCATATCAGCGTTCTTGATGTACAAAGCATGCTTCTCATGTGATAGAATACCCATAGCCACTCCTTCTCTCTCCGAACGACGGATACACTCAACATTACCGGTCTTTACATCCATTGAGTAGACGTTAATACCGAAATGAAAGCATTCCTCAAGCTCGTCGAGCTGTAGGAGGTCAAACGGCTTAAAGCTACGGAACAGACTAAGCGTATAGCTGATACCCTTGTAGGAGCAGTAGCGCTTGAATACTTCCTTCACTTGGGCCTGGATCCGACGAGGATCTTTCTTAGCATGCTGATGTAAGTACCATGCGATACAGTGGACCACACACTTGTTATTGGCCTTGGGGGAGTTGATTACGTGCTTGTTTCGCGGATATTCTGTGGGATAACAGCTTCGCTATCGCCGACTGCATGCTCACGAAAGTAGATGTAAATTTTGAACCCAGTGATTGACTTCAGCTTATACCCCGATTTGGGGTAGTTCAGCGTGTTAGCCAACTCCATCGACCTGATCTCTGAGATAATTTTCTTACGAATGTCAGATCGACTGTTGGTAGCAACAGGGGTCTTAAATACGTAAGTGTTAGCCAGATTCGGGTGCCAGTACTGGGTAAAAGTACCATCCGTTAGGCTTACGAGATCGTAGCCAAGAGCAATGTTTACCTTGAAAGCGTTAGTTTAGCTTGGAAGCACGTTCTCGAGCTTGTCGTAGAACTCAGTAGGCTGGATACCTTCATACAGGTGCGACTCCATGTGTTTTCCGTTGTAGAAACGATACTTGGGGTCAGTCTTGTAATTCGGGGACATGTGCTTCTTCAGAGACTCGACAGAGATCTTGTATTGCTTAGCTAGCAGCTTCTGATTGCTCGGACGGGAAACGTTGCTAACATAAACCATCTTACCAGTTCTACCACGCACCTTAACGCGGTAGGTACTGCCCCAGCGAACAGCATCAATGTTCAATCTCGTTAGACCTTCGAGCTCGTATGCAAACATGTTGCCTATATATTATTGGCGATATTATTCCTGTGGAAATGACTTTATAATCATTGGATCTTGTATCAGGATCGACTTTATATCTTTGCCCCATACAAAAAATTTCGAAATTAATTAATTCAAATACTTGACGTAGGGTCTGTCGCGCGTTTGCAACCAGCGATAGTATTTTGGATCGTGAGCCTTGACCCAATTGAATGTCTTATCACTGTACTTGTCTTTGCCTCCAATAACCGTTCTTGGGAGTAAATTACGAGCTAAATCCAGTCTAGAGGCTTCAGATACGATATCACACTTAAATAGGAAGCGGATGTAGGAGTCATCCACCCCCAATAACGACTCTGGCTTTCGATTTCTATACTTACCAAATGCTAACCTCGTCTCACTAAAAGAAGTCAGACCACGGTCTTGACACTCCTTACAGTATTTGTAGCTACCTCGGTACCGACATTGGCAGCCGAGGCACGCCTTATAGTGCCCACCAAAGAGCTTAATACATCTGAACCAATGAAGTGATGGTTCTCATCGATGTCGATAATAAGGAAGTGTCGCTTGATCGGGGTGTTGCAATAACACCGTGGGTTGACATTAGGTCGATAGCCAGGGCACGGATAAACTTGCGTTTTACCTATAGGTATCCATTCACCCTCTACTGCATGCCAGAACCACCCAGACGAATGGTACTGACTAAGGTCACCGAGGACATCCTTCAAAATCGTAAGCGTGGTGCCGTCAGTCATCGTCTATATCGGATTGACTTTTTATGTGAGATTGTTTTTTAATTAATTAACTAAGTTCGGTTTCACCGTAATATATCGGTTTTCCCTGGTGCTTGCAGTATCCAATATGTAGCCCACCTTGTTCAGCTGCACCATTCCTACGAGACCGGCGTTCGTCGTTGGACTTAGACTCGGCAACTGAGAAGTCTTAGCTAACACGTGCGGAAAAGAAATCCATCTTTTCAGCCAACGACATTCCTTCCGACCAAAAATCTTCAAATGCGTCTTCATCTGGGTGAATCCACTTCGCTTTGATCGCTTTCTTCCGCGCTAATCGGGCTTGTAAGTTCAAGCAGCGCTTGTAGGGACGCTCCACAGACATGAAGCACAGTGGTTGACCTTCGACGTCACCAAATTTTGTCTGAATGTTGAAATCAGTACCAGGTGCAAGCCTTGGGCCACGTTTTTTCCAGTGTTTCGATAGTGGTTGGCCTCGAAGCAGAAGATCGCGCTGGTCTGGATTCAGCTTTGCGAACAATCGCTGTCGTCGCAATGAAGGATCGAAGACTTTCAAACGGAACTCGTTGCTGCCCTGATCGTAAATGAAACTGAGAGTAGTAGGTAGCGGCACATTATATCGTCATTTTTTTACTTACCGTATTTTACCGCCGAGAACATTCCTAGAACCTTCTTTTGAGACAGCTGCTATTTTGACGACGCAGCCTCTCGACCACCTGAGAGCGAAAGCGACGTCTTTTGGATCTTGGCGTAGTTTTAGAGCAGTTACTGCTGGACCGACAACATTCAAACTAATTGATAAAAACAATATTCGTAGAACACTACGCCGGCAGTTTTTACCGCAAGGAATAGCGCGACTATAATATATGTGGCGTCTCATCATTGGGTGGAAGTCAATGTCACACCTTCATCTCCGCTTAAATACGCTCGGAATTTCTCCCTCCCTTCTTCCTCATTCCAGAATCCGCCGCCTGAAGGGAAGATGGTGAAGCTTTTCTGTGCGATCGTTGGTGCGGCGGGCAGCGCGTTCTCGGTGAGGGTAGATGAGAGCGACACGGTGGACGACTTGAAGGACGCCATCAAAGTGAAGAAGATGTACCAGTTTCCTGCGGATGAGCTGCAGCTGTTCCTGGCGAAGACGGAGGGCGGGGGATGGCTGACGGAGGCAGACGTGAAGAACGGTGTGAGTGACACCACTGGGCTGAAGCTGTTGGACATTGCGGGAGCGCCACTCAACTTGGTTGACTTATCGGAGGAAGACGTGCGGTTCCGACTCACGAAGGACGATGTTAAAGCTGGAAAAGTCCCTGTGCACGTGCTGGTGGTGGTTCCGGGGAAGGGGAAACGTTGTCGGGCGGATGGATGGTTTGGTGAGTCTTTCCTTCCGCTGCCGAAGAAGCGCAAAGTGGACAAGAACAAGGAAGAGATCAACCAAGTTACGAGGTTTTTCGAGATGAGAGATTTCCCTCCGTTGGCGCACAAAAAGATCGAATATAAAGTGATCGTGGAGAGGAAGGCGTATCGTGTGATTTTTACCGAGTTGATGAACGAAGTGCAGTCAAGCTTCGAATACGTTGAACCAGGCAAGGATAGTGAACCAGGCAAGGATTCCAACCTGATTGTCACGGGGAATCCCGGTATTGGGAAGAGTCGGTTCTACCTGTATTGCATCTTTCAACTCATTCTTGGTGAGCGAGAGGATGTTAAGAAGCTGCTCCCATACGAGTTGGTGTTGAACTATGGCTCGGACTTTCGCAAGTACGATGCCGAACGCAAGGAATTTGTTGAATTGGACGGAGAGGAGGTTGTTTCGCTGCAGACGCAACGCCGTGTGCTCCGGCTTGTCGAGGCAGCATCAACACAACTTGTTGGCTGGAGCGGAGTCTCGATTTTGTTTGCTTCACCTGGTGTTAAAGGCATACAGGATTTCGCAAAAGTGGACGGGGGGACGTATATCATGCCAGCGTGGACCTTGGAGGAGCTGAGAGAGTACAACTCATTGCTTCCCGATAACTTGCAACTTGCCGAAGACGACTTGGTTTCGAGATACGACATCTTCGGTGGAATTCCTCGGTTCGTCTTCACGAGAGCGTCTAACGTGAACGTCAAAATACACTGGATGAGGCAGTCAACTCATGCAGTGCGATGAACATCATTTCTTATGCAAGAAGCAATCACTCTGTGAAGGAGGAAGACTATAGCCATCGTGTCCTTGAAATGGTACCTACCCGGGCTGATTTTCGCGCGGACTACCATTTGGATTTTCTGTCCAAGCACATCGCCGAATTGGTTGTTGCCAAAGTGCATGGAGAGAGCCTCGATAAAATATCGGAATTCGCTATAACTCACGATGATGATGACTCGGGAAGTACGTCTGTGGTCCGCGGCAAGATATACGAGATGCTCTGCCACAAATGGTTAAGTCTGCCCCAGCAGAAAAAACTACACTTTCGCTCGCTGTGCTCGACAACTCTGAACGATTTGACCATTCCACAAGAGATGCAAACGGTACGCTTCACTGCTCTTGACAAACTACAGCTTGCTGAGGGCTGGACGTACTACCGGCCGACATCGAAAACGTTTGGAGCGCTGGATGCATTCATCTCCGATGGAAACAAGTGTTACGGGCTGCAGATGACACTCAACGAGGACCATGGTATCAAAGCTGCGCCAATGAACAAGTTTCTCAAGTGGTTGAAGGATGATGCTCGCCTCAACACGGATCAGTTTTACTTCATATTCGTGGTTCCAAGAAAGATTGCAGATTCATATCGCAAACAAGCAGCCAGGACGACAACCGGTGCAGCCAGCCAAAAGCCTGGAGCTTCGGCGAAGGTGAACCAGTTTGTAACAGCACTGGACGTATTCAGTGGGGGCAATTGATGTTTTTAGTCCACACTCCAAAATAACTCCGAGTTTCAGGCTACGTCGGGAGCTGATCGCTTTGGATCTAATCGTTCGCAAAAACCCAGTAATGGCACTTCTTACTGACTTGAACGCCGTGTGGATGTTCTTCTGATTCTCCGGAGATGAAGATGGCTGTGCTCTCATCCAGACGGCGACCATCGCGAATCGAGGGGAGGCTTTCGAGGTGATCAGGAAGCTGTTGGCGCAGTCTCCCATTATTGGTACCGAGATTAAACTCCCGTACATTCAAAATCCCGTGAAGAGATTGAAGCTGAAAAATGTGTTACCACCTATCGGAGAGGGTGAAAGTGGCGGGATTCGTGAGAGCATCGAACGATACTATAATATCGCCAGTATGTTAGGTCCCGACTTGGACATGGCGCGTGCGATAAGGGCAGATCACTCGATCTATTCCCACGCTCAGTTATTTCAGCTGATTCTTGGATCGTCATGCTGCATTAATAAAAAAAAATATTTTCATCCTGATAAATATAAAGTTTGTAACATACAAAGATGGCGTACTCAGCCAAACAATACGAAGCTAACAAAGAGCGAATCAATGCCGCACAAAAGCGCTACTATCAGTGCACACGGGACACTCGCTTGTCATACCAAAAGAGCTACGACGATAAAAATAGAGACCAAATTCGAGCTCAAAAGCGTAAGCCTAAAACCGAACTTATTGAAGACAAAGTCGAACCTAACAGCGAAACCGAACTTAATTAATTAATTTTTTTCTGATAAAAAGTCAAGCCTAATAGGCAATGACAACACCAGGCTGGCTTAAAACCTCCAACAATGCATAAGTCAAATATTTGAATTAATTAATTTCAGATTTTTTGTATATTAGTATGATATAAAGTCGATCCTGAGACAAGATCCAAAATATTATAAAGTCAAATTTACGAGAATAATATAGCCACGCTTATATATAGGCAACATGTTTGCATACGAGCTCGAAGGTCTAAAGAGATTGAATATTACACCTATCAAATGGGGTAGTAGCTTCCGTGTTAAGGTACGCTGTCGTACTGGAAAGATGGTATTTGTCAGCAACATCTCCAACCCCCAAAATATGAAGCTGGTAGCTAAGCAGTACAATGTTGGTATCGATACTCTCAAGAAGCACATGTCTCCTGACTACAAGGCTGACCCGAAATATCGCTTCTACCTATGTCGAGTATCATTTATACGAGGGGATTCAGCCAGCAGAATTCTACGACGCACTCGAGAACGTACTTGCGAGCCAGAAATCTGCTTTCAAGATTAATATTGCACTTGGATACAACCTCGCTAGTCGAACAGATGATAGCGATACCCGATACTTCCACCCGAATTTGAGCAACACCTCGGTGTTCAGCTCACCGATTGCTATCAATAGCAAGGGTGATATTCGCAAGAAGGTCATTTCGGAGATTCGTTCGATGGAATTAGCTGACAAGCTTAACTACCCCAAATCGGGATATCTGGTAAAGGCAATCACTGGATTCAAGATTTACATCTATCAGCGCGAACACGCACTGGGTGATAGTAAAGCTGTCATTCCAAAGAATATCCGCGACAACAAGAGTGTAATCAACTTCCCAAAGACTAACAACAAGTGCGTATTTCACTGCATCGCATACCACAAGCAAGATGAACCAAAAAAGGATCCACGTAGAATTCAAGCTCTGGTAAAGCAGACATTCAAGCAGTACTGCTCGTACAAGGACATCAATTATACACTAAGCCTGTTTCGCAGTTTCAAACCAATCGACATTCTCCAGTTTGATGAGCTTGAGGACTGCTTTCAGCTAAGCATTAATGTATTCATGATGGATGTGGAGACGGGAAATGTTGAATGCATCCGACGTTCTGACAAGGAGTACGATGTCATCAATATTCTATCTCACGAGAATCATGCTCTTTACGTTAAGAATATTGATATGCTTCAGTGTAAATACCAATGCCCAAAGTGTGAGATGGTGTTTGTCAGCTCCGACAAGCTTTGAAACCATAAGAAGAACCAGTGTGAGCTCGTAAATATTGAATCATTCCCTGAAGACCCGACTATTTATCGCCCAGCTTCAAATACAATTCGTTCGCTACTGACAAAGTACTCTATCAAGAATACCGATCAATACATCGATCATTTTATTGTTTATGACTTTGAGGCCATTCTTAAGCCTACGGCGACTCAACATGGGAAGAATACTGTCATCACGAACGAGCACATCCCGGTGTCCGTCTCTGTAGCTGATAGCTTGACGGAGGCGGTTCGCTGCTTTGTAACTGATAATCCGAAGGCATTGCTCAAGGATATGTTCCAGTACATTAATGATGTCGGAACGAAGATCCAGAAATACAATGTCTCCAAGTACGAGGCCTTGCTTCGTAAGATAATCGACGCTCAAGGTTTGACAGGCATGGAGGTTCTAGGTACTCCTCTTGGTAATACGTACAAGACACAGGATGTGGATGCTTGGATTCAATCTGGAGATTTTGCCGGCTTCTTTGATTTTCACAGCAAGCTTGGGTATGGTAAGAAGCGGTCTGACTATGGTAAGATCAAGCAAACTCTGGATCAGGTACCAGTCCTTGGCTTTAATTCAGGGCGGTATGTTGATAGGTATTTAGCGTAGCTTGTACCTGCTGGTACATAGTTGCTAATGTCTAGCATTTTCATGTCCGACGTGGCGATGCACATGTAGCTTGGGTTCTTAATAACCGATTTGATGTTGTCGGTTCCAATGGTAGCGAACAAGTCTGCCTTGATTAGGTTAATATCGTAGCTTGGTGATTGCAAGTGTGATGACAAGTTTCGATGCGTCTGCGGTCTGGGTAAGGGTATCTTCCCATATGAGTACATTACCTCATTCAATGTATTCAACGAAACTGAAGTGCCTCCTCAGTCAGCCTTTGTTTGACACTGAGCTCCGTAATACCAGCATCAGTGATGATGACTACAAGCGGGTACAGTTTATCAAGGCTATCAAGGCTCAACGAGAATTGTTCAAGCGATTCGGTCTGGATATGTTTACCGATGGTGTATCTCTCCCAGGTCTATCAGAGAAAGTCATGTATCAAACCTGCTTCAACAATCTCCAGTACCCCACCAATTTGGCGAAAGCATTTAGCTTCCCATCCAAACGCATGAGTGGATACAAGAGCCAGGATGCTGAGGCTAAAAGAGAGTTCAATATGACTACTGAGCACCTTGACATCCTTCTCAAACAGCAAAAGTATTTGTGTGGTCTATGCTACTGTCAGCTGACCGCTGATACTGCTTCAGCCGATAGAATAAACAACAAGCTTGGGCATATCGATGGCAACATCTTGATCAGCTGTGTGAAGTGCAACACCGCTCGTAAAAACATGTCCATCAAAGGGTTTCGCTACAAGAAGTTGCTTGAGTTCAACTCGGATAAGCTTGTCTACAGCATCGATAGGGAAGAGAAAGATATTTATGCTAAGATGAAGGCTGACATCGCTGGTGATCCTTCAATCATCTTCAATCGCTATGCCAAGCGAAATGAGACGATGATTCGCGGGGACAAGGTTTGTAAAAAGATTATCGGATACGATGCCAATGCTTTGTACCTGTGGGCACTCGGTAATGAGATGCCTTGTGGGCGATTGACTACGATTGATGCCTATCCTGGTATTATCGACGACATTGTCAATGACAAAGTATTTGGCTTCCTCGAGTGTGATATTCGTACCCCACCACATCTCAAAGAGTACTTTAGTGAGATGACCCCTATTTTCAAGAACACGCTAATCGACTGCAGCGATGAGAATGTAATTGGTCAGCACATGTTTGAGTACAACGAAGCACGCAAACAAAGCCAGCTCGTAAGCTAATTGGTAGCTACTTTGGTGAAAAGATTCTTATCTATGCTCCGTTGCTCAAGTGGTACATCGCTCACGGAATGGAGATCACCAAAACTTACTGTTTCATTAAAGCCAATTCCCACAAAGCATTTAAACCATTTATGGAGGGTTTCTAACGCTCGACGGGAGGGTGATGCTGACAAGTCCAAGGCTATGATCGCTGAAATGATGAAGTTGGTCGGAAACAGCGCTTTCGGTCGATCTGGTATGGACACGAATAAGCACAAGGAGATAAAGTACGAGTCTAACGACAAAGCCATCAAGAGCAAAATTGAGCACTTCACATTTCATGGACTTGAGGAGCTTCATGATGCGTGTGAGATTACCATGAAGAAACGGCGACTCAAGAACAAGAATCCGATCCATTTGTCGATTGCCATCTATCAGCTTGCTAAACTACGCATGCTACAGTTCTACTATGACTGTATCAACTTCTGCTTCGATCGCTCGGACTTTCAATACCAGGAGATGGACACAGACTCGGCATACATCGCATTCAGCTGTGAAAATCCGTTTCAAAACTGTATCAAACCTGAGCTATGCGAGCACTTCAAGCAGCATAAGTATGATTGGTTCCCACGCGACTATAACAACGAGGTCTCTAAGTTCGATCGTCGCACACCTGGTTTGTTCAAGGATGGGTGGTCTGGTGATGCTATAGTGTCACTATCTTCAAAGAACTATATCTGCTATCTACCTGACCAATCTTACAAGGTCAAGGTTAGTGCCAAGGGAGTGCAGCAGGGAGGTGGTCGGAACAGTGATGTACTCAACCCAGATGGCTTTGAAAGTGTTGTCCGTGATCGCATCACACTGCAAGGTACAAACAAAGGCTTTAGACTCAGCAAGGAGACTAAGTCAATCATTACCTATAGTCAAACTAAAACAGCTCTCAATTACTACTACGACAAGCGTCGAGTACTTGAGGATAGTATCACCACCGTAGCTTTGGATATTTAAACGAAGTTGGCTAATCTAAGCAACTAATTAGAGAGATATTTTTTGTCTCATAAATATATAGAGCAGAGCTAGTAGGTACGCTGGATCAGCAACTGGCAAAGTTATATTATGACCCTAAAACGGGATATGTCGGTGCTCAGGCTTTGTATCAGAAGGCAAAGGAGTTAGACCCCAAAATCACATTCAAAGCTGTGAAGGAATGGTATGCGACCCAGACAGGCATACAACGGTTTCAAGAGCAAAAACGGGAATACGATGGATTTAAAATTGCTTCTCATAACCCCAATTCATGGCAAATGGATCTTGCGTTCTGGGAAAAACGACCAATTTTGACGGCTATCAATATCAATTCTCGCCTTGGGTATGCTAAGCTATTGACGAATAAGACTGCGCCAACTGTGCTCACATCTCTTAAAACATTTGTTCGTAGTAATAAGGTCGATATACTCACCAGCGACAATGGAAGCGAATTCATGAACACCCAAGCACAAGAATTCTTCAAATCCAAAAAGATCGAACATTTTAATAACGAACCTGGTGATCATGGTACTATGGGTAAAATCGAAAGATTCAACAGAACCGTAAAGCAGCGATTAACCAAAATCGATCCGAAGCGAATCACACAAAAACTGGTAAATGATATTATTACAAACTACAATAGCACCATTCATCGGTCGATTGGTATGAGTCCTAACGATGCAAAAGGTAAAGTTATAGAAGCTGAGATAACACATAACCAAGAGGAAGCAGAAAAAATTGAAAACGAGCTTGAAGTTGGTACAAACGTCCTTTACCGCCTTAAGAAGCGAACATTTGACAAGGAAGCTGCCAGATGGAGTAGAGCTGTCTATACAATTGTAGGAATGGACGGGTACCGAGTTGAAATTAGGTCAAAGAATGGTCATACACTCTACAAATCACCAAACGATTTGAAAATAGTGCAATCGAAGACAACTGACGCCACAATTAACAAGGGTGATATCTTAGAAGCCGAAAAGATATTAGACCACAAAAAAATGCGATCTGGTAAATACAAATATTTAGTGAAGTGGGTTGGTAATGAACCCGACTCCTGGGAGCCCCAGGATAATCTCCGTTTAATCAATAAGAATCGAAGATCGACACTCGAGAAGGAGTATTGGAACGGGGTTTCAACACCGCGACAAGAGTCTTAGAGGGTGATAGACTTCAGATCTTCCGGACATTTAACGATTCGCGGAGTTGAGGGCGTCCGTAGATCAAAATGCACACGGCGCTTTGGCTCAAGCGTAGGCTTCTCTTTTTTACTTCTTTCTCAAGGAATCGATTGTCATACACCCCCTCCGCGTCGAATGGATCAGTATCGATATATTCGATATTCATCTTCGAGTTAAATATCCCCATCTATATATATCCCCAAAACTTTATCAAAATCATGACAAACGACGTTGAAAGGAGAGGATCAAAGATCCCTCAGGGGTCCTATAGACACCCTCGGATACCGTCTCCCAATTGCAACGCGTCTACGAAATCGAATGAGAAATGCTCTCGAACCGCTCTCAAGAGTGGATATTGTAAGCAACACGACAAGGACTATAAAATCGCTATGTACAAGCGAGAGCTCGCAAAAATGCACGAGAGAGTTAGGTTCTATGTCGAGAAAACTTCGCGCTTCAACGATATGATCATTGACATTCAGCGATGCGACTACATCAAGCTTCACCTCGCTCGAATCAATGGAGGTAAAGACAGAGCCTACAAGCATGTAATCACCGATCCCAAGTATAAAAATCAGGTCGAGGAATTGTTTGATCTACCAATCGATGAGGTTCTTCCCGCGTACTATGCTATGCAAAAGCGTCGAAACGACATCGTTCATAAATATACGATGGGCGAGTGGGAGGAGGGGCCAGTCCCAAGAATCGCGAAGAAACGATATCAATTTTCAAAACCACAGCAAAAATAATTGATTAATATATACGATAGAACCATGTTTCCGAACTTCACAAGCATTGCTCAACGAGAGCAAAAGCAATTGGATTTGTTAGAACGTTCCCAGCGACGGGTTCGTCAAGCATTCGCCAAGCGTTCGATGTATGCAGACACTCAATGGGCGTCAGATGCTGATAAGACGCTATCACTATCTAAAAAGACTACGTCGGATGCTTCGACAGATACCTCAACAGATACCTCATCGGCGACTATTGAGGCCGCAAAAAAAAGTCTGAGTGATACAAGCTCCCAAAAAATCCCTGAGCCCTCACTTGAGTTAAAAGCTGAGACACCAGCTGAGACACCAGCGGAGACACCAGTGGAAGTTCCTGTAAAACCTGATGCAAATGACTACGAGTCTGACGAGGACCAGCAAACTAAAGAAGCATTGGTTAAAATTTACAAGATCTATCCAGTGTTTAATAAATTCCAACTACACCCCGTGGATAAAAACGGACGATTTATGACTAAATTCATAATTAAAAATGGTACCACGATTTATACGACAAAGAGCAAGAAATGGGCTAAGGTTGATGCAATTGACTGGGATGCGACATATGACTCAATTAGGATTATAATGGAGACAAACCCACGATTTCTTCAGTATGTCAGTGATTTGAGAAAGGCAAAATCCAATGTATTCCCTGGATATCAGACTACGGAACCGCTGAAAGTATGGGAGAGTCTGATCGGTAAAAAGCGTCGATTATCTGACCCACTGAAGAATGATGACTCAAATCGTAGCAAACAACGGCTTGAGGACAGCTTTGCTGTTGATTCATCGACATCGCCTGACGATGACACTGTAGGGGAATTAGCGCCAAATCCATACACACCGAGTTCAGACGAGGCTGAGGCTCGGCATGGAATTAAAAGCGGTATTGATGCCGATATGGATAAGAATCTAACTAATGCTGATAACGATGCCAAACTCATTCTCAGTGAATTCTTTAAAGAGCTTCGCAAGCAAAAGGTAAAGCTCGCATTTGAGCCAAATCCAGTTATTGATACTACAGATGGCGGGAAGGTTCAGAACGGTCTCTATTTCAGTAATCCAACTCAGAAGCGTCTATTCAATGTCAGATATTCTGATGATAAAAAGGCTACCTCGGCTAATGATTTACGCGATCTCATGGCGAATATTCGTTGGATGGATACATTCACAGCACTGATAGATGGCTTTCAAATATTTGACAAATATCTAACGGGTATCAATCGAAAGAGTCCTGATAAGAAAGCTGCTCAAGATAACCTAACTCAGAATCTCGGAATACTTGATGGAGTTCTTAAAAGGAATACTAAATCCACTAAGGCAACATCTCGATGAAGGAGACGAGCATTGATGCATATGTATCACTAAAATTGCTACACGACGAAGCCGAGGCTGCGTTCCAGGATTATGGAGAAGCTATGAAAAGGTATGATGAGGCAAAGCAAGCTACTAAATCCAGACATAGCAAGGCTGCGAAGTCCAATCTCAAAGCTGCAACCGCTGCAATGAGAGCTACCAAGGCTAATTATAACAGCAAGCTCAAGAAATACACACTGTTCAAAAAGGGCTACCCTGACATGGATCTTGATGAATTTGACAACATCGCATCTAAACGCGAGGTGGGGAGGACTGTATCATCAATGGTAGATAACGTAGTCGGTCGAGGCCTACGCGGGGCGGGCAGAGCTCACCTTGGAGGTCAGCCAAAGTTAGATGGTGTTGTTCGCAAAGGTCGGACGTACAATCTCAACGACATTCAAGGCATGGCAACGCCCTCCGCCTATACCTACAAACCGTTGGGAAGCAAGTACATTCGAATCCTTGATCTCGATGCAGGAATGCTCGTTATCGTTCAGAAGCAAGTACATTCGAATCCCTGATCTCGATGCAGGAATGCTCGTTATCGGTCAACCTAATCGTCGTAAGATCGGTCCTAAGCGAGAGGTGAGTGAAGAGCTTCAGAAGATGCTCAAGGATCTGGTGTATTCGAAGAATATCAACCAATCATCGTATGATCAACTATCAACCGATGACAAAAAAAATCTTCAAGGAGATTCTTGCCGCTACTCATCTCCAGCATAGTTTCTCTGAGAAGTTGGTTGATCCACTGGAGGCGCTCAAGGCCGAATATTTTAAGCTCAAGGGCGAGATCGAGTTAGGTAATGACAATCCCAGTGTTCTCAAGCAATTGAAGGTCATCACTGTGGATATGTATTCGAATCACTTAATTTCTGATGACGAATTCAAAAATGTTATCGTTCGACTACTATAGAGCAGAGCTTAGCGAACTTGTTCGAAAGATCTGCGACCCTTCGAAATTCATTCGAATAGAGTACGATGTTTTTCCTTAACCCACGGATTATTGCTCAGTCAGGCGGCTCCTATGGAGATGATGCCGATCTCAATATCGCTGAGCTCAAAACAATCATGAAGAACTTGATCATTCGAGAGCGGCCCCAAACAACTCAGGCTAAGGCATGGGTTGATACTAAACTTCCAACGACTTCGGATGCATCCACGCAGACTGAGTCCGCCAGCGGCGGTCAGGTTTGGCTGTATGGAAAGAAGAAAAAAACGATAAAGACCTTCTCGCTGTGAGCTTAGCTTATGCCATTTCTAAACAATCGATTCTTATAGCCTCGATAGACTCTCATTTTTTTGTCGGCTACTTCGATATCGAGTATCGCACTTTCGCCTGTTTCAGGGTCTTTTGTCGGTAAAAATACGCTATCACCAAGTACAACAATTTGGTCAGCTCTCAGTTGTGTAGAGCCTATTATCTGAGACGGTGGAGAGGAGACTCTCGGAACTCTGTCCGAGGGTCTTCGACCTCGAACATCGTTCGTCTCAAGGTTTGACTCAATCTCCTTACTCGAGAAGCAACCCATTGGTAGATCTATATTAGAGTCGAGACAATTCTCTTCAACTCGTCGATTTGTGCCTGTTGATCCTGAATGGCTTTACACAACACTGATGTCAGCGAAGCGAGATCAATTCCCCATGGATTGATTGGATAACCATTCTCATTCATATCATCATTAGCGCCTTCCTGAACTGCTTCAGGGACGATGTCATAGAGCTCCTGCGCGATAAAACCGACATGCTGAGTTCCTTCCTGGATCATCTTATATTTACGTGGCTTCATAAGCATGACCGCATCCAGACCATAAGGGACATCGGCAATATCTGTCTTTAATCTTTCATTCGAGGCATTGGTATAAGCACCTCCACGGATTGGTACATATCCCAGCCATGATCCCGAGGCATTACATATACCAGCTCTGATAGAGCCCACCGTACCGTCGCTTCCCCATCCCCAGTAGTTCGCGGATGACCAATTGACTCGTTATGAACATATACTGGACGCGTTGATCTTCGTGTAAAACTCTTCGTTAGTCCATGATGCACCGCCACTGTGAATGGTCGCTTCTGCGCTAAAGTTGCCGCCGACCATAAACCGACCTGATGTGTTGAACAGAGCCCTAGCAGAGCCATTAGTCGTGATCTTGAACGGGTCGTTCGTCATAGTACCTAAACAGGTTCCTCCTCCAGAGCTATTATTGCTACCTCCTGATTCATTATACACTAACATTTCAACGGTCATCTGAGTAGATTGATCGTTCGACCAGCGTTGAACCCTATCCCATGAGCCATACATCTTTGTAGTATCGCCCTTAACGGCAAACTTCGCGGGTGGTACGTCTTGGCTATTGATAGCCACTGAGTTATCACCGAACCAACATTGTTGCCCGCTGAAGCCGTAATTGTCAAATTGAAGACGATTTTGAGCGTACGAACTGCCAACGTACGAGTAAGTGTTTGTGAAGCAATTGGCAGTGCTTTGATAGCTTCCTATACGAATTCATGGTCCAGCGTTGTCCTTCAGAATATTGAGATCCATATAACCGTTATTGCTTCCTATAGAAAGCTGACCAGTAGTACCATGAAGCGAAGCTAATCGATATAAGCACCTGTTTGACTAGTAGAGCCCTTTGTGTAGAATTCGATATCACTACCATCGTACTGAGTACTAGATCGTCTTAACGTGCTAATAGTTGCGCTCGGGTAGTTGTACTATACACTCCCGACGAATCGTTTAGGAAAGCTAACCCTACACTGGTTGAGATGATATTCGAATTGTTTCGAAGATGCATAGCGTATGATCCAACTGGTAAATAGATTGAATCAGTGTTGCCCGCACTAGTGTTAAATTGAGCTCCTGTGCCTGAGACGGTGAGTGATGATAGACTCAATGAGCTAGGGATTGATGTTAAGAAGCTTGCTAGATTGTACGAGGCACCGTTCTGGGTTAAATTGGTACAACTGACCGTGTTGGCACTAAGAGTACCGCCTAATGAGATTGATGATGTACTAGTCGTAAGCATATTCGCTAGATTGTACGTTGTTCCACCTTGCTGATAGGTATTCGCATTAACGGTTCCTGCTGTGATAGTACCGGACGAAGTGAATGAACTTGGTACTGCCGTCAAAAACGATGCTAGATTGTACGTTGTTCCAGATTGTCTATAAGTAGTCGCATTTACTGTTCCTGCTGTGATAGTACCACTTGAAGTGAATGAACTCGGGACTGCTGTCAAAAACGATGCTAGACTGTACGTTGTTCCATCTTGCTGATAGGTACTCGCGTTGATTGTTCCGGTAGTCAATGAAGTAATGCCGGTAATGGATCCAGTGTTGCTAAGTACCAACGCTTTGCTGTTAGCAGCAGTACCAGCAGTGAGACCGCTAAGATATCCAGCTTCAGTAGAGCCAATAGTGACTGTACCTAGAATTAAGTTTGTCATTGTTAATGATGTGATTCCACTTGTAATCGACCCAGTTGAGTTAAGTACCAGGGCTGTTCCAGCGCTACCTATTCCAGCCGTAATTCCACTTAGATAACTCAAGCGATAGTCATTCCTATCCAAAAATATGGTTTTGGCGTAGTCATAGGTCAAGTAGCCGTTTGCATCCAACGAGAGATAGAATCCCGGGTTGTAGATAGCAGAAATGAAGGTTGGTTGGGGATATGAGAATCCACTCATTTTTCTTCTAATCTATATAGTATCGAACGATAAAACATGAGCTTAGTTCCTGATTACTCGAATGCGATTCCCAAGCAGTATAGACCTGGGAAATCGATTATGATTAAGGATTTAGCTATCCCCGCGTTGTATAGAATGATTATGCTCGCTCCGAGCGGATCTGGCAAGACTAACATGGCCTTTCATATTATCAAGAGCTCGCCGAATGTCTATGCATACCTCCATGTCATTTGCCGCAATCCGAATCAGCCGTTGTACGATTACCTTCGCGACAAGCTTGATGGATTCGTCTCCTTCTACGACCCCGACACAGCTCCAACGGTTGATCAGATTCGACGAACTCCCCTCGCGAGTGGTAAGCCAGAATTAGTGATTTTCGATGATATCACAACCGACAAACACGTACTCGAAAGATTGGTATCGACGTTCTACATCCGATGCCGACACTACAAACTGAGCTCAATTCTTCTGGCTCATAGTTTCTTTGCGCTACCTAAGATGATTCGCTTAAACTCAGAGCTGTGCGTCATCCTAAAGGCTAATTCGAAGCGAGATCTACAAGTCATTCTCAAGGATTACAATCTGCCCGGAATAAGCCAGGAAATGATCTTCCGAGCATACAATAAATGCACGTCGCACATTGGTCAGGCGTTAGTCATCGATGGAGTCAAGGGTCAGATGCGTTGGAATTTTGATAAAAGTTTAGATCCGCGGGAACTTTGATTTCCTAAATATAGAGAAGAAAGCTAGACGTAGTCAGTGTCTTCGACCCTAACAGAGTTATACAACAACAATGGCGTCATTTGTCAAAATCGATAGCACTAACTTGGTCCAAGATGGTCTTAACTCCCAGTGGCGGTACTCGTTCCCCGGATCTGCTGCTAATTTCTCTGACTCAGTATGCGCGATCCAATCGATTAGTCTCTACAACTCCGAATTCAACATTGATTCGCTGGCTTTTGCCAACAATACGTTCAAGGTAGAGGTCCCGACTGCTGGAACCACATCTACGATTAGTGTTAATCTTCCTGATGGATACTTCAGCTATGCCGATATCAATCGCTATATTCAGACCGCGTTGGTCTCGGCTGGCGCTTATCTCATCGATGCCAGCGGCAACAATGTCTTCTTCATTCAAATCAGTGAGAACTCAGTCTATTATGCTTGTCAGCTCGATTGCTCACCAACCCCAATCGCTATTGGAACATGCACAAGACCTGCAACAGGGCTTTACTCTGCTGGTGGATCAGGTCTCCCAACCACGACTCGCGTTCCTCGTCTAATCATTGACAATGCTTCGTTTGGAAAGGTAGTTGGCTTCACGAATGGTACATATCCGTCGGTTTTACAAACAACCGCTTACTCACTGATCTCGAACACTATCCCCATGGTTCATCCCACATCGAGCTACATTGTACGTTGTGATCTTGTTAAGAATGACTATGTCGTGTCTGGTGATATTCTGAGCGCTTTCGATAGAGGTGATGCTGGTATTGGTCAATTGATTGCTTACAAACCGAGTCAGTATGCTTGGATGAATTGCTTCAACGGTGCTCGATCTTCGATTACGATTACCATTTACAACCAGAACGATCAGCGCGTTCATTTTAGAGACACATCCGTTTCGATTATGTTTCTGATCCGTTCAAAGAAGTAAGCAAGGGAAAAAAAGTTGCTTATTTTTTTAGTTAGAGACGGAAGCTTCCAGCGAGCTTAGCGGGCTTACGCTTAGATCTCAGATTCGCCATATACGCCTTAGCCTCAGCGCTACCCTTGACTAATTTAGTCTTCTTAGACGCTACGCCCACACCGAAACGCTTTTAATACCACGGCGAACAGTTCGAATCATATCGTGGTGGTCGGGGTTCTCGGACTTGCTGATGAGATACTTCTCTCCTTGATCAATGGCATCAGTGATCAGACCCTTACGCTTGGCATAGCCTAATGCTGCTTTAGCTGTCTTCTTAACATCAACAACAGATATACGTCCTCCAGACGTAGCTCCGGTACCCTTATCAAGCTCAGTATCGCTATCACTGTCATATACACCGACTCCGGTTAGAGACTTGAGCGCTGCGCGAGCTGGGATCCCAGCTTCAGGGGCGCCAACTGCTGTTGCTAGCGCTGGAGCGGCGAAGTCGGCGGCCTTGCTAAGTAGTCCGCTGTCTTTAGCGAAGCGAAAACCTTGCTTAATGCCATTCCAGATTTTACTCCATACTGACGAACCATGCATACCTCCACCATTAAGATGCTTGAAGGGATAACTGATTTCCTTCTTAGTAATTGATAAGCGCGTTCCCTTACCAGCTTTACGAGCTCTTAGAGCTTTGGCATACGATTCTGGGTGCAGATGTAGGGTGGCGCCAGATCCACTTAGCTCATCTTTCGTTAAGGACAGTGTCCCTGACTTGAAAGCCCGCTTGAGCTTTGACTCAGGGATAGAGGCTGAAACTGCTAACTCTTTGTACATGATTGATCTACATATGAGTTCAGAGAGAATTAATCAAGAATACAATATAGTCAGAATATACTCCATATGCCACAATATTCATCGTATGTGGATTGATACTGCTTAGTGTTGTATTTACTAATCTTGAGAACTGTTGGACCCGCTTCTCCCATACTATCAAAATATTCATTATTATAGACGCAAACCCAGTGTCCCACGTCCATATTAGGCTTGCGAAGCAATATAAGATACGATCCTTTCCGCGGTAGTGGCTTTTTAATTTCAGATAATTCGACAATACCATCTAACTGAACCCCAATCGTCTTTGCTAATTTAATTAAATCATGATCGCTCGTAATCGCTTTGATTAGATCCATAATGTAATATTTTAATTTTTTTGGAACTATATGGATGCTCATATAGTTAAACCCATAGATTTATCGATGTCTGCTACTCAACTCGCCGACCAGTTTCTATACCAGAGCTCGCTGAAGAGCGACCCGGAGATTAAGGTATCGTCCAACAAGCGCGTACCGTTCGTAATCGATCTCAACCAGGGCTCGTACCAGAATGGTGTTATCACGATTGATGCTACCAGTCAGCTGAACGGATCTGAAGGATTTGCCTCGCTCCGTGATGCCTACATCATGCTCCCCTACAAGGTTTCTATGAAGAATGGTGCTACTGCTCAGACCGCGGCTGCTAACCGATACTGTGCTACCCTTAAGTGCGGCAACTTCAACGTCATTGACTCGATGTCGCTTGAGCTCAATGGTAAGACTGTTATCAGTATGGCTGACTACAAGCTGTTTTGGAACAATCTTCGTGCTCAGACGGAGTACTCAAGAGGCTATGTAGAGAAGCACGGTGCTGAAAGCTTCCTTTTCCCCGATGCCGCTCAGTCAATGGCATACAATGGTGCTTTTGGTACAAGTGGCGATGGTTACGTCAATAACGCTGCGTTTTCCTCATCCTTCAGTACGACTGGCGCTCCCGGTGGTACTACTGTTCCCAACGATGGTTTCGTGAGTCGTGTTCTGGCGAATCCTCCTACTGCTGGTGTTGATCTATCATCTTCGTGGCCGTCGTCTGGTGGCACAGCATCTTCGACTACTGTTGCTAATCAGACCTCGCGTGGTGCTTTCGTTGCTGGTGCTTCTACTGCTAACGCTATCATCGGAACGTGGAACTACATTCTTAAGATTAAGCTGACGAACCTTCATCCGATCTTCAAAGAGCTTGATTTGATGGCTAACCCTCAGATTCGTCTGCGTTTCCGCGTCAATCAGGGTACGGCTGCTATCGCTGTTGATTCTGGTAAGAACATGTCTCTAACCAGCACAACGCTCTCGTCTGGTAATGTCTGCCCTATCATGGTTGCCTCGTCTGCTACTGGCAACCCTGTGGCCTCTGTTCTCGCCGCTTCTGCTGGCTTCAGTATTGCTTGGGGTGCTGTTGTCAATTCGCTTGAGCCCACGATTGATGGTACTTACATGCCTTTTACGACTGCTCGTCTCTACGTTCCTTTCCATAACTTGGAGAACACTCAAGCTATCATCTCGAAGCCAGTGAAGAAGATTCGCTATCTTGACACGTATGCTCAGTGGTTCTATCAGTGCGCTGGTACTGGTAAGCAAACGACTCAACACAATGTTGCGTTCGACCTACAGCTATCGGCTTCTGTGAAGAATGCTAAGTACGTTGCGGTGATGCCTTTCGCTGAGCAAACTGGCAACTTCGCAAGTGCCGCTGTTCAACAGTTCCAATCTCCGTTCGACTCGGCTCCATGGACCGTTCATCCCGGTTCGACGATTCGCAACTTCAGCGTTCGCATCGGTTCTTCGAATGTGTTCGCTATCTCACATGATTACGACTTTGCCACGTTCGTTGATAACTTCGCTAAGCTTGGTGCGATCAATGGTCATCTAACTCCCGAGATTGTAAATGGTTTGATTGACTACCAGACGTGGTCGCTGACCAACCGCGTACTTGTTGCCGATGTGAGTAGATTGACTGAGAAGGACATTCCTCAGTCTATTCAGATCAGTGGAACCAACGCCGGATGCCAAGGTTGTAATTTGTTAATTCTGGTCGTGTCAGAGCAGGAACTAACCTTCGATAGACTAACCGGAGAAGTGATCGATTATACTACGGCTTAAGGAAGAGATTTCTAATATTTAATTAAATTTAAAAAAAAGGTATGGCTATAGATATAGCTATAATAACATGAGCACACTAACTTTTGGTAAGCACAAGTCGAAGACTATTCAAGAGGTATATGCCTCTGATCCGGGATACTGCCGCTGGTTATCAAATCAAAAAGGTCTCGTTGAAGATAGTAGTGATTGGTAAGTTCCTCGCTGAGAAGTTTGGCAATGATGATGGATCGTATGTGATGACTTTTGGAAAGTATAAGACCAAGACTATTAAACAGATTTAAGCCATCGATACTAAATACCTTGAATGGTTGAGCAAGAACGAATTCGTTCAGACTAAGATGCCTAAGCTGAAGGCTGAAGTCGATGAACTCCTGAAGTAAGCTCGTGTGAGTATTTTTTTTTAAAATTTAAGTATCAGAATAGGATTGCTTTATATGAAATTGATCTGTGTTACATCAGAGCTGTCAAGAGGTGTTGTAGAATTTGATGGTTCTGGGTTGTTGAGAGGGTGTTTGGTGCTTATGGTTAGGAGGTACCACCTTCGCATCAGATGCAGCGAGAGGGGGTTTAGTCGATAAGACGCTTGCTTTGGATTAGAGGGGTGGAGGGCTTTAATGGTGCTGCGTTGTGCTTGTGAAAATAGGTCCTTTGCATCAGATGCGTTTAGAAGGAGTTTAGGTGAAAAGCCATCTGGATAGGATTTCGCAACAGAGGGGTGGTAGGGGCTGGTTGAGCGTAGGTGAAAATAAACAACTGCCGGTCAAATATGACATGGACCCACTACTCATGAGATTGTTCATTTCCTCGAGTAGAGAGAGTAGCTGGATCCAACTTACTATTTGTTGGTGGAATGCGGAATGAGCCTTCGAGAGGTTGTACGGTTGGTGCCTGCTGCAACGGACGTCTCTTCAGGCTTCTCAGGTGGTCGAGCGGTTGGCTCGTGAGAAAGAACTGGAATGTTCCACGAACGTGCATAGCATGTCTCGTAAATAAATTATGGTAAGAAAAAACTGACGGTATAATGTGCCGCGACCTACTACTACTGATCTGGAAGTGATCAAATGCATGCTCCAGTGGCTTGAATAGCAACAATCCATTCTTCACATCGTCAATGCGATCGAAGCCCATCAGCTCACGAGAGAAGGACTCGTTTTTCCGACGAAACAAATGAGAGGCGATGACCAACTCCGCCGGAAGCGCCGTGTTAAGCAACATGCACCGCAGCATTCGGTTCTCCGTGTCGTCCTGATACGTCCCCATGTCGCACTGATACGTCCTGATCAGACTCGCTTTAAAGTCACGACTTCGTGCTGACGTCGACGAAGGCGAATCCATTAACGTATGCTGCAAGAGTGCTTCCTGGAGTTGGAGCAATTGGAAATCTACACCCAACGACTCCGGAACCACCACCAGCACGTGAACTTCGCCCTCAGCAGGTCCAAAATTCTTTCCGAAATGCTTGTCATTGTTGATCCACAACGTGGGATCCATCTTCTCAAAGCCTTGGAGGTGTCCATCTCCGTCGAGCGTCACAGCTGCCGCTCCAGCCCCATCCAGCCGTCCCCCGTCCTTCTTCTTCGCCAGGAAGAGCTGCAGGTCCTTGGCGTCACATGTGATTGTCGCCGAGTTCTCCGCCTTGATCGCCTTCTTCAATTCATCCACCGAGTCGTTCTCGTCCACCCGCACCGAGAACACGCTTTCCGCCACACCAACGATCGCACAGAAGAGCTTCACCATTTTTTTTCCCATTCCGGAATGAGGAAGAAGGGAGAGAATTTCTGGGCGTATTGAAGCGGAAATGAAGGCGTGTCACATAGACTTCCAACCAATGATGAGACGCCATGCGTTGCGCTATTCCTGGCGGTTGTAAACTGTTCTATTGAATTTATCAGTGTTCCGGTATAGATTTAATTCTGTTCGCTCCAAGGTAGCCCAATATAAAGGCTCTCGCTCTCAGCTGGAACGGTCGTCGAGATCTCAGTCGTCGAGCGGCTCTGAAACTACCTCAAGATTCAAAAGATCTCTCTCAGGTGGTCGAGAGGTTGCGTCGTCGAAATAGCAGCTGCCTCGAAAGAACGTTCCAGGATTGGTCTCGTTGGTAAATTACGGTAAGGAAAAAAATAGGCGGCGTAATGTTCCACTATATACTGCTCCCGCCGATGCTGCTGCAGCAATCAAGAAAGAAGATCATGGCGACAAGGACGACAACGACAAGGACGACAAGAAGGAACATTTCGGATGTGGTCTCGGTGGAGGTCTTGGTGGTTGGGGACTTGGCGGCTGGGGTGGCTGGGGAGGTTGGGGTGGCTTTGGACCCTACCTCTTCGGATTCATGTGCGGTGGTGTCCCCGTCTGGGCCTATCCGTTGGGCTACTGGGACAGGTTTGGTGCGGCGGCGGGTGTGGACTTGGCGTTCCTATGGTGGTCGATACTACTGCTAAGTTCGTCAGCGGTGGGGCAGCTCTAGGTTGCCATATAGTTTAGCTACTTTTCCGTTCACAACACAGGCTTACAGCTAATAACGACATTTTTGCTTTTGGCAATGGAAATGCGCACTACAGCTTTTATAAAATGTTTCTAGCTAAAATTGATCGACAGTCATCAGTAAACCATCGCCAATGAGAGAGAGAGCAACTACGTCAAGTTAAAATCGAGTTTTGAGGAAACTACCCAGACACCAACTGTAACGAGGTAGGCTATTGTAAGCGTCGATGAATATGGTCTTGTGAGCAAATTCTAAAACTACCATTTAGATTAAAAAACTTAAAATTTGAGAATTGACAGCATAAGAAACTCACAAAATCGGTTTTGAAACTACCAGCATACCAACGTTCAATTCTAGCGAAAAGTAAGTTCTAAACTAAGACCTCCACCGAGACCCCATTCGAAATGTTCCTTCTCGTCGTCCTTGTCGTTGTCGTCCTTGTCGTCGTGATCTTCTTTCTTGATTGCTGCAGTAGCATCGGCGGGAGGGTCGATCTTCTCCGTCACACCGGTAAGCGCGACACCATCCGGTAACGTGGACGCCTGAACTTGTTCGAGCGCTTCGGCCGGCGTCTTGACGACAGGCTGATCAGCTGCGGCGACAGCACCGAGGACAGCCATCGTGGCGACGAGGAAGGTGGTGAACTTCATTTTCCCTGGTTTCGCGCTCACTTGGTACGTTTGTCGGTACTCAACTTGCTGTGTTGAAGGCAAATCCAGTTGTGATCAAGGGGGGGGGGGTGGTAGGTCAGCTCGGAGTTGGTCATTTCTGTCGATGTTTTTATTTGGTCTTCCAGTATCATCGTTTCCGCAGTTCTTGAGCAGCAAAGTCGCCGATTTTGGAGTGTCAAGACGAATGATGGAAGTGGCAGTGATTGAATCACGTTGACGCTATTCGTGATGCAATCGAGCGTCCGAACTGATTGAACGCCTTACTACCTTAACCGTTTGCAAATCACCTCTCTACGTAACAGTAAACCTAAACCAATATTTATAACAACACCAACAACAAAAACTCACACGAGCGCAACGCGTCCTAGTAATGATGAATAGATGTCAAGTTAGCAAACACGTTCAACTTGTGCATATGCAAAGCGAATTGTCCCAGCTTTCTCATTTTCGCGACGTTGCAACAACGACGAGTGTTAGTAGTCATCGCCGCGAGACACAACCTCCTTGCACGTCGGACGCAGAATAATCGTGTGTTCGTACTGCGCCGTGTAGCTGCCCTTGACGTCCACAAGCGGCGGGTATGCGGTGACGATACCCGTATCCACCAGGTTCTTCAGGGCCATGAGGTACTTCTCCTGCTTGGCGCCCTTGGGGTTAATCGTAGCCGATCCACCGTCCTCACGTTCGATCCATCGACGGCACCACGGTAGAGTACCGAAGGTACGCGTGATGTGGCCCAGCAATTTCTTAGCACGTGGTAGACGCAGCGGCACGTGAGGAGCGTCGAACGCCTTGGCGTAGTGCGAGCACTCACCGTCCTCCACCACGTACCCACGACCGGTGGTGTTGAACGTCTCAATGGCAAATATCTCTCCTTCCTCCATCTTGGTTTGGTCCTCCGTTTTGACGATAGGAACGCTCTTACCAGCGTGAATCTGGTACGGACCAATAGAGTGGCCGTTGAGGTTACGGATACACTTGACCGGGTACGTCTTGCCGTCGATTGTGACCTCGAACGACTCCATCACTTCCTGAATCGCGCCACCGATCTCACCCAGACGAGCGTCAATGCCGGCGTTCGCGATACCTGCCTCCGTCGCAGCCTTGGCTGCTGCCAGGAGCAGATCGAGCTGCGGGTCGAACGCCACGGTCCACGCACTGTCGATGATGCGTCCGTTGATCTGCGTACCGAAGTCCACCTTCATCACGTCTCCGTATGATAACACCGTGTCATCTCCAGAGTTGGGCGTGTAGTGGGCCGCCACATGGTTCAGCGAGCAGCCCGTGGGGAAGCCAATACCGCGCTACAATAGCCACCAGGTCAGTAGGAAATACTACAAACTAATACACAATACAACGTACAGCAAATCCGGCCTCGACCACGAGCTCTCGGTTCTTGTTCTCGAGCTGCGTGCACATGTCGACGAGCTTGATGCCAGGCTTCATGAGGCTCTGCGCGAACTTGCGCACGTGGCGATGCACCTCAGCGGCGTGTCGCACGGTCTCGTACAGATCTGCCTGGGTGCGCTCTAGTGCGCGCTTCTCCTCGCTCGTGGTACGGAACGCGTTGAAGTCGCCTGGGTGGTCCTGGATCTCGCCCACGGGGTAGTGGCCGTCCGGGAAGAGCTTCTCGATGGGGATCGTAGGCGGCTCCGTCTGACCCACACCCACGTTGCTGTCTGTGAAGCCCTGGACGCCGCGGAACGGCGGCACCTTGGACCCAGCGGAGGTAGCGGAGGCAGAGCTCTTGCTCTTCTTCTTTTTGTTCTTCTTTTTCTTCTTCTTGCTCTTGTTCTCGGTGGACACAACTTCGCCGCTATGTTCGGCGTCCACCATGTTGACGTCGTCCTCGACCTCTGGGGTCGCGGCCTCCTGCTCTTCCAGCTTCGCCATGGGTAGTTGAGCTCTTGAGCTTTATACTGACACTTGGAATGTGATGGTACGTACGAGCTAGAAAAATAGACTCAGAATCTGATTCGTAATGGGTGGTTATGGTTTGAAGAGCGTAACCATGGGTAACCGTTTACACAATGGTGTAATCCACACGAAAGCAAGTTGAAGCTGTACATACCAGTGATGGGTAAAAATGTATTGCAAGTATTGGCATTGATCAATACTACTTGCAATGCCATACTGCTAGCGTTTACAATACTGCAATACATACTGCTGGAAGGCACGAGACTGCAATTTGTACTGATGCCCCACACACATCTATCCAGTTAGCTTTTCAAGTAATTTCTAACCGCCTTCTGAATCGTTACAGAGAACAGGTGGTGTAAGGATATCTTAGACCTGCTTATCCTTACAATAATCCAGGTTTAGTTGAGATACCCTGAGCTTCGGTCCATTGCTGGCACCTCTACATCAACAGATCGGTAATTCAGCAGCACGTCCTGCGCTCGACGGTCAACTTCGAGGACTATATGTTTTTTAATGCATAATAGACACCTTTGGAATGCTGACATTGTAACACAGGCTATGAAGACACGAGATACGACAGGAAACTACTACGTAGTAAGATGTACCAGGTATTGCAATCAATATTGCAAGTTTGATAAGTATTGCAGTTCTTACTGCTATGTGATGACTTACTCCAATACATATTGCACCGTGCTTTCTCCTTCGCAATGCCCTCCCGTACATTTTTACCCATCACTGGTACATACAACACATGTACACAACCTTTTGTACAATTGCTTAGCTTCTGCTACGCCGCGAAGATGCTGATTTGGGAAAAGCCCCATCGGAGCCACTTCGTGCAAGTCTCTTCTCCAGTTTGCGTTTGTCGCGCACAGCTTGTGCGTATTTGTACTTGAGGTCTTCGATCTCCTCGAAAAAGTCCTCGTCGAACGCCGCCAATTCATTGGTTAACTTCGTGTTTTCGTCCTCCAGTTCAAGCACTTGCGTCTCGAGCTCCTTGATGCGTTCTTCCAGTTCATTCTGCACATGTCCATCATCGCCAACATCAGCGTCACGTTCAAGTTGCAGCTCCAATTGAAGCACTCGATGTCGTAACTCCGCCAGCTGCTTCTCGGACTGCAGCAACAGTCGGTCCTTCTCCTTGAGTTGAAGATCCAGCACGTTATTCTCGCTCTTGAAAGTAGCAGACAATGTCTTTGCACGGAGTTTTTGCTGGAGTTTCAGCTTGTCCTTCTTCAACGCGCCGTTTTCAAGCTGAAACTCCTCCAGTTGAGCCTCGAGTCGTTCCCGAGCCTCCTTCTGCTCCCTCAGTTTGCGTCGCATCGCTTCCACTCGTTCAGGAGAGATCGCCGCCTGCTTTGCCGCAGCCTTTTTCAGTTTTTCGTTCTCAGCACGCAGTTTCTCGATCACTTTTTTCATGTTCTCTATCACCTCCTCAAGCTCACGTCGTTCTTGAGTCGTCCAAGAAGATCCACGGCCCCCAGCAACACCTTTAGTGCCGTGACGTTGCTTGGGTGTATCACCACTATCATCACTTCCACGCTGGTTCTTTCTCTGCAGACGTTCGTGCTCAAGCCGCAGACTTTCGATCTCCAGCTCCAGTTCGAGTAATTTTGTGTCTTTCGTCACCATCTCCTGCTCTTTACTACGCAGCTCGTCACCAAGAGCAAGGAGCTCTTCCCGAATCTCTTGGTCCACTAGGAAACGCTGCTCTTCTCGTTGCAGTCTTGAGTGAACTCCATGCTCTTTCGTGTCATCGTCAACATCACCGTCAGTCGAGGGAATGCCATGCTGGACAAGTCGACGACGCAGACGCTGTAGCTGCGTCTCGTACGTCTCCATTTGAGCTGTAAACGAGTCTTCCCATTCCTTCCGCTTCAGCGCCAGCGTTTCCTGGAGGAAAGAGTTCTGGCGCTCCAGTTCTTCCAACTGCTGCTTCAGAGACGAAGAGACTACCGGCGGTGCATTCGCTGCTTGAGCCAAGCGTTCCTTCTCATTCTTCGCTTGCTGTGCCTGCAACTCGGCCTCCAACCTGGCTATCCGTTCGTTACAACGTTCAAGTTCGCTGTCTTTACTGGTCGCATCCGCCTGCTTCTCTTTGAGTCGTGACGTCAAGATATCCACACGACGCTGCAGCTTCCGCTCCGTCTCCAGTTGTTCACGTTTCGTCTTCGCATCAACTTCTGTTGGTGCCGCTGGGGCGTAAGTGGAAGCCTCACGCAGCGCCAGATTCTGGGCCTGCAGGACCTTGATCTTCTTCTCCAACGCTTCCACTGCCCTCGCTTCACTCACCACTTTCTCCTTCACCAGGCGCTTCAGACGCTCGACTTCATCCTTCAATATCTGTACGTCGACCTCCGAGGTGGTGTCTTTCTCCTCCTTCTCTTCACTTTCAACTTTCTTCTTCCGTCTCGACAGCTGATCATGTTTCTTCTTAAGTAACGCTAATTTCTCTTGAAGCATCTGCACCTGGCTCTGCAATCGCGTCTTCTCCTCTCTCCACTCGTCTTCTTCTTCCTCGCGACGCTCTTTCTCTTTCCGCTTCCGAGCACTCAAATCTTGATTCATCGCGTGTTGCGCCTTGACGATCTCAATAGCGTGACGATCTTCCGCCTTCAAGAACTCTTCCTTCAGCTTGATGATCGCATCACGTAGTGCCTTGAGTTTCTCCTCTTTCTTCGCCACATCGCGCTTAATGAACGCAACTTGGTACTCCAACTTCTGACTGTGCTTCTCGCTCTCTACCACTTTCTCTTTCAGCAGCACAATCTCTTCCAAAGCCTCCCCTGCACGAGCTTCAGCGAGGTCTCTCTCGTTCCTCAGTACTTCGCATTCCATCTGCAGCTCGCGAATCGACTGCTTTGCGCCTTCCAACGCTATCTCCGCTTGCTTCCACTCCTGTAATACGTGGTCATGACGCTCCTGGGCAGCTTGTAAGACCTGTTTACTCTTGCCTGACCTCTCCATACTGCTGATAGTACTCATAGCTTCTTTAAGCTGCCGGATCATTCGTTGATTCTCTTCATACAACTTTTTGTTCAGCTGAGTGGTCTCCAGTCGATCCTGCGCTTTGTCTTGGGCACTTGAGGCTCGAACAATCGCAAGCTTCCTCTGATACTCATTGATGAGCGTATTCTTCTCTTCGACGAGCTGCTTTAAGCTCGCGATTGACACCTGAGCTGCTTGTTGTAGCTCAGCCTGATCCTTCTCGTACAGACCCACTTTCTGTCGCATCAATGGAGAGTGACTAGAGTCGTCCCGCTGGTTATCATGGCGTCGCCTCTCCCCACCTGCGATACCTGTACGAACATCTTGCAAGTCCAACTCCAGGTCTTCGTACCTGCATCTAAGTTCACGTTTCTCAGCCTCCAAGTCTCCATTTAACCGCAGCAGCTCCGATACTCGAGTTTGGATCGCCTCCAGCTGACGCATGAGGTCTTCATTAAGCGCCTTGGTCTCACTAAGCTCAGCTTGCAGCCGGATTTCCTTCTCCTTCGAGCCTGTTGCCTTTGCTGCAGCCTCCAGCTGCCCCATGAGCAACCGTTCTCGTGTTTCCAACGCCTCCACTCGACTCTTTAACCGACCCACTTCACTTTGATTGCCTCTTTGTTTCAAGTCCAGCAGCGGTAGTTGCGGTTGCTTGTCGTCCAGATCTTTCTCAAGTTGTTTGCGACGTTGTTGCTCGACCTGAATCTCGTCATCCAGAGCATCCAGACGCTTCCGGAACGCCTCCCACTTGGTGTTACGAGCTGTCCAGTCGCGCTCTTTGACCTGCACTATCGCATTCTCCAGTATTTGTACTTTATCGCTAGATTTCTCTCGAATCACAGACAATTCCTGAGCCCTTTTCTCCATCTCCAACTCAAGTCGTTGGTTCTTTAACAGCGTCTGTTGTTGTGTTTCTGTCACTAGGTCGTACTGCACCAGAAATTGCTGATACGTCGCCTTAATCTGCATCAACTGATGCTGGAGCTCGCCTACAATCGCGTGATCTTCCGAAGACGCCATCAATTCACGCAGCTGCTCTTCTTGCTGTTCACGGTTACTCTGCTCCTGGGCAGCTCTCTTCGTCAAGGTGTTAGCCTGAGACGCTGCAAGCGAAGCAATATCCTTGTACTTGGCGCACTCAAGCGCGAGGCTTTCGTAGAGTTGCTCCACCTCGTTAATTCTCTCGTACAGTAGTGTATTCTCATTTCGCAGCTCGTTGTCGTCTCCAGTGCCCGCTATCGCCACAATAGACTGAAGTAACTCGTCATCGAGTAATTCTTGACGGCTAGCGTCTTCAAGCTCCTTCACATGCTCCATTTGTTCTTGTAGCTCATTTTCTAATTGAGTTATCCGGTCTTGAAGAACTCTAGGGTCACAAACGGTAACTCCTGCATCCTTTTTAGCACTCTTTTCTGCCTGTAATACCATCAGATTGTGTTGTGTTCGACTCAGTTGAGCAGGCAGGTCGTACACTTCTAGATACTTGGCATGCATCTTTGCGTAAGACTGGCTTAAGGCGTTGTACTTCTTCAGAACATCAGCCACCAGCCGTTGCTGCTTGTCTGCAAACTCGCGCAACACACTCTTCTCTAGAGTCTTCTCCACGCGTTCAATCATCTCGTCCGCGCCCTGCTTCCACGTTTCAAGGTACAAAACTCGGTACTTCAGCGTTCTCTCCATTTCGCTCCACTCACGTTGAAGTAGCTTGTTATGTTCCGTGCTGCTACGCCATTCGTTATGCAGCTGGCTGTATTTCCGCTTGAGTTGTGCTTCATTCACTTCATACGAAGCAACTTTTCGAGTCAGCTCGATCACTTCTGAGCGCAACTGCGATTCGTTTCCGCTGATAAGTGACTCGTGGGTTATCGTAAGGCTTTGCTGGTTTTGAACGCCGAGTAGATGAAACCCAGCCTCATACCGTTCGCACTTGAGCTTGTAGTCTTTGTTTTCTTCTACTATCTGGTCCAGCTCATGACGAAGGCGAATCTCAGCGTTGGTGTATTGCGTGTGCATCTGGAAGAAATGCTGGTACAACACTGTGTGCTGATCCATCAAGGACTGGAGACCCTCTTCATGCTGATGCAATTGCTCCTGGAGCTCCTCGTTACGAGCCTCTGTCGCCACTAACTCATCCAGACACACGTTCAGTTCCCGCATAAAGTCAAGTTGCTGCATCATTTCGTCCTCGGTTTCAAATGCCACAGTATCGACAGTCTTTCGAGCCAGCGGTGATCGTGGAGTTACAGGGCTAGCCAACGTAACTGGTTTTGTATCCCCCGCATAAACGGGTAATTTCTTGGGAAACGCAAATTTGGCCCCAGCATCGACTTTAGTTAGTGTAGCGGGTGATTTTGGTGGCACCAACGAGCTCGTATGTGCTTGAAGTCTTGCGAACTGCGCTTCAATTGCTTTAGCCACAACCATGGCAATATTATCAGCATGCTCGCCCCAGCCTTCTATGTCGGACCGTGTACTGGAGTCAATTTGTTCTGCTGGCGGATACTTACTCGATGCATCTGTGTGTTTCGGGGCCGCTTCCTTGCTTTTCACAAAGCGTGTGGGCATTTCTTCTTTAGCTGACACGGACACATCAGTATCGTCCCCAGATTGTTCGTGAACACAAGCCTGCTCTTTCTTTTCATCTGCCTGAGGCGACGTTTGTGTTCCTGCGTAGGCTTGGCTGTGAGCCTCGTCTGTAAGCTTGCTGTGAGATGCATCTCGTGCCCGATTGTAGCTTTCAGATGAAACACTGGGAGGCGATGCATCCTTCTTGCCATCCTTTTGCTCGCGCTCATTACGCAGTGACGCGATTTCTGCTCGTAAATGGTAGATTACGCCCTCTTGCCGTTTCGACTTCGTCTTTGCGCCGTCGAGCGCGCGTATCAGTTCACCTCTAGTGTCATCTGGACCAGAGATTGGTTGCGGTGCTACTTCGACAGGAGGCCGAGACTGCGCGCCCTCCAATTCACTTTTTAATTGCTCAATATCTTTCAACAAAATCGCGTTTTCCTCACACCTGACGTCTAGTTTTCGCTCGAGTTCATCAATAGTATCCTGTTGCTCCTGAGCTCGCCGTGCTGATTGATCGCCATCACGTGCTCCCACAAACTCGCAGCTGGTCTCCAATAGGCGCTTAGCAACCTCTGGCGTTTGCTTTACGCGATCAATAAACTCTTCCACCGCACTCCACTGTTCCGTTGTCAAGCCATGCTGTTCATAAAGTTTATGACTGGTTAGCCGCGCTTGATCTCGCAGCTTTTTCAGAAATCGAAGTCGCTCAGCCTCAAGCTCCTGGATTTGGACTTCCATCTGCTTCATCACAGCCCCATTGATCGCCAATTGGCCCTTTAAATGGTCAGCGATAGCAAGATCATCGTACTCAAAACTGGCAGGTTTGCCAACTTCGGCCTTCAACCGCTCAAACGCCACATGCAGCTTTCCAGCTGCCTCCACCTGCTCATTAAGCTCTTGACGCAACTTAACATTCACCTTCTGCTGCTGCTCTAACTGCGCGCGCAGTTTCTTCTGGTATTTCACCACATCCTCCAGTCCAGCTTGTTGCTCGTACTTGGCATTCCACTCTTCAGCTTCCACAAGCTGCTTCTCTACGATACCCTGCCGCAGCTCAAGATCCTGCGTCAGCTCACGCTGCTCCCTCAGACGCCTCTTGAGCGTCGTATTCTCCTGTTCAAGACTTTCAAGCTTCACTTTCTGCTTTTGTACAGCGACCTCAACCGCGTTTTCGATTACAGTATCGACATTTAAGTGCTCCGCAAGGCTCTCCAGGTCGCTCTGCTGCTGCAAAATACGCTGATTTAGCTCTAAAATGGTGCTTTTATCTCGGACGCGCAGTTCTTGCAGCATTTCAAGCTGCTTTTCCAGGTCTTCCATGCCAGTGCTTCCACTACCACGGACCGCGTCTTCCTCCTCTTCGTCTTTCACCACCTTTTTGCTCTCCTGAACCTGTTGCTGTTGCTCATTTAGCATCCGCTCCTGCTTCAACTTGCGCTTGAGTTCATCCAGCTCCGCAATGAGCACCGCCTTCTCCATCTCGAATTTAGCTCTCGCGTCGCTCATCAGAGCGTCCACGTCGCTCTCTCGCTCGTCCATCTCGATAAGCATAGCTTCTACGCTTAATTTCTCCTGCTCTAATACCTCCACCTTTGTATGTAACTGCGTAATCTCCAAAGTCTGTTCATCCACGGCGTCGCGGTATGCTTCTAGTTGGTCCTGCATGGCCAAGATCGACACCTGATACTCCTGTACCTGTATCGTCATCTTCTTCACGGCTTCTTGCAATTCAGCTGCCTCATCGCGCAGTGTTTCGTTCTCTTTCAGCGTCGTATAGAGCTCGCTGCGTTTATCATTGCTCTCTTCGGCCACTTGAGCCACTCGTCGTTGCGCCTTTAAGCCAGCACTAGCTTCTCTCTCTAGCTGTGCTTGCAGTTCTTTTAATTTGGTCTCTAACGCTTCGCTTTGCGTCTTTAAAACATTAAAATCTTGATCTAAAGGCTTAGCAGCAGGCAAAGCAGGCGCCGACTTTGTCGTTTCTTCGCTGCGTAGTTCGAGCTGCTGTTGAAGTTGCGTCATGAGCACTGTGACATTCTCGTTCAAGTGGATAATCTCGGCTTCCTTCTGCATCAGCTTCTGCTGCGTCTGCATTTCGCGCGCGCTCGCATCGGACTGCAATGTGGCCAGCTGCTCATGGAGCTGCTCGTTCTCGCCCTCGAGCTCTAGCAAGTCACCTCGCAGCAGCTCCAGCTCCTCGCGCAACGAAGTGCAGTCCGATCTGGCGCATCTGAATCTTGTAGCGGCCCCCTCTGTTTCGCCTGGGGACGCCATGGACGCTTCCTAGAGTGCGGACAGCCGCATCCGATCAATGCGGAAACGACATAGGAGTGATGGTCCTTCGATGTGTACCTGTGAAATTCGATCGCAACTGAACTTTGTATTGAAACAAGATCGACTTTTACGGGATTTTAAACAACCGCATGGGAGCCGCAGGTTCGGCCACTCATTTGTTGGGGTTATCTATCTACTGGTAAGGTGCACGAGGCGATGCCACGTGATGGCTATTGCTGCGGCTAATAGATATATGTGTACGTTTATGGATATGTACCAGCTTCGTCGGGGGAGTTAGGATGCTGCAGCGCTTCGCCGTTCGATATGGAGCGGCTTCAGTGGCTCGTCAGCAGGGCCGCAATGCCGCTGCTAAGCTGCAGGTTGCGTGCTTCTCGTCCGAGGACGACTGGCGGATTTCGGACGAGGACTTTGACGAGGGCGCCGACAAGATCATTGACAAGGATCGCCGCGACTCGATTCCGCGCCGCCAGATCATGCCTGAGGCCGCCAAGAAGAGCCGCTTCATGACCGTGTCTCCGGAGAACCGCGGCAAGGTGCGTCGCCGTCTTTTGGACGAGTTCAAGAAGGAGGGCATTACGCTCGCCGATGCGGACCAGCCCGGCCAGTACCTGACGCCCGACGCCGGCATCCTGCGTGACATGCGCGCCATGAACAAGGAAGGCGACGAGATGGAGTTCGCCGAAGACGACGAAGAGGGTGAAATTAACCTCGGCCGGATGGGTCTGTTGCGTCAGATCGTGCACGTGGATCAGGTGCAGAAGGTCACAACGCAGGAGCGGATCGTTAACTTCCGCGCGCTGGTTGTCGTAGGCAACATGCGCGGTGTTGCCGGCTACGCCGTGGGCAAGGGCTCGTCTCCGCCCATCGCTATCCAGCGTGGCACTAAGCTCGCCATGAAGCGCTTCACGTACATCGATCGCTTCGACGATCGCACGCTGTACCACGAGGTGCGTGGCAAGTGGAACAGCTGTACGCTTTTCCTTCGCCCGGCGCCTAAGGACAAGGGACTCACGGTGAGTGACACCGTGGCCTGTGTGCTCGACTGCTTCGGTATCACGGACATTGTGTCCAAGACCCACGGCCAGCGCAACCCTTTCACTGTCGTCAAGGCGACGTTTGACGCGCTCTCCAAGCACGAGACGGCCGAGGAGATGGCTCTCCGAACGGGTCACTCGCTGGTGGAGCTCAGCACTCTTTCGCGTATGCGCAACCTGTAGACGTGTAGAGGAGAATGCTGGGATTTAAGCGAAAGAAAAGGGTGTTCTCTACCCCATTGCATAGAGACAGAGAGTGCCATTGATCGATATGGGGCGTAATTTCTGTTTTGATGATAATGAGCATGCGCCGCTGAAGGCCGTGGGTAGGCACTTTTAATCTACTACGTAGTATAATGTTGAAAGCTGCTGGAAGAGAGTAGATTTCATCCAGCTCACGTGCTGCCAGCGGCTGCCTTCTCGTAATATCGATCGCTGGCTTTTACAGCGTCCACCAGCCAGTTCATCGCGCCTTCAATGCCCTCTCTACATCGATATTGGTAGTCGCCACGTTAGTGATAAAAGTTTGAAACATTTCGATACCGCTGATCTCACCTAGTCAATGCACAGATGGGATAACTTGCAACCGCGCCTTGATGTCCTTCCAAGTCGAGCAGTCCGGAAATGTGGTTCACGGTCCGTGCATTATCCAAGTCCATCTTGTTCGCAAGCACTAGCAACGGCACCCCTGACAGTTCCGAATTCGACAGCATTGCGTCTGCAACACGATTAATACAATCCTTGTCAATATTGCACCCTCACTTCACAGTATCAGTATAGTCGTCATGTACGCAATGTCTGCTTTGCTTCACGAAATCGCCCTTCATTGGCAGAGTCGACCACGAATACGATGCCGTGACTCTCGCTGTAGTATTTGTTCCAAATAGCACGAAGTCGCTCCTGCCAGCACCAATTGAGGCGTTTAGACTTTTCTCCAACTCACTAGCGATAACAGTAGCCGTCTAGCAGCAGCACCTGTCCCCCGAGGTCCCAGAAAATAATTCTGGATCGCCTGATATCAACTCGAGCGACTGTATACACCAACACAGCGTCAAGCGTCTTCGCACCTTTCAGCTCTTAGCTCAAGACGTACTGTTTAGCCCCACTGTGGGCGGGATCTTGTCCAGCGGGATGCCTGGCTTCTTGCCGAAGATGCCTTTAAGCTGCTCCAACAGCGTCTGCCTCAACATGAAATAATCAGTCTACATCCCTACTGCGACACAGCCACCAGCCCACCGCACTTACCTACCGTTTTGCCTGCGTCGTCAAGTCCCACGATGAGCAGATGCAGCTCCGCCTTGCTGAATAAATAGTTCCAGAGCCCCCAAAACAACGAGAACATTGCGCCACGTCGGATTAATGAGCACAAGCAATTTTAGGCAACGCGTTTAGACGCAACGTTTAAGTTGCTGAAGGGAAAATTAAACTTGCCCAGCAACATACGCGTCTTCTGTTTGTCTTTGATTGTCATTTGTTCTCATACCACCAAACACATAACAAGGTTCGATACGCAAGCCAAGCGAGCACCATGCAGATCCAGATCAAGGTGCCGCTCTTAAGAACCTATGGGCAGCGAGGGTGTTCACTATACTAACTGATATTCATCGCTGTGCTCTCCGCCGCAGACGCTCACGGGCCGGAAGCAGACGTTCAACTTTGAGCCTGACAACACGGTATGGCAGAGTCGACTACTGGGTGGTATCTCATTAGTACTGACGCGATAACCTTCTTGTGGTAGATTTTGCACGTGAAGCAGGCACTGCAGGAGAAGGAAGGCATCCAGGTGGACCAGATTCGTCTTATCTACAGCGGCAAGCAGCTGTACGATCACTTACTGCGCTGAGAGGGAGGACCTATGTACAAAGCTAATGTCTCTTATGTTTGCTGTGGAGCAGAGCGGATGACAAGACGTTGCAGGACTACAACGTGGCTGCAGGTGGAACCATTCACATGGTGTTGCAGCTGCGTGGCGGATGCTAGACAAGAAGAGGGAAGGCCGAAGACAGTTAGAGTAACATGTCGCGGCCTGCTCAGCCTCCAGCTATAAGCAGCTCTCCTGAAGTTGCAGCTAAAAAAAACAAGCCAAGCTCGCAGCAACAAACATGGATTGCCGTCTTTACTGCTCTTTAGTCTCTTATTACTACTGCGCGTTCGTAGGCTTCGTTGTGTTACCAGCCGTAGCGTTGCGGGCGTCAAGCTGCTGCTTGATCAGCGGCTCCAACTGCTTCTTTTCGGCCAGCGTCTTGAGCAACTGAATGATGAACGGGATGTAATTGTGCTTGCGGCGCTTGTTCTCCAGCGCCCAGTTCTCTCGATTCTGCTGCTCTGCAGCGAGGTCCGCTTGGATCTGTGCGGCCTGTTGCTCACTTCCTCCAGCCTCAATGATCGCTTGCAGCTGCTCCTCGTACGTCTGTATCCGGTTCTTCACCAGTGCCAGCAGATTGAAGCGGATCTCCGTGGCCGAGTACTTCTCGATCCTCTTCTGGATCACAGGACACGCCACCTGTAGCCACGAGTCGCGGTTCGCAGCATCTGGCACGTCGCCAAGACAGATCGGACCTTCTCTCAGTCCGTCGAGCTCGTAGACCTTGCCGTTCACGGGCACGTAGGCTACGAAATGATACACGTCGTCGTCCTCGGTCGCTTTTCTCTCTTCGACGACGAAAGGCTCGGCTCGAGCGAATGAATTGTGGGCCAGACGAATCTTGTCGCTGTTGGAGATGGCCAGACCTTTAAGATCCGACGGAAAGTCGCTTGTAAAGGCTTTAAATTCCGACAGCGTCTCGCCGAGTTCCACATCCTGCGCGTTTAGCAGGATAGACAGGATGGCCTGTGTGGCACAAGTGTTGCTGATCACCTGCCTAGCAAAGAAGAGTCCATCCCCTTCGCTGGCAAAGACTGGAGGCTCGGCATCCTCGCCGTGGTTGGACTCATACTTGAAGAGGAATACGAGACCGTAAACTGGCGACAGGTCGGCGAATTGCTGCTCGTCTAGCGTGTAGAGCTCCTCAACTTGCACACCTTTGACACCAATGTCTTCGATGAGAGCGGTGAACACGCCTGTAATAATAGAGAGAGGATTAGAAGACCGATTCGAGAGAGAGAAGAAGACGCACGTACCAGGATCGGACTCGATGGTGCACCACGACATGGTGAAAGGTTCTTGGTCAGAAGTTTCAATTAAATGTTTTTAATCACTTTAGTGACGTATTCAAATTGTATCATTTTTTAAATTGGTAACTAAGTTACAGAACTACAAACTTTTAAAATTAAATTATGTTTTGAAACATCGTTTTCAAAGCATAATTTTAACATGGGAAATTTAAAATTGATATTGTGCGCTCTACTCCAAATTGCATTGCGTAATTGGATCAATCTCTGGTGACGCAAAGCACGTGTTTCGACTAAAGAACCCTTCTAAGTACAATTACTGACTGTCAAGCAACAGATGTCTTGCCAAGAGGCGCGATTGGCTTGTGACTTGATTTTTGTTTGTGGAGGCCTTGAAAGGTTTGCTTTACCGCTCAGAATATTCAAGTTTGTGCGAACTTCACAATAGAAAAAAATAGCGGAGACGCACTACTTTTAGCAATAGCCCAGGTACCGTCGAGCATGTCCACACCCGCCGCCGTACTAATCGGCAGCACCCCGCTGCCACCGCATATGAATCCGATGCCACCTATTGATCTTCGATGATTCGTCTATGTTCTGCGTTTTGTAAGCTTTTTATGAGGCGCTATATTTGAAGACTTTGCCGGTACTTTGTTTGTGGTTAATGCATTTCCTGCTGGTTTTCTGTTAAAGCGACTTTCATCCGCGAGCTACACAATTGGCGGTCTTTCCAAGCCTCTGAACTGCAGTAGCTAACCCGAAGAGACTTTGCCTCGTATAGTTTGGATCGTGTCTATTCCGTGACTATCGGACCGATAGTATTGTGAATTCAGACCAAAACTGCCATTTTCATCCTACTTAGTGAGTCACTCGCATACAAAAGCACTGATACTTCGAAACGGCCCATGCTGCACCGGCTACGAGGCTGATCGTACATAATTGGATTCTTACTCACGAAAAGTCTATAACAGATTTGCGCGGTTGTGTGCGCGTTCAATCAAAGAACCGCGAATGGAAATTTTTGAGTAGAACGCACAATATCGGTAATAGCCTTTCGTCAATAGCAGAGAATTAGTATTGTGCGTTCCATTCGAAACTTCCAAGATCGTCTGAGCGACATGAACAACCAATCGCGCACTTAATCACACAGTCTATCATACTGAATAAACATCTGACTGGATAAGTTGCATTCACTTGCCATCTTTCATCATGCGCATCTCCTTACTCCCTACCCAGTCGCGCACTACCAGCGTCGCAACAAGGCATCGCATCTCCTCGTCCGGATCAGTTCCTAACGCATGAGGAGCCCCCAGCTACACTATTTCAACAACTACAAGATTCGGTTGCTGTACCTGCAGCTGTGCCTCCTCCAGTGGCTCCAGCGGAACAACGCGATTGATCGGTGACTATACCTGCAGCAGAGCCTGCTCAAGTGGACCCAGTGGCTCTCGCGACACGGCTCGATGATTCAGTGGGTCCGACAGGACGGGGTGGTGGTGCAGCGGCTCCAGAGGGGCGACGATGATGGCTCAGCGGCTCGGTGTGATGTTGCAGCGGCACCAGCGGGGCGACGCGATGGGTGGCTCAGTAGCTCGAGCAGGACGACGTGATGGTGCAGTGGCTCCAGTGGCAGTAGCGGTAGTCACAGCGACCTGTGGTATAGTGAATTGCTTTTCAAAGGCACGAACCATCGCAAGTGCCACGCAACAAGTCTCCGTGGTCTTTTAGACTCGCCGACACTCATTGTGACGATTCAAATGGCGTCACGGCCTCGCGACAGTGTGGACCACACGAGAGAGAAGCATCGTCTGGCCGTAAGCGCTTGGATGGGACGCGTCACCGGATCTGGACTGATTTCACTTGATACTTGTATAGAGCCATGAGCTCACTTGATATTTGTATTGACACATCGGGAAGCATACGATTAGAAAGAATAAGGGCCAACTGGCCCTAACAACACAGAGCAGAATTTTCCCTGAAGCACTCAAGTGTTCAAGCGTCGAGGTAAGCACCGTACACGTAGTAGCTTTACAGGGTGTGCCTACCAGCGAACCGCGACCTTCCCGAAGTTAACGTTCATTTTCTGGCAAGGCCAAGAGACTAGTAGTGGGTGGGTGTTTTGGTTTATCACTATTTGAGGGAAAGTCGGGTAAGGGGATTTCCGATATTAGTGGTTTGAGTATTGATCGTATACTCTAGACAAAGTACGACCTGATTTATTCTTGGGCACCCCTGTAAAAGAGCCAAGGAGACTAGGCAACCTTCCGCTGTTGGTGCCACAGGATATTAGAGAGAGATACAGAGAAGTTAAGCGTATAGGCGAAGCTCGTGCCTGTTACGTTTGTGTATTAAATCTAGCGACGCAAACAGTGAGCGATGGAAGCGCCGGCTCAGGGTGCGGGGTCGAACTTGGTTCCTTCAGGTGCGCCCCAACTTTCGCTGACCTTGTGGACAGTGTATTGTTGTGTGCGGAAGCTCGCTGTGCGTGCAGCGACATGTCGACGTGAATTCCTACGTTACAACCGGCGCCGCGACCCGGGATCGGTGTGACCTTCTGTTATTGTTTACGTTCTGTTAGGCTTAAATTCGAGCAATAACCCAAGTCAACTGAAGATGGCGAGAGAGTCGAAGTCAGCGGTACCAGCGACTCCGACGAAAGGTGAAGCGAGTCGAGCGACGGATCGCGGCTTGGTGAAGGTGTTGGCTCGCATTGCGACTATTGGCGAACGCTCGGTGAGCTTTAAAGCTTCGGACGACGAAGACTCGCGAGCGACGGATGAAGACTTGGTCTACGGTGATGACCACGAGGAATCAACGCCCCCGACGGAGGTGAAGACTGAGCCTCGCGAGAAGACGGTGTTGTCAGCAGGGGCACGAGGAGCTGCGAAGCCATTATCGCGAAACCTCGCTGACGAACTTTTGGCTGTGGCAGGGCCAGAGTCGGCTTTCGACGAGTGGGGTGACAAAGAAAAGGAGAATGAACCCTCGTCGAAGGCTGCACGAGGATCGGATGCGCTTACGGTACGTCCACCCGTCAACGGCGACACTCCAGCGGCGAACAAGTTCTTGGCGAGGTGTCCTAGAAGATGCAGTCAAGCGACTGGATTCGACAGTTCAACCCTCGCCAGATGCGGCAAGCAACCTGGAGTGACCTCCGTGACGAGTTGGTGTACCCAGTAAACTCGCTGAGCACGACGCAAGTTGCGGAAGGCACGGTGTCGCTGCTGCGAGCGATGGGGATGGAGACTCGAAACTACCCGTCGAACATGACTCTGAAAGAGTGGACTCCTTCAGAAGTGGGAGCTGAACTTCACAAGTGGAAGAAGAAGCTTCGCACTGCGTTCGGGGTGAAGGATATCAGCCAGGGACGACAACTTGTGGCCCGATCGGCTGTTCAAATGGCTGATCCGGTGATGATTCCACTGCCTGATACCCCTGCGAAGGTTCGCGATGAGGCTCGGGGCTAGGGTGACAACGTCTTCTCCAAGGGAGAAGAGTCCCCGTACTTCCAAGTTTCGCACATGGTTACACCACGTTCAGTGAGCCGTGCTCGATGTACCGCCGATTCCGAGGGTTCGAGCGCCTCTGCGCGGGGTGCAGAGGTCGAGTGCCCGAGCTTGCGAGCGGCGAGCAGCGAACAACCACAGCGACGATTCGTCGGACAGCGATTACGACTTTTGGGACCAAGATGAGGAGGAACGGCGTGAGGAGCTGGCACGGCAGATCGACGCGCTGTGTGCGGCGAGTGCTGCCGATGCCAAGCCGAAAATTGAGCTGGCAACGCATGTGCCCCTGGATCGAATCAAGCTGTCCAGCGGGCGCCGGAACAAGAGCGACAACTCGATGCAGTGGTTAAAGACTTTCGTGTTCGAAATGAAAGGGAGTCGAACCCCCCCCCGATGAGTGGTGTGCTGTGTAATGGGCCTACTGTGTGCCCGCTACTTCAACTTACACGTTAGCGCACGTGTATGAGGAAGCGCAAGGTGCGTATCACTTAGATTATCTATACTTTCGTCCGAAAGTATAGATTTACTTGAATAAGGAAAGCAAGCCGATTTAAGATAAAATTGAGAACTGTTTATCTGTTTTGTTTGGGTTTTTCCTCCTAAAGTGAAATTCTAACTGAAAGGTATTCGCCAACGAATGGTTGACAGAATCCTGCAATTCTAATTGGTGGTTTAGATGTTGACTTTCAACCAATGAAAGCTCTAAATGCATGCAGACCAGTAGTCTGACAAATGCAACCATTGGTGTATCGCACACAACGTGGAAAACCCTCTTCATAACCAAGTGGCTACATGTAGCCACTTGCGTGTAACCCCGTTACATGTTACGTTTGAGCTGAGCCTTCGAGATGGAGCGATCCATTGGTTCCGACAACTTCCCAAGAATACCCGTCGAAAGTGGAAGCTGCTACACAAGGCGTTCATCGACTATTACTGTACACAGTATAAACAGTCGCCGGCGGCTTGCTACTATGCTGCGACTCGAGAGCGCAAAGAGCACCCTCGCGACTACCTCAACCGTCTCAATGGGTACGCTCGCAACGCTCGCCTTCAGGTCGAGAAAGGGCAGTGCGATGCGAAGGACCATGTGGAGCAGTTCCTACTGACTTGAGGGGACGACCGGCTGATGCGAGACCTCGACCGGCTGCGTTTGACCGACATACGAGAATTGGAGGAAGTCCTCATCGATTTGCTGAAGGGGGAAGAACGACTCATCGCCAGAGGGACTGCTCAACAATTCTGATTCGAAGGAAAAAGCTACCGCCGTGGCGATGTTCGCAGCCGAAGCGAAGCGCGAGCAGGCCCAGACCGCTCGAACCGTCTGGAGCGGCGCGAAAATGATCGTCGCGATCGCCGGGACTACGACCGTCGGGATCGGCGCGACTACGATCGTCGCGAGCGACGCGACCTGAATCGCTCACGTGAGGACACGCGCAGCGCACCCCGCGTGACGTTCGCTGACGCCACGGAGCAAGACTGGGTAGCTGAGCTGAGAGGTCGCGGGTCGAAGACTTCACTTGCTAACCTTCGCAGCGAGGATTGGAGCGACAGTGAGGATGAAGCGTCGAGTGAAGGAGACTTCGAGTCAAACTACAGCGATGATTCGTCCTCAGACGGTAGCCTGCGACAGCTCGCCGCGGCGAACGAGAGCGAACGTCGAAACGCAGCCGAGGGGACGGCCCATGCTTGAGTCACTAAACACGCATGGCCACTCCATCACTTCTTTCCTTCACGCCCTTCAATCCACCGGTAGGCAGTCACCTCCTGTCCGTCAAGTCGTTCAATCTACAGCGCCAGTCTACAGGTCGATAGTCACATTCCTTGCGCCAAACCTTTCATCCTGTTACGAGTAATGTTCCACGAAATCCCCTCGACTTCAGCTCAGCGACATCAGTAACCGGCTTCAGTAACCAGCTTCAGTAACCGTTTTCAGTTACCGGCTTCAGTAACCGGCTTCAGTAACCGGCTTCAGTAACCGGCTTCAGTAACCGGCTTCAGTAACCGGCTTCAGTAACCGGCTTCAGTAACCGGCTTCAGTAACCGGCTTCAGTAACCGGCTTCAGTTACCGAAGTCAAATTAATTCGTGGTGGGCTGGGCCACAGCCACCTTCGGCGTATTGCCATCTCAGTATAAATCACAAATTTAGAATTTAGAGCAATGCGAATTTAGTGTAAGGACCTCTTCCTTCGGTCGCGGATGCGATCGCCTTCTATTCGCTCAGTAACCGGTCCATTGCCGCCTGGAAGTACGATTCTAGGTTATCGGTCGGGCGGCTCTGCCGTGAGCCGGGCTTCCCTTGATCCCTTTCGGTTGAGATGGTCTCTGGGGTGGGTCGTGCGATCGGGAGTGCCTACGTTCACCAAAAAATGCAACACAGAAAGTGCTGAAACCAATCGGTAGTCCTACCCTCGGTATGGCCGGTTTGTCTGCATTTCATAAATCTTCCTTTAAAATTTAACTCTCTGGTCGCCTTTCATTCCATTCCCCCTTTCAAAAGCCGACAACGCGCCAGGCGATCTGGTCCTGCCGTCGCTCGTTCTGCTCCTAGTGCCCCACGTTCTTTCCTGCTGCCTCGCGCTGTGCTTCCGCTTCCCCTCGCTGTGTGTCTGCGCCAGTCACCGTGCACGCGCTTACTGCTGGTCCCAGAGATGAGTTCGCTGAGAACGCCACGCCCCACCCCCTCGTCTTAACCAAAAAGGAGATCCAGATGAAAACAAACAGCTGACGACTGGGGCAAGCGAGATGACGCAGGTGTCAGAACCTATCAAAAGCAAGGTTCCCGCCTTCAGTGGTAATTTTGCACCATGAGAGGAGCTGGAGTCTGCGTTTGACAGGTAATTTTTTGTATTTGAACGATTAAAAGCTTTGTTTTAGTTTATATCTGACATCTGCCTCTGCGTATTGAATTAGATGCCAGGAAGAGACGCACCAGATTTATAGGCTTCGTACAAGCAACTCCATTCAAGACCTGCATAGAAAGCGAAGACGACGGGCGGAGCAAGCTGGGAAGGAGACGGTGCTGTACGATGAGCGCCATGAGTTCTACTTAAAGCTTTATTTGTACTCACGGATGGAAGTGCAAACCCCGGGAGACTGGCAGCCGGATGAACCACAGGTTCCGGCACGACTGAATACCTTGCTATCCATGGAATACAGAAGGCGTGTACACGGTCGAGACGAGAAAGCATACGGCTGTTCACAACCAGAGGCATGGCTTGACGGTGGATCAAGTAGTGCAAGCGATCGAGAAAGAAGAAATGCGCAGCAACGAGCACGACGTGTTCAGCAGAGGTCGAATGGTGAAAGTGATGGGGTCATTAGAGAGAGACGAAACGCCGAGCGGCGTTCTCGCCAGCGCGCTACTGGGGCGGCCGCTGATCGTGGTGACGTCGAAGCCAGTAACTGAGGCCGGTTACTGAAGCCTCATTTGAAGGATTTGACTACGAATCTGACGCCAGTAACTACTGAGCCTGTGCTAACTGATATGGATATTTTTACCGGTAAATACGTACTACCTCCGGTCCGAAAAGAATGTGCACTAAAATATGAGACTGCGCAAAACAAACTGATACTAGTTAACCATTTTGAAATTTGTGAGTTAGGCACATGGTAGAATACAGGAGTGTTTCCTCTTTTGAACGATGCAGATTGCGTGCTATTTTACGCAGTCGATCAAAAGTTACATAAAAAAGTTGTTTCCAACTCGTGCGACCAAACCCAACATATTTTTTCTTGGTTTGGAATTTTGATAAAATTTTAGATCCGCGGGAACTTTGATTTCCTAAATATAGAGAAGAAAGCTAGACGTCTTCGACCCTAACAGAGTTATACAACAACAATGGCGTCATTTGTCAAAATCGATAGCACTAACTTGGTCCAAGATGGTCTTAACTCCCAGTGGCGGTACTCGTTCCCCGGATCTGCTGCCAACAATACGTTCGAGGTAGAGGTCCCGACTGCTGGAACCACATCTACGATTAGTGTTAATCTTCCTGATGGATACTTCAGCTATGCCGATATCAATCGCTATATTCAGACCGCGTTGGTCTCGGCTGGCGCTTATCTCATCGATGCCAGCGGCAACAATGTCTTCTTCATTCAAATCAGTGAGAACTGCTTGTCAGCTCGATTGCTCACCAACCCCAATCGCTATTGGAACATGCACAAGACCTGCAACAGGGCTTTACTCTGCTGGTGGATCAGGTCTCCCAACCACGACTCGCGTTCCTCGTCTAATCATTGACAATGCTTCGTTTGGAAAGGTAGTTGGCTTCACGAATGGTACATATCCGTCGGTTTTACAAACAACCGCTTACTCACTGATCTCGAACACTATCCCCATGGTTCATCCCACATCGAGCTACATTGTACGTTGTGATCTTGTTAAGAATGACTATGTCGTGTCTGGTGATATTCTGAGCGCTTTCGATAGAGGTGATGCTGGTATTGGTCAATTGATTGCTTACAAACCGAGTCAGTATGCTTGGATGAATTGCTTCAACGGTGCTCGATCTTCGATTACGATTACCATTTACAACCAGAACGATCAGCGCGTTCATTTTAGAGACACATCCGTTTCGATTATGTTTCTGATCCGTTCAAAGAAGTAAGCAAGGGAAAAAAAGTTGCTTATTTTTTTAGTTAGAGACGGAAGCTTCCAGCGAGCTTAGCGGGCTTACGCTTAGATCTCAGATTCGCCATATACGCCTTAGCCTCAGCGCTACCCTTGACTAATTTAGTCTTCTTAGACGCTACGCCCACACCGAAACGCTTTTAATACCACGGCGAACAGTTCGAATCATATCGTGGTGGTCGGGGTTCTCGGACTTGCTGATGAGATACTTCTCTCCTTGATCAATGGCATCAGTGATCAGACCCTTACGCTTGGCATAGCCTAATGCTGCTTTAGCTGTCTTCTTAACATCAACAACAGATATACGTCCTCCAGACGTAGCTCCGGTACCCTTATCAAGCTCAGTATCGCTATCACTGTCATATACACCGACTCCGGTTAGAGACTTGAGCGCTGCGCGAGCTGGGATCCCAGCTTCAGGGGCGCCAACTGCTGTTGCTAGCGCTGGAGCGGCGAAGTCGGCGGCCTTGCTAAGTAGTCCGCTGTCTTTAGCGAAGCGAAAACCTTGCTTAATGCCATTCCAGATTTTACTCCATACTGACGAACCATGCATACCTCCACCATTAAGATGCTTGAAGGGATAACTGATTTCCTTCTTAGTAATTGATAAGCGCGTTCCCTTACCAGCTTTACGAGCTCTTAGAGCTTTGGCATACGATTCTGGGTGCAGATGTAGGGTGGCGCCAGATCCACTTAGCTCATCTTTCGTTAAGGACAGTGTCCCTGACTTGAAAGCCCGCTTGAGCTTTGACTCAGGGATAGAGGCTGAAACTGCTAACTCTTTGTACATGATTGATCTACATATGAGTTCAGAGAGAATTAATCAAGAATACAATATAGTCAGAATATACTCCATATGCCACAATATTCATCGTATGTGGATTGATACTGCTTAGTGTTGTATTTACTAATCTTGAGAACTGTTGGACCCGCTTCTCCCATACTATCAAAATATTCATTATTATAGACGCAAACCCAGTGTCCCACGTCCATATTAGGCTTGCGAAGCAATATAAGATACGATCCTTTCCGCGGTAGTGGCTTTTTAATTTCAGATAATTCGACAATACCATCTAACTGAACCCCAATCGTCTTTGCTAATTTAATTAAATCATGATCGCTCGTAATCGCTTTGATTAGATCCATAATGTAATATTTTAATTTTTTTGGAACTATATGGATGCTCATATAGTTAAACCCATAGATTTATCGATGTCTGCTACTCAACTCGCCGACCAGTTTCTATACCAGAGCTCGCTGAAGAGCGACCCGGAGATTAAGGTATCGTCCAACAAGCGCGTACCGTTCGTAATCGATCTCAACCAGGGCTCGTACCAGAATGGTGTTATCACGATTGATGCTACCAGTCAGCTGAACGGATCTGAAGGATTTGCCTCGCTCCGTGATGCCTACATCATGCTCCCCTACAAGGTTTCTATGAAGAATGGTGCTACTGCTCAGACCGCGGCTGCTAACCGATACTGTGCTACCCTTAAGTGCGGCAACTTCAACGTCATTGACTCGATGTCGCTTGAGCTCAATGGTAAGACTGTTATCAGTATGGCTGACTACAAGCTGTTTTGGAACAATCTTCGTGCTCAGACGGAGTACTCAAGAGGCTATGTAGAGAAGCACGGTGCTGAAAGCTTCCTTTTCCCCGATGCCGCTCAGTCAATGGCATACAATGGTGCTTTTGGTACAAGTGGCGATGGTTACGTCAATAACGCTGCGTTTTCCTCATCCTTCAGTACGACTGGCGCTCCCGGTGGTACTACTGTTCCCAACGATGGTTTCGTGAGTCGTGTTCTGGCGAATCCTCCTACTGCTGGTGTTGATCTATCATCTTCGTGGCCGTCGTCTGGTGGCACAGCATCTTCGACTACTGTTGCTAATCAGACCTCGCGTGGTGCTTTCGTTGCTGGTGCTTCTACTGCTAACGCTATCATCGGAACGTGGAACTACATTCTTAAGATTAAGCTGACGAACCTTCATCCGATCTTCAAAGAGCTTGATTTGATGGCTAACCCTCAGATTCGTCTGCGTTTCCGCGTCAATCAGGGTACGGCTGCTATCGCTGTTGATTCTGGTAAGAACATGTCTCTAACCAGCACAACGCTCTCGTCTGGTAATGTCTGCCCTATCATGGTTGCCTCGTCTGCTACTGGCAACCCTATGGCCTCTGTTCTCGCCGCTTCTGCTGGTTTCAGTATTGCTTGGGGTGCTGTTGTCAATTCGCTTGAGCCCACGATTGATGGTACTTACATGCCTTTTACGACTGCTCGTCTCTACGTTCCTTTCCATAACTTGGAGAACACTCAAGCTATCATCTCGAAGCCAGTGAAGAAGATTCGCTATCTTGACACGTATGCTCAGTGGTTCTATCAGTGCGCTGGTACTGGTAAGCAAACGACTCAACACAATGTTGCGTTCGACCTACAGCTATCGGCTTCTGTGAAGAATGCTAAGTACGTTGCGGTGATGCCTTTCGCTGAGCAAACTGGCAACTTCGCAAGTGCCGCTGTTCAACAGTTCCAATCTCCGTTCGACTCGGCTCCATGGACCGTTCATCCCGGTTCGACGATTCGCAACTTCAGCGTTCGCATCGGTTCTTCGAATGTGTTCGCTATCTCACATGATTACGACTTTGCCACGTTCGTTGATAACTTCGCTAAGCTTGGTGCGATCAATGGTCATCTAACTCCCGAGATTGTAAATGGTTTGATTGACTACCAGACGTGGTCGCTGACCAACCGCGTACTTGTTGCCGATGTGAGTAGATTGACTGAGAAGGACATTCCTCAGTCTATTCAGATCAGTGGAACCAACGCCGGATGCCAAGGTTGTAATTTGTTAATTCTGGTCGTGTCAGAGCAGGAACTAACCTTCGATAGACTAACCGGAGAAGTGATCGATTATACTACGGCTTAAGGAAGAGATTTCTAATATTTAATTAAATTTAAAAAAAAGGTATGGCTATAGATATAGCTATAATAACATGAGCACACTAACTTTTGGTAAGCACAAGTCGAAGACTATTCAAGAGGTATATGCCTCTGATCCGGGATACTGCCGCTGGTTATCAAATCAAAAAGGTCTCGTTGAAGATAGTAGTGATTGGTAAGTTCCTCGCTGAGAAGTTTGGCAATGATGATGGATCGTATGTGATGACTTTTGGAAAGTATAAGACCAAGACTATTAAACAGATTCAAGCCATCGATACTAAATACCTTGAATGGTTGAGCAAGAACGAATTCGTTCAGACTAAGATGCCTAAGCTGAAGGCTGAAGTCGATGAACTCCTGAAGTAAGCTCGTGTGAGTATTTTTTTTTAAAATTTAAGTATCAGAATAGGATTGCTTTATATGAAATTGGTCTGTGTTGCATCAGAGCTGTCAAGAGGTGTTGTAGAATTTGATGGTTCTGGGTTGTTGAGAGGGTGTTTGGTGCTTGTGGTTAGGAGGTACCACCTTCGCATCAGATGCAGCGAGAGGGGGGTTAGTCGATAAGACGCTTGCTTTGGATTAGAGGGGTGGAGGGCTTTTAATGGTGCTGCGTTGTGCTTGTGAAAATAGGTCCTTTGCATCAGATGCGTTTAGAAGGAGTTTAGGTGAAAAGCCATCTGGATAGGATTTCGCAACAGAGGGGTGGTAGGGGCTGGTTGAGCGTAGGTGAAAAAAAACTGCCGGTCAAATATGACAGGGACCCACTACTCATGAGATTGTTCATTTCCTCGAGTAGAGAGAGTAGCTGGATCCATCTTACTATTTGTTGGTGGAATGCGGAATGAGCCTTCGAGAGGTTGTACGGTTGGTGCCTGCTGCAACGGACGTCTCTTCAGGCTTCTCAGGTGGTCGAGCGGTTGGCTCGTGAGAAAGTACTGGAATGTTCCACGAACGTGCATAGCATGTCTCGTAGATAAATTACGGTAAGAAAAAACTGACGGTATAATGTGCCGCGACCTACTACTACTGATCTGGAAGTGATCAAATGCATGCTCCAGTGGCTTGAATAGCAACAATCCATTCTTCACATCGTCAATGCGATCGAAGCCCATCAGCTCACGAGAGAAGGACTCGTTTTTCCGACGAAACAAATGAGAGGCGATGACCAACTCCGCCGGAAGCGCCGTGTTAAGCAACATGCACCGCAGCATTCGGTTCTCCGTGTCGTCCTGATACGTCCCATGTCGCACTGATACGTCCTGATCAGACTCGCTTTAAAGTCACGACTTCGTGCTGACGTCGACGAAGGCGAATCCATTAACGTATGCTGCAAGAGTGCTTCCTGGAGTTGGAGCAATTGGAAATCTACACCCAACGACTCCGGAACCACCACCAGCACGTGAACTTCGCCCTCAGCAGGTCCAAAATTCTTTCCGAAATGCTTGTCATTGTTGATCCACAACGTGGGATCCATCTTCTCAAAGCCTTGGAGGTGTCCATCTCCGTCGAGCGTCACAGCTGCCGCTCCAGCCCCATCCAGCCGTCCCCCGTCCTTCTTCTTCGCCAGGAAGAGCTGCAGGTCCTTGGCGTCACATGTGATTGTCGCCGAGTTCTCCGCCTTGATCGCCTTCTTCAATTCATCCACCGAGTCGTTCTCGTCCACCCGCACCGAGAACACGCTTTCCGCCACACCAACGATCGCACAGAAGAGCTTCACCATCTTTTTTTCCCTCATTCCGGAATGAAGAAGGGAGAGAATTTCTGGGCGTATTGAAGCGGAGATGAAGGTGTGTTACATACTTCCAACCAATGATGAGACGCCACGCGTCGCGCTGCTCTGAGCTATTCCTTGCTGTAAAAATATGCCTGCGTATTTTTCTATTGCATTTTTCAATGTATAGTTTGAATGTTGTTGGTTAAGCGGTTCTAAAACTACCCTATGATCCAAAAGACGTTGCTTTCACTCTCAGGTGGTCGAGAGGTTGTCCTCATTGAAACCACCGGCTGTCGCTTCTAAGGAGACGAGAGCATTTAAAACTACTTCTGAAGTGGTGGCGCTTTCTCTCGTTCTAAGGTGGTCGAGAGGTTGTGTCGTCAAAGTCGTAGCATTGCATTCGAAACGGTTAGCCCTATTCTCCTTGTTAAATAAAGCTAAGAAAAAAAACTGCCGGTGTAATGTCCTGGCTATTACTACTACCGTTTGTCCATCTTGAGAACCCTCAGGCGATCATCTCTAAACCCGTCAAGAAGGTTCGCTACAATGATTGCTATGCTCAATGGTTTTACCAGCGCGCTGGTATTGGAAAGCAATCGAGTCAGCTGAATGCTGCTTTTGATCTTCAATTATCGGCTTCTGTTAAGAACGCTAAGTACGTCATTCTCCTCCCTTTCGCCGAACAGACCGGTAATTACGCTTCGGCTGCTGTTCAGCAGTTCCAGAGTCCTTTTGATAGTGCTCCTTGGACTCTCCATCCTGGTTCGTCGATTCGCAACTTCAATGTTCGTATTGGTTCTACTCAGGTGTTCGACATTAGCCATGAACACGACTTCCACCACTTTCACAACGAACTGGCAAAGATCGCTTCGATTAACGGTGAACTGACTCCTGAATTGGTGAATGGTCTCCTTGACTATCAGACGTGGTCTCTAACTAACCGTGTTCTTATCGCTGACGTTAGTCGCCTGACAGAGCGTGATGTTCCTCAAGCTATTCAGATCCAGGGCGTAAATGCTGGATGCTAGTATCATCGGATTTGCAATACTATATAGCGTTGATACAGTTTTTTGGTTATTTGAACTATCCGGGATTCTCATTGTCAAAATTGAGTTTTTAAACGACAAACGGTAATTCTAGAACTGCCGACACGAACACCTCGTTACAATGGCGCTTTATGTTGTTTCATCTACAGTCAAATAGACTTGGCGAATACAATATTTTTTGGTGATAGTTGCTGATGACTGTCGATCGATTTAAGCTAGAAACTGTCCAAACAAACTTGTGCATAATTCAAAGTCTAAGCAAACCCGTCGTTATTAGCTGTAAGCCTGTGTTGTGAACGGAAAAGTAGCTAAACTATATGGCAGCCTAGAGCTGCCCCACCGCTGACGAACTTAGCAGTAGTATAGACCACCGAAAGGAATGCCAAGTCCACACCCGCCGCCATACAGACCCGCACCAAACCTGTCCCAGTAGCCCAACGGATAGGCCCAGCCGGGGACGCCACCGCACATGAGTAAATGCCAAGTCCACACCCGCCGCCATACAGACCCGCATCAAACCTGTCCCAGTAGCCCAACGGATAGGCCCAGCCGGGGACGCCACCGCACATGAATCCGAAGCGGTAGGGTCCAAAGCCACCCCAACCTCCCCAGCCACCCCAACCTCCCCAGCCACCCCAGCCGCCAAGTCCCCAACCACCAAGACCTCCACCGAGACCCCATCCGAAATGTTCCTTCTCGTCGTCCTTGTCGTTGTCGTCCTTGTCGTCATGATCTTCTTTCTTGATTGCTGCAGCAGCATCGGCGGGAGCAGTATATAGTGGAACATTGCGCCGCCAATTTTTTTCCTTACCGTAATTTACCAACGAGACAATCCTGGAACGTTCTTTCGAGGCAGCTGCTATTTCGACGACGCAACCTCTCGACCACCTGAGAGAGATCTTTTGAATCTTGAGGTAGTTTCAGAGCCGCTCGACGACTGAGATCTCGACGACCGTTCCAGCTGAGAGCGAGAGCCTTTATATTGGGCTACCTTGGAGCGAACAGAATTAAATCTATACCGGAACACTGATAAATTCAATAGAGCAGTTTACAACCGCCAGGAATAGCACAACGCGTGGCGTCTCATCATTGGTTGGAAGTCTATGTGACACGCCTTCATTTCCGCTTCAATACGCCCAGAAATTCTCTCCCTTCTTCCTCATTCCGGAATGAGGGGGAAAAATGGTGAAGCTCTTCTGTGCGATCATTGGTGTGGCGGAAAGCGTGTTCTCGGTGCGGGTGGACGAGAACGACTCGGTGGATGAATTGAAGAAGGCGATCAAGGCGGAGAACTCGGCGACAATCACATGTGACGCCAAGGACCTGCAGCTCTTCCTGGCGAAGAAGAAGGACGGGGGATGGCTGGATGGGGCTGGAGCGGCAGCTGTGACGCTCGATGGAGATGGACACCTCCAAGGCTTTGAGAAGATGGATCCCACGTTGTGGATCAACAATGACAAGCATTTCGGAAAGAATTTTGGACCTGCTGAGGGCGAAGTTCACGTGCTGGTGGTGGTTCCGGAGCGTGTCGTGGAGGATGACGCATGGAGCGCGAAGGACTTGTCTACCGTGGATCCTCAAGTTCAATCGAATATGTGGAACTCAGTTGTCAGAGTTTCCTCAGAAGATGTATGCTCAGTAACAGCAGTGGTTGTGGATCTAACGTCGACGCACTTGTATCTGCTGACGAACTTGCACATGTGGGCCGACTACACATTCACTGATCACTTGAGTGCTGACTTCACGAAGGAAATCAAACGGTATCTGCGACGCCACCCTCGGATGAAAACAAGTGGAAGGAAAAGGAAGGACACCAATGTTAAGGACGCCGATGTTGCAAAGCAACCACGTCGTAAATCTCCACGGACGGCAGCGATGAAATCATCAGCTAGATTAGACAAGCCTCAAGTTGTGGTGGAGCAGCTCCTTCCCGATAGGACGAAGCCGGAAGAAGTCCACCGATTCAGCCTTGATAGTGACACATGCTGGCGTAGTTCGGCTGCGTTCGACTTCGCAATCTTCGAAGTTGCTTTGCCACGAGATAACAAGCTCGTCCGATGTACAATGTCCCTTAAGTTGAATGACACGATGAGTGTTGACGTGTTCGGATTCCCTGGCGCTCTTGAAGATCAAGATTTTAATCATGCTTACGCCATCATTCCAGCTAAAATCACCGGTTGGAGCGGAAACCAAATGGCTCTCTCATCTTTGTCAGCTCCTGATCTATCTGGAAGCGCGATTGTGTGCACCAAAAGGGGAGTACCAGTGGGATATCTTGGTGGTGGACTTGATGGCTCAGCGAAGAACGAGCAGTATCAATCCTATGGTTACACATTTCATGGAGTACTCCCCGAATTACCGTCTTCGTTGCCACCAGATACCGAAGTTGAAACAAAGGATGAGCTATAGTTTGTAGTCTGTATACAGTGCCATGTAGTGAATGCATCGACGAGTATCTTTCAATATCTGTGATGAGCTCATTGGTCGCGATTGTTTTGCATGTGATTGTGGTTGAAAGGTAGTGAATTTTCCATTTGAGTGAGTCACCAATTAATTAATGCTTATTTCTGATAAATATGAAGTTAGTAATATATAAAAGATGGCGTACTCAGCCGAGCAATAAGCTAACAAAGAGCGAATCAAGGCCGCACAAAAGCGCTACTATCAGCGCACACGGGACGCTCGCTTGTCATACCAAAAGAGCTACGACGATAAGAATAGATACCAAATTCGAGCTGGAAAGCCTAAGCTTAAAACCGAACTTATTGAAGACAAACCCGAACCTAACAGCGAAACCGAACTTAATTTATTAATTATTGTTTTTCTCAAATAAGAAGTCAATCCCAATATAGTCAAATGACAATGGCTTAAAACCTCCAAAAAGGTATAAGCCAAATATTTGAATTAATTAATTTCAGAATATTTTGTAAATGACTGAGCTATAAAATACAAGGTCAAATAGTTATAAGGTCATATCTACGGGGAATAATTTAGCCAAGCATATATAGGCAACACGTTTGCATACGAGCTCGAAGGATTAAAGAGATACGTTTGCATACGAGCTCGAAGGATTAAAGAGATTAAATATTCACGCTATCAAATGGGGTAGTAGCTACCGTGTTAAGGTGCGTGGTAGAACGGGTAAGATGGTTTATGTTAGCAACGTTTCGCGCCCAATCAACAAAAGATTGGTAGCTAAGCAGTACAATGTTTCGATTGAAACCCTTGAGAAACACTTATCGCCTGACTACAAGGCTGATCCTAAGTACCGTTTTTACAATGGTACATGGAATCACACTTGTACGAGGGTGTCGAACCTTCTGATTTTTACAACAAGCTCGAGAACGTCCTTTCGACTCAAACGAGTGCGTTCAAGATGAATATTGCTCTCGGGTACGAACTTGTAAGCAAGACCGATCCTGATGATACTCGCTACTTCTATCCGAATCTCGCTAACACTTATGTGTTCAATAAGCCTGTCGCTGTCAACAGCAAGACTGATATTCGAAAGAAGGTGATTTCGGAAATTCGTTCTATGGAGTTGGCTGACAAACTGAACTATCCCAGCTCAGGGTATAAACTCAAGGCGATCACTGCATTCAAGATTTTCATCGACCATCGGGATCATGTTCTGGGGGATAGCGAAGCTGTCACCCCTAAGATTATTCGCGAAAACAAGCATGTGATCAACTTCCCTAAGGCCAATAACAAGTGCGTCTTCCACTGTATCGCCTGGCATACATTCACGAGTCCAAAGAAGGATCCTCGAAAAATTCAGGCTCACGTAAAGGAGGCATTCAAGCGCTACTGCTCTTTCAAGGGGGTTATATATTCGTTGAGCCTGTTTCGAAGCTTCAAGCCCATTGACCTGCTACAGTTCGATGAGGTTGAGGATTGCTTCCAACTTGGTATTAACGTATATAAGATGGATGTAGCTTCTGGAAATGTAGAATGCATCCGTAGATCGGGCAAGGGATACGAAGCTCTGAATATTTTATCGCATGAGAATCACGCTCTCTGCATTAAGAGCATTGGTGTGCTTCCGTCTAAGTATCAATGTCCTAAGTGTGAAATGGTGGTCGTCAGCGCTGAAATACTAAAAAATCACAAGAAGAATCAGTGTGAGCTTGTGAATATTGACAGCTTCCCCGCTGAGCCAACTATCTACAAACCAGCTCAGAACGCGATACGATCATTGCGTACGAATTATTCCATCAAGGATGCTGACCAGTACATCGACCACTTCATCGTTTATGACTTTGAGGCCATTCTTAAGCCTACTGCGACTCAACACGGGGAGAATACTGTCTTCACGAACGAGCACATTCCGGTGTCTGTATCAGTAGCTGATAGCTTAACCGAGGAGGTGCGCTGCTTTGTAAATGACGATCCAAAGGTGCTACTTACGGATATGTTCAAATACATCGGTGATGTATCCGTGAAGATCCAGCAGTACAATGTCAATAAATACAAGTCGCTTCTACAGAAAATCGTCAATGCTCACGGTCGGACAGGTATGGAAATTCCAGGAGTCAATCTTGGCAAGACCTATAACATGTCTGATGTGGAGAGTTGGATTGGAGAAGGAAAGTATGCCAGCTTCTTTGACTTTCACAGCAGTCTTGGCTTTGGTAAGCAAAGGACTGATTACGGGAAACTGAAACAGCAGCTTGATCAGGTACCACTATTCGGTTTCAATTCTGGTTGATACGATATTAACTTGATTAAACAGGATTTGTTTGCTGTTATCGGTACCGACAATAGCGAATCCGTCATCAAGAATCCAAGCTACATGTGCATTGCTACATCGGACATGAAAATGCTCGATATTAGCAACTATGTACCTGCTGGTACCAGCTACGATAAGTATCTCACAACATATCTCGGTGGCTGCAAATGCGATGACAAATTAGATGTGTCTGTGGTTTTGGTAAGGGTCTTTTCCCATACGAGTACCTCACCGCGTTCAATGTTCTAAACCAGACTACTATCCCGCCTAAGTCAGCTTTTGACAGCAAGCTCCGTGGAACAAGTATCACCGATTATGACTACGAACGAGTGAAGTTCGTGTGGGAGTACTACGAGATGAAATCAATCAAGGACCTACTGATCTGGTACAGCAATCTCGACGTAGTCCCATTCATCAAGGCTATCAAGGCTCAAGGAAAACTCTTTAAGCGTTTCGATCTGGATATGTTTGCGGATGGAGTGTCGCTACCTGGTCTTTCGGAGAAGGTGATGTATCAGACCTGCTTCAATAATCTCCAATATCCGGATAAGAAGCCAGCTAACGCATTCCAATTCCCAGCTAAGCGAATGAGTGGATACAAGAGTCAGGATGCTAAGGCAAAGCGAAAATTTGGTATGGCACTTGAGCACTTGAATACATTGCTGCAAAAGTATCTATGTGGTCTATGCTACTGCCAGCTGACCGCTGACACCGCTTCAGCTGACCGTATCAACAATAATATTGGCCACATCGACGGCAACATCTTGATCAGCTGTGCGAAGTGCAACCCCGCTCGTAAAGATATGTCCCTCGGGGGATTTCGATACAAGAATTTGCTTGAGTTCAACTCGGATAGACTGGTAGATTCTATTGATCGGGAGGAAAAGGATATCTACGCTAAGATGAAGGCCAACATCGCCGGAGGTCCATCTATTATCTTCAATCGCTACGCTAAACGTAATGAGACGAAGATTCGTGGTGGCAAGGTCTGTAAGAAAATTATCGGATACGATGCTAACGCTCTATACCTGTGGGCACTTGGTAATGAGATGCCATGCGGTCGATTGACTACAGTGGAAGCGTATGAAGGTATCATCGACGATATCAAGGCCGATAAAATATTTGGCTTTCTCGAGTGTGATATTCACACACCAGAGAACCTCAAACAGTACTTTGGTGAGATGACTCCAATTTTCAAGAATGTACTGATCGACTGTACAAATGAGAGCGTCATTGGTAAGCACATGCTCGATCACAATGAGGCGCGCAAGCAAAGCCGAGCAAAGCCAGCTCGCAAGTTGATTGGTAGCTACTTTGGTGAAAAGATTCTCATCTACACTCCTTTGCTCAAGTGGTACCTTTCTCATGGTATGGAGATCATCAAGACTTACTGCTTTGTCAAGGCCAGCTCTCACAAGGCTTTTGCTCCCTTTATGGAGGCTGTATCAAATGCTCGACGAGAGAGTGATGTTGATAAGTCTAAGGCTATGATTGCTGAGATGATGAAACTTGTAGGCAACAGTGCTATTGGTCGATCTGGAATGGACATGAGCAAGCACAAAGAGGTAAGTATGAGTCGAGCGACAAAGCAATTAAGAACAAGATCGAACACTTTACGTTCCATGGGTTGGAAGAGCTTAATGATGCGTGTGAAATCACCATGAAGAAACGCCGTATTAATAACAAGAACCCAATCCATTTATCGATTGCTATCTATCAGCTTGCTAAGCTACGTATGCTTCTACTACGACTGCATAGATTTCTACTTCGACCGCTCTGACTTCCAGTATCAGAAGATGGACACTGATCCAGCTTATATCACTTTCAGCTGTGATTATCCGTTTCAAGACTGTATCAAGCCTGAGCTACGTGCCCACTTCAAGGAGCATAAATACGATTGGTTCCCACGCGACTAAAACACTGAGGTAGCTAAGTTTGATCGCCGTACTCCTGGTTTGTTCAAAGATGAATGGTCAGGTGATGCTATGGTCTCACTATCGAGTAAGAACTATATTTGCTATCTACCTGACGAATCTTACAAGGTAAAAGTTTCAGCGAAGGGTATTCAGCAGGGAGGTGGTCGAAACAAATGGTGTTCTTAATCCTGATGGGTTTGAGACTGTTGTACGGGATCGCATCACGCTACAAGGTACAAACAAGGGGTTCAGACTGTCGAAAGAAACCAAGTCTATCATCACCTATACTCAAACCAAAACAGCGCTCAACTACTACTATGACAAACGCCGAGTACTTGGTGATGGTATCACGACTGAACCACTTGATATTTAAGCAGCTACCCACTGGGGATTTTTTTAAATGTAAATATAGATCATGGACGCGCTACTAAAGAAACTCTACTATGACCCAAAAACCGGCTTTATCGGAGCTCAAGCTCTGCATCATAAGGCAAAGGAGTTAAATCCTAAGTCAACTTTCAAAATCGTAAAGGATTGGTATGCGAGTCAGACTGATATTCAACGATTTCAGGAGCAGAAAAAGCGATCCGACGGCTTCAAAATAGCTTCACATAACCCCAACTCTTGGCAAATGGATCTTGCCTTTTGGGAGAAGCGACCAATTTTGACAGCTATCAATAGCAACTCAAGGTTGGGCTACGCAAAGCTCATGTCAAACAAGACTGCGCCAACTGTATTAGCAGTGCTTAAAGCGTTTGTTCGCCTCCACAAAGTTGATATCGTGACAACGGATAACAGTAGCGAGTTCATAAACTCACAGGCTCAAGAATACTTCAAATCCAAGAAAATTGAGCACTACAACAACGATCCTGGTGATCACGTTACTATGGGACAAATCGAGCGATTCAACAGAACGTTTAAGCAGAGACTAACTAAAATGTCTCCCAACAGGATTGCGCACAAGCTTATTGCCGATGTTATCGAAAACTACAATACCACGTTTCATCACTCAATTGGTATGACCCCAACTGAAGCAAAAGGCAAAAGAATTGGATGCGGATCTGAGTCATAATCAGGTGGAAGCCGATACAATTGAGAAGGAGTTTGAGATCGGATCACGCGTATTATACCGTCTCAAGAAGCAGACATTTGATAACGAAGCTGCTCGATGGAGCAAAGTAGTTTATAAAATCGTTGGAATAGATGGCTACCGAGTCCAAATCCGTTCAAAAAATGGTCATACCCTCTACAAGGCACCAAATGATCTTAAATTTGTTAAAGCAGAGACCACAGATGCTACTATTAGTCGAGGCGATATTCTTGAGGCGGAGAAGATCTTGGATCACAAGAAGATACGCTCTGGAAGGTACAAATATCTGATAAGATGGCTTGGTAATGAGCCTGACTCTTGGGAGCCACAAGATAATCTGCGGTTAATCAATAAGAACAGGAGATCAACTCTTGAGAGAGATTATTGGACGCTAAAAAAATGAGCCATGATTAGCTTTTAAAATTAAATTGATAGAGATATCCTCCGTAAGCTTTAACCCATATATTATTTTTAATATTTTTTGTGAGAATATGAATTATCTGACTTTATGTATAGACACTGATCTCGTAATAATGTGCCCAAACTGTGTAGAGAAAGAACGTGAGCTTGTGAAACTTCGACGCAAGCTGTGGATCATCCAAGAAGTAAGTCGAATCAAGAATGAGTTGCTTAATCTTGATGCAGCTTCAAATTTTCGCAAAACGGTAGCCAATCAATAGTACAAGCATGAACTGGAAGCAATCTTTGGCGTCCCATTCCATTGTATTAAAGATCGTTATTTGAATCTTCTCAATGAGCGAAACCGTATCTGCCATTCTTACTTACCTTCCCGTCATGACTCAGTTATGCCGAGCTATTGGTAATTTGAGTACTCATTTTTTATGGCTCACAACATATCGATACGATGTTTCCAAATTTCACATCCCTCGCTCAGAGAGAGCAAAAACGACAGGAGCTTCTTGAAAGAGCTCAGCGTCGCGTTCGTCAAGCTAAAACGAAGCGTGAGATATACGAAGTCGCTTCATGGGCTACTGACATTTCAAGTGGAATTACTACAGCATCCAGTAAAACAACTGCAACAACTCAGACAGACTCAACATCAGAGTCATCTGAGCCCTAAAAAAACGCTGATTGATGAATACTCCCAGACAAACCCTGAGGTATCAACTCCTACTATGGTAGATGCCGAAGCTACTGCTAAGCCTGATACTAATCATGCTGGAGCACAAGCAAGGCCTTCATTAGTTGATGTTCAGGTTGGTGAGGATGAAAAACCAGCGGATGAGAACTTATTTAGTGATGAAACCATCGATGAAATCGAAGAACAGAAGCGATCAAAACAAGCGGTTGCTGATATGTATGAGGTTTATCCTATTCTTGCAGAGTTGGGTATCCATCCTCTTGCGTCTAACGGACGTCAGCTAACGAAGTATTATATTGGAAATGGCGCTAAGACATACAGTATTAGATTGAAGAAGCTTGTTTTAGTTCCAAGCATCGATTGGTCAGAAACATATGACCATATTCGTGTGGTTCTAACTAATGACATTCGATTTCTCAATTACATCAATGAAAAGAGGGAACGCGACAAAATGGGGAAGGATGATAAAAATACCCCCCAACAGATATGGCAATATATTGGATCAAAAAGGAACAGAGTCAATGCTTCAGAAGGAGATATTGCTGATCGCACCAAACAGAGACTTGCGTATCGCAGTTCGCAGCGTTCTTCATCGAGAGGACAGTTTTCTCTTCGATAATTCAACTTCAACAGCGAGTGATCAGTCTGATACCAAACTCAAATTGTTTTGGACCATTAGTAAAAATAAGGAATTACTTCAGGCCAATGGTTTAGAAAAGAAGATTGTTCCCATCTTTAAAGAGACAGCAGCCAAATCATCACCTGTTGATGAAAATGGTTATGTATGGGTCGATGGTAATTCAATCAGCGTCTTTGGTAAGAGTAGCAATCGAGCAAAACAAGCGATCACGAAGGAGGTCAATTGGCAACTTACGCTACGTTCATTTATCAATATGATTAGAGGCAGAAGACTTCAGTTAGAGGTAATCGGGAAGAATGACGAGGAAATTGACGTAAAGGATTTCACATCAGGCGGCGGAGAAGCTAAATATGGCACAAGGAGTGGTATCGATGAAGACATGAACCCAAAGCTGAGCAACGCGGACAATGATGCTCAAAAAGATTTTAACTGATTATTACACACAACTTCATTCGAAGGGTATTAAAATCCCTTTTCGACTAAAACCAATTGTACAGACAACTGATAATGTTAAACCCCATCCAAAATATTATTTTGGTGAGCCATCTGGATCCAGACCACTAAACATTAGAAATGGAGAACACAAACAAGTATCTGGTGAAGCTTGGAAAGGGGCCAATGAAGGTATCCAATGGATGGATACATTTCTATCGCTGCTTGATGGATTTGAGGATTTGGATAGATATCTCAAGGATGTTGAGTATCCATTTCCATCAAGTGATGAAGAAGCAGCTGAATTGGTAAAAGAGAAGAAACTAAATAAGCAACGACGTAAAAACCTTGATGATAACCTCAAAATAGTAAATGAGGTGATCCTTAAATCGGCCTATGACATCAAGCGTCAAAGTAATGAGCAGTATGATCACGACGATAACTTGCAAAAGGTTCGTGATGACTCGGAGGCAGCCTTTTAAGCTTATGGTGAAGCGCAGAAGCGATATGAAGAAACTAAAAAGGCAGTGAAGGGGTCAAACTCAAAATCAGCAAGATCAGCGTTAAATGCAGCGACATCAGCAATGAAAGCGACAAAGGCAGTCTATTCAGCGAAGTCAAAGCAATACACTCAAGCTTTACATGGAAAAACAGATGTAGAAGACTTTAATGACCGACAAGATCAACGAAAGGTAAAAGGCGTTCTTAATGATATGGTTTATGTAGTTAGTGGGAGTGGCTTGAAGGGGCGTGGTCTAAGAGGTGCTGGTGTTGCTCCATTGGAAGGTGCAATTCGTCGTGGAAGAACCTATAATCTCAATGAGATTCAAGGTTTGGCGACTCCAAGCGCCTACCTTTATCGTCAGCTGGGTAGCAAGTACATCCGTTTGCCTGATCTTGATGCTAAAACCCTTGTAATCGTACAGCCCCATCGATGTAAATGCGGACCTAAATGCCAGATCAGTGATAGTCTCCAAACCATGATCAGAACCCTTGTGTATAAGAACCACATCGATCAAGCCGCTTACAATAAGCTCAGTATCGATGATAAAAAGCTGTTTAAAGAGATCCTCGCCATTACTCATCTTCAGTACAACTTTCATGATAAGCTAACGGACCCTCGGGAGACACTTAGAGCTGAGTACGATAAACTTAAAGGAGAGATGGAGTTAGGGAATGACAATCCAAGTATCATCAAGCAGCTCAAGTCTCTCACAGTAGATATGTACAGCAATCGAATGATTAACGATAAAGAGTTTAAGGAAATTATAACTCGACTACTGTAGAAGCAAGTTCTTCTTCAACCCACGCATTATTTCCAGTTCAGGTGGTAGCTATGGCGATAACGCCGATCTCAACGTCGCCGAGCTTAGAGCCATTATGAAGAATCTGATCATTCAAGATCGCCCCCAGAAAACTCAGGCAGCTGTTTGGGCTACTGACCTTGAGAAGTCTATCAGGAAGGAGGATGCATCGACTCAGACAGAGGGTGGTCGCGTCTGGGCTTACCAACCGAAAAAAAAGCCTAAAACTGTGAAGACGTTCGCTATCTAAGCAATACCGCTTCGTACAAGTCTATTTGCACAGCCTCGATAGACTGAAATTTTATTATCGCTGATAGAAACCTCAAGTATGGCAGACTCTCCCTCGGGGGTTTGGGTGGGGAGGAAAACACTATCACCAAGAACAGTAATTTTATCAGCTTGGAGCATGGTCGATCCCACAATCTGACGCGGGTCATCGGTAGTCGAATTCGTTTTGAGCTCTTTACTCGGTCCGCAACCCATGTTGTATATCACTACCAAAGATATTTTTTCGATAGGAAATCGGCACTATACGGAGGATAATCAACTTTGTGTCGTCTATAGTATCTCCTACGACGCTCTGGATCCTTGTGATCAAGGTGTGAGTATGCTTTCAAAGAGGTTTGATCCCGAAATTGTTGGTATCTACTATCACCAAAATTAATTTTTCGTAGCTTTCCAGTATCAATGCATACCCATACTCGATACTTCTTGGAACTTGATGGACTTAACTCCCAGCGCTCAATCCTCATGATTGCTCTATATTAGCCAAACGATTTTTTTCAGATCTTCAATCTCAGACAACATATGCTGAATCATTTTCATGTTGTATGCAGCAATCCGACTGTAATCAATGTTTAGCTGTTGCTTATCAGGTTCAAGCGTTGGATCTTTCCCTTCTTCGATATCATCCCTATAAAATATACTGATTAAATCGGTTAGGTGAGCTGAGACGAGGTCTTGAGCGATGAGGCCTACCTCTTGACCAGGGAGATTCTCCGATTCGATCCAGTCATACAAAACTACATCACAGGTATCGTAGAGACGCTTGATTCGATCGAGTGGCGCAATCTGGATGTTTTTCTTCAATCGGCGGTCGCTCGTCATCGCCATGGCTGTACAAGCGATATATCCTCCGAATATACCGGCGACGCTGTATGTGATCGGTCCAAGAGCCGACTCTGTCGCGCCAGAGTCCGTTCGGAGCCTATAAACGGTTAAACCACCGGAACCAAAAACAAAACTGTTGCTACCTGATATATGCAGAGGAGCGCTTGGTGTTGTAGTTCCAAGTCCTAAGCGCCCTGTCGTAGTTAAAATCATTGACGTCGAGTTATTGATACCAAATCGAAGATCATTATTAGTGTCATTACCGAACCAGGTCGCGTTGGTACTTGTACCACTCGATCCGTTGCTCACTTCGATTTGAAATTGAACTGGGGTTATATTCGATCCAGATAGGGTCATCATTCAGGTATAACTCCCATCTAAGTAGCTATACCCTGATCCTTTGATTGATATATATTCATTTGTTGCTGTAGAGTTGATACCGAGCTCTGTCAGCGATCCTACTATCGTAATTTGCGATTGGTTGCCATATGCTAAGAACCCATTGATGAACCCACCGGAATCGATGTTTCCTGTCGTATATAGACTTGATAATGTCTGCGAGCTCGGAATAGATTTTAGGAAGCCAGAGAGATCATAATATGTCGAACCCTGTCGTAAGTTCGTGCAACTAATTGTACTGGCCGATACCATATTAATATTTGCGATATTTAATCTCGAGTCGCATAATAAAACTTTATTGGCTGTAGCACTGCCAAAACTAACTCCGGATATGTATTGTAGGAGACTAAGATCGTACGTATTCCCGTTCTGGCGATATTCTCTCGACAATCGATGTAGCTTGAAGCGCCTGTTATGCTCTATCCTATGCAAAACGTAAAGGAGTTCTAACCGATGCAGTTGATGCTGGAGAGAAGTTTCTACTGAGTAAGGCAACGAAGCCTGAGCGTGGGGATCTAATTAAGTCTATTCGAGGCGAGGTCCGTCGTCGTTATGGAATAGGAGTAGCCACGAAGGGTAAGAAATTTGCTAAGGATTCAAAAGAAGCTAAGGATCACATGGCTAAGATTCGAGCTATGAGCAAGAAGCCTGTGATAGCTAGATCATTTCGATTATGAGCTTTTGATTAAAAAAAAGTAGTGTTAGCCAACTTATTTTTTGGTCTCAGCAAGAGCATGATTGAGACAGAAGTGTCGCGGAACTTGACCTTCTGATCATTCTGATTATAGATACTGATCGTGATTGAGGTACGCGAGCCATTGAGACAGTTCATCCAAGCATACTGACTCGGCTAGTATGAAATTAGCTGACACACCTGAGCATCACCTTGATCGAATGCACTCTGAATATCGCCAGATGCAACGTAGTAATTTTGATCAGATCACAGCGAACGATGTATGAGCTGGTAGGGTGAATCTGAGGAATGATATTCGAGAGCTGAGCACTTGCAACCGTCGCAGAGGTAGAAGGATACGTACCAGCAGGAAGTCCTACTACCTTCCCAAAAGACGCGTTATCAATGATTAGTCGAGGAACACGAATAGTAGTCGGCAACCAGTACCTCCAAAGGAGTACAATCCTGAAGCAGGTCTTACCCAAGTACCACCTGTAGTAGGTAGAGACGTTGGTGTAGGGCTGAAATCAAACTGGCCAGCATAATACACGCTATTCTCTGATAATTGGATATAGAAGACATTTTCCCCAGATGAATTGATCAAATACGCTCCAGCATTAACGAGAGCCATCTGAATGCTCCGACTAATATCAGTGTATGTATAAATTCCATCAGGGAGTGTTATACTGAGTGTCGATGTTGTTCCGGCAGTAGGAACTTCAATTTTCAAGCTATTGTTCCAGAACTGAGCAGCATCGATATTGTATTCGGAGTTGTACATCGTGATGGATTGAACAGCACAAGCTACATCACGAAAGTCAGCAGCCGAACCAGGAAAAGAATACTTCCAAGACGAATTGTATCCATCTTTAACGAGATTGGTAGAGTCAAGTTTCAGAAAGCTTGCCATATTGATTAGTATATGATTCTAACCATATTTCTGATCGATAAATTGAAATTAGTCTTCAATCGTGATTGGTCTGTCAAAATTGTATCTGATTTGACCTTTGACAGAATCTATGAACAACATTTGTCCTTTTGCGCTCAGTGGCTTTATTATAGTAATAGACGATTGATCGATCATCAACGCCCTTGATGCTGAAATCACGTACAACCATCTGAAGATCACACTTCGAATTAGCCTTTAGGATCGCTACATACTCCGAATTCAATCGAATCATCTTATCAGTAGCAAAGTAGCTGTGGCTTAGGAGTATGGTACTCAAATTGAAGTGTCGGCCCCTGGTGTAGTAATGTGAGAAGATATTCTTTTGAAGTAGCTTATCGTTGCTGTAGTCATCAACGATGGACCAAGGACCACCATTCTAAATAATTTTTTAATGTCAAGTGCTGGGATATCACCCATAGCGGCTGACTTTTAATTTTTCGGTAACGAACCACCGTAGTTTGGAATAGCGCTCATGACTAAAATCGTTTGATCTATATAGGATTAAACAAAATGAGTTCTGGTTTTTCATATTCACAACCAACTTTCCAATCATCAATCTATAACCCCGCGTTCAATCTGACATTGGACACCAGTGGTTATCTAACCTTTGATTACGCGCAAACTCTGTATTTGAGTAAGGATGATTACAGGATGAACTACCTTAGCGGAGTAGTGCCAGGAACGGCATCGATAGGATCTGCTCTTGTTCTGGGTGCTTCAGGTAATATCTCCGGCATTTCATCGCTAAGTGCCACTAACATTACTGGTACGCTACAAACAGCTTCTCAACCGAATATCACTTCGGTTGGAAATTTATCGTTCAGTGGATCATCGCGCTCGATATCGATAACAGGCGCTTCAAGCTACATCGATTGTCGAGAATATCGCCAGAACGGGAATACGTACGATCTTAGTCTCCTACAATACATATCCGGAGTTAGTTTTGGCAGTGCTACAGCCAATAAAGTTTTATTATGCGACTCGAGATTAAATATCGCAAATATTAATATGGTATCGGCCAGTACAATTAGTTGCACGAACTTACGACAGGGTTCGACATATTATGATCTCTCTGGCTTCCTAAAATCTATTCCGAGCTCGCAGACATTATCAAGTCTATATACGACAGGAAACATCGATTCCGGTGGGTTCATCAATGGGTTCTTAGCATATGGCAACCAATCGCAAATTACGATAGTAGGATCGCTGACAGAGCTCGGTATCAACTCTACAGCAACAAATGAATATATATCAATCAAAGGATCAGGGTATAGCTACTTAGATGGGAGTTATACCTGAATGATGACCCTATCTGGATCGAATATAACCCCAGTTCAATTTCAAATCGAAGTGAGCAACGGATCGAGTGGTACAAGTACCAACGCGACCTGGTTCGGTAATGACACTAATAATGATCTTCGATTTGGTATCAATAACTCGACATCAATGATTTTAACTACGACAGGGCGCTTAGGACTTGGAACTACAACACCAAGCGCTCCTCTGCATATATCAGGTAGCAACAGTTTTGTTTTTGGTTCCGGTGGTTTAACCGTTTATAGGCTCCGAACGGACTCTGGCGCGACAGAGTCGGCTCTTGGACCGATCACATACAGCGTCGCCGGTATATTCGGAGGATATATCGCTTGTACAGCCATGGCGATGACGAGCGACCGCCGATTGAAGAAAAACATCCAGATTGCGCCACTCGATCGAATCAAGCGTCTCTACGATACCTGTGATGTAGTTTTGTATGACTGGATCGAATCGGAGAATCTCCCTGGTCAAGAGGTAGGCCTCATCGCTCAAGACCTCGTCTCAGCTCACCTAACCGATTTAATCAGTATATTTTATAGGGATGATATCGAAGAAGGGAAAGATCCAACGCTTGAACCTGATAAGCAACAGCTAAACATTGATTACAGTCGGATTGCTGCATACAACATGAAAATGATTCAGCATATGTTGTCTGAGATTGAAGATCTGAAAAAAATCGTTTGGCTAATATAGAGCAATCATGAGGATTGAGCGCTGGGAGTTAAGTCCATCAAGTTCCAAGAAGTATCGAGTATGGGTATGCATTGATACTGGAAAGCTACGAAAAATTAATTTTGGTGATAGTAGATACCAACAATTTCGGGATCAAACCTCTTTGAAAGCATACTCACACCTTGATCACAAGGATCCAGAGCGTCGTAGGAGATACTATAGACGACACAAAGTTGATTATCCTCCGTATAGTGCCGATTTCCTATCGAAAAAATATCTTTGGTAGTGATATACAACATGGGTTGCGGACCGAGTAAAGAGCTCAAAACGAATTCGACTACCGATGACCCGCGTCAGATTGTGGGATCGACCATGCTCCAAGCTGATAAAATTACTGTTCTTGGTGATAGTGTTTTCCTCCCCACCCAAACCCCCGAGGGAGAGTCTGCCATACTTGAGGTTTCTATCAGCGATAATAAAATTTCAGTCTATCGAGGCTGTGCAAATAGACTTGTACGAAGCGGTATTGCTTAGATAGCGAACGTCTTCACAGTTTTAGGCTTTTTTTTCGGTTGGTAAGCCCAGACGCGACCACCCTCTGTCTAAGTCGATGCATCCTCCTTCCTGATAGACTTCTCAAGGTCAGTAGCCCAAACAGCTGCCTGAGTTTTCTGGGGGCGATCTTGAATGATCAGATTCTTCATAATGGCTCTAAGCTCGGCGACGTTGAGATCGGCGTTATCGCCATAGCTACCACCTGAACTGGAAATAATGCGTGGGTTGAAGAAGAACATGCTTCTACAGTAGTCGAGTTATAATTTCCTTAAACTCTTTATCGTTAATCATTCGATTGCTGTACATATCTACTGTGAGAGACTTGAGCTGCTTGATGATACTTGGATTGTCATTCCCTAACTCCATCTCTCCTTTAAGTTTATCGTACTCAGCTCTAAGTGTCTCCCGAGGGTCCGTTAGCTTATCATGAAAGTTGTACTGAAGATGAGTAATGGCGAGGATCTCTTTAAACAGCTTTTTATCATCGATACTGAGCTTATTGTAAGCGGCTTGATCGATGTGGTTCTTATACACAAGGGTTCTGATCATGGTTTGGAGACTATCACTGATCTGGCATTTAGGTCCGCATTTACATCGATGGGGCTGTACGATTACAAGGGTTTTCGCATCAAGATCAGGCAAACGGATGTACTTGCTACCCAGCTGACGATAAAGGTAGGCGCTTGGAGTCGCCAAACCTTGAATCTCATTGAGATTATAGGTTCTTCCACGACGAATTGCACCTTCCAATGGAGCAACACCAGCACCTCTTAGACCACGCCCCTTCAAGCCACTCCCACTAACTACATAAACCATATCATTAAGAACGCCTTTTACCTTTCGTTGATCTTGTCGGTCATTAAAGTCTTCTACATCTGTTTTTCCATGTAAAGCTTGAGTGTATTGCTTTGACTTCGCTGAATAGACTGCCTTTGTCGCTTTCATTGCTGATGTCGCTGCATTTAACGCTGATCTTGCTGATTTTGAGTTTGACCCCTTCACTGCCTTTTTAGTTTCTTCATATCGCTTCTGCGCTTCACCATAAGCTTAAAAGGCTGCCTCCGAGTCATCACGAACCTTTTGCAAGTTATCGTCGTGATCATACTGCTGATTACTTTGACGCTTGATATCATAGGCCGATTTAAGAATCACCTCATTTACTATTTTGAGGTTATCATCAAGGTTTTTACGTCGTTGCTTATTTAGTTTCTTCTCTTTTACCAATTCAGCTGCTTCTTCATCACTTGATGGAAATGGATACTCAACATCCTTGAGATATCTATCCAAATCCTCAAATCCATCAAGCAGCGATAGAAATGTATCCATCCATTGGATACCTTCATTGGCCCCTTTCCAAGCTTCACCAGATACTTGTTTGTGTTCTCCATTTCTAATGTTTAGTGGTCTGGATCCAGATGGCTCACCAAAATAATATTTTGGATGGGGTTTAACATTATCAGTTGTCTGTACAATTGGTTTTAGTCGAAAAGGGATTTTAATACCCTTCGAATGAAGTTGTGTGTAATAATCAGTTAAAATCTTTTTGAGCATCATTGTCCGCGTTGCTCAGCTTTGGGTTCATGTCTTCATCGATACCACTCCTTGTGCCATATTTAGCTTCTCCGCCGCCTGATGTGAAATCCTTTACGTCAATTTCCTCGTCATTCTTCCCGATTACCTCTAACTGAAGTCTTCTGCCTCTAATCATATTGATAAATGAACGTAGCGTAAGTTGCCAATTGACCTCCTTCGTGATCGCTTGTTTTGCTCGATTGCTACTCTTACCAAAGACGCTGATTGAATTACCATCGACCCATACATAACCATTTTCATCAACAGGTGATGATTTGGCTGCTGTCTCTTTAAAGATGGGAACAATCTTCTTTTCTAAACCATTGGCCTGAAGTAATTCCTTATTTTTACTAATGGTCCAAAACAATTTGAGTTTGGTATCAGACTGATCACTCGCTGTTGAAGTTGAATTATCGAAGAGAAAACTGTCCTCTCGATGAAGAACGCTGCGAACTGCGATACGCAAGTCTCTGTTTGGTGCGATCAGCAATATCTCCTTCTGAAGCATTGACTCTCTTCCTTTTTGACCCAATATATTGCCATATCTGTTGGGGGGTATTTTTATCATCCTTCCCCATTTTGTCGCGTTCCCTCTTTTCATTGATGTAATTGAGAAATCGAATGTCATTAGTTAGAACCACACGAATATGGTCATGTGTTTCTGACCAATCGATGCTTGGAACTAAAACAAGCTTCTTCAATCTAATACTGTATGTCTTAGCGCCATTTCCAATATAATACTTCGTTAGCTGACGTCCGTTAGACGCAAGAGGATGGATACCCAACTCTGCAAGAATAGGATAAACCTCATACATATCAGCAACCGCTTGTTTTGATCGCTTCTGTTCTTCGATTTCATCGATGGTTTCATCACTAAATAAGTTCTCATCCGCTGGTTTTTCATCCTCACCAACCTGAACATCAACTAATGAAGGCCTTGCTTGTGCTCCAGCATGATTAGTATCAGGCTTAGCAGTAGCTTCGGCATCTACCATAGTAGGAGTTGATACCTCAGGGTTTGTCTGGGAGTATTCATCAATCAGCGTTTTTTTAGGGCTCAGATGACTCTGATGTTGAGTCTGTCTGAGTTGTTGCAGTTGTTTTACTGGATGCTGTAGTAATTCCACTTGAAATGTCAGTAGCCCATGAAGCGACTTCGTATATCTCACGCTTCGTTTTAGCTTGACGAACGCGACGCTGAGCTCTTTCAAGAAGCTCCTGTCGTTTTTGCTCTCTCTGAGCGAGGGATGTGAAATTTGGAAACATCGTATCGATATGTTGTGAGCCATAAAAAATGAGTACTCAAATTACCAATAGCTCGGCATAACTGAGTCATGACGGGAAGGTAAGTAAGAATGGCAGATACGGTTTCGCTCATTGAGAAGATTCAAATAACGATCTTTAATACAATGGAATGGGACGCCAAAGATTGCTTCCAGTTCATGCTTGTACTATTGATTGGCTACCGTTTTGCGAAAATTTGAAGCTGCATCAAGATTAAGCAACTCATTCTTGATTCGACTTACTTCTTGGATGATCCACAGCTTGCGTCGAAGTTTCACAAGCTCACGTTCTTTCTCTACACAGTTTGGGCACATTATTACGAGATCAGTGTCTATACATAAAGTCAGATAATTCATATTCTCACAAAAAATATTAAAAATAATATATGGGTTAAAGCTTACGGAGGATATCTCTATCAATTTAATTTTAAAAGCTAATCATGGCTCATTTTTTTAGCGTCCAATAATCTCTCTCAAGAGTTGATCTCCTGTTCTTATTGATTAACCGCAGATTATCTTGTGGCTCCCAAGAGTCAGGCTCATTACCAAGCCATCTTATCAGATATTTGTACCTTCCAGAGCGTATCTTCTTGTGATCCAAGATCTTCTCCGCCTCAAGAATATCGCCTCGACTAATAGTAGCATCTGTGGTCTCTGCTTTAACAAATTTAAGATCATTTGGTGCCTTGTAGAGGGTATGACCATTTTTTGAACGGATTTGGACTCGGTAGCCATCTATTCCAACGATTTTATAAACTACTTTGCTCCATCGAGCAGCTTCGTTATCAAATGTCTGCTTCTTGAGACGGTATAATACGCGTGATCCGATCTCAAACTCCTTCTCAATTGTATCGGCTTCCACCTGATTATGACTCAGATCCGCATCCAATTCTTTTGCCTTTTGCTTCAGTTGGGGTCATACCAATTGAGTGATGAAACGTGGTATTGTAGTTTTCGATAACATCGGCAATAAGCTTGTGCGCAATCCTGTTGGGAGACATTTTAGTTAGTCTCTGCTTAAACGTTCTGTTGAATCGCTCGATTTGTCCCATAGTAACGTGATCACCAGGATCGTTGTTGTAGTGCTCAATTTTCTTGGATTTGAAGTATTCTTGAGCCTGTGAGTTTATGAACTCGCTACTGTTATCCGTTGTCACGATATCAACTTTGTGGAGGCGAACAAACGCTTTAAGCACTGCTAATACAGTTGGCGCAGTCTTGTTTGACATGAGCTTTGCGTAGCCCAACCTTGAGTTGCTATTGATAGCTGTCAAAATTGGTCGCTTCTCCCAAAAGGCAAGATCCATTTGCCAAGAGTTGGGGTTATGTGAAGCTATTTTGAAGCCGTCGGATCGCTTTTTCTGCTCCTGAAATCGTTGAATATCAGTCTGACTCGCATACCAATCCTTTACGATTTTGAAAGTTAACTTAGGATTTAACTCCTTTGCCTTATGATACAGAGCTTGAGCTCCGATAAAGCCGGTTTTGGGTCATAGTAGAGTTCTTTAGTAGTAAACGCGGCGTTTGGCGTAGTAGTAGCTGAGCGCTGTTTTGTTTTGAGTATAGGTGATGATGGACTTGGTTTCTTTCGACAGTCTGAACCCCTTGTTTGTACCTTGTAGCGTGATGCGATCCCGTACAACAGTCTCAAACCCATCAGGATTAAGAACACCATTGTTTCGATCACCTCCCTGCTGAATACTCTTCGCTGAAACGTTTACCTTGTAAGATTCGTCAGGTAGATAGCAAATATAGTTCTTACTCGATAGTGAGACCATAGCATCACCTGACCATTCATCTTTGAACAAATCAGGAGTACGGCGATCAAATTTAGCTACCTCAGTGTTGTAGTCGCGTGGGAACCAATCGTATTTATGCTCCTTGAAGTGGGCACGTAGCTCAGGCTTGATACAGTCTTGAAACGGATTCTCACAGCTGAAAGCGATATAAGCTGAATCAGTGTCCATCTCCTGATACTGGAAGTCAGAGCGGTCGAAGTAGAAATCTATGCAGTCGTAGTAGAAGCATACGTAGCTTAGCAAGCTGATAGATAGCAATCGATAAATGGATTGGGTTCTTGTTATTAATACGGCGTTTCTTCATGGTGATTTCACACGCATCATTAAGCTCTTCCAACCCATGGAACGTAAAGTGTTCGATCTTGTTCTTAATTGCTTTGTCGCTCGACTCATACTTACCTCTTTGTGCTTGCTCATGTCCATTCCAGATCGACCAATAGCACTGTTGCCTACAAGTTTCATCATCTCAGCAATCATAGCCTTAGACTTATCAACATCACTCTCTCGTCGAGCATTTGATACAGCCTCCATAAAGGGAGCAAAAGCCTTGTGAGAGCTGGCCTTGACAAAGCAGTAAGTCTTGATGATCTCCATACCATGAGAAAGGTACCACTTGAGCAAAGGAGTGTAGATGAGAATCTTTTCACCAAAGTAGCTACCAATCAACTTGCGAGCTGGCTTTGCTCGGCTTTGCTTGCGCGCCTCATTGTGATCGAGCATGTGCTTACCAATGACGCTCTCATTTGTACAGTCGATCAGTACATTCTTGAAAATTGGAGTCATCTCACCAAAGTACTGTTTGAGGTTCTCTGGTGTGTGAATATCACACTCGAGAAAGCCAAATATTTTATCGGCCTTGATATCGTCGATGATACCTTCATACGCTTCCACTGTAGTCAATCGACCGCATGGCATCTCATTACCAAGTGCCCACAGGTATAGAGCGTTAGCATCGTATCCGATAATTTTCTTACAGACCTTGCCACCACGAATCTTCGTCTCATTACGTTTAGCGTAGCGATTGAAGATAATAGATGGACCTCCGGCGATGTTGGCCTTCATCTTAGCGTAGATATCCTTTTCCTCCCGATCAATAGAATCTACCAGTCTATCCGAGTTGAACTCAAGCAAATTCTTGTATCGAAATCCCCCGAGGGACATATCTTTACGAGCGGGGTTGCACTTCGCACAGCTGATCAAGATGTTGCCGTCGATGTGGCCAAGATTATTGTTGATGGGGATACGGTCAGCTGAAGCGGTGTCAGCGGTCAGCTGGCAGTAGCATAGGCCACATAGATACTTTTGCTTTTGCAGCAATGTATTCAAGTGCTCAAGTGTCATACCAAATTTTCGCTTTGCCTTAGCAACCTGACTCTTGTATCCACTCATTCGCTTAGCTGGGAATTGGAATGCGTTAGCTGGCTTCTTATCCGGATATTGGAGATTATTGAAGCAGGTCTGATACATCATCTTCTCCGAAAGACCAGGTAGCAACACTCCATCCGCAAACATATCCAGATCGAAACGCTTAAAGAGTTTTCCTTGAGCCTTGATAGCCTTGATGAATGGGACTACGTCGAGATTGTTGTACCAGATCAGTAGGTCCTTGATTGATTTCATCTCGTAGTACTCCCACACGAGCTTCACTCTTTCGTAGTCATCATCGGTGATACTTGTTCCACGGAGCTTGCTGTCAAAAGCTGACTTAGGCGGGATAGTAGTCTGGTTTAGAACATTGAACGCGGTGATGTACTCGTATGGAAAAAGACCCTTACCATGACCACAGACACATCTAATTTTGTCATCACATTTGCATCCACCGAGTAATGTTGTGAGATACTTATCGTAGCTGGTACCAGCAGGTACATAGTTGCTAATATCGAGCATTTTCATGTCCGATGTAGCAATGCACATGTAGCTGGGATTCTTGATGACGGATTCGATATTGTCGGTACCGATAACAGCAAACAAATCTTTCTTAATCAAGTTAATATCGTATCAACCAGAATTGAAACCGAATACTGGTACCTGATCAAGCTGCTGTTTCAGTTTCCCGTAATCAGTCCTTTGCTTACCAAAGCCAAGACTGCTGTGAAAGTCAAAGAAGCTGGCATACTTTCCTTCTCCAATCCAACTCTCCACATCAGACATGTTATAGGTCTTGCCAAGACTGACTCCTGGAATTTCCATACCTGTCCGACCGTGAGCATTGATGATTTTCTGTAGAAGCGACTTGTATTTATTGACATTGTACTGCTGGATCTTCACGGATACATCACCGATGTATTTGAACATATCCGTAAGTAGCACCTTTGGATCGTCATTTACAAAGCAACGCACCTCGTCGGTTAAGCTATCAGCTACTGATACAGACACCGGAATGTGCTCGTTCGTGAAGACAGTATTCTCCCCGTGTTGAGTCGCAGTAGGCTTAAGAATGGCCTCAAAGTCATAAACGATGAAGTGGTCGATGTACTGGTCAGCATCCTTGATGGAATAATTCGTACGCAATGATCGTATCGCGTTCTGAGCTGGTTTGTAGATAGTTGGCTCAGCGGGGAAGCTGTCAATATTCACAAGCTCACACTGATTCTTCTTGTGATTTTTTAGTATTTCAGCGCTGACGACCACCATTTCACACTTAGGACATTGATACTTAGACGGAAGCACATCAATGCTCTTAATGCAGAGAGCGTGATTCTCATGCGATAAAATATTCAGAGCTTCGTATCCCTTGCCCGATCTACGGATGCATTCTACATTTCCAGAAGCTACATCCATCTTATATACGTTAATACCAAGTTGGAAGCAATCCTCAACCTCATCGAACTGTAGCAGGTCAATGGGCTTGAAGCTTCGAAACAGGCTCAACGAATATTTAACCCCCTTGAAAGAGCAGTAGCGCTTGAATGCCTCCTGCCTCCTTGACGTGAGCCTGAATTTTTCGAGGATCCTTCTTTGGACTCGTGAATGTATGCCAGGCGATACAGTGGAAGACGCACTTGCTACTGGTCTTAGGGAAGTTGATCACGTGCTTGTTTTCGCGAATAATCTTAGGGGTGACAGCTTCGCTATCCCCCAGAGCATGATCCCGATGGTCGATGAAAATCTTGAATGCCGTGATCGCCTTGAGTTTATACCCTGAGCTGGGATAGTTCAGTTTGTCAGCCAACTCCATAGAACGAATTTCCGAAATCACCTTCTTTCGAATATCAGTCTTGCTGTTGACAGCGACAGGCTTATTGAACACATAAGTGTTAGCGAGATTCGGATAGAAGTAGCGAGTATCATCAGGATCGGCCTTGCTTACAAGTTCGTACCCGAGAGCAATATTTATCTTGAGCGCACTCGTTTGAGTCGAAAGGACGTTCTCGAGCTTGTTGTGAAGATCAGAAGGTTCGACACCCTCGTACAAGTGTGATTCCATGTGATTACTATTGAGGGTTGCTGGTCTTGGGTACTGTTTACCAGTTGTACCCATTAACCGGTTAACCCGAACCGGTCCAATCCGAACCCACGTTGATTATGGTGATTACGGTAAGTTGTTTACGCCACCGATGATTAGACGAGTAGGATGATTGGATGAACACCGGTGAGTGATGGTTGATTAGATGCACTAGGTGATAGGACGCAGGGTCGCGTGTCTATAACAGTAGGGTGTAAGCTCCAGCAATTCAATCACTTTCGAATCTTCATTCTACCCCTCAAGTTCCTTCGCTCCGGTCCCGCCGTCTGCGACGTCCCTCCCTCCGCTTCTTCCGAGCTTCGTGTCCAAGATCCATACCTTCCATCAGGTTATGAGTCCAAGCACCATGTCCTCTGCCCAAGACGCCTCGACCAAGGTCTCCATTGACAAGTTCAACGGGGACAACTACGCGACGTGGAACCGCTACATGCGTGGCGTGTTCCTGACCAAGTCGGTGTGGCATGTCGTGAACCGAGAGACGACGCCGAGCTTCACGGACTCGCGGGCCAAGGACGACTACGTCAAGTCGAGCAACATCGCATTCGGACTGATGTTGCTCCACATGGACGCGGACTACCACCATGTGGTCGACGACTGCGAGGAAGCGTGGGTTGCGTGGACGCACCTGAAGACACTGTACGGTGGTTTGCAGAAGGCTGGACGCATCTACCTGAAGCGCCAACTCTTCAGCATGGAGATGTCGGAAGGCGGGAACGTGTTGCATCACTGCAACGAGGTCCTCAACATCAGCGCCAAGCTCAGCAGCATCGGCGCCAAGATGGAGGAAGAGGACGTGGCGATCTGCCTGTTGTGCAGCCTCCCCAAGAGCTACGAGAACGTCGTGCTGAACTTGGAGATGAGCAGCGCTGAACTACGATCGCAAGACGTCGTGAAGGTGCTGACGAATGAGCACATCAAGAGACAAGGCGAGAAGACGGCGACGGTGAAGACGGAGAATGCGGCCAAGGCGTTCAACACCGACCGAGAGTCTCGCCAGTGTACGTACTGCGGGAAATTGGGGCACACGATTGACAAGTGCTGGACCAAGCAGAAGGACGAGAATCGGGGCCCAAGACGCGGCGGCAATGGCAATGGCCGTGGACGCGGGGCCAACAATGCCCAGAGGAGGAACGATGACGCTAGCTACAACTACGACTACGGCTATGATCGAGTGGCGTTCGCGGTCTCACTGGAGTGTGGCATTTCGACGGGCAAGAATGTGTCCGGGTTGTGGGCGGTCGACAGCGGCGCAACGCACCACATCTGCAACGACAAGGCCAAGTTCGCTCATTTGATGGAGCGGAATGAAGGCGAACTTTCGGTGGCCGACGGCAACAAGGCGGCCATCATGGGTGTGGGGACCATCGTGGAACGAGTGATTCTGCCCAACGGCGACGAGCGCGACATCGAGATCAAGAACGCGCTGTACGTCCCAAACATGAGCAAGAATCTACTTTCGGTGCCACAGATCAACAAGAGTGGTCTGTTCCAAGTCGTGTTCGACGGCACCAAGATGCAGATTGCGCACAAGGGCTCCAAGCAAGTGGTGGCGACGGCAAACCTCGTGGATGGACTCTACTGGCTCCAGACGCCTCAGCGATCGGCGAATGCGGCGACCAGTGGGAAGACGGTTGACTTACACGCGCGTATGGGTCACGCTCCGGTGGAGGTGCTTCGCAAGATGGTCGACAACAACATGATCAAGGACGCGAAGGCACCTTCCGAGTCGAGTGGACCAAGCGTGTGTCGCGGCTGCCAGCAAGGGAAAATGGTCCAGAAGCCGTTCCCAAGCAACCGTGACAAGCGTCACTACGACACGTTCGAGCTGCTCCACTTCGACGTGTGCGGCCCCATGGAAGAAGAGTCACTGGGTGGCAGCAAGTATCTGCTGCTGATCGTGGACGAAGCCAGCGGATGCATGAAGGGTTTCTGCCTGCGTGCCAAGTCGGAGAGCGAGGACTGCATCAAGATGTACGTCACGAAGGTGCAGACGCAGTTCGGCAAGAAGGTCAAGTTTGTGCGGCACGACGGAGCCCGTGAGTTCGCGACCAACTCGCTCATTTTACGAAGTCGAAGGCATCGAGCAGCAAACCACGGTTCCGTACGCGCACCAGACCAACGGCACGGCAGAACGCGCCATCCGGACCATCGTCACGATTGGCCGCAGCATGCTGCATCACGCCAAGCTGGACAAGAGCTTCTGGGCTGAGGCGGCCATGACAGCCATCTACGTGAAGAATCGTCTGCCATCACCCAAGATCGAACACAAGACTCCGTTCGAGATCGTTTACAAGTCCAAGCCGAGTGTGAAGCACATGCGTGTGTTCGGATGCCAGACGTACATCCTGACGCCGAAGGAAAGACGGCGCAAGTGGGACCCCAAGGCTCCCGCCGGGCTGTTCCTCGGCTACGAAGAAGTGTCTAAGGCGTATCGAGTTTATGACATCGAGGCGGGGCAGGTGGTTATCAGTCGCGATGTCAACTTCGATGAGTCGACCTTTGGACTTTCGACGGATACTTCGGATGAAGACGTCGATGATGCTGTGCTGGACCTGGACGCGCTGGACCTGGACGACAACGATGGACCGCGCCAAACGAGCTTCAAGCAGGCGGGGAAGCGCAAGTACCGACCGAGTGGCGACGACGACACTGCCAGAAGATCGCGCCCCGTTCGCCACCGAGCTGGCTTAGAAGAAGCAAGTGCGCCGGACGTATCCTCCTCGCGCCGAGCCGACCCCGACGAAGAAGAAAAGTCTGGGGACCAAGATGAAGACGACGACTCGACGCCTCCAGTGTTTTGGCGTGCCAGTGCCAACGCTGTGGAAGCAGCAGCCGATCTATCGGAGCCGACGACGTTCCAAGAGGCTGTGAACGGTCCTGATCAAGTGCACTGGCGCAAAGCGATCCGCGCGGAGCTCAAGTCGATGCGACTGCGTGGTGTGTTTCGAGCTGCCAAGTTGCCTAACGGACAACGCGCCATCGGTACCAAGTGGGTGTTCAAGATCAAGCGCAAAGCGGACGGCTCGATCGAGAAGTACAAGGCGCGCCTCGTGGCCAAGGGCTTCAAGCAGAAGTACGGCATTGACTACACCGAGACGTTCTCGCCCGTGGTCAAGTATGTGACGCTGCGCATGGTGATCGCGATTGCCAAGTATTTTGGCTGGCCCCTCGACCAACTCGACGTGGTGACAGCATTCCTGTACGGGATAATGAAGCAAGTGGTCTTCTGCGTGGTTCCGGAAGGCGTCGAACTGGATGGTGACTTCGACTGCCTGGAACTGGTGAAGGCCATCTACGGTCTCAAGCAAGCTTAGCGCGTGTGGAACGAGACCTTCGACGAGTTCGTGTGCTCAATCGGCTTCCAAGTGTCGGCCTTCGATCCGTGCCTCTACATCAAGGTGGTGGACGGTCACTGCGTGCTTGTACTGGTGTACGTGGACGACGTACTGATTACCGGAAGTTCGCCCGAGCTGATCGCACGCACGAAGACCGACCTGAAGACGCGCTTCGAGATGACCGACAGCGGCAAGTGCGCGTTTGTTCTTGGGATCGAGTTGGTGGACGGCCCGGACGGCAGCGTGACCATGTGCCAGCGGCGATACGTGGACGACATCCTGAAGCGCTTCGCCATGGACGAGTGCAAGGCCGTGGTGAGTCCGGTGGACATGAGCACTCGACTGGTTCCAAGCGACGCGGCGACCAAGGTGAACGCTCCGTTTCGCGAAGATGTTGGTGTTCTGATGCACCTGATGACCGCCACGCGCCCAGACATTGCGTACGCCGTTGGCTATGTGTCGCGCTTCAAGGAGAACCCCCAAGAGGAACACTGAGTTGCGGTCAAGTGTATCTTTCGCTACCTGCAAGGCACCAAGACGCATGGGATCTGCTTCAAGCCGGCCGACAAGATCGACTTTCGTGGCTACTCGGACGCGGACTGGGCCGGCGACCTAGCCGACCGCAAGTCCACTTCAGGCTACACGTTCATGCTCATGAGTGCGCCTGTGAGCTGGGGAAGCAAGAAGCAATCAAGTGTGTCGCTGTCCACGAGCGAAGCGGAGTACATCGCGCTCAGTTTGGCTATCCAAGAAGGCAAGTGGATTCATCGCCTGCTATGTGAGATTCTGGCGGCCGCTAATGAGACTGGACCCGAACTCATGATCCGCGCCGTCCTGGAGCGTACCACTTCAACAACCTCGGACCTCGTAGCGGACCCTTCCGCGAGCGTGTCGTCCTTGTTCCACGTCGCCTCGCCGGCGATATCGTCCTTGGCCCAGCGGCGAGGACACGTCGTCGCTTGCGGCGCATCTCGGGTCGCGCGCGACCCCACCACGGGTCATCAAGGAGAAGAGCCTCATCAACCGGTGGCTAGCATGTATCCATATCTTGGATAGCCGCAGCCATGGGCGCTCTTGGTTTAACCCAAAGCTTGCACCCAGCACCCGGCCTTCTCCAGGCGCGCCGACGTCCCGCCCGGACTCGGGACAAGAGTTACACGGGATTTTTGGTGAGCTCGCCTTTAAGAGGGTGCTGTAACAGATTGAGCGACAGCGTACCAGCCGCATTAACTGCAGTGCTCAGTGCAGACGCCTCGGGCATTTTCTAACTCACGACGCGGCCCCATCTTCAGGGCTGTCTTTCTCGTTACGTGCATTTGCACTACTAGATGCTTTCAGAAGCACCGTTTTTCAAGAAAAACGGTATTGAAAACACGTAATGTGGTCCACATATTCTTTTTTTTTTCGCACGTGTTTTTGGCATCCGTCGAACGGTGAAATAATGCCTCCTCACCGTTCTAGTCATTTCAAAATCATGTGAAGCAGAGTGAAGCAGGTCACAACGATGCGGGGCAAGTGCATGTTCAAGGAATGCCTGGTTGACGAGAAAAAAGAGCTTGCCGTGGCTCCGTGCACGTCCTGCTCGCATCCAGCGCACCATATGTGCTCCAACACGATTCACGAAGGCGAGCTAGACATTCGAGTGTGCTCCGACAGCTGCGTTGAAGTACTCGATATCCGGAAGCAGGCATCAAGCTCCGAAGCTGCTCACGCTTCTTCGAGCAAGCGCAACGGGAGGGCCACGAGTCAACAAGTCCAGCACAAACGCAGTGGAAAGCTAAGCTCAAGCGCGTCAAGAGTGGGAAACCTACACTCACGAGTGCTAGTGCCAGCAAACCGAAAAGCCTTAACAAGAAGGGAAGCTTCTCAGAGATGAAGAAACAGGCCAAGCGCGATACCAACATGGCGCCTGACTCCGAAGAACCCTCCGAAACCAGTTCAAGCGTTGTGAGAACAAATCACAAAGCCAAGAGCAAACGAGTAAACTCCGGCAGGTGGAAGATCCGTCTTTAACATCGTGTGGCGTTTCTGATCAACAAGGTTTTATCGGATGATACCTTCGATAACAACGTGGCCATCTCGGGTGATAAACAACGAGCTTTAAGTAGCGAAGACGAACATGACAAATCAATTCAAAGCCCAAGAAGTTTCACTTTACGCCTGCAAATGACTTGGATTTGCTTAAAGAGGTACCGAACATTCAGCCGTACGCTGCCAAGCACGGATTTGTAACGGCACGCTACCACGATGTGACAGACCACTTTATTGAACATTGGAAAACTGAATTATGCGCGCGGACTGTCAAAGAAAGATTTTTTCTTTTGTTAAAGGAATTTAGAACAACGAATCGCGAGTACCGAAAGAAATATGGCGTGGAAGAGGAGTACACGGAGCACAAGCGCTTACTCCAAGATATAGTTGACGAGATGGCAGGCATCAACACATAAAAAGAAGGAGAAAGCGACCAAGAAAGCTAAATCGCGCAGGTTCGAGACGGCCGGTGAAAAGCTCCGATCACTGAAGCGTCGCTGCCTGCGTGCTCCACCCGACCAAAGTGACCATGATGATGACGACTCAGTAAGTGAAACGAGCTCTGAGCATATGTAGGAGGAATCGAGTGCTTCGTCTTGTACAGCCACGGCTGCATCTAACAACGGCACAGGAACGAAGACAAGTGAAGGGCTGACGACGGCCCAGGTGAACGCAGCAACAGTCGACTTCATCGAGAAGCAGAGTAAGCGTCATGATGATGAATTCAAGCTGCTCCACGAGGAGCTCAGTTTCAAAAACTCAAAAGCGGAAAAAGAAGAAGTTCGCTGGAAAGAAGAATTTGCGCTTCTCAAGTACGAAGCAGAGCAGAACGCAAAAAAAAATGGTCAGAAGAGGTAGCACTCCGCCGAGGCGAAATGGAGTTGCGCAGAGAGTAACTCGCAGTACCCAAATATCAAATGAACATCCAGCAAATTCTAGATTCAAGTACCCAAGCAATTGTTTGATCCCATTTAGCAGTAAGAACATCTCGTAATTGAAGCGTTTGTTAAGCTTAACGGATTTTTTTATTTGTTATAGCTGAAGTATGTAGTGATACCAAGAACCTAGTCATACTGAGGATACGATGCTAGGTATTCGTCGAAGGTAGGCGGTTTGCAACGGAAGTACCTAGAGTTATTGTTCCCCCCGTTGGCGATTGTCACGCAATTCGTAAAAAAAAAAAGACGCCAAGCTTGTAAAGCATTGCTGTCGGTGTGGTAGCAATGCGCTGGTGTCGATTGTAATCCAGAAATGAGTAGTACTTCGTCAATTCTCCGTAGAACAACTCTACCGTCACTCGCACAGCTCTCATGGCTTGGTTCAGATCCTTCTGGGGCGAGTTTACTCTGCAACTTTTGTACGGACAGCAAAACACGTTTGTGCACCCAAACGCTGGATCTCCGTAGATCAGTTTGTTGTGAAAAGCAGTGTTGCTCTCAAGTTCCGTCTTCAGCGCGCTTTGGTTTAACATGAACAGGTCGTGTCGTCGTTCATCAACGGGACCGAAGTAGTGCGAGATAATCCCGTCTGGTGTGACCACCGTCTGGAATTTCAGTGCGTGGACACGTTTGTGGTCATTGTACTTGTTGGCCTACACTTGGACGGCAGATCGGTCGAATGGTTCCGTCGATAAACCCCCATACCCTCTCGATACTTCCAGGCTCTTTGGTACAGGTTCTTTGGTACTGATTGCAGCACAATAGCGATCCGTGTTCTTGATGATACGGGCTGCATCGAGGTACAAAAACCCAGCTAGCTTGTTGTTCAAGAAGTCGACGACGAAGTAGAAGATGTGGCACAAGGTTGCTGGCGCTCTCCCGAACATTCCTGCCATGTCAATCCAGCGCATTGAATACATCAAGCGACGCAGACACACACCATGTGCTGTGAACGCCTTCCCGAGTTCGAATAACTACTGGTAGCTTCAAGTAACGTGCTAGAAGTGTCATCTCTCCGGTAGCAAACCGAAATTGATCCTTTTCTTCTCCGATTGACATTGCGAGCATGTTCAAACGAAAGTCGGGAACCAGGACTCGCTCTCTATACGGCAGATATCTCGAACCCATTAGCCGTAGCAAGACAACATCATCGTCATCTGCTGAACGAAGTCGCTTCATCAGGACTTGTACCACCACGTGAGTTGAAGTTATCGTACTGACCATCACTATCGTATTCCGCACGCAGAGCGCTACGGGTTTTAGCCACGTGATTTAGAACGACGGTAGCTCTAAACCCGCTGATGTGTATGAAATACACGTAGCTAATAACGGTATCGATCGTACGTGTATTTGATTACGTGATTGTAGTTGACGGTGCTTCTGAAAGCCTCTAGTACCTACTACACTCCCATGGACAGGAAACATAAGTCTTTGAGCGAGGTATGCATATAGAGGCGATCGGCTATAGACAACTCCGCAAATAAATGCTTTTTAAAGGTGTTTACCGCTAAGCAGCCAAACGATTCAGCCAAACGCCGGAATTTCGGCGTTTGGCTGATTGGAAAATGACGCCACAAATCAGCAGAATACGGGCTGCTGAACACGATAGACTATCGAGAAATCAGATAAAACGAAAATATCAGCTGGAATGAACCAAATCAGCAGTGATACGTGACTGCTGAACACACCCTTAGTGCATTCAAATGTTCACCCCCCCCCCCCCCCCCCCCCCCCCGCCGATTACGAAGACCCACAGGCAATTAACACTGTCTGTAAGAACAAACTAGAATTTTTCATCGGTTTTGTAATACGATTTAGCGTTGGTACAATATTTTGGTTATTTCAACTATTGGAGGCTTTCATTGTAAAAATTGAGTGTTTTAAATCGACAAACGTTAATTCTGCACCTTTGCCAATCTAAGTTGGCAGCAAAGGGGAGTGTCCGGTAAGTTGGGAATTTTAAATTTAAAAAAAAAGAAATACAAAAAACAGTCCAGACCAATGTGGATTTAGTGTAAAGCAAACAGCCTGTGTGAATGAATATGGCATGTTCTACTGTAGTACTCGGTCGGAAGCACACGCCTTAATAAGACAGCTTCTTGTACTACGTACAGTAGTATATTGTCTATCGCCACGAGCGCCCCGCAAATGCCGTTGGAAGCGGACGAAGGCTCCATCTGGTAGTGAAATCACATTACTTTTTTGATACCATTCCGACCCTCATGCAGATGTGCCTGTATCTGCTCGCAGCAATCTTCTTGATGATCCCAACTGTCGCCCAGGCCAAAGAGGCCTCAACATAGGCAACTGATAGCGAGCCAATCGCTGAGCAGCCGTTCTTGCCGTTCTCGAGGTGCGAGTTTACTGCTGCAACTCGCCCCCTCCCTTCCTCATGGTTGGTTTGTGAGTGTAAGCGCCAGCGCAGCCCAAAGCCATCATCCATGCTGTGCTCTGTTTAATCTGGTTGCTGGCCTCCGTTCCCGTCATCGATGGTTATACAGGTTGAGAGGTCACTGTCATCTACAGCGCTCACCCGCTCCCTCGCGCTCTTGTGCCAATCTGCAGCGCCCGCGTCCCCCCTCATCCCTGTGAGTGTTCCAGTCCGCAGCACGCCCGCAATCATGAGTGTGTCAACACGCGCGTTCGGACGCTGCACGAAGTTTGCATTATACTAAGGCTCTCCCTATTGTCACCAAAAAAATGCAACAAAAATTGGCTAATTTTACAATCGAGCGATAGGTTGGGGCAGATGAGGTACCGGTAGTAGCCGGTATTTAGAGAAAACATTCCATTATCACGTCGCTCACACCATTTGCATACCTTTAAAAATCACCGTGTCGCTGCACTGCATGTCAAACAACACAAAAACATATAGTTTGCTAAGGGCACGCGCTTGATATTCAATCGTGCGAGCGGCCGGATTTCACAGCTACGTTTTCCTTACCCTAATAGATCAATACACTACTGATTGGTGATGTTTCCACCAATTTTCTCGCCGTCTCTAGCTGAAGTAGTACTCGATGGAGTTACTTCTGTAGGTGGAATTGATACAAGCAGTTTGCCTAATGTTAATTTAAGCAAAATAAACTATAGCAAACCATGCCACACTGTCTTAGCGACCCTGTTCATCCCGGGCGATGTAATCTTGCGACTGCCGGAACTCGTCGGGGCCGACGATGCGCCCGGGCAAACCATCGTCAGCGACGAAATGATCAAGTCGGTCGTGGTGACGATCGCGAGCGACGGGATGGAGAGCGTGGCGATCGCGAGAATCGTCGCAAGAGCTTCGGAGCATGCGCAGCTTGCGGGTGGGAAGAATAACTCGGCTCATTACTTCAATCGCCGATGCAAGCTTTGTAAGCAAGTTCACGATGCGGGACAGTGCGAGTTGCACCGTCATCTCCAAGGCCTCGTCAAGTACGTTCGAGCGAAGAATGATAAATATGACCTTCCTCTCGAGCTGCGAACCTTCGTTGAAGGTGGTCATTTAAACTAGGTAGCCCGCCAACAAAGGCTGGGTTGGGCTCGAACGGGCTACCACAGTTGACTGAACCTTCGGTAGAAGCAGGATGTATGCTCGCTTTCGTCGGAGGGGGCAGTGTGTGGCCGGACGGGGAATTGGATGAGCAAGTGAAAACGACTGAAATTGGGGGGATATTACGACGGAACCCTCGCCAAAGGCTGGGACATGAAGACGATGATCAGGAACCTCGAGAGGAGCATAGTGAAGGTCTGATCGCCAGTGCAGTAAACAAGGAGCGGCCCGCACCGCGCTGCGAGCCAAAGGCGATGCGACTCTTAGGTGGCGAATCCATGGGGTGGTGGTCGTCGCAACGGTATTATCAACGAGTGCGGATGCCTGCTATGGTGAGTGGAGCTATAAATCACGAACCCACTGCGATACTACTGGACACCGACGCGAACGTCAGCGTGGTGTCGAAGAGCTTCGCTCGGAAGCTTCGGCTATGGTCCGTTCGGAACCATGAACGATCTATCGACGTTCAAGGGATAGGCAAAAGGGCGTTGACCACGAGGCGACAAGTATTAGTGAAGGCCACCTTAGAGCGGAGGCTGGTGTAAGAGTTCGAGGTGTGGGTGTTACCGCACAATGCAGGAGTGGACGTGGTCCTTGGTATGGAATTTATGATACCCGCTGGGGTTCGCCTTGACCTGTATCGCTCCACTGTGATGCTTCCGGGTGAGATCATGCTGTCGCTGCTAGAGTCGAAACGATTGAAAGCGAGCCCAGTCGGGCGACAAGAGGTAGCAGGACGGACGACCAATGCTATGGAAATAGCTGCGCATGAAAGTGAGGAGCTCAGACTTCAGAGGCGTCATCCATCGTCGGACACGCACCAGCTATGGGTACACACGGCCACTTTGATACCGACGCTCTTGATGAGCCGTCGAAGAGAGCCAGCAAAGGTTCGGCTGACCAACATTACGAACAAGTGGGCTTCATGCGATGAGTTTGCTACCTTTGTGGAGTGGGTACCGTATGGCGACCTGCTGCGCTGGGATGGCTATGTTTCTCCGACGTCGCAGCGGTACAACGACTGGCAGGCTGCTCTAGCGTACGCAGGGGGGGACCCGACGCTACTGAAACGAGAACGTGAACTGTACGAGCGCTGGGGCGCTGCTCAACCTTCACCAGTGGCCCGTCCGACCTACCCGACACCACAGGGCAGCGAGCTAGGCTTCGGGCGAGGCTAAAGCATGTACTCTCTGTCGAGCACCAGGGCGCCGTCTCTCCGGCGATGATGAAGAACCGATCGTCGCGACAGTAGCCGAGGACACTAGTGGTAACTGCGGTGGTTTGTTCGGAATCGGGAGTGAATCACGAAATGCCAAGTCAACGCTTCCCTATGATTTGACCGAAAACGCGCAGGAGGGTGACGGGAATTTCCATTGCGATAGTGATGGCTCTACCGGCAGTTGCAAAGGTTACTTCAGGGCCGAGAGCGCGTCTACGATGGATGTGCTGGCAACCGAAAGGACTCATCACCCGAGAGTTCAAGATCTTGATGCGTCGGACGAACGTCAAGCAACTATTTCTGAGCTAGAAGATTCTACACGTGCCCTTCTGTTCCACGATGCGTTGAGTGAAGATTCGCTTACTCGGCTGGCTAGCAGATCTTATTCGACGGAGAGCGGCTGGTCTTCGGCCCTGGTGGAAACGATTCTTTACAGAGAGTGACCTGTACGTGGTGGCGGTGCAGCCCAAGGAATAAAGGAACAGACGAAAACACCTACTGCACCAAACTATTGCTCGTTTGCATTGATTATCAAGTGGCTGAAGGTTCGCTGGTGCGTACACAATGGTATTCGGACCCAGTCAAGGCTGTGGCATCCTTCGGTGATGCTTCAAAACCCTCGGTGAAGCTTGGACTGAAGGTAGAAGAGCCATTCAAGACGTATCAGTCATTGTCGACGTTCGCAATTGCTGATAACGGGTACAGGAGCGTCGCAGGTCGGCTCGGCATGTCTTGAGACGACTTTCGAAAGTGGTCCCATGCGAGTCGAAGGTTATGGCGACGTGTGGTGCATGCTAGCAGAAGTCGACGTGGTGGGCGAGTACTATGTGGTAGCCGGAGATACGGTCGAGATCATGGGGTGGTACACAGCCCAGACTCCTCTAGACACGTGAAGCGTTGCGACGATCACCTGTCCTGATGCTCGCATCACGACGGGGGCAGTGGTGGCGCAGCGGAATGCGTTTCTTAGAAGATCTGGACGCCGTGCCGAAGGCAATAATCTGCCTTACGAAGGCTATGAGGAGTTGGGTGTTCGACGATAGAGCGCGCCGATTGGCTGAGAGCCCGAATTTACTGTTATCGCGATTGAGTGACACTAGTGACATGTGACGTTCTGGAATGAAGCTGAGGGACCGGTGACAGGCCAGCGCCACGCTACGAACTATCGCCAGTGCTGCTTGGAGATTACTCGTGGTCAGATAGATCAGTGGGAATTCACGCCGATTGTTCAGGGGCACCGGGACGACAACAAACGTGATGGAGATGATTGCAGATGGTGTCGGCAGATTTTCGATTCTAAAGCGGGCCATATTGTTGATGAAGCTTCGCGAAACACTTAGGAGTACCCGATTGTCGAATGGTTCGCAACGCCGTGGAGAGAGTACGCGGAGCATAATTCAAGGATTTTTTTAATTTTGCGAGTCCGACGATAGTGTGACATCGGTCATAACGAGCGAAGACAATGATCCACACGCGATGAGCAGTTTTGCAAACGAACCTTCGCAGCTCACACCAACAGGTTCTCGACAAACAGAGGAAGGTAATGGTACATCTGGCGATGCTCCCAGGTCAATGTTGAGTGAGCTGTCGCCCGATGTCATCAAGAGACCAAGGCTAGATGAACCATCGACAGCTTTTCGGACGCTTCGAACGACATCGTGAGCAGCTGGGGAACCTTCGCGGGCTGCCGACGAACCATTTCGAGCGGTCATCGACCTTTACCTGTAACCCATCGCTAGTGGCCCGCAACCCCCCCCCCCCCCCCTCCCACCCGCGTGCTACCGACGAAGCATCGCATGGTGAGCCTTCGCAAACAACCGACAAGCCATCGCGAGCGGCCGGTGATCCTTCGTAGGAAGCTGGCGGACCTTCTCGAGCGGCTAAGGAGCCTTCGTAGACAGCTGACAAACCATCGCGGGTCACTGAGGAAGCATTGTGAGCGACAGTCAAGCCACTCAGACAACTACGATGTCGTAATGACCGGCGCAAGCGACTGGTGCGTCCAGCGATGTTCCAGGGGCAAGTCCAAGCGAAGCATCGCTGTCGACGCTTCAAGACCAAGGTCGAATGAATCTTCGCTGATAGTGGTGGTTGGTAGCTCTAGTACTGGGGAAGACTTTGCCGGGCCGAGCGATGTTTTAGACCGACTTGCGGGGCAACCCTGGACGATGCGCCTGATGGCCCGGGTAATGCAGCTGAGGCCGCGGGTCATATCGGTGACAACCTGAACTGTGTGCATGGTGATCCGGACGATGAAGCGTCAGACAACAGACCAGCAGCTTTGGGGGAATTATAGGAAGTGAGCGGTGTGCTCGACGAATCTCCAGGTGCAAATCTAAGCGAATGATGTGTCAGGTGGCGCCCAAGGCAGATCGAAGTGAACCATGACACCACGGGACCAGGCTCGAATGAACTGCCGCTTTTAGTGTCAGTGAGTCCCCCGGAACGTCAGGAAGATGGCATAACGCTGCGCGACACTTTGGAACATGCTGGAAGAACACCAAAGCACTGCGGGTCGGTGAGCTCCATCTAACTGCCCAATGATGTTCTTTTAGCAAGTTTTACGCAAGGATTTGTAGCGACCCAGTTGAAAGTAAACAATTTAGAACTCATCAACGAATTTGCGCTAGAATTTAACGTTGGCTTGCCAAATATCGAGTTTTTGAGTTTTTCATGTTGTCAATTCTCAAATTTTGAGTTTCGAAGATAAATTCTAAGTTTAGAGCTAGGGTTTCAGTTATTCATTTTTTTCGGCCTCCTTTCTTGGACTCGTCATTACAAAACCGAGCCTCCACATGGTTTTCTCTCGAAACAACGAGCCCAAAAAAAATGAGGCCAAAAAATAAATTACTAAAACCTCCTATTACGAGACCATTGATCAACACTTACAGTAGCCTACCTCATTACAGTTGGTGACTGGGTAATTTCTTCAAAATTTGTTTTCAGATAGCAATCAACCTTTTCAAAAATTCAAGCCCAAAACAACTGGATTTACCTCGGTCGTACATGTATAGAAGCTCAAAACTACTAGGATTCCAAAATTAAAGTCCAAATCGACTGTGGAGTTTTCAGAAAAAGTCAAATATAAATTAAGATTAGCTTATCTAAATTCAGTACTTACTTATCTGGTCTGCCTTAAAATTGCCATTAATATTTTTTGTGGTCCACATATCCGTACTTCAGTCAATCATAAGCCGATATTCTCACTAACCGTGATGATATCAAGTTAACACGCAGAAAACCCTCATTCGTAAATAGAGTCATAGTGCGCATTACCAGGCCCCAATATATTCGCCCTAGGCATTGTACGGTATCCTGAAAGTGCCACGTAATATCGCTAATATTGACAGATTTACGACAAAAAACTCACTGCGTTCAATATTTCGTCTGAACTTGTCAAGTTATCTTCTGCTGTGTTTGGTTCAGAACTACAGGCTTTGCAGATTATGCAGAAAGCTCTCTCGTATTGTATTTTTTGTCAGAAATGCTTCAAAAATGAGAAAGTTATAGTGTACTTTAGGGAATGGCCATTTTACGGTGAACCAGCGAAGTAAGTAATATTTGTCTTTTTCTTATTTGCCTTTTTACGCACTCTGTACAGGGTGCATCATTCTTTTCAAATCCTATGTATTGTCAATCCCGTTCTAATTTGCCGTAGGGGGTCGTCTTAGAAGGAACGACAATGAATCAACACGATGCTATTATTTATACAAAATTAAGTTAGATTCATCCTATTGGACTAAATTATATCCAATGAGCACAAGTTATTGAAGTTGAAGTGCGCAGTGCGCATTGATCTTTGCCGTCGCAACTGCCATACCAAATTCATAAATCATGGGGGTCACAGTGGTACCGCGAGCCGCAACAAGACACTGTTTCCACGCGTGACTAGACTTGGTGGAATCCATCACCCGTTTCTTCATTTTAAACTGCATCAATTTGGGCCGCGATGCCAAACTGAGGTGTATCCACACTCCACACACCATCGGTCTTGATTGCGTGTTTCTTCACGTGAGAAGAAAACTTTTCCTAGATCGCCTCCAGAATACCATCAAATGCGCGTCCACAGAATACGGCATCACTAAGTGTTTCGGCTGACGTATCACGCTGATTAATTGATGTCGTTACAATGGGCCTCACAAGGAGTTGGTAGGTCATCGGGGACTAGCGTACCCGCTGACCCAGCTGTCGAAACTTGTTCTGACAGTGGTGGATGCAGGGGGTTGTGATGTAGGAATTCACGTCGAAATGTCGCTGTACGCACAGCGAGCTTCCGCACACAACAATACACTGTCCACAAGGTCAGCGAAAGTTGGGGCGCACCTGAAGGAACCAAGTTCGGCCCCGCCCCTGAGCCGGCGCTTCCTTCGCTCACTGTTTGCGTCGCTAGACTTAATACACAAACGTAACAGGCACGAGCTTCGCCTGTACGCTTAACTACTCTCTCTATCTCTATCTATCTCCCTCTCTAATATCCTGTGGCACCAACAGTGGAAGGTTGCCTAGTCTCCTCGGCTCTTTTACAGGGGTGCCCGAGAATAAATCAGGTCGTACGTTGTCTAGAGTATACGATCAATACTCAAACCACTAATATCGGGAATTCTCTTTCCCGACTTTCCCTCAAATAGTGATAAACCAAAACACCCACCCACTACTAGTCTCTTGGCCTTACCAGAAACGAACGCTAACTTCGGGAAGGTCGCGGTTCGCTGGTAGGCATACCCTGTAAAGCTACTACGTGTAAGGTGCTTACCTCGACGCATGAACACTTGAGTGCTTCAGGGAAAATTCTGCTCTGTGTCGAGTGCCGACATATGTACCAAGGCAACGCCAAACCAGGGGAAATGAAGTTCACCACCTTCCTCGTCGCCGCGATGGCTGTACTTGGTACTGTCGCCGCAGCTGATCAGCCTGTCGTCAAGACGACGGCTGAAGCGCTCGAACAAGTTCAGGCGTCCACGTTACCGGATGGTGTCGCGCTTACCGGTGTGACGGGGAAGATCGACCCTCCCGCCGATGCTGCTGCAGCAAGCAAGAAAGAAGATCACGACGACAAGGACGACAACGACAAGGACGACGAGAAGGAACATTTCGGATGGGGTCTCGGTAAAGGTCTTGGTGGTTGGGGACTTGGCGGCTGGGGAGGTTGGGGTGGCTTTGGGCCCTACCGCTTCGGATTCATGTGCGGTGGCGTCCCCGGCTGGGCCTATCCGTTGGGCTACTGGGACAGGTTTGATGCGGGCTGTATGGCGGCGGGTGTGGATTTGGCGTTCCTTATGGTGGTCTATACTACTGCCAAGTTCGTCAGCGGTGGGGCAGCTCTAAGTTGCCATATAGTTTGGCTACTTTCTATTTCACAACATGTAACATGTAGTTAATAATAATGGCAGTTTTGCTTAGACTTTGAACTGTGCACAACGTTGTTTGACAGTTTCTAGCTAAAAATCGATAGACAGTCATCAGCATCTATCGCCAATAAAAATATTCGCCAAGGCGATTAGACTGTAGAAAAAACAACCCAAGAGCCAGTGTAACGAGGTGGTCGTTCGGTAGTTCTACCTTTGCTAATCCAAGTTGGCAGCAGTACAAAAAAAACAAAATGGAGTGAAGTAACTGAAGTAGCTTCCAAATCTCAGAAACGAGAGCTACGTGTAGGCTTACAACGGCTGATTCGGATTGCGGCAAATGACATGGAGGTATGCATAGACATTCGGTGAGCTCTTGATAATATGAAAGGCCATGTTAGTCTTGCCAGATCCGCTCGGAGCGAGCATAATCATTCTATACAACGCGGGGACAGCTAAATCCTTAATCATAATCGATTTCCCAGGTCTATACTGCTTGGGAATCGCATTCGAGTAATCAGGAACTAAGCTCATGTTTTATCGTTCGATACTATATAGATTAGAAGAAAAATGAGTGGATTCTCATATCCCCAACCAACCTTCATTTCTGCTATCTACAACCCGGGATTCTATCTCTCGTTGGATGCAAACGGCTACTTGACCTATGACTACGCCAAAACCATATTTTTGGATAGGAATGACTATCGCTTGAGTTATCTAAGTGGAATTACGGCTGGAATAGGTAGCGCTGGAACAGCCCTGGTACTTAACTCAACTGGGTCGATTACAAGTGGAATCACATCATTAACAATGACAAACTTAATTCTAGGTACAGTCACTATTGGCTCTACTGAAGCTGGATATCTTAGCGGTCTCACTGCTGGTACTGCTGCTAACAGCAAAGCGTTGGTACTTAGCAACACTGGATCCATTACCGGCATTACTTCATTGACTACCGGAACAATCAACGCGAGTACCTATCAGCAGATGGAACAACGTACAGTCTAGCATCGTTTTTGACAGCAGTCCCGAGTTCATTCACTTCAAGTGGTACTATCACAGCAGGAACAGTCAATGCGACTACTTATAGACAATCTGGAACAACGTACAATCTAGCATCGTTTTTGACGGCAGTACCGAGTTCATTCACTTCGTCCGGTACTATCACAGCAGGAACCGTTAATGCGACTACCTATCAGCAAGGTGGAACAACGTACAATCTAGCGAATATGCTTACGACTAGTACATCATCAATCTCATTAGGCGGTACTCTTAGTGCCAACACGGTCAGTTGTACCAATTTAACCCAGAACGGTGCCTCGTACAATCTAGCAAGCTTCTTAACATCAATCCCTAGCTCATTGAGTCTATCATCACTCACCGTCTCAGGCACAGGAGCTCAATTTAACACTAGTGCGGGCAACACTGATTCAATCTATTTACCAGTTGGATCATACGCTATGTATCTTCGAAACAATTCGAATATCATCTCAACCAGTGTAGGGTTAGCTTTCCTAAACGATTCGTCGGGAGCGTATAGTACAACTACCCCGAGCGCAACTATTAGCACGTTAAGACGATCTAGTACTCAGTACGATGGTAGTGATATCGAATTCTACACAAAGGGCTCTGCTAGTCAAACAGGTGCTTTATATCGATTAGCTTCGCTTCATGGTACTACTGGTCAGCTTTCTATAGGAAGCAATAACGGTTATATGGATCTCAATATTCTGAAGGACAACGCTGGAGCATCAATTCGTATAGGAAGCTATCAAAGCACTGCCAATTGCTTCGCAAACACTTACTCGTACGTTGGCAGTTCGTACGCTCAAAATCGTCTTCAATTTGACAATTACGGCTTCAGCGGGCAACAATGTTGGTTCGGTGATAACTCAGTGGCTATCAATAGCCAAGACGTACCACCCGCGAAGTTTGCCGTTAAGGGCGATACTACAAAGATGTATGGCTCATGGGATAGGGTTCAACGCTGGTCGAACGATCAATCTACTCAGATGACCGTTGAAATGTTAGTGTATAATGAATCAGGAGGTAGCAATAATAGCTCTGGAGGAGGAACCTGTTTAGGTACTATGACGAACGACCCGTTCAAGATCACGACTAATGGCTCTGCTAGGGCTCTGTTCAACACATCAGGTCGGTTTATGGTCGGCGGCAACTTTAGCGCAGAAGCGACCATTCACAGTGGCGGTGCATCATGGACTAACGAAGAGTTTTACACGAAGATCAACGCGTCCAGTATATGTTCGTACCGAGCCAATTGGTCATCCGCGAACTACTGGGGATGGGGAAGCGACGGTACGGTGGGCTCTATCAGAGCTGGTATATGTAATGCCTCGGGATCATGGCTGGGATATGTACCAATCCGTGGAGGTGCTTATACCAATGCCTCGGATGAAAGAATAAAGACAGATATTGCCAATGTCCCTTATGGTCTGGATGCGGTCATGCTTATGAAGCCACGTAAATATAAGATGATCCAGGAAGGAACTCAGCATGTCGGTTTTATCGCGCAGGAGCTCTATGACATCGTCCCTGAAGCAGTTCAGGAAGGCGCTAATGATGATATGAATGAGAATGGTTATCCAATCAATCCATGGGGAATTGATCTCGCTTCGCTGACATCAGTGTTGTGTAAAGCCATTCAGGATCAACAGGCACAAATCGAGGAGTTGAAGAGAATTGTCTCGACTCTAATATAGATCTACCAATGGGTTGCTTCTCGAGTAAGGAGATTGAGTCAAACCTTGAGACGAACGATGTTCGAGGTCGAAGACCCTCGGACAGAGTTCCGAGAGTCTCCTCTCCACCGTCTCAGATAATAGGCTCTACACAACTGAGAGCTGACCAAATTGTTGTACTTGGTGATAGCGTATTTTTACCGACAAAAGACCCTGAAACAGGCGAAAGTGCGATACTCGATATCGAAGTAGCCGACAAAAAAATGAGAGTCTATCGAAGCTATAAGAATCGATTGGTTAGAAATGGCAGAAGCTAAGCTCACAGCGAGAAGGTCTTTACCGTTTTTTTCTTCTTTCCATACAGCCAAACCTGACCGCCGCTGGCGGACTCAGTCTGCGTGGATGCATCCGAAGTCGTTGGAAGTTTAGTATCAACCCATGCCTTAGCCTGAGTTGTTTGGGGCCGCTCTCGAATGATCAAGTTCTTCATGATTGTTTTGAGCTCAGCGATATTGAGATCGGCATCATCTCCATAGGAGCCGCCTGACTGAGCAATAATCCGTGGGTTAAGGAAAAACATCGTACTCTATTCGAATGAATTTCGAAGGGTCGCAGATCTTTCGAACAAGTTCGCTAAGCTCTGCTCTATAGTAGTCGAACGATAACATTTTTGAATTCGTCATCAGAAATTAAGTGATTCGAATACATATCCACAGTGATGGCCTTCAATTGCTTGAGAACACTGGGATTGTCATTACCTAACTCGATCTCGCCCTTGAGCTTAAAATATTCGGCCTTGAGCGCCTCCAGTGGATCAACCAACTTCTCAGAGAAACTATGCTGGAGATGAGTAGCGGCAAGAATCTCGTTGAAGATTTTTTTTGTCATCGGTTGATAGTTGATCATACGATGATTGGTTGATATTCGTCGAATACACCAGATCCTTGAGCATCTTCTGAAGCTCTTCACTCACCTCTCGCTTAGGACCGATCTTACGACGATTAGGTTGAACGATAACGAGCATTCCTGCATCGAGATCAGGGATTCGAATGTACTTGCTTCCCAACGGTTTGTAGGTATAGGCGGAGGGCGTTGCCATGCCTTGAATGTCGTTGAGATTGTACGTCCGACCTTTGCGAACAACACCATCTAACTTTGGCTGACCTCCAAGGTGAGCTCTGCCCGCCCCGCGTAGGCCTCGACCGACTACGTTATCAACCATTGATGATACAGTCCTCCCCACCTCGCGTTTAGATGCGATGTTGTCAAATTCATCAAGATCCATGCCAGGGTAGCCCTTTTTGAACAGTGTGTATTTCTTGAGCTTGCTGTTATAATTAGCCTTGGTAGCTCTCATTGCAGCGGTTGCAGCTTTGAGATTAGACTTCGCAGCCTTGCTATGTCTGGATTTAGTAGCTTGCTTTGCGTCATCATACCTTTTCATAGCTTCTCCATAATCCTGGAACGCAGCCTCGGCTTCGTCGTGTAGCAATTTTAGTGATACATATGGATCAATGCTCGTCTCCTTCATCGAGATGTTGCCTTAGTGGATTTAGTATTCCTTTTAAGAACTCCATCAAGTATTCCGAGATTCTGAGTTAGGTTATCTTGAGCAGCTTTCTTATCAGGACTCTTTCGATTGATACCCGTTAGATGTTTGTCAAATATTTGAAAGCCATCTATCAGTGCTGTGAATGTATCCATCCAACGAATATTCGCCATGAGATCGCGTAAATCATTAGCCGAGGTAGCCTTTTTATCATCAGAATATCTGACATTGAATAGACGCTTCTGAGTTGGATTACTGAAATAGAGACCGTTCTGAACCTTCCCGCCATCTGTAGTATCAATAACTGGATTTGGCTCAAATGCGAGCTTTACCTTTTGTTTGCGAAGCTCTTTAAAGAATTCACTGAGAATGAGTTTGGCATCGTTATCAGCATTAGTTAGATTCTTATCCATATCGACATCAATACCGCTTTTAATTCCATGCCGAGCCTCAGCCTCGTCTGAACTCGGTGTGTATGGATTTGGCGTTAATTCCCCTACAGTGTCATCGTCAGGCGATGTCGATGAATCAACAGCAAAGCTGTCCTCAAGCCGTTGTTTGCTACGATTTGAGTCATCATTCTTCAGTGGGTCAGATAATCGACGCTTTTTACCGATCAGACTCTCCCATACTTTCAGCGGTTCCGTAGTCTGATATCCAGGGAATACATTGGATTTTGCCTTTCTCAAATCACTGACATACTGAAGAAATCGTGGGTTTGTCTCCATTATAATCCTAATTGAGTCATATGTCGCATCCCAGTCAATTGCATCAACCTTAGCCCATTTCTTGCTCTTTGTCGTATAAATCGTGGTACCATTTTTAATTATGAATTTAGTCATAAATCGTCCGTTTTTTATCCACGGGGTGTAGTTGGAATTTATTAAACACTGGATAGATCTTGTAAATTTTAACCAATGCTTCTTTAGTTTGCTGGTCCTCGTCAGACTCGTAGTCATTTGCATCAGGTTTTACAGGAACTTCCACTGGTGTCTCCGCTGGTGTCTCAGCTGGTGTCTCAGCTTTTAACTCAAGTGAGGGCTCAGGGATTTTTTGGGAGCTTGTATCACTCAGACTTTTTTTTGCGGCCTCAATAGTCGCCGATGAGGTATCTGTTGAGGTATCTGTCGAAGCATCCGACGTAGTCTTTTTAGATAGTGATAGCGTCTTATCAGCATCTGACGCCTATTGAGTGTCTGCATACATCGAACGCTTGGCGAATGCTTGACGAACCCGTCGCTGGGAACGTTCTAACAAATCCAATTGCTTTTGCTCTCGTCGAGCAATGCTTGTGAAGTTCGGAAACATGGTTCTATCGTATATATTAATCAATTATTTTTGCTGTGGTTTTGAAAATTGATATCGTTTCTTCGCGATTCTTGGGACTGGCCCCTCCTCCCACTCGCCCATCGTATATTTATGAACGATGTCGTTTCGACGCTTTAGCATAGCATAGTACGCGGGAAGAACCTCATCGATTGGTAGATCAAACAATTCCTCGACCTGATTTTTATACTTGGGATCGGTGATTACATGCTTGTAGGCTCTGTCGTTACCTCCATTGATTCGAGCGAGGTGAAGCTTGATGTAGTCGCATCGCTGAATGTTAATGATCATATCGTTGAAGCGCGAAGTTTTCTCGACATGTACCTAACTCTCTCGTGCATTTTTGCGAGCTCTCGCTTGTACATAGCGATTTTATAGTCCTTGTCGTGTTGCTTACAATATCCACTCTTGAGAGCGGTTCAAGAGCATTTCTCATTCGATTTGGTAGACGCGTTGCAATTGGGAGACGGTATCCGAGGGTGTCTATAGGACCCCTGAGGGATCTTCGATCCTCTCCTTTCAACGTCGTTTGTCATGATTTTGATAAAGTTTTGGGTATATATATAGATGGGGATATTTAACTCGAAGATGAATATCGAATATATCGATACTGATCCATTCGACGCGGAGGGAGTGTATGACAATCGATTCCTTGAGAAAGAAGTAAAAAAGAGAAGCCTACGCTTGAGCCAAAGCGTCAAGTGCATTTTGATCTACGGACGCCCTCAACTCCGCGAATCGTTAAATGTCCGGAAGATCTGAAGTCTATCACCCTCTAAGACTCTTGTCGCGGTGTTGAAACCCCGTTCCAATACTCCTTCTCGAGTGTCGATCTTCGATTCTTATTGATTAAGCGGAGATTATCCTGGGGCTCCCAGGAGTCGGTTTCATTACCAACCCACTTCACTAAATATTTGTATTTACCAGATCGCATTTTTTTGTAGTATAATATCTTTTCGGCTTCTAAGATATCACCCTTGTTAATTGTGGCGTCAGTTGTCTTCGATTGCACTATTTTCAAATCGTTTGGTGATTTGTAGAGTGTATGACCATTCTTTGACCTAATTTCAACTCGGTGCTCTACTCCATCTGGCAGCTTCCTTGTCAAATGTTCGCTTCTTAAGGCGGTAAAGGACGTTTGTACCAACTTCAAGCTCGTTTTCAATTTTTTCTGCTTCCTCTTGGTTATGTGTTATCTCATCTTCGATAACTTTACCTTTTGTATCGTTAGGACTCATACCAATCGACCGATGAATGGTGCTATTGTAGTTTGTAATAATATCATTTACCAGTTTTTGTGTGATTTAATCGCTGCTTTACGGTTCTGTTGAATCTTTCGATTTTACCCATAGTACCATGATCACCAGGTTCGTTATTAAAATGTTCGATCTTTTTGGATTTGAAGAATTCTTGTGCTTGGGTGTTCATGAATTCGCTTCCATTGTCGCTGGTGAGTATATCGACCTTATTACTACGAACAAATGTTTTAAGAGATGTGAGCACAGTTGGCGCAGTCTTATTCGTCAATACCTTAGCATACCCAAGGCGAGATTTGATATTAATAGCCGTCAAAATTGGTCGTTTTTCCCAGAACGCAAGATCCATTTGCCATGAATTGGGGTTATGAGAAGCAATTTTGAATCCATCGTATTTCCGTTTTTGCTCTTGAAACCGTTGTATGCCTGTCTGGGTCGCATACCATTCCTTCACAGCTTTGAATGTGATTTTGGGGTCTAACTCCTTTGCCTTCTGATACAAAGCCTGAGCACCGACATATCCCGTTTTAGGGTCATAATATAACTTTGCCAGTTGCTGATCCATCGTACCTACTAGCTCTGCTCTATATATTTATGAGACAAGAAATATCTCTCTAATTAGTTGCTTAGATTAGCCAACTTCGTTTAAATATCCAAAGCTACGGTGGTGATACTATCCTCAAGTACTCGACGCTTGTCGTAGTAGTAATTGAGAGCTGTTTTAGTTTGACTATAGGTAATGATTGACTTAGTCTCCTTGCTGAGTCTAAAGCCTTTGTTTGTACCTTGCAGTGTGATGCGATCACGGACAACACTTTCAAAGCCATCTGGGTTGAGTACATCACTGTTCCGACCACCTCCCTGCTGCACTCCCTTGGCACTAACCTTGACCTTGTAAGATTGGTCAGGTAGATAGCCGATATAGTTCTTTGAAGATAGTGACACCATAGCATCACCAGACCACTCATCCTTGAACAAACCAGGTGTGTGACGATCGAACTTAGAGACCTCGTTGTTATAGTCGCGTGGGAACCAATCATACTTATGCTGCTTGAAGTGCTCGCATAGCTCAGGTTTGATACAGTTTTGAAACGGATTTTCACAGCTGAATGCGATGTATGCCGAGTCTGTGTCCATCTCCTGGTATTGAAAGTCCGAGCGATCGAAGTAGAAGTTGATACAGTCATAGTAGAACTGTAGCATGCGTAGTTTAGCAAGCTGATAGATGGCAATCGACAAATGGATCGGATTCTTCTTCTTGAGTCGCCGTTTCTTCATGGTAATCTCACACGCATCATGAAGCTCCTCAAGTCCATGAAATGTGAAGTGCTCAATTTTGCTCTTGATGGCTTTGTCGTTAGACTCGTACTTTATCTCCTTGTGCTTATTCGTGTCCATACCAGATCGACCGAAAGCGCTGTTTCCGACCAACTTCATCATTTCAGCGATCATAGCCTTGGACTTGTCAGCATCACCCTCCGGTCGAGCGTTAGAAACCGCCTCCATAAATGGTTTAAATGCTTTGTGGGAATTGGCTTTGATGAAACAGTAAGTTTTGGTGATCTCCATTCCGTGAGCGATGTACCACTTGAGCAACGGAGCATAGATAAGAATCTTTTCACCAAAGTAGCTACCAATTAGCTTACGAGCTGGCTTTGCTCGGCTTTGTTTGCGTGCTTCGTTGTACTCAAACATGTGCTGACCAATTACATTCTCATCGCTGCAGTCGATTAGCGTGTTCTTGAAAATAGAGGTCATCTCACTAAAGTACTCTTTGAGATGTGGTGGGGTACGAATATCACACTCGAGGAAGCCAAATACTTTGTCATTGACAATGTCGTCGATAATACCAGGATAGGCATCAATCGTAGTCAATCGCCCACAAGGCATCTCATTACCGAGTGCCCACAGGTACAAAGCATTGGCATCGTATCCGATAATCTTTTTACAAACCTTGTCCCCGCGAACCATCGCCTCATTTCGCTTGGCATAGCGATTGAAGATGATTGAAGGACCACCAGCGATGTTAGCCTTCAACTTAGCATAAGTACCTTTCTCTTCCCTATCGATGCTATAGACAAGCTTATCCGAGTTGAACTCAAGCAACTTATTGTAGCGAAGCCCTTTGATGGACATGTTTTTACGAGCGGTGTAGCACTTCACACAGCTGATCAAGATGTTGCCATCGATATGCCCAAGCTTGTTGTTTATTCTATCGGCTGAAGCAGTATCAGCGGTCAGCTGACAGTAGCATAGACCACACAGATACTTTTGCTGTTTGAGAAGGATGTCAAGGTGCTCAGTAGTTATATTGAACTCTCTTTTAGCCTCAGCATCCTGGCTCTTGTATCCACTCATGCGTTTGGATGGGAAGCTAAATGCTTTCGCCGAATTGGTGGGGTACTGAAGACTGTTGGAGAAGATTTGATACATGACTTTCTCTGATAGACCTGGGAGAGATACACCATCGGTAAGCATATCCAGACCGAATCGCTTGAACAATTCTCGTTTAGCCTTGATAGCCTTGATAAATGGAACTACATCAAGATTGTTGTACAAAATAAGTAGGTCCTTGATCGACTTCATTCCATAGTACTTCCAGACAAACTGTACCCGCTTGTAGTCATCATCACTGATGCTGGTATTACGGAGCACTGTCAAAGGCTGACTGAGGAGGCACTTCAGTTTCGTTGAATACATTGAATGAGGTAATGTACTCATATGGGAAGATACCCTTACCCTTACCCAGACCGCAGACGCATCGAAACTTGTCATCACACTTGCAATCACCAAGGTATGTTGATAGGTATTTAGCGTAGCTTGTACCTGCTGGTGCATAGTTGCTAATGTCTAGCATTTTCATGTCCGACGTGGCGATGCACATGTAGCTTGGGTTCTTAATAACCGATTTGATGTTGTCGGTTCCAATGGTAGCGAACAAGTCTGCCTTGATTAGGTTGATATCGTAGCGCCCTGAATTAAAGCCAAGGACTGGTACCTGATCCAGAGTTTGCTTGATCTTACCATAGTCCGACCGCTTCTTACCATACCCAAGCTTGTTGTGAAAATCAAAGAAGCCGGCAAAATCTCCAGATTGAATCCAAGCATCCACATCCTGTGTCTTGTACGTATTACCAAGAGGAGTACCTGGAACCTCCATGCCTGTCAAACCTTGAGCGTCGATTATCTTACGAAGCAAGGCCTCATACTTGGAGACATTGTATTTCTGGATCTTCGCTCCGACATCATTAATGTACTGGAACATATCCTTGAGCAATGCCTTCGGATTATCAGTTACAAAGCAGCGAACCTCCTCCGTCAAGCTATCAGCTACAGAGACGGACACCGGGATGTGCTCGTTCGTGATGACAGTATTCTTCCCATGTTGAATCGCCGTAATTTTAAGAATGGCCTCAAAGTCATAAACAATAAAATGATCGATGTATTGATCGGTATTCTTGATAGAGTACTTTGTCAGTAGCGAACGAATTGTATTTGAAGCTGGGCGATAAATAGTCGGGTCTTCAGGGAATGATTCCATATTTACGAGCTCACACTGGTTCTTCTTATGGTTTCAAAGCTTGTCGGAGCTGACAAACACCATCTCACACTTTGGGCATTGGTATTTACACTGAAGCATGTCAATATTCCTAATGTAAAGAGCATGATTCTCGTGAGATAGAATATTGATAACATCGTACTCCTTGTCAGAACGTCGGGTGCATTCAACATTTCCCGTCTCCACATCCATCATGAATACATTAATGCTTAGCTGAAAGCAGTCCTCAAGCTCATCAAACTGGAGAATGTCGATTGGTTTGAAACTGCGAAACAGGCTTAGTGTATAATTGATGTCCTTGTACGAGCAGTACTGCTTGAATGTCTGCTTTACCAGAGCTTGAATTCTACGTGGATCCTTTTTTGGTTCATCTTGCTTGTGGTATGCGATGCAGTGAAATACGCACTTGTTGTTAGTCTTTGGGAAGTTGATTACACTCTTGTTGTCGCGGATATTCTTTGGAATGACAGCTTTACTATCACCCAGTGCGTGTTCGCGCTGATAGATGTAAATCTTGAATCCAGTGATTGCCTTTACCAGATATCCCGATTTGGGGTAGTTAAGCTTGTCAGCTAATTCCATCGAACGAATCTCCGAAATGACCTTCTTGCGAATATCACCCTTGCTATTGATAGCAATCGGTGAGCTGAACACCGAGGTGTTGCTCAAATTCGGGTGGAAGTATCGGGTATCGCTATCATCTGTTCGACTAGCGAGGTTGTATCCAAGTGCAATATTAATCTTGAAAGCAGATTTCTGGCTCGCAAGTACGTTCTCGAGTGCGTCGTAGAATTCTGCTGGCTGAATCCCCTCGTATAAATGATACTCGACATAGGTAGAAGCGATATTTCGGGTCAGCCTTGTAGTCAGGAGACATGTGCTTCTTGAGAGTATCGATACCAACATTGTACTGCTTAGCTACCAGCTTCATATTTTGGGGGTTGGAGATGTTGCTGACAAATACCATCTTTCCAGTACGACAGCGTACCTTAACACGGAAGCTACTACCCCATTTGATAGGTGTAATATTCAATCTCTTTAGACCTTCGAGCTCGTATGCAAACATGTTGCCTATATATAAGCGTGGCTATATTATTCTCGTAAATTTGACTTTATAATATTTTGGATCTTGTCTCAGGATCGACTTTATATCATACTAATATACAAAAAATCTGAAATTAATTAATTCAAATATTTGACTTATGCATTGTTGGAGGTTTTAAGCCAGCCTGGTGTTGTCATTGCCTATTAGGCTTGACTTTTTATCAGAAAAAAATTAATTAAGTTCGGTTTCGCTGTTAGGTTCGACTTTGTCTTCAATAAGTTCGGTTTTAGGCTTACGCTTTTGAGCTCGAATTTGGTCTCTATTCTTATCGTCGTAGCTCTTTTGGTATGACAAGCGAGTGTCCCGTGTGCACTGATAGTAGCGCTTTTGTGCGGCATTGATTCGCTCTTTGTTAGCTTGGTATTGCTTGGCTGAGTACGCCATCTTTGTATATTACAAACTTTATATTTATCAGGATGAAATTTTTTTTTTTTTAATGCAGCATGACGATCCAAGAATCAGCTGAAATAACTCAGCGTGGGAATAGATCGAGTGATCTGCCCTTATCGCACGCGCCATGTCCAAGTCGGGACCTAACATACTGGCGATATTATAGTATCGTTCGATGCTCTCACGAATCCCGCCACTTTCACCCTCTCCGATAGGTGGTAACACATTTTTCAGCTTCAATCTCTTCACGGGATTTTGAATGTACGGGAGTTTGATCTCGGTACCAATAATGGGAGACTGCGCCAACAGCTTCCTGATCACCTCGAAAGCCTCCCCTCGATTCGCGATGGTCGCCGTCTGGATGAGAGCACAGCCATCTTCATCTCCGGAGAATCAGAAGAACATCCACACGGCGTTCAAGTCAGTAAGAAGTGCCATTACTGGGTCTTTGCGAACGATTAGATCCAAAGCGATCAGCTCCCGACGTAGCCTGGAACTCGGAGTTACTTTGAAGCGTGGACTAAAAAAATCAATTGCCCCCACTGAATACGTCCAGTGCTGTTACAAACTGGTTCACCTTCGCCGAAGCTCCAGGCTTTTGGCTGACTGCACCGGTTGTCGTCCTGGCTGCTTGTTTGCGATATGAATCTGCAATCTTTCTTGGAACCACGAATATGAAGTAAAACTGATCCGTGTTGAGGCGAGCATCATCCTTCAACCACTTGAGAAACTTGTTCATTGGCGCAGCTTTGATACCATGGTCCTCGTTGAGTGTCATCTGCAGCCCGTAACACTTGTTTCCATCTGAGATGAATGCATCCAGCGCTCCAAACGTTTTCGATGTCGGCCGGTAGTACGTCCAGCCCTCAGCAAGCTGTAGTTTGTCAAGAGCAGTGAAGCGTACCGTTTGCATCTCTTGTGGAATGGTCAAATCGTTCAGAGTTATCGAGCACAGCGAGCGAAAGTGTAGTTTTTTCTGCTGGGGCAGACTTAACCATTTGTGGCAGAGCATCTCGTATATTTTGCCGCGGACCACAGACGTACTTCCCGAGTCATCATCATCGTGAGTTATAGCGAATTCCGATATTTTATCGAGGCTCTCTCCATGCACTTTGGCAACAACCAATTCGGCGATGTGCTTGGACAGAAAATCCAAATGGTAGTCCGCGCGAAAATCAGCCCGGGTAGGTACCATTTCAAGGACACGGTGGCTATAGTCTTCCTCCTTCACAGAGTGATTGCTTCTTGCATAAGAAATGATGTTCATCGCACTGAATGAGTTGACTGCCTCATCCAGTGTATTTTGACGTTCACGTTAGACGCTCTCGTGAAGACGAACCGAGGAATTCCACCGAAGATGTCGTATCTCGAAACCAAGTCGTCTTCGGCAAGTTGCAAGTTATCGGGAAGCAATGAGTTGTACTCTCTCAACTCCTCCAAGGTCCACGCTGGCATGATATACGTCCCCCCGTCCACTTTTGCGAAATCCTGTATGCCTTTAACACCAGGTGAAGCAAACAAAATCGAGACTCCGCTCCAGCCAACAAGTTGTGTTGATGCTGCCTCGACAAGCCGGAGCACACGGCGTTGCGTCTGCAGCGAAACAACCTCCTCTCCGTCCAATTCAACAAATTCCTTGCGTTCGGCATCGTACTTGCGAAAGTCCGAGCCATAGTTCAACACCAACTCGTATGGGAGCAGCTTCTTAACATCCTCTCGCTCACCAAGAATGAGTTGAAAGATGCAATACAGGTAGAACCGACTCTTCCCAATACCGGGATTCCCCGTGACAATCACGTTGGAATCCTTGCCTGGTTCACTATCCTTGCCTGGTTCAACGTATTCGAAGCTTGACTGTACTTCGTTCATCAACTCGGTAAAAATCACACGATACGCCTTCCTCTCCACGATCACTTTATATTCGATCTTTTTGTGCGCCAACGTAGGGAAATCTCTCATCTCGAAAAACCTCGTAACTTGGTTGATCTCTTCCTTGTTCTTGTCCACTTTGCGCTTCTTCGGCAGCGGAAGGAAAGACTCACCAAACCATCCATCCGCCCGACAGCGTTTCCCCTTCCCCGGAACCACCACCAGCACGTTCACAGGGCCTCTACCTTCTGCTTCTTCTTCTTCATCCACTCCGCCGACATCCTGATCCGACAACCCCACACGCCGTAGCCTCGCTCGCGCCGCATCCAACAGCTTTAAGCCAGTGGTGTCCTCCACGACCTTCTTCACGTCTGCCTCCGTCAGCCACGCGCCGCCCTCCGTCTTCGCCAGGAACAGCTGCAGCTCGTCCGCAGGAAACTGGTACATCTTCTCCGCCTTGATCGCCTTCTTCAATTCATCCACCGTGTCGCTCTCATCTACCCTCACCGAGAACGCGCTGCCCGCCGCACCAACGATCGCACAGAAAAGCTTCACCATCTTTCCTTCAGGCGGCGGATTCTGGAATGAGGAAGAAGGGAGGGAGAAATTCCGAGCGTATTTAAGCGGAGATGAAGGTGTGACATTGACTTCCACCCAATGATGAGACGCCACATATATTATAGTCGCGCTATTCCTTGCGGTAAAAACTGCCGGCGTAATGTTCTACGAATATTGTTTTTATCAATTAGTTTGAATGTTGTCGGTCCAGCAGTAACTGTTCTAAAACTACGCCAAGATCCAAAAGACGTCGCTTTCGCTCTCAGGTGGTCGAGAGGTTGCGTCGTCAAAATAGCTGTCTCAAAAGAAGGTTCTAGGAATGTTCTCGGCGGTAAAATACGGTAAGTAAAAAAATGACGGTATAATGTGCCGCTACCTACTACTATCAGTTTCATTTACGATCAGGGCAGCACGAGTTCCGTTTGAAAGTCTTCGATCCTTCATTGCGACGACAGCGATTGTTCGCAAAGCTGAATCCAGACCAGCGCGATCTTCTGCTTCGAGGCCAAACACTATCGAAACACTGGAAAAAACGTGGCCCAAGGCTTGCACCTGGTACTGATTTCAACATTCAGACAAAATTTGGTGACGTCGAAGGTCAACCACTGTGCTTCATGTCTGTGGAGCGTCCCTACAAGCGCTGCTTGAACTTACAAGCCCGATTAGCGCGGAAGAAAGCGATCAAAGCGAAGTGGATTCACCCAGATGAAGACGAATTTGAAGATTTTTGGTCGGAAGGAATGTCGTTGGCTGAAAAGATGGATTTCTTTTCCGCACGTGTTAACTAAGACTTCTCAGTTGCCGAGTCTAAGTCCAACGACGAACGCCGGTCTCGTAGGAATGGTGCAGCTGAACAAGGTGGGCTACATATTGGATACTGCAAGCAGCAGGGAAAACCAATATATTTTATCTTAACAAATATAAAGTTACGAGTATATAAAGATGACGTACTCACCCGATCAATATCTCGCTAGCAAAGAGCGTATCAAGGAAGCGCAGAAGCGCTACTACCAGCGCACGCGCGAAGCTCGTCTATCCTGTCAAAAGGGGTATGACGATAAGAATAGGGACCAAATTCGAACACACAAGCGGAAGCCCAAATGCGAACTTAGTGCCAGAGAAACCAAACTTAACGGTGAAACCGAACTTAGTTAATTAATTAAAAAACAATCTCACATAAAAAAGTCAATCCGATATAGACGATGACTGACGGTACCACGCTTACGATTTTGAAGGATGCCCTCGGTGACCTTAGTCAGTACCATTCGTCTGGGTGGTTCTGGCATGCAGTAGTGGGTGAATAAATACCTATAGGTAAAACGCAAGTTTATCCGTGCCCTGGCTATCGACCTAATGTCAACCCACGGTGTTATTGCAACACCCCGATCAAGCGACACTTCCTTATTATCGACATCGATGAGAACCATCACTTCGTTGGTTCAGAGTGTGTTAAGCTCTTTGGTGGGCACTATAAGGCGTGCCTCGGCTGCCAATGTCGGTACCGAGGTAGCTACAAATACTGTAAGGAGTGTCGAGACCGTGGTCTGACTTCTTTTAGTGAGACGAGGTTAGCATTTGGTAAGTACAGAAATCGAAAGCCAGAGTCGTTATTGGGGGTGGATGACTCCTACATCCGCTTCCTATTTAAGTGTGACATCGTATCTGAAGCCTCTAGACTGGATTTAGCTCGTAATTTACTCCCAAGAACGGTTATTGGAGGCAAAGACAAGTACAGTGATAAGACATTCAATTGGGTCAAGGCTCACGATCCAAAATACTATCGCTGGTTGCAAACGCGCGACAGACCCTACGTCAAGTATTTGAATTAATTAATTTCGAAATTTTTTGTATGGGGCAAAGATATAACTGCCCCGAACACTGTTCGATCAATGCTAAACAAGTACTCCATCAAGGGCATTGATCAGTACCTAGATCATTATCTCGTGTATGACTTTGAGGCCATTCTAAAGCTAGTTATGACACAGCATGGTGAGAATACTATCTTCACCAATGAGCATATCCCCGTATCAGTATCTGTATCGGATAGCTTAATCGAGGAGGTGCGTTGCTTCGTCAGCGATGAACCGAAGATGCTACTAACGGACATGTTCGAATATATTCATCAGGTATCGATCAAGATCCAGCAGTACAACGTGCACAAGTACGAGATCCTCCTGCGGAAAATTACCGATGCTCACGGCTTGACTGGTATGGAGATTCCAGGTGCTAAACTCGACAAGACCTATAAGATGATCGATGTGGATGGTTGGATTAAAGAAGGGAGATATGCCAGCTTCTTCGACTCCATAGCACCCTCGGGTTTGGTAAGCAGAGGTCTGACTATGGTAGGATAAAGCAGCACCTTGATCAAGTTCCAGTGCTTGGGTTCAACAGCGGTCGCTACGATGTAAATCTGATTAAGAACGATCTCTTCGCCTTTATTGGTACAGACAACATCAAATCGGTAATCAAAAATCCTAGCTACATGTGTATTGCGACCTCGAACATGAAAATGCTCGATATTAGCAACTATGTACCAGCTGGTACGAGCTATGCAAAGTACCTCAGCACATATCTAGGCGACTGCAAATGCGACAACAAGATTCGATGTGTCTGCGGCTTAGGTAAGGGCATTTTCCCGTACGAGTTCATTACCTCGTTCAACGTTCTAAGTCAGACTACGATTCCTCCTAAGCCAGCTTTCGATAGCGATCTCCGTGGAACTAGCATCAGCGATGATGACTATAAGCGCGTGCAATTCGTCTGGGAGCACTATGGGATGAAGTCGATCAAGGACCTGCTGATCTGGTACAACAACTTGGATGGGGTACCTTTCATCAATGCCATAAAGGCTCAGCGTGAGTTATTCAAGCGTTTTGAACTTGACATGTTTGCTGATGGTGTATCCCTACCCGGTCTCTCGGAGAAAGTCATGTATCAAACATGCTTCGACAATCTCCAATATCCTAGTAAGACGTCTCCTCAAGCGTTTCGATTCCCTAGCAAGCGTATGAGCGGCTACAAGAGTCAGGATGTTGAGGCTAAGCGCGAGTTTGGAATGACGTTAGGACACCTAGCTATACTGTTAAATCAACAGAAGTATCTTTGTGGTCTTTGCTACGGACCTTTGAGCACTGAAACTGTCTCAGCTGATCGAATCAATAACAAGCTTGGGCACATCGACGGCAACATCTTGATTAGTTGTATTTCGTGCAACACCGCTCGCAAGGATATGTCTCTCAAGGGTTTCCGCTACAAGAAGCTGCTCGAGTTCAACTCAGAGCGACTGGTCTATTCCATTGACAAGGAGGAGAAGGACGTCTACGGTAAGATGAAAGCTAACATTGCTGGTGGTCCATCCATTATCTTCAATCGCTACGCTAAGCGCAATGAGACGAAGATTCGTGGTGGGAAGCTGTGTAAGAAGGTAATCGGGTACGATGCTAATGCTCTATATCTCTGGGCTCTCGGTAATGACATGCCATGCGGAAGACTTACAACTATCGAAGCTTATCCAGACATTGTTGAGGACATCAAGAACGATAAGATCTTCGGCTTTCTTGAGAGTGGTATTCAGACACCAGAACACTTGAAGCAGTATTTTGGTGAGATGATCTTAAAAAAAACACTGATTGACTGTACGGATGAGAGTATCATTGGTAAACATATGTATGACTACAACCAAACACGAGAGAAAAGCAGATCGAAGCCAGCTCGCATATTGATTGGTAGCTACTTTGGTGAGAAAATCCTAATCTACACGCCTTTGCTCAAGTGGTACCTATCTCATGGTATGGAAATCACCCAGACATACAGCTTCATCAAAGCTAGCTCACACAAGGCATTTGCTCCATTCATGGAAGTGGTGTCTAGCGCTCGGCGAGAGGGTGATGTTGACAATTCCAAGGCTATGATTGCTGAGATGATGAAGCTAGTAGGGAACAGTGCTTTTGGTCGATCTGGAATGGACATGAGCAAGCACAAGGAAATTAAGTATGAGTCAGATAAGAAGGCAGTTGCTTCAAAGATTGAGCACTTCACCTTTCATGGATTAGAGGAGCTCAACGATGCTTGCGAGCTTACTATGATGAAGCGCAGGTTAAAGCACAAGAACCCGATCCATTTGTCGATTGCTATCTACCAGCTCGCTAAGCTACGCATGCTCCAGTTCTACTATGATTGCATCGACTTTTACTTCGATCGTTCAGACTTTCAGTATCTGGAGATGGAAACGGACTCCGCCTACATCGCGTTCAGTTGTGATAATCCATTCCAAGACTGTATCAAACCTGATCTACGTGAGCACTCAAACAGCACAAGTATGATTGGCTCCCACGTGATTATAACACGGATGTGGCTAAGTTTGATCGTCGTACCCCTGGTCTATTTAAGGATGAATTGTCAGGTGATGCTATGGTCTCATTATCCTCCAAAAACTACATCAGCTATCTACCAGACGAATCGTACAAGGTCAAGGTTTCAGCCAAGGGTGTGCAACAGGGTCGTGGACGCAATAGTGATGTTCTTAGCCCTAATGGGTTCGAGTCTGTTGTGCGAGATCGTATCACACTTCAAGGCACTAACAAGGGGTTTAGATTGCCGAAAGAGACTAAATCTATCATCACCTACAGTCAGACAAAGACAGCGCTATCATATTTCTATGACAAGCGGCTTGTGCTTGAGGATGGTATTACTACCGTAGCTCTTGATATTTAATCACTATCCAAGCTATCACATTTTTTATGTCCATCTAACATATACCATGGATGAGATACTTACGAAACTTTACTATGACACTAAAACTGGCTATATCGGTGCTCAGGCTCTACATGAGAAGGCTCGTGAGTTAGATCCCAAGATAACTCTAAAACTGGTGAAGGATTGATATGCTACACAGTCAGAAATTCAGAGATTCCAAGAGCAAAAGCAGAGATTCGATGGGTTCAAAATCGCCTCACATAACCCGAATTCTTAGCAAATCGACCTTGCGTTCTGGGGAAAACAACCGATTCTGACTGGTATCACCATTAACTCCCGCATCGGGTACGCGAGACTTTTATCGAATAAGACAGCTGCTACGGTATTAATAGCACTAAAAGCTTTCGTCCGATTTTATAAGATAGGTATTATCACAAGCGACAATGGGTCTGAGTGCATGAACTCAAAAGCTCAGCAATTATTTAAAGCAAAGAAGATCGAACGCTTCAACAATGAGCCTGGTGATCACGGTACTATGGGGAAAATCGAGCGCTTCAATAGAACGCTGAAGCAGAGACTAACCAAAATGTCTCCTAAGGGGATGACGCAAAAGCTCATCAGCGACATTATTACTAACTACAACACCACTTCTCATCGATCAATTGGAATGACACCCAATGAAGCCAAAGGCAAGGTAATTGAGGCTGAGTTGAACCATAACCAAGCAGAAGCTGATAAAATTGATAATGAGCTCGAGATTGGTACCAATGTCCTTTACCGACTAAAGAAGAGGACGTTTGATAAGGAAACTGCTAGGTGGAAAAAGTGTATTCGATTGTTGGAATGGATGGTTATCGCGTCCAAATCAAGTAAAAAAAAATGGGCACACACTCTACAAGGCTCCCAATGATCTCAAGATGGTGCAATCGGCGACGACTGAAGCAACCATCAACCGAGGTGATATCCTTGAAGCAGAGAAGATCTTAGACCACAAAAAGTTGCGAACTGGAAAGTACAGATACTAGGTTCAGTGAGTTGGTAATGAACCTGATTCGTGGGAGCCAGTCTCAAATCTCCGTTTAATAAACAGAAACAGGAGATCGACTCTTGAAAAGGAGTACTGGGAGGCCACAAAGAGCTGACGTAGTCGCTCCGGACGGGGGTTTCACCCCGCGTCAAAAAAATGAGTCATAATCAGCTTGTAAAAAAATTCGATAGAGACATCCTCTGTAAGCTTTTGACTCAAGTATACTATTTGAAGTTTTTTTTGGTGAGATTTTTGGAAAAATATATGACTTGATATATATAGTAATTCCTTCATAATGTGTTCCAGCTGTTTAGAAAAGTACCGTGAGCTTGCTAAGCTACGGCGAAAGTTGTGGATCATAGAGGAAGTGAGCCGAATTAAAAACGAGTTGCTGAATCTTGATGCAGCTTCAAATTTTCGTAAGACAGTAGTTAGCCGTAAGTATTGATACGAATTGGAGACAATATTTGGCGTTCCGTTCCACTGCATCAAGGATCGTTACCTAAGCCATCTAATGAGCGAAATCACATCTGTCATTCTTATGTCTCATTTCGTCATGACTCGGTCATGCCAAGCAGCTGGTAATTATCTACTCATTCTTTTATGATTCTGATGATATAGACACAATGTTCCCCAATTTTACATCCCTCGCTCAGAGAGAGCAGAAACGACAGGAGCTTCTTGAGCGATCTCAACGTCGTGTTCGGCAAGCTAATGCCAAGCGTGAAATGTACGAAGGCGCATCGTGGGCGACGGATGTTACCAATGGTATCACTACTGTAGCGAAGAAATCAACTGAATCCACTCAGACCAATATGAGTGTTGGTCCTGACGGGCCTGTTCCAACAGAAGTTAAGCAAACCTTGAATGATATGATTGATCAGGTGATTGCCCAATCAGACTTACAAAATCTGAATAATGAAAACTCCAACATAAACCCTGATGTATCAATTGATCCTCAAGTAAATGTTCGCCCCCCTATGATAGATGTCGGAGTCGATAATAGTGCTCGAACAGTAGAAAATGGAACTAACACTCCTCGTGTTGAAAAACATGATCAAAACGTTCAAGCTCGACCTATTACATCAGATGTCGCGGTTGGTGAGGATGAATCACCAACAGTTGATACTCTATTTAGCGATGATGAGCAAATCTCTCAAAGCGAATTTAAGAAAGCGGTTGGGGAAATATTTGAGGTTTATCCGATTCTTGCTCAACTCGGTATTCATCCCCTTGCTTCTAATGGACGTCAGCTAACGAAGTGTTATATTGGAAACGGAGCTAAGACATACAGTATTAAATTAAACAAGATTGTTTTAGTTCCAAGCATTGATTGGGAAGAGACATATGATCATATTGGATTTGTCATCACAAACGATGTTAGATTCCTCAGTTATGTCACTGAGAAACGTGAGCGAAGTGAGATGGGTAAAGAGGATAAAAATGCACCGCATCAGGTATGGGAGAGGCTTATTGGTAATAACCGTAGCCTATCAAGCACACCGCTTGACTATAAACAAAGCAAACAGCGGCTTGAAGACAGTTTTCTCTTCGATAATTCAACATTCACAACTTCTGATCAGGCTGATAGTAAATTAAAAATGTATTTGATCGTTGCTAAAAACAAGGAACTACTTCAATCCAATGGATTAATGAAGAAGATTGTTCCTATCCTCAAAGGAACCAACAAAGCAACCCCTTTTGATGCGAACGGTGATGTATGGATCAAGGGAAGTACTATTGGTGTTTTTGGTAAGGAAAGTAATCAAATGAAGCCGGCTATCACCAAGAAGGTCAATTGGCAACTTATACTCAAATCATTTGTAGATATGGTCAGATCGAAAGGACTTGAATTAGAGGTGATCGGGGTTGAGGAGAAAGAAATTGATGTGAATGATTTCACAGAAGGTGAAGGAGAGGCACGCCAGGGTACAATGACTGGAATTGATGAAGATATGAATCAAAGTCTATCTAACGCCGACAATGATGCTAAACAAATCTTAACTGATTATTACAGGAAAATCAATCCTAAAGATGTTAAAATCCCGTTCAGACTCAAACCTACCGTTGAGGCTAAGAGTACTGCTAAAACTCATCCTGAATACTACTTTGGTGAGCCATCTGAAACCAGACCATTGAACATTAGAAATGGAAAACATAAGCAAGTATCTGGAGAGGGGTGGAAGGGATTGATGAAGAATATCAGATGGATGGATACATTCCTGTCGCTGCTCGATGGATTTGAGGATTCGGATAACTATCTTAAGGAAGTTGAGTATCCATTCCCATCAAATGATGAGGAAGCAGCAACATTGGTTGAAAGTAAGAAACTTGATCAACAAAGACGCAAAAATCTTGATGATAATCTTAAAATATTGAATGAAGTAATCATGAATACGGCTCATGATATCAGACGACAAGGTATTGAACCATATTATAAATTAATTTTCAAAAGCTTCACGATGACTCTGAACGGGCTTATCAGGAAGATGGTGAGGCAAAAGCGATATCATGAGTCAAAGAATGCTGTCAAGGAAATAGCTCAAAATCAGCTCGATCGGCACTAAAGGCAGCGAAATCAGCTATGAGAGCTACTAAAGCTGTATTTAACGCGAAGGCTACAAGATACAGCGATGCAGCTCAGGAGATCGAGGAAGATGACGAGTTCGCAAAGCGTTCTCGCGGAGAGGGGCTTAAAGGTCGTGGTCTAAGAGGAGCAGGTGTAGCCCCCCTCGACGGAGTGGTCAGACGTGGAAGAACCTACAATCTGAACGAGATTCAGGGCTTAGCTACGCCAAGTGCCTACGTTTATCGACAACTCCGTAGCAAGTACATCCGTATTCCTGACCTCGATGCGAAGACACTTGTTATCGTTCAACCTAATCGACGTAAGTGCGGACCTAAGTGTCAGATTAGTGATAGCCTTCAATCAATGCTCCGAAGTCTTGTATACAAGAATCATATCGATCAGCCTACGTATGACAAGCTTAGCATCGAAGGTAAAAAAATGTTCAAGGAGATCCTTGCCATAAACTCATCTCCAGTACAATTTCCACGATAAGCTCACGGATCCACTTGAAACACTTCGAGCTGAGTATGACAAGCTCAAGGGGGAGGTTGAGCTTGGGAATGATAATCCGAGCATCATCAAGCAGCTCAAGTCGCTCACAGTAGATATGTACAGCAATCGTCTCATCGATGATAAAGAATTTAAAGAAATTATCACGAGACTACTATAACCATGTTCTTCTTTAACCCCCGCATTATTTCCAGCTCAGCTGGTAGCTATGGCGATAACGCCGATAACAACGTCGCTGAACTCAAAGCTATCATGAAGAATCTTATCATTCATGACCGCCCTCAGAAGACTCAGGCCGCTGTATGGGCCACTGATCTCGATAAGTCAATCAGGAAGGTAGATGCTTCGACCCCAACCAAAGGTGGCCGTATGCGGGCTTACCAACCCAAGAAAAAAAGCCCGTGAAGACGTTTTTTGCTATCTAAGCAATTACCTGAAGGCAAGGGGCGCAAGCACCGAGCCAAGGGCTCTAAGCTTACTTAATACCACTCCACACGAGTTTATTTCAATATCCTCGATGGACTTCGATTTTTTATCATTGATAGATATTTCAAGTATAGCATCCTCACCATCGCCATTTTTGGTTGGTAGGAATACTGAATCCCCTAAGACTACTATCCGATCCGCTCTAAGCATGGTTGATCCTATAACCTGATTTGGATTATCAGACGTTAAATTCGTTTTGATCGCTTTACTTGGCATACAACCCATGATTCCTATATTATCTACCATAAAAAAGTTTTGGAAAACTAGTCGGCTGTGTATGGGTTTTCTTCGCCTGTTGGACCATGTCGCTTGTAGTACGCTTCACGCCGCTTCTTATCCTTATGAGCACAATTTTGATACGCTTTCAACGACGTACAATCATTGTATTGTGCATAAGGCTGAGGATTCCTCTTAATACCCCTAAAAGATACAATGCGACCATCAGCAAACAAAGCATCATACTTTTCCCCTTTCGTTGAGAAACTCGAAACTTGAACGCGACCATTGTCTATACTCACTCAGCGATAATTTGTCTGACGACAAAGGGCGCCAAGCCCGTGTCAAGGACACTAAGCTTTGCTTATTGCTCTCAATTCCTCTATCTGAGCTTGCTGCTCTTGAAAAGCTTTCGCCAATACTGATACCAATGATGCTAAATCGATACCCATAGGATTTGTCGGCTCGTTTGAGTCATTCATTTCATCGCCAGGCGATTCAACCCCTGACACACACTCAGGTATGATCTCGAGCATCTCTTGGGCGATAGATTCCACATGCAATGAATCATCAGATCTCATAGCAAACTTCCTTGGTTGCATACGCATAACCTCAGCTAAGCCATAGGATATGTCAATGATGTCTCGTTTGATGCGACGGTCACTCGCGTTCGTGAAGCTGCCAGCCCTGACAGAGATATAGCTCTGCCATATATAAGAAGCATTGCATGATCCAATTCGAACCGCTCCGCTTGTTGCGTCATTCCCGATGGCTGGATAGTTGCTGAGACCCCAGTTCCATCGATAGTATGCATTGCTCGCGTCGCCCTTGCAGTGAAACGCATCGTCAGCCCATATGGCACCCCCAGAGTGGATTGTAGCTTCGGGATCTTCACGATCGACTGCAAGTCGTTTGCTTGTGCTCAGAAGCATTGCATTACCACCGGCTGTAAAGAAACGCAAATTGTCATTCGTGTATGTCCCAAACGATACGCCGTTAGCTGCTGCTCCACCGTCCTCATTGTGTATGATGAGTCAGCATTTAATCGGCGTTGCGCGATCATTCCACCATTCCTGAGCTCGTTGCCATGATCCGTAGAGGTTTTGATGAACTCGCGATAACATGCAATTGCGATTCAGGTGATCCAGCTGCTATGCCAACACGTCCTCCCTGAGTTATAACCATTCTCTCCGTTATAGGATCATATGCAGCTGATCCCACTCGAGTAAAAAACTTTAAATTGCACGTGGCATACGACCCAGTGGATCGAATAGCGACTATAACGCAGCTTGGCGGCATGGCGTCAGAGATTGTACCATCAACCGTGAGAGAGATACCTGCAATAGCGCCGATCGTGTCAGAGTCGTTTCTGATTTGGATCGGGTATGTTGAATTACCAGCGGACCCACTCCCAGTAGTACCAGCGATTACTTCATAACGGGCAGCCGTAGCTTCTAGCAACGTTTGCTTTCCAATTGACGTAATATTGGGCTAAGCTGCTGTAAGTAGCGTTCCTGATATGCCACTCGAAGTTAACACATCTGATCCAGAGATTTGATACCCTGTAGAATTGATCTTACCCGAAGTTGTGATCGTCCCGATATTAACAATATTTCGACTTGATGTAATAACGAGCGATGAATTGATATTAAGACCGCCAAAGTCGCCGAGGGTACCAGATACCGATACACTTCCATTTATGTTCTCAGCATCGATGGTACGGATACTACCAATATCCTTGTTTGAATCGACTACCAGAGCTTTAGAAGCTACAACGCCTCCCAGAGATACTCCGATGTAGTATGAGTGATTGAACGTATCGTACAATGATGTCGTTGAGTTCCAAAATTTCATTGATGGTATCTGAAGGCCCGTTCCAGCTGTCGAAAGCGTTAGGTTAGATAGCGTTCCAACAGCTGTAATACCTGTTTGAGAGCCTGAAACAGCTCCAGTGAGAGTCGTCGCCGAGATGCTGCTCAAACCAGTTATCGTTCGCGATGCTCCTGTAAAAGTTAGATTGCCTCCGATAGTCAGCCCTGAAAGCGTTCCTAAAGATGTGATACCTGTTTGCGTTCCGGTCTGTAGCGTTCCATAGATATTAGTTGCTGTCAGCGATGTTATCGTTCCGATTTCTCCCGAGGCTCCAAGAACCAACGCTTTGTTGTTTGCGGCCGTGCCAGGCATGATCCCGACTAGGTACGATGGGGGCGACGATACGCTGGAACCATTAACAGTTAGACTGCTACATGACAATGCTCCAATTCCACTAATATCGTAATTAGTACCTGGAACAAGGGCTACACCTTGTGTTGCTGTTCCTTGGGTAATCCCTGTAATATAAGACAAGCGATAATCATTCTTATCGAGGTAAAGCGTCTGCGCATACTCATAGGTAAGATATCCACTGGCATCCAACGTTAGATAGAATGCGGGGTTATAGATAGGCGATGTAAAATTGGTTGGGGATAAGAGAAACTTGAGCTCATAGTTATTTTTGTCTCGAGCTATATAGACCGAGTGATTAAAGACACGATCATGAGCGGTATTTCAGATTTCGGCGCTTCCTTGCCAAAGAAATTCAAGTCTGCTGGTATGGGCGACATTCCTGCGCTTGACATCAAAAGGTTGTTTAGAATGGTTGTCCTTGGTCCCTCGTTCAGTGGGAAGAACAATCTCTGTATGCTCATCCTCAAGCATTCCCCACACGTATTCGCGCATCTAACGATCATCGCCCGCAATCCACACCAAGAGTTGTGAATACCTCCGAGATAAACTGGAAGATTTCATTACTTTCGCTGACCCCGATACACCACCTAAAGTCGATCAAGTACGCCATACACCTATGAGTTCCAACAAACCTGAGCTTATCATCATAGTTGACTAAGCAACGATAAGCTACTTCAGAAGAATATATTTTCACATTACTTCACTCGCGGAAGACATTTTAAATTGAGTACCATATTCCTTAGCCACAGCTACTTTGCTACTGATAAGTTGATTCGCTTGAATTAAGAGTACGTAGCGATCCTAAAAGCTAATTCGAAGCGTGATTTACAGATGGTGGTCAAGGACTTCAATATCAATAATATCGATGACAATAAAATGATGATCGCATACAATAAAGCAATCGGTCGTGGAAAAGGTCAGGTGATACTATTAGATATCGTTAAGAGTCAGCTCAGGTACAATTTAAACGAAGTAATCAATCCCGACGATCTTTAAGTTTGCTCCTCCATCCAGCGCAGGTGCTTCTTAGAACGTCTGTGTCTTGCTTTATTATCTCTTGAATAGTTAGACCAGCAATCGCATCCCATTTTCTCATTTTTAGGAGCCAATACTCGTTCTCTATTTTCAGCTCGATATTGTCGTTGATATTCTTGAAGTTTACTGGCGTTAGAGACATAGTAGTTGTGCTAGTACTCTTGATGCTCTTCAATAGTTTTAATTGCTCGTTGTTGATTTACACAGTTAGTTCGATTGATTAATAACTGTTCAAACTCACGCAATTGATCACGGTTGCCGATGTCATGCTCGCTTATGAGAGTGATCATGAAGTTATCAATGCCAAACTCTTTAAAGTGTATATAGATAGAACACGACGTTAACTCTCTGCCTTCCATCCATGCACTAAAAGCACTTTTGTGCTGACCCCATCGTTTCCTCAGTGTAGAGGTGGTACTACCCACATAAACAATCGACTCGTCTTCGTTGGTAATCTTATATACGCGGCCTATCACTTCTATATAAAGTCTTATATTTATCAGATTATCGCTTAAATATGATTTCATAAATATACAACTAAAATGGCGAGCTTCCTGAAACTCGACAGTACTAATCTCTTTCAAGATAACTACAACTCAACTTGGAAGTACTCGTTCCCTGGTTCAGCTGCTGACTTTCGTGATGTAGTATGTGCAGTCCAAAGCATTAGCATGTACAACTCGGAATATAATATCGACGCGATGCAGTTCCAAAACACAAGCTTCAAGATCGAAGTCCCGACTGCGGCTACCTCTACTATCAGCATTACTCTCCCGGATGGTATTTATTCTTATGATGATATTAATCGTAGTATTCAGACCGCCCTTGTCAATGCTGGCGCATATTTGATCGACCCATCAGGAAATAACGTCTTCTACCTAAAGCTGAGTGAAAACAGTGTCTATTACGCTTGTCAGGTAGATTTTCCCCCTACGCCGACAACTTTGCCAACTATCGGTGGTACTTGGACAAGACCTGCAACTGGTCTATACTCATCTGGTGGTACTGGATTACCTACCACAACTCGCGTCCCTCGTCTTATTATCGATAATGTTGAGTTTGCAAAGGTAGTTGGTCTAACCGCAGGTACCTATCCCGCTGCCTCAGCGATCGTTGCAAGTGCTCAGCTGTCTAACATCATTCCTCAGATTCACCCCACCAGTTCATACATCGTACGTTGCGATCTCTTCAAAAATGAATACGTTGCATCTGGTGATATTGTCAGTGCATTTGATAGAGGTGATACAGCAAATGGACAGCTTATTTCATATAAACCGAGTCAGTATGCATGGCTGAATTGCCATAATGGATCTCGCTCTACAATTACTATCAGTATCTATAACCAAAATGACAAAAAGGTAATCTTCCGTGATACTTCAGTCTCAATAATGTTGTTGCTGAGACCAAAAAAATAAGTTAGCTAATGCTTCTTTTTCTTCTCACAAACGGAATGATCCAGCTACCATAGGCTTCTTACGCATTGCGCAAATTTTAGCCATGTGATCCTTAGCTTCCTGGGAACCCTTAGCAAATTTCTTACTCTTTGGCTTGGCAACGCCTACTCCATAACTACGACGGACTTCACCTCGAATAGATTTGATTAGGTCTCCATGCTCAGGCTTGGTCGCCTTAGATAGTAGGTACTTCTCCCCAGAATCGACTACATCGGTTAGAATTCCTCTACGTTTAGCATACGAAAGAGCAAGCTTCGCTCCTTTCTTAACATCAGTCATAGTTAGATGACCTCCTTCCTTATCACTATCAGAATCATAAACACCGATACCAGTCATGGAACGAATTGCCGCTCGTGCTGGGATAGCACCCTGTGGAGCTCCGAGTGCGGTTGCAAGGGCGGGGACAGCACATCAGCTGCTCTGGATAGCAAACCAGAGTCCTTTGCGAACTTGAATGCAGATTTAATGTCGCCCCATACCTTGGACCAGATAGAACCTCCTTGTTCTCGCTTGTATCCTTTCTTGACTTCATGTCTTGTGATGTCCAGACGCACACCGCGACCTGCCTTGCGAGCCTTGAGTGCCTTCTCATATGAGGCGGGGTGAAGATGGATAACTGATCCACTACCCTTGAGTTGGTTAGCTGTAAGACTTAGCTTACCAGTCTTGAAAGCTTTGGTCAGCTTGGGGCCTGGAATATCACTGGAGATCGTTAATTCACGATACATGATTAATCTATTTTTTCTAAACTAAAGTATGGTTAAATTTAAATCTATCATTTTTGAGAATACTTGAGGTTTCTTGCGTTGCTTGGAATAGAGCCAAAGTAAGCAGAAAGGACCACAATAATCCCCGTAAGTACTTGGTATTGCTTGGGATTGTTTGTTTCCAATACCATACTTTGTTGGAGCTGCCTCTCCCATACTATCAAAGTACTCCCCATCATGTACAGCCGTCCAGTGGCCAACCTCGAGGTTAGGTGGCTGTAGTAGAACCAGATATGAACCTTTCTTTGAGACAGGTTTTGTTATTTCATTCGATTCATAGATGTCATCGAGATGTACGCCAAGCTTTTTCGCGAGATCGATCAGATCATGATCGGACGTGATCGGCTTGATAAGGTCGCTCATAACAATTAATTTCGTTCAAACTATATTAGAAACCATATACAATCAACGATGCGTGAAACTCAACTATCCGACCAATATTTGTACCAGAGCTCGCTCAAGAGCGATCCGGAGATCAAGGTATCTTCTGGCAAACGAGTACCGTTTGTTATCGATCTGAATCAGGGTTCGTACCAGAATGGTGTCATTACCATTGGTGCTACTGCTCAGCTTAACGGTTTTGAAGGATTCGCCTGTCTTCGCGATGCTTACATCATGCTCCCTTACAAGGTATCGATGAAGAATGGCGCTACTGCTCAGACCGCTGCTGTCAATCGTGTCTGTGCTACTCTAAAGTGTAGCAACTGGAATGTCTTTGATAGCATGTCGCTGGAACTCAATGGCAAGACCATTGTCTCGATGGCTGATTACAAGCTGTTTTGGAACAATGTCCGTGCTCAGACGGAGTATAGTCCTCAGTACGTTGAAAAGCATGAAGCGGAGCCCTTCCTATTTCCTGATGCCGCTCAGTCAGCTTTGTACAGCTCTGCCACGAGATCGACTACTGGAGATGGATACACTAGCACTACCGCATTTTCATCTTCTTTTACTACCACCGGACCCACTGGTGGAGCATCTATCCATAATGATGGCTTTGTTCGCCGACTTCTATCGAACCCTCCTAATGCTGGCTCTGACTTCTCTACGGCGTGGCCTTCGGTTGGCGGCGTTGCTGCCTCTACTACCATCGCTAACCAAACGGCTCGCGGTGCTTTCGTAGCTGGTGCTGCTACTGCTAACGCTATTATGGGAACGTGGAACTACATGCTTAAGGTTAAGCTAACTGATCTTCATCCGATCTTCAAGGAGCTCGATTTGATGGCTAACCCTCAAATCCGCCTGCGTTTCCGCGTCAATTAGGGTACTTCGTCTGTTGCTGTAGATACTTCGAAGGGCATGTCGCTAACCAGTACTACTCTCGCGAGTGGTAATGTGTGTCCTGTGATGGTTGCGGCATCTTCTACTGGTAATCCTATGGCTGGTGTTTTTGCTGCTTCTGCCCCGTTCAGTATTTCGTGGGGTGCTGTTGTCAATGCGGTTGAGCCTAATATTGATGGTACTTACATGTCATTCACTACTTCCCGTCTGTATGTACCGTTCGTACATCTTGAGAACCCTCAGGCAATTATCTCCAAGCCTGTGAAGAAGGTTCGATACAATGATTGCTATGCTCAATGGTTCTACCAGCGTGCTGGTACTGGTAAGCAATCGACTCAGCTTAATGCTGCATTCGATCTTCAGCTATCGGTTTCTGTTAAGAATGCTAAGTACGTTATTCTCCTCCCTTTTGCTGAGCAGACTGGTAGTTTCGCTTCCGCGGCTGTACAAGAGTTCCAGAGTCCGTTTGATTCGGCTCCCTGGACTCTTCACCCTGGTTCCAGTATCCGCAACTTTAACGTTCGTTTTGGTTCCCAGCAGACGTTTGACATCAGCCACGACTATGACTTCCACCACTTCACTAATGAAATCGCTAAGATCGCTTCGATTAATGGTGATCTGACTCCTGAGCTGGTGAATGATCTTCTTGTCTATCAGACCTGGTCGCTAACTAACCGCGTTCTGATTGCTGACGTTAGTCGCCTAACGGAACGTGATGTACCTCAGGCGATTCAGGTCCAAGGTGTTAATGCTGGTTGCCAGGGTACAAACATGCTCGTATTGGTTGTGAGTGAGCAAGAGTTCTCCTACGATCGTCTAACGGGTGAGGTTCTTAATTTCACTACGGCTTAAATAATTAATATTTTGATAAAGTATGCTAGCTATCTATATAGATACCATGGACACAACTATTACGTTCGGCAAGTACAAAGACTGCTCTATCCAGACGGTGTACGAAAAGGATCCTAGCTAGTGTCGCTGGCTTCGTAATCAATCAAATTTAGATGAGGAATTGTAGATCGAGATCCATTATGGCAATTCAGCCATGCATACTGACTCGGTTTATATGAAATAAGCTGTCCATTTGCTGTATCACCTCTATCAAATGCACTGACAATATCACCAGATGCAACGTATTCATTTTTGAAGAGATCGCAACGTACGATGTATGAACTGGTGGGGTGAATCTGAGGAATGATGTTAGACAGCTGAGCACTTGCAACGATCGCTGAGGCAGCGGGATAGGTACCTGCGGTTAGACCAACTACCTTTGCAAACTCAACATTATCGATAATAAGACGAGGGACGCGAGTTGTGGTAGGTAATCCAGTACCATCAGATGAGTATAGACCAGTTGCAGGTCTTGTCCAAGTACCACCGATAGTTGGCAAAGTTGTCGGCGTAGGGGGAAAATCTACCTGACAAGCGTAATAGACACTGTTTTCACTCAGCTTTAGGTAGAAGACGTTATTTCCTGATGGGTCGATCAAATATGCGCCAGCATTGACAAGGGCGGTCTGAATACTACGATTAATATCATCATAAGAATAAATACCATCCGGGAGAGTAATGCTGATAGTAGAGGTAGCCGCAGTCGGGACTTCGATCTTGAAGCTTGTGTTTTGGAACTGCATCGCGTCGATATTATATTCCGAGTTGTACATGCTAATGCTTTGGACTGCACATACTACATCACGAAAGTCAGCAGCTGAACCAGGGAACGAGTACTTCCAAGTTGAGTTGTAGTTATCTTGAAAGAGATTAGTACTGTCGAGTTTCAGGAAGCTCGCCATTTTAGTTGTATATTTATGAAATCATATTTAAGCGATAATCTGATAAATATAAGACTTTATATAGAAGTGATAGGCCGCGTATATAAGATTACCAACGAAGACGAGTCGATTGTTTATGTGGGTAGTACCACCTCTACACTGAGGAAACGATGGGGTCAGCACAAAAGTGCTTTTAGTGCATGGATGGAAGGCAGAGAGTTAACGTCGTGTTCTATCTATATACACTTTAAAGAGTTTGGCATTGATAACTTCATGATCACTCTCATAAGCGAGCATGACATCGGCAACCGTGATCAATTGCGTGAGTTTGAACAGTTATTAATCAATCGAACTAACTGTGTAAATCAACAACGAGCAATTAAAACTATTGAAGAGCATCAAGAGTACTAGCACAACTACTATGTCTCTAACGCCAGTAAACTTCAAGAATATCAACGACAATATCGAGCTGAAAATAGAGAACGAGCATTGGCTCCTAAAAATGAGAAAATGGGATGCGATTGCTGGTCTAACTATTCAAGAGATAATAAAGCAAGACACAGACGTTCTAAGAAGCACCTGCGCTGGATGGAGGAGCAAACTTAAAGATCGTCGGGATTGATTACTTCGTTTAAATTGTACCTGAGCTGACTCTTAACGATATCTAATAGTAACACCTGACCTTTTCCACGACCGATTGCTTTATTGTATGCGATCATCATTTTATTGTCATCGATATTATTGATATTGAAGTCCTTGACCACCATCTGTAAATCACGCTTCGAATTAGCTTTTAGGATCGCTACGTACTCTTAATTCAAGCGAATCAACTTATCAATAGCAAAGTAGCTGTGGCTAAGGAATATGGTACTCAATTTAAAATGTCTTCCGCGAGTGAAGTAATGTGAAAATATATTCTTCTGAAGTAGCTTATCGTTGCTTAGTCAACTATGATGATAAGCTCAGGTTTGTTGGAACTCATAGGTGTATGGCGTACTTGATCGACTTTAGGTGGTGTATCGGGGTCAGCGAAAGTAATGAAATCTTCCAGTTTATCTCGGAGGTATTCATACAACTCTTGGTGTGGATTGCGGGCGATGATCGTTAGATGCGCGAATACGTGTGGGGAATGCTTGAGGATGAGCATACAGAGATTGTTCTTCCCACTGAACGAGGGACCAAGGACAACCATTCTAAACAACCTTTTGATGTCAAGCGCAGGGATGTCGCCCATACCAGCAGACTTGAATTTCTTTGGCAAGGAAGCGCCGAAATCTGGAATACCGCTCATGATCGTGTCTTTAATCACTCGGTCTATATAGCTCGAGACAAAAATACCTATGAGTTCAAGTTTCTCTTATCCCCAACCAATTTTACATCGCCTATCTATAACCCCGCATTCTATCTAACGTTGGATGCCAGTGGATATCTTACCTATGAGTATGCGCAGACGCTTTACCTCGATAAGAATGATTATCGCTTGTCTTATATTACAGGGATTACCCAAAGAACAGCAACACAAGGTGTAGCCCTTGTTCCAGGTACTAATAACGATATTAGTGGAATTGGAGCATTGTCATGTAGCAGTCTAACTGTTAATGGTTCCAGCGTATCGTCGCCCCCATCGTACCTAGTCGGGATCATGCCTGGCACGGCCGCAAACAACAAAGCGTTGGTTCTTGGAGCCTCGGGAGAAATCGGAACGATAACATCGCTGACAGCAACTAATATCTATGGAACGCTACAGACCGGAACGCAAACAGGTATCACATCTTTAGGAACGCTTTCAGGGCTGACTATCGGAGGCAATCTAACTTTTACAGGAGCATCGCGAACGATAACTGGTTTGAGCAGCATCTCGGCGACGACTCTCACTGGAGCTGTTTCAGGCTCTCAAACAGGTATTACAGCTGTTGGAACGCTATCTAACCTAACGCTTTCGACAGCTGGAACGGGCCTTCAGATACCATCAATGAAATTTTGGAACTCAACGACATCATTGTACGATACGTTCAATCACTCATACTACATCGGAGTATCTCTGGGAGGCGTTGTAGCTTCTAAAGCTCTGGTAGTCGATTCAAACAAGGATATTGGTAGTATCCGTACCATCGATGCTGAGAACATAAATGGAAGTGTATCGGTATCTGGTACCCTCGGCGACTTTGGCGGTCTTAATATCAATTCATCGCTCGTTATTACATCAAGTCGAAATATTGTTAATATCGGGACGATCACAACTTCGGGTAAGATCAATTCTACAGGGTATCAAATCTCTGGATCAGATGTGTTAACTTCGAGTGGTATATCAGGAACGCTACTTACAGCAGCTCAGCCCAATATTACGTCAATTGGTAAGCAAACGTTGCTAGAAGCTACGGCTGCCCGTTATGAAGTAGCCGCTGGTACTACTGGGAGTGGATCCGCTGGCAATTCAACATACCCGATCCAAATCAGAAACGACTCTGACACGATCGGCGCTATTGCAGGTATCTCTCTCACGGTTGATGGTACAATCTCTGACGCCATGCCGCCAAGCTGCGTTATAGTCGCTATTCGATCCACTGGGTTGTATGCCACGTGCAATTTAAAGTTTTTTACTCGAGTGGGATCAGCTGCATATGATCCTATAACGGAGAGAATGGTTATAACTCAGGGAGGACGTGTTGGCATAGCAGCTGGATCACCTGAATCGCAATTGCATGTTATCGCGAGTTCATCAAAACCTCTACGGATCATGGCAACGAGCTCAGGAATGGTGGAATGATCGCGCAACGCCGATTAAATGCTGACTCATCATACACAATGAGGACGGTGGAGCAGCAGCTAACGGCGTATCGTTTGGGACATACACGAATGACAATTTGCGTTTCTTTACAGCCGGTGGTAATGCAATGCTTCTGAGCACAAGCAAACGACTTGCAGTCGATCGTGAAGATCCCGAAGCTACAATCCACTCTGGGGGTGCCATATGGGCTGACGATTCGTTTCACTGCAAGGGCAACGCCAGCAATGCATACTATCGATGGAACTGGGGTCTCAGCAACTATCCAGCCATCGGGAATGACGCAACAAGCGGAGCGGTTCGAATTGGATCATGCAATGCTTCTTATATATGGCAGAGCTATATCTCTGTCAGGGCTGGCAGCTTCACGAACGCGAGTGACCGTCGCATCAAACGAGACATCATTGACATATCCTATGGCTTAGCTGAGGTTATGCGTATGCAACCAAGGAAGTTTGCTATGAGATCTGATGATTCATTGCATGTGGAATCTATCGCCCAAGAGATGCTCGAGATCATACCTGAGTGTGTGTCAGGGGTTGAATCGCCTGGCGATGAAATGAATGACTCAAACGAGCCGACAAATCCTATGGGTATCGATTTAGCATCATTGGTATCAGTATTGGCGAAAGCTTTTCAAGAGCAGCAAGCTCAGATAGAGGAATTGAGAGCAATAAGCAAAGCTTAGTGTCCTTGACACGGGCTTGGCGCCCTTTGTCGTCAGACAAATTATCGCTGAGTGAGTATAGACAATGGTCGCGTTCAAGTTTCGAGTTTCTCAACGAAAGGGGAAAAGTATGATGCTTTGTTTGCTGATGGTCGCATTGTATCTTTTAGGGGTATTAAGTGGAATCCTCAGCCTTATGCACAATACAATGATTGTACGTCGTTGAAAGCGTATCAAAATTGTGCTCATAAGGATAAGAAGCGGCGTGAAGCGTACTACAAGCGACATGGTCCAACAGGCGAAGAAAACCCATACACAGCCGACTAGTTTTCCAAAACTTTTTTATGGTAGATAATATAGGAATCATGGGTTGTATGCCAAGTAAAGCGATCAAAACGAATTTAACGTCTGATAATCCAAATCAGGTTATAGGATCAACCATGCTTAGAGCGGATCGGATAGTAGTCTTAGGGGATTCAGTATTCCTACCAACCAAAAATGGCGATGGTGAGGATGCTATACTTGAAATATCTATCAATGATAAAAAATCGAAGTCCATCGAGGATATTGAAATAAACTCGTGTGGAGTGGTATTAAGTAAGCTTAGAGCCCTTGGCTCGGTGCTTGCGCCCCTTGCCTTCAGGTAATTGCTTAGATAGCAAAAAACGTCTTCACGGGCTTTTTTTCTTGGGTTGGTAAGCCCGCATACGGCCACCTTTGGTTGGGGTCGAAGCATCTACCTTCCTGATTGACTTATCGAGATCAGTGGCCCATACAGCGGCCTGAGTCTGCTGAGGGCGGTCATGAATGATAAGATTCTTCATGATAGCTTTGAGTTCAGCGACGTTGTTATCGGCGTTATCGCCATAGCTACCAGCTGAGCTGGAAATAATGCGGGGGTTAAAGAAGAACATGGTTATAGTAGTCTCGTGATCATTTCTTTAAATTCTTTATCATCGATGAGACGATTGCTGTACATATCTACTGTGAGCGACTTGAGCTGCATGATGATGCTCGGATTATCATTCCCAAGCTCAACCTCCCCCTTGAGCTTGTCATACTCAGCTCGAAGTGTTTCAAGTGGATCCGTGAGCTTATCGTGGAAATTGTACTGGAGATGAGTTATGGCAAGGATCTCCTTGAACATTTTTTTATCTTCGATGCTAAGCTTGTCATACGTAGGCTGATCGATAGGATTCTTATATACAAGACTTCGGAGCATTGATTGAAGGCTATCACTAATCTGACACTTAGGTCCGCACTTGCGTCGATTAGTTTGAACGATAACAAGTGTCTTCGCATCGAGGTCAGGAATACGGATGTACTTGCTACGGAGTTGTCGATAAACGTAGGCACTTGGCGTAGCTAAGCCCGGAATCTCGTTCAGATTGTAGGTTCTTTCCACGTCTGACCACTCCGTCGAGGGGGGCTACACCTGCTCCTCTTAGACCACGACCTTTAAGCCCCTCTCCGCGAGAACGCTTTGCGAACTCGTCATCTTCCTCGATCTCCTGAGCTGCATCGCTGTATCTTGTAGCCTTCGCGTTAAATACAGCTTTAGTAGCTCTCATAGCTGATTTCGCTGCCTTTAGTGCCGATCGAGCTGATTTTGAGCTATTTCCTTGACAGCATTCTTTGACTCATGATATCGCTTTTGCCTCACCATCTTCCTGATAAGCCCGTTCAGAGTCATCGTGAAGCTTTTGAAAATTAATTTATAATATGGTTCAATACCTTGTCGTCTGATATCATGAGCCGTATTCATGATTACTTCATTCAATATTTTAAGATTATCATCAAGATTTTTGCGTCTTTGTTGATCAAGTTTCTTACTTTCAACCAATGTTGCTGCTTCCTCATCATTTGATGGGAATGGATACTCAACTTCCTTAAGATAGTTATCCGAATCCTCAAATCCATCGAGCAGCGACAGGAATGTATCCATCCATCTGATATTCTTCATCAATCCCTTCCACCCCTCTCCAGATACTTGCTTATGTTTTCCATTTCTAATGTTCAATGGTCTGGTTTCAGATGGCTCACCAAAGTAGTATTCAGGATGAGTTTTAGCAGTACTCTTAGCCTCAACGGTAGGTTTGAGTCTGAACGGGATTTTAACATCTTTAGGATTGATTTTCCTGTAATAATCAGTTAAGATTTGTTTAGCATCATTGTCAGCGTTAGATAGACTTTGATTCATATCTTCATCAATTCCAGTCATTGTACCCTGGCGTGCCTCTCCTTCACCTTCTGTGAAATCATTCACATCAATTTCTTTCTCCTCAACCCCGATCACCTCTAATTCAAGTCCTTTCGATCTGACCATATCTACAAATGATTTGAGTGTAAGTTGCCAATTGATCTTCTTGGTGATAGCCGGCTTCATTTGATTACTTTCCTTACCAAAAACACCAATAGTACTTCCTTTGATCCATACATAACCGTTCGCATCAAAAGGGGTTGCTTTGTTGGTTCCTTTGAGGATAGGAACAATCTTCTTCATTAAACCATTGGATTCAAGTAGTTCCTTGTTTTTAGCAACGATCAAATACATTTTTAATTTACTATCAGCCTGATCAGAAGTTGTGGATGTTGAATTATCGAAGAGAAAACTGTCTTCAAGCCGCTGTTTGTTTTGCTTATAGTCAAGCGGTGTGCTTGATAGGCGACGCTTATTACCAATAAGCCTCTCCCATACCTGATGCGGTGCATTTTTATCCTCTTTACCCATCTCACTTCGCTCACGTTTCTCAGTGACATAACTGAGGAATCTAACATCGTTTGTGATGACAAATCCAATATGATCATATGTCTCTTCCCAATCAATGCTTGGAACTAAAACAATCTTGTTCAATCTAATACTGTATGTCTTAGCTCCGTTTCCAATATAACATTTCGTTAGCTGACGTCCATTAGAAGCAAGGGGATGAATACCGAGTTGAGCAAGAATCGGATAAACCTCAAATATTTCCCCAACCGCTTTCTTAAATTCGCTTTGAGAGATTTGCTCATCATCGCTAAATAGAGTATCAACTGTTGGTGATTCATCCTCACCAACCGCGACATCTGATGTAATAGGTCGAGCTTGAACGTTTTGATCATGTTTTTCAACACGAGGAGTGTTAGTTCCATTTTCTACTGTTCGAGCACTATTATCGACTCCAACATCTATCATAGGGGGACGAACATTTACTTCAGGATCAGTTGATACATCAGGGTTTATGTTGGAGTTTTCATTATTCAGATTTTTTTAAAGTCTGATTGGGCAATCACCTGATCAACATATCATTCAAGGTTTGCTTAACTTCTGTTGGAACAGGCCCGTCAGGACCAACACTCATATTGGTCTGAGTGGATTCAGTTGATTTCTTCGCTACAGTAGTGATACCATTGGTAATATCCGTCGCCCACGATGCGCCTTCGTACATTTCACGCTTGGCATTAGCTTGCCGAACACGACGTTGAGATCGCTCAAGAAGCTCCTGTCGTTTCTGCTCTCTCTGAGCGAGGGATGTAAAATGGGGAACATTGTGTCTATATCATCAGAATCATAAAAGAATGAGTAGATAATTGCCAGTAGCTTGGCATGACCGAGTCATGACGAAATGAGACATAAGAATGACAGATGTGATTTCGCTATTTTAGAAGGCTTAGGTAACGATCCTTGATGCAGTGGAATGGAACGCCAAATATTGTCTCCAATTCGTATCGATACTTACGGCTAACTACTGTCTTACGAAAATTTGAAGCTGCATCAAGATTCAGCAACTCGTGTTTAATTCGGCTCACTTCCTGGATGATCCACAACTTTCGCCGTAGCTTAGCAAGCTCACGGTCCTTTTCTAAACAGCTGGAACACATTATGAAGGAATTACTATATATATGTCAAGTCATATATTTTTCCAAAAATCTCACCAAAAAAACTTCAAATAGTATACTTGAGTCAAAAGCTTACAGAGGACGTCTCTATCGAATTTATTTACAAGCTGATTATGACTCATTTTTTTGACGCGGGGTGAAACCCCCGTCCGGAGCGACTACGTCAGCTCTTTGTTGCCTCCCAGTACTCCTTTTCAAGAGTCGATCTCCTGTTTTTGTTCATTAAACGGAGATTTGAGACTGGCTCCCACGAATCAGGTTCATTACCAACTCACTGAACCTAGTATCTGTACTTTCCAGTTCGCAACTTTTTGTGGTCTAAGATCTTCTCTGCTTCAAGGATATCACCTCGGTTGATGGTTGCTTCAGTCGTCGCCGATTGCACCATCTTGAGATCATTGGGAGCCTTGTAGAGTGTGTGCCCATTTTTTTTTTACTTGATTTGGACGCGATAACCATCCATTCCAACAATCGAGTACACTTTTTTCCACCTAGCAGCTTCCTTATCAAACGTCCTCTTCTTTAGTCGGTTAAGGACATTGGTACCAATCTCGAGCTCATTATCAATTTTATCAGCTTCTGCTTGGTTATGGTTCAACTCAGCCTCAATTACCTTGCCTTTGGCTTCATTGGGTGTCATTCCAATTGATCGATGAGAAGTGGTGTTGTAGTTAGTAATAATGTCGCTGATGAGCTTTTGCGTCATCCCCTTAGGAGACATTTTGGTTAGTCTCTGCTTCAGCGTTCTATTGAAGCGCTCGATTTTCCCCATAGTACCGTGATCACCAGGCTCATTGTTGAAGCGTTCGATCTTCTTTGCTTTAAATAATTGCTGAGCTTTTGAGTTCATGCACTCAGACCCATTGTCGCTTGTGATAATACCTATCTTATAAAATCGGACGAAAGCTTTTAGTGCTATTAATACCGTAGCAGCTGTCTTATTCGATAAAAGTCTCGCGTACCCGATGCGGGAGTTAATGGTGATACCAGTCAGAATCGGTTGTTTTCCCCAGAACGCAAGGTCGATTTGCTAAGAATTCGGGTTATGTGAGGCGATTTTGAACCCATCGAATCTCTGCTTTTGCTCTTGGAATCTCTGAATTTCTGACTGTGTAGCATATCAATCCTTCACCAGTTTTAGAGTTATCTTGGGATCTAACTCACGAGCCTTCTCATGTAGAGCCTGAGCACCGATATAGCCAGTTTTAGTGTCATAGTAAAGTTTCGTAAGTATCTCATCCATGGTATATGTTAGATGGACATAAAAAATGTGATAGCTTGGATAGTGATTAAATATCAAGAGCTACGGTAGTAATACCATCCTCAAGCACAAGCCGCTTGTCATAGAAATATGATAGCGCTGTCTTTGTCTGACTGTAGGTGATGATAGATTTAGTCTCTTTCGACAATCTAACCTCCTTGTTAGTGCCTTGAAGTGTGATACGATCTCGCACAACAGACTCGAACCCATTAGGGCTAAGAACATCACTATTGCGTCCACGACCCTGTTGCACACCCTTGGCTGAAACCTTGACCTTGTACGATTCGTCTGGTAGATAGCAGATGTAGTTTTTGGAGGATAATGAGGCCATAGCATCACCTGACAATTCATCCTTAAATAGACCAGGGGTACGACGATCAAACTTAGCCACATCCGTGTTATAATCACGTGGGAACCAATCATACTTGTGCTGTTTGAGTGCTCACGTAGATCAGGTTTGATACAGTCTTGGAACGGATTATCACAACTGAACGCGATGTAGGCGGAGTCCGTATCCATCTCCAGATACTGAAAGTCTGAACGATCGAAGTAAAAGTCGATGCAATCATAGTAGAACTGGAGCATGCGTAGCTTAGCGAGCTGGTAGATAGCAATCGACAAATGGATCGGGTTCTTGTGCTTTAACCTGCGCTTCATCATAGTAAGCTCGCAAGCATCGTTGAGCTCCTCTAATCCATGAAAGGTGAAGTGCTCAATCTTTGAAGCAACTGCCTTCTTATCTGACTCATACTTAATTTCCTTGTGCTTGCTCATGTCCATTCCAGATCGACCAAAAGCACTTTTCCCTACTAGCTTCATCATCTCAGCAATCATAGCCTTGGAATTGTCAATATCACCCTCTCGCCGAGCGCTAGACACCGCTTCCATGAATGAAGCAAATGCCTTGTGTGAGCTAGCTTTGATGAAGCTGTATGTCTGGGTGATTTCCATACCATGAGATAGGTACCACTTGAGCAAAGGCGTGTAGATTAGGATTTTCTCACCAAAGCAGCTACCAATCAATTTGCGAGCTGGCTTCGATCTGCTTTTCTCTCGTTTGGTTGTAGTCATACATATGTTTACCAATGATACTCTCATCCGTACAGTCAATCAGTGTATTTTTGAAGATGGGGGTCATCTCACCAAAATACTGCTTCAAGTGTTCTGGTGTCTGAATATCACTCTCGAGAAAGCCGAAGATCTTATCGTTCTTGATGTCCTCAACAATGTCTGGATAAGCTTCGATAGTTGTAAGTCTTCCGCATGGCATGTCATTACCGAGAGCCCAGAGATATAGAGCATTAGCATCGTACCCGATTACCTTCTTACACAGCTTCCCACCACGAATCTTCGTCTCATTGCGCTTAGCGTAGCGATTGAAGATAATGGATGGACCACCAGCAATGTTAGCTTTCATCTTACCGTAGATGCCCTTCTCCTCCTTGTCAATGGAATAGACCAGTCGCTCTGAGCTGAACTCGAGCAGCTTCTTGTAGCGGAAACCCTTGAGAGACATATCCTTGCGAGCGGTGTTGCACGAAATACAACTAATCAAGATGTTGCCGTCGATGTGCCCAAGCTTGTTATTGATTCGATCAGCTGAGACAGTTTCAGTGCTCAAAGGTCCGTAGCAAAGACCACAAAGATACTTCTGTTGATTTAACAGTATATCTAGGTGTCCTAACGTCATACCAAACTCGCGCTTAGCCTCAACATCCTGACTCTTGTAGCCGCTCATACGCTTGCTAGGGAATCGAAACGCTTGAGGAGACGTCTTACTAGGATATTGGAGATTGTCGTAGCATGTTTGATACATGACTTTCTCCGAGAGACCGGGTAGGGATACACCATCAGCAAACATGTCAAGTTCAAAACGCTTGAATAACTCACGCTGAGCCTTTATGGCATTGATGAAAGGTACCCCATCCAAGTTGTTGTACCAGATCAGCAGGTCCTTGATCGACTTCATCTCATAGTGCTCCCAGACGAATTGCACGCGGTTATAGTCATCATCGCTGATGCTAGTTCCACGGAGATCGCTATCGAAAGCTGACTTAGGAGGAATCGTAGTCTGACTTAGAACGTTGAACGAGGTAATGAACTCGTACGGGAAAATGCCCTTACCTAAGCCGCAGACACATCGAATCTTGTTGTCGCATTTGCAGTCGCCTAGATATGTGCTGAGGTACTTTGCATAGCTCGTACCAGCTGGTATACAGTTGCTAATATCGAGCATTTTCATGTTCGAAGTCGCAATGCAAATGTAGCTAGGATTTTCGATTACCGATTTGATGTTGTCTGTACCAATAAAGGCGAAGAGATCGTTCTTAATCAGATTTACATCGTAGCGACCGCTGTTGAACCCAAGCACTGGAACTTGATCAAGGTGCTGCTTTATCCTACCATAGTCAGACCTCTGCTTACCAAACCCGAGGGTGCTATGGAAGTCGAAGAAGCTGGCATATCTCCCTTCTTTAATCCAACCATCCACATCGATCATCTTATAGGTCTTGTTGGGTTTAGCACCTGGAATCTCCATACCAGTCAAGCCGTGAGCATCGATAATTTTCCGCAGGAGGATCTCGTACTTGTGCACGTTGTACTGCTGGATCTTGATCGATACATGGTGAATATATTCGAACATGTCCGATAGTAGCATCTTCGGTTCATCGCTGACGAAGCAACGCACCTCCTCGATTAAGCTATCCGATACAGATACTGATACGGGGATATGCTCATTGGTGAAGATAGTATTCTCACCATGCTGTGTCATAACTAGCTTTAGAATGGCCTCAAAGTCATACACGAGATAATGATCTAGGTACTGATCAATGCCCTTGATGGAGTACTTGTTTAGCATTGATCGAACAGTGTTCGGGGCAGTTATATCTTTGCCCCATACAAAAAATTTCGAAATTAATTAATTCAAATACTTGACGTAGGGTCTGTCGCGCGTTTGCAACCAGCGATAGTATTTTGGATCGTGAGCCTTGACCCAATTGAATGTCTTATCACTGTACTTGTCTTTGCCTCCAATAACCGTTCTTGGGAGTAAATTACGAGCTAAATCCAGTCTAGAGGCTTCAGATACGATATCAGACTTAAATAGGAAGCGGATGTAGGAGTCATCCACCCCCAATAACGACTCTGGCTTTCGATTTCTGTACTTACCAAATGCTAACCTCGTCTCACTAAAAGAAGTCAGACCACGGTCTCGACACTCCTTACAGTATTTGTAGCTACCTCGGTACCGACATTGGCAGCCGAGGCACGCCTTATAGTGCCCACCAAAGAGCTTAACACACTCTGAACCAACGAAGTGATGGTTCTCATCGATGTCGATAATAAGGAAGTGTCGCTTGATCGGGGTGTTGCAATAACACCGTGGGTTGACATTAGGTCGATAGCCAGGGCACGGATAAACTTGCGTTTTACCTATAGGTATTTATTCACCCTCTACTGCATGCCAGAACCACCCAGACGAATGGTACTGACTAAGGTCACCGAGGGCATCCTTCAAAATCGTAAGCGTGGTACCGTCAGTCATCGTCTATATCGGATTGACTTTTTATGTGAGATTGTTTTTTAAATAATTAACTAAGTTCGGTTTCACCGTTAAGTTTGGTTTCTCTGGCACTAAGTTCGCATTTGGGCTTCCGCTTGTGTGTTCGAATTTGGTCCCTATTCTTATCGTCATACCCCTTTTGACAGGATAGACGAGCTTCGCGCGTGCGCTGGTAGTAGCGCTTCTGCGCTTCCTTGATACGCTCTTTGCTAGCGAGATATTGATCGGGTGAGTACGTCATCTTTATATACTATTAACTTTATATTTGTTAAGATAAAATATATTGGTTTTCCCTGCTGCTTGCAGTATCCAATATGTAGCCCACCTTGTTCAGCTGCACCATTCCTACGAGACCGGCGTTCGTCGTTGGACTTACCATTCCTACGAGATCGGCGTTCGTCGTTGGACTTGCGACTCGGCAACTGAGAAGTCTTAGCTAACACGTGCGGAAAAGAAATCCATCTTTTCAGCCAACGACATTCCTTCCGACCAAAAATCTTCAAATTCGTCTTCATCTGGGTGAATCCACTTCGCTTTGATCGCTTTCTTCCGCGCTAATCGGGCTTGTAAGTTCAAGCAGCGCTTGTAGGGACGCTCCACAGACATGAAGCACAGTGGTTGACCTTCGACGTCACCAAATTTTGTCTGAATGTTGAAATCAGTACCAGGTGCAAGCCTTGGGCCACGTTTTTTCCAGTGTTTCGATAGTGTTTGGCCTCGAAGCAGAAGATCGCGCTGGTCTGGATTCAGCTTTGCGAACAATCGCTGTCGTCGCAATGAAGGATCGAAGACTTTCAAACGGAACTCGTTGCTGCCCTGATCGTAAATGAAACTGATAGTAGTAGGTAGCGGCACATTATACCGTCATTTTTTTACTTACCGTATTTTACCGCCGAGAACACTCCAAGAACCTTCTTTTGAGACAGCTATTTTGACGACGCAACCTCTCGACCACCTGAGAGCGAAAGCGACGCCTTTTGGATCTTGGCGTAGTTTTAGAACTATTACTGCTGGACCAAAAACATTCAAACTAATTGATAAAAACAATATTCGTAGAATATTACGCCGGCAGTTTTTACCGCAAGGAATAGTGCGACTATAATATATGTGGCGTCTCATCATTGGGTGGAAGTCAATGTCACACCTTCATCTCCGCTTAAATACGCTCGGAATTTCTCCCTCCCTTCTTCCTCATTCCAGAATCCGCCGCCTGAAGGAAAGATGGTGAAGCTTTTCTGTGCGATCGTTGGTGCGGCGGAAAGCGTGTTCTCGGTGAGGGTAGATGAGAGCGACACGGTGGATGAATTGAAGAAGGCGATCAAGGCGGAGAAGATGTACCAGGACAGCTGCAGCTGTTCCTGGCGAAGACGGAGGGCGGCGCGTGGCTGACGGACGACGATGCTCTGGACGCGGTGCTTCAGAGCGGAGATGTTTCTTCCTACGTGAAGATGCGCGCGTCGTGGAAGCTGTCCAAACCAAGTCTCTTTGGGCCGAACGTGTCGCTTGGAGAGGACATGATTCACGTGCTGGTGGTGGTTCCGGGGAAGGGGAAACGCTGTCGGGCGGATGGATGGTTTGGTGAGTCTTTCCTTCCGCTGCCGAAGAAGCGCAAAGTGGACAAGAACAAGGAAGAGATCAACCAAGTTACGAGGTTTTTCGAGATGAGAGATTTCCCTCCGTTGGCGCACAAAAAGATCGAATATAAAGTGATCGTGGAGAGGAAGGCGTATCGTGTGATTTTTACCGAGTTGATGAACGAAGTACAGTCAAGCTTCGAATACGTTGAACCAGGCAAGGATAGTGAACCAGGCAAGGATTCCAACGTGATTGTCACGGGGAATCCCGGTATTGGGAAGAGTCGGTTCTACCTGTATTGCATCTTTCAACTCATTCTTGGTGAGCGAGAGGATGTTAAGAAGCTGCTCCCATACGAGTTGGTGTTGAACTATGGCTCGGACTTTCGCAAGTACGATGCCGAACGCAAGGAATTTGTTGAATTGGACGGAGAGGAGGTTGTTTCGCTGCAGACGCAACGCCGTGTGCTCCGGCTTGTCGAGGCAGCATCAACACAACTTGTTGGCTGGAGCGGAGTCTCGATTTTGTTTGCTTCACCTGGTGTTAAAGGCATACAGGATTTCGCAAAAGTGGACGGGGGGACGTATATCATGCCAGCGTGGACCTTGGAGGAGTTGAGAGAGTACAACTCATTGCTTCCCGATAACTTGCAACTTGCCGAAGACGACTTGGTTTCGAGATACGACATCTTCGGTGGAATTCCTCGGTTCGTCTTCACGAGAGCGTCTAACGTGAACGTCAAAATACACTGGATGAGGCAGTCAACTCATTCAGTGCGATGAACATCATTTCTTATGCAAGAAGCAATCACTCTGTGAAGGAGGAAGACTATAGCCATCGTGTCCTTGAAATGGTACCTACCCGGGCTGATTTTCGCGCGGACTACCATTTGGATTTTCTGTCCAAGCACATCGCCGAATTGGTTGTTGCCAAAGTGCATGGAGAGAGCCTCGATAAAATATCGGAATTCGCTGTAACTCACGATGATGATGACTCGGGAAGTACGTCTGTGGTCCGCGGCAAGATATACGAGATGCTCTGCCACAAATGGTTAAGTCTGCCCCAGCAGAAAAAACTACACTTTCGCTCGCTGTGCTCGACAACTCTGAACGATTTGACCATTCCACAAGAGATGCAAACGGTACGCTTCACTGCTCTTGACAAACTACAGCTTGCTGAGGGCTGGACGTACTACCGGCCGACATCGAAAACGTTTGGAGCGCTGGATGCATTCATCTCCGATGGAAACAAGTGTTACGGGCTGCAGATGACACTCAACGAGGACCATGGTATCAAAGCTGCGCCAATGAACAAGTTTCTCAAGTGGTTGAAGGATGATGCTCGCCTCAACACGGATCAGTTTTACTTCATATTCGTGGTTCCAAGAAAGATTGCAGATTCATATCGCAAACAAGCAGCCAGGACGACAACCGGTGCAGCCAGCCAAAAGCCTGGAGCTTCGGCGAAGGTGAACCAGTTTGTAACAGCACTGGACGTATTCAGTGGGGGCAATTGATTTTTTTAGTCCACGCTTCAAAGTAACTCCGAGTTCCAGGCTACGTCGGGAGCTGATCGCTTTGGATCTAATCGTTCGCAAAGACCCAGTAATGGCACTTTTTACTGACTTGAACGCCGTGTGGATGTTCTTCTGATTCTCCGGAGATGAAGATGGCTGTGCTCTCATCCAGACGGCGACCATCGCGAATCGAGGGGAGGCTTTCGAGGTGATCAGGAAGCTGTTGGCGCAGTCTCCCATTATTGGTACCGAGATCAAACTCCCGTACATTCAAAATCCCGTGAAGAGATTGAAGCTGAAAAATGTGTTACCACCTATCGGAGAGGGTGAAAGTGGCGGGATTCGTGAGAGCATCGAACGATACTATAATATCGCCAGTATGTTAGGTCCCGACTTGGACATGGCGCGTGCGATAAGGGCAGATCACTCGATCTATTCCCACGCTGAGTTATTTCAGCTGATTCTTGGATCGTCGTGCTGCATTAAAAAAAAAAAAATTCATCCTGATAAATATAAAGTTTGTAATATACAAAGATGGCGTACTCAGCCAAGCAATACCAAGCTAACAAAGAGCGAATCAATGCCGCACAAAAGCGCTACTATCAGTGCACACGGGACACTCGCTTGTCATACCAAAAGAGCTACGACGATAAGAATAGAGACCAAATTCGAGCTCAAAAGCGTAAGCCTAAAACCGAACTTATTGAAGACAAAGTCGAACCTAACAGCGAAACCGAACTTAATTAATTTTTTTCTGATAAAAAGTCAAGCCTAATAGGCAATGACAACACCAGGCTGGCTTAAAACCTCCAACAATGCATAAGTCAAATATTTGAATTAATTAATTTCAGATTTTTTGTATATTAGTATGATATAAAGTCGATCCTGAGACAAGATCCAAAATATTATAAAGTCAAATTTACGAGAATAATATAGCCACGCTTATATATAGGCAACATGTTTGCATACGAGCTCGAAGGTCTAAAGAGATTGAATATTACACCTATCAAATGGGGTAGTAGCTTCCGTGTTAAGGTACGCTGTCGTACTGGAAAGATGGTATTTGTCAGCAACATCTCCAACCCCAAAAATATGAAGCTGGTAGCTAAGCAGTACAATGTTGGTATCGATACTCTCAAGAAGCACATGTCTCCTGACTACAAGGCTGACCCGAAATATCGCTTCTACCAATGTCGAGTATCATTTATACGAGGGGATTCAGCCAGCAGAATTCTACGACGCACTCGAGAACGTACTTGCGAGCCAGAAATCTGCTTTCAAGATTAATATTGCACTTGGATACAACCTCGCTAGTCGAACAGATGATAGCGATACCCGATACTTCCACCCGAATTTGAGCAACACCTCGGTGTTCAGCTCACCGATTGCTATCAATAGCAAGGGTGATATTCGCAAGAAGGTCATTTCGGAGATTCGTTCGATGGAATTAGCTGACAAGCTTAACTACCCCAAATCGGGATATCTGGTAAAGGCAATCACTGGATTCAAGATTTACATCTATCAGCGCGAACACGCACTGGGTGATAGTAAAGCTGTCATTCCAAAGATTATCCGCGACAACAAGAGTGTAATCAACTTCCCAAAGACTAACAACAAGTGCGTATTTCATTGCATCGCATACCACAAGCAAGATGAACCAAAAAAGGATCCATGTAGAATTCAAGCTCTGGTAAAGCAGACATTCAAGCAGTACTGCTCGTACAAGGACATCAATTATACACTAAGCCTGTTTCGCAGTTTCAAACCAATCGACATTCTCCAGTTTGATGAGCTTGAGGACTGCTTTCAGCTATGCATTAATGTATTCATGATGGATGTGGAGACGGGAAATGTTGAATGCATCCGACGTTCTGACAAGGTGTACGATTTATCAATATTCTATCTCACGAGAATCATGCTCTTTACATTAAGAATATTGATATGCTTCAGTGTAAATACCAATGCCCAAAGTGTGAGATGGTGTTTGTCAGCTCCGACAAGCTTTGAAACCATAAGAAGAACCAGTGTGAGCTCGTAAATATTGAATCATTCCCTGAAGACCCGACTATTTATCGCCCAGCTTCAAATACAATTCGTTCGCTACTGACAAAGTACTCTATCAAGAATACCGATCAATACATCGATCATTTTATTGTTTATGACTTTGAGGCCATTCTTAAAATTACGGCGATTCAACATGGGAAGAATACTGTCATCACGAACGAGCACATCCCGGTGTCCGTCTCTGTAGCTGATAGCTTGACGGAGGAGGTTCGCTGCTTTGTAACTGATAATCCGAAGGCATTGCTCAAGGATATGTTCCAGTACATTAATGATGTCGGAACGAAGATCCAGAAATACAATGTCTCCAAGTACGAGGCCTTGCTTCGTAAGATAATCGACGCTCAAGGTTTGACAGGCATGGAGGTTCCAGGTACTCCTCTTGGTAATACGTACAAGACACAGGATGTGGATGCTTGGATTCAATCTGGAGATTTTGCCGGCTTCTTTGATTTTCACAACAAGCTTGGGTATGGTAAGAAGCGGTCGGACTATGGTAAGATCAAGCAAACTCTGGATCAGGTACCAGTCCTTGGCTTTAATTCAGGGCGCTACGATATCAACCTAATCAAGGCAGACTTGTTTGCTACCATTGGAACCGACAACATCAAATCGGTTATTAAGAACCCAAGCTACATGTGCATCGCCACGTCGGACATGAACATGCTAGACATTAGCAACTATGTACCAGCAGGTACAAGCTACGCTAAATACCTATCAACATACCTTGGTGATTGCAAGTGTGATGACAAGTTTCGATGCGTCTGCGGTCTGGGTAAGGGTATCTTCCCATATAAGTACATTACCTCATTCAATGTATTCAACGAAACTGAAGTGCCTCCTCAGTCAGCCTTTGACAGTGAGCTCCGTAATACCAGCATCAGTGATGATGACTACAAGCGGGTACAGTTTGTCTGGAAGTACTATGGAATGAAGTCGATCAAGGACCTACATATTTGGTACAACAATCTTGATGTAGTTCCATTTATCAAGGCTATCAAGGCTCAACGAGAATTGTTCAAGCGATTCGGTCTGGATATGTTTACCGATGGTGTATCTCTCCCAGGTCTATCAGAGAAAGTCATGTATCAAACCTGCTTCAACAATCTCCAGTACCCCACCAATTCGGCGAAAGCATTTAGCTTCCCGTCCAAACGCATGAGTGGATACAAGAGCCAGGATGCTGAGGCTAAAAGAGAGTTCAATATGACTACTGAGCACTTTGACATCCTTCTCAAACAGCAAAAGTATCTGTGTGGTCTATGCTACTGTCAGCTGACCGCTGATACTGCTTCAGCCGATAGAATAAACGACAAGCTTGGGCATATCGATGGCAACATCTTGATCAGCTGTGTGAAGTGCTACACCGCTCGTAAAAACATGTCCATCAAAGGGCTTCGCTACAATAAGTTGCTTGAGTTCAACTCGGATAAGCTTGTCTATAGCATCGATAGGGAAGAGAAAGGTATTTATGCTAAGTTGAAGGCTAACATCGCTGGTGGTCCTTCAATCATCTTCAATCGCTATGCCAAGCGAAATGAGGCGATGGTTCGCGGGGACAAGGTTTGTAAAAAAGATTATCGGATACGATGCCAATGCTTTGTATCTGTGGGCACTCGGTAATGAGATGCCTTGTGGGCGATTGACTACGATTGATGCCTATCCTGGTATTATCAACGACATTGTCAATGACAAAGTATTTGGCTTCCTCGAGTGTGATATTCGTACCCCACCACATCTCAAAGAGTACTTTAGTGAGATGACCCCTATTTTCAAGAACACGCTAATCGACTGCAGCGATGAGAATGTAATTGGTCAGCACATGTTTGAGTACAACGAAGCACGCAAACAAAGCCGAGCAAAGCCAGCTCGTAAGCTAATTGGTAGCTACTTTGGTAAAAAGATTCTTATCTATGCTCCGTTGCTCAAATGGTACATCGCTCACGGAATGGAGATCACCAAAACTTACTGTTTCATCAAAGCCAATTCCCACAAAGCATTTAAACCATTTATGGAGGCGGTTTCTAACGCTCGACGGGAGGGTGATGCTGACAAGTCCAAGGCTATGATCGCTGAAATGATGAAGTTGGTCGGAAACAGCGCTTTCGGTCGATCTGGTATGGACATGAGTAAGCACAAGGAGATAAAGTAGAGTCTAACGACAAAGCCATCAAGAGCAAAATTGAGCACTTCACATTTCATGGACTTGAGGAGCTTCATGATGCGTGTGAGATTACCATGAAGAAACGGCGACTCAAGAAGAAGAATCCGATCCATTTGTCGATTGCCATCTATCAGCTTGCTAAACTACGCATGCTACAGTTCTACTATGACTGTATCAACTTCTACTTCGATCGCTCGGACTTTCAATACCAGGAGATGGACACAGACTCGGCATACATCGCATTCAGCTGTGAAAATCCGTTTCAAAACTGTATCAAACCTGAGCTATGCGAGCACTTCAAGCAGCATAAGTATGATTGGTTCCCACGCGACTATAACAACGAGGTCTCTAAGTTCGATCGTCACACACCTGGTTTGTTCAAGGATGAGTGGTCTGGTGATGCTATGGTGTCACTATCTTCAAAGAACTATATCGGCTATCTACCTGACCAATCTTACAAGGTCAAGGTTAGTGCCAAGGGAGTGCAGCAGGGAGGTGGTCGGAACAGTGATGTACTCAACCCAGATGGCTTTGAAAGTGTTGTCCGTGATCGCATCACACTGCAAGGTACAAACAAAGGCTTTAGACTCAGCAAGGAGACTAAGTCAATCATTACCTATAGTCAAACTAAAACAGCTCTCAATTACTACTACGACAAGCGTCGAGTACTTGAGGATAGTATCACCACCGTAGCTTTGGATATTTAAACGAAGTTGGCTAATCTAAGCAACTAATTAGAGAGATATTTTTTGTCTCATAAATATATAGAGCAGAGCTAGTAGGTACGCTGGATCAGCAACTGGCAAAGTTATATTATGACCCTAAAACGGGATATGTCGGTGCTCAGGCTTTGTATCAGAAGGCAAAGGAGTTAGACCCCAAAATCACATTCAAAGCTGTGAAGGAATGGTATGCGACCCAGACAGGCATACAACGGTTTCAAGAGCAAAAACGGAAATACGATGGATTCAAAATTGCTTCTCATAACCCCAATTCATGGCAAATGGATATTGCGTTCTGGGGAAAACGACCAGTTTTGACGGCTATCAATATCAATTCTCGCCTTGGGTATGCTAAGCTATTGACGAATAAGACTGCGCCAACTGTGCTCACATCTCTTAAAACATTTGTTCGTAGTAATAAGGTCGATATACTCACCAGCGACAATGGAAGCGAATTCATGAACACCCAAGCACAAGAATTCTTCAAATCCAAAAAGATCGAACATTTTAATAACAAACCTGGTGATCATGGTACTATGGGTAAAATCGAAAGATTCAACAGAACCGTAAAGCAGCGATTAACCGAAATCAATCCGAAGCGAATCACACAAAAACTGGTAAATGATATTATTACAAACTACAATAGCACCATTCATCGGTCGATTGGTATGAGTCCTAACGATGCAAAAGGTAAAGTTATAGAAGCTGAGATAACACATAACCAAAAGGAAGCAGAAAAAATTGAAAACGAGCTTGAAGTTGGTACAAACGTCCTTTACCGCCTTAAGAAGCGAACATTTGACAAGGAAGCTGCCAGATGGAGTAGAGCTGTCTATACAATTGTAGGAATGGACGGGTACCGAGTTGAAATTAGGTCAAAGAATGGTCATACACTCTACAAATCACCAAACGATTTGAAAATAGTGCAATCGAAGACAACTGACGCCACAATTAACAAGGGTGATATCTTAGAAGCCGAAAAGATATTAGACCACAAAAAAAATGCGATCTGGTAAATACAAATATTTAGTGAAGTGGGTTGGTAATGAACCCGACTCCTGGGAGCCCCAGGATAATCTCCGCTTAATCAATAAGAATCGAAGATCGACACTCGAGAAGGAGTATTGGAACGGGGTTTCAACACCGCGACAAGAGTCTTAGAGGGTGATAGACTTCAGATCTTCCGGACATTTAACGATTCGCGGAGTTGAGGGCGTCCGTAGATCAAAATGCACACGACGCTTTGGCTCAAGCGTAGGCTTCTCTTTTTTACTTCTTTCTCAAGGAATCGATTGTCATATACCCCCTCCGCGTCGAATGGATCAGTATCGATATATTCGATATTCATCTTCGAGTTAAATATCCCCATCTATATATATACCCAAAACTTTATCAAAATCATGACAAACGACGTTGAAAGGAGAGGATCGAAGATCCCTCAGGGGTCCTATATACACCCTCGGATACCGTCTCCCAATTGCAATGCGTCTACCAAATCGAATGAGAAATGCTCTCGAACCGCTCTCAAGAGTGGATATTGTAAGCAACACGACAAGGACTATAAAATCGCTATGTACAAGCGAGAGCTCGCAAAAATTCACGAGAGAGTTAGGTTCTATGTCGAGAAAACTTCGCGCTTCAACGATATGATCATTGACATTCAGCGATGCGACTACATCAAGCTTCACCTCGCTCGAATCAATGGAGGTAAAGACAGAGCCTACAAGCATGTAATCACCGATCCCACGTATAAAAATCAGGTCGAGGAATTGTTTGATCTACCAATCGATGAGGTTCTTCCCACGTACTATGCTATGCTGAAGCGTCGAAACGACATCGCTCATAAATATACGATGGGCGAGTGGGAGGAGGGGCCAGTCCCAAGAATCGCGAAGAAACGATATCAATTTTCAAAACCACAGCAAAAATAATTGATTAATATATACGATAGAACCATGTTTCCGAACTTCACAAGCATTGCTCAACGAGAGCAAAAGCGATTGGATTTGTTAGAACGTTCCCAGCGACGGGTTCGTCAAGCATTCGCCAAGCGTTCGATGTATGCAGACACTCAATGGGCGTCAGATGCTGATAAGACGCTATCACTATCTAAAAAGACTACGTCGGATGCTTCGACAGATGCCTCAACAGATACCTCATCGGCGACTATTGAGGCCGCAAAAAAAAGTCTGAGTGATACAAGCTCCCAAAAAATCCCTGAGCCCTCACTTGAGTTAAAAGCTGAGACACCAGCTGAGACACCAGCGGAGACACCAGTGGAAGTTCCTGTAAAACCTGATGCAAATGACTACGAGTCTGACGACGACCAGCAAACTAAAGAAGCATTGGTTAAAATTTACAAGATCTATCCAGTGTTTAATAAATTCCAACTACACCCCGTGGATAAAAACGGACGATTTATGACTAAATTCATAATTAAAAATGGTACCACGATTTATACGACAAAGAGCAAGAAATGGGCTAAGGTTGATGCAATTGACTGGGATGCGACATATGACTCAATTAGGATTATAATGGAGACAAACCCACGATTTCTTCAGTATGTCAGTGATTTGAGAAAGGCAAAATCCAATGTATTCCCTGGATATCAGACTACGGAACCGCTGAAAGTATGGGAGAGTCTGATCGGTAAAAAGCGTCGATTATCTGACCCACTGAAGAATGATGACTCAAATCGTAGCAAACAACGGCTTGAGGACAGCTTTGCTGTTGATTCATCGACATCGCCTGACGATGACAATGTAGGGGAATTAACGCCAAATCCATACACACCGAGTTCAGACGAGGCTGAGGCTCGGCATGGAATTAAAAGCGGTATTGATGCCGATATGGATAAGAATCTAACTAATGCTGATAACGATGCCAAACTCATTCTCAGTGAATTCTTTAAAGAGCTTCGCAAACAAAAGGTAAAGCTCGCATTTGAGCCAAATCCAGTTATTGATACTACAGATGGCGGGAAGGTTCAGAACGGTCTCTATTTCAGTAATCCAACTCAGACGCGTCTATTCAATGCCAGATATTCTGATGATAAAAAGGCTACCTCGGCTAGTGATTTACGCGATCTCATGGCGAATATTCGTTGGATGGATACATTCACAGCACTGATAGATGGCTTTCAAATATTTGACAAACATCTAACGGGTATCAATCGAAAGAGTCCTGATAAGAAAGCTGCTCAAGATAACCTAACTCAGAATCTCGGAATACTTGATGGAGTTCTTAAAAGGAATACTAAATCCACTGAGGCAACATCTCGATGAAGGAGACGAGCATTGATCCATATGTATCACTAAAATTGCTACACGACGAAGCCGAGGCTGCGTTCCAGGATTATGGAGAAACTATGAAAAGGTATGATGAGACAAAGCAAGCTACTAAATCCAGACATAGCAAGGCTGCGAAGTCTAATATCAAAGGTGCAACCGCTGCAATGAGAGCTACCAAGGCTAATTATAACAGCAAGCTCAAGAAATACACACTGTTCAAAAAGGGCTACCCTGACATGGATCTTGATGAATTTGACAACATCGCATCTAAACGCGAGGTGGGGAGGACTGTATCATCAATGGTAGATAACGTAGTCGGTCGAGGCCTACGCGGGGCGGGCAGAGCTCACCTTGGAGGTCAGCCAAAGTTAGATGGTGTTGTTCGCAAAGGTCGGACGTACAATCTCAACGACATTCAAGGCATGGCAACGCCCTCCGCCTATACCTACAAACCGTTGGGAAGCAAGTACATTCGAATCCCTGATCTCGATGCAGGAATGCTCGTTATCGTTCAACCTAATCGTCGTAAGGTCGGTCCTAAGCGAGAGGTGAGTGAAGAGCTTCAGAAGATGCTCAAGGATCTGGTGTATTCGACGAATATCAACCAATCATCGTATGATCAACTATCAACCGATGACAAAAAAAATCTTCAACGAGATTCTTGCCGCTACTCATCTCCAGCATAGTTTCTCTGAGAAGTTGGTTGATCCACTGGAGGCGCTCAAGGCCGAATATTTTAAGCTCAAGGGCGAGATCGAGTTAGGTAATGACAATCCCAGTGTTCTCAAGCAATTGAAGGCCATCACTGTGGATATGTATTCGAATCACTTAATTTCTGATGACGAATTCAAAAATGTTATCGTTCGACTACTATAGAGCAGAGCTTAGCGAACTTGTTCGAAAGATCTGCGACCCTTCGAAATTCATTCGAATAGAGTACGATGTTTTTCCTTAACCCACGGATTATTGCTCAGTCAGGCGGCTCCTATGGAGATGATGCCGATCTCAATATCGCTGAGCTCAAAACAATCATGAAGAACTTGATCATTCGAGAGCGGCCCCAAACAACTCAGGCTAAGGCATGGGTTGATACTAAACTTCCAACGACTTCGGATGCATCCACGCAGACTGAGTCCGCCAGCGGCGGTCAGGTTTGGCTGTATGGAAAGAAGAAAAAAACGGTAAAGACCTTCTCGCTGTGAGCTTAGCTTCTGCCATTTCTAACCAATCGATTCTTATAGCTTCGATAGACTCTCATTTTTTTGTCGGCTACTTCGATATCGAGTATCGCACTTTCGCCTGTTTCAGGGTCTTTTGTCGGTAAAAATACGCTATCACCAAGTACAACAATTTGGTCAGCTCTCAGTTGTGTAGAGCCTATTATCTGAGACGGTGGAGAGGAGACTCTCGGAACTCTGTCCGAGGGTCTTCGACCTCGAACATCGTTCGTCTCAAGGTTTGACTCAATCTCCTTACTCGAGAAGCAACCCATTGGTAGATCTATATTAGAGTCGAGACAATTCTCTTCAACTCCTCGATTTGTGCCTGTTGATCCTGAATGGCTTTACACAACACTGATGTCAGCGAAGCGAGATCAATTCCCCATGGATTGATTGGATAACCATTCTCATTCATATCATCATTAGCGCCTTCCTGAACTGCTTCAGGGACGATGTCATAGAGCTCCTGCGCGATAAAACCGACATGCTGAGTTCCTTCCTGGATCATCTTATATTTACGTGGCTTCATAAGCATGACCGCATCCAGACCATAAGGGACATTGGCAATATCTGTCTTTATTCTTTCATCCGAGGCATTGGTATAAGCACCTCCACGGATTGGTACATATCCCAGCCATGATCCCGAGGCATTACATATACCAGCTCTGATAGAGCCCACCGTACCGTCGCTTCCCCATCCCCAGTAGTTCGCGGATGACCAATTGGCTCGGTACGAACATATACTGGACGCGTTGATCTTCGTGTAAAACTCTTCGTTAGCCCATGATGCGCCGCCACTGTGAATGGCCGCTTCTGCGCTAAAGTTGCCGCCGACCATAAACCGACCTGATGTGTTGAACAGAGCCCTAGCAGAGCCATTAGCCATGATCTTGAACGGGTCGTTCGTCATAGTACCTAAACAGGTTCCTCCTCCAGAGCTATTATTGCTACCTCCTGATTCATTATACACTAACATTTCAGCGGTCATCTGAGTAGATTGATCGTTCGACCAGCGTTGAACCCTATCCCATGAGCCATACATCTTTGTAGTATCGCCCTTAACGGCAAACTTCGCGGGTGGGACGTCTTGGCTATTGATAGCCACTGAGTTATCACCGAACCAACATTGTTGCCCGCTGAAGCCGTAATTATCAAATTGAAGACGATTTTGAGCGTACGAACTGCCAACGTACGAGTAAGTGTTTGCGAAGCAATTGGCAGTGCTTTGATAGCTTCCTATACGAATTGATGCTCCAGCGTTGTCCTTCAGAATATTGAGATCCATATAACCGTTATTGCTTCCTATAGAAAGCTGACCAGTAGTACCATGAAGCGAAGCTAATCGATATAAAGCACCTGTTTGACTAGCAGAGCCCTTTGTGTAGAATTTGATATCACTACCATCGTACTGAGTACTAGATCGTCTTAACGTGCTAATAGTTACGCTCGGGGAAGTTGTACTATACGCTCCCGACGAATCGTTTAGGAAAGCTAACCCTACACTGGTTGAGATGATATTCGAATTGTTTCGAAGATACATAGCGTATGATCCAACTGGTAAATAGATTGAATCAGTGTTGCCCGCACTAGTGTTAGATTGAGCTCCTGTGCCTGAGACGGAGAGTGATGATAGACTCAATGAGCTAGGGATTGATGTTAAGAAGCTTGCTAGATTGTACGAGGCACCGTTCTGGGTTAAATTGGTACAACTGACCGTGTTGGCACTAAGAGTACCGCCTAATGAGATTGATGATGTACTAGTCGTAAGCATATTCGCTAGATTGTACGTTGTTCCACCTTGCTGATAGGTAGTCGCATTAACGGTTCCTGCTGTGATAGTACCGGACGAAGTGAATGAACTCGGTACTGCCGTCAAAAACGATGCTAGATTGTATGTTGTTCCATCTTGCTGATAGGTACTCGCGTTGATTGTTCCGGTAGTCAATGAAGTAATGCCGGTAATGGATCCAGTGTTGCTAAGTACCAACGCTTTGCTGTTAGCAGCAGTACCAGCAGTGAGACCGCTAAGATATCCAGCTTCAGTAGAGCCAATAGTGACTGTACCTAGAATTAAGTTTGTCATTGTTAATGATGTGATTCCACTTGTAATCGACCCAGTTGAGTTAAGTACCAGGGCTGTTCCAGCGCTACCTATTCCAGCCGTAATTCCACTTAGATAACTCAAGCGATAGTCATTCCTATCCAAAAATATGGTTTTGGCGTAGTCATAGGTCAAGTAGCCGATTGCATCCAACGAGAGATAGAATCCCGGGTTGTAGATAGCAGAAATGAAGGTTGGTTGGGGATATGAGAGTCCACTCATTTTTCTTCTAATCTATATAGTATCGAACGATAAAACATGAGCTTAGTTCCTGATTACTCGAATGCGATTCCCAAACAGTATAGACCTGGGAAATCGATTATGATTAAGGATTTAGCTATCCCCGCGTTGTATAGAATGATTATGCTCGCTCCGAGCGGATCTGGCAAGACTAACATGGCCTTTCATATTATCAAGAGCTCGCCGAATGTCTATGCATACCTCCATGTCATTTGCCGCAATCCGAATCAGCCGTTGTACGATTACCTTCGCGACAAGCTTGATGGATTCGTCTCCTTCTACGACCCCGACACAGCTCCAACGGTTGATCAGATTCGACGAACTCCCCTCGCGAGTGGTAAGCCAGAATTAGTGATTTTCGATGATATCACAACCGACAAACACGTACTCGAAAGATTGGTATCGACGTTCTACATCCGATGCCGACACTACAAAAAAAAACTGAGCTCAATTCTTCTGGCTCATAGTTTCTTTGCGCTACCTAAGATGATTCGCTTAAACTCAGAGCTGTGCGTCATCCTAAAGGCTAATTCGAAGCGAGATCTACAAGTCATTCTCAAGGATTACAATCTGCCCGGAATAAGCCAGGAAATGATCTTCCGAGCATACAATAAATGCACGTCGCACATTGGTCAGGCGTTAATCATCGATGGAGTCAAGGGTCAGATGCGTTGGAATTTTGATAAAAGTTTAGATCCGCGGGAGCTTTGATTTCCTAAATATAGAGAAGAAAGCTAGACGTAGTCAGTGTCTTCGACCCTAACAGAGTTATACAACAACAATGGCGTCATTTGTCAAAATCGATAGCACTAACTTGGTCCAAGATGGTCTTAACTCCCAGTGGCGGTACTCGTTCCCCGGATCTGCTGCTGATTTCTCTGACTCAGTATGCGCGATCCAATCGATTAGTCTCTACAATTCCGAATTCAACATTGATTCGCTGGCTTTTGCCAACAATACGTTCGAGGTAGAGGTCCAGACTGCTGGAACCACATCTACGATTAGTGTTAATCTTCCTGATGGATACTTCAGCTATGCCGATATCAATCGCTATATTCAGACCGCGTTGGTCTCGGCTGGCGCTTATCTCATCGACGCCAGCGGCAACAATGTCTTCTTCATTCAAATCAGTGAGAACTCAGTCTATTATGCTTGTCAGCTCGATTGCTCACCAACCCCAATCGCTATTGGAACATGCACAAGACCTGCAACAGGGCTTTACTCTGCTGGTGGACCAGGTCTCCCAACCACGACTCGCGTTTCTCGTCTAATCATTGACAATGCTTCGTTTGGAAAGGTAGTTGGCTTCACGAATGGTACATATCCGTCGGTTTTACAAACAACCGCTTACTCACTGATCTCGAACACTACCCCCATGGTTCATTCCACATCGAGCTACATTGTACGTTGTGTTCTTGTTAAGAATGACTATGTCGTGTCTGGTGATATTCTGAGCGCTTTCGATAGAGGTGATGCTGGTATTGGTCAATTGATTGCTTACAAACCGAGTCAGTATGCTTGGATGAATTGCTTCAACGGTGCTCGATCTTCGATTACGATTACCATTTACAACCAGAACGATCAGCGCGTTCATTTTAGAGACACATCCGTTTCGATTATGCTTCTGATCCGTTCAAAGAAGTAAGCAAGGGAAAAAAAGCTGCTTAATTTTTAAGTTAGAGACGGAAGCTTCCAGCGAGCTTAGCGGGCTTACGATTAGATCTCAGATTCGCAATATACGCCTTAGCGTCAGCGCTACCCTTGACTAATTTAGTCTTCTTAGACGCTACGCCCACACCGAAACGCTTTTAATACCACGGCGAACAGTTCGAATCATATCGTGGTGGTCGGGGTTCTCGGACTTGCTGATGAGATACTTCTCTCCTTGATCAATGGCATCAGTGATCAGACCCTTACGCTTGGCATAGCCTAATGCTGCTTTAGCTGTCTTCTTAACATCAACAACAGATATACGTCCCCCAGACGTAGCTCCGGTACCCTTATCAAGCTCAGTATCGCTATCACTGTCATATACACCGACTCCGGTTAGAGACTTGAGCGCTGCGCGAGCTGGGATCCCAGCTTCAGGGGCGCCAACTGCTGTTGCTAGCGCTGGAGCGGCGAAGTCGGCGGCCTTGCTAAGTAGTCCGCTGTCTTTAGCGAAGCGAAAACCTTGCTTAATGCCATTCCAGATTTTACTCCATACTGACGAACCATGCATACCTCCACCATTAAGATGCTTGAAGGGATAACTGATTTCCTTCTTAGTAATTGATAAGCGCGTTCCCTTACCAGCTTTACGAGCTCTTAGAGCTTTGGCATACGATTCTGGGTGCAGATTTAGGGTGGCGCCAGATCCACTTAGCTCATCTTTCGTTAAGGACAGTGTCCCTGACTTGAAAGCCCGCTTGAGCTTTGACTCAGGGATAGAGGCTGAAACTGCTAACTCTTTGTACATGATTGATCTACATATGAGTTCAGAGAGAATTAATCAAGAATACAATATAGTCAGAATATACTCCATATGCCACAATATTCATCGTATGTGGATTGATACTGCTTAGTGTTGTATTTACTAATCTTGAGAACTGTTGGACCCGTTTCTCCCATACTATCAAAATATTCATTATTATAGACGCAAACCCAGTGTCCCACGTCCATATTAGGCTTGCGAAGCAATATAATATACGATCCTTTCCGCGGTAGTGGCTTTTTAATTTCAGATAATTCGACAATACCATCCAACTGAACCCCAATCGTCTTTGCTAATTTAATTAAATCATGATCGCTCGTAATCGCTTTGATTAGATCCATAATGTAATATTTTAAATTTTTTGGAACTATATGGATGCTCATATAGTTAAACCCATAGATTTATCGATGTCTGCTACTCAACTCGCCGACCAGTTTCTATACCAGAGCTCGCTGAAGAGCGACCCGGAGATTAAAGCATCGTCCAACAAGCGCGAGTCAATGACGTTGAAGTTGCCGCACTTAAGGGTAGCACAGTATCGGTTAGCAGCCGCGGTCTGAGCAATAGCACCATTCTTCATCGAAACCTTGTAGGGGAGCATGATGTAGGCATCACGGAGCGAGGCAAATCCTTCAGATCCGTTCAGCTGACTGGTAGCATCAATCGTGATAGCACCATTCTGGTACGAGCCCTGGTTGAGATCGATTACGAACGGGAGATCCATATAACCGTTATTGCTTCCTATAGAAAGCTGACCAGTAGTACCATGAAGCGAAGCTAATCGATATAAAGCACCTGTTTGACTAGCAGAGCCCTTTGTGTAGAATTCGATATCACTACCATCGTACTGAGTACTAGATCGTCTTAACGTGCTAATAGTTGCGCTCGGGGTAGTTGTACTATACGCTCCCAACGAATCGTTTAGGAAAGCTAACCCTACACTGGTTGAGATGATATTCGAATTGTTTCGAAGATACATAGCGTATGATCCAACTGGTAAATAGATTGAATCAGTGTTGCCCGCACTAGTGTTAAATTGAGCTCCTGTGCCTGAGACGGTGAGTGATGATAGACTCAATGAGCTAGGGATTGATGTTAAGAAGGTTCCTCCTCCAGAGCTATTATTGCTACCTCCTGATTCATTATACACTAACATTTCAACGGTCATCTGAGTAGATTGATCGTTCGACCAGCGTTGAACCCTATCCCATGAGCCATACATCTTTGTAGTATCGCCCTTAACGGCAAACTTCGCGGGTGGTACGTCTTGGCTATTGATAGCCACTGAGTTATCACCGAACCAACATTGTTGCCCGCTGAAGCCGTAATTATCAAATTGAAGACGATTTTGAGCGTACGAACTGCCAACGTCCGAGTAAGTGTTTGTGAAGCAATTGGCAGTGCTTTGATAGCTTCCTATACGAATTGATGCTCCAGCGTTGTCCTTCAGAATCTGTTTAGGTACTATGACGAACGACCCGTTCAAGATCATGACTAATGGCTCTGCTAGGGCTCTGTTCAACACATCAGGTCGGTTTATGGTCGGCGGCAACTTTAGCGCAGAAGCGGCCATTCACAGTGGCGGCGCATCATGGGCTAACGAAGAGTTTTACACGAAGATCAACGCGTCCAGTATATGTTCGTACCGAGCCAATTGGTCATCCGCGAACTACTGGGGATGGGGAAGCGACGGTACGGTGGGCTCTATCAGAGCTGGTATATGTAATGCCTCGGGATCATGGCTGGGATATGTACCAATCCGTGGAGGTGCTTATACCAATGCCTCGGATGAAAGAATAAAGACAGATATTGCCAATGTCCCTTATGGTCTGGATGCGGTCATGCTTATGAAGCCACGTAAATATAAGATGATCCAGGAAGGAACTCAGCATGTCGGTTTTATCGCGCAGGAGCTCTATGACATCGTCCCTGAAGCAGTTCAGGAAGGCGCTAATGATGATATGAATGAGAATGGTTATCCAATCAATCCATGGGGAATTGATCTCGCTTCGCTGACATCAGTGTTGTGTAAAGCCATTCAGGATCAACAGGCACAAATCGAGGAGTTGAAGAGAATTGTCTCGACTCTAATATAGATCTACCAATGGGTTGCTTCTCGAGTAAGGAGATTGAGTCAAACCTTGAGACGAACGATGTTCGAGGTCGAAGACCCTCGGACAGAGTTCCGAGAGTCTCCTCTCCACCGTCTCAGATAATAGGCTCTACACAACTGAGAGCTGACCAAATTGTTGTACTTGGTGATAGCGTATTTTTACCGACAAAAGACCCTGAAACAGGCGAAAGTGCGATACTCGATATCGAAGTAGCCGACAAAAAAATGAGAGTCTATCGAAGCTATAAGAATCGATTGGTTAGAAATGGCAGAAGCTAAGCTCACAGCGAGAAGGTCTTTACCGTTTTTTTCTTCTTTCCATACAGCCAAACCTGACCGCCGCTGGCGGACTCAGTCTGCGTGGATGCATCCGAAGTCGTTGGAAGTTTAGTATCAACCCATGCCTTAGCCTGAGTTGTTTGGGGCCGCTCTCGAATGATCAAGTTCTTCATGATTGTTTTGAGCTCAGCGATATTGAGATCGGCATCATCTCCATAGGAGCCGCCTGACTGAGCAATAATCCGTGGGTTAAGGAAAAACATCGTACTCTATTCGAATGAATTTCGAAGGGTCGCAGATCTTTCGAACAAGTTCGCTAAGCTCTGCTCTATAGTAGTCGAACGATAACATTTTTGAATTCGTCATCAGAAATTAAGTGATTCGAATACATATCCACAGTGATGGCCTTCAATTGCTTGAGAACACTGGGATTGTCATTACCTAACTCGATCTCGCCCTTGAGCTTAAAATATTCGGCCTTGAGCGCCTCCAGTGGATCAACCAACTTCTCAGAGAAACTATGCTGGAGATGAGTAGCGGCAAGAATCTCGTTGAAGATTTTTTTTGTCATCGGTTGATAGTTGATCATACGATGATTGGTTGATATTCGTCGAATACACCAGATCCTTGAGCATCTTCTGAAGCTCTTCACTCACCTCTCGCTTAGGACCGACCTTACGACGATTAGGTTGAACGATAACGAGCATTCCTGCATCGAGATCAGGGATTCGAATGTACTTGCTTCCCAACGGTTTGTAGGTATAGGCGGAGGGCGTTGCCATGCCTTGAATGTCGTTGAGATTGTACGTCCGACCTTTGCGAACAACACCATCTAACTTTGGCTGACCTCCAAGGTGAGCTCTGCCCGCCCCGCGTAGGCCTCGACGGACTACGTTATCTACCATTGATGATACAGTCCTCCCCACCTCGCGTTTAGATGCGATGTTGTCAAATTCATCAAGATCCATGTCAGGGTAGCCCTTTTTGAACAGTGTGTATTTCTTGAGCTTGCTGTTATAATTAGCCTTGGTAGCTCTCATTGCAGCGGTTGCACCTTTGATATTAGACTTCGCAGCCTTGCTATGTCTGGATTTAGTAGCTTGCTTTGTCTCATCATACCTTTTCATAGTTTCTCCATAATCCTGGAACGCAGCCTCGGCTTCGTCGTGTAGCAATTTTAGTGATACATATGGATCAATGCTCGTCTCCTTCATCGAGATGTTGCCTCAGTGGATTTAGTATTCCTTTTAAGAACTCCATCAAGTATTCCGAGATTCTGAGTTAGGTTATCTTGAGCAGCTTTCTTATCAGGACTCTTTCGATTGATACCCGTTAGATGTTTGTCAAATATTTGAAAGCCATCTATCAGTGCTGTGAATGTATCCATCCAACGAATATTCGCCATGAGATCGCGTAAATCACTAGCCGAGGTAGCCTTTTTATCATCAGAATATCTGGCATTGAATAGACGCGTCTGAGTTGGATTACTGAAATAGAGACCGTTCTGAACCTTCCCGCCATCTGTAGTATCAATAACTGGATTTGGCTCAAATGCGAGCTTTACCTTTTGTTTGCGAAGCTCTTTAAAGAATTCACTGAGAATGAGTTTGGCATCGTTATCAGCATTAGTTAGATTCTTATCCATATCGGCATCAATACCGCTTTTAATTCCATGCCGAGCCTCAGCCTCGTCTGAACTCGGTGTGTATGGATTTGGCGTTAATTCCCCTACATTGTCATCGTCAGGCGATGTCGATGAATCAACAGCAAAGCTGTCCTCAAGCCGTTGTTTGCTACGATTTGAGTCATCATTCTTCAGTGGGTCAGATAATCGACGCTTTTTACCGATCAGACTCTCCCATACTTTCAGCGGTTCCGTAGTCTGATATCCAGGGAATACATTGGATTTTGCCTTTCTCAAATCACTGACATACTGAAGAAATCGTGGGTTTGTCTCCATTATAATCCTAATTGAGTCATATGTCGCATCCCAGTCAATTGCATCAACCTTAGCCCATTTCTTGCTCTTTGTCGTATAAATCGTGGTACCATTTTTAATTATGAATTTAGTCATAAATCGTCCGTTTTTATCCACGGGGTGTAGTTGGAATTTATTAAACACTGGATAGATCTTGTAAATTTTAACCAATGCTTCTTTAGTTTGCTGGTCGTCGTCAGACTCGTAGTCATTTGCATCAGGTTTTACAGGAACTTCCACTGGTGTCTCCGCTGGTGTCTCAGCTGGTGTCTCAGCTTTTAACTCAAGTGAGGGCTCAGGGATTTTTTGGGAGCTTGTATCACTCAGACTTTTTTTTGCGGCCTCAATAGTCGCCGATGAGGTATCTGTTGAGGCATCTGTCGAAGCATCCGACGTAGTCTTTTTAGATAGTGATAGCGTCTTATCAGCATCTGACGCCCATTGAGTGTCTGCATACATCGAACGCTTGGCGAATGCTTGACGAACCCGTCGCTGGGAACGTTCTAACAAATCCAATCGCTTTTGCTCTCGTTGAGCAATGCTTGTGAAGTTCGGAAACATGGTTCTATCGTATATATTAATCAATTATTTTTGCTGTGGTTTTGAAAATTGATATCGTTTCTTCGCGATTCTTGGGACTGGCCCCTCCTCCCACTCGCCCATCGTATATTTATGAGCGATGTCGTTTCGACGCTTCAGCATAGCATAGTACGTGGGAAGAACCTCATCGATTGGTAGATCAAACAATTCCTCGACCTGATTTTTATACGTGGGATCGGTGATTACATGCTTGTAGGCTCTGTCTTTACCTCCATTGATTCGAGCGAGGTGAAGCTTGATGTAGTCGCATCGCTGAATGTCAATGATCATATCGTTGAAGCGCGAAGTTTTCTCGACATAGAACCTAACTCTCTCGTGAATTTTTGCGAGCTCTCGCTTGTACATAGCGATTTTATAGTCCTTGTCGTGTTGCTTACAATATCCACTCTTGAGAGCGGTTCGAGAGCATTTCTCATTCGATTTGGTAGACGCATTGCAATTGGGAGACGGTATCCGAGGGTGTATATAGGACCCCTGAGGGATCTTCGATCCTCTCCTTTCAACGTCGTTTGTCATGATTTTGATAAAGTTTTGGGTATATATATAGATGGGGATATTTAACTCGAAGATGAATATCGAATATATCGATACTGATCCATTCGACGCGGAGGGGGTATATGACAATCGATTCCTTGAGAAAGAAGTAAAAAAGAGAAGCCTACGCTTGAGCCAAAGCGTCAAGTGCATTTTGATCTACGGACGCCCTCAACTCCGCGAATCGTTAAATGTCCGGAAGATCTGAAGTCTATCACCCTCTAAGACTCTTGTCGCGGTGTTGAAACCCCGTTCCAATACTCCTTCTCGAGTGTCGATCTTCGATTCTTATTGATTAAGCGGAGATTATCCTGGGGCTCCCAGGAGTCGGGTTCATTACCAACCCACTTCACTAAATATTTGTATTTACCAGATCGCATTTTTTGTGGTCTAATATCTTTTCGGCTTCTAAGATATCACCCTTGTTAATTGTGGCGTCAGTTGTCTTCGATTGCACTATTTTCAAATCGTTTGGTGATTTGTAGAGTGTATGACCATTCTTTGACCTAATTTCAACTCGGTACCCGTCCATTCCTGCAATTGTATAGACAGCTCTACTCCATCTGGCAGCTTCCTTGTCAAATGTTCGCTTCTTAAGGCGGTAAAGGACGTTTGTACCAACTTCAAGCTCGTTTTCAATTTTTTCTGCTTCCTCTTGGTTATGTGTTATCTCAGCTTCTATAACTTTACCTTTTGCATCGTTAGGACTCATACCAATCGACCGATGAATGGTGCTATTGTAGTTTGTAATAATATCATTTACCAGTTTTTGTGTGATTCGCTTCGGATTGATTTCGGTTAATCGCTGCTTTACGGTTCTGTTGAATCTTTCGATTTTACCCATAGTACCATGATCACCAGGTTTGTTATTAAAATGTTCGATCTTTTTGGATTTGAAGAATTCTTGTGCTTGGGTGTTCATGAATTCGCTTCCATTGTCGCTGGTGAGTATATCGACCTTATTACTACGAACAAATGTTTTAAGAGATGTGAGCACAGTTGGCGCAGTCTTATTCGTCAATAGCTTAGCATACCCAAGGCGAGAATTGATATTGATAGCCGTCAAAACTGGTCGTTTTCCCCAGAACGCAATATCCATTTGCCATGAATTGGGGTTATGAGAAGCAATTTTGAATCCATCGTATTTCCGTTTTTGCTCTTGAAACCGTTGTATGCCTGTCTGGGTCGCATACCATTCCTTCACAGCTTTGAATGTGATTTTGGGGTCTAACTCCTTTGCCTTCTGATACAAAGCCTGAGCACCGACATATCCCGTTTTAGGGTCATAATATAACTTTGCCAGTTGCTGATCCATCGTACCTACTAGCTCTGCTCTATATATTTATGAGACAAAAAATATCTCTCTAATTAGTTGCTTAGATTAGCCAACTTCGTTTAAATATCCAAAGCTACGGTGGTGATACCATCCTCAAGTACTCGACGCTTGTCGTAGTAGTAATTGAGAGCTGTTTTAGTTTGACTATAGGTAATGATTGACTTAGTCTCCTTGCTGAGTCTAAAGCCTTTGTTTGTACCTTGCAGTGTGATGCGATCACGGACAACACTTTCAAAGCCATCTGGGTTGAGTACATCACTGTTCCGACCACCTCCCTGCTGCACTCCCTTGGCACTAACCTTGACCTTGTAAGATTGGTCAGGTAGATAGCCGATATAGTTCTTTGAAGATAGTGACACCATAGCATCACCAGACCACTCATCCTTGAACAAACCAGGTGTGTGACGATCGAACTTAGAGACCTCGTTGTTATAGTCGCGTGGGAACCAATCATACTTATGCTGCTTGAAGTGCTCGCATAGCTCAGGTTTGATACAGTTTTGAAACGGATTTTCACAGCTGAATGCGATGTATGCCGAGTCTGTGTCCATCTCCTGGTATTGAAAGTCCGAGCGATCGAAGCAGAAGTTGATACAGTCATAGTAGAACTGTAGCATGCGTAGTTTAGCAAGCTGATAGATGGCAATCGACAAATGGATCGGATTCTTCTTCTTGAGTCGCCGTTTCTTCATGGTAATCTCACACGCATCATGAAGCTCCTCAAGTCCATGAAATGTGAAGTGCTCAATTTTGCTCTTGATGGCTTTGTCGTTAGACTCTACTTTATCTCCTTGTGCTTACTCATGTCCATACCAGATCGACCGAAAGCGCTGTTTCCGACCAACTTCATCATTTCAGCGATCATAGCCTTGGACTTGTCAGCATCACCCTCCCGTCGAGCGTTAGAAACCGCCTCCATAAATGGTTTAAATGCTTTGTGGGAATTGGCTTTGATGAAACAGTAAGTTTTGGTGATCTCCATTCCGTGAGCGATGTACCATTTGAGCAACGGAGCATAGATAAGAATCTTTTCACCAAAGTAGCTACCAATTAGCTTACGAGCTGGCTTTGCTCGGCTTTGTTTGCGTGCTTCGTTGTACTCAAACATGTGCTGACCAATTACATTCTCATCGCTGCAGTCGATTAGCGTGTTCTTGAAAATAGGGGTCATCTCACTAAAGTACTCTTTGAGATGTGGTGGGGTACGAATATCACACTCGAGGAAGCCAAATACTTTGTCATTGACAATGTCGTTGATAATACCAGGATAGGCATCAATCGTAGTCAATCGCCCACAAGGCATCCCATTACCGAGTGCCCACAGGTACAAAGCATTGGCATCGTATCCGATAATCTTTTTACAAACCTTGTCCCCGCGAACCATCGCCTCATTTCGCTTGGCATAGCGATTGAAGATGATTGAAGGACCACCAGCGATGTTAGCCTTCAACTTAGCATAAGTACCTTTCTCTTCCCTATCGATGCTATAGACAAGCTTATCCGAGTTGAACTCAAGCAACTTATTGTAGCGAAGCCCTTTGATGGACATGTTTTTACGAGCGGTGTAGCACTTCACACAGCTGATCAAGATGTTGCCATCGATATGCCCAAGCTTGTTGTTTATTCTATCGGCTGAAGCAGTATCAGCGGTCAGCTGACAGTAGCATAGACCACACAGATACTTTTGCTGTTTGAGAAGGATGTCAAGGTGCTCAGTAGTTATATTGAACTCTCTTTTAGCCTCAGCATCCTGGCTCTTGTATCCACTCATGCGTTTGGATGGGAAGCTAAATGCTTTCGCCGAATTGGTGGGGTACTGAAGACTGTTGGAGAAGATTTGATACATGACTTTCTCTGATAGACCTGGGAGAGATACACCATCGGTAAGCATATCCAGACCGAATCGCTTGAACAATTCTCGTTTAGCCTTGATAGCCTTGATAAATGGAACTACATCAAGATTGTTGTACAAAATAAGTAGGTCCTTGATCGACTTCATTCCATAGTACTTCCAGACAAACTGTACCCGCTTGTAGTCATCATCACTGATGCTGGTATTACGGAGCACTGTCAAAGGCTGACTGAGGAGGCACTTCAGTTTCGTTGAATACATTGAATGAGGTAATGTACTCATATGGGAAGATACCCTTACCCTTACCCAGACCGCAGACGCATCGAAACTTGTCATCACACTTGCAATCACCAAGGTATGTTGATAGGTATTTAGCGTAGCTTGTACCTGCTGGTGCATAGTTGCTAATGTCTAGCATTTTCATGTCCGACGTGGCGATGCACATGTAGCTTGGGTTCTTAATAACCGATTTGATGTTGTCGGTTCCAATGGTAGCGAACAAGTCTGCCTTGATTAGGTTGATATCGTAGCGCCCTGAATTAAAGCCAAGGACTGGTACCTGATCCAGAGTTTGCTTGATCTTACCATAGTCCGACCGCTTCTTACCATACCCAAGCTTGTTGTGAAAATCAAAGAAGCCGGCAAAATCTCCAGATTGAATCCAAGCATCCACATCCTGTGTCTTGTACGTATTACCAAGAGGAGTACCTGGAACCTCCATGCCTGTCAAACCTTGAGCGTCGATTATCTTACGAAGCAAGGCCTCATACTTGGAGACATTGTATTTCTGGATCTTCGCTCCGACATCATTAATGTACTGGAACATATCCTTGAGCAATGCCTTCGGATTATCAGTTACAAAGCAGCGAACCTCCTCCGTCAAGCTATCAGCTACAGAGACGGACACCGGGATGTGCTCGTTCGTGATGACAGTATTCTTCCCATGTTGAATCGCCGTAATTTTAAGAATGGCCTCAAAGTCATAAACAATAAAATGATCGATGTATTGATCGGTATTCTTGATAGAGTACTTTGTCAGTAGCGAACGAATTGTATTTGAAGCTGGGCGATAAATAGTCGGGTCTTCAGGGAATGATTCCATATTTACGAGCTCACACTGGTTCTTCTTATGGTTTCAAAGCTTGTCGGAGCTGACAAACACCATCTCACACTTTGGGCATTGGTATTTACACTGAAGCATGTCAATATTCCTAATGTAAAGAGCATGATTCTCGTGAGATAGAATATTGATAACATCGTACTCCTTGTCAGAACGTCGGGTGCATTCAACATTTCCCGTCTCCACATCCATCATGAATACATTAATGCTTAGCTGAAAGCAGTCCTCAAGCTCATCAAACTGGAGAATGTCGATTGGTTTGAAACTGCGAAACAGGCTTAGTGTATAATTGATGTCCTTGTACGAGCAGTACTGCTTGAATGTCTGCTTTACCAGAGCTTGAATTCTACGTGGATCCTTTTTTGGTTCATCTTGCTTGTGGTATGCGATGCAGTGAAATACGCACTTGTTGTTAGTCTTTGGGAAGTTGATTACACTCTTGTTGTCGCGGATATTCTTTGGAATGACAGCTTTACTATCACCCAGTGCGTGTTCGCGCTGATAGATGTAAATCTTGAATCCAGTGATTGCCTTTACCAGATATCCCGATTTGGGGTAGTTAAGCTTGTCAGCTAATTCCATCGAACGAATCTCCGAAATGACCTTCTTGCGAATATCACCCTTGCTATTGATAGCAATCGGTGAGCTGAACACCGAGGTGTTGCTCAAATTCGGGTGGAAGTATCGGGTATCGCTATCATCTGTTCGACTAGCGAGGTTGTATCCAAGTGCAATATTAATCTTGAAAGCAGATTTCTGGCTCGCAAGTACGTTCTCGAGTGCGTCGTAGAATTCTGCTGGCTGAATCCCCTCGTATAAATGATACTCGACATAGGTAGAAGCGATATTTCGGGTCAGCCTTGTAGTCAGGAGACATGTGCTTCTTGAGAGTATCGATACCAACATTGTACTGCTTAGCTACCAGCTTCATATTTTGGGGGTTGGAGATGTTGCTGACAAATACCATCTTTCCAGTACGACAGCGTACCTTAACACGGAAGCTACTACCCCATTTGATAGGTGTAATATTCAATCTCTTTAGACCTTCGAGCTCGTATGCAAACATGTTGCCTATATATAAGCGTGGCTATATTATTCTCGTAAATTTGACTTTATAATATTTTGGATCTTGTCTCAGGATCGACTTTATATCATACTAATATACAAAAAATCTGAAATTAATTAATTCAAATATTTGACTTATGCATTGTTGGAGGTTTTAAGCCAGCCTGGTGTTGTCATTGCCTATTAGGCTTGACTTTTTATCAGAAAAAAATTAATTAAGTTCGGTTTCGCTGTTAGGTTCGACTTTGTCTTCAATAAGTTCGGTTTTAGGCTTACGCTTTTGAGCTCGAATTTGGTCTCTATTCTTATCGTCGTAGCTCTTTTGGTATGACAAGCGAGTGTCCCGTGTGCACTGATAGTAGCGCTTTTGTGCGGCATTGATTCGCTCTTTGTTAGCTTGGTATTGCTTGGCTGAGTACGCCATCTTTGTATATTACAAACTTTATATTTATCAGGATGAAATTTTTTTTTTTTTAATGCAGCATGACGATCCAAGAATCAGCTGAAATAACTCAGCGTGGGAATAGATCGAGTGATCTGCCCTTATCGCACGCGCCATGTCCAAGTCGGGACCTAACATACTGGCGATATTATAGTATCGTTCGATGCTCTCACGAATCCCGCCACTTTCACCCTCTCCGATAGGTGGTAACACATTTTTCAGCTTCAATCTCTTCACGGGATTTTGAATGTACGGGAGTTTGATCTCGGTACCAATAATGGGAGACTGCGCCAACAGCTTCCTGATCACCTCGAAAGCCTCCCCTCGATTCGCGATGGTCGCCGTCTGGATGAGAGCACAGCCATCTTCATCTCCGGAGAATCAGAAGAACATCCACACGGCGTTCAAGTCAGTAAGAAGTGCCATTACTGGGTCTTTGCGAACGATTAGATCCAAAGCGATCAGCTCCCGACGTAGCCTGGAACTCGGAGTTACTTTGAAGCGTGGACTAAAAAAATCAATTGCCCCCACTGAATACGTCCAGTGCTGTTACAAACTGGTTCACCTTCGCCGAAGCTCCAGGCTTTTGGCTGACTGCACCGGTTGTCGTCCTGGCTGCTTGTTTGCGATATGAATCTGCAATCTTTCTTGGAACCACGAATATGAAGTAAAACTGATCCGTGTTGAGGCGAGCATCATCCTTCAACCACTTGAGAAACTTGTTCATTGGCGCAGCTTTGATACCATGGTCCTCGTTGAGTGTCATCTGCAGCCCGTAACACTTGTTTCCATCTGAGATGAATGCATCCAGCGCTCCAAACGTTTTCGATGTCGGCCGGTAGTACGTCCAGCCCTCAGCAAGCTGTAGTTTGTCAAGAGCAGTGAAGCGTACCGTTTGCATCTCTTGTGGAATGGTCAAATCGTTCAGAGTTATCGAGCACAGCGAGCGAAAGTGTAGTTTTTTCTGCTGGGGCAGACTTAACCATTTGTGGCAGAGCATCTCGTATATTTTGCCGCGGACCACAGACGTACTTCCCGAGTCATCATCATCGTGAGTTATAGCGAATTCCGATATTTTATCGAGGCTCTCTCCATGCACTTTGGCAACAACCAATTCGGCGATGTGCTTGGACAGAAAATCCAAATGGTAGTCCGCGCGAAAATCAGCCCGGGTAGGTACCATTTCAAGGACACGGTGGCTATAGTCTTCCTCCTTCACAGAGTGATTGCTTCTTGCATAAGAAATGATGTTCATCGCACTGAATGAGTTGACTGCCTCATCCAGTGTATTTTGACGTTCACGTTAGACGCTCTCGTGAAGACGAACCGAGGAATTCCACCGAAGATGTCGTATCTCGAAACCAAGTCGTCTTCGGCAAGTTGCAAGTTATCGGGAAGCAATGAGTTGTACTCTCTCAACTCCTCCAAGGTCCACGCTGGCATGATATACGTCCCCCCGTCCACTTTTGCGAAATCCTGTATGCCTTTAACACCAGGTGAAGCAAACAAAATCGAGACTCCGCTCCAGCCAACAAGTTGTGTTGATGCTGCCTCGACAAGCCGGAGCACACGGCGTTGCGTCTGCAGCGAAACAACCTCCTCTCCGTCCAATTCAACAAATTCCTTGCGTTCGGCATCGTACTTGCGAAAGTCCGAGCCATAGTTCAACACCAACTCGTATGGGAGCAGCTTCTTAACATCCTCTCGCTCACCAAGAATGAGTTGAAAGATGCAATACAGGTAGAACCGACTCTTCCCAATACCGGGATTCCCCGTGACAATCACGTTGGAATCCTTGCCTGGTTCACTATCCTTGCCTGGTTCAACGTATTCGAAGCTTGACTGTACTTCGTTCATCAACTCGGTAAAAATCACACGATACGCCTTCCTCTCCACGATCACTTTATATTCGATCTTTTTGTGCGCCAACGGAGGGAAATCTCTCATCTCGAAAAACCTCGTAACTTGGTTGATCTCTTCCTTGTTCTTGTCCACTTTGCGCTTCTTCGGCAGCGGAAGGAAAGACTCACCAAACCATCCATCCGCCCGACAGCGTTTCCCCTTCCCCGGAACCACCACCAGCACGTTCACAGGGCCTCTACCTTCTGCTTCTTCATCCACTCCGCCGACATCCTGATCCGACAACCCCACACGCCGAAGCCTCGCTCGCGCCGCATCCAACAGCTTTAAGCCAGTGGTGTCCTCCACGACCTTCTTCACGTCTGCCTCCGTCAGCCACGCGCCGCCCTCCGTCTTCGCCAGGAACAGCTGCAGCTCGTCCGCAGGAAACTGGTACATCTTCTCCGCCTTGATCGCCTTCTTCAATTCATCCACCGTGTCGCTCTCATCTACCCTCACCGAGAACGCGCTGCCCGCCGCACCAACGATCGCACAGAAAAGCTTCACCATCTTTCCTTCAGGCGGCGGATTCTGGAATGAGGAAGAAGGGAGGGAGAAATTCCGAGCGTATTTAAGCGGAGATGAAGGTGTGACATTGACTTCCACCCAATGATGAGACGCCACATATATTATAGTCGCGCTATTCCTTGCGGTAAAAACTGCCGGCGTAATGTTCTACGAATATTGTTTTTATCAATTAGTTTGAATGTTGTCGGTCCAGCAGTAACTGTTCTAAAACTACGCCAAGATCCAAAAGACGTCGCTTTCGCTCTCAGGTGGTCGAGAGGTTGCGTCGTCAAAATAGCTGTCTCAAAAGAAGGTTCTAGGAATGTTCTCGGCGGTAAAATACGGTAAGTAAAAAAATGACGGTATAATGTGCCGCTACCTACTACTATCAGTTTCATTTACGATCAGGGCAGCACGAGTTCCGTTTGAAAGTCTTCGATCCTTCATTGCGACGACAGCGATTGTTCGCAAAGCTGAATCCAGACCAGCGCGATCTTCTGCTTCGAGGCCAAACACTATCGAAACACTGGAAAAAACGTGGCCCAAGGCTTGCACCTGGTACTGATTTCAACATTCAGACAAAATTTGGTGACGTCGAAGGTCAACCACTGTGCTTCATGTCTGTGGAGCGTCCCTACAAGCGCTGCTTGAACTTACAAGCCCGATTAGCGCGGAAGAAAGCGATCAAAGCGAAGTGGATTCACCCAGATGAAGACGAATTTGAAGATTTTTGGTCGGAAGGAATGTCGTTGGCTGAAAAGATGGATTTCTTTTCCGCACGTGTTAACTAAGACTTCTCAGTTGCCGAGTCTAAGTCCAACGACGAACGCCGGTCTCGTAGGAATGGTGCAGCTGAACAAGGTGGGCTACATATTGGATACTGCAAGCAGCAGGGAAAACCAATATATTTTATCTTAACAAATATAAAGTTACGAGTATATAAAGATGACGTACTCACCCGATCAATATCTCGCTAGCAAAGAGCGTATCAAGGAAGCGCAGAAGCGCTACTACCAGCGCACGCGCGAAGCTCGTCTATCCTGTCAAAAGGGGTATGACGATAAGAATAGGGACCAAATTCGAACACACAAGCGGAAGCCCAAATGCGAACTTAGTGCCAGAGAAACCAAACTTAATGGTGAAACCGAACTTAGTTAATTAATTAAAAAACAATCTCACATAAAAAAGTCAATCCGATATAGACGATGACTGACGGTACCACGCTTACGATTTTGAAGGATGCCCTCGGTGACCTTAGTCAGTACCATTCGTCTGGGTGGTTCTGGCATGCAGTAGTGGGTGAATAAATACCTATAGGTAAAACGCAAGTTTATCCGTGCCCTGGCTATCGACCTAATGTCAACCCACGGTGTTATTGCAACACCCCGATCAAGCGACACTTCCTTATTATCGACATCGATGAGAACCATCACTTCGTTGGTTCAGAGTGTGTTAAGCTCTTTGGTGGGCACTATAAGGCGTGCCTCGGCTGCCAATGTCGGTACCGAGGTAGCTACAAATACTGTAAGGAGTGTCGAGACCGTGGTCTGACTTCTTTTAGTGAGACGAGGTTAGCATTTGGTAAGTACAGAAATCGAAAGCCAGAGTCGTTATTGGGGGTGGATGACTCCTACATCCGCTTCCTATTTAAGTGTGATATCGTATCTGAAGCCTCTAGACTGGATTTAGCTCGTAATTTACTCCCAAGAACGGTTATTGGAGGCAAAGACAAGTACAGTGATAAGACATTCAATTGGGTCAAGGCTCACGATCCAAAATACTATCGCTGGTTGCAAACGCGCGACAGACCCTACGTCAAGTATTTGAATTAATTAATTTCGAAATTTTTTGTATGGGGCAAAGATATAACTGCCCCGAACACTGTTCGATCAATGCTAAACAAGTACTCCATCAAGGGCATTGATCAGTACCTAGATCATTATCTCGTGTATGACTTTGAGGCCATTCTAAAGCTAGTTATGACACAGCATGGTGAGAATACTATCTTCACCAATGAGCATATCCCCGTATCAGTATCTGTATCGGATAGCTTAATCGAGGAGGTGCGTTGCTTCGTCAGCGATGAACCGAAGATGCTACTAACGGACATGTTCGAATATATTCATCAGGTATCGATCAAGATCCAGCAGTACAACGTGCACAAGTACGAGATCCTCCTGCGGAAAATTACCGATGCTCACGGCTTGACTGGTATGGAGATTCCAGGTGCTAAACTCGACAAGACCTATAAGATGATCGATGTGGATGGTTGGATTAAAGAAGGGAGATATGCCAGCTTCTTCGACTCCATAGCACCCTCGGGTTTGGTAAGCAGAGGTCTGACTATGGTAGGATAAAGCAGCACCTTGATCAAGTTCCAGTGCTTGGGTTCAACAGCGGTCGCTACGATGTAAATCTGATTAAGAACGATCTCTTCGCCTTTATTGGTACAGACAACATCAAATCGGTAATCAAAAATCCTAGCTACATGTGTATTGCGACCTCGAACATGAAAATGCTCGATATTAGCAACTATGTACCAGCTGGTACGAGCTATGCAAAGTACCTCAGCACATATCTAGGCGACTGCAAATGCGACAACAAGATTCGATGTGTCTGCGGCTTAGGTAAGGGCATTTTCCCGTACGAGTTCATTACCTCGTTCAACGTTCTAAGTCAGACTACGATTCCTCCTAAGCCAGCTTTCGATAGCGATCTCCGTGGAACTAGCATCAGCGATGATGACTATAAGCGCGTGCAATTCGTCTGGGAGCACTATGGGATGAAGTCGATCAAGGACCTGCTGATCTGGTACAACAACTTGGATGGGGTACCTTTCATCAATGCCATAAAGGCTCAGCGTGAGTTATTCAAGCGTTTTGAACTTGACATGTTTGCTGATGGTGTATCCCTACCCGGTCTCTCGGAGAAAGTCATGTATCAAACATGCTTCGACAATCTCCAATATCCTAGTAAGACGTCTCCTCAAGCGTTTCGATTCCCTAGCAAGCGTATGAGCGGCTACAAGAGTCAGGATGTTGAGGCTAAGCGCGAGTTTGGAATGACGTTAGGACACCTAGCTATACTGTTAAATCAACAGAAGTATCTTTGTGGTCTTTGCTACGGACCTTTGAGCACTGAAACTGTCTCAGCTGATCGAATCAATAACAAGCTTGGGCACATCGACGGCAACATCTTGATTAGTTGTATTTCGTGCAACACCGCTCGCAAGGATATGTCTCTCAAGGGTTTCCGCTACAAGAAGCTGCTCGAGTTCAACTCAGAGCGACTGGTCTATTCCATTGACAAGGAGGAGAAGGACATCTACGGTAAGATGAAAGCTAACATTGCTGGTGGTCCATCCATTATCTTCAATCGCTACGCTAAGCGCAATGAGACGAAGATTCGTGGTGGGAAGCTGTGTAAGAAGGTAATCGGGTACGATGCTAATGCTCTATATCTCTGGGCTCTCGGTAATGACATGCCATGCGGAAGACTTACAACTATCGAAGCTTATCCAGACATTGTTGAGGACATCAAGAACGATAAGATCTTCGGCTTTCTTGAGAGTGGTATTCAGACACCAGAACACTTGAAGCAGTATTTTGGTGAGATGATCTTAAAAAAAACACTGATTGACTGTACGGATGAGAGTATCATTGGTAAACATATGTATGACTACAACCAAACACGAGAGAAAAGCAGATCGAAGCCAGCTCGCATATTGATTGGTAGCTACTTTGGTGAGAAAATCCTAATCTACACGCCTTTGCTCAAGTGGTACCTATCTCATGGTATGGAAATCACCCAGACATACAGCTTCATCAAAGCTAGCTCACACAAGGCATTTGCTCCATTCATGGAAGTGGTGTCTAGCGCTCGGCGAGAGGGTGATGTTGACAATTCCAAGGCTATGATTGCTGAGATGATGAAGCTAGTAGGGAACAGTGCTTTTGGTCGATCTGGAATGGACATGAGCAAGCACAAGGAAATTAAGTATGAGTCAGATAAGAAGGCAGTTGCTTCAAAGATTGAGCACTTCACCTTTCATGGATTAGAGGAGCTCAACGATGCTTGCGAGCTTACTATGATGAAGCGCAGGTTAAAGCACAAGAACCCGATCCATTTGTCGATTGCTATCTACCAGCTCGCTAAGCTACGCATGCTCCAGTTCTACTATGATTGCATCGACTTTTACTTCGATCGTTCAGACTTTCAGTATCTGGAGATGGAAACGGACTCCGCCTACATCGCGTTCAGTTGTGATAATCCATTCCAAGACTGTATCAAACCTGATCTACGTGAGCACTCAAACAGCACAAGTATGATTGGCTCCCACGTGATTATAACACGGATGTGGCTAAGTTTGATCGTCGTACCCCTGGTCTATTTAAGGATGAATTGTCAGGTGATGCTATGGTCTCATTATCCTCCAAAAACTACATCAGCTATCTACCAGACGAATCGTACAAGGTCAAGGTTTCAGCCAAGGGTGTGCAACAGGGTCGTGGACGCAATAGTGATGTTCTTAGCCCTAATGGGTTCGAGTCTGTTGTGCGAGATCGTATCACACTTCAAGGCACTAACAAGGGGTTTAGATTGCCGAAAGAGACTAAATCTATCATCACCTACAGTCAGACAAAGACAGCGCTATCATATTTCTATGACAAGCGGCTTGTGCTTGAGGATGGTATTACTACCGTAGCTCTTGATATTTAATCACTATCCAAGCTATCACATTTTTTATGTCCATCTAACATATACCATGGATGAGATACTTACGAAACTTTACTATGACACTAAAACTGGCTATATCGGTGCTCAGGCTCTACATGAGAAGGCTCGTGAGTTAGATCCCAAGATAACTCTAAAACTGGTGAAGGATTGATATGCTACACAGTCAGAAATTCAGAGATTCCAAGAGCAAAAGCAGAGATTCGATGGGTTCAAAATCGCCTCACATAACCCGAATTCTTAGCAAATCGACCTTGCGTTCTGGGGAAAACAACCGATTCTGACTGGTATCACCATTAACTCCCGCATCGGGTACGCGAGACTTTTATCGAATAAGACAGCTGCTACGGTATTAATAGCACTAAAAGCTTTCGTCCGATTTTATAAGATAGGTATTATCACAAGCGACAATGGGTCTGAGTGCATGAACTCAAAAGCTCAGCAATTATTTAAAGCAAAGAAGATCGAACGCTTCAACAATGAGCCTGGTGATCACGGTACTATGGGGAAAATCGAGCGCTTCAATAGAACGCTGAAGCAGAGACTAACCAAAATGTCTCCTAAGGGGATGACGCAAAAGCTCATCAGCGACATTATTACTAACTACAACACCACTTCTCATCGATCAATTGGAATGACACCCAATGAAGCCAAAGGCAAGGTAATTGAGGCTGAGTTGAACCATAACCAAGCAGAAGCTGATAAAATTGATAATGAGCTCGAGATTGGTACCAATGTCCTTTACCGACTAAAGAAGAGGACGTTTGATAAGGAAACTGCTAGGTGGAAAAAGTGTATTCGATTGTTGGAATGGATGGTTATCGCGTCCAAATCAAGTAAAAAAAAATGGGCACACACTCTACAAGGCTCCCAATGATCTCAAGATGGTGCAATCGGCGACGACTGAAGCAACCATCAACCGAGGTGATATCCTTGAAGCAGAGAAGATCTTAGACCACAAAAAGTTGCGAACTGGAAAGTACAGATACTAGGTTCAGTGAGTTGGTAATGAACCTGATTCGTGGGAGCCAGTCTCAAATCTCCGTTTAATAAACAGAAACAGGAGATCGACTCTTGAAAAGGAGTACTGGGAGGCCACAAAGAGCTGACGTAGTCGCTCCGGACGGGGGTTTCACCCCGCGTCAAAAAAATGAGTCATAATCAGCTTGTAAAAAAATTCGATAGAGACATCCTCTGTAAGCTTTTGACTCAAGTATACTATTTGAAGTTTTTTTTGGTGAGATTTTTGGAAAAATATATGACTTGATATATATAGTAATTCCTTCATAATGTGTTCCAGCTGTTTAGAAAAGTACCGTGAGCTTGCTAAGCTACGGCGAAAGTTGTGGATCATAGAGGAAGTGAGCCGAATTAAAAACGAGTTGCTGAATCTTGATGCAGCTTCAAATTTTCGTAAGACAGTAGTTAGCCGTAAGTATTGATACGAATTGGAGACAATATTTGGCGTTCCGTTCCACTGCATCAAGGATCGTTACCTAAGCCATCTAATGAGCGAAATCACATCTGTCATTCTTATGTCTCATTTCGTCATGACTCGGTCATGCCAAGCAGCTGGTAATTATCTACTCATTCTTTTATGATTCTGATGATATAGACACAATGTTCCCCAATTTTACATCCCTCGCTCAGAGAGAGCAGAAACGACAGGAGCTTCTTGAGCGATCTCAACGTCGTGTTCGGCAAGCTAATGCCAAGCGTGAAATGTACGAAGGCGCATCGTGGGCGACGGATGTTACCAATGGTATCACTACTGTAGCGAAGAAATCAACTGAATCCACTCAGACCAATATGAGTGTTGGTCCTGACGGGCCTGTTCCAACAGAAGTTAAGCAAACCTTGAATGATATGATTGATCAGGTGATTGCCCAATCAGACTTACAAAATCTGAATAATGAAAACTCCAACATAAACCCTGATGTATCAATTGATCCTCAAGTAAATGTTCGCCCCCCTATGATAGATGTCGGAGTCGATAATAGTGCTCGAACAGTAGAAAATGGAACTAACACTCCTCGTGTTGAAAAACATGATCAAAACGTTCAAGCTCGACCTATTACATCAGATGTCGCGGTTGGTGAGGATGAATCACCAACAGTTGATACTCTATTTAGCGATGATGAGCAAATCTCTCAAAGCGAATTTAAGAAAGCGGTTGGGGAAATATTTGAGGTTTATCCGATTCTTGCTCAACTCGGTATTCATCCCCTTGCTTCTAATGGACGTCAGCTAACGAAGTGTTATATTGGAAACGGAGCTAAGACATACAGTATTAAATTAAACAAGATTGTTTTAGTTCCAAGCATTGATTGGGAAGAGACATATGATCATATTGGATTTGTCATCACAAACGATGTTAGATTCCTCAGTTATGTCACTGAGAAACGTGAGCGAAGTGAGATGGGTAAAGAGGATAAAAATGCACCGCATCAGGTATGGGAGAGGCTTATTGGTAATAACCGTAGCCTATCAAGCACACCGCTTGACTATAAACAAAGCAAACAGCGGCTTGAAGACAGTTTTCTCTTCGATAATTCAACATTCACAACTTCTGATCAGGCTGATAGTAAATTAAAAATGTATTTGATCGTTGCTAAAAACAAGGAACTACTTCAATCCAATGGATTAATGAAGAAGATTGTTCCTATCCTCAAAGGAACCAACAAAGCAACCCCTTTTGATGCGAACGGTGATGTATGGATCAAGGGAAGTACTATTGGTGTTTTTGGTAAGGAAAGTAATCAAATGAAGCCGGCTATCACCAAGGTCAATTGGCAACTTATACTCAAATCATTTGTAGATATGGTCAGATCGAAAGGACTTGAATTAGAGGTGATCGGGGTTGAGGAGAAAGAAATTGATGTGAATGATTTCACAGAAGGTGAAGGAGAGGCACGCCAGGGTACAATGACTGGAATTGATGAAGATATGAATCAAAGTCTATCTAACGCCGACAATGATGCTAAACAAATCTTAACTGATTATTACAGGAAAATCAATCCTAAAGATGTTAAAATCCCGTTCAGACTCAAACCTACCGTTGAGGCTAAGAGTACTGCTAAAACTCATCCTGAATACTACTTTGGTGAGCCATCTGAAACCAGACCATTGAACATTAGAAATGGAAAACATAAGCAAGTATCTGGAGAGGGGTGGAAGGGATTGATGAAGAATATCAGATGGATGGATACATTCCTGTCGCTGCTCGATGGATTTGAGGATTCGGATAACTATCTTAAGGAAGTTGAGTATCCATTCCCATCAAATGATGAGGAAGCAGCAACATTGGTTGAAAGTAAGAAACTTGATCAACAAAGACGCAAAAATCTTGATGATAATCTTAAAATATTGAATGAAGTAATCATGAATACGGCTCATGATATCAGACGACAAGGTATTGAACCATATTATAAATTAATTTTCAAAAGCTTCACGATGACTCTGAACGGGCTTATCAGGAAGATGGTGAGGCAAAAGCGATATCATGAGTCAAAGAATGCTGTCAAGGAAATAGCTCAAAATCAGCTCGATCGGCACTAAAGGCAGCGAAATCAGCTATGAGAGCTACTAAAGCTGTATTTAACGCGAAGGCTACAAGATACAGCGATGCAGCTCAGGAGATCGAGGAAGATGACGAGTTCGCAAAGCGTTCTCGCGGAGAGGGGCTTAAAGGTCGTGGTCTAAGAGGAGCAGGTGTAGCCCCCCTCGACGGAGTGGTCAGACGTGGAAGAACCTACAATCTGAACGAGATTCAGGGCTTAGCTACGCCAAGTGCCTACGTTTATCGACAACTCCGTAGCAAGTACATCCGTATTCCTGACCTCGATGCGAAGACACTTGTTATCGTTCAACCTAATCGACGTAAGTGCGGACCTAAGTGTCAGATTAGTGATAGCCTTCAATCAATGCTCCGAAGTCTTGTATACAAGAATCATATCGATCAGCCTACGTATGACAAGCTTAGCATCGAAGGTAAAAAAATGTTCAAGGAGATCCTTGCCATAAACTCATCTCCAGTACAATTTCCACGATAAGCTCACGGATCCACTTGAAACACTTCGAGCTGAGTATGACAAGCTCAAGGGGGAGGTTGAGCTTGGGAATGATAATCCGAGCATCATCAAGCAGCTCAAGTCGCTCACAGTAGATATGTACAGCAATCGTCTCATCGATGATAAAGAATTTAAAGAAATTATCACGAGACTACTATAACCATGTTCTTCTTTAACCCCCGCATTATTTCCAGCTCAGCTGGTAGCTATGGCGATAACGCCGATAACAACGTCGCTGAACTCAAAGCTATCATGAAGAATCTTATCATTCATGACCGCCCTCAGAAGACTCAGGCCGCTGTATGGGCCACTGATCTCGATAAGTCAATCAGGAAGGTAGATGCTTCGACCCCAACCAAAGGTGGCCGTATGCGGGCTTACCAACCCAAGAAAAAAAGCCCGTGAAGACGTTTTTTGCTATCTAAGCAATTACCTGAAGGCAAGGGGCGCAAGCACCGAGCCAAGGGCTCTAAGCTTACTTAATACCACTCCACACGAGTTTATTTCAATATCCTCGATGGACTTCGATTTTTTATCATTGATAGATATTTCAAGTATAGCATCCTCACCATCGCCATTTTTGGTTGGTAGGAATACTGAATCCCCTAAGACTACTATCCGATCCGCTCTAAGCATGGTTGATCCTATAACCTGATTTGGATTATCAGACGTTAAATTCGTTTTGATCGCTTTACTTGGCATACAACCCATGATTCCTATATTATCTACCATAAAAAAGTTTTGGAAAACTAGTCGGCTGTGTATGGGTTTTCTTCGCCTGTTGGACCATGTCGCTTGTAGTACGCTTCACGCCGCTTCTTATCCTTATGAGCACAATTTTGATACGCTTTCAACGACGTACAATCATTGTATTGTGCATAAGGCTGAGGATTCCTCTTAATACCCCTAAAAGATACAATGCGACCATCAGCAAACAAAGCATCATACTTTTCCCCTTTCGTTGAGAAACTCGAAACTTGAACGCGACCATTGTCTATACTCACTCAGCGATAATTTGTCTGACGACAAAGGGCGCCAAGCCCGTGTCAAGGACACTAAGCTTTGCTTATTGCTCTCAATTCCTCTATCTGAGCTTGCTGCTCTTGAAAAGCTTTCGCCAATACTGATACCAATGATGCTAAATCGATACCCATAGGATTTGTCGGCTCGTTTGAGTCATTCATTTCATCGCCAGGCGATTCAACCCCTGACACACACTCAGGTATGATCTCGAGCATCTCTTGGGCGATAGATTCCACATGCAATGAATCATCAGATCTCATAGCAAACTTCCTTGGTTGCATACGCATAACCTCAGCTAAGCCATAGGATATGTCAATGATGTCTCGTTTGATGCGACGGTCACTCGCGTTCGTGAAGCTGCCAGCCCTGACAGAGATATAGCTCTGCCATATATAAGAAGCATTGCATGATCCAATTCGAACCGCTCCGCTTGTTGCGTCATTCCCGATGGCTGGATAGTTGCTGAGACCCCAGTTCCATCGATAGTATGCATTGCTCGCGTCGCCCTTGCAGTGAAACGCATCGTCAGCCCATATGGCACCCCCAGAGTGGATTGTAGCTTCGGGATCTTCACGATCGACTGCAAGTCGTTTGCTTGTGCTCAGAAGCATTGCATTACCACCGGCTGTAAAGAAACGCAAATTGTCATTCGTGTATGTCCCAAACGATACGCCGTTAGCTGCTGCTCCACCGTCCTCATTGTGTATGATGAGTCAGCATTTAATCGGCGTTGCGCGATCATTCCACCATTCCTGAGCTCGTTGCCATGATCCGTAGAGGTTTTGATGAACTCGCGATAACATGCAATTGCGATTCAGGTGATCCAGCTGCTATGCCAACACGTCCTCCCTGAGTTATAACCATTCTCTCCGTTATAGGATCATATGCAGCTGATCCCACTCGAGTAAAAAACTTTAAATTGCACGTGGCATACGACCCAGTGGATCGAATAGCGACTATAACGCAGCTTGGCGGCATGGCGTCAGAGATTGTACCATCAACCGTGAGAGAGATACCTGCAATAGCGCCGATCGTGTCAGAGTCGTTTCTGATTTGGATCGGGTATGTTGAATTACCAGCGGACCCACTCCCAGTAGTACCAGCGATTACTTCATAACGGGCAGCCGTAGCTTCTAGCAACGTTTGCTTTCCAATTGACGTAATATTGGGCTAAGCTGCTGTAAGTAGCGTTCCTGATATGCCACTCGAAGTTATCACATCTGATCCAGAGATTTGATACCCTGTAGAATTGATCTTACCCGAAGTTGTGATCGTCCCGATATTAACAATATTTCGACTTGATGTAATAACGAGCGATGAATTGATATTAAGACCGCCAAAGTCGCCGAGGGTACCAGATACCGATACACTTCCATTTATGTTCTCAGCATCGATGGTACGGATACTACCAATATCCTTGTTTGAATCGACTACCAGAGCTTTAGAAGCTACAACGCCTCCCAGAGATACTCCGATGTAGTATGAGTGATTGAACGTATCGTACAATGATGTCGTTGAGTTCCAAAATTTCATTGATGGTATCTGAAGGCCCGTTCCAGCTGTCGAAAGCGTTAGGTTAGATAGCGTTCCAACAGCTGTAATACCTGTTTGAGAGCCTGAAACAGCTCCAGTGAGAGTCGTCGCCGAGATGCTGCTCAAACCAGTTATCGTTCGCGATGCTCCTGTAAAAGTTAGATTGCCTCCGATAGTCAGCCCTGAAAGCGTTCCTAAAGATGTGATACCTGTTTGCGTTCCGGTCTGTAGCGTTCCATAGATATTAGTTGCTGTCAGCGATGTTATCGTTCCGATTTCTCCCGAGGCTCCAAGAACCAACGCTTTGTTGTTTGCGGCCGTGCCAGGCATGATCCCGACTAGGTACGATGGGGGCGACGATACGCTGGAACCATTAACAGTTAGACTGCTACATGACAATGCTCCAATTCCACTAATATCGTTATTAGTACCTGGAACAAGGGCTACACCTTGTGTTGCTGTTCTTTGGGTAATCCCTGTAATATAAGACAAGCGATAATCATTCTTATCGAGGTAAAGCGTCTGCGCATACTCATAGGTAAGATATCCACTGGCATCCAACGTTAGATAGAATGCGGGGTTATAGATAGGCGATGTAAAATTGGTTGGGGATAAGAGAAACTTGAGCTCATAGTTATTTTTGTCTCGAGCTATATAGACCGAGTGATTAAAGACACGATCATGAGCGGTATTCCAGATTTCGGCGCTTCCTTGCCAAAGAAATTCAAGTCTGCTGGTATGGGCGACATCCCTGCGCTTGACATCAAAAGGTTGTTTAGAATGGTTGTCCTTGGTCCCTCGTTCAGTGGGAAGAACAATCTCTGTATGCTCATCCTCAAGCATTCCCCACACGTATTCGCGCATCTAACGATCATCGCCCGCAATCCACACCAAGAGTTGTATGAATACCTCCGAGATAAACTGGAAGATTTCATTACTTTCGCTGACCCCGATACACCACCTAAAGTCGATCAAGTACGCCATACACCTATGAGTTCCAACAAACCTGAGCTTATCATCATAGTTGACTAAGCAACGATAAGCTACTTCAGAAGAATATATTTTCACATTACTTCACTCGCGGAAGACATTTTAAATTGAGTACCATATTCCTTAGCCACAGCTACTTTGCTACTGATAAGTTGATTCGCTTGAATTAAGAGTACGTAGCGATCCTAAAAGCTAATTCGAAGCGTGATTTACAGATGGTGGTCAAGGACTTCAATATCAATAATATCGATGACAATAAAATGATGATCGCATACAATAAAGCAATCGGTCGTGGAAAAGGTCAGGTGTTACTATTAGATATCGTTAAGAGTCAGCTCAGGTACAATTTAAACGAAGTAATCAATCCCGACGATCTTTAAGTTTGCTCCTCCATCCAGCGCAGGTGCTTCTTAGAACGTCTGTGTCTTGCTTTATTATCTCTTGAATAGTTAGACCAGCAATCGCATCCCATTTTCTCATTTTTAGGAGCCAATACTCGTTCTCTATTTTCAGCTCGATATTGTCGTTGATATTCTTGAAGTTTACTGGCGTTAGAGACATAGTAGTTGTGCTAGTACTCTTGATGCTCTTCAATAGTTTTAATTGCTCGTTGTTGATTTACACAGTTAGTTCGATTGATTAATAACTGTTCAAACTCACGCAATTGATCACGGTTGCCGATGTCATGCTCGCTTATGAGAGTGATCATGAAGTTATCAATGCCAAACTCTTTAAAGTGTATATAGATAGAACACGACGTTAACTCTCTGCCTTCCATCCATGCACTAAAAGCACTTTTGTGCTGACCCCATCGTTTCCTCAGTGTAGAGGTGGTACTACCCACATAAACAATCGACTCGTCTTCGTTGGTAATCTTATATACGCGGCCTATCACTTCTATATAAAGTCTTATATTTATCAGATTATCGCTTAAATATGATTTCATAAATATACAACTAAAATGGCGAGCTTCCTGAAACTCGACAGTACTAATCTCTTTCAAGATAACTACAACTCAACTTGGAAGTACTCGTTCCCTGGTTCAGCTGCTGACTTTCGTGATGTAGTATGTGCAGTCCAAAGCATTAGCATGTACAACTCGGAATATAATATCGACGCGATGCAGTTCCAAAACACAAGCTTCAAGATCGAAGTCCCGACTGCGGCTACCTCTACTATCAGCATTACTCTCCCGGATGGTATTTATTCTTATGATGATATTAATCGTAGTATTCAGACCGCCCTTGTCAATGCTGGCGCATATTTGATCGACCCATCAGGAAATAACGTCTTCTACCTAAAGCTGAGTGAAAACAGTGTCTATTACGCTTGTCAGGTAGATTTTCCCCCTACGCCGACAACTTTGCCAACTATCGGTGGTACTTGGACAAGACCTGCAACTGGTCTATACTCATCTGGTGGTACTGGATTACCTACCACAACTCGCGTCCCTCGTCTTATTATCGATAATGTTGAGTTTGCAAAGGTAGTTGGTCTAACCGCAGGTACCTATCCCGCTGCCTCAGCGATCGTTGCAAGTGCTCAGCTGTCTAACATCATTCCTCAGATTCACCCCACCAGTTCATACATCGTACGTTGCGATCTCTTCAAAAATGAATACGTTGCATCTGGTGATATTGTCAGTGCATTTGATAGAGGTGATACAGCAAATGGACAGCTTATTTCATATAAACCGAGTCAGTATGCATGGCTGAATTGCCATAATGGATCTCGCTCTACAATTACTATCAGTATCTATAACCAAAATGACAAAAAGGTAATCTTCCGTGATACTTCAGTCTCAATAATGTTGTTGCTGAGACCAAAAAAATAAGTTAGCTAATGCTTCTTTTTCTTCTCACAAACGGAATGATCCAGCTACCATAGGCTTCTTACGCATTGCGCAAATTTTAGCCATGTGATCCTTAGCTTCCTGGGAACCCTTAGCAAATTTCTTACTCTTTGGCTTGGCAACGCCTACTCCATAACTACGACGGACTTCACCTCGAATAGATTTGATTAGGTCTCCATGCTCAGGCTTGGTCGCCTTAGATAGTAGGTACTTCTCCCCAGAATCGACTACATCGGTTAGAATTCCTCTACGTTTAGCATACGAAAGAGCAAGCTTCGCTCCTTTCTTAACATCAGTCATAGTTAGATGACCTCCTTCCTTATCACTATCAGAATCATAAACACCGATACCAGTCATGGAACGAATTGCCGCTCGTGCTGGGATAGCACCCTGTGGAGCTCCGAGTGCGGTTGCAAGGGCGGGGACAGCACATCAGCTGCTCTGGATAGCAAACCAGAGTCCTTTGCGAACTTGAATGCAGATTTAATGTCGCCCCATACCTTGGACCAGATAGAACCTCCTTGTTCTCGCTTGTATCCTTTCTTGACTTCATGTCTTGTGATGTCCAGACGCACACCGCGACCTGCCTTGCGAGCCTTGAGTGCCTTCTCATATGAGGCGGGGTGAAGATGGATAACTGATCCACTACCCTTGAGTTGGTTAGCTGTAAGACTTAGCTTACCAGTCTTGAAAGCTTTGGTCAGCTTGGGGCCTGGAATATCACTGGAGATCGTTAATTCACGATACATGATTAATCTATTTTTTCTAAACTAAAGTATGGTTAAATTTAAATCTATCATTTTTGAGAATACTTGAGGTTTCTTGCGTTGCTTGGAATAGAGCCAAAGTAAGCAGAAAGGACCACAATAATCCCCGTAAGTACTTGGTATTGCTTGGGATTGTTTGTTTCCAATACCATACTTTGTTGGAGCTGCCTCTCCCATACTATCAAAGTACTCCCCATCATGTACAGCCGTCCAGTGGCCAACCTCGAGGTTAGGTGGCTGTAGTAGAACCAGATATGAACCTTTCTTTGAGACAGGTTTTGTTATTTCATTCGATTCATAGATGTCATCGAGATGTACGCCAAGCTTTTTCGCGAGATCGATCAGATCATGATCGGACGTGATCGGCTTGATAAGGTCGCTCATAACAATTAATTTCGTTCAAACTATATTAGAAACCATATACAATCAACGATGCGTGAAACTCAACTATCCGACCAATATTTGTACCAGAGCTCGCTCAAGAGCGATCCGGAGATCAAGGTATCTTCTGGCAAACGAGTACCGTTTGTTATCGATCTGAATCAGGGTTCGTACCAGAATGGTGTCATTACCATTGGTGCTACTGCTCAGCTTAACGGTTTTGAAGGATTCGCCTGTCTTCGCGATGCTTACATCATGCTCCCTTACAAGGTATCGATGAAGAATGGCGCTACTGCTCAGACCGCTGCTGTCAATCGTGTCTGTGCTACTCTAAAGTGTAGCAACTGGAATGTCTTTGATAGCATGTCGCTGGAACTCAATGGCAAGACCATTGTCTCGATGGCTGATTACAAGCTGTTTTGGAACAATGTCCGTGCTCAGACGGAGTATAGTCCTCAGTACGTTGAAAAGCATGAAGCGGAGCCCTTCCTATTTCCTGATGCCGCTCAGTCAGCTTTGTACAGCTCTGCCACGAGATCGACTACTGGAGATGGATACACTAGCACTACCGCATTTTCATCTTCTTTTACTACCACCGGACCCACTGGTGGAGCATCTATCCATAATGATGGCTTTGTTCGCCGACTTCTATCGAACCCTCCTAATGCTGGCTCTGACTTCTCTACGGCGTGGCCTTCGGTTGGCGGCGTTGCTGCCTCTACTACCATCGCTAACCAAACGGCTCGCGGTGCTTTCGTAGCTGGTGCTGCTACTGCTAACGCTATTATGGGAACGTGGAACTACATGCTTAAGGTTAAGCTAACTGATCTTCATCCGATCTTCAAGGAGCTCGATTTGATGGCTAACCCTCAAATCCGCCTGCGTTTCCGCGTCAATTAGGGTACTTCGTCTGTTGCTGTAGATACTTCGAAGGGCATGTCGCTAACCAGTACTACTCTCGCGAGTGGTAATGTGTGTCCTGTGATGGTTGCGGCATCTTCTACTGGTAATCCTATGGCTGGTGTTTTTGCTGCTTCTGCCCCGTTCAGTATTTCGTGGGGTGCTGTTGTCAATGCGGTTGAGCCTAATATTGATGGTACTTACATGTCATTCACTACTTCCCGTCTGTATGTACCGTTCGTACATCTTGAGAACCCTCAGGCAATTATCTCCAAGCCTGTGAAGAAGGTTCGATACAATGATTGCTATGCTCAATGGTTCTACCAGCGTGCTGGTACTGGTAAGCAATCGACTCAGCTTAATGCTGCATTCGATCTTCAGCTATCGGTTTCTGTTAAGAATGCTAAGTACGTTATTCTCCTCCCTTTTGCTGAGCAGACTGGTAGTTTCGCTTCCGCGGCTGTACAAGAGTTCCAGAGTCCGTTTGATTCGGCTCCCTGGACTCTTCACCCTGGTTCCAGTATCCGCAACTTTAACGTTCGTTTTGGTTCCCAGCAGACGTTTGACATCAGCCACGACTATGACTTCCACCACTTCACTAATGAAATCGCTAAGATCGCTTCGATTAATGGTGATCTGACTCCTGAGCTGGTGAATGATCTTCTTGTCTATCAGACCTGGTCGCTAACTAACCGCGTTCTGATTGCTGACGTTAGTCGCCTAACGGAACGTGATGTACCTCAGGCGATTCAGGTCCAAGGTGTTAATGCTGGTTGCCAGGGTACAAACATGCTCGTATTGGTTGTGAGTGAGCAAGAGTTCTCCTACGATCGTCTAACGGGTGAGGTTCTTAATTTCACTACGGCTTAAATAATTAATATTTTGATAAAGTATGCTAGCTATCTATATAGATACCATGGACACAACTATTACGTTCGGCAAGTACAAAGACTGCTCTATCCAGACGGTGTACGAAAAGGATCCTAGCTAGTGTCGCTGGCTTCGTAATCAATCAAATTTAGATGAGGAATTGTAGATCGAGATCCATTATGGCAATTCAGCCATGCATACTGACTCGGTTTATATGAAATAAGCTGTCCATTTGCTGTATCACCTCTATCAAATGCACTGACAATATCACCAGATGCAACGTATTCATTTTTGAAGAGATCGCAACGTACGATGTATGAACTGGTGGGGTGAATCTGAGGAATGATGTTAGACAGCTGAGCACTTGCAACGATCGCTGAGGCAGCGGGATAGGTACCTGCGGTTAGACCAACTACCTTTGCAAACTCAACATTATCGATAATAAGACGAGGGACGCGAGTTGTGGTAGGTAATCCAGTACCATCAGATGAGTATAGACCAGTTGCAGGTCTTGTCCAAGTACCACCGATAGTTGGCAAAGTTGTCGGCGTAGGGGGAAAATCTACCTGACAAGCGTAATAGACACTGTTTTCACTCAGCTTTAGGTAGAAGACGTTATTTCCTGATGGGTCGATCAAATATGCGCCAGCATTGACAAGGGCGGTCTGAATACTACGATTAATATCATCATAAGAATAAATACCATCCGGGAGAGTAATGCTGATAGTAGAGGTAGCCGCAGTCGGGACTTCGATCTTGAAGCTTGTGTTTTGGAACTGCATCGCGTCGATATTATATTCCGAGTTGTACATGCTAATGCTTTGGACTGCACATACTACATCACGAAAGTCAGCAGCTGAACCAGGGAACGAGTACTTCCAAGTTGAGTTGTAGTTATCTTGAAAGAGATTAGTACTGTCGAGTTTCAGGAAGCTCGCCATTTTAGTTGTATATTTATGAAATCATATTTAAGCGATAATCTGATAAATATAAGACTTTATATAGAAGTGATAGGCCGCGTATATAAGATTACCAACGAAGACGAGTCGATTGTTTATGTGGGTAGTACCACCTCTACACTGAGGAAACGATGGGGTCAGCACAAAAGTGCTTTTAGTGCATGGATGGAAGGCAGAGAGTTAACGTCGTGTTCTATCTATATACACTTTAAAGAGTTTGGCATTGATAACTTCATGATCACTCTCATAAGCGAGCATGACATCGGCAACCGTGATCAATTGCGTGAGTTTGAACAGTTATTAATCAATCGAACTAACTGTGTAAAAAAAATCAACAACGAGCAATTAAAACTATTGAAGAGCATCAAGAGTACTAGCACAACTACTATGTCTCTAACGCCAGTAAACTTCAAGAATATCAACGACAATATCGAGCTGAAAATAGAGAACGAGCATTGGCTCCTAAAAATGAGAAAATGGGATGCGATTGCTGGTCTAACTATTCAAGAGATAATAAAGCAAGACACAGACGTTCTAAGAAGCACCTGCGCTGGATGGAGGAGCAAACTTAAAGATCGTCGGGATTGATTACTTCGTTTAAATTGTACCTGAGCTGACTCTTAACGATATCTAATAGTAACACCTGACCTTTTCCACGACCGATTGCTTTATTGTATGCGATCATCATTTTATTGTCATCGATATTATTGATATTGAAGTCCTTGACCACCATCTGTAAATCACGCTTCGAATTAGCTTTTAGGATCGCTACGTACTCTTAATTCAAGCGAATCAACTTATCAATAGCAAAGTAGCTGTGGCTAAGGAATATGGTACTCAATTTAAAATGTCTTCCGCGAGTGAAGTAATGTGAAAATATATTCTTCTGAAGTAGCTTATCGTTGCTTAGTCAACTATGATGATAAGCTCAGGTTTGTTGGAACTCATAGGTGTATGGCGTACTTGATCGACTTTAGGTGGTGTATCGGGGTCAGCGAAAGTAATGAAATCTTCCAGTTTATCTCGGAGGTATTCATACAACTCTTGGTGTGGATTGCGGGCGATGATCGTTAGATGCGCGAATACGTGTGGGGAATGCTTGAGGATGAGCATACAGAGATTGTTCTTCCCACTGAACGAGGGACCAAGGACAACCATTCTAAACAACCTTTTGATGTCAAGCGCAGGGATGTCGCCCATACCAGCAGACTTGAATTTCTTTGGCAAGGAAGCGCCGAAATCTGGAATACCGCTCATGATCGTGTCTTTAATCACTCGGTCTATATAGCTCGAGACAAAAATACCTATGAGTTCAAGTTTCTCTTATCCCCAACCAATTTTACATCGCCTATCTATAACCCCGCATTCTATCTAACGTTGGATGCCAGTGGATATCTTACCTATGAGTATGCGCAGACGCTTTACCTCGATAAGAATGATTATCGCTTGTCTTATATTACAGGGATTACCCAAAGAACAGCAACACAAGGTGTAGCCCTTGTTCCAGGTACTAATAACGATATTAGTGGAATTGGAGCATTGTCATGTAGCAGTCTAACTGTTAATGGTTCCAGCGTATCGTCGCCCCCATCGTACCTAGTCGGGATCATGCCTGGCACGGCCGCAAACAACAAAGCGTTGGTTCTTGGAGCCTCGGGAGAAATCGGAACGATAACATCGCTGACAGCAACTAATATCTATGGAACGCTACAGACCGGAACGCAAACAGGTATCACATCTTTAGGAACGCTTTCAGGGCTGACTATCGGAGGCAATCTAACTTTTACAGGAGCATCGCGAACGATAACTGGTTTGAGCAGCATCTCGGCGACGACTCTCACTGGAGCTGTTTCAGGCTCTCAAACAGGTATTACAGCTGTTGGAACGCTATCTAACCTAACGCTTTCGACAGCTGGAACGGGCCTTCAGATACCATCAATGAAATTTTGGAACTCAACGACATCATTGTACGATACGTTCAATCACTCATACTACATCGGAGTATCTCTGGGAGGCGTTGTAGCTTCTAAAGCTCTGGTAGTCGATTCAAACAAGGATATTGGTAGTATCCGTACCATCGATGCTGAGAACATAAATGGAAGTGTATCGGTATCTGGTACCCTCGGCGACTTTGGCGGTCTTAATATCAATTCATCGCTCGTTATTACATCAAGTCGAAATATTGTTAATATCGGGACGATCACAACTTCGGGTAAGATCAATTCTACAGGGTATCAAATCTCTGGATCAGATGTGTTAACTTCGAGTGGTATATCAGGAACGCTACTTACAGCAGCTCAGCCCAATATTACGTCAATTGGTAAGCAAACGTTGCTAGAAGCTACGGCTGCCCGTTATGAAGTAGCCGCTGGTACTACTGGGAGTGGATCCGCTGGCAATTCAACATACCCGATCCAAATCAGAAACGACTCTGACACGATCGGCGCTATTGCAGGTATCTCTCTCACGGTTGATGGTACAATCTCTGACGCCATGCCGCCAAGCTGCGTTATAGTCGCTATTCGATCCACTGGGTTGTATGCCACGTGCAATTTAAAGTTTTTTACTCGAGTGGGATCAGCTGCATATGATCCTATAACGGAGAGAATGGTTATAACTCAGGGAGGACGTGTTGGCATAGCAGCTGGATCACCTGAATCGCAATTGCATGTTATCGCGAGTTCATCAAAACCTCTACGGATCATGGCAACGAGCTCAGGAATGGTGGAATGATCGCGCAACGCCGATTAAATGCTGACTCATCATACACAATGAGGACGGTGGAGCAGCAGCTAACGGCGTATCGTTTGGGACATACACGAATGACAATTTGCGTTTCTTTACAGCCGGTGGTAATGCAATGCTTCTGAGCACAAGCAAACGACTTGCAGTCGATCGTGAAGATCCCGAAGCTACAATCCACTCTGGGGGTGCCATATGGGCTGACGATGCGTTTCACTGCAAGGGCAACGCCAGCAATGCATACTATCGATGGAACTGGGGTCTCAGCAACTATCCAGCCATCGGGAATGACGCAACAAGCGGAGCGGTTCGAATTGGATCATGCAATGCTTCTTATATATGGCAGAGCTATATCTCTGTCAGGGCTGGCAGCTTCACGAACGCGAGTGACCGTCGCATCAAACGAGACATCATTGACATACCCTATGGCTTAGCTGAGGTTATGCGTATGCAACCAAGGAAGTTTGCTATGAGATCTGATGATTCATTGCATGTGGGATTTATCGCCCAAGAGATGCTCGAGCTCATACCTGAGTGTGTGTCGGGGGTTGAATCGCCTGGCGATGAAATGAATGACTCAAACGAGCCGACAAATCCTATGGGTATCGATTTAGCATCATTGGTATCAGTATTGGCGAAAGCTTTTCAAGAGCAGCAAGCTCAGATAGAGGAATTGAGAGCAATAAGCAAAGCTTAGTGTCCTTGACACGGGCTTGGCGCCCTTTGTCGTCAGACAAATTATCGCTGAGTGAGTATAGACAATGGTCGCGTTCAAGTTTCGAGTTTCTCAACGAAAGGGGAAAAGTATGATGCTTTGTTTGCTGATGGTCGCATTGTATCTTTTAGGGGTATTAAGAGGAATCCTCAGCCTTATGCACAATACAATGATTGTACGTCGTTGAAAGCGTATCAAAATTGTGCTCATAAGGATAAGAAGCGGCGTGAAGCGTACTACAAGCGACATGGTCCAACAGGCGAAGAAAACCCATACACAGCCGACTAGTTTTCCAAAACTTTTTTATGGTAGATAATATAGGAATCATGGGTTGTATGCCAAGTAAAGCGATCAAAACGAATTTAACGTCTGATAATCCAAATCAGGTTATAGGATCAACCATGCTTAGAGCGGATCGGATAGTAGTCTTAGGGGATTCAGTATTCCTACCAACCAAAAATGGCGATGGTGAGGATGCTATACTTGAAATATCTATCAATGATAAAAAATCGAAGTCCATCGAGGATATTGAAATAAACTCGTGTGGAGTGGTATTAAGTAAGCTTAGAGCCCTTGGCTCGGTGCTTGCGCCCCTTGCCTTCAGGTAATTGCTTAGATAGCAAAAAACGTCTTCACGGGCTTTTTTTCTTGGGTTGGTAAGCCCGCATACGGCCACCTTTGGTTGGGGTCGAAGCATCTACCTTCCTGATTGACTTATCGAGATCAGTGGCCCATACAGCGGCCTGAGTCTGCTGAGGGCGGTCATGAATGATAAGATTCTTCATGATAGCTTTGAGTTCAGCGACGTTGTTATCGGCGTTATCGCCATAGCTACCAGCTGAGCTGGAAATAATGCGGGGGTTAAAGAAGAACATGGTTATAGTAGTCTCGTGATCATTTCTTTAAATTCTTTATCATCGATGAGACGATTGCTGTACATATCTACTGTGAGCGACTTGAGCTGCATGATGATGCTCGGATTATCATTCCCAAGCTCAACCTCCCCCTTGAGCTTGTCATACTCAGCTCGAAGTGTTTCAAGTGGATCCGTGAGCTTATCGTGGAAATTGTACTGGAGATGAGTTATGGCAAGGATCTCCTTGAACATTTTTTTATCTTCGATGCTAAGCTTGTCATACGTAGGCTGATCGATAGGATTCTTATATACAAGACTTCGGAGCATTGATTGAAGGCTATCACTAATCTGACACTTAGGTCCGCACTTGCGTCGATTAGTTTGAACGATAACAAGTGTCTTCGCATCGAGGTCAGGAATACGGATGTACTTGCTACGGAGTTGTCGATAAACGTAGGCACTTGGCGTAGCTAAGCCCGGAATCTCGTTCAGATTGTAGGTTCTTTCCACGTCTGACCACTCCGTCGAGGGGGGCTACACCTGCTCCTCTTAGACCACGACCTTTAAGCCCCTCTCCGCGAGAACGCTTTGCGAACTCGTCATCTTCCTCGATCTCCTGAGCTGCATCGCTGTATCTTGTAGCCTTCGCGTTAAATACAGCTTTAGTAGCTCTCATAGCTGATTTCGCTGCCTTTAGTGCCGATCGAGCTGATTTTGAGCTATTTCCTTGACAGCATTCTTTGACTCATGATATCGCTTTTGCCTCACCATCTTCCTGATAAGCCCGTTCAGAGTCATCGTGAAGCTTTTGAAAATTAATTTATAATATGGTTCAATACCTTGTCGTCTGATATCATGAGCCGTATTCATGATTACTTCATTCAATATTTTAAGATTATCATCAAGATTTTTGCGTCTTTGTTGATCAAGTTTCTTACTTTCAACCAATGTTGCTGCTTCCTCATCATTTGATGGGAATGGATACTCAACTTCCTTAAGATAGTTATCCGAATCCTCAAATCCATCGAGCAGCGACAGGAATGTATCCATCCATCTGATATTCTTCATCAATCCCTTCCACCCCTCTCCAGATACTTGCTTATGTTTTCCATTTCTAATGTTCAATGGTCTGGTTTCAGATGGCTCACCAAAGTAGTATTCAGGATGAGTTTTAGCAGTACTCTTAGCCTCAACGGTAGGTTTGAGTCTGAACGGGATTGTAACATCTTTAGAATTAATTTTTCCTGTAATAATCAGTTAAGATTTGTTTAGCATCATTGTCAGCGTTAGATAGACTTTGATTCATATCTTCATCAATTCCAGTCATTGTACCCTGGCGTGCCTCTCCTTCACCTTCTGTGAAATCATTCACATCAATTTCTTTCTCCACAACCCCGATCACCTCTAATTCAAGTCCTTTCGATCTGACCATATCTACAAATAATTTGAGTATTAGTTGCCAATTGACCTTGGTGATAGCCGGCTTCATTTGATTACTTTCCTTACCAAAAACACCAATAGTACTTCCCTTGATCCATACATAACCGTTCGCATCAAAAGGGGTTGCTTTGTTGGTTCCTTTGAGGATAGGAACAATCTTCCTCATTAAACCATTGGATTCAAGTAGTTCCTTGTTTTTAGCAACGATCAAATACATTTTTAATTTACTATCAGCCTGATCAGAAGTTGTGGATGTTGAATTATCGAAGAGAAAACTGTCTTCAAGCCGCTGTTTGTTTTGCTTATAGTCAAGCGGTGTGCTTGATAGGCGACGCTTATTACCAATAAGCCTCTCCCATACCTGATGCGGTGCATTTTTATCCTCTTTACCCATCTCACTTCGCTCACGTTTCTCAGTGACATAACTGAGGAATCTAACATCGTTTGTGATGACAAATCCAATATGATCATATGTCTCTTCCCAATCAATGCTTGGAACTAAAACAATCTTGTTCAATCTAATACTGTATGTCTTAGCTCCGTTTCCAATATAACATTTCGTTAGCTGACGTCCATTAGAAGCAAGGGGATGAATACCGAGTTGAGCAAGAATCGGATAAACCTCAAATATTTCCCCAACCGCTTTCTTAAATTCGCTTTGAGAGATTTGCTCATCATCGCTAAATAGAGTATCAACTGTTGGTGATTCATCCTCACCAACCGCGACATCTGATGTAATAGGTCGAGCTTGAACGTTTTGATCATGTTTTTCAACACGAGGAGTGTTAGTTCCATTTTCTACTGTTCGAGCACTATTATCGACTCCGACATCTATCATAGGGGGGCGAACATTTACTTGAGGATCAATTGATACATCAGGGTTTATGTTGGAGTTTTCATTATTCAGATTTTTTTAAAGTCTGATTGGGCAATCACCTGATCAACATATCATTCAAGGTTTGCTTAACTTCTGTTGGAACAGGCCCGTCAGGACCAACACTCATATTGGTCTGAGTGGATTCAGTTGATTTCTTCGCTACAGTAGTGATACCATTGGTAATATCCGTCGCCCACGATGCGCCTTCGTACATTTCACGCTTGGCATTAGCTTGCCGAACACGACGTTGAGATCGCTCAAGAAGCTCCTGTCGTTTCTGCTCTCTCTGAGCGAGGGATGTAAAATGGGGAACATTGTGTCTATATCATCAGAATCATAAAAGAATGAGTAGATAATTGCCAGTAGCTTGGCATGACCGAGTCATGACGAAATGAGACATAAGAATGACAGATGTGATTTCGCTATTTTAGAAGGCTTAGGTAACGATCCTTGATGCAGTGGAATGGAACGCCAAATATTGTCTCCAATTCGTATCGATACTTACGGCTAACTACTGTCTTACGAAAATTTGAAGCTGCATCAAGATTCAGCAACTCGTGTTTAATTCGGCTCACTTCCTGGATGATCCACAACTTTCGCCGTAGCTTAGCAAGCTCACGGTCCTTTTCTAAACAGCTGGAACACATTATGAAGGAATTACTATATATATGTCAAGTCATATATTTTTCCAAAAATCTCACCAAAAAAACTTCAAATAGTATACTTGAGTCAAAAGCTTACAGAGGACGTCTCTATCGAATTTATTTACAAGCTGATTATGACTCATTTTTTTGACGCGGGGTGAAACCCCCGTCCGGAGCGACTACGTCAGCTCTTTGTTGCCTCCCAGTACTCCTTTTCAAGAGTCGATCTCCTGTTTTTGTTCATTAAACGGAGATTTGAGACTGGCTCCCACGAATCAGGTTCATTACCAACTCACTGAACCTAGTATCTGTACTTTCCAGTTCGCAACTTTTTGTGGTCTAAGATCTTCTCTGCTTCAAGGATATCACCTCGGTTGATGGTTGCTTCAGTCGTCGCCGATTGCACCATCTTGAGATCATTGGGAGCCTTGTAGAGTGTGTGCCCATTTTTTTTTTACTTGATTTGGACGCGATAACCATCCATTCCAACAATCGAGTACACTTTTTTCCACCTAGCAGCTTCCTTATCAAACGTCCTCTTCTTTAGTCGGTTAAGGACATTGGTACCAATCTCGAGCTCATTATCAATTTTATCAGCTTCTGCTTGGTTATGGTTCAACTCAGCCTCAATTACCTTGCCTTTGGCTTCATTGGGTGTCATTCCAATTGATCGATGAGAAGTGGTGTTGTAGTTAGTAATAATGTCGCTGATGAGCTTTTGCGTCATCCCCTTAGGAGACATTTTGGTTAGTCTCTGCTTCAGCGTTCTATTGAAGCGCTCGATTTTCCCCATAGTACCGTGATCACCAGGCTCATTGTTGAAGCGTTCGATCTTCTTTGCTTTAAATAATTGCTGAGCTTTTGAGTTCATGCACTCAGACCCATTGTCGCTTGTGATAATACCTATCTTATAAAATCGGACGAAAGCTTTTAGTGCTATTAATACCGTAGCAGCTGTCTTATTCGATAAAAGTCTCGCGTACCCGATGCGGGAGTTAATGGTGATACCAGTCAGAATCGGTTGTTTTCCCCAGAACGCAAGGTCGATTTGCTAAGAATTCGGGTTATGTGAGGCGATTTTGAACCCATCGAATCTCTGCTTTTGCTCTTGGAATCTCTGAATTTCTGACTGTGTAGCATATCAATCCTTCACCAGTTTTAGAGTTATCTTGGGATCTAACTCACGAGCCTTCTCATGTAGAGCCTGAGCACCGATATAGCCAGTTTTAGTGTCATAGTAAAGTTTCGTAAGTATCTCATCCATGGTATATGTTAGATGGACATAAAAAATGTGATAGCTTGGATAGTGATTAAATATCAAGAGCTACGGTAGTAATACCATCCTCAAGCACAAGCCGCTTGTCATAGAAATATGATAGCGCTGTCTTTGTCTGACTGTAGGTGATGATAGATTTAGTCTCTTTCGACAATCTAACCTCCTTGTTAGTGCCTTGAAGTGTGATACGATCTCGCACAACAGACTCGAACCCATTAGGGCTAAGAACATCACTATTGCGTCCACGACCCTGTTGCACACCCTTGGCTGAAACCTTGACCTTGTACGATTCGTCTGGTAGATAGCTGATGTAGTTTTTGGAGGATAATGAGACCATAGCATCACCTGACAATTCATCCTTAAATAGACCAGGGGTACGACGATCAAACTTAGCCACATCCGTGTTATAATCACGTGGGAGCCAATCATACTTGTGCTGTTTGAGTGCTCACGTAGATCAGGTTTGATACAGTCTTGGAACGGATTATCACAACTGAACGCGATGTAGGCGGAGTCCGTATCCATCTCCAGATACTGAAAGTCTGAACGATCGAAGTAAAAGTCGATGCAATCATAGTAGAACTGGAGCATGCGTAGCTTAGCGAGCTGGTAGATAGCAATCGACAAATGGATCGGGTTCTTGTGCTTTAACCTGCGCTTCATCATAGTAAGCTCGCAAGCATCGTTGAGCTCCTCTAATCCATGAAAGGTGAAGTGCTCAATCTTTGAAGCAACTGCCTTCTTATCTGACTCATACTTAATTTCCTTGTGCTTGCTCATGTCCATTCCAGATCGACCAAAAGCACTTTTCCCTACTAGCTTCATCATCTCAGCAATCATAGCCTTGGAATTGTCAATATCACCCTCTCGCCGAGCGCTAGACACCGCTTCCATGAATGAAGCAAATGCCTTGTGTGAGCTAGCTTTGATGAAGCTGTATGTCTGGGTGATTTCCATACCATGAGATAGGTACCACTTGAGCAAAGGCGTGTAGATTAGGATTTTCTCACCAAAGCAGCTACCAATCAATTTGCGAGCTGGCTTCGATCTGCTTTTCTCTCGTTTGGTTGTAGTCATACATATGTTTACCAATGATACTCTCATCCGTACAGTCAATCAGTGTATTTTTGAAGATGGGGGTCATCTCACCAAAATACTGCTTCAAGTGTTCTGGTGTCTGAATATCACTCTCGAGAAAGCCGAAGATCTTATCGTTCTTGATGTCCTCAACAATGTCTGGATAAGCTTCGATAGTTGTAAGTCTTCCGCATGGCATGTCATTACCGAGAGCCCAGAGATATAGAGCATTAGCATCGTACCCGATTACCTTCTTACACAGCTTCCCACCACGAATCTTCGTCTCATTGCGCTTAGCGTAGCGATTGAAGATAATGGATGGACCACCAGCAATGTTAGCTTTCATCTTACCGTAGATGCCCTTCTCCTCCTTGTCAATGGAATAGACCAGTCGCTCTGAGCTGAACTCGAGCAGCTTCTTGTAGCGGAAACCCTTGAGAGACATATCCTTGCGAGCGGTGTTGCACGAAATACAACTAATCAAGATGTTGCCGTCGATGTGCCCAAGCTTGTTATTGATTCGATCAGCTGAGACAGTTTCAGTGCTCAAAGGTCCGTAGCAAAGACCACAAAGATACTTCTGTTGATTTAACAGTATATCTAGGTGTCCTAACGTCATACCAAACTCGCGCTTAGCCTCAACATCCTGACTCTTGTAGCCGCTCATACGCTTGCTAGGGAATCGAAACGCTTGAGGAGACGTCTTACTAGGATATTGGAGATTGTCGTAGCATGTTTGATACATGACTTTCTCCGAGAGACCGGGTAGGGATACACCATCAGCAAACATGTCAAGTTCAAAACGCTTGAATAACTCACGCTGAGCCTTTATGGCATTGATGAAAGGTACCCCATCCAAGTTGTTGTACCAGATCAGCAGGTCCTTGATCGACTTCATCTCATAGTGCTCCCAGACGAATTGCACGCGGTTATAGTCATCATCGCTGATGCTAGTTCCACGGAGATCGCTATCGAAAGCTGGCTTAGGAGGAATCGTAGTCTGACTTAGAACGTTGAACGAGGTAATGAACTCGTACGGGAAAATGCCCTTACCTAAGCCGCAGACACATCGAATCTTGTTGTCGCATTTGCAGTCGCCTAGATATGTGCTGAGGTACTTTGCATAGCTCGTACCAGCTGGTATACAGTTGCTAATATCGAGCATTTTCATGTTCGAAGTCGCAATGCAAATGTAGCTAGGATTTTCGATTACCGATTTGATGTTGTCTGTACCAATAAAGGCGAAGAGATCGTTCTTAATCAGATTTACATCGTAGCGACCGCTGTTGAACCCAAGCACTGGAACTTGATCAAGGTGCTGCTTTATCCTACCATAGTCAGACCTCTGCTTACCAAACCCGAGGGTGCTATGGAAGTCGAAGAAGCTGGCATATCTCCCTTCTTTAATCCAACCATCCACATCGATCATCTTATAGGTCTTGTTGGGTTTAGCACCTGGAATCTCCATACCAGTCAAGCCGTGAGCATCGATAATTTTCCGCAGGAGGATCTCGTACTTGTGCACGTTGTACTGCTGGATCTTGATCGATACATGGTGAATATATTCGAACATGTCCGATAGTAGCATCTTCGGTTCATCGCTGACGAAGCAACGCACCTCCTCGATTAAGCTATCCGATACAGATACTGATACGGGGATATGCTCATTGGTGAAGATAGTATTCTCACCATGCTGTGTCATAACTAGCTTTAGAATGGCCTCAAAGTCATACACGAGATAATGATCTAGGTACTGATCAATGCCCTTGATGGAGTACTTGTTTAGCATTGATCGAACAGTGTTCGGGGCAGTTATATCTTTGCCCCATACAAAAAATTTCGAAATTAATTAATTCAAATACTTGACGTAGGGTCTGTCGCGCGTTTGCAACCAGCGATAGTATTTTGGATCGTGAGCCTTGACCCAATTGAATGTCTTATCACTGTACTTGTCTTTGCCTCCAATAACCGTTCTTGGGAGTAAATTACGAGCTAAATCCAGTCTAGAGGCTTCAGATACGATATCAGACTTAAATAGGAAGCGGATGTAGGAGTCATCCACCCCCAATAACGACTCTGGCTTTCGATTTCTGTACTTACCAAATGCTAACCTCGTCTCACTAAAAGAAGTCAGACCACGGTCTCGACACTCCTTACAGTATTTGTAGCTACCTCGGTACCGACATTGGCAGCCGAGGCACGCCTTATAGTGCCCACCAAAGAGCTTAACACACTCTGAACCAACGAAGTGATGGTTCTCATCGATGTCGATAATAAGGAAGTGTCGCTTGATCGGGGTGTTGCAATAACACCGTGGGTTGACATTAGGTCGATAGCCAGGGCACGGATAAACTTGCGTTTTACCTATAGGTATTTATTCACCCTCTACTGCATGCCAGAACCACCCAGACGAATGGTACTGACTAAGGTCACCGAGGGCATCCTTCAAAATCGTAAGCGTGGTACCGTCAGTCATCGTCTATATCGGATTGACTTTTTATGTGAGATTGTTTTTTAAATAATTAACTAAGTTCGGTTTCACCGTTAAGTTTGGTTTCTCTGGCACTAAGTTCGCATTTGGGCTTCCGCTTGTGTGTTCGAATTTGGTCCCTATTCTTATCGTCATACCCCTTTTGACAGGATAGACGAGCTTCGCGCGTGCGCTGGTAGTAGCGCTTCTGCGCTTCCTTGATACGCTCTTTGCTAGCGAGATATTGATCGGGTGAGTACGTCATCTTTATATACTATTAACTTTATATTTGTTAAGATAAAATATATTGGTTTTCCCTGCTGCTTGCAGTATCCAATATGTAGCCCACCTTGTTCAGCTGCACCATTCCTACGAGACCGGCGTTCGTCGTTGGACTTACCATTCCTACGAGATCGGCGTTCGTCGTTGGACTTGCGACTCGGCAACTGAGAAGTCTTAGCTAACACGTGCGGAAAAGAAATCCATCTTTTCAGCCAACGACATTCCTTCCGACCAAAAATCTTCAAATTCGTCTTCATCTGGGTGAATCCACTTCGCTTTGATCGCTTTCTTCCGCGCTAATCGGGCTTGTAAGTTCAAGCAGCGCTTGTAGGGACGCTCCACAGACATGAAGCACAGTGGTTGACCTTCGACGTCACCAAATTTTGTCTGAATGTTGAAATCAGTACCAGGTGCAAGCCTTGGGCCACGTTTTTTCCAGTGTTTCGATAGTGTTTGGCCTCGAAGCAGAAGATCGCGCTGGTCTGGATTCAGCTTTGCGAACAATCGCTGTCGTCGCAATGAAGGATCGAAGACTTTCAAACGGAACTCGTTGCTGCCCTGATCGTAAATGAAACTGATAGTAGTAGGTAGCGGCACATTATACCGTCATTTTTTTACTTACCGTATTTTACCGCCGAGAACACTCCAAGAACCTTCTTTTGAGACAGCTATTTTGACGACGCAACCTCTCGACCACCTGAGAGCGAAAGCGACGCCTTTTGGATCTTGGCGTAGTTTTAGAACTATTACTGCTGGACCAAAAACATTCAAACTAATTGATAAAAACAATATTCGTAGAATATTACGCCGGCAGTTTTTACCGCAAGGAATAGTGCGACTATAATATATGTGGCGTCTCATCATTGGGTGGAAGTCAATGTCACACCTTCATCTCCGCTTAAATACGCTCGGAATTTCTCCCTCCCTTCTTCCTCATTCCAGAATCCGCCGCCTGAAGGAAAGATGGTGAAGCTTTTCTGTGCGATCGTTGGTGCGGCGGAAAGCGTGTTCTCGGTGAGGGTAGATGAGAGCGACACGGTGGATGAATTGAAGAAGGCGATCAAGGCGGAGAAGATGTACCAGGACAGCTGCAGCTGTTCCTGGCGAAGACGGAGGGCGGCGCGTGGCTGACGGACGACGATGCTCTGGACGCGGTGCTTCAGAGCGGAGATGTTTCTTCCTACGTGAAGATGCGCGCGTCGTGGAAGCTGTCCAAACCAAGTCTCTTTGGGCCGAACGTGTCGCTTGGAGAGGACATGATTCACGTGCTGGTGGTGGTTCCGGGGAAGGGGAAACGCTGTCGGGCGGATGGATGGTTTGGTGAGTCTTTCCTTCCGCTGCCGAAGAAGCGCAAAGTGGACAAGAACAAGGAAGAGATCAACCAAGTTACGAGGTTTTTCGAGATGAGAGATTTCCCTCCGTTGGCGCACAAAAAGATCGAATATAAAGTGATCGTGGAGAGGAAGGCGTATCGTGTGATTTTTACCGAGTTGATGAACGAAGTACAGTCAAGCTTCGAATACGTTGAACCAGGCAAGGATAGTGAACCAGGCAAGGATTCCAACGTGATTGTCACGGGGAATCCCGGTATTGGGAAGAGTCGGTTCTACCTGTATTGCATCTTTCAACTCATTCTTGGTGAGCGAGAGGATGTTAAGAAGCTGCTCCCATACGAGTTGGTGTTGAACTATGGCTCGGACTTTCGCAAGTACGATGCCGAACGCAAGGAATTTGTTGAATTGGACGGAGAGGAGGTTGTTTCGCTGCAGACGCAACGCCGTGTGCTCCGGCTTGTCGAGGCAGCATCAACACAACTTGTTGGCTGGAGCGGAGTCTCGATTTTGTTTGCTTCACCTGGTGTTAAAGGCATACAGGATTTCGCAAAAGTGGACGGGGGGACGTATATCATGCCAGCGTGGACCTTGGAGGAGTTGAGAGAGTACAACTCATTGCTTCCCGATAACTTGCAACTTGCCGAAGACGACTTGGTTTCGAGATACGACATCTTCGGTGGAATTCCTCGGTTCGTCTTCACGAGAGCGTCTAACGTGAACGTCAAAATACACTGGATGAGGCAGTCAACTCATTCAGTGCGATGAACATCATTTCTTATGCAAGAAGCAATCACTCTGTGAAGGAGGAAGACTATAGCCATCGTGTCCTTGAAATGGTACCTACCCGGGCTGATTTTCGCGCGGACTACCATTTGGATTTTCTGTCCAAGCACATCGCCGAATTGGTTGTTGCCAAAGTGCATGGAGAGAGCCTCGATAAAATATCGGAATTCGCTGTAACTCACGATGATGATGACTCGGGAAGTACGTCTGTGGTCCGCGGCAAGATATACGAGATGCTCTGCCACAAATGGTTAAGTCTGCCCCAGCAGAAAAAACTACACTTTCGCTCGCTGTGCTCGACAACTCTGAACGATTTGACCATTCCACAAGAGATGCAAACGGTACGCTTCACTGCTCTTGACAAACTACAGCTTGCTGAGGGCTGGACGTACTACCGGCCGACATCGAAAACGTTTGGAGCGCTGGATGCATTCATCTCCGATGGAAACAAGTGTTACGGGCTGCAGATGACACTCAACGAGGACCATGGTATCAAAGCTGCGCCAATGAACAAGTTTCTCAAGTGGTTGAAGGATGATGCTCGCCTCAACACGGATCAGTTTTACTTCATATTCGTGGTTCCAAGAAAGATTGCAGATTCATATCGCAAACAAGCAGCCAGGACGACAACCGGTGCAGCCAGCCAAAAGCCTGGAGCTTCGGCGAAGGTGAACCAGTTTGTAACAGCACTGGACGTATTCAGTGGGGGCAATTGATTTTTTTAGTCCACGCTTCAAAGTAACTCCGAGTTCCAGGCTACGTCGGGAGCTGATCGCTTTGGATCTAATCGTTCGCAAAGACCCAGTAATGGCACTTTTTACTGACTTGAACGCCGTGTGGATGTTCTTCTGATTCTCCGGAGATGAAGATGGCTGTGCTCTCATCCAGACGGCGACCATCGCGAATCGAGGGGAGGCTTTCGAGGTGATCAGGACGCTGTTGGCGCAGTCTCCCATTATTGGTACCGAGATTAAACTCCCGTACATTCAAAATCCCGTGAAGAGATTGAAGCTGAAAAATGTGTTACCACCTATCGGAGAGGGTGAAAGTGGCGGGATTCGTGAGAGCATCGAACGATACTATAATATCGCCAGTATGTTAGGTCCCGACTTGGACATGGCGCGTGCGATAAGGGCAGATCACTCGATCTATTCCCACGCTGAGTTATTTCAGCTGATTCTTGGATCGTCGTGCTGCATTAAAAAAAAAAAAATTCATCCTGATAAATATAAAGTTTGTAATATACAAAGATGGCGTACTCAGCCAAGCAATACCAAGCTAACAAAGAGCGAATCAATGCCGCACAAAAGCGCTACTATCAGTGCACACGGGACACTCGCTTGTCATACCAAAAGAGCTACGACGATAAGAATAGAGACCAAATTCGAGCTCAAAAGCGTAAGCCTAAAACCGAACTTATTGAAGACAAAGTCGAACCTAACAGCGAAACCGAACTTAATTAATTTTTTTCTGATAAAAAGTCAAGCCTAATAGGCAATGACAACACCAGGCTGGCTTAAAACCTCCAACAATGCATAAGTCAAATATTTGAATTAATTAATTTCAGATTTTTTGTATATTAGTATGATATAAAGTCGATCCTGAGACAAGATCCAAAATATTATAAAGTCAAATTTACGAGAATAATATAGCCACGCTTATATATAGGCAACATGTTTGCATACGAGCTCGAAGGTCTAAAGAGATTGAATATTACACCTATCAAATGGGGTAGTAGCTTCCGTGTTAAGGTACGCTGTCGTACTGGAAAGATGGTATTTGTCAGCAACATCTCCAACCCCAAAAATATGAAGCTGGTAGCTAAGCAGTACAATGTTGGTATCGATACTCTCAAGAAGCACATGTCTCCTGACTACAAGGCTGACCCGAAATATCGCTTCTACCAATGTCGAGTATCATTTATACGAGGGGATTCAGCCAGCAGAATTCTACGACGCACTCGAGAACGTACTTGCGAGCCAGAAATCTGCTTTCAAGATTAATATTGCACTTGGATACAACCTCGCTAGTCGAACAGATGATAGCGATACCCGATACTTCCACCCGAATTTGAGCAACACCTCGGTGTTCAGCTCACCGATTGCTATCAATAGCAAGGGTGATATTCGCAAGAAGGTCATTTCGGAGATTCGTTCGATGGAATTAGCTGACAAGCTTAACTACCCCAAATCGGGATATCTGGTAAAGGCAATCACTGGATTCAAGATTTACATCTATCAGCGCGAACACGCACTGGGTGATAGTAAAGCTGTCATTCCAAAGATTATCCGCGACAACAAGAGTGTAATCAACTTCCCAAAGACTAACAACAAGTGCGTATTTCATTGCATCGCATACCACAAGCAAGATGAACCAAAAAAGGATCCATGTAGAATTCAAGCTCTGGTAAAGCAGACATTCAAGCAGTACTGCTCGTACAAGGACATCAATTATACACTAAGCCTGTTTCGCAGTTTCAAACCAATCGACATTCTCCAGTTTGATGAGCTTGAGGACTGCTTTCAGCTATGCATTAATGTATTCATGATGGATGTGGAGACGGGAAATGTTGAATGCATCCGACGTTCTGACAAGGTGTACGATTTATCAATATTCTATCTCACGAGAATCATGCTCTTTACATTAAGAATATTGATATGCTTCAGTGTAAATACCAATGCCCAAAGTGTGAGATGGTGTTTGTCAGCTCCGACAAGCTTTGAAACCATAAGAAGAACCAGTGTGAGCTCGTAAATATTGAATCATTCCCTGAAGACCCGACTATTTATCGCCCAGCTTCAAATACAATTCGTTCGCTACTGACAAAGTACTCTATCAAGAATACCGATCAATACATCGATCATTTTATTGTTTATGACTTTGAGGCCATTCTTAAAATTACGGCGATTCAACATGGGAAGAATACTGTCATCACGAACGAGCACATCCCGGTGTCCGTCTCTGTAGCTGATAGCTTGACGGAGGAGGTTCGCTGCTTTGTAACTGATAATCCGAAGGCATTGCTCAAGGATATGTTCCAGTACATTAATGATGTCGGAACGAAGATCCAGAAATACAATGTCTCCAAGTACGAGGCCTTGCTTCGTAAGATAATCGACGCTCAAGGTTTGACAGGCATGGAGGTTCCAGGTACTCCTCTTGGTAATACGTACAAGACACAGGATGTGGATGCTTGGATTCAATCTGGAGATTTTGCCGGCTTCTTTGATTTTCACAACAAGCTTGGGTATGGTAAGAAGCGGTCGGACTATGGTAAGATCAAGCAAACTCTGGATCAGGTACCAGTCCTTGGCTTTAATTCAGGGCGCTACGATATCAACCTAATCAAGGCAGACTTGTTTGCTACCATTGGAACCGACAACATCAAATCGGTTATTAAGAACCCAAGCTACATGTGCATCGCCACGTCGGACATGAACATGCTAGACATTAGCAACTATGTACCAGCAGGTACAAGCTACGCTAAATACCTATCAACATACCTTGGTGATTGCAAGTGTGATGACAAGTTTCGATGCGTCTGCGGTCTGGGTAAGGGTATCTTCCCATATAAGTACATTACCTCATTCAATGTATTCAACGAAACTGAAGTGCCTCCTCAGTCAGCCTTTGACAGTGAGCTCCGTAATACCAGCATCAGTGATGATGACTACAAGCGGGTACAGTTTGTCTGGAAGTACTATGGAATGAAGTCGATCAAGGACCTACATATTTGGTACAACAATCTTGATGTAGTTCCATTTATCAAGGCTATCAAGGCTCAACGAGAATTGTTCAAGCGATTCGGTCTGGATATGTTTACCGATGGTGTATCTCTCCCAGGTCTATCAGAGAAAGTCATGTATCAAACCTGCTTCAACAATCTCCAGTACCCCACCAATTCGGCGAAAGCATTTAGCTTCCCGTCCAAACGCATGAGTGGATACAAGAGCCAGGATGCTGAGGCTAAAAGAGAGTTCAATATGACTACTGAGCACTTTGACATCCTTCTCAAACAGCAAAAGTATCTGTGTGGTCTATGCTACTGTCAGCTGACCGCTGATACTGCTTCAGCCGATAGAATAAACGACAAGCTTGGGCATATCGATGGCAACATCTTGATCAGCTGTGTGAAGTGCTACACCGCTCGTAAAAACATGTCCATCAAAGGGCTTCGCTACAATAAGTTGCTTGAGTTCAACTCGGATAAGCTTGTCTATAGCATCGATAGGGAAGAGAAAGGTATTTATGCTAAGTTGAAGGCTAACATCGCTGGTGGTCCTTCAATCATCTTCAATCGCTATGCCAAGCGAAATGAGGCGATGGTTCGCGGGGACAAGGTTTGTAAAAAAGATTATCGGATACGATGCCAATGCTTTGTATCTGTGGGCACTCGGTAATGAGATGCCTTGTGGGCGATTGACTACGATTGATGCCTATCCTGGTATTATCAACGACATTGTCAATGACAAAGTATTTGGCTTCCTCGAGTGTGATATTCGTACCCCACCACATCTCAAAGAGTACTTTAGTGAGATGACCCCTATTTTCAAGAACACGCTAATCGACTGCAGCGATGAGAATGTAATTGGTCAGCACATGTTTGAGTACAACGAAGCACGCAAACAAAGCCGAGCAAAGCCAGCTCGTAAGCTAATTGGTAGCTACTTTGGTAAAAAGATTCTTATCTATGCTCCGTTGCTCAAATGGTACATCGCTCACGGAATGGAGATCACCAAAACTTACTGTTTCATCAAAGCCAATTCCCACAAAGCATTTAAACCATTTATGGAGGCGGTTTCTAACGCTCGACGGGAGGGTGATGCTGACAAGTCCAAGGCTATGATCGCTGAAATGATGAAGTTGGTCGGAAACAGCGCTTTCGGTCGATCTGGTATGGACATGAGTAAGCACAAGGAGATAAAGTAGAGTCTAACGACAAAGCCATCAAGAGCAAAATTGAGCACTTCACATTTCATGGACTTGAGGAGCTTCATGATGCGTGTGAGATTACCATGAAGAAACGGCGACTCAAGAAGAAGAATCCGATCCATTTGTCGATTGCCATCTATCAGCTTGCTAAACTACGCATGCTACAGTTCTACTATGACTGTATCAACTTCTACTTCGATCGCTCGGACTTTCAATACCAGGAGATGGACACAGACTCGGCATACATCGCATTCAGCTGTGAAAATCCGTTTCAAAACTGTATCAAACCTGAGCTATGCGAGCACTTCAAGCAGCATAAGTATGATTGGTTCCCACGCGACTATAACAACGAGGTCTCTAAGTTCGATCGTCACACACCTGGTTTGTTCAAGGATGAGTGGTCTGGTGATGCTATGGTGTCACTATCTTCAAAGAACTATATCGGCTATCTACCTGACCAATCTTACAAGGTCAAGGTTAGTGCCAAGGGAGTGCAGCAGGGAGGTGGTCGGAACAGTGATGTACTCAACCCAGATGGCTTTGAAAGTGTTGTCCGTGATCGCATCACACTGCAAGGTACAAACAAAGGCTTTAGACTCAGCAAGGAGACTAAGTCAATCATTACCTATAGTCAAACTAAAACAGCTCTCAATTACTACTACGACAAGCGTCGAGTACTTGAGGATAGTATCACCACCGTAGCTTTGGATATTTAAACGAAGTTGGCTAATCTAAGCAACTAATTAGAGAGATATTTTTTGTCTCATAAATATATAGAGCAGAGCTAGTAGGTACGCTGGATCAGCAACTGGCAAAGTTATATTATGACCCTAAAACGGGATATGTCGGTGCTCAGGCTTTGTATCAGAAGGCAAAGGAGTTAGACCCCAAAATCACATTCAAAGCTGTGAAGGAATGGTATGCGACCCAGACAGGCATACAACGGTTTCAAGAGCAAAAACGGAAATACGATGGATTCAAAATTGCTTCTCATAACCCCAATTCATGGCAAATGGATATTGCGTTCTGGGGAAAACGACCAGTTTTGACGGCTATCAATATCAATTCTCGCCTTGGGTATGCTAAGCTATTGACGAATAAGACTGCGCCAACTGTGCTCACATCTCTTAAAACATTTGTTCGTAGTAATAAGGTCGATATACTCACCAGCGACAATGGAAGCGAATTCATGAACACCCAAGCACAAGAATTCTTCAAATCCAAAAAGATCGAACATTTTAATAACAAACCTGGTGATCATGGTACTATGGGTAAAATCGAAAGATTCAACAGAACCGTAAAGCAGCGATTAACCGAAATCAATCCGAAGCGAATCACACAAAAACTGGTAAATGATATTATTACAAACTACAATAGCACCATTCATCGGTCGATTGGTATGAGTCCTAACGATGCAAAAGGTAAAGTTATAGAAGCTGAGATAACACATAACCAAAAGGAAGCAGAAAAAATTGAAAACGAGCTTGAAGTTGGTACAAACGTCCTTTACCGCCTTAAGAAGCGAACATTTGACAAGGAAGCTGCCAGATGGAGTAGAGCTGTCTATACAATTGTAGGAATGGACGGGTACCGAGTTGAAATTAGGTCAAAGAATGGTCATACACTCTACAAATCACCAAACGATTTGAAAATAGTGCAATCGAAGACAACTGACGCCACAATTAACAAGGGTGATATCTTAGAAGCCGAAAAGATATTAGACCACAAAAAAAATGCGATCTGGTAAATACAAATATTTAGTGAAGTGGGTTGGTAATGAACCCGACTCCTGGGAGCCCCAGGATAATCTCCGCTTAATCAATAAGAATCGAAGATCGACACTCGAGAAGGAGTATTGGAACGGGGTTTCAACACCGCGACAAGAGTCTTAGAGGGTGATAGACTTCAGATCTTCCGGACATTTAACGATTCGCGGAGTTGAGGGCGTCCGTAGATCAAAATGCACACGACGCTTTGGCTCAAGCGTAGGCTTCTCTTTTTTACTTCTTTCTCAAGGAATCGATTGTCATATACCCCCTCCGCGTCGAATGGATCAGTATCGATATATTCGATATTCATCTTCGAGTTAAATATCCCCATCTATATATATACCCAAAACTTTATCAAAATCATGACAAACGACGTTGAAAGGAGAGGATCGAAGATCCCTCAGGGGTCCTATATACACCCTCGGATACCGTCTCCCAATTGCAATGCGTCTACCAAATCGAATGAGAAATGCTCTCGAACCGCTCTCAAGAGTGGATATTGTAAGCAACACGACAAGGACTATAAAATCGCTATGTACAAGCGAGAGCTCGCAAAAATTCACGAGAGAGTTAGGTTCTATGTCGAGAAAACTTCGCGCTTCAACGATATGATCATTGACATTCAGCGATGCGACTACATCAAGCTTCACCTCGCTCGAATCAATGGAGGTAAAGACAGAGCCTACAAGCATGTAATCACCGATCCCACGTATAAAAATCAGGTCGAGGAATTGTTTGATCTACCAATCGATGAGGTTCTTCCCACGTACTATGCTATGCTGAAGCGTCGAAACGACATCGCTCATAAATATACGATGGGCGAGTGGGAGGAGGGGCCAGTCCCAAGAATCGCGAAGAAACGATATCAATTTTCAAAACCACAGCAAAAATAATTGATTAATATATACGATAGAACCATGTTTCCGAACTTCACAAGCATTGCTCAACGAGAGCAAAAGCGATTGGATTTGTTAGAACGTTCCCAGCGACGGGTTCGTCAAGCATTCGCCAAGCGTTCGATGTATGCAGACACTCAATGGGCGTCAGATGCTGATAAGACGCTATCACTATCTAAAAAGACTACGTCGGATGCTTCGACAGATGCCTCAACAGATACCTCATCGGCGACTATTGAGGCCGCAAAAAAAAGTCTGAGTGATACAAGCTCCCAAAAAATCCCTGAGCCCTCACTTGAGTTAAAAGCTGAGACACCAGCTGAGACACCAGCGGAGACACCAGTGGAAGTTCCTGTAAAACCTGATGCAAATGACTACGAGTCTGACGACGACCAGCAAACTAAAGAAGCATTGGTTAAAATTTACAAGATCTATCCAGTGTTTAATAAATTCCAACTACACCCCGTGGATAAAAACGGACGATTTATGACTAAATTCATAATTAAAAATGGTACCACGATTTATACGACAAAGAGCAAGAAATGGGCTAAGGTTGATGCAATTGACTGGGATGCGACATATGACTCAATTAGGATTATAATGGAGACAAACCCACGATTTCTTCAGTATGTCAGTGATTTGAGAAAGGCAAAATCCAATGTATTCCCTGGATATCAGACTACGGAACCGCTGAAAGTATGGGAGAGTCTGATCGGTAAAAAGCGTCGATTATCTGACCCACTGAAGAATGATGACTCAAATCGTAGCAAACAACGGCTTGAGGACAGCTTTGCTGTTGATTCATCGACATCGCCTGACGATGACAATGTAGGGGAATTAACGCCAAATCCATACACACCGAGTTCAGACGAGGCTGAGGCTCGGCATGGAATTAAAAGCGGTATTGATGCCGATATGGATAAGAATCTAACTAATGCTGATAACGATGCCAAACTCATTCTCAGTGAATTCTTTAAAGAGCTTCGCAAACAAAAGGTAAAGCTCGCATTTGAGCCAAATCCAGTTATTGATACTACAGATGGCGGGAAGGTTCAGAACGGTCTCTATTTCAGTAATCCAACTCAGACGCGTCTATTCAATGCCAGATATTCTGATGATAAAAAGGCTACCTCGGCTAGTGATTTACGCGATCTCATGGCGAATATTCGTTGGATGGATACATTCACAGCACTGATAGATGGCTTTCAAATATTTGACAAACATCTAACGGGTATCAATCGAAAGAGTCCTGATAAGAAAGCTGCTCAAGATAACCTAACTCAGAATCTCGGAATACTTGATGGAGTTCTTAAAAGGAATACTAAATCCACTGAGGCAACATCTCGATGAAGGAGACGAGCATTGATCCATATGTATCACTAAAATTGCTACACGACGAAGCCGAGGCTGCGTTCCAGGATTATGGAGAAACTATGAAAAGGTATGATGAGACAAAGCAAGCTACTAAATCCAGACATAGCAAGGCTGCGAAGTCTAATATCAAAGGTGCAACCGCTGCAATGAGAGCTACCAAGGCTAATTATAACAGCAAGCTCAAGAAATACACACTGTTCAAAAAGGGCTACCCTGACATGGATCTTGATGAATTTGACAACATCGCATCTAAACGCGAGGTGGGGAGGACTGTATCATCAATGGTAGATAACGTAGTCGGTCGAGGCCTACGCGGGGCGGGCAGAGCTCACCTTGGAGGTCAGCCAAAGTTAGATGGTGTTGTTCGCAAAGGTCGGACGTACAATCTCAACGACATTCAAGGCATGGCAACGCCCTCCGCCTATACCTACAAACCGTTGGGAAGCAAGTACATTCGAATCCCTGATCTCGATGCAGGAATGCTCGTTATCGTTCAACCTAATCGTCGTAAGGTCGGTCCTAAGCGAGAGGTGAGTGAAGAGCTTCAGAAGATGCTCAAGGATCTGGTGTATTCGACGAATATCAACCAATCATCGTATGATCAACTATCAACCGATGACAACAAAAACCTTCAAGGAGATTCTTGCCGCTACTCATCTCCAGCATAGTTTCTCTGAGAAGTTGGTTGATCCACTGGAGGCGCTCAAGGCCGAATATTTTAAGCTCAAGGGCGAGATCGAGTTAGGTAATGACAATCCCAGTGTTCTCAAGCAATTGAAGGCCATCACTGTGGATATGTATTCGAATCACTTAATTTCTGATGACGAATTCAAAAATGTTATCGTTCGACTACTATAGAGCAGAGCTTAGCGAACTTGTTCGAAAGATCTGCGACCCTTCGAAATTCATTCGAATAGAGTACGATGTTTTTCCTTAACCCACGGATTATTGCTCAGTCAGGCGGCTCCTATGGAGATGATGCCGATCTCAATATCGCTGAGCTCAAAACAATCATGAAGAACTTGATCATTCGAGAGCGGCCCCAAACAACTCAGGCTAAGGCATGGGTTGATACTAAACTTCCAACGACTTCGGATGCATCCACGCAGACTGAGTCCGCCAGCGGCGGTCAGGTTTGGCTGTATGGAAAGAAGAAAAAAACGGTAAAGACCTTCTCGCTGTGAGCTTAGCTTCTGCCATTTCTAACCAATCGATTCTTATAGCTTCGATAGACTCTCATTTTTTTGTCGGCTACTTCGATATCGAGTATCGCACTTTCGCCTGTTTCAGGGTCTTTTGTCGGTAAAAATACGCTATCACCAAGTACAACAATTTGGTCAGCTCTCAGTTGTGTAGAGCCTATTATCTGAGACGGTGGAGAGGAGACTCTCGGAACTCTGTCCGAGGGTCTTCGACCTCGAACATCGTTCGTCTCAAGGTTTGACTCAATCTCCTTACTCGAGAAGCAACCCATTGGTAGATCTATATTAGAGTCGAGACAATTCTCTTCAACTCCTCGATTTGTGCCTGTTGATCCTGAATGGCTTTACACAACACTGATGTCAGCGAAGCGAGATCAATTCCCCATGGATTGATTGGATAACCATTCTCATTCATATCATCATTAGCGCCTTCCTGAACTGCTTCAGGGACGATGTCATAGAGCTCCTGCGCGATAAAACCGACATGCTGAGTTCCTTCCTGGATCATCTTATATTTACGTGGCTTCATAAGCATGACCGCATCCAGACCATAAGGGACATTGGCAATATCTGTCTTTATTCTTTCATCCGAGGCATTGGTATAAGCACCTCCACGGATTGGTACATATCCCAGCCATGATCCCGAGGCATTACATATACCAGCTCTGATAGAGCCCACCGTACCGTCGCTTCCCCATCCCCAGTAGTTCGCGGATGACCAATTGGCTCGGTACGAACATATACTGGACGCGTTGATCTTCGTGTAAAACTCTTCGTTAGCCCATGATGCGCCGCCACTGTGAATGGCCGCTTCTGCGCTAAAGTTGCCGCCGACCATAAACCGACCTGATGTGTTGAACAGAGCCCTAGCAGAGCCATTAGCCATGATCTTGAACGGGTCGTTCGTCATAGTACCTAAACAGGTTCCTCCTCCAGAGCTATTATTGCTACCTCCTGATTCATTATACACTAACATTTCAGCGGTCATCTGAGTAGATTGATCGTTCGACCAGCGTTGAACCCTATCCCATGAGCCATACATCTTTGTAGTATCGCCCTTAACGGCAAACTTCGCGGGTGGGACGTCTTGGCTATTGATAGCCACTGAGTTATCACCGAACCAACATTGTTGCCCGCTGAAGCCGTAATTATCAAATTGAAGACGATTTTGAGCGTACGAACTGCCAACGTACGAGTAAGTGTTTGCGAAGCAATTGGCAGTGCTTTGATAGCTTCCTATACGAATTGATGCTCCAGCGTTGTCCTTCAGAATATTGAGATCCATATAACCGTTATTGCTTCCTATAGAAAGCTGACCAGTAGTACCATGAAGCGAAGCTAATCGATATAAAGCACCTGTTTGACTAGCAGAGCCCTTTGTGTAGAATTTGATATCACTACCATCGTACTGAGTACTAGATCGTCTTAACGTGCTAATAGTTACGCTCGGGGAAGTTGTACTATACGCTCCCGACGAATCGTTTAGGAAAGCTAACCCTACACTGGTTGAGATGATATTCGAATTGTTTCGAAGATACATAGCGTATGATCCAACTGGTAAATAGATTGAATCAGTGTTGCCCGCACTAGTGTTAGATTGAGCTCCTGTGCCTGAGACGGAGAGTGATGATAGACTCAATGAGCTAGGGATTGATGTTAAGAAGCTTGCTAGATTGTACGAGGCACCGTTCTGGGTTAAATTGGTACAACTGACCGTGTTGGCACTAAGAGTACCGCCTAATGAGATTGATGATGTACTAGTCGTAAGCATATTCGCTAGATTGTACGTTGTTCCACCTTGCTGATAGGTAGTCGCATTAACGGTTCCTGCTGTGATAGTACCGGACGAAGTGAATGAACTCGGTACTGCCGTCAAAAACGATGCTAGATTGTATGTTGTTCCATCTTGCTGATAGGTACTCGCGTTGATTGTTCCGGTAGTCAATGAAGTAATGCCGGTAATGGATCCAGTGTTGCTAAGTACCAACGCTTTGCTGTTAGCAGCAGTACCAGCAGTGAGACCGCTAAGATATCCAGCTTCAGTAGAGCCAATAGTGACTGTACCTAGAATTAAGTTTGTCATTGTTAATGATGTGATTCCACTTGTAATCGACCCAGTTGAGTTAAGTACCAGGGCTGTTCCAGCGCTACCTATTCCAGCCGTAATTCCACTTAGATAACTCAAGCGATAGTCATTCCTATCCAAAAATATGGTTTTGGCGTAGTCATAGGTCAAGTAGCCGATTGCATCCAACGAGAGATAGAATCCCGGGTTGTAGATAGCAGAAATGAAGGTTGGTTGGGGATATGAGAGTCCACTCATTTTTCTTCTAATCTATATAGTATCGAACGATAAAACATGAGCTTAGTTCCTGATTACTCGAATGCGATTCCCAAACAGTATAGACCTGGGAAATCGATTATGATTAAGGATTTAGCTATCCCCGCGTTGTATAGAATGATTATGCTCGCTCCGAGCGGATCTGGCAAGACTAACATGGCCTTTCATATTATCAAGAGCTCGCCGAATGTCTATGCATACCTCCATGTCATTTGCCGCAATCCGAATCAGCCGTTGTACGATTACCTTCGCGACAAGCTTGATGGATTCGTCTCCTTCTACGACCCCGACACAGCTCCAACGGTTGATCAGATTCGACGAACTCCCCTCGCGAGTGGTAAGCCAGAATTAGTGATTTTCGATGATATCACAACCGACAAACACGTACTCGAAAGATTGGTATCGACGTTCTACATCCGATGCCGACACTACAAAAAAAAACTGAGCTCAATTCTTCTGGCTCATAGTTTCTTTGCGCTACCTAAGATGATTCGCTTAAACTCAGAGCTGTGCGTCATCCTAAAGGCTAATTCGAAGCGAGATCTACAAGTCATTCTCAAGGATTACAATCTGCCCGGAATAAGCCAGGAAATGATCTTCCGAGCATACAATAAATGCACGTCGCACATTGGTCAGGCGTTAATCATCGATGGAGTCAAGGGTCAGATGCGTTGGAATTTTGATAAAAGTTTAGATCCGCGGGAGCTTTGATTTCCTAAATATAGAGAAGAAAGCTAGACGTAGTCAGTGTCTTCGACCCTAACAGAGTTATACAACAACAATGGCGTCATTTGTCAAAATCGATAGCACTAACTTGGTCCAAGATGGTCTTAACTCCCAGTGGCGGTACTCGTTCCCCGGATCTGCTGCTGATTTCTCTGACTCAGTATGCGCGATCCAATCGATTAGTCTCTACAATTCCGAATTCAACATTGATTCGCTGGCTTTTGCCAACAATACGTTCGAGGTAGAGGTCCAGACTGCTGGAACCACATCTACGATTAGTGTTAATCTTCCTGATGGATACTTCAGCTATGCCGATATCAATCGCTATATTCAGACCGCGTTGGTCTCGGCTGGCGCTTATCTCATCGACGCCAGCGGCAACAATGTCTTCTTCATTCAAATCAGTGAGAACTCAGTCTATTATGCTTGTCAGCTCGATTGCTCACCAACCCCAATCGCTATTGGAACATGCACAAGACCTGCAACAGGGCTTTACTCTGCTGGTGGACCAGGTCTCCCAACCACGACTCGCGTTTCTCGTCTAATCATTGACAATGCTTCGTTTGAAAAGGTAGTTGGCTTCACGAATGGTACATATCCGTCGGTTTTACAAACAACCGCTTACTCACTGATCTCGAACACTACCCCCATGGTTCATTCCACATCGAGCTACATTGTACGTTGTGTTCTTGTTAAGAATGACTATGTCGTGTCTGGTGATATTCTGAGCGCTTTCGATAGAGGTGATGCTGGTATTGGTCAATTGATTGCTTACAAACCGAGTCAGTATGCTTGGGTGAATTGCTTCAACGGTGCTCGATCTTCGATTACGATTACCATTTACAACCAGAACGATCAGCGCGTTCATTTTAGAGACACATCCGTTTCGATTATGCTTCTGATCCGTTCAAAGAAGTAAGCAAGGGAAAAAAAGCTGCTTAATTTTTAAGTTAGAGACGGAAGCTTCCAGCGAGCTTAGCGGGCTTACGATTAGATCTCAGATTCGCAATATACGCCTTAGCGTCAGCGCTACCCTTGACTAATTTAGTCTTCTTAGACGCTACGCCCACACCGAAACGCTTTTAATACCACGGCGAACAGTTCGAATCATATCGTGGTGGTCGGGGTTCTCGGACTTGCTGATGAGATACTTCTCTCCTTGATCAATGGCATCAGTGATCAGACCCTTACGCTTGGCATAGCCTAATGCTGCTTTAGCTGTCTTCTTAACATCAACAACAGATATACGTCCCCCAGACGTAGCTCCGGTACCCTTATCAAGCTCAGTATCGCTATCACTGTCATATACACCGACTCCGGTTAGAGACTTGAGCGCTGCGCGAGCTGGGATCCCAGCTTCAGGGGCGCCAACTGCTGTTGCTAGCGCTGGAGCGGCGAAGTCGGCGGCCTTGCTAAGTAGTCCGCTGTCTTTAGCGAAGCGAAAACCTTGCTTAATGCCATTCCAGATTTTACTCCATACTGACGAACCATGCATACCTCCACCATTAAGATGCTTGAAGGGATAACTGATTTCCTTCTTAGTAATTGATAAGCGCGTTCCCTTACCAGCTTTACGAGCTCTTAGAGCTTTGGCATACGATTCTGGGTGCAGATTTAGGGTGGCGCCAGATCCACTTAGCTCATCTTTCGTTAAGGACAGTGTCCCTGACTTGAAAGCCCGCTTGAGCTTTGACTCAGGGATAGAGGCTGAAACTGCTAACTCTTTGTACATGATTGATCTACATATGAGTTCAGAGAGAATTAATCAAGAATACAATATAGTCAGAATATACTCCATATGCCACAATATTCATCGTATGTGGATTGATACTGCTTAGTGTTGTATTTACTAATCTTGAGAACTGTTGGACCCGTTTCTCCCATACTATCAAAACATTCATTATTATAGACGCAAACCCAGTGTCCCACGTCCATATTAGGCTTGCGAAGCAATATAATATACGATCCTTTCCGCGGTAGTGGCTTTTTAATTTCAGATAATTCGACAATACCATCCAACTGAACCCCAATCGTCTTTGCTAATTTAATTAAATCATGATCGCTCGTAATCGCTTTGATTAGATCCATAATGTAATATTTTAAATTTTTTGGAACTATATGGATGCTCATATAGTTAAACCCATAGATTTATCGATGTCTGCTACTCAACTCGCCGACCAGTTTCTATACCAGAGCTCGCTGAAGAGCGACCCGGAGATTAAAGCATCGTCCAACAAGCGCGAGTCAATGACGTTGAAGTTGCCGCACTTAAGGGTAGCACAGTATCGGTTAGCAGCCGCGGTCTGAGCAATAGCACCATTCTTCATCGAAACCTTGTAGGGGAGCATGATGTAGGCATCACGGAGCGAGGCAAATCCTTCAGATCCGTTCAGCTGACTGGTAGCATCAATCGTGATAGCACCATTCTGGTACGAGCCCTGGTTGAGATCGATTACGAACGGGAGATCCATATAACCGTTATTGCTTCCTATAGAAAGCTGACCAGTAGTACCATGAAGCGAAGCTAATCGATATAAAGCACCTGTTTGACTAGCAGAGCCCTTTGTGTAGAATTCGATATCACTACCATCGTACTGAGTACTAGATCGTCTTAACGTGCTAATAGTTGCGCTCGGGGTAGTTGTACTATACGCTCCCAACGAATCGTTTAGGAAAGCTAACCCTACACTGGTTGAGATGATATTCGAATTGTTTCGAAGATACATAGCGTATGATCCAACTGGTAAATAGATTGAATCAGTGTTGCCCGCACTAGTGTTAAATTGAGCTCCTGTGCCTGAGACGGTGAGTGATGATAGACTCAATGAGCTAGGGATTGATGTTAAGAAGGTTCCTCCTCCAGAGCTATTATTGCTACCTCCTGATTCATTATACACTAACATTTCAACGGTCATCTGAGTAGATGGATCGTTCGACCAGCGTTGAACCCTATCCCATGAGCCATACATCTTTGTAGTATCGCCCTTAACGGCAAACTTCGCGGGTGGTACGTCTTGGCTATTGATAGCCACTGAGTTATCACCGAACCAACATTGTTGCCCGCTGAAGCCGTAATTATCAAATTGAAGACGATTTTGAGCGTACGAACTGCCAACGTCCGAGTAAGTGTTTGTGAAGCAATTGGCAGTGCTTTGATAGCTTCCTATACGAATTGATGCTCCAGCGTTGTCCTTCAGAATCTGTTTAGGTACTATGACGAACGACCCGTTCAAGATCATGACTAATGGCTCTGCTAGGGCTCTGTTCAACACATCAGGTCGGTTTATGGTCGGCGGCAACTTTAGCGCAGAAGCGGCCATTCACAGTGGCGGCGCATCATGGGCTAACGAAGAGTTTTACACGAAGATCAACGCGTCCAGTATATGTTCGTACCGAGCCAATTGGTCATCCGCGAACTACTGGGGATGGGGAAGCGACGGTACGGTGGGCTCTATCAGAGCTGGTATATGTAATGCCTCGGGATCATGGCTGGGATATGTACCAATCCGTGGAGGTGCTTATACCAATGCCTCGGATGAAAGAATAAAGACAGATATTGCCAATGTCCCTTATGGTCTGGATGCGGTCATGCTTATGAAGCCACGTAAATATAAGATGATCCAGGAAGGAACTCAGCATGTCGGTTTTATCGCGCAGGAGCTCTATGACATCGTCCCTGAAGCAGTTCAGGAAGGCGCTAATGATGATATGAATGAGAATGGTTATCCAATCAATCCATGGGGAATTGATCTCGCTTCGCTGACATCAGTGTTGTGTAAAGCCATTCAGGATCAACAGGCACAAATCGAGGAGTTGAAGAGAATTGTCTCGACTCTAATATAGATCTACCAATGGGTTGCTTCTCGAGTAAGGAGATTGAGTCAAACCTTGAGACGAACGATGTTCGAGGTCGAAGACCCTCGGACAGAGTTCCGAGAGTCTCCTCTCCACCGTCTCAGATAATAGGCTCTACACAACTGAGAGCTGACCAAATTGTTGTACTTGGTGATAGCGTATTTTTACCGACAAAAGACCCTGAAACAGGCGAAAGTGCGATACTCGATATCGAAGTAGCCGACAAAAAAATGAGAGTCTATCGAAGCTATAAGAATCGATTGGTTAGAAATGGCAGAAGCTAAGCTCACAGCGAGAAGGTCTTTACCGTTTTTTTCTTCTTTCCATACAGCCAAACCTGACCGCCGCTGGCGGACTCAGTCTGCGTGGATGCATCCGAAGTCGTTGGAAGTTTAGTATCAACCCATGCCTTAGCCTGAGTTGTTTGGGGCCGCTCTCGAATGATCAAGTTCTTCATGATTGTTTTGAGCTCAGCGATATTGAGATCGGCATCATCTCCATAGGAGCCGCCTGACTGAGCAATAATCCGTGGGTTAAGGAAAAACATCGTACTCTATTCGAATGAATTTCGAAGGGTCGCAGATCTTTCGAACAAGTTCGCTAAGCTCTGCTCTATAGTAGTCGAACGATAACATTTTTGAATTCGTCATCAGAAATTAAGTGATTCGAATACATATCCACAGTGATGGCCTTCAATTGCTTGAGAACACTGGGATTGTCATTACCTAACTCGATCTCGCCCTTGAGCTTAAAATATTCGGCCTTGAGCGCCTCCAGTGGATCAACCAACTTCTCAGAGAAACTATGCTGGAGATGAGTAGCGGCAAGAATCTCGTTGAAGATTTTTTTTGTCATCGGTTGATAGTTGATCATACGATGATTGGTTGATATTCGTCGAATACACCAGATCCTTGAGCATCTTCTGAAGCTCTTCACTCACCTCTCGCTTAGGACCGACCTTACGACGATTAGGTTGAACGATAACGAGCATTCCTGCATCGAGATCAGGGATTCGAATGTACTTGCTTCCCAACGGTTTGTAGGTATAGGCGGAGGGCGTTGCCATGCCTTGAATGTCGTTGAGATTGTACGTCCGACCTTTGCGAACAACACCATCTAACTTTGGCTGACCTCCAAGGTGAGCTCTGCCCGCCCCGCGTGGGCCTCGACGGACTACGTTATCTACCATTGATGATACAGTCCTCCCCACCTCGCGTTTAGATGCGATGTTGTCAAATTCATCAAGATCCATGTCAGGGTAGCCCTTTTTGAACAGTGTGTATTTCTTGAGCTTGCTGTTATAATTAGCCTTGGTAGCTCTCATTGCAGCGGTTGCACCTTTGATATTAGACTTCGCAGCCTTGCTATGTCTGGATTTAGTAGCTTGCTTTGTCTCATCATACCTTTTCATAGTTTCTCCATAATCCTGGAACGCAGCCTCGGCTTCGTCGTGTAGCAATTTTAGTGATACATATGGATCAATGCTCGTCTCCTTCATCGAGATGTTGCCTCAGTGGATTTAGTATTCCTTTTAAGAACTCCATCAAGTATTCCGAGATTCTGAGTTAGGTTATCTTGAGCAGCTTTCTTATCAGGACTCTTTCGATTGATACCCGTTAGATGTTTGTCAAATATTTGAAAGCCATCTATCAGTGCTGTGAATGTATCCATCCAACGAATATTCGCCATGAGATCGCGTAAATCACTAGCCGAGGTAGCCTTTTTATCATCAGAATATCTGGCATTGAATAGACGCGTCTGAGTTGGATTACTGAAATAGAGACCGTTCTGAACCTTCCCGCCATCTGTAGTATCAATAACTGGATTTGGCTCAAATGCGAGCTTTACCTTTTGTTTGCGAAGCTCTTTAAAGAATTCACTGAGAATGAGTTTGGCATCGTTATCAGCATTAGTTAGATTCTTATCCATATCGGCATCAATACCGCTTTTAATTCCATGCCGAGCCTCAGCCTCGTCTGAACTCGGTGTGTATGGATTTGGCGTTAATTCCCCTACATTGTCATCGTCAGGCGATGTCGATGAATCAACAGCAAAGCTGTCCTCAAGCCGTTGTTTGCTACGATTTGAGTCATCATTCTTCAGTGGGTCAGATAATCGACGCTTTTTACCGATCAGACTCTCCCATACTTTCAGCGGTTCCGTAGTCTGATATCCAGGGAATACATTGGATTTTGCCTTTCTCAAATCACTGACATACTGAAGAAATCGTGGGTTTGTCTCCATTATAATCCTAATTGAGTCATATGTCGCATCCCAGTCAATTGCATCAACCTTAGCCCATTTCTTGCTCTTTGTCGTATAAATCGTGGTACCATTTTTAATTATGAATTTAGTCATAAATCGTCCGTTTTTATCCACGGGGTGTAGTTGGAATTTATTAAACACTGGATAGATCTTGTAAATTTTAACCAATGCTTCTTTAGTTTGCTGGTCGTCGTCAGACTCGTAGTCATTTGCATCAGGTTTTACAGGAACTTCCACTGGTGTCTCCGCTGGTGTCTCAGCTGGTGTCTCAGCTTTTAACTCAAGTGAGGGCTCAGGGATTTTTTGGGAGCTTGTATCACTCAGACTTTTTTTTGCGGCCTCAATAGTCGCCGATGAGGTATCTGTTGAGGCATCTGTCGAAGCATCCGACGTAGTCTTTTTAGATAGTGATAGCGTCTTATCAGCATCTGACGCCCATTGAGTGTCTGCATACATCGAACGCTTGGCGAATGCTTGACGAACCCGTCGCTGGGAACGTTCTAACAAATCCAATCGCTTTTGCTCTCGTTGAGCAATGCTTGTGAAGTTCGGAAACATGGTTCTATCGTATATATTAATCAATTATTTTTGCTGTGGTTTTGAAAATTGATATCGTTTCTTCGCGATTCTTGGGACTGGCCCCTCCTCCCACTCGCCCATCGTATATTTATGAGCGATGTCGTTTCGACGCTTCAGCATAGCATAGTACGTGGGAAGAACCTCATCGATTGGTAGATCAAACAATTCCTCGACCTGATTTTTATACGTGGGATCGGTGATTACATGCTTGTAGGCTCTGTCTTTACCTCCATTGATTCGAGCGAGGTGAAGCTTGATGTAGTCGCATCGCTGAATGTCAATGATCATATCGTTGAAGCGCGAAGTTTTCTCGACATAGAACCTAACTCTCTCGTGAATTTTTGCGAGCTCTCGCTTGTACATAGCGATTTTATAGTCCTTGTCGTGTTGCTTACAATATCCACTCTTGAGAGCGGTTCGAGAGCATTTCTCATTCGATTTGGTAGACGCATTGCAATTGGGAGACGGTATCCGAGGGTGTATATAGGACCCCTGAGGGATCTTCGATCCTCTCCTTTCAACGTCGTTTGTCATGATTTTGATAAAGTTTTGGGTATATATATAGATGGGGATATTTAACTCGAAGATGAATATCGAATATATCGATACTGATCCATTCGACGCGGAGGGGGTATATGACAATCGATTCCTTGAGAAAGAAGTAAAAAAGAGAAGCCTACGCTTGAGCCAAAGCGTCAAGTGCATTTTGATCTACGGACGCCCTCAACTCCGCGAATCGTTAAATGTCCGGAAGATCTGAAGTCTATCACCCTCTAAGACTCTTGTCGCGGTGTTGAAACCCCGTTCCAATACTCCTTCTCGAGTGTCGATCTTCGATTCTTATTGATTAAGCGGAGATTATCCTGGGGCTCCCAGGAGTCGGGTTCATTACCAACCCACTTCACTAAATATTTGTATTTACCAGATCGCATTTTTTGTGGTCTAATATCTTTTCGGCTTCTAAGATATCACCCTTGTTAATTGTGGCGTCAGTTGTCTTCGATTGCACTATTTTCAAATCGTTTGGTGATTTGTAGAGTGTATGACCATTCTTTGACCTAATTTCAACTCGGTACCCGTCCATTCCTGCAATTGTATAGACAGCTCTACTCCATCTGGCAGCTTCCTTGTCAAATGTTCGCTTCTTAAGGCGGTAAAGGACGTTTGTACCAACTTCAAGCTCGTTTTCAATTTTTTCTGCTTCCTCTTGGTTATGTGTTATCTCAGCTTCTATAACTTTACCTTTTGCATCGTTAGGACTCATACCAATCGACCGATGAATGGTGCTATTGTAGTTTGTAATAATATCATTTACCAGTTTTTGTGTGATTCGCTTCGGATTGATTTCGGTTAATCGCTGCTTTACGGTTCTGTTGAATCTTTCGATTTTACCCATAGTACCATGATCACCAGGTTTGTTATTAAAATGTTCGATCTTTTTGGATTTGAAGAATTCTTGTGCTTGGGTGTTCATGAATTCGCTTCCATTGTCGCTGGTGAGTATATCGACCTTATTACTACGAACAAATGTTTTAAGAGATGTGAGCACAGTTGGCGCAGTCTTATTCGTCAATAGCTTAGCATACCCAAGGCGAGAATTGATATTGATAGCCGTCAAAACTGGTCGTTTTCCCCAGAACGCAATATCCATTTGCCATGAATTGGGGTTATGAGAAGCAATTTTGAATCCATCGTATTTCCGTTTTTGCTCTTGAAACCGTTGTATGCCTGTCTGGGTCGCATACCATTCCTTCACAGCTTTGAATGTGATTTTGGGGTCTAACTCCTTTGCCTTCTGATACAAAGCCTGAGCACCGACATATCCCGTTTTAGGGTCATAATATAACTTTGCCAGTTGCTGATCCATCGTACCTACTAGCTCTGCTCTATATATTTATGAGACAAAAAATATCTCTCTAATTAGTTGCTTAGATTAGCCAACTTCGTTTAAATATCCAAAGCTACGGTGGTGATACCATCCTCAAGTACTCGACGCTTGTCGTAGTAGTAATTGAGAGCTGTTTTAGTTTGACTATAGGTAATGATTGACTTAGTCTCCTTGCTGAGTCTAAAGCCTTTGTTTGTACCTTGCAGTGTGATGCGATCACGGACAACACTTTCAAAGCCATCTGGGTTGAGTACATCACTGTTCCGACCACCTCCCTGCTGCACTCCCTTGGCACTAACCTTGACCTTGTAAGATTGGTCAGGTAGATAGCCGATATAGTTCTTTGAAGATAGTGACACCATAGCATCACCAGACCACTCATCCTTGAACAAACCAGGTGTGTGACGATCGAACTTAGAGACCTCGTTGTTATAGTCGCGTGGGAACCAATCATACTTATGCTGCTTGAAGTGCTCGCATAGCTCAGGTTTGATACAGTTTTGAAACGGATTTTCACAGCTGAATGCGATGTATGCCGAGTCTGTGTCCATCTCCTGGTATTGAAAGTCCGAGCGATCGAAGCAGAAGTTGATACAGTCATAGTAGAACTGTAGCATGCGTAGTTTAGCAAGCTGATAGATGGCAATCGACAAATGGATCGGATTCTTCTTCTTGAGTCGCCGTTTCTTCATGGTAATCTCACACGCATCATGAAGCTCCTCAAGTCCATGAAATGTGAAGTGCTCAATTTTGCTCTTGATGGCTTTGTCGTTAGACTCTACTTTATCTCCTTGTGCTTACTCATGTCCATACCAGATCGACCGAAAGCGCTGTTTCCGACCAACTTCATCATTTCAGCGATCATAGCCTTGGACTTGTCAGCATCACCCTCCCGTCGAGCGTTAGAAACCGCCTCCATAAATGGTTTAAATGCTTTGTGGGAATTGGCTTTGATGAAACAGTAAGTTTTGGTGATCTCCATTCCGTGAGCGATGTACCATTTGAGCAACGGAGCATAGATAAGAATCTTTTCACCAAAGTAGCTACCAATTAGCTTACGAGCTGGCTTTGCTCGGCTTTGTTTGCGTGCTTCGTTGTACTCAAACATGTGCTGACCAATTACATTCTCATCGCTGCAGTCGATTAGCGTGTTCTTGAAAATAGGGGTCATCTCACTAAAGTACTCTTTGAGATGTGGTGGGGTACGAATATCACACTCGAGGAAGCCAAATACTTTGTCATTGACAATGTCGTTGATAATACCAGGATAGGCATCAATCGTAGTCAATCGCCCACAAGGCATCTCATTACCGAGTGCCCACAGGTACAAAGCATTGGCATCGTATCCGATAATCTTTTTACAAACCTTGTCCCCGCGAACCATCGCCTCATTTCGCTTGGCATAGCGATTGAAGATGATTGAAGGACCACCAGCGATGTTAGCCTTCAACTTAGCATAAGTACCTTTCTCTTCCCTATCGATGCTATAGACAAGCTTATCCGAGTTGAACTCAAGCAACTTATTGTAGCGAAGCCCTTTGATGGACATGTTTTTACGAGCGGTGTAGCACTTCACACAGCTGATCAAGATGTTGCCATCGATATGCCCAAGCTTGTCGTTTATTCTATCGGCTGAAGCAGTAACAGCGGTCAGCTGACAGTAGCATAGACCACACAGATACTTTTGCTGTTTGAGAAGGATGTCAAGGTGCTCAGTAGTTATATTGAACTCTCTTTTAGCCTCAGCATCCTGGCTCTTGTATCCACTCATGCGTTTGGATGGGAAGCTAAATGCTTTCGCCGAATTGGTGGGGTACTGAAGACTGTTGGAGAAGATTTGATACATGACTTTCTCTGATAGACCTGGGAGAGATACACCATCGGTAAGCATATCCAGACCGAATCGCTTGAACAATTCTCGTTTAGCCTTGATAGCCTTGATAAATGGAACTACATCAAGATTGTTGTACAAAATAAGTAGGTCCTTGATCGACTTCATTCCATAGTACTTCCAGACAAACTGTACCCGCTTGTAGTCATCATCACTGATGCTGGTATTACGGAGCACTGTCAAAGGCTGACTGAGGAGGCACTTCAGTTTCGTTGAATACATTGAATGAGGTAATGTACTCATATGGGAAGATACCCTTACCCAGACCGCAGACGCATCGAAACTTGTCATCACACTTGCAATCACCAAGGTATGTTGATAGGTATTTAGCGTAGCTTGTACCTGCTGGTACATAGTTGCTAATGTCTAGCATGTTCATGTCCGACGTGGCGATGCACATGTAGCTTGGGTTCTTAATAACCGATTTGGTGTTGTCGGTTCCAATGGTAGCAAACAAGTCTGCCTTGATTAGGTTGATATCGTAGCGCCCTGAATTAAAGCCAAGGACTGGTACCTGATCCAGAGTTTGCTTGATCTTACCATAGTCTGACCGCTTCTTACCATACCCAAGCTTGTTGTGAAAATCAAAGAAGCCGGCAAAATCTCCAGATTGAATCCAAGCATCCACATCCTGTGTCTTGTACGTATTACCAAGAGGAGTACCTGGAACCTCCATGCCTGTCAAACCTTGAGCGTCGACTATCTTACGAAGCAAGGCCTCGTACTTGGAGACATTGTATTTCTGGATCTTCGTTCCGACATCATTAATGTACTGGAACATATCCTTGAGCAATGCCTTCGGATTATCAGTTACAAAGCAGCGAACCTCCTCCGTCAAGCTATCAGCTACAGAGACGGACACCGGGATGTGCTCGTTCGTGATGACAGTATTCTTCCCATGTTGAATCGCCGTAATTTTAAGAATGGCCTCAAAGTCATAAACAATAAAATGATCGATGTATTGATCGGTATTCTTGATAGAGTACTTTGTCAGTAGCGAACGAATTGTATTTGAAGCTGGGCGATAAATAGTCGGGTCTTCAGGGAATGATTCAATATTTACGAGCTCACACTGGTTCTTCTTATGGTTTCAAAGCTTGTCGGAGCTGACAAACACCATCTCACACTTTGGGCATTGGTATTTACACTGAAGCATATCAATATTCTTAACGTAAAGAGCATGATTCTCGTGAGATAGAATATTGATGACATCATACTCCTTGTCAGAACGTCGGATGCATTCAACATTTCCCGTCTCCACATCCATCATGAATACATTAATGCTTAGCTGAAAGCAGTCCTCAAGCTCATCAAACGGGAGAATGTCGATTGGTTTGAAACTGCGAAACAGGCTTAGTGTATAATTGATGTCCTTGTACGAGCAGTACTGCTTGAATGTCTGCTTTACCAGAGCTTGAATTCTACATGGATCCTTTTTTGGTTCATCTTGCTTGTGGTATGCGATGCAATGAAATACGCACTTGTTGTTAGTCTTTGGGAAGTTGATTACACTCTTGTTGTCGCGGATAATCTTTGGAATGACAGCTTTACTATCACCCAGTGCGTGTTCGCGCTGATAGATGTAAATCTTGAATCCAGTGATTGCCTTTACCAGATATCCCGATTTGGGGTAGTTAAGCTTGTCAGCTAATTCCATCGAACGAATCTCCGAAATGACCTTCTTGCGAATATCACCCTTGCTATTGATAGCAATCGGTGAGCTGAACACCGAGGTGTTGCTCAAATTCGGGTGGAAGTATCGGGTATCGCTATCATCTGTTCGACTAGCGAGGTTGTATCCAAGTGCAATATTAATCTTGAAAGCAGATTTCTGGCTCGCAAGTACGTTCTCGAGTGCGTCGTAGAATTCTGCTGGCTGAATCCCCTCGTATAAATGATACTCGACATTGGTAGAAGCGATATTTCGGGTCAGCCTTGTAGTCAGGAGACATGTGCTTCTTGAGAGTATCGATACCAACATTGTACTGCTTAGCTACCAGCTTCATATTTTTGGGGTTGGAGATGTTGCTGACAAATACCATCTTTCCAGTACGACAGCGTACCTTAACACGGAAGCTACTACCCCATTTGATAGGTGTAATATTCAATCTCTTTAGACCTTCGAGCTCGTATGCAAACATGTTGCCTATATATAAGCGTGGCTATATTATTCTCGTAAATTTGACTTTATAATATTTTGGATCTTGTCTCAGGATCGACTTTATATCATACTAATATACAAAAAATCTGAAATTAATTAATTCAAATATTTGACTTATGCATTGTTGGAGGTTTTAAGCCAGCCTGGTGTTGTCATTGCCTATTAGGCTTGACTTTTTATCAGAAAAAAATTAATTAAGTTCGGTTTCGCTGTTAGGTTCGACTTTGTCTTCAATAAGTTCGGTTTTAGGCTTACGCTTTTGAGCTCGAATTTGGTCTCTATTCTTATCGTCGTAGCTCTTTTGGTATGACAAGCGAGTGTCCCGTGTGCACTGATAGTAGCGCTTTTGTGCGGCATTGATTCGCTCTTTGTTAGCTTGGTATTGCTTGGCTGAGTACGCCATCTTTGTATATTACAAACTTTATATTTATCAGGATGAATTTTTTTTTTTTTAATGCAGCACGACGATCCAAGAATCAGCTGAAATAACTCAGCGTGGGAATAGATCGAGTGATCTGCCCTTATCGCACGCGCCATGTCCAAGTCGGGACCTAACATACTGGCGATATTATAGTATCGTTCGATGCTCTCACGAATCCCGCCACTTTCACCCTCTCCGATAGGTGGTAACACATTTTTCAGCTTCAATCTCTTCACGGGATTTTGAATGTACGGGAGTTTAATCTCGGTACCAATAATGGGAGACTGCGCCAACAGCGTCCTGATCACCTCGAAAGCCTCCCCTCGATTCGCGATGGTCGCCGTCTGGATGAGAGCACAGCCATCTTCATCTCCGGAGAATCAGAAGAACATCCACACGGCGTTCAAGTCAGTAAAAAGTGCCATTACTGGGTCTTTGCGAACGATTAGATCCAAAGCGATCAGCTCCCGACGTAGCCTGGAACTCGGAGTTACTTTGAAGCGTGGACTAAAAAAATCAATTGCCCCCACTGAATACGTCCAGTGCTGTTACAAACTGGTTCACCTTCGCCGAAGCTCCAGGCTTTTGGCTGGCTGCACCGGTTGTCGTCCTGGCTGCTTGTTTGCGATATGAATCTGCAATCTTTCTTGGAACCACGAATATGAAGTAAAACTGATCCGTGTTGAGGCGAGCATCATCCTTCAACCACTTGAGAAACTTGTTCATTGGCGCAGCTTTGATACCATGGTCCTCGTTGAGTGTCATCTGCAGCCCGTAACACTTGTTTCCATCTGAGATGAATGCATCCAGCGCTCCAAACGTTTTCGATGTCGGCCGGTAGTACGTCCAGCCCTCAGCAAGCTGTAGTTTGTCAAGAGCAGTGAAGCGTACCGTTTGCATCTCTTGTGGAATGGTCAAATCGTTCAGAGTTGTCGAGCACAGCGAGCGAAAGTGTAGTTTTTTCTGCTGGGGCAGACTTAACCATTTGTGGCAGAGCATCTCGTATATTTTGCCGCGGACCACAGACGTACTTCCCGAGTCATCATCATCGTGAGTTATAGCGAATTCCGATATTTTATCGAGGCTCTCTCCATGCACTTTGGCAACAACCAATTCGGCGATGTGCTTGGACAGAAAATCCAAATGGTAGTCCGCGCGAAAATCAGCCCGGGTAGGTACCATTTCAAGGACACGGTGGCTATAGTCTTCCTCCTTCACAGAGTGATTGCTTCTTGCATAAGAAATGATGTTCATCGCACTGAATGAGTTGACTGCCTCATCCAGTGTATTTTGACGTTCACGTTAGACGCTCTCGTGAAGATGAACCGAGGAATTCCACCGAAGATGTCGTATCTCGAAACCAAGTCGTCTTCGGCAAGTTGCAAGTTATCGGGAAGCAATGAGTTGTACTCTCTCAGCTCCTCCAAGGTCCACGCTGGCATGATATACGTCCCCCCGTCCACTTTTGCGAAATCCTGCATGCCTTTAACACCAGGTGAAGCAAACAAAATCGAGACTCCGCTCCAGCCAACAAGTTGTGTTGATGCTGCCTCGACAAGCCGGAGCACACGGCGTTGCGTCTGCAGCGAAACAACCTCCTCTCCGTCCAATTCAACAAATTCCTTGCGTTCGGCATCGTACTTGCGAAAGTCCGAGCCATAGTTCAACACCAACTCGTATGGGAGCAGCTTCTTAACATCCTCTCGCTCACCAAGAATGAGTTGAAAGATGCAATCCAGGTAGAACCGACTCTTCCCAATACCGGGATTCCCCGTGACAATCAGGTTGGAATCCTTGCCTGGTTCACTATCCTTGCCTGGTTCAACGTATTCGAAGCTTGACTGTACTTCGTTCATCAACTCGGTAAAAATCACACGATACGCCTTCCTCTCCACGATCACTTTATATTCGATCTTTTTGTGCGCCAACGGAGGGAAATCTCTCATCTCGAAAAACCTCGTAACTTGGTTGATCTCTTCCTTGTTCTTGTCCACTTTGCGCTTCTTCGGCAGCGGAAGGAAAGACTCACCAAACCATCCATCCGCCCGACAACGTTTCCCCTTCCCCGGAACCACCACCAGCACGTGCACAGGGACTTTTCCAGCTTTAACATCGTCCTTCGTGAGTCGGAACCGCACGTCTTCCTCCGATAAGTCAACCAAGTTGAGTGGCGCTCCCGCAATGTCCAACAGCTTCAGCCCAGTGGTGTCACTCACACCGTTCTTCACGTCTGCCTCCGTCAGCCATCCCCCGCCCTCCGTCTTCGCCAGGAACAGCTGCAGGTCACGCGCAGGACCCTTGATGTCTTCATTCTCCGCCTTGATCGCCTTCTTCAATTCATCCACCGTGTCGCTCTCATCTACCCTCACCGAGAACGCGGTGCCCGCCGCACCAACGATCGCACAGAAGAGCTTCACCATCTTTCCTTCAGGCGGCGGATTCTGGAATGAGGAAGAAGGGAGGGAGAATTTCCGAGCGTATTTAAGCGGAGATGAAGGTGTGTCACATTGACTTCCACCCAATGATGAGACGCCACATATATTATAGTCGCGCTATTCCTTGCGGTAAAAACTGCCGGCGTAATGTTCTACGAATATTGTTTTTATCAATTAGTTTGAATGTTGTCGGTCCAGCAGTAACTGTTCTAAAACTACGCCAAGATCCAAAAGACGTCGCTTTCGCTCTCAGGTGGTCGAGAGGTTGCGTCGTCAATATAGCTGTCTCAAAAGAAGGTTCTAGGAATGTTCTCGGCGGTAAAATACGGTAAGTAAAAAAATGACGGTATAATGTGCCGCTACCTACTACTATCAGTTTCATTTACGATCAGGGCAGCACGAGTTCCGTTTGAAAGTCTTCGATCCTTCATTGCGACGACAGCGTTTGTTCGCAAAGCTGAATCCAGACCAGCGCGATCTTCTGCTTCGAGGCCAAACACTATCGAAACACTGGAAAAAACGTGGCCCAAGGCTTGCACCTGGTACTGATTTCAACATTCAGACAAAATTTGGTGACGTCGAAGGTCAACCACTGTGCTTCATGTCTGTGGAGCGTCCCTACAAGCGCTGCTTGAACTTACAAGCCCGATTAGCGCGGAAGAAAGCGATCAAAGCGAAGTGGATTCACCCAGATGAAGACGAATTTGAAGATTTTTGGTCGAAAGGAATGTCGTTGGCTGAAAAGATGGATTTCTTTTCCGCACGTGTTAGCTAAGACTTCTCAGTTGCCGAGTCTAAGTCCAACGATGAACGCCGGTCTCGTAGGAATGGTGCAGCTGAACAAGGTGGGCTACATATTGGATACTGCAAGCAGCAGGGAAAACCGATATATTTTATCTTAACAAATATAAAGTTAATAGTATATAAAGATGACGTACTCACCCGATCAATATCTCGCTAGCAAAGAGCGTATCAAGGAAGCGCAGAAGCGCTACTACCAGCGCACGCGCGAAGCTCGTCTATCCTGTCAAAAGGGGTATGACGATAAGAATAGGGACCAAATTCGAACACACAAGCGGAAGCCCAAATGCGAACTTAGTGCCAGAGAAACCAAACTTAACGGTGAAACCGAACTTAGTTAATTATTTAAAAAACAATCTCACATAAAAAGTCAATCCGATATAGACGATGACTGACGGTACCACGCTTACGATTTTGAAGGATGCCCTCGGTGACCTTAGTCAGTACCATTCGTCTGGGTGGTTCTGGCATGCAGTAGAGGGTGAATAAATACCTATAGGTAAAACGCAAGTTTATCCGTGCCCTGGCTATCGCCCTAATGTCAACCCACGGTGTTATTGCAACACCCCGATCAAGCGACACTTCCTTATTATCGACATCGATGAGAACCATCACTTCGTTGGTTCAGAGTGTGTTAAGCTCTTTGGTGGGCACTATAAGGCGTGCCTCGGCTGCCAATGTCGGTACCGAGGTAGCTACAAATACTGTAAGGAGTGTCGAGACCGTGGTCTGACTTCTTTTAGTGAGACGAGGTTAGCATTTGGTAAGTACAGAAATCGAAAGCCAGAGTCGATATTGGGGGTGGATGACTCCTACATCCGCTTCCTATTTAAGTGTGATATCGTATCTGAAGCCTCTAGACTGGATTTAGCTCGTAATTTACTCCCAAGAACGGTTATTGGAGGCAAAGACAAGTACAGTGATAAGACATTCAATTGGGTCAAGGCTCACGATCCAAAATACTATCGCTGGTTGCAAACGCGCGACAGACCCTACGTCAAGTATTTGAATTAAATAATTTCGAAAAAATTTTGTATGGGGCAAAGATGTAAAGTCGATCCTGATACAAGATCTAATGATTATAAAGTCATTTCCACGGGAATAATATCGCCAATAATATATAGGCAACATGTTTGCATACGAGCTCGAAGGTCTAAAGAGATTGAATATTACACCTATCAAATGGGGTAGTAGCTACCGTGTTAAGGTACGCGGTCGTACTGGAAAGATGGTTTGTGTTAGCAACGTTTCCCGTCCGAGCAATCAGAAGCTGCTAGCTAAGCAATACAAGATCTCTGTCGAGTCTCTGAAGAAGCACATGTCCCCGAATTACAATACTGACCCCAAGTATCGTTTCTACAACGGAAAACACATGGAGTCGCACCTGTATGAAGGTATCCAGCCTACTGAGTTCTACGACAAGCTCGAGAACGTGCTTGCAAGCCAAACTAACGCTTTCAAAGTAAACATTGCTCTTGGCTACGATCTCGTAAGCCTAACGGATGGTAGTTTTACCCAGTACTGGCACCCGAATCTGGCTAATACTTACGTATTTAAGACCCCTGTTGCTACCAACAGTCGATCTGACATTCGTAAGAAAATGATCTCAGAGATCAGGTCGATGGAGTTGGCTAACACGCTGAACTACCCCAAATAGGGGTATAAGCTGAAGTCAATCACTGGGTTCAAAATTTACATCTACTTTCGCGAGCATGCAGTCGGCGATAGCGAAGCTGTTATCCCACAGAATATCCGCGAAACAAGCACGTAATCAACTTCCCCAAGGCCAATAACAAGTGTGTGTTCCACTGTATCGCATGGTACTTACATCAGCATGCTAAGAAAGATCCTCGTCGGATCCAGGCCCAAGCGAAGGAAGTATTCAAGCGCTACTGCTCCTACAAAGGTATCAGCTATACGCTTAGTCTGTTCCGTAGCTTTAAGCCGTTTGACCTCCTACAGCTCGACGAGCTTGAGGAATGATTTCATTTCGGTATTAACGTCTACTCAATGGATGTAAAGACCGGTAATGTTGAGCGTATCCGTCGTTCGAAGAGGGAAGGAGTGGCTATGGATATTCTATCACATGAGAACCATGCTTTGTACATCAAGAACGTTGATATGCTTCAGTCCAAGTACCAATGCTCGAAGTGTGAAATGATTTTCGTTAGCTCAACTAAGCTACGCGACCATGCCAAAAATCAGCGTGAGCTTGTAAACATCGAGAGCTTTCCAGCTGAGCCAACTATCTATAGACCAGCCCCGAACACTATTCGATCAATGCTAAACAAGTACTCCATCAAGGGCATTGACCAGTACCTAGATCATTATCTCGTGTATGACTTTGAGGCCATTCTAAAGCTAGTTATGACACAGCATGGTGAAAATACTGTCTTCACCAATGAGCATATCCCCGTATCAGTATCTGTATCTGATAGCTTAATCGAGGAGGTGCGTTGCTTCGTCAGCGATGAACCGAAGATGCTACTATCGGACATGTTCGAATATATTCACCATGTATCGATCAAGATCCAGCAGTACAACGTGCACAAGTACGAGATCCTCCTGCGGAAAATTATCGATGCTCACGGCTTGACTGGTATGGAGATTCCAGGTGCTAAACCCAACAAGACCTATAAGATGATCGATGTGGATGGTTGGATTAAAGAAGGGAGATATGCCAGCTTCTTCGACTTCCATAGCACCCTCGGGTTTGGTAAGCAGAGGTCTGACTATGGTAGGATAAAGCAGCACCTTGATCAAGTTCCAGTGCTTGGGTTCAACAGCGGTCGCTACGATGTAAATCTGATTAAGAACGACCTCTTCGCCTTTATTGGTACAGACAACATCAAATCGGTAATCGAAAATCCTAGCTACATTTGCATTGCGACTTCGAACATGAAAATGCTCGATATTAGCAACTGTATACCAGCTGGTACGAGCTATGCAAAGTACCTCAGCACATATCTAGGCGACTGCAAATGCGACAACAAGATTCGATGTGTCTGCGGCTTAGGTAAGGGCATTTTCCCGTACGAGTTCATTACCTCGTTCAACGTTCTAAGTCAGACTACGATTCCTCCTAAGTCAGCTTTCGATAGCGATCTCCGTGGAACTAGCATCAGCGATGATGACTATAACCGCGTGCAATTCGTCTGGGAGCACTATGAGATGAAGTCGATCAAGGACCTGCTGATCTGGTACAACAACTTGGATGTGGTACCTTTCATCAATGCCATAAAGGCTCAGCGTGAGTTATTCAAGCGTTTTGAACTTGACATGTTTGCTGATGGTGTATCCCTACCCGGTCTCTCGGAGAAAGTCATGTATCAAACATGCTACGACAATCTCCAATATCCTAGTAAGACGTCTCCTCAAGCGTTTCGATTCCCTAGCAAGCGTATGAGCGGCTACAAGAGTCAGGATGTTGAGGCTAAGCGCGAGTTTGGTATGACGTTAGGACACCTAGATATACTGTTAAATCAACAGAAGTATCTTTGTGGTCTTTGCTACGGACCTTTGAGCACTGAAACTGTCTCAGCTGATCGAATCAATAACAAGCTTGAGCACATCGACGGCAACATCTTGATTAGTTGTATTTCGTGCAACACCGCTCGCAAGGATATGTCTCTCAAGGGTTTCCGCTACAAGAAGCTGCTCGAGTTCAACTCAGAGCGACTGGTCTATTCCATTGACAAGGAGGAGAAGGACATCTACGGTAAGATGAAAGCTAACATTGCTGGTGGTCCTTCCATTCTCTTCAATCTCTACGCTAAGCGCAATGAGACGAAGATTCGTGGTGGGAAGCTGTGTAAGAAGGTAATCGGGTACGATGCTAATGCTCTATATCTCTGGGCTCTCGGTAATGACATGCCATGCGGAAGACTTACAACTATCGAAGCTTATCCAGACATTGTTGAGGATATCAAGAACGATAAGATCTTCGGCTTTCTCGAGAGTGGTATTCAGACACCAGAACACTTGAAGCAGTATTTTGGTGAGATGATCTTCAAAAATACACTGATTGACTGTACGGATGAGAGTATCATTGGTAAACATATGTATGACTACAACCAAACACGAGAGAAAAGCAGATCGAAGCCAGCTCGCAAATTGATTGGCAGCTACTTTGGTGAGAAAATCCTAATCTACACGCCTTTGCTCAAGTGGTACCTATCGCATGGTATGGAAATCACCCAGACATACAGCTTCATCAAAGCTAGCTCACACAAGGCATTTGCTCCATTCATGGAAGTGGTGTCTAGCGCTCGGCGAGAGGGTGATGTTGACAATTCCAAGGCTATGATTGCTGAGATGATGAAGCTAGTAGTGAACAGTGCTTTTGGTCGATCTGGAATGGACATGAGCAAACACAAGGAAATTAAGTATGATTCAGATAAGAAGGCAATTGCTTCAAAGATTGAGCACTTCACCTTTCATGGATTAGAGGAGCTCAACGATGCTTGCGAGCTTATATGATGAAGCGCAGGTTAAAGCACAAGAACCCGATCCATTTGTCGATTGCTATCTACCAGCTCGCTAAGCTACGCATGCTCCAGTTCTACTATGATTGCATCGACTTTTACTTCGATCGTTTAGACTTTCAGTATCTGGAGATGGATACGGACTCCGCCTACATCGCGTTCAGTTGTGATAATCCATTCCAAGACTGTATCAAACCTGATCTACGTGAGCACTCAAACAGCACAAGTATGATTGGCTCCCACGTGATTATAACACGGATGTGGCTAAGTTTGATCGTCGTACCCCTGGTCTATTTAAGGATGAATTGTCAGGTGATGCTATGGTCTCATTATCCTCCAAAAACTACATCTGCTATCTACCAGACGAATCGTACAAGGTCAAGGTTTCAGCCAAGGGTGTGCAACAGGGTCGTGGACGCAATAGTGATGTTCTTAGCCCTAATGGGTTCGAGTCTGTTGTGCGAAATCGTATCACATTTCAAGGCACTAACAAGGGGTTTAGATTGTCGAAAGAGACTAAATCTATCATCACCTACAGTCAGACAAAGACAGCGCTATCATATTTCTATGACAAGCGGCTGTGCTTGAGGATGGTATTACTACCGTAGCTCTTGATATTTAATCGCTATACAAGCTATCACATTTTTTTATGTCCATCTAACATATACCATGGATGAGATACTTACGAAACTTTTCTATGACACTAAAACTGGCTATATCAGTGCTCAGGCTCTACATGAGAAGGCTCGTGAGTTAGATCCCAAGATAACTCTAAAACTGGTGAAGGATTGGTATGCTACACAGTCAGAAATTCAGAGATTCCAAGAGCAAAAGCAGAGATTCGATGGGTTCAAAAGCGCCTCACATAACCCGAATTCTTCGCAAATCGACCTTGCGTTCTGGGGAAAACAACCGATTCTGACTGGTATCAACATTAACTCCCGCATCGGGTACGCGAAACGTTTATCGAATAAGACAGCTGCCACGGTATTAATAGCACTAAAAGCTTTCGTCCGATTTTATCAGGTAGATATTATCACAAGCGACAATGGGTCTGAGTGCATGAACTCAAAAGCTCAGCAATTATTTAAAGCAAAGAAGATCGAACGCTTCAACAATGAGCCTGGTGATCACGGTACTATGGGGAAAATCGAGCGCTTCAATAGAACGCTGAAGCAGAGACTAACCAAAATGTCTCCTAAGGGGATGACGCAAAAGCTCATCAGCGACATTATTACTAACTACAACACCACTTCTCATCGATCAATTGGAATGACACCCAATGAAGCCAAAGGCAAGGTAATTGAGGCTGAGTTGAACCATAACCAAGCAGAAGCTGATAAAATTGATAATGAGCTCGAGATTGGTACCAATGTCCTTTACCGACTAAAGAAGAGGACGTTTGATAAGGAAACTGCTAGGTGGAAAAAGTGTATTCGATTGTTGGAATGGATGGTTATCGCGTCCAAATCAAGTAAAAAAAATGGGCACACACTCTACAAGGCTCCCAATGATCTCAAGATGGTGCAATCGGCGACGACTGAAGCAACCATCAACCGAGGTGATATCCTTGAAGCAGAGAAGATCTTAGACCACAAAAAGTTGCGAACTGGAAAGTACAGATACTAGGTTCAGTGAGTTGGTAATGAACCTGATTCGTGGGAGCCAGTCTCAAATCTTCGTTTAATGAACAAAAACAGGATCGACTCTTGAAAAGGAGTACTGGGTGGCAACAAAGAGCTGACGTAGTCGCTCCGGACGGGGGTTTCACCCCACGTCAAAAAAAATGAGTCATAATCAGCTTGTAAATAAATTCGATAGAGACATCCTCTGTAAGCTTTTGACTCAAGTATACTATTTGAAGTTTTTTTGGTGAGATTTTTGGAAAAATATATGACTTGATATATATAGTAATTCCTTCATAATGTGTTCCAGCTGTTTAGAAAAGGACCGTGAGCTTGATAAGCTACGGCAAAAGTTGTGGATCATCCAGGAAGTGAGCCGAATTAAAAACGAGTAGCTGAATCTTGATGCAGCCTCAAATTTTCGTAAGACAGTAGTTAACCGTAAGTATCGATACGAATTGGAGACAATATTTGGCGTTCCATTCCACTGCATCAAGGATCGTTACCTAAGCCTTCTAAATGAGCGAAATTACATCTGTCATTCTTATGTCTCATTTCGTCATGACTCGGTCATGCCAAGCTACTGGTAATTATCTACTCATTTTTTTTTTTATGATTCTGATGATATAGACACAATGTTTCCCAATTTTACATCCCTCGCTCAGAGAGAGCAGAAACGACAGGAGCTTCTTGAACGATCTCAACGTCGTGTTCGGCAAGCTAATGCGAAGCGTAAAATGTACGAAGGCGCATCGTGGGCGACGGATATTACCAATGGTATCACTACTGTAGCGAAGAAATCAACTGAATCCACTCGGACCAATATGAGTGTTGGTCCTGACGGGCCTGTTCCAACAGAAGTTAAGCAAACCTTGAATGATATGATTGATCAGGTGATTGCCCAATCAGACTTAAAAAAAATCTGAATAATGAAAACTCCAACATAAACCCTGATGTATCAACTGATCCTGAAGTAAATGTTCGCCCCCCTATGGTAGATGTTGGAGTCGATAATAGTGCTCGAACAGTAGAAAATGGAACTAACACTCCTTGTGTTGAAAAACATGATCAAAACGTTCAAGCTCGACCTATTACATCAGATGTCGCGGTTGGTGAGGATGAATCACCAACACTTGATACTCTATTTAGCGATGATGAGCAAATCTCTCAAAGCGAATTTAAGAAAGCGGTAGGGGAAATATTTGAGGTTTATCCGATTTTTGCTCAACTCGGTATTCATCCCCCTTGCTTCTAATGGACGTCAGCTAACGAAGTATTATATTGGAAACGGAGCTAAGACATACAGTATTAGATTGAACAAGATTGTTTTAGTTCCAAGCATTGATTGGGAAGAGACATACGATCATATTGGATTTTCCATCACAAACGATGTTAGATTCCTCAGTTATGTCAATGAGAAACGTGAGCGAAGTGAGATGGGTAAAGAGGATAAAAATGCACCGCATCAGGTATGGGAGAGGCTTATTGGTAATCAGCGTATCCTATCAAGCACACCGCTTAACTATAAACAAAGCAAACAGCGGCTTGAAGACAGTTTTCTCTTCGATAATTCAACATCCACAACTTCTGATCAGGCTGATAGTAAATTAAAAATGTATTTGATCGTTGCTAAAAACAAGGAACTACTTGAATCCAATGGTTTAATGAGGAAGATTGTTCCTATCCTCAAAGGAACCAACAAAGCAACCCCTTTTGATGCGAACGGTTATGTATGGATCAAGGGAAGTACTATTGGTGTTTTTGGTAAGGAAAGTAATCAAATGAAGCCGGCTATCACCAAGGTCAATTGGCAACTAATACTCAAATTATTTGTAGATATGGTCAGATCGAAAGGACTTGAATTAGAGGTGATCGGGGTTGTGGAGAAAGAAATTGATGTGAATGATTTCACAGAAGGTGAAGGAGAGGCACGCCAGGGTACAATGACTGGAATTGATGAAGATATGAATCAAAGTCTATCTAACGCTGACAATGATGCTAAACAAATCTTAACTGATTATTACAGGAAAAATTAATTCTAAAGATGTTACAATCCCGTTCAGACTCAAACCTACCGTTGAGGCTAAGGGTACTGTTAAAACTCATCCTGAATACTACTTTGGTGAGCCATCTGAAACCAGACCATTGAACATTAGAAATGGAAAACACAAGCAAGAGGCGTGGAAAGGATTGGTGAAGAATATCAGATGGATGGATACATTCCTGTCGCTGCTCGATGAATTTGAGGATTCGGATAACTATCTTAAGGAAGTTGAGTATCCATTCCCATCAAATGATGAGGAAGCAGCAACATTGGTTGAAAGTAAGAAACTTGATCAACAAAGACGCAAAAATCTTGATGATAATCTTAAAATATTGAATGAAGTAATCATGAATACGGCTCATGATATCAGACGACAAGGTATTGAACCATATTATAAATTAATTTTCAAAAGCTTCACGATGACTCTGAACGGGCTTATCAGGAAGATGGTGAGGCAAAAGCGATATCATGAGTCAAAGAATGCTGTCAAAGGAAATAGCTCAAAATCAGCTCGATCGGCACTAAAGGCAGTGAAATCAGCTATGAGAGCTACTAAAGCTGTATTTAACGCGAAGGCTACAAGATACAGCGATGCAGCTCAGGAGATCGAGGAAGATGACGAGTTCGCAAAGCGTTCTCGCGGAGAGGGGCTTAAAGGTCGTGGTCTAAGAGGAGCAGGTGTAGCCCCCCTCGACGGAGTGGTCAGACGTGGAAGAACCTACAATCTGAACGAGATTCAGGGCTTAGCTACGCCAAGTGCCTACGTTTATCGACAACTCCGTAGCAAGTACATCCGTATTCCTGACCTCGATGCGAAGACACTTGTTATCGTTCAACCTAATCGACGTAAGTGCGGACCTAAGTGTCAGATTAGTGATAGCCTTCAATCAATGCTCCGAAGTCTTGTATACAAGAATCATATCGATCAGCCTACGTATGACAAGCTTAGCATCGAAGGTAAAAAAATGTTCAAGGAGATCCTTGCCATAAACTCATCTCCAGTACAATTTCCACGATAAGCTCACGGATCCACTTGAAACACTTCGAGCTGAGTATGACAAGCTCAAGGGGGAGGTTGAGCTTGGGAATGATAATCCGAGCATCATCAAGCAGCTCAAGTCGCTCACAGTAGATATGTACAGCAATCGTCTCATCGATGATAAAGAATTTAAAGAAATTATCACGAGACTACTATAACCATGTTCTTCTTTAACCCCCGCATTATTTCCAGCTCAGCTGGTAGCTATGGCGATAACGCCGATAACAACGTCGCTGAACTCAAAGCTATCATGAAGAATCTTATCATTCATGACCGCCCTCAGAAGACTCAGGCCGCTGTATGGGCCACTGATCTCGATAAGTCAATCAGGAAGGTAGATGCTTCGACCCCAACCGAAGGTGGCCGTATGTGGGCTTACCAACCCAAGAAAAAAAAGACCGTGAAGACGTTTTTTGCTATCTAAGCAATTACCTGAAGGCAAGGGGCGCAAGCACCGAGCCAAGGGCTCTAAACTTACTTAATACCACTCCGCACGAGTTTATTTCGATATCCTCGATGGACTTCGATTTTTTTTATCATTGACAGATATTTCAAGTATAGCATCCTCACCATCACCATTTTTGGTTGGTAGGAATACTGAATCCCCTAAGACTACTATCCGATCCGCTCTAAGCATGGTTGATCCTATAACCTGATTTGGATTATCAGACGTTAAATTCGTTTTGATCTCTTTACTTGGCATACAACCCATGATTCCTATATTTTCTACCATAAAAAAGTTTTGGAAAACTAGTCGGCTGTGTATGGGTTTTCTTCGTCTATTGGACCATGTCGCTTGTAGTACGCTTCACGCCGCTTCTTATCCTTATGAGCACAATTTTGATACGCTTTCAACGACGTACGATCATTGTATTGTGCATAAGGCTGAGGATTCCTCTTAATACCCCTAAAAGATACAATGCGACCATCAGCAAACAAAGCATCATACTTTTCCCCTTTCGTTGAGAAACTCGAAACTTGAACGCGACCATTGTCTATACTCACTCAGCGATATTTTGTCTGATGACAAAGGGCGCCAAGCCCGTGTCAAGGAAACTAAGCTTTGCTTATTGCTCTCAATTCCTCTATCTGAGCTTGCTGCTCTAGAATAGCTTTCGCCAATACTGATACCAATGATGCTAAATCGATACCCATAGGATTTGTCGGTTTGTTTGAGTCATTCATTTCATCGTCAGGCGATTCAACCCCCGACACACACTCAGGTATGATCTCGAGCATCTCTTGGGCGATAAATCCCACATGCAATGAATCATCAGATCTCATAGCAAACTTCCTTGGTTGCATACGCATAACCTCAGCTAAGCCATAGGGTATGTCAATGATGTCTCGTTTGATGCGACGGTCACTCGCGTTCGTGAAGCTGCCAGCCCTGACAGAGATATAGCTCTGCCATATATATGAAGCATTGCATGATCCAGTTCGAACCGCTCCGCTTGTTGCGTCATTCCCGATGGCTGGATAGTTGCTGAGACCCCAGTTCCATCGATAGTATGCATTGCTCGCGTTGCCCTTGCAGTGAAACGCATCGTCAGCCCATATGGCACCCCCAGAGTGGATTGTAGCTTCGGGATCTTCACGATCGACTGCAAGTCGTTTGCTTGTGCTCAGAAGCATTGCATTACCACCGGCTGTAAAGAAACGCAAATTGTCATTCGTGTATGTCCCAAACGATACGCCGTTAGCTGCCGCTCCACCGTCCTCATTGTGTATGATGAGTCAACATTTAATCGGCGTTGCGCGATCATTCTACCATTCTTGAGCTCGTTGCCATGATCCGTAGAGGTTTGATGAACTCGCGATAACATGCAATTGCGATTCAGGTGATCCAGCTGCGACGCCAACACGTCCTCCCTGAGTTATAACCATTCTCTCCATTATAGGATCATATGCAGCTGATCCACTCGAGTAAAAAACTTTAAATTGCACGTGGCATACGACCCAGTGGATCGAATAGCGACTATAACGCAGCTTGGGGGCATGGCGTCAGCGATTGTACCATCAACCGTGAGAGAGATACCTGCAATAGCGCCGATCGTGTCAGAGTCGTTTCTGATTTGGATCGGGTATGTTGAATTGCCAGCGGATCCACTCCCAGTAGTACCAGCGGCTACTTCATAACGGGCAGCCGTAGCTTCTAGCAACGTTTGCTTACCAATTGACGTAATATTGGGCTGAGCTGCTGTAAGTAGCGTTCCTGATATGCCACTCGAAGTTATCACATCTGATCCAGAGATTTGATACCCTGTAGAATTGATCTTACCCGAAGTTGTGATCGTCCCGATATTAACAATATTTCGACTTGATGTAATAACGAGCGATGAATTGATATGAAGACCGCCAAAGTCGCCGAGGGTACTAGATACCGATACACTTCCATTTATGTTCTCAGCATCGATGGTACGGATACTACCAATATCCTTGTTTGAATCGACTACCAGAGCTTTAGAAGCTACAACGCCTCCCTGAGATACTCCGATGTAGTATGAGTGACTGAACGTATCGCACAATGATGTCGTTGAGTTCCAAAATTTCATTGATGGTATCTGAAGGCCCGTTCCAGCTGTCGAAAGCGTTAGGTTAGATAGCGTTCCAACAGCTGTAATACCTGTTTGAGAGCCTGAAACAGCTCCAGTGAGAGTCGTCGCCGAGATGCTGCTCAAACCAGTTATCGTTCGCGATGCTCCTGCAAAAGTTAGATTGCCTCCGATAGTCAGCCCTGAAAGCGTTCCTAAAGATGTGATACCTGTTTGCGTTCCGGTCTGTAGCGTTCCATAGATATTAGTTGCTGTCAGCGATGTTATCGTTCCGATTTCTCCCGAGGCTCCAAGAACCAACGCTTTGTTGTTTGCGGCCGTGCCAGGCATGATCCCGACTAGGTACGATGGGGGCGACGATACGCTGGAACCATTAACAGTTAGACTGCTACATGACAATGCTCCAATTCCACTAATATCGTTATTAGTACCTGGAACAAGGGCTACACCTTGTGTTGCTGTTCCTTGGGTAATCCCTGTAATATAAGACAAGCGATAATCATTCTTATCGAGGTAAAGCGTCTGCGCATACTCATAGGTAAGATATCCACTGGCATCCAACGTTAGATAGAATGCGGGGTTATAGATAGGCGATGTAAAATTGGTTGGGGATAAGAGAAACTTGAACTCATAGTTATTTTTGTCTCGAGCTATATAGACCGAGTGATTAAAGACACGATCATGAGCGGTATTCCAGATTTCGGCGCTTACTTGCCAAAGAAATTCAAGTCTGCTGGTATGGGCGACATCCCTGCGCTTGACATCAAAAGGTTGTTTAGAATGGTTGTCCTTGGTCCCTCGTTCAGTGGGAAGAACAATCTCTGTATGTTCATCCTCAAGCATTCCCCACACGTATTCGCGCATCTAACGATCATCGCCCGCAATCCACACCAAGAGTTGTATGAATACCTCCAAGATAAACTGGAAGATTTTATTACTTTCGCTGACCCCGATACACCACCTAAAGTCGATCAAGTACGCCATACACTTATGAGTTCCAACAAACCTGAGCTTATCGTCATAGTTGACTATAGCAACGATAAGCTACTTCAGAAGAATATATTTTCACATTACTTCACTCGCGGAAGACATTTTAAATTGAGTACCATATTCCTTAGCCACAGCTACTTTGCTATTGATAAGTTGATTCGCTTGAATTAAGAGTACGTAGCGATCCTAAAAGCTAATTCGAAGCGTGATTTACAGATGGTGGTCAAGGACTTCAATATCAATAATATCGATGACAATAAAATGATGATCGCATACAATAAAGCAATCGGTCGTGGAAAAGGTCAGGTGTTACTATTAGATATCGTTAAGAGTCAGCTCAGGTACAATTTAAACGAAGTAATCAATCCCGACGATCTTTAAGTTTGCTCCTCCATCCAGCGCAGGTGCTTCTTAGAACGTCTGTGTCTTGCTTTATTATCTCTTGAATAGTTAGACCAGCAATCGCATCCCATTTTCTCATTTTTATGAGCCAATACTCGCTCTCTATTTTCAGCTCGATATTGTCGTTGATATTCTTGAAGTTTACTGGCGTTAGAGACATAGTAGTTGTGCTGATACTCTTGATGCTCTTCAATAGTTTCAATTGCTCGTTGTTGATTTACACAGTTAGTTCGATTGATTAATAACTGTTCAAACTCACGCAATTGATCACGGTTGCCGATGTCATGCTCGCTTATGAGAGTGATCATGAAGTTATCAATGCCAAACTCTTTAAAGTGTATATAGATAGAACACGACGTTAACTCTCTGCCTTCCATCCATGCACTAAAAGCACTTTTGTGCTGACCCCATCGTTTCTTCAGTGTAGAGGTGGTACTACCCACATAAACAATCGACTCGTCCTCGTTGGTAATCTTATATACGCGGCCTATCATATCTATATAAAGTCTTACATTTATCAGATTATCGCTTAAATATGATTTTTTTTTCATAAATATACAACTAAAATGGCGAGCTTCCTGAAACTCGACAGTACTAATCTCGTTCAAGATAACTACAACTCAACTTGGAAATACTCGTTCCCTGGTTCAGCTGCTGACTTTCGTGATGTAGTATGTGCAGTCCAAAGCATTAGCATGTACAACTCGGAATATAATATCGACGCGATGCAGTTCCAAAACACAAGCTTCAAGATCGAAGTCCCGACTGCGGCTACCACCTCTACTATCAGCATTACTCTCCCGGATGGTATTTATTCTTATGATGATATTAATCGTAGTATTTTTCAGACCGCCCTTGTCAATGCTGGCGCATATTTGATCGACCCATCAGGAAATAACGTCTTCTACCTAAAGCTGAGTGAAAACAGTGTCTATTACGCTTGTCAGGTAGATTTTTCCCCTACGCCGACAACTTTGCCAACTATCGGTGGTACTTGGACAAGACCTGCAACTGGTCTATACTCATCTGGTGGTACTGGATTACCTACCACAACTCGCGTCCCTCGTCTTATTATCGATAATGTTGAGTTTGAAAGGTAGTTGGTCTAACCGCAGGTACCTATCCCGCTGCCTCAGCGATCGTTGCAAGTGCTCAGCTGTCTAACATCATTCCTCAGATTCACCCCACCAGTTCATACATCGTACGTTGCGATCTCTTCAAAAATGAATACGTTGCATCTGGTGATATTGTCAGTGCATTTGATAGAGGTGATGCAGCAATTGGACAGCTTATTTCATATAAACCGAGTCAGTATGGATGGATGAATTGCCATAATGGATCTCGCTCTACAATTACTATCAGTATCTATATCCAAAATGACAAGAAGGTAATCTTCCGTGATACTTCAGTCTCAATAAGGTTGTTGCTGAGACCAAGAAAATAAGTTAGCTAATGCTTCTTTTTTTTCTCACAAACGGAATGATCCAGCTACCATAGGCTTCTTACGCATTGCGCGAATTTTAGCCATGTGATCCTTAGCTTCCTGGGAACCCTTAGCAAATTTCTTACTCTTTGGCTTGGCAACGCCTACTCCATAACTACGACGGACTTCACCTCGAATAGATTTGATTAGGTCTCCATGCTCAGGCTTGGTCGCCTTAGATAGTAGGTACTTCTCCCCAGAATCGGCTACATCGGTTAGAATTCCTCTACGTTTAGCATACGAAAGAGCACGCTTCGCTCCTTTCTTAACATCAGTCATAGTTAGACGACCTCCTTCCTTATCACTATCAGAATCATAAACACCGATACCAGTCATGGAACGAATTGCCGCTCGTGCTGGGATAGCACCCTGTGGAGCTCCGAGTGCGGTTGCAAGGGCGGGGACAGCAACATCAGCAGCTCTGGATAGCAAACCAGAGTCCTTTGCGAACTTGAATGCAGATTTAATGTCGCCCCATACCGTGGACAAGATAGAACCTCCTTGAGCTCGCTTGTATCCTTTCTTGACTTCATGTCTTGTAATGTCCAGACGCACACCGCGACCTGCCATGCGAGCCTTGAGTGCCTTCTCATATGAGGCGGGGTGAAGATGGATAACTGATCCACTACCCTTGAGTTGGTTAGCTGTAAGACTTAGATTACCAGTCTTGAAAGCTTTGGTCAGCTTGGAGCCTGGGATATCACTGGAGACCAAAATAATCCCCGTAAGTACTTGGTATTGCTTGGGATTGTTTGTTTCCAATACCATACTTTGTTGGAGCTGCCTCTCCCATACTATCAAAGTACTCCCCATCATGTACAGCCGTCCAGTGGCCAACCTCGAGGTTAGGTGGCTGTAGTAGAACCAGATATGAACCTTTCTTTGAGACAGGTTTTGTTATTTCATTCGATTCATAGATGTCATCGAGATGTACGCCAAGCTTTTTCGCGAGATCGATCAGATCATGATCGGACGTGATCGGCTTGATAAGGTCGCTCATAATAATTAATTTCGTTCAAACTATATTAGAAACCATATACAATCAACGATGCGTGAAACTCAACTATCCGACCAATATTGTACCAGAGCTCGCTCAAGTGCGATCCGGAGATCAAGGTATCTTCTGGCAAACGAGTACCGTTTGTTATCGATCTGAATCAGGGTTCGTACCAGAATGGTGTCATTACCATTGATGCTACTGCTCAGCTTAACGGTTCTGAAGGATTCGCCTGTCTTCGCGATGCTTACATGATGCTCCCTTACAAGGTATCGATGAAGAATGGTGCTACTGCTCAGACCGCTGCTGTCAATCGTGTCTGTGCTACTCTAAAGTGTGGCAACTGGAATGTCTTTGATAGCATGTCGCTGGAACTCAATGGCAAGACCATTGTCTCGATGGCTGATTACAAGCTGTTTTGTAACAACGTCCGTGCTCAGACGGAGTATAGTCCTCAGTACGTTGAAAAGCATGAAGCGGAGTCCTTCCTATTTCCTGATGCCGCTCAGTCCGCTTTGTACAGCTCTGCCACGAGATTGACTACTGGAGATGGATACACTAGCACTACCGCATTTTCATCTTCTTTTACTACCACCGGACCCACTGGTGGAGCATCTATCCATAATGATGGCTTTGTTCGCCGACTTCTATCGAACCCTCCTAATGCTGGCTCTGACTTCTCTACGGCGTGGCCTTCGGTTGGCGGCGTTGCTGCCTCTACTACCATCGCTAACCAAACGGCTCGTGGTGCTTTCGTAGCTGGTGCTGCTACTGCTAACGCTATTATGGGAACGTGGAACTACATGCTTAAGGTTAAGCTAACTGATCTTCATCCGATCTTCAAGGAGCTCGATTTGATGGCTAACCCTCAAATCCGCCTGCGTTTCCGCGTCAATCAGGGTACTTCGTCTGTTGCTGTAGATGCTTCGAAGGGCATGTCGCTAACCAGTACTACTCTCGCGAGTGGAAATGTGTGTCCTGTGATGGTTGCGGCGTCTTCTACTGGTAATCCTATGGCTGGTGTTCTTGCTGCTTCTGCCCCGTTCAGTATTTCGTGGGGTGCTGTTGTCAATGCGCTTGAGCCTAATATTGATGGTACTTACATGCCATTCACTACTTCCCGTCTGTATGTACCGTTCGTACATCTTGAGAACCCTCAGGCAATTATCTCCAAGCCTGTGAAGAAGGTTCGATACAATGATTGCTATGCTCAATGGTTCTACCAGCGTGCTGGTACTGGTAAGCAATCGACTCAGCTTAATGCTGCATTCGATCTTCAGCTATCGGCTTCTGTTAAGAATGCTAAGTACGTTATTCTCCTTCCTTTTGCCGAGCAGACTGGTAGTTTCGCTTCCGCGGCTGTACAAGAGTTCCAGAGTCCGTTTGATTCGGCTCCCTGGACTCTTCACCCTGGTTCCAGTATCCGCAACTTTCCTATTGGTTCCCAGCAGACGTTTGACATCAGCCACGACTATGACTTCCACCACTTCACTAATGAAATCGCTAAGATCGCTTCGATTAATGGTGATCTGACTCCTGAGCCGGTGAATGGTCTTCTTGTCTATCAGACCTGGTCGCTAACTAACCGCGTTCTGATTGCTGACGTTAGTCGCCTAACGGAACGTGATGTACCTCAGGCCATTCAGGTCCAAGGTGTTAATGCTGGTTGCCAGGGTACAAACATGCTCGTATTGGTTGTGAGTGAGCAAGAGCTCTCCTACGATCGTCTAACGGGTGAGGTTCTTGATTTCACTACGGCTTAAATAATTAATATTTTGATAAAGTATGCTAGCTATCTATATAGATACCATGGACACAACTATTACGTTCGGCAAGTACAAAGACTGCTCTATCCAGACGGTGTACGAAAAGGATCTTAGCTAGTGTCGCTGGCTTCGTAATCAGCCAAATTTAGATGAGGAAATTGCCAATTTTCTTATGAGCAAGTTTGCAAATGGATCCGATGATGGATCGTACCTTCTAAATTTCGGGAAGTACAAGGGCAAGTCCGTAAAGCAAGTATTTGCTATTGATGAACAATATCTACAGTGGTTGCGTGCATCCAAATTCGTAACTGAAAAGGCGCCGAAGCTATGTGCTGCTATTGATGAGCTGATGTAAGACAATGACTTCTTTTTCTCTCAATAACCCATATGAAACTTGAAAGGAAAACAAAGTATGACTGGATTCATTGCATTGAAGTAAATCCATTAGTTCGCTCATCATTCACCAAGATGTTAGCATTTACAACGAGTGGTTTTATGCTCCATAAATGCTCGTTCTCCGAAGTTGGCATGGTCAAAACCCAAGCTTCATGCGTTGGGTAAGTACAATGATGCGCGTAATTCCAACGCTTCATAGACTTACCACATGGACATGAAACGTTATGATGGAGTCGAGCCTTCAAAATAATATCCATCATTTTCTCTGCTTTATCAATATCCGATACTGCTACAGAGAATTTACTTATCGGGTGGATCCAGCACCTTTCCTTCGATTTCGATTTTGGACACAGCTCACACCAGTTTTCATAATAAAGTTGCACATTGTTAATATTGAAACCTTGCCTATATACTTAGTAGTTTATCCTTCAGGATCAATCTGAATTTGGTTTTCAAAATCTATCCGAGTCATCTTCAGTCTCAAGGAGGTTGTGAAACTATATCTGAAGTGTTGTCTGCTCCTCTCACTCTCAGGTGGTCGAGAGGTTGTCCTCGTTGAAACCACCGGCTGTCGCGTCTAAGGAGACGAGAGCATTTAAAACTACTTCTGAAGTGGTGGCGCTTTCTCTCGTTTTAAGGTGGTCGAGAGGTTGTGTCGTCAAAGTCGTAGCATTGCATTCGAAACGGTTAGCCCTATTCTCCTTGTTAAATAAAAAAGCTAGGAAAAAAACTGTCGGTGTAATATGATGGCTATTACTACTAACGGTACATACAGGCGAGACGTAGTGAAAGGCATGTAAGTTCCATCAATAGTGGGTTCAAGTGCATTGGCAACAGCACCCCAAGAAACTGCAATCGAACCCGCAACAGAAAGTGCGCTATTCATTGGATTGTTACTTGCAGAAGAAGCAACCATAAATGGACAAGTTTTACCGCTCGAAAGTGTAGTACTCGTTAGCGTCATTCTAAGGGAGCTATCAATATCGATAGCTGAAGTGCCCTGATTAACGCGGAAACGAAGACGGATTTGTGGGTTAGCCATCAAGTCAAGCTCCTTAAAAAAAAGATCCACAAGTTTGATTTTCAACATATAGTTCCACGCTCCCATAATAGCACCAGCAGCACCAGATCCAGCTGCGAAAGCACCACGTCTCAGCTGATTAGCGATGGTAGTTGTTGCAGCAGCAGCACCGGTAGATGGCCAAGTCGTAGATGAGTCAGCACCAGCATTTGGACGGTTTGAAAGAAGACGCTTTGCAAAACCATCATTTGCAACTGACGCTGTAGCAGAAACAGTACCGGCGACGAAGGAGGTCGAGATTGCCGTGTTATTCGAATACCCATCTCCAGCATTAACAGCTGTAGCGCTGTACTTGGTTGATTGAGCAGCATCCGGGTATAGAAACGATTCAGCCCCACGCTTCTCGACAAACTGAGGACTGTACCCGGTCTGAGCGCGGATAATGTTCCAGAACAGCTTGTAGTCTGCCATCGAGACAATGGTTTTACCATTGAGTTCAAGCGACATCGTATCGATGACGTTAAAGTTGCCACACTTGGGAGCAACACAAAATCGGTTGGCTGCATACTGTACATTTGTAGCGTGCGTATTCTTCATCGATACCTCGTATGGTAGCATGATGTACGCATCACGAAGGCAGCCGTAGTGTCAATAGTAAAAACGCCATTTTGGTACGAGCCTTGATTAAGATCGATTACAAACGGCAGACGCTTGCCAGCGGAGACTTTAATCTCCGGATCGCTCTTGAGAGAGCTCTGGTACAAATATTGGTCGGATAGTTGAGTTTCACTCATTGTTGAGATTCTATATGACATGTAATATACTTTTTCAAAATTAATTATTATGGAGCTCGTCAAGCCTATCACATCCGACCACGATCTTATCGAACTTGCCAAGCGTATTGGGGTACATCTCGATGATATCTTTAAATCAAGTGAGATAACGAAGTCGCTCCCAAAGAAAGGTACATATCTGATTTTGCTACGACAAGCTAATATGGATGTAGGACACTGGACAGCCGTTAATGATGGTGAATTCTTCGATTCAATGGGCGAGGCAGCCCCAAAAAAGTACGGAATCAGTAAGTACAACCCTAAACAATACCAAGGTACGTATGGCAACTATTGTGGAATATGGTGTATGCTCTGGTTAAATTGCAAACAAAAAAACAAGATGAGTATATTAAATCGATTCAGAGATCTGAATTTAACTATTTTGACTTAGCCATTTTTGATGCTTCTTAGATCTGGAATGGACAGCTTTGTGATGACTACAGCAACGATAAGCTACTTCAAAAGAATATCTTCTCACATTACTACACCAGGGGCCGACACTTCAAATTGAGTACCATACTCCTAAGCTACAGCTACTTTGCTACTGATAAGATGATTCGATTGAATTCGGAGTATGTAGTGATCCTAAAGGCTAATTCGAAGTGTGATCTTCCGATGGTTGTACGTGATTTCAACATCAAGGGCGTTGATGATCGATCAATCGTCTATTACTATAATAAAGCCACTGAGCGCAAAGGACAAATGTTGTTCATAGATTCTGTCAAAGGTCAAATCAGATACAATTTTGACAGACCAATCACGATTGAAGACTAATTTCAATTTATCGATCAGAAATATGGTTAGAATCATATACTAATCAATATGGCAAGCTTTCTGAAACTTGACTCTACCAATCTCGTTAAAGATGGATACAATTCGTCTTGGAAGTATTCTTTTCCTGGTTCGGCTGCTGACTTTCGTGATGCAGCTTGTGCTGTTCAATCCATCACGATGTACAACTCCAAATACAATATCGATGCTGCTCAGTTCTGGAAAAAAATAGCTTGAAAATTGAAGTTCCTACAGCCGGAACAACATCGACAATCAGTATAACACTCCCTGATGGAATTTATACATACACTGATATTAGTCGGAGCATTCAGATGGCTCTCGTTAATGCTAGATCGTATTTGATCAATCCATCTGGGGAAAATGTCTTCTATATCCAATTATCAGAGAATAGCGTGTATTATGCTGGCCAGTTTGATTTCAGCCATACACGAACATCTCTACCTACTACAGGTGGTACTTGGGTAAGACCTTCTTCAGGATTGTACTCCTCTGGAGGTACTGGTTTACCGACTACTATTCGTGTTCCTCGACTAATCATTGATAACGCGTCTTTTGGGAAGGTAGTAGGACTTCCTGCTGGTACGTATCCTTCTACCTCTGCGACGGTTGCAAGTGCTCAGCTCTCGAATATCATTCCTCAGATTCACCCTACCAGCTCATACATCGTTCCCTGTGATCTGATCAAAAATGACTACGTTGCATCTGGCGATATTCTGAGTGCATTCGATCGAGGTGATGCTCAGGTAGGTCAGCTAATTTCATACAAGCCGAGTCAGTATGCTTGGATGAACTGTCTCAATGGCTCGCGTACCTCAATCACGATCAGTATCTATAATCAGAATGATCAGAAGGTCAAGTTCCGCGACACTTCCGTCTCAATCATGCTCTTGCTGAGACCAAAAAAATAAGTTGGCTAGCACTACTTTTTTTAATCAAAAGCTCATAATCGAAATGATCTAGCTATCATAGGCTTCTTCCTCATAGCTCGAATCTTAGCCATGTGATCCTTAGCTTCTTTTGAATCCTTAGCAAATTTCTTACCCTTCGTGGTTACTCCTACTCCATAACGACGACGGACCTCGCCTCGAATAGACTTAATTAGATCCCCACGCTCAGGCTTCGTTGCCTTACTCAGTAGAAACTTCTCTCCAGCATCAACTGCATCGGTTAGAACTCCTTTACGTTGTGCATAGGATAGAGCATGCGTTGCTGTCTTCCTCACATCTGCAATTGATAGACGACCACCTTCTTTCTCCACATCGCTGTCAGAGTCGTATATGCCGACTCCTGTCAATGACTTAATTGCTGCTCTGACAGGGATTGCGGCTTGAGGAGCTCCAAATGCCGTTGCAAGAGCTGGTACTGCTGCATCAAGTCCTTTGCTGAGTAATCCACTATTCTTTACAAATTTGAACGCGGAGGATAGACCAGACTTAATCTTACCCCAAATAGAGCATCCTTGGGCTCGCTTTTAACCCTTCTTAATTTCATGCCTGGTAATGTCAAGACGCACGCCACGACTTGCCTTTCGAGCTTTGATCACCTTCTCATAAGAGGCTGGATGGAGATGGATAACAGAGCCACTACCCTTGAGTTGATCAGCTGTCAGACTTAGCTTACCACTCTTGAGAGCTTTGGTCAGCTTGGGAGCTGGTCCGTCGCTTGAAATAGTTAGTTCGCGATACATTATTGCTATATATATATAAATAGAAAATGCATACTATTCCGATAAATAATGTAGTATATTTATAGTAATAGTACATTTGTACCATGATCCGACATATCTATCGTATCATCCATTTGGAAAGCGACATTCAATACGTTGGTTCTACGTTTAATGAACACCGTAAGAGATGGCAGATGCATAAGAAACATTACCACGAATGGCTAAGTGATAAGCATCGGGGTATGGCAATCTACACTTACTTTCAACAACATGAGTTTGATAAGTTTAAACTGGTCCTGATCAAAAGCTACGAAGTGGAAGATCGTACTCACCTTGAAGCCTATGGACAATTATGGATTAATAAAATAAACTGTGTCAATAAGTATAATCCATTCAGAACCACTAAGCTCTATAATAGACAGTATAAGAAAGCATATCGAGAAGCTAACAGAGAAGCCCTTAACGCAAAGAAAAATGAGAAGCACCACTGTGAATGTGGTGGAAAATATACGTTATCAAACAAAGCTGTCCATTCCAGATCTAAGAAGCATCAAAAATGGCTAAGTCAAAATAGTTAAATTCAGATCTCTGAATCGATTTAATATACTCATCTTGTTTTTTTGTGTGCAATTTAACCAGAGCATACACCATATTCCACAATAGTTGCCATACGTACCTTGGTATTGTTTAGGGTTGTACTTACCGATTCCGTACTTTTTTGGGGCTGCCTCGCCCATTGAATCGAAGAATTCACCATCATTAACGGCCGTCCAGTGTCCTACATCCATATTAGCTTGTCGTAGCAAAATCAGATATGTACCTTTCTTTGGAAGCGGCTTCGTTATCTCACTTGATTCAAAGATATCATCGAGATGTACCCCAATACGCTTGGCATGTTCGATAAGATCGTGGTCGGATGTGATAGGCTTGACGAGCTCCATAATAACTAATTTTGAAAAGGTATATTACATGTCATATAGAATCTCAACAATGAGTGAAACTCAACTATCCGACCAATATTTGTACCAGAGCTCTCTCAAGAGCGATCCGGAGATTAAAGTCTCCGCTGGCAAGCGTCTGCCGTTTGTAATCGATCTTAATCAAGGCTCGTACCAAAATGGCGTTTTTACTATTGACACTACGGCTGCCTTCGTGATGCGTACATCATGCTACCATACGAGGTATCGATGAAGAATACGCACGCTACAAATGTACAGTATGCAGCCAACCGATTTTGTGTTGCTCCCAAGTGTGGCAACTTTAACGTCATCGATACGATGTCGCTTGAACTCAATGGTAAAACCATTGTCTCGATGGCAGACTACAAGCTGTTCTGGAACATTATCCGCGCTCAGACCGGGTACAGTCCTCAGTTTGTCGAGAAGCGTGGGGCTGAATCGTTTCTATACCCGGATGCTGCTCAATCAACCAAGTACAGCGCTACAGCTGTTAATGCTGGAGATGGGTATTCGAATAACACGGCAATCTCGACCTCCTTCGTCGCCGGTACTGTTTCTGCTACAGCGTCAGTTGCAAATGATGGTTTTGCAAAGCGTCTTCTTTCAAACCGTCCAAATGCTGGTGCTGACTCATCTACGACTTGGCCATCTACCGGTGCTGCTGCTGCAACAACTACCATCGCTAATCAGCTGAGACGTGGTGCTTTCGCAGCTGGATCTGGTGCTGCTGGTGCTATTATGGGAGCGTGGAACTATATGTTGAAAATCAAACTTGTGGATCTTCACCCGACTTTTAAGGAGCTTGACTTGATGGCTAACCCACAAATCCGTCTTCGTTTCCGCGTTAATCAGGGCACTTCAGCTATCGATATTGATAGCTCCCTTAGAATGACGCTAACGAGTACTACACTTTCGAGCGGTAATACTTGTCCATTTATGGTTGCTTCATCTGCAAGTAACAATCCAATGAATAGCGCACTTTCTGTTGCGGGTTCGATTGCAGTTTCTTGGGGTGCTGTTGCCAATGCACTTGAACCCACTATTGATGGAGCTTACATGCCTTTCACTACGTCTCGCCTGTATGTACCGTTAGTAGTAATAGCCATCATATTACACCGACAGTTTTTTTCCTAGCTTTTTTATTTAACAAGGAGAATAGGGCTAACCGTTTCGAATGCAATGCTACGACTTTGACGACACAACCTCTCGACCACCTTAAAACGAGAGAAAGCGCCACCACTTCAGAAGTAGTTTTAAATGCTCTCGTCTCCTTAGACGCGACAGCCGGTGGTTTCAACGAGGACAACCTCTCGACCACCTGAGAGTGAGAGGAGCAGACAACACTTCAGATATAGTTTCACAACCTCCTTGAGACTGAAGATGACTCGGATAGATTTTGAAAACCAAATTCAGATTGATCCTGAAGGATAAACTACTAAGTATATAGGCAAGGTTTCAATATTAACAATGTGCAACTTTATTATGAAAACTGGTGTGAGCTGTGTCCAAAATCGAAATCGAAGGAAAGGTGCTGGATCCACCCGATAAGTAAATTCTCTGTAGCAGTATCGGATATTGATAAAGCAGAGAAAATGATGGATATTATTTTGAAGGCTCGACTCCATCATAACGTTTCATGTCCATGTGGTAAGTCTATGAAGCGTTGGAATTACGCGCATCATTGTACTTACCCAACGCATGAAGCTTGGGTTTTGACCATGCCAACTTCGGAGAACGAGCATTTATGGAGCATAAAACCACTCGTTGTAAATGCTAACATCTTGGTGAATGATGAGCGAACTAATGGATTTACTTCAATGCAATGAATCCAGTCATACTTTGTTTTCCTTTCAAGTTTCATATGGGTTATTGAGAGAAAAAGAAGTCATTGTCTTACATCAGCTCATCAATAGCAGCACATAGCTTCGGCGCCTTTTCAGTTACGAATTTGGATGCACGCAACCACTGTAGATATTGTTCATCAATAGCAAATACTTGCTTTACGGACTTGCCCTTGTACTTCCCGAAATTTAGAAGGTACGATCCATCATCGGATCCATTTGCAAACTTGCTCATAAGAAAATTGGCAATTTCCTCATCTAAATTTGGCTGATTACGAAGCCAGCGACACTAGCTAAGATCCTTTTCGTACACCGTCTGGATAGAGCAGTCTTTGTACTTGCCGAACGTAATAGTTGTGTCCATGGTATCTATATAGATAGCTAGCATACTTTATCAAAATATTAATTATTTAAGCCGTAGTGAAATCAAGAACCTCACCCGTTAGACGATCGTAGGAGAGCTCTTGCTCACTCACAACCAATACGAGCATGTTTGTACCCTGGCAACCAGCATTAACACCTTGGACCTGAATGGCCTGAGGTACATCACGTTCCGTTAGGCGACTAACGTCAGCAATCAGAACGCGGTTAGTTAGCGACCAGGTCTGATAGACAAGAAGACCATTCACCGGCTCAGGAGTCAGATCACCATTAATCGAAGCGATCTTAGCGATTTCATTAGTGAAGTGGTGGAAGTCATAGTCGTGGCTGATGTCAAACGTCTGCTGGGAACCAATAGGAAAGTTGCGGATACTGGAACCAGGGTGAAGAGTCCAGGGAGCCGAATCAAACGGACTCTGGAACTCTTGTACAGCCGCGGAAGCGAAACTACCAGTCTGCTCGGCAAAAGGAAGGAGAATAACGTACTTAGCATTCTTAACAGAAGCCGATAGCTGAAGATCGAATGCAGCATTAAGCTGAGTCGATTGCTTACCAGTACCAGCACGCTGGTAGAACCATTGAGCATAGCAATCATTGTATCGAACCTTCTTCACAGGCTTGGAGATAATTGCCTGAGGGTTCTCAAGATGTACGAACGGTACATACAGACGGGAAGTAGTGAATGGCATGTAAGTACCATCAATATTAGGCTCAAGCGCATTGACAACAGCACCCCACGAAATACTGAACGGGGCAGAAGCAGCAAGAACACCAGCCATAGGATTACCAGTAGAAGACGCCGCAACCATCACAGGACACACATTTCCACTCGCGAGAGTAGTACTGGTTAGCGACATGCCCTTCGAAGCATCTACAGCAACAGACGAAGTACCCTGATTGACGCGGAAACGCAGGCGGATTTGAGGGTTAGCCATCAAATCGAGCTCCTTGAAGATCGGATGAAGATCAGTTAGCTTAACCTTAAGCATGTAGTTCCACGTTCCCATAATAGCGTTAGCAGTAGCAGCACCAGCTACGAAAGCACCACGAGCCGTTTGGTTAGCGATGGTAGTAGAGGCAGCAACGCCGCCAACCGAAGGCCACGCCGTAGAGAAGTCAGAGCCAGCATTAGGAGGGTTCGATAGAAGTCGGCGAACAAAGCCATCATTATGGATAGATGCTCCACCAGTGGGTCCGGTGGTAGTAAAAGAAGATGAAAATGCGGTAGTGCTAGTGTATCCATCTCCAGTAGTCAATCTCGTGGCAGAGCTGTACAAAGCGGACTGAGCGGCATCAGGAAATAGGAAGGACTCCGCTTCATGCTTTTCAACGTACTGAGGACTATACTCCGTCTGAGCACGGACGTTGTTACAAAACAGCTTGTAATCAGCCATCGAGACAATGGTCTTGCCATTGAGTTCCAGCGACATGCTATCAAAGACATTCCAGTTGCCACACTTTAGAGTAGCACAGACACGATTGACAGCAGCGGTCTGAGCAGTAGCACCATTCTTCATCGATACCTTGTAAGGGAGCATCATGTAAGCATCGCGAAGACAGGCGAATCCTTCAGAACCGTTAAGCTGAGCAGTAGCATCAATGGTAATGACACCATTCTGGTACGAACCCTGATTCAGATCGATAACAAACGGTACTCGTTTGCCAGAAGATACCTTGATCTCCGGATCGCACTTGAGCGAGCTCTGGTACAATATTGGTCGGATAGTTGAGTTTCACGCATCGTTGATTGTATATGGTTTCTAATATAGTTTGAACGAAATTAATTATTATGAGCGACCTTATCAAGCCGATCACGTCCGATCATGATCTGATCGATCTCGCGAAAAAGCTTGGCGTACATCTCGATGACATCTATGAATCGAATGAAATAACAAAACCTGTCTCAAAGAAAGGTTCATATCTGGTTCTACTACAGCCACCTAACCTCGAGGTTGGCCACTGGACGGCTGTACATGATGGGGAGTACTTTGATAGTATGGGAGAGGCAGCTCCAACAAAGTATGGTATTGGAAACAAACAATCCCAAGCAATACCAAGTACTTACGGGGATTATTTTGGTCTCCAGTGATATCCCAGGCTCCAAGCTGACCAAAGCTTTCAAGACTGGTAATCTAAGTCTTACAGCTAACCAACTCAAGGGTAGTGGATCAGTTATCCATCTTCACCCCGCCTCATATGAGAAGGCACTCAAGGCTCGCATGGCAGGTCGCGGTGTGCGTCTGGACATTACAAGACATGAAGTCAAGAAAGGATACAAGCGAGCTCAAGGAGGTTCTATCTTGTCCACGGTATGGGGCGACATTAAATCTGCATTCAAGTTCGCAAAGGACTCTGGTTTGCTATCCAGAGCTGCTGATGTTGCTGTCCCCGCCCTTGCAACCGCACTCGGAGCTCCACAGGGTGCTATCCCAGCACGAGCGGCAATTCGTTCCATGACTGGTATCGGTGTTTATGATTCTGATACGGAAGGAGGTCGTCTAACTATGACTGATGTTAAAAAAGGAGCGAAGCGTGCTCTTTCGTATGCTAAACGTAGAGGAATTCTAACCGATGTAGTCGATTCTGGGGAGAGGTACCTACTATCTAAGGCAACCAAGCCTGAGCATGGAGACCTAATCAAATCTATTCGAGGTGAAGCCCGTCGTAGTTATGGAGTAGGCGTTGCCAAGCCAAAGGGTAAGAAATGTGCTAAGGGCTCCCAGGAAGCTAAGGATCACATGGCTAAAATTCGCGCAATGCGTAAGAAGCCTATGGTAGCTGGATCATTCCGTTTGTGAGAAGAAAAAGAAGCATTAGCTAACTTATTTTCTTGGTCTCAGCAACAACATTATTGAGACTGAAGTATCACGGAAGATTACCTTCTTGTCATTTTAGTTATAGATACTGATAGTAATTGTAGAGCGAGATCCATTATGGCAATTCATCCATGCATACTGACTCGGTTTATATGAAATAAGCTGTCCAATTGCTGCATCACCTCTATCAAATGCACTGACAATATCACCAGATGCAACGTATTCATTTTTGAAGAGATCGCAACGTACGATGTATGAACTGGTGGGGTGAATCTGAGGAATGATGTTAGACAGCTGAGCACTTGCAACGATCGCTGAGGCAGCGGGATAGGTACCTGCGGTTAGACCAACTACCTTTCAAACTCAACATTATCGATAATAAGACGAGGGACGCGAGCTGTGGTAGGTAATCCAGTACCACCAGATGAGTATAGACCAGTTGCAGGTCTTGTCCAAGTACCACCGATAGTTGGCAAAGTTGTCGGCGTAGGGGGAAAATCTACCTGACAAGCGTAATAGACACTGTTTTCACTCAGCTTTAGGTAGAAGACGTTATTTCCTGATGGGTCGATCAAATATGCGCCAGCATTGACAAGGGCGGTCTGAATACTACGATTAATATCATCATAAGAATAAATACCATCCGGGAGAGTAATGCTGATAGTAGAGGTGGTAGTCGCAGTCGGGACTTCGATCTTGAAGCTTGTGTTTTGGAACTGCATCGCGTCGATATTATATTCCGAGTTGTACATGCTAATGCTTTGGACTGCACATACTACATCACGAAAGTCAGCAGCTAAGCCAGGGAACGGTATTTCCAAGTTGAGTTGTAGTTTCTTGAACGAGATTAGTACTGTCGAGTTTCAGGAAGCTCGCCATTTTAGTTGTATATTTATGAAATCATATTTATGCGATAATCTGATAAATATAAGACTTTATATAGATGTGATAGGCCGCGTATATAAGATTACCAACGAAGACGAGTCGATTGTTTATGTGGGTAGTACCACCTCTACACTGAAGAAACGATGGGGTCAGCACAAAAGTGCTTTTAGTGCATGGATGGAAGGCAGAGAGTTAACGTCGTGTTCTATCTATATACACTTTAAAGAGTTTGGCATTGACAACTTCATGATCACTCTCATAAGCGAGCATGACATCGGCGACCGTGATCAATTGCGTGAGTTTGAACAGTTATTAATCAATCGAACTAACTGTGTAAATCAACAACGAGCAATTAAAACTATTGAAGAGCATCAAGAGTACCAGCACAACTACTATGTCTCTAACACCAGTAAACTTCAAGAATATCAACGACAATATCGAGCTGAAAAATAGAGAACGAGTATTGGCTCCTAAAAATGAGAAAATGGGATGCGATTGCTGGTCTAACTATTCAAGAGATAATAAAGCAAGACACAGACGTTCTAAGAAGCACCTGCGCTGGATGGAGGAGCAGACTTAAAGATCGTCGGGATTGATTACTTCGTTTAAATTGTACCTGAGCTGACTCTTAACGATATCTAATAGTAATACCTGACCTTTTCCACGATCGATTGCTTTACTGTATGCGATCACCATTTTATTGTCATCGATATTATTGATATTGAAGTCCTTGACCACCATCTGTAAATCACGCTTCGAATTAGCTTTTAGGATCGCTACGTACTCTGAATTCAAGCGAATCATCTTATCAGTAGCAAAGTAGCTGTGGCTAAGGAATATGGTACTCAATTTAAAATGTCTTCCGCGAGTGAAGTAATGTGAAAATATGTTCTTCTGAAGTAGCTTATCGTTGCTTAGTCAACTATGATGATAAGCTCAGGTTTGTTGGAACTCATAGGTGTATGGCGTACTTGATCGACTTTAGGTGGTGTATCGGGGTCAGCGAAAGTAATGAAATCTTCCAGTTTATCTCGGAGGTATTCATACAACTCTTGGTGTGGATTGCGGGCGATGTAAATGCGCGAATACGTGTGGGGAATGCTTGAGGATGAGCATACAGAGATTGTTCTTCCCACTGAACGAGGGACCAAGGACAACCATTCTAAACAACCTTTTGATGTCAAGCGCAGGGATGTCGCCCATACCAGCAGACTTGAATTTCTTTGGCAAGTAAGCGCCGAAATCTGGAATACCGCTCATGATGGTGTCATTGGGATAAGAGAAACTTGAACTCATAGTTATTTTTGTCTCGAGCTATATAGACCGAGTGATTAAAACAAAAACTTATATTGTTCATACGAGGAAAAGCCATATCCACGTAAACCGACTTATTAATTATATTAATAAAAATTTAAAAGTCGAACAACTTTTAAACGTGTTTACCAATTTCACCACTTTGATAATAAATAAATACTAAAATTTATTATGAATTTATAAATCAATATATTTTAAAAATTGGTTATAATGTTACATATAAAAAAGAACCAAAAATCATCATAAAAAGTTCACCAGATGCTGAATTAAAAGTGATGATTTCCCATAAAAATTTGATTACCTGGTTGTGCTAATTCCATCCTAATTAAAAGAGATAATGTTGGAACAAAGTTTTAATCACTCGGTCTATATAGCTCGAGACAAAAATAACTATGAGTTCAAGTTTCTCTTATCCCCAACCAATTTTACATCGCCTATCTATAACCCCGCATTCTATCTAACGTTGGATGCCAGTGGATATCTTACCTATGAGTATGCGCAGACGCTTTACCTCGATAAGAATGATTATCGCTTGTCTTATATTACAGGGATTACCCAAGGAACAGCAACACAAGGTGTAGCCCTTGTTCCAGGTACTAATAACGATATTAGTGGAATTGGAGCATTGTCATGTAGCAGTCTAACTGTTAATGGTTCCAGCGTATCGTCGCCCCCATCGTACCTAGTCGGGATCATGCCTGGCACGGCCGCAAACAACAAAGCGTTGGTTCTTGGAGCCTCGGGAGAAATCGGAACGATAACATCGCTGACAGCAACTAATATCTATGGAACGCTACAGACCGGAACGCAAACAGGTATCACATCTTTAGGAACGCTTTCAGGGCTGACTATCGGAGGCAATCTAACTTTTGCAGGAGCATCGCGAACGATAACTGGTTTGAGCAGCATCTCGGCGACGACTCTCACTGGAGCTGTTTCAGGCTCTCAAACAGGTATTACAGCTGTTGGAACGCTATCTAACCTAACGCTTTCGACAGCTGGAACGGGCCTTCAGATACCATCAATGAAATTTTGGAACTCAACGACATCATTGTGCGATACGTTCAGTCACTCATACTACATCGGAGTATCTCAGGGAGGCGTTGTAGCTTCTAAAGCTCTGGTAGTCGATTCAAACAAGGATATTGGTAGTATCCGTACCATCGATGCTGAGAACATAAATGGAAGTGTATCGGTATCTAGTACCCTCGGCGACTTTGGCGGTCTTCATATCAATTCATCGCTCGTTATTACATCAAGTCGAAATATTGTTAATATCGGGACGATCACAACTTCGGGTAAGATCAATTCTACAGGGTATCAAATCTCTGGATCAGATGTGATAACTTCGAGTGGCATATCAGGAACGCTACTTACAGCAGCTCAGCCCAATATTACGTCAATTGGTAAGCAAACGTTGCTAGAAGCTACGGCTGCCCGTTATGAAGTAGCCGCTGGTACTACTGGGAGTGGATCCGCTGGCAATTCAACATACCCGATCCAAATCAGAAACGACTCTGACACGATCGGCGCTATTGCAGGTATCTCTCTCACGGTTGATGGTACAATCGCTGACGCCATGCCCCCAAGCTGCGTTATAGTCGCTATTCGATCCACTGGGTCGTATGCCACGTGCAATTTAAAGTTTTTTACTCGAGTGGATCAGCTGCATATGATCCTATAATGGAGAGAATGGTTATAACTCAGGGAGGACGTGTTGGCGTCGCAGCTGGATCACCTGAATCGCAATTGCATGTTATCGCGAGTTCATCAAACCTCTACGGATCATGGCAACGAGCTCAAGAATGGTAGAATGATCGCGCAACGCCGATTAAATGTTGACTCATCATACACAATGAGGACGGTGGAGCGGCAGCTAACGGCGTATCGTTTGGGACATACACGAATGACAATTTGCGTTTCTTTACAGCCGGTGGTAATGCAATGCTTCTGAGCACAAGCAAACGACTTGCAGTCGATCGTGAAGATCCCGAAGCTACAATCCACTCTGGGGGTGCCATATGGGCTGACGATGCGTTTCACTGCAAGGGCAACGCGAGCAATGCATACTATCGATGGAACTGGGGTCTCAGCAACTATCCAGCCATCGGGAATGACGCAACAAGCGGAGCGGTTCGAACTGGATCATGCAATGCTTCATATATATGGCAGAGCTATATCTCTGCCAGGGCTGGCAGCTTCACGAACGCGAGTGACCGTCGCATCAAACGAGACATCATTGACATACCCTATGGCTTAGCTGAGGTTATGCGTATGCAACCAAGGAAGTTTGCTATGAGATCTGATGATTCATTGCATGTGGGATTTATCGCCCAAGAGATGCTCGAGATCATACCTGAGTGTGTGTCGGGGGTTGAATCGCCTGACGATGAAATGAATGACTCAAACAAACCGACAAATCCTATGGGTATCGATTTAGCATCATTGGTATCAGTATTGACGAAAGCTATTCAAGAGCAGCAAGCTCAGATAGAGGAATTGAGAGCAATAAGCAAAGCTTAGTGTCCTTGACACGGGCTTGGCGCCCTTTGTCGTCAGACAAATTATCGCTGAGTGAGTATAGACAATGGTCGCGTTCAAGTTTCGAGTTTCTCAACGAAAGGGGAAAGTATGATGCTTTGTTTGCTGATGGTCGCATTGTATCTTTTAGGGGTATTAAGAGGAATCCTCAGCCTTATGCACAATACAATGATCGTACGTCGTTGAAAGCGTATCAAAATTGTGCTCATAAGGATAAGAAGCGGCGTGAAGCGTACTACACGCGACATGGTCCAATAGGCGAAGAAAACCCATACACAGCCGACTAGTTTTCCAAAACTTTTTTATGGTAGATAATATAGGAATCATGGGTTGTATGCCAAGTAAAGAGATCAAAACGAATTTAACGTCTGATAATCCAAATCAGGTTATAGGATCAACCATGCTTAGAGCGGATCGGATAGTAGTCTTAGGGGATTCAGTATTCCTACCAACCAAAAATGGCGATGGTGAGGATGCTATACTTGAAATATCTATCAATGATAAAAAAATCGAAGTCCATCGAGGATATCGAAATAAACTCGTGCGGAGTGGTATTAAGTAAGCTTAGAGCCCTTGGCTCGGTGCTTGCGCCCCTTGCCTTCAGGTAATTGCTTAGATAGCAAAAAACGTCTTCACGGTCTTTTTTTTCTTGGGTTGGTAAGCCCACATACGGCCACCTTCGGTTGGGGTCGAAGCATCTACCTTCCTGATTGACTTATCGAGATCAGTGGCCCATACAGCGGCCTGAGTCTTCAGAGGGCGGTCATGAATGATAAGATTCTTCATGATAGCTTTGAGTTCAGCGACGTTGTTATCGGCGTTATCGCCATAGCTACCAGCTGAGCTGGAAATAATGCGGGGGTTCAAGAAGAACATGGTTATAGTAGTCTCGTGATCATTTCTTTAAATTCTTTATCATCGATGAGACGATTGCTGTACATATCTACTGTGAGCGACTTGAGCTGCTTGATGATGCTCGGATTATCATTCCCAAGCTCAACCTCCCCCTTGAGCTTGTCATACTCAGCTCGAAGTGTTTCAAGTGGATCCGTGAGCTTATCGTGGAAATTGTACTGGAGATGAGTTATGGCAAGGATCTCCTTGAACATTTTTTTATCTTCGATGCTAAGCTTGTCATACGTAGGCTGATCGATAGGATTCTTATATACAAGACTTCGGAGCATTGATTGAAGGCTATCACTAATCTGACACTTAGGTCCGCACTTGCGTCGATTAGGTTGAACGATAACAAGTGTCTTCGCATCGAGGTCAGGAATACGGATGTACTTGCTACCGAGTTGTCGATAAACGTAGGCACTTGGCGTAGCTAAGCCCTGAATCTCGTTCAGATTGTAGGTTCTTTCCACGTCTGACCACTCCGTCGAGGGGGGCTACACCTGCTCCTCTTAGACCACGACCTTTAAGCCCCTCTCCGCGAGAACGCTTTGCGAACTCGTCATCTTCCTCGATCTCCTGAGCTGCATCGCTGTATCTTGTAGCCTTCGCGTTAAATACAGCTTTAGTAGCTCTCATAGCTGATTTCGCTGCCTTTAGTGCCAATCGAGCTGATTTTGAGCTATTTTCTTTGACAGCATTCTTTGACTCATGATATCGCATTTGAGCCTCACCATCTTCCTGATAAGCCCGTTCAGAGTCATCGTGAAGCTTTTGAAAATTAATTTTAAATATGGTTCAATACCTTGTCGTCTGATATCATGAGCCGTATTCATGATTGCTTCATTCAATGTTTTAAGATGATCATCAAGATTTTTGTGACTTTCAACCAATGTTGCTGCTTCCTCATCATTTGATGGGAATGGATACTCAACTTCCTTAAGATATTTATCCGAATCCTCAAATTCATCGAGCAGCGACAGAAATGTATCCATCCATCTGATATTCTTCATCAATCCCTTCCACGCCTCTCCATATACTTGCTTGTGTTTTCCATTTCTAATATTCAATGGTCTCTCTTTTACCAATTCAGCTGCTTCTTCATCACTTGATGGAAATGGATACTCAACATCCTTGAGATATCTATTTAAATCCTCAAATCCATCAAACAGCGATAGAAATGTATCCATCCATTTGATACCTTCGTTGGCCCCTTTCCAAGCTTCACCAGATACTTGTTTGTGTTCTCCATTTCTAATGTTTAGTGGTCTGGATCCAGATGGCTCACCAAAATAATGTTTTGGATGGGGTTTAACAGTATCAGTTGTCTGTACAATTGGTTTTAGTCGAAAAGGGATTTTAATACCCCTCGAATGAAGTTGTGTGTAATAATCAGTCAAAATCTTTTTAGCATCATTGTCCGAGTTGCTCAGCTTTGGGTTCATCTCTTCATCGATACCACTCCTCGTGCCATATTTAGCTTCTCCGCCGCCTGGTGTGAAATCCTTTACGTCAATTTCCTCGTCATTCTTCCCGATTACCTCTAACTGAAGTCCTCTGCCTCTAATCATATTGATAAATGAACGTAGCGTAAGTTGCCAATTGACCTCCTTCGTGATCGGTTGTTTTGCTCGATTGCTACTCTTACCAAAGACGCTGATTGAATTACCATCGACCCATACATAACCATTTTCATGCTGTCCCTTTAAGGATGGGAACAATCTTTTTTCTTAAACCATTGGCTCAAGTAATTCCTTATTTTTACTAATGGTCCAAAACAATTTGAGTTTGGTATCAGACTGATCACTCGCTGTTGAAGTTGAATTATCGAAGAGAAAACTGTCCTCTCGATGAAGAACGCTGCGAACTGCGATACGCAAGTCTCTGTTTGGTGCGATCAGCAATATCTCCTTCTGAAGCATTGACTCTGTTCCTTTTTGATCCAATATATTGCCATATCTGTTGGGGGGTATTTTTATCATCCTTCCCCATTTTGTCGCGTTCCCTCTTTTCATTGATGTAATTGAGAAATCGAATGTCATTAGTTAGAACCACACGAATATGGTCATATGTTTCTGACCAATCGATGCTTGGAACTAAAACAAGCTTCTTCAACCTAATACTGTATGTCTTAGCGCCATTTCCAATATAATACTTCGTTAGCTGACGTCCGTTAGACGAAAGAGGATGGATACCCAACTCTGCAAGAATATGATAAACCTCATATATATCAGCAACCGCTTGTTTTGATCGCTTCTGTTCTTCGATTTCATCGATGGTTTCATCACTAAATAAGTTCTCATCCGCTGGTTTTTCATCCTCACCAACCTTAACATCAATTAATGAAGGCCTTGCTTGTGCTCCAGCATGATTAGTATCAGGCTTAGCAGTAGCTTCGGCATCTACCATAGTAGGAGTTGATACCTCAGGGTTTGTCTGGGAGTATTCATCAATCAGCGTTTTTTTAGGGCTCAGATGACTCTGATGTTGAGTCTGTCTGAGTTGTTGCAGTTGTTTTACTGGATGCTGTAGTAATTCCACTTGAAATGTCAGTAGCCCATGAAGCGACTTCGTACATCTCACGCTTCGTTTTAGCTTGACGAACGCGACGCTGAGCTCTTTCAAGAAGCTCCTGTCGTTTTTGCTCTCTCTGAGCGAGGGATGTGAAATTTGGAAACATCGCATCTATATGTTGTGAGCCATAAAAAATGAGTACTCAAATTACCAATAGCTCGGCATAACTGAGTCATGACGGGAAGGTAAGTAAGAATGGCAGATACGGTTTCGCTCATTGAGAAGATTCAAATAACGATCTTTAATACAATGGAACGGGACGCCAAAGATTGCTTCCAATTCATGCTTGTACTTTTGATTGGCTACCGTTTTGCGAAATTTTGAAGCTGCATCAAGATTAAGCAACTCATTCTTGATTCGACTTACTTCTTGGATGATCCACAGCTTGCGTCGAAGTTTCACAAGCTCGTTCTTTCTCTACACACTTTGGGCACATTATTACGAGATCAGTGTCTATACATAAAGTCAGATAATTCATATTCTCACAAAAAATATTAAAAATAATATATGGGCCAAAGCTTACGGAGGATATCTCTATCAATTTAATTTTAAAAGCTAATCATGGCTCATTTTTTTAGCGTCCAATAATCTCTCTCAAGAGTTGATCTCCTGTTCTTATTGATTAACCGCAGATTATCTTGTGGCTCCCAAGAGTCAGGCTCATTACCAAGCCATTTTTGAAAGTTGACTTAGGATTTAACTCCTTTGCCTTATGATGCAGAGCTTGAGCTCCGATAAAGCCGGTTTTCGGGTCATAGTAGAGTTTCTTTAGTAGCGCGTCCATGATCTATATTTACATTTAAAAAAATCCCTAGTGGGTAGCTGCTTAAATATCAAGTGGTTCAGTCGTGATACCATCACCAAGTACTCGGCGTTTGTCATAGTAGTAGTTGAGCGCTGTTTTGGTTTGAGTATAGGTGATGATAGACTTGTTTCTTTCGACAGTCAGAACCCCTTGTTTGTACCTTGTAGCGTGATGCGATCCCGTACAACAGTCTCAAACCCATCAGGATTAAGAACACCATTGTTTCGACCACCTCCCTGCTGAATACTCTTCGCTGAAACTTTTACCTTGTAAGATTCGTCAGGTAGATATCAAATATAGTTCTTACTCGATAGTGAGACCATAGCATCACCTGACCATTCATCTTTGAACAAACCAGGAGTACGGCGATCAAACTTAGCTACCTCAGTGTTTTAGTCGCGTGGGAACCAATCGTATTTATGCTCCTTGAAGTGGGCACGTAGCTCAGGCTTGATACAGTCTTGAAACGGATAATCACAGCTGAAAGTGATATAAGCTGGATCAGTGTCCATCTTCTGATACTGGAAGTCAGAGCGGTCGAAGTAGAAATCTATGCAGTCGTAGTAGAAGCATACGTAGCTTAGCAAGCTGATAGATAGCAATCGATAAATGGATTGGGTTCTTGTTATTAATACGGCGTTTCTTCATGGTGATTTCACACGCATCATTAAGCTCTTCCAACCCATGGAACGTAAAGTGTTCGATCTTGTTCTTAATTGCTTTGTCGCTCGACTCATACTTACCTCTTTGTGCTTGCTCATGTCCATTCCAGATCGACCAATAGCACTGTTGCCTACAAGTTTCATCATCTCAGCAATCATAGCCTTAGACTTATCAACATCACCCTCTCGTCGAGCATTTGATACAGCCTCCATAAAGGGAGCAAAAGCCTTGTGAGAGCTGGCCTTGACAAAGCAGTAAGTCTTGATGATCTCCATACCATGAGAAAGGTACCACTTGAGCAAAGGAGTGTAGATGAGAATCTTTTCACCAAAGTAGCTACCAATCAACTTGCGAGCTGGCTTTGCTCGGCTTTGCTTGCGCGCCTCATTGTGATCGAGCATGTGCTTACCAATGACGCTCTCATTTGTACAGTCGATCAGTACATTCTTGAAAATTGGAGTCATCTCACCAAAGTACTGTTTGAGGTTCTCTGGTGTGTGAATATCACACTCGAGAAAGCCAAATATTTTATCGGCCTTGATATCGTCGATGATACCTTCATACGCTTCCACTGTAGTCAATCGACCGCATGGCATCTCATTACCAAGTGCCCACAGGTATAGAGCGTTAGCATCGTATCCGGTAATTTTCTTACAGATCTTGCCACCACGAATCTTCGTCTCATTGCGCTTAACGTAGCGATTGAAGATAATAGATGGACCTCCGGCGATGTTTGCCTTAGCGGGGTTGCACTTCACACAGCTGATCAAGGTGTTGCCGTCGATGTGGCCAAGATTATTGTTGATACGGTCAGCTGAAGCGGTGTCAGCGGTCAGCTGGCAGTAGCATAGACCACATAGATACTTTTGCTTTTGCAGCAATGTATTCAAGTGCTCAAGTGTCATACCAAATTTTCGCTTTGCCTTAGCAACCTGACTCTTGTATCCACTCATTCGCTTAGCTGGGAATTGGAATGCGTTAGCTGGCTTCTTATCCGGATATTGGAGATTATTGAAGCAGGTCTGATACATCATCTTCTCCGAAAGACCAGGTAGCAACACTCCATCCGCAAACATATCCAGATCGAAACGCTTAAAGAGTTTTCCTTGAGCCTTGATGAATGGGACTACGTCGAGATTGTTGTACCAGATCAGTAGGTCCTTGATTGATTTCATCTCGTAGTACTCCCACACGAACTTCACTCGATCGTAGTCATCATCGGTGATACTTGTTCCACGGAGCTTGCTGTCAAAAGCTGACTTAGGCGGGATAGTAGTCTGGTTTAGAACATTGAACGCGGTGATGTACTCGTATGGAAAAAGACCCTTACCATGACCACAGGCACATCTAATTTTGTCATCACATTTGCATCCACCGAGTAATGTTGTGAGATACTTTCCGAAATCACCTTCTTTCGAATATCAGTCTTGCTGTTGACAGCGACAGGCTTATTGAGCACATAAGTGTTAGCGAGATTCGGATAGAAGTAGCGAGTATCATCAGGATCGGTCTTGCTTACAAGTTCGTACCCGAGAGCAATATTTATCTTGAACGCACTCGTTTGAGTCGAAAGGACGTTCTCGAGCTTGTTGTGAAGATCAGAAGGTTCGACACCCTCGTACAAGTGTGATTCCATGTACCATTGTAAAAACGGTACTTAGGATCAGCCTTGTAGTCAGGCGATAAGTGTTTCTCAAGGGTTTCAATCGAAACATTGTACTGCTTAGCTACCAATCTTTTGTTGATTGGGCGCGAAACGTTGCTAACATAAACCATCTTACCCGTTCTACCACGCACCTTAACACGGTAGCTACTACCCCATTTGATAGCGTGAATATTTAATCTCTTTAATCCTTCGAGCTCGTATGCAAACGTGTTGCCTATATATAATTGGCTATATTATTCCCCGTAGATATGACTGTATAATTATTTGACCTTGTATCAGGCTCGACTTTATATCTTAGTCATCTACAAAATATTCTGAAATTAATTAATTCAAATATTTGGCTTATACCTTTTTGGAGGTTTTAAGCCATTGTCATTGACTATATTGGGATTGACTTCTTATTTGAGAAAAAAACAATAATTAATAAATTAAGTTCGGTTTCGTTGTTAGGTTCGGGTTTGTCTTCAATAAGTTCGGTTTTAGGCTTACGCTTTCCAGCTCGAATTTGGTATCTATTCTTATCGTCGTAGCTCTTTTGGTATGACAAGCGAGCTGCGCTGATAGTAGCACTTTTGTGCGGCCTTGATTCGCTCTTTGTTAGCTTGGTATTGCTCGGCTGAGTACGCCATCTTTATATATTACTAACTTTATATTTATCAGAAATAAGCATTAATTAATTGGTGACTCACTCAAATGGAAAATTTACTACCTTTCAACCACAATCACATGCAAAACAATCGGACCAATGAGCTCATCACAGATATTGAAAGATACTCGTCGATGCATTCTCTACATGGCACTGTATACAGACTACAAACTATAGCTCATGCTTTGTTTCAACTTCGGTATCTGGTGGCAACGAAGACGGTAATTCGGGGAGTACTCCATGAAATGTGTAACCATAGGATTGATACTGCTCGTTCTTCGCTGAGCCATCAAGTCCACCACCAAGATATCCCACTGGTACTCCCCTTTTGGTGCACACAATCGCGCTTCCAGATAGATCAGGAGCTGACAAAGATGAGAGAGCCATTTGGTTTCCGCTCCAACCGGTGATTTTAGCTGGAATGATGGCGTAAGCATGATTAAAATCTTGATCTTCAAGAGCGCCAGGGAATCCGAACACGTCAACACTCATCGTGTCATTCAACTTAAGGGACATTGTACATCGGACGAGCTTGTTATCTCGTGGCAAAGCAACTTCGAAGATTGCGAAGTCGAACGCAGCCGAACTACGCCAGCATGTGTCACTATCAAGGCTGAATCGGTGGACTTCTTCCGGCTTCGTCCTATCGGGAAGGAGCTGCTCCACCACAACTTGAGGCTTGTCTAATCTAGCTGATGATTTCATCGCTGCCGTCCGTGGAGATTTACGACGTGGTTGCTTTGCAACATCGGCGTCCTTAACATTGGTGTCCTTCCTTTTCCTTCCACTTGTTTTCATCCGAGGGTGGCGTCGCAGATACCGTTTGATTTCCTTCGTGAAGTCAGCACTCAAGTGATCAGTGAATGTGTAGTCGGCCCACATGTGCAAGTTCGTCAGCAGATACAAGTGCGTCGACGTTAGATCCACAACCACTGCTGTTCCTGAGCATACATCTTCTGAGGAAACTCTGACAACTGACTTCCACATATTCGATTGAACTTGAGGATCCACGGTAGACAAGTCCTTCGCGCTCCATGCGTCATCCTCCACGACACGCTCCGGAACCACCACCAGCACGTGAACTTCGCCCTCAGCAGGTCCAAAATTCTTTCCGAAATGCTTGTCATTATTGATCCACAACGTGGGATCCATCTTCTCAAAGCCTTGGAGGTGTCCATCTCCATCGAGCGTCACAGCTGCCGCTCCAGCCCCATCCAGCCATTCCCCGTCCTTCTTCTTCGCCAGGAAGAGCTGCAGCTTCATCGCAGGGGCTGTGATTACTCCATCGCTCTTCTCCTTTATCACCTCCTTCAATTCATCCACCGAGTCGTTCTCGTCCACCCGCACCGAGAACACGCTTTCCGCCACACCAATGATCGCACAGAAGAGCTTCACCATCTTTTTCCCCCTCATTCCGGAATGAGGAGGAAGGGAGAGAATTTTTGGGCGTATTGAAGCGGAAATGAAGGCGTGTCACATAGACTTCCAACCAATGATGAGACGCCACGCGTTGTGCTATTCCTGGCGGTTGTAAACTGTTCTATTGAATTTATCAGTGTTCCGGTATAGATTTAATTCTGTTCGCTCCAAGGTAGCCCAATATAAAGGCTCTCGCTCTCAGCTGGAACGGTCGTCGAGATCTCAGTCGTCGAGCGGCTCTGAAACTACCTCAAGATTCAAAAGATCTCTCTCAGGTGGTCGAGAGGTTGCGTCGTCGAAATAGCAGCTGCCTCGAAAGAACGTTCCAGGATTGTCTCGTTGGTAAATTACGTTAAGGAAAAAAATTGGCGGCGCAATGTTCCACTATATACTGCTCCCGCCGATGCTGCTGCAGCAAGCAAGCAAGAAGATCACGACGACAAGGACGACAACGACAAGGACGACGAGAAGGAACATTTCGGATGGGGTCTCGGTGGAGGTCTTGGTGGTTGGGGACTTGGCGGCTGGGGTGGCTGGGGAGGTTGGGGTGGCTTTGGACCCTACCGCTTCAGTTTCATGTGCGGTGGCGTCCCCGGCTGGGCCTATCCGTTGGGCTACTGGGACAGGTTTGGTGCGGGTCTGTATGGCGGCGGGTGTGGACTTGGCGTTCCTTATGGTGGTCTATACTACTGCTAAGTTCGTCAGCGGTGGGGCAGCTCTAGGTTGCCATATAGTTTAGCTACTTTTCTGTTCACAACACAGGCTTACAGCTAATAACGACATTTTTGCTTATGGCAATGGAAATACGCACTACAGCTTTTATAAAATGTTTCTAGCTAAAATCGATCGACAGTCATCAGTAAACCATCGCCAATGAGAGAGAGAGCAACTACGTCAAGTTAAAATCGAGTTTTGAGGAAACTACCCAGACACCAACTGTAACGAGGTAGGCTATTGTAAGCGTCGATGAATATGGTCTTGTGAGCAAATTCTAAAACTACCATTTAGATTAAAAAACTTAAAATTTGAGAATTGACGACATAAAAAACTCACAAAATCGAGTTTTGAAACTACCAGCATACCAACGTTCAATTCTAGCGCAAATTCGTTGATAAGTTCTAAGCTGTGCTTTCTATATACTGGGTCGGCTACAAGTCTCTGCAAAATGTTGTGTAAAACTCGCTAGTAGACCTTCATTGGCTAGGGCAATATCCCGCTCGATTGCATCACGAATAGCGTCAACGTGATTCAATCACTGCCACTTCCATCATTCGTCTTGACACTCCAAAATCGGCGACTTTGCTGCTCAAGAACTGCGGAAACGATGATACTGGAAGACCAAATAAAAACATCGACAGAAATGACCAACTCCGAGCTGACCTACCACACCCCCCCCCTTGATCACAACTGGATTTGCCTTCAACACAGCAAGTCGAGTACCGACAAACGTACCAAGTGAGCGCGAAACCAGGGAAAATGAAGTTCACCACCTTCCTCGTCGCTACGATGGCTGTCCTCGGTGCTGTCGCCGCAGCTGATCAGCCTGTCGTCAAGACGCCGGCCGAAGCGCTCGAACAAGTTCAGGTGTCCACGTTACCGGATGGTGTCGCGCTTACCGGTGTGACGGAGAAGATCGACCCTCCCGCCAGTAGTACATAGTGGAACATTACGCCGCCAATTTTTTTCCTTACCGTAATTTACCACCAAGAACAATCCGGGAACGTTCTTTGGGGGCAGCTGCTATTGTGACGTCGCAACTTCTCGAGCCACGTCTTTTGGATCATAGGGTAGTTTTAGAACCGCTTAACCAACAACATTCAAACTATACATTGAAAAATGCAATAGAAAAATACGCAGGCGTATGTTTACCGCAAGGAATAGTTCAGAGCAGCGCGACGCGTGGCGTCTCACCATTGGTTGTAAGTCTATGTGACACGCCTTCATTTCCGCTTCAATACGCCCAGAAATTCTCTCCCTTCTTCCTCATTCCGGAATGAGGGGGAAAAAATGGTGAAGCTCTTCTGTGCGATCGTTGGTGCGGCGGGCAGCGCGTTCTCGGTGAGGGTAGATGAGAGCGACACGGTGGATGAATTGAAGAAGGCGATCAAGGCGGAGAACTCGGCGACAATCACATGTGACGCCAAGGACCTGCAGCTCTTCCTGGCGAAGAAAGACGAGGGCCGCGGCGCGTGGCTGACGGACGACGATGCTCTGGACGCGGTGCTTCAGAGCGGAGATGTTTCTTCCTACGTGAAGATGCGCGCGTCGTGGAAGCTGTCCAAACCAAGTCTCTTTGGGCCGAACGTGTCGCTCGGAGAGGACAGGATTCACGTGCTGGTGGTGGTTCCGGAGTCGTTGGGTGTAGATTTCCAATTGCTCCAACTCCAGGAAGCACTCTTGCAGCATACGTTAATGGATTCGCCTTCGTCGACGTCAGCACGAAGTCGTGACTTTAAAGCGAGTCTGATCAGGACGTATCAGTGCGACATGGGGACGTATCAGGACGACACGGAGAACCGAATGCTGCGGTGCATGTTGCTTAACACGGCGCTTCCGGCGGAGTTGGTCATCGCCTCTCATTTGTTTCGTCGGAAAAACGAGTCTTTCTCTCGTGAGCTGATGGGCTTCGATCGCATTGATGATGTGAAGAATGGATTGTTGCTATTCAAGCCACTGGAGCATGCACTTGATCACTTCCAGATCAGTTTCATTTACGATCAGGGCAGCAACGAGTTCCGTTTGAAAGTCTTCGATCCTTCATTGCGACGACAGCGATTGTTCGCAAGGCTGAATCCAGACCAGCGCGATCTTCTGCTTCGAGGCCAAACACTATCGAAACACTGGAAAAAACGTGGCCCAAGGCTTGCACCTGGTACTGATTTCAACATTCAGACAAAATTTGGTGACGTCGAAGGTCAACCACTGTGCTTCATGTCTGTGGAGCGTCCCTACAAGCGCTGCTTGAACTTACAAGCCCGATTAGCGCGGAAGAAAGCGATCAAAGCGAAGTGGATTCACCCAGATGAAGACGAATTTGAAGATTTTTGGTCGGAAGGAATGTCGTTGGCTGAAAAGATGGATTTCTTTTCCGCACGTGTTAACTAAGACTTCTCAGTTGCCGAGTCTAAGTCCAACGACGAACGCCGGTCTCGTAGGAATGGTGCAGCTGAACAAGGTGGGCTACATATTGGATACTGCAAGCAGCAGGGAAAACCAATATATTTTATCAACAAATATAAAGTTACGAGTATATAAAGATGACGTACTCACCCGGTCAATATCTCGCTAGTAAAGAGCGTATCAAGGAAGCGCAGAAGCGCTACTACCAGCGCACGCGCGAAGCTCGTCTATCCTGTCAAAAGGGGTATGACGATAAGAATAGGGACCAAATTCGAACACACAAGCGGAAGCCCAAATGCGAACTTAATGCCAGAGAAACCAAACTTAACGGTGAAACCGAACTTAGTATTAATTAAAAAACAATCTCACATAAAAAGTCAATCCGATATAGACGATGACTGACGGTACCACGCTTACGATTTTGAAGGATGCCCTCGGTGACCTTAGTCAGTACCATTCGTCTGGGTGGTTCTGGCATGCAGTAGAGGGTGAATAGATACCTATAGGTAAAACGCAAGTTTATCCGTGCCCTGGCTATCGACCTAATGTCAACCCACGGTGTTATTGCAACACCCCGATCAAGCGACACTTCCTTATTATCGACATCGATGAGAACCATCACTTCGTTGGTTCAGAGTGTGTTAAGCTCTTTGGTGGGCACTATAAGGCGTGCCTCGGCTGCCAATGTCGGTACCGAGGTAGCTACAAATACTGTAAGGAGTGTCGAGACCGTGGTCTGACTTCTTTTAGTGAGACGAGGTTAGCATTTGGTAAGTACAGAAATCGAAAGCCAGAGTCGTTATTGGGGGTGGATGACTCCTACATCCGCTTCCTATTTAAGTCTGATAATCGTATCTGAAGCCTCTAGACTGGATTTAGCTCGTAATTTACTCCCAAGAACGGTTATTGGAGGCAAAGACAAGTACAGTGATAAGACATTCAATTGGGTCAAGGCTCACGATCCAAAATACTATCGCTGGTTGCAAACGCGCGACAGACCCTACGTCAAGTATCTGAATTAATTAATTTCGAAAAATTTTGTATGGGGCACAGATATAAAGTCGATCCTGATACAAGATCCAATGATTATAAAGTCATTTCCACAGGAATAATATCGCCAATAATATATAGGCAACATGTTTGCATACGAGCTCGAAGGTCTAAAGAGATTGAATATTACACCTATCAAATGGGGTAGTAGCTACCGTGTTAAGGTACGCGGTCGTACTGGAAAGATGGTTTGTGTTAGCAACGTTTCCCGTCCGAGCAATCAGAAGCTGCTAGCTAAGCAATACAAGATCTCTGTCGAGTCTCTGAAGAAGCACATGCCCCCGAATTACAATACTGACCCCAAGTATCGTTTCTACAACGGAAAACACATGGAGTCGCACCTGTATGAAGGTATCCAGCCTACTGAGTTCTACGACAAGCTCGAGAACGTGCTTGCAAGCCAAACTAACGCTTTCAAAGTAAACATTGCTCTTGGCTACGATCTCGTAAGCCTAACGGATGGTAGTTTTACCCAGTACTGGCACCCGAATCTGGCTAATACTTACGTATTTAAGACCCCTGTTGCTACCAACAGTCGATCTGACATTCGTAAGAAAATGATCTCAGAGATCAGGTCGATGGAGTTGGCTAACACGCTGAACTACCCCAAATAGGGGTATAAGCTGAAGTCAATCACTGGGTTCAAAATTTACATCTACTTTCGCGAGCATGCAGTCGGCGATAGCGAAGCTGTTATCCCACAGAATATCCGCGAAACAAGCACGTAATCAACTTCCCCAAGGCCAATAACAAGTGTGTGTTCCACTGTATCGCATGGTACTTACATCAGCATGCTAAGAAAGATCCTCGTCGGATCCAGGCCCAAGCGAAGGAAGTATTCAAGCGCTACTGCTCCTACAAAGGTATCAGCTATACGCTTAGTCTGTTCCGTAGCTTTAAGCCGTTTGACCTCCTACAGCTCGACGAGCTTGAGGAATGATTTCATTTCGGTATTAACGTCTACTCAATGGATGTAAAGACCGGTAATGTTGAGCGTATCCGTCGTTCGAAGAGGGAAGGAGTGGCTATGGATATTCTATCACATGAGAACCATGTTTTGTACATCAAGAACGTTGATATGCTTCAGTCCAAGTACCAATGCTCGAAGTGTGAAATGATTTTCGTTAGCTCTACTAAGCTACGCGACCATGCCAAAAATCAGCGTGAGCTTGTAAACATCGAGAGCTTTCCAGCTGAGCCAACTATCTATAGACCAGCCCCGAACGCTATTCGATCAATGCTAAACAAGTACTCCATCAAGGGCATTGACCAGTACCTAGATCATTATCTCGTGTATGACTTTGAGGCCATTCTAAAGCTAGTTATGACACAGCATGGTGAGAATACTGTCTTCACCAATGAGCATATCCCCGTATCAGAATCTGTATCGGATAGCTTAATCGAGGAGGTGCGTTGCTTCGTCAGTGATGAACCGAAGATGCTACTAACGGACATGTTCGAATATATTCACCAGGTATCGATCAAGGTCCAGCAGTACAACGTGCACAAGTACGAGATCCTCCTGCGGAAAATTACCGATGCTCACGGCTTGACTGGTATGGAGATTCCAGGTGCTAAACTCGACAAGACCTATAAGATGATCGATGTGGATGGTTGGATTAAAGAAGGGAGATATGCCAGCTTCTTCGACTTCCATAGCACCCTCGGGTTTGGTAAGCAGCGGTCTGACTATGGTGGGATAAAGCAGCACCTTGATCAAGTTCCAGTGCTTGGGTTCAACAGCGGTCGCTACGATGTAAATCTGATTAAGAACGATCTCTTCGCCTTTATTGGTACAGACAACATCAAATCGGTAATCAAAAATCCTAGCTACATGTGCATTGCAACCTCGAACATGAAAATGCTCGATATTAGCAACTAAGTACCAGCTGGTACGAGCTATGCAAAGTACCTCAGCACATATCTAGGCGACTGCAAATGCGACAACAAGATTCGATGTGTCTGCGGCTTAGGTAAGGGCATTTTCCCGTACGAGTTCATTACCTCGTTCAACGTTCTAAGTCAGACTACGATTCCTCCTAAGCCAGCTTTCTATAGCGATCTCCGTGGAATTAGCATCAGCGATGATGACTATAAGCGCGTGCAATTCGTCTGGGAGCACTATGGGATGAAGTCGATCAAGGACCTGCTGATCTGGTACAACAACTTGGATGGGGTACCTTTCATCAATGCCATAAAGGCTCAGCGTGAGTTATTCAAGCGTTTTGAACTTGACATGTTTGCTGATGGTGTATCCCTACCCGGTCTCTCGGAGAAAGTCATGTATCAAACATGCTTCGACAATCTCCAATACCCTAGTAAGACGTCTCCTCAAGCGTTTCGATTCCCTAGCAAGCGTATGAGCGGCTACAAGAGTCAGGATGTTGAGGCTAAGCGCGAGTTTGGTATGACGTTAGGACACCTAGATATACTGCTAAATCAACAGAAGTATCTTTGTGGTCTTTGGTACGGACCTTTGAGCACTGAAACTGTCTCAGCTGATCGAATCAATAACAAGCTTGGGCACATCGACGGCAACATCTTGATTAGTTGTATTTCGTGCAACACCGCTCGCAAGGATATGTCTCTCAAGGGTTTCCGCTACAAGAAGCTGCTCGAGTTCAGCTCAGAGCGACTGATCTATTCCATTGACAAGGAGGAGAAGGGCATCTACGGTAAGATGAAAGCTAACATTGCTGGTGGTCCATCCATTATCTTCAATCGCTACGCTAAGCGCAATGAGACGAAGATTCGTGGTGGGAAGCTGTGTAAGAAGGTAATCGGGTACGATGATAATGCTCTATATCTCTGGGCTCTCGGTAATGACATGCCATGCGGAAGACTTACAACTATCGAAGCTTATCCAGACATTGTTGAGGACATCAAGAACGATAAGATCTTCGGCTTTCTCGAGAGTGATATTCAGACACCAGAACACTTGAAGCAGTATTTTGGTGAGATGACCCCCATCTTCAAAAATACACTGATTGACTGTACGGATGAGAGTATCATTGGTAAACATATGTATGACTACAACCAAACACGAGAGAAAAGCAGATCGAAGCCAGCTCGCAAATTGATTGGCAGCTACTTTGGTGAGAAAATCCTAATCTACACACCTTTGCTCAAGTGGTACCTATCTCATGGTATGGAAATTACCCAGACATACAGCTTCATCAAAGCTAGCTCACACAAGGCATTTGCTCCATTCATGGAAGCGGTGTCTAGCGCTCGGCGAGAGGGTGATGTTGACAATTCCAAGGCTATGATTGCTGAGATGATGAAGCTAGTAGGGAACAGTGCTTTTGGTCGATCTGGAATGGACATGAGCAAGCACAAGGAAATTAAGTATGAGTCAGATAAGAAGGCAATTGCTTCAAAGATTGAGCACTTCACCTTTCATGGATTAGAGGAGCTCAACGATGCTTGCGAGCTTACTATGATGAAGCGCAGGTTAAAGCACAAGAACCCGATCCATTTGTCGATTGCTATCTACCAGCTCGCTAAGCTACGCATGCTCCAGTTCTTCTATGATTGCATCGACTTTTACTTCGATCGTTCAGACTTTCAGTATCTGGAGATGGATACGGACTCCGCCTACATCGCGTTCAGTTGTGATAATCCGTTCCAAGACTGTATCAAAACTGATCTACGTGAGCACTCAAACAGCACAAGTATGATTGGTTCCCACGTGATTATAACACGGATGTGGCTAAGTTTGATCGTCGTACCCCTGGTCTATTTAAGGATGAATTGTCAGGTGATGCTATGGCCTCATTATCCTCCAAAAACTACATCTGCTATCTACCAGACGAATCGTACAAGGTCAAGGTTTCAGCCAAGGGTGTGCAACAGGGTCGTGGACGCAATAGTGATGTTCTTAGCCCTAATGGGTTCGAGTCTGTTGTGCGAGATCGTATCACACTTCAAGGCACTAACAAGGAGGTTAGATTGCCGAAAGAGACTAAATCTATCATCACCTACAGTCAGACAAAGACAGCGCTATCATATTTCTATGACAAGCGGCTTGTGCTTGAGGATGGTATTACTACCGTAGCTCTTGATATTTAATCACTATCCAAGCTATCACATTTTTTATGTCCATCTAACATATACCATGGATGAGATACTTACGAAACTTTACTATGACACTAAAACTGGCTATATCGGTGCTCAGGCTCTACATGAGAAGGCTCGTGAGTTAGATCCCAAGATAACTCTAAAACTGGTGAAGGATTGGTATGCTACACAGTCAGAAATTCAGAGATTCCAAAAGCAAAAGCAGAGATTCGATGGGTTCAAAATCGCCTCACATAACCCGAATTCTTGGCAAATCGACCTTGCGTTCTGGGGAAAACAACCGATTCTGACTGGTATCACCATTAACTCCCGCATCGGGTACGCGAGACTTTTATCGAATAAGACAGCTGCTACGGTATTAATAGCACTAAAAGCTTTCGTCCGATTTTATAAGATAGGTATTATCACAAGCGACAATGGGTCTGAGTGCATGAACTCAAAAGCCCAGCAATTATTTAAAGCAAAGAAGATCGAACGCTTCAACAATGAGCCTGGTGATCACGGTACTATGGGGAAAATCGAGCGCTTCAATAGAACGCTGAAGCAGAGACTAACCAAAATGTCTCCTAAGGGGATGACGCAAAAGCTCATCAGCGACATTATTACTAACTACAACACCACTTCTCATCGATCAATTGGAATGACACCCAATGAAGCCAAAGGCAAGGTAATTGAGGCTGAGTTGAACCATAACCAAGCAGAAGCTGATAAAATTGATAATGAGCTCGAGATTGGTACCAATGTCCTTTACCGACTAAAGAAGAGGACGTTTGATAAGGAAACTGCTAGGTGGAAAAAGTGTATTCGATTGTTGGACTGGATGGTTATCGCGTCCAAATCAAGTAAAAAATATGGGCACACACTCTACAAGGCTCCCAATGATCTCAAGATGGTGCAATCGGCGACGACTGAAGCAACCATCAACCGAGGTGATATCCTTGAAGCAGAGAAGATCTTGGACCACAAAAAGTTGCGAACTGGAAAGTACAGATACTAGGTTCAGTGAGTTGGTAATGAACCTGATTCGTGGGAGCCAGTCTCAAATCTTCGTTTAATGAACAAAAACAGGATCGACTCTTGAAAAGGAGTACTGGGTGGCAACAAAGAGCTGACGTAGTCGCTCCGGACGGGGGTTTCACCCCACGTCAAAAAAAATGAGTCATAATCAGCTTGTAAATAAATTCGATACAGACATCCTCTGTAAGCTTTTAACACAAGTATACTATTTGAAGTTTTTTTGGTGAGATTTTTGGAAAAATATATGACTTGACATATATAGTAATTCCTTCATAATGTGTTCCAGCTGATTAGAAAAGGACCGTGAGCTTGCTAAGCTACGGCGAAAGTTGTGGATCATCCAGGAAGTGAGCCGAATTAAAAACGAGTAGCTGGATCTTGATGCAGCTTCAAATTTTCGTAAGACAGCAGTTAGCCGTAAGTATCGATACGAATTGGAGACAATATTTGGCGTTCCATTCCACTGCATCAAGGATCGTTACCTAAGCCATCTAAATGAGCGAAATCACATCTGTCATTCTTATGTCTGATTTCGGCACGACTCGGTCATGCCAAGCTACTGGTAATTATCTACTCTTTTTTTATGATTCTGATGATATAGACACAATGTTCCCCAATTTTACATCCCTCGCTCAGAGAGAGCAGAAACGACAGGAGCTTCTTGAGCGATCTCAACGTCGTGTTCGGCAAGCTAATGCGAAGCGTGAAATGTACGAAGGCGCATCGTGGGCGACGGATGTTACCAATGGTATCACTACTGTAGCGAAGAAATCAACTGAATCCACTCAGACCAATATGAGTGTTGGTCCTGACGGGCCTGTTCCAACAGAAGTTAAGCAAACCTTGAATGATATGATTGATCAGGTGATTGCCCAATCAGACTTACAAAATCTGAATAATGAAAACTCCAACATAAACCCTGATGTATCAATTGATCCTGAAGTAAATGTTCGCCCCCCTATGATAGATGTCGGAGTCGATAATAGTGCTCGAACAGTAGAAAATGGAACTAACACTCCTCGTGTTGAAAAACATGATCAAAACGTTCAAGCTCGACCTATTACATCAGATGTCGCGGTTGGTGAGGATGAATCACCAACAGTTGATACTCTATTTAGCGATGATGAGCAAATCTCTCAAAGCGAATTTAAGAAAGCGGTTGGGGAAATATTTGAGGTTTATCCGATTCTTGCTCAACTCGGTATTCATCCCCTTGCTTCTAATGGACGTCAGCTAACGAAGTATTATATTGGAAACGGAGCTAAGACATACAGTATTAGATTGAACAAGATTATTTTAGTTCCAAGCATTGATTGGGAAGAGACATACGATCATATTGGATTTGTCATCACAAACGATGTTAGATTCCTCAGTTATGTCAATGAGAAACGTGAGCGAAGTGAGATGGGTAAAGAGGATAAAAATGCACCGCATCAGGTATGGGAGAGGCTTATTGGTAATAAGCGTAGCCTATCAAGCACACCGCTTGACTATAAACAAAGCAAACAGCGGCTTGAAGACAGTTTTCTCTTCGATAATACAACATCCACAACTTCTGATCAGGCTGATAGTAAATTAAAAATGTATTTGATCGTTGCTAAAAACAAGGAACTACTTGAATCCAATGGTTTAATGAGGAAAATTGTACCTATCCTCAAAGGAACCAACAAAGCAACCCCTTTTGATGCGAACGGTGATGTATGGATCAAAGGAAGTACTATTGGTGTTTTTGGTAAGGAAAGTAATCAAATGAAGCCGGCTATCACCAAGAAGGTCAATTGGCAACTTACACTCAAATCATTTGTAGATATGGTCAGATCGAAAGGACTTGAATTAGAGGTGATCGGGGTTGAGGAGAAAGAAATTGATGTGAATGATTTCACAGAAGGTGAAGGAGAGGCACGCCAGGGTACAATGACTGGAATTGATGAAGATATGAATCAAAGTCTATCTAACGCTGACAATGATGCTAAACAAATCTTAACTGATTATTACAGGAAAAATTAATTCTAAAGATGTTACAATCCCGTTCAGACTCAAACCTACCGTTGAGGCTAAGGGTACTGTTAAAACTCATCCTGAATACTACTTTGGTGAGCCATCTGAAACCAGACCATTGAACATTAGAAATGGAAAACACAAGCAAGAGGCGTGGAAAGGATTGGTGAAGAATATCAGATGGATGGATACATTCCTGTCGCTGCTCGATGGATTTGAGGATTCGGATAACTATCTTAAGGAAGTTGAGTATCCATTCCCATCAAATGATGAGGAAGCAGCAACATTGGTTGAAAGTAAGAAACTTGATCAACAAAGACGCAAAAAGCTTGATGATCATCTTAAAATATTGAATGGAGCAATCATGAATACGGCTCATGATATGAGACGACAAGGTATTGAACCATATTTAAAATTAATTTTCAAAAGCTTCACGATGACTCTGAACGGGCTTATCAGGAAGATGGTGAGGCTCAAAAGCGATATCATGAATCAAAGAATGCTGTCAAAGGAAATAGCTCAAAATCAGCTCGATCGGCACTAAAGGCAGTGAAATCAGCTATGAGAGCTACTAAAGCTGTATTTAACGCGAAGGCTACAAGATACAGCGATGCAGCTCAGGAGATCGAGGAAGATGACGAGTTCGCAAAGCGTTCTCGCGGAGAGGGGCTTAAAGGTCGTGGTCTAAGAGGAGCAGGTGTAGCCCCCCTCGACGGAGTGGTCAGACGTGGAAGAACCTACAATCTGAACGAGATTCAGGGCTTAGCTACGCCAAGTGCCTACGTTTATCGACAACTCGGTAGCAAGTACATCCGTATTCCTGACCTCGATGCGAAGACACTTGTTATCGTTGAACCTAATCGACGCAAGTGCGGACCTAAGTGTCAGATTAGTGATAGCCTTCAATCAATGCTCCGAAGTCTTGTATATAAGAATCATATCGATCAGCCTACGTATGACAAGCTTAGCATCGAAGATAAAAAATGTTCAAGGAGATCCTTGCCATAACTCATCTCCAGTACAATTTCCACGATAAGCTCACGGATCCACTTGAACCACTTCGAGCTGAGTATGACAAGCTCAAGGGGGAGGTTGAGCTTGGGAATGATAATCCGAGCATCATCAAGCAGCTCAAGTCGCTCACAGTAGATATGTACAGCAATCGTCTCATCGATGATAAAGAATTTAAAGAAATTATCACGAGACTACTATAACCATGTTCTTCTTTAACCCCCGCATTATTTCCAGCTCAGCTGGTAGCTATGGCGATAACGCCGATAACAACGTCGCTGAACTCAAAGCTATCATGAAGAATCTTATCATTCATGACCGCCCTCTGAAGACTCAGGCCGCTGTATGGGCCACTGATCTCGATAAGTCAATCAGGAAGGTAGATGCTTCGACCCCAACCGAAGGTGGCCGTATGTGGGCTTACCAACCCAAGAAAAAAAAGACCGTGAAGACGTTTTTTGCTATCTAAGCAATTACCTGAAGGCAAGGGGCGCAAGCACCGAGCCAAGGGCTCTAAGCTTACTTAATACCACTCCGCACGAGTTTATTTCGATATCCTCGATGGACTTCGATTTTTTTATCATTGATAGATATTTCAAGTATAGCATCCTCACCATCGCCATTTTTGGTTGGTAGGAATACTGAATCCCCTAAGACTACTATCCGATTCGCTCTAAGCATGGTTGATCCTATAACCTGATTTGGATTATCAGACGTTAAATTCGTTTTGATCTCTTTACTTGGCATACAACCCATGATTCCTATATTATCTACCATAAAAAAGTTTTGGAAAACTAGTCGGCTGTGTATGGGTTTTCTTCGCCTATTGGACCATGTCGCGTGTAGTACGCTTCACGCCGCTTCTTATCCTTATGAGCACAATTTTGATACGCTTTCAACGACGTACGATCATTGTATTGTGCATAAGGCTGAGGATTCCTCTTAATACCCCTAAAAGATACAATGCGACCATCAGCAAACAAAGCATCATACTTTCCCCTTTCGTTGAGAAACTCGAAACTTGAACGCGACCATTGTCTATACTCACTCAGCGATAATTTGTCTGACGACAAAGGGCGCCAAGCCCGTGTCAAGGACACTAAGCTTTGCTTATTGCTCTCAATTCCTCTATCTGAGCTTGCTGCTCTTGAATAGCTTTCGTCAATACTGATACCAATGATGCTAAATCGATACCCATAGGATTTGTCGGTTTGTTTGAGTCATTCATTTCATCGTCAGGCGATTCAACCCCCGACACACACTCAGGTATGATCTCGAGCATCTCTTGGGCGATAAATCCCACATGCAATGAATCATCAGATCTCATAGCAAACTTCCTTGGTTGCATACGCATAACCTCAGCTAAGCCATAGGGTATGTCAATGATGTCTCGTTTGATGCGACGGTCACTCGCGTTCGTGAAGCTGCCAGCCCTGGCAGAGATATAGCTCTGCCATATATATGAAGCATTGCATGATCCAGTTCGAACCGCTCCGCTTGTTGCGTCATTCCCGATGGCTGGATAGTTGCTGAGACCCCAGTTCCATCGATAGTATGCATTGCTCGCGTTGCCCTTGCAGTGAAACGCATCGTCAGCCCATATGGCACCCCCAGAGTGGATTGTAGCTTCGGGATCTTCACGATCGACTGCAAGTCGTTTGCTTGTGCTCAGAAGCATTGCATTACCACCGGCTGTAAAGAAACGCAAATTGTCATTCGTGTATGTCCCAAACGATACGCCGTTAGCTGCCGCTCCACCGTCCTCATTGTGTATGATGAGTCAACATTTAATCGGCGTTGCGCGATCATTCTACCATTCTTGAGCTCGTTGCCATGATCCGTAGAGGTTTGATGAACTCGCGATAACATGCAATTGCGATTCAGGTGATCCAGCTGCGACGCCAACACGTCCTCCCTGAGTTATAACCATTCTCTCCATTATAGGATCATATGCAGCTGATCCACTCGAGTAAAAAACTTTAAATTGCACGTGGCATACGACCCAGTGGATCGAATAGCGACTATAACGCAGCTTGGGGGCATGGCGTCAGCGATTGTACCATCAACCGTGAGAGAGATACCTGCAATAGCGCCGATCGTGTCAGAGTCGTTTCTGATTTGGATCGGGTATGTTGAATTGCCAGCGGATCCACTCCCAGTAGTACCAGCGGCTACTTCATAACGGGCAGCCGTAGCTTCTAGCAACGTTTGCTTACCAATTGACGTAATATTGGGCTGAGCTGCTGTAAGTAGCGTTCCTGATATGCCACTCGAAGTTATCACATCTGATCCAGAGATTTGATACCCTGTAGAATTGATCTTACCCGAAGTTGTGATCGTCCCGATATTAACAATATTTCGACTTGATGTAATAACGAGCGATGAATTGATATGAAGACCGCCAAAGTCGCCGAGGGTACTAGATACCGATACACTTCCATTTATGTTCTCAGCATCGATGGTACGGATACTACCAATATCCTTGTTTGAATCGACTACCAGAGCTTTAGAAGCTACAACGCCTCCCAGAGATACTCCGATGTAGTATGAGTGATTGAACGTATCGTACAATGATGTCGTTGAGTTCCAAAATTTCATTGATGGTATCTGAAGGCCCGTTCCAGCTGTCGAAAGCGTTAGGTTAGATAGCGTTCCAACAGCTGTAATACCTGTTTGAGAGCCTGAAACAGCTCCAGTGAGAGTCGTCGCCGAGATGCTGCTCAAACCAGTTATCGTTCGCGATGCTCCTGCAAAACTTAGATTGCCTCCGATAGTCAGCCCTGAAAGCGTTCCTAAAGATGTGATACCTGTTTGCGTTCCGGTCTGTAGCGTTCCATAGATATTAGTTGCTGTCAGCGATGTTATCGTTCCGATTTCTCCCGAGGCTCCAAGAACCAACGCTTTGTTGTTTGCGGCCGTGCCAGGCATGATCCCGACTAGGTACGATGGGGGCGACGATACGCTGGAACCATTAACAGTTAGACTGCTACATGACAATGCTCCAATTCCACTAATATCGTTATTAGTACCTGGAACAAGGGCTACACCTTGTGTTGCTGTTCCTCCTGTAATATAAGACAAGCGATAATCATTCTTATCGAGGTAAAGCGTCTGCGCATACTCATAGGTAAGATATCCACTGGCATCCAACGTTAGATAGAATGCGGGGTTATAGATAGGCGATGTAAAATTGGTTGGGGATAAGAGAAACTTGAACTCATAGTTATTTTTGTCTCGAGCTATATAGACCGAGTGATTAAAGACACGATCATGAGCGGTATTCCAGATTTCGGCGCTTACTTGCCAAAGAAATTCAAGTCTGCTGGTATGGGCGACATCCCTGCGCTTGACATCAAAAGGTTGTTTAGAATGGTTGTCCTTGGTCCCTCGTTCAGTGGGAAGAACAATCTCTGTATGCTCATCCTCAAGCATTCCCCACACGTATTCGCGCATTTACATCGCCCGCAATCCACACCAAGAGTTGTATGAATACCTCCGAGATAAACTGGAAGATTTCATTACTTTCGCTGACCCCGATACACCACCTAAAGTCGATCAAGTACGCCATACACCTATGAGTTCCAACAAACCTGAGCTTATCATCATAGTTGACTAAGCAACGATAAGCTACTTCAGAAGAACATATTTTCACATTACTTCACTCGCGGAAGACATTTTAAATTGAGTACCATATTCCTTAGCCACAGCTACTTTGCTACTGATAAGATGATTCGCTTGAATTCAGAGTACGTAGCGATCCTAAAAGCTAATTCGAAGCGTGATTTACAGATGGTGGTCAAGGACTTCAATATCAATAATATCGATGACAATAAAATGGTGATCGCATACAGTAAAGCAATCGATCGTGGAAAAGGTCAGGTATTACTATTAGATATCGTTAAGAGTCAGCTCAGGTACAATTTAAACGAAGTAATCAATCCCGACGATCTTTAAGTCTGCTCCTCCATCCAGCGCAGGTGCTTCTTAGAACGTCTGTGTCTTGCTTTATTATCTCTTGAATAGTTAGACCAGCAATCGCATCCCATTTTCTCATTTTTAGGAGCCAATACTCGTTCTCTATTTTTCAGCTCGATATTGTCGTTGATATTCTTGAAGTTTACTGGTGTTAGAGACATAGTAGTTGTGCTGGTACTCTTGATGCTCTTCAATAGTTTTAATTGCTCGTTGTTGATTTACACAGTTAGTTCGATTGATTAATAACTGTTCAAACTCACGCAATTGATCACGGTCGCCGATGTCATGCTCGCTTATGAGAGTGATCATGAAGTTGTCAATGCCAAACTCTTTAAAGTGTATATAGATAGAACACGACGTTAACTCTCTGCCTTCCATCCATGCACTAAAAGCACTTTTGTGCTGACCCCATCGTTTCTTCAGTGTAGAGGTGGTACTACCCACATAAACAATCGACTCGTCTTCGTTGGTAATCTTATATACGCGGCCTATCACATCTATATAAAGTCTTATATTTATCAGATTATCGCTTAAATATGATTTCATAAATATACAACTAAAATGGCGAGCTTCCTGAAACTCGACAGTACTAATCTCGTTCAAGAAACTACAACTCAACTTGGAAATACCGTTCCCTGGCTTAGCTGCTGACTTTCGTGATGTAGTATGTGCAGTCCAAAGCATTAGCATGTACAACTCGGAATATAATATCGACGCGATGCAGTTCCAAAACACAAGCTTCAAGATCGAAGTCCCGACTGCGACTACCACCTCTACTATCAGCATTACTCTCCCGGATGGTATTTATTCTTATGATGATATTAATCGTAGTATTCAGACCGCCCTTGTCAATGCTGGCGCATATTTGATCGACCCATCAGGAAATAACGTCTTCTACCTAAAGCTGAGTGAAAACAGTGTCTATTACGCTTGTCAGGTAGATTTTCCCCCTACGCCGACAACTTTGCCAACTATCGGTGGTACTTGGACAAGACCTGCAACTGGTCTATACTCATCTGGTGGTACTGGATTACCTACCACAGCTCGCGTCCCTCGTCTTATTATCGATAATGTTGAGTTTGAAAGGTAGTTGGCCTAACCGCAGGTACCTATCCCGCTGCCTCAGCGATCGTTGCAAGTGCTCAGCTGTCTAACATCATTCCTCAGATTCACCCCACCAGTTCATACATCGTACGTTGCGATCTCTTCAAAAATGAATACGTTGCATCTGGTGATATTGTCAGTGCATTTGATAGAGGTGATGCAGCAATTGGACAGCTTATTTCATATAAACCGAGTCAGTATGGATGGATGAATTGCCATAATGGATCTCGCTCTACAATTACTATCAGTATCTATATCCAAAATGACAAGAAGGTAATCTTCCGTGATACTTCAGTCTCAATAATGTTGTTGCTGAGACCAAAAAAATAAGTTAGCTAATGCTTCTTTTTCTTCTCACAAACGGAATGATCCAGCTACCATAGGCTTCTTACGCATTGCGCGAATTTTAGCCATGTGATCCTTAGCTTCCTGGGAACCCTTAGCAAATTTCTTACTCTTTGGCTTGGCAACGCCTACTCCATAACTACGACGGACTTCACCTCGAATAGATTTGATTAGGTCTCCATGCTCAGGCTTGGTCGCCTTAGATAGTAGGTACTTCTCCCCAGAATCGGCTACATCGGTTAGAATTCCTCTACGTTTAGCATACGAAAGAGCACGCTTCGCTCCTTTCTTAACATCAGTCATAGTTAGACGACCTCCTTCCTTATCACTATCAGAATCATAAACACCGATACCAGTCATGGAACGAATTGCCGCTCGTGCTGGGAAAGCACCCTGTGGAGCTCCGAGTGCGGTTGCAAGGGCGGGGACAGCAACATCAGCAGCTCTGGATAGCAAACCAGAGTCCTTTGCGAACTTGAATGCAGATTTAATGTCGCCCCATACCGTGGACAAGATAGAACCTCCTTGAGCTCGCTTGTATCCTTTCTTGACTTCATGTCTTGTAATGTCCAGACGCACACCGCGACCTGCCATGCGAGCCTTGAGTGCCTTCTCATATGAGGCGGGGTGAAGATGGATAACTGATCCACTACCCTTGAGTTGGTTAGCTGTAAGACTTAGATTACCAGTCTTGAAAGCTTTGGTCAGCTTGGAGCCTGGGATATCACTGGAGACCAAAATAATCCCCGTAAGTACTTGGTATTGCTTGGGATTGTTTGTTTCCAATACAATACTTTGTTGGAGCTGCCTCTCCCATACTATCAAAGTACTCCCCATCATGTACAGCCGTCCAGTGGCCAACCTCGAGGTTAGGTGGCTGTAGTAGAACCAGATATGAACCTTTCTTTGAGATAGGTTTTGTTATTTCATTCGATTCATAGAAGTCATCGAGATGTACGCCAAGCTTTTTCGCGAGATCGATCAGATCATGAACGGACGTGATCGGCTTGATAAGGTCGCTCATAATAATTAATTTCGTTCAAACTATATTAGAAACCATATACAATCAACGATGAGTGAAACTCAACTATCCGACCAATATTTGTACCAGAGCTCGCTCAAGAGCGATCCGGAGATCAAGGTATCTTCTGGCAAACGAGTACCGCTTGTTATCGATCTGAATCAGGGTTCGTACCAGATTGGTGTCATTACCATTGATGCTACTGCTCAACTTAACGGTTCTGAAGGATTCGCCTGTCTTCGCGTTGCTTACATCATGCTCCCTTACAAGGTATCGATGAAGAATGGTGCTACTGCTCAGACCGCTGCTGTCAATCGTTTCTGTGGTACTCTAAAGTGTGGCAACTGGAATGTCTTTGATAGCATGTCGCTGGAACTCAATGGCAAGACCATTGTCTCGATGGCTGATTACAAGCTGTTTTGCAACAATGTCCGTGCTCAGACGGAGTATAGTCCTCAGTACGTTGAAAAGCATGGAGCGGAGCCCTTCCTATTTCCTGATGCCGCTCAGTCCGCTTTGTACAGCTCTGCCACGAGATCGACTACTGGAGATGGATGCACTAACACTACCGCATTTTCATCTTCTTTTACTACCATCGGACCCACTGGTGGAGCATCTATCCCTAATGATGGCTTTGTTCGCCGACTTCTATCGAACCCTCCTAATGTTGGCTCTGACTTCTCTACAGCGTGGCCTTCGGTTGGCGGCGTTGCTGCCTCTACTACCATCGCTAACCAAACGGCTCGTGGTGCTTTCGTAGCTGGTGCTGCTACTGCTAACGTTATTATGGGAACGTGGAACTACATGCTTAAGGTTAAGCTAACTGATCTTCATCCGATCTTCAAGGAGCTCGATTTGATGGCTAACCCTCAAATCCGCCTGCGTTTCCGCGTCAATCAGGGTACTTCGTCTGTTGCTGTAGATGCTTCGAAGGGCATGTCGCTAACCAGTACTACTCTCGCGAGTGGTAATGTGTGTCCTGTGATGGTTGCGGCATCTTCTACTGGTAATCCTATGGCTGGTGTTCTTGCTGCTTCTGCCCCGTTCAGTATTTCGTGGGGTGCTGTTGTCAATACGCTTGAGCCTAATATTGATGGTACTTACATGCCATTCACTACTTCCCGTCTGTATGTACCGTTCGTACATCTTGAGAACCCTCAGGCAATTATCTCCAAGCCTGTGAAGAAGGTTCGATACAATGATTGCTATCCTCAATGGTTCTACCAGCGTGCTGGTACTGGTAAGCAATCGACTCAGCTTAATGCTGCATTCGATCTTCAGCTATCGGTTTCTGTTAAGAATGCTAAGTACGTTATTATCCTCCCTTTTGCTGAGCAGACTGGTAGTTTCGCTTCCGCGGCTGTACAAGAGCTCCAGAGTCCGTTTGATTCGGCTCCCTGGGCTCTTCACCCTGGTTCCAGTATCCGCAACTTTAACGTTCGTTTTGGTTCCCAGCAGACGTTTGACATCAGCCACGACTATGACTTCCACCACTTCACTAATGAAATCGCTAAGATCGCTTCGATTAATGGTGATCTGACTCCTGAGCTGGTGAATGGTCATCTTGTCTATCAGACCTGGTCGCTAACTAACCGCGTTCTGATTGCTGACGTTAGTCGCCTAACGGAACGTGATGTACCTCAGGCCATTCAGGTCCAAGGTGTTAATGCTGGTTGCCAGGGTACAAACATGCTCGTATTGGTTGTGAGTGAGCAAGAGCTCTCCTACGATCGTCTAACGGGTGAGGTTCTTGATTTCACTACGGCTTAAATAATTAATATTTTGATAAAGTATGCTAGCTATCTATATAGATACCATGGACACAACTATTACGTTCGGCAAGTACAAAGACTGCTCTATCCAGACGGTGTACGAAAAGGATCCTAGCTAGTGTCGCTGGCTTCGTAATCAACCAAATTTAGATGAGAAATTTCCAATTTTCTTATGAGCAAGTTTGCAAATGGATCCGATCATGGATGGTCCCTTCTAAATTTCGGGAAGTACAAGGGCAAGTTCGTAAAGCAAGTATTTGCTATTGACGAACAATATCTACAGTGGTTGCGTGCATTCAAATTCGTAACTGAAAAGGCGCCGAAGCTATGTGCTGCTATTGATGAGCTGATGTAAGACAATGACTTCTTTTTGTCTCAATAACCCATATGAAACTTGAAAGGAAAAAAAGTATGACTGGATTCATTGCATTGAAGTAAATCCATTAGTTCGCTCATCATTCACCAAGATGTTAGCATTTACATCGAGTGGTTTTATGCTCCATAAATGCTCGTTCTCCGAAGTTGGCATGGTCAAAACCCAAGCTTTATGCGTTGGGTAAGTACAATGATGGGCGTAATTCCAATGCTTCATAGACTTACCACATGGACATGAAACGTTATGATGGAGTCGAGCCTTAAAAATAATATCCATCATTTTCTCTGCTTTATCAATATCCGATACTGCTACAGAGAATTCACTTATCGGGTGGATCCAGCACCTTTCCTTCTATTTCGATTTTGGACACAGCTCACACCAGTTTTCATAATAAAGTTGCACATTGTTAATATTGAAACCTTGCCTATATACTTAGTAGTTTATCCTTCAGGATCAATCTGAATTTGGTTTTCAAAATCTATCCGAGTCTTCTTCAGTCTCAAGGAGGTTGTGAAACTATATCTGAAGTGTTGCCTGCTCCTCTCACTCTCAGGTGGTCGAGAGGTTGTCCTCGTTGAAACCACCGGCTGTCGCTTCTAAAGAGACGAGAGCATTTAAAACTACTTCTGAAGTGGTGGCGCTTTCTCTCGTTCTAAGGTGGTCGAGAGGTTGTGTCGTCAAAGTCGTAGCATTGCATTAGAAGCGGTTAGCCCTATTCTCCTTGTTAAATAAAGCTAAGAAAAAAAACTGTCGGTGTAATGTGATGGCTATTACTACTAACAGTCCATACAGGCGAGACGTAGTGAAAGGCATGTAAGTTCCATGAATAGTGGGTTCAAGTGCATTGGCAACAGCACCCCAAGAAACTGCAATCGAACCCGCAACAGAAAGTGCGCTATTCATTGGATTGTTACTTGCAGAAGAAGCAACCATAAATGGACAAGTATTACCGCTCGAAAGTGTAGTACTCGTTAGCGTCATTCTAAGGGAGCTATCAATATCGATAGCTGAAGTGCCCTGATTAACGCGGAAACGAAGACGGATTTGTGGGTTAGCCATCAAGTCAAGCTCCTTAAAAAAAAAGATCCACAAGTTTGATTTTCAACATATAGTTCCACGCTCCCATAATAGCACCAGCAGCACCAGATCCAGCTGCGAAAGCACCACGTCCAAGCTGATTAGCGATGGTAGTTGTTGCAGCAGCAGCACCGGTAGATGGCCAAATCGTAGATGAGTCAGCACCAGCATTTGGAGGGTTTGAAAGAAGACGCTTTGCAAAACCATCATTTGCAACTGACGCTGTAGCAGAAACAGTACCGGCGACGAAGGAGGTCGAGATTGCCGTGTTATTCGAATACCCATCTCCAGCATTAACAGCTGTAGCGCTGTACTTGGTTGATTGAGCAGCATCCGGGTATAGAAACGATTCAGCCCCACGCTTCTCGACATACTGAGGACTGTACCCGGTCTGAGCGCGGATAATGTTCCAGAACAGCTTGTAGTCTGCCATCGAGACAATGGTTTTACCATTGAGTTCAAGCGACATCGAATCGATGACGTTAAAGATGCCACACTTGGGAGCAACACAAAATCGGTTGGCTGCATACTGTACATTTGTAGCGTGCGTATTCTTCATCGATACCTTGTATGGTAGCATGATGTACGCATCACGAAGGCAGGCGAAGCCCTCACTTCCGTTTAGCTGAGCCGTCGCGTCAATAGTAAAAACGCCATTTTGGTACGAGCCTTGATTAAGATCGATTACAAACGGCACACGCTTGCCAGCGGAGACTCTAATCTCCGGATCGCTCTGGAGAGAGCTCTGGTACAAATATTGGTCGGATAGTTGAGTTTCACTCATTGTTGAGATTCTATATGACATGTAATATACTTTTTCAAAATTAATTATTATGGAGCTCGTCAAGCCTATCACATCCGACCACGATCTTATCGAACTTGGCAAGCGTATTGGGGTACATCTCGATGGTATCTTTGAATCAAGTGAGATAACGAAGTCGCTCCCAAAGAAAGGTACATATCTGATTTTGCTACGACAAGCTAATATGGATGTAGGACACTGGACGGCCGTTAATGATGGTGAATTCTTCGATTCAATGGGCGAGGCAGTCCCAACAAAGTACGGAATCGGTAAGTACAACCCTAAACAATACCAAGGTACGTATGGCAACTATTGTGGAATATGGTGTATGCTCTGGTTAAATTGCACACAAAAAAACAAGATGAGTATATTAAATCGATTCAGAGATCTGAATTTAACTATTTTGACTTAGCCATTTTTGATGCTTCTTAGATCTGGAATGGACAGCTTTGTTTGATAACGTATATTTTCCACCACATTCACAGTGGTGCTTCTCATTTTTCTTTGCGTTAAGGGCTTCTCTGTTAGCTTCTCGATATGCTTTCTTATACTGTCTATTATAGAGCTTAGTGGTTCTGAATGGATTATACTTATTGACACAGTTTATTTTATTAATCCATAATTGTCCATAGGCTTCAAGGTGAGTACGATCTTCCACTTCGTAGCTTTTGATCAGGACCAGTTTAAACTTATCAAACTCATGTTGTTGAAAGTAAGTGTAGATTGCCATACCCCGATGCTTATCACTTAGCCATTCGTGGTAATGTTTCTTATGCATCTGCCATCTCTTACGGTGTTCATTAAACGTAGAACCAACGTATTGAATGTCGCTTTCCAAATGGATGATACGATAGATATGTCGGATCATGGTACAAATGTACTATTACTATAAATATACTACATTATTTATCGGAATAGTATGCATTTTCTATTTATATATATATATAGCAATAATGTATCGCGAACTAACTATTTCAAGCGACGTACCAGCTCCCAAGCTGACCAAAGCTCTCAAGAGTGGTAAGCTAAGTCTGACAGCTGATCAACTCAAGGGTAGTGGCTCTGTTATCCATCTCCATCCAGCCTCTTATGAGAAGGTGATCACAGCTCGAAAGGCAAGTCGCGGCGTGCGTCTTGACATTACCAGGCATGAAATTAAGAAGGGTTATAAGCGAGCCCAAGGAAGCTCTATTTGGGGTAAGATTAAGTCTGGTCTATCCTCCGCGTTCAAATTTGTAAAGAATAGTGGATTACTCAGCAAAGGACTTGATGCAGCAGTACCAGCTCTTGCAACGGCATTTGGAGCTCATCAAGCCGCAATCCCTGTCAGAGCAGCAATTAAGTCGTTGACAAGAGTCGGCATATACGACTCTGACAGCGATGTGGAGAAAGAAGGTGGTCGTCTACCAATTGCAGATGTGAGGAAGACAGCAAAGCATGCTCTATCCTATGCACAACGTAAAGGAGTTCTAACCGATGCAGTTGATGCTGGAGAGAAGTTTCTACTGAGTAAGGCAACGAAGCCTGAGCATGGGGATCTAATTAAGTATATTCGAGGCGAGGTCCATCGACGTTATGGAGTAGGAGTAACCACGAAGGGTAAGAAATTTGCTAAGGATTCAAAAGAAGCTAAGGATCACATGGCTAAGATTCGAGCTATGAGGAAGAAGCCTATGATAGCTAGATCATTTCGATTATGAGCTTTTGATTAAAAAAAGTAGTGTTAGCCAACTTATTTTTTTGGTCTCAGCAAGAGCATGATTGAGACGGAAGTGTCGCGGAACTTGACCTTCTGATCATTCTGATTATAGATACTGATCGTGATTGAGGTACGCGAGCCATTGAGACAGTTCATCCAAGCATACTGACTCGGCTTGTATGAAATTAGCTGACCTACCTGAGCATCACCTCGATCGAATGCACTCAGAATATCGCCAGATGCAACGTAGTCATTTTTGATCATATCACAGCGAACGATGTATGAGCTGGTAGGGTGAATCTGAGGAATGATATTCGAGAGCTGAGCACTTGCAACCGTCGCAGAGGTAGAAGGATACGTACCAGCAGGAAGTCCTACTACCTTCCCAAAAGACGCGTTATCAATGATTAGTCGAGGAACACGAATAGTAGTCGGCAACCAGTACCTCCAGAGGAGTACAATCCTGAAGCAGGTCTTACCCAAGTACCACCTGTACTAGGTAGAGACGTTGGTGTAGGGCTGAAATCAAACTGGCCAGCATAATACACGCTATTCTCTGATAATTGGATATAGAAGACATTTTCCCCAGATGGATTGGTCAAATACGCTCCAGCATTAACGAGAGCCATCTGAATGCTCCGACTAATATCAACGTATGTATAAATTCCATCAGGGAGTGTTATACTGATTGACGATGTTGTTCCGGCAGTAGGAACTTCGATTTTCAAGCTATTGTTCCAGAACTGAGCAGCATCGATATTGTATTCGGAGTTGTACATCGTGATGGATTGAACAGCACAAGCTACATCACGAAAGTCAGCAGCCGAACCAGGAAAAGAATACTTCCAAGACGAATTGTATCCATCTTTAACGAGATTGGTAGAATCAAGTTTCAGAAAGCTTGCCATATTGATTAGTATATGATTCTAACCATATTTCTGATCGATAAATTGAAATTAGTCTTCAATCGTGATTGGTCTGTCAAAATTGTATCTGATTTGACCTTTGACAGAATCTATGAACAACATTTGTCCTTTTGCGCTCAGTGGCTTTATTATAGTAATAGACGATTGATCGATCATCAACGCCCTTGATGCTGAAATCACGTACAACCATCTGAAGATCACACTTCGAATTAGCCTTTAGGATCGCTACATACTCCGAATTCAATCGAATCATCTTATCAGTAGCAAAGTAGCTGTGGCTTAGGAGTATGGTACTCAAATTGAAGTGTCGGCCCCTGGTGTAGTAATGTGAGAAGATATTCTTTTGAAGTAGCTTATCGTTGCTGTAGTCATCAATGATGACAAGCTCAGGCTTGTTAGAACTGATTGGAGTATGTCGCACTTGATCAACGCTTGGTGGGGTATCGGGGTCAGCGAAGGTAATGAAGTCTTCCAACTTATCGCGCAAATATTCGTACAGTTGTCGGTGCGGATTACGAGCAATAATCGTTAGATGAGCAAATACGTGAGGGGAATGCTTGAGAATGAACATCCATAAATTGTTCTTCCCACTGAACGATGGACCAAGGACCACCATTCTAAATAATTGTTTAATGTCAAGTGCTGGGATATCACTCATAGCGGCTGACTTGTAATTTTCCGGTAGCGAACCACAGTAGTTTGAAATAGCGCTCATGACTAAAATCGTTTGATCTATATAGGATTAAACAAAATGAGTTCTGGTTTTTCATATCCACAACCAACTTTCCAATCATCAATCTATAACCCCGCGTTCAATCTGACATTGGACACCAGTGGTTATCTAACCTTGATTACGCGCAAACTCTGTATTTGAGTAAGGATGATTACAGGATGAACTACCTTAGCAGAGTAGTGCCAGGAACGGCATCGATAGGATCTGCTCTTGTTCTGGGTGCTTCAGGTAATATCTCTGGCATTTCATCGCTAAGTGCCACTAACATTACTGGTACGCTACAAACAGCTTCTCAACCGAATATCACTTCGGTTGGAAATTTATCGTTCAGTGGATCATCGCGCTCGATATCGATAACAGGCGCTTCAAGCTACATCGATTGTCGAGAATATCGCCAGAACGGGAATACGTACGATCTTAGTCTCCTACAATACATATCCGGAGTTAGTTTTGGCAGTGCTACAGCCAATAAAGTTTTATTATGCGACTCGAGATTAAATATCGCAAATATTAATATGTATCGGCCAGTACAATTAGTTGCACGTACTTACGACAGGGTTCGACATATTATGATCTCTCTGGCTTCCCAACATCTATTCCGAGCTCGCTGACATTATCAAGTCTATATACGACAGGAAACATCGATTGCGGTGGGTTCATCAATGAATTCTTAGCATATGGCAACCAATCGCAAATTACGACAGTAGGATCGCTGACAGAGCTCGGTATCAACTCTACAGCAACAAATGAATATATATCAATCAAAGGATCAGGGTATAGCTACTTAGATGGGAGTTATACCCGAATGATGACCCTATCTGGATCGAATATAACCCCAGTTCAATTTCAAATCGAAGTGAGCAACGGATCGAGTGGTACAAGTACCAACGCGACCTGGTTCGGTAATGACACTAATAATGATCTTCGATTTGGTATCAATAACTTGACGTCAATGATTTTAACTACGACAGGGCGCTTAGGACTTGGAACTACAACACCAAGCGTTCCTCTGCATATATCAGGTAGCAACAGTTTTGTTTTTGGTTCCGGTGGTTTAACCGTTTATAGGCTCCGAACGGACTCTGGCGCGACAGAGTCGGCTCTTGGACCGATCACATACAGCGTCGCCGGTATATTCGGAGGATATATCGCTTGTACAGCCATGGCGATGACGAGCGACCGCCGATTGAAGAAGAACATCCAGATTGCGCCACTCGATCGAATCAAGCGTCTCTACGATACCTGTGATGTAGTTTTGTATGACTGGATCGAATCGGAGAATCGCCCTGGTCAAGAGGTAGGCCTCATCGCTCAAGACCTCGTCTCAGCTCACCTAACCGATTTAATCAGTATATTTTATAGGGATGATATCGAAGAAGGGAAAGATCCAACGCTTGAACCTGATAAGCAACAGCTAAACATTGATTACAGTCGGATTGCTGCATACAACATGAAAATGATTCAGCATATGTTGTCTGAGATTGAAGATCTGAAAAATCGTTTGGCTAATATAGAGCAATCATGAGGATTGAGCGCTGGGAGTTAAGTCCATTAAGTTCCAAGAAGTATCGAGTATGGGTACGCATTGATACTGGAAAGCTACGAAAACTTGATTTTGGTGATAGTAGATACCAACAATTTCGGGATCAAACCCCTTTGAAAGCGTACTCACACCTTGATCACAAGGATCCAGAGCGTCGTAGGAGATACTATAGACGACACAAAGTTGATTATCCTCCGTATAGTGCCGATTTCCTATCGAAAAAATATCTTTGGTAGTGATATACAACATGGGTTGCGGACCGAGTAAAGAGCTCAAAACGAATTCGACTACCGATGACCCGCGTCAGATTGTGGGATCGACCATGCTCCAAGCTGATAAAATTACTGTTCTTGGTGATAGTGTTTTCCTCCCCACCCAAACCCCCGAGGGAGAGTCTGCCATACTTGAGGTTTCTATCAGCGATAATAACATTTTAGTCTATCGAGGCTGTGCAAATAGACTTGTACGAAGCGGTATTGCTTAGATTGCGAACGTCTTCACAGTTTTAGTTTTTTTGTCGGTTGGTAAGCCCAGACGCGACCACCCTCTGTCTGAGTCGATGCATCCACCTTCCTGATAGACTTCTCAAGGTCAGTAGCCCAAACAGCTGCCTGAGTTTTCTGGGGGCGATCTTGAATGATCAGATTCTTCATAATGGCTTTAAGCTCAGCGACGTTGAGATCGGCGTTATCGCCATAACTACCACCTGAACTGGAAATAATGCGTGGGTTGAAGAAGAACATGCTTCTACAGTAGTCGAGTTATAATTTCCTTAAACTCTTTATCGTCAATCATTCGATTGCTGTACATATCTACTGTGAGAGACTTGAGCTACTTGATGATACTTGGATTGTCATTCCCTAACTCCATCTCTCCTTTAAGTTTATCGTACTTAGCTCTAAGTGTCTCCCGAGGGTCCGTTAGCTTATCATGAAAGTTGTACTGAAGATGAGTAATGGCGAGGATCTCTTTAAACAGCTTTTTATCATCGATACTGAGCTTATCGTAAGCGGCTTGATCGATGTGGTTCTTATACACAAGGGTTCTGATCATGGTTTGGAGACTATCACTGATCTGGCATTTAGGTCCGCATTTACATCGATGGGGCTGTACGATTACAAGGGTTTTAGCATCAAGATCAGGCAAACGGATGTACTTGCTACCCAGCTGACGATAAACGTAGGCGCTTGGGGTCGCCAAAACTTGAATCTCATTGAGATTATAGGTTCTTCCACGACGAATTGCACCTTCCAATGGAGCAACACCAGCACCTCTTAGACCACGCCCCTTCAAGCCACTCCCACTAACTACATAAACCATATCATTAAGAACGCCTTTTACCTTTCGTTGATCTTGTCGGTCATTAAAGTCTTCTACATCTGTTTTTCCATGTAAAGCTTGAGTGTATTGCTTTGACTTCGCTGAATAGACTGCCTTTGTCGCTTTCATTGCTGATGTCGCTGCATTCAACGCTGATCTTGCTGATTTTGAGTTTGACCCCTTCACTGCCTTTTTAGTTTCTTCATATCGCTTCTGCGCTTCACCATATGCTTGAAAGGCTGCCTCCGAGTCATCACGAACCTTTTGCAAGTTATCGTCGTGATCATACTGCTGATTACTTTGACGCTTGATATCATAGGCCGATTTAAGAATCACCTCATTTACTATTTTGAGGTTATCATCAAGGTTTTTACGTCGTTGCTTATTTAGTTTCTTCTCTTTTACCAATTCAGCTGCTTCTTCATCACTTGATGGAAATGGATACTCAACATCCTTGAGATATCTATCCAAATCCTCAAATCCATCAAGCAGCGATAGAAATGTATCCATCCATCTGATACCTTCATTGGCCCCTTACCAAGCTTCACCAGATACTTGTTTGTGTTCTCCATTTCTAATGTTTAGTGGTCTGGATCCCGATGGCTCACCAAAATAATATTTTGGATGGGGTTTAACATTATCAGTTGTCTGTACAATTGGTTTTAGTCGAAAAAAAAAAAAAGAGGGATTTTAATACCCCTCGAATGAAGTTGTGTGTAATAATCAGTCAAAATCTTTTTAGCATCATTGTCCGCGTTGCTCAGCTTTGGGTTCATATCTTCATCGATACCACTCCTCGTGCCATATTTAGCTTCTCCGCCGCCTGGTGTGAAATCCTTTACGTCAATTTTCTCGTCATTCTTCCCGATTACCTCTAACTGAAGTCCTCTGCCTCTGATCATATTGATAAATGAACGTAGCGTAAGTTGCCAATTGACCTCCTTCGTGATCGCTTGTTTTGCTCGATTGCTACTCTTACCAAAGACGCTGATTGAATTACCATCGACCCATACATAACCATTTTCATCAACAGGTGATGATTTGGCTGCTGTCCCTTTAAGGATGGGAACAATCTTCTTTCTTAAACCATTGGCCTCAAGTAATTCCTTATTTTTACTAATGGTCCAAAACAATTTGAGTTTGGTATCAGACTGATCACTCGCTGTTGAAGTTGAATTATCGAAGAGAAAACTGTCCTCTCGATGAAGAACGCTGCGAACTGCGATACGCAAGTCTCTGTTTGGTGCGATCAGCAATATCTCCTTCTGAAGCATTGACTCTTTTCCTTTTTGATCCAATATATTGCCATATCTGTTGGGAGGTATTTTTATCATCCTTCCCCATTTCGTCGCGTTCCCTCTTTTCATTGATGTAATTGAGAAATCGAACGTCATTAGTTAGAACCACACGAATATGGTCATATGTTTCTGACCAATCGATGCTTGGAACTAAAACAAGCTTCTTCAATCTAATACTGTATATCTTAGCGCCATTTCCAATATAATACTTCGTTAGCTGACGTCCGTTAGACGCAAGAGGATTGATACCCAACTCTGCAAGAATATGATAAACCTCATATATATCAGCAACCGCTTGTTTTGATCGCTTCTGTTCTTCGATTTCATCGATGGTTTCATCACTAAATAAGTTCTCATCCGCTGGTTTTTCATGCTCACCAACCTTAACATCAACTAATGAAGGCCTTGCTTGTGCTCCAGCATGATTAATATCAGGCTTAGCAGTAGCTTCGGCATCTACCATAGTTGGAGTTGATACCTCAGGGTTTGTCTGGGAGTATTCATCAATCAGCGTTTTTTAGGGCTCAGATGACTCTGATGCTGAGTCTGTCTGAGTTGTTGCAGTTGTTTTACTGGATGCTGTAGTAATTCCACTTGAAATGTCAGTAGCCCATGAAGCGACTTCGTACATTTCACGCTTCGTTTTAGCTTGACGAACGCGACGCTGAGCTCTTCAAGAAGCTCCTGTCGTTTTTGCTCTCTCTGAGCGAGGGATGTGATATTTGGAAACATCGTATCTATATGTTGTGAGCCATAAAAAAGGAGTACTCAATAACCAATAGCTCGGCATAACTGAGCCATGACGGGAAGGTAAGTAAGAATGGCAGATACGGTTTCGCTCATTGAGAAGATTCAAATAACGGTCTTTAATACAATGGAACGGGACGCCAAAGATTGCTTCCAATTCATGCTTGTACTTTTGATTGGCTACCGTTTTGCGAAATTTGAAGCTGCATCAAGATTAAGCAACTCATTCTTGATTCGACTTACTTCTTGGATGATCCACAGCTTGCGTCGAAGTTTCACAAGCTCACGTTCTTTCTCTACACAATTTGGGCACATTATTACGAGATCAGTGTCTATACATAAAGTCAGATAATTCGTATTCTCACAAAAAATATTAAAAATAATATATGGGTCAAAGCTTACGGAGGATATCTCTATCAATTTAACTTTAAAAGCTAATCATGGCTCATTTTTTTAGCGTCCAATAATCTCTCTCAAGAGTTGATCTCCTGTTCTTATTGATTAACCGCAGATTATCTTGTGGCTCCCAAGAGTCAGGCTCATTACCAAGCCATCTTATCAGATATTTGTACCTTCCAGAGCGTATCTTCTTGTGATCCAAGATCTTCTCCGCCTCAAGAATATCGCCTCGACTAATAGTAGCATCTGTGGTCTCTGCTTTAACAAATTTAAGATCACTTGGTGCCTTGTAGAGGGTATGACCATTTTTTGAACGGATTTGGACTCGGTAGCCATCTATTCCAACGATTTTATAAACTACTTTGCTCCATCGAGCAGCTTCGTTATCAAATGTCTGCTTCTTGAGACGGTATAATACGCGTGATCTGATCTCAAACTCCTTCTCAATTGTATCGGCTTCCACCTGATTATGACTCAGATCCGCATCCATTACTTTGCCTTTTGCTTCAGTTGGGGTCATACCAATTGAGTGATGAAACGTGGTATTGTAGTTTTCGATAACATCGGCAATAAGCTTTTGCGCAATCCTGTTGGGAGACATTTTAGTTAGTCTCTGCTTAAACGTTCTGTTGAATCGCTCGATTTGTCCCATAGTAACGTGATCACCGGGATCGTTGTTGTAGTGCTCAATTTTCTTGGATTTGAAGTATTCTTGAGCCTGTGAGTTTATGAACTCGCTACCGTTATCCGTTGTCACGATATTAACTTTGTGGAGGCGAACAAACGCTTTAAGCACTGCTAATACAGTTGGCGCAGTCTTGTTTGACATGAGCTTTGCGTAGCCCAACCTTGAGTTGCTATTGATAGCTGTCAGAATTGGTCGCTTCTCCCAAAACGCAAGATCCATTTGCCAAGAGTTGGGGTTATGTGAAGCTATTTTGAAGCCGTTGGATCGCTTTTTCTGCTCCTGAAATCGTTGAATATCAGTCTGACTCGCATACCAATCCTTTACGATTTTGAAAGTTAACTTAGGATTTAACTCCTTTGCCTTATGATACAGAGCTTGAGCTCCGATAAAGCCGGTTTTTGGGTCATAGTAGAGTTTTTTAGTAGTAAACTCGGCGTTTGGCATAGTAGTAGTTGAGCGCTGTTTTGTTTTGAGTATAGGTGATGATGGACTTGGTTTCTTTCGATAGTCTGAACCCCTTGTGTGTACCTTGTAGCGTGATGCGATCCCGTACAACAGTCTCAAACCCATCAGGATTAAGAACACCATTGTTTCGATCACCTCCCTGCTGAATACTCTTTGCTGAAACGTTTCCTTGTAAGATTCGTCAGGTAGATAGCAAATATAGTTCTTACTCGATAGTGAGACCATAGCATCACCTGACCATTCATCTTTGAACAAACCAGGAGTACGGCGATCAAACTTAGCTACCTCAGTGTTGTAGTCGCGTGGGAACCAATCGTATTTATGCTCCTTGGAGTGGGCACGTAGCTCAGGCTTGATACAGTCTTGAAACGGATTCTCACAGCTGAAAGCGATATAAGCTGAATCAGTGTCCATCTCTGATACTGGAAGTCAGAGCGGTCGAAGTAGAAATCTATGCAGTCGTAGTAGAAGCATACGTAGCTTAGCAAGCTGATAGATAGCAATCGATACATGGATTGGGTTCTTGTTATTAATACGGCGTTTCTTCATGGTGATTTCACACGCATCATTAAGCTCTTCCAACCCATGGAACGTAAAGTGTTCGATCTTGTTCTTAATAGCTTTGTCGCTCGACTCATACTTGACCTCTTTGTGCTTGCTCATGTCCATTCCAGATCGACCAATAGCACTGTTGCCTACAAGTTTCATCATCTCAGCAATCATAGCCTTAGACTTATCAACATCGTCCTCTCGTCGAGCATTTGATACAGCCTCCATAAAGGGAGCAAAAGCCTTGTGAGAGCTGGCCTTGACAAAGCAGTAAGTCTTGGTGAACTCCATACCATGAGAAAGGTACCACTTGAGCAAAGGAGTGTAGATGAGAATCTTTTCACCAAAGTAGCTACCAATCAACTTGCGAGCTGGCTTTGCTCGGCTTTGCTTGCGCGCCTCATTGTGATCGAACATGTGCTTACCAATGATGCTCTCATTTGTACAGTCGATCCGTACATTCTTGAAAATTGGAGTCATCTCACCAAAGTACTGTTTGAGGTTCTCTGGTGTGTGAATATCACACTCGAGAAAGCCAAATATTTTATCGGTCTTGATATCGTCGATGATACCTTCATGCGCTTCCACGTAGTCAATCGACCGCATGGCATCTCATTACCAAGTGCCCACAGGTATAGAGCGTTAGCATCGTATCCGATAATTTTCTTACAGACCTTGCCACCACGAATCTTCGTCTCATTACGTTTAGCGTAGCGATTGAAGATAATAGATGGACCTCCGGCGATGTTGGCCTTCATCTTAGCGTAGATATCCTTTTCCTCCCGATCAATAGAATCTACCAGTCTATCCGAGTTGAACTCAAGCAAATTCTTGTATCGAAATCCCCCGAGGGACATATCTTTACGAGCGGGGTTGCACTTCGCACAGCTGATCAAGATGTTGCCGTCGATGTGGCCAAGATTGTTGTTGATACGGTCAGCTGAAGCGGTGTCAGCGGTCAGCTGGCAGTAGCATAGACCACATAGATACTTTTGCTTTTGCAGCAATGTATTCAAGTGCTCAAGTATCATACCAAATTTTCGCATTGCCTTAGCATCCTGACTCTTGTATCCACTCATTCGCTTAGCTGGGAATTGGAATGCGTTAGCTGGCTTCTTATCCGGATATTGGATATTATTGAAGCAGGTCTGATACATCATCTTCTCCGAAAGACCAGGTAGCGACACTCCATCCGCAAACATATCCAGATCGAAACGCTTAAAGAGTTTTCCTTGAGACTTGATACCTTGATGAATGGGACTACGTCGAGATTGTTGTACCAGATCAGTAGGTCCTTGATTGATTTCATCTCGTAGTACTCCCACACGAACTTCACTCGATCGTAGTCATCATCGGTGATACTTGTTCCACGGAGCTTGCTGTCAAAAGCTGACTTAGGCGGGATAGTAGTCTGGTTTAGAACATTGAACGCGGTGATGTACTCGTATGGAAAAAGACCCTTACCAAGACCACAGACACATCTAATTTTGTCATCACATTTGCAGCCACCGAGATATGTTGTGAGATACTTATCGTAGCTGGTACCAGCAGGTACATAGTTGCTAATATCGAGCATTTTCATGTCCGATGTAGCAATGCACATGTAGCTGGGATTCTTGATGACGGATTCGATATTGTCGGTACCGATAACAGCAAACAAATCCTTCTTAATCAAGTTAATATCGTATCAACCAGAATTGAAACCGAATACTGGTACCTGATCAAGCTGCTGTTTCAGTTTCCCGTAATCAGTCCTTTGCTTACCAAAGCCAAGACTGCTGTGAAAGTCAAAGAAGCTGGCATACTTTCCTTCTCCAATCCAACTCTCCACATCAGACATGTTATAGGTCTTGCCAAGATTGACTCCTGGAATTTCCATACCTGTCCGACCGTGAGCATTGATGATTTTCTGTAGAAGCGACTTGTATTTATTGACATTGTACTGCTGGATCTTCACGGATACATCACCGATGTATTTGAACATATCCGTAAGTAGCACCTTTTCATTTACAAAGCAACGCACCTCGTCGGTTAAGCTATCAGCTACTGATACAGACACCGGAATGTGCTCGTTCGTGAAGACAGTATTCTCCCCGTGTTGAGTCGCAGTAGGCTTAAGAATGGCCTCAAAGTCATAAACGATGAAGTGATCGATGTACTGATCAGCATCCTTGATGGAATACTTCGTAAGCAATGATCATATCGCGTTCTGAGCTGGTTTGTAGATAGTTGGCTCAGCGAGGAAGCTCTCAATATTCACAAGCTAACACTGATTCTTCTTGTGATTTTTTAGTCTTTCAGCGCTGACGAAAACCATTTCACACTTAGGACATTGATACTTAGACTGCAGCATATCGATGTTCTTAATGTAGAGAGCGTGATTCTCATGCGATAAAATATTCAGAGCTTCGTATCCCTTGCCCGATCTACGGATGCATTCTACATTTCCAGAAGCTACATCCATCTTATATACGTTAATACCAAGTTGGAAGCAATCCTCAACCTCATCGAACTGTAGCAGGTCAATGGGCTTGAAGCTTCGCAACAGGCTCAACGAATATATAACCCCCTTGAAAGAGCAGTAGCGCTTGAATGCCTCCTTTACGTGAGCCTGAATTTTTCGAGGATCCTTCTTTGGACTCGTGAATGTATGCCAGGCGATACAGTGGAAGACGCACTTGCTACTGATCTTAGGGAAGTTGATCACGTGCTTGTTTTCGCGAATAATCTTAGGGGTGACAGCTTCGCTATCCCCCAGAGCATGATCCCGATGGTCGATGAAAATCTTGAATGCAGTGATCGCCTTGAGTTTATACCCTGAGCTGGGATAGCTCAGTTTGTCAGCCAACTCCATAGAACGAATTTCCGAAATCACCTTCTTTCGAATATCAGTCTTGCTGTTGACAGCGACAGGCTTATTGAGCACATAAGTGTTAGCGAGATTCGGATAGAAGTAGCGAGTATCATCAGGATCGGTCTTGCTTACAAGTTCGTACCCGAGAGCAATATTTATCTTGAACGCACTCGTTTGAGTCGAAAGGACGTTCTCGAGCTTGTTGTAAAAATCAGAAGGTTCGACACCCTCGTACAAGTGTGATTCCATGTACCATTGTAAAAACGGTACTTAGGATCAGCCTTGTAGTCAGGCGATAAGTGTTTCTCAAGGGTTTCAATCGAAACATTGTACTGCTTAGCTACCAATCTTTTGTTGATTGGGCGCGAAACGTTGCTAACATAAACCATCTTACCCGTTCTACCACGCACCTTAACACGGTAGCTACTACCCCATTTGATAGCGTGAATATTTAATCTCTTTAATCCTTCGAGCTCGTATGCAAACGTGTTGCCTATATATGATTGGCTATATTATTCCCCGTAGATATGACTGTATAATTATTTGACCTTGTATCAGGCTCGACTTTATATCTTAGTCATCTACAAAATATTCTGAAATTAATTAATTCAAATATTTGGCTTATACCTTTTTGGAGGTTTTAAGCCATTGTCATTGACTATATTGGGATTGACTTCTTATTTGAGAAAAAAACAATAATTAATAAATTAAGTTCGGTTTCGTTGTTAGGTTCGGGTTTGTCTTCAATAAGTTCGGTTTTAGGCTTACGCTTTCCAGCTCGAATTTGGTATCTATTCTTATCGTCGTAGCTCTTTTGGTATGACAAGCGAGCTGCGCTGATAGTAGCACTTTTGTGCGGCCTTGATTCGCTCTTTGTTAGCTTGGTATTGCTCGGCTGAGTACGCCATCTTTATATATTACTAACTTTATATTTATCAGAAATAAGCATTAATTAATTGGTGACTCACTCAAATGGAAAATTTACTACCTTTCAACCACAATCACATGCAAAACAATCGGACCAATGAGCTCATCACAGATATTGAAAGATACTCGTCGATGCATTCTCTACATGGCACTGTATACAGACTACAAACTATAGCTCATGCTTTGTTTCAACTTCGGTATCTGGTGGCAACGAAGACGGTAATTCGGGGAGTACTCCATGAAATGTGTAACCATAGGATTGATACTGCTCGTTCTTCGCTGAGCCATCAAGTCCACCACCAAGATATCCCACTGGTACTCCCCTTTTGGTGCACACAATCGCGCTTCCAGATAGATCAGGAGCTGACAAAGATGAGAAAAAGAGCCATTTGGTTTCCGCTCCAACCGGTGATTTTAGCTGGAATGATGGCGTAAGCATGATTAAAATCTTGATCTTCAAGAGCGCCAGGGAATCCGAACACGTCAACACTCATCGTGTCATTCACCTAAAGGGACATTGTACATCGGACGAGCTTGTTATCTCGTGGCAAAGCAACTTCGAAGATTGCGAAGTCGAACGCAGCCGAACTACGCCAGCATGTGTCACTATCAAGGCTGAATCGGTGGACTTCTTCCGGCTTCGTCCTATCGGGAAGGAGCTGCTCCACCACAACTTGAGGCTTGTCTAATCTAGCTGATGATTTCATCGCTGCCGTCCGTGGAGATTTACGACGTGGTTGCTTTGCAACATCGGCGTCCTTAACATTGGTTTCCTTCCTTTTCCTTCCACTTGTTTTCATCCGAGGGTGGCGTCGCAGATACCGTTTGATTTCCTTCGTGAAGTCAGCACTCAAGTGATCAGTGAATGTGTCGTTGGCCCACAGGTGCAAGTTTGTCAGCAGATACAAGTGCGTCGACGTTAGATCCACAACCACTGCTGTTCCTGAGCATACATCTTCTGAGGAAACTCTGACAACTGACTTCCACATATTCGATTGAACTTGAGGATCCACGGTAGACAAGCCCTTCGCGCTCCATGCGTCATCCTCCACGACACGCTCCGGAACCACCACCAGCACGTGAACTTCGCCCTCAGCAAGTCCAAAATTCTTTCCGAAATGCTTGTCATTATTGATCCACAACGTGGGATCCATCTTCTCAAAGCCTTGGAGGTGTCCATCTCCATCGAGCGTCACAGCTGCCGCTCCAGCCCCATCCAGCCATCCCCCGTCCTTCTTCTTCGCCAGGAACAGCTGCGGCTTGTCCGCAGGAAACTGGTACATCTTCTCCGCCTTGATCGCCTTCTTCAATTTATCCACCGAGTCGCTCTCATCTACCCTCACCGAGAACGCGCTTTCCGCCACACCAACGATCGCACAGAAGAGCTTCACCATTTTTTCCCCCTCATTCCGGAATGAGGAAGAAGGGAGAGGATTTCTGGGCGTATTGAAGCGGAAATGAAGGCGTGTCACATAGACTTCCAACCAATGATGAGACGCCACGCGTTGCGCTATTCCTGGCGGTTGTAAACTGTTCTATTGAATTTATCAGTGTTCCGGTATAGATTTAATTCTGTTCGCTCCAAGGTAGCCCAATATAAAGGCTCTCGCTCTCAGCTGGAACGGTCGTCGAGATCTCAGTTGTCGAGCGGCTCTGAAACTACCTCAAGATTCAAAAGATCTCTCTCACTCTCTCAGGTGGTCGAGAGGTTGCGTCGTCGAAATAGCAGCTGCCTCGAAAGAACGTTCCAGGATTGGTCTCGTTGGTAAATTACGGTAAGGAAAAAAATTGGCGGCGTAATATTCCACTATATACTGCTCCCGCCGATGCTGCTGCAGCAAGCAAGAAAGAAGATCACGACGACAAGGACGACAACGACAAGGACGACGAGAAGGAACATTTCGGATGGGGTCTCGGTGGAGGTCTTGGTGGTTGGGGACTTGGCGGCTCGGGTGGCTGGGGAGGTTGGGGTGGCTTTGGACCCTACCGCTTCGGATTCATGTGCGGTGGCGTCCCCGGCTGGGCCTATCCGTTGGGCTACTGGGACAGGTTGGATGCGGGTCTGTATGGCGGCGGGTGTGGACTTGGCATTTACTCATGTGCGGTGGTGTCCCCGTCTGGGCCTATCCGTTGGGCTACTGGGACAGGTTTGGTGCGGCGGCGGGTGTGGACTTGGCGTTCCTTTCGGTGGTCTATACTACTGCTAAGTTCGTCAGCGGTGGGGCAGCTCTAGGTTGCCATATAGTTTAGCTACTTTTCCGTTCACAACACAGGCTTACAGCTAATAACGACGGGTTTGCTTAGACTTTGAATTATGCACAAGTTTGTTTGGACAGTTTCTAGCTTAAATCGATCGACAGTCATCAGCAACTATCACCAATGAGAGAGAGAGAGCAACTACGTCAAGTTAAAATCGAGTTTTGAGGTTGTATGAATGTAAGTGCCTCATTATTTACTCTCCCCATGAAGCTCGAATCTCTCAATCTACGATATGTCGCCGCATTGGCTTAATTTTGTTTGGCTGGTAGAATACAAACTCTAGTTCATGCCTAAGAAAGCAGGTTGCTCTGTTAGTCGGTGGAGACTTTTATTTTATTAAGAAACTATTTTAATAGTATAGCATTAGTAACAGCTGAAGCAAAGGCTATTATCCAACTGATTAGTGAATGAGAAACGAATTAGTAGCTCTACAAACTGTTAGTTGACTGAGTTGCAAATACTTCTACTGAATCCTAAATTATTTGCTCGATGCTCAAGTCAGGATGTGAATTTTTAATTATAACATACATAGCACATCAAAGACAAACATTGATAGTAAAACTCTACCCGTCCATAATAATTACAACAGTAAAATGGAAAATGATGCGTATCTGGTTTTGAGGTCTAGTGATCCCAGCGTCAGGAGCAAGTCGATCATGCCCTTGATGCCGATGCTATGGCCCGTAACGTCCTTCAGGTTTCCGTCGTAAGGACGTAGAGGTTCCCCTCCACGCCCAACTCTCTTCAGTACGCGTTGGTACACTATCGAGGCCACAGCACCCGAATCAATTAACAGATTCGCCGGAGGACAGTCGACGTACCCACCCGACAACGCTTCCAGTCCATTCACCGAGCCGATGGCTTGTTTTCCAGGAGGGGCCACGGCACTCTCTTTGCCGACAGTCACATCGTCGCTCGACTTCCCGACCGACTTCGCGTCAGCCTCCCTGACCCTCCTCTGGTCGACTACTACTTGGACGCCGTCGAGTAGACTGTTCTCTCCGGGCGAGTCGTCGTCGATGTCAGGCAACGCTTCCGGTCAAGTCACAAAGAGTGACGAACAATCGAAAGCCACTTTCTTCGGCACAGGGCCCGCTTCACTCGGGCCTGAGAGAGCCGACAGACGTTACCTTTATGACCTCTCGAGAGGATCTTTGCCTTGATCGACTCGCCGTTCCTACTGTACATTTTGGCGGCGCGGGTCGTGACTACTTCCAGTTCATCATTCTCTAAGGGCCCGCCTATTTCGTATGACTTGAAGCGGATCCTGTCACTGAGGGTGCGATCTAAAGCGTACCACTCTGTCGAGATCAGGGCGCCACAAAACGCCACACAAGGGAGAGCCTTTAGAGTTCTCATCCCTTGCCAGGTCGAACACTACTATGCGGATCACCGCTGGTAGGGCTGCCGATGGGGTTTCGTCGTAAGACCTCTCGGTTACAGCCAGGTACGATGCAGGGTCTTCGGCTTCGCCCAGAGTGCCACCCACATTCTTCAGGATGGCAGCTTCCTCGGCAGGGGTCAGACAGAACGGCTTCCTTACTCGAGGAAAGCGAGCAATCTCCGCAACAATCACGTTAAGTCCCCCCCCCCCCCCCGACATCCCTTTCATCGGAAGCCGAGTCGCATGCTGGTCCGACACGGTTCACCCTCTCGGGCTCTCCATTAGCGCGACCGAAGTCACGATTGCACGTTAGGCCTCAGCCGATGACGCAAGCATCTTCCGGTACCAGGTTAACCAGTACTCTGGTGTCGACCGTTTGCCAGGCGAGGATTCTCGAGTTCTCGCCAGCGTGTCCTTTGGGACTCCTAGCAGCGCACTCATCTCGACGAGCGAGAGGCTCTTCAACTCCTCTGCGTTCAGCCGCATCCTTCTCTTCAGCTCGACCTCGTCAAGCGGACGCAACAGCTCTTCGAATTCCTTCTCGTACTCCTCTTCTTCAGAGTCTGCACCTATGGAGGACCCTTGCATCATTAGGTCGATCTCGCGAGGCGTGAAGAGTCTCGCATGCGGCGGCTTTCCTCTCTGACCACCGCCTCCTCCCCGTTCAGGGTTCGCTAGTCCCTTTTCGGCGGGCAGCTTCTCGCCGCCAGGTGCACGGAGGGCATCTTCAAACCGAACGCCCTTCACAGGCGTTGGTACTGGTCTTGGAGAGACAGCGGGCATCTCGACCGAATCCTCCTTTTTCACTGTCCGACAGGGCAGCGTCCACACTGACGCTTGCTATTGTCTTCAGTCGGACCATTTCTACATCCGCGCTCCGAGTATCCAGCGCGAATTCCATAGGCGCGCCCGCCCCCTCACTTTCATCGTCGAAAGTTTCTCCCTCGTCAGTATGGTTATGGCGTTCGGCTCTGCCAGCATCTCTCGCTACCCTTTTGGGCACGGTATCATTCTCCGGGAGGGGTTCCTCGTGGGGTTCCACGCTACGGTCTAGCGCGTCAAAGGGCTCATGTCCGCCGTTATTGCCCAACTTCATTTTAGAGTTTTCATACACACCCTTCCGTCTCTTGGTAGTGTCGTTAAGAGACCCACGATTAGTCCATCCGAAAGCTTCATCGTGCACAGAGTCGCGACAAGAGGCGCAGTCGCAATCACCACGCTCGTCTTCTACTTTCGAGAGGGGATCCCCCCATGTTCTCCGATCACGGCCACGGTCTCGATCAGCTGCTTCGGGTCGCACTCCTCCATCTCATCGACGCTCACCAGCGTCGGGTCTGTAATGCAGCCCTTCACTTCACTGTCAGCGCTCTGTTCACGCCCTGTTTCGGGGGCTTTCCTTACCCCGGCGGTCACGGTTTTCTCGGCCACTCGCCGTTCGTTTTCTCCAACGGCGCTAGCAGGCATCGCCTGATCTTCACTCAAGGGTTTTCTCCTACAATCGTCACGTCACTTTCTTCTACACCTCCGACGCCAACCCGATAGGCCAGCGACTCATGCTGTTTCTCTACGTTTTCAAGGGCCGTCTCATTGGGGCTGCCACAGTCTACGCTCCTTTCTCTCACAGGAGTCATCTCGGGGGCGCACCACATTCGCCCGACATCCTGTCTTCCTCCCAACGGTTTTACGTAGCCGTAGTTCCTCTCATTATCATTACCAAACTCGCTTTCGGGGTAGTACTCTGACACCACATTGTCACCGTATCCATACGTAGTGCAATCACTTTTATTGCTCTGATCCCCATACACACCACCATTCTCCATCATGTTTATGCTCGTCGTTCATCTCGACACCGGAGCCACGTAACCAGCTCCAGCGCGTCCTTGGATCACTTCAGCTTTGCACGCTTCCTTACTTGTAGCGCCCGGAGCAACCCGTGCTGTGCCGACCACTTGACAGGAGAAAGGAGCGACACTCCCTTCCCCTCCCTCCTGCCACCTTCAATGCTGGGCCGGAGCGGACCCCTGCACGGGTGCCGTCCCCCTGCACCTTGGCTCGCTAAGGCCAACAACGCCTTTTTCGCCGGACATTCGGCCATACGGTGGTCGGGCTGACGCAAAAGCAACACTTTGCAACGCCACTCGGACGAGGACCACCGTTCCCGTTTGGTGTTGCCCACTACCACTTCCAGCTATTCCGGCTAGTTGACCACGGTTGTTGTTACCGTAATTCGACTGTCGAGGAGTCGTGCACTCGAACGCCACGTGACCTCCCTGACGGCAATTATTGCACGTCATGTTGTTCTACCGACAGGTCTCCCGACGACAACCCAGCAGGTTGCATCGCCCGCACACGCTAATCCCGTCTTGCGTGAACTTGTCCGGCCCCATCTGCCGTCCGGTACCAACCACGTTTGTGGTATTCTCCGTCACCACCGAGATGTTCTGGAAGTACTCATCGTGGACAGCGGCAGTGAGGTCGACCCTTCGCGGGGACCTGGACGAGCGCGCTAACTGCTGTTGCTGTAGCGTCAGTAGGTTCTGAGTCTGTTGCATCATCGTCATCATCTGTTGCATCAGTGTGCCCTCGGAGACGGGCTTTGTCTTAGCTTCGCCCGCAAACTCAGACTCGTCCTCGTTCGGTAGGTGCATGCTCTTGTACAACAACACGGTCACTGCTTGTGGTATCGTGGTCACCATCGAGGTGGACAGGGCCATCTTCCGTTCCTTGTTCCTCAATCCAGCGAGGAAATACTGGTAACGCATCTGTGGATCGGAGCATTGAGCCGCATCGCCGACACAAAATCCGCCCAGACCTCAGCAGGCATGCCACTCTCGCGCTTGACGTTCTTCAGTCGCTCGATCATCTGAAGAGGGGTCTGGCAAATAAACTGGTTATGAAATCTCCTCCGAAGCCTTTCAAAGCATTTATATGTGAATACATCCACCAGTCTTCGCCAGTCTTGCCCTTCAGGCACTCCCGGAACTCACTGATTCTCACGGTCTCATTCAGACCTGTAGTAGCTCGCTCGAAAGCGTCCCAGAACGTCTGTGCCTTCTGAACAGTCGACTTGCAACAGTAGAACGGCTGAATGAGTCGCACAGCGTTCTTGACACTAGTCGGTAAACCGTAGGCATATCCGTCGACGGCCGAGTCGCGCCTGACCGGTAAAGGAATCCCTCCTAGCGTAGGAGCACTTGGAGTCGGAGGTTCTGGCAAATTAGCGTCCCGCAACTGGTTCTGTAAAGCGCGTTGTTGCCGGGTTATCTCGGCCCAATCCAACGGTTGGAATACCGAGTTCCCGAACCCGAAACCCGGGGTTCCGGGGACTCCGTTGAGTGTGCAACCACCGTACTTGGCAACCGCCGTTCTAGGCGTGGTCGGGCTTATCAAAGGCTGAGATAAGTACATCGGCCCTCCGTACCCATAGTTCGATACGCCAGGAGTGGCCAGGCCGAAACGGTTGGGCGCTTCATAGGCAACACTCAATCCGACTGAACCTACCAAATTCGGCGCTCCGTACCCTTGGGTCATCGCGACTCCCGACGCCGAAGGGTCAGAACCATTCGATAGTCCGGCTGCGCTCGTCGAGGACTGCAACGCCGCAGCGACGTGCACTCGATTCGACCCCCCCCCCCCTCCCCGAGGCGGAGTACGCTCCTTGCAGCGCGAACTGGGGCAGCATCGAATTTGAGTTCGTTACTGGGGTACTAGGCTGGTACATCACCGGTGGCCCAGGCTGCGGGTACCCTATAGGCTGAGAGCTTACTACTGGTTGCTGGTACGCCCAGGCTGCGAGATCGTTACAGGCCGCGGGTACGACAGTGGCCGGGTATTGGACCGGGGCCACTACCGGAGGCGGCTGCACTACCATCTGCTGCGACGAGAAGGGAGACTGTGCCAGCACAGGCACCGGAGGCGGCTGCACTACCATCTGCTGCGACGAGAAGGGAGACTGTGTCAGCACAGGCACCGGAGGCGCGGGTTGCGTCAGCGGTTGAACTCCAACTGTTATCGACTAGGTGGTCGTCGCCTGACTCCGCTGCGCTCGTCGGGCTCACGCCGAACTTCGAGTCCTGCCCGCACTCGAGTTGCTCGGTCGAGGCAAGCTCTGAGGAAACGGTACGCCACTGCTAAGCGAAACCAAACTCAGAGGCGCCGCAGGTCCTGCAATTCCAGTCGGCGGCGCGACGCCACCCACGGGTGCGCTCCATTGCACTGTACCCCCCAAGGGCAACGGCAGATTCGGTCGTAGTAGGCTCGTCGTCGCCCCACTTCTCGCCCACGTCGTCGGAGCGGACCCAAAGCTTAGGTTCGGCACGGTTTGAGGCTGAGGAGCCACACCCAGGGTGTTCACGCCGCCCAAGACTGACACACAGGCACAACACTCGTCGACCAGACCGGTCGTTGGGTTTGAGTCGTCAAGGCGGGCGTCGCCCCCGTGGTCATCACGGTAGAGGTCGACGGCACGCCCACCGTTGTCTGCCCCACTGTTGACGCCACGCTCGGAACTGGAGGCACCCAGGTCACAGTCGAACACGGAGCGTTCCCCGGAGCCATCGGCCTTGCGCTGGTCGCGGCAGCACTGGTAGCTGGGGCGGCGCTCGAACTCGGCAGTCCCGAGTTGCCACGCTTGTGCTGTTGAGCGCCTGTTGCACGACGCTTCTTATTGCACTCAACCCGGCGGGCGTCGTCACGTCCGGCGAGCTCTCAGTGTCTGACGATTCTATCTCGGAGCCCGACTCGCTGTCTTCCGATTCACCGCTCTCCGAGCTGGCGCCGGAAATGTCAGGCGTCGTCGGCCGACGCCGGGGGGTAGCGGGTGGCGTCACTTGCTGCCTCGCAACCTCTTCTTCTTCTCCTTCTTCATTCCTGAAGATCTTGCCCACGGCGTCACCGGACTCAATGTCCGGATTCTCGTAGTCCTGTGAGCTCATGCCAGGCTCTTCCTCGCTTGGCTGTCGTGCTCAATGAGCGAGACAGGAATCGTCCAAGCGCTTGCTCATCCAAGCGTTCCGTCGAGGCGTCTCGGGTGTCGACAGGTTCTAGGCGAACACAACGCGTCACGGGCTTCTGCTCGAGAGGGACAGGCACCGCACGCCTAGGTCACACGCGGCGAACTTGACGTCACAGCTACCCTGCTTCTCCACCAAATGTCGCGCTCTCCCCAAAAGCCGGGTACGAGTAGCTGCGGGGTCTTTCGGTGTAGCGGGCGCGTGTGAGTGAAAGCAGATGTGGATGCTAAGTGTAGAGAACTAACAAAGAATAGAAAAATTAAACATTTCCTCCTTGATAGATCTGATTCTCTTCACTTGCTAGCTTTCGGGAAGAAACACGACTGACTAGGAAACAACGAGCGTTGGCCTCACGCCGTACACCCTCCATATGCATGACACTCCGTCCTAATACTCACCAAGACAACCAGTCGTGCATCAAGATGACGAAGAACCCAGTGAACCACGGTCGCGCCAAGCACATCGACATCAAGTACCACCACATCCGCGATGAAGTCAAGCGCGGTGAAGTCAAGCTTGAGTACTGCGAGACTTCTGTGATGCTAGCGGACATCATGACGAAGGCTCTCGCGGGACCACGTCACACGGATCTGACGGTGGCTCTCGGCATTCGTGGGACTTCGCATTGAGGGGGCGTATTGAGGGTTGCTGGTCTTGGGTACTGTGTACCAGTTGTACCCATTAACCGGTTAACCCGAACCGGTCCAATCCGAACCCACGTTGATTATGGTGATTACGGTAAGTTGTTTACGCCACCGATGATTAGACGAGTAGGATGATTGGATGAACACCGGTGAGTGATGGTTGATTAGATGCACAAGGTGATAGGACGCAGGGTCGCGTGTCTATAACAGTAGGATGTAAGCTCCAACAATTCAATCACTTTCGAATCTTCATTCTACCCCTCAAGTGCCTTCGCTCCGGTCCCGCCGTCTGCGACGTCCCTCCCTCCGCTTCGTCCAAGCCTCGTGTCCAAGATCCATACCTTCCATCAATTACCATTGTAAAAACGGTACTTAGGATCAGCCTTGTAGTCAGGCGATAAGTGTTTCTCAAGGGTTTCACTCGAAACATTGTACTGCTTAGCTATCAATCTTTTGTTGATTGGGCGCGAAACGTTGCTAACATAAACCATCTTACCCGTTCTACCACGCACCTTAACACGGTAGCTACTACCCCATTTGATAGCGTGAATATTTAATCTCTTTAATCCTTCGAGCTCGTATGCAAACATGTTGCCTATATATGCTTGGCTAAATTATTCCCCGTAGATATGACTTTATAACTATTTGACCTTGTATTCTATATCTCAGTCATTTACAAAATATTCTGAAATTAATTAATTCAAATATTTGGCTTATACCTTTTTGGAGGTTTTAAGCCATTGTCATTGACTATATTGGGATTGACTTCTTATTTGAGAAATTTTTTTTTTAATTAAGTTCGGTTTAGCGATAGTATTTTGGATCGTGAGCCTTGACCCAATTGAATGTCTTATCACTGTACTTGTCTTTGCCTCCAATAACCGTTCTTGGGAGTAAATTACGAGCTAAATCCAGTCTAGAGGCTTCAGATACGATATCACACTTAAATAGGAAGCGGATGTCCTAAGCCGCAGACACATCGAATCTTGTTGTCGCATTTGCAGTCGCCTAGATATGTGCTGAGGTACTTTGCATAGCTCGTACCAGCTGGTGCATAGTTGCTAATATCGAGCATTTTCATGTTCGAGGTCGCAATGCACATGTAGCTAGGATTTTTGATTACCGATTTGATGTTGTCTGTACCAACAAAGGCGAAGAGATCGTTCTTAATCAGATTTACATCGTAGCGACCGCTGTTGAACCCAAGCACTGGAACTTGATCAAGCTGCTGCTTTATCCTACCATTGTCAGACCTCTGCTTACCAAACCCGAGGGTGCTATGGAAGTCGAAGAAGCTGGCATATCTCCCTTCTTTAATCCAACCATCCACATCGATCATCTTATAGGTCTTGTCGAGTTTAGCACCTGGAATCTCCATACCAGTCAAGTCGTGAGCATCGATAATTTTCCGCAGGAGGATCTCGTACTTGTGCACGTTGTACTGCTGGATCTTGATCGATACCTGGTGAATATATTCGAACATGTCCGTTAGTAGCATCTTCGGTTCATCGCTGACGAAGCAACACACCTCCTCGATTAAGCTATCCGATACAGATACTGATACGGGGATATGCTCATTGGTGAAGACAGTATTTTCACCATGCTGTGTCATAACTAGCTTTAGAATGGCCTCAAAGTCATACACGAGATAATGATCTAGGTACTGGTCAATGCCCTTGATGGAGTACTTGTTTAGCATTGATCGAATAGTGTTCGGGGCTGGTCTATAGATAGTTGGCTCAGCTGGAAAGCTCTCGATGTTTACAAGCTCACGCTGATTTTTGGCATGGTCGCGTAGCTTAGTAGAGCTAACGAAAACCATTTCACACTTCGAGCATTGGTACTTGGACTGAAGCATATCAACGTTCTTGATGTACAAAACATGGTTCTCATGTGATAGAATATCCATAGCCACTCCTTCTCTCTTCGAACGACGGATACACTCAACATTACCGGTCTTTACATCCATTGAGTAGACGTTAATACCGAAATGAAATCATTCCTCAAGCTCGTCGAGCTGTAGGAGGTCAAACGGCTTAAAGCTACGGAACAGACTAAGCGTATAGCTGATACCTTTGTAGGAGCAGTAGCGCTTGAATACTTCCTTCGCTTGGGCCTGGATCCGACGAGGATCTTTCTTAGCATGCTGATGTAAGTACCATGCGATACAGTGGAACACACACTTGTTATTGGCCTTGGGGAAGTTGATTACGTGCTTGTTTCGCGGATATTCTGTGGGATAACAGCTTCGCTATCGCCGACTGCATGCTCGCGAAAGTAGATGTAAATTTTGAACCCAGTGATTGACTTCAGCTTATACCCCGATTTGGGGTAGTTCAGCGTGTTAGCCAACTCCATCGACCTGATCTCTGAGATCATTTTCTTACGAATGTCAGATCGACTGTTGGTAGCAACAGGGGTCTTAAATACGTAAGTATTAGCCAGATTCGGGTGCCAGTACTGGGTAAAACTACCATCCGTTAGGCTTACGAGATCGTAGCCAAGAGCAATGTTTACTTTGAAAGCGTTAGTTTGGCTTGCAAGCACGTTCTCGAGCTTGTCGTAGAACTCAGTAGGCTGGATACCTTCATACAGGTGCGACTCCATGTGTTTTCCGTTGTAGAAACGATACTTGGGGTCAGTATTGTAATTCGGGGACATGTGCTTCTTCAGAGACTCGACAGAGATCTTGTATTGCTTAGCTAGCAGCTTCTGATTGCTCGGACGGGAAACGTTGCTAACACAAACCATCTTACCAGTTCTACCACGCACCTTAACGCGGTAGGTACTGCCCCAGCGAACAGCATCAATATTCAATCTCTTTAGACCTTCGAGCTCGTATGCAAACATGTTGCCTATATATTATTAGCGATATTATTCCTGTGGAAATGACTTTATAATCATTGGATCTTGTATCAGGATCGACTTTATATCTGTGCCCCATACAAAATTTTTCGAAATTAATTAATTCAAATACTTGACGTAGGGTCTGTCGCGCGTTTGCAACCAGCGATAGTATTTTGGATCGTGAGCCTTGACCCAATTGAATGTCTTATCACTGTACTTGTCTTTGCCTCCAATAACCGTTCTTGGGAGTAAATTACGAGCTAAATCCAGTCTAGAGGCTTCAGATACGATATCACACTTAAATAGGAAGCGGATGTAGGAGTCATCCACCCTCAATAACGACTCTGGCTTTCGATTTCTGTACTTACCAAATGCTAACCTCGTCTCACTAAAAGAAGTCAGACCACGGTCTCGACACTCCTTACAGTATTTGTAGCTACCTCGGTACCGACATTGGCAGCCGAGGCACGCCTTATAGTGCCCACCAAAGAGCTTAACACACTCTGAACCAACGAAGTGATGGTTCTCATCGATGTCGATAATAAGGAAGTGTCGCTTGATCGGGGTGTTGCAATAACACCGTGGGTTGACATTAGGTCGATAGCCAGAGCACGGATAAACTTGCGTTTTACCTATAGGTATCCATTCACCCTCTACTGCATGCCAGAACCACCCAGACGAATGGTACTGACTAAGGTCACCGAGGGCATCCTTCAAAATCGTAAGCGTGGTACCGTCAGTCATCGTCTATATACGGATTGACTTTTTATGTGAGATTGTTTTTTAATTAATTAACTAAGTTCGGTTTCACCGTTAAGTTTGGTTTCTCTGGCACTAAGTTCGCATTTGGGCTTCCGCTTGTGTGTTCGAATTTGGTCCCTATTCTTATCGTCATACCCCTTTTGACAGGATAGACGAGCTTCGCGCGTGCGCTGGTAGTAGCGCTTCTGCGCTTCCTTGATACGCTCTTTGCTAGCGAGATATTGATCGGGTGAGTACGTCATCTTTATATACTATTAACTTTATATTTGTTAAGATAAAATATATTGGTTTTCCCTGCTGCTTGCAGTATCCAATATGTAGCCCACCTTGTTCAGCTGCACCATTCCTACGAGACCGGCGTTCGTCGTTGGACTTAGACTCGGCAACTGAGAAGTCTTAGCTAACACGTGCGGAAAAGAAATCCATCTTTTCAGCCAACGACATTCCTTCCGACCAAAAATCTTCAAATGCGTCTTCATCTGGGTGAATCCACTTCGCTTTGATCGCTTTCTTCCGCGCTAATCGGGCTTGTAAGTTCAAGCAGCGCTTGTAGGGACGCTCCACAGACATGAAGCACAGTGGTTGACCTTCGACGTCACCAAATTCTGTCTGAATGTTGAAATCAGTACCAGGTGCAAGCCTTGGGCCACGTTTTTTCCAGTGTTTCGATAGTGTTTGGCCTCGAAGCAGAAGATCGCGCTGGTCTGGATTCAGCTTTGCGAACAATCGCTGTCGTCGCAATGAAGGATCGAAGACTTTCAAACGGAACTCGTGCTGCCCTGATCGTAAATGAAACTGATAGTAGTAGGTAGCGGCACATTATACCGTCATTTTTTTACTTACCGTATTTTACCGCCGAGAACATTCCTAGAACCTTCTTTTGAGACAGCTATTTTGACGACGCAACCTCTCGACCACCTGAGAGCGAAAGCGACGTCTTTTGGATCTTGGCGTAGTTTTAGAACAGTTACTGCTGGACCGACAACATTCAAACTAATTGATAAAAACAATATTCGTAGAACATTACGCCGGCAGTTTTTACCGCAAGGAATAGCGCGACTATAATATATGTGGCGTCTCATCATTGGGTGGAAGTCAATGTGACACACCTTCATCTCCGCTTAAATACGCTCGGAAATTCTCCCTCCCTTCTTCCTCATTCCAGAATCCGCCGCCTGAAGGAAAGATGGTGAAGCTCTTCTGTGCGATCATTGGTGTGGCGGAAAGCGTGTTCTCGGTGCGGGTGGACGAGAACGACTCGGTGGATGAATTGAAGAAGGTGATAAAGGAGAAGAGCGATGGAGTAATCACAGCCCCTGCGATGAAGCTGCAGCTCTTCCTGGCGAAGACGGAGGGCGGGGGATGGCTGGATGGGGCTGGAGCGGCAGCTGTGACGCTCGATGGAGATGGACACCTCCAAGGCTTTGAGAAGATGGATCCCACATTGTGGATCAACAATGACAAGCATTTCGGAAAGAATTTTGGACCTGCTGAGGGCGAAGTTCACGTGCTGGTGGTGGTTCCGGGGAAGGGGAAACGCTGTCGGGCGGATGGATGGTTTGGTGAGTCTTTCCTTCCGCTGCCGAAGAAGCGCAAAGTGGACAAGAACAAGGAAGAGATCAACCAAGTTACGAGGTTTTTCGAGATGAGAGATTTCCCTCCGTTGGCGCACAAAAAGATCGAATATAAAGTGATCGTGGAGAGGAAGGCGTATCGTGTGATTTTTACCGAGTTGATGAACGAAGTACAGTCAAGCTTCGAATACGTTGAACCAGGCAAGGATAGTGAACCAGGCAAGGATTCCAACCTGATTGTCACGGGGAATCCCGGTATTGGGAAGAGTCGGTTCTACCTGTATTGCATCTTTCAACTCATTCTTGGTGAGCGAGAGGATGTTAAGAAGCTGCTCCCATACGAGTTGGTGTTGAACTATGGCTCGGACTTTCGCAAGTACGATGCCGAACGCAAGGAATTTGTTGAATTGGACGGAGAGGAGGTTGTTTCGCTGCAGACGCAACGCCGTGTGCTCCGGCTTGTCGAGGCAGCATCAACACAACTTGTTGGCTGGAGCGGAGTCTCGATTTTGTTTGCTTCACCTGGTGTTAAAGGCATACAGGATTTCGCAAAAGTGGACGGGGGGACGTATATCATGCCAGCGTGGACCTTGGAGGAGTTGAGAGAGTACAACTCATTGCTTCCCGGTAACTTGCAACTTGCCGAAGACGACTTGGTTTCGAGATACGACATCTTCGGTGGAATTCCTCGGTTCATCTTCACGAGAGCGTCTAACGTGATCGTCAAAAATACACTGGATGAGGCAGTCAACTCATTCAGTGCGATGAACATCATTTCTTATGCAAGAAGCAATCACTCTGTGAAGGAGGAAGACTATAGCCATCGTGTCCTTGAAATGGTACCTACCCGGGCTGATTTTCGCGCGGACTACCATTTGGATTTTCTGTCCAAGCACATCGCCGAATTGGTTGTTGCCAAAGTGCATGGAGAGAGCCTCGATAAAATATCGGAATTCGCTATAACTCACGATGATGATGACTCGGGAAGTACGTCTGTGGTCCGCGGCAAGATATACGAGATGCTCTGCCACAAATGGTTAAGTCTGCCCCAGCAGAAAAAACTACACTTTCGCTCGCTGTGCTCGACAACTCTGAACGATTTGACCATTCCACAAGAGATGCAAACGGTACGCTTCACTGCTCTTGACAAACTACAGCTTGCTGAGGGCTGGACGTACTACCGGCCGACATCGAAAACGTTTGGAGCGCTGGATGCATTCATCTCAGATGGAAACAAGTGTTACGGGCTGCAGATGACACTCAACGAGGACCATGGTATCAAAGCTGCGCCAATGAACAAGTTTCTCAAGTGGTTGAAGGATGATGCTCGCCTCAACACGGATCAGTTTTACTTCATATTCGTGGTTCCAAGAAAGATTGCAGATTCATATCGCAAACAAGCAGCCAGGACGACAACCGGTGCAGCCAGCCAAAAGCCTGGAGCTTCGGCGAAGGTGAACCAGTTTGTAACAGCACTGGACGTATTCAGTGGGGGCAATTGATATTTTTAGTCCACGCTTCAAAGTAACTCCGAGTTCCAGGCTACGTCGGGAGCTGATCGCTTTGGATCTAATCGTTCGCAAAGACCCAGTAATGGCACTTCTTACTGACTTGAACGCCGTGTGGATGTTCTTCTGATTCTCCGGAGATGAAGATGGCTGTGCTCTCATCCAGACGGCGACCATCGCGAATCGAGGGGAGGCTTTCGAGGTGATCAGGAAGCTGTTGGCGCAGTCTCCCATTATTGGTACCGAGATTAAACTCCCGTACATTCAAAATCCCGTGAAGAGATTGAAGCTGAAAAATGTGTTACCACCTATCGGAGAGGGTGAAAGTGGCGGGATTCGTGAGAGCATCGAACGATATTATAATATCGCCAGTATGTTAGGTCCCGACTTGGACATGGCGCGTGCGATAAGGGCAGATCACTCGATTTATTCCCACGCTGAGTTATTTCAGCTGATTCTTGGATCGTCGTGCTGCATTAAAAAAAAAAATTTCATCCTGATAAATATATAGTATGTAACATACAAAGATGACGTACTCAGCCAAGCAATACCAAGCTAACAAAGAGCGAATCAATGCCGCACAAAAGCGCTACTATCAGTGCACACGGGACACTCGCTTGTCATACCAAAAGAGCTACGACGATAAAAATAGAGACCAAATTCGAGCTCAAAAGCGTAAGCCTAAACCGAACTTATTGAAGACAAAGTCGAACCTAACAGCGAAACCGAACTTAATTAATTAATTTTTTTCTGATAAAAAGTCAAGCCTAATAGGCAATGACAACACCAGGCTGGCTTAAAACCTCCAGCAATGCATAAGTCAAATATTTGAATTAATTAATTTCAGATTTTTTGTATATTAGTATGATATAAAGTCGATCCTGAGACAAGATCCAAAATATTATAGTCAAATTTACGAGAATAATATAGCCACGCTTATATATAGGCAACATGTTTGCATACGAGCTCGAAGGTCTAAAGAGATTGAATATTACACCTATCAAATGGGGTAGTAGCTACCGTGTTAAGGTACGCGGTCGTACTGGAAAGATGGTATTTGTCAGCAACATCTCCAACCCCAAAAATATGAAGCTGGTAGCTAAGCAGTACAATGTTGGTATGTACAAACTCATTAGTCGAACAGATGATAGCGATACCCGATACTTCCACCCGAATTTGAGCAACACCTCGGTGTTCAGCTCACCGATTGCTATCAATAGCAAGGGTGATATTCGCAAGAAGGTCATTTCGGAGATTCGTTCGATGGAATTAGCTGACAAGCTTAACTACCCCAAATCGGAATATCTGGTAAAGGCAATCACTGGATTCAAGATTTACATCTACCAGCGCGAACACGCACTGGGTGATAGTAAAGCTGTCATTCCAAAGATTATCCGCGACAACAAGAGTGTAATCAACTTCCCAAAGACTAACAACAAGTGCGTATTTCACTGCATCGCATACCACAAGCAAGATGAACCAAAAAAGGATCCACGTAGAATTCAAGCTCTGGTAAAGCAGACATTCAAGCAGTACTGCTCGTACAAGGACATCAATTATACACTAAGCCTGCTTCGCAGTTTCAAACCAATCGACATTCTCCAGTTTGATGAGCTTGAGACTGCTTTCAGCTAAGCATTAATGTATTCATGATGGATGTGGAGACGGGAAATGTTGAATGCATCCGACGTTCTGACAAGGAGTACGATGTTATCAATATTCTACCTCACGAGAATCATGCTCTTTACATTAAGAATATTGATATGCTTCAGTGTAAATACCAATGCCCAAAGTGTGAGATGGTGTTTGTCAGCTCCGACAAGCTTTGAAACCATAAGAAGAACCAGTGTGAGCTCGTAAATATGGAATCATTCCCTGAAGACCCGACTATTTATCGCCCAGCTTCAAATACAATTCGTTCGCTACTGACAAAGTACTCTATCAAGAATACCGATCAATACATCGATCATTTTATTGTTTATGACTTTGAGGCCATTCTTAAGATTACGGCGACTCAACATGGGGAGAATACTGTCATCACGAACGAGCACATCCCGGTGTCCGTCTCTGTAGCTGATAGCTTGACGGAGGAGGTTCGCTGCTTTGTAACTGATAATCCGAAGGCATTGCTCAAGGATATGTTCCAGTACATTAATGATGTCGGAACGAAGATCCAGAAATACAATGTCTCCAAGTACGAGGCCTTGCTTCATAAGATAATCGACGCTCAAGGTTTGACAGGCATGGAGGTTCCAGGTACTCCTCTTGGTAATACGTACAAGACACAGGATGTGGATGCTTGGATTCAGTCTGGAGATTTTGCCAGTGATGGAAGGTATGGATCTTGGACACGAGGCTCGGACGAAGCGGAGGGAGGGTCGTCGCAGACGGCGGGACCGGGGCGAAGGCACTTGAGGGGTAGAATGAAGATTCGAAAGTGATTGAATTGTTGGAGCTTACACCCTACTGTTATAGACACGCGACCCTGCGTCCTATCACCTAGTGCATCTAATCAACCATCACTCACCGGTGTTCATCCAATCATCCTACTCGTCTAATCATCGGTGGCGTAAACAACTTACCGTAATCACCATAATTAACGTGGGTTCGAATTGGACCGGTTCGGGTTAACCGGTTAATGGGTACAACTGGTACACAGTACCCAAGACCAGCAACCCTCAATACGCCCCCTCAATGCGAAGTCCCACGAATGCCGAGAGCCACCGTCAGATCCGTATGGCGTGGTCCCGCGAGAGCCTTCGTCATGATGTCCGCTAGCATCACAGAAGTCTCGCAGTACTGGAGCTTGACTTCACCGCGCTTGACTTCATCGCGGATGTGGTGGTACTTGATGTCGATGTGCTTGGCGCGACCGTGGTTCACTGGGTTCTTCGTCATCTTGATGCACGACTGGTTGTCTTCGCGGATCATGAGTTCGGGTCCAGTCTCATTAGCGGCTGCCAGAATCTCGCATAGCAGGCGATGAATCCACTTGCCTTCTTGGATAGCCAGACTGAGCGCGATGTACTCCGCTTCGCTCGTGGACAGCGACACACTTGATTGCTTCTTGCTTCCCCAGCTCACAGGCGCACTCATGAGCATGAACGTGTAGCCTGAAGTGGACTTGCGGTCGGCGAGGTCGCCGGCCCAGTCCGCGTCCGAGTAGCCACGAAAGTCGATCTTGTCGCCCGGCTTGAAGCAGATCCCATGCGTCTTGGTGCCTTGCAGGTAGCGAAAGATACGCTTGACCGCAACCCAGTGTTCCTCTTGGGGGTTCTCCATGAAGCGCGATACATAGCCAACGGTGTACGCGATGTCTGGGCGCGTGGCGGTCATCAGGTGCATCAGAGCACCAACAGCTTCGCGAAACGGAGCGTTCACCTTGGTCGCCGCGTCGCTTGGAACAAGTCGAGTGCTCATGTCCACCGGACTCACCACGGCCTTGCACTCGTCCATGGCGAAGCGCTTCAGGATGTCGTCCACGTATCGCCGCTGGCACATGGTCACGCTGCCGTCCGGGCCGTCCACCAACTCGATCCCAAGAACAAACGCGCACTTGCCGCTGTCGGTCATCTCGAAGCGCGTCTTCAGGTCGGTCTTCGTGCGTGCGATCAGCTCGGGCGAACTTCCGGTAATCAGTACGTCGTCCACGTACACCAGTACAAGCACGCAGTGACCGTCCACCACCTTGATGTAGAGGCACGGATCGAAGGCCGACACTTGGAAGCCGATTGAGCACACGAACTCGTCGAAGGTCTCGTTCCACACGCGCTAAGCTTGCTTGAGACCGTAGATGGCCTTCACCAGTTCCAGGCAGTCGAAGTCACCATCCAGTTCGACGCCTTCCGGAACCACGCAGAAGACCACTTCCTTCATTATCCCGTACAGGAATGCTGTCACCACGTCGAGTTGGTCGAGGGGCCAGCCAAAATACTTGGCAATCGCGATCACCATGCGCAGCGTCACATACTTGACCACGGGCGAGAACGTCTCGGTGTAGTCAATGCCGTACTTCTGCTTGAAGCCCTTGGCCACGAGGCGCGCCTTGTACTTCTCGATCGAGCCGTCCGCTTTGCGCTTGATCTTGAACACCCACTTGGTACCGATGGCGCGTTGTCCGTTAGGCAACTTGGCAGCTCGAAACACACCACGCAGTCGCATCGACTTGAGCTCCGCGCGGATCGCTTTGCGCCAGTGCACTTGATCAGGACCGTTCACAGCCTCTTGGAACGTCGTCGGCTCCGATAGATCGGCTGCTGCTTCCACAGCGTTGGCACTGGCACGCCAAAACACTGGAGGCGTCGAGTCGTCGTCTTCATCTTGGTCCCCAGACTTTTCTTCTTCGTCGGGGTCGGCTCGGCGCGAGGAGGATACGTCCGGCGCACTTGCTTCTTCTAAGCCAGCTCGGTGGCGAACGGGGCGCGATCTTCTGGCAGTGTCGTCGTCGCCACTCGGTCGGTACTTGCGCTTCCCCGCCTGCTTGAAGCTCGTTTGGCGCGGTCCATCGTTGTCGTCCAGGTCCAGCGCGTCCAGGTCCAGCACAGCATCATCGACGTCTTCATCCGAAGTATCCGTCGAAAGTCCAAAGGTCGACTCATCGAAGTTGACATCGCGACTGATAACCACCTGCCCCGCCTCGATGTCATAAACTCGATACGCCTTAGACACTTCTTCGTAGCCGAGGAACAGCCCGGCGGGAGCCTTGGGGTCCCACTTGCGCCGTCTTTCCTTCGGCGTCAGGATGTACGTCTGGCATCCGAACACACGCATGTGCTTCACACTCGGCTTGGACTTGTAAACGATCTCGAACGGAGTTTTGTGTTCGATCTTGGGTGATGGCAGACGATTCTTCACGTAGATGGCTGTCATGGCCGCCTCAGCCCAGAAGCTCTTGTCCAGCTTGGCGTGATGCAGCATGCTGCGGCCAATCGTGACGATGGTCCGGATGGCGCGTTCTGCCGTGCCGTTGGTCTGGTGCGCGTACGGAACCGTGGTTTGCTGCTCGATGCCTTCGACTTCGTAAAATGAGCGAGTTGGTCGCGAACTCACGGGCTCCGTCGTGCCGCACAAACTTGACCTTCTTGCCGAACTGCGTCTGCACCTTCGTGACGTACATCTTGATGCAGTCCTCGCTCTCCGACTTGGCACGCAGGCAGAAACCCTTCATGCATCCGCTGGCTTCGTCCACGATCAGCAGCAGATACTTGCTGCCACCCAGTGACTCTTCTTCCATGGGGCCGCACACGTCGAAGTGGAGCAGCTCGAACGTGTCGTAGTGACGCTTGTCACGGTTGCTTGGGAACGGCTTCTGGACCATTTTCCCTTGCTGGCAGCCGCGACACACGCTTGGTCCACTCGACTCGGAAGGTGCCTTCGCGTCCTTGATCATGTTGTTGTCGACCATCTTGCGAAGCACCTCCACCGGAGCGTGACCCATACGCGCGTGTAAGTCAACCGTCTTCCCACTGGTCGCCGCATTCGCCGATCGCTGAGGCGTCTGGAGCCAGTAGAGTCCATCCACGAGGTTTGCCGTCGCCACCACTTGCTTGGAGCCCTTGTGCGCAATCTGCATCTTGGTGCCGTCGAACACGACTTGGAACAGACCACTCTTGTTGATCTGTGGCACCGAAAGTAGATTCTTGCTCATGTTTGGGACGTACAGCGCGTTCTTGATCTCGATGTCGCGCTCGTCGCCGTTGGGCAGAACCACTCGTTCCACGATGGTCCCCACACCCATGATGGCCGCCTTGTTGCCGTCGGCCACCGAAAGTTCGCCTTCATTCCGCTCCATCAAATGAGCGAACTTGGCCTTGTCGTTGCAGATGTGGTGCGTTGCGCCGCTGTCGACCGCCCACAACCCGGACACATTCTTGCCCGTCGAAATGCCACACTCCAGTGAGACCGCGAACGCCACTCGATCATAGCCGTAGTCGTAGTTGTAGCTGGCGTCATCGTTCCTCCTCTGGGCATTGTTGGCCCCGCGTCCACGGCCATTGCCATTGCCGCCGCGTCTTGGGCCCCGATTCTCGTCCTTCTGCTTGGTCCAGCACTTGTCAATCGTGTGCCCCAATTTCCCGCAGTACGTACACTGGCGAGACTCTCGGTCGGTGTTGAACACCTTGGCCGCATTCTCCGTCTTCACCGTCGCCGTCTTCTCGCCTTGTCTCTTGATGTGCTCATTCGTCAGCACCTTCACGACGTCTTGCGATCGTAGTTCAGCGCTGCTCATCTCCAAGTTCAGCACGACGTTCTCGTAGCTCTTGGGGAGGCTGCGCAACAGGCAGATCGCCACGTCCTCTTCCTCCATCTTGGCGCCGATGCTGCTGAGCTTGGCGCTGATGTTGAGGACCTCGTTGCAGTGATGCAACACGTTCCCGCCTTCCGACATCTCCATGCTGAAGAGTTGGCGCTTCAGGTAGATGCGTCCAGCCTTCTGCGAACCACCGTACAGTGTCTTCAGGCGCGTCCACGCAACCCACGCTTCCTCGCAGTCGTCGACCACATGGTGGTAGTCCGCGTCCATGTGAAGCAACATCAGTCCGAACGCGATGTTGCTCGACTTGACGTAGTCGTCCTTGGCCCGCGAGTCCGTGAAGCTCGGCGTCGTCTCGCGGTTCACGACATGCCACGTCGACTTGGTCAGGAACACGCCACGCATGTAGCGGTTCCACGTCGCGTAGTTGTCCCCGTTGAACTTGTCAATGGAGACCTTGGTCGAGGCGTCTTGGGCAGAGGACATGGTGCTTGGGCTCATAACCTAATGGAAGGTATGGATCTTGGACACGAGGCTCGGACGAAGCGGAGGGAGGGTCGTCGCAGACGGCGGGACCGGGGCGAAGGCACTTGAGGGGTAGAATGAAGATTCGAAAGTGATTGAATTGTTGGAGCTTACACCCTACTGTTATAGACACGCGACCCTGCGTCCTATCACCTAGTGCATCTAATCAATCATCACTCACCGGTGTTCATCCAATCATCCTACTCGTCTAATCATCGGTGGCGTAAACAACTTACCGTAATCACCATAATTAACGTGGGTTCGAATTGGACCGGTTCGGGTTAACCGGTTAATGGGTACAACTGGTACACAGTACCCAAGACCAGCAACCCTCAATAGCCAGCTTCTTTGATTTTCACAGCAAGCTTGGGTATGGTAAGAAGCGGTCGGACTATGGTAAGATCAAGCAAACTCTGGATCAGGTACCAGTCCTGGGCTTTAATTCAGGGCGCTACGATATCAACCTAATCAAGGCAGACTGTTCGCTACCATTGGAACCGACAACATCAAATCGGTTATTAAGAACCCAAGTTACATGTGCATCGCCACGTCGGACATGAAAATGCTAGACATTAGCAACTATGTACCAGCAGGTACAAGCTACGCTAAATACCTATCAACATACCTTGGTGATTGCAAGTGTGATGACAAGTTTCGATGCGTCTGCGGTCTGGGTAAGGGTATCTTCCCATATGAGTACATTACCTCATTCAATGTATTCAACGAAACTGAAGTGCCTCCTCAGTCAGCCTTTGACACTGAGCTCCGTAATACCAGCATCAGTGATGATGACTACAAGCGGGTACAGTTTTTTTGTCTGGAAGTACTATGGAATGAAGTCGATCAAGGACCTACATATTTGGTACAACAATCTTGATGTAGTTCCATTTATTAAGGCTATCAAGGCTAAACGAGAATTGTTCAAGCGATTCGGTCTGGATATGTTTACCGATGGTGTATCTCTCCCAGGTCTATCAGAGAAAGTCATGTATCAAACCTGCTTCAACAATCTCCAGTACCCCACCAATTCGGCGAAAGCATTTAGCTTCCCATCCAAACGCATGAGTGGATACAAGAGCCAGGATGCTGAGGCTAAAAGAGAGTTCAATATGACTACTGAGCACCTTGACATCCTTCTCAAACAGCAAAAGTATCTGTGTGGTCTATGCTACTGTCAGCTGACCGCTGATACTGCTTCAGCCGATAGAATAAACAACAAGCTTGGGCATATCGATGGCAACATCTTGATCAGCTGTGTGAAGTGCAACACCGCTCGTAAAAACATGTCCATCAAAGGGTTTCGCTACAAGAAGTTGCTTGAGTTCAACTCGGATAAGCTTGTCTATAGCATCGATAGGGAAGAGAAAGATATTTATGCTAAGATGAAGGCTAACATCGCTGGTGGTCCTTCAATCATCTTCAATCGCTATGACAAGCGAAATGAGACGATGATTCGCGGGAACAAGGTTTGTAAAAAGATTATTGGATACGATGCCAATGCTTTGTACCTGTGGGCACTCGGCAATGAGATGCCTTGTGGGCGATTGACTACGATTGATGCCTATCCTGGTATTATCGACGACATTGTCAATGACAAAGTATTTGGCTTCCTCGAGTGTGATATTCGTACCCCACCACATCTCAAAGAGTACTTTAGTGAGATTACCCCTATTTCAATGTTGCCTATATATGCTTGGCTATATTATTCTCCGTAGATATGACTTTATAATTATTTGACCTTGTATCAGGATCGACTTTATATCTTAGTCATTTACAAAATATTCTGAAATTAATTAATTCAAATATTTGGCTTATACTTTTTTGGAGGTTTTAAGCCATTGTCATTGACTATATTGGGATTGACTTCTTATTTGAGAAAAAACAATAATTAATTAATTAAGTTCGGTTTCGCTGTTAGGTTCGACTTTGTCTTCAATAAGTTCGGTTTTAGGCTTACGCTTTTAAGCTCGAATTTGGTCTCTATTTTTATCGTCGTAGCTCTTATGGTATGACAAGCGAGCGTCCCGTGTGCGCTGATAGTAGCGCTTTTGTGCGGCCTCGATTCGCTCTTTGTTAGCTTGGTATTGCTCGGCTGAGTACGCCATCTTTATATAACTTTATGTTTATCAGAAATAAGCATTAATTAATTGGTGACTCACTCAAATGGAAAATTCACTACCTTTCAACCACAATCACATGCAAAACAATCGCGACCAATGAGCTCATCACAGATATTGAAAGATACTCGTCGATGCATTCAGCACTCAAGTGATCAGTGAATGTGTCATTGGCCCACAGGTGCAAGTTCGTCAGCAGATACAAGTGCGTCGACGTTAGATCCACAACCACTGCTGTTCCTGAGTATACATCTTCTGAGGAAACTCTGACAACTGAGTTCCACATATTCGATTGAACTTGAGGATCCACGGTAGACAAGTCCTTCGCGCTCCATGCGTCATCCTCCACGACACGCTCCGGAACCACCACCAGCACGTGAACTTCGCGCTCAGCAGGTCCAAAATTCTTTCCGAAATGCTTGTCATTGTTGATCCACAATGTGGGATCCATCTTCTCAAAGCCTTGGAGGTGTCCATCTCCATCGAGCGTCACAGCTGCCGCTCCAGCCCCATCCAGCCATCCCCCGTCCTTCTTCTTCGCCAGGAAGAGCTGCAGGTCCTTGGCGTCACATGTGATTGTCGCCGAGTTCTCCGCCTTGATCGCCTTCTTCAATTCATCCACCGAGTCGTTCTCGTCCACCCGCACCGAGAACACGCTTTCCGCCACACCAACGATCGCACAGAAGAGCTTCACCATTTTTTCCCCCTCATTCCGGAATGAGGAAGAAGGGAGAGGATTTCTGGGCGTATTGAAGCGGAAATGAAGGCGTGTCACATAGACTTCCAACCAATGATGAGACGCCACGCGTTGTGCTATTCCTGGCGGTTGTAAACTGCTCTATTGAATTTATCAGTGTTCCGGTATAGATTTAATTCTGTTCGCTCCAAGGTAGCCCAATATAAAGGCTCTCGCTCTCAGCTGGAACGGTCGTCGAGATCTCAGTTGTCGAGCGGCTCTGAAACTACCTCAAGATTCAAAAGATCTCTCTCACTCTCTCAGGTGGTCGAGAGGTTGCGTCGTCGAAATAGCAGCTGCCTCGAAAGAACGTTCCAGGATTGGTCTCGTTGGTAAATTACGGTAAGGAAAAAAATTGGCGGCGTAATGTTCCACTATATACTGCTCCCGCCGATGCTGCTGCAGCAATCAAGAAAGAAGATCATGACGACAAGGACGACGAGAAGGAACATTTCGGATGGGGTCTCGGTGGAGGTCTTGGTGGTTGGGGACTTGGCGGCTCGGGTGGCTGGGGAGGTTGGGGTGGCTTTGGACCCTACCGCTTCGGATTCATGTGCGGTGGCGTCCCCGGCTGGGCCTATCCGTTGGGCTACTGGGACAGGTTTGGTGCGGGTCTGTATGGCGGCGGGTGTGGACTTGGCGTTCCTTTCGGTGGTCTATACTACTGCTAAGTTCGTCAGCGGTGGGGCAGCTCTAGGTTGCCATATAGTTTAGCTACTTTTCCGTTCACAACACAGGCTTACAGCTAATAACGACATTTTTGCTTATGGCAATGGAAATACGCACTACAGCTTTTATAAAATGTTTCTAGCTAAAATCGATCGACAGTCATCAGTAAGCCATCGCCAATGAGAGAGAGAGCAACTACGTCAAGTTAAAATCGAGTTTTGAGGAAACTACCCAGACACCAACTGTAACGAGGTAGGCTATTGTAAGCGTCGATGAATATGGTCTTGTGAGCACATTCTAAAACTACCATTTAGATTAAAAAACTCAAAATTTGAAAATTGACGACATAAAAAACTCACAAAATCGAGTTTTGAAACTACCAACATACCAACGTTCAATTCTAGCGCGAATTCATTGATAAGTTCTAAACTGTGCTTTCTATATACTGGGTCGGCTACAAGTCCCCGCAAAATGTTGTATAAAACTCGCTAGTAGACCTTCATTGGCTAGGGCAATATCCCGCTCGATTGCATCACGAATAGCGTCAACGTGATTCAATCACTGCCACTTCCATCATTCGTCTTGACACTCCAAAATCGGCGAATTTGCTGCTCAAGAACTGCGGAAACGATGATACTGGAAGACCAAATAAAAACATCGACAGAAATGACCAACTCCGAGCTGACCTACCACCCCCCCCCCCCTGATCAACTGGATTTGCCTTCAACACAGCAAGTCGAGTACCGACACACGTACCAAGTGAGCGCGAAACCAGGGAAAATGAAGTTCACCACCTTCCTCGTCGCCACGATGGCTGTCCTTGGTGCTGTCGCCGCAGCTGATCAGCCTGTCGTCAAGACGCCGGCTGAAGCGCTCGAACAAGTTCAGGCGTCCACGTTACCGGATGGTGTCGCGCTTACCGGTGTGACGGAGAAGATCGACCCTCCCGCCGATGCTGCTGCAGCAAGCAAGAAAGAAGATCACGACGACAAGGACGACAACGACAAGGACGACGAGAAGGAACATTTCGGATGGGGTCTCGGTGGAGGTCTTGGTGGTTGGGGACTTGGCGGCTCGGGTGGCTGGGGAGGTTGGGGTGGCTTTGGACCCTACCGCTTCGGATTCATGTGCGGTGGCGTCCCCGGCTGGGCCTATCCGTTGGGCTACTGGGACAGGTTTGGTGCGGGTCTGTATGGCGGCGGGTGTGGACTTGGCGTTCCTTTCGGTGGTCTATACTACTGCTAAGTTCGTCAGCGGTGGGGCAGCTCTAGGTTGCCATATAGTTTAGCTACTTTTCCGTTCACAACACAGGCTTACAGCTAATAACGACATTTTTGCTTATGGCAATGGAAATACGCACTACAGCTTTTATAAAATGTTTCTAGCTAAAATCGATCGACAGTCATCAGTAAGCCATCGCCAATGAGAGAGAGAGCAACTACGTCAAGTTAAAATCGAGTTTTGAGGAAACTACCCAGACACCAACTGTAACGAGGTAGGCTATTGTAAGCGTCGATGAATATGGTCTTGTGAGCACATTCTAAAACTACCATTTAGATTAAAAAACTCAAAATTTGAAAATTGACGACATAAAAAACTCACAAAATCGAGTTTTGAAACTACCAGCATACCAACGTTCAATTCTAGCGCGAATTCATTGATAAGTTCTAAACTGTGCTTTCTATATACTGGGTCGGCTACAAGTCCCCGCAAAATGTTGTATAAAACTCGCTAGTAGACCTTCATTGGCTAGGGCAATATCCCGCTCGATTGCATCACGAATAGCGTCAACGTGATTCAATCACTGCCACTTCCATCATTCGTCTTGACACTCCAAAATCGGCGACTTTGCTGCTCAAGAACTGCGGAAACGATGATACTGGAAGACCAAATAAAAACATCGACAGAAATGACCAACTCCGAGCTGACCTACCACCCCCCCCCCCTGATCAACTGGATTTGCCTTCAACACAGCAAGTCGAGTACCGACACACGTACCAAGTGAGCGCGAAACCAGGGAAAATGAAGTTCACCACCTTCCTCGTCGCCACGATGGCTGTCCTTGGTGCTGTCGCCGCAGCTGATCAGCCTGTCGTCAAGACGCCGGCTGAAGCGCTCGAACAAGTTCAGGCGTCCACGTTACCGGATGGTGTCGCGCTTACCGGTGTGACGGAGAAGATCGACCCTCCCGCCGATGCTGCTGCAGCAAGCAAGAAAGAAGATCACGACGACAAGGACGACAACGACAAGGACGACGAGAAGGAACATTTCGGATGGGGTCTCGGTGGAGGTCTTGGTGGTTGGGGACTTGGCGGCTCGGGTGGCTGGGGAGGTTGGGGTGGCTTTGGACCCTACCGCTTCGGATTCATGTGCGGTGGCGTCCCCGGCTGGGCCTATCCGTTGGGCTACTGGGACAGGTTGGATGCGGGTCTGTATGGCGGCGGGTGTGGACTTGGCATTTACTCATGTGCGGTGGTGTCCCCGTCTGGGCCTATCCGTTGGGCTACTGGGACAGGTTTGGTGCGGCGGCGGGTGTGGACTTGGCGTTCCTTTCGGTGGTCTATACTACTGCTAAGTTCGTCAGCGGTGGGGCAGCTCTAGGTTGCCATATAGTTTAGCTACTTTTCCGTTCACAACACAGGCTTACAGCTAATAACGACATTTTTGCTTAGACTTTGAATTATGCACAAGTTTGTTTGGACAGTTTCTAGCTTAAATCGATCGACAGTCATCAGCAACTATCACCAAAAAATATTGTTTTCGCCAAGTCTATTTGACTGTAGATGAAACAACATAAAGCGCCATTGTAACGAGGTGTTCGTGTCGGCAGTTCTAGAATTACCGTTTGTCGTTTAAAAACTCAATTTTGACAATGAGAATCCCGGATAGTTCAAATAACCAAAAAACTGTATCAACGCTATATAGTATTGCAAATCGGATGATACTAGCATCCAGCATTTACGCCCTGGATCTGAATAGCTTGAGGAACATCACGCTCTGTCAGGCGACTAACGTCAGCGATAAGAACACGGTTAGTTAGAGACCACGTCTGATAGTCAAGGAGACCATTCACCAATTCAGGAGTCAGTTCACCGTTAATCGAAGCGATCTTTGCCAGTTCGTTGTGAAAGTGGTGGAAGTCGTGTTCATGGCTAATGTCGAACACCTGAGTAGAACCAATACGAACATTGAAGTTGCGAATCGACGAACCAGGATGGAGAGTCCAAGGAGCACTATCAAAACGACTCTGGAACTGCTGAACAGCAGCCGAAGCGTAATCACCAGTCTGTTCGGCGAAAGGGAGGAGAATGACGTACTTAGCGTTCTTAACAGAAGCCGATAATTGAAGATCAAAAGCAGCATTCAGCTGACTCGATTGCTTTCCAATACCAGCGCGCTGGTAAAACCATTGAGCATAGCAATCATTGTAGCGAACCTTCTTGACGGGTTTAGAGATGATCGCCTGAGGGTTCTCGAGATGGACAAACGGTAGTAGTGATAGCCAGCACATTACACCGGCAGTTTTTTTTCTTAGCTTTATTTAACAAGGAGAATAGGGCTAACCGTTTCGAATGCAATGCTACGACTTTGACGACACAACCTCTCGACCACCTTAGAACGAGAGAAAGCGCCACCACTTCAGAAGTAGTGTTAAATGCTCTCGTCTCCTTAGAAGCGACAGCCGGTGGTTTCAATGAGGACAACCTCTCGACCATCTGAGAGTGAAAGCAACGTCTTTTGGATCATAGGGTAGTTTTAGAACCGCTCAACCAACAACATTCAAACTATACATTGAAAAATGCAATAGAAAATTACGCAGGCATATTTTTACCGCAAGGAATAGCTCAGAGCAACGCGACGCGTGGCGTCTCATCATTGGTTGGAAGTCTATGTGACACGCCTTCATTTCCGCTTCAATACGCCCAGAAATTCTCTCCCTTCTTCCTCATTCCGGAATGAGGGAAAAAAAAGATGGTGAAGCTCTTCTGTGCGATCGTTGGTGTGGCGGAAAGCGTGTTCTCGGTGCGGGTGGACGAGAAAAAAAACTACTCGGTAGATGAATTGAAGAAGGCGATCAAGGCGGAGAACTCGGCGACAATCACATGTGACGCCAAGGACCTGCAGCTCTTCCTGGCGAAGAAAGACGAGGGTCGCGGCGCGTGGCTGACGGACGACGATGCTCTGGACGCGGTGCTTCAGAGCGGAGATGTTTCCTCCTACGTGAAGATGCGCGCGTCGTGGAAGCTGTCCAATCCAAGTCTCTTTGGGCCGAACGTGTCGCTCGGAGAGGACAGGATTCACGTGCTGGTGGTGGTTCCGGAGTCGTTGGGTGTAGATTTCCAATTGCTCCAACTCCAGGAAGCACTCTTGCAGCATACGTTAATGGATTCGCCTTCGTCGACGTCAGCACGAAGTCGTGACTTTAAAGCGAGTCTGATCAGGACGTATCAGTGCGACATGGGGACGTATCAGGACGACACGGAGAACCGAATGCTGCGGTGCGTGTTGCTTAACACGGCGCTTCCGGCGGAGTTGGTCATCGCCTCTCATTTGTTTCGTCGGAAAAACGAGTCTTTCTCTCGTGAGCTGATGGGCTTCGATCGCATTGATGATGTGAAGAATGGATTGTTGCTATTCAAGCCACTGGAGCATGCATTTGATCACTTCCAGATCAGTAGTAGTAGGTCGCAGCACATTAATATTACGGTAAGAAAAAAACTGACGGTATAATATTACGGTAAGAAAAAAACTGACGGTATAATCTACGAGACATGCTATGCACGTTCGTGGAACATTCCAGTACTTTCTCACGAGCCAACCGCTCGACCACCTGAGAAGCCTGAAGAGACGTCCGTTGCAGCAGGCACCAACCGTACAACCTCTCGAAGGCTCATTCCGCATTCCACCAACAAATAGTAAGATGGATCCAGCTACTCTACTCGAGGAAATGAACAATCTCATGAGTAGTGGGTCCATGTCATATTTGACCGGCAGTATTTTTTTCACCTACGCTCAACCAACCCTACCACCCCTCTGTTGCGAAATCCTATCCAGATGGCTTTTCACCTACACTCCTTCTAAACGCATCTGATGCAAAGGACCTATTTTCACAAGCACAACGCAGCACCATTAAAAGCCCTCCACCCCTCTAATCCAAAGCAAGCGTCTTATCGACTAAACCCCCTCTCGCTGCATCTGATGCGAAGGTGGTACCTCCTAACCACAAGCACCAAACACCCTCTCAACAACCCAGAACCATCAACACCTCTCGACAGCTCTGATGCAACACAGACCAATTTCATATTAAGCAATCCTATTCTGATACTTAAATTTAAAAAAAAAATACTCACACGAGCTTACTTCAGGAGTTCATCGACTTCAGCCTTCAGCTTAGGCATCTTAGTCTGAACGAATTCGTTCTTGCTCAACCATTCAAGGTATTTAGTATCGATGGCTTGAATCTGTTTAATAGTCTTGGTCTTATACTTTCCAAAAGTCATCACATACGATCCATCATCATTGCCAAACTTCTCAGCGAGGAACTTACCAATATCACTACTATCTTCAACGAGACCTTTTTGATTTGATAACCAGCGGCAGTATCCCGGATCAGAGGCATATACCTCTTGAATAGTCTTCGACTTGTGCTTACCAAAAGTTAGTGTGCTCATGTTATGTTATTATATCTATAGCCATATCTTTTTTTCAAAATTTAATTAAATATTAGAAATCTCTTCCTTAAGCCGTAGTATAATCGATCACTTCTCCGGTTAGTCTATCGAAGGTTAGTTCCTGCTCTGACACGACCAGAATTAACAAATTACAACCTTGGCATCCGGCGTTGGTTCCACTGATCTGAATAGACTGAGGAATGTCCTTCTCAGTCAATCTACTCACATCGGCAACAAGTACGCGGTTGGTCAGCGACCACGTCTGGTAGTCAATCAAACCATTTACAATCTCGGGAGTTAGATGACCATTGATCGCACCAAGCTTAGCGAAGTTATCAACGAACGTGGCAAAGTCGTAATCATGTGAGATAGCGAACACATTCGAAGAACCGATGCGAACGCTGAAGTTGCGAATCGTCGAACCGGGATGAACGGTCCATGGAGCCGAGTCGAACGGAGATTGGAACTGTTGAACAGCGGCACTTGCGAAGTTGCCAGTTTGCTCAGCGAAAGGCATCACCGCAACGTACTTAGCATTCTTCACAGAAGCCGATAGCTGTAGGTCGAACGCAACATTGTGTTGAGTCGTTTGCTTACCAGTACCAGCGCACTGATAGAACCACTGAGCATACGTGTCAAGATAGCGAATCTTCTTCACTGGCTTCGAGATGATAGCTTGAGTGTTCTCCAAGTTATGGAAAGGAACGTAGAGACGAGCAGTCGTAAAAGGCATGTAAGTACCATCAATCGTGGGCTCAAGCGAATTGACAACAGCACCCCAAGCAATACTGAAACCAGCAGAAGCGGCGAGAACAGAGGCCATAGGGTTGCCAGTAGCAGACGAGGCAACCATGATAGGGCAGACATTACCAGACGAGAGCGTTGTGCTGGTTAGAGACATGTTCTTACCAGAATCAACAGCGATAGCAGCCGTACCCTGATTGACGCGGAAACGCAGACGAATCTGAGGGTTAGCCATCAAATCAAGCTCTTTGAAGATCGGATGAAGGTTCGTCAGCTTAATCTTAAGAATGTAGTTCCACGTTCCGATGATAGCGTTAGCAGTAGAAGCACCAGCAACGAAAGCACCACGCGAGGTCTGATTAGCAACAGTAGTCGAAGATGCTGTGCCACCAGACGACGGCCACGAAGATGATAGATCAACACCAGCAGTAGGAGGATTCGCCAGAACACGACTCACGAAACCATCGTTGCGAACAGTAGCACCACCGGGAGCGCCAGTCGTACTGAAGGATGAGGAAAACGCAGCGTTGTTGACGTAGCCATCGCCACTTGTACCAGAAGCACCATTGTATGCCATTGACTGAGCGGCATCGGGGAAAAGGAAGCTTTCAGCACCGTGCTTCTCTACATAGCCTCTTGAGTACTCCGTCTGAGCACGAAGATTGTTCCAAAACAGCTTGTAGTCAGCCATACTGATAACAGTCTTACCATTGAGCTCAAGCGACATCGAGTCAATGACGTTGAAGTTGCCGCACTTAAGGGTAGCACAGTATCGGTTAGCAGCCGCGGTCTGAGCAGTAGCACCATTCTTCATCGAAACCTTGTAGGGAAGCATGATGTAGGCATCACGGAGCGAGGCAAATCCTTCAGATCCGTTCAGCTGACTGGTAGCATCAATCGTGATAACACCATTCTGGTACGAGCCCTGGTTGAGATCGATTACGAACGGTACGCGCTTGTTGGACGATGCTTTAATCTCCGGGTCGCTCTTCAGCGAGCTCTGGTATAGAAACTGGTCGGCGAGTTGAGTAGCAGACATCGATAAATCTATGGGTTTAACTATATGAGCATCCATATAGTTCCAAAAAAATTAAAATATTACATTATGGATCTAATCAAAGCGATTACGAGCGATCATGATTTAATTAAATTAGCAAAGACGATTGGGGTTCAGTTAGATGGTATTGTCGAATTATCTGAAATTAAAAAGCCACTACCGCGGAAAGGATCGTATATTATATTGCTTCGCAAGCCTAATATGGACGTGGGACACTGGGTTTGCGTCTATAATAATGAATATTTTGATAGTATGGGAGAAACGGGTCCAACAGTTCTCAAGATTAGTAAATACAACACTAAGCAGTATCAATCCACATACGATGAATATTGTGGCATATGGAGTATATTCTGGCTATATTGTATTCTTGATTAATTCTCTCTGAACTCATATGTAGATCAATCATGTACAAAGAGTTAGCAGTTTCAGCTTCTATCCCTGAGTCAAAGCTCAAGCGGGCTTTCAAGTCAGGGTACACTGTCCTTAACGAAAGATGAGCTAAGTGGATCTGGCGCCACCCTACATCTGCACCCAGAATCGTATGCCAAAGCTCTAAGAGCTCGTAAAGCTGGTAAGGGAACGCGCTTATCAATTACTAAGAAGGAAATCAGTTATCCCTTCAAGCAACTTAATGGTGGAGGTATGCATGGTTCGACAGTATGGAGTAAAATCTGGAATGGCATTAAGCAAGGTTTTCGCTTCGCTAAAGACAGCGGACTACTTAGCAAGGCCGCCGACTTCGCCGTTCCAGCGCTAGCAACAGCAGTTGGCGCCCCTGACGCTGGGATCCCAGCTCGCGCAGCGCTCAAGTCTGTAACCGGAGTCGGTGTATATGACAGTGATAGCGATACTGAGCTTGATAAGGGTACCGGAGCTACGTCTGGAGGACGTATATCTGTTGTTGATGTTAAGAAGACAGCTAAAGCAGCATTAGGCTATGCCAAGCGTAAGGGTCTGATCACTGATGCCATTGATCAAGGAGAGAAATATCTCATCAGCAAGTCCGAGAACCCCGACCACCACGATATGATTCGAACTGTTCGCCGTGGTATTAAAAGCGTTTCGGTGTGGGCGTAGCGTCTAAGAAGACTAAATTAGTCAAGGGTAGCGCTGAGGCTAAGGCGTATATGGCGAATCTGAGATCTAAGCGTAAGCCCGCTAAGCTCGCTGGAAGCTTCCATCTCTAACTAAAAAAAAGCAACTTTTTTTCCCTTGCTTACTTCTTTGAACGGATCAGAAGCATAATCGAAACGGATGTGTCTCTAAAATGAACGCGCTGATTGTTCTGGTTGTAAATGGTAATCGTAATCGAAGATCGAGCACCGTTGAAGCAATTCATCCAAGCATACTGACTCGGTTTGTAAGCAATCAATTGACCAATACCAGCATCACCTCTATCGAAAGCGCTCAGAATATCACCAGACACGACATAGTCATTCTTAACAAGATCACAACGTACAATGTAGCTCGATGTGGGATGAACCATGGGGGTAGTGTTCGAGATCAGTGAGTAAGCGGTTGTTTGTAAAAACCGACGGATATGTACCATTCGTGAAGCCAACTACCTTTCCAAACGAAGCATTGTCAATGATTAGACGAGGAACGCGAGTCGTGGTTGGGAGACCTGATCCACCAGCAGAGTAAAGCCCTGTTGCAGGTCTTGTGCATGTTCCAATAGCGATTGGGGTTGGTGAGCAATCGAGCTGACAAGCATAATAGACTGAGTTCTCACTGATTTGAATGAAGAAGACATTGTTGCCGCTGGCGTCGATGAGATAAGCGCCAGCCGAGACCAACGCGGTCTGAATATAGCGATTGATATCGGCATAGCTGAAGTATCCATCAGGAAGATTAACACTAATCGTAGATGTGGTTCCAGCAGTCTGGACCTCTACCTCGAACGTATTGTTGGCAAAAGCCAGCGAATCAATGTTGAATTCGGAATTGTAGAGACTAATCGATTGGATCGCGCATACTGAGTCAGAGAAATCAGCAGCAGATCCGGGGAACGAGTACCGCCACTGGGAGTTAAGACCATCTTGGACCAAGTTAGTGCTATCGATTTTGACAAATGACGCCATTGTTGTTGTATAACTCTGTTAGGGTCGAAGACACTGACTACGTCTAGCTTTCTTCTCTATATTTAGGAAATCAAAGTTCCCGCGGATCTAAAATTTTATCAAAATTCCAACGCATCTGACCCTTGACTCCATCGATGATTAACGCCTGACCAATGTGCGACGTGCATTTATTGTATGCTCGGAAGATCATTTCCTGGCTTATTCCGGGCAGATTGTAATCCTTGAGAATGACTTGTAGATCTCGCTTCGAATTAGCCTTTAGGATGACGCACAGCTCTGAGTTTAAGCGAATCATCTTAGGTAGCGCAAAGAAACTATGAGCCAGAAGAATTGAGCTCAGTTTTTTTTGTAGTGTCGGCATCGGATGTAGAACGTCGATACCAATCTTTCGAGTACGTGTTTGTCGGTTGTGATATCATCGAAAATCACTAATTCTGGCTTACTACTCGCGAGGGGAGTTCGTCGAATCTGATCAACCGTTGGAGCTGTGTCGGGGTCGTAGAAGGAGACGAATCCATCAAGCTTGTCGCGAAGGTAATCGTACAACGGCTGATTCGGATTGCGGCAAATGACATGGAGGTATGCATAGACATTCGGCGAGCTCTTGATAATATGAAAGGCCATGTTAGTCTTGCCAGATCCGCTCGGAGCGAGCATAATCATTCTATACAACGCGGGGATAGCTAAATCCTTAATCATAATCGATTTCCCAGGTCTATACTGCTTGGGAATCGCATTCGAGTAATCAGGAACTAAGCTCATGTTTTATCGTTCGATACTATATAGATTAGAAGAAAAATGAGTGGATTCTCATATCCCCAACCAACCTTCATTTCTGTTATCTACAACCCGGGATTCTATTTCTCGTTGGATGCAAACGGCGCCAAAACCATATTTTTGGATAGGAATGACTATCGCTTGAGTTATCTAAGTGGAATTACGGCTGGAATAGGTAGCGCTGGAACAGTCCTGGTACTTAACTCAACTGGGTCGATTACAAGTGGAATCACATCATTAACAATGACAAACTTAATTCTAGGTACAGTCACTATTGGTTCTACTGAAGCTTGATATCTTAGCGGTCTCACTGCTGGTACTGCTGCTAACAGCAAAGCGTTGGTACTTAGCAACACTGGATCCATTACCGGCATTACTTCATTGACTACCGGAACAATCAACGCGAGTACCTATCAGCAAGATGGAACAACGTACAGTCTAGCATCGTTTTTGACAGCAGTCCCGAGTTCATTCACTTCGTCCGGTACTATCACAGCAGGAACCGTTAATGCGACTACCTATCAGCAAGGTGGAACAACGTACAATCTAGCGAATATGCTTACGACTAGTACATCATCAATCTCATTAGGCGGTACTCTTAGTGCCAACACGGTCAGTTGTACCAATTTAACCCAGAACGGTGCCTCGTACAATCTAGCAAGCTTCTTAACATCAATCCCTAGCTCATTGAGTCTATCATCACTCACCGTCTCAGGCACAGGAGCTCAATTTAACACTAGTGCGGGCAACACTGATTCAATCTATTTACCAGTTGGATCATACGCTATGCATCTTCGAAACAATTCGAATATCATCTCAACCAGTGTAGGGTTAGCTTTCCTAAACGATTCGTCGGGAGTGTATAGTACAACTACCCGAGCGCAACTATTAGCACGTTAAGACGATCTAGTACTCAGTACGATGGTAGTGATATCGAATTCTACACAAAGGGCTCTGCTAGTCAAACAGGTGCTTTATATCGATTAGCTTCGCTTCATGGTACTACTGGTCAGCTTTCTATAGGAAGCAATAACGGTTATATGGATCTCAATATTCTGAAGGACAACGCTGGACCATGAATTCGTATAGGAAGCTATCAAAGCACTGCCAATTGCTTCACAAACACTTACTCGTACGTTGGCAGTTCGTACGCTCAAAATCGTCTTCAATTTGACAATTCCGGCTTCAGCGGGCAACAATGTTGGTTCGGTGATAACTCAGTGGCTATCAATAGCCAAGACGTACCACCCGCGAAGTTTGCCGTTAAGGGCGATACTACAAAGATGTATGGCTCATGGGATAGGGTTCAACGCTGGTCGAACGATCAATCTACTCAGATGACCGTTGAAATGTTAGTGTATAATGAATCAGGAGGTAGCAATAATAGCTCTGGAGGAGGAACCTGTTTAGGTACTATGACGAACGACCCGTTCAAGATCACGACTAATGGCTCTGCTAGGGCTCTGTTCAACACATCAGGTCGGTTTATGGTCGGCGGCAACTTTAGCGCAGAAGCGACCATTCACAGTGGCGGTGCATCATGGACTAACGAAGAGTTTTACACGAAGATCAACGCGTCCAGTATATGTTCATAACGAGTCAATTGGTCATCCGCGAACTACTGGGGATGGGGAAGCGACGGTACGGTGGGCTCTATCAGAGCTGGTATATGTAATGCCTCGGGATCATGGCTGGGATATGTACCAATCCGTGGAGGTGCTTATACCAATGCCTCGACTGAAAGATTAAAGACAGATATTGCCGATGTCCCTTATGGTCTGGATGCGGTCATGCTTATGAAGCCACGTAAATATAAGATGATCCAGGAAGGAACTCAGCATGTCGGTTTTATCGCGCAGGAGCTCTATGACATCGTCCCTGAAGCAGTTCAGGAAGGCGCTAATGATGATATGAATGAGAATGGTTATCCAATCAATCCATGGGGAATTGATCTCGCTTCGCTGACATCAGTGTTGTGTAAAGCCATTCAGGATCAACAGGCACAAATCGAGGAGTTGAAGAGAATTGCCACGACTCTAATATGGATCTACCAATGGGTTGCTTCTCGAGTAAGGAGATTGAGTCAAACCTTGAGACGAACGATGTTCGAGGTCGAAGACCCTCGGACAGAGTTCCGAGAGTCTCCTCTCCACCGTCTCAGATAATAGGCTCTACACAACTGAGAGCTGACCAAATTGTTGTACTTGGTGATAGCGTATTTTTACCGACAAAAGACCCTGAAACAGGCGAAAGTGCGATACTCGATATCGAAGTAGCCGACAAAAAAATGAGAGTCTATCGAGGCTATAAGAATCGATTGGTTAGAAATGGCAGAAGCTAAGCTCACAGCGAGAAGGTCTTTACCGTTTTTTTCTTCTTTCCATACAGCCAAACCTGACCGCCGCTGGCGGACTCAGTCTGCGTGGATGCATCCGAAGTCGTTGGAAGTTTAGTATCAACCCATGCCTTAGCCTGAGTTGTTTGGGGCCGCTCTCGAATGATCAAGTTCTTCATGATTGTTTTGAGCTCAGCGATATTGAGATCGGCATCATCTCCATAGGAGCCGCCTGACTGAGCAATAATCCGTGGGTTAAGGAAAAACATCGTACTCTATTCGAATGAATTTCGAAGGGTCGCAGATCTTTCGAACACGTTCGCTAAGCTCTGCTCTATAGTAGTCGAACGATAACATTTTTGAATTCGTCATCAGAAATTAAGTGATTCGAATACATATCCACAGTGATGACCTTCAATTGCTTGAGAACACTGGGATTGTCATTACCTAACTCGATCTCGCCCTTGAGCTTAAAATATTCGGCCTTGAGCGCCTCCAGTGGGTCAACCAACTTCTCAGAGAAACTATGCTGGAGATGAGTCGCGGCAAGAATCTCCTTGAAGATTTTTTTTGTCATCGGTTGATAGTTGATCATACGATGATTGGTTGATATTCGTCGAATACACCAGATCCTTGAGCATCTTCTGAAGCTCTTCACTCACCTCTCGCTTAGGACCGATCTTACGACGATTAGGTTGACCGATAACGAGCATTCCTGCATCGAGATCAGGGATTCGAATGTACTTGCTTCTGAACGATAACGGGCATTCCTGCATCGAGATCAGGGATTCGAATGTACTTGCTTCCCAACGGTTTGTAGGTATAGGCGGAGGGCGTTGCCATGCCTTGAATGTCGTTGAGATTGTACGTCCGACCTTTGCGAACAACACCATCTAACTTTGGCTGACCTCCAAGGTGAGCTCTGCCCGCCCCGCGTAGGCCTCGACCGACTACGTTATCTACCATTGATGATACAGTCCTCCCCACCTCGCGTTTAGATGCGATGTTGTCAAATTCATCAAGATCCATGTCAGGGTAGCCCTTTTTGAACAGTGTGTATTTCTTGAGCTTGCTGTTATAATTAGCCTTGGTAGCTCTCATTGCAGCGGTTGCACCTTTGATATTAGACTTCGCAGCCTTGCTATGTCTGGATTTAGTAGCTTGCTTTGTCTCATCATACCTTTTCATAGTTTCTCCATGATCCTGGAACGCAGCCTCGGCTTCGTCGTGTAGCAATTTTAGTGATACATATGGATCAATGCTCGTCTCCTTCATCGAGATGTTGCCTCAGTGGATTTAGTATTCCTTTTAAGAACTCCATCAAGTATTCCGAGATTCTGAGTTAGTTTATCTTGAGCAGCTTTCTTATCAGGACTCTTTCGATTGATACCCGTTAGATGTTTGTCAAATATTTGAAAGCCATCTATCAGTGCTGTGAATGTATCCATCCAACGAATATTCGCCATGAGATCGCGTAAATCACTAGCCGAGGTAGCCTTTTTATCATCAGAATATCTGACATTGAATAGACGCGTCTGAGTTGGATTACTGAAATAGAGCCGTTCTGAACCTTCCCGCCATCTGTAGTATCAATAACTGGATTTGGCTCAAATGCGAGCTTTACCTTTTGTTTGCGAAGCTCTTTAAAGAATTCACTGAGAATGAGTTTGGCATCGTTATCAGCATTAGTTAGATTCTTATCCATATCGGCATCAATACCGCTTTTAATTCCATGCCGAGCCTCAGCCTCGTCTGAACTCGGTGTGTATGGATTTGGCGTTAATTCCCCTACATTGTCATCGTCAGGCGATGTCGATGAATCAACAGCAAAGCTGTCCTCAAGCCGTTGTTTGCTACGATTTGAGTCATCATTCTTCAGTGGGTCAGATAATCGACGCTTTTTACCGATCAGACTCTCCCATACTTTCAGCGGTTCCGTAGTCTGATATCCAGGGAATACATTGGATTTTGCCTTTCTCAAATCACTGACATACTGAAGAAATCGTGGGTTTGTCTCCATTATAATCCTAATTGAGTCATATGTCGCATTCCAGTCAATTGCATCAACCTTAGCCCATTTCTTGCTCTTTGTCGTATAAATCGTGGTACCATTTTTAATTATGAATTTAGTCATAAATCGTCCGTTTTTATCCACGGGGTGTAGTTGGAATTTATTAAACACTGGATAGATCTTGTAAATTTTAACCAATGCTTCTTTAGTTTGCTGGTCCTCGTCAGACTCGTAGTCATTTGCATCAGGTTTTACAGGAACTTCCACTGGTGTCTCCGCTGGTGTCTCAGCTGGTGTCTCAGCTTTTAACTCAAGTGAGGGCTCAGGGATTTTTTGGGAGCTTGTATCACTCAGACTTTTTTTTTGCGGCCTCAATAGTCGCCGATGAGGTATCTGTTGAGGTATCTGTCGAAGCATCCGACGTAGTCTTTTTAGATAGTGATAGCGTCTTATCAGCATCTGACGCCTATTGAGTGTCTGCATACATCGAACGCTTGGCGAATGCTTGACGAACCCGTCGCTGGGAACGTTCTAACAAATCCAATTGCTTTTGCTCTCGTCGAGCAATGCTTGTGAAGTTCGGAAACATGGTTCTATCGTATATATTAATCAATTATTTTTGCTGTGGTTTTGAAAATTGATATCGTTTCTTCGCGATTCTTGGGACTGGCCCCTCCTCCCACTCGCCCATCGTATATTTATGAACGATGTCGTTTCGACGCTTTAGCATAGCATAGTACGCGGGAAGAACCTCATCGATTGGTAGATCAAACAATTCCTCGACCTGATTTTTATACTTGGGATCGGTGATTACATGCTTGTAGGCTCTGTCTTTACCTCCATTGATTCGAGCGAGGTGAAGCTTGATGTAGTCGCATCGCTGAATGTTAATGATCATATCGTTGAAGCGCGAAGTTTTCTCGACATGTACCTAACTCTCTCGTGCATTTTTGCGAGCTCTCGCTTGTACATAGCGATTTTATAGTCCTTGTCGTGTTGCTTACAATATCCACTCTTGAGAGCGGTTCAAGAGCATTTCTCATTCGATTTGGTAGACGCGTTGCAATTGGGAGACGGTATCCGAGGGTGTCTATAGGACCCCTGAGGGATCTTCGATCCTCTCCTTTCAACGTCGTTTGTCATGATTTTGATAAAGTTTTGGGTATATATATAGATGGGGATATTTAACTCGAAGATGAATATCGAATATATCGATACTGATCCATTCGACGCGGAGGGAGTGTATGACAATCGATTCCTTGAGAAAGAAGTAAAAAAGAGAAGCCTACGCTTGAGCCAAAGCGTCAAGTGCATTTTGATCTACGGACGCCCTCAACTCCGCGAATCGTTAAATGTCCGGAAGATCTGAAGTCTATCACCCTCTAAGACTCTTGTCGCGGTGTTGAAACCCCGTTCCAATACTCCTTCTCGAGTGTCGATCTTCGATTCTTATTGATTAAGCGGAGATTATCCTGGGGCTCCCAGGAGTCGGTTTCATTACCAACCCACTTCACTAAATATTTGAATTTACCAGATCGCACTTTTTTGTGGTCTAATATCTTTTCGGCTTCTAAGATATCACCCTTGTTAATTGTGGCGTCAGTTGTCTTCGATTGCACTATTTTCAAATCGTTTGGTGATTTGTAGAGTGTATGACCATTCTTTGACCTAATTTCAACTCGGTGCTCTACTCCATCTGGCAGCTTCCTTGTCAAATGTTCGCTTCTTAAGGCGGTAAAGGACGTTTGTACCAACTTCAAGCTCGTTTTCAATTTTTTCTGCTTCCTCTTGGTTATGTATTATCTCAGCTTCTATAACTTTACCTTTTGCATCGTTAGGACTCATACCAATCGACCGATGAATGGTGCTATTGTAGTTTGTAATAATATCATTTACCAGTTTTGTGTGATTCGCTTCGGATTGATTTTGGTTAATCGCTGCTTTACGGTTCTGTTGAATCTTTCGATTTTACCCATAGTACCATGATCACCAGGTTCGTTATTAAAATGTTCGATCTTTTTGGATTTGAAGAATTCTTGTGCTTGGGTGTTCATGAATTCGCTTCCATTGTCGCTGGTGAGTATATCGACCTTATTACTACGAACAAATGTTTTAAGAGATGTGAGCACAGTTGGCGCAGTCTTATTCGTCAATAGCTTAGCATACCCAAGGTGAGAATTGATATTGATAGCCGTCAAAATTGGTCGTTTTCCCCAGAACGCAAGATCCATTTGCCATGAATTGGGGTTATGAGAAGCAATTTTGAATCCATCGTATTTCCGTTTTTGCTCTTGAAACCGTTGTATGCCTGTCTGGGTCGCATACCATTCCTTCACAGCTTTGAATGTGATTTTGGGGTCTAACTCCTTTGCCTTCTGATACAAAGCCTGAGCACCGACATATCCCGTGTTAGGGTCATAATATAACTTTGCCAGTTGCTGATCCATCGTACCTACTAGCTCTGCTCTATATATTTATGAGACAAAAAGATCTCTCTAATTAGTTGCTTAGATTAGCCAACTTCGTTTAAATATCCAAAGCTACGGTGGTGATACCATCCTCAAGTACTCGACGCTTGTCGTAGTAGTAATTGAGAGCTGTTTTAGTTTGACTATAGGTAATGTTTGACTTAGTCTCCTTGCTGAGTCTAAAGCCTTTGTTTGTACCTTGCAGTGTGATACGATCACGGACAACACTTTCAAAGCCATCTGGGTTGAGTACATCACTGTTCCGACCACCTCCCTGCTGCACTCCCTTGGCACTAACCTTGACCTTGTAAGATTGGTCAGGTAGATAGCAGATATAGCTCTTTGAAGATAGTGACACCATAGCATCACCAGACCACTCATCCTTGAACAAACCAGGTGTGCGACGATCGAACTTAGAGACATCGTTGTTATAGTCGCGTGGGAACCAATCGTATTTACGCTCCTTGAAGTGGGCACGTAGCTCAGGCTTGATACAGTCTTGAAACGGATTCTCACAGCTGAAAGCGATATAACCTGAATCAGTGTCCATCTCCTGATACTGGAAGTCAGAGCGGTCGAAGTAGAAATCTATGCAGTCGTAGTAGAAGCATACGTAGCTTAGCAAGCTGATAGATAGCAATCGATAAATGGATTGGGTTCTTGTTATTAAGACGGCGTTTCTTCATGGTGATTTCACACGCATCATTAAGCTCTTCCAACCCATGGAACGTAAAGTGTTCGATCTTGTTCTTAATAGCTTTGTCGCTCGACTCATACTTGATCTCTTTGTGCTTGCTCATGTCCATTCCAGAACGACCAAAAGCACTGTTGCCTACAAGTTTCATCATCTCAGCAATCATAGCCTTAGAGTTATCAACATCATCCTCTCGTCGAGCATTTGATACAGCCTCCATAAAGGGAGCAAAAGCCTTGTGAGAGCTGGCCTTGACAAAGCAGTAAGTCTTGATGATCTCCATACCATGAGAAAGGTACCACTTGAGCAAAGGAGTGTAGATGAGAATCTTTTCACCAAAGTAGCTACCAATTAGCTTACGAGATGCCTTTGCTCGGCTTTGTTTGCGTGCTTCGTTGTACTCAAACATGTGCTGACCAATTACATTCTCATCGCTGCAGTCGATTAGCGTGTTCTTGAAAATAGGGGTCATCCCACTAAAGTACTCTTTGAGATGTGGTGGGGTACGAATATCACACTCGAGGAAGCCAAATACTTTGTCATTGACAATGTCGTCGATAATACCAGGATAGGCATCAATCGTAGTCATTCGCCCACAAGGCATCTCATTACCGAGTGCCCACAGGTACAAAGCATTGGCATCGTATCCGATAATCTTTTTACAAACCTTGTCCCCGCGAATCATCGTCTCATTTCGCTTGGCATAGCGATTGAAGATGATTGAAGGACCACCAGCGATGTTAGCCTTCATCTTAGCATAAATATCTTTCTCTTCCCTATCGATGCTTTAGACAAGCTTATCCGAGTTGAACTCAAGCAACTTCTTGTAGCGAAACCCTTTGATGGACATGTTTTTACAAGCGGTGTTGCACTTCACACAGCTGATCAAGATGTTGCCATCGATATGCCCAAGCTTGTTGTTTATTCTATCGGCTGAAGCAGTATCAGCGGTCAGCTGACAGTAGCATAGACCACACAGATACTTTTGCTGTTTGAGAAGGATGTCAAGGTGCTCAGTAGTCATATTGAGCTCTCTTTTAGCCTCAGCATCCTGGCTCTTGTATCCACTCATGCGTTTGGATGGGAAGCTAAATGCTTTCGCCGAATTGGTGGGGTACTGAAGACTGTTGAAGAAGATTTGATACATGACTTTCTCTGATAGACCTGGGAGAGATACACCATCGGTAAACATATCCAGACCGAATCGCTTGAACAATTCTCGTTGAGCCTTGATAGCCTTGATAAATGGAACTACATCAAGATTGTTATACCAGATATGTAGGTCCTTGATCGACTTCATTCCATAGTACTTCCAGACAAACTGTACCCGCTTGTAGTCATCATCACTGATGCTGGTATTACGGAGCTCAGTGTCAAAGGCTGACTGAGGAGGCACTTCAGTTTCGTTGAATACATTGAATGAGGTAATGTACTCATATGGGAAGATACCCTTACCCAGACCGCAGACGCATCGAAACTTGTCATCACACTTGCAATCACCAAGGTATGTTGATAGGTATTTAGCGTAGCTTGTACCTGCTGGTACATAGTTGCTAATGTCTAGCATTTTCATATCCGACGTGGCGATGCACATGTAGCTTTAACCGATTTGATGTTGTCGGTTCCAATGGTAGCGAACAGTCTGCCTTGATTAGGTTGATATCGTAGCGCCCTGAATTAAAGCCAAGGACTGGTACCTGATCCAGAGTTTGCTTGACCTTACCATAGTCCGACCGTTTCTTACCATACCCAAGCTTGCTGTGAAAATCAAAGAAGCCGGCAAAATCTCCAGATTGAATCCAAGCATCCACATCCTGTGTCTTGTACGTATTACCAAGAGGAGTACCTGGAACCTCCATGCCTGTCAAACCTTGAGCGTCGGTTATCTTACGAAGCAAGGCCTCATACTTGGAGACATTGTATTTCTGGATCTTCGCTCCGACATAATTAATGTACTGGAACATATCCTTGAGCAATGCCTTCGGATTATCATTTACAAAGCAGCGAACCTCCTCCGTCAAGTATCAGCTACAGAGACGGACACCGGGATGTGCTCGTTCGTGATGACAGTATTCTCCCCATGTTGAGTCGCCGTAGGCTTAAGAATGGCCTCAAAGTCATAAACAATAAAATGATCGATGTATTGATCGGTATTCTTGATAGAGTACTTTGTCAGTAGCGAACGAATTGTATTTGAAGCTGGGCGATAAATAGTCGGGTCTTCAGGGAATGATTCCATATTTACGAGCTCACACTGGTTCTTCTTATGGTTTCAAAGCTTGTCGGAGCTGACAAACACCATCTCACACTTTGGGCATTGGTATTTACACTGAAGCATATCAATATTCTTAATGTAAAGAGCATGATTCTCGTGAGGTAGAATATTGATAACATCGTACTCCTTGTCAGAACGTCGGATGCATTCAACATTTCCCGTCTCCACATCCATCATGAATACATTAATGCTTAGCTGAAAGCAGTCTCAAGCTCATCAAACTGGAGAATGTCGATTGGTTTGAAACTGCGAAGCAGGCTTAGTGTATAATTGATGTCCTTGTACGAGCAGTCCTGCTTGAATGTCTGCTTTACCAGAGCTTGAATTCTACGTGGATCCTTTTTTGGTTCATCTTGCTTGTGGTATGCGATGCAGTGAAATACGCACTTGTTGTTAGTCTTTGGGAAGTTGATTACACTCTTGTTGTCGCGGATAATCTTTGGAATGACAGCTTTACTATCACCCAGTGCGTGTTCGCGCTGGTAGATGTAAATCTTGAATCCAGTGATTGCCTTTACCAGATATTCCGATTTGGGGTAGTTAAGCTTGTCAGCTAATTCCATCGAACGAATCTCCGAAATGACCTTCTTGCGAATATCACCCTTGCTATTGATAGCAATCGGTGAGCTGAACACCGAGGTGTTGCTCAAATTCGGGTGGAAGTATCGGGTATCGCTATCATCTGTTCGACTAATGAGTTTGTACATACCAACATTGTACTGCTTAGCTACCAGCTTCATATTTTTGGGGTTGGAGATGTTGCTGACAAATACCATCTTTCCAGTACGACCGCGTACCTTAACACGGTAGCTACTACCCCATTTGATAGGTGTAATATTCAATCTCTTTAGACCTTCGAGCTCGTATGCAAACATGTTGCCTATATATAAGCGTGGCTATATTATTCTCGTAAATTTGACTATAATATTTTGGATCTTGTCTCAGGATCGACTTTATATCATACTAATATACAAAAAATCTGAAATTAATTAATTCAAATATTTGACTTATGCATTGCTGGAGGTTTTAAGCCAGCCTGGTGTTGTCATTGCCTATTAGGCTTGACTTTTTATCAGAAAAAAATTAATTAATTAAGTTCGGTTTCGCTGTTAGGTTCGACTTTGTCTTCAATAAGTTCGGTTTAGGCTTACGCTTTTGAGCTCGAATTTGGTCTCTATTTTTATCGTCGTAGCTCTTTTGGTATGACAAGCGAGTGTCCCGTGTGCACTGATAGTAGCGCTTTTGTGCGGCATTGATTCGCTCTTTGTTAGCTTGGTATTGCTTGGCTGAGTACGTCATCTTTGTATGTTACATACTATATATTTATCAGGATGAAATTTTTTTTTTTAATGCAGCACGACGATCCAAGAATCAGCTGAAATAACTCAGCGTGGGAATAAATCGAGTGATCTGCCCTTATCGCACGCGCCATGTCCAAGTCGGGACCTAACATACTGGCGATATTATAATATCGTTCGATGCTCTCACGAATCCCGCCACTTTCACCCTCTCCGATAGGTGGTAACACATTTTTCAGCTTCAATCTCTTCACGGGATTTTGAATGTACGGGAGTTTAATCTCGGTACCAATAATGGGAGACTGCGCCAACAGCTTCCTGATCACCTCGAAAGCCTCCCCTCGATTCGCGATGGTCGCCGTCTGGATGAGAGCACAGCCATCTTCATCTCCGGAGAATCAGAAGAACATCCACACGGCGTTCAAGTCAGTAAGAAGTGCCATTACTGGGTCTTTGCGAACGATTAGATCCAAAGCGATCAGCTCCCGACGTAGCCTGGAACTCGGAGTTACTTTGAAGCGTGGACTAAAAAAATCAATTGCCCCCACTGAATACGTCCAGTGCTGTTACAAACTGGTTCACCTTCGCCGAAGCTCCAGGCTTTTGGCTGGCTGCACCGGTTGTCGTCCTGGCTGCTTGTTTGCGATATGAATCTGCAATCTTTCTTGGAACCACGAATATGAAGTAAAACTGATCCGTGTTGAGGCGAGCATCATCCTTCAACCACTTGAGAAACTTGTTCATTGGCGCAGCTTTGATACCATGGTCCTCGTTGAGTGTCATCTGCAGCCCGTAACACTTGTTTCCATCGGAGATGAATGCATCCAGCGCTCCAAACGTTTTCGATGTCGGCCGGTAGTACGTCCAGCCCTCAGCAAGCTGTAGTTTGTCAAGAGCAGTGAAGCGTACCGTTTGCATCTCTTGTGGAATGGTCAAATCGTTCAGAGTTGTCGAGCACAGCGAGCGAAAGTGTAGTTTTTTCTGCTGGGGCAGACTTAACCATTTGTGGCAGAGCATCTCGTATATCTTGCCGCGGACCACAGACGTACTTCCCGAGTCATCATCATCGTGAGTTATAGCGAATTCCGATATTTTATCGAGGCTCTCTCCATGCACTTTGGCAACAACCAATTCGGCGATGTGCTTGGACAGAAAATCCAAATGGTAGTCCGCGCGAAAATCAGCCCGGGTAGGTACCATTTCAAGGACACGATGGCTATAGTCTTCCTCCTTCACAGAGTGATTGCTTCTTGCATAAGAAATGATGTTCATCGCACTGAATGAGTTGACTGCCTCATCCAGTGTATTTTTGACGATCACGTTAGACGCTCTCGTGAAGATGAACCGAGGAATTCCACCGAAGATGTCGTATCTCGAAACCAAGTCGTCTTCGGCAAGTTGCAAGTTACCGGGAAGCAATGAGTTGTACTCTCTCAACTCCTCCAAGGTCCACGCTGGCATGATATACGTCCCCCCGTCCACTTTTGCGAAATCCTGTATGCCTTTAACACCAGGTGAAGCAAACAAAATCGAGACTCCGCTCCAGCCAACAAGTTGTGTTGATGCTGCCTCGACAAGCCGGAGCACACGGCGTTGCGTCTGCAGCGAAACAACCTCCTCTCCGTCCAATTCAACAAATTCCTTGCGTTCGGCATCGTACTTGCGAAAGTCCGAGCCATAGTTCAACACCAACTCGTATGGGAGCAGCTTCTTAACATCCTCTCGCTCACCAAGAATGAGTTGAAAGATGCAATACAGGTAGAACCGACTCTTCCCAATACCGGGATTCCCCGTGACAATCAGGTTGGAATCCTTGCCTGGTTCACTATCCTTGCCTGGTTCAACGTATTCGAAGCTTGACTGTACTTCGTTCATCAACTCGGTAAAAATCACACGATACGCCTTCCTCTCCACGATCACTTTATATTCGATCTTTTTGTGCGCCAACGGAGGGAAATCTCTCATCTCGAAAAACCTCGTAACTTGGTTGATCTCTTCCTTGTTCTTGTCCACTTTGCGCTTCTTCGGCAGCGGAAGGAAAGACTCACCAAACCATCCATCCGCCCGACAGCGTTTCCCCTTCCCCGGAACCACCACCAGCACGTGAACTTCGCCCTCAGCAGGTCCAAAATTCTTTCCGAAATGCTTGTCATTGTTGATCCACAATGTGGGATCCATCTTCTCAAAGCCTTCGAGGTGTCCATCTCCATCGAGCGTCACAGCTGCCGCTCCAGCCCCATCCAGCCATCCCCCGCCCTCCGTCTTCGCCAGGAAGAGCTGCAGCTCCTTGGCGTCACATGTGATTGTCGCGGAGTTCTCCGCCTTGATCGCCTTCTTCAACGCCGAGACCGACTCAGTATCGTCGATCTTCACCTCGAACGCGCTGCCCACCGCACCAACGATCGCACAGAAGAGCTTCACCATCTTTCCTTCAGGCGGCGGATTCTGGAATGAGGAAGAAGGGAGGGAGAATTTCCGAGCGTATTTAAGCGGAGATGAAGGTGTGTCACATTGACTTCCACCCAATGATGAGACGCCACATATATTATAGTCGCGCTATTCCTTGCGGTAAAAACTGCCGGCGTAATGTTCTACGAATATTGTTTTTATCAATTAGTTTGAATGTTGTCGGTCCAGCAGTAACTGTTCTAAAACTACGCCAAGATCCAAAAGACGTCGCTTTCGCTCTCAGGTGGTCGAGAGGTTGCGTCGTCAAAATAGCTGTCTCAAAAGAAGGTTCTAGGAATGTTCTCGGCGGTAAAATACGGTAAGTAAAAAAATGACGGTATAATGTGCCGCTACCTACTACTATCAGTTTCATTTACGATCAGGGCAGCACGAGTTCCGTTTGAAAGTCTTCGATTCTTCATTGCGACGACAGCGATTGTTCGCAAAGCTGAATCCAGACCAGCGCGATCTTCTGCTTCGAGGCCAAACACTATCGAAACACTGGAAAAAACGTGGCCCAAGGCTTGCACCTGGTACTGATTTCAACATCTCAGTTGCCGAGTCTAAGTCCAACGACGAACGCCGGTCTCGTAGGAATGGTGCAGCTGAACAAGGTGGGCTACATATTGGATACTGCAAGCAGCAGGGAAAACCAATATATTTTATCTTAACAAATATAAAGTTAATAGTATATAAAGATGACGTACTCACCCGATCAATATCTCGCTAGCAAAGAGCGTATCAAGGAAGCGCAGAAGCGCTACTACCAGCGCACGCGCGAAGCTCGTCTATCCTGTCAAAAGGGGTATGACGATAAGAATAGGGACCAAATTCGAACACACAAGCGGAAGCCCAAATGCGAACTTAGTGCCAGAGAAACCAAACTTAACGGTGAAACCGAACCTAGTTAATTAATTAAAAAAAAATCTCACATAAAAAGTCAATCCGTATATAGACGATGACTGACGGTACCACGCTTACGATTTTGAAGGATGCCCTCGGTGACCTTAGTCAGTACCATTCGTCTGGGTGGTTCTGGCATGCAGTAGAGGGTGAATGGATACCTATAGGTAAAACGCAAGTTTATCCGTGCCCTGGCTATCGACCTAATGTCAACCCACGGTGTTATTGCAACACCCCGATCAAGCGACACTTCCTTATTATCGACATCGATGAAAACCATCACTTCGTTGGTTCAGAGTGTGTTAAGCTCTTTGGTGGGCACTATAAGGCGTGCCTCGGCTGCCAATGTCGGTACCGAGGTAGCTACAAATACTGTAAGGAGTGTCGAGACCGTGGTCTGACTTCTTTTAGTGAGACGAGGTTAGCATTTGGTAAGTACAGAAATCGAAAGCCAGAGTCGTTATTGAGGGTGGATGACTCCTACATCCGCTTCCTATTTAAGTGTGATATCGTATCTGAAGCCTCTAGACTGGATTTAGCTCGTAATTTACTCCCAAGAACGGTTATTGGAGGCAAAGACAAGTACAGTGATAAGACATTCAATTGGGTCAAGGCTCACGATCCAAAATACTATCGCTGGTTGCAAACGCGCGACAGACCCTACGTCAAGTATTTGAATTAATTAATTTCGAAAAATTTTGTATGGGGCACAGATATAAAGTCGATCCTGATACAAGATCCAATGATTATAAAGTCATTTCCACAGGAATAATATCGCTAATAATATATAGGCAACATGTTTGCATACGAGCTCGAAGGTCTAAAGAGATTGAATATTGATGCTGTTCGCTGGGGCAGTACCTACCGCGTTAAGGTGCGTGGTAGAACTGGTAAGATGGTTTGTGTTAGCAACGTTTCCCGTCCGAGCAATCAGAAGCTGCTAGCTAAGCAATACAAGATCTCTGTCGAGTCTCTGAAGAAGCACATGTCCCCGAATTACAATACTGACCCCAAGTATCGTTTCTACAACGGAAAACACATGGAGTCGCACCTGTATGAAGGTATCCAGCCTACTGAGTTCCACGACAAGCTCGAGAACGTGCTTGCAAGCCAAACTAACGCTTTCAAGGTAAACATTGCTCTTGGCTATGATCTCGTAAACCTAACGGATGGTAGTTTTACCCAGTACTGGCACCCGAATCTGGCTAATACTTACGTATTTAAGACCCCTGTTGCTACCAACAGTCGATCTGACATTCGTAAGAAAATTATCTCGGAGATCAGGTTGATGGGGTTGGCTAACACGCTGAACTACCCCAAATCGGGGTATAAGCTGAAGTCAATCACTGGGTTCAAAATTTACATCTACTTTCGCGAGCATGCAGTCGGCGATAGCGAAAGCTGTTATCCCACAGAATATCCGCGAAACAAGCACGTAATCAACTTCCCCAAGGCCAATAACAAGTGTGTGTTCCACTGTATCGCATGGTACTTACATCAGCATGCTAAGAAAGATCCTCGTCGGATCCTGGCCCAAGTGAAGGAAGTATTCAAGCGCTACTGCTCCTACAAGGGTATCAGCTATACGCTTAGTCTGTTCCGTAGCTTTAAGCCGTTTGACCTCCTACAGCTCGACGAGCTTGAGGAATGCTTTCATTTCGGTATTAACGTCTACTCAATGGATGTAAAGATCGGTAATGTTGAGTGTATCCGTCGTTCGGAGAGAGAAGGAGTGGCTATGGGTATTCTATCACATGAGAACCATGCTTTGTACATCAAGAACGTTGATATGCTTCAGTCCAAGTACCAATGCTCGAAGTGTGAAATGATTTTCGTTAGCTCTACTAAGCTACGCGACCATGCCAAAAATCAGCGTGAGCTTGTAAACATCGAGAGCTTTCCAGCTGAGCCAACTATCTATAGACCAGCCCCGAACACTATTCGATCAATGCTAAACAAGTACTCCATCAAGGGCATTGACCAGTACCTAGATCATTATCTCGTGTATGACTTTGAGGCCATTCTAAAGCTAGTTATGACACAGCATGGTGAAAATACTGTCTTCACCAATGAGCATATCCCCGTATCAGTATCTGTATCGGATAGCTTAATCGAGGAGGTGCGTTGCTTCGTCAGCGATGAACCGAAGATGCTACTAACGGACATGTTCGAATATATTCACCAGGTATCGATCAAGATCCAGCACAACGTGCACAAGTACGAGATCCTCCTGCGGAAAATTATCGATGCTCACGGCTTGACTGGTATGGAGATTTCAAGTGCTAAACTCGACAAGACCTATAAGATGATCGATGTGGATGGTTGGATTAAAGAAGGGAGATATGTCAGCTTCTTCGACTTCCATAGCACCCTCGGGTTTGGTAAGCAGAGGTCGGACTATGGTAGGATAAAGCAGCAGCTTGATCAAGTTCCAGTGCTTGGGTTCAACAGCGGTCGCTACGATGTAAATCTGATTAAGAACGATCTCTTCGCCTTTATTGGTACAGACAACATCAAATCGGTAATCAAAAATCCTAGCTACATGTGCATTGCGACCTCGAACATGAAAATGCTCGATATTAGCAACTATGTACCAGCTGGTACGAGCTATGCAAAGTACCTCAGCACATATCTAGGCGACTGCAAATGCGACAACAAGATTCGATGTGTCTGCGGCTTAGGTAAGGGCATTTTCCCGTACGAGTTCATTACCTCGTTCAACGTTCTAAGTCAGACTACGATTCCTCCTAAGCCAGCTTTCTATAGCGATCTCCGTGGAACTAGCATCAGCGATGATGACTATAAGCGCGTGCAATTCGTCTGGGAGCACTATGGGATGAAGTCGATCAAGGACATGCTGATCTGGTACAACAACTTGGATGGGGTACCTTTCATCAATGCCATAAAGGCTCAGCGTGAGTTATTCAAGCGTTTTGAACTTGACATGTTTGCTGATGGTGTATCCCTACCCGGTCTCTCGGAGAAAGTCATGTATCAAACATGCTTCGACAATCTCCAATATGCTAGTAAGACGTCTCCTCAAGCGTTTCGATTCCCTAACAAGCGTATGAGCGGCTACAAGAGTCAGGATGTTGAGGCTAAGCGCGAGTTTGGTATGACGTTAGGACACCTAGATATACTGTTAAATCAACAGAAGTATCTTTGTGGTCTTTGCTACGGACCTTTGAGCACTGAAACTGTCTCAGCTGATCGAATCAATAACAAGCTTGGGCACATCGACGGCAACATCTTGATTAGTTGTATTTCGTGCAACACACCGCTCGCAAGGATATGTCTCTCAAGGGTTTCCGCTACAAGAAGCTGCTCGAGTTCAGCTCAGAGCGACTGGTCTATTCCATTGACAAGGAGGAGAAGGACATCTACGGTAAGATGAAAGCTAACATTGCTGGTGGTCCATCCATTATCTTCAATCTCTACGCTAAGCGCAATGAGACGAAGATTCGTGGTGGGAAGCTGTGTAAGAAGGTAATCGGGTACGATTCTAAGGCTCTATATCTCTGGGCTCTCGGTAATGACATGCCATGCGGAAGACTTACAACTATCAAAGCTTATCCAGACATTGTTGAGGACATCAAGAACGATAATATCTTCGGCTTTCTCGAGAGTGTTATTCAGACACCAGAACACTTGAAGCAGTATTTTGGTGAGATGATCTTCAAAAATACACTGATTGACTGTACGAATGAGAGTATCATTGGTAAACATATGTATGACTACAACCAAACACGAGAGAAAAGCAGATCGAAGCCAGCTCGCAAATTGATTGGTAGCTACTTTGGTGAGAAAATCCTAATCTACACACCTTTGCTCAAGTGGTACCTATCTCATGGTATGGAAATTACCCAGACATACAGCTTCATCAAAGCTAGCTCACACAAGGCATTTGCTCCATTCATGGAAGCGGTGTCTAGCGCTCGGCGAGAGGGTGATGTTGACAATTCCAAGGCTATGATTGCTAAAATGATGAAGCTAGTAGGAAACAGTGCTTTTGGTCGATCTGGAATGGACATGAGCAAGCACAAGGAAATTAAGTATGAGTCAGATAAGAAGGCAATTGCTTCAAAGATTGAGCACTTCACCTTTCATGGATTAGAGGAGCTCAACGATGCTTGCGAGCTTACTATGATGAAGCGCAGGTTAAAGCACAAGAACCCGATCCATTTGTCGATTGCTATCTACCAGCTCGCTAAGCTACGCATGCTCCAGTTCTACTATGATTGCATCGACTTTTACTTCGATCGTTCAGACTTTCAGTATCTGGAGATGGATACGGACTCCGCCTACATCGCGTTCAGTTGTGATAATCCGTTCCAAGACTGTATCAAACCTGATCTACGTGAGCACTCAAACAGCACAAGTATGATTGGTTCCTACGTGATTATAACACGGATGTGGCTAAGTTTGATCGTCGTACCCCTGGTGTATTTAAGGATGAATTGTCAGGTGATGCTATGGTCTCATTATCCTCCAAAAACTACATCTGCTATCTACCAGACGAATCGTACAAGGTCAAGGTTTCAGCCAAGGGTGTGCAACAGGGTCGTGGACGCAATAGTGATGTTCTTAGCCCTAATGGGTTCGAGTCTGTTGTGCGAAATCGTATCACATTTCAAGGCACTAACAAGGGGTTTAGATTGTCGAAAGAGACTAAATCTATCATCACCTACAGTCAGACAAAGACAGCGCTATCATATTTCTATGACAAGCGGCTGTGCTTGAGGATGGTATTACTACCGTAGCTCTTGATATTTAATCGCTATACAAGCTATCACATTTTTTTATGTCCATCTAACATATACCATGGATGAGATACTTACGAAACTTTACTATGACACTAAAACTGGCTATATCGGTGCTCAGGCTCTACATGAGAAGGCTCGTGAGTTAGATCCCAAGATAACTCTAAAACTGGTGAAGGATTGGTATGCTACACAGTCAGAAATTCAGAGATTCCAAGAGCAAAAGCAGAGATTCGATGGGTTCAAAATCGCCTCACATAACCCGAATTCTTGGCAAGTCGACCTTGCGTTCTGGGGAAAACAACCGATTCTGACTGGTATCAACATTAACTCCCGCATCGGGTACGCGAAACTTTTATCGAATAAGACAGCTGCTACGGTATTAATAGCACTAAAAGCTTTCGTCCGATTTTATAGGTAGATATTATCACAAGCGACAATGGGTCTGAGTTCATGAACTCAAAAGCTCAGCAATTATTTAAAGCAAAGAAGATCGAGCGCTTCAACAATGAGCCTGGTGATCACGGTACTATGGGGAAAATCGAGCGCTTCAATAGAACGCTGAAGCAGAGACTAACCAAAATGTCTCCTAAGAGGATTACGCAAAAGCTCATCAGCGACATTATTACTACTACAACACCACTTTTCATCGATAAAATTGGAATGACACCCAATGAAGCCAAAGGCAAGGTAATTGAGGCTGAGTTGAACCATAACCAAGCAGAAGCTGATAAAATTGATAATGAGCTCGAGATTGGTACCAATGTCCTTTACCGACTAAAGAAGAGGACGTTTGATAAGGAAGCTTCTAGGTGGAGTAAAAAAGTGTACTCGATTGTTGGAATGGACGGTTATCGCGTCCAAATCAAGTAAAAAAAAATGGGCACACACTCTACAAGGCTCCCAATGATCTCAAGATGGTGCAATCGGCGACGACTGAAGCAACCATCAACCGAGGTGATATCCTTGAAGCAGAGAAGATCTTAGACCACAAAAAGTTGCGAACTGGAAAGTACAGATACTAGGTTCAGTGAGTTGGTAATGAACCTGATTCGTGGGAGCCAGTCTCAAATCTCCGTTTAATAAACAGAAACAGGAGATCGACTCTTGAAAAGGAGTACTGGGAGGCAACAAAGAGCTGCCGTAGTCGCTCCGGACGGGGGTTTCACCCCGCGTCAAAAAAATGAGTCATAATCAGCTTGTAATAAATTCGATAGAGACATCCTCTGTAAGCTTTTGACTCAAGTATACTATTTGAAGTTTTTTTTGGTGAGATTTTTGGAAAAATATATGACTTGATATATAGAGTAATTCCTTCATAATGTGTTCCAGCTGATTAGAAAAGGACCGTGAGCTTGCTAAGCTACGGCGAAAGTTGTGGATCATAGAGGAAGTGAGCCGAATTAAAAATGAGTAGCTGGATCTTGATGCAGCTTCAAATTTTCGTAAGACAGTAGTTAGCCATAAGTATCGATACGAATTGGAGACAATATTTGGCGTTCCTTTCCACTGCATCAAGGATCGTTACCTAAGCCTTCTAAATGAGCGAAATCACATCTGTCATTCTTATGTCTGATTTCGTCACGACTCGGTCATGCCAAGCTACTGGTAATTATCTACTCATTTTTTTTTTATGATTCTGATGATATAGACACAATGTTCCCCAATTTTACATCCCTCGCTCAGAGAGAGCAGAAACGACAGGAGCTTCTTGAACGATCTCAACGTCGTGTTCGGCAAGCTAATGCGAAGCGTAAAATGTACGAAGGCGCATCGTGGGCGACGGATATTACCAATGGTATCACTACTATAGCGAAGAAATCAACTGAATCCACTCGGACAAATATGAGTGTTGGTCCTGACGGGCCTGTTCCAACAGAAGTTAAGCAAACCTTGAATGATATGTTGATCAGGTGATTGCCCAATCAGACTTAAAAAAATCTGAATAATGAAAACTCCAACATAAACCCTGATGTATCAACTGATCCTGAAGTAAATGTTCGCCCCCCTATGGTAGATGTTGGAGTCGATAATAGTGCTCGAACAGTAGAAAATGGAACTAACACTCCTCGTGTTGAAAAACATGATCAAAACGTTCAAGCTCGACCTATTACATCAGATGTCGCGGTTGGTGAGGATGAATCACCAACAGTTGATATTCTATTTAGCGATGATGAGCAAATCTCTCAAAGCGAATTTAAGAAAGCGGTAGGGGAAATATTTGAGGTTTATCCGATTCTTGCTCAACTCGGCATTCATCCCCTTGCTTCTAATGGACGTCAGCTAACGAAGTATTATATTGGAAACGGAGCTAAGACATACAGTATTAGATTGAACAAGATTGTTTTAGTTCCAAGCATTGATTGGGAAGAGACATACGATCATATTGGATTTGTCATCACAAACGATGTTAGATTCCTCAGTTATGTCAATGAGAAACGTGAGCGAAGTGAGATGGGTAAAGAGGTAAAAATGCACCGCATCAGGTATGGGAGAGGCTTATTGGTAATAAGCGTAGCCTATCAAGCACACCGCTTGACTATAAACAAAGCAAACAGCGGCTTGAAGACAGTTTTCTCTTCGATAATTCAACATCCACACCTTCTGATCAGGCTGATAGTAAATTAAAAATGTATTTGATCGTTGCTAAAAACAAGGAACTACTTGAATCCAATGGTTTAATGAAGAAGATTGTTCCTATCCTCAAAGGAATCAACAAAGCAACCCCTTTTGATGCGAACGGTTATGTATGGATCAAGGGAAGTACTATTGGTGTTTTTGGTAAGGAAAGTAATCAAATGAAGCCGGCTATCACCAAGAAGATCAATTGGCAACTTACACTCAAATCATTTGTAGATATGGTCAGATCGAAAGGACTTGAATTAGAGGTGATCGGGGTTGAGGAGAAAGAAATTGATGTGAATGATTTCACAGAAGGTGAAGGAGAGGCACGCCAGGGTACAATGACTGGAATTGATGAAGATATGAATCAAAGTCTATCTAACGCTGACAATGATGCTAAACAAATCTTAACTGATTATTACAGGAAAAATTAATTCTAAAGATGTTACAATCCCGTTCAGACTCAAACCTACCGTTGAGGCTAAGGGTACTGTTAAAACTCATCCTGAATACTACTTTGGTGAGCCATCTGAAACCAGACCATTGAACATTAGAAATGGAAAACACAAGCAAGAGGCGTGGAAAGGATTGGTGAAGAATATCAGATGGATGGATACATTCCTGTCGCTGCTCGATGGATTTGAGGATTCGGATAACTATCTTAAGGAAGTTGAGTATCCATTCCCATCAAATGATGAGGAAGCAGCAACATTGGTTGAAAGTAAGAAACTTGATCAACAAAGACGCAAAAAGCTTGATGATCATCTTAAAATATTGAATGGAGCAATCATGAATACGGCTCATGATATGAGACGACAAGGTATTGAACCATATTTAAAATTAATTTTCAAAAGCTTCACGATGACTCTGAACGGGCTTATCAGGAAGATGGTGAGGCTCAAAAGCGATATCATGAATCAAAGAATGCTGTCAAAGGAAATAGCTCAAAATCAGCTCGATCGGCACTAAAGGCAGCGAAATCAGCTATGAGAGCTACTAAAGCTGTATTTAACGTGAAGGCTACAAGATACAGCGATGCAGCTCAAGAGATCGAGGAAGATGACGAGTTCGCAAAGCGTTCTCGCGGAGAGGGGCTTAAAGGTCGTGGTCTAAGAGGAGCAGGTGTAGCCCCCCTCGACGGAGTGGTCAGACGTGGAAGAACCTACAATCTGAACGAGATTCAGGGCTTAGCTACGCCAAGTGCCTACGTTTATCGACAACTCGGTAGCAAGTACATCCGTATTCCTGACCTCGATGCGAAGACACTTGTTATCGTTGAACCTAATCGACGCAAGTGCGGACCTAAGTGTCAGATTAGTGATAGCCTTCAATCAATGCTCCGAAGTCTTGTATATAAGAATCATATCGATCAGCCTACGTATGACAAGCTTAGCATCGAAGATAAAAAATGTTCAAGGAGATCCTTGCCATAACTCATCTCCAGTACAATTTCCACGATAAGCTCACGGATCCACTTGAACCACTTCGAGCTGAGTATGACAAGCTCAAGGGGGAGGTTGAGCTTGGGAATGATAATCCGAGCATCATCAAGCAGCTCAAGTCGCTCACAGTAGATATGTACAGCAATCGTCTCATCGATGATAAAGAATTTAAAGAAATGATCACGAGACTACTATAACCATGTTCTTCTTTAGCCCCCGCATTATTTCCAGCTCAGCTGGTAGCTATGGCGATAACGCCGATAACAACGTCGCTGAACTCAAAGCTATCATGAAGAATCTTATCATTCATGATCGCCCTCAGAAGACTCAGGCCGCTGTATGGGCCACTGATCTCGATAAGTCAATCAGGAAGGTAGATGCTTCGACCCCAACCGAAGGTGGCCGTATGTGGGCTTACCAACCCAAGAAAAAAAAGACCGTGAAGACGTATTTTGCTATCTAAGCAATTACCTGAAGGCAAGGGGCGCCAGCACCGAGCCAAGGGCTCTAAGCTTACTTAATACCACTCCGCACGAATTTATTTCGATATCCTCGATGGACTTCGATTTTTTTATCATTGATAGATATTTCAAGTATAGCATCCTCACCATCAGCATTTTTCATTGGTAGGAATACTGAATCCCCTAAGACTTCTATCAGATCCGCTCTAAGCATGGTTGATCATATAACCTGATTTGGATTATCAGACGTTAAATTCGTTTTGATCTCTTTACTTGGCATACAACCCATGATTCCTATATTATCTACCATAAAAAAGTTTTGGAAAACTAGTCGGCTGTGTATGGGTTTTCTTCGTCTATTGGACCATGTCGCTTGTAGTACGCTTCACGCCGCTTCATATCCTTATGAGCACAATTTTGATACGCTTTCAACGACGTACGATCATTGTATTGTGCATAAGACTGAGGATTCCTCTTAATACCCCTAAAAGATACAATGCAACCATCAGCAAACAAAGCATCATATTTTTCCCCTTTCGTTGAGAAACTCGAAACTTGAACGCGACCATTGTCTATACTCACTCAGCGATAATTTGTCTGATGACAAAGGGCGCCAAGCCCGTGTCAAGGACACTAAGCTTTGCTTATTGCTCTCAATTCCTCTATCTGAGCTTGCTGCTCTTGAATAGCTTTCGCCAATACTGATACCAATGATGCTAAATCGATACCCATAGGATTTGTCGGCTCGTTTGAGACGTAGCAGTGGCTGCAGCAAGTAGAGGGGATCTAGGGTATTCTAACGCACCAGTGCAATGGCGTCAAGGTGCCGCAGGAGCTCGTGGAAATTCTCGGGAAGATCGCTCATCCTTGGCGTTCCAGAAATACTTAAATAAACCGAGAACAAACGAAGACAGAAAGTGTTTCGAAGAACTTTACATAATATAAATTCGTAAGTACGAAATCCTGATCTTTGCTTCTGCAGGCTGAGAGCACGAGACAACAGCCTTCCTCAAGGTAGATCAACACTAATGGAAGCTTGGGATATATGGAGATGAGAATGCAGCGAGTTTAAGCAATTTCGTTCACATAAAAATACATTTGAAAATAATCCTGGCCTCCAACAGTTCCCATAATAAAAGGTATTAGAAGTATGTAGGAAGAAAACTATTTTCGGACACGTTACGTATTTTGCGCTAGATGAAACACTCTTCACGACGTATTTTTCATAGGTAAAAATCTTGCTTTAGCGACACTCTACCCTAATTTAGTGACACCCTGGCTGATATCTGTCACTGCAAAAGAGTCCCCTTGCACGCACTGCTTCGAGAACGTTTAGAGGATGACAAAGCCCCGCCATCTAGTAGCGCTGCGAAGTAGGCGTACTACGCTATATGTTACACTGGGCAGCACACACTATCTCAACATACAGCTGCTGCAAGGGCGTGCGGATGCGGAAACATAGTCCACACTTTGCTATTTGCTTCTGTCGCAAAAATCAGAGTGAGAAATACTTTCACTACGTACTTTTGAAATCACGTGTTTCTGAATGCCTAGCGTGTGTTGTGCCAAGTTAATGTTAGCCGACTTGATGGGTGACTGGTGTTTGTAGGTCGTGCGCTGAAAGTTACTTAGGACTTTCCTGAAGAAAGTAAAGACAAGTTCTTAAGAATACCGTTAAGAGGAGAGCAGAGGGAAACAGCGATAAAGAGATTAGCTGCTTAAAAAAACATAACATGCTCACTTTTGATTCTACTCTGAAAGGACCATTGACACAACTAATTGAAATTTCAATTGTTTAAAGAAGACGATGAACGATCAAGACGAGCAGCGGCCAGTGAGGTTTAAGTCAAAAGGAAGGGTGAAGGGAACTGTGGAGGTGAAGCCTTTTCGTGGTGGCGGATGGAAAGCTTGATTGGAATTTCAGGTGAGGTTCAACCGGGTGTACAGCTTCCTCGGGTTGGATGAAAGCGCGGAATCGATGAGAGACCTCCGTGAGGTTATCACTCTGCTTCTCTCCGGTAATGATTTAGACGTGTTTAATGAGCAATACGACGAGATATTGGATGATGCGGAGCCATCTATGGAAACAATAGTGACGGCGATGGATTCACTAGCACGAAGATATTGCCCTCCCGGGACTCGAGAGATGTTGCATGAGGAGATTCGAAGTCTCCGAAAGACTCGGAAGTTTATCAGTGGAAAAATATTGGGCGCGGTTCAACCATTTGCTGCACTTGGAATCCTGGGTACTCCCTGAAGATGGAACTTGCTTGACGAATTCAGAAAAGTGTCGATACTTTAGTGCGGGGAAGCCGCGTAGTTGGCAAATGCAAGTAGTGACGCAGCGGCAGTGGGAGAATCTGATCGAACTGAAGGACCGGTATGTGGATTGTGAGCGAGTGGAGCAGCAGTTATGAAAAGATCACGAAAGGCGAGGCAAAGACAAAACCTCCCGACGAGCGACGCATAATAAGAAGGTAAATGTGGAGCTATAGAGAATTCATGGTGAAAACAAAAAGCGGCACTTGGTGGTAGAAGATGGATGTCAAAATTGCAAATATCGTGGTAATGTGCGGAATAATCACAAAAACGATGAATGATTCCGAAACCCGGCATCTCCACGATATCGGCCACGAACTGGAAAAACACAAGAGCGAAAGAAATGGCATGACAAACCCGGATCGAGAACTCCGAGGAGTGATCATACAGCCGCGGCAGTGGCTATGACGGCTATAGATGATGTCGAGAAGAATCTTGAAGATCCTTTGGAGAGTTGGTATCCTCCACGAAATGAAGACGACCAAGGGGAGCAATTGGTGATGCACTCAGAACAAAACCCGCATTGCGAGTAAAATTGGCCCTGAAACGTCCTTTGACTAAGCAGACATATACAGGACTGCTGGATACGGGAGCGTCGACTTCGTTCGTGGCTAAGGAGGTGGTGTCCTAGTACAAACCGAAAGGGCCAGCAGGAAACTATCGGGATGTCAATAACACCCCCCACAAGACATTGGGAAAAATTCTGTTACCATTCGTCCTCTCTGACTTCTCGGACAAAAGAGAGTGTACCGAGGAATTTGACATTGCTGGCAAACTGCTGTACCCCATCATTTTGGGACATGATTTTTTGCAACACTAAGGGATAGTACTTGATTACCAGGAACGAGAGATTCGTTGGGATCAAGTATCGAGAAAAATGGATATGAAACCGGACCCGATTAAGCGAGTTGCATTTGCATTTATGGATGATGAAGATAGGACTCTACGAATTCTGGATGCGGAAGGTAAAGAAATCGATTTGACGGCACTCGTGCCAAAGGATCATCTTAATGAGGAGCAAAAAGGCAACTTGCTTTTGGATGTTCTCAAATCATACAAGGTGGCGTTTCTCCAAGGAATGGGGTGGTTTTGTTATACCAAAGCCCGATGGATCTGTTCGGTTTTTGTCTGATTTTCGTGGATGTTTAGAACAATTGTACTATCCGTTGCATAGATCCAAGACCTGGTGCGTGAGTTACTACAACCAAAGTATGTGTCTGCATTGGATTTGGTAAGAAGAGCAAGTTCTGCATGACTGAAGTGGATTATTTGGGCTTTCATTTGAGTGCTAAAGGTAAACAGCCCATAGCAAACAAGATCGACGCAATTTTGCAGCTAGATCGCCCTCGAAACATTAGGGACCTTCATAGATTTATCGGGGTGGTGAATTACTACAAATACATGTGGAGGGGACGATCCGAAACGCGGGCACCCCTGACGGCACTCACGTCTAACAAGAGACCGTATCAGTGGACGGAGCGTGAAGAACACGCTTTGAGCAGGCAAAGGAAATGATCACGAAGGAAATAATGTTGGTCTATCCCGACTTTAGCCTGCCATTTGATACCTATACGGATACTCCAACGCATCAACTAGGTAGAGTGATTATGCAGCAAGGATGACCGCTGGCATTTCGGTCACGCAAATGCACCGAGGCACAGGAGCAGTATACCATGCTCTACAAGGAATTGCTGAGTGTAGTTGCAATATTTCGTGAATTTCGATCGATATTATGGGGACGTCGTTTGAGAATATTCACGGACCACAAAAACCCTATTCAATCTACCTTCACCAACGCGCAGAAGTTACGATGGCATCTCGAGATCGAAAAATATGGCCTAGAAATGATATATATTCGGGGTTATGACAATGTGGTCGCGGACGCTCTTTCAAGACTACCTCTCAAGACTGAGGCTGGAGGCGTAGGTGCTGCTCGAATAGATGACGATGCAACCCCGGTGTGGTCGCTTTCGCTCGGAGAAATCGCAGAAGCGCAGCATCGTTCGGGCCTTCACGAAGGACCGGAAGTTGCAAGGCGCGCGATTGGCAACACTACGGTGTTAGTCGGCAAAGCAGACGGGAAAATCATACTGCCACTAGAGCTGGTATCTAAGGTACTGAATACGTACCTTTAATGGTTAGTTCATCCTGGAGAAAAAGTCACGCTCGAGTCGCTAAAGACCGTAATGACGTGGCCAGGATTGACGGAAGCGGTTCGCCAGTGGGTACGCAATTGTGAACAGTGTGCTCGCAGCAAGGATCGAAATTCAAAGCACGGACAGATTCCAGCAAAGACTGTGGAAGTCCGACCGTTGGCAGAGATTGCATTTGACACACTTGGGCCTCTTGGAAGTCAGCACAAATGGCGCGCAATGACTATGATGAACACAATTACCCGACAAATCAAAATCACGGTAATGAAGGATGGTACGAGTGCAGAGGCAGCTCGGATTGTTGATCAAGAGTGGTTTAACCGGTATCCAAAACCCGAAAGATGTATTTGCGACCAAGGCGTTGAACTTGGAGGAGAATTTCGAGAACTGTTGGAAAGCTATGATGTCGAACGGATCAGTACCACGACGAAGAACCCACAAGATAATAGCGTCATTGAGCGGGTTCATCGCTCGATTGGCAATAAACTGCGAACTCAGAAGATTACCACAGATGAGGAGTGGGAAAATTATTTGTCGGCTGTGTCATTTGCTTTATGAGCTCAACATCACACGATGACAGCATTGTCTCGCTGCCAAGCGGCATTTGGGCGTGATATGTTCTTCGATTACCCAGCTAATGTCGACTGGCAGAAACAGCAGCAACGAAAACAAAAACAAGTGGATAAGCCTAATCAACGGGAGAATGAGGCACGGGACGACCATGAATACCAGCCAGAAGACTGGGTAATGGTGGCACGAAATGACTCCCGTACCCCAAAGTTGCAAGCGAAATTTGAAGGAGCCTATCAAGTATTTTCGGTCCGAGATAACGGCATCCTACTGATAACCAAGGACAAGTACGTGGAGCAGATTCACATGCGCCGAGTCAAACCATTCAAGCCGAGTACCATGGGGGATCATGTTGTGCCAAGTTGATGTTAGCCGACTTAATGGGTGACTGGCGTTTGTAGGTTGTGCGCTGAAAGTTACTTAGGACTTTCCTGAAGAAAGTAAAGGCAAGTTCTTAAGAATACCGTTAAGAGGAGAGCAGAGGGAAACAGCGATAAAGAGATTAGCTGCTTAAAAAAAACATAACAAGCTCACTTTTGATTCTACTCTGAAAGGACCATTGACACAACACGCGACGTAAAACCGTAGCTCAAAAACACTTTGTGGAGACAAGTCCGCAATGAGGAGAGTAGGTCGCACCGGGAGGAACTTAATGGAGTGTTTGCTAAGTTGTAAACCGTAATTACGCACGAAGTCGCTCTGCTTTCGACACCAATTTAGTCGTACGCTCGATCACCTTCGACAGCAACGTTCTATAGAGCCAGCTGCGGGTTAGCGTCATCCGTCGTTGTTTTCAGCGATTTTTGGGTTACTGTTGTTTTCTTCTGTCCTAGATTACGGAACGTCCACCGACAGTCTAATCACAACTGGTGTAAATACATGGTTCACTGTCCATATCGTGTGCAGATGATTGTCCCATTCATCGGCGTTTTTTATAGTGAAATCAAGTCAAAGCGATTGAAATTTAAGATGCAGTGCCAAAGGATAGACCCTGTGAGTTAAAATTACCAATAGGTCCTACCGCTGGAAGAAATAAACTCTTCCGAGTCCTAAAGGCACTACTTTTAGGTTAAAACTGCCTTAGAGACATACCACGGGAGATGCTCTCATGACTGGTAATAAATAGCTTACAGTATTGATGACCGGCGACTATAGTAGTTAAATGCTCTGTAGATAAAACAAATAGATATTTTGTAATAATGTTTCTTGCTCTAGCTGACTCACTTTAAGATAGCAGCACAGCTCGTTAACCCCCTTCAACTGGAGTACGGTGTATATCTGTCCGTCCGTCCGTGGTTAAGGTTAATAAACGGAACGCAAATCCATGCATTCTACTGGCTGCCGAGCGTAGCGAAGGCGGCCCCGATTGGCCAAAATGCTGCCGAGCGGAGCAAGGCGGCTCAAATCGGCCCACATGGCAACCTTGCGGGGCCGAAGGGCCCACCCCAGCGAAGACTTACCCACTAACTATGCGAGTAGTGCAGCGAGCGGAACGGAGCTATTTGACACGATATACATTTAACACGATATATAAACATCCATGCACCCCCGCCGCGAAGCAGCGGTGCCCGGCTAGTCTTTACTATCAATTGAAGTATGGTGTCCGTCCGTCACACATAACGCTCAGATTTTGGAAATTTCTCATAGACTGCCAAGCGGAGTAAAGGTGGTTCCGATTGGCTAAAATATATTTTAGCTGCCGAGCGAAGCGAGGCGACTCAAGCCGGCACCTGGTCCAATCTTGCGGGCCCGAACGGCCCACCCCAGCCACAATTTACCAACATACGACGCGAGTAATGCAGCGAACCTGCGGCGAGCGGAACCGAGGCACAACACGGTAAGTAACATGCATGCGCCCCCGCCGCGAAGAGGGTGCGCTAGGCTAGTATTATTAATCTTTATTTAAAAGTATGAGACTTTTAATCAGACGCGCAATTAGTTTAAGTGGTGAAAACCGAGTTTGACTTGAAAGCTGAGAGATCACACGAGATGGACTGAAGAGACGCGTAAAGGTTTGAGATATCTGCACTCTATCCAAATAAAGCAAGAAGAAATGCAAAAATATCGCATCTTTAGTGCGTAGAATATCCTTCCCATCTAAAGCCGCTTAACTTTTGGCTGTTAACTACATCTAGCGACAGCTCAATAGTTGTTTGAGAGAGAGAGAGGACCTTTGACGTTACAAAACTCGTTCTTGCTGAAAAGTCGCGGTTCTGCTTCCATTCGCATATAGGTTCGAACCCAAAAAATCACAGAACCCAGTTCCATATTCATGCGGATTCTGAGTAATTTTCAGAGCCGCTGTTATGGTTCGGTTCTCTTTAGGCGTGGAAATATTTGATGCAGTCAAACTTTTATTAAAAAAAGTTGTTTTTAGAAAAGGTGGACTGTATCAAATATTATGCCTGAATTGTCAGTTGTGGCACTAGCGGTCGCCACAGACAAGCCAGCTCTCGCGAATGAAAGCGAAAATGTATCGACGTTCCCCACAGAGGCATTAGAAGGGCTCGGAAGGCCCCTCACACGAAGTGGCTCGACAAGACGCTGCGTTTTGATCGTTCCTCCTTTCTTAATACCACTCTAGCAATCACACCGGCTTGGCCAGTCAAACCTCATCATAACGCCAAGTCCCGAATTATTCATCATGTAGCACTAACTATGACGTATTTGGTACAAGGGGAAAGGATTGAGGTACCAGGACAAGCGCTGTGTATCTCCCACACACGTGCTGTCAACTATATCAAATGAAACGCTTGAGGTGATCGAACGCACCGCACCATCTAGATTTCGCTTGCCTGACTCAAACGAAACATTTACTGTGGAGGGCGGTTTCTTTGCCCTTGTGGGGTTTTCGGGTGTAGTTGGTCTGTTGATGGTACATTAGTGAGAACCGCTCGATCTGCCGATTTTGAAGGTGTGGTATTGTCCCAGCGGTTAATGTACAAGCTGTGGTGGAATACCGTGGAGCCCTTGGCTCGCTCTTAATCGCGCCGCCTCTACTAACGACCGGTCACTACGGAACGACTCAGAAACGAAGAAGATATATTGCATTTCATCACTTTTACCTTTAAATTAATTTGTTTGTACTATTGTATACTACCCTCGTAGATGCCCATCGGTAAGCATTTGCTTCGTGGCGCAGGTTATAAACTGGAGGGGGGGGGGGCACATGCTAATCCGCAGCAGCTACGAGTCATGCCAAGTGTCGCTACAACTACAAATATTTACGTACCCGAATTATTATGGAGTGCGCGTTTGGGCGTCTGAAGAATCGATTCCGTTTTCTACTGTGAAGCTAAAACAAAAAAACTATAACCCGTGTGGCAAATGCGACCGTAGCCACAATTTATTGGGTTGTTCCTGAAATCACATTTTATCTTCGTTGTGTTGGTCTGTTCACGCCGCGATCGCCTCGCGCAGTGCTTCGTTGACGTGTTCTCGGGCTTGCTGGTACTGCCGCTGGATGTTGTATCGCCATCGACGCGGCTCCGAGTCCCGACGTCGAGTGCTGCCGAGCGGAAGCGTTGCCTCCAGGGTGGACCTTGCGTCCCATCCATGGATCAAATAGAACGGCGTCTCTCTGCGAGTGCGATCATGCGCCGTGTTGAGGGCGAACGTCAAGCGTTCCGCGTACTGATCCCAGTCCCTTTGATCTATGTCTGCGACGTACATCTTCAACGATCTGGTCCGCGTCTGCACCATCCGCTCAGCCGTTCCGTTGGCTTGGTGGCGATACGACCTAGTGGCACGTTGTCGCTGTCCCATAATGCGATTGAATGCGCGGAAGAAGTTAGACATGAAACCTGGCTCCCGATCGTGCCGGATGACCTCACTCGCGCCGAATCGGCGGAAGACACATTCTTCGTAGTTTTTGGCGAACGTCTGCGCAGTTCTCAACGCGCTTGCCTTGGCCACCACGTAACCCCAAAACAAGTCAACCCAGATGAGCAGCTCGGTGTTGCCCTTGTGCGACTTAGGTAGAGACGGGATGTGGTTCATCGCAATGCACTGAAATGGGTACGTCGCGTGCATGTTACCTGGCGACTCTGCTTGAAGTATCGGAAATCCCTTCCCTGTCTCATAATCCACACATTGTCCCACGTAGCGCTGCACACTCCTGAACAAGCCGCGCCAATGGAAGCGTGATCTTACTCGCTGGTACATTCTTCCGATTCCTTGCTGTCCGCCTTCCAGACTTGTGTGGTAGTGATGGAGTACGTCTTGTTGCAGGTCCTCCGGCACTACCAGCTTCGCCTCTTGGTCACGGTCAGTATCGATTCCTCTCGCGCGTAGGCAGTAGAAATACAGCCCATTCTCGTCGAAGGTTCGGGTCTTATATATCATTCTTTTCAGTCTTCGAAGTCGTCGGCAATCTTGCCACAAGAACATCCCTTTCCACCACTCAGCTCCTCTAGGTCGCCACGGAGGTACGTCTTGATATCTCCGATCCACTTCTCCTCGTCTTGTGCTTGCCGGATTCGATCTATTCTCACGCGCTGTACGATGTCTGACTGTAGCACTTCCGGAGAGCTCACCAGGCGTGTCAGTGATCGCGTCGCGGCCACTCCGCATACCGTCGGCGTCTCGTCCTTCAGGAGCAACAGCTCCGGCAGTCGATTGAGGACGATCAGGTCCTCTCGCTCGGCCTCCGAGGTAATCACGGTGCCTGCCTTCTGATGTAGCCCGTTGCTTGCTAACCGATCTGCGCTTTGATCCCATTCTCGTTTGAGTACTTCGTGAGACGGCCACGATCTCAGCTGATCTAGCGCTCGTTCTCGCAGGGGCGTCAAGCCAGGCGCCTTGCACTCGATCTCGCCACGCATCTGCCTAATCACAAGGTTGGAGTCACCGCAGACGATCAGACGCCCCCTGCCCAAGCTGGACAGTAAGTCGAACACCAACAGTAATCCGAGGTACTCTGCTTCGTTTACCGTGAGGTCAGGCAGATAATTCGACTCCGCTGTGACCACGATCCACTCAGGTAACTTCCATACGATAGCGCTGCATGCACCTCCGCCGCGTTTGATTCGCGACGACCCATCGAAACTCACGACTAACAACTCCTCGCCTTGTTGAACTGTAGGCGGGATTGCGGCGACATATTGGCGTGGTTGCTTTCTCGGAGCGATCGACGACAAGATCGAGTCGACGTTCTCCCGTGGGGTGATGCTTGCTGTAATGGCGCCCAGGATTTCGTCCTCTCCTCGCGTACACCTGAAGGCAACCACTCCTGACGCCATGAAGGCAGTCCCAACGTGCAAGGTGCAAGCAGTCAAGACCACGGACTGCGACAGTGACTCGTGGCTCAGTGGATCGGAGTCGGACGCAGAAGAACGCGCCACAGATCTATCATCGGCTCCTGGACAACGCGCGGTATGGCTATCTTCGGATCCCAGACGGCGGCGACCAGTCAGGCGTGGTGGATGCTTTCGAGGCCTGTGTGCCGGATGTGCACTCTGGATCGCCGGTGCTGGGACGTCGCTCGTACATCGACGGCATTCTGGTGACCGCTGAATCCTGGGACGCCCTCTGCGACAAAGTAGATCGACTGCTGGACACATGTGATCGTTGGAACCTGTCGATCAGCGTGGTGAAGAGCTCATGGGGCTGCCGCAAGGTAGATTACCTGGGACACCGTGTGTCATCTGACGGCCTCGAAGCTCACCCGAAGAACCTGGAGACCCTGACGACTCTGCCATTCCCGCGCACACTGTGATCGATGCAGCCCTTCCTCGGTATCCTCAACTTCTATAGTAGATTCATCGAGGACTTCGCGGTCTACGCGTCGATCTTGTACGAGCTGCGAGAAATGGATTTTCACGAGATGGACCAGAAGCCCGACCGAGTTGCTGGGGACGAGAAACAGATCGCCTCGGCGGACGAGACGGAGAAGTGAGATCGAGCTCGAGTAGCGTTCGAGACGCTGAAGAACAAGATCGCAGACGCGCCAGTGCTCAGACACTTTGACCCAGATCGGACGCCGGTGATCGTCGTCTACGCGAGTGACCGGGCGATCTCTGCGGCCTTGATGCAAGAGCACGACAGCACATACATGCCGGTAACGCTCACCAGTCCCACGTTGAAGGCCAATTAGCTGAACTACGGCACCGTTGAGAAAGAGATCGCGGCTCTTCTCCGGATTCTGGACGTATGTTACACCACGCTGGTCACGAGATCGATCAAAGTGCTGACGCGACACTCCACGCTGGCGTGGCTGGTGCGATCGTCCGGCCTGCAGGGCCGGATGGGCAACTGGGCAGCACATATCTTATGTCAAACCTTGATGCGCAAACACCGTGGGCCACACTATATACACTTTTTGCTGTACCGAGGTTTCATCGTGGACGGAGCATGGAGGCGAAGGCCAATTTGCTCGTAATTTAGGCAGATTTGCAAAAGGGACACAATATGAAACACTTGAAGTGAATATCATTTGCCACAGCCTAAGCGTGTGGGGAAAAGGTTTTAGTAGTGATATTTAAGCATATCGAAGGCCTTTCACCACCTAGAATGACCTCAGTGATGCCCAAATACATGCTGGCTTGTAATACTGGACCCCGACTGGTGAAGGTCTTTAAGTAATGATAACGCTGCCCCCACACCTCCGTCGGGTCGCTACGAGGCCTGCCAATCTAAGTTAGAGCTTGGGCATTCGTATTCAGTGGCTGCTGGCCTTATTATTGTACTTTTCACAAGTCGTTGGACCAAAATGTAGCCATCCCATATGATCCTTCCTAGACCAAAAGCATGCATATATCGACAGTTAGATATAAGGGGTAAAATCTCGTCTAGATTTCAAAAATGGGGTCAGAATCAGCTGAATCGCAGCCATTTATGCGCTGGAAACCCATTTTAGAACGCATTTCAGACGCCTCAGACTTGCGGGAAACGGGTTGACCCTGAGGAGGACTTCTGAATGGAGAACGCCCAATAGCATATTGGTTTGCACAAAATCAATACGCGATGCAGCCACAGCAAATCATTTGAGATTATAATGAGTGGCGCGGATGATACAATCTCAGTATGTAATCAAAAAGGTGAACTGAGTAAAAAGTGTCTAAGTATTTGTGCTCGACAGCCGCTTTTATATTTAGTATTAAAGGTTATCGATATATGTCTGATAATCATTGACATCGCGAAAATGCTTCACCTCACCACAGACTTGGTGTTCCCGTCGACGCTGTAGTCGTACATTTCTGCTGCAACACTGCTTACAACAACCTCCAGACTCATAGCTACACGGTCCCTGGTTAAGTGTCCACTAACGATGCCTGGCTCCTACGCTATCGCCACGAACGTGCAGCGGACTTTCGCCAAATGATGGTACTATATTGATAATGGTGACAAACAATGTTACCTCTCGCCAACTTATGGCACTTTAAAATTATTATGGTACTTTCAAAGTTCTAATCTTGCAAAGGTGCTGTACGTATATTCAATGCGTAGTTAACTGTGAGTTTACTCTTCAAACGAGCTAGGCTGTTGATAGGCATAGGATCGCACATTGTGACCGAACTCTCCGCAGTTTCCGCAGTGCCTACGATATTTGCCGTAGCGCTGTTGGGTGTTTCTCCAGCACTGGCTATGCGCTTCTTTCGGTTGGATCCCTTCGACACTGTAGGAACAGGCTCTAGAACAGTCAATCTTTGGTTATAGCGCTCTGTGGAGGGAGCTTAATATTTGAGCCATTCTCGACGTTGTACAAGGTCAAATAGTATTTCACCAGGTAACAATCGTCAAAGTAGTCGAAAACCGTGTGGTTTAAGTCGAGAGCCGTCAGAACAGCGATCAAATGACTGCACGGAATGCCGTTTTGGCTCATGAAAGAGCACTCGCTCGTCTTTAATCCAATATCGACGTATTTCCGAATGGATATTGCCGATCTCATGTCGTACAAGTATCATTTCGTTGAACTACTCATCTGTATCGAAAGATATCCTGATTCCGCATGTTCAATGTTATATTTGTTCTGAGCGTAGTCAGTGATGACATTCGCAGCTATAATCCACGTTTCAGCTTTCTGCCAGCGAGCATACTTGGAGGCCATAAATGACTCCATGAAGAACAGAACCCTCCCTCCCCGAAGGATTCAGTTCGTGTGCAGGAAGAGCTCGTCCGTTGTCGGATTTCACAAAATTAGAGTACGCCAGCCGTTCAGCTTTTGGGACGACAAGAAGGGGTGTACAGCCCAAGTGTGGGGAGCAATTCGTCGAACATACTCCTCTATATCGTTATTGTCGATACCAAACTGTCGAAGCCGGGATTCGTACTGTTCTTCACACTGTGCGCGCTGGATCTGATAGATCTGCTTTTCTAGATCTGGAATAAACGGGCCTTTAAATTTCTTTTTAATATTTCCTGCTACGTGGCGTGTGCAAAAATGAATTTGCAGGCCCAGTGTAGAACCCGCCGTAATTCCCGCTTTACCTCGATCCATGAAAAATGGAATGTCATTCAGAAGAAGTCCAGCCTTCCTCAAATTTAGTAGGAACCATTGGCAGTTAACGGTGTCTTCAGCAGGTACGAGCCCAACTGCCATCACAATATTTTTCTTGTCGCCATCTTGACTTACCAAGATGAGCGATGTGTTTTTTTGCCCCGCCATTTTCATAATAGCTCCATCGAAGCCAAGAATGCGCTGGGCATTCTTTTGTATGACAACGACGTCTGGGTTTGACAAGAAAGCCCGACGGAAATGGTTGTCGCCGTCAACTTCGAAGTCCATGTGCACCTCCAGTTCATTTTGCAAAACAGAGCCAGTAATGACTTGAGCTCCTGACAACCTTCTTCATAGTTGCCCATTTGCTCACTTTTGATGGTGTCCCGAACTCGGTAGCTCATTCGGTTGCCGACAGGAACTCCATGCAGAGTTTTAACTTGTTTAATAATGCTCTTTCCCCGTACAGAGGCACAGACGGTTGCCGCGGGCAACACACTGATTTGTTTGGCGGTGGGCCTTGGAACACCCGTATAGCCGTTGTGCTTGGCCTCAAACGAACTGAGGAAAAACCCGGAGCCGTTTTTACTCTTGGACCTTAAGACGACGGCGACGAAGGAGCCCTCGTTTCGCTAGAGCATACGTAGACTGTGCCATCCCTCCCCGAGCGAGTCCGACACTGTAGTGCACGTTTACCTTGAGCTAGCACAAAGTTCTTGATGTGCGAGGTCGCCGCTGCTCTTGATTCAAAGTTCATCTTGGCGCGAAGTGTAATTCGCCCTCAATGTCGGCTACGGTGCATTCGTCCATGGTAATTGCCAAATATTCTACACAAAACGTGAAGGCTGGTAAAGTGTATTTATAAATGAGACCACGGCGAGCAAAATAATACTTATCCACCAATTAGTTTTTTCGAGATAATCGCCTCTGTAGTTGACTGACCAGATTTCGTACCTAATCGAAAATTGAAAAATTGATTATAATTTTCACACAAGAAAAGCGTAAAAAAACACTGCTATTCGACAGCTCTTTACATGAGCTTCCGATAATATACGAAATAACAAAAATCGGTAAAATATTGGGAGCACACGGCTCCCAAACGTATCGATAATTTGACCCCGTGAAAACACGGAATAACTTTTTTCTGATGACTGTATCACTCGTATTCGACCATGGTATGCTGCATTTACGGGGCAATTTTACTCGACGTTGTTGCCCCTACGGGTAAAAATAGTGCCAGCAAATCCTAATCTGGTTACTAGTTTGAGTCAATCTTTGTGCACATGAGATATGGATACTATATCAAATCTAAATTGAAGATATACTAGATGAAAAACAGAACGTGATTTTCGGTCAAACTAAATATTTTCTCTATTCTAGAATTAAAAGCATTATTACTTTTAACGACACACTAGTCCTGATGTGGAAACCATTTGGCTCAGTATGTGCGTCACAAAACTTTTACGAATGGTGTATTTTTTCTTCCGAATTTGATACACGCTAAATTGTGATTTCAGGAATGACCCACTAGCGGCTCTAAATGACAGTAAGCGTATTACTTGAGACGATCCTCTTCTCCGCGATGCACCACCACCAGCTCCAGAAGACGACGTGATAATGGAAGCTCCACCATCACATACGCAAGGCAAGGCTAAGCGAGATCACTTAGCAAATGTTTTCCAGAAGTATCGTAGCTGAAATACTAGTTTATTTCTGTGCTGCATTCACCCTTTCGTATAGAGTTGCGTACAGTAAACTCTAGTAGCTCGACTTGCCGCAGTTGCATTCTTATACTCTCTTAATGCTGCACATTGAAATTCGTCTGCAATTCTAGAAGATGATCGGGATTGTCTTTCTGTGGAGTCATTGAAGCAGCAACAACCTCCAATACCAGACTGCATAGCAGCAGCAAGTTGCACGACAGGGGGCTTGTCGAGTTTCGGCGCATTCACCGGCTTATTTTCTTCAACGTCGCTTCCTATAGGTTAGAGTCGAACCTTCCGTCCCCACTACTACCAAGTACATTGCTAAAAGCATTGTTCGAGATACCCCAGTAAGTTTCGTTCATATTCGACAGTGGGTTATCCAGTTTCTTTTAGCTCCCCCTTGCGCTTTCCGTACTCGAACTTTATCTCCTTGAACTTGGCTGACACCTGGTACAGTCAATAATGTAACCGTTAGTAAATAAGCACCGCATCTATCGAATATTCCAGCATGTACGGTCTTGGTCTGCTCAAATGACCCGGTTGAGTCTCTGCGAGAGCGTACTGGCGAAGAGCTAACGCGCTAGAGCTTGCTTGATATTGGTGCCAGCCGTGTTGATCTTCCCACGCACTTCCCTTTCCTCAAAGCGCAGACTGGGCGGCTCAGTGACCATATCGTTCGTACACTTGACACGTGGCACCGCTTTGCTTGAGAGAGTAGCTTTTTCGTGTGACTGCTCACGAGTAGCAGCAGCATTCACCACAGTATCGCCGTCGACGACAGTGTTAGGATGTTTTGTAGCGACGTCTGAAGAGGTCGGTGCCTTGAGAGGCAGCGCGTCATTCTGCTTGGGCCCCTCTGCGACGGCGCCGGGGCACACTGCAGCATGAGCTTCGTCAGTGGGTTTAGAGCAAAGTGGTCGCATCAACCAGTGTGTGCAACTTTGAAAAATGCCGCGTGGCAAACTGTTAGGAAGTACTTGGACCAGCTCCAGAATCGCATAATTTAACCCTAGCCTCTATTCTGGCGTAGTCCGTTCCAGTACTTGGACCATGGCCTAACCTAATCGACCCACCCATACATGTTGAGTACAACCGAGCATCAAACATTATTAACGGTAATTTTTTTATTTAAATGCTGCATTAGCTGCAGCATTACGAGCGTAAAAAATACATTGACAGGCATAGAACATTGCATGTAGGCTGTATATGCATATGTGTACCTCCGCTCGCGCCCTACCACGAGCATCGTGCACTGACGTCGTTTTCAGGCAGCCGTGCGGCCCAGCGACCCCATTGAGATCGCTTGGGTACACTAGGTTGCAAACCCGGAAATAGTTGACGCAAGACTGACCAATCATAGGGCAATGTTTCGGATCGCATCCCGTTATGAGCAACCCTTTGTGTGAGGGGGTCACACAGCACCTTGCACACAGGAAGTGCTTCTGGTTATTTACTACCCAGATGAACGTTGGTTCACGTGTTCCCGGCCGTAAAGGGAACGGTTTGCTACTTAAACGAGTAGATGGAAGACCAATGTCTTATCGGATAGCTTAGCTTGAGCTGTCATACAAACACGAAGTCACCTATAGTAACGCTATCTAGATATGCAATGATTGGTTCAGCTGCCTCTGGTACAATATTCGCTGCATGTCAACCTATACCTGTCTATGCATCACACAATGACGGCTCCTACCTAATTTCAGCCAATCACAGAGCCCTATGCCAATGGGAATGCCCTTTGAACAGAGCAATTGTTCAAACCATTCCAACCAAATATGGTTGGAAGTTTTCAAGAATATTTTGTATTGAATACAAAGTTTCATATAGATGCATATTCTTAAACTTCCTCAAGTTTTCGACCAGGTCGACAGTACTTATATCTCCAGAACGTGAAAATACATGCGCAGAACATATCTAGAGCGCTAGTCTACGCGCTATGTGATGCCCGCCTTTGAAATCATTTCGTTAGCTCGAGGTGTCTTCGTGCGAGGTCTAAAAACCAAGTAAAGAGAGACAAAATGTTAGTTGTATTTGTTGCGAAGGGCGCAGCATGCGCTCCCCTCTCATAGTGTACGACAACGCACAGTATAACCCGTAACGCTCGACCCTGTCTACCTTGGTCACGGTCGGGCCCGCCCGACAAGCTCCTTGGTCAAATTCCCGCCTGGCTGCCACTGTTGAACACTAAACATGATACTCGCTGACACGCGCTCGCTGCCGCCGTCATGGCACCGCTTGTCAACAACATCGCAGCATCCAAACTCGCCGCAGACGAACCGCCAACAATATATACACCGTTTTCTTCTCCTCCAACGCGCGCCAACCCGACGATCTTCGCCTTCTGCTCCGCGCCCAACTTTGCCACACTGACGACACGCACCCCACATCGTCACGAGCGCCACTGCTGTGGCCCTGAACGACGCTCAATGCCATATCAGCCGCACCGCTACCTAAGCTGCTGCTTGGCACAGTCACATCCGGGTCATCACCACTAGACGAAGAGACACCAGACACACGAACAGCTCCATCGGACCTGCTCGACGACGTAAAACCACCCCTGACTTCTATCGACTCGGGATATCGAACCAGCGAGCCGCCGGCGCTAACGAATGTGTTGGGTACCGCCGAGCCGCTGGACCCGCCATTACAACGTTCGCTGAGACACCAGCCCTTTGTTGCTAGTTCACGTGCTGCGCCTAGACCACTATCCACCGCTTCCCCAGGCCCAACGACACCACATCAAACGCACACACAGTGGTAGCAGCAGTGCTCTCAGTCGGGCCGTCACAGCTCGACACTCTGTTAGCGCTGCTTGACTGAGACAACGCCACCAGCCAAAACCTACTGGGACACCCGACATGAACCGCGCTGCTTGACTGAGACAACGCCACCAGCCAATACCTACAGGGACACCCGACATGAACCGCGCTGCTTGACTGAGACAAAACCTACTGCGACACCCGACACGGATACGCGGTCTGCCACTGTAGCCGCTCAGCCAGGCTGCAGCGAAACTTCGCAGCTGCTAGCCGTTCCGAGGAATACGAAGGAAGCGCCGCCACCCCGAACCAGGAGCCACAAAATCGAAGCATCCGCTAGTTGCTGAGGCGCACAAAGCGGCATTTACCGGTCACATCACTGATGTCTAGGGTGCCTCTGCCAGATGAAACGGAAGCACCGCAACGGACGACAACCTCACTTGCGCCGGTTGAGCCCACACAACCGGGCAAGGCAACATCGCCTGCAGGATCAGTCTGAACCACGCGCTCAAAGAACCGCCGCGAGCTTGCACCGAACTGTGACCCGCATGATAGCACCGCCATAACGCCGAACATATCGTCAATAGCGTAAGGGCAAACGCACCACGACACCATGGCCGGACGACACGGGCACACGGCCTACGAACGCACTTGACGCCCTGTTTTACTGGTGGGGGCAAAAAGGATTTTTACAAACGATTATCTATTGCTAAGTTATAGAATAAAAGAAGTACTTTTACCGTGACACAAAACGAACACATTCAATACCTGTATTGGTTGGAATCCCGGTTGGACAGTTAGAATTGTTACGGTATGGTACTATGTACAATGTACCAGGAAGAGTGAAACGTCACTCTTTATGTAACTAGGGTATACCTGGGTTGTACCCCGTTTCATCCCCCCTTAGCTGAGAATCTCATGATACTGCCTGCCATCACAACTGATTCTCCGATCAAGACACTGAAATACGCAATTCTCACACTGAGCTGCTACGCGTCTGGTGTGGCTCTCAGCCACGCCCACAGTGATTTGTGCTCTCAAAGCACACTGGGACCTGCATCCCCACTCCCACAACTGTGTTGGCTGCGCAGCCAACACTGAGAGCTGCCTTAGCTCCTGCGCTAGCGCGCACAGTGCTTTGGTGCGGGGTGCACTATCATCCGAACGTGTGGCGTTCGCCCACAGTTCGTACTGGAGGACACGACCGTCCTCGTGAACGCGTCCGGAGCACCGCAAGGGACAACACCGCTAATGGCAACACCTATCCAACAACGAAGGGAGCTCTAAGTTCACCTCGGGCCATGCCTTCGTCCCCAGCAAGGATCCATCCTTGTGGGTGGAGCTTCTATCATCATACCGACGACGCGTAGGTGTATCTAATCGACGCCTGTACTCAATCGTGTTGAGGCACACAGCCACCATATTGCTAGCGTGCTGGTGTCTGATATCAACACCACATACCAAGATGATACTCAATCGTAGATGTGGCGCATCCCAGCACCATGCCACTGCGATGTTGGTATTTGGCATTGACACCAGGTACTCATGCGGTACTAAACCATGGTGGGGCAAGTTGCCATCACCATGGTGCCATTCTCGGCGCGGCAACAGTTGCAACTGAGTGCGTTACCCCGACCGGTACCTGGCTAGTTGTGTGAGCACTCGTGCTCAATACATGGATCATGGTTCAACGACCCGCGTCTAGCGCCCGTGGTGCCCACCACGCGAACAGTGTTAGCGATAGGAACTAGATCCCTAACCAAAACATGTCCATATTTTAGCTACCGTTGTGGCCAGAGTACTTTGTTCGCCTTGAGCTGGTTTGAGGCATCGCAGCTATAAGCCGGCTAATTGTCTCCAGCCTGGAGTCGACGTCCATCGACACTTAGTTTCGGAAGGAACTTGGTCGTAGCTCCAAGACCAGAGAAGAAATGAATTTCCGAGCCCTCCCCACTTAATCTTGAGGCCACTGAGCATCCTGTGGTGTGTGATAACCACAGGCAACCATGACGGCTGTCTGCCTCGTGCAAGACAAGGGAGGAAATGTGGTTCCGACCTCTTCAAAAGCCTCCTATTGTGAAGAGAAGGAGACAAGTGGATCATACCACGGGATCGTCGGCTTTTCAGATGAATAGGAAGATGGTGCTATCAAAGAGCCTCGGGAGATCTCGAACGACCTAGACCGGCAGCAGGAGGACTTCCAAGCTTCCCAGTAACAGATGTGTGGGGTTCCCGAGACAGCACCCGTCGGACTGGGAGTTGCCATCCACCCGAGAGGTATTGGCCTCCCGAGGAAAACTCTGGGGTCGGTCTCTTCCCGGAGAAATTCTTTTCTCATCGCAGGCTTATTAGCGGCCACACTTCCTAGGGCGCTTATGAACGCGCCCTAGTCCAGAAGAAGAAGTTGTTCGCCGACAACTTGGAGGGAATCCGATGCGCACTTCTCACGCTGCACCGGACCCCACGGTTATCAAATCTCAGAACCCAAGCGCGATTGCTGCTGCTTACTCGACTTGTCTAGGGCGCCCTTGTCCAGAACAGAGGAAGAGTTCAACTCTTCCAGAGTGGCCTATTGGTTTAAGAGTACCGCCTCGGCAATCTCTCCAGCCTTGCTTCTGGCCAGAAAATCTTCCACCGCCATTTCCTCGAGGTTCAGTACCTATGATACCTTCTGGCAACGGCTTCAAGTGGATGTCGAATGCCTTGACAGGTAAATCGATCTCGCTATCAAAGATGTGATAACACTCTCTCACCGGCTGCGACTCCAGTCAGAACATGGTTCAGAATCGGCTCGCGGCGGTGGCAGCGTCGTCGACGGCAACCGCGTAAATGGCACTTCATTATCCACGTCGTGTGATGTCTCACTGGTGACATCTCAGGCACTCAAGGCTTTGTGAGGAACTGCGGTACCCACACAGGAAGCGCAATCTCAGGAAATTCAAGCGCTCCATCACGTTGCCATGAACTACATGGCTGTGCCGAACAAAGGCACACCCGGACATTTGGTGTGGCAAGGCTACCAAGGCCTGCTCGTCCTGGCCTATGGGGCGCGAGAAGTCGCCAACTGCAAGTCCGCAGTCACACCCCGTCATTCTGGTTCGCATAGTCACTCTCAAAATGTTAAATGGAGCAATCATTTCGAAAACCCCGGTTGAAATCGGGTTTAGATCGCAGTCATTTCGATACTGTCGATCGACAGATTTGCACCCATGTCAGGTAAGGTGCGACAGGAATATAGAAGGCCAGTTTGGCAATCAACTAAAAAGACTAAGTATTAACAGAGTGACTTGTGCCTGGTCAACAACAAGTATCTTGGACTTCGAGACTACAAGTAACGGGAAATTGCAGTAGCCCATACATTAATCAAGTCAAACTTACAAAGTACACGTGTTGATTGCCGGAGTTAGCAGCTAGGCCGGCCCGACTGTTGTCGCTCTCGCCCTCGACTCCTCGCCATAGGAAGCGGCCAAGCCTCCCAAGTATAGCCTTATCTACCCTATGTAAAGGAACCCATGTCGATCAAGATCGACGACCTATCTGGCGCGTAGCCTGAGTAATATCCACGCTACGCCACCCCCCATCCATCCTACGCCCCACCAAGGCAGAACCAAGCGCAGGTCAAGCTTCTCTTCTGTCCATCAGAGAAGTATAACCAGCCCCGCCGGCGGGTATACAAGATGAGCCCTCAGCAACCCCACGGTTATCGGAGTAACCCCTCCGTTAGTCGGCAGTCCGGGGCGCTGTGTGTGAGATCGGTCGCAACGTGATTTTGCGATACCCACTCCACCACAGCGAAGACTGCGGGCGACACCGTGGTGCGAGAGTTCATCGAACACAAACGTTCAGGTCCGTTGAGGGCCCTTGATACTTCCTTCACCCTACCAATGGCTAGTCCGCTAAAGACCAGCCCACATCCGCCATTCTGACGTAGGGTACATAGAGGTGTCGCTATGCCAAGCGACATTCCGGCGGCGTGTCAGCGCCCCAGAACTTATCAAACGTTCAAGGGGCAACGTGAGAGCCACGTCTCTCTAGGCTAAGCCTCGTGGTGCGCACAACGTGCACACCCATGGCAAGAACTCAGTAGGGCATGTCGGCTCTACTGAGGGGCGGGAGCGGGGGGGGGGGCACCTTACTGGTCATGGAAATACACGCTGATAGAATCCATGCCCGCCGCATCCGTAGTGGCGGACCAAGCGCTCGACTGAGCTTAAGTCGATGGGCTCAGGCTCGCTGTTTGCACCGGTATCTACGGGCTGCGCAACAGCAGGAGACGTACCCGAACTACGGTTCTACTCCGGTTCGCGAGTTACACCTGCCGAGCAATACATACCTTGACGAATCTGTGTGGTCAGTTGCGGGCAACCTTCCTATCTGCGAACAACCAGTCCCGCCAGCGCTCGAGCATTCTTGTCTGTAAGCAAGGGAAAACGCAAGCAACACAAGTATGTGCAAGAGATGCGCACATTGGTGGCATCGCTGGCAGGGAATCCACTGCCTGAAGACAGTTTTCATGGCGACGGCCAAGCCCGATCCTGGCGGTGTTTCACCTCCCGAGGAATACCGGCCTACTTGTGGCTGTATTTTACTCGAAGGGCGATTCCAATCGCCTCCTCCATAGTTGTCGCAGGCACACGTTATAACGACGTGCGTCCACGACCAACCTTCAGTCAGTACAAGCTGTGGAGTACAATTTGCCCAAAGATGCCTCCCATCTTCCGAACAAACACGAACTGCGAGTCCTTCAACTGAGGAAACTAATTTCGGTCCATCGTGGCTCGAACGCGGAGACCACAGAGGATCCGGGCAGTGTAATCTACCCACGCAGGCGTAGGATTGACTACAAATCTACCAAGTGTGAGGGGGTCACTCAACATTTTGTACTAAGGAAGTGCTTATGGGTATTTACTACCCAGTGAACGTCAGTTGAAAGGGGACGGTTTGCTGCGTAGACGAGTAGATTGAAGACTGGTGTATTTATACGTTAAGCTTAGCTTGAGTTGTGATACAAACACGATGTCACGTATAGAAAAGCTATGTAGATATCTAATGGTTGGCTCAGCGAGCCTCTGGTACCTTGTATCAGTTAGAATGACACGTCACTTTTCATGTAACTAGGATACACTTGGACTGTACCCCGTTACACATAGGCTAGACACAAACAATACACGAGGTGGGATAGTTTTTTTAATGATGCTAATTTTAGACATGAAATGTATGCTCCCTGGCCGGCACGCTCGTACTTATGGGTACGTCTAACCCACCGATTTTAGTTTTTGGCTTCTATCGCCCATCTTCTGTGACGGTTCTGTAGAGCCACACAACGAAAGTAAGACACGTCACGCTTGCGCTCCCCCCACTATACCGAATCAGAGTACTCGTGGCCAGTCCACAATTCACAAGTACCACTCTCACTTGAAAAATAATATGGTAGTCAACACACACAGGTGGCCCTGAGTATGCCAGATCCGTGCAACCGTGTAGCAGAACTATCTCAGTCGATTACTTGGCTGCCATCGAGGGTAGCTTGATTCCGCTCAAACAAATATCCAGAAGGAGCGCCTTTTTTCAAATAGCGAAGATTGCTGCCGTGCTTGATCCCCGAGGCAAAGCGCTGCTGCCAAAGGTCGTCGACGATATGGACTCCATGAAGCAATTTGTTTGTGAGGAGTTCGAAGCTGGATACCAGCTGACAATTGATGCTCGGCAACATGCAACTAGGTCCCCCAAGTGAGCGCCCGGAATCAGCTAATCGACGATAACATCGGTGTAGATGAATCCACAACCCTGAACGGCGAACCGTTTTCATCGGAGCTAGAGCGCAGGCTTCGTCATCGAGACAAGGGGATGAATTCGACAACAAAGAGTGATGCAGTTTGCATGTGGGTGCGAAGCCTAGAACAGTTCCCTCGGACCCAAATGATGGCCTGATATTTCCTTGCTGTGATGGCAACAGCTGTTCCCAGTGAGCATGCGTTCTCTACGGCCGGCGCCACGGTGAGTGATCGGCGAGCTTGGCTTGGGGAAGGCGCAGTCGCAGCGGTCTCTGAGATGCAGTCACTTCTCAAGTTCAACGAGGCTACCGCTAAATACGAGTCCAGCACCGACTGATACAGCAGCTCGACTCAGGATACACCGGCAATACATGTGCATTTAATTTCTTCTGCTTGCACTCTTTGATCCACTAATAAAATTAATCACAAGTTCGATGTCTCTTGTGGTCACAATTAAACGTTCCATAAGCTCACAACGCCGGCAAGAACACCAAATACTACCCATTCTCTACCGCGTACGGCTAACGCGACGCCGAGAGATGCCCCATACTTCAACTTCTTCTTGTAGCTCGACGGCAAGGTCAGGTGCTCGAGCGATACCCCAAAATACATGCCATACCCCACCATGAACGCATACCGCGAGGGGAAAGCGAATGAGAGCTCGGCCGACCAACCCCACGACGGATTGGTCGCCATTCCCCGCCACGATCATGTAGCCCGACACCGACGTGGCTTCAGAGATCACCCAGCCGAAGCCACAACGATAAACACGATATGCCCCAGTACGAACCTGCATCTCGACAGAAAGGCAGCAGAAGCGCTCGTCAAGCCGATGCGCGTGCCGCGCTTTCCGTCGTGGTCGACAGTACGGCGGTAGAAGAGCTCACCAGGCCGAGCACAACGACGAAAAGCTTGAACATACTCCACTCTAAGCGAATATCTCGACAACACGGCGGTAACATCTCGCCAGGCCGAGGTCTTACACGGAAAGCACGGGCCACCCCAGTACGAATGCGCATCGTGACAGCAAGGCAGCAGAAGATTTTGCCAGTACCACGACGATAAGCACGGCCCACCCCAATATAACGCGCTTCTCAACAGCAAGGCGACAACACCTCGTCTGGCCGAGCCCGTCGACGAGCCCCACTGCGAACGCATAACTCGTCGACACGGCGGCAACAGCTCGCCTGGCCAAGCCCCACGACGAGTAGGACGACATATCTCACTAGAAACTCGCATTTCGAAAGCAAGGCAGCAGCAGAGCTTGCTAAGCTGACCTACACGACAAATGGTATAAAAGGCTCCTCCATGAACGCGTAACATAACAGCAATGCGGACATGCTCGCCAGGTACGCGAGTACGTGCTCGAAACCCCGCCGGGCCGAGTGAGTCGCATATCCCCTCCACGGACGAGTAGATCGACAGTAAGATGTACTTAGGTTCCGAAGTACGCGCCACGAACAGGGTCACGCGAGCTCGATTCGTAGCAGCGATGAGTTGGGTTGTTCTCCCGAGTCCGGAGAAGAAAAGTCTAGATTCGCCGTTGATGATGTATCAATACCAAAAGACATAATAAAAGGAGATCTACAATAAGTTGAGAGCAAATGGTGTTTTCCTGTTTATTTCTCCCAATAAAATCATGACGAGTATCTTTATATTTTTATGTATTTTTATTTTTGGAGAGGTTTAACCTGCATATATGGATACCGATTGTCGAATTCAGTCGAAACCAATCGATTATGATTGTAGGCAATCGATTCATAATCCGATTGGCTCGAATTGGTCAGATGAAGCTACACAATCGGTCTGATTGAGTCGATTTGCCATTTCTGGCCGTGATGGCCTTCGTTGGACAACCAGCGTCGCCATCAGTGTTGGCACGGCTTCGCTTCGGAGGGCTTAGTTCCATTCTCGTCGACATGCTGTTTTGGCACAGCTAAACTTAGCTTTGTAGTGTCGCCAGCATCTACACCACAACAGCCTTTGTTGTTGCCGGTTTGTCCTTGAGATTGTAAAACGCAAATTGAATTGATTCCTTAGCCTATTGCTAGGACTGCATGTTATGTAGTTCGGATTTCCCTGTGCACCACGTAGGTAACCACCATGTAGCAGTTTCCTACGACTTTTGTCACAAGTCGTAGATTTTTGGCGACGACGCTTTGTGTCGTCGTCGTTGCAGCAGGCTAGCCAAGTGACCAACACTACATTCCGCCAGAGAAGCACGTTGGCCGGAAACTGGCGCGCCCGAACACATACGCTGGTACGCATGTAAACTCATTGTTAGGTCTGTAAGCGACTTCTTTTGCTGTAGCTACATGTAGTTACCTTTCCTATGTCTATACAACCTTTTGTGGGACTGTACAATGCGAAAAACCAGCGTTAGCGCGCTTACAACATTGTGCTGGACTTACGGCAACGTTTAATAATGGAGATTTAGTCCTTCCAGTTAGTGCATGATAGGTTACAGTAAGCTTATAAAAGTTATCTTCTAATATGTATGCTACTCGGTTGCAGCTAGAGCGGCTTGGTTCGCTTTTCAGACGCGCGACAAGCGATCCAAGTTGCCTGGATACCATTTTCATCGTGTTGTATTCTGATGCGCTCAGTTTTATCAGATTTATACTTGGTTTTTGTAAGGAAGTTAAGCATCCAGGTGTCTCACAGGTGGTGGAACGGCCTACCTGGGGGATAGAAGTTAAAGGTAATTAACCTTCACAACGTTAATAGGTTTTGTCTACCTAAGGGCGAGGTCGGAGTAGAATAAACAGCAAAACTTAAAGAGATAAACCGCTTGTGCTTGGTCAAATCGCCAGAGGAAAAAAAGAGCATTATCTCTTTTAATTTGTGACCAACGCGAGGTTCTTTAAGCAAAGTGAAAAAAAACGGGATGATCGGGTTCTGATAGACGCATTCTTGCAACCCATCACGGGTAGTGTCACATATGTGTAGTACAAGAGTATCTCATTAATTTATCTCTTTTTTACCTCGAAATGATATACTGCCTTTGTGATACTGTCCAACTTGAAACTGGATACAATGTGATGATAGTAAAAATCTGTCAAATGAGGTCAAAATTAAAGGTTTTGGTGAGAATAAGGGTACAAATCGACATGAAATTACTTGCCCGCCCATTCTAAGTGGTTTTCATCGGAAATAGTCTTTAAGGCTCTTGTTCAAGTAGCAGCAGATGTTCTCTACCAAGGGTTTGTTGTGGCTGCTACAGCTTGAGCTTCGTTGCCGAGGTTGCTGTGCTTCGCCTTGTCCAAATAAACACCCCAGAGCCTACCAAAATATTAATTTCGGAGGTGAGTTAATCATTGGCAGACATTACATCGCCATTAACTTCCAAACAGGCAAAGAATACTTGCTACCGCGAGATGCCATTTACCATGGACAGCGTAGACGTTACGCAACTTGGCCACACCGTAACCAAACTAGCTGCCCCGCCCGACATTATAGAGGTCTCAAAGCCCCCCCCCCCCAAACCCCTCCGTACGTTCTACCTAGAATTGCCTATTTTCCTCCGACCCCTGACATGGAAGATTAAGGAGGGGCATGTGCTGTAGACAATAAAAGAGAAGCTGTTAAGGTGGTGAAGGAGATGGAAAAAAGAGGTTATGGAAGAAATGCAGGCGCAAAAGCCCTTGGTAAGAGTCGAGCAACGAGGGTCAAGGCAAAGCCAGCCAAGAGGATACAATGGAGTAATGAAATGGTGGCGGAGCTCCTACATTTGCGTTTTAAGGACACACACAACATCAGCAGATCTGGATAGCAAACCAGAGTCCTTTGCGAACTTGAATGCCGATTTAGTGCCGCCACATACCTTGGACCAGATAGAACCTCCTTGAGCTCGCTTGTATCCTTTCTTGACTTCATGTCTTGTGATGTCCAGACGCACACCGCGACCTGCCTTGCGAGCCTTGAGTGCCTTCTCATATGAGGCAGGGTGAAGATGGATAACTGATCCATTACCCTTGAGTTGGTTAGCTGTAAGACTTAGCTTACCAGTCTTGAAAGCTTTGGTCAGCTTGGGGCCTGGAATATCACTGAAGATCGTTAATTCACGATACATGATTAATCTATATTTTCTAGACTAAAGTATGGTTAAATTTAAATCTATCATTTTTGAGAATACTTGAGGTTTCTTGAGTTGCTTGGAATAGAGCCAAAGTAAGCAGAAAGGACCACAATAATCCCCGTAAGTACCTTGGTATTGCTTGGGATTGTTTTATTTTTCAATACCATACTTTGTTGGAGCTGCCTCTCCCATACTATCAAAGTACTCCCCATCATGTACAGCCGTCCAGTGGCCAACCTCGAGGTTAGGTGGCTGTAGTAGAACCAGATATGAACCTTTCTTTGAGATAGGTTTTGTTATTTCATTCGATTCATAGATGTCATCGAGATGTACGCCAAGCTTTTTCGCGAGATCGATCAGATCATGTTCGGACGTGATCGGCTTGATAAGGTCGCTCATAATAATTAATTTCGTTCAAACTATATTAGAAACCATATACAATCAACGATGAGTGAAACTCAACTATCCGACCAATATTTGTACCAGAGCTCGCTCAAGAGCGATCCGGAGGTCAAGGTATCTTCTGGCAAACGAGTACCGCTTGTTATCGATCTGAATCAGGGTTCGTACCAGAATGGTGTCATTACCATTGATGCTACTGCTCAGCTTAACGGTTCAGAAGGATTCGCATGTCTTCGCGATGCTTACATCATGCTCCCTTACAAGGTATCGATGAAGAATGGTGCTACTGCTCAGACCGCTGCTGTCAATCGTTTCTGTGCTACTCTAAAGTGTGGCAACTGGAATGTCTTTGATAGCATGTCGCTGGAACTCAATGGCAAGACCATTGTCTCGATGGCTGATTACAAGCTGTTTTGGAACAATGTCCGTGCTCAGACGGAGTATAGTCCTCAGTACGTTGAAAAGCATGAAGCGGAGCCCTTCCTATTTCCTGATGCCGCTCAGTCCGCTTTGTACAGCTCTGCCACGAGATCGACTACTGGAGATGGATACACTAACACTACCGCATTTTCATCTTCTTTTACTACCATCGGACCCACTGGTGGAGCATCTATCCCTAATGATGGCTTTGTTCGCCGACTTCTATCGAACCCTCCTAATGCTGGCTCTGACTTCTCTACAGCGTGGCCTTCGGTTGGCGGCGTTGCTGCCTCTACTACCATCGCTAACCAAACGGCTCGTGGTGCTTTCGTAGCTGGTGCTGCTACTGCTAACGCTATTATGGGAACGTGGAACTACATGCTTAAGGTTAAGCTAACTGATCTTCATCCGATCTTCAAGGAGCTCGATTTGATGGCTAACCCTCAAATCCGCCTGCGTTTCCGCGTCAATCAGGGTACTTCGTCTGTTGCTGTAGATGCTTCGAAGGGCATGTCGCTAACCAGTACTACTCTCGCGAGTGGTAATGTGTGTCCTGTGATGGCTGCGGCATCTTCTACTGGTAATCCTATGGCTGGTGTTTTTGCTGCTTCTGCCCCGTTCAGTATTTCGTGGGGTGCTGTTGTCAATGCGCTTGAGCCTAATATTGATGGTACTTACATGCCATTCACTACTTCCCGTCTGTATGTACCGTTCGTACATCTTGAGAACCCTCAGGCAATTATCTCCAAGCCTGTGAAGAAGGTTCGATACAACGATTGCTATGCTCAATGGTTCTACCAGCGTGCTGGTACTGGTAAGCAATCGACTCAGCTTAATGCTGCATTCGATCTTCAGCTATCGGCTTCTGTTAAGAATGCTAAGTACGTTATTCTCCTTCCTTTTGCTGAGCAGACTGGTAGTTTCGCTTCCGCGGCTGTACAAGAGTTCCAGAGTCCGTTTGATTCGGCTCCCTGGACTCTTCACCCTGGTTCCAGTATCCGCAACTTTAACGTTCGTATTGGTTCCCAGCAGACGTTTGACATCAGCCACGACTACGACTTCCACCACTTCACTAATGCAATCGCTAAGATCGCTTTGATTAATGGTGATCTGACTCCTGAGCCGGCGAATGGTCTTCTTGTCTATCAGACCTGGTCGCTAACTAACCGCGTTCTGATTGCTGACGTTAGTCGCCTAACGGAACGTGATGTACCTCAGGCCATTCAGGTCCAAGGTGTTAATGCTGGTTGCCAGGGTACAAACATGCTCGTATTGGTTGTGAGTGAGCAAGAGCTCTCCAACGATCGTCTAACGGGTGAGGTTCTTGATTTCACTACGGCTTAAATAATTAATATTTTGATAAAGTATGCTAGCTATCTATATAGATACCATGGACACAACTATTACGTTCGGCAAGAACAAAGACTGCTCTATCCAGACGGTGTACGAAAAGGATCCTAGCTAGTGTCGCTGGCTTCGTAATCAATCAAATTTAGATGAGGAAATTGCCAATTTTCTTATGAGCAAGTTTGCAAATGGATCCGATGATGGATCGTACCTTCTAAATTTCGGGAAGTACAAGGGCAAGTCCGTAAAGCAAGTATTTGCTATTGATGAACAACATCTACAGTGGTTGCGTGCATCCAAATTCGTATCTGAAAAGGCGCCGAAGCTATGTGCTGCTATTGATGAGCTGATGTAAGACAATGACTTCTTTTTCTCTCAATAACCCATATGAAACTTGAAAGGAAAACAAAGTATGACTGGATTCATTGCATTGAAGTAAATCCATTAGTTCGCTCATCATTCACCAAGATGTTAGCATTTACATCGAGTGGTTTTATGCTCCATAAATGCTCGTTCTCCGAAGTTGGCATGGTCAAAACCCAAGCTTTATGCGTTGGGTAAGTACAATGATGCGCGTAATTCCAACGCTTCATAGACTTACCACATGGACATGAAACGTTATGATGGAGTCGAGCCTTCAAAATAATATCCATCATTTTCTCTGCTTTATCAATATCCGATACTGCTACAGGGAATTTACTTATCGGGTGGATCCAGCACCTTTCCTTCGATTTCGATTTTGGACACAGCCCACCAGTTTTCATAATAAAGTTGCACATTGTTAATATTGAAACCTTGCCTATAGACTTAGTAGTTTATCCTTCAGGATCAATCTGAATTTGGTTTTCAAAGTCTATCCGAGTCTTCTTCAGTCTCAAGGAGGTTGTGAAGCTATATCTGAAGTGTTGCCTGCTCCTCTCACTCTCAGGTGGTCGAGAGGTTGTCCTCGTTGAAACCGGCTGTCGCTTCTAAAGAGACGAGAGCATTTAAAACTACTTCTGAAGTGGTGGCGCTTTCTCTCGTTCTAAGGTGGTCGAGAGGTTGTGTCGTCAAAGTCATAGCATTGCATTCGAAACGGTTAGCCCTATTCTCCTTGTTAAATAAAAAAGCTAAGAAAAAAAACTGTCGGTGTAATATGATGGCTATTACTACTAACGGTACATACAGGCGAGACGTAGTGAAAGGCATGTAAGTTCCATCAATAGTGGGTTCAAGTGCATTGGCAACAGCACCCCAAGAAACTGCAATCGAACCCGCAACAGAAAGTGCGCTATTCATTGGATTGTTACTTGCAGATGAAGCAACCATAAATGGACAAGTATTACCGCTCGAAAGTGTAGTACTCGTTAGCGCCATTCTAAGGGAGCTATCAATATCGATAGCTGAAGTGCCCTGATTAACGCGGAAACGAAGACGGATTTGTGGGTTAGCCATCAAGTCAAGGTCCTTAAAAAAAAAGATCCACAAGTTTGATTTTCAACATATAGTTCCACGTTCCCATAATAGCACCAGCAGCACCAGATCCAGCTGCGAAAGCACCACGTCCAAGCTGATTAGCGATGGTAGTTGTTGCAGCAGCAGCACCGGTAGATGGCCAAGTCGTAGATGAGTCAGCACCAGCATTTGGACGTTTGAAAGAAGACGCTTTGCAAAACCATCATTTGCAACCGACGCTGAAGCAGAAACAGTACCGGCGACGAAGGAGGTCGAGATTGCCGTGTTATTCGAATACCCATCTCCAGCATTAACAGCTGTAGCGCTGTACTTGGTTGATTGAGCAGCATCCGGGTATAGATACGATTCAGCCCCACGCTTCTCGACATACTGAGGACTGTACCCGGTCTGAGCGCGGATAATGTTCCAGAACAGCTTGTAGTCTGCCATCGAGACAATGGTTTTACCATTGAATTCAAGCGATATCGAATCGATGACGTTAAAGTCGCCACACTTGGGAGCAACACAAAATCGGTTGGCTGCAAACTGTACATTTGTAGCGTGCGTTTTCTTCGTCGATACCTTGTATGGTAGCATGATGTACGCATCACGAAGGCAGGCGAAGCCCTCGCTTCCGTTTAGCTGAGCCGTAGCGTCAATAGTAAAAACGCCATTTTGGTACGAGCCTTGATTAAGATCGATTACAAACGGCAGACGCTTGCCAGCGGAGACTTTAATCTCCGGATCGCTCTTGAGAGAGCTCTGGTACAAATATTGGTCGGATAGTAGAGTTTCACTCATTGTTGAGATTCTATATGACATGTAATATACTTTTTCAAAATTAATTATTATGGAGCTCGTCAAGCCTATCACATCCGACCACGATCTTATCTAACTTGCCAAGCGTATTGGGGTACATCTCGATGATATCTTTGAATCAAGTGACATAACGAAGTCGCCCCCAAAGAAAGGTACATATCTGATTTTGCTACGACAAGCTAATATGGATGTAGGACACTGGACGGCCGTTAATGATGGTGAATTCTTCGATTCAATGGGCGAGGCAGTCCCAACAAAGTACGGAATCGGTAAGTACAACCCTAAACAATACCAAGGTACGTATGGCAACTATTGTGGAATATGGTGTATGCTCTGGTTAAATTGCACACACAAAAAACAAGATGAGTATATTAAATCGATTCAGAGATCTGAATTTAACTATTTTGACTTAGCCATTTTTGATGCTTCTTAGATGTGGAAAGGACAGCTTTGTTTGATAACGTATATTTTCCACCACATTCACAGTGGTGCTTCTCATTTTTCTTTGCGTTAAGGGCTTCTCTGTTAGCTTCTCGATATGCTTTCTTATACTGTCTATTATAGAGCTTAGTGGTTCTGAATGGATTATACTTATTGACACAGTTTATTTTATTAATCCATAATTGTTCATAGGCTTCAAGGTGAGTACGATCTTCCACTTCGTAGCTTTTGATCAGGACCAGTTTAAACTTATCAAACTCAGGTTGTTGAAAGTAAGTGTAGATTGCCATACCCCGATGCTTATCACTTAGCCATTCGTGGTAATGTTTCTTATGCATCTGCCATCTCTTACGGTGTTCATTAAACGTAGAACCAACGTATTGAATGTCGCTTTCCAAATGGATGATACGATAGATATGTCCGATCATGGTACAAATGTACTAATACTATAATATACTACATTATTTATCGGAATAGTATGCATTTTCTATTTATATAAATATAGCAATAATGTATCGCGAACTAACTATTTCAAGCGACGTACCAGCTCCCAAGCTGACCAAAGCTGTCAAGACTGGTAAGCTAAGTCTGACAGCTGATCAACTCAAGGGTAGTGGCTCTGTTATCCATCTCCATCCAGCCTCTTATGAGAAGGTGATCAAAGCTCGAAAGGCAAGTCGCGGCGTGCGTCTTGCTTGACATTACCAGGCATGAAATTAAGAAGGGTTATAAGCGAGCCCAAGGAGGCTCTATTTGGGGTAAGATTAAGTCTGGTCTATCCTCCGCGTTCAAATTTGTAAAGAATAGTGGATTACTCAGCAAAGGACTTGATGCAGCAGACCCAGCTCTTGCAACGGCATTTGGAGCTCCTCAAGCCGCAATCCCTGTCAGAGCAGCAATTAAGTCATTGACAGGAGTCGGCATATACGACTCTGACAGCGATGTGGAGAAAGAAGGTGGTCGTCTATCAATTGCAGATGTGAGGAAGACAGCAAAGCATGCTCTATCCTATGCACAACGTAAAGGAGTTCTAACCGATGCAGTTGATGCTGGAGAGAAGTTTCTACTGAGTAAGGCAACGAAGCCTGAGCGTGGGGATCTAATTAAGTCTATTCGAGGCGAGGTCCGTCGTCGTTATGGAGTAGGAGTAGTCACGAAGGGTAAGAAATTTGCTAAGGATTCAAAAGAAGCTAAGGATCACATGGCTAAGATTCGAGCTATGAGGAAGAAGCCTATGATAGCTAGATCATTTCGATTATGAGCTTTTGATTAAAAAAAGTAGTGTTAGCCAGCTTATTTTTTTGGTCTCAGCAAGAGCATGATTGAGACGGAAGTGTCGCGGATCTTGACCTTCTGATCATTGTGATTATAGATACTGATCGGGTTTGAGGTACGCAAGCCATTGAGACAGTTCATCCAAGCATACTGACTCGGCTTGTATGAAATTAGCTGACCTACCTGAGCATCACCTCGATCGAATGCACTCAGAATATCGCCAGATGCAACGTAGTCATTTTTGATCAGATCACAGCGAACGATGTATGAGCTGGTAGGGTGAATCTGAGGAATGATATTCGAGAGCTGAGCACTTGCAACCGTCGCAGAGGTAGAAGGATACGTACCAGCAGGAAGTCCTACTACCTTCCCAAAAGACGCGTTATCAATGATTAGTCGAGGAACACGAATAATAGTCGGCAAACCAGTACCTCCAGAGGAGTACAATCCTGAAGCAGGTCTTACCCAAGTACCACCTGTAGTAGGTAGAGACGTTGGTGTGGGGCTGAAATCAAACTGGCCAGCATAATACACGCTATTCTCTGATAATTGGATATAGAAGACATTTTCCCCAGATGGATTGATCAAATACGCTCCAGCATTAACGAGAGCCATCTGAATGCTCCGACTAATATCAGTGTATGTATAAATTCCATCAGGGAGTGTTATACTGAGTGTCGATGTTGTTCCGGCAGTAGGAACTTCAATTTTCAAGCTATTGTTCCAGAACTGAGCAGCATCGATATTGTATTCGGAGTTGTACATCGTGATGGATTGAACAGCACAAGCTACATCACGAAAATCAGCAGCCGAACCAGGAAAAGAATACTTCCAAGACGAATTGTATCCATCTAGAACGAGATTAGTAGAGTCAAGTTTCAGAAAGCTTGCCATATTGATTAGTACATGATTCTAACCATATTTCTGATCGATAAATTGAAATTAGTCTTCAATCGTGATTGGTCTGTCAAAATTGTATCTGATTTGACCTTTGACAGAATCTATGAAAAACATTTGTCCTTTGCGCTCAGTGGCTTTATTATAGTAATAGACGATTGATCGATCATCAACGACCTTGATGTTGAAATCACGTACAACCATCTGAAGATCACACTTCGAATCAGCCTTTAGGATCGCTACATACTCCGAATCCAATCGAATCATCTTATCAGTAGCAAAGTAGCTGTGGATTAGGAGTATGGTACTCAATTTGAAGTGTCGGCCCCTGGTGTAGTAATGTGAGAAGATATTCTTTTGAAGTAGCTTATCGTTGCTGTAGTCATCAACGATGGACCAAGGACCACCATTCTAAATATTTTTTTAATGTCAAGTGCTGGGATATCACCCATAGCGGCTGACTTGTAATTTTTCGGTAACGAACCACCGTAGTTTGGAATAGCGCTCATGACTAAAATCGTTTGATCTATATAGGATTAAACAAAATGAGTTCTGGTTTTTCATATCCACAACCAACTTTCAATCATCAATCTATAACCCCGCGTTCAATCTGACATTGGACACCAGTGGTTATCTAACCTTTGATTACGCGCAAACTCTGTATTTGAGTAAGGATGATTACAGGATGAACTACCTTAGCGGAGTAGTGCCAGGAACGGTATCGATAGGATCTGCTCTTGTTCTGGGTGCTTCAGGTAATATCTCCGGCATTTCATCGCTAAGTGTCACTAACATTACTGGTACGCTACAAACAGCTTCTCAACCGAATATCACTTCGGTTGGAAATTTATCGCTCAGTGGATCATCGCGCTCGATATCGATAACAGGCGCTTTAAGCTACATCGATTGTCGAGAATATCGCCAGAACGGGAATACGTACGATCTTAGTCTCCTACATATCCGGAGTTAGTTTTGGCAGTGCTACAGCCAATAAAGTTTTATTATGCGACTCGAGATTAAATATCGCAAATATTAATATGGTATCGGCCAGTACAATTAGTTGCACGAACTTACGACAGGGTTCGACATATTATGATCTCTCTGGCTTCCTAACATCTATTCCGAGCTCGCTGACATTATCAAGTCTATATACGTCAGGAAACATCGATTCCGGTTCATCAATGGGTTCTTAGCATATGGCAACCAATCGCAAATTACGACAGTAGGATCGCTGACAGAGCTCGGTATCAACTCTACAGCAACAAATGAATATATATCAATCAAAGGATCAGGGTATAGCTACTTAGATGGGAGTTATACCTGAATGATGACCCTATCTGGATCGAATATAACCCCAGTTCAATTTCAAATCGAAGTGAGCAACGGATCGAGTGGTACAAGTACCAACGCGACCTGGTTCGATAATGACACTAATAATGATCTTCGATTTGGTATCAATAACTCGACGTCAATGATTTTAACTACGACAGGGCGCTTAGGACTTGGAACTACAACGCCAAGCGCTCCTCTGCATATATCAGGTAGCAACAGTTTTGTTTTTGGTTCCGGTGGTTTAACCGTTTATAGGCTCCGAACGGACTCTGGCGCGACAGAGTCGGCTCTTGGACCGATCACATACAGCGTCGCCGGTATATTCGGAGGATATATCGCTTGTACAGCCATGGCGATGACGAGCGACCGCCGATTGAAGAAGAACATCCAGATTGCGCCACTCGATCGAATCAAGCGTCTCTACGATACCTGTGATGTAGTTTTGTATGACTGGATCGAATCGGAGAATCGCCCTGGTCAAGAGGTAGGCCTCATCGCTCAAGACCTCGTCTCAGCTCACCTAACCGATTTAATCAGTATATTTTATAGGGATGATATCGAAGAAGGGAAAGATCCAACGCTTGAACCTGATAAGCAACAGCTAAACATTGATTACAGTCGGATTGCTGCACACAACATGAAAATGATTCAGCATATGTTGTCTGAGATTGAAGATCTGAAAAATCGTTTGGCTAATATAGAGCAATCATGAGGATTGAGCGCTGGGAGTTAAGTCCATCAAGTTCCAAGAAGTATCGAGTATGGGTACGCATTGATACTGGAAAGCTACGAAAAATTGATTTTGGTGATAGTAGATACCAACAATTTCGGGATCAAACCCCTTTGAAAGCGTACTCCTTGATCACAACGATCCAGAGCGTCGTAGGAGATACTATAGACGACACAAAGTTGATTATCCTCCGTATAGTGCCAATTTCCTATCGAAAAAATATTTTTGGTAGTGATATACAACATGGGTTGCGGACCGAGCAAAGATCTCAAAACGAATTCGACTACCGATGACCCGCGTCAGATTGTGGGATCGACCATGCTCCAAGCTGATAAAATTATTGTTCTTGGTGATAGTGTTTTCCTCCCCACCCAAACCCCCGAGGGAGAGTCTGCCATACTTGAGGTTTCTATCAGCGATAATAACATTTCAGTCTATCGAGGCTGTGCAAATAGACTTGTACGAAGCGGTATTGCTTAGATAGCGAACGTCTTCACAGTTTTAGTTTTTTTGTCGGTTGGTAAGCCCAGACGCGACCACCCTCTGTCTGAGTCGATGCATCCACCTTCCTGATAGACTTCTCAAGATCAGTAGCCCAAACAGCTGCCTGAGTTTTCTGGGGGCGATCTTGAATGATCAGATTCTTCATAATGGCTCTAAGCTCGGCGACGTTGAGATCGGCGTTATCGCCATAGCTACCACCTGAACTGGAAATAATGCGTGGGTTGAAGAAGAACATGTTTCTACAGTAGTCGAGTTATAATTTCCTTAAACTCTTTATCGTCAATCATTCGATTGCTGTACATATCTACTGTGAGAGACTTGAGCTGCTTGATGATACTTGGATTGTCATTCCCTAACTCCATCTCTCCTTTAAGTTTATCGTACTCAGCTCTAAGTGTCTCCCGAGGGTCCGTTAGCTTATCATGAAAGTTGTACTGAAGATGAGTAATGGCGAGGATCTCTTTAAACAGCTTTTTATCATCGATACTGAGCTTATCGTAAGCGGCTTGATCGATGTGGTTCTTATACACAAGGGTTCTGATCATGGTTTGGAGACTATCACTGATCTGGCATTTAGGTCCGCATTTACATCGATGAGGCTGTACGATTACAAGGGTTTTAGCATCAAGATCAGGCAAACGGATGTACTTGCTACCCAGCTGACGATAAACGTAGGCGCTTGGAGTCGCCAAAACTTGAATCTCATTGAGATTATAGGTTCTTCCACGACGAATTGCACCTTCCAATGGAGCAACACCAGCACCTCTTAGACCACGCCCCTTCAAGCCACTCCCACTAACTACATGAACCATATCATTAAGAACTCCTTTTACCTTTCGTTGATCTTGTCGGTCATTAAAGTCTTCTACATCTGTTTTTCCATGTAAAGCTTGAGTGTATTGCTTTGACTTCGCTGAATAGACTGCCTTTGTCGCTTTCATTGCTGATGTCGCTGCATTCAACGCTGATCTTGCTGATTTTGAGTTTGACCCCTTCACTGCCTTTTTAGTTTCTTCATATCGCTTCTGCGCTTCACCATAAGCTTGAAAGGCTGCCTCCGAGTCATCACGAACCTTTTGCAAGTTATCGTCGTGATCATACTGCTCATTACTTTGACGCTTGATATCATAGGCCGATTTAAGAATCACCTCATTTACTATTTTGAGGTTATCATCAAGGTTTTTACGTCGTTGCTTATTTAGTTTCTTCTCTTTTACCAATTCAGCTGCTTCTTCATCACTTGATGGAAATAGATACTCAACATCCTTGAGATATCTATCCAAATCCTCAAATCCATCAAGCAGCGATAGAAATGTATCCATCCAACTGATACCTTCATTGGCCCCTTTCCAAGCTTCACCAGATACTTGTTTGTGTTCTCCATTTCTAATGTTTAGTGGTCTGGATCCAGATGGCTCACCAAATAATATTTTGGATGGGTTTAACATTATCAGTTGTCTGTACAATTGGTTTTAGTCGAAAAAAAAAAAAAGAGGGATTTTAATACCCCTCGAATGAAGTTGTGTGTAATAATCAGTCAAAATCTTTTTAGCATCATTGTCCGAGTTGCTCAGCTTTGGGTTCATATCTTCATCGATACCACTCCTCGTGCCATATTTAGCTTCTCCGCCGCCTGGTGTGAAATCCTTTACGTCAATTTCCTCGTCATTCTTCCCGATTACCTCTAACTGAAGTCCTCTGCCTCTGATCATATTGATAAATGAACGTAGCGTGAGTTGCCAATTGACCTCCTTCGTGATCGCTTGTTTTGCTCGATTGCTACTCTTACCAAAGACGCTGATTGAATTACCATCGACCCATACATAACCATTTTCATCAACAGGTGATGATTTAACTGTCCCTTTAAGGATGGGAACAATCTTCTTTTCTAAACCATTGGCCTCAAGTAATTCCTTATTTTTACTAATGGTCCAAAACAATTTGAGTTTGGTATCAGACTGATCACTCGCTGTTGAAGTTGAATTATCGAAGAGAAAACTGTCCTCTCGATGAAGAACGCTGCGAACTGCGATACGCAAGTCTCGGTTTGGTGCGATCAGCAATATCTCCTTCTGAAGCATCGACTCTTTTCCTTTTTGATCCAATATATTGCCATATCTGTTGGGGGTATTTTTATCATCCTTCCCCATTTTGTCGCGTTCCCTCTTTTCATTGATGTAATTGAGAAATCGAACGTCATTAGTTAGAACCACACGAATATGGTCATATGTTTCTGACCAATCGATGCTTGGAACTAAAACAAGCTTCTTCAATCTAATACTGTATATCTTAGCGCCATTTCCAATATAATACTTCGTTAGCTGACGTCCGTTAGACGCAAGAGGATTGATACCCAACTCTGCAAGAATATGATAAACCTCATATATATCAGCAACCGCTTGTTTTGATCGCTTCTGTTCTTCGATTTCATCGATGGTTTCATCACTAAATAAGTTCTCATCCGCTGGTTTTTCATCCTCACCAACCTGAACATCAATTAACGAAGGCCTTGCTTGTGCTCCAGCATGATTAGTATCAGGCTTAGCAGTAGCTTCAGCATCTACCATAGTAGGAGCTGATACCTCAGGGTTTGTCTGGGAGTATTCATCAATCAGCGTTTTTTTAGGGCTCAGATGACTCTGATGTTGAGTCTGTCTGAGTTGTTGCAGTTGTTTTACTGGATGCTGTAGTAATTCCACTTGAAATGTCAGTAGCCCATGAAGCGACTTCGTACATCTCACGCTTCGTTTTAGCTTGACGAACGCGACGCTGAGCTCTTTCAAGAAGCTCCTGTCGTTTTTGCTCTCTCTGAGCGAGGGATGTGAAATTTGGAAACATCGTATCTATATGTTGTGAGCCATAAAAAATGAGTACTCAAATTACCAATAGCTCGGCATAACTGAGTCATGACGGGAAGGTAAGTAAGAATGGCAGATACGGTTTCGCTCATTGAGAAGATTCAAATAACTTTAATACAATGGAACGGGACGCCAAAGATTGCTTCCAATTCATGCTTGTACTTTTGATTGGCTACCGTTTTCCGAAAAATTGAAGCTGCATCAAGATTAAGCAGCTCATTCTTGAGTCGACTTACTTCTTGGATGATCCACAGCTTGTGTCGAAGTTTCACAAGCTCACGTTCTTTCTCTACACAAGTTGGGCACATTATTACGAGATCAGTGTCTATACATAAAGTCAGATAATTCATATTCTCACAAAAAATATTAAAAATAATATATGGGTCAAAGCTTACGGAGGATATCTCTATCAATTTAGTTTTAAAAGCTAATCATGGCTCATTTTTTTAGCGTCCAATAATCTCTCTCAAGAGTTGATCTCCTGTTCTTATTGATTAACCGCAGATTATCTTGTGGCTCCCAAGAGTCAGGCTCATTACCAAGCCATCTTATCAGATATTTATACCTTCCAGAGCGTATCTTCTTGTGATCCAAGATCTTCTCCGCCTCAAGAATTTTGCCTCGACTAAAAGTAGCATCTGTGGTCTCTGCTTTAACTAATTTAAGATCATTTGGTGCCTTGTAGAGGGTATGACCATTTTTTGAACGGATTTGGACTCGGTAGCCATCTATTCCAACGATTTTATAGACTACTTGGCTCCATCGAGCAGCTTCTTTATCAAAAGTCTGCTTCTGGAGACGGTATAATACGCGTGATCCGATCTCAAACTCCTTCTCAATTGTATCGGCTTCCACCTGATTATGACTCAGATCCGCATCCATTACTTTGCCTTTTGCTTCATTTGGGGTCATACCAATTGAGCGATGAAACGTGGTATTGTAGTTTTCGATAACATCGGCAATAAGCTTTTGCGCAATCCTGTTGGGAGACATCATTGTTAGTCTCTGCTTTAACGTTCTGTTGAATCGCTCGATTTTTCCCATAGTACCTTGATCACCGGGATCGTTGTTGTAGTGCTCAATTTTCTTGGATTTGAAGTATTCTTGAGCCTGTGAGTTTATGAACTCGCTACCGTTATCCGTTGTCAGGATATCAACTTTGTGGAGGCGAACAAACGCTTTAAGCACTGCTAATACAGTTGGCGCAGTCTTGTTTGACATGAGCTTTGCGTAGCCCAACCTTGAGTTGCTATTGATAGCTGTCAAAATTGGTCGCTTCTCCCAAAACGCAAGATCCATTTGCCAAGAGTTGGGGTTATGCGAAGCTATTTTGAAGCCGTTGAATCGCTTTTTCTGCTCCTGAAATCGTTGAATATCAGTCTGACTCGCATACCAATCCTTTACGATTTTGAAAGTTAACTTAGGATTTAACTCCTTTGCCTTATGATGCAGAGCTTGAGCTCCGATAAAGCCGGTTTTTCGGTCATAGTAGAGTTTCTTTAGTAGCACGTCCATGATCTATATTTACATTTAAAAAAATCCCCAGTGGGTAGCTGCTTAAATATCAAGTGGTTCAGCCGTGATACCATCACCAAGTACTCGGCGTTTGTCATAGTAGTAGTTGAGCGCTGTTTTGTTTTGAGTATAGGTGATGATAGACTTGGTTTCTTTCGACAGTCTGAACCCCTTGTTTGTACCTTGTAGCGTGATGCGATCCCGTACAACAGTCTCAAACCCATCAGGATTAAGAACACCATTTGTTTCGACCACCTCCCTGCTGAATACCCTTCGCTGAAACTTTTACCTTGTAAGATTCGTCAGGTAGATAGCAAATATAGTTCTTACTCGATAGTGAGACCATAGCATCACCTGACCATTCATCTTTGAACAAACCAGGAGTACGGCGATCAAACTTAGCTACCTCAGTGTTTTAGTCGCGTGGGAACCAATCGTATTTATGCTCCTTGAAGTGGGCAAGTAGCTCAGGCTTGATACAGTCTTGAAACGGATTCTCACAGCTGAAAGCGATATAAGCTGAATCAGTGTCCATCTCCTGATACTGGAAGTCAGAGCGGTCGAAGTAGAAATCTATGCAGTCGTAGTAGAAGCATACGTAGCTTAGCAAGCTGATAGATAGCAATCGATACATGGATTGGGTTCTTGTTATTAATACGGCGTTTCTTCATGGTGATTTCACACGCATCATTAAGCTCTTCCAACCCATGGAACGTAAAGTGTTCGATCTTGTTCTTAATAGCTTTGTCGCTCGACTCATACTTACCTCTTTGTGCTTGCTCATGCCCATTCCAGATCGACCAAAAGCAATGTTGCCTACAAGTTTCATCATCTCAGCAATCATAGCCTTAGACTTATCAACATCATCCTCTTGTCGAGCATTTGATACAGCCTCCATAAAGGGAGCAAAAGCCTTGTGAGAGCTGGCCTTGACAAAGCAGTAAGTCTTGGTGATCTCCATACCATGAGAAAGGTACCACTTGAGCAAAGGAGTGTAGATGAGAATCTTTTCACCAAAGTAGCTACCAATCAACTTGCGAGCTGGCTTTGCTCGGCTTTGCTTGCGCGCCTCATTGTGATCGAACATGTGCTTACCAATGACGCTCTCATTTGTACAGTCGATCCGTACATTCTTGAAAATTGGAGTCATCTCACCAAAGTACTGTTTGAGGTTCTCTGGTGTGTGAATATCACACTCGAGAAAGCCAAATATTTTATCGGCCTTGATATCGTCGATGATACCTTCATACGCTTCCACTGTAGTCAATCGACCGCATGGCATCTCATTACCAAGTGCCCACAGGTATAGAGCGTTAGCATCGTATCCGATAATTTTCTTACAGACCTTGCCACCACGAATCTTCGTCTCATTACGTTTAGCGTAGCGATTGAACATAATAGATGGACCTCCGGCGATGTTGGCCTTCATCTTAGCGTAGATATCCTTTTCCTCCCGATCAATAGAATATACCAGTCTATCCGAGTTGAACTCAAGCAAATTCTTGTATCGAAATCCCCCGAGGGACATGTCTTTACGAGCAGGGTTGCACTTCACACAGCTGATCAAGATGTTGCCGTCGATGTGGCCAAGATTATTGTTGATACGGTCAGCTGAAGCGGTGTCAGCGGTCAGCTGGCAGTAGCATAGACCACATAGATACTTTTGCTTTTGCAGCAATGTGTTCAAGTGCTCAAGTGTCATACCAAATTTTCGCTTTGCCTTAGCATCCTGACTCTTGTATCCACTCATTCGCTTAGCTGGGAATTGGAATGCGTTAGCTGGCTTCTTATCCGGATATTGGAGATTATTGAAGCAGGTCTGATACATCATCTTCTCCGAAAGACCAGGTAGCAACACTCCATCCGCAAACATATCGAGATCGAAACGCTTAAAGAGTTTTCCTTGAGCCTTGATAGCCTTGATGAATGGGACTACGTCGAGATTGTTGTACCAGATCAGTAGGTCCTTGATTGATTTCATCTCGTAGTACTCCCACACGAACTTCACTCGTTCGTAGTCATCATCGGTGGTACTTGTTCCACGGAGCTTGCTGTCAAAAGCTGACTTAGGCGGGATAGTAGTCTGGTTTAGAACATTGAACGCGGTGATGTACTCGTATGGAAAAAGACCCTTACCAAGACCACAGACACATCTAATTTTGTCATCACATTTGCATCCACCGAGTAATGTTGTGAGATACTTATCGTAGCTGGCACCAGCAGGTACATAGTCGCTAATATCGAGCATTTTCATGTCCGATGTAGCAATGCACGTGTAGCTGGGATTCTTGATGGCGGATTCGATATTGTCGGTACCGATAACAGCAAACAAATCCTTCTTAATCAAGTTAATATCGTATCAACCAGAATTGAAACCGAAGACTGGAACCTGATCAAGCTGCTGTTTCAGTTTCCCGTAATCAGTCCTTTGCTTACCAAAGCCAAGACTGCTGTGAAAGTCAAAGAAGCTGGCATACTTTCCTTCTCCAATCCAACTCTCCACATCAGACATGTTATAGGTCTTGCCAAGACTGACTCCTGGAATTTCCATACCTGTCCGACCGTGAGCATTGATGATTTTCTGTAGAAGCGACTTGTATTTATTGACATTGTACTGCTGGATCTTCACGGATACATCACCGATGTATTTGAACATATCCGTAAGTAGCACCTTTGGATCGTCATTTACAAAGCAACGCACCTCGTCGGTTAAGCTATCAGCTACTGATACAGACACCGGAATGTGCTCGTTCGTGAAGACAGTATTCTCCCCGTGTTGAGTCGCAGTAGGCTTAAGAATGGCCTCAAAGTCATAAACGATGAAGTGGTCGATGTACTGGTCAGCATCCTTGATGGAATAATTCGTACGCAATGATCGTATCGCGTTCTGAGCTGGTTTGTAGATAGTTGGCTCAGCGGGGAAGCTCTCAATATTCACAAGCTCACACTGATTCTTCTTGTGATTTTTTAGTCTTTCAGCGCTGACGACCACCATTTCACACTTAGGACATTGATACTTAGACGGAAGCACATCAATGCTCTTAATGCAGAGAGCGTGATTCTCATGCGATAAAATATTCAGAGCTTCGTATCCCTTGCCCGATCTACGGATGCATTCTACATTTCCAGAAGCTACATCCATCTTATATACGTTAATACCAAGTTGGAAGCAATCCTCAACCTCATCGAACTGTAGCAGGTCAATGGGCTTGAAGCTTCGCAACAGGCTCAACGAATATATAACCCCCTTGAAAGAGCAGTAGCGCTTGAATGCCTCCTTTACGTGAGCCTGAATTTTTCGAGGATCCTTCTTTGGACTCGTGAATGTATGCCAGGCGATACAGTGGAAGACGCACTTGTTATTGGTCTTAGGGAAGTTGATCACATGCTTGTTTTCGCGAATAATCTTAGGGGTGACAGCTTCGCTATCCCCCAGAGCATGATCCCGATGGTCGATGAAAATCTTGAATGCAGTGATCGCCCTGAGTTTATACCCTGAGCTGGGATAGTTCAGTTTGTCAGCCAACTCCATAGAACGAATTTCCAAAATCACCCTCTTTCGAATATCAGTCTTGATGTTGACAGCGACAGGCTTATTGAACACATAAGTGTTAGCGAGATTCGGATAGAAGTAGCGAGTATCATCAGGATCGGCCATGCTTACAAGTTCGTACCCGAGAGCAATATTTATCTTGAACGCACTCGTTGAGTCGAAAGGACGTTCTTGAGCTTGTTGTAAAAACCAGAAGGTTCGACACCCTCGTACAAGTGTGATTCCATGTGATTACCATTGTAAAAACGGTACTTAGGATCAGCCTTGTATCAGGCGATAAGTGTTTCTCAAGGGTTTCAATCGAAACATTGTACTGCTTAGCTACCAATCTTTTGTTGATTGGGCGCGAAACGTTGCTAACATAAACCATCTTACCCGTTCTACCACGCACCTTAACACGGTAGCTACTACCCCATTTGATAGCGTGAATATTTAATCTCTTTAATCCTTCGAGCTCGTATGCAAACATGTTGCCTATATATGCTTGGCTAAATTATTCCCCGTAGATATGACTTTATAACTATTTGACCTTGTATTTTAAATCTCAGTCATTTACAAAATATTCTGAATTAATTAATTCAAATATTTGGCTTATACCTTTTTGGAGGTTTTAAGCCATTGTCATTTGACTATATTGGGATTGACTTCTTATTTGAGAAATTTTTTTTTTAATTAAGTTCGGTTTCGTTGTTAGGTTCGACTTTGTCTTCAATAAGTTCGGTTTTAGGCTTACGCTTTCCTGCTCGAATTTGGTCTCTATTCTTATCGTCGTAGCTCTTTTGGTATGACAAGCGAGCGTCCCGTGTGCGCTGATAGTAGCGCTTTTGTGCGGCCTTGATTCGCTCTTTGTTAGCTTGGTATTGCTCGGCTGAGTACGCCATCTTTATATATTACTAACTTCATATTTATCAGAAATAAGCATTAATTAATTGGTGACTCACTCAAATGGAAAATTCACTACCTTTCAACCACAATCACATGCAAAACAATCGCGACCAATGAGCTCATCACAGATATTGAAAGATACTCGTCGATGCATTCACTACATGGCACTGTATACAGACTACAAACTATAGCTCATCCTTTGTTTCAACTTCGGTATCTGGTGGCAACGAAGACGGTAATTCGGGGAGTACTCCATGAAATGTGTAACCATAGGATTGATACTGCTCGTTCTTCGCTGAGCCATCAAGTCCACCACCAAGATATCCCACTGGTACTCCCCTTTTGGTGCACACAATCGCGCTTCCAGATAGACCAGGAGCTGACAAAGATGAGAGAGCCATTTGGTTTCCGCTCCAACCGGTGATTTTAGCTGGAATGATGGCGTAAGCATGATTAAAATCTTGATCTTCAAGAGCGCCAGGGAATCCGAACACGTCAACACTCATCGTGTCATTCACCTTAAGGGACATTGTACATCGGACGAGCTTGTTATCTCGTGGCAAAGCAACTTCGAAGATTGCGAAGTCGAACGCAGCCGAACTACGCCAGCATGTGTCACTGTCGAGGCTGAATCGGTGAACTTCTTCCGGCTTCGTCCTATCGGGAAGGAGCTGCTCCACCACAACTTGAGGCTTGTCTAATCTAGCTGATGATTTCATCGCTGCCGTCCGTGGAGATTTACGACGTGGTTGCTTTGCAACATCGGCGTCCTTAACATTGGTGTCCTTCCTTTTCCTTCCACTTGTTTTCATCCGAGGGTGGCGTCTCAGATACCGTTTGATTTCCTTCGTGAAGTCAGCACTCAAGTGATCAGTGAATGTGTCGTTGGCCCACATGTGCAAGTTCGTCAGCAGATACAAGTGCGTCGACGTTAGATCCACAACCACTGCTGTTCCTGAGCATACATCTTCTGAGGAAACTCTGACAACTGAGTTCCACATTTTCGATTGAACTTGAGGATCCACGGTAGACAAGTCCTTCGCGCTCCATGCGCCATCCTCCACGACACGCTCCGGAACCACCACCAGCACGTGAACTTCGCCCTCAGCAGGTCCAAAATTCTTTCCGAAATGCTTGTCATTGTTGATCCACAACGTGGGATCCATCTTCTCAAAGCCTTGGAGGTGTCCATCTCCATCGAGCGTCACAGCTGCCGCTCCAGCCCCATCCAGCCATCCCCCGTCCTTCTTCTTCGCCAGGAAGAGCTGCAGCTTCATCGCAGGGGCTGTGATTACTCCATCGCTCTTCTCCTTTATCACCTCCTTCAATTCATCCACCGAGTCGTTCTCGTCCACCCGCACCGAGAACACGCTTTCCGCCACACCAATGATCGCACAGAAGAGCTTCACCATCTTTTTTCCTCCTCATTCCGGAATGAAGAGGAAGGGAGAGAATTTCTGGGCGTATTGAAGCGGAAATGAAGGCGTGTCACATAGACTTCCAACCAATGATGAGACGCGTTGCGCTATTCCTGGCGGTTGTAAACTGTTCTATTGAATTTATCAGTGTTCCGGTATAGATTTAATTCTGTTCGCTCCAAGGTAGCCCAATATAAAGGCTCTCGCTCTCAGCTGGAACGGTCGTCGAGATCTCAGTTGTCGAGCGGCTCTGAAACTACCTCAAGATTCAAAAGATCTCTCTCACTCTCGAGAGGTTGCGTCGTCGAAATAGCAGCTGCCTCGAAAGAACGTTCCAGGATTGTCTCGTTGGTAAATTACGTTAAGGAAAAAAATTGGCGGCGTAATGTTCCACTATATACTGCTCCCGCCGATGCTGCTGCAGCAATCAAGAAAGAAGATCATGACGACAAGGACGACAACGACAAGGACGACGAGAAGGAACATTTCGGATGGGGTCTCGGTGGAGGTCTTGGTGGTTGGGGACTTGGCGGCTGGGGTGGCTGGGGAGGTTGGGGTGGCTTTGGACCCTACCGCTTCGGATTCATGTGCGGTGGCGTCCCCGGCTGGGCCTATCCGTTGGGCTACTGGGACAGGTTTGGTGCGGGTCTGTATGGCGGCGGGTGTGGACTTGGCGTTCCTTATGGTGGTCTATACTACTGCTAAGTTCGTCAGCGGTGGGGCAGCCCTAGGTTGCCATATAGTTTAGCTACTTTTCTGCTCACAACACAGGCTTACAGCTAATAACGACATTTTTGCTTATGGCAATGGAAATACGCACTACAGCTTTTATAAAATGTTTCTAGCTTAAATCGATCGACAGTCATCAGTAAACCATCGCCAATGAGAGAGAGAGCAACTACGTCAAGTTAAAATCGAGTTTTGAGGAAACTACCCAGACACCAACTGTAACGAGGTAGGCTATTGTAAGCGTCGATGAATATGGTCTTGTGAGCAAATTCTAAAACTACCATTTAGATTAAAAACTTAAAATTTGAGAATTGACGACATAAAAAACTCACAAAATCGAGTTTTGAAACTACCAGCATACCAACGTTCAATTCTAGCGCAAATTCGTTGATAAGTTCTAAGCTGTGCTTTCTATATACTGGGTCGGCTACAAGTCCCTGCAAAATGTTGTGTAAAACTCGCTAGTAGACCTTCATTGGCTAGGGCAATATCCCGCTCGATTGCATCACGAATAGCGTCAACGTGATTCAATCACTGCCACTTCCATCATTCGTCTTGACACTCCAAAATCAGCGACTTTGCTGCTCAAGAACTGCGGAAACGATGATACTGGAAGACCAAATAAAAACATCGACAGAAATGACCAACTCCGAGCTGACCTACCACCCCCTCCTGATCACAACTGGATTTGCCTTCAACACAGCAAGTCGAGTACCGACAAACGTACCAAGTGAGCGCGAAACCAGGGAAAATGAAGTTCACCACCTTCCTCGTCGCCACGATGGCTGTCCTTGGTGCTGTCGCCGCAGCTGATCAGCCTGTCGTCAAGACGCCGGCCGAAGCGCTCGAACAAGTTCAGGCGTCCACGTTACCGGATGGTGTCGCGCTTACCGATGTGACGGAGAAGATCGACCCTCCCGCCGATGCTGCTGCAGCAAGCAAGAAAGAAGATCACGACGACAAGGACGACAACGACAAGGACGACGAGAAGGAACATTTCGGATGGGGTCTCGGTGGAGGTCTTGGTGGTTGGGGACTTGGCGGCTGGGGTGGCTGGGGAGGTTGGGGTGGCTTTGGACCCTACCGCTTCGGATTCATGTGCGGTGGCGTCCCCGGCTGGGCCTATCCGTTGGGCTACTGGGACAGGTTTGGTGCGGGTCTGTATGGCGGCGGGTGTGGACTTGGCGTTCCTTATGGTGGTCTATACTACTGCTAAGTTCGTCAGCGGTGGGGCAGCCCTAGGTTGCCATATAGTTTAGCTACTTTTCTGTTCACAACACAGGCTTACAGCTAATAACGACATTTTTGCTTATGGCAATGGAAATACGCACTACAGCTTTTATAAAATGTTTCTAGCTTAAATCGATCGACAGTCATCAGCAACTATCACCAAAAATATTGTTTTCGCCAAGTCTATTTGACTGTAGATGAAACAACATAAAGCGCCATTGTAACGAGGTGTTCGTGTCGGCAGTTCTTTAAAAAACTCAATTTTGACAATGAGAATCCCGGATAGTTCAAATAACCAAAAAACTGTATCAACGCTATATAGTATTGCAAATCGGATGATACTAGCATCCAGCATTTACGCCCTGGATCTGAATAGCTTGAGGAACATCACGCTCTGTCAGGCGACTAACGTCAGCGATAAGAACACGGTTAGTTAGAGACCACGTCTGATAGTCAAGGAGACCATTCACCAATTCAGGAGTCAGTTCACCGTTAATCGCAGCGATCTTTGCCAGTTCGTTGTGAAAGTGGTGGAAGTCGTGTTCATGGCTAATGTCGAACACCTGAGTAGAACCAATACGAACATTGAAGTTGCGAATCGACGAACCAGGATGGAGAGTCCAAGGAGCACTATCAAAACGACTCTGGAACTGCTGAACAGCAGCCGAAGCGTAATTACCAGTCTGTTCGGCGAAAGGGAGGAGAATGACGTACTTAGCGTTCTTAACAGAAGCCGATAATTGAAGATCAAAAGCAGCATTCAGCTGACTCGATTGCTTTCCAATACCAGCGCGCTGGTAAAACCATTGAGCATAGCAATCATTGTAGCGAACCTTCTTGACGGGTTTAGAGATGATCGCCTGAGGGTTCTCGAGATGGACAAACGGTAGTAGTGATAGCCAGCACATTACACCGGCAGTTTTTTTTCTTAGCTTTATTTAACAAGGAGAATAGGGCTAACCGTTTCTAATGCAATGCTACGACTTTGACGACACAACCTCTCGACCACCTTAGAACGAGAGAAAGCGCCACCACTTCAGAAGTAGTTTTAAATGCTCTCGTCTCCTTAGAAGCGACAGCCGGTGGTTTCAATGAGGACAACCTCTCGACCACCTGAGAGTGAAAGCAACGTCTTTTGGATCATAGGAACTCTTTGTACATGATTGATCTACATATGAGTTCAGAGAGAATTAATCAAGAATGCAATATAGCCAGAATGTACTCCATATGCCACAATATTCATCGTATGTGGATTGATATTGCTTAGTGTTGTATTTACTAATCTTGAGAACTGTTGGACCCGCTTCTCCCATACTATCAAAATATTCATTATTATAGACGCAAACCCAGTGTCCCACGTCCATATTAGTTAGGCTTGTGAAGCACTATAATATACGATCCTTTCCGCGGTAGTGGCTTTTTAATTTCAGATAATTCGACAATACCATCTAACTGAACCCCAATCGTCTTTGCTAATTTAATTAAATCATGATCGCTCGTAATCGCTTTGATTAGATCCATAATGTAATATTTATTTTTTTGGAACTATATGGATGCTCATATAGTTAACCCCATAGATTTATCGATGTCTGCTACTCAACTCGCCGACCAGTTTCTATACCAGAGCTCGCTGAAGAGCGACCCGGAGATGAAGGTATCGTCCAACAAGCGCGTACCGTTCGTAATCGATCTCAACCACGATATGATTCGAACTGTTCGCCGTGGTATTAAAAGCCGTTTCGGTGTGGGCGTAGCGTCTAAGAAGACTAAATTAGTCAAGGGTAGCGCTGAGGCTAAGGCGTATATGGCGAATCTGAGATCTAAGCGTAAGCCCGCTAAGCTCGCTGGAAGCTTCCATCTCTAACTAAAAAAAAGCAACTTTTTTTCCCTTGCTTACTTCTTTGAACGGATCAGAAGCATAATCGAAACGGATGTGTCTCTAAAATGAACGCGCTGATTGTTCTGGTTGTAAATGGTAATCGTAATCGAAGATCGAGCACCGTTGAAGCAATTCATCCAAGCATACTGACTCGGTTTGTAAGCAATCAATTGACCAATACCAGCATCACCTCTATCGAAAGCGCTCAGAATATCACCAGACACGACATAGTCATTCTTAACAAGAACACAACGTACAATGTAGCTCGATGTGGGATGAACCATGGGGGTAGTGTTCGAGATCAGTGAGTAAGCGGTTGTTTGTAAAACCGACGGATATGTACCATTCGTGAAGCCAACTACCTTTCCAAACGAAGCATTGTCAATGATTAGACGAGGAACGCGAGTCGTGGTTGGGAGACCTGATCCACCAGCAGAGTAAAGCCCTGTTGCAGGTCTTGTGCATGTTCCAATAGCGATTGGGGTTGGTGAGCAATCGAGCTGACAAGCATAATAGACTGAGTTCTCACTGATTTGAATGAAGACGACATTGTTGCCGCTGACATCGATGAGATAAGCGCCAGCCGAGACCAACGCGGTCTGAATATAGCGATTGATATCGGCATAGCTGAAGTATCCATCAGGAAGATTAACACTAATCGTAGATGTGGTTCCAGCAGTCTGGACCTCTACCTTGAACGTATTGTTGGCAAAAGCCAGCGAATCAATGTTGAATTCGGAGTTGTAGAGACTAATCGATTGGATCGCGCATACTGAGTCAGAGAAATTAGCAGCAGATCCGGGGAACGAGTACCGCCACTGGGAGTTAAGACCATCTTGGACCAAGTTAGTGTTATCGATTTTGACAAATGACGCCATTGTTGTTGTATAACTCTGTTAGGGTCGAAGACACTGACTACGTCTAGCTTTCTTCTCTATATTTAGGAAATCAAAGTTCCCACGGATCTAAAATTTTATCAAAATTCCAACGCATCTGACCCTTGACTCCATCGATGACTAACGCCTGACCAATGTGCGACGTGCATTTATTGTATGCTCGGAAGATCATTTCCTGGCTTATTCCGGGCAGATTGTAATCCTTGAGAATGACTTGTAGATCTCGCTTCGAATTAGCCTTTAGGATGACGCACAGCTCTGAGTTTAAGCGAATCATCTTAGGTAGCGCAAAGAAACTATGAGCCAGAAGAATTGAGCTCAGTTTGTAGTGTCGGCATCGGATGTAGAACGTCGATACCAATCTTTCGAGTACGTGTTTGTCGGTTGTGATATCATCGAAAATCACTAATTCTGGCTTACCACTCGCGAGGGGAGTTCGTCGAATCTGATCAACCGTTGGAGCTGTGTCGGGGTCGTAGAAGGAGACGAATCCATCAAGCTTGTCGCGAAGGTAATCGTACAACGGCTGATTCGGATTGCGGCAAATGACATGGAGGTATGCATAGACATTCGGCGAGCTCTTGATAATATGAAAGGCCATGTTAGTCTTGCCAGATCCGCTCGGAGCGAGCATAATCATTCTATACAACGCGGGGATAGCTAAATCCTTAATCATAATCGATTTCCCAGGTCTATACTGCTTGGGAATCGCATTCGAGTAATCAGGAACTAAGCTCATGTTTTATCGTTCGATACTATATAGATTAGAAGAAAAATGAGTGGATTCTCATATCCCCAACCAACCTTCATTTCTGCTATCTACAACCCGGGATTCTATCTCTCGTTGGATGCAAACGGCTACTTGACCTATGACTACGCCAAAACCATATTTTTGGATAGGAATGACTATCGCTTGAGTTATCTAAGTGGAATTACGGCTGGAATAGGTAGCGCTGGAACAGCCCTGGTACTTAACTCAACTGGGTCGATTACAAGTGGAATCACATCATTAACAATGACAAACTTAATTCTAGGTACAGTCACTATTGGCTCTACTGATGCTGGATATCTTAGCGGTCTCACTGCTGGTACTGCTGCTAACAGCAAAGCGTTGGTACTTAGCAACACTGGATCCATTACCGGCATTACTTCATTGACTACCGGAACAATCAACGCGAGTACCTATCAGCAAGATGGAACGTACAGTCTAGCATCGTTTTTGACAGCAGTCCCGAGTTCATTCACTTCAAGTGGTACTATCACAGCAGGAACAGTCAATGCGACTACTTATAGACAACCTGGAACAACGTACAATCTAGCATCGTTTTTGACGGCAGTACCGAGTTCATTCACTTTGTCCGGTACTATCACAGCAGGAACCGTTAATGCGACTACCTATCAGCAAGGTGGAACAACGTACAATCTAGCGAATATGCTTACGACTAGTACATCATCAATCTCATTAGGCGGTACTCTTAGTGCCAACACGGTCAGTTGTACCAATTTAACCCAGAACGATGCCTCGTACAATCTAGCAAGCTTCTTAACATCAATCCCTAGCTCATTGAGTCTATCATCACTCACCGTCTCAGGCACAGGAGCTCAATTTAACACTAGTGCGGGCAACACTGATTCAATCTATTTACCAGTTGGATCATACGCTATGTATCTTCGAAACAATTCGAATATCATCTCAACCAGTGTAGGGTTAGCTTTCCTAAACTATTCGTCGGGAGCGTATAGTACAACTACCCCGAGCGCAACTATTAGCACGTTAAGACGATCTAGTACTCAGTACGATGGTAGTGATATCGAATTCTACACAAAGGGCTCTGCTAGTCAAACAGGTGCTTTATATCGATTAGCTTCGCTTCATGGTACTACTGGTCAGCTTTCTATAGGAAGCAATAACGGTTATATGGATCTCAATATTCTGAAGGACAACGCTGGAGCATCAATTCGTATAGGAAGCTATCAAAGCACTGTCAATTGCTTCACAATCACTTACTCGTACGTTGGCAGTTCGTACGCTCAAAATCGTCTTCAATTTGACAATTACGGCTTCAGCGGGCAACAATGTTGGTTCGGTGATAACTCAGTGGCTATCAATAGCCAAGACGTACCACCCGCGAAGTTTGCCGTTAAGGGCGATACTACAAAGATGTATGGCCCATGGGATAGGGTTCAACGCTGGTCGAACGATCAATCTACTCAGATGACCGTTGAAATGTTAGTGTATAATGAATCAGGAGGTAGCAATAATAGCTCTGGAGGAGGAACCTGTTTAGGTATTATGGCGAACGACCCGTTCAAGATCATGACTAATGGCTCTGCTAGGGCTCTGTTCAACACATCAGGTTGGTTTATGGTCGGCGGCAACTTTAGCGCAGAAGCGACCATTCACAGTGGCGGCGCATCATGGGCTAACGAAGAGTTCTACACGAAGATCAACGCGTCCAGTATATGTTCATAACGAGCCAATTGGTCATCCGCGAACTACTGGGTCAGAGAAACTATGCTGGAGATGAGTCGCGGCAAGAATCTCCTTGAAGATTTTTTTTGCCATCGGTTGATAGTTGATCATACGATGATTGGTTGATATTCGTCGAATACACCAGATCCTTGAGCATCTTCTGAAGCTCTTCACTCACCTCTCGCTTAGGACCGACCTTACGACGATTAGGTTGAACGATAACGAGCATTCCTGCATCGAGATCAGGGATTCGAATGTACTTGCTTCCCAACGGTTTGTAGGTATAGGCGGAGGGCGTTGCCATGCCTTGAATGTCGTTGAGATTGTACGTCCGACCTTTGCGAACAACACCATCTAACTTTGGCTGACCTCCAAGGTGAGCTCTGCCCGCCCCGCGTAGGCCTCGACCGACTACGTTATCTACCATTGATGATACAGTCCTCCCCACCTCGCGTTTAGATGCGATGTTGTCAAATTCATCAAGATCCATGTCAGGGTAGCCCTTTTTGAACAGTGTGTATTTCTTGAGCTTGCTGTTATAATTAGCCTTGGTAGCTCTCATTGCAGCGGTTGCACCTTTGATATTAGACTTCGCAGCCTTGCTATGTCTGGATTTAGTAGCTTGCTTTGCCTCAAACCTTTTTTTCATAGCTTCTCCATAATCCTGGAACGCAGCCTCGGCTTCGTCGTGTAGCAATTTTAGTGATACATATGGATCAATGCTCGTCTCCTTCATCGAGATGTTGCCTCAGTGGATTTAGTATTCCTTTTAAGAACTCCATCAAGTATTCCGAGATTCTGAGTTAGGTTATCTTGAGCAGCTTTCTTATCAGGACTCTTTCGATTGATACCCGTTAGATGTTTGTCAAATATTTGAAAGCCATCTATCAGTGAATGTATCCATCCAACGAATATTCGCCATGAGATCGCGTAAATCATTAGCCGAGGTAGCCTTTTTATCATCAGAATATCTGACATTGAATAGACGCTTCTGAGTTGGATTACTGAAACAGAGACCGTTCTGAACCTTCCCGCCATCTGTAGTATCAATAACTGGATTTGGCTCAAATGCGAGCTTTACCTTTTGTTTGTGAAGCTCTTTAAAGAATTCACTGAGAATGAGTTTGGCATCGTTATCAGCATTAGTTAGATTCTTATCCATATCGGCATCAATACCGCTTTTAATTCCATGCCGAGCCTCAGCCTCGTCTGAACTCGGTGTGTATGGATTTGGTGCTAATTCCCCTACAGTGTCATCGTCAGGCGATGTCGATGAATCAACAGCAAAGCTGTCCTCAAGCCGTTGTTTGTTACGATTTGAGTCATCATTCTTCAGTGGGTCAGATAATCGACGCTTTTTACCGATCAGACTCTCCCATACTTTCAGCGGTTCCGTAGTCTGATATCCAGGGAATACATTGGATTGTGCCTTTCTCAAATCACTGACATACTGAAGAAATCGTGGGTTTGTCTCCATTATAATCCTAATTGAGTCATATGTCGCATCCCAGTCAATTGCATCAACCTTAGCCCATTTCTTGCTCTTTGTCGTATAAATCGTGGTACCATTTTTAATTATGAATTTAGTCATAAATCGTCCGTTTTTATCCACGGGGTGTAGTTGGAATTTATTAAACACTGGATAGATCTTGTAAATTTTAACCAATGCTTCTTTAGTTTGCTGGTCGTCGTCAGACTCGTAGTCATTTGCATCAGGTATTACAGGAAATTCCACTGGTGTCTCCGCTGGTGTCTCAGCTTTTAACTCAAGTGAGGGCTCAGGGATTTTTTGGGAGCTTGTATCACTCAGACTTTTTTTTGCGGCCTCAATAGTCGCCGATGAGGTATCTGTTGAGGTATCTGTCGAAGCATCCGACGTAGTCTTTTTAGATAGTGATAGCGTCTTATGAGCTGACGCCCATTGAGTGTCTGCATACATCGAACGCTTGGCGAATGCTTGACGAACCCGTCGCTGGGAACGTTCTAACAAATCCAATCGCTTTTGCTCTCGTTTATTAATCAATTATTTTTGCTGTGGTTTTGAAAATTGATATCGTTTCTTCGCGATTCTTGGGACTGGCCCCTCCTCCCACTCGCCCATCGTATATTTATGAACGATGTCGTTTCGACGCTTTTGCATAGCATAGTACGCGGGAAGAACCTCATCGATTGGTAGATCAAACAATTCCTCGACCTGATTTTTATACGTGGGATCGGTGATTACATGCTTGTAGGCTCTGTCTTTACCTCCATTGATTCGAGCGAGGTGAAGCTTGATGTAGTCGCATCGCTGAATGTCAATGATCATATCGTTGAAGCGCGAAGTTTTCTCGACATAGAACCTAACTCTCTCGTGCATTTTTGCGAGCTCTCGCTTGTACATAGCGATTTTATAGTCCTTGTCGTGTTGCTTACAATATCCACTCTTGAGAGCGGTTCGAGAGCATTTCTCATTCGATTTGGTAGACGCGTTGCAATTGGGAGACGGTATCCGAGGGTGTATATAGGACCCCTGAGGGATCTTCGATCCTCTCCTTTCAACGTCGTTTGTCATGATTTTGATAAAGTTTCGGGTATATATATAGATGGGGATATTTAACTCGAAGATGAATATCGAATATATCGATACTGATCCATTCGACGCGGAGGGGGTATATGACAATCGATTCCTTGAGAAAGAAGTAAAAAAGAGAAGCCTACGCTTGAGCCAAAGCGTCGTGTGCATTTTGATCTACGGACGCCCTCAACTCCGCGAATCGTTAAATGTCCGGAAGATCTGAAGTCTATCACCCTCTAAGACTCTTGTCGCGGTGTTGAAACCCCGTTCCAATACTCCTTCTCGAGTGTCGATCTTCGATTCTTATTGATTAAGCGGAGATTATCCTGGGGCTCCCAGGAGTCGGGTTCATTACCAACCCACTTCACTAAATATTTGTATTTACCAGATCGCATTTTTTTGTGGTCTAATATCTTTTCGGCTTCTAAGATATCACCCTTGTTAATTGTGGCGTCAGTTGTCTTCGATTGCACTATTTTCAAATCGTTTGGTGATTTGTAGAGTGTATGACCATTCTTTGACCTAATTTCAACTCGGTACCCGTCCATTCCTGCAATTGTATAGACAGCTCTACTCCATCTGGCAGCTTCCTTGTCAAATGTTCGCTTCTTAAGGCGGTAAAGGACGTTTGTACCAACTTCAAGCTCGTTTTCAATTTTTTCTGCTTCCTCTTGGTTATGTGTTATCTCAGCTTCTATAACTTTACCTTTTGCATCGTTAGGACTCATACCAATCGACCGATGAATGGTGCTATTGTAGTTTGTAATAATATCATTTACCAGTTTTTGTGTGATTCGCTTCGGATCGATTTTGGTTAATCGCTGCTTTACGGTTCTGTTGAATCTTTCGATTTCACCCATAGTACCATGATCACCAGGTTCGTTATTAAAATGTTCGATCTTTTTGGATTTGAAGAATTCTTGTGCTTGGGTGTTCATGAATTCGCTTCCATTGTCGCTGGTGAGTATATCGACCTTATTACTACGAACAAATGTTTTAAGAGATGTGAGCACAGTTGGCGCAGTCTTATTCGTCAATAGCTTAGCATACCCAAGGCGAGAATTGATATTGATAGCCGTCAAAATTGGTCGTTTTCCCCAGAACGCAAGATCCATTTGCCATGAATTGGGGTTATGAGAAGCAATTTTGAATCCATCGTATTTCCGTTTTTGCTCTTGAAACCGTTGTATGCCTGTCTGGGTCGCATACCATTCCTTCACAGCTTTGAATGTGATTTTGGGGTCTAACTCCTTTGCCTTAGCCTGGAACTCGGAGTTACTTTGAAGCGTGGACTAAAAAAATCAATTGCTCCCACTGAATACGTCCAGTGCTGTTACAAACTGGTTCACCTTCGCCGAAGCTCCAGGCTTTTGGCTGGCTGCACCGGTTGTCGTCCTGGCTGCTTGTTTGCGATATGAATCTGCAATCTTTCTTGGAACCACGAATATGAAGTAAAACTGATCCGTGTTGAGGCGACCATCATCCTTCAACCACTTGAGAAACTTGTTCATTGGCGCAGCTTTGATACCATGGTCCTCGTTGAGTGTCATCTGCAGCCCGTAACACTTGTTTCCATCTGAGATGAATGCATCCAGCGCTCCAAACGTTTTCGATGTCGGCCGGTAGTACGTCCAGCCCTCAGCAAGCTGTAGTTTGTCAAGAGCAGTGAAGCGTACCGTTTGCATCTCTTGTGGAATGGTCAAATCGTTCAGAGTTGTCGAGCACAGCGAGCGAAAGTGTAGTTTTTTCTGCTGGGGCAGACTTAACCATTTGTGGCAGAGCATCTCGTATATCTTGCCGCGGACCACAGACGTACTTCCCGAGTCATCATCATCGTGAGTTATAGCGAATTCCGATATTTTATCGAGGCTCTCTCCATGCACTTTGGCAACAACCAATTCGGCGATGTGCTTGGACAGAAAATCCAAATGGTAGTCCGCGCGAAAATCAGCCCGGGTAGGTACCATTTCAAGGACACGATGGCTATAGTCTTCCTCCTTCACAGAGTGATTGCTTCTTGCATAAGAAATGATGTTCATCGCACTGAATGAGTTGACTGCCTCATCCAGTGTATTTTGACGTTCACGTTAGACGCTCTCGTGAAGACGAACCGAGGAATTCCACCGAAGATGTCGTATCTCGAAACCAAGTCGTCTTCGGCAAGTTGCAAGTTATCGGGAAGCAATGAGTTGTACTCTCTCAACTCCTCCAAGGTCCACGCTGGCATGATATACGTCCCCCCGTCCACTTTTGCGAAATCCTGTATGCCTTTAACACCAGGTGAAGCAAACAAAATCGAGACTCCGCTCCAGCCAACAAGTTGTGTTGATGCTGCCTCGACAAGCCGGAGCACACGGCGTTGCGTCTGCAGCGAAACAACCTCCTCTCCGTCCAATTCAACAAATTCCTTGCGTTCGGCATCGTACTTGCGAAAGTCCGAGCCATAGTTCAACACCAACTCGTATGGGAGCAGCTTCTTAACATCCTCTCGCTCACCAAGAATGAGTTGAAAGATGCAATACAGGTAGAACCGACTCTTCCCAATACCGGGATTCCCCGTGACAATCAGGTTGGAATCCTTGCCTGGTTCACTATCCTTGCCTGGTTCACTATCCTTGCCTGGTTCAACGTATTCGAAGCTTGACTGTACTTCGTTCATCAACTCGGTAAAAATCACACGATACGCCTTCCTCTCCACGATCACTTTATATTCGATCTTTTTGTGCGCCAACGGAGGGAAATCTCTCATCTCGAAAAACCTCGTAACTTGGTTGATCTCTTCCTTGTTCTTGTCCACTTTGCGCTTCTTCGGCAGCGGAAGGAAAGACTCACCAAACCATCCATCCGCCCGACAACGTTTCCCCTTCCCCGGAACCACCACCAGCACGTGCACAGGGACTTTTCCAGCTTTAACATCGTCCTTCGTGAGTCGGAACCGCACGTCTTCCTCCGATAAGTCAACCAAGTTGAGTGGCGCTCCCGCAATGTCCAACAGCTTCAGCCCAGTGGTGTCACTCACACCGTTCTTCACGTCTGCCTCCGTCAGCCATCCCCCGCCCTCCGTCTTCGCCAGGAACAGCTGCAGCTCGTCCGCAGGAAACTGGTACATCTTCTCCGCCTTGATCGCCTTCTTCAACGCCGAGACCGACTCAGTATCGTCAATCTTCACCTCGAACGCGCTGCCCACCGCACCAACGATCGCACAGAAAAGCTTCACCATCTTTCCTTCAGGCGGCGGATTCTGGAATGAGGAAGAAGGGAGGGAGAATTTCCGAGCGTATTTAAGCGGAGATGAAGGTGTGTCACATTGACTTCCACCCAATGATGGGACGCCACATATATTATAGTCGCGCTATTCCTTGCGGTAAAAACTGCCGGCGTAATGTTCTACGAATATTGTTTTTATCAATTAGTTTGAATGTTGTCGGTCCAGCAGTAACTGCTCTAAAACTACGCCAAGATCCAAAAGACGTCGCTTTCGCTCTCAGGTGGTCGAGAGGTTGCGTCGTCAAAATAGCTGTCTCAAAAGAAGGTTCTAGGAATGTTCTCGGCGGTAAAATACGGTAAGTAAAAAAATGACGGTATACTGTGCCGCTACCTACTACTATCAGTTTCATTTACGATCAGGGCAGCAACGAGTTCCGTTTGAAAGTCTTCGATCCTTCATTGCGACGACAGCGATTGTTCGCAAAGCTGAATCCAGACCAGCGCGATCTTCTGCTTCGAGGCCAACCACTATCGAAACACTGGAAAAAACGTGGCCCAAGGCTTGCACCTGGTACTGATTTCAACATCTCAGTTGCCGAGTCTAAGTCCAACGACGAACGCCGGTCTCGTAGGAATGGTGCAGCTGAACAAGGTGGGCTACATATTGGATACTGCAAGCAGCAGGGAAAACCGATATATTTTATCTTAACAAATATAAAGTTAATAGTATATAAAGATGACGTACTCACCCGATCAATATCTCGCTAGCAAAGAGCGTATCAAGGAAGCGCAGAAGCGCTACTACCAGCGCACGCGCGAAGCTCGTCTATCCTGTCAAAAGGGGTATGACGATAAGAATAGGGACCAAATTCGAACACACAAGCGGAAGCCCAAATGCGAACTTAGTGCCAGAGAAACCAAACTTAACGGTGAAACCGAACTTAGTTAATTAATTAAAAAACAATCTCACATAAAAAAGTCAATCCGTATATAGACGATGACTGACGGTACCACGCTTACGATTTTGAAGGATGCCCTCGGTGACCTTAGTCAGTACCATTCGTCTGGGTGGTTCTGGCATGCAGTAGAGGGTGAATGGATACCTATAGGTAAAACGCAAGTTTATCCGTGCCCTGGCTATCGACCTAATGTCAACCCACGGTGTTATTGCAACACCCCGATCAAGCGACACTTCCTTATTATCGACATCGATGAGAACCATCACTTCGTTGGTTCAGAGTGTGTTAAGCTCTTTGGTGGGCACTATAAGGCGTGCCTCGGCTGCCAATGTCGGTACCGAGGTAGCTACAAATACTGTAAGGAGTGTCGAGACCGTGGTCTGACTTCTTTTAGTGAGACGAGGTTAGCATTTGGTAAGTACAGAAATCGAAAGCCAGAGTCGTTATTGGGGGTGGATGACTCCTACATCCGCTTCCTATTTAAGTGTGATATCGTATCTGAAGCCTCTAGACTGGATTTAGCTCGTAATTTACTCCCAAGAACGGTTATTGGAGGCAAAGACAAGTACAGTGATAAGACATTCAATTGGGTCAAGGCTCACGATCCAAAATACTATCGCTGGTTGCAAACGCGCGACAGACCCTACGTCAAGTATTTGAATTAATTAATTTCGAAAAAAATTTGTATGGGGCAAAGATGTAAAGTCGATCCTGATACAAGATCTAATGATTATAAAGTCATTTCCACGGGAATAATATCGCCAATAATATATAGGCAACATGTTTGCATACGAGCTCGAAGGTCTAAAGAGATTGAATATTGATGCTGTTCGCTGGGGCAGTACCTACCGCGTTAAGGTGCGTGGTAGAACTGGTAAGATGGTTTATGTTAGCAACGTTTCCCGTCCGAGCAATCAGAAACTGCTAGCTAAGCAATACAAGATCTCTGTCGAGTCTCTGAAGAAGCACATGTCCCCGAATTACAATACTGACCCCAAGTATCGTTTCTACAACGGAAAACACATGGAGTCGCACCTGTATGAAGGTATCCAGCCTACTGAGTTCCACGACAAGCTCGAGAACGTGCTTGCAAGCCAAACTAACGCTTTCAAGGTAAACATTGCTCTTGACTATGATCTCGTAAACCTAACGGATGGTAGTTTTACCCAGTACTGGCACCCGAATCTGGCTAATACTTACGTATTTAAGACCCCTGTTGCTACCAACAGTCGATCTGACATTCGTAAGAAAATTATCTCAGAGATCAGGTTGATGGAGTTGGCTAACACGCTGAACTACCCCAAATCGGGGTATAAGCTGAAGTCAATCACTGGGTTCAAAATTTACATCTACTTTCGCGAGCATGCAGTCGGCGATAGCGAAGCTGTTATCCCACAGAATATCCGCGATAACAAGCACGCAATCAACTTCCCCAAGGCCAATAACAAGTGTGTGTTCCACTGTATCGCATGGTACTTACATCAGCATGCTAAGAAAGATCCTCGTCGGATCCAGGCCCATGTGAAGGAAGTATTCAAGCGCTACTGCTCCTACAAAGGTATCAGCTATACGCTTAGTCTGCTCCGTAGCTTTAAGCCGTTTGACCTCCTACAGCTCGACGAGCTTGAGGAATGCTTTCATTTCGGTATATTAATGTCTACTCAATGGATGTAAAGACCGGTAATGTTGAATGCATCCGTCGTTCGGAGAGAGAAGGAGTGGTTATGGATATTCTATCACATGAGAACCATGCTTTGTACATCAAGAACGTTGATATGCTCCAGTCCAAGTACCAATGCTCGAAGTGTGAAATGATTTTCGTTAGCTCTACTAAGCTACGCGACCATGCCAAAAATCAGTGTGAGCTTGTAAACATCGAGAGCTTTCCAGCTGAGCCAACTATCTATAGACCAGCCCCGAACACTATTCGATCAATGCTGAACAAGTACTCCATCAAGGGCATTGATCAGTACCTAGATCATTATCTCGTGTATGACTTTGAGGCCATTCTAAAGCTAGTTATGACACAGCATGGCGAGAATACTGTCTTCACCAATGAGCATATCCCCGTTTCAGTATCTGTATCGGATAGCTTAATCGAGGAGGTGCGTTGCTTCGTCAGCGATGAACCGAAGATGCTACTAACGGACATGTTCGAATATATTCACCAGGTATCGATCAAGATCCAGCAGTACAACGTGCACAAGTACGAGATCCTCCTGCGGAAAATTATCGATGCTCACGGCTTGACTGGTATGGAGATTCCAGGTGCTAAACCCAACAAGACCTATAAGATGATCGATGTGGATGGTTGGATTAAAGAAGGGAGATATGCCAGCTTCTTCGACTTCCATAGCACCCTCGGGTTTGGTAAGCAGAGGTCTGACTATGGTAGGATAAAGCAGCAGCTTGATCAAGTTCCAGTGCTTGGGTTCAACAGCGGTCGCTACGATGTAAATCTGATTAAGAACGATCTCTTCGCCTTTATTGGTACAGACAACATCAAATCGGTAATCGAAAATCCTAGCTACATTTGCATTGGGACCTCGAACATGAAAATGCTCGATATTAGCAACTGTGTACCAGCTGGTACGAGCTATGTAAAGTACCTCAGCACATATCTAGGCGACTGCAAATGCGACAACAAGATTCGATGTGTCTGCGGCTTAGGTAAGGGCGTTTTCCCGTACGAGTTCATTACCTCGTTCAACGTTCTAAGTCAGACTACGATTCCTCCTAAGTCAGCTTTCGATAGCGATCTCCGTGGAACTAGCATCAGCGATGATGACTATAAGCGCGTGCAATTCGTCTGGGAGCACTATGAGATGAAGTCGATCAAGGACCTGCTGACAACAGCACAACAACTTGGATGTGGTACCTTTCATCAATGCCATAAAGGCTCAGCGTGAGTTATTCAAGCGTTTTGAACTTGACATGTTTGCTGATGGTGTATCCCTACCCGGTCTCTCGGAGAAAGTCATGTATCAAACATGCTTCGACAATCTCCAATATGCTAGTAAGACGTCTCCTCAAGCGTTTCGATTCCCTAACAAGCGTATGAGCGGCTACAAGAGTCAGGATGTTGAGGCTAAGCGCGAGTTTGGTATGACGTTAGGACACCTAGATATACTGTTAAATCAACAGAAGTATCTTTGTGGTCTTTGCTACGGACCTTTGAGCACTGAAACTGTCTCAGCTGATCGAATCAATAACAAGCTTGGGCACATCGACGGCAACATCTTGATTAGTTGTATTTCGTGCAACACACCGCTCGCAAGGATATGTCTCTCAAGGGTTTCCGCTACTAGAAGCTGCTCGAGTTCAGCTCAGAGCGACTGGTCTATTCCATTGACAAGGAGGAGAAGGACATCTACGGTAAGATGAAAGCTAACATTGCTGGTGGTCCATCCATTATCTTCAATCGCTACGCTAAGCGCAATGAGACGAAGATTCGTGGTGGGAAGCTGTGTAAGAAGGTAATCGGGTACGATGCTAATGCTCTATATCTCTGGGCTCTCGGTAATGACATGCCATGCGGAAGACTTACAACTATCAAAGCTTATCCAGACATTGTTGAGGACATCAAGAACGATAAGATCTTCGGCTTTCTCGAGAGTGGTATTCAGACACCAGAACACATGAAGCAGTATTTTGGTGAGATGACCCCCATCTACAAAAATACACTGATTGACTGTACGAATGAGAGTATCATTGGTAAACATATGTATGACTACAACCAAACACGAGAGAAAAGCAGATCGAAGCCAGCTCGCAAATTGATTGGTAGCTACTTTGATGAGAAAATCCTAATCTACACGCCTTTGCTCAAGTGGTACCTATCTCATGGTATGGAAATCACCCAGACATACAGCTTCATCAAAGCTAGCTCACACAAGGCATTTGCTCCATTTATGGAAGCGGTGTCTAGCGCTCGGCGAGAGGGTGATGTTGACAATTCCAAGGCTATGATTGCTAAAATGATGAAGCTAGTAGGGAACAGTGCTTTTGGTCGATCTGGAATGGACATGAGCAAGCACAAGGAAATTAAGTATGAGTCAGATAAGAAGGCAATTGCTTCAAAGATTGAGCACTTCACCTTTCATGGATTAGAGGAGCTCAACGATGCTTGCGAGCTTACTATGATGAAGCGCAGGTTAAAGCACAAGAACCCGATCCATTTGTCGATTGCTATCTACCAGCTCGCTAAGCTACGCATGCTCCAGTTCTACTATGATTGCATCGACTTTTACTTCGATCGTTCAGACTTTCAGTATCTGGAGATGGATATGGACTCCGCCTACATCGCGTTCAGTTGTGATAATCCGTTCCAAGACTGTATCAAACCTGATCTACGTGAGCACTCAAACAGCACAAGTATGATTGGTTCCCACGTGATTATAACACGGATGTGGCTAAGTTTGATCGTCGTACCCCTGGTGTATTTAAGGATGAATTGTCAGGTGATGCTATGGTCTCATTATCCTCCAAAAACTACATCTGCTATCTACCAGACGAATCGTACAAGGTCAAGGTTTCAGCCAAGGGTGTGCAACAGGGTCGTGGACGCAACAGTTATGTTCTTAGCCCTAATGGGTTCGAGTCTGTTGTGCGAGATCGTATCACACTTCAAGGCACTAACAAGGGGTTTAGATTGTCGAAAGAGACTAAATCTATCATCACCTACAGTCAGACAAAGACAGCGCTATCATATTTCTATGACAAGCGGCTTGTGCTTGAGGATGGTATTACTACCGTAGCTCTTGATATTTAATCGCTATCCAAGCTATCACATTTTTTATGTCCATCTAACATATACCATGGATGAGATACTTACGAAACTTTGCTATGACACTAAAACTGGCTATATCGATGCTCAGGCTCTACATGAGAAGGCTCGTGAGTTAGATCCCAAGATAACTCTAAAACTGGTGAAGGATTGGTATGCTACACAGTCAGAAATTCAGAGATTCCGAGAGCAAAAGCAGAGATTCGATGGGTTCAAAAGCGCCTCACATAACCCGAATTCTTGGCAAATCGACCTTGCGTTCTGGGGAAAACAACCGATTCTGACTGGTATCAACATTAACTCCCGCATCGGATACGCGAAACTTTTATCGAATAAGACAGCTGCTACGGTATTAATAGCACTAAAAGCTTTCGTCCGATTTTATAAGGTAGATATTATCACAAGAGACAATGGGTCTGAGTTCGTGAACTCAAAAGCTCAGCAATTATTTAAAGCAAAGAAGATCGAGCGCTTCAACAATGAGCCTGGTGATCACGGTACTATGGGGAAAATCGAGCGCTTCAATAAAACGCTGAAGCAGAGACTAACCAAAATGTCTCCTAAGAGGATTACGCAAAAGCTCATCAGCGACATTATTACTACTACAACACCACTTTTCATCGATAAAATTGGAATGACACCCAATGAAGCCAAAGGCAAGGTAATTGAGGCTGAGTTGAACCATAACCAAGCAGAAGCTGATAAAATTGATAATGAGCTCGAGATTGGTACCAATGTCCTTTACCGACTAAAGAAGAGGACGTTTGATAAGGAAGCTTCTAGGTGGAGTAAAAAAGTGTACTCGATTGTTGGAATGGATGGTTATCGCGTCCAAATCAAGTAAAAAAAATGGGCACACACTCTACAAGGCTCCCAATGATCCCAAGATGGTGCAATCGGCGACGACTGAAGCAACCATCAACCGAGGTGATATCCTTGAAGCAGAGAAAATCTTAGACCACAAAAAGTTGCGAACTGGAAAGTACAGATACTAGGTTCAGTGAGTTGCTAATGAACCTTATTCCTGGTAGCCAGTCTCAAATCTCCGTTTAATAAACAAAAACAGGAGATCGACTCTTGAAAAGAAGTACTGGGAGGCAACAAAGAGCTGACGTAGTCGCTCCGGACGGGGGTTTCACCCCGCGCCAAAATAATGAGTCATAATCAGCTTGTAATAAATTCGATAGAGACATCCTCTGTAAGCTTTTAACACAAGTATACTATTTGAAGTTTTTTTTGGTGAGATTTTTGGAAAAATATATGACTTGATATATATAGTAATTCCTTCATAATGTGTTCCAGCTGATTAGAAAAGGACCGTGAGCTTGATAAGCTACGGCGAAAGTTGTGGATCATCCAGGAAGTGAGCCGAATCAAAAACGAGTAGCTGAATCTTGATGCAGCCTCAAATTTTCGTAAGACAGTAGTTAACCGTAAGTATCGATACGAATTGGAGACAATATTTGGCGTTCCATTCCACTGCATCAAGGATCGTTACCTAAGCCTTATAAAATAGCGAAATCACATCTGTCATTCTTATGTCTCATTTCGTCATGACTCGGTCATGCCAAGCTACTGGTAATTATCTACTCATTTTTTTTTATGATTCTGATGATATAGACACAATGTTCCCCAATTTTACATCCCTCGCTCAGAGAGAGCAGAAACGACAGGAGCTTCTTGAACGATCTCAACGTCGTGTTCGGCAAGCTAATGCGAAGCGTAAAATGTACGAAGGCGCATCGTGGGCGACGGATATTACCAATGGTATCACTACTGTAGCGAAGAAATCAACTGAATCCACTCAGACCAATATGAGTGTTGGTCCTGACGGGCCTGTTCCAACAGAAGTTAAGCAAACCTTGAATGATATGTTGATCAGGTGATTGCCCAATCAGACTTAAAAAAATATGAATAATGAAAACTCCAACATAAACCCTGATGTATCAACTGATCCTGAAGTAAATGTTCGCCCCCCTATGATAGATGTTGGAGTCGATAATAGTGCTCGAACAGTAGAAAATGGAACTAACACTCCTCGTGTTGAAAAACATGATCAAAACGTTCAAGCTCGACCTATTACATCAGATGTCGCGGTTGGTGAGGATGAATCACCAACAGTTGATACTCTACTTAGTGATGATGAGCAAATCTCTCAAAGCGAATTTAAGAAAGCGGTTGGGGAAATATTTGAGGTTTATCCGATTCTTGCTCAACTCGGTATTCATCCCCTTGCTTCTAATGGACGTCAGCTAACGAAGTATTGTATTGTAAACGGAGCTAAGACATATAGTATTAGATTGAACAAGATTGTTTTAGTTCCAAGCATTGATTGGGAAGAGACATACGATCATATTGGATTTGTCATCACAAACGATGTTAGATTCCTCAGTTATGTCAATGAGAAACGTGAGCGAAGTGAGATGGGTAAAGAGGATAAAAATGCACCGCATCAGGTATGGGAGAGGCTTATTGGTAATAAGCGTAGCCTATCAAGCACACCGCTTGACTATAAACAAAGCAAACAGCGGCTTGAAGACAGTTTTCTCTTCGATAATTCAACATCCACAACTTCTGATCAGGCTGATAGTAAATTAAAAATGTATTTGATCGTTGCTAAAAACAAGGAACTACTTGAATCCAATGGTTTAATGAGGAAGATTGTTCCTATCCTCAAAGGAACCAACAAAGCAACCCCTTTTGATGCGAACGGTGATGTATGGATCAAGGGAAGTACTATTGGTGTTTTTGGTAAGGAAAGTAATCAAATGAAGCCGGCTATCACCAAGAAGGTCAATTGGCAACTTATACTCAAATCATTTGTAGATATGGTCAGATCGAAAGGACTTGAATTAGAGGTGATCGGGGTTGAGGAGAAAGAAATTGATGTGAATGATTTCACAGAAGGTGAAGGAGAGGCACGCCAGGGTACAATGACTGGAATTGATGAAGATATGAATCAAAGTCTATCTAACGCTGACAATGATGCTAAACAAATCTTAACTGATTATTACAGGAAAATCAATTCTAAAGATGTTAAAATCCCGTTCAGACTCAAACCTACCGTTGAGGCTAAGGGTACTGTTAAAACTCATCCTGAATACTACTTTGGTGAGCCATCTGAAACCAGACCATTGAATATTAGAAATGGAGAACACAAGCAAGTATCTGGAGAGGCGTGGAAGGGATTGATGAAGAATATCAGATGGATGGATACATTCCTGTCGCTGCTCGATGGATTTGAGGATTCGGATAAATATCTTAAGGAAGTTGAGTATCCATTCCCATCAAATGATGAGGAAGCAGCAACATTGGTTGAAAGTAAGAAACTTGATCAACAAAGACGCAAAAATCTTGATGATCATCTTAAAACATTGAATGAAGCAATCATGAATACGGCTCATGATATCAGACGACAAGGTATTGAACCATATTTAAAATTAATTTTCAAAAGCTTCACGATGACTCTGAACGGGCTTATCAGGAAGATGGTGAGGCTCAAAAGCCATATCATGAATCAAAGAATGCTGTCAAAGGAAATAGCTCAAAATCAGCTCGATCGGCACTAAAGGCAGCGAAATCAGCTATGAGAGCTACTAAAGCTGTATTTAACGCGAAGGCTACAAGATACAGCGATGCAGCTCAGGAGATCGAGGAAGATGACGAGTTCGCAAAGCGTTCTCGCGGAGAGGGGCTTAAAGGTCGTGGTCTAAGAGGAGCAGGTGTAGCCCCCCTCGACGGAGTGGTCAGACGTGGAAGAACCTATAATCTGAACGAGATTCCGGGCTTAGCTACGCCAAGTGCCTACGTTTATCGACAACTCGGTAGCAAGTACATCCGTATTCCTGACCTCGATGCGAAGACACTTGTTATCGTTCAACCTAATCGACGCAAGTGCGGACCTAAGTGTCAGATTAGTGATAGCCTTCAATCAATGCTCCGAAGTCTTGTATATAAGAATCATATCGATCAGCCTACGTATGACAAGCTTAGCATCGAAGATAAAAAAATGTTCAAGGAGATCCTTGCCATAACTCATCTCCAGTACAATTTCCACGATAAGCTCACGGATCCACTTGAAACACTTCGAGCTGAGTATGACAAGCTCAAGGGGGAGGTTGAGCTTGGGAATGATAATCCGAGCATCATCAAGCAGCTCAAGTCGCTCACAGTAGATATGTACAGCAATCGTCTCATCAATGATAAAGAATTTAAAGAAATTATCACGAGACTACTATAACCATGTTCTTCTTTAACCCCCGCATTATTTCCAGCTCAGCTGGTAGCTATGGCGATAACGCCGATAACAACGTCGCTGAACTCAAAGCTATCATGAAGAATCTTATCATTCATGACCGCCCTCAGAAGACTCAGGCCGCTGTATGGGCCACTGATCTCGATAAGTCAATCAGGAAGGTAGTTGCTTCGACCCCAACCGAAGGTGGCCGTATGTGGGCTTACCAACCCAAGAAAAAAAAGACCGTGAAGACGTATTTTGCTATCTAAGCAATTACCTGAAGGCAAGGGGCGCCAGCACCGAGCCAAGGGCTCTAAGCTTACTTAATACCACTCCGCACGAGTTTATTTCGATATCCTCGATGGACTTCGATTTTTTTATCATTGATAGATATTTCAAGTATAGCATCCTCACCATCAGCATTTTTCATTGGTAGGAATACTGAATCCCCTAAGACTTCTATCAGATCCGCTCTAAGCATGGTTGATCATATAACCTGATTTGGATTATCAGACGTTAAATTCGTTTTGATCTCTTTACTTGGCATACAACCCATGATTCCTATATTATCTACCATAAAAAAGTTTTGGAAAACTAGTCGGCTGTGTATGGGTTTTCTTCGTCTATTGGACCATGTCGCTTGTAGTACGCTTCACGCCGCTTCTTATCCTTATGAGCACAATTTTGATACGCTTTCAACGACGTACGATCATTGTATTGTGCATAAGGCTGAGGATTCCTCTTAATACCCCTAAAAGATACAATGCGACCATCAGTAAACAAAGCATCATATTTTTCCCCTTTCGTTGAGAAACCCGAAACTTGAACGCGACCATTGTCTATACTCACTCAGCGATAATTTGTCTGACGACAAAGGGCACCAAGCTCGTGTCAAGGACACTAAGCTTTGCTTATTGCTCTCAATTCCTCTATCTGAGCTTGCTGCTCTTGAATAGCTTTCGCCAATACTGATACCAATGATGCTAAATCGATACCCATAGGATTTGTCGGCTCGTTTGAGTCATTCATTTCATCGTCAGGCGATTCAACCCCCGACACACACTCAGGTATGATCTCGAGCATCTCTTGGGCGATAAATCCCACATGCAATGAATCATCAGATCTCATAGCAAACTTCCTTGGTTGCATACGCATAACCTCAGCTAAGCCATAGGGTATGTCAATGAAGTCTCGTTTGATGCGACGGTCACTCGCGTTCGTGAAGCTGCCAGCCCTGACAGAGATATAGCTCTGCCATACATAAGAAGCATTGCATGATCCAATTCGAACCGCTCCGCTTGTTGCGTCATTCCCGATGGCTGGATAGTTGCTGAGACCCCAGTTCCATCGATAGTATGCATTGCTCGCGTTGCCCTTGCAGTGAAACGCATCGTCAGCCCATATGGCACCCCCAGAGTGGATTGTAGCTTCGGGATCTTCACGATCGACTGCAAGTCGTTTGCTTGTGCTCAGAAGCATTGCATTACCACCGGCTGTAAAGAAACGCAAATTGTCATTCGTGTATGTCCCAAACGATACGCCGTTAGCTGCCGCTCCACCGTCCTCATTGTGTATGATGAGTCAGCATTTAATCGGCGTTGCGCGATCATTCCACCATTCCTGAACTCGTTGCCATGATCCGTAGAGGTTTGATGAACTCGCGATAACATGCAATTGCGATTCAGGTGATCCAGCTGCGACGCCAACACGTCCTCCCTGAGTTATAACCATTCTCTCCGTTATAGGATCATATGCAGCTGATCCCACTCGAGTAAAAAACTTTAAATTGCACGTGGCATACGACCCAGTGGATCTATAACGCAGCTAGGCGGCATGGCGTCATCAACCGTGAGAGAGATACCTGCAATAGCGCCGATCGTGTCAGAGTCGTTTCTGATTTGGATCGGGTATGTTGAATTGCCAGCGGATCCACTCCTATAGTACCAGCGGCTACTTCATAACGGGCAGCCGTAGCTTCTAGCAACGTTTGCTTACCAATTGACGTAATATTGGGCTGAGCTGCTGTAAGTAGCGTTCCTGATATGCCACTCGAAGTTATCACATCTGATCCAGAGATTTGATACCCTGTAGAATTAATCTTACCCGAAGTTGTGATCGTCCCGATATTAACAATATTTCGACTTGATGTAATAACGGGCGATGAATTGATATTAAGACCGCCAAAGTCGCCGAGGGGCTAGATACCGATACACTTCCATTTATGTTCTCAGCATCGATGGTACGGATACTACCAATATCCTTGTTTGAATCGACTACCAGAGCTTTAGAAGCTACAACGCCTCCCAGAGATACTCCGATGTAGTATGAGTGATTGAACGTATCGTACAATGATGTCGTTGAGTTCCAAAATTTCATTGATGGTATCTGAAGGCCCGTTCCAGCTGTCGAAAGCGTTAGGTTAGATAGCGTTCCAACAGCTGTAATACCTGTTTGAGAGCCTGAAACAGCTCCAGTGAGAGTCGTCGCCGAGATGCTGCTCAAACCAGTTATCGTTCGCGATGCTCCTGTAAAACTTAGATTGCCTCCGATAGTCAGCCCTGAAAGCGTTCCTAAAGATGTGATACCTGTTTGCGTTCCGGTCTGTAGCGTTCCATAGATATTAGTTGCTGTCAGCGATGTTATCGTTCCGATTTCTCCCGAGGCTCCAAGAACCAACGCTTTGTTGTTTGCGGCCGTGCCAGGCATGATCCTGACTAGGTACGATGGGGGCGATGATACGCTGGAACCGTTAACAGTTAGACTGCTACATGACAATGCTCCAATTCCACTAATATCGTTATTAGTACCTGGAACAAGGGCTACACCTTGTGTTGCTGTTCCTTGGGTAATCCCTGTAATATAAGACAAGCGATAATCATTCTTATCGAGGTAAAGCGTCTGCGCATACTCATAGGTAAGATATCCACTGGCATCCAACGTTAGATAGAATGCGCGGTTATAGATAGGGGATGTAAAATTGGTTGGGGATAAGAGAAACTTGAACTCATAGTTATTTTTGTCTCGAGCTATACAGACCGAGTGATGAAAGACACGATCATGAGTGGTATTCCAGATTTCGGCGCTTCCTTGCCAAAGAAATTCAAGTCTGCTGGTATGGGCGACACCCTGCGCTTGACATCAAAAAGTTGTTTAGAATGGTTGTCCTTGGTCCCTTGTTCTGTGGGAAGAACAACTTCTGTATGTTCATCCTCAAGCATTCCCCACACGTATTCGCGCATCTAACGATCATCGCCCGCAATCCACACCAAGAGTTGTATGAATACCTCCGAGATAAACTGGAAGATTTCATTACTTTCGCTGACCCCGATACACCACCTAAAGTCGATCAAGTACGCCATACACCTATGAGTTCCAACAAACCTGAGCTTATCATCATAGTTGACTAAGCACCGATAAGCTACTTCAGAAGAATATATTTTCACATTACTTCACTCGCGGAAGACATTTTAAATTGAGTACCATATTCCTTAGCCACAGCTACTTTGCTATTGATAAGTTGATTCGCTTGAATTAAGAGTACGTAGCGATCCTAAAAGCTAATTCGAAGCGTGATTTACAGATGGTGGTCAAGGACTTCAATATCAATAATATCGATGACAATAAAATGATGATCGCATACAATAAAGCAATCGGTCGTGGAAAAGGTCAGGTGTTACTATTAGATATCGTTAAGAGTCAGCTCAGGTACAATTTAAACGAAGTAATCAATCCTGACGATCTTTAAGTCTGCTCCTCCATCCAGCGCAGGTGCTTCTTAGAACGTCTGTGTCTTGCTTTATTATCTCTTGAATAGTTAGACCAGCAATCACATCCCATTTTCTCATTTTTATGAGCCAATACTCGTTCTCTACTTTCAGCTCGATATTGTCGTTGATATTCTTGAAGTTTACTGGCGTTAGAGACATAGTAGTTGTGCTGGTACTCTTGATGCTCTTCAATAGTTTTAATTGCTCGTTGTTGATTTACACAGTTAGTTCGATTGATTAATAACTGTTCAAACTCACGCAATTGATCACGGTTGCCGATGTCATGCTCGCTTATGAGAGTGATCATGAAGTTATCAATGCCAAACTCTTTAAAGTGTATATAGATAGAACACGACGTTAACTCTCTGCCTACCATCCATGCACTAAAAGCACTTTTGTGTTGACCCCATCGTTTCTTCAGTGTAGAGGTGGTACTACCCACATAAACAATCGACTCGTCTTCATTGGTAATCTTATATACGCGGCCTATCACATCTATATAAAGTCTTATATTTATCAGATTATCGCTTAAATATGATTTCATAAATATACAACTAAAATGGTGAGCTTCCTGAAACTCGACAGTACTAATCTCGTTCAAGAAACTACAACTCAACTTGGAAATACCGTTCCCTGGCTTAGCTGCTGACTTTCGTGATGTAGTATGTGCAGTCCAAAGCATTAGCATGTACAACTCGGAATATAATATCGACGCGATGCAGTTCCAAAACACAAGCTTCAAGATCGAAGTCCCGACTGCGACTACCACCTCTACTATCAGCATTACTCTCCCGGATGGTATTTATTCTTATGATGATATTAATCGTAGTATTCAGACCGCCCTTGTCAATGCTGGCGCATATTTGATCGACCCATCAGGAAATAACGTCTTCTACCTAAAGCTGAGTGAAAACAGTGTCTATTACGCTTGTCAGGTAGATTTTTCCCCTACGCCGACAACTTTGCCAACTATCGGTGGTACTTGGACAAGACCTGCAACTGGTCTATACTCATCTGGTGGTACTGGATTACCTACCACAACTCGCGTCCCTCGTCTTATTATCGATAATGTTGAGTTTGAAAGGTAGTTGGTCTAACCGCAGGTACCTATCCCGCTGCCTCAGCGATCGTTGCAAGTACTCAGCTGTCTAACATCATTCCTCAGATTCACCCCACCAGTTCATACATCGTACGTTGCGATCTCTTCAAAAATGAATACGTTGCATCTGGTGATATTGTCAGTGCATTTGATAGAGGTGATGCAGCAATTGGACAGCTTATTTCATATAAACCGAGTCAGTATGGATGGATGAATTGCCATAATGGATCTCGCTCTACAATTACTATCAGTATCTATATCCAAAATGACAAGAAGGTAATCTTCCGTAATACTTCAGTCTCAATAATGTTGTTGGTGAGACCAAAAAAATAAGTTAGCTAATGCTTCTTTTTTCTTCTCACAAACGGAATGATCCAGCTACCATAGGCTTCTTACGCATTGCGCGAATTTTAGCCAAATGATCCTTAGCTTATTGGGAACCCTTAGCAAATTTCTTACCCTTTGGCTTGGCAACGCCTACTCCATAACGACGACGGATTTCACCTCGAATAGATTTGATTAGGTCTTCATGCTCAGGCTTGGTCGCCTTAGATAGTAGGTACATCTCCCCAGAATCGACTACATCGGTTAGAATTCCTCTACGTTTAGCATACGAAAGAGCACACTTCGCTCCTTTTTTAGCATCAGTCATAGTTAGACGACCTCCTTCCTTGTCACTATCAGAATCATAAACACCGATACCAGTCATGGAACGAATTGCCGCTCGTGCTGGGATAGCACCCTGTGGAGCTCCGAGTGCAGTTGCAAGGGCGGGGACAACAACATCAGCAGATCTGGATATCAAACCAGAGTCCTTTGCGAACTTGAATGCAGGTTTAATGTCGCCCCATACCTTGGACCAGATAGAACCTCCTTGTGCTCGCTTGTATCCTATCTTGACTTCATGTCTTGTGATGTCCAGACGCACACCGCGACCTGCCTTGCGATCCTTGAGTGCCTTCTCATATGAGGCGGGGTGAAGATGGATAACTGATCCACTACCCTTGAGTTGGTTAGCTGTAAGACTTAGCTTACCAGTCTTGAAAGCTTTGGTCAGCTTGGGGCCTGGAATATCACTGAAGATCGTTAATTCACGATACATGATTAATCTATATTTTCTAGACTAAAGTATGGTTAAATCTAAATCTATCATTTTTGAGAATACTTGAGGTTTCTTGAGTTGCTTGGAATAGAGCCAAAGTAAGCAGAAAGGACCACAATAATCCCCGTAAGTACCTTGGTATTGCTTGGGATTGTTTTATTTTTCAATACCATACTTTGTTGGAGCTGCCTCTCCCATACTATCAAAGTACTCCCCATCATGTACAGCCGTCCAGTGGCCAACCTCAAGGTTAGGTGGCTGTAGTAGAACCAGATATGAACCTTTCTTTGAGATAGGTTTTGTTATTTCATTCGATTCATAGATGTCATCGAGATGTACGCCAAGCTTTTTCGCGAGATCGATCAGATCATGTTCGGACGTGATCGGCTTGATAAGGTCGCTCATAATAATTAATTTCGTTCAAACTATATTAGAAACCATATACAATCAACGATGAGTGAAACTCAACTATCCGACCAATATTTGTACCAGAGCTCGCTCAAGAGCGATCCGGAGATCAAGGTATCTTCTGGCAAACGAGTACCGCTTGTTATCGATCTGAATCAGGGTTCGTACCAGAATGGTGTCATTACCATTGATGCTACTGCTCAGCTTAACGGTTCAGAAGGATTCGCCTGTCTTCGCGATGCTTACATCATGCTCCCTTACAAGGTATCGATGAAGAATGGTGCTACTGCTCAGACCGCTGCTGTCAATCGTTTCTGTGCTACTCTAAAGTGTGGCAACTGGAATGTCTTTGATAGCATGTCGCTGGAACTCAATGGCAAGACCATTGTCTCGATGGCTGATTACAAGCTGTTTTGGAACAATGTCCGTGCTCAGACGGAGTATAGTCCTCAGTACGTTGAAAAGCATGAAGCGGAGCCCTTCCTATTTCCTGATGCCGCTCAGTCCGCTTTGTACAGCTCTGCCACGAGATCGACTACTGGAGATGGATGCACTAACACTACCGCATTTTCATCTTCTTTTACTACCATCGGACCCACTGGTGGAGCATCTATCCCTAATGATGGCTTTGTTCGCCGACTTCTATCGAACCCTCCTAATGTTGGCTCTGACTTCTCTACAGCGTGGCCTTCGGTTGGCGGCGTTGCTGCCTCTACTACCATCGCTAACCAAACGGCTCGTGGTGCTTTCGTAGCTGGTGCTGCTACTGCTAACGCTATTATGGGAACGTGGAACTACATGCTTAAGGTTAAGCTAACTGATCTTCATCCGATCTTCAAGGAGCTCGATTTGATGGCTAACCCTCAAATCCGCCTGCGTTCCGCGTCAATTAGGGTACTTCGTCTGTTGCTGTAGATGCTTCGAAGGGCATGTCGCTAACCAGTACTACTCTCGCGAGTGGTAATGTGTGTCCTGTGATGGTTGCGGCATCTTCTACTGGTAATCCTATAGCTGGTGTTTTTGCTGCTTCTGCCCCGTTCAGTATTTCGTGGGGTGCTGTTGTCAATGCGCTTGAGCCTAATATTGATGGTACTTACATGTCATTCACTACTTCCCGTCTGTATGTACCGTTCGTACATCTTGAGAACCCTCAGGCAATTATCTCCAAGCCTGTGAAGAAGGTTCGATACAATGATTGCTATGCTCAATGGTTCTACCAGCGTGCTGGTACTGGTAAGCAATCGACTCAGCTTAATGCTGCATTCGATCTTCAGCTATCGGCTTTTGTTAAGAATGCTAAGTACGTTATTCTCCTCCCTTTCGCTGAGCAGACTGGTAGTTTCGCTTCCGCGGCTGTACAAGAGTTCCAGAGTCCGTTTGATTCGGCTCCCTGGACTCTTCACCCTGGTTCCAGTATCCGCAACTTTAACGTTCGTATTGGTTCCCAGCAGACGTTTGACATCAGCCACGACTATGACTTCCACCACTTCACTAATGAAATTGCTAAGATTGCTTCGATTAATGGTGATCTGACTCCTGAGCTGGTGAATGGTCTTCTTGTCTATCAGACCTGGTCGCTAACTAACCGCGTTCTGATTGCTGACGTTAGTCGACTAACGGAACGTGATGTACCTCAGGCCATTCAGGTCCAAGGTGTTAATGCTGGTTACCAGGGTACAAACATGCTCGTATTGGTTGTGAGTGAGCAAGAGCTCTCCTATGATCGTCTAACGGGTGAGGTTCTTGATTTCACTACAACTTAAATAATTAATATTTTGATAAAGTATGCCATCTATCTATATAGATACCATGGACACAGCTATTACGTTCGGCAAGTACAAAGACTGCTCTATCCAGACGGTGTACGAAAAGGATCCTAGCTAGTGTCGCTGGCTTCGTAATCAACCAAATTTAGATGAGGAAATTGCCAATTTTCTTATGAGCAAGTTTGCAAATGGATCCGATGATGGATCGTACCTTCTAAATTTCGGGAAGTACAAGGGCAAGTCCGTAAAGCAAGTATTTGCTATTGATGAACAATATCTACAGTGGTTGCGTGCATCCAAATTCGTAACTGAAAAGGCGCCGAAGCTATGTGCTGCTATTGATGAGCTGATGTAAGACAATGACTTCTTTTTGTCTCAATAACCCATATGAAACTTGAAAGGAAAACAAAGTATGACTGGATTCATTGCATTGAAGTAAATCCATTAGTTCGCTCATCATTCACCAAGATGTTAGCATTTACATCGAGTGGTTTTATGCTCCATAAATGCTCGTTCTCCGAAGTTGGCATGGTCAAAACCCAAGCTTCATGCGTTGGGTAAGTACAATGATGCGCGTAATTCCAACGCTTCATAGACTTACCACATGGACATGAAACGTTATGATGGAGTCGAGCCTTCAAAATAATATCCATCATTTTCTCTGCATTATCAATATCCGATACTGCTACAGGGAATTTACTTATCGGGTGGATCCAGCACCTTTCCTTCGATTTCGATTTTGGACACAGCTCCCCAGTTTTCATAATAAAGTTGCACATTGTTAATATTGAAACCTTGCCTATATACTTAGTAGTTTATCCTTCAGGATCAATCTGAATTTGGTTTTCAAAATCTATCCGAGTCTTCTTCAGTCTCAAGGAGGTTGTGAAACTATATTTGAAGTGTTGCCTGCTCCTCTCACTCTCAGGTGGTCGAGAGGTTGTCCTCGTTGAAACCACCGGCTGTCGCTTCTAAAGAGACGAGAGCATTTAAAACTACTTCTGAAGTGGTGGCGCTTTCTCTCGTTCTAAGGTGGTCAAGAGGTTGTGTCGTCAAAGTCGTAGCATTGCATTAGAAACGGTTAGCCCTATTCTCCTTGTTAAATAAAGCTAGGAAAAAAAACTGTCGGTGTAATATGATGGCTATTACTACTAACGGTACATACAGGCGAGACGTAGTGAAAGGCATGTAAGCTCCATCAATAGTGGGTTCAAGTGCATTGGCAACAGCACCCCAAGAAGCTGCAATCGAACCCGCAACAGAAAGTGCGCTATTCATTGGATTGTTACTTGCAGATGAAGCAACCATAAATGGACAAGTATTACCGCTCGAAAGTGTAGTACTCGTTAGCGTCATTCTAAGGGAGCTATCAATATCGATAGCTGAAGTACCCTGATTAACGCGGAAACGAAGACGGATTTGTGGGTTAGCCATCAAGTCAAGCTCCATAAAAATCGGGTGAAGATCCACAAGTTTGATTTTCAACATATAGTTCCACGTTCCCATAATAGCACCAGCAGCACCAGATCCAGCTGCGAAACCACCACGTCCCAGCTGATTAGCGATGGTAGTTGTTACAGCAGCAGCACCGGTAGATGGCCAAGTCGTAGATGAGTCAGCACCAGCATTTGGACGTTTGAAAGAAGACGCTTTGCAAAACCATCATTTGCAACCGACGCTGAAGCAGAAACAGTACCGGCGACGAAGGAGGTCGAGATTGCCGTGTTATTCGAATACCCATCTCCAGCATTAACAGCTGTAGCGCTGTACTTGGTTGATTGAGCAGCATCCGGGTATAGAAACGATTCAGCCCCACGCTTCTCGACATACTGAGGACTGTACCCGGTCTGAGCGCGGATAATGTTCCAGAACAGCTTGTAGTCTGCCATCGAGACAATGGTTTTACCATTGAATTCAAGCGATATCGAATCGATGACGTTAAAGTCGCCACACTTGGGAGCAACACAAAATCGGTTGGCTGCAAACTGTACATTTGTAGCGTGCGTATTCTTCATCGATACCTCGTATGGTAGCATGATGTACGCATCACGAAGGCAGGCGAAGCCCTCACTTCCGTTTAGCTGAGCCGTAGCGTCAATAGTAAAAACGCCATTTTGGTACGAGCCTTGATTAAGATCGATTACAAACGGCAGACGCTTGCCAGCGGAGACTTTAATCTCCGGATCGCTCTTGAGAGAGCTCTGGTACAAATATTGGTCGGATAGTTGAGTTTCACTCATTGTTGAGATTCTATATGACATGTAATATACTTTTTCAAAATTAATTATTATGGAGCTCGTCAAGCCTATCACATCCGACCACGATCTTATCGAACTTGCCAAGCGTATTGGGGTACATCTCGATGATATCTTTGAATCAAGTGAGATAACGAAGCCGCTCCCAAAGAAAGGTACATATCTGATTTTGCTACGACAAGCTAATATGGATGTAGGACACTGGACGGCCGTTAATGATGGTGAATTCTTCGATTCAATGGGCGAGGCAGTCCCAACAAAGTACGGAATCGGTAAGTACAACCCTAAACAATACCAAGGTACGTATGGCAACTATTGTGGAATATGGTGTATGCTCTGGTTAAATTGCACACAAAAAAACAAGATGAGTATATTAAATCGATTCAGAGATCTGAATTTAACTATTTTGACTTAGCCATTTTTGATGCTTCTTAGATGTGGAAAGGACAGCTTTGTTTGATAACGTATATTTTCCACCACATTCACAGTGGTGCTTCTCATTTTTCTTTGCGTTAAGGGCTTCTCTGTTAGCTTCTCGATATGCTTTCTTATACTGTCTATTATAGAGCTTAGTGGTTCTGAATGGATTATACTTATTGACACAGTTTATTTTATTAATCCATAATTGTTCATAGGCTTCAAGGTGAGTACGATCTTCCACTTCGTAGCTTTTGATCAGGACCAGTTTAAACTTATCAAACTCAGGTTGTTGAAAGTAAGTGTAGATTGCCATACCCCGATGCTTATCACTTAGCCATTCGTGGTAATGTTTCTTATGCATCTGCCATCTCTTACGGTGTTCATTAAACGTAGAACCAACGTATTGAATGTCGCTTTCCAAATGGATGATACGATAGATATGTCCGATCATGGTACAAATGTACTAATACTATAATATACTACATTATTTATCGGAATAGTATGCATTTTCTATTTATATAAATATAGCAATAATGTATCGCGAACTAACTATTTCAAGCGACGTACCAGCTCCCAAGCTGACCAAAGCTGTCAAGACTGGTAAGCTAAGTCTGACAGCTGATCAACTCAAGGGTAGTGGCTCTGTTATCCATCTCCATCCAGCCTCTTATGAGAAGGTGATCAAAGCTCGAAAGGCAAGTCGCGGCGTGCGTCTTGCTTGACATTACCAGGCATGAAATTAAGAAGGGTTATAAGCGAGCCCAAGGAGGCTCTATTTGGGGTAAGATTAAGTCTGGTCTATCCTCCGCGTTCAAATTTGTAAAGAATAGTGGATTACTCAGCACAGGACTTGATGCAGCAGACCCAGCTCTTGCAACGGCATTTGGAGCTCCTCAAGCCGCAATCCCTGTCAGAGCAGCAATTAAGTCATTGACAGGAGTCGGCATATACGACTCTGACAGCGATGTGGAGAAAGAAGGTGGTCGTCTATCAATTGCAGATGTGAGGAAGACAGCAAAGCATGCTCTATCCTATGCACAACGTAAAGGAGTTCTAACCGATGCAGTTGATGCTGGAGAGAAGTTTCTACTGAGTAAGGCAACGAAGCCTGAGCGTGGGGATCTAATTAAGTCTATTCGAGGCGAGGTCCGTCGTCGTTATGGAGTAGGAGTAGCCACGAAGGGTAAGAAATTTGCTAAGGATTCAAAAGAAGCTAAGGATCACATGGCTAAGATTCGAGCTATGAGGAAGAAGCCTATGATAGCTAGATCATTTCGATTATGAGCTTTTGATTAAAAAAAAGTAGTGTTAGCCAACTTATTTTTTTGGTCTCAGCAAGAGCATGATTGAGACGGAAGTGTCGCGGAACTTGACCTTCTGGTCATTCTGATTATAGATACTGATCGTGATTGAGGTACGCGAGCCATTGAGACAGTTCATCCAAGCATACTGACCCGGCTTGTATGAAATTAGCTGACCTACCTGAGCATCACCTCGATCGAATGCACTCAGAATATCGCCAGATGCAACGTAGTCATTTTTGATCAGATCACAGCGAACGATGTATGAGCTGGTAGGGTGAATCTGAGGAATGATATTCGAGAGCTGAGCACTTGCAACCGTCGCAGAGGTAGAAGGATACGTACCAGCAGGAAGTCCTACTACCTTCCCAAAAGACGCGTTATCAATGATTAGTCGAGGAACACGAATAGTAGTCGGCAACCAGTACCTCCAGAGGAGTACAATCCTGAAGCAGGTCTTACCCAAGTACCACCTGTAGTAGGTAGAGATGTTGGTGTAGGGCTGAAATCAAACTGGCCAGCATAATACACGCTATTCTCTGATAATTGGATATAGAAGACATTTTCCCCAGTTGGATTGATCAAATACGCTCCAGCATTAACGAGAGCCATCTGAATGCTCCGACTAATATCAGTGTATGTATAAATTCCATCAGGGAGTGTTATACTGAGTGTCGATGTTGTTCCGGCAGTAGGAACTTCAATTTTCAAGCTATTGTTCAAGAACTGAGCAGCATCGATATTGTATTCGGAGTTGTACATCGTGATGGATTGAACAGCACAAGCTACATCACGAAAGTCAGCAGCCGAACCAGGAAAAGAATACTTCCAAGACGAATTGTATCCATCTAGAACGAGATTGGTAGAGTCAAGTTTCAGAAAGCTTGCCATATTGATTAGTATATGATTCTAACCATTTTCTGATCGATAAATTGAAATTAGTCTTCAATCGTGATTGGTCTGTCAAAATTGTATCTGATTTGACCTTTGACAGAATATATGAACAACATTTGTCCTTTGCGCTTAGTGGCTTTATTATAGTAATAGACGATTGATCGATCATCAACACCCTTGATGTTGAAATCACGTACAACCATCTGAAGATCACACTTCAAATTAGCCTTTAGGATCGCTACATACTCAGAATTCAATCGAATCATCTTATCAGTAGCAAAGTAGCTGTGTCTTAGGAGTATGGTAGCCAATTTGAAGTGTCGGCCCCTGGTGTAGTAATGTGAGAAGATATTCTTTTGAAGTAGCTTGTCGTTGCTGTAGTCATCAATGATGACAAGCTCAGGCTTGTTAGAACTGATTGGAGTAAGTCGCACTTGATAAACGCTTGGTGGGGTATCGGGGTCAGCGAAGGTAATGAAGTCTTCCAACTTATCGCGCAAATATTCGTACAGTTGTTGGTGCGGATTACGAGCAATAATCGTTAGATGAGCAAATACGTGAGGGGAATGCTTGAGAATGAACATCCATAAATTGTTCTTCCCATTGAACGATGGACCAAGGACCACCATTCTAAATAATTTTTTAATGACAAGTGCTGGGATATCACCCATAGCGGCTGACTTGTAATTTTTCGGTAGCGAACCACCGTCGTTTGGAATAGCGCTCATGACTAAAATCGTTTGATCTATATAGGATTAAACAAAATGAGTTCTGGTTTTTCATATCCACAACCAACTTTCAATCATCAATCTATAACCCCGCGTTCAATCTGACATTGGACACCAGTGGTTATCTAACCTTTGATTACGCGCAAACTCTGTATTTGAGTAAGGATGATTACAGGATGAACTACCTTAGCGGAGTAGTGCCAGGAACGGCATCGATAGGATCTGCTCTTGTTCTGGGTGCTTCAGGTAATATCTCCGGCATTTCATCGCTAAGTGCCACTAACATTACTGGTACGCTACAAACAGCTTCTCAACCGAATATCACTTCGGTTGGAAATTTATCGTTCAGTGGATCATCGCGCTCGATATCGATAACAGGCGCTTCAAGCTACATCGATTGTCGAGAATATCGCCAGAACGGGAATACGTACGATCTTAGTCTCCTACAATACATATCCGGAGTTAGTTTTGGCAGTGCTACAGCCAATAAAGTTTTATTGGGACTCGAGATTAAATATCGCACATATTAATATGGTATCGGCCAGTACAATTAGTTGCACAAACTTACGACAGGGTTCGACATATTATGATCTCTCTGGCTTCCTAACATCTATTCCGAGCTTGCTGACATTATCAAGTCTATATACGACAGGAAACATCGATTTCGGTGGGTTCATCAATGGGTTCTTAGCATATGGCAACCAATCGCAAATTACGACAGTAGGATCGCTGACAGAGCTCGGTATCAACTCTACAGCAACAAATGAATATATATCAATCAAAGGATCAGGGTATAGCTACTTAGATGGGAGTTATACCTGAATGATGACCCTATCTGGATCGAATATAACCCCAGTTGAATTTCAAATCGAAGTGAGCAACGGATCGAGTGGTACAAGTACCAACGCGACCTGGTTCGGTAATGACACTAATAATGATCTTCGATTTGGTATCAATAACTCGACGTCAATGATTTTAACTACGACAGGGCGCTTAGGACTTGGAACTACAACACCAAGCGCTCCTCTGCATATATCAGGTAGCAACAGTTTTGTTTTTGGTTCCGGTGGTTTAACCGTTTATAGGCTCCGAACGGACTCTGGCGCGACAGAGTCGGCTCTTGGACCGATCACATACAGCGTCGCCGGTATATTCGGAGGATATATCGCTTGTACAGCCATGGCGATGACGAGCGACCGCCGATTGAAGAAGAACATCCAGATTGCGCCACTCGATCGAATCAAGCGTCTCTACGATACCTGTGATGTAGTTTTGTATGACTGGATCGAATCGGAGAATCGCCCTGGTCAAGAGGTAGGCCTCATCGCTCAAGACCTCGTCTCAGCTCACCTAACCGATTTAATCAGTATATTTTATAGGGATGATATCGAAGAAGGGAAAGATCCAACGCTTGAACCTGATAAGCAACAGCTAAACATTGATTACAGTCGGATTGCTGCACACAACATGAAAATGATTCAGCATATGTTGTCTGAGATTGAAGATCTGAAAAATCGTTTGGCTAATATAGAGCAATCATGAGGATTGAGCGCTGGGAGTTAAGTCCATCAAGTTCCAAGAAGTATCGAGTATGGGTACGCATTGATACTGGAAAGCTACGAAAAATTGATTTTGGTGATAGTAGATACCAACAATTTCGGGATCAAACCCCTTTGAAAGCGTACTCCTTGATCACAACGATCCAGAGCGTCGTAGGAGATACTATAGACGACACAAAGTTGATTATCCTCCGTATAGTGCCGATTTCCTATCGAAAAAATATTTTTGGTAGTGATATACAACATGGGTTGCGGACCGAGCAAAGATCTCAAAACGAATTCGACTACCGATGACCCGCGTCAGATTGTGGGATCGACCATGCTCCAAGCTGATAAAATTATTGTTCTTGGTGATAGTGTTTTCCTCCCCACCCAAACCCCCGAGGGAGAGTCTGCCATACTTGAGGTTTCTATCAGCGATAATAACATTTCAGTCTATCGAGGCTGTGCAAATAGACTTGTACGAAGCGGTATTGCTTAGATAGCGAACGTCTTCACAGTTTTAGTTTTTTTGTCGGTTGGTAAGCCCAGACGCGACCACCCTCTGTCTGAGTCGATGCATCCACCTTCCTGATAGACTTCTCAAGATCAGTAGCCCAAACAGCTGCCTGAGTTTTCTGGGGGCGATCTTGAATGATCAGATTCTTCATAATGGCTCTAAGCTCGGCGACGTTGAGATCGGCGTTATCGCCATAGCTACCACCTGAACTGGAAATAATGCGTGGGTTGAAGTAGAACATGTTTCTACAGTAGTCGAGTTATAATTTCCTTAAACTCTTTATCGTCAATCATTCGATTGCTGTACATATTTACTGTGAGAGACTTAAGTTGCTTGATGATACTTGGATTGTCATTCCCTAACTCCATCTCTCCTTTAAGTTTATCGTACTCAGCTCTAAGTGTCTCCCGAGGGTCCGTTAGCTTATCATGAAAGTTGTACTGAAGATGAGTAATGGCGAGGATCTCTTTAAACAGCTTTTTATCATCGATACTGAGCTTATCGTAAGCGGCTTGATCGATGTGGTTCTTATACACAAGGGTTCTGATCATGGTTTGGAGACTATCACTGATCTGGCATTTAGGTCCGCATTTACATCGATGAGGCTGTACGATTACAAGGGTTTTAGCATCAAGATCAGGCAAACGGATGTACTTGCTACCCAGCTGACGATAAACGTAGGCGCTTGGAGTCGCCAAAACTTGAATCTCATTGAGATTATAGGTTCTTCCACGACGAATTGCACCTTCCAATGGAGCAACACCAGCACCTCTTAGACCACGCCCCTTCAAGCCACTCCCACTAACTACATGAACCATATCATTAAGAACTCCTTTTACCTTTCGTTGATCTTGTCGGTCATTAAAGTCTTCTACATCTGTTTTTCCATGTAAAGCTTGAGTGTATTGCTTTGACTTCGCTGAATAGACTGCCTTTGTCGCTTTCATTGCTGATGTCGCTGCATTCAACGCTGATCTTGCTGATTTTGAGTTTGACCCCTTCACTGCCTTTTTAGTTTCTTCATATCGCTTCTGCGCTTCACCATAAGCTTGAAAGGCTGCCTCCGAGTCATCACGAACCTTTTGCAAGTTATCGTCGTGATCATACTGCTCATTACTTTGACGCTTGATATCATAGGCCGATTTAAGAATCACCTCATTTACTATTTTGAGGTTATCATCAAGGTTTTTACGTCGTTGCTTATTTAGTTTCTTCTCTTTTACCAATTCAGCTGCTTCTTCATCACTTGATGGAAATAGATACTCAACATCCTTGAGATATCTATCCAAATCCGCAATTCCATCAAGCAGCGATAGAAATGTATCCATCCAACTGATACCTTCATTGGCCCCTTTCCAAGCTTCACCAGATACTTGTTTGTGTTCTCCATTTCTAATGTTTAGTGGTCTGGATCCAGATGGCTCACCAAAATAATATTTTGGATGGGGTTTAACATTATCAGTTGTCTGTACAATTGGTTTTAGTCGAAAAGGGATTTTAATACCCCTCGAATGAAGTTGTGTGTAATAATCAGTCAAAATCTTTTTAGCATCCTCGTCCGCGTTGCTCAGCTTTGGGTTCATCTCTTCATCAATACCACTCCTCGTGCCATATTTAGCTTCTCCGCCGCCTGGTGTGAAATCCTTTACGTCAATTTCCTCGTCATTCTTCCCGATTACCTCTAACTGAAGTCCTCTGCCTCTGATCATATTGATAAATGAACGTAGCGTAAGTTGCCAATTGACCTCCTTCGTGATCGCTTGTTTTGCTCGATTGCTACTCTTACCAAAGACGCTGATTGAATTACCATCGACCCATACATAATCATTTTCATCAACAGGTGATGATTTGGCTGTCCCTTTAAGGATGGGAACAATCTTCGTTTTTAAACCATTGGTCTCAAGTAATTCCTTATCTTTACTAATGGTCCAAAACAATTTGAGTTTGGTATCAGACTGATCACTCGCTGTTGAAGTTGAATTATCGAAGAGAAAACTGTCCTCTCGATGAAGAACGCTGCGAACTGCGATACGCAAGTCTCGGTTTGGTGCGATCAGCAATATCTCCTTCTGAAGCATCGACTCTTTTCCTTTTTGATCCAATATATTGCCATATCTGTTGGGGGTATTTTTATCATCCTTCCCCATTTCGTCGCGTTCCCTCTTTTCATTGATGTAATTGAGAAATCGAACGTCATTAGTTAGAACCACACGAATATGGTCATATGTTTCTGACCAATCGATGCTTGGAACTAAAACAAGCTTCTTCAATCCAATACTGTATGTCTTAGCGCCATTTCCAATATAATATTTCGTTAGCTGACGTCCGTTAGACGCAAGAGGATGGATACCCAACTCTGCAAGAATATGATAAACCTCATATATATCAGCAACCGCTTGTTTTGATCGCTTCTGTTCTTCGATTTCATCGATGGTTTCATCACTAAATAAGTTCTCATCCGCTGGTTTTTCATCCTCACCAACCTTAACATCAACTAATGAAGGCCTTGCTTGTGCTCCAGCATGATTAATATCAGGCTTAGCAGTAGCTTCGGCATCTACCATAGTTGGAGTTGATACCTCAGGGTTTGTCTGGGAGTATTCATCAATCAGCGTTTTTTAGGGCTCAGATGACTCTGATGTTGAGTCTGTCTGAGTTGTTGCAGTTGTTTTACTGGATGCTGTAGTAATTCCACTTGAAATGTCAGTAGCCAATGAAGCGACTTCGTACAGCTCACGCTTCGTTTTAGCTTGACGAACGCGACGCTGAGCTCTTTCAAGAAGCTCCTGTCGTTTTTGCTCTCTCTGAGCGAGGGATGTGATATTTGGAAACATCGTATCTATATGTTGTGAGCCATAAAAAATGAGTACTTAATAACCAATAGCTCGGCATAACTGAGCCATGACGGGAAGGTAAGTAAGAATGGCAGATACGGTTTCGCTCATTGAGAAAATTCAAATAACGGTCTTTAATACAATGGAACGGGACGCCAAAGATTGCTTCCAATTCATGCTTGTACTTTTGATTGGCTACCGTTTTGCGAAATTTGAAGCTGCATCAAGATTAAGCAACTCATTCTTGATTCGACTTACTTCTTGGATGATCCACAGCTTGCGTCGAAGTTTCACAAGCTCACGTTCTTTCTCTACACAATTTGGGCACATTATTACGAGATCAGTGTCTATACATAAAGTCAGATAATTCATATTCTCACAAAAAATATTAAAAATAATATATGGGTCAAAGCTTACGGAGGATATCTCTATCAATTTAATTTTAAAAGCTAATCATGGCTCATTTTTTTAGCGTCCAATAATCTCTCTCAAGAGTTGATCTCCTGTTCTTATTGATTAACCGCAGATTATCTTGTGGCTCCCAAGAGTCAGGCTCATTACCAAGCCATCTTATCAGATATTTATACCTTCCAGAGCGTATCTTCTTGTGATCCAAGATCTTCTCCGCCTCAAGAATTTTGCCTTGACTAATAGTAGCATCTGTGGTCTCTGCTTTAACAAATTTAAGATCATTTGGTGCCTTGTAGAGGGTATGACCATTTTTTGAACGGATTTGGACTCGGTAGCCATCTATTCCAACGATTTTATAGACTACTTGGCTCCATCGAGCAGCTTCTTTATCAAAGGTCTGCTTCTGGAGACGGTATAATACGCGTGATCCGATCTCAAACTCCTTCTCAATTGTATCGGCTTCCACCTGATTATGACTCAGATCCGCATCCATTACTTTGCCTTTTGCTTCAGTTGGGGTCATACCAATTGAGTGATGAAACGTGGTATTGTAGTTTTCGATAACATCGGCAATAAGCTTTTGCGCAATCCTGTTGGGAGACATTTTAGTTAGTCTCTGCTTAAACGTTCTGTTGAATCGCTCGATTTGTCCCATAGTAACGTGATCACCGGGATCGTTGTTGTAGTGCTCAATTTTCTTGGATTTGAGGTATTCTTGAGCCTGTGAGTTTATGAACTCGCTACCGTTATCCGTTGTCAGGATATCAACTTTGTGGAGGCGAACAAACGCTTTAAGCACTGCTAATACAGTTGGCGCAGTCTTGTTTGACATGAGCTTTGCGTAGCCCAACCTTGAGTTGATATTGATAGCTATCAAAATTGGTCGCTTCTCCCAAAACGCAAGATCCATTTGCCAAGAGTTGGGGTTATGCGAAGCTATTTTGAAGCCGTTGAATCGCTTTTTCTGCTCCTGAAATCGTTGAATATCAGTCTGACTCGCATACCAATCCTTTACGATTTTGAAAGTTAACTTAGGATTTAACTCCTTTGCCTTATGATGCAGAGCTTGAGCTCCGATAAAGCCGGTTTTTCGGTCATAGTAGAGTTTCTTTAGTAGCGCGTCCATGATCTATATTTACATTAAAAAAAAATCCCCAGTGGGTAGCTGCTTAAATATCAAGTGGTTCAGTCGTGATACCATCACCATGTACTCGGCGTTTGTCATAGTAGTAGTTGAGCGCTGTTTTGGTTTGAGTATAGGTGATGATAGACTTGGTTTCTTTCGACAGTTTGAACCCCTTGTTTGTACCTTGTAGCGTGATGCGATCCCGTACAACAGTCTCAAACCCATCAGGATTAAGAACACCATTTGTTTCGACCACCTCCCTGCTGAATACCCTTCGCTGAAACTTTCACCTTGTAAGATTCGTCAGGTAGATAGCAAATATAGTTCTTACTCGATAGTGAGACCATAGCATCACCTGACCATTCATCTTTGAACAAACCAGGAGTACGGCGATCAAACTTAGCTACCTCAGTGTAGTAGTCGCGTGGGAACCAATCGTATTTATGCTCCTTGAAGTGGGCACGTAGCTCAGGCTTGATACAGTCTTGAAACGGATTATCACAGCTGAAAGTGATATAAGCTGGATCAGTGTCCATCTTCTGATACTGGAAGTCAGAGCGGTCGAAGTAGAAATCTATGCAGTCGTAGTAGAACTGAAGCATACGTGGCTTAGCAAGCTGATAGATAGCAATCGATAAATGGATTGGGTTCTTGTTATTAAGACGGCGTTTCTTCATGGTGATTTCACACGCATCATTAAGCTCTTCCAACCCATGGAACGTAAAGTGTTCGATCTTGTTCTTAATAGCTTTGTCGCTCGACTCATACTTGACCTCTTTGTGCTTGCTCATGTCCATTCCAGAACGACCAAAAGCACTGTTGCCTACAAGTTTCATCATCTCAGCAATCATAGCCTTAGACTTATCAACATCACCCTCTCGTCGAGCATTTGATACAGCCTCCATAAAGGGAGCAAAAGCCTTGTGAGAGCTGGCCTTGACAAAGCAGTAAGTCTTGGTGATCTCCATACCATGAGAAAGGTACCCCTTGAGCAAAGGAGTGTAGATGAGAATCTTTTCACCAAAGTAGCTACCAATCAACTTGCGAGCTGGCTTTGCTCGGCTTTGCTTGCGCGCCTCATTGTGATCGAACATGTGCTTACCAATGACGCTCTCATTTGTACAGTCGATCAGTACATTCTTGAAAATTGGAGTCATCTCATCAAAGTACTGTTTGAGGTTCTCTGGTGTGTGAATATCACACTCGAGAAAGCCAAATATTTTATCGGTCTTGATATCGTCGATGATACATTCATACGCTTCCACTGTAGTCAATCGACCGCATGGCATCTCATTACCAAGTGCCCACAGGTATAGAGCGTTAGCATCGTATCCGGTAATTTTCTTACAGACCTTGCCATCACGAATCTTCGTCTCATTGCGCTTAACGTAGCGATTGAAGATAATAGATGGACCTCCGGCGATGTTGGCCTTCATCTTAGCGTAGATATCCTTTTCCTCCCGATCAATAGAATATACCAGTCTATCCGCGTTGAACTCAAGCAAAATCTTGTATCGAAATCCCCCGAGGGACATATCTTTACGAGCGGGGTTGCACTTCACACAGCTGATCAAGATGTTGCCGTCGATGTGGCCAAGATTATTGTTGATACGGTCAGCTGAAGCGGTGTCAGCGGTCAGCTGGCAGTAGCATAGACCACATAGATACTTTTGCTTTTGCAGCAATGTATTCAAGTGCTCAAGTGTCATACCAAATTTTCGCTTTGCCTTAGCATCCTGACTCTTGTATCCACTCATTCGCTTAGCTGGGAATTGGAATGCGTTAGCTGGCTTCTTATCCGGATATTGGATATTATTGAAGCAGGTCTGATACATCATCTTCTCCGAAAGACCAGGTAGCGACACTCCATCCGCAAACATATCCAGATCGAAACGCTTAAAGAGTTTTCCTTGAGACTTGATACCTTGATGAATGGGACTACGTCGAGATTGTTGTACCAGATCAGTAGGTCCTTGATTGATTTCATCTCGTAGTACTCCCACACGAACTTCACTCGTTCGTAGTCATCATCGGTGGTACTTGTTCCACGGAGCTTGCTGTCAAAAGCTGACTTAGGCGGGATAGTAGTCTGGTTTAGAACATTGAACGCGGTGATGTACTCGTATGGAAAAAGACCCTTACCAAGACCACAGACACATCTAATTTTGTCATCACATTTGCATCCACCGAGTAATGTTGTGAGATACTTATCGTAGCTGGCACCAGCAGGTACATAGTCGCTAATATCGAGCATTTTCATGTCCGATGTAGCAATGCACGTGTAGCTGGGATTCTTGATGGCGGATTCGATATTGTCGGTACCGATAACAGCAAACAAATCCTTCTTAATCAAGTTAATATCGTATCAACCAGAATTGAAACCGAAGACTGGAACCTGATCAAGCTGCTGTTTCAGTTTCCCGTAATCAGTCCTTTGCTTACCAAAGCCAAGACTGCTGTGAAAGTCAAAGAAGCTGGCATACTTTCCTTCTCCAATCCAACTCTCCACATCAGACATGTTATAGGTCTTGCCAAGACTGACTCCTGGAATTTCCATACCTGTCCGACCGTGAGCATTGATGATTTTCTGTAGAAGCGACTTGTATTTATTGACATTGTACTGCTGGATCTTCACGGATACATCACCGATGTATTTGAACATATCCGTAAGTAGCACCTTTGGATCGTCATTTACAAAGCAACGCACCTCGTCGGTTAAGCTATCAGCTACTGATACAGACACCGGAATGTGCTCGTTCGTGAAGACAGTATTCTCCCCGTGTTGAGTCGCAGTAGGCTTAAGAATGGCCTCAAAGTCATAAACGATGAAGTGGTCGATGTACTGGTCAGCATCCTTGATGGAATAATTCGTACGCAATGATCGTATCGCGTTCTGAGCTGGTTTGTAGATAGTTGGCTCAGCGGGGAAGCTCTCAATATTCACAAGCTCACACTGATTCTTCTTGTGATTTTTTAGTCTTTCAGCGCTGACGAACACCATTTCACACTTAGGACATTGATACTTAGACTGAAGCATATCGATGTTCTTAATGTAGAGAGCGTGATTCTCATGCGATAAAATATTCAGAGCTTCGTATCCCTTGCCCGATCTACGGATGCATTCTACATTTCCAGAAGCTACATCCATCTTATATACATTAATACCAAGTTGGAAGCAATCCTCAACCTCATCGAACTGTAGCAGGTCAATGGGCTTGAAGCTTCGAAACAGGCTCAACGAATATTTAACCCCCTTGAAAGAGCAGTAGCGCTTGAATGCCTCCTTTACGTGAGCCTGAATTTTTCGAGGATCCTTCTTTGGACTCGTGAATGTATGCCAGGCGATACAGTGGAAGACGCACTTGTTATTGGTCTTAGCGAAGTTGATCACATACTTGTTTTCGCGAATAATCTTAGGGGTGACAGCTTCGCTATCCCCCAGAGCATGATCCCGATGGTCGATGAAAATCTTGAATGCAGTGATCGCCTTGAGTTTATACCCTGAGCTGGGATAGTTCAGTTTGTCAGCCAACTCCATAGAACGAATTTCCGAAATCACCTTCTTTCGAATATCAGTCTTGCTGTTGACAGCGACAGGCTTATTGAACACATAAGTGTTAGCGAGATTCGGATAGAAGTAGCGAGTATCATCAGGATCGGTCTTGCTTACAAGTTCGTACCCGAGAGCAATATTTATCTTGAGCGCACTCGTTTGAGTCGAAAGGACGTTCTCGAGCTTGTTGTGAAGATCAGAAGGTTCGACACCCTCGTACAAGTGTGATTCCATGTGATTACCATTGTAAAAACGGTACTTAGGATCAGCCTTGTAGTCAGGCGATAAGTGTTTCTCAAGGGTTTCACTCGAAACATTGTACTGCTTAGCTACCAATCTTTTGTTGATTGGGCGCGAAACGTTGCTAACATAAACCATCTTACCCGTTCTACCACGCACCTTAACACGGTAGCTACTACCCCATTTGATAGCGTGAATATTTAATCTCTTTAATCCTTCGAGCTCGTATGCAAACATGTTGCCTATATATGCTTGGCTAAATTATTCCCCGTAGATATGACTTTATAACTATTTGACCTTGTATTTTATATCTCAGTCATTTACAAAATATTCTGAAATTAATTAATTCAAATATTTGGCTTATACCTTTTTGGAGGTTTTAAGCCATTGTCATTGACTATATTGGGATTGACTTCTTATTTGAGAATTTTTTTTTTTAATTAAGTTCGGTTTCGTTGTTAGGTTCGGGTTTGTCTTCAATAAGTTCGGTTTTAGGCTTACGCTTTCCAGCTCGAATTTGGTCTCTATTCTTATCGTCGTAGCTCTTTTGGTATGACAAGCGAGCGTCCCGTGTGCGCTGATAGTAGCGCTTTTGTGCGGCCTTGATTCGCTCTTTGTTAGCTTGGTATTGCTCGGCTGGGTACGCCATCTTTATATATTACTAACTTTATATTTATCAGAAATAAGCATTAATTAATTGGTGACTCACTCAAATGGAAAATTCACTACCTTTCAACCACAATCACATGCAAAACAATCGCGACCAATGAGCTCATCACAGATATTGAAAGATACTCGTCGATGCATTCACTACATGGCACTGTATACAGACTACAAACTATAGCTCATGCTTTGTTTCAACTTCGGTATCTGGTGGCAACGAAGACGGTAATTCGGGGAGTACTCCATGAAATGTGTAACCATAGGATTGATACTGCTCGTTCTTCGCTGAGCCATCAAGTCCACCACCAAGATATCCCACTGGTACTCCCCTTTTGGTGCACACAATCGCGCTTCCAGATAGACCAGGAGCTGACAAAGATGAGGGAGCCATTTGGTTTCCGCTCCAACCGGTGATTTTAGCTGGAATGATGGCGTAAGCATGATTAAAATCTTGATCTTCAAGAGCGCCAGGGAATCCGAACACGTCAACACTCATCGTGTCATTCACCTTAAGAGACATTGTACATCGGACGAGCTTGTTATCTCGTGGCAAAGCAACTTCGAAGATTGCGAAGTCGAACGCAGCCGAGCTACGCCAGCATGTGTCACTGTCGAGGCTGAATCGGTGAACTTCTTCCGGCTTCGTCCTATCGGGAAGGAGCTGCTCCACCACAACTTGAGGCTTGTCTAATCTAGCTGATGATTTCATCGCTGCCGTCCGTGGAGATTTACGACGTGGTTGCTTAGCAACATCGGCGTCCTTAACATTGGTGTCCTTCCTTTTCCTTCCACTTGTTTTCATCCGAGGGTGGCATCGCAGATACCGTTTGATTTCCTTCGTGAAGTCAGCACTCAAGTGATCAGTGAATGTGTCGTCGGAAGAAGCAAGTGCGCCGGACGTATCCTCCTCGCGCCGAGCCGACCCCGACGAAGAAGAAAAGTCTGGGGACCAAGATGAAGACGACGACTCGACGCCTCCAGTGTTTTGGCGTGCCAGTGCCAACGCTGTGGAAGCAGCAGCCGATCTATCGGAGCCGACGACGTTCCAAGACGCTGTGAACGGTCCTGATCAAGTGCACTGGCGCAAGGCGATCCGCGCGGAGCTCAAGTCGATGCGACTGCGTGGTGTGTTTCGAGCTGCCAAGTTGCCTAACGGACAACGCGCCATCGGTACCAAGTGGGAGTTCAAGATCAGGCGCAAAGCGGACGGATCGATCGAGAAGTACAAGGCGCGCCTCGTGACCAAGGGCTTCAAGCGATCAATCATATCATTCAAGGTTTGCTCAACTTCTGCTGGAACAGGCCCGTCAGGACCAACACTCATATTGGTCCGAGTGGATTCAGTTGATTTCTTCGCTACAGTAGTGATACCATTGGTAATATCCGTCGCCCACGATGCGCCTTCGTACATTTTACGCTTCGCATTAGCTTGCCGAACACGACGTTGAGATCGTTCAAGAAGCTCCTGTCGTTTCTGCTCTCTCTGAGCGAGGGATGTAAAATTGGGGAACATTGTGTCTATATCATCAGAATCATAAAAAAAAAATGAGTAGATAATTACCAGTAGCTTGGCATGACCGAGTCATGACGAAATGAGACATAAGAATGACAGATGTAATTTCGCTCATTTAGAAGGCTTAGGTAACGATCCTTGATGCAGTGGAATGGAACGCCAAATATTGTCTCCAATTCGTATCGATACTTACGGCTAACTACTGTCTTACGAAAATTTGAAGCTGCATCAAGATTCAGCAACTCTTTTTTAATTCGGCTCACTTCCTGGATGATCCACAACTTTCGCCGTAGCTTAGCAAGCTCACGGTCCTTTTCTAATCAGCTGGAACACATTATGAAGGAATTACTATATATATCAAGTCATATATTTTTCCAAAAATCTCACCAAAAAAAACTTCAAATAGTATACTTGTGTTAAAAGCTTACAGAGGATGTCTGTATCGAATTTATTTACAAGCTGATTATGACTCATTTTTTTGGCGCGGGGTGAAACCCCCGTCCGGAGCGACTACGTCAGCTCTTTGTTGCCTCCCAGTACTTCTTTTCAAGAGTCGATCTCCTGTTTTTGTTTATTAAACGGAGATTTGAGACTGGCTCCCACGAATCAGGTTCATTACCAACTCACTGAACCTAGTATCTGTACTTTCCAGTTCGCAACTTTTTGTGGTCTAAGATTTTCTCTGCTTCAAGGATATCACCTCGGTTGATGGTTGCTTCAGTCGTCGCCGATTGCACCATCTTGAGATCATTGGGAGCCTTGTAGAGTGTGTGTCCATTTTTTTTACTTGATTTGGACGCGATAACCATCCATTCCAACAATCGAGTACACTTTTTTACTCCACCTAGAAGCTTCCTTATCAAACGTCCTCTTCTTTAGTCGGTAAAGGACATTGGTACCAATCTCGAGCTCATTATCAATTTTATCAGCTTCTGCTTGGTTATGGTTCAACTCAGCCTCAATTACCTTGCCTTTGGCTTCATTTGGTGTCATTCCAATTTTATCGATGAGAAGTGGTGTTGTAGTAGTAATAATGTCGCTGATGAGCTTGTGCGTAATCCTCTTAGGAGACATTTTGGTTGGTCTCTGCTTCAGCGTTCTATTGAAGCGCTCGATTTTCCCCATAGTACCGTGATCACCAGGCTCATTGTTGAAGCGCTCGATCTTCTTTGCTTTAAATAATTGCTGAGCTTTTGAGTTCACGAACTCAGACCCATTGTCTCTTGTGATAATATCTACCTTATAAAATCGGACGAAAGCTTTTAGTGCTATTAATACCGTAGCAGCTGTCTTATTCGATAAAAGTTTCGCGTATCCGATGCGGGAGTTAATGTTGATACCAGTCAGAATCGGTTGTTTTCCCCAGAACGCAAGGTCGATTTGCCAAGAATTCGGGTTATGTGAGGCGCTTTTGAACCCATCGAATCTCTGCTTTTGCTCTCGGAATCTCTGAATTTCTGACTGTGTAGCATACCAATCCTTCACCAGTTTTAGAGTTATCTTGGGATCTAACTCACGAGCCTTCTCATGTAGAGCCTGAGCACTGATATAGCCAGTTTTAGTGTCATAGTAAAGTTTCGTAAGTATCTCATCCATGGTATATGTTAGATGGACATAAAAAAAATGTGATAGCTTGTATAGCGATTAAATATCAAGAGCTACGGTAGTAATACCATCCTCAAGCACAAGCCGCTTGTCATAGAAATATGATAGCGCTGTCTTTGTCTGACTGTAGGTGATGATAGATTTAGTCTCTTTCGACAATCTAAACCCCTTGTTAGTGCCTTGAAATGTGATACGATCTCGCACAACAGACTCGAATCCATTAGGGCTAAGAACATCACTATTGCGTCCACGACCCTGTTGCACACCCTTGGCTGAAACCTTGACCTTGTACGATTCGTCTGGTAGATAGCAGATGTAGTTTTTGGAGGATAATGAGACCATAGCATCACCTGACCATTCATCCTTAAATAGACCAGGGGTTCGACGATCAAACTTAGCCACATCCGTGTTATAATCACGTGGGAACCAATCATACTTGTGCTGTTTGAGTGCTCACGTAGATCAGGTTTGATGCAGTCTTGGAACGGATTATCACAACTGAACGCGATGTAGGCGGAGTCCGTATCCATCTCCAGATACTGAAAGTCTGAACGATCGAAGTAAAAGTCGATGCAATCATAGTAGAACTGGAGCATGCGTAGCTTAGCGAGCTGGTAGATAGCAATCGACAAATGGATCGGGTTCTTGTGCTTTAACCTGCGCTTCATCATAGTAAGCTCGCAAGCATCGTTGAGCTCCTCTAATCCATGAAAGGTGAAGTGCTCAATCTTTGAAGCAATTGCCTTCTTATCTGACTCATACTTAATTTCCTTGTGCTTGCTCATGTCCATTCCAGATCGACCAAAAGCACTGTTCCCTACTAGCTTCATCATTTTAGCAATCATAGCCTTGGAATTGTCAACATCACCCTCTCGCCGAGCGCTAGACACCGCTTCCATGAATGGAGCAAATGCCTTGTGTGAGCTAGCTTTGATGAAGCTGTATGTCTGGGTGATTTCCATACCATGAGATAGGTACCACTTGAGCAAAGGCGTGTAGATTAGGATTTTCTCATCAAAGTAGCTACCAATCAATTTGCGAGCTGGCTTCGATCTGCTTTTCTCTCGTGTTTGGTTGTAGTCATACATATGTTTACCAATGATACTCTCATTCGTACAGTCAATCAGTGTATTTTTGTAGATGGGGGTCATCTCACCAAAATACTGCTTCATGTGTTCTGGTGTCTGAATACCACTCTCGAAGCCGAAGATCTTATCGTTCTTGATGTCCTCAACAATGTCTGGATAAGCTTTGATAGTTGTAAGTCTTCCGCATGGCATGTCATTACCGAGAGCCCAGAGATATAGAGCATTAGCATCGTACCCGATTACCTTCTTACACAGCTTCCCACCACGAATCTTCGTCTCATTGCGCTTAGCGTAGAGATTGAAGATAATGGAAGGACCACCAGCAATGTTAGCTTTCATCTTACCGTAGATGTCCTTCTCCTCCTTGTCAATGGAATAGACCAGTCGCTCTGAGTTGAACTCGAGCAGCTTCTTGTAGCGGAAACCCTTGAGAGACATATCCTTGCGAGCGGTGTTGCACGAAATACAACTAATCAAGATGTTGCCGTCGATGTGCCCAAGCTTGTTATTGATTCGATCAGCTGAGACAGTTTCAGTGCTCAAAGGTCCGTAGCAAAGACCACAAAGATACTTCTGTTGATTTAACAGTATATCTAGGTGTCCTAACGTCATACCAAACTCGCGCTTAGTCTCAACATCCTGACTCTTGTAGCCGCTCATACGCTTGCTAGGGAATCGAAACGCTTGAGGAGACGTCTTACTAGGATATTGAAGATTGTCGAAGCATGTTTGATACATGACTTTCTCCGAGAGACCGGGTAGGGATACACCATCAGCAAACATGTCAAGTTCAAAACGCTTGAATAACTCACGCTGAGCCTTTATGGCATTGATGAAAGGTACCACATCCAAGTTGTTGTGCTGTTGTCAGCAGGTCCTTGATCGACTTCATCTCATAGTGCTCCCAGACGAATTGCACGCGCTTATAGTCATCATCGCTGATGCTAGTTCCACGGAGATCGCTATCGAAAGCTGACTTAGGAGGAATCGTAGTCTGACTTAGAACGTTGAACGAGGTAATGAACTCGTACGGGAAAACGCCCTTACCTAAGCCGCAGACACATCGAATCTTGTTGTCGCATTTGCAGTCGCCTAGATATGTGCTGAGGTACTTTACATAGCTCGTACCAGCTGGTACACAGTTGCTAATATCGAGCATTTTCATGTTCGAGGTCCCAATGCAAATGTAGCTAGGATTTTCGATTACCGATTTGATGTTGTCTGTACCAATAAAGGCGAAGAGATCGTTCTTAATCAGATTTACATCGTAGCGACCGCTGTTGAACCCAAGCACTGGAACTTGATCAAGCTGCTGCTTTATCCTACCATAGTCAGACCTCTGCTTACCAAACCCGAGGGTGCTATGGAAGTCGAAGAAGCTGGCATATCTCCCTTCTTTAATCCAACCATCCACATCGATCATCTTATAGGTCTTGTTGGGTTTAGCACCTGGAATCTCCATACCAGTCAAGCCGTGAGCATCGATAATTTTCCGCAGGAGGATCTCGTACTTGTGCACGTTGTACTGCTGGATCTTGATCGATACCTGGTGAATATATTCGAACATGTCCGTTAGTAGCATCTTCGGTTCATCGCTGACGAAGCAACGCACCTCCTCGATTAAGCTATCCGATACAGATACTGAAACGGGGATATGCTCATTGGTGAAGACAGTATTCTCGCCATGCTGTGTCATAACTAGCTTTAGAATGGCCTCAAAGTCATACACGAGATAATGATCTAGGTACTGATCAATGCCCTTGATGGAGTACTTGTTCAGCATTGATCGAATAGTGTTCGGGGCTGGTCTATAGATAGTTGGCTCAGCTGGAAAGCTCTCGATGTTTACAAGCTCACACTGATTTTTGGCATGGTCGCGTAGCTTAGTAGAGCTAACGAAAATCATTTCACACTTCGAGCATTGGTACTTGGACTGGAGCATATCAACGTTCTTGATGTACAAAGCATGGTTCTCATGTGATAGAATATCCATAACCACTCCTTCTCTCTCCGAACGACGGATGCATTCAACATTACCGGTCTTTACATCCATTGAGTAGACATTAATATACCGAAATGAAAGCATTCCTCAAGCTCGTCGAGCTGTAGGAGGTCAAACGGCTTAAAGCTACGGAGCAGACTAAGCGTATAGCTGATACCTTTGTAGGAGCAGTAGCGCTTGAATACTTCCTTCACATGGGCCTGGATCCGACGAGGATCTTTCTTAGCATGCTGATGTAAGTACCATGCGATACAGTGGAACACACACTTGTTATTGGCCTTGGGGAAGTTGATTGCGTGCTTGTTATCGCGGATATTCTGTGGGATAACAGCTTCGCTATCGCCGACTGCATGCTCGCGAAAGTAGATGTAAATTTTGAACCCAGTGATTGACTTCAGCTTATACCCCGATTTGGGGTAGTTCAGCGTGTTAGCCAACCCCATCAACCTGATCTCCGAGATAACTTTCTTACGAATGTCAGATCGACTTTTGGTAGCAACAGGGGTCTTAAATACGTAAGTATTAGCCAGATTCGGGTGCCAGTACTGGGTAAAACTACCATCCGTTAGGTTTACGAGATCATAGTCAAGAGCAATGTTTACCTTGAAAGCGTTAGTTTGGCTTGCAAGCACGTTCTCGAGCTTGTCGTGGAACTCAGTAGGCTGGATACCTTCATACAGGTGCGACTCCATGTGTTTTCCGTTGTAGAAACGATACTTGGGGTTGGTCTGGTAATTCGGGGACATGTGCTTCTTCAGAGACTCGACAGAGATCTTGTATTGCTTAGCTAGCAGCTTCTGATTGCTCGGACGGGAAACGTTGCTAACACAAACCATCTTTCCAGTACGACCGCGTACCTTAACACGGTAGCTACTACCCCATTTGATAGGTGTAATATTCAATCTCTTTAGACCTTCGAGCTCGTATGCAAACATGTTGCCTATATATTATTGGCGATATTATTCCTGTGGAAATGACTTTATAATCATTGGATCTTGTATCAGGATCGACTTTATATCTGTGCCCCATACAAAATTTTTCGAAATTAATTAATTCAGATACTTGACGTAGGGTCTGTCGCGCGTTTGCAACCAGCGATAGTATTTTGGATCGTGAGCCTTGACCCAATTGAATGTCTTATCACTGTACTTGTCTTTGCCTCCAATAACCGTTCTTGGGAGTAAATTACGAGCTAAATCCAGTCTAGAGGCTTCAGATACGATTATCAGACTTAAATAGGAAGCGGATGTAGGAGTCATCCACCCCCAATAACGACTCTGGCTTTCGATTTCTGTACTTACCAAATGCTAACCTCGTCTCACTAAAAGAAGTCAGACCACGGTCTCGACACTCCTTACAGTATTTGTAGCTACCTCGGTACCGACATTGGCAGCCGAGGCACGCCTTATAGTGCCCACCAAAGAGCTTAACACACTCTGAACCAACGAAGTGATGGTTCTCATCGATGTCGATAATAAGGAAGTGTCGCTTGATCGGGGTGTTGCAATAACACCGTGGGTTGACATAAGGTCGATAGCCAGGGCACGGATAAACTTGCGTTTTACCTATAGGTATCCATTCACCCTCTACTGCATGCCAGAACCACCCAGACGAATGGTACTGACTAAGGTCACCGAGGGCATCCTTCAAAATCGCAAGCGTGGTACCGTCAGTCATCGTTTATATACGGATTGACTTTTTATGTGACTTTTTTTAATTAATTAACTAAGTTCGGTTTCACCGTTAAGTTTGGTTTCTCTGGCACTAAGTTCGCATTTGGGCTTCCGCTTGTGTGTTCGAATTTGGTCCCTATTCTTATCGTCATACCCCTTTTGACAGGATAGACGAGCTTCGCGCGTGCGCTGGTAGTAGCGCTTCTGCGCTTCCTTGATACGCTCTTTGCTAGCGAGATATTGATCGGGTGAGTACGTCATCTTTATATACTATTAACTTTATATTTGTTAAGATAAAATATATCGGTTTTCCCTGCTGCTTGCAGTATCCAATATGTAGCCCACCTTGTTCAGCTGCACCATTCCTACGAGACCGGCGTTCGTCGTTGGACTTAGACTCGGCAACTGAGAAGTCTTAGCTAACACGTGCGGAAAAGAAATCCATCTTTTCAGCCAACGACATTCCTTCCGACCAAAAATCTTCAAATGCGTCTTCATCTGGGTGAATCCACTTCGCTTTGATCGCTTTCTTCCGCGCTAATCGGGCTTGTAAGTTCAAGCAGCGCTTGTAGGGACGCTCCACAGACATGAAGCACAGTGGTTGACCTTCGACGTCACCAAATTCTGTCTGAATGTTGAAATCAGTACCAGGTGCAAGCCTTGGGCCACGTTTTTTCCAGTGTTTCGATAGTGTTTGGCCTCGAAGCAGAAGATCGCGCTGGTCTGGATTCAGCTTTGCGAACAATCGCTGTCGTCGCAATGAAGGATCGAAGACTTTCAAACGGAACTCGTGCTGCCCTGATCGTAAATGAAACTGATAGTAGTAGGTAGCGGCACATTATACCGTCATTTTTTTACTTACCGTATTTTACCGCCGAGAACATTCCTAGAACCTTCTTTTGAGACAGCTGCTATTTTGACGACGCAACCTCTCGACCACCTGAGAGCGAAAGCGACGTCTTTTGGATCTTGGCGTAGTTTTAGAGCAGACCGACAACATTCAAACTAATTGATAAAAACAATATTCGTAGAACATTACGCCGGCAGTTTTTACCGCAAGGAATAGCGCGACTATAATATATGTGGCGTCCCATCATTGGGTGGAAGTCAATGTGACACACCTTCATCTCCGCTTAAATACGCTCGGAAATTCTCCCTCCCTTCTTCCTCATTCCAGAATCCGCCGCCTGAAGGAAAGATGGTGAAGCTTTTCTGTGCGATCGTTGGTGCGGTGGGCAGCGCGTTCGAGGTGAAGATCGACGATACTGAGTCGGTCTCGGCGTTGAAGAAGGCGATCAAGGCGGAGAAGATGTACCAGTTTCCTGCGGACGAGCTGCAGCTCTTCCTGGCGAAGACGGAGGGCGGGGGATGGCTGGATGGGGCTGGAGCGGCAGCTGTGACGCTCGATGGAGATGGACACCTCGAAGGCTTTGAGAAGATGGATCCCACATTGTGGATCAACAATGACAAGCATTTCGGAAAGAATTTTGGACCTGCTGAGGGCGAAGTTCACGTGCTGGTGGTGGTTCCGGGGAAGGGGAAACGCTGTCGGGCGGATGGATGGTTTGGTGAGTCTTTCCTTCCGCTGCCGAAGAAGCGCAAAGTGGACAAGAACAAGGAAGAGATCAACCAAGTTACGAGGTTTTTCGAGATGAGAGATTTCCCTCCGTTGGCGCACAAAAAGATCGAATATAAAGTGATCGTGGAGAGGAAGGCGTATCGTGTGATTTTTACCGAGTTGATGAACGAAGTACAGTCAAGCTTCGAATACGTTGAACCAGGCAAGGATAGTGAACCAGGCAAGGATTCCAACCTGATTGTCACGGGGAATCCCGGTATTGGGAAGAGTCGGTTCTACCTGTATTGCATCTTTCAACTCATTCTTGGTGAGCGAGAGGATGTGAAGAAGCTGCTCCCATACGAGTTGGTGTTGAACTATGGCTCGGACTTTCGCAAGTACGATGCCGAACGCAAGGAATTTGTTGAATTGGACGGAGAGGAGGTTGTTTCGCTGCAGACGCAACGCCGTGTGCTCCGGCTTGTCGAGGCAGCATCAACACAACTTGTTGGCTGGAGCGGAGTCTCGATTTTGTTTGCTTCACCTGGTGTTAAAGGCATACAGGATTTCGCAAAAGTAGACGGGGGGACGTATATCATGCCAGCGTGGACCTTGGAGGAGTTGAGAGAGTACAACTCATTGCTTCCCGATAACTTGCAACTTGCCGAAGACGACTTGGTTTCGAGATACGACATCTTCGGTGGAATTCCTCGGTTCGTCTTCACGAGAGCGTCTAACGTGAACGTCAAAATACACTGGATGAGGCAGTCAACTCATTCAGTGCGATGAACATCATTTCTTATGCAAGAAGCAATCACTCTGTGAAGGAGGAAGACTATAGCCATCGTGTCCTTGAAATGGTACCTACCCGGGCTGATTTTCGCGCGGACTACCATTTGGATTTTCTGTCCAAGCACATCGCCGAATTGGTTGTTGCCAAAGTGCATGGAGAGAGCCTCGATAAAATATCGGAATTCGCTATAACTCACGATGATGATGACTCGGGAAGTACGTCTGTGGTCCGCGGCAAGATATACGAGATGCTCTGCCACAAATGGTTAAGTCTGCCCCAGCAGAATAAACTACACTTTCGCTCGCTGTGCTCGACAACTCTGAACGATTTGACCATTCCACAAGAGATGCAAACGGTACGCTTCACTGCTCTTGACAAACTACAGCTTGCTGAGGGCTGGACGTACTACCGGCCGACATCGAAAACGTTTGGAGCGCTGGATGCATTCATCTCAGATGGAAACAAGTGTTACGGGCTGCAGATGACACTCAACGAGGACCATGGTATCAAAGCTGCGCCAATGAACAAGTTTCTCAAGTGGTTGAAGGATGATGGTCGCCTCAACACGGATCAGTTTTACTTCATATTCGTGGTTCCAAGAAAGATTGCAGATTCATATCGCAAACAAGCAGCCAGGACGACAACCGGTGCAGCCAGCCAAAAGCCTGGAGCTTCGGCGAAGGTGAACCAGTTTGTAACAGCACTGGACGTATTCAGTGGGGGCAATTGATTTTTTTAGTCCACGCTTCAAAGTAACTCCGAGTTCCTTCCAGGCTACGTCGGGAGCTGATCGCTTTGGATCTAATCGTTCGCAAAGACCCAGTAATGGCACTTCTTACTGACTTGAACGCCGTGTGGATGTTCTTCTGATTCTCCGGAGATGAAGGCTGTGCTCTCATCCAGACGGCGACCATCGCGAATCGAGGGGAGGCTTTCGAGGTGATCAGGAAGCTGTTGGCGCAGTCTCCCATTATTGGTACCGAGATTAAACTCCCGTACATTCAAAATCCCGTGAAGAGATCGAAGCTGAAAAATGTGTTACCACCTATCGGAGAGGGTGAAAGTGGCGGGATTCGTGAGAGCATCGAACGATACTATAATATCGCCAGTATGTTAGGTCCCGACTTGGACATGGCGCGTGCGATAAGGGCAGATCACTCGATCTATTCCCACGCTGAGTTATTTCAGCTGATTCTTGGATCGTCATGCTGCATTAAAAAAAAAAAATAATTTCATCCTGATAAATATAAAGTTTGTAACATACAAAGATGACGTACTCAGCCAAGCAATACCAAGCTAACAAAGAGCGAATCAATGCCGCACAAAAGCGCTACTATCAGCGCACACGGGACACTCGCTTGTCATACCAAAAGAGCTACGACGATAAAAATAGAGACCAAATTCGAGCTCAAAAGCGTAAGCCTAAAACCGAACTTATTGAAGACAAAGTCGAACCTAACAGCGAAACCGAACTTAATTAATTAATTTTTTTTCTGATAAAAAGTCAAGCCTAATATAGGCAATGACAACACCAGGCTGGCTTAAAACCTCCAACAATGCATAAGTCAAATATTTGAATTAATTAATTTCAGATTTTTTGTATATTAGTATGATATAAAGTCGATCCTGAGACAAGATCCAAAATATTATAAAGTCAAATTTACGAGAATAATATAGCCACGCTTATATATAGGCAACATGTTTGCATACGAGCTCGAAGGTCTAAAGAGATTGAATATTACACCTATCAAATGGGGTAGTAGCTTCCGTGTTAAGGTACGCGGTCGTACTGGAAAGATGGTATTTGTCAGCAACATCTCCAACCCCAAAAATATGAAGCTGGTAGCTAAGCAGTACAATGTTGGTATCGATACTCTCAAGAAGCACATGTCTCCTGACTACAAGGCTGACCCGAAATATCGCTTCTACCAAGGAAACCATGTCGAATCTCATTTATACGAGGGGATTCAGCCAGCAGAATTCTACGACACACTCGAGAACGTACTTGCGAGCCAGAAATCTGCTTTCAAGATTAATATTGCACTTGGATACAACCTCGCTAGTCGAACAGATGATAGCGATACCCGATACTTCCACCCGAATTTGAGCAACACCTCGGTGTTCAGCTCACCGATTGCTATCAATAGCAAGGGTGATATTCGCAAGAAGGTCATTTCGGAGATTCGTTCGATGGAATTAGCTGACAAGCTTAACTACCCCAAATCGGGATATCTGGTAAAGGCAATCACTGGATTCAAGATTTACATCTATCAGCGCGAACACGCACTGGGTGATAGTAAAGCTGTCATTCCAAAGAATATCCGCGACAACAAGAGTGTAATCAACTTCCCAAAGACTAACAACAAGTGCGTATTTCACTGCATCGCATACCACAAGCAAGATGAACCAAAAAAGGATCCACGTAGAATTCAAGCTCTGGTAAAGCAGACATTCAAGCAGTACTGCTCGTACAAGGACATCAATTATACACTAAGCCTGTTTCGCAGTTTCAAACCAATCGACATTCTCCAGTTTGATGAGCTTGAGGACTGCTTTCAGCTAAGCATTAATGTATTCATGATGGATGTGGAGACGGGAAATGTTGAATGCATCCGACGTTCTGACAAGGAGTACGATGTCATCAATATTCTATCTCACGAGAATCATGCTCTTTACATTAAGAATATTGATATGCTTCAGTGTAAATACCAATGCCCAAAGTGTGAGATGGTGTTTGTCAGCTCCGACAAGCTTTGAAACCATAAGAAGAACCAGTGTGAGCTCGTAAATATTAGATCATTCCCTGAAGACCCGACTATTTATCGCCCAGCTTCAAATACAATTCGTTCGCTACTGACAAAGTACTCTATCAAGAATACCGATCAATACATCGATCATTTTATTGTTTATGACTTTGAGGCCATTCTTAAGATTACGGCGACTCAACATGGGAAGAATACTGTCATCACGAACGAGCACATCCCGGTGTCCGTCTCTGTAGCTGATAGCTTGACGGAGGAGGTTCGCTGCTTTGTAACTGATAATCCGAAGGCATTGCTCAAGGATATGTTCCAGTACATTAATGATGTCGGAACGAAGATCCAGAAATACAATGTCTCCAAGTACGAGGCCTTGCTTCGTAAGATAATCGACGCTCAAGGTTTGACAGGCATGGAGGTTCCAGGTACTCCTCTTGGTAATACGTACAAGACACAGGATGTGGATGCTTGGATTCAATCTGGAGATTTTGCCGGCTTCTTTGATTTTCACAGCAAGCTTGGGTATGGTAAGAAACGGTCGGACTATGGTAAGGTCAAGCAAACTCTGGATCAGGTACCAGTCCTTGGCTTTAATTCAGGGCGCTACGATATCAACCTAATCAAGGCAGACTGTTCGCTACCATTGGAACCGACAACATCAAATCGGTTAAAGCTACATGTGCATCGCCACGTCGGATATGAAAATGCTAGACATTAGCAACTATGTACCAGCAGGTACAAGCTACGCTAAATACCTATCAACATACCTTGGTGATTGCAAGTGTGATGACAAGTTTCGATGCGTCTGCGGTCTGGGTAAGGGTATCTTCCCATATGAGTACATTACCTCATTCAATGTATTCAACGAAACTGAAGTGCCTCCTCAGTCAGCCTTTGACACTGAGCTCCGTAATACCAGCATCAGTGATGATGACTACAAGCGGGTACAGTTTGTCTGGAAGTACTATGGAATGAAGTCGATCAAGGACCTACATATCTGGTATAACAATCTTGATGTAGTTCCATTTATCAAGGCTATCAAGGCTCAACGAGAATTGTTCAAGCGATTCGGTCTGGATATGTTTACCGATGGTGTATCTCTCCCAGGTCTATCAGAGAAAGTCATGTATCAAATCTTCTTCAACAGTCTTCAGTACCCCACCAATTCGGCGAAAGCATTTAGCTTCCCATCCAAACGCATGAGTGGATACAAGAGCCAGGATGCTGAGGCTAAAAGAGAGCTCAATATGACTACTGAGCACCTTGACATCCTTCTCAAACAGCAAAAGTATCTGTGTGGTCTATGCTACTGTCAGCTGACCGCTGATACTGCTTCAGCCGATAGAATAAACGACAAGCTTGGGCATATCGATGGCAACATCTTGATCAGCTGTGTGAAGTGCTACACCGCTCGTAAAAACATGTCCATCAAAGGGCTTCGCTACAATAAGTTGCTTGAGTTCAACTCGGATAAGCTTGTCTATAGCATCGATAGGGAAGAGAAAGGTACTTATGCTAAGTTGAAGGCTAACATCGCTGGTGGTCCTTCAATCATCTTCAATCGCTATGCCAAGCGAAATGAGGCGATGGTTCGCGGGGACAAGGTTTGTAAAAAGATTATCGGATACGATGCCAATGCTTTGTACCTGTGGGCACTCGGTAATGAGATGCCTTGTGGGCGATTGACTACGATTGATGCCTATCCTGGTATTATCAACGACATTGTCAATGACAAAGTATTTGGCTTCCTCGAGTGTGATATTCGTACCCCACCACATCTCAAAGAGTACTTTAGTGAGATGACCCCTATTTTCAAGAACACGCTAATCGACTGCAGCGATGAGAATGTAATTGGTCAGCACATGTTTGAGTACAACGAAGCACGCAAACAAAGCCGAGCAAAGCCAGCTCGTAAGCTAATTGGTAGCTACTTTGGTGAAAAGATTCTTATCTATGCTCCGTTGCTCAAGTGGTACATCGCTCACGGAATGGAGATCACCAAAACTTACTGTTTCATCAAAGCCAATTCCCACAAAGCATTTAAACCATTTATGGAGGCGGTTTCTAACGCTCGACGGGAGGGTGATGCTGACAAGTCCAAGGCTATGATCGCTGAAATGATGAAGTTGGTCGGAAACAGCGCTTTCGGTCGATCTGGTATGGACATGAGTAAGCACAAGGAGATAAAGTAGAGTCTAACGACAAAGCCATCAAGAGCAAAATTGAGCACTTCACATTTCATGGACTTGAGGAGCTTCATGATGCGTGTGAGATTACCATGAAGAAACGGCGACTCAAGAACAAGAATCCGATCCATTTGTCGATTGCCATCTATCAGCTTGCTAAACTACGCATGCTACAGTTCTACTATGACTGTATCAACTTCTACTTCGATCGCTCGGACTTTCAATACCAGGAGATGGACACAGACTCGGCATACATCGCATTCAGCTGTGAAAATCCGTTTCAAAACTGTATCAAACCTGAGCTATGCGAGCACTTCAAGCAGCATAAGTATGATTGGTTCCCACGCGACTATAACAACGAGGTCTCTAAGTTCGATCGTCGCACACCTGGTTTGTTCAAGGATGAGTGGTCTGGGGATGCTATGGTGTCACTATCTTCAAAGAACTATATCTGCTATCTACCTGACCAATCTTACAAGGTCAAGGTTAGTGCCAAGGGAGTGCAGCAGGGAGGTGGTCGGAACAGTGATGTACTCAACCCAGATGGCTTTGAAAGTGTTGTCCGTGATCGCATCACACTGCAAGGTACAAACAAAGGCTTTAGACTCAGCAAGGAGACTAAGTCAATCATTACCTATAGTCAAACTAAAACAGCTCTCAATTACTACTACGACAAGCGTCGAGTACTTGAGGATGGTATCACCACCGTAGCTTTGGATATTTAAACGAAGTTGGCTAATCTAAGCAACTAATTAGAGATATATTTTTTGTCTCATAAATATATAGAGCAGAGCTAGTAGGTACGATGGATCAGCAACTGGCAAAGTTATATTATGACCCTAAAACGGGATATGTCGGTGCTCAGGCTTTGTATCAGAAGGCAAAGGAGTTAGACCCCAAAATCACATTCAAAGCTGTGAAGGAATGGTATGCGACCCAGACAGGCATACAACGGTTTCAAGAGCAAAAACGGAAATACGATGGATTCAAAATTGCTTCTCATAACCCCAATTCATGGCAAATGGATATTGCGTTCTGGGGAAAACGACCAATTTTGACGGCTATCAATATCAATTCTCGCCTTGGGTATGCTAAGCTATTGACGAATAAGACTGCGCCAACTGTGCTCACATCTCTAAACATTTGTTCGTAGTAATAAGGTCGATATACTCACCAGCGACAATGGAAGCGAATTCATGAACACCCAAGCACAAGAATTCTTCAAATCCAAAAAGATCGAACATTTTAATAACAAACCTGGTGATCATGGTACTATGGGTAAAATCGAAAGATTCAACAGAACCGTAAAGCAGCGATTAACCGAAATCAATCCGAAGCGAATCACACAAAAACTGGTAAATGATATTATTACAAACTACAATAGCACCATTCATCGGTTGATTGGTATGAGTCCTAACGATGCAAAAGGTAAAGTTATAGAAGCTGAGATAACACATAACCAAGAGGAAGCAGAAAAAATTGAAAACGAGCTTGAAGTTGGTACAAACGTCCTTTACCGCCTTAAGAAGCGAACATTTGACAAGGAAGCTGCCAGATGGAGTAGAGCTGTCTATACAATTGCAGGAATGGACGGGTACCGAGTTGAAATTAGGTCAAAGAATGGTCATACACTCTACAAATCACCAAACGATTTGAAAATAGTGCAATCGAAGACAACTGACGCCACAATTAACAAGGGTGATATCTTAGAAGCCGAAAAGATATTAGACCACAAAAAAATGCGATCTGGTAAATACAAATATTTAGTGAAGTGGGTTGGTAATGAACCCGACTCCTGGGAGCCCCAGGATAATCTCCGCTTAATCAATAAGAATCGAAGATCGACACTCGAGAAGGAGTATTGGAACGGGGTTTCAACACCGCGACAAGAGTCTTAGAGGGTGATAGACTTCAGATCTTCCGGACATTTAACGATTCGCGGAGTTGAGGGCGTCCGTAGATCAAAATGCACACGACGCTTTGGCTCAAGCGTAGGCTTCTCTTTTTTACTTCTTTCTCAAGGAATCGATTGTCATATACCCCCTCCGCGTCGAATGGATCAGTATCGATATATTCGATATTCATCTTCGAGTTAAATATCCCCATCTATATATATACCCGAAACTTTATCAAAATCATGACAAACGACGTTGAAAGGAGAGGATCGAAGATCCCTCAGGGGTCCTATATACACCCTCGGATACCGTCTCCCAATTGCAACGCGTCTACCAAATCGAATGAGAAATGCTCTCGAACCGCTCTCAAGAGTGGATATTGTAAGCAACACGACAAGGACTATAAAATCGCTATGTACAAGCGAGAGCTCGCAAAAATGCACGAGAGAGTTAGGTTCTATGTCGAGAAAACTTCGCGCTTCAACGATATGATCATTGACATTCAGCGATGCGACTACATCAAGCTTCACCTCGCTCGAATCAATGGAGGTAAAGACAGAGCCTACAAGCATGTAATCACCGATCCCACGTATAAAAATCAGGTCGAGGAATTGTTTGATCTACCAATCGATGAGGTTCTTCCCGCGTACTATGCTATGCAAAAGCGTCGAAACGACATCGTTCATAAATATACGATGGGCGAGTGGGAGGAGGGGCCAGTCCCAAGAATCGCGAAGAAACGATATCAATTTTCAAAACCACAGCAAAAATAATTGATTAATAAACGAGAGCAAAAGCGATTGGATTTGTTAGAACGTTCCCAGCGACGGGTTCGTCAAGCATTCGCCAAGCGTTCGATGTATGCAGACACTCAATGGGCGTCAGCTCATAAGACGCTATCACTATCTAAAAAGACTACGTCGGATGCTTCGACAGATACCTCAACAGATACCTCATCGGCGACTATTGAGGCCGCAAAAAAAAGTCTGAGTGATACAAGCTCCCAAAAAATCCCTGAGCCCTCACTTGAGTTAAAAGCTGAGACACCAGCGGAGACACCAGTGGAATTTCCTGTAATACCTGATGCAAATGACTACGAGTCTGACGACGACCAGCAAACTAAAGAAGCATTGGTTAAAATTTACAAGATCTATCCAGTGTTTAATAAATTCCAACTACACCCCGTGGATAAAAACGGACGATTTATGACTAAATTCATAATTAAAAATGGTACCATGATTTATACGACAAAGAGCAAGAAATGGGCTAAGGTTGATGCAATTGACTGGGATGCGACATATGACTCAATTAGGATTATAATGGAGACAAACCCACGATTTCTTCAGTATGTCAGTGATTTGAGAAAGGCACAATCCAATGTATTCCCTGGATATCAGACTACGGAACCGCTGAAAGTATGGGAGAGTCTGATCGGTAAAAAGCGTCGATTATCTGACCCACTGAAGAATGATGACTCAAATCGTAGCAAACAACGGCTTGAGGACAGCTTTGCTGTTGATTCATCGACATCGCCTGACGATGACACTGTAGGGGAATTAGCACCAAATCCATACACACCGAGTTCAGACGAGGCTGAGGCTCGGCATGGAATTAAAAGCGGTATTGATGCCGATATGGATAAGAATCTAACTAATGCTGATAACGATGCCAAACTCATTCTCAGTGAATTCTTTAAAGAGCTTCGCAAACAAAAGGTAAAGCTCGCATTTGAGCCAAATCCAGTTATTGATACTACAGATGGCGTGAAGGTTCAGAACGGTCTCTATTTCAGTAATGAGAGCTACCAAGGCTAATTATAACAGCAAGCTCAAGAAATACACACTGTTCAAAAAGGGCTACCCTGACATGGATCTTGATGAATTTGACAACATCGCATCTAAACGCGAGGTGGGGAGGACTGTATCATCAATGGTAGATAACGTAGTCGGTCGAGGCCTACGCGGGGCGGGCAGAGCTCACCTTGGAGGTCAGCCAAAGTTAGATGGTGTTGTTCGCAAAGGTCGGACGTACAATCTCAACGACATTCAAGGCATGGCAACGCCCTCCGCCTATACCTACAAACCGTTGGGAAGCAAGTACATTCGAATCCTTGATCTCGATGCAGGAATGCTCGTTATCGTTCAGAAGCAAGTACATTCGAATCCCTGATCTCGATGCAGGAATGCTCGTTATCGGTCAACCTAATCGTCGTAAGATCGGTCCTAAGCGAGAGGTGAGTGAAGAGCTTCAGAAGATGCTCAAGGATCTGGTGTATTCGACGAATATCAACCAATCATCGTATGATCAACTATCAACCGATGACAAAAAAAATCTTCAAGGAGATTCTTGCCGCTACTCATCTCCAGCATAGTTTCTCTGAGAAGTTGGTTGATCCACTGGAGGCGCTCAAGGCCGAATAATTTAAGCTCAAGGGCGAGATCGAGTTAGGTAATGACAATCCCAGTGTTCTCAAGCAATTGAAGGTCATCACTGTGGATATGTATTCGAATCACTTAATTTCTGATGACGAATTCAAAAATGTTATCGTTCGACTACTATAGAGCAGAGCTTAGCGAACGTGTTCGAAAGATCTGCGACCCTTCGAAATTCATTCGAATAGAGTACGATGTTTTTCCTTAACCCACGGATTATTGCTCAGTCAGGCGGCTCCTATGGAGATGATGCCGATCTCAATATCGCTGAGCTCAAAACAATCATGAAGAACTTGATCATTCGAGAGCGGCCCCAAACAACTCAGGCTAAGGCATGGGTTGATACTAAACTTCCAACGACTTCGGATGCATCCACGCAGACTGAGTCCGCCAGCGGCGGTCAGGTTTGGCTGTATGGAAAGAAGAAAAAAACGGTAAAGACCTTCTCGCTGTGAGCTTAGCTTCTGCCATTTCTAACCAATCGATTCTTATAGCCTCGATAGACTCTCATTTTTTTGTCGGCACTTCGATATCGAGTATCGCACTTTCGCCTGTTTCAGGGTCTTTTGTCGGTAAAAATACGCTATCACCAAGTACAACAATTTGGTCAGCTCTCAGTTGTGTAGAGCCTATTATCTGAGACGGTGGAGAGGAGACTCTCGGAACTCTGTCCGAGGGTCTTCGACCTCGAACATCGTTCGTCTCAAGGTTTGACTCAATCTCCTTACTCGAGAAGCAACCCATTGGTAGATCCATATTAGAGTCGTGGCAATTCTCTTCAACTCCTCGATTTGTGCCTGTTGATCCTGAATGGCTTTACACAACACTGATGTCAGCGAAGCGAGATCAATTCCCCATGGATTGATTGGATAACCATTCTCATTCATATCATCATTAGCGCCTTCCTGAACTGCTTCAGGGACGATGTCATAGAGCTCCTGCGCGATAAAACCGACATGCTGAGTTCCTTCCTGGATCATCTTATATTTACGTGGCTTCATAAGCATGACCGCATCCAGACCATAAGGGACATCGGCAATATCTGTCTTTAATCTTTCAGTCGAGGCATTGGTATAAGCACCTCCACGGATTGGTACATATCCCAGCCATGATCCCGAGGCATTACATATACCAGCTCTGATAGAGCCCACCGTACCGTCGCTTCCCCATCCCCAGTAGTTCGCGGATGACCAATTGACTCGTTATGAACATATACTGGACGCGTTGATCTTCGTGTAAAACTCTTCGTTAGTCCATGATGCACCGCCACTGTGAATGGTCGCTTCTGCGCTAAAGTTGCCGCCGACCATAAACCGACCTGATGTGTTGAACAGAGCCCTAGCAGAGCCATTAGTCGTGATCTTGAACGGGTCGTTCGTCATAGTACCTAAACAGGTTCCTCCTCCAGAGCTATTATTGCTACCTCCTGATTCATTATACACTAACATTTCAACGGTCATCTGAGTAGATTGATCGTTCGACCAGCGTTGAACCCTGTCCCATGAGCCATACATCGTTGTAGTATCGCCCTTAACGGCAAACTTCGCGGGTGGTACGTCTTGGCTATTGATAGCCACTGAGTTATCACCGAACCAACATTGTTGCCCGCTGAAGCCGTAATTGTCAAATTGAAGACGATTTTGAGCGTACGAACTGCCAACGTACGAGTAAGTGATTGTGAAGCAATTGACAGTGCTTTGATAGCTTCCTATACGAATTGATGCTCCAGCGTTGTCCTTCAGAATATTGAGATCCATATAACCGTTATTGCTTCCTATAGAAAGCTGACCAGTAGTACCATGAAGCGAAGCTAATCGATATAAAGCACCTGTTTGACTAGCAGAGCCCTTTGTGTAGAATTCGATATCACTACCATCGTACTGAGTACTAGATCGTCTTAACGTGCTAATAGTTGCGCTCGGGGTAGTTGTACTATACGCTCCCGACGAATCGTTTAGGAAAGCTAACCCTACACTGGTTGAGATGAAATTCGAATTGTTTCGAAGATACATAGCGTATGATCCAACTGGTAAATAGATTGAATCAGTGTTGCCCGCACTAGTGTTAAATTGAGCTCCTGTGCCTGAGACGGTGAGTGATGATAGACTCAATGAGCTAGGGATTGATGTTAAGAAGCTTGCTAGATTGTACGAGGCACCGTTCTGGGTTAAATTGGTACAACTGACCGTGTTGGCACTAAGAGTACCGCCTAATGAGATTGATGATGTACTAGTCGTAAGCATATTCGCTAGATTGTACGTTGTTCCACCTTGCTGATAGGTAGTCGTATTAACGGTTCCTGCTGTGATAGTACCGGACGAAGTGAATGAACTCGGTACTGCCGTCAAAAACGATGCTAGATTGTACGTTGTTCCAGATTGTCTATAAGTAGTCGCATTGACTGTTCCTGCTGTGATAGTACCACTTGAAGTGAATGAACTCGGGACTGCTGTCAAAAACGATGCTAGACTGTACGTTGTTCCATCTTGCTGATAGGTACTCGCGTTGATTGTTCCGGTAGTCAATGAAGTAATGCCGGTAATGGATCCAGTGTTGCTAAGTACCAACGCTTTGCTGTTAGCAGCAGTACCAGCAGTGAGACCGCTAAGATATCCAGCTCCAGTAGAGCCAATAGTGACTGTACCTAGAATTAAGTTTGTCATAGTTAATGATGTGATTCCACTTGTAATCGACCCAGTTGATATAAGTACCAGGGCTGTTCCAGCGCTACCTATTCCAGCCGTAATTCCACTTAGATAACTCAAGCGATAGTCATTCCTATCCAAAAATATGGTTTTGGCGTAGTCATAGGTCAAGTAGCCGTTTGCATCCAACGAGAGATAGAATCCCGGGTTGTAGATAGCAGAAATGAAGGTTGGTTGGGGATATGAGAATCCACTCATTTTTATTCTAATCTATATAGTATCGAACGATAAAACATGAGCTTAGTTCCTGATTACTCGAATGCGATTCCCAAGCAGTATAGACCTGGGAAATCGATTATGATTAAGGATTTAGCTATCCCCGCGTTGTATAGAATGATTATGCTCGCTCCGAGCGGATCTGGCAAGACTAACATGGCCTTTCATATTATCAAGAGCTCACCGAATGTCTATGCATACCTCCATGTCATTTGCCGCAATCCGAATCAGCCGTTGTAAGCCTACACGTAGCTCTCGTTTCTGAGATTTGGAAGCCACTTCAGTTACTTCACTCCATTTTGTTTTTTTTGTACTGCTGCCAACTTGGATTAGCAAAGGTAGAACTACCGAACGACCACCTCGTTACACTGGCTCTTGGGTTGTTTTTTCTACAGTCTAATCGCCTTGGCGAATATTTTTATTGGCGATAGATGCTGATGACTGTCTATCGATTTTAGCTAGAAATTGTCAAACAACGTTGTGCACAGTTCAAAGTCTAAGCAAAACTGCCGTTATTATTAACTACATGTTACGTGTTGTGAAATAGAAAGTAGCCAAACTATATGGCAACTTAGAGCTGCCCCACCGCTGACGAACTTGGCAGTAGTATAGACCACCATAAGGAACGCCAAGTCCACACCCACCGCCATACAGCCCGCATCAAACCTGTCCCAGTAGCCCAACGGATAGGCCCAGCCGGGGACGCCACCGCACATGAATCCGAAGCGGTAGGGTCCAAAGCCACCCCAACCTCCCCAGCCACCCCAGCCGCCAAGTCTCCAACCACCAAGACCTCCACCGAGACCCCATCCGAAATGTTCCTTCTTGTCGTCCTTGTCGTTGTAGTCCTTGTCGTTGTAGTCCTTGTCGTCATGCTCTTCTTTCTTGATTGCTGCAGCAGCATCGGCGGGAGGGTCACACCGGTGAGCGCGACACCATCCGGCAACGTGGACACCTCAACTTGTTCGAGCGCTTCGACCGGCGTCTTGACGACAGGCTGATCAGCTGCGGCGACAGCGACAAGTACAGCCATCGCGGCGACGAGGAAGGTGGTGAACTTCATTTCCCCTGGTTTGGCGTTGCCTTGGTACATATGTCGGCACTCGACACAGAGCAGAATTTTCCCTGAAGCACTCAAGTGTTCATGCGTCGAGGTAAGCACCTTACACGTAGTAGCTTTACAGGGTATGCCTACCAGCGAACCGCGACCTTCCCGAAGTTAGCGTTCGTTTCTGGTAAGGCCAAGAGACTAGTAGTGGGTGGGTGTTTTGGTTTATCACTATTTGAGGGAAAGTCGGGAAAGAGAATTCCCGATATTAGTGGTTTGAGTATTGATCGTATACTCTAGACAACGTACGACCTGATTTATTCTCGAGCACCCCTGTAAAAGAGCCGAGGAGACTAGGCAACCTTCCGCTGTTGGTGCCACAGGATATTAGAGAGGGAGATAGATAGAGATAGAGAGAGTAGTTAAGCGTACAGGCGAAGCTCGTGCCTGTTACGTTTGTGTATTAAGTCTAGCGACGCAAACAGTGAGCGAAGGAAGCGCCGGCTCAGGGGCGGGGTCGAACTTGGTTCCTTCAGGTGCGCCCCAACTTTCGCTGACCTTGTGGACAGTGTATTGTTGTGTGCGGAAGCTCGCTGTGCGTACAGCGACATTTCGACGTGAATTCCTACATCACAACCCCCTGCATCCACCACTGTCAGAACAAGTTTCGACAGCTGGGTCAGCGGGTACGCTAGTCCCCGATGACCTACCAACTCCTTGTGAGGCCCATTGTAACGACATTAATTAATCAGCGTGATACGTCAGCCGAAACACTTAGTGATGCCGTATTCTGTGGACGCGCATTTGATGGTATTATGGAGGCGATCTAGGAAAAGTTTTCTTCTCACGTGAAGAAACACGCAATCAAGACCGATGGTGTGTGGAGTGTGGATACACCTCAGTTTGGCATCGCGGCCCAAATTGATGCAGTTTAAACTGAAGAAACGGGTGATGGATTCCACCAAGTCTAGTCACGCGTGGAAACAGTGTCTTGTTGCGGCTCGCGGTACCACTGTGACCCCCATGATTTATGAATTTGGAATGGCAGTTGCGACGGCAAAGATCAATGCGCACTGCGCACTTCAACTTCAATAACTTGTGCTCATTGGATATAATTTAGTCCAATAGGATGAATCTAACTTAATTTTGTATAAATAATAGCATCGTGTTGATTCATTGTCGTTCCTTCTAAGACGACCCCCTACGGCAAATTAGAACGGAATTGACAATACATAGGATTTGAAAAGAATGATGCACCCTGTACAGAGTGCGTAAAAAGGCAAATAAGAAAAAGACAAATATTACTTACTTCGCTGGTTCACCGTAAAATGGCCATTCCCTAAAGTACACTATAACTTTCTCATTTTTGAAGCATTTCTGACAAAAAATACAATACGAGAGAGCTTTCTGCATAATCTGCAAAGCCTGTAGTTCTGAACCAAACACAGCAGAAGATAACTTGACAAATTCAGACGAAATATTGAACGCAGTGAGTTTTTTTGTCGTATATCTGTCAATATTAGCGATATTACGTGGCACTTTCAGGATACCGTACAATGCCTAGGGCGAATATATTGGGGCCTGGCCTGGTAATGCGCACTATGACTCTATTTATGAATGAGGGTTTTCTGCGTGTTAACTTGATATCATCACGGTTAGTGAGAATATCGGCTTATGATTGACTGAAGTACGGATATGTGGACCACAAAAAACATTAATGGCCATTTTAAGGCAGACCAGATAAGTAAGTACTGAATTTAGATAAGCTAATCTTAATTTATATTTGACTTTTTCTGAAAACTCCACAGTCGATTTGGACTTTAATTTTGGAATCCTAGTAGTTTTGAGCTTCTATACATGTACGACCGAGGTAAATCTAGTTGTTTTGGGCTTGAATTTTTGAAAAGGTTGATTGCTATCTGAAAACAAATTTTGAAGAAATTACCCAGTCACCAACTGTAATGAGGTAGGCTACTGTAAGTGTTGATCAATGGTCTCGTAATAGGAGGTTTCAGTAATTTATTTTTTGGCCTCATTTTTTTTGGGCTCGTTGTTTCGAGAGAAAAACATGTGGAGGCTCATTTTTGTAATGACGAGTCCAAGAAAGGAGGCCGAAAAAATGAATAACTGAAACCCTAACTCTAAACTTAGAATTTATCTTCGAAACTCAAAATTTGAGAATTGACAACATGAAAAACTCAAAAACTCGATATTTGGCAAGCCAACGTTAAATTCTAGCGCAAATTCGTTGATGAGTTCTAAATTGTTTACTTTCAACTGGGTCGCTACAAATCCTTGCGTAAAACTTGCGAAAAGAATATCATTGGGCAGTTAGATGAAGCTCACCGACCCGCAGTGCTTTGGTGTTCTTTCAGCATGTTCCAAAGTGTCGCGCAGCGTTATGCCATCTTCCTGACGTTCCGGGGGACTCACTGACCCTAAAAGCGGCAGTTCATTCGAGCCTGGTCCCGTGGTGTCATGGTTCACTTCGATCTGCCTTGGGCGCCACCTGACACATCATTCGCTTAGATTTGCACCTGGAGATTCGTCGAGCACACCGCTCACTTCCTATAATTCCCCCAAAGCTGCTGGTCTGTTGTCTGACGCTTCATCGTCCGGATCACCATGCACACAGTTCAGGTTGTCACCGATATGACCCGCGGCCTCAGCTGCATTACCCGGGCCATCAGGCGCATCGTCCAGGGTTGCCCCGCAAGTCGGTCTAAAACATCGCTCGGCCCGGCAAAGTCTTCCCCAGTACTAGAGCTACCAGCCACCACTATCAGCGAAGCTTCATTCGACCTTGGTCTTGAAGCGTCGACAGCGATGCTTCGCTTGGACTTGCCCCTGGAACATCGCTGGACGCACCAGTCGCTTGCTCCGGTCATTACGACATCGTAGTTGTCTGAGTGGCTTGACTGTCGCTCACAATGCTTCCTCAGTGACCCGCGATGGTTTGTCAGCTGTCTACGAAGGCTCCTTAGCCGCTCGAGAAGGTCCGCCAGCTTCCTACGAAGGATCACCGGCCGCTCGCGATGGCTTGTCGGTTGTTTGCGAAGGCTCACCATGCGATGCTTCGTCGGTAGCACGCGGGTGGGAGGGGGGGGGGGGTTGCGGGCCACTAGCGATGGGTTACAGGTAAAGGTCGATGACCGCTCGAAATGGTTCGTCGGCAGCCCGCGAAGGTTCACCAGTTGCTCACGATGTCGTTCAAAGCGTCCGTAAAGCTGTCGATGGTTCATCGAGCCTTGGTCTCTTGATGACATCGGGCGACAGCTCACTCAACATTGACCTGGGAGCATCGCCAGATGTACCATTACCTTCCTCTGTTTGTCGAGAACCTGTTGGTGTGCGCTGCGAAGGTTCGTTTGCAAAACTGCTCATCGCGTGTGGATCATTGTCTTCGCTCGTTATGACCGATGTCACACTATCGTCGGACTCGCAAAATTAAAAAAAATCCTTGAATTATGCTCCGCGTACTCTCTCCACGGCGTTGCGAACCATTCGACAATCGGGTACTCCTAAGTGTTTCGCGAAGCTTCATCAACAATATGGCCCGCTTTAGAATCGAAAATCTGCCGACACCATCTGCAATAATCTCCATCACGTTAGTTGTCGTCCCGGTGCCCCTGAACAATCGGCGTGAATTCCCACTGATCTATCCGACCACGAGTAATCTCCAAGCAGCACTGGCGATAGTTCGTAGCGTGGCGCTGGCCTGTCACCGGTCCCTCAGCTTCATTCCAGAACGTCACATGTCACTAGTGTCACTCAATCGCGATAACAGTAAAATAGGGCTCTCAGCCAATCGGCGCGCTCTATCGTCGAACACCCAACTCCTCATAGCCTTCGTAAGGCAGATTATTGCCTTCGGCACGGCGTCCAGATCTTCTAAGAAACGCATTCCGCTGCGCCACCACTGCCCCCGTCGTGATGCGAGCATCAGGACAGGTGATCGTCGCAACGCTTCACGTGTCTAGAGGAGTCTGGGCTGTGTACCACCCCATGATCTCGACCGTATCTCCGGCTACCACATAGTACTCGCCCACCACGTCGACTTCTGCTAGCATGCACCACACGTCGCCATAACCTTCGACTCGCATGGGACCACTTTCGAAAGTCGTCTCAAGACATTCCGAGCCGACCTGCGACGCTCCTGTACCCGTTATCAGCAATTGCGAACGTCGACAATGACTGATACGTCTTGAATGGCTCTTCTACCTTCAGTCCAAGCTTCACCGAGGGTTTTAAAGCATCACCGAAGGGTGCCACAGCCTTGACTGGGTCCGAATACCATTGTGTACGCACCAGCGAACCTTCAGCCACTTGATAATCAATGCAAACGTGCAATAGTTTGGTGCAGTAGGTGTTTTCGTCTGTTCCTTTGTTCCTTGGGCTGCACCGCCACCACGTACAGGTCACTCTCTGTAAAGAATCGTTTCCACCAGGGCCGAAGACCAGCCGCTCTCCGTCGAATAAGATCTGCTAGCCAGCCGAGTAAGCGAATCTTCACTCAACGCATCGTGAAACAGAAGGGCACGTGTAGAATCTTCTAGCTCAGAAATAGTTGCTTGACGTTCGTCCGACGCATCAAGATCTTGAACTCTCGGGTGATGAGTCCTTTCGGTTGCCAGCACATCCATCGTAGACGCGCTCTCGGCCCTGAAGGAACCTTTGCAACTGCCGGTAGAGCCATCACTATCGCAATGGAAATTCCCGTCACCCTCCTGCGCGTTTTCGGTCAAATCATAGGGAAGTGTTGACTTGGCATTTCGTGAGTCACTCCCGATTCCGAACAAACCACCGCAGTTACCACTAGTGTCCTCGGCTACTGTCGCGACGGTCGGTTCTTCATCATCGCCGGAGAGACGGCGCCCTGGTGCTCGACAGAGAGTACGTGCTTTAGCCTCGCCCGAAGCCTAGCTCGCTGCCCTGTGGTGTCGGGTAGGTCGGACGGGCCACTGGTGAAGGTTGAGCAGCGCCCCAGCGCTCGTGCAGTTCACGTTCTCGTTTCAGTAGCGTCGGGTCCCACCCTGCGTACGCTAGAGCAGCCTGCCAGTCGTTGTACCGCTGCGACGTCGGAGAAACATAGCCATCCCAGCGCAGCAGGTCGCCATACGGTACCCACACCACAAAGGTAGCAAACTCATCGCATGAAGCCCACTTGTTCGTAATGTTGGTCAGCCGAACCTTTGCTGGCTCTCTTCGACGGCTCATCAAGAGCGTCGGTATCAAAGTGGCCGTGCGCCGTACCCATAGCTGGTGCGTGTCCGACGATGGATGACGCCTCTGAAGTCTGAGCTCCTCACTTTCATGCGCAGCTATTTCCATAGCATTGGTCGTCCGTCCTGCTACCTCTTGTCGCCCGACTGGGCTCGCTTTCAATCGTTTCGACTCTAGCAGCGACAGCATGATCTCACCCGGAAGCATCACAGTGGAGCGATACAGGTCAAGGCGAACCCCAGCGGGTATCATAAATTCCATACCAAGGACCACGTCCACTCCTGCATTGTGCGGTAACACCCACACCTCGAACTCTTACACCAGCCTCCGCTCTAAGGTGGCCTTCACTAGTACTCGTCGCCTCGTGGTCAACGCCCTTTTGCCTATCCCTTGAACGTCGATAGATCGTTCATGGTTCCGAACGGACCATAGCCGAAGCTTCCGAGCGAAGCTCTCCGACACCACGCTGACGTTCGCGTCGGTGTCCAGTAGTATCGCAGTGGGTTCGTGATTTATGGCTCCACTCACCATAGCAGGCATCCGCACTCGTTGATAATACCGTTGCGACGACCACCACCCCATGGATTCGCCACCTAAGAGTCGCATCGCCTTTGGCTCGCAGCGCGGTGCGGGCCGCTCCTTGTTTACTGCACTGGCGATCAGACCTTCACTATGCTCCTCTCGAGGTTCCTGATCATCGTCTTCATGTCCCAGCCTTTGGCGAGGGTTCCGTCGTAATATCCCCCCAATTTCAGTCGCTTTCACTTGCTCATCCAATTCCCCGTCCGGCCACACACTGCCCCCTCCGACGAAAGCGAGCATACATCCTGCTTCTACCGAAGATTCAGTCAACTGTGGTAGCCCGTTCGAGCCCAACCCAGCCTTTGTTGGCGGGCTACCTAGTTTAAATGACCACCTTCAACGAAGGTTCGCAGCTCGAGAGGAAGGTCATATTTATCATTCTTCGCTCGAACGTACTTGACGAGGCCTTGGAGATGACGGTGCAACTCGCACTGTCCCGCATCGTGAACTTGCTTACACAGCTTGCATCGGCGATTGAAGTAATGAGCCGAGTGATTCTTCCCACCCGCAAGCTGCGCATGCTCCGAAGCTCTTGCGACGATTCTCGCGATCGCCACGCTCTCCATCCCGTCGCTCGCGATCGTCACCACGACCGACTTGATCATTTCGTCGCTGACGATGGTTTGCCCGGGCGCATCGTCGGCCCCGACGAGTTCCGGCAGTCGCAAGATTACATCGCCCGGGATGAACAGGGTCGCTAAGACAGTGTGGCATGGTTTGATATAGTTTATTTTGCTTAAATTAACATTAGGCAAACTGCTTGTATCAATTCCACCTACAGAAGTAACTCCATCGAGTACTACTTCAGCTAGAGACGGCGAGAAAATTGGTGGAGACATCACCAATCAGTAGTGTATTGATCTATTAGGGTAAGGAAAACGTAGCTGTGAAATCCGGCCGCTCGCACGATTGAATATCAAGCGCGTGCCCTTAGCAAACTATATTATTTTGTGTTGTTTGACATGCAGTGCAGCGACACGGTGATTTTTAAAGGTATGCAAATGGTGTGAGCGACGTGATAATGGAATGTTTTCTCTAAATACCGGCTACTACCGGTACCTCATCTGCCCCAAACCTATCGCTCGATTGTAAAATTAGCCAATTTTTGTTGCATTTTTTTGGTGACAGTAGGGAGAGCCTCAGTATAATGCAAACTTCGTGCAGCGTCCGAACGCGCGTGTTGACACACTCATGATTGCGGGCGTGCTGCGGACTGGAACACTCACAGGGATGAGGGGGGACGCGGGCGCTGCAGATTGGCACAAGAGCGCGAGGGAGCGGGTGAGCGCTGTGGATGACAGTGACCTCTCAACCTGTATAACCATCGATGACGGGAACGGAGGCCAGCAACCAGATTAAACAGAGCACAGCATGGATGATGGCTTTGGGCTGCGCTGGCGCTTACACTCACAAACCAACCATGAGGAAGGGAGGGGGCAAGTTGCAGCAGTAAACTCGCACCTCGAGAACGGCAAGAACGGCTGCTCAGCGATTGGTTCGCTATCAGTTGCCTATGTTGAGGCCTCTTTGGCCTGGGCGACAGTTGGGATCGTCAAGAAGATTGCTGCGAGCAGATACAGGCACATCCTGCACGAGGGTCGGAATGGTATCAAAAAAGTAATGTGATTTCACTACCAGATGGAGCCTTCGTCCGCTTCCAACGGCATTTGCGGGGCGCTCGTGGCGATAGACAATATACTAATGTACGTAGTACAAGAAGCTGTCTTATTAAGGCGTGTGCTTCCGACCGAGTACTACAGTAGAACATGCCATATTCATTCACACAGGTTGTTTGCTTTACACTAAATCCACATTGGTCTGGACTGTTTTTTTGTATTTCTTTTTTTAAAAATTTAAAATTCCCAAATTACCGGACACTACCCTTTGCTGCCAACTTGGATTGGCAAAGGTGCAGAATTAACGTTTGTCGATTTAAAACACTCAATTTTTACAATGAAAGCCTCCAATAGTTGAAATAACCAAAATATTGTACCAACGCTAAATCGTATTGCAAAACCGATGAAAAATTCTAGTTTGTTCTTACAGACAGTGTTAATTGCCTGTGGGTCTTCGTAATCGGCGGGGGGGGGGGGGGGGGGAACATTTGAATGCACTAAGGGTGTGTTTAGCAGTCACGTATCACTGCTGATTTGGTTCATTCCAGCTGATATTTTCGTTTTAGCTGATTTCTTGATAATCTATCGTGTTCAGCAGCCCGTATTCTGCTGATTTGGGGCGTCATTTTCCAATCAGCCAAACGCCGAAATTCCGGCGTTTGGCTGAATCGTTTGGCTGCTTAGCGGGAAACACCTTTAAAAAGCATTTATTTGCGGAGTTGTCTATAGCCGATCGCCTCTATATGCATACCTCGCTCAAAGATTTATGTTTCCTGTCCATGGGAGTGTAGTAGGTACTAGAGGCTTTCAGAAGCACCGTCAACTACAATCACGTAATCAAATACACGTACGATCGATACCGTTATTAGCTACGTGTATTTCATACACATCAGCGGGTTTAGAGCTACCGTCGTTCTAAATCACGTGGCTAAAACGCGTAGCGCTCTGTGTGCGGAATACGATAGTGATGGTCAGTACGATAACTTCAACTCACGTGGTGGTACAAGTCCTGATGAAGCGACTTCGTTTAGCAGATGACGATGATGTTGTCTTGCTACGGCTAATGGGTTCGAGATATCTGCCGTATAGAGAGCGAGTCCTGGTTCCCGACTTTCGTTTGAACATGCTCGCAATGTCAGTCGGAGAAGCAAAGGATCAATTTCGGTTTGCTACCGGAGAGATGACACTTTTAGCACGCTACTTGAAGCTACCAGTAGTTATTCGAACTTGGGAAGGCGTTCACAGCACAAACTGTGTGTCTGCGTCGCTTGATGTATTCAATGCGCTGGATTGACATGGCTGGAATGTTCGGGAGAGCGCCAGCAACCTTGTGTCACATCTTCTACTTCGTCGTCGACTTCTTGAACAACAAGCTAGCTGGGTTTTTGTACCTTGATGCAGCCCGTATCATCAAGAACACGGATCGCTATTGTGCTGCAATCAGTACCAAAGAGCCTGTGCCAAAGAGCCTGGAAGTTTCGAGAGGGTATGGGGGTTTATCGACGGAACCATTCGACCGATCTGCCGTCCAAGTGTAGGCCAACAAGTACAATGACCACAAACGTGTCCACGCACTGAAATTCCAGACGGTGGTCACACCAGACGGGATTATCTCGCACTACTTCGGTCCCGTTGATGAACGACGACACGACCTGTTCATGTTAAACCAAAGCGCGCTGAAGACGGAACTTGAGAGCAACACTGCTTTTCACAACAAACTGATCTACGGAGATCCAGCGTTTGGGTGCACAAACGTGTTTTGCTGTCCGTACAAAAGTTGCAGAGTAAACTCGCCCCAGAAGGATCTGAACCAAGCCATGAGAGCTGTGCGAGTGACGGTAGAGTTGTTCTACGGAGAATTGACGAAGTACTACTCATTTCTGGATTACAATCGACACCAGCGCATTGCTACCACACCGACAGCAATGCTTTACAAGCTTGGCGTCTTTTTTTTTTTACGAATTGCGTGACAATCGCCAACGGGGGGAACAATAACTCTAGGTACTTCCGTTGCAAACCGCCTACCTTCGACGAATACCTAGCATCGTATCCTCAGTATGACTAGGTTCTTGGTATCACTACATACTTCAGCTATAACAAATAAAAAAATCCGTTAAGCTTAACAAACGCTTCAATTACGAGATGTTCTTACTGCTAAATGGGATCAAACAATTGCTTGGGTACTTGAATCTAGAATTTGCTGGATGTTCATTTGATATTTGGGTACTGCGAGTTACTCTCTGCGCAACTCCATTTCGCCTCGGCGGAGTGCTACCTCTTCTGACCATTTTTTTTGCGTTCTGCTCTCCTTCGTACTTGAGAAGCGCAAATTCTTCTTTCCAGCGGACTTCTTCTTTTTCCGCTTTTGAGTTTTTGAAACTGAGCTCCTCGTGGAGCAGCTTGAATTCATCATCATGACGCTTACTCTGCTTCTCGATGAAGTCGACTGTTGCTGCGTTCACCTGGGCCGTCGTCAGCCCTTCACTTGTCTTCGTTCCTGTGCCGTTGTTAGATGCAGCCGTGGCCGTACAAGACGAAGCACTCGATTCCTCCAACATATGCTCAGAGCTCGTTTCACTTACTGAGTCGTCATCATCATGGTCACTTTGGTCGGGTGGAGCACGCAGGCAGCGACGCTTCAGTGCTTGATATTGGAGCTTTTCACCGGTCGTCTCGAGCCTGCGCGATTTAGCTTTCTTGCTCGCTTTCTCCTTCTTTTTATGTGTGTCGATGCCTGCCATCTCGTCAACTATATCTTGGAGTAAGCGCTTGTGCTCCGTGTACTCCTCTTCCACGCCAGATTTCTTTCGGTACTCGCGATTCGTTGTTCTAAATTCCTTTAACAAAAGAAAAAATCTTTCTTTGACAGTCCGCGCGCATAATTCAGTTTTCCAATGTTCAATAAAGTGGTCTGTCACATCGTGGTAGCGTGCCGTTACAAATCCGTGCTTGGCAGCGTACGGCTGAATGTTCAGTACCTCTTTAAGCGAATCCAAGTCATTTGCAGGCGTAAAGTGAAACTTCTTGGGCTTTGAATTGATTTGTCATGTTCGTCTTCGCTGCTTAAAGCACGTTGTTTATCACCCGAGATGGCCACGTTGTTATCGAAGGTATCATCCGATAAAACCTTGTTGATCAGAAACGCCACACGATGTTAAAGACGGATCTTCCACCTGCCGGAGTTTACTCGTTTGCTCTTGGCTTTGTGATTTGTTCTCACAACGCTTGAACTGGTTTCGGAGGGTTCTTCGGAGTCAGGTGCCATCTTGGTATCGCGCTTGGCCTGTTTCTTCATCTCTGAGAAGCTTCCCTTCTTGTTAAGGCTTTTCGGTTTGCTGGCACTAGCACTCGTGAGTGTAGGTTTCCCACTCTTGACGCGCTTGAGCTTAGCTTTCCACTGCGTTTGTGCCAGACTTGTTGACTCGTGGCCCTCCCGTTGTGCTTGCTCGAAGAAGCGTGAGCAGCTTCGGAGTTTGATGCCTGCTTCCGGATATCGAGTACTTCAACGCAGCTGTCGGAGCACACTCGAATGTCTAGCTCGCCTTCGTGAATCGTGTTGGAGCACATATGGTGCGCTGGATGCGAGCAGGACGTGCACGGAGCCACGGCAAGCTCTTTTTTCTCGTCAACCAGGCATTCCTTGAACATGCACTTGCCCCGCATCGTTGTGACCTGCTTCACTCTGCTTCACATGATTTTGAAATGACTAGAACGGTGAGAAGGCATTCTTTCACCGTCCGACGGATGCCAAAAACACGTGCGAAAAAAAACGAAGAATATGTGGACCACATTACGTGTTTTTCAATACCGTTTTTCCTGAAAAACGGTGCTTCTGAAAGCATCTAGTAGTGCAAATGCACGTAACGAGAAAGACAGCTCTGAAGATGGGGCCGCGTCGTGAGTTAGAAAATGCCCGAGGCTTCTGCACTGAGCACTGCAGTTAATGCGGCTGGTACGCTGTCGCTCAATCTGTTACAGCACCCTCTAAAAGGCGAGCTCACCAAAAATCCCGTGTAACTCTTGTCCCGAGTCCGGGCGGGACGTCGGCGCGCCTGGAGAAGGCCGGGTGCTGGGTGCAAGCTTTGGGTTAAACCAAGAGCGCCCATGGCTGCGGCTGTCCAAGATATGGCTACATGCTAGCCACCGGTTGATGAGGCTCTTCTCCTTGATGACCCGAGGTGGGGTCGCGCGCGACCCGAGATGCGCCGCAATCGACGACGTGTCCTCGCCGCTGGGCCAAGGACGGTATCGCCGGCGAGGCGACGTGGAACAAGGACGACACGCTCGCGGAAGGGTCCTCTACGAGGTCCGAGGTTGTTGAAGTGGCACGCTCCAGGACGGAAGGCGCGTTGGAGAGTGTCTGGTGAGTATTAGGACGGAGTATCATGCATATGGAGGGTGTACGGCGTGAGGCCGACGCTCGTTGTTTCCTAGTCAGTCGTGTTTCTTCCCGAAAGCTAGCAAGTGAAGAGAATCAGATCTATCAAGGAGGAAATCTTTAATTTTTTCTATTCTTTGTTAGTTCTCTACACTTAGCATCCACATCTGCTTTCACTCACACGCGCCCGCTACACCGAAAGACCCCGCAGCTACTCGTCCCCAACCCGGCTTTTGGGGAGAGCGCGACATTTGGTGGAGAAGCAGGGTAGCTGTGACGTCAAGTGCGCCGCGTGTGACCTAGGCGTGCGGTGCCTGTCCCTCTCGAGCAGAAGCCCGTGACGCGTTGTGTTCGCCTAGAACCTGTCGACACCCGAGACGCCTCGACGGAACGCTTGGATGAGCAAGCGCTTGGACGATTCCTGTCTCGCTCATTGAGCACGACAGCCAAGCGAGGAAGAGCCTGGCATGAGCTCACAGGACTACGAGAATCCGGACATTGAGTCCGGTGACGCCGTGGGCAAGATCTTCAGGAATGAAGAAGGAGAAGAAGAAGAGGTTGCGAGGCAGCAAGTGACGCCACCCGCTACCCCCCGGCGTCGGCCGACGACGCCTGACATTTCCGGCGCCAGCTCGGAGAGCGGCGAATCGGAAGACAGCGAGTCGGGCTCCAAGATAGAATCGTCAGACACTGAGAGCTCACCGGACGTGACGACGCCCGCCGGGTTGAGTGCAATAAGAAGCGTCGTGCAACAGGCGCTCAACAGCACAAGCGTGGCAACTCGGGACTGCCGAGTTCGAGCGCCGCCCCAGCTACCAGTGCTGCCGCGTCCAGCGCAAGGCCGATGGCTCCGGGGAACGCTCCGTGTTCGACTGTGACCTGGGTGCCTCCAGTTCCGAGTGTGGCGTCAACAGTGGGGCAGACAACGGTGGGCGTGCCGTCGACCTCTACCGTGATGACCACGGGGGCTACGCCCGCCTTGACGACTCAAACCCTAGCGACCGGTCTGGGCGACGAGTGTTGCGCCTGTGTGTCAGTCTTGGGCGGCGTGAACACCCTGGATGTGGCTCCTCAGCCTCAAACCGTGCCGAACCTTAGCTTTGGGTCCGCTCCGACGACGTCGGCGAGAAGTGGGGCGACGCCGAGCATGCCGCTCCCGTCGGCTCCGGCTACTAGTGTGAACGCACTGACGACGACGAGCCTACTACGACCGAATCTGCCGTTGCCCTTGGGGGGTACAGTGCAAAGGAGCGCACCCGTGGGTGGCGTCGCGCCGCCGACTGGAATTGCAGGACCTGCGGCGCCTCTGAGTTTGGTTTCGCTTAGCAGTGGCGTACCGTTTCCTCAGAGCTTGCCTCGACCGAGCAACTCGAGTGCGGGCAGGACTCGAAGTTCGGCGTGAGCCCGACGAGCGCAGCGGAGTCAGGTGACGACCACCTAGTCGATAACAGTTGGAGTTCAACCGCTGACGCAACCCGCGCCTCCGGTGCCTGTGCTGACACAGTCTCCCTTCTCGTCGCAGCAGATGGTAGTGCAGCCGCCTCCGGTGCCTGTGCTGGCACAGTCTCCCTTCTCGTCGCAGCAGATGGTAGTGCAGCCGCCTACGGTAGTGGCCCCGGTCCAATACCCGGCCACTGTCGTACCCGCGGCCTGTAACGATCTCGCAGCCTGGGCGTACCAGCAACCAGTAGTAAGCTCTCAGCCTATAGGGTACCCGCAGCCTGGGCCACCGGTGATGTACCAGCCTAGTACCCCAGTAACGAACTCAAATTCGATGCTGCCCCAGTTCGCGCTGCAAGGAGCGTACTCCGCCTCGGGGAGGGGGGGGGGTCGAATCGAGTGCACGTCGCTGCGGCGTTGCAGTCCTCGACGAGCGCAGCCGGACTATCGAATGGTTCTGACCCTTCGGCGTCGGGAGTCGCGATGACCCAAGGGTACGGAGCGCCGAATTTGGTAGGTTCAGTCGGATTGAGTGTTGCCTATGAAGCGCCCAACCGTTTCGGCCTGGCCACTCCTGGCGTATCGAACTATGGGTACGGAGGGCCGATGTACTTATCTCAGCCTTTGATAAGCCCGACCACGCCTAGAACGGCGGTTGCCAAGTACGGTGGTTGCACACTCAACGGAGTCCCCGGAACCCCGGGTTTCGGGTTCGGGAACTCGGTATTCCAACCGTTGGATTGGGCCGAGATAACCCGGCAACAACGCGCTTTACAGAACCAGTTGCGGGACGCTAATTTGCCAGAACCTCCGACTCCAAGTGCTCCTACGCTAGGAAAGATTCCTTTACCGGTCAGGCGCGACTCGGCCGTCGACGGATATGCCTACGGTTTACCGTCTAGTGTCAAGAACGCTGTGCGACTCATTCAGCCGTTCTACTGTTGCAAGTCGACTGTTCAGAAGGCTCAGACGTTCTGGGACGCTTTCGAGCGAGCTACTACAGGTCGGAATGAGACCGTGAGAATCAGTGAGTTCCGGGAGTGCCTGAAGGGCAAGACTGGCGAAGACTGGTGGATGTATTCACATATAAATGACTTTGAAAGGCTACGGAGGAGATTTCATAGCCAGTTTATTTGCCAGACCCCTCTTCAGATGATCGAGCGACTGAAGAACGTCAAGCGCGAGAGTGGCATGCCTGCTGAGGTCTGGGCGGATTTTGTGTCGAGCCTGTGCGATGCGGCTCAATGCTCCGATCCACAGATGCGTTACCAGTATTTCCTCGCTGGATTGAGGAACAAGGAACGGAAGATGGCCCTGTCCACCTCGATGGTGACCACGATACCACAAGCAGTGACCGTGTTGTTGTACAAGAGCATGCACCTACCGAACGAGGACGAGTCTGAGTTTGCGGGCGAAGCTAAGACAAAGCCCATCTCCGAGGGCACACTGATGCAACAGACTCAAAACCTACTGACGCTACAACAACAGCAGTTAGCGCGCTCGTCCAGGTCCCCGCGAAGGGTCGACCTCACTGCCGCTGTCCACGATGAGTACTTCCAGAACATCTCGGTGGTGACGGAGAATACCACAAACGTGGTTGGTACCGGACGGCAGATGGGGCCGGACAAGTTCACGCAAGACGGGATTAGCGTGTGCGGGCGATGCAACCTGCTGGGTTGTCGTCGGGAGACCTGTCGGTACAACAACATGACGTGCAATAATTGCCGTCAGCGAGGTCTCGTGGCGTTCGAGTGCACGACTCCTCGACAGTCGAATTACGGTAGCAGCAACCGTGGTCAACTAGCCGGAATAGCTGGAAGTGGCAGTGGGCAACACCAAACGGGAACGGTGGTCCTCGTCCGAGTGGCGTTGCAAAGTGTTGATTTTGCGTCAGCCCGACCACCGTATGGCCGAATGTCCGGCGAAGAAGGCGTTGTTGGCCTTAGCGAGCCAAGATGCAGGGGGGACGGCACCCGTGCAGGGGTCCGCTCCGGCCCAGCATTGAAGGTGGCAGGAGGGAGGGGAAGGGAGTGTCGCTCCTTTCTCCTGTCAAGTGGTCGGCACAGAACGGGTTGCTCCGGGCGCTACAAGTAAGGAAGCGTGCAAAGCTGAAGTGATCCAAGGACGCGCTGGAGCTGGTTACGTGGCTCCGGTGTCGGACGAGATGAACGACGAGCATAAACATGATGGAGAATGGTGGTGTGTATGGGGATCAGTGCTATAAAAGTGATTGCACTACGTATGGATACGGTGACAATGTGGTGTCAGAGTACTACCCCGAAAGCGAGTTTGGTAATGATAATGAGAGGAACTACGGCTACGTAAAACCGTTGGGAGGAAGACAGGATGTCGGGCGAATGTGGTGCGCCCCCGAGATGACTCCTGTGAGAGAAAGGAGCGTAGACTGTGGCAGCCCCAATGAGACGGCCCTTGAAAACGTAGAGAAACAGCATGAGTCGCTGGCCTATTCGGGTTGGCGTCGGAGGTGTAGAAGAAAGTGACGTGACGATTGTAGGAGAAAAACCCTTGAGTGAAGATCAGGTGATGCCTGCTAGCGCCGTCGGAGAAAACGAACGGCGAGTGGCCGAGAAAACCGTGACCGCCGGGGTAAGGAAAGCCCCTGAAACAGGGCGTGAACAGAGCGCTGACAGTGAAGTGAAGGGCTGCATTACAGACCCGACGCTAGTGAGCGTCGATGAGATGGTGGAGTGCGACCCGAAACAGCTGATCGAGACCGTGGCCGTGATCGGAGAACATGGGGGGATCCCCTCTCGAAAGTAGAAGACGAGCGTGGTGATTGCGACTGCGCCGCTTGTCGCGACTCTGTGCACGATGAAGCTTTCGGATGGACTAATCGTGGGTCTCTTAACGACACTACCAAGAGACGGGAGGGTGTGTATGAAAACTCTAAAATGAAGTTGGGCGATAACGGCGGACATGAGCCCTTCGACGCGCTAGACCGTAGCGTGGAACCCCACGAGGAACCCCTCCCGGAGAATGATACCGTGCCCAAAACGGTAGCAAGAGATGCTGGCAGAGCCGAACGCCATAACCATACTGACGAGGGAGAAACTTTCGACGATGAAAGTGAGGGGGCGGGCGCGCCTATGGAATCCGCGCTGGATACTCGGAGCGCGGATGTAGAAATGGTCCGACTGAAGACAATAGCAAGCGTCAGTGTGGACGCTGCCCTGTCGGACAGTGAAAAAGGAGGATTCGGTCGAGATGCCCGCTGTCTCTCCAAGACCAGTACCAACGCCTGTGAAGGGCGTTCGGTTTGAAGATGCCCTCCGTGCACCTGGCGGCGAGAAGCTGCCCGCCGAAAAGGGACTAGCGAACCCTGAACGGGGAGGAGGCGGTTGTCAGAGAGGAAAGCCGCCGCATGCGAGACTCTTCACGCCTCGCGAGATCGATCTAATGATGCAAGGGTCCTCCATATGTGCAGACTCTGAAGAAGAGGAGTACGAGAAGGAATTCGAAGAGCGGTTGCGTCCGCTTGACGAGGTCGAGCTGAAGAGAAGGATGCGGCTGAACGCAGAGGAGTTGAAGAGCCTCTCACTCGTCGAGATGAGTGCGCTGCTAGGAGTCCCAAAGGACACGCTGGCGAGAACTCGAGAATCCTCGCCTGGCAAACGGTCGACACCAGAGTACTGATTATCCTGGTACCGGAAGACGCTTGCGTCATCGGCTGAGGACTAACGTGCAATCGTGACTTCGGTCGCGCTAATGGAGAGCCCGAGCGGGTGAACCGTGTCGGACCAGCATGCGACTCGGCTTCCGATGAAAGGGATGTCGGGGGGGGGGACTTAACGTGATTGTTGCGGAGATTGCTCGCTTTCCTCGAGTAAGGAATCCGTTCTGTCTGACCCCTGCCGAGGAAGCTGCCATCCTGAAGAATGTGGGTGGCACTCTGGGCGAAGCCGAAGACGTTGCATCGTACCTGGCTGTAACCGAGAGGTCCTACGACGAAACCCCATCGACAGCCCTACCAGCGGTGATCCGCATAGTAGAGTTCGACCTGGCAAGGGATGAGAACTCTAAAGGCTCTCGCTTGTGTGGCGTTTTGTGGCGCCCTGATCTTGACAGAGTAGTACGCTTTAGATCGCACCCTCAGTGCAGGATCCGCTTCAAGTCATACGAAATAGGCGGGCCCTTAGAGAATGATGAACTCGGAGTAGTCACGACCCGCGCCGCCAAAATGTACAGTAGGGACGGCGAGTCGATCAAGGCAAAGATCCTCTCGAGAGGTCATAAAGGTAACGTCTGTCGGCTCTCTCAGGCCCGAGTGAAGCGGGCCCTGTGCCGAAGAAAGTGGCTTTCGATCGTTCGTCACTCTTTGTGACTTGACCGGAAGCGTTGCCTGACATCGACGACGACTCGCCCGGAGAGAACAGTCTACTCGACGGCGTCCAAGTAGTAGTCGACCAGAGGAGGGTCAGGGAGGCTGACGCGAAGTCGGTCGGGAAGTCGAGCGACGATGTGACTGTCGGCAAAGAGAGTGCCGTGGCCCCTCCTGGAAAACAAGCCATCGGCTCGGTGAATGGACTGGAAGCGTTGTCGGGTGGGTACGTCGACTGTCCTCCGGCGAATCTGTTAATTGATTCGGGTGCTGTGGCCTCGATAGTGTACCAACGCGTACTGAAGAGAGTTGGGCGTGGAGGGGAACCTCTACGTCCTTACGACGGAAACCTGAAGGACGTTACGGGCCATAGCATCGGCATCAAGGGCATGATCGACTTGCTCCTGACGCTGGGATCACTAGACCTCAAAACCAGATACGCATCATTTTCCATTTTACTGTTGTAATTATTATGGACGGGTTGAGTTTTACTATTAATATTTGTCTTTGATGTGCTATGTATGTTATAATTAAAAATTCACATCCTGACTTGAGCATCGAGCAAATAATTTAGGATTCAGTAGAAGTATTTGCAACTCAGTCAACTAACAGTTTGTAGAGCTACTAATTCGTTTCTCATTCACTAATCAGTTGGATAATAGCCTTTGCTTCAGCTGTTACTAATGCTATAATATTAAAATAGTTTCTTAAGAAAATAAAAGTCTCCACCGACTAACAGTGCAACCTGCTTTCTTAGGCATGAACTAGAGTTTGTATTCTACCAGCCAAACAAAATTAAGCCAATGCGGCGACATGTCGTAGATTGAGAGATTCGAGCTTCATGGGGAGAGTAAATAATGAGGCACTTACATTCATACAACCTCAAAACTCGATTTTAACTTGACGTAGTTGCTCTCTCTCTCTCATTGGCGATGGTTTACTGATGACTGTCGATCGATTTTAGCTAGAAACATTTTATAAAAGCTGTAGTGCGTATTTCCATTGCCATAAGCAAAAATGTCGTTATTAGCTGTAAGCCTGTGTTGTGAGCAGAAAAGTAGCTAAACTATATGGCAACCTAGAGCTGCCCCACCGCTGACGAACTTAGCAGTAGTATAGACCACCATAAGGAACGCCAAGTCCACACCCGCCGCCATACAGACCCGCACCAAACCTGTCCCAGTAGCCCAACGGATAGGCCCAGCCGGGGACGCCACCGCACATGAATCCGAAGCGGTAGGGTCCAAAGCCACCCCAACCTCCCCAGCCACCCCAGCCGCCAAGTCCCCAACCACCAAGACCTCCACCGAGACCCCATCCGAAATGTTCCTTCTCGTCGTCCTTGTCGTTGTCGTCCTTGTCGTCATGATCTTCTTTCTTGATTGCTGCAGCAGCATCGGCGGGAGCAGTATATAGTGGAACATTACGCCGCCAATTTTTTTCTTTACCGTAATTTACCAACGAGACCAATCCTGGAACGATCTTTCGAGGCAGCTGCTATTTCGACGACGCAACCTCTCGACCACCTGAGAGAGTGAGAGAGATCTTTTGAATCTTGAGGTAGTTTCAGAGCCGCTCGACAACTGAGATCTCGACGACCGTTCCAGCTGAGAGCGAGAGCCTTTATATTGGGCTACCTTGGAGCGAACAGAATTAAATCTATACCGGAACACTGATAAATTCAATAGAACAGTTTACAACCGCCAGGAATAGCGCAACGCGTGGCGTCTCATCATTGGTTGGAAGTCTATATGACACGCCTTCATTTCCGCTTCAATACGCCCAGAAATCCTCTCCCTTCCTCCTCATTCCGGAATGAGGGGAAAAAAGATGGTGAAGCTCTTCTGTGCGATCATTGGTGTGGCGGAAAGCGTGTTCTCGGTGCGGGTGGACGAGAACGACTCGGTGGATGAATTGAAGGAGGTGATAAAGGAGAAGAGCGATGGAGTAATCACAGCCCCTGCGATGAAGCTGCAGCTCTTCCTGGCGAAGAAGAAGGACGGGGGATGGCTGGATGGGGCTGGATGGGGCTGGAGCGGCAGCTGTGACGCTCGATGGAGATGGACACCTCCAAGGCTTTGAGAAGATGGATCCCACGTTGTGGATCAACAATGACAAGCATTTCGGAAAGAATTTTGGACCTGCTGAGGGCGAAATTCACGTGCTGGTGGTGGTTCCGGAGCGTGTCGTGGAGGATGGCGCATGGAGCGCGAAGGACTTGTCTACCGTGGATCCTCAAGTTCAATCGAAAATGTGGAAGTCAGTTGTCAGAGTTTCCTCAGAAGATGTATGCTCAGGAACAGCAGTGGTTGTGGATCTAACGTCGACGCACTTGTATCTGCTGACGAACTTGCACCTGTGGGCCGACGACACATTCACTGATCACTTGAGTGCTGACTTCACGAAGGAAATCAAACGGTATCTGAGACGCCACCCTCGGATGAAAACAAGTGGAAGGAAAAGGAAGGACACCAATGTTAAGGACGCCGATGTTGCAAAGCAACCACGTCGTAAATCTCCACGGACGGCAGCGATGAAATCATCAGCTAGATTAGACAAGCCTCAAGTTGTGGTGGAGCAGCTCCTTCCCGATAGGACGAAGCCGGAAGAAGTTCACCGATTCAGCCTCGACAGTGACACATGCTGGCGTAGTTCGGCTGCGTTCGACTTCGCAATCTTCGAAGTTGCTTTGCCACGAGATAACAAGCTCGTCCGATGTACAATGTCCCTTAAGATGAATGACACGATGAGTGTTGACGTGTTCGGATCCCCTGGCGCTCTTGAAGATCAAGATTTTAATCATGCTTACGCCATCATTCCAGCTAAAATCACCGGTTGGAGCGGAAAACAAATGGCTCTCTCATCTTTGTCAGCTCCTGATCTATCTGGAAGCGCGATTGTGTGCACCAAAAGGGGAGTACCAGTGGGATATCTTGGTGGTGGACTTGATGGCTCAGCGAAGAACGAGCAGTATCAATCCTATGGTTACACATTTCATGGAGTACTCCCCGAATTACCGTCTTCGTTGCCACCAGATACCGAAGTTGAAACAAAGGATGAGCTATAGTTTGTAGTCTGTATACAGTGCCATGTAGTGAATGCATCGACGAGTATCTTTCAATATCTGTGATGAGCTCATTGGTCGCGATTGTTTTGCATGTGATTGTGGTTGAAAGGTAGTGAATTTTCCATTTGAGTGAGTCACCAATTAATTAATGCTTATTTCTGATAAATATGAAGTTAGTAATATATAAAGATGGCGTACTCAGCCGAGCAATACCAAGCTAACAAAGAGCGAATCAAGGCCGCACAAAAGCGCTACTATCAGCGCACACGGGACGCTCGCTTGTCATACCAAAAGAGCTACGACGATAAGAATAGAGACCAAATTCGAGCTGGAAAGCGTAAGCCTAAAACCGAACTTATTGAAGACAAAGTCGAACCTAACAACGAAACCGAACTTAATTAAAAAAAATTCTCAAATAAGAAGTCAATCCCAATATAGTCAATGACAATGGCTTAAAACCTCCAAAAAGGTATAAGCCAAATATGTGAATTAATTAATTTCAGAATATTTTGTAAATGACTGAGATTTAAAATACAAGGTCAAATAGTTATAAAGTCATATCTACGGGGAATAATTTAGCCAAGCATATATAGGCAACATGTTTGCATACGAGCTCGAAGGATTAAAGAGATTAAATATTCACGCTATCAAATGGGGTAGTAGCTACCGTGTTAAGGTGCGTGGTAGAACGGGTAAGATGGTTTATGTTAGCAACGTTTCGCGCCCAATCAACAAAAGATTGGTAGCTAAGCAGTACAATGTTTCGATTGAAACCCTTAAGAAACACTTATCGCCTGGCTACAAGGCTGATCCTAAGTACCGTTTTTACAATGGTAATCACATGGAATCACACTTGTACGAGGGTGTCGAACCTTCTGGTTTTTACAACAAGCTCAAGAACGTCCTTTCGACTCAACGAGTGCGTTCAAGATAAATATTGCTCTCGGGTACGAACTTGTAAGCATGGCCGATCCTGATGATACTCGCTACTTCTATCCGAATCTCGCTAACACTTATGTGTTCAATAAGCCTGTCGCTGTCAACAGCAAGACTGATATTCGAAAGAGGGTGATTTTGGAAATTCGTTCTATGGAGTTGGCTGACAAACTGAACTATCCCAGCTCAGGGTATAAACTCAGGGCGATCACTGCATTCAAGATTTTCATCGACCATCGGGATCATGCTCTGGGGGATAGCGAAGCTGTCACCCCTAAGATTATTCGCGAAAACAAGCATGTGATCAACTTCCCTAAGACCAATAACAAGTGCGTCTTCCACTGTATCGCCTGGCATACATTCACGAGACCAAAGAAGGATCCTCGAAAAATTCAGGCTCACGTAAAGGAGGCATTCAAGCGCTACTGCTCTTTGAAGGGGGTTAAATATTCGTTGAGCCTGTTTCGAAGCTTCAAGCCCATTGACCTGCTACAGTTCGATGAGGTTGAGGATTGCTTCCAACTTGGTATTAACGTATATAAGATGGATGTAGCTTCTGGAAATGTAGAATGCATCCGTAGATCGGGCAAGGGATACGAAGCTCTGAATATTTTATCGCATGAGAATCACGCTCTCTACATTAAGAACATCGATATGCTGCAGTCTAAGTATCAATGTCCTAAGTGTGAAATGGTTTTCGTCAGCGCTGAAAGACTAAAAAATCACAAGAAGAATCAGTGTGAGCCTGTGAATATTGAGAGCTTCCCCGCTGAGCCAACTATCTACAAACCAGCTCAGAACGCGATACGATCATTGCTTACGATGTATTCCATCAAGGATGCTGATCAGTACATCGACCACTTCATCGTTTATGACTTTGAGGCCATTCTTAAGCCTACTGCGACTCAACACGGGGAGAATACTGTCTTCACGAACGAGCACATTCCGGTGTCTGTATCAGTAGCTGATAGCTTAACCAACGAGGTGCGTTGCTTTGTAAATGACGATCCAAAGGTGCTACTTACGGATATGTTCAAATACATCGGTGATGTATCCGTGAAGACCCAGCAGTACAATGTCAATAAATACAAGTCGCTTCTACAGAAAATCATCAATGCTCACGGTCTGACAGGTAAGGAAATTCCTGGAGTCAATCTTGGCAAGACCTATAAGATGTCTGATGTGGAGAGTTGGATTGGAGAAGGAAAGTATGCCAGCTTCTTTGACTTTCACAGCAGTCTTGGCTTTGGTAAGCAAAGGACTGATTACGGGAAACTGAAACAGCAGCTTGATCAGGTTCCAGTCTTCGGTTTCAATTCTGGTCGATACGATATTAACTTGATCAAGAAGGATTTGTTTGCTGTTATCGGTACCGACAATATCGAATCCGTCATCAAGAATCCCAGCTACACGTGCATTGCTACACCGGACATGGAAAAAAATGCTCGATATTAGCAACTATGTACCTGCTGGTACCAGCTACGATAAGTATCTCACAACATATCTCGGTGGCTGCAAATGTGATGACAAAATTAGATGTGTCTGTGGTCTTGGTAAGGGTCTTTTTCCATACGAGTACATCACCGCGTTCAATGTTCTAAACCAGATTACTATCCCGCCTAAGTCAGCTTTTGACAGCAAGCTCCGTGGAACAAGTATCACCGATGATGACTACGATCGAGTGAAGTTCGTGTGGGAGTACTACGAGATGAAATCAATCAAGGACCTACTGATCTGGTACAACAATCTCGGCGTAGTCCCATTCATCAAGGCTATCAAGGCTCAAGGAAAACTCTTTAAGCGTTTCGATCTGGATATGTTTGCGAATGGAGTGTCGCTACCTGGTCTTTCGGAGAAGGTCATGTATCAGACTTGCTTCAATAATCTCCAATATCCGGATAAGAAGCCGGCTAACGCATTCCAATTTCCAGCTAAGCGCATGGGAGGGTACAAGAATCAGGATGCTAAGGCAAAGCGAAAATTTGGTATGACACTCGAGCACTTGAATACATTGCTGCAAAAGCAAAAGTATCTATGTGGTCTATGCTACTGCCAGCTGACCGCTGACACCGCTTCAGCTGACCGTATCAACAATAATCTTGGCCACATCGACGGCAACATCTTGATCAGCTGTGTGAAGTGCAACCCCGCTCGTAAAGATATGTCCCTCGGGGGATTTCGAAACAAGATTTTGCTTGAGTTCAACGCGGATAGACTGGTATATTCTATTGATCGGGAGGAAAAGGATATCTACGCTAAGATGAAGGCCAACATCGCCGGAGGTCCATCTATTATCTTCAATCGCTACGTTAAGCGCAATGAGACGAAGATTCGTGGTGGCAAGGTCTGTAAGAAAATTACCGGATACGATGCTAACGCTCTATACCTGTGGGCACTTGGTAATGAGATGCCATGCGGTCGATTGACTACAGTGGAAGCGTATGAATGTATCATCGACGATATCAAGACCGATAAAATATTTGGCTTTCTCGAGTGTGATATTCACACACCAGAGAACCTCAAACAGTACTTTGATGAGATGACTCCAATTTTCAAGAATGTACTGATCGACTGTACAAATGAGAGCGTCATTGGTAAGCACATGTTCGATCACAATGAGGCGCGCAAGCAAAGCCGAGCAAAGCCAGCTCGCAAGTTGATTGGTAGCTACTTTGGTGAAAAGATTCTCATCTACACTCCTTTGCTCAAGGGGTACCTTTCTCATGGTATGGAGATCACCAAGACTTACTGCTTTGTCAAGGCCAGCTCTCACAAGGCTTTTGCTCCCTTTATGGAGGCTGTATCAAATGCTCGACGAGAGGGTGATGTTGATAAGTCTAAGGCTATGATTGCTGAGATGATGAAACTTGTAGGCAACAGTGCTTTTGGTCGTTCTGGAATGGACATGAGCAAGCACAAAGAGGTCAAGTATGAGTCGAGCGACAAAGCTATTAAGAACAAGATCGAACACTTTACGTTCCATGGGTTGGAAGAGCTTAATGATGCGTGTGAAATCACCATGAAGAAACGCCGTCTTAATAACAAGAACCCAATCCATTTATCGATTGCTATCTATCAGCTTGCTAAGCCACGTATGCTTCTACTACGACTGCATAGATTTCTACTTCGACCGCTCTGACTTCCAGTATCAGGAGATGAACACTGATTCAGCTTATATCGCTTTCAGCTGTGAGAATCCGTTTCAAGACTGTATCAAGCCTGAGCTACGTGCCCACTTCAAGGAGCATAAATACGATTGGTTCCCACGCGACTACTACACTGAGGTAGCTAAGTTTGATCGCCGTACTCCTGGTTTGTTCAAAGATGAATGGTCAGGTGATGCTATGGTCTCACTATCGAGTAAGAACTATATTTGCTATCTACCTGACGAATCTTACAAGGTGAAAGTTTCAGCGAAGGGTATTCAGCAGGGAGGTGGTCGAAACAAATGGTGTTCTTAATCCTGATGGGTTTGAGACTGTTGTACGGGATCGCATCACGCTACAAGGTACAAACGAGGGGTTCAAACTGTCGAAAGAAACCAAGTCTATCATCACCTATACTCAAACCAAAACAGCGCTCAACTACTACTATGACAAACGCCGAGTACTTGGTGATGGTATCACGACTGAACCACTTGATATTTAAGCAGCTACCCACTGGGGATTTTTTTTAATGTAAATATAGACCATGGACGCGCTACTAAAGAAACTCTACTATGACCCAAAAACCGGCTTTATCGGAGCTCAAGCTCTGCATCATAAGGCAAAGGAGTTAAATCCTAAGTTAACTTTCAAAATCGTAAAGGATTGGTATGCGAGTCAGACTGATATTCAACGATTTCAGGAGCAGAAAAAGCGGATCAACGGCTTCAAAATAGCTTCGCGTAACCCCAACTCTTGAGAAATGGATCTTGCGTTTTGGGAGAAGCGACCAATTTTGATAGCTATCAATATCAACTCAAGGTTGGGCTACGCAAAGCTCATGTCAAACAAGACTGCGCCAACCGTATTAGCAGTGCTTAAAGCGTTTGTTCGCCTCCACAAAGTTGATATCCTGACAACGGATAACGGTAGCGAGTTCATAAACTCACAGGCTCAAGAATACTTCAAATCCAAGAAAATTGAGCACTACAACAACGATCCCGGTGATCAAGGTACTATGGGAAAAATCGAGCGATTCAACAGAACGTTAAAGCAGAGACTAACAATGATGTCTCCCAACAGGATTGCGCAAAAGCTTATTGCCGATGTTATCGAAAACTACAATACCACGTTTCATCGCTCAATTGGTATGACCCCAAATGAAGCAAAAGGCAAAGTAATGGATGCGGATCTGAGTCATAATCAGGTGGAAGCCGATACAATTGAGAAGGAGTTTGAGATCGGATCACGCGTATTATACCGTCTCCAGAAGCAGACTTTTGATAAAGAAGCTGCTCGATGGAGCCAAGTAGTCTATAAAATCGTTGGAATAGATGGCTACCGAGTCCAAATCCGTTCAAAAAATGGTCATACCCTCTACAAGGCACCAAATGATCTTAAATTAGTTAAAGCAGAGACCACAGATGCTACTTTTAGTCGAGGCAAAATTCTTGAGGCGGAGAAGATCTTGGATCACAAGAAGATACGCTCTGGAAGGTATAAATATCTGATAAGATGGCTTGGTAATGAGCCTGACTCTTGGGAGCCACAAGATAATCTGCGGTTAATCAATAAGAACAGGAGATCAACTCTTGAGAGAGATTATTGGACGCTAAAAAAATGAGCCATGATTAGCTTTTAAAACTAAATTGATAGAGATATCCTCCGTAAGCTTTGACCCATATATTATTTTTAATATTTTTTGTGAGAATATGAATTATCTGACTTTATGTATAGACACTGATCTCGTAATAATGTGCCCAACTTGTGTAGAGAAAGAACGTGAGCTTGTGAAACTTCGACACAAGCTGTGGATCATCCAAGAAGTAAGTCGACTCAAGAATGAGCTGCTTAATCTTGATGCAGCTTCAATTTTTCGGAAAACGGTAGCCAATCAAAAGTACAAGCATGAATTGGAAGCAATCTTTGGCGTCCCGTTCCATTGTATTAAAGTTATTTGAATCTTCTCAATGAGCGAAACCGTATCTGCCATTCTTACTTACCTTCCCGTCATGGCTCAGTTATGCCGAGCTATTGGTAATTTGAGTACTCATTTTTTATGGCTCACAACATATAGATACGATGTTTCCAAATTTCACATCCCTCGCTCAGAGAGAGCAAAAACGACAGGAGCTTCTTGAAAGAGCTCAGCGTCGCGTTCGTCAAGCTAAAACGAAGCGTGAGATGTACGAAGTCGCTTCATGGGCTACTGACATTTCAAGTGGAATTACTACAGCATCCAGTAAAACAACTGCAACAACTCAGACAGACTCAACATCAGAGTCATCTGAACAACGCCTCCCAGAGATACTCCGATGTAGTATGAGTGATTGAACGTATCGTACAATGATGTCGTTGAGTTCCAAAATTTCATTGATGGTATCTGAAGGCCCGTTCCAGCTGTCGAAAGCGTTAGGTTAGATAGCGTTCCAACAGCTGTAATACCTGTTTGAGAGCCTGAAACAGCTCCAGTGAGAGTCGTCGCCGAGATGCTGCTCAAACCAGTTATCGTTCGCGATGCTCCTGTAAAACTTAGATTGCCTCCGATAGTCAGCCCTGAAAGCGTTCCTAAAGATGTGATACCTGTTTGCGTTCCGGTCTGTAGCGTTCCATAGATATTAGTTGCTGTCAGCGATGTTATCGTTCCGATTTCTCCCGAGGCTCCAAGAACCAACGCTTTGTTGTTTGCGGCCGTGCCAGGCATGATCCTGACTAGGTACGATGGGGGCGATGATACGCTGGAACCGTTAACAGTTAGACTGCTACATGACAATGCTCCAATTCCACTAGTATCGTTATTAGTACCTGGAACAAGGGCTACACCTTGTGTTGCTGTTCCTTGGGTAATCCCTGTAATATAAGACAAGCGATAATCATTCTTATCGAGGTAAAGCGTCTGCGCATACTCATAGGTAAGATATCCACTGGCATCCAACGTTAGATAGAATGCGGGGTTATAGATAGGCGATGTAAAATTGGCTGGGGATAAGAGAAACTTGAACTCATAGTTATTTTTGTCTCGAGCTATATAGACCGAGTGATGAAAGACACGATCATGAGTGGTATTCCAGATTTCGGCGCTTCCTTGCCAAAGAAATTCAAGTCTGCTGGTATGGGCGACATCCCTGCGCTTGACATCAAAAAGTTGCTTAGAATGGTTGTCCTTGGTCCCTCGTTCAGTGGGAAGAACAATCTCTGTATGCTCATCCTCAAGCATTCCCCACACGTATTCGCGCATCTAACGATCATCGCCCGCAATCCACACCAAGAGTTGTATGAATACCTCCGAGATAAACTGGAAGATTTCATTACTTTCGCTGACCCCGATACACCACCTATGGTCGATCAAGTACGCCATACACCTATGAGTTCCAACAAACCTGAGCTTATCATCATAGTTGACTAAGCAACGATAAGCTACTTCAGAAGAACATATTTTCACATTACTTCACTCGCGGAAGACATTTTAAATTGAGTACCATATTCCTTAGCCACAGCTACTTTGCTACTGATAAGATGATTCGCTTGAATTCAGAGTACGTAGCGATCCTAAAAGCTAATTCGAAGCGTGATTTACAGATGGTGGTCAAGGCCTTCAATATCAATAATATCGATGACAATAAAATGGTGATCGCATACAGTAAAGCAATCGATCGTGGAAAAGGTCAGGTATTACTATTAGATATCGTTAAGAGTCAGCTCAGGTACAATTTAAACGAAGTAATCAATCCCGACGATCTTTAAGTCTGCTCCTCCATCCAGCGCAGGTGCTTCTTAGAACGTCTGTGTCTTGCTTTATTATCTCTTGAATAGTTAGACCAGCAATCGCATCCCATTTTCTCAGTTTTAGGAGCCAATACTCGTTCTCTATTTTCAGCTCGATATTGTCGTTGATATTCTTGAAGTTTACTGGTGTTAGAGACATAGTAGTTGTGCTGGTACTCTTGATGCTCTTCAATAGTTTTAATTGCTCGTTGTTGACTTACACAGTTAGTTCGATTGATTAATAACTGTTCAAACTCACGCAATTGATCACGGTCGCCGATGTCATGCTCGCTTATGAGAGTGATCATGAAGTTGTCAATGCCAAACTCTTTAAAGTGTATATAGATAGAACACGACGTTAACTCTCTGCCTTCCATCCATGCACTAAAAGCACTTTTGTGCTGACCCCATCGTTTCTTCAGTGTAGAGGTGGTACTACCCACATAAACAATCGACTCGTCTTCGTTGGTAATCTTATATACGCGGCCTATCACATCTATATAAAGTCTTATATTTATCAGATTATCGCTTAAATATGATTTCATAAATATACATCTAAAATGGTGAGCTTCCTGAAACTCGACAGTACTAATCTCGTTCAAGAAACTACAACTCAACTTGGAAATACCGTTCCCTGGCTTAGCTGCTGACTTTCGTGATGTAGTATGTGCAGTCCAAAGCATTAGCATGTACAACTCGGAATATAATATCGACGCGATGCAGTTCCAAAACACAAGCTTCAAGATCGAAGTCCCGACTGCGACTACCACCTCTACTATCAGCATTACTCTCCCGGATGGTATTTATTCTTATGATGATATTAATCGTAGTATTCAGACCGCCCTTGTCAATGCTGGCGCATATTTGATCGACCCATCAGGAAATAACGTCTTGTACCTAAAGCTGAGTGAAAACAGTGTCTATTACGCTTGTCAGGCAGATTTTCCCCCTACGCCGACAACTTTTCCAACTATCGGTGGTACTTGGACAAGACCTGCAACTGGTCTATACTCATCTGGTGGTACTGGATTACCTACCACAACTCGCGTCCCTCGTCTTATTATCGATAATGTTGAGTTTGCAAATGTAGTTGGTCTAACCGCAGGTACCTATCCCGCTACCTCAGCGATCGTTGCAAGTGCTCAGCTGTCTAACATCATTCCTCAGATTCACCCCACCAGTTCATACATCGTACGTTGCGATCTCTTCAAAAATGAATACGTTGCATCTGGTGATATTGTCAGTGCATTTGATAGAGGTGATGCAGCAATTGGACAGCTTATTTCATATAAACCGAGTCAGTATGGATGGATGAATTGCCATAATGGATCTCGCTCTACAATTACTATCAGTATCTATATCCAAAATGACAAGAAGGTAATCTTCCGTAATACTTCAGTCTCAATAATGTTGTTGCTGAGACCAAAAAAATAAGCTAGCTACTGCTTCTTTTTCTTTTCACAAACGGAATGATCCAGCTACCATACGCTTCTTACGCATTGCGCGAATTTTAGCCATGTGATCCTTAGCTTCCTGGGAACCCTTAGCTTCTAAAGCTCTGGTAGTCGATTCAAACAAGGATATTGGTAGTACCCGTACCATCGATGCTGAGAACATAAATGGAAGTGTATCGGTATCTAGTACCCTCGGCGACTTTGGCGGTCTTCATATCAATTCATCGCTCGTTATTACATCAAGTCGAAATATTGTTAATATCGGGACGATCACAACTTCGGGTAAGATCAATTCTACAGGGTATCAAATCTCTGGATCAGATGTGATAACTTCGAGTGGCATATCAGGAACGCTACTTACAGCAGCTCAGCCCAATATTACGTCAATTGGAAAGCAAACGTTGCTAGAAGCTACGGCTGCCCGTTATGAAGTAGCCGCTGGTACTACTGGGAGTGGATCCGCTGGCAATTCAACATACCCGATCCAAATCAGAAACGACTCTGACACGATCGGCGCTATTGCAGGTATCTCTCTCACGGTTGATGGTACAATCGCTGACGCCATGCCGCCAAGCTGCGTTATAGTCGCTATTCGATCCACTGGGTCGTATGCCACGTGCAATTTAAAGTTTTTTACTCGAGTGGGATCAGCTGCATATGATCCTATAACGGAGAGAATGGTTATAACTCCGGGAGGACGTGTTGGCGTCGCAGCTGGATCACCTGAATCGCAATTGCATGTTATCGCGAGTTCATCAAACCTCTACGGATCATGGCAGCGAGCTCAGGAATGGTGGAACGATCGCGCAACGCCGATTAAATGCTGACTCATCATACACAATGAGGACGGTGGAGCGGCAGCTAACGGCGTATCGTTTGGGACATACACGAATGACAATTTGCGTTTCTTTACAGCCTGTGGTAATGCAATGCTTCTTAGCACAAGCAAACGACTTGCAGTCGATCGTGAAGATCCCGAAGCTACAATCCACTCTGGGGGTGCCATATGGGCTGACGATGCGTTTCACTGCAAGGGCGACGCGAGCAATGCATACTATCGATGGAACTGGGGTCTCAGCAACTATCCAGCCATCGGGAATGACGCAACAAGCGGAGCGGTTCGAATTGGATCATGCAATGCTTCTTATATATGGCAGAGCTATATCTCTGTCAGGGCTGGCAGCTTCACGAACGCGAGTGACCGTCGCATCAAACGAGACATCATTGACATACCCTATGGCTTAGCTGAGGTTATGCGTATGCAACCAAGGAAGTTTGCTATGAGATCTGATGATTCATTGCATGTGGGATTTATCGCCCAAGAGATGCTCGAGATCATACCTGAGTGTGTGTCGGGGGTTGAATCGCCTGACGATGAAATGAATGACTCAAACGAGCCGACAAATCCTATGGGTATCGATTTAGCATCATTGGTATCAGTATTGGCGAAAGTTATTCAAGAGCAGCAAGCTCAGATAGAGGAATTGAAAGCAATAAGCAAAGCTTAGTGTCCTTGACACGGGCTTGGCGCCCTCTGTCGTCAGACAAATTATCGCTGAGTAAGTATAGACAATGGTCGCGTTCAAGTTTCGAGTTTCTCAACGAAAGAGGAAAAGTATGATGCTTTGTTTGCTGATGGTCGCATTGTATCTTTTAGGGGTATCAAGAGGAATCCTCAGCCTTATGCACAATACAATGATCGTACGTCGTTGAAAGCGTATCAAAATTGTGCTCATAAGGATAAGAAGCGGCGTGAAGCGTACTACAAGCGACATGGTCCAATAGGCGAAGAAAACCCATACACAGCCGACTAGTTTTCCAAAACTTTTTTATGGTAGATAATATAGGAATCATGGGTTGTATGCCAAGTAAAGAGATCAAAGCAAATTTAATGTCTGATAATCCAAATCAGGTTATAGGATCAACCATGCTTAGAGCGGATCGGATAGTAGTCTTAGGGGATTCAGTATTCCTACCAACCAAAAATGGTGATGGTGAGGATGCTATACTTGAAATATCTATCAATGATAAAAAAATCGAAGTCCATCGAGGATATTGAAATAAACTCGTGCGGAGTGGTATTAAGTAAGCTTAGAGCCCTTGGCTCGGTGCTGGCGCCCCTTGCCTTCAGGTAATTGCTTAGATAGCAAAAAACGTCTTCACGGTCTTTTTTTTCTTGGGTTGGTAAGCCCACATACGGCCACCTTCGGTTGGGGTCGAAGCATCTACCTTCCTGATTGACTTATCGAGATCAGTGGCCCATACAGCGGCCTGAGTCTTCTGAGGGCGGTCATGAATGATAAGATTCTTCATGATAGCTTTGAGTTCAGCGACGTTGTTATCGGCGTTATCGCCATAGCTACCAGCTGAGCTGGAAATAATGCGGGGGTTAAAGAAGAACATGGTTATAGTAGTCTCGTGATCATTTCTTTAAATTCTTTATCATCGATGAGACGATTGCTGTACATATCTACTGTGAGCGACTTGAGCTGCTTGATGATGCTCGGATTATCATTCCCAAGCTCAACCTCCCCCTTGAGCTTGTCATACTCAGCTCGAAGTATTTCAAGTGGATCCGTGAGCTTATCGTGGAAATTGTACTGGAGATGAGTTATGGCAAGGATCTCCTTGAACATTTTTTTATCTTCGATGCTAAGCTTGTCATACGTAGGCTGATCGATATGATTCTTATATACAAGACTTCGGAGCATTGATTGAAGGCTATCACTAATCTGACACTTAGGTCCGCACTTGCGTCGATTAGGTTGAACGATAACAAGTGTCTTCGCATCGAGGTCAGGAATACGGATGTACTTGCTACCGAGTTGTCGATAAACGTAGGCACTTGGCGTAGCTAAGCCCGGAATCTCGTTCAGATTATAGGTTCTTCCACGTCTGACCACTCCGTCGAGGGGGGCTACACCTGCTCCTCTTAGACCACGACCTTTAAGCCCCTCTCCGCGAGAACGCTTTGCGAGCTCGTCATCTTCCTCGATCTCCTGAGCTGCATCGCTGTATCTTGTAGCCTTCGCGTTAAATACAGCTTTAGTAGCTCTCATAGCTGATTTCGCTGCCTTTAGTGCCGATCGAGCTGATTTTGAGCTATTTCCTTTGACAGCATTCTTTGATTCATGATATGGCTTTTGAGCCTCACCATCTTCCTGATAAGCCCGTTCAGAGTCATCGTGAAGCTTTTGAAAATTAATTTTAAATATGGTTCAATACCTTGTCGTCTGATATCATCAGCCGTATTCATGATTGCTTCATTAAATGTTTTAATATTATCATCAAGATTTTTGCGTCTTTGTTGATCAAGTTTCTTACTTTCAACCAACTTTGCTGCTTCCTCATCATTTGATGGGAATGGATACTCAACTTCCTTAAGATATTTATCCGAATCCTCAAATCCATCGAGCAGCGACAGGAATGTATCCATCCATCTGATATTCTTCATCAATCCCTTCCACGCCTCTCCAGATACTTGCTTGTGTTTTCCATTTCTAATATTCAATGGTCTGGTTTCAGATGGCTCACCAAAGTAGTATTCAGGATGAGTTTAAACAGTACCCTTAGCCTCAACGGTAGGTTTGAGTCTGAACGGGATTTTAACATCTTTAGAATTGATTTTCCTGTAATAATCAGTTAAGATTTGTTGAGCATCATTGTCGGCGTTAGATAGACTTTGATTCATATCTTCATCAATTCCAGTCATTGTACTCTGGCGTGCCTCTCCTTCACCTTCTGTGAAATCATTCACATCAATTTCTTTTTCCTCAACCTCGATCACCTCTAATTCAAGTCCTTTCGATCTGACCATATCTACAAATGATTTGAGTATAAGTTGCCAATTGACCTTGGTGATAGCCGGCTTCATTTGATTACTTTCCTTACCAAAAACACCAATAGTACTTCCCTTGATCCACACATAACCGTTCGCATCAAAAGGGGTTGCGTTGTTGGTTTCTTTGAGGATAGGAACAATCTTCTTCATTAAACCATTGGATTCAAGTAGGTCCTTGTTTTTAGCAACGATCAAATACATTTTTAATTTACTATCAGCCTGATCAGAAGTTGTGGATGTTGTATTATCGATGAGAAAACTGTCTTCAAGCCGATGTTTGCTTTGTTTATAGTCAAGCGGTGTGCTTGATAGGCGACGCTTATTACCAATAAGCCTCTCCCATACCTGATGCGGTGCATTTTTATCCTCTTTACCCATCTCACTTCGCTCACGTTTCTCATTGACATAACTGAGGAATCTAACATCGTTTGTGATGACAAATCCAATATGATCGTATGTCTCTTCCCAATCAATGCTTGGAACTAAAACAATCTTGTTCAATCTAATACTGTATGTCTTAGCTCCGTTTACAATATAATACTTCGTTAGCTGACGTCCATTAGAAGCAAGGGGATGAATACCGAGTTGAGCAAGAATCGGATAAACCTCAAATATTTCCCCAACCGCTTTCTTAAATTCGCTTTGAGAGATTTGCTCATCATCGCTAAATAGAGTATCAAGTGTTGGTGATTCATCCTCACCAACCGCGACATCTGATGTAATAGGTCGAGCTTGAACGTTTTGATCATGTTTTTCAACACGAGGAGTGTTAGTTCCATTTTCTACTGTTCGAGCACTATTATCGACTCCAACATCTACCATAGGGGGGCGAACATTTACTTCAGGATCAGTTGATACATCAGAGTTTATGTTGGAGTTTTCATTATTCAGATATTTTTTTAAGTCTGATTGGGCAATCACCTGATCAATCATATCATTCAAGGTTTGCTTAACTTCTGTTGGAACAGGCCCGTCAGGACCAACACTCATATTGGTCTGAGTGGATTCAGTTGATTTCTTCGCTACAGTAGTGATACCATTGGTAATATCCGTCGCCCACGACGCGCCTTCGTACATTTCACGCTTCGCATTAGCTTGCCGAACACGACGTTGAGATCGTTCAAGAAGCTCCTGTCGTTTCTGCTCTCTCTGAGCGAGGGATGTAAAATTGGGGAACATTGTGTCTATATCATCAGAATCATAAAAAAAAATGAGTAGATAATTACCAGTAGCTTGGCATGACCGAGTCATGACGAAATGAGACATAAGAATGACAGATGTGATTTCGCTATTTTATAAGGCTTAGGTAACGATCCTTGATGCAGTGGAATGGAACGCCAAATATTGTCTCCAATTCGTATCGATACTTACGGTTAACTACTGTCTTACGAAAATTTGAGGCTGCATCAAGATTCAGCTACTCGTTTTTGATTCGGCTCACTTCCTGGATGATCCACAACTTTCGCCGTAGCTTATCAAGCTCACGGTCCTTTTCTAATCAGCTGGAACACATTATGAAGGAATTACTATATATATCAAGTCATATATTTTTCCAAAAATCTCACCAAAAAAAACTTCAAATAGTATACTTGTGTTAAAAGCTTACAGAGGATGTCTCTATCGAATTTATTACAAGCTGATTATGACTCATTATTTTGGCGCGGGGTGAAACCCCCGTCCGGAGCGACTACGTCAGCTCTTTGTTGCCTCCCAGTACTTCTTTTCAAGAGTCGATCTCCTGTTTTTGTTTATTAAACGGAGATTTGAGACTGGCTACCAGGAATAAGGTTCATTAGCAACTCACTGAACCTAGTATCTGTACTTTCCAGTTCGCAACTTTTTGTGGTCTAAGATTTTCTCTGCTTCAAGGATATCACCTCGGTTGATGGTTGCTTCAGTCGTCGCCGATTGCACCATCTTGGGATCATTGGGAGCCTTGTAGAGTGTGTGCCCATTTTTTTTACTTGATTTGGACGCGATAACCATCCATTCCAACAATCGAGTACACTTTTTTACTCCACCTAGAAGCTTCCTTATCAAACGTCCTCTTCTTTAGTCGGTAAAGGACATTGGTACCAATCTCGAGCTCATTATCAATTTTATCAGCTTCTGCTTGGTTATGGTTCAACTCAGCCTCAATTACCTTGCCTTTGGCTTCATTGGGTGTCATTCCAATTTTATCGATGAAAAGTGGTGTTGTAGTAGTAATAATGTCGCTGATGAGCTTTTGCGTAATCCTCTTAGGAGACATTTTGGTTAGTCTCTGCTTCAGCGTTTTATTGAAGCGCTCGATTTTCCCCATAGTACCGTGATCACCAGGCTCATTGTTGAAGCGCTCGATCTTCTTTGCTTTAAATAATTGCTGAGCTTTTGAGTTCACGAACTCAGACCCATTGTCTCTTGTGATAATATCTACCTTATAAAATCGGACGAAAGCTTTTAGTGCTATTAATACCGTAGCAGCTGTCTTATTCGATAAAAGTTTCGCGTATCCGATGCGGGAGTTAATGTTGATACCAGTCAGAATCGGTTGTTTTCCCCAGAACGCAAGGTCGACTTGCCAAGAATTCGGGTTATGTGAGGCGATTTTGAACCCATCGAATCTCTGCTTTTGCTCTTGGAATCTCTGAATTTCTGACTGTGTAGCATACCAATCCTTCACCAGTTTTAGAGTTATCTTGGGATCTAACTCACGAGCCTTCTCATGTAGAGCCTGAGCACCGATATAGCCAGTTTTAGTGTCATAGTAAAGTTTCGTAAGTATCTCATCCATGGTATATGCTAGATGGACATAAAAAAAATGTGATAGCTTGGATAGCGATTAAATATCAAGAGCTACGGTAGTAATACCATCCTCAAGCACAAGTCGCTTGTCATAGAAATGTGATAGCGCTGTCTTTGTCTGACTGTAGGTGATGATAGATTTAGTCTCTTTCGACAATCTAAACCCCTTGTTAGTGCCTTGAAGTGTGATACGATCTCGCACAACAGACTCGAACCCATTAGGGCTAAGAACATAACTGTTGCGTCCACGACCCTGTTGCACACCCTTGGCTGAAACCTTGACCTTGTACGATTCGTCTGGTAGATAGCAGATGTAGTTTTTGGAGGATAATGAGACCATAGCATCACCTGACAATTCATCCTTAAATAGACCAGGGGTACGACGATCAAACTTAGCCATATCCGTGTTATAATCACGTGGGAACCAATCATACTTGTGCTGTTTGAGTGCTCACGTAGATCAGGTTTGATACAGTCTTGGAACGGATTATCACAACTCAACGCGATGTAGGCGGAGTCCGTATCCATCTCCAGATACTGAAAGTCTGAACGATCGAAGTAAAAGTCGATGCAATCATAGTAGAACTGGAGCATGCGTAGCTTAGCGAGCTGGTAGATAGCAATCGACAAATGGATCGGGTTCTTGTGCTTTAACCTGCGCTTCATCATAGTAAGCTCGCAAGCATCGTTGAGCTCCTCTAATCCATGAAAGGTGAAGTGCTCAATCTTTGAAGCAACTGCCTTCTTATCTGACTCATACTTAATTTCCTTGTGCTTGCTCATGTCCATTCCAGATCGACCAAAAGCACTGTTCCCTACTAGCTTCATCATCTCAGCAATCATAGCCTTGGAATTGTCAACATCACCCTCTCGCCGAGCGCTAGACACCGCTTCCATGAATGGAGCAAATGCCTTGTGTGAGCTAGCTTTGATGAAGCTGTATGTCTGGGTGATTTCCATACCATGAGATAGGTACCACTTGAGCAAAGGTGTGTAGATGAGGATTTTCTCACCAAAGTAGCTGCCAATCAATTTGCGAGCTGGCTTCGATCTGCTTTTCTCTCGTGTTGGTTGTAGTCATACATATGTTTACCAATGATACTCTCATCCGTACAGTCAATCAGTGTATTTTTGAAGATCATCTCACCAAAATACTGCTTCAAGTGTTCTGGTGTCTGAATACCACTCTCGAGAAAGCCGAAGATCTTATCGTTCTTGATGTCCTCAACAATGTCTGGATAAGCTTCGATAGCTGTAAGTCTTCCGCATGGCATGTCATTACCGAGAGCCCAGAGATATAGAGCCTTAGCATCGTACCCGATTACCTTCTTACACAGCTTCCCACCACGAATCTTCGTCTCATTGCGCTTAGCGTAGAGATTGAAGATAATGGAAGGACCACCAGCAATGTTAGCTTTCATCTTACCGTAGATGTCCTTCTCCTCCTTGTCAATGGAATAGACCAGTCGCTCTGAGTTGAACTCGAGCAGCTTCTTGTAGCGGAAACCCTTGAGAGACATATCCTTGCGAGCGGTGTTGCACGAAATACAACTAATCAAGATGTTGCCGTCGATGTGCCCAAGCTTGTTATTGATTCGATCAGCTGAGACAGTTTCAGTGCTCAAAGGTCCGTAGCAAAGACCACAAAGATACTTCTGTTGATTTAACAGTATATCTAGGTGTCCTAACGTCATTCCAAACTCGCGCTTAGCCTCAACATCCTGACTCTTGTAGCCGCTCATACGCTTGCTAGGGAATCGAAACGCTTGAGGAGACGTCTTACTAGGATATTGGAGATTGTCGAAGCATGTTTGATACATGAGTTTCTCCGAGAGACCGGGTAGGGATACACCATCAGCAAACCTGTCAAGTTCGAAACGCTTGAATAACTCACGCTGAGCCTTTATGGCATTGATGAAAGGTACCACATCCAAGTTGTTGTACCAGATCAGCAGGTCCTTGATCGACTTCATCCCATAGTGCTCCCAGACGAATTGCACGCGCTTATAGTCATCATCGCTGATGCTAGTTCCACGGAGATCGCTATCGAAAGCTGACTTAGGAGGAATCGTAGTCTGACTTAGAACGTTGAACGAGGTAATGAACTCGTACGGGAAAACGCCCTTACCTAAGCCGCAGACACATCGAATCTTGTTGTCGCATTTGCAGTCGCCTAGATATGTGCTGAGGTACTTTGCATAGCTCGTACCAGCTGGTGCATAGTTGCTAATATCGAGCATTTTCATGTTCGAGGTCGCAATGCACATGTAGCTAGGATTTTTGATTACCGATTTGATGTTGTCTGTACCAATAAAGGCGAAGAGGTCGTTCTTAATCAGATTTACATCGTAGCGACCGCTGTTGAACCCAAGCACTGGAACTTGATCAAGGTGCTGCTTTATCCTACCATAGTCAGACCTCTGCTTACCAAACCCGAGGGTGCTATGGAAGTCGAAGAAGCTGGCATATCTCCCTTCTTTAATCCAACCATCCGCATCGATCATCTTATAGGTCTTGTTGAGTTTAGCACCTGGAATCTCCATACCAGTCAAGCCGTGAGCATCGATAATTTTCCGCAGGAGGATCTCGTACTTGTGCACGTTGTACTGCTCGATCTTGATCGATACCTGGTGAATATATTCGAACATGTCCGTTAGTAGCATCTTCGGTTCATCGCTGACGAAGCAACGCACCTCCTCGATTAAGCTATCCGATACAGATACTGATACGGGAATATGCTCATTGGTGAAGACAGTATTCTCACCATGCTGTGTCATAACTAGCTTTAGAATGGCCTTAAAGTCATACACGAGATAATGATCTAGGTACTGATCAATGCCCTTGATGGAGTACTTGTTTAGCATTGATCGAATAGTGTTCGGGGCTGGTCTATAGATAGTTGGCTCAGCTGGAAAGCTCTCGATGTTTACAAGCTCACACTGATTTTTGGCATGGTCGCGTAGCTTAGTAGAGCTAACGAAAATCATTTCACACTTCGAGCATTGGTACTTGGACTGAAGCATATCAACGTTCTTGATGTACAAAGCATGGTTCTCATGTGATAGAATATCCATAGCCACTCCTTCTCTCTCCGAACGACGGATACACTCAACATTACCGGTCTTTACATCCATTGAGTAGACGTTAATACCGAAATGAAAGCATTCCTCAAGCTCGTCGAGCTGTAGGAGGTCAAACGGCTTAAAGCTACGGAACAGACTAAGCGTATAGCTGATACCCTTGTAGGAGCAGTAGCGCTTGAATACTTCCTTCACTTGGGCCTGGATCCGACGAGGATCTTTCCTAGCATGCTGATGTAAGTACCATGCGATACAGGGGAACACACACTTGTTATTGGCCTTGGGGAAGTTGATTACGTGCTTGTTATCGCGGATATTCTGTGGGATAACAGCTTCGCTATCGCCGACTGCATGCTCGCGAAAGTAGATGTAAATTTTGAACCCAGTGATTGACTTCAGCTTATACCCCGATTTGGGGTAGTTCAGCGTGTTAGCCAACTCCATCGACCTGATCTCTGAGATCATTTTCTTACGAATGTCAGATCGACTGTTGGTAGCAACAGGGGTCTTAAATACGTAAGTGTTAGCCAGATTCGGGTGCCAGTACTGGGTAAAAGTACCATCCGTTAGGCTTACGAGATCGTAGCCAAGAGCAATGTTTACCTTGAAAGCGTTAGTTTAGCTTGGAAGCACGTTCTCGAGCTTGTCGTGGAACTCAGTAGGCTGGATACCTTCATACAGGTGCGACTCCATGTGTTTTCCGTTGTAGAAACGATACTTGGGGTCAGTCTTGTAATTCGGGGACATGTGCTTCTTCAGAGACTCGACAGAGATCTTGTATTGCTTAGCTAGCAGCTTCTGATTGCTCGGACGGGAAACGTTGCTAACATAAACCATCTTACCAGTTCTACCACGCACCTTAACGCGGTAGGTACTGCCCCAGCGAACAGCATCAATGTTCAATCTCTTTAGACCTTCGAGCTCGTATGCAAACATGTTGCCTATATATTATTGGCGATATTATTCCTGTGGAAATGACTTTATAATCATTGGATCTTGTATCAGGATCGACTTTATATCTTTGCCCCATACAAAAAATTTCGAAATTAATTAATTCAAATACTTGACGTAGGGTCTGTCGCGCGTTTGCAACCAGCGATAGTATTTTGGATCGTGAGCCTTGACCCAATTGAATGTCTTATCACTGTACTTGTCTTTGCCTCCAATAACCGTTCTTGGGAGTAAATTACGAGCTAAATCCAGTCTAGAGGCTTCAGATACGATATCACACTTAAATAGGAAGCGGATGTAGGAGTCATCCACCCCCAATAACGACTCTGGCTTTCGATTTCTATACTTACCAAATGCTAACCTCGTCTCACTAAAAGAAGTCAGACCACGGTCTCGACACTCCTTACAGTATTTGTAGCTACCTCGGTACCGACATTGGCAGCCGAGGCACGCCTTATAGTGCCCACCAAAGAGCTTAATACATCTGAACCAACGAAGTGATGGTTCTCATCGATGTCGATAATAAGGAAGTGTCGCTTGATCGGGGTGTTGCAATAACACCGTGGGTTGACATTAGGTCGATAGCCAGGGCACGGATAAACTTGCGTTTTACCTATAGGTATCCATTCACCCTCTACTGCATGCCAGAACCACCCAGACGAATGGTACTGACTAAGATCACCGAGGGCATCCTTCAAAATCGCAAGCGTGGTACCGTCAGTCATCGTCTATATACGGATTGACTTTTTATGTGACTTTTTTTAATTAATTGACTAAGTTCGGTTTCACCGTTAAGTTTGGTTTCTCTGGCACTAAGTTCGCATTTGGGCTTCCGCTTGTGTGTTCGAATTTGGTCCCTATTCTTATCGTCATACCCCTTTTGACAGGATAGACGAGCTTCGCGCGTGCGCTGGTAGTAGCGCTTCTGCGCTTCCTTGATACGCTCTTTGCTAGCGAGATATTGATCGGGTGAGTACGTCATCTTTATATACTATTAACTTTATATTTGTTAAGATAAAATATATTGGTTTTCCCTGGTGCTTGCAGTATCCAATATGTAGCCCACCTTGTTCAACTGCACCATTCCTACGAGACCGGCGTTCGTCGTTGGACTTAGACTCGGCAACTGAGAAGTCGTAGCTAACACGTGCGGAAAAGAAATCCATCTTTCAGCCAACGACATTCCTTCCGACCAAAAATCTTCAAATTCGTCTTCATCTGGGTGAATCCACTTCGCTTTGATCGCTTTCTTCCGCGCTAATCGGGCTTGTAAGTTCAAGTAGCGCTTGTAGGGACGCTCCACAGACATGAAGCACAGTGGTTGACCTTCGACGTCACCAAATTTTGTCTGAATGTTGAAATCAGTACCAGGTGCAAGCCTTGGGCCACGTTTTTTCCAGTGTTTCGATAGTGTTTGGCCTCGAAGCAGAAGATCGCGCTGGTCTGGATTCAGCTTTGCGAACAATCGATGTCGTCGCAATGAAGGATCGAAGACTTTCAAACGGAACTCGTTGCTGCCCTGATCGTAAATGAAACTGATAGTAGTAGGTAGCGGCACAGTATACCGTCATTTTTTTACTTACCGTATTTTACCGCCGAGAACATTCCTAGAACCTTCTTTTGAGACAGCTATTTTGACGACGCAACCTCTCGACCACCTGAGAGCGAAAGCGACGTCTTTTGGATCTTGGCGTAGTTTTAGAACAGTTACTGCTGGACCGACAACATTCAAACTAATTGATAAAAACAATATTCGTAGAACATTACGCCGGCAGTTTTTACCGCAAGGAATAGCGCGACTATAATATATGTGGCGTCTCATCATTGGGTGGAAGTCAATGTGACACACCTTCATCTCCGCTTAAATACGCTCGGAATTTCTCCCTCCCTTCTTCCTCATTCCAGAATCCGCCGCCTGAAGGAAAGATGGTGAAGCTTTTCTGTGCGATCGTTGGTGCGGTGGGCAGCGCGTTCGAGGTGAAGATCGACGATACTGAGTCGGTCTCGGCGTTGAAGAAGGCGATCAAGGCGGAGAAGATGTACCAGTTTCCTGCGGACGAGCTGCAGCTGTTCCTGGCGAAGACGGAGGGCGGGGGATGGCTGACGGAGGCAGACGTGAAGAAGGGCGTGGAGGACACCACTGGCTTAAAGCTGTTGGATGCGGCGCGAGCGAGGCTACGGCGTGTGGGGTTGTCGGATCAGGATGTCGGCGGAGTGGATGAAGAAGAAGAAGCAGAAGGTAGAGGCCCTGTGAACGTGCTGGTGGTGGTTCCGGGGAAGGGGAAACGCTGTCGGGCGGATGGATGGTTTGGTGAGTCTTTCCTTCCGCTGCCGAAGAAGCGCAAAGTGGACAAGAACAAGGAAGAGATCAACCAAGTTACGAGGTTTTTCGAGATGAGAGATTTCCCTCCGTTGGCGCACAAAAAGATCGAATATAAAGTGATCGTGGAGAGGAAGGCGTATCGTGTGATTTTTACCGAGTTGATGAACGAAGTACAGTCAAGCTTCGAATACGTTGAACCAGGCAAGGATAGTGAACCAGGCAAGGATAGTGAACCAGGCAAGGATTCCAACCTGATTGTCACGGGGAATCCCGGTATTGGGAAGAGTCGGTTCTACCTGTATTGCATCTTTCAACTCATTCTTGGTGAGCGAGAGGATGTTAAGAAGCTGCTCCCATACGAGTTGGTGTTGAACTATGGCTCGGACTTTCGCAAGTACGATGCCGAACGCAAGGAATTTGTTGAATTGGACGGAGAGGAGGTTGTTTCGCTGCAGACGCAACGCCGTGTGCTCCGGCTTGTCGAGGCAGCATCAACACAACTTGTTGGCTGGAGCGGAGTCTCGATTTTGTTTGCTTCACCTGGTGTTAAAGGCATGCAGGATTTCGCAAAAGTGGACGGGGGGACGTATATCATGCCAGCGTGGACCTTGGAGGAGCTGAGAGAGTACAACTCATTGCTTCCCGATAACTTGCAACTTGCCGAAGACGACTTGGTTTCGAGATACGACATCTTCGGTGGAATTCCTCGGTTCGTCTTCACGAGAGCGTCTAACGTGAACGTCAAAATACACTGGATGAGGCAGTCAACTCATTCAGTGCGATGAACATCATTTCTTATGCAAGAAGCAATCACTCTGTGAAGGAGGAAGACTATAGCCATCGTGTCCTTGAAATGGTACCTACCCGGGCTGATTTTCGCGCGGACTACCATTTGGATTTTCTGTCCAAGCACATCGCCGAATTGGTTGTTGCCAAAGTGCATGGAGAGAGCCTCGATAAAATATCGGAATTCGCTATAACTCACGATGATGATGACTCGGGAAGTACGTCTGTGGTCCGCGGCAAGATATACGAGATGCTCTGCCACAAATGGTTAAGTCTGCCCCAGCAGAAAAAACTACACTTTCGCTCGCTGTGCTCGACAACTCTGAACGATTTGACCATTCCACAAGAGATGCAAACGGTACGCTTCACTGCTCTTGACAAACTACAGCTTGCTGAGGGCTGGACGTACTACCGGCCGACATCGAAAACGTTTGGAGCGCTGGATGCATTCATCTCCGATGGAAACAAGTGTTACGGGCTGCAGATGACACTCAACGAGGACCATGGTATCAAAGCTGCGCCAATGAACAAGTTTCTCAAGTGGTTGAAGGATGATGCTCGCCTCAACACGGATCAGTTTTACTTCATATTCGTGGTTCCAAGAAAGATTGCAGATTCATATCGCAAACAAGCAGCCAGGACGACAACCGGTGCAGTCAGCCAAAAGCCTGGAGCTTCGGCGAAGGTGAACCAGTTTGTAACAGCACTGGACGTATTCAGTGGGGGCAATTGATTTTTTTAGTCCACGCTTCAAAGTAACTCCGAGTTCCAGGCTACGTCGGGAGCTGATCGCTTTGGATCTAATCGCTCGCAAAGACCCAGTAATGGCACTTCTTACTGACTTGAACGCCGTGTGGATGTTCTTCTGATTCTCCGGAGATGAAGATGGCTGTGCTCTCATCCAGACGGCGACCATCGCGAATCGAGGGGAGGCTTTCGAGGTGATCAGGACGCTGTTGGCGCAGTCTCCCATTATTGGTACCGAGATTAAACTTCCGTACATTCAAAATCTCGTGAAGAGATTGAAGCTGAAAAATTTGTTACCACCGAGAGGGTGAAAGTGGCGGGATTCGTGAGAGCATCGAACGATACTATAATATCGCCAGTATGTTAGGTCCCGACTTGGACATGGCGCGTGCGATAAGGGCAGGTCACTCGATCTATTCCCACGCTGAGTTATTTCAGCTGATTCTTGGATCGTCGTGCTGCATTAAATTTTTTTTTTTCATCCTGATAAAAATAAAGTTTGTAATATACAAAGATGGCGTACTCAGCCAAGCAATACCAAGCTAACAAAGAGCGAATCAATGCCGCACAAAAGCGCTACTATCAGCGCACACGGGACACTCGCTTGTCATACCAAAAGAGCTACGACGATAAGAATAGAGACCAAATTCGAGCTCAAAAGCGTAAGCCTAAACCGAACTTATTGAAGACAAAGTCGAACCTAACAGCGAAACCGAACTTAATTAATTAATTTTTTTCTGATAAAAAGTCAAGCCTAATAGGCAATGACAACACCAGGCTGGCTTAAAACCTCCAACAATGCATAAGTCAAATATTTGAATTAATTAATTTCAGATTTTTTGTATATTAGTATGATATAAAGTCGATCCTGAGACAAGATCCAAAATATTATAAAGTCAAATTTACGAGAATAATATAGCCACGCTTATATATAGGCAACATGTTTGCATACGAGCTCGAAGGTCTAAAGAGATTGAATATTACACCTATCAAATGGGGTAGTAGCTTCCGTGTTAAGGTACGCGGTCGTACTGGAAAGATGGTATTTGTCAGCAACATCTCCAACCCCAAAAATATGAAGCTGGTAGCTAAGCAGTACAATGTTGGTATCGATACTCTCAAGAAGCACATGTCTCCTGACTACAAGGCTGACCCGAAATATCGCTTCTACCAAGGAAACCATGTCGAATCTCATTTATACGAGGGGATTCAGCCAGCAGAATTCTACGACGCACTCGAGAACGTACTTGCGAGCCAGAAATCTGCTTTCAAGATTAATATTGCACTTGGATACAACCTCGTTAGTCGAACAGATGATAGCGATACCCGATACTTCCACCCGAATTTGTGCAACACCTCGGTGTTCAGCTCACCGATTGCTATCAATAGCAAGGGTGATATTCGCAAGAAGGTCATTTCGGAGATTCGTTCGATGGAATTAGCTGACAAGCTTAACTACCCCAAATCGGGATATCTGGTAAAGGCAATCACTGGATTCAAGATTTACATCTACCAGCGCGAACACGCACTGGGTGATAGTGAAGCTGTCATTCCAAAGATTATCCGCGACAACAAGAGTGTAATCAACTTGCCAAAGACTAACAACAAGTGCGTATTTCACTGCATCGCATACCACAAGCAAGATGAACCAAAAAAGGATCCACGTAGAATTCAAGCTCTGGTAAAGCAGACATTCAAGCAGTACTGCTCGTACAAGGACATCAATTATACACTAAGCCTGTTTCGCAGTTTCAAACCAATCGACATTCTCCTGTTTGATGAGCTTGAGGACTGCTTTCAGCTAAGCCTTAATGTATTCATGATGGATGTGGAGACGGGAAATGTTGAATGCACCCGACGTTCTGACAAAGAGTAAGATGTTATCAATATTCTATCTCACGAGAATCATGCTCTTTACATTAAGAATATTGATATGCTTCAGTGTAAATACCAATGCCCAAAGTGTGAGATGGTGTTTGTCAGCTCCGACAAGCTTTGAAACCATAAGAAGAACCAGAGTGAGCTCGTAAATATGGAATCATTCCCTGAAGACCCGACTATTTATCGCCCAGCTTCAAATACAATTCGTTCGCTACTGACAAAGTACTCTATCAAGAATACCGATCAATACATCGATCATTTTATTGTTTATGACTTTGAGGCCATTCTTAAGCCTACGGCGACTCAACATGGGAAGAATACTGTCATCACGACCGAGCACATCCCGGTGTCCGTCTCTGTAGCTGATAGCTTGACGGAGGAGGTTCGCTGCTTTGTAAATGATAATCCGAAGGCATTGCTCAAGGATATGTCCCAGTACATTAATGATGTCGGAGCGAAGATCCAGAAATACAATGTCTCCAAGTATGAGGCCTTGCTTCGTAAGATAACCGACGCTCAAGGTTTGACAGGCATGGAGGTTCCAGGTACTCCTCTTGGTAATACGTACAAGACACAGGATGTGGATGCTTGGATTCAATCTGGAGATTTTGCCAGCTTCTTTGATTTTCACAGCAAGCTTGGGTTTGGTAAGAAGCGGTCGGACTATGGTAAGATCAAGCAAACTCTGGATCAGGTACCAGTCCTTGGCTTTAATTCAGGGCGCTACGATATCAACCTAATCAAGGCAGACTGTTCGCTACCATTGGAACCGACAACATCAAATCGGTTAAAGCTACATGTGCATCGCCACGTCGGACATGAACATGCTAGACATTAGCAACTATGTACCAGCAGGTACAAGCTACGCTAAATACCTATCAACATACCTTGGTGATTGCAAGTGTGATGACAAGTTTCGATGCGTCTGCGGTCTGGGTAAGGGTATCTTCCCATATGAGTACATTACCTCATTCAATGTATTCAACGAAACTGAAGTGCCTCCTCAGTCAGCCTTTGACACTGAGCTCCGTAATACCAGCATCAGTGATGATGACTACAAGCGGGTACAGTTTGTCTGGAAGTACTATGAAATGAAGTCGATCAAGGACCTACTTATTTGGTATAACAATCTTGATGTAGTTCCATTTATCAAGGCTATCAAGGCTCAACGAGAATTGTTCAAGCGATTCGGTCTGGATATGTTTACCGATGGTGTATCTCTCCCAGGTCTATCAGAGAAAGTCATGTATCAAATCTTCTTCAACAGTCTTCAGTACCCCACCAATTCGGCGAAAGCATTTAGCTTCCCATCCAAACGCATGAGTGGATACAAGAGCCAGGATGCTGAGGCTAAAAGAGAGTTCAATATGACTACTGAGCACCTTGACATCCTTCTCAAACAGCAAAAGTATCTGTGTGGTCTATGCTACTGTCAGCTGACCGCTGATACTGCTTCAGCCGATAGAATAAACAACAAGCTTGGGCATATCGATGGCAACATCTTGATCAGCTGTGTGAAGTGCAACACCGCTCGTAAAAACATGTCCATCAAAGGGTTTCGCTACAAGAAGTTGCTTGAGCTCAACTCGGATAAGCTTGTCTATAGCATCGATAGGGAAGAGAAAGATATTTATGCTAAGATGAAGGCTAACATCGCTGGTGGTCCTTCAATCATCTTCAATCGCTATGCCAAGCGAAATGAGGCGATGATTCGCGGGGACAAGGTTTGTAAAAAGATTATCGGCTACGATGCCAATGCTTTGTACCTGTGGGCACTCGGTAATGAGATGCCTTGTGGGCGATTGACTACGATTGATGCCTATCCTGGTATTATCGACGACATTGTCAATGACAAAGTATTTGGGTTCCTCGAGTGTGACATTCGTACCCCACCACATCTCAAAGAGTACTTTAGTGAGATGACCCCTATTTTCAAGAACACGCTAATCGACTGCATCGATGAGAATGTAATTGGTCAGCACATGTTTGAGTACAACGAAGCACGCAAACAAAGCCGAGCAAAGCCAGCTCGTAAGCTAATTGGTAGCTCCTTTGGTGAAAAGATTCTTATCTAGGCTCCGTTGCTCAAGTGGTACATCGCTCACGGAATGGAGATCACCAAAACTTACTGTTTCATTAAAGCCAATTCCCACAAAACATTTAAACCATTTATGGAGGGTTTCTAACGCTCGACGGAAGGGTGATGCTGACAAGTCCAAGGCTATGATCGCTGAAATGATGAAGTTGGTCGGAAACAGCGCTTTCGGTCGATCTGGTATGGACATGAGTAAGCAAAAGGAGATAAAGTACGAGTCTAACGACAAAGCCATCAAGAGCAAAATTGAGCACTTCACATTTCATGGACTTGAGGAGCTTCATGATGCGTGTGAGATTACCATGAAGAAACGGTGACTCAAGAACAAGAATCCAATCCATTTGTCGATTGCCATCTATCAGCTTGCTAAACTACGCATGCTACAGTTCTACTATGACTGTATCAACTTTTGCTCCGATCGCTCGGACTTTCAATACCAGGAGATGGACACAGACTCGGCATACATCGCATTCAGCTGTGAAAATCCGTTTCAAAACTGTATCAAACCTGAGCTATGCGAGCACTTCAAGCAGCATAAGTATGATTGGTTCCCACGCGACTATAACAACGAGGTCTCTAAGTTCGATCGTCGCACACCTGGTTTGTTCAAGGATGGGTGGTCTGGTGATGCTATGGTGTCACTATCTTCAAAGAACTATATCTGCTATCTACCTGACCAATCTTACAAGGTCAAGGTTAGTGCCAAGGGAGTGCAGCAGGGAGGTGGTCGGAACAGTGATGTACTCAACCCAGATGGCTTTGAAAGTGTTGTCCGTGATCGCATCACACTGCAAGGTACAAACAAAGGCTTTAGACTCAGCAAGGAGACTAAGTCAATCATTACCTATAGTCAAACTAAAACAGCTCTCAATTACTACTACGACAAGCGTCGAGTACTTGAGGATAGTATCACCACCGTAGCTTTGGATATTTAAACGAAGTTGGCTAATCTAAGCAACTAATTAGAGAGATATTTTTTGTCTCATAAATATATAGAGCAGAGCTAGTAGGTACGCTGGATCAGCAACTGGCAAAGTTATATTATGACCCTAAAACGGGATATGTCGGTGCTCAGGCTTTGTATCAGAAGGCAAAGGAGTTAGACCCCAAAATCACATTCAAAGCTGTGAAGGAATGGTATGCGACCCAGACAGGCATACAACGGTTTCAAGAGCAAAAACGGAAATACGATGGATTCAAAATTGCTTCTCATAACCCCAATTCATGGCAAATGGATATTGCGTTCTGGGGAAAACGACCAATTTTGACGGCTATCAATATCAATTCTCGCCTTGGGTATGCTAAGCTATTGACGAATAAGACTGCGCCAACTGTGCTCACATCTCTAAACATTTGTTCGTAGTAATAAGGTCGATATACTCACCAGCGACAATGGAAGCGAATTCATGAACACCCAAGCACAAGAATTCTTCAAATCCAAAAAGATCGAACATTTTAATAACAAACCTGGTGATCATGGTACTATGGGTAAAATCGAAAGATTCAACAGAACCGTAAAGCAGCGATTAACCGAAATCAATCCGAAGCGAATCACACAAAAACTGGTAAATGATATTATTACAAACTACAATAGCACCATTCATCGGTTGATTGGTATGAGTCCTAACGATGCAAAAGGTAAAGTTATAGAAGCTGAGATAACACATAACCAAGAGGAAGCAGAAAAAATTGAAAACGAGCTTGAAGTTGGTACAAACGTCCTTTACCGCCTTAAGAAGCGAACATTTGACAAGGAAGCTGCCAGATGGAGTAGAGCTGTCTATACAATTGCAGGAATGGACGGGTACCGAGTTGAAATTAGGTCAAAGAATGGTCATACACTCTACAAATCACCAAACGATTTGAAAATAGTGCAATCGAAGACAACTGACGCCACAATTAACAAGGGTGATATCTTAGAAGCCGAAAAGATATTAGACCACAAAAAAAATGCGATCTGGTAAATACAAATATTTAGTGAAGTGGGTTGGTAATGAACCCGACTCCTGGGAGCCCCAGGATAATCTCCGCTTAATCAATAAGAATCGAAGATCGACACTCGAGAAGGAGTATTGGAACGGGGTTTCAACACCGCGACAAGAGTCTTAGAGGGTGATAGACTTCAGATCTTCCGGACATTTAACGATTCGCGGAGTTGAGGGCGTCCGTAGATCAAAATGCACTTGACGCTTTGGCTCAAGCGTAGGCTTCTCTTTTTTACTTCTTTCTCAAGGAATCGATTGTCATATACCCCCTCCGCGTCGAATGGATCAGTATCGATATATTCGATATTCATCTTCGAGTTAAATATCCCCATCTATATATATACCCAAAACTTTATCAAAATCATGACAAACGACGTTGAATGGAGAGGATCGAAGATCCCTCAGGGGTCCTATATACACCCTCGGATACCGTCTCCCAATTGCAACGCGTCTACCAAATCGAATGAGAAATGCTCTCGAACCGCTCTCAAGAGTGGATATTGTAAGCAACACGACAAGGACTATAAAATCGCTATGTACAAGCGAGAGCTCGCAAAAATGCACGAGAGAGTTAGGTTCTATGTCGAGAAAACTTCGCGCTTCAACGATATGATCATTGACATTCAGCGATGCGACTACATCAAGCTTCACCTCGCTCGAATCAATGGAGGTAAAGACAGAGCCTACAAGCATGTAATCACCGATCCCACGTATAAAAATCAGGTCGAGGAATTGTTTGATCTACCAATCGATGAGGTTCTTCCCGCGTACTATGCTATGCAAAAGCGTCGAAACGACATCGTTCATAAATATACGATGGGCGAGTGGGAGGAGGGGCCAGTCCCAAGAATCGCGAAGAAACGATATCAATTTTCAAAACCACAGCAAAAATAATTGATTAATATATACGATAGAACCATGTTTCCGAACTTCACAAGCATTGCTCAACGAGAGCAAAAGCGATTGGATTTGTTAGAACGTTCCCAGCGACGGGTTCGTCAAGCATTCGCCAACCGTTCGATGTATGCAGACACTCAATGGGCGTCAGATGCTGATAAGACGCTATCACTACTGAAGAATGATGACTCAAATCGTAGCAAACAACGGCTTGAGGACAGCTTTGCTGTTGATTCATCGACATCGCCTGACGATGACTGTAGGGGAATTAACGCCAAATCCATACACACCGAGTTCAGACGAGGCTGAGGCTCGGCATGGAATTAAAAGCGGTATTGATGCCGATATGGATAAGAATCTAACTAATGCTGATAACGATGCCAAACTCATTCTCAGTGAATTCTTTAAAGAGCTTCACAAACAAAAGGTAAAGCTCGCATTTGAGCCAAATCCAGTTATTGATACTACAGATGGCGGGAAGGTTCAGAACGGTCTCTGTTTCAGTAATCCAACTCAGAAGCGTCTATTCAATGTCAGATATTCTGATGATAAAAAGGCTACCTCGGCTAATGATTTACGCGATCTCATGGCGAATATTCGTTGGATGGATACATTCACTGATAGATGGCTTTCAAATATTTGACAAACATCTAACGGGTATCAATCGAAAGAGTCCTGATAAGAAAGCTGCTCAAGATAACCTAACTCAGAATCTCGGAATACTTGATGGAGTTCTTAAAAGGAATACTAAATCCACTGAGGCAACATCTCGATGAAGGAGACGAGCATTGATCCATATGTATCACTAAAATTGCTACACGACGAAGCCGAGGCTGCGTTCCAGGATTATGGAGAAGCTATGAAAAAAAGGTTTGAGGCAAAGCAAGCTACTAAATCCAGACATAGCAAGGCTGCGAAGTCTAATCTCAAAGCTGCAACCGCTGCAATGAGAGCTACCAAGGCTAATTATAACAGCAAGCTCAAGAAATACACACTGTTCAAAAAGGGCTACCCTGACATGGATCTTGATGAATTTGACAACATCGCATCTAAACGCGAGGTGGGGAGGACTGTATCATCAATGGTAGATAACGTAGTCGGTCGAGGCCTACGCGGGGCGGGCAGAGCTCACCTTGGAGGTCAGCCAAAGTTAGATGGTGTTGTTCGCAAAGGTCGGACGTACAATCTCAACGACATTCAAGGCATGGCAACGCCCTCCGCCTATACCTACAAACCGTTGGGAAGCAAGTACATTCGAATCCCTGATCTCGATGCAGGAATGCTCGTTATCGTTCAACCTAATCGTCGTAAGGTCGGTCCTAAGCGAGAGGTGAGTGAAGAGCTTCAGAAGATGCTCAAGGATCTGGTGTATTCGACGAATATCAACCAATCATCGTATGATCAACTATCAACCGATGACAAAAAAAATCTTCAAGGAGATTCTTGCCGCTACTCATCTCCAGCATAGTTTCTCTGAGAAGTTGGTTGATCCACTGGAGGCGCTCAAGGCCGAATATTTTAAGCTCAAGGGCGAGATCGAGTTAGGTAATGACAATCCCAGTGTTCTCAAGCAATTGAAGGTCATCACTGTGGATATGTATTCGAATCACTTAATTTCTGATGACGAATTCAAAAATGTTATCGTTCGACTACTATAGAGCAGAGCTTAGCGAACTTGTTCGAAAGATCTGCGACCCTTCGAAATTCATTCGAATAGAGTACGATGTTTTTCCTTAACCCACGGATTATTGCTCAGTCAGGCGGCTCCTATGGAGATGATGCCGATCTCAATATCGCTGAGCTCAAAACAATCATGAAGAACTTGATCATTCGAGAGCGGCCCTAAACAATTCAGGCTAAGGCATGGGTTGATACTAAACTTCCAACGACTTCGGATGCATCCACGCAGACTGAGTCCGCCAGCGGCGGTCAGGTTTGGCTGTATGGAAAGAAGAAAGAAACGGTAAAGACCTTCTCGCTGTGAGCTTAGCTTATGCCATTTCTAAACAATCGATTCTTATAGCCTCGATAGACTCTCATTTTTTTGTCGGCACTTCGATATCGAGTATCGCACTTTCGCCTGTTTCAGGGTCTTTTGTCGGTAAAAATACGCTATCACCAAGTACAACAATTTGGTCAGCTCTCAGTTGTGTAGAGCCTATTATCTGAGACGGTGGAGAGGAGACTCTCGGAACTCTGTCCGAGGGTCTTCGACCTCGAACATCGTTCGTCTCAAGGTTTGACTCAATCTCCTTACTCGAGAAGCAACTCATTGGTAGATCTATATTAGAGTCGAGACAATTCTCTTCAACTCTTCGATTTGTGCCTGTTGATCCTGAATGGCTTTACACAACACTGATGTCAGCGAAGCGAGATCAATTCCCCATGGATTGATTGGATAACCATTCTCATTCATATCATCATTAGCGCCTTCCTGAACTGCTTCAGGGACGATGTCATAGAGCTCCTGCGCAATAAAACCGACATGCTGAGTTCCTTCCTGGATCATCTTATATTTACGTGGCTTCATAAGCATGACCGCATCCAGACCATAAGGGACATTGGCAATATCTGTCTTTAATCTTTCATCCGAGGCATTGGTATAAGCACCTCCACGGATTGGTACATATCCCAGCCATGATCCCGAGGCATTACATATACCAGCTCTGATAGAGCCCACCGTACCGTCGCTTCCCCATCCCCAGTAGTTCGCTGATGACCAATTGGCTCGGTACGAACATATACTGGACGCGTTGATCTTCGTGTAAAACTCTTCGTTAGTCCATGATGCGCCGCCACTGTGAATGGTCGCTTCTGCGCTAAAGTTGCCGCCGACCATAAACCGACCTGATGTGTTGAACAGAGCCCTAGCAGAGCCATTAGTCATGATCTTGAACGGGTCGTTCGTCATAGTACCTAAACAGGTTCCTCCTCCAGAGCTATTATTGCTACCTCCTGATTCATTATACACTAACATTTCAACGGTCATCTGAGTAGATTGATCGTTCGACCAGCGTTGAACCCTATCCCAAGAGCCATACATCTTTGTAGTATCGCCCTTAACGGCAAACTTCGCGGGTGGTACGTCTTGGCTATTGATAGCGACTGAGTTATCACCGAACCAACATTGTTGCCCGCTGAAGCCGTAATTGTCAAATTGAAGACGATTTTGAGCGTACGAACTGCCAACGTACGAATAAGTGATTGTGAAGCAATTGGCAGTGCTTTGATAGCTTCCTATACGAATTGATGCTCCAGCGTTGTCCTTCAGAATATTGAGATCCATATAACCGTTATTGCTTCCTATAGAAAGCTGACCAGTAGTACCATGAAGCGAAGCTAATCGATATAAAGCACCTGTTTGACTAGCAGAGCCCTTTGTGTAGAATTCGATATCACTACCATCGTACTGAGTACTAGATCGTCTTAACGTGCTAATAGTTGCGCTCGGGTAGTTGTACTATACACTCCCGACGAATCGTTTAGGAAAGCTAACCCTACACTGGTTGAGATGATATTCGAATTGTTTCGAAGATACATAGCGTATGATCCAACTGGTAAATAGATTGAATCAGTGTTGCCCGCACTAGTGTTAAATTGAGCTCCTGTGCCTGAGACGGTGAGTGATGATAGACTCAATGAGCTAGGGATTGATGTTAAGAAGCTTGCTAGATTGTACGAGGCATCGTTCTGGGTTAAATTGGTACAACTGACCGTGTTGGCACTAAGAGTACCGCCTAATGAGATTGATGATGTACTAGTCGTAAGCATATTCGCTAGATTGTACGTTGTTCCACCTTGCTGATAGGTAGTCGCATTAACGGTTCCTGCTGTGATAGTACCGGACGAAGTGAATGAACTCGGTACTGCCGTCAAAAACGATGCTAGATTGTACGTTGTTCCAGGTTGTCTATAAGTAGTCGCATTGACTGTTCCTGCTGTGATAGTACCACTTGAAGTGAATGAACTCGGGACTGCTGTCAAAAACGATGCTAGACTGTACGTTCCATCTTGCTGATAGGTACTCGCGTTGATTGTTCCGGTAGTCAATGAAGTAATGCCGGTAATGGATCCAGTGTTGCTAAGTACCAACGCTTTGCTGTTAGCAGCAGTACCAGCAGTGAGACCGCTAAGATATCCAGCTTCAGTAGAGCCAATAGTGACTGTACCTAGAATTAAGTTTGTCATTGTTAATGATGTGATTCCACTTGTAATCGACCCAGTTGAGTTAAGTACCAGGGCTGTTCCAGCGCTACCTATTCCAGCCGTAATTCCACTTAGATAACTCAAGCGATAGTCATTCCTATCCAAAAATATGGTTTTGGCGTAGTCATAGGTCAAGTAGCCGTTTGCATCCAACGAGAGATAGAATCCCGGGTTGTAGATAGCAGAAATGAAGGTTGGTTGGGGATATGAGAATCCACTCATTTTTCCTCTAATCTATATAGTATCGAACGATAAAACATGAGCTTAGTTCCTGATTACTCGAATGCGATTCCCAAGCAGTATAGACCTGGGAAATCGATTATGATTAAGGATTTAGCTATCCCCGCGTTGTATAGAATGATTATGCTCGCTCCGAGCGGATCTGGCAAGACTAACATGGCCTTTCATATTATCAAGAGCTCGCCGAATGTCTATGCATACCTCCATGTCATTTGCCGCAATCCGAATCAGCCGTTGTACGATTACCTTCGCGACAAGCTTGATGGATTCGTCTCCTTCTACGACCCCGACACAGCTCCAACGGTTGATCAGATTCGACGAACTCCCCTCGCGAGTGGTAAGCCAGAATTAGTGATTTTCGATGATATCACAACCGACAAACACGTACTCGAAAGATTGGTATCGACGTTCTACATCCGATGCCGACACTACAAACTGAGCTCAATTCTTCTGGCTCATAGTTTCTTTGCGCTACCTAAGATGATTCGCTTAAACTCAGAGCTGTGCGTCATCCTAAAGGCTAATTCGAAGCGAGATCTACAAGTCATTCTCAAGGATTACAATCTGCCCGGAATAAGCCAGGAAATGATCTTCCGAGCATACAATAAATGCACGTCGCACATTGGTCAGGCGTTAGTCATCGATGGAGTCAAGGGTCAGATGCGTTGGAATTTTGATAAAATTTTAGATCCGCGGGAACTTTGATTTCCTAAATATAGAGAAGAAAGCTAGACGTAGTCAGTGTCTTCGACCCTAACAGAGTTATACAACAACAATGGCGTCATTTGTCAAAATCGATAACACTAACTTGGTCCAAGATGGTCTTAACTCCCAGTGGCGGTACTCGTTCCCCGGATCTGCTGCTAATTTCTCTGACTCAGTATGCGCGATCCAATCGATTAGTCTCTACAATTCCGAATTCAACATTGATTCGCTGGCTTTTGCCAACAATACGTTCGAGGTAGAGGTCCAGACTGCTGGAACCACATCTACGATTAGTGTTAATCTTCCTGATGGATACTTCAGCTATGCCGATATCAATCGCTATATTCAGACCGCGTTGGTCTCGGCTGGCGCTTATCTCATCGATGTCAGCGGCAACAATGTCTTCTTCATTCAAATCAGTGAGAACTCAGTCTATTATGCTTGTCAGCTCGATTGCTCACCAACCCCAATCGCTATTGGAACATGCACAAGACCTGCAACAGGGCTTTACTCTGCTGGTGGATCAGGTCTCCCAACCACGACTCGCGTTCCTCGTCTAATCATTGACAATGCTTCGTTTGGAAAGGTAGTTGGCTTCACGAATGGTACATATCCGTCGGTTTTACAAACAACCGCTTACTCACTGATCTCGAACACTACCCCCATGGTTCATCCCACATCGAGCTACATTGTACGTTGTGTTCTTGTTAAGAATGACTATGTCGTGTCTGGTGATATTCTGAGCGCTTTCGATAGAGGTGATGCTGGTATTGGTCAATTGATTGCTTACAAACCGAGTCAGTATGCTTGGATGAATTGCTTCAACGGTGCTCGATCTTCGATTACGATTACCATTTACAACCAGAACAATCAGCGCGTTCATTTTAGAGACACATCCGTTTCGATTATGCTTCTGATCCGTTCAAAGAAGTAAGCAAGGGAAAAAAAGTTGCTTTTTTTTAGTTAGAGATGGAAGCTTCCAGCGAGCTTAGCGGGCTTACGCTTAGATCTCAGATTCGCCATATACGCCTTAGCCTCAGCGCTACCCTTGACTAATTTAGTCTTCTTAGACGCTACGCCCACACCGAAACGGCTTTTAATACCACGGCGAACAGTTCGAATCATATCGTGGTTGAGATCGATTACGAACGGTACGCGCTTGTTGGACGATACCTTCATCTCCGGGTCGCTCTTCAGCGAGCTCTGGTATAGAAACTGGTCGGCGAGTTGAGTAGCAGACATCGATAAATCTATGGGTTTAACTATATGAGCATCCATATAGTTCCAAAAAAATAAATATTACATTATGGATCTAATCAAAGCGATTACGAGCGATCATGATTTAATTAAATTAGCAAAGACGATTGGGGTTCAGTTAGATGGTATTGTCGAATTATCTGAAATTAAAAAGCCACTACCGCGGAAAGGATCGTATATTATAGTGCTTCACAAGCCTAACTAATATGGACGTGGGACACTGGGTTTGCGTCTATAATAATGAATATTTTGATAGTATGGGAGAAGCGGGTCCAACAGTTCTCAAGATTAGTAAATACAACACTAAGCAATATCAATCCACATACGATGAATATTGTGGCATATGGAGTATATTCTGGCTATATTGCATTCTTGATTAATTCTCTCTGAACTCATATGTAGATCAATCATGTACAAAGAGTTCCTATGATCCAAAAGACGTTGCTTTCACTCTCAGGTGGTCGAGAGGTTGTCCTCATTGAAACCACCGGCTGTCGCTTCTAAGGAGACGAGAGCATTTAAAACTACTTCTGAAGTGGTGGCGCTTTCTCTCGTTCTAAGGTGGTCGAGAGGTTGTGTCGTCAAAGTCGTAGTATTGCATTAGAAACGGTTAGCCCTATCCTCCTTGTTAAATAAAGCTAAGAAAAAAAACTGCCGGTGTAATGTGCTGGCTATCACTACTACCGTTTGTCCATCTCGAGAACCCTCAGGCGATCATCTCTAAACCCGTCAAGAAGGTTCGCTACAATGATTGCTATGCTCAATGGTTTTACCAGCGCGCTGGTATTGGAAAGCAATCGAGTCAGCTGAATGCTGCTTTTGATCTTCAATTATCGGCTTCTGTTAAGAACGCTAAGTACGTCATTCTCCTCCCTTTCGCCGAACAGACTGGTAATTACGCTTCGGCTGCTGTTCAGCAGTTCCAGAGTCGTTTTGATAGTGCTCCTTGGACTCTCCATCCTGGTTCGTCGATTCGCAACTTCAATGTTCGTATTGGTTCTACTCAGGTGTTCGACATTAGCCATGAACACGACTTCCACCACTTTCACAACGAACTGGCAAAGATCGCTGCGATTAACGGTGAACTGACTCCTGAATTGGTGAATGGTCTCCTTGACTATCAGACGTGGTCTCTAACTAACCGTGTTCTTATCGCTGACGTTAGTCGCCTGACAGAGCGTGATGTTCCTCAAGCTATTCAGATCCAGGGCGTAAATGCTGGATGCTAGTATCATCCGATTTGCAATACTATATAGCGTTGATACAGTTTTTTGGTTATTTGAACTATCCGGGATTCTCATTGTCAAAATTGAGTTTTTTAAAGAACTGCCGACACGAACACCTCGTTACAATGGCGCTTTATGTTGTTTCATCTACAGTCAAATAGACTTGGCGAAAACAATATTTTTGGTGATAGTTGCTGATGACTGTCGATCGATTTAAACTAGAAACTGTCCAAACAAACTTGTGCATAATTCAAAGTCTATGCGAACCCGTCGTTATTAACTGTAAGCTACTGTGATGTGAATGGAAAAGTAGCTAAACTATATGGCAACCTAGAACTGCCCCACCGCTGACGAACTTAGCAGTAGTATAGACCACCATAAGGAACGCCAAGTCCACACCCGCCGCCATACAGACCCGCACCAAACCTGTCCCAGTAGCCCAACGGATAGGCCCAGCCGGGGACGCCACCGCACATGAATCCGAAGCGGTAGGGTCCAAAGCCACCCCAACCTCCCCAGCCACCCCAGCCGCCAAGTCCCCAACCACCAAGACCTCCACCGAGACCCCATCCGAAATGTTCCTTCTCGTCGTCCTTGTCGTTGTCGTCCTTGTCGTCATGATCTTCTTTCTTGCTTGCTGCAGCAGCATCGGCGGGAGGGTCGATCTTCTCCGTCACATCGGTAAGCGCGACACCATCCGGTAACGTGGACGCCTGAACTTGTTCGAGCGCTTCGGCCGGCGTCTTGACGACAGGCTGATCAGCTGCGGCGACAGCACCAAGGACAGCCATCGTGGCGACGAGGAAGGTGGTGAACTTCATTTTCCCTGGTTTCGCGCTCACTTGGTACGTTTGTCGGTACTCGACTTGCTGTGTTGAAGGCAAATCCAGTTGTGATCAGGAGGGGGTGGTAGGTCAGCTCGGAGTTGGTCATTTCTGTCGATGTTTTTATTTGGTCTTCCAGTATCATCGTTTCCGCAGTTCTTGAGCAGCAAAGTCGCTGATTTTGGAGTGTCAAGACGAATGATGGAAGTGGCAGTGATTGAATCACGTTGACGCTATTCGTGATGCAATCGAGCGGGATATTGCCCTAGCCAATGAAGGTCTACTAGCGAGTTTTACACAACATTTTGCAGGGACTTGTAGCCGACCCAGTATATAGAAAGCACAGCTTAGAACTTATCAACGAATTTGCGCTAGAATTGAACGTTGGTATGCTGGTAGTTTCAAAACTCGATTTTGTGAGTTTTTTATGTCGTCAATTCTCAAATTTTAAGTTTTTTAATCTAAATGGTAGTTTTAGAATTTGCTCACAAGACCATATTCATCGACGCTTACAATAGCCTACCTCGTTACAGTTGGTGTCTGGGTAGTTTCCTCAAAACTCGATTTTAACTTGACGTAGTTGCTCTCTCTCTCATTGGCGATGGTTTACTGATGACTGTCGATCGATTTAAGCTAGAAACATTTTATAAAAGCTGTAGTGCGTATTTCCATTGCCATAAGCAAAAATGTCGTTATTAGCTGTAAGCCTGTGTTGTGAGCAGAAAAGTAGCTAAACTATATGGCAACCTAGAGCTGCCCCACCGCTGACGAACTTAGCAGTAGTATAGACCACCATAAGGAACGCCAAGTCCACACCCGCCGCCATACAGACCCGCACCAAACCTGTCCCAGTAGCCCAACGGATAGGCCCAGCCGGGGACGCCACCGCACATGAATCCGAAGCGGTAGGGTCCAAAGCCACCCCAACCTCCCCAGCCACCCCAGCCGCCAAGTCCCCAACCACCAAGACCTCCACCGAGACCCCATCCGAAATGTTCCTTCTCGTCGTCCTTGTCGTTGTCGTCCTTGTCGTCATGATCTTCTTTCTTGATTGCTGCAGCAGCATCGGCGGGAGCAGTATATAGTGGAACATTACGCCGCCAATTTTTTTCCTTAACGTAATTTACCAACGAGACAATCCTGGAACGTTCTTTCGAGGCAGCTGCTATTTCGACGACGCAACCTCTCGAGAGTGAGAGAGATCTTTTGAATCTTGAGGTAGTTTCAGAGCCGCTCGACAACTGAGATCTCGACGACCGTTCCAGCTGAGAGCGAGAGCCTTTATATTGGGCTACCTTGGAGCGAACAGAATTAAATCTATACCGGAACACTGATAAATTCAATAGAACAGTTTACAACCGCCAGGAATAGCGCAACGCGTCTCATCATTGGTTGGAAGTCTATGTGACACGCCTTCATTTCCGCTTCAATACGCCCAGAAATTCTCTCCCTTCCTCCTCATTCCGGAATGAGGAGGAAAAAAGATGGTGAAGCTCTTCTGTGCGATCATTGGTGTGGCGGAAAGCGTGTTCTCGGTGCGGGTGGACGAGAACGACTCGGTGGATGAATTGAAGGAGGTGATAAAGGAGAAGAGCGATGGAGTAATCACAGCCCCTGCGATGAAGCTGCAGCTCTTCCTGGCGAAGAAGAAGGACGGGGGATGGCTGGATGGGGCTGGAGCGGCAGCTGTGACGCTCGATGGAGATGGACACCTCCAAGGCTTTGAGAAGATGGATCCCACGTTGTGGATCAACAATGACAAGCATTTCGGAAAGAATTTTGGACCTGCTGAGGGCGAAGTTCACGTGCTGGTGGTGGTTCCGGAGCGTGTCGTGGAGGATGGCGCATGGAGCGCGAAGGACTTGTCTACCGTGGATCCTCAAGTTCAATCGAAAATGTGGAAGTCAGTTGTCAGAGTTTCCTCAGAAGATGTATGCTCAGGAACAGCAGTGGTTGTGGATCTAACGTCGACGCACTTGTATCTGCTGACGAACTTGCACCTGTGGGCCGACGACACATTCACTGATCACTTGAATGCTGACTTCACGAAGGAAATCAAACGGTATCTGAGACGCCACCCTCGGATGAAAACAAGTGGAAGGAAAAGGAAGGACACCAATGTTAAGGACGCCGATGTTGCAAAGCAACCACGTCGTAAATCTCCACGGACGGCAGCGATGAAATCATCAGCTAGATTAGACAAGCCTCAAGTTGTGGTGGAGCAGCTCCTTCCCGATAGGACGAAGCCGGAAGAAGTTCACCGATTCAGCCTCGACAGTGACACATGCTGGCGTAGTTCGGCTGCGTTCGACTTCGCAATCTTCGAAGTTGCTTTGCCACGAGATAACAAGCTCGTCCGATGTACAATGTCCCTTAAGGTGAATGACACGATGAGTGTTGACGTGTTCGGATTCCCTGGCGCTCTTGAAGATCAAGATTTTAATCATGCTTACGCCATCATTCCAGCTAAAATCACCGGTTGGAGCGGAAACCAAATGGCTCTCTCATCTTTGTCAGCTCCTGGTCTATCTGGAAGCGCGATTGTGTGCACCAAAAGGGGAGTACCAGTGGGATATCTTGGTGGTGGACTTGATGGCTCAGCGAAGAACGAGCAGTATCAATCCTATGGTTACACATTTCATGGAGTACTCCCCGAATTACCGTCTTCGTTGCCACCAGATACCGAAGTTGAAACAAAGGATGAGCTATAGTTTGTAGTCTGTATACAGTGCCATGTAGTGAATGCATCGACGAGTATCTTTCAATATCTGTGATGAGCTCATTGGTCGCGATTGTTTTGCATGTGATTGTGGTTGAAAGGTAGTGAATTTTCCATTTGAGTGAGTCACCAATTAATTAATGCTTATTTCTGATAAATATGAAGTTAGTAATATATAAAGATGGCGTACTCAGCCGAGCAATACCAAGCTAACAAAGAGCGAATCAAGGCCGCACAAAAGCGCTACTATCAGCGCACACGGGACGCTCGCTTGTCATACCAAAAGAGCTACGACGATAAGAATAGAGACCAAATTCGAGCAGGAAAGCGTAAGCCTAAAACCGAACTTATTGAAGACAAAGTCGAACCTAACAACGAAACCGAACTTAATTAAAAAATTTTTTTCTCAAATAAGAAGTCAATCCCAATATAGTCAAATGACAATGGCTTAAAACCTCCAAAAAGGTATAAGCCAAATATTTGAATTAATTAATTCAGAATATTTTGTAAATGACTGAGATTTAAAATACAAGGTCAAATAGTTATAAAGTCATATCTACGGGGAATAATTTAGCCAAGCATATATAGGCAACATGTTTGCATACGAGCTCGAAGGATTAAAGAGATTAAATATTCACGCTATCAAATGGGGTAGTAGCTACCGTGTTAAGGTGCGTGGTAGAACGGGTAAGATGGTTTATGTTAGCAACGTTTCGCGCCCAATCAACAAAAGATTGGTAGCTAAGCAGTACAATGTTTCGATTGAAACCCTTGAGAAACACTTATCGCCTGATACAAGGCTGATCCTAAGTACCGTTTTTACAATGGTAATCACATGGAATCACACTTGTACGAGGGTGTCGAACCTTCTGGTTTTTACAACAAGCTCAAGAACGTCCTTTCGACTCAACGAGTGCGTTCAAGATAAATATTGCTCTCGGGTACGAACTTGTAAGCATGGCCGATCCTGATGATAGTCGCTACTTCTATCCGAATCTCGCTAACACTTATGTGTTCAATAAGCCTGTCGCTGTCAACAGCAAGACTGATATTCGAAAGAGGGTGATTTTGGAAATTCGTTCTATGGAGTTGGCTGACAAACTGAACTATCCCAGCTCAGGGTATAAACTCAGGGCGATCACTGCATTCAAGATTTTCATCGACCATCGGGATCATGCTCTGCGGGATAGCGAAGCTGTCACCCCTAAGATTATTCGCGAAAACAAGTATGTGATCAACTTCCCTAAGACCAATAACAAGTGCGTCTTCCACTGTATCGCCTGGCATACATTCACGAGTCCAAAGAAGGATCCTCGAAAAATTCAGGCTCACGTAAGGGAGGCATTCAAGCGCTACTGCTCTTTCAAGGGGGTTAAATATTCGTTGAGCCTGTTTCGAAGCTTCAAGCCCATTGACCTGCTACAGCTCGATGAGGTTGAGGATTGCTTCCAACTTGGTGTTAACGTATATAAGATGGATGTAGCTTCTGGAATTGTAGAATGCATCCGTAGATCGGGCAAGGGATACGAAGCTCTGAATATTTTATCGCATGAGAATCACGCTCTCTGCATTAAGAACATCGATATGCTTCAATCTAAGTATCAATGTCCTAAGTGTGAAATGGTGTTCGTCAGCGCTGAAATACTATAAAATCACAAGAAGAATCAGTGTGAGCTTGTGAATATTGAGAGCTTCCCCGCTGAGCCAACTATCTACAAACCAGCTCAGAACGCGATACGACCATTGCGTACGAAGTATTCCATCAAGGATGCTGATCAGTACATCGACCACTTCATCGTTTATGACTTTGAGGCCATTCTTAAGCCTACTGCGACTCAACACGGGGAGAATACTGTCTTCACGAACGAGCACATTCCGGTGTCTGTATCAGTAGCTGATAGCTTAACCGAGGAGGTGCGCTGCTTTGTAAATGACGATCCAAAGGTGCTACTTACGGATATGTTCAAATACATCGGTGATGTATCCGTGAAGATCCAGCAATACAATGTCAATGAATACAAGTCGCTTCTACAGAAAATCATCAATGCTCACGGTCTGACAGGTAAGGAAATTCCTGGAGTTAATCTTGGCAAGACCTACAAGATGTCTGATGTGGAGAGTTGGATTGGAGAAGGAAAGTATGCCAGCTTCTTTGACTTTCACAGCAGTCTTGGCTTTGGTAAGCAAAGGACTGATTACGGGAAACTGAAACAGCAGCTTGATCAGGTTCCAGTCTTCGGTTTCAATTCTGGTCGATACGATATTAACTTGATTAAGAAGGATTTGTTTGCTGTTATCGGTACCGACAATATCGAATCCGTCATCAAGAATCCCAGCTACACGTGCATTGCTACATCGGACATGAAAATGCTCGATATTAGCGACTATGTACCTGCTGGTGCCAGCTACGATAAGTATCTCACAACATTACTCGGTGGATGCAAATGTGATGACAAAATTAGATGTGTCTGTGGTCTTGGTAAGGGTCTTTTTCCATACGAGTACATCACCGCGTTCAATGTTCTAAACCAGACTACTATCCCGCCTAAGTCAGCTTTTGACAGCAAGCTCCGTGGAACAAGTACCACCGATGATGACTACGAACGAGTGAAGTTCGTGTGGGAGTACTACGAGATGAAATCAATCAAGGACCTACTGATCTGGTACAACAATCTCGACGTAGTCCCATTCATCAAGGCTATCAAGGCTCAAGGAAAACTCTTTAAGCGTTTCGATCTCGATATGTTTGCGGATGGAGTGTTGCTACCTGGTCTTTCGGAGAAGATGATGTATCAGACCTGCTTCAATAATCTCCAATATCCGGATAAGAAGCCAGCTAACGCATTCCAATTCCCAGCTAAGCGAATGAGTGGATACAAGAGTCAGGATGCTAAGGCAAAGCGAAAATTTGGTATGACACTTGAGCACTTGAACACATTGCTGCAAAAGCAAAAGTATCTATGTGGTCTATGCTACTGCCAGCTGACCGCTGACACCGCTTCAGCTGACCGTATCAACAATAATCTTGGCCACATCGACGGCAACATCTTGATCAGCTGTGTGAAGTGCAACCCCGCTCGTAAAGACATGTCCCTCGGGGGATTTCGATACAAGAATTTGCTTGAGTTCAACTCGGATAGACTGGTATATTCTATTGATCGGGAGGAAAAGGATATCTACGCTAAGATGAAGGCCAACATCGCCGGAGGTCCATCTATTATCTTCAATCGCTACGTTAAGCGCAATGAGACGAAGATTCGTGGTGGCAAGGTCTGTAAGAAAATTACCGGATACGATGCTAACGCTCTATACCTGTGGGCACTTGGTAATGAGATGCCATGCGGTCGATTGACTACAGTGGAAGCGTATGAATGTATCATCGACGATATCAAGACCGATAAAATATTTGGCTTTCTCGAGTGTGATATTCACACACCAGAGAACCTCAAACAGTACTTTGGTGAGATGACTTCAATTTTCAAGAATGTACGGATCGACTGTACAAATGAGAGCGTCATTGGTAAGCACATGTTCGATCACAATGAGGCGCGCAAGCAAAGCCGAGCAAAGCCAGCTCGCAAGCTGATTGGTAGCTACTTTGGTGAAAAGATTCTCATCTACACTCCTTTGCTCAAGTGGTACCTTTCTCATGGTATGGAGATCACCAAGACTTACTGCTTTGTCAAGACCAGCTTTCACAAGGCTTTTGCTCCCTTTATGGAGGCTGTATCAAATGCTCGACGAGAGGGTGATGTTGATAAGTCTAAGGCTATGATTGCTGAGATGATGAAACTTGTAGGCAACAGTGCTTTTGGTCGATCTGGAATGGACATGAGCAAGCACAAAGAGGTAAGTATGAGTCGAGCGACAAAGCAATTAAGAACAAGATCGAACACTTTACGTTCCATGGGTTGGAAGAGCTTAATGATGCGTGTGAAATCACCATGAAGAAACGCCGTATTAATAACAAGAACCCAATCCATGTATCGATTGCTATCTATCAGCTTGCTAAGCTACGTATGCTTCTACTACGACTGCATAGATTTCTACTTCGACCGCTCTGACTTCCAGTATCAGGAGATGGACACTGATTCAGCTTATATCGCTTTCAGCTGTGAGAATCCGTTTCAAGACTGTATCAAGCCTGAGCTACTTGCCCACTTCAAGTAGCATAAATACGATTGGTTCCCACGCGACTAAAACACTGAGGTAGCTAAGTTTGATCGCCGTACTCCTGGTTTGTTCAAAGATGAATGGTCAGGTGATGCTATGGTCTCACTATCGAGTAAGAACTATATTTGCTATCTACCTGACGAATCTTACAAGGTAAAAGTTTCAGCGAAGGGTATTCAGCAGGGAGGTGGTCGAAACAAATGGTGTTCTTAATCCTGATGGGTTTGAGACTGTTGTACGGGATCGCATCACGCTACAAGGTACAAACAAGGGGTTCAGACTGTCGAAAGAAACCAAGTCTATCATCACCTATACTCAAAACAAAACAGCGCTCAACTACTACTATGACAAACGCCGAGTACTTGGTGATGGTATCACGGCTGAACCACTTGATATTTAAGCAGCTACCCACTGGGGATTTTTTTAAATGTAAATATAGATCATGAACGCGCTACTAAAGAAACTCTACTATGACCGAAAAACCGGCTTTATCGGAGCTCAAGCTATGCATCATAAGGCAAAGGAGTTAAATCCTAAGTTAACTTTCAAAATCGTAAAGGATTGGTATGCGAGTCAGACTGATATTCAACGATTTCAGGAGCAGAAAAAGCGATTCAACGGCTTCAAAATAGCTTCGCATAACCCCAACTCTTGGCAAATGGATCTTGCGTTTTGGGAGAAGCGACCAATTTTGACAGCTATCAATATCAACTCAAGGTTGGGCTACGCAAAGCTCATGTCAAACAAGACTGCGCCAACTGTATTAGCAGTGCTTAAAGCGTTTGTTCGCCTCCACAAAGTTGATATCCTGACAACGGATAACGGTAGCGAGTTCATAACCTAACAGGCTCAAGAATACTTCAAATCCAAGAAAATTGAGCACTACAACAACGATCCCGGTGATCAAGGTACTATGGGAAAAATCGAGCGATTCAACAGAACGTTAAAGCAGAGACTAACAATGATGTCTCCCAACAGGATTGCGCAAAAGCTTATTGCCGATGTTATCGAAAACTACAATACCACGTTTCATCGCTCAATTGGTATGACCCCAAATGAAGCAAAAGGCAAAGTAATGGATGCGGATCTGAGTCATAATCAGGTGGAAGCCGATACAATTGAGAAGGAGTTTGAGATCGGATCACGCGTATTATACCGTCTCCAGAAGCAGACTTTTGATAAAGAAGCTGCTCGATGGAGCCAAGTAGTCTATAAAATCGTTGGAATAGATGGCTACCGAGTCCAAATCCGTTCAAAAAATGGTCATACCCTCTACAAGGCACCAAATGATCTTAAATTAGTTAAAGCAGAGACCACAGATGCTACTTTTAGTCGAGGCAAAATTCTTGAGGCGGGGAAGATCTTGGATCACAAGAAGATACGCTCTGGAAGGTATAAATATCTGATAAGATGGCTTGGTAATGAGCCTGACTCTTGGGAGCCACAAGATAATCTGCGGTTAATCAATAAGAACAGGAGATCAACTCTTGAGAGAGATTATTGGACGCTAAAAAAATGAGCCATGATTAGCTTTTAAAACTAAATTGATAGAGATATCCTCCGTAAGCTTTGACCCATATATTATTTTTAATATTTTTTGTGAGAATATGAATTATCTGACTTTATGTATAGACACTGATCTCGTAATAATGTGCCCAACTTGTGTAGAGAAAGAACGTGAGCTTGTGAAACTTCGACACAAGCTGTGGATCATCCAAGAAGTAAGTCGACTCAAGAATGAGCTGCTTAATCTTGATGCAGCTTCAATTTTTCGGAAAACGGTAGCCAATCAAAAGTACAAGCATGAATTGGAAGCAATCTTTGGCGTCCCGTTCCATTGTATTAAAGTTATTTGAATCTTCTCAATGAGCGAAACCGTATCTGCCATTCTTACTTACCTTCCCGTCATGGCTCAGTTATGCCGAGCTATTGGTAATTTGAGTACTCATTTTTTATGGCTCACAACATATAGATACGATGTTTCCAAATTTCACATCCCTCGCTCAGAGAGAGCAAAAACGACAGGAGCTTCTTGAAAGAGCTCAGCGTCGCGTTCGTCAAGCTAAAACGAAGCGTGAGATGTACGAAGTCGCTTCATGGGCTACTGACATTTCAAGTGGAATTACTACAGCATCCAGTAAAACAACTGCAACAACTCAGACAGACTCAACATCAGAGTCATCTGAGCCCTAAAAAAACGCTGATTGATGAATACTCCCAGACAAGCCCTGAGGTATCAACTCCTACTATGGTAGATGCCGAAGCTACTGCTAAGCCTGATACTAATCATGCTGGAGCACAAGCAAGGCCTTCATTAATTGATGTTAAGGTTGGTGAGGATGAAAAACCAGCGGATGAGAACTTATTTAGTGATGAAACCATCGATGAAATCGAAGAACAGAAGCGATCAAAACAAGCGGTTGCTGATATATATGAGGTTTATCATATTCTTGCAGAGTTGGGTATCCATCCTCTTTCGTCTAACGGACGTCAGCTAACGAAGTATTATATTGGAAATGGCGCTAAGACATACAGTATTAGGTTGAAGAAGCTTGTTTTAGTTCCAAGCATCGATTGGTCAGAAACATATGACCATATTCGTGTGGTTCTAACTAATGACATTCGATTTCTCAATTACATCAATGAAAAGAGGGAACACGACAAAATGGGGAAGGATGATAAAAATACCCCCCAACAGATATGGCAATATATTGGATCAAAAAGGAACAGAGTCAATGCTTCAGAAGGAGATATTGCTGATCGCACCAAACAGAGATTTGGGTATCGCAGTTCGCAGCGTTCTTCATCGAGAGGACAGTTTTCTCTTCGATAATTCAACTTCAACAGCGAGTGATCAGTCTGATACCAAACTCAAATTGTTTTGGACCATTAGTAAAAATAAGGAATTACTTGAGGCCAATGGTTTAGAAAAGAAGATTGTTCCCATCCTTAAAGGGACAGCAGCCAAATCATCACCTGTTGATGAAAATGGTTATGTATGGGTCGATGGTAATTCAATCAGCGTCTTTGGTAAGAGTAGCAATCGAGCAAAACAAGCGATCACGAAGGAGGTCAATTGGCAACTTACGCTACGTTCATTTATCAATATGATCAGAGGCAGAGGACTTCAGTTAGAGGTAATCGGGAAGAATGACGAGGAAATTGACGTAAAGGATTTCACACCAGGCGGCGGAGAAGCTAAATATGGCACGAGGAGTGGTATCGATGAAGAGATGAACCCAAAGCTGAGCAACGCGGACAATGATGCTAAAAAGATTTTGACTGATTATTACACACAACTTCATTCGAGGGGTATTAAAATCCCTTTTCGACTAAAACCAATTGTACAGACAACTGATAATGCTAAACCCCATCCAAATATTATTTTGGTGAGCCATCTGGATCCAGACCACTAAACATTAGAAATGGAGAGCACAAACAAGTATCTGGTGAAGCTTGGAAAGGGGCCAATGAAGGTATCAGATGGATGGATACATTTCTATCGCTGCTTGATGGATTTGAGGATTTGGATAGATATCTCAAGGATGTTGAGTATCCATTTCCATCAAGTGATGAAGAAGCAGCTGAATTGGTAAAAGAGAAGAAACTAAATAAGCAACGACGTAAAAACCTTGATGATAACCTCAAAATAGTAAATGAGGTGATCCTTAAATCGGCCTATGATATCAAGCGTCAAAGTAATGAGCAGTATGATCACGACGATAACTTGCAAAAGGTTCATGATGACTCGGAGGCAGCCTTTCAAGCTTATGGTGAAGCGCAGAAGCGATATGAAGAAACTAAAAAGGCAGTGAAGGGGTCAAACTCAAAATCAGCAAGATCAGCGTTGAATGCAGCGACATCAGCAATGAAAGCGACAAAGGCAGTCTATTCAGCGAAGTCAAAGCAATACACTCAAGCTTTACATGGAAAAACAGATGTAGAAGACTTTAATGACCGACAAGATCAACGAAAGGTAAAAGGCGTTCTTAATGATATGGTTTATGTAGTTAGTGGGAGTGGCTTGAAGGGGCGTGGTCTAAGAGGTGCTGGTGTTGCTCCATTGGAAGGTGCAATTCGTCGTGGAAGAACCTATAATCTCAATGAGATTCAAGGTGTGGCGACTCCAAGCGCCTACCTTTATCGTCAGCTGGGTAGCAAGTACATCCGTTTGCCTGATCTTGATGCTAAAACCCTTGTAATCGTACAGCCCCATCGATGTAAATGCGGACCTAAATGCCAGATCAGTGATAGTCTCCAAACCATGATCAGAACCCTTGTGTATAAGAACCATATCGATCAAGCCGCTTACGATAAGCTCAGTATCGATGATAAAAAGCTGTTTAAAGAGATCCTCGCCATTACTCATCTTCAGTACAACTTTCATGATAAGCTAACGGACCCTCTGGAGACACTTAGAGCTGAGTACGATAAACTTAAAGGAGAGATGGAGTTAGGGAACGACAATCCAAGTATCATCAAGCAGCTCAAGTCTCTCACAGTAGATATGTACAGCAATCGAATGATTGACGATAAAGAGTTTAAGGAAATTATAACTCGACTACTGTAGAAGCATGTTCTTCTTCAACCCACGCATTATTTCCAGTTCAGGTGGTAGCTATGGCGATAACGCCGATCTCAACGTCGCCGAGCTTGAAGCCATTATGAAGAATCTGATCATTCAAGATCGCCCCCAGAAAACTCAGGCAGCTGTTAGGGCTACTGACCTTGAGAAGTCTATCAGGAAGGTTGATGCATCGACTCAGACAGAGGGTGGTCGCGTCTGGGCTTACCAACCGACAAAAAAACTAAAACTGTGAAGACGTTCGCTATCTAAGCAATACCGCTTCGTACAAGTCTATTTGCACAGCCTCGATAGACTGAAATGTTATTATCGCTGATAGAAACCTCAAGTATGGCAGACTCTCCCTCGGGGGGTTGGGTGGGGAGGAAAACACTATCACCAAGAACAATAATTTTATCAGCTTGGAGCATGGTCGATCCCACAATCTGACGCGGGTCATCGGTAGTCAAATTCGTTTTGAGCTCTTTACTCGGTCCGCAACCCATGTTGTATATCACTACCAAAGATCTTTTTTCGATAGGAAATCAGCACTATACGGAGGATAATCAACTTTGTGTCTTCTATAGTATCTCCTACGACGATCTGGATCGTTGTGATCAAGGTGTGAGGACGCTTTCAAAGGGGTTTGATCCCGAAATTGTTGGTATCTACTATCACCAAAATCAATTTTTCGTAGCTTTCCAGTATCAATGCGTACCCATACTCGATACTTCTTGGAACTTGATGGACTTAACTCCCAGCGCTCAATCCTCATGATTGCTCTATATTAGCCAAACGATTTTTCAGATCTTCAATCTCAGACAACATATGCTGAATCATTTTCATGTTGTATGCAGCAATCCGACTGTAATCAATGTTTAGCTGTTGCTTATCAGGTTCAAGCGTTGGATCTTTCCCTTCTTCGATATCATCCCTATAAAATATACTGATTAAATCGGTTAGGTGAGCTGAGACGAGGTCTTGAGCGATGAGGCCTACCTCTTGACCAGGGCGATTCTCCGATTCGATCCAGTCATACAAAACTACATCACAGGTATCGTAGAGACGCTTGATTCGATCGAGTGGCGCAATCTGGATGTTCTTCTTCAATCGGCGGTCGCTCGTCATCGCCATGGCTGTACAAGCGATGTATCCTCCGAATATACCGGCGACGCTGTATGTGATCGGTCCAAGAGCCGACTCTGTCGCGCCAGAGTCCGTTCGGAGCCTATAAACGGTTAAACCACCGGAACCAAAAACAAAACTGTTGCTACCTGATATATGCAGAGGAACGTTTGGTGTTGTAGTTCCAAGTCCTAAGCGCCCTGTCGTAGTTAAAATCATTGACGTCGAGTTATTGATACCAAATCGAAGATCATTATTGTGTCATTACCGAACCAGGTCGCGTTGGTACTTGTACCACTCGATCCGTTGCTCACTTCGATTTGAAATTGAACTGGGGTTATATTCGATCCAGATAGGGTCATCATTCGGGTATAACTCCCATCTAAGTAGCTATACCCTGATCCTTTGATTGATATATATTCATTCGTTGCTGTAGAGTTGATACCGAGCTCTGTCAGCGATCCTACTGTCGTAATTTGCGATTGGTTGCCATATGCTAAGAACCCATTGATGAACCCACCGAAATCGATGTTTCCTGTCGTATATAGACTTGATAATGTCAGCAAGCTCGGAATAGATGTTAGGAAGCCAGAGAGATCATAATATGTCGAACCCTGTCGTAAGTTTGTGCAACTAATTGTACTGGCCGATACCATATTAATATGTGCGATATTTAATCTCGAGTCGCAATAAAACTTTATTGGCTGTAGCACTGCCAAAACTAACTCCGGATATGTATTGTAGGAGACTAAGATCGTACGTATTCCCGTTCTGGCGATATTCTCGACAATCGATGTAGCTTGAAGCGCCTGTTATCGATATCGAGCGCGATGATCCACTGAACGATAAATTTCCAACCGAAGTGATATTCGGTTGAGAAGCTGTTTGTAGCGTACCAGTAATGTTAGTGGCACTTAGCGATGAAATGCCGGAGATATTACCTGAAGCACCCAGAACAAGAGCAGATCCTATCGATGCCGTTCCTGGCACTACTCCGCTAAGGTAGTTCATCCTGTAATCATCCTTACTCAAATACAGAGTTTGCGCGTAATCAAAGGTTAGATAACCACTGGTGTCCAATGTCAGATTGAACGCGGGGTTATAGATTGATGATTGAAAGTTGGTTGTGGATATGAAAAACCAGAACTCATTTTGTTTAATCCTATATAGATCAAACGATTTTAGTCATGAGCGCTATTCCAAACTACGGTGGTTCGCTACCGAAAAATTACAAGTCAGCCGCTATGGGTGATATCCCAGCACTTGACATTAAAAAATTATTTAGAATGGTGGTCCTTGGTCCATCGTTGATGACTACAGCAACGATAAGCTACTTCAAAAGAATATCTTCTCACATTACTACACCAGGGGCCGACACTTCAAATTGAGTACCATACTCCTAATCCACAGCTACTTTGCTACTGATAAGATGATTCGATTGAATTCGGAGTATGTAGCGATCCTAAAGGCTAATTCGAAGTGTGATCTTCAGATGGTTGTACGTGATTTCAACATCAAGGGCGTTGATGATCGATCAATCGTCTATTACTATAATAAAGCCACTGAGCGCAAAGGACAAATGTTGTTCATAGATTCTGTCAAAGGTCAAATCAGATACAATTTTGACAGACCAATCACGATTGAAGACTAATTTCAATTTACCGATCAGAAATATGGTTAGAATCATATACTAATCAATATGGCAAGCTTTCTGAAACTTGACTCTACCAATCTCGTTAAAGACGGATACAATTCGTCTTGGAAGTATTCTTTTCCTGGTTCGGCTGCTGACTTTCGTGATGTAGCTTGTGCTGTTCAATCCATCACGATGTACAACTCCGAATACAATATCGATGCTGCTCAGTTCTGGAACAATAGCTTGAAAATTGAAGTTCCTACTGCCGGAACAACATCGACACTCAGTATAACACTCCCTGATGGAATTTATACATACACTGATATTAGTCGGAGCATTCAGATGGCTCTCGTTAATGCTGGAGCGTATTTGATCAATCCATCTGGGGAAAATGTCTTCTATATCCAATTATCAGAGAATAGCGTGTATTATGCTGGCCAGTTTGATTTCAGCCCCACACCAACGTCTCTACCTACTACAGGTGGTACTTGGGTAAGACCTGCTTCAGGATTGTACTCCTCTGGAGGTACTGGTTTGCCGACTATTATTCGTGTTCCTCGACTAATCATTGATAACGCGTCTTTTGGGAAGGTAGTAGGACTTCCTGCTGGTACGTATCCTTCTACCTCTGCGACGGTTGCAAGTGCTCAGCTCTCGAATATCATTCCTCAGATTCACCCTACCAGCTCATACATCGTTCGCTGTGATCTGATCAAATCAGTATGCTTGGATGAACTGTCTCAATGGCTCGCGTACCTCAATCACGATCAGTATCTATAATCAGAATGATCAGAAGGTCAAGTTCCGCGACACTTCCGTCTCAATCATGCTCTTGCTGAGACCAAAAAAATAAGTTGGCTAACACTACTTTTTTTTAATCAAAAGCTCATAATCCAAATGATCTAGCTATCATAGGCTTCTTGCTCATAGCTCGAATCTTAGCCATGTGATCCTTAGCTTCTTTTGAATCCTTAGCAAATTTCTTACCCTTCGTGGCTACTCCTATTCCATAACGACGACGGACCTCGCCTCGAATAGACTTAATTAGATCCCCATGCTCAGGCTTCGTTGTCTTACTCAGTAGAAACTTCTCTCCAGCATCAACTGCATCGGTTAGAACTCCTTTACGTTTTGCATAGGATAGAGCATGCTTTGCTGTCTTCCTCACATCTGCAATTGATAGAGACCACCTTCTTTCTCCACATCGCTGTCAGAGTCGTATATGCCGACTCCTGTCAATGACTTCATTGCTGCTCTGACAGGGATTGCGGCTTGAGGAGCTCCAAATGCCGTTACAAGAGCTGGTACTGCTGCATCAAATCCTTTGCTGAGTAATCCACTATTCTTTACAAATTTGAACGCGGAGGATAGACCAGACTTAATCTTACCCCAAATAGAGCCTCCTTGGGCTCGCTTATAACCCTTCTTAATATCATGCCTGGTAATGTCAAGACGCACGCCGCGACTTGCCTTTCGAGCTGTGATCACCTTCTCATAAGAGGCTGGATGGAGATGGATAACAGAGCCACTACCCTTGAGTTGATCAGCTGTCAGACTTAGCTTACCAGTCTTGAGAGCTTTGGTCAGCTTGGGAGCTGGTACGTCGCTTGAAATAGTTAGTTCGCGATACATTATTGCTATATATATATAAATAGAAAATGCATACTATTCCGATAAATAATGTACTATATTATATAGTATTAGTACATTTGTATCATGATCCGACATATCTATCGTATCATCCATTTGGAAAGCGACATTCAATACGTTGGTTCTACGTTTAATGAACACCGTAAGAGATGGCAGATGCATAAGAAACATTACCACGAATGGCTAAGTGATAAGCATCGGGGTATGGCAATCTACACTTACTTTCAACAACATGAGTTTGATAAGTTTAAACTGGTCCTGATCAAAAGCTACGAAGTGGAAGATCGTACTCACCTTGAAGCCTATGGACAATTATGGATTAATAACATAAACTGTGTCAATAAGTATAATCCATTCAGAACCGCTAAGCTCTATAATAGACAGTATAAGAAAGCATATCGAGAAGCTAACAGAGAAGCCCTTAACGCAAAGAAAAATGAGAAGCACCACTGTGAATGTGGTGGAAAATATACGTTATCACACAAAGCTGTCCATTCCACATCTAAGAAGCATCAAAAATGGCTAAGTCAAAATAGTTAAATTCAGATCTCTGAATCGATTTAATATACTCATCTTGTTTTTTTGTTTGCAATTTAACCAGAGCATACACCATATTCCACACTAGTTGCCATACGTACCTTGGTAATGTTTAGAGTTGTACTTACCGATTCCGTACTTTGTTGGGGCTGCCTCGCCCATTGAATCGAAGAATTCACTATCATTAACGGCCGTCCAGTGTCCTACATCCATATTAGCTTGTCGTAGCAAAATCAGATATGTACCTTTCTTTGGGAGCGGCTTCGTTATCTCACTTGATTCAAAGGTATCATCGAGATGTACCCCAATACGCTTGGCAATTTTGATAAGATCGTGGTCGGATGTGATAGGCTTGACGAGCTCCATAATAACTAATTTTGAAAAAGTATATTACATGTCATATAGAATCTCAACAATGCGTGAAACTCAACTATCCGACCAATATTTGTACCAGAGCTCTCTCAAGAGCGATCCGGAGATTAAAGTCTCCGCTGGCAAGCGTGTGCCGTTTGTTATCGATCTTAATCAAGGCTCGTACCAAAATGGCGTTTTTACTATTGACGCTACGGCTCAGCTAAACGGAAGTGAGGGCTTCGCCTGCCTTCGTGATGCGTACATCATGCTACCATACGAGGTATCGATGAAGAATACGCACGCTACAAATGTACAGTTTGCAGCCAACCGATTTTGTGTTGCTCCCAAGTGTGGCGACTTTAACGTCATCGATTCGATATCGCTTGAATTCAATGGTAAAACCATTGTCTCGATGGCAGACTACAAGCTGTTCTGGAACATTATCCGCGCTCAGACCGGGTACAGTCCTCAGTATGTCGAGAAGCGTGGGGCTGAATCGTTTCTATACCCGGATGCTGCTCAATCAACCAAGTACAGCGCTACAGCTGTTAATGCTGGAGATGGGTATTCGAATAACACGGCAATCTCGACCTCCTTCGTCGCCGGTACTGTTTCTGCTTCAGCGTCGGTTGCAAATGATGGTTTTGCAAAGCGTCTTCTTTCAAACGTCCAAATGCTGGTGCTGACTCATCTACGACTTGGCCATCTACCGGTGCTGCTGCTGCAACAACTACCATCGCTAATCAGCTTGGACGTGGTGGTTTCGCAGCTGGATCTGGTGCTGCTGGTGCTATTATGGGAACGTCGAACTATATGTTGAAAATCAAACTTGTGGATCTTCACCCGACTTTTTAGGAGCTTGACTTGATGGCTAACCCACAAATCCGTCTTCGTTTCCGCGTTAATCAGGGCACTTCAGCTATCGATATTGATAGCTCCCTTAGAATGGCGCTAACGAGTACTACACTTTCGAGCGGTAATACTTGTCCATTTATGGTTGCTTCATCTGCAAGTAACAATCCAATGAATAGCGCACTTTCTGTTGCGGGTTCGATTGCAGTTTCTTGGGGTGCTGTTGCCAATGCACTTGAACCCACTATTGATGGAACTTACATGCCTTTCACTACGTCTCGCCTGTATGTACCGTTAGTAGTAATAGCCATCATATTACACCGACAGTTTTTTTCTTAGCTTTTTTATTTAACAAGGAGATTAGGGCTAACCGTTTCGAATGCAATGCTATGACTTTGACGACACAACCTCTCGACCACCTTAGAACGAGAGAAAGCGCCACCACTTCAGAAGTAGTTTTAAATGCTCTCGTCTCTTTAGAAGCGACAGCCGGTTTCAACGAGGACAACCTCTCGACCACCTGAGAGTGAGAGGAGCAGGCAACACTTCAGATATAGCTTCACAACCTCCTTGAGACTGAAGAAGACTCGGATAGACTTTGAAAACCAAATTCAGATTGATCCTGAAGGATAAACTACTAAGTCTATAGGCAAGGTTTCAATATTAACAATGTGCAACTTTATTATGAAAACTGGTGAGCTGTGTCCAAAATCGAAATCGAAGGAAAGGTGCTGGATCCACCCGATAAGTAAATTCCCTGTAGCAGTATCGGATATTGATAAAGCAGAGAAAATGATGGATATTATTTTGAAGGCTCGACTCCATCATAACGTTTCATGTCCATGTGGTAAGTCTATGAAGCGTTGGAATTACGCGCATCATTGTACTTACCCAACGCATAAAGCTTGGGTTTTGACCATGCCAACTTCGGAGAACGAGCATTTATGGAGCATAAACCACTCGATGTAAATGCTAACATCTTGGTGAATGATGAGCGAACTAATGGATTTACTTCAATGCAATGAATCCAGTCATACTTTGTTTTCCTTTCAAGTTTCATATGGGTTATTGAGACAAAAAGAAGTCATTGTCTTACATCAGCTCATCAATAGCAGCACATAGCTTCGGCGCCTTTTCAGTTACGAATTTGGATGCACGCAACCACTGTAGATATTGTTCATCAATAGCAAATACTTGCTTTACGGACTTGCCCTTGTACTTCCCGAAATTTAGAAGGTACGATCCATCATCGGATCCATTTGCAAACTTGCTCATAAGAAAATTGGCAATTTCCTCATCTAAATTTGGTTGATTACGAAGCCAGCGACACTAGCTAGGATCCTTTTCGTACACCGTCTGGATAGAGCAGTCTTTGTACTTGCCGAACGTAATAGCTGTGTCCATGGTATCTATATAGATAGATGGCATACTTTATCAAAATATTAATTATTTAAGCCGTAGTGAAATCAAGAACCGCACCCGTTAGACGATCGTAGGAGAGCTCTTGCTCACTCACAACCAATACGAGCATGTTTGTACCCTGGCAACCAGCATTAACACCTTGGACCTGAATGGCCTGAGGTACATCACGTTCCGTTAGTCGACTAACGTCAGCAATCAGAACGCGGTTAGTTAGCGACCAGGTCTGATAGACAAGAAGACCATTCACCGGCTCAGGAGTCAGATCACCATTAATCGAAGCGATCTTAGCGATTTCATTAGTGAAGTGGTGGAAGTCATAGTCGTGGCTGATGTCAAACGTCTGCTGGGAACCAATAGGAAAGTTGCGGATACTGGAACCAGGGTGAAGAGTCCAGGGAGCCGAATCAAACGGACTCTGGAACTCTTGTACAGCCGCGGAAGCGAAACTACCAGTCTGCTCAGCGAAAGGAAGGAGAATAACTTACTTAGCATTCTTAACAGAAGTCGATAGCTGAAGATCGAATGCAGCATTAAGCTGCGTCGATTGCTTACCAGTACCAGCACGCTGGTAGAACCATTGAGCATAGCAATCATTGTATCGAACCTTCTTCACAGGCTTGGAGATAATTGCCTGAGGGTTCTCAAGATGTACGAACGGTACATACAGACGAGAAGTAGTGAATGGCATGTAAGTACCATCAATATTAGGCTCAACCGCATTGACAACAGCACCCCACGAAATACTGAACGGGGCAGAAGCAGCAAAAACACCAGCCATAGGATTACCAGTAGAAGATGCCGCAACCATCACAGGACACACATTACCACTCGCGAGAGTAGTACTGGTTAGCGACATGCCCTTCGAAGCATCTACAGCAACAGACGAAGTACCCTGATTGACGCGGAAACGCAGGCGGATTTGAGGGTTAGCCATCAAATCGAGCTCCTTGAAGATCGGATGAAGATCAGTTAGCTTAACCTTAAGCATGTAGTTCCACGTTCCCATAATAGCGTTAGCAGTAGCAGCACCAGCTACGAAAGCACCACGAGCCGTTTGGTTAGCGATGGTAGTAGAGGCAGCAACGCTGCCAACCGAAGGCCACGCCGTAGAGAAATCAGAGCCGGCATTAGGAGGGTTCGATAGAAGTCGGCGAACAAAGCCATCATTAGGGATAGATGCTCCACCAGTGGGTCCGGTGGTAGTAAAAGAAGATGAAAATGCTGTAGTGTTAGTGTATCCATCTCCAGTAGTCGATCTCGTGGCAGAGCTGTACAAAGCGGACTGAGCGGCATCAGGAAATAGGAAGGACTCCGCTTCATGCTTTTCAACGTACTGAGGACTATACTCCGTCTGAGCACGGACATTGTTCCAAAATAGCTTGTAATCAGCCATCGAGACAATGGTCTTGCCATTGAGTTCCAGCGACATGCTATCAAAGACATTCCAGTTGCCACACTTTAGAGTAGCACAGAAACGATTGACAGCAGCGGTCTGAGCAGTAGCACCATTCTTCATCGATACCTTGTAAGGGAGCATGATGTAAGCATCGCGAAGACAGGCGAATCCTTCAGAACCGTTAAGCTGAGCAGTAGCATCAATGGTAATGACACCATTCTGGTACGAGCCCTGATTCAGATCGATAACAAACGGTACTCGTTTGCCAGAAGATACCTTGATCTCCGGATCGCTCTTGAGCGAGCTCTGGTACAAATATTGGTCGGATAGTTGAGTTTCACTCATCGTTGATTTTATATGGTTTCTCATGTAGTTTGAACGAAATTAATTATGAAGAGCGACCTTATCAAGCCGATCACGTCCGATCATGATCTGATCGATCTCGCGAAAAAGCTTGGCGTACATCTCGATAGCATCTATGAATCGAATGAAATAACAAAACCTATCTCAAAGAAAGGTTCAAATCTGGTTCTACTACAGCCACCTAACCTCGAGGTTGGCCACTGGACGGCTGTACATGATGGGGAGTACTTTGATAGTATGGGAGAGGCAGCTCCAACAAAGTATGGTATTGGAAAATACAATCCCAAGCAATACCAAGTACTTACGGGGATTATTGTGGTCTCCAGTGATATTCCAGGCCCCAAGCTGACCAAAGCTTTCAAGACTGGTAAGCTAAGTCTTACAGCTAACCAACTCAAGGGTAGTGGATCAGTTATCCATCTTCACCCCGCCTCATATGAGAAGGCACTCAAGGATCGCAAGGCAGGTCGCGGTGTGCGTCTGGACATTACAAGACATGAAGTCAAGAAAGGATACAAGCGAGCTCAAGGAGGTTCTATCTGGTCCAAGGTATGGGGCGACATTAAATCTGCATTCAAGTCCGCAAAGGACTCTGGTTTGCTATCCAGAGCTGCTGATGTTGCTGTCCCCGCCCTTGCAACCGCACTCGGAGCTCCACAGGGTGCTTTCCCAGCACGAGCGGCAATTCGTTCCATGACTGGTATCGGTGTTTATGATTCTGATAGTGATAAGGAAGGAGGTCGTCTAACTATGACTGATGTTAAGAAAGGAGCGAAGCGTGCTCTTTCGTATGCTAAACGTAGAGGAATTCTAACCGATGTAGCCGATTCTGGGGAGAAGTACCTACTATCTAAGGCGACCAAGCCTGAGCATGGAGACCCAATCAAATCTATTCGAGGTGAAGTCCGTCGTAGTTATGGAGTAGGCGTTGCCAAGCCAAAGGGTAAGAAATTTGCTAAGGGTTCCCAGGAAGCTAAGGATCACTTGGCTAAAATTCGCGCAATGCGTAAGAAGCGTATGGTAGCTGGATCATTCCGTTTGTGAGAAGAAAAAGAAGCATTAGCTAGCTTATTTTTTTGGTCTCAGCAACAACATTATTGAGACTGAAGTATCACGGAAGATTACCTTCTTGTCATTTTTGTTATAGATACTGATAGTAATTGTAGAGCGAGATCCATTATGGCAACTCATCCATGCATACTGACTCGGTTTATATGAAATAAGCTGTCCAATTGCTGCATCACCTCTATCAAATGCACTGACAATATCACCAGATGCAACGTATTCATTTTTGAAGAGATCGCAACGTACGATGTATGAACTGGTGGGGTGAATCTGAGGAATGATGTTAGACAGCTGAGCACTTGCAACGATCGCTGAGGCAGCGGGATAGGTACCTGCGGTTAGACCAACTACCTTTGCAAACTCAACATTATCGATAATAAGACGAGGGACGCGAGTTGTGGTAGGTAATCCAGTACCATCAGATGAGTATAGACCAGTTGCAGGTCTTGTCCAAGTACCACCGATAGTTGGAAAAGTTGTCGGCGTAGGGGGAAAATCTACCTGACAAGCGTAATAGACACTGTTTTCACTCAGCTTTAGGTAGAAGACGTTATTTCCTGATGGGTCGATCAAATATGCGCCAGCATTGGCAAGGGCGGTCTGAATACTACGATTAATATCATCATAAGAATAAATACCATCCGGGAGGTAATGCTGATAGTAGAGGTGGTAGCCGCAGTCGGGACTTCGATCTTGAAGCTTGTGTTTTGGAACTGCATCGCGTCGATATTATTTTCCGAGTTGTACATGCTAATGCTTTGGACTGCACATACTACATCACGAAAGTCAGCAGCTGAACCAGAGAACGAGTATTTCCAATTTGAGTTGTAGTTTCTTGAACGAGATTAGTACTGTCGAGTTTCAGGAAGCGCACCATTTTAGTTGTATATTTATGAAATCATATTTAAGCGATAATCTGATAAATATAAGACTTTATATAGATGTGATAGGCCGCGTATATAAGATTACCAACGAAGACGAGTCGATTGTTTATGTGGGTAGTACCACCTCTACACTGAAGAAACGATGGGGTCAGCACAAAAGTGCTTTTAGTGCATGGATGGAAGGCAGAGAGTTAACGTCGTGTTCTATCTATATACACTTTAAAGAGTTTGGCATTAACAACTTCATGATCACTCTCATAAGCGAGCATGACATCGGCGACCGTGATCAATTGCGTGAGTTTGAACAGTTATTAATCAATCGAACTAACTGTGTAAATCTACAACGAGCAATTAAAACTATTGAAGAGCATCAAGAGTATCAGCACAACTACTATGTTTCTAACGCACAGTAAACTTCAAGAATATCAACGACAATATCGAGCTGAAAATAGAGAACGAGTATTGGCTCCTAAAAATGAGAAAATGGGATGCGATTGCTGGTCTAACTATTCAAGAGATAATAAAGCAAGACACAGACGTTCTAAGAAGCACCTGCGCTGGATGGAGGAGCAGACTTAAAGATCGTCGGGATTGATTACTTCGTTTAAATTGTACCTGAGCTGACTCTTAACGATATCTAATAGTAATACCTGACCTTTTTCTACGATCGATTGCTTTACTGTATGCGATCACCATTTTATTGTCATCGATATTATTGATATTGAAGTCCTTGACCACCATCTGTAAATCACGCTTCGAATTAGCTTTTAGGATCGCTACGTACTCTGAATTCAAGCGAATCATCTTATCAGTAGCAAAGTAGCTGTGGCTAAGGAATATGGTACTCAATTTAAAATGTCTTCCGCGAGTGAAGTAATGTGAAAATATGTTCTTCTGAAGTAGCTTATCGTTGCTTAGTCAACTATGATGATAAGCTCAGGTTTGTTGGAACTCATAGGTGTATGGCGTACTTGATCGACCATAGGTGGTGTATCGGGGTCAGCGAAAGTAATGAAATCTTCCAGTTTATCTCGGAGGTATTCATACAACTCTTGGTGTGGATTGCGGGCGATGATCGTTAGATGCGCGAATACGTGTGGGGAATGCTTGAGGATGAACATACAGAAGTTGTTCTTCCCACAGAACAAGGGACCAAGGACAACCATTCTAAACAACTTTTTGATGTCAAGCGCAGGGTGTCGCCCATACCAGCAGACTTGAATTTCTTTGGCAAGGAAGCGCCGAAATCTGGAATACCACTCATGATCGTGTCTTTCATCACTCGGTCTGTATAGCTCGAGACAAAAATAACTATGAGTTCAAGTTTCTCTTATCCCCAGCCAATTTTACATCGCCTATCTATAACCCCGCATTCTATCTAACGTTGGATGCCAGTGGATATCTTACCTATGAGTATGCGCAGACGCTTTACCTCGATAAGAATGATTATCGCTTGTCTTATATTACAGGGATTACCCAAGGAACAGCAACACAAGGTGTAGCCCTTGTTCCAGGTACTAATTACGATATTAGTGGAATTGGAGCATTGTCATGTAGCAGTCTAACTGTTAACGGTTCCAGCGTATCATCGCCCCCATCGTACCTAGTCAGGATCATGCCTGGCACGGCCGCAAACAACAAAGCGTTGGTTCTTGGAGCCTCGGGAGAAATCGGAACGATAACATCGCTGACAGCAACTAATATCTATGGAACGCTACAGACCGGAACGCAAACAGGTATCACATCTTTAGGAACGCTTTCAGGGCTGACTATCGGAGGCAATCTAAGTTTTACAGGAGCATCGCGAACGATAACTGGTTTGAGCAGCATCTCGGCGACGACTCTCACTGGAGCTGTTTCAGGCTCTCAAACAGGTATTACAGCTGTTGGAACGCTATCTAACCTAACGCTTTCGACAGCTGGAACGGGCCTTCAGATACCATCAATGAAATTTTGGAACTCAACGACATCATTGTACGATACGTTCAATCACTCATACTACATCGGAGTATCTCTGGGAGGCGTTGTAGCTTCTAAAGCTCTGGTAGTCGATTCAAACAAGGATATTGGTAGTATCCGTACCATCGATGCTGAGAACATAAATGGAAGTGTATCGGTATCTAGCCCCTCGGCGACTTTGGCGGTCTTAATATCAATTCATCGCCCGTTATTACATCAAGTCGAAATATTGTTAATATCGGGACGATCACAACTTCGGGTAAGATTAATTCTACAGGGTATCAAATCTCTGGATCAGATGTGATAACTTCGAGTGGCATATCAGGAACGCTACTTACAGCAGCTCAGCCCAATATTACGTCAATTGGTAAGCAAACGTTGCTAGAAGCTACGGCTGCCCGTTATGAAGTAGCCGCTGGTACTACTGGGAGTGGATCCGCTGGCAATTCAACATACCCGATCCAAATCAGAAACGACTCTGACACGATCGGCGCTATTGCAGGTATCTCTCTCACGGTTGATGGTACAATCGCTGACGCCATGCCGCCAAGCTGCGTTATAGTCGCTATTCGATCCACTGGGTCGTATGCCACGTGCAATTTAAAGTTTTTTACTCGAGTGGGATCAGCTGCATATGATCCTATAACGGAGAGAATGGCTATAACTCCGGGAGGACGTGTTGGCGTCGCAGCTGGATCACCTGAATCGCAATTGCATGTTATCGCGAGTTCATCAAACCTCTACGGATCATGGCAGCGAGCTCAGGAATGGTGGAACGATCGCACAACGCCGATTAAATGCTGACTCATCATACACAATGAGGACGGTGGAGCGGCAGCTAACGGCGTATCGTTTGGGACATACACGAATGACAATTTGCGTTTCTTTACAGCCGGTGGTAATGCAATGCTTCTTAGCACAAGCAAACGACTTGCAGTCGATCGTGAAGATCCCGAAGCTACAATCCACTCTGGGGGTGCCATATGGGCTGACGATGCGTTTCACTGCAAGGGCGACGCGAGCAATGCATACTATCGATGGAACTGGGGTCTCAGCAACTATCCAGCCATCGGGAATGACGCAACAAGCGGAGCGGTTCGAACTGGATTGTGCAATGCTTCTTATATATGGCAGAACTATATCTCTGCCAGGGCTGGCAGCTTCACGAACGCGAGTGACCGTCGCATCAAACGAGACATCATTGACATACCCTATGGCTTAGCTGAGGTTACGCGTATGCAACCAAGGAAGTTTGCTATGAGATCTGATGATTCATTGCATGTGGGATTTACCGCCCAAGAGATGCTCGAGATCATACCTGAGTGTGTGTCGGGGGTTGAATCGCCTGACGATGAAATGAATGACTCAAACGAGCCGACAAATCCTATGGGTATCGATTTAGCATCATTGGTATCAGTATTGACGAAAGCTATTCAAGAGCAGCAAGCTCAGATAGAGGAATTGAGAGCAATAAGCAAAGCTTAGTGTCCTTGACACGGGCTTGGTGCCCTTTGTCGTCAGACAAATTATCGCTGAGTGAGTATAGACAATGGTCGCGTTCAAGTTTCGAGTTTCTCAACGAAAGGGGGAAAATATGATGCTTTGTTTGCCGATGGCCGCATTGTATCTTTTAGGGGTATCAAGAGGAATCCTCAGCCTTATGCACAATACAATGATCGTACGTCGTTGAAAGCGTATCAAAATTGTGCTCATAAGGATAAGAAGCGGCGTGAAGCGTACTACAAGCGACATGGTCCAATAGGCGAAGAAAACCCATACACAGCCGACTAGTTTTCCAAAACTTTTTTATGGTAGATAATATAGGAATCATGGGTTGTATGCCAAGTAAAGAGATCAAAACGAATTTAACGTCTGATAATCCAAATCAGGTTATAGGATCAACCATGCTTAGAGCGGATCGGATAGTAGTCTTAGGGGATTCAGTATTCCTACCAACCAAAAATGGTGATGGTGAGGATGCTATACTTGAAATATCTATCAATGATAAAAAATCGAAGTCCATCGAGGATATTGAAATAAACTCGTGTGGAGTGGTATTAAGTAAGCTTAGAGCCCTTGGCTCGGTGCTGGCACCCCTTGCCTTCAGGTAATTGCTTAGATAGTCAGTACCATTCGTCTGGGTGGTTCTGGCATGCAGTAGAGGGTGAATGGATACCTATCCTTGAGATATCTATCCAAATCCTCAAATCCATCAAGCAGCGATAGAAATGTATCCATCCATCTGATACCTTCATTGGCCCCTTTCCAAGCTTCACCAGATACTTGTTTGTGCTCTCCATTTCTAATGTTTAGTGGTCTGGATCCAGATGGCTCACCAAAATAATATTTGGATGGGGTTTAGCATTATCAGTTGTCTGTACAATTGGTTTTAGTCGAAAAGGGATTTTAATATCCCTCGAATGAAGTTGGAGTAGGCGTTGCCAAGCCAAAAGGTAAGAAATTTGCTAGGAAGAAGCCTATGATAGCTAGATCATTTCGATTATGAGCTTTTGATTAAAAAAAGTAGTGTTAGCCAGCTTATTTTTTTGGTCTCAGCAAGAGCATGATTGAGACGGAAGTGTCGCGGATCTTGACCTTCTGATCATTGTGATTATAGATACTGATCGGGATTGAGGTACGCGAGCCATTGAGACAGTTCATCCAAGCATACTGACTCGGCTTGTATGAAATTAGCTGACCTACCCGAGCATCACCTCGATCGAATGCACTCGGAATATCGCCAGATGCAACGTAGTCATTTTTGATCAGATCACAGCGAACGATGTATGAGCTGGTAGGGTGAATCTGAGGAATGATATTCGAGAGCTGAGCACTTGCAACCGTCGCAGAGGTAGAAGGATACGTACCAGCAGGAAGTCCTACTACCTTCCCAAAAGACGCGTTATCAATGATTAGTCGAGGAACACGAATAATAGTCGGCAAACCAGTACCTCCAGAGGAGTACAATCCTGAAGCAGGTCTTACCCAAGTACCACCTGTAGTAGGTAGAGATGTTGGTGTATGGCTGAAATCAAACTGGCCAGCATAATACACGCTATTCTCTGATAATTGGATATAGAAGACATTTTCCCCAGTTGGATTGATCAAATACGCTCCAGCATTAACGAGAGCCATCTGAATGCTCCGACTAATATCAGTGTATGTATAAATTCCATCAGGGAGTGTTATACTGAGTGTCGATGTTGTTCCGGCAGTAGGAACTTCAATTTTCAAGCTATTGTTCCAGAACTGAGCAGCATCGATATTGTATTCGGAGTTGTACATCGTGATGGATTGAACAGCACAAGCTACATCACGAAAGTCAGCAGCCGAACCAGGAAAAGAATACTTCCAAGACGAATTGTATCCGTCTTTAACGAGATTGGTAGAGTCAAGTTTCAGAAAGCTTGCCATATTGATTAGTATATGATTCTAACCATATTTCTGATCGGTAAATTGAAATTAGTCTTCAATCGTGATTGGTCTGTCAAAATTGTATCTGATTTGACCTTTGACAGAATCTATGAACAACATTTGTCCTTTGCGCTCAGTGGCTTTATTATAGTAATAGACGATTGATCGATCATCAACGCCCTTGATGTTGAAATCACGTACAACCATCTGAAGATCACACTTCGAATTAGCCTTTAGGATCGCTACATACTCCGAATTCAATCGAATCATCTTATCAGTAGTAAAGTAGCTGTGGCTTAGGAGTATGGTACTCAATTTGAAGTGTCGGCCCCTGGTGTAGCAATGTGAGAAGATATTCTTTTGAAGTAGCTTATCGTTGCTGTAGTCATCAATGATGACAAGCTCAGGCTTGCAAGAACTGATTGGAGTATGTCGCACTTGATCAACGCTTGGTGGGGTATCGGGGTCAGCGAAAGTAATGAAGTCTTCCAACTTATCGCGCAAATATTCGTACAGTTGTTGGTGCGGATTACGAGCAATAATCGTTAGATGAGCAAATACGTGAGGGGAATGCATGAGAATGAACATCAATAAATTGTTCTTCCCACTGAACGATGGACCAAGAACCACCATTCTAAATAATTTTTTAATGTCAAGTGCTGGGATATCACCCATAGCGGCTGACTTGTAATTTTTCGGTAGCGAACCACCGTAGTTTGGAATAGCGCTCATGACTAAAATCGTTTGATCTATATAGGATTAAACAAAATGAGTTCTGGTTTTTCATATCCACAACCAACTTTCAATCATCAATCTATAACCCCGCGTTCAATCTGACATTGGACACCAGTGGTTATCTAACCTTTGATTACGCGCAAACTCTGTATTTGAGTAAGGATGATTACAGGATGAACTACCTTAGCGGAGTAGTGCCAGGAACGGCATCGATAGGATCTGCTCTTGTTCTGGGTGCTTCAGGTAATATCTCCGGCATTTCATCGCTAAGTGCCACTAACATTACTGGTACGCTACAAACAGCTTCTCAACCGAATATCACTTCGGTTGGAAATTTATCGTTCAGTGGATCATCGCGCTCGATATCGATAACAGGCGCTTCAAGCTACATCGATTGTCGAGAATATCGCCAGAACGGGAATACGTACGATCTTAGTCTCCTACAATACATATCCGGAGTTAGTTTTGGCAGTGCTACAGCCAATAAAGTTTTATTGCGACTCGAGATTAAATATCGCACATATTAATATGGTATCGGCCAGTACAATTAGTTGCACAAACTTACGACAGGGTTCGACATATTATGATCTCTCTGGCTTCCTAACATCTATTCCGAGCTTGCTGACATTATCAAGTCTATATACGACAGGAAACATCGATTTCGGTGGGTTCATCAATGGGTTCTTAGCATATGGCAACCAATCGCAAATTACGACAGTAGGATCGCTGACAGAGCTCGGTATCAACTCTACAGCAACGAATGAATATATATCAATCAAAGGATCAGGGTATAGCTACTTAGATGGGAGTTATACCCGAATGATGACCCTATCTGGATCGAATATAACCCCAGTTCAATTTCAAATCGAAGTGAGCAACGGATCGAGTGGTACAAGTACCAACGCGACCTGGTTCGGTAATGACACAATAATGATCTTCGATTTGGTATCAATAACTCGACGTCAATGATTTTAACTACGACAGGGCGCTTAGGACTTGGAACTACAACACCAAACGTTCCTCTGCATATATCAGGTAGCAACAGTTTTGTTTTTGGTTCCGGTGGTTTAACCGTTTATAGGCTCCGAACGGACTCTGGCGCGACAGAGTCGGCTCTTGGACCGATCACATACAGCGTCGCCGGTATATTCGGAGGATACATCGCTTGTACAGCCATGGCGATGACGAGCGACCGCCGATTGAAGAAGAACATCCAGATTGCGCCACTCGATCGAATCAAGCGTCTCTACGATACCTGTGATGTAGTTTTGTATGACTGGATCGAATCGGAGAATCGCCCTGGTCAAGAGGTAGGCCTCATCGCTCAAGACCTCGTCTCAACTCACCTAACCGATTTAATCAGTATATTTTATAGGGATGATATCGAAGAAGGGAAAGATCCAACGCTTGAACCTGATAAGCAACAGCTAAACATTGATTACAGTCGGATTGCTGCATACAACATGAAAATGATTCAGCATATGTTGTCTGAGATTGAAGATCTGAAAAATCGTTTGGCTAATATAGAGCAATCATGAGGATTGAGCGCTGGGAGTTAAGTCCATTAAGTTCCAAGAAGTATCGAGTATGGGTACGCATTGATACTGGAAAGCTACGAAAACTTGATTTTGGTGATAGTAGATACCAACTATTTCGGGATCAAACCCCTTTGAAAGCGTCCTCACACCTTGATCACAACGATCCAGATCGTCGTAGGAGATACTATAGAAGACACAAAGTTGATTATCCTCCGTATAGTGCCGATTTCCTATCGAAAAAATATCTTTGGTAGTGATATACAACATGGGTTGTGGACCGAGTAAAGAGCTCAAAACGAATTCGACTACCGATGACCCGCGTCAGATTGTGGGATCGACCATGCTCCAAGCTGATAAAATTATTGTTCTTGGTGATAGTGTTTTCCTCCCCACCCAACCCCCCGAGGGAGAGTCTGCCATACTTGAGGTTTCTATCAGCGATAATAACATTTCAGTCTATCGAGGCTGTGCAAATAGACTTGTACGAAGCGGTATTGCTTAGATAGCGAACGTCTTCACAGTTTTAGTTTTTTTGTCGGTTGGTAAGCCCAGACGCGACCACCCTCTGTCTGAGTCGATGCATCAACCTTCCTGATAGACTTCTCAAGGTCAGTAGCCCTAACAGCTGCCTGAGTTTTCTGGGGGCGCTCTTGAATGATCAGATTCTTCATAATGGCTTTAAGCTCGGTGACGTTGAGATCGGCGTTATCGCCATAGCTACCACCTGAACTGGAAATAATGCGTGGGTTGAAGAAGAACATGCTTCTACAGTAGTCGAGTTATAATTTCCTTAAACTCTTTATCGTCAATCATTCGATTGCTGTACATATCTACTGTGAGAGACTTGAGCTGCTTGATGATACTTGGATTGTCATTCCCTAACTCCATCTCTCCTTTAAGTTTATCGTACTCAGCTCTAAGTGTCTCCAGAGGGTCCGTTAGCTTATCATGAAAGTTGTACTGAAGATGAGTAATGGCGAGGATCTCTTTAAACAGCTTTTTATCATCGATACTGAGCTTATCGTAAGCGGCTTGATCGATGTGGTTCTTATACACAAGGGTTCTGATCATGGTTTGGAGACTATCACTGATCTGGCATTTAGGTCCGCATTTACATCGATGGGGCTGTACGATTACAAGGGTTTTAGCATCAAGATCAGGCAAACGGATGTACTTGCTACCCAGCTGACGATAAAGGTAGGCGCTTGGAGTCGCCAAACCTTGAATCTCATTGAGATTATAGGTTCTTCCACGACGAATTGCACCTTCCAATGGAGCAACACCAGCACCTCTTAGACCACGCCCCTTCAAGCCACTCCCACTAACTACATGAACCATATCATTAAGAACTCCTTTTACCTTTCGTTGATCTTGTCGGTCATTAAAGTCTTCTACATCTGTTTTTCCATGTAAAGCTTGAGTGTATTGCTGTGACTTCGCTGAATAGACTGCCTTTGTCGCTTTCATTGCTGATTTCGCTGCATTCAACGCTGATCTTGCTGATTTTAAGTTTGACCTCTTCATTGCCTTTTTAGTTTCTTCATATCGCTTCTGCGCTTCACCATAAGCTTGAAAGGCTGCCTCCGAGTCATCACGAACCTTTTGCAAGTTATCGTCGTGATCATACTACTCATTACTTTGACGCTTGATATCATAGGCCGATTTAAGGATCACCTCATTTACTATTTTGAGGTTATCATCAAGGTTTTTACGTCGTTGCTTATTTAGTTTCTTCTCTTTTACCAATTTAGCTGCTTCTTCATCACTTGATGGAAATGGATACTCAACATCCTTGAAATATCTATCCGAATCCGCAAATCCATCAAGCAGCGATAGAAATGTATCCATCCATCTGATACCTTCATTGGTCCCTTTCCAAGCTTCACCAGATACTTGTTTGTGTTCTCCATTTCTAATGTTTAGTGGTCTGGATCCAGATGGCTCACCAAATAATATTTTGGATGGGGTTTAACATTATCAGTTGTCTGTACAATTGGTTTTAGTCGAAAAGGGATTTTAATACCCTTCGAATGAAGTTGTGTGTAATAATCAGTTAAAATCTTTTTAGCATCATTGTCCGCGTTGCTCAGCTTTGGGTTCATATCTTCATCGATACCACTCCTCGTGCCATATTTAGCTTCTCCGCCGTCTGGTGTGAAATCCTTTACGTCAATTTCCTCGTCATTCTTCCCGATTACCTCTAACTGAAGTCCTCTGCCTCTAATCATATTGATAAATGAACGTAGCGTAAGTTGCCAATTGACCTCCTTCGTGATCGCTTGTTTTGCTCGATTGCTACTCTTACCAAAGACGCTGATTGAATTACCATCGACCCATACATAATCATTTTCATCAACAGGTGATGATTTGGCTGTCCCTTTAAGGATGGGAACAATCTTCTTTTCTAAACCATTGGCCTCAAGTAATTCCTTATTTTTACTAATGGTCCAAAACAATTTGAGTTTGGTATCAGACTGATCACTCGCTGTTGAAGTTGAATTATCGAAGAGAAAACTGTCCTCTCGATGAAGAACGCTGCGAACTGCGATACCCAAATCTCTGTTTGGTGCGATCAGCAATATCTCCTTCTGAAGCATTGACTCTGTTCCTTTTTGATCCAATATATTGCCATATCTGTTGGGGGGTATTTTTATCATCCTTCCCCATTTTGTCGTGTTCCCTCTTTTCATTGATGTAATTGAGAAATCGAATGTCATTAGTTAGAACCACACGAATATGGTCATATGTTTCTGACCAATCGATGCTTGGAACTAAAACAAGCTTCTTCAACCTAATACTGTATGTCTTAGCGCCATTTCCAATATAATACTTCGTTAGCTGACGTCCGTTAGACGCAAGAGGATGGATACCCAACTCTGCAAGAATAGGATAAACCTCATACATATCAGCAACCGCTTGTTTTGATCGCTTCTGTTCTTCGATTTCATCGATGGTTTCATCACTAAATAAGTTCTCATCCGCTGGTTTTTCATCCTCACCAACCTGAACATCAACTAATGAAGGCCTTGCTTGTGCTCCAGCATGATTAGTATCAGGCTTAGCAGTAGCTTCGGCATCTACCATAGTAGGAGTTGATACCTCAGGGTTTGTCTGGGAGTATTCATCAATCAGCGTTTTTTTAGGGCTCAGATGACTCTGATGTTGAGTCTGTCTGAGTTGTTGCAGTTGTTTTACTGGATGCTGTAGTAATTCCACTTGAAATGTCAGTAGCCCATGAAGCGACTTCGTACATCTCACGCTTCGTTTTAGCTTGACGAACGCGACGCTGAGCTCTTTCAAGAAGCTCCTGTCGTTTTTGCTCTCTCTGAGCGAGGGATGTGAAATTTGGAAACATCGTATCTATATGTTGTGAGCCATAAAAAATGAGTACTCAAATTACCAATAGCTCGGCATAACTGAGCCATGACGGGAAGGTAAGTAAGAATGGCAGATACGGTTTCGCTCATTGAGAAGATTCAAATAACGGTCTTTAATACAATGGAACGGGACGCCAAAGATTGCTTCCAATTCATGCTTGTACTTTTGATTGGCTACCGTTTTGCGGAATTTGAAGCTGCATCAAGATTAAGCAACTCATTCTTGATTCGACTTACTTCTTGGATGATCCACAGCTTGCGTCGAAGTTTCACAAGCTCACGTTCTTTCTCTACACAATTTGGGCACATTATTACGAGATCAGTGTCTATACATAAAGTCAGATAATTCATATTCTCACAAAAAATATTAAAAATAATATATGGGTCAAAGCTTACGGAGGATATCTCTATCAATTTAGTTTTAAAAGCTAATCATGGCTCATTTTTTTAGCGTCCAATAATCTCTCTCAAGAGTTGATCTCCTGTTCTTATTGATTAACCGCAGATTATCTTGTGGCTCCCAAGAGTCAGGCTCATTACCAAGCCATCTTATCAGATATTTATACCTTCCAGAGCGTATCTTCTTGTGATCCAAGATCTTCTCCGCCTCAAGAATTTTGCCTCGACTAATAGTAGCATCTGTGGTCTCTGCTTTAACAAATTTAAGATCATTTGGTGCCTTGTAGAGGGTATGACCATTTTTTGAACGGATTTGGACTCGGTAGCCATCTATTCCAACGATTTTATAGACTACTTGGCTCCATCGAGCAGCTTCTTTATCAAAAGTCTGCTTCTGGAGACGGTATAATACGCGTGATCCGATCTCAAACTCCTTCTCAATTGTATCGGCTTCCACCTGATTATGACTCAGATCCGCATCCATTACTTTGCCTTTTGCTTCATTTGGGGTCATACCAATTGAGCGATGAAACGTGGTATTGTAGTTTTCGATAACATCGGCAATAAGCTTTTGCGCAATCCTGTTGGGAGACATCATTGTTAGTCTCTGCTTTAACGTTCTGTTGAATCGCTCGATTTGTCCCATAGTACCTTGATCACCGGGATCGTTGTTGTAGTGCTCAATTTTCTTGGATTTGAAGTATTCTTGAGCCTGTTAGTTTATGAACTCGCTACCGTTATCCGTTGTCAGGATATCAACTTTGTGGAGGCGAACAAACGCTTTAAGCACTGCTAATACAGTTGGCGCAGTCTTGTTTGACATGAGCTTTGCGTAGCCCAACCTTGAGTTAATATTGATAGCTGTCAAAATTGGTCGCTTCTCCCAAAACGCAAGATCCATTTGCCAAGAGTTGGGGTTATGCGAAGCTATTTTGAAGCCGTTGAATCGCTTTTTCTGCTCCTGAAATCGTTGAATATCAGTCTGACTCGCATACCAATCCTTTACGATTTTGAAAGTTAACTTAGGATTTAACTCCTTTGCCTTATGATGCAGAGCTTGAGCTCCGATAAAGCCGGTTTTTCGGTCATAGTAGAGTTTCTTTAGTAGCGCGTCCATGATCTATATTTACATTAAAAAAAATCCCCAGTGGGTAGCTGCTTAAATATCAAGTGGTTCAGTCGTGATACCATCACCATGTACTCGGCGTTTGTCATAGTAGTAGTTGAGCGCTGTTTTGGTTTGAGTATAGGTGATGATAGACTTGGTTTCTTTCGACAGTCAGAACCCCTTGTTTGTACCTTGTAGCGTGATGCGATCCCGTACAACAGTCTCAAACCCATCAGGATTAAGAACACCATTGTTTCGACCACCTCCCTGCTGAATACTCTTCGCTGAAACTTTTACCTTGTAAGATTCGTCCGGTAGATAGCAAATATAGTTCTTACTCGATAGTGAGACCATAGCATCACCTGACCATTCATCTTTGAACAAACCAGGAGTACGGCGATCAAACTTAGCTACCTCAGTGTTTTAGTCGCGTGGGAACCAATCGTATTTATGCTCCTTGAAGTGGGCAAGTAGCTCAGGCTTGATACAGTCTTGAAACGGATTCTCACAGCTGAAAGCGATATAAGCTGAATCAGTGTCCATCTCCTGATACTGGAAGTCAGAGCGGTCGAAGTAGAAATCTATGCAGTCGTAGTAGAAGCATACGTAGCTTAGCAAGCTGATAGATAGCAATCGATAAATGGATTGGGTTCTTGTTATTAAGACGGCGTTTCTTCATGGCGATTTCACACGCATCATTAAGCTCTTCCAACCCATGGAACGTAAAGTGCTCGATCTTGTTCTTAATAGCTTTGTCGCTCGACTCATACTTGACCTCTTTGTGCTTGCTCATGTCCATTCCAGAACGACCAAAAGCACTGTTGCCTACAAGTTTCATCATCTCAGCAATCATAGCCTTAGACTTATCAACATCACCCTCTCGTCGAGCATTTGATACAGCCTCCATAAAGGGAGCAAAAGCCTTGTGAAAGCTGGTCTTGACAAAGCAGTAAGTCTTGGTGATCTCCATACCATGAGAAAGGTACCACTTGAGCAAAGGAGTGTAGATGAGAATCTTTTCACCAAAGTAGCTACCAATCAGCTTGCGAGCTGGCTTTGCTCGGCTTTGCTTGCGCGCCTCATTGTGATCGAACATGTGCTTACCAATGACGCTCTCATTTGTACAGTCGATCCGTACATTCTTGAAAATTGAAGTCATCTCACCAAAGTACTGTTTGAGGTTCTCTGGTGTGTGAATATCACACTCGAGAAAGCCAAATATTTTATCGGTCTTGATATCGTCGATGATACATTCATACGCTTCCACTGTAGTCAATCGACCGCATGGCATCTCATTACCAAGTGCCCACAGGTATAGAGCGTTAGCATCGTATCCGGTAATTTTCTTACAGACCTTGCCACCACGAATCTTCGTCTCATTGCGCTTAACGTAGCGATTGAAGATAATAGATGGACCTCCGGCGATGTTGGCCTTCATCTTAGCGTAGATATCCTTTTCCTCCCGATCAATAGAATATACCAGTCTATCCGAGTTGAACTCAAGCAAATTCTTGTATCGAAATCCCCCGAGGGACATGTCTTTACGAGCGGGGTTGCACTTCACACAGCTGATCAAGATGTTGCCGTCGATGTGGCCAAGATTATTGTTGATACGGTCAGCTGAAGCGGTGTCAGCGGTCAGCTGGCAGTAGCATAGACCACATAGATACTTTTGCTTTTGCAGCAATGTGTTCAAGTGCTCAAGTGTCATACCAAATTTTCGCTTTGCCTTAGCATCCTGACTCTTGTATCCACTCATTCGCTTAGCTGGGAATTGGAATGCGTTAGCTGGCTTCTTATCCGGATATTGGAGATTATTGAAGCAGGTCTGATACATCATCTTCTCCGAAAGACCAGGTAGCAACACTCCATCCGCAAACATATCGAGATCGAAACGCTTAAAGAGTTTTCCTTGAGCCTTGATAGCCTTGATGAATGGGACTACGTCGAGATTGTTGTACCAGATCAGTAGGTCCTTGATTGATTTCATCTCGTAGTACTCCCACATGAGCTTCACTCTTTCGTAGTCATCATCGGTGATACTTGTTCCACGGAGCTTGCTGTCAAAAGCTGACTTAGGCGGGATAGTAGTCTGGTTTAGAACATTGAACGCGGTGATGTACTCGTATGGGAAAAGACCCTTACCAAGACCACAGACACATCTAATTTTGTCATCACATTTGCATCCACCGAGTAATGTTGTGAGATACTTATCGTAGCTGGCACCAGCAGGTACATAGTTGCTAATATCGAGCATTTTCATGTCCGATGTAGCAATGCACGTGTAGCTGGGATTCTTGATGACGGATTCGATATTGTCGGTACCGATAACAGCAAACAAATCCTTCTTAATCAAGTTAATATCGTATCGACCAGAATTGAAACCGAAGACTGGAACCTGATCAAGCTGCTGTTTCAGTTTCCCGTAATCAGTCCTTTGCTTACCAAAGCCAAGACTGCTGTGAAAGTCAAAGAGGCTGGCATACTTTCCTTCTCCAATCTAACTCTCCACATCAGACATCTTGTAGGTCTTGCCAAGATTGACTCCAGGAATTTCCTTACCTGTCAGACCGTGAGCATTGATGATTTTCTGTAGAAGCGACTTGTATTCATTGACATTGTATTGCTGGATCTTCACGGATACATCACCGATGTATTTGAACATATCCGTAAGTAGCACCTTTGGATCGTCATTTACAAAGCAGCGCACCTCCTCGGTTAAGCTATCAGCTACTGATACAGACACCGGAATGTGCTCGTTCGTGAAGACAGTATTCTCCCCGTGTTGAGTCGCAGTAGGCTTAAGAATGGCCTCAAAGTCATAAACGATGAAGTGGTCGATGTACTGATCAGCATCCTTGATGGAATACTTCGCACGCAATGGTCGTATCGCGTTCTGAGCTGGTTTGTAGATAGTTGGCTCAGCGGGGAAGCTCTCAATATTCACAAGCTCACACTGATTCTTCTTGTGATTTTATAGTATTTCAGCGCTGACGAACACCATTTCACACTTAGGACATTGATACTTAGATTGAAGCATATCGATGTTCTTAATGCAGAGAGCGTGATTCTCATGCGATAAAATATTCAGAGCTTCGTATCCCTTGCCCGATCTACGGATGCATTCTACAATTCCAGAAGCTACATCCATCTTATATACGTTAACACCAAGTTGGAAGCAATCCTCAACCTCATCGAGCTGTAGCAGGTCAATGGGCTTGAAGCTTCGAAACAGGCTCAACGAATATTTAACCCCCTTGAAAGAGCAGTAGCGCTTGAATGCCTCCTTTACGTGAGCCTGAATTTTTCGAGGATCCTTCTTTGGACTCGTGAATGTATGCCAGGCGATACAGTGGAAGACGCACTTGTTATTGGTCTTAGCGAAGTTGATCACATACTTGTTTTCGCGAATAATCTTAGGGGTGACAGCTTCGCTATCCCGCAGAGCATGATCCCGATGGTCGATGAAAATCTTGAATGCAGTGATCGCCCTGAGTTTATACCCTGAGCTGGGATAGTTCAGTTTGTCAGCCAACTCCATAGAACGAATTTCCAAAATCACCTTCTTTCGAATATCAGTCTTGCTGTTGACAACGACAGGCTTATTGAACACATAAGTGTTAGCGAGATTCGGATAGAAGTAGCGAGTATCATCAGGATCGGCCATGCTTACAAGTTCGTACCCGAGAGCAATATTTATCTTGAACGCACTCGTTGAGTCGAAAGGACGTTCTTGAGCTTGTTGTAAAAACCAGAAGGTTCGACACCCTCGTACAAGTGTGATTCCATGTGATTACCATTGTAAAAACGGTACTTAGGATCAGCCTTGTAGTCAGGCGATAAGTGTTTCTCAAGGGTTTCAATCGAAACATTGTACTGCTTAGCTACCAATCTTTTGTTGATTGGGCGCGAAACGTTGCTAACATAAACCATCTTACCCGTTCTACCACGCACCTTAACACGGTAGCTACTACCCCATTTGATAGCGTGAATATTTAATCTCTTTAATCCTTCGAGCTCGTATGCAAACATGTTGCCTATATATGCTTGGCTAAATTATTCCCCGTAGATATGACTTTATAACTATTTGACCTTGTATTTTAAATCTCAGTCATTTACAAAATATTCTGAATTAATTAATTCAAATATTTGGCTTATACCTTGTTGGAGGTTTTAAGCCATTGTCATTTGACTATATTGGGATTGACTTCTTATTTGAGAAAAAATTTTTTTAATTAAGTTCGGTTTCGTTGTTAGGTTCGACTTTGTCTTCAATAAGTTCGGTTTTAGGCTTACGCTTTCCTGCTCGAATTTGGTCTCTATTCTTATCGTCGTAGCTCTTTTGGTATGACAAGCGAGCGTCCCGTGTGCGCTGATAGTAGCGCTTTTGTGCGGCCTTGATTCGCTCTTTGTTAGCTTGGTATTGCTCGGCTGAGTACGCCATCTTTATATATTACTAACTTCATATTTATCAGAAATAAGCATTAATTAATTGGTGACTCACTCAAATGGAAAATTCACTACCTTTCAACCACAATCACATGCAAAACAATCGCGACCAATGAGCTCATCACAGATATTGAAAGATACTCGTCGATGCATTCACTACATGGCACTGTATACAGACTACAAACTATAGCTCATCCTTTGTTTCAACTTCGGTATCTGGTGGCAACGAAGACGGTAATTCGGGGAGTACTCCATGAAATGTGTAACCATAGGATTGATACTGCTCGTTCTTCGCTGAGCCATCAAGTCCACCACCAAGATATCCCACTGGTACTCCCCTTTTGGTGCACACAATCGCGCTTCCAGATAGACCAGGAGCTGACAAAGATGAGAGAGCCATTTGGTTTCCGCTCCAACCGGTGATTTTAGCTGGAATGATGGCGTAAGCATGATTAAAATCTTGATCTTCAAGAGCGCCAGGGAATCCGAACACGTCAACACTCATCGTGTCATTCACCTTAAGGGACATTGTACATCGGACGAGCTTGTTATCTCGTGGCAAAGGAACTTCGAAGATTGCGAAGTCGAACGCAGCCGAACTACGCCAGCATGTGTCACTATCGAGGCTGAATCGGTGAACTTCTTCCGGCTTCGTCCTATCGGGAAGGAGCTGCTCCACCACAATTTGAGGCTTGTCTAATCTAGCTGATGATTTCATCGCTGCCGTCCGTGGAGATTTACGACGTGATTGCTTTGCAACATCGGCGTCCTTAACATTGGTGTCCTTCCTTTTCCTTCCACTTGTTTTCATCCGAGGGTGGCGTCTCAGATACCGATTGATTTCCTTCGTGAAGTCAGCACTCAAGTGATCAGTGAATGTGTCGTTGGCCCACATGTGCAAGTTCGTCAGCAGATACAAGTGCGTCGACGTTAGATCCACAACCACTGCTGTTCCTGAGCATACATCTTCTGAGGAAACTCTGACAACTGACTTCCACATTTTCGATTGAACTTGAGGATCCACGGTAGACAAGTCCTTCGCGCTCCATGCGCCATCCTCCACGACACGCTCCGGAACCACCACCAGCACGTGCACTTCGCCCTCAGCAGGTCCAAAATTCTTTCCGAAATGCTTGTCATTGTTGATCCACAACGTGGGATCCATCTTCTCAAAGCCTTGGAGGTGTCCATCTCCATCGAGCGTCACAGCTGCCGCTCCAGCCCCATCCAGCCATTCCCCGTCCTTCTTCTTCGCCAGGAAGAGCTGCAGCTTCATCGCAGGGGCTGTGATTACTCCATCGCTCTTCTCCTTTATCACCTCCTTCAATTCATCCACCGAGTCGTTCTCGTCCACCCGCACCGAGAACACGCTTTCCGCCACACCAATGATCGCACAGAAGAGCTTCACCATCTTTTTCCCCCTCATTCCGGAATGAGGAGGAAGGGAGAGAATTTTTGGGCGTATTGAAGCGGAAATGAAGGCGTGTCACATAGACTTCCAACCAATGATGAGACGCCACGCGTTGTGCTATTCCTGGCGGTTGTAAACTGTTCTATTGAATTTATCAGTGTTCCGGTATAGATTTAATTCTGTTCGCTCCAAGGTAGCCCAATATAAAGGCTCTCGCTCTCAGCTGGAACGGTCGTCGAGATCTCAGTCGTCGAGCGGCTCTGAAACTACCTCAAGATTCAAAAGATCTCTCTCAGGTGGTCGAGAGGTTGCGTCGTCGAAATAGCAGCTGCCTCGAAAGAACGTTCCAGGATTGTCTCGTTGGTAAATTACGTTAAGGAAAAAAATTGGCGGCGCAATGTTCCACTATATACTGCTCCCGCCGATGCTGCTGCAGCAAGCAAGCAAGAAGATCACGACGACAAGGACGACAACGACAAGGACGACGAGAAGGAACATTTCGGATGGGGTCTCGGTGGAGGTCTTGGTGGTTGGGGACTTGGCGGCTGGGGTGGCTGGGGAGGTTGGGGTGGCTTTGGACCCTACCGCTTCGGATTCATGTGCGGTGGCGTCCCCGGCTGGGCCTATCCGTTGGGCTACTGGGACAGGTTTGGTGCGGGTCTGTATGGCGGCGGGTGTGGACTTGGCGTTCCTTATGGTGGTCTATACTACTGCTAAGTTCGTCAGCGGTGGGGCAGCTCTAGGTTGCCATATAGTTTAGCTACTTTTCTGTTCACAACACAGGCTTACAGCTAATAACGACATTTTTGCTTATGGCAATGGAAATACGCACTACAGCTTTTATAAAATGTTTCTAGCTAAAATCGATCGACAGTCATCAGTAAACCATCGCCAATGAGAGAGAGAGCAACTACGTCAAGTTAAAATCGAGTTTTGAGGAAACTACCCAGACACCAACTGTAACGAGGTAGGCTATTGTAAGCGTCGATGAATATGGTCTTGTGAGCAAATTCTAAAACTACCATTTAGATTAAAAAACTTAAAATTTGAGAATTGACGACATAAAAAACTCACAAAATCGAGTTTTGAAACTACCAGCATACCAACGTTCAATTCTAGCGCAAATTCGTTGATAAGTTCTAAGCTGTGCTTTCTATATACTGGGTCGGCTACAAGTCTCTGCAAAATGTTGTGTAAAACTCGCTAGTAGACCTTCATTGGCTAGGGCAATATCCCGCTCGATTGCATCACGAATAGCGTCAACGTGATTCAATCACTGCCACTTCCATCATTCGTCTTGACACTCCAAAATCAGCGACTTTGCTGCTCAAGAACTGCGGAAACGATGATACTGGAAGACCAAATAAAAACATCGACAGAAATGACCAACTCCGAGCTGACCTACCACCCCCTCCTGATCACAACTGGATTTGCCTTCAACACAGCAAGTCGAGTACCGACAAACGTACCAAGTGAGCGCGAAACCAGGGAAAATGAAGTTCACCACCTTCCTCGTCGCCACGATGGCTGTCCTTGGTGCTGTCGCCGCAGCTGATCAGCCTGTCGTCAAGACGCCGGCCGAAGCGCTCGAACAAGTTCAGGCGTCCACGTTACCGGATGGTGTCGCGCTTACCGATGTGACGGAGAAGATCGACCCTCCCGCCGATGCTGCTGCAGCAAGCAAGCAAGAAGATCACGACGACAAGGACGACAACGACAAGGACGACGAGAAGGAACATTTCGGATGGGGTCTCGGTGGAGGTCTTGGTGGTTGGGGACTTGGCGGCTGGGGTGGCTGGGGAGGTTGGGGTGGCTTTGGACCCTACCGCTTCGGATTCATGTGCGGTGGCGTCCCCGGCTGGGCCTATCCGTTGGGCTACTGGGACAGGTTTGGTGCGGGTCTGTATGGCGGCGGGTGTGGACTTGGCGTTCCTTATGGTGGTCTATACTACTGCTAAGTTCGTCAGCGGTGGGGCAGTTCTAGGTTGCCATATAGTTTAGCTACTTTTCCATTCACATCACAGTAGCTTACAGTTAATAACGACGGGTTCGCATAGACTTTGAATTATGCACAAGTTTGTTTGGACAGTTTCTAGTTTAAATCGATCGACAGTCATCAGCAACTATCACCAAAAATATTGTTTTCGCCAAGTCTATTTGACTGTAGATGAAACAACATAAAGCGCCATTGTAACGAGGTGTTCGTGTCGGCAGTTCTAGAACTACCGTTTGTCGTTTAAAAAACTCAATTTTGACAATGAGAATCCCGGATAGTTCAAATAACCAAAAAACTGTATCAACGCTATATAGTATTGCAAATCGGATGATACTAGCATCCAGCATTTACGCCCTGGATCTGAATAGCTTGAGGAACATCACGCTCTGTCAGGCGACTAACGTCAGCGATAAGAACACGGTTAGTTAGAGACCACGTCTGATAGTCAAGGAGACCATTCACCAATTCAGGAGTCAGTTCACCGTTAATCGCAGCGATCTTTGCCAGTTCGTTGTGAAAGTGGTGGAAGTCGTGTTCATGGCTAATGTCGAACACCTGAGTAGAACCAATACGAACATTGAAGTTGCGAATCGACGAACCAGGATGGAGAGTCCAAGGAGCACTATCAAAACGACTCTGGAACTGCTGAACAGCAGCCGAAGCGTAATTACCAGTCTGTTCGGCGAAAGGGAGGAGAATGACGTACTTAGCGTTCTTAACAGAAGCCGATAATTGAAGATCAAAAGCAGCATTCAGCTGACTCGATTGCTTTCCAATACCAGCGCGCTGGTAAAACCATTGAGCATAGCAATCATTGTAGCGAACCTTCTTGACGGGTTTAGAGATGATCGCCTGAGGGTTCTCGAGATGGACAAACGGTAGTAGTGATAGCCAGCACATTACACCAGCAGTTTTTTTTCTTAGCTTTATTTAACAAGGAGAATAGGGCTAACCGTTTCTAATGCAATGCTACGACTTTGACGACACAACCTCTCGACCACCTTAGAACGAGAGAAAGCGCCACCACTTCAGAAGTAGTTTTAAATGCTCTCGTCTCCTTAGAAGCGACAGCCGGTGGTTTCAATGAGGACAACCTCTCGACCACCTGAGAGTGAAAGCAACGTCTTTTGGATCATAGGAACTCTTTGTACATGATTGATCTACATATGAGTTCAGAGAGAATTAATCAAGAATGCAATATAGCCAGAATATACTCCATATGCCACAATATTCATCGTATGTGGATTGATATTGCTTAGTGTTGTATTTACTAATCTTGAGAACTGTTGGACCCGCTTCTCCCATACTATCAAAATATTCATTATTATAGACGCAAACCCAGTGTCCCACGTCCATATTAGTTAGGCTTGTGAAGCACTATAATATACGATCCTTTCCGCGGTAGTGGCTTTTTAATTTCAGATAATTCGACAATACCATCTAACTGAACCCCAATCGTCTTTGCTAATTTAATTAAATCATGATCGCTCGTAATCGCTTTGATTAGATCCATAATGTAATATTTATTTTTTTGGAACTATATGGATGCTCATATAGTTAAACCCATAGATTTATCGATGTCTGCTACTCAACTCGCCGACCAGTTTCTATACCAGAGCTCGCTGAAGAGCGACCCGGAGATGAAGGTATCGTCCAACAAGCGCGTACCGTTCGTAATCGATCTCAACCACGATATGATTCGAACTGTTCGCCGTGGTATTAAAAGCCGTTTCGGTGTGGGCGTAGCGTCTAAGAAGACTAAATTAGTCAAGGGTAGCGCTGAGGCTAAGGCGTATATGGCGAATCTGAGATCTAAGCGTAAGCCCGCTAAGCTCGCTGGAAGCTTCCGTCTCTAACTAAAAAAAAAGCAACTTTTTTCCCTTGCTTACTTCTTTGAACGGATCAGAAGCATAATCGAAACGGATGTGTCTCTAAAATGAACGCGCTGATCGTTCTGGTTGTAAATGGTAATCGTAATCGAAGATCGAGCACCGTTGAAGCAATTCATCCAAGCATACTGACTCGGTTTGTAAGCAATCAATTGACCAATACCAGCATCACCTCTATCGAAAGCGCTCAGAATATCACCAGACACGACATAGTCATTCTTAACAAGAACACAACGTACAATGTAGCTCGATGTGGGATTAACCATGGGGATAGTGTTCGAGATCAGTGAGTAAGCGGTTGTTTGTAAAACCGACGGATATGTACCATTCGTGAAGCCAACTACCTTTCCAAACGAAGCATTGTCAATGATTAGACGAGGAACGCGAGTCGTGGTTGGGAGACCTGATCCACCAGCAGAGTAAAGCCCTGTTGCAGGTCTTGTGCATGTTCCAATAGCGATTGGGGTTGGTGAGCAATCGAGCTGACAAGCATAATACACTGAGTTCTCACTGATTTGAATGAAGAAGACATTGTTGCCGCTGACATCGATGAGATAAGCGCCAGCCGAGACCAACGCGGTCTGAATATAGCGATTGATATCGGCATAGCTGAAGTATCCATCAGGAAGATTAACACTAATCGTAGATGTGGTTCCAGCAGTCTGGACCTCTACCTCGAACGTATTGTTGGCAAAAGCCAGCGAATCAATGTTGAATTCGGAGTTGTAGAGACTAATCGATTGGATCGCGCATACTGAGTCAGAGAAATTAGCAGCAGATCCGGGGAACGAGTACCGCCACTGGGAGTTAAGACCATCTTGGACCAAGTTAGTGCTATTGATTTTGACAATTGACGCCATTGTTGTTGTATAACTCTGTTAGGGTCGAAGACACTGACTACGTCTAGCTTTCTTCTCTATATTTAGGAAACCAAAGTTCCCGCGGATCTAAAATTTTATCAAAATTCCAACGCATCTGACCCTTGACTCCATCGATGACTAACGCCTGACAAATGTGCGACGTGCATTTATTGTATGCTCGGAAGATCATTTCCTGGCTTATTCCGGGCAGATTGTAATCCTTGAGAATGACTTGTAGATCTCGCTTCGAATTAGCCTTTAGGATGACGCACAGCTCTGAGTTTAAGCGAATCATCTTAGGTAGCGCAAAGAAACTATGAGCCAGAAGAATTGAGCTCAGTTTTTTTTTTGTAGTGTCGGCATCGGATGTAGAACGTCGATACCAATCTTTCGAATACGTGTTTGTCGGTTGTGATATCATCGAAAATCACTAATTCTGGCTTACTACTCGCGAGGGGAGTTCGTCGAATCTGATCAACCGTTGGAGCTGTGTCGGGGTCGTAGAAGGAGACGAATCCATCAAGCTTGTCGCGAAGGTAATCGTACAACGGCTGATTCGGATTGCGGCAAATGACATGGAGGTATGCATAGACATTCGGCGAGCTCTTGATAATATGAAAGGCCATGTTAGTCTTGCCAGATCCGCTCGGAGCGAGCATAATCATTCTATACAACGCGGGGATAGCTAAATCCTTAATCATAATCGATTTCCCAGGTCTATACTGCTTGGGAATCGCATTCGAGTAATCAGGAACTAAGCTCATGTTTTATCGTTCGATACTATATAGATTAGAAGAAAAATGAGTGGATTCTCATATCCCCAACCAACCTTCATTTCTGCTATCTACAACCCGGGATTCTATCTCTCGTTGGATGCAAACGGCTACTTGACCTATGACTACGCCAAAACCATATTTTTGGATAGGAATGACTATCGCTTGAGTTATCTAAGTGGAATTACGGCTGGAATAGGTAGCGCTGGAACAGTCCTGGTACTTAACTCCACTGGGTCGATTACAAGTGGAATCACATCATTAACAATGACAAACTTAATTCTAGGTACAGTCACTATTGGTTCTACTGAAGCTTGATATCTTAGCGGTCTCACTGCTGGTACTGCTGCTAACAGCAAAGCGTTGGTACTTAGCAACACTGGATCCATTACCGGCATTACTTCATTGACTACCGGAACAATCAACGCGAGTACCTATCAGCAAGATGGAACAACGTACAGTCTAGCATCGTTTTTGACAGCAGTCCCGAGTTCATTCACTTCAAGTGGTACTATCACAGCAGGAACAGTCAATGCGACTACTTATAGACAATCTGGAACAACGTACAATCTAGCATCGTTTTTGACGGCAGTACCGAGTTCATTCACTTCGTCCGGTACTATCACAGCAGGAACCGTTAATGCGACTACCTATCAGCAAGGTGGAACAACGTACAATCTAGCGAATATGCTTACGACTAGTACATCATCAATCTCATTAGGCGGTACTCTTAGTGCCAACACGGTCAGTTGTACCAATTTAACCCAGAACGGTGCCTCGTACAATCTAGCAAGCTTCTTAACATCAATCCCTAGCTCATTGAGTCTATCATCACTCACCGTCTCAGGCACAGGAGCTCAATTTAACACTAGTGCGGGCAACACTGATTCAATCTATTTACCAGTTGGATCATACGCTATGTATCTTCGAAACAATTCGAATATCATCTCAACCAGTGTAGGGTTAGCTTTCCTAAACGATTCGTCGGGAGTGTATAGTACAACTACCCGAGCGCAACTATTAGCACGTTAAGACGATCTAGTACTCAGTACGATGGTAGTGATATCGAATTCTACACAAAGGGCTCTGCTAGTCAAACAGGTGCTTTATATCGATTAGCTTCGCTTCATGGTACTACTGGTCAGCTTTCTATAGGAAGCAATAACGGTTATATGGATCTCAATATTCTGAAGGACAACGCTGGAGCATCAATTCGTATAAGAAGCTGTCAAAGCACTGCCAATTGCTTCACAATCACTTACTCGTACGTTGGCAGTTCGTACGCTCAAAATCGTCTTCAATTTGACAATTACGGCTTCAGCGGGCAACAATGTTGGTTCGGTGATAACTCAGTCGCTATCAATAGCCAAGACGTACCACCCGCGAAGTTTGCCGTTAAGGGCGATACTACAAAGATGTATGGCTCTTGGGATAGGGTTCAACGCTGGTCGAACGATCAATCTACTCAGATGACCGTTGAAATGTTAGTGTATAATGAATCAGGAGGTAGCAATAATAGCTCTGGAGGAGGAACCTGTTTAGGTACTATGACGAACGACCCGTTCAAGATCATGACTAATGGCTCTGCTAGGGCTCTGTTCAACACATCAGGTCGGTTTATGGTCGGCGGCAACTTTAGCGCGACCATTCACAGTGGCGGCGCATCATGGGCTAACGAAGAGTTTTACACGAAGATCAACGCGTCCAGTATATGTTCGTACCGAGCCAATTGGTCATCAGCGAACTACTGGGGATGGGGAAGCGACGGTACGGTGGGCTCTATCAGAGCTGGTATATGTAATGCCTCGGGATCATGGCTGGGATATGTACCAATCCGTGGAGGTGCTTATACCAATGCCTCGACTGAAAGATTAAAGACAGATATTGCCGATGTCCCTTATGGTCTGGATGCGGTCATGCTTATGAAGCCACGTAAATATAAGATGATCCAGGAAGGAACTCAGCATGTCGGTTTTATCGCGCAGGAGCTCTATGACATCGTCCCTGAAGCAGTTCAGGAAGGCGCTAATGATGATATGAATGAGAATGGTTATCCAATCAATCCATGGGGAATTGATCTCGCTTCGCTGACATCAGTGTTGTGTAAAGCCATTCAGGATCAACAGGCACAAATCGAGGAGTTGAAGAGAATTGCCACGACTCTAATATGGATCTACCAATGGGTTGCTTCTCGAGTAAGGAGATTGAGTCAAACCTTGAGACGAACGATGTTCGAGGTCGAAGACCCTCGGACAGAGTTCCGAGAGTCTCCTCTCCACCGTCTCAGATAATAGGCTCTACACAACTGAGAGCTGACCAAATTGTTGTACTTGGTGATAGCGTATTTTTACCGACAAAAGACCCTGAAACAGGCGAAAGTGCGATACTCGATATCGAAGTAGCCGACAAAAAAATGAGAGTCTATCGAGGCTATAAGAATCGATTGGTTAGAAATGGCAGAAGCTAAGCTCACAGCGAGAAGGTCTTTACCGTTTCTTTCTTCTTTCCATACAGCCAAACCTGACCGCCGCTGGCGGACTCAGTCTGCGTGGATGCATCCGAAGTCGTTGGAAGTTTAGTATCAACCCATGCCTTAGCCTGAGTTGTTTGGGGCCGCTCTCGAATGATCAAGTTCTTCATGATTGTTTTGAGCTCAGCGATATTGAGATCGGCATCATCTCCATAGGAGCCGCCTGACTGAGCAATAATCCGTGGGTTAAGGAAAAACATCGTACTCTATTCGAATGAATTTCGAAGGGTCGCAGATCTTTCGAACAAGTTCGCTAAGCTCTGCTCTATAGTAGTCGAACGATAACATTTTTGAATTCGTCATCAGAAATTAAGTGATTCGAATACATATCCACAGTGATGACCTTCAATTGCTTGAGAACACTGGGATTGTCATTACCTAACTCGATCTCGCCCTTGAGCTTAAAATATTCGGCCTTGAGCGCCTCCAGTGGATCAACCAACTTCTCAGAGAAACTATGCTGGAGATGAGTAGCGGCAAGAATCTCCTTGAAGATTTTTTTTGTCATCGGTTGATAGTTGATCATACGATGATTGGTTGATATTCTTCGAATACACCAGATCCTTGAGCATCTTCTGAAGCTCTTCACTCACCTCTCGCTTAGGACCGACCTTACGACGATTAGGTTGAACGATAACGAGCATTCCTGCATCGAGATCAGGGATTCGAATGTACTTGCTTCCCAACGGTTTGTAGGTATAGGCGGAGGGCGTTGCCATGCCTTGAATGTCGTTGAGATTGTACGTCCGACCTTTGCGAACAACACCATCTAACTTTGGCTGACCTCCAAGGTGAGCTCTGCCCGCCCCGCGTATGCCTCGACCGACTACGTTATCTGCCATTGATGATACAGTCCTCCCCACCTCGCGTTTAGATGCGATGTTGTCAAATTCATCAAGATCCATGTCAGGGTAGCCCTTTTTGAACAGTGTGTATTTCTTGAGCTTGCTGTTATAATTAGCCTTGGTAGCTCTCATTGCAGCGGTTGCAGCTTTGAGATTAGACTTCGCAGCCTTGCTATGTCTGGATTTAGTAGCTTGCTTTGCCTCATCATACCTTTTTTTCATAGCTTCTCCATAATCCTGGAACGCAGCCTCGGCTTCGTCGTGTATCAATTTTAGTGATACATATGGATCAATGCTCGTCTCCTTCATCGAGATGTTGCCTCAGTGGATTTAGTATTCCTTTTAAGAACTCCATCAAGTATTCCGAGATTCTGAGTTAGGTTATCTTGAGCAGCTTTCTTATCAGGACTCTTTCGATTGATACCCGTTAGATGTTTGTCAAATATTTGAAAGCCATCTATCAGTGAATGTATCCATCCAACGAATATTCGCCATGAGATCGCGTAAATCATTAGCCGAGGTAGCCTTTTTATCATCAGAATATCTGACATTGAATAGACGCTTCTGAGTTGGATTACTGAAATAGAGACCGTTCTGAACCTTCCCGCCATCTGTAGTATCAATAACTGGATTTGGCTCAAATGCGAGCTTTACCTTTTGTTTGCGAAGCTCTTTAAAGAATTCACTGAGAATGAGTTTGGCATCGTTATCAGCATTAGTTAGATTCTTATCCATATCGGCATCAATACCGCTTTTAATTCCATGCCGAGCCTCAGCCTCGTCTGAACTCGGTGTGTATGGATTTGGCGTTAATTCCCCTACATTGTCATCGTCAGGCGATGTCGATGAATCAACAGCAAAGCTGTCCTCAAGACGTTGTTTGCTACGATTTGAGTCATCATTCTTCAGTGGGTCAGATAATCGACGCTTTTTACCGATCAGACTCTCCCATACTTTCAGCGGTTCCGTAGTCTGATATCCAGGGAATACATTGGATTTTGCCTTTCTCAAATCACTGACATACTGAAGAAATCGTGGGTTTGTCTCCATTATAATCCTAATTGAGTCATATGTCGCATCCCAGTCAATTGCATCAACCTTAGCCCATTTCTTGCTCTTTGTCGTATAAATCGTGGTACCATTTTTAATTATGAATTTAGTCATAAATCGTCCGTTTTTATCCACGGGGTGTAGTTGGAATTTATTAAACACTGGATAGATCTTGTAAATTTTAACCAATGCTTCTTTAGTTTGCTGGTCCTCGTCAGACTCGTAGTCATTTGCATCAGGTTTTACAGGAACTTCCACTGGTGTCTCCGCTGGTGTCTCAGCTGGTGTCTCAGCTTTTAACTCAAGTGAGGGCTCAGGGATTTTTTGGGAGCTTGTATCACTCAGACTTGTTTTGCGGCCTCAATAGTCGCCGATGAGGTATCTGTCGAAGCATCCGACGTAGTCTTTTTAGATAGTGATAGCGTCTTATCAGCATCTGACGCCCATTGAGTGTCTGCATACATCGAACGCTTGGCGAATGCTTGACGAACCCGTCGCTGGGAACGTTCTAACAAATCCAATCGCTTTTGCTCTCGTTGAGCAATGCTTGTGAAGTTCGGAAACATGGTTCTATCGTATATATTAATCAATTATTTTTGCTGTGGTTTTGAAAATTGATATCGTTTCTTCGCGATTCTTGGGACTGGCCCCTCCTCCCACTCGCCCATCGTATATTTATGAACGATGTCGTTTCGACGCTTTAGCATAGCATAGTACGTGGGAAGAACCTCATCGATTGGTAGATCAAACAATTCCTCGACCTGATTTTTATACGTGGGATCGGTGATTACATGCTTGTAGGCTCTGTCTTTACCTCCATTGATTCGAGCGAGGTGAAGCTTGATGTAGTCGCATCGCTGAATGTCAATGATCATATCGTTGAAGCGCGAAGTTTTCTCGACATAGAACCTAACTCTCTCGTGCATTTTTGCGAGCTCTCGCTTGTACATAGCGATTTTATAGTCCTTGTCGTGTTGCTTACAATATCCACTCTTGAGAGCGGTTCGAGAGCATTTCTCATTCGATTTCGTAGACGCGTTGCAATTGGGAGACGGTATCCGAGGGTGTCTATAGGACCCCTGAGGGATCTTCGATCCTCTCCTTTCAACGTCGTTTGTCATGATTTTGATAAAGTTCTGGGTATATATATAGATGGGGATATTTAACTCGAAGATGAATATCGAATATATCGATACTGATCCATTCGACGCGGAGGGGGTATATGACAATCGATTCCTTGAGAAAGAAGTAAAAAAGAGAAGCCTACGCTTGAGCCAAAGCGTCAAGTGCATTTTGATCTACGGACGCACTCAACTCCGCGAATCGTTAAATGTCCGGAAGATCTGAAGTCTATCACCCTCTAAGACTCTTGTCGCGGTGTTGAAACCCCGTTCCAATACTCCTTCTCGAGTGTCGATCTTCGATTCTTATTGATTAAGCGGAGATTATCCTGGGGCTCCCAGGAGTCGGGTTCATTACCAACCCACTTCACTAAATATTTGTATTTACCAGATCGCATTTTTTTTGTGGTCTAATATCTTTTCGGCTTCTAAGATATCACCCTTGTTAATTGTGGCGTCAGTTGTCTTCGATTGCACTATTTTCAAATCGTTTGGTGATTTGTAGAGTGTATGACCATTCTTTGACCTAATTTCAACTCGGTGCTCTACTCCATCTGGCAGCTTCCTTGTCAAATGTTCGCTTCTTAAGGCGGTAAAGGACGTTTGTACCAACTTCAAGCTCGTTTTCAATTTTTTCTGCTTCCTCTTGGTTATGTGTTATCTCAGCTTCTATAACTTTACCTTTTGCATCGTTAGGACTCATACCAATCAACCGATGAATGGTGCTATTGTAGTTTGTAATAATATCATTTACCAGTTTTTGTGTGATTCGCTTCGGATCGATTTTGGTTAATCGCTGCTTTACGGTTCTGTTGAATCTTTCGATTTTACCCATAGTACCATGATCACCAGGTTCGTTATTAAAATGTTCGATCTTTTTGGATTTGAAGAATTCTTGTGCTTGGGTGTTCATGAATTCGCTTCCATTGTCGCTGGTGAGTATATCGACCTTATTACTACGAACAAATGTTTTAAGAGATGTGAGCACAGTTGGCGCAGTCTTATTCGTCAATAGCTTAGCATACCCAAGGCGAGAATTGATATTGATAGCCGTCAAAATTGGTCGTTTTTCCCAGAACGCAAGATCCATTTGCCATGAATTGGGGTTATGAGAAGCAATTTTAAATCCATCGTATTCCCGTTTTTGCTCTTGAAACCGTTGTATGCCTGTCTGGGTCGCATACCATTCTTTCACAGCTTTGAATGTGATTTTGGGGTCTAACTCCTTTGCCTTCTGATACAAAGCCTGAGCACCGACATATCCCGTTTTAGGGTCATAATATAACTTTGCCAGTTGCTGATCCAGCGTACCTACTAGCTCTGCTCTATATATTTATGAGACAAAAATATCTCTCTAATTAGTTGCTTAGATTAGCCAACTTCGTTTAAATATCCAAAGCTACGGTGGTGATACTATCCTCAAGTACTCGACGCTTGTCGTAGTAGTAATTGAGAGCTGTTTTAGTTTGACTATAGGTAATGATTGACTTAGTCTCCTTGCTGAGTCTAAAGCCTTTGTTTGTACCTTGCAGTGTGATGCGATCACGGACAACACTTTCAAAGCCATCTGGGTTGAGTACATCACTGTTCCGACCACCTCCCTGCTGCACTCCCTTGGCACTAACCTTGACCTTGTAAGATTGGTCAGGTAGATAGCAGATATAGTTCTTTGAAGATAGTGACACTATAGCATCACCAGACCACCCATCCTTGAACAAACCAGGTGTGCGACGATCGAACTTAGAGACCTCGTTGTTATAGTCGCGTGGGAACCAATCATACTTATGCTGCTTGAAGTGCTCGCATAGCTCAGGTTTGATACAGTTTTGAAACGGATTTTCACAGCTGAATGCGATGTATGCCGAGTCTGTGTCCATCTCCTGGTATTGAAAGTCCGAGCGATCGGAGCAAAAGTTGATACAGTCATAGTAGAACTGTAGCATGCGTAGTTTAGCAAGCTGATAGATGGCAATCGACAAATGGATTGGATTCTTGTTCTTGAGTCACCGTTTCTTCATGGTAATCTCACACGCATCATGAAGCTCCTCAAGTCCATGAAATGTGAAGTGCTCAATTTTGCTCTTGATGGCTTTGTCGTTAGACTCGTACTTTATCTCCTTTTGCTTACTCATGTCCATACCAGATCGACCGAAAGCGCTGTTTCCGACCAACTTCATCATTTCAGCGATCATAGCCTTGGACTTGTCAGCATCACCCTTCCGTCGAGCGTTAGAAACCCTCCATAAATGGTTTAAATGTTTTGTGGGAATTGGCTTTAATGAAACAGTAAGTTTTGGTGATCTCCATTCCGTGAGCGATGTACCACTTGAGCAACGGAGCCTAGATAAGAATCTTTTCACCAAAGGAGCTACCAATTAGCTTACGAGCTGGCTTTGCTCGGCTTTGTTTGCGTGCTTCGTTGTACTCAAACATGTGCTGACCAATTACATTCTCATCGATGCAGTCGATTAGCGTGTTCTTGAAAATAGGGGTCATCTCACTAAAGTACTCTTTGAGATGTGGTGGGGTACGAATGTCACACTCGAGGAACCCAAATACTTTGTCATTGACAATGTCGTCGATAATACCAGGATAGGCATCAATCGTAGTCAATCGCCCACAAGGCATCTCATTACCGAGTGCCCACAGGTACAAAGCATTGGCATCGTAGCCGATAATCTTTTTACAAACCTTGTCCCCGCGAATCATCGCCTCATTTCGCTTGGCATAGCGATTGAAGATGATTGAAGGACCACCAGCGATGTTAGCCTTCATCTTAGCATAAATATCTTTCTCTTCCCTATCGATGCTATAGACAAGCTTATCCGAGTTGAGCTCAAGCAACTTCTTGTAGCGAAACTCTTTGATGGACATGTTTTTACGAGCGGTGTTGCACTTCACACAGCTGATCAAGATGTTGCCATCGATATGCCCAAGCTTGTTGTTTATTCTATCGGCTGAAGCAGTATCAGCGGTCAGCTGACAGTAGCATAGACCACACAGATACTTTTGCTGTTTGAGAAGGATGTCAAGGTGCTCAGTAGTCATATTGAACTCTCTTTTAGCCTCAGCATCCTGGCTCTTGTATCCACTCATGCGTTTGGATGGGAAGCTAAATGCTTTCGCCGAATTGGTGGGGTACTGAAGACTGTTGAAGAAGATTTGATACATGACTTTCTCTGATAGACCTGGGAGAGATACACCATCGGTAAACATATCCAGACCGAATCGCTTGAACAATTCTCGTTGAGCCTTGATAGCCTTGATAAATGGAACTACATCAAGATTGTTATACCAAATAAGTAGGTCCTTGATCGACTTCATTTCATAGTACTTCCAGACAAACTGTACCCGCTTGTAGTCATCATCACTGATGCTGGTATTACGGAGCTCAGTGTCAAAGGCTGACTGAGGAGGCACTTCAGTTTCGTTGAATACATTGAATGAGGTAATGTACTCATATGGGAAGATACCCTTACCCAGACCGCAGACGCATCGAAACTTGTCATCACACTTGCAATCACCAAGGTATGTTGATAGGTATTTAGCGTAGCTTGTACCTGCTGGTACATAGTTGCTAATGTCTAGCATGTTCATGTCCGACGTGGCGATGCACATGTAGCTTTAACCGATTTGATGTTGTCGGTTCCAATGGTAGCGAACAGTCTGCCTTGATTAGGTTGATATCGTAGCGCCCTGAATTAAAGCCAAGGACTGGTACCTGATCCAGAGTTTGCTTGATCTTACCATAGTCCGACCGCTTCTTACCAAACCCAAGCTTGCTGTGAAAATCAAAGAAGCTGGCAAAATCTCCAGATTGAATCCAAGCATCCACATCCTGTGTCTTGTACGTATTACCAAGAGGAGTACCTGGAACCTCCATGCCTGTCAAACCTTGAGCGTCGGTTATCTTACGAAGCAAGGCCTCATACTTGGAGACATTGTATTTCTGGATCTTCGCTCCGACATCATTAATGTACTGGGACATATCCTTGAGCAATGCCTTCGGATTATCATTTACAAAGCAGCGAACCTCCTCCGTCAAGCTATCAGCTACAGAGACGGACACCGGGATGTGCTCGTTCGTGATGACAGTATTCTTCCCATGTTGAGTCGCCGTAGGCTTAAGAATGGCCTCAAAGTCATAAACAATAAAATGATCGATGTATTGATCGGTATTCTTGATAGAGTACTTTGTCAGTAGCGAACGAATTGTATTTGAAGCTGGGCGATAAATAGTCGGGTCTTCAGGGAATGATTCCATATTTACGAGCTCACACTGGTTCTTCTTATGGTTTCAAAGCTTGTCGGAGCTGACAAACACCATCTCACACTTTGGGCATTGGTATTTACACTGAAGCATATCAATATTCTTAATGTAAAGAGCATGATTCTCGTGAGATAGAATATTGATAACATCTTACTCCTTGTCAGAACGTCGGGTGCATTCAACATTTCCCGTCTCCACATCCATCATGAATACATTAAGGCTTAGCTGAAAGCAGTCCTCAAGCTCATCAAACAGGAGAATGTCGATTGGTTTGAAACTGCGAAACAGGCTTAGTGTATAATTGATGTCCTTGTACGAGCAGTACTGCTTGAATGTCTGCTTTACCAGAGCTTGAATTCTACGTGGATCCTTTTTTGGTTCATCTTGCTTGTGGTATGCGATGCAGTGAAATACACACTTGTTGTTAGTCTTTGGCAAGTTGATTACACTCTTGTTGTCGCGGATAATCTTTGGAATGACAGCTTCACTATCACCCAGTGCGTGTTCGCGCTGGTAGATGTAAATCTTGAATCCAGTGATTGCCTTTACCAGATATCCCGATTTGGGGTAGTTAAGCTTGTCAGCTAATTCCATCGAACGAATCTCCGAAATGACCTTCTTGCGAATATCACCCTTGCTATTGATAGCAATCGGTGAGCTGAACACCGAGGTGTTGCACAAATTCGGGTGGAAGTATCGGGTATCGCTATCATCTGTTCGACTAACGAGGTTGTATCCAAGTGCAATATTAATCTTGAAAGCAGATTTCTGGCTCGCAAGTACGTTCTCGAGTGTGTCGTAGAATTCTGCTGGCTGAATCCCCTCGTATAAATGAGATTCGACATGGTTTCCTTGGTAGAAGCGATATTTCGGGTCAGCCTTGTAGTCAGGAGACATGTGCTTCTTGAGAGTATCGATACCAACATTGTACTGCTTAGCTACCAGCTTCATATTTTTGGGGTTGGAGATGTTGCTGACAAATACCATCTTTCCAGTACGACCGCGTACCTTAACACGGTAGCTACTACCCCATTTGATAGGTGTAATATTCAATCTCTTTAGACCTTCGAGCTCGTATGCAAACATGTTGCCTATATATAAGCGTGGCTATATTATTCTCGTAAATTTGACTTTATAATATTTTGGATCTTGTCTCAGGATCGACTTTATATCATACTAATATACAAAAATCTGAAATTAATTAATTCAAATATTTGACTTATGCATTGTTGGAGGTTTTAAGCCAGCCTGGTGTTGTCATTGCCTATTAGGCTTGACTTTTTATCAGAAAAAAATTAATTAATTAAGTTCGGTTTCGCTGTTAGGTTCGACTTTGTCTTCAATAAGTTCGGTTTAGGCTTACGCTTTTGAGCTCGAATTTGGTCTCTAGTCTTATCGTCGTAGCTCTTTTGGTATGACAAGCGAGTGTCCCGTGTGCGCTGATAGTAGCGCTTTTGTGCGGCATTGATTCGCTCTTTGTTAGCTTGGTATTGCTTGGCTGAGTACGCCATCTTTGTATATTACAAACTTTATTTTTATCAGGATGAAAAAAAAAAATTTAATGCAGCACGACGATCCAAGAATCAGCTGAAATAACTCAGCGTGGGAATAGATCGAGTGACCTGCCCTTATCGCACGCGCCATGTCCAAGTCGGGACCTAACATACTGGCGATATTATAGTATCGTTCGATGCTCTCACGAATCCCGCCACTTTCACCCTCTCGGTGGTAACAAATTTTTCAGCTTCAATCTCTTCACGGGATTTTGAATGTACGGGAGTTTAATCTCGGTACCAATAATGGGAGACTGCGCCAACAGCGTCCTGATCACCTCGAAAGCCTCCCCTCGATTCGCGATGGTCGCCGTCTGGATGAGAGCACAGCCATCTTCATCTCCGGAGAATCAGAAGAACATCCACACGGCGTTCAAGTCAGTAAGAAGTGCCATTACTGGGTCTTTGCGAGCGATTAGATCCAAAGCGATCAGCTCCCGACGTAGCCTGGAACTCGGAGTTACTTTGAAGCGTGGACTAAAAAAATCAATTGCCCCCACTGAATACGTCCAGTGCTGTTACAAACTGGTTCACCTTCGCCGAAGCTCCAGGCTTTTGGCTGACTGCACCGGTTGTCGTCCTGGCTGCTTGTTTGCGATATGAATCTGCAATCTTTCTTGGAACCACGAATATGAAGTAAAACTGATCCGTGTTGAGGCGAGCATCATCCTTCAACCACTTGAGAAACTTGTTCATTGGCGCAGCTTTGATACCATGGTCCTCGTTGAGTGTCATCTGCAGCCCGTAACACTTGTTTCCATCTGAGATGAATGCATCCAGCGCTCCAAACGTTTTCGATGTCGGCCGGTAGTACGTCCAGCCCTCAGCAAGCTGTAGTTTGTCAAGAGCAGTGAAGCGTACCGTTTGCATCTCTTGTGGAATGGTCAAATCGTTCAGAGTTGTCGAGCACAGCGAGCGAAAGTGTAGTTTTTTCTGCTGGGGCAGACTTAACCATTTGTGGCAGAGCATCTCGTATATCTTGCCGCGGACCACAGACGTACTTCCCGAGTCATCATCATCGTGAGTTATAGCGAATTCCGATATTTTATCGAGGCTCTCTCCATGCACTTTGGCAACAACCAATTCGGCGATGTGCTTGGACAGAAAATCCAAATGGTAGTCCGCGCGAAAATCAGCCCGGGTAGGTACCATTTCAAGGACACGGTGGCTATAGTCTTCCTCCTTCACAGAGTGATTGCTTCTTGCATAAGAAATGATGTTCATCGCACTGAATGAGTTGACTGCCTCATCCAGTGTATTTTGACGTTCACGTTAGACGCTCTCGTGAAGACGAACCGAGGAATTCCACCGAAGATGTCGTATCTCGAAACCAAGTCGTCTTCGGCAAGTTGCAAGTTATCGGGAAGCAATGAGTTGTACTCTCTCAACTCCTCCAAGGTCCACGCTGGCATGATATACGTCCCCCCGTCTACTTTTGCGAAATCCTGTATGCCTTTAACACCAGGTGAAGCAAACAAAATCGAGACTCCGCTCCAGCCAACAAGTTGTGTTGATGCTGCCTCGACAAGCCGGAGCACACGGCGTTGCGTCTGCAGCGAAACAACCTCCTCTCCGTCCAATTCAACAAATTCCTTGCGTTCGGCATCGTACTTGCGAAAGTCCGAGCCATAGTTCAACACCAACTCGTATGGGAGCAGCTTCTTAACATCCTCTCGCTCACCAAGAATGAGTTGAAAGATGCAATACAGGTAGAACCGACTCTTCCCAATACCGGGATTCCCCGTGACAATCAGGTTGGAATCCTTGCCTGGTTCACTATCCTTGCCTGGTTCACTATCCTTGCCTGGTTCAACGTATTCGAAGCTTGACTGTACTTCGTTCATCAACTCGGTAAAAATCACACGATACGCCTTCCTCTCCACGATCACTTTATATTCGATCTTTTTGTGCGCCAACGGAGGGAAATCTCTCATCTCGAAAAACCTCGTAACTTGGTTGATCTCTTCCTTGTTCTTGTCCACTTTGCGCTTCTTCGGCAGCGGAAGGAAAGACTCACCAAACCATCCATCCGCCCGACAGCGTTTCCCCTTCCCCGGAACCACCACCAGCACGTTCACAGGGCCTCTACCTTCTGCTTCTTCTTCTTCATCCACTCCGCCGACATCCTGATCCGACAACCCCACACGCCGTAGCCTCGCTCGCGCCGCATCCAACAGCTTTAAGCCAGTGGTGTCACTCACACCGTTCTTCACGTCTGCCTCCGTCAGCCATCCCCCGCCCTCCGTCTTCGCCAGGAACAGCTGCAGCTCATCCGCAGGAAACTGGTACATCTTCTTCACTTTGATGGCGTCCTTCAATTCATCCACCGTGTCGCTCTCATCTACCCTCACCGAGAACGCGCTGCCCGCCGCACCAACGATCGCACAGAAAAGCTTCACCATCTTTCCTTCAGGCGGCGGATTCTGGAATGAGGAAGAAGGGAGGGACAATTTCCGAGCGTATTTAAGCGGAGATGAAGGTGTGACATTGACTTCCACCCAATGATGAGACGCCACATATATTATAGTCGCGCTATTCCTTGCGGTAAAAACTGCCGGCGTAATGTTCTACGAATATTGTTTTTATCAATTAGTTTGAATATTGTCGGTCCAGCAGTAACTGCTCTAAAACTACGCCAAGATCCAAAAGACGTCGCTTTCGCTCTCAGGTGGTCGAGAGGTTGCGTCGTCAAAATAGCAGCTGTCTCAAAAGAAGGTTCTAGGAATGTTCTCGGCGGTAAAATACGGTAAGTAAAAAAATGACGGTATACTGTGCCGCTACCTACTACTATCAGTTTCATTTACGATCAGGGCAGCAACGAGTTCCGTTTGAAAGTCTTCGATCCTTCATTGCGACGACAGCGATTGTTCGCAAAGCTGAATCCAGACCAGCGCGATCTTCTGCTTCGAGGCCAACCACTATCGAAACACTGGAAAAAACGTGGCCCAAGGCTTGCACCTGGTACTGATTTCAACATTCAGACAAAATTTGGTGACGTCGAAGGTCAACCACTGTGCTTCATGTCTGTGGAGCGTCCCTACAAGCGCTACTTGAACTTACAAACCCGATTAGCGCGGAAGAAAGCGATCAAAGCGAAGTGGATTCACCCAGATGAAGACGAATTTGAAGATTTTTGGTCGGAAGGAATGTCGTTGGCTGAAAGATGGATTTCTTTTCCGCACGTGTTAGCTAAGACTTCTCAGTTGCCGAGTCTAAGTCCAACGACGAACGCCGGTCTCGTAGGAATGGTGCAGCTGAACAAGGTGGGCTACATATTGGATACTGCAAGCAGCAGGGAAAACCAATATATTTTATCTTAACAAATATAAAGTTAATAGTATATAAAGATGACGTACTCACCCGATCAATATCTCGCTAGCAAAGAGCGTATCAAGGAAGCGCAGAAGCGCTACTACCAGCGCACGCGCGAAGCTCGTCTATCCTGTCAACAGGGGTATGACGATAAGAATAGGGACCAAATTCGAACACACAAGCGGAAGCCCAAATGCGAACTTAGTGCCAGAGAAACCAAACTTAACGGTGAAACCGAACTTAGTTAATTAATTAAAAAAAAGTCACATAAAAAGTCAATCCGTATATAGACGATGACTGACGGTACCACGCTTGCGATTTTGAAGGATGCCCTCGGTGACCTTAGTCAGTACCATTCGTCTGGGTGGTTCTGGCATGCAGTAGAGGGTGAATGGATACCTATAGGTAAAACGCAAGTTTATCCGTGCCCTGGCTATCGACCTAATGTCAACCCACGGTGTTATTGCAACACCCCGATCAAGCGACACTTCCTTATTATCGACATCGATGAGAACCATCACTTCGTTGGCTCAGAGTGTGTTAAGCTCTTTGGTGGGCACTATAAGGCGTGCCTCGGCTGCCAATGTCGGTACCGAGGTAGCTACAAATACTGTAAGGAGTGTCGAGACCGTGGTCTGACTTCTTTTAGTGAGACGAGGTTAGCATTTGGTAAGTACAGAAATCGAAAGCCAGAGTCGATATTGGGGGTGGATGACTCCTACATCCGCTTCCTATTTAAGTGTGATATCGTATCTGAAGCCTCTAGACTGGATTTAGCTCGTAATTTACTCCCAAGAACGGTTATTGGAGGCAAAGACAAGTACAGTGATAAGACATTCAATTGGGTCAAGGCTCACGATCCAAAATACTATCGCTGGTTGCAAACGCGCGACAGACCCTACGTCAAGTATTTGAATTAAATAATTTCGAAAAAATTTTGTATGGGGCAAAGATGTAAAGTCGATCCTGATACAAGATCTAATGATTATAAAGTCATTTCCACGGGAATAATATCGCCAATAATATATAGGCAACATGTTTGCATACGAGCTCGAGGGTCTAAAGAGATTGAATATTGATGCTGTTCGCTGGGGCAGTACCTACCGCGTTAAGGTGCGTGGTAGAACTGGTAAGATGGTTTATGTTAGCAGCGTTTCCCGTCCGAGCAATCAGAAGCTGCTAGCTAAGCAATACAAGATCTCTGTCGAGTCTCTGAAGAAGCACATGTCCCCGAATTACAAGTCTGACCCCAAGTATCGTTTCTACAACGGAAAACACATGGAGTCGCACCTGTATGAAAGTATCCAGCCTACTGAGTTCTACGACAAGCTCGAGAACGTGCTTGCAAGCTAAACTAACGCTTTCAAGGTAAACATTGCTCTTGGCTACGATCTCGTAAGCCTAACGGATGGTAGTTTTACCCAGTACTGGCACCCGAATCTGGCTAATACGTACGTATTTAAGACCCCTGTTGCTACCAACAGTCGATCTGACATTCGTAAGAAAATTATCTCAGAGATCAGGTCGATGGAGTTGGCTAACACGCTGAACTACCCCAAATCGGGGTATAAGTTGAAGTCAATCACTGGGTTCAAAATTTACATCTACTTTCGCGAGCATGCAGTCGGCGATAGCGAAGCTGTTATCCCACAGAATATCCGCGATAACAAGCACGTAATCAACTTCCCCAAGGCCAATAACAAGTGTGTGTTCCACTGTATCGCATGGTACTTACATCAGCATGCTAAGAAAGATCCTCGTCGGATCCAGGCCCAAGCGAAGGAAGTATTCAAGCGCTACTGCTCCTACAAAGGTATCAGCTATACGCTTAGTCTGTTCCGTAGCTTAAGCCGTTTGACCTCCTACAGCTCGACGAGCTTGAGGAATGCTTTCATTTCGGTATTAACGTCTACTCAATGGATGTAAAGACCGGTAATGTTGAGTGTATCCGTCGTTCGGAGAGAGAAGGAGTGGCTATGGATATTCTATCACATGAGAACCATGCTTTGTACATCAAGAACGTTGATATGCTTCAGTCCAAGTACCAATGCTCGAAGTGTGAATGATTTTCGTTAGCTCTACTAAGCTACGCGACCATGCCAAAAATCAGTGTGAGCTTGTAAACATCGAGAGCTTTCCAGCTGAGCCAACTATCTATAGACCAGCCCCGAACACTATTCGATCAATGCTAAACAAGTACTCCATCAAGGGCATTGATCAGTACCTAGATCATTATCTCGTGTATGACTTTGAGGCCATTCTAAAGCTAGTTATGACACAGCATGGTGAGAATACTGTCTTCACCAATGAGCATATCCCCGTATCAGTATCTGTAACGGATAGCTTATTCGAGGAGGTGCGTTGCTTCGTCAGCGATGAACCGAAGATGCTACTAACGGACATGTTCGAATATATTCACCAGGTATCGATCAAGATCCAGCAGTACAACGTGCACAAGTACGAGATCCTCCTGCGGAAAATTATCGATGCTCACGGCTTGACTGGTATGGAGATTCCAGGTGCTAAACTCGACAAGACCTATAAGATGATCGATGTGGATGGTTGGATTAAAGAAGGGAGATATGCCTGCTTCTTCGACTTCCATAGCACCCTCGGGTTTGGTAAGCAGAGGTCTGACTATGGTAGGATAAAGCAGCACCTTGATCAAGTTCCAGTGCTTGGGTTCAACAGCGGTCGCTACGATGTAAATCTGATTAAGAACGATCTCTTCGCCTTTATTGGTACAGACAACATCAAATCGGTAATCAAAAATCCTAGCTACATGTGTATTGCGACCTCGAACATGAAAATGCTCGATATTAGCAACTATGTACCAGCTGGTACGAGCTATGCAAAGTACCTCAGCACATATCTAGGCGACTGCAAATGCGACAACAAGATTCGATGTGTCTGCGGCTTAGGTAAGGGCATTTTCCCGTACGAGTTCATTACCTCGTTCAACGTTCTAAGTCAGACTACGATTCCTCCTAAGCCAGCTTTCGATAGCGATCTCCGTGGAACTAGCATCAGCGATGATGACTATAAGCGCGTGCAATTCGTCTGGGAGCACTATGGGATGAAGTCGATCAAGGACCTGCTGATCTGGTACAACAACTTGGATGTGGTACCTTTCATCAATGCCATAAAGGCTCAGCGTGAGTTATTCAAGCGTTTTGAACTTGACATGTTTGCTGATGGTGTATCCCTACCCGGTCTCTCGGAGAAAGTCATGTATCAAACATGCTTCGACAATCTCCAATATCCTAGTAAGACGTCTCCTCAAGCGTTTCGATTCCCTAGCAAGCGTATGAGCGGCTACAAGAGTCAGGATGTTGAGGCTAAGCGCGAGTTTGGTATGACGTTAGGACACCTAGCTATACTGTTAAATCAACAGAAGTATCTTTGTGGTCTTTGCTACGGACCTTTGAGCACTGAAACTGTCTCAGCTGATCGAATCAATAACAAGCTTGGGCACATCGACGGCAACATCTTGATTAGCTGTATTTCGTGCAACACCGCTCGCAAGGATATGTCTCTAAAGGGTTTCCGCTACAAGAAGCTGCTCGAGTTCAACTCAGAGCGACTGGTCTATTCCATTGACAAGGAGGAGAAGGACATCTACGGTAAGATGAAAGCTAACATTGCTGGTGGTCCATGCATTATCTTCAATCGCTACGCTAAGCGCAATGAGACGAAGATTCGTGGTGGGAAGCTGTGTAAGAAGGTAATCGGGTACGATGCTAATGCTCTATATCTCTGGGCTCTCGGTAATGACATGCCATGCGGAAGACTTACAACTATCGAAGCTTATCCAGACATTGTTGAGTACATCAAGAACGATAAGATCTTCGGCTTTCTCGAGAGTGATATTCAGACACCAGAACACTTGAAGCAGTATTTTGGTGAGATGACCCCCATCTTCAAAAATACACTGATTGACTGTACGGATGAGAGTATCATTGGTAAACATATGTATGACTACAACCAAACACGAGAGAAAAGCAGATCGAAGCCAGCTCGCAAATTGATTGGCAGCTACTTTGGTGAGAAAATCATAATCTACACACCTTTGTTCAAGTGGTACCTATCTCATGGTATGGAAATCACCCAGACATACAGCTTCATCAAAGCTAGCTCACACAAGACATTTGCTCCATTCATGGAAGCGGTGTCTAGCGCTCGGCGAGAGGGTGATGTTGACAATTCCAAGGCTATGATTGCTGAGATGATGAAGCTAGTAGGGAACAGTGCTTTTGGTCGACCTGGAATGGACATGAGCAAGCACAAGGAAAATAAGTATGAGTCAGATAAGAAGGCAATTGCTTCAAAGATTGAGCACTTCACCTTTCATGGATTAGAGGAGCTCAACGATGCTTGCGAGCTTACTATGATGAAGCGCAGGTTAAAGCACAAGAACCCGATCCATTTGTCGATTGCTATCTACCAGCTCGCTAAGCTACGCATGCTCCAGTTCTACTATGATTGCATCGACTTTTACTTCGATCGTTCAGACTTTCAGTATCTGGAGATGGATACGGACTCCGCCTACATCGCGTTCAGTTGTGATAATCCGTTCCAAGACTGTATCAAACCTGATCTACGTGAGCACTCAAACAGCACAAGTATGATTGGTTCCCACGTGATTATAACACGGATGTGGCTAAGTTTGATCGTCGTACCCCTGGTCTATTTAAGGATGAATGGTCAGGTGATGACATGGTCTCATTATCCTCCAAACACTACATCTGCTATCTACCAGACGAATCGTACAAGGTCAAGGTTTCAGCCAAGGGTGTGCAACAGGGCCGTGGACGCAATAGTGATGTTCTTAGCCCTAATGGGTTCGAGTCTGGTGTGCGAGATCGTATCACATTTCAAGGCACTAACAAGGGGTTTAGATTGTCGAAAGAGACTAAATCTATCATCACCTACAGTCAGACAAAGACAGCGCTATCATATTTCTATGACAAGCGGCTTGTGCTTGAGGATGGTATTACTACCGTAGCTCTTGATATTTAATCGCTATCCAAGCTATCACATATTTTTTTTATGTCCATCTAACATATACCATGGATGAGATACTTACGAAACTTTACTATGACACTAAAACTGGCTATATCGGTGCTCAGGCTCTACATGAGAAGGCTCGTGAGTTAGATCCCAAGATAACTCTAAAACTGGTGAAGGATTGGTATGCTACACAGTCAGAAATTCAGAGATTCCAAGAGCAAAAGCAGAGATTCGATGGGTTCAAAATCGCCTCACATAACCCGAATTCTTGGCAAATCGACCTTGCGTTCTGGGGAAAACAACCGATTCTGACTGGTATCAACATTAACTCCCGCATCGGGTACGCGAAACGTTTATCGAATAAGACAGCTGCCACGGTATTAATAGCACTAAAAGCTTTCGTCCGATTTTATAAGGTAGATATTATCACAAGCGACAATGGGTCTGAGTTCATGAACTCAAAAGCTCAGCAATTATTTAAAGCAAAGAAGATCGAACACTTCAACAACGAGCCTGGTGATCACGGTACTATGGGGAAAATCGAGCGCTTCAATAGAACGCTGAAGCAGAGACCAACCAAAATGTCTCCTAAGAGGATTACGCACAAGCTCATCAGCGACATTATTACTACTACAACACCACTTCTCATCGATAAAATTGGAATGACACCAAATGAAGCCAAAGGCAAGGTAATTGAGGCTGAGTTGAACCATAGCCAAGCAGAAGCTGATAAAATTGATAATGAGCTCGAGATTGGTACCAATGTCCTTTACCGACTAAAGAAGAGGACGTTTGATAAGGAAGCTTCTAGGTGGAGTAAAAAAGTGTACTCGATTGTTGGAATGGATGGTTATCGCGTCCAAATCAAGTAAAAAAAATGGGCACACATTCTACAAGGCTCCTAATGATCTCAAGATGGTGCAATCGGCGACGACTGAAGCAACCATCAACCGAGGTGATATCCTTGAAGCAGAGAAGATCTTAGACCACAAAAAGTTGCGAACTGGAAAGTACAGATACTAGGTTCAGTGAGTTGGTAATGAGCCTGATTCCTGGGAGCCAGTCTCAAAGCTCCGTTTAATAAACAAAAACAGGAGATCGACTCTTGAAAAGGAGTACTGGGAGGCAACAAAGAGCTGACGTAGTCGCTCCGGACGGGGGTTTCACCCCGCGTCAAAAAAAATGAGTCATAATCAGCTTGTAAATAAATTCGATAGAGACATCCTCTGTAAGCTTTTGACTCAAGTATACTATTTGAAGTTTTTTTTGGTGAGATTTTTGGAAAAATATATGACTTGATATATATAGTAATTCCTTCATAATGTGTTCCAGCTGATTAGAAAAGGACCGTGAGCTTGCTAAGCTACGGCAAAAGTTGTGGATCATCCAGGAAGTGAGCCGAATTAAGCACGAGTTGCTGAATCTTGATGCAGCTTCAAATTTTCGTAAGACAGTAGTTAGCCGTAAGTATCGATACGAATTGGAGACAATATTTGGCGTTCCTTTCCACTGCATCAAGGATCGTTACCTAAGCCTTCTAAATGAGCGAAATTACATCTGTCATTCTTATGTCTCATTTCGTCATGACTCGGTCATGCCAAGCTACTGGTAATTATCTACTCATTTTTTTTTATGATTCTGATGATATAGACACAATGTTCCCCAATTTTACATCCCTCGCTCAGAGAGAGCAGAAACGACAGGAGCTTCTTGAACGATCTCAACGTCGTGTTCGGCAAGCTAATGCGAAGCGTGAAATGTACGAAGGCGCATCGTGGGCGACGGATATTACCAATGCTATCACTACTGTAGCGAAGAAATCAACTGAATCCACTCGGACCAATATGAGTGTTGGTCCTGACGAGCCTGTTCCAACAGAAGTTAAGCAAACCTTGAATGATATGATTGATCAGGTGATTGCCCAATCAGACTTAAAAAAATATCTGAATAATGAAAACTCCAACATAAACTCTGATGTATCAACTGATCCTGAAGTAAATGTTCGCCCCCCTATGGTAGATGTTGGAGTCGATAATAGTGCTCGAACAGTAGAAAATGGAACTAACACTCCTCGTGTTGAAAAACATGATCAAAACGTTCAAGCTCGACCTATTACATCAGATGTCGCGGTTGGTGAGGATGAATCACCAACACTTGATACTCTATTTAGCGATGATGAGCAAATCTCTCAAAGCGAATTTAAGAAAGCGGTAGGGGAAATATTTGAGGTTTATCCGATTCTTGCTCAACTCGGTATTCATCCCCTTGCTTCTAATGGACGTCAGCTAACGAAGTATTATATTGTAAACGGAGCTAAGACCTACAGTATTAGATTGAACAAGATTGTTTTAGTTCCAAGCATTGATTGGGAAGAGACATACGATCATATTGGATTTTCCATCACAAACGATGTTAGATTCCTCAGTTATGTCAATGAGAAACGTGAGCGAAGTGAGATGGGTAAAGAGGATAAAAATGCACCGCATCAGGTATGGGAGAGACTTATTGGTAATAAGCGTAGCCTATCAAGCACACCGCTTGACTATAAACAAAGCAAACAGCGGCTTGAAGACAGTTTTCTCTTCGATAATTCAACATCCACAACTTCTGATCAGGCTGATAATAAATTAAAAATGTATTTGATCGTTGCTAAAAACAAGGACCTACTTGAATCCAATGGTTTAATGAGGAAAATTGTTCCTATCCTCAAAGCAACCAACAAAGCAACCCCTTTTGATGCGAACGGTGATGTATGGATCAAGGGAAGTACTATTGGTGTTTTTGGTAAGGAAAGTAATCAAATGAAGCCGGCTATCACCAAGAAGGTCAAATGGCAACTTATACTCAAATCATTTGTAGATATGGTCAGATCGAAAGGACTTGAATTAGAGGTGATCGGGGTTGAGGAGAAAGAAATTGATGTGAATGATTTCACAGAAGGTGAAGGAGAGGCACGCCAGAGTACAATGACTGGAATTGATGAAGATATGAATCAAAGTCTATCTAACGCTGACAATGATGCTAAACAAATCTTAACTGATTATTACAGGAAAATCAATTCTAAAGATGTTACAATCCCGTTCAGACTCAACCCTACCGTTGAGGCTAAGAGTACTGCTAAAACTCATCCTGAATACTACTTTGGTGAGCCATCTGAAACCAGACCATTGAACATTAGAAATGGAAGACACAAGCAAGTATCTGGAGAGGCGTGGAAGGGATTGATGAAGAATATCAGATGGATGGATACATTCCTGTCGCTGCTCGATGGATTTGAGGATTCGGATAAATATCTTAAGGAAGTTGAGTATCCATTCCCATCAAATGATGAGGAAGCAGCAACACTGGTTGAAAGTAAGAAACTTGATCAACAAAGACGCAAAAATCTTGATGATAATCTTAAAATATTGAATGAAGCAATCATGAATACGGCTCATGATATCAGACGACAAGGTATTGAGCCATATTTAAAATTAATTTTCAAAAGCGTCACGATGACTCTGAACGGGCTTATCAGGAAGATGGTGAGGCTCAAATGCGATATCATGAGTCAAAGAATGCTGTCAAAGAAAATAGCTCAAAATCAGCTCGATTGGCACTAAAGGCAGCGAAATCAGCTATGAGAGCTACTAAAGCTGTATTTAACGCGAAGGCTACAAGATACAGCGATGCAACTCAGGAGATCGAGGAAGATGACGAGTTCGCAAAGCGTTCTCGCGGAGAGGGGCTTAAAGGTCGTGGTCTAAGAGGAGCAGGTGTAGCCCCCTCGACGGAGTGGTCAGACGTGGAAGAACCTACAATCTGAACGAGATTCAGGGCTTAGCTACGCCAAGTGCCTACTTTTATCGACAACTCGGTAGCAAGTACATCCGTATTCCTGACCTCGATGCGAAGACACTTGTTATCGTTGAACCTAATCGACGCAAGTGCGGACCTAAGTGTCAGATTAGTGATAGCCTTCAATCAATGCTCCGAAGTCTTGTATATAAGAATCATATCGATCAGCCTACGTATGACAAGCTTAGCATCGAAGATAAATAAATGTTCAAGGAGATCCTTGCCATAACTCATCTCCAGTACAATTTCCACGATAAGCTCACGAATCCACTTGAAACACTTCGAGCTGAGTATGACAAGCTCAAGGGGGAGGTTGAGCTTGGGAATGATAATCCGAGCATCATCAAGCAGCTCAAGTCGCTCACAGTAGATATGTACAGCAATCGTCTCATCGATGATAAAGAATTTAAAGAAATTATCACGAGACTACTATAACCATGTTCTTCTTTAACCCCCGCATTATTTCCAGCTCAGCTGGTAGCTATGGCGATAACGCCGATCTCGACGTCGCCGAGCTTAGAGCCATTATGAAGAATCTGATCATTCAAGATCGCCCCCAGAAAACTCAGGCAGCTGTTAGGGCTACTGACCTTGATAAGTCTATCAGGAAGGTTGATGCATCGACTCAGACAGAGGGTGGTCGCGTCTGGGCTTACCAACCGACAAAAAAACTAAAACTGTGAAGACGTTCGCTATCTAAGCAATACCGCTTCGTACAAGTCTATTTGCACAGCCTCGATAGACTGAAATGTTATTATCGCTGATAGAAACCTCAAGTATGGCAGACTCTCCCTCGGGGGTTTGGGTGGGGAGGAAAACACTATCACCAAGAACAGTAATTTTATCAGCTTGGAGCATGGTCGATCCCACAATCTGACGCGGGTCATCGGTAGTCGAATTCGTTTTGAGATCTTTGCTCGGTCCGCAACCCATGTTGTATATCACTACCAAAAATATTTTTTCGATAGGAAATTGGCACTATACGGAGGATAATCAACTTTGTGTCGTCTATAGTATCTCCTACGACGCTCTGGATCGTTGTGATCAAGGAGTACGCTTTCAAAGGGGTTTGATCCCGAAATTGTTGGTATCTACTATCACCAAAATCAATTTTTCGTAGCTTTCCAGTATCAATGCGTACCCATACTCGATACTTCTTGGAACTTGATGGACTTAACTCCCAGCGCTCAATCCTCATGATTGCTCTATATTAGCCAAACGATTTTTCAGATCTTCAATCTCAGACAACATATGCTGAATCATTTTCATGTTGTGTGCAGCAATCCGACTGTAATCAATGTTTAGCTGTTGCTTATCAGGTTCAAGCGTTGGATCTTTCCCTTCTTCGATATCATCCCTATAAAATATACTGATTAAATCGGTTAGGTGAGCTGAGATGAGGTCTTGAGCGATGAGGTCTACCTCTTGACCAGGGCGATTCTCCGATTCGATCCAGTCATACAAAACTACATCACAGGTATCGTAGAGACGCTTGATTCGATCGAGTGGCGCAATCTGGATGTTCTTCTTCAATCGGCTGTCGCTAGTCATCGCCATGGATGTACAAGCGATATATCCTCCGAATATACCGGCGACGCTGTATGTGATCTGTCCAAGAGCCGACTCTGTCGCGCCAGAGTCCGTTCGGAGCCTATAAACGGTTAAACCACCGGAACCAAAAACAAAACTGTTGCTACCTGATATATGCAGAGGAACGTTTGGTGTTGTAGTTCCAAGTCCTAAGCGCCCTGTCGTAGTTAAAATCATTGACGTCGAGTTATTGATACCAAATCGAAGATCATTATTGTGTCATTACCGAACCAGGTCGCGTTGGTACTTGTACCACTCGATCCGTTGCTCACTTCGATTTGAAATTGAACTGGGGTTATATTCGATCCAGATAGGGTCATTATTCGGGTATAACTCCCATCTAAGTAGCTATACCCTGACCCTTTGATTGATATATATTCATTCGTTGCTGTAGAGTTGATACCGAGCTCTGTCAGCGATCCTACTGTCGTAATTTGCGATTGGTTGCCATATGCTAAGAACTCACTGATGAACCCACCGCAATCGATGTTTCCTGTCGTATATAGACTTGATAATGTCTGCGAGCTCGGAATAGATTTTAGGAAGCCAGAGAGATCATAATATGTCGAACCCTGTCGTAAGTTCGTGCAACTAATTGTACTGGCCGATACCATATTAATATTTGCGATATTTAATCTCGAGTCGCATAATAAAACTTTATTGGCTGTAGCACTGCCAACACTAACTCCGGATATGTAGGAGACTAAGATCGTACGTATTCCCGTTCTGGCGATATTCTCGACAATCGAAGTAGCTTGAAGCGCCTGTTATCGATATCGAGCGCGATGATCCACTGAACGATAAATTTCCAACCGAAGTGATATTCGGTTGAGAAGCTGTTTGTAGCGTACCAGTAATGTTAGTGGCACTTAGCGATGAAATGCCGGAGATATTACCTGAAGCACCCAGAACAAGAGCAGATCCTTTCGATGCCGTTCCTGGCACTACTCCGCTAAGGTAGTTCATCCTGTAATCATCCTTACTCAAATACAGAGTTTGGGCGTAATCAAAGGTTAGATAACCACTGGTGTCCAATGTCAGATTGAACGCGGGGTTATAGATTGATGATTGAAAGTTGGTTGTGGATATGAAAAACCAGAACTCATTTTGTTTAATCCTATATAGATCAAACGATTTTAGTCATGAGCGCTATTCCAAACTACGGTGGTTCGTTACCGAAAAATTAAAAGTCAGCCGCTATGGGTGATATCCCAGCACTTGACATTAAAAAATTATTTAGAATGGTGGTCCTTGGTCCATCGTTGATGACTACAGCAACGATAAGCTACTTCAAAAGAATATCTTCTCACATTACTACACCAGGGGCCGACACTTCAAATTGAGTACCATACTCCTAATCCACAGCTACTTTGCTACTGATAAGATGATTCGATTGAATTCGGAGTATGTAGCGATCCTAAAGGCTAGTTCGAAGTGTGATCTTCAGATGATTGTACGTGATTTCAACATCAAGGGCGTTGATGATCGATCAATCGTCTATTACTATAATAAAGCCACTGAGCGCAAAGGACAAATGTTGTTCATAGATTCTGTCAAAGGTCAAATCAGATACAATTTTGACAGACCAATCACGATTGAAGACTAATTTCAATTTATCGATCAGAAATATGGTTAGAATCATGTACTAATCAATATGGCAAGCTTTCTGAAACTTGACTCTACTAATCTCGTTCTAGATGGATACAATTCGTCTTGGAAGTATTCTTTTCCTGGTTCGGCTGCTGACTTTCGTGATGTAGCTTGTGCTGTTCAATACATCACGATGTACAACTCCGAATACAATATCGATGCTGCTCAGTTCTGAAACAATAGCTTGAAAATTGAAGTTCCTACTGCCGGAACAACATCGACACTCAGTATAACACTCCCTGATGGAATTTATACATACACTGATATTAGTCGGAGCATTCAGATGGCTCTCGTTAATGCTGGAGCGTATTTGATCAATCCATCTGGGGAAAATGTCTTCTATATCCAATTATCAGAGAATAGCGTGTATTATGCTGGCCAGTTTGATTTCAGCCCTACACCAACGTCTCTACCTAGTACAGGTGGTACTTGGGTAAGACCTGCTTCAGGATTGTACTCCTCTGGAGGTACTGGTTTGCCGACTACTATTCGTGTTCCTCGACTAATCATTGATAACGCGTCTTTTGGGAAGGTAGTAGGACTTCCTGCTGGTACGTATCCTTCTACCTCTGCGACGGTTGCAAGTGCTCAGCTCTCGAATATCATTCCTCAGATTCACCCTACCAGCTCATACATCGTTCGCTGTGATCTGATCAAAAATGACTACGTTGCATCTGGCGATATTCTGAGTGCATTCGATCGAGGTGATGCTCAGGTAGGTCAGCTAATTTCATACAAGCCGAGTCAGTATGCTTGGATGAACTGTCTCAATGACTCGCGTACCTCAATCACGATCAGTATCTATAATCAGAATGATCAGAAGGTCAAGTTCCGCGACACTTCCGTCTCAATCATGCTCTTGCTGAGACCAAAAAAATAAGTTGGCTAACACTACTTTTTTTTAATCAAAAGCTCATAATCGAAATGATCTAGCTATCATAGGCTTCTTGCTCATAGCTCGAATCTTAGCCATGTGATCCTTAGCTTCTTTTGAATCCTTAGCAAATTTCTTACCCTTCGTGGCTACTCCTACTCCATAACGACGACGGACCTCGCCTCGAATCGACTTAATTAGATCCCCACGCTCAGGCTTCGTTGCCTTACTCAGTAGAAACTTCTCTCCAGCATCAACTGCATCGGTTAGAACTCCTTTACTTTGTGCATAGGATAGAGCATGCTTTGCTGTCTTCCTCACATCTGCAATTGATAGACGACCACCTTCTTTCTCCACATCGCTGTCAGAGTCGTATATGCCGACTCCTGTCAATGACTTAATTGCTGCTCTGACAGGGATTGCGGCTTGAGGAGCTCCAAATGCCGTTGCAAGAGCTGGGTCTGCTGCATCAAGTCCTTTGCTGAGTAATCCACTATCCTTTACAAATTTGAACGCGGAGGATAGACCAGACTTAATCTTACCCCAAATAGAGCCTCCTTGGGCTCGCTTATAACCCTTCTTAATATCATGCCTGGTAATGTCAAGACGCACGCCGCGACTTGCCTTTCGAGCTGTGATCACCTTCTCATAAGAGGCTGGATGGAGATGGATAACAGAGCCACTACCCTTGAGTTGATCAGCTGTCAGACTTAGCTTACCAGTCTTGAGAGCTTTGGTCAGCTTGGGAGCTGGTACGTCGCTTGAAATAGTTAGTTCGCGATACATTATTGCTATATATATATAAAAATAGAAAATGCATACTATTCCGATAAATAATGTAATATATTTATAGTAATAGTACATTTGTACCATGATCCGACATATCTATCGTATCATCCATTTGGAAAGCGACATTCAATACGTTGGTTCTACGTTTAATGAACACCGTAAGAGATGGCAGATGCATAAGAAACATTACCACGAATGGCTAAGTGATAAGCATCGGGGTATGGCAATCTACACTTACTTTCAACAACATGAGTTTGATAAGTTTAAACTGGTCCTGATCAAAAGCTACGAAGTGGAAGATCGTACTCACCTTGAAGCCTATGAACAATTATGGATTAATAAAATAAACTGTGTCAATAAGTATAATCCATTCAGAACCACTAAGCTCTATAATAGACAGAATAAGAAAGCATATCGAGAAGCTAACAGAGAAGCCCTTAACGCAAAGAAAAATGAGAAGCACCACTGTGAATGTGGTGGAAAATATACGTTATCAAACAAAGCTGTCCATTCCAGATCTAAGTAGCATCAAAAATGGCTAAGTCAAAATAGTTAAATTCAGATCTCTGAATCGATTTAATATACTCATCTTGTTTTTTTGTTTGCAATTTAACCAGAGCATACACCATATTCCACAATAGTTGCCATACGTACCTTGGTATTGTTAAGGGTTGTACTTACCGATTCCGTACTTTGTTGGGGTTGCCTCGCCCATTGAATCGAAGAATTCACCATCATTAACGGCCGTCCAGTGTCCTACATCCATATTAGCTTGTCGTAGCAAAATCAGATATGTACCTTTCTTTGGGAGCGACTTCGTTATCTCACTTGATTCAAAGATATCATCGAGATGTACCCCAATACGCTTGGCAAGTTCGATAAGACCGTGGTCGGATGTGATAGGCTTGACGAGCTCCATAATAATTAATTTTGAAAAAGTATATTACATGTCATATAGAATCTCAACAATGCGTGAAACTCAACTATCCGACCAATATTTGTACCAGAGCTCTCTCAAGAGCGATCCGGAGATTAAAGTCTCTGCTGGCAAGCGTGTGCCGTTTGTAATCGATCTTAATCAAGGCTCGTACCAAAATGGCGTTTTTACTATTGACGCTACGGCTCAGCTAAACGGAAGTGAGGGCTTCGCCTGCCTTCGTGATGCGTACATCATGCTACCATACAAGGTATCGATGAAAAATACGCACGCTACAAATGTACAGTATGCAGCCAACCGATTTTGTGTTGCTCCCAAGTGTGGCAACTTTAACGTCATCGATTCGATGTCGCTTGAACTCAATGGTAAAACCATTGTCTCGATGGCAGACTACAAGCTGTTCTGGAACATTATCCGTGCTCAGACCGGGTACAGTCCTCAGTATGTCGAGAAGCGTGGGGCTGAATCGTTTCTATACCCGGATGCTGCTCAATCAACCAAGTACAGCGCTACAGCTGTTAATGCTGGAGATGGGTATTCGAATAACACGGCAATCTCGACCTCCTTCGTCGCCGGTACTGTTTCTGCTTCAGCGTCGGTTGCAAATGATGGTTTTGCAAAGCGTCTTCTTTCAAACCCTCCAAATGCTGGTGCTGACTCATCTACGACTTGGCCATCTACCGGTGCTGCTGCTGCAACAACTACCATCGCTAATCAGCTGGGACGTGGTGGTTTCGCAGCTGGATCTGGTGCTGCTGGTGCTATTATGGGAACGTGGAACTATATGTTGAAAATGAAACTTGTGGATTTTCACCCGACTTTTAAGGAGCTTGACTTGATGGCTAACCCACAAATCCGTCTTCGTTTCCGCGTTAATCAGGGCACTTCAGCTATCGATATTGACAGCTCCCTTAGAATGACGCTAACGAGTACTACACTTTCGAGCGGTAATACTTGTCCATTTATGGTTGCTTCATCTGCAAGTAACAATCCAATGAATAGCGCACTTTCTGTTGCGGGTTCGATTGCAGTTTCTTGGGGTGCTGTTGCCAATGCACTTGAACCCACTATTGATGGAACTTACATGCCTTTCACTACGTCTCGCCTGTATGTACCGTTAGTAGTAATAGCCATCACATTACACCGACAGTTTTTTTTCTTAGCTTTATTTAACAAGGAGATTAGGGCTAACCGTTTCGAATGCAATGCTACGACTTTGACGACACAACCTCTCGACCACCTTAGGACGAGAGAAAGCGCTACCACTTCAGAAGTAGTTTTAAATGCTCTCGTCTCCTTAGAAGCGACAGCCGGTGGTTTCAACGAGGACAACCTCTCGACCACCTGAAAGTGAGAGGAGCAGGCAACACTTCAGATATAGCTTCACAACCTCCTTGAGACTGAAGAAGACTCGGATAGATTTTGAAAACCAAATTCAGATTGATCCTGAAGGATAAACTACTAAGTATATAGGCAAGGTTTCAATATTAACAATGTGCAACTTTATTATGAAAACTGGGGAGCTGTGTCCAAAATCGAAATCGAAGGAAAGGTGCTGGATCCACCCGATAAGTAAATTCCCTGTAGCAGTATCGGATATTGATAAAGCAGAGAAAATGATGGATATTATTTTGAAGGCTCGACTCCATCATAACGTTTCATGTCCATGTGGTAAGTCTATGAAGCGTTGGAATTACGCGCATCATTGTACTTACCCAACGCATGAAGCTTGGGTTTTGACCATGCCAACTTCGGAGAACGAGCATTTATGGAGCATAAAACCACTCGATGTAAATGCTAACATCTTGGTGAATGATGAGCGAACTAATGGATTTACTTCAATGCAATGAATCCAGTCATACTTTGTTTTCCTTTCAAGTTTCATATGGGTTATTGAGACAAAAAGAAGTCATTGTCGTACATCAGCTCATCAATAGCAGCACATAGCTTCGGCGCCTTTTCAGTTACGAATTTGGATGCACGCAACCACTGTAGATATTGTTCATCAATAGCAAATACTTGCTTTACGGACTTGCCCTTGTACTTCCCGAAATTTAGAAGGTACGATCCATCATCGGATCCATTTGCAAACTTGCTCATAAGAAAATTGGCAATTTCCTCATCTAAATTTGGTTGATTACGAAGCCAGCGACACTAGCTAGGATCCTTTTCGTACACCGTCTGGATAGAGCAGTCTTTGTACTTGCCGAACGTAATAGCTGTGTCCATGGTATCTATATAGATAGATGGCATACTTTATCAAAATATTAATTATTTAAGCCGTAGTGAAATCAAGAACCTCACCCGTTAGACGATCGTAGGAGAGCTCTTGCTCACTCACAACCAATACGAGCATGTTTGTACCCTGGCAACCAGCATTAACACCTTGGACCTGAATGGCCTGAGGTACATCACGTTCCGTTAGTCGACTAACGTCAGCAATCAGAACGCGGTTAGTTATCGACCAGGTCTGATAGACAAGAAGACCATTCACCGGCTCAGGAGTCAGATCACCATTAATCGAAGCGATCTTAGCGATTTCATTAGTGAAGTGGTGGAAGTCATAGTCGTGGCTGATGTCAAACGTCTGCTGGGAACCAATACGAACGTTAAAGTTGCGGATACTGGAACCAGGGTGAAGAGTCCAGGGAGCCGAATCAAACGGACTCTGGAACTCTTGTACAGCCGCGGAAGCGAAACTACCAGTCTGCTCAGCAAAAGGGAGGAGAATAACGTACTTAGCATTCTTAACAGAAGTCGATAGCTGAAGATCGAAAGCAGCATTAAGCTGAGTCGATTGCTTACCAGTACCAGCACGCTGGTAGAACCATTGAGCATAGCCATCATTGTATTGAACCTTCTTCACAGGCTTGGAGATAATTGCCTGAGGGTTCTCAAGATGTACGAACGGTACATACAGACGGGAAGTAGTGAATGGCATGTAAGTACCATCAATATTAGGCTCAAGCGCATTGACAACAGCACCCCACGAAATACTGAACGGGGCAGAAGCAGCAAAAACACCAGCCATAGGATTACCAGTAGAAGATGCCGCAGCCATCACAGGACACACATTACCACTCGCGAGAGTAGTACTGGTTAGCGACATGCCCTTCGAAGCATCTACAGCAACAGACGAAGTACCCTGATTGACGCGGAAACGCAGGCGGATTTGAGGGTTAGCCATCAAATCGAGCTCCTTGAAGATCGGATGAAGATCAGTTAGCTTAACCTTAAGCATGTAGTTCCACGTTCCCATAATAGCGTTAGCAGTAGCAGCACCAGCTACGAAAGCACCACGAGCCGTTTGGTTAGCGATGGTGGTAGAGGCAGCAACGCTGCCAACCGAAGGCCACGCCGTAGAGAAATCAGAGCCAGCATTAGGAGGGTTCGATAGAAGTCGGCGAACAAAGCCATCATTAGGGATAGATGCTCCACCAGTGGGTCCGGTGGTAGTAAAAGAAGATGAAAATGCTGTAGTGTTAGTGTATCCATCTCCAGTAGTCAATCTCGTGGCAGAGCTGTACAAAGCGGACTGAGCGGCATCAGGAAATAGGAAGGACTCCGCTTCATGCTTTTCAACGTACTGAGGACTATACTCCGTCTGAGCACGGACATTGTTCCAAAATAGCTTGTAATCAGCCATCGAGACAATGGTCTTGCCATTGAGTTCCAGCGACATGCTATCAAAGACATTCCAGTTGCCACACTTTAGAGTAGCACAGAAACGATTGACAGCAGCGGTCTGAGCAGTAGCACCATTCTTCATCGATACCTTGTAAGGGAGCATGATGTAAGCATCGCGAAGACAGGCGAATCCTTCAGAACCGTTAAGCTGAGCAGTAGCATCAATGGTAATAACACCATTCTGGTACGAGCCCTGATTCAGATCGATAACAAACGGTACTCATTTGCCAGAAGATACCTTGATCTCCGGATCGCTCTTGAGCGAGCTCTGGTACAAATATTGGTCGGATAGTTGAGTTTCACTCATCGTTGATTGTATATGGTTTCTAATATAGTTTGAACGAAATTAATTGTGATGAGCGACCTTATCAAGCCGATCACGTCCGATCATGATCTGATCGATCTCGCGAAAAAGCTTGGTGTACATCTCGATAACATCTATGAATCGAATGAAATAACAAAACCTATCTCAAAGAAAGGTTCATATCTGGTTCTACTACAGCCACCTAACCTCGAGGTTGGCCACTGGACGGCTGTACATGATGGGGAGTACTTTGATAGTATGGGAGAGGCAGCTCCAACAAAGTATGGTATTGGAAAATACAATTCCAAGCAATACCAAGTACTAACGGGGATTATAGTGGTCCTTTCTGCTTACTTTGGCTCTACTCCAAGCAACTCAAGAAACCGCAAGTATTCTCAAAAATGATAGATTTAAATTTAACCATACTTTAGTTTAGAAAAAATAGATTAATCATGTATCGTGAATTAACGATCTCCAGTGAAATTCCAGGCCCCAAGCTGACCAAAGCTTTCAAGACTGGTAAGCTAAGTCTCACAGCTAACCAACTCAAGGGTAGTGGATCAGTTATCCATCTTCACCCCGCCTCATATGAGAAGGCACTCAAGGCTCGCAAGGCAGGTCGCGGTGTGCGTCTGGACATCACAAGACATGAAGTCAAGAAAGGATACAAGCGAGCTCAAGGAGGTTCTATCTGGTCCAAGGTATGGGGCGGCATTAAATCTGCATTCAAGTTCGCAAAGGACTCTGGTTTGCTATCCAGAGCTGCTGATGTTGCTGTCCCCGCCCTTGCAACCGCACTCGGAGCTCCACAGGGTGCTTTCCCAGCACGAGCGGCAATTCGTTCCATGACTGGTATCGGTGTTTATGATTCTGATAGTGATAAGGAAGGAGGTCGTCTAACTATGACTGATGTTAAGAAAGGAGCGAAGCGTACTCTTTCGTATGCTAAACGATCTTGAAGCTTGTGTTTTGGAACTGCATCGCGTCGATATTATATTCCGAGTTGTACATGCTAATGCTTTGGGCTGCACATACTACATCACGAAAGTCAGCAGCTGAACCAGGGAACGAGTATTTCCAAGTTGAGTTGTAGTTATCTTGAACGAGATTAGTACTGTCGAGTTTCAGGAAGCTCGCCATTTTAGTTGTATATTTATGAAATCATATTTAAGCGATAATCTGATAAATATAAGACTTTATATAGATGTGATAGGCCGCGTATATAAGATTACCAACGAAGACGAGTCGATTGTTTATGTGGGTAGTACCACCTCTACACTGAAGAAACGATGGGGTCAGCACAAAAGTGCTTTTAGTGCATGGATGGAAGGCAGAGAGTTAACGTCGTGTTCTATCTATATACACTTTAAAGAGTTTGGCATTGATAACTTCATGATCACTCTCATAAGCGAGCACGACATCGGCAACCGTGATCAATTGCGTGAGTTTGAACAGTTATTAATCAATCGAACTAACTGTGTAAATCAACAACGAGCAATTAAAACTATTGAAGAGCATCAAGAGTACCAGCACAACTACTATGTCTCTAACGCCAGTAAACTTCAAGAATATCAACGACAATATCGAGCTGAAAGTAGAGAACGAGTATTGGCTCATAAAAATGAGAAAATGGGATGCGATTGCTGGTCTAACTATTCAAGAGATAATAAAGCAAGACACAGACGTTCTAAGAAGCACCTGCGCTGGATGGAGGAGCAGACTTAAAGATCGTCGGGATTGATTACTTCGTTTAAATTGTACTGAGCTGACTCTTAACGATATCTAATAGTAATACCTGACCTTTTCCACGACCGATTGCTTTATTGTATGCGATCACCATTTTATTGTCATCGATATTATTGATATTGAAGTCCTTGACCACCATCTGTAAATCACGCTTCGAATTAGCTTTTAAGATCGCTTCGTACTCTGAATTCAAGCGAACCATCTTATCAGTAGCAAAGTAGCTGTGGCTAAGGAATATGGTACTCAATTTAAAATGTCTTCCGCGAGTGACGTAATGTGAAAATATATTCTTCTGAAGTAGCTTATCGTTGCTTAGTCAACTATGATGATAAGCTCAGGTTTGTTGGAACTCATAGGTGTATGGCGTACTTGATCGACTTTAGGTGGTGTATCGGGGTCAGCGAAAGTAATGAAATCTTCCAGTTTATCTCGGAGGTATTCATACAACTCTTGGTGTGGATTGCGGGTGATGATCGTTAGATGCGCGAATACGTGTGGGGAATGCTTGAGGATGAACATACAGAGATTGTTCTTCCCACTGAACGAGGGACCAAGGACAACCATTCTAAACAACTTTTTGATGTCAAGCGCAGGAATGTCGCCCAAACCAGCAGACTTGAATTTTCTTTGGCAAGGAAGCGCTGAAATCTGGAATACCGCTCATGATCGTGTCTTTAATCACTCGGTCTATATAGCTCGAGACAAAAATAACTATGAGTTCAAGTTTCTCTTATCCCCAGCCAATTTTACATCGCCTATCTATAACCCCGCATTCTATCTAACGTTGGATGCCAGTGGATATCTTACCTATGAGTATGCGCAGACGCTTTACCTCGATAAGAATGATTATCGCTTGTCTTATATTACAGGGATTACCCAAGGAACAGCAACACAAGGTGTAGCCCTTGTTCCAGGTACTAATAACGATATTAGTGGAATTGGAGCATTGTCATGTAGCAGTCTAACTGTTGATGGTTCCAGCGTATCATCGCCCCCATCGTACCTAGTCGGGATCATGCCTGGCACGGCCGCAAACAACAAAGCGTTGGTTCTTGGAGCCTCGGGAGAAATCGGAACAATAACATCGCTGACAGCAACTAATATCTATGGAGCGCTACAGACCGGAACGCAAACAGGTATCACATCTTTAGGAACGCTTTCAGGGCTGACTATCGGAGGCAATCTAACTTTTACAGGAGCATCGCGAACGATAACTAGTTTGAGCAGCATCTCGGCGACGACTCTCACTGGAGCTGTTTCAGGCTCTCAAACAGGTATTACAGCTGTTGGAACGCTATCTAACCTAACGCTTTCGACAGCTGGAACGGGCCTTCAGATACCATCAATGAAATTTTGGAACTCAACGACATCATTGTACGATACGTTCAATCACTCATACTACATCGGAGTATCTCTGGGAGGCGTTGTAGCTTCTAAAGCTCTGGTAGTCGATTCAAACAAGGATATTGGTAGTATCCGTACCATCGATGCTGAGAACATAAATGGAAGTGTATCGGTATCTGGTACCCTCGGCGACTTTGGCGGTCTTAATATCAATTCATCGCTCGTTATTACATCAAGTCGAAATATTGTTAATATCGGGACGATCACAACTTCGGGTAAGATCAATTCTACAGGGTATCAAATCTCTGGATCAGATGTGATTACTTCGAGTGGCATATCAGGAACGCTACTTACAGCAGCTCAGCCCAATATTACGTCAATTGGTAAGCAAACGTTGCTAGAAGCTACGGCTGCCCGTTATGAAGTAGCCGCTGGTACTATAGGAGTGGATCCGCTGGCAATTCAACATACCCGATCCAAATCAGAAACGACTCTGACACGATCGGCGCTATTGCAGGTATCTCTCTCACGGTTGATGACGCCATGCCGCCTAGCTGCGTTATAGATCCACTGGGTCGTATGCCACGTGCAATTTAAAGTTTTTTACTCGAGTGGGATCAGCTGCATATGATCCTATAACGGAGAGAATGGTTATAACTCAGGGAGGACGTGTTGGCGTCGCAGCTGGATCACCTGAATCGCAATTGCATGTTATCGCGAGTTCATCAAACCTCTACGGATCATGGCAACGAGTTCAGGAATGATGGAATGATCGCGCAACGCCGATTAAATGCTGACTCATCATACACAATGAGGACGGTGGAGCGGCAGCTAACGGCGTATCGTTTGGGACATACACGAATGACAATTGCGTTTCTTTACAGCCGGTGGTAATGCAATGCTTCTGAGCACAAGCAAACGACTTGCAGTCGATCGTGAAGATCCCGAAGCTACAATCCACTCTGGGGGTGCCATATGGGCTGACGATGCGTTTCACTGCAAGGGCAACGCGAGCAATGCATACTATCGATGGAACTGGGGTCTCAGCAACTATCCAGCCATCGGGAATGACGCAACAAGCGGAGCGGTTCGAATTGGATCATGCAATGCTTCTTATGTATGGCAGAGCTATATCTCTGTCAGGGCTGGCAGCTTCACGAACGCGAGTGACCGTCGCATCAAACGAGACATCATTGACATACCCTATGGCTTAGCTGAGGTTATGCGTATGCAACCAAGGAAGTTTGCTATGAGATCTGATGATTCATTGCATGTGGGATTTATCGCCCAAGAGATGCTCGAGATCATACCTGAGAGTGTGTCGGGGGTTGAATCGCCTGGCGATGAAATGAATGACTCAAACGAGCCGACAAATCCTATGGGTATCGATTTAGCATCATTGGTATCAGTATTGGCGAAAGCTATTCAAGAGCAGCAAGCTCAGATAGAGGAATTGAGAGCAATAAGCAAAGCTTAGTGTCCTTGACACGGGCTTGGCGCCCTTTGTCGTCAGACAAATTATCGCTGAGTGAGTATAGACAATGGTCGCGTTCAAGTTTCGAGTTTCTCAACGAAAGAGGAAAAGTATGATGCTTTGCTTGCTGATGGTCGCATTGTATCTTTTAGGGGTATTAAGAGGAATCCTCAGCCTTATGCACAATACAATGATCGTACGTCGTTGAAAGCGCATCAAAATTGTGCTCATAAGGATAAGAAGCGGCGTGAAGCGTACTACAAGCGACATGGTCCAATAGGCGAAGAAAACCCATACACAGCCGACTAGTTTTCCAAAACTTTTTTATGGTAGATAATATAGGAATCATGGGTTGTATGCCAAGTAAAGAGATCAAAACGAATTTAATGTCTGATAATCCAAATCAGGTTATAGGATCAACCATGCTTAGAGCGGATCGGATAGTAGTCTTAGGGGATTCAGTATTCCTACCAACCAAAAATGGTGATGGTGAGGATGCTATACTTGAAATATCTATCAATGACAAAAAAAAATCGAAGTCCATCGAGAATATCGAAATAAACTCGTGCGGAGTGGTATTAAGTAAGCTTAGAGCCCTTGGCTCGGTGCTGGCGCCCCTTGCCTTCAGGTAATTGCTTAGATAGCAAAAAACGTCTTCACGGTCTTTTTTTTCTTGGGTTGGTAAGCCCACATACGGCCACCTTCGGTTGGGGTCGAAGCATCTACCTTCCTGATTGACTTATCGAGATCAGTGGCCCATACAGCGGCCTGAGTCTTCTGAGGGCGGACATGAATGATAAGATTCTTCATGATAGCTTTGAGTTCAGCGACGTTGTTATCGGCGTTATCGCCATAGCTACCAGCTGAGCTGGAAATAATGCGGGGGTTAAAGAAGAACATGGTTATAGTAGTCTCGTGATAATTTCTTTAAATTCTTTATCATCGATGAGACGATTGCTGCACATATCTACTGTGAGCGACTTGCGCTGCTTGATGATGCTCGGATTATCATTCCCAAGCTCAACCTCCCCCTTGAGCTTGTCATACTCAGCTCGAAGTGTTTCAAGTGGATCCGTGAGCTTATCGTGGAAATTGTACTGGAGATGAGTTATGGCAAGGATCTCCTTGAACATTTATTTATCTTCGATGCTAAGCTTGTCATACGTAGGCTGATCGATATGATTCTTATATACAAGACTTCGGAGCATTGATTGAAGGCTATCACTAATCTGACACTTAGGTCCGCACTTGCGTCGATTAGGTTCAACGATAACAAGTGTCTTCGCATCGAGGTCAGGAATACGGATGTACTTGCTACCGAGTTGTCGATAAAAGTAGGCACTTGGCGTAGCTAAGCCCTGAATCTCGTTCAGATTGTAGGTTCTTCCACGTCTGACCACCCCGTCGAGGGGGCTACACCTGCTCCTCTTAGACCACGACCTTTAAGCCCCTCTCCGCGAGAACGCTTTGCGAGCTCGTCATCTTCCTCGATCTCCTGAGCTGCATCGCTGTATCTTGTAGCCTTCGCGTTAAATACAGCTTTAGTAGCTCTCATAGCTGATTTCGCTGCCTTTAGTGCCAATCGAGCTGATTTTGAGCTATTTTCTTTGACAGCATTCTTTGACTCATGATATCGCATTTGAGCCTCACCATCTTCCTGATAAGCCCGTTCAGAGTCATCGTGACGCTTTTGAAAATTAATTTTAAATATGGTTCAATACTTTGTCGTCTGATATCATGAGCCGTATTCATGATTGCTTCATTCAATATTTTAAGATTATCATCAAGATTTTTGCGTCTTTGTTGATCAAGTTTCTTACTTTCAACCAGTGTTGCTGCTTCCTCATCATTTGATGGGAATGGATACTCAACTTCCTTAAGATATTTATCCGAACCCTCAAATCCATCGAGCAGCGACAGGAATGTATCCATCCATCTGATATTCTTCATCAATCCCTTCCACGCCTCTCCAGATACTTGCTTGTGTTTTCCATTTCTAATGTTCAATGGTCTCTCTTTTACCAATTCAGCTGCTTCTTCATCACTTGATGGAAAAGATACTCAACATCCTTGAGATATCTATCCAAATCCTCAAATCCATCAAGCAGCGATAGAAATGTATCCATCCATTGGATACCTTCATTGGCCCCTGTCCAAGCTTTACCAGATACTTGTTTGTGTTCTCCATTTCTAATGTTTAGTGGTCTGGATCCAGATGGCTCACCAAAATAATATTTTGGATGGGGTTTAACATTATCAGTTGTCTGTACAATTGGTTTTAGTCGAAAAGGGATTTTAATACCCTTCGAATGAAGTTGTGTGTAATAATCAGTTAAAATCTTTTTAGCATCATTGTCCGCGTTGCTCAGCTTTGGGTTCATCTCTTCATCGATACCACTCTTGTGCCATATTTAGCTTCTCCGCCGCCTGGTGTGAAATCCTTTACGTCAATTTCCTCGTCATTCTTCCCGATTACCTCTAACTGAAGTCCTCTGCCTCTAATCATATTGATAAATGAACGTAGCGTAAGTTGCCAATTGACCTCCTTCGTGATCGGTTGTTTTGCTCGATTGCTACTCTTACCAAAGACGCTGATTGAATTACCATCGACCCATACATAACCATTTTCATCAACAGGTGATGATTTAACTGTCCCTTTAAGGATGGGAACAATCTTCTTTCTTAAACCATTGGCCTCAAGTAATTCCTTATTTTTACTAATGGTCCAAAACAATTTGAGTTTGGTATCAGACTGATCACTCGCTGTTGAAGTTGAATTATCGAAGAGAAAACTATCCTCTCGATGAAGAACGCTGCGAACTGCGATACGCAAGTCTCTGTTTGGTGCGATCAGCAATATCTCCTTCTGAAGCATTGACTCTTTTCCTTGTTGATCCAATATATTGCCATATCTGTTGGGGGGTATTTTTATCATCCTTCCCCATTTCGTCGCGTTCCCTCTTATCATTGATGTAATTGAGAAATCGAACGTCATTAGTTAGAACCACACGAATATGGTCATATGTTTCTGACCAATCGATGCTTGGAACTAAAGCAAGCTTCTTCAATCTAATACTGTATGTCTTAGCGCCATTTCCAATATAATACTTCGTTAGCTGACGTCCGTTAGACGCAAGAGGATGGATACCCAACTCTGCAAGAATAGGATAAACCTCATACATATCAGCAACCGCTTGTTTTGATCGCTTCTGTTCTTCGATTTCATCGATGGTTTCATCACTAAATAAGTTCTCATCCGCTGGTTTTTCATCCTCACCAACCTGAACATCAACTAATGAAGGCCTTGCTTGTGCTCCAGCATGATTAGTATCAGGCTTAGCAGTAGCTTCGGCATCTACCATAGTAGGAGTTGATACCTCAGGGTTTGTCTGAGAGTATTCATCAATCAGCGTTTTTTTTAGGGCTCAGATGACTCTGATGTTGAGTCTGTCTGAGCTGTTGCAGTTGTTTTACTGGATGCTGTAGTAATTCCACTTGAAATGTCAGTAGCCCATGAAGCGACTTCGTACATCTCACGCTTCGTTTTAGCTTGACGAACGCGACGCTGAGCTCTTTCAAGAAGCTCCTGTCGTTTTTGCTCTCTCTGAGCGAGGGATGTGAAATTTGGAAACATCGCATCTATATGTTGTGAGCCATAAAAAATGAGTACTCAATTACCAATAGCTCGGCATAACTGAGTCATGACGGGAAGGTAAGTAAGAATGGCAGATACGGTTTCGCTCATTGAGAAGATTCTAATAGCGGTCTTTAATACAATGGAACGGGACGCCAAAGATTGCTTCCAATTCATGCTTGTACTTTTGATTGGCTACCGTTTTGCGAAATTTGAAGCTGCATCAAGATTAAGCAACTCATTCTTGATTCGACTTACTTATTGGATGATCCACAGCTTGCGTCGAAGTTTCACAAGCTCACGTTCTTTCTCTACACAATTTGGGCACATTATTACGAGATCAGTGTCTATACATCAAGTCAGATAATTCATATTCTCACAAAAAATATTAAAAATAATATATGGGTCAACGCTTACGGAGGATATCTCTATCAATTTAGTTTTAAAAGCTAATCATGGCTCATTTTTTTAGCGTCCAATAATCTCTCTCAAGAGTTGATCTCCTGTTCTTATTGATTAACCGCAGATTATCTTGTGGCTCCCAAGAGTCAGGCTCATTACCAAGCCATCTTATCAGATATTTATACCTTCCAGAGCGTATCTTCTTGTGATCCAAGATCTTCTCCGCCTCAAGAATTTTGCCTTGACTAATAGTAGCATCTGTGGTCTCTGCTTTAACAAATTTAAGATCATTTGGTGCCTTGTAGAGGGTATGACCATTTTTTGAACGGATTTGGACTCGGTAGCCATCTATTCCAACGATTTTATAGACTACTTGGCTCCATCGAGCAGCTTCTTTATCAAAGGTCTGCTTCTGGAGACGGTATAATACGCGTGATCCGATCTCAAACTCCTTCTCAATTGTATCGGCTTCCACCTGATTATGACTCAGATCCGCATCCATTACTTTGCCTTTTGCTTCATTTGGGGTCATACCAATTGAGCGATGAAACGTGGTATTGTAGTTTTCGATAACATCGGCAATAAGCTTTTGCGCAATCCTGTTGGGAGACATTTTAGTTAGTCTCTGCTTAAACGTTCTGTTGAATCGCTCGATTTGTCCCATAGTAACGTGATCACCGGGATCGTTGTTGTAGTGCTCAATTTTCTTGGATTTGAGGTATTCTTGAGCCTGTGAGTTTATGAACTCGCTACCGTTATCCGTTGTCAGGATATCAACTTTGTGGAGGCGAACAAACGCTTTAAGCACTGCTAATACAGTTGGCGCAGTCTTGTTTGACATGAGCTTTGCGTAGCCCAACCTTGAGTTAATATTGATAGCTGTCAAAATTGGTCGCTTCTCCCAAAACACAAGATCCATTTGCCAAGTGTTGGGGTTACGCGAAGCTATTTTGAAGCCGTTGAATCGCTTTTTCTGCTCCTGAAATCGTTGAATATCAGTCTGACTCGCATACCAATCCTTTACGATTTTGAAAGTTAACTTAGGATTTAACTCCTTTGCCTTATGATACAGAGCTTGAGCTCCGATAAAGCCGGTTTTTGGGTCATAGTAGAGTTTCTTTAGTAGCGCGTCCATGGTCTATATTTACATTAAAAAAAATCCCCAGTGGGTAGCTGCTTAAATATCAAGTGGTTCAGTCGTGATACCATCACCAAGTACTCGGCGTTTGTCATAGTAGTAGTTGAGCGCTGTTTTTTTTTGAGTATAGGTGATGATAGACTTGTTTCTTTCGACAGTTTGAACCCCTTGTTTGTACCTTGTAGCGTGATGCGATCCCGTACAACAGTCTCCAACCCATCAGGATTAAGAACACCATTTGTTTCGACCACCTCCCTGCTGAATACCCTTCGGTGAAACTTTTACCTTGTAAGATTCGTCAGGTAGATAGCAAATATAGTTCTTACTCGATAGTGAGACCATAGCATCACCTGACCATTCATCTTTGAACAAACCAGGAGTACGGCGATCAAACTTAGCTACCTCAGTGTTGTAGTCGCGTGGGAACCAATCGTATTTATGCTCCTTGAAGTGGGCACGTAGCTCAGGCTTGATACAGTCTTGAAACGGATTCTCACAGCTGAAAGCGATATAAGCTGAATCAGTGTCCATCTCTGATACTGGAAGTCAGAGCGGTTGCTTGTAGGCTCTGTCTTTACCTCCATTGATTCGAGCGAGGTGAAGCTTAATGTAGTCGCATCGCTGAATGTCAAAGATCATATCGTTGAAGCGCGAAGTTTTCTCGACATAGAACCTAACTCTCTCGTGCATTTTTGCGAGCTCTCGCTTGTACATAGCGATTTTATAGTCCTTGTCGTGTTGCTTACAATATCCACTCTTGAGAGCGGTTCGAGAGCATTTCTCATTCGATTTCGTAGACGCGTTGCAATTGGGAGACGGTATCCGAGGGTGTCTATAGGACCCCTGAGGGATCTTCGATCCTCTCCTTTCAACGTCGTTTGTCATGATTTTGATAAAGTTTCGGGTATATATATAGATGGGGATATTTAACTCGAAGATGAATATCGAATATATCGATACTGATCCATTCGACGCGGAGGGGGTATATGACAATCGATTCCTTGAGAAAGAAGTAAAAATGAGAAGCCTACGCTTGAGCCAAAGCGTAGTGTGCATTTTGATCTACGGACGCCCTCAACTCCGCGAATCGTTAAATGTCCGGAAGATCTGAAGTCTATCGCCCTCTAAGACTCTTGTCGCGGTGTTGAAATCCCGTTCCAATACTCCTTCTCGAGTGTCGATCTTCGATTCTTATTGATTAAGCGGAGATTATCCTGGGGCTCCCAGGAGTCGGGTTCATTACCAACCCACTTCACTAAATATTTGTATTTACCAGATCGCATTTTTTTTGTGGTCTAATATCTTTTCGGCTTCTAAGATATCACCCTTGTTAATTGTGGCGTCAGTTGTCTTCGATTGCACTATTTTCAAATCGTTTGGTGATTTGTAGAGTGTATGACCATTCTTTGACCTAATTTCAACTCGGTACCCGTCCATTCCTACAATTGTATAGACAGCTCTACTCCATCTGGCAGCTTCCTTGTCAAATGTTCGCTTCTTAAGGCGGTAAAGGACGTTTGTACCAACTTCAAGCTCGTTTTCAATTTTTTCTGCTTCCTCTTGGTTATGTGTTATCTCAGCTTCTATAACTTTACCTTTTGCATCGTTAGGACTCATACCAATCGACCGATGAATGGTGCTATTGTAGTTTGTAATAATATCATTTACCAGTTTTTGTGTGATTCGCTTCGGATCGATTTTGGTTAATCGCTGCTTTACGGTTCTGTTGAATCTTTCGATTTTACCCATAGTACCATGATCACCAGGTTCGTTATTAAAATGTTCGATCTTTTTGGATTTGAAGAATTCTTGTGCTTGGGTGTTCATGAATTCGCTTCCATTGTCGCTGGTGAGTATATCGACCTTATTACTACGAACAAATGTTTTAAGAGATGTGAGCACAGTTGGCGCAGTCTTATTCGTCAATAGCTTAGCATACCCAAGGCGAGAATTGATGTTGATAGCCGTCAAAATTGGTCGTTTTTCCCAGAACGCAAGATCCATTTGCCATGAATTGGGGTTATGAGAAGCAATTTTAAATCCATCGTATTCCCGTTTTTGCTCTTGAAACCGTTGTATGCCTGTCTGGGTCGCATACCATTCCTTCACAGCTTTGAATGTGATTTTGGGGTCTAACTCCTTTGCCTTCTGATACAAAGCCTGAGCACCGACATATCCCGTTTTAGGGTCATAATATAACTTTGCCAGTTGCTGATCCAGCGTACCTACTAGCTCTGCTCTATATATTTATGAGACAAAAAATATCTCTCTAATTAGTTGCTTAGATTAGCCAACTTCGTTTAAATATCCAAAGCTACGGTGGTGATACTATCCTCAAGTACTCGACGCTTGTCGTAGTAGTAATTGAGAGCTGTTTTAGTTTGACTATAGGTAATGATTGACTTAGTCTCCTTGCTGAGTCTAAAGCCTTTGTTTGTACCTTGCAGTGTGATGCGATCACGGACAACACTTTCAAAGCCATCTGGGTTGAGTACATCACTGTTCCGACCACCTCCCTGCTGCACTCCCTTGGCACTAACCTTGACCTTGTAAGATTGGTCAGGTAGATAGCAGATATAGTTCTTTGAAGATAGTGACACTATAGCATCACCAGACCACCCATCCTTGAACAAACCAGGTGTGCGACGATCGAACTTAGAGACCTCGTTGTTATAGTCGCGTGGGAACCAATCATACTTATGCTGCTTGAAGTGCTCGCATAGCTCAGGTTTGATACAGTTTTGAAACGGATTTTCACAGCTGAATGCGATGTATGCCGAGTCTGTGTCCATCTCCTGGTATTGAAAGTCCGAGCGATCGGAGCAAAAGTTGATACAGTCATAGTAGAACTGTAGCATGCGTAGTTTAGCAAGCTGATAGATGGCAATCGACAAATGGATTGGATTCTTGTTCTTGAGTCACCGTTTCTTCATGGTAATCTCACACGCATCATGAAGCTCCTCAAGTCCATGAAATGTGAAGTGCTCAATTTTGCTCTTGATGGCTTTGTCGTTAGACTCGTACTTTATCTCCTTGTGCTTACTCATGTCCATACCAGATCGACCGAAAGCGCTGTTTCCGACCAACTTCATCATTTCAGCGATCATAGCCTTGGACTTGTCAGCATCACCCTTCCGTCGAGCGTTAGAAACCCTCCATAAATGGTTTAAATGTTTTGTGGGAATTGGCTTTAATGAAACAGTAAGTTTTGGTGATCTCCATTCCGTGAGCGATGTACCACTTGAGCAACGGAGCCTAGATAAGAATCTTTTCACCAAAGGAGCTACCAATTAGCTTACGAGCTGGCTTTGCTCGGCTTTGTTTGCGTGCTTCGTTGTACTCAAACATGTGCTGACCAATTACATTCTCATCGATGCAGTCGATTAGCGTGTTCTTGAAAATAGGGGTCATCTCACTAAAGTACTCTTTGAGATGTGGTGGGGTACGAATGTCACACTCGAGGAACCCAAATACTTTGTCATTGACAATGTCGTCGATAATACCAGGATAGGCATCAATCGTAGTCAATCGCCCACAAGGCATCTCATTACCGAGTGCCCACAGGTACAAAGCATTGGCATCGTAGCCGATAATCTTTTTACAAACCTTGTCCCCGCGAATCATCGCCTCATTTCGCTTGGCATAGCGATTGAAGATGATTGAAGGACCACCAGCGATGTTAGCCTTCATCTTAGCATAAATATCTTTCTCTTCCCTATCGATGCTATAGACAAGCTTATCCGAGTTGAGCTCAAGCAACTTCTTGTAGCGAAACCCTTTGATGGACATGTTTTTACGAGCGGTGTTGCACTTCACACAGCTGATCAAGATGTTGCCATCGATATGCCCAAGCTTGTTGTTTATTCTATCGGCTGAAGCAGTATCAGCGGTCAGCTGACAGTAGCATAGACCACACAGATACTTTTGCTGTTTGAGAAGGATGTCAAGGTGCTCAGTAGTCATATTGAACTCTCTTTTAGCCTCAGCATCCTGGCTCTTGTATCCACTCATGCGTTTGGATGGGAAGCTAAATGCTTTCGCCGAATTGGTGGGGTACTGAAGACTGTTGAAGAAGATTTGATACATGACTTTCTCTGATAGACCTGGGAGAGATACACCATCGGTAAACGTATCCAGACCGAATCGCTTGAACAATTCTCGTTGAGCCTTGATAGCCTTGATAAATGGAACTACATCAAGATTGTTGTACCAAATAAGTAGGTCCTTGATCGACTTCATTCCATAGTACTTCCAGACAAACTGTACCTGCTTGTAGTCATCATCACTGATGCTGGTATTACGGAGCTCAGTGTCAAAGGCTGACAGAGGAGGCACTTCAGTTTCGGACAAGGCATTTGCTCCATTCATGGAAGCGGTGTCTAGCGCTCGGCGAGAGGGTGATGTTGACAATTCCAAGGCTATGATTGCTGAGATGATGAAGCTAGTAGGGAACAGTGCTTTTGGTCGACCTGGAATGGACATGAGCAAGCACAAGGAAAATAAGTATGAGTCAGATAAGAAGGCAATTGCTTCAAAGATTGAGCACTTCACCTTTCATGGATTAGAGGAGCTCAACGATGCTTGCGAGCTTACTATGATGAAGCGCAGGTTAAAGCACAAGAACCCGATCCATTTGTCGATTGCTATCTACCAGCTCGCTAAGCTACGCATGCTCCAGTTCTACTATGATTGCATCGACTTTTACTTCGATCGTTCAGACTTTCAGTATCTGGAGATGGATACGGACTCCGCCTACATCGCGTTCAGTTGTGATAATCCGTTCCAAGACTGTATCAAACCTGATCTACGTGAGCACTCAAACAGCACAAGTATGATTGGTTCCCACGTGATTATAACACGGATGTGGCTAAGTTTGATCGTCGTACCCCTGGTCTATTTAAGGATGAATGGTCAGGTGATGACATGGTCTCATTATCCTCCAAACACTACATCTGCTATCTACCAGACGAATCGTACAAGGTCAAGGTTTCAGCCAAGGGTGTGCAACAGGGCCGTGGACGCAATAGTGATGTTCTTAGCCCTAATGGGTTCGAGTCTGGTGTGCGAGATCGTATCACATTTCAAGGCACTAACAAGGGGTTTAGATTGTCGAAAGAGACTAAATCTATCATCACCTACAGTCAGACAAAGACAGCGCTATCATATTTCTATGACAAGCGGCTTGTGCTTGAGGATGGTATTACTACCGTAGCTCTTGATATTTAATCGCTATCCAAGCTATCACATATTTTTTTTATGTCCATCTAACATATACCATGGATGAGATACTTACGAAACTTTACTATGACACTAAAACTGGCTATATCGGTGCTCAGGCTCTACATGAGAAGGCTCGTGAGTTAGATCCCAAGATAACTCTAAAACTGGTGAAGGATTGGTATGCTACACAGTCAGAAATTCAGAGATTCCAAGAGCAAAAGCAGAGATTCGATGGGTTCAAAATCGCCTCACATAACCCGAATTCTTGGCAAATCGACCTTGCGTTCTGGGGAAAACAACCGATTCTGACTGGTATCAACATTAACTCCCGCATCGGGTACGCGAAACGTTTATCGAATAAGACAGCTGCCACGGTATTAATAGCACTAAAAGCTTTCGTCCGATTTTATAAGGTAGATATTATCACAAGCGACAATGGGTCTGAGTTCATGAACTCAAAAGCTCAGCAATTATTTAAAGCAAAGAAGATCGAACACTTCAACAACGAGCCTGGTGATCACGGTACTATGGGGAAAATCGAGCGCTTCAATAGAACGCTGAAGCAGAGACCAACCAAAATGTCTCCTAAGAGGATTACGCACAAGCTCATCAGCGACATTATTACTACTACAACACCACTTCTCATCGATAAAATTGGAATGACACCAAATGAAGCCAAAGGCAAGGTAATTGAGGCTGAGTTGAACCATAGCCAAGCAGAAGCTGATAAAATTGATAATGAGCTCGAGATTGGTACCAATGTCCTTTACCGACTAAAGAAGAGGACGTTTGATAAGGAAGCTTCTAGGTGGAGTAAAAAAGTGTACTCGATTGTTGGAATGGATGGTTATCGCGTCCAAATCAAGTAAAAAAAATGGGCACACATTCTACAAGGCTCCTAATGATCTCAAGATGGTGCAATCGGCGACGACTGAAGCAACCATCAACCGAGGTGATATCCTTGAAGCAGAGAAGATCTTAGACCACAAAAAGTTGCGAACTGGAAAGTACAGATACTAGGTTCAGTGAGTTGGTAATGAGCCTGATTCCTGGGAGCCAGTCTCAAAGCTCCGTTTAATAAACAAAAACAGGAGATCGACTCTTGAAAAGGAGTACTGGGAGGCAACAAAGAGCTGACGTAGTCGCTCCGGACGGGGGTTTCACCCCGCGTCAAAAAAAATGAGTCATAATCAGCTTGTAAATAAATTCGATAGAGACATCCTCTGTAAGCTTTTGACTCAAGTATACTATTTGAAGTTTTTTTTGGTGAGATTTTTGGAAAAATATATGACTTGATATATATAGTAATTCCTTCATAATGTGTTCCAGCTGATTAGAAAAGGACCGTGAGCTTGCTAAGCTACGGCAAAAGTTGTGGATCATCCAGGAAGTGAGCCGAATTAAGCACGAGTTGCTGAATCTTGATGCAGCTTCAAATTTTCGTAAGACAGTAGTTAGCCGTAAGTATCGATACGAATTGGAGACAATATTTGGCGTTCCTTTCCACTGCATCAAGGATCGTTACCTAAGCCTTCTAAATGAGCGAAATTACATCTGTCATTCTTATGTCTCATTTCGTCATGACTCGGTCATGCCAAGCTACTGGTAATTATCTACTCATTTTTTTTATGATTCTGATGATATAGACACAATGTTCCCCAATTTTACATCCCTCGCTCAGAGAGAGCAGAAACGACAGGAGCTTCTTGAACGATCTCAACGTCGTGTTCGGCAAGCTAATGCGAAGCGTAAAATGTACGAAGGCGCATCGTGGGCGACGGATATTACCAATGCTATCACTACTGTAGCGAAGAAATCAACTGAATCCACTCGGACCAATATGAGTGTTGGTCCTGACGGGCCTGTTCCAACAGAAGTTAAGCAAACCTTGAATGATATGTTGATCAGGTGATTGCCCAATCAGACTTAAAAAAATCTGAATAATGAAAACTCCAACATAAACCCTGATGTATCAACTGATCCTGAAGTAAACGTTCGCCCCCCTATGGTAGATGTTGGAGTCGATAATAGTGCTCGAACAGTAGAAAATGGAACTAACACTCCTCGTGTTGAAAAACATGATCAAAACGTTCAAGCTCGACCTATTACATCAGATGTCGCGGTTGGTGAGGATGAATTACCAACAGTTGATATTCTATTTAGCGATGATGAGCAAATCTCTCAAAGCGAATTTAAGAAAGCGGTAGGGGAAATATTTGAGGTTTATCCGATTCTTGCTCAACTCGGTATTCATCCCCTTGCTTCTAATGGACGTCAGCTAACGAAGTATTATATTGGAAACGGAGCTAAGACCTACAGTATTAGATTGAACAAGATTGTTTTAGTTCCAAGCATTGATTGGGAAGAGACATACGATCATATTGGATTTTCCATCACAAACGATGTTAGATTCCTCAGTTATGTCAATGAGAAACGTGAGCGAAGTGAGATGGGTAAAGAGGATAAAAATGCACCGCATCAGGTATGGGAGAGACTTATTGGTAATAAGCGTAGCCTATCAAGCACACCGCTTGACTATAAACAAAGCAAACAGCGGCTTGAAGACAGTTTTCTCTTCGATAATTCAACATCCACAACTTCTGATCAGGCTGATAATAAATTAAAAATGTATTTGATCGTTGCTAAAAACAAGGACCTACTTGAATCCAATGGTTTAATGAGGAAAATTGTTCCTATCCTCAAAGCAACCAACAAAGCAACCCCATTTGATGCGAACGGTGATGTATGGATCAAGGGAAGTACTATTGGTGCTTTTGGTAAGGAAAGTAATCAAATGAATCCGGCTATCACCAAGAAGGTCAATTGGCAACTTATACTCAAATCATTTGTAGATATGGTCAGATCGAAAGGACTTGAATTAGAGGTGATCGGGGTTGAGGAGACAGAAATTGATGTGAATGATTTCACAGAAGGTGAAGGAGAGGCACGCCAGGGTACAATGACTGGAATTGATGAAGATATGAATCAAAGTCTATCTAACGCTGACAATGATGCTAAACAAATCTTAACTGATTATTACAGGAAAATCAATTCTAAAGATGTTACAATCCCGTTCAGACTCAAACCTACCGTTGAGGCTAAGAGTACTGCTAAAACTCATCCTGAATACTACTTTGGTGAGCCATCTGAAACCAGACCATTGAACATTAGAAATGGAAAACACAAGCAAGTATCTGGAGAGGCGTGGAAGGGATTGATGAAGAATATCAGATGGATGGATACATTCCTGTCGCTGCTCGATGGATTTGAGGATTCGGATAAATATCTTAAGGAAGTTGAGTATCCATTCCCATCAAATGATGAGGAAGCAGCAACATTGGTTGAAAGTAAGAAACTTGATCAACAAAGACGCAAAAATCTTGATGATAATCTTAAAATATTGAATGAAGCAATCATGAATACGGCTCATGATATCAGACGACAAGGTATTGAGCCATATTTAAAATTAATTTTCAAAAGCGTCACGATGACTCTGAACGGGCTTATCAGGAAGATGGTGAGGCTCAAATGCGATATCATGAGTCAAAGAATGCTGTCAAAGAAAATAGCTCAAAATCAGCTCGATTGGCACTAAAGGCAGCGAAATCAGCTATGAGAGCTACTAAAGCTGTATTTAACGCGAAGGCTACAAGATACAGCGATGCAGCTCAGGAGATCGAGGAAGATGACGAGCTCGCAAAGCATTCTCGCGGAGAGGGGCTTAAAGGTCGTGGTCTAAGAGGAGCAGGTGTAGCCCCCCTCGACGGAGTGGTCAGACGTGGAAGAACCTACAATCTGAACGAGATTCAGGGCTTAGCTACGCCAAGTGCCTACGTTTATCGACAACTCGGTAGCAAGTACATCCGTATTCCTGACCTCGATGCGAAGACACTTGTTATCGTTGAACCTAATCGACGCAAGTGCGGACCTAAGTGTCAGATTAGTGATAGCCTTCAATCAATGCTCCGAAGTCTTGTATATAAGAATCATATCGATCAGCCTACGTATGACAAGCTTAGCATCGAAGATAAAAAAATGTTCAAGGAGATCCTTGCCATAACTCATCTCCAGTACAATTTCCACGATAAGCTCACGGATCCACTTGAAATACTTCGAGCTGAGTATGACAAGCTCAAGGGGGAGGTTGAGCTTGGGAATGATAATCCGAGCATCATCAAGCAGCTCAAGTCGCTCACAGTAGATATGTACAGCAATCGTCTCATCGATGATAAAGAATTTAAAGAAATGATCACGAGACTACTATAACCATGCTCTTCTTTAACCCCCGCATTATTTCCAGCTCAGCTGGTAGCTATGGCGATAACGCCGATAACAACGTCGCTGAACTCAAAGCTATCATGAAGAATCTTATCATTCATGACCGCCCTCAGAAGACTCAGGCCGCTGTATGGGCCACTGATCTCGATAAGTCAATCAGGAAGGTAGATGCTTCGACCCCAACCGAAGGTGGCCGTATGTGGGCTTACCAACCCAAGAAAAAAAAGACCGTGAAGACGTTTTTTGCTATCTAAGCAATTACCTGAAGGCAAGGGGCGCCAGCACCGAGCCAAGGGCTCTAAGCTTACTTAATACCACTCCGCACGAGTTTATTTCGATATTCTCGATGGACTTCGATTTTTTTTATCATTGATAGATATTTCAAGTATAGCATCCTCACCATCACCATTTTTGGTTGGTAGGAATACTGAATCCCCTAAGACTACTATCAGATCCGCTCTAAGCATGGTTGGTCCTATAACCTGATTTGGATTATCAGACATTAAATTCGTTTGATCTCTTTACTTGGCATACAACCCATGATTCCTATATTATCTACCATAAAAAAGTTTTGGAAAACTAGTCGGCTGTGTATGGGTTTTCTTCGCCTATTGGACCATGTCGCTTGTAGTACGCTTCACGCCGCTTCTTATCCTTATGAGCACAATTTTGATACGCTTTCAACGACGTACGATCATTGTATTGTGCATAAGGCTGAAGATTCCTCTTAATACCCCTAAAAGATACAATGCGACCATCAGCAAGCAAAGCATCATACTTTTCCCCTTTCGTTGAGAAACTCGAAACTTGAACGCGACCATTGTCTATACTCACTCAGCGATAATTTGTCTGACGACAAAGGGCGCCAAGCCCGTGTCAAGGACACTAAGCTTTGCTTATTGCTTTCAATTCCTCTATCTGAGCTTGCTGCTCTTGAATAGCTTTCACCAATACTGATACCAATGATGCTAAATCGATACCCACAGGATTTGTCGGCTCGTTTGAGTCATTCATTTCATCGTCAGGCGATTCAACCCCCGACACACACTCAGGTATGATCTCGAGCATCTCTTGGGCGATAAATCCCACATGCAATGAATCGTCAGATCTCATAGCAAACTTCCTTGGTTGCATATGCATAACCTCAGCTAAGCCATAGGGTATGTCAATGATGTCTCGTTTGATGCGACGGTCACTCGCGTTCGTGAAGCTGCCAGCCCTGACAGAGATATAGCTCTGCCATACATAAGAAGCATTGCATGATCCAATTCGAACCGCTCCGCTTGTTGCGTCATTCCCGATGGCTGGATAGTTGCTGAGACCCCAGTTCCATCGATAGTATGCATTGCTCGCGTTGCCCTTGCAGTGAAACGCATCGTCAGCCCATATGGCACCCCCAGAGTGGATTGTAGCTTCGGGATCTTCACGATCGACTGCAAGTCGTTTGCTTGTGCTCAGAAGCATTGCATTACCACCGGCTGTAAAGAAACGCAATTGTCATTCGTGTATGTCCCAAACGATACGCCGTTAGCTGCCGCTCCACCGTCCTCATTGTGTATGATGAGTCAGCATTTAATCGGCGTTGCGCGATCATTCCACCATTCCTGAGCTCGTTGCCATGATCCGTAGAGGTTTGATGAACTCGCGATAACATGCAATTGCGATTCAGGTGATCCAGCTGCGACGCCAACACGTCCTCCCTGAGTTATAACCATTCTCTCCGTTATAGGATCATATGCAGCTGATCCCACTCGAGTAAAAAACTTTAAATTGCACTTGGCATACGACCCAGTGGATCGAATAGCGACTATAACGCAGCTTGGCGGCATGGCGTCAGAGATTGTACCATCAACCGTGAGAGAGATACCTGCAATAGCGCCGATCGTGTCAGAGTCGTTTCTGATTTGGATCGGGTATGTTGAATTACCAGCGGATCCACTCCTATAGTACCAGCGGCTACTTCATAACGGGCAGCCGTAGCTTCTAGCAACGTTTGCTTACCAATTGACGTAATATTGGGCTGAGCTGCTGTAAGTAGCGTTCCTGATATGCCACTCGAAGTAATCACATCTGATCCAGAGATTTGATACCCTGTAGAATTGATCTTACCCGAAGTTGTGATCGTCCCGATATTAACAATATTTCGACTTGATGTAATAACGAGCGATGAATTGATATTAAGACCGCCAAAGTCGCCGAGGGTACCAGATACCGATACACTTCCATTTATGTTCTCAGCATCGATGGTACGGATACTACCAATATCCTTGTTTGAATCGACTACCAGAGCTTTAGAAGCTACAACGCCTCCCAGAGATACTCCGATGTAGTATGAGTGATTGAACGTATCGTACAATGATGTCGTTGAGTTCCAAAATTTCATTGATGGTATCTGAAGGCCCGTTCCAGCTGTCGAAAGCGTTAGGTTAGATAGCGTTCCAACAGCTGTAATACCTGTTTAAGAGCCTGAAACAGCTCCAGTGAGAGTCGTCGCCGAGATGCTGCTCAAACCAGTTATCGTTCGCGATGCTCCTGTAAAAGTTAGATTGCCTCCGATAGTCAGCCCTGAAAGCGTTCCTAAAGATGTGATACCTGTTTGCGTTCCGGTCTGTAGCGTTCCATAGATATGAGTTGCTATCAGCGATGTTATCGTTCCGATTTCTCCCGAGGCTCCAAGAACCAACGCTTTGTTGTTTGCGGCCGTGCCAGGCATGATCCCGACTAGGTACGATGGGGGCGATGATACGCTGGAACTATTAACAGTTAGACTGCTACATGACAATGCTCCAATTCCACTAATATCGTTATTAGTACCTGGAACAAGGGCTACACCTTGTGTTGCTGTTCCTTGGGTAATCCCTGTAATATAAGACAAGCGATAATCATTCTTATCGAGGTAAAGCGTCTGCGCATACTCATAGGTAAGATATCCACTGGCATCCAACGTTAGATAGAATGCGGGGTTATAGATAGGCGATGTAAAATTGGCTGGGGATAAGAGAAACTTGAACTCATAGTTATTTTTGTCTCGAGCTATATAGACCGAGTGATGAAAGACACGATCATGAGCGGTATTCCAGATTTCGGCGCTTCCTTGCCAAAGAAATTCAAGTCTGCTGGTATGGGCGACATCCCTGCGCTTGACATCAAAAGGTTGTTTAGAATGGTTGTCCTTGGTCCCTCGTTCAGTGGGAAGAACAATCTCTGTATGCTCATCCTCAAGCATTCCCCACACGTATTCGCGCATTTACATCGCCCGCAATCCACACCAAGAGTTGTATGAATACCTCCGAGATAAACTGGAAGATTTCATTACTTTCGCTGACCCCGATACACCACCTAAAGTCGATCAAGTACGCCATACACCTATGAGTTCCAACAAACCTGAGCTTATCATCATAGTTGACTAAGCAACGATAAGCTACTTCAGAAGAACATATTTTCACATTACTTCACTCGCGGAAGACATTTTAAATTGAGTACCATATTCCTTAGCCACAGCTACTTTGCTACTGATAAGATGATTCGCTTGAATTCAGAGTACGAAGCGATCTTAAAAGCTAATTCGAAGCGTGATTTACAGATGGTGGTCAAGGACTTCAATATCAATAATATCGATGACAATAAAATGGTGATCGCATACAATAAAGCAATCGGTCGTGGAAAAGGTCAGGTATTACTATTAGATATCGTTAAGAGTCAGCTCAGTACAATTTAAACGAAGTAATCAATCCCGACGATCTTTAAGTCTGCTCCTCCATCCAGCGCAGGTGCTTCTTAGAACGTCTGTGTCTTGCTTTATTATCTCTTGAATAGTTAGACCAGCAATCGCATCCCATTTTCTCATTTTTATGAGCCAATACTCGTTCTCTACTTTCAGCTCGATATTGTCGTTGATATTCTTGAAGTTTACTGGCGTTAGAGACATAGTAGTTGTGCTGGTACTCTTGATGCTCTTCAATAGTTTTAATTGCTCGTTGTTGATTTACACAGTTAGTTCGATTGATTAATAACTGTTCAAACTCACGCAATTGATCACGGTTGCCGATGTCGTGCTCGCTTATGAGAGTGATCATGAAGTTATCAATGCCAAACTCTTTAAAGTGTATATAGATAGAACACGACGTTAACTCTCTGCCTTCCATCCATGCACTAAAAGCACTTTTGTGCTGACCCCATCGTTTCTTCAGTGTAGAGGTGGTACTACCCACATAAACAATCGACTCGTCTTCGTTGGTAATCTTATATACGCGGCCTATCACATCTATATAAAGTCTTATATTTATCAGATTATCGCTTAAATATGATTTCATAAATATACAACTAAAATGGCGAGCTTCCTGAAACTCGACAGTACTAATCTCGTTCAAGATAACTACAACTCAACTTGGAAATACTCGTTCCCTGGTTCAGCTGCTGACTTTCGTGATGTAGTATGTGCAGCCCAAAGCATTAGCATGTACAACTCGGAATATAATATCGACGCGATGCAGTTCCAAAACACAAGCTTCAAGATCGAAGTCCCGACTGCGGCTACCACCTCTACTATCAGCATTACTCTCCCGAATGGTATTTATTCTTAAGATGATATTAATCGTAGTATTCAGACCGCCCTTGTCAATGCTGGCGCATATTTGATCGACCCATCAGGAAATAACGTCTTCAACCTAATGCTGAGTGAAAACAGTGTCTATTACGCTTGTCAGGTAGATTTTCCCCCTACGCCGACAACTTTGCCAACTATCGGTGGTACTTGGACAAGACCTGCAACTAGTCTATACTCATCTGGTGGTACTGGATTACCTACCACAACTCGCGTCCCTCGTCTTATTATCGATAATGTTTAGTTTGCAAAGGTAGTTGGTCTAACCGCAGGTACCTATCCCGCTGCCTCAGCGATCGTTGCAAGTGCTCAGCTGTCTAACATCATTCCTCAGATTCACCCCACCAGTTCATACATCGTACGTTGCGATCTCTTCAAAAATGAATACGTTGCATCTGGTGATATTGTCAGTGCATTTGATAGAGGTGATACAGCAAATGGACAGCTTATTTCATATAAACCGAGTCAGTATGCATGGCTGAATTGCCATAATGGATCTCGCTCTACAATTACTATCAGTATCTATAACCAAAATGACAAAAAGGTAATCTTCCGTGATACTTCAGTCTCAATAAGGTTGTTGCTGAGACCAAGAAAATAAGTTAGCTAATGCTTCTTTTTCTTCTCACAAACGGAATGATCCAGCTACCATAGGCTTCTTACGCATTGCGCGAATTTTAGCCATGTGATCCTTAGCTTCCTGGGAACCCTTAGCAAATTTCTTACTCTTTGGCTTGGCAACGCCTACTCCATAACTACGACGGACTTCACCTCGAATAGATTTGATTAGGTCTCCATGCTCAGGCTTGGTCGCCTTAGATAGTAGGTACATCTCCCCAGAATCGACTACATCGGTTAGAATTCCTCTACGTTTAGCGTACGAAAGAGCACGCTTCGCTCCTTTCTTAACATCAGTCATAGTTAGACGACCTCCTTCCTTATCACTATCAGAATCATAAACACCGATACCAGTCATGGAACGAATTGCCGCTCGTGCTGGGATAGCACCCAGTGGAGCTCCGAGTGCGGTTGCAAGGGCGGGGACAGCAACATCAGCAGCTCTGGATAGCAAACCAGAGTCCTTTGCGAACTTGAATGCAGATTTAATGCCGCCCCATACCTTGGACCAGATAGAACCTCCTTGAGCTCGCTTGTATCCTTTCTTGACTTCATGTCTTGTGATGTCCAGACGCACACCGCGACCTGCCTTGCGAGCCTTGAGTGCCTTCTCATATGAGGCGGGGTGAAGATGGATAACTGATCCACTACCCTTGAGTTGGTTAGCTGTAAGACTTAGCTTACCAGTCTTGAAAGCTTTGGTCAGCTTGGGGCCTGGAATATCACTGGAGACCACAATAATCCCCGTAAGTACTTGGTATTGCTTGGGATTGTATTTTCCAATACCATACTTTGTTGGAGCTGCCTCTCCCATACTATCAAAGTACTCCCCATCATGTACAGCCGTCCAGTGGCCAACCTCGAGGTTAGGTGGCTGTAGTAGAACCAGATATGAACCTTTCTTTGAGATAGGTTTTGTTATTTCATTCGATTCATTGATGTCATTGAGATGTACGCCAAGCTTTTTCGCGAGATCGATCAGATCATGATCGGACGTGATCGGCTTGATAAGGTCGCTCATAATAATTAATTTCGTTCAAACTATATTAGAAACCATATACAATCAACGATGAGTGAAACTCAGCTATCCGATCAATATTTGAACCAGAGCTCGCGCAACGCCGATTAAATGCTGACTCATCATACACAATGAGGACGGTGGAGCGGCAGCTAACGGCGTATCGTTTGGGACATACACGAATGACAATTGCGTTTCTTTACAGCCGGTGGTAATGCAATGCTTCTGAGCACAAGCAAACGACTTGCAGTCGATCGTGAAGATCCCGAAGCTACAATCCACTCTGGGGGTGCCATATGGGCTGACGATGCGTTTCACTGCAAGGGCAACGCGAGCAATGCATACTATCGATGGAACTGGGGTCTCAGCAACTATCCAGCCATCGGGAATGACGCAACAAGCGGAGCGGTTCGAATTGGATCATGCAATGCTTCTTATGTATGGCAGAGCTATATCTCTGTCAGGGCTGGCAGCTTCACGAACGCGAGTGACCGTCGCATCAAACGAGACATCATTGACATACCCTATGGCTTAGCTGAGGTTATGCATATGCAACCAAGAAAGTTTGCTATGAGATCTGATGATTCATTGCATGTGGGATTTATCGCCCAAGAGATGCTCGAGTTCATACCTGAGTGTGTCTCGGGGGTTGAATCGCCTGACGATGAAATGAATGACTCAAACGAGCCGACAAATCCTGTGGGTATCGATTTAGCATCATTGGTATCAGTATTGGTGAAAGCTATTCAAGAGCAGCAAGCTCAGATAGAGGAATTGAAAGCAATAAGCAAAGCTTAGTGTCCTTGACACGGGCTTGGCGCCCTTTGTCGTCAGACAAATTATCGCTGAGTGAGTATAGACAATGGTCGCGTTCAAGTTTCGAGTTTCTCAACGAAAGGGGAAAAGTATGATGCTTTGCTTGCTGATGGTCGCATTGTATCTTTTAGGGGTATTAAGAGGAATCTTCAGCCTTATGCACAATACAATGATCGTACGTCGTTGAAAGCGTATCAAAATTGTGCTCATAAGGATAAGAAGCGGCGTGAAGCGTACTACAAGCGACATGGTCCAATAGGCGAAGAAAACCCATACACAGCCGATTAGTTTTCCAAAACTTTTTTATGGTAGATAATATAGGAATCATGGGTTGTATGCCAAGTAAAGAGATCAAACGAATTTAATGTCTGATAATCCAAATCAGGTTATAGGACCAACCATGCTTAGAGCGGATCTGATAGTAGTCTTAGGGGATTCAGTATTCCTACCAACCAAAAATGGTGATGGTGAGGATGCTATACTTGAAATATCTATCAATGATAAAAAAAAATCGAAGTCCATCGAGGATATTGAAATAAACTCGTGCGGAGTGGTATTAAGTAAGCTTAGAGCCCTTGGCACGGTGCTGGCGCCCCTTGCCTTCAGGTAATTGCTTAGATAGCAAAAAACGTCTTCACGGTCTTTTTTTTCTTGGGTTGGTAAGCCCACATACGGCCACCTTCGGTTGGGGTCGAAGCATCTACCTTCCTGATTGACTTATCGAGATCAGTGGCCCATACAGCGGCCTGAGTCTTCTGAGGGCGGTCATGAATGATAAGATTCTTCATGATAGCTTTGAGTTCAGCGACGTTGTTATCGGCGTTATCGCCATAGCTACCAGCTGAGCTGGAAATAATGCGGGGGTTAAAGAAGAACATGGTTATAGTAGTCTCGTGATAATTTCTTTAAATTCTTTATCATCGATGAGACGATTGCTGCACATATCTACTGTGAGCGACTTGCGCTGCTTGATGATGCTCGGATTATCATTCCCAAGCTCAACCTCCCCCTTGAGCTTGTCATACTCAGCTCGAAGTGTTTCAAGTGGATCCGTGAGCTTATCGTGGAAATTGTACTGGAGATGAGTTATGGCAAGGATCTCCTTGAACATTTATTTATCTTCGATGCTAAGCTTGTCATACGTAGGCTGATCGATATGATTCTTATATACAAGACTTCGGAGCATTGATTGAAGGCTATCACTAATCTGACACTTAGGTCCGCACTTGCGTCGATTAGGTTCAACGATAACAAGTGTCTTCGCATCGAGGTCAGGAATACGGATGTACTTGCTACCGAGTTGTCGATAAACGTAGGCACTTGGCGTAGCTAAGCCCTGAATCTCGTTCAGATTGTAGGTTCTTCCACGTCTGACCACTCCGTCGAGGGGGGCTACACCTGCTCCTCTTAGACCACGACCTTTAAGCCCCTCTCCGCGAGAACGCTTTGCGAGCTCGTCATCTTCCTCGATCTCCTGAGCTGCATCGCTGTATCTTGTAGCCTTCACGTTAAATACAGCTTTAGTAGCTCTCATAGCTGATTTCGCTGCCTTTAGTGCCAATCGAGCTGATTTTGAGCTATTTCCTTTGACAGCATTCTTTGACTCATGATATCGCATTTGAGCCTCACCATCTTCCTGATAAGCCCGTTCAGAGTCATCGTGACGCTTTTGAAAATTAATTTTAAATATGGCTCAATACCTTGTCGTCTGATATCATGAGCCGTATTCATGATTGCTTCATTCAATATTTTAAGATTATCATCAAGATTTTTGCGTCTTTGTTGATCAAGTTTCTTACTTTCAACCAGTGTTGCTGCTTCCTCATCATTTGATGGGAATGGATACTCAACTTCCTTAAGATATTTATCCGAACCCTCAAATCCATCGAGCAGCGACAGGAATGTATCCATCCATCTGATATTCTTCATCAATCCCTTCCACGCCTCTCCAGATACTTGCTTGTGTTTTCCATTTCTAATGTTCAATGGTCTGGTTTCAGATGGCTCACCAAAGTAGTATTCAGGATGAGTTTTAGCAGTACTCTTAGCCTCAACGGTAGGTTTGAGTCTGAACGGGATTGTAACATCTTTAGAATTGATTTTCCTGTAATAATCAGTTAAGATTTGTTCAGCATCATTGTCAGCGTTAGATAGACTTTGATTCATATCTTCATCAATTCCAGTCATTGTACCCTGGCGTGCCTCTCCTTCACCTTCTGTGAAATCATTCACATCAATTTCTGTCTCCTCAACCCCGATCACCTCTAATTCAAGTCCTTTCGATCTGACCATATCTACAAATGATTTGAGTATAAGTTGCCAATTGACCTTCTTGGTGATAGCCGGATTCATTTGATTACTTTCCTTACCAAAAGCACCAATAGTACTTCCCTTGATCCATACATCACCGTTCGCATCAAATGGGGTTGCTTTGTTGGTTCCTTTGAGGATAGGAACAATCTTCCTCATTAAACCATTGGATTCAAGTAGTTCCTTGTTTTTAGCAACGATCAAATACATTTTTAATTTATTATCAGCCTGATCAGAAGTTGTGGATGTTGAATTATCGAAGAGAAAACTGTCTTCAAGCCGCTGTTTGCTTTGTTTATAGTCAAGCGGTGTGCTTGATAGGCTACGCTTATTACCAATAAGTCTCTCCCATACCTGATGCGGTGCATTTTTATCCTCTTTACCCATCTCACTTCGCTCACGTTTCTCATTGACATAACTGAGGAATCTAACATCGTTTGTGATGGAAAATCCAATATGATCGTATGTCTCTTCCCAATCAATGCTTGGAACTAAAACAATCTTGTTCAATCTAATACTGTATGTCTTAGCTCCGTTTACAATATAATACTTCGTTAGCTGACGTCCATTAGAAGCAAGGGGATGAATACCGAGTTGAGCAAGAATCGGATAAACCTCAAATATTTCCCCAACCGCTTTCTTAAATTCGCTTTGAGAGATTTGCTCATCATCGCTAAATAGAGTATCAAGTGTTGGTGATTCATCCTCACCAACCGCGACATCTGATGTAATAGGTCGAGCTTGAACGTTTTGATCATGTTTTTCAACACGAGGAGTGTTAGTTCCATTTTCTACTGTTCGAGCACTATTATCGACTCCAACATCTACCATAGGGGGGCGAACATTTACTTCAGGATCAGTTGATACATCAGAGTTTATGTTGGAGTTTTCATTATTCAGATATTTTTTTAAGTCTGATTGGGCAATCACCTGATCAACATATCATTCAAGGTTTGCTTAACTTCTGTTGGAACAGGCCCGTCAGGACCAACACTCATATTGGTCTGAGTGGATTCAGTTGATTTCTTCGCTACAGTAGTGATACCATTGGTAATATCCGTTGCCCACGACGCGCCTTCGTACATTTCACGCTTGGCATTAGCTTGCCGAACACGACGTTGAGATCGCTCAAGAAGCTCCTGTCGTTTCTGCTCTCACTGAGCGAGGGATGTAAAATTGGGGAACATTGTGTCTATATCATCAGAATCATAAAAGAATGAGTAGATAATTACCAGCAGCTTGGCATGACCGAGTCATGACGAAACATAAGAATGACAGATGTGATTTCGCTCATTTAGATGGCTTAGGTAACGATCCTTGATGCAGTGGAATGGAACGCCAAATATTGTCTCCGATTCGTATCGATACTTACGGCTAACTACTGTCTTACGAAAATTTGAAGCTGCATCAAGATTCAGCAACTCGTGCTTAATTCGGCTCACTTCCTGGATGATCCACAACTTTTGCCGTAGCTTAGCAAGCTCACGGTCCTTTTCTAATCAGCTGGAACACATTATGAAGGAATTACTATATATATCAAGTCATATATTTTTCCAAAAATCTCACCAAAAAAACTTCAAATAGTATACTTGAGTCAAAAGCTTACAGAGGATGTCTCTATCGAATTTATTTACAAGCTGATTATGACTCTTTTTTTGACGCGGGGTGAAACCCCCGTCCGGAGCGACTACGTCAGCTCTTTGTTGCCACCCAGTACTCCTTTTCAAGAGTCGATCCTGTTTTTGTTCATTAAACGAAGATTTGAGACTGGCTCCCACGAATCAGGTTCATTACCAACTCACTGAACGTAGTATCTGTACTTTCCAGTTCGCAACTTTTTGTGGTCTAAGATCTTCTCTGCTTCAAGGATATCACCTCGGTTGATGGTTGCTTCAGTCGTCGCCGATTGCACCATCTTGAGATCGTTGGGAGCCTTGTAGAGTGTGTGCCCATTTTTTTTTTACTTGATTTGGACGCGATAACCATCCAGTCCAACAATCGAGTACACTTTTTTCCACCTAGCAGCTTCCTTATCAAACGTCCTCTTCTTTAGTCGGTAAAGGACATTGGTACCAATCTCGAGCTCATTATCAATTTTATCAGCTTCTGCTTGGCTATGGTTCAACTCAGCCTCAATTACCTTGCCTTTGGCTTCATTTGGTGTCATTCCAATTTTATCGATGAGAAGTGGTGTTGTAGTAGTAATAATGTCGCTGATGAGCTTGTGCGTAATCCTCTTAGGAGACATTTTGGTTTGGTCTCTGCTTCAGCGTTCTATTGAAGCGCTCGATTTTCCCCATAGTACCGTGATCACCAGGCTCGTTGTTGAAGTGTTCGATCTTCTTTGCTTTAAATAATTGCTGAGCTTTTGAGTTCATGAACTCAGACCCATTGTCGCTTGTGATAATATCTACCTTATAAAATCGGACGAAAGCTTTTAGTGCTATTAATACCGTGGCAGCTGTCTTATTCGATAAACGTTTCGCGTACCCGATGCGGGAGTTAATGTTGATACCAGTCAGAATCGGTTGTTTTCCCCAGAACGCAAGGTCGATTTGCCAAGAATTCGGGTTATGTGAGGCGATTTTGAACCCATCGAATCTCTGCTTTTGCTCTTGGAATCTCTGAATTTCTGACTGTGTAGCATACCAATCCTTCACCAGTTTTAGAGTTATCTTGGGATCAAACTCACGAGCCTTCTCATGTAGAGCCTGAGCATCGATATAGCCAGTTTTAGTGTCATAGTAAAGTTTCGTAAGTATCTCATCCATGGTATATGTTAGATGGACATAAAAAAATGTGATAGCTTGGATAGCGATTAAATATCAAGAGCTACGGTAGTAATACCATCCTCAAGCACAAGCCGCTTGTCATAGAAATATGATAGCGCTGTCTTTGTCTGACTGTAGGTGATGATAGATTTAGTCTCTTTCGACAATCTAAACCCCTTGTTAGTGCCTTGAAGTGTGATACGATCTCGCACAACAGACTCGAACCCATTAGGGCTAAGAACATAACTGTTGCGTCCACGACCCTGTTGCACACCCTTGGCTGAAACCTTGACCTTGTACGATTCGTCTGGTAGATAGCAGATGTAGTGTTTGGAGGATAATGAGACCATGTCATCACCTGACCATTCATCCTTAAATAGACCAGGGGTACGACGATCAAACTTAGCCACATCCGTGTTATAATCACGTGGGAACCAATCATACTTGTGCTGTTTGAGTGCTCACGTAGATCAGGTTTGATACAGTCTTGGAACGGATTATCACAACTGAACGCGATGTAGGCGGAGTCCGTATCCATCTCCAGATACTGAAAGTCTGAACGATCGAAGTAAAAGTCGATGCAATCATAGTAGAACTGGAGCATGCGTAGCTTAGCGAGCTGGTAGATAGCAATCGACAAATGGATCGGGTTCTTGTGCTTTAACCTGCGCTTCATCATAGTAAGCTCGCAAGCATCGTTGAGCTCCTCTAATCCATGAAAGGTGAAGTGCTCAATCTTTGAAGCAATTGCCTTCTTATCTGACTCATACTTATTTTCCTTGTGCTTGCTCATGTCCATTCCAGGTCGACCAAAAGCACTGTTCCCTACTAGCTTCATCATCTCAGCAATCATAGCCTTGGAATTGTCAACATCACCCTCTCGCCGAGCGCTAGACACCGCTTCCATGAATGGAGCAAATGTCTTGTGTGAGCTAGCTTTGATGAAGCTGTATGTCTGGGTGATTTCCATACCATGAGATAAGCCAGCTCGCAAATTGATTGGTAGCTGCTTTGGTGAGAAAATCCTAATCTACACGCCTTTGCTCAAGTGGTACCTATCGATCTGCTTTTCTCTCGTGTTTGGTTGTAGTCATACATATGTTTACCAATGATACTCTCATCCGTACAGTCAATCAGTGTATTTTTGAAGATGGGGGTCATCTCACCAAAATACTGCTTCAAGTGTTCTGGTGTCTGAATATCACTCTCGAGAAAGCCGAAGATCTTATCGTTCTTGATGTCTTCAACAATGTCTGGATAAGCTTCGATTGTTGTAAGTCTTCCGCATGGCATGTCATTACCGAGAGCCCAGAGATATAGAGCATTAGCATCGTACCCGATTACCTTCTTACACAGCTTCCCACCACGAATCTTCGTCTCATTGCGCTTAGCGTAGCGATTGAAGATAATGCATGGACCACCAGCAATGTTAGCTTTCATCTTACCGTAGATGTCCTTCTCCTCCTTGTCAATGGAATAGACCAGTCGCTCTGAGTTGAACTCGAGCAGCTTCTTGTAGCGGAAACCCTTGAGAGACATATCCTTGCGAGCGGTGTTGCACGAAATACAACTAATCAAGATGTTGCCGTCGATGTGCCCAAGCTTGTTATTGATTCGATCAGCTGAGACAGTTTCAGTGCTCAAAGGTCCGTAGCAAAGACCACAAAGATACTTCTGTTGATTTAACAGTATAGCTAGGTGTCCTAACGGCATACCAAACTCGCGCTTAGCCTCAACATCCTGACTCTTGTAGCCGCTCATACGCTTGCTAGGGAATCGAAACGCTTGAGGAGACGTCTTACTAGGATATTGGAGATTGTCGAAGCATGTTTGATACATGACTTTCTCCGAGAGACCGGGTAGGGATACACCATCAGCAAACATGTCAAGTTCAAAACGCTTGAATAACTCACGCTGAGCCTTTATGGCATTGATGAAAGGTACCCCATCCAAGTTGTTGTACCAGATCAGCAGGTCCTTGATCGACTTCATCCCATAGTGCTCCCAGACGAATTGCACGCGCTTATAGTCATCATCGCTGATGCTAGTTCCACGGAGATCGCTATCGAAAGCTGGCTTAGGAGGAATCGTAGTCTGACTTAGAACGTTGAACGAGGTAATGAACTCGTACGGGAAAATGCCCTTACCTAAGCCGCAGACACATCGAATCTTGTTGTCGCATTTGCAGTCGCCTAGATATGTGCTGAGGTACTTTGCATAGCTCGTACCAGCTGGTACATAGTTGCTAATATCGAGCATTTTCATGTTCGAGGTCGCAATGCACATGTAGCTAGGATTTTTGATTACCGATTTGATGTTGTCTGTACCAATAAAGGCGAAGAGATCGTTCTTAATCAGATTTACATCGTAGCGACCGCTGTTGAACCCAAGCACTGGAACTTGATCAAGGTGCTGCTTTATCCTACCATAGTCAGACCTCTGCTTACCAAACCCGAGGGTGCTATGGAAGTCGAAGAAGCAGGCATATCTCCCTTCTTTAATCCAACCATCCACATCGATCATCTTATAGGTCTTGTCGAGTTTAGCACCTGGAATCTCCATACCAGTCAAGCCGTGAGCATCGATAATTTTCCGCAGGAGGATCTCGTACTTGTGCACGTTGTACTGCTGGATCTTGATCGATACCTGGTGAATATATTCGAACATGTCCGTTAGTAGCATCTTCGGTTCATCGCTGACGAAGCAACGCACCTCCTCGAATAAGCTATCCGTTACAGATACTGATACGGGGATATGCTCATTGGTGAAGACAGTATTCTCACCATGCTGTGTCATAACTAGCTTTAGAATGGCCTCAAAGTCATACACGAGATAATGATCTAGGTACTGATCAATGCCCTTGATGGAGTACTTGTTTAGCATTGATCGAATAGTGTTCGGGGCTGGTCTATAGATAGTTGGCTCAGCTGGAAAGCTCTCGATGTTTACAAGCTCACACTGATTTTTGGCATGGTCGCGTAGCTTAGTAGAGCTAACGAAAATCATTCACACTTCGAGCATTGGTACTTGGACTGAAGCATATCAACGTTCTTGATGTACAAAGCATGGTTCTCATGTGATAGAATATCCATAGCCACTCCTTCTCTCTCCGAACGACGGATACACTCAACATTACCGGTCTTTACATCCATTGAGTAGACGTTAATACCGAAATGAAAGCATTCCTCAAGCTCGTCGAGCTGTAGGAGGTCAAACGGCTTAAAGCTACGGAACAGACTAAGCGTATAGCTGATACCTTTGTAGGAGCAGTAGCGCTTGAATACTTCCTTCGCTTGGGCCTGGATCCGACGAGGATCTTTCTTAGCATGCTGATGTAAGTACCATGCGATACAGTGGAACACACACTTGTTATTGGCCTTGGGGAAGTTGATTACGTGCTTGTTATCGCGGATATTCTGTGGGATAACAGCTTCGCTATCGCCGACTGCATGCTCGCGAAAGTAGATGTAAATTTTGAACCCAGTGATTGACTTCAACTTATACCCCGATTTGGGGTAGTTCAGCGTGTTAGCCAACTCCATCGACCTGATCTCTGAGATAATTTTCTTACGAATGTCAGATCGACTGTTGGTAGCAACAGGGGTCTTAAATACGTACGTATTAGCCAGATTCGGGTGCCAGTACTGGGTAAAACTACCATCCGTTAGGCTTACGAGATCGTAGCCAAGAGCAATGTTTACCTTGAAAGCGTTAGTTTAGCTTGCAAGCACGTTCTCGAGCTTGTCGTAGAACTCAGTAGGCTGGATACTTTCATACAGGTGCGACTCCATGTGTTTTCCGTTGTAGAAACGATACTTGGGGTCAGACTTGTAATTCGGGGACATGTGCTTCTTCAGAGACTCGACAGAGATCTTGTATTGCTTAGCTAGCAGCTTCTGATTGCTCGGACGGGAAACGTTGCTAACATAAACCATCTTTCCAGTTCTACCACGCACCTTAACGCGGTAGGTACTGCCCCAGCGAACAGCATCAATATTCAATCTCTTTAGACCTTCGAGCTCGTATGCAAACATGTTGCCTATATATTATTGGCGATATTATTCCCGTGGAAATGACTTTATAATCATTGGATCTTGTATCAGGATCGACTTTATATCTTTTCCCCATACAAAAAATTTCGAAATTAATTTATTCAAATACTTGACGTAGGGTCTGTCGCGCGTTTGCAACCAGCGATAGTATTTTGGATCGTGAGCCTTGACCCAATTGAATGTCTTATCACTGTACTTGTCTTTGCCTCCAATAACCGTTCTTGGGAGTAAATTACGAGCTAAATCCAGTCTAGAGGCTTCAGATACGATGTCACACTTAAATAGGAAGCGGATGTAGGAGTCATCCACCCCCAATAACGACTCTGGCTTTCGATTTCTGTACTTACCAAATGCTAACCTCGTCTCACTAAAAGAAGTCAGACCACGGTCTCGACACTCCTTACAGTATTTGTAGCTACCTCGGTACCGACATTGGCAGCCGAGGCACGCCTTATAGTGCCCACCAAAGAGCTTAACACACTCTGAGCCAACGAAGTGATGGTTCTCATCGATGTCGATAATAAGGAAGTGTCGCTTGATCGGGGTGTTGCAATAACACCGTGGGTTGACATTAGGTCGATAGCCAGGGCACGGATAAACTTGCGTTTTACCTATAGGTATCCATTCACCCTCTACTGCATGCCAGAACCACCCAGACGAATGGTACTGACTAAGGTCACCGAGGGCATCCTTCAAAATCGTAAGCGTGGTACCGTCAGTCATCGTTTATATACGGATTGACTTTTTATGTGACTTTTTTTTTAATTAATTAACTAAGTTCGGTTTCACCGTTAAGTTTGGTTTCTCTGGCACTAAGTTCGCATTTGGGCTTCCGCTTGTGTGTTCGAATTTGGTCCCTATTCTTATCGTCATACCCCTGTTGACAGGATAGACGAGCTTCGCGCGTGCGCTGGTAGTAGCGCTTCTGCGCTTCCTTGATACGCTCTTTGCTAGCGAGATATTGATCGGGTGAGTACGTCATCTTTATATACTATGAACTTTATATTTGTTAAGACAAAATATATTGGTTTTCCCTGCTGCTTGCAGTATCCAATATGTAGCCCACCTTGTTCAGCTGCACCATTCCTACGAGACCGGCGTTCGTCGTTGGACTTAGACTCGGCAACTGAGAAGTCTTAGCTAACACGTGCGGAAAAGAAATCCATCTTTTCAGCCAACGACATTCCTTCCGACCAAAAATCTTCAAATTCGTCTTCATCTGGGTGAATCCACTTCGCTTTGATCGCTTTCTTCCGCGCTAATCGGGCTTGTAAGTTCAAGCAGCGCTTGTAGGGACGCTCCACAGACATGAAGCACAGTGGTTGACCTTCGACGTCACCAAATTTTGTCTGAATGTTGAAATCAGTACCAGGTGCAAGCCTTGGGCCACGTTTTTTCCAGTGTTTCGATAGTGTTTGGCCTCGAAGCAGAAGATCGCGCTGGTCTGGATTCAGCTTTGCGAGCAATCGCTGTCGTCGCAATGAAGGATCGAAGACTTTCAAACGGAACTCGTTGCTGCCCTGATCGTAAATGAAACTGATCTGGAAGTGATCAAATGCATGCTCCAGTGGCTTGAATAGCAACAATCCATTCTTCACATCATCAATGCGATCGAAGCCCATCAGCTCACGAGAGAAAGACTCGTTTTTCCGACGAAACAAATGAGAGGCGATGACCAACTCCGCCGGAAGCGCCGTGTTAAGCAACATGCACCGCAGCATTCGGTTCTCCGTGTCGTCCTGATACGTCCCCATGTCGCACTGATACGTCCTGATCAGACTCGCTTTAAAGTCACGACTTCGTGCTGACGTCGACGAAGGCGAATCCATTAACGTATGCTGCAAGAGTGCTTCCTGGAGTTGGAGCAATTGGAAATCTACACCCAACGACTCCGGAACCACCACCAGCACGTGAACTTCGCCCTCAGCAGGTCCAAAATTCTTTCCGAAATGCTTGTCATTGTTGATCCACAACGTGGGATCCATCTTTTCAAAGCCTTGGAGGTGTCCATCTCCATCGAGCGTCACAGCTGCCGCTCCAGCCCCATCCAGCCATCCCCCGTCCTTCTTCATCGCCAAGAAGAGCTGCAGGTCCTTGGAGTCACATGTGATTGTCGCCGAGTTCTCCGCCTTGATCGCCTTCTTCAATTCATCCACCGAGTCGTTCTCGTCCACCCGCACCGAGAACACGCTTTCCGCCACACCAACGATCGCACAAAAGAGCTTCACCATTTTTTCCCCCTCATTCCGGAATGAGGAAGAAGGGAAAGAATTTCTGGACGTAGTTAAGCGGAAATGAAGGCGTGTCACATAGACTTCCAACCAATGGTGAGACGCCACGCGTCGCGCTGCTCTGAACTATTCGTTGCGGTAAACATATGCCTGCGTATTTTTCTATTGTATTTTTCAATGTATAGTTTGAATGTTGTTGGTTGAGCGGTCCCTAATATCCAAAAGACGTGGCTCGAGAAGTTGCGACGTCACAATAGCAGCTGCCCCGAAAGAACGTTCCCAAATTGTTCTTGGTGGTAAATTACGGTAAGGAAAAAAATTGGTGGCGTAAAGTTCCACTATATACTGCTCCCTTCATTTCCGCTTCAATACGCCCAGAAATTCTCTCCCTTCCTCCTCATTCCGGAATGAGGGGAAAAAAAGATGGTGAAGCTCTTCTGTGCGATCATTGGTGTGGCGGAAAGCGTGTTCTCGGTGCGGGTGGACGAGAACGACTCGGTGGATGAATTGAAGGAGGCGATAAAGGAGAAGAGCGATGGAGTAATCACAGCCCCTGCGATGAAGCTGCAGCTCTTCCTGGCGAAGAAGAAGGACGGGGGATGGCTGGATGGGGCTGGAGCGGCAGCTGTGACGCTCGATGGAGATGGACACCTCCAAGGCTTTGAAAAGATGGATCCCACGTTGTGGATCAACAATGACAAGCATTTCGGAAAGAATTTTGGACCTGCTGAGGGCGAAGTTCACGTGCTGGTGGTGGTTCCGGAGTCGTTGGGTGTAGATTTCCAATTGCTCCAACTCCAGGAAGCACTCTTGCAGCATACGTTAATGGATTCGCCTTCGTCGACGTCAGCACGAAGTCGTGACTTTAAAGCGAGTCTGATCAGGACGTATCAGTGCGACATGGGGACGTATCAGGACGACACGGAGAACCGAATGCTGCGGTGCATGTTGCTTAACACGGCGCTTCCGGCGGAGTTGGTCATCGCCTCTCATTTGTTTCGTCGGAAAAACGAGTCTTTCTCTCGTGAGCTGATGGGCTTCGATCGCATTGATGATGTGAAGAATGGATTGTTGCTATTCAAGCCACTGGAGCATGCATTTGATCACTTCCAGATCAGTTTCATTTACGATCAGGGCAGCAACGAGTTCCGTTTGAAAGTCTTCGATCCTTCATTGCGACGACAGCGATTGCTCGCAAAGCTGAATCCAGACCAGCGCGATCTTCTGCTTCGAGGCCAAACACTATCGAAACACTGGAAAAAACGTGGCCCAAGGCTTGCACCTGGTACTGATTTCAACATTCAGACAAAATTTGGTGACGTCGAAGGTCAACCACTGTGCTTCATGTCTGTGGAGCGTCCCTACAAGCGCTGCTTGAACTTACAAGCCCGATTAGCGCGGAAGAAAGCGATCAAAGCGAAGTGGATTCACCCAGATGAAGACGAATTTGAAGATTTTTGGTCGGAAGGAATGTCGTTGGCTGAAAAGATGGATTTCTTTTCCGCACGTGTTAGCTAAGACTTCTCAGTTGCCGAGTCTAAGTCCAACGACGAACGCCGGTCTCGTAGGAATGGTGCAGCTGAACAAGGTGGGCTACATATTGGATACTGCAAGCAGCAGGGAAAACCAATATATTTTGTCTTAACAAATATAAAGTTCATAGTATATAAAGATGACGTACTCACCCGATCAATATCTCGCTAGCAAAGAGCGTATCAAGGAAGCGCAGAAGCGCTACTACCAGCGCACGCGCGAAGCTCGTCTATCCTGTCAACAGGGGTATGACGATAAGAATAGGGACCAAATTCGAACACACAAGCGGAAGCCCAAATGCGAACTTAGTGCCAGAGAAACCAAACTTAACGGTGAAACCGAACTTAGTTAATTAATTAAAAAAAAAGTCACATAAAAAGTCAATCCGTATATAAACGATGACTGACGGTACCACGCTTACGATTTTGAAGGATGCCCTCGGTGACCTTAGTCAGTACCATTCGTCTGGGTGGTTCTGGCATGCAGTAGAGGGTGAATGGATACCTATAGGTAAAACGCAAGTTTATCCGTGCCCTGGCTATCGACCTAATGTCAACCCACGGTGTTATTGCAACACCCCGATCAAGCGACACTTCCTTATTATCGACATCGATGAGAACCATCACTTCGTTGGCTCAGAGTGTGTTAAGCTCTTTGGTGGGCACTATAAGGCGTGCCTCGGCTGCCAATGTCGGTACCGAGGTAGCTACAAATACTGTAAGGAGTGTCGAGACCGTGGTCTGACTTCTTTTAGTGAGACGAGGTTAGCATTTGGTAAGTACAGAAATCGAAAGCCAGAGTCGTTATTGGGGGTGGATGACTCCTACATCCGCTTCCTATTTAAGTGTGACATCGTATCTGAAGCCTCTAGACTGGATTTAGCTCGTAATTTACTCCCAAGAACGGTTATTGGAGGCAAAGACAAGTACAGTGATAAGACATTCAATTGGGTCAAGGCTCACGATCCAAAATACTATCGCTGGTTGCAAACGCGCGACAGACCCTACGTCAAGTATTTGAATTAATTAATTTCGAAATTTTTTGTATGGGGCAAAGATATAAAGTCGATCCTGATACAAGATCCAATGGTTACTAAGTCATATCCACGGGAATAATATCGCCAATAATATATAGGCAACATGTTTGCATACGAGCTCGAGGGTCTAAAGAGATTGAATATTGATGCTGTTCGCTGGGGCAGTACCTACCGCGTTAAGGTGCGTGGTAGAACTGGTAAGATGGTTTATGTTAGCAGCGTTTCCCGTCCGAGCAATCAGAAGCTGCTAGCTAAGCAATACAAGATCTCTGTCGAGTCTCTGAAGAAGCACATGTCCCCGAATTACAAGTCTGACCCCAAGTATCGTTTCTACAACGGAAAACACATGGAGTCGCACCTGTATGAAAGTATCCAGCCTACTGAGTTCTACGACAAGCTCGAGAACGTGCTTGCAAGCTAAACTAACGCTTTCAAGGTAAACATTGCTCTTGGCTACGATCTCGTAAGCCTAACGGATGGTAGTTTTACCCAGTACTGGCACCCGAATCTGGCTAATACGTACGTATTTAAGACCCCTGTTGCTACCAACAGTCGATCTGACATTCGTAAGAAAATTATCTCAGAGATCAGGTCGATGGAGTTGGCTAACACGCTGAACTACCCCAAATCGGGGTATAAGTTGAAGTCAATCACTGGGTTCAAAATTTACATCTACTTTCGCGAGCATGCAGTCGGCGATAGCGAAGCTGTTATCCCACAGAATATCCGCGATAACAAGCACGTAATCAACTTCCCCAAGGCCAATAACAAGTGTGTGTTCCACTGTATCGCATGGTACTTACATCAGCATGCTAAGAAAGATCCTCGTCGGATCCAGGCCCAAGCGAAGGAAGTATTCAAGCGCTACTGCTCCTACAAAGGTATCAGCTATACGCTTAGTCTGTTCCGTAGCTTTAAGCCGTTTGACCTCCTACAGCTCGACGAGCTTGAGGAATGCTTTCATTTCGGTATTAACGTCTACTCAATGGATGTAAAGACCGGTAATGTTGAGTGTATCCGTCGTTCGGAGAGAGAAGGAGTGGCTATGGATATTCTATCACATGAGAACCATGCTTTGTACATCAAGAACGTTGATATGCTTCAGTCCAAGTACCAATGCTCGAAGTGTGAATGATTTTCGTTAGCTCTACTAAGCTACGCGACCATGCCAAAAATCAGTGTGAGCTTGTAAACATCGAGAGCTTTCCAGCTGAGCCAACTATCTATAGACCAGCCCCGAACACTATTCGATCAATGCTAAACAAGTACTCCATCAAGGGCATTGATCAGTACCTAGATCATTATCTCGTGTATGACTTTGAGGCCATTCTAAAGCTAGTTATGACACAGCATGGTGAGAATACTGTCTTCACCAATGAGCATATCCCCGTATCAGTATCTGTAACGGATAGCTTATTCGAGGAGGTGCGTTGCTTCGTCAGCGATGAACCGAAGATGCTACTAACGGACATGTTCGAATATATTCACCAGGTATCGATCAAGATCCAGCAGTACAACGTGCACAAGTACGAGATCCTCCTGCGGAAAATTATCGATGCTCACGGCTTGACTGGTATGGAGATTCCAGGTGCTAAACTCGACAAGACCTATAAGATGATCGATGTGGATGGTTGGATTAAAGAAGGGAGATATGCCTGCTTCTTCGACTTCCATAGCACCCTCGGGTTTGGTAAGTAGAGGTCTGACTATGGTAGGATAAAGCAGCACCTTGATCAAGTTCCAGTGCTTGGGTTCAACAGCGGTCGCTACGATGTAAATCTGATTAAGAACGATCTCTTCGCCTTTATTGGTACAGACAACATCAAATCGGTAATCAAAAATCCTAGCTACTTGTGAATTGCAACCTCGAACATGAAAATGCTCGATATTAGCAACTATGTACCAGCTGGTACGAGCTATGCAAAGTACCTCAGCACATATCTAGGCGACTGCAAATGCGACAACAAGATTCGATGTGTCTGCGGCTTAGGTAAGGGCATTTTCCCGTACGAGTTCATTACCTCGTTCAACGTTCTAAGTCAGACTACAATTCCTCCTAAGCCAGCTTTCGATAGCGATCTCCGTGGAACTAGCATCAGCGATGATGACTATAAGCGCGTGCAATTCGTCTGGGAGCACTATGGGATGAAGTCGATCAAGGACCTGCTGATCTGGTACAACAACTTGGATGGGGTACCTTTCATCAATGCCATAAAGGCTCAGCGTGAGTTATTCAAGCGTTTTGAACTTGACATGTTTGCTGATGGTGTATCCCTACCCGGTCTCTCGGAGAAAGTCATGTATCAAACATGCTTCGACAATCTCCAATATCCTAGTAAGACGTCTCCTCAAGCGTTTCGATTCCCTAGCAAGCGTATGAGCGGCTACAAGAGTCAGGATGTTGAGGCTAAGCGCGAGTTTGGTATGCCGTTAGGACACCTAGCTATACTGTTAAATCAACAGAAGTATCTTTGTGGTCTTTGCTACGGACCTTTGAGCACTGAAACTGTCTCAGCTGATCGAATCAATAACAAGCTTGGGCACATCGACGGCAACATCTTGATTAGTTGTATTTCGTGCAACACCGCTCGCAAGGATATGTCTCTAAAGGGTTTCCGCTACAAGAAGCTGCTCGAGTTCAACTCAGAGCGACTGGTCTATTCCATTGACAAGGAGGAGAAGGACATCTACGGTAAGATGAAAGCTAACATTGCTGGTGGTCCATGCATTATCTTCAATCGCTACGCTAAGCGCAATGAGACGAAAGAATACATTGAATGAGGTAATGTACTCATATGGGAAGATACCCTTACCCAGACCGCAGACGCATCGAAACTTGTCATCACACTTGCAATCACCAAGGTATGTTGATAGGTATTTAGCGTAGCTTGTACCTGCTGGTACATAGCTGCTAATCTTTAGCATTTTCATGTCCGACGTGGCGATGCACATGTAGCTTTAACCGATTTGATGTTGTCGGTTCCAATGGTAGCGAACAGTCTGCCTTGATTAGGTTGATATCGTAGCGCCCTGAATTAAAGCCAAGGACTGGTACCTGATCCAGAGTTTGCTTGACCTTACCATAGTCCGACCGTTTCTTACCATACCCAAGCTTGCTGTGAAAATCAAAGAAGCCGGCAAAATCTCCAGATTGAATCCAAGCATCCTGAGTCTTGTACGTATTACCAAGAGGAGTACCTGGAACCTCCATGCCTGTCAAACCTTGAGCGTCGATTATCTTACGAAGCAAGGCCTCATACTTGGAGACATTGTATTTCTGGATCTTCGCTCCGACATCATTAATGTACTGGAACATATCCTTGAGCAATGCCTTCGGATTATCAGTTACAAAGCAGCGAACCTCCTCCGTCAAGCTATCAGCTACAGAGACGGACACCGGGATGTGCTCGTTCGTGATGACAGTATTCTCCCCATGTTGAGTCGCTGTAGGCTTAAGAATGGCCTCAAGTCATAAACAATAAAATGATCGATGTATTGATCGGTATTCTTGATAGAGTACTTTGTCAGTAGCGAACGAATTGTATTTGAAGCTGGGCGATAAATAGTCGGGTCTTCAGGGTATGATTCCATATTTACGAGCTCATACTGGTTCTTCTTATGGTTTCAAAGCTTGTCGGAGCTGACAAAGACCATCTCACACTTTGGGCATTGGTATTTACACTGAAGCATATCAATATTCTTAATGTAAAGAGCATGATTCTCGTGAGATAGAATATTGATGACATCGTACTCCTTGTCAGAACGTCGGATGCATTCAACATTTCCCGTCTCCACATCCATCATGAATACATTAATGCTTAGCTGAAAGCAGTCCTCAAGCTCATCAAACTGGAGAATGTCGATTGGTTTGAAACTGCGAAACAGGCTTAGTGTATAATTGATGTCCTTGTACGAGCAGTCCTGCTTGAATGTCTGCTTTACCAGAGCTTGAATTCTACGTGGATCCTTTTTTGGTTCATCTTGCTTGTGGTATGCGATGCAGTGAAATACGCACTTGTTGTTAGTCTTTGGGAAGTTGATTACACTCTTGTTGTCGCGGATATTCTTTGGAATGACAGCTTTACTATCACCCAGTGCGTGTTCGCGCTGATAGATGTAAATCTTGAATCCAGTGATTGCCTTTACCAGATATCCCGATTTGGGGTAGTTAAGCTTGTCAGCTAATTCCATCGAACGAATCTCCGAAATGACCTTCTTGCGAATATCACCCTTGCTATTGATAGCAATCGGTGAGCTGAACACCGAGGTGTTGCTCAAATTCGGGTGGAAGTATCGGGTATCGCTATCATCTGTTCGACTAACGAGGTTGTATCCAAGTGCAATATTAATCTTGAAAGCAGATTTCTGGCTCGCAAGTACGTTCTCGAGTGTGTCGTAGAATTCTGCTGGCTGAATCCCCTCGTATAAATGAGATTCGACATGGTTTCCTTGGTAGAAGCGATATTTCGGGTCAGCCTTGTAGTCAGGAGACATGTGCTTCTTGAGAGTATCGATACCAACATTGTACTGCTTAGCTACCAGCTTCATATTTTTGGGGTTGGAGATGTTGCTGACAAATACCATCTTTCCAGTACGACCGCGTACCTTAACACGGTAGCTACTACCCCATTTGATAGGTGTAATATTCAATCTCTTTAGATCTTCGAGCTCGTATGCAAACATGTTGTCTATATATAAGCGTGGCTATATTATTCTCGTAAATTTGACTTTATAATATTTTGGATCTTGTCTCAGGATCGACTTTATATCATACTAATATACAAAAAATCTGAAATTAATTCAAATATTTGACTTATGCATTGCTGGAGGTTTTAAGCCAGCCTGGTGTTGTCATTGCCTATTAGGCTTGACTTTTTATCAGAAAAAAATTAATTAATTTCGCTGTTAGGTTCGACTTTGTCTTCAATAAGTTCGGTTTAGGCTTACGCTTTTGAGCTCGAATTTGGTCTCTATTCTTATCGTCGTAGCTCTTTTGGTATGGCAAGCGAGTGTCCCGTGTGCGCTGATAGTAGCGCTTTTGTGCGGCATTGATTCGCTCTTTGTTAGCTTGGTATTGCTTGGCTGAGTACGCCATCTTTGTATATTACAAACTTTATTTTTATCAGGGTGAATTTTTTTTTTTAATGCAGCATGACGATCCAAGAATCAGCTGAAATAACTGAGCGTGGGAATAGATCGAGTGATCTGCCCTTATCGCACGCGCCATGTCCAAGTCGGGACCTAACATACTGGCGATATTATAGTATCGTTCGATGCTCTCACGAATCCCGCCACTTTCACCCTCTCCGATAGGTGGTAACACATTTTTCAGCTTCAATCTCTTCACGGGATTTTGAATGTACGGGAGTTTAATCTCGGTACCAATAATGGGAGACTGCGCCAACAGCGTCCTGATCACCTCGAAAGCCTCCCCTCGATTCGCGATGGTCGCCGTCTGGATGAGAGCACAGCCATCTTCATCTCCGGAGAATCAGAAGAACATCCACACGGCGTTCAAGTCAGTAAGAAGTGCCATTACTGGGTCTTTGCGAACGATTAGATCCAAAGCGATCAGCTCCCGACGTAGCCTGGAACTCGGAGTTACTTTGAAGCGTGGACTAAAAATATCAATTGCCCCCACTGAATACGTCCAGTGCTGTTACAAACTGGTTCACCTTCGCCGAAGCTCCAGGCTTTTGGCTGGCTGCACCGGTTGTCGTCCTGGCTGCTTGTTTGCGATATGAATCTGCAATCTTTCTTGGAACCACGAATATGAAGTAAAACTGATCCGTGTTGAGGCGAGCATCATCCTTCAACCACTTGAGAAACTTGTTCATTGGCGCAGCTTTGATACCATGGTCCTCGTTGAGTGTCATCTGCAGCCCGTAACACTTGTTTCCATCTGAGATGAATGCATCCAGCGCTCCAAACGTTTTCGATGTCGGCCGGTAGTACGTCCAGCCCTCAGCAAGCTGTAGTTTGTCAAGAGCAGTGAAGCGTACCGTTTGCATCTCTTGTGGAATGGTCAAATCGTTCAGAGTTGTCGAGCACAGCGAGCGAAAGTGTAGTTTTTTCTGCTGGGGCAGACTTAACCATTTGTGGCAGAGCATCTCGTATATCTTGCCGCGGACCACAGACGTACTTCCCGAGTCATCATCATCGTGAGTTATAGCGAATTCCGATATTTTATCGAGGCTCTCTCCATGCACTTTGGCAACAACCAATTCGGCGATGTGCTTGGACAGAAAATCCAAATGGTAGTCCGCGCGAAAATCAGCCCGGGTAGGTACCATTTCAAGGACACGATGGCTATAGTCTTCCTCCTTCACAGAGTGATTGCTTCTTGCATAAGAAATGATGTTCATCGCACTGAATGAGTTGACTGCCTCATCCAGTGTATTTTTGACGATCACGTTAGACGCTCTCGTGAAGATGAACCGAGGAATTCCACCGAAGATGTCGTATCTCGAAACCAAGTCGTCTTCGGCAAGTTGCAAGTTATCGGGAAGCAATGAGTTGTACTCTCTCAGCTCCTCCAAGGTCCACGCTGGCATGATATACGTCCCCCCGTCCACTTTTGCGAAATCCTGCATGCCTTTAACACCAGGTGAAGCAAACAAAATCGAGACTCCGCTCCAGCCAACAAGTTGTGTTGATGCTGCCTCGACAAGCCGGAGCACACGGCGTTGCGTCTGCAGCGAAACAACCTCCTCTCCGTCCAATTCAACAAATTCCTTGCGTTCGGCATCGTACTTGCGAAAGTCCGAGCCATAGTTCAACACCAACTCGTATGGGAGCAGCTTCTTAACATCCTCTCGCTCACCAAGAATGAGTTGAAAGATGCAATACAGGTAGAACCGACTCTTCCCAATACCGGGATTCCCCGTGACAATCAGGTTGGAATCCTTGCCTGGTTCACTATCCTTGCCTGGTTCAACGTATTCGAAGCTTGACTGTACTTCGTTCATCAACTCGGTAAAAATCACACGATACGCCTTCCTCTCCACGATCACTTTATATTCGATCTTTTTGTGCGCCAACGGAGGGAAATCTCTCATCTCGAAAAACCTCGTAACTTGGTTGATCTCTTCCTTGTTCTTGTCCACTTTGCGCTTCTTCGGCAGCGGAAGGAAAGACTCACCAAACCATCCATCCGCCCGACAGCGTTTCCCCTTCCCCGGAACCACCACCAGCACGTTGATTTGCTTGGTTTTCGGTTCTGGCATCCCCTCGAGAACCTCGTCAAGGCCAAACTCCCCATCAAGTTCATTGTCTTCGTGTGTCAGCCCTTCGATTAGAGCAGTCTTTTCCCCTTTCTTAAGCTTCTTCACGTCTTCCAAGTGAGACGAGAGCCACGTGCCGCCCTCCGTCTTCGCCAGGAACAGCTGCAGCTCGTCCGCAGGAAACTGGTACATCTTCTTCACTTTGATGGCGTCCTTCAAGTCGTCCACCGTGTCGCTCTCATCTACCCTCACCGAGAACGCGCTGCCCGCCGCACCAACGATCGCACAGAAAAGCTTCACCATCTTTCCTTCAGGCGGCGGATCTGGAATGAGGAAGAAGGGAGGGAGAATTTCCGAGCGTATTTAAGCGGAGATGAAGGTGTGTCACATTGACTTCCACCCAATGATGAGACGCCACATATATTATAGTCGCGCTATTCCTTGCGGTAAAAACTGCCGGCGTAATGTTCTACGAATATTGTTTTTATCAATTAGTTTGAATATTGTCGGTCCAGCAGTAACTGCTCTAAAACTACGCCAAGATCCAAAAGACGTCGCTTTCGCTCTCAGGTGGTCGAGAGGTTGCGTCGTCAAAATAGCTGTCTCAAAAGAAGGTTCTAGGAATGTTCTCGGCGGTAAAATACGGTAAGTAAAAAAATGACGTTATAATGTGCCGCTACCTACTACTATCAGTTTCATTTACGATCAGGGCAGCAACGAGTTCCGTTTGAAAGTCTTCGATCCTTCATTGCGACGACAGCGATTGCTCGCAAAGCTGAATCCAGACCAGCGCGATCTTCTGCTTCGAGGCCAAACACTATCGAAACACTGGAAAAAACGTGGCCCAAGGCTTGCACCTGGTACTGATTTCAACATTCAGACAAAATTTGGTGACGTCGAAGGTCAACCACTGTGCTTCATGTCTGTGGAGCGTCCCTACAAGCGCTGCTTGAACTTACAAGCCCGATTAGCGCGGAAGAAAGCGATCAAAGCGAAGTGGATTCACCCAGATGAAGACGCATTTGAAGATTTTTGGTCGGAAGGAATGTCGTTGGCTGAAAGATGGATTTCTTTTCCGCACGTGTTAGCTAAGACTTCTCAGTTGCCGAGTCTAAGTCCAACGACGAACGCCGGTCTCGTAGGAATGGTGCAGCTGAACAAGGTGGGCTACATATTGGATACTGCAAGCAGCAGGGAAAACCGATATATTTTATCTTAACAAATATAAAGTTCATAGTATATAAAGATGACGTACTCACCCGATCAATATCTCGCTAGCAAAGAGCGTATCAAGGAAGCGCAGAAGCGCTACTACCAGCGCACGCGCGAAGCTCGTCTATCCTGTCAACAGGGGTATGACGATAAGAATAGGGACCAAATTCGAACACACAAGCGGAAGCCCAAATGCGAACTTAGTGCCAGAGAAACCAAACTTAACGGTGAAACCGAACTTAGTTAATTAATTAAAAAAAAAGTCACATAAAAAGTCAATCCGTATATAAACGATGACTGACGGTACCACGCTTACGATTTTGAAGGATGCCCTCGGTGACCTTAGTCAGTACCATTCGTCTGGGTGGTTCTGGCATGCAGTAGAGGGTGAATGGATACCTATAGGTAAAACGCAAGTTTATCCGTGCCCTGGCTATCGACCTAATGTCAACCCACGGTGTTATTGCAACACCCCGATCAAGCGACACTTCCTTATTATCGACATCGATGAGAACCATCACTTCGTTGGCTCAGAGTGTGTTAAGCTCTTTGGTGGGCACTATAAGGCGTGCCTCGGCTGCCAATGTCGGTACCGAGGTAGCTACAAATACTGTAAGGAGTGTCGAGACCGTGGTCTGACTTCTTTTAGTGAGACGAGGTTAGCATTTGGTAAGTACAGAAATCGAAAGCCAGAGTCGTTATTGGGGGTGGATGACTCCTACATCCGCTTCCTATTTAAGTGTGACATCGTATCTGAAGCCTCTAGACTGGATTTAGCTCGTAATTTACTCCCAAGAACGGTTATTGGAGGCAAAGACAAGTACAGTGATAAGACATTCAATTGGGTCAAGGCTCACGATCCAAAATACTATCGCTGGTTGCAAACGCGCGACAGACCCTACGTCAAGTATTTGAATAAATTAATTTCGAAATTTTTTGTATGGGGAAAAGATATAAAGTCGATCCTGATACAAGATCCAATGATTATAAAGTCATTTCCACGGGAATAATATCGCCAATAATATATAGGCAACATGTTTGCATACGAGCTCGAAGGTCTAAAGAGATTGAATATTGATGCTGTTCGCTGGGGCAGTACCTACCGCGTTAAGGTGCGTGGTAGAACTGGAAAGATGGTTTATGTTAGCAACGTTTCCCGTCCGAGCAATCAGAAGCTGCTAGCTAAGCAATACAAGATCTCTGTCGAGTCTCTGAAGAAGCACATGTCCCCGAATTACAAGTCTGACCCCAAGTATCGTTTCTACAACGGAAAACACATGGAGTCGCACCTGTATGAAAGTATCCAGCCTACTGAGTTCTACGACAAGCTCGAGAACGTGCTTGCAAGCTAAACTAACGCTTTCAAGGTAAACATTGCTCTTGGCTACGATCTCGTAAGCCTAACGGATGGTAGTTTTACCCAGTACTGGCACCCGAATCTGGCTAATACGTACGTATTTAAGACCCCTGTTGCTACCAACAGTCGATCTGACATTCGTAAGAAAATTATCTCAGAGATCAGGTCGATGGAGTTGGCTAACACGCTGAACTACCCCAAATCGGGGTATAAGTTGAAGTCAATCACTGGGTTCAAAATTTACATCTACTTTCGCGAGCATGCAGTCGGCGATAGCGAAGCTGTTATCCCACAGAATATCCGCGATAACAAGCACGTAATCAACTTCCCCAAGGCCAATAACAAGTGTGTGTTCCACTGTATCGCATGGTACTTACATCAGCATGCTAAGAAAGATCCTCGTCGGATCCAGGCCCAAGCGAAGGAAGTATTCAAGCGCTACTGCTCCTACAAAGGTATCAGCTATACGCTTAGTCTGTTCCGTAGCTTTAAGCCGTTTGACCTCCTACAGCTCGACGAGCTTGAGGAATGCTTTCATTTCGGTATTAACGTCTACTCAATGGATGTAAAGACCGGTAATGTTGAGTGTATCCGTCGTTCGGAGAGAGAAGGAGTGGCTATGGATATTCTATCACATGAGAACCATGCTTTGTACATCAAGAACGTTGATATGCTTCAGTCCAAGTACCAATGCTCGAAGTGTGAATGATTTTCGTTAGCTCTACTAAGCTACGCGACCATGCCAAAAATCAGTGTGAGCTTGTAAACATCGAGAGCTTTCCAGCTGAGCCAACTATCTATAGACCAGCCCCGAACACTATTCGATCAATGCTAAACAAGTACTCCATCAAGGGCATTGATCAGTACCTAGATCATTATCTCGTGTATGACTTTGAGGCCATTCTAAAGCTAGTTATGACACAGCATGGTGAGAATACTGTCTTCACCAATGAGCATATCCCCGTATCAGTATCTGTAACGGATAGCTTATTCGAGGAGGTGCGTTGCTTCGTCAGCGATGAACCGAAGATGCTACTAACGGACATGTTCGAATATATTCACCAGGTATCGATCAAGATCCAGCAGTACAACGTGCACAAGTACGAGATCCTCCTGCGGAAAATTATCGATGCTCACGGCTTGACTGGTATGGAGATTCCAGGTGCTAAACTCGACAAGACCTATAAGATGATCGATGTGGATGGTTGGATTAAAGAAGGGAGATATGCCTGCTTCTTCGACTTCCATAGCACCCTCGGGTTTGGTAAGCAGAGGTCTGACTATGGTAGGATAAAGCAGCACCTTGATCAAGTTCCAGTGCTTGGGTTCAACAGCGGTCGCTACGATGTAAATCTGATTACGAACGATCTCTTCGCCTTTGTTAGTACAGACAACATCAAATCGGTAATCAAAAATCCTAGCTACATGTGCATTGCGACCTCGAACATGAAAATGCTCGATATTAGCAACTATGTACCAGCTGGTACGAGCTATGCAAAGTACCTCAGCACATATCTAGGCGACTGCAAATGCGACAACAAGATTCGATGTGTCTGCGGCTTAGGTAAGGGCATTTTCCCGTACGAGTTCATTACCTCGTTCAACGTTCTAAGTCAGACTACGATTCCTCCTAAGCCAGCTTTCGATAGCGATCTCCGTGGAACTAGCATCAGCGATGATGACTATAAGCGCGTGCAATTCGTCTGGGAGCACTATGGGATGAAGTCGATCAAGGACCTGCTGATCTGGTACAACAACTTGGATGTGGTACCTTTCATCAATGCCATAAAGGCTCAGCGTGAGTTATTCAAGCGTTTTGAACTTGACATGTTTGCTGATGGTGTATCCCTACCCGGTCTCTCGGAGAAAGTCATGTATCAAACATGCTTCGACAATCTCCAATATCCTAGTAAGACGTCTCCTCAAGCGTTTCGATTCCCTAGCAAGCGTATGAGCGGCTACAAGAGTCAGGATGTTGAGGCTAAGCGCGAGTTTGGTATGCCGTTAGGACACCTAGATATACTGTTAAATCAACAGAAGTATCTTTGTGGTCTTTGCTACGGACCTTTGAGCACTGAAACTGTCTCAGCTGATCGAATCAATAACAAGCTTGGGCACATCGACGGCAACATCTTGATTAGTTGTATTTCGTGCAACACCGCTCGCAAGGATATGTCTCTAAAGGGTTTCCGCTACAAGAAGCTGCTCGAGTTCAACTCAGAGCGACTGGTCTATTCCATTGACAAGGAGGAGAAGGACATCTACGGTAAGATGAAAGCTAACATTGCTGGTGGTCCATGCATTATCTTCAATCGCTACGCTAAGCGCAATGAGACGAAGATTCGTGGTGGGAAGCTGTGTAAGAAGGTAATCGGGTACGATGCTAATGCTCTATATCTCTGGGCTCTCGGTAATGACATGCCATGCGGAAGACTTACAACAATCGAAGCTTATCCAGACATTGTTGAGGACATCAAGAACGATAAGATCTTCGGCTTTCTCGAGAGTGATATTCAGACACCAGAACACTTGAAGCAGTATTTTGGTGAGATGACCCCCATCTTCAAAAATACACTGATTGACTGTACGGATGAGAGTATCATTGGTAAACATATGTATGACTACAACCAAACACGAGAGAAAAGCAGATCGATAGGTACCACTTGAGCAAAGGCGTGTAGATTAGGATTTTCTCACCAAAGCAGCTACCAATCAATTTGCGAGCTGGCTTATCTCATGGTATGGAAATCACCCAGACATACAGCTTCATCAAAGCTAGCTCACACAAGACATTTGCTCCATTCATGGAAGCGGTGTCTAGCGCTCGGCGAGAGGGTGATGTTGACAATTCCAAGGCTATGATTGCTGAGATGATGAAGCTAGTAGGGAACAGTGCTTTTGGTCGACCTGGAATGGACATGAGCAAGCACAAGGAAAATAAGTATGAGTCAGATAAGAAGGCAATTGCTTCAAAGATTGAGCACTTCACCTTTCATGGATTAGAGGAGCTCAACGATGCTTGCGAGCTTACTATGATGAAGCGCAGGTTAAAGCACAAGAACCCGATCCATTTGTCGATTGCTATCTACCAGCTCGCTAAGCTACGCATGCTCCAGTTCTACTATGATTGCATCGACTTTTACTTCGATCGTTCAGACTTTCAGTATCTGGAGATGGATACGGACTCCGCCTACATCGCGTTCAGTTGTGATAATCCGTTCCAAGACTGTATCAAACCTGATCTACGTGAGCACTCAAACAGCACAAGTATGATTGGTTCCCACGTGATTATAACACGGATGTGGCTAAGTTTGATCGTCGTACCCCTGGTCTATTTAAGGATGAATGGTCAGGTGATGACATGGTCTCATTATCCTCCAAACACTACATCTGCTATCTACCAGACGAATCGTACAAGGTCAAGGTTTCAGCCAAGGGTGTGCAACAGGGTCGTGGACGCAACAGTTATGTTCTTAGCCCTAATGGGTTCGAGTCTGTTGTGCGAGATCGTATCACACTTCAAGGCACTAACAAGGGGTTTAGATTGTCGAAAGAGACTAAATCTATCATCACCTACAGTCAGACAAAGACAGCGCTATCATATTTCTATGACAAGCGGCTTGTGCTTGAGGATGGTATTACTACCGTAGCTCTTGATATTTAATCGCTATCCAAGCTATCACATTTTTTTATGTCCATCTAACATATACCATGGATGAGATACTTACGAAACTTTACTATGACACTAAAACTGGCTATATCGATGCTCAGGCTCTACATGAGAAGGCTCGTGAGTTTGATCCCAAGATAACTCTAAAACTGGTGAAGGATTGGTATGCTACACAGTCAGAAATTCAGAGATTCCAAGAGCAAAAGCAGAGATTCGATGGGTTCAAAATCGCCTCACATAACCCGAATTCTTGGCAAATCGACCTTGCGTTCTGGGGAAAACAACCGATTCTGACTGGTATCAACATTAACTCCCGCATCGGGTACGCGAAACGTTTATCGAATAAGACAGCTGCCACGGTATTAATAGCACTAAAAGCTTTCGTCCGATTTTATAAGGTAGATATTATCACAAGCGACAATGGGTCTGAGTTCATGAACTCAAAAGCTCAGCAATTATTTAAAGCAAAGAAGATCGAACACTTCAACAACGAGCCTGGTGATCACGGTACTATGGGGAAAATCGAGCGCTTCAATAGAACGCTGAAGCAGAGACCAAACCAAAATGTCTCCTAAGAGGATTACGCACAAGCTCATCAGCGACATTATTACTACTACAACACCACTTCTCATCGATAAAATTGGAATGGCACCAAATGAAGCCAAAGGCAAGGTAATTGAGGCTGAGTTGAACCATAGCCAAGCAGAAGCTGATAAAATTGATAATGAGCTCGAGATTGGTACCAATGTCCTTTACCGACTAAAGAAGAGGACGTTTGATAAGGAAGCTGCTAGGTGGAAAAAAGTGTACTCGATTGTTGGACTGGATGGTTATCGCGTCCAAATCAAGTAAAAAAAAAATGGGCACACACTCTACAAGGCTCCCAACGATCTCAAGATGGTGCAATCGGCGACGACTGAAGCAACCATCAACCGAGGTGATATCCTTGAAGCAGAGAAGATCTTAGACCACAAAAAGTTGCGAACTGGAAAGTACAGATACTACGTTCAGTGAGTTGGTAATGAACCTGATTCGTGGGAGCCAGTCTCAAATCTTCGTTTAATGAACAAAAACAGGATCGACTCTTGAAAAGGAGTACTGGGTGGCAACAAAGAGCTGACGTAGTCGCTCCGGACGGGGGTTTCACCCCGCGTCAAAAAAAGAGTCATAATCAGCTTGTAAATAAATTCGATAGAGACATCCTCTGTAAGCTTTTGACTCAAGTATACTATTTGAAGTTTTTTTTGGTGAGATTTTTGGAAAAATATATGACTTGATATATATAGTAATTCCTTCATAATGTGTTCCAGCTGATTAGAAAAGGACCGTGAGCTTGCTAAGCTACGGCAAAAGTTGTGGATCATCCAGGAAGTGAGCCGAATTAAGCACGAGTTGCTGAATCTTGATGCAGCTTCAAATTTTCGTAAGACAGTAGTTAGCCGTAAGTATCGATACGAATTGGAGACAATATTTGGCGTTCCATTCCACTGCATCAAGGATCGTTACCTAAGCCATCTAAATGAGCGAAATCACATCTGTCATTCTTATGTTTCGTCATGACTCGGTCATGCCAAGCTGCTGGTAATTATCTACTCATTCTTTTATGATTCTGATGATATAGACACAATGTTCCCCAATTTTACATCCCTCGCTCAGTGAGAGCAGAAACGACAGGAGCTTCTTGAGCGATCTCAACGTCGTGTTCGGCAAGCTAATGCGAAGCGTGAAATGTACGAAGGCGCGTCGTGGGCGACGGATATTACCAATGGTATCACTACTGTAGCGAAGAAATCAACTGAATCCACTCAGACCAATATGAGTGTTGGTCCTGACGGGCCTGTTCCAACAGAAGTTAAGCAAACCTTGAATGATATGTTGATCAGGTGATTGCCCAATCAGACTTAAAAAAAATCTGAATAATGAAAACTCCAACATAAACCCTGATGTATCAACTGATCCTGAAGTAAATGTTCGCCCCCCTATGGTAGATGTTGGAGTCGATAATAGTGCTCGAACAGTAGAAAATGGAACTAACACTCCTCGTGTTGAAAAACATGATCAAAACGTTCAAGCTCGACCTATTACATCAGATGTCGCGGTTGGTGAGGATGAATCACCAACACTTGATATTCTATTTAGCGATGATGAGCAAATCTCTCAAAGCGAATTTAAGAAAGCGGTTGGGGAAATATTTGAGGTTTATCCGATTCTTGCTCAACTCGGTATTCATCCCCTTGCTTCTAATGGACGTCAGCTAACGAAGTATTATATTGGAAACGGAGCTAAGACATACAGTATTAGATTGAACAAGATTGTTTTAGTTCCAAGCATTGATTGGGAAGAGACATACGATCATATTGGATTTTCCATCACAAACGATGTTAGATTCCTCAGTTATGTCAATGAGAAACGTGAGCGAAGTGAGATGGGTAAAGAGGATAAAAATGCACCGCATCAGGTATGGGAGAGGCTTATTGGTAATAAGCGTAGCCTATCAAGCACACCGCTTGACTATAAACAAAGCAAACAGCGGCTTGAAGACAGTTTTCTCTTCGATAATTCAACATCCACAACTTCTGATCAGGCTGATAATAAATTAAAAATGTATTTGATCGTTGCTAAAAACAAGGAACTACTTGAATCCAATGGTTTAATGAGGAAGATTGTTCCTATCCTCAAAGGAACCAACAAAGCAACCCCATTTGATGCGAACGGTGATGTATGGATCAAGGGAAGTACTATTGGTGTTTTTGGTAAGGAAAGTAATCAAATGAAGCCGGCTATCACCAAGAAGGTCAATTGGCAACTTATACTCAAATCATTTGTAGATATGGTCAGATCGAAAGGACTTGAATTAGAGGTGATCGGGGTTGAGGAGACAGAAATTGATGTGAATGATTTCACAGAAGGTGAAGGAGAGGCACGCCAGGGTACAATGACTGGAATTGATGAAGATATGAATCAAAGTCTATCTAACGCTGACAATGATGCTGAACAAATCTTAACTGATTATTACAGGAAAATCAATTCTAAAGATGTTACAATCCCGTTCAGACTCAAACCTACCGTTGTGGCTAAGAGTACTGCTAAAACTCATCCTGAATACTACTTTGGTGAGCCATCTGAAACCAGACCATTGAACATTAGAAATGGAAAACACAAGCAAGTATCTGGAGAGGCGTGGAAGGGATTGATGAAGAATATCAGATGGATGGATACATTCCTGTCGCTGCTCGATGGATTTGAGGGTTCGGATAAATATCTTAAGGAAGTTGAGTATCCATTCCCATCAAATGATGAGGAAGCAGCAAAGTTGGTTGAAAGTAAGAAACTTGATCAACAAAGACGCAAAAATCTTGATGATAATCTTAAAATATTGAATGAAGTAATCATGAATACGGCTCATGATATCAGACGACAAGGTATTGAACCATATTTAAAATTAATTTTCAAAAGCGTCACGATGACTCTGAACGGGCTTATCAGGAAGATGGTGAGGCTCAAATGCGATATCATGAGTCAAAGAATGCTGTCAAAGAAAATAGCTCAAAATCAGCTCGATCGGCACTAAAGGCAGCGAAATCAGCTATGAGAGCTACTAAAGCTGTATTTAACGCGAAGGCTACAAGATACAGCGATGCAGCTCAGGAGATCGAGGAAGATGACGAGTTCGCAAAGCGTTCTCGCGGAGAGGGGCTTAAAGGTCGTGGTCTAAGAGGAGCAGGTGTAGCCCCCCTCGACGGAGTGGTCAGACGTGGAAGAACCTATAATCTGAACGAGATTCAGGGCTTAGCTACGCCAAGTGCCTACGTTTATCGACAACTCGGTAGCAAGTACATCCGTATTCCTGACCTCGATGCGAAGACACTTGTTATCGTTCAACCTAATCGACGCAAGTGCGGACCTAAGTGTCAGATTAGTGATAGCCTTCAATCAATGCTCCGAAGTCTTGTATATAAGAATCATATCGATCAGCCTACGTATGACAAGCTTAGCATCGAAGATAAAAAAATGTTCAAGGAGATCCTTGCCATAACTCATCTCCAGTACAATTTCCACGATAAGCTCACGGATCCACTTGAAATACTTCGAGCTGAGTATGACAAGCTCAAGGGGGAGGTTGAGCTTGGGAATGATAATCCGAGCATCATCAAGCAGCTCAAGTCGCTCACAGTAGATATGTACAGCAATCGTCTCATCGATGATAAAGAATTTAAAGAAATGATCACGAGACTACTATAACCATGTTCTTCTTTAACCCCCGCATTATTTCCAGCTCAGCTGGTAGCTATGGCGATAACGCCGATAACAACGTCGCTGAACTCAAAGCTATCATGAAGAATCTTATCATTCATGACCGCCCTCAGAAGACTCAGGCCGCTGTATGGGCCACTGATCTCGATAAGTCAATCAGGAAGGTAGATGCTTCGACCCCAACCGAAGGTGGCCGTATGTGGGCTTACCAACCCAAGAAAAAAAAGACCGTGAAGACGTTTTTTGCTATCTAAGCAATTACCTGAAGGCAAGGGGCGCCAGCACCGAGCCAAGGGCTCTAAGCTTACTTAATACCACTCCACACGAGTTTATTTCAATATCCTCGATGGACTTCGATTTTTTATCATTGATAGATATTTCAAGTATAGCATCCTCACCATCACCATTTTTGGTTGGTAGGAATACTGAATCCCCTAAGACTACTATCCGATCCGCTCTAAGCATGGTTGATCCTATAACCTGATTTGGATTATCAGACGTTAAATTCGTTTTGATCTCTTTACTTGGCATACAACCCATGATTCCTATATTTTCTACCATAAAAAAGTTTTGGAAAACTAGTCGGCTGTGTATGGGTTTTCTTCGTCTATTGGACCATGTCGCTTGTAGTACGCTTCACGCCGCTTCATATCCTTATGAGCACAATTTTGATACGCTTTCAACGACGTACGATCATTGTATTGTGCATAAGGCTGAGGATTCCTCTTAATACCCCTAAAAGATACAATGCAACCATCAGCAAACAAAGCATCATATTTTTCCCCTTTCGTTGAGAAACTCGAAACTTGAACGCGACCATTGTCTATACTCACTCAGCGATAATTTGTCTGATGACAAAGGGCGCCTAGCCCGTGTCAAGGACACTAAGCTTTGCTTATTGCTTTCAATTCCTCTATCTGAGCTTGCTGCTCTTGAATAGCTTTCGCCAATACTGATACCAATGATGCTAAATCGATACCCATAGGATTTGTCGGCTCGTTTGAGTCATTCATTTCATCGTCAGGCGATTCAACCCCCGACACACACTCAGGTATGATCTCGAGCATCTCTTGGGCGATAAATCCCACATGCAATGAATCATCAGATCTCATAGCAAACTTCCTTGGTTGCATACGCATAACCTCAGCTAAGCCATAGGGTATGTCAATGATGTCTCGTTTGATGCGACGGTCACTCGCGTTCGTGAAGCTGCCAGCCCTGATAGGGATATAGCTCTGCCATATATAAGAAGCATTGCATGATCCAATTCGAACCGCTCCGCTTGTTGCGTTATTCCCGACGGCTGGTTAGTTGCTGAGACCCCAGTTCCATCGATAGTATGCATTGCTCGCGTTGCCCTTGCAGTGAAACGCATCGTCAGCCCATATGGCACCCCCAGAGTGGATTGTAGCTTCGGGATCTTCACGATCGACTGCAAGTCGTTTGCTTGTGTTAAGATGCATTGTCACGATATTAACAATATTTCGACTTGATGTAATAACGAGCGATGAATTGATATTAAGACCGCCAAAGTCGCCGAGGGTACTAGATACCGATACACTTCCATTTATGTTCTCAGCATCGATGGTACGGATACTACCAATATCCTTGTTTGAATCGACTACCAGAGCTTTAGAAGCTACAACGCCTCCCAGAGATACCCCGATGTAGTATGAGTGATTGAACGTATCGTACAATGATGTCGTTGAGTTCCAAAATTTCATTGATGGTATCTGAAGGCCCGTTCCAGCTGTCGAAAGCGTTAGGTTAGATAGCGTTCCAACAGCTGTAATACCTGTTTAAGAGCCTGAAACAGCTCCAGTGAGAGTCGTCGCCGAGATGCTGCTCAAACTAGTTATCGTTCGCGATGCTCCTGTAAAAGTTAGATTGCCTCCGATAGTCAGCCCTGAAAGCGTTCCTAAAGATGTGATACCTGTTTGCGTTCCGGTCTGTAGCGTTCCATAGATATTAGTTGCTATCAGCGATGTTATCGTTCCGATTTCTCCCGAGGCTCCAAGAACCAACGCTTTGTTGTTTGCGGCCGTGCCAGGCATGATCCCGACTAGGTACGATGGGGGCGATGATACGCTGGAACTATTAACAGTTAGACTGCTACATGACAATGCTCCAATTCCACTAATATCGTTATTAGTACCTGGAACAAGGGCTACACCTTGTGTTGCTGTTCCTTGGGTAATCCCTGTAATATAAGACAAGCGATAATCATTCTTATCGAGGTAAAGCGTCTGCGCATACTCATAGGTAAGATATCCACTGGCATCCAACGTTAGATAGAATGCGGGGTTATAGATAGGCGATGTAAAATTGGCTGGGGATAAGAGAAACTTGAACTCATAGTTATTTTTGTCTCGAGCTATATAGACCGAGTGATGAAAGACACGATCATGAGCGGTATTCCAGATTTCGGCGCTTCCTTGCCAAAGAAATTCAAGTCTGCTGGTATGGGCGACATTCCTGCGCTTGACATCAAAAAGTTGTTTAGAATGGTTGTTCTTGGTCCCTCGTTCAGTGGGAAGAACAATCTCTGTATGTTCATCCTCAAGCATTCCTCACACGTATTCGCGCATCTAACGATCATCGCCCGCAATCCACACCAAGAGTTGTATGAATACCTCCGAGATAAACTGGAAGATTTCATTACTTTCGCTGACCCCGATACACCACCTAAAGTCGATCAAGTACGCCATACACCTATGAGTTCCAACAAACCTGAGCTTATCATCATAGTTGACTAAGCAACGATAAGCTACTTCAGAAGAATATATTTTCACATTACTTCACTCGCGGAAGACATTCTAAATTGAGTACCATATTCCTTAGCCACAGCTACTTTGCTATTGATAAGTTGATTCGCTTGAATTAAGAGTACGTCGCGATCCTAAAAGCTAATTCGAAGCGTGATTTACAGATGGTGGTCAAGGACTTCAATATCAATAATATCGATGACAATAAAATGATGATCGCATACAATAAAGCAATCGGTCGTGGAAAAGGTCAGGTGTTACTATTAGATATCGTTAAGAGTCAGCTCAGTACAATTTAAACCTTCATACGCTTCCACTGTAGTCAATCGACCGCATGGCATCTCATTACCAAGTGCCCACAGGTATAGAGCGTTAGCTTCGTATCCAGTAATTTTCTTACACACCTTGCCACCACGAATCTTCGTCTCATTACGTTTAGCGTAGCGATTGAAGATAATAGATGGACCTCCGGCGATGTTGGCCTTCATCTTAGCGTAGATATCCTTTTCCTCCCGATCAATAGAATATACCAGTCTATCCGAGTTGAACTCAAGCAAATTCTTGTATCGAAATCCCCCGAGGGACATATCTTTACGAGCGGGGTTGTACTTCACACAGCTGATCAAGGTGTTGCCGTCGATGTGGCCAAGATTATTGTTGATACGGTCAGCTGAAGCGGTGTCAGCGGTCAGCTAGCAGTAGCATAGACCACATAGATACTTTTGCTTTTGCAGCAATGTATTCAAGTGTCATACCAAATTTTCGCTTTGCCTTAGCATCCTGACTCTTGTATCCACTCATTCGCTTAGCTGGGAATTGGAATGCGTTAGCTGGCTTCTTATCCGGATATTGGAGATTATTGAAGCAGGTCTGATACGACGATATCAAGACCGATAAAATATGTGGCTTTCTCGAGTGTGATATTCACACACCAGAGAACCTCAAACAGTACTTTGGTGAGATGACTCCAATTTTCAAGAATGTACGGATCGACTGTACAAATGAGAGCGTCATTGGTAAGCACATGTTCGATCACAATGAGGCGCGCAAGCAAAGCCAGCTCGCAAGTTGATTGGTAGCTACTTTGGTGAAAAGATTCTCATCTACACTCCTTTGCTCAAGTGGTACCTTTCTCATGGTATGGAGATCACCAAGACTTACTGCTTTGTCAAGGCCAGCTCTCACAAGGCTTTTGCTCCCTTTATGGAGGCTGTATCAAATGCTCGACGAGAGGATGATGTTGATAAGTCTAAGGCTATGATTGCTGAGATGATGAAACTTGTAGGCAACAGTGCTATTGGTCGATCTGGAATGGACATGAGCAAGCACAAAGAGGTCAAGTATGAGTCGAGCGACAAAGCTATTAAGAACAAGACCGAACACTTTACGTTCCATGGGTTGGAAGAGCTTAATGATGCGTGTGAAATCACCATGAAGAAACGCCGTCTTAATAACAAGAACCCAATCCATTTATCGATTGCTATCTATCAGCTTGCTAAGCCACGTATGCTTCTACTACGACTGCATAGATTTCTACTTCGACCGCTCTGACTTCCAGTATCAGGAGATGAACACTGATTCAGCTTATATCGCTTTCAGCTGTGAGAATCCGTTTCAAGACTGTATCAAGCCTGAGCTACGTGCCCACTTCAAGGAGCATAAATACGATTGGTTCCCACGCGACTACAACACTGAGGTAGCTAAGTTTGATCGCCGTACTCCTGGTTTGTTCAAAGATGAATGGTCAGGTGATGCTGTGGTCTCACTATCGAGTAAGAACTATATTTGCTATCTACCTGACGAATCTTACAAGGTAAAAGTTTCAGCGAAGGGTATTCAGCAGGGAGGTGGTCGAAACAATGGTGTTCTTAATCCTGATGGGTTGGAGACTGTTGTACGGGATCGCATCACGCTACAAGGTACAAACAAGGGGTTCTGACTGTCGAAAGAAACCAAGTCTATCATCACCTATACTCAAACCAAAACAGCGCTCAACTACTACTATGACAAACGCCGAGTACTTGGTGATGGTATCACGACTGAACCACTTGATATTTAAGCAGCTACCCACTGGGGATTTTTTTTTAATGTAAATATAGACCATGGACGCGCTACTAAAGAAACTCTACTATGACCCAAAAACCGGCTTTATCGGAGCTCAAGCTCTGCATCATAAGGCAAAGGAGTTAAATCCTAAGTTAACTTTCAAAATCGTAAAGGATTGGTATGCGAGTCAGACTGATATTCAACGATTTCAGGAGCAGAAAAAGCGATTCAACGGCTTCAAAATAGCTTCGCGTAACCCCAACACTTGGCAAATGGATCTTGTGTTTTGGGAGAAGCGACCAATTTTGACAGCTATCAATATTAACTCAAGGTTGGGCTACGCAAAGCTCATGTCAAACAAGACTGCGCCAACTGTATTAGCAGTGCTTAAAGCGTTTGTTCGCCTCCACAAAGTTGATATCCTGACAACGGATAACGGTAGCGAGTTCATAAACTCACAGGCTCAAGAATACCTCAAATCCAAGAAAATTGAGCACTACAACAACGATCCCGGTGATCACGTTACTATGGGACAAATCGAGCGATTCAACAGAACGTTTAAGCAGAGACTAACTAAAATGTCTCCCAACAGGATTGCGCAAAAGCTTATTGCCGATGTTATCGAAAACTACAATACCACGTTTCATCGCTCAATTGGTATGACCCCAAATGAAGCAAAAGGCAAAGTAATGGATGCGGATCTGAGTCATAATCAGGTGGAAGCCGATACAATTGAGAAGGAGTTTGAGATCGGATCACGCGTATTATACCGTCTCCAGAAGCAGACCTTTGATAAAGAAGCTGCTCGATGGAGCCAAGTAGTCTATAAAATCGTTGGAATAGATGGCTACCGAGTCCAAATCCGTTCAAAAAATGGTCATACCCTCTACAAGGCACCAAATGATCTTAAATTTGTTAGAGCAGAGACCACAGATGCTACTATTAGTCAAGGCAAAATTCTTGAGGCGGAGAAGATCTTGGATCACAAGAAGATACGCTCTGGAAGGTATAAATATCTGATAAGATGGCTTGGTAATGAGCCTGACTCTTGGGAGCCACAAGATAATCTGCGGTTAATCAATAAGAACAGGAGATCAACTCTTGAGAGAGATTATTGGACGCTAAAAAAATGAGCCATGATTAGCTTTTAAAACTAAATTGATAGAGATATCCTCCGTAAGCGTTGACCCATATATTATTTTTAATATTTTTTGTGAGAATATGAATTATCTGACTTGATGTATAGACACTGATCTCGTAATAATGTGCCCAAATTGTGTAGAGAAAGAACGTGAGCTTGTGAAACTTCGACGCAAGCTGTGGATCATCCAAGAAGTAAGTCGAATCAAGAATGAGTTGCTTAATCTTGATGCAGCTTCAAATTTCGCAAAACGGTAGCCAATCAAAAGTACAAGCATGAATTGGAAGCAATCTTTGGCGTCCCGTTCCATTGTATTAAAGACCGTTATTTGAATTTTCTCAATGAGCGAAACCGTATCTGCCATTCTTACTTACCTTCCCGTCATGGCTCAGTTATGCCGAGCTATTGGTTATTGAGTACTCATTTTTTATGGCTCACAACATATAGATACGATGTTTCCAAATATCACATCCCTCGCTCAGAGAGAGCAAAAACGACAGGAGCTTCTTGAAGAGCTCAGCGTCGCGTTCGTCAAGCTAAAACGAAGCGTGAGATGTACGAAGTCGCTTCATGGGCTACTGACATTTCAAGTGGAATTACTACAGCATCCAGTAAAACAACTGCAACAAACTCAGACAGACTCAACATCAGAGTCATCTGAGCCCTAAAAAACGCTGATTGATGAATACTCCCAGACAAACCCTGAGGTATCAACTCCAACTATGGTAGATGCCGAAGCTACTGCTAAGCCTGATACTAATCATGCTGAAGCACAAGCAAGGCCTTCATTAGTTGATGTTAAGGTTGGTGAGGATGAAAAACCAGCGGATGAGAACTTATTTAGTGGTGAAACCATCGATGAAATCGAAGAACAGAAGCGATCAAAACAAGCGGTTGCTGATATGTATGAGGTTTATCCTATTCTTGCAGAGTTGGGTATCCATCCTCTTGCGTCTAACGGACGTCAGCTAACGAAGTATTATATTGGAAATGGCGCTAAGACATACAGTATTAGATTGAAGAAGCTTGTTTTAGTTCCAAGCATCGATTGGTCAGAAACATATGACCATATTCGTGTGGTTCTAACTAATGACGTTCGATTTCTTAATTACATCAATGAAAAGAGGGAACGCGACAAAATGGGGAAGGATGATAAAAATACCCCCCAACAGAGATGGCAATATATTGGATCAAAAAGAAAAAGAGTCAATGCTTCAGAAGGAGATATTGCTGATCGCACCAAACAGAGACTTGGGTATCGCAGTTCGCAGCGTTCTTCATCGAGAGGACAGTTTTCTCTTCGATAATTCAACTTCAACAGCGAGTGATCAGTCTGATACCAAACTCAAATTGTTTTGGACCATTAGTAAAAATAAGGAATTACTTGAGGCCAATGGTTTAAGAAAGAAGATTGTTCCCATCCTTAAAGGGACAGTTAAATCATCACCTGTTGATGAAAATGGTTATGTATGGGTCGATGGTAATTCAATCAGCGTCTTTGGTAAGAGTAGCAATCGAGCAAAACAAGCGATCACGAAGGAGGTCAATTGGCAACTTACGCTACGTTCATTTATCAATATGATTAGAGGCAGAGGACTTCAGTTAGAGGTAATCGGGAAGAATGACGAGGAAATTGACGTAAAGGATTTCACACCAGGCGGCGGAGAAGCTAAATATGGCACGAGGAGTGGTATCGATGAAGAGATGAACCCAAAGCTGAGCAACTCGGACAATGATGCTAAAAAGATTTTGACATTATTACACACAACTTCATTCGAGGGGTATTAAAATCCTTTTTTTTTTTTCGACTAAAACCAATTGTACAGACAACTGATAATGTTAAACCCATCCAAAATATTATTTGGTGAGCCATCTGGATCCAGACCACTAAACATTAGAAATGGAGAACACAAACAAGTATCTGGTGAAGCTTGGAAAGGGGCCAATGAAGGTATCAGATGGATGGATACATTTCTATCGTTGCTTGATGGATTTGAGGATTTGGATAGATATCTCAAGGATGTTGAGTATCCATTTCCATCAAGTGATGAAGAAGCAGCTGAATTGGTAAAAGAGAGACCATTGAATATTAGAAATGGAAAACACAAGCAAGTATCTGGAGAGGCGTGGAAGGGATTGATGAAGAATATCAGATGGATGGATACATTCCTGTCGCTGCTCGATGGATTTGAGGATTCGGATAAATATCTTAAGGAAGTTGAGTATCCATTCCCATCAAATGATGAGGAAGCAGCAAAGTTGGTTGAAAGTAAGAAACTTGATCAACAAAGACGCAAAAATCTTGATGATAATCTTAAAATATTGAATGAAACAATCATGAATATGGCTCATGATATCAGACGACAAGGTATTGAACCATATTTAAAATTAATTTTCAAAAGTTCACGATGACTCTGAACGGGCTTATCAGGAAGATGGTGAGGCTCAAAAGCGATATCATGAATCAAAGAATGTTGTCAAAGGAAATAGCTCAAAATCAGCTCGATCGGCACTAAAGGCAGCGAAATCAGCTATGAGAGCTACTAAAGCTGTATTTAACGCGACGGCTACAAGATACAGCGATGCAGCTCAGGAGATCGAGGAAGATGACGAGTTCGCAAAGCTTTCTCGCGGAGAGGGGCTTAAAGGTCGTGGTCTAAGAGGAGCAGGTGTAGCCCCCCTCGACGGAGTGGTCAGACGTGGAAAGAACCTACAATCTGAACAAGATTCAGGGCTTTGCTACGCCAAGTGCCCACCTTTATCGACAACTCGGTAGCAAGTACATCCGTATTCCTGACCTCGATGCGAAGACCCTTGTTATCGTTCAACCTAATCGACGTAAGTGCGGACCTAAGTGTCAGATTAGTGATAGCCTTCAATCAATGCTCCGAAGTCTTGTATACAAGAATCATATCGATCAGCCTACGTATGACAAGCTTAGCATCGAAGATAAATAAATGTTCAAGGAGATCCTTGCCATAACTCATCTCCAGTACAATTTCCACGATAAGCTCACGGATCCACTTGAAACACTTCGAGCTGAGTATGACAAGCTCAAGGGGGAGGTTGAGCTTGGGAATGATAATCCGAGCATCATCAAGCAGCGCAAGTCGCTCACAGTAGATATGTGCAGCAATCGTCTCATCGATGATAAAGAATTTAAAGAAATTATCACGAGACTACTATTACCATGTTCTTCTTTAACCCCCGCATTATTTCAAGCTCAGCTGGTAGCTATGGCGATAACGTCGATAACAACGTCGCTGAACTCAAAGCTATCATGAAGAATCTTATCATTCATGACCGCCCTCAGAAGACTCAGGCCGCTGTATGGGCCACTGATCTCGATAAGTCAATCAGGAAGGTAGATGCTTCGACCCCAACCGAAGGTGGCCGTATGTGGGCTTACCAACCCAAGAAAAAAAAGACCGTGAAGACGTTTTTTGCTATCTAAGCAATTACCTAAAGGCAAGGGGCGCAAGCACCGAGCCAAGGGCTCTAAGCTTACTTAATACCACTCCACACGAGTTTATTTCAATATCCTCGATGGACTTCGATTTTTTTATCATTGATAGATATTTCAAGTATAGCATCCTCACCATCACCATTTTTGGTTGGTAGGAATACTGAATCCCCTAAGACTACTATCCGATCCGCTCTAAGCATGGTTGATCCTATAACCTGATTTGGATTATCAGACGTTAAATTCGTTTTGATCTCTTTACTTGGCATACAACCCATGATTCCTATATTTTCTACCATAAAAAAGTTTTGGAAAACTAGTCGGCTGTGTATGGGTTTTCTTCGTCTATTGGACCATGTCGCTTGTACGCTTCACGCCGCTTCATATCCTTATGAGCACAATTTTGATACGCTTTCAACGACGTACGATCATTGTATTGTGCATAAGGCTGAGGATTCCTCTTAATACCCCTAAAAGATACAATGCAACCATCAGCAAACAAAGCATCATATTTTTCCCCTTTCGTTGAGAAACTCGAAACTTGAACGCGACCATTGTCTATACTCACTCAGCGATAATTTGTCTGATGACAAAGGGCGCCTAGCCCGTGTCAAGGACACTAAGCTTTGCTTATTGCTTTCAATTCCTCTATCTGAGCTTGCTGCTCTTGAATAGCTTTCGCCAATACTGATACCAATGATGCTAAATCGATACCCATAGGATTTGTCGGCTCGTTTGAGTCATTCATTTCATCGCCAGGCGATTCAACCCCCGACACACACTCAGGTATGATCTCGAGCATCTCTTGGGCGATAAATCCCACATGCAATGAATCATCAGATCTCATAGCAAACTTCCTTGGTTGCATATGCATAACCTCAGCTAAGCCATAGGGTATGTCAATGAAGTCTCGTTTGATGCGACGGTTACTCGCGTTCGTGAAGCTGCCAGCCCTGACAGAGATATAGCTTTGCCATACATAAGAAGCATTGCATGATCCAATTCGAACCGCTCCGCTTGTTGCGTCATTCCCGATGGCTGGATAGTTGCTGAGACCCCAGTTCCATCGATAGTATGCATTGCTCGCGTTGCCCTTGCAGTGAAACGCATCGTCAGCCCATATGGCACCCCCAGAGTGGATTGTAGCTTCGGGATCTTCACGATCGACTGCAAGTCGTTTGCTTGTGCTCAGAAGCATTGCATTACCACCGGCTGTAAAGAAACGCAAATTGTCATTCATGTATGTCCCAAACGATACGCCGTTAGCTGCCGCTCCACCGTCCTCATTGTGTATGATGAGTCAGCATTTAATCGGCGTTGCGTGATCATTCCACCATTCCTGAGCTCGTTGCCATGATCCGTAGAGGTTTGATGAACTCGCGATAACATGCAATTGCGATTCAGGTGATCCAGCTGCTATGCCAACACGTCCTCCCTGAGTTATAACCATTCTCTCCGTTATAGGATCATATGCAGCTGATCCCACTCGAGTAAAAAACTTTAAATTGCACGTGTCATACGACCCAGTGGATCGAATAGCGACTATAACGCAGCTTGGGGGCATGGCGTCAGCGATTGTACCATCAACCGTGAGAGAGATACCTGCAATAGCGCCGATCGTGTCAGAATCGTTTCTGATTTGGATCGGGTATGTTGAATTACCAGCGGATCCTCTCCCAGTAGTACCAGCGGCTACTTCATAACGGGCAACCGTAGCTTCTAGCAACGTTTGCTTTCCAATTGACGTAATATTGGGCTGAGCTGCTGTAAGTAGCGTTCCTGATATGCCACTCGAAGTTATCACATCTGATCCAGAGATTTGATACCCTGTAGAATTGATCTTACCCGAAGTTGTGATCGTCCCGATATTAACAATATTTCGACTTGATGTAATAACGAGCGATGAATTGATATTAAGACCGCCAAAGTCGCCGAGGGTACCAGATACCGATACACTTCCATTTATGTTCTCAGCATCGATGGTACGGATACTACCAATATCCTTGTTTGAATCGACTACCAGAGCTTTAGAAGCTACAACGCCTCCCAGAGATACTCCGATGTAGTATGAGTGATTGAACGTATCGTACAATGATGTCGTTGAGTTCCAAAATTTCATTGATGGTATCTGAAGGCCCGTTCCAGCTGTCGAAAGCGTTAGGTTAGATAGCGTTCCAACAGCTGTAATACCTGTTTAAGAGCCTGAAACAGCTCCAGTGAGAGTCGTCGCCGAGATGCTGCTCAAACCAGTTATCGTTCGCGATGCTCCTGTAAAAGTTAGATTGCCTCCGATAGTCAGCCCTGAAAGCGTTCCTAAAGATGTGATACCTGTTTGCGTTCCGGTCTGTAGCGTTCCATAGATATTAGTTGCTATCAGCGATGTTATCGTTCCGATTTCTCCCGAGGCTCCAAGAACCAACGCTTTGTTGTTTGCGGCCGTGCCAGGCATGATCCCGACTAGGTACGATGGGGGCGATGATACGCTGGAACTATTAACAGTTAGACTGCTACATGACAATGCTCCAATTCCACTAATATCGTAATTAGTACCTGGAACAAGGGCTACACCTTGTGTTGCTGTTCCTTGGTTAATCCCTGTAATATAAGACAAGCGATAATAATTCTTACCGAGGTAAAGCGTCTGCGCATACTCATAGGTAAGATATCCACTGGCATCCAACGTTAGATAGAATGCGGGGTTATAGATAGGCGATGTAAAATTGGTTGGGGATAAGAGAAACTTGAACTCATAGTTATTTTTGTCTCGAGCTATATAGACCGAGTGATGAAAGACACGATCATGAGCGGTATTCCAGATTTCGGCGCTTCCTTGCCAAAGAAATTCAAGTCTGCTGGTATGGGCGACATTCCTGCGCTTGACATCAAAACGTTGTTTAGAATGGTTGTTCTTGGTCCCTCGTTCAGTGGGAAGAACAATTTCTATATGCTCATCCTCAAGCATTCCCCACACGTATTCGCGCAACTAACGATCATCGCCCGCAATCCACACCAAGAGTTGTATGAATACCTCCGAGATAAACTGGAAGATTTCATTACTTTCGCTGACCCCGATACACCACCTAAAGTCGATCAAGTACGCCATACACCTTGAGTTCCAACAAACCTGAGCTTATCGTCATAGATGACTATAGCAACGATAAGCTACTTCAGAAGGATATATTTTCACATTACTTCACTCGCGGAAGACATTTTAAATTGAGTACCATATTCCTTAGCCACAGCTACTTTGCTACTGATAAGATGGTTCGCTTGAATTCGGAGTATGTAGCGATCCTAAAAGCTAATTCGAAGCGTGATTTACAGATGGTGGTCAAGGACTTCAATATCAATAATATCGATGACAATAAAATGGTGATCGCATACAATAAAGCAATCGGTCGTGGAAAAGGTCAGGTATTACTATTAGATATCGTTAAGAGTCAGCTCAGTACAATTTAAACGAAGTAATCAATCCCGACGATCTTTAAGTCTGCTCCTCCATCCAGCGACAGGTGCTTCTTAGAACGTCTGTGTCATGCTTTATTATCTCTTGAATAGTTAGACCAGCAATCGCATCCCATTTTCTCATTTTTATGAGCCAATACTCGTTCTCTATTTTCAGCTCGATATTGTCGTTGATATTCTTGAAGTTTACTGTGCGTTAGAGACATAGTAGTTGTGCTGGTACTCTTGATGCTCTTCAATAGTTTTAATTGCTCGTTGTTGATTTACACAGTTAGTTCGATTGATTAATAACTGTTCAAACTCACGCAATTGATCACGGTTGCCGATGTCGTGCTCGCTTATGAGAGTGATCATGAAGTTGTCAATGCCAAACTCTTTAAAGTGTATATAGATAGAACACGACGTTAACTCTCTGCCTTCCATCCATGCACTAAAAGCACTTTTGTGCTGACCCCATCGTTTCTTCAGTGTAGAGGTGGTACTACCCACATAAACAATCGACTCGTCTTCGTTGGTAATCTTATATACGCGGCCTATCACATCTATATAAAGTCTTATATTATCAGATTATCGCTTAAATATGATTTCATAAATATACAACTAAAATGGTGAGCTTCCTGAAACTCGACAGTACTAATCTCGTTCAAGAAACTACAACTCAAATTGGAAATACTCGTTCTCTGGTTCAGCTGCTGACTTTCGTGATGTAGTATGTGCAGTCCAAAGCATTAGCATGTACAACTCGGAAAATAATATCGACGCGATGCAGTTCCAAAACACAAGCTTCAAGATCGAAGTCCCGACTGCGGCTACCACCTCTACTATCAGCATTACCTCCCGGATGGTATTTATTCTTATGATGATATTAATCGTAGTATTCAGACCGCCCTTGCCAATGCTGGCGCATATTTGATCGACCCATCAGGAAATAACGTCTTCAACCTAAAGCTGAGTGAAAACAGTGTCTATTACGCTTGTCAGGTAGATTTTTCCCCTACGCCGACAACTTTTCCAACTATCGGTGGTACTTGGACAAGACCTGCAACTGGTCTATACTCATCTGGTGGTACTGGATTACCTACCACAACTCGCGTCCCTCGTCTTATTATCGATAATGTTGAGTTTGCAAAGGTAGTTGGTCTAACCGCAGGTACCTACCCCGCTGCCTCAGCGATCGTTGCAAGTGCTCAGCTGTCTAACATCATGCCTCAGATTCACCCACCAGTTCATACATCGTACGTTGCGATCTCTTCAAAAATGAATATGTTGCATCTGGTGATATTGTCAGTGCATTTGGTAGAGGTGATGCAGCAATTGGACAGCTTATTTCATATAAACCGAGTCAGTATGGATGGATGAATTGCCATAATGGATCTCGCTCTACAATTACTATCAGTATCTATATCCAAAATGACAAGAAGGTAATCTTCCGTGATACTTCAGTCTCAATAAGGTTGTTGCTGAGACCAAAAAAATAAGTTAGCTAATGCTTCTTTTTCTTCTCACAAACGGAATGATCCAGCTACCATAGGCTTCTTACGCATTGCGCGAATTTTAGCCATGTGATCCTTAGCTTCCTGGGAACCCTTAGCAAATTTCTTACCCTTTGGCTTGGCAACGCCTACTCCATAACGACGACGGACTTCACCTCGAATAGATTTGATTAGGTTTCCATGCTCAGGCTTGGTCGCCTTAGATAGTAGGTACTTCTCCCCAGAATCGGCTACATCGGTTAGAATTCCTCTACGTTTAGCGTACGAAAGAGCACGCTTCGCTCCTTTCTTAACATCAGTCATAGTTAGACGACCTCCTTCCTTATCACTATCAGAATCATAAACACCGATACCAGTCATGGAACGAATTGCCGCTCGTGCTGGGATAGCACCCAGTGGAGCTCCGAGTGCGGTTGCAAGGGCGGGGACAGCAACATCAGCAGCTCTGGATAGCAAACCAGAGTCCTTTGCGAACTTGAATGCAGATTTAATGCCGCCCCATACCTTGGACCAGATAGAACCTCCTTGAGCTCGCTTGTATCCTTTCTTGACTTCATGTCTTGTAATGTCCAGACGCACACCGCGACCTGCCTTGCGAGCCTTGAGTGCCTTCTCATATGAGGCGGGGTGAAGATGGATAACTGATCCACTACCCTTGAGTTGGTTAGCTGTAAGACTTAGCTTACCAGTCTTGAAAGCTTTGGTCAGCTTAGGGCCTGGAATATCACTGGAGATCGTTAATTCACAATACATGATTAATCTATTTTTTCTAAACTAAGGTGTGGTTAAATTTAAATCTATCATTTTTGAGAATACTTGAGGTTTCTTGCGTTGCTTGGAATAGAGCCAAAGTAAGCAGAAAGGACCACAATAATCCCCGTAAGTACTTGGTATTGCTTGGGATTGTTTTTTTTCCAATACCATACTTTGTTGGAGCTGCCTCTCCCATACTATCAAAGTACTCCCCATCATGTACAGCCGTCCAGTGGCCAACCTCGAGGTTAGGTGGCTGTAGTAGAACCAGATATGAACCTTTCTTTGAGACAGGTTTTGTTATTTCATTCGATTCATAGAAGTCATCGAGATGTACACCAAGCTTTTTCGCGAGATCGATCAGATCATGATCGGACGTGATCGGCTTGATAAGGTCGCTCATCACAATTAATTTCGTTCAAACTATATTAGAAACCATATACAATCAACGATGAGTGAAACTCAACTATCCGACCAATATTTGTACCAGAGCTCGCTCAAGAGTGATCCGGAGATCAAGGTATCTTCTGGCAAACGAGTACCGTTTGTTATCGATCTGAATCAGGGTTCGTACCAGAATGGTGTCATTACCATTGATGCTACTGCTCAGCTTAACGGTTCTGAAGCATTCGCCTGTCTTCGCGATGCTTAAATGATGCTCCCTTACAAGGTATCGATGAAGAATGGTGCTACTGCTCAGACCGCTGCTGTCAATCGTTTCTGTGCTACTCTAAAGTGTGGCAACTGGAATGTCTTTGATAGCATGTCGCTGGAACTCAATGGCAAGACCATTGTCTCGATGGCTGATTACAAGCTGTTTTGTAACAACGTCCGTGCTCAGACGGAGTATAGTCCTCAGTACGTTGAAAAGCATGAAGCGGAGTCCTTCCTATTTCCTGATGCCGCTCAGTCCGCTTTGTACAGCTCTGCCACGAGGTCGACTACTGGAGATGGATACACTAACACTACCGCATTTTCATCTTCTTTTACTACCACCGGACCCACTGGTGGAGCATCTATCCCTAATGATGGCTTTGTTCGCCGACTTCTATCGAACCCTCCTAATGCTGGCTCTGACTTCTCTACGGCGTGGCCTTCGGTTGGCGGCGTTACTGCCTCTACTACCATCGCTAACCAAACGGCTCGTGGTGCTTTCGTAGCTGGTGCTGCTACTGCTAACGCTATTATGGGAACGTGGAACTACATGCTTAAGGTTAAGCTAACTGATCTTCATCCGATCTTCAAGGAGCTCGATTTGATGGCTAACCCTCAAATCCGCCTGCGTTTCCGCGTCAATCAGGGTACTTCGTCTGTTGCTGTAGATGCTTCGAAGGGCATGTCGCTAACCAGTACTACTCTCGCGAGTGGTAATGTGTGTCCTGTGATGGTTGCGGCATCTTCTACTGGTAATCATATGGCTGGTGTTATTGCTGCTTCTGCCCCGTTCAGTATTTCGTGGGGTGCTGTTGTCAATGCGCTTGAGCCTAATATTGATGGTACTTACATGCCATTCACTACTTCCCGTCTGTATGTACCGTTCGTACATCTTGAGAACCCTCAAGCAATTATCTCCAAGCCTGTGAAGAAGGTTCGATACAATGATTGCTATGCTCAATGGTTCTACCAGCGTACTGGTACTGGTAAGCAATCGACTCAGCTTAATGCTGCACTCGATCTTCAGCTATCGGCTTCTGTTAAGAACGCTAAGTACGTCATTCTCCTCCCTTTCGCCGAACAGACTGGTAATTACGCTTCGGCTGCTGTTCAGCAGTTCCAGAGTCGTTTTGATAGTGCTCCCTGGACTCTCCATCCTGGTTCGTCGATTCGCAACTTTAACGTTCGTATTGGTTCCCAGCAGACGTTTGACATCAGCCACGACTATGACTTCCACCACTTCACTAATGAAATCGCTAAGATCGCTTCGATTAATGGTGATCTGACTCCTGAGCTGGTGAATGGTCTTCTTGTCTATCAGACCTGGTCGCTAACTAACCGCGTTCTGATTGCTGACGTTAGTGGCCTAACGGAACGTGATGTACCTCAGGCGATTCAGGTCCAAGGTGTTAATGCTGGTTGCCAGGGTACAAACATGCTCGTATTGGTTGTGAGTGAGCAAGAGCTCTCCTACGATCGTCTAACAGGTGAGGTTCTTAATTTCACTACGGCTTAAATAATTAATATTTTGATAAAGTAGGCTAGCTATCTATATAGATACCATGGACACAACTATTACGTTCGGCAAGTACAAAGACTGCTCTATCCAGACGGTGTACGAAAAGGATCCTAGCTAGTGTCGCTGGCTTCGTAATCAACCAAATTTAGATGAGGAAATTGCCAATTTTCTTATGAGCAAGTTTGCAAATGGATCCGATGATGGATCGTACCTTCTAAATTTTGGGAAGTACAAGGGCAAGTCCGTAAAGCAAGTATTTGCTATTGACGAACAATATCTACAGTGGTTGCGTGCATTCAAATTCGTAACTGAAAAGGCGCCGAAGCTATGTGCTGCTATTGATGAGCTGATGTAAGACAATGACTTCTTTTTGTCTCAATAACCCATATGAAACTTGAAAGGAAAACAAAGTATGACTGGATTCATTGCATTGAAGTAAATCCATTAGTTCGCTCATCATTCACCAAGATGTTAGCATTTACATCGAGTGGTTTTATGCTCCATAAATGCTCGTTCTCCGAAGTTGGCATGGTCAAAACCCAAGCTTTATGCGTTGGGTAAGTACAATGATGCGCGTAATTCCAACGCTTCATAGACTTACCACATGGACATGAAACGTTATGATGGAGTCGAGCCTTCAAAATAATATCCATCATTTTCTCTGCTTTATCAATATCCGATACTGCTACAGGGAATTTACTTATCGGGTGGATCCAGCACCTTTCCTTCGATTTCGATTTTGGACACAGCTCACCAGTTTTCATAATAAAGTTGCACATTGTTAATATTGAAACCTTGCCTATATACTTACTAGTTTATCCTTCAGGATCAATCTGAATTTGGTTTTCAAAGTCTATCCGAGTCTTTTTCAGTCTCAAGGAGGTTGTGAAACTATATCTGAAGTGTTGCCTGCTCCTCTCACTCCCAGGTGGTCGAGAGGTTGTCCTCGTTGAAACCACCGGCTGTCGCTTCTAAAGAGACGAGAGCATTTAAAACTACTTCTGAAGTGGTGGCGCTTTCTCTCGTTCTAAGGTGGTCAAGAGGTTGTGTCGTCAAAGTCGTAGCATTGCATTAGCAACGGTTAGCCCTATTCTCCTTGTTAAATAAAAAAGCTAGGAAAAAAACTGTCGGTGTAATATGATGGCTATTACTACTAACGGTACATACAGGCGAGACGTAGTGAAAGGCATGTAAGCTCCATCAATAGTGGGTTCAAGTGCATTGGCAACAGCACCCCAAGAAACTGCAATCGAACCCGCAACAGAAAGTGCGCTATTCATTGGATTGTTACTTGCAGATGAAACAACCATAAATGGACAAGTATTACCGCTCGAAAGTGTAGTACTCGTTAGCGTCATTCTAAGGGAGCTATCAATATCGATAGCTGAAGTGCCCTGATTAACGCGGAAACGAAGACGGATTTGTGGGTTAGCCATCAAGTCAAGCTCCTTAAAAATCGGGTGAAGATCCACAAGTTTGATTTCCAACATATAGTTCCACGTTCCTATAATTGCACCAGCAGCACCAGATCCAGCTGCGAAACCACCACGTCCAAGCTGATTAGCGATGGTAGTTGTTGCAGCAGCAGCACCGGTAGATGGCCAAATCGTAGATGAGTCAGCACCAGCATTTGGAGGGTTTGAAAGAAGACGCTTTGCAAAACCATCATTTGCAACTGACGCTGTAGCAGAAACAGTACCGGCGACGAAGGAGGTCGAGATTGCCGTGTTATTCGAATTCCCATCTCCAGCATTAACAGCTGTAGCGCTGTACTTGGTTGATTGAGCAGCATCCGGGTATAGAAACGATTCAGCCCCACGCTTCTCGACAAACTGAGGACTGTACCCGGTCTGAGCGCGGATAATGTTCCAGAACAGCTTGTAGTCTGCCATCGAGACAATGGTTTTACCATTGAGTTCAAGCGACATCGTATCGATGACGTTAAAGTTGCCACACTTGGGAGCAACACAAAATCGGTTGGCTGCATACTGTACATTTGTAGCGTGCGTATTCTTCGTCGATACCTTGTATGGTAGCATGATGTACGCATCACGAAGGCAGGCGAAGCCCTCGCTTCCGCTTAGCTGAGCCGTAGCGTCAATAGTAAAAACGCCATTTTGGTACGAGCCTTGATTAAGATCGATTACAAACGGCAGACGCTTGCCAGCGGAGACTTTAATCTCCGGATCGCTCTTGAGAGAGCTCTGGTACAAATACTGGTCGGATAGTTGAGTTTCACGCATTGTTGAGATTCTATATGATATGTTATATACTTTTTCAAAATTAGTTATTATGGAGCTCGTCAAGCCTATCACATCCGACCACGATCTTATTGAACTTGCCAAGCGTATTGGGGTACATCTCGATGATATCTTTGAATCAAGTGAGATAACGAAGCCGCTCCCAAAGAAAGGTACATATCTGATTTTGCTACGACAAGCTAATATGGATGTAGGACACTGGACGGCCGTTAATGATGGTGAATTCTTCGATTCAATGGGCGAGGTAGTCCCAACAAAGTACGGAATCGGTAAGTACAACCCTAAACAATACCAAGGTACGTATGGCAACTATTGTGGAATATGGTGTATGCTCTGGTTATATTGCAAACAAAAAAAACAAGATGAGTATATTAAATCGATTCAGAGATCTGAATTTAAGTATTTTGACTTAGCCATTTTTGATGCTTCTTAGATCTGGAATGGACAGCTTTGTTTGATAACGTATATTTTCCACCACATTCACAGTGGTGCTTCTCATTTTTCTTTGCGTTAAGGGCTTCTCTGTTAGCTTCTCGATATGCTTTCTTATACTGTCTATTATAGAGCTTAGTGGTTCTGAATGGATTATACTTATTGACACAGTTTATTTTATTAATCCATAATTGTTCATAGGCTTCAAGGTGAGTACGATCTTCCACTTCGTAGCTTTTGATCAGGACCAGTTTAAACTTATCAAACTCATGTTGTTGAAAGTAAGTGTAGATTGCCATACCCCGATGCTTATCACTTAGCCATTCGTGGTAATGTTTCTTATGCATCTGCCATCTCTTACGGTGTTCATTAAACGTAGAGCCAACGTATTGAATGTCGCTTTCCAAATGGATGATACGATAAATATGTCCGATCATGGTACAAATGTACTAATACTATATAATATACTACATTATTTATCGGAATAGTATGCATTTTCTATTTATATAAATATATAGCAATAATGTATCGCGAACTAACTATTTCAAGCGACGTACCAGCTCCCAAGCTGACCAAAGCTCTCAAGACTGGTAAGCTAAGTCTGACAGCTGATCAACTCAAGGGTAGTGGCTCTGTTATCCATCTCCATCCAGCCTCTTATGAGAAGGTGGTCACAGCTCGAAAGGCAAGTCGCGGCGTGCGTCTTGACATTACCAGGCATGATATTAAGAAGGGTTATAAGCGAGCCCAAGGAGGCTCTATTTGGGGTAAGATTAAGTCTGGTCTATCCTCCGCGTTCAAATTTGTAAAGGATAGTGGATTACTCAGCAAAGGACTTGATGCAGCAGACCCAGCTCTTGCAACGGCATTTGGAGCTCCTCAAGCCGCAATCCCTGTCAGAGCAGCAATTAAGTCATTGACAGGAGTCGGCATATACGACTCTGACAGCGATGTGGAGAAAGAAGGTGGTCGTCTATCAATTGCAGACGTGAGGAAGACAGCAAAGCATGCTCTATCCTATGCAAAACGTAAAGGAGTTCTAACCGATGCAGTTGATGCTGGAGAGAAGTTTCTACTGAGTAAGGCAACGAAGCCTGAGCGTGGGGATCTAATTAAGTCTATTCGAGGCGAGGTCCGTCGTCGTTATGGAGTAGGAGTAGCCACGAAGGGTAAGAAATTTGCTAAGGATTCAAAAGAAGCTAAGGATCACATGGCTAAGATTCGAGCTATGAGCAAGAAGCCTGTGATAGCTAGATCATTTCGATTATGAGCTTTTGATTAAAAAAAAAAGTAGTGTTAGCCAACTTATTTTTTGGTCTCAGCAAGAGCATGATTGAGACGGAAGTGTCGCGGAACTTGACCTTCTGATCATTCTGATTATAGATACTGATCGTGATTGAGGTCCGCGAGCCATTGAGACAGTTCATCCAAGCATACTGACTCGGCTTGTATGAAATTAGCTGACACACCTGAGCATCACCTTGATCGAATGCACTCAGAATATCGCCAGATGCAACGTAGTCATTTTTGATCAGTCACAGCGAACGATGTATGAGCTGGTAGGGTGAATCTGAGGAATGATATTCGAGAGCTGAGCACTTGCAACCGTCGCAGAGGTAGAAGGATACGTACCAGCAGGAAGTCCTACTACCTTCCCAAAAGACGCGTTATCAATGATTAGTCGAGGAACACGAATAGTAGTCGGCAACCAGTACCTCCAGAGGAGTACAATCCTGAAGCAGGTCTTACCCAAGTACCACCTGTACTAGGTAGAGACGTTGGTGTAGGGCTGAAATCAAACTGGCCAGCATAATACACGCTATTCTCTGATAATTGGATATAGAAGACATTTTCCCCAGATGGATTGGTCAAATACGCTCCAGCATTAACGAGAGCCATCTGAATGCTCCGACTAATATCAACGTATGTATAAATTCCATCAGGGAGTGTTATAGTGATTGACGATGTTGTTCCGGCAGTAGGAACTTCGATTTTCAAGCTATTGTTCCAGAACTGAGCAGCATCGATATTGTATTCGGAGTTGTACATCGTGATAGATTGAACAGCACAAGCTACATCACGAAAGTCAGCAGCCGAACCAGGAAAAGAATACTTCCAAGACGAATTGTATCCATCTTTAACGAGATTGGTAGAGTCAAGTTTCAGAAAGCTTGCCATATTGATTAGTACATGATTCTAACCATATTTCTGATCGATAAATTAAAATTAGTCTTCAATCGTGATTGGTCTGTCAAAATTGTATCTGATTTGACCTTTGACAGAATCTATGAACAACATTTGTCCTTTGCGCTCAGTGGCTTTATTATAGTAATAGACGATTGATCGATCATCAACGCCCTTGATGTTGAAATCACGTACAATCATCTGAAGATCACACTTCGAACTAGCCGTTAGGATCGCTACATACTCCGAATTCAATCGAATCATCTTATCAGTAGCAAAGTAGCTGTGGCTTAGGAGTATGGTAGCCAATTTGAAGTGTCGGCCCCTGGTGTAGTAATGTGAGAAGATATTCTTTTGAAGTAGCTTGTCGTTGCTGTAGTCATCAATGATGACAAGCTCAGGCTTGTTAGAACTGATTGGAGTATGTCGCACTTGATAAACGCTTGGTGGGGTATCGGGGTCAGCGAAGGTAATGAAGTCTTCCAACTTATCGCGCAAATATTCGTACAGTTGTTGGTGCGGATTACGAGCAATAATCGTTAGATGAGCAAATACGTGAGGGGAATGCATGAGAATGAACATCCATAAATTGTTCTTCCCACTGAACGATGGACCAAGGACCACCATTCTAAATAATTGTTTAATGTCAAGTGCTGGGATATCACCCATAGCGGCTGACTTGTAATTTTTCGGTAGCGAACCACAGTAGTTTGAAATAGCGCTCATGACTAAAATCGTTTGATTTATATAGGATTAAACAAAATGAGTTCTTGTTTTTCATATCCACAACCAACTTTCCAATCATCAATCTATAACCCCGCGTTCAATCTGACATTGGACACCAGTGGTTATCTAACCTTGATTACGCGCAAACTCTGTATTTGAGTAAGGATGATTACAGGATGAACTACCTTAGCGGAGTAGTGCCAGGAACGGCATCGATAGGATCTGCTCTTGTTCTGGGTGCTTCAGGTAATATCTCCGGCATTTCATCGCTAAGTGCCACTAACATTACTGGTACGCTACAAACAGCTTCTCAACCGAATATCACTTCGGTTGGAAATTTATCGTTCAGTGGATCATCGCGCTCGATATCGATAACAGGCGCTTCAAGCTACATCGATTGTCGAGAATATCGCCAGAACGGGAATACGTACGATCTTAGTCTCCTACAATACATATCCGGAGTTAGTTTTGGCAGTGCTACAGCCAATAAAGTTTTATTGCGACTCGAGATTAAATATCGCACATATTAATATGGTATCGGCCAGTACAATTAGTTGCACAAACTTACGACAGGGTTCGACATATTATGATCTCTCTGGCTTCCTAACATCTATTCCGAGCTTGCTGACATTACCAAGTCTATATACGACAGGAAACATCGATTTCGGTGGGTTCATCAATGGGTTCTTAGCATATGGCAACCAATCGCAAATTACGACAGTAGGATCGCTGACAGAGCTCGGTATCAACTCTACAGCAACGAATGAATATATATCAATCAAAGGATCAGGGTATAGCTACTTAGATGGGAGTTATACCCGAATGATGACCCTATCTGGATCGAATATAACCCCAGTTCAATTTCAAATCGAAGTGAGCAACGGATCGAGTGGTACAAGTACCAACGCGACCTGGTTCGATAATGACACTAATAATGATCTTCGATTTGGTATCAATAACTCGACGTCAATGATTTTAACTACGACAGGGCGCTTAGGACTTGGAACTACAACGCCAAGCGCTCCTCTGCATATATCAGGTAGCAACAGTTTTGTTTTTGGTTCCGGAGGTTTAACCGTTTATAGGCTCCGAACGGACTCTGGCGACAGAGTCGGCTCTTGGACCGATCACATACAGCGTCGCCGGTATATTCGGAGGATATATCGCTTGTACAGCCATGGCGATGACGAGCGACAGCCGATTGAAGAAGAACATCCAGATTGCGCCACTCGATCGAATCAAGCGGCTCTACGATACCTGTGATGTAGTTTTGTATGACTGGATCGAATCGGAGAATCGCCCTGGTCAAGAGGTAGGCCTCATCGCTCAAGACCTCGTCTCAGCTCACCTAACCGATTTAATCAGTATATTTTATAGGGATGATATCGAAGAAGGGAAAGATCCAACGCTTGAACCTGATAAGCAACAGCTAAACATTGATTACAGTCGGATTGCTGCATACAACATGAAAATGATTCAGCATATGTTGTCTGAGATTGAAGATCTGAAAATTCGTTTGGCTAATATAGAGCAATCATGAGGATTGAGCGCTGGGAGTTAAGTCCATCAAGTTCCAAGAAGTATCGAGTATGGGTACGCATTGATACTGGAAAGCTACGAAAACTTGATTTTGGTGATAGTAGATACCAACAATTTCGGGATCAAACCCCTTTGAAAGCGTCCTCACACCTTGATCATAACGATCCAGATCGTCGTAAGAGATACTATAGACGACACAAAGTTGATTATCCTCCGTATAGTGCCGATTTCCTATCGAAAAAATATCTTTGGTAGTGATATACAACATGGGTTGCGGACCGAGTAAAGAGCTCAAAACGAATTCGACTACCGATGACCCGCGTCAGATTGTGGGATCGACCATGCTCCAAGCTGATAAAATTATTGTTCTTGGTGATAGTGTTTTCCTCCCCACCCAACCCCCCGAGGGAGAGTCTGCCATACTTGAGGTTTCTATCAGCGATAATAACATTTCAGTCTATCGAGGCTGTGCAAATAGACTTGTACGAAGCGGTATTGCTTAGATAGCGAACGTCTTCACAGTTTTAGTTTTTTTGTCGGTTGGTAAGCCCAGACGCGACCACCCTCTGTCTGAGTCGATGCATCCACCTTCCTGATAGACTTATCAAGGTCAGTAGCCCAAACAGCTGCCTGAGTTTTCTGGGGGCGATCTTGAACGATCAGATTCTTCATAATGGCTCTAAGCTCGGCGACGTTGAGATCGGCGTTATCGCCATAGCTACCACCTGAACTGGAAATAATGCGTGGGTTGAAGAAGAACATGTTTCTACAGTAGTCGAGTTATAATTTCCTTAAACTCTTTATCGTCAATCATTCGATTGCTGTACATATCTACTGTGAGAGACTTGAGCTGCTTGATGATACTTGGATTGTCATTCCCTAACTCCATCTCTCCTTTAAGTTTATCGTACTCAGCTCTAAGTGTCTCCCGAGGGTCCGTTAGCTTATCATGAAAGTTGTACTGAAGATGAGTAATGGCGAGGATCTCTTTAAACAGCTTTTTATCATCGATACTGAGCTTATTGTAAGCGGCTTGATCGATGTGGTTCTTATACACAAGGGTTCTGATCATGGTTTGGAGACTATCACTGATCTGGCATTTAGGTCCGCATTTACATCGATGGGGCTGTACGATTACAAGGGTTTTAGCATCAAGATCAGGCAAACGGACGTACTTGCTACCCAGCTGACGATAAACGTAGGCGCTTGGAGTCGCCAAAACTTGAATCTCATTGAGATTATAGGTTCTTCCACGACGAATTGCAACTTCCAATGGAGCAACACCAGCACCTCTTAGACCACGCCCCTTCAAGCCACTCCCACTAACTACATAACCATATCATTAAGCACGCCTTTTACCTTTCGTTGATCTTGTCGGTCATTAAAGTCTTCTACATCTGTTTTTCCATGTAAAGCTTGAGTGTATTGCTTTGACTTCGCTGAATAGACTGCCTTTGTCGCTTTCATTGCTGATGTCGCTGCATTCAACGCTGATCTTGCTGATTTTGAGTTTGACCCCTTCACTGCCTTTTTAGTTTCTTCATATCGCTTCTGCGCGTCACCATCAGCTTGAAAGGCTGCCTCCGAGTCATCACGAACCTTTTGCAAGTTATCGTCGTGATCATACTGCTCATTACTTTGACGCTTGATATCATAGGCCGATTTAAGAATCACCTCATTTACTATTTTGAGGTTATCATCAAGGTTTTTACGTCGTTGCTTATTTAGTTTCTTCTCTTTTACCAATTCAGCTGCTTCTTCATCACTTGATGGAAATGGATACTCAACATCCTTGAGATATCTATCCAAATCCTCAAATCCATCAAGCAGCGATAGAAATGTATCCATCCATCTGATACCTTCATTGGCCCCTTTCCAAGCTTCACCAGATACTTGTTTGTGTTCTCCATTTCTAATGTTTAGTGGTCTGGATCCAGATGGCTCACCAAATAATATTTTGGATGGGTTTAACATTATCAGTTGTCTGTACAATTGGTTTTAGTCGAAAAAAAAAAAAAGGATTTTAATACCCCTCGAATGAAGTTGTGTGTAATAATGTCAAAATCTTTTTAGCATCATTGTCCGAGTTGCTCAGCTTTGGGTTCATCTCTTCATCGATACCACTCCTCGTGCCATATTTAGCTTCTCCGCCGCCTGGTGTGAAATCCTTTACGTCAATTTCCTCGTCATTCTTCCCGATTACCTCTAACTGAAGTCCTCTGCCTCTAATCATATTGATAAATGAACGTAGCGTAAGTTGCCAATTGACCTCCTTCGTGATCGCTTGTTTTGCTCGATTGCTACTCTTACCAAAGACGCTGATTGAATTACCATCGACCCATACATAACCATTTTCATCAACAGGTGATGATTTAACTGTCCCTTTAAGGATGGGAACAATCTTCTTTCTTAAACCATTGGCCTCAAGTAATTCCTTATTTTTACTAATGGTCCAAAACAATTTGAGTTTGGTATCAGACTGATCACTCGCTGTTGAAGTTGAATTATCGAAGAGAAAACTGTCCTCTCGATGAAGAACGCTGCGAACTGCGATACCCAAGTCTCTGTTTGGTGCGATCAGCAATATCTCCTTCTGAAGCATTGACTCTTTTTCTTTTTGATCCAATATATTGCCATCTCTGTTGGGGGGTATTTTTATCATCCTTCCCCATTTTGTCGCGTTCCCTCTTTTCATTGATGTAATTAAGAAATCGAACGTCATTAGTTAGAACCACACGAATATGGTCATATGTTTCTGACCAATCGATGCTTGGAACTAAAACAAGCTTCTTCAATCTAATACTGTATATCTTAGCGCCATTTCCAATATAATACTTCGTTAGCTGACGTCCGTTAGACGCAAGAGGATTGATACCCAACTCTGCAAGAATATGATAAACCTCATATATATCAGCAACCGCTTGTTTTGATCGCTTCTGTTCTTCGATTTCATCGATGGTTTCATCACTAAATAAGTTCTCATCCACTGGTTTTTCATCCTCACCAACCTTAACATCAACTAATGAAGGCCTTGCTTGTGCTCCAGCATGATTAATATCAGGCTTAGCAGTAGCTTCGGCATCTACCATAGTTGGAGTTGATACCTCAGGGTTTGTCTGGGAGTATTCATCAATCAGCGTTTTTTAGGGCTCAGATGACTCTGATGTTGAGTCTGTCTGAGTTTGTTGCAGTTGTTTTACTGGATGCTGTAGTAATTCCACTTGAAATGTCAGTAGCCCATGAAGCGACTTCGTACATCTCACGCTTCGTTTTAGCTTGACGAACGCGACGCTGAGCTCTTCAAGAAGCTCCTGTCGTTTTTGCTCTCTCTGAGCGAGGGATGTGATATTTGGAAACATCGTATCTATATGTTGTGAGCCATAAAAAATGAGTACTCAATAACCAATAGCTCGGCATAACTGAGCCATGACGGGAAGGTAAGTAAGAATGGCAGATACGGTTTCGCTCATTGAGAAAATTCAAATAACGGTCTTTAATACAATGGAACGGGACGCCAAAGATTGCTTCCAATTCATGCTTGTACTTTTGATTGGCTACCGTTTTGCGAAATTTGAAGCTGCATCAAGATTAAGCAACTCATTCTTGATTCGACTTACTTCTTGGATGATCCACAGCTTGCGTCGAAGTTTCACAAGCTCACGTTCTTTCTCTACACAATTTGGGCACATTATTACGAGATCAGTGTCTATACATAAAGTCAGATAATTCATATTCTCACAAAAAATATTAAAAATAATATATGGGTCAAAGCTTACGGAGGATATCTCTATCAATTTAATTTTAAAAGCTAATCATGGCTCATTTTTTTAGCATCCAATAATATCTCCCAAGAGTTGATCTCCTGTTCTTATTGATTAACCGCAGATTATCTTGTGGCTCCCAAGAGTCAGGCTCATTACCAAGCCATTTTTGAAAGTTGACTTAGGAGTTAACTCCTTTGCCTTATGATGCAGAGCTTGAGCTCCGATAAAGCCGGTTTTCGGGTCATAGTAGAGTTTCTTTAGTAGCGCGTCCATGATCTATATTTACATTAAAAAAAATCCCTAGTGGGTAGCTGCTTAAATATCAAGTGGTTCAGTCGTGATACCATCACCAAGTACTCGGCGTTTGTCATAGTAGTAGTTGAGCGCTGTTTTGGTTTGAGTATAGGTGATGATAGACTTGGTTTCTTTCGACAGTCAGAACCCCTTGTTTGTACCTTGTAGCGTGATGCGATCCCGTACAACAGTCTCAAACCCATCAGGATTAAGAACACCATTTGTTTCGACCACCTCCCTGCTGAGTACCCTTCGCTGAAACTTTTACCTTGTAAGATTCGTCAGGTAGATAGCAAATATAGTTCTTACTCGATAGTGAGACCACAGCATCACCTGACCATTCATCTTTGAACAAACCAGGAGTACGGCGATCAAACTTAGCTACCTCAGTGTTGTAGTCGCGTGGGAACCAATCGTATTTATGCTCCTTGAAGTGGGCACGTAGCTCAGGCTTGATACAGTCTTGAAACGGATTCTCACAGCTGAAAGCGATATAAGCTGAATCAGTGTCCATCTCCTGATACTGGAAGTCAGAGCGGTCGAAGTAGAAATCTAAGCAGTCGTAGTAGAAGCATACGTAGCTTAGCAAGCTGATAGATAGCAATCGATAAATGGATTGGGTTCTTGTTATTAATACGGCGTTTCTTCATGGTGATTTCACACGCATCATTAAGCTCTTCCAACCCATGGAACGTAAAGTGTTCGGTCTTGTTCTTAATAGCTTTGTCGCTCGACTCATACTTGACCTCTTTGTGCTTGCTCATGTCCATTCCAGATCGACCAATAGCACTGTTGCCTACAAGTTTCATCATCTCAGCAATCATAGCCTTAGACTTATCAACATCATCCTCTCGTCGAGCATTTGATACAGCCTCCATAAAGGGAGCAAAAGCCTTGTGAGAGCTGGCCTTGACAAAGCAGCAAGTCTTGGTGATCTCCATACCATGAGAAAGGTACCACTTGAGCAAAGGAGTGTAGATGAGAATCTTTTCACCAAAGTAGCTACCAATCAACTTGCGAGCTGGCTTTGCTTGCGCGCCTCATTGTGATCGAACATGTGCTTACCAATGACGCTCTCATTTGTACAGTCGATCCGTACATTCTTGAAAATTGGAGTCATCTCACCAAAGTACTGTTTGAGGTTCTCTGGTGTGTGAATATCACACTCGAGAAAGCCACATATTTTATCGGTCTTGATATCGTCGATGATACCTTCATACGCTTCCACTGTAGTCAATCGACCGCATGGCATCTCATTACCAAGTGCCCACAGGTATAGAGCGTTAGCTTCGTATCCGGTAATTTTCTTACAGACCTTGCCACCACGAATCTTCGTCTCATTACGTTTAGCGTAGCGATTGAAGATAATAGATGGACCTCCGGCGATGTTGGCCTTCATCTTAGCGTAGATATCCTTTTCCTCCCGATCAATAGAATATACCAGTCTATCCGAGTTGAACTCAAGCAAATTCTTGTATCGAAATCCCCCGAGGGACATATCTTTACGAGCGGGGTTGTACTTCACACAGCTGATCAAGGTGTTGCCGTCGATGTGGCCAAGATTATTGTTGATACGGTCAGCTGAAGCGGTGTCAGCGGTCAGCTAGCAGTAGCATAGACCACATAGATACTTTTGCTTTTGCAGCAATGTATTCAAGTGTCATACCAAATTTTCGCTTTGCCTTAGCATCCTGACTCTTGTATCCACTCATTCGCTTAGCTGGGAATTGGAATGCGTTAGCTGGCTTCTTATCCGGATATTGGAGATTATTGAAGCAGGTCTGATACATCACCTTCTCCGAAAGACCAGGTAGCGACACTCCATCCGCAAACATATCCAGATCGAAGCGCTTAAAGAGTTTTCCTTGAGCCTTGATAGCCTTGATGAATGGGACTACGTCGAGATTGTTGTACCAGATCAGTAGGTCCTTGATTGATTTCATCTCGTAGTACTCCCACACGAACTTCACTCTTTTGTAGTCATCATCGGTGATACTTGTTCCACGGAGCTTGCTGTCAAAAGCTGACTTAGGCGGGATAGTAGTCTGGTTTAGAACATTGAACGCGGTGATGTACTCGTATGGGAAAAGACCCTTACCAAGACCACAGACACATCTAATTTTGTCATCGCATTTGCAGCCACCGAGATATGTTGTGAGATACTTATCGTAGCTGGCACCAGCAGGTACATAGTTGCTAATATCGAGCATTTTCATGTCCGATGTAGCAATGCACGTGTAGCTGGGATTCTTGATGACGGATTCGATATTGTCGGTACCGACAACAGCAAACAAATCCTTCTTTATCAAGTTAATATCGTATCGACCAGAATTGAAACCGAAGACTGGAACCTGATCAAGCTGCTGTTTCAGTTTCCCGTAATCAGTCATTTGCTTACCAAAGCCAAGACTGCTGTGAAAGTCAAAGAAGCTGGCATACTTTCCTTCTCCAATCCAACTCTCCACATCAGACATGTTATAGGTCTTGCCAAGATTGACTCCTGGAATTTCCATACCTGTCCGACCGTGAGCATTGATGATTTTCTGTAGAAGCCACTTGTATTTATTGACATTGTACTGCTGGATCTTCACGGATACATCACCGATGTATTTGAACATATCCGTAAGTAGCACCTTTGGATCGTCATTTACAAAGCAGCGCACCTCCTCGGTTAAGCTATCAGCTACTGATACAGACACCGGAATGTGCTCGTTCGTGAAGACAGTATTCTCCCCGTGTTGAGTCGCAGTAGGCTTAGGAATGGCCTCAAAGTCATAAACGATGAAGTGGTCGATGTACTGATCAGCATCCTTGATGGAATACTTCGTACGCAATGATCGTATCGCGTTCTGAGCTGGTTTGTAGATAGTTGGCTCAGCGGGGAAGCTCTCAATATTCACAAGCTCACACTGATTCTTCTTGTGATTTTATAGTATTTCAGCGCTGACGAACACCATTTCACACTTAGGACATTGATACTTAGACTGAAGCATATCGATGTTCTTAATGCAGAGAGCGTGATTCTCATGTGATAAAATATTCAGAGCTTCGTATCCCTTGCCTGATCTACGGATGCATTCTACATTTCCAGAAGCTACATCCATCTTATATACGTTAACACCAAGTTGGAAGCAATCCTCAACCTCATCGAACTGTAGCAGGTCAATGGGCTTGAAGCTTCGAAACAGGCTCAACGAATATTTAACCCCCTTGAAAGAGCAGTAGCGCTTGAATGCCTCCTTTACGTGAGCCTGAATTTTTCGAGGATCCTTCTTTGGACTCGTGAATGTATGCCAGGCGATACAGTGGAAGACGCACTTGTTATTGGTCTTAGGGAAGTTGATCACATACTTGTTTTCGCGAATAATCTTAGGGGTGACAGCTTCGCTATCCCGCAGAGCATGATCCCGATGGTCGATGAAAATCTTGAATGCAGTGATCGCCCTGAGTTTATACCCTGAGCTGGGATAGTTCAGTTTGTCAGCCAACTCCATAGAACGAATTTCCGAAATCACCTTCTTTCGAATATCAGTCTTGCTGTTGACAGCGACAGGCTTATTGAACACATAAGTGTTAGCGAGATTCGGATAGAAGTAGCGAGTATCATCAGGATCGGCCTTGCTTACAAGTTCGTACCCGAGAACAATATTTATCTTGAACGCACTCGTTTGAGTCGAAAGGACGTTCTCGAGCTTGTTGTGAAGATCAGAAGGTTCGACACCCTCGTACAAGTGTGATTCCATGTGATTACCATTGTAAAAACGGTACTTAGGATCAGCCTTGTAGTCAGGCGATAAGTGTTTCTCAAGGGTTTCACTCGAAACATTGTACTGCTTAGCTACCAATCTTTTGTTGATTGGGCGCGAAACGTTGCTAACATAAACCATCTTACCCGTTCTACCACGCACCTTAACACGGTAGCTACTACCCCATTTGATAGCGTGAATATTTAATCTCTTTAATCCTTCGAGCTCGTATGCAAACATGTTGCCTATATATGCTTGGCTAAATTATTATAGATATGACTTTATAACTATTTGACCTTGTATTTTATATCTCAGTCATTTACAAAATATTCTGAAATTAATTAATTCAAATATTTGGCTTATACCTTTTTGGAGGTTTTAAGCCATTGTCATTGACTATATTGGGATTGACTTCTTATTTGAGAAATTTTTTTTTTAATTAAGTTCGGTTTCGTTGTTAGGTTCGGGTTTGTCTTCAATAAGTTCGGTTTTAGGCTTACGCTTTCCAGCTCGAATTTGGTCTCTATTCTTATCGTCGTAGCTCTTTTGGTATGACAAGCGAGCGTCCCGTGTGCGCTGATAGTAGCGCTTTTGTGCGGCCTTGATTCGCTCTTTGTTAGCTTGGTATTGCTCGGCTGAGTACGCCATCTTTATATATTACTAACTTCATATTTATCAGAAATAAGCATTAATTAATTGGTGACTCACTCAAATGGAAAATTCACTACCTTTCAACCACAATCACATGCAAAACAATCGCGACCAATGAGCTCATCACAGATATTGAAAGATACTCGTCGATGCATTCACTACATGGCACTGTATACAGACTACAAACTATAGCTCATGCTTTGTTTCAACTTCGGTATCTGGTGGCAACGAAGACGGTAATTCGGGGAGTACTCCATGAAATGTGTAACCATAGGATTGATACTGCTCGTTCTTCGCTGAGCCATCAAGTCCACCACCAAGATATCCCACTGGTACTCCCCTTTTGGTGCACACAATCGCGCTTCCAGATAGACCAGGAGCTGACAAAGATGAGAGAGCCATTTGGTTTCCGCTCCAACCGGTGATTTTAGCTGGAATGATGGCGTAAGCATGATTAAAATCTTGATCTTCAAGAGCGCCAGGGAATCCGAACACGTCAACACTCATCGTGTCATTCACCTTAAGGGACATTGTACATCGGACGAGTTTGTTATCTCGTGGCAAAGCAACTTCGAAGATTGCGAAGTCGAACGCAGCCGAACTACGCCAGCATGTGTCATTGTCGAGGCTGAATCGGTGAACTTCTTCCGGCTTCGTCCTATCGGGAAGGAGCTGCTCCACCACAATTTGAGGCTTGTCTAATCTAGCTGATGATTTCATCGCTGCCGTCCGTGGAGATTTACGACGTGATTGCTTTGCAACATCGGCGTCCTTAACATTGGTGTCCTTCCTTTTCCTTCCACTTGTTTTCATCCGAGGGTGGCGTCTCAGATACCGATTGATTTCCTTCGTGAAGTCAGCACTCAAGTGATCAGTGAATGTGTCGTCGGCCCACAGGTGCAAGTTCGTCAGCAGATACAAGTGCGTCGACGTTAGATCCACAACCACTGCTGTTCCTGAGCATACATCTTCTGAGGAAACTCTGACAACTGACTTCCACATTTTCGATTGAACTTGAGGATCCACGGTAGACAAGTCCTTCGCGCTCCATGCGCCATCCTCCACGACACGCTCCGGAACCACCACCAGCACGTGAACTTCGCCCTCAGCAGGTCCAAAATTCTTTCCGAAATGCTTGTCATTGTTGATCCACAACGTGGGATCCATCTTCTCAAAGCCTTGGAGGTGTCCATCTCCATCGAGCGTCACAGCTGCCGCTCCAGCCCCATCCAGCCATCCCCCGTCCTTCTTCTTCGCCAGGAAGAGCTGCAGCTTCATCGCAGGGGCTGTGATTACTCCATCGCTCTTCTCCTTTATCACCTCCTTCAATTCATCCACCGAGTCGTTCTCGTCCACCCGCACCGAGAACACGCTTTCCGCCACACCAATGATCGCACAGAAGAGCTTCACCATCTTTTTTCCTCCTCATTCCGGAATGAGGAGGAAGGGAGAGAATTTCTGGGCGTATTGAAGCGGAAATGAAGGCGTGTCACATAGACTTCCAACCAATGATGAGACGCCACGCGTTGTGCTATTCCTGGCGGTTGTAAACTGTTCTATTGAATTTATCAGTGTTCCGGTATAGATTTAATTCTGTTCGCTCCAAGGTAGCCCAATATAAAGGCTCTCGCTCTCAGCTGGAACGGTCGTCGAGATCTCAGTCGTTGAGCGGCTCTGAAACTACCTCAAGATTCAAAAGATCTCTCTCAGGTGGTCGAGAGGTTGCGTCGTCGAAATAGCAGCTGCCTCGAAAGAACGTTCCAGGATTGTCTCGTTGGTAAATTACGGTAAGGAAAAAAATTGGCGGCGTAATGTTCCACTATATACTGCTCCCGCCGATGCTGCTGCAGCAATCAAGAAAGAAGATCATGACGACAAGGACGACAACGACAAGGACGACAAGAAGGAACATTTCGGATGGGGTCTCGGTGGAGGTCTTGGTGGTTGGGGACTTGGCGACTGGGGTGGCTGGGGAGGTTGGGGTGGCTTTGGACCCTACCGCTTCGGATTCATGTGCGGTGGCGTTCCCGGCTTACAGTTAATAACGACGGGTTTGCTTAGACTTTGAATTATGCACAAGTTTGTTTGGACAGTTTCTAGCTTAAATCGATCGACAGTCATCAGCAACTATCGCCAAAAATATTGTTTTCGCCAAGTCTATTTGACTGTAGATGAAACAACATAAAGCGCCATTGTAACGAGGTGTTCGTGTCGGCAGTTCTTTAAAAAACTCAATTTTGACAATGAGAATCCCGGATAGTTCAAATAACCAAAAAACTGTATCAACGCTATATAGTATTGCAAATCGGATGATACTAGCATCCAGCATTTACGCCCTGGATCTGAATAGCTTGAGGAACATCACGCTCTGTCAGGCGACTAACGTCAGCGATAAGAACACGGTTAGTTAGAGACCACGTCTGATAGTCAAGGAGACCATTCACCAATTCAGGAGTCAGTTCACCGTTAATCGAAGCGATCTTTGCCAGTTCGTTGTGAAAGTGGTGGAAGTCGTGTTCATGGCTAATGTCGAACACCTGAGTAGAACCAATACGAACATTGAAGTTGCGAATCGACGAACCAGGATGGAGAGTCCAAGGAGCACTATCAAAAGGACTCTGGAACTGCTGAACAGCAGCCGAAGCGTAATTACCAGTCTGTTCGGCGAAAGGGAGGAGAATGACGTACTTAGCGTTCTTAACAGAAGCCGATAATTGAAGATCAAAAGCAGCATTCAGCTGACTCGATTGCTTTCCAATACCAGCGCGCTGGTAAAACCATTGAGCATAGCAATCATTGTAGCGAACCTTCTTGACGGGTTTAGAGATGATCGCCTGAGGGTTCTCGAGATGGACAAACGGTAGTAGTGATAGCCAGCACATTACACCGGCAGTTTTTTTTCTTAGCTTTATTTAACAAGGAGAATAGGGCTAACCGTTTCGAATGCAATGCTACGACTTTGACGACACAACCTCTCGACCACCTTAGAACGAGAGAAAGCGCCACCACTTCAGAAGTAGTTTTAAATGCTCTCGTCTCCTTAGAAGCGACAGCCGGTGGTTTCAATGAGGACAACCTCTCGACCCTCTGAGAGTGAAAGCAACGTCTTTTGGATCATAGGGTAGTTTTAGAACCGCTCAACCAACAACATTCAAACTATACATTGAAAAATGCAATAGAAAATTACGCAGGTATATTTTTACCGCAAGGAATAGCTCAGAGCAACGCGACGCGTGGCGTCTCATCATTGGTTGGAAGTCTATGTGACACGCCTTCATTTCCGCTTCAATACGCCCAGAAATTCTCTCCCTTCTTCCTCATTCCGGAATGAGGGGAAAAAAAGATGGTGAAGCTCTTCTGTGCGATCGTTGGTGTGGCGGAAAGCGTGTTCTCGGTGCGGGTGGACGAGAAAAAAAACTACTCGGTGGATGAATTGAAGAAGACGATCAAGGCGGAGAACTCGGCGACAATCACATGTGACGCCAAGGACCTGCAGCTCTTCCTGGCGAAGAAAGACGAGGGCCGCGGCGCGTGGCTGACGGACGACGATGCTCTGGACGCGGTGCTTCAGAGCGGAGATGTTTCTTCCTACGTGAAGATGCGCGCGTCGTGGAAGCTGTCCAATCCAAGTCTCTTTGGGCCGAACGTGTCGCTCGGAGAGGACATGATTCACGTGCTGGTGGTGGTTCCGGAGTCGTTGGGTGTAGATTTCCAATTGCTCCAACTCCAGGAAGCACTCTTGCAGCATACGTTAATGGATTCGCCTTCGTCGACGTCAGCACGAAGTCGTGACTTTAAAGCGAGTCTGATCAGGACGTATCAGTGCGACATGGGGACGTATCAGGACGACACGGAGAACCGAATGCTGCGGTGCATGTTGCTTAACACGGCGCTTCCGGCGGAGTTGGTCATCGCCTCTCATTTGTTTCGTCGGAAAAACGAGTCTTTCTCTCGTGAGCTGATGGGCTTCGATCGCATTGATGATGTGAAGAATGGATTGTTGCTATTCAAGCCACTGGAGCATGCATTTGATCACTTCCAGATCAGTAGTAGTAGGTCGCAGCACATTAATATTACGGTAAGAAAAAAACTGACGGTATAATATTACGGTAAGAAAAAAACTGACGGTATAATCTACGAGACATGCTATGCACGTTCGTGGAACATTCCAGTACTTTCTCACGAGCCAACCACTCGACCACCTGAGAAGCCTGAAGAGACGTCCGTTGCAGCAGGCACCAACCGTACAACCTCTCGAAGGCTCATTCCGCATTCCACCAACAAATAGTAAGATGGATCCAGCTACTCTACTCGAGGAAATGAACAATCTCATGAGTAGTGGGTCCCTGTCTTATTTGACCGGCAGTTTTTTTTCACCTACGCTCAACCAACCCTACCACCCCTCTGTTGCGAAATCCTATCCAGATGGCTTTTCACCCAAACTCCTTCTAAACGCATCTGATGCAAAGGACCTATTTTCACAAGCACAACGCAGCACCATTAAAAGCCCTCCACCCCTCTAATCCAAAGCAAGCGTCTTATCGACTAAACCCCCTCTCGCTGCATCTGATGCAAAGGTGGTACCTCCTAACCACAAGCACCAAACACCCTCTCAACAACCCAGAACCATCAAATTCTACAACACCTCTCGACAGCTCTGATGCAACACAGATCAATTTCATATTAAGCAATCCTATTCTGATACTTAAATTTTAAAAAAATACTCACACGAGCTTACTTAGGAGTTCATCGACTTCAGCCTTCAGCTTAGGCATCTTAGTCTGAACGAATTCGCTCTTGCTCAACCATTCAAGGTATTTAGTATCGATGGCTTGAATCTGTTTAATAGTCTTGGTCTTATACTTTCCAAAAGTCATCACATACGATCCATCATCATTGCCAAACTTCTCAGCGAGGAACTTACCAATATCACTACTATCTTCAACGAGACCTTTTTGATTTGATAACCAGCGGCAGTATCCCGGATCAGAGGCATATACCTCTTGAATAGTCTTCGACTTGTGCTTACCAAAAGTTAGTGTGCTCATGTTATGTTATTATATCTATAGCCATATCTTTTTTCAAAATTTAATTAAATATTAGAAATCTCTTCCTTAAGCCGTAGTATAATCGATCACTTCTCCGGTTAGTCTATCGAAGGTTAGTTCCTGCTCTGACACGACCAGAATTAACAAATTACAACCTTGGCATCCGGCGTTGGTTCCACTGATCTGAATAGACTGAGGAATGTCCTTCTCAGTCAATCTACTCACATCGGCAACAAGTACGCGGTTGGTCAGCGACCACGTCTGGTAGTCAATCAAACCATTTACAATCTCGGGAGTTAGATCACCATTGATCGCACCAAGCTTAGCAAAGTTATCAACGAACGTGGCAAAGTCGTAATCATGTGAGATAGCGAACACATTCGAAGAACCGATGCGAGCGCTGAAGTTGCGAATCGTCGAACCGGGATGAACGGTCCATGGAGCCGAGTCGAACGGAGATTGGAACTGTTGAACAGCGGCACTTGCGAAGTTGCCAGTTTGCTCAGCGAAAGGCATCACCGCAACGTACTTAGTTAGCATTCTTCACAGAAGCCGATAGCTGTAGGTCGAACGCAACATTGTGTTGAGTCGTTTGCTTACCAGTACCAGCGCGCTGATAGAACCACTGAGCATACGTGTCAAGATAGCGAATCTTCTTCACTGGCTTCGAGACGATAGCTTGAGTGTTCTCCAAGTTATGGAAAGGAACGTAGAGACGAGCAGTCATAAAAGGCATGTAAGTACCATCAATCGTGTGCTCAAGCGAATTGACAACAGCACCCCAAGCAATACTGAAACCAGCAGAAGCGGCGAGAACAGAGGCCATAGGGTTGCCAGTAGCAGACGAGGCAACCATGATAGGGCAGACATTACCAGACGAGAGCGTTGTGCTGGTTAGAGACATGTTCTTACCATAATCAACAGCGATAGCAGCCGTACCCTGATTGACGCGGAAACGCTGACGAATCTGAGGGTTAGCCATCAAATCAAGCTCTTTGAAGATCGGATGAAGGTCCGTCAGCTTAATCTTAAGAATGTAGTTCCACGTTCCCATGATAGCGTTAGCAGTAGAAGCACCAGAAACGAAAGCACCACGCGAGGTCTGATTAGCAACAGTAGTCGAAGATGCTGTGCCACCAGACGACGGCCACGAAGATGATAGATCAACACCAGCAGTAGGAGGATTCGCCAGAAGACGACTCACGAAACCATCGTTGGGAACAGTAGCACCACCGGGAGCGCCAGTCGTACTGAAGGATGAGGAAAACGCAGCGTTGTTGACGTAGCCATCGCCACTTGTACCAGAAGCACCATTGTATGCCATTGACTGAGCGGTATCGGGGAAAAGGAAGCTTTCAGCACCGTGCTTCTCTACATAGCCTCTTGAGTACTCCGTCTGAGCACGAAGATTGTTCCAAAACAGCTTGTAGTCAGCCATACTGATAACAGTCTTACCATTGAGCTCAAGCGACATCGAGTCAATGACGTTGAAGTTGCCGCACTTAAGGGTAGCACAGTATCGGTTAGCAGCCGCGGTCTGAGCAGTAGCACCATTCTTCATCGAAACCTTGTAGGGGAGCATGATGTAGGCATCACGGAGCGAGGCAAATCCTTCAGATCCGTTCAGCTGACTGGTAGCATCAATCGTGATAACACCATTCTGGTACGAGCCCTGGTTGAGATCGATTACGAACGGTACGCGCTTGTTGGACGATACCTTAATCTCCGGGTCGCTCTTCAGCGAGCTCTGGTATAGAAACTGGTCGGCGAGTTGAGTAGCAGACATCGATAAATCTATGGGTTTAACTATATGAGCATCCATATAGTTCCAAAAAAATTAAAATATTACATTATGGATCTAATCAAATTGATTACGAGCGATCATGATTTAATTAAATTAGCAAAGACGATTGGGGTTCAGTTAGATGGTATTGTCGAATTATCTGAAATTAAAAAGCCACTACCGCGGAAAGGATCGTATCTTATATTGCTTCGCAAGCCTAATATGGACGTGGGACACTGGGTTTGCGTCTATAATAATGAATATTTTGATAGTATGGGAGAAACGGGTCCAACAGTTCTCAAGATTAGTAAATACAACACTAAGCAGTATCAATCCACATGCGATGAATATTGTGGCATATGGAGTATATTCTGGCTATATTGTATTCTTGATTAATTCTCTCTGAACTCATATGTAGATCAATCATGTACAAAGAGTTAGCAGTTTCAGCTTCTATCCCTGAGTCAAAGCTCAAGCGGGCTTTCAAGTCAGGGACACTGTCCTTAACGAAAGATGAGCTAAGTGGATCTGGCGCCACCCTACATCTGCACCCAGAATCGTATGCCAAAGCTCTAAGAGCTCGTAAAGCTGGTAAGGGAACGCGCTTATCAATTACTAAGAAGGAAATCAGTTATCCCTTCAAGCATCTTAATGGTGGAGGTATGCATGGTTCGACAGTATGGAGTAAAATCTGGAATGGCATTAAGCAAGGTTTTCGCTTCGCTAAAGACAGCGGACTACTTAGCAAGGCCGCCGACTTCGCCGTTCCAGCGCTAGCAACAGCAGTTGGCGCCCCTGACGCTGGGATCCCAGCTCGCGCAGCGCTCAAGTCTCTAACCGGAGTCGGTGTATATGACAGTGATAGCGATACTGAGCTTGATAAGGGTACCGGAGCTACGTCTGGAGGACGTATATCTGTTGTTGATGTTAAGAAGACAGCTAAAGCAGCATTAGGCTATGCCAAGCGTAAGGGTCTGATCACTGATGCCATTGATCAAGGAGAGAAGTATCTCATCAGCAAGTCCGAGAACCCCGACCACCACGATATGATTCGAACTGTTCGCCGTGGTATTAAAAGCCGTTTCGGTGTGGGCGTAGCGTCTAAGAAGACTAAATTAGTCAAGGGTAGCGCTGAGGCTAAGGCGTATATGGCGAATCTGAGATCTAAGCGTAAGCCCGCTAAGCTCGCTGGAAGCTTCCATCTCTAACTAAAAAAAAAGCAACTTTTTTCCCTTGCTTACTTCTTTGAACGGATCAGAAGCATAATCGAAACGGATGTGTCTCTAAAATGAACGCGCTGATCGTTCTGGTTGTAAATGGTAATCGTAATCGAAGATCGAGCACCGTTGAAGCAATTCATCCAAGCATACTGACTCGGTTTGTAAGCAATCAATTGACCAATACCAGCATCACCTCTATCGAAAGCGCTCAGAATATCACCAGACACGACATAGTCATTCTTAACAAGAACACAACGTACAATGTAGCTCGATGTGGGATGAACCATGGGGGTAGTGTTCGAGATCAGTGAGTAAGCGGTTGTTTGTAAAACCGACGGATATGTACCATTCGTGAAGCCAACTACCTTTCCAAACGAAGCATTGTCAATGATTAGACGAGGAACGCGAGTCGTGGTTGGGAGACCTGATCCACCAGCAGAGTAAAGCCCTGTTGCAGGTCTTGTGCATGTTCCAATAGCGATTGGGGTTGGTGAGCAATCGAGCTGACAAGCATAATAGACTGAGTTCTCACTGATTTGAATGAAGAAGACATTGTTGCCGCTGACATCGATGAGATAAGCGCCAGCCGAGACCAACGCGATCTGAATATAGCGATTGATATCGGCATAGCTGAAGTATCCATCAGGAAGATTAACACTAATCGTAGATGTGGTTCCAGCAGTCTGGACCTCTACCTCGAACGTATTGTTGGCAAAAGCCAGCGAATCAATGTTGAATTCGGAATTGTAGAGACTAATCGATTGGATCGCGCATACTGAGTCAGAGAAATTAGCAGCAGATCCGGGGAACGAGTACCGCCACTGGGAGTTAAGACCATCTTGGACCAAGTTAGTGTTATCGATTTTGACAAATGACGCCATTGTTGTTGTATAACTCTGTTAGGGTCGAAGACACTGACTACGTCTAGCTTTCTTCTCTATATTTAGGAAATCAAAGCTCCCGCGGATCTAAAATTTTATCAAAATTCCAACATCGATGACTAACGCCTGACCAATGTGCGACGTGCATTTATTGTATGCTCGGAAGATCATTTCCTGGCTTATTCCGGGCAGATTGTAATCCTTGAGAATGACTTGTAGATCTCGCTTCGAATTAGCCTTTAGGATGACGCACAGCTCTGAGTTTAAGCGAATCATCTTAGGTAGCGCAAAGAAACTATGAGCCAGAAGAATTGAGCTCAGTTTTTTTTTTGTAGTGTCGGCATCGGATGTAGAACGTCGATACCAATCTTTCGAATACGTGTTTGTCGGTTGTGATATCATCGAAAATCACTAATTCTGGCTTACTACTCGCGAGGGGAGTTCGTCGAATCTGATCAACCGTTGGAGCTGTGTCGGGGTCGTAGAAGGAGACGAATCCATCAAGCTTGTCGCGAAGGTAATCGTACAACGGCTGATTCGGATTGCGGCAAATGACATGGAGGTATGCATAGACATTCGGCGAGCTCTTGATAATATGAAAGGCCATGTTAGTCTTGCCAGATCCGCTCGGAGCGAGCATAATCATTCTATACAACGCGGGGATAGCTAAATCCTTAATCATAATCGATTTCCCAGGTCTATACTGCTTGGGAATCGCATTCGAGTAATCAGGAACTAAGCTCATGTTTTATCGTTCGATACTATATAGATTAGAAGAAAAATGAGTGGATTCTCATATCCCCAACCAACCTTCATTTCTGCTATCTACAACCCGGGATTCTATCTCTCGTTGGATGCAAACGGCTACTTGACCTATGACTACGCCAAAACCATATTTTTGGATAGGAATGACTATCGCTTGAGTTATCTAAGTGGAATTACGGCTGGAATAGGTAGCGCTGGAACAGCCCTGGTACTTAACTCAACTGGGTCGATTACAAGTGGAATCACATCATTAACAATGACAAACTTAATTCTAGGTACAGTCACTATTGGCTCTACTGAAGCTGGATATCTTAGCGGTCTCACTGCTGGTACTGCTGCTAACAGCAAAGCGTTGGTACTTAGCAACACTGGATCCATTACCGGCATTACTTCATTGACTACCGGAACAATCAACGCGAGTACCTATCAGCAAGATGGAACAACGTACAGTCTAGCATCGTTTTTGACAGCAGTCCCGAGTTCATTCACTTCGAGTGGTACTATCACAGCAGGAACAGTCAATGCGACTACTTATAGACAATCTGGAACAACGTACAATCTAGCATTGTTTTTGACGGCAGTACCGAGTTCATTCACTTCGTCCGGTACTATCACAGCAGGAACCGTTAATGCGACTACCTATCAGCAAGGTGGAACAACGTACAATCTAGCGAATATGCTTACGACTAGTACATCATCAATCTCATTAGGCGGTACTCTTAGTGCCAACACGGTCAGTTGTACCAATTTAACCCAGAACGGTGCCTCGTACAATCTAGCAAGCTTCTTAACATCAATCCCTAGCTCATTGAGTCTATCATCACTCACCGTCTCAGGCACAGGAGCTCAATTTAACACTAGTGCGGGCAACACTGATTCAATCTATTTACCAGTTGGATCATACGCTATGTATCTTCGAAACAATTCGAATATCATCTCAACCAGTGTAGGGTTAGCTTTCCTAAACGATTCGTCGGGAGTGTATAGTACAACTACCCGAGCGCAACTATTAGCACGTTAAGACGATCTAGTACTCAGTACGATGGTAGTGATATCGAATTCTACACAAAGGGCTCTGCTAGTCAAACAGGTGCTTTATATCGATTAGCTTCGCTTCATGGTACTACTGGTCAGCTTTCTATAGGAAGCAATAACGGTTATATGGATCTCAATATTCTGAAGGACAACGCTGGAGCATCAATTCGTATAGGAAGCTATCAAAGCACTGCCAATTGCTTCACAATCACTTACTCGTACGTTGGCAGTTCGTACGCTCAAAATCGTCTTCAATTTGACAATTACGGCTTCAGCGGGCAACAATGTTGGTTCGGTGATAACTCAGTCGCTATCAATAGCCAAGACGTACCACCCGCGAAGTTTGCCGTTAAGGGCGATACTACAAAGATGTATGGCCCATGGGATAGGGTTCAACGCTGGTCGAACGATCAATCTACTCAGATGACCGTTGAAATGTTAGTGTATAATGAATCAGGAGGTAGCAATAATAGCTCTGGAGGAGGAACCTGTTTAGGTACTATGACGAACGACCCGTTCAAGATCATGACTAATGGCTCTGCTAGGGCTCTGTTCAACACATCAGGTCGGTTTATGGTCGGCGGCAACTTTAGCGCAGAAGCGACCATTCACAGTGGCGGCGCATCATGGACTAACGAAGAGTTTTACACGAAGATCAACGCGTCCAGTATATGTTCGTACCGAGCCAATTGGTCATCCGCGAACTACTGGGGATGGGGAAGCGACGGTACGGTGGGCTCTATCAGAGCTGGTATATGTAATGCCTCGGGATCATGGCTGGGATATGTACCAATCCGTGGAGGTGCTTATACCAATGCCTCGGATGAAAGATTAAAGACAGATATTGCCGATGTCCCTTATGGTCTGGATGCGGTCATGCTTATGAAGCCACGTAAATATAAGATGATCCAGGAAGGAACTCAGCATGTCGGTTTTATCGCGCAGGAGCTCTATGACATCGTCCCTGAAGCAGTTCAGGAAGGCGCTAATGATGATATGAATGAGAATGGTTATCCAATCAATCCATGGGGAATTGATCTCGCTTCGCTGACATCAGTGTTGTGTAAAGCCATTCAGGATCAACAGGCACAAATCGACGAGTTGAAGAGAATTGTCTCGACTCTAATATAGATCTACCAATGGGTTGCTTCTCGAGTAAGGAGATTGAGTCAAACCTTGAGACGAACGATGTTCGAGGTCGAGGACCCTCGGACAGAGTTCCGAGAGTCTCCTCTCCACCGTCTCAGATAATAGGCTCTACACAACTGAGAGCTGACCAAATTGTTGTACTTGGTGATAGCGTATTTTTACCGACAAAAGACCCTGAAACAGGCGAAAGTGCGATACTCGATATCGAAGTGCCGACAAAAAAATGAGAGTCTATCGAGGCTATAAGAATCGATTGGTTAGAAATGGCATAAGCTAAGCTCACAGCGAGAAGGTCTTTACCGTTTCTTTCTTCTTTCCATACAGCCAAACCTGACCGCCGCTGGCGGACTCAGTCTGCGTGGATGCATCCGAAGTCGTTGGAAGTTTAGTATCAACCCATGCCTTAGCCTGAGTTGTTTGGGGCCGCTCTCGAATGATCAAGTTCTTCATGATTGTTTTGAGCTCAGCGATATTGAGATCGGCATCATCTCCATAGGAGCCGCCTGACTGAGCAATAATCCGTGGGTTAAGGAAAAACATCGTACTCTATTCGAATGAATTTCGAAGGGTCGCAGATCTTTCGAACAAGTTCGCTAAGCTCTGCTCTATAGTAGTCGAACGATAACATTTTTGAATTCGTCATCAGAAATTAAGTGATTCGAATACATATCCACAGTGATGACCTTCAATTGCTTGAGAACACTGGGATTGTCATTACCTAACTCGATCTCGCCCTTGCGCTTAAAATATTCGGCCTTGAGCGCCTCCAGTGGATCAACCAACTTCTCAGAGAAACTATGCTGGAGATGAGTAGCGGCAAGAATCTCCTTGAAGATTTTTTTTGTCATCGGTTGATAGTTGATCATACGACCTTACGACGATTAGGTTGAACGATAACGAGCATTCCTGCATCGAAATCAGGGATTCGAATGTACTTGCTTCCCAACGGTTTGTAGGTATAGGCGGAGGGCGTTGCCATGCCTTGAATGTCGTTGAGATTGTACGTCCGACCTTTGCGAACAACACCATCTAACTTTGGCTGACCTCCAAGGTGAGCTCTGCCCGCCCCGCGTAGGCCTCGACCGACTACGTTATCTGCCATTGATGATACAGTCCTCCCCACCTCGCGTTTAGATGCGATGTTGTCAAATTCATCAAGATCCATGTCAGGGTAGCCCTTTTTGAACAGTGTGTATTTCTTGAGCTTGCTGTTATAATTAGCCTTGGTAGCTCTCATTGCAGCGGTTGCAGCTTTGAGATTAGACTTCGCAGCCTTGCTATGTCTGGATTTAGTAGTTTGCTTTGCCTCATCATACCTTTTCATAGCTTCTCCATAATCCTGGAACGCAGCCTCGGCTTCGTCGTCTAGCAATTTTAGTGATACATATGGATCAATGCTCGTCTCCTTCATCGAGATGTTGCCTTAGTGGATTTAGTATTCCTTTTAAGAACTCCATCAAGTATTCCGAGATTCTGAGTTAGGTTATCTTGATTTGCGAAGCTCTTTAAAGAATTCACTGAGAATGAGTTTGGCATCGTTATCAGCATTAGTTAGATTCTTATCCATATCGGCATCAATACCGCTTTTAATTCCATGCCGAGCCTCAGCCTCGTCTGAACTCGGTGTGTATGGCTTTGGCGTTAATTCCCCTACAGTGTCATCGTCAGGCGATGTCGATGAATCAACAGCAAAGCTGTCCTCAAGCCGTTGTTTGCTACGATTTGAGTCATCATTCTTCAGTGGGTCAGATAATCGACGCTTTTTACCGATCAGACTCTCCCATACTTTCAGCGGTTCCGTAGTCTGATATCCAGGGAATACATTGGATTTTGCCTTTCTCAAATCACTGACATACTGAAGAAATCGTGGGTTTGTCTCCATTATAATCCTAATTGAGTCATATGTCGCATCCCAGTCAATTGCATCAACCTTAGCCCATTTCTTGCTCTTTGTCATATAAATCGTGGTACCATTTTTAATTATGAATTTAGTCATAAATCGTCCGTTTTTATCCACGGGGTGTAGTTGGAATTTATTAAACACTGGATAGATCTTGTAAATTTTAACCAATGCTTCTTTAGTTTGCTGGTCCTCGTCAGACTCGTAGTCATTTGCATCAGGTTTTACAGGAACTTCCACTGCTGTCTCCGCTGGTGTCTCCGCTGGTGTCTCAGCTTTTAACTCAAGTGAGGGCTCAGGGATTTTTTGGGAGCTTGTATCACTCAGACTTTTTTTTGCGGCCTCAATAGTCGCCGATGAGGTATCTGTTGAGGTATCTGTCGAAGCATCCGACGTAGTCTTTTTAGATAGTGATAGCGTCTTATGAGCTGACGCCCATTGAGTGTCTGCATACATCGAACGCTTGGCGAATGCTTGACGAACCCGTCGCTGGGAACGTTCTAACAAATCCAATCGCTTTTGCTCTCGTTTATTAATCAATTATTTTTGCTGTGGTTTTGAAAATTGATATCGTTTCTTCGCGATTCTTGGGACTGGCCCCTCCTCCCACTCGCCCATCGTATATTTATGAACGATGTCGTTTCGACGCTTTAGCATAGCATAGTACGTGGGAAGAACCTCATCGATTGGTAGATCAAACAATTCCTCGACCTGATTTTTATACGTGGGATCGGTGATTACATGCTTGTAGGCTCTGTCTTTACCTCCATTGATTCGAGCGAGGTGAAGCTTGATGTAGTCGCATCGCTGAATGTCAATGATCATATCGTTGAAGCGCGAAGTTTTCTCGACATAGAACCTAACTCTCTCGTGAATTTTTGCGAGCTCTCGCTTGTACATAGCGATTTTATAGTCCTTGTCGTGTTGCTTACAATATCCACTCTTGAGAGCGGTTCGAGAGCATTTCTCATTCGATTTGGTAGACGCGTTGCAATTGGGAGACGGTATCCGAGGGTGTATATAGGACCCCTGAGGGATCTTCGATCCTCTCCTTTCAACGTCGTTTGTCATGATTTTGATAAAGTTTTGGGTATATATATAGATGGGGATATTTAACTCGAAGATGAATATCGAATATATCGATACTGATCCATTCGACGCGGAGGGGGTATATGACAATCGATTCCTTGAGAAAGAAGTAAGAAAGAGAAGCCTACGCTTGAGCCAAAGCGTAGTGTGCATTTTGATCTACGGACGCCCTCAACTCCGCGAATCGTTAAATGTCCGGAAGATCTGAAGTCTATCACCCTCTAAGACTCTTGTCGCGGTGTTGAAACCCCGTTCCAATACTCCTTCTCGAGTGTCGATCTTCGATTCTTATTGATTAAGCGGAGATTATCCTGGGGCTCCCAGGAGTCGGGTTCATTACCAACCCACTTCACTAAATATTTGTATTTACCAGATCGCATTTTTTGTGGTCTAATATCTTTTCGGCTTCTAAGATATCACCCTTGTTAATTGTGGCGTCAGTTGTCTTCGATTGCACTATTTTCAAATCGTTTGGTGATTTGTAGAGTGTATGACCATTCTTTGACCTAATTTCAACTCGGTACCCGTCCATTCCTGCAATTGTATAGACAGCTCTACTCCATCTGGCAGCTTCCTTGTCAAATGTTCGCTTCTTAAGGCGGTAAAGGACGTTTGTACCAACTTCAAGCTCGTTTTCAATTTTTTCTGCTTCCTCTTGGTTATGTGTTATCTCAGCTTCTATAACTTTACCTTTTGCATCGTTAGGACTCATACCAATCAACCGATGAATGGTGCTATTGTAGTTTGTAATAATATCATTTACCAGTTTTTGTGTGATTCGCTTCGGATTGATTTTGGTTAATCGCTGCTTTACGGTTCTGTTGAATCTTTCGATTTTACCCATAGTACCATGATCACCAGGTTTGTTATTAAAATGTTCGATCTTTTTGGATTTGAAGAATTCTTGTGCTTGGGTGTTCATGAATTCGCTTCCATTGTCGCTGGTGAGTATATCGACCTTATTACTACGAACAAATGTTTTAAGAGATGTGAGCACAGTTGGCGCAGTCTTATTCGTCAATAGCTTAGCATACCCAAGGCGAGAATTGATATTGATAGCCGTCAAAATTGGTCGTTTTCCCCAGAACGCAAGATCCATTCGCCATGAATTGGGGTTATGAGAAGCAATTTTGAATCCATCGTATTTCCGTTTTTGCTCTTGAAACCGTTGTATGCCTGTCTGGGTCGCATACCATTCCTTCACAGCTTTGAATGTGATTTTGGGGTCTAACTCCTTTGCCTTCTGATACAAAGCCTGAGCACCGACATATCCCGTTTTAGGGTCATAATATAACTTTGCCAGTTGCTGATCCATCGTACCTACTAGCTCTGCTCTATATATTTATGAGACAAAAAATATCTCTCTAATTAGTTGCTTAGATTAGCCAACTTCGTTTAAATATCCAAAGCTACGGTGGTGATACCATCCTCAAGTACTCGACGCTTGTCGTAGTAGTAATTGAGAGCTGTTTTAGTTTGACTATAGGTAATGATTGACTTAGTCTCCTTGCTGAGTCTAAAGCCTTTGTTTGTACCTTGCAGTGCGATGCGATCACGGACAACACTTTCAAAGCCATCTGGGTTGAGTACATCACTGTTCCGACCACCTCCCTGCTGCACTCCCTTGGCACTAACCTTGACCTTGTAAGATTAGTCAGGTAGATAGCAGATATAGTTCTTTGAAGATAGTGACACTATAGCATCACCAGACCACCCATCCTTGAACAAACCAGGTGTGCGACGATCGAACTTAGAGACCTCGTTGTTATAGTCGCGTGGGAACCAATCATACTTATGCTGCTTGAAGTGCTCGCATAGCTCAGGTTTGATACAGTTTTGAAACGGATCTTCACAGCTGAATGTGATGTATGCCGAGTCTGTGTCCATCTCCTGGTATTGAAAGTCCGAGCGATCGAAGCAGAAGTTGATACAGTCATAGTAGAACTGTAGCATGCGTAGTTTAGCAAGCTGATAGATGGCAATCGACAAATGGATCGGATTCTTGTTCTTGAGTCGCCGTTTCTTCATGGTAATCTCGCACGCATCCTGAAGCTCCTCAAGTCCATGAAATGTGAAGTGCTCAATTTTGCTCTTGATGGCTTTGTCGTTAGACTCGTACTTTATCTCCTTGTGCTTACTCATGTCCATACCAGATCGACCGAAAGCGCTGTTTCCGACCATCTTCATCATTTCAGCGATCATAGCCTTGGGCTTGTCAGCATCACACTCCGGTCGAGCGTTAGAAACCGCCTCCATAAATGATTCAAATGCTTTGTGGGAGTTGGCTTTGATGAAACAGTAAGTTTTGGTGATCTCCATTCCGTGAGCGATGTACCACTTGAGCAACGGAGCATAGATAAGAATCTTTTCACCAAAGTAGCTACCAATTAGCTTACGAGCTGGCTTTGCTCGGCTTTGTTTGCGTGCTTCGTTGTACTCAAACATGTGCTGACCAATTACATTCTCATCGCTGCAGTCGATTAGCGTGTTCTTGAAAATAGAGGTCATCTCACTAAAGTACTCTTTGAGATGTGGTGGGGTACGAATATCACACTCGTGGAAGCCAAATACTTTGTCATTGACAATGTCGTCGATAATACCAGGATAGGCATCAATCGTAGTCAATCGCCCACAAGGCATCTCATTACCGAGTGCCCATAGGTACAAAGCATTGGCATCGTAGCCGATAATCTTTTTACAAACCTTGTCCCCGCGAATCATCGCCTCATTTCGCTTGGCATAGCGATTGAAGATGATTGAAGGACCACCAGCGATGTTAGCCTTCATCTTAGCATAAATATCTTTCTCTTCCCTATCGATGCTATAGACAAGCTTATCCGAGTTGAGCTCAAGCAACTTCTTGTAGCGAAACCCTTTGATGGACATGTTTTTACGAGCGGTGTTGCACTTCACACAGCTGATCAAGATGTTGCCATCGATATGCCCAAGCTTGTTGTTTATTCTATCGGCTGAAGCAGTATCAGCGGTCAGCTGACAGTAGCATAGACCACACAGATACTTTTGCTGTTTGAGAAGGATGTCAAGGTGCTCAGTAGTCATATTGAACTCTCTTTTAGCCTCAGCATCCTGGCTCTTGTATCCACTCATGCGTTTGGATGGGAAGCTAAATACTTTCGCCGAATTGGTGGAGTACTGAAGACTGTTGAAGAAGATTTGATACATGACTTTCTCTGATAGACCTGGGAGAGATACACCATCGGTAAACATATCCAGACCGAATCGCTTGAACAATTCTCGTTGAGCCTTGATAGCCTTGATAAATGGAACTACATCAAGATTGTTGTACCAAATAAGTAGGTCCTTGATCGACTTCATTCCATAGTACTTCCAGACAAACTGTACCCGCTTGTAGTCATCATCACTGATGCTGGTATTACGGAGCTCAGTGTCAAAGGCTGACTGAGGAGGCACTTCAGTTTCGTTGAATACATTGAATGAGGTAATGTACTCATATGGGAAGATACCCTTACCCAGACCGCAGACGCATCGAAACTTGTCATCACACTTGCAATCACCAAGGTATGTTGATAGGTATTTAGCGTAGCTTGTACCTGCTGGTACATAGTTGCTAATGTCTAGCATTTTCATGTCCGACGTGGCGATGCACATGTAGCTTTAACCGATTTGATGTTGTCGGTTCCAATGGTAGCGAACAGTCTGCCTTGATTAGGTTGATATCGTAGCGCCCTGAATTAAAGCCAAGGACTGGTACCTGATCCAGAGTTTGCTTGACCTTACCATAGTCCGACCGTTTCTTACCATACCCAAGCTTGCTGTGAAAATCAAAGAAGCCGGCAAAATCTCCAGATTGAATCCAAGCATCCTGAGTCTTGTACGTATTACCAAGAGGAGTACCTGGAACCTCCATGCCTGTCAAACCTTGAGCGTCGGTTATCTTACGAAGCAAGGCCTCATACTTGGAGACATTGTATTTCTGGATCTTCGCTCCGACATCATTAATGTACTGGGACATATCCTTGAGCAATGCCTTCGGATTATCATTTACAAAGCAGCGAACCCCCTCCGTCAAGTATCAGCTACAGAGACGGACACCGGGATGTGCTCGTTCGTGATGACAGTATTCTCCCCATGTTGAGTCGCCGTAATCTTAAGAATGGCCTCAAAGTCATAAACAATAAAATGATCGATGTATTGATCGGTATTCTTGATAGAGTACTTTGTCAGTAGCGAACGAATTGTATTTGAAGCTGGGCGATAAATAGTCGGGTCTTCAGGGAATGATTCCATATTTACGAGCTCACACTGGTTCTTCTTATGGTTTCAAAGCTTGTCGGAGCTGACAAACACCATCTCACACTTTGGGCATTGGTATTTACACTGAAGCATGTCAATATTCCTAATGTAAAGAGCATGATTCTCGTGAGATAGAATATTGATAACATCGTACTCCTTGTCAGAACGTCGGGTGCATTCAACATTTCCCGTCTCCACATCCATCATGAATACATTAATGCTTAGCTGAAAGCAGTCCTCAAGCTCATCAAACTGGAGAATGTCGATTGGTTTGAAACTGCGAAACAGGCTTAGTGTATAATTGATGTCCTTGTACGAGCAGTCCTGCTTGAATGTCTGCTTTACCAGAGCTTGAATTCTACGTGGATCCTTTTTTGGTTCATCTTGCTTGTGGTATGCGATGCAGTGAAATACGCACTTGTTGTTAGTCTTTGGGAAGTTGATTACACTCTTGTTGTCGCGGATATTCTTTGGAATGACAGCTTTACTATCACCCAGTGCGTGTTCGCGCTGATAGATGTAAATCTTGAATCCAGTGATTGCCTTTACCAGATATCCCGATTTGGGGTAGTTAAGCTTGTCAGCTAATTCCATCGAACGAATCTCCGAAATGACCTTCTTGCGAATATCACCCTTGCTATTGATAGCAATCGGTGAGCTGAACACCGAGGTGTTGCTCAAATTCGGGTGGAAGTATCGGGTATCGCTATCATCTGTTCGACTAACGAGGTTGTATCCAAGTGCAATATTAATCTTGAAAGCAGATTTCTGGCTCGCAAGTACGTTCTCGAGTGTGTCGTAGAATTCTGCTGGCTGAATCCCCTCGTATAAATGAGATTCGACATGGTTTCCTTGGTAGAAGCGATATTTCGGGTCAGCCTTGTAGTCAGGAGACATGTGCTTCTTGAGAGTATCGATACCAACATTGTACTGCTTAGCTACCAGCTTCATATTTTGGGGGTTGGAGATGTTGCTGACAAATACCATCTTTCCAGTACGACAGCGTACCTTAACACGGAAGCTACTACCCCATTTGATAGGTGTAATATTCAATCTCTTTAGACCTTCGAGCTCGTATGCAAACATGTTGCCTATATATAAGCGTGGCTATATTATTCTCGTAAATTTGACTTTATAATATTTTGGATCTTGTCTCAGGATCGACTTTATATCATACTAATATACAAAAAATCTGAAATTAATTCAAATATTTGACTTATGCATTGCTGGAGGTTTTAAGCCAGCCTGGTGTTGTCATTGCCTATTAGGCTTGACTTTTTATCAGAAAAAAATTAATTAATTAAGTTCGGTTTCGCTGTTAGGTTCGACTTTGTCTTCAATAAGTTCGGTTTAGGCTTACGCTTTTGAGCTCGAATTTGGTCTCTATTCTTATCGTCGTAGCTCTTTTGGTATGGCAAGCGAGTGTCCCGTGTGCGCTGATAGTAGCGCTTTTGTGCGGCATTGATTCGCTCTTTGTTAGCTTGGTATTGCTTGGCTGAGTACGCCATCTTTGTATATTACAAACTTTATTTTTATCAGGGTGAATTTTTTTTTTTAATGCAGCATGACGATCCAAGAATCAGCTGAAATAACTCAGCGTGGGAATAGATCGAGTGACCTGCCCTTATCGCACGCGCCATGTCCAAGTCGGGACCTAACATACTGGCGATATTATAGTATCGTTCGATGCTCTCACGAATCCCGCCACTTTCACCCTCTCCGATAGGTGGTAACACATTTTTCAGCTTCAATCTCTTCACGGGATTTTGAATGTACGGGAGTTTAATCTCGGTACCAATAATGGGAGACTTGCGCCAACAGCGTCCTGATCACCTCGAAAGCCTCCCCTCGATTCGCGATGGTCGCCGTCTGGATGAGAGCACAGCCATCTTCATCTCCGGAGAATCAGAAGAACATCCACACGGCGTTCAAGTCAGTAAGAAGTGCCATTACTGGGTCTTTGCGAGCGATTAGATCCAAAGCGATCAGCTCCCGACGTAGCCTGGAACTCGGAGTTATTTTGGAGTGTGGACTAAAAAAATCAATTGCCCCCACTGAATACGTCCAGTGTTGTTACAAACTGGTTCACCTTCGCCGAAACTCCAGGCTTTTGGCTGGCTGCACCGGTTGTCGTCCTGGCTGCTTGTTTGCGATATGAATCTGCAATCTTTCTTGGAACCACGAATATGAAGTAAAACTGATCCGTGTTGAGGCGAGCATCATCCTTCAACCACTTGAGAAACTTGTTCATTGGCGCAGCTTTGATACCATGGTCCTCGTTGAGTGTCATCTGCAGCCCGTAACACTTGTTTCCATCTGAGATGAATGCATCCAGCGCTCCAAACGTTTTCGATGTCGGCCGGTAGTACGTCCAGCCCTCAGCAAGCTGTAGTTTGTCAAGAGCAGTGAAGCGTACCGTTTGCATCTCTTGTGGAATGGTCAAATCGTTCAGAGTTGTCGAGCACAGCGAGCGAAAGTGTAGTTTTTTCTGCTGGGGCAGACTTAACCATTTGTGGCAGAGCATCTCGTATATCTTGCCGCGGACCACAGACGTACTTCCCGAGTCATCATCATCGTGAGTTATAGCGAATTCCGATATTTTATCGAGGCTCTCTCCATGCACTTTGGCAACAACCAATTCGGCGATGTGCTTGGACAGAAAATCCAAATGGTAGTCCGCGCGAAAATCAGCCCGGGTAGGTACCATTTCAAGGACACGATGGCTATAGTCTTCCTCCTTCACAGAGTGATTGCTTCTTGCATAAGAAATGATGTTCATCGCACTGAATGAGTTGACTGCCTCATCCAGTGTATTTTTGACGTTCACGTTAGACGCTCTCGTGAAGATGAACCGAGGAATTCCACCGAAGATGTCGTATCTCGAAACCAAGTCGTCTTCGGCAAGTTGCAAGTTATCGGGAAGCAATGAGTTGTACTCTCTCAGCTCCTCCAAGGTCCACGCTGGCATGATATACGTCCCCCCGTCCACTTTTGCGAAATCCTGTATGCCTTTAACACCAGGTGAAGCAAACAAAATCGAGACTCCGCTCCAGCCAACAAGTTGTGTTGATGCTGCCTCGACAAGCCGGAGCACACGGCGTTGCGTCTGCAGCGAAACAACCTCCTCTCCGTCCAATTCAACAAATTCCTTGCGTTCGGCATCGTACTTGCGAAAGTCCGAGCCATAGTTCAACACCAACTCGTATGGGAGCAGCTTCTTAACATCCTCTCGCTCACCAAGAATGAGTTGAAAGATGCAATACAGGTAGAACCGACTCTTCCCAATACCGGGATTCCCCGTGACAATCAGGTTGGAATCCTTGCCTGGTTCACTATCCTTGCCTGGTTCAACGTATTCGAAGCTTGACTGTACTTCGTTCATCAACTCGGTAAAAATCACACGATACGCCTTCCTCTCCACGATCACTTTATATTCGATCTTTTTGTGCGCCAACGGAGGGAAATCTCTCATCTCGAAAAACCTCGTAACTTGGTTGATCTCTTTCTTGTTCTTGTCCACTTTGCGCTTCTTCGGCAGCGGAAGGAAAGACTCACCAAACCATCCATCCGCTCGACAGCGTTTCCCCTTCCCCGGAACCACCACCAGCACGTGCACAGGGACTTTTCCAGCTTTAACATCGTCCTTCGTGAGTCGGAACCGCACGTCTTCCTCCGATAAGTCAACCAAGTTGAGTGGCGCTCCCGCAATGTCCAACAGCTTCAGCCCAGTGGTGTCACTCACACCGTTCTTCACGTCTGCCTCCGTCAGCCATCCCCCGCCCTCCGTCTTCGCCAAAAAGAGCTGCAGCTTGTCAGCATCGATGTCCTTGAAGTCATTCGACTTCTCCGCCTTGATCGCCTTCTTCAATTCATCCACCGAGTCGTTCTCGTCCACCCGCACCGAGAACACGCTTTCCGCCACACCAACGATCGCACAGAAAAGCTTCACCATCTTTTTTTCAGGCGGCGGATTCTGGAATGAGGAAGAAGGGAGGGAGAAATTCCGAGCGTATTTAAGCGGAGATGAAGGTGTGACATTGACTTCCACCCAATGATGAGACGCCACATATATTATAGTCGCGCTATTCCTTGCGGTAAAAACTGCCGGCGTAATGTTCTACGAATATTGTTTGTATCAATTAGTTTGAATGTTGTCGGTCCAGCAGTAACTGTTCTAAAACTACGCCAAGATCCAAAAAGACGTCGCTTTCGCTCTCAGGTGGTCGAGAGGTTGCGTCGTCAAAATAGCTGTCTCAAAAGAAGGTTCTAGGAATGTTCTCGGCGGTAAAATACGGTAAGTAAAAAAATGACGGTATAATGTGCCGCTACCTACTACTATCAGTTTCATTTACGATCAGGGCAGCAACGAGTTCCGTTTGAAAGTCTTCGATCCTTCATTGCGACGACAGCGATTGCTCGCAAAGCTGAATCCAGACCAGCGCGATCTTCTGCTTCGAGGCCAAACACTATCGAAACACTGGAAAAAACGTGGCCCAAGGCTTGCACCTGGTACTGATTTCAACATTCAGACAAAATTTGGTGACGTCGAAGGTCAACCACTGTGCTTCATGTCTGTGGAGCGTCCCTACAAGCGCTGCTTGAACTTACAAGCCCGATTAGCGCGGAAGAAAGCGATCAAAGCGAAGTGGATTCACCCAGATGAAGACGCATTTGAAGATTTTTGGTCGGAAGGAATGTCGTTGGCTGAAAGATGGATTTCTTTTCCGCACGTGTTAGCTAAGACTTCTCAGTTGCCGAGTCTAAGTCCAACGACGAACGCCGGTCTCGTAGGAATGGTGCAGCTGAACAAGGTGGGCTACATATTGGATGCTGCAAGCAGCAGGGAAAACCAATATATTTTATCTTAACAAATATAAAGTTAATAGTATATAAAGATGACGTACTCACCCGGTCAATATCTCGCTAGTAAAGAGCGTATCAAGGAAGCGCAGAAGCGCTACTACCAGCGCACGCGCGAAGCTCGTCTATCCTGTCAAAAGGGGTATGACGATAAGAATAGGGACCAAATTCGAACACACAAGCGGAAGCCCAAATGCGAACTTAGTGCCAGAGAAACCAAACTTAACGGTGAAACCGAACTTAGTTAATTAATTAAAAAAAAATCTCACATAAAAAGTCAATCCGTATATAGACGATGACTGACGGTACCACGCTTACGATTTTGAAGGATGCCCTCGGTGACCTTAGTCAGTACCATTCGTCTGGGTGGTTCTGGCATGCAGTAGAGGGTGAATGGATACCTATAGGTAAAACGCAAGTTTATGCGTGCCCTGGCTATCGACCTAATGTCAACCCACGGTGTTATTGCAACACCCCGATCAAGCGACACTTCCTTATTATCGACATCGATGAGAACCATCACTTCGTTGGTTCAGAGTGTGTTAAGCTCTTTGGTGGGCACTATAAGGCGTGCCTCGGCTGCCAATGTCGGTACCGAGGTAGCTACAAATACTGTAAGGAGTGTCGAGACCGTGGTCTGACTTCTTTTAGTGAGACGAGGTTAGCATTTGGTAAGTACAGAAATCGAAAGCCAGAGTCGTTATTGGGGGTGGATGACTCCTACATCCGCTTCCTATTTAAGTGTGATATCGTATCTGAAGCCTCTAGACTGGATTTAGCTCGTAATTTACTCCCAAGAACGGTTATTGGAGGCAAAGACAAGTACAGTGATAAGACATTCAATTGGGTCAAGGCTCACGATCCAAAATACTATCGCTGGTTGCAAACGCGCGACAGACCCTACGTCAAGTATTTGAATTAATTAATTTCGAAAAATTTTGTATGGGGCACAGATATAAAGTCGATCCTGATACAAGATCCAATGATTATAAAGTCATTTCCACAGGAATAATATCGCCAATAATATATAGGCAACATGTTTGCATACGAGCTCGAAGGTCTAAAGAGATTGAATATTGATGCTGTTCGCTGGGGCAGTACCTACCGCGTTAAGGTGCGTGGTAGAACTGGTAAGATGGTTTATGTTAGCAACGTTTCCCGTCCGAGCAATCAGAAGCTGCTAGCTAAGCAATACAAGATCTCTGTCGAGTCTCTGAAGAAGCACATGCCCCCGAATTACAAGACTGACCCCAAGTATCGTTTCTACAACGGAAAACACATGGAGTCGCACCTGTATGAAGGTATCCAGCCTACTGAGTTCTACGACAAGCTCGAGAACGTGCTTGCAAGCCAAACTAACGCTTTCAAGGTAAACATTGCTCTTGGCTATGATCTCGTAAACCTAACGGATGGTAGTTTTACCCAGTACTGGCACCCGAATCTGGCTAATACTTACGTATTTAAGACCCCTGTTGCTACCAACAGTCGATCTGACATTCGTAAGAAAGTTATCTCAGAGATCAGGTCGATGGAGTTGGCTAACACGCTGAACTACCCCAAATCGGGGTATAAGCTGAAGTCAATCACTGGGTTCAAAATTTACATCTACTTTCGCGAGCATGCAGTCGGCGATAGCGAAGCTGTTATCCCACAGAATATCCGCGATAACAAGCACGTAATCAACTTCCCCAAGGCCAATAACAAGTGTGTGTTCCACTGTATCGCATGGTACTTACATCAGCATGCTAAGAAAGATCCTCGTCGGATCCAGGCCCAAGCGAAGGAAGTATTCAAGCGCTACTGCTCCTACAAGGGTATCAGCTATACGCTTAGTCTGTTCCGTAGCTTTAAGCCGTTTGACCTCCTACAGCTCGACGAGCTTGAGGAATGCTTTCATTTCGGTATTAACGTCTACTCAATGGATGTAAAGACCGGTAATGTTGAGTGTATCCGTCGTTCGGAGAGAGAAGGAGTGGCTATGGGTATTCTATCACATGAGAAGCATGCTTTGTACATCAAGAACGCTGATATGCTTCAGTCCAAGTACCAATGCTCGAAGTGTGAAATGATTTTCGTTAGCTCTACTAAGCTACGCGACCATGCCAAAAATCAGTGTGAGCTTGTAAACATCGAGAGCTTTCCAGCTGAGCCAACTATCTATAGACCAGCCCCGAACACTATTCGATCAATGCTAAACAAGTACTCCATCAAGGGCATTGACCAGTACCTAGATCATTATCTCGTGTATGACTTTGAGGCCATTCTAAAGCTAGTTATGACACAGCATGGTGAAAATACTGTCTTCACCAATGAGCATATCCCCGTATCAGTATCTGTATCGGATAGCTTAATCGAGGAGGTGCGTTGCTTCGTCAGCGATGAACCGAAGATGCTACTAACGGACATGTTCGAATATATTCACCAGGTATCGATCAAGATCCAGCACAACGTGCACAAGTACGAGATCCTCCTGCGGAAAATTATCGATGCTCACGGCTTGACTGGTATGGAGATTCCAGGTGCTAAACTCGACAAGACCTATAAGATGATCGATGTGGATGGTTGGATTAAAGAAGGGAGATATGTCAGCTTCTTCGACTTCCATAGCACCCTCGGGTTTGGTAAGCAGAGGTCTGACTATGGTAGGATAAAGCAGCACCTTGATCAAGTTCCAGTGCTTGGGTTCAACAGCGGTCGCTACGATGTAAATCTGATTACGAACGATCTCTTCGCCTTTGTTAGTACAGACAACATCAAATCGGTAATCAAAAATCCTAGCTACATGTGCATTGCGACCTCGAACATGAAAATGCTCGATATTAGCAACTATGTACCAGCTGGTACGAGCTATGCAAAGTACCTCAGCACATATCTAGGCGACTGCAAATGCGACAACAAGATTCGATGTGTCTGCGGCTTAGGTAAGGGCATTTTCCCGTACGAGTTCATTACCTCGTTCAACGTTCTAAGTCAGACTACGATTCCTCCTAAGCCAGCTTTCGATAGCGATCTCCGTGGAACTAGCATCAGCGATGATGACTATAAGCGCGTGCAATTCGTCTGGGAGCACTATGGGATGAAGTCGATCAAGGACCTGCTGACAACAGCACAACAACTTGGATGTGGTACCTTTCATCAATGCCATAAAGGCTCAGCGTGAGTTATTCAAGCGTTTTGAACTTGACATGTTTGCTGATGGTGTATCCCTACCCGGTCTCTCGGAGAAAGTCATGTATCAAACATGCTTCGACAATCTCCAATATGCTAGTAAGACGTCTCCTCAAGCGTTTCGATTCCCTAGCAAGCGTATGAGCGGCTACAAGAGTCAGGATGTTGAGGCTAAGCGCGAGTTTGGTATGACGTTAGGACACCTAGATATACTGTTAAATCAACAGAAGTATCTTTGTGGTCTTTGCTACGGACCTTTGAGCACTGAAACTGTCTCAGCTGATCGAATCAATAACAAGCTTGAGCACATCGACGGCAACATCTTGATTAGTTGTATTTCGTGCAACACCGCTCGCAAGGATATGTCTCTCAAGGGTTTCCGCTACAAGAAGCTGCTCGAGTTCAACTCAGAGCGACTGGTCTATTCCATTGACAAGGAGGAGAAGGACATCTACGGTAAGATGAAAGCTAACATTGCTGGTGGTCCTTCCATTATCTTCAATCTCTACGCTAAGCGCAATGAGACGAAGATTCGTGGTGGGAAGCTGTGTAAGAAGGTAATCGGGTACGATGCTAAGGCTCTATATCTCTGGGCTCTCGGTAATGACATGCCATGCGGAAGACTTACAACTATCGAAGCTTATCCAGACATTGTTGAGGATATCAAGAACGATAAGATCTTCGGCTTTCTCGAGAGTGGTATTCAGACACCAGAACACTTGAAGCAGTATTTTGGTGAGATGACCCCCATCTTCAAAAATACACTGATTGACTGTACGGATGAGAGTATCATTGGTAAACATATGTATGACTACAACCAAACACGAGAGAAAAGCAGATCGAAGCCAGCTCGCAAATTGATTGGCAGCTACTTTGGTGAGAAAATCCTAATCTACACACCTTTGCTCAAGTGGTACCTATCTCATGGTATGGAAATCACCCAGACATACAGCTTCATCAAAGCTAGCTCACACAAGGCATTTGCTCCATTCATGGAAGCGGTGTCTAGCGCTCGGCGAGAGGGTGATGTTGACAATTCCAAGGCTATGATTGCTAAAATGATGAAGCTAGTAGGGAACAGTGGTTTTGGTCGATCTGGAATGGACATGAGCAAGCACAAGGAAATTAAGTATGAGTCAGATAAGAAGGCAGTTGCTTCAAAGATTGAGCACTTCACCTTTCATGGATTAGAGGAACTCAACGATGCTTGCGAGCTTACTATGATGAAGCGCAGGTTAAAGCACAAGAACCCGATCCATTTGTCGATTGCTATCTACCAGCTCGCTAAGCTACGCATGCTCCAGTTCTACTATGATTGCATCGACTTTTACTTCGATCGTTCAGACTTTCAGTATCTGGAGATGGATACGGACTCCGCCTACATCGCGTTGAGTTGTGATAATCCGTTCCAAGACTGTATCAAACCTGATCTACGTGAGCACTCAAACAGCACAAGTATGATTGGTTCCCACGTGATTATAACACGGATGTGGCTAAGTTTGATCGTCGAACCCCTGGTCTATTTAAGGATGAATGGTCAGGTGATGCTATGGTCTCATTATCCTCCAAAAACTACATCTGCTATCTACCAGACGAATCGTACAAGGTCAAGGTTTCAGCCAAGGGTGTGCGACAGGGTCGTGGACGCAACAGTGATGTTCTTAGCCCTAATGGGTTCGAGTCTGTTGCGCGAGATCGTATCACACTTCAAGGCACTAACAAGGGGGTTAGACTGTCGAAAGAGACTAAATCTATCATCACCTACAGTCAGACAAAGACAGCGCTATCATATTTCTATGACAAGCGGCTTGTGCTTGAGGATGGTATTACTACCGTAGCTCTTGATATTTAATCGCTATACAAGCTATCACATTTTTTTTTATGTCCATCTAACATATACCATGGATGAGATACTTACGAAACTTTACTATGACACTAAAACTGGCTATATCGGTGCTCAGGCTCTACATGAGAAGGCTCGTGAGTTAGATCCCAAGATAACTCTAAAACTGGTGAAGGATTGGTATGCTACACAGTTAGAAATTCAGAGATTCCAAGAGCAAAAGCAGGGATTCGATGGGTTCGAAATCGCCTCACATAACCCGTATTCTTGGCAAATCGACCTTGCGTTCTGGGGAAAATAACCGATTCTGACTGGTATCAACATTAACTCCCGCATCGGAGCTCAAAAGCTCAGCAATTATTTAAAGCAAAGAAGATCGAACGCTTCAACAATGAGCCTGGTGATCACGGTACTATGGGGAAAATCGAGCGCTTCAATAGAACGCTGAAGCAGAGACTAACCAAAATGTCTCCTCAGAGGATTACGCAAAAGCTCATCAGCGACATTATTACTAACTACAACACCACTTCTCATCGATCAATTGGAATGACACCCAATGAAGCCAAAGGCAAGGTAATTGAGGCTGAGTTGAACCATAACCAGGCAGAAGCTGATAAAATTGATAATGAGCTCGAGCTTGGTACCAATGTCCTTTACCGACTAAAGAAGAGGACGTTTGATAAGGAATCTGCTAGGTGGAGTAAAGCCGTGTACTCGATTGTTGGAATGGATGGTTATCGCGTCCAAACCAAGTAAAAAAATGGGCACACACTCTACAAGGCTCCCAATGATCTCAAGATGGTGCAATCGGCGACGACTGAAGCAACCATCAACCGAGGTGATATCCTTGAAGCAGAGAAGATCTTAGACCACAAAAAGTTGCGAACTGGAAAGTACAGATACTAGGTTCAGTGAGTTGGTAATGAACCTGATTCGTGGGAGCCAGTCTCAAATCTCCGTTTAATGAACAAAAACAGGAGATCGACTATTGAAAAGGAGTACTGGGAGGCAACAAAGAGCTGACGTAGTCGCTCCGGACGGGGGTTTCACCCCGCGTCAAAAAAATGAGTCATAATCAGCTTGTAAATAAATTCGATAGAGACATCCTCTGTAAGCTTTTGACTCAAGTACACTATTTGACGTTTTTTTTGGTGAGATTTTTGGAAAAATATATGACTTGACATATATAGTAATTCCTTCATAATGTGTTCCAGCTGATTAGAAAAGGACCGTGAGCTTGCTAAGCTACGGCGAAAGTTGTGGATCATCCAGGAAGTGAGCCGAATTAAAAACGAGTAGCTGGATCTTGATGCAGCTTCAAATTTTCGTAAGACAGTAGTTAGCCGTAAGTATCGATACGAATTGGAGACAATATTTGGCGTTCATTTCCACTGCATCAAGGATCGTTACCTAAGCCATCTAAATGAGCGAAATCACATCTGTCATTCTTATGTCTGATTTCGTCACGACTCGGTCATGCCAAGCTACTGGTAATTATCTACTCATTTTTTTTTATGATTCTGATGATATAGACACAATGTTCCCCAATTTTACATCCCTCGCTCAGAGAGAGCAGAAACGACAGGAGCTTCTTGAACGATCTCAACATCGTGTTCGGCAAGCTAATGCGAAGCGTGAAATGTACGAAGGTGCATCGTGGGCGACGGATATTACCAATCGTATCACTACTGTAGCGAAGAAATCAACTGAATCTACTCAACAATATGAGTGTTGGTCCTGACGGGCCTGTTCCAACAGAAGTTAAACATACCTTGAATGATATGATTGATCAGGTGATTGCCCAATCAGACTTTAAAAAAATCTGAATAATGAAAACTCCAACATAAACCCTGATGTATCAACTGATCCTGCAGTAAATGTTCGCCCCCCTATGGTAGATGTTGGAGTCGATAATAGTGCTCGAACAGTAGAAAATGGAACTAACACTCCTCGTGTTAAAAAACATGATCAAAACGTTCAAGCTCTACCTATTACATCAGATGTCGCGGTTGGTGAGGATGAATCACCAACAGTTGATACTCTATTTAGCGATGATGAGCAAATCTCTCAAAGCGAATTTAAGAAAGCGGTTGGGGAAATATTTGAGGTTTATCCGATTTTTGCTCAACTCGGTATTCATCCCCCTTGCTTCTAATGGACGTCAGCTAACGAAGTATTATATTGGAAACGGAGCTAAGACATACAGTATTGGATTGAACAAGATTGTTTTAGTTCCAAGCATTGATTGGGAAGAGACATACGATCATATTGGATTTTCCATCACAAACGATGTTAGATTCCTCAGTTATGTCAATGAGAAACGTGAGCGAAGTGAGATGGGTAAAGAGGATAAAAATGCACCGCATCAGGTATGGGAGAGGCTTATTGGTAATAAGCGTAGTCTATCAAGCACACCGCTTAACTATAAACAAAGCAAACAGCGGCTTGAAGACAGTTTTCTCTTCGATAATTCAATATCCACAACTTCTGATCAGGCTGATAGTAAATTAAAAATGTATTTGATCGTTGCTAAAAACAAGGAACTACTTGAATCCAATGGTTTAATGAGGAAGATTGTTCCTATCCTCAAATGAACCAACAAAGCAACCCCTTTTGATGCGAACGGTTATGTATGGATCAACAGAAGTACTATTGGTGTTTTTGGTAAGGAAAGTAATCAAATGAAGCCGGCTATCACCAAGAAGGTCAATTGGCAACTTATACTCAAATCATTTGTAGATATGGTCAGATCGAAAGGACTTGAATTAGAGGTGATCGGGGTTGAGGAGAAAGAAATTGATGTGGATGATTTCACAGAAGGTGAAGGAGAGGCACGCCAGGGTACATTGACTGGAATTGATGAAGATATGAATCAAAGTCTATCTAACGCCGACAATGATGCTAAACTAATCTTAACTGATTATTACAGGAAAATCAATTCTAAAGATGTTAAAATCCCGTTCAGACTCAAACCTACCGTTGAGGCTAAGGGTACTGTTAAAACTCATCCTGAATACTACTTTGGTGAGCCATCTGAAACCAGACCATTGACTATTAGATATGGAAAACACAAGCAAGTATCGGGAGAGGCGTGGAAGGGGTTGATGAAGAATATCAGATGGATGGATACATTCCTGTCGCTGCTCGATGGATTTGAGGATTCGGATAAATATCTTAAGGAAGTTGAGTATCCATTCCCATCAAATGATGAGGAAGCAGCAACATTGGTTGAAAGTAAGAAACTTGATCAACAAAGACGCAAAAATCTTGATAATAATCTTAAAATATTGAATTAAGCAATCATGGATACGGCTCATGATATCAGACGACAAGGTATTGAACCATATTTAAAATTAATTTTCAAAAGCTTCACGATGACTCTGAACGGGCTTATCAGGAAGATGGTGAGGCTCAAAAGCGATATCATGAATCAAAAAATGCTGTCAAAGGAAATAGCTCAAAATCAGCTCGATCGGCACTAAAGGCAGCGAAATCAGCTATGAGAGCTACTAAAGCTGTATTTAACGTGAAGGCTACAAGATACAGCGATGCAGCTCAAGAGATCGAGGAAGATGACGAGTTCGCAAAGCGTTCTCGCGGAGAGGGGCTTAAAGGTCGTGGTCTAAGAGGAGCAGGTGTAGCCCCCCTCGACGGAGTGGTCAGACGTGGAAGAACCTATACTTGCTACCGAGTTGTCGATAAAAGTAGGCACTTGGCGTAGCTAAGCCCTGAATCTCGTTCAGAGATTCAGGGCAGAGATTCAGGGCTTAGCTACGCCAAGTGCCTACTTTTATCGACAACTCGATAGCAAGTACATCCGTATTCCTGACCTCGATGCGAAGAGATTTTTTATCGTTCAACCTAATCGACGCAAGTGCGGACCTAAGTGTCAGATTAGTGATAGCCTTCAATCAATGCTCCGAAGTCTTGTATATAAGAATCATATCGATCAGCCTACGTATGACAAGCTTAGCATCGAAGATAAAAAAATGTTAAAGGAGATCCTTGCCATAACTCATCTCCAGTACAATTTCCACGATAAGCTCACGGATCCACTTGAAACACTTCGAGCTGAGTATGACAAGCTCAAGGGGGAGGTTGAGCTTGGGAATGATAATCCAAGCATCATCAAGCAGCTCAAGTCGCTCACAGTAGATATGTACAGCAATCGTCTCATCGATGATAAAGAATTTAAAGAAATTATCACGAGACTACTATAACCATGTTCTTCTTTAGCCCCCGCATTATTTCCAGCTCAGCTGGTAGCTATGGCGATAACGCCGATAACAACGTCGCTGAACTCAAAGCTATCATGAAGAATCTTATCATTCATGACCGCCCTCAGAAGACTCAGGCCGCTGTATGGGCCACTGATCTCGATAAGTCAATCAGGAAGGTAGATGCTTCGACCCCAACCGAAGGTGGCCGTATGTGGGCTTACCAACCCAAGAAAAAGAAGACCGTGAAGACGTTTTTTGCTATCTAAGCAATTACCTAAAGGCAAGGGGCGCAAGCACCGAGCCAAGGGCTCTAAGCTTACTTAATACCACTCCGCACGAGTTTATTTCGATATCCTCGATGGACTTCGATTTTTTTTATCATTGATAGATATTTCAAGTATAGCATCCTCACCATCGCCATTTTTGGTTGGTAGGAATACTGAATCCCCTAAGACTACTATCCGATCCGCTCTAAGCATGGTTGATCCTATAACCTGATTTGGATTATCAGACGTTAAATTCGTTTTGATCTCTTTACTTGGCATACAACCCATGATTCCTATATTATCTACCATAAAAAGTTATGGAAAACTAGTCGGCTGTGTATGGGTTTTCTTCGCCTGTTGGACCATGTCGCTTGTAGTACGCTTCACGCCGCTTCTTATCCTTATGAGCACAATTTTGATACGCTTTCAACGACGTACGATCATTGTATTGTGCATAAGGCTGATGATTCCTCTTAATACCCCTAAAAGATACAATGCGACCATCAGCAAACAAAGCATCATACTTTTCCCCTTTCGTTGAGAAACTCGAAACTTGAACGCGACCATTGTCTATACTCACTCAGCGATAGTTTGTCTGACGACAAAGGGCGCCAAGCCCGTGTCAAGGACACTAAGCTTTGCTTATTGCTCTCAATTCCTCTATCTGAGCTTGCTGCTCTTGAATAACTTTCGCCAATACTGATACCAATGATGCTAAATCGATACCCATAGGATTTGTCGGCTCGTTTGAGTCATTCATTTCATCGTCAGGCGATTCAACCCTCGACACACACTCAGGTATGATCTCGAGCATCTCTTGGGCGATAAATCCCACATGCAATGAATCATCAGATCTCATAGCAAACTTCCTTGGTTGCATACGCATAACCTCAGCTAAGCCATAGGGTATGTCAATGATGTCTCGTTTGATGCGACGGTCACTCGCGTTCGTGAAGCTGCCAGCCCTGACAGAGATATAGCTCTGCCATATATAAGAAGCATTGCATGATCCAATTCGAACCGCTCCGCTTGTTGCGTCATTCCCGATGGCTGGATAGTTGCTGAGACCCCAGTTCCATCGATAGTATGCATTGCTCGCGTTGCCCTTGCAGTGAAACGCATCGTCAGCCCATATGGCACCCCCAGAGTGGATTGTAGCTTCGGGATCTTCACGATCGACTGCAAGTCGTTTGCTTGTGCTCAGAAGCATTGCATTACCACCGGCTGTAAAGAAACGCAAATTGTCATTCATGTATGTCCCAAACGATACGCCGTTAGCTGCCGCTCCACCGTCCTCATTGTGTATGATGAGTCAGCATTTAATCGGCGTTGCGTGATCATTCCACCATTCCTGAGCTCGTTGCCATGATCCGTAGAGGTTTGATGAACTCGCGATAACATGCAATTGCGATTCAGGTGATCCAGCTGCTATGCCAACACGTCCTCCCTGAGTTATAACCATTCTCTCCGTTATAGGATCATATGCAGCTGATCCCACTCGAGTAAAAAACTTTAAATTGCACGTGTCATACGACCCAGTGGATCGAATAGCGACTATAACGCAGCTTGGGGGCATGGCGTCAGCGATTGTACCATCAACCGTGAGAGAGATACCTGCAATAGCGCCGATCGTGTCAGAATCGTTTCTGATTTGGATCGGGTATGTTGAATTGCCAGCGGATCCACTCCCAGTAGTACCAGCGGCTACTTCATAACGGGCAGCCGTAGCTTCTAGCAACGTTTGCTTTCCAATTGACGTAATATTGGGCTGAGCTGCTGTAAGTAGCGTTCCTGATATGCCACTCGAAGTTATCACATCTGATCCAGAGATTTGATACCCTGTAGAATTGATCTTACCCGAAGTTGTGATCGTCCCGATATTAACAATATTTCGACTTGATGTAATAACGAGCGATGAATTGATATGAAGACCGCCAAAGTCGCCGAGGGTACTAGATACCGATACACTTCCATTTATGTTCTCAGCATCGATGGTACGGGTACTACCAATATCCTTGTTTGAATCGACTACCAGAGCTTTAGAAGCTACAACGCCTCCCAGAGATACTCCGATGTAGTATGAGTGATTGAACGTATCGTACAATGATGTCGTTGAGTTCCAAAATTTCATTGATGGTATCTGAAGGCCCGTTCCAGCTGTCGAAAGCGTTAGGTTAGATAGCGTTCCAACAGCTGTAATACCTGTTTGAGAGCCTGAAACAGCTCCAGTGAGAGTCGTCGCCGAGATGCTGCTCAAACCAGTTATCGTTCGCGATGCTCCTGTAAAAGTTAGATTGCCTTCGATAGTCAGCCCTGAAAGCGTTCCTAAAGATGTGATACCTGTTTGCGTTCCGGTCTGTAGCGTTCCATAGATATTAGTTGCTGTCAGCGATGTTATCGTTCCGATTTCTCCCGAGGCTCCAAGAACCAACGCTTTGTTGTTTGCGGCCGTGCCAAGCATGATCCCGACTAGGTACGATGGGGGCGATGATACGCTGGAACCATTAACAGTTAGACTGCTACATGACAATGCTCCAATTCCACTAATATCGTTATTAGTACCTGGAACAAGGGCTACACCTTGTGTTGCTGTTCCTTGGGTAATCCCTGTAATATAAGACAAGCGATAATCATTCTTATCGAGGTAAAGCGTCTGCGCATACTCATAGGTAAGATATCCACTGGCATCCAACGTTAGATAGAATGCGCGGTTATAGATAGGGGATGTAAAATTGGTTGGGGATAAGAGAAACTTGAACTCATAGTTATTTTTGTCTCGAGCTATATAGACCGAGTGATGAAAGACACGATCATGAGCGGTATTCCAGATTTCGGCGCTTCCTTGCCAAAGAAATTCAAGTCTGCTGGTATGGGCGACATCCCTGCGCTTGACATCAAAAAGTTGTTTAGAATGGTTGTCCTTGGTCCCTAGTTCAGTGGGAAGAACAATTTATGTATGCTCATCCTCAAGCATTCCCCACACGTATTCGCGCAACTAACGATCATCGCCCGCAATCCACACCAAGAGTTGTATGAATACCTCCGAGATAAACTGGAAGAATTTATTACTTTCGCTGACCCCGATACACCACCTAAAGTCGATCAAGTACGCCATACACCTCGAGTTCCAACAAACCTGAGCTTATCGTCATAGATGACTATAGCAACGATAAGCTACTTCAGAAGGATATATTTTCACATTACTTCACTCGCGGAAGACATTTTAAATTGAGTACCATATTCCTTAGCCACAGCTACTTTGCTACTGATAAGATGGTTCGCTTGAATTCGGAGTATGTAGCGATCCTAAAAGCTAATTCGAAGCGTGATTTACAGATGGTGGTCAAGGACTTCAATATCAATAATATCGATGACAATAAAATGGTGATCGCATACAATAAAGCAATCGGTCGTGGAAAAGGTCAGGTGTTACTATTAGATATCGTTACGAGTCAGCTCAGTACAATTTAAACGAAGTAATCAATCCCGACGATCTTTAAGTTTGCTCCTCCATCCAGCGCAGGTGCTTCTTAGAACGTCTGTGTCTTGCTTTATTATCTCTTGAATAGTTAGACCAGCAATCGCATCCCATTTTCTCATTTTTAGGAGCCAATACTCGTTCTCTATTTTCAGCTCGACATTGTCGTTGATATTCTTGAAGTTTACTGTGCGTTAGAAACATAGTAGTTGTGCTGATACTCTTGATGCTCTTCAATAGTTTTAATTGCTCGTTGTTGATTTACACAGTTAGTTCGATTGATTAATAACTGTTCCAACTCACGCAATTGATCACGGTTGCCGATGTCATGCTCGCTTATGAGAGTGATCATGAAGTTATCAATGCCAAACTCTTTAAAGTGTATATAGATAGAACACGACGTTAACTCTCTGCCTACCATCCATGCACTAAAAGCACTTTTGTGTTGACCCCATCGTTTCTTCAGTGTAGAGGTGGTACTACCCACATAAACAATCGACTCGTCTTCGTTGGTAATCTTATATACGCGGCCTATCACATCTATATAAAGTCTTATATTTATCAGATTATCGCTTAAATATGATTTCATAAATATACAACTAAAATGGTGAGCTTCCTGAAACTCGACAGTACTAATCTCGTTCAAGAAACTACAACTCAACTTGGAAATACTCGTTCTCTGGTTCAGCTGCTGACTTTCGTGATGTAGTATGTGCAGTCCAAAGCATTAGCATGTACAACTCGGAATATAATATCGACGCGATGCAGTTCCAAAACACAAGCTTCAAGATCGAAGTCCCGACTGCGGCTACCACCTCTACTATCAGCATTACTCTCCCGGATGGTATTTATTCTTATGATGATATTAATCGTAGTATTCAGACCGCCCTTGTCAATGCTGGCGCATATTTGATCGACCCATCAGGAAATAACGTCTTCTACCTAAAGCTGAGTGAAAACAGTGTCTATTACGCTTGTCAGGCAGATTTTCCCCCTACGCCGACAACTTTTCCAACTATCGGTGGTACTTGGACAAGACCTGCAACTGGTCTATACTCATCTGGTGGTACTGGATTACCTACCACAACTCGCGTCCCTCGTCTTATTATCGATAATGTTGAGTTTGCAAATGTAGTTGGTCTAACCGCAGGTACCTATCCCGCTACCTCAGCGATCGTTGCAAGTGCTCAGCTGTCTAACATCATTCCTCAGATTCACCCCACCAGTTCATACATCGTACGTTGCGATCTCTTCAAAAATGAATACGTTGCATCTGGTGATATTGCCAGTGCATTTGATAGAGGTGATGCAGCAATTGGACAGCTTATTTCATATAAACCGAGTCAGTATGCATGGATGAGTTGCCATAATGGATCTCGCTCTACAATTACTATCAGTATCTATAACAAAAATGACAAGAAGGTAATCTTCCGTGATACTTCAGTCTCAATAATGTTGTTGGTGAGACCAAAAAAATAAGTTAGCTAATGCTTCTTTTTTCTTCTCACAAACGGAATGATCCAGCTACCATAGGCTTCTTACGCATTGCGCGAATTTTAGCCAAATGATCCTTAGCTTATTGGGAACCCTTAGCAAATTTCTTACCCTTTGGCTTGGCAACGCCTACTCCATAACGACGACGGATTTCACCTCGAATAGATTTGATTAGGTCTTCATGCTCAGGCTTGGTCGCCTTAGATAGTAGGTACATCTCCCCAGAATCGACTACATCGGTTAGAATTCCTCTACGTTTAGCATACGAAAGAGCACACTTCGCTCCTTTTTTAGCATCAGTCATAGTTAGACGACCTCCTTCCTTGTCACTATCAGAATTCGTTCGCTACTGACAAAGTACTCTATCAAGAATACCGATCAATACATCGATCATTTTATTGTTTATGACTTTGAGGCCATTCTTAAGATTACGGCGACTCAACATGGGGAGAATACTGTCATCACGAACGAGCACATCCCGGTGTCCGTCTCTGTAGCTGATAGCTTGACGGAGGAGGTTCGCTGCTTTGTAAATGATAATCCGAAGGCATTGCTCAAGGATATGTCCCAGTACATTAATGATGTCGGAGCGAAGATCCAGAAATACAATGTCTCCAAGTATGAGGCCTTGCTTCGTAAGATAATCGACGCTCAAGGTTTGACAGGCATGGAGGTTCCAGGTACTCCTCTTGGTAATACGTACAAGACACAGGATGTGGATGCTTGGATTCAATCTGGAGATTTTGCCAGCTTCTTTGATTTTCACAGCAAGCTTGGGTTTGGTAAGAAGCGGTCGGACTATGGTAAGATCAAGCAAACTCTGGATCAGGTACCAGTCCTTGGCTTTAATTCAGAGCGCTACGATATCAACCTAATCAAGGCAGACTGTTCGCTACCATTGGAACCGACAACATCAAATCGGTTAAAGCTACATGTGCATCGCCACGTCGGACATGAAAATGCTAGACATTAGCAACTATGTACCAGCAGGTACAAGCTACGCTAAATACCTATCAACATACCTTGGTGATTGCAAGTGTGACGACAAGTTTCGATGCGTCTGCGGTCTGGGTAAGGGTATCTTCCCATATAAGTACATTACCTCATTCAATGTATTCAACGAAACTGAAGTGCCTCCTCAGTCAGCCTTTGACACTGAGCTCCGTAATACCAGCATCAGTGATGATGACTACAAGCGGGTACAGTTTGTCTGGAAGTACTATGGAATGAAGTCGATCAAGGACCTACTTATTTGGTACAACAATCTTGATGTAGTTCCATTTATCAAGGCTATCAAGGCTCAACGAGAATTGTTCAAGCGATTCGGTCTGGATATGTTTACCGATGGTGTATCTCTCCCAGGTCTATCAGAGAAAGTCATGTATCAAACCTGCTTCAACAATCTCCAGTACCCCACCAATTCGGCGAAAGCATTTAGCTTCCCGTCCAAACGCATGAGTGGATACAAGAGCCAGGATGCTGAGGCTAAAAGAGAGCTCAATATGACTACTGAGCACCTTGACATCCTTCTCAAACAGCAAAAGTATCTGTGTGGTCTATGCTACTGTCAGCTGACCGCTGATACTGCTTCAGCCGATAGAATAAACGACAAGCTTGGGCATATCGATGGCAACATCTTGATCAGCTGTGTGAAGTGCAACACCGCTCGTAAAAACATGTCCATCAAAGGGTTTCGCTACAAGAAGTTGCTTGAGCTCAACTCGGATAAGCTTGTCTATAGCATCGATAGGGAAGAGAAAGATATTTATGCTAAGATGAAGGCTAACATCGCTGGTGGTCCTTCAATCATCTTCAATCGCTATGCCAAGCGAAATGAGGCGATGATTCGCGGGGACAAGGTTTGTAAAAAGATTATCGGCTACGATGCCAATGCTTTGTACCTATGGGCACTCGGTAATGAGATGCCTTGTGGGCGATTGACTACGATTGATGCCTATCCTGGTATTATCGACGACATTGTCAATGACAAAGTATTTGGCTTCCACGAGTGTGATATTCGTACCCCACCACATCTCAAAGAGTACTTTAGTGAGATGACCCCTATTTTCAAGAACACGCTAATCGACTGCAGCGATGAGAATGTAATTGGTCAGCACATGTTTGAGTACAACGAAGCACGCAAACAAAGCCGAGCAAAGCCAGCTCGTAAGCTAATTGGTAGCTACTTTGGTGAAAAGATTCTTATCTATGCTCCGTTGCTCAAGTGGTACATCGCTCACGGAATGGAGATCACCAAAACTTACTGTTTCATTAAAGCCAATTCCCACAAAGCATTTAAACCATTTATGGAGGGTTTCTAACGCTCGACGGGAGGGTGATGCTGACAAGTCCAAGGCTATGATCGCTGAAATGATGAAGTTGGTCGGAAACAGCGCTTTCGGTCGATCTGGTATGGACATGAGTAAGCACAAGGAGATAAAGTACGAGTCTAACGACAAAGCCATCAAGAGCAAAATTGAGCACTTCACATTTCATGGACTTGAGGAGCTTCAGGATGCGTGCGAGATTACCATGAAGAAACGGCGACTCAAGAACAAGAATCCGATCCATTTGTCGATTGCCATCTATCAGCTTGCTAAACTACGCATGCTACAGTTCTACTATGACTGTATCAACTTCTGCTTCGATCGCTCGGACTTTCAATACCAGGAGATGGACACAGACTCGGCATACATCACATTCAGCTGTGAAGATCCGTTTCAAAACTGTATCAAACCTGAGCTATGCGAGCACTTCAAGCAGCATAAGTATGATTGGTTCCCACGCGACTATAACAACGAGGTCTCTAAGTTCGATCGTCGCACACCTGGTTTGTTCAAGGATGGGTGGTCTGGTGATGCTATAGTGTCACTATCTTCAAAGAACTATATCTGCTATCTACCTGACCAATCTTACAAGGTCAAGGTTAGTGCCAAGGGAGTGCAGCAGGGAGGTGGTCGGAACAGTGATGTACTCAACCCAGATGGCTTTGAAAGTGTTGTCCGTGATCGCATCACACTGCAAGGTACAAACAAAGGCTTTAGACTCAGCAAGGAGACTAAGTCAATCATTACCTATAGTCAAACTAAAACAGCTCTCAATTACTACTACGACAAGCGTCGAGTACTTGAGGATAGTATCACCACCGTAGCTTTGGATATTTAAACGAAGTTGGCTAATCTAAGCAACTAATTAGAGAGATATTTTTTGTCTCATAAATATATAGAGCAGAGCTAGTAGGTACGCTGGATCAGCAACTGGCAAAGTTATATTATGACCCTAAAACGGGATATGTCGGTGCTCAGGCTTTGTATCAGAAGGCAAAGGAGTTAGACCCCAAAATCACATTCAAAGCTGTGAAGGAATGGTATGCGACCCAGACAGGCATACAACGGTTTCAAGAGCAAAAACGGGAATACGATGGATTTAAAATTGCTTCTCATAACCCCAATTCATGGCAAATGGATCTTGCGTTCTGGGAAAAACGACCAATTTTGACGGCTATTAATATCAAATCTCGCCTTGGGTATGCTAAGGTATTGACGAATAAGACTGCGCCAACTGTGCTCACATCTCTTAAAACATTTGTTCGTAGTAATAAGGTCGATATACTCACCAGCGACAATGGAAGCGAATTCATGAACACCCAAGCACAAGAATTCTTCAAATCCAAAAAGATCGAACATTTTAATAACAAACCTGGTGATCATGGTACTATGGGTAAAATCGAAAGATTCAACAGAACCGTAAAGCAGCGATTAACCAAAATCAATCCGAAGCGAATCACACAAAAACTGGTAAATGATATTATTACAAACTACAATAGCACCATTCATCGGTTGATTGGTATGAGTCCTAACGATGCAAAAGGTAAAGTTATAGAAGCTGAGATAACACATAACCAAGAGGAAGCAGAAAAAATTGAAAACGAGCTTGAAGTTGGTACAAACGTCCTTTACCGCCTTAAGAAGCGAACATTTGACAAGGAAGCTGCCAGATGGAGTAGAGCTGTCTATACAATTGCAGGAATGGACGGGTACCGAGTTGAAATTAGGTCAAAGAATGGTCATACACTCTACAAATCACCAAACGATTTGAAAATAGTGCAATCGAAGACAACTGACGCCACAATTAACAAGGGTGATATCTTAGAAGCCGAAAAGATATTAGACCACAAAAAATGCGATCTGGTAAATACAAATATTTAGTGAAGTGGGTTGGTAATGAACCCGACTCCTGGGAGCCCCAGGATAATCTCCGCTTAATCAATAAGAATCGAAGATCGACACTCGAGAAGGAGTATTGGAACGGGGTTTCAACACCGCGACAAGAGTCTTAGAGGGTGATAGACTTCAGATCTTCCGGACATTTAACGATTCGCGGAGTTGAGGGCGTCCGTAGATCAAAATGCACACTACGCTTTGGCTCAAGCGTAGGCTTCTCTTTTTTACTTCTTTCTCAAGGAATCGATTGTCATATACCCCCTCCGCGTCGAATGGATCAGTATCGATATATTCGATATTCATCTTCGAGTTAAATATCCCCATCTATATATATACCCAAAACTTTATCAAAATCATGACAAACGACGTTGAAAGGAGAGGATCGAAGATCCCTCAGGGGTCCTATAGACACCCTCGGATACCGTCTCCCAATTGCAACGCGTCTACGAAATCGAATGAGAAATGCTCTCGAACCGCTTTCAAGAGTGGATATTGTAAGCAACACGACAAGGACTATAAAATCGCTATGTACAAGCGAGAGCTCGCAAAAATGCACGAGAGAGTTAGGTTCTATGTCGAGAAAACTTCGCGCTTCAACGATATGATCATTGACATTCAGCGATGCGACTACATCAAGCTTCACCTCGCTCGAATCAATGGAGGTAAAGACAGAGCCTACAAGCATGTAATCACCGATCCCACGTATAAAAATCAGGTCGAGGAATTGTTTGATCTACCAATCGATGAGGTTCTTCCCACGTACTATGCTATGCAAAAGCGTCGAAACGACATCGTTCATAAATATACGATGGGCGAGTGGGAGGAGGGGCCAGTCCCAAGAATCGCGAAGAAACGATATCAATTTTCAAAACCACAGCAAAAATAATTGATTAATATATACGATAGAACCATGTTTCCGAACTTCACAAGCATTGCTCAACGAGAGCAAAAGCGATTGGATTTGTTAGAACGTTCCCAGCGACGGGTTCGTCAAGCATTCGCCAAGCGTTCGATGTATGCAGACACTCAGTGGCAAGTGCGCGTTTGTTCTTGGGATCGAGCTGGTGGACGGCCCGGACGGCAGCGTGACCATGTGCCAGCGGCGATACGTGGACGACATCCTGAAGCGCTTCGCCATGGACGAGTGCAAGGCCGTGGTGAGTCCGGTGGACATGAGCACTCGACTGGTTCCAAGCGACGCGGCGACCAAGGTGAACGCTCCGTTTCGCGAAGCTGTTGGTGTTCTGATGCACCTGATGACCGCCACGCGCCCAGACATTGCGTACGCCGTTGGCTATGTGTCGCGCTTCATGGAGAACCCCCAAGAGGAACACTGGGTTGCGGTCAAGCGTATCTTTCGCTACCTGCAAGGCACCAAGACGCATGGGATCTGCTTCAAGCCGGCCGACAAGATCGACTTTCGTGGCTACTCGGACGCGGACTGGGCCGGCGACCTCTCCGACCGCAAGTCCACTTCAGGCTACACGTTCATGCTCATGAGTGCGCCTGTGAGTTGGGAAAGCAAGAAGCAATCAAGTGTGTCGCTGTCCACGAGCGAAGCGGAGTACATCGCGCTCAGTCTGGCTATCCAAGAAGGCAAGTGGATTCATCGCCTGCTATGTGAGATTCTGGCGGCCGCTAATGAGACTGGACCCGAACTCATGATCCGCGAAGACAACCAGTCGTGCATCAAGATGACGAAGAACCCAGTGAACCACGGTCGCGCCAAGCACATCGACATCAAGTACCACCACATCCGCGATGAAGTCAAGCGCGGTGAAGTCAAGCTTGAGTACTGCGAGACTTCTGTGATGCTAGCGGACATCATGACGAAGGCTCTCGCGGGACCACGTCACACGGATCTGACGGTGGCTCTCGGCATTCGTGGGACTTCGCATTGAGGAGGCGTATTGAGGGTTGCTGGTCTTGGGTACTGTGTACCAGTTGTACCCATTAACCGGTTAACCCGAACCGGTCCAATCCGAACCCACGTTGATTATGGTGATTACGGTAAGTTGTTTACGCCACCGATGATTAGACGAGTAGGATGATTGGATGAACACCGGTGAGTGATGGTTGATTAGATGCACAAGGTGATAGGACGCAGGGTCGCGTGTCTATAACAGTAGGATGTAAGCTCCAACAATTCAATCACTTTCGAATCTTCATTCTACCCCTCAAGTGCCTTCGCTCCGGTCCCGCCGTCTGCGACGTCCCTCCCTCCGCTTCGTCCAAGCCTCGTGTCCAAGATCTATACCTTCCATCAATTACCATTGTAAAAACGGTACTTAGGATCAGCCTTGAAGTCAGGCGATAAGTGTGTTTCTCAAGGGTTTCAATCGAAACATTGTACTGCTTAGCTACCAATCTTTTGTTGATTGGGCGCGAAACGTTGCTAACATAAACCATCTTACCCGTTCTACCACGCACCTTAACACGGTAGCTACTACCCCATTTGATAGCGTGAATATTTAATCTCTTTAATCCTTCGAGCTCGTATGCAAACATGTTGCCTATATATGATTGGCTAAATTATTCCCCGTAGATATGACTTTATAACTATTTGACCTTGTATTTTATATCTCAGTCATTTACAAAATATTCTGAAATTAATTAATTCAAATATTTGGCTTATACCTTTTTGGAGGTTTTAAGCCATTGTCATTGACTATATTGGGATTGACTTCTTATTTGAGAAATTTTTTTTTAATTAAGTTCGGTTTCGTTGTTAGGTTCGACTTTGTCTTCAATAAGTTCGGTTTTAAGCTTACGTCGAATTTGGTATCTATTCTTATCGTCGTAGCTCTTTTGGTATGACAAGCGAGCGTCCCGTGTGCGCTGATAGTAGCGCTTTTGTGCGGCCTTGATTCGCTCTTTGTTAGCTTGGTATTGCTCGGCTGAGTACGCCATCTTTTATATATTACTAACTTCATATTTATCAGAAATAAGCATTAATTAATTGGTGACTCACTCAAATGGAAAATTCACTATCTTTCAACCACAATCACATGCAAAACAATCGCGACCAATGAGCTCATCACAGATATTGAAAGATACTCGTCGATGCATTCACTACATGGCACTGTATACAGACTACAAACTATAGCTCATGCTTTGTTTCAACTTCGGTATCTGGTGGCAACGAAGACGGTAATTCGGGGAGTACTCCATGAAATGTGTAACCATAGGATTGATACTGCTCGTTCTTCGCTGAGCCATCAAGTCCACCACCAAGATATCCCACTGGTACTCCCCTTTTGGTGCACACAATCGCGCTTCCAGATAGACCAGGAGCTGACAAAGATGAGGGAGCCATTTGGTTTCCGCTCCAACCGGTGATTTTAGCTGGAATGATGGCGTAAGCATGATTAAAATCTTGATCTTCAAGAGCGCCAGGGAATCCGAACACGTCAACACTCATCGTGTCATTCACCTTAAGGGACATTGTACATCGGACGAGCTTGTTATCTCGTGGCAAAGCAACTTCGAAGATTGCGAAGTCGAACGCAGCCGAACTACGCCAGCATGTGTCACTGTCGAGGCTGAATCGGTGAACTTCTTCCGGCTTCGTCCTATCGGGAAGGAGCTGCTCCACCACAACTTGAGGCTTGTCTAATCTAGCTGATGATTTCATCGCTGCCGTCCGTGGAGATTTACGACGTGGTTGCTTTGCAACATCGGCGTCCTTAACATTGGTGTCCTTCCTTTTCCTTCCACTTGTTTTCATCCGAGGGTGGCGTCTCAGATACCGTTTGATTTCCTTCGTGAAGTCAGCATTCAAGTGATCAGTGAATGTGTCGTCGGCCCACAGGTGCAAGTTCGTCAGCAGATACAAGTGCGTCGACGTTAGATCCACAACCACTGCTGTTCCTGAGCATACATCTTCTGAGGAAACTCTGACAACTGACTTCCACATTTTCGATTGAACTTGAGGATCCACGGTAGACAAGTCCTTCGCGCTCCATGCGCCATCCTCCACGACACGCTCCGGAACCACCACCAGCACGTGAACTTCGCCCTCAGCAGGTCCAAAATTCTTTCCGAAATGCTTGTCATTGTTGATCCACAACGTGGGATCCATCTTCTCAAAGCCTTGGAGGTGTCCATCTCCATCGAGCGTCACAGCTGCCGCTCCAGCCCCATCCAGCCATCCCCCGTCCTTCTTCTTCGCCAGGAACAGCTGCAGCTTCATCGCAGGGGCTGTGATTACTCCATCGCTCTTCTCCTTTATCACCTCCTTCAATTCATCCACCGAGTCGTTCTCGTCCACCCGCACCGAGAACACGCTTTCCGCCACACCAATGATCGCACAGAAGAGCTTCACCATTTTTTTCCCCTCATTCCGGAATGAGGAAGAAGGGAGAGGATTTCTGGGCGTATTGAAGCGGAAATGAAGGCGTGTCACATAGACTTCCAACCAATGATGAGACGCCACGCGTTGTGCTATTCCTGGCGGTTGTAAACTGTTCTATTGAATTTATCAGTGTTCCGGTATAGATTTAATTCTGTTCGCTCCAAGGTAGCCCAATATAAAGGCTCTCGCTCTCAGCTGGAACGGTCGTCGAGATCTCAGTTGTCGAGCGGCTCTGAAACTACCTCAAGATTCAAAAGATCTCTCTCACTCTCGAGAGGTTGCGTCGTCGAAATAGCAGCTGCCTCGAAAGAACGTTCCAGGATTGTCTCGTTGGTAAATTACGTTAAGGAAAAAAATTGGTGGCGTAATGTTCACTATATACTGCTCCCGCCGATGCTGCTGCAGCAATCAAGAAAGAAGATCATGACGACAAGGACGACAACGACAAGGACGACGAGAAGGAACATTTCGGATGGGGTCTCGGTGGAGGTCTTGGTGGTTGGGGACTTGGCGACTGGGGTGGCTGGGGAGGTTGGGGTGGCTTTGGACCCTACCGCTTCGGATTCATGTGCGGTGGCGTTCCCGGCTTACAGTTAATAACGACGGATTTGCTTAGACTTTGAATTATGCACAAGTTTGTTTGGACAGTTTCTAGCTTAAATCGATCGACAGTCATCAGCAACTATCGCCAAAAATATTGTTTTCGCCAAGTCTATTTGACTGTAGATGAAACAACATAAAGCGCCATTGTAACGAGGTGTTCGTGTCGGCAGTTCTAGAATTACCGTTTGTCGTTTAAAAAACTCAATTTTGACAATGAGAATCCCGGATAGTTCAAATAACCAAAAAACTGTATCAACGGTATATAGTATTGCAAATCGGATGATACTAGCATCCAGCATTTACGCCCTGGATCTGAATAGCTTGAGGAACATCACGCTCTGTCAGGCGACTAACGTCAGCGATAAGAACACGGTTAGTTAGAGACCACGTCTGATAGTCAAGGAGACCATTCACCAATTCAGGAGTCAGTTCACCGTTAATCGAAGCGATCTTTGTCAGTTCGTTGTGAAAGTGGTGGAAGTCGTGTTCATGGCTAATGTCGAACACCTGAGTAGAACCAATACGAACATTGAAGTTGCGAATCGACGAACCAGGATGGAGAGTCCAAGGAGCACTATCAAAACGACTCTGGAACTGCTGAACAGCAGCCGAAGCGTAATTACCAGTCTGTTCGGCGAAAGGGAGGAGAATGACGTACTTAGCGTTCTTAACAGAAGCCGATAATTGAAGATCAAAAGCAGCATTCAGCTGACTCGATTGCTTTCCAATACCAGCGCGCTGGTAAAACCATTGAGCATAGCAATCATTGTAGCGAACCTTCTTGACGGGTTTAGAGATGATCGCCTGAGGGTTCTCGAGATGGACAAACGGTAGTAGTAATAGCCAGCACATTACACCGGCAGTTTTTTTTCTTAGCTTTATTTAACAAGGAGAATAGGGCTAACCGTTTCGAATGCAATGCTACGACTTTGACGACACAACCTCTCGACCACCTTAGAACGAGAGAAAGCGCCACCACTTCAGAAGTAGTTTTAAATGCTCTCGTCTCCTTAGAAGCGACAGCCGGTGGTTTCAATGAGGACAACCTCTCGACCACCTGAGAGTGAAAGCAACGTCTTTTGGATCATAGTTTTAGAACCGCTCAACCAACAACATTCAAACTATACATTGAAAAATGCAATAGAAAATTACGCAGGTATATTTTTACCGCAAGGAATAGCTCAGAGCAACGCGACGCGTGGCGTCTCATCATTGGTTGGAAGTCTATGTGACACGCCTTCATTTCCGCTTCAATACGCCCAGAAATTCTCGCCCTTCTTCCTCATTCCGGAATGAGGGGGAAAAAAAGATGGTGAAGCTCTTCTGTGCGATCGTTGGTGTGGCGGAAAGCGTGTTCTCGGTGCGGGTGGATGAGAACGACATGGTGGATGAATTGAAGAAGGCGATCAAGGCGGAGAACTCGGCGACAATCACATGTGACGCCAAGGACCTGCAGCTCTTCCTGGCGAAGAAAGACGAGGGCCGCGGCGCGTGGCTGACGGACGACGATGCTCTGGACGCGGTGCTTCAGAGCGGAGATGTTTCTTCCTACGTGAAGATGCGCGCGTCGTGGAAGCTGTCCAATCCAAGTCTCTTTGGGCCGAACGTGTCGCTCGGAGAGGACATGATTCACGTGCTGGTGGTGGTTCCGGAGTCGTTGGGTGTAGATTTCCAATTGCTCCAACTCCAGGAAGCACTCTTGCAGCATACGTTAATGGATTCGCCTTCGTCGACGTCAGCACGAAGTCGTGACTTTAAAGCGAGTCTGATCAGGACGTATCAGTGCGACATGGGGACGTATCAGGACGACACGGAGAACCGAATGCTGCGGTGCATGTTGCTTAACACGGCGCTTCCGGCGGAGTTGGTCATCGCCTCTCATTTGTTTCGTCGGAAAAACGAGTCTTTCTCTCGTGAGCTGATGGGCTTCGATCGCATTGATGATGTGAAGAATGGATTGTTGCTATTCAAGCCACTGGAGCATGCATTTGATCACTTCCAGATCAGTAGTAGTAGGTCGCGGCACATTATACCGTCAGTTTTTTTCTTACCGTAATATTAATCTACGAGACATGCTATGCACGTTCGTGGAACATTCCAGTACTTTCTCACGAGCCAACCACTCGACCACCTGAGAAGCCTGAAGAGACGTCCGTTGCAGCAGGCACCAACCGTACAACCTCTCGAAGGCTCATTCCGCATTCCACCAACAAATAGTAAGATGGATCCAGCTACTCTCTCTACTCGAGGAAATGAACAATCTCATGAGTAGTGGGTCCATGTCATATTTGACCGGCAGTTTTTTTTTTTCACCTACGCTCATCCAGCCCTCTGTTGCGAAATCCTATCCAGATGGCTTTTCACCTAAACTCCGTCTAAACGCATCTGATGCAAAGGACCTATTTTCACAAGCACAATGCAGCACCATTAAAAGCCCTCCACCCCTCTAATCCAAAGCAAGCGTCTTATCGACTAAACCCCCTCTCGCTGCATCTGATGCGAAGGTGGTACCTCCTAACCACAAGCACCAAACAGCCTCTCAACAACCCAGAACCATCAAATTCTACAACACCTCTCGACAGCTCTGATGCAACACAGATCAATTTCATATTAAGCAATCCTATTCTGATACTTAAATTTAAAAAAAAAATACTCACACGAGCTTACTTCAGGAGTTCATCGACTTCAGCCTTCAGCTTAGGCATCTTAGTCTGAACGAATTCGCTCTTGCTCAACCATTCGAGGTATTTAGTATCGATGGCTTGAATCTGTTTAATAGTCTTGGTCTTATACTTTCCAAAAGTCATCACATACGATCCATCATCATTGCCAAACTTCTCAGCGAGGAACTTACCAATATCACTACTATCTTCAACGAGACCTTTTTGATTTGATAACCAGCGGCAGTATCCCGGATCAGAGGCATATACCTCTTGAATAGTCTTCGACTTGTGCTTACCAAAAGTTAGTGTGCTCATGTTATGTTATTATATCTATAGCCATATCTTTTTTTCAAAATTTAATTAAATATTAGAAATCTCTTCCTTAAGCCGTAGTATAATCGATCACTTCTCCGGTTAGTCTATCGAAGGTTAGTTCCTGCTCTGACACGACCAGAATTAACAAATTACAACCTTGGCATCCGGCGTTGGTTCCACTGATCTGAATAGACTGAGGAATGTCCTTCTCAGTCAATCTACTCACATCGGCAACAAGTACGCGGTTGGTCAGCGACCACGTCTGGTAGTCAATCAAACCATTTACAATCTCGGGAGTTAGATCACCATTGATCGCACCAAGCTTAGCAAAGTTATCAACGAACGTGGCAAAGTCGTAATCATGTGAGATAGCGAACACATTCGAAGAACCGATGCGAGCGCTGAAGTTGCGAATCGTCGAACCGGGATGAACGGTCCATGGAGCCGAGTCGAACGGAGATTGAAACTGTTGAACAGCGGCACTTGCGAAGTTGCCAGTTTGCTCAGCGAAAGGCATCACCGCAACGTACTTAGCATTCTTCACAGAAGCCGATAGCTGTAGGTCGAACGCAACATTGTGTTGAGTCGTTTGCTTACCAGTATCAGCGCGCTGATAGAGCCACTGAGCATACGTGTCAAGATAGCGAATCTTCTTCACTGGCTTCGAGATGATAGCCTGAGTGTTCTCCAAGTTATGGAAAGGAACGTAGAGACGAGCAGTCGTAAAAGGCATGTAAGTACCATCAATCGTGGGCTCAAGCGAATTGACAACAGCACCCCAAGCAATACTGAAACCAGCAGAAGCGGCGAGAACAGAGGCCATAGGGTTGCCAGTAGCAGACGAGGCAACCATGATAGGGCAGACATTACCAGACGAGAGCGTTGTGCTGGTTAGAGACATGTTCTTACCATAATCAACAGCGATAGCAGCCGTACCCTGATTGACGCGGAAACGCTGACGAATCTGAGGGTTAGCCATCAAATCAAGCTCTTTGAAGATCGGATGAAGGTCCGTCAGCTTAATCTTAAGAATGTAGTTCCACGTTCCCATGATAGCGTTAGCAGTAGAAGCACCAGAAACGAAAGCACCACGCGAGGTCTGATTAGCAACAGTAGTCGAAGATGCTGTGCCACCAGACGACGGCCACGAAGATGATAGATCAACACCAGCAGTAGGAGGATTCGCCAGAACACGACTCACGAAACCATCGTTGGGAACAGTAGCACCACCGGGAGCGCCAGCTCGTAAAGCTGGTAAGGGAACGCGCTTATCAATTACTAAGAAGGAAATCAGTTATCCCTTCAAGCATCTTAATGGTGGAGGTATGCATGGTTCATCAGTATGGAGTAAAATCTGGAATGGCATTAAGCAAGGTTTTCGCTTCGCTAAAGACAGCGGACTACTTAGCAAGGCCGCCGACTTCGCCGCTCCAGCGCTAGCAACAGCAGTTGGCGCCCCTGAAGCTGGGATCCCAGCTCGCGCAGCGCTCAAGTCTCTAACCGGAGTCGGTGTATATGACAGTGATAGCGATACTGAGCTTGATAAGGGTACCGGAGCTACGTCTGGAGGACGTATATCTGTTGTTGATGTTAAGAAGACAGCTAAAGCAGCATTAGGCTATGCCAAGCGTAAGGGTCTGATCACTGATGCCATTGATCAAGGAGAGAAGTATCTCATCAGCAAGTCCGAGAACCCCGACCACCACGATATGATTCGAACTGTTCGCCGTGGTATTAAAAGCCGTTTCGGTGTGGGCGTAGCGTCTAAGAAGACTAAATTAGTCAAGGGTAGCGCTGAGGCTAAGGCGTATATGGCGAATCTGAGATCTAAGCGTAAGCCCGCTAAGCTCGCTGGAAGCTTCCGTCTCTAACTAAAAAAATAAGCAACTTTTTTTCCCTTGCTTACTTCTTTGAACGGATCAGAAGCATAATCGAAACGGATGTGTCTCTAAAATGAACGCGCTGATCGTTCTGGTTGTAAATGGTAATCGTAATCGAAGATCGAGCACCGTTGAAGCAATTCATCCAAGCATACTGACTCGGTTTGTAAGCAATCAATTGACCAATACCAGCATCACCTCTATCGAAAGCGCTCAGAATATCACCAGACACGACATAGTCATTCTTAACAAGAACACAACGTACAATGTAGCTCGATGTGGGATGAACCATGGGGGTAGTGTTCGAGATCAGTGAGTAAGCGGTTGTTTGTAAAACCGACGGATATGTACCATTCGTGAAGCCAACTACCTTTCCAAACGAAGCATTGTCAATGATTAGACGAGGAACGCGAGTCGTGGTTGGGAGACCTGATCCACCAGCAGAGTAAAGCCCTGTTGCAGGTCTTGTGCATGTTCCAATAGCGATTGGGGTTGGTGAGCAATCGAGCTGACAAGCATAATAGACTGAGTTCTCACTGATTTGAATGAAGAAGACATTGTTGCCGCTGACATCGATGAGATAAGCGCCAGCCGAGACCAACGCGATCTGAATATAGCGATTGATATCGGCATAGCTGAAGTATCCATCAGGAAGATTAACACTAATCGTAGATGTGGTTCCAGCAGTCTGGACCTCTACCTCGAACGTATTGTTGGCAAAAGCCAGCGAATCAATGTTGAATTCGGAATTGTAGAGACTAATCGATTGGATCGCGCATACTGAGTCAGAGAAATTAGCAGCAGATCCGGGGAACGAGTACCGCCACTGGGAGTTAAGACCATCTTGGACCAAGTTAGTGCTATCGATTTTGACAAATGACGCCATTGTTGTTGTATAACTCTGTTAGGGTCGAAGACACTGACTACGTCTAGCTTTCTTCTCTATATTTAGGAAATCAAAGCTCCCGCGGATCTAAACTTTTATCAAAATTCCAACGCATCTGACCCTTGACTCCATCGATGACTAACGCCTGACCAATGTGCGACGTGCATTTATTGTATGCTCGGAAGATCATTTCCTGGCTTATTCCGGGCAGATTGTAATCCTTGAGAATGACTTGTAGATCTCGCTTCGAATTAGCCTTTAGGATGACGCACAGCTCTGAGTTTAAGCGAATCATCTTAGGTAGCGCAAAGAAACTATGAGCCAGAAGAATTGAGCTCAGTTTGTAGTGTCGGCATCGGATGTAGAACGTCGATACCAATCTTTCGAGTACGTGTTTGTCGGTTGTGATATCATCGAAAATCACTAATTCTGGCTTACCACTCGCGAGGGGAGTTCGTCGAATCTGATCAACCGTTGGAGCTGTGTCGGGGTCGTAGAAGGAGACGAATCCATCAAGCTTGTCGCGAAGGTAATCGTACAACGGCTGATTCGGATTGCGGCAAATGACATGGAGGTATGCATAGACATTCGGCGAGCTCTTGATAATATGAAAGGCCATGTTAGTCTTGCCAGATCCGCTCGGAGCGAGCATAATCATTCTATACAACGCGGGGATAGCTAAATCCTTAATCATAATCGATTTCCCAGGTCTATACTGCTTGGGAATCGCATTCGAGTAATCAGGAACTAAGCTCATGTTTTATCGTTCGATACTATATAGATTAGAAGAAAAATGAGTGGATTCTCATATCCCCAACCAACCTTCATTTCTGCTATCTACAACCCGGGATTCTATCTCTCGTTGGATGCAAACGGCTACTTGACCTATGACTACGCCAAAACCATATTTTTGGATAGGAATGACTATCGCTTGAGTTATCTAAGTGGAATTACGGCTGGAATAGGTAGCGCTGGAACAGTCCTGGTACTTAACTCAACTGGGTCGATTACAAGTGGAATCACATCATTAACAATGACAAACTTAATTCTAGGTACAGTCACTATTGGTTCTACTGAAGCTTGATATCTTAGCGGTCTCACTGCTGGTACTGCTGCTAACAGCAAAGCGTTGGTACTTAGCAACACTGGATCCATTACCGGCATTACTTCATTGACTACCGGAACAATCAACGCGAGTACCTATCAGCAAGATGGAACAACGTACAGTCTAGCATCGTTTTTGACAGCAGTCCCGAGTTCATTCACTTCAAGTGGTACTATCACAGCAGGAACAGTCAATGCGACTACTTATAGACAATCTGGAACAACGTACAATCTAGCATCGTTTTTGACGGCAGTACCGAGTTCATTCACTTCGTCCGGTACTATCACAGCAGGAACCGTTAATGCGACTACCTATCAGCAAGGTGGAACAACGTACAATCTAGCGAATATGCTTACGACTAGTACATCATCAATCTCATTAGGCGGTACTCTTAGTGCCAACACGGTCAGTTGTACCAATTTAACCCAGAACGGTGCCTCGTACAATCTAGCAAGCTTCTTAACATCAATCCCTAGCTCATTGAGTCTATCATCACTCACCGTCTCAGGCACAGGAGCTCAATTTAACACTAGTGCGGGCAACACTGATTCAATCTATTTACCAGTTGGATCATACGCTATGTATCTTCGAAACAATTCGAATATCATCTCAACCAGTGTAGGGTTAGCTTTCCTAAACGACTCGTCGGGAGTGTATAGTACAACTACCCGAGCGCAACTATTAGCACGTTAAGACGATCTAGTACTCAGTACGATGGTAGTGATATCGAATTCTACACAAAGGGCTCTGCTAGTCAAACAGGTGCTTTATATCGATTAGCTTCGCTTCATGGTACTACTGGTCAGCTTTCTATAGGAAGCAATAACGGTTATATGGATCTCAATATTCTGAAGGACAACGCTGGAGCATCAATTCGTATAGGAAGCTATCAAAGCACTGCCAATTGCTTCACAATCACTTACTCGTACGTTGGCAGTTCGTACGCTCAAAATCGTCTTCAATTTGACAATTACGGCTTCAGCGGGCAACAATGTTGGTTCGGTGATAACTCAGTCGCTATCAATAGCCAAGACGTACCACCCGCGAAGTTTGCCGTTAAGGGCGATACTACAAAGATGTATGGCTCTTGGGATAGGGTTCAACGCTGGTCGAACGATCAATCTACTCAGATGACCGTTGAAATGTTAGTGTATAATGAATCAGGAGGTAGCAATAATAGCTCTGGAGGAGGAACCTGATTAGGTACTATGACGAACGACCCGTTCAAGATCATGACTAATGGCTCTGCTAGGGCTCTGTTCAACACATCAGGTCGGTTTATGGTCGGCGGCAACTTTAGCGCAGAAGCGACCATTCACAGTGGCGGCGCATCATGGGCTAACGAAGAGTTTTACACGAAGATCAACGCGTCCAGTATATGTTCGTACCGAGCCAATTGGTCATCAGCGAACTACTGGGGATGGGGAAGCGACGGTACGGTGGGCTCTATCAGAGCTGGTATATGTAATGCCTCGGGATCATGGCTGGGATATGTACCAATCCGTGGAGGTGCTTATACCAATGCCTCGGATGAAAGATTAAAGACAGATATTGCCAATGTCCCTTATGGTCTGGATGCGGTCATGCTTATGAAGCCACGTAAATATAAGATGATCCAGGAAGGAACTCAGCATGTCGGTTTTATTGCGCAGGAGCTCTATGACATCGTCCCTGAAGCAGTTCAGGAAGGCGCTAATGATTATATGAATGAGAATGGTTATCCAATCAATCCATGGGGAATTGATCTCGCTTCGCTGACATCAGTGTTGTGTAAAGCCATTCAGGATCAACAGGCACAAATCGAAGAGTTGAAGAGAATTGTCTCGACTCTAATATAGATCTACCAATGAGTTGCTTCTCGAGTAAGGAGATTGAGTCAAACCTTGAGACGAACGATGTTCGAGGTCGAAGACCCTCGGACAGAGTTCCGAGAGTCTCCTCTCCACCGTCTCAGATAATAGGCTCTACACAACTGAGAGCTGACCAAATTGTTGTACTTGGTGATAGCGTATTTTTACCGACAAAAGACCCTGAAACAGGCGAAAGTGCGATACTCGATATCGAAGTAGCCGACAAAAAAATGAGAGTCTATCGAGGCTATAAGAATCGATTGGTTAGAAATGGCATAAGCTAAGCTCACAGCGAGAAGGTCTTTACCGTTTCTTTCTTCTTTCCATACAGCCAAACCTGACCGCCGCTGGCTGACTCAGTCTGCGTGGATGCATCCGAAGTCGTTGGAAGTTTAGTATCAGCCCATGCCTTAGCCTGAGTTGTTTGGGGCCGCTCTCGAATGATCAAGTTCTTCATGATTGTTTTGAGCTCAGCGATATTGAGATCGGCATCATCTCCATAGGAGCCGCCTGACTGAGCAATAATCCGTGGGTTAAGGAAAAACATCGTACTCTATTCGAATGAATTTCGAAGGGTCGCAGATCTTTCGAACAAGTTCGCTAAGCTCTGCTCTATAGTAGTCGAACGATAACACTTTTGAATTCGTCATCAGAAATTAAGTGATTCGAATACATATCCACAGTGATGACCTTCAATTGCTTGAGAACACTGGGATTGTCATTACCTAACTCGATCTCGCCCTTGAGCTTAAAATATTCGGCCTTGAGCGCCTCCAGTGGATCAACCAACTTCTCAGAGAAACTATGCTGGAGATGAGTAGCGGCAAGAATCTCCTTGAAGCTTTTTTTTGTCATCGGTTGATAGTGATCATACGATGATTGGTTGATATTCGTCGAATACACCAGATCCTTGAGCATCTTCTGAAGCTCTTCACTCACCTCTCGCTTAGGACCGACCTTACGACGATTAGGTTGAACGATAACGAGCATTCCTGCATCGAGATCAGGGATTCGAATGTACTTGCTTCCCAACGGTTTGTAGGTATAGGCGGAGGGCGTTGCCATGCCTTGATAACTTTGGCTGACCTCCAAGGTGAGCTCTGCCCGCCCCGCGTAGGCCTCGACCGACTACGTTATCTGCCATTGATGATACAGTCCTCCCCACCTCGCGTTTAGATGCGATGTTGTCAAATTCATCAAGATCCATGTCAGGGTAGCCCTTTTTGAACAGTGTGTATTTCTTGAGCTTGCTGTTATAATTAGCCTTGGTAGCTCTCATTGCAGCGGTTGCAGCTTTGAGATTAGACTTCGCAGCCTTGCTATGTCTGGATTTAGTAGCTTGCTTTGCCTCAAACCTTTTTTTCATAGCTTCTCCATAATCCTGGAACGCAGCCTCGGCTTCGTCGTGTAGCAATTTTAGTGATACATATGGATCAATGCTCGTCTCCTTCATCGAGATGTTGCCTCAGTGGATTTAGTATTCCTTTTAAGAACTCCATCAAGTATTCCGAGATTCTGAGTTAGGTTATCTTGAGCAGCTTTCTTATCAGGACTCTTTCGATTGATACCCGTTAGATGTTTGTCAAATATTTGAAAGCCATCTATCAGTGAATGTATCCATCCAACGAATATTCGCCATGAGATCGCGTAAATCATTAGCCGAGGTAGCCTTTTTATCATCAGAATATCTGACATTGAATAGACGCTTCTGAGTTGGATTACTGAAACAGAGACCGTTCTGAACCTTCCCGCCATCTGTAGTATCAACAACTGGATTTGGCTCAAATGCGAGCTTTACCTTTTGTTTGCGAAGCTCTTTAAAGAATTCACTGAGAATGAGTTTGGCATCGTTATCAGCATTAGTTAGATTCTTATCTATATCGGCATCAATACCGCTTTTAATTCCATGCCGAGCCTCAGCCTCGTCTGAACTCGGTGTGCATGGATTTGGCGTCAATTCCCCTACAGTGTCATCGTCAGGCGATGTCGATGAATCAACAGCAAAGCTGTCCTCAAGCCGTTGTTTGCTACGATTTGAGTCATCATTCTTCAGTAGTGATAGCGTCTTATCAGCATCTGACGCCCATTGAGTGTCTGCATACATCGAACGGTTGGCGAATGCTTGACGAACCCGTCGCTGGGAACGTTCTAACAAATCCAATCGCTTTTGCTCTCGTTGAGCAATGCTTGTGAAGTTCGGAAACATGGTTCTATCGTATATATTAATCAATTATTTTTGCTGTGGTTTTGAAAATTGATATCGTTTCTTCGCGATTCTTGGGACTGGCCCCTCCTCCCACTCGCCCATCGTATATTTATGAACGATGTCGTTTCGACGCTTTTGCATAGCATAGTACGTGGGAAGAACCTCATCGATTGGTAGATCAAACAATTCCTCGACCTGATTTTTATACGTGGGATCGGTGATTACATGCTTGTAGGCTCTGTCTTTACCTCCATTGATTCGAGCGAGGTGAAGCTTGATGTAGTCGCATCGCTGAATGTCAATGATCATATCGTTGAAGCGCGAAGTTTTCTCGACATAGAACCTAACTCTCTCGTGCATTTTTGCGAGCTCTCGCTTGTACATAGCGATTTTATAGTCCTTGTCGTGTTGCTTACAATATCCACTCTTGAAAGCGGTTCGAGAGCATTTCTCATTCGATTTCGTAGACGCGTTGCAATTGGGAGACGGTATCCGAGGGTGTCTATAGGACCCCTGAGGGATCTTCGATCCTCTCCTTTCAACGTCGTTTGTCATGATTTTGATAAAGTTTTGGGTATATATATAGATGGGGATATTTAACTCGAAGATGAATATCGAATATATCGATACTGATCCATTCGACGCGGAGGGGGTATATGACAATCGATTCCTTGAGAAAGAAGTAAAAAAGAGAAGCCTACGCTTGAGCCAAAGCGTCAAGTGCATTTTGATCTACGGACGCCCTCAACTCCGCGAATCGTTAAATGTCCGGAAGATCTGAAGTCTATCACCCTCTAAGACTCTTGTCGCGGTGTTGAAACCCCGTTCCAATACTCCTTCTCGAGTGTCGATCTTCGATTCTTATTGATTAAGCGGAGATTATCCTGGGGCTCCCAGGAGTCGGGTTCATTACCAACCCACTTCACTAAATATTTGTATTTACCAGATCGCATTTTTTGTGGTCTAATATCTTTTCGGCTTCTAAGATATCACCCTTGTTAATTGTGGCGTCAGTTGTCTTCGATTGCACTATTTTCAAATCGTTTGGTGATTTGTAGAGTGTATGACCATTCTTTGACCTAATTTCAACTCGGTGCTCTACTCCATCTGGCAGCTTCCTTGTCAAATGTTCGCTTCTTAAGGCGGTAAAGGACGTTTGTACCAACTTCAAGCTCGTTTTCAATTTTTTCTGCTTCCTCTTGGTTATGTGTTATCTCATCTTCTATAACTTTACCTTTTGCATCGTTAGGACTCATACCAATCGACCGATGAATGGTGCTATTGTAATTTGTAATAATATCATTTACCAGTTTTTGTGTGATTCGCTTCGGATCGATTTTGGTTAATCGCTGCTTTACGGTTCTGTTGAATCTTTCGATTTTACCCATAGTACCATGATCACCAGGTTCGTTATTAAAATGTTCGATCTTTTTGGATTTGAAGAATTCTTGTGCTTGGGTGTTCATGAATTCGCTTCCATTGTCGCTGGTGAGTATATCGACCTTATTACTACGAACAAATGTTTTAAGAGATGTGAGCACAGTTGGCGCAGTCTTATTCGTCAATAGCTTAGCATACCCAAGGCGAGAATTGATATTGATAGCCGTCAAAATTGGTCGTTTTTCCCAGAACGCAAGATCCATTTGCCATGAATTGGGGTTATGAGAAGCAATTTTAAATCCATCGTATTCCCGTTTTTGCTCTTGAAACCGTTGTATGCCTGTCTGGGTCGCATACCATTCCTTCACAGCTTTGAATGTGATTTTGGGGTCTAACTCCTTTGCCTTCTGATACAAAGCCTGAGCACCGACATATCCCGTTTTAGGGTCATAATATAACTTTGCCAGTTGCTGATCCAGCGTACCTACTAGCTCTGCTCTATATATTTATGAGACAAAAAATATCTCTCTAATTAGTTGCTTAGATTAGCCAACTTCGTTTAAATATCCAAAGCTACGGTGGTGATACTATCCTCAAGTACTCGACGCTTGTCGTAGTAGTAATTGAGAGCTGTTTTAGTTTGACTATAGGTAATGATTGACTTAGTCTCCTTGCTGAGTCTAAAGCCTTTGTTTGTACCTTGCAGTGTGATGCGATCACGGACAACACTTTCAAAGCCATCTGGGTTGAGTACATCACTGTTCCGACCACCTCCCTGCTGCACTCCCTTGGCACTAACCTTGACCTTGTAAGATTGGTCAGGTAGATAGCAGATATAGTTCTTTGAAGATAGTGACACTATAGCATCACCAGACCACCCATCCTTGAACAAACCAGGTGTGCGACGATCGAACTTAGAGACCTCGTTGTTATAGTCGCGTGGGAACCAATCATACTTATGCTGCTTGAAGTGCTCGCATAGCTCAGGTTTGATACAGTTTTGAAACGGATTTTCACAGCTGAATGCGATGTATGCCGAGTCTGTGTCCATCTCCTGGTATTGAAAGTCCGAGCGATCGAAGCAGAAGTTGATACAGTCATAGTAGAACTGTAGCATGCGTAGTTTAGCAAGCTGATAGATGGCAATCGACAAATGGATCGGATTCTTGTTCTTGAGTCGCCGTTTCTTCATGGTAATCTCACACGCATCATGAAGCTCCTCAAGTCCATGAAATGTGAAGTGCTCAATTTTGCTCTTGATGGCTTTGTCGTTAGACTCGTACTTTATCTCCTTGTGCTTATTCGTGTCCATACCAGATCGACCGAAAGCGCTGTTTCCGACCAACTTCATCATTTCAGCGATCATAGCCTTGGACTTGTCAGCATCACCCTCCCGTCGAGCGTTAGAAACCCTCCATAAATGGTTTAAATGCTTTGTGGGAATTGGCTTTAATGAAACAGTAAGTTTTGGTGATCTCCATTCCGTGAGCGATGTACCACTTGAGCAACGGAGCATAGATAAGAATCTTTTCACCAAAGGAGCTACCAATTAGCTTACGAGCTGGCTTTGCTCGGCTTTGTTTGCGTGCTTCGTTGTACTCAAACATGTGCTGACCAATTACATTCTCATCGCTGCAGTCGATTAGCGTGTTCTTGAAAATAGGGGTCATCTCACTAAAGTACTCTTTGAGATGTGGTGGGGTACGAATATCACACTCGAGGAAGCCAAATACTTTGTCATTGACAATGTCGTTGATAATACCAGGATAGGCATCAATCGTAGTCAATCGCCCACAAGGCATCCCATTACCGAGTGCCCACAGGTACAAAGCATTGGCATCGTATCCGATAATCTTTTTACAAACCTTGTCCCCGCGAACCATCGCCTCATTTCGCTTGGCATAGCGATTGAAGATGATTGAAGGACCACCAGCGATGTTAGCCTTCAACTTAGCATAAATATCTTCTCTTCCCTATCGATGCTATAGACAAGCTTATCCGAGTTGAACTCAAGCAACTTATTGTAGCGAAGCCCTTTGATGGACATGTTTTTACGAGCGGTGTTGCACTTCACACAGCTGATCAAGATGTTGCCATCGATATGCCCAAGCTTGTTGTTTATTCTATCGGCTGAAGCAGTATCAGCGGTCAGCTGACAGTAGCATAGACCACACAGATACTTTTGCTGTTGAGAAGGATGTCAAGGTGCTCAGTAGTCATATTGAACTCTCTTTTAGCCTCAGCATCCTGGCTCTTGTATCCACTCATGCGTTTGGATGGGAAGCTAAATGCTTTCGCCGAATTGGTGGGGTACTGAAGACTGTTGAAGAAGATTTGATACATGACTTTCTCTGATAGACCTGGGAGAGATACACCATCGGTAAACGTATCCAGACCGAATCGCTTGAACAATTCTCGTTGAGCCTTGATAGCCTTGATAAATGGAACTACATCAAGATTGTTGTACCAAATAAGTAGGTCCTTGATCGACTTCATTCCATAGTACTTCCAGACAAACTGTACCCGCTTGTAGTCATCATCACTGATGCTGGTATTACGGAGCTCAGTGTCAAAGGCTGACTGAGGAGGCACTTCAGTTTCGTTGAATACATTGAATGAGGTAATGTACTCATATGGGAAGATACCCTTACCCAGACCGCAGACGCATCGAAACTTGTCATCACACTTGCAATCACCAAGGTACGTTGATAGGTATTTAGCGTAGCTTGTACCTGCTGGTACATAGTTGCTAATGTCTAGCATTTTCATGTCCGACGTGGCGATGCACATGTAGCTTTAACCGATTTGATGTTGTCGGTTCCAATGGTAGCGAACAGTCTGCCTTGATTAGGTTGATATCGTAGCGCTCTGAATTAAAGCCAAGGACTGGTACCTGATCCAGAGTTTGCTTGATCTTACCATAGTCCGACCGCTTCTTACCAAACCCAAGCTTGCTGTGAAAATCAAAGAAGCTGGCAAAATCTCCAGATTGAATCCAAGCATCCACATCCTGTGTCTTGTACGTATTACCAAGAGGAGTACCTGGAACCTCCATGCCTGTCAAACCTTGAGCGTCGGTTATCTTACGAAGCAAGGCCTCATACTTGGAGACATTGTATTTCTGGATCTTCGCTCCGACATCATTAATGTACTGGGACATATCCTTGAGCAATGCCTTCGGATTATCATTTACAAAGCAGCGAACCTCCTCCGTCAAGCTATCAGCTACAGAGACGGACACCGGGATGTGCTCGGTCGTGATGACAGTATTCTTCCCATGTTGAGTCGCCGTAGGCTTAAGAATGGCCTCAAAGTCATAAACAATAAAATGATCGATGTATTGATCGGTATTCTTGATAGAGTACTTTGTCAGTAGCGAACGAATTGTATTTGAAGCTGGGCGATAAATAGTCGGGTCTTCAGGGAATGATTCCATATTTACGAGCTCACTCTGGTTCTTCTTATGGTTTCAAAGCTTGTCGGAGCTGACAAACACCATCTCACACTTTGGGCATTGGTATTTACACTGAAGCATATCAATATTCTTAATGTAAAGAGCATGATTCTCGTGAGATAGAATATTGATAACATCTTACTCCTTGTCAGAACGTCGGGTGCATTCAACATTTCCCGTCTCCACATCCATCATGAATACATTAATGCTTAGCTGAAAGCAGTCCTCAAGCTCATCAAACAGGAGAATGTCGATTGGTTTGAAACTGCGAAACAGGCTTAGTGTATAATTGATGTCCTTGTACGAGCAGTACTGCTTGAATGTCTGCTTTACCAGAGCTTGAATTCTACGTGGATCCTTTTTTGGTTCATCTTGCTTGTGGTATGCGATGCAGTGAAATACGCACTTGTTGTTAGTCTTTGGCAAGTTGATTACACTCTTGTTGTCGCGGATAATCTTTGGAATGACAGCTTCACTATCACCCAGTGCGTGTTCGCGCTGGTAGATGTAAATCTTGAATCCAGTGATTGCCTTTACCAGATATCCCGATTTGGGGTAGTTAAGCTTGTCAGCTAATTCCATCGAACGAATCTCCGAAATGACCTTCTTGCGAATATCACCCTTGCTATTGATAGCAATCGGTGAGCTGAACACCGAGGTGTTGCACAAATTCGGGTGGAAGTATCGGGTATCGCTATCATCTGTTCGACTAACGAGGTTGTATCCAAGTGCAATATTAATCTTGAAAGCAGATTTCTGGCTCGCAAGTACGTTCTCGAGTGTGTCGTAGAATTCTGCTGGCTGAATCCCCTCGTATAAATGAGATTCGACATGGTTTCCTTGGTAGAAGCGATATTTCGGGTCAGCCTTGTAGTCAGGAGACATGTGCTTCTTGAGAGTATCGATACCAACATTGTACTGCTTAGCTACCAGCTTCATATTTTTGGGGTTGGAGATGTTGCTGACAAATACCATCTTTCCGGTACGACCGCGTACCTTAACACGGAAGCTACTACCCCATTTGATAGGTGTAATATTCAATCTCTTTAGACCTTCGAGCTCGTATGCAAACATGTTGCCTATATATAAGCGTGGCTATATTATTCTCGTAAATTTGACTTTATAATATTTTGGATCTTGTCTCAGGATCGACTTTATATCATACTAATATACAAAAATCTGAAATTAATTAATTCAAATATTTGACTTATGCATTGTTGGAGGTTTTAAGCCAGCCTGGTGTTGTCATTGCCTATTAGGCTTGACTTTTTATCAGAAAAAAATTAATTAATTAAGTTCGGTTTCGCTGTTAGGTTCGACTTTGTCTTCAATAAGTTCGGTTTAGGCTTACGCTTTTGAGCTCGAATTTGGTCTCTATTCTTATCGTCGTAGCTCTTTTGGTATGACAAGCGAGTGTCCCGTGTGCGCTGATAGTAGCGCTTTTGTGCGGCATTGATTCGCTCTTTGTTAGCTTGGTATTGCTTGGCTGAGTACGCCATCTTTGTATATTACAAACTTTATTTTTATCAGGATGAAAAAAAAAATTTTAATGCAGCACGACGATCCAAGAATCAGCTGAAATAACTCAGCGTGGGAATAGATCGAGTGACCTGCCCTTATCGCACGCGCCATGTCCAAGTCGGGACCTAACATACTGGCGATATTATAGTATCGTTCGATGCTCTCACGAATCCCGCCACTTTCACCCTCTCGGTGGTAACAAATTTTTCAGCTTCAATCTCTTCACGAGATTTTGAATGTACGGGAGTTTAATCTCGGTACCAATAATGGGAGACTGCGCCAACAGCGTCCTGATCACCTCGAAAGCCTCCCCTCGATTCGCGATGGTCGCCGTCTGGATGAGAGCACAGCCATCTTCATCTCCGGAGAATCAGAAGAACATCCACACGGCGTTCAAGTCAGTAAGAAGTGCCATTACTGGGTCTTTGCGAGCGATTAGATCCAAAGCGATCAGCTCCCGACGTAGCCTGGAACTCGGAGTTACTTTGAAGCGTGGACTAAAAAAATCAATTGCCCCCACTGAATACGTCCAGTGCTGTTACAAACTGGTTCACCTTCGCCGAAGCTCCAGGCTTTTGGCTGACTGCACCGGTTGTCGTCCTGGCTGCTTGTTTGCGATATGAATCTGCAATCTTTCTTGGAACCACGAATATGAAGTAAAACTGATCCGTGTTGAGGCGAGCATCATCCTTCAACCACTTGAGAAACTTGTTCATTGGCGCAGCTTTGATACCATGGTCCTCGTTGAGTGTCATCTGCAGCCCGTAACACTTGTTTCCATCTGAGATGAATGCATCCAGCGCTCCAAACGTTTTCGATGTCGGCCGGTAGTACGTCCAGCCCTCAGCAAGCTGTAGTTTGTCAAGAGCAGTGAAGCGTACCGTTTGCATCTCTTGTGGAATGGTCAAATCGTTCAGAGTTGTCGAGCACAGCGAGCGAAAGTGTAGTTTTTTCTGCTGGGGCAGACTTAACCATTTGTGGCAGAGCATCTCGTATATTTTGCCGCGGACCACAGACGTACTTCCCGAGTCATCATCATCGTGAGTTATAGCGAATTCCGATATTTTATCGAGGCTCTCTCCATGCACTTTGGCAACAACCAATTCGGCGATGTGCTTGGACAGAAAATCCAAATGGTAGTCCGCGCGAAAATCAGCCCGGGTAGGTACCATTTCAAGGACACGATGGCTATAGTCTTCCTCCTTCACAGAGTGATTGCTTCTTGCATAAGAAATGATGTTCATCGCACTGAATGAGTTGACTGCCTCATCCAGTGTATTTTTGACGTTCACGTTAGACGCTCTCGTGAAGACGAACCGAGGAATTCCACCGAAGATGTCGTATCTCGAAACCAAGTCGTCTTCGGCAAGTTGCAAGTTATCGGGAAGCAATGAGTTGTACTCTCTCAGCTCCTCCAAGGTCCACGCTGGCATGATATACGTCCCCCCGTCCACTTTTGCGAAATCCTGCATGCCTTTAACACCAGGTGAAGCAAACAAAATCGAGACTCCGCTCCAGCCAACAAGTTGTGTTGATGCTGCCTCGACAAGCCGGAGCACACGGCGTTGCGTCTGCAGCGAAACAACCTCCTCTCCGTCCAATTCAACAAATTCCTTGCGTTCGGCATCGTACTTGCGAAAGTCCGAGCCATAGTTCAACACCAACTCGTATGGGAGCAGCTTCTTAACATCCTCTCGCTCACCAAGAATGAGTTGAAAGATGCAATACAGGTAGAACCGACTCTTCCCAATACCGGGATTCCCCGTGACAATCAGGTTGGAATCCTTGCCTGGTTCACTATCCTTGCCTGGTTCAACGTATTCGAAGCTTGACTGTACTTCGTTCATCAACTCGGTAAAAATCACACGATACGCCTTCCTCTCCACGATCACTTTATATTCGATCTTTTTGTGCGCCAACGGAGGGAAATCTCTCATCTCGAAAAACCTCGTAACTTGGTTGATCTCTTCCTTGTTCTTGTCCACTTTGCGCTTCTTCGGCAGCGGAAGGAAAGACTCACCAAACCATCCATCCGCCCGACAGCGTTTCCCCTTCCCCGGAACCACCACCAGCACGTTCACAGGGCCTCTACCTTCTGCTTCTTCTTCTTCATCCACTCCGCCGACATCCTGATCCGACAACCCCACACGCCGTAGCCTCGCTCGCGCCGCATCCAACAGCTTTAAGCCAGTGGTGTCCTCCACGCCCTTCTTCACGTCTGCCTCCGTCAGCCACGCGCCGCCCTCCGTCTTCGCCAGGAACAGCTGCAGGTCACGCGCAGGACCCTTGATGTCTTCATTCTTCGCTTTGATGGCGTCCTTCAAGTCGTCCACCGTGTCGCTCTCATCTACCCTCACCGAGAACGCGCTGCCCGCCGCACCAACGATCGCACAGAAAAGCTTCACCATCTTTCCTTCAGGCGGCGGATTCTGGAATGAGGAAGAAGGGAGGGAGAAATTCCGAGCGTATTTAAGCGGAGATGAAGGTGTGTCACATTGACTTCCACCCAATGATGAGACGCCACATATATTATAGTCGCGCTATTCCTTGCGGTAAAAACTGCCGGCGTAATGTTCTACGAATATTGTTTTTATCAATTAGTTTGAATGTTGTCGGTCCAGCAGTAACTGTTCTAAAACTACGCCAAGATCCAAAAGACGTCGCTTTCGCTCTCAGGTGGTCGAGAGGTTGCGTCGTCAAAATAGCTGTCTCAAAAGAAGGTTCTAGGAATGTTCTCGGCGGTAAAATACGGTAAGTAAAAAAATGACGGTATACTGTGCCGCTACCTACTACTATCAGTTTCATTTACGATCAGGGCAGCAACGAGTTCCGTTTGAAAGTCTTCGATCCTTCATTGCGACGACATCGATTGTTCGCAAAGCTGAATCCAGACCAGCGCGATCTTCTGCTTCGAGGCCAAACACTATCGAAACACTGGAAAAAACGTGGCCCAAGGCTTGCACCTGGTACTGATTTCAACATTCAGACAAAATTTGGTGACGTCGAAGGTCAACCACTGTGCTTCATGTCTGTGGAGCGTCCCTACAAGCGCTACTTGAACTTACAAGCCCGATTAGCGCGGAAGAAAGCGATCAAAGCGAAGTGGATTCACCCAGATGAAGACGCATTTGAAGATTTTTGGTCGGAAGGAATGTCGTTGGCTGAAAGATGGATTTCTTTTCCGCACGTGTTAGCTAAGACTTCTCAGTTGCCGAGTCTAAGTCCAACGACGAACGCCGGTCTCGTAGGAATGGTGCAGCTGAACAAGGTGGGCTACATATTGGATACTGCAAGCACCAGGGAAAACCGATATATTTTATCTTAACAAATATAAAGTTCATAGTATATAAAGATGACGTACTCACCCGATCAATATCTCGCTAGCAAAGAGCGTATCAAGGAAGCGCAGAAGCGCTACTACCAGCGCACGCGCGAAGCTCGTCTATCCTGTCAAAAGGGGTATGACGATAAGAATAGGGACCAAATTCGAACACACAAGCGGAAGCCCAAATGCGAACTTAGTGCCAGAGAAACCAAACTTAACGGTGAAACCGAACTTAGTCAATTAATTAAAAAAAGTCACATAAAAAGTCAATCCGTATATAGACGATGACTGACGGTACCACGCTTGCGATTTTGAAGGATGCCCTCGGTGACCTTAGTCAGTACCATTCGTCTGGGTGGTTCTGGCATGCAGTAGAGGGTGAATGGATACCTATAGGTAAAACGCAAGTTTATCCGTGCCCTGGCTATCGACCTAATGTCAACCCACGGTGTTATTGCAACACCCCGATCAAGCGACACTTCCTTATTATCGACATCGATGAGAACCATCACTTCGTTGGTTCAGATGTATTAAGCTCTTTGGTGGGCACTATAAGGCGTGCCTCGGCTGCCAATGTCGGTACCGAGGTAGCTACAAATACTGTAAGGAGTGGTCTGACTTCTTTTAGTGAGACGAGGTTAGCATTTGGTAAGTATAGAAATCGAAAGCCAGAGTCGTTATTGGGGGTGGATGACTCCTACATCCGCTTCCTATTTAAGTGTGATATCGTATCTGAAGCCTCTAGACTGGATATAGCTCGTAATTTACTCCCAAGAACGGTTATTGGAGGCAAAGACAAGTACAGTGATAAGACATTCAATTGGGTCAAGGCTCACAATCCAAAATACTATCGCTGGTTGCAAACGCGCGACAGACCCTACGTCAAGTATTTGAATTAATTAATTTCGAAAAAATTTGTATGGGGCACAGATATAAAGTCGATCCTGATACAAGATCCAATGATTATAAAGTCATTTCCACAGGAATAATATCGCCAATAATATATAGGCAACATGTTTGCATACGAGCTCGAAGGTCTAAAGAGATTGAACATTGATGCTGTTCGCTGGGGCAGTACCTACCGCGTTAAGGTGCGTGGTAGAACTGGTAAGATGGTTTATGTTAGCAACGTTTCCCGTCCGAGCAATCAGAAGCTGCTAGCTAAGCAATACAAGATCTCTGTCGAGTCTCTGAAGAAGCACATGTCCCCGAATTACAAGACTGACCCCAAGTATCGTTTCTACAACGGAAAACACATGGAGTCGCACCTGTATGAAGGTATCCAGCCTACTGAGTTCTACGACAAGCTCGAGAACGTGCTTCCAAGCTAAACTAACGCTTTCAAGGTAAACATTGCTCTTGGCTACGATCTCGTAAGCCTAACGGATGGTACTTTTACCCAGTACTGGCACCCGAATCTGGCTAACACTTACGTATTTAAGACCCCTGTTGCTACCAACAGTCGATCTGACATTCGTAAGAAAATGATCTCAGAGATCAGGTCGATGGAGTTGGCTAACACGCTGAACTACCCCAAATCGGGGTATAAGCTGAAGTCAATCACTGGGTTCAAAATTTACATCTACTTTCGCGAGCATGCAGTCGGCGATAGCGAAGCTGTTATCCCACAGAATATCCGCGAAACAAGCACGTAATCAACTCCCCCAAGGCCAATAACAAGTGTGTGTTCCACTGTATCGCATGGTACTTACATCAGCATGCTAGGAAAGATCCTCGTCGGATCCAGGCCCAAGTGAAGGAAGTATTCAAGCGCTACTGCTCCTACAAGGGTATCAGCTATACGCTTAGTCTGTTCCGTAGCTTTAAGCCGTTTGACCTCCTACAGCTCGACGAGCTTGAGGAATGCTTTCATTTCGGTATTAACGTCTACTCAATGGATGTAAAGACCGGTAATGTTGAGTGTATCCGTCGTTCGGAGAGAGAAGGAGTGGCTATGGATATTCTATCACATGAGAACCGTGCTTTGTACATCAAGAACGTTGATATGCTTCAGTCCAAGTACCAATGCTCGAAGTGTGAAATGATTTTCGTTAGCTCTACTAAGCTACGCGACCATGCCAAAAATCAGTGTGAGCTTGTAAACATCGAGAGCTTTCCAGCTGAGCCAACTATCTATAGACCAGCCCCGAACACTATTCGATCAATGCTAAACAAGTACTCCATCAAGGGCATTGATCAGTACCTAGATCATTATCTCGTGTATGACTTTGAGGCCATTCTAAAGCTAGTTATGACACAGCATGGTGAGAATACTGTCTTCACCAATGAGCATATCCCCGTATCAGTATCTGTATCGGATAGCTTAATCGAGGAGGTGCGTTGCTTCGTCAGCGATGAACCGAAGATGCTACTAACGGACATGTTCGAATATATTCACCAGGTATCGATCAAGATCGAGCAGTACAACGTGCACAAGTACGAGATCCTCCTGCGGAAAATTATCGATGCTCACGGCTTGACTGGTATGGAGATTCCAGGTGCTAAACTCAACAAGACCTATAAGATGATCGATGCGGATGGTTGGATTAAAGAAGGGAGATATGCCAGCTTCTTCGACTTCCATAGCACGCTCGGGTTTGGTAAGCAGAGGTCTGACTATGGTAGGATAAAGCAGCACCTTGATCAAGTTCCAGTGCTTGGGTTCAACAGCGGTCGCTACGATGTAAATCTGATTAAGAACGATCTCTTCGCCTTTATTGGTACAGACAACATCAAATCGGTAATCAAAAATCCTAGCTACATGTGCATTGCGACCTCGAACATGAAAATGCTCGATATTAGCAACTATGCACCAGCTGGTACGAGCTATGCAAAGTACCTCAGCACATATCTAGGCGACTGCAAATGCGACAACAAGATTCGATGTGTCTGCGGCTTAGGTAAGGGCATTTTCCCGTACGAGTTCATTACCTCGTTCAACGTTCTAAGTCAGACTACGATTCCTCCTAAGTCAGCTTTCGATAGCGATCTCCGTGGAACTAGCATCAGCGATGATGACTATAAGCGCGTGCAATTCGTCTGGGAGCACTATGGGATGAAGTCGATCAAGGACCTGCTGATCTGGTACAACAACTTGGATGTGGTACCTTTCATCAATGCCATAAAGGCTCAGCGTGAGTTATTCAAGCGTTTCGAACTTGACATGTTTGCTGATGGTGTATCCCTACCCGGTCTCTCGGAGAAAGTCATGTATCAAACATGCTTCGACAATCTCCAATATCCTAGTAAGACGTCTCCTCAAGCGTTTCGATTCCCTAGCAAGCGTATGAGCGGCTACAAGAGTCAGGATGTTGAGGCTAAGCGCGAGTTTGGAATGACGTTAGGACACCTAGATATACTGTTAAATCAACAGAAGTATCTTTGTGGTCTTTGCTACGGACCTTTGAGCACTGAAACTGTCTCAGCTGATCGAATCAATAACAAGCTTGGGCACATCGACGGCAACATCTTGATTAGTTGTATTTCGTGCAACACCGCTCGCAAGGATATGTCTCTCAAGGGTTTCCGCTACAAGAAGCTGCTCGAGTTCAACTCAGAGCGACTGGTCTATTCCATTGACAAGGAGGAGAAGGACATCTACGGTAAGATGAAAGCTAACATTGCTGGTGGTCCATCCATTATCTTCAATCGCTACGCTAAGCGCAATGAGACGAAGATTCGTGGTGGGAAGCTGTGTAAGAAGGTAATCGGGTACGATGCTAATGCTCTATATCTCTGGGCTCTCGGTAATGACATGCCATGCGGAAGACTTACAGCTATCGAAGCTTATCCAGACATTGTTGAGGACATCAAGAGCGATAAGATCTTCGGCTTTCTCGAGAGTGGTATTCAGACACCAGAACACTTGAAGCAGTATTTTGGTGAGATGATCTTAAAAAAACACTGATTGACTGTACGGATGAGAGTATCATTGGTAAACATATGTATGACTACAACCAAACACGAGAGAAAAGCAGATCGAAGCCAGCTCGCATATTGATTGGTAGCTACTTTGGTGAGAAAATCCTAATCTACACGCCTTTGCTCAAGTGGTACCTATCTCATGGTATGGAAATCACCCAGACATACAGCTTCATCAAAGCTAGCTCACACAAGGCATTTGCTCCATTCATGGAAGTGGTGTCTAGCGCTCGGCGAGAGGGTGATGTTGACAATTCCAAGGCTATGATTGCTGAGATGATGAAGCTAGTAGGGAACAGTGCTTTTGGTCGATCTGGAATGGACATGAGCAAGCACAAGGAAATTAAGTATGAGTCAGATAAGAAGGCAGTTGCTTCAAAGATTGAGCACTTCACCTTTCATGGATTAGAGGAGCTCAACGATGCTTGCGAGCTTACTATGATGAAGCGCAGGTTAAAGCACAGGAACCCGATCCATTTGTCGATTGTTATCTACCAGCTCGCTAAGCTACGCATGCTCCAGTTCTACTATGATTGCATCGACTTTTACTTCGATCGTTCAGACTTTCAGTATCTGGAGATGGATACGGACTCCGCCTACATCGCGTTGAGTTGTGATAATCCGTTCCAAGACTGTATCAAACCTGATCTACGTGAGCACTCAAACAGCACAAGTATGATTGGTTCCCACGTGATTATAACACGGATATGGCTAAGTTTGATCGTCGTACCCCTGGTCTATTTAAGGATGAATTGTCAGGTGATGCTATGGTCTCATTATCCTCCGAAAACTACATCAGCTATCTACCCGACGAATCGTACAAGGTCAAGGTTTCAGCCAAGGGTGTGCAATAGGTTCGTGGACGCAATAGTGATGTTCTTAGCCCTAATGGGTTCGAGTCTGTTGTGCGAGATCGTATCACACTTCAAGGCACTAACAAGGGGTTTAGATTGCCGAAAGAGACTAAATCTATCATCACCTACAGTCAGACAAAGACAGCGCTATCATATTTCTATGACAAGCGACTTGTGCTTGAGGATGGTATTACTACCGTAGCTCTTGATATTTAATCGCTATCCAAGCTATCACATTTTTTTTATGTCCATCTAGCATATACCATGGATGAGATACTTACGAAACTTTACTATGACACTAAAACTGGCTATATCGGTGCTCAGGCTCTACATGAGAAGGCTCGTGAGTTAGATCCCAAGATAACTCTAAAACTGGTGAAGGATTGGTATGCTACACAGTCAGAAATTCAGAGATTCCAAGAGCAAAAGCAGAGATTCGATGGGTTCAAAATCGCCTCACATAACCCGAATTCTTGGCAAGTCGACCTTGCGTTCTGGGGAAAACAACCGATTCTGACTGGTATCAACATTAACTCCCGCATCGGGTACGCGAAACGTTTATCGAATAAGACAGCTGCCACGGTATTAATAGCACTAAAAGCTTTCGTCCGATTTTATAAGGTAGATATTATCACAAGCGACAATGGGTCTGAGTTCATGAACTTAAAAGCTCAGCAATTATTTAAAGCAAAGAAGATCGAACACTTCAACAATGAGCCTGGTGATCACGGTACTATGGGGAAAATCGAGCGCTTCAATAGAACGCTAAAGCAGAGACTAACCAAAATGTCTCCTAAGAGGATTACGCACAAGCTCATCAGCGACATTATTACTACTACAACACCACTTCTCATCGATAAAATTGGAATGACACCAAATGAAGCCAAAGGCAAGGTAATTGAGGCTGAGTTGAACCATAGCCAAGCAGAAGCTGATAAAATTGATAATGAGCTCGAGATTGGTACCAATGTCCTTTACCGACTAAAGAAGAGGACGTTTGATAAGGAAGCTTCTAGGTGGAGTAAAAAAGTGTACTCGATTGTTGGAATGGATGGTTATCGCGTCCAAATCAAGTAAAAAATATGGGCACACACTCTACAAGGCTCCCAATGATCTCAAGATGGTGCAATCGGCGACGACTGAAGCAACCATCAACCGAGGTGATATCCTTGAAGCAGAGAAGATCTTGGACCACAAAAAGTTGCGAACTGGAAAGTACAGATACTAGGTTCAGTGAGTTGGTAATGAACCTGATTCGTGGGAGCCAGTCTCAAATCTTCGTTTAATGAACAAAAACAGGATCGACTCTTGAAAAGGAGTACTGGGTGGCAACAAAGAGCTGACGTAGTCGCTCCGGACGGGGGTTTCACCCCACGTCAAAAAAAATGAGTCATAATCAGCTTGTAAATAAATTCGATACAGACATCCTCTGTAAGCTTTTAACACAAGTATACTATTTGAAGTTTTTTTGGTGAGATTTTTGGAAAAATATATGACTTGACATATATAGTAATTCCTTCATAATGTGTTCCAGCTGATTAGAAAAGGACCGTGAGCTTGCTAAGCTACGGCGAAAGTTGTGGATCATCCAGGAAGTGAGCCGAATTAAAAACGAGTAGCTGGATCTTGATGCAGCTTCAAATTTTCGTAAGACAGCAGTTAGCCGTAAGTATCGATACGAATTGGAGACAATATTTGGCGTTCCATTCCACTGCATCAAGGATCGTTACCTAAGCCATCTAAATGAGCGAAATCACATCTGTCATTCTTATGTCTGATTTCGGCACGACTCGGTCATGCCAAGCTACTGGTAATTATCTACTCTTTTTTTTATGATTCTGATGATATAGACACAATGTTCCCCAATTTTACATCCCTCGCTCAGAGAGAGCAGAAACGACAGGAGCTTCTTGAGCGATCTCAACGTCGTGTTCGGCAAGCTAATGCGAAGCGTGAAATGTACGAAGGTGCATCGTGGGCGACGGATATTACCAATGGTATCACTACTGTAGCGAAGAAATCAACTGAATCCACTCGGACCAATATGAGTGTTGGTCCTGACGGGCCTGTTCCAACAGAAGTTAAGCAAACCTTGAATGATATGTTGATCAGGTGATTGCCCAATCAGACTTAAAAAAATCTGAATAATGAAAACTCCAACATAAACCCTGATGTATCAACTGATCCTGAAGTAAACGTTCGCCCCCCTATGGTAGATGTTGGAGTCGATAATAGTGCTCGAACAGTAGAAAATGGAACTAACACTTCTCGTGTTGAAAAACATGATCAAAACGTTCAAGCTCGACCTATTACATCAGATGTCGCGGTTGGTGAGGATGAATCACCAACACTTGATACTCTATTTAGCGATGATGAGCAAATCTCTCAAAGCGAATTTAAGAAAGCGGTTGGGGAAATATTTGAGGTTTATCCGATTCTTGCTCAACTCGGTATTCATCCCCTTGCTTCTAATGGACGTCAGCTAACGAAGTATTATATTGTAAACGGAGCTAAGACATACAGTATTAGATTGAACAAGATTGTTTTAGTTCCAAGCATTGATTGGGAAGAGACATACGATCATATTGGATTTGTCATCACAAACGATGTTAGATTCCTCAGTTATGTCAATGAGAAACGTGAGCGAAGTGAGATGGGTAAAGAGGATAAAAATGCACCGCATCAGGTATGGGAGAGGCTTATTGGTAATAAGCGTCGCCTATCAAGCACACCGCTTGACTATAAACAAAGCAAACAGCGGCTTGAAGACAGTTTTCTCATCGATAATACAACATCCACAACTTCTGATCAGGCTGATAGTAAATTAAAAATGTATTTGATCGTTGCTAAAAACAAGGACCTACTTGAATCCAATGGTTTAATGAAGAAGATTGTTCCTATCCTCAAAGAAACCAACAACGCAACCCCTTTTGATGCGAACGGTTATGTGTGGATCAAGGGAAGTACTATTGGTGTTTTTGGTAAGGAAAGTAATCAAATGAAGCCGGCTATCACCAAGGTCAATTGGCAACTTATACTCAAATCATTTGTAGATATGGTCAGATCGAAAGGACTTGAATTAGAGGTGATCGGGGTTGAGGAAAAAGAAATTGATGTGAATGATTTCACAGAAGGTGAAGGAGAGGCACGCCAGAGTACAATGACTGGAATTGATGAAGATATGAATCAAAGTCTATCTAACGCCGACAATGATGCTCAACAAATCTTAACTGATTATAACAGGAAAATCAATTCTAAAGATGTTAAAATCCCGTTCAGACTCAAACCTACCGTTGAGGCTAAGGGTACTGTTTAAACTCATCCTGAATACTACTTTGGTGAGCCATCTGAAACCAGACCATTGAATATTAGAAATGGAAAACACAAGCAAGTATCTGGAGAGGCGTGGAAGGGATTGATGAAGAATATCAGATGGATGGATACATTCCTGTCGCTGCTCGATGGATTTGAGGATTCGGATAAATATCTTAAGGAAGTTGAGTATCCATTCCCATCAAATGATGAGGAAGCAGCAAAGTTGGTTGAAAGTAAGAAACTTGATCAACAAAGACGCAAAAATCTTGATGATAATCTTAAAACATTTAATGAAGCAATCATGAATACGGCTGATGATATCAGACGACAAGGTATTGAACCATATTTAAAATTAATTTTCAAAAGCTTCACGATGACTCTGAACGGGCTTATCAGGAAGATGGTGAGGCTCAAAAGCCATATCATGAATCAAAGAATGCTGTCAAAGAAAATAGCTCAAAATCAGCTCGATCGGCACTAAAGGCAGCGAAATCAGCTATGAGAGCTACTAAAGCTGTATTTAACGCGAAGGCTACAAGATACAGCGATGCAGCTCAGGAGATCGAGGAAGATGACGAGTTCGCAAAGCGTTCTCGCGGAGAGGGGCTTAAAGGTCGTGGTCTAAGAGGAGCAGGTGTAGCCCCCCTCGACGGAGTGGTCAGACGTGGAAGAACCTATAATCTGAACGAGATTCAGGGCTTAGCTACGCCAAGTGCCTACGTTTATCGACAACTCGGTAGCAAGTACATCCGTATTCCTGACCTCGATGCGAAGACACTTGTTATCGTTCAACCTAATCGACGCAAGTGCGGACCTAAGTGTCAGATTAGTGATAGCCTTCAATCAATGCTCCGAAGTCTTGTATATAAGAATCATATCGATCAGCCTACGTATGACAAGCTTAGCATCGAAGATAAAAAAATGTTCAAGGAGATCCTTGCCATAACTCATCTCCAGTACAATTTCCACGATAAGCTCACGGATCCACTTGAAATACTTCGAGCTGAGTATGACAAGCTCAAGGGGGAGGTTGAGCTTGGGAATGATAATCCGAGCATCATCAAGCAGCTCAAGTCGCTCACAGTAGATATGTACAGCAATCGTCTCATCGATGATAAAGAATTTAAAGAAATGATCACGAGACTACTATAACCATGTTCTTCTTTAACCCCCGCATTATTTCCAGCTCAGCTGGTAGCTATGGCGATAACGCCGATAACAACGTCGCTGAACTCAAAGCTATCATGAAGAATCTTATCATTCATGACCGCCCTCAGAAGACTCAGGCCGCTGTATGGGCCACTGATCTCGATAAGTCAATCAGGAAGGTAGATGCTTCGACCCCAACCGAAGGTGGCCGTATGTGGGCTTACCAACCCAAGAAAAAAAAGACCGTGAAGACGTTTTTTGCTATCTAAGCAATTACCTGAAGGCAAGGGGCGCCAGCACCGTGCCAAGGGCTCTAAGCTTACTTAATACCACTCCACACGAGTTTATTTCAATATCCTCGATGGACTTCGATTTTTTTATCATTGATAGATATTTCAAGTATAGCATCCTCACCATCACCATTTTTGGTTGGTAGGAATACTGAATCCCCTAAGACTACTATCCGATCCGCTCTAAGCATGGTTGATCCTATAACCTGATTTGGATTATCAGACGTTAAATTTGCTTTGATCTCTTTACTTGGCATACAACCCATGATTCCTATATTATCTACCATAAAAAAGTTTTGGAAAACTAGTCGGCTGTGTATGGGTTTTCTTCGCCTATTGGACCATGTCGCTTGTAGTACGCTTCACGCCGCTTCTTATCCTTATGAGCACAATTTTGATACGCTTTCAACGACGTACGATCATTGTATTGTGCATAAGGCTGAGGATTCCTCTTGATACCCCTAAAAGATACAATGCGACCATCAGCAAACAAAGCATCATACTTTTCCTCTTTCGTTGAGAAACTCGAAACTTGAACGCGACCATTGTCTATACTTACTCAGCGATAATTTGTCTGACGACAGAGGGCGCCAAGCCCGTGTCAAGGACACTAAGCTTTGCTTATTGCTTTCAATTCCTCTATCTGAGCTTGCTGCTCTTGAATAACTTTCGCCAATACTGATACCAATGATGCTAAATCGATACCCATAGGATTTGTCGGCTCGTTTGAGTCATTCATTTCATCGTCAGGCGATTCAACCCTCGACACACACTCAGGTATGATCTCGAGCATCTCTTGGGCGATAAATCCCACATGCAATGAATCATCAGATCTCATAGCAAACTTCCTTGGTTGCATACGCATAACCTCAGCTAAGCCATAGGGTATGTCAATGATGTCTCGTTTGATGCGACGGTCACTCGCGTTCGTGAAGCTGCCAGCCCTGACAGAGATATAGCTCTGCCATATATAAGAAGCATTGCATGATCCAATTCGAACCGCTCCGCTTGTTGCGTCATTCCCGATGGCTGGATAGTTGCTGAGACCCCAGTTCCATCGATAGTATGCATTGCTCGCGTCGCCCTTGCAGTGAAACGCATCGTCAGCCCATATGGCACCCCCAGAGTGGATTGTAGCTTCGGGATCTTCACGATCGACTGCAAGTCGTTTGCTTGTGCTAAGAAGCATTGCATTACCACAGGCTGTAAAGAAACGCAAATTGTCATTCGTGTATGTCCCAAACGATACGCCGTTAGCTGCCGCTCCACCGTCCTCATTGTGTATGATGAGTCAGCATTTAATCGGCGTTGCGCGATCGTTCCACCATTCCTGAGCTCGCTGCCATGATCCGTAGAGGTTTGATGAACTCGCGATAACATGCAATTGCGATTCAGGTGATCCAGCTGCGACGCCAACACGTCCTCCCTGAGTTATAACCATTCTCTCCGTTATAGGATCATATGCAGCTGATCCCACTCGAGTAAAAAACTTTAAATTGCACGTGTCATACGACCCAGTGGATCGAATAGCGACTATAACGCAGCTTGGGGGCATGGCGTCAGCGATTGTACCATCAACCGTGAGAGAGATACCTGCAATAGCGCCGATCGTGTCAGAATCGTTTCTGATTTGGATCGGGTATGTTGAATTGCCAGCGGATCCACTCCCAGTAGTACCAGCGGCTACTTCATAACGGGCAGCCGTAGCTTCTAGCAACGTTTGCTTTCCAATTGACGTAATATTGGGCTGAGCTGCTGTAAGTAGCGTTCCTGATATGCCACTCGAAGTTATCACATCTGATCCAGAGATTTGATACCCTGTAGAATTGATCTTACCCGAAGTTGTGATCGTCCCGATATTAACAATATTTCGACTTGATGTAATAACGAGCGATGAATTGATATTAAGACCGCCAAAGTCGCCGAGGGTACCAGATACCGATACACTTCCATTTATGTTCTCAGCATCGATGGTACGGATACTACCAATATCCTTGTTTGAATCGACTACCAGAGCTTTAGAAGCTACAACGCCTCCCAGAGATACTCCGATGTAGTATGAGTGATTGAACGTATCGTACAATGATGTCGTTGAGTTCCAAAATTTCATTGATGGTATCTGAAGGCCCGTTCCAGCTGTCGAAAGCGTTAGGTTAGATAGCGTTCCAACAGCTGTAATACCTGTTTAAGAGCCTGAAACAGCTCCAGTGAGAGTCGTCGCCGAGATGCTGCTCAAACCAGTTATCGTTCGCGATGCTCCTGTAAAAGTTAGATTGCCTCCGATAGTCAGCCCTGAAAGCGTTCCTAAAGATGTGATACCTGTTTGCGTTCCGGTCTGTAGCGTTCCATAGATATTAGTTGCTATCAGCGATGTTATCGTTCCGATTTCTCCCGAGGCTCCAAGAACCAACGCTTTGTTGTTTGGGGCCGTGCCAGGCATGATCCCGACTAGGTACGATGGGGGCGATGATACGCTGGAACCATTAACAGTTAGACTGCTACATGACAATGCTCCAATTCCACTAGTATCGTTATTAGTACCTGGAACAAGGGCTACACCTTGTGTTGCTGTTCCTTGGGTAATCCCTGTAATATAAGACAAGCGATAATCATTCTTATCGAGGTAAAGCGTCTGCGCATACTCATAGGTAAGATATCCACTGGCATCCAACGTTAGATAGAATGCGCGGTTATAGATAGGGGATGTAAAATTGGTTGGGGATAAGAGAAACTTGAACTCATAGTTATTTTTGTCTCGAGCTATATAGACCGAGTGATGAAAGACACGATCATGAGCGGTATTCCAGATTTCGGCGCTTCCTTGCCAAAGAAATTCAAGTCTGCTGGTATGGGCGACATCCCTGCGCTTGACATCAAAAAGTTGTTTAGAATGGTTGTCCTTGGTCCCTCGTTCAGTGGGAAGAACAATCTCTGTATGCTCATCCTCAAGCATTCCCCACACGTATTCGCGCATCTAACGATCATCGCCCGCAATCCACACCAAGAGTTGTGAATACCTCCGAGATAAACTGGAAGATTTCATTACTTTCGCTGACCCCGATACACCACCTAAAGTCGATCAAGTACGCCATACACCTATGAGTTCCAACAAACCTGAGCTTATCATCATAGTTGACTAAGCAACGATAAGCTACTTCAGAAGAACATATTTTCACATTACTTCACTCGCGGAAGACATTTTAAATTGAGTACCATATTCCTTAGCCACAGCTACTTTGCTACTGATAAGATGATTCGCTTGAATTCAGAGTACGTAGCGATCCTAAAAGCTAATTCGAAGCGTGATTTACAGATGGTGGTCAAGGACTTCAATATCAATAATATCGATGACAATAAAATGGTGATCGCATACAGTAAAGCAATCGATCGTGGAAAAGGTCAGGTATTACTATTAGATATCGTTAAGAGTCAGCTCAGGTACAATTTAAACGAAGTAATCAATCCCGACGATCTTTAAGTCTGCTCCTCCATCCAGCGCAGGTGCTTCTTAGAACGTCTGTGTCTTGCTTTATTATCTCTTGAATAGTTAGACCAGCAATCGCATCCCATTTTCTCATTTTTAGGAGCCAATACTCGTTCTCTATTTTTCAGCTCGATATTGTCGTTGATATTCTTGAAGTTTACTGGTGTTAGAGACATAGTAGTTGTGCTGGTACTCTTGATGCTCTTCAATAGTTTTAATTGCTCGTTGTTGATTTACACAGTTAGTTCGATTGATTAATAACTGTTCAAACTCACGCAATTGATCACGGTCGCCGATGTCATGCTCGCTTATGAGAGTGATCATGAAGTTGTCAATGCCAAACTCTTTAAAGTGTATATAGATAGAACACGACGTTAACTCTCTGCCTTCCATCCATGCACTAAAAGCACTTTTGTGCTGACCCCATCGTTTCTTCAGTGTAGAGGTGGTACTACCCACATTATCAATCGACTCGTCCTCGTTGGTAATCTTATATACGCGGCCTATCACATCTATATAAAGTCTTACATTTATCAGATTATCGCTTAAATATGATTTCATAAATATACATCTAAAATGGTGAGCTTCCTGAAACTCGACAGTACTAATCTCGTTCAAGAAACTACAACTCAACTTGGAAATACCGTTCCCTGGCTTAGCTGCTGACTTTCGTGATGTAGTATGTGCAGTCCAAAGCATTAGCATGTACAACTCGGAATATAATATCGACGCGATGCAGTTCCAAAACACAAGCTTCAAGATCGAAGTCCCGACTGCGACTACCACCTCTACTATCAGCATTACTCTCCCGGATGGTATTTATTCTTATGATGATATTAATCGTAGTATTCAGACCGCCCTTGTCAATGCTGGCGCATATTTGATCGACCCATCAGGAAATAACGTCTTCTACCTAAAGCTGAGTGAAAACAGTGTCTATTACGCTTGTCAGGCAGATTTTCCCCCTACGCCGACAACTTTTCCAACTATCGGTGGTACTTGGACAAGACCTGCAACTAGTCTATACTCATCTGGTGGTACTGGATTACCTACCACAACTCGCGTCCCTCGTCTTATTATCGATAATGTTTAGTTTGCAAAGGTAGTTGGTCTAACCGCAGGTACCTATCCCGCTGCCTCAGCGATCGTTGCAAGTGCTCAGCTGTCTAACATCATTCCTCAGATTCACCCCACCAGTTCATACATCGTACGTTGCGATCTCTTCAAAAATGAATACGTTGCATCTGGTGATATTGTCAGTGCATTTGATAGAGGTGATGCAGCAATTGGACAGCTTATTTCATATAAACCGAGTCAGTATGCATGGATGAATTGCCATAATGGATCTCGCTCTACAATTACTATCAGTATCTATATCCAAAATGACAAGAAGGTAATCTTCCGTAATACTTCAGTCTCAATAATGTTGTTGCTGAGACCAAAAAAAATAAGCTAGCTACTGCTTCTTTTTCTTTTCACAAACGGAATGATCCAGCTACCATGGGCTTCTTACGCATTGCGCGAATTTTAGCCATGTGATCCTTAGCTTCCTGGGAACCCTTAGCAAATTTCTTACCTTTTGGCTTGGCAACGCCTACTCCATAACGACGACGGACTTCACCTCGAATAGATTTGCTTAGGTCTCCATGCTCAGGCTTGGTCGCCTTAGATAGTAGGTACTTCTCCCCAGAATTGACTACACCGGTTAGAATTCCTCTACAGTTTAGCATACGAAAGAGCACGCTTCGCTCCTTTCTTAACATCAGTCATAGTTAGACGACCTCCTTCCTTATCACTATCAGAATCATAAACACCGATACCAGTCATGGAACGAATTGCCGCTCGTGCTGGGAAAGCACCCTGTGGAGCTCCGAGTGCGGTTGCAAGGGCGGGGACAGCAACATCAGCAGCTCTGGATAGCAAACCAGAGTCCTTTGCGGACTTGAATGCAGATTTAATGTCGCCCCATACCTTGGACCAGATAGAACCTCCTTGAGCTCGCTTGTATCCTTTCTTGACTTTTATGTCTTGTAATGTCCAGACGCACACCGCGACCTGCCTTGCGATCCTTGAGTGCCTTCTCATATGAGGCGGGGTGAAGATGGATAACTGATCCACTACCCTTGAGTTGGTTAGCTGTAAGACTTAGCTTACCAGTCTTGAAAGCTTTGGTCAGCTTGGGGCCTGGAATATCACTGGAGACCACAATAATCCCCGTAAGTACTTGGTATTGCTTGGGATTGTATTTTCCAATACCATACTTTGTTGGAGCTGCCTCTCCCATACTATCAAAGTACTCCCCATCATGTACAGCCGTCCAGTGGCCAACCTCGAGGTTAGGTGGCTGTAGTAGAACCAGATATGAACCTTTCTTTGAGACAGGTTTTGTTATTTCATTCGATTCATAGATGTCATCGAGATGTACGCCAAGCTTTTTCGCGAGATCGATCAGATCATGATCGGACGTGATCGGCTTGATAAGGTCGCTCATAATAATTAATTTCGTTCAAACTATATTAGAAACCATATACAATCAACGATGAGTGAAACTCAACTATCCGACCAATATTTGTACCAGAGCTCGCTCAAGAGCGATCCGGAGATCAAGGTATCTTCTGGCAAACGAGTACCGTTTGTTATCGATCTGAATCAGGGTTCGTACCAGAATGGTGTCATTACCATTGATGCTACTGCTCAGCTTAACGGTTCAGAAGGATTCGCCTGTCTTTGCGATGCTTACATCATGCTCCCTTACAAGGTATCGATGAAGAATGGTGCTACTGCTCAGACCGCTGCTGTCAATCGTTTCTGTGCTACTCTAAAGTGTGGCAACTGGAATGTCTTCGATAGCATGTCGCTGGAACTCAATGGCAAGACCATTGTCTCGATGGCTGATTACAAGCTGTTTTGGAACAATGTCCGTGCTCAGACGGAGTATAGTCCTCAGTACGTTGAAAAGCATGAAGCGGAGCCCTTCCTATTTCCTGATGCCGCTCAGTCCGCTTTGTACAGCTCTGCCACGAGATCGACTACTGGAGATGGATACACTAACACTACCGCATTTTCATCTTCTTTTACTACCACCGGACCCACTGGTGGAGCATCTATCCATAATGATGGCTTTGTTCGCCGACTTCTATCGAACCCTCCTAATGCTGGCTCTGACTTCTCTACGGCGTGGCCTTCGGTTGGCAGCGTTGCTGCCTCTACTACCATCGCTAACCAAACGGCTCGTGGTGCTTTCGTAGCTGGTGCTGCTACTGCTAACGCTATTATGGGAACGTGGAACTACATGCTTAAGGTTAAGCTAACTGATCTTCATCCGATCTTCAAGGAGCTCGATTTGATGGCTAACCCTCAAATCCGCCTGCGTTTCCGCGTCAATCAGGGTACTTCGTCTGTTGCTGTAGATGCTTCGAAGGGCATGTCGCTAACCAGTACTACTCTCGCGAGTGGTAATGTGTGTCCTGTGATGGCTGCGGCATCTTCTACTGGTAATCCTATGGCTGGTGTTTTTGCTGCTTCTGCCCCGTTCAGTATTTCGTGGGGTGCTGTTGTCAATGCGCTTGAGCCTAATATTGATGCTACTTACATGCCATTCACTACTTCCCGTCTGTATGTACCGTTCGTACATCTTGAGAACCCTCAGGCAATTATCTCCAAGCCTGTGAAGAAGGTTCAATACAATGATGGCTATGCTCAATGGTTCTACCAGCGTGCTGGTACTGGTAAGCAATCGACTCAGCTTAATGCTGCTTTCGATCTTCAGCTATCGACTTCTGTTAAGAATGCTAAGTACGTTATTCTCCTTCCTTTTGCTGAGCAGACTGGTAGTTTCGCTTCCGCGGCTGTACAAGAGTTCCAGAGTCCGTTTGATTCGGCTCCCTGGACTCTTCACCCTGGTTCCAGTATCCGCAACTTTAACGTTCGTATTGGTTCCCAGCAGACGTTTGACATCAGCCACGACTATGACTTCCACCACTTCACTAATGAAATCGCTAAGATCGCTTCGATTAATGGTGATCTGACTCCTGAGCCGGTGAATGGTCTTCTTGTCTATCAGACCTGGTCGCTAACTAACCGCGTTCTGATTGCTGACGTTAGTCGCCTAACGGAACGTGATGTACCTCAGGCCATTCAGGTCCAAGGTGTTAATGCTGGTTGCCAGGGTACAAACATGCTCGTATTGGTTGTGAGTGAGCAAGAGCTCTCCTACGATCGTCTAACGGGTGCGGTTCTTGATTTCACTACGGCTTAAATAATTAATATTTTGATAAAGTATGCCATCTATCTATATAGATACCATGGACACAGCTATTACGTTCGGCAAGTACAAAGACTGCTCTATCCAGACGGTGTACGAAAAGGATCCTAGCTAGTGTCGCTGGCTTCGTAATCAACCAAATTTAGATGAGGAAATTGTCAATTTTCTTATGAGCAAGTTTGCAAATGGATCCGATGATGGATCGTACCTTCTAAATTTCGGGAAGTACAAGGGCAAGTCCGTAAAGCAAGTATTTGCTATTGATGAACAATATCTACAGTGGTTGCGTGCATCCAAATTCGTAACTGAAAAGGCGCCGAAGCTATGTGCTGCTATTGATGAGCTGATGTAAGACAATGACTTCTTTTTGTCTCAATAACCCATATGAAACTTGAAAGGAAAACAAAGTATGACTGGATTCATTGCATTGAAGTAAATCCATTAGTTCGCTCATCATTCACCAAGATGTTAGCATTTACATCGAGTGGTTTTATGCTCCATAAATGCTCGTTCTCCGAAGTTGGCATGGTCAAAACCCAAGCTTTATGCGTTGGGTAAGTACAATGATGCGCGTAATTCCAACGCTTCATAGACTTACCACATGGACATGAAACGTTATGATGGAGTCGAGCCTTCAAAATAATATCCATCATTTTCTCTGCTTTATCAATATCCGATACTGCTACAGGGAATTTTCTTATCGGGTGGATCCAGCACCTTTCCTTCGATTTCGATTTTGGACACAGCTCACCAGTTTTCATAATAAAGTTGCACATTGTTAATATTGAAACCTTGCCTATAGACTTAGTAGTTTATCCTTCAGGATCAATCTGAATTTGGGGGTTAAAATCTATCCGAGTCTTTTTCAGACTCAAGGAGGTTGTGAAGCTATATCTGAAGTGTTGCCTGCTCCTCTCACTCTCAGGTGGTCGAGAGGTTGTCCTCGTTGAAACCACCGGCTGTCGCTTCTAAGGAGACGAGAGCATTTAAAACTACTTCTGAAGTGGTGGCGCTTTCTCTCGTTCTAAGGTGGTCGAGAGGTTGTGTCGTCAAAGTCATAGCATTGCATTCGAAACGGTTAGCCCTATTCTCCTTGTTAAATAAAAAAGCTAAGAAAAAAACTGTCGGTGTAATATGATGGCTATTACTACTAACGGTACATACAGGCGAGACGTAGTGAAAGGCATGTAAGTTCCATCAATAGTGGGTTCAAGTGCATTGGCAACAGCACCCCAAGAAACTGCAATCGAACCCGCAACAGAAAGTGCGCTATTCATTGGATTGTTACTTGCAGATGAAGCAACCATAAATGGACAAGTATTACCGCTCGAAAGTGTAGTACTCGTTAGCGTCATTCTAAGGGAGCTGTCAATATCGATAGCTGAAGTGCCCTGACTAACGCGGAAACGAAGACGGATTTGTGGGTTAGCCATCAAGTCAAGCTCCTAAAAAGTCGGGTGAAGATCCACAAGTTTGATTTTCAACATATAGTTCCACGTTCCCATAATAGCACCAGCAGCACCAGATCCAGCTGCGAAAGCACCACGTCCAAGCTGATTAGCGATGGTAGTTGTTGCAGCAGCAGCACCGGTAGATGGCCAAGTCGTAGATGAGTCAGCACCAGCATTTGGACGTTTGAAAGAAGACGCTTTGCAAAACCATCATTTGCAACCGACGCTGAAGCAGAAACAGTACCGGCGACGGAGGAGGTCGAGATTGCCGTGTTATTCGAATACCCATCTCCAGCATTAACAGCTGTAGCGCTGTACTTGGTTGATTGAGCAGCATCCGGGTATAGAAACGATTCAGCCCCACGCTTCTCGACATACTGAGGACTGTACCCGGTCTGAGCGCGGATAATGTTCCAGAACAGCTTGTAGTCTGCCATCGAGACAATGGTTTTACCATTGAATTCAAGCGATATCGAATCGATGACGTTAAAGTCGCCACACTTGGGAGCAACACAAAATCGGTTGGCTGCATACTGTACATTTGTAGCGTGCGTATTCTTCATCGATACCTCGTATGGTAGCATGATATACGCATCACGAAGGCAGGCGAAGCCCTCACTTCCGTTTAGCTGAGCCGTCGCGTCAATAGTAAAAACGCCATTTTGGTACGAGCCTTGATTAAGATCGATAACAAACGGCACACGCTTGCCAGCGGAGACTTTAATCTCCGGATCGCTCTTGAGAGAGCTCTGGTACAAATATTGGTCGGATAGTTGAGTTTCACGCATTGTTGAGATTCTATATGACATGTAATATACTTTTTCAAAATTAGTTATTATGGAGCTCGTCAAGCCTATCACATCCGACCACGATCTTATCAAAATTGCCAAGCGTATTGGGGTACATCTCGATGATACCTTTGAATCAAGTGAGATAACGAAGCCGCTCCCAAAGAAAGGTACATATCTGATTTTGCTACGACAAGCTAATATGGATGTAGGACACTGAACGGCCGTTAATGATGGTGAATTCTTCGATTCAATGGGCGAGGCAGCCCCAACAAAGTACGGAATCGGTAAGTACAACCCTAAACATTACCAAGGTACGTATGGCAACTAGTGTGGAATATGGTGTATGCTCTGGTTAAATTGCAAACAAAAAAACAAGATGAGTATATTAAATCGATTCAGAGATCTGAATTTAACTATTTTGACTTAGCCATTTTTGATGCTTCTTAGATGTGGAATGGACAGCTTTGTGTGATAACGTATATTTTCACCACATTCACAGTGGTGCTTCTCATTTTTCTTTGCGTTAAGGGCTTCTCTGTTAGCTTCTCGATATGCTTTCTTATACTGTCTATTATAGAGCTTAGTGGTTCTGAATGGATTATACTTATTGACACAGTTTATTTTATTAATCCATAATTGTCCATAGGCTTCAAGGTGAGTAAGATCTTCCACTTCGTAGCTTTTGATCAGGACCAGTTTAAACTTATCAAACTCATGTTGTTGAAAGTAAGTGTAGATTGCCATACCCCGATGCTTATCACTTAGCCATTCGTGGTAATGTTTCTTATGCATCTGCCATCTCTTACGGGGTTCATTAAACGTAGAACCAACGTATTGAATGTCGCTTTCCAAATGGATGATACGATAGATATGTCGGATCATGGTACAAATGTACTATTACTATATAATATACTACATTATTTATCGGAATAGTATGCATTTTCTATTTATATATATAGCAATAATGTATCGCGAACTAACTATTTCAAGCGACGTACCAGCTCCCAAGCTGACCAAAGCTGTCAAGACTGGTAAGCTAAGTCTGGCAGCTGATCAACTCAAGGGTAGTGGCTCTGTTATCCATCTCCATCCAGCCTCTTATGAGAAGGTGATCAAAGCTCGAAAGGCAAGTCGCGGCGTGCGTCTTGACATTACCAGGCATGAAATTAAGAAGGGCCAAGGAGGCTCTATTTGGGGTAAAATTAAGTCTGGTCTATCCTCCGCGTTCAAATTTGTAAAGAATAGTGGATTACTCAGCAAAGGACTTGATGCAGCAGTACCAGCTCTTGCAACGGCATTTGGAGCTCCTCAAGCCGCAATCCCTGTCAGAGCAGCAATTAAGTCATTGACAGGAGTCGGCATATACAACGCTGACAGCGATGTGGAGAAAGAAGGCGGTCGTCTATCAATTGCAGATGTGAGGAAGACAGCAAAGCATGCTCTATTTTATGCACAACGTAAAGGAGTTCTAACCGATGCAGTTGATGCTGGAGAGAAGTTTCTACTGAGTAAGGCAACGAAGCCTGAGCGTGGGGATCTAATTAAGTCTATTCGAGGCGAGGTCCGTCGTCGTTATGGAGTAGGAGTAGTCACGAAGGGTAAGAAATTTGCTAAGGATTCAAAAGAAGCTAAGGATCACATGGCTAAGATTCGAGCTATGAGGAAGAAGCCTATGATAGCTAGATCATTTCGATTATGAGCTTTTGATTAAAAAAAGTAGTGTTAGCCAGCTTATTTTTTTGGTCTCAGCAAGAGCATGATTGAGACGGAAGTGTCGCGGATCTTGACCTTCTGATCATTGTGATTATAGATACTGATCGGGATTGAGGTACGCGAGCCATTGAGACAGTTCATCCAAGCATACTGACTCGGCTTGTATGAAATTAGCTGACCTACCTGAGCATCACCTCGATCGAATGCACTCAGAATATCGCCAGATGCAACGTAGTCATTTTTGATCAGATCACAGCGAACGATGTATGAGCTGGTAGGGTGAATCTGAGGAATGATATTCGAGAGCTGAGCACTTGCAACCGTCGCAGAGGTAGAAGGATACGTACCAGCAGGAAGTCCTACTACCTTCCCAAAAGACGCGTTATCAATGATTAGTCGAGGAACACGAATAATAGTCGGCAAACCAGTACCTCCAGAGGAGTACAATCCTGAAGCAGGTCTTACCCAAGTACCACCTGTAGTAGGTAGAGATGTTGGTGTATGGCTGAAATCAAACTGGCCAGCATAATACACGCTATTCTCTGATAATTGGATATAGAAGACATTTTCCCCAGTTGGATTGATCAAATACGCTCCAGCATTAACGAGAGCCATCTGAATGCTCCGACTAATATCAGTGTATGTATAAATTCCATCAGGGAGTGTTATACTGAGTGTCGATGTTGTTCCGGCAGTAGGAACTTCAATTTTCAAGCTATTGTTTCAGAACTGAGCAGCATCGATATTGTATTCGGAGTTGTACATCGTGATGTATTGAACAGCACAAGCTACATCACGAAAGTCAGCAGCCGAACCAGGAAAAGAATACTTCCAAGACGAATTGTATCCATCTAGAACGAGATTAGTAGAGTCAAGTTTCAGAAAGCTTGCCATATTGATTAGTACATGATTCTAACCATATTTCTGATCGATAAATTGAAATTAGTCTTCAATCGTGATTGGTCTGTCAAAATTGTATCTGATTTGACCTTTGACAGAATCTATGAACAACATTTGTCCTTTGCGCTCAGTGGCTTTATTATAGTAATAGACGATTGATCGATCATCAACGCCCTTGATGTTGAAATCACGTACAACCATCTGAAGATCACACTTCGAATTAGCCTTTAGGATCGCTACATACTCCGAATTCAATCGAATCATCTTATCAGTAGCAAAGTAGCTGTGGATTAGGAGTATGGTACTCAATTTGAAGTGTCGGCCCCTGGTGTAGTAATGTGAGAAGATATTCTTTTGAAGTAGCTTATCGTTGCTGTAGTCATCAACGATGGACCAAGGACCACCATTCTAAATAATTTTTTAATGTCAAGTGCTGGGATATCACCCATAGCGGCTGACTTGTAATTTTTCGGTAACGAACCACCGTAGTTTGGAATAGCGCTCATGACTAAAATCGTTTGATCTATATAGGATTAAACAAAATGAGTTCTGGTTTTTCATATCCACAACCAACTTTCCAATCATCAATCTATAACCCCGCGTTCAATCTGACATTGGACACCAGTGGTTATCTAACCTTTGATTACGCGCAAACTCTGTATTTGAGTAAGGATGATTACAGGATGAACTACCTTAGCGGAGTAGTGCCAGGAACGGCATCGATAGGATCTGCTCTTGTTCTGGGTGCTTCAGGTAATATCTCCGGCATTTCATCGCTAAGTGCCACTAACATTACTGGTACGCTACAAACAGCTTCTCAACCGAATATCACTTCGGTTGGAATTTTATCGTTCAGTGGATCATCGCGCTCGATATCGATAACAGGCGCTTCAAGCTACATCGATTGTCGAGAATATCGCCAGAACGGGAATACGTACGATCTTAGTCTCCTACAATACATATCCGGAGTTAGTTTTGGCAGTGCTACAGCCAATAAAGTTTTATTGCGACTCGAGATTAAATATCGCACATATTAATATGGTATCGGCCAGTACAATTAGTTGCACAAACTTACGACAGGGTTCGACATATTATGATCTCTCTGGCTTCCTAACATCTATTCCGAGCTTGCTGACATTATCAAGTCTATATACGACAGGAAACATCGATTTCGGTGGGTTCATCAATGGGTTCTTAGCATATGGCAACCAATCGCAAATTACGACAGTAGGATCGCTGACAGAGCTCGGTATCAACTCTACAGCAACGAATGAATATATATCAATCAAAGGATCAGGGTATAGCTACTTAGATGGGAGTTATACCCGAATGATGACCCTATCTGGATCGAATATAACCCCAGTTCAATTTCAAATCGAAGTGAGCAACGGATCGAGTGGTACAAGTACCAACGCGACCTGGTTCGGTAATGACACAATAATGATCTTCGATTTGGTATCAATAACTCGACGTCAATGATTTTAACTACGACAGGGCGCTTAGGACTTGGAACTACAACACCAAGCGCTCCTCTGCATATATCAGGTAGCAACAGTTTTGTTTTTGGTTCCGGTGGTTTAACCGTTTATAGGCTCCGAACGGACTCTGGCGCGACAGAGTCGGCTCTTGGACCGATCACATACAGCGTCGCCGGTATATTCGGAGGATACATCGCTTGTACAGCCATGGCGATGACGAGCGACCGCCGATTGAAGAAGAACATCCAGATTGCGCCACTCGACCGAATCAAGCGTCTCTACGATACCTGTGATGTAGTTTTGTATGACTGGATCGAATCGGAGAATCTCCCTGGTCAAGAGGTAGGCCTCATCGCTCAAGACCTCGTCTCAGCTCACCTAACCGATTTAATCAGTATATTTTATAGGGATGATATCGAAGAAGGGAAAGATCCAACGCTTGAACCTGATAAGCAACAGCTAAACATTGATTACAGTCGGATTGCTGCATACAACATGAAAATGATTCAGCATATGTTGTCTGAGATTGAAGATCTGAAAAATCGTTTGGCTAATATAGAGCAATCATGAGGATTGAGCGCTGGGAGTTAAGTCCATTAAGTTCCAAGAAGTATCGAGTATGGGTACGCATTGATACTGGAAAGCTACGAAAACTTGATTTTGGTGATAGTAGATACCAACTATTTCGGGATCAAACCCCTTTGAAAGCGTCCTCACACCTTGATCACAACGATCCAGATCGTCGTAGGAGATACTATAGAAGACACAAAGTTGATTATCCTCCGTATAGTGCCGATTTCCTATCGAAAAAATATCTTTGGTAGTGATATACAACATGGGTTGTGGACCGAGTAAAGAGCTCAAAACGAATTCGACTACCGATGACCCGCGTCAGATTGTGGGATCGACCATGCTCCAAGCTGATAAAATTATTGTTCTTGGTGATAGTGTTTTCCTCCCCACCCAACCCCCCGAGGGAGAGTCTGCCATACTTGAGGTTTCTATCAGCGATAATAACATTTCAGTCTATCGAGGCTGTGCAAATAGACTTGTACGAAGCGGTATTGCTTAGATAGCGAACGTCTTCACAGTTTTAGTTTTTTTGTCGGTTGGTAAGCCCAGACGCGACCACCCTCTGTCTGAGTCGATGCATCAACCTTCCTGATAGACTTATCAAGGTCAGTAGCCCTAACAGCTGCCTGAGTTTTCTGGGGGCGATCTTGAATGATCAGATTCTTCATAATGGCTTTAAGCTCGGCGACGTTGAGATCGGCGTTATCGCCATAGCTACCACCTGAACTGGAAATAATGCGTGGGTTGAAGAAGAACATGCTTCTACAGTAGTCGAGTTATAATTTCCTTAAACTCTTTATCGTCAATCATTCGATTGCTGTACATATCTACTGTGAGAGACTTGAGCTGCTTGATGATACTTGGATTGTCATTCCCTAACTCCATCTCTCCTTTAAGTTTATCGTACTCAGCTCTAAGTGTCTCCAGAGGGTCCGTTAGCTTATCATGAAAGTTGTACTGAAGATGAGTAATGGCGAGGATCTCTTTAAACAGCTTTTTATCATCGATACTGAGCTTATCGTAAGCGGCTTGATCGATGTGGTTCTTATACACAAGGGTTCTGATCATGGTTTGGAGACTATCACTGATCTGGCATTTAGGTCCGCATTTACATCGATGGGGCTGTACGATTACAAGGGTTTTAGCATCAAGATCAGGCAAACGGATGTACTTGCTACCCAGCTGACGATAAAGGTAGTCGCTTGGAGTCGCCAAACCTTGAATCTCATTGAGATTATAGGTTCTTCCACGACGAATTGCACCTTCCAATGGAGCAACACCAGCACCTCTTAGACCACGCCCCTTCAAGCCACTCCCACTAACTACATGAACCATATCATTAAGAACTCCTTTTACCTTTCGTTGATCTTGTCGGTCATTAAAGTCTTCTACATCTGTTTTTCCATGTAAAGCTTGAGTGTATTGCTGTGACTTCGCTGAATAGACTGCCTTTGTCGCTTTCATTGCTGATTTCGCTGCATTCAACGCTGATCTTGCTGATTTTAAGTTTGACCTCTTCATTGCCTTTTTAGTTTCTTCATATCGCTTCTGCGCTTCACCATAAGCTTGAAAGGCTGCCTCCGAGTCATCACGAACCTTTTGCAAGTTATCGTCGTGATCATACTACTCATTACTTTGACGCTTGATATCATAGGCCGATTTAAGGATCACCTCATTTACTATTTTGAGGTTATCATCAAGGTTTTTACGTCGTTGCTTATTTAGTTTCTTCTCTTTTACCAATTTAGCTGCTTCTTCATCACTTGATGGAAATGGATACTCAACATCCTTGAAATATCTATCCGAATCCGCAAATCCATCAAGCAGCGATAGAAATGTATCCATCCATCTGATACCTTCATTGGTCCCTTTCCAAGCTTCACCAGATACTTGTTTGTGTTCTCCATTTCTAATGTTTAGTGGTCTGGATCCAGATGGCTCACCAAATAATATTTTGGATGGGGTTTAACATTATCAGTTGTCTGTACAATTGGTTTTAGTCGAAAAGGGATTTTAATACCCTTCGAATGAAGTTGTGTGTAATAATCAGTTAAAATCTTTTTAGCATCATTGTCCGCGTTGCTCAGCTTTGGGTTCATATCTTCATCGATACCACTCCTCGTGCCATATTTAGCTTCTCCGCCGCCTGGTGTGAAATCCTTTACGTCAATTTCCTCGTCATTCTTCCCGATTACCTCTAACTGAAGTCCTCTGCCTCTAATCATATTGATAAATGAGCGTAGCGTAAGTTGCCAATTGACCTCCTTCGTGATCGCTTGTTTTGCTCGATTGCTACTCTTACCAAAGACGCTGATTGAATTACCATCGACCCATACATAATCATTTTCATCAACAGGTGATGATTTGGCTGTCCCTTTAAGGATGGGAACAATCTTCTTTTTTAAACCATTGGTCTCAAGTAATTCCTTATCTTTACTAATGGTCCAAAACAATTTGAGTTTGGTATCAGACTGATCACTCGCTGTTGAAGTTGAATTATCGAAGAGAAAACTGTCCTCTCGATGAAGAACGCTGCGAACTGCGATACGCAAGTCTCTGTTTGGTGCGATCAGCAATATCTCCTTTTGAAGCATTGACTCTGTTCCTTTTTGATCCAATATATTGCCATATCTGTTGGGGGGTATTTTTATCATCCTTCCCCATTTCGTCACGTTCCCTCTTTTCATTGATGTAATTGAGAAATCGAATGTCATTAGTTAGAACCACACGAATATGGTCATATGTTTCTGACCAATCGATGCTTGGAACTAAAACAAGCTTCTTCAACCTAATACTGTATGTCTTAGCGCCATTTCCAATATAATACTTCGTTAGCTGACGTCCGTTAGACGCAAGAGGATGGATACCCAACTCTGCAAGAATAGGATAAACCTCATACATATCAGCAACCGCGTGTTTTGATCGCTTCTGTTCTTCGATTTCATCGATGGTTTCATCACTAAATAAGTTCTCATCCGCTGGTTTTTCATCCTCACCAACCTCAACATCAACTAATGAAGGCCTTGCTTGTGCTCCAGCATGATTAGTATCAGGCTTAGCAGTAGCTTCGGCATCTACCATAGTTGGAGTTGATACCTCAAGGTTTGTCTGGGAGTATTCATCAATCAGCGTTTTTTTTAGGGCTCAGATGACTCTGATGTTGAGTCTGTCTGAGTTGTTGCAGTTGTTTTACTGGATGCTGTAGTAATTCCACTTGAAATGTCAGTAGCCCATGAAGCGACTTCGTACATCTCACGCTTCGTTTTAGCTTGACGAACGCGACACTGAGCTCTTTCAAGAAGCTCCTGTCGTTTTTGCTCTCTCTGAGCGAGGGATGTGAAATTTGGAAACATCGCATCTATATGTTGTGAACCATAAAAAATGAGTACTCAATAACCAATAGCTCGGCATAACTGAGCCATGACGGGAAGGTAAGTAAGAATGGCAGATACGGTTTCGCTCATTGAGAAGATTCAAATAACGGTCTTTAATACAATGGAACGGGACGCCAAAGATTGCTTCCAATTCATGCTTGTACTTTTGATTGGCTACCGTTTTGCGGAATTTGAAGCTGCATCAAGATTAAGCAACTCATTCTTGATTCGACTTACTTCTTGGATGATCCACAGCTTGCGTCGAAGTTTCACAAGCTCACGTTCTTTCTCTACACAATTTGGGCACATTATTACGAGATCAGTGTCTATACATAAAGTCAGATAATTCATATTCTCACAAAAAATATTAAAAATAATATATGGGTCAAAGCTTACGGAGGATATCTCTATCAATTTAATTTTAAAAGCTAATCATGGCTCATTTTTTTAGCGTCCAATAATCTCTCTCAAGAGTTGATCTCCTGTTCTTATTGATTAACCGCAGATTATCTTGTGGCTCCCAAGAGTCAGGCTCATTACCAAGCCATCTTATCAGATATTTGTACCTTCCAGAGCGTATCTTCTTGTGATCCAAGATCTTCTCCGCCTCAAGAATATCGCCTCGACTAATAGTAGCATCTGTGGTCTCTGCTTTAACAAATTTAAGATCATTTGGTGCCTTGTAGAGGGTATGACCATTTTTTGAACGGATTTGGACTCGGTAGCCATCTATTCCAACGATTTTATAAACTACTTTGCTCCATCGAGCAGCTTCGTTATCAAATGTCTGCTTCTTGAGACGGTATAATACGCGTGATCCGATCTCAAACTCCTTCTCAATTGTATCGGCTTCCACCTGATTATGACTCAGATCCGCATCCAATTCTTTTGCCTTTTGCTTCAGTTGGGGTCATACCAATTGAGTGATGAAACGTGGTATTGTAGTTTTCGATAACATCGGCAATAAGCTTTTGCGCAATCCTGTTGGGAGACATCATTGTTAGTCTCTGCTTTAACGTTCTGTTGAATCGCTCGATTTTTCCCATAGTACCTTGATCACCGGGATCGTTGTTGTAGTGCTCAATTTTCTTGGATTTGAAGTATTCTTGAGCCTGTTAGTTTATGAACTCGCTACCGTTATCCGTTGTCAGGATATCAACTTTGTGGAGGCGAACAAACGCTTTAAGCACTGCTAATACAGTTGGCGCAGTCTTGTTTGACATGAGCTTTGCGTAGCCCAACCTTGAGTTAATATTGATAGCTGTCAAAATTGGTCGCTTCTCCCAAAACGCAAGATCCATTTGCCAAGAGTTGGGGTTATGCGAAGCTATTTTGAAGCCGTTGAATCGCTTTTTCTGCTCCTGAAATCGTTGAATATCAGTCTGACTCGCATACCAATCCTTTACGATTTTGAAAGTTAACTTAGGATTTAACTCCTTTGCCTTATGATGCAGAGCTTGAGCTCCGATAAAGCCGGTTTTTCGGTCATAGTAGAGTTTCTTTAGTAGCGCGTCCATGATCTATATTTACATTAAAAAAAATCCCCAGTGGGTAGCTGCTTAAATATCAAGTGGTTCAGTCGTGATACCATCACCATGTACTCGGCGTTTGTCATAGTAGTAGTTGAGCGCTGTTTTGGTTTGAGTATAGGTGATGATAGACTTGGTTTCTTTCGACAGTCAGAACCCCTTGTTTGTACCTTGTAGCGTGATGCGATCCCGTACAACAGTCTCAAACCCATCAGGATTAAGAACACCATTGTTTCGACCACCTCCCTGCTGAATACTCTTCGCTGAAACGTTTACCTTGTAAGATTCGTCCGGTAGATAGCAAATATAGTTCTTACTCGATAGTGAGACCATAGCATCACCTGACCATTCATCTTTGAACAAACCAGGAGTACGGCGATCAAACTTAGCTACCTCAGTGTTGTAGTCGCGTGGGAACCAATCGTATATATGCTCCTTGAAGTGGGCACGTAGCTCAGGCTTGATACAGTCTTGAAACGGATTCTCACAGCTGAAAGCGATATAAGCTGAATCAGTGTCCATCTCTGATACTGGAAGTCAGAGCGGCCGAAGTAGAAATCTATGCAGTCGTAGTAGAAGCATACGTAGCTTAGCAAGCTGATAGATAGCAATCGATACATGGATTGGGTTCTTGTTATTAAGACGGCGTTTCTTCATGGCGATTTCACACGCATCATTAAGCTCTTCCAACCCATGGAACGTAAAGTGTTCGATCTTGTTCTTAATTGCTTTGTCGCTCGACTCATACTTACCTCTTTGTGCTTGCTCATGTCCATTCCAGATCGACCAAAAGCACTGTTGCCTACAAGTTTCATCATCTCAGCAATCATAGCCTTAGACTTATCAACATCACCCTCTCGTCGAGCATTTGATACAGCCTCCATAAAGGGAGCAAAAGCCTTGTGAGAGCTGGCCTTGACAAAGCAGTAAGTCTTGATGATCTCCATACCATGAGAAAGGTACCACTTGAGCAAAGGAGTGTAGATGAGAATCTTTTCACCAAAGTAGCTACCAATCAACTTGCGAGCTGGCTTTGCTCGGCTTTGCTTGCGCGCCTCATTGTGATCGAACATGTGCTTACCAATGATGCTCTCATTTGTACAGTCGATCAGTACATTCTTGAAAATTGGAGTCATCTCACCAAAGTACTGTTTGAGGTTCTCTGGTGTGTGAATATCACACTCGAGAAAGCCAAATATTTTATCGGTCTTGATATCGTCGATGATACCTTCATGCGCTTCCACGTAGTCAATCGACCGCATGGCATCTCATTACCAAGTGCCCACAGGTATAGAGCGTTAGCATCGTATCCGATAATTTTCTTACAGACCTTGCCACAACGAATCTTCGTCTCATTACGTTTAGCGTAGCGATTGAAGATAATAGATGGACCTCCGGCGATGTTGGCCTTCATCTTAGCGTAGATATCCTTTTCCTCCCGATCAATAGCATATACCAGTCTATCCGCGTTGAACTCAAGCAAATTCTTGTATCGAAATCCCCCGAGGGACATATCTTTACGAGCGGGGTTGCACTTCACACAGCTGATCAAGATGTTGCCGTCGATGTGGCCAAGATTATTGTTGATACGGTCAGCTGAAGCGGTGTCAGCGGTCAGCTGGCAGTAGCATAGACCACATAGATACTTTTGCTTTTGCAGCAATGTATTCAAGTGCTCAAGTGTCTTACCAAATTTTCGCTTTGCCTTAGCATCCTGACTCTTGTATCCACTCATTCGCTTAGCTGGGAATTGGAATGCGTTAGTTGGCTTCTTATCCGGATATTGGAGATTATTGAAGCAGGTCTGATACATCACCTTCTCCGAAAGACCAGGTAGCAACACTCCATCCGCAAACATATCCAGATCGAAGCGCTTAAAGAGTTTTCCTTGAGCCTTGATAGCCTTGATGAATGGGACTACGTCGAGATTGTTGTACCAGATCAGTAGGTCCTTGATTGATTTCATCTCGTAGTACTCCCACACGAACTTCACTCGATCGTAGTCATCATCGGTGATACTTGTTCCACGGAGCTTGCTGTCAAAAGCTGACTTAGGCGGGATAGTAGTCTGGTTTAGAACATTGAACGCGGTGATGTACTCGTATGGAAAAAGACCCTTACCAAGACCACAGACACATCTAATTTTGTCATCACATTTGCAGCCACCGAGATATGTTGTGAGATACTTATCGTAGCTGGTACCAGCAGGTACATAGTTGCTAATATCGAGCATTTTCATGTCCGATGTAGCAATGCACGTGTAGCTGGGATTCTTGATGACGGATTCGATATTGTCGGTACCGATAACAGCAAACAAATCCTTCTTAATCAAGTTAATATCGTATCGACCAGAATTGAAACCGAAGACTGGAACCTGATCAAGCTGCTGTTTCAGTTTCCCGTAATCAGTCCTTTGCTTACCAAAGACAAGACTGCTGTGAAAGTCAAAGAAGCTGGCATACTTTCCTTCTCCAATCTAACTCTCCACATCAGACATCTTGTAGGTCTTGCCAAGATTGACTCCAGGAATTTCCTTACCTGTCAGACCGTGAGCATTGATGATTTTCTGTAGAAGCGACTTGTATTCATTGACATTGTATTGCTGGATCTTCACGGATACATCACCGATGTATTTGAACATATCCGTAAGTAGCACCTTTGGATCGTCATTTACAAAGCAGCGCACCTCCTCGGTTAAGCTATCAGCTACTGATACAGACACCGGAATGTGCTCGTTCGTGAAGACAGTATTCTCCCCGTGTTGAGTCGCAGTAGGCTTAAGAATGGCCTCAAAGTCATAAACGATGAAGTGGTCGATGTACTGATCAGCATCCTTGATGGAATACTTCGTACGCAATGGTCGTATCGCGTTCTGAGCTGGTTTGTAGATAGTTGGCTCAGCGGGGAAGCTCTCAATATTCACAAGCTCACACTGATTCTTCTTGTGATTTTATAGTATTTCAGCGCTGACGAACACCATTTCACACTTAGGACATTGATATTTAGACTGAAGCATATCGATGTTCTTAATGTAGAGAGCGTGATTCTCATGCGATAAAATATTCAGAGCTTCGTATCCCTTGCCCGATCTACGGATGCATTCTACATTTCCAGAAGCTACATCCATCTTATATACGTTAACACCAAGTTGGAAGCAATCCTCAACCTCATCGAGCTGTAGCAGGTCAATGGGCTTGAAGCTTCGAAACAGGCTCAACGAATATTTAACCCCCTTGAAAGAGCAGTAGCGCTTGAATGCCTCCTTTACGTGAGCCTGAATTTTTCGAGGATCCTTCTTTGGACTCGTGAATGTATGCCAGGCGATACAGTGGAAGACGCACTTGTTATTGGTCTTAGGGAAGTTGATCACATACTTGTTTTCGCGAATAATCTTAGGGGTGACAGCTTCGCTATCCCCCAGAACATGATCCCGATGGTCGATGAAAATCTTGAATGCAGTGATCGCCTTGAGTTTATACCCTCAGCTGGGATAGTTCAGTTTGTCAGCCAACTCCATAGAACGAATTTCCGAAATTACCTTCTTTCGAATATCAGTCTTGCTGTTGACAGCGACAGGCTCATTGAACACATAAGTGTTAGCGAGATTCGGATAGAAGTAGCGAGTATCATCAGGATCGGTCTTGCTTACAAGTTCGTACCCGAGAGCAATATTTATCTTGAACGCACTCGTTGAGTCGAAAGGACGTTCTCGAGCTTGTTGTAAAAATCAAAAGGTTCGACACCCTCGTACAAGTGTGATTCCATGTACCATTGTAAAAACGGTACTTAGGATCAGCCTTGTAGTCAGGCGATAAGTGTTTCTCAAGGGTTTCAATCGAAACATTGTACTGCTTAGCTACCAATCTTTTGTTGATTGGGCGCGAAACGTTGCTAACATAAACCATTTTACCCGTTCTACCACGCACCTTAACACGGTAGCTACTACCCCATTTGATAGGTTGGATATTTAATCTCTTTAATCCTTCGAGCTCGTATGCAAACGTGTTGCCTATATATGATTGGCTATATTATTCCCCGTAGATATGACTGTATAATTATTTGACCTTGTATCAGGCTCGACTTTATATCTTAGTCATCTACAAAATATTCTGAAATTAATTAATTCAAATATTTGGCTTATACTTTTTTGGAGGTTTTAAGCCATTGTCATTGACTATATTGGGATTGACTTCTTATTTGAGAATTTTATTTTTAATTAAGCTCGGTTTCGTTGTTAGGTTCGGGTTTGTCTTCAATAAGTTCGGTTTTAGGCTTACGCTTTCCTGCTCGAATTTGGTCTCTATTCGTATTGTCGTAGCTCTTTTGGTATGACAAGCGAGCGTCCCGTGTGCGCTGATAGTAGCGCTTTTGTGCGGCCTTGATTCGCTCTTTGTTAGCTTGGTATTGCTCGGCTGAGTACGCCATCTTTATATAACTTTATATTTATCAGAAATAAGCATTAATTAATTGGTGACTCACTCAAATGGAAAATTCACTACCTTTCAACCACAATCACATGCAAAACAATCGCGACCAATGAGCTCATCACAGATATTGAAAGATACTCGTCGATGCATTCACTACATGGCACTGTATACAGACTACAAACTATAGCTCATCCTTTGTTTCAACTTCGGTATCTGGTGGCAACGAAGACGGTAATTCGGGGAGTACTCCATGAAATGTGTAACCATAGGATTGATACTGCTCGTTCTTCGCTGAGCCATCAAGTCCACCACCAAGATATCCCACTGGTACTCCCCTTTTGGTGCACACAATCGCGCTTCCAGATAGACCAGGAGCTGACAAAGATGAGAGAGCCATTTGGTTTCCGCTCCAACCGGTGATTTTAGCTGGAATGATGGCGTAAGCATGATTAAAATCTTGATCTTCAAGAGCGCCAGGGAATCCGAACACGTCAACACTCATCGTGTCATTCACCTTAAGGGACATTGTACATCGGACGAGCTTGTTATCTCGTGGCAAAGCAACTTCGAAGATTGCGAAGTCGAACGCAGCCGAACTACGCCAGCATGTGTCACTGTCGAGGCTGAATCGGTGAACTTCTTCCGGCTTCGTCCTATCGGGAAGGAGCTGCTCCACCACAACTTGAGGCTTGTCTAATCTAGCTGATGATTTCATCGCTGCCGTCCGTGGAGATTTACAACGTGGTTGCTTTGCAACATCGGCGTCCTTAACATTGGTGTCCTTCCTTTTCCTTCCACTTGTTTTCATCCGAGGGTGGCGTCTCAGATACCGATTGATTTCCTTCGTGAAGTCAGCACTCAAGTGATCAGTGAATGTGTCGTTGGCCCACATGTGCAAGTTCGTCAGCAGATACAAGTGCGTCGACGTTAGATCCACAACCACTGCTGTTCCTGAGCATACATCTTCTGAGGAAACTCTGACAACTGACTTCCACATTTTCGATTGAACTTGAGGATCCACGGTAGACAAGTCCTTCGCGCTCCATGCGCCATCCTCCACGACACGCTCCGGAACCACCACCAGCACGTGAACTTCGCCCTCAGCAGGTCCAAAATTCTTTCCGAAATGCTTGTCATTGTTGATCCACAACGTGGGATCCATCTTCTCAAAGCCTTGGAGGTGTCCATCTCCATCGAGCGTCACAGCTGCCGCTCCAGCCCCATCCAGCCATCCCCCGTCCTTCTTCTTCGCCAGGAAGAGCTGCAGCTTCATCGCAGGGGCTGTGATTACTCCATCGCTCTTCTCCTTTATCACCTCCTTCAATTCATCCACCGAGTCGTTCTCGTCCACCCGCACCGAGAACACGCTTTCCGCCACACCAACGATCGCACAGAAGAGCTTCACCATTTTTTTTCCCATTCCGGAATGAGGAAGAAGGGAGAGAATTTCTGGGCGTATTGAAGCGGAAATGAAGGCGTGTCACATAGACTTCCAACCAATGATGAGACGCCACGCGTTGTGCTATTCCTGGCGGTTGTAAACTGCTCTATTGAATTTATCAGTGTTCCGGTATAGATTTAATTCTGTTCGCTCCAAGGTAGCCCAATATAAAGGCTCTCGCTCTCAGCTGGAACGGTCGTCGAGATCTCAGTCGTCGAGCGGCTCTGAAACTACCTCAAGATTCAAAAGATCTCTCTCAGGTGGTCGAGAGGTTGCGTCGTCGAAATAGCAGCTGCCTCGAAAGAACGTTCCAGGATTGTCTCGTTGGTAAATTACGTTAAGGAAAAAAATTGGCGGCGCAATGTTCCACTATATACTGCTCCCGCCGATGCTGCTGCAGCAATCAAGAAAGAAGATCATGACGACAAGGACGACAACGACAAGGACGACGAGAAGGAACATTTCGGATGGGGTCTCGGTGGAGGTCTTGGTGGTTGGGGACTTGGCGGCTGGGGTGGCTGGGGAGGTTGGGGTGGCTTTGGACCCTACCGCTTCGGATTCATGTGCGGTGGCGTCCCCGGCTGGGCCTATCCGTTGGGCTACTGGGACAGGTTTGGTGCGGGTCTGTATGGCGGCGGGTGTGGACTTGGCGTTCCTTATGGTGGTCTATACTACTGCTAAGTTCGTCAGCGGTGGGGCAGTTCTAGGTTGCCATATAGTTTAGCTACTTTTCCATTCACATCACAGTAGCTTACAGTTAATAACGACGGGTTCGCATAGACTTTGAATTACTATCAGTATCTATAACCAAAATGACAAGTAGGTAATCTTCCGTGATACTTCAGTCTCAATAATGTTGTTGCTGAGACCAAAAAAATAAGTTAGCTAATGCTTCTTTTTCTTCTCACAAACGGAATGATCCAGCTACCATAGGCTTCTTACGCATTGCGCAAATTTTAGCCATGTGATCCTTAGCTTCCTGGGAACCCTTAGCAAATTTCTTACTCTTTGGCTTGGCAACGCCTACTCCATAACTACGACGGACTTCACCTCGAATAGATTTGATTAGGTCTCCATGCTCAGGCTTGGTCGCCTTAGATAGTAGGTACTTCTCCCCAGAATCGGCTACATCGGTTAGAATTCCTCAACGTTTAGCATACGAAAGAGCACGCTTCGCTCCTTTCTTAACATCAGTCATAGTTAGACGACCTCCTTCCTTATCACTATCAGAATCATAAACACCGATACCAGTCATGGAACGAATTGCCGCTCGTGCTGGGAAAGCACCCTGTGGAGCTCCGAGTGCGGTTGCAAGGGCGGGGACAGCAACATCAGCAGCTCTGCATAGCAAACCAGAGTCCTTTGCGAACTTGAATGCAGATTTAATGCCGCCCCATACCTTGGACCAGATAGAACCTCCTTGAGCTCGCTTGTATCCTTTCTTGACTTCATGTCTTGTGATGTCCAGACGCACACCGCGACCTGCCTTGCGAGCCTTGAGTGCCTTCTCATATGAGGCGGGTGAGGGAAACGTAGTGAAAGGCATGTAAGTTCCATCAATAGTGGGTTCAAGTGCATTGGCAACAGCACCCCAAGAAACTGCAATCGAACCCGCAACAGAAAGTGCGCTATTCATTGGATTGTTACTTGCAGATGAAGCAACCATAAATGGACAAGTATTACCGCTCGAAAGTGTAGTACTCGTTAGCGTCATTCTAAGGGAGCTGTCAATATCGATAGCTGAAGTGCCCTGACTAACGCGGAAACGAAGACGGATTTGTGGGTTAGCCATCAAGTCAAGCTCCTAAAAAGTCGGGTGAAGATCCACAAGTTTGATTTTCAATATATAGTTCCACGTTCCCATAATAGCACCAGCAGCACCAGATCCAGCTGCGAAAGCACCACGTCCAAGCTGATTAGCGATGGTAGTTGTTGCAGCAGCAGCACCGGTAGATGGCCAAGTCGTAGATGAGTCAGCACCAGCATTTGGACGGTTTGAAAGAAGACGCTTTGCAAAACCATCATTTGGAACCGACGCTGAAGCAGAAACAGTACCAGCGACGTAGGAGGTCGAGATTGCCGTGTTATTCGAATACCCATCTCCAGCATTAACAGCTATAGCGCTGTACTTGGTTGATTGAGCAGCATCCGGGTATAGAAACGATTCAGCCCCACGCTTCTCGACATACTGAGGACTGTACCCGGTCTGAGCGCGGATATTGTTCCAGAACAGCTTGTAGTCTGCCATCGAGACAATGGTTTTACCATTGAATTCAAGCGATATCGAATCGATGACGTTAAAGTCGCCACACTTGGGAGCAACACAAAATCGGTTGGCTGCATACTGTACATTTGTAGCGTGCGTATTCTTCATCGATACCTCGTATGGTAGCATGATATACGCATCACGAAGGCAGGCGAAGCCCTCACTTCCGTTTAGCTGAGCCGTCGCGTCAATAGTAAAAACGCCATTTTGGTACGAGCCTTGATTAAGATCGATAACAAACGGCACACGCTTGCCAGCGGAGACTTTAATCTCCGGATCGCTCTTGAGAGAGCTCTGGTACAAATATTGGTCGGATAGTTGAGTTTCACGCATTGTTGAGATTCTATATGACATGTAATATACTTTTTCAAAATTAGTTATTATGGAGCTCGTCAAGCCTATCACATCCGACCACGATCTTATCAAAATTGCCAAGCGTATTGGGGTACATCTCGATGATACCTTTGAATCAAGTGAGATAACGAAGCCGCTCCCAAAGAAAGGTACATATCTGATTTTGCTACGACAAGCTAATATGGATGTAGGACACTGGACGGCCGTTAATGATGGTGAATTCTTCGATTCAATGGGCGAGGCAGCCCCAACAAAGTACGGAATCGGTAAGTACAACCCTAAACATTACCAAGGTACGTATGGCAACTAGTGTGGAATATGGTGTATGCTCTGGTTAAATTGCAAACAAAAAAACAAGATGAGTATATTAAATCGATTCAGAGATCTGAATTTAACTATTTTGACTTAGCCATTTTTGATGCTTCTTAGATGTGGAATGGACAGCTTTGTGTGATAACGTATATTTTCACCACATTCACAGTGGTGCTTCTCATTTTTCTTTGCGTTAAGGGCTTCTCTGTTAGCTTCTCGATATGCTTTCTTATACTGTCTATTATAGAGCTTAGCGGTTCTGAATGGATTATACTTATTGACACAGTTTATGTTATTAATCCATAATTGTCCATAGGCTTCAAGGTGAGTACAATCTTCCACTTCGTAGCTTTGATCAGGACCAGTTTAAACTTATCAAACTCATGTTGTTGAAAGTAAGTGTAGATTGCCATACCCCGATGCTTATCACTTAGCCATTCGTGGTAATGTTTCTTATGCATCTGCCATCTCTTACGGGGTTCATTAAACGTAGAACCAACGTATTGAATGTCGCTTTCCAAATGGATGATACGATAGATATGTCGGATCATGGTACAAATGCACTATTACTATATAATATACTACATTATTTATCGGAATAGTATGCATTTTCTATTTATATATATAGCAATAATGTATCGCGAACTAACTATTTCAAGCGACGTACCAGCTCCCAAGCTGACCAAAGCTGTCAAGACTGGTAAGCTAAGTCTGGCAGCTGATCAACTCAAGGGTAGTGGCTCTGTTATCCATCTCCATCCAGCCTCTTATGAGAAGGTGATCAAAGCTCGAAAGGCAAGTCGCGGCGTGCGTCTTGACATTACCAGGCATGAAATTAAGAAGGGCCAAGGAGGCTCTATTTGGGGTAAAATTAAGTCTGGTCTATCCTCCGCGTTCAAATTTGTAAAGAATAGTGGATTACTCAGCAAAGGACTTGATGCAGCAGTACCAGCTCTTGCAACGGCATTTGGAGCTCCTCAAGCCGCAATCCCTGTCAGAGCAGCAATTAAGTCATTGACAGGAGTCGGCATATACAACGCTGACAGCGATGTGGAGAAAGAAGGCGGTCGTCTATCAATTGCAGATGTGAGGAAGACAGCAAAGCATGCTCTATTTTATGCACAACGTAAAGGAGTTCTAACCGATGCAGTTGATGCTGGAGAGAAGTTTCTACTGAGTAAGGCAACGAAGCCTGAGCGTGGGGATCTAATTAAGTCTATTCGAGGCGAGGTCCGTCGTCGTTATGGAGTAGGAGTAGTCACGAAGGGTAAGAAATTTGCTAAGGATTCAAAAGAAGCTAAGGATCACATGGCTAAGATTCGAGCTATGAGGAATAAGCCTATGATAGCTAGATCATTTCGATTATGAGCTTTTGATTAAAAAAAGTAGTGTTAGCCAGCTTATTTTTTTGGTCTCAGCAAGAGCATGATTGAGACGGAAGTGTCGCGGATCTTGACCTTCTGATCATTGTGATTATAGATACTGATCGGGATTGAGGTACGCGAGCCATTGAGACAGTTCATCCAAGCATACTGACTCGGCTTGTATGAAATTAGCTGACCTACCTGAGCATCACCTCGATCGAATGCACTCAGAATATCGCCAGATGCAACGTAGTCATTTTTGATCAGATCACAGCGAACGATGTATGAGCTGGTAGGGTGAATCTGAGGAATGATATTCGAGAGCTGAGCACTTGCAACCGTCGCAGAGGTAGAAGGATACGTACCAGCAGGAAGTCCTACTACCTTCCCAAAAGACGCGTTATCAATGATTAGTCGAGGAACACGAATAATAGTCGGCAAACCAGTACCTCCAGAGGAGTACAATCCTGAAGCAGGTCTTACCCAAGTACCACCTGTAGTAGGTAGAGATGTTGGTGTATGGCTGAAATCAAACTGGCCAGCATAATACACGCTATTCTCTGATAATTGGATATAGAAGACATTTTCCCCAGTTGGATTGATCAAATACGCTCCAGCATTAACGAGAGCCATCTGAATGCTCCGACTAATATCAGTGTATGTATAAATTCCATCAGGGAGTGTTATACTGATTGTCGATGTTGTTCCGGCAGTAGGAACTTCAATTTTCAAGCTATTGTTCCAGAACTGAGCAGCATCGATATTGTATTCGGAGTTGTACATCGTGATGTATTGAACAGCACAAGCTACATCACGAAAGTCAGCAGCCGAACCAGGAAAAGAATACTTCCAAGACGAATTGTATCCATCTAGAACGAGATTGGTAGAGTCAAGTTTCAGAAAGCTTGCCATATTGATTAGTACATGATTCTAACCATATTTCTGATCGATAAATTGAAATTAGTCTTCAATCGTGATTGGTCTGTCAAAATTGTATCTGATTTGACCTTTGACAGAATCTATGAACAACATTTGTCCTTTGCGCTTAGTGGCTTTATTATAGTAATAGACGATTGATCGATCATCAACACCCTTGATGTTGAAATCACGTACAACCATCCCAAGATCACACTTCAAATTAGCCTTTAGGATCACTACATACTCCGAATTCAATCGAATCATCTTATCAGTAGCAAAGTAGCTGTGGCTTAGGAGTATGGTACTCAATTTGAAGTGTCGGCCCATGGTGTAGTAATGTGAGAAGATGTTCTTCACCAAGGACCACCATTCTAAATAATTTTTTAATGTTAAGTGCTGGGATATCACCCATAGCGGCTGACTTGAAATTTTTCGGTAGCGAACCACCGTCGTTTGGAATAGCGCTCATGACTAAAATCGTTTGATCTATATAGGATTAAACAAAATGAGTTCTGGTTTTTCATATCCACAACCAACTTTCCAATCATCAATCTATAACCCCGCGTTCAATCTGACATTGGACACCAGTGGTTATCTAACCTTTGATTACGCTCAAACTCTGTATTTGAGTAAGGATGATTACAGGATGCACTACCTTAGCGGAGTAGTGCCAGGAACGGTATCGATAGGATCTGCTCTTGTTCTGGGTGCTTCAGGTAATATCTCCGGCATTTCATCGCTAAGTACCACTAACATTACTGATACGCTACAAACAGCTTCTCAACCGAATATCACTTCGGTTGGAAATTTATCGCTCAGTGGATCATCGCGCTCGATATCGATAACAGGCGCTTTAAGCTACATCGATTGTCGAGAATATCGCCAGAACGGGAATACGTACGATCTTAGTCTCCTACATATCCGGAGTTAGTTTTGGCAGTGCTACAGCCAATAAAGTTTTATTATGCGACTCGAGATTAAATATCGCAAATATTAATATGGTATCGGCCAGTACAATTAGTTGCACGAACTTACGACAGGGTTCGACATATTATGATCTCTCTGGCTTCCTAAAATCTATTCCGAGCTCGCAGACATTATCAAGTCTATATACGACAGGAAACATCGATTCCGGTGGGTTCATCAATGGGTTCTTAGCATATGGCAACCAATCGCAAATTACGACAGTAGGATCGCTGACAGAGCTCGGTATCAACTCTACAGCAACAAATGAATATATATCAATCAAAGGATCAGGGTATAGCTACTTAGATGGGAGTTATACCTGAATGATGACCCTATCTGGATCGAATATAACCCCAGTTCAATTTCAAACCGAAGTGAGCAACGGATCGAGTGGTACAAGTACCAACGCGACCTGGTTCGGTAATGACACTAATAATGATCTTCGATTTGGTATCAATAACTCGACGTCAATGATTTTAACTACGACAGGGCGCTTAGGACTTGGAACTACAACACCAAGCGCTCCTCTGCATATATCAGGTAGCAACAGTTTTGTTTTTGGTTCCGGTGGTTTAACCGTTTATAGGCTCCGAACGGACTCTGGCGCGACAGAGTCGGCTCTTGGACCGATCACATACAGCGTCGCCGGTATATTCGGAGGATACATCGCTTGTACAGCCATGGCAATGACGAGCGACCGCCGATTGAAGAAGAACATCCAGATTTCGCCACTCGATCGAATCAAGCGTCTCTACGATACCTGTGATGTAGTTTTGTATGACTGGATCGAATCGGAGAATCGCCCTGGTCAAGAGGTAGGCCTCATCGCTCAAGACCTCACCTCAGCTCACCTAACCGATTTAATCAGTATATTTTATAGGGATGATATCGAAGAAGGGAAAGATCCAACGCTTGAACCTGATAAGCAACAGCTAAACATTGATTACAGTCGGATTGCTGCATACAACATGAAAATGATTCAGCATATGTTGTCTGAGATTGAAGATCTGAAAAATCGTTTGGCTAATATAGAGCAATCATGAGGATTGAGCGCTGGGAGTTAAGTCCATTAAGTTCCAAGAAGTATCGAGTATGGGTACGCATTGATACTGGAAAGCTACGAAAAATTGATTTTGGTGATAGTAGATACCAACAATTTCGGGATCAAACCCCTTTGAAAGCGTACTCACACCTTGATCACAACGATCCAGAGCGTCGTAGGAGATACTATAGACGACACAAAGTTGATTATCCTCCGTATAGTGCCGATTTCCTATCGAAAAAATATCTTTGGTAGTGATATACAACATGGGTTGCGGACCGAGCAAAGATCTCAAAACGAATTCGACTACCGATGACCCGCGTCAGATTGTGGGATCGACCATGCTCCAAGCTGATAAAATTACTGTTCTTGGTGATAGTGTTTTCCTCCCCACCCAAACCCCCGAGGGAGAGTCTGCCATACTTGAGGTTTCTATCAGCGATAATAACATTTCAATCTATCGAGGCTGTGCAAATAGACTTGTACGAAGCGGTATTGCTTAGATAGCGAACGTCTGCACAGTTGTAGGCTTTTTTGTCGGTTGGTAAGCCCAGACGCGACCACCCTCTGTCTGAGTCGATGCATCCTCCTTCCTGATAGACTTCTCAAGGTCAGTAGCCCAAACAGCTGCCTGAGTTTTCTGGGGGCGATTTTGAATGATCAGATTCTTCATAATGGCTTTAAGCTCGGCGACGTTGAGATCGGCGTTATCGCCATAGCTACCACCTGAACTGGAAATAATGCGTGGGTTGAAGAAGAACATGCTTCTACAGTAGTCGAGTTATAATTTCCTTAAACTCTTTATCGTTAATCATTCGATTGCTGTACATATCTGCTGTGAGAGACTTGAGCTGCTTGATGATACTTGGATTGTCATTCCATAACTCCATCTCTCCTTTAAGTTTATTGTACTCAGCTCTAAGTGTCTCCAGAGGGTCCGTTAGCTTATCATGAAAGTTGTACTGAAGATGAGTAATGGCGAGGATCTCTTTAAACAGCTTTTTATCATCGATACTGAGCTTATCGTAAGCGGCTTGATCGATGTGGTTCTTATACACAAGGGTTCTGATCATGGTTTGGAGACTATCACTGATCTGGCATTGAGGTCCGCATTTACATCGATGGGGCTGTACGATTACAAGGGTTTTAGCATCAAGATCAGGCAAACGGATGTACGTGCTACCCAGCTGACGATAAACGTAGGCGCTTGGAGTCGCCAAAACTCGAATCTCATTGAGATTATAGGTTCTTCCACGACGAATTGCACCTTCCAATGGAGCAACACCAGCACCTCTTAGACCACGCCCCTTCAAGCCACTCCCACTAACTACATGAACCATATCATTAAGAACTCCTTTTACCTTTCGTTGATTTTGTCGGTCATTAAAGTCTTCTACATCTGTTTTTCCATGTAAAGCTTGAGTGTATTGCTTTGACTTCGCTGAAAAGACTGCCTTTGTCGCTTTCATTGCTGCTCTTGCTGATTTTGAGTTTGACCCCTTCACTGCCTTTTTAGTTTCTTCATATCGCTTCTGCGCTTCACCATAAGCTTGAAAGGCTGCCTCCGAGTCATCATGAACCTTTTGCAAGTTATCGTCGTGATCATACTGCTCATTACTTTGACGCTTGATATCATAGGCCGATTTAAGGATCACCTCATTTACTATTTTGAGGTTATCATCAAGGTTTTTACGTCGTTGCTTATTTAGTTTCTTCTCTTTTACCAATTCAGCTGCTTCTTCATCACTTGATGGAAATGGATACTCAACATCCTTGAAATATCTATCCAAATCCGCAAATCCATCAAGCAGCGATAGAAATGTATCCATCCATCTGATACCTTCATTGGCCCCTTTCCAAGCTTCACCAGATACTTGTTTGTGTTCTCCATTTCTAATGTTTAGTGGTCTGGATCCAGATGGCTCACCAAAATAATATTTTGGATGGGGTTCAACATTATCAGTTGTCTGTACAATTGGTTTTAGTCGAAAAGGGATTTTAATACCCTTCGAATGAAGTTGTGTGTAATAATCAGTTAAAATCTTTTTAGCATCATTGTCCGCGTTGCTCAGCTTTGGGTTCATATCTTCATCGATACCACTCCTTGTGCCATGTTTAGCTTCTCCGCCGTCTGGTGTGAAATCCTTTACGTCAATTTCCTCGTCATTCTTCCCGATTACCTCTAACTGAAGTCCTCCGCCTCTAATCATATTGATAAATGAACGTAGCGTAAGTTGCCAATTGACCTCCTTCGTGATCGGTTGTTTTGCTCGATTTCTACTCTTACCAAAGACGCTGATTGAATTACCATCGACCCATACATAACCATTTTCATCAACAGGTGATGATTTAACTGTCCCTTTAAGGATGGGAACAATCTTCTTTTCTAAACCATTGGCCTCAAGTAATTCCTTATTTTTACTAATGGTCCAAAACAATTTGAGTTTGGTATCAGACTGATCACTCGCTGTTGAAGTTGAATTATCGAAGAGAAAACTGTCCTCTCGATGAAGAACGCTGCGAACTGCGATACGCAAGTCTCTGTTTGGTGCGATCAGCAATATCTCCTTCTGAAGCATTGACTCTTTTTCTTTTTGATCCAATATATTGCCATATCTGTTGGGGGGGGTATTTTTATCATCCTTCCCCATTTCGTCGCGTTCCCTCTTATCATTGATGTAATTGAGAAATCGAACGTCATTAGTTAGAACCACACGAATATGGTCATATGTTTCTGACCAATCGATGCTTGGAACTAAAGCAAGCTTCTTCAATCTAATACTGTATGTCTTAGCGCCATTTCCAATGTAATACTTCGTTAGCTGACGTCCGTTAGACGCAAGAGGATGGATACCCAACTCTGCAAGAATAGGATAAACCTCATACATATCAGCAACCGCTTGTTTTGATCGCTTCTGTTCTTCGATTCCATTGATGGTTTCATCACTAAATAAGTTCTCATCCGCTGGTTTTTCATCCTCACCGACCTGAACATCAACTAATGAAGGACTTGCTTGTGCTCCAGCATGATTAGTATCAGGCTTAGCAGTAGCTTCGGCATCTACCATAGTAGGAGTTGATACCTCAGGGTTTGTCTGGGAGTATTCATCAATTAGCGTTTGTTTTAGGGCTCAGATGACTCTGATGTTGAGTCTGTCTGAGTTGTTGCAGTTGTTTTACTGGATGCTGTAGTAATTCCACTTGAAATGTCAGTAGCCCATGAAGCGACTTCGTACATCTCACGCTTCGTTTTAGCTTGACGAACGCGACACTGAGCTCTTTCAAGAAGCTCCTGTCGTTTTTGCTCTCTCTGAGCGAGGGATGTGAAATTTGGAAACATCGCATCTATATGTTGTGAACCATAAAAAATGAGTACTCAATAACCAATAGCTCGGCATAACTGAGCCATGACGGGAAGGTAAGTAAGAATGGCAGATACGGTTTCGCTCATTGAGAAGATTCAAATAACGGTCTTTAATACAATGGAACGGGACGCCAAAGATTGCTTCCAATTCATGCTTGTACTTTTGATTGGCTACCGTTTTGCGAAATTTGAAGCTGCATCAAGATTAAGCAACTCATTCTTGATTCGACTTACTTCTTGGATGATCCACAGCTTGCGTCGAAGTTTCACAAGCTCACGTTCTTTCTCTACACAATTTGGGCACATTATTACGAGATCAGTGTCTATACATAAAGTCAGATAATTCATATTCTCACAAAAAATATTAAAAATAATATATGGGTCAAAGCTTACGGAGGATATCTCTATCAATTTAATTTTAAAAGCTAATCATGGCTCATTTTTTTAGCGTCCAAAAATCTCTCTCAAGAGTTGATCTCCTGTTCTTATTGATTAACCGCAGATTATCTTGTGGCTCCCAAGAGTCAGGCTCATTACCAAGCCATCTTATCAGATATTTGTACCTTCCAGAGCGTATCTTCTTGTGATCCAAGATCTTCTCCGCCTCAAGAATATCGCCTCGACTAATAGTAGCATCTGTGGTCTCTGCTTTAACAAATTTAAGATCATTTGGTGCCTTGTAGAGGGTATGACCATTTTTTGAACGGATTTGGACTCGGTAGCCATCTATTCCAACGATTTTATAGACTACTTTGCTCCATCGAGTAGCTTCTTTATCAAAAGTCTGCTTCTTGAGACGGTATAATACGCGTGATCCGATCTCAAACTCCTTCTCAATTCTATCGGCTTCCACCTGATTATGACTCAGATCCGCATCCATTAGCAGTGCTTAAAGCGTTTGTTCGCCTCCACAAAGTTGATATCCTGACAACGGATAACGGTAGCGAGTTCATAAACTCACAGGCTCAAGAATACTTCAAATCCAAGAAAATTGAGCACTACAACAACGATCCCGGTGATCAAGGTACTATGGGAAAAATTGAGCGATTCAACAGAACGTGTGGGCCAACGACACATTCACGGATCACTTGAGTGCTGACTTCACGAAGGAAATCAAGCGGTATCTGAGACGCCACCCTCGGATGAAAACAAGTGGAAGGAAAAGGAAGGACACCAATGTTAAGGACGCCGATGTTGCAAAGCAACCACGTCGTAAATCTCCACGGACGGCAGCGATGAAATCATCAGCTAGATTAGACAAGCCTCAAGTTGTGGTGGAGCAGCTCCTTCCCGATAGGACGAAGCCGGAAGAAGTTCACCGATTCAGCCTCGACAGTGACACATGCTGGCGTAGTTCGGCTGCGTTCGACTTCGCAATCTTCGAAGTTGCTTTGCCACGAGATAACAAGCTCGTCCGATGTACAATGTCCCTTAAGGTGAATGACACGATGAGTGTTGACGTGTTCGGATTCCCTGGCGCTCTTGAAGATCAAGATTTTAACCATGCTTACGCCATCATTCCAGCTAAAATCACCGGTTGGAGCGGAAACCAAATGGCTCTCTCATCTTTGTCAGCTCCTGGTCTATCTGGAAGCGCGATTGTGTGCACCAAAAGGGGAGTACCAGTGGGATATCTTGGTGGTGGACTTGATGGCTCAGCGAAGAACGAGCAGTATCAATCCTATGGTTACACATTTCATGGAGTACTCCCCGAATTACCGTCTTCGTTGCCACCAGATACCGAAGTTGAAACAAAGGATGAGCTATAGTTTGTAGTCTGTATACAGTGCCATGTAGTGAATGCATCGACGAGTATCTTTCAATATCTGTGATGAGCTCATTGGTCGCGATTGTTTTGCATGTGATTGTGGTTGAAAGGTAGTAAATTTTCCATTTGAGTGAGTCACCAATTAATTAATGCTTATTTCTGATAAATATAAAGTTAGTAATATATAAAGATGGCGTACTCAGCCGAGCAATACCAAGCTAACAAAGAGCGAATCGAGGCCGCACAAAAGCGCTACTATCAGCGCACACGGGACGCTCGCTTGTCATACCAAAAGAGCTACGACGATAAGAATAGATACCAAATTCGAGCTGGAAAGCGTAAGCCTAAAACCGAACTTATTGAAGACAAACCCGAACCTAACAACGAAACCGAACTGAATTTATTAATTATTGTTTTTTCTCAAATAAGAAGTCAATCCCAATATAGTCAATGACAATGGCTTAAAACCTCCAAAAAAGTATAAGCCAAATATTTGAATTAATTAATTTCAGAATATTTTGTAGATGACTTAGATATAAAGTCGAGCCTGATACAAGGTCAAATAATTATACAGTCATATCTACGGGGAATAATATAGCCAATCATATATAGGCAACACGTTTGCATACGAGCTCGAAGGATTAAAGAGATTAAATATCCAACCTATCAAATGGGGTAGTAGCTACCGTGTTAAGGTGCGTGGTAGAACGGGTAAAATGGTTTATGTTAGCAACGTTTCGCGCCCAATCAACAAAAGATTGGTAGCTAAGCAGTACAATGTTTCGATTGAAACCCTTGAGAAACACTTATCGCCTGACTACAAGGCTGATCCTAAGTACCGTTTTTACAATGGTACATGGAATCACACTTGTACGAGGGTGTCGAACCTTTTGATTTTTACAACAAGCTCGAGAACGTCCTTTCGACTCAACGAGTGCGTTCAAGATAAATATTGCTCTCGGGTACGAACTTGTAAGCAAGACCGATCCTGATGATACTCGCTACTTCTATCCGAATCTCGCTAACACTTATGTGTTCAATGAGCCTGTCGCTGTCAACAGCAAGACTGATATTCGAAAGAAGGTAATTTCGGAAATTCGTTCTATGGAGTTGGCTGACAAACTGAACTATCCCAACTGAGGGTATAAACTCAAGGCGATCACTGCATTCAAGATTTTCATCGACCATCGGGATCATGTTCTGGGGGATAGCGAAGCTGTCACCCCTAAGATTATTCGCGAAAACAAGTATGTGATCAACTTCCCTAAGACCAATAACAAGTGCGTCTTCCACTGTATCGCCTGGCATACATTCACGAGTCCAAAGAAGGATCCTCGAAAAATTCAGGCTCACGTAAAGGAGGCATTCACTGCTCTTTCAAGGGGGTTAAATATTCGTTGAGCCTGTTTCGAAGCTTCAAGCCCATTGACCTGCTACAGTTCGATGAGGTTGAGGATTGCTTCCAACTTGGTATTAACGTATATAAGATGGATGTAGCTTCTGGAAATGTAGAATGCATCCGTAGATCGGGCAAGGGATACGAAGCTCTGAATATTTTATCGCATGAGAATCACGCTCTCTACATTAAGAACATCGATATGCTGCAGTCTAAGTATCAATGTCCTAAGTGTGAAATGGTTTTCGTCAGCGCTGAAAGACTAAAAAATCACAAGAAGAATCAGTGTGAGCTTGTGAATATTGAGAGCTTCCTCGCTGAGCCAACTATCTACAAACCAGCTCAGAACGCGATACGATCATTGCTTACGAAGTATTCCATCAAGGATGCTGATCAGTACATCGACCACTTCATCGTTTATGACTTTGAGGCCATTCTTAAGCCTACTGCGACTCAACACGGGGAGAATACTGTCTTCACGAACGAGCACATTCCGGTGTCTGTATCAGTAGCTGATAGCTTAACCGACGAGGTGCGCTGCTTTGTAAATGACGATCCAAAGGTGCTACTTACGGATATGTTCAAATACATCGGTGATGTATCCGTGAAGATCCAGCAATACAATGTCAATGAATACAAGTCGCTTCTACAGAAAATCATCAATGCTCACGGTCTGACAGGTAAGGAAATTCCTGGAGTCAATCTTGGCAAGACCTACAAGATGTCTGATGTGGAGAGTTAGATTGGAGAAGGAAAGTATGCCAGCTTCTTTGACTTTCACAGCAGTCTTGGCTTTGGTAAGCAAAGGACTGATTACGGGAAACTGAAACAGCAGCTTGATCAGGTTCCAGTCTTCGGTTTCAATTCTGGTCGATACGATATTAACTTGATTAAGAAGGATTTGTTTGCTGTTATCGGTACCGACAATATCGAATCCGTCATCAAGAATCCCAGCTACACGTGCATTGCTACATCGGACATGAAAATGCTCGATATTAGCAACTATGTACCTGCTGGTGCCAGCTACGATAAGTATCTCACAACATTACTCGGTGGATGCAAATGTGATGACAAAATTAGATGTGTCTGTGGTCTTGGTAAGGGTCTTTTTCCATACGAGTACATCACTGCGTTCAATGTTCTAAACCAGACTACTATCCCGCCTAAGTCAGCTTTTGACAGCAAGCTCCGTGGAACAAGTATCACCGATGATGACTACGATCGAGTGAAGTTCGTGTGGGAGTACTACGAGATGAAATCAATCAAGGACCTACTGATCTGGTACAACAATCTCGACGTAGTCCCATTCATCAAGGCTATCAAGGCTCAAGGAAAACTCTTTAAGCGCTTCGATCTGGATATGTTTGCGGATGGAGTGTTGCTACCTGGTCTTTCGGAGAAGGTGATGTATCAGACCTGCTTCAATAATCTCCAATATCCGGATAAGAAGCCAACTAACGCATTCCAATTCCCAGCTAAGCGAATGAGTGGATACAAGAGTCAGGATGCTAAGGCAAAGCGAAAATTTGGTAAGACACTTGAGCACTTGAATACATTGCTGCAAAAGCAAAAGTATCTATGTGGTCTATGCTACTGCCAGCTGACCGCTGACACCGCTTCAGCTGACCGTATCAACAATAATCTTGGCCACATCGACGGCAACATCTTGATCAGCTGTGTGAAGTGCAACCCCGCTCGTAAAGATATGTCCCTCGGGGGATTTCGATACAAGAATTTGCTTGAGTTCAACGCGGATAGACTGGTATATGCTATTGATCGGGAGGAAAAGGATATCTACGCTAAGATGAAGGCCAACATCGCCGGAGGTCCATCTATTATCTTCAATCGCTACGCTAAACGTAATGAGACGAAGATTCGTTGTGGCAAGGTCTGTAAGAAAATTATCGGATACGATGCTAACGCTCTATACCTGTGGGCACTTGGTAATGAGATGCCATGCGGTCGATTGACTACGTGGAAGCGCATGAAGGTATCATCGACGATATCAAGACCGATAAAATATTTGGCTTTCTCGAGTGTGATATTCACACACCAGAGAACCTCAAACAGTACTTTGGTGAGATGACTCCAATTTTCAAGAATGTACTGATCGACTGTACAAATGAGAGCATCATTGGTAAGCACATGTTCGATCACAATGAGGCGCGCAAGCAAAGCCGAGCAAAGCCAGCTCGCAAGTTGATTGGTAGCTACTTTGGTGAAAAGATTCTCATCTACACTCCTTTGCTCAAGTGGTACCTTTCTCATGGTATGGAGATCATCAAGACTTACTGCTTTGTCAAGGCCAGCTCTCACAAGGCTTTTGCTCCCTTTATGGAGGCTGTATCAAATGCTCGACGAGAGGGTGATGTTGATAAGTCTAAGGCTATGATTGCTGAGATGATGAAACTTGTAGGCAACAGTGCTTTTGGTCGATCTGGAATGGACATGAGCAAGCACAAAGAGGTAAGTATGAGTCGAGCGACAAAGCAATTAAGAACAAGATCGAACACTTTACGTTCCATGGGTTGGAAGAGCTTAATGATGCGTGTGAAATCACCATGAAGAAACGCCGTATTAATAACAAGAACCCAATCCATTTATCGATTGCTATCTATCAGCTTGCTAAGCTACGTATGCTTCTACTACGACTGCATAGATTTCTACTTCGACCGCTCTGACTTCCAGTATCAGGAGATGGACACTGATTCAGCTTATATCGCTTTCAGCTGTGAGAATCCGTTTCAAGACTGTATCAAGCCTGAGCTACGTGCCCACTTCAAGGAGCATAAATACGATTGGTTCCCACGCGACTACAACACTGAGGTAGCTAAATTTGATCGCCGTACTCCTGATTTGTTCAAAGATGAATGGTCAGGTGATGCTATGGTCTCACTATCGAGTAAGAACTATATTTGCTATCTACCTGACGAATCTTACAAGGTAAACGTTTCAGCGAAGAGTATTCAGCAGGGAGGTGATCGAAACAATGGTGTTCTTAATCCTGATGGGTTTGAGACTGTTGTACGGGATCGCATCACGCTACAAGGTACAAACAAGGGGTTCTGACTGTCGAAAGAAACCAAGTCCATCATCACCTATACTCAAAACAAAACAGCGCTCAGCTACTACTACGCCAAACGCCGCGTTTACTACTAAAGAACTCTACTATGACCCAAAAACCGGCTTTATCGGAGCTCAAGCTCTGCATCATAAGGCAAAGGAGTTAAATCCTAAGTTAACTTTCAAAATCGTAAAGGATTGGTATGCGAGTCAGACTGATATTCAACGATTTCAGGAGCAGAAAAAGCGATTCAACGGCTTCAAAATAGCTTCGCATAACCCCAACTCTTGGCAAATGGATCTTGCGTTTTGGGAGAAGCGACCAATTTTGACAGCTATCAATATTAACTCAAGGTTGGGCTACGCAAAGCTCATGTCAAACAAGACTGCGCCAACTGTATTAGCAGTGCTTAAAGCGTTTGTTCGCCTCCACAAAGTTGATATCCTGACAACGGATAACGGTAGCGAGTTCATAAACTAACAGGCTCAAGAATACTTCAAATCCAAGAAAATTGAGCACTACAACAACGATCCCGGTGATCAAGGTACTATGGGAAAAATCGAGCGATTCAACAGAACGTTAAAGCAGAGACTAACAATGATGTCTCCCAACAGGATTGCGCAAAAGCTTATTGCCGATGTTATCGAAAACTACAATACCACGTTTCATCGCTCAATTGGTATGACCCCAAATGAAGCAAAAGGCAAAGTAATGGATGCGGATCTGAGTCATAATCAGGTGGAAGCCGATAGAATTGAGAAGGAGTTTGAGATCGGATCACGCGTATTATACCGTCTCAAGAAGCAGACTTTTGATAAAGAAGCTACTCGATGGAGCAAAGTAGTCTATAAAATCGTTGGAATAGATGGCTACCGAGTCCAAATCCGTTCAAAAAATGGTCATACCCTCTACAAGGCACCAAATGATCTTAAATTTGTTAAAGCAGAGACCACAGATGCTACTATTAGTCGAGGCGATATTCTTGAGGCGGAGAAGATCTTGGATCACAAGAAGATACGCTCTGGAAGGTACAAATATCTGATAAGATGGCTTGGTAATGAGCCTGACTCTTGGGAGCCACAAGATAATCTGCGGTTAATCAATAAGAACAGGAGATCAACTCTTGAGAGAGATTTTTGGACGCTAAAAAAATGAGCCATGATTAGCTTTTAAAATTAAATTGATAGAGATATCCTCCGTAAGCTTTGACCCATATATTATTTTTAATATTTTTTGTGAGAATATGAATTATCTGACTTTATGTATAGACACTGATCTCGTAATAATGTGCCCAAATTGTGTAGAGAAAGAACGTGAGCTTGTGAAACTTCGACGCAAGCTGTGGATCATCCAAGAAGTAAGTCGAATCAAGAATGAGTTGCTTAATCTTGATGCAGCTTCAAATTCCGCAAAACGGTAGCCAATCAAAAGTACAAGCATGAATTGGAAGCAATCTTTGGCGTCCCGTTCCATTGTATTAAAGACCGTTATTTGAATCTTCTCAATGAGCGAAACCGTATCTGCCATTCTTACTTACCTTCCCGTCATGGCTCAGTTATGCCGAGCTATTGGTTATTGAGTACTCATTTTTTATGGTTCACAACATATAGATGCGATGTTTCCAAATTTCACATCCCTCGCTCAGAGAGAGCAAAAACGACAGGAGCTTCTTGAAAGAGCTCAGTGTCGCGTTCGTCAAGCTAAAACGAAGCGTGAGATGTACGAAGTCGCTTCATGGGCTACTGACATTTCAAGTGGAATTACTACAGCATCCAGTAAAACAACTGCAACAACTCAGACAGACTCAACATCAGAGTCATCTGAGCCCTAAAACAAACGCTAATTGATGAATACTCCCAGACAAACCCTGAGGTATCAACTCCTACTATGGTAGATGCCGAAGCTACTGCTAAGCCTGATACTAATCATGCTGGAGCACAAGCAAGTCCTTCATTAGTTGATGTTCAGGTTGGTGAGGATGAAAAACCAGCGGATGAGAACTTATTTAGTGATGAAACCATCAATGGAATCGAAGAACAGAAGCGATCAAAACAAGCGGTTGCTGATATGTATGAGGTTTATCCTATTCTTGCAGAGTTGGGTATACATCCTCTTGCGTCTAACGGACGTCAGCTAACGAAGTATTACATTGGAAATGGCGCTAAGACATACAGTATTAGATTGAAGAAGCTTGCTTTAGTTCCAAGCATCGATTGGTCAGAAACATATGACCATATTCGTGTGGTTCTAACTAATGACGTTCGATTTCTCAATTACATCAATGATAAGAGGGAACGCGACGAAATGGGGAAGGATGATAAAAATACCCCCCCAACAGATATGGCAATATATTGGATCAAAAAGAAAAAGAGTCAATGCTTCAGAAGGAGATATTGCTGATCGCACCAAACAGAGACTTGCGTATCGCAGTTCGCAGCGTTCTTCATCGAGAGGACAGTTTTCTCTTCGATAATTCAACTTCAACAGCGAGTGATCAGTCTGATACCAAACTCAAATTGTTTTGGACCATTAGTAAAGATAAGGAATTACTTGAGACCAATGGTTTAGAAAAGAAGATTGTTCCCATCCTTAAAGGGACAGTTAAATCATCACCTGTTGATGAAAATGGTTATGTATGGGTCGATGGTAATTCAATCAGCGTCTTTGGTAAGAGTAGAAATCGAGCAAAACAACCGATCACGAAGGAGGTCAATTGGCAACTTACGCTACGTTCATTTATCAATATGATTAGAGGCGGAGGACTTCAGTTAGAGGTAATCGGGAAGAATGACGAGGAAATTGACGTAAAGGATTTCACACCAGACGGCGGAGAAGCTAAACATGGCACAAGGAGTGGTATCGATGAAGATATGAACCCAAAGCTGAGCAACGCGGACAATGATGCTAAAAAGATTTTAACTGATTATTACACACAACTTCATTCGAAGGGTATTAAAATCCCTTTTCGACTAAAACCAATTGTACAGACAACTGATAATGTTGAACCCCATCCAAAATATTATTTTGGTGAGCCATCTGGATCCAGACCACTAAACATTAGAAATGGAGAACACAAACAAGTATCTGGTGAAGCTTGGAAAGGGGCCAATGAAGGTATCAGATGGATGGATACATTTCTATCGCTGCTTGATGGATTTGCGGATTTGGATAGATATTTCAAGGATGTTGAGTATCCATTTCCATCAAGTGATGAAGAAGCAGCTGAATTGGTAAAAGAGAAGAAACTAAATAAGCAACGACGTAAAAACCTTGATGATAACCTCAAAATAGTAAATGAGGTGATCCTTAAATCGGCCTATGATATCAAGCGTCAAAGTAATGAGCAGTATGATCACGACGATAACTTGCAAAAGGTTCATGATGACTCGGAGGCAGCCTTTCAAGCTTATGGTGAAGCGCAGAAGCGATATGAAGAAACTAAAAAGGCAGTGAAGGGGTCAAACTCAAAATCAGCAAGATCAGCGTTGAATGCAGCGACATCAGCAATGAAAGCGACAAAGGCAGTCTATTCAGCGAAGTCAAAGCAATACACTCAAGCTTTACATGGAAAAACAGATGTAGAAGACTTTAATGACTGACAAGATCAACGAAAGGTAAAAGGAGTTCTTAATGATATGGTTCATGTAGTTAGTGGGAGTGGCTTGAAGGGGCGTGGTCTAAGAGGTGCTGGTGTTGCTCCATTGGAAGGTGCAATTCGTCGTGGAAGAACCTATAATCTCAATGAGATTCGAGTTTTGGCGACTCCAAGAGCCTACGTTTATCGTCAGCTGGGTAGCAAGTACATCCGTTTGCCTGATCTTGATGCTAAAACCCTTGTAATCGTACAGCCCCATCGACGTAAATGCGGACCTCAATGCCAGATCAGTGATAGTCTCCAAACCATGATCAGAACCCTTGTGTATAAGAACCACATCGATCAAGCCGCTTACGATAAGCTCAGTATCGATGATAAAAAGCTGTTTAAAGAGATCCTCGCCATTACTCATCTTCAGTACAACTTTCATGATAAGCTAACGGACCCTCTGGAGACACTTAGAGCTGAGTACGATAAACTTAAAGGAGAGATGGAGTTAGGGAATGACAATCCAAGTATCATCAAGCAGCTCAAGTCTCTCACAGCAGATATGTACAGCAATCGAATGATTAACGATAAAGAGTTTAAGGAAATTATAACTCGACTACTGTAGAAGCATGTTCTTCTTCAACCCACGCATTATTTCCAGTTCAGGTGGTAGCTATGGCGATAACGCCGATCTCAACGTCGCCGAGCTTAAAGCCATTATGAAGAATCTGATCATTCAAAATCGCCCCCAGAAAACTCAGGCAGCTGTTTGGGCTACTGACCTTGAGAAGTCTATCAGGAAGGAGGATGCATCGACTCAGACAGAGGGTGGTCGCGTCTGGGCTTACCAACCGACAAAAAAGCCTACAACTGTGCAGACGTTCGCTATCTAAGCAATACCGCTTCGTACAAGTCTATTTGCACAGCCTCGATAGATTGAAATGTTATTATCGCTGATAGAAACCTCAAGTATGGCAGACTCTCCCTCGGGGGTTTGGGTGGGGAGGAAAACACTATCACCAAGAACAGTAATTTTATCAGCTTGGAGCATGGTCGATCCCACAATCTGACGCGGGTCATCGGTAGTCGAATTCGTTTTGAGATCTTTGCTCGGTCCGCAACCCATGTTGTATATCACTACCAAAGATATTTTTTCGATAGGAAATCGGCACTATACGGAGGATAATCAACTTTGTGTCGTCTATAGTATCTCCTACGACGCTCTGGATCGTTGTGATCAAGGTGTGAGTACGCTTTCAAAGGGGTTTGATCCCGAAATTGTTGGTATCTACTATCACCAAAATCAATTTTTCGTAGCTTTCCAGTATCAATGCATACCCATACTCGATACTTCTTGGAACTTGATGGACTTAACTCCCAGCGCTCAATCCTCATGATTGCTCTATATTAGCCAAACGATTTTTCAGATCTTCAATCTCAGACAACATATGCTGAATCATTTTCATGTTGTATGCAGCAATCCGACTGTAATCAATGTTTAGCTGTTGCTTATCAGGTTCAAGCGTTGGATCTTTCCCTTCTTCGATATCATCCCTATAAAATATACTGATTAAATCGGTTAGGTGAGCTGAGGTGAGGTCTTGAGCGATGAGGCCTACCTCTTGACCAGGGCGATTCTCCGATTCGTTCCAGTCATACAAACCTACATCACAGGTATCGTAGAGACGCTTGATTCGATCGAGTGGCGCAATCTGGATGTTCTTCTTCAATCGGCGGTCGCTCGTCATTGCCATGGCTGTACAAGCGATGTATCCTCCGAATATACCGGCGACGCTGTATGTGATCGGTCCAAGAGCCGACTCTGTCGCGCCAGAGTCCGTTCGGAGCCTATAAACGGTTAAACCACCGGAACCAAAAACAAAACTGTTGCTACCTGATATATGCAGAGGAGCGCTTGGTGTTGTAGTTCCAAGTCCTAAGCGCCCTGTCGTAGTTAAAATCATTGACGTCGAGTTATTGATACCAAATCGAAGATCATTATTAGTGTCATTACCGAACCAGGTCGCGTTGGTACTTGTACCACTCGATCCGTTGCTCACTTCGGTTTGAAATTGAACTGGGGTTATATTCGATCCAGATAGGGTCATCATTCAGGTATAACTCCCATCTAAGTAGCTATACCCTGATCCTTTGATTGATATATATTCATTTGTTGCTGTAGAGTTGATACCGAGCTCTGTCAGCGATCCTACTGTCGTAATTTGCGATTGGTTGCCATATGCTAAGAACCCATTGATGAACCCACCGGAATCGATGTTTCCTGTCGTATATAGACTTGATAATGTCTGCGAGCTCGGAATAGATTTTAGGAAGCCAGAGAGATCATAATATGTCGAACCCTGTCGTAAGTTCGTGCAACTAATTGTACTGGCCGATACCATATTAATATTTGCGATATTTAATCTCGAGTCGCATAATAAAACTTTATTGGCTGTAGCACTGCCAAAACTAACTCCGGATATGTAGGAGACTAAGATCGTACGTATTCCCGTTCTGGCGATATTCTCGACAATCGATGTAGCTTAAAGCGCCTGTTATCGATATCGAGCGCGATGATCCACTGAGCGATAAATTTCCAACCGAAGTGATATTCGGTTGAGAAGCTGTTTGTAGCGTATCAGTAATGTTAGTGGTACTTAGCGATGAAATGCCGGAGATATTACCTGAAGCACCCAGAACAAGAGCAGATCCTATCGATACCGTTCCTGGCACTACTCCGCTAAGGTTGTTCATCCTGTAATCATCCTTACTCAAATACAGAGTTTGCGCGTAATCAAAGGTTAGATAACCACTGGTGTCCAATGTCAGATTGAACGCGGGGTTATAGATTGATGATTGAAAGTTGGTTGTGGATATGAAAAACCAGAACTCATTTTGTTTAATCCTATATAGATCAAACGATTTTAGTCATGAGCGCTATTCCAAACTACGGTGGTTCGTTACCGAAAAATTACAAGTCAGCCGCTATGGGTGATATCCCAGCACTTGACATTAAAAAATTATTTAGAATGGTGGTCCTTGGTCCATCGTTGATGACCACAGCAACGATAAGCTACCTCAAAAGAATATCTTCTCACATTACTACACCAGGGGCCAACACTTCAAATTGAGTACCATACTCCTAAGCCACAGCTACTTTGCTACTGATAAGATGTTTCGATTGAATTCGGAGTATGTAGCGATCATAAAGGCTAATTCGAAGTGTGATCTTCAGATGGTTGTACGTGATTTCAACATCAAGGGCGTTGATGATCGATCAATCGTCTATTACTATAATAAAGCCACTGAGCGCAAAGACAAATGTTGTTCATAGATTCTGTCAAAGGTCAAATCAGATACAATTTTGACAGACCAATCACGATTGAAGACTAATTTCAATTTATCGATCAGGGGGGGTTAGAATCATGTACTAATCAATATGGCAAGCTTTCTGAAACTTGACTCTACCAATCTCGTTCTAGATGGATACAATTCGTCTTGGAAGTATTCTTTTCCTGGTTCGGCTGCTGACTTTCGTGATGTAGCTTGTGCTGTTCAATACATCACGATGTACAACTCCGAATACAATATCGATGCTGCTCAGTTCTGGAACAATAGCTTGAAAATTGAAGTTCCTACTGCCGGAACAACATCGACAATCAGTATAACACTCTCTGATATTAGTCGGAGCATTCAGATGGCTCTCGTTAATGCTAGATCGTATTTGATCAATCCATCTGGGGAAAATGTCTTCTATATCCAATTATCAGAGAATAGCGTGTATTATGCTGGCCAGTTTGATTTCAGCCCTACACCAACGTCTCTACCTAGTACAGGTGGTACTTGGGTAAGACCTGCTTCAGGATTGTACTCCTCTCGAGGTACTGGTTGCCGACTACTATTCGTGTTCCTCGACTAATCATTGATAACGCGTCTTTTGGGAAGGTAGTAGGACTTCCTGCTGGTACGTATCCTTCTACCTCTGCGACGGTTGCAAGTGCTCAGCTCTCGAATATCATTCCTCAGATTTACCCTACCAGCTCATACATCGTTCGCTGTGATCTGATCAAAAATGACTACGTTGCATCTGGCGATATTCTGAGTGCATTCGATCGAGGTGATGCTCAGGTGTGTCAGCTAATTTCATACAAGCCGAGTCAGTATGCTTGGATGAACTGTCTCAATGGCTCGCGTACCTCAATCCCGATCAGTATCTATAATCACAATGATCAGAAGGTCAAGATCCGCGACACTTCCGTCTCAATCATGCTCTTGCTGAGACCAAAAAAATAAGCTGGCTAACACTACTTTTTTTTAATCAAAAGCTCATAATCGAAATGATCTAGCTATCACAGGCTTCTTCCTCATAGCTCGAATCTTAGCCATGTGATCCTTAGCTTCTTTTGAATCCTTAGCAAATTTCTTACCCTTCGTGACTACTCCTACTCCATAACGACGACGGACCTCGCCTCGAATAGACTTAATTAGATCCCCACGCTCAGGCTTCGTTACCTTACTCAGTAGAAACTTCTCTCCAGCATCAACTGCATCGGTTAGAACTCCTTTACGTTGTGCATAGGATAGAGCATGCTTTGCTGTCTTCCTCACATCTGCAATTGATAGACGACCGCCTTCTTTCTCCACATCGCTGTCAGCGTTGTATATGCCGACTCCTGTCAATGACTTAATTGCTGCTCTGACAGGGATTGCGGCTTGAGGAGCTCCAAATGCCGTTGCAAGAGCTGGTACTGCTGCATCAAGTCCTTTGCTGAGTAATCCACTATTCTTTACAAATTTGAACGCGGAGGATAGACCAGACTTAGTTTTACCCCAAATAGAGCCTCCTTGGCCCTTCTTAATTTCATGCCTGGTAATGTCAAGACGCACGCCGCGACTTGCCTTTCGAGCTTTGATCACCTTCTCATAAGAGGCTGGATGGAGATGGATAACAGAGCCACTACCCTTGAGTTGATCAGCTGCCAGACTTAGCTTACCAGTCTTGACAGCTTTGGTCAGCTTGGGAGCTGGTACGTCGCTTGAAATAGTTAGTTCGCGATACATTATTGCTATATATATAAATAGAAAATGCATACTATTCCGATAAATAATGTAGTATATTATATAGTAATAGTACATTTGTACCATGATCCGACATATCTATCGTATCATCCATTTGGAAAGCGACATTCAATACGTTGGTTCTACGTTTAATGAACCCCGTAAGAGATGGCAGATGCATAAGAAACATTACCACGAATGGCTAAGTGATAAGCATCGGGGTATGGCAATCTACACTTACTTTCAACAACATGAGTTTGATAAGTTTAAACTGGTCCTGATCAAAAGCTACGAAGTGGAAGATCTTACTCACCTTGAAGCCTATGGACAATTATGGATTAATAAAATAAACTGTGTCAATAAGTATAATCCATTCAGAACCACTAAGCTCTATAATAGACAGTATAAGAAAGCATATCGAGAAGCTAACAGAGAAGCCCTTAACGCAAAGAAAAATGAGAAGCACCACTGTGAATGTGGTGGAAAATATACGTTATCACACAAAGCTGTCCATTCCACATCTAAGAAGCATCAAAAATGGCTAAGTCAAAATAGTTAAATTCAGATCTATGAATCGATTTAATATACTCATCTTGTTTTTTTGTTTGCAGTTTAACCAGAGCATACACCATATTCCACAATAGTTGCCATACGTACCTTGGTATTGTTTAGGGTTGTCCTTACCGATTCCGTACTTTGTTGGGGCTGCCTCATCCATTGAATCGAAGAATTCACCATCATTAACGGCCGTCCAGTGTCCTACATCCATATTAGCTTGTCGTAGCAAAATCAGATATGTACCTTTCTTTGGGAGCGGCTTCGTTATCTCACTTGATTCAAAGATATCATCGAGATGTACCCCAATACGCTTGGCAAGTTCGATAAGATCGTGGTCGGATGTGAAAGCCTTGACGAGCTCCATAATAACTAATTTTGAAAAAGTATATTACATGTCATATAGAATCTCAACAATGCGTGAAACTCAACTATCCGACCAATATTTGTACCAGAGCTCTCTCAAGAGCGATCCGGAGATTAAAGTCTCCGCTGGCAAGCGTGTGCCGTTTGTAATCGATCTTAACCAAGGCTCGTACCAAAATGGCGTTATTACTATTGACGCTACGGCTGCCTTCGTGATGCGTACATCATGCTACCATACAAGGTATCGATGAAGAATACGCACGCTACAAATGTACAGTATGCAGCCAACCGATTTTGTGTTGCTCCCAAGTGTGGCAACTTTAACGTCATCGATTCGATGTCGCTTGAATTCAATGGTAAAACCATTGTCTCGATGGCAGACTACAAGCTGTTCTGGAACAATATCCGCGCTCAGACCGGGTACAGTCCTCAGTATGTCGAGAAGCGTGGGGCTGAATCGTTTCTATACCCGGATGCTGCTCAATCAACCAAGTACAGCGCTATAGCTGTTAATGCTGGAGATGGGTATTCGAATAACACGGCAATCTCGACCTCCTACGTCGCTGGTACTGTTTCTGCTTCAGCGTCGGTTCCAAATGATGGTTTTGCAAAGCGTCTTCTTTCAAACCGTCCAAATGCTGGTGCTGACTCATCTACGACTTGGCCATCTACCGGTGCTGCTGCTGCAACAACTACCATCGCTAATCAGCTTGGACGTGGTGCTTTCGCAGCTGGATCTGGTGCTGCTGGTGCTATTATGGGAACGTGGAACTATATGTTGAAAATCAAACTTGTGGATCTTCACCCGACTTTTAAGGAGCTTGACTTGATGGCTAACCCACAAATCCGTCTTCGTTTCCGCGTTAATCAGGGCACTTCAGCTATCGATATTGATAGCTCCCTTAGAATGACGCTAACGAGTACTACACTTTCGAGCGGTAATACTTGTCCATTTATGGTTGCTTCATCTGCAAGTAACAATCCAATGAATAGCGCACTTTCTGTTGCGGGTTCGATTACAGTTTCTTGGGGTGCTGTTGCCAATGCACTTGAACCCACTATTGATGGAACTTACATGCCTTTCACTACGTTTCCCCTGTATGTACCGTTAGTAGTAATAGCCATCACATTACACCGACAGTTTTTTTTCTTAGCTTTATTTAACAAGGAGATTAGGGCTAACCGTTTCGAATGCAATGCTACGACTTTGACGACACAACCTCTCGACCACCTTAGAACGAGAGAAAGCGCCACCACTTCAGAAGTAGTTTTAAATGCTCTCGTCTCCTTAGAAGCGACAGCCGGTGGTTTCAACGAGGACAACCTCTCGACCACCTGAGAGTGAGAGGAGCAGGCAACACTTCAGATATAGTTTCACAACCTCCTTGAGTCTGAAAAAGACTCGGATAGATTTTGAAAACCAAATTTAGATTGATCCTGAAGGATAAACTACTAAGTATATAGGCAAGGTTTCAATATTAACAATGCGCATCTTTATTATGAAAACTGGTGAGCTGTGTTCAAAATCGAAATCGAAGGAAAGGTGCTGGATCCACCCGATAAGTAAATTCTCTGTAGCAGTATCGGATATTGATAAAGCAGAGAAAATGATGGATATTATTTTTATGGCTCGACTCCATCATAACGTTTCATGTCCATTTGGTAAGTCTATGAAGCGTTGGAATTACGCGCATCATTGTACTTACCCAAAGCATAAAGCTTGGGTTTTGACCATGCCAACTTCGGAGAACGAGCATTTATGGAGCATAAAACCACTCGATGTAACTGCTAACATCTTGGTGAATGATGAGTGAGCTAATGGATTTACTTCAATGCAATGAATCCAGTCATACTTTTTTTTCCTTTCAAGTTTCATATGGGTTATTGAGAGAAAAAAGAAGTCATTGTCTTACATCAGCTCATCAATAGCAGCACATAGCTTCGGCGCCTTTTCAGTTACGAATTTGGATGCACGCAACCACTGTAGATATTGTTCATCAATAGCAAATACTTGCTTTATGGACTTGCCCTTGTACTTCCCGAAATTTAGAAGGTACGATCCATCATCGGATCCATTTGCAAACTTGCTCATAAGAAAATTGGCAATTTCCTCATCTAAATTTGATTGATTACGAAGCCAGCGACACTAGCTAGGATCCTTTTCGTACACCGTCTGGATAGAGCAGTCTTTGTTCTTGCCGAACGTAATAGTTGTGTCCATGGTATCTATATAGATAGCTAGCATACTTTATCAAAATATTAATTATTTAAGCCGTAGTGAAATCAAGAACCTCACCCGTTAGACGATCGTAGGAGAGCTCTTGCTCACTCACAACCAATACGAGCATGTTTGTACCCTGGCAACCAGCATTAACACCTTGGACCTGAATGGCCTGAGGTACATCACGTTCCGTTAGTCGACTAACGTCAGCAATCAGAACGCGGTTAGTTATCGACCAGGTCTGATAGACAAGAAGACCATTCACCGGCTCAGGAGTCAGATCACCATTAATCGAAGCGATCTTAGCGATTTCATTAGTGAAGTGGTGGAAGTCATAGTCGTGGCTGATGTCAAACGTCTGCTGGGAACCAATACGAACGTTAAAGTTGCGGATACTGGAACCAGGGTGAAAAGTCCAGGGAGCCGAATCAAACGGACTCTGGAACTCTTGTACAGACGCGGAAGCGAAACTACCAGTCTGCTCAGCAAAAGGGAGGAGAATAACGTACTTAGCATTCTTAACAGAAGTCGATAGCTGAAGATCGAATGCAGCATTAAGCTGAGTCGATTGCTTACCAGTACCAGCACGCTGGTAGAACCATTGAGCACAGCAATCATTGTATCGAACCTTCTTCACAGGCTTGGAGATAATTGCCTGAGGGTTCTCAAGATGTACGAACGGTACATACAGACGGGAAGTAGTGAATGGCATGTAAGTACCATCAATATTAGGCTCAACCGCATTGACAACAGCACCCCACGAAATACTGAACGGGGCAGAAGCAGCAAGAACACCAGCCATAGGATTACCAGTAGAAGATGCCGCAACCATCACAGGACACACATTACCACTCGCGAGAGTAGTACTGGTTAGCGACATGCCCTTCGAAGCATCTACAGCAACAGACGAAGTACCCTGATTGACGCGGAAACGCAGGCGGATTTGAGGGTTAGCCATCAAATCGAGCTCCTTGAAGATCGGATGGAGATCAGTTAGCTTAACCTTAAGCATGTAGTTCCACGTTCCCATAATAACGTTAGCAGTAGCAGCACCAGCTACGAAAGCACCACGAGCCGTTTGGTTAGCGATGGTAGTAGAGGCAGCAAAAAAAAACGCCGCCAACCGAAGGTCACGCCGTAGAGAAGTCAGAGCCAGCATTAGGAGGGTTCGATAGCAGTCGGCGAACAAAGCAATCATTAGGGATAGATGCTTCACCAGTGGGTCCGGTGGTAGTAAAAGAAGATGAAAATGCGGTAGTGTTAGTGTATCCATCTCCAGTAGTCGATCTCGTGGCAGAGCAGTACAAAGCGGACTGAGCGGCATCAGGAAATAGGAAGGGCTCCGCTTCATGCTTTTCAACGTACTGAGGACTATACTCCGTCTGAGCACGGACATTGTTCCAAAACAGCTTGTAATCAGCCATCGAGACAATGGTCTTGCCATTGAGTTCCAGCGACATGCTATCAAAGACATTCCAGTTGCCACACTTTAGAGTACCACAGAAACGATTGACAGCAGCGGTCTGAGCAGTAGCACCATTCTTCATCGATACCTTGTAAGGGAGCATGATGTAAGCATCGCGAAGACAGGCGAATCCTTCAGAACCGTTAAGCTGAGTAGTAGCATCAATGGTAATGACACCATTCTGGTACGAGCCCTGATTCAGATCGATAACAAACGGTACTCGTTTGCCAGAAGATACCTTGATCTCCGGATCGCTCTTGAGCGAGCTCTGGTACAAATATTGGTCGGATAGTTGAGTTTCACTCATCGTTGATTGTATATGGTTTCTAATATAGTTTGAACGAAATTAATTATGAAGAGCGACCTTATCAAGCCGATCACGTCCAATCATGATCTGATCGATCTCGCGAAAAAGCTTGGCGTACATCTCGATGACATCTATGAATCGAATGAAATAACAAAACCTATCTCAAAGAAAGGTTCATATCTGGTTTTACTACAGCCACCTAACCTCGAGGTTGGCCACTGGACGGCTGTACATGATGGGGAGTACTTTGATAGTATGGGAGAGGCAGCTCCAACAAAGTATGGTATTGGAAAAAAAACAATCCCAAGCAATACCAAGTACTTACGGGGATTATTTTGGTCTCCAGTGATATCCCAGGCTCCAAGCTGACCAAAGCTTTCAAGACTGGTAAGCTAAGTCTTACAGCTAACCAACTCAAGGGTAGTGGATCAGTTATCCATCTTCACCCCGCCTCATATGAGAAGGCACTCAAGGCTCGCAAGGCAGGTCACGGTGTGCGTCTGGACATTACAAGACATGAAGTCAAGAAAGGATACAAGCGAGCTCAAGGAGGTTCTATCTGGTCCAAGGTATGGGGCGGCATTAAATCTGCATTCAAGTTTGCAAAGGACTCTGGTTTGCTATCCAGAGCTGCTGATGTTGCTGTCCCCGCCCTTGCAACCGCACTCGGAGCTCCACAGGGTGCTATCCCAGCACGAGCGGCAATTCGTTCCATGACTGGTATCGGTGTTTATGATTCTGATAGTGATAAGGAAGGAGGTCGTCTAACTATGACTGATGTTAAGAAAGGAGCGAAGCGTGCTCTTTCGTATGCTAAACGTAGAGGAATTCTAACCGATGTAGTCGATTCTGGGGAGATGTACCTACTATCTAAGGCGACCAAGCCTGAGCATGGAGACCTAATCAAATCTATTCGAGGTGAAGTCCGTCGTAGTTATGGAGTAGGCGTTGCCAAGCCAAAGAGTAAGAAATTTGCTAAGGGTTCCCAGGAAGCTAACGATCACATGGCTAAAATTCGCGCAATGCGTAAGAAGCCTATGGTAGCTGGATCATTCCGTTTGTGAGAAGAAAAAGAAGCATTAGCTAACTTATTTTCTTGGTCTCAGCAACAACATTATTGACACTGAAGTATCACGGAAGATTACCTTCTTGTCATTTTGGATATAGATACTGATAGTAATTGTAGAGCGAGATCCATTATGGCAATTCATCCATCCATACTGACTCGGTTTATATGAAATAAGCTGTCCAATTGCTGCATCACCTCTATCAAATGCACTGACAATATCACCAGATGCAACGTATTCATTTTTGAAGAGATCGCAACGTACGATGTATGAACTGGTGGGGTGAATCTGAGGAATGATGTTAGACAGCTGAGCACTTGCAACGATCGCTGAGGCAGCGGGATAGGTACCTGCGGTTAGACCAACTACCTTTCAAACTCAACATTATCGATAATAAGACGAGGGACGCGAGCTGTGGTAGGTAATCCAGTACCACCAGATGAGTATAGACCAGTTGCAGGTCTTGTCCAAGTACCACCGATAGTTGGAAAAGTTGTCGGCGTAGGGGGAAAATCTACCTGACAAGCGTAATAGACACTGTTTTCACTCAGCTTTAGGTAGAAGACGTTATTTCCTGATGGGTCGATCAAATATGCGCCAGCATTGACAAGGGCGGTCTGAATACTACGATTAATGTCATCATAAGAATAAATACCATCCGGGAGAGTAATGCTGATAGTAGAGGTGGTAGTCGCAGTCGGGACTTCGATCTTGAAGCTTGTGTTTTGGAACTGCATCGCGTCGATATTATATTCCGAGTTGTACATGCTAATGCTTTGGACTGCACATACTACATCACGAAAGTCAGCAGCTGAACCAGGGAACGGTATTTCAAAGTTGAGTTGTAGTTTCTTGAACGAGATTAGTACTGTCGAGTTTCAGGAAGCTCACCATTTTAGTTGTATATTTATGAAATCATATTTAAGCGATAATCTGATAAATGTAAGACTTTATATAGATATGATAGGCCGCGTATATAAGATTACCAACGAGGACGAGTCGATTGATAATGTGGGTAGTACCACCTCTACACTGAAGAAACGATGGGGTCAGCACAAAAGTGCTTTTAGTGCATGGATGGAAGGCAGAGAGTTAACGTCGTGTTCTATCTATATACACTTTAAAGAGTTTGGCATTGATAACTTCATGATCACTCTCATAAGCGAGCATGACATCGGCAACCGTGATCAATTGCGTGAGTTTGAACAGTTATTAATCAATCGAACTAACTGTGTAAATCAACAACGAGCAATTAAAACTATTGAAGAGCATCAAGAGTACCAGCACAACTACTATGTCTCTAACGCCAGTAAACTTCAAGAATATCAACGACAATATCGAGCTGAAAATAGAGAACGAGTATTGGCTCATAAAAATGAGAAAAGGGATGCGATTGCTGGTCTAACTATTCAAGAGATAATAAAGCAAGACACAGACGTTCTAAGAAGCACCTGCGCTGGGTGGAGGAGCAAACTTAAAGACCGTCGGGATTGATTACTTCGTTTAAATTGTACTGAGCTGACTCTTAACGATATCTAATAGTAACACCTGACCTTTTCCACGACCGATTGCTTTATTGTGTGCGATCACCATTTTATTGTCATCGATATTATTGATATTGAAGTCCTTGACCACCATCTGTAAATCACGCTTCGAATTAGCTTTTAGGATCGCTACGTACTCTGAATTCAAGCGAACCATCGTATTAGTAGCAAAGTAGCTGTGGCTAAGGAATATGGTACTCAATTTAAAATGTCTTCCGCGAGTGAAGTAATGTGAAAATATATTCTTCTGAAGTAGCTTATCGTTGCTATAGTCAACTATGACGATAAGCTCAGGTTTGTTGGAACTCATAAGTGTATGGCGTACTTGATCGACTTTAGGTGGTGTATCGGGGTCAGCGAAAGTAATAAAATCTTCCAGTTTATCTTGGAGGTATTCATACAACTCTTGGTGTGGATTACGGGCGATGATCGTTAGATGCGCGAATACGTGTGGGGAATGCTTGAGGATGAACATACAGAGATTGTTCTTCCCACTGAACGAGGGACCAAGGACAACCATTCTAAACAACTTTTTGATGTCAAGCGCAGGGATGTCGCCCATACCAGCAGACTTGAATTTCTTTGGCAAGGAAGCGCCGAAATCTGGAATACCGCTCATGATCGTGTCTTTAATCACTCGGTCTATATAGCTCGAGACAAAAATAACTATGAGTTCAAGTTTCTCTTATCCCCAACCAATTTTACATCGCCTATCTATAACCCCGCATTCTATCTAACGTTGGATGCCAGTGGATATCTTACCTATGAGTATGCGCAGACGCTTTACCTCGATAAGAATTATTATCGCTTGTCTTATATTACAGGGATTACCCAAGGAACAGCAACACAAGGTGTAGCCCTTGTTCCAGGTACTAATAACGATATTAGTGGAATTGGAGCATTGTCATGTAGCAGTCTAACTGTTAATGGTTCCAGCGTATCATCGCCCCCATCGTACCTAGTCGGGATCATGCCTGGCACGGCCGCAAACAACAAAGCGTTGGTTCTTGGAGCCTCGGGAGAAATCGGAACAATAACATCGCTGACAGCAACTAATATCTATGGAACGCTACAGACCGGAACGCAAACAGGTATCACAACTTTAGGAACGCTTTCAGGGCTGACTATCGGAGGCAATCTAACTTTTACAGGAGCATCGTGAACGATAACTGGTTTGAGCAGCATCTCGGCGACGACTCTCACTGGAGCTGTTTCAGGCTCTCAAACAGGTATTACAGCTGTTGGAACGCTATCTAACCTAACGCTTTCGACAGCTGGAACGGGCCTTCAGATACCATCAATGAAATTTTGGAACTCAACGACATCATTGTACGATACGTTCAATCACTCATACTACATCGGGGTATCTCTGGGAGGCGTTGTAGCTTCTAAAGCTCTGGTAGTCGATTCAAACAAGGATATTGGTAGTATCCGTACCATCGATGCTGAGAACATAAATGGAAGTGTATCGGTATCTAGTACCCTCGGCGACTTTGGCGGTCTTCATATCAATTCATCGCTCGTTATTACATCAAGTCGAAATATTGTTAATATCGGGACGATCACAACTTCGGGTAAGATCAATTCTACAGGGTATCAAATCTCTGGATCAGATGTGATAACTTCGAGTGGCATATCAGGAACGCTACTTACAGCACCTCAGCCCAATATTACGTCAATTGGAAAGCAAACGTTGCTAGAAGCTACGGCTGCCCGTTATGAAGTAGCCGCTGGTACTACTGGGAGTGGATCCGCTGGCAATTCAACATACCCGATCCAAATCAGAAACGACTCTGACACGATCGGCGCTATTGCAGGTATCTGTCACGGTTGATGGTACAATCACTGACGCCATGCCGCCAAGCTGCGTTATAGTCGCTATTCGATCCACTGGGTCGTATGCCACGTGCAATTTAAAGTTTTTTACTCGAGTGGATCAGCTGCATACGATCCTATAACGGAGAGAATGGTTATAACTCAGGGAGGACGTGTTGGCGTCGCAGCTGGATCACCTGAATCGCAATTGCATGTTATCGCGAGTTCATCAAACCTTTACGGATCATGACAACGAGCTCAGGAATGGTAGAATGATCGCGCAACGCCGATTAAATGCTGACTCATCATACACAATGAGGACGGTGGAGCGGCAGCTAACGGCGTATCGTTTGGGACATACACGAATGACAATTTGCGTTTCTTTACAGCCGGTGGTAATGCAATGCTTCTTAGCACAAGCAAACGACTTGCAGTCGATTGTGAAGATCCCGAAGCTACAATCCACTCTGGGGGTGCCATATGGGCTGACGATGCGTTTCACTGCAAGGGCAACGCGAGCAATGCATACTATCGATGGAACTGGGGTCTCAGCAACTATCCAGCCATCGGGAATGACGCAACAAGCGGAGCGGTTCGAATTGGATCATGCAATGCTTCTTATATATGGCAAAGCTATATCTCTGTCAGGGCTGGCAGCTTCACGAACGCGAGTGACCGTCGCATCAAACGAGACATCATTGACATATCCTATGGCTTAGCTGAGGTTATGCGTATGCAACCAAGGAAGTTTGCTATGAGATCTGATGATTCATTGCATGTGGGATCTATCGCCCAAGAGATGCTCGAGATCATACCTGAGTGTGTGTCAGGGGTTGAATCGCCTGGCGATGAAATGAATGACTCAAACGAGCCGACAAATCCTATGGGTATCGATTTAGCATCATTGGTATCAGTATTGGCGAAAGCTATTCAAGAGCAGCAAGCTCAGATAGAGGAATTGAGAGCAATAAGCAAAGCTTAGTGTCCTTGACACGGGCTTGGCGCCCTTTGTCGTCAGACAAACTATCGCTGAGTGAGTATAGACAATGGTCGCGTTCAAGTTTCGAGTTTCTCAACGAAAGGGGAAAAGTATGATGCTTTGTTTGCTGATGGTCGCATTGTATCTTTTAGGGGTATTAAGAGGAATCATCAGCCTTATGCACAATACAATGATCGTACGTCGTTGAAAGCGTATCAAAATTGTGCTCATAAGGATAAGAAGCGGCGTGAAGCGTACTACAAGCGACATGGTCCAACAGGCGAAGAAAACCCATACACAGCCGACTAGTTTTCCATAACTTTTTATGGTAGATAATATAGGAATCATGGGTTGTATGCCAAGTAAAGAGATCAAAACGAATTTAACGTCTGATAATCCAAATCAGGTTATAGGATCAACCATGCTTAGAGCGGATCGGATAGTAGTCTTAGGGGATTCAGTATTCCTACCAACCAAAAATGGCGATGGTGAGGATGCTATACTTGAAATATCTATCAATGATAAAAAAAATCGAAGTCCATCGAGGATATCGAAATAAACTCGTGCGGAGTGGTATTAAGTAAGCTTAGAGCCCTTGGCTCGGTGCTTGCGCCCCTTGCCTTCAGGTAATTGCTTAGATAGCAAAATACGTCTTCACGGTCTTTTTTTTTCTTGGGTTGGTAAGCCCACATACGGCCACCTTCGGTTGGGGTCGAAGCATCTACCTTCCTGATTGACTTATCGAGATCAGTGGCCCATACAGCGGCCTAAGTCTTCTGAGGGCGGTCATGAATGATAAGATTCTTCATGATAGCTTTGAGTTCAGCGACGTTGTTATCGGCGTTATCGCCATAGCTACCAGCTGAGCTGGAAATAATGCGGGGGTTAAAGAAGAACATGGTTATAGTAGTCTCGTGATAATTTCTTTAAATTCTTTATCATCGATGAGACGATTGCTGTACATATCTACTGTGAGCGACTTGAGCTGCTTGATGATGCTCGGATTATCATTCCCAAGCTCAACCTCCCCTTTGAGCTTGTCATACTCAGCTCGAAGTGTTTGAAGTGGATCCGTGAGCTTATCGTGGAAATTGTACTGGAGATGAGTTATGGCAAGGATCTCCTTGAACATTTATTTATCTTCGATGCTAAGCTTGTCATACGTAGGCTGATCGATATGATTCTTATATACAAGACTTCGGAGCATTGATTGAAGGCTATCGCTAATCTGACACTTAGATCCGCACTTGCGTCGATTAGGTTGAACGATAACAAGTGTCTTCGCATCGAGGTCAGGAATACGGATGTACTTGCTACCGAGTTGTCGATAAACGTAGGCACTTGGCGTAGCTAAGCCCTGAATCTTGTTCAGATTGTAGGTTCTTTCCACGTCTGACCACTCCGTCGAGGGGGGCTACACCTGCTCCTCTTAGACCACGACCTTTAAGCCCCTCTCCGCGAGAACGCTTTGCGAACTCGTCATCTTCCTCGATCTCCTGAGCTGCATCGCTGTATCTTGTAGCCTTCGCGTTAAATACAGCTTTAGTAGCTCTCATAGCTGATTTCGCTGCCTTTAGTGCCGATCGAGCTGATTTTGAGCTATTTCCTTTGACAGCATTCTTTGATTCATGATATCGCTTTTGAGCCTCACCATCTTCCTGATAAGCCCGTTCAGAGTCATCGTGAAGCTTTTGAAAATTAATTTTAAATATGGTTCAATACCTTGTCGTCTGATATCATGAGCCGTATTCATGATTGCTTCATTCAATGTTTTAAGATGATCATCAAGATTTTTGTGACTTTCAACCAATGTTGCTGCTTCTTCATCACTTGATGGAAATGGATACTCAACATCCTTGAGATATCTATCCAAATCCTCAAATCCATCAAACAGCGATAGAAATGTATCCATCCATTTGATACCTTCATTGGCCCCTTTCCAAGCTTCACCAGATACTTGTTTGTGCTCTCCATTTCTAATGTTTAGTGGTCTGGATCCAGATGGCTCACCAAAATAATATTTTGGATGGGGTTTAACATTATCAGTTGTCTGTACAATTGGTTTTAGTCGAAAAGGGATTTTAATATCCTTCGAATGAAGTTGTGTGTAATAATCAGTTAAAATCTTTTTAGCATCATTGTCCGCGTTGCTCAGCTTTGGGTTCATCTCTTCATCGATACCACTCCTCGTGCCATATTTAGCTTCTCCGCCGCCTGGTGTGAAATCCTTTACGTCAATTTCCTCGTCATTCTTCCCGATTACCTCTAACTGAAGTCCTCTGCCTCTAAACATATTGATAAATGAACGTAGCGTAAGTTGCCAATTGACCGCCTTCGTGATCGCTTGTTTTGCTCGATTGCTACTCTTACCAAAGACGCTGATTGAATTACCATCGACCCATACATAACCATTTTCATCAACAGGTGATGATTTAACTGTCCCTTTAAGGATGGGAACAATCTTCTTTTCTAAACCATTGGCCTCAAGTTATATCTTATCTTTACTAATGGTCCAAAACAATTTGAGTTTGGTATCAGACTGATCACTCGCTGTTAAAGTTGAATTATCGAAGAGAAAATTGTCCTCTCGATGAAGAACGCTGCGAACTGCGATACGCAAGTCTCTGTTTGGTGCGATCAGCAATATCTCCTTCTGAAGCATTGACTCTTTTCCTTTTTGATCCAATATATTGCCATATCTGTTGGGGGGTATTTTTATCATCCTTCCCCATTTCGTCGCGTTCCCTCTTATCATTGATGTAATTGAGAAATCGAACGTCATTAGTTAGAACCACACGAATATGGTCATATGTTTCTGACCAATCGATGCTTGGAACTAAAACAAGCTTCTTCAACCTAATACTGTATGTCTTAGCGCCATTTCCAATATAATACTTCGTTAGCTGACGTCCGTTAGACGCAAGAGGATGGATACCCAACTCTGCAAGAATAGGATAAACCTCATACATATCAGCAACCGCTTGTTTTGATCGCTTCTGTTCTTCGATTTCATCGATGGTTTCATCACTAAAAAGGTTCTCATCCGCTGGTTTTTCGTCCTCACCAACCTTAACATCAACTAATGAAGGCCTTGCTTGTGCTCCAGCATGATTAGTATCAGGCTTAGCAGTAGCTTCGGCATCTACCATAGTTGGAGTTGATACCTCAGGGTTTGTCTGGGAGTATTCATCAATCAGCGTTTTTTTTAGGGCTCAGATGACTCTGATGTTGAGTCTGTCTGAGTTGTTGCAGTTGTTTTACTGGATGCTGTAGTAATTCCACTTGAAATGTCAGTAGCCCATGAAGCGACTTCGTACATCTCACGCTTCGTTTTGGCTTGACGAACGCGACGCTGAGCTCTTTCAAGAAGCTCCTGTCGTTTTTGCTCTCTCTGAGCGAGGGATGTGAAATTTGGAAACATCGTATCTATATGTTGTGAGCCATAAAAAATGAGTACTCAAATTACCAATAGCTCGGCATAACTGAGTCATGACGGGAAGGTAAGTAAGAATGGCAGATACGGTTTCGCTCATTGAGAAGATTCAAATAACGGTCTTTAATACAATGGAACGGGACGCCAAAGATTGCTTCCAATTCATGCTTGTACTTTTGATTGGCTACCGTTTTGCGGAATTTGAAGCTGCATCAAGATTAAGCAACTCATTCTTGATTCGACTTACTTCTTGGATGATCCACAGCTTGCGTCGAAGTTTCACAAGCTCACGTTCTTTCTCTACACAATTTGGGCACATTATTACGAGATCAGTGTCTATACATAAAGTCAGATAATTCATATTCTCACAAAAAATATTAAAAATAATATATGGGTCAAAGCTTACGGAGGATATCTCTATCAATTTAATTTTAAAAGCTAATCATGGCTCATTTTTTTAGCGTCCAATAATCTCTCTCAAGAGTTGATCTCCTGTTCTTATTGATTAACCGCAGATTATCTTGTGGCTCCCAAGAGTCAGGCTCATTACCAAGCCATTTTTGAAAGTTGACTTAGGATTTAACTCCTTTGCCTTATGATGCAGAGCTTGAGCTCCGATAAAGCCGGTTTTCGGGTCATAGTAGAGTTTCTTTAGTAGCGCGTCCATGATCTATATTTACATTTAAAAAAATCCCTAGTGGGTAGCTGCTTAAATATCAAGTGGTTCAGTCGTGATACCATCACCAAGTACTCGGCGTTTGTCATAGTAGTAGTTGAGCGCTGTTTTGGTTTGAGTATAGGTGATGATAGACTTGTTTCTTTCGACAGTCAGAACCCCTTGTTTGTACCTTGTAGCGTGATGCGATCCCGTACAACAGTCTCAAACCCATCAGGATTAAGAACACCATTGTTTCGACCACCTCCCTGCTGAGTACTCTTCGCTGAAACTTTTACCTTGTAAGATTCGTCAGGTAGATAGCAAATATAGTTCTTACTCGATAGTGAGACCATAGCATCACCTGACCATTCATCTTTGAACAAACCAGGAGTACGGCGATCAAACTTAGCTACCTCAGTGTTGTAGTCGCGTGGGAACCAATCGTATTTATGCTCCTTGAAGTGGGCACGTAGCTCAGGCTTGATACAGTCTTGAAACGGATTCTCACAGCTGAAAGCGATATAAGCTGAATCAGTGTCCATCTCCTGATACTGGAAGTCAGAGCAGTCGAAGTAGAAATCTATGCAGTCGTAGTAAAACTGAAGCATACGTAGCTTAGCATGCTGATAGATGGCAATCGACAAATGGATTGGGTTCTTGTTATTAAGACGGCGTTTTTTCATGGTGATTTCACACGCATCATTAAGCTCTTCCAACCCATGGAACGTAAAGTGTTCGATCTTGTTCTTAATTGCTTTGTCGCTCGACTCATACTTACCTCTTTGTGCTTGCTCATGTCCATTCCAGATCGACCAAAAGCACTGTTGCCTACAAGTTTCATCATCTCAGCAATCACAGCCTTAGACTTATCAACATCACCCTCTCGTCGAGCATTTGATACAGCCTCCATAAAGGGAGCAAAAGCCTTGTGAGAGCTAGTCTTGACAAAGCAGTAAGTCTTGGTGATCTCCATACCATGAGAAAGGTACCACTTGAGCAAAGGAGTGTAGATGAGAATCTTTTCACCAAAGTAGCTACCAATCAACTTGCGAGCTGGCTTTGCTCGGCTTTGCTTGCGCGCCTCATTGTGATCGAACATGTGCTTACCAATGATGCTCTCATTTGTACAGTCGATCAGTACATTCTTGAAAATTGGAGTCATCTCACCAAAGTACTGTTTGAGGTTCTCTGGTGTGTGAATATCACACTCGAGAAAGCCAAATATTTTATCGGTCTTGATATCGTCGATGATACCTTCATACGCTTCCACTGTAGTCAATCGACCGCATGGCATCTCATTACCAAGTGCCCACAGGTATAGAGCGTTAGCATCGTATCCGATAATTTTCTTACAGACCTTGCCACAACGAATCTTCGTCTCATTACGTTTAGCGTAGCGATTGAAGATAATAGATGGACCTCCGGCGATGTTGGCCTTCATCTTAGCGTAGATATCCTTTTCCTCCCGATCAATAGCATATACCAGTCTATCCGCGTTGAACTCAAGCAAATTCTTGTATCGAAATCCCCCGAGGGACATATCTTTACGAGCGGGGTTGCACTTCACACAGCTGATCAAGATGTTGCCGTCGATGTGGCCAAGATTATTGTTGATACGGTCAGCTGAAGCGGTGTCAGCGGTCAGCTGGCAGTAGCATAGACCACATAGATACTTTTGCTTTTGCAGCAATGTGTTCAAGTGCTCAAGTGTCATACCAAATTTTCGCTTTGCCTTAGCATCCTGACTCTTGTATCCACTCATTCGCTTAGCTGGGAATTGGAATGCGTTAGCTGGCTTCTTATCCGGATATTGGAGATTATTGAAGCAGGTCTGATACATCATCTTCTCCGAAAGACCTGGTAGCAACACTCCATCCGCAAACATATCGAGATCGAAACGCTTAAAGAGTTTTCCTTGAGCCTTGATAGCCTTGATGAATGGGACTACGTCGAGATTGTTGTACCAGATCAGTAGGTCCTTGATTGATTTCATCTCGTAGTACTCCCGCACGAACTTCACTCGATCGTAGTCATCATCGGTGATACTTGTTCCACGGAGCTTGCTGTCAAAAGCTGACTTAGGCGGGATAGTAGTCTGGTTTGGAACATTGAACGCGGTGATGTACTCGTATGGAAAAAGACCCTTACCAAGACCACAGACACATCTAATTTTGTCATCACATTTGCAGCCACCGAGATATAGTGTGAGATACTTATCGTAGCTGGTACCAGCAGGTACATAGTTGCTAATATCGAGCATTTTCATGTCCGATGTAGCAATGCACATGTAGCTGGGATTCTTGATGACGGATTCGATATTGTCGGTACCGATAACAGCAAACAAATCCTTCTTAATCAAGTTAATATCGTATCAACCAGAATTGAAACCGAATACTGGTACCTGATCAAGCTGCTGTTTCAGTTTCCCGTAATCAGTCCTTTGCTTACCAAAGCCAAGACTGCTGTGAAAGTCAAAGAAGCTGGCATACTTTCCTTCTCCAATCCAACTCTCCACATCAGACATGTTATAGGTCTTGCCAAGATTGACTCCTGGAATTTCCATACCTGTCCGACCGTGAGCATTGATGATTTTCTGTAGAAGCAACTTGTATTTATTGACATTGTACTGTTGTATTTTCACTGATACATCACCGATGTATTTGAACATATCCGTAAGTAGCACCTTTGGTTCGTCATTTACAAAGCAACGCACCTCGTCGGTTAAGCTATCAGCTACTGATACAGACACCGGAATGTGCTCGTTCGTAAAGACAGTATTCTCCCCGTGCTGAGTCGCAGTAGGCTTAAGAATGGCCTCAAAGTCATAAACGATGAAGTGGTCGATGTACGGGTCAGCATCCTTGATGGAATACTTCGTACGCAATGATCGTATCGCGTTCTGAGCTGGTTTGTAGATAGTTGGCTCAGCGGGGAAGCTCTCAATATTTACAAGATCACACTGATTCTTCTTGTGATTTTTTTTTAGTATTTCAGCGCTGACGACCACCATTTCACACTTAGGACATTGATACTTAGACGGAAGCATATCGATGCTCTTAATGCAGAGAGCGTGATTCTCATGCGATAAAATATTCAGAGCTTCGTATCCCTTGCCCGATCTACGGATGCATTCTACATTTCCAGAAGCTACATCCATCTCATATACGTTAACACCAAGTTGGAAGCAATCCTCAACCTCATCGAACTGTAGCAGGTCAATGGGCTTGAAGCTTCGAAACAGGCTCAACGAATATTTAACCCCCTTGAAAGAGCAGTGAATGCCTCCTTTACGTGAGCCTGAATTTTTCGAGGATCCTTCTTTGGACTCGTGAATGTATGCCAGGCGATACAGTGGAAGACGCACTTGTTATTGGTCTTAGGGAAGTTGATCACATGCTTGTTTTCGCGAATAATCTTAGGGGTGACAGCTTCGCTATCCCCCAGAGCATGATCCCGATGGTCGATGAAAATCTTGAATGCAGTGATCGCCTTGAGTTTATACCCTCAGCTGGGATAGTTCAGTTTGTCAGCCAACTCCATAGAACGAATTTCCGATATCACCTTCTTTCGAATATCAGTCTTGGTGTTGACAGCGACAGGCTTATTGAGCACATAAGTGTTAGCGAGATTCGGATAGAAGTAGCGAGTATCATCAGGATCGGTCTTGCTTACAAGTTCGTACCCGAGAGCAATATTTATCTTAAACGCACTCGTTTGAGTCGAAACGTTCTCGAGCTTGTTGTAAAAATCAGAAGGTTCGACACCCTCGTACAAGTGTGATTCCATGTACCATTGTAAAAACGGTACTTAGGATCAGCCTTGTAGTCAGGCGATAAGTGTTTCTCAAGGGTTTCAATCGAAACATTGTACTGCTTAGCTACCAATCTTTTGTTGATTGGGCGCGAAACGTTGCTAACATAAACCATTTTACCCGTTCTACCACGCACCTTAACACGGTAGCTACTACCCCATTTGATAGGTTGGATATTTAATCTCTTTAATCCTTCGAGCTCGTATGCAAACGTGTTGCCTATATATGATTGGCTATATTATTCCCCGTAGATATGACTGTATAATTATTTGACCTTGTATCAGGCTCGACTTTATATCTTAGTCATCTACAAAATATTCTGAAATTAATTAATTCAAATATTTGGCTTATACTTTTTTGGAGGTTTTAAGCCATTGTCATTGACTATATTGGGATTGACTTCTTATTTGAGAAAAAACAATAATTAATAAATTCAGTTCGGTTTCGTTGTTAGGTTCGGGTTTGTCTTCAATAAGTTCGGTTTTAGGCTTACGCTTTCCAGCTCGAATTTGGTATCTATTCTTATCGTCGTAGCTCTTTTGGTATGACAAGCGAGCGTCCCGTGTGCGCTGATAGTAGCGCTTTTGTGCGGCCTCGATTCGCTCTTTGTTAGCTTGGTATTGCTCGGCTGAGTACGCCATCTTTGTATATTACAAACTTTATATTTATCAGAAATAAGCATTAATTAATTGGTGACTCACTCAAATGGAAAATTCACTACCTTTCAACCACAATCACATGCAAAACAATCGCGACCAATGAGCTCATCACAGATATTGAAAGATACTCGTCGATGCATTCACTACATGGCACTGTATACAGACTACAAACTATAGCTCATCCTTTGTTTCAACTTCGGTATCTGGTGGCAACGAAGACGGTAATTCGGGGAGTACTCCATGAAATGTGTAACCATAGGATTGATACTGCTCGTTCTTCGCTGAGCCATCAAGTCCACCACCAAGATATCCCACTGGTACTCCCCTTTTGGTGCACACAATCGCGCTTCCAGATAGACCAGGAGCTGACAAAGATGAGAGAGCCATTTGGTTTCCGCTCCAACCGATGATTTTAGCTGGAATGATGGCGTAAGCATGATTAAAATCTTGATCTTCAAGAGCGCCAGGGAATCCGAACACGTCAACACTCATCGTGTCATTCACCTTAAGGGACATTGTACATCGGACGAGCTTGTTATCTCGTGGCAAAGCAACTTCGAAGATTGCGAAGTCGAACGCAGCCGAACTACGCCAGCATGTGTCACTGTCGAGGCTGAATCGGTGAACTTCTTCCGGCTTCGTCCTATCGGGAAGGAGCTGCTCCACCACAACTTGAGGCTTGTCTAATCTAGCTGATGATTTCATCGCTGCCGTCCGTGGAGATTTACGACGTGGTTGCTTTGCAACATCGGCGTCCTTAACATTGGTGTCCTTCCTTTTCCTTCCACTTGTTTTCATCCGAGGGTGGCGTCTCAGATACCGCTTGATTTCCTTCGTGAAGTCAGCACTCAAGTGATCAGTGAATGTGTCGTTGGCCCACATGTGCAAGTTCGTCAGCAGATACAAGTGCGTCGACGTTAGATCCACAACCACTGCTGTTCCTGAGCATACATCTTCTGAGGAAACTCTGACAACTAAGTTCCACATTTTCGATTGAACTTGAGGATCCACGGTAGACAAGCCCTTCGAGCTCCATGCGTCATCCTCCACGACACGCTCCGGAACCACCACCAGCACGTGAACTTCGCCCTCAGCAAGTCCAAAATTCTTTCCGAAATGCTTGTCATTATTGATCCACAACGTGGGATCCATCTTCTCAAAGCCTTGGAGGTGTCCATCTCCATCGAGCGTCACAGCTGCCGCTCCAGCCCCATCCAGCCATCCCCCGTCCTTCTTCTTCGCCAGGAACAGCTGCGGCTTGTCCGCAGGAAACTGGTACATCTTCTCCGCCTTGATCGCCTTCTTCAATTTATCCACCGAGTCGCTCTCATCTACCCTCACCGAGAACGCGCTTTCCGCCACACCAACGATCGCACAGAAGAGCTTCACCATTTTTTCCCCCTCATTCCGGAATGAGGAAGAAGGGAGAGGATTTCTGGGCGTATTGAAGCGGAAATGAAGGCGTGTCACATAGACTTCCAACCAATGATGAGACGCCACGCGTTGCGCTATTCCTGGCGGTTGTAAACTGTTCTATTGAATTTATCAGTGTTCCGGTATAGATTTAATTCTGTTCGCTCCAAGGTAGCCCAATATAAAGGCTCTCGCTCTCAGCTGGAACGGTCGTCGAGATCTCAGTTGTCGAGCGGCTCTGAAACTACCTCAAGATTCAAAAGATCTCTCTCACTCTCTCAGGTGGTCGAGAGGTTGCGTCGTCGAAATAGCAGCTGCCTCGAACGAACGTTCCAGGATTGGTCTCGTTGGTAAATTACTGTAAGGAAAAAAATTGGCGGCGTAATGTTCCACTATATACTGCTCCCGCCGATGCTGCTGCAGCAATCAAGAAAGAAGATCATGACGACAAGGACGACGACGACAATGACGACGAGAAGGAACATTTCGGATGGGGTCTCGGTGGAGGTCTTGGTGGTTGGGGACTTGGCGGCTGGGGTGGCTGGGGAGGTTGGGGTGGCTGGGGAGGTTGGGGTGGCTTTGGACCCTACCGCTTCGGATTCATGTGCGGTGGCGTCCCCGGCTGGGCCTATCCGTTGGGCTACTGGGACAGGTTTGGTGCGGGTCTGTATGGCGGCGGGTGTGGACTTGGCATTTACTCATGTGCGGTGGTGTCCCCGTCTGGGCCTATCCGTTGGGCTACTGGGACAGGTTTGGTGAATTAACTTGATAGAGATATCCTCCGTAAGCTTTGACCCATATATTATTTTTAATATTTTTTGTGAGAATATGAATTATCTGACTTTATGTATAGATACTGATCTCGTAATAATGTGCCCAAATTGTGTAGAGAAAGAACGTGAGCTTGTGAAACTTCGACGCAAGCTGTGGATCATCCAATAAGTAAGTCGAATCAAGAATGAGCTGCTTAATCTTGATGCAGCTTCAAATTCCGCAAAACGGTAGCCAATCAAAAGTACAAGCATGAATTGGAAGCAATCTTTGGCGTCCCGTTCCATTGTATTAAAGACCGTTATTTGAATCTTCTCAATGAGCGAAACCGTATCTGCCATTCTTACTTACCTTCCCGTCATGACTCAGTTATGCCGAGCTATTGGTAATTTGAGTACTCATTTTTTATGGCTCACAACATATAGATACGATGTTTCCAAATTTCACATCCCTCGCTCAGAGAGAGCAAAAACGACAGGAGCTTCTTGAAAGAGCTCAGCGTCGCGTTCGTCAAGCCAAAACGAAGCGTGAGATGTACGAAGTCGCTTCATGGGCTACTGACATTTCAAGTGGAATTACTACAGCATCCAGTAAAACAACTGCAACAACTCAGACAGACTCAACATCAGAGTCATCTGAGCCCTAAAAAAAACGCTGATTGATGAATACTCCCAGACAAACCCTGAGGTATCAACTCCAACTATGGTAGATGCCGAAGCTACTGCTAAGCCTGATACTAATCATGCTGGAGCACAAGCAAGGCCTTCATTAGTTGATGTTAAGGTTGGTGAGGACGAAAAACCAGCGGATGAGAACCTTTTTAGTGATGAAACCATCGATGAAATCGAAGAACAGAAGCGATCAAAACAAGCGGTTGCTGATATGTATGAGGTTTATCCTATTCTTGCAGAGTTGGGTATCCATCCTCTTGCGTCTAACGGACGTCAGCTAACGAAGTATTATATTGGAAATGGCGCTAAGACATACAGTATTAGGTTGAAGAAGCTTGTTTTAGTTCCAAGCATCGATTGGTCAGAAACATATGACCATATTCGTGTGGTTCTAACTAATGACGTTCGATTTCTCAATTACATCAATGATAAGAGGGAACGCGACGAAATGGGGAAGGATGATAAAAATACCCCCCAACAGATATGGCAATATACTGGATCAAAAAGGAAAAGAGTCAATGCTTCAGAAGGAGATATTGCTGATCGCACCAAACAGAGACTTACGTATCGCAGTTCGCAGCGTTTTTCATCGAGAGGACAGTTTTCTCTTCGATAATTCAACTTCAACAGCGAGTGATCAGTCTGATACCAAACTCAAATTGTTTTGGACCATTAGTAAAGATAAGATATAACTTGAGGCCAATGGTTTAGAAAAGAAGATTGTTCCCATCCTTAAAGGGACAGTTAAATCATCACCTGTTGATGAAAATGGTTATGTATGGGTCGATGGTAATTCAATCAGCGTCTTTGGTAAGAGTAGCAATCGAGCAAAACAAGCGATCACGAAGGCGGTCAATTGGCAACTTACGCTACGTTCATTTATCAATATGTTTAGAGGCAGAGGACTTCAGTTAGAGGTAATCGGGAAGAATGACGAGGAAATTGACGTAAAGGATTTCACACCAGGCGGTGGAGAAGCTAAATATGGCACGAGGAGTGGTATCGATGAAGAGATGAACCCAAAGCTGAGCAACGCGGACAATGATGCTAAAAAGATTTTGACTGATTATTACACACAACTTCATTCGAGGGGTATTAAAATCCCTTTTCGACTAAAACCAATTGTACAGACAACTGATAATGTTAAACCCCATCCAAAAATATTATTTTGGTGAGCCATCTGGATCCAGACCACTAAACATTAGAAATGGAGAGCACAAACAAGTATCTGGTGAAGCTTGGAAAGGGTCCAATGAAGGTATCAGATGGATGGATACATTTCTATCGCTGCTTGATGGATTTGAGGATTTGGATAGATATCTCAAGGATGTTGAGTATCCATTTCCATCAAGTGATGAAGAAGTAGCTAAATTGGTAAAAGAGAAGAAACTAAATAAGCAACGACGTAAAAACCTTGATGATAACCTCAAAATAGTAAATGAGGTGATCCTTAAATCGGCCTATGATATCAAGCGTCAAAGTAATGAGCAGTATGATCACGACGATAACTTGCAAAAGGTTCATGATGACTCGGAGGCAGCCTTTCAAGCTTATGGTGAAGCGCAGAAGCGATATGAAGAAACTAAAAAGGCAGTGAAGGGGTCAAACTCAAAATCAGCAAGAGCAGCGTTGAATGCAGCGACATCAGCAATGAAAGCGACAAAGGCAGTCTATTCAGCGAAGTCAAAGCAATACACTCAAGCTTTACATGGAAAAACAGATGTAGAAGACTTTAATGACCGACAAGATCAACGAAAGGTAAAAGGAGTTCTTAATGATATGGTTCATGTAGTTAGTGGGAGTGGCTTGAAGGGGCGTGGTCTAAGAGGTGCTGGTGTTGCTCCATTGGAAGGTGCAATTCGTCGTGGAAGAACCTATAATCTCAATGAGATTCAAGTTTTGGCGACTCCAAGAGCCTACGTTTATCGTCAGCTGGGTAGCAAGTACATCCGTTTGCCTGATCTTGATGCTAAAACCCTTGTAATCGTACAGCCCCATCGACGTAAATGCGGACCTCAATGCCAGATCAGTGATAGTCTCCAAACCATGATCAGAACCCTTGTGTATAAGAACCACATCGATCAAGCCGCTTACGATAAGCTCAGTATCGATGATAAAAAGCTGTTTAAAGAGATCCTCGCCATTACTCATCTTCAGTACAACTTTCATGATAAGCTAACGGACCCTCTGGAGACACTTAGAGCTGAGTACGATAAACTTAAAGGAGAGATGGAGTTAGGGAATGACAATCCAAGTATCATCAAGCAACTTAAGTCTCTCACAGTAAATATGTACAGCAATCGAATGATTGACGATAAAGAGTTTAAGGAAATTATAACTCGACTACTGTAGAAACATGTTCTTCTTCAACCCACGCATTATTTCCAGTTCAGGTGGTAGCTATGGCGATAACGCCGATCTCAACGTCGCCGAGCTTAAAGCCACTATGAAGAATCTGATCATTCAAGATCGCCCCCAGAAAACTCAGGCAGCTGATTGGGCTACTGATCTTGAGAAGTCTATCAGGAAGGTGGATGCATCGACTCAGACAGAGGGTGGTCGCGTCTGGGCTTACCAACCGACAAAAAAACTAAAACTGTGAAGACGTTCGCTATCTAAGCAATACCGCTTCGTACAAGTCTATTTGCACAGCCTCGATAGACTGAAATTTTATTATCGCTGATAGAAACCTCAAGTATGGCAGACTCTCCCTCGGGGTTTGGGTGGGGAGGAAAACACTATCACCAAGAACAGTAATTTTATCAGCTTGGAGCATGGTCGATCCCACAATCTGACGCGGGTCATCGGTAGTCGAATTCGTTTTGAGCTCTTTACTCGGTCCGCAACCCATGTTGTATATCACTACCAAAGATATTTTTTCGATAGGAAATCGGCACTATACGGAGGATAATCAACTTTGTGTCGTCTATAGTATCTCCTACGACGATCTGGATCGTTGTGATCAAGGTGTGAGTACGCTTTCAAAGGGGTTTGATCCCGAAATTGTTGGTATCTACTATCACCAAAATCAAGTTTTCGTAGCTTTCCAGTATCAATGCGTACCCATACTTGATACTTCTTGGAACTTAATGGACTTAACTCCCAGCGCTCAATCCTCATCATTGCTCTATATTAGCCAAACGATTTTTCAAATCTTCAATCTCAGACAACATATGCTGAATCATTTTTATGTTGTATGCAGCAATCCGACTGTAATCAATGTTTAGCTGTTGCTTATCAGGTTCAAGCGTTGGATCTTTCCCTTCTTCGATATCATCCCTATAACATATACTGATTAAATCGGTTAGGTGAGCTGAGACGAGGTCTTGAGCGATGAGGCCTACCTCTTGACCAGGGAGATTCTCCGATTCGTTCCAGTCATACAAACCTACATCACAGGTATCGTAGAGACGCTTGATTCGATCGAGTGGCGCAATCTGGATGTTCTTCTTCAATCGGCGGTCGCTCGTCATCGCCATGGCTGTACAAGCGATATATCCTCCGAATATACCGGCGACGCTGTATGTGATCGGTCCAAGAGCCGACTCTGTCGCGCCAGAGTCCGTTCGGAGCCTATAAACGGTTAAACCACCGGAACCAGAAACAAAACAGTTGCTACCTGATATATGCAGAGGAACGCTTGGTGCTGTAGTTCCAAGTCCTAAGCGCCCTGTCGTAGTTAAAATCATTGACGTCGAGTTATTGATACCAAATCGAAGATCATTATTAGTGTCATTACCGAACCAGGTCGCGTTGGTACTTGTACCACTCGATCCGTTGCTCACTTCGATTTGAAATTGAACTGGGGTTATATTCGATCCAGATAGGGTCATCATTCGGGTATAACTCCCATCTAAGTAGCTATACCCTGATCCTTTGATTGATATCTATTCATTCGTTGCTTTAGAGTTGATACCGAGCTCTGTCAGCGATCCTACTGTCGTAATTTGCGATTGGTTGCCATATGCTAAGAACCCACTGATGAACCCACCGCAATCGATGTTTCCTGTCGTATATAGACTTGATAATGTCAGCGAGCTTGGAATAGATGTTAGGAAGCCAGAGAGAGATCATAATATGTCGAACCCTGTCGTAAGTACGTGCAACTAATTGTACTGGCCGATACCATATTAATATTTGCGATATTTAATCTCGAGTCGCATAATAAAACTTTATTGGCTGTAGCACTGCCAAAACTAACTCCGGATATGTAGGAGACTAAGATCGTACGTATTCCCGTTTTGGCGATATTCTCGACAATCGATGTAGCTTGAAGCGCCTGTTATCGATATCGAGCGCGATGATCCACTGAACGATAAATTTCCAACCGAAGTGATATTCGGTTGAGAAGCTGTTTGTAGCGTGCCAGTAATGTTAGTGGCACTTAGCGATGAAATGCCGGAGATATTACCTGAAGCACTCAGAACAAGCGCAGATCCTATCGATGCCGTTCCTGGCACTACTCCGCTAAGGTAGTTCATCCTGTAATCATCCTTACTCAAATACAGAGTTTGCGCGTAATCAAAGGTTAGATAACCACTGGTGTCCAATGTCAGATTGAACGCGGGGTTATAGATTGATGATTGAAAGTTGGTTGTGGATATGAAAAACCAGAACTCATTTTGTTTAATCCTATATAGATCAAACGATTTTAGTCATGAGCGCTATTCCAAACTACGGTGGTTCGTTACCGAAAAATTACAAGTCAGCCGCTATGGGTGATATCCCAGCACTTGACATTAAAAAATTATTTAGAATGGTGGTCCTTGGTCCATCGTTGATGACCACAGCAACGATAAGCTACCTCAAAAGAATATCTTCTCACATTACTACACCAGGGGCCAACACTTCAAATTGAGTACCATACTCCTAAGCCACAGCTACTTTGCTACTGATAAGATGTTTCGATTGAATTCGGAGTATGTAGCGATCATAAAGGCTAATTCGAAGTGTGATCTTCAGATGGTTGTACGTGATTTCAACATCAAGGGCGTTGATGATCGATCAATCGTCTATTACTATAATAAAGCCACTGAGCGCAAAGACAAATGTTGTTCATAGATTCTGTCAAAGGTCAAATCAGATACAATTTTGACAGACCAATCACGATTGAAGACTAATTTCAATTTATCGATCAGCAATATGGTTAGAATCATGTACTAATCAATATGGCAAGCTTTCTGAAACTTGACTCTACTAATCTCGTTCTAGATGGATACAATTCGTCTTAGAAGTATTCTTTTCCTGGTTCGGATGCTGACTTTCGTGATGTAGCTTGTGCTGTTCAATACATCACGATGTACAACTCCGAATACAATATCGATGCTGCTCAGTTCTGGAAAAAAATAGCTTGAAAATTGAAGTTCCTACTGCCGGAACAACATCGACAATCAGTATAACACTCTCTGATATTAGTCGGAGCATTCAGATGGCTCTCGTTAATGCTAGATCGTATTTGATCAATCCATCTGGGGAAAATGTCTTCTATATCCAATTATCAGAGAATAGCGTGTATTATGCTGGCCAGTTTGATTTCAGCCCTACACCAACGTCTCTACCTAGTACAGGTGGTACTTGGGTAAGACCTGCTTCAGGATTGTACTCCTCTGGAGGTACTGGTTGCCGACTACTATTCGTGTTCCTCGACTAATCATTGATAACGCGTCTTTTGGGAAGGTAGTAGGACTTCCTGCTGGTACGTATCCTTCTACCTCTGCGACGGTTGCAAGTGCTCAGCTCTCGAATATCATTCCTCAGATTTACCCTACCAGCTCATACATCGTTCGCTGTGATCTGATCAAAAATGACTACGTTGCATCTGGCGATATTCTGAGTGCATTCGATCGAGGTGATGCTCAGGTGTGTCAGCTAATTTCATACAAGCCGAGTCAGTATGCTTGGATGAACTGTCTCAATGGCTCGCGTACCTCAATCACGATCAGTATCTATAATCAGAATGATCAGAAGGTCAAGTTCCGCGACACTTCCGTCTCAATCATGCTCTTGCTGAGACCAAAAAATAAGTTGGCTAACACTACTTTTTTTTAATCAAAAGCTCATAATCGAAATGATCTAGCTATCACAGGCTTCTTCCTCATAGCTCGAATCTTAGCCATGTGATCCTTAGCTTCTTTTGAATCCTTAGCAAATTTCTTACCCTTCGTGGCTACTCCTACTCCATAACGACGACGGACCTCGCCTCGAATAGACTTAATTAGATCCCCACGCTCAGGCTTCGTTGCCTTACTCAGTAGAAACTTCTCTCCAGCATCAACTGCATCGGTTAGAACTCCTTTACGTTGTGCATAGGATAGAGCATGCTTTGCTGTCTTCCTCACATCTGCAATTGATAGACGACCACCTTCTTTCTCCACATCGCTGTCAGAGTCGTATATGCCGACTCCTGTCAATGACTTAATTGCTGCTCTGGCAGGGATTGCGGCTTGAGGAGCTCCAAATGCCGTTGCAAGAGCTGGTACTGCTGCATCAAGTCCTTTGCTGAGTAATCCACTATTCTTTACAAATTTGAACGCGGAGGATAGACCAGACTTAATCTTACCCCAAATAGAGCCTCCTTGGGCTCGCTTATAACCCTTCTTAATTTCATGCCTGGTAATGTCAAGACGCACGCCACGACTTGCCTTTCGAGCTTTGATCACCTTCTCATAAGAGGCTGGATGGAGATGGATAACAGAGCCACTACCCTTGAGTTGATCAGCTGTCAGACTTAGCTTACCAGTCTTGAGAGCTTTGGTCAGCTTGGGAGCTGGTACGTCGCTTGAAATAGTTAGTTCGCGATACATTATTGCTATATATATATATATAAATAGAAAATGCATACTATTCCGATAAATAATGTAGTATATTATATAGTAATAGTACATTTGTACCATGATCGGACATATCTATCGTATCATCCATTTGGAAAGCGACATTCAATACGTTGGTTCTACGTTTAATGAACCCCGTAAGAGATGGCAGATGCATAAGAAACATTACCACGAATGGCTAAGTGATAAGCATCGGGGTATGGCAATCTACACTTACTTTCAACAACATGAGTTTGATCAGTTTAAACTGGTCCTGATCAAAAGTAACGAAGTGGAAGATCGTACTCACCTTGAAGCCTATGGACAATTATGGATTAATAAAATAAACTGTGTCAATAAGTATAATCCATTCAGAACCACTAAGCTTTATAATAGACAGTATAAGAAAGCATATCGAGAAGCTAACAGAGAAGCCCTTAACGCAAAGAAAAATGAGAAGCACCACTGTGAATGTGGTGGAAAATATACGTTATCACACAAAGCTGTCCATTCCAGATCTAAGAAGCATCAAAAATGGCTAAGTCAAAATAGTTAAATTCAGATCTCTGAATCGATTTAATATACTCATCTTGTTTTTTTGTTTGCAATTTAACCAGAGCATACACCATATTCCACAATAGTTGCCATACGTACCTTGGTATTGTTAAGGGTTGTACTTACCGATTCCGTACTTTGTTGGGGTTGCCTCGCCCATTGAATCGAAGAATTCACCATCATTAACGGCCGTCCAGTGTCCTACATCCATATTAGCTTGTCGTAGCAAAATCAGATATGTACCTTTCTTTGGGAGCGACTTCGTTATCTCACTTGATTCAAAGATATCATCGAGATGTACCCCAATACGCTTGGCAAGTTCGATAAGATCGTGGTCGGATGTGATAGGCTTGACGAGCTTCATAATAATTAATTTTGAACAAGTATATTACATGTCATATAGAATCTCAACAATGCGTGAAACTCAACTATCCGACCAGTATTTGTACCAGAGCTCTCTCAAGAGCGATCCGGAGATTAAAGTCTCCGCTGGCAAGCGTGTGCCGTTTGTAATCGATCTTAACCAAGGCTCGTACCAAAATGGCGTTATTACTATTGACGCTACGGCTGCCTTCGTGATGCGTACATCATGCTACCATACAAGGTATCGATGAAGAATACGCACGCTACAAATGTACAGTATGCAGCCAACCGATTTTGTGTTGCTCCCAAGTGTGGCAACTTTAACGTCATCGATTCGATGTCGCTTGAATTCAATGGTAAAACCATTGTCTCGATGGCAGACTACAAGCTGTTCTGGAACATTATCCGCGCTCAGACCGGGTACAGTCCTCAGTTTGTCGAGAAGCGTGGGGCTGAATCGTTTCTATACCCGGATGCTGCTCAATCAACCAAGTACAGCGCTACAGCTGTTAATGCTGGAGATGGGTATTCGAATAACACGGCAATCTCGACCTCCTTCGTCGCCGGTACTGTTTCTGCTACAGCGTCAGTTGCAAATGATGGTTTTGCAAAGCGTCTTCTTTCAAACCGTCCAAATGCTGGTGCTGACTCATCTACGACTTGGCCATCTACCGGTGCTGCTGCTGCAACAACTACCATCGCTAATCAGCTGGGACGTGGTGCTTTCGCAGCTGGATCTGGTGCTGCTGGTGCTATTATGGGAACGTGGAACTATATGTTGAAAATCAAACTTGTGGATCTTCACCCGACTTTTAAGGAGCTTGACTTGATGGCTAACCCACAAATCCGTCTTCGTTTCCGCGTTAATCAGGGCACTTCAGCTATCGATATTGATAGCTCCCTTAGAATGACGCTAACGAGTACTACACTTTCGAGCGGTAATACTTGTCCATTTATGGTTGCTTCATCTGCAAGTAACAATCCAATGAATAGCGCACTTTCTGTTGCGGGTTCGATTGCAGTTTCTTGGGGTGCTGTTGCCAATGCACTTGAACCCACTATTGATGGAACTTACATGCCTTTCACTACGTCGCGTCTGTATGTACCGTTAGTAGTAATAGCCATCACATTACACCGACAGTTTTTTTTTTCTTAGCTTTATTTAACAAGGAGAATAGGGCTAACCGTTTCGAATGCAATGCTACGACTTTGACGACACAACCTCTCGACCACCTTAAAACGAGAGAAAGCGCCACCACTTCAGAAGTAGTGTTAAATGCTCTCGTCTCCTTAGAAGCGACAGCCGGTGGTTTCAATGAGGACAACCTCTCGACCATCTGAAAGTGAGAGGAGCAGGCAACACTTCAGATATAGCTTCACAACCTCCTTGAGACTGAAGAAGACTCGGATAGATTTTGAAAACCAAATTCAGATTGATCCTGAAGGATAAACTACTAAGTATATAGGCAAGGTTTCAATATTAACAATGTGCAACTTTATTATGAAAACTGGTGAGCTGTGTCCAAAATCGAAATCGAAGGAAAGGTGCTGGATCCACCCGATAAGTAAATTCTCTGTAGCAGTATCGGATATTGATAAAGCAGAGAAAATGATGGATATTATTTTTATGGCTCGACTCCATCATAACGTTTCATGTCCATTTGGTAAGTCTATGAAGCGTTGGAATTACGCGCATCATTGTACTTACCCAAAGCATAAAGCTTGGGTTTTGACCATGCCAACTTCGGAGAACGAGCATTTATGGAGCATAAAACCACTCGATGTAACTGCTAACATCTTGGTGAATGATGAGTGAGCTAATGGATTTACTTCAATGCAATGAATCCAGTCATACTTTTTTTTCCTTTCAAGTTTCATATGGGTTATTGAGAGAAAAAAGAAGTCATTGTCTTACATCAGCTCATCAATAGCAGCACATAGCTTCGGCGCCTTTTCAGTTACGAATTTGGATGCACGCAACCACTGTAGATATTGTTCATCAATAGCAAATACTTGCTTTACGGACTTGCCCTTGTACTTCCCGAAATTTAAAAGGTACGATCCATCATCGGATCCATTTGCAAACTTGCTCATAAGAAAACTGGCAATTTCCTCATCTAAATTTGGTTGATTACGAAGCCAGCGACACTAGCTAGGATCCTTTTCGTACACCGTCTGGATAGAGCAGTCTTTGTACTTGCCGAACGTAATAGTTGTGTCCATGGTATCTATATAGATAGCTAGCATACTTTATCAAAATATTAATTATTTAAGCCGTAGTGAAATCAAGAACCTCACCCGTTAGACGATCGTAGGAGAGCTCTTGCTCACTCACAACCAATACGAGCATGTTTGTACCCTGGCAACCAGCATTAACACCTTGGACCTGAATGGCCTGAGGTACATCACGTTCCGTTAGTCGACTAACGTCAGCGATCAGAACGCGGTTAGTTAGCGACCAGGTCTGATAGACAAGAAGACCATTCACCAGCTCAGGAGTCAGATCACCATTAATCGAAGCGATCTTAGCGATTTCATTAGTGAAGTGGTGGAAGTCATAGTCGTGGCTGATGTCAAACGTCTGCTGGGAACCAATACGAACGTTAAAGTTGCGGATACTGGAACCAGGGTGAAGAGTCCAGGGAGCCGAATCAAACGGACTCTGGAACTCTTGTACAGCCGCGGAAGCGAAACTACCAGTCAGCTCAGCAAAGGGAGGAGAATAACGTACTTAGCATTCTTAACAGAAGCCGATAGCTGAAGATCGAATGCAGCATTAAGCTGAGTCGATTGCTTACCAGTACCAGCACGCTGGTAGAACCATTGAGCATAGCAATCATTGTATCGAACCTTCTTCACAGGCTTGGAGATAATTGCCTGAGGGTTCTCAAGATGTACGAACGGTACGTACATACAGACGGGAAGTAGTGAATGGCATGTAAGTACCATCAATATTAGGCTCAAGCGCATTGACAACAGCACCCCACGAAATCCTGAACGGGGCAGAAGCAGCAAAAACACCAGCCATAGGACTACCAGTAGAAGATGCCGCAACCATCACAGGACACACATTACCACTCGCGAGAGTAGTACTGGTTAGCGACATGCCCTTCGAAGCATCTACAGCAACAGACGAAGTACCCTGATTGACGCGGAAACGCAGGCGGATTTGAGGGTTAGCCATCAAATCGAGCTCCTTGAAGATCGGATGAAGATCAGTTAGCTTAACCTTAAGCATGTAGTTCCACGTTCCCATAATAGCGTTAGCAGTAGCAGCACCAGCTACGAAAGCACCACGAGCCGTTTGGTTAGCGATGGTAGTAGAGGCAGCAACGCTGCCAACCGAAGGCCACGCCGTAGAGAAGTCAGAGCCAGCATTAGGAGGGTTCGATAGAAGTCGGCGAACAAAGCCATCATTAGGGATAGATGCTCCACCAGTGGGTCCGGTGGTAGTAAAAGAAGATGAAAATGCGGTAGTGTTAGTGTATCCATCTCCAGTAGTCGAGCTGGTGGCAGAGCTGTACAAAGCGGACTGAGCGGCATCAGGAAATAGGAAGGACTCCGCTTCATGCTTTTCAACGTACTGAGGACTATACTCCGTCTGAGCACGGACATTGTTCCAAAACAGCTTGTAATCAGCCATCGAGACAATGGTCTTGCCATTGAGTTCCAGCGACATGCTATCAAAGACATTCCAGTTGCCACACTTTAAAGTAGCACAGAAACGATTGACAGCAGCGGTCTGAGCAGTAGCACCATTCTTCATCGATACCTTGTAAGGGAGCATCATGTAAGCATCGCGAAGACAGGCGAATCCTTCAGAACCGTTAAGCTGAGCAGTAGCATCAATGGTAATGACACCATTCTGGTACGAACCCTGATTCAGATCGATAACAAACGGTACTCGTTTGCCAGAAGATACCTTGATCTCCGGATCGCTCTTGGGCGAGCTCTGGTACAAATATTGGTCGGATAGTTGAGTTTCACTCATCGTTGATTGTATATGGTTTCTAATATAGTTTGAACGAAATTAATTGTTATGAGCGACCTTATCAAGCCGATCACGTCCGATCATGATCTGATCGATCTCGCGAAAAAGCTTGGCGTACATCTCGATGACATCTATGAATCGAATGAAATAACAAAACCTATCTCAAAGAAAGGTTCATATCTGGTTCTACTACAGCCACCTAACCTCGAGGTTGGCCACTGGACGGCTGTACATGATGGGGAGTACTTTGATAGTATGGGAGAGGCAGCTCCAACAAAGTATGGTATTGGAAAAAAACAATCCCAAGCAATACCAAGTACTTACGGGGATTATAGTGGTCCTTTCTGCTTACTTTGGCTCTACTCCAAGCAACTCAAGAAACCGCAAGTATTCTCAAAAATGATAGATTTAAATTTAACCATACTTTAGTTTAGAAAAAATAGATTAATCATGTATCGTGAATTAACGATCTCCAGTGAAATTCCAGGCCCCAAGCTGACCAAAGCTTTCAAGACTGGTAAGCTAAGTCTCACAGCTAACCAACTCAAGGGTAGTGGATCGGTTATCCATCTTCACCCCGCCTCATATGAGAAGGCACTCAAGGCTCGCAAGGCAGGTCGCGGTGTGCGTCTGGACATCACAAGACATGAAGTCAAGAAAGGATACAAGCGAGCTCAAGGAGGTTCTATCTGGTCCAAGGTATGGGGCGGCATTAAATCTGCATTCAAGTTCGCAAAGGACTCTGGTTTGCTATCCAGAGCTGCTGATGTTGCTGTCCCCGCCCTTGCAACCGCACTCGGAGCTCCACAGGGTGCTTTCCCAGCACGAGCGGCAATTCGTTCCATGACTGGTATCGGTGTTTATGATTCTGATAGTGAAAAGGAAGGAGGTCGTCTAACTATGACTGATGTTAAGAAAGGAGCGAAGCGTGCTCTTTCGTATGCTAAACGTAGAGGAATTCTAACCGATGTAGCCGATTCTGGGGAGAAGTACCTACTATCTAAGGCGACCAAGCCTGAGCATGGAGACCTAATCAAATCTATTCGAGGTGAAGTCCGTCGTAGTTATGGAGTAGGCGTTGCCAAGCCAAAGGGTAAGAAATTTGCTAAGCGTTCCCAGGAAGCTAAGGATCACATGGCTAAAATTCGCGCAATGCGTAAGAAGCCTATGGTAGCTGGATCATTCCGTTTGTGAGAAGAAAAAGAAGCATTAGCTAACTTATTTTCTTGGTCTCAGCAACAACCTTATTGAGACTGAAGTATCACGGAAGATTACCTTCTTGTCATTTTGGATATAGATACTGATAGTAATTGTAGAGCGAGATCCATTATGGCAATTCATCCATCCATACTGACTCGGTTTATATGAAATAAGCTGTCCAATTGCTGCATCACCTCTATCAAATGCACTGACAATATCACCAGATGCAACGTATTCATTTTTGAAGAGATCGCAACGTACGATGTATGAACTGGTGGGGTGAATCTGAGGAATGATGTTAGACAGCTGAGCACTTGCAACGATCGCTGAGGCAGCGGGATAGGTACCTGCGGTTAGGCCAACTACCTTTCAAACTCAACATTATCGATAATAAGACGAGGGACGCGAGCTGTGGTAGGTAATCCAGTACCACCAGATGAGTATAGACCAGTTGCAGGTCTTGTCCAAGTACCACCGATAGTTGGCAAAGTTGTCGGCGTAGGGGAAAAATCTACCTGACAAGCGTAATAGACACTGTTTTCACTCAGCTTTAGGTAGAAGACGTTATTTCCTGATGGGTCGATCAAATATGCGCCAGCATTGACAAGGGCGGTCTGAATACTACGATTAATATCATCATAAGAATAAATACCATCCGGGAGAGTAATGCTGATAGTAGAGGTGGTAGCCGCAGTCGGGACTTCGATCTTGAAGCTTGTGTTTTGGAACTGCATCGCGTCGATATTATATTCCGAGTTGTACATGCTAATGCTTTGGACTGCACATACTACATCACGAAAGTCAGCAGCTGAACCAGGGAACGGTATTTCCAAGTTGAGTTGTAGTTTCTTGAACGAGATTAGTACTGTCGAGTTTCAGGAAGCTCACCATTTTAGTTGTATATTTATGAAATCATATTTAAGCGATAATCTGATAAATATAAGACTTTATATAGATGTGATAGGCCGCGTATATAAGATTACCAATGAAGACGAGTCGATTGTTTATGTGGGTAGTACCACCTCTACACTGAAGAAACGATGGGGTCAGCACAAAAGTGCTTTTAGTGCATGGATGGAAGGCAGAGAGTTAACGTCGTGTTCTATCTATATACACTTTAAAGAGTTTGGCATTGATAACTTCATGATCACTCTCATAAGCGAGCATGACATCGGCAACCGTGATCAATTGCGTGAGTTGGAACAGTTATTAATCAATCGAACTAACTGTGTAAATCAACAACGAGCAATTAAAACTATTGAAGAGCATCAAGAGTACCAGCACAACTACTATGTCTCTAACGCCAGTAAACTTCAAGAATATCAACGACAATATCGAGCTGAAAGTAGAGAACGAGTATTGGCTCATAAAAATGAGAAAATGGGATGTGATTGCTGGTCTAACTATTCAAGAGATAATAAAGCAAGACACAGACGTTCTAAGAAGCACCTGCGCTGGATGGAGGAGCAGACTTAAAGATCGTCGGGATTGATTACTTCGTTTAAATTGTACCTGAGCTGACTCTTAACGATATCTAATAGTCACACCTGACCTTTTCCACGACCGATTGCTTTATTGTGTGCGATCACCATTTTATTGTCATCGATATTATTGATATTGAAGTCCTTGACCACCATCTGTAAATCACGCTTCGAATTAGCTTTTAGGATCGCTACATACTCCGAATTCAAGCGAACCATCTTATCAGTAGCAAAGTAGCTGTGGCTAAGGAATATGGTACTCAATTTAAAATGTCTTCCGCGAGTGAAGTAATGTGAAAATATATTCTTCTGAAGTAGCTTATCGTTGCTTAGTCAACTATGATGATAAGCTCAGGTTTGTTGGAACTCATAGGTGTATGGCGTACTTGATCGACTTTAGGTGGTGTATCGGGGTCAGCGAAAGTAATAAAATCTTCCAGTTTATCTTGGAGGTATTCATACAACTCTTGGTGTGGATTGCGGGCGATGATCGTTAGATGCGCGAATACGTGTGGGGAATGCTTGAGGATGAACATACAGAGATTGTTCTTCCCACTGAACGAGGGACCAAGGACAACCATTCTAAACAACTTTTTGATGTCAAGCGCAGGGATGTCGCCCATACCAGCAGACTTGAATTTCTTTGGCAAGGAAGCGCCGAAATCTGGAATACCGCTCATGATCGTGTCTTTAATCACTCGGTCTATATAGCTCGAGACAAAAATAACTATGAGTTCAAGTTTCTCTTATCCCCAACCAATTTTACATCGCCTATCTATAACCCCGCATTCTATCTAACGTTGGATGCCAGTGGATATCTTACCTATGAGTATGCGCAGACGCTTTACCTCGATAAGAATTATTATCGCTTGTCTTATATTACAGGGATTACCCAAGGAACAGCAACACAAGGTGTAGCCCTTGTTCCAGGTACTAATAACGATATTAGTGGAATTGGAGCATTGTCATGTAGCAGTCTAACTGTTAATGGTTCCAGCGTATCATCGCCCCCATCGTACCTAGTCGGGATCATGCCTGGCACGGCCGCAAACAACAAAGCGTTGGTTCTTGGAGCCTCGGGAGAAATCGGAACAATAACATCGCTGACAGCAACTAATATCTATGGAACGCTACAGACCGGAACGCAAACAGGTATCACATCTTTAGGAACGCTTTCAGGGCTGACTATCGGAGGCAATCTAACTTTTACAGGAGCATCGCGAACGATAACTGGTTTGAGCAGCATCTCGGCGACGACTCTCACTGGAGCTGTTTCAGGCTCTCAAACAGGTGTTACAGCTGTTGGAACGCTATCTAACCTAACGCTTTCGACAGCTGGAACGGGCCTTCAGATACCATCAATGAAATTTTGGAACTCAACGACATCATTGTACGATACGTTCAATCACTCATACTACATCGGAGTATCTCTGGGAGGCGTTGTAGCTTCTAAAGCTCTGGTAGTCGGTTCAAACAAGGATATTGGTAGTATCCGTACCATCGATGCTGAGAACATAAATGGAAGTGTATCGGTATCTAGTACCCTCGGCGACTTTGGCGGTCTTCATATCAATTCATCGCTCGTTATTACATCAAGTCGAAATATTGTTAATATCGGGACGATCACAACTTCGGGTAAGATCAATTCTACAGGGTATCAAATCTCTGGATCAGATGTGATAACTTCGAGTGGCATATCAGGAACGCTACTTACAGCAGCTTAGCCCAATATTACGTCAATTGGAAAGCAAACGTTGCTAGAAGCTACGGCTGCCCGTTATGAAGTAGCCGCTGGTACTACTGGGAGAGGATCCGCTGGTACTACTGGGAGAGGATCCGCTGGTACTACTGGGAGAGGATCCGCTGGTAATTCAACATACCCGATTTAAATCAGAAACGATTCTGACACGATCGGCGCTATTGCAGGTATCTCTCTCACGGTTGATGGTACAATCGCTGACGCCATGCCGCCAAGCTGCGTTATAGTCGCTATTCGATCCACTGGGTCGTATGCCACGTGCAATTTAAAGTTTTTTACTCGAGTGGGATCAGCTGCATATGATCCTATAACGGAGAGAATGGTTATAACTCAGGGAGGACGTGTTGGCGTCGCAGCTGGATCACCTGAATCGCAATTGCATGTTATCGCGAGTTCATCAAACCTTTACGGATCATGGCAACGAGCTCAAGAATGGTAGAATGATCGCGCAACGCCGATTAAATGCTGACTCATCATACACAATGAGGACGGTGGAGCGGCAGCTAACGGCGTATCGTTTGGGACATACACGAATGACAATTTGCGTTTCTTTACAGCCGGTGGTAATGCAATGCTTCTGAGCACAAGCAAACGACTTGCAGTCGATCGTGAAGATCCCGAAGCTACAATCCACTCTGGGGGTGCCATATGGGCTGACGATGCGTTTCACTGCAAGGGCAACGCGAGCAATGCATACTATCGATGGAACTGGGGTCTCAGCAACTATCCAGCCATCGGGAATGACGCAACAAGCGGAGCGGTTCGAACTGGATCATGCAATGCTTCATATATATGGCAGAGCTATATCTCTGTCAGGGCTGGCAGCTTCACGAACGCGAGTGACCGTCGCATCAAACGAGACATCATTGACATACCCTATGGCTTAGCTGAGGTTATGCATATGCAACCAAGGAAGTTTGCTATGAGATCTGATGATTCATTGCATGTGGGATTTATCGCCCAAGAGATGCTCGAGATCATACCTGAGTGTGTGTCGGGGGTTGAATCGCCTGACGATGAAATGAATGACTCAAACGAGCCGACAAATCCTATGGGTATCGATTTAGCATAATTGGTATCAGTATTGGCGAAAGCTATTCAAGAGCAGCAAGCTCAGATAGAGGAATTGAGAGCAATAAGCAAAGCTTAGTGTCCTTGACACGGGCTTGGCGCCCTTTGTCATCAGACAAATTATCGCTGAGTGAGTATAGACAATGGTCGCGTTCAAGTTTCGAGTTTCTCAACGAAAGGGGAAAAATATGATGCTTTGTTTGCTGATGGTTGCATTGTATCTTTTAGGGGTATTAAGAGGAATCCTCAGCCTTATGCACAATACAATGATCGTACGTCGTTGAAAGCGTATCAAAATTGTGCTCATAAGGATAAGAAGCGGCGTGAAGCGTACTACAAGCGACATGGTCCAATAGACGAAGAAACACCATACACAGCCGACTGGTTTTCCATAACTTTTTATGGTAGATAATATAGGAATCATGGGCTGTATGCCAAGTAAAGAGATCAAAACGAATTTAACGTCTGATAATCCAAATCAGGTTATAGGATCAACCATGCTTAGAGCGGATCGGATAGTAGTCTTAGGGGATTCAGTATTCCTACCAACCAAAAATGGTGATGGTGAGGATGCTATACTTGAAATATCTATCAATGATAAAAAAAAATCGAAGTCCATCGAGGATATTGAAATAAACTCGTGCGGAGTGGTATTAAGTAAGCTTAGAGCCCTTGGCACGGTGCTGGCGCCCCTTGCCTTCAGGTAATTGCTTAGATAGCAAAAAACGTCTTCACGGTCTTTTTTTTCTTGGGTTGGTAAGCCCACATACGGCCACCTTCGGTTGGGGTCGAAGCATCTACCTTCCTGATTGACTTATCGAGATCAGTGGCCCATACAGCGGCCTGAGTCTTCTGAGGGCGGTCATGAATGATAAGATTCTTCATGATAGCTTTGAGTTCAGCGACGTTGTTATCGACGTTATCGCCATAGCTACCAGCTGAGCTGGAAATAATGCGGGGGTTAAAGAAGAACATGGTTATAGTAGTCTCGTGATAATTTCTTTAAATTCTTTATCATCGATGGGACGATTGCTGTACATATCTACTGTGAGCGACTTGAGCTGCTTGATGATGCTCGGATTATCATTCCCAAGCTCAACCTCCCCCTTGAGCTTGTCATACTCAGCTCGAAGTGTTTCAAGTGGATCCGTGAGCTTATCGTGGAAATTGTACTGGAGATGAGTTTATGGCAAGGATCTCCTTGATCATTTTTTTATCTTCGATGCTAAGCTTGTCATACGTAGGCTGATCGATATGATTCTTGTATACAAGACTTCGGAGCATTGATTGAAGGCTATCACTAATCTGACACTTAGGTCCGCACTTACGTCGATTAGGTTCAACGATAACAAGTGTCTTCGCATCGAGGTCAGGAATACGGATGTACTTGCTACCGAGTTGTCGATAAACGTAGGCACTTGGCGTAGCTAAGCCCTGAATCTCGTTCAGATTGTAGGTTCTTCCACGTCTGACCACTCCGTCGAGGGGGGCTACACCTGCTCCTCTTAGACCACGACCTTTAAGCCCCTCTCCGCGAGAACGCTTTGCGAACTCGTCATCTTCCTCGATCTCCTGAGCTGCATCGCTGTATCTTGTAGCCTTCGCGTTAAATACAGCTTTAGTAGCTCTCATAGCTGATTTCGCTGCCTTTAGTGCCGATCGAGCTGATTTTGAGCTATTTCCTTTGACAGCATTCTTTGATTCTTGATATCGCTTTTGAGCCTCACCATCTTCCTGATAAGCCCGTTCAGAGTCATCGTGAACTTTTGAAAATTAGTTTTAAATATGGTTCAATACCTTGTCGTCTGATATCATGAGCCGTATTCATGATTACTTCATTCAATATTTTAAGATTATCATCAAGATTTTTGCGTCTTTGTTGATCAAGTTTCTTACTTTCAACCAATGTTGCTGCTTCCTCATCATTTGATGGGAATGGATACTCAACTTCCTTAAGATAGTTATCCGAATCCTCAAATCCATCGAGCAGCGACAGGAATGTATCCATCCATCTGATATTCTTCATCAATCCCTTCCACGCCTCTCCAGATACTTGCTTGTGTTTTCCATTTCTAATGTTCAATGGTCTGGTTTCAGATGGCTCACCAAAGTAGTATTCAGGATGAGTTTTAACAGTACCCTTAGCCTCAACGGTAGGTTTGAGTCTGAACGGGATTGTAACATCTTTAGAATTAATTTTTCCTGTAATAATCAGTTAAGATTTGTTTAGCATCATTGTCAGCGTTAGATAGACTTTGATTCATATCTTCATCAATTCCAGTCAATGTACCCTGGCGTGCCTCTCCTTCACCTTCTGTGAAATCATCCACATCAATTTCTTTCTCCTCAACCCCGATCACCTCTAATTCAAGTCCTTTCGATCTGACCATATCTACAAATTATTTGAGTGTAAGTTGCCAATTGACCTTCTTGGTGATAGCCGGCTTCATTTGATTACTTTCCTTACCAAAAACACCAATAGTACTTCCCTTGATCCACACATAACCGTTCGCATCAAAAGGGGTTGCGTTGTTGGTTCCTTTGAGGATAGGAACAATCTTCTTCATTAAACCATTGGATTCAAGTAGGTCCTTGTTTTTAGCAACGATCAAATACATTTTTAATTTACTATCAGCCTGATCAGAAGTTGTGGATGTTGTATTATCGAAGAGAAAACTGTCTTCAAGCCGCTGTTTGCTTTGTTTATAGTCAAGCGGTGTGCTTGATAGGCTACGCTTATTACCAATAAGCCTCTCCCATACCTGATGCGGTGCATTTTTTATCCTCTTTACCCATCTCACTTCGCTCACGTTTCTCATTGACATAACTGAGGAATCTAACATCGTTTGTGATGACAAATCCAATATGATCGTATGTCTCTTCCCAATCAATGCTTGGAACTAAAACAATCTTGTTCAATCTAATACTGTATGTCTTAGCTCCGTTTACAATATAATACTTCGTTAGCTGACGTCCATTAGAGGCAAGGGGATGAATACCGAGTTGAGCAAGAATCGGATAAACCTCAAATATTTCCCCAACCGCTTTCTTAAATTCGCTTTGAGAGATTTGCTCATCATCGCTAAATAGAGTATCAAGTGTTGGTGATTCATCCTCACCAACCGCGACATCTGATGTAATAGGTCGAGCTTGAACGTTTTGATCATGTTTTTCAACACGAGAAGTGTTAGTTCCATTTTCTACTGTTCGAGCACTATTATCGACTCCAACATCTACCATAGGGGGGCGAACGTTTACTTCAGGATCAGTTGATACATCAGGGTTTATGTTGGAGTTTTCATTATTCAGATTTTTTTAAGTCTGATTGGGCAATCACCTGATCAACATATCATTCAAGGTTTGCTTAACTTCTGTTGGAACAGGCCCGTCAGGACCAACACTCATATTGGTCCGAGTGGATTCAGTTGATTTCTTCGCTACAGTAGTGATACCATTGGTAATATCCGTCGCCCACGATGCACCTTCGTACATTTCACGCTTCGCATTAGCTTGCCGAACACGACGTTGAGATCGCTCAAGAAGCTCCTGTCGTTTCTGCTCTCTCTGAGCGAGGGGTGTAAAATTGGGGAACATTGTGTCTATATCATCAGAATCATAAAAAAAAAGAGTAGATAATTACCAGTAGCTTGGCATGACCGAGTCGTGCCGAAATCAGACATAAGAATGACAGATGTGATTTCGCTCATTTAGATGGCTTAGGTAACGATCCTTGATGCAGTGGAATGGAACGCCAAATATTGTCTCCAATTCGTATCGATACTTACGGCTAACTACTGTCTTACGAAAATTTGAAGCTGCATCAAGATCCAGCAACTCGTGCTTAATTCGGCTCACTTCCTGGATGATCCACAACTTTTGCCGTAGCTTAGCAAGCTCACGGTCCTTTTCTAATCAGCTGGAACACATTATGAAGGAATTACTATATATATCAAGTCATATATTTTTCCAAAAATCTCACCAAAAAAAACTTCAAATAGTATACTTGAGTCAAAAGCTTACAGAGGATGTCTCTATCGAATTTATTTACAAGCTGATTATGACTCATTTTTTTGACGCGGGGTGAAACCCCCGTCCGGAGCGACTACGGCAGCTCTTTGTTGCCTCCCAGTACTCCTTTTCAAGAGTCGATCTCCTGATTTTGTTCATTAAACGGAGATTTGAGACTGGCTCCCAGGAATCAGGTTCATTACCAACTCACTGAACCAAGTATCTGTACTTTCCAGTTCGCAACTTTTTGTGGTCTAAGATCTTCTCTGCTTCAAGGATATCACCTCGGTTGATGGTTGCTTCAGTCGTCGCCGATTGCACCATCTTGAGATCATTAGGAGCCTTGTAGAATGTGTGCCCATTTTTTTTACTTGATTTGGACGCGATAACCATCCATTCCAACAATCGAGTACACTTTTTTACTCCACCTAGAAGCTTCCTTATCAAACGTCCTCTTCTTTAGTCGGTAAAGGACATTGGTACCAATCTCGAGCTCATTATCAATTTTATCAGCTTCTGCTTGGTTATGGTTCAACTCAGCCTCAATTACCTTGCCTTTGGCTTCATTGGGTGTCATTCCAATTGATCGATGAGAAGTGGTGTTGTAGTTAGTAATAATGTCGCTGATGAGCTTTTGCGTCATCCCCTTAGGAGACATTTTGGTTGGTCTCTGCTTCAGCGTTCTATTGAAGCGCTCGATTTTCCCCATAGTACCGTGATCACCAGGCTCATTGTTGAAGTGTTCGATCTTCTTTGCTTTAAATAATTGCTGAGCTTTTGAGTTCATGAACTCAGACCCATTGTCGCTTGTGATAATATCTACCTTATAAAATCGGACGAAAGCTTTTAATGCTATTAATACCGTAGCAGCTGTCTTATTCGATAAAAGTTTCGCGTACCCGATGCGGGAGTTAATGTTGATACCAGTCAGAATCGGTTGTTTTCCCCAGAACGCAAGGTCGAATTGCCAAGAATTCGGGTTATGTGAGGCGATTTTGAACCCATCGAATCTCTGCTCTTGCTCTTGGAATATCTGAATTTCTGACTGTGTAGCATACCAATCCTTCACCAGTTTTAGTGTTATCTTGGGATCTAACTCACGAGCCTTCTCATGTAGAGCCTGAGCACCGATATAGCCAGTTTTAGTGTCATAGTAAAGTTTCGTAAGTATCTCATCCATGGTATATGTTAGATGGACATAAAAAAATATGTGATAGCTTGGATAGCGATTAAATATCAAGAGCTACGGTAGTAATACCATCCTCAAGCACAAGCCGCTTGTCATAGAAATATGATAGCGCTGTCTTTGTCTGACTGTAGGTGATGATAGATTTAGTCTCTTTCGGCAATCTACACCCCTTGTTAGTGCCTTGAAGTGTGATACGATCTCGCACAACAGACTCGAACCCATTAGGGCTAAGAACATCACTATTGCGTCCACGACCCTGTTGCACACCCTTGGCTGAAACCTTGACCTTGTACGATTCGTCTGGTAGATAGCTGATGTAGTTTTTGGAGGATAATGAGACCATAGCATCACCTGACAATTCATCCTTAAATAGACCAGGGGTACGACGATCAAACTTAGCCACATCCGTGTTATAATCACGTGGGAACCAATCATACTTGTGCTGTTTGAAGTGCTCACGTAGATCAGGTTTGATACAGTCTTGGAACGGATTATCACAACTGAACGCGATGTAGGCGGAGTCCGTATCCATCTCCAGATACTGAAAGTCTGAACGATCGAAGTAAAAGTCGATGCAATCATAGTAGAACTGGAGCATGCGTAGCTTAGCGAGCTGGTAGATAGCAATCGACAAATGGATCGGGTTCTTGTGCTTTAACCTGCGCTTCATCATAGTAAGCTCGCAAGCATCGTTGAGCTCCTCTAATCCATGAAAGGTGAAGTGCTCAATCTTTGAAGCAACTGCCTTCTTATCTGACTCATACTTAATTTCCTTGTGCTTGCTCATGTCCATTCCAGATCGACCAAAAGCACTTTTCCCTACTAGCTTCATCATCTCAGCAATCATAGCCTTGGAATTGTCAATATCACCCTCTCGCCGAGCGCTAGACACCGCTTCCATGAATGGAGCAAATGCCTTGTGTGAGCTAGCTTTGATGAAGCTGTATGGCTGGGTGATTTCCATACCATGAGATAGGTACCACTTGAGCAAAGGTGTGTAGATTATGATTTTCTCACCAAAGTAGCTGCCAATCAATTTGCGAGCTGGCTTCGATCTGCTTTTCTCTCGTGTTTGGTTGTAGTCATACATATGTTTACCAATGATACTCTCATCCGTACAGTCAATCAGTGTATTTTTGAAGATGGGGGTCATCTCACCAAAATACTGCTTCAAGTGTTCTGGTGTCTGAATATCACTCTCGAGAAAGCCGAAGATCTTATCGTTCTTGATGTCCTCAACAATGTCTGGATAAGCTTCGATAGTTGTAAGTCTTCCGCATGGCATGTCATTACCGAGAGCCCAGAGATATAGAGCATTAGCATCGTACCCGATTACCTTCTTACACAGCTTCCCACCACGAATCTTCGTCTCATTGCGCTTAGCGTAGCGATTGAAGATAATGGATGGACCACCAGCAATGTTAGCTTTCATCTTACCGTAGATGCCCTTCTCCTCCTTGTCAATGGAATAGACCAGTCGCTCTGAGCTGAACTCGAGCAGCTTCTTGTAGCGGAAACCCTTGAGAGACATATCCTTGCGAGCGGTGTTGCACGAAATACAACTAATCAAGATGTTGCCGTCGATGTGCCCAAGCTTGTTATTGATTCGATCAGCTGAGACAGTTTCAGTGCTCAAAGGTCCGTAGCAAAGACCACAAAGATACTTCTGTTGATTTAACAGTATAGCTAGGTGTCCTAACGGCATACCAAACTCGCGCTTAGCCTCAACATCCTGACTCTTGTAGCCGCTCATACGCTTGCTAGGGAATCGAAACGCTTGAGGAGACGTCTTACTAGGATATTGGAGATTGTCGAAGCATGTTTGATACATGACTTTCTCCGAGAGACCGGGTAGGGATACACCATCAGCAAACATGTCAAGTTCAAAACGCTTAGTAACTCACGCTGAGCCTTTATGGCATTGATGAAAGGTACCCCATCCAAGTTGTTGTACCAGATCAGCAGGTCCTTGATCGACTTCATCCCATAGTGCTCCCAGACGAATTGCACGCGCTTATAGTCATCATCGCTGATGCTAGTTCCACGGAGATCGCTATCGAAAGCTGACTTAGGAGGAATCGTAGTCTGACTTAGAACGTTGAACGAGGTAATGAACTCGTACGGGAAAATGCCCTTACCTAAGCCGCAGACACATCGAATCTTGTTGTCGCATTTGCAGTCGCCTAGATATGTGCTGAGGTACTTTGCATAGCTCGTACCAGCTGGTGCATAGTTGCTAATATCGAGCATTTTCATGTTCGAGGTCGCAATACACATGTAGCTAGGATTTTTGATTACCGATTTGATGTTGTCTGTACCAATAAAGGCGAAGAGATCGTTCTTAATCAGATTTACATCGTAGCGACCGCTGTTGAACCCAAGCACTGGAACTTGATCAAGGTGCTGCTTTATCCTACCATAGTCAGACCTCTGCTTACCAAACCCGAGGGTGCTATGGAAGTCGAAGAAGCAGGCATATCTCCCTTCTTTAATCCAACCATCCACATCGATCATCTTATAGGTCTTGTCGAGTTTAGCACCTGGAATCTCCATACCAGTCAAGCCGTGAGCATCGGTAATTTTCCGCAGGAGGATCTCGTACTTGTGCACGTTGTACTGCTGGACCTTGATCGATACCTGGTGAATATATTCGAACATGTCCGTTAGTAGCATCTTCGGTTCATCGCTGACGAAGCAACGCACCTCCTCGATTAAGCTATCCGATACAGATACTGATACGGGGATATGCTCATTGGTGAAGACAGTATTCTCACCATGCTGTGTCATAACTAGCTTTAGAATGGCCTCAAAGTCATACACGAGATAATGATCTAGGTACTGATCAATGCCCTTGATGGAGTACTTGTTTAGCATTGATCGAATAGTGTTCGGGGCTGGTCTATAGATAGTTAGCTCAGCTGGAAAGCTCTCGATGTTTACAAGCTCACACTGATTTTTGGCATGGTCGCGTAGCTTAGTAGAGCTACCGAAAATCATTTCACACTTCGAGCATTGGTACTTGGACTGAAGCATATCAACGTTCTTAATGTACAAAGCATGGTTCTCATGTGATAGAATATCCATAGCCACTCCTTCTCTCTCCGAACGACGGATACACTCAACATTACCGATCTTTACATCCATTGAGTAGACGTTAATACCGAAATGAAAGCATTCCTCAAGCTCGTCGAGCTGTAGTAGGTCAAACGGCTTAAAGCTACGGAACAGACTAAGCGTATAGCTGATACCTTTATAGGAGCAGTAGCGCTTGAATACTTCCTTCGCTTGGGCCTGGATCCGACGAGGATCTTTCTTAGCATGCTGATGTAAGTACCATGCGATACAGTGGAACACACACTTGTTATTGGCCTTGGGGAAGTTGATTACGTGCTTGTTTCGCGGATATTCTGTGGGATAACAGCTTCGCTATCGCCGACTGCATGCTCACGAAAGTAGATGTAAATTTTGAACCCAGTGATTGACTTCAGCTTATACCCCGATTTGGGGTAGTTCAGCGTGTTAGCCAACTCCATCGACCTGATCTCTGAGATAATTTTCTTACGAATGTCAGATCGAGTGTTGGTAGCAACAGGGGTCTTAAATACGTAAGTATTAGCCAGATTCGGGTGCCAGTACTGGGTAAAACTACCATCCGTTAGGCTTACGAGATCGTAGCCAAGAGCAATGTTTACTTTGAAAGCGTTAGTTTGGCTTGCAAGCACGTTCTCGAGCTTGTCGTAGAACTCAGTAGGCTGGATACCTTCATACAGGTGCGACTCCATGTGTTTTCCGTTGTAGAAACGATACTTGGGGTCAGTATTGTAATTCGGGGACATGTGCTTCTTCAGAGACTCGACAGAGATCTTGTATTGCTTAGCTAGCAGCTTCTGATTGCTCGGACGGGAAACGTTGCTAACACAAACCATCTTTCCAGTACGACCGCGTACCTTAACACGGTAGCTACTACCCATTTGATAGGTGTAATATTCAATCTCTTTAGACCTTCGAGCTCGTATGCAAACATGTTGCCTATATATTATTGGCGATATTATTCCTGTGGAAATGACTTTATAATCATTGGATCTTGTATCAGGATCGACTTTATATCTGTGCCCCATACAAAATTTTTCGAAATTAATTAATTCAGATACTTGACGTAGGGTCTGTCGCGCGTTTGCAACCAGCGATAGTATTTTGGATCGTGAGCCTTGACCCAATTGAATGTCTTATCACTGTACTTGTCTTTGCCTCCAATAACCGTTCTTGGGAGTAAATTACGAGCTAAATCCAGTCTAGAGGCTTCAGATACGATTATCAGACTTAAATAGGAAGCGGATGTAGGAGTCATCCACCCCCAATAACGACTCTGGCTTTCGATTTCTGTACTTACCAAATGCTAACCTCGTCTCACTAAAAGAAGTCAGACCACGGTCTCGACACTCCTTACAGTATTTGTAGCTACCTCGGTACCGACATTGGCAGCCGAGGCACGCCTTATAGTGCCCACCAAAGAGCTTAACACACTCTGAACCAACGAAGTGATGGTTCTCATCGATGTCGATAATAAGGAAGTGTCGCTTGATCGGGGTGTTGCAATAACACCGTGGGTTGACATTAGGTCGATAGCCAGGGCACGGATAAACTTGCGTTTTACCTATAGGTATCTATTCACCCTCTACTGCATGCCAGAACCACCCAGACGAATGGTACTGACTAAGGTCACCGAGGGCATCCTTCAAAATCGTAAGCGTGGTACCGTCAGTCATCGTCTATATCGGATTGACTTTTTATGTGAGATTGTTTTTTAATTAATACTAAGTTCGGTTTCACCGTTAAGTTTGGTTTCTCTGGCATTAAGTTCGCATTTGGGCTTCCGCTTGTGTGTTCGAATTTGGTCCCTATTCTTATCGTCATACCCCTTTTGACAGGATAGACGAGCTTCGCGCGTGCGCTGGTAGTAGCGCTTCTGCGCTTCCTTGATACGCTCTTTGCTAGCGAGATATTGATCGGGTGAGTACGTCATCTTTATATACTATTAACTTTATATTTGTTAAGATAAAATATATTGGTTTTCCCTGCTGCTTGCAGTATCCAATATGTAGCCCACCTTGTTCAGCTGCACCATTCCTACGAGACCGGCGTTCGTCGTTGGACTTAGACTCGGCAACTGAGAAGTCTTAGCTAACACGTGCGGAAAAGAAATCCATCTTTTCAGCCAACGACATTCCTTCCGACCAAAAATCTTCAAATTCGTCTTCATCTGGGTGAATCCACTTCGCTTTGATCGCTTTCTTCCGCGCTAATCGGGCTTGTAAGTTCAAGCAGCGCTTGTAGGGACGCTCCACAGACATGAAGCACAGTGGTTGACCTTCGACGTCACCAAATTTTGTCTGAATGTTGAAATCAGTACCAGGTGCAAGCCTTGGGCCACGTTTTTTCCAGTGTTTCGATAGTGTTTGGCCTCGAAGCAGAAGATCGCGCTGGTCTGGATTCAGCTTTGCGAGCAATCGCTGTCGTCGCAATGAAGGATCGAAGACTTTCAAACGGAACTCGTGCTGCCCTGATCGTAAATGAAACTGATAGTAGTAGGTAGCGGCACATTATACCGTCATTTTTTTACTTACCGTATTTTACCGCCGAGAACATTCCTAGAACCTTCTTTTGAGACAGCTGCTATTTTGACGACGCAACCTCTCGACCACCTGAGAGCGAAAGCGACGTCTTTTGGATCTTGGCCTAGTTTTAGAACAGTTACTGCTGGACCGGCAACATTCAAGCTAATTGATAAAAACAATATTCGTAGAACATTACGCCGGCAGTTTTTACCGCAAGGAATAGCGCGACTATAATATATGTGGCGTCTCATCATTGGGTGGAAATCAATGTGACACACCTTCATCTCCGCTTAAATACGCTCGGAAATTGTCCCTCCCTTCTTCCTCATTCCAGAATCCGCCGCCTGAAGGAAAGATGGTGAAGCTTTTCTGTGCGATCGTTGGTGTGGCGGAAAGCGTGTTCTCGGTGAGGGTAGATGAGAGCGACACGGTGGATGAATTGAAGAAGGCGATCAAGGCGGAGAACTCGGCGACAATCACATGTGACGCCAAGGACCTGCAGCTCTTCCTGGCGAAGAAAGACGAGGGCCGCGGCGCGTGGCTGACGGACGACGATGCTCTGGACGCGGTGCTTCAGAGCGGAGATGTTTCTTCCTACGTGAAGATGCGCGCGTCGTGGAAGCTGTCCAAACCAAGTCTCTTTGGGCCGAACGTGTCGCTTGGAGAGGACATGATTCACGTGCTGGTGGTGGTTCCGGGGAAGGGGAAACGCTGTCGGGCGGATGGATGGTTTGGTGAGTCTTTCCTTCCGCTGCCGAAGAAGCGCAAAGTGGACAAGAACAAGGAAGAGATCAACCAAGTTACGAGGTTTTTCGAGATGAGAGATTTCCCTCCGTTGGCGCACAAAAAGATCGAATATAAAGTGATCGTGGAGAGGAAGGCGTATCGTGTGATTTTTACCGAGTTGATGAACGAAGTACAGTCAAGCTTCGAATACGTTGAACCAGGCAAGGATAGTGAACCAGGCAAGGATTCCAACCTGATTGTCACGGGGAATCCCGGTATTGGGAAGAGTCGGTTCTACCTGTATTGCATCTTTCAACTCATTCTTGGTGAGCGAGAGGATGCTAAGAAGCTGCTCCCATACGAGTTGGTGTTGAACTATGGCTCGGACTTTCGCAAGTACGATGCCGAACGCAAGGAATTTGTTGAATTGGACGGAGAGGAGGTTGTTTCGCTGCAGACGCAACGCCGTGTGCTCCGGCTTGTCGAGGCAGCATCAACACAACTTGTTGGCTGGAGCGGAGTCTCGATTTTGTTTGCTTCACCTGGTGTTAAAGGCATGCAGGATTTCGCAAAAGTGGACGGGGGGACGTATATCATGCCAGCGTGGACCTTGGAGGAGCTGAGAGAGTACAACTCATTGCTTCCCGATAATTTGCAACTTGCCGAAGACGACTTGGTTTCGAGATACGACATCTTCGGTGGAATTCCTCGGTTCGTCTTCACGAGAGCGTCTAACGTGAACGTCAAAAATACACTGGATGAGGCAGTCAACTCATTCAGTGCGATGAACATCATTTCTTATGCAAGAAGCAATCACTCTGTGAAGGAGGAAGACTATAGCCATCGTGTCCTTGAAATGGTACCTACCCGGGCTGATTTTCGCGCGGACTACCATTTGGATTTTCTGTCCAAGCACATCGCCGAATTGGTTGTTGCCAAAGTGCATGGAGAGAGCCTCGATAAAATATCGGAATTCGCTGTAACTCACGATGATGATGACTCGGGAAGTACGTCTGTGGTCCGCGGCAAGATATACGAGATGCTCTGCCACAAATGGTTAAGTCTGCCCCAGCAGAAAAAACTACACTTTCGCTCGCTGTGCTCGACAACTCTGAACGATTTGACCATTCCACAAGAGATGCAAACGGTACGCTTCACTGCTCTTGACAAACTACAGCTTGCTGAGGGCTGGACGTACTACCGGCCGACATCGAAAACGTTTGGAGCGCTGGATGCATTCATCTCAGATGGAAACAAGTGTTACGGGCTGCAGATGACACTCAACGAGGACCATGGTATCAAAGCTGCGCCAATGAACAAGTTTCTCAAGTGGTTGAAGGATGATGCTCGCCTCAACACGGATCAGTTTTACTTCATATTTGTGGTTCCAAGAAAGATTGCAGATTCATATCGCAAACAAGCAGCCAGGACGACAACCGGTGCAGCCAGCCAAAAGCCTGGAGCTTCGGCGAAGGTGAACCAGTTTGTAACAGCACTGGACGTATTCAGTGGGGGCAATTGATTTTTTTAGTCCACGCTTCAAAGTAACTCCGAGTTCCAGGCTACGTCGGGAGCTGATCGCTTTGGATCTAATCGTTCGCAAAGACCCAGTAATGGCACTTCTTACTGACTTGAACGCCGTGTGGATGTTCTTCTGGTTCTTCGGAGATGAAGATGGCTGTGCTCTCATCCAGACGGCGACCATCGCGAATCGAGGGGAGGCTTTCGAGGTGATCAGGAAGCTGTTGGCGCAGTCTCCCATTATTGGTACCGAGATTAAACTCCCGTACATTCAAAATCCCGTGAAGAGATTGAAGCTGAAAAATGTGTTACCACCTATCGGAGAGGGTGAAAGTGGCGGGATTCGTGAGAGCATCGAACGATGCTATAACATCGCTAGTATGTTAGGTCCCGACTTGGACATGGCGCGTGCGATAAGGGCAGGTCACTCGATCTATTCCCACGTTGAGTTATTTCAGCTGATTCTTGGATCGTCATGCTGCATTAATATTTTTTTTTTTCATCCTGATAAATATAAAGTTTGTAATATACAAAGATGGCGTACTCAGCCAAGCAATACCAAGCTAACAAAGAGCGAATCAATGCCGCACAAAAGCGCTACTATCAGCGCACACGGGACACTCGCTTGTCATACCAAAAGAGCTACGGCGATAAGAATAGAGACCAAATTCGAGCTCAAAAGCATAAGCCTAAAACCGAACTTATTGAAGACAAAGTCGAACCTAACAGCGAAACCGAACTTAATTAATTAATTATTTTTCTGATAAAAAGTCAAGCCTAATATAGGCAATGACAACACCAGGCTGGCTTAAAACCTCCAACAATGCATAAGTCAAATATTTGAATTAATTAATTTCAGATTTTTTGTATATTAGTATGATATAAAGTCGATCCTGAGACAAGATCCAAAATATTATAAAGTCAAATTTACGAGAATAATATAGCCACGCTTATATATAGGCAACATGTTTGCATACGAGCTCGAAGGTCTAAAGAGATTGAATATTACACCTATCAAATGGGGTAGTAGCTTCCGTGTTAAGGTACGCTGTCGTACTGGAAAGATGGTATTTGTCAGCAACATCTCCAACCCCCAAAATATGAAGCTGGTAGCTAAGCAGTACAATGTTGGTATCGATACTCTCAAGAAGCACATGTCTCCTGACTACAAGGCTGACCCGAAATATCGCTTCTACCTATGTCGAGTATCATTTATACGAGGGGATTCAGCCAGCAGAATTCTACGGCACACTCGAGAACGTACTTGCGAGCCAGAAATCTGCTTTCAAGATTAATATTGCACTTGGATACAACCTCGTTAGTCGAACAGATGATAGCGATACCCGATACTTCCACCCGAATTTGAGCAACACCTCGGTGTTCAGCTCACTGATTGCTATCAATAGCAAGGGTGATATTCGCAAGAAGGTCATTTCGGAGATTCGTTCGATGGAATTAGCTGACAAGCTTAACTACCCCAAATCGGGATATCTGGTAAAGGCAATCACTGGATTCAAGATTTACATCTACCAGCGCGAACATGCACTGGGTGATAGTGAAGCTGTCATTCCAAAGATTATCCGCGACAACAGGAGTGTAATCAACTTCCCAAAGACTAACAACAAGTGTGTATTTCGCTGCATCGCATATCACAAGCAAGACGAACCAAAAAGGATCCACGTAGAATTCAAGCTCTGGTAAAGCAGACATTCAAGCAGTACTGCTCGTACAAGGACATCAATTATACACTAAGCCTGTTTCGCAGTTTCAAACCAATCGACATTCTCCAGTTTGATGAGCTTGAGGACTGCTTTCAGCTAAGCATTAATGTATTCATGATGGATGTGGAGACGGGAAATGTTGAATGCATCCGACGTTCTGACAAGGAGTACGATGTTATCAATATTCTATCTCACGAGAATCATGCTCTTTACGTTAAGAATATTGATATGCTTCAGTGTAAATACCAATGCCCAAAGTGTGATATGGTGTTTGTCAGCTCCGACAAGCTTTGAAACCATAAGAAGAACCAGTGTGAGCTCGTAAATATTGAATCATTCCCTGAAGACCCGACTATTTATCGCCCAGCTTCAAATACAATTCGTTCGCTACTGACAAAGTACTCTATCAAGAATACCGATCAATACATCGATCATTTTATTGTTTATGACTTTGAGGCCATTCTTAAGCCTACCGCGACTCAACATGGGGAGAATACTGTCATCACGAACGAGCACATCCCGGTGTCCGTCTCTGTAGCTGATAGCTTGACGGAGGAGGTTCGCTGCTTTGTAACTGATAATCCGAATGCATTGCTTAAGGATATGTTCCAGTACATTAATGATGTCGGAGCGAAGATCCAGAAATACAATGTCTCCAAGTATGAGACCTTGCTTCGTAAGATAATCGACGCTCAAGGTTTGACAGGCATGGAGGTTCCAGGTACTCCTCTTGGTAATACGTACAAGACACAGGATGTGGATGCTTGGATTCAATCTGGAGATTTTGCCGGCTTCTTTGATTTTCACAGCAAGATTGGGTATGGTAAGAAGCGGTCGGACTATGGTAAGGTCAAGCAAACTCTGGATCAGGTACCAGTCCTTGGCTTTAATTCAGGGCGCTACGATATCAACCTAATCAAGGCAGACTTGTTCGCTACCATTGGAACCGACAACATCAAATCGGTTATTAAGAACCCAAGCTACATGTGCATCGCCACGTCGGACATGAAAATGCTAGACATTAGCAACTATGCACCAGCAGGTACAAGCTACGCTAAATACCTATCAACATACCTTGGTGATTGCAAGTGTGATGACAAGTTTCGATGCGTCTGCGGTCTGGGTAAGGGTAAGGGTATCTTCCCATATGAGTACATTACCTCATTCAATGTATTCAACGAAACTGAAGTGCCTCCTCAGTCAGCCTTTGACAGTGCTCCGTAATACCAGCATCAGTGATGATGACTACAAGCGGGTACAGTTTGTCTGGAAGTACTATGGAATGAAGTCGATCAAGGACCTACTTATTTTGTACAACAATCTTGATGTAGTTCCATTTATTAAGGCTATCAAGGCTAAACGAGAATTGTTCAAGCGATTCGGTCTGGATATGCTTACCGATGGTGTATCTCTCCCAGGTCTATCAGAGAAAGTCATGTATCAAATCTTCTCCAACAGTCTCCAGTACCCACCAATTCGGCGAAAGCATTTAGCTTCCCGTCCAAACGCATGAGTGGATACAAGAGCCAGGATGCTGAGGCTAAAAGAGAGTTCAATATGACTACTGAGCACCTTGACATCCTTCTCAACAGCAAAAGTATCTGTGTGGTCTATGCTACTGTCAGCTGACCGCTGATACTGCTTCAGCCGATAGAATAAACAACAAGCTTGGGCATATCGATGGCAACATCTTGATCAGCTGTGTGAAGTGCAACACCGCTCGTATAAACATGTCCATCAAAGGGTTTCGCTACAAGAAGTTGCTTGAGCTCAACTCGGATAAGCTTGTCTATAGCATCGATAGGGAAGAGAAAGATATTTATGCTAAGATGAAGGCTAACATCGCTGGTGGTCCTTCAATCATCTTCAATCGCTACGCCAAGCGAAATGAGACGATGATTCGCGGGGACAAGGTTTGTAAAAAGATTATCGGATACGATGCCAATGCTTTGTACCTGTGGGCACTCGGTAATAAGATGCCTTGTGGGCGATTGACTACGATTGATGCCTATCCTGGTATTATCAACGACATTGTCAATGACAAAGTATTTGGCTTCCTCGAGTGTGATATTCGTACCCCACCACATCTCAAAGAGTACTTTAGTGAGATGACCCCTATTTTCAAGAACACGCTAATCGACTGCAGCGATGAGAATGTAATTGGTCAGCACATGTTTGAGTACAACGAAGCACGCAAACAAAGCCGAGCAAAGCCAGCTCGTAAGCTAATTGGTAGCTACTTTGGTGAAAAGATTCTTATCTAGGCTCCGTTGCTCAAGTGGTACATCGCTCACGGAATGGAGATCACCAAAACTTACTGTTTCATCAAAGCCAATTCCCACAAAGCATTTAAACCATTTATGGAGGCGGTTTCTAACGCTCGACGGGAGGGTGATGCTGACAAGTCCAAGGCTATGATCACTGAAATGATGAAGTTGGTCGGAAACAGCGCTTTCGGTCGATCTGGTATGGACATGAGTAAGCACAAGGAGATAAAGTACGAGTCTAACGACAAAGCCATCAAGAGCAAAATTGAGCACTTAACATTTCATGGACTTGAGGAGCTTCATGATGCGTGTGAGATTACCATGAAGAAACGGTGACTCAAGAACAAGAATCCGATCCATTTGTCGATTGCCATCTATCAGCTTGCTAAACTACGCATGCTACAGTTCTACTATGACTATATCAACTTCTGCTTCGATCGCTCGGACTTTCAATACCAGGAGATGGACACAGACTCGGCATACATCGCATTCAGCTGTGAAAATCCGTTTCAAAACTGTATCAAACCTGAGCTATGCGAGCAGTTCAAGCAGCATAAGTATGATTGGTTCCCACGCGACTATAACAACGAGGTCTCTAAGTTCGATCGTCGCACACCTGGTTTGTTCAAGGATGAGTGGTCTGGTGGTGCTATGGTGTCACTATCTTCAAAGAACTATATCTGCTATCTACCTGACCAATCTTACAAGGTCAAGGTTAGTGCCAAGGGAGTGCAGCAGGGAGGTGGTCGGAACAGTGATGTACTCAACCCAGATGGCTTTGAAAGTGTTGTCCGTGATAGCATCACACTGCAAGGTACAAACAAAGGCTTTAGACTCAGCAAGGAGACTAAGTCAATCATTACCTATAGTCAAACTAAAACAGCTCTCAATTACTACTACGACAAGCGTCGAGTACTTGAGGATGGTATCACCACCGTAGCTTTGGATATTTAAACGAAGTTGGCTAATCTAAGCAACTAATTAGAGAGATATTTTTTGTCTCATAAATATATAGAGCAGAGCTAGTAGGTACGATGGATCAGCAACTGGCAAAGTTATATTATGACCCTAAAACGGGATATGTCGGTGCTCAGGCTTTGTATCAGAAGGCAAAGGAGTTAGACCCCAAAATCACATTCAAAGCTGTGAAGGAATGGTATGCGACCCAGACAGGCATACAACGGTTTCAAGAGCAAAAACGGGAATACGATGGATTTAAAATTGCTTCTCATAACCCCAATTCATGGCAAATGGACCTTGCGTTCTGGGAAAAACGACCAATTTTGACGGCTATCAATATCAATTCTCGCCTTGGGTATGCTAAGCTATTGACGAATAAGACTGCGCCAACTGTGCTCACATCTCTTAAAACATTTGTTCGTAGTAATAAGGTCGATATACTCACCAGCGACAATGGAAGCGAATTCATGAACACCCAAGCACAAGAATTCTTCAAATCCAAAAAGATCGAACATTTTAATAACGAACCTGGTGATCATGGTACTATGGGTAAAATCGAAAGATTCAACAGAACCGTAAAGCAGCGATTAACCAAAATCAATCCGAAGCGAATCACACAAAAACTGGTAAATGATATTTTTACAAACTACAATAGCACCATTCATCGGTCGATTGGTATGAGCCCTAACGATGCAAAAGGTAAAGTTATAGAAGCTGAGATAACACATAACCAAGAGGAAGCAGAAAAAATTGAAAACGAGCTTGAAGTTGGTACAAACGTCCTTTACCGCCTTAAGAAGCGAACATTTGACAAGGAAGCTGCCAGATGGAGTAGAGCTGTCTATACAATTGCAGGAATGGACGGGTACCGAGTTGAAATTAGGTCAAAGAATGGTCATACACTCTACAAATCACCAAACGATTTGAAAATAGTGCAATCGAAGACAACTGACGCCACAATTAACAAGGGTGATATCTTAGAAGCCGAAAAGATATTAGACCACAAAAAAATGCGATCTGGTAAATACAAATATTTAGTGAAGTGGGTTGGTAATGAACCCGACTCCTGGGAGCCCCAGGATAATCTCCGCTTAATCAATAAGAATCGAAGATCGACACTCGAGAAGGAGTATTGGAACGGGGTTTCAACAATCGCATCCCATTTTCTCATTTTTAGGAGCCAATACTCGCTCTCTATTTTCAGCTCGATATTGTCGTTGATATTCTTGAAGTTTACTGGCGTTAGAAACATAGTAGTTGTGCTAGTACTCTTGATGCTCTTCAATAGTTTTAATTGCTCGTTGTTGATTTACACAGTTAGTTCGATTGATTAATAACTGTTCAAACTCACGCAATTGATCACGGTTGCCGATGTCATGCTCGCTTATGAGAGTGATCATGAAGTTATCAATGCCAAACTCTTTAAAGTGTATATAGATAGAACACGACGTTAACTCTCTGCCTTCCATCCATGCACTAAAAGCACTTTTGTGCTGACCCCATCGTTTCTTCAGTGTAGAGGTGGTACTACCCACATTATCAATCGACTCGTCCTCGTTGGTAATCTTATATACGCGGCCTATCACTTCTATATAAAGTCTTACATTTATCAGATTATCGCTTAAATATGATTTCATAAATATACAACTAAAATGGTGAGCTTCCTGAAACTCGACAGTACTAATCTCGTTCAAGAAACTACAACTCAACTTGGAAATACCGTTCCCTGGTTCAGCTGCTGACTTTCGTGATGTAGTATGTGCAGTCCAAAGCATTAGCATGTACAACTCGGAATATAATATCGACGCGATGCAGTTCCAAAACACAAGCTTCAAGATCGAAGTCCCGACTGCGACTACCACCTCTACTATCAGCATTACTCTCCCGGATGGTATTTATTCTTATGATGACATTAATCGTAGTATTCAGACCGCCCTTGTCAATGCTGGCGCATATTTGATCGACCCATCAGGAAATAACGTCTTCTACCTAAAGCTGAGTGAAAACAGTGTCTATTACGCTTGTCAGGTAGATTTTCCCCCTACGCCGACAACTTTTCCAACTATCGGTGGTACTTGGACAAGACCTGCAACTGGTCTATACTCATCTGGTGGTACTGGATTACCTACCACAGCTCGCGTCCCTCGTCTTATTATCGATAATGTTGAGTTTGAAAGGTAGTTGGTCTAACCGCAGGTACCTATCCCGCTGCCTCAGCGATCGTTGCAAGTGCTCAGCTGTCTAACATCATTCCTCAGATTCACCCCACCAGTTCATACATCGTACGTTGCGATCTCTTCAAAAATGAATACGTTGCATCTGGTGATATTGTCAGTGCATTTGATAGAGGTGATGCAGCAATTGGACAGCTTATTTCATATAAACCGAGTCAGTATGCATGGATGAATTGCCATAATGGATCTCGCTCTACAATTACTATCAGTATCTATATCCAAAATGACAAGAAGGTAATCTTCCGTGATACTTCAGTCTCAATAATGTTGTTGCTGAGACCAAGAAAATAAGTTAGCTAATGCTTCTTTTTCTTCTCACAAACGGAATAATCCAGCTACCATATGCTTCTTACGCATTGCGCGAATTTTAGCCATGTGATCCTTAGCTTCCTGGGAACGCTTAGCAAATTTCTTACCCTTTGGCTTGGCAACGCCTACTCCATAACTACGACGGACTTCACCTCGAATAGATTTGATTAGGTCTCCATGCTCAGGCTTGGTCGCCTTAGATAGTAGGTACTTCTCCCCAGAATCGACTACACCGGTTAGAATTCCTCTACGTTTAGCATACGAAAGAGCACGCTTCGCTCCTTTCTTAACATCAGTCATAGTTAGACGACCTCCTTCCTTATCACTATCAGAATCATAAACACCGATACCAGTCATGAAACGAATTGCCGCTCGTGCTGGGATAGCACCCTGTGGAGCTCCGAGTGCGGTTGCAAGGGCGGGGACAGCAACATCAGCAGCTCTGGATAGCAAACCAGAGTCCTTTGCAAACTTGAATGCAGATTTAATGCCGCCCCATACCTTGGACCAGATAGAACCTCCTTGAGCTCGCTTGTATCCTTTCTTGACTTCATGTCTTGTGATGTCCAGACGCACACCGCGACCTGCCTTGCGAGCCTTGAGTGCCTTCTCATATGAGGCGGGGTGAAGATGGATAACTGATCCACTACCCTTGAGCTGGTTAGCTGTAAGACTTAGCTTACCAGTCTTGAGAGCTTTGGTCAGCTTGGGGCCTGGAATATCACTGGAGATCGTTAATTCACGATACATGATTAATCTATTTTTTCTAAACTAAAGTATGGTTAAATTTAAATCTATCATTTTTGAGAATACTTGCGGTTTCTTGAGTTGCTTGGAGTAGAGCCAAAGTAAGCAGAAAGGACCACTATAATCCCCGTTAGTACTTGGTATTGCTTGGAATTGTATTTTCCAATACCATACTTTGTTGGAGCTGCCTCTCCCATACTATCAAAGTACTCCCCATCATGTACAGCCAGCCAGTGGCCAACCTCGAGGTTAGGTGGCCGTAGTAGAACCAGATATAAACCTTTCCTTGAGATAGGTTTTGTTATTTCATTCGATGCATAGATGTCATCGAGATGTACGCCAAGCTTTTTCGCGAGATCGATCAGATCATGATTGGACGTGATCGGCTTGATAAGGTCGCTCATAACAATTAATTTCGTTCAAACTATATTAGAAACCATATACAATCAACGATGAGTGAAACTCGACTATCCGACCAATATTTGTACCAGAGCTCGCTCAAGAGCGATCCGGAGATCAAGGTATCTTCTGGCAAACGAGTACCGTTTGTTATCGATCTGAATCAGGGTTCGTACCAGAATGGTGTCATTACCATTGATGCTACTGCTCAGCTTAACGGTTCTGAAGGATTCGCCTGCCTTCGTGATGCTTACATCATGCTCCCTTACAAGGTATCGATGAAGAATGGTGCTACTGCACAGACCGCTGCTGTCAATCGTTTCTGTGCTACTCTAAAGTGTGGCAACTGGAATGTCTTTGATAGCATGTCGCTGGAACTCAATGGCAAGACCATTGTCTCGATGGCTGATTACAAGCTGTTTTGCAACAATGTCCGTGCTCAGACGGAGTATAGTCCTCAGTACGTTGAAAAGCATGGAGCGGAGTTCTTCCTATTTCCTGATGCCGCTCAGTCCGCTTTGTACAGCTCTGCCACCAGCTCGACTACTGGAGATGGATACACTAACACTACCGCATTTTCATCTTCTTTTACTACCACCGGACCCACTGGTGAAGCATCTATCCCTAATGATTGCTTTGTTCTCCGACTTCTATCGAACCCTCCTAATGCTGGCTCTGACTTCTCTACGGCGTGGCCTTCGGTTGGCGGCGTTGCTGCCTCTACTACCATCGCTAACCAAACGGCTCGTGGTGCTTTCGTAGCTGGTGCTGCTACTGCTAACGCTATTATGGGAACGTGGAACTACATGCTTAAGGTTAAGCTAACTGATCTTCATCCGATCTTCAAGGAGCTCGATTTGATGGCTAACCCTCAAATCCGCCTGCGTTTCCGCGTCAATCAGGGTACTTCGTCTGTTGCTGTAGATGCTTCGAAGGGCATGTCGCTAACCAGTACTACTCTCGCGAGTGGTAATGTGTGTCCTGTGATGGTTGCGGCATCTTCTACTGGTAGTCCTATGGCTGGTGTTTTTGCTGCTTCTGCCCCGTTCAGGATTTCGTGGGGTGCTGTTGTCAATGCGCTTGAGCCTAATATTGATGGTACTTACATGCCATTCACTACTTCCCGTCTGTATGTACGTACCGTTCGTACATCTTGAGAACCCTCAGGCAATTATCTCCAAGCCTGTGAAGAAGGTTCGATACAATGATTGCTATGCTCAATGGTTCTACCAGCGTGCTGGTACTGGTAAGCAATCGACTCAGCTTAATGCTGCATTCGATCTTCAGCTATCGGCTTCTGTTAAGAATGCTAAGTACGTTATTCTCCTCCCTTTGCTGAGCTGACTGGTAGTTTCGCTTCCGCGGCTGTACAAGAGTTCCAGAGTCCGTTTGATTCGGCTCCCTGGACTCTTCACCCTGGTTCCAGTATCCGCAACTTTAACGTTCGTATTGGTTCCCAGCAGACGTTTGACATCAGCCACGACTATGACTTCCACCACTTCACTAATGAAATCGCTAAGATCGCTTCGATTAATGGTGATCTGACTCCTGAGCTGGTGAATGGTCTTCTTGTCTATCAGACCTGGTCGCTAACTAACCGCGTTCTGATTGCTGACGTTAGTCGACTAACGGAACGTGATGTACCTCAGGCCATTCAGGTCCAAGGTGTTAATGCTGGTTGCCAGGGTACAAACATGCTCGTATTGGTTGTGAGTGAGCAAGAGCTCTCCTACGATCGTCTAACGGGTGAGGTTCTTGATTTCACTACGGCTTAAATAATTAATATTTTGATAAAGTATGCTAGCTATCTATATAGATACCATGGACACAACTATTACGTTCGGCAAGTACAAAGACTGCTCTATCCAGACGGTGTACGAAAAGGATCCTAGCTAGTGTCGCTGGCTTCGTAATCAACCAAATTTAGATGAGGAAATTGCCAGTTTTCTTATGAGCAAGTTTGCAAATGGATCCGATGATGGATCGTACCTTCTAAATTTCGGGAAGTACAAGGGCAAGTCCGTAAAGCAAGTATTTGCTATTGATGAACAATATCTACAGTGGTTGCGTGCATCCAAATTCGTAACTGAAAAGGCGCCGAAGCTATGTGCTGCTATTGATGAGCTGATGTAAGACAATGACTTCTTTTTCTCTCAATAACCCATATGAAACTTGAAAGGAAAACAAAGTATGACTGGATTCATTGCATTGAAGTAAATCCATTAGTTCGCTCATCATTCACCAAGATGTTAGCAGTTACATCGAGTGGTTTTATGCTCCATAAATGCTCGTTCTCCGAAGTTGGCATGGTCAAAACCCAAGCTTTATGCTTTGGGTAAGTACAATGATGCGCGTAATTTTAACGCTTCATAGACTTACCAAATGGACATGAAACGTTATGATGGAGTCGAGCCATAAAAATAATATCCATCATTTTCTCTGCTTTATCAATATCCGATACTGCTACAGAGAATTTACTTATCGGGTGGATCCAGCACCTTTCCTTCGATTTCGATTTTGAACACAGCTCACCAGTTTTCATAATAAAGATGCGCATTGTTAATATTGAAACCTTGCCTATATACTTAGTAGTTTATCCTTCAGGATCAATCTAAATTTGGTTTTCAAAATCTATCCGAGTCTTTTTCAGACTCAAGGAGGTTGTGAAACTATATCTGAAGTGTTGCCTGCTCCTCTCACTCTCAGGTGGTCGAGAGGTTGTCCTCGTTGAAACCACCGGCTGTCGCTTCTAAGGAGACGAGAGCATTTAAAACTACTTCTGAAGTGGTGGCGCTTTCTCTCGTTCTAAGGTGGTCGAGAGGTTGTGTCGTCAAAGTCGTAGCATTGCATTCGAAACGGTTAGCCCTAATCTCCTTGTTAAATAAAGCTAAGAAAAAAAACTGTCGGTGTAATGTGATGGCTATTACTACTAACGGTACATACAGGGGAAACGTAGTGAAAGGCATGTAAGTTCCATCAATAGTGGGTTCAAGTGCATTGGCAACAGCACCCCAAGAAACTGCAATCGAACCCGCAACAGAAAGTGCGCTATTCATTGGATTGTTACTTGCAGATGAAGCAACCATAAATGGACAAGTATTACCGCTCGAAAGTGTAGTACTCGTTAGCGTCATTCTAAGGGAGCTATCAATATCGATAGCTGAAGTGCCCTGATTAACGCGGAAACGAAGACGGATTTGTGGGTTAGCCATCAAGTCAAGCTCCTTAAAAGTCGGGTGAAGATCCACAAGTTTGATTTTCAACATATAGTTCCACGTTCCCATAATAGCACCAGCAGCACCAGATCCAGCTGCGAAAGCACCACGTCCCAGCTGATTAGCGATGGTAGTTGTTGCAGCAGCAGCACCGGTAGATGGCCAAGTCGTAGATGAGTCAGCACCAGCATTTGGACGGTTTGAAAGAAGACGCTTTGCAAAACCATCATTTGCAACTGACGCTGTAGCAGAAACAGTACCGGCGACGAAGGAGGTCGAGATTGCCGTGTTATTCGAATACCCATCTCCAGCATTAACAGCTGTAGCGCTGTACTTGGTTGATTGAGCAGCATCCGGGTATAGAAACGATTCAGCCCCACGCTTCTCGACAAACTGAGGACTGTACCCGGTCTGAGCGCGGATAATGTTCCAGAACAGCTTGTAGTCTGCCATCGAGACAATGGTTTTACCATTGAGTTCAAGCGACATCGTATCGATGACGCTAAAGTTGCCACACTTGGGAGCAACACAAAATCGGTTGGCTGCATACTGTACATTTGTAGCGTGCGTATTCTTCATCGATACCTCGTATGGTAGCATGATGTACGCATCACGAAGGCAGCCGTAGTGTCAATAGTAAAAACGCCATTTTGGTACGAGCCTTGATTAAGATCGATTACAAACGGCACACGCTTGCCAGAGGAGACTTTAATCTCCGGATCGCTCTTGAGAGAGCTCTGGTACAAATACTGGTCGGATAGTTGAGTTTCACGCATTGTTGAGATTCTATATGACATGTAATATACTTGTTCAAAATTAATTATTATGAAGCTCGTCAAGCCTATCACATCCGACCACGATCTTATCGAACTTGCCAAGCGTATTGGGGTACATCTCGATGATATCTTTGAATCAAGTGAGATAACGAAGTCGCTCCCAAAGAAAGGTACATATCTGATTTTGCTACGACAAGCTAATATGGATGTAGGACACTGGACGGCCGTTAATGATGGTGAATTCTTCGATTCAATGGGCGAGGCAACCCCAACAAAGTACGGAATCGGTAAGTACAACCCTTAACAATACCAAGGTACGTATGGCAACTATTGTGGAATATGGTGTATGCTCTGGTTAAATTGCAAACAAAAAAACAAGATGAGTATATTAAATCGATTCAGAGATCTGAATTTAACTATTTTGACTTAGCCATTTTTGATGCTTCTTAGATCTGGAATGGACAGCTTTGTGTGATAACGTATATTTTCCACCACATTCACAGTGGTGCTTCTCATTTTTCTTTGCGTTAAGGGCTTCTCTGTTAGCTTCTCGATATGCTTTCTTATACTGTCTATTATAAAGCTTAGTGGTTCTGAATGGATTATACTTATTGACACAGTTTATTTTATTAATCCATAATTGTCCATAGGCTTCAAGGTGAGTACGATCTTCCACTTCGTTACTTTTGATCAGGACCAGTTTAAACTGATCAAACTCATGTTGTTGAAAGTAAGTGTAGATTGCCATACCCCGATGCTTATCACTTAGCCATTCGTGGTAATGTTTCTTATGCATCTGCCATCTCTTACGGGGTTCATTAAACGTAGAACCAACGTAGTGAATGTCGCTTTCCAAATGGATGATACGATAGATATGTCCGATCATGGTACAAATGTACTATTACTATATAATATACTACATTATTTATCGGAATAGTATGCATTTTCTATTTATATATATATATATATAGCAATAATGTATCGCGAACTAACTATTTCAAGCGATGTACCAGCTCCCAAGCTGACCAAAGCTCTCAAGACTGGTAAGCTAAGTCTGACAGCTGATCAACTCAAGGGTAGTGGCTCTGTTATCCATCTCCATCCAGCCTCTTATGAGAAGGTGATCAAAGCTCGAAAGGCAAGTCGTGGCGTGCGTCTTGACATTACCAGGCATGAAATTAAGAAGGGTTATAAGCGAGCCCAAGGAGGCTCTATTTGGGGTAAGATTAAGTCTGGTCTATCCTCCGCGTTCAAATTTGTAAAGAATAGTGGATTACTCAGCAAAGGACTTGATGCAGCAGTACCAGCTCTTGCAACGGCATTTGGAGCTCCTCAAGCCGCAATCCCTGCCAGAGCAGCAATTAAGTCATTGACAGGAGTCGGCATATACGACTCTGACAGCGATGTGGAGAAAGAAGGTGGTCGTCTATCAATTGCAGATGTGAGGAAGACAGCAAAGCATGCTCTATCCTATGCACAACGTAAAGGAGTTCTAACCGATGCAGTTGATGCTGGAGAGAAGTTTCTACTGAGTAAGGCAACGAAGCCTGAGCGTGGGGATCTAATTAAGTCTATTCGAGGCGAGGTCCGTCGTCGTTATGGAGTAGGAGTAGCCACGAAGGGTAAGAAATTTGCTAAGGATTCAAAAGAAGCTAAGGATCACATGGCTAAGATTCGAGCTATGAGGAAGAAGCCTGTGATAGCTAGATCATTTCGATTATGAGCTTTTGATTAAAAAAAAGTAGTGTTAGCCAACTTATTTTTTGGTCTCAGCAAGAGCATGATTGAGACGGAAGTGTCGCGGAACTTGACCTTCTGATCATTCTGATTATAGATACTGATCGTGATTGAGGTACGCGAGCCATTGAGACAGTTCATCCAAGCATACTGACTCGGCTTGTATGAAATTAGCTGACACACCTGAGCATCACCTCGATCGAATGCACTCAGAATATCGCCAGATGCAACGTAGTCATTTTTGATCAGATCACAGCGAACGATGTATGAGTTGGTAGGGTAAATCTGAGGAATGATATTCGAGAGCTGAGCACTTGCAACCGTCGCAGAGGTAGAAGGATACGTACCAGCAGGAAGTCCTACTACCTTCCCAAAAGACGCGTTATCAATGATTAGTCGAGGAACACGAATAGTAGTCGGCAACCAGTACCTCCAGAGGAGTACAATCCTGAAGCAGGTCTTACCCAAGTACCACCTGTACTAGGTAGAGACGTTGGTGTAGGGCTGAAATCAAACTGGCCAGCATAATACACGCTATTCTCTGATAATTGGATATAGAAGACATTTTCCCCAGATGGATTGATCAAATACGATCTAGCATTAACGAGAGCCATCTGAATGCTCCGACTAATATCAGAGAGTGTTATACTGATTGTCGATGTTGTTCCGGCAGTAGGAACTTCAATTTTCAAGCTATTTTTTTCCAGAACTGAGCAGCATCGATATTGTATTCGGAGTTGTACATCGTGATGTATTGAACAGCACAAGCTACATCACGAAAGTCAGCATCCGAACCAGGAAAAGAATACTTCTAAGACGAATTGTATCCATCTAGAACGAGATTAGTAGAGTCAAGTTTCAGAAAGCTTGCCATATTGATTAGTACATGATTCTAACCATATTTCTGATCGATAAATTGAAATTAGTCTTCAATCGTGATTGGTCTGTCAAAATTGTATCTGATTTGACCTTTGACAGAATCTATGAACAACATTTGTCCTTTGCGCTAAGTGGCTTAATTATAGTAAATGACGATTGATCGATCATCAACGCCCTTGATGTTGAAATCACGTACAACCATCTGAAGATCACACTTCGAATTAGCCTTTAGGATCGCTACATACTCCGAATTCAATCGAATCATCTTATCAGTAGCAAAGTAGCTGTGGCTTAGGAGTATGGTACTTAATTTGAAGTGTCGGCCCCTGGTGTAGTAATGTGAGAAGATATTCTTTTGAAGTAGCTTATCGTTGCTGTAGTCATCAGCGATGGACCAAGGACCACCATTCTAAATAATTGATTAATGTCAAGTGCTGGGATATCACCCATAGCGGCTGACTTGTAATTTTTCGGTAGCGAACCACCGTCGTTTGGAATAGCGCTCATGACTAAAATCGTTTGATCTATATAGGATTAAACAAAATGAGTTCTGGTTTTTGATATCCACAACCAACTTTCCAATCATCAATCTATTACCCCGCGTTCAATCTAGCATTGGACACCAGTGGTTATCTAACCTTTGATTACGCGCAAACTCTGTATTTGAGTAAGGATGATTACAGGATGAACTACCTTAGCGGAGTAGTGCCAGGAACGGCATCGAAAGGATCTGCTCTTGTTCTGGGTGCTTCAGGTAATATCTCCGGCATTTCATCGCTAAGTGCCACTAACATTACTGGTACGCTACAAACAGCTTCTCAACCGAATATCACTTCGGTTGGAAATTTATCGTTCAGTGGATCATCGCGCTCGATATCGATAACAGGCGCTTCAAGCTACATCGATTGTCGAGAATATCGCCAGAACGGGAATACGTACGATCTTCGTCTCCTACAATACATATCCGGAGTTAGTTTTGGCAGTGCTACAGCCAATAAAGTTTTATTATGCGACTCGAGATTAAATATCGCAAATATTAATATGGTATCGGCCAGTACAATTAGTTGCACGTACTTACGACAGGGTTCGACATATTATGATCTCTCTGGCTTCCTAACATCTATTCCGAGCTCGCTGACATTATCAAGTCTATATACGTCAGGAAACATCGATTCCGGTGGGTTCATCAATGGGTTCTTAGCATATGGCAACCAATCGCAAATTACGACAGTAGGATCGCTGACAGAGCTCGGTATCAACTCTACAGCAACAAATGAATAGATATCAATCAAAGGATCAGGGTATAGCTACTTAGATGGGAGTTATACCTGAATGATGACCCTATCTGGATCGAATATAACCCCAGTTCAATTTCAAACCGAAGTGAGCAACGGATCGAGTGGTACAAGTACCAACGCGACCTGGTTCGGTAATGACACTAATAATGATCTTCGATTTGGTATCAATAACTCGACGTCAATGATTTTAATTACGACAGGGCGCTTAGGACTTGGAACTACAACACCAAGCGCTCCTCTGCATATATCAGGTAGCAACAGTTTTGTTTTTGGTTCCGGTGGTTTAACCGTTTATAGGCTCCGAACGGACTCTGGCGCGACAGAGTCGGCTCTTGGACCGATCACATACAGCGTCGCCGGTATATTCGGAGGATACATCGCTTGTACAGCCATGGCAATGACGAGCGACCGCCGATTGGAGAAGAACATCCAGATTGCGCCACTCGATCGAATCAAGCGTCTCTACGATACCTGTGATGTAGTTTTGTATGACTGGATCGAATCGGAGAATCGCCCTGGTCAAGAGGTAGGCCTCATCGCTCAAGACCTCATCTCAGCTCACCTAACCGATTTAATCAGTATATTTTATAGGGATGATATCGAAGAAGGGAAAGATCCAACGCTTGAACCTGATAAGCAACAGCTAAACATTGATTACAGTCGGATTGCTGCATACAACATGAAAATGATTCAGCATATGTTGTCTGAGATTGAAGATCTGAAAAATCGTTTGGCTAATATAGAGCAATCATGAGGATTGAGCGCTGGGAGTTAAGTCCATCAAGTTCCAAGAAGTATCGAGTATGGGTACGCATTGATACTGGAAAGCTACGAAAAATTGATTTTGGTGATAGTAGATACCAACAATTTCGGGATCAAACCCCTTTGAAAGCGTACTCACACCTTGATCACAACGATCCAGAGCGTCGTAGGAGATACTATAGACGACACAAAGTTGATTATCCTCCGTATAGTGCCGATTTCCTATCGAAAAAATATCTTTGGTAGTGATATACAACATGGGTTGCGGACCGAGTAAAGAGCTCAAAACGAATTTGACTACCGATGACCCGCGTCAGATTGTGGGATCGACCATGCTCCAAGCTGAAAAAATTATTGTTCTTGGTGATAGTGTTTTCCTCCCCACCCAAACCCCCGAGGGAGAGTCTGCCATACTTGAGGTTTCTATCAGCGATAATAAAATTTCAGTCTATCGAGGCTGTGCAAATAGACTTGTACGAAGCGGTATTGCTTAGATAGCGAACGTCTTCACAGTTTTAGTTTTTTGTTGGTTGGTAAGCCCAGACGCGACCACCCTCTGTCTGAGTCGATGCATCATCCTTCCTGATAGACTTCTCAAGGTCAGTAGCCCAAACAGCTGCCTGAGTTTTCTGGGGGCGATCTTGAATGATCAGATTCTTCATAATGGCTCTAAGCTCGGCGACGTTGAGATCGGCGTTATCGCCATAGCTACCACCTGAACTGGAAATAATGCGTGGGTTGAAGAAGAACATGTTTCTACAGTAGTCGAGTTATAATTTCCTTAAACTCTTTATCGTCAATCATTCGATTGCTGTACATATCTACTGTGAGAGACTTGAGCTGCTTGATGATACTTGGATTGTCATTCCCTAACTCCATCTCTCCTTTAAGTTTATCGTACTCAGCTCTAAGTGTCTCCAGAGGGTCCGTTAGCTTATCATGAAAGTTGTACTGAAGATGAGTAATGGCGAGGATCTCTTTAAACAGCTTTTTATCATCGATACTGAGCTTATCGTAAACGGCTTGATCGATGTGGTTCTTATACACAAGGGTTCTGATCATGGTTTGGAGACTATCACTGATCTGGCATTTAGGTCCGCATTTACATCGATGGGGCTGTACGATTACAAGGGTTTTAGCATCAAGATCAGGCAAACGGATGTACTTGCTACCCAGCTGACGATAAACGTAGGCGCTTGGAGTCGCCAGAACTTGAATCTCATTGAGATTATAGGTTCTTCCACGACGAATTGCACCTTCCAATGGAGCAACACCAGCACCTCTTAGACCACGCCCCTTCAAGCCACTCCCACTAACTACATGAACCATATCATTAAGAACTCCTTTTACCTTTCGTTGATCTTGTCGGTCATTAAAGTCTTCTACATCTGTTTTTCCATGTAAAGCTTGAGTGTATTGCTTTGACTTCGCTGAATAGACTGCCTTTGTCGCTTTCATTGCTGCTCTTGCTGATTTTGAGTTTGACCCCTTCACTGCCTTTTTAGTTTCTTCATATCGCTTCTGCGCTTCACCATAAGCTTGAAAGGCTGCCTCCGAGTCATCATGAACCTTTTGCAAGTTATCGTCGTGATCATACTGCTCATTACTTTGACGCTTGATATCATAGGCCGATTTAAGGATCACCTCATTTACTATTTTGAGGTTATCATCAAGGTTTTTACGTCGTTGCTTATTTAGTTTCTTCTCTTTTACCAATTCAGCTGCTTCTTCATCACTTGATGGAAATGGATACTCAACATCCTTGAAATATCTATCCAAATCCGCAAATCCATCAAGCAGCGATAGAAATGTATCCATCCATCTGATACCTTCATTGGCCCCTTTCCAAGCTTCACCAGATACTTGTTTGTGTTCTCCATTTCTAATGTTTAGTGGTCTGGATCCAGATGGCTCACCAAAATAATATTTTGGATGGGGTTTAACATTATCAGTTGTCTGTACAATTGGTTTTAGTCGAAAAGGGATTTTAATACCCTTCGAATGAAGTTGTGTGTAATAATCAGTTAAGATCTTTTTAGCATCATTGTCCGCGTTGCTCAGCTTTGGGTTCATATCTTCATCGATACCACTCCTTGTGCCATATTTAGCTTCTCCGCCGTCTGGTGTGAAATCCTTTACGTCAATTTCCTCGTCATTCTTCCCGATTACCTCTAACTGAAGTCCTCTGCCTCTAATCATATTGATAAATGAACGTAGCGTAAGTTGCCAATTGACCGCCTTCGTGATCGCTTGTTTTGCTCGATTGCTACTCTTACCAAAGACGCTGATTGAATTACCATCGACCCATACATAACCATTTTCATCAACAGGTGATGATTTAACTGTCCCTTTAAGGATGGGAACAATCTTCTTTTCTAAACCATTGGCCTCAAGTTATATCTTATCTTTACTAATGGTCCAAAACAATTTGAGTTTGGTATCAGACTGATCACTCGCTGTTAAAGTTGAATTATCGAAGAGAAAATTGTCCTCTCGATGAAGAACGCTGCGAACTGCGATACGCAAGTCTCTGTTTGGTGCGATCAGCAATATCTCCTTCTGAAGCATTGACTCTTTTCCTTTTTGATCCAATATATTGCCATATCTGTTGGGGGGTATTTTTATCATCCTTCCCCATTTCGTCGCGTTCCCTCTTATCATTGATGTAATTGAGAAATCGAACGTCATTAGTTAGAACCACACGAATATGGTCATATGTTTCTGACCAATCGATGCTTGGAACTAAAACAAGCTTCTTCAATCTAATACTGTATATCTTAGCGCCATTTCCAATATAATACTTCGTTAGCTGACGTCCGTTAGACGCAAGAGGATGGATACCCAACTCTGCAAGAATAGGATAAACCTCATACATATCAGCAACCGCTTGTTTTGATCGCTTCTGTTCTTCGATTTCATCGATGGTTTCATCACTAAATAAGTTCTCATCCGCTGGTTTTTCATCCTCACCAACCTCAACATCAACTAATGAAGGCCTTGCTTGTGCTCCAGCATGATTAGTATCAGGCTTAGCAGTAGCTTCGGCATCTACCATAGTAGGAGTTGATACCTCAGGGTTTGTCTGGGAGTATTCATCAATCAGCGTTTTTTTAGGGCTCAGATGACTCTGATGTTGAGTCTGTCTGAGTTGTTGCAGTTGTTTTACTGGATGCTGTAGTAATTCCACTTGAAATGTCAGTAGCCGATGAAGCGACTTCGTACATCTCACGCTTCGTTTTAGCTTGACGAACGCGACGCTGAGCTCTTTCAAGAAGCTCCTGTCGTTTTTGCTCTCTCTGAGCGAGGGATGTGAAATTTGGAAACATCGTATCTATATGTTGTGAGCCATAAAAAATGAGTACTCAAATTACCAATAGCTCGGCATAACTGAGTCATGACGGGAAGGTAAGTAAGAATGGCAGATACGGTTTCGCTCATTGAGAAGATTCAAATAACGGTCTTTAATACAATGGAACGGGACGCCAAAGATTGCTTCCAATTCATGCTTGTACTTTTGATTGGCTACCGTTTTGCGAAATATGAAGCTGCATCAAGATTAAGCAACTCATTCTTGATTCGACTTACTTCTTGGATGATCCACAGCTTGCGTCGAAGTTTCACAAGCTCACGTTCTTTCTCTACACAGTTTGGGCACATTATTACGAGATCAGTGTCTATACATAAAGTCAGATAATTCATATTCTCACAAAAAATATTAAAAATAATATATGGGTCAAAGCTTACGGAGGATATCTCTATCAATTTAATTTTAAAAGCTAATCATGGCTCATTTTTTTAGCGTCCAATAATCTCTCTCAAGAGTTGATCTCCTGTTCTTATTGATTAACCGCAGATTATCTTGTGGCTCCCAAGAGTCAGGCTCATTACCAAGGCATCTTATCAGATATTTGTACCTTCCAGAGCGTATCTTCTTGTGATCCAAGATCTTCTCCGCCTCAAGAATATCGCCTCGACTAATAGTAGCATCTGTGGTCTCTGCTTTAACAAATTTAAGATCACTTGGTGCCTTGTAGAGGGTATGACCATTTTTTGAACGGATTTGGACTCGGTAGCCATCTATTCCAACGATTTTATAAACTACTTTGCTCCATCGAGCAGCTTCGTTATCAAATGTCTGCTTCTTGAGACGGTATAATACGCGTGATCCGATCTCAAACTCCTTCTCAATTGTATCGGCTTCCACCTGATTATGACTCAGATCCGCATCCAATTCTTTTGCCTTTTGCTTCAGTTGGGGTCATACCAATTGAGTGATGAAACGTGGTATTGTAGTTTTCGATAACATCGGCAATAAGCTTTGCGCAATCCTGTTGGGAGACATTTTAGTTAGTCTCTGCTTAAACGTTCTATTGAATCGCTCGATTTGTCCCATAGTAACGTGATCACCGGGATCGTTGTTGTAGTGCTCAATTTTCTTGGATTTGAAGTATTCTTGAGCCTGTGAGTTTATGAACTCGCTACCGTTATCCGTTGTCAGGATATCAACTTTGTGGAGGCGAACAAACGCTTTAAGCACTGCTAATACAGTTGGCGCAGTCTTGTTTGACATGAGCTTTGCGTAGCCCAACCTTGAGTTGATATTGATAGCTGTCAAAATTGGTCGCTTCTCCCAAAACGCAAGATCCATTTGCCAAGAGTTGGGGTTATGCGAAGCTATTTTGAAGCCGTTGAATCGCTTTTTCTGCTCCTGAAATCGTTGAATATCAGTCTGACTCGCATACCAATCCTTTACGATTTTGAAAGTTAACTTAGGATTTAACTCCTTTGCCTTATGATGTAGAGCTTGAGCTCCGATAAAGCCGGTTTTTGGGTCATAGTAGAGTTTCTTTAGTAGCGCGTCCATGATCTATATTTACATTTAAAAAAATCCCCAGTGGGTAGCTGCTTAATTATCAAGTGGTTCAGTCGTGATACCATCACCAAGTACTCGGCGTTTGTCATAGTAGTAGTTGAGCGCTGTTTTGTTTTGAGTATAGGTGATGATAGACTTGGTTTCTTTCGACAGTCAGAACCCCTTGTTTGTACCTTGTAGCGTGATGCGATCCCGTACAACAGTCTCAAACCCATCAGGATTAAGAACACCATTGTTTCGACCTCCTCCCTGCTGAGTACTCTTCGCTGAAACTTTTACCTTGTAAGATTCGTCAGGTAGATAGCAAATATAGTTCTTACTCGATAGTGAGACCATAGCATCACCTGACCATTCATCTTTGAACAAACCAGGAGTACGGCGATCAAACTTAGCTACCTCAGTGTAGTAGTCGCGTGGGAACCAATCGTATTTATGCTCCTTGAAGTGGGCACGTAGCTCAGGCTTGATACAGTCTTGAAACGGATTATCACAGCTGAAAGTGATATAAGCTGGATCAGTGTCCATCTTCTGATACTGGAAGTCAGAGCGGTCGAAGTAGAAATCTATGCAGTCGTAGTAGAACTGAAGCATACGTGGCTTAGCAAGCTGATAGATAGCAATCGATAAATGGATTGGGTTCTTGTTATTAATACGGCGTTTCTTCATGGTGATTTCACACGCATCATTAAGCTCTTCCAACCCATGGAACGTAAAGTCTTCGATCTTGTTCTTAATTGCTTTGTCGCTCGACTCATACTTACCTCTTTGTGCTTGCTCATGTCCATTCCAGATCGACCAAAAGCACTGTTGCCTACAAGTTTCATCATCTCAGCAATCATAGCGTTAGACTTATCAACATCACCCTCTCGTCGAGCATTTGATACAGCCTCCATAAAGGGAGCAAAAGCCTTGTGAGAGCTAGTCTTGACAAAGCAGTAAGTCTTGGTGATCTCCATACCATGAGAGAGGTACCACTTGAGCAAAGGAGTGTAGATGAGAATCTTTTCACCAAAGTAGCTACCAATCAACTTGCGAGCTGGCTTTGCTCGGCTTTGCTTGCGCGCCTCATTGTGATCGAACATGTGCTTACCAATGATGCTCTCATTTGTATAGTCGATCCGTACATTCTTGAAAATTGGAGTCATCTCACCAAAGTACTGTTTGAGGTTCTCTGGTGTGTGAATATCACACTCGAGAAAGCCAAATATTTTATCGGTCTTGATATCGTCGATGATACCTTCATGCGCTTCCACGTAGTCAATCGACCGCATGGCATCTCATTACCAAGTGCCCACAGGTATAGAGCGTTAGCATCGTATCTGATAATTTTCTTACAGACCTTGCCACCACGAATCTTCGTCTCATTACGTTTAGCGTAGCGATTGAAGATAATAGATGGACCTCCGGCGATGTTGGCCTTCATCTTAGCGTAGATATCCTTTTCCTCCCGATCAATAGCATATACCAGTCTATCCGCGTTGAACTCAAGCAAATTCTTGTATCGAAATCCCCCGAGGGACATATCTTTACGAGCGGGGTTGCACTTCACACAGCTGATCAAGATGTTGCCGTCGATGTGGCCAAGATTATTGTTGATACGGTCAGCTGAAGCGGTGTCAGCGGTCAGCTGGCAGTAGCATAGACCACATAGATACTTTTGCTTTTGCAGCAATGTATTCAAGTGCTCAAGTGTCTTACCAAATTTTCGCTTTGCCTTAGCATCCTGACTCTTGTATCCACTCATTCGCTTAGCTGGGAATTGGAATGCGTTAGTTGGCTTCTTATCCGGATATTGGAGATTATAGAAGCAGGTCTGATACATCACCTTCTCCGAAAGACCAGGTAGCAACACTCCATCCGCAAACATATCCAGATCGAAGCGCTTAAAGAGTTTTCCTTGAGCCTTGATAGCCTTGATGAATGGGACTACGTCGAGATTGTTGTACCAGATCAGTAGGTCCTTGATTGATTTCATCTCGTAGTACTCCCACACGAACTTCACTCGATCGTAGTCATCATCGGTGATACTTGTTCCACGGAGCTTGCTGTCAAAAGCTGACTTAGGCGGGATAGTAGTCTGGTTTAGAACATTGAACGCGGTGATGTACTCGTATGGAAAAAGACCCTTACCAAGACCACAGACACATCTAATTTTGTCATCACATTTGCAGCCACCGAGATATAGTGTGAGATACTTATCGTAGCTGGTACCAGCAGGTACATAGTTGCTAATATCGAGCATTTTCATGTCCGATGTAGCAATGCACATGTAGCTGGGATTCTTGATGACGGATTCGATATTGTCGGTACCGATAACAGCAAACAAATCCTTCTTAATCAAGTTAATATCGTATCAACCAGAATTGAAACCGAATACTGGTACCTGATCAAGCTGCTGTTTCAGTTTCCCGTAATCAGTCCTTTGCTTACCAAAGCCAAGACTGCTGTGAAAGTCAAAGAAGCTGGCATACTTTCCTTCTCCAATCCAACTCTCCACATCAGACATGTTATAGGTCTTGCCAAGATTGACTCCTGGAATTTCCATACCTGTCCGACCGTGAGCATTGATGATTTTCTGTAGAAGCGACTTGTATTTATTGACATTGTACTGCTGGATCTTCACGGATACATCACCGATGTATTTGAACATATCCGTAAGTAGCACCTTTGGATCGTCATTTACAAAGCAACGCACCTCGTCGGTTAAGCTATCAGCTACTGATACAGACACCGGAATGTGCTCGTTCGTGAAGACAGTATTCTCCCCGTGTTGAGTCGCAGTAGGCTTAAGAATGGCCTCAAAGTCATAAACGATGAAGTGGTCGATGTACTGATCAGCATCCTTGATGGAATACTTCGTACGCAATGATCGTATCGCGTTCTGAGCTGGTTTGTAGATAGTTGGCTCAGCGGGGAAGCTCTCAATATTCACAAGCTCACACTGATTCTTCTTGTGATTTTTTAGTCTTTCAGCGCTGACGACCACCATTTCACACTTAGGACATTGATACTTAGACGGAAGCATATCGATGCTCTTAATGCAGAGAGCGTGATTCTCATGCGATAAAATATTCAGAGCTTCGTATCCCTTGCCCGATCTACGGATGCATTCTACATTTCCAGAAGCTACATCCATCTCATATACGTTAACACCAAGTTGGAAGCAATCCTCAACCTCATCGAACTGTAGCAGGTCAATGGGCTTGAAGCTTCGAAACAGGCTCAACGAATATTTAACCCCCTTGAAAGAGCAGTGAATGCCTCCTTTACGTGAGCCTGAATTTTTCGAGGATCCTTCTTTGGACTCGTGAATGTATGCCAGGCGATACAGTGGAAGACGCACTTGTTATTGGTCTTAGGGAAGTTGATCACATGCTTGTTTTCGCGAATAATCTTAGGGGTGACAGCTTCGCTATCCCCCAGAGCATGATCCCGATGGTCGATGAAAATCTTGAATGCAGTGATCGCCTTGAGTTTATACCCTCAGCTGGGATAGTTCAGTTTGTCAGCCAACTCCATAGAACGAATTTCCGAAATCACCTTCTTTCGAATATCAGTCTTGCTGTTGACAGCGACAGGCTTATTGAGCACATAAGTGTTAGCGAGATTCGGATAGAAGTAGCGAGTATCATCAGGATCGGTCTTGCTTACAAGTTCGTACCCGAGAGCAATATTTATCTTAAACGCACTCGTTTGAGTCGAAACGTTCTCGAGCTTGTTGTAAAAATCAGAAGGTTCGACACCCTCGTACAAGTGTGATTCCATGTACCATTGTAAAAACGGTACTTAGGATCAGCCTTGTAGTCAGGCGATAAGTGTTTCTCAAGGGTTTCAATCGAAACATTGTACTGCTTAGCTACCAATCTTTTGTTGATTGGGCGCGAAACGTTGCTAACATAAACCATTTTACCCGTTCTACCACGCACCTTAACACGGTAGCTACTACCCCATTTGATAGGTTGGATATTTAATCTCTTTAATCCTTCGAGCTCGTATGCAAACGTGTTGCCTATATATGATTGGCTATATTATTCCCCGTAGATATGACTGTATAATTATTTGACCTTGTATCAGGCTCGACTTTATATCTTAGTCATCTACAAAATATTCTGAAATTAATTAATTCAAATATTTGGCTTATACTTTTTTGGAGGTTTTAAGCCATTGTCATTGACTATATTGGGATTGACTTCTTATTTGAGAAAAAACAATAATTAATAAATTCAGTTCGGTTTCGTTGTTAGGTTCGGGTTTGTCTTCAATAAGTTCGGTTTTAGGCTTACGCTTTCCAGCTCGAATTTGGTATCTATTCTTATCGTCGTAGCTCTTTTGGTATGACAAGCGAGCGTCCCGTGTGCGCTGATAGTAGCGCTTTTGTGCGGCCTCGATTCGCTCTTTGTTAGCTTGGTATTGCTCGGCTGAGTACGCCATCTTTATATATTACTAACTTTATATTTATCAGAAATAAGCATTAATTAATTGGTGACTCACTCAAATGGAAAACTTACTACCTTTCAACCACAATCACATGCAAAACAATCGGACCAATGAGCTCATCACAGATATTGAAAGATACTCGTCGATGCATTCACTACATGGCACTGTATACAGACTACAAACTATAGCTCATCCTTTGTTTCAACTTCGGTATCTGGTGGCAACGAAGACGGTAATTCGGGGAGTACTCCATGAAATGTGTAACCATAGGATTGATACTGCTCGTTCTTCGCTGAGCCATCAAGTCCACCACCAAGATATCCCACTGGTACTCCCCTTTTGGTGCACACAATCGCGCTTCCAGATAGATCAGGAGCTGACAAAGATGAGAGAGCCATTTGGTTTCCGCTCCAACCGATGATTTTAGCTGGAATGATGGCGTAAGCATGATTAAAATCTTGATCTTCAAGAGCGCTAGGGAATCCGAACACGTCAACACTCATCGTGTCATTCACCTTAAGGGACATTGTACATCGGACGAGCTTGTTATCTCGTGGCAAAGCAACTTCGAAGATTGCGAAGTCGAACGCAGCCGAACTACGCCAGCATGTGTCACTATCAAGGCTGAATCGGTGGACTTCTTCCGGCTTCGTCCTATCGGGAAGGAGCTGCTCCACCACAACTTGAGGCTTGTCTAATCTAGCTGATGATTTCATCGCTGCCGTCCGTGGAGATTTACGACGTGATTGCTTTGCAACATCGGCGTCCTTAACATTGGTGTCCTTCCTTTTCCTTCCACTTGTTTTCATCCGAGGGTGGTGTCGCAGATACCGTTTGATTTCCTTCGTGAAGTCAGCACTCAAGTGATCAGTGAATGTGTCGTCGGCCCACATGTGCAAGTTCGTCAGCAGATACAAGTGCGTCGACGTTAGATCCACAACCACTGCTGTTCCTGAGCATACATCTTCTGAGGAAACTCTGACAACTGAGTTCCACATATTCGATTGAACTTGAGGATCCACGGTAGACAAGTCCTTCGCGCTCCATGCGTCATCCTCCACGACACGCTCCGGAATCACCACCAGCACGTGAACTTCGCCCTCAGCAGGTCCAAAATTCTTTCCGAAATGCTTGTCATTGTTGATCCACAACGTGGGATCCATCTTCTCAAAGCCTTGGAGGTGTCCATCTCCATCGAGCGTTACAGCTGCCGCTCCAGCCCCATCCAGCCATCCCCCGTCCTTCTTCTTCGCCAGGAACAGCTGCGGCTTGTCCGCAGGAAACTGGTACATCTTCTCCGCCTTGATCGCCTTCTTCAATTTATCCACCGAGTCGCTCTCATCTACCCTCACCGAGAACGCGCTTTCCGCCACCAACGATCGCACAGAAGAGCTTCACCATTTTTCCCCCTCATTCCGGAATGAGGAAGAAGGGAGAGAATTTCTGGGCGTATTGAAGCGGAAATGAAGGCGTGTCATATAGACTTCCAACCAATGATGAGACGCCACGCGTTGCGCTATTTCTGGCGGTTGTAAACTGTTCTATTGAATTTATCAGCGTTCCGGTATAGATTTAATTCTGTTCGCTCCAAGGTAGCCCAATATAAAGGCTCTCGCTCTCAGCTGGAACGGTCGTCGAGATCTCAGTCGTCGAGCGGCTCTGAAACTACCTCAAGATTCAAAAGATCTTTCTCACTCTCTCAGGTGGTCGAGAGGTTGCGTCGTCGAAATAGCAGCTGCCTCGAAAGAACGTTCCAGGATTGGTCTCGTTGGTAAATTACGGTAAGGAAAAAAATTGGCGGCGTAATGTTCCACTATATACTGCTCCCGCCGATGCTGCTGCAGCAATCAAGAAAGAAGATCATGACGACAAGGACGACAACGACAAGGACGACAAGAAGGAACATTTCGGATGGGGTCTCGGTGGAGGTCTTGGTGGTTGGGGACTTGGCGGCTGGGGTGGCTGGGGAGGTTGGGGTGGCTTTGGACCCTACCGCTTCAGTTTCATGTGCGGTGGCGTCCCCGGCTGGGCCTATCCGTTGGGCTACTGGGACAGGTTTGGTGCGGGTCTGTATGGCGGCGGGTGTGGACTTGGCGTTCCTTATGGTGGTCTATACTACTGCTAAGTTCGTCAGCGGTGGGGCAGCTCTAGGTTGCCATATAGTTTAGCTACTTTTCCGTTCACAACACAGGCTTACAGCTAATAACGACGGGTTTGTTTGGACAGTTTCTAGCTTAAATCGATCGACAGTAATCAGCAACTATCACCAATGAGAGAGAGAGAGCAACTACGTCAAGTTAAAATCGAGTTTTGAGGTTGTATGAATGTAAGTGCCTCATTATTTACTCTCCCCATGAAGCTCGAATCTCTCAATCTACGATATGTCGCCGCATTGGCTTAATTTTGTTTGGCTGGTAGAATACAAACTCTAGTTCATGCCTAAGAAAGCAGGTTGCTCTGTTAGTCGGTGGAGACTTTTATTTTATTAAGAAACTATTTTAATAGTATAGCATTAGTAACAGCTGAAGCAAAGGCTATTATCCAACTGATTAGTGAATGAGAAACGAATTAGTAGCTCTACAAACTGTTAGTTGACTGAGTTGCAAATACTTCTACTGAATCCTAAATTATTTGCTCGATGCTCAAGTCAGGATGTGAATTTTTAATTATAACATACATAGCACATCAAAGACAAACATTAATAGTAAAACTCTACCCGTCCATAATAATTACAACAGTAAAATGGAAAATGATGCGTATCTGGTTTTGAGGTCTAGTGATCCCAGCGTCAGGAGCAAGTCGATCATGCCCTTGATGCCGATGCTATGGCCCGTAACGTCCTTCAGGTTTCCGTCGTAAGGACGTAGAGGTTCCCCTCCACGCCCAACTCTCTTCAGTACGCGTTGGTACACTATCGAGGCCACAGCACCCGAATCAATTAACAGATTCGCCGGAGGACAGTCGACGTACCCACCCGACAACGCTTCCAGTCCATTCACCGAGCCGATGGCTTGTTTTCCAGGAGGGGCCACGGCACTCTCTTTGCCGACAGTCACATCGTCGCTCGACTTCCCGACCGACTTCGCGTCAGCCTCCCTGACCCTCCTCTGGTCGACTACTACTTGGACGCCGTCGAGTAGACTGTTCTCTCCGGGCGAGTCGTCGTCGATGTCAGGCAACGCTTCCGGTCAAGTCACAAAGAGTGACGAACAATCGAAAGCCACTTTCTTCGGCACAGGGCCCGCTTCACTCGGGCCTGAGAGAGCCGACAGACGTTACCTTTATGACCTCTCGAGAGGATCTTTGCCTTGATCGACTCGCCGTTCCTACTGTACATTTTGGCAGCGCGGGTCGTGACTACTTCCAGTTCATCATTCTCTAAGGGCCCGCCTATTTCGTATGACTTGAAGCGGATCCTGTCACTGAGGGTGCGATCTAAAGCGTACCACTCTGTCGAGATCAGGGCGCCACAAAACGCCACACAAGGGAGAGCCTTTAGAGTTCTCATCCCTTGCCAGGTCGAACACTACTATGCGGATCACCGCTGGTAGGGCTGCCGATGGGGTTTCGTCGTAAGACCTCTCGGTTACAGCCAGCTACGATGCAGGGTCTTCGGCTTCGCCCAGAGTGCCACCCACATTCTTCAGGATGGCAGCTTCCTCGGCAGGGGTCAGACAGAACGGCTTCCTTACTCGAGGAAAGCGAGCAATCTCCGCAACAATCACGTTAAGTCCCCCCCCCCCGACATCCCTTTCATCGGAAGCCGAGTCGCATGCTGGTCCGACACGGTTCACCCTCTCGGGCTCTCCATTAGTGCGACCGAAGTCACGATTGCACGTTAGGCCTCAGCCGATGATGCAAGCGTCTTCCGGTACCAGGTTAACCAGTACTCTGGTGTCGACCGTTTGCCAGGCGAGGATTCTCGAGTTCTCGCCAGCGTGTCCTTTGGGACTCCTAGCAGCGCACTCATCTCGACGAGCGAGAGGCTCTTCAACTCCTCTGCGTTCAGCCGCATCCTTCTCTTCAGCTCGACCTCGTCAAGCGGACGCAACAGCTCTTCGAATTCCTTCTCGTACTCCTCTTCTTCAGAGTCTGCACCTATGGAGGACCCTTGCATCATTAGGTCGATCTCGCGAGGCGTGAAGAGTCTCGCATGCGGCGGCTTTCCTCTCTGACCACCGCCTCCTCCCCGTTCAGGGTTCACTAGTCCCTTTTCGGCGGGCAGCTTCTCGCCGCCAGGTGCACGGAGGGCATCTTCAAACCGAACGCCCTTCACAGGCGTTGGTACTGGTCTTGGAGAGACAGCGGGCATCTCGACCGAATCCTCCTTTTTCACTGTCCGACAGGGCAGCGTCCACACTGACGCTTGCTATTGTCTTCAGTCGGACCATTTCTACATCCGCGCTCCGAGTATCCAGCGCGAATTCCATAGGCGCGCCCGCCCCCTCACTTTCATCGTCGAAAGTTTCTCCCTCGTCAGTATGGTTATGGCGTTCGGCTCTGCCAGCATCTCTCGCTACCCTTTTGGGCACGGTATCATTCTCCGGGAGGGGTTCCTCGTGGGGTTCCACGCTACGGTCTAGCGCGTCGAAGGGCTCATGTCCGCCGTTATTGCCCAACTTCATTTTAGAGTTTTCATACACACCCTTCCGTCTCTTGGTAGTGTCGTTAAGAGACCCACGATTAATTCATCCGAAAGCTTCATCGTGCACAGAGTCGCGACAAGAGGCGCAGTCGCAATCACCACGCTCGTCTTCTACTTTCGAGAGGGGATCCCCCCATGTTCTCCGATCACGGCCACGGTCTCGATCAGCTGCTTCGGGTCGCACTCCTCCATCTCATCGACGCTCACCAGCGTCGGGTCTGTAATGCAGCCCTTCACTTCACTGTCAGCGCTCGGTTCACGCCCTGTTTCGGGGGCTTTCCTTACCCCGGCGGTCACGGTTTTCTCGGCCACTCGCAGTTCGTTTTCTCCGACGGCGCTAGCAGGCATCGCCTGATCTTCACTCAAGGGTTTTCTCCTATAATCGTCACGTCACTTTCTTCTACACCTCCGACGCCAGCCCGATAGGCCAGCGACTCATGCTGTTTCTCTACGTTTTCAAGGGCCGTCTCATTGGGGCTGCCACAGTCTACGCTCCTTTCTCTCACAGGAGTCATCTCGGGGGCGCACCACATTCGCCCGACATCCTGTCTTCCTCCCAACGGTTTTACGTAGCCGTAGTTCCTCTCATTATCATTACCAAACTCGCTTTCGGGGTAGTACTCTGACACCACATTGTCACCGTATCCATACGTAGTGCAATCACTTTTATAGCACTGATCCCCATACACACCACCATTCTCCATCATGTTTATGCTCGTCGTTCATCTCGTCCGACACCGGAGCCACGTAACCAGCTCCAGCGCGTCCTTGGATCACTTCAGCTTTGCACGCTTCCTTACTTGTAGCGCCCGGAGCAACCCGTTCTGTGCCGACCACTTGACAGGAGAAAGGAGCGACACTCCCTTCCCCTCCCTCCTGCCACCTTCAATGCTGGGCCGGAGCGGACCCCTGCACGGGTGCCGTCCCCCCTGCATCTTGGCTCGCTAAGGCCAACAACGCCTTCTTCGCCGGACATTCGGCCATACGGTGGTCGGGCTGACGCAAAATCAACACTTTGCAACGCCACTCGGACGAGGACCACCGTTCCCGTTTGGTGTTGCCCACTGCCACTTCCAGCTATTCCGGCTAGTTGACCACGGTTGCTGCTACCGTAATTCGACTGTCGAGGAGTCGTGCACTCGAACGCCACGAGACCTCGCTGACGGCAATTATTGCACGTCATGTTGTTGTACCGACAGGTCTCCCGACGACAACCCAGCAGGTTGCATCGCCCGCACACGCTAATCCCGTCTTGCGTGAACTTGTCCGGCCCCATCTGCCGTCCGGTACCAACCACGTTTGTGGTATTCTCCGTCACCACCGAGATGTTCTGGAAGTACTCATCGTGGACAGCGGCAGTGAGGTCGACCCTTCGCGGGGACCTGGACGAGCGCGCTAACTGCTGTTGTTGTAGCGTCAGTAGGTTTTGAGTCTGTTGCATCAGTGTGCCCTCGGAGATGGGCTTTGTCTTAGCTTCGCCCGCAAACTCAGACTCGTCCTCGTTCGGTAGGTGCATGCTCTTGTACAACAACACGGTCACTGCTTGTGGTATCGTGGTCACCATCGAGGTGGACAGGGCCATCTTCCGTTCCTTGTTCCTCAATCCAGCGAGGAAATACTGGTAACGCATCTGTGGATCGGAGCATTGAGCCGCATCGCACAGGCTCGACACAAAATCCGCCCAGACCTCAGCAGGCATGCCACTCTCGCGCTTGACGTTCTTCAGTCGCTCGATCATCTGAAGAGGGGTCTGGCAAATAAACTGGTTATGAAATCTCCTCCGAAGCCTTTCAAAGCATTTATATGTGAATACATCCACCAGTCTTCGCCAGTCTTGCCCTTCAGGCACTCCCGGAACTCACTGATTCTCACGGTCTCATTCAGACCTGTAGTAGCTCGCTCGAAAGCGTCCCAGAACGTCTGTGCGTTCTGAACAGTCGACTTGCAACAGTAGAACGGCTGAATGAGTCGCACAGCGTTCTTGACACTAGTCGGTAAGCCGTAGGCATATCCGTCGACGGCCGAGTCGCGCCTGACCGGTAAAGGAATCCCTCCTAGCGTAGGAGCACTTGGAGTCGGAGGTTCTGGCAAATTAGCGTCCCGCAACTGGTTCTGTAAAGCGCGTTGTTGCCGGGTTATCTCGGCCCAATCCAACGGTTGGAATACCGAGTTTCCGAACCCGAAACCCGGGGTTCCGGGGACCCCGTTGAGTGTGCAACCACCGTACTTGGCAACCGCCGTTCTAGGCGTGGTCGGGCTTATCAAAGGCTGAGATAAGTACATCGGCCCTCCGTACCCATAGTTCGATACGCCAGGAGTGGCCAGGTCGGAAGGGTTGGGCGCTTCATAGGCAACACTCAATCCGACTGAACCTTCCAAATTCGGCGCTCCGTACCCTTGGGTCATCGCGACTCCCGACGCCGAAGGGTCAGAACCATTCGACAGTCCGGCTGCGCTCGTCGAGGACTGCAACGCCGCAGCGACGTGCACTCGATTCGACCCCCCCCCCCTCCCTGAGGCGGAGTACGCTCCTTGCAGCGCGAACTGGGGCAGCATCGAATTTGAGTTCGTTACTGGGGTACTAGGCTGGTACATCACCGGTGGCCCAGGCTGCGGGTACCCTATAGGCTGAGAGCTTACTACTGGTTGCTGGTACGCCCAGGCTGCGAGATCGTTACAGGCCTCGGGTACGACGCTGTGGCCGGGTATTGGACCGGAGCCACTACCGGAGGCGGCTGCACTACCATCTGCTGCGACGAGAAGGGAGACTGTGTCAGCACAGGCACCGGAGGCGCGGGTTGCGTCAGCGGTTGAACTCCAACTGTTATCGACTAGGTGGTCGTCGCCTGACTCCGCTGCGCTCGTCGGGCTCACGCCGAACTTCGAGTCCTGCCCGCACTCGAGTTGCTCGGTCGAGGCAAGCTCTGAGGAAACGGTACGCCACTGCTAAGCGAAACCAAACTCAGAGGCGCCGCAGGTCCTGCAATTCCAGTCGGCGGCGCGACGCCACCCACGGGTGCGCTCCTTTGCACTGTACCCCCCAAGGGCAACGGCAGATTCGGTCGTAGTAGGCTCGTCGTCGCCCCACTTCTCGCCCACGTCGTCGGAGCGGACCCAAAGCTTAGGTTCGGCACGGTTTGAGGCTGAGGAGCCACACCCAGGGTGTTCACGCCGCCCAAGACTGACACACAGGCACAACACTCGTCGACCAGACCGGTCGTTGGGTTTGAGTCGTCAAGGCGGGCGTAGCCCCCGTGGTCATCACGGTAGAGGTCGACGGCACGCCCACCGTTGTCTGCCCCACTGTTGACGCCACGCTCGGAACTGGAGGCACCCAGGTCACAGTCGAACACGGAGCGTTCCCCGGAGCCATCGGCCTTGCGCTGGACGCGGCAGCACTGGTAGCTGGGGCGGCGCTCGAACTCGGCAGTCCCGAGTTGCCACGCTTGTGCTGTTGAGCGCCTGTTGCACGACGCTTCTTATTGCACTCAACCCGGCGGGCGTCGTCACGTCCGGCGAGCTCTCAGTGTCTGACGATTCTATCTCGGAGCCCGACTCGCTGTCTTCCGATTCGCCGCTCTCCGAGCTGGCGCCGGAAATGTCAGGCGTCGTCGGCCGACGCCGGGGGGTAGCGGGTGGCGTCACTTGCTGCCTTGCAACCTCTTCTTCTTCTCCTTCTTCATTCCTGAAGATCTTGCCCACGGCGTCACCGGACTCAATGTCCGGATTCTCATAGTCCTGTGAGCTCATACCAAGCTCTTCCTCGCTTGGCTGTCGTGCTCAATGAGCGAGACAGGAATCGTCCAAGCGCTTGCTCATCCAAGCGTTCCGTCGAGGCGTCTCGGGTGTCGACAGGTTCTAGGCAAACACAACGCGTCACGGGCTTCTGCTCGAGAGGGACAGGCACCGCACGCCTAGGTCACACGCGGCGCACTTGACGTCACAGCTACCCTGCTTCTCCACCAAATGTCGCGCTCTCCCCAAAAGCCGGGTTGGGGACGAGTAGCTGCGGGGTCTTTCGGTGTAGCGGGCGCGTGTGAGTGAAAGCAGATGTGGATGCTAAGTGTAGAGAACTAACAAAGAATAGAAAAAATTAAAGATTTCCTCCTTGATAGATCTGATTCTCTTCACTTGCTAGCTTTCGGGAAGAAACACGACTGACTAGGAAACAACGAGCGTCGGCCTCACGCCGTACACCCTCCATATGCATGACACTCCGTCCTAATACTCACCAGACACTCTCCAACGCGCCTTCCGTCCTGGAGCGTGCCACTTCAACAACCTCGGACCTCGTAGAGGACCCTTCCGCGAGCGTGTCGTCCTTGTTCCACGTCGCCTCGCCGGCGATACCGTCCTTGGCCCAGTGGCGAGGACTCGTCGTCGCTTGCGGCGCATCTCGGGTCGCGCGCGACCCCACCACGGGTCATCAAGGAGAAGAGCCTCATCAACCGGTGGCTAGCATGTATCCATATCTTGGATAGCCGCAGCCATGGGCGCTCTTGGTTTAACCCAAAGCTTGCACCCAGCACCCGGCCTTCTCCAGGCGCGCCGACGTCCCGCCCGGACTCGGGACAAGAGTTACACGGGATTTTTGGTGAGCTCGCCTTTAAGAGGGTGCTGTAACAGATTGAGCGACAGCGTACCAGCCGCATTAACTGCAGTGCTCAGTGCAGAAGCCTCGGGCATTTTCTAACTCACGACGCGGCCTCATCTTCAGAGCTGTCTTTCTCGTTACGTGCATTTGAACTACTAGATGCTTTCAGAAGCACCGTTTTTCAAGAAAAACGGTATTGAAAAACACGTAATGTGGTCCACATATTCTTCTCTTTTTTTCGCACGTGTTTTTGGCATCCGTCGGACGGTGAAATAATGCCTCCTCACCGTTCTAGTCATTTCAAAATCATGTGAAGCAGAGTGAAGCAGGTCACAACGATGCGAGGCAAGTGCATGTTCAAGGAATGCCTGGTTGATGAGAAAAAAGAGCTTGCCGTGGCTCCGTGCACGTCCTGCTCGCATCCAGCGCACCATATGTGCTCCAACACGATTCACGAAGGCGAGCTAGACATTCGAGTGTGCTCCGACAGCTGCGTTGAAGTACTCGATATCCGGAAGCAGGCATCAAGCTCCGAAGCTGCTCACGCTTCTTCGAGCAAGCGCAACGGGAGGGCCACGAGTCAACAAGTCCAGCACAAACGCAGTGGAAAGCTAAGCTCAAGCGCGTCAAGAGTGGGAAACCTACACTCACGAGTGCTAGTGCCAGCAAACCGAAAAACCTTAACAAGAAGGGAAGCTTCTCAGAGATGAAGAAACAGGCCAAGCGCGATACCAACATGGCGCCTGACTCCGAAGAACCCTCCGAAACCAGTTCAAGCGTTGTGAGAACAAATCACAAAGCCAAGAGCAAACGAGTAAACTCCGGCAGGTGGAAGATCCGTCTTTAACATCGTGTGGCGTTTCTGATCAACAAGGTTTTATCGGATGATACCTTCGATAACAACGTGGCCATCTCGGGTGATAAACAACGAGCTTTAAGCAGCGAAGACGAAAATCAATTCAAAGCCCAAGAAGTTTCACTTTACGCCTGCAAATGACTTGGATTTGCTCAAAGAGGTACTGAACATTCAGCCGTACGCTGCCAAGCACGGATTTGTAACGGCACGCTACCACGATGTGACAGACCACTTTATTGAACATTGGAAAACTGAATTATGCGCGCGGACTGTCAAAGAAAGATTTTTTCTTTTGTTAAGGGAATTTAGAACAACGAATCGCGAGTACCGTAAGAAATCTGGCGTGGAAGAGGAGTACACGGAGCACAAGCGCTTACTCCAAGATATAGTTGACGAGATGGCAGGCATCGACACACAATAAAAAGAAGGAGAAAGCGAGCAAGAAAGCTAAATCGCGCAGGCTCGAGACGGCCGGTGAAAAGCTCCGATATCAAGCACTGAAGCGTCGCTGCATGCGTGCTCCACCCGACCAAAGTGCCCATGATGATGACGACTCAGTAAGTGAAACGAGCTCTGAGCATATGTTGGAGGAATCGAGTGCTTCGTCTTGTACGGCCACGGCTGCATCTAACAACGGCACAGGAACGAAGACAAGTGAAGGGCTGACGACGGCCCAGGTGAACGCAGCAACAGTCGACTTCATCGAGAAGCAGAGTAAGCGTCATGATGATGAATTCAAGCTGCTCCACGAGGAGCTCAGTTTCAAAAACTCAAAAGCGGAAAAAGAAGAAGTTCGCTGGAACGAAGAATTTGCGCTTCTCAAGTACGAAGCAGAGCAGAACGCAAAAAAAATGGTCAGAAGAGGTAGCACTCCGCCGAGGCGAAATGGAGCTGCGCAGAGAGTAACTCGCAGTACCCAAATATCAAATGAACATCCAGCAAATTCTAGATTCAAGTACCCAAGCAATTGTTTGATCCCATTTAGCAGTAAGAACATCTCGTAATTGAAGCGTTTGTTAAGCTTAACGGATTATTTTATTTGTTATAGCTGAAGTATGTAGTGATACCAAGAACCTAGTCATACTGAGGAGACGATGCTAGGTATTCGTCGAAGGTAGGCGGTTTGCAACGGAAGTACCTAGAGTTATTGTTCCCCCCGTTGGCGATTGTCACGCAATTCGTAAAAAAAAAAAGACGCCAAGCTTGTAAAGCATTGCCGTCGGTGTGGTAGCAATGCGCTGGTGTCGATTGTAATCCAGAAATGAGTAGTACTTCGTCAATTCTCCGTAGAACAACTCTACCGTCACTCGCACAGCTCTCATGGCTTGGTTCAGATCCTTCTGGGGCGAGTTTACTCTGCAACTTTTGTACGGACAGCAAAACACGTTTGTGCACCCAAACGCTGGATCTCCGTAGATCAGTTTGTTGTGAAAAGCAGTGTTGCTCTCAAGTTCCGTCTTCAGCGCGCTTTGGTTTAACATGAACAGGTCGTGTCGTCGTTCATCAACGGGACCGAAGTAGTGCGAGATAATCCCGTCTGGTGTGACCACCGTCTGGAATTTCAGTGCGTGGACACGTTTGTGGTCATTGTACTTGTTGGCCTACACTTGGACGGCAGATCGGTCGAATGGTTCCGTCGATAAACCCCCATACCCTCTCGATACTTCCAGGCTCTTTGGTACAGGTTCTTTGGTACTGATTGCAGCACAATAGCGATCCGTGTTCTTGATGATACGGGCTGCATCGAGGTACAAAAACCCAGCTAGCTTGTTGTTCAAGAAGTCGACGACGAAGTAGAAGATGTGGCACAAGGTTGCTGGCGCTCTCCCGAACATTCCTGCCATGTCAATCCAGCGCATTGAATACATCAAGCGACGCAGACACACACCATGTGCTGTGAACGCCTTCCCGAGTTCGAATAACTACTGGTAGCTTCAAGTAACGTGCTAGAAGTGTCATCTCTCCGGTAGCAAACCGAAATTGATCCTTTTCTTCTCCGATTGACATTGCGAGCATGTTCAAACGAAAGTCGGGAACCAGGACTCGCTCTCTATACGGCAGATATCTCGAACCCATTAGCCGTAGCAAGACAACATCATCGTCATCTGCTGAACGAAGTCGCATCATCAGGACTTGTACCACCACGTGAGTTGAAGTTATCGTACTGACCATCACTATCGTATTCCGCACGCAGAGCGCTACGGGTTTTAGCCACGTGATTTAGAACGACGGTAGCTCTAAACCCGCTGATGTGTATGAAATACACGTAGCTAATAACGGTATCGATCGTACGTGTATTTGATTACGTGATTGTAGTTGACGGTGCTTCTGAAGGCCTCTAGTACCTACTACACTCCCATGGACAGGAAACATAAGTCTTTGAGCGAGGTATGCATATAGAGGCGATCGGCTATAGACAACTCCGCAAATAAATGCTTTTTAAAGGTGTTTACCGCTAAGCAGCCAAACGATTCAACCAAACGCCGGAATTTCGGCGTTTGGCTGATTGGAAAATGACGCCCCAAATCAGCAGAATACGGGCTGCTGAACACGATAGATTATCGAGAAATCAGCTAAAACGAAAATATCAGCTGGAATGAACCAAATCAGCAGTGATACGTGACTGCTGAACACACCCTTAGTGCATTCAAATGTTCACCCCCCCCCCCCCCCCCCCCGCCGATTACGAAGACCCACAGGCAATTAACACTGTCTGTAAGAACAAACTAGAATTTTTCATCGGTTTTGCAATACGATTTAGCGTTGGTACAATATTTTGGTTATTTCAACTATTGGAGGCTTTCATTGTAAAAATTGAGTGTTTTAAATCGACAAACGTTAATTCTGCACCTTTGCCAATCTAAGTTGGCAGCAAAGGGGAGTGTCCGGTAAGTTTGGAATTTTAAATTTAAAAAAAAAGAAATACAAAAAACAGTCCAGACCAATGTGGATTTAGTGTAAAGCAAACAGCCTGTGTGAATGAATATGGCATGTTCTACTGTAGTACTCGGTCGGAAGCACACGCCTTAATAAGACAGCTTCTTGTACTACGTACAATAGTATATTGTCTATAGCCACGAGCGCCCCGCAAATGCCGTTGGAAGCGGACGAAGGCTCCATCTGGTAGTGAAATCACATTACTTTTTTGATACCATTCCGACCCTCATGCAGATGTGCCTGTATCTGCTCGCAGCAATCTTCTTGATGATCCCAACTGTCGCCCAGGCCAAAGAGGCCTCAACATAGGCAACTGATAGCGAGCCAATCGCTGAGCAGCCGTTCTTGCCGTTCTCGAGGTGCGAGTTTACTGCTGCAACTCGCCCCCTCCCTTCGTCATGGTTGGTTTGTGAGTGTAAGCGCCAGCGCAGCCCAAAGCCATCATCCATGCTGTGCTCTGTTTAATCTGGTTGCTGGCCTCCGTTCCCGTCATCGATGGTTATACAGGTTGAGAGGTCACTGTCATCCACAGCGCTCACCCGCTCCCTCGCGCTCTTGTGCCAATCTGCAGCGCCCGCGTCCCCCCTCATCCCTGTGAGTGTTCCAGTCCGCAGCACGCCCGCAATCATGAGTGTGTCAACACGCGCGTTCGGACGCTGCACGAAGTTTGCATTATACTAAGGCTCTCCCTACTGTCACCAAAAAAATGCAACAAAAAATTGGCTAATTTTACAATCGAGCGATAGGTTTGGGGCAGATGAGGTACCGGTAGTAGCCGGTATTTAGAGAAAACATTCCATTATCACGTCGCTCACACCATTTGCATACCTTTAAAAATCACCGTGTCGCTGCACTGCATGTCAAACAACACAAAATAATATAGTTTGCTAAGGGCACGCGCTTGATATTCAATCGTGCGAGCGGCCGGATTTCACAGCTACGTTTTCCTTACCCTAATAGATGAATACACTACTGATTGGTGATGTTTCCACCAATTTTCTCGCCGTCTCTAGCTGAAGTAGTACTCGATGGAGTTACTTCTGTAGGTGGAATTGATACAAGCAGTTTGCCTAATGTTAATTTAAGCAAAATAAACTATAGCAAACCATGCCACACTGTCTTAGCGACCCTGTTCATCCCGGGCGATGTAATCTTGCGACTGCCGGAACTCGTCGGGGCCGACGATGCGCCCGGGCAAACCATCGTCAGCGACGAAATGATCAAGTCGGTCGTGGTGACGATCGCGAGCGACGGGATGGAGAGCGTGGCGATCGCGAGAATCGTCGCAAGAGCTTCGGAGCATGCGCAGCTTGCGGGTGGGAAGAATCACTCGGCTCATTACTTCAATCGCCGATGCAAGCTGTGTAAGCAAGTTCACGATGCGGGACAGTGCGAGTTGCACCGTCATCTCGAAGGCCTCGTCAAGTACGTTCGAGCGAAGAATGATAAATATGACCTTCCTCTCGAGCTGCGAACCTTCGTTGAAGGTGGTCATTTAAACTAGGTAGCCCGCCAACAAAGGCTGGGTTGGGCTCGAACGGGCTACCACAGTTGACTGAATCTTCGGTAGAAGCAGGATGTATGCTCGCTTTCGTCGGAGGGGGCAGTGTGTGGCCGGACGGGGAATTGGATGAGCAAGTGAAAGCGACTGAAATTGGGGGGATATTACGACGGAACCCTCGCCAAAGGCTGGGACATGAAGACGATGATCAGGAACCTCGAGAGGAGCATAGTGAAGGTCTGATCGCCAGTGCAGTAAACAAGGAGCGGCCCGCACCGCGCTGCGAGCCAAAGGCGATGCGACTCTTAGGTGGCGAATCCATGGGGTGGTGGTCGTCGCAACGGTATTATCAACGAGTGCGGATGCCTGCTATGGTGAGTGGAGCCATAAATCACGAACCCACTGCGATACTACTGGACACCGACGCGAACGTCAGCGTGGTGTCGGAGAGCTTCGCTCGGAAGCTTCGGCTATGGTCCGTTCGGAACCATGAACGATCTATCGACGTTCAAGGGATAGGCAAAAGGGCGTTGACCACGAGGCGACGAGTACTAGTGAAGGCCACCTTAGAGCGGAGGCTGGTGTAAGAGTTCGAGGTGTGGGTGTTACCGCACAATGCAGGAGTGGACGTGGTCCTTGGTATGGAATTTATGATACCCGCTGGGGTTCGCCTTGACCTGTATCGCTCCACTGTGATGCTTCCGGGTGAGATCATGCTGTCGCTGCTAGAGTCGAAACGATTGAAAGCGAGCCCAGTCGGGCGACAAGAGGTAGCAGGACGGACGACCAATGCTATGGAAATAGCTGCGCATGAAAGTGAGGAGCTCAGACTTCAGAGGCGTCATCCATCGTCGGACACGCACCAGCTATGGGTACGGCGCACGGCCACTTTGATACCGACGCTCTTGATAAGCCGTCGAAGAGAGCCAGCAAAGGTTCGGCTGACCAACATTACGAACAAGTGGGCTTCATGCGATGAGTTTGCTACCTTTGTGGAGTGGGTACCGTATGGCGACCTGCTGCGCTGGGATGGCTATGTTTCTCCGACGTCGCAGCGGTACAACGACTGGCAGGCTGCTCTAGCGTACGCAGGGGGGGACCCGACGCTACTGAAACGAGAACGTGAACTGTACGAGCGCTGGGGCGCTGCTCAACCTTCACCAGTGGCCCGTCCGACCTACCCGACACCACAGGGCAGCGAGCTAGGCTTCGGGCGAGGCTAAAGCATGTACTCTCTGTCGAGCACCAGGGCGCCGTCTCTCCGGCGATGACGAAGAACCGATCGTCGCGACAGTAGCCGAGGACACTAGTGGTAACTGCGGTGGTTTGTTCGGAATCGGGAGTGAATCACGAAATGCCAAGTCAACGCTTCCCTATGATTTGACCGAAAACGCGCAGGAGGGTGACGGGAATTTCCATTGCGATAGTGATGGCTCTACCGGCAGTTGCAAAGGTTACTTCAGGGCCGAGAGCGCGTCTACGATGGATGTGCTGGCAACCGAAAGGACTCATCACCCGAGAGTTCAAGATCTTGATGCGTCGGACGAACGTCAAGCAACTATTTCTGAGCTAGAAGATTCTACACGTGCCCTTCTGTTCCACGATGCGTTGAGTGAAGATTCGCTTACTCGGCTGGCTAGCAGATCTTATTCGACGGAGAGCGGCTGGTCTTCGGCCCTGGTGGAAACGATTCTTTACAGAGAGTGACCTGTACGTGGTGGCGGTGCAGCCCAAGGAATAAAGGAACAGACGAAAACACCTACTGCACCAAACTATTGCTCGTTTGCATTGATTATCAAGTGGCTGAAGGTTCGCTGGTGCGTACACAATGGTATTCGGACCCAGTCAAGGCTGTGGCATCCTTCGGTGATGCTTCAAAACCCTCGGTGAAGCTTGGACTGAAGGTAGAAGAGCCATTCAAGACGTATCAGTCATTGTCGACGTTCGCAATTGCTGATAACGGGTACAGGAGCGTCGCAGGTCGGCTCGGCATGTCTTGAGACGACTTTCGAAAGTGGTCCCATGCGAGTCGAAGGTTATGGCGACGTGTGGTGCATGCTAGCAGAAGTCGACGTGGTGGGCGAGTACTATGTGGTAGCCGGAGATACGGTCGAGATCATGGGGTGGTACACAGCCCAGACTCCTCTAGACACGTGAAGCGTTGCGACGATCACCTGTCCTGATGCTCGCATCACGACGGGGGCAGTGGTGGCGCAGCGGAATGCGTTTCTTAGAAGATCTGGACGCCGTGCCGAAGGCAATAATCTGCCTTACGAAGGCTATGAGGAGTTGGGTGTTCGACGATAGAGCGCGCCGATTGGCTGAGAGCCCGATTTTACTGTTATCGCGATTGAGTGACACTAGTGACATGTGACGTTCTGGAATGAAGCTGAGGGACCGGTGACAGGCCAGCGCCACGCTACGAACTATCGCCAGTGCTGCTTGGAGATTACTCGTGGTCAGATAGATCAGTGGGAATTCACGCCGATTGTTCAGGGGCACCGGGACGACAACAAACGTGATGGAGATGATTGCAGATGGTGTCGGCAGATTTTCGATTCTAAAGCGGGCCATATTGTTGATGAAGCTTCGCGAAACACTTAGGAGTACCCGATTGTCGAATGGTTCGCAACGCCGTGGAGAGAGTACGCGGAGCATAATTCAAGGATTTTTTAATTTTGCGAGTCCGACGATAGTGTGACATCGGTCATAACGAGCGAAGACAATGATCCACACGCGATGAGCAGTTTTGCAAACGAACCTTCGCAGCTCACACCAACAGGTTCTCGACAAACAGAGGAAGGTAATGGTACATCTGGCGATGCTCCCAGGTCAATGTTGAGTGAGCTGTCGCCCGATGTCATCAAGAGACCAAGGCTAGATGAACCATCGACAGCTTTACGGACGCTTCGAACGACATCGTGAGCAACTGGGGAACCTTCGCGGGCTGCCGACGAACCATTTCGAGCGGTCATCGACCTTTACCTGTAACCCATCGCTAGTGGCCCGCAACCCCCCCCCTCCCACCCGCGTGCTACCGACGAAGCATCGCATGGTGAGCCTTCGCAAACAACCGACAAGCCATCGCGAGCGGCCGGTGATCCTTCGTAGGAAGCTGGCGGACCTTCTCGAGCGGCTAAGGAGCCTTCGTAGACAGCTGACAAACCATCGCGGGTCACTGAGGAAGCATTGTGAGCGACAGTCAAGCCACTCAGACAACTACGATGTCGTAATGACCGGAGCAAGCGACTGGTGCGTCCAGCGAAGTTCCAGGGGCAAGTCCAAGCGAAGCACCGCTGTCGACGCTTCAAGACCAAGGTCGAATGAATCTTCGCTGATAGTGGTGGCTGGTAGCTCTAGTACTGGGGAAGACTTTGCCGGGCCGAGCGATGTTTTAGACCGACTTGCGGGGCAACCCTGGACGATGCGCCTGATGGCCCGGGTAATGCAGCTGAGGCCGCGGGTCATATCGGTGACAACCTGAACTGTGTGCATGGTGATCCGGACGATGAAGCGTCAGACAACAGACCAGCAGCTTTGGGGGAATTATAGGAAGTGAGCGGTGTGCTCGACGAATCTCCAGGTGCAAATCTAAGCGAATGATGTGTCAGGTGGCGCCCAAGGCAGATCGAAGTGAACCATGACACCACGGGACCAGGCTCGAATGAACTGCCGCTTTTAGTGTCAGTGAGTCCCCCGGAACGTCAGGAAGATGGCATAACGCTGCGCGACACTTTGGAACATGCTGGAAGGACACCAAAGCACTGCGGGTCGGTGAGCTCCATCTAACTGCCCAATGATGTTCTTTTAGCAAGTTTTACGCAAGGATTTGTAGCGACCCAGTTGAAAGTAAACAATTTAGAACTCATCAACGAATTTGCGCTAGAATTTAACGTTGGCTTGTCAAATATCGAGTTTTTGAGTTTTTCATGTTGTCAATTCTCAAATTTTGAGTTTCGAAGATAAATTCTAAGTTTAGAGTTAGGGTTTCAGTTATTCATTTTTTCGGCCTCCTTTCTTGGACTCGTCATTACAAAACCGAGCCTCCACATGTTTTTCTCTCGAAACAACGAGCCCAAAAAAAATGAGGCCAAAAAATAAATTACTAAAACCTCCTATTACGAGACCATTGATCAACACTTCCAGTAGCCTACCTCATTACAGTTGGTGACTGGGTAATTTCTTCAAAATTTGTTTTCAGATAGCAATCAACCTTTTCAAAAATTCAAGCCCAAAACAACTGGATTTACCTCGGTCGTACATGTATAGAAGCTCAAAACTACTAGGATTCCAAAATTAAAGTCCAAATCGACTGTGGAGTTTTCAGAAAAAGTCAAATATAAATTAAGATTAGCTTATCTAAATTCAGTACTTACTTATCTGGTCTGCCTTAAAATTGCCATTAATATTTTTTGTGGTCCACATATCCGTACTTCAGTCAATCATAAGCCGATATTCTCACTAACCGTGATGATATCAAGTTAACACACAGAAAACCCTCATTCATAAATAGAGTCATAGTGCGCATTACCAGGCCCCAATATATTCGCCCTAGGCATTGTACGGTATCCTGAAAGTGCCACGTAATATCGCTAATATTGACAGATTTACGACAAAAAACTCACTGCGTTCAATATTTCGTCTGAACTTGTCAAGTTATCTTCTGCTGTGTTTGGTTCAGAACTACAGGCTTTGCAGATTATGCAGAAAGCTCTCTCGTATTGTATTTTTTGTCAGAAATGCTTCAAAAATGAGAAAGTTATAGTGTACTTTAGGGAATGGCCATTTTACGGTGAACCAGCGAAGTAAGTAATATTTGTCTTTTTCTTATTTGCCTTTTTACGCACTCTGTACAGGGTGCATCATTCTTTTCAAATCCTATGTATTGTCAATCCCGTTCTAATTTGCCGTAGGGGGTCGTCTTAGAAGGAAGGACAATGAATCAACACGATGCTATTATTTATACAAAATTAAGTTAGATTCATCCTATTGGACTAAATTATATCCAATGAGCACAAGTTATTGAAGTTGAAGTGCGCAGTGCGCATTGGTCTTTGCCGTCGCAACTGCCATACCAAATTCATAAATCATGGGGGTCACAGTGGTACCGCGAGCCGCAACAAGACACTGTTTCCACGCGTGACTAGACTTGGTGGAATCCATCACCCGTTTCTTCATTTTTAACTGCATCAATTTGGGCCGCGATGCCAAACTGAGGTGTATCCACACTCCACACACCATCGGTCTTGATTGCGTGTTTCTTCACGTGAGAAGACAACTTTTCCTAGATCGCCTCCAGAATACCATCAAATGCGCGTCCACAGAATACGGCATCACTAAGTGTTTCGGCTGACGTATCACGCTGATTAATTGATGTCGTTACAATGGGCCTCACAAGGAGTTGGTAGGTCATCGGGGACTAGCGTACCCGCTGACCCAGCTGTCGAAACTTGTTCTGACAGTGGTGGATGCAGGGGGTTGTGATGTAGGAATTCACGTCGAAATGTCGCTGTACGCACAGCGAGCTTCCGCACACAACAATACACTGTCCACAAGGTCAGCGAAAGTTGGGGCGCACCTGAAGGAACCAAGTTCGGCCCCGCCCCTGAGCCGGCGCTTCCTTCGCTCACTGTTTGCGTCGCTAGACTTAATACACAAACGTAACAGGCACGAGCTTCGCCTGTACGCTTAACTACTCTCTCTATCTCTATCTATCTCCCTCTCTAATATCCTGTGGCACCAACAGTGGAAGGTTGCCTAGTCTCCTCGGCTCTTTTACATGGGTGCCCGAGAATAAATCAGGTCGTACGTTGTCTAGAGTATACGATCAATACTCAAACCACTAATATCGGGAATTCTCTTTCCCGACTTTCCCTCAAATAGTGATAAACCAAAACACCCACCCACTACTAGTCTCTTGGCCTTACCAGAAACGAACGCTAACTTCGGGAAGGTCGCGGTTCGCTGGTAGGCATACCCTGTAAAGCTACTACGTGTAAGGTGCTTACCTCGACGCATGAACACTTGAGTGCTTCAGGGAAAATTCTGCTCTGTGTCGAGTGCCGACATATGTACCAAGGCAACGCCAAACCGGGGGAAATGAAGTTCACCACCTTCCTCGTCGCCGCGATGGCTGTACTTGGTACTGTCGCCGCAGCTGATCAGCCTGTCGTCAAGACGACGGCTGAAGCGCTCGAACAAGTTCAGGCGTCCATGTTACCGGATGGTGTCGCGCTTACCGGTGTGACGGAGAAGATCGACCCTCCCGCCGATGCTGCTGCAGCAAGCAAGAAAGAAGATCACGACGACAAGGACGACAACGACAAGGACGACGAGAAGGAACATTTCGGATGGGGTCTCGGTAAAGGTCTTGGTGGTTGGGGACTTGGCAGCTGGGGAGGTTGGGGTGGCTTTGGGCCCTACCGCTTCGGATTCATGTGCGGTGGCGTCCCCGGCTGGGCCTATCCGTTGGGCTACTGGGACAGGTTTGATGCGGGCTGTATGGCGGCGGGTGTGGACTTGGCGTTCCTTATGGTGGTCTATACTACTGCCAAGTTCGTCAGCGGTGGGGCAGCTCTAAGTTGCCATATAGTTTGGCTACTTTCTATTTCACAACATGTAACATGTAGTTAATAAAAATGGCAGTTTTGCTTAGACTTTGAACTGTGCACAACGTTGTTTGACAGTTTCTAGCTAAAATCGATAGACAGTCATCAGCATCTATCGCCAATAAAAATATTCGCCAAGGCGATTAGACTGTAGAAAAAACAACCCAAGAGCCAGTGTAACGAGGTGGTCGTTCGGTAGTTCTACCTTTGCTAATCCAAGTTGGCAGCAGTACAAAAAAAACAAAATGGAGTGAAGTAACTGAAGTAGCTTCCAAATCTCAGAAACGAGAGCTACGTGTAGGCTTACAACGGCTGATTCGGATTGCGGCAAATGACATGGAGGTATGCATAGACATTCGGTGAGCTCTTGATAATATGAAAGGCCATGTTAGTCTTGCCAGATCCGCTCGGAGCGAGCATAATCATTCTATACAACGCGGGGACAGCTAAATCCTTAATCATAATCGATTTCCCAGGTCTATACTGCTTGGGAATCGCATTCGAGTAATCAGGAACTAAGCTCATGTTTTATCGTTCGATACTATATAGATTAGAAGAAAAATGAGTGGATTCTCATATCCCCAACCAACCTTCATTTCTGCTATCTACAACCTGGGATTCTATCTCTCGTTGGATGCAAACGGCTACTTGACCTATGACTACGCCAAAACCATATTTTTGGATAGGAATGACTATCGCTTGAGTTATCTAAGTGGAATTACGGCTGGAATAGGTAGCGCTGGAACAGCCCTGGTACTTATATCAACTGGGTCGATTACAAGTGGAATCACATCATTAACTATGACAAACTTAATTCTAGGTACAGTCACTATTGGCTCTACTGAAGCTGGATATCTTAGCGGTCTCACTGCTGGTACTGCTGCTAACAGCAAAGCGTTGGTACTTAGCAACACTGGATCCATTACCGGCATTACTTCATTGACTACCGGAACAATCAACGCGAGTACCTATCAGCAAGATGGAACAACGTACAGTCTAGTATCGTTTTTGACAGCAGTCCCGAGTTCATTCACTTCAAGTGGTACTATCACAGCAGGAACAGTCAATGCGACTACTTATAGACAACCTGGAACAACGTACAATCTAGCATCGTTTTTGACGGCAGTACCGAGTTCATTCACTTTGTCCGGTACTATCACAGCAGGAACCGTTAATGCGACTACCTATCAGCAAGGTGGAACAACGTACAATCTAGCGAATATGCTTACGACTAGTACATCATCAATCTCATTAGGCGGTACTCTTAGTGCCAACACGGTCAGTTGTACCAATTTAACCCAGAACGGTGCCTCGTACAATCTAGCAAGCTTCTTAACATCAATCCCTAGCTCATTGAGTCTATCATCACTCACCGTCTCAGGCACAGGAGCTCAATTTAACACTAGTGCGGGCAACACTGATTCAATCTATTTACCAGTTGGATCATACGCTATGTATCTTCGAAACAATTCGAATATCATCTCAACCAGTGTAGGGTTAGCTTTCCTAAACGATTCGTCGGGAGCGTATAGTACAACTACCCCGAGCGCAACTATTAGCACGTTAAGACGATCTAGTACTCAGTACGATGGTAGTGATATCGAATTCTACACAAAGGGCTCTGCTAGTCAAACAGGTGCTTTATATCGATTAGCTTCGCTTCATGGTACTACTGGTCAGCTTTCTATAGGAAGCAATAACGGTTATATGGATCTCAATATTCTGAAGGACAACGCTGGAGCATCAATTCGTATAGGAAGCTATCAAAGCACTGTCAATTGCTTCACAATCACTTACTCGTACGTTGGCAGTTCGTACGCTCAAAATCGTCTTCAATTTGACAATTACGGCTTCAGCGGGCAACAATGTTGGTTCGGTGATAACTCAGTGGCTATCAATAGCCAAGACGTACCACCCGCGAAGTTTGCCGTTAAGGGCGATACTACAAAGATGTATGGCTCATGGGATAGGGTTCAACGCTGGTCGAACGATCAATCTACTCAGATGACCGTTGAAATGTTAGTGTATAATGAATCAGGAGGTAGCAATAATAGCTCTGGAGGAGGAACCTGTTTAGGTACTATGACGAACGACCCGTTCAAGATCACGACTAATGGCTCTGCTAGGGCTCTGTTCAACACATCAGGTCGGTTTATGGTCGGCGGCAACTTTAGCGCAGAAGCGACCATTCACAGTGGCGGTGCATCATGGGCTAACGAAGAGTTTTACACGAAGATCAACGCGTCCGGTATATGTTCGTACTGAGCCAATTGGTCATCCGCGAACTACTGGGGATGGGGAAGCGACGGTACGGTGGGCTCTATCAGAGCTGGTATATGTAATGCCTCGGGATCATGGCTGGGATATGTACCAATCCGTGGAGGTGCTTATACCAATGCCTCGGATGAAAGATTAAAGACAGATATTGCCAATGTCCCTTATGGTCTGGATGCGGTCATGCTTTTGAAGCCACGTAAATATAAGATGATCCAGGAAGGAACTCAGCATGTCGGTTTTATTGCGCAGGAGCTCTATGACATCGTCCCTGAAGCAGTTCAGGAAGGCGCTAATGATGATATGAATGAGAATGGTTATCCAATCAATCCATGGGGAATTGATCTCGCTTCGCTGACATCAGTGTTGTGTAAAGCCATTCAGGATCAACAGGCACAAATCGAGGAGTTGAAGAGAATTGTCTCGACTATAATATAGATCTACCAATGGGTTGCTTCTCGAGTAAGGAGATTGAGTCAAACCTTGAGACGAACGATGTTCGAGGTCGAAGACCCTCGGACAGAGTTCCGAGAGTCTCCTCTCCACCGTCTCAGATAATAGGCTCTACACAACTGAGAGCTGACCAAATTGTTGTATTTGGTGATAGCGTATTTTTACCGACAAAAGACCCTGAAACAGGCGAAAGTGCGATACTCGATATCGAAGTAGCCGACAAAAGAATGAGAGTCTATCGAAGCTATAAGAATCGATTGGTTAGAAATGGCAGAAGCTAAGCTCACAGCGAGAAGGTCTTTACCGTTTTTTTCTTCTTTCCATACAGCCAAACCTGACCGCCGCTGGCTGACTCAGTCTGCGTGGATGCATCCGAAGTCGTTGGAAGTTTAGTATCAGCCCATGCCTTAGCCTGAGTTGTTTGGGGCCGCTCTCGAATGATCAAGTTCTTCATGATTGTTTTGAGCTCAGCGATATTGAGATCGGCATCATCTCCATAGGAGCCGCCTGACTGAGCAATAATCCGTGGGTTAAGGAAAAACATCGTACTCTATTCGAATGAATTTCGAAGGGTCGCAGATCTTTCGAACAAGTTCGCTAAGCTCTGCTCTATAGTAGTCGAACGATAACACTTTTGAATTCGTCATCAGAAATTAAGTGATTCGAATACATATCCACAGTGATGACCTTCAATTGCTTGAGAACACTGGGATTGTCATTACCTAACTCGATCTCGCCCTTGAGCTTAAAATATTCGGCCTTGAGCGCCTCCAGTGGATCAACCAACTTCTCAGAGAAACTATGCTGGAGATGAGTAGCGGCAAGAATCTCCTTGAAGCTTTTTTTGTCATCGGTTGATAGTTGATCATACGATGATTGGTTGATATTCGTCGAATACACCAGATCCTTGAGCATCTTCTGAAGCTCTTCACTCACCTCTCGCTTAGGACCGACCTTACGACGATTAGATTGAACGATAACGAGCATTCCTGCATCGAGATCAGGGATTCGAATGTACTTGCTTCCCAACGGTTTGTAGGTATAGGCGGAGGGCGTTGCCATGCCTTGAATGTCGTTGAGATTGTACGTCCGACCTTTGCGAACAACACCATCTAACTTTGGCTGACCTCCAAGGTGAGCTCTGCCCGCCCCGCGTAGGCCTCGACCGACTACGTTATCTGCCATTGCAGTCCTCCCCACCTCGCGTTTAGATGCGATGTTGTCAAATTCATCAAGATCCATGTCAGGGTAGCCCTTTTTGAACAGTGTGTATTTCTTGAGCTTGCTGTTATAATTTGCCTTGGTAGCTCTCATTGCAGCGGTTGCAGCTTTGATATTAGACTTCGCAGCCTTGCTATGTCTGGATTTAGTAGCTTGCTTTGCCTCATCATACCTTTTCATAGCTTCTCCATAATCCTAGAACGCAGCCTCGGCTTCGTCGTGTAGCAATTTTAGTGATACATATGGATCAATGCTCGTCTCCTTCATCGAGATGTTGCCTCAGTGGATTTAGTATTCCTTTTAAGAACTCCATCAAGTATTCCGAGATTCTGAGTTAGGTTATCTTGAGCAGCTTTCTTATCAGGACTCTTTCGATTGATACCCGTTAGATGTTTGTCAAATATTTGAAAGCCATCTATCAGTGAATGTATCCATCCAACGAATATTCGCCATGAGATCGCGTAAATCATTAGCCGAGGTAGCCTTTTTATCATCAGAATATCTGACATTGAATAGACGCTTCTGAGTTGGATTACTGAAATAGAGACCGTTCTGAACCTTCCCGCCATCTGTAGTATCAATAACTGGATTTGGCTCAAATGCGAGCTTTACCTTTTGTTTGCGAAGCTCTTTAAAGAATTCACTGAGAATGAGTTTGGCATCGTTATCAGCATTAGTTAGATTCTTATCCATATCGGCATCAATACCGCTTTTAATTCCATGCCGAGCCTCAGCCTCGTCTGAACTCGGTGTGTATGGATTTGGCGTTAATTCCCCTACATTGTCATCGTCAGGCGATGTCGATGAATCAACAGCAAAGCTGTCCTCAAGCCGTTGTTTGCTACGATTTGAGTCATCATTCTTCAGTGGGTCAGATAATCGACGCTTTTTACCGATCAGACTCTCCCATACTTTCAGCGGTTCCGTAGTCTGATATCCAGGGAATACATTGGATTTTGCCTTTCTCAAATCACTGACATACTGAAGAAATCGTGGGTTTGTCTCCATTATAATCCTAGTTGAGTCATATGTCGCATCCCAGTCAATTGCATCAACCTTAGCCCATTTCTTGCTCTTTGTCGTATAAATCGTGGTACCATTTTTAATTATGAATTTAGTCATAAATCGTCCGTTTTTATCCACGGGGTGTAGTTGGAATTTATTAAACACTGGATAGATCTTGTAAATTTTAACCAATGCTTCTTTAGTTTGCTGGTCCTCGTCAGACTCGTAGTCATTTGCATCAGGTTTTACAGGAACTTCCACTGGTGTCTCCGCTGGTGTCTCAGCTGGTGTCTCAGCTGGTGTCTCAGCTTTTAACTCAAGTGAGGGCTCAGGGATTTTTTGGGAGCTTGTATCACTCAGACTTGTTTTGCGGCCTCAATAGTCGCCGATGAGGTATCTGTCGAAGCATCCGACGTAGTCTTTTTAGATAGTGATAGCGTCTTATCAGCATCTGACGCCCATTGAGTGTCTGCATACATCGAACGCTTGGCGAATGCTTGACGAACCCGTCGCTGGGAACGTTCTAACAAATCCAATCGCTTTTGCTCTCGTTGAGCAATGCTTGTGAAGTTCGGAAACATGGTTCTATCGTATATATTAATCAATTATTTTTGGTGTGGTTTTGAAAATTGATATCGTTTCTTCGCGATTCTTGGGACTGGCCCCTCCTCCCACTCGCCCATCGTATATTTATGAACGATGTCGTTTCGACGCTTTAGCATAGCATAGTACGTGGGAAGAACCTCATCGATTGGTAGATCAAACAATTCCTCGACCTGATTTTTATACGTGGGATCGGTGATTACATGCTTGTAGGCTCTGTCTTTACCTCCATTGATTCGAGCGAGGTGAAGCTTGATGTAGTCGCATCGCTGAATGTCAATGATCATATCGTTGAAGCGCGAAGTTTTCTCGACATAGAACCTAACTCTCTCGTGAATTTTTGCGAGCTCTCGCTTGTACATAGCGATTTTATAGTCCTTGTCGTGTTGCTTACAATATCCACTCTTGAGAGCGGTTCGAGAGCATTTCTCATTCGATTTGGTAGACGCGTTGCAATTGGGAGACGGTATCCGAGGGTGTATATAGGACCCCTGAGGGATCTTCGATCCTCTCCGTTCAACGTCGTTTGTCATGATTTTGATAAAGTTTTGGGTATATATATAGATGGGGATATTTAACTCGAAGATGAATATCGAATATATCGATACTGATCCATTCGACGCGGAGGGGGTATATGACAATCGATTCCTTGAGAAAGAAGTAAAAAAGAGAAGCCTACGCTTGAGCCAAAGCGTCGTGTGCATTTTGATCTACGGACGCCCTCAACTCCGCGAATCGTTAAATGTCCGGAAGATCTGAAGTCTATCACCCTCTAAGACTCTTGTCGCGGTGTTGAAACCCCGTTCCAATACTCCTTCTCGAGTGTCGATCTTCGATTCTTATTGATTAAGCGGAGATTATCCTGGGGCTCCCAGGAGTCGGGTTCATTACCAACCCACTTCACTAAATATTTGTATTTACCAGATCGCATTTTTTTGTGGTCTAATATCTTTTCGGCTTCTAAGATATCACCCTTGTTAATTGTGGCGTCAGTTGTCTTCGATTGCACTATTTTCAAATCGTTTGGTGATTTGTAGAGTGTATGACCATTCTTTGACCTAATTTCAACTCGGTACCCGTCCATTCCTACAATTGTATAGACAGCTCTACTCCATCTGGCAGCTTCCTTGTCAAATGTTCGCTTCTTAAGGCGGTAAAGGACGTTTGTACCAACTTCAAGCTCGTTTTCAATTTTTTCTGCTTCCTCTTGGTTATGTGTTATCTCAGCTTTTATAACTTTACCTTTTGCATCGTTAGGACTCATACCAATCGACCGATGAATGGTGCTATTGTAGTTTGTAATAATATCATTTACCAGTTTTTGTGTGATTTAATCGCTGCTTTACGGTTCTGTTGAATCTTTCGATTTTACCCATAGTACCATGATCACCAGGTTCGTTATTAAAATGTTCGATCTTTTTGGATTTGAAGAATTTTTGTGCTTGGGTGTTCATGAATTCGCTTCCATTGTCACTGGTGAGTATATCGACCTTATTACTACGAACAAATGTTTTAAGAGATGTGAGCACAGTTGGCGCAGTCTTATTCGTCAATACCTTAGCATACCCAAGGCGAGATTTGATATTAATAGCCGTCAAAATTGGTCGTTTTTCCCAGAACGCAAGATCCATTTGCCATGAATTGGGGTTATGAGAAGCAATTTTGAATCCATCGTATTTCCGTTTTTGCTCTTGACACCGTTGTATGCCTGTCTGGGTCGCATACCATTCCTTCACAGCTTTGAATGTGATTTTGGGGTCTAACTCCTTTGCCTTCTGATACAAAGCCTGAGCACCGACATATCCCGTTTTAGGGTCATAATATAACTTTGCCAGTTGCTGATCCATCGTACCTACTAGCTCTGCTCTATATATTTATGAGACAAGAAATATCTCTCTAATTAGTTGCTTAGATTAGCCAACTTCGTTTAAATATCCAAAGCTACGGTGGTGATACCATCCTCAAGTACTCGACGCTTGTCGTAGTAGTAATTGAGAGCTGTTTTAGTTTGACTATAGGTAATGATTGACTTAGTCTCCTTGCTGAGTCTAAAGCCTTTGTTTGTACCTTGCAGTGTGATGCGATCACGGACAACACTTTCAAAGCCATCTGGGTTGAGTACATCACTGTTCCGACCACCTCCCTGCTGCACTCCTTTGGCACTAACCTTGACCTTGTAAGATTGGTCAGGTAGATAGCAGATATAGTTCTTTGAAGGTAGTGACACCATAGCATCACCAGACCACTCATCCTTGAACAAACCAGGTGTGCGACGATCGAACTTAGAGACCTCGTTGTTATAGTCGCGTGGGAACCAATCATACTTATGCTGCTTGAAGTGCTCGCATAGCTCAGGTTTGATACAGTTTTGAAACGGATTTTCACAGCTGAATGCGATGTATGCCGAGTCTGTGTCCATCTCCTGGTATTGAAAGTCCGAGCGATCGAAGCAGAAGTTGATACAGTCATAGTAGAACTGTAGCATGCGTAGTTTAGCAAGCTGATAGATGGCAATCGACAAATGGATCGGATTCTTGTTCTTGAGTCACCGTTTCTTCATGGTAATCTCACACGCATCATGAAGCTCCTCAAGTCCATGAAATGTTAAGTACTCAATTTTGCTCTTGATGGCTTTGTCGTTAGACTCGTACTTTATCTCCTTGTGCTTACTCATGTCCATACCAGATCGACCGAAAGCGCTGTTTCCGACCAACTTCATCATTTCAGTGATCATAGCCTTGGACTTGTCAGCATCACCCTCCCGTCGAGCGTTAGAAACCGCCTCCATAAATGGTTTAAATGCTTTGTGGGAATTGGCTTTGATGAAACAGTAAGTTTTGGTGATCTCCATTCCGTGAGCGATGTACCACTTGAGCAACGGAGCATAGATAAGAATCTTTTCACCAAAGTAGCTACCAATTAGCTTACGAGCTGGCTTTGCTCGGCTTTGTTTGCGTGCTTCGTTGTACTCAAACATGTGCTGACCAATTACATTCTCATCGCTGCAGTCGATTAGCGTGTTCTTGAAAATAGAGGTCATCTCACTAAAGTACTCTTTGAGATGTGGTGGGGTACGAATATCACACTCGAGGAAGCCAAATACTTTGTCATTGACAATGTCGTTGATAATACCAGGATAGGCATCAATCGTAGTCAATCGCCCACACGGCATCTCATTACCGAGTGCTCACAGGTACAAAGCATTGGCATCGTATCCGATAATCTTTTTACAAACCTTGTCCCCGCGAATCATCGTCTCATTTCGCTTGGCATAGCGATTGAAGATGATTGAAGGACCACCAGCGATGTTAGCCTTCATCTTAGCATAAATACCTTTCTCTTCCCTTTCGATGCTATAGACAAGCTTATCCGAGTTGAACTCAAGCAACTTATTGTAGCGAAACCCTTTGATGGACATGTTTTTACGAGCGGTGTTGCACTTCACACAGCTGATCAAGATGTTGCCATCGATATGCCCAAGCTTGTTGTTTATTCTATCGGCTGAAGCAGTATCAGCGGTCAGCTGACAGTAGCATAGACCACACAGATACTTTTGCTGTTTGAGAAGGATGTCAAGGTGCTCAGTAGTCATATTGAACTCTCTTTTAGCCTCAGCATCCTGGCTCTTGTATCCACTCATGCGCTTGGATGGGAAGCTAAATGCTTTCGCCGAATTGGTGGGTACTGGAGACTGTTGGAGAAGATTTGATACATGACTTTCTCTGATAGACCTGGGAGAGATACACCATCGGTAAGCATATCCAGACCGAATCGCTTGAACAATTCTCGTTTAGCCTTGATAGCCTTAATAAATGGAACTACATCAAGATTGTTGTACAAAATAAGTAGGTCCTTGATCGACTTCATTCCATAGTACTTCCAGACAAACTGTACCCGCTTGTAGTCATCATCACTGATGCTGGTATTACGGAGCACTGTCAAAGGCTGACTGAGGAGGCACTTCAGTTTCGTTGAATGCATTGAATGAGGTAATGTACTCATATGGGAAGATACCCTTACCCTTACCCAGACCGCAGACGCATCGAAACTTGTCATCACACTTGCAATCACCAAGGTATGTTGATAGGTATTTAGCGTAGCTTGTACCTGCTGGTGCATAGTTGCTAATGTCTAGCATTTTCATGTCCGACGTGGCGATGCACATGTAGCTTGGGTTCTTAATAACCGATTTGATGTTGTCGGTTCCAATGGTAGCGAACAAGTCTGCCTTGATTAGGTTGATATCGTAGCGCCCTGAATTAAAGCCAAGGACTGGTACCTGATCCAGAGTTTGCTTGACCTTACCATAGTCCGACCGCTTCTTACCATACCCAATCTTGCTGTGAAAATCAAAGAAGCCGGCAAAATCTCCAGATTGAATCCAAGCATCCACATCCTGTGTCTTGTACGTATTACCAAGAGGAGTACCTGGAACCTCCATGCCTGTCAAACCTTGAGCGTCGATTATCTTACGAAGCAAGGCCTCATACTTGAAGACATTGTATTTCTGGATCTTCGCTCCGACATCATTAATGTACTGGAACATATCCTTAAGCAATGCCTTCGGATTATCAGTTACAAAGCAGCGAACCTCCTCCGTCAAGCTATCAGCTACAGAGACGGACACCGGGATGTGCTCGTTCGTGATGACAGTATTCTCCCCATGTTGAGTCGCGGTAGGCTTAAGAATGGCCTCAAAGTCATAAACAATAAAATGATCGATGTATTGATCGGTATTCTTGATAGAGTACTTTGTCAGTAGCGAACGAATTGTATTTGAAGCTGGGCGATAAATAGTCGGGTCTTCAGGGAATGATTCAATATTTACGAGCTCACACTGGTTCTTCTTATGGTTTCAAAGCTTGTCGGAGCTGACAAACACCATATCACACTTTGGGCATTGGTATTTACACTGAAGCATATCAATATTCTTAACGTAAAGAGCATGATTCTCGTGAGATAGAATATTGATAACATCGTACTCCTTGTCAGAACGTCGGATGCATTCAACATTTCCCGTCTCCACATCCATCATGAATACATTAATGCTTAGCTGAAAGCAGTCCTCAAGCTCATCAAACTGGAGAATGTCGATTGGTTTGAAACTGCGAAACAGGCTTAGTGTATAATTGATGTCCTTGTACGAGCAGTACTGCTTGAATGTCTGCTTTACCAGAGCTTGAATTCTACGTGGATCCTTTTTGGTTCGTCTTGCTTGTGATATGCGATGCAGCGAAATACACACTTGTTGTTAGTCTTTGGGAAGTTGATTACACTCCTGTTGTCGCGGATAATCTTTGGAATGACAGCTTCACTATCACCCAGTGCATGTTCGCGCTGGTAGATGTAAATCTTGAATCCAGTGATTGCCTTTACCAGATATCCCGATTTGGGGTAGTTAAGCTTGTCAGCTAATTCCATCGAACGAATCTCCGAAATGACCTTCTTGCGAATATCACCCTTGCTATTGATAGCAATCAGTGAGCTGAACACCGAGGTGTTGCTCAAATTCGGGTGGAAGTATCGGGTATCGCTATCATCTGTTCGACTAACGAGGTTGTATCCAAGTGCAATATTAATCTTGAAAGCAGATTTCTGGCTCGCAAGTACGTTCTCGAGTGTGTCGTAGAATTCTGCTGGCTGAATCCCCTCGTATAAATGATACTCGACATAGGTAGAAGCGATATTTCGGGTCAGCCTTGTAGTCAGGAGACATGTGCTTCTTGAGAGTATCGATACCAACATTGTACTGCTTAGCTACCAGCTTCATATTTTGGGGGTTGGAGATGTTGCTGACAAATACCATCTTTCCAGTAAGACAGCGTACCTTAACACGGAAGCTACTACCCCATTTGATAGGTGTAATATTCAATCTCTTTAGACCTTCGAGCTCGTATGCAAACATGTTGCCTATATATAAGCGTGGCTATATTATTCTCGTAAATTTGACTTTATAATATTTTGGATCTTGTCTCAGGATCGACTTTATATCATACTAATATACAAAAATCTGAAATTAATTAATTCAAATATTTGACTTATGCATTGTTGGAGGTTTTAAGCCAGCCTGGTGTTGTCATTGCCTATTAGGCTTGACTTTTTATCAGAAAAAAATTAATTAATTAAGTTCGGTTTCGCTGTTAGGTTCGACTTTGTCTTCAATAAGTTCGGTTTAGGCTTACGCTTTTGAGCTCGAATTTGGTCTCTATTCTTATCGTCGTAGCTCTTTTGGTATGACAAGCGAGTGTCCCGTGTGCGCTGATAGTAGCGCTTTTGTGCGGCATTGATTCGCTCTTTGTTAGCTTGGTATTGCTTGGCTGAGTACGCCATCTTTGTATATTACAAACTTTATATTTATCAGGATGAATTTTTTTTTTTTTAATGCAGCACGACGATCCAAGAATCAGCTGAAATAACTCAGCGTGCCCCTTATCGCACGCGCCATGTCCAAGTCGGGACCTAACATACTGGCGATATTATAGTATCGTTCGATGCTCTCACTAATCCCGCCACTTTCACCCTCTCCGATAGGTGGTAACACATTATTCAGCTTCGATCTCTTCACGGGATTTTGAATGTACGGGAGTTTGATCTCGGTACCAATAATGGGAGACTGCGCCAACAGCTTCCTGATCACCTCGAAAGCCTCCCCTCGATTCGCGATGGTCGCCGTCTGGATGAGAGCACAGCCATCTTCATCTCCGGAGAATCAGAAGAACATCCACACGGCGTTCAAGTCAGTAAGAAGTGCCATTACTGGGTCTTTGCGAACGATTAGATCCAAAGCGATCAGCTCCCGACGTAGCCTGGAACTCGGAGTTACTTTGAAGCGTGGACTAAAAATATCAATTGCCCCCACTGAATACGTCCAGTGCTGTTACAAACTGGTTCACCTTCGCCGAAGCTCCAGGCTTTTGGCTGACTGCACCGGTTGTCGTCCTGGCTGCTTGTTTGCGATATGAATCTGCAATCTTTCTTGGAACCACGAATATGAAGTAAAACTGATCCGTGTTGAGGCGAGCATCATCCTTCAACCACTTGAGAAACTTGTTCATTGGCGCAGCTTTGATACCATGGTCCTCGTTGAGTGTCATCTGCAGCCCGTAACACTTGTTTCCATCTGAGATGAATGCATCCAGCGCTCCAAACGTTTTCGATGTCGGCCGGTAGTACGTCCAGCCCTCAGCAAGCTGTAGTTTGTCAAGAGCAGTGAAGCGTACCGTTTGCATCTCTTGTGGAATGGTCAAATCGTTCAGAGTTGTCGAGCACAGCGAGCGAAAGTGTAGTTTTTTCTGCTGGGGCAGACTTAACCATTTGTGGCAGAGCATCTCGTATATCTTGCCGCGGACCACAGACGTACTTCCCGAGTCATCATCATCGTGAGTTATAGCGAATTCCGATATTTTATCGAGGCTCTCTCCATGCACTTTGGCAACAACCAATTCGGCGATGTGCTTGGACAGAAAATCCAAATGGTAGTCCGCGCGAAAATCAGCCCGGGTAGGTACCATTTCAAGGACACGATGGCTATAGTCTTCCTCCTTCACAGAGTGATTGCTTCTTGCATAAGAAATGATGTTCATCGCACTGAATGAGTTGACTGCCTCATCCAGTGTATTTTTGACGATCACGTTAGACGCTCTCGTGAAGATGAACCGAGGAATTCCACCGAAGATGTCGTATCTCGAAACCAAGTCGTCTTCGGCAAGTTGCAAGTTACCGGGAAGCAATGAGTTGTACTCTCTCAACTCCTCCAAGGTCCACGCTGGCATGATATACGTCCCCCCGTCCACTTTTGCGAAATCCTGTATGCCTTTAACACCAGGTGAAGCAAACAAAATCGAGACTCCGCTCCAGCCAACAAGTTGTGTTGATGCTGCCTCGACAAGCCGGAGCACACGGCGTTGCGTCTGCAGCGAAACAACCTCCTCTCCGTCCAATTCAACAAATTCCTTGCGTTCGGCATCGTACTTGCGAAAGTCCGAGCCATAGTTCAACACCAACTCGTATGGGAGCAGCTTCTTCACATCCTCTCGCTCACCAAGAATGAGTTGAAAGATGCAATACAGGTAGAACCGACTCTTCCCAATACCGGGATTCCCCGTGACAATCAGGTTGGAATCCTTGCCTGGTTCACTATCCTTGCCTGGTTCAATGTATTCGAAGCTTGACTGTACTTCGTTCATCAACTCGGTAAAAATCACACGATACGCCTTCCTCTCCACGATCACTTTATATTCGATCTTTTTGTGCGCCAACGGAGGGAAATCTCTCATCTCGAAAAACCTCGTAACTTGGTTGATCTCTTCCTTGTTCTTGTCCACTTTGCGCTTCTTCGGCAGCGGAAGGAAAGACTCACCAAACCATCCATCCGCCCGACAGCGTTTCCCCTTCCCCGGAACCACCACCAGCACGTGGATTTGCTTGGTTTTCGGTTCTGGCATCCCCTCGAGAACCTCGTCAAGGCCAAACTCCCCATCAAGTTCATTGTCTTCGTGTGTCAGCCCTTCGATTAGAGCAGTCTTTTCCCCTTTCTTAAGCATCTTCACGTCTTCCAAGTGAGACGAGAGCCACGTGCCGCCCTCCGTCTTCGCCAGGAACAGCTGCAGCTCGTCCGCAGGAAACTGGTACATCTTCTCCGCCTTGATCGCCTTCTTCAATTCATCCACCGTGTCGCTCTCATCTACCCTCACCGAGAACGCGCTGCCCGCCGCACCAACGATCGCACAGAAAAGCTTCACCATCTTTCCTCGATCCGGCGGATTCTGGAATGAGGAAGAAGGGAGGGAGAAATTCCGAGCGTATTTAAGCGGAGATGAAGGTGTGTGACATTGACTTCCACCCAATGATGAGACGCCACATATATTATAGTCGCGCTATTCCTTGCGGTAAAAACTGCCGGCGTAATGTTCTACGAATATTGTTTTTATCAATTAGTTTGAATGTTGTCGGTCCAGCAGTAATAGTTCTAAAACTACGCCAAGATCCAAAAGGCGTCGCTTTCGCTCTCAGGTGGTCGAGAGGTTGCGTCGTCAAAATAGCAGCTGTCTCAAAAGAAGGTTCTTGGAGTGTTCTCGGCGGTAAAATACGGTAAGTAAAAAAATGACGGTATAATGTGCCGCTACCTACTACTATCAGTTTCATTTACGATCAGGGCAGCAACGAGTTCCGTTTGAAAGTCTTCGATCCTTCATTGCGACGACAGCGATTGTTCGCAAAGCTAAATCCAGACCAGCGCGATCTTCTGCTTCGAGGCCAAACACTATCGAAACACTGGAAAAAACGTGGCCCAAGGCTTGCACCTGGTACTGATTTCAACATTCAGACAAAATTTGGTGACGTCGAAGGTCAACCACTGTGCTTCATGTCTATGGAGCGTCCCTACAAGCGCTGCTTGAACTTACAAGCCCGATTAGCGCGGAAGAAAGCGATCAAAGCGAAGTGGATTCACCCAGATGAAGACGAATTTGAAGATTTTTGGTCGGAAGGAATGTCGTTGGCTGAAAAGATGGATTTCTTTTCCGCACGTGTTAGCTAAGACTTCTCAGTTGCCGAGTCTAAGTCCAACGACGAACGCCGGTCTCGTAGGAATGGTGCAGCTGAACAAGGTGGGCTACATATTGGATACTGCAAGCAGCAGGGAAAACCAATATATTTTATCTTAACAAATATAAAGTTACTAGTATATAAAGATGACGTACTCACCCGATCAATATCTCGCTAGCAAAGAGCGTATCAAGGAAGCGCAGAAGCGCTACTACCAGCGCACGCGCGAAGCTCGTCTATCCTGTCAAAAGGGGTATGACGATAAGAATAGGGACCAAATTCGAACACACAAGCGGAAGCCCAAATGCGAACTTAGTGCCAGAGAAACCAAACTTAACGGTGAAACCGAACTTAGTTAATTAATTAAAAAAAATCTCACATAAAAAGTCAATCCGTATATAGACGATGACTGACGGTACCACGCTTACGATTTTGAAGGATGCCCTCGGTGACCTTAGTCAGTACCATTCGTCTGGGTGGTTCTGGCATGCAGTAGAGGGTGAATGGATACCTATAGGTAAAACGCAAGTTTATCCGTGCTCTGGCTATCGACCTAATGTCAACCCACGGTGTTATTGCAACACCCCGATCAAGCGACACTTCCTTATTATCGACATCGATGAGAACTATCACTTCGTTGGTTCAGAGTGTGTTAAGCTCTTTGGTGGGCACTATAAGGCGTGCCTCGGCTGCCAATGTCGGTACCGAGGTAGCTACAAATACTGTAAGGAGTGTCGAGACCGTGGTCTGACTTCTTTTAGTGAGACGAGGTTAGCATTTGGTAAGTACAGAAATCGAAAGCCAGAGTCGTTATTGAGGGTGGATGACTCCTACATCCGCTCACTATTTAAGTGTGATATCGTATCTGAAGCCTCTAGACTGGATTTAGCTCGTAATTTACTCCCAAGAACGGTTATTGGAGGCAAAGACAAGTACAGTGATAAGACATTCAATTGGGTCAAGGCTCACGATCCAAAATACTATCGCTGGTTGCAAACGCGCGACAGACCCTACGTCAAGTATTTGAATTAATTAATTTCGAAAAATTTTGTATGGGGCAAAGATATAAAGTCGATCCTGATACAAGATCCAATGATTATAAAGTCATTTCCACGGGAATAATATCGCCAATAATATATAGGCAACATGTTTGCATACGAGCTCGAAGGTCTAAAGAGATTGAATATTGATGCTGTTCGCTGGGGCAGTACCTACCGCGTTAAGGTGCGTGGTAGAACTGGTAAGATAGTTTATGTTAGCAGCGTTTCCCGTCCGAGCAATCAGAAGCTGCTAGCTAAGCAATACAAGATCTCTGTCGAGTCTCTGAAGAAGCACATGTCCCCGAATTACAAGACTGACCCCAAGTACCGTTTTTACAATGGTAATTGGTGGAAGGTATAGATCTTGGACACGAGGCTTGGACGAAGCGGAGGGAGGGTCGTAAAATCGAGCGCTTCAATAGAACGCTGAAGCAGAGACTAACCAAAATGTCTCCTAAGAGGATTACGCAAAAGCTCATCAGCGACATTATTACTAACTACAACACCACTTCTCATCGATCAATTGGAATGACACCAAATGAAGCCAAAGGCAAGGTAATTGAGGCTGAGTTGAACCATAGCCAAGCAGAAGCTGATAAAATTGATAATGAGCTCGAGCTTGGTACCAATGTCCTTTACCGACTAAAGAAGAGGACGTTTGATAAGGAAGCTGCTAGGTGGAAAAAAGTGTACTCGATTGTTGGAATGGATGGTTATCGCGTCCAAATCAAGTAAAAAAAAATGGGCACACACTCTACAAGGCTCCCAATGATCTCAAGATGGTGCAATCGGCGACGACTGAAGCAACCATCAACCGAGGTGATATCCTTGAAGCAGAGAAGATCTTAGACCACAAAAAGTTGCGAACTGGAAAGTACAGATACTAGGTTCAGTGAGTTGGTAATGAACCTGATTCGTGGGAGCCAGTCTCAAATCTCCGTTTAATGAACAAAATCAGGAGATCGACTCTTGAAAAGGAGTACTGGGAGGCAACAAAGAGCTGACGTAGTCGCTCCGGACGGGGGTTTCACCCCGCGTCAAAAAAATGAGTCATAATCAGCTTGTAAATAAATTCGATAGAGACATCCTCTGTAAGCTTTTGACTCAAGTATACTATTTGAAGTTTTTTTTGGTGAGATTTTTGGAAAAATATATGACTTGATATATATAGTAATTCCTTCATAATGTGTTCCAGCTGATTAGAAAAGGACCGTGAGCTTGCTAAGCTACAGCAAAAGTCGTGGATCATCCAGGAAGTGAGCCGAATTAAGCACGAGTTGCTGGATCTTGATGCAGCTTCAAATTTTCGTAAGACAGTAGTTAGCCGTAAGTATCGATACGAATTGGAGACAATATTTGGCGTTCCATTCCACTGCATCAAGGATCGTTACCTAAGCCATCTAAATGAGCGAAATCACATCTGTCATTCTTATGTCTGATTTCGTCACGACTCGGTCATGCCAAGCTACTGGTAAGTATCTACTCATTCTTTTATGATTCTGATGATATAGACAATGTTCCCCAATTTTACATCCCTCGCTCAGAGAGAGCAGAAACGACAGGAGCTTCTTGAGCGATCTCATCGTCGTGTTCGGCAAGCTAATGCGAAGCGTGAAATGTACGAAGGCGCATCGTGGGCGACGGATATTACCAATGCTATCACTACTGTAGCGAAGAAATCAACTGAATCCATTCAGACCAATATGAGTGTTGGTCCTGACGGGCCTGTTCCAACAGAAGTTAAGCAAACCTTGAATGATATGATTGATCAGGTGATTGCCCAATCAGACTTAAAAAAATATCTGAATAATGAAAACTCCAACATAAACTCTGATGTATCAACTGATCCTGAAGTAAATGTTCGCCCCCCTATGATAGATGTTGGAGTCGATAATAGTGCTCGAACAGTAGAAAATGGAACTAACACTCCTCGTGTTGAAAACCATGATCAAAACGTTCAAGCTCGACCTATTACATCAGATGTCGCGGTTGGTGAGGATGAATCACCAACAGTTGATATTCTATTTAGCGATGATGAGCAAATCTCTCAAAGCGAATTTAAAAAAGCGGTAGGGGAAATATTTGAGGTTTATCCGATTCTTGCTCAACGCGGTATTCATCCCCTTGCTTCTAATGGACGTCAGCTAACGAAGTATTATATTGGAAACGGAGCTAAGACATACAGTATTAGATTGAACAAGATTATTTTAGTTCCAAGCATTGATTGGGAAGAGACATACGATCATATTGGATTTATCATCACAAACGATGTTAGATTCCTCAGTTATGTCAATGAGAAACGTGAGCGAAGTGAGATGGGTAAAGAGGATAAAAATGCACCGCATCAGGTATGGGAGAGGCTTATTGGTAATAAGCGTCGCCTATCAAGCACACCGCTTGACTATAAGCAAAACAAACAGCGGCTTGAAGACAGTTTTCTCTTCGATAATTCAACATCCACAACTTCTGATCAGGCTGATAGTAAATTAAAAATGTATTTGATCGTTGCTAAAAAACAAGGAACTACTTGAATCCAATGGTTTAATGAAGAAGATTGTTCCTATCCTCAAAGGAACCAACAAAGCAACCCCTTTTGATGCGAACGGTTATGTATGGATCAAAGGAAGTACTATTGGTGTTTTTGGTAAGGAAAGTAATCAAATGAAGCTGGCTATCACCAAGAAGATCAATTGGCAACTTACACTCAAATCATTTGTAGATATGGTCAGATCGAAAGGACTTGAATTAGAGGTGATCGGGGTTGAGGAGAAAGAAATTGATGTGAATGATTTCACAGAAGGTGAAGGAGAGGCACGCCAGGGTACAATGACTGGAATTGATGAAGATATGAATCAAAGTCTATCTAACGCCGACAATGATGCTAAACAAATCTTAACTGATTATTACAGGAAAATTAATTCTAAAGATGTTAAAATCCCGTTCAGACTCAAACCTACCGTTGAGGCTAAGGGTACTGCTAAAACTCATCCTGAATACTACTTTGGTGAGTCATCTGAAACCAGACCATTGAACATTAGAAATGGAAAACACAAGCAAGTATCTGGAGAGGCGTGGAAGGGATTGATGAAGAATATCAGATGGATGGATACATTCCTGTCGCTGCTCGATGGATTTGAGGATTCGGATAAACATCTTAAGGAAGTTGAGTATCCATTCCCATCAAATGATGAGGAAGCAGCAACATTGGTTGAAAGTAAGAAACTTGATCAACAAAGACGCAAAAATCTTGATGATAATCTTAAAATATTGAATGAAGCAATCATGAATACGGCTCATGATATCAGACGACAAGGTATTGAACCATATTTTTAATTAATTTTCAGAAGCTTCACGATGACTCTGAACGGGCTTATCAGGAAGATGGTGAGGCTCAAATGCGATATCATGAGTCAAAGAATGCTGTCAAAGAAAATAGCTCAAAATCAGCTCAATTGGCACTAAAGGCAGCGAAATCAGCTATGAGAGCTACTAAAGCTGTATTTAACGCGAAGGCTACAAGATACAGCGATGCAGCTCAGGAGATCGAGGAGATCGAGGAAGATGACGAGTTCGCAAAGCGTTCTCGCGGAGAGGGGCTTAAAGGTCGTGGTCTAAGAGGAGCAGGTGTAGCCCCCCTCGACGGAGTGGTCAGACGTGGAAAGAACCTACAATCTGAACAAGATTCAGGGCTTAGCTACGCCAAGTGCCTACGTTTATCGACAACTCGGTAGCAAGTACATCCGTATTCCTGACCTCGATGCGAAGACACTTGTTATCGTTCAACCTAATCGACGCAAGTGCGGATCTAAGTGTCAGATTAGCGATAGCCTTCAATCAATGCTCCGAAGTCTTGTATATAAGAATCATATCGATCAGCCTACGTATGACAAGCTTAGCATCGAAGATAAATAAATGTTCAAGGAGATCCTTGCCATAACTCATCTCCAGTACAATTTCCACGATAAGCTCACGGATCCACTTCAAACACTTCGAGCTGAGTATGACAAGCTCAAAGGGGAGGTTGAGCTTGGGAATGATAATCCGAGCATCATCAAGCAGCTCAAGTCGCTCACAGTAGATATGTACAGCAATCGTCTCATCGATGATAAAGAATTTAAAGAAATTATCACGAGACTACTATAACCATGTTCTTCTTTAACCCCCGCATTATTTCCAGCTCAGCTGGTAGCTATGGCGATAACGCCGATAACAACGTCGCTGAACTCAAAGCTATCATGAAGAATCTTATCATTCATGACCGCCCTCAGAAGACTCAGGCCGCTGTATGGGCCACTGATCTCGATAAGTCAATCAGGAAGGTAGATGCTTCGACCCCAACCGAAGGTGGCCGTATGTGGGCTTACCAACCCAAGAAAAAAAAAGACCGTGAAGACGTTTTTTGCTATCTAAGCAATTACCTGAAGGCAAGGGGCGCAAGCACCGAGCCAAGGGCTCTAAGCTTACTTAATACCACTCCGCACGAGTTTATTTCGATATCCTCGATGGACTTCGATTTTTTTTATCATTGATAGATATTTCAAGTATAGCATCCTCACCATCGCCATTTTTGGTTGGTAGGAATACTGAATCCCCTAAGACTACTATCCGATCCGCTCTAAGCATGGTTGATCCTATAACCTGATTTGGATTATCAGACGTTAAATTCGTTTTGATCTCTTTACTTGGCATACAACCCATGATTCCTATATTATCTACCATAAAAAGTTATGGAAAACTAGTCGGCTGTGTATGGGTTTTCTTCGCCTGTTGGACCATGTCGCTTGTAGTACGCTTCACGCCGCTTCTTATCCTTATGAGCACAATTTTGATACGCTTTCAACGACGTACGATCATTGTATTGTGCATAAGGCTGATGATTCCTCTTAATACCCCTAAAAGATACAATGCGACCATCAGCAAACAAAGCATCATACTTTTCCCCTTTCGTTGAGAAACTCGAAACTTGAACGCGACCATTGTCTATACTCACTCAGCGATAGTTTGTCTGACGACAAAGGGCGCCAAGCCCGTGTCAAGGACACTAAGCTTTGCTTATTGCTCTCAATTCCTCTATCTGAGCTTGCTGCTCTTGAATAGCTTTCGCCAATACTGATACCAATGATGCTAAATCGATACCCATAGGATTTGTCGGCTCGTTTGAGTCATTCATTTCATCGCCAGGCGATTCAACCCCTGACACACACTCAGGTATGATCTCGAGCATCTCTTGGGCGATAGATCCCACATGCAATGAATCATCAGATCTCATAGCAAACTTCCTTGGTTGCATACGCATAACCTCAGCTAAGCCATAGGATATGTCAATGATGTCTCGTTTGATGCGACGGTCACTCGCGTTCGTGAAGCTGCCAGCCCTGACAGAGATATAGCTCTGCCATATATAAGAAGCATTGCATGATCCAATTCGAACCGCTCCGCTTGTTGCGTCATTCCCGATGGCTGGATAGTTGCTGAGACCCCAGTTCCATCGATAGTATGCATTGCTGGCGTTGCCCTTGCAGTGAAACGCATCGTCAGCCCATATGGCACCCCCAGAGTGGATTGTAGCTTCGGGATCTTCACGATCGACTGCAAGTCGTTTGCTTGTGCTCAGAAGCATTGCATTACCACCGGCTGTAAAGAAACGCAAATTGTCATTCGTGTATGTCCCAAACGATACGCCGTTAGCTGCTGCTCCACCGTCCTCATTGTGTATGATGAGTCAGCATTTAATCGGCGTTGCGCGATCATTCCACCATTCCTGAGCTCGTTGCCATGATCCGTAGAGGTTTGATGAACTCGCGATAACATGCAATTGCGATTCAGGTGATCCAGCTGCTATGCCAACACGTCCTCCCTGAGTTATAACCATTCTCTCCGTTATAGGATCATATGCAGCTGATCCCACTCGAGTAAAAAACTTTAAATTGCACGTGGCATACGACCCAGTGGATCGAATAGCGACTATAACGCAGCTTGGCGGCATGGCGTCAGCGATTGTACCATCAACCGTGACAGATACCTGCAATAGCGCCGATCGTGTCAGAGTCGTTTCTGATTTGGATCGGGTATGTTGAATTGCCAGCGGATCCACTCCCAGTAGTACCAGCGGCTACTTCATAACGGGCAGCCGTAGCTTCTAGCAACGTTTGCTTTCCAATTGACGTAATATTGGGCTGAGCTGCTGTAAGTAGCGTTCCTGATATGCCACTCGAAGTTATCACATCTGATCCAGAGATTTGATACCCTGTAGAATTGATCTTACCCGAAGTTGTGATCGTCCCGATATTAACAATATTTCGACTTGATGTAATAACGAGCGATGAATTGATATTAAGACCGCCAAAGTCGCCGAGGGTACCAGATACCGATACACTTCCATTTATGTTCTCAGCATCGATGGTACGGATACTACCAATATCCTTGTTTGAATCGACTACCAGAGCTTTAGAAGCTACAACGCCTCCCAGAGATACTCCGATGTAGTATGAGTGATTGAACGTATCGTACAATGATGTCGTTGAGTTCCAAAATTTCATTGATGGTATCTGAAGGCCCGTTCCAGCTGTCGAAAGCGTTAGGTTAGATAGCGTTCCAACAGCTGTAATACCTGTTTGAGAGCCTGAAACAGCTCCAGTGAGAGTCGTCGCCGAGATGCTGCTCAAACCAGTTATCGTTCGCGATGCTCCTGTAAAAGTTAGATTGCCTCCGATAGTCAGCCCTGAAAGCGTTCCTAAAGATGTGATACCTGTTTGCGTTCCGGTCTGTAGCGTTCCATAGATATTAGTTGCTGTCAGCGATGTTATCGTTCCGATTTCTCCCGAGGCTCCAAGAACCAACGCTTTGTTATTTGCGGCCGTGCCAGGCATGATCCCGACTAGGTACGATGGGGGCGACGATACGCTGGAACCATTAACAGTTAGACTGCTACATGACAATGCTCCAATTCCACTAATATCGTTATTAGTACCTGGAACAAGGGCTACACCTTGTGTTGCTGTTCCTTGGGTAATCCCTGTAATATAAGACAAGCGATAATCATTCTTATCGAGGTAAAGCGTCTGCGCATACTCATAGGTAAGATATCCACTGGCATCCAACGTTAGATAGAATGCGGGGTTATAGATAGGCGATGTAAAATTGGTTGGGGATAAGAGAAACTTGAACTCATAGTTATTTTTGTCTCGAGCTATATAGACCGAGTGATTAAAGACACGATCATGAGCGGTATTCCAGATTTCGGCGCTTCCTTGCCAAAGAAATTCAAGTCTGCTGGTATGGGCGACATCCCTGCGCTTGACATCAAAAAGTTGTTTAGAATGGTTGTCCTTGGTCCCTCGTTCAGTAGGAAGAACAATCTCTGTATGCTCATCCTCAAGCATTCCCCACACGTATTCGCGCATCTAACGATCATCGCCCGCAATCCACACCAAGAGTTGTATGAATACCTCCGAGATAAACTGGAAGATTTCATTACTTTCGCTGACCCCGATACACCACCTAAAGTCGATCAAGTACGCCATACACCTATGAGTTCCAACAAACCTGAGCTTATCATCATAGTTGACTAAGCACCGATAAGCTACTTCAGAAGAATATATTTTCACATTACTTCACTCGCGGAAGACATTTTAAATTGAGTACCATATTCCTTAGCCACAGCTACTTTGCTATTGATAAGTTGATTCGCTTGAATTAAGAGTACGTAGCGATCCTAAAAGCTAATTCGAAGCGTGATTTACAGATGGTGGTCAAGGACTTCAATATCAATAATATCGATGACAATAAAATGATGATCGCATACAATAAAGCAATCGGTCGTGGAAAAGGTCAGGTGTTACTATTAGATATCGTTAAGAGTCAGCTCAGGTACAATTTAAACGAAGTAATCAATCCTGACGATCTTTAAGTCTGCTCCTCCATCCAGCGCAGGTGCTTCTTAGAACGTCTGTGTCTTGCTTTATTATCTCTTGAATAGTTAGACCAGCAATCACATCCCATTTTCTCATTTTTATGAGCCAATACTCGTTCTCTACTTTCAGCTCGATATTGTCGTTGATATTCTTGAAGTTTACTGGCGTTAGAGACATAGTAGTTGTGCTGGTACTCTTGATGCTCTTCAATAGTTTTAATTGCTCGTTGTTGATTTACACAGTTAGTTCGATTGATTAATAACTGTTCAAACTCACGCAATTGATCACGGTTGCCGATGTCATGCTCGCTTATGAGAGTGATCATGAAGTTATCAATGCCAAACTCTTTAAAGTGTATATAGATAGAACACGACGTTAACTCTCTGCCTTCCATCCATGCACTAAAAGCACTTTTGTGCTGACCCCATCGTTTCCTCAGTGTAGAGGTGGTACTACCCACATAAACAATCGACTCGTCTTCGTTGGTAATCTTATATACGCGGCCTATCACTTCGATATAAAGTCTTATATTTATCAGATTATCGCTTAAATATGATTTCATAAATATACAACTAAAATGGCGAGCTTCCTGAAACTCGACAGTACTAATCTCTTTCAAGATAACTACAACTCAACTTGGAAGTACTCGTTCCCTGGTTCAGCTGCTGACTTTCGTGATGTAGTATGTGCAGTCCAAAGCATTAGCATGTACAACTCGGAATATAATATCGACGCGATGCAGTTCCAAAACACAAGCTTCAAGATCGAAGTCCCGACTGCGGCTACCTCTACTATCAGCATTACTCTCCCGGATGGTATTTATTCTTATGATGATATTAATCGTAGTATTCAGACCGCCCTTGTCAATGCTGGCGCATATTTGATCGACCCATCAGGAAATAACGTCTTCTACCTAAAGCTGAGTGAAAACAGTGTCTATTACGCTTGTCAGGTAGATTTTCCCCCTACGCCGACAACTTTTCCAACTATCGGTGGTACTTGGACAAGACCTGCAACTGGTCTATACTCATCTGATGGTACTGGATTACCTACCACAACTCGCGTCCCTCGTCTTATTATCGATAATGTTGAGTTTGCAAAGGTAGTTGGTCTAACCGCAGGTACCTATCCCGCTGCCTCAGCGATCGTTGCAAGTGCTCAGCTGTCTAACATCATTCCTCAGATTCACCCCACCAGTTCATACATCGTACGTTGCGATCTCTTCAAAAATGAATACGTTGCATCTGGTGATATTGTCAGTGCATTTGATAGAGGTGATACAGCAAATGGACAGCTTATTTCATATAAACCGAGTCAGTATGCATGGATGAATTGCCATAATGGATCTCGATCTACAATTACTATCAGTATCTATAACCAAAATGACAAGAAGGTAATCTTCCGTGATACTTCAGTCTCAATAATGTTGTTGCTGAGACCAAAAAAAATAAGTTAGCTAATGCTTCTTTTTTCTTCTCACAAACGGAATGATCCAGCTACCATAGGCTTCTTACGCATTGCGCAAATTTTAGCCATGTGATCCTTAGCTTCCTGGGAGCCCTTAGCAAATTTCTTACTCTTTGGCTTGGCAACGCCTACTCCATAACTACGACGGACTTCACCTCGAATAGATTTGATTAGGTCTCCATGCTCAGGCTTGGTCGCCTTAGATAGTAGGTACTTCTCCCCAGAATCGGCTACATCGGTTAGAATTCCTCTACGTTTAGCATACGAAAGAGCAAGCTTCGCTGCTTTCTTAACATCAGTCATAGTTAGACGACCTCCTTCCTTATCACTATCAGAATCATAAACACCGATACCAGTCATGGAACGAATTGCCGCTCGTGCTGGGATAGCACCCTGTGGAGCTCCGAGTGCGGTTGCAAGGGCGGGGACAGCAACATCAGCAGCTCTGGATAGCAAACCAGAGTCCTTTGCGAACTTGAATGCAGATTTAATGCCGCCCCATACCGTGGACAAGATAGAACCTCCTTGAGCTCGCTTGTATCCTTTCTTGACTTCATGTCTTGTGATGTCCAGACGCACACCGCGACCTGCCTTGCGAGCCTTGAGTGCCTTCTCATATGAGGCGGGGTGAAGATGGATAACCGATCCACTACCCTTGAGTTGGTTAGCTGTAAGGCTTAGCTTACCAGTCTTGAAAGCTTTGGTCAGCTTGGGGCCTGGAATTTCACTGGAGATCGTTAATTCACGATACATGATTAATCTATTTTTTCTAAACTAAAGTATGGTTAAATTTAGATCTATCATTTTTGAGAATACTTGAGGTTTCTTGCGTTGCTTGGAATAGAGCCAAAGTAAGCAGAAAGGACCACAATAATCCCCGTAAGTACTTGGTATTGCTTGGGATTGTTTTTTTTCCAATACCATACTTTGTTGGAGCTGCCTCTCCCATACTATCAAAGTACTCCCCATCATGTACAGCCGTCCAGTGGCCAACATCGAGGTTAGGTGGCTGTAGTAGAACCAGATATGAACCTTTCTTTGAGATAGGTTTTGTTATTTCATTCGATTCATAGATGTCATCGAGATGTACGCCAAGCTTTTTCGCGAGATCGATCATGATCGGACGTGATCGGCTTGATAAGGTCGCTCATAATAAATAATTTCGTTCAAACTACATGAGAAACCATATACAATCAACGATGAGTGAAACTCAACTATCCGACCAATATTTGTACCAGAGCTCGCTCAAGAGCGATCCGGAGATCAAGGTATCTTCTGGCAAACGAGTACCGTTTGTTATCGATCTGAATCAGGGTTCGTACCAGAATGGTGTCATTACCATTGATGCTACTACTCAGCTTAACGGTTCTGAAGGATTCGCCTGTCTTCGCGATGCTTACATCATGCTCCCTTACAAGGTATCGATGAAGAATGGTGCTACTGCTCAGACCGCTGCTGTCAATCGTTTCTGTGGTACTCTAAAGTGTGGCAACTGGAATGTCTTTGATAGCATGTCGCTGGAACTCAATGGCAAGACCATTGTCTCGATGGCTGATTACAAGCTGTTTTGGAACAATGTCCGTGCTCAGACGGAGTATAGTCCTCAGTACGTTGAAAAGCATGAAGCGGAGCCCTTCCTATTTCCTGATGCCGCTCAGTCCGCTTTGTACTGCTCTGCCACGAGATCGACTACTGGAGATGGATACACTAGCACTACCGCATTTTCATCTTCTTTTACTACCACCGGACCCACTGGTGGAGCATCTATCCATAATGATGGCTTTGTTCGCCGACTTCTATCGAACCCTCCTAATGCTGGCTCTGACTTCTCTACGGCGTGGCCTTCGGTTGGCGGCGTTGCTGCCTCTACTACCATCGCTAACCAAACGGCTCGTGATGCTTTCGTAGCTGGTACTGCTACTGCTAACGCTATTATGGGAGCGTGCAACTACATGCTTAAGGTTAAGCTAACTGATCTTCATCCGATCTTCAAGGAGCTCGATTTGATGGCTAACCCTCAAATCCGCCTGCGTTTCCGCGTCAATCAGGGTACTTCGTCTGTTGCTGTAGATGCTTCGAAGGGCATGTCGCTAATCAGTACTACTCTCGCGAGTGGTAATGTGTGTCCTGTGATGGTTGCGGCATCTTCTACTGGTAGTCCTATGGCTGGTGTTTTTGCTGCTTCTGCCCCGTTCAGGATTTCGTGGGGTGCTGTTGTCAATGCGCTTGAGCCTAATATTGATGGTACTTACATGTCATTCACTACTTCCCGTCTGTATGTACCGTTCGTACATCTTGAGAACCCTCAGGCAATTATCTCCAAGCCTGTGAAGAAGGTTCGATACAATGATTGCTATGCTCAATGGTTCTACCAGCGTGCTGGTACTGGTAAGCAATCGACTCAGCTTAATGCTGCATTCGATCTTCAGCTATCGGCTTCTGTTAAGAATGCTAAGTACGTTATTCTCCTTCCTTTTGCTGAGCAGACTGGTAGTTTCGCTTCCGCGGCTGTACAAGAGTTCCAGAGTCCGTTTGATTCGGCTCCCTGGACTCTTCACCCTGGTTCCAGTATCCGCAACTTTAACGTTCGTATTGGTTCCCAGCAGACGTTTGACATCAGCCACGACTATGACTTCCACCACTTCACTAATGAAATCGCTAAGATCGCTTCGATTAATGGTGATCTGACTCCTGAGCTGGTGAATGGTCTTCTTGTCTATCAGACCTGGTCGCTAACTAACCGCGTTCTGATTGCTGACGTTAGTCGACTAACGGAACGTGATGTACCTCAGGCCATTCAGGTCCAAGGTGTTAATGCTGGTTGCCAGGGTACAAACATGCTCGTATTGGTTGTGAGTGAGCAAGAGCTCTCCTACGATCGTCTAACGGGTGAGGTTCTTGATTTCACTACGGCTTAAATAATTAATATTTTGGTAAAGTATGCTAGCTATCTATATAGATACCATGGACACAACTATTACGTTCGGCAAGTACAAAGACTGCTCTATCCAGACGGTGTACGAAAAGGATCTTAGCTAGTGTCGCTGGCTTCGTAATCAACCAAATTTAGATGAGGAAATTGCCAATTTTCTTATGAGCAAGTTTGCAAATGGATCCGATGATGGATCGTACCTTCTAAATTTCGGGAAGTACAAGGGCAAGTCCGTAAAGCAAGTATTTGCTATTGATGAACAATATCTACAGTGGTTGCGTGCATCCAAATTCGTAACTGAAAAGGCGCCGAAGCTATGTGCTGCTATTGATGAGCTGATGTAAGACAATGACTTCTTTTTCTCTCAATAACCCATATGAAACTTGAAAGGAAAACAAAGTATGACTGGATTCATTGCATTGAAGTAAATCCATTAGTTCGCTCATCATTCACCAAGATGTTAGCAGTTACATCGAGTGGTTTTATGCTCCATAAATGCTCGTTCTCCGAAGCTGGCACGGTCAAAAACCCAAGCTTTATGCTTTGAGTAAGTACAATGATGCGCGTAATTCCAACGCTTCATATACTTACCACATGGACATGAAACGTTATGATGGAGTCGAGCCTTAAAAATAATATCCATCATTTTCTCTGCTTTATCAATATCCGATACTGCTACAGAGAATTTACTTATCGGGTGGATCCAGCACCTTTCCTTCGATTTCGATTTTGGACACAGCTCACCAGTTTTCATAATAAAGTTGCACATTGTTAATATTGAAACCTTGCCTATATACTTAGTAGTTTATCCTTCAGGATCAATCTGAATTTGGTTTTCAAAATCTATCCGAGTCTTCTTCAGTCTCAAGGAGGTTGTGAAACTATATCTGAAGTGTTGCCTGCTCCTCTCACTCTCAGGTGGTCGAGAGGTTGTCCTCGTTGAAACCACCGGCTGTCGCTTCTAAAGAGACGAGAGCATTTAAAACTACCTCTGAAGTGGTGGCGCTTTCTCTCGTTCTAAGGTGGTCGAGAGGTTGTGTCGTCAAAGTCATAGCATTGCATTCGAAACGGTTAGCCCTATTCTCCTTGTTAAATAAAGCTAAGAAAAAAACTGTCGGTGTAATGTGATGGCTATTACTACTAACGGTACATACAGGCGAGACGTAGTGAAAGGCATGTAAGTTCCATCAATAGTGGGTTCAAGTGCATTGGCAACAGCACCCCAAGAAACTGCAATCGAACCCGCAACAGAAAGTGCGCTATTCATTGGATTGTTACTTGCAGATGAAGCAACCATAAATGGACAAGTATTACCGCTCGAAAGTGTAGTACTCGTTAGCGTCATTCTAAGGGAGCTATCAATATCGATAGCTGAAGTGCCCTGATTAACGCGGAAACGAAGACGGATTTGTGGGTTAGCCATCAAGTCAAGCTCCTTAAAAGTCGGGTGAAGATCCACAAGTTTGATTTTCAACATATAGTTCCACGTTCCCATAATAGCACCAGCAGCACCAGATCCAGCTGCGAAAGCACCACGTCCCAGCTGATTAGCGATGGTAGTTTTTGCAGCAGCACCGGTAGATGGCCAAGTCGTAGATGAGTCAGCACCAGCATTTGGAGGGTTTGAAAGAAGACGCTTTGCAAAACCATCATTTGCAACCGACGCTGTAGCAGAAACAGTACCGGCGACGAAGGAGGTCGAGATTGCCGTGTTATTCGAATACCCATCTCCAGCATTAACAGCTGTAGCGCTGTACTTGGTTGATTAAGCAGCATACGGGTATAGAAACATTCAGCCCCACGCTTCTCGACTGAGGACTGTACCCGGTCTGAGCGCGGATAATGTTCCAGAACAGCTTGTAGTCTGCCATCGAGACAATGGTTTTACCATTGAATTCAAGCGACATCGAATCGATGACGTTAAAGTTGCCACACTTGGGAGCAACACAAAATCGGTTGGCTGCATACTGTACATTTGTAGCGTGCGTATTCTTCATCGATACCTCGTTTGGTAGCATGATGTACGCATCACGAAGGCAGCCGTAGTGTCAATAGTAATAACGCCATTTTGGTACGAGCCTTGATTAAGATCGATTACAAACGGCACACGCTTGCCAGCGGAGACTTTAATCTCCGGATCGCTCTTGAGAGAGCTCTGGTACAAATATTGGTCGGATAGTTGAGTTTCACTCATTGTTGAGATTCTATATGACATGTAATATACTTTTTCAAAATTAATTATTATGGAGCTCGTCAAGCCTATCACATCCGACCACGATCTTATCGAACTTGCCAAGCGTATTGGGGTACATCTCGATGATATCTTTGAATCAAGTGACATAACGAAGTCGCCCCCAAAGAAAGGTACATATCTGATTTTGCTACGACAAGCTAATATGGATGTAGGACACTGGACGGCCGTTAATGATGGTGAATTCTTCGATTCAATGGGCGAGGCAGTCCCAACAAAGTACGGAATCGGTAAGTACAACCCTAAACAATACCAAGGTACGTATGGCAACTATTGTGGAATATGGTGTATGCTCTGGTTAAATTGCACACACAAAAAACAAGATGAGTATATTAAATCGATTCAGAGATCTGAATTTAACTATTTTGACTTAGCCATTTTTGATGCTTCTTAGATGTGGAAAGGACAGCTTTGTTTGATAACGTATATTTTCCACCACATTCACAGTGGTGCTTCTCATTTTTCTTTGCGTTAAGGGCTTCTCTGTTAGCTTCTCGATATGCTTTCTTATACTGTCTATTATAGAGCTTAGTGGTTCTGAATGGATTATACTTATTGACACAGTTTATTTTATTAATCCATAATTGTTCATAGGCTTCAAGGTGAGTACGATCTTCCACTTCGTAGCTTTTGATCAGGACCAGTTTAAACTTATCAAACTCATGTTGTTGAAAGTAAGTGTAGATTGCCATACCCCGATGCTTTCACTTAGCCATTCGTGGTAATGTTTCTTATGCATCTGCCATCTCTTACGGTGTTCATTAAACGTAGAACCAACGTATTGAATGTCGCTTTCCAAATGGATGATACGATAGATATGTCCGATCATGGTACAAATGTACTAATACTATATAATATACTACATTATTTATCGGAATAGTATGCATTTTCTATTTATATAAATATATAGCAATAATGTATCGCGAACTAACTATTTCAAGCGACGTACCAGCTCAGCTCCCAAGCTGACCAAAGCTCTCAAGACTGGTAAGCTAAGTCTGACAGCTGATCAACTCAAGGGTAGTGGCTCTGTTATCCATCTCCATCCAGCCTCTTATGAGAAGGTGATCAAAGCTCGAAAGGCAAGTCGTGGCGTGCGTCTTGACATTACCAGCCATGAAATTAAGAAGGGTTAAAAGCGAGCCCAAGGAGGCTCTATTTGGGGTAAGATTAAGTCTGGTCTATCCTCCGCGTTCAAATTTGTAAAGAATAGTGGATTACTCAGCAAAGGACTTGATGCAGCAGTACCAGCTCTTGCAACGGCATTTGGAGCTCCTCAAGCCGCAATCCCTGCCAGAGCAGCAATTAAGTCATTGACAGGAGTCGGCATATACGACTCTGACAGCGATGTGGAGAAAGAAGGTGGTCGTCTATCAATTGCAGATGTGAGGAAGACAGCAAAGCATGCTCTATCCTATGCACAACGTAAAGGAGTTCTAACCGATGCAGTTGATGCTGGAGAGAAGTTTCTACTGAGTAAGGCAACGAAGCCTGAGCGTGGGGATCTAATTAAGTCTATTCGAGGCGAGGTCCGTCGTCGTTATGGAGTAGGAGTAGCCACGAAGGGTAAGAAATTTGCTAAGGATTCAAAAGAAGCTAAGGATCACATGGCTAAGATTCGAGCTATGAGGGAGAAGCCTATGATAGCTAGATCATTTCGATTATGAGCTTTTGATTAAAAAAAGTAGTGTTAGCCAACTTATTTTTTGGTCTCAGCAAGAGCATGATTGAGACGGAAGTGTCGCGGAACTTGACCTTCTGATCATTCTGATTATAGATACTGACCGTGATTGAGGTACGCGAGCCATTGAGACAGTTCATCCAAGCATACTGACTCGGCTTGTATGAAATTAGCTGACCTACCTGAGCATCACCTCGATCGAATGCACTCAGAATATCGCCAGATGCAACGTAGTCATTTTTGATCAGATCACAGCGAACGATGTATGAGCTGGTAGGGTGAATCTGAGGAATGATATTCGAGAGCTGAGCACTTGCAACCGTCGCAGAGGTAGAAGGATACGTACCAGCAGGAAGTCCTACTACCTTCCCAAAAGACGCGTTATCAATGATTAGTCGAGGAATACGAATAGTAGTCGGCAACCAGTACCTCCAAAGGAGTACAATCCTGAAGCAGGTCTTACCCAAGTACCACCTGTAGTAGGTAGAGACGTTGGTGTGGGGCTGAAATCAAACTGGCCAGCATAATACACGCTATTCTCTGATAATTGGATATAGAAGACATTTTCCCCAGATGGATTGATCAAATACGCTCCAGCATTAACGAGAGCCATCTGAATGCTCCGACTAATATCAGTGTATGTATAAATTCCATCAGGGAGTGTTATACTGATTGTCGATGTTGTTCCGGCAGTAGGAACTTCGATCTTCAAGCTATTGTTCCAGAACTGAGCAGCATCGATATTGTATTCGGAGGTGTACATCGTGATGGATTGAACAGCACAAGCTACATCACGAAAGTTAGCAGCCGAACCAGGAAAATAATACTTCCAAGACGAATTGTATCCATCTTTAACGAGATTGGTAGAGTCAAGTTTCAGAAAGCTTGCCATATTGATTAGTATATGATTTTAACCATATTTCTGATCGATAAATTGAAATTAGTCTTCAATCGTGATTGGTCTGTCAAAATTGTATCTGATTTGACCTTTGACAGAATATATGAACAACATTTGTCCTTTGCGCTTAGTGGCTTTATTATAGTAATAGACGATTGATCGATCATCAACACCCTTGATGTTGAAATCACGTACAACCATCTGAAGATCACACTTCAAATTAGCCTTTAGGATCGCTACATACTCAGAATTCAATCGAATCATCTTATCAGTAGCAAAGTAGCTGTGGCTTAGGAGTATGGTACTCAATTTGAAGTGTCGGCCCATGGTGTAGTAATGTGAGAAGATGTTCTTCACCAAGGACCACCATTCTAAATAATTTTTTAATGTCAAGTGCTGGGATATCACCCATAGCGGCTGACTTGAAATTTTTCGGTAGCGAACCACCGTCGTTTGGAATAGCGCTCATGACTAAAATCGTTTGATCTATATAGGATTAAACAAAATGAGTTCTGGTTTTTCATATCCACAACCAACTTTCCAATCATCAATCTATAACCCCGCGTTCAATCTGACATTGGACACCAGTGGTTATCTAACCTTTGATTACGCTCAAACTCTGTATTTGAGTAAGGATGATTACAGGATGCACTACCTTAGCGGAGTAGTGCCAGGAACGGTATCGATAGGATCTGCTCTTGTTCTGGGTGCTTCAGGTAATATCTCCGGCATTTCATCGCTAAGTGCCACTAACATTACTGGTACGCTACAAACAGCTTCTCAACCGAATATCACTTCAGTTGGAAATTTATCGTTCAGTGGATCATCGCGCTCGATATCGATAACAGGCGCTTCAAGCTACATCGATTGTCGAGAATATTGCCAGAACGGGAATACGTACGATCTTAGTCTCCTACAATATATATCCGGAGTTAGTTTTGGCAGTGCTACTGCCAATTGCGACTCGAGATTAAATATCGCAAATATTAATATGGTATCGGCCAGTACAATTAGTTGCACGAACTTACGACAGGGTTCGACATATTATGATCTCTCTGGCTTCCTAACATCTATTCCGAGCTCGCTGACATTATCAAGTCTATATACGACAGGAAACATCGATTGCGGTGGGTTCATCAATGGGTTCTTAGCATATGGCAACCAATCGCAAATTACGACAGTAGGATCGCTGACAGAGCTCGGTATCAACTCTACAGCAACAAATGAATATATATCAATCAAAGGATCAGGGTATAGCTACTTAGATGGGAGTTATACCCGAATGATGACCCTATCTGGATCGAATATAACCCCAGTTCAATTTCAAATCGAAGTGAGCAACGGATCGAGTGGTACAAGTACCAACGCGACCTGGTTCGGTAATGACACTAATAATGATCTTCGATTTGGTATCAATAACTCGACGTCAATGATTTTAACTACGACAGGGCGCTTAGGACTTGGAACTACAACACCAAGCGTTCCTCTGCATATATCAGGTAGCAACAGTTTTGTTTTTGGTTCCGGTGGTTCAACCGTTTATAGGCTCCGAACGGACTCTGGCGCGACAGAGTCGGCTCTTGGACCGATCACATACAGCGTCGCCGGTATATTCGGAGGATACATCTCTTGTACAGCCATGGCGATGACGAGCGACCGCCGATTGAAGAAGAACATCCAGATTGCGCCACTCGATCGAATGAAGCGTCTCTACGATACATGTGATGTAGTTTTGTATGACTGGATAGAATCGGAGAATCTCCCTGGTCAAGAGGTAGGCCTCATCGCTCAAGACCTCGTCTCAGCTCACCTAACCGATTTAATCAGTATATTTTATAGGGGTGATATCGAAGAAGGGAAAGATCCAACGCTTGAACCTGATAAGCAACAGCTAAACATTGATTACAGTCGGATTGCTGCATACAACATGAAAATGATTCAGCATATGTTGTCTGAGATTGAAGATCTGAAAAATCGTTTGGCTAATATAGAGCAATGATGAGGATTGAGCGCAAAAATCGTTTGGCTAATATAGAGCAATGATGAGGATTGAGCGCTGGGAGTTAAGTCCATTAAGTTCCAAGAAGTATCAAGTATGGGTACGCATTGATACTGGAAAGCTACGAAAACTTGATTTTGGTGATAGTAGATACCAACAATTTCGGGATCAAACCCCTTTGAAAGCGTACTCACACCTTGATCACAACGATCCAGATCGTCGTAGGAGATACTATAGACGACACAAAGTTGATTATCCTCCGTATAGTGCCGATTTCCTATCGAAAAAATATCTTTGGTAGTGATATACAACATGGGTTGCGGACCGAGTAAAGAGCTCAAAACGAATTCGACTACCGATGACCCGCGTCAGATTGTGGGATCGACCATGCTCCAAGCTGATAAAATTACTGTTCTTGGTGATAGTGTTTTCCTCCCCACCCAAACCCCGAGGGAGAGTCTGCCATACTTGAGGTTTCTATCAGCGATAATAAAATTTCAGTCTATCGAGGCTGTGCAAATAGACTTGTACGAAGCGGTATTGCTTAGATAGCGAACGTCTTCACAGTTTTAGTTGTTTTGTCGGTTGGTAAGCCCAGACGCGACCACCCTCTGTCTGAGTCGATGCATCCACCTTCCTGATAGACTTCTCAAGATCAGTAGCCCAATCAGCTGCCTGAGTTTTCTGGGGGCGATCTTGAATGATCAGATTCTTCATAGTGTCTTTAAGCTCGGCGACGTTGAGATCGGCGTTATCGCCATAGCTACCACCTGAACTGGAAATAATGCGTGGGTTGAAGAAGAACATGTTTCTACAGTAGTCGAGTTATAATTTCCTTAAACTCTTTATCGTCAATCATTCGATTGCTGTACATATTTACTGTGAGAGACTTAAGTTGCTTGATGATACTTGGATTGTCATTCCCTAACTCCATCTCTCCTTTAAGTTTATCGTACTCAGCTCTAAGTGTCTCCAGAGAGTCCGTTAGCTTATCATGAAAGTTGTACTGAAGATGAGTAATGGCGAGGATCTCTTTAAACAGCTTTTTATCATCGATACTGAGCTTATCGTAAGCGGCTTGATTGATGTGGTTCTTATACACAAGGGTTCTGATCATGGTTTGGAGACTATCACTGATCTGGCATTTAGGTCCGCATTTACATCGATGGGGCTGTACGATTACAAGGGTTTTAGCATCAAGATCAGGCAAACGGATGTACTTGCTACCCAGCTGACGATAAACGTAGGCGCTTGGAGTCGCCAAAACTTGAATCTCATTGAGATTATAGGTTTTTCCACGACGAATTGCACCTTCCAATGGAGCAACACCAGCACCTCTTAGACCACGCCCCTTCAAGCCACTCCCACTAACTACATAAACCATATCATTAAGAACTCCTTTTACCTTTCGTTGATCTTGTCGGTCATTAAAGTCTTCTACATCTGTTTTTCCATGTAAAGCTTGAGTGTATTGCTTAGACTTCACTGAATAGACTGCCTTTGTCGCTTTCATTGCTGATGTCGCTGCATTCAACGCTGATCTTGCTGATTTTGAGTTTGACCCCTTCACTGCCTTTTTAGCTTCTACATATCGCTTCTGAGCTTCACCAAAAGCTTGAAAGGCTGCCTCCGAGTCATCATGAACCTTTTGCAAATTATCGTCGTGATCATACTGCTCATTACTTTGACGCTTGATATCATAAGCCGATTTAAGGATCACCTCATTTACTATTTTGAGGTTATCATCAAGGTTTTTACGTCGTTGCTTATTTAGTTTCTTCTCTTTTACCAATTCAGCTGCTTCTTCATCACTTGATGGAAATGGATACTCAACATCCTTGAGATATCTATCCAAATCCTCAAATCCATCAAGCAGCGATAGAAATGTATCCATCCATCTGATACCTTCATTGGCCCCTTTCCAAGCTTCACCAGATACTTGTTTGTGCTCTCCATTTCTAATGTTTAGTGGTCTGGATCCAGATGGCTCACCAAAATAATATTTTGGATGGGGTTTAACATTATCCGTTGTCTGTACAATTGGTTTTAGTCGAAAAGGGATTTTAATACCCCTCGAATGAAGTTGTGTGTAATAATCAGTTAAAATCTTTTTAGCATCATTGTCCGCGTTGCTCAGCTTTGGGTTCATATCTTCATCGATACCACTCCTTGTGCCATATTTAGCTTCTCCGCCGCCTGGTGTGAAATCCTTTACGTCAATTTCCTCGTCATTCTTCCCGATTACCTCTAACTGAAGTCCTCTGCCTCTAATCATATTGATAAATGAACGTAGCGTAAGTTGCCAATTGACCTTCTTCGTGATCGCTTGTTTTGCTCGATTGCTACTCTTACCAAAGACGCTGATTGAATTACCATCGACCCATACATAACCATTTTCATCAACAGGTGATGATTTAACTGTCCCTATAAGGATGGGAACAATCTTCTTTTCTAAACCATTGGCCTCAAGTAATTCCTTATCTTTACTAATGGTCCAAAACAATTTGAGTTTGGTATCAGACTGATCACTCGCTGTTGAAGTTGAATTATCGAAGAGAAAACTGTCCTCTCGATGAAGAACGCTGCGAACTGCGATACGCAAGTCTCTGTTTGGTGCGATCAGCAATATCTCCTTCTGAAGCATTGACTCTTTTCCTTTTTGATCCAATATATTGCCATATCTGTTGGGGGATATTTTTATCATCCTTCCCCATTTTGTCGCGTTCCCTCTTTTCATTGATGTAATTGAGAAATCGAATGTCATTAGTTAGAACCACACGAATATGGTCATATGTTTCTGACCAATCGATGCTTGGAACTAAAACAAGCTTCTTCAATCTAATACTGTATGTCTTAGCGCCATTTCCAATATAATACTTCGTTAGCTGACGTCCGTAAGAGGATGGATACCCAACTCTGCAAGAATAGGATAAACCTCATACATATCAGCAACCGCTTGTTTTGATCGCTTCTGTTCTTCGATTTCATCGATGGTTTCATCACTAAATAAGTTCTCATCCGCTGGTTTTTCATCCTCACCAACCTGAACATCAACTAATGAAGGCCTTGCTTGTGCTCCAGCATGATTAGTATCAGGCTTAGCAGTAGCTTCGGCATCTACCATAGTAGGAGTTGATACCTCAGGGTTTGTCTGGGAGTATTCATCAATCAGCGTTTTTTTAGGGCTCAGATGACTCTGATGTTGAGTCTGTCTGAGTTGTTGCAGTTGTTTTACTGGATGCTGTAGTAATTCCACTTGAAATGTCAGTAGCCGATGAAGCGACTTCGTACATCTCACGCTTCGTTTTAGCTTGACGAGCGCGACGCTGAGCTCTTTCAAGAAGCTCCTGTCGTTTTTGCTCTCTCTGAGCGAGGGATGTGAAATTTGGAAACATCGTATCTATATGTTGTGAGCCATAAAAAATGAGTACTCAATAACCAATAACTCGGCATAACTGAGTCATGACGGGAAGGTAAGTAAGAATGGCAGATACGGTTTCGCTCATTGAGAAGATTCAAATAACGATCTTTAATACAATGGAATGGGACGCCAAAGATTGCTTCCAATTCATGCTTGTACTTTTGATTGGCTACCGTTTTGCGAAAATTTGAAGCTGCATCAAGATTAAGCAGCTCATTCTTGATTCGACTTACTTATTGGATGGTCCACAGCTTGCGTCGAAGTTTCACAAGCTCACGTTCTTTCTCTACACAATTTGGGCACATTATTACGAGATCAGTATCTATACATAAAGTCAGATAATTCATATTCTCACAAAAAATATTAAAAATAATATATGGGTCAAAGCTTACGGAGGATATCTCTATCAAGTTAATTTTAAAAGCTAATCATGGCTCATTTTTTTAGCGTCCAATAATCTCTCTCAAGAGTTGATCTCCTGTTCTTATTGATTAACCGCAGATTATCTTGTGGCTCCCAAGAGTCAGGCTCATTATCAAGCCATCTTATCAGATATTTGTACCTTCCAGAGCGTATCTTCTTGTGACCCAAGATCTTCTCCGCCTCAAGAATATCGCCTCGACTAATAGTAGCATCTGTGGTCTCTGCTTTAACAAATTTAAGATCATTTGGTGCCTTGTAGAGGGTATGACCATTTTTTGAACGGATTTGGACTCGGTAGCCATCTATTCCAACGATTTTATAGACTACTTTGCTCCATCGAGCAGCTTCTTTATCAAATGTCTGCTTCTTGAGACGGTATAATACGCGTGATCCGATCTCAAACTCCTTCTCAATTCTATCGGCTTCCACCTGATTATGACTCAGATCCGCATCCATTACTTTGCCTTTTGCTTCATTTGGGGTCATACCAATTGAGCGATGAAACGTGGTATTGTAGTTTTCGATAACATCGGCAATAAGCTTTTGCGCAATCCTGGTGGGAGACATCATAGTTAGTCTCTGCTTTAACATTCTGTTGAATCGCTCGATTTTTCCCATAGTACCGTGATCAATGGGATAGTTGTTGTAGTGCTCAAATTTTCTTGGATTTGAAGTATTCTTGAGCCTGTGAGTTTATGAACTCGCTACCGTTATCCGTTGTCAGGATATCAACTTTGTGGAGGCGAACAAACGCTTTAAGCACTGCTAATACAGTTGGCGCAGTCTTGTTTGACATGAGCTTTGCGTAGCCCAACCTTGAGTTGCTATTGATAGCTGTCAAAATTGGTCGCTTCTCCCAAAACGCAAGATCCATTTGCCAAGAGTTGGGGTTATGCGAAGCTATTTTGAAGCCGTTGAATCGCTTTTTCTGCTCCTGAAATCGTTGAATATCAGTCTGACTCGCATACCAATCCTTTACGATTTTGACAGTTAACTTAGGATTTAACTCCTTTGCCTTATGATACAGAGCTTGAGCTCCGATAAAGCCGGTTTTTGGGTCATAGTAGAGGTTTTTAGTAGTAAACTCGGCGTTTGGCATAGTAGTAGTTGAGCGCTGTTTTGTTTTGAGTATAGGTGATGATGGACTTGGTTTCTTTCGACAGTCTGAACCCCTTGTTTGTACCTTGTAGCGTGATGCGATCCCGTACAACAGTCTCAAACCCATCAGGATTAAGAACATCATTTGTTTCGACCACCTCCCTGCTGAATACCCTTCGCTGAAACTTTTACCTTGTAAGATTCGTCAGGTAGATAGCAAATATAGTTCTTACTCGATAGTTAGACCATAGCATCACCTGACCATTCATCTTTGAACAAACCAGGAGTACGGCGATCAAACTTAGCTACCTCAGTGTAGTAGTCGCGTGGGAACCAATCGTATTTATGCTCCTTGAAGTGGGCACGTAGCTCAGGCTTGATACAGTCTTGAAACGGATTCTCACAACTAAAAGTGATATAAGCTGAATCAGTGTCCATCTTCTGATACTGGAAGTCAGAGCGGTCCAAGTAGAAATCTATGCAGTCGTAGTAGAACTGAAGCATACGTAGCTTAGCAAGCTGATATATAGCAATCGATAAATGGATTGGGCTCTTGTTATTAAGACGGCGTTTCTTCATGGCGATTTCACACGCATCATTACGATCTTCCAACCTATGGAACGTAAAGTGTTCGATCTTGTTCTTAATTGCTTTGTCGCTCGACTCATACTTACCTCTTTGTGCTTGCTCATGTCCATTCCAGATCGACCAAAAGCACTGTTGCCTACAAGTTTCATCATCTCAGCAATCATAGCCTTAGACTTATCAACATCATCCTCTCGTCGAGCATTTGATATAGCCTCCATAAAGGGAGCAAAAGCCTTGTGAGAGCTGGCCTTGACAAAGCAGTAAGTCTTGATGATCTCCATACCATGAGAAAGGTACCACTTGAGCAAAGGAGTGTAGATGAGAATCTTTTCACCAAAGTAGCTATCAATCAACTTGCGAGCTGGCTTTGCTCGGCTTTGCTTGCGCGCCTCATTGTGATCGAACATGTGCTTACCAATGATGCTCTCATTTGTACAGTCGATCCGTACATTCTTGAAAATTGGAGTCATCTCACCAAAGTACTGTTTGAGGTTCTCTGGTGTGTGAATATCACACTCGAGAAAGCCAAATATTTTATCGGTCTTGATATCGTCGATGATACCTTCATGCGCTTCAACGGTAGTCAATCGACCGCATGGCATCTCATTACCTAGAGCCCAAAGATACAGAGCATTAGCATCGTATCCGATAATTTTTTTACAGACCTTACCACCGCGAATCTTGGTTTCATTACGCTTAGCGTAGCGATTAAAGATAATGGATGGACCTCCGGCGATGTTGGCCTTCATCTTAGCGTATATATCCTTTTCCTCCCGATCAATAGAATATACCAATCTATCCGCGTTGAACTCAAGCAAATTCTTGTATCAAAATCCCCCGAGGGACATATCTTTACGAGCGGGGTTGCACTTCACACAGCTGATCAAGATGTTGCCATCGATGTGGCCAAGATTATTGTTGATACGGTCAGCTGAAGCGGTGTCAGCGGTCAGCTGGCAGTAGCATAGACCACATAGATACTTTTGCTTTTGCAGCAATGTATTCAAGTGCTCAAGTGTCATACCAAATTTTCGCTTTGCCTTAGCATCCTGACTCTTGTATCCACTTAGCTGGGAATTGGAATGCGTTAGCTGGCTTCTTATCCGGATATTGGAGATTATTGAAGCAGGTCTGATACATCACCTTCTCCGAAAGACCAGGTAGCGACACTCCATCCGCAAACATATCCAGATCGAAGCGCTTAAAGAGTTTTCCTTGAGCCTTGATAGCCTTGATGAATGGGACTACGTCGAGATTGTTGTACCAGATCAGTAGGTCCTTGATTGATTTCATCTCGTAGTACTCCCACATGAGCTTCACTCTTTCGTAGTCATCATCGGTGATACTTGTTCCACGGAGCTTGCTGTCAAAAGCTGACTTAGGCGGGATAGTAGTCTGGTTTAGAACATTGAACGCGGTGATGTACTCGTATGGAAAAAGACCCTTACCAAGACCACAGACACATCTAATTTTGTCATCACATTTGCAGCCACCGAGATATAGTGTGAGATACTTATCGTAGCTGGTACCAGCAGGTACATAGTTGCTAATATCGAGCATTTTCATGTCCGATGTAGCAATGCACATGTAGCTGGGATTCTTGATGACGGATTCGATATTGTCGGTACCGATAACAGCAAACAAATCCTTCTTAATCAAGTTAATATCGTATCAACCAGAATTGAAACCGAATACTGGTACCTGATCAAGCTGCTGTTTCAGTTTCCCGTAATCAGTCCTTTGCTTACCAAAGCCAAGACTGCTGTGAAAGTCAAAGAAGCTGGCATACTTTCCTTCTCCAATCCAACTCCCCACATCAGACATGTTATAGGTCTTGCCAAGATTGACTCCTGGAATTTCCATACCTGTCCGACCGTGAGCATTGACGATTTTCTGTAGAAGCGACTTGTATTTATTGACATTGTACTGCTGGATCTTGACGGATACATCACCGATGTATTTGAACATATCCGTAAGTAGCACCTTTGGATCGTCATTTACAAAGCAGCGCACCTCCTCGGTTAAGCTATCAGCTACTGATACAGACACCGGAATGTGCTCGTTCGTGAAGACAGTATTCTCCCCGTGTTGAGTCGCAGTAGGCTTAGGAATGGCCTCAAAGTCATAAACGATGAAGTGGTCGATGTACTGATCAGCATCCTTGATGGAATACTTCGTACGCAATGATCGTATCGCGTTCTGAGCTGGTTTGTAGATAGTTGGCTCAGCGGGGAAGCTCTCAATATTCACAAGCTCACACTGATTCTTCTTGTGATTTTTTTTAGTATTTCAGCGCTGACGACCACCATTTCACACTTAGGACATTGATACTTAGACTGCAGCATATCGATGCTCTTAATGCAGAGAGCGTGATTCTCATGCGATAAAATATTCAGAGCTTCGTATCCCTTGCCCGATCTACGGATGCATTCTACATTTCCAGAAGCTACATCCATCTTATATACGTTAACACCAAGTTAGAAGCAATCCTCAACCTCATCGAACTGTAGCAGGTCAATGGGCTTGAAGCTTCGAAACAGGCTCAACGAATATTTAACCCCCTTGAAAGAGCAGTAGCGCTTGAATGCCTCCTTTACGTGAGCCTGAATTTTTCGAGGATCCTTCTTTGGACTCGTGAATGTATGCCAGGCGATACAGTGGAAGACGCACTTGTTATTGGTCTTAGGGAAGTTGATCACATGCTTGTTTTCGCGAATAATCTTAGGGGTGACAGCTTCGCTATCCCCCAGAGCATGATCCCGATGGTCGATGAAAATCTTGAATGCAGTGATCGCCTTGAGTTTATACCCTCAGCTGGGATAGTTCAGTTTGTCAGCCAACTCCATAGAACGAATTTCCGAAATCACCTTCTTTCGAATATCAGTCTTGCTGTTGACAGCGACAGGCTTATTGAGCACATAAGTGTTAGCGAGATTCGGATAGAAGTAGCGAGTATCATCAGGATCGGTCTTGCTTACAAGTTCGTACCCGAGAGCAATACTTATCTTGAACGCGCTCGTTTGAGTCGAAAGGACGTTCTCGAGCTTGTTGTAAAAATCAGAAGGTTCGACACCCTCGTACAAGTGTGATTCCATGTGATTACCATTGTAAAAACGGTACTTAGGATCAGCCTTGTAGTCAGGCGATAAGTGTTTCTCAAGGGTTTCAATCGAAACATTGTACTGCTTAGCTACCAATCTTTTGTTGATTGGGCGCGAAACGTTGCTAACATAAACCATCTTACCCGTTCTACCACGCACCTTAACACGGTAGCTACTACCCCATTTGATAGGTTGGATATTTAATCTCTTTAATCCTTCGAGCTCGTATGCAAACGTGTTGCCTATATATGATTGGCTATATTATTCCCCGTAGATATGACTGTATAATTATTTGACCTTGTATCAGGCTCGACTTTATATCTTAGTCATCTACAAAATATTCTGAAATTAATTAATTCAAATATTTGGCTTATACTTTTTTGGAGGTTTTAAGCCATTGTCATTTGACTATATTGGGATTGACTTCTTATATATTTGAGAAAAAACAATAATTAATAAATTAAGTTCGGTTTCGTTGTTAGGTTCGACTTTGTCTTCAATAAGTTCGGTTTTAAGCTTACGTCGAATTTGGTATCTATTCTTATCGTCGTAGCTCTTTTGGTATGACAAGCGAGCGTCCCGTGTGCGCTGATAGTAGCGCTTTTTTTACTAACTTCATATTTATCAGAAATAAGCCTTAATTAATTGGTGACTCACTCAAATGGAAAATTCACTACCTTTCAACCACAATCACATGCAAAACAATCGCGACCAATGAGCTCATCACAGATATTGAAAGATACTCGTCGATGCATTCACTACATGGCACTGTATACAGACTACAAACTATAGCTCATGCTTAGTTTCAACTTCGGTATCTGGTGGCAACGAAGACGGTAATTCGGGGAGTACTCCATGAAATGTGTAACCATAGGATTGATACTGCTCGTTCTTCGCTGAGCCATCAAGTCCACCACCAAGATATCCCACTGGTACTCCCCTTTTGGTGCACACAATCGCGCTTCCAGATAGACCAGGAGCTGACAAAGATGAGAGAGCCATTTGGTTTCCGCTCCAACCGGTGATTTTAGCTGGAATGATGGCGTAAGCATGATTAAAATCTTGATCTTCAAGAGCGCCAGGGAATCCGAACACGTCAACACTCATCGTGTCATTCAACTTAAGGGACATTGTACATCGGACGAGCTTGTTATCTCGTGGCAAAGCAACTTCGAAGATTGCGAAGTCGAACGCAGCCGAACTACGCCAGCATGTGTCACTGTCGAGGCTGAATCGGTGAACTTCTTCCGGCTTCGTCCTATCGGGAAGGAGCTGCTCCACCACAACTTGAGGCTTGTCTAATCTAGCTGATGATTTCATCGCTGCCGTCCGTGGAGATTTACGACGTGATTGCTTTGCAACATCGGTGTCCTTAACATTGGTGTCCTTCCTTTTCCTTCCACTTGTTTTCATCCGAGGGTGGCGTCGCAGATACCGTTTGATTTCCTTCGTGAAGTCAGCACTCAAGTGATCAGTGAATGTGTCGTCGGCCCACATGTGCAAGTTCGTCAGCAGATACAAGTGCGTCGACGTTAGATCCACAACCACTGCTGTTCCTGAGCATACATCTTCTGAGGAAACTCTGACAACTAAGTTCCACATTTTCGATTGAACTTGAGGATCCACAGTAGACAAGTCCTTCGCGCTTCATGCGCCATCCTCCACGACACGCTCCGGAACCACCACCAGCACGTGAACTTCGCCCTCAGCAGGTCCAAAATTCTTCCGAAATGCTTGTCATTGTTGATCCACAACGTGGGATCCATCTTCTCAAAACCTTGGAGGTGTCCATCTCCGTCGAGCGTCACAGCTGCCGCTCCAGCCCCATCCAGCCATCCCCCGTCCTTCTTCTTCGCCAGGAAGAGCTGCAGCTTCATCGCAGGGGCTGTGATTACTCCATCGCTCTTCTCCTTTATCACCTCCTTCAATTCATCCACCGAGTCGTTCTCGTCCACCCGCACCGAGAACACGCTTTCCGCCACACCAATGATCGCACAGAAGAGCTTCACCATTTTTTTCCCCTCATTCCGGAATGAGGAAGAAGGGAGAGGATTTCTTGGCGTATTGAAGCGGAAATGAAGGCGTGTCACATAGACTTCCAACCAATGATGAGACGCCATGCGTTGCGCTATTCCTGGCGGTTGTAAACTGTTCTATTGAATTTATCAGTGTTCCGGTATAGATTTAATTCTGTTCGCTCCAAGGTAGCCCAATATAAAGGCTCTCGCTCTCAGCTGGAACGGTCGTCGAGATCTCAGTCGTCGAGCGGCTCTGAAACTACCTCAAGATTCAAAAGATCTCTCTCAGGTGGTCGAGAGGTTGCGTCGTCGAAATAGCAGCTGCCTCGAACGAACGTTCCAGGATTGGTCTCGTTGGTAAATTACGGTAAGGAAAAAAATTGGCGGCGTAATGTTCCACTATATACTGCTCCCGCCGATGCTGCTGCAGCAATCAAGAAAGAAGATCATGACGACAAGGACGACGAGAAGGAACATTTCGGATGGGGTCTCGGTGGAGGTCTTGGTGGTTGGGGACTTGGCGGCTGGGGTGGCTGGGGAGGTTGGGGTGGCTTTGGACCCTACCGCTTCGGATTCATGTGCGGTGGCGTCCCCGGCTGGGCCTATCCGTTGGGCTACTGGGACAGGTTTGGTGCGGGTCTGTATGGCGGCGGGTGTGGACTTGGCATTCCTTTCGGTGGTCTATACTACTGCTAAGTTCGTCAGCGGTGGGGCAGCTCTAGGTTGCCATATAGTTTAGCTACTTTTCCGTTCACAACACAGGCTTACAGCTAATAACGACATTTTTGCTTATGGCAATGGAAATACGCACTACAGCTTTTATAAAATGTTTCTAGCTAAAATCGATCGACAGTCATCAGTAAGCCATCGCCAATGAGAGAGAGAGCAACTACGTCAAGTTAAAATCGAGTTTTGAGGAAACTACCCAGACACCAACTGTAACGAGGTAGGCTATTGTAAGCGTCGATGAATATGGTCTTGTGAGCACATTCTAAAACTACCATTTAGATTAAAAAACTCAAAATTTGAGAATTGACGACATAAAAAACTCACAAAATCGAGTTTTGAAACTACCAGCATACCAACGTTCAATTCTAGCGCGAATTCATTGATAAGTTCTAAACTGTGCTTTCTATATACTGGGTCGGCTACAAGTCCCCGCAAAATGTTGTATAAAACTCGCTAGTAGACCTTCATTGGCTAGGGCAATATCCCGCTCGATTGCATCACGAATAGCGTCAACGTGATTCAATCACTGCCACTTCCATCATTCGTCTTGACACTCCAAAATCGGCGACTTTGCTGCTCAAGAACTGCGGAAACGATGATACTGGAAGACCAAATAAAAACATCGACAGAAATGACCAACTCCGAGCTGACCTACCACCCCCTCCTGATCACAACTGGATTTGCCTTCAACACAGCAAGTCGAGTACCGACACACGTACCAAGTGAGCGCGAAACCAGGGAAAATGAAGTTCACCACCTTCCTCGTCGCCACGATGGCTGTCCTTGGTGCTGTCGCCGCAGCTGATCAGCCTGTCGTCAAGACGCCGGCCGAAGCGCTCGAACAAGTTCAGGCGTCCACGTTACCGGATGGTGTCGCGCTTACCGGTGTGACGACCCTCCCGCCAGTAGTATATAGTGGAACATTACGACGCCAATTTTTTACCTTACCGTAATTTACCACCAAGAACAATCCGGGAACGTTCTTTGGGGGCAGCTGCTATTGTGACGTCGCAACTTCTCGAGCCACGTCTTTTGGATATTAGGGTAGTTTTAGAACCGCTCAACCAACAACATTCAAACTATACATTGCAAAATGCAATAGAAAAATACGCAGCAATATGTTAACCGCAAGGAGCAGCGCGACGCGTGGCGTCTCATCATTGGTTGGAAGTCTATGTGACACGCCTTCATTTCCGCTTCAATACGCCCAGAAATTGTCTCCCTTCTTCCTCATTCCGGAATGAGGGGGAAAAAATGGTGAAGCTCTTCTGTGCGATCGTTGGTGTGGCGGAAAGCGTGTTCTCGGTGCGGGTGGACGAGAACGACTCGGTGGATGAATTGAAGGAGGTGATAAAGGAGAAGAGCGATGGAGTAATCACAGCCCCTGCGATGAAGCTGCAGCTCTTCCTGGCGAAGAAGAAGGACGGGGGATGGCTGGATGGGGCTGGAGCGGCAGCTGTGACGCTCGACGGAGATGGACACCTCCAAGGCTTTGAGAAGATGGATCCCACGTTGTGGATCAACAATGACAAGCATTTCGGAAAGAATTTTGGACCTGCTGAGGGCGAAGTTCACGTGCTGGTGGTGGTTCCGGAGTCGTTGGGTGTAGATTTCCAATTGCTCCAACTCCAGGAAGCACTCTTGCAGCATACGTTAATGGATTCGCCTTCGTCGACGTCAGCACGAAGTCGTGACTTTAAAGCGAGTCTGATCAGGACGTATCAGTGCGACATGGGGACGTATCAGGACGACACGGAGAACCGAATGCTGCGGTGCATGTTGCTTAACACGGCGCTTCCGGCGGATTTGGTCATCGCCTCTCATTTGTTTCGTCGGAAAAACGAGTCTTTCTCTCGTGAGCTGATGGGCTTCGATCGCATTGATGATGTGAAGAATGGATTGTTGCTATTCAAGCCACTGGAGCATGCATTTGATCACTTCCAGATCAGTTTCATTTACGATCAGGGCAGCAACGAGTTCCGTTTGAAAGTCTTCGATCCTTCATTGCGACGACAGCGATTGTTCGCAAGGCTGAATCCAGACCAGCGCGATCTTCTGCTTCGAGGCCAAACACTATCGAAACACTGGAAAAAACGTGGCCCAAGGCTTGCACCTGGTACTGATTTCAACATTCAGACAAAATTTGGTGACGTCGAAGGTCAACCACTGTGCTTCATGTCTGTGGAGCGTCCCTACAAGCGCTGCTTGAACTTACAAGCCCGATTAGCGCGGAAGAAAGCGATCAAAGCGAAGTGGATTCACCCAGATGAAGACGAATTTGAAGATTTTTGGTCGGAAGGAATGTCGTTGGCTGAAAAGATGGATTTCTTTTCCGCACGTGTTAGCTAAGACTTCTCAGTTGCCGAGTCTAAGTCCAACGACGAACGCCGGTCTCGTAGGAATGGTGCAGCTGAACAAGGTGGGCTACATATTGGATACTGCAAGCAGCAGGGAAAACCAATATATTTTATCTTAACAAATATAAAGTTAATAGTATATAAAGATGACGTACTCACCCGATCAATATCTCGCTAGCAAAGAGCGTATCAAGGAAGCGCAGAAGCGCTACTACCAGCGCACGCGCGAAGCTCGTCTATCCTGTCAAAAGGGGTATGACGATAAGAATAGAGACCAAATTCGAACACACAAGCGGAAGCCCAAATGCGAACTTAGTGCCAGAGAAACCAAACTTAACGGTGAAACCGAACTTAGTTAATTAATTAAAAAAAAATCTCACATAAAAAGTCAATCCGTATATAGACGATGACTGACGGTACCACGCTTACGATTTTGAAGGATGCCCTCGGTGACCTTAGTCAGTACCATTCGTCTGGGTGGTTCTGGCATGCAGTAGAGGGTGAATGGATACCTATAGGTAAAACGCAAGTTTATCCGTGCCCTGGCTATCGACCTAATGTCAACCCACGGTGTTATTGCAACACCCCGATCAAGCGACACTTCCTTATTATCGACATCGATGAGAACCATCACTTCGTTGGTTCAGAGTGTGTTAAGCTCTTTGGTGGGCACTATAAGGCGTGCCTCGGCTGCCAATGTCGGTACCGAGGTAGCTACAAATACTGTAAGGAGTGTCGAGACCGTGGTCTGACTTCGTTTAGTGAGACGAGGTTAGCATTTGGTAAGTACAGAAATCGAAAGCCAGAGTCGTTATTGGGGGTGGATGACTCCTACATCCGCTTCCTATTTAAGTCTGATATCGTATCTGAAGCCTCTAGACTGGATATAGCTCGTAATTTACTCCCAAGAACGGTTATTGGAGGCAAAGACAAGTACAGTGATAAGACATTCAATTGGGTCAAGGCTCACAATCCAAAATACTATCGCTGGTTGCAAACGCGCGACAGACCCTACGTCAAGTATTTGAATTAATTAATTTCGAAAAAATTTGTATGGGGCACAGATATAAAGTCGATCCTGATACAAGATCCAATGATTATAAAGTCATTTCCACAGGAATAGTATCGCCAATAATATATAGGCAACATGTTTGCATACGAGCTCGAAGGTCTAAAGAGATTGAATAGTGATGCTGTTCGCTGGGGCAGTACCTACCGCGTTAAGGTGCGTGGTAGAACTGGTAAGATGGTTCATGTTAGCAACGCTTCCCGTCCGAGCAATCAGAAGCTGCTAGCTAAGCAATACAAGATCTCTGTCGAGTCTCTGAAGAAGCACATGTCCCCGAATTACAATACTGACCCCAAGTATCGTTTCTACAACGGAAAACACATGGAGTCGCACCTGTATGAAGGTATCCAGCCTACTGAGTTCTACGACAAGCTCGAGAACGTGCTTGCAAGCCAAACTAACGCTTTCAAAGTAAACATTGCTCTTGGCTACGATCTCGTAAGCCTAACGGATGGTAGTTTTACCCAGTACTGGCACCCGAATCTGGCTAATACTTACGTATTTAAGACCCCTGTTGCTACCAACACTCGATCTGACATTCGTAAGAAAATTATCTCAGAGATCAGGTCGATGGAGTTGGCTAACACGCTGAACTACCCCAAATCGGGGTATAAGCTGAAGTCAATCACTGGGTTCAAAATTTACATCTACTTTCGTGAGCATGCAGTCGGCGATAGCGAAGCTGTTATCCCACAGAATATCCGCGAAACAAGCACGTAATCAACTTCCCCAAGGCCAATAACAAGTGTGTGTTCCACTGTATCGCATGGTACTTACATCAGCATGCTAAGAAAGATCCTCGTCGGATCCAGGCCCAAGCGAAGGAAGTATTCAAGCGCTACTGCTCCTATAAAGGTATCAGCTATACGCTTAGTCTGTTCCGTAGCTTTAAGCCGTTTGACCTACTACAGCTCGACGAGCTTGAGGAATGCTTTCATTTCGGTATTAACGTCTACTCAATGGATGTAAAGATCGGTAATGTTGAGTGTATCCGTCGTTCGGAGAGAGAAGGAGTGGCTATGGATATTCTATCACATGAGAACCATGCTTTGTACATTAAGAACGTTGATATGCTTCAGTCCAAGTACCAATGCTCGAAGTGTGAAATGATTTTCGGTAGCTCTACTAAGCTACGCGACCATGCCAAAAATCAGTGTGAGCTTGTAAACATCGAGAGCTTTCCAGCTGAGCTAACTATCTATAGACCAGCCCCGAACACTATTCGATCAATGCTAAACAAGTACTCCATCAAGGGCATTGATCAGTACCTAGATCATTATCTCGTGTATGACTTTGAGGCCATTCTAAAGCTAGTTATGACACAGCATGGTGAGAATACTGTCTTCACCAATGAGCATATCCCCGTATCAGTATCTGTATCGGATAGCTTAATCGAGGAGGTGCGTTGCTTCGTCAGCGATGAACCGAAGATGCTACTAACGGACATGTTCGAATATATTCACCAGGTATCGATCAAGGTCCAGCAGTACAACGTGCACAAGTACGAGATCCTCCTGCGGAAAATTACCGATGCTCACGGCTTGACTGGTATGGAGATTCCAGGTGCTAAACTCGACAAGACCTATAAGATGATCGATGTGGATGGTTGGATTAAAGAAGGGAGATATGCCTGCTTCTTCGACTTCCATAGCACCCTCGGGTTTGGTAAGCAGAGGTCTGACTATGGTAGGATAAAGCAGCACCTTGATCAAGTTCCAGTGCTTGGGTTCAACAGCGGTCGCTACGATGTAAATCTGATTAAGAACGATCTCTTCGCCTTTATTGGTACAGACAACATCAAATCGGTAATCGAAAATCCTAGCTACATGTGCATTGCGACCTCGAACATGAAAATGCTCGATATTAGCAACTATGTACCAGCTGGTACGAGCTATGCAAAGTACCTCAGCACATATCTAGGCGGCTGCAAATGCGACAACAAGATTCGATGTGTCTGCGGCTTAGGTAAGGGCATTTTTCCGTACGAGTTCATTACCTCGTTCAACGTTCTAAGTCAGACTACGATTCCTCCTAAGTCAGCTTTCGATAGCGATCTCCGTGGAACTAGCATCAGCGATGATGACTATAAGCGCGTGCAATTCGTCTGGGAGCACTATGAGATGAAGTCGATCAAGGACCTGCTGATCTGGTACAACAACTTGGATGGGGTACCTTTCATCAATGCCATAAAGGCTCAGCGTGAGCTATTCAAGCGTTTGAACTTGACATGTTTGCTGATGGTGTATCCCTACCCGGTCTCTCGGAGAAAGTCATGTATCAAACATGCTTCGACAATCTCCAATATCCTAGTAAGACGTCTCCTCAAGCGTTTCGATTCCCTAGCAAGCGTATGAGCGGCTACAAGAGTCAGAATGTTGAGGCTAAGCGCGAGTTTGGTATGACGTTAGGACACCTAGATATACTGCTAAATCAACAGAAGTATCTTTGTGGTCTTTCCTACGGACCTTTCAATGAATAACAAGCTTGGGCACATCGACGGCAACATCTTGATTAGTTGTATTTCGTGCAACACCGCTCGCAAGGATATGTCTCTCAAGGGTTTCCGCTACAAGAAGCTGCTCGAGTTCAACTCAGAGCGACTGGTCTATTCCATTGACAAGGAGGAGAAGGACATCTACGGTAAGATGAAAGCTAACATTGCTGGTGGTCCATCCATTATCTTCAATCGCTACGCTAAGCGCAATGAGACGAAGATTCGTGGTGGGAAGCTGTGTAAGAAGGTAATCGGGTACGATGCTAATGCTCTATATCTCTGGGCTCTCGGTAATGACATGCCATGCGGAAGACTTACAACTATCGAAGCTTATCCAGACATTGTTGAGGACATCAAGAACGATAAGATCTTCGGCTTTCTTGAGAGTGGTATTCAGACACCAGAACACTTGAAGCAGTATTTTGGTGAGATGATCTTAAAAAAAACACTGATTGACTGTACGGATGAGAGTATCATTGGTAAACATATGTATGACTACAACCAAACACGAGAGAAAAGCAGATCGAAGCCAGCTCGCAAATTGATTGGTAGCTACTTTGGTGAGAAAATCCTAATCTACACGCCTTTGCTCAAGTGGTACCTATCTCATGGTATGGAAATCACCGAGACATACAGCTTCATCAAAGCTAGCTCACACAAGGCATTTGCTCCATTCATGGAAGTGGTGTCTAGCGCTCGGCGAGAGGGTGATGTTGACAATTCCAAGGCTATGATTGCTGAGATGATGAAGCTAGTAGGGAACAGTGCTTTTGGTCGATCTGGAATGGACATGAGCAAGCACAAGGAAATTAAGTATGAGTCAGATAAGAAGGCAATTGCTTCAAAGATTGAGCACTTCACCTTTCATGGATTAGAGGAGCTCAACGATGCTTGCGAGCTTACTATGATGAAGCGCAGGTTAAAGAACAAGAACCCGATCCATTTGTCGATTGCTATCTACCAGCTCGCTAAGCTACGCATGCTCCAGTTCTACTATGATTGCATCGACTTTTAGTTCGATCGTTCAGACTTTCAGTATCTGGAGATGGATACGGACTCCGCCTACATCGCGTTCAGTTGTGATAATCTATTCCAAGACTGTATCAAACCTGATCTACGTGAGCACTCAAACAGCACAAGTATGATTGGTTCCCACGTGATTATAACACGGATGTGGCTAAGTTTGATCGTCGTACCACTGGTCTATTTAAGGATGAATGGTCAGGTGATGCTATGGTCTCATTATCCTCCAAAAACTACATCTGCTATCTACCAGACGAATCGTACAAGGTCAAGGTTTCAGCCAAGGGTGTGCAACAGGGTCGTGGACGCAATAGTGATGTTCTTAGCCCTAATGGGTTCGAGTCTGTTGTGCGAGATCGTATCACACTTCAAGGCACTAACAAGGGGTTTAGACTGTCGAAAGAGACTAAATCTATCATCACCTACAGTCAGACAAAGACAGCGCTATCATATTTCTATGACAAGCGGCTTGTGCTTGAGGATGGTATTTCTACCGTAGCTCTTGATATTTAATCGCTATACAAGCTATCACATTTTTTTATGTCCATCTAACATATACCATGGATGAGATACTTACGAAACTTTACTATGACACTAAAACTGGCTATATCGGTGCTCAGGCTCTACATGAGAAGGCTCGTGAGTTAGATCCCAAGATAACTCTAAAACTGGTGAAGGATTGGTATGCTACACAGTTAGAAATTCAGAGATTCCAAGAGCAAAAGCAGGGATTCGATGGGTTCGAAATCGCCTCACATAACCCGTATTCTTGGCAAATCGACCTTGCGTTCTGGGGAAAATAACCGATTCTGACTGGTATCAACATTAACTCCCGCATCGGAGCTCAAAAGCTCAGCAATTATTTAAAGCAAAGAAGATCGAACGCTTCAACAATGAGCCTGGTGATCACGGTACTATGGGGAAAATCGAGCGCTTCAATAGAACGCTGAAGCAGAGACTAACCAAAATGTCTCCTCAGAGGATTACGCAAAAGCTCATCAGCGACATTATTACTAACTACAACACCACTTCTCATCGATCAATTGGAATGACACCCAATGAAGCCAAAGGCAAGGTAATTGAGGCTGAGTTGAACCATAACCAGGCAGAAGCTGATAAAATTGATAATGAGCTCGAGCTTGGTACCAATGTCCTTTACCGACTAAAGAAGAGGACGTTTGATAAGGAAGCTGCTAGGTGGAAAAAAGTGTACTCGATTGTTGGACTGGATGGTTATCGCGTCCAAATCAAGTAAAAAAAAAATGGGCACACACTCTACAAGGCTCCCAATGATCTCAAGATGGTGCAATCGGCGACGACTGAAGCAACCATCAACCGAGGTGATATCCTTGAAGCAGAGAAGATCTTAGACCACAAAAAGTTGCGAACTGGAAAGTACAGATACTTGGTTCAGTGAGTTGGTAATGAACCTGATTCCTGGGAGCCAGTCTCAAATCTCCGTTTAATAAACAGAAACAGGAGATCGACTCTTGAAAAGGAGTACTGGGAGGCAACAAAGAGCTGCCGTAGTCGCTCCGGACGGGGGTTTCACCCCGCGTCAAAAAAATGAGTCATAATCAGCTTGTAAATAAATTCGATAGAGACATCCTCTGTAAGCTTTTGACTCAAGTATACTATTTGAAGTTTTTTTTGGTGAGATTTTTGGAAAAATATATGACTTGATATATATAGTAATTCCTTCATAATGTGTTCCAGCTGATTAGAAAAGGACCGTGAGCTTGCTAAGCTACGGCAAAAGTTGTGGATCATCCAGGAAGTGAGCCGAATTAAGCACGAGTTGCTGGATCTTGATGCAGCTTCAAATTTTCGTAAGACAGTAGTTAGCCGTAAGTATCGATACGAATTGGAGACAATATTTGGCGTTCCATTCCACTGCATCAAGGATCGTTACCTAAGCCATCTAAATGAGCGAAATCACATCTGTCATTCTTATGTCTCATTTCGTCATGACTCGGTCATGCCAAGCTACTGGTAATTATCTACTCATTTTTTTTATGATTCTGATGATATAGACACAATGTTCCCCAATTTACATCCCTCGCTCAGAGAGAGCAGAAACGACAGGAGCTTCTTGAGCGATCTCAACGTCGTGTTCGGCAAGCTAATGCGAAGCGTGAAATGTACGAAGGCGCATCGTGGGCGACGGATATTACCAATGCTATCACTACTGTAGCGAAGAAATCAACTGAATCCATTCAGACCAATATGAGTGTTGGTCCTGACGGGCCTGTTCCAACAGAAGTTAAGCAAACCTTGAATGATATGCTGATCAGGTGATTGCCCAATCAGACTTAAAAAAAAATTGAATAATGAAAACTCCAACATAAACCCTGATGTATCAACTGATCCTGAAGTAAATGTTCGCCCCCCTATGGTAGATGTCGGAGTCGATAATAGTGCTCGAACAGTAGAAAATGGAACTAACACTCCTCGAGTTGAAAAACATGATCAAAACGTTCAAGCTCGACCTATTACATCAGATGTCGCGGTTGGTGAGGATGAATCACCAACAGTTGATATTCTATTTAGCGATGATGAGCAAATCTCTCAAAGCGAATTTAAGAAAGCGGTAGGGGAAATATTTGAGGTTTATCCGATTCTTGCTCAACTCGGCATTCATCCCCTTGCTTCTAATGGACGTCAGCTAACGAAGTATTATATTGGAAACGGAGCTAAGACATACAGTATTAGATTGAACAAGATTGTTTTAGTTCCAAGCATTGATTGGGAAGAGACATACGATCATATTGGATTTTCCATCACAAACGATGTTAGATTTCTCAGTTATGTCAATGAGAAACGTAAGCGAAGTGAGATGGGTAAAGAGGATAAAAATGCACCGCATCAGGTATGGGAGAGGCTTATTGGTAATAAGCGTAGCCTATCAAGCACACCGCTTGACTATAAACAAAGCAAACAGCGGCTTGAAGACAGTTTTCTCTTCGATAATTCAACATCCACACCTTCTGATCAGGCTGATAGTAAATTAAAAATGTATTTGATCGTTGCTAAAAACAAGGAACTACTTGAATCCAATGGTTTAATGAAGAAGATTGTTCCTATCCTCAAAGGAACCAACAACGCAACCCCTTTTGATGCGAACGGTTATGTGTGGATCAAGGGAAGTACTATTGGTGTTTTTGGTAAGGAAAGTAATCAAATGAAGCCGGCTATCACCAAGAAGGTCAATTGGCAACTTACACTCAAATAATTTGTAGATATGGTCAGATCGAAAGGACTTGAATTAGAGGTGATCGGGGTTGAGGAGAAAGAAATTGATGTGGATGATTTCACAGAAGGTGAAGGAGAGGCACGCCAGGGTACATTGACTGGAATTGATGAAGATATGAATCAAAGTCTATCTAACGCTGACAATGATGCTAAACAAATCTTAACTGATTATTACAGGAAAAATTAATTCTAAAGATGTTACAATCCCGTTCAGACTCAAACCTACCGTTGAGGCTAAGGGTACTGTTAAAACTCATCCTGAATACTACTTTGGTGAGCCATCTGAAACCAGACCATTGAACATTAGAAATGGAAAACACAAGCAAGTATCTGGAGAGGCGTGGAAGGGATTGATGAAGAATATCAGATGGATGGATACATTCCTGTCGCTGCTCGATGGATTTGAGGATTCGGATAACTATCTTAAGGAAGTTGAGTATCCATTCCCATCAAATGATGAGGAAGCAGCAACATTGGTTGAAAGTAAGAAACTTGATCAACAAAGACGCAAAAATCTTGATGATAATCTTAAAATATTGAATGAAGTAATCATGAATACGGCTCATGATATCAGACGACAAGGTATTGAACCATATTTAAAACTAATTTTCAAAAGTTCACGATGACTCTGAACGGGCTTATCAGGAAGATGGTGAGGCTCAAAAGCGATATCAAGAATCAAAGAATGCTGTCAAAGGAAATAGCTCAAAATCAGCTCGATCGGCACTAAAGGCAGCGAAATCAGCTATGAGAGCTACTAAAGCTGTATTTAACGCGAAGGCTACAAGATACAGCGATGCAGCTCAAGAGATCGAGGAAGATGACGAGTTCGCAAAGCGTTCTCGCGGAGAGGGGCTTAAAGGTCGTGGTCTAAGAGGAGCAGGTGTAGCCCCCCTCGACGGAGTGGTCAGACGTGGAAGAACCTATAATCTGAACGAGATTCAGGGCTTAGCTACGCCAAGTGCCTACGTTTATCGACAACTCCGTAGCAAGTACATCCGTATTCCTGACCTCGATGCGAAGACACTTGTTATCGTTCAACCTAATCGACGCAAGTGCGGACCTAAGTGTCAGATTAGCGATAGCCTTCAATCAATGCTCCGAAGTCTTGTATATAAGAATCATATCGATCAGCCTACGTATGACAAGCTTAGCATCGAAGATAAAAAAATGTCCAAGGAGATCCTTGCCATAACTCATCTCCAGTACAATTTCCACGATAAGCTCACGGATCCACTTGAAATACTTCGAGCTGAGTATGACAAGCTCAAGGGGAGGTTGAGCTTGGGAATGATAATCCGAGCATCATCAAGCAGCTCAAGTCGCTCACAGTAGATATGTACAGCAATCGTCTCATCGATGATAAAGAATTTAAAGAAATGATCACGAGACTACTATAACCATGTTCTTCTTGAACCCCCGCATTATTTCCAGCTCAACTGGTAGCTATGGCGATAACGCCGATAACAACGTCGCTGAACTCAAAGCTATCATGAAGAATCTTATCATTCATGACCGCCCTCAGAAGACTCAGGCCGCTGTATGGGCCACTGATCTCGATAAGTCAAGCAGGAAGGTAGATGCTTCGACCCCAACCGAAGGTGGCCGTATGTGGGCTTACCAACCCAAGAAAAAAAAGACCGTGAAGACGTTTTTTGCTATCTAAGCAATTACCTGAAGGCAAGGGGCGCAAGCACCGAGCCAAGGGCTCTAAGCTTACTTAATACCACTCCGCACGAGTTTATTTCGATATCCTCGATGGACTTCGATTTTTTTTATCATTGACAGATATTTCAAGTAAAGCATCCTCACCATCAGCATTTTTGGTTGGTAGGAATACTGAATCCCCTAAGACTACTATCCGATCCGCTCTAAGCATGGTTGATCCTATAACCTGATTTGGATTATCAGACGTTAAATTCGTGTTGATCTCTTTACTTGGCATACAACCCATGATTCCTATTTTATCTACCATAAAAAAGTTTTGGAAAACTAGTCGGCTGTGTATGGGTTTTCTTCGTCTATTGGACCATGTCGCTTGTAGTACGCTTCACGCCGCTTCTTATCCTTATGAGCACAATTTTGATACGCTTTCAACGACGTACGATCATTGTATTGTGCATAAGGCTGAGGATTCCTCTTAATACCCCTAAAAGATACAATGCGACCATCAGCAAAAAAAACATCATATTTTTCCCCTTTCGTTGAGAAACTCGAAACTTGAACGCGACCATTGTCTATACTCACTCAGCGATAATTTGTCTGACGACAAAGGGCGCCAAGCCCGTGTCAAGGACACTAAGCTTTGCTTATTGCTCTTAATTCCTCTATCTGAGCTTGCTGCTCTTGAATAGCTTTCGCCAATACTGATACCAATGATGCTAAATCGATACCCATAGGATTTGTCGGCTCGTTTGAGTCATTCATTTCATCGTCAGGCGATTCAACCCCCAACACACACACAGGTATGATCTCGAGCATCTCTTGGGCGATAAATCCCACATGCAATGAATCATCAGATCTCATAGCAAACTTCCTTGGTTACATATGCATAACCTCAGCTAAGCCATAGGGTATGTCAATGATGTCTCGTTTGATGCGACGGTCACTCGCGTTCGTGAAGCTGCCAGCCCTGATAGGGATATAGCTCTGCCATATATAAGAAGCATTGCATGATCCAATTCGAACCGCTCCGCTTGTTGCGTTATTCCCGACGGCTGGTTAGTTGCTGAGACCCCAGTTCCATCGATAGTATGCATTGCTCGCGTTGCCCTTGCAGTGAAACGCATCGTCAGCCCATATGGCACCCCCAGAGTGGATTGTAGCTTCGGGATCTTCACGATCGACTGCAAGTCGTTTGCTTGTGTTAAGATGCATTGTCACGATATTAACAATATTTCGACTTGATGTAATAACGAGCGATGAATTGATATTAAGACCGCCAAAGTCGCCGAGGGTACTAGATACCGATACACTTCCATTTATGTTCTCAGCATCGATGGTACGGATACTACCAATATCCTTGTTTGAATCGACTACCAGAGCTTTAGAAGCTACAACGCCTCCCAGAGATACCCCGATGTAGTATGAGTGATTGAACGTATCGTACAATGATGTCGTTGAGTTCCAAAATTTCATTGATGGTATCTGAAGGCCCGTTCCAGCTGTCGAAAGCGTTAGGTTAGATAGCGTTCCAACAGCTGTAATACCTGTTTGAGAGCCTGAAACAGCTCCAGTGAGAGTCGTCGCCGAGATGCTGCTCAAACCAGTTATCGTTCGCGATGCTCCTGTAAAAGTTAGATTGCCTCCGATAGTCAGCCCTGAAAGCGTTCCTAAAGGTGTGATACCTGTTTGCGTTCCGGTCTGTAGCGTTCCATAGATATTAGTTGCTGTCAGCGATGTTATTGTTCCGATTTCTCCCGAGGCTCCAAGAACCAACGCTTTGTTGTTTGGGGCCGTGCCAGGCATGATCCCGACTAGGTACGATGGGGGCGATGATACGCTGGAACCATTAACAGTTAGACTGCTACATGACAATGCTCCAATTCCACTAATATCGTTATTCGTACCTAGAACAAGGGCTACACCTTGTGTTGCTGTTCCTTGGGTAATCCCTGTAATATAAGACAAGCGATAATAATTCTTATCGAGGTAAAGCGTCTGCGCATACTCATAGGTAAGATATCCACTGGCATCCAACGTTAGATAGAATGCGGGGTTACAGATAGGCGATCTAAAAAATGGTTGGGGGTAAGAGAAACCTGAACTCATAGTTGATTTTGTCTCGAGCTATATAGATCGAGTGATTAAAGACACGATCATGAGCGGTATTCCAGATTTCGGCGCTTCCTTGCCAAAGAAATTCAAGTCTGCTGGTATGGGCGACATCCCTGCGCTTGACATCAAAAAGTTGTTTAGAATGGTTGTCCTTGGTCCCTTGTTCTGTGGGAAGAACAACTTCTGTATGTTCATCCTCAAGCATTCCCCACACGTATTCGCGCATCTAACGATCATCGCCCGCAATCCACACCAAGAGTTGTATTAATACCTCCAAGATAAACTGGAAGATTTTATTACTTTCGCTGACCCCGATACACCACCTAAAGTCGATCAAGTACGCCATACACTTATGAGTTCCAACATACCTGAGCTTATCGTCATAGTTGACTATAGCAACGATAAGCTACTTCAGAAGAATATATTTTCACACATTACTTCACTCGCGTAAGACATTTTAAATTGAGTACCATATTCCTTAGCCACAGCTACTTTGCTACTGATAAGATGGTTCGCTTGAATTAAGAGTACGTAGCGGTCCTAAAAGCTAATTCGAAGCGTGATTTACAGATGGTGGTCAAGGACTTCAATATCAATAATATCGATGACAATAAAATGGTGATCGCATACGATAAAGCAATCGGTCGTGGAAAAGGTCAGGTGTTACTATTAGATATCGTTAAGAGTCAGCTCAGTACAATTTAAACGAAGTAATCAATCCCGACGATCTTTAAGTCTGCTCCTCCATCCAGCGCAGGTGCTTCTTTGAACGTCTGTGTCTTGCTTTATTATCTCTTGAATAGTTAGACCAGCAATCGCATCCCATTTCTCAGTTTTAGGAGCCAATACTCATTCTCTATTTTCAGCTCGATATTGTCGTTGATATTCTTGAAGTTTACTGGCGTTAGAGACATAGTAGTTGTGCTGGTACTCTTGATGCTCTTCAATAGTTTTAATTGCTCGTTGTTGATTTACACAGTTAGTTCGATTGATTAATAACTGTTCAAACTCACGCAATTGATCACGGTTGCCGATGTCATGCTCGCTTATGAGAGTGATCATGAAGTTATCAATGCCAAACTCTTTAAAGTGTATATAGATAGAACACGACGTTAACTCTCTGCCTTCCATCCATGCACTAAAAGCACTTTTGTGCTGACCCCATCGTTTCTCCAGTGTAGAGGTGGTACTACCCACATAAACAATCGACTCGTCTTCGTTGGTAATCTTATATACGCGGCGTATCACTTCTATATAAAGTCTTATATTTATCAGATTATCGCTTAAATATGATTTCATAAATATACAACTAAAATGGTGAGCTTCCTGAAACTCGACAGTACTAATCTCTTTCAAGATAACTACAACTCAACTTGGAAGTACTCGTTCCCTGGTTCAGCTGCTGACTTTCGTGATGTAGTATGTGCAGTCCAAAGCATTAGCATGTACAACTCGGAATATAATATCGACGCGATGCAGTTCCAAAACACAAGCTTCAAGATCGAAGTCCCGACTGCGGCTACCTCTACTATCAGCATTACTCTCCCGGATGGTATTTATTCTTATGATGATATTAATCGTAGTATTCAGACCGCCCTTGTCAATGCTGGCGCATATTTGATCGACCCATCAGGAAACAACGTCTTCTACCTAAAGCTGAGTGAAAACAGTGTCTATTACGCTTGTCAGGTAGATTTTTCCCCTACGCCGACAACTTTGCCAACTATCGGTGGTACTTGGACAAGACCTGCAACTGGTCTATACTCATCTGGTGGTACTGGATTACCTACCACAGCTCGCGTCCCTCGTCTTATTATCGATAATGTTGAGTTTGAAAGGTAGTTGGTCTAACCGCAGGTACCTATCCCGCTGCCTCAGCGATCGTTGCAAGTGCTCAGCTGTCTAACATCATTCCTCAGATTCACCCCACCAGTTCATACATCGTACGTTGCGATCTCTTCAAAAATGAATACGTTGCATCTGGTGATATTGTCAGTGCATTTGATAGAGGTGATGCAGCAATTGGACAGCTTATTTCATATAAACCGAGTCAGTATGGATGGATGAATTGCCATAATGGATCTCGCTCTACAATTACTATCAGTATCTATATCCAAAATGACAAGAAGGTAATCTTCCGTGATACTTCAGTCTCAATAATGTTGTTGCTGAGACCAAGAAAATAAGTTAGCTAATGCTTCTTTTTCTTCTCACAAACGGAATAATCCAGCTACCATATGCTTCTTACGCATTGCGCGAATTTTAGCCATGTGATCGTTAGCTTCCTGGGAACCCTTAGCAAATTTCTTACTCTTTGGCTTGGCAACGCCTACTCCATAACTACGACGGACTTCACCTCGACTAGATTTGATTAGGTCTCCATGCTCAGGCTTGGTCGCCTTAGATAGTAGGTACTTCTCCCCAGAATCGACTACACCGGTTAGAATTCCTCTACGTTTAGCATACGAAAGAGCACGCTTCGCTCCTTTCTTAACATCAGTCATAGTTAGACGACCTCCTTCCTTATCACTATCAGAATCATAAACACCGATACCAGTCATGAAACGAATTGCCGCTCGTGCTGGGATAGCACCCTGTGGAGCTCCGAGTGCGGTTGCAAGGGCGGGGACAGCAACATCAGCAGCTCTGGATAGCAAACCAGAGTCCTTTGCAAACTTGAATGCAGATTTAATGCCGCCCCATACCTTGGACCAGATAGAACCTCCTTGAGCTCGCTTGTATCCTTTCTTGACTTCATGTCTTGTGATGTCCAGACGCACACCGCGACCTGCCTTGCGAGCCTTGAGTGCCTTCTCATATGAGGCGGGGTGAAGATGGATAACTGATCCACTACCCTTGAGCTGGTTAGCTGTAAGACTTAGCTTACCAGTCTTGAGAGCTTTGGTCAGCTTGGGGCCTGGAATATCACTGGAGATCGTTAATTCACGATACATGATTAATCTATTTTTTCTAAACTAAAGTATGGTTAAATTTAAATCTATCATTTTTGAGAATACTTGCGGTTTCTTGAGTTGCTTGGAGTAGAGCCAAAGTAAGCAGAAAGGACCACTATAATCCCCGTAAGTACTTGGTATTGCTTGGGATTGTATTTTCCAATACCATACTTTGTTGGAGCTGCCTCTCCCATACTATCAAAGTACTCCCCATCATGTACAGCCAGCCAGTGGCCAACCTCGAGGTTAGGTGGCCGTAGTAGAACCAGATATAAACCTTTCCTTGAGATAGGTTTTGTTATTTCATTCGATTCATAGATGTCATCGAGATGTACGCCAAGCTTTTTCACGAGATCGATCGGATCGCGATCGGACGTGATCAGCTTGATAAGGTCGCTCATAATAATTAATTTCGTTATAACTATATTAGAAACCATATACAATCAACGATGAGTGAAACTCAACTATCCGACCAATATTTGTACCAGAGCTCGCTCAAGAGCGATCCGGAGATCAAGGTATCTTCTGGCAAACGAGTACCGTTTGTAATCGATCTGAATCAGGGTTCGTACCAGAATGGTGTCATTACCATTGATGCTACCGCTCAGCTTAACGGTTCAGAAGGATTCACCTGTCTTCGCGATGCTTACATCATGCTCCCTTACAAGGTATCGATGAAGAATGGTGCTACTGCTCAGACCGCTGCTGTCAATCGTTTCTTTGCTACTCTAAAGTGTGGCAACTGGAATGTCTTTGATAGCATGTCGCTGGAACTCAATGGCAAGACCATTGTCTCGATGGCTGATTACAAGCTGTTTTGGAACAATGTCCGTGCTCAGACGGAGTATAGTCCTCAGTACGTTGAAAAGCATGAAGCGGAGCCCTTCCTATTTCTTGATGCCGCTCAGTCCGCTTTGTACAGCTCTGCCACGAGATCGACTAATGGAGATGGATACACTAACACTACCGCATTTTCATCTTCTTTTACTACCATCGGACCCACTGGTGGAGCATCTATCCCTAATGATGGCTTTGTTCGCCGACTTCTATCGAACCCTCCTCATGCTGGCTCTGACTTCTCTACGGCGTGGCCTTCGGTTGGCGGCGTTGCTGCCTCTACTACCATCGCTAACCAAACGACTCGTGGTGCTTTCGTAGCTGGTACTGCTACTGCTAACGCTATTATGGGAACGTGGAACTACATGCTTAAGGTTAAGCTAACTGATCTCCATCCGATCTTCAAGGAGCTCGATTTGATGGCTAACCCTCAAATCCGCCTGCGTTTCCGCGTCAATCAGGGTACTTCGTCTGTTGCTGTAGATGCTTCGAAGGGCATGTCGCTAATCAGTACTACTCTCGCGAGTGGTAATGTGTGTCCTGTGATGGTTGCGGCATCTTCTACTGGTAATCCTATGGCTGGTGTTTTTGCTGCTTCTGCCCCGTTCAGTATTTCGTGGGGTGCTGTTGTCAATGCGCTTGAGCCTAATATTGATGGTACTTACATGCCATTCACTACTTCCCGTCTGTATGTACCGTTCGTACATCTTGAGAACCCTCAGGCAATTATCTCCAAGCCTGTGAAGAAGGTTCGATACAATGATTGCTATGCTCAATGGTTCTACCAGCGTGCTGGTACTGGTAAGCAATCGACTCAGCTTAATGCTGCATTCGATCTTCAGCTATCGGCTTCTGTTAAGAATGCTAAGTACGTTATTCTCCTTCCTTTTGCTGAGCAGACTGGTAGTTTCGCTTCCGCGGCTGTACAAGAGTTCCAGAGTCCGTTTGATTCGGCTCCCTGGACTCTTCACCCTGGTTCCAGTATCCGCAACTTTAACGTTCGTATTGGTTCCCAGCAGACGTTTGACATCAGCCACGACTATGACTTCCACCACTTCACTAATGAAATCGCTAAGATCGCTTCGATTAATGGTGATCTGACTCCTGAGCTGGTGAATGGTCTTCTTGTCTATCAGACCTGGTCGCTAACTAACCGCGTTCTGATTGCTGACGTTAGTCGACTAACGGAACGTGATGTACCTCAGGCCATTCAGGTCCAAGGTGTTAATGCTGGTTGCCAGGGTACAAACATGCTCGTATTGGTTGTGAGTGAGCAAGAGCTCTCCTACGATCGTCTAACGGGTGAGGTTCTTGATTTCACTACGGCTTAAAAATTAATATTTTGGTAAAGTATGCTAGCTATCTATATAGATACCATGGACACAACTATTACGTTCGGCAAGTACAAAGACTGCTCTATCCAGACGGTGTACGAAAAGGATCTTAGCTAGTGTCGCTGGCTTCGTAATCAACCAAATTTAGATGAGGAAATTGCCAATTTTCTTATGAGCAAGTTTGCAAATGGATCCGATGATGGATCGTACCTTCTAAATTTCGGGAAGTACAAGGGCAAGTCCGTAAAGCAAGTATTTGCTATTGATGAACAATATCTACAGTGGTTGCGTGCATCCAAATTCGTAACTGAAAAGGCGCCGAAGCTATGTGCTGCTATTGATGAGCTGATGTAAGACAATGACTTCTTTTTCTCTCAATAACCCATATGAAACTTGAAAGGAAAACAAAGTATGACTGGATTCATTGCATTGAAGTAAATCCATTAGTTCGCTCATCATTCACCAAGATGTTAGCAGTTACATCGAGTGGTTTTATGCTCCATAAATGCTCGTTCTCCGAAGCTGGCACGGTCAAAACCCAAGCTTTATGCTTTGGGTAAGTACAATGATGCGCGTAATTCCAACGCTTCATAGACTTACCACATGGACATGAAACGTTATGATGGAGTCGAGCCATAAAAATAATATCCATCATTTTCTCTGCTTTATCAATATCCGATACTGCTACAGAGAATTTACTTATCGGGTGGATCCAGCACCTTTCCTTCGATTTCGATTTTGGACACATCTCACCAGTTTTCATAAAAAAAGATGTACATTGTTAATATTGAAACCTTGCCTATATACTGAGTAGTTTATCCTTCAGGATCAATCTGAATTTGGTTTTCAAAATCTATCCGAGTCTTCTTCAGTCTCAAGGAGGTTGTGAAACTATATTTGAAGTGTTGCCTGCTCCTCTCACTCTCAGGTGGTCGAGAGGTTGTCCTCGTTGAAACCACCGGCTGTCGCTTCTAAAGAGACGAGAGCATTTAAAACTACTTCTGAAGTGGTGGCGCTTTCTCTCGTTCTAAGGTGGTCGAGAGGTTGTGTCGTCAAAGTCGTAGCATTGCATTAGAAACGGTTAGCCCTATTCTCCTTGTTAAATAAAAAAGCTAAGAAAAAAACTGTCGGTGTAATATGATGGCTATTACTACTAACGGTACATACAGGCGAGACGTAGTGAAAGGCATGTAAGCTCCATCAATAGTGGGTTCAAGTGCATTGGCAACAGCACCCCAAGAAACTGCAATCGAACCCGCAACAGAAAGTGCGCTATTCATTGGATTGTTACTTGCAGATGAAACAACCATAAATGGACAAGTATTACCGCTCGAAAGTGTAGTACTCGTTAGCGTCATTCTAAGGGAGCTATCAATATCGATAGCTGAAGTGCCCTGATTAACGCGGAAACGAAGACGGATTTGTGGGTTAGCCATCAAGTCAAGCTCCTTAAAAATCGGGTGAAGATCCTCAAGTTTGATTTTCAACATATACTTCCACGCTCCCATAATAGCACCAGCAGCACCAGATCCAGCTGCGAAAGCACCACGTCCCAGCTGATTAGTGATGGTAGTTGTTGCAGCAGCAGCACCGGTAGATGGCCAAGTCGAAGATGAGTCAGCACTAGCATTTGGAGGGTTTGAAAGAAGACGCTTTGCAAAACCATCATTTGCAACCGACGCTGTAGCAGAAATAGTACCGGCGACGAAGGAGGTCGAGATTGCCGTGTTATTCGAATACCCATCTCCAGCATTAACAGCTAGAGCGCTGTACTTGGTTGATTAAGCAGCATCCGGGTATAGAAACGATTCAGCCCCACGCTTCTCGACATACTGAGGACTGTACCCGGTCTGAGCGCGGATAATGTTCCAGAACAGCTTGTAGTCTGCCATCGAGACAATGGTTTTACCATTGAGTTCAAGCGACATCGAATCGTTGACGTTAAAGTTGTCACACTTGGGAGCAACACAAAATCGGTTGGCTGCATACTGTACATTTGTAGCGTGCGTATTCTTCATCGATACCTTGTATGGTAGCATGATGTACGCATCACGAAGGCAGGCGAAGCCCTCGCTTCCGTTTAGCTGAGCCGTAGCGTCAATAGTAATAACGCCACTTTGGTACGAGCCTTGATTAAGATCGATTACAAACGGCACACGCTTGCCAGAGGAGACTTTAATCTCCGGATCGCTCTTGAGCGAGCTCTGGTACAAATATTGGTCGGATAGTTGAGTTTCACTCATTGTTGAGATTCTGTATGACATGTAATATACTTTTCCAAAATTAATTATTATGGAGCTCGTCAAGCCTATCACATCCGACCACGATCTTATCGAACTTGCCAAGCGTATTGAGGTACATCTCGATGATATCTTTGAATCAAGTGAGATAACGAAGCCGCTCCCAAAGAAAGGTACATATCTGATTTTACTACGACAAGCTAATATGGATGTAGGACACTGGACGGCCGTTAATGATGGTGAATTCTTCGATTCAATGGGAGAGGCAACCCCAACAAAGTACGGAATCGGTAAGTACAACCCTTAACAATACCAAGGTACGTATGGCAACTATTGTGGAATATGGTGTATGCTCTGGTTAAATTGCAAACAAAAAAACAAGATGAGTATATTAAATCGATTCATAGATCTGAATTTAACTATTTTGACTTAGCCATTTTTGATGCTTCTTAGATGTGGAATGGACAGCTTTGTGTGATAACGTATATTTTCCACCACATTCACAGTGGTGCTTCTCATTTTTCTTTGCGTTAAGGGCTTCTCTGTTAGCTTCTCGATGTGCTTTCTTATACTGTCTATTATAGAGCTTAGTGGTTCTGAATGGATTATACTTATTGACACAGTTTATTTTATTAATCCATAATTGTCCATAGGCTTCAAGGTGAGTACGATCTTCCACTTCGTAGCTGTTGATCAGGACCAGTTTAAACTTATCAAACTCATGTTGTTGAAAGTAAGTGTAGATTGCCATACCCCGATGCTTATCACTTAGCCATTCGTGGTAATGTTTCTTATGCATCTGCCATCTCTTACGGGGTTCATTAAACGTAGAACCAACGTATTGAATGTCGCTTTCCAAATGGATGATACGATAGATATGTCCGATCATGGTACAAATGTACTATTACTATAAATATACTACATTATTTATCGGAATAGTATGCATTTTCTATTTATATAAATATATAGCAATAATGTATCGCGAACTAACTATTTCAAGCGACGTACCAGCTCCCAAGCTGACCAAAGCTCTCAAGACTGGTAAACTAAGTCTGACAGCTGATCAACTCAAGGTAGTGGCTCTGTTATCCATCTCCATCCAGCCTCTTATGAGAAGGTGATCACAGCTCGAAAGGCAAGTCGCGGCGTGCGTCTTGCATGACATTACCAGGCATGAAATTAAGAAGGGTTATAAGCGAGCCCAAGGAGGCTCTATTTGGGGTAAGATTAAGTCTGGTCTATCCTCCGCGTTCAAATTTGTAAAGAATAGTGGATTACTCAGCAAAGGACTTGATGCAGCAGTACCAGCTCTTGCAACGGCATTTGGAGCTCCTCAAGCCGCAATCCCTGTCAGAGCAGCAATTAAGTCATTGACAAGAGTCGGCATATACGACTCCGACAGCGATGTGGAGAAAGAAGGTGGTCGTCTATCAATTGCAGATGTGAGGAAGACAGCAAAGCATGCTCTATTCTATGCAAAACGTAAAGGAGTTCTAACCGATGCAGTTGATGCTGGAGAGAAGTTTCTACTGAGTAAGACAACGAAGCCCGAGCGTGGGGACCTAATAAGTCTATTCGAGGCGAGGTCCGTCGTCGTTATGGAGTAGGAGTAACCACGAAGGGTAAGAAATTTGCTAAGGATTCAAAAGAAGCTAAGGATCACATGGCTAAGATTCGAGCTATGAGGAAGAAGCCTATGATAGCTAGATCATTTCGATTATGAGCTTTTGATTAAAAAAAAAGTAGTGTTAGCCAACTTATTTTTTTGGTCTCAGCAAGAGCATGATTGAGACGGAAGTGTCGCGGAACTTGACCTTCTGATCATTCTGATTATAGATACTGACCGTGATTGAGGTACGCGAGCCATTGAGACAGTTCATCCAAGCATACTGACTCGGCTTGTATGAAATTAGCTGACCTACCTGAGCATCACCGCGATCGAATGCACTCAGAATATCGCCAGATGCAACGTAGTCATTTTGATCAAATCACAGCGAACGATGTATGAGCTGGTAGGGTGAATCTGAGGAATGATATTCGAGAGCTGAGCACTTGCAACCGTCGCAGAGGTAGAAGGATACGTACCAGCAGGAAGTCCTACTACCTTCCCAAAAGACGCGTTATCAATGATTAGTCGAGGAACACGAATAGTAGTCAGCAACCAGTACCTCCAAAGGAGTACAATCCTGAAGCAGGTCTTACCCAAGTACCACCTGTAGTAGGTAGAGACGTTGGTGTGGGGCTGAAATCAAACTGGCCAGCATAATACACGCTATTCTCTGATAATTGGATATAGAAGACATTTTCCCCAGATGGATTGGTCAAATACGCTTCAGCATTAACGAGAGCCATCTGAATGCTCCGACTAATATCAACGTATGTATAAATTCCATCAGGGAGTGTTATACTGATTGACGATGTTGTTCCGGCAGTAGGAACTTCGATCTTCAAGCTATTGTTCCAGAACTGAGCAGCATCGATATTGTATTCGGAGGTGTACATCGTGATGGATTGAACAGCACAAGCTACATCACGAAAGTCAGCAGCCGAACCAGGAAAAGAATACTTCCAAGACGAATAGTATCCATCTTTAACGAGATTGGTAGAGTCAAGTTTCAGAAAGCTTGCCATATTGATTAGTATATGATTTTAACCATATTTCTGATCGATAAATTGAAATTAGTCTTCAATCGTGATTGGTCTGTCAAAATTGTATCTGATTTGACCTTTGACAGAATATATGAACAACATTTGTCCTTTGCGCTTAGTGGCTTTATTATAGTAATAGACGATTGATCGATCATCAACACCCTTGATGTTGAAATCACGTACAACCATCCCAAGATCACACTTCAAATTAGCCTTTAGGATCACTACATACTCCGAATTCAATCGAATCATCTTATCAGTAGCAAAGTAGCTGTGGCTTAGGAGTATGGTACTCAATTTGAAGTGTCGGCCCATGGTGTAGTAATGTGAGAAGATGTTCTTCACCAAGGACCACCATTCTAAATAATTTTTTAATGTTAAGTGCTGGGATATCACCCATAGCGGCTGACTTGAAATTTTTCGGTAGCGAACCACCGTCGTTTGGAATAGCGCTCATGACTAAAATCGTTTGATCTATATAGGATTAAACAAAATGAGTTCTGGTTTTTCATATCCACAACCAACTTTCCAATCATCAATCTATAACCCCGCGTTCAATCTGACATTGGACACCAGTGGTTATCTAACCTTTGATTACGCTCAAACTCTGTATTTGAGTAAGGATGATTACAGGATGCACTACCTTAGCGGAGTAGTGCCAGGAACGGTATCGATAGGATCTGCTCTTGTTCTGGGTGCTTCAGGTAATATCTCCGGCATTTCATCGCTAAGTGCCACTAACATTACTGGTACGCTACAAACAGCTTCTCAACCGAATATCACTTCAGTTGGAAATTTATCGTTCAGTGGATCATCGCGCTCGATATCGATAACAGGCGCTTCAAGCTACATCGATTGTCGAGAATATCGCCAGAACGGGAATACGTACGATCTTAGTTTCCTACATATCCGGAGTTAGTTTTGGCAGTGCTACAGCCAATAAAGTTTTATTATGCGACTCGAGATTAAATATCGCAAATATTAATATGGTATCGGCCAGTACAATTAGTTGCACGAACTTACGACAGGGTTCGACATATTATGATCTCTCTGGCTTCCTAACATCTATTCCGAGCTCGCTGACATTATCAAGTCTATATACGACAGGAAACATCGATTGCGGTGGGTTCATCAATGGGTTCTTAGCATATGGCAACCAATCGCAAATTACGACAGTAGGATCGCTGACAGAGCTCGGTATCAACTCTACAGCAACGAATGAATATACATCAATCAAAGGATCAGGGTATAGCTACTTAGATGGGAGTTATACCCGAATGATGACCCTATCTGGATCGAATATAACCCCAGTTCAATTTCAAATCGAAGTGAGCAACGGATCGAGTGGTACAAGTACCAACGCGACCTGGTTCGGTAATGACACTAATAATGATCTTCGATTTGGTATCAATAACTCGACGTCAATGATTTTAACTACGACAGGGCGCTTAGGACTTGGAACTACAACACCAAGCGTTCCTCTGCATATATCAGGTAGCAACTGTTTTGTTTCTGGTTCCGGTGGTTTAACCGTTTATAGGCTCCGAACGGACTCTGGCGCGACAGAGTCGGCTCTTGGACCGATCACATACAGCGTCGCCGGTATATTCGGAGGATACATCGCTTGTACAGCCATGGCGATGACGAGCGACCGCCGATTGAAGAAGAACATCCAGATTGCGCCACTCGATCGAATCAAGCATCTCTACGATACCTGTGATGTAGTTTTGTATGACTGGATCGAATCGGAGAATCGCCCTGGTCAAGAGGTAGGCCTCATCGCTCAAGACCTCGTCTCAGCTCTCCTAACCGATTTAATCAGTATATTTTATAGGGATGATATCTAAGAAGGGAAAGATCCAACGCTTGAACCTGATAAGCAACAGCTAAACGTTAATTACAGTCGGATTGCTGCATACAACATGAAAATGATTTAGCATATGTTGTCTGAGATTGAAGATCTGAAAAATCGTTTGGCTAATATAGAGCAATGATGAGGATTGAGCGCTGGGAGTTAAGTCCATTAAGTTCCAAGAAGTATCGAGTATGGGTACGCATTGATACTGGAAAGCTACGAAAAATTGATTTTGGTGATAGTAGATACCAACAATTTCGGGATCAAACCCCTTTGAAAGCGTACTCACACCTTGATCACAACGATCCAGAGCGTCGTAGGAGATACTATAGACGACACAAAGTTGATTATCCTCCGTATAGTGCCGATTTCCTATCGAAAAAATATCTTTGGTAGTGATATACAACATGGGTTGCGGACCGAGTAAAGAGCTCAAAACGAATTCGACTACCGATGACCCGCGTCAGATTGTGGGATCGACCATGCTCCAAGCTGATAAAATTATTGTTCTTGGTGATAGTGTTTTCCTCCCCACCCAAACCCCGAGGGAGAGTCTGCCATACTTGAGGTTTCTATCAGCGATAATAAAATTTCAGTCTATCGAGGCTGTGCAAATAGACTTGTACGAAGCGGTATTGCTTAGATAGCGAACGTCTTCACAGTTTTAGTTTTTTTGTCGGTTGGTAAGCCCAGACGCGACCACCCTCTGTCTGAGTCGATGCATCCACCTTCCTGATAGACTTCTCAAGATCAGTAGCCCAATCAGCTGCCTGAGTTTTCTGGGGGCGATCTTGAATGATCAGATTCTTCATAGTGTCTTTAAGCTCGGCGACGTTGAGATCGGCGTTATCGCCATAGCTACCACCTGAACTGGAAATAATGCGTGGGTTGAAGAAGAACATGTTTCTACAGTAGTCGAGTTATAATTTCCTTAAACTCTTTATCGTCAATCATTCGATTGCTGTACATATTTACTGTGAGAGACTTAAGTTGCTTGATGATACTTGGATTGTCATTCCCTAACTCCATCTCTCCTTTAAGTTTATCGTACTCAGCTCTAAGTGTCTCCAGAGGGTCCGTTAGCTTATCATGAAAGTTGTACTGAAGATGAGTAATGGCGAGGATCTCTTTAAACAGCTTTTTATCATCGATACTGAGCTTATCGTAAGCGGCTTGATCGATATGGTTCTTGTACACAAGGGTTCTGATCATGGTTTGGAGACTATCACTGATCTGGCATTTAGGTCCGCATTTACATCGATGGGGCTGTACGATTACAAGGGTTTTAGCATCAAGATCAGGCAAACGGATGTACTTGCTACCCAGCTGACGATAAAGGTAGGCGCTTGGAGTCGCCAAAACTTGAATCTCGTTGAGATTATAGGTTCTTCCACGACGAATTGCACCTTCCAATGGAGCAACACCAGCACCTCTTAGACCACGCCCCTTCAAGCCACTCCCACTAACTACATGAACCATATCATTAAGAACGCCTTTTACCTTTCGTTGATCTTGTCGGTCATTAAAGTCTTCTACATCTGTTTTTCCATGTAAAGCTTGAGTGTATTGCTTTGACTTCGCTGAATAGACTGCCTTTGTCGCTTTCATTGCTGCTCTTGCTGATTTTGAGTTTGACCCCTTCACTGCCTTTTTAGTTTCTTCATATCGCTTCTGCGCTTCACCATAAGCTTGAAAGGCTGCCTCCGAGTCATCATGAACCTTTTGCAAATTATCGTCGTGATCATACTGCTGATTACTTTGACGCTTGATATCATAAGCCGATTTAAGAATCACCTCATTTACTATTTTGAGTTATCATCAAGGTTTTTACGTCGTTGCTTATTTATTTTCTTCTCTTTTACCAATTCAGCTGCTTCTTCATCACTTGATGGAAATGGATACTCAACATCCTTGAAATATCTATCCAAATCCGCAAATCCATCAAGCAGCGATAGAAATGTATCCATCCATCTGATACCTTCATTGGCCCCTTTCCAAGCTTCACCAGATACTTGTTTGTGTTCTCCATTTCTAATGTTTAGTGGTCTGGATCCAGATGGCTCAGCAAAATAATATTTTGGATGGGGTTCAACATTATCAGTTGTCTGTACAATTGGTTTTAGTCGAAAAGGGATTTTAATACCCCTCGAATGAAGTTGTGTGTAATAATCAGTCAAAATCTTTTTAGCATCATTGTCCGCGTTGCTCAGCTTTGGGTTCATCTCTTCATCGATACCACTCCTCGTGCCATATTTAGCTTCTCCGCCGCCTGGTGTGAAATCCTTTACGTCAATTTCCTCGTCATTCTTCCCGATTACCTCTAACTGAAGTCCTCTGCCTCTAAACATATTGATAAATGAACGTAGCGTAAGTTGCCAATTGACCGCCTTCGTGATCGCTTGTTTTGCTCGATTGCTACTCTTACCAAAGACGCTGATTGAATTACCATCGACCCATACATAACCATTTTCATGCTGTCCCTTTAAGAATGGGAACAATTTTCTTTCTTAAACCATTGGCCTCAAGTAATTCCTTATTTTTACTAATGGTCCAAAACAATTTGAGTTTGGTATCAGACTGATCACTCGCTGTTGAAGTTGAATTATCGAAGAGAAAACTGTCCTCTCGATGAAGAACGCTGCGAACTGCGATACGCAAGTCTCTGTTTGGTGCGATCAGCAATATCTCCTTCTGAAGCATTGACTCTTTTCCTTTTTGATCCAATATATTGCCATCTCTGTTGGGGGGTATTTTTATCATCCTTCCCCATTTTGTCGCGTTCCCTCTTTTCATTGATGTAATTGATAAATCGAATGTCATTAGTTAGAACCACACGAATATGGTCATATGTTTCTGACCAATCGATGCTTGGAACTAAAACAAGCTTCTTCAATCTAATACTGTATGTCTTAGCGCCATTTCCAATATAATACTTCGTTAGCTGACGTCCGTAAGAGGATGGATACCCAACTCTGCAAGAATAGGATAAACCTCATACATATCAGCAACCGCTTGTTTTGATCGCTTCTGTTCTTCGATTTCATCGATGGTTTCATCACTAAATAAGTTCTCATCCGCTGGTTTTTCATCCTCACCAACCTGAACATCAACTAATGAAGGCCTTGCTTGTGCTCCAGCATGATTAGTATCAGGCTTAGCAGTAGCTTCGGCATCTACCATAGTAGGAGTTGATACCTCAGGGTTTGTCTGGGAGTATTCATCAATCAGCGTTTTTTTAGGGCTCAGATGACTCTGATGTTGAGTCTGTCTGAGTTGTTGCAGTTGTTTTACTGGATGCTGTAGTAATTCCACTTGAAATGTCAGTAGCCGATGAAGCGACTTCGTACATCTCACGCTTCGTTTTAGCTTGACGAACGCGACGCTGAGCTCTTTCAAGAAGCTCCTGTCGTTTTTGCTCTCTCTGAGCGAGGGATGTGAAATTTGGAAACATCGTATCTATATGTTGTGAGCCATAAAAAATGAGTACTCAATAACCAATAACTCGGCATAACTGAGTCATGACGGGAAGGTAAGTAAGAATGGCAGATACGGTTTCGCTCATTGAGAAGATTCAAATAACGATCTTTAATACAATGGAATGGGACGCCAAAGATTGCTTCCAATTCATGCTTGTACTTTTGATTGGCTACCGTTTTGCGAAAATTTGAAGCTGCATCAAGATTAAGCAGCTCATTCTTGATTCGACTTACTTATTGGATGGTCCACAGCTTGCGTCGAAGTTTCACAAGCTCACGTTCTTTCTCTACACAATTTGGGCACATTATTACGAGATCAGTATCTATACATAAAGTCAGATAATTCATATTCTCACAAAAAATATTAAAAATAATATATGGGTCAAAGCTTACGGAGGATATCTCTATCAAGTTAATTTTAAAAGCTAATCATGGCTCATTTTTTTAGCGTCCAATAATCTCTCTCAAGAGTTGATCTCCTGTTCTTATTGATTAACCGCAGATTATCTTGTGGCTCCCAAGAGTCAGGCTCATTATCAAGCCATCTTATCAGATATTTGTACCTTCCAGAGCGTATCTTCTTGTGACCCAAGATCTTCTCCGCCTCAAGAATATCGCCTCGACTAATAGTAGCATCTGTGGTCTCTGCTTTAACAAATTTAAGATCATTTGGTGCCTTGTAGAGGGTATGACCATTTTTTGAACGGATTTGGACTCGGTAGCCATCTATTCCAACGATTTTATAGACTACTTTGCTCCATCGAGCAGCTTCGTTATCAAATGTCTGCTTCTTGAGACGGTATAATACGCGTGATCCGATCTCAAACTCCTTCTCAAATCTATCGGCTTCCACCTGATTATGACTCAGATCCGCATCCATTACTTTGCCTTTTGCTTCATTTGGGGTCATACCAATTGAGCGATGAAACGTGGTATTGTAGTTTTCGATAACATCGGCAATAAGCTTTTGCGCAATCCTGTTGGGAGACGTTATAGTTAGTCTCTGCTTTAACGTTCTGTTGAATCGCTCGATTTTTCCCATAGTACCTTGATCACCGGGATCGTTGTTGTAGTGCTCAATTTTCTTGGATTTGAAGTATTCTTGAGCCTGTGAGTTTATGAACTCGCTACCGTTATCCGTTGTCAGGATATCAACTTTGTGGAGGCGAACAAACGCTTTAAGCACTGCTAATACAGTTGGCGCAGTCTTGTTTGACATGAGCTTTGCGTAGCCCAACCTTGAGTTGATATTGATAGCTGTCAAAATTGGTCGCTTCTCCCAAAACGCAAGATCCATTTGCCAAGAGTTGGGGTTATGCGAAGCTATTTTGAAGCCGTTGAATCGCTTTTTCTGCTCCTGAAATCGTTGAATATCAGTCTGACTCGCATACCAATCCTTTACGATTTTGACAGTTAACTTAGGATTTAACTCCTTTGCCTTATGATACAGAGCTTGAGCTCCGATAAAGCCGGTTTTTGGGTCATAGTAGAGGTTTTTAGTAGTAAACTCGGCGTTTGGCATAGTAGTAGTTGAGCGCTGTTTTGTTTTGAGTATAGGTGATGATGGACTTGGTTTCTTTCGACAGTCTGAACCCCTTGTTTGTACCTTGTAGCGTGATGCGATCCCGTACAACAGTCTCAAACCCATCAGGATTAAGAACATCATTTGCTTCGACCACCTCCCTGCTGAATACCCTTCGCTGAAACTTTCACCTTGTAAGATTCGTCAGGTAGATAGCAAATATAGTTCTTACTCGATAGTTAGACCATAGCATCACCTGACCATTCATCTTTGAACAAACCAGGAGTACGGCGATCAAACTTAGCTACCTCAGTGTAGTAGTCGCGTGGGAACCAATCGTATTTATGCTCCTTGAAGTGGGCACGTTGCTCAGGCTTGATACAGTCTTGAAACGGATTCTCACAACTAAAAGTGATATAAGCTGAATCAGTGTCCATCTTCTGATACTGGAAGTCAGAGCGGTCCAAGTAGAAATCTATGCAGTCGTAGTAGAACTGAAGCATACGTAGCTTAGCAAGCTGATAGATAGCAATCGATAAATGGATTGGGCTCTTGTTATTAAGACGGCGTTTCTTCATGGCGATTTCACACGCATCATTACGATCTTCCAACCTATGGAACGTAAAGTGTTCGATCTTGTTCTTAATTGCTTTGTCGCTCGACTCATACTTACCTCTTTGTGCTTGCTCATGTCCATTCCAGATCGACCAAAAGCACTGTTGCCTACAAGTTTCATCATCTCAGCAATCATAGCCTTAGACTTATCAACATCATCCTCTCGTCGAGCATTTGATACAGCCTCCATAAAGGGAGCAAAAGCCTTGTGAGAGCTGGCCTTGACAAAGCAGTAAGTCTTGATGATCTCCATACCATGAGAAAGGTACCACTTGAGCAAAGGAGTGTAGATGAGAATCTTTTCACCAAAGTAGCTACCAATCAACTTGCGAGCTGGCTTTGCTCGGCTTTGCTTGCGCGCCTCATTGTGATCGAACATGTGCTTACCAATGACGCTCTCATTTGTACAGTCGATCCGTACATTCTTGAAAATTGGAGTCATCTCACCAAAGTACTGTTTGAGGTTCTCTGGTGTGTGAATATCACACTCCAGAAAGCCACATACTTTATCGGTCTTGATATCGTCGATGATACCTTCATACGCTTCCACTGTAGTCAATCGACCGCATGGCATCTCATTACCAAGTGCCCACAGGTATAGAGCGTTAGCATCGTATCCGATAATTTTCTTACAGACCTTGCCACCACAAATCTTCGTCTCATTGCGCTTAACGTAGCGATTGAAGATAATAGATGGACCTCCGGCGATGTTGGCCTTCATCTTAGCGTAGATATCCTTTTCCTCCCAATCAATAGAATATACCAGTCTATCCGAGTTGAACTCAAGCAAATTCTTGTATCGAAATCCCCCGAGGGACATATCTTTACGAGCGGGGTTGCACTTCACACAGCTGATCAAGGTGTTGCCGTCGATGTGGCCAAGATTATTGTTGATACGGTCAGCTGAAGCGGTGTCAGCGGTTAGCTGGCAGTAGCATAGACCACATAGATACTTTTGCTTTTGCAGCAATGTATTCAAGTGCTCAAGTGTCATACCAAATTTTCGCTTTGCCTTAGCATCCTGACTCTTGTATCCACTTAGCTGGGAATTGGAATGCGTTAGCTGGCTTCTTATCCGGATATTGGAGATTATTGAAGCAGGTCTGATACATCACCTTCTCCGAAAGACCAGGTAGCGACACTCCATCCGCAAACATATCCAGATCGAAGCGCTTAAAGAGTTTTCCTTGAGCCTTGATAGCCTTGATGAATGGGACTACGTCGAGATTGTTGTACCAGATCAGTAGGTCCTTGATTGATTTCATCTCGTAGTACTCCCACACGAACTTCACTCGATCGTAGTCATCATCGGTGATACTTGTTCCACGGAGCTTGCTGTCAAAAGCTGACTTAGGCGGGATAGTAGTCTGGTTTAGAACATTGAACGCGGTGATGTACTCGTATGGAAAAAGACCCTTACCAAGACCACAGACACATCTAATTTTGTCATCACATCTGCAGCCACCGAGATATATTGTGAGATACTTATCGTAGCTGGTACCAGCAGGTACATAGTTGCTAATATCGAGCATTTTCATGTCCGATGTAGCAATGCACATGTAGCTGGGATTCTTGATGACGGATTCGATATTGTCGGTACCGATAACAGCAAACAAATCCTTCTTAATCAAGTTAATATCGTATCAACCAGAATTGAAACCGAATACTGGTACCTGATCAAGCTGCTGTTTCAGTTTCCCGTAATCAGTCCTTTGCTTACCAAAGCCAAGACTGCTGTGAAAGTCAAAGAAGCTGGCATACTTTCCTTCTCCAATCCAACTCTCCACATCAGACATGTTATAGGTCTTGCCAAGATTGACTCCTGGAATTTCCATACCTGTCCGACCGTGAGCATTGATAATTTTCTGTAGAAGCCACTTGTATTTATTGACATTGTACTGCTGGATCTTCACGGATACATCACCGATGTATTTGAACATATCCGTAAGTAGCACCTTTGGATCGTCATTTACAAAGCAGCGCACCTCCTCGGTTAAGCTATCAGCTACTGATACAGACACCGGAATGTGCTCGTTCGTGAAGACAGTATTCTCCCCGTGTTGAGTCGCAGTAGGCTTAGGAATGGCCTCAAAGTCATAAACGATGAAGTGGTCGATGTACTGATCAGCATCCTTGATGGAATACTTCGTAAGCAATGATCGTATCGCGTTCTGAGCTGGTTTTGTAGATAGTTGGCTCAGCGAGGAAGCTCTCAATATTCACAAGCTCACACTGATTCTTCTTGTGATTTTATAGTATTTCAGCGCTGACGAACACCATTTCACACTTAGGACATTGATACTTAGACTGAAGCATATCGATGTTCTTAATGCAGAGAGCGTGATTCTCATGTGATAAAATATTCAGAGCTTCGTATCCCTTGCCTGATCTACGGATGCATTCTACATTTCCAGAAGCTACATCCATCTTATATACGTTAACACCAAGTTAGAAGCAATCCTCAACCTCATCGAACTGTAGCAGGTCAATGGGCTTGAAGCTTCGAAACAGGCTCAACGAATATTTAACCCCCTTGAAAGAGCAGTAGCGCTTGAATGCCTCCTTTACGTGAGCCTGAATTTTTCGAGGATCCTTCTTTGGACTCGTGAATGTATGCCAGGCGATACAGTGGAAGACGCACTTGTTATTGGTCTTAGGGAAGTTGATCACATGCTTGTTTTCGCGAATAATCTTAGGGGTGACAGCTTCGCTATCCCCCAGAGCATGATCCCGATGGTCGATGAAAATCTTGAATGCAGTGATCGCCTTGAGTTTATACCCTCAGCTGGGATAGTTCAGTTTGTCAGCCAACTCCATAGAACGAATTTCCGAAATCACCTTCTTTCGAATATCAGTCTTGCTGTTGACAGCGACAGGCTTATTGAGCACATAAGTGTTAGCGAGATTCGGATAGAAGTAGCGAGTATCATCAGGATCGGTCTTGCTTACAAGTTCGTACCCGAGAGCAATACTTATCTTGAACGCGCTCGTTTGAGTCGAAAGGACGTTCTCGAGCTTGTTGTAAAAATCAGAAGGTTCGACACCCTCGTACAAGTGTGATTCCATGTGATTACCATTGTAAAAACGGTACTTAGGATCAGCCTTGTAGTCAGGCGATAAGTGTTTCTCAAGGGTTTCAATCGAAACATTGTACTGCTTAGCTACCAATCTTTTGTTGATTGGGCGCGAAACGTTGCTAACATAAACCATCTTACCCGTTCTACCACGCACCTTAACACGGTAGCTACTACCCCATTTGATAGGTTGGATATTTAATCTCTTTAATCCTTCGAGCTCGTATGCAAACGTGTTGCCTATATATGATTGGCTATATTATTCCCCGTAGATATGACTGTATAATTATTTGACCTTGTATCAGGCTCGACTTTATATCTTAGTCATCTACAAAATATTCTGAAATTAATAAATTCAAATATTTGGCTTATACTTTTTTGGAGGTTTTAAGCCATTGTCATTTGACTATATTGGGATTGACTTCTTATTTGAGAAAAAAACAATAATTAATAAATTAAGTTCGGTTTCGTTGTTAGGTTCGACTTTGTCTTCAATAAGTTCGGTTTTAAGCTTACGTCGAATTTGGTATCTATTCTTATCGTCGTAGCTCTTTTGGTATGACAAGCGAGCGTCCCGTGTGCGCTGATAGTAGCGCTTTTATTACTAACTTCATATTTATCAGAAATAAGCCTTAATTAATTGGTGACTCACTCAAATGGAAAATTCACTACCTTTCAACCACAATCACATGCAAAACAATCGCGACCAATGAGCTCATCACAGATATTGAAAGATACTCGTCGATGCATTCACTACATGGCACTGTATACAGACTACAAACTATAGCTCATCCTTTGTTTCAACTTCGGTATCTGGTGGCAACGAAGACGGTAATTCGGGGAGTACTCCATGAAATGTGTAACCATAGGATTGATACTGCTCGTTCTTCGCTGAGCCATCAAGTCCACCACCAAGATATCCCACTGGTACTCCCCTTTTGGTGCACACAATCGCGCTTCCAGATAGACCAGGAGCTGACAAAGATGAGAGAGCCATTTGGTTTCCGCTCCAACCGGTGATTTTAGCTGGAATGATGGCGTAAGCATGATTAAAATCTTGATCTTCAAGAGCGCCAGGGAATCCGAACACGTCAACACTCATCGTGTCATTCACCTTAAGGGACATTGTACATCGGACGAGCTTGTTATCTCGTGGCAAAGCAACTTCGAAGATTGCGAAGTCGAACGCAGCCGAACTACGCCAGCATGTGTCACTGTCGAGGCTGAATCGGTGAACTTCTTCCGGCTTCGTCCTATCGGGAAGGAGCTGCTCCACCACAACTTGAGGCTTGTCTAATCTAGCTGATGATTTCATCGCTGCCGTCCGTGGAGATTTACGACGTGGTTGCTTTGCAACATCGGCGTCCTTAACATTGGTGTCCTTCCTTTTCCTTCCACTTGTTTTCATCCGAGGGTGGCGTCTCAGATACCGTTTGATTTCCTTCGTGAAGTCAGCATTCAAGTGATCAGTGAATGTGTCGTCGGCCCACAGGTGCAAGTTCGTCAGCAGATACAAGTGCGTCGACGTTAGATCCACAACCACTGCTGTTCCTGAGCATACATCTTCTGAGGAAACTCTGACAACTGACTTCCACATTTTCGATTGAACTTGAGGATCCACGGTAGACAAGTCCTTCGCGCTCCATGCGCCATCCTCCACGACACGCTCCGGAACCACCACCAGCACGTGAACTTCGCCCTCAGCAGGTCCAAAATTCTTTCCGAAATGCTTGTCATTGTTGATCCACAACGTAGGATCCATCTTCTCAAAGCCTTGGAGGTGTCCATCTCCGTCGAGCGTCACAGCTGCCGCTCCAGCCCCATCCAGCCGTTCCCCGTCCTTCTTCTTCGCCAGGAAGAGCTGCAGGTCCTTGGCGTCACATGTGATTGTCGCCGAGTTCTCCGCCTTGATCGCCTTCTTCAATTCATCCACCGAGTCGTTCTCGTCCACCCGCACCGAGAACACGCTTTCCGCCACTCCAACGATCGCACAGTCGTTGGGTGTAGATTTCCAATTGCTCCAACTCCAGGAAGCACTCTTGCAGCATACGTTAATGGATTCGCCTTCGTCGACGTCAGCACGAAGTCGTGACTTTAAAGCGAGTCTGATCAGGACGTATCAGTGCGACATGGGGACGTATCAGGACGACACGGAGAACCGAATGCTGCGGTGCATGTTGCTTAACACGGCGCTTCCGGCGGAGTTGGTCATCGCCTCTCATTTGTTTCGTCGGAAAAACGAGTCTTTCTCTCGTGAGCTGATGGGCTTCCATCGCATTGATGATGTGAAGAATGGATTGTTGCTATTCAAGCCACTGGAGCATGCATTTGATCACTTCCAGATCAGTAGTAGTAGGTCGCGGCACATTATACCGTCAGTTTTTTTCTTACCGTAATATTAATCTACGAGACATGCTATGCACGTTCGTGGAACATTCCAGTACTTTCTCACGAGCCAACCACTCGACCACCTGAGAAGCCTGAAGAGACGTCCGTTGCAGCAGGCACCAACCGTACAACCTCTCGAAGGCTCATTCCGCATTCCACCAACAAATAGTAAGATGGATCCAGCTACTCTACTCGAGGAAATGAACAATCTCATGAGTAGTGGGTCCCTGTCTTATTTGACCGGCAGTTTTTTTTCACCTACGCTCAACCAACCCTACCACCCCTCTGTTGCGAAATCCTATCCAGATGGCTTTTCACCTAAACTCCTTCTAAATGCATCTGATGCAAAGGACCTATTTTCACAAGCACAACGCAGCACCATTAAAAGCCCTCCACCCCTCTAATCCAAAGCAAGCGTCTTATTGACTAAACCCCCTCTCGCTGCATCTGATGCGAAGGTGGTACCACCAAGCACCAAACACCCTCTCAACAACCCAGAACCATCAAATTCTACAACACCTCTTGACAGCTCTGATGCAACACAGATCAATTTCATATTTAGCAATCCTATTCTGATACTTAAATTTAAAAAAAAAATACTCACACGAGCTTACTTCAGGAGTTCATCGACTTCAGCCTTCAGCTTAGGCATCTTAGTCTGAACGAATTCGTTCTTGCTCAACCATTCAAGGTATATACTATCGATGGCTTGAATCTGTTTAATAGTCTTGGTCTTATACTTTCCAAAAGTCATCACATACGATCCATCATCATTGCCAAACTTCTCAGCGAGGAACTTACCAATATCACTACTATCTTCAACGAGACCTTTTTGATTTGATAACCAGCGGCAGTATCCCGGATCAGAGGCATATACCTCTTGAATAGTCTTCGACTTGTGCTTACCAAAAGTTAGTGTGTTCATGTTATGTTATTATAGCTATTTCTATAGCCATATCTTTTTTTTCAAAATTTAATTAAATATTAGAAATCTCTTCCTTAAGCCGTAGTATAATCGATCACTTCTCCGGTTAGTCTATCGAAGGTTAGTTCCTGCTCTGACACGACCAGAATTAACAAATTACAACCTTGGCATCCGGCGTTGGTTCAACTGATCTGAATAGACTGAGGAATGTCCTTCTCAGTCAATCTACTCACATCGGCAACAAGCACGCGGTTGGTCAGCGACCACGCCTGGTAGTCAATCAAACCATTTACAATCTCGGGAGTTAGATCACCATTGATCGCACCATGCTTAGCGAAGTTATCAACGAACGTGGCAAAGTCGTAATCATGTGAGATAGCGAACACATTCGAAGAACCGATGCGAACGCTGAAGTTGCGAATCGTCGAACCGGGATGAACGGTCCATGGAGCCGAGTCGAACGGAGATTGGAACTGTTGAACAGCGGCACTTGCGAAGTTGCCAGTTTGCTCAGCGAAAGGCATCACCGCAACGTACTTAGCATTCTTCACAGAAGCCGATAGCTGTAGGTCGAACGCAACATTGTGTTGAGTCGTTTGCTTACCAGTACCAGCGCGCTGATAGAACCACTGAGCATACGTGTCAAGATAGCGAATCTTCTTCACTGGCTTCGAGATGATAGCTTGAGGGTTCTCCAAGTTATGGAAAGGAACGTAGAGACGAGCAGTCGTAAAAGGCATGTAAGTACCATCAATCGTGGGCTCAAGCGAATTGACAACAGCACCCCAAGCAATACTGAAACCAGCAGAAGCGGCGAGAACAGAGGCCATAGGGTTGCCAGTAGCAGACGAGGCAACCATGATAGGGCAGACATTACCAGACGAGAGTGTTGTGCTGGTTAGAGACATGTTCTTACCAGAATCAACAGCGATAGCAGCCGTACCCTGATTGACGCGGAAACGCAGACGAATCTGAGGGTTAGCCATCAAATCAAGCTCTTTGAAGATCGGATGAAGGTTCGTCAGCTTAATCTTAAGAATGTAGTTCCACGTTCCCATGATAGCGTTAGCAGTAGAAGCACCAGCAACGAAAGCACCACGCGAGGTCTGATTAGCAACAGTAGCCGAAGATGCTGTGCCACCAGACGACGGCCACGAAGATGATAGATCAACACCAGCAGTAGGAGGATTCGCCAGAACACGACTCACGAAACCATCGTTGGGAACAGTAGTACCACCGGGAGCGCCAGTCGTACTGAAGGATGAGGAAAACGCAGCGTTATTGACGTAGCCATCGCCACTTGTACCAAAAGCACCATTGTATGCCATTGACTGAGCGGCATCGGGGAAAAGGAAGCTTTCAGCACCGTGCTTCTCTACATAGCCTCTTGAGTACTCCGTCTGAGCACGAAGATTGTTCCAAAACAGCTTGTAGTCAGCCATACTGATAACAGTCTTACCATTGAGCTCAAGCGACATCGAGTCAATGACGTTGAAGTTGCCGCACTTAAGGGTAGCACAGTATCGGTTAGCAGCCGCGGTCTGAGCAGTAGCACCATTCTTCATCGAAACCTTGTAGGGGAGCATGATGTAGGCATCACGGAGCGAGGCAAATCCTTCAGATCCGTTCAGCTGACTGGTAGCATCAATCGTGATAACACCATTCTGGTACGAGCCCTGGTTGAGATCGATTACGAACGGTACGCGCTTGTTGGACGATACCTTAATCTCCGGGTCGCTCTTCAGCGAGCTCTGGTATAGAAACTGGTCGGCGAGTTGAGTAGCAGACATCGATAAATCTATGGGTTTAACTATATGAGCATCCATATAGTTCCAAAAAAACTAAATATTACATTATGGATCTAATCAAAGCGATTACGAGCGATCATGATTTAATTAAATTAGCAAAGACGATTGGGGTTCAGTTAGATGGTATTGTCGAATTAGCTGAAATTAAAAAGCCACTACCGCGGAAAGGATCGTATCTTATATTGCTTCGCAAGCCTAATATGGACGTGGGACACTGGGTTTGCGTCTATAATAATGAATATTTTGATAGTATGGGAGAAGCGGGTCCAACAGTTCTCAAGATTAGTAAATACAACACTAAGCAGTATCAATCCACATACGATGAATATTGTGGCATATGGAGTATATTCTGACTATATTGTATTCTTGATTAATTCTCTCTGAACTCATATGTAGATCAATCATGTACAAAGAGTTAGCAGTTTCAGCCTCTATCCCTGAGTCAAAGCTCAAGCGGGCTTTCAAGTCAGGGACACTGTCCTTAACGAAAGATGAGCTAAGTGGATCTGGCGCCACCCTACATCTGCACCCAGAATCGTATGCCAAAGCTCTAAGAGCTCGTAAAGCTGGTAAGGGAACGCGCTTATCAATTACTAAGAAGGAAATCAGTTATCCCTTCAAGCATCTTAATGGTGGAGGTATGCATGGTTCGTCAGTATGGAGTAAAATCTGGAATGGCATTAAGCAAGGTTTTCGCTTCGCTAAAGACAGCGGACTACTTAGCAAGGCCGCCGACTTCGCCGTTCCAGCGCTAGCAACAGCAGTTGGCGCCCCTGACGCTGGGATCCCAGCTCGCGCAGCGCTCAAGTCTCTAACCGGAGTCGGTGTATATGACAGTGATAGCGATACTGAGCTTGATAAGGGTACCGGAGCTACGTCTGGAGGACGTATATCTGTTGTTGATGTTAAGAAGACAGCTAAAGCAGCATTAGGCTATGCCAAGCGTAAGGGTCTGATCACTGATGCCATTGATCAAGGAGAGAAGTATCTCATCAGCAAGTCCGAGAACCCCGACCACCACGATATGATTCGAACTGTTCGCCGTGGTATTAAAAGCGTTTCGGTGTGGGCGTAGCGTCTAAGAAGACTAAATTAGTCAAGGGTAGCGCTGAGGCTAAGGCGTATATGGCGAATCTGAGATCTAAGCGTAAGCCCGCTAAGCTCGCTGGAAGCTTCCATCTCTAACTAAAAAAATAAGCAACTTTTTTTCCCTTGCTTACTTCTTTGAACGGATCAGAAGCATAATCGAAACGGATGTGTCTCTAAAATGAACGCGCTGATCGTTCTGGTTGTAAATGGTAATCGTAATCGAAGATCGAGCACCGTTGAAGCAATTCATCCAAGCATACTGACTCGGTTTGTAAGCAATCAATTGACCAATACCAGCATCACCTCTATCGAAAGCGCTCAGAATATCACCAGACACGACATAGTCATTCATTCTTAACAAGATCACAACGTACAATGTAGCTCGATGTGGGATGAACCATGGGGATAGTGTTCGAGATCAGTGAGTAAGCGGTTGTTTGTAAAACCGACGGATATGTACCATTCGTGAAGCCAACTACCTTTCCAAACGAAGCATTGTCAATGATTAGACGAGGAACGCGAGTCGTGGTTGGGAGACCTGATCCACCAGCAGAGTAAAGCCCTGTTGCAGGTCTTGTGCATGTTCCAATAGCGATTGGGGTTGGTGAGCAATCGAGCTGACAAGCATAATAGACTGAGTTCTCACTGATTTGAATGAAGAAGACATTGTTGCCGCTGACATCGATGAGATAAGCGCCAGCCGAGACCAACGCGGTCTGAATATAGCGATTGATATCGGCATAGCTGAAGTATCCATCAGGAAGATTAACACTAATCGTAGATGTGGTTCCAGCAGTCGGTACCTCTACCTTGAACGTATTGTTGGCAAAAGCCAGCGAATCAATGTTGAATTCGGAGTTGTAGAGACTAATCGATTGGATCGCGCATACTGAGTCAGAGAAATTAGCAGCAGATCCGGGGAACGAGTACCGCCACTGGGAGTTAAGACCATCTTGGACCCAAGTTAGTGCTATTGATTTTGACAATTGACGCCATTGTTGTTGTATAACTCTGTTAGGGTCGAAGACACTGACTACGTCTAGCTTTCTTCTCTATATTTAGGAAACCAAAGTTCCCGCGGATCTAAAATTTTATCAAAATTCCAACGCATCTGACCCTTGACTCCATCGATGACTAACGCCTGACAAATGTGCGACGTGCATTTATTGTATGCTCGGAAGATCATTTCCTGGCTTATTCCGGGCAGATTGTAGTCCTTGAGAATGACTTGTAGATCTCGCTTCGAATTAGCCTTTAGGATGACGCACAGCTCTGAGTTTAAGCGAATCATCTTAGGTAGCGCAAAGAAACTATGAGCCAGAAGAATTGAGCTCAGTTTTTTTTTTGTAGTGTCGGCATCGGATGTAGAACGTCGATACCAATCTTTCGAGTACGTGTTTGTCGGTTGTGATATCATCGAAAATCACTAATTCTGGCTTACCACTCGCGAGGGGAGTTCGTCGAATCTGATCAACCGTTGGAGCTGTGTCGGGGTCGTAGAAGGAGACGAATCCATCAAGCTTGTCGCGAAGGTCATCGTACAACGGCTGATTCGGATTGCGGCAAATGATATGGAGGTATGCATAGACATTCGGCGAGCTCTTGATAATATGAAAGGCCATGTTAGTCTTGCCAGATCCGCTCGGAGCGAGCATAATCATTCTATACAACGCGGGGATAGCTAAATCCTTAATCATAATCGATTTCCCAGGTCTATACTGCTTGGGAATCGCATTCGAGTAATCAGGAACTAAGCTCATGTTTTATCGTTCGATACTATATAGATTAGAAGAAAAATGAGTGGATTCTCATATCCCCAACCAACCTTCATTTCTGCTATCTACAACCCGGGATTCTATCTCTCGTTGGATGCAAACGGCTACTTGACCTATGACTACGCCAAAACCATATTTTTGGATAGGAATGACTATCGCTTGAGTTATCTAAGTGGAATTACGGCTGGAATAGGTAGCGCTGGAACAGCCCTGGTACTTAACTCAACTGGGTCGATTACAAGTGGAATCACATCATTAACAATGACAAACTTAATTCTAGGTACAGTCACTATTGGCTCTACTGAAGCTGGATATCTTAGCGGTCTCACTGCTGGTACTGCTGCTAACAGCAAAGCGTTGGTACTTAGCAACACTGGATCCATTACCGGCATTACTTCATTGACTACCGGAACAATCAACGCGAGTACCTATCAGCAAGATGGAACAACGTACAGTCTAGCATCGTTTTTGACAGCAGTCCCGAGTTCATTCACTTCAAGTGGTACTATCACAGCAGGAACAGTCAATGCGACTACTTATAGACAATCTGGAACAACGTACAATCTAGCATCGTTTTTGACGGCAGTACCGAGTTCATTCACTTCGTCCGGTACTATCACAGCAGGAACCGTTAATGCGACTACCTATCAGCAAGGTGGAACAACGTACAATCTAGCGAATATGCTTACGACTAGTACATCATCAATCTCATTAGGCGGTACTCTTAGTGCCAACACGGTCAGTTGTACCAATTTAACCCAGAACGGTGCCTCGTACAATCTAGCAAGCTTCTTAACATCAATCCCTAGCTCATTGAGTCTATCATCACTCACCGTCTCAGGCACAGGAGCTCAATTTAACACTAGTGCGGGCAACACTGATTCAATCTATTTACCAGTTGGATCATACGCTATGTATCTTCGAAACAATTCGAATATCATCTCAACCAGTGTAGGGTTAGCTTTCCTAAACGATTCGTCGGGAGCGTATAGTACAACTACCCCGAGCGCAACTATTAGCACGTTAAGACGATCTAGTACTCAGTACGATGGTAGTGATATCGAATTCCACACAAAGGGCTCTGCTAGTCAAACAGGTGCTTTATATCGATTAGCTTCGCTTCATGGTACTACTGGTCAGCTTTCTATAGGAAGCAATGACGGTTATATGGATCTCAATATTCTGAAGGACAACGCTGGAGCATCAATTCGTATAGGAAGCTATCAAAGCACTGCCAATTGCTTCACAATCACTTACTCGTACGTTGGCAGTTCGTACGCTCAAAATCGTCTTCAATTTGACAATTACGGCTTCAGCGGGCAACAATGTTGGTTCGGTGATAACTCAGTGGCTATCAATAGCCAAGACGTACCACCCGCGAAGTTTGCCGTTAAGGGCGATACTACTACGATGTATGGCTCATGGGACAGGGTTCAACGCTGGTCGAACGATCAATCTACTCAGATGACCGTTGAAATGGTAGTGTATAATGAATCAGGAGGTAGCAATAATAGCTCTGGAGGAGGAACCTGTTTAGGTACTATGACGAACGACCCGTTCAAGATCACGACTAATGGCTCTGCTAGGGCTCTGTTCAACACATCAGGTCGGTTTATGGTCGGCGGCAACTTTAGCGCAGAAGCGACCATTCACAGTGGCGGCGCATCATGGGCTAACGAAGAGTTTTACACGAAGATCAACGCGTCCAGTATATGTTCGTACCGAGCCAATTGGTCATCCGCGAACTACTGGGGATGGGGAAGCGACGGTACGGTGGGCTCTATCAGAGCTGGTATATGTAATGCCTCGGGATCATGGCTGGGATATGTACCAATCCGTGGAGGTGCTTATACCAATGCCTCGGATGAAAGATTAAAGACAGATATTGCCAATGTCCCTTATGGTCTGGATGCGGTCATGCTTATGAAGCCACGTAAATATAAGATGATCCAGGAAGGAACTCAGCATGTCGGTTTTATTGCGCAGGAGCTCTATGACATCGTCCCTGAAGCAGTTCAGGAAGGCGCTAATGATGATATGAATGAGAATGGTTATCCAATCAATCCATGGGGAATTGATCTCGCTTCGCTGACATCAGTGTTGTGTAAAGCCATTCAGGATCAACAGGCACAAATCGACGAGTTGAAGAGAATTGTCTCGACTCTAATATAGATCTACCAATGGGTTGCTTCTCGAGTAAGGAGATTGAGTCAAACCTTGAGACGAACGATGTTCGAGGTCGAAGACCCTCGGACAGAGTTCCGAGAGTCTCCTCTCCACCGCCTCAGATAATAGGCTCTACACAACTGAGAGCTGACCAAATTGTTGTACTTGGTGATAGCGTATTTTTACCGACAAAAGACCCTGAAACAGGCGAAAGTGCGATACTCGATATCGAAGTAGCCGACAAAAAAATGAGAGTCTATCGAGGCTATAAGAATCGATTGGTTAGAAATGGCAGAAGCTAAGCTCACAGCGAGAAGGTCTTTACCGTTTTTTTCTTCTTTCCATACAGCCAAACCTGACCGCCGCTGGCGGACTCAGTCTGCGTGGATGCATCCGAAGTCGTTGGAAGTTTAGTATCAACCCATGCCTTAGCCTGAGTTGTTTGGGGCCGCTCTCGAATGATCAAGTTCTTCTTCATGATTGTTTTGAGCTCAGCGATATTGAGATCGGCATCATCTTCATAGGAGCCGCCTGACTGAGCAATAATCCGTGGGTTAAGGAAAAACATCGTACTCTATTCGAATGAATTTCGAAGGGTCGCAGATCTTTCGAACAAGTTCGCTAAGCTCTGCTCTATAGTAGTCGAGCGATAACACTTTTGAATTCGTCATCAGAAATTAGGTAATTCGAATATATATCCACAGTGATGACCTTCAATTGCTTGAGAACACTGGGATTGTCATTACCTTACTCGATCTCGCCCTTGAGCTTAAAATATTCGGCCTTGAGCGCCTCCAGTGGATCAACCAACTTCTCAGAGAAACTATGCTGGAGATGAGTAGCGGCAAGAATCTCCTTGAAGATTTTTTTTGTCATCGGTTGATAGTTGATCATACGATGATTGGTTGATATTCTTCGAATACACCAGATCCTTGAGCATCTTCTGAAGCTCTTCACTCACCTCTCGCTTAGGACCGATCTTACGACGATTAGGTTGAACGATAACGAGCATTCCTGCATCGAGATCAGGGATTCGAATGTACTTACGTCTGAACGATAACGAGCATTCCTGCCGAGATCAGGGATTCGAATGTACTTGCTTCCCAACGGTTTGTAGGTATAGGCGGAGGGCGTTGCCATGCCTTGAATGTCGTTGAGATTGTACGTCCGACCTTTGCGAACAACACCATCTAACTTTGGCTGACCTCCAAGGTGAGCTCTGCCCGCCCCGCGTAGGCCTCGACCGACTACGTTATCAACCATTGATGATACAGTCCTCCCCACCTCGCGTTTAGATGCGATGTTGTCAAATTCATCAAGATCCATGTCAGGGTAGCCCTTTTTGAACAGTGTGTATTTCTTGAGCTTGCTGTTATAATTAGCCTTGGTAGCTCTCATTGCAGCGGTTGCAGCTTTGAGATTAGACTTCGCAGCCTTGCTATGTCTGGATTTAGTAGCTTGCTTTGCATCATCATACCTTTTCATAGCTTCTCCATAATCCTGGAACGCAGCCTCGGCTTCGTCGTGTAGCAATTTTAGTGATACATATGGATCAATGCTCGTCTCCTTCATCGAGATGTTGCCTTAGTGGATTTAGTATTCCTTTTAAGAACTCCATCAAGTATTCCGAGATTCTGAGTTAGGTTATCTTGAGCAGCTTTCTTATCAGGACTCTTTCGATTGATACCCGTTAGATATTTGTCAAATATTTGAAAGCCATCTATCAGTGCTGTGAATGTATCCATCCAACGAATATTCGCCATGAGATCGCGTAAATCATTAGCCGAGGTAGCCTTTTTATCATCAGAATATCTGACATTGAATAGACGCTTCTGAGTTGGATTACTGAAATAGAGACCGTTCTGAACCTTCACGCCATCTGTAGTATCAATAACTGGATTTGGCTCAAATGCGAGCTTTACCTTTTGTTTGCGAAGCTCTTTAAAGAATTCACTGAGAATGAGTTTGGCATCGTTATCAGCATTAGTTAGATTCTTATCCATATCGGCATCAATACCGCTTTTAATTCCATGCCGAGCCTCAGCCTCGTCTGAACTCGGTGTGTATGGATTTGGCGCTAATTCCCCTACAGTGTCATCGTCAGGCGATGTCGATGAATCAACAGCAAAGCTGTCCTCAAGCCGTTGTTTGCTACGATTTGAGTCATCATTCTTCAGTGGGTCAGATAATCGACGCTTTTTACCGATCAGACTCTCCCATACTTTCAGCGGTTCCGTAGTCTGATATCCAGGGAATACATTGGATTTTGCCTTTCTCAAATCACTGACATACTGAAGAAATCGTGGGTTTGTCTCCATTATAATCCTAATTGAGTCATATGTCGCATCCCAGTCAATTGCATCAACCTTAGCCCATTTCTTGCTCTGTCGTATAAATCGTGGTACCATTTTTAATTATGAATTTAGTCATAAATCGTCCGTTTTTATCCACGGGGTGTAGCTGGAATTTATTAAACACTGGATAGATCTTGTAAATTTTAACCAATGCTTCTTTAGTTTGCTGGTCCTCGTCAGACTCGTAGTCATTTGCATCAGGTTATACAGGAACTTCCACTGGTGTCTCCGCTGGTGTCTCAGCTTTTAACTCAAGTGAGGGCTCAGGGATTTTTTGGGAGCTTGTATCACTCAGACTTTTTTTTGCAGCCTCAACAGTCGCCGATGAGGTATCTGTTGAGGTATCTGTCGAAGCATCCGACGTAGTCTTTTAAGATAGTGATAGCGTCTTATCAGCATCTGACGCCCATTGAGTGTCTGCATACATCGAACGCTTGGCGAATGCTTGACGAACCCGTCGCTGGGAACGTTCTAACAAATCCAATCGCTTTTGCTCTCGTTGAGCAATCCTTGTGAAGTTCGGAAACATGGTTCTATCGTATATATTAATCAATTATTTTTGCTGTGGTTTTGAAAATTGATATCGTTTCTTCGCGATTCTTGGGACTGGCCCCTCCTCCCACTCGCCCATCGTATATTTATGAACGATGTCGTTTCGACGCTTTAGCATAGCATAGTACGCGGGAAGAACTTCATCGATTGGTAGATCAAACAATTCCTCGACCTGATTTTTATACTTGGGATCGGTGATTACATGCTTGTAGGCTCTGTCTTTACCTCCATTGATGCGAGTGAGGTGAAGCTTGATGTAGTCGCATCGCTGAATGTCAATGATCATATCGTTGAAGCGCGAAGTTTTCTCGGCATAGAACCTAACTCTCTCGTGCATTTTTGCGAGCTCTCGCTTGTACATAGCGATTTTATAGTCCTTGTCGTGTTGCTTACAATATCCACTCTTGAGAGCGGTTCGAGAGCATTTCTCATTCGATTTCGTAGACGCGTTGCAATTGGGAGACGGTATCCGATGGTGTCTATAGGACCCCTGAGGGATCTTCGATCCTCTCCTTTCAACGTCGTTTGTCATGATTTTGATAAAGTTTTGGGTATATATATAGATGGGGATATTTAACTCGAAGATGAATATCGAATATATCGATACTGATCCATTCGACGCGGAGGGGGTGTATGACAATCGATTCCTTGAGAAAGAAGTAAAAAAGAGAAGCCTACGCTTGAGCCAAAGCGTCGTGTGCATTTTGATCTACGGACGCCCTCAACTCCGCGAATCGTTAAATGTCCGGAAGATCTGAAGTCTATCACCCTCTAAGGCTCTTGTCGTGGTGTTGAAACCCCGTTCCAATACTCCTTCTCGAGTGTCGATCTTCGATTCTTATTGATTAAGCGGAGATTATCCTGGGGCTCCCAGGAGTCGGGTTCATTACCAACCCACTTCACTAAATATTTGTATTTACCAGATCGCATTTTTTTGTGGTCTAATATCTTTTCGGCTTCTAAGATATCACCCTTGTTAATTGTGGCGTCAGCTGTCTTCGATTGCACTATTTTCAAATCGTTTGGTGATTTGTAGAGTGTATGACCATTCTTTGACCTAATTTCAACTCGGTACCCGTCCATTCCTACAATTGTATAGACAGCTCTACTCCATCTGGCAGCTTCCTTGTCAAATGTTCGCTTCTTAAGGCGGTAAAGGACGTTTGTACCAACTTCAAGCTCGTTTTCAATTTTTTCTGCTTCCTCTTGGTTATGTGTTATCTCAGCTTCTATAACTTTACCTTTTGCATCGTTAGGGCTCATACCAATCGACCGATGAATGGTGCTATTGTAGTTTGTAATAATATCATTTACCAGTTTTTGTGTGATTCGCTTCGGATTGATTTTGGTTAATCGCTGCTTTACGGTTCTGTTGAATCTTTCGATTTTACCCATAGTACCATGATCACCAGGTTCGTTATTAAAATGTTCGATCTTTTTGGATTTGAAGAATTCTTGTGCTTGGGTGTTCATGAATTCGCTTCCATTGTCGCTGGTGAGTATATCGACCTTATTACTACGAACAAATGTTTTAAGAGATGTGAGCACAGTTGGTGCAGTCTTATTCGTCAATAGCTTAGCATATCCAAGGCGAGAATTGATATTGATAGCCGTCAAAATTGGTCGTTTTTCCCAGAACGCAAGGTCCATTTGCCATGAATTGGGGTTACGAGAAGCAATTTTGAATCCATCGTATTTCCGTTTTTGCTCTTGAAACCGTTGTATGCCTGTCTGGGTCGCATACCATTCCTTCACAGCTTTGAATGTGATTTTGGGGTCTAACTCCTTTGCCTTCTAATACAAAGCCTGAGCACCGACATATCCCGTTTTAGGGTCATAATATAACTTTGCCAGTTGCTGATCCATCGTACCTACTAGCTCTGCTCTATATATTTATGAGACAAAAAATATCTCTCTAATTAGTTGCTTAGATTAGCCAATTTCGTTTAAATATCCAAAGCTACGGTGGTGATACCATCCTCAAGTACTCGACGCTTGTCGTAGTAGTAATTGAGAGCTGTTTTAGTTTGACTATAGGTAATGATTGACTTAGTCTCCTTGCTGAGTCTAAAGCCTTTGTTTGTACCTTGCAGTGTGATGCGATCACGGACAACACTTTCAAAGCCATCTGGGTTGAGTACATCACTGTTCCGACCACCTCCCTGCTGCACTCCCTTGGTACTAACCTTGACCTTGTAAGATTGGTCAGGTAGATAGCAGATATAGTTCTTTGAAGATAGTGACACCATAGCATCCCCAGACCACTCATCCTTGAACAAACCAGGTGTGCGACGATCGAACTTAGAGACCTCGTTGTTATAGTCGCGTGGGAACCAATCATACTTATGCTGCTTGAAGTGCTCGCATAGCTCAGGTTTGATACAGTTTTGAAACGGATTTTCACAGCTGAATGCGATGTATGCCGAGTCTGTGTCCATCTCCTGGTATTGAAAGTCCGAGCGATCGAAGCAGAAGTTGATACAGTCATAGTAGAACTGTAGCAAGCGTAGTTTAGCAAGCTGATAGATGGCAATCGACAAATGGATCGGATTCTTGTTCTTGAGTCGCCGTTTCTTCATGGTAATCTCACACGCATCATGAAGCTCCTCAAGTCCATGAAATGTGAAGTGCTCAATTTTGCTCTTGATGGCTTTGTCGTTAGACTCGTACTTTATCTCCTTGTGCTCACTCATGTCCATACCAGATCGACCGAAAGCGCTGTTTCCGACCAACTTCATCATTTCAGCGATCATAGCCTTGGACTTGTCAGCATCACCCTCCCGTCGAGCGTTAGAAACCGCCTCCATAAATGGTTTAAATGCTTTGTGGGAATTGGCTTTGATGAAACAGTAAGTTTTGGTGATCTCCATTCCGTGAGCGATGTACCACTTGAGCAACGGAGATAGATAAGAATCTTTTCGCCAAAGGAGCTACCAATTAGCTTACGAGCTGGCTTTGCTCGGCTTTGTTTGCGTGCTTCGTTGTACTCAAACATGTGCTGACCAATTACATTCTCATCGCTGCAGTCGATTAGCGTGTTCTTGAAAATAGAGGTCATCTCACTAAAGTACTCTTTGAGATGTGGTGGGGTACGAATATCACACTCGAGGAAGCCAAATACTTTGTCATTGACAATGTCGTCGATAATACCAGGATAGGCATCAATCGTAGTCAATCGCCCACACGGCATCTCATTACCGAGTGCTCACAGGTACAAAGCATTGGCATCGTATCCGATAATCTTTTTACAAACCTTGTCCCCGCGAATCATCGTCTCATTTCGCTTGGCATAGCGATTGAAGATGATTGAAGGACCACCAGCGATGTTAGCCTTCATCTTAGCATAAATATCTTTCTCTTCCCTATCGATGCTATAGACAAGCTTATCCGAGTTGAACTCAAGCAACTTCTTGTAGCGAAACCCTTTGATGGACATGTTTTTACGAGCGGTGTTGCACTTCACACAGCTGATCAAGATGTTGCCATCGATATGCCCAAGCTTGTCGTTTATTCTATCGGCTGAAGCAGTATCAGCGGTCAGCTGACAGCAGCATAGACCACACAGATACTTTTGCTGTTTGAGAAGGATGTCAAGGTGCTCAGTAGTCATATTGAACTCTCTTTTAGCCTCAGCATCCTGGCTCTTGTATCCACTCATGCGTTTGGACGGGAAGCTAAATGCTTTCGCCGAATTGGTGGGGTACTGAAGACTGTTGAAGAAGATTTGATACATGACTTTCTCTGATAGACCTGGGAGAGATACACCATCGGTAAACATATCCAGACCGAACGCTTGAACAATTCTCGTTGAGCCTTGATAGCCTTGATAAATGGAACTACATCAAGATTGTTGTACCAAATAAGTAGGTCCTTGATCGACTTCATTCCATAGTACTTCCAGACAAACTGTACCCGCTTGTAGTCATCATCACTGATGCTGGTATTACGGAGCTCAGTGTCAAAGGCTGACTGAGGAGGCACTTCAGTTTCGTTGAATACATTGAATGAGGTAATGTACTCATATGGGAAGATACCCTTACCCAGACCGCAGACGCATCGAAACTTGTCATCACACTTGCAATCACCAAGGTATGTTGATAGGTATTTAGCGTAGCTTGTACCTGCTGGTACATAGTTGCTAATGTCTAGCATTTTCATGTCCGACGTGGCGATGCACATGTAGCTTGGGTTCTTAATAACCGATTTGATGTTGTCGGTTCCAATGGTAGCGAACAAGTCTGCCTTGATTAGGTTGATATCGTAGCGCTCTGAATTAACGCCAAGGACTGGTACCTGATCCAGAGTTTGCTTGATCTTACCATAGTCCGACCGCTTCTTACCATACCCAAGCTTGCTGTGAAAATCAAAGAAGCCGGCAAAATCTCCAGATTGAATCCAAGCATCCACATCCTGTGTCTTGTACGTATTACCAAGAGGAGTACCTGGAACCTCCATGCCTGTCAAACCTTGAGCGTCGATTATCTTACGAAGCAAGGCCTCATACTTGGAGACATTGTATTTCTGGATCTTCGCTCCGACATCATTAATGTACTGGAACATATCCTTGAGCAATGCCTTCGGATTATCAGTTACAAAGCAGCGAACCTCCTCCGTCAAGCTATCAGCTACAGAGACGGACACCGGGATGTGCTCGTTCGTGATGACAGTATTCTCCCCATGTTGAGTCGCGGTAGGCTTAAGAATGGCCTCAAAGTCATAAACAATAAAATGATCGATGTATTGATCGGTATTCTTGATAGAGTACTATGTCAGTAGCGAACGAATTGTATTTGAAGCTGGGCGATAAATAGTCGGGTCTTCAGGGAATGATTCCATATTTACGAGCTCACACTGGTTCTTCTTATGGTTTCAAAGCTTGTCGGAGCTGACAAACACCATCTCACACTTTGGGCATTGGTATTTACACTGAATCATATCAATATTCTTAATGTAAAGAGCATGATTCTCGTGAGATAGAATATTGATAACATCGTACTCCTTGTCAGAACGTCGGATGCATTCAACATTTCCCGTCTCCACATCCATCATGAATACATTAATGCTTAGCTGAAAGCAGTCCTCAAGCTCATCAAACTGGAGAATGTCGATTGGTTTGAAACTGCGAAACAGACTTAGTGTATAATTGATGTCCTTGTACGAGCAGTACTGCTTGAATGTCTGCTTTACCAGAGCTTGAATTCTACGTGGATCCTTTTTTGGTTCATCTTGCTTGTGGTATGCGATGCAGTGAAATACGCACTTGTTGTTAGTCTTTGGGAAGTTGATTACACTCTTGTTGTCGCGGATAATCTTTGGAATGACAGCTTTACTATCACCCAGTGCGTGTTCGCGCTAGTAGATGTAAATCTTGAATCCAGCGATTGCCTTTACCAGATATCCCGATTTGGGGTAGTTAAGCTTGTCAGCTAATTCCATCGAACGAATCTCCGAAATGACCTTCTTGCGAATATCACCCTTGCTATTGATAGCAATCGGTGAGCTGAACACCGAGGTGTTGCTCAAATTCGGGTGGAAGTATCGGGTATCGCTATCATCTGTTCGACTAACGAGGTTGTATCCAAGTGCAATATTAATCTTGAAAGCAGATTTCTGGCTCGCAAGTACGTTCTCGAGTGTGTCGTAGAATTCTGCTGGCTGAATCCCCTCGTATAAATGAGATTCGACATGGTTTCCTTGGTAAAAGCGATATTTCGGGTCAGCCTTGTAGTCAGGAGACATGTGCTTCTTGAGAGTATCGATACCAACATTGTACTGCTTAGCTACCAGCTTCATATTTGGGGGTTGGAGATGTTGCTGACAAATACCATCTTTCCAGTACGACCGCGTACCTTAACACGGTAGCTACTACCCCATTTGATAGGTGTAATAATCAATCTCTTTAGACCTTCGAGCTCGTATGCAGACATGTTGCCTATATATAAGCGTGGCTATATTATTCTCGTAAATTTGACTTTATCATATTTTGGATCTTGTCTCAGGATCGACTTTATATCATACTAATATACAAAAAATCTGAAATTAATTAATTCAAATATTTGACTTATGCATTGTTGGAGGTTTTAAGCCAGCTTGGTGTTGTCATTGCCTATATTTGGCTTGACTTTTTATCAGAAAAAAAATAAATAATTAAGTTCGGTTTCGCTGTTAGGTTCGACTTTGTCTTCAATAAGTTCGGTTTTAGGCTTACGCTTTTGAGCTCGAATTTGGTCTCTATTTTTATCGTCGTAGCTCTTTTGGTATGACAAGCGAGTGTCTGATAGTAGCGCTTTTGTGCGGCATTGATTCGCTCTTTGTTAGCTTGGTATTGCTTGGCTGAGTACGCCATCTTTGTATATTACAAACTTTATATTTATCAGGATGAATTTTTTTTTATGAATCTGCAATCTTTCTTGGAACCACAAATATGAAGTAAAACTGATCCGTGTTGAGGCGAGCATCATCCTTCAACCACTTGAGAAACTTGTTCATTGGCGCAGCTTTGATACCATGGTCCTCGTTGAGTGTCATCTGCAGCCCGTAACACTTGTTTCCATCTGAGATGAATGCATCCAGCGCTCCAAACGTTTTCGATGTCGGCCGGTAGTACGTCCAGCCCTCAGCAAGCTGTAGTTTGTCAAGAGCAGTGAAGCGTACCGTTTGCAACTCTTGTGGAATGGTCAAATCGTTCAGAGTTGTCGAGCACAGCGAGCGAAAGTGTAGTTTTTTCTGCTGGGGCAGACTTAACCATTTGTGGCAGAGCATCTCGTATATCTTGCCGCGGACCACAGACGTACTTCCCGAGTCATCATCATCGTGAGTTATAGCGAATTCCGATATTTTATCGAGGCTCTCTCCATGCACTTTGGCAACAACCAATTCGGCGATGTGCTTGGACAGAAAATCCAAATGGTAGTCCGCGCGAAAATCAGCCCGGGTAGGTACCATTTCAAGGACACGGTGGCTATAGTCTTCCTCCTTCACAGAGTGATTGCTTCTTGCATAAGAAATGATGTTCATCGCACTGAATGAGTTGACTGCCTCATCCAGTGTATTTTTGACGTTCACGTTAGACGCTCTCGTGAAGACGAACCGAGGAATTCCACCGAAGATGTCGTATCTCGAAACCAAGTCGCCTTCGGCAAGTTGCAAGTTATCGGGAAGCAATGAGTTGTACTCTCTCAACTCCTCCACGGTCCACGCTGGCATGATATACGTCCCCCCGTCCACTTTTGCGAAATCCTGTATGCCTTTAACACCAGGTGAAGCAAACAAAATCGAGACTCCGCTCCAGCCAACAAGTTGTGTTGATGCTGCCTCGACAAGCCGGAGCACACGGCGTTGCGTCTGCAGCGAAACAACCTCCTCTCCGTCCAATTCAACAAATTCCTTGCGTTCGGCATCGTACTTGCGAAAGTCCGAGCCATAGTTCAACACCAACTCGTATGGGAGCAGCTTCTTCACATCCTCTCGCTCACCAAGAATGAGTTGAAAGATGCAATACAGGTAGAACCGACTCTTCCCAATACCGGGATTCCCCGTGACAATCAGGTTGGAATCCTTGCCTGGTTCACTATCCTTGCCTGGTTCAACGTATTCGAAGCTTGACTGTACTTCGTTCATCAACTCGGTAAAAATCACACGATACGCCTTCCTCTCCACGATCACTTTATATTCGATCTTTTTGTGCGCCAACGGAGGGAAATCTCTCATCTCGAAAAACCTCGTTACTTGGTTGATCTCTTCCTTGTTCTTGTCCACTTTGCGCTTCTTCGGCAGCGGAAGGAAAGACTCACCAAACCATCCATCCGCCCGACAGCGTTTCCCCTTCCCCGGAACCACCACCAGCACGTGGATTTGCTTGGTTTTCGGTTCTGGCATCCCCTCGAGAAACTCGTCAAGGCCAAACTCCCCATCAAGTTCATTGTCTTCGTGTGTCAGCCCTTCGATTAGAGCAGTCTTTTCCCCTTTCTTGAGCTTCTTCACGTCTTCCAAGTGAGACGAGAGCCACGTGCCGCCCTCCGTCTTCGCCAGGAACAGCTGCAGCTCCTTGGCGTCACATGTGATTGTCGCCGAGTTCTCCGCCTTGATCGCCTTCTTCAACGCCGAGACCGACTCAGTATCGTCGATCTTCACCTCGAACGCGCTGCCCGCCGCACCAACGATCGCACAGAAAAGCTTCACCATCTTTCCTTCAGGCGGCGGATTCTGGAATGAGGAAGAAGGGAGGGAGAATTTCCGAGCGTATTTAAGCGGAGATGAAGGTGTGACATTGACTTCCACCCAATGATGAGACGCCACATATATTATAGTCGCGCTATTCCTTGCGGTAAAAACTGCCGGCGTAATGTTCTACGAATATTGTTTTTATCAATTAGCTTGAATGTTGTCGGTCCAGCAGTAGCTGTTCTAAAACTACGCCAAGATCCAAAAGACGTCGCTTTCGCTCTCAGGTGGTCGAGAGGTTGCGTCGTCAAAATAGCAGCTGTCTCAAAAGAAGGTTCTAGGAATGTTCTCGGCGGTAAAATACGGTAAGTAAAAAAATGACGGTATAATGTGCCGCTACCTACTACTATCAGTTTCATTTACGATCAGGGCAGCAACGAGTTCCGTTTGAAAGTCTTCGATCCTTCATTGCGACGACAGCGATTGTTCGCAAAGCTGAATCCAGACCAGCGCGATCTTCTGCTTCGAGGCCAAACACTATCGAAACACTGGAAAAAACGTGGCCCAAGGCTTGCACCTGGTACTGATTTCAACATTCAGACAAAATTTGGTGACGTCGAAGGTCAACCACTGTGCTTCATGTCTGTGGAGCGTCCCTACAAGCGCTGCTTGAACTTACAAGCCCGATTAGCGCGGAAGAAAGCGATCAAAGCGAAGTGGATTCACCCAGATGAAGACGAATTTGAAGATTTTTGGTCGGAAGGAATGTCGTTGGCTGAAAAGATGGATTTCTTTTCCGCACGTGTTAGCTAAGACTTCCCAGTTGCCGAGTCTAAGTCCAACGACGAACGCCGGTCTCGTAGGAATGGTGCAGCTGAACAAGGTGGGCTACATATTGGATGCTGCAAGCAGCAGGGAAAACCAATATATTTTATCTTAACAAATATAAAGTTAATAGTATGTAAAGATGACGTACTCACCCGATCAATATCTCGCTAGCAAAGAGCGTATCAAGGAAGCGCAGAAGCGCAACTACCAGCGCACGCGCGAAGCTCGTCTATCCTGTCAAAAGGGGTATGACGATAAGAATAGGGACCAAATTCGAACACACAAGCGGAAGCCCAAATGCGAACTTAGTGCCAGAGAAACCAAACTTAACGGTGAAACCGAACTTAGTTAATTAATTAAAAAAAAACTCACATAAAAAGTCAATCCGTATATAGACGATGACTGACGGTACCACGCTTACGATTTTGAAGGATGCCCTCGGTGACCTTAGTCAGTACCATTCGTCTGGGTGGTTCTGGCATGCAGTAGAGGGTGAATGGATACCTATAGGTAAAACTCAAGTTTATCCGTGCCCTGGCTATCGACTTAATGTCAACCCACGGTGTTATTGCAACACCCCGATCAAGCGACACTTCCTTATTATCGACATCGATGAGAACCATCACTTCGTTGGTTCAGAGTGTGTTAAGCTCTTTGGTGGGCACTATAAGGCGTGCCTCGGCTGCCAATGTCGGTACCGAGGTAGCTACAAATACTGTAAGGAGTGTCGAGACCGTGGTCTGACTTCTTTTAGTGAGACGAGGTTAGCATTTGGTAAGTACAGAAATCGAAAGCCAGAGTCGTTATTGGGGGTGGATGACTCCTACATCCGCTTCCTATTTAAGTCTGATATCGTATCTGAAGCCTCTAGACTGGATATAGCTCGTAATTTACTCCCAAGAACGGTTATTGGAGGCAAAGACAAGTACAGTGATAAGACATTCAATTGGGTCAAGGCTCACAATCCAAAATACTATCGCTGGTTGCAAACGCGCGACAGACCCTACGTCAAGTATTTGAATTAATTAATTTCGAAAAAATTTGTATGGGGCACAGATATAAAGTCGATCCTGATACAAGATCCAATGATTATAAAGTCATTTCCACAGGAATAGTATCGCCAATAATATATAGGCAACATGTTTGCATACGAGCTCGAAGGTCTAAAGAGATTGAATAGTGATGCTGTTCGCTGGGGCAGTACCTACCGCGTTAAGGTGCGTGGTAGAACTGGTAAGATGGTTCATGTTAGCAACGCTTCTCGTCCGAGCAATCAGAAGCTGCTAGCTAAGCAATACAAGATCTCTGTCGAGTCTCTGAAGAAGCACATGTCCCCGAATTACAATACTGACCCCAAGTATCGTTTCTACAACGGAAAACACATGGAGTCGCACCTGTATGAAGGTATCCAGCCTACTGAGTTCTACGACAAGCTCGAGAACGTGCTTGCAAGCCAAACTAACGCTTTCAAAGTAAACATTGCTCTTGGCTACGATCTCGTAAGCCTAACGGATGGTAGTTTTACCCAGTACTGGCACCCGAATCTGGCTAATACTTACGTATTTAAGACCCCTGTTGCTACCAACAGTCGATCTGACATTCGTAAGAAAATGATCTCAGAGATCAGGTCGATGGAGTTGGCTAACACGCTGAAGTACCCCAAATCGGGGTATAAGCTGAAGTCAATCACTGGGTTCAAAATTTACATCTACTTTCGCGAGCATGCAGTCGGCGATAGCGAAGCTGTTATCCCACAGAATATCCGCGAAACAAGCACGTAATCAACTTCCCCAAGGCCAATAACAAGTGTGTGTTCCACTGTATCGCATGGTACTTACATCAGCATGCTAAGAAAGATCCTCGTCGGATCCTGGCCCAAGTGAAGGAAGTATTCAAGCGCTACTGCTCCTGCAAGGGTATCAGCTATACGCTTAGTCTGTTCCGTAGCTTTAAGCGGTTTGACCTCCTACAGCTCGACGAGCTTGAGGAATGCTTTCATTTCGGTATTAACGTCTACTCAATGGATGTAAAGATCGGTAATGTTGAGTGTATCCGTCGTTCGGAGAGAGAAGGAGTGGCTATGGGTATTCTATCACATGAGAACCATGCTTTGTACATCAAGAACGTTGATATGCTTCAGTCCAAGTACCAATGCTCGAAGTGTGAAATGATTTTCGTTAGCTCTACTAAGCTACGCGACCATGCCAAAAATCAGCGTGAGCTTGTAAACATCGAGAGCTTTCCAGCTGAGCCAACTATCTATAGACCAGCCCCGAACACTATTCGATCAATGCTAAACAAGTACTCCATCAAGGGCATTGACCAGTACCTAGATCATTATCTCGTGTATGACTTTGAGGCCATTCTAAAGCTAGTTATGACACAGCATGGTGAAAATACTGTCTTCACCAATGAGCATATCCCCGTATCAGTATCTGTATCGGATAGCTTAATCGAGGAGGTGCGTTGCTTCGTCAGCGATGAACCGAAGATGCTACTAACGGACATGTTCGAATATATTCACCAGGTATCGATCAAGATCCAGCACAACGTGCACAAGTACGAGATCCTCCTGCGGAAAATTATCGATGCTCACGGCTTGACTGGTATGGAGATTCCAGGTGCTAAACTCGACAAGACCTATAAGATGATCGATATGGATGGTTAGATTAAAGAAGGGAGATATGCCAGCTTCTTCGACTTCCATAGCACCCTCGGGTTTGGTAAGCAGAGGTCTGACTATGGTAGGATAAAGTAGCACCTTGATCAAGTTCCAGTGCTTGGGTTCAACAGCGGTCGCTACGATGTAAATCTGATTAAGAACGATCTCTTCGCCTTTATTGGTACAGACAACATCAAATCGGTAATCAAAAATCCTAGCTACATGTGCATTGCGACCTCGAACATGAAAATGCTCGATATTAGCAACTATGCACCAGCTGGTACGAGCTATGCAAAGTACCTCAGCACATATCTAGGCGACTGCAAATGCGACAACAAGATTCGATGTGTCTGCGGCTTAGGTAAGGGCATTTTCCCGTACGAGTTCATTACCTCATTCAACGTTCTAAGTCAGACTACGATTCCTTCTAAGTCAGCTTTCGATAGCGATCTCCGTGGAACTAGCATCAGCGATGATGACTATAAGCGCGTGCAATTCGTCTGGGAGCACTATGGGATGAAGTCGATCAAGGACCTGCTGATCTGGTACAACAACTTGGATGTGGTACCTTTCATCAATGCCATAAAGGCTCAGCGTGAGTTATTCAAGCGTTTTGAACTTGACATGTTTGCTGATGGTGTATCCCTACCCGGTCTCTCGGAGAAAGTCATGTATCAAACATGCTTCGACAATCTCCAATATCCTAGTAAGACGTCTCCTTAAGCGTTTCGATTCCCTAGCAAGCGTATGAGCGGCTACAAGAGTCAGGATGTTGAGGCTAAGCGCGAGTTTGGTATGACGTTAGGACACCTAGATATACTGTTAAATCAACAGAAGTATCTTTGTGGTCTTTGCTACGGACCTTTGAGCACTGAAACTGTCTCAGCTGATCGAATCAATAACAAGCTTGGGCACATCGACGGCAACATCTTGATTAGTTGTATTTCGTGCAACACCGCTCGCAAGGATATGTCTCTCAAGGGTTTCCGCTACAAGAAGCTGCTCGAGTTCAACTCAGAGCGACTGGTCTATTCCATTGACAAGGAGGAGAAGGACATCTACGGTAAGATGAAAGCTAACATTGCTGGTGGTCCATCCATTATCTTCAATCGCTACGCTAAGCGCAATGAGACGAAGATTCGTGGTGGTAAGCTGTGTAAGAAGGTAATCGGGTACGATGCTAATGCTCTATATCTCTGGGCTCTCGGTAATGACATGCCATGCGGAAGACTTACAACTATCGAAGCTTATCCAGACATTGTTGAGGACATCAAGAACGATAAGATCTTCGGCTTTCTTGAGAGTGGTATTCAGACACCAGAACACTTGAAGCAGTATTTTGGTGAGATGATCTTAAAAAAACACTGATTGACTGTACGGATGAGAGTATCATTGGTAAACATATGTATGACTACAACCAAACACGAGAGAAAAGCAGATCGAAGCCAGCTCGCATATTGATTGGTAGCTACTTTGGTGAGAAAATCCTAAAAACGTGAGCCTGAATTTTTCGAGGATCCTTCTTCGGACTCGTGAATGTATGCCAGGCGATACAGTGGAAGACGCACTTGTTATTGGTCTTAGGGAAGTTGATCACATACTTGTTTTCGCGAATAATCTTAGGGGTGACAGCTTCGCTATCCCGCAGAGCATGATCCCGATGGTCGATGAAAATCTTGAATGCAGTGATCGCCCTGAGTTTATACCCTCAGCTGGGATAGTTCAGTTTGTCAGCCAACTCCATAGAACGAATTTCCGAAATCACCTTCTTTCGAATATCAGTCTTGCTGTTGACAGCGACAGGCTTATTGAGCGCATAAGTGTTAGCGAGATTCGGATAGAAGTAGCGAGTATCATCAGGATCGGTCTTGCTTACAAGTTCGTACCCGAGAGCAATATTTATCTTGAGCGCACTCGTTTGAGTCGAAAGGACGTTCTCGAGCTTGTTGTGAAGATCAGAAGGTTCGACACCCTCGTACAAGTGTGATTCCATGTGATTACTATTGAGGGTTGCTGGTCTTGGGTACTGTGTACCAGTTGTACCCATTAACCGGTTAACCCAAACCGGTCCAATCCGAACCCACGTTGATTATGGTGATTACGGTGAGTTGTTTACGCCACCGATGATTAGACGAGTAGGATGATTGCATGAACACCGGTGAGTGATGGTTGATTAGATGCACAAGGTGATAGGACGCAGGGTCGCGTGTCTATAACAGTAGGATGTAAGCTCCAACAATTCAATCACTTTCGAATCTTCATTCTACCCCTCAAGTGCCTTCGCTCCGGTCCGGCCGTCTGCGACGGCCCTCCCTCCGCTTCGTCCAAGCCTCGTGTCCAAGATCTATACCTTCCATCAGGTTATGAGCCCATGCACCATGTCCTCTGCCTAAGACGCCTCGACCAAGGTCTCCATTGACAAGTTCAACGGGGACAACTACGCGACGTGGAACCGCTACATGCGTGGCGTGTTCCTGACCAAGTCGGTGTGGCATGTCGTGAACCGAGAGACGACGCCGAGCTTCACGGACTCGCGGGCCAAGGACGACTACGTCAAGTCGAGCAACATCGCATTCGGACTGATGTTGCTCCACATGGACGCGGACTACCACCATGTGGTCGACGACTGCGAGGAAGCGTGGGTTGCGTGGACGCGCCTGAAGACACTGTACGGTGGTTCGCAGAAGGCTGGACGCATCTACCTGAAGCGCCAACTCTTCAGCATGGAGATGTCGGAAGGCGGGAACGTGTTGCATCACTGCAACGAGGTCCTCAACATCAGCGCCAAGCTCAGCAGCATCGGCGCCAAGATGGAGGAAGAGGACGTGGCGATCTGCCTGTTGTGCAGCCTCCCCAAGAGCTACGAGAACGTCGTGCTGAACTTGGAGATGAGCAGCGCTGAACTACGATCGCAAGACGTCGTGAAGGTGCTGACGAATGAGCACATCAAGAGACAAGGCGAGAAGACGGCGACGGTGAAAACGGAAGACGCGGCCAAGGCGTTCAACACCGACCGAGAGTCTCGCCAGTGCACGTACTGCGGGAAATTGGGGCACACGATTGACAAGTGCTGGACCAAGCAGAAGGACGAGAATCGGGGCCCAAGACGCGGCGGCAATGGCAATGGCCGTGGACGCGGGGCCAACAATGCCCAGTGGAGGAACGACGACGCCAGCTACAACTACGTCTACGGCTATGATCGAGTGGCGTTCGCGGTCTCACTGGAATGCGGCAATTCGACGGGCAAGGATATGCTCGGGATGTGGGCGGTCGACAGTGGCGCAACGCACCACATCTGCAACGACAAGGCCAAGTTCGCCCATTTGATTGAGCGGAACGAAGGCGAACTTTCGGTGGCCGACGGCAACAAGGCGGCCATCATGGGTGTGGGGACCATCGTGGAACGAGTGGTTCTGCCCAACGGCGACGAGCGCGACATCGAGATCAAGAACGCGCTATACGTGCCGAGCATGAGCAAGAATCTGCTTTCGGTGCCACAGATCAACAAGAGTGGTCTGTCCCAAGTCGTGTTCGACGGCACCCAGATGCGCGTCGCGCACAAGGGCTCCAAGCAAGTGGTGGCGGTGGCAAACCTCGTGGATGGACTCTACTGGCTCCAGACGCCTCAGCGATCGGCGAATGCGGCGACCAGTGGGAAGACGGTCGACTTACACGCGCGTATGGGTCACGCTCCGGTGGAGGTGCTTCGCAAGATGGTCGACAACAACATGATCAAGGACGCGAAGGCACCTTCCAAGTCGAGTGGACCAAGCGTGTGTCGCGGCTGCCAGCAAGGGAAAATGGTCCAGAAGCCGTTCCCAAGCAACCGTGACAAGCGTCACTACGACACGTTCGAGCTGCTCCACTTCGACATCTGCGGACCCATGGAAGAAGAGTCACTGGGTGGCAGCAAGTATCTGCTGCTGATCGTGGACGAAGCCAGCGGATGCATGAAGGGGTTCTGTCTGCGTGCCAAGTCAGAGAGCGAAGACTGCATCCAGACGTACATCATGAAGGTGCAGACGCAGTTCGGCAAGAAGGTCAAGTTTGTGCGGCACGACGGAGCCCGTGAGTTTGCGACCAACTCGCTCAAGGACTTCTACGAAGACGAAGGCATCGAGCAGCAAACCACGGTTCCGTACGCGCACCAGACCAACGGCACGGCAGAACGCGCCATCCGGACCATCGTCACGCTTGCCCGCAGCATGCTGCATCACGCCAAGCTGGACAAGAGTTTCTGGGCTGAGGCGGCCATGACAGCCATCTACGTGAAGAATCGTCTGCCATCACCCAAGATCGAACACAAGACTCCGTTCGAGATCGTGTACAAGTCCAAACCGAGTGTGAAGCCCATGCGTGTGTTCGGCTGCCAGACGTACATCCTGACGCCGAAGGAAAGACGGCGCAAGTGGGACCCCAAGGCTCGCGCCGGGCTGTTCCTCGGCTACGAAGAAGTGTCTAAGGCGAATGGAGTTTATGACATCGAGGCGGGGCAGGTGGTTATCAGTCGCGATGTCAACTTCGATGAGTCCACCTTTGGACTCTCGACGCATACTTCGGATGAAGACATCGATGATGCTGTGCTGGACCTGGACGCGCTGGACCTGGACGACAACGATGGACCGCACCAAACGAGCTTCAAGCAGGCGGGGAAGCGCAAGTACCGACCGAGTGGCGACGACGACACTGCCAGAAGATCGCGCCCCGTTCGCCACCGAGCTAGCTTAGAAGAAGCAAGTGCGCCGGACGTATCCTCCTCGCGCCGAGCCGACCCCGACGAAGAAGAAAAGTCTGGGGGCCAAGATGAAGACGACGACTCGACGCCTCCAGTGTTTTGGCGTGCCAGTGCCAACGCTGTGGAATCAGCAGCCGATCTATCGGAGCCGACGACGTTCCAAGACGCTGTGAACGGTCCTGATCAAGTGCACTGGCGCAAGGCGATCCGCGCGGAGCTCAAGTCGATGCGACTGCGTGGTGTGTTTCGAGCTGCCAAGTTGCCTAACGGACAACGCGCCATCGGTACCAAGTGGGTGTTCAAGATCAAGCGCAAAGCGGACGGATCGATCGAGAAGTACAAGGCGCGCCTCGTGGCCAAGGGCTTCAAGCAGAAGTACGGCATTGACTACACGGAGACGTTCTCGCCCGTGGTCAAGTATGTGACGCGGCGCATGGTGATCGCGATTGCCAAGTATTTTGGCTGGCCCCTCGACCAACTCGACGTGGTGACAGCATTCCTGTACGGGATAATGAAGGAAGTGGTCTTCTGCGTGGTTCCGGAAGGCGTCGAACTGGATGGTGACTTCGACTGCCTGGAACAGGTGAAGGCCATCTACGGTCTCAAGCAAGCTTCGCGCGTGTGGAACGAGACCTTCGACGAGTTCGTGTGCTCAATCGGCTTCCAAGTGTCGGCCTTCGATCCGTGCCTCTACATCAAGGTGGTGGACGGTCACTGCGTGCTTGTACTGGTGTACGTGGACGACGTACTGATTACCGGGAGTTCGCCCGAGCTGATCGCACGCACGAAGACCGACCTGAAGACGCGCTTCGAGATGACCGACAGCGGCAAGTGCGCGTTTGTTCTTGGGATCGAGTTGGTGGACGGCCCGGACGGCAGCGTGACCATGTGCCAGCGGCGATACGTGGACGACATCCTGAAGCGCTTCGCCATGGACGAGTGCAAGGCCGTGGTGAGTCCGGTGGACATGAGCACTCGACTGGTTCCAAGCGACGCGGCGACCAAGGTGAACGCTCCGTTTCGCGAAGCTGTTGGTGCTCTGATGCGCCTGATGACCGCCACGCGCCCAGACATCGCGTACGCCGTTGGCTATGTATCGCGCTTCATGGAGAACCCCCAAGAGGAACACTGGGTTGCGGTCAAGCGTATCTTTCGCTACCTGCAAGGCACCAAGACGCATGGGATCTGCTTCAAGCCGGCCGACAAGATCGACTTTCGTGGCTACTCGGACGCGGACTGGGCCGGCGACCTCGCCGACCGCAAGTCCACTTCAGGCTACACGTTCATGCTCATGAGTGCGCCTGTGAGCTGGGGAAGCAAGAAGCAATCAAGTGTGTCGCTGTCCACGAGCGAAGCGGAGTACATCGCGCTCAGTTTGGCTATCCAAGAAGGCAAGTGGATTCATCGCCTGCTATGTGAGATTCTGGCGGCCGCTAATGAGACTGGACCCGAACTCATGATCCGCGAAGACAACCAGTCGTGCATCAAGATGACGAAGAACCCAGTGAACCACGGTCGCGCCAAGCACATCGACATCAAGTACCACCACATCCGCGATGAAGTCAAGCGCGGTGAAGTCAAGCTTGAGTACTGCGAGACTTCTGTGATGCTAGCGGACATCATGACGAAGGCTCTCGCGGGACCACGTCACACGGATCTGACGGTGGCTCTCGGCATTCGTGGGACTTCGCATTGAGGGGGCGTATTGAGGGTTGCTGGTCTTGGGTACTGTGTACCAGTTGTACCCATTAATCGGTTAACCCGAACCGGTCCAATCCGAACCCACGTTGATTATGGTGATTACGGTAAGTTGTTTACGCCACCGATGATTAGACGAGTAGGATGATTGCATGAACACCGGTGAGTGATGGTTGATTAGATGCACAAGGTGATAGGACGCAGGGTCGCGTGTCTATAACAGTAGGATGTAAGCTCCAACAATTCAATCACTTTCGAATCTTCATTCTACCCCTCAAGTGCCTTCGCTCCGGTCCGGCCGTCTGCGACGACCCTCCCTCCGCTTCGTCCAAGCCTCGTGTCCAAGATCTATACCTTCCACCAATTACCATTGTAAAAACGGTACTTAGGATCAGCCTTGTAATCAGGCGATAAGTGTTTCTCAAGGGTTTCACTCGAAACATTGTACTGCTTAGCTACCAATCTTTTGTTGATTGGGCGCGAAACGTTGCTAACATAAACCATCTTACCCGTTCTACCACGCACCTTAACGCGGTAGGTACTGCCCCAGCGAACAGCATCAATATTCAATCTCTTTAGACCTTCGAGCTCGTATGCAAACATGTTGCCTATATATTATTGGCGATATTATTCCTGTGGAAATGACTTTATAATCATTGGATCTTGTATCAGGATCTACTTTATATCTGTGCCCCATACAAAAATTTTCGAAATTAATTAATTCAAATACTTGACGTAGGGTCTGTCGCGCGTTTGCAACCAGCGATAGTATTTTGGATCGTGAGCCTTGACCCAATTGAATGTCTTATCACTGTACTTGTCTTTGCCTCCAATAACCGTTCTTGGGAGTAAATTACGAGCTAAATCCAGTCTAGAGGCTTCAGATACGATATCACGCTTAAATAGGAAGCGGATGTCCTAAGCCGCAGACACATCGAATCTTGTTGTCGCATTTGCAGTCGCCTAGATATGTGCTGAGGTACTTTGCATAGCTCGTACCAGCTGGTACATAGTTGCTAATATCGAGCATTTTCATGTTCGAGGTCGCAACGCAGATGTAGCTAGGATTTTTGATTACCGATTTGATGTTGTCTGTACCAATAAAGGCGAAGAGATCGTTCTTAATCAGATTTACATCGTAGCGACCGCTGTTGAACCCAAGCACTGGAACTTGATCAAGGTGCTGCTTTATCCTACCATAGTCAGACCTCTGCTTACCAAACCCGAGGGTGCTATGGAAGTCGAAGAAGCAGGCATATCTCCCTTCTTTACTCCAACCATCCACATCGATCATCTTATAGGTCTTGTCGAGTTTAGCACCTGGAATCTCCATACCAGTCAAGCCGTGAGCATCGATAATTTTCCGCAGGAGGATCTCGTACTTGTGCACGTTGTGCTGGATCTTGATCGATACCTGGTGAATATATTCGAACATGTCCGTTAGTAGCATCTTCGGTTCATCGCTGACGAAGCAACGCACCTCCTCGATTAAGCTATCCGATACAGATACTGATACGGGGATATGCTCATTGGTGAAGACAGTATTTTCACCATGCTGTGTCATAACTAGCTTTAGAATGGCCTCAAAGTCATACACGAGATAATGATCTAGGTACTGATCAATGCCCTTGATGGAGTACTTGTTTAGCATTGATCGAATAGTGTTCGGGGCTGGTCTATAGATAGTTGGCTCAGCTGGAAAGCTCTCGATGTTTACAAGCTCACACTGATTTTTGGCATGGTCGCGTAGCTTAGTAGAGCTAACGAAAATCATTTCACACTTCGAGCATTGGTACTTGGACTGAAGTATATCAACGTTCTTGATGTACAAAGCATGATTCTCATGTGATAGAATATCCATAGCCACTCCTTCTCTCTTCAAACGACGGATACACTCAACATTACCGATCTTTACATCCATTGAGTAGACGTTAATACCGAAATGAAAGCATTCCTCAAGCTCGTCGAGCTGTAGGAGGTCAAACCGCTTAAAGCTACGGAACAGACTAAGCGTATAGCTGATACCCTTGCAGGAGCAGTAGCGCTTGAATACTTCCTTCACTTGGGCCAGGATCCGACGAGGATCTTTCTTAGCATGCTGATGTAAGTACCATGCGATACAGTGGAACACACACTTGTTATTGGCCTTGGGGAAGTTGATTACGTGCTTGTTTCGCGGATATTCTGTGGGATAACAGCTTCGCTATCGCCGACTGCATGCTCGCGAAAGTAGATGTAAATTTTGAACCCAGTGATTGACTTCAGCTTATACCCCGATTTGGGGTAGTTCAGCGTGTTAGCCAACTCCATCGACCTGATCTCTGAGATAATTTTCTTACGAATGTCAGATCGAGTGTTGGTAGCAACAGGGGTCTTAAATACGTAAGTATTAGCCAGATTCGGGTGCCAGTACTGGGTAAAACTACCATCCGTTAGGCTTACGAGATCGTAGCCAAGAGCAATGTTTACTTTGAAAGCGTTAGTTTGGCTTGCAAGCACGTTCTCGAGCTTGTCGTAGAACTCAGTAGGCTGGATACCTTCATACAGGTGCGACTCCATGTGTTTTCCGTTGTAGAAACGATACTTGGAGTCAGTATTGTAATTCGGGGACATGTGCTTCTTCAGAGACTCGACAGAGATCTTGTATTGCTTAGCTAGCAGTTTCTGATTGCTCGGACGGGAAACGTTGCTAACATAAACCATCTTACCCGTTCTACCACGCACCTTAACGCGGTAGGTACTGCCCCAGCGAACAGCATCAATATTCAATCTCTTTAGACCTTCGAGCTCGTATGCAAACATGTTGCCTATATATTATTGGCGATATTATTCCTGTGGAAATGACTTTATAATCATTGGATCTTGTATCAGGATCTACTTTATATCTGTGCCCCATACAAAAATTTTCGAAATTAATTAATTCAAATACTTGACGTAGGGTCCGTCGCGCGTTTGCAACCAGCGATAGTATTTTGGATCGTGAGCCTTGACCCAATTGAATGTCTTATCACTGTACTTGTCTTTGCCTCCAATAACCGTTCTTGGGAGTAAATTACGAGCTAAATCCAGTCTAGAGGCTTCAGATACGATATCACACTTAAATAGGAAGCGGATGTAGGAGTCATCCACCCCCAATAACGACTCTGGCTTTCGATTTCTGTACTTACCAAATGCTAACCTCGTCTCACTAAAAGAAGTCAGACCACGGTCTCGACACTCCTTACAGTATTTGTAGCTACCTCGGTACCGACATTGGCAGCCGAAGCACGCCTTATAGTGCCCACCAAAGAGCTTAACACACTCTGAACCAACGAAGTGATGGTTCTCATCGATGTCGATAATAAGGAAGTGTCGCTTGATCGGGGTGTTGCAATAACACCGTGGGTTGACATTAAGTCGATAGCCAGGGCACGGATAAACTTGAGTTTTACCTATAGGTATCCATTCACCCTCTACTGCATGCCAGAACCACCCAGACGAATGGTACTGACTAAGGTCACCGAGGGCATCCTTCAAAATCGTAAGCGTGGTACCGTCAGTCATCGTCTATATACGGATTGACTTTTTATGTGAGTTTTTTTTAATTAATTAACTAAGTTCGGTTTCACCGTTAAGTTTGGTTTCTCTGGCACTAAGTTCGCATTTGGGCTTCCGCTTGTGTGTTCGAATTTGGTCCCTATTCTTATCGTCATACCCCTTTTGACAGGATAGACGAGCTTCGCGCGTGCGCTGGTAGTTGCGCTTCTGCGCTTCCTTGATACGCTCTTTGCTAGCGAGATATTGATCGGGTGAGTACGTCATCTTTATATACTATTAACTTTATATTTGTTAAGATAAAATATATTGGTTTTCCCTGCTGCTTGCAGTATCCAATATGTAGCCCACCTTGTTCAGCTGCACCATTCCTACGAGACCGGCGTTCGTCGTTGGACTTAGACTCGGCAACTGAGAAGTCTTAGCTAACACGTGCGGAAAAGAAATCCATCTTTCAGCCAACGACATTCCTTCCGACCAAAAATCTTCAAATGCGTCTTCATCTGGGTGAATCCACTTCGCTTTGATCGCTTTCTTCCGCGCTAATCGGGCTTGTAAGTTCAAGCAGCGCTTGTAGGGACGCTCCACAGACATGAAGCACAGTGGTTGACCTTCGACGTCACCAAATTTTGTCTGAATGTTGAAATCAGTACCAGGTGCAAGCCTTGGGCCACGTTTTTTCCAGTGTTTCGATAGTGTTTGGCCTCGAAGCAGAAGATCGCGCTGGTCTGGATTCAGCTTTGCGAGCAATCGCTGTCGTCGCAATGAAGGATCGAAGACTTGCAAACGGAACTCGTTGCTGCCCTGATCGTAAATGAAACTGATAGTAGTAGGTAGCGGCACATTATACCGTCATTTTTTTACTTACCGTATTTTACCGCCGAGAACATTCCTAGAACCTTCTTTTGAGACAGCTGCTATTTTGACGACGCAACCTCTCGACCACCTGAGAGCGAAAGCGACGTCTTTTGGATCTTGGCCTAGTTTTAGAACAGCTACTGCTGGACCGACAACATTCAAGCTAATAGATAAAAACAATATTCGTAGAACATTACGCCGGCAGTTTTTACCGCAAGGAATAGCGCGACTATAATATATGTGGCGTCTCATCATTGGGTGGAAATCAATGTGACACACCTTCATCTCCGCTTAAATACGCTCGGAAATTGTCCCTCCCTTCTTCCTCATTCCAGAATCCGCCGCCTGAAGGAAAGATGGTGAAGCTTTTCTGTGCGATCGTTGGTGTGGCGGAAAGCGTGTTCTCGGTGCGGATGGACGAGAACGACTCGGTGGATGAATTGAAGAAGGCGATCAAGGCGGAGAAGTCGAATGACTTCAAGGACATCGATGCTGACAAGCTGCAGCTCTTTTTGGCGAAGACGGAGGGCGGGGGATGGCTGGATGGGGCTGGAGCGGCAGCTGTGACGCTCGATGGAGATGGACACCTCCAAGGCTTTGAGAAGATGGATCCCACATTGTGGATCAACAATGACAAGCATTTCGGAAAGAATTTTGGACCTGCTGAGGGCGAAGTTCACGTGCTGGTGGTGGTTCCGGGGAAGGGGAAACGCTGTCGGGCGGATGGATGGTTTGGTGAGTCTTTCCTTCCGCTGCCGAAGAAGCGCAAAGTGGACAAGAACAAGGAAGAGATCAACCAAGTAACGAGGTTTTTCGAGATGAGAGATTTCCCTCCGTTGGCGCACAAAAAGATCGAATATAAAGTGATCGTGGAGAGGAAGGCGTATCGTGTGATTTTTACCGAGTTGATGAACGAAGTACAGTCAAGCTTCGAATACGTTGAACCAGGCAAGGATAGTGAACCAGGCAAGGATTCCAACCTGATTGTCACGGGGAATCCCGGTATTGGGAAGAGTCGGTTCTACCTGTATTGCATCTTTCAACTCATTCTTGGTGAGCGAGAGGATGTGAAGAAGCTGCTCCCATACGAGTTGGTGTTGAACTATGGCTCGGACTTTCGCAAGTACGATGCCGAACGCAAGGAATTTGTTGAATTGGACGGAGAGGAGGTTGTTTCGCTGCAGACGCAACGCCGTGTGCTCCGGCTTGTCGAGGCAGCATCAACACAACTTGTTGGCTGGAGCGGAGTCTCGATTTTGTTTGCTTCACCTGGTGTTAAAGGCATGCAGGATTTCGCAAAAGTGGACGGGGGGACGTATATCATGCCAGCGTGGACCTTGGAGGAGCTGAGAGAGTACAACTCATTGCTTCCCGATAACTTGCAACTTGCCGAAGACGACTTGGTTTCGAGATACGACATCTTCGGTGGAATTCCTCGGTTCGTCTTCACGAGAGCGTCTAACGTGAACGTCAAAAATACACTGGATGAGGCAGTCAACTCATTCAGTGCGATGAACATCATTTCTTATGCAAGAAGCAATCACTCTGTGAAGGAGGAAGACTATAGCCATCGTGTCCTTGAAATGGTACCTACCCGGGCTGATTTTCGCGCGGACTACCATTTGGATTTTCTGTCCAAGCACATCGCCGAATTGGTTGTTGCCAAAGTGCATGGAGAGAGCCTCGATAAAATATCGGAATTCGCTGTAACTCACGATGATGATGACTCGGGAAGTACGTCTGTGGTCCGCGGCAAGATATACGAGATGCTCTGCCACAAATGGTTAAGTCTGCCCCAGCAGAAAAAACTACACTTTCGCTCGCTGTGCTCGACAACTCTGAACGATTTGACCATTCCACAAGAGATGCAAACGGTACGCTTCACTGCTCTTGACAAACTACAGCTTGCTGAGGGCTGGACGTACTACCGGCCGACATCGAAAACGTTTGGAGCGCTGGATGCATTCATCTCAGATGGAAACAAGTGTTACGGGCTGCAGATGACACTCAACGAGGACCATGGTATCAAAGCTGCGCCAATGAACAAGTTTCTCAAGTGGTTGAAGGATGATGCTCGCCTCAACACGGATCAGTTTTACTTCATATTTGTGGTTCCAAGAAAGATTGCAGATTCATATCGCAAACAAGCAGCCAGGACGACAACCGGTGCAGCCAGCCAAAAGCCTGGAGCTTCGGCGAAGGTGAACCAGTTTGTAACAGCACTGGACGTATTCAGTGGGGGCAATTGATTTTTTTAGTCCACGCTTCAAAGTAACTCCGAGTTCCAGGCTACGTCGGGAGCTGATCGCTTTGGATCTAATCGTTCGCAAAGACCCAGTAATGGCACTTCTTACTGACTTGAACGCCGTGTGGATGTTCTTCTGATTCTCCGGAGATGAAGATGGCTGTGCTCTCATCCAGACGGCGACCATCGCGAATCGAGGGGAGGCTTTCGAGGTGATCAGGAAGCTGTTGGCGCAGTCTCCCATTATTGGTACCGAGATTAAACTCCCGTACATTCAAAATCCCGTGAAGAGATTGAAGCTGAAAAATGTGTTACCACCTATCGGAGAGGGTGAAAGTGGCGGGATTCGTGAGAGCATCGAACGATATTATAATATCGCCAGTATGTTAGGTCCCGACTTGGACATGGCGCGTGCGATAAGGGCAGATCACTCGATCTATTCCCACGCTGAGTTATTTCAGCTGATTCTTGGATCGTCGTGCTGCATTAAAATTTTTTTTTTCATCCTGATAAATATAATGTAATATACAAAGATGGCGTACTCAGCCAAGCAATACCAAGCTAACAAAGAGCGAATCAATGCCGCACAAAAGCGCTACTATCAGCGCACACGGGACACTCGCTTGTCATACCAAAAGAGCTACGACGATAAGAATAGAGACCAAATTCGAGCTCAAAAGCGTAAGCCTAAAACCGAACTTATTGAAGACAAAGTCGAACCTAACAGCGAAACCGAACTTAATTAATTAATTTTTTTTCTGATAAAAAGTCAAGCCTGATATAGGCAAAATGACAACACCAGGCTGGCTTAAAACCTCCAACAATGCATAAGTCAAATATTTGAATTAATTAATTTCAGATTTTTTGTATATTAGTATGATATAAAGTCGATCCTGAGACAAGATCCAAAATATTATAAAGTCAAATTTACGAGAATAATATAGCCACGCTTATATATAGGCAACATGTTTGCATACGAGCTCGAAGGTCTAAAGAGATTGAATATTACACCTATCAAATGGGGTAGTAGCTTCCGTGTTAAGGTACGCGGTCGTACTGGAAAGATGGTATTTGTCAGCAACATCTCCAACCCCCAAATATGAAGCTGGTAGCTAAGCAGTACAATGTTGGTATCGATACTCTCAAGAAGCACATGTCTCCTGACTACAAGGCTGACCCGAAATATCGCTTCTACCAATGTCGAGTATCATTTATACGAGGGGATTCAGCCAGCAGAATTCTACGACACACTCGAGAACGTACTTGCGAGCCAGAAATCTGCTTTCAAGATTAATATTGCACTTGGATACAACCTCGCTAGTCGAACAGATGATAGCGATACCCGATACTTCCACCCGAATTTGAGCAACACCTCGGTGTTCAGCTCACCGATTGCTATCAATAGCAAGGGTGATATTCGCAAGAAGGTCATTTCGGAGATTCGTTCGATGGAATTAGCTGACAAGCTTAACTACCCCAAATCGGGATATCTGGTAAAGGCAATCGCTGGATTCAAGATTTACATCTACTAGCGCGAACACGCACTGGGTGATAGTAAAGCTGTCATTCCAAAGATTATCCGCGACAACAAGAGTGTAATCAACTTCCCAAAGACTAACAACAAGTGCGTATTTCACTGCATCGCATACCACAAGCAAGATGAACCAAAAAAGGATCCACGTAGAATTCAAGCTCTGGTAAAGCAGACATTCAAGCAGTACTGCTCGTACAAGGACATCAATTATACACTAAGTCTGTTTCGCAGTTTCAAACCAATCGACATTCTCCAGTTTGATGAGCTTGAGGACTGCTTTCAGCTAAGCATTAATGTATTCATGATGGATGTGGAGACGGGAAATGTTGAATGCATCCGACGTTCTGACAAGGAGTACGATGTTATCAATATTCTATCTCACGAAAATCATGCTCTTTACATTAAGAATATTGATATGCTTCAGTGTAAATACTAATGCCCAAAGTGTGAGATGGTGTTTGTCAGCTCCGACAAGCTTTGAAACCATAAGAAGAACCAGTGTGAGCTCGTAAATATGGAATCATTCCCTGAAGACCCGACTATTTATCGCCCAGCTTCAAATTCAATGCGTTCGCTACTGACAAAGTACTCTATCAAGAATACCGATCAATACATCGATCATTTTATTGTTTATGACTTTGAGGCCATTCTTAAGCCTACCGCGACTCAACATGGGGAGAATACTGTCATCACGAACGAGCACATCCCGGTGTCCGTCTCTGTAGCTGATAGCTTGACGGAGGAGGTTCGCTGCTTTGTAACTGATAATCCGAAGGCATTGCTTAAGGATATGTTCCAGTACATTAATGATGTCGGAGCGAAGATCCAGAAATACAATGTCTCCAAGTATGAGGCCTTGCTTCGTAAGATAATCGACGCTCAAGGTTTGACAGGCATGGAGGTTCCAGGTACTCCTCTTGGTAATACGTACAAGACACAGGATGTGGATGCTTGGATTCAATCTGGAGATTTTGCCGGCTTCTTTGATTTTCACAGCAAGATTGGGTATGGTAAGAAGCGGTCGGACTATGGTAAGGTCAAGCAAACTCTGGATCAGGTACCAGTCCTTGGCTTTAATTCAGGGCGCTACGATATCAACCTAATCAAGGCAGACTTGTTCGCTACCATTGGAACCGACAACATCAAATCGGTTATTAAGAGCCCAAGCTACATGTGCATCGCCACGTCGGACATGAACATGCTAGACATTAGCAACTATGTACCAGCAGGTACAAGCTACGCTAAATACCTATCAACATACCTTGGTGATTGCAAGTGTGATGACAAGTTTCGATGCGTCTGCGGTCTGGGTAAGGGTATCTTCCCATATGAGTACATTACCTCATTCAATGTATTCAACGAAACTGAAGTGCCTCCTCAGTCAGCCTTTGACACTGAGCTCCGTAATACCAGCATCAAAGATGATGACTACAAGCGGGTACAGTTTGTCTGGAAGTACTATGGAATGAAGTCGATCAAGGACCTACATATTTGGTACAACAATCTTGATGTAGTTCCATTTATCAAGGCTATCAAGGCTCAACGAGAATTGTTCAAGCGTTCGGTCTGGATATGTTTACCGATGGTGTATCTCTCCCAGGTCTATCAGAGAAAGTCATGTATCAAATCTTCTTCAACAGTCTTCAGTACCCCACCAATTCGGCGAAAGCATTTAGCTTCCCGTCCAAACGCATGAGTGGATACAAGAGCCAGGATGCTGAGGCTAAAAGAGAGCTCAATATGACTACTGAGCACCTTGACATCCTTCTCAAACAGCAAAAGTATCTGTGTGGTCTATGCTACTGTCAGCTGACCGCTGATACTGCTTCAGCCGATAGAATAAACAACAAGCTTGGGCATATCGATGGCAACATCTTGATCAGCTGTGTGAAGTGCAACACCGCTCGTAAAAACATGTCCATCAAAGGGTTTCGCTACAAGAAGTTGCTTGAGTTCAACTCGGATAAGCTTGTCTATAGCATCGATAGGGAAGAGAAAGATATTTATGCTAAGATGAAGGCTAACATCGCTGGTGGTCCTTCAATCATCTTCAATCGCTATGCCAAGCGAAATGAGGCGATGGTTCGCGGGGACAAGGTTTGTAAAAAGATTATCGGATACGATGCCAATGCTTTGTACCTGTGGGCACTCGGTAATGAGATGCCTTGTGGGCGATTGACTACGATGGATGCCTATCCTGGTATTATCAACGACATTGTCAATGACAAAGTATTTGGCTTCCTCGAGTGTGATATTCGTACCCCACCACATCTCAAAGAGTACTTTAGTGAGATGACCCCTATTTTCAAGAACACGCTAATCGACTGCAGCGATGAGAATGTAATTGGTCAGCACATGTTTGAGTACAACGAAGCACGCAAACCAAGCCGAGCAAAGCCAGCTCGTAAGCTAATTGGTAGCTACTTTGGTGAAAAGATTCTTATCTATGCTCCGTTGCTCAAGTGGTACATCGCTCACGGAATGGAGATCACCAAAACTTACTGTTTCATCAAAGCCAATTCCCACAAAGCATTTAAACCGTTTATGGAGGCGGTTTCTAACGCTCGACGGGAGGGTGATGCTGACAAGTCCAAGGCTATGATCGCTGAAATGATGAAGTTGGTCGGAAACAGCGCTTTCGGTCGATCTGGTATGGACATGAGTAAGCACAAGGAGATAAAGTAGAGTCTAACGACAAAGCCATCAAGAGCAAAATTGAGCACTTCACATTTCATGGACTTGAGGAGCTTCATGATGCGTGTGAGATTACCACGAAGAAACGGCGACTCAAGAACAAGAATCCGATCCATTTGTCGATTGCCATCTATCAGCTTGCTAAACTACGCATGCTACAGTTCTACTATGACTGTATCAACTTCTGCTTCGATCGCTCGGACTTTCAATACCAGGAGATGGACACAGACTCGGCATACATCGCATTCAGCTGTGAAAATCCGTTTCAAAACTGTATCAAACCTGAGCTATGCGAGCACTTCAAGCAGCATAAGTATGATTGGTTCCCACGCGACTATAACAACGAGGTCTCTAAGTTCGATCGTCGTACACCTGGTTTGTTCAAGGATGAGTGGTCTGGTGATGCTATGGTGTCACTATCTTCAAAGAACTATATCTGCTATCTACCTGACCAATCTTACAAGGTCAAGGTTAGTGCCAAGGGAGTGCAGCAGGGAGGTGGTCGGAACAGTGATGTACTTAACCCAGATGGCTTTGAAAGTGTTGTCCGTGATCGCATCACACTGCAAGGTACAAACAAAGGCTTTAGACTCAGCAAGGAGACTAAGTCAATCATTACCTATAGTCAAACTAAATCAGCTCTCAATTACTACTACGACAAGCGTCGAGTACTTGAGGATGGTATCACCACCGTAGCTTTGGATATTTAAACGAAGTTGGCTAACCTAAGCAACTAATTAGAGAGATATTTTTTGTCTCATAAATATATAGAGCAGAGCTAGTAGGTACGATGGATCAGCAACTGGCAAAGTTATATTATGACCCTAAAACGGGATATGTCGGTGCTCAGGCTTTGTATTAGAAGGCAAAGGAGTTAGACCCCAAAATCACATTCAAAGCTGTGAAGGAATGGTATGCGACCCAGACAGGCATACAACGGTTTCAAGAGCAAAAACGGAAATACGATGGATTCAAAATTGCTTCTCATAACCCCAATTCATGGCAAATGGACCTTGCGTTCTGGGAAAAACGACCAATTTTGACGGCTATCAATATCAATTCTCGCCTTGGATATGCTAAGCTATTGACGAATAAGACTGCACCAACTGTGCTCACATCTCTTAAAACATTTGTTCGTAGTAATAAGGTCGATATACTCACCAGCGACAATGGAAGCGAATTCATGAACACCCAAGCACAAGAATTCTTCAAATCCAAAAAGATCGAACATTTTAATAACGAACCTGGTGATCATGGTACTATGGGTAAAATCGAAAGATTCAACAGAACCGTAAAGCAGCGATTAACCAAAATCAATCCGAAGCGAATCACACAAAAACTGGTAAATGATATTATTACAAACTACAATAGCACCATTCATCGGTCGATTGGTATGAGCCCTAACGATGCAAAAGGTAAAGTTATAGAAGCTGAGATAATACATAACCAAGAGGAAGCAGAAAAAATTGAAAACGAGCTTGAAGTTGGTACAAACGTCCTTTACCGCCTTAAGAAGCGAACATTTGGCAAGGAAGCTGCCAGATGGAGTAGAGCTGTCTATACAATTGCAGGAATGGACGGGTACCGAGTTGAAATTAGGTCAAAGAATGGTCATACACTCTACAAATCACCAAACGATTTGAAAATAGTGCAATCGAAGACAACTGACGCCACAATTAACAAGGGTGATATCTTAGAAGCCGAAAAGATATTAGACCACAAAAAAATGCGATCTGGTAAATACAAATATTTAGTGAAGTGGGTTGGTAATGAACCCGACTCCTGGGAGCCCCAGGATAATCTCCGCTTAATCAATAAGAATCGAAGATCGACACTCGAGAAGGAGTATTGGAACGGGGTTTCAACACCGCGACAAGAGCCTTAGAGGGTAATAGACTTCAGATCTTCCGGACATTTAACGATTCGCGGAGTTGAGGGCGTCCGTAGATCAAAATGCACACGACGCTTTGGCTCAAGCGTAGGCTTCTCTTTTTTACTTCTTTCTCAAGGAATCGATTGTCATACACCCCCTCCGCGTCGAATGGATCAGTATCGATATATTCGATATTCATCTTCGAGTTAAATATCCCCATCTATATATATCCCCAAAACTTTATCAAAATCATGACAAACGACGTTGAAAGGAGAGGATCAAAGATCCCTCAGGGGTCCTATAGACACCCTCGGATACCGTCTCCCGATTGCAACGCGTCTACGAAATCGAATGAGAAATGCTCCCGAACCGCTCTCAAGAGTGGATATTGTAAGCAACACGACAAGGACTATAAAATCGCTATGTACAAGCGAGAGCTCGCAAAAATGCACGAGAGAGTTAGGTTCTATGTCGAGAAAACTTCGCGCTTCAACGATATGATCATTGACATTCAGCGATGCGACTACATCAAGCTTCACCTCGCTCGAATCAATGGAGGTAAAGACAGAGCCTACAAGCATGTAATCACCGATCCCACGTATAAAAATCAGGTCGAGGAATTGTTTGATCTACCAATCGATGAGGTTCTTCCCGCGTACTATGCTATGCAAAAGCGTCGAAACGACATCGTTCATAAATATACGATGGGCGAGTGGGAGGAGGGGCCAGTCCCAAGAATCGCGAAGAAACGATATCAATTTTCAAAACCACAGCAAAAATAATTGATTAATATATACGATAGAACCATGTTTCCGAACTTCACAAGCATTGCTCAACGAGAGCAAAAGCGATTGGATTTGTTAGAACGTTCCCAGCGACGGGTTCGTCAAGCATTCGCCAAGCGTTCGATGTATGCAGACACTCAATGGGCGTCAGATGCTGATAAGACGCTATCACTATCTAAAAAGACTACGTCGGATGCTTCGACAGATACCTCAACAGATACCTCATCGGCGACTGTTGAGGCCGCAAAAAAAAGTCTGAGTGATACAAGCTCCCAAAAAATCCCTGAGCCCTCACTTGAGTTAAAAGCTGAGACACCAGCGGAGATACCAGTGGAAGTTCCTGTAAAACCTGATGCAAATGACTACGAGTCTGACGAGGACCAGCAAACTAAAGAAGCATTGATGAAAATTTACAAGATCTATCCAGTGTTTAATAAATTCCAACTACACCCCGTGGATAAAAACGGACGATTTATGACTAAATTCATAATTAAAAATGGTACCACGATTTATACGACAGAGCAAGAAATGGGCTAAGGTTGATGCAATTGACTGGGATGCGACATATGACTCAATTAGGATTATAATGGAGACAAACCCACGATTTCTTCAGTATGTCAGTGATTTGAGAAAGGCAAAATCCAATGTATTCCCTGGATATCAGACTACGGAACCGCTGAAAGTATGGGAGAGTCTGATCGGTAAAAAGCGTCGATTATCTGACCCACTGAAGAATGATGACTCAAATCGTAGCAAACAACGGCTTGAGGACAGCTTTGCTGTTGATTCATCGACATCGCCTGACGATGACACTGTAGGGGAATTGACGCCAAATCCATGCACACCGAGTTCAGACGAGGCTGAGGCTCGGCATGGAATTAAAAGCGGTATTGATGCCGATATGGATAAGAATCTAACTAATGTTGATAACGATGCCAAACTCATTCTCAGTGAATTCTTTAAAGAGCTTCGCAAACAAAAGGTAAAGCTCGCATTTGAGCCAAATCCAGTTATTGATACTACAGATGGCGGGAAGGTTCAGAACGGTCTCTATTTCAGTAATCCAACTCAGAAGCGTCTATTCAATGTCAGATATTCTGATGATAAAAAGGCTACCTCGGCTAATGATTTACGCGATCTCATGGCGAATATTCGTTGGATGGATACATTCACAGCACTGATAGATGGCTTTCAAATATTTGACAAATATCTAACGGGTATCAATCGAAAGAGTCCTGATAAGAAAGCTGCTCAAGATAACCTAACTCAGAATCTCGGAATACTTGATGGAGTTCTTAAAAGGAATACTAAATCCACTGAGGCAACATCTCGATGAAGGAGACGAGCATTGATCCATATGTATCACTAAAATTGCTACACGACGAAGCCGAGGCTGCGTTCCAGGATTATGGAGAAGCTATGAAAAGGTATGATGATGCAAAGCAAGCTACTAAATCCAGACATAGCAAGGCTGCGAAGTCTAATCTCAAAGCTGCAACCGCTGCAATGAGAGCTACCAAGGCTACTGACATGGATCTTGATGAATTTGACAACATCGCATCTAAACGCGAGGTGGGGAGGACTGTATCATCAATGGTTGATAACGTAGTCGGTCGAGGCCTACGCGGGGCGGGCAGAGCTCACCTTGGAGGTCAGCCAAAGTTAGATGGTGTTGTTCGCAAAGGTCGGACGTACAATCTCAACGACATTCAAGGCATGGCAACGCCCTCCGCCTATACCTACAAACCGTTGGGAAGCAAGTACATTCGAATCCCTGATCTCGATGCAGGAATGCTCTTTATCGTTCAACCTAATCGTCGTAAGATCGGTCCTAAGCGAGAGGTGAGTGAAGTGCTTCAGAAGATGCTCAAGGATCTGGTGTATTCGAAGAATATCAACCGATGACAAAAAAAATCTTCAAGGAGATTCTTGCCGCTACTCATCTCCAGCATAGTTTCTCTGAGAAGTTGGTTGATCCACTGGAGGCGCTCAAGGCCGAATATTTTAAGCTCAAGGGCGAGATCGAGTTAGGTAATGACAATCCCAGTGTTCTCAAGCAATTGAAGGTCATCACTGTGGATATGTATTCGAATCACTTAATTTCTGATGACGAATTCAAAAATGTTATCGTTCGACTACTATAGAGCAGAGCTTAGCGAACGTGTTCGAAAGATCTGCGACCCTTCGAAATTCATTCGAATAGAGTACGATGTTTTTCCTTAACCCACGGATTATTGCTCAGTCAGGCGGCTCCTATGGAGATGATGCCGATCTCAATATCGCTGAGCTCAAAACAATTATGAAGAACTTGATCATTCGAGAGCGGCCCCAAACAACTCAGGCTAAGGCATGGGTTGATACTAAACTTCCAACGACTTCGGATGCATCCACGCAGACTGAGTCCGCCAGCGGCGGTCAGGTTTGGCTGTATGGAAAGAAGAAAAAAACGGTAAAGACCTTCTCGCTGTGAGCTTAGCTTCTGCCATTTCTAACCAATCGATTCTTATAGCCTCGATAGACTCTCATTTTTTTGTCGGCTACTTCGATATCGAGTATCGCACTTTCGCCTGTTTCAGGGTCTTTTGTCGGTAAAAATACGCTATCACCAAGTACAACAATTTGGTCAGCTCTCAGTTGTGTAGAGCCTATTATCTGAGACGGTGGAGAGGAGACTCTCGGAACTCTGTCCGAGGGTCCTCGACCTCGAACATCGTTCGTCTCAAGGTTTGACTCAATCTCCTTACTCGAGAAGCAACCCATTGGTAGATCTATATTAGAGTCGAGACAATTCTCTTCAACTCGTCGATTTGTGCCTGTTGATCCTGAATGGCTTTACACAACACTGATGTCAGCGAAGCGAGATCAATTCCCCATGGATTGATTGGATAACCATTCTCATTCATATCATCATTAGCGCCTTCCTGAACTGCTTCAGGGACGATGTCATAGAGCTCCTGCGCGATAAAGCCGACATGCTGAGTTCCTTCCTGGATCATCTTATATTTACGTGGCTTCATAAGCATGACCGCATCCAGACCATAAGGGACATTGGCAATATCTGTCTTTAATCTTTCATCCGAGGCATTGGTATAAGCACCTCCACGGATTGGTACATATCCCAGCCATGATCCCGAGGCATTACATATACCAGCTCTGATAGAGCCCACCGTACCGTCGCTTCCCCATCCCCAGTAGTTCGTGGATGACCAATTGGCTCGGTACGAACATATACTGGACGCGTTGATCTTCGTGTAAAACTCTTCGTTAGTCCATGATGCGCCGCCACTGTGAATGGTCGCTTCTGCGCTAAAGTTGCCGCCGACCATAAACCGACCTGATGTGTTGAACAGAGCCCTAGCAGAGCCATTAGTCATGATCTTGAACGGGTCGTTCGTCATAGTACCTAAACAGGTTCCTCCTCCAGAGCTATTATTGCTACCTCCTGATTCACTATACACTAACATTTCAACGGTCATCTGAGTAGATTGATCGTTCGACCAGCGTTGAACCCTATCCCATGGGCCATACATCTTTGTAGTATCGCCCTTAACGGCAAACTTCGCGGGTGGTACGTCTTGGCTATTGATAGCCACTGAGTTATCACCGAACCAACATTGTTGCCCGCTGAAGCCGTAATTGTCAAATTGAAGACGATTTTGAGCGTACGAACTGCCAACGTACGAGTAAGTGCTTGTGAAGCAATTGGCAGTGCTTTGATAGCTTCCTATACGAATTGATGCTCCAGCGTTGTCCTTCAGAATATTGAGATCCATATAACCGTTATTGCTTCCTATAGAAAGCTGACCAGTAGTACCATGAAGCGAAGCTAATCGATATAAAGCACCTGTTTGACTAGCAGAGCCCTTTGTGTGGAATTCGATATCACTACCATCGTACTGAGTACTAGATCGTCTTAACGTGCTAATAGTTGCGCTCGGGGTAGTTGTACTATACGCTCCCGACGAATCGTTTAGGAAAGCTAACCCTACACTGGTTGAGATGATATTCGAATTGTTTCGAAGATACATAGCGTATGATCCAACTAGTAAATAGATTGAATCAGTGTTGCCCGCACTAGTGTTAAATTGAGCTCCTGTGCCTGAGACGGTGAGTGATGATAGACTCAATGAGCTAGGGATTGATGTTAAGAAGCTTGCTAGATTGTACGAGGCACCGTTCTGGGTTAAATTGGTACAACTGACCGTGTTGGCACTAAGAGTACCGCCTAATGAGATTGATGATGTACTAGTCGTAAGCATATTCGCTAGATTGTACGTTGTTCCACCTTGCTGATAGGTAGTCGTATTAACGGTTCCTGCTGTGATAGTACCGGACGAAGTGAATGAACTCGGTACTGCCGTCAAAAACGATGCTAGATTGTACGTTGTTCCAGATTGTCTATAAGTAGTCGCATTGACTGTTCCTGCTGTGATAGTACCACTTGAAGTGAATGAACTCGGGACTGCTGTCAAAAACGATGCTAGACTGTACGTTGTTCCATCTTGCTGATAGGTACTCGCGTTGATTGTTCCGGTAGTCAATGAAGTAATGCCGGTAATGGATCCAGTGTTGCTAAGTACCAACGCTTTGCTGTTAGCAGCAGTACCAGCAGTGAGACCGCTAAGATATCAAGCTTCAGTAGAACCAATAGTGACTGTACCTAGAATTAAGTTTGTCATAGTTAATGATGTGATTCCACTTGTAATCGACCCAGTTGATATAAGTACCAGGGCTGTTCCAGCGCTACCTATTCCAGCCGTAATTCCACTTAGATAACTCAAGCGATAGTCATTCCTATCCAAAAATATGGTTTTGGCGTAGTCATAGGCCAAGTAGCCGTTTGCATCAAACGAGAGATAGAATCCCAGGTTGTAGATAGCAGAAATGAAGGTTGGTTGGGGATATGAGAATCCACTCATTTTTCTTCTAATCTATATAGTATCGAACGATAAAACATGAGCTTAGTTCCTGATTACTCGAATGCGATTCCCAAGCAGTATAGACCTGGGAAATCGATTATGATTAAGGATTTAGCTATCCCCGCGTTGTATAGAATGATTATGCTCGCTCCGAGCGGATCTGGCAAGACTAACATGGCCTTTCATATTATCAAGAGCTCGCCGAATGTCTATGCATACCTCCATGTCATTTGCCGCAATCCGAATCAGCCGTTGTAAGCCTACACGTAGCTCTCGTTTCTGAGATTTGGAAGCTACTTCAGTTACTTCACTCCATTTTGTTTTTTTTGTACTGCTGCTAACTTGGATTAGCAAAGGTAGAACTACCGAACGACCACCTCGTTACACTGGCTCTTGGGTTGTTTTTTCTACAGTCTAATCGCCTTGGCGAATATTTTTATTGGCGATAGATGCTGATGACTGTCTATCGATTTTAGCTAGAAACTGTCAAACAACGTTGTGCACAGTTCAAAGTCTAAGCAAAACTGCCATTATTATTAACTACATGTTACATGTTGTGAAATAGAAAGTAGCCAAACTATATGGCAACTTAGAGCTGCCCCACCGCTGACGAACTTGGCAGTAGTATAGACCACCATAAGGAACGCCAAGTCCACACCCGCCGCCATACAGCCCGCATCAAACCTGTCCCAGTAGCCCAACGGATAGGCCCAGCCGGGGACGCCACCGCACATGAATCCGAAGCGGTAGGGCCCAAAGCCACCCCAACCTCCCCAGCCGCCAAGTCCCCAACCACCAAGACCTTTACCGAGACCCCATCCGAAATGTTCCTTCTCGTCGTCCTTGACGTTGTCGTCCTTGTCGTCGTGATCTTCTTTCTTGATTGCTGCAGCAGCATCGGTGGGAGGGTCGATCTTCTCCGTCACACCGGTGAGCGCGACACCATCCGGCAACGTGGACACCTCAACTTGTTCGAGCGCTTCGACCGGCGTCTTGACGACAGGCTGATCAGCTGCGGCGACAGCGCCAAGTACAGCCATCGCGGCGACGAGGAAGGTGGTGAACTTCATTTCCCCTGGTTTGGCGTTGCCTTGGTACATATGTCGGCACTCGACACAGAGCAGAATTTTCCCTGAAGCACTCAAGTGTTCATGCGTCGAGGTAAGCACCTTACACGTAGTAGCTTTACAGGGTATGCCTACCAGCGAACCGCGACCTTCCCGAAGTTAGCGTTCGTTTCTGGTAAGGCCAAGAGACTAGTAGTGGGTGGGTGTTTTGGTTTATCACTATTTGAGGGAAAGTCGGGAAAGAGAATTCCCGATATTAGTGGTTTGAGTATTGATCGTATACTCTAGACAACGTACGACCTGATTTATTCTCGGGCACCCCTGTAAAAGAGCCGAGGAGACTAGGCAACCTTCCGCTGTTGGTGCCACAGGATATTAGAGAGGGAGATAGATAGAGATAGAGAGAGTAGCTAAGCGTACAGGCGAAGCTCGTGCCTGTTACGTTTGTGTATTAAGTCTAGCGACGCAAACAGTGAGCGAAGGAAGCGCCGGCTCAGGGGCGGGGCCGAACTTGGTTCCTTCAGGTGCGCCCCAACTTTCGCTGACCTTGTGGACAGTGTATTGTTGTGTGCGGAAGCTCGCTGTGCGTACAGCGACATTTCGACGTGAATTCCTACATCACAACCCCCTGCATCCACCACTGTCAGAACAAGTTTCGACAGCTGGGTCAGCGGGTACGCTAGTCCCCGATGACCTACCAACTCCTTGTGAGGCCCATTGTAACGACATCAATTAATCAGCGTGATACGTCAGCCGAAACACTTAGTGATGCCGTATTCTGTGGACGCGCATTTGATGGTATTCTGGAGGCGATCTAGGAAAAGTTTTCTTCTCACGTGAAGAAACACGCAATCAAGACCGATGGTGTGTGGAGTGTGGATACACCTCAGTTTGGCATCGTGGCCCAAATTGATGCAGTTTAAAATGAAGAAACGGGTGATGGATTCCACCAAGTCTAGTCACGCGTGGAAACAGTGTCTTGTTGCGGCTCACGGAACCACTGTGACCCCCATGATTTATGAATTTGATATGGCAGTTGCGACGGCAAAGATCAATGCGCACTGTGCACTGCGCACTTCAACTTCAATAACTTGTGCTCATTGGATATAATTTAGTCCAATAGGATGAATCTAACTTAATTTTGTATAAATAATAGCATCGTGTTGATTCATTGTCCTTCCTTCTAAGACGACCCCCTACGGCAAATTAGAACGGGATTGACAATACATAGGATTTGAAAAGAATGATGCACCCTGTACAGAGTGCGTAAAAAGGCAAATAAGAAAAAGACAAATATTACTTACTTCGCTGGTTCACCGTAAAATGGCCATTCCCTAAAGTACACTATAACTTTCTCATTTTTGAAGCATTTCTGACAAAAAATACAATACGAGAGAGCTTTCTGCATAATCTGCAAAGCCTGTAGTTCTGAACCAAACACAGCAGAAGATAACTTGACAAGTTCAGACGAAATATTGAACGCAGTGAGTTTTTTTGTCGTAAATCTGTCAATATTAGCGATATTACGTGGCACTTTCAGGATACCGTACAATGCCTAGGGCGAATATATTGGGGCCTGGTAATGCGCACTATGACTCTATTTATGAATGAGGGTTTTCTGCGTGTTAACTTGATATCATCACGGTTAGTGAGAATATCGGCTTATGATTAACTGAAGTACGGATATGTGGACCACAAAAAATATTAATGGCAATTTTAAGGCAGACCAGATAAGTAAGTACTGAATTTAGATAAGCTAATCTTAATTTATATTTGACTTTTTCTGAAAACTCCACAGTCGATTTGGACTTTAATTTTGGAATCCTAGTAGTTTTGAGCTTCTATACATGTACGACTGAGGTAAATCCAGTTGTTTTGGGCTTGAATTTTTGAAAAGGTTGATTGCTATCTGAAAACAAATTTTGAAGAAATTACCCAGTCACCAACTGTAATGAGGTAGGCTACTGTAAGTGTTGATCAATGGTCTCGTAATAGGAGGTTTCAGTAATTAATTATTTGGCCTCATTTTTTTTGGGCTCGTTGTTTCGAGAGAAAAACATGTGGAGGCTCGGTTTTGTAATGACGAGTCCAAGAAAGGAGGCCGAAAAAATGAATAACTGAAACCCCAACTCTAAACTTAGAATTTATCTTCGAAACTCAAAATTTGAGAATTGACAACATGAAAAACTCAAAAACTCGATATTTGGCAAGCCAACGTTAAATTCTAGCGCAAATTCGTTGATGAGCTCTAAATTGTTTACTTTCAACTGGGTCGCTACAAATCCTTGCGTAAAACTTGCTAAAAGAACATCATTGGGCAGTTAGATGGAGCTCACCGACCCGCAGTGCTTTGGTGTTCTTCCAGCATGTTCCAAAGTGTCGCGCAGCATTATGCCATCTTCCTGACGTTCCGGGGGACTCACTGACACTAAAAGCGGCAGTTCATTCGAGCCTGGTCCCGTGGTGTCATGGTTCACTTCGATCTGCCTTGGGCGCCACCTGACACATCATTCGCTTAGATTTCCACCTGGAGATTCGTCGAGCACACCGCTCACTTCCTATAATCCCCCCAAAGCTGCTGGTCTGTTGTCTGACGCTTCATCGTCCGGATCACCATGCACACAGTTCAGGTTGTCACCGATATGACCCGCGGCCTCAGCTGCATTACCCGGGCCATCAGGCGCATCGTCCAGGGTTGCCCCGCAAGTCGGTCTAAAACATCGCTCGGCCCGGCAAAGTCTTCCCCAGTACTAGAGCTACCAGCCACCACTATCAGCGAAGCTTCATTCGACCTTGGTCTTGAAGCGTCGACAGCGATGCTTCGCTTGGACTTGCCCCTGGAACATCGCTGGACGCACCAGTCGCTTGCTCCGGTCATTACGACATCGTAGTTGTCTGAGTGGCTTGACTGTCGCTCACAATGCTTCCTCAGTGACCCGCGATGGTTTGTCAGCTGTCTACGAAGGCTCCTTAGCCGCTCGAGAAGGTCCGCCAGCTTCCTACGAAGGATCACCGGCCGCTCGCGATGGCTTGTCGGTTGTTTGCGAAGGCTCACCATGCGATGCTTCGTCGGTAGCACGCGGGTGGGAGGGGGGGGGGGGGGTTGCGGGCCACTAGCGATGGGTTACAGGTAAAGGTCGATGACCGCTCGAAATGGTTCGTCGGCAGCCCGCGAAGGCTCCCCAGTTGCTCACGATGTCGTTCGAAGCAGTAGAACGGCTGAATGAGTCGCACAGCGTTCTTGACACTAGTCGGTAAACCGTAGGCATATCCGTCGACGGCCGAGTCGCGCCTGACCGGTAAAGGAATCCCTCCTAGCGTAGGAGCACTTGGAGCCGGAGGTTCTGGCAAATTAGCGTCGCGCAACTGGTTCTGTAAAGCGCGTTGTTGCCGGGTTATCTCGGCCCAATCCAACGGTTGGAATACCGAGTTCCCGAACCCGAAACCCGGGGTTCCGGGGACTCCGTTGAGTGTGCAACCACCGTACTTGGCAACCGCCGTTCTAGGCTTATCAAAGGCTGAGATAAGTACATCGGCCCTCCGTACCCATAGTTCGATACGCCAGGAGTGGCCAGGCCGGAAGGGTTGGGCGCTTCATAGGCAACACTCAATCCGACTGAACCTACCAAATTCGGCGCTCCGTACCCTTGGGTCATCGCGACTCCCGACGCCGAAGGGTCAGAACCATTCGACAGTCCGGCTGCGCTCGTCGAGGACTGCAACGCCGCAGCGACGTGCACTCGATTCGACCCCCCCCCCTCCCCGGGGCGGAGTACGCTCCTTGCAGCGCGAACTGGGGCAGCATCGAACTTGAGTTCGTTACTGGGGTACTAGGCTGGTACATCACCGGTGGCCCAGGCTGCGGGTACCCTATAGGCTGAGAGCTTACTACTGGTTGCTGGTACGCCCAGGCTACGAGATCGTTACAGGCCTCGGGTACGACGCTGTGGCCGGGTATTGGACCGGGGCCACTACCGGAGGCGGCTGCACTACCATCTGCTGCGACGAGAACGGGGACTGTGTCAGCACAGGCACCGGAGGCGCGGGTTGCGTCAGCGGTTGAACTCCAACTGTTATCGACTAGGTGGTCGTCGCCTGACTCCGCTGCGCTCGTCGGGCTCACGCCGAACTTCGAGTCCTGCCCGCACTCGAGTTGCTCGGTCGAGGCAAGCTCTGAGGAAACGGTACGCCACTGCTAAGCGACACCAAACTCAGAGGCGCTGCAGGTCCTGCAATTCCAGTCGGCGGCGCGACGCCACCCACGGGTGCGCTCCTTTGCACTGTACCCCCCAAGGGCAACGGCAGATTCGGTCGTAGTAGGCTCGTCGTCGTCAGTGCGTTCATACTAGTAGCCGGAGCCGACGGGAGCGGCATGCTCGGCGTCGCCCCACTTCTCGCCCACGTCGTCGGAGCGGACCCAAAGCTTAGGTTCGGCACGGTTTGAGGCTGAGGAGCCACACCCAGGGTGTTCACGCCGCCCAAGACTGACACACAGGCACAACACTCGTCGACCAGACCGGTCGTTGGGTTTGAGTCGTCAAGGCGGGCGTAGCCCCGTGGTCATCACGGTAGAGGTCGACGGCACGCCCACCGTTGTCTGCCCCACTGTTGACGCCACGCTCGGAACTGGAGGCACCCAGGTCACAGTCGAACACGGAGCGTTCCCCGGAGCCATCGGCCTTGCGCTGGACGCGGCAGCACTGGTAGCTGGGGCGGCGCTCGAACTCGGCAGTCCCGAGTTGCCACGCTTGTGCCGTTGAGCGCCTGTTGCACGACGCTTCTTATTACACTCAACCCGGCGGGCGTCGTCACGTCCGGCGAGCTCTCAGTGTCTGACGATTCTATCTCGGAGCCCGACTCGCTGTCTTCCGATTCGCCGCCCTCCGAGCTGGCGCCGGAAATGTCAGGCGTCGTCGGCCGACGCCGGGGGGTAGCGGGTGGCGTCACTTGCTGCCTTGCAACCTCTTCTTCTTCTCCTTCTTCATTCCTGAAGATCTTGCCCACGGCGTCACCGGACTCAATGTCCGGATTCTCGTAGTCCTGTGAGCTCATGCCAGGCTCTTCCTCGCTTGGCTGTCGTGCTCAATGAGCGAGACAGGAATCGTCCAAGCGCTTGCTTATCCAAGCGTTCCGTCGAGGCGTCTCGGGTGTCGACAGGTTCTAGGCGAACACAACGCGTCACGGGCTTCTGCTCGAGAGGGACAGGCACCGCACGCCTAGGTCACACGCGGCGCACTTGACGTTACAGCTACCCTGCTTCTCCACCAAATGTCGCGCTCTCCCCAAAAGCCGGGTTGGGGACGAGTAGCTGCGGGGTCTTTCGGTGTAGCGGGCGCGTGTGAGTGAAAGCAGATGTGGATGCTAAGTGTAGAGAACTAACAAAGAATAGAAAAATTAAAGATTTCCTCCTTGATCTGATTCTCTTCACTTGCTAGCTTTCGGGAAGAAACACGACTGACTAGGAAACAACGAGCGTCGGCCTCACGCCGTACACCCTCCATATGCATGACACTCCGTCCTAATACTCACCAGACACTCTCCAACGCGCCTTCCGTCCTGGAGCGTACCACTTCAACAACCTCGGACCTCGTAGCGGACCCTTCCGCGAGCGTGTCGTCCTTGCTCCACGTCGCCTCGCCGGCGATACCGTCCTTGGCCCAACGGCGAGGACACGTCGTCGCTTGCGGCGCATCTCGGGTCGCGCGCGACCCCACCACGGGTCATCAAGGAGAAGAGCCTCATCAACCGGTGGCTAGCATGTATCCATATCTTGGATAGCCGCAGCCATGGGCGCTCTTGGTTTAACCCAAAGCTTGCACCCAGCACCCGGCCTTCTCCAGGCGCGCCGACGTCCCGCCCGGACTCGGGACAAGAGTTACACGGGATTTTTGGTGAGCTCGCCTTGTAGAGGGTGCTGTAACAGATTGAGCGACAGCGTACCAGCCGCATTAACTGCAGTACTCAGTGCAGAAGCCTCGGGCATTTTCTAACTCACGACGCGGCCCCATCTTCAGAGCTGTCTTTCTCGTTACGTGCATTTGAACTACTAGATGCTTTCAGAAGCACCGTTTTTCAAGAAAAACGGTATTGAAAAACACGTAATGTGGTCCACATATTCTTCTCTTTTTTTCGCACGTGTTTTTGGCATCCGTCGGACGGTGAAATAATGCCTCCTCACCGTTCTAGTCATTTCAAAATCATGTGAAGCAGAGTGAAGCAGGTCACAACGATGCGAGGCAAGTGCATGTTCAAGGAATGCCTGGTTGATGAGAAAAAAGAGCTTGCCGTGGCTCCGTGCACGTCCTGCTCGCATCCAGCGCACCATATGTGCTCCAACACGATTCACGAAGGCGAGCTAGACATTCGAGTGTGCTCCGACAGCTGCGTTGAAGTACTCGATATCCGGAAGCAGGCATCAAGCTCCGAAGCTGCTCACGCTTCTTCGAGCAAGCGCAACGGGAGGGCCACGAGTCAACAAGTCCAGCACAAACGCAGTGGAAAGCTAAGCTCAAGCGCGTCAAGAGTGGGAAACCTACACTCACGAGTGCTAGTGCCAGCAAACCGAAAAACCTTAACAAGAAGGGAAGCTTCTCAGAGATGAAGAAACAGGCCAAGCGCGATACCAACATGGCGCCTGACTCCGAAGAACCCTCCGAAACCAGTTCAAGCGTTGTGAGAACAAATCACAAAGCCAAGAGCAAACGAGTAAACTCCGGCAGGTGGAAGATCCGTCTTTAACATCGTGTGGCGTTTCTGATCAACAAGGTTTTATCGGATGATACCTTCGATAACAACGTGGCCATCTCGGGTGATAAACAACGAGCTTTAAGCAGCGAAGACGAAAATCAATTCAAAGCCCAAGAAGTTTCACTTTACGCCTGCAAATGACTTGGATTTGCTTAAAGAGGTACTGAACATTCAGCCGTACGCTGCCAAGCACGGATTTGTAACGGCACGCTACCACGATGTGACAGACCACTTTATTGAACATTGGAAAACTGAATTATGCGCGCGGACTGTCAAAGAAAGATTTTTTCTTTTGTTAAAGGAATTTAGAACAACGAATCGCGAGTACCGTAAGAAATCTGGCGTGGAAGAGGAGTACACGGAGCACAAGCGCTTACTCCAAGATATAGTTGACGAGATGGCAGGCATCGACACACAATAAAAAGAAGGAGAAAGCGAGCAAGAAAGCTAAATCGCGCAGGCTCGAGACGGCCGGTGAAAAGCTCCGATATCAAGCACTGAAGCGTCGCTGCATGCGTGCTCCACCCGACCAAAGTGACCATGATGATGACGACTCAGTAAGTGAAACGAGCTCTGAGCATATGTTGGAGGAATCGAGTGCTTCGTCTTGTACGGCCACGGCTGCATCTAACAACGGCACAGGAACGAAGACAAGTGAAGGGCTGACGACGGCCCAGGTGAACGCAGCAACAGTCGACTTCATCGAGAAGCAGAGTAAGCGTCATGATGATGAATTCAAGCTGCTCCACGAGGAGCTCAGTTTCAAAAACTCAAAAGCGGAAAAAGAAGAAGTTCGCTGGAACGAAGAATTTGCGCTTCTCAAGTACGAAGCAGAGCAGAACGCAAAAAAAAATGGTCAGAAGAGGTAGCACTCCGCCGAGGCGAAATGGAGCTGCGCAGAGAGTAACTCGCAGTACCCAAATATCAAATGAACATCCAGCAAATTCTAGATTCAAGTACCCAAGCAATTGTTTGATCCCATTTAGCAGTAAGAACATCTCGTAATTGAAGCGTTTGTTAAGCTTAACGGATTATTTTATTTGTTATAGCTGAAGTATGTAGTGATACCAAGAACCTAGTCATACTGAGGAGACGATGCTAGGTATTCGTCGAAGGTAGGCGGTTTGCAACGGAAGTACCTAGAGTTATTGTTCCCCCCGTTGGCGATTGTCACGCAATTCGTAAAAAAAAAAAAGACGCCAAGCTTGTAAAGCATTGCCGTCGGTGTGGTAGCAATGCGCTGGTGTCGATTGTAATCCAGAAATGAGTAGTACTTCGTCAATTCTCCGTAGAACAACTCTACCGTCACTCGCACAGCTCTCATGGCTTGGTTCAGATCCTTCTGGGGCGAGTTTACTCTGCAACTTTTGTACGGACAGCAAAACACGTTTGTGCACCCAAACGCTGGATCTCCGTAGATCAGTTTGTTGTGAAAAGCAGTGTTGCTCTCAAGTTCCGTCTTCAGCGCGCTTTGGTTTAACATGAACAGGGCGTGTCGTCGTTCATCAACGGGACCGAAGAAGTGCGAGATGATCCCGTCTGGTGTGACCACCGTCTGGAATTTCAGTGCGTAGACACGTTTGTGGTCATTGTACTTGTTGGCCTACACTTGGACGGCAGATCGCTCGAATGGTTCCGTCGATAAACCCCCATACCCTCTCGATACTTCCAGGCTCTTTGGTACAGGCTCTTTGGTACTGATTGCAGCACAATAGCGATCCGTGTTCTTGATGATACGGGCTGCATCGAGGTACAAAAACCCAGCTAGCTTGTTGTTCAAGAAGTCGACGACGAAGTAGAAGATGTGACACAAGGTTGCTGGCGCTCTCCCGAACATTCCTGCCATGTCAATCCAGCGCATTGAATACATCAAGCGACGCAGACACACACCATGTGCTGTGAACGCCTTCCCGAGTTCGAATAACTACTGGTAGCTTCAAGTAACGTGCTAGAAGTGTCATCTCTCCGGTAGCAAACCGAAATTGATCCTTTTCTTCTCCGATTGACATTGCGAGCATGTTCAAACGAAAGTCGGGAACCAGGACTCGCTCTCTATACGGCAGATATCTCGAACCCATTAGCCGTAGCAAGACAACATCATCGTCATCTGCTGAACGAAGTCGCATCATCAGGACTTGTACCACCACGTGAGTTGAAGTTATCGTACTGACCATCACTATCGTATTCCGCACGCAGAGCGCTACGGGTTTTAGCCACGTGATTTAGAACGACGGTAGCTCTAAACCCGCTGATGTGTATGAAATACACGTAGCTAATAACGGTATCGATCGTACGTGTATTTGATTACGTGATTGTAGTTGACGGTGCTTCTGAAGGCCTCTAGTACCTACTACACTCCCATGGACAGGAAACATAAGTCTTTGAGCGAGGTATGCATATAGAGGCGATCGGCTATAGACAACTCCGCAAATAAATGCTTTTTAAAGGTGTTTACCGCTAAGCAGCCAAACGATTCAACCAAACGCCGGAATTTCGGCGTTTGGCTGATTGGAAAATGACGCCCCAAATCAGCAGAATACGGGCTGCTGAACACGATAGATTATCGAGAAATCAGCTAAAACGAAAATATCAGCTGGAATGAACCAAATCAGCAGTGATACGTGACTGCTGAACACACCCTTAGTGCATTCAAATGTTCACCCCCCCCCCCCCCCCCCCGCCGATTACGAAGACCCACAGGCAATTAACACTGTCTGTAAGAACAAACTAGAATTTTTCATCGGTTTTGCAATACGATTTAGCGTTGGTACAATATTTTGGTTATTTCAACTATTGGAGGCTTTCATTGTAAAAATTGAGTGTTTTAAATCGACAAACGTTAATTCTGCACCTTTGCCAATCTAAGTTGGCAGCAAAGGGGAGTGTCCGGTAAGTTTGGAATTTTAAATTTAAAAAAAAAGAAATACAAAAAACAGTCCAGACCAATGTGGATTTAGTGTAAAGCAAACAGCCTGTGTGAATGAATATGGCATGTTCTACTGTAGTACTCGGTCGGAAGCACACGCCTTAATAAGACAGCTTCTTGTACTACGTACAGTAGTATATTGTCTATCGCCACGAGCGCCCCGCAAATGCCGTTGGAAGCGGACGAAGGCTCCATCTGGTAGTGAAATCACATTACTTTTTTGATACCATTCCGACCCTCATGCAGATGTGCCTGTATCTGCTCGCAGCAATCTTCTTGATGATCCCAACTGTCGCCCAGGCCAAAGAGGCCTCAACATAGGCAACTGATAGCGAGCCAATCGCTGAGCAGCCGTTCTTGCCGTTCTCGAGGTGCGAGTTTACTGCTGCAACTCGCCCCCTCCCTTCGTCATGGTTGGTTTGTGAGTGTAAGCGCCAGCGCAGCCCAAAGCCATCATCCATGCTGTGCTCTGTTTAATCTGGTTGCTGGCCTCCGTTCCCGTCATCGATGGTTATACAGGTTGAGAGGTCACTGTCATCCACAGCGCTCACCCGCTCCCTCGCGCTCTTGTGCCAATCTGCAGCGCCCGCGTCCCCCCTCATCCCTGTGAGTGTTCCAGTCCGCAGCACGCCCGCAATCATGAGTGTGTCAACACGCGCGTTCGGACGCTGCACGAAGTTTGCATTATACTAAGGCTCTCCCTACTGTCACCAAAAAAATGCAACAAAAAATTGGCTAATTTTACAATCGAGCGATAGGTTTGGGGCAGATGAGGTACCGGTAGTAGCCGGTATTTAGAGAAAACATTCCATTATCACGTCGCTCACACCATTTGCATACCTTTAAAAATCACCGTGTCGCTGCACTGCATGTCAAACAACACAAAATAATATAGTTTGCTAAGGGCACGCGCTTGATATTCAATCGTGCGAGCGGCCGGATTTCACAGCTACGTTTTCCTTACCCTAATAGATCAATACACTACTGATTGGTGATGTTTCCACCAATTTTCTCGCCGTCTCTAGCTGAAGTAGTACTCGATGGAGTTACTTCTGTAGGTGGAATTGATACAAGCAGTTTGCCTAATGTTAATTTAAGCAAAATAAACTATAGCAAACCATGCCACACTGTCTTAGCGACCCTGTTCATCCCGGGCGATGTAATCTTGCGACTGCCGGAACTCGTCGGGGCCGACGATGCGCCCGGGCAAACCATCGTCAGCGACGAAATGATCAAGTCGGTCGTGGTGACGATCGCGAGCGACGGGATGGAGAGCGTGGCGATCGCGAGAATCGTCGCAAGAGCTTCGGAGCATGCGCAGCTTGCGGGTGGGAAGAATCACTCGGCTCATTACTTCAATCGCCGATGCAAGCTGTGTAAGCAAGTTCACGATGCGGGACAGTGCGAGTTGCACCGTCATCTCCAAGGCCTCGTCAAGTACGTTCGAGCGAAGAATGATAAATATGACCTTCCTCTCGAGCTGCGAACCTTCGTTGAAGGTGGTCATTTAAACTAGGTAGCCCGCCAACAAAGGCTGGGTTGGGCTCGAACGGGCTACCACAGTTGACTGAATCTTCGGTAGAAGCAGGATGTATGCTCGCTTTCGTCGGAGGGGGCAGTGTGTGGCCGGACGGGGAATTGGATGAGCAAGTGAAAGCGACTGAAATTGGGGGGATATTACGACGGAACCCTCGCCAAAGGCTGGGACATGAAGACGATGATCAGGAACCTCGAGAGGAGCATAGTGAAGGTCTGATCGCCAGTGCAGTAAACAAGGAGCGGCCCGCACCGCGCTGCGAGCCAAAGGCGATGCGACTCTTAGGTGGCGAATCCATGGGGTGGTGGTCGTCGCAACGGTATTATCAACGAGTGCGGATGCCTGCTATGGTGAGTGGAGCCATAAATCACGAACCCACTGCGATACTACTGGACACCGACGCGAACGTCAGCATGGTGTCGGAGAGCTTCGCTCGGAAGCTTCGGCTATGGTCCGTTCGGAACCATGAACGATCTATCGACGTTCAAGGGATAGGCAAAAGGGCGTTGACCACGAGGCGACGAGTACTAGTGAAGGCCACCTTAGAGCGGAGGCTGGTGTAAGAGTTCGAGGTGTGGGTGTTACCGCACAATGCAGGAGTGGACGTGGTCCTTGGTATGGAATTTATGATACCCGCTGGGGTTCGCCTTGACCTGTATCGCTCCACTGTGATGCTTCCGGGTGAGATCATGCTGTCGCTGCTAGAGTCGAAACGATTGAAAGCGAGCCCAGTCGGGCGACAAGAGGTAGCAGGACGGACGACCAATGCTATGGAAATAGCTGCGCATGAAAGTGAGGAGCTCAGACTTCAGAGGCGTCATCCATCGTCGGACACGCACCAGCTATGGGTACGGCGAAGGCCACTTTGATACCGACGCTCTTGATGAGCCGTCGAAGAGAGCCAGCAAAGGTTCGGCTGACCAACATTACGAACAAGTGGGCTTCATGCGATGAGTTTGCTACCTTTGTGGTGTGGGTACCGTATGGCGACCTGCTGCGCTGGGATGGCTATGTTTCTCCGACGTCGCAGCGGTACAACGACTGGCAGGCTGCTCTAGCGTACGCAGGGGGGGACCCGACGCTACTGAAACGAGAACGTGAACTGTACGAGCGCTGGGGCGCTGCTCAACCTTCACCAGTGGCCCGTCCGACCTACCCGACACCACAGGGCAGCGAGCTAGGCTTCGGGCGAGGCTAAAGCATGTACTCTCTGTCGAGCACCAGGGCGCCGTCTCTCCGGCGATGATGAAGAACCGATCGTCGCGACAGTAGCCGAGGACACTAGTGGTAACTGCGGTGGTTTGTTCGGAATCGGGAGTGACTCACGAAATGCCAAGTCAACGCTTCCCTATGATTTGACCGAAAACGCGCAGGAGGGTGACGGGAATTTCCATTGCGATAGTGATGGCTCTACCGGCAGTTGCAAAGGTTGCTTCAGGGCCGAGAGCGCGTCTACGATGGATGTGCTGGCAACCGAAAGGACTCATCACCCGAGAGTTCAAGATCTTGATGCGTCGGACAAACGTCAAGCAACTATTTCTGAGCTAGAAGATTCTACACGTGCCCTTCTGTTCCACGATGCGTTGAGTGAAGATTCGCTTACTCGGCCGGCTAGCAGATCTTATTCGACGGAGAGCGGCTGGTCTTCGGCCCTGGTGGAAACGATTCTTTACAGAGAGTGACCTGTACGTGGTGGCGGTGCAGCCCAAGGAATAAAGGAACAGACGAAAACACCTACTGCACCAAACTATTGCTCGTTTGCATTGATTATCAAGTGGCTGAAGGTTCGCTGGTGCGTACACAATGGTATTCGGACCCAGTCAAGGCTGTGGCATCCTTCGGTGATGCTTCAAAACCCTCGGTGAAGCTTGGACTGAAGGTAGAAGAGCCATTCAAGACGTATCAGTCATTGTCGACGTTCGCAATTGCTGATAACGGGTACAGGAGCGTCGCAGGTCGGCTCGGAATGTCTTGAGACGACTTTCGAAAGTGGTCCCATGCGAGTCGAAGGTTATGGCGACGTGTGGTGCATGCTAGCAGAAGTCGACGTGGTGGGCGAGTACTATGTGGTAGCCGGAGATACGGTCGAGATCATGGGGTGGTACACAGCCCAGACTCCTCTAGACACGTGAAGCGTTGCGACGATCACCTGTCCTGATGCTCGCATCACGACGGGGGCAGTGGTGGCGCAGCGGAATGCGTTTCTTAGAAGATCTGGACGCCGTGCCGAAGGCAATAATCTGCCTTACGAAGGCTATGAGGAGTTGGGTGCTCGACGATAGAGCGCGCCGATTGGCTGAGAGCCCGATTTTACTGTTATCGCGATTGAGTGACACTAGTGACATGTGACGTTCTGGAATGAAGCTGAGGGACCGGTGACAGGCCTGCGCCACGCTACGAACTATCGCCAGTGCTGCTTGGAGATTACTCGTGGTCAGATAGATCAGTGGGAATTCACGCCGATTGTTCAGGGGCACCGGGACGACAACAAACGTGATGGAGATGATTGCAGATGGTGTCGGCAGATTTTCGATTCTAAAGCGGGCCATATTGTTGATGAAGCTTCGCGAAACACTTAGGAGTACCCGATTGTCGAATGGTTCGCAACGCCGTGAAGAGAGTACGCGGAGCATAATTCAAGGATTTTTTAATTTTGCGAGTCCGACGATAGTGTGACATCGGTCATAACGAGCGAAGACAATGATCCACACGCGATGAGCAGTTTTGCAAACGAACCTTCGCAGCGCACACCAACAGGTTCTCGACAAACAGAGGAAGGTAATGGTACATCTGGCGATGCTCCCAGGTCAATGTTGAGTGAGCTGTCGCCCGATGAAGGCACAGGCGTTCTGGGACGCTTTCGAGCGAGCTACTACAGGTCTGAATGAGACCGTGAGAATCAGTGAGTTCCGGGAGTGCCTGAAGGGCAAGACTGGCGAAGACTGGTGGATGTATTCACATATAAATGCTTTGAAAGGCTTCGGAGGAGATTTCATAACCAGTTTATTTGCCAGACCCCTCTTCAGATGATCGAGCGACTGAAGAACGTCAAGCGTGAGAGTGGCATGTCTGCTGAGGTCTGGGCGTATTTTGTGTCGAGCCTGTGCGATGCGGCTCAATGCTCCGATCCACAGATGCGTTACCAGTATTTCCTCGCTGGATTGAGGAACAAGGAACGGAAGATGGCCCTGTCCACCTCGATGGTGACCACGATACCACAAGCAGTGACCGTGTTGTTGTACAAGAGCATGCACCTACCGAACGAGGACGAGTCTGAGTTTGCGGGCGAAGCTAAGACAAAGCCCGTCTCCGAGGGCACACTGATGCAACAGATGATGACGATGATGCAACAGACTCAGAACCTACTGACGCTACAACAACAGCAGTTAGCGCGCTCGTCCAGGTCCCCGCGAAGGGTCGACCTCGCTGCCGCTGTCCACGATGAGTACTTCCAGAACATCTCGGTGGTGACGGAGAATACCACAAACGTGGTTGGTACCGGACGGCAGATGGGGCCGGACAAGTTCACGCAAGACGGGATTAGCGTGTGCGGGCGATGCAACCTGCTGGGTTGTCGTCGGGAGACCTGTCGGTAGAACAACATGACGTGCAATAATTGCCGTCAGCGAGGTCACGTGGCGTTCGAGTGCACGACTCCTCGACAGTCGAATTACGGTAACAACAACCGTGGTCAACTAGCCGGAATAGCTGGAAGTGGTAGTGGGCAACACCAAACGGGAACGGTGGTCCTCGTCCGAGTGGCGTTGCAAAGTGTTGCTTTTGTGTCAGCCCGACCACCGTATGGCCGAATGTCCGGCGAAAAAGGCGTTGTTAACCTTAGCGAGCCAAGGTGCAGGGGGGACGGCACCCGTGCAGGGGTCCGCTCCGGCCCAGCATTGAAGGTAGCAGGAGGGAGGGGAAGGGAGTGTCGCTCCTTTCTCCTGTCAAGTGGTCGGCACAGAACGGGTTGCTCCGGGCGCTACAAGTAAGGAAGCGCGCAAAGCAGAAGTGATCCAAGGACGCGCTGGAGCTGGTTACGTGGCTCCGGTGTCGAGATGAACGACGAGCATAAACATGATGGAGAATGGTGGTGTGTATGGGGATCAGAGCAATAAAAGTGATTGCACTACGTATGGATACGGTGACAATGTGGTGTCAGAGTACTACCCCGAAAGCGAGTTTGGTAATGATAATGAGAGGAACTACGGCTACGTAAAACCGTTGGGAGGAACACAGGATGTCGGGCGAATGTGGTGCGCCCCCAAGATGACTCCTGTGAGAGAAAGGAGCGTAGACTGTGGCAGCCCCAATGAGACGGCCCTTGAAAACGTAGAGAAACAGCATGAGTCGCTGGCCTATCGGGTTGGCGTCGGAGGTGTAGAAGAAAGTGACGTGACGATTGTAGGAGAAAAACCCTTGAGTGAAGATCAGGCGATGCCTGCTAGCGCCGTCGGAGAAAACGAACGGCGAGTGGCCGAGAAAACCGTGACCGCCGGGGTAAGGAAAGCCCCCGAAACAGGGCGTGAACAGAGCGCTGACAGTGAAGTGAAGGGCTGTATTACAGACCCGACGCTGGTGAGCGTCGATGAGATGGAGGAGTGCGACCCGAAGCAGCTGATCGAGACCGTGGCCGTGATCGGAGAACATGGGGGGATCCCCTCTCGAAAGTAGAAGACGAGCGTGGTGATTGCGACTGCGCCTCTTGTCGCGACTCTGTGCACGATGAAGCTTTCGGATGGACTAATCGTGGGTCTCTTAACGACACTACCAAGAGACGGAAGGGTGTGTATGAAAACTCTAAAATGAAGTTGGGCAATAACGGCGGACATGAGCCCTTCGACGCGCTAGACCGTAGCGTGGAACCCCACGAGGAACCCCTCCCGGAGAATGATACCGTGCCCAAAAGGGTAGCGAGAGATGCTGGCAGAGCCGAACGCCATAACCATACTGACGAGGGAGAAACTTTCGACGATGAAAGTGAGGGGGCGGGCGCGCCTATGGAATTCGCGCTGGATACTCGGAGCGCGGATGTAGAAATGGTCCGACTGAAGACAATAGCAAGCGTCAGTGTGGACGCTGCTCTGTCAGACAGTGAAAAAGGAGGATTCGGTCGAGATGCCCGCTGTCTCTCCAAGACCAGTACCAACGCCTGTGAAGGGCGTTCGGTTTGAAGATGCCCTCCGTGCACCTGGCGGCGAGAAGCTGCCCGCCGAAAAGGGACTAGCGAACCCTGAACGGGGAGGAGGCGGTGGTCAGAGAGGAAAGCCGCCGCATGCGAGACTCTTCACGCCTCGCGAGATCGACCTAATGATGCAAGGGTCCTCCATAGGTGCAGACTCTGAAGAAGAGGAGTACGAGAAGGAATTCGAAGAGCTGTTGCGTCCGCTTGACGAGGTCGAGCTGAAGAGAAGGATGCGGCTGAACGCAGAGGAGTTGAAGAGCCTCTCGCTCGTCGAGATGAGTGCGCTGCTAGGAGTCCCAAAGGACACGCTGGCGAGAACTCGAGAATCCTCGCCTGGCAAACGGTCGACACCAGAGTACTGGTTATCCTGGTACCGGAAGACGCTTGCGTCATCGGCTGAGGCCTAACGTGCAATCGTGACTTCGGTCGCGCTAATGGAGAGCCCGAGAGGGTGAACCGTGTCGGACCAGCATGCGACTCGTCTTCCGATGAAAGGGATGTCGGGGGGGGGGGGGGGGGGGGGGACTTAACGTGATTGTTGCGGAGATTGCTCGCTTTCCTCGAGTAAGGAAGCCGTTCTGTCTGACCCCTGCCGAGGAAGCTGCCATCCTGAAGAATGTGGGTGGCACTCTGGGCGAAGCCGAAGACCCTGCATCGTACCTGGCTGTAACCGAGAGGTCTTACGACGAAACCCCATCGGCAGCCCTACCAGCGGTGATCCGCATAGTAGTGTTCGACCTGGCAAGGGATGAGAACTCTAAAGGCTCTCCCTTGTGTGGCGTTTTGTGGCGCCCTGATCTCGACAGAGTGGTACGCTTTAGATCGCACCCTCAGTGACAGGATCCGCTTCAAGTCATACGAAATAGGCGGGCCCTTAGAGAATGATGAACTGGAAGTAGTCACGACCCGCGCCGCCAAAATGTACAGTAGGAACGGCGAGTCGATCAAGGCAAAGATCCTCTCGAGAGGTCATAAAGGTAACGTCTGTCGGCTCTCTCAGGCCCGAGTGAAGCGGGCCCTGTGCCGAAGAAAGTGGCTTTCGATTGTTCGTCACTCTTTGTGACTTGACCGGAAGCGTTGCCTGACATCGACGACGACTCGCCCGGAGAGAACAGTCTACTCGACGGCGTCCAAGTAGTAGTCGACCAGAGGAGGGTCAGGGAGGCTGACGCGAAGTCGGTCGGGAAGTCGAGCGACGATGTGACTGTCGGCAAAGAGTGTGCCGTGGCCCCTCCTGGAAAACAAGCCATCGGCTCGGTGAATGGACTGGAAGCGTTGTCGGGTGGGTACGTCGACTGTCCTCCGGCGAATCTGTTAATTGATTCGGGTGCTGTGGCCTCGATAGTGTACCAACGCGTACTGAAGAGAGTTGGGCGTGGAGGGGAACCTCTACGTCCTTACGACGGAAACCTGAAGGACGTTACGGGCCATAGCATCGGCATCAAGGGCATGATCGACTTGCTCCTGACGCTGGGATCACTAGACCTCAAAACCAGATACGCATCATTTTCCATTTTACTGTTGTAATTATTATGGACGGGTAGAGTCTTACTATTAATGTTTGTCTTTGATGTGCTATGTATGTTATAATTAAAAATTCACATCCTGACTTGAGCATCGAGCAAATAATTTAGGATTCAGTAGAAGTATTTGCAACTCAGTCAACTAACAGTTTGTAGAGCTACTAATTTGTTTCTCATTCACTAATCAGTTGGATAATAGCCTTTGCTTCAGCTGTTACTAATGCTATAATATTAAAATAGTTTCTTAAGAAAATAAAAGTCTCCACCGACTAACGGAGCAACCTGCTCTCTTAGGCATGAACTAGAGTTTGTATTCTACCAGCCAAACAAAATTAAGCCAATGCGGCGACATATCGTAGATTGAGAGATTCGAGCTTCATGGGGAGAGTAAATAATGAGGCACTTACATTCATACAACCTCAAAACTCGATTTTAACTTGAAGTAGTTGCTCTCTCTCTCTCATTGGTGATAGTTGCTGATGACTGTCGATCGATTTAAGCTAGAAACTGTCCAAACAAACTTGTGCATAATTCAAAGTCTAAGCAAACCCGTCGTTATTAGCTGTAAGCCTGTGTTGTGAACGGAAAAGTAGCTAAACTATATGGCAACCTAGAGCTGCCCCACCGCTGACGAACTTAGCAGTAGTATAGACCACCGAAAGAAATGCCAAGTCCACACCCGCCGCCATACAGACCCGCACCAAACCTATCCCAGTAGCCCAACGGATAGGCCCAGCCGGGGACGCCACCGCACATGAATCTGAAGTGGTAGGGTCCAAAGCCACCCCAACTCCCCAGCCACCCCAGCCGCCAAGTCCCCAACCACCAAGACCTCCACCGAGACCCCATCCGAAATGTTCCTTCTCGTCGTCCTTGTCGTCATGATCTTCTTTCTTGATTGCTGCAGCAGCATCGGCGGGAGCAGTATATAGTGGAACATTACGCCGCCAATTTTTTTCCTTACCGTAATTTACCAACGAGACCAATCCTGGAACGTTCTTTCGAGGCAGCTGCTATTTCGACGACGCAACCTCTCGACCACCTGAGAGAGATCTTTTGAATCTTGAGGTAGTTTCAGAGCCGCTCGACGACTGAGATCTCGACGACCGTTCCAGCTGAGAGCGAGAGCCTTTATATTGGGCTACCTTGGAGCGAACAGAATTAAATCTATACCGGAACACTGATAAATTCAATAGAACAGTTTACAACCGCCAGGAATAGCGCAACGCATGGCGTCTCATCATTGGTTGGAAGTCTATGTGACACGCCTTCATTTCCGCTTCAATACGCCCAGAAATCCTCTCCCTTCTTCCTCATTCCGGAATGGGAAAAAAAATGGTGAAGCTCTTCTGTGCGATCGTTGGTGTGGCGGAAAGCGTGTTCTCGGTGCGGGTGGACGAGAACGACTCGGTGGATGAATTGAAGAAGGCGATCAAGGCGGAGAACTCGGCGACAATCACATGTGACGCCAAGGACCTGCAGCTCTTCCTGGCGAAGAAGAAGGACGGGGGACGGCTGGATGGGGCTGGAGCGGCAGCTGTGACGCTCGACGGAGATGGACACCTCCAAGGCTTTGAGAAGATGGATCCCACGTTGTGGATCAACAATGACAAGCATTTCGGAAGAATTTTGGACCTGCTGAGGGCGAAGTTCACGTGCTGGTGGTGGTTCCGGAGCGTGTCGTGGAGGATGGCGCATGAAGCGCGAAGGACTTGTCTACCGTGGATCCTCAAGTAAATCGAAAATGTGGAAGTCAGTTGTCAGAGTTTCCTCAGAAGATGTATGCTCAGGAACAGCAGTGGTTGTGGATCTAACGTCGACGCACTTGTATCTGCTGACGAACTTGCACCTGTGGGCCAACGACACATTCACTGATCACTTGAGTGCTGACTTCACGAAGGAAATCAATCGGTATCTGAGACGCCACCCTCGGATGAAAACAAGTGGAAGGAAAAGGAAGGACACCAATGTTAAGGACGCCGATGTTGCAAAGCAACCACGTCGTAAATCTCCACGGACGGCAGCGATGAAATCATCAGCTAGACTAGACAAGCCTCAAGTTGTGGTGGAGCAGCTCCTTCCCGATAGGACGAAGCCGGAAGAAGTTCACCGATTCAGCCTCGATAGTGACACATGCTGGCGTAGTTCGGCTGCGTTCGACTTCGCAATCTTCGAAGTTGCTTTGCCACGAGATAACAAGCTCGTCCGATGTACAATGTCCCTTAAGGTGAATGACACGATGAGTGTTGACGTGTTCGGATTCCCTGGCGCTCTTGAAGATCAAGATTTTAATCATGCTTACGCCATCATTCCAGCTAAAATCACCGGTTGGAGCGGAAACCAAATGGCTCTCTCATCTTTGTCAGCTCCTGGTCTATCTGGAAGCGCGATTGTGTGCACCAAAAGGGGAGTACCAGTGGGATATCTTGGTGGTGGACTTGATGGCTCAGCGAAGAACGAGCAGTATCAATCCTATGGTTACACATTTCATGGAGTACTCCCCGAATTACCGTCTTCGTTGCCACCAGATACCGAAGTTGAAACTAAGCATGAGCTATAGTTTGTAGTCTGTATACAGTGCCATGTAGTGAATGCATCGACGAGTATCTTTCAATATCTGTGATGAGCTCATTGGTCGCGATTGTTTTGCATGTGATTGTGGTTGAAAGGTAGTGAATTTTCCATTTGAGTGAGTCACCAATTAATTAAGGCTTATTTCTGATAAATATGAAGTTAGTAATATATAAAAGATGGCGTACTCAGCCGAGCAATACCAAGCTAACAAAGAGCGAATCAAGGCCGCACAAAAGCGCTACTATCAGCGCACACGGGACGCTCGCTTGTCATACCAAAAGAGCTACGACGATAAGAATAGATACCAAATTCGACGTAAGCCTAAAACCGAACTTATTGAAGACAAACCCGAACCTAACAACGAAACCGAACTTAATTTATTAATTATTGTTTTTTTCTCAAATAAGAAGTCAATCCCAATATAGTCAATGACAATGGCTTAAAACCTCCAAAAAAGTATAAGCCAAATATTTGAATTAATTGATTTCAGAATATTTTGTAGATGACTAAGATATAAAGTCGAGCCTGATACAAGGTCAAATAATTATACAGTCATATCTGCGGGGAATAATATAGCCAATCATATATAGGCAACACGTTTGCGTACGAGCTCGAAGGATTAAAGAGATTAAATATCCAACCTATCAAATGGGGTAGTAGCTACCGTGTTAAGGTGCGTGGTAGAACGGGTAAGATGGTTTATGTTAGCAACGTTTCGCGCCCAATCAACAAAAGATTGGTAGCTAAGCAGTACAATGTTTCGATTGAAACCCTTGAGAAACACTTATCGCCTGACTACAAGGCTGATCCTAAGTACCGTTTTTACAATGGTAATCACATGGAATCACACTTGAACGAGGGTGTCGAACCTTCTGGTTTTTACAACAAGCTCGAGAACGTCCTTTCGACTCAAACGAGTGCGTTCAAGATAAATATTGCTCTCGGGTACGAACTTGTAAGCAAGACCGATCCTGATGATACTCGCTACTTCTATCCGAATCTCGCTAACACTTATGTGCTCAATAAGCCTGTCGCTGTCAACAGCAAGACTGATATTCGAAAGAAGGTGATTTCGGAAATTCGTTCTATGGAGTTGGCTGACAAACTGAACTATCCCAGCTGAGGGTATAAACTCAAGGCGATCACTGCATTCAAGATTTTCATCGACCATCGGGATCATGCTCTGGGGGATAGCGAAGCTGTCACCCCTAAGATTATTCGCGAAAACAAGCATGTGATCAACTTCCCTAAGACCAATAACAAGTGCGTCTTCCACTGTATCGCCTGGCATACATTCACGAGTCCGAAGAAGGATCCTCGAAAAATTCAGGCTCACGTAAAGAAGGCATGCACTGCTCTTTCAAGGGGGTTAAATATTCGTTGAGCCTGTTTCGAAGCTTCAAGCCCATTGACCTGCTACAGTTCGATGAGGTTGAGGATTGCTTCCAACTTGGTATTAACGTTTATAAGATGGATGTAGCTTCTGGAAATGTAGAATGCATCCGTAGATCGGGCAAGGGATACGAAGCTCTGAATATTTTATCGCATGAGAATCACGCTCTCTACATTAAGAACATCGATATGCTTCAGTCTAAGTATCAATGTCCTAAGTGTGAAATGGTGGTCGTCAGCGCTGAAATACTAAAAAATCACAAGAAGAATCAGTGTGAGCTTGTGAATATTGAGAGCTTCCCCGCTGAGCCAACTATCTACAAACCAGCTCAGAACGCGATACGATCATTGCGTACGAAGTATTCCATCAAGGATGCTGATCAGTACATCGACCACTTCATCGTTTATGACTTTGAGGCCATTCCTAAGCCTACTGCGACTCAACACGGGGAGAATACTGTCTTCACGAACGAGCACATTCCGGTGTCTGTATCAGTAGCTGATAGCTTAACCGAGGAGGTGCGCTGCTTTGTAAATGACGATCCAAAGGTGCTACTTACGGATATGTTCAAATACATCGGTGATGTATCCGTGAAGATCCAGCAGTACAATGTCAATGAATACAAGTCGCTTCTACAGAAAATCATCAATGCTCACGGTCGGACAGGTATAGAAATTCCAGGAGTCAGTCTTGGCAAGACCTATAACATGTCTGATGTGGAGAGTTGGATTGGAGAAGGAAAGTATGCCAGCTTCTTTGACTTTCACAGCAGTCTTGGCTTTGGTAAGCAAAGGACTGATTACGGGAAACTGAAACAGCAGCTTGATCAGGTACCAGTATTCGGTTTCAATTCTGGTTGATACGATATTAACTTGATTAAGAAGGATTTGTTTGCTGTTATCGGTACCGACAATATCGAATCCGTCATCAAGAATCCCAGCTACATGTGCATTGCTACATCGGACATGAAAATGCTCGATATTAGCAACTATGTACCTGCTGGTACCAGCTACGATAAGTATCTCACAATATATCTCGGTGGCTGCAGATGTGATGACAAAATTAGATGTGTCTGTGGTCTTGGTAAGGGTCTTTTTCCATACGAGTACATCACCGCGTTCAATGTTCTAAACCAGACTACTATCCCGCCTAAGTCAGCTTTTGACAGCAAGCTCCGTGGAACAAGTATCACCGATGATGACTACGATCGAGTGAAGTTCGTGTGGGAGTACTACGAGATGAAATCAATCAAGGACCTACTGATCTGGTACAACAATCTCGACGTAGTCCCATTCATCAAGGCTATCAAGGCTCAAGGAAAACTCTTTAAGCGCTTCGATCTGGATATGTTTGCGGATGGAGTGTCGCTACCTGGTCTTTCGGAGAAGGTGATGTATCAGACCTGCTTCAATAATCTCCAATATCCGGATAAGAAGCCAGCTAACGCATTCCAATTCCCAGCTAAGTGGATACAAGAGTCAGGATGCTAAGGCAAAGCGAAAATTTGGTATGACACTTGAGCACTTGAATACATTGCTGCAAAAGCAAAAGTATCTATGTGGTCTATGCTACTGCCAGCTAACCGCTGACACCGCTTCAGCTGACCGTATCAACAATAATATTGGCCACATCGACGGCAACATCTTGATCAGCTGTGCGAAGTGCAACCCCGCTCGTAAAGATATGTCCCTCGGGGGATTTCGATACAAGAATTTGCTTGAGTTCAACTCGGATAGACTGGTAGATTCTATTGATCGGGAGGAAAAGGATATCTACGCTAAGATGAAGGCCAACATCGCCGGAGGTCCATCTATTATCTTCAATCGCTACGCTAAACGTAATGAGACGAAGATTTGTGGTGGCAAGGTCTGTAAGAAAATTATCGGATACGATGCTAACGCTCTATACCTGTGGGCACTTGGTAATGAGATGCCATGCGGTCGGTTGACTATAGTGGAAGCGTATGAAGGTATCATCGACGATATCAAGGCCGATAAAATATGTGGCTTTCTCGAGTGTGATATTCACACACCAGAGAACCTCAAACAGTACTTTGGTGAGATGACTCCAATTTTCAAGAATGTACTGATCGACTGTACAAATGAGAGCGTCATTGGTAAGCACATGTTCGATCACAATGAGGCGCGCAAGCAAAGCCGAGCAAAGCCAGCTCGCAAGTTGATTGGTAGCTACTTTGGTGAAAAGATTCTCATCTACACTCCTTTGCTCAAGTGGTACCTTTCTGATGGTATGGAGATCATCAAGACTTACTGCTTTGTCAAGGCCAGCTCTCACAAGGCTTTTGCTCCCTTTATGGAGGCTGTATCAAATGCTCGACGAGAGGATGATGTTGATAAGTCTAAGGCTATGATTGCTGAGATGATGAAACTTGTAGGCAACAGTGCTTTTGGTCGATCTGGAATGGACATGAGCAAGCACAAAGAGGTCAAGTATGAGTCGAGCGACAAAGCTATTAAGAACAAGATCGAACACTTTACGTTCCATGGGTTGGAAGAGCTTAATGATGCGTGTGAAATCACCATGAAGAAACGCCGTCTTAATAACAAGAACCCAATCCATTTATCGATTGCTATCTATCAGCTTGCTAAGCTACGTATGCTTCAGTTCTACTACGACTGCATAGATTTCTACTTCGACCGCTCTGACTTCCAGTATCAGGAGATGGACACTGATTCAGCTTATATCGCTTTCAGCTGTGAGAATCCGTTTCAAGACTGTATCAAGCCTGAGCTACGTGCCCACTTCAAGGGGCATAAATACGATTGGTTCCCACGCGACTACAACACTGAGGTAGCTAAGTTTGATCGCCGTACTCCTGGTTTGTTCAAAGATGAATGGTCAGGTGATGCTATGGTCTCACTATCGAGTAAGAACTATATTTGCTATCTACCTGACGAATCTTACAAGGTAAAAGTTTCAGCGAAGGGTATTCAGCAGGGAGGTGGTCGAAACAAATGGTGTTCTTAATTCTGATGGGTTTGAGACTGTTGTACGGGATCGCATCACGCTACAAGGTACAAACAAGGGGTTCAGACTGTCGAAAGAAACCAAGTCTATCATCATCTATACTCAAAACAAAACAGCGCTCAACTACTACTATGCCAAACGCCGAGTTTACTACTAAAAACCTCTACTATGACCCAAAAACCGGCTTTATCGGAGCTCAAGCTCTACATCATAAGGCAAAGGAGTTAAATCCTAAGTTAACTTTCAAAATCGTAAAGGATTGGTATGGGAGTCAGACTGATATTCAACGATTTCAGGAGCAGAAAAAGCGATTCAACGGCTTCAAAATAGCTTCGCATAACCCCAACTCTTGGCAAATGGATCTTGCGTTTTGGGAGAAGCGACCAATTTTGACAGCTATCAATATCAACTCAAGGTTGGGCTACGCAAAGCTCATGTCAAACAAGACTGCGCCAACTGTATTAGCAGTGCTTAAAGCGTTTGTTCGCCTCCACAAAGTTGATATCCTGACAACGGATAACGGTAGCGAGTTCATAAACTCACAGGCTCAAGAATACTTCAAATCCAAGAAAATTGAGCACTACAACAACGATCCCGGTGATCAAGGTACTATGGGAAAAATCGAGCGATTCAACAGAACGTTAAAGCAGAGACTAACTATAACGTCTCCCAACAGGATTGCGCAAAAGCTTATTGCCGATGTTATCGAAAACTACAATACCACGTTTCATCGCTCAATTGGTATGACCCCAAATGAAGCAAAAGGCAAAGTAATGGATGCGGATCTGAGTCATAATCAGGTGGAAGCCGATAGATTTGAGAAGGAGTTTGAGATCGGATCACGCGTATTATACCGTCTCAAGAAGCAGACATTTGATAAAGAAGCTGCTCGATGGAGCAAAGTAGTCTATAAAATCGTTGGAATAGATGGCTACCGAGTCCAAATCCGTTCAAAAAATGGTCATACCCTCTACAAGGCACCAAATGATCTTAAATTTGTTAAAGCAGAGACCACAGATGCTACTATTAGTCGAGGCGATATTCTTGAGGCGGAGAAGATCTTGGATCACAAGAAGATACGCTCTGGAAGGTACAAATATCTGATAAGATGGCTTGATAATGAGCCTGACTCTTGGGAGCCACAAGATAATCTGCGGTTAATCAATAAGAACAGGAGATCAACTCTTGAGAGAGATTATTGGACGCTAAAAAAAATGAGCCATGATTAGCTTTTAAAATTAAATTGATAGAGATATCCTCCGTAAGCTTTGACCCATATATTATTTTTAATATTTTTTGTGAGAATATGAATTATCTGACTTTATGTATAGACACTGATCTCGTAATAATGTGCCCAAACTGTGTAGAGAAAGAACGTGAGCTTGTGAAACTTCGATGCAAGCTGTGGATCATCCACGAAGTAAGTCGAATCAAGAATGAGCTGCTTAATCTTGATGCAGCTTCAAATTTTCGCAAAACGGTAGCCAATCAAAAGTACAAGCATGAATTGGAAGCAATCTTTGGCGTCCCATTCCATTGTATTAAAGATCGTTATTTGAATCTTCTCAATGAGCGAAACCGTATCTGCCATTCTTACTTACCTTCCCGTCATGACTCAGTTATGCCGAGTTATTGGTTATTGAGTACTCATTTTTTATGGCTCACAACATATAGATACGATGTTTCCAAATTTCACATCCCTCGCTCAGAGAGAGCAAAAACGACAGGAGCTTCTTGAAAGAGCTCAGCGTCGCGTTCGTCAAGCTAAAACGAAGCGTGAGATGTACGAAGTCGCTTCATGGGCTACTGACATTTCAAGTGGAATTACTACAGCATCCAGTAAAACAACTGCAACAACTCAGACAGACTCAACATCAGAGTCATCTGAGCCCTAAAAAAACGCTGATTGATGAATACTCCCAGACAAACCCTGAGGTATCAACTCCTACTATGGTAGATGCCGAAGCTACTGCTAAGCCTGATACTAATCATGCTGGAGCACAAGCAAGGCCTTCATTAGTTGATGTTCAGGTTGGTGAGGAGGAAAAACCAGCGGATGAGAGCTTATTTAGTGATGAAACCATCGATGAAATCGAAGAACAGAAGCGATCAAAACAAGCGGTTGCTGATATGTATGAGGTTTATCCTATTCTTGCAGAGTTGGGTATCCATCCTCTTGCGTCTAACGGACGTCAGCTAACGAAGTATTATATTGGAAATGGCGCTAAGACATACAGTATTAGATTGAAGAAGCTTGTTTTAGTTCCAAGCATCGATTGGTCAGAAACGTATGACCATATTCGTGTGGTTCTAACTAATGACGTTCGATTTCTCAATTACATCAATGAAAAGAGGGAACACGACAAAATGGGGAAGGATGATAAAAATACCCCCCAACAGATATGGCAATATATTGGATCAAAAAGGAACAGAGTCAATGCTTCAGAAGGAGATATTGCTGATCGCACCAAACAGAGACTTGGGTATCGCAGTTCGCAGCGTTCTTCATCGAGAGGACAGTTTTCTCTTCGATAATTCAACTTCAACAGCGGGTGATCAGTCTGATACCAAACTCAAATTGTTTTGGACCATTAGTAAAAATAAGGAATTACTTCAGGCCAATGGTTTAGAAACGAAGATTGTTCCCATCCTTAAAGGGACAGTTAAATCATCACCTGTTGATGAAAATGGTTATATATGGGTCGATGGTAATTCAATCAGCGTCTTTGGTAAGAGTAGCAATCGAGCAAAACAAGCGATCACGAAGGCGGTCAATTGGCAACTTACGCTACGTTCATTTATCAATATGATTAGAGGCAGAGGACTTCAGTTAGAGGTAATCGGGAAGAATGACGAGGAAATTGACGTAAAGGATTTCACACCAGGCGGCGGAGAAGCTAAATATGGCGCAAGGAGTGGTATCGATGAAGATATGAACCCAAAGCTGAGCAACGCGGACAATGATGCTAAAAAGATTTTGACTGATTATTACACACAACTTCATTCGAGGGGTATTAAAATCCCTTTTCGACTAAAACCAATTGTACAGACAACGGATAATGTTAAACCCCATCCAAAATATTATTTTGGTGAGCCATCTGGATCCAGACCACTAAACATTAGAAATGGAGAGCACAAACAAGTATCTGGTGAAGCTTGGAAAGGGGCCAATGAAGGTATCAGATGGATGGATACATTTCTATCGCTGCTTGATGGATTTGAGGATTTGGATAGATATCTCAAGGATGTTGAGTATCCATTTCCATCAAGTGATGAAGAAGCAGCTGAATTGGTAAAAGAGAAGAAACTAAATAAGCAACGACGTAAAAACCTTGATGATAACCTCAAAATAGTAAATGAGGTGATCCTTAAATCGGCTTATGATATCAAGCGTCAAAGTAATGAGCAGTATGATCACGACGATAATTTGCAAAAGGTTCATGATGACTCGGAGGCAGCCTTTCAAGCTTTTGGTGAAGCTCAGAAGCGATATGTAGAAGCTAAAAAGGCAGTGAAGGGGTCAAACTCAAAATCAGCAAGATCAGCGTTGAATGCAGCGACATCAGCAATGAAAGCGACAAAGGCAGTCTATTCAGCGAAGTCAAAGCAATACACTCAAGCTTTACATGGAAAAACAGATGTACAAGACTTTAATGACCGACAAGATCAACGAAAGGTAAAAGGCGTTCTTAATGATATGGTTCATGTAGTTAGTGGGAGTGGCTTGAAGGGGCGTGGTCTAAGAGGTGCTGGCGTTGCTCCATTGGAAGGTGCAATTCGTCGTGGAAGAACCTATAATCTCAATGAGATTCAAGTTTTGGCGACTCCAAGCGCCTACGTTTATCGTCAGCTGGGTAGCAAGTACATCCGTTTGCCTGATCTTGATGCTAAAACCCGTGTAATCGTACAGCCCCATCGATGTAAATGCGGACCTAAATGCCAGATCAGTGATAGTCTCCAAACCATGATCAGAACCCTTGTGTATAAGAACCACATCGATCAAGCCGCTTACGATAAGCTCAGTATCGATGATAAAAAGCTGTTTAAAGAGATCCTCGCCATTACTCATCTTCAGTACAACTTTCATGATAAGCTAACGGACCCTCTGGGGACACTTAGAGCTGAGTACGATAAACTTAAAGGAGAGATGGAGTTAGGGAATGATAATCCAAGTATCATCAAGCAGCTCAAGTCTCTCACAGTAGATATGTACAGCAATCGAATGATTGACGATAAAGAGTTTAAGGAAATTATAACTCGACTACTGTAGAAACATGTTCTTCTTCAACCCACGCATTATTTCCAGTTCAGGTGGTAGCTATGGCGATAACGCCGATCTCAACGTCGCCGAGCTTAGAGCCATTATGAAGAATCTGATCATTCAAGATCGCCCCCAGAAAACTCAGGCAGCTGTTTGGGCTACTGACCTTGAGAAGTCTATCAGGAAGGAGGATGCATCGACTCAGACAGAGGGTGGTCGCGTCTGGGCTTACCAACCAACAAAAAACTAAAACTGTGAAGACGTTCGCTATCTAAGCAATACCGCTTCGTACAAGTCTATTTGCACAGCCTCGATAGACTGAAATGTTATTATCGCTGATAGAAACCTCAAGTATGGCAGACTCTCCCTCGGGGGTTTGGGTGGGGAGGAAAACACTATCACCAAGAACAGTAATTTTATCAGCTTGGAGCATGGTCGATCCCACAATCTGACGCGGGTCATCGGTAGTCGAATTCGTTTTGAGCTCTTTACTCGGTCCGCAACCCATGTTGTATATCACTACCAAAGATATTTTTTCGATAGGAAATCGGCACTATACGGAGGATAATCAACTTTGTGTCGTCTATAGTATCTCCTACGACGATCTGGATCGTTGTGATCAAGGTGTGAGTACGCTTTCAAAGGGGTTTGATCCCGAAATTGTTGGTATCTACTATCACCAAAATCAATTTTTCGTAGCTTTCCAGTATCAATGCGTACCCATACTCGATACTTCTTGGAACTTGATGGACTTAACTCTCAGCGCTCAATCCTCATGATTGCTCTATATTAGCCAAACGATTTTCCAGATCTTCAATCTCAGACAACATATGCTGAATCATTTTCATGTTGTATGCAGCAATCCGACTGTAATCAATGTTTAGCTGTTGCTTATCAGGTTCAAGCGTTGGATCTTTCCCTTCTTCGATATCATCCCTATAAAATATACTGATTAAATCGGTTAGGCGAGCTGAGACGAGGTCTTGAGCGATGAGGCCTACCTCTTGACCAGGGAGATTCTCCGATTCGATCCAGTCATACAAAACTACATCACAGGTATCGTAGAGACGCTTGATTCGATCGAGTGGCGCAATCTGGATGTTCTTCTTCAATCGGCGGTCGCTCGTCATCGCCATGGCTGTACAAGAGATGTATCCTCCGAATATACCGGCGACGCTGTATGTGATCGGTCCAAGAGCCGACTCTGTCGCGCCAGAGTCCGTTCGGAGCCTATAAACGGTTGAACCACCGGAACCAAAAACAAAACTGTTGCTACCTGATATATGCAGAGGAACGCTTGGTGTTGTAGTTCCAAGTCCTAAGCGCCCTGTCGTAGTTAAAATCATTGACGTCGAGTTATTGATACCAAATCGAAGATCATTATTAGTGTCATTACCGAACCAGGTCGCGTTGGTACTTGTACCACTCGATTCGTTGCTCACTTCGATTTGAAATTGAACTGGGGTTATATTCGATCCAGATAGGGTCATCATTCGGGTATAACTCCCATCTAAGTAGCTATACCCTGATCCTTTGATTGATATATATTCATTTGTTGCTGTAGAGTTGATACCGAGCTCTGTCAGCGATCCTACTGTCGTAATTTGCGATTGGTTGCCATATGCTAAGAACCCATTGATGAACCCACCGCAATCGATGTTTCCTGCCGTATATAGACTTGATAATGTCAGCGAGCTCGGAATAGATGTTAGGAAGCCAGAGAGATCATAATATGTCGAACCCTGTCGTAAGTTCGTGCAACTAATTGTACTGGCCGATACCATATTAATATTTGCGATATTTAATCTCGAGTCGCATAATAAAACTTTATTGGCTGTAGCACTGCCAAAACTAACTCCGGATATGTAGGAAACTAAGATCGTACGTATTCCCGTTCTGGCGATATTCTCGACAATCGATGTAGCTTGAAGCGCCTGTTATCGATATCGAGCGCGATGATCCACTGAGCGATAAATTTCCAACCGAAGTGATATTCGGTTGAGAAGCTGTTTGTAGCGTACCAGTAATGTTAGTGGCACTTAGCGATGAAATGCCAGAGATATTACCTGAAGCACCCAGAACAAGAGCAGATCCTATCGATGCCGTTCCTGGCACTACTCCGCTAAGGTAGTGCATCCTGTAATCATCCTTACTCAAATACAGAGTTTGAGCGTAATCAAAGGTTAGATAACCACTGGTGTACAATGTCAGATTGAACGCGGAGTTATAGTTTGATGATTGAAAGTTGGTTGTAGATATCAAAAACCAGAACTCATTTTGTTTAATCCTATATAGATCAAACGATTTTAGTCATGAGCGCTATTCCAAACGACGGTGGTTCGCTACCGAAAAATTACAAGTCAGCCGCTATGGGTGATATCCCAGCACTTGTCATTAAAAAATTATTTAGAATGGTGGTCCTTGGTCCATCGTTCAATGGGAAGAACAATTTATGGATGTTCATTCTCAAGCATTCCCCTCACGTATTTGCTCATCTAACGATTATTGCTCGTAATCCGCACCAACAACTGTACGAATATTTGCGCGATAAGTTGGAAGACTTCATTACCTTCGCTGACCCCGATACCCCACCAAGCGTTTATCAAGTGCGACTTACTCCAATCAGTTCTAACAAGCCTGAGCTTGTCATCATTGATGACTACAGCAACGACAAGCTACTTCAAAAGAATATCTTCTCACATTACTACACCAGGGGCCGACACTTCAAATTGGCTACCATACTCCTAAGCCACAGCTACTTTGCTACTGATAAGATGATTCGATTGAATTCTGAGTATGTAGCGATCCTAAAGGCTAATTTGAAGTGTGATCTTCAGATGGTTGTACGTGATTTCAACATCAAGGGTGTTGATGATCGATCAATCGTCTATTACTATAATAAAGCCACTAAGCGCAAAGGACAAATGTTGTTCATATATTCTGTCAAAGGTCAAATCAGATACAATTTTGACAGACCAATCACGATTGAAGACTAATTTCAATTTATCGATCAGAAATATAGTTAGAATCATGTACTAATCAATATGGCAAGCTTTCTGAAACTTGACTCTACCAATCTCGTTAAAGATGGATACAATTCGTCTTGGAAGTATTCTTTTCCTGGTTCGGCTGCTGACTTTCGTGATGTAGCTTGTGCTGTTCAATCCATCACGATGTACACCTCCGAATACAATATCGATGCTGCTCAGTTCTTGAACAATAGCTTGAAAATTGAAGTTCCTACTGCCGGAACAACATCGACACTCAGTATAACACTCCCTGATGGAATTTATACATACGTTGATATTAGTCGGAGCATTCAGATGGCTCTCGTTAATGCTGGAGCGTATTTGACCAATCCATCTGGGGAAAATGTCTTCTATATCCAATTATCAGAGAATAGCGTGTATTATGCTGGCCAGTTTGATTTCAGCCCCACACCAACGTCTCTACCTAGTACAGGTGGTACTTGGGTAAGACCTGCTTCAGGATTGTACTCCTCTCGAGGTACTGGTTGCTGACTACTATTCGTGTTCCTCGACTAATCATTGATAACGCGTCTTTTGGGAAGGTAGTAGGACTTCCTGCTGGTACGTATCCTTCTACCTCTGCGACGGTTGCAAGTGCTCAGCTCTCGAATATCATTCCTCAGATTCACCCTACCAGCTCATACATCGTTCGCTGTGATTTGATCAAAATGACTACGTTGCATCTGGCGATATTCTGAGTGCATTCGATCGAGGTGATGCTCAGGTAGGTCAGCTAATTTCATACAAGCCGAGTCAGTATGCTTGGATGAACTGTCTCAATGGCTCGCGTACCTCAATCACGATCAGTATCTATAATCAGAATGATCAGAAGGTCAAGTTCCGCGACACTTCCGTCTCAATCATGCTCTTGCTGAGACCAAAAAAATAAGTTGGCTAACACTACTTTTTTTTTAATCAAAAGCTCATAATCGAAATGATCTAGCTATCATAGGCTTCTTCCTCATAGCTCGAATCTTAGCCATGTGATCCTTAGCTTCTTTTGAATCCTTAGCAAATTTCTTACCCTTCGTGGCTACTCCTATTCCATAACGACGACGGACCTCGCTTCGAATAGACTTAATTAGATCCCCACGCTCAGGCTTCGTTGCCTTACTCAGTAGAAACTTCTCTCCAGCATCAACTGCATCGGTTAGAACTCCTTTACGTTTTGCATAGGATAGAGCATGCTTTGCTGTCTTCCTCACATCTGCAATTGATAGACGACCACCTTCTTTCTCCACATCGCTGTCAGAGTCGTATATGCCGACTCTTGTCAATGACTTAATTGCAGCTCTGACAGGGATTGCGGCTTGAGGAGCTCCAAATGCCGTTGCAAGAGCTGGGTCTGCTGCATCAAGTCCTTTGCTGAGTAATCCACTATTCTTTACAAATTTGAACGCGGAGGATAGACCAGACTTAATCTTACCCCAAATAGAGCCTCCTTGGGCTCGCTTATAACCCTTCTTAATTTCATGCCTGGTAATGTCATGCAAGACGCACGCCGCGACTTGCCTTTCGAGCTGTGATCACCTTCTCATAAGAGGCTGGATGGAGATGGATAACAGAGCCACTACCCTTGAGTTGATCAGCTGTCAGACTTAGCTTACCAGTCTTGAGAGCTTTGGTCAGCTTGGGAGCTGGTACGTCGCTTGAAATAGTTAGTTCGCGATACATTATTGCTATATATTTATATAAATAGAAAATGCATACTATTCCGATAAATAATGTAGTATATTTATAGTAATAGTACATTTGTACCATGATCGGACATATCTATCGTATCATCCATTTGGAAAGCGACATTCAATACGTTGGTTCTACGTTTAATGAACCCCGTAAGAGATGGCAGATGCATAAGAAACATTACCACGAATGGCTAAGTGAAAGCATCGGGGTATGGCAATCTACACTTACTTTCAACAACATGAGTTTGATAAGTTTAAACTGGTCCTGATCAAAAGCTACGAAGTGGAAGATCGTACTCACCTTGAAGCCTATGGACAATTATGGATTAATAAAATACACTGTGTCAATAAGTATAATCCATTCAGAACCACTAAGCTCTATAATAGACAGTATAAGAAAGCATATCGAGAAGCTAACAGAGAAGCCCTTAACGCAAAGAAAAATGAGAAGCACCACTGTGAATGTGGTGGAAAATATACGTTATCAAACAAAGCTGTCCATTCCACATCTAAGAAGCATCAAAAATGGCTAAGTCAAAATAGTTAAATTCAGATCTCTGAATCGATTTAATATACTCATCTTGTTTTTTTGTTTGCAATTTAACCAGAGCATACACCATATTCCACAATAGTTGCCATACGTACCTTGGTATTGTTTAGGGTTGTACTTGCCGATTCCGTACTTTGTTGTGGCTGCCTCGTCCATTGAATCGAAGAATTCACCATCATTAACGGCCGTCCAGTGTCCTACATCCATATTAGCTTGTCGTAGCAAAATCAGATATGTACCTTTCTTTGGGAGCGGCTTCGTTCTCACTTGATTCAAAGATATCATCGAGATGTACCCCAATACGCTTGGCAAGTTCGATAAGATCGTGGTCGGATGTGATAGGCTTGACGAGCTCCATAATAATTAATTTTGAAAAAGTATATTACATGTCATATAGAATCTCAACAATGAGTGAAACTCAACTATCCGACCAATATTTGTACCAGAGCTCTCTCAAGAGCGATCCGGAGATTAAAGTCTCCGCTGGCAAGCGTGTGCCGTTTGTAATCGATCTTAATCAAGGCTCGTACCAAAATGGCGTTATTACTATTGACGCTACGGCTGCCTTCGTGATGCGTACATCATGCTACCATACAAGGTATCGATGAAGAATACGCACGCTACAAATGTACAGTATGCAGCCAACCGATTTTGTGTTGCTCCCAAGTGTGGCAACTTTAACGTCATCGATTCGATGTCGCTTGAATTCAATGGTAAAACCATTGTCTCGATGGCAGACTACAAGCTGTTCTGGAACATTATCCGCGCTCAGACCGGGTACAGTCCTCAGTATGTCGAGAAACGTGGGGCTGAATCGTTTCTATACCCGGATGCTGCTCAATCAACCAAGTACAGCGCTACAGCTGTTAATGCTGGAGATGGGTATTCGAATAACACGGCAATATCGACCTCCTTCGTCGCTGGTACTGTTTCTGCTTCAGCGTCGGTTGCAAATGATGGTTTTGCAAAGCGTCTTCTTTCAAACGTCCAAATGCTGGTGCTGACACATCTACGACTTGGCCATCTACCGGTGCTGCTGCTGCAACAACTACCATCGCTAATCAGCTGGGACGTGGTGGTTTCGCAGCTGAATCTGGTGCTGCTTGTGCTATTATGGGAACGTGGAAGTATATGTTGAAAATCAAACTTGTGGATCTTCACCCGATTTTTAAGGAGCTTGACTTGATGGCTAACCCACAAATCCGTCTTCGTTTCCACGTTAATCAGGGTACTTCAGCTATCGATATTGATAGCTCCCTTAGAATGACGCTAACGAGTACTACACTTTCGAGCGGTAATACTTGTCCATTTATGGTTGCTTCATCTGCAAGTAACAATCCAATGAATAGCGCACTTTCTGTTGCGGGTTCGATTGCAGTTTCTTGGGGTGCTGTTGCCAATGCACTTGAACCCACTATTGATGGAACTTACATGCCTTTCACTACGTCTCGCCTGTATGTACCGTTAGTAGTAATAGCCATCACATTACACCGACAGTTTTTTTCTTAGCTTTATTTAACAAGGAGAATAGGGCTAACCGTTTCTAATGCAATGCTACGACTTTGGCGACACAACCTCTCGACCACCTTAGAACGAGAGAAAGCGCCACCACTTCAGAAGTAGTTTTAAATGCTCTCGTCTCCTTAGAAGCGACAGCCGGTGGTTTCAACGAGGACAACCTCTCGACCACCTGAGGGTGAGAGGAGCAAGCAACACTTCAGATATAGTTTCACAACCTCCTTGAGACTGAAGAAGACTCGGATAGATTTTGAAAACCAAATTTAGATTGATCCTGAATGATAAACTACTAAGTATATAGGCAAGGTTTCAATATTAACAATGTGCAACTTTATTATGAAAACTGGTGAGCTGTGTCCAAAATCGAAATCGAAGGAAAGGTGCTGGATCCACCCGATAAGTAAATTCCCTGTAGCAGTATCGGATATTGATAACGCAGAGAAAATGATGGATATTATTTTTAAGGCTCGACTCCATCATAACGTTTCATGTCCATGTGGTAAGTATATGAAGCGTTGGAATTACGCGCATCATTGTACTTACTCAAAGCATAAAGCTTGGGTTTTGACCGTGCCAGCTTCGGAGAACGAGCATTTATGGAGCATAAAACCACTCGATGTAACTGCTAACATCTTGGTGAATGATGAGCGAACTAATGGATTTACTTCAATGCAATGAATCCAGTCATACTTTGTTTTCCTTTCAAGTTTCATATGGGTTATTGAGAGAAAAAGAAGTCATTGTCTTACATCAGCTCATCAATAGCAGCACATAGCTTCGGCGCCTTTTCAGTTACGAATTTGGATGCACGCAACCACTGTAGATATTGTTCATCAATAGCAAATACTTGCTTTACGGACTTGCCCTTGTACTTCCCGAAATTTAGAAGGTACGATCCATCATCGGATCCATTTGCAAACTTGCTCATAAGAAAATTGGCAATTTCCTCATCTAAATTTGGTTGATTACGAAGCCAGCGACACTAGCTAAGATCCTTTTCGTACACCGTCTGGATAGAGCAGTCTTTGTACTTGCCGAACGTAATAGTTGTGTCCATGGTATCTATATAGATAGCTAGCATACTTTATCAAAATATTAATTATTTAAGCCGTAGTGAAATCAAGAACCTCACCCGTTAGACGATCGTAGGAGAGCTCTTGCTCACTCACAACCAATACGAGCATGTTTGTACCCTGGCAACCAGCATTAACACCTTGGACCTGAATGGCCTGAGGTACATCACGTTCCGTTAGTCGACTAACGTCAGCAATCAGAACGCGGTTAGTTAGCGACCAGGTCTGATAGACAAGAAGACCATTCACCAGCTCAGGAGTCAGATCACCATTAATCGAAGCGATCTTAGCGATTTCATTAGTGAAGTGGTGGAAGTCATAGTCGTGGCTGATGTCAAACGTCTGCTGGGAACCAATACGAACGTTAAAGTTGCGGATACTGGAACCAGGGTGAAGAGTCCAGGGAGCCGAATCAAACGGACTCTGGAACTCTTGTACAGCCGCGGAAGCGAAACTACCAGTCGGCTCAGCAAAGGGAGGAGAATAACGTACTTAGCATTCTTAACAGAAGCCAATAGCTGAAGATCGAATGCAGCATTATGCTGAGTCGATTGCTTACCAGTACCAGCACGCTGGTAGAACCATTGAGCATAGCAATCATTGTATCGAACCTTCTTCACAGGCTTGGAGATAATTGCCTGAGGGTTCTCAAGATGTACGAACGGTACATACAGACGGGAAGTAGTGAATGGCATGTAAGTACCATCAATATTAGGCTCAAGCGCATTGACAACAGCACCCCACGAAATACTGAACGGGGCAGAAGCAGCAAAAACACCAGCCATAGGATTACCAGTAGAAGATGCCGCAACCATCACAGGACACACATTACCACTCGCGAGAGTAGTACTGATTAGCGACATGCCCTTCGAAGCATCTACAGCAACAGACGAAGTACCCTGATTGACGCGGAAACGCAGGCGGATTTGAGGGTTAGCCATCAAATCGAGCTCCTTGAAGATCGGATGGAGATCAGTTAGCTTAACCTTAAGCATGTAGTTCCACGTTCCCATAATAACGTTAGCAGTAGCAGCACCAGCTACGAAAGCACCACGAGCCGTTTGGTTAGCGATGGTAGTAGAGGCAGCAAAAAAAAACGCCGCCAACCGAAGGTCACGCCGTAGAGAAGTCAGAGCCAGCATTAGGAGGGTTCGATAGCAGTCGGCGAACAAAGCAATCATTAGGGATAGATGCTTCACCAGTGGGTCCGGTGGTAGTAAAAGAAGATGAAAATGCGGTAGTGTTAGTGTATCCATCTCCAGTAATCGAGCTCGTGGCAGAGCTGTACAAAGCGGACTGAGCGGCATCAGGAAATAGGAAGGACTCCGCTCCATGCTTTTCAACGTACTGAGGACTATACTCCGTCTGAGCACGGACATTGTTCCAAAACAGCTTGTAATCAGCCATCGAGACAATGGTCTTGCCATTGAGTTCCAGCGGCATGCTATCAAAGACATTCCAGTTGCCACACTTTAGAGTAGCACAGAAATGATTGAGAGCAGCGGTCTGAGCAGTAGCACCATTCTTCATCGATACCTTGTAAGGGAGCATGATGTAAGCATCGCGAAGACAGGCGAACCCTTCAGAACCGTTAAGCTGAGCAGTAGCATCAATCGTAATGACACCATTCTGGTACGAACCCTGAATCAGATCGATAACAAACGGTACTCGTTTGCCAGAAGATACCTTGATCTCCGGATCGCTCTTGAGCGATCATTCTACCATTCCTGAGCTCGTTGCCATGATCCGTAGAGGTTTGATGAACTCGCGATAACATGCAATTGCGATTCAGGTGATCCAGCTGCGACGCCAACACGTCCTCCCTGAGTTATAACCATTCTCCCCGTTATAGGATCATATGCAGCTGATCCCACTCGAGTAAAAAAACTTTGAATTGCACGTGGCATACGACCCAGTGGGTCGGATAGCGACTATAACGCAGCTTGGTGGCATGGCGTCAGAGATTGTACCATCAACCGTGAGAGAGATACCTGCAATAGCGCCGATCGTGTCAGAGTCGTTTCTGATTTGGATCGGGTATGTTGAATTACCAGCGGATCCACTCCCAGTAGTACCGGCGGCTACTTCTTAACGGGCAGCCGTAGCTTCTAGCAACGTTTGCTTTCCAATTGACGTAATATTGGGCTGAGCTGCTGTAAGTAGCGTTCCTGATATGCCACTCGAAGTTATCACATCTGATCCAGAGATTTGATACCCTGTAGAATTGATCTTACCCGAAGTTGTGATCGTCCCGATATTAACAATATTTCGACTTGATGTAATAACGAGCGATGAATATATGAAGACCGCCAAAGTCGCCGAGGGTACTAGATACCGATACACTTCCATTTATGTTCTCAGCATCGATGGTACGGATACTACCAATATCCTTGTTTGAATCGACTACCAGAGCTTTAGAAGCTACAACGCCTCCCAGAGATACTCCGATGTAGTATGAGTGATTGAACGTATCGTACAATGATGTCGTTGAGTTCCAAAATTTCATTGATGGTATCTGAAGGCCCGTTCCAGCTGTCGAAAGCGTTAGGTTAGATAGCGTTCCAACAGCTGTAATACCTGTTTGAGAGCCTGAAACAGCTCCAGTGAGAGTCGTCGCCGAGATGCTGCTCAAACCAGTTATCGTTCGCGATGCTCCTGTAAAAGTTAGATTGCCTCCGATAGTCAGCCCTGAAAGCGTTCCTAAAGATGTGATACCTGTTTGCGTTCCGGTCTGTAGCGTTCCATAGATATTAGTTGCTGTCAGCGATGTTATCGTTCCGATTTCTCCCGAGGCTCCAAGAACCAACGCTTTGTTATTTGCGGCCGTGCCAGGCATGATCCCGACTAGGTACGATGGGGGCGACGATACGCTGGAACCATTAACAGTTAGACTGCTACATGACAATGCTCCAATTCCACTAATATCGTTATTAGTACCTGGAACAAGGGCTACACCTTGTGTTGCTGTTCCTTGGGTAATCCCTGTAATATAAGACAAGCGATAATCATTCTTATCGAGGTAAAGCGTCTGCGCATACTCATAGGTAAGATATCCACTGGCATCCAACGTTAGATAGAATGCGGGGTTATAGATAGGCGATGTAAAATTGGTTGGGGATAAGAGAAACTTGAACTCATATTTATTTTTGTCTCGAGCTATATAGACCGAGTGATTAAAGACACGATCATGAGCGGTATTCCAGATTTCGGCGCTTCCTTGCCAAAGAAATTCAAGTCTGCTGGTATGGGCGACATCCCTGCGCTTGACATCAAAAGGTTGTTTAGAATGGTTGTCCTTGGTCCCTCGTTCAGTGGGAAGAACAATCTCTGTATGCTCATCCTCAAGCATTCCCCACACGTATTCGCGCATCTAACGATCATCGCCCGCAATCCACACCAAGAGTTGTATGAATACCTCCGAGATAAACTGGAAGATTTCATTACTTTCGCTGACCCCGATACACCACCTAAAGTCGATCAAGTACGCCATACACCTATGAGTTCCAACAAACCTGAGCTTATCGTCATAGTTGACTATAGCAACGATAAGCTACTTCAGAAGAATATATTTTCACATTACTTCACTCGCGGAAGACATTTTAAATTGAGTACCATATTCCTTAGCCACAGCTACTTTGCTACTGATAAGATGGTTCGCTTGAATTCAGAGTACGTAGCGATCCTAAAAGCTAATTCGAAGCGTGATTTACAGATGGTGGTCAAGGACTTTAATATCAATAATATCGATGACAATAAAATGGTGATCGCACACAATAAAGCAATCGGTCGTGGAAAAGGTCAGGTGTGACTATTAGATATCGTTAAGAGTCAGCTCAGTACAATTTAAACGAAGTAATCAATCCCGACGGTCTTTAAGTTTGCTCCTCCACCCAGTGCAGGTGCTTCTTAGAACGTCTGTGTCTTGCTTTATTATCTCTTGAATAGTTAGACCAGCAATCGCATCCCTTTTCTCATTTTTATGAGCCAATACTCGTTCTCTATTTTCAGCTCGATATTGTCGTTGATATTCTTGAAGTTTACTGGCGTTAGAAACATAGTAGTTGTGCTGGTACTCTTGATGCTCTTCAATAGTTTTAATTGCTCGTTGTTGATTTACACAGTTAGTTCGATTGATTAATAACTGTTCAAACTCACGCAATTGATCACGGTTGCCGATGTCATGCTCGCTTATGAGAGTGATCATGAAGTTATCAATGCCAAACTCTTTAAAGTGTATATAGATAGAACACGACGTTAACTCTCTGCCTTCCATCCATGCACTAAAAGCACTTTTGTGCTGACCCCATCGTTTCTTCAGTGTAGAGGTGGTACTACCCACATAAACAATCGACTCGTCTTCATTGGTAATCTTATATACGCGGCCTATCACATCTATATAAAGTCTTACATTTATCAGATTATCGCTTAAATATGATTTCATAAATATACAACTAAAATGGTGAGCTTCCTGAAACTCGACAGTACTAATCTCTTTCAAGATAACTACAACTCAACTTGGAAGTACTCGTTCCCTGGTTCAGCTGCTGACTTTCGTGATGTAGTATGTGCAGTCCAAAGCATTAGCATGTACAACTCGGAATATAATATCGACGCGATGCAGTTCCAAAACACAAGCTTCAAGATCGAAGTCCCGACTGCGACTACCACCTCTACTATCAGCATTACTCTCCCGGATGGTATTTATTCTTATGATGACATTAATCGTAGTATTCAGACCGCCCTTGTCAATGCTGGCGCATATTTGATCGACCCATCAGGAAATAACGTCTTCTACCTAAAGCTGAGTGAAAACAGTGTCTATTACGCTTGTCAGGTAGATTTTTCCCCTACGCCGACAACTTTGCCAACTATCGGTGGTACTTGGACAAGACCTGCAACTGGTCTATACTCATCTGGTGGTACTGGATTACCTACCACAGCTCGCGTCCCTCGTCTTATTATCGATAATGTTGAGTTTGAAAGGTAGTTGGTCTAACCGCAGGTACCTATCCCGCTGCTTCAGCGATCGTTGCAAGTGCTCAGCTGTCTAACATCATTCCTCAGATTCACCCCACCAGTTCATACATCGTACGTTGCGATCTCTTCAAAAATGAATACGTTGCATCTGGTGATATTGTCAGTGCATTTGATAGAGGTGATGCAGCAATTGGACAGCTTATTTCATATAAACCGAGTCAGTATGGATGGATGAATTGCCATAATGGATCTCGCTCTACAATTACTATCAGTATCTATATCCAAAATGACAAGAAGGTAATCTTCCGTGATACTTCAGTGTCAATAATGTTGTTGCTGAGACCAAGAAAATAAGTTAGCTAATGCTTCTTTTTCTTCTCACAAACGGAATGATCCAGCTACCATAGGCTTCTTACGCATTGCGCGAATTTTAGCCATGTGATCGTTAGCTTCCTGGGAACCCTTAGCAAATTTCTTACTCTTTGGCTTGGCAACGCCTACTCCATAACTACGACGGACTTCACCTCGAATAGATTTGATTAGGTCTCCATGCTCAGGCTTGGTCGCCTTAGATAGTAGGTACATCTCCCCAGAATCGACTACATCGGTTAGAATTCCTCTACGTTTAGCATACGAAAGAGCACGCTTCGCTCCTTTCTTAACATCAGTCATAGTTAGACGACCTCCTTCCTTATCACTATCAGAATCATAAACACCGATACCAGTCATGGAACGAATTGCCGCTCGTGCTGGGATAGCACCCTGTGGAGCTCCGAGTGCGGTTGCAAGGGCGGGAACAGCAACATCAGCAGCTCTGGATAGCAAACCAGAGTCCTTTGCGAACTTGAATGCAGATTTAATGTCGCCCCATACCGTGGACAAGATAGAACCTCCTTGAGCTCGCTTGTATCCTCTCTTGACTTCATGTCTTGTAATGTCCAGACGCACACCGCGACCTGCCTTGCGAGCCTTGAGTGCCTTCTCATATGAGGCGGGGTGAAGATGGATAACTGATCCACTACCCTTGAGTTGGTTAGCTGTAAGACTTAGCTTACCAGTCTTGAAAGCTTTGGTCAGCTAGGAGCCTGGGATATCACTGGAGACCAAAATAATCCCCGTAAGTACTTGGTATTGCTTGGGATTGTTTTTTTCCAATACCATACTTTGTTGGAGCTGCCTCTCCCATACTATCAAAGTACTCCCCATCATGTACAGCCGTCCAGTGGCCAACATCGAGGTTAGGTGGCTGTAGTAGAACCAGATATGAACCTTTCTTTGAGACAGGTTTTGTTATTTCATTCGATTCATAGATGTCATCGAGATGTCCGCCAAGCTTTTTCGCGAGATCGATCAGATCATGATCGGACGTGATCGGCTTGATAAGGTCGCTCATAATAAATAATTTCGTTCAAACTACATGAGAAACCATATACAATCAACGATGAGTGAAACTCAACTATCCGACCAATATTTGTACCAGAGCTCGCTCAAGAGCGATCCGGAGATCAAGGTATCTTCTGGCAAACGAGTACCGTTTGTTATCGATCTGAATCAGGGTTCGTACCAGAATGGTGTCATTACCATTGATGCTACTACTCAGCTTAACGGTTCTGAAGGATTCGCCTGTCTTCGCGATGCTTACATCATGCTCCCTTACAAGGTATCGATGAAGAATGGTGCTACTGCTCAGACCGCTGCTGTCAATCGTTTCTGTGGTACTCTAAAGTGTGGCAACTGGAATGTCTTTGATAGCATGCCGCTGGAACTCAATGGCAAGACCATTGTCTCGATGGCTGATTACAAGCTGTTTTGGAACAATGTCCGTGCTCAGACGGAGTATAGTCCTCAGTACGTTGAAAAGCATGGAGCGGAGTCCTTCCTATTTCCTGATGCCGCTCAGTCCGCTTTGTACAGCTCTGCCACGAGCTCGATTACTGGAGATGGATACACTAACACTACCGCATTTTCATCTTCTTTTACTACCACCGGACCCACTGGTGAAGCATCTATCCCTAATGATTGCTTTGTTCGCCGACTGCTATCGAACCCTCCTAATGCTGGCTCTGACTTCTCTACGGCGTGACCTTCGGTTGGCGGCGTTTTTTTTTGCTGCCTCTACTACCATCGCTAACCAAACGGCTCGTGGTGCTTTCGTAGCTGGTGCTGCTACTGCTAACGTTATTATGGGAACGTGGAACTACATGCTTAAGGTTAAGCTAACTGATCTCCATCCGATCTTCAAGGAGCTCGATTTGATGGCTAACCCTCAAATCCGCCTGCGTTTCCGCGTCAATCAGGGTACTTCGTCTGTTGCTGTAGATGCTTCGAAGGGCATGTCGCTAATCAGTACTACTCTCGCGAGTGGTAATGTGTGTCCTGTGATGGTTGCGGCATCTTCTACTGGTAATCCTATGGCTGGTGTTTTTGCTGCTTCTGCCCCGTTCAGTATTTCGTGGGGTGCTGTTGTCAATGCGCTTGAGCCTAATATTGATGGTACTTACATGCCATTCACTACTTCCCGTCTGTATGTACCGTTCGTACATCTTGAGAACCCTCAGGCAATTATCTCCAAGCCTGTGAAGAAGGTTCGATACAATGATTGCTATGCTCAATGGTTCTACCAGCGTGCTGGTACTGGTAAGCAATCGACTCAGCATAATGCTGCATTCGATCTTCAGCTATTGGCTTCTGTTAAGAATGCTAAGTACGTTATTCTCCTCCCTTTGCTGAGCCGACTGGTAGTTTCGCTTCCGCGGCTGTACAAGAGTTCCAGAGTCCGTTTGATTCGGCTCCCTGGACTCTTCACCCTGGTTCCAGTATCCGCAACTTTAACGTTCGTATTGGTTCCCAGCAGACGTTTGACATCAGCCACGACTATGACTTCCACCACTTCACTAATGAAATCGCTAAGATCGCTTCGATTAATGGTGATCTGACTCCTGAGCTGGTGAATGGTCTTCTTGTCTATCAGACCTGGTCGCTAACTAACCGCGTTCTGATTGCTGACGTTAGTCGACTAACGGAACGTGATGTACCTCAGGCCATTCAGGTCCAAGGTGTTAATGCTGGTTGCCAGGGTACAAACATGCTCGTATTGGTTGTGAGTGAGCAAGAGCTCTCCTACGATCGTCTAACGGGTGAGGTTCTTGATTTCACTACGGCTTAAATAATTAATATTTTGATAAAGTATGCTAGCTATCTATATAGATACCATGGACACAACTATTACGTTCGGCAAGTACAAAGACTGCTCTATCCAGACGGTGTACGAAAAGGATCTTAGCTAGTGTCGCTGGCTTCGTAATCAACCAAATTTAGATGAGGAAATTGCCAATTTTCTTATGAGCAAGTTTGCAAATGGATCCGATGATGGATCGTACCTTCTAAATTTCGGGAAGTACAAGGGCAAGTCCGTAAAGCAAGTATTTGCTATTGATGAACAATATCTACAGTGGTTGCGTGCATCCAAATTCGTAACTGAAAAGGCGCCGAAGCTATGTGCTGCTATTGATGAGCTGATGTAAGACAATGACTTCTTTTTCTCTCAATAACCCATATGAAACTTGAAAGGAAAACAAAGTATGACTGGATTCATTGCATTGAAGTAAATCCATTAGTTCGCTCATCATTCACCAAGATGTTAGCAGTTACATCGAGTGGTTTTATGCTCCATAAATGCTCGTTCTCCGAAGCTGGCACGGTCAAAACCCAAGCTTTATGCTTTGAGTAAGTACAATGATGCGCGTAATTCCAACGCTTCATATACTTACCACATGGACATGAAACGTTATGATGGAGTCGAGCCTTAAAAATAATATCCATCATTTTCTCTGCTTTATCAATATCCGATACTGCTACAGGGAATTTACTTATCGGGTGGATCCAGCACCTTTCCTTCGATTTCGATTTTGGACACAGCTCACCAGTTTTCATAATAAAGTTGCACATTGTTAATATTGAAACCTTGCCTATATACTTAGTAGTTTATCATTCAGGATCAATCTAAATTTGGTTTTCAAAATCTATCCGAGTCTTCTTCAGTCTCAAGGAGGTTGTGAAACTATATCTGAAGTGTTGCTTGCTCCTCTCACCCTCAGGTGGTCGAGAGGTTGTCCTCATTGAAACCACCGGCTGTCGCTTCTAAGGAGACGAGAGCATTTAAAACTACTTCTGAAGTGGTGGCGCTTTCTCTCGTTCTAAGGTGGTCGAGAGGTTGTGTCGCCAAAGTCGTAGCATTGCATTAGAAACGGTTAGCCCTATTCTCCTTGTTAAATAAAGCTAAGAAAAAAACTGTCGGTGTAATGTGATGGCTATTACTACTAACGGTACATACAGGCGAGACGTAGTGAAAGGCATGTAAGTTCCATCAATAGTGGGTTCAAGTGCATTGGCAACAGCACCCCAAGAAACTGCAATCGAACCCGCAACAGAAAGTGCGCTATTCATTGGATTGTTACTTGCAGATGAAGCAACTGTAAATGGACAAGTATTACCGCTCGAAAGTGTAGTACTCGTTAGCGTCATTCTAAGGGAGCTATCAATATCGATAGCTGAAGTACCCTGATTAACGTGGAAACGAAGACGGATTTGTGGGTTAGCCATCAAGTCAAGCTCCTTAAAAATCGGGTGAAGATCCACAAGTTTGATTTTCAACATATACTTCCACGTTCCCATAATAGCACAAGCAGCACCAGATTCAGCTGCGAAACCACCACGTCCCAGCTGATTAGCGATGGTAGTTGTTGCAGCAGCAGCACCGGTAGATGGCCAAGTCGTAGATGTGTCAGCACCAGCATTTGGACGTTTGAAAGAAGACGCTTTGCAAAACCATCATTTGCAACCGACGCTGAAGCAGAAACAGTACCAGCGACGAAGGAGGTCGATATTGCCGTGTTATTCGAATACCCATCTCCAGCATTAACAGCTGTAGCGCTGTACTTGGTTGATTGAGCAGCATCCGGGTATAGAAACGATTCAGCCCCACGTTTCTCGACATACTGAGGACTGTACCCGGTCTGAACGCGGATAATGTTCCAGAACAGCTTGTAGTCTGCCATCGAGACAATGGTTTTACCATTGAATTCAAGCGACATCGAATCGATGACGTTAAAGTTGCCACACTTGGGAGCAACACAAAATCGGTTGGCTGCATACTGTACATTTGTAGCGTGCGTATTCTTCATCGATACCTTGTATGGTAGCATGATGTACGCATCACGAAGGCAGCCGTAGCGTCAATAGTAATAACGCCATTTTGGTACGAGCCTTGATTAAGATCGATTACAAACGGCACACGCTTGCCAGCGGAGACTTTAATCTCCGGATCGCTCTTGAGAGAGCTCTGGTACAAATATTGGTCGGATAGTTGAGTTTCACTCATTGTTGAGATTCTATATGACATGTAATATACTTTTTCAAAATTAGTTATTATGGAGCTCGTCAAGCCTATCACATCCGACCACGATCTTATCGAACTTGCCAAGCGTATTGGGGTACATCTCGATGATATCTTTGAATCAAGTGAGAACGAAGCCGCTCCCAAAGAAAGGTACATATCTGATTTTGCTACGACAAGCTAATATGGATGTAGGACACTGGACGGCCGTTAATGATGGTGAATTCTTCGATTCAATGGACGAGGCAGCCCCAACAAAGTACGGAATCGGCAAGTACAACCCTAAACAATACCAAGGTACGTATGGCAACTATTGTGGAATATGGTGTATGCTCTGGTTAAATTGCAAACAAAAAAACAAGATGAGTATATTAAATCGATTCAGAGATCTGAATTTAACTATTTTGACTTAGCCATTTTTGATGCTTCTTAGATGTGGAATGGACAGCTTTGTTTGATAACGTATATTTTCCACCACATTCACAGTGGTGCTTCTCATTTTTCTTTGCGTTAAGGGCTTCTCTGTTAGCTTCTCGATATGCTTTCTTATACTGTCTATTATAGAGCTTAGTGGTTCTGAATGGATTATACTTATTGACACAGTGTATTTTATTAATCCATAATTGTCCATAGGCTTCAAGGTGAGTACGATCTTCCACTTCGTAGCTTTTGATCAGGACCAGTTTAAACTTATCAAACTCATGTTGTTGAAAGTAAGTGTAGATTGCCATACCCCGATGCTTTCACTTAGCCATTCGTGGTAATGTTTCTTATGCATCTGCCATCTCTTACGGGGTTCATTAAACGTAGAACCAACGTATTGAATGTCGCTTTCCAAATGGATGATACGATAGATATGTCCGATCATGGTACAAATGTACTATTACTATAAATATACTACATTATTTATCGGAATAGTATGCATTTTCTATTTATATAAATATATAGCAATAATGTATCGCGAACTAACTATTTCAAGCGACGTACCAGCTCCCAAGCTGACCAAAGCTCTCAAGACTGGTAAACTAAGTCTGACAGCTGATCAACTCAAGGGTAGTGGCTCTGTTATCCATCTCCATCCAGCCTCTTATGAGAAGGTGATCACAGCTCGAAAGGCAAGTCGCGGCGTGCGTCTTGCATGACATTACCAGGCATGAAATTAAGAAGGGTTATAAGCGAGCCCAAGGAGGCTCTATTTGGGGTAAGATTAAGTCTGGTCTATCCTCCGCGTTCAAATTTGTAAAGAATAGTGGATTACTCAACCTTTGATTACGCTCAAACTCTGTATTTGAGTAAGGATGATTACAGGATGCACTACCTTAGCGGAGTAGTGCCAGGAACGGCATCGATAGGATCTGCTCTTGTTCTGGGTGCTTCAGGTAATATCTCTGGCATTTCATCGCTAAGTGCCACTAACATTACTGGTACGCTACAAACAGCTTCTCAACCGAATATCACTTCGGTTGGAAATTTATCGTTCAGTGGATCATCGCGCTCGATATCGATAACAGGCGCTTCAAGCTACATCGATTGTCGAGAATATCGCCAGAACGGGAATACGTACGATCTTAGTTTCCTACATATCCGGAGTTAGTTTTGGCAGTGCTACAGCCAATAAAGTTTTATTATGCGACTCGAGATTAAATATCGCAAATATTAATATGGTATCGGCCAGTACAATTAGTTGCACGAACTTACGACAGGGTTCGACATATTATGATCTCTCTGGCTTCCTAAAATCTATTCCGAGCTCGCAGACATTATCAAGTCTATATACGACAGGAAACATTGATTGCGGTGGGTTCATCAATGGGTTCTTAGCATATGGCAACCAATCGCAAATTACGACAGTAGGATCGCTGACAGAGCTCGGTATCAACTCTACAGCAACGAATGAATATATATCAATCAAAGGATCAGGGTATAGCTACTTAGATGGGAGTTATACCCGAATGATGACCCTATCTGGATCGAATATAACCCCAGTTCAATTTCAAATCGAAGTGAGCAACGGATCGAGTGGTACAAGTACCAACGCGACCTGGTTCGGTAATGACACTAATAATGATCTTCGATTTGGTATCAATAACTCGACGTCAATGATTTTAACTACGACAGGGCGCTTAGGACTTGGAACTACAACACCAAGCGTTCCTCTGCATATATCAGGTAGCAACAGTTTTGTTTTTGGTTCCGGTGGTTCAACCGTTTATAGGCTCCGAACGGACTCTGGCGCGACAGAGTCGGCTCTTGGACCGATCACATACAGCGTCGCCGGTATATTCGGAGGATACATCTCTTGTACAGCCATGGCGATGACGAGCGACCGCCGATTGAAGAAGAACATCCAGATTGCGCCACTCGATCGAATCAAGCGTCTCTACGATACCTGTGATGTAGTTTTGTATGACTGGATCGAATCGGAGAATCGCCCTGGTCAAGAGGTAGGCCTCATCGCTCAAGACCTCGTCTCAGCTCACCTAACCGATTTAATCAGTATATTTTATAGGGATAATATCGAAGAAGGGAAAGATCCAACGCTTGAACCTGATAAGCAACAGCTAAACATTGATTACAGTCGGATTGCTGCATACAACATGAAAATGATTCAGCATATGTTGTCTGAGATTGAAGATCTGGAAAATCGTTTGGCTAATATAGAGCAATCATGAGGATTGAGCGCTGAGAGTTAAGTCCATCAAGTTCCAAGAAGTATCGAGTATGGGTACGCATTGATACTGGAAAGCTACGAAAAATTGATTTTGGTGATAGTAGATACCAACAATTTCGGGATCAAACCCCTTTGAAAGCGTACTCACACCTTGATCATAAGGATCCAGAGCGTCGTAGGAGATACTATAGACGACACAAAGTTGATCATCCTCCGTATAGTGCCGATTTCCTATCGAAAAAATATCTTTGGTAGTGATATACAACATGGGTTGCGGACCGAGTAAAGAGCTCAAAACGAATTCGACTACCGATGACCCGCGTCAGATTGTGGGATCGACCATGCTCCAAGCTGATAAAATTACTGTTCTTGGTGATAGTGTTTTCCTCCCCACCCAAACCCCGAGGGAGAGTCTGCCATACTTGAGGTTTCTATCAGCGATAATAAAATTTCAGTCTATCGAGGCTGTGCAAATAGACTTGTACGAAGCGGTATTGCTTAGATAGCGAACGTCTTCACAGTTTTAGTTTTTTGTTGGTTGGTAAGCCCAGACGCGACCACCCTCTGTCTGAGTCGATGCATCCTCCTTCCTGATAGACTTCTCAAGGTCAGTAGCCCAAACAGCTGCCTGAGTTTTCTGGGGGCGATCTTGAATGATCAGATTCTTCATAATGGCTCTAAGCTCGGCGACGTTGAGATCGGCGTTATCGCCATAGCTACCACCTGAACTGGAAATAATGCGTGGGTTGAAGAAGAACATGTTTCTACAGTAGTCGAGTTATAATTTCCTTAAACTCTTTATCGTCAATCATTCGATTGCTGTACATATCTACTGTGAGAGACTTGAGCTGCTTGATGATACTTGGATTATCATTCCCTAACTCCATCTCTCCTTTAAGTTTATCGTACTCAGCTCTAAGTGTCCCCAGAGGGTCCGTTAGCTTATCATGAAAGTTGTACTGAAGATGAGTAATGGCGAGGATCTCTTTAAACAGCTTTTTATCATCGATACTGAGCTTATCGTAAGCGGCTTGATCGATGTGGTTCTTATACACAAGGGTTCTGATCATGGTTTGGAGACTATCACTGATCTGGCATTTAGGTCCGCATTTACATCGATGGGGCTGTACGATTACACGGGTTTTAGCATCAAGATCAGGCAAACGGATGTACTTGCTACCCAGCTGACGATAAACGTAGGCGCTTGGAGTCGCCAAAACTTGAATCTCATTGAGATTATAGGTTCTTCCACGACGAATTGCACCTTCCAATGGAGCAACGCCAGCACCTCTTAGACCACGCCCCTTCAAGCCACTCCCACTAACTACATGAACCATATCATTAAGAACGCCTTTTACCTTTCGTTGATCTTGTCGGTCATTAAAGTCTTGTACATCTGTTTTTCCATGTAAAGCTTGAGTGTATTGCTTTGACTTCGCTGAATAGACTGCCTTTGTCGCTTTCATTGCTGATGTCGCTACATTCAACGCTGATCTTGCTGATTTTGAGTTTGATCCCTTTACTGCCTTTTTAGTTTCTTCATATCGCTTCTGCGCTTTACCATAAGCTTGAAAGGCTGCCTCTGAGTCATCACGAACCTTTTGCAAGTTATCGTCGTGATCATACTGCTCATTACTTTGACGCTTGATATCATAAGCCGATTTAAGGATCACCTCATTTACTATTTTGAGGTTATCATCAAGGTTTTTACGTCGTTGCTTATTTAGTTTCTTGGTTTCAGATGGCTCACCAAAGTAGTATTCAGGATGAGTTTTAGCAGTACTCTTAGCCTCAACGGTAGGTTTGAGTCTGAACGGGATTTTAACATCTTTAGAATTGATTTTCCTGTAATAATCAGTTAAGATTTGTTTAGCATCATTGTCGGCGTTAGATAGACTTTGATTCATATCTTCATCAATTCCAGCCATTGTACCCTGGCGTGCCTCTCCTTCACCTTCTGTGAAATCATTCACATCAATTTCTTTCTCCTCAACCCCGATCACCTCTAATTCAAGTCCTTTCGATCTGACCATATCTACAAATGATTTGAGTGTAAGTTGCCAATTGACCTTCTTGGTGATAGCTGGCTTCATTTGATTACTTTCCTTACCAAAAACACCAATAGTACTTCCCTTGATCCACACATAACCGTTCGCATCAAAAGGGGTTGCGTTGTTGGTTCCTTTGAGGATAGGAACAATCTTCTTCATTAAACCATTGGATTCAAGTAGTTCCTTGTTTTTAGCAACGATCAAATACATTTTTAATTTACTATCAGCCTGATCAGAAGTTGTGGATGTTGTATTATCGAAGAGAAAGCTGTCTTCAAGCCGCTGTTTGCTTTGTTTATAGTCAAGCGGTGTGCTTGATAGGCTACGCTTATTACCAATAAGCCTCTCCCATACCTGATGCGGTGCATTTTTATCCTCTTTACGCATCTCACTTCGCTCACGTTTCTCATTGACATAACTGAGGAATCTAACATCGTTTGTGATGACAAATCCAATATGATCGTATGTCTCTTCCCAATCAATGCTTGGAACTAAAACAATCTTGTTCAATCTAATACTGTATGTCTTAGCTCCGTTTCCAATATAATACTTCGTTAGCTGACGTCCATTAGAAGCAAGGGGATGAATACCGAGTTGAGCAAGAATCGGATAAACCTCAAATATTTCCCCAACCGCTTTCTTAAATTCGCTTTGAGAGATTTGCTCATCATCGCTAAATAGAGTATCAACTGTTGGTGATTCATCCTCACCAACCGCGACATCTGATGTAATAGGTAGAGCTTGAACGTTTTGATCATGTTTTTCAACACGAGGAGTGTTAGTTCCATTTTCTACTGTTCGAGCACTTTTATCGACTCCAACATCTACCATAGGGGGGCGAACATTTACTTCAGGATCAGTTGATACATCAGGGTTTATGTTGGAGTTTTCATTATTCATATTTTTTTAAGTCTGATTGGGCAATCACCTGATCAACATATCATTCAAGGTTTGCTTAACTTCTGTTGGAACAGGCCCGTCAGGACCAACACTCATATTGGTCTGAGTGGATTCAGTTGATTTCTTCGCTACAGTAGTGATAGCATTGGTAATATCCGTCGACCACGATGCACCTTCCTACATTTCACGCTTCGCATTAGCTTGCCGAACACGACGTTGAGATCGTTTAAGAAGCTCCTGTCGTTTCTGCTCTCTCTGAGCGAGGGATGTAAAATTGGGGAACATTGTCTATATCATCAGAATCATAAAAGAATGAGTAGATAATTACCAGTAGCTTGGCATGACCGAGTCGTGACGAAATCAGACATAAGAATGACAGATGTGATTTCGCTCATTTAGATGGCTTAGGTAACGATCCTTGATGCAGTGGAAATGAACGCCAAATATTGTCTCCAATTCGTATCGATACTTACGGTTAACTACTGTCTTACGAAAATTTGAAGCTGCATCAAGATCCAGCTACTCGTTTTTAATTCGGCTCACTTCCTCGATGATCCACAACTTCCGCCGTAGCTTAGCAAGCTCACGGTCCTTTTCTAATCAGCTGGAACACATTATGAAGGAATTACTACATATATCAAGTCATACATTTTTCCAAAAATCTCACCCAAAAAAACTTCAAATAGTATACTTGAGTCAAAAGCTTACAGAGGATGTCTCTATCGAATTTATTTACAAGCTGATTATGACTCATTTTTTTGACGCGGGGTGAACCCCCCCCCCGTCCGGAGCGACTACGTCAGCTCTTTGTTGCCTCCCAGTACTCCTTTTCAAGAGTCGATCTCCTGTTTCTGTTTATTAAACGGAGATTTGAGACTGGCTCCCAGGAATCAGGTTCATTATCAACTCACTGAACCAAGTATCTGTACTTTCCAGTTCGCAACTTTTTGTGGTCTAAGATCTTCTCTGCTTCAAGGATATCACCTCGGTTGATGGTTGCTTCAGTCGTCGCCGATTGCACCATCTTGAGATCATTGGGAGCCTTGTAGTGTGTGTGCCCATTTTTTTTACTTGATTTGGACGCGATAACCATCCATTCCAACAATCGAGTACACTTTTTTCCACCTAGCAGCTTCCTTATCAAACGTCCTCTTCTTTAGTCGGTAAAGGACATTGGTACCAATCTCGAGCTCATTATCAATTTTATCAGCTTCTGCTTGGTTATGGTTCAACTCAGCCCCAATTACCTTGCCTTTGGCTTCATTGGGTGTCATTCCAATTTTATCGATGAGAAGTGGTGTTGTAGTTAGTAATAATGTCGCTGATGAGCTTTTGCGTAATCCTCTGAGGAGACATTTTGGTTAGTCTCTGCTTCAGCGTTCTATTGAAGCGTTCGATCTTCTTTGCTTTAAATAATTGCTGAGCTTTTGAGTTCATGAACTCAGACCCATTGTCGCTTGTGATAATATCTACCTTATAAAATCGGACGAAAGCTTTTAGTGCTATTAATACCGTAGCAGCTGTCTTATTCGATAAAAGTTTCGCGTACCCGATGCGGGAGTTAATGTTGATACCAGTCAGAATCGGTTGTTTTCCCCAGAACGCAAGGTCGAATTGCCAAGAATTCAGGTTATGTGAGGCGATTTCGAACCCATCGAATCTCTGCTTTTGCTCTTGGAATCTCTGAATTTCTGACTGTGTAGCATACCAATCCTTCACCAGTTTTAGAGTTATCTTGGGATCTAACTCACGAGCCTTCTCATGTAGAGCCTGAGCACTGATATAGCCAGTTTTAGTGTCATAGTAAAGTTTCGTAAGTATCTCATCCATGGTATATGTTAGATGGACATAAAAAAATGTGATAGCTTGTATAGCGATTAAATATCAAGAGCTACGGTAGAAATACCATCCTCAAGCACAAGTCGCTTGTCATAGAAATATGATAGCGCTGTCTCTGTCTGACTGTAGGTGATGATAGATTTAGTCTCTTTCGACAGTCTAAATCCCTTGTTAGTGCCTTGAAGTGTGATACGATCTCGCACAACAGACTCGAACCCATTAGGGCTAAGAACATCACTATTGCGTCCACGACCCTGTTGCACACCCTTGGCTGAAACCTTGACCTTGTACGATTCGTCTGGTAGATAGCAGATGTAGTTTTTGGAGGATAATGAGACCATAGCATCACCTGACCATTCATCCTTAAATAGACCAGGGGTACGACGATCAAACTTAGCCACATCCGTGTTATAATCACGTGGGAACCAATCATACTTGTGCTGTTTGAGTGCTCACGTAGATCAGGTTTGATACAGTCTTGGAATAGATTATCACAACTGAACGCGATGTAGGCGGAGTCCGTTTCCATCTCCAGATACTGAAAGTCTGAACGATCGAAGTAAAAGTCGATGCAATCATAGTAGAACTGGAGCATGCGTAGCTTAGCGAGCTGGTAGATAGCAATCGACAAATGGATCGGGTTCTTGTGCTTTAACCTGCGCTTCATCATAGTAAGCTCGCAAGCATCGTTGAGCTCCTCTAATCCATGAAAGGTGAAGTGCTCAATCTTTGAAGCAATTGCCTTCTTATCTGACTCATACTTAATTTCCTTGTGCTTGCTCATGTCCATTCCAGATCGACCAAAAGCACTGTTCCCTACTAGCTTCATCATCTCAGCAATCATAGCCTTGGAATTGTCAACATCACCCTCTCGCCGAGCGCTAGACACCACTTCCATGAATGGAGCAAATGCCTTGTGTGAGCTAGCTTTGATGAAGCTGTATGTCTGGGTGATTTCCATACCATGAGATAGGTACCACTTGAGCAAAGGCGTGTAGATAAGAAGGCATGCACTGCTCTTTCAAGGGGGTTAAATATTCGTTGAGCCTGTTTCGAAGCTTCAAGCCCATTGACCTGCTACAGTTCGATGAGGTTGAGGATTGCTTCCAACTTGGTATTAACGTTTATAAGATGGATGTAGCTTCTGGAAATGTAGAATGCATCCGTAGATCGGGCAAGGGATACGAAGCTCTGAATATTTTATCGCATGAGAATCACGCTCTCTACATTAAGAACATCGATATGCTTCAGTCTAAGTATCAATGTCCTAAGTGTGAAATGGTGGTCGTCAGCGCTGAAATACTAAAAAATCACAAGAAGAATCAGTGTGAGCTTGTGAATATTGAGAGCTTCCCCGCTGAGCCAACTATCTACAAACCAGCTCAGAACGCGATACGATCATTGCGTACGAAGTATTCCATCAAGGATGCTGACCCGTACATCGACCACTTCATCGTTTATGACTTTGAGGCCATTCTTAAGCCTACTGCGACTCAACACGGGGAGAATACTGTCTTCACGAACGAGCACATTCCGGTGTCTGTATCAGTAGCTGATAGCTTAACCGACGAGGTGCGTTGCTTTGTAAATGACGATCCAAAGGTGCTACTTACGGATATGTTCAAATACATCGGTGATGTATCCGTGAAGATCCAGCAGTACAATGTCAATGAATACAAGTCGCTTCTACAGAAAATCATCAATGCTCACGGTCGGACAGGTATAGAAATTCCAGGAGTCAGTCTTGGCAAGACCTATAACATGTCTGATGTGGAGAGTTGGATTGGAGAAGGAAAGTATGCCAGCTTCTTTGACTTTCACAGCAGTCTTGGCTTTGGTAAGCAAAGGACTGATTACGGGAAACTGAAACAGCAGCTTGATCAGGTACCAGTATTCGGTTTCAATTCTGGTTGATACGATATTAACTTGATTAAGAAGGATTTGTTTGCTGTTATCGGTACCGACAATATCGAATCCGTCATCAAGAATCCCAGCTACATGTGCATTGCTACATCGGACATGAAAATGCTCGATATTAGCAACTATGTACCTGCTGGTACCAGCTACGATAAGTATCTCACAATATATCTCGGTGGCTGCAGATGTGATGACAAAATTAGATGTGTCTGTGGTCTTGGTAAGGGTCTTTTTCCATACGAGTACATCACCGCGTTCAATGTTCTAAACCAGACTACTATCCCGCCTAAGTCAGCTTTTGACAGCAAGCTCCGTGGAACAAGTATCACCGATGATGACTACGATCGAGTGAAGTTCGTGTGGGAGTACTACGAGATGAAATCAATCAAGGACCTACTGATCTGGTACAACAATCTCGACGTAGTCCCATTCATCAAGGCTATCAAGGCTCAAGGAAAACTCTTTAAGCGCTTCGATCTGGATATGTTTGCGGATGGAGTGTCGCTACCTGGTCTTTCGGAGAAGGTGATGTATCAGACCTGCTTCAATAATCTCCAATATCCGGATAAGAAGCCAGCTAACGCATTCCAATTCCCAGCTAAGCGAATGAGTGGATACAAGAGTCAGGTTGCTAAGGCAAAGCGAAAATTTGGTATGACACTTGAGCACTTGAATACATTGCTGCAAAAGCAAAAGTATCTATGTGGTCTATGCTACTGCCAGCTGACCGCTGACACCGCTTCAGCTGACCGTATCAACAATAATATTGGCCACATCGACGGCAACATCTTGATCAGCTGTGCGAAGTGCAACCCCGCTCGTAAAGATATGTCCCTCGGGGGATTTCGATACAAGAATTTGCTTGAGTTCAACTCGGATAGACTGGTAGATTCTATTGATCGGGAGGAAAAGGATATCTACGCTAAGATGAAGGCCAACATCGCCGGAGGTCCATCTATTATCTTCAATCGCTACGCTAAACGTAATGAGACGAAGATTTGTGGTGGCAAGGTCTGTAAGAAAATTATCGGATACGATGCTAACGCTCTATACCTGTGGGCACTTGGTAATGAGATGCCATGCGGTCGGTTGACTATAGTGGAAGCGTATGAAGGTATCATCGACGATATCAAGGCCGATAAAATATGTGGCTTTCTCGAGTGTGATATTCACACACCAGAGAACCTCAAACAGTACTTTGGTGAGATGACTCCAATTTTCAAGAATGTACTGATCGACTGTACAAATGAGAGCGTCATTGGTAAGCACATGTTCGATCACAATGAGGCGCGCAAGCAAAGCCGAGCAAAGCCAGCTCGCAAGTTGATTGGTAGCTACTTTGGTGAAAAGATTCTCATCTACACTCCTTTGCTCAAGTGGTACCTTTCTGATGGTATGGAGATCATCAAGACTTACTGCTTTGTCAAGGCCAGCTCTCACAAGGCTTTTGCTCCCTTTATGGAGGCTGTATCAAATGCTCGACGAGAGGATGATGTTGATAAGTCTAAGGCTATGATTGCTGAGATGATGAAACTTGTAGGCAACAGTGCTTTTGGTCGATCTGGAATGGACATGAGCAAGCACAAAGAGGTCAAGTATGAGTCGAGCGACAAAGCTATTAAGAACAAGATCGAACACTTTACGTTCCATGGGTTGGAAGAGCTTAATGATGCGTGTGAAATCACCATGAAGAAACGCCGTCTTAATAACAAGAACCCAATCCATTTATCGATTGCTATCTATCAGCTTGCTAAGCTACGTATGCTTCAGTTCTACTACGACTGCATAGATTTCTACTTCGACCGCTCTGACTTCCAGTATCAGGAGATGGACACTGATTCAGCTTATATCGCTTTCAGCTGTGAGAATCCGTTTCAAGACTGTATCAAGCCTGAGCTACGTGCCCACTTCAAGGGGCATAAATACGATTGGTTCCCACGCGACTACAACACTGAGGTAGCTAAGTTTGATCGCCGTACTCCTGGTTTGTTCAAAGATGAATGGTCAGGTGATGCTATGGTCTCACTATCGAGTAAGAACTATATTTGCTATCTACCTGACGAATCTTACAAGGTAAAAGTTTCAGCGAAGGGTATTCAGCAGGGAGGTGGTCGAAACAAATGGTGTTCTTAATTCTGATGGGTTTGAGACTGTTGTACGGGATCGCATCACGCTACAAGGTACAAACAAGGGGTTCAGACTGTCGAAAGAAACCAAGTCTATCATCATCTATACTCAAAACAAAACAGCGCTCAACTACTACTATGACAAACGCCGAGTACTTGGTGGTGGTATCACGGCTGAACCACTTGATATTTAAGCAGCTACCCACTGGGGATTTTTTTTGATGTAAATATAGATCATGGACGCGCTACTAAAGAAACTCTACTATGACCCAAAAACCGGCTTTATCGGAGCTCAAGCTCTACATCATAAGGCAAAGGAGTTAAATCCTAAGTTAACTTTCAAAATCGTAAAGGATTGGTATGGGAGTCAGACTGATATTCAACGATTTCAGGAGCAGAAAAAGCGATTCAACGGCTTCAAAATAGCTTCGCATAACCCCAACTCTTGGCAAATGGATCTTGCGTTTTGGGAGAAGCGACCAATTTTGACAGCTATCAATATCAACTCAAGGTTGGGCTACGCAAAGCTCATGTCAAACAAGACTGCGCCAACTGTATTAGCAGTGCTTAAAGCGTTTGTTCGCCTCCACAAAGTTGATATCCTGACAACGGATAACGGTAGCGAGTTCATAAACTCACAGGCTCAAGAATACTTCAAATCCAAGAAAATTGAGCACTACAACAACGATCCCGGTGATCAAGGTACTATGGGAAAAATCGAGCGATTCAACAGAACGTTAAAGCAGAGACTAACTATAACGTCTCCCAACAGGATTGCGCAAAAGCTTATTGCCGATGTTATCGAAAACTACAATACCACGTTTCATCACTCAATTGGTATGACCCCAACTGAAGCAAAAGGCAAAAGAATTGGATGCGGATCTGAGTCATAATCAGGTGGAAGCCGATACAATTGAGAAGGAGTTTGAGATCGGATCACGCGTATTATACCGTCTCAAGAAGCAGACATTTGATAACGAAGCTGCTCGATGGAGCAAAGTAGTTTATAAAATCGTTGGAATAGATGGCTACCGAGTCCAAATCCGTTCAAAAAATGGTCATACCCTCTACAAGGCACCAAGTGATCTTAAATTTGTTAAAGCAGAGACCACAGATGCTACTATTAGTCGAGGCGATATTCTTGAGGCGGAGAAGATCTTGGATCACAAGAAGATACGCTCTGGAAGGTACAAATATCTGATAAGATGCCTTGGTAATGAGCCTGACTCTTGGGAGCCACAAGATAATCTGCGGTTAATCAATAAGAACAGGAGATCAACTCTTGAGAGAGATTTTTGGACGCTAAAAAAATGAGCCATGATTAGCTTTTAAAATTAAATTGATAGAGATATCCTCCGTAAGCTTTGACCCATATATTATTTTTAATATTTTTTGTGAGAATATGAATTATCTGACTTTATGTATAGACACTGATCTCGTAATAATGTGCCCAAACTGTGTAGAGAAAGAACGTGAGCTTGTGAAACTTCGACGCAAGCTGTGGATCATCCAAGAAGTAAGTCGAATCAAGAATGAGCTGCTTAATCTTGATGCAGCTTCAAATTTTCGCAAAACGGTAGCCAATCAAAAGTACAAGCATGAATTGGAAGCAATCTTTGGCGTCCCATTCCATTGTATTAAAGATCGTTATTTGAATCTTCTCAATGAGCGAAACCGTATCTGCCATTCTTACTTACCTTCCCGTCATGACTCAGTTATGCCGAGCTATTGGTAATTTGAGTACTCATTTTTTATGGCTCACAACATATCGATACGATGTTTCCAAATTTCACATCCCTCGCTCAGAGAGAGCAAAAACGACAGGAGCTTCTTGAAAGAGCTCAGCGTCGCGTTCGTCAAGCTAAAACGAAGCGTGAGATGTACGAAGTCGCTTCATGGGCTACTGACATTTCAAGTGGAATTACTACAGCATCCAGTAAAACAACTGCAACAACTCAGACAGACTCAACATCAGAGTCATCTGAGCCCTAAAAAAACGCTGATTGATGAATACTCCCAGACAAACCCTGAGGTATCAACTCCTACTATGGTAGATGCCGAAGCTACTGCTAAGCCTGATACTAATCATGCTGGAGCACAAGCAAGGCCTTCATTAGTTGATGTTCAGGTTGGTGAGGAGGAAAAACCAGCGGATGAGAGCTTATTTAGTGATGAAACCATCGATGAAATCGAAGAACAGAAGCGATCAAAACAAGCGGTTGCTGATATGTATGAGGTTTATCCTATTCTTGCAGAGTTGGGTATCCATCCTCTTGCGTCTAACGGACGTCAGCTAACGAAGTATTATATTGGAAATGGCGCTAAGACATACAGTATTAGATTGAAGAAGCTTGTTTTAGTTCCAAGCATCGATTGGTCAGAAACATATGACCATATTCGTGTGGTTCTAACTAATGACATTCGATTTCTCAATTACATCAATGAAAAGAGGGAACGCGACAAAATGGGGAAGGATGATAAAAATACCCCCCAACAGATATGGCAATATATTGGATCAAAAAGGAACAGAGTCAATGCTTCAGAAGGAGATATTGCTGATCGCACCAAACAGAGACTTGGGTATCGCAGTTCGCAGCGTTCTTCATCGAGAGGACAGTTTTCTCTTCGATAATTCAACTTCAACAGCGAGTGATCAGTCTGATACCAAACTCAAATTGTTTTGGACCATTAGTAAAAATAAGGAATTACTTCAGGCCAATGGTTTAAGAAAGAAGATTGTTCCCATCCTTAAAGGGACAGTTAAATCATCACCTGTTGATGAAAATGGTTATGTATGGGTCGATGGTAATTCAATCAGCGTCTTTGGTAAGAGTAGCAATCGAGCAAAACAAGCGATCACGAAGGCGGTCAATTGGCAACTTACGCTACGTTCATTTATCAATATGATTAGAGGCAGAGGACTTCAGTTAGAGGTAATCGGGAAGAATGACGAGGAAATTGACGTAAAGGATTTCACACCAGGCGGCGGAGAAGCTAAATATGGCACAAGGAGTGGTATCGATGAAGATATGAACCCAAAGCTGAGCAACGCGGACAATGATGCTAAAAAGATTTTGACTGATTATTACACACAACTTCATTCGAGGGGTATTAAAATCCCTTTTCGACTAAAACCAATTGTACAGACAACGGATAATGTTAAACCCCATCCAAAATATTATTTTGGTGAGCCATCTGGATCCAGACCACTAAACATTAGAAATGGAGAGCACAAACAAGTATCTGGTGAAGCTTGGAAAGGGGCCAATGAAGGTATCAGATGGATGGATACATTTCTATCGCTGCTTGATGGATTTGAGGATTTGGATAGATATTTCAAGGATGTTGAGTATCCATTTCCATCAAGTGATGAAGAAGCAGCTGAATTGGTAAAAGAGAAGAAACTAAATAAGCAACGACGTAAAAACCTTGATGATAACCTCAAAATAGTAAATGAGGTGATCCTTAAATCGGCTTATGATATCAAGCGTCAAAGTAATGAGCAGTATGATCACGACGATAATTTGCAAAAGGTTCATGATGACTCGGAGGCAGCCTTTCAAGCTTTTGGTGAAGCTCAGAAGCGATATGTAGAAGCTAAAAAGGCAGTGAAGGGGTCAAACTCAAAATCAGCAAGATCAGCGTTGAATGCAGCGACATCAGCAATGAAAGCGACAAAGGCAGTCTATTCAGCGAAGTCAAAGCAATACACTCAAGCTTTACATGGAAAAACAGATGTACAAGACTTTAATGACCGACAAGATCAACGAAAGGTAAAAGGCGTTCTTAATGATATGGTTCATGTAGTTAGTGGGAGTGGCTTGAAGGGGCGTGGTCTAAGAGGTGCTGGCGTTGCTCCATTGGAAGGTGCAATTCGTCGTGGAAGAACCTATAATCTCAATGAGATTCAAGTTTTGGCGACTCCAAGCGCCTACGTTTATCGTCAGCTGGGTAGCAAGTACATCCGTTTGCCTGATCTTGATGCTAAAACCCGTGTAATCGTACAGCCCCATCGATGTAAATGCGGACCTAAATGCCAGATCAGTGATAGTCTCCAAACCATGATCAGAACCCTTGTGTATAAGAACCACATCAATCAAGCCGCTTACGATAAGCTCAGTATCGATGATAAAAAGCTGTTTAAAGAGATCCTCGCCATTACTCATCTTCAGTACAACTTTCATGATAAGCTAACGGACCCTCTGGAGACACTTAGAGCTGAGTACGATAAACTTAAAGGAGAGATGGAGTTAGGGAATGACAATCCAAGTATCATCAAGCAACTTAAGTCTCTCACAGTAAATATGTACAGCAATCGAATGATTGACGATAAAGAGTTTAAGGAAATTATAACTCGACTACTGTAGAAACATGTTCTTCTTCAACCCACGCATTATTTCCAGTTCAGGTGGTAGCTATGGCGATAACGCCGATCTCAACGTCGCCGAGCTTAGAGCCATTATGAAGAATCTGATCATTCAAGATCGCCCCCAGAAAACTCAGGCAGCTGTTTGGGCTACTGACCTTGATAAGTCTATCAGGAAGGAGGATGCATCGACTCAGACAGAGGGTGGTCGCGTCTGGGCTTACCAACCAACAAAAAACTAAAACTGTGAAGACGTTCGCTATCTAAGCAATACCGCTTCGTACAAGTCTATTTGCACAGCCTCGATAGACTGAAATTTTATTATCGCTGATAGAAACCTCAAGTATGGCAGACTCTCCCTCGGGGTTTGGGTGGGGAGGAAAACACTATCACCAAGAACAGTAATTTTATCAGCTTGGAGCATGGTCGATCCCACAATCTGACGCGGGTCATCGGTAGTCGAATTCGTTTTGAGCTCTTTACTCGGTCCGCAACCCATGTTGTATATCACTACCAAAGATATTTTTTCGATAGGAAATCGGCACTATACGGAGGATGATCAACTTTGTGTCGTCTATAGTATCTCCTACGACGCTCTGGATCCTTATGATCAAGGTGTGAGTACGCTTTCAAAGGGGTTTGATCCCGAAATTGTTGGTATCTACTATCACCAAAATCAATTTTTCGTAGCTTTCCAGTATCAATGCGTACCCATACTCGATACTTCTTGGAACTTGATGGACTTAACTCTCAGCGCTCAATCCTCATGATTGCTCTATATTAGCCAAACGATTTTCCAGATCTTCAATCTCAGACAACATATGCTGAATCATTTTCATGTTGTATGCAGCAATCCGACTGTAATCAATGTTTAGCTGTTGCTTATCAGGTTCAAGCGTTGGATCTTTCCCTTCTTCGATATTATCCCTATAAAATATACTGATTAAATCGGTTAGGTGAGCTGAGACGAGGTCTTGAGCGATGAGGCCTACCTCTTGACCAGGGCGATTCTCCGATTCGATCCAGTCATACAAAACTACATCACAGGTATCGTAGAGACGCTTGATTCGATCGAGTGGCGCAATCTGGATGTTCTTCTTCAATCGGCGGTCGCTCGTCATCGCCATGGCTGTACAAGAGATGTATCCTCCGAATATACCGGCGACGCTGTATGTGATCGGTCCAAGAGCCGACTCTGTCGCGCCAGAGTCCGTTCGGAGCCTATAAACGGTTGAACCACCGGAACCAAAAACAAAACTGTTGCTACCTGATATATGCAGAGGAACGCTTGGTGTTGTAGTTCCAAGTCCTAAGCGCCCTGTCGTAGTTAAAATCATTGACGTCGAGTTATTGATACCAAATCGAAGATCATTATTAGTGTCATTACCGAACCAGGTCGCGTTGGTACTTGTACCACTCGATCCGTTGCTCACTTCGATTTGAAATTGAACTGGGGTTATATTCGATCCAGATAGGGTCATCATTCGGGTATAACTCCCATCTAAGTAGCTATACCCTGATCCTTTGATTGATATATATTCATTCGTTGCTGTAGAGTTGATACCGAGCTCTGTCAGCGATCCTACTGTCGTAATTTGCGATTGGTTGCCATATGCTAAGAACCCATTGATGAACCCACCGCAATCAATGTTTCCTGTCGTATATAGACTTGATAATGTCTGCGAGCTCGGAATAGATTTTAGGAAGCCAGAGAGATCATAATATGTCGAACCCTGTCGTAAGTTCGTGCAACTAATTGTACTGGCCGATACCATATTAATATTTGCGATATTTAATCTCGAGTCGCATAATAAAACTTTATTGGCTGTAGCACTGCCAAAACTAACTCCGGATATGTAGGAAACTAAGATCGTACGTATTCCCGTTCTGGCGATATTCTCGACAATCGATGTAGCTTGAAGCGCCTGTTATCGATATCGAGCGCGATGATCCACTGAACGATAAATTTCCAACTGAAGTGATATTCGGTTGAGAAGCTGTTTGTAGCGTACCAGTAATGTTAGTGGCACTTAGCGATGAAATGCCAGAGATATTACCTGAAGCATCCAGAACAAGAGCAGATCCTATCGATGCCGTTCCTAGCACTACTCCGCTAAGGTAGTTCATCCTGTAATCATCCTTACTCAAATACAGAGTTTGCGCGTAATCAAAGGTTAGATAACCACTGGTGTCCAATGTCAGATTGAACGCGGGGTTATAGATTGATGATTGAAAGTTGGTTGTAGATATCAAAAACCAGAACTCATTTTGTTTAATCCTATATAGATCAAACGATTTTAGTCATGAGCGCTATTCCAAACGACGGTGGTTCGCTACCGAAAAATTACAAGTCAGCCGCTATGGGTGATATCCCAGCACTTGTCATTAAAAAATTATTTAGAATGGTGGTCCTTGGTCCATCGTTCAATGGGAAGAACAATTTATGGATGTTCATTCTCAAGCATTCCCCTCACGTATTTGCTCATCTAACGATTATTGCTCGTAATCCGCACCAACAACTGTACGAATATTTGCGCGATAAGTTGGAAGACTTCATTACCTTCGCTGACCCCGATACCCCACCAAGCGTTTATCAAGTGCGACTTACTCCAATCAGTTCTAACAAGCCTGAGCTTGTCATCATTGATGACTACAGCAACGACAAGCTACTTCAAAAGAATATCTTCTCACATTACTACACCAGGGGCCGACACTTCAAATTGACTACCATACTCCTAAGCCACAGCTACTTTGCTACTGATAAGATGATTCGATTGAATTCGGAGTATGTAGCGATCCTAAAGGCTAATTCGAAGTGTGATCTTCAGATGGTTGTACGTGATTTCAACATCAAGGGCGTTGATGATCGATCAATCGTCTATTACTATAATAAAGCCACTGAGCGCAAAGGACAAATGTTGTTCATAGATTCTGTCAAAGGTCAAATCAGATACAATTTTGACAGACCAATCACGATTGAAGACTAATTTCAATTTATCGATCAGAAATATAGTTAGAATCATGTACTAATCAATATGGCAAGCTTTCTGAAACTTGACTCTACCAATCTCGTTAAAGATGGATACAATTCGTCTTGGAAGTATTCTTTTCCTGGTTCGGCTGCTGACTTTCGTGATGTAGCTTGTGCTGTTCAATCCATCACGATGTACACCTCCGAATACAATATCGATGCTGCTCAGTTCTGGAACAATAGCTTGAAGATCGAAGTTCCTACTGCCGGAACAACATCGTCAATCAGTATAACACTCCCTGATGGAATTTATACATACGTTGATATTAGTCGGAGCATTCAGATGGCTCTCGTTAATGCTGAAGCGTATTTGACCAATCCATCTGGGGAAAATGTCTTCTATATCCAATTATCAGAGAATAGCGTGTATTATGCTGGCCAGTTTGATTTCAGCCCCACACCAACGTCTCTACCTAGTACAGGTGGTACTTGGGTAAGACCTGCTTCAGGATTGTACTCCTCTCGAGGTACTGGTTGCTGACTACTATTCGTGTTCCTCGACTAATAATTGATAACGCGTCTTTTGGGAAGGTAGTAGGACTTCCTGCTGGTACGTATCCTTCTACCTCTGCGACGGTTGCAAGTGCTCAGCTCTCGAATATCATTCCTCAGATTCACCCTACCAGCTCATACATCGTTCGCTGTGATTTGATCAAAATGACTACGTTGCATCTGGCGATATTCTGAGTGCATTCGATCGAGGTGATGCTCAGGTAGGTCAGCTAATTTCATACAAGCCGAGTCAGTATGCTTGGATGAACTGTCTCAATGGCTCGCGTACCTCAATCACGATCAGTATCTATAATCAGAATGATCAGAAGGTCAAGTTCCGCGACACTTCCGTCTCAATCATGCTCTTGCTGAGACCAAAAAATAAGTTGGCTAACACTACTTGTTTTAATCAAAAGCTCATAATCAAAATGATCTAGCTATCACAGGCTTCTTGCTCATAGCTCGAATCTTAGCCATGTGATCCTTAGCTTCTTTTGAATCCTTAGCAAATTTCTTACCCTTCGTGGCTACTCCTATTCCATAACGACGACGGACCTCGCCTCGAATAGACTTAATTAGATCCCCACGCTCAGGCTTCGTTGCCTTACTCAGTAGAAACTTCTCTCCAGCATCAACTGCATCGGTTAGAACTCCTTTACGTTGTGCATAGGATAGAGCATGCTTTGCTGTCTTCCTCACATCTGCAATTGATAGACGGCCACCTTCTTTCTCCACATCGCTGTCAGAGTCGTATATGCCGACTCCTGTCAATGACTTAATTGCTGCTCTGACAGGGATTGCGGCTTGAGGAGCTCCAAATGCCGTTGCAAGAGCTGGGTCTGCTGCATCAAGTCCTTTGCTGAGTAATCCACTATTCTTTACAAATTTGAACGCGGAGGATAGACCAGACTTAATCTTACCCCAAATAGAGCCTCCTTGGGCTCGCTTATAACCCTTCTTAATTTCATGCCTGGTAATGTCAAGACGCACGCCGCGACTTGCCTTCCGAGCTGTGATCACTTTCTCATAAGAGGCTGGATGGAGATGGATAACAGAGCCACTACCCTTGAGTTGATCAGCTGTCAGACTTAGCTTACCAGTCTTGAGAGCTTTGGTCAGCTTGGGAGCTGGTACGTCGCTTGAAATAGTTAGTTCGCGATACATTATTGCTATATATTTATATAAATAGAAAATGCATACTATTCCGATAAATAATGTAGTATATTTATAGTAATAGTACATTTGTACCATGATCCGACATATCTATCGTATCATCCATTTGGAAAGCGACATTCAATACGTTGGTTCTACGTTTAATGAACACCGTAAGAGATGGCAGATGCATAAGAAACATTACCACGAATGGCTAAGTGATAAGCATAGGGGTATGGCAATCTACACTTACTTTCAACAACATGAGTTTGATAAGTTTAAACTGGTCCTGATCAAAAGCTACGAAGTGGAAGATCGTACTCACCTTGAGCCTATGGACAATTATGGATTAATAACATAAACTGTGTCAATAAGTATAATCCATTCAGAACCACTAAGCTCTATAATAGACAGTATAAGAAAGCATATCGAGAAGCTAACACAGAAGCCCTTAACGCAAAGAAAAATGAGAAGCACCACTGTGAATGTGGTGGAAAATATACGTTATCAAACAAAGCTGTCCATTCCACATCTAAGAAGCATCAAAAATGGCTAAGTCAAAATAGTTAAATTCAGATCTCTGAATCGATTTAATATACTCATCTTGTTTTTTTGTTTGCAATTTAACCAGAGCATACACCATATTCCACAATAGTTGCCATACGTACCTTGGTATTGTTTAGGGTTGTACTTACCGATTCCGTACTTTGTTGGGACTGCCTCGCCCATTGAATCGAAGAATTCACCATTATTAACGGCCGTCCAGTGTCCTACATCCATATTAGCTTGTCGTAGCAAAATCAGATATGTACCTTTCTTTGGGAGCGGCTTCGTTATCTCACTTGATTCAAAGATATCATCGAGATGTACCCCAATACGCTTGGCAAGTTCGATAAGATCGTGGTCGGGTGTGATAGGCTTGACGAGCTCCATAATAACTAATTTTGAAAAAGTATATTACATGTCATATAGAATCTCAACAATGAGTGAAACTCAACTATCCGACCAATATTTGTACCAGAGCTCTCTCAAGAGCGATCCGGAGATTAAAGTCTCCGCTGGCAAGCGTGTGCCGTTTGTAATCGATCTTAATCAAGGCTCGTACCAAAATGGCGTTATTACTATTGACGCTACGGCTGCCTTCGTGATGCGTACATCATGCTACCATACAAGGTATCGATGAAGAATACGCACGCTACAAATGTACAGTATGCAGCCAACCGATTTTGTGTTGCTCCCAAGTGTGGCAACTTTAACGTCATCGATTCGATGTCGCTTGAATTCAATGGTAAAACCATTGTCTCGATGGCAGACTACAAGCTGTTCTGGAACATTATCCGCGCTCAGACCGGGTACAGTCCTCAGTATGTCGAGAAACGTGGGGCTGAATCGTTTCTATACCCGGATGCTACTCAATCAACCAAGTCCAGCGCTACAGCTGTTAATGCTGGAGATGGGTATTCGAATAACACGGCAATATCGACCTCCTTCGTCGCTGGTACTGTTTCTGCTTCAGCGTCGGTTGCAAATGATGGTTTTGCAAAGCGTCTTCTTTCAAACCCTCCAAATGCTGGTGCTGACTCATCTACGACTTGGCCATCTACCGGTGCTGCTGCTGCAACAACTACCATCGCTAATCAGCTGGGACGTGGTGGTTTCGCAGCTGAATCTGGTGCTGCTTGTGCTATTATGGGAACGTGGAACTATATGTTGAAAATCAAACTTGTGGATCTTCACCCGACTTTTAAGGAGCTTGACTTGATGGCTAACCCACAAATCCGTCTTCGTTTCCGCGTTAATCAGGGCACTTCAGCTATCGATATTGATAGCTCCCTTAGAATGACGCTAACGAGTACTACACTTTCGAGCGGTAATACTTGTCCATTTATGGTTGCTTCATCTGCAAGTAACAATCCAATGAATAGCGCACTTTCTGTTGCGGGTTCGATTGCAGTTTCTTGGGGTGCTGTTGCCAATGCACTTGAACCCACTATTGATGGAACTTACATGCCTTTCACTACGTCTCGCCTGTATGGACTGTTAGTAGTAATAGCCATCACATTACACCGACAGTTTTTTTTCTTAGCTTTATTTAACAAGGAGAATAGGGCTAACCGCTTCTAATGCAATGCTACGACTTTGACGACACAACCTCTCGACCACCTTAGAACGAGAGAAAGCGCCACCACTTCAGAAGTAGTTTTAAATGCTCTCGTCTCTTTAGAAGCGACAGCCGGTGGTTTCAACGAGGACAACCTCTCGACCACCTGAGAGTGAGAGGAGCAGGCAACACTTCAGATATAGTTTCACAACCTCCTTGAGACTGAAGAAGACTCGGATAGATTTTGAAAACCAAATTCAGATTGATCCTGAAGGATAAACTACTAAGTATATAGGCAAGGTTTCAATATTAACAATGTGCAACTTTATTATGAAAACTGGTGTGAGCTGTGTCCAAAATCGAAATCGAAGGAAAGGTGCTGGATCCACCCGATAAGTAAATTCCCTGTAGCAGTATCGGATATTGATAAAGCAGAGAAAATGATGGATATTATTTTTAAGGCTCGACTCCATCATAACGTTTCATGTCCATGTGGTAAGTATATGAAGCGTTGGAATTACGCGCATCATTGTACTTACTCAAAGCATAAAGCTTGGGTTTTGACCGTGCCAGCTTCGGAGAACGAGCATTTATGGAGCATAAAACCACTCGATGTAAATGCTAACATCTTGGTGAATGATGAGCGAACTAATGGATTTACTTCAATGCAATGAATCCAGTCATACTTTTTTTTCCTTTCAAGTTTCATATGGGTTATTGAGAGAAAAAGAAGTCATTGTCTTACATCAGCTCATCAATAGCAGCACATAGCTTCGGCGCCTTTTCAGTTACGAATTTGGATGCACGCAACCACTGTAGATATTGTTCATCAATAGCAAATACTTGCTTTACGGACTTGCCCTTGTACTTCCCGAAATTTAGAAGGTACGATCCATCATCGGATCCATTTGCAAACTTGCTCATAAGAAAATTGGCAATTTCCTCATCTAAATTTGGTTGATTACGAAGCCAGCGACACTAGCTAAGATCCTTTTCGTACACCGTCTGGATAGAGCAGTCTTTGTACTTGCCGAACGTAATAGTTGTGTCCATGGTATCTATATAGATAGCTAGCATACTTTATCAAAATATTAATTATTTAAGCCGTAGTGAAATCAAGAACCTCACCCGTTAGACGATCGTAGGAGAGCTCTTGCTCACTCACAACCACTACGAGCATGTTTGTACCCTGGCAACCAGCATTAACACCTTGGACCTCAATCGCCTGAGGTACATCACGTTCCGTTAGGCGACTAACGTCAGCAATCAGAACGCGGTTAGTTAGCGACCAGGTCTGATAGACAAGAAGACCATTCACCAGCTCAGGAGTCAGATCACCATTAATCGAAGCAATCTTAGCGATTTCATTAGTGAAGTGGTGGAAGTCATAGTCGTGGCTGATGTCAAACGTCTGCTGGGAACCAATACGAACGTTAAAGTTGCGGATACTGGAACCAGGGTGAAGAGTCCAGGGAGCCGAATCAAACGGACCCTGGAACTCTTGTACAGCCGCGGAAGCGAAACTACCAGTCAGCTCAGCAAAGGGAGGAGAATAACGTACTTAGCATTCTTAACAGAAGCCAATAGCTGAAGATCGAATGCAGCATTAAGCTGAGTCGATTGCTTACCAGTACCAGCACGCTGGTAGGACCATTGAGCATAGCAATCATTGTATCGAACCTTCTTCACAGGCTTGGAGATAATTGCCTGAGGGTTCTCAAGATGTACGAACGGTACGTACATACAGACGGGAAGTAGTGAATGGCATGTAAGTACCATCAATATTAGGCTCAAGCGCATTGACAACAGCACCCCACGAAATACTGAACGGGGCAGAAGCAGCAAAAACACCAGCCATAGGACTACCAGTAGAAGATGCCGCAACCATCACAGGACACACATTACCACTCGCGAGAGTAGTACTGGTTAGCGACATGCCCTTCGAAGCATTTACAGCAACAGACGAAGTATCCTGTTGACGCGGAAACGCAGGCGGATTTGAGGGTTAGCCATCAAATCGAGCTCCTTGAAGATCGGATGAAAATCAGTTAGCTTAACCTTAAGCATGTAGTTGCACGCTCCCATAATAGCGTTAGGAGTAGCAGCACCAGCTACGAAAGCACCACGAGCCGTTTGGTTAGCGATGGTAGTAGAGGCAGCAACGCCGCCAACCGAAGGCCGCGCCGTAGAGAAGTCAGAGCCAGCATTAGGAGGGTTCGATAGAAGTCGGCGAACAAAGCCATCATTAGGGATAGATGCTCCACCAGTGGGTTCGGTGGTAGTAAAAGAAGATGAAAATGCGGTAGTGCTAGTGTATCCATCTCCAGTAGTCGAGCTGGTGGCAGAGCTGTACAAAGCGGACTGAGCGGCATCAGGAAATAGGAAGGACTCCGCTTCATGCTTTTCAACGTACTGAGGACTATACTCCGTCTGAGCACGGACATTGTTCCAAAACAGCTTGTAATCAGCCATCGAGACAATGGTCTTGTCATTGAGTTCCAGCGACATTCTATCAAAGACATTCCAGTTGCCACACTTTAGAGTAGCACAGAAACGATTGACAGCAGCGGTCTGAGCAGTAGCACCATTCTTCATCGATACCTTGTAAGGGAGCATCATGTAAGCATCGCGAAGACAGGCGAATCCTTCAGAACCGTTAAGCTGAGCAGTAGCATCAATGGTAATGACACCATTCTGGTACGAACCCTGATTCAGATCGATAACAAACGGTACTCGTTTGCCAGAAGATACCTTGATCTCCGGATCGCTCTTGAGCGAGCTCTGGTACAAATATTGGTCGGATAGTTGAGTTTCACTCATCGTTGATTGAATATGGTTTCTAATATAGTTTGAACGAAATTAATTATTATGAGCGACCTTATCAAGCCGATCACGTCCGATCATGATCTGATCGATCTCGCGAAAAAGCTTGGCGTACATCTCGATGACATCTATGAATCGAATGAAATAACAAAACCTGTCTCAAAGAAAGGTTCATATCTGGTTCTACTACAGCCACCTAACCTCGAGGTTGGCCACTGGACGGCTGTACATGATGGGGAGTACTTTGATAGTATGGGAGAGGCAGCTCCAACAAAGTATGGTATTGGAAAAAAACAATCCCAAGCAATACCAAGTACTTACGGGGATTATTTTGGTCTCCAGTGATATCCCAGGCTCCAAGCTGACCAAAGCTTTCAAGACTGGTAAGCTAAGTCTTACAGCTAACCAACTCAAGGGTAGTGGATCAGTTATCCATCTTCACCCCGCCTCATATGAGAAGGCACTCAAGGCTCGCAAGGCAGGTCGCGGTGTGCGTCTGGACATTACAAGACATGAAGTCAAGAGAGGATACAAGCGAGCTCAAGGAGGTTCTATCTTGTCCACGGTATGGGGCGACATTAAATCTGCATTCAAGTTCGCAAAGGACTCTGGTTTGCTATCCAGAGCTGCTGATGTTGCTGTCCCCGCCCTTGCAACCGCACTCGGAGCTCCACAGGGTGCTATCCCAGCACGAGCGGCAATTCGTTCCATGACTGGTATCGGTGTTTATGATTCTGATAGTGATAAGGAAGGAGGTCGTCTAACTATGACTGATGTTAAGAAAGGAGCGAAGCGTGCTCTTTCGTATGCTAAACGTAGAGGAATTCTAACCGATGTAGTCGATTCTGGGGAGATGTACCTACTATCTAAGGCGACCAAGCCTGAGCATGGAGACCTAATCAAATCTATTCGAGGTGAAGTCCGTCGTCGTTATGGAGTAGGCGTTGCCAAGCCAAAGAGTAAGAAATTTGCTAAGGGTTCCCAGGAAGCTAAGGATCACATGGCTAAAATTCGCGCAATGCGTAAGAAGCCTATGGTAGCTGGATCATTCCGTTTGTGAGAAGAAAAAGAAGCATTAGCTAACTTATTTTCTTGGTCTCAGCAACAACATTATTGAGACTGAAGTATCACGGAAGATTACCTTCTTGTCATTTTGGATATAGATACTGATAGTAATTGTAGAGCGAGATCCATTATGGCAATTCATCCATCCATACTGACTCGGTTTATATGAAATAAGCTGTCCAATTGCTGCATCACCTCTATCAAATGCACTGACAATATCACCAGATGCAACGTATTCATTTTTGAAGAGATCGCAACGTACGATGTATGAACTGGTGGGGTGAATCTGAGGAATGATGTTAGACAGCTGAGCACTTGCAACGATCGCTGAAGCAGCGGGATAGGTACCTGCGGTTAGACCAACTACCTTTCAAACTCAACATTATCGATAATAAGACGAGGGACGCGAGCTGTGGTAGGTAATCCAGTACCACCAGATGAGTATAGACCAGTTGCAGGTCTTGTCCAAGTACCACCGATAGTTGGCAAAGTTGTCGGGGTAGGGGAAAAATCTACCTGACAAGCGTAATAGACACTGTTTTCACTCAGCTTTAGGTAGAAGACGTTGTTTCCTGATGGGTCGATCAAATATGCGCCAGCATTGACAAGGGCGGTCTGAATACTACGATTAATATCATCATAAGAATAAATACCATCCGGGAGAGTAATGCTGATAGTAGAGGTGGTAGTCGCAGTCGGGACTTCGATCTTGAAGCTTGTGTTTTGGAACTGCATCGCGTCGATATTATATTCCGAGTTGTACATGCTAATGCTTTGGACTGCACATACTACATCACGAAAGTCAGCAGCTGAACCAGGGAACGAGTATTTCCAAGTTGAGTTGTAGTTATCTTGAAAGAGATTAGTACTGTCGAGTTTCAGGAAGCTCACCATTTTAGTTGTATATTTATGAAATCATATTTAAGCGATAATCTGATAAATGTAAGACTTTATATAGATGTGATAGGCCGCGTATATAAGATTACCAACGAAGACGAGTCGATTGTTTATGTGGGTAGTACCACCTCTACACTGAGGAAACGATGGGGTCAGCACAAAAGTGCTTTTAGTGCATGGATGGAAGGCAGAGAGTTAACGTCGTGTTCTATCTATATACACTTTAAAGAGTTTGGCATTGATAACTTCATGATCACTCTCATAAGCGAGCATGACATCGGCAACCGTGATCAATTGCGTGAGTTTGAACAGTTATTAATCAATCGAACTAACTGTGTAAATCAACAACGAGCAATTAAAACTATTGAAGAGCATCAAGAGTACCAGCACAACTACTATGTCTCTAACGCCAGTAAACTTCAAGAATATCAACGACAATATCGAGCTGAAAATAGAGAACGAGTATTGGCTCATAAAAATGAGAAAAGGGATGCGATTGCTGGTCTAACTATTCAAGAGATAATAAAGCAAGACACAGACGTTCTAAGAAGCACCTGCGCTGGGTGGAGGAGCAAACTTAAAGACCGTCGGGATTGATTACTTCGTTTAAATTGTACTGAGCTGACTCTTAACGATATCTAATAGTAACACCTGACCTTTTCCACGACCGATTGCTTTATTGTGTGCGATCACCATTTTATTGTCATCGATATTATTGATATTGAAGTCCTTGACCACCATCTGTAAATCACGCTTCGAATTAGCTTTTAGGATCGCTACGTACTCTGAATTCAAGCGAACCATCTTATCAGTAGCAAAGTAGCTGTGGCTAAGGAATATGGTACTCAATTTAAAATGTCTTCCGCGAGTGAAGTAATGTGAAAATATATTCTTCTGAAGTAGCTTATCGTTGCTATAGTCAACTATGACGATAAGCTCAGGTTTGATGGAACTCATAAGTGTATGGCGTACTTGATCGACTTTAGGTGGTGTATCGGGGTCAGCGAAAGTAATAAAATCTTCCAGTTTATCTTGGAGGTATTCATACAACTCTTGGTGTGGATTACGGGCGATGATCGTTAGATGCGCGAATACGTGTGGGGAATGCTTGAGGATGAACATACAGAGATTGTTCTTCCCACTGAACGAGGGACCAAGGACAACCATTCTAAACAACCTTTTGATTTCAAGCGCAGGGATGTCGCCCATACCAGCAGACTTGAATTTCTTTGGCAAGGAAGCGCCGAAATCTGGAATACCGCTCATGATCGTGTCTTTAATCACTCGGTCTATATAGCTCGAGACAAAAATAACTATGAGTTCAAGTTTCTCTTATCCCCAACCAATTTTACATCGCCTATCTATAACCCCGCATTCTATCTAACGTTGGATGCCAGTGGATATCTTACCTATGAGTATGCGCAGACGCTTTACCTCGATAAGAATTATTATCGCTTGTCTTATATTACAGGGATTACCCAAGGAACAGCAACACAAGGTGTAGCCCTTGTTCTAGGTACTAATAACGATATTAGTGGAATTGGAGCATTGTCATGTAGCAGTCTAACTGTTAATGGTTCCAGCGTATCATCGCCCCCATCGTACCTAGTCGGGATCATGCCTGGCACGGCCGCAAACAACAAAGCGTTGGTTCTTGGAGCCTCGGGAGAAATCGGAACAATAACATCGCTGACAGCAACTAATATCTATGGAACGCTACAGACCGGAACGCAAACAGGTATCACATCTTTAGGAACGCTTTCAGGGCTGACTATCGGAGGCAATCTAACTTTTACAGGAGCATCGCGAACGATAACTGGTTTGAGCAGCATCTCGGCGACGACTCTCACTGGAGCTGTTTCAGGCTCTCAAACAGGTATTACAGCTGTTGGAACGCTATCTAACCTAACGCTTTCGACAGCTGGAACGGGCCTTCAGATACCATCAATGAAATTTTGGAACTCAACGACATCATTGTACGATACGTTCAATCACTCATACTACATCGGAGTATCTCTGGGAGGCGTTGTAGCTTCTAAAGCTCTGGTAGTCGATTCAAACAAGGATATTGGTAGTATCCGTACCATCGATGCTGAGAACATAAATGGAAGTGTATCGGTATCTAGTACCCTCGGCGACTTTGGCGGTCTTCATATCAATTCATCGCTCGTTATTACATCAAGTCGAAATATTGTTAATATCGGGACGATCACAACTTCGGGTAAGATCAATTCTACAGGGTATCAAATCTCTGGATCAGATGTGATAACTTCGAGTGGCATATCAGGAACGCTACTTACAGCACCTCAGCCCAATATTACGTCAATTGGAAAGCAAACGTTGCTAGAAGCTACGGCTGCCCGTTATGAAGTAGCCGCTGGTACTACTGGGAGAGGATCCGCTGGTACTACTGGGAGAGGATCCGCTGGTAATTCAACATACCCGATTTAAATCAGAAACGATTCTGACACGATCGGCGCTATTGCAGGTATCTCTCTCACGGTTGATGGTACAATCGCTGACGCCATGCCGCCAAGCTGCGTTATAGTCGCTATTCGATCCACTGGGTCGTATGCCACGTGCAATTTAAAGTTTTTTACTCGAGTGGGATCAGCTGCATATGATCCTATAACGGAGAGAATGGTTATAACTCAGGGAGGACGTGTTGGCGTCGCAGCTGGATCACCTGAATCGCAATTGCATGTTATCGCGAGTTCATCAAACCTCTACGGATCATGGCAACGAGCTCAGGAATGGTGGAATGATCGCGCAACGCCGATTAAATGCTGACTCATCATACACAATGAGGACGGTGGAGCAGCAGCTAACGGCGTATCGTTTGGGACATACACGAATGACAATTTGCGTTTCTTTACAGCCGGTGGTAATGCAATGCTTCTGAGCACAAGCAAACGACTTGCAGTCGATCGTGAAGATCCCGAAGCTACAATCCACTCTGGGGGTGCCATATGGGCTGACGATGCGTTTCACTGCAAGGGCAACGCGAGCAATGCATACTATCGATGGAACTGGGGTCTCAGCAACTATCCAGCCATCGGGAATGACGCAACAAGCGGAGCGGTTCGAATTGGATCATGCAATGCTTCTTATATATGGCAGAGCTATATCTCTGTCAGGGCTGGCAGCTTCACGAACGCGAGTGACCGTCGCATCAAACGAGACATCATTGACATACCCTATGGCTTAGCTGAGGTTATGCATATGCAACCAAGGAAGCTTGCTATGAGATCTGATGATTCATTGCATGTGGGATTTATCGCCCAAGAGATGCTCGAGATCATACCTGAGTGTGTGTCGGGGGTTTAATCGCCTGACGATGAAATGAATGACTCAAACGAGCCGACAAATCCTATGGGTATCGATTTAGCATCATTGGTATCAGTATTGGCGAAAGCTATTCAAGAGCAGCAAGCTCAGATAGAGGAATTGAGAGCAATAAGCAAAGCTTAGTGCCCTTGACACGGCTTGGCGCCCTTTGTCGTCAGACAAATTATCGCTGAGTGAGTATAGACAATGGTCGCGTTCAAGTTTTGAGTTTCTCAACGAAAGGGGAAAAGTATGATGCTTTGTTTGCTGATGGTCGCATTGTATCTTTTAGGGGTATTAAGAGGAATCCTCAGCCTTATGCACAATACAATGATCGTACGTCGTTGAAAGCGTATCAAAATTGTGCTCATAAGGATAAGAAGCGGCGTGAAGCGTACTACACGCGACATGGTCCAATAGGCGAAGAAAACCCATACACAGCCGACTAGTTTTCCAAAACTTTTTTATGGTAGATGATATAGGAATCATGGGTTGTATGCCAAGTAAAGAGATCAAAACGAATTTAATGTCTGATAATCCAAATCAGGTTATATGATCAACCATGCTTAGAGCGGATCTGATAGAAGTCTTAGGGGATTCAGTATTCCTACCAATCAAAAATGCTGATGGTGAGGATGCTATACTTGAAATATCTATCAATGATAAAAAAAATCGAAGTCCATCGAGGATATCGAAATAAACTCGTGCGGAGTGGTATTAAGTAAGCTTAGAGCCCTTGGCTCGGTGCTGGCGCCCCTTGCCTTCAGGTAATTGCTTAGATAGCAAAAAACGTCTTCACGGTCTTTTTTTTTCTTGGGTTGGTAAGCCCACATACGGCCACCTTCGGTTGGGGTCGAAGCAACTACCTTCCTGATTGACTTATCGAGATCAGTGGCCCATACAGCGGCCTGAGTCTTCTGAGGGCGGTCATGAATGATAAGATTCTTCATGATAGGTTTGAGTTCAGCGACGTTGTTATCGGCGTTATCGCCATAGCTACCAGTTGAGCTGGAAATAATGCGGGGGTTCAAGAAGAACATGGTTATAGTAGTCTCGTGATCATTTCTTTAAATTCTTTATCATCGATGAGACGATTGCTGTACATATCTACTGTGAGCGACTTGAGCTGCATGATGATGCTCGGATTATCATTCCCAAGCTCAACCTCCCCCTTGAGCTTGTCATACTCAGCTCGAAGTGTTTCAAGTGGATCCGTGAGCTTATCGTGGAAATTGTACTGGAGATGAGTTATGGCAAGGATCTCCTTGAACATTTTTTTATCTTCGATGCTAAGCTTGTCATACGTAGATATGATTCTTATATACAAGACTTCGGAGCATTGATTGAAGACTATCACTAATCTGACACTTAGGTCCGCACTTGCGTCGATTAGGTTGAACGATAACAAGTGTCTTCGCATCGAGGTCAGGAATACGGATGTACTTGCTACCGAGTTGTCGACAAACGTAGGCACTTGGCGTAGCTAAGCCCTGAATGTCGTTCAGATTGTAGGTTCTTCCACGTCTGACCACCCCGTCGAGGGGGGCTACACCTGCTCCTCTTAGACCACGACCTTTAAGCCCCTCTCCGCGAGAACGCTTTGCGAACTCGTCATCTTCCTCGATCTCTTGAGCTGCATCGCTGTATCTTGTAGCCTTCGCGTTAAATACAGCTTTAGTAGCTCTCATAGCTGATTTCGCTGCCTTTAGTGCCGATCGAGCTGATTTTAAGCTATTTCCTTTGACAGCATTCTTTGACTCATGATATCGCTTTTGAGCCTCACCATCTTCCTGATAAGCCCGTTCAGAGTCATCGTGAAGCTTTTGAAAATTAATTTTAAATATGGTTCAATACCTTGTCGTCTGATATCATGAGCCGTATTCATGATTGCTTCATTCAATGTTTTAAGATGGTCATCAAGATTTTTGCGTCTTTGTTGATCAAGATTCTTACTTTCAACCAATGTTGCTGCTTCCTCATCATTTGATGGGAGTGGATACTCAACTTCCTTAAGATATTTATCCGAATCCTCAAATCCATCGAGCAGCGACAGGAATGTATCCATCCATCTGATATTCTTCATCAATCCCTTCCACGCCTCTCCAGATACTTGCTTGTGTTTTCCATTTCTAATATTCAATGGTCTGGTTTCAGATGGCTCACCAAAGTAGTATTCAGGATGAGTTTTAACAGTACCCTTAGCCTCAACGGTAGGTTTGAGTCTGAACGGGATTTTAACATCTTTAGAATTGATTTTCCTGTAATAATCAGTTAAGATTTGTTTAGCATCATTGTCGGCGTTAGATAGACTTTGATTCATATCTTCATCAATTCCAGTCATTGTACCCTGGCGTGTCTCTCCTTCACCTTCTGTGAAATCATTCACATCAATATCTTTCTCCTCAACCCCGATCACTTCTAATTCAAGTCCTTTCGATCTGACCATATCTACAAATGATTTGAGTGTAAGTTGCCAATTGACCTTCTTGGTGATAGCCGGCTTCATTTGATTACTTTCCTTACCAATAACACCAATAAAACTTCCCTTGATCCACACATAACCGTTCGCATCAAAAGGGGTTGCGTTGTTGGTTCCTTTGAGGATAGGAACAATCTTCTTCATTAAACCATTGGATTCAAGTAGTTCCTTGTTTTTAGCAACGATCAAATACATTTTTAATTTACTATCAGCCTGATCAGAAGTTGTGGATGTTGTATTATCGAAGAGAAAGCTGTCTTCAAGCCGCTGTTTGCTTTATTTATAGTCAAGCGGTGTGCTTGATAGGCTACGCTTATTACCAATAAGCCTCTCCCATACCTGATGCGGTGCATTTTTATCCTCTTTACGCATCTCACTTCGCTCACGTTTCTCATTGACATAACTGAGGAATCTAACATCGTTTGTGATGACAAATCCAATATGATCGTATGTCTCTTCCCAATCAATGCTTGGAACTAAAACAATCTTGTTCAATCTAATACTGTATGTCTTAGCTCCGTTTCCAATATAATACTTCGTTAGCTGACGTCCATTAGAAGCAAGGGGATGAATACCGAGTTGAGCAAGAATCGGATAAACCTCAAATATTTCCCCAACCGCTTTCTTAAATTCGCTTTGAGAGATTTGCTCATCATCGCTAAATAGAGTATCAACTGTTGGTGATTCATCCTCACCAACCGCGACATCTGATGTAATAGGTCGAGCTTGAACGTTTTGATCATGTTTTTTAACACGAGGAGTGTTAGTTCCATTTTCTACTGTTCGAGCACTATTATCGACTCCAACATCTACCATAGGGGGGCGAACATTTACTTCGGGATCAGTTGATACATCAGGGTTTATGTTGGAGTTTTCATTATTCATATTTTTTTAAAGTCTGATTGGGCAATCACCTGATCAACATATCATTCAAGGTTTGCTTAACTTCTGTTGGAACAGGCCCGTCAGGACCAACACTCATATTGATCTGAGTGGATTCAGTTGATTTCTTCGCTACAGTAGTGATACCATTGGTAATATCCGTCGCCCACGATGCACCTTCGTACATTTCACGCTTCGCATTAGCTTGCCGAACACGACGTTGAGATCGTTCAAGAAGCTCCTGTCGTTTCTGCTCTCTCTGAGCGAGGGATGTAAAATTGGGGAACATTGTGTCTATATCATCAGAATCATAAAAGAATGAGTAGATAATTACCAGTAGCTTGGCATGACCGAGTCGTGACGAAATCAGACATAAGAATGACAGATGTGATTTCGCTCATTTAGATGGCTTAGGTAACGATCCTTGATGCAGTGGAAATGAACGCCAAATATTGTCTCCAATTCTTATCGATACTTACGGCTAACTGCTGTCTTACGAAAATTTGAAGCTGCATCAAGATCCAGCTACTCGTTTTTAATTCGGCTCACTTCCTGGATGATCCACAACTTTCGCCGTAGCTTAGCAAGCTCACGGTCCTTTTCTAATCAGCTGGAACACATTATGAAGGAATTACTATATATATCAAGTCATATATGTTTCCAAAAATCTCACCAAAAAAAACTTCAAATAGTATACTTGAGTCAAAAGCTTACAGAGGATGTCTCTATCGAATTTATTTACAAGCTGATTATGACTCATTTTTTTGACGCGGGGTGAAACCCCCGTCCGGAGCGACTACGTCAGCTCTTTGTTGCCTCCCAGTACTCCTTTTCAAGAGTCGATCTCCTGTTTTTGTTCATTAAACGGAGATTTGAGACTGGCTCCCACGAATCAGGTTCATTACCAACTCACTGAACCTAGTATCTGTACTTTCCAGTTCGCAACTTTTTGTGGTCTAAGATCTTCTCTGCTTCAAGGATATCACCTCGGTTGATGGTTGCTTCAGTCGTCGCCGATTGCACCATCTTGAGATCATTGGGAGCCTTGTAGAGTGTGTGCCCATTTTTTTACTTGGTTTGGACGCGATAACCATCCATTCCAACAATCGAGTACACGGCTTTACTCCACCTAGCAGATTCCTTATCAAACGTCCTCTTCTTTAGTCGGTAAAGGACATTGGTACCAAGCTCGAGCTCATTATCAATTTTATCAGCTTCTGCCTGGTTATGGTTCAACTCAGCCTCAATTACCTTGCCTTTGGCTTCATTGGGTGTCATTCCAATTGATCGATGAGAAGTGGTGTTGTAGTTAGTAATAATGTCGCTGATGAGCTTTTGCGTAATCCTCTGAGGAGACATTTTGGTTAGTCTCTGCTTCAGCGTTCTATTGAAGCGCTCGATTTTCCCCATAGTACCGTGATCACCAGGCTCATTGTTGAAGCGTTCGATCTTCTTTGCTTTAAATAATTGCTGAGCTTTTGAGCTCCGATGCGGGAGTTAATGTTGATACCAGTCAGAATCGGTTATTTTCCCCAGAACGCAAGGTCGATTTGCCAAGAATACGGGTTATGTGAGGCGATTTCGAACCCATCGAATCCCTACTTTTGCTCTTGGAATCTCTGAATTTCTAACTGTGTAGCATACCAATCCTTCACCAGTTTTAGAGTTATCTTGGGATCTAACTCACGAGCCTTCTCATGTAGAGCCTGAGCATCGATATAGCCAATTTTAGTGTCATAGTAAAGTTTCGTAAGTATCTCATCCATGGTATATGCTAGATGGACATAAAAAAAATGTGATAGCTTGGATAGCGATTAAATATTAAGAGCTACGGTAGTAATACCATCCTCAAGCACAAGCCGCTTGTCATAGAAATATGATAGCGCTGTCTTTGTCTGACCGTAGGTGATGATAGATTTAGTCTCTTTCGACAGTCTAAACCCCTTGTTAGTGCCTTGAAGTGTGATACGATCTCGCACAACAGACTCGAACCCATTAGGGCTAAGAACATCACTATTGCGTCCACGACCCTGTTGCACACCCTTGGCTGAAACCTTGACCTTGTACGATTCGTCTGGTAGATAGCAGATGTAGTTTTTGGAGGATAATGAGACCATAGCATCACCTGACCATTCATCCTTAAATAGACCAGGGGTACGACGATCAAACTTAGCCACATCCGTGTTATAATCACGTGGGAGCCAATCATACTTGTGCTGTTTGAGTGCTCACGTAGATCAGGTTTGATACAGTCTTGGAATGGATTATCACAACTGAACGCGATGTAGGCGGAGTCCGTTTCCATCTCCAGATACTGAAAGTCTGAACGATCGAAGTAAAAGTCGATGCAATCATAGTAGAACTGGAGCATGCGTAGCTTAGCGAGCTGGTAGATAGCAATCGACAAATGGATCGGGTTCTTGTGCTTTAACCTGCGCTTCATCATAGTAAGCTCGCAAGCATCGTTGAGCTCCTCTAATCCATGAAAGGTGAAGTGCTCACTCTTTGAAGCAACTGCCTTCTTATCTGACTCATACTTAATTTCCTTGAGCTTGCTCATGTCCATTCCAGATCGACCAAAAGCACTGTTCTCTACTAGATTTATCATCTCAGCAATCATAGCCTTGGACTTGTCAACATCACCCTCTCGCCGAGCGCTAGACACAGCTTCCATGAATGGAGCAAATGCCTTGTGTGAGCTAGCTTTGATGAAGCTGTATGCCTGGGCGATTTCCATACCATGAGATAGGTACCACTTGAGCAAAGGCGAGTAGATTAGGATTTTCTCACCAAAGCAGCTACCAATCAATTTGCGAGCTGGCTTCGATCTGCTTTTCTCTCGTGTTTGGTTGTAGTCATACATATGTTTACCAATGATACTCTCATCCGTACAGTCAATCAGTGTATTTTTGAAGATGGGGATCATCTCACCAAAATACTGCTTCAAGTGTTCTGGTGTCTGAATATCACTCTCGAGAAAGCCGAAGATCTTATTGTTCTTGATGTCCTCAACAATGTCTGGATAAGCTTCGATAGTTGAAAGTCTTCCGCATGGCATGTCATTACCGAGAGCCCCGAGGTATAGAGCATTACCATCGTACCCGATTACCTTCTTACACAGCTTCCCACCACGAATCTTTGTCTCATTGCGCTTAGCGTAGCGATTGAAGATAATGGATGGACCACCAGCAATGTTAGCTTTCATCTTACCGTAGATGTCCTTCTCCTCCTTGTCAATGGAATAGACCAGTCGCTCTGAGTTGAACTCGAGCAGCTTCTTGTAGCGGAAACCCTTGAGAGACATATCCTTGCGAGCGGTGTTGCACGAAATACAACTAATCAAGATGTTGCCGTCGATGTGCCCAAGCCTGTTATTGATTCGATCAGCTGAGACAGTTTCAGTGCTCAAAGGTCCGTAGCAAAGACCACAAAGATACTTCTGTTGATTTAACAGTATATCTAGGTGTCCTAACGTCATACCAAACTCGCGCTTAGCCTCAACATCCTGACTCTTGTAGCCGCTCATACGCTTGCTAGGGAATCGAAACGCTTAAGGAGACGTCTTACTAGGATATTGGAGATTGTCGAAGCATGTTTGATACATGACTTTCTCCGAGAGACCGGGTAGGGATACACCATCAGCAAACATGTCAAGTTCAAAACGCTTGAATAACTCACGCTGAGCCTTTATGGCATTGATGAAAGGTACCACATCCAAGTTGTTGTACCAGATCAGCAGGTCCTTGATCGACTTCATCCCATAGTGCTCCCAGACGAATTGCACGCGCTTATAGTCATCATCGCTGATGCTAGTTCCACGGAGATCGCTATCGAAAGCTGACTTAGGAGGAATCGTAGTCTGACTTAGAACGTTGAACGAGGTAATGAACTCGTACGGGAAAATGCCCTTACCTAAGCCGCAGACACATCGAATCTTGTTGTCGCATTTGCAGTCGCCTAGATATGTGCTGAGGTACTTTGCATAGCTCGTACCAGCTGGTACATAGTTGGTAATATCGAGCATTTTCATGTTCGAGGTCGCAATACACATGTAGCTAGGATTTTTGAATACCGATTTGATGTTGTCTGTTCCAATAAAGGCGAAGAGATCGTTCTTAATCAGATTTACATCGTAGCGACCGCTGTTGAACCCAAGCACTGGAGCTTGATCAAGGTGCTGCTTTATCCTACCATAGTCAGACCTCTGCTTACCAAACCCGAGGGTGCTATGGAAGTCGAAGAAGCTGGCATATCTCCCTTCTTTAATCCAACCATCCACATCGATCATCTTATAAATCTTGTCGAGTTTAGCACCTGGAATCTCCATACCAGTCAAGCCGTGAGCATCGATAATTTTCTGCAGGAGGATCTCGTACTTGTGCACGTTGTACTGCTGGATCTTGATCGATACCTGGTGAATATATTCGAACATGTCCGTTAGTAGCATCTTCGGTTCATCGCTGACGAAGCAACGCACCTCCTCGATTAAGCTATCCGATACAGATACTGATACGGGGATATGCTCATTGGTGAAGACAGTATTTTCACCATGCTGTGTCATAACTAGCTATAGAATGGCCTCAAAGTCATACACGAGATAATGATCTAGGTACTGGTCAATGCCCTTGATGGAGTACTTGTTTAGCATTGATCGAATAGCGTTCGGGGCTGGTCTATAGATAGTTGGCTCAGCTGGAAAGCTCTCGATGTTTACAAGCTCACACTGATTTTTGGCATGGTCGCGTAGCTTAGTAGAGCTAACGAAAATCATTTCACACTTCGAGCATTGGTACTTGGACTGAAGTATATCAACGTTCTTGATGTACAAAGCATGATTCTCATGTGATAGAATATCCATAGCCACTCCTTCTCTCTTCAAACGACGGATACACTCAACATTACCGATCTTTACATCCATTGAGTAGACGTTAATACCGAAATGAAAGCATTCCTCAAGCTCGTCGAGCTGTAGGAGGTCAAACGGCTTAAAGCTACGGAACAGACTAAGCGTATAGCTGATACCCTTGCAGGAGCAGTAGCGCTTGAATACTTCCTTCACTTGGGCCTGGATCCGACGAGGATCTTTCTTAGCATGCTGATGTAAGTACCATGCGATACAGTGGAACACACACTTGTTATTGGCCTTGGGGAAGTTGATTACGTGCTTGTTTCGCGGATATTCTGTGGGATAACAGCTTCGCTATCGCCGACTGCATGCTCACGAAAGTAGATGTAAATTTTGAACCCAGTGATTGACTTCAGCTTATACCCCGATTTGGGGTAGTTCAGCGTGTTAGCCAACTCCATCGACCTGATCTCTGAGATCATTTTCTTACGAATGTCAGATCGACTGTTGGTAGCAACAGGGGTCTTAAATACGTAAGTATTAGCCAGATTCGGGTGCCAGTACTGGATAAAACTACCATCCGTTAGGCTTACGAGATCGTAGCCAAGAGCAATGTTTACCTTGAAAGCGTTAGTTTGGCTTGCAAGCACGTTCTCGAGCTTGTCGTAGAACTCAGTAGGCTGGATACTTTCATACAGGTGCGACTCCATGTGTTTTCCGTTGTAGAAACGATACTTGGGGTCAGTCTTGTAATTCGGGGGCATGTGCTTCTTCAGAGACTCGACAGAGATCTTGTATTGCTTAGCTAGCAGCTTCTGATTGCTCGGACGGGAAACGTTGCTAACATAAACCATCTTACCAGTTCTACCACGCACCTTAACGCGGTAGGTACTGCCCCAGCGAACAGCATCAATATTCAATCTCTTTAGACCTTCGAGCTCGTATGCAAACATGTTGCCTATATATTATTGGCGATATTATTCCTGTGGAAATGACTTTATAATCATTGGATCTTGTATCAGGATCGACTTTATATCTGTGCCCCATACAAAATTTTTCGAAATTAATTAATTCAAATACTTGACGTAGGGTCTGTCGCGCGTTTGCAACCAGCGATAGTATTTTGGATCGTGAGCCTTGACCCAATTGAATGTCTTATCACTGTACTTGTCTTTGCCTCCAATAACCGTTCTTGGGAGTAAATTACGAGCTAAATCCAGTCTAGAGGCTTCAGATACGATATCAGACTTAAATAGGAAGCGGATGTAGGAGTCATCCACCCCCAATAACGACTCTGGCTTTCGATTTCTGTACTTACCAAATGCTAACCTCGTCTCACTAAAAGAAGTCAGACCACGGTCTCGACACTCCTTACAGTATTTGTAGCTACCTCGGTACCGACATTGGCAGCCGAAGCACGCCTTATAGTGCCCACCAAAGAGCTTAACACACTCTGAACCAACGAAGTGATGGTTCTCATCGATGTCGATAATAAGGAAGTGTCGCTTGATCGGGGTGTTGCAATAACACCGTGGGTTGACATTAAGTCGATAGCCAGGGCACGGATAAACTTGAGTTTTACCTATAGGTATCCATTCACCCTCTACTGCATGCCAGAACCACCCAGACGAATGGTACTGACTAAGGTCACCGAGGGCATCCTTCAAAATCGTAAGCGTGGTACCGTCAGTCATCGTCTATATACGGATTGACTTTTTATGTGAGTTTTTTTTTAATTAATTAACTAAGTTCGGTTTCACCGTTAAGTTTGGTTTCTCTGGCACTAAGGTCGCATTTGGGCTTCCGCTTGTGTGTTCGAATTTGGTCCCTATTCTTATCGTCATACCCCTTTTGACAGGATAGACGAGCTTCGCGCGTGCGCTGGTAGTTGCGCTTCTGCGCTTCCTTGATACGCTCTTTGCTAGCGAGATATTGATCGGGTGAGTACGTCATCTTTATATACTATTAACTTTATATTTGTTAAGATAAAATATATTGGTTTTCCCTGCTGCTTGCAGTATCCAATATGTAGCCCACCTTGCTCAGCTGCACCATTCCTACGAGACCGGCGTTCGTCGTTGGACTTAGACTCGGCAACTGAGAAGTCTTAGCTAACACGTGCGGAAAAGAAATCCATCTTTTCAGCCAACGACATTCCTTCCGACCAAAAATCTTCAAATTCGTCTTCATCTGGGTGAATCCACTTCGCTTTGATCGCTTTCTTCCGCGCTAATCGGGCTTGTAAGTTCAAGCAGCGCTTGTAGGGACGCTCCACAGACATGAAGCACAGTGGTTGACCTTCGACGTCACCAAATTTTGTCTGAATGTTGAAATCAGTACCAGGTGCAAGCCTTGGGCCACGTTTTTTCCAGTGTTTCGATAGTGTTTGGCCTCGAAGCAGAAGATCGCGCTGGTCTGGATTCAGCCTTGCGAACAATCGCTGTCGTCGCAATGAAGGATCGAAGACTTTCAAACGGAACTCGTTGCTGCCCTGATCGTAAATGAAACTGATCTGGAAGTGATCAAATGCATGCTCCAGTGGCTTGAATAGCAACAATCCATTCTTCACATCATCAATGCGATCGAAGCCCATCAGCTCACGAGAGAAAGACTCGTTTTTCCGACGAAACAAATGAGAGGCGATGACCAACTCCGCCGGAAGCGCCGTGTTAAGCAACATGCACCGCAGCATTCGGTTCTCCGTGTCGTCCTGATACGTCCCCATGTCGCACTGATACGTCCTGATCAGACTCGCTTTAAAGTCACGACTTCGTGCTGACGTCGACGAAGGCGAATCCATTAACGTATGCTGCAAGAGTGCTTCCTGGAGTTGGAGCAATTGGAAATCTACACCCAACGACTCCGGAACCACCACCAGCACGTGAACTTCGCCCTCAGCAGGTCCAAAATTCTTTCCGAAATGCTTGTCATTGTTGATCCACAACGTGGGATCCATCTTCTCAAAGCCTTGGAGGTGTCCATCTCCGTCGAGCGTCACAGCTGCCGCTCCAGCCCCATCCAACCATCCCCCGTCCTTCTTCTTCGCCAGGAAGAGCTGCAGCTCGTCCGCAGGAAACTGGTACATCTTCTCCGCCTTGATCGCCTTCTTCAATTCATCCACCGTGTCGCTCTCATCTACCCTCACCGAGAACGCACTGCCCGCCGCACCAACGATCGCACAGAAGAGCTTCACCATTTTTTCCCCTTCATTCCGGAATGAGGAAGAAGGGAGAAAATTTCTGGGCGTATTTAAGCGGAAATGAAGGCGTGTCACATAGAACTTCCAACCAATGGTGAGACGCCACGCGTCGCGCTGCTCTGAGCTATTCCTTGCGGTAAAAATAAATATGCCTGCGTAATTTTCTATTGCATTTTTCAGTGTATAGTTTGAATGTTGTTGGTTGAGCGGTTCTAAAACTACCCTATGATCCAAAAGACGTTGCTTTCACTCTCAGGTGGTCGAGAGGTTGTCCTCATTGAAACCACCGGCTGTCGCTTCTAAAGAGACGAGAGCATTTAAAACTACTTCTGAAGTGGTGGCGCTTTCTTTCGTTCTAAGGTGGTCGAGAGGTTGTGTCGTCAAAGTCGTAGCATTGCATTAGAAACGGTTAGCCCTATTCTCCTTGTTAAATAAAGCTAAGAAAAAAAACTGTCGGTGTAATGTGCTGGCTATTACTACTACCGTTTGTCCATCTCGAGAACCCTCAGGCGATCATCTCTGAACCCGTCAAGAAGGTTCGCTACAATGATTGCTATGCTCAATGGTTTTACCAGCGCGCTGGTATTGGAAAGCAATCGAGTCAGCTGAATGCTGCTTTTGATCTTCAATTATCGGCTTCTGTTAAGAACGCTAAGTACGTCATTCTCCTCCCTTTCGCCGAACAGACTGGTAATTACGCTTCGGCTGCTGTTCAGCAGTTCCAGAGTCGTTTTGATAGTGCTCCTTGGACTCTCCATCCTGGTTCGTCGATTCGCAACTTCAATGTTCGTATTGGTTCTACTCAGGTGTTCGACATTAGCCATGAACACGACTTCCACCACTTTCACAACGAACTGGCAAAGATCGCTTCGATTAACGGTGAACTGACTCCTGAATTGGTGAATGGTCTCCTTGACTATCAGACGTGGTCTCTAACTAACCGTGTTCTTATCGCTGACGTTAGTCGCCTGACAGAGCGTGATGTTCCTCAAGCTATTCAGATCCAGGGCGTAAATGCTGGATGCTAGTATCATCGGATTTGCAATACTATATAGCGTTGATACAGTTTTTTGGTTATTTGAACTATCCGGGATTCTCATTGTCAAAATTGAGTTTTTAAACGACAAACGGTAATTCTAGAACTGCCGACACGAACACCTCGTTACAATGGCGCTTTATGTTGTTTCATCTACAGTCAAATAGACTTGGCGAATACAATATTTTTTGGTGATAGTTGCTGATGACTGTCGATCGATTTAAGCTAGAAACTGTCCAAACAAACTTGTGCATAATTCAAAGTCTAAGCAAACCCGTCGTTATTAGCTGTAAGCCTGTGTTGTGAACGGAAAAGTAGCTAAACTATATGGCAGCCTAGAGCTGCCCCACCGCTGACGAACTTAGCAGTAGTATAGACCACCGAAAGGAATGCCAAGTCCACACCCGCCGCCATACAGACCCGCACCAAACCTGTCCCAGTAGCCCAACGGATAGGCCCAGCCGGGGACGCCACCGCACATGAATCCGAAGCGGTAGGGTCCAAAGCCACCCCAACCTCCCCAGCCACCCCAGCCGCCAAGTCCCAACCACCAAGACCTCCACCGCGACCCCATCCGAAATGTTCCTTCTCGTCGTCCTTGTCGTTGTCGTCCTTGTCGTCGTGATCTTCTCTCTTGATTGCTACAGCAGCATCGGAAGGAGGGTCGATCTTCTCCGTCACACCGGTAAGCACAACACCATCCGGTAACGTGGACGCCTGAACTTGTTCGAGCGCTTCGGCCGGCGTCTTGACGACAGGCTGATCAGCTGCGGCGACAGCACCGAGGACAGCCATCGTGGCGACGAGGAAGGTGGTGAACTTCATTTTCCCTGGTTTCGCGCTCACTTGGTGCGTTTGTCGGTACTCGACTTGCTGTGTTGAAGGCAAATCCAGTTGTGATCAGGAGGGGGTGGTAGGTCAGCTCGGAGTTGGTCATTTCTGTCGATGTTTTTATTTGGTCTTCCAGTATCATCGTTTCCGCAGTTCTTGAGCAGCAAAGTCGCCGATTTTGGAGTGTCAAGACGAATGATGGAAGTGGCAGTGATTGAATCACGTTGACGCTATTCGTGATGCAATCGAGCGGGATATTGCCCTAGCCAATGAAGGTCTACTAGCGAGTTTACACAACATTTTGCAGGGACTTGTAGCCGACCCAGTATATAGAAAGCACAGCTTAGAACTTATCAATGAATTTGCGCTAGAATTGAACGTTGGTGTGCTGGTAGTTTCAAAACTCGATTTTTGAGTTTTTTATGTTGTCAATTCTCAAATTTTAAGTTTTTTAATCTAAATGGTAGTTTTAGAATGTGCTCACAAGACCATATTCATCGACGCTTACAATATCCTACCTCGTTATAGTTGGTGTCTGGGTAGTTTCCTCAAAACTCGATTTTAACTTGACGTAGTTGCTCTCTCTCTCTCATTGGCGATGGTTTACTGATGACTGTCGATCGATTTTAGCTAGAAACATTTTATAAAAGCTGTAGTGCGTATTTCCATTGCCATAAGCAAAAATGTCGTTATTAGCTGTAAGCCTGTGTTGTGAACGGAAAAGTAGTTAAACTATATGGCAACCTAGAGCTGCCCCACCGCTGACGAACTTAGCAGTAGTATAGACCACCATAAGGAACGCCAAGTCCACACCCGCCACAGACCCGCACCAAACCTGTCCCAATAGCCCAACGGATAGGCCCAGCCGGGAACGCCACCGCACATGAATCCGAAGCGGTAGGGTCCAAAGCCACCCCAACCTCCCCAGCCACCCCAGCCGCCAAGTCCCCAACCACCAAGACCTCACCCGGATGGGTTCTCGGTGGAGGTGGTAGTTGGGGACTTGGCGGCTACCTTTAAGTTATAATCGCCTTTTCATATTTTTCTTGATTATAAAATGAAAATTGATCGAATTGGACAATTTTTTTTAATGTTTTCATAAATAAAAGATAAAAATGAATAATTATAAAAAATAAAAATGACCTCAACCAGGTGGGGTCTCGGTGGAGGTCTTGGTGGTTGGGGACTTGGCGGCTGGGGTGGCTGGGGAGGTTGGGGTGGCTTTGGACCCTACCGCTTCGGATTCATGTGCGGTGGCGTTCCCGGCTGGGCCTATCCGTTGGGCTATTGGGACAGGTTTGGTGCGGGTCTGTATGGCGGCGGGTGTGGACTTGGCATTCCTTTCGGTGGTCTATACTACTGCTAAGTTCGTCAGCGGTGGGGCAGCTCTAGGCTGCCATATAGTTTAGCTACTTTTCCGTTCACAACACAGGCTTACAGCTAATAACGACGGGTTTGCTTAGACTTTGAATTATGCACAAGTTTGTTTGGACAGTTTCTAGCTTAAATCGATCGACAGTCATCAGCAACTATCACCAAAAATATTGTTTTCGCCAAGTCTATTTGACTGTAGATGAAACAACATAAAGCGCCAGTGTAACGAGGTGTTCGTGTTGGCAGTGCTAGAATTATCGTTTGTCGTTTAAAAAACTCAATTTTGACAATGAGAATCCCGGATAGTTCAAATAACCAAAAAACTGTATCAACGCTATATAGTATTGCAAATCCGATGATAAATTCTAGTTTGTTCTTACAGACAGTGTTAATTGCCTCGGTCTTCGTAACCGGAATTGCCCGATATGGGGCACCCGTACGATTTCTTACAACTTTGGCTTATCTGTTTGCGCACTAGTATGATTAGAAGACGCTACAGTTCTGCTGAGTCGCCTCTGCAACTCTCATTGGTCGTGCGTAAACCCCATCGCGGAACATCTACCTCTGAGAAGAATTTCGATTGATGAAGAAAGTAGGCGAGACAGGAAGCAGCTGCAACGAATTCGAGAGGCTATCGAATTGTTCACGATCCTCTCTCAAGTGAACAACAAAGCATTAACCGCACTTTTGGGGGCGGAGTCCGTTCTTGCAGGAGATGACCGTATGATTTACCCACGTTGGTGATTGTGGGTCTGTGGCACACTTTCCCTTTTAGTTGCTCAATCTCCGGTGCCGTCTTGCACACTTTTCGGGTTCCCTGATGATCCGTGGTGCAACTCTCCAAAATTTCGAGAAGCAGTTCAGAAGCTCAAAGACTTGGGACGCAGAGAGACTAATCTGGATTTCGTTACCATCCCATATGTTGGAAAAGGCAACGGCTTGCATATTGTCGCCGGCCAAGTGCCAAGAACACTATTTTTCAACGTGGAGCACAGGTAACCTAGAATACGCATTTTACCCAGCAAATCAGCGCTTTCCAGTAAATGTTAATTAATCTGCTAGAACACAAAAAAAAGATTGGATCACGGCTACCTTGTGCAATATCGCTCACGGGATTATTACCACCACCACGAGATTCACTACCCCTTTCTACTGCCAGTGCACCACGTACTGACAGATTTGGCGCTTTTCCGATTCCTCCCCCAGTGCTTTGATCACTTTGGTCGACACCGGTACCACCCACACTTGAAGCCGGGCCCTTGGCAACCGCAGCGAGAAAATTGCCACAACTTTCGGATTCCACAACTTGGGTAGCGCCCTGATCACGTCTTCCACAGTCATGAGAGCCATTTCCCGCCCCACAGCTCTTCCGACGGCCATGTTACCGGTCACAGCCCGAGATGCAATACCTCTCGCCTTAGCTGCGGCACCACTATCTGTGCTGCCTTGTCCGCCGTCTCCGCCAGTGCCTTCTAGAAGGGCACCAGCTGGACCACCATGTCCACCATCGCAAACTGTACCGCACTCTTCATCGGACGTGCTAACATGCGAAGCTTCCGTGACCACCGGCAGAGTAGATTACCAAGAACACTTCCTGTGCTGCTTTGTGCTGGCTTCTCTTGTAGTACACTCACCATGTCACCGGTGCATACGACCACAATGTCAAGCAGCTGAATATAGTAGTCAACAAGTCTTCGCTCCCCGAGAAAATAGTCGATGCCCTTCTTGCCGTCCAGACTGTGGCCTGGCTTCACATAGCGATACCCGCAATCTAGGCTGCGGCGAGGAGGAGGTTTGACCCGCCCAACCATCGTGGCGAAGAACCCGCCAAATCTCCTTGAAGAGCACGCTGTCATCTGCAGGAGCGAAGATCAGATAGTGTTAGGTTAAATTTATATATACTACTTGTTTTAGTACAGCGTTGACACATTTACCGCGCGGCCCCGCAGCTTCATCTCTTCCAACCGGTCGTCGCGATGGCAATCACCGATGCTTAGCCACGCCCTCAGACGCATGCTGTGCTCCACGCTTCCCCCCACGTGGCTTCTTTTCCTCAACGATGAATCCTCGGAGGATGTTCAAAGTAAGCGCTTCAAGCACCCAGTGTGACGATATTCAGATTCAAAACACCTGCTTTTTAAAATAAGCGTGTATCGTGAATGTGATTGAAACACATTTCAAAGATAATATGGTTCTAGGCTATCAGTCGGGCAGCTGCATGTGCAAGGACTCCTTGGTAGTGCAGTTTGCCAAGGACCACGCTAATGCAGCTGCTCCGACGACGTGGAAGTTCCACCGGAACGTTAGTACCTCGTGAAAGATAAAGCGAAGATACGCAGATCCCACTCCAACTGGAGGAGCTTCCATAGAAGCGCTACACCCCCAGGGGTTAATATCACTGGCGATTTTGACGATATCATTGATATTGATCCTCAGGGTATGCGCAACTTCGCTAAGATCACTGGATCCTGATCCTCTGCCACTCCGATATCAATACCGTATCAATATCAATATCAAAACATAAGTATTCTTTCAGCGAATTTGGCTTTTACAAATAATAAGTAATAATATTACTTATTTTTTATAAATACCGTGTAAAATCTTAAGTGGATAAGGTAGGATATAGTATTGTTGGCTTAAATACTTGCCTCTTCATCATAAACATCATTTGCGCATGAAGCCGTTTACAATAGCCACTGAGTCGAATATTGGCTTCCTGTACCGCGTATACACTTGTTTTTCAGGTAACGTTATAATTCAGTATGGCTAGAAAAGTGTCCCCAAATATGTTTAGGCAGAAAGCTATCCAAGTAAAACATTGCAGTAGCCGCCACACTGGACCTTGTAGACTTTTATCTTCGATATAATAGTTCAGTTATCTATTACCATGCGAAGAGATTTTAAAAAAAAAAGTGAAGGCCACGGAAGACAACTTGATTTCTACTGTGCTTTGAAACAGTAGTGTCGGTTGTGGTCGATTGCAATCTTCGTAGCAGGCTCGCACCCTCAGTAGTGCGAACAGAGGCCTCAATGTCACTCAGAGCGCGTATAATGGTGTAAGCTTAAGAAAGTAGGAATTTAAAGACGCGATGTAATCGGGTGATATAGTATCGTTACAGTATCGGGAAGATCAATTTTTGGGTGCTCACGGATCAATGATCCTGATACGAAGATCTCATCGATATCAGGTGATATTGATACAGGAGTTTGGGGGTCCAATATCGATATAGTATCCAATATCAATGATTGATATTAACCCCTGTACACCCCATGTACCGCATTTCCCAGCCAATCAGGAAACCGGCCGCGAACCAGACGTCCCTTCAGATTGGCGGTTCTTCACGAAGTTTGCGTTTTGACCAATTGGAACTCTGCCTCACGATTTATCGATGGAGGCGATTTGTCTCCTTCCAGCATGTACCCACTTTGTCCGACACTAATGGATACATGCGGATGGCGCAACATGCCTCCTTCTATACAAAGTCACTGTGTTCGCGAAAGGGTTAATAGGTTTTGTCTACCTAAAGGATCCATTAACCCCCCCCCCCCCCCACCACCACCACCACCAGCGCGAGACGTTGTATTAGACACGCTATGGGAAAATCCTTAAGCCGTATTAGACACGTTAAGCGTTTTAAACTTAGTTTTTGCATGGGTTCATACGAACTTGAAGTCAAACGGGGTTAGATATGTATCCACATCTTTCCTGAGTATCCGTGCAAAAATACACAGACATGATTTTTGAATTTAAGGAAATTAAATGCTAAAGGTTTGGTGTGCACACCCTAAAATCCTATCGAGCATTAGAGGTGTGTTTTCGCACCACTCATTTCTTCCTCATTTCAGAATCTCCCCTCAAGTTGGTAGAACAGATCGTTGCTGCAGGTGATGGCATTCTGTGGTGTAGTAAATCCCACGTGAACTCTAGCTACTAGTGTAGTTAGGATGTTCCCACAACAATACATCAGCTAGGATAGCTAACGATCGTTCGGGCGGACCTGAAGACCTCAGTTCTGCCCTGCACCGGGACAGACTGGACCTTGCAAATTACTTATATAGGCCAACCAGCTAGAATAAGAACACGCTACTAGTATGAGCAAAGCTAGCAGGTGTTATGAATCCTCGTGGTCCCAATAGCGGAAGGGTACCAGGCACAGTTAAGCCTTTTACGAGGGCACCGAGTGTTCAACACTCGGTTGGAAGAATATATAGGAGGCAATACAAGCACTCCTAACCGTGCAAATAGGCAAGATTTAGCCGTCACGTAAACCTTCCGATATACTAATCGGCCAATACACACACAGTCTCTTGGCCTTGCCGGATGAACCCTCGCTAGTAAGCTTTGAGTCCACCGGTAGGCATAACACGCTCAAACAAGCTTGACCAGACGCTTACCTTGAAGCCGGACCTCGCTCTGTGTGCTTGAGTGGAAATTCTGTTCTGTATTTGTGTTGCCCTTTCGGGCCATGTCCTAATATGCAATCCTAATCATGTATACTAATATCAAGTGAGCTACGATCCGTTATGGGTCTTGTTGCGTGCCAAGGGACGCTCACACTGTCGCACGTGCCTCTTCATCCTCCAACGTCCCTTCCCAGACCGCGACCGAGCATTCAAAAGGTCGTGGAGACTTCCACGAACTCATTCCAACCGCCACCGACTTCGCGCCGTGGCTGGTCAGTTCTTGGTCGCTGAATGCGAATCCGGCCAGTCCCATTATTAATATTAGGACAGCTTGGGTTCAGTGACATTTTGACCACTAACTGGGCTCAACGAAGACTCGTTGAAGACTCGGTAGGGACACAGTCGAGTCTCTCGCACCGTCAAGCTACTGTAAGTTATGTGCACGAGTGTTCATGGTTTAGTCAACTTGAAGGGCGTCGGGTCTTTGTCTGGTGACAATTGTCGGCACAGGCGCAGAAATCGCTACACCTCAACTGCCCCTGTCGCAATGAAAGCCACGATACTGGTGCCCGTTGTGCTTCACTGCTTCATTCTTCAAATCTTCACACCAGTGCCGAGATGTCGAAGCGCCTGAATCGTGCTATCTCACGTGCGTTCCAATCACTTGGACCACAGCGTCGACGGGAACGTCAACAGCTGGAGGTAAGTCTGCACATCTTGACCATCACTACTCGGTACCTATCTCATCACTTCTTATCAACCGTCGTGAATCTCAACAGGGTGACACCGAGCGTTCGAACAACCCGGCAATGCCGACGGAAGCACAAACAGAATCTTCATCCGCCGCGGCGTCGGTGCCCCCTGCTCCATCGTCTTCCGTTCCTGCCTCAAGCTCCGCCGCAGCCTCCACGCCATCTGAAGCCTAGGTCGTGGTGCCACCAGCACCTCCTGAGCCTGCTGAAGCTTCTCCGCCTATCACCGCGGATTCGATGCGCGCGATGATTGCGGAAAGCATGGAAGCGTTAGTTGAACTCAAGGTGACGTCCCTCGTTCCTTATCTGACCTCCATGGTTCGCCACCAAGTCCAGCTCAGCGTGGCGCCTCCCTTGCAGAGTGATATACGCACACAGCGACGTCTCGAACGCGCGGTCGGCTTCGATGAAGTACTGGCGGCTGTGGAGCCACTTCCTGACGCTCTAGCTGATCTTCCAGCCCAAATCGGGGACCTTCAGACTCAGCTCCGGTTTGCCCAGTCAGAAGCCAACGCTGTACGTCGCTCGCTTGCCCCTGAGATCATGGCGCGTGAGAACGCTGAGCAGTACCTGAAGACTGCCAACGCTCAAGTCGAGTTACTCCACGCTGACGTCAAGACACTACGAGAGACGAACGCTCAGAACCGCGTTTTCCTGGAGAAGACCAGGGCTTCCACAGACCAGCACACCGAAAATTTGCAGCTTCTGCAGTATCAGATTGACGCCCGCGACAAGTTCGTCGTGAAGCTAGGCAAGCAGCTGGAGAAGGAGCGCGAAGTGTTCAAGGCTGGTATTGGTGCGAACACTGAACAGACTCGTCAACTCCACTCCCTCTTGGTCAAGTTGGCCAAAGGCAAGTATATCGATAACGATACGCTCACCGTCCTCGAGAACCAGCAAGCTCGCAATACTCATCTCCTCCATGTCAACCGGGCGCTTCGTTCCCACGTGATTCTTGCCGGCATGGATCCTGACGTCTTGGCTATAGCCGTACAAGGTATGTCTCTTTCCACTGGGATGGTCACCAACCGTTCGAATACTAACTCTCGTTTGCTGTTGCTCGTGACAGGTCTCACCTCGGGTGAGCTGGATCTCACCAAACTGGACCTTGAACAGGAGACATTTGTGGCTCTACAGCGCATTCAAGCTGCGACCGCCGATTTATCGGATCCACAGGCCCTTCCTGCTGCACTGGCCAAGGCAGCCCACCAGGTGGCGCACGACAAGCCGCATCAACGCCTTCGCCCATGTGGCAAAGGGTCAGACGACGACTCGGACGCATCACTTGAAGATAAGGCTCCCATCCCCACTGACAAGGCCAGCCCTGCGATGACGTCAGCTGGTCTTGGAGATGATGCCCCTGCCGAGTCTTCAAGTTCCACATCTGGTCGCCGATCACTGTTCAAATCGAAGGCCTGGAAGCAAGCTCAGAAGAAGAAGCACCAGACGACTCGCTCTGGGTCTCAATCTCCCGCTCGGTCTCGCGCCAGTCGAAGTCTGAGCTCACCGAGAGCTCGTTCACGTCCTCTCTCACCTTCATCAGGCTTGCCGAAGTCTCCTAAGCGTTGACCGAGCAGTCATTCGAATTCTGCACCGTCTTCTCCACGCTTTTCGTCGAGACCACGTACGCCTGTTACAAAGTCTCCGGTCAAGTCGTCGAATCCTCCTGTTGACCGTCCGCCGCTCTTTCTCGACCTCAGTGGTGACCCGAGCGATGTGGAGATGACCGAGAGTCCACCTGGTGGTGCCGAGAACCCTCCGGAGGCTGGTACCGATACTTCTGCACCACACAAGGGCGATTCTGGACCTGTTCCGACGTCTGACGAGCCTTCGCGACCTGACAAGGAGCCCCGTCAGCCTGTCGAGCCGCTCATCCCGACTGTCCCTCAGCCTCCCTCGTCACTGAGTGCCGCAGAGAGAGCTGCACGAGAAGCTGAAGAAGATCGCCTTATGTTCGGCACGGATGATGAAGATGATGAACCCAGCCATGCTGCTTCATCTGGCCCGCCTGCTACGACGCCTGCGACTACCCCAACACGAAATGAAGCCTCGGAGCCGGTATCCCCTGCACATCCTCCATCCGGCGAAGCTATTCCTCCAGCCACCGAGGCTTCAAGATCCCCCCCGTCGGTTCCACGTCCCGACGCATCAGCACCAGGCTCCGATGATGACGCTATGGATATCGATGATGATGGAGATTCTCGTATGGACACTGGAGACACTGGTGGTGGCAACGAACCCTCGTTAGACTTCCCAGCAGGTGAAACTGCCAAGGACGAAGGTATTCCACCACCCACCGAGGGTTCTGGCTCCCCGGATGGCGGTAACTCTAGTGATTCGAGCGACAACTGGGGTAGTTTGGGTCCTCCAGGACCTCCGACTCCTCATCGGCGTCGTTCTCCCTTAGCTTCGCCACAGCCTCACCCGTCGCTACCACCTCAGCCATCTCAGCAGTCGATGATGCCATAGGATGCAGGCTCCGGTCGTCAGATTGTAGCGACATACACGGGAATTGCTCGTCGCGGCGGTTCGGACACCTCCCAACCCTTACCGATGCCTCACCACGTATCAGCGGGTAGTCATCTAGCTGTCCCGGCTACGGCCAGCTTACCAACGTGGGTTTTCCCGTTCTTGGACATGGCGTTTGCTGATCCAGGAGCCAAGAAGTGCTGGGAACGTATCCTCAGTACAGTTCTGCCCGAGCCGACGTCGAGCGACGTGATGATCCGCGTCACGCTCGAAGAGTTGCAGGCTTTCATGGACGACGAGAACCCGAATCATCCGTATCAGATCCTCCGCCGACTCTTGCCTCTCCAGCCATGTTTCTTCGAAATGGAGGGGTTTGATCCGCATGCACGAGTGTCAAAGCGTGCTCCAATTGAAGTTCGGTTCAAGATCCTGTGGGCTAACCTTCATGGTGATGGTCCGACCAATGACCTCGGCTATGCAGCGTGAGGACGTCTCCACTAGATACTCACTGCAGCCGTCGAGAAGGTTTCGAGGGGGAAGCCAAAGTTCCTGGTCATGACAAGGGACTTTTGAAGGCCAAACGTGCGTTGAGGAAGACTCACGTCAAGGACCGGAACAAGCGTGCTCACCGGCTTCGAAACATATACCGAGAGCAGTACATGAAGTGGTGTCTTGAAGCTGGCGACCACCCAAAGCGAACGTTCATTCGTCCCGAGATGATCTTCGAGCCGACGATTCCACCCTATCTGATCGAGAACCTGCCGTTAGTTCCTCGGACGACCAACTGGATATCAGAGGTTGCTGATATGGATGCCCGTCCGCCATGGCGCACCGGCTGGATGAATGCTGCGCACCAGCACCCGTACAACACCACATACTTCCCGTGTCAGGCCAACGCTGAGTTCTTCAACCCCCGTGGCACAGGGTTCGTGGATGTGTACCGTAGCGTCGTAGTCGACCCAGTACTGTGGTCGACCGAGCTTATTCCCCACTGGCGCAGCATTTTTGACTTGCCACCTGGTACTCCTCGTTCTTTAGCTGCTGCTGCTGCTGCTGCGTCTGCTGGCACCGGTACCGACCGTTCGCAAGCTCAACGAGACCCGCCTCCAGCTCAAGCTTCACCTCCAGACGAAGAGGAAAAGGGAGCTGGAGCGTCTTCTTCACTGTCCGTGTTGGCCGATGCCGCCCAACACGTGGAAACCTCTTGAAGCCTCGGTACTGGCCTCTCCACGTTCCTTGACGTCTCAGCAAGCTGTTGCAGGTATCACCGAGAGTTCGTTTCCTGTAGTCGCAGCTTGGCTGGCATTCATGTCTTCATTCTTAATTCCATTTCCAAAACGTAATCTTGTTCACGTAATTCGTCAAATGCATATATAAATTTTGGTACAGTAGCTTGTTTCGTCTGTTACCATAGGATGTACCGCCCTATGGTCAATTCTCACGTGTCCCAGTCACGTTAATCTGCGTCGGCGACTTGAACCATCTGCAGCCGCCTCTCACTCTTCTTAGCACGCAGATAGTCGTATAGCAAGCCTCCACAAGACAAGTTGGATGCTGGTTCCCAAGTGGGCTCATCGTAGCCGACCCACTTGACTTTGAACTCTCGTACAGCCCGCTCAGTGCTTGTCGACAGTGGTGTTCGGTCGTCGAGAATGGCTTCGACTTCATATTCACCGGCTACGTGGTTCGGTTCCCAGCTGTCTTCGGGCCGCAACTCCTCGTCAAAGTCGAATCTTGACTAATCCGTTACCTCTAGTACCAAACGAACCTTCGGTCGACTAGGGAAATCGTTCGCGGCCTTAAGTCTTGACACATGCACCACCGGATAGAATCGGTATCCACTCCGGTCAGGCAACTCCAGCTCATAAGCGAACTCCTCTACCTTGTGTTTGATCCGGAAAGGTCCATGCCACCGGTGAGCCAGTTTCTTCGTTAGGCCAGGTTTGACGCGTTCCATGTAAAGCCACACCCTGCTTCCAGTCTCAAAAAGAGACCTTCGGTGGCCCTTCTACAGCATCTTTCACACCCGTTGAAGCTTCTGGGTGGTCTACCGAGCGTTCATTTCCACTTGGTTGAGGTACAGCGGCTTTCTCCAGTCGACTCAACGCGTTATTGTGTTCCATGGCTCGTCGCTCCTTCTCAACTACCTGGTAATCCTTGGCCATAGTTAGAGCGATTTCGTGTTGTCGATTGACTTCACGACGCCACGCCAACGCATCAGACTGCCTACCGAGTCCTCGTTTGAGCGATGAGGACATTGCCCGCAGTGTCGACTGCGCGTCCCAGCCGTGAACGAGATAAAACGACGTTTCCTTCCTTGTAGTGTCGTGGGAGGTATTAATAGCGAATACCAACCTCTCAGCGATCTCATCCCGATCTTGCTACAGAGGGTCCTCCGCGTACACGCGTACAGAGGTCATCACCGAATTCACCGAGCGTTCCTGTTGGCCATTGGCCTGCGGCCGATAACTCAAAGTCGCTCGCGATCTTGCCTGAATCATCTCAGTGGGCGCTTGGAATACCTCGCTCATGAAGCGTGGGTCACGGTTGTGTCTGGTTAATGACGGTGCACCGAACCTTCGGTACACACATTCTTGGAACACTTGAGCCACGCTTAGCGCAGAGGTGTCCGACATAGCCTTGGCAATGACAAATACCGTAAACGAGCACTGAAATAGCAGTAACGCCGTGTTGCCCCTGCGAGTCTTAGGTAGCGGTATGACGAAGTCCATTGAGACGATCTGGAACGGTCGCTTGGCCAGCACGTTGCCAGGTGAATAGCCTCGAAGTTGTGGACGGCTTTTGCTTGAACTACAGTCTAGGGCATGACTTCACGTGCTTCTCCACGTCGGCGTACAATCCAATCCAATACTAATCGGACTTAACTCGTTGGAACGTTTTGATCACACCTTAGTGTCCACCTTCCAGCGAGTCATGACAGTTCTGTAAAACTTCTTGAATCATCGTTGTCGGTACCACTAGACGCAGCTTGGTCTCCTCTTGCCAACCATGGTCGTGCCGACGATTAAAACCCAAGTAGTGAAGTACACCGCCCTCCGACAAGACGAATCGGTCGGCATATTTCTAGGCATCTCGAGCTTCCTTATAATTCAGCTCTTCCGCTTGGCCTCGCTGAAGCTTCTTGGTGTTCGACCACTTCTGCTCCTCGTCCTGCGCCACGGCTATCCGTCTACGTCGTTCCCGTTGTATCGCAACAGGGTCAATATCATCAGCAGCGGGGACTGCTATTGGCACAGTCTTGGAAGCATCGTTTGACGAATCTTTACCGATTGAATCCTCGTTGGGTGTATCTCGTCGTTCTCCATGCTGTTCTTGAGCTTTGGGACCTCTTCCGAGTGTTCATCGGCAAACCTGACGCGATTACTGGCTTTCGTCTGCCGTCTGGTCATCACTGCCATATTACCATAATCGCTTTCTGGTGGATTGTCATCACGCACGAAATTTTCAAAAGTTTTTCACTTTGAACACTCGCTGCCTGTCAACACATGTACTTGATGATCTGCTTCACGTGGTGGGACGTCTGCCGAGTCTTTGTTCGCCTCGTACATCATTTCTGGGATGCGGTTCGGTGACACCAACTCCGACTTGTGACTTTCAGCCAAAACCACACCACTGACCTTCGATTCCAGTGCTTCTGTGGCCAGCGAATCCGCGGACGCGTTGTATTCACGTATTACATGGAGATATTTCACTAATCGAAGCTTGGCCGTGAGTTCCTTGTGAATATTTAGCAACGCCAGCAATGATTCCTTCCGACATGCGATCACCCCTAGTGATTGCTGTATCGCGAGCCTTGAGTCACCCACAATTACCAAATCCTCACCTCCGTGCGCTATTGCTGCTTTCACTCCGTTGATCATCCCGTGTACTCAGCAACGTTGACAGTGGTGGATGGAAGGTAAGCGTTAGCAGCGATCACTATTTTCCATTCAGGTACGCTACAAAGTACCCAAGAACAGCTACCGTAGCCGCCGTACTTCTCCGTCTTCGCGGATCCATCGAACGACATAACGAAACATCGGTAGTCGCGGGGCAACTTCGCATACAGCATGGAAGGGTCCATGCGAACTGTCGGTGAGCCTTTACTCGGTGGGGCCACCGGCTCCAGCGACTATTCCAAGTCTACAAAGTTCGTAATACCGGGCTGGAGGAGCTGCGCAAAGGCAACATCCTTCTCCTTGACTCGTTTTACCTTCAAATGCCACGGCGAAAGCAGCACTGAAAACTGGACCGCACGTCCGAAGAGCGTCTTGGATTTGTGTACCCACTCTAACGTCGAGAATCTGGTGTAGACATGTAACGTCTTCCCAGCCAGCTGCATGTAACACACCTTCAACAGCAGAAGTAGCGCTAGGACCTCCTTCTCAGCTGGATGGTAGTTCATCTCGAACTCCTTCAGCACCCGACCAAGGAATCGTACGGGGTGTAGCTTGCCTTCGTGCTCCAGCATAAACGTCGTACTTAACGCCCATTCATTCGCAAACACCATTACATGAATTTCCTTCGACCGATCGAAGTGTTTGAGGATGGGCGCCTGTGCAACTCTAACTTGCAGTGCTTCGAAAGCACGACGTGCCACAGAAAGGTCGCCACCGGCTCCAAAGTCTTCTTCCTTCAGCGGATACAGCGCTGCACCATAGTCTGCGATGTCTTGGATAAAGCGGCTGTAGTAATTAAGTGCCCCAAGGAGCGACTGCATCCCGCGCTTACTCGTTGGAAACGGAACCTCGGTGATAGCTGTAAGCTTCTTCGGGTCAGCCATAATACCTTCTGGCGAAATCTCATGGGGCAAAAAGTCCACCTTGGGCTGACAGAAGATGCTCTTGGTGAAGCTAATACTGATCCGGCACTGGGCAAATCTTCTCAGTAGTCGGTCCAACGTAGCCAAACAACTGTCGAAATCCTCGCCACCAAAGCAAATGTCATCTACGAACGACCGCCGACCGAATACAGGTACCAACGATGATTCATCTGGCTCCCCGGTCGTAAACATGTCAGCAACGGGACTGTTGACTAGTTGTAGGACAGGGTCATCTTCCGCCGTTGCACCGTGGTCTGCCTCGAACTTGGTTCGATTTGAATGCTCGGTGCCGGTCTCACGACGTTCCTTGGCATGTTCTTCGGCTAAACGCATAGCCTCGGAGTATTCAAACCACCCACCTTTAGGTTGAACGAACCCCCAAAGTGCGTTGTCGATCATACGCTGGTATATCATAGGCGCGTTCTTTAACCCGAAAGGCATACGCAACCACTCGAAATGGCCCAGCGCATACACAAATGCCGACACTTTCCGTGCTCGTAAGGTCATCATGATGGCCCAGAAGCCACTTGCAGCGTCCAGCGAGCAAAACCACAGGTACCTTTCGAGATCAGTCAACAGATCGTCGACTAGCGGCATCGCATATTTCATGATTGCGGTGATAGCATTCACCATCTTGTATTCTATGCAGAGCTGATGTCTTGACCGTTCTTTTTCATCACAATCACGATTGGCGATGCCCATGGACTGTCTGAGAAAACGATGAGTCCTGCTCTCAGCAAAGCCCTCAGCAATTCGTACAGTTTGCCGTGAAGTCTCAGCGGCACGCGTCTGGCACGCTGTTTGATGGCTGCGTGTCCTTGCGTGTCAATGTCGCAAACCACGCCGCATGCTGGCTGTCGTCATTCGCCGACTTTGTTGTCACGCCAGACCGGGAACGAACACTCGGTAGGGTATGCATCACGTTCGACACACTCTGTAGATCCTGTAGACGCGCAGCCGTGTCTTCGTTTACAGTATTGACTCTGTTACAAGCCGTTGTGCCGATATCTGAGGGAATGCTGGAAAGTTGGACCTCTACTGTGCCCCCGCCAGACGCTAGACAGGCTTTTGCGTGCTCACGCTCTTCAAAGATCTTCTCCCAGCGCTCTGCACACGTCAGCCGATCGCTTGGATCCGTCAACGAGCCTTCGAAAGGCCGTGCCATCACCCTTTGTGGCTTTGGATACTCCGGTCGCTCTACCAATGGAGGTTGAGTCGCTAGCCATTGTTCGTAGAGTTCACACTCACGTTTGAACAGCTCGCGGTCTCTGCAACCTTCGTAGGCGAGCACTTGCCAATCTTGATATCTCTTGGAATCCACGCGCACGTAGCCTTCGCCTCGCGGCAAATCACCGGCTGGTACCAGCACAGCGGTGAGCTGAAAAGCTGGAAATTGCACCATCTTGTCTGAAATATTAGTCAGCTTGATTCGCGCCGGACGTCCACGACGACAACCCGTAACCAACGCGATAAGTTTCTCCGTCCGCTGGAGCCGCAGGACGTGTCTGTCCAGTGCTGTCTGTCGTCCCGTCAGTCGATACTCTTGCCACTCATGCCCGGGTATCGTCAAAAACTCGGTAGGCCCTGCTGTAAAATGCCTGCTATAATCCTCGCTGTCAATCATGTTTTCTTCGTCTTGACGAGGGGTATCTGGATTTCGTTCGGTAGTTGCGCAGCGCCATGAAACCGGTCCAGACAGATCCCAGCTGGAATCATAAAGTCGGTCCCGAGTACCACGTCGACGCCGGCGATATGCGCCATGACCCACATCTCGAACTCGTACACCATCTCCCATCTGAGCGTAATCTTGACGCGCGCTCGTCGTGGTGTCGACACCTTGCCTTCGCTAATTCCTGGAATGTCGATACGGCGTCCGTGATCTGGAACATCGCGAAGCCGCAGTTTTTTGGCGAAGGTGTCGGTTATGACACTAACGTTCGCTCCGGTGTCGAGGAGAATCCTCGTTCGCTAGTCATTCACTGCACCTTGCATCAGAGCTCTATTCCTTATTCGTCGGTCAAACTTCTTGGCCGACCACCACCCCTGTCTTTCATCAGGGTTCAACTTCATCATCTTGGAGTGACCCTTGGACTCGTCTCGTACTGCACTTGCAACCACGTCGAACGTACCCTCGCTGGCGCCTCCATCAGCATCAGCACACTCTTCTCTCTCTCCAACACCCCCACCGGGGATTCTACTCCTCTCCTTTTCATTTTCCGTCGCGTTCACGCTTGTTATATAAACTTCAGGCCATTTGCTCACCCCCCGTGTACGCGAAGATACACTCCGCGTCCAACGAAGGCTCGGCTAACTATGGCAGCCCTATAGGGATAAACCCAGTTGTAGTTGGAGGGCTGCCTAGTTTAAAGTTTAAATGGCGTTCTTGAACGACGGCCTTGAGTTCAGGAGGGAGCTCTCCCTTCGTGCCTTTCGTTCGCACGAATTTTGCAAGGTCTTGGGAGTTGCGGAAGAGCTCGCACTGTCCAGCGTCGTGAAGTTGCTTGCAGAAGTTGCACCGCTTGTTGCAGTGGCGGGCTGAGTGACTCATGCCACCGCACACGGCGCATGGTCCGTACTGTGGACGTCGGTTGTCGCGGTTGAAGTCGCGGCGACCACGAAAGTCTTGATTGAATCCTCGGTCACCACCTCGGCGGTCTTGATTGAAGCTTCGGTCGCGATCAGAGAAGTTCCAACGTTGCTGACGAGTGTCTGAACGAGCGTACGTGCCTTCGGCTGCTGCTCGTCGCTCATCCTCGTTAGCCGCAGAAAGGTGTCGATCTTCATCCGCTGGTGAACCATCGTTATCACCATGGTCGGAGTAATAGTCATGATGATTGTCTTGGTCGTCGTACGTGTCCCATTCGCCTTCCGAACGCTCGGTACCACCTGGAACAGCATCGCGCCCCTCCAATTCAGCTAATAGGTCGCCCACCGAGGCTTCAACGAGCGTCACTCTCGGTGTATTGCGATAGTGGTCGCGGCGACGGTTTGACTCGCGTCGGTCTCGTCGACCATGTCGGTCATGGGATTCATCTCCGCGTGTATCACGGTTCCTGGTGAGACGGGGCTCCCCGTCACGCTTCGCCATACGCTCCTTGCCCTTGAGAACGTCTTCAATGATCTCTTCGAGCTCGTGAATATCATTCACCCGGGTATGGTAAAGGCTCTCCGCCATTTGATCATCACCACACGTCACCAAAAACTGCTGAACGTGTTCCTTCGCGTCGCGGCCACCCTTCTCGAACTGTAGGCGAGCGTTCCGAGCGTAGCCATTCAGTCGATTTAGGTAGTCGCAGAGGTGTTCATTACGTTCGCGTTTCGCCGAGTAGTAACGGGACAGGGCAGACTGAGTAAACTTCGAGCAGTAATAGCGAATGAACGCATTGCTCCGCAGCTTCCTCTTGCGCTTCGTCTTCTTCGGAAGTTGATGGAACCAATGAATGCTCCGTCCCGAAGGCTCAACTCGAACGGAACGCACCACTTGCCAGACTCTGTACGCGTTCCAGTCATCTCGTAGACGAACGTTCGGAGCAACTGCATAGAGTTCTCACTCTATTTACGCGAGCCCGAGAACGGCCGATACGATCCAACGGTCGGTGCGAGGCCATTTCAATCCTTGGTGTAGGGTCGGAGTCGTTCAGCGCAGCAATCTCCCGCATCTGGCAAGTCAACTCGGCCTGGGGGTCCTCGTCGTCATATGCAAGAGCCAATAAGTCATCGTCGTCACTAGACGAATCGTCGGTGGTGGTTCGGCGTTGTCCAGTACCACTTACGGAAGCTCGTGCACCGCCACGACGACCACGCGAAGCCTCGTTATCGGTGTTCATACGTCGTGTACGGCTCTCCGAACGTGGTGTAACCATGTGCGAGTCTTGAAAGTACGGTAAAGCCTCGGCAGAGCCAAAAGCACCTCGGTCAGCCCCTCGTTTGGTCGGTGGGGTCCGATCGAGCCTTTTTGGTGTTGGTGGAAGCTGAATCTTGGACGGATCTTCATCTTGAACGGTCGGTCGACTTACTGGCTGCTTCCCCCGAGTTGATTCCGATCGCCCCAAAGGCCTTCCGAAGCTTCTTCTTCCACTTTTGGAGAGCTGCTTCAGCCTCAAGCGGGCTCCAGTCTTGGAGCGACATCGTCGACGGGTACGTCTCATTCTCATACCCCAACGCAAGTTGTAGCGAGACCGAGTCCTCCGCGACTTGGCTTGTCGATACCGAGTTCACAGGATACTGCAGCTCGTTTGCAAGAGCCGGTCAGTCGGCCTGTTTCTTGGGGATGGGTTAGAACAGCTGCATCTACTCATCATTGTTTATCAGCGCTTGTACACGGTCGAAAACGCGCTTGGCGTCTGGTGTATCACCGTTGAAAGGTGGGCGAGGTGCATTCAGCAACGCCGAAAGCTTTGTACTCACCACCGAGGGTTTAGAACCCTCGGTCCCATCGTCAAAGACGTCATAGTCCGGATCTGGGCCAGCAACGTCGTCCAGCTCAGCGGCGAGGTGCCTCGAAAGCGACTTCGTCACCCCGATCAACCCCGAAGATAACGTGGCCGTCTCCGGAGTCGTCGCGCCTGGCTCTGGAGCTGGCGTCTAATCCTCGTAGTCATCGCAATCATGGGCGTCAGGATCGTTGTCCGCCTCGTCCTCAAAGCTCACCGAGAGTTCGGAGACAGCTGCAAGTCGTGCAGCCGTCACGTCCAGACTTGGACCCTCGTAGCGTGTTCCGCCGGACTTGGCAGGAGTATCTGGCACCGTCGATGATCCTTTCGCCATTTTTCTTGTTGTTTTCTTGTTCTTCTTCTCTTGATTGCTCGTAAACTGGGAGGCCATACAAACAGTACACAATGGTCACACACTGTTCCCGGGTCGCGACACCAGTTGTGGTGTAGTAAATCCCGCGTAAACTCTAGCTACTAGTGTAGTCAGGATGTTCCCACAACAATACGTCAGCTAGGATAGCTAACGATCGTTCGGGCGGACCTGAAGACCTCAGTTCTGCCCTGCACCGGGACAGACTGGACCTTGCAAATTACTTATATAGGCCAACCAGCTAGAATAAGAACACGCTACTAGTATGAGCAAAGCTAGCAGGTGTTATGAATCCTCGTGGTCCCAATAGCGGAAGGGTACCAGGCACAGTTAAGCCTTTTACGAGGGCACCGAGTGTTCAACACTCGGTTGGAAGAATATATAGGAGGCAATACAAGCACTCCTAACCGTGCAAATAGGCAAGATTTAGCCGTCACGTAAACCTTCCGATATACTAATCGGCCAATACACACACAGTCTCTTGGCCTTGCCGGATGAACCCTCGCTAGTAAGCTTTGAGTCCACCGGTAGGCATAACACGCTCAAACAAGCTTGACCAGACGCTTACCTTGAAGCCGGACCTCGCTCTGTGTGCTTGAGTGGAAATTCTGTTCTGTATTTGTGTTGCCCTTTCGGGCCATGTCCTAATATGCAATCCTAATCATGTATACTAATATCAAGTGAACTACGATCCGTTATGGATCTTCTTGCATGCCAAGGGACGCTCACACCGTCGCATGTGCCTCTTCATCCTTCAACGTCCCTTCCCAGACCGCGGCCGAGCATTCAAAAGGTCGTGGAGACTTCCACGAACTCATTCCAACCGCCACCGACTTCGCGCCGTGGCTGGTCAGTTCTTGGTCGCTGAATGTGAATCCGGCCAGTCCCGTTATTAAAAAATAATATGGACAGCCTGTGTTCAGTGACATTTTGACCACTAACTGAAATGATTCCTAATTTTATTTATTCAGCAGATGCATACCATTCGCGCCGTATTCTGACCTGTGAGTTGGAAGAGGCGGATATGTCAGGAAGCGAGTATGTGTTCTCGGAGAACAGTGCCATTGACGACAGCGATACTGCAAGAACGAGGATGCCATGGATAACGGAGAAACCACTGATGAGCATTGTATTAGTCACGGTACGCTTATCGTGTACATACACGTTATGTATACACGTTATGATCTGATATCATGTATTATACAACTGTGTAGATGATCCGAATGTTTTTGAGCCTGGAGAACAACATGAAGACATCTCTTGCCTGGATTCCGACGACAAGACCGACGTGACTTCAGTGTTTGAGGGTGAAGACAATCTTGAGCCTTGTGAACCTGCTACTGAGGAGTCAGGCGTAGCTCCTGACCTTCACTTTGATCCGTCGCTTCTTGATGCAGTCGGCGGTGTAGACAAAATAGCGCGAGGCAATGTACGCAAGGACTTTTTGAAAGACATGAAGAGCAATGGGTGGAGCGAGCAAAGTCTCGTCACACCGTACCCATACTTACATGAACCTTACAAAGGTCGTTCTGATAATTGGATTGAGCAAGACTATCCTGGTATCTATGGTGGAGAATATGGACCTACTCCAGACGCCCTCAAAGCTGCAGAAACGCCGTCTGGGACATTTTTTCTTGTCGCCCCACCCTCATTGTGGGAAGCGATTGCTGGGTCGAGTGACGAGTACTTTGCGGAAAACCTGGACGCGCGTGTGACAGCCCAGCACGCCAAACAACAAGCACCTAAGCTCAAACGCCCCAGTTTCCAGGCGCAGCCGCCTGCAGAAATTCGGTCTAATCTCGAACGGACGCCGGGGATTTCGAGCAGAGAGCTGTGTGTGTTTATTGGCCTGCTGATTGCTAGTACCATTGCTCCAAAAAAAGAGAAGTTCGAGAATCATTCGAAGACAACTGATGAAGGGGCGATCTCTCGCGGGCGTTTCAACGCATTTATGACACGCGATCGTTTCGCCCATATTTCGAGAAAGCTCCATTTCAGCAGCAATGCAGTTCCTCCAGCTGCTACAGATCGCGTATGGAAGCTACGTCCTGTCATAGCCGTCCTACAAGAAACTTTTCAAGCCAGCTACATACCTCCTCCTATCATGGCGTCTGATGAAGCTATTCTTCCATCAAAATCGACATTAAACCGCATGAGGGTTTACATGAAGGACAAACCGCACAAGTGGGGGACAAAGCTGTTCATGTTGTGCTGTTCAAAGACTGCTTACTGTATTCGGTAAGGAAGAGCGTGCCCTCGGGCACGTTTTTTTGGCCCTAAGTTCTCTTATCGTGTCTTATATCTTTTTGTATTGTTATTGTGTGTCTTATTTAGCTTTGAAGTTTACTGCGGAAAGCGCCAGATGCAAGACGGCAGTACACCACCGGATGAGACGTCGGGCCCAGCAGCAGTAATTCAAAACCTCCGCCATGTGTTTGGTCCATCCGGGCTTGCTAACTACCGGTTGATCGTGACAGACCGGTTTTACACGTCGGTGGTTCTTGCGATGCAGTTGCTGGCGATGAACTTTTACAGTATCGGCACGATAATGACGAACAAGCATGGCCTCTGCGAAGGTATTTTGCCACCGAAACAGAAAAACGGGATACGGGCTTCAAACAAGCGACCGAAAAACATTGAAAGGGGTAGCTTTGAAGTTGCCAACTCTGTTGATATTCCGGCCTTGAAGGCGATTCGCTGGTACGACAATAAGGGTGTGCACATTCTCGCAACTGGGGGAAGCGCAAAGAAGACAGAATCGTGCGTCGGGACCCACTGACAACACACGAAGCCGAAATGATGGCGCCAAGAGTGGTGAAAGACTATCAGACCTACATGGGCGGCGTCGATGTACACGACCAGCTTCGCCTCCAAAGATACATTTTCTTATCGTGTATATACAAGTTAGCACGACTAATTTTATCGTGTATTTTACAACTTTGTTTGTAAAGATGCTCGCTGCAGCTTGCAAGACGCTACAAAAAGTACTACAGATCGCTGTTTCTGGGTCTCATCGACCTGACCGTCATAAATCCCTACATCCTGTACAACTGCCGACGCTCCGCAGACGGAAAACCAAAGGCGCCCCACGTCGAATTTTTGAAGCGCCTTCACCTTGAGCTAATACAGCTTCAAGCTGTAGATTGGGCGCTTATGCTGCAGAACCGCGGACTCCAACTGACGCCGACCAAGCGACGCAACAGCCCAACTGATCACGCCCCCATGCAGACGAATGAATGACGCAAAGGAAATTCGGAGGGCACTAGGAAGCGCCGCCAGCGCGCATGTAAAGTCTGTTCAGTGCTCAAGCCCCGCGGTCAGCCCCGCGGGGGAGAGCCAACCTTCTATTGCGGCGTCTGCAAACTGAAAAAGGCTTCCAAGAACGCAGATGCGGCCCGTGTGTTCCTGTGCAACAAGATCAAACACATAAGTCAGGGTGACGCGGAAACTTGCTTCACAATCTGGCACAAGCACTGGAAGAACGGCACCTTGGTTCCAAAGGCCGACGATGAAGACCGGGGCGGCATTCGTGCGCGCCGACCAGCAGGATCTGTTGGAGAGGACACCAACGTCGCCGTGGAAAGTGAGGAGGCTGGAAGCAGCGACAGTCATCAACAGCGACGCAAGCGCCGTCGTACAGACGCTGCTTAGTGTCTCTGGATCTGTTGCTTCGAGTTACTTTGAATATACGTTTTTGCAGCCGGACACCATGTTTCTTCAATCTCTACATTTCAAAAAGCTAATGACAGGTCTGTGAATTGTTTTGTACTGGACAGACACGTTAAAGCTGATAACGTGTATCCGTAATACCCGTTTGTGGGATGAATACACGATAAGAAAATCATACAGTTAAGGGGGTAGGGGCAGGTCCCTGCTCTGGCTGATACACGTTTGCTTTCATTTTGATTTTAGTATAGAGTCCCATCGTGAGGATAAACGCTTTCGTGTATGGGGTTTCGGTAAATAGGCGCAACCAGAAGGCCTCGTGCTGGGAGGGGGGGATGGGTTAACATTGAAAACGAAAAAAATGGGATAATCTCAGAGCTTCTTCGGGCGAAGCACGACTTTGTCCTATCTAGAAATGTTTAGGTATATGCAATTGTGTCCACTCGAATAGTCAACGATCACACTTATCGGTGACGTTCATTTGCTGGCACCATCAATACTACCAACCCAAAGATTGACTGGACTCCCTTGGCGAAAACGCGATACACCGTAGTACAAGGATCACGCTGGGACCGAACTTCATAATGCTTGATGATTACATTCCCGTCGGACTGATGTAAGACTTCGAGTGGGAGCGTACAGTTCTCCATATCATTTTCAAATTTCTGTTCACCCTCCATGGTCAGCCGTTTCGACATCCCAAACATGCCGCTTGGCCACTATGATCGACCCACTCAAAACTTAGTGACAGGGTGATCGGCCACGTCCTACCACGCAGGCGAGCAAGAGATCACCTCACGATCAGCGATAGCGCTATGCAGACCCCATTGGAGACAGTACTGTGTTCAACCCCAGCCTTTCAGCACCCAGAAAGCGGGCCAAGGCGGTTATTCAGCACTTGGATGGGTGGTGGTGCTACGAGGCCACTGTCTGAAGCCACCCATATCGCAACTACCTTTCTCTCCCAGTCTTGCAACGAGATACGAGTGCCCGGAGACAACGCAAGTCTGCTCGGTCTTAAGCGTCTGCGAGAGGTAAAGGTTATGGACAAGTTCGAGAATCTCAAAATTAAGAAGGCCATTCGACGCGAGCAATGCCGCAACAATCAGGCACGCTACCGTGATAGACAGCGTGCCCTCCAGCGGAGAATGCAAAACGGGGTGCTGCAGTTGCACGAAGTGGTGCAAGGATTGAAGCTGAAGCGCCGACGTCTACGCTTCGAGGAAAAAAAACAACCGCAGTGCGTGGAGTATCGTGAGCGCCGTGTTCCGCCTGCTAGAAACCAGCTTTCGCTCTCCGTGACACATGGCAAATGCCGACGAGATGATAAAGCATGCCGAAACGATGCAGATTCTGGCCGAGCTACAAAAGTCGTTTGAGCATGACGTGGGTATGGGGGATCTGCATGGCGTTGAAGCGCTACTTGAACAGCTACGGCGCTACTCGTTGTATTTAAGTGAACCTCATATCCATCTGCAGCGAGTCGAGGAACTGGTTGCGGGTGTTGTGACGGCTACCGCCCGGATCAGATTGACGGTGTCGGAGTTCACACTGCGCTGTGTGTTTCCGCACCTGGAGAAGCCGAAGGGTGGGGAGGAAGAGGAAGACATATATCGATCTCTGCGTCAGAAACGGCTCGGTAAGCGGCTAGACTGCAGTTGCAAGGTGGCGTTCTTAATGAACGAGGAGAGTGGCCGAGTGGGTAGATGGAGGTCAGCATTGACGTGGTCGGATCGTTGCTTCACCTGCGCTGCCACAAAATAATTATCATGGCACTTATCCACACTACTGTAACGAATGTATTTTCCGTGAAGGTAGAATGGTACGGACACCGGTTTTGGCTCATTCCTCCATCAGATTGCTATCGCGACGCTATGTTGATATAAGATTTTACCCACCAAACGGCAGACCCGGAAGCGGGCTGCGCTTGGCGCATGCAAATACTACAATATGTTTCTTCACAAAATCCAATTAATCTGCATAGGCAACCATGACGGACCTTCAGAAGCTATGACTGAGTTCTGCCTTTACAAGCACTTTCCGCTTCAACATCTCATGCTCTACTTGTAATTTGTACTACTTGTACTTTATTTCCTTATATGTCTCAGCATTGCACGGGCAAAGTAGATCTTGTAGTAGAGATGGCAAGATTTAAATACTTTTATCGAGGATAAAAATACGAAAAAATATGTTTATATTTTTATCCTTTTAAGTGCGATAATATCTCACTTCCAATCTGTATGTGTCCAGATTGCTCTTAATATAAGGCGGAGGCTACTAAATGGTGGTCTTCTGTAGAAGCTTTTGCCTTCAACCCACTTGATCCACCACGCGATCGCGCTGAATGAGTTCCTAAGCGCACAATATCTCGGTGACGTGCTCAGGAACTTCAACGCGCAAGATACGACGGCTGGAGTCGGTCGCTTGCAGGAGGGAGAACGGTGGGCGTCGGTCATGATGACAGCGAAAATCGACGGGCCACTATTAGCGCAGCTTATGTGTTTTACAGCCCCTGTGTTATCCGATTTACAAGGTTTTGATGGTAAAAATAAAATAAAATTTCTTTTAATTTTATATTTATATTTATATCCCGATAAAAATCCTTCGAATATTTTTATGCCATCTCTGCTTGTAGCACTAATGCTGGCCGAATGTGAGGCCACCTTCAACAATACACTCGGATGTTATCCGAGCATGTTCCAGGACACTCGACACGTCCTCTAAATTTCGTAGTACCTGAAGCAGTCCCATCACTAGGTCAATCTTGCTTTCTAAGCGCACAACACGGCAGCTTTCCCCGTCAAAGAGGAAGTTCATCGTGAAGCCGAATTCGAAACGCTGACCGAGGAGGCGTTCGTACAGCGAACCGTGATGTGTTTTTGAAGCATAGTCTTTATAAGACAGCTTGTCGAGATGCGGGAAAATGTACCGCAGCGCAAGCTCCATCACCGTCACACTTAGAGTAGCGTTGGCAGACATCACACCAGGCGCCACGGACTCGATTCGGAGAAGGTTCAGGTGGGGATTCCTCATCTTGTGATCCTTATTCCGGGTCAGGCCCCGGCGCTGTAATTACTATCGCCTCAAGTATGCGCGTCCATCCCTCATTCATCGATTGACACGACCGCGGGGCAGCAGATCGCTCCACGGCGCGGTGAGGAGCCATGCGTCATTTTTCTCCGATTAATTATCCCCACCCAACTCGCCCATGAATCGACCTCGCAACGGGACAGTCAACTACATGGCCAAAGTACTGCGAGAAGTGTCGAAGCTGCTCCAATAACGCATCGACCCCAAATAACTCTCCCATAGCCGCGTTATGAGCAAAGGATTTCTCCAACACCGCCAAGATCTGCCGAGTATCCTTTTGCGTCTTTATCTCCTGCGCACTAGTCATGCGCCATGGCGACTGGAAACTACTTTCGAACAAGTTGAAGACCTCAGCCACGACGCACCACGGACTCTGATTGTTCCTCTTGCGAGAGGACAGGTCTCGGTACTTGCGCTTCAAACTGCCAACCTCCTGCTGCAGCTGCTCCGCTTTTTTCTGGAGCTGCACCTGAGCGTTGCGCTGTCTGTCGCGGTAGCGAGCTTGGTTTGTCCGACATTGCTGGCGACGAAGCGCAGTGCTGTAGTAGTTGGATTGTTTACACTTCCCTGTCACCTTCACTGTATCTGGGCTCGCCGCATTGGCAGCATTGTATGATTCTGGAACAGGTTGGGGCACAACACTCGTAGAGTCGACTACTGATAAAAGTTCTCCTGTTGCTGCATCAACACTGTGCGGTTTGAATTTCAGAGGTCGCGGGGCAAACTGACCGAACACCGTAGTTTCATTCTTGATTGGTGTTTGCAGTGTTGGGATTGTATTTCCTGCAATTCCGGTATGGTGGCGCCCAACATGAACGCGAGGTAAGATTTGGCCAATAAGGCTGTCGCTTAATCGGTTGGATGGGTTGTGGAGGTGGCCTGTCATGGAGGTCGACATTTCGGCTATGAGACCGTGGCAATAGGTGAGCGGATCCTCTTCTCAGTGCTCTCCACGATCTCACTCAAAAAGCCAGTGGCTTACGGGACTATGTCCGCGATCGTAATCGCGGACAACGTACAGTAAGCGCACCACGGTGAGATAGTGAAACGCCTGACCAGACATCTGTATCACATCAGGAATTACAAAGAGCTGCATTTTGGCCCACCGTGACTAATCTGTGGTTTGTGTATGTTCAGCCAAAGCAGAGTCCCATAGAAAACTGCATTTTAATTGATATGCACATGGAACCGTCCCATCATCGCAATGAACGTGATATCCTATCCCGCACATGTTGTACGGGCGTGGAGGACAGTGCTTTATTTGTGCTGGCGCTTATAATAGTGGCGCTGATGTTGCAAATCATGAGAAACGAGCGGCTCGTCAACAACCCCTGCTTGCGAACGCAGGACAGATTCAAGTTGCTTGCGATGGCGAAAACCGTCCCGTATTCCTTTGAGGACGCGAGAGGAATTTCCTCGTCGCGACCTGTGCAACAGTCTGTACACGAGACAAACAAACATTGCTCATCTATCGAATCCGCAGGTGATCGATGGCCGTGGGGGTGAATCAAACGTCATTCCGTGCGAATCAATGCTTGTTCAAATATCTAACCAGAAATCGAGCTGTTAAGAGACAAACACGCTGACGTTACGTCCTCTATGTCTGGTGCACTAGAATCAGTGCCAGCTAAATCGATGCTGGGTTGCAAGCGCTCAATTGGACTTGTCTTCTTGCCAAAAAAGAGGATTATCGTCACGATAATATCGCGCAGTGCGTGATCTGGAGTGCGCGACGCACCTCCTCTCCCAGTCGTTATGTGTTTGCGCGAGTTGCAATTGAGAATTCTCCTTCTTCATAACGGGCTTGGCTCTCTCTGTACAGTACAGTGTACTGTTGCTTCGCTGCCTGATACTGTACCTGCTTCTGCGCGTAAACAATGGGATGGCCTGCGTAGGATTTGCCAGTGTTTCCCGATTAACGCCAGTTAAGCACGGAATGGTATCCAGCGTCTCCGTGTCGGGGATATTTGCCAAATACATGTACTGTATCCCCGAAATATTATTCGGTGCAGTGATTTTCTACGTTGAAGTGCTGTTATCGGAGACCCTGACCAGGGCCCGATGCACGCGGTAGCACGCGTCCAACTAGATTGTCACTCACAGTCGGGGTGGCGAAATAAAGTCGGGGATTTCCAGAGACGAATGCCATCGATCAAGCAAATACATGTATAGTCGAGAAGTGGTGGGCAGCTTCCACGTTGAACTTTCACAACGTGACAGGCATAATCGTAAGAGATCGTAAACACGATATCTGGTTTGCAAGAAAAGAACTACCTCAAACCGGTTTACCGGTCGAAATCCGCCGTACCAATACCTGTGCAGCGATCAAAACTCGGCTCTTATCAGTTGTTGGCTGCTCGTTGACGGGCTATCTTGGCCAAGGTTAATGTACATGTACTGATACTTCTTTGCATAACATCACGATGTACACGTATAAGGATTTACGCAATAATTCTACTGCATCGATAAAGTGTAGCTAGCTTTGACACGATTAAATATCTTTACGCGCTAGTGGAGTAGTTGCTACAGCTACCGCCAAAAAATACTTTTATCGTCAACACAGCCAATGACACACTCGGACGAAACTCGAGCATGCTCGAGCACCTTCGATACGTCATTCAGACTGCCCAACACCTGCAGCAAAGGTGTTGTCAAGTCGATGCTTGTCTCCAGACGCACAACGCGGCCACTGTTTTCGTCGAATAGGAAACTCAATGAGCAGTTGCACTCCAATCGCTTGCCCAAAAGACGTTGGTAGAGCAGCACGCGATTATCCCCACTCACCGGCTCTTCCAAATGAGGGAACGCATGCCGCAACGTGAAGTCTGTTACTGTTAAGCTGAGCTTTGCTCTGGCAGCCATGACACCAGAAGCCACAGACTCAATGCGCTGAAGTTTCAGCTCCGGCTTCCCGAAATATTGCGAGAACAGCAGCAGCTGCTCCATCAGCGAGTCAATTCCTCGCAGCTCTCCCATCGCCGCGTCATGGGCGAACGAACTCTTCAGAATAGCCAAAATCTGGCGTGTCTCCGAGTGGTTCTTCATCTCTTGAGTGCTGGCCATGCGCCACGGCGAGCGAAAAACAGTCTCAAGTAATCGGAACACTTCAGCCACAATATTCCAGGGGCTCTGATTGCTTCTCTCACGAGAGGCTAAGTCCCGATATCGACGTTTCAAAGTGCCCAACTCCTTCTGCAGCCGCTCGACACTGCGCTTAAGCTGCAGTTGGGCGTTCTTCTGCTTGTCTCGGTATCGCGCCTGGTTGGCCCTACATTGCTCCCTGCGACGAGACTTGTTGGCTTCCTCCCGCTTGCGCTTGTGCGTTTCCTTGAGTCTGTCAGGACTTGTGTCCATGTCTTCCAGCGTCGTCTTGGCCGTACCGTCCGACACTCCAGTCAGAGATAGCAGCGCGTTCGAGGCCTCGCCTTTAGCTCGTAATTCGTCACGTACAAATGGGTTCTCAGCTCTTCCAGCCACATCGTATGGCCTCACTGCGGCCTGAAAAGGCATCTTGAGCTCCACGACGCCAGCATGGTAGCGGCCTGTGGATCCTCGCGGGAGTACGAGGCTCACGAGGCTGTCGCTCAGCGGTCTTGGGGCGAAAGGGTAATAGTTCATCGACTCCTGGAGGCGACTTGTGGGCCAGCGGGCAAATTCTGTTCTGAAGTATCACGTGGCGTTGAAATAGAGCTGGGCATAACTTAGGTATCTCTGAATCAGAGACTCTGATGGCGTGAGAATGGCAGCAGATCCAGGGATTTGGAGATCGTAAACGCTCGGGACGGATAATTCAAGCAAACAACTTGCAGTCTCTATGTTATATACCGGTAATGACCGGTAAATATGTGTATTTGTGGCTTAAGCTTAGTCCTGGTTGTTTACCAACCGCGATCATTGTGACTAAACGTGACCAAACGGAGCGACTTGTTCGGTACGAAACAGTCGGGCCCTGACTTCAATCAAGGGTGCATTACTGCGTTAGACGAGATGTGAACTAACCCACTACATCATGTAGTCTACGTGGGCTGAGCCTTGCGTAGGTCGTCCTTGTTTGGTGACTACCGGTAAGAACCAAATCTAACGTTACGTACTTGTATACCCTAAATCTCGGCTGACCACAAATCACACGTGCTGAATGTTTAGCTACAACTGTAACTAAACCTGATGCATGTATAGTATTACAGTAACAGGTACGTGCACATATACGAATTACCGTTGTACTACATACTTTAAATACAATTATCCTGCGTCCATTTTTAGGTGGGTTTTCTGCGCTTGTTCCTACAATGCACAACGTATAGAAAAATTTCAACTTGCAAGGTACCTCATGGATCTACGAAATGAGTGGAACCACCTTGTGAGGTTGGGGGAGTCCACGAGGCTCGACGACTAGAAGATTGCTCAATTTGCGTTCGTAATCGTCTTGGAGATGCAATCGTCAATTGTCCACCGGTCAGTCCACTTTTTGCAACGAAGTGCGTTCATGGTTTTATTGGTGCTTGCGTGTGCAAGGAGCACTAAAGATGACCACATTGACAATTGCATTGGAGTCTCCTTCCAGCTATTAAAAAGGGTAGTTATACCAGATAAAATATGGAGCAGTTCGGCTACAGTACACAAGTAGGCGTGCATGTACCTAATACCGTACATGGACAACATACCACCTGTGGTCAGACCACACATTGTCTGTGTTCTGTTTGATTATGTAGTGCTGCTCGTAAAATACATTGTGCATAATCTCTTTTCCGATTGTTTTTAGGCGGTTTACCGGTATTATTACAGTACTGTACCGTCCCAACAGAAATGGACTTTTACTGGGATAGGAAGCACTTTAGTGCTGTAGGGCCCCTACAGCACTACAGTACCGGTAGGGGACAGCCCAACAAGGATTAATTTGGTGGTCCATCGTGATATCGTTTCACTGGTATACTGGTACAAATAACCGTGTTCGAGTTGAAAAACGTGATTTCGCTAAAAATATCTATTTCAATTAATCTGCCTAATTTTAGCAGCTCAATCGAAAATAGCTGCTTCGTGATAAACAAGTCTACCAGCAATTTGGAAACCAGGTATTTCGAGGCATTTGAGGTTTTTCTAAAACGAAGGTATAAAGCCTCAAAACCTCAAGAATTAGATAAAAACCTCGCTGAAATAGCTATTTGGGAGCGAAGACGAACACGGCCTAAGCCCGTAATGCTGTGGGATGGTCGCTACTAGTAAATCGATACAAATACCGAGGCATCAGTAGCACTTACATGACGTGGGATGGTCGCTACTTGTAAATCAATACAAGTACCGAGCCATTACATGACCCCCAAAAGCTAATGGTCGTTACTATTAGATAGATATAAAGACCGATAACTATGAAATTTGTAAATAGACAAAACAAAAGTATGCCAGTAAATAATCAAACCTTTGTAAAGAAGAAGTGGGTAACTGCAAAAGTAGTCGGATACTTCCAGAGACTGCCACGGGGTATACAAATTCATAGAAGGATACATGTACGCGTCGAGACAGAGGCGAATAGTGACAGCGCCGACCAAGATTCAGCAGTCGATCCGCTGCCCCACCTTAAAGCCCTACGCTTCCTACCACTTGCACACGATATACAAGGCGCTGCGGGCCCGCGCTACGATACGCCGACACGCGGCCTCGCAGCCTCCATTTTGTCGCACACCAGCTTTTTCACCGTGAAGGACCCATACTAGCAGCTGTTTTATCGCGAAAACGGGGTGCAGTACTTTAATGTACTGTAATCGTTTTCGGCCCTAAAAATGTGCTACTCGGTGCTTGCTGTATCCTATCCCAGCCTCGCGAAGCCCTAGTACTGTAGGTGCTGCTGGACAGCCCAAGTCATGTTAATTTGTTGAAGCCGGTAGCTGAAGCCGGTATGGTATAACTGAATAGGAACCGGTAGAGGAGTCGGTATTACAAAAAACGGGCACGTTCTTAGTAACTATCAATACTGTCGATATCCGTCAATGTGTCAGCGTCAATATATATTAATCAATAAGTTTTTTAGTAAGAACTAAAGCTCTCTATTATTTTTTCTCTCGCGGCCATAAGAAACACAACGGAGGGTCGGCCTAGCAGTGGAAGAGTCATGTACTCAAGACTGAGCAGGGGGCCGCAGCAGATTCAACGGTTGTGTATGGAGAAGGTGCTGCGGCTGCGCAGCAGGCGCAGGAGATGCTGTTTACAAGCATGAAAACATGTCGAATAGCTATCCCTTCGTCACCTACTCAAACGTGTGTCATGCATCACCTTTTGTTTTAGCTAGTTAGGCGGACATGAACTTGTACGGAACACCAGTTGGAGAATTTCTACAACCTGGAGGATCGGCCGGCAGCGGCTTCAACCGGGCAGATATCCTGCAGTCGTTTTGCGCCGCAGTATCTGTTCTATACAAGCATGAAAAGATGGCGAAGTGTTGTATCGCGCTAATGATAGTTCTGAAAAGTGTGTTTTCCCGTCGACTTGATTAAATAGTTTATTTTACGCCGTTGACGCCGGAAGCACTCGGGCAAGCTCTGCATCAACCCAGCTTATCTGGTACTTGTATTTGGCGGCGCCGGTTGACTTGGTTAAACTGAATTATTCGATTCAAACGTCGCTATCCCAGCCTTCGCGGAGCCCTAGTAAATCAACAATCCGCGCATAAGCTCTAAATTTTACACTGGCGTGACAAGCCAAGTATAATAATACTAACACCCATTATGTGCTGGTACGCACTCCTTGTATTGGCCTAGTCGCTCCACTTTTATCTCTATCGTTTAGTCTCCATCCAAATCACAATTTATTTTTTCGCTGTATCTCTTCTATCATCTCAGAGATCCGCAATCGAACACGATTCCATCCTCAAAGTCATGCATTTCGATGGATAGTACTTATTATCATTACACCAAATTGAGTGTGTGTGCGTGTTTTTTTGTGGATAGAACCCCTTTACATGTGACTGTCAGAATACTTTTATGTTTATTTAGCAGCTAGATGGTAATGATTATGTTTGGAAGTCTACCTCAAGATATAACGAACAATAAGGACTTAAGTAAAAATAAAATGTGTATTTAGTATCGGATCATTTAGGGTGAGTGTCATCACCAGAGCCTTCGTGTTAACTTGGTTAGTAGTAAATGTAACTAGTGGAGCAATTCCCGCAGCAAGTTTAGGATCCCAGATCTGTCCTCTCTCAAGTTTAAAGAATAAATCTGGGAGAGGGATCCCGACCCCCTTCCAAACTCCAAGTCAAAGAGTGTAGAATCATAGAATTAGGCCAATAGTCTAGGATTCAAACGGCCTCAAAAGGCTGGATATCGCTCCAGTTACTAATTTGCTATTTTATCACTTGATTTATTAATATTCGATATTTGTAATACTACACAATTATGCTGAGCACTTCGAGTAGTTGTTATTTGATATCTGTAGCTGCGTTATCGAATATTATATATATGCAACTTTCAACATCACCCTAACCTATGACCGTCGAAGCCGTCTGCGAGTGTTCGTGCCGAAGAACAACTCCGCTGACTCGGATACGGCGCCGATGCGAGTGCGGCCTAGGCTCTTATACGCTAACAAGTTTCTGGGTGCTGCACTTTGCGCACATGCACCACAGTGGTGGTCTGACTTCTGCGAGCCGTCGCATCATTTCTCAGCAAATGTAGCAAATGCGTTTCTGTCGTGTCAGTCCAAACTGAAGGCGCTGCTCGTGTGTCCTCCTGACCGAAAAGTTTTTTTAATGAACCCCAAGATGTTGCTGTTTGCCAGGTTAGGAACTTATTAGCTCATTAGCATTAAAAGCCTGAAGGCACTCCTGGCACCCCCTTCATATTACACACTCGCACGCCGGGGTGCCTCGCGGCACATTCATCTATGCGGCGGGCGGTCATGACCTCTGAGGTGTTGTAAGCACTCGGGAATGATGACGCGTCGGACGCGTCGTTGATTGATACCCTTGGGATACGACAGGTTGTGGATCAGTCGACATTTCAATGAAACCCACAACAGGTTTCGATAAACGTCCGCGAACTCTTTTGGGTCGCCTTTTGTGGGGGGAGGGGGGGGGGGGGGGGGCTGGAAACCTGCGGCGGCAATCGCCTTGGCGTGTCGGCTTCCACGAGGAAGTGATCATCCATCCATTCGTAAAGAAAGAAGGGTTCTGTGTCGGTGGCTGCAATATACCGCAAAGCGAACTGAAACTCTCACGGCCGTGAAGCCAGCTAAAATAGCTCCCCTCAATACTGCGTAATCGACCCAAACGGGGCAGACATGTCTACGACAAGAGCTGTGCATTGAGACAGGCGACCACCCATCCACCGCGATCATTCGAGCGTGGTCGGATAATGCCAGCTCTGTGGCCTGGTCCCAAGCACTCCGTAGCGATTATCCTCTCGCACAAGAACTCATTCGCGTCGTACGACTCTGTGAAGCTATGTCGCGGTTCCCCATTCCGGCATGCCATCTCCCGGGAATAGTCAATCTCGGCACAGACGCGGTTTTTCGTGCCTGGTCTGAACCACATTCCCATCGCTGGACTAACGTTTGACATTCATGGACACAGACGACTGTCCCCGCACAGGCGAGGCAGCTGTACATAACGTTCTCGCAAATCTACACGCCCAGGTCAGTTCCAGCCAACAGAAGTACTCCGCGACGTGAAGGCAGTGGTGCCGATGGTGCACACGTATCGGCGTGGCTCCCTAGCTCACAGGTGACGGAAGCTCTAATTCCAACCGCCTCATTAAGTTCGCACTACACTGCTGGCAACCGCCTGACGGATCGCAAGGAAATCGCGCCTCCACCTTTCTGCGAAAACTTGGCCAGATCAGCTGGTATCATCGACGCTATTGCGGCTTTTCGGTCGGAGCCCATCCCAGCATTAATTGGCGATGCAGGGGATGTGGAGGATGTCGGCAACCCCCCAGCGAAAACGACCAGTGTCGACTATTGTCATGCGACGGCTCCGTGCAAACTATGATTTCTCAACTGTCCACGAGTGCGTTCTCTGGGGGGGGGGGCTTCGAGTGTGGACCTTTCTTCCTACTGCGACGTTTCGAGTACCTTGTCGACGATGGAAAACACGAGAACTACACGATCCAACGCCGAGATGTGACTTTCTGGACAAGTGAAGGAAGACCCACGTCATCAGTGGGTGCGGCCCGCACAGTTCAAGCCAGATTTAGGGGCAGTAAGACGAACCTGCGCGGACTCGGTACGACCAGATCACTAGAGAAGGCTTCCTCATCTTGGTGAAAGCAGCATGGGTCCTGATAAAAGACGGAGACACAATCGGGCTCTCTTAAGATAGCCTACCTTGTACCATCAGGCCGAAGTGCGTTGTGTCGGCTGAGATCATGTCATCAGCGATTAAATAAGTAGCACAGTTGGTACACTGGCCTGTACCCCGTTCAGATATCGCTTCAAGCGTACCTAGAATTTTTTTTCATGATGCCCCTTACTCGGCCTCGTTGCGCCTGGGCAGCTTCACAGCAGCATTAACACCGTTGCCATACCTCATTGGATAAGACACCAGACTTTTAAGGTGTCGCCAAGGTGGCGGTGCCGTAGTACAATCGTGATTAGAGTGACGGATCGGCAAAGATTGTTGCATCATCTGCGTTACATTAACTTATTGGGGCGGGTTCCATCTCGCCAATTTCCAGCTAAAACAATGGGTGTAAGCAACTTCGAGTGTATCTAACTTCACGAAACCGCTTCCCATCCTCTTTTGGTACATATCTACGATGTTTCAAGACGCAATAAAGTTTAGGTAAGCATAAAATAATAATTGCTGGATTGCCTTTACTCGATAAAAGAAATCCATTAAATAATAAATTGTATAAAAGCATTATTTTGCTGTGTTCGATAACTTACCTACTAATTCTCGCAGCCTTCGCGATTCGTAGCCGATGCCAGGGTTCTGTAGGAGTCACCAATTCTTTGGATTTTATATCCAGAGTATTTACAGAGGTGCGATTCTGCCAAAAAAAACTCTATACGCTTATTCTCACAACTAAGAAAGAAGTCGATTTTCATTATTACACCAAACTAAACTGTAGTACTTGATGTAACTGTTATATCAGATGAACGCTAGGATTTTTTAGCCAAAAGGCCCGCTATTTACTTTCAAACTAGATGAAGAGGCTACAGATGTAAATAAGGAATTTAAAGACCTATAGAAAATAAGCCAGGTGACACTCTTATTATTTATAGCTGCACGACAATGAAAAAAAGAATGTGAATGTTGTTTGTGTCGGCTAGGGAAGACATCAAAACCCAATCACCCAAATGATGTTGCTTGAAGGAAAAAAGGTTAATTAAAGATCCTCATGAATGACACGGATGATGCATACAGTTCTCGTAGGTCGAATTAGCAATTAACTATGCTACGCTTTCTACTTACTATTTTCCTCTCTAGCTCAGTTGAACACCCGTTCTTGTACTTCAAAATGCAGAGCTTCCCCAAAAAGGCACGGCATTTGTTTAGTATCGTTAGTACTAAACATATTATGCTCATGATGGGGGCTTTAGTAGTACAGGATGTCCATCGTCTGGTGCGCTGGAAAAGGGCTGTCCTAGTTTGTACTGCGCACAAACGGAGGACTCGCCCCATCACCAGGCATCCTTTATCCAGGCGATGTCCTAGTTTCCCTAAAAGCCTGCTGAGCTTTGTCTAAGGGATTTGACACAGATTTCCTTGCTGACCCTATGTGATTTTTGCCCCGGATAGTGTGTATTGAGCTAAAATCTATTTTTTCTAAACTTAATGTGTTAGCTGTTGTGCTTCTAGTTTTACCACCACGCATCGGCCTTTTATTATAGACACCTCTTCTGGAGCTTCAGCATCGCCAAGATCGGGTCATATTCCAAGAGATCCAAAACGAACTAGCGAAGATAGGCTCGTTCTAACGCATTCGTGTTCCAAGCCGGCGCGATCTTGCCCGATCCTTGTTCTTCGACGTCGGATTCGAGTTCCTTTAACTTTTTCTTGCTGGACTTCGTCTTCTTCTTCTTGATCGCCGGCTTGGGTGCTTCCGAGACGGAAGCTTTAGATCCCGAAGGTTTCCATCCAGAATCATGCAGATCACGATTCGCATCGCGATCTGCGGTGGTCCCCGAAGGGACCTGGGAAGAAGGTCGAGGTTTTTCTTCTAAGTTTGGATCGTGATCCTGACTTTCCTCTTTGATTCATTCAGCAGACCTCCTCCCAAAACTCTGCTGATCCGCGGATCTCGCTTCATTCAGCGGCGTCGTCGTCTATCCGACTCCCGTCGACGTTTCATCCCGTGGTTCTTGTTCCACTTGGACATCTTCATGGGACTCTCGATGAAATCCGGAGTCTCCAACGCACACCATTGTGGTGTAGCGGGATCGGCCACAATCTGGTTGAGGCCGATCTCCACTCACACACTGCGCCCAGACACCGACTAACGGAGGGGGTCCCCCGATGATCCGTGATCGGCTGAACTTGGTCTCACCTTGTGTACGTGTCGGCGGGCTGGATCTGCTCTCTCAGGGATCCGAAGGTGTCCGATAAGCGAAATCTTGACTGTCTTGACGAGACGCGGGACGTATGGGGCAGCGCGGAACTTCTTCGCTCTGCTCCCGGTTGATAAGTCCTAAATACGGCCTGATTAGTGACGGTCGGCCTTGATTTAGGGACTTTTGCCTAATTTAGGCACCGTAATGCCTATATAAACGTGTTTCTTGTTCGTCCTCTCCTTCCGGGTTGCTTGCTGCTTTCAATAGCGGGATCTGATCTGACCTCCAGTCAAGCACCAAAGTCCAGATAATCAGGGACTTGTACACTTAAAGTAGGGGAAATTAATGTAGGTAAATCCGGCTAATATATTAACCAAGATCTTACGCTACGGCGCCAGTAACCTCTACCTAAGCCTCCTTCTAGCACTTAGTAACGAGCCAATGTGTCTTTAAGACGACTCGAGTGCGGGGAAGGCCACTTGTGCACTTCAAAGTAAATTCTATCCTTTATTCCTTAGATCATACCCTTAGAAGTGTAGTATACGCGGATCTCGTCCAGGCCAATAGTCATTTCTTGTGTGTTCTGCCCGCGAGGCCAAATCCAATCCTCGCTACGACTCTTGTACACTTGTCTCCAATAGATGATCCTGATCGACACCATGCCCACTTGACCTCAACTTAGTGATCTTGGTACTTGATCGTGAGAACCCATGCTTGGGAGAGGAGACACGTGGATCTCGACCAGGGCCAATATTCACACCTAGATCGACTGTCTTTCGAGGCCAAATTCGATCTCCGGTACGGCTGAAGACCACTTGCGCTCCACTCGGTAAATTCTGTTCTGATTGATGTTTATCCTAAACGTATCGACTACCTGCCCATCCACTACCTGTCCATCTCACCATGCATCATGCGCCGTCCTATGTCTCATCCTTGGATAAGATCGGCTCTCACCATCCTCGATTGGGTGACCGATCTTGCGATCTTCATCGTTGTCCCTTGATAGCCGATCTCTCCTCTGATTGGTGATCTTCGCCAAGATCACCGATCTTGATCTAGTCAGGCGATCTCGATGTTAATTGGTGATCTTAGCCGAGATCGGCGATCTTGATCATTCTGATCTGGATCGACGATCCCGACTATCTTGATCTTGCCCGACGATCTTGATCCAGGTGAGCGATCTTAATCCATTCTGGCGACCTCGATGTCGATCGGCGGTCTCCGTGATGATTGTTGACCTTTGCATCCCCGATCACCAGTGTTCAGCTTGATCGTAGACTTCATGCTCTGACCTACCGACCTTGCCCCGATCTCTAGAGTTGCCGTCGGGCTCGAGCCCCGGATACTCGATATTAACCTCTTGGCCTCTTTCCGGATCGTATGGCTACCCTGATCGTCAAGATCGTCTGGACGATCTCAGCCTGATCTTGTACTTGGACTGGGAATCTTGGCTTCTGGTGTCCTGATCTTGGTTTCTGGGGTCCTGATCCCTCTTCCGGGCCTCCCCGCCGTCGTAATAGGCACCACGTTCGCGACGCTGACTGCGGAATATCTATTACGATCCCTGATCCGTGAAAATCCTGATGGCGCTTCACCACACATAGATAAGTGAAATAAGTACCTTCCCAAAGCAGTCGTGCACGACGAAGCTAAACAACTTGTAGGAGTTTGCGTTGTGTCGTGCGTTGTGTCGTGCGTTGTGTCTACCATCACAATCTCCGAAAATGAAGCGAATAACCTCTTCATGGTTGCAGACTGAAACACGACGATAACAGTGACATCTCGCCCGCTACCCACGAACACACGAGCTGTGCTGCCATCATGTTGACACACAAACTCCTGCAGCACGTCTTCTGTCCTTTCAACGTCACTTCTACCACCTTTACGAGCTTGGTTTAGGTCTTGGAGCATGTTATGGACGTCCATGAGCTTGGGTTTCTTGCCTGTCAACGGTTAAGGAGAAAGTGGGTATAGTTTACTGGAGAACAAAGCTTTAACGAGTTTAGTACCTGTCTTGTTCCGAAGCCAAGCCAGAATACCCTTGGGGTTCGAGCCTGCAATGTACATATCTGAAACCGTTGCAAGTAGAGCTGCGTCTCGAATCTTCCTGTTGGAATAGTAAGACTGCGATAGAGCTGGGGATAGCTTGTGGTTGTGCTCACCACTTACACGAAGTAATACGTAGTACTTCTCCCCCAGACAGCACAGCAACGCGTTGATCTTGGCAGGACATCCTATATACCTGGCGGACTGGTGTTGGCAGACGCCCTGGCCCCGTGGTTTATGTTAAACACCATGTGTACAACGAATAGTTTTGCAATAGTGCCTCCGTTGGGAAGAGAAATGCTTCGAAGGGTCTGCTATGTGGTTGTTCCTTCTTGTGACGGACTGTGTAGAACGTATTACGAAAAGCTGGTCCGTTCTTTGGGAGTACTCCGCAAGAGCCACGTGAAACCTTTCCCAACTTCACCAGCGAGACGGAAAGCCAGACAGAAATCCACGGCAAGAGTTACTTTAATCATGAGATGTGTGTCATTTTCCGGTATATTAACATGTGGGCCATCCGGTATCTGAGTCTGTATAGGTTCGGAATTAGTCTTATCGGCCTCGGATCCGAGCTTTAGGAACTGGAAGGGCTCAGTCCAAAAATTTGACGCGCCTCGGTAGTCTTATCGCCGTCGGAGCTGGACCCGTTCTCCCGGTTTCAGCAAAAACTGGTGTGCCCTTAGACTCCAGATCCCCTAGCTCTGTAGCCTCGTTAGCACCGACACCGGAACGCTCCCCACTCCCAACTTTTTCGTACACCACCCGGCTTCGAAGACCACCAAACTCAGACCCCTTCCATGAGTCGCTATGGCCTTCTCGTGCGTTTGTACGACGATGTTTAGCGGTAGTTTTTCCCTCTCTTCTACTAGAGTGCTACATTGTCACATTGTTCAATGGCGCTTCTTCTTCTGCTACTAAATTCCGGTATCAGTAGAGAGTCCCGGAAGAGTGGACTGATGGAAAGGATGCCCGTTCAGGAGTTGTCGGGCCCATTTTCACTATTGGTGATCGACGCCATCGGCCCTCTGGTTACTACTCCTCGAGGCAACAAGTACAACCTCGTGTTTCCCTACTACTTTACGCGGTGGATCGGGACCTGTGAAAGCGTTGGGCACACTCACGTTTGTTAATCTCATGGTTGACGAGGTGATGTCTCGACATTGTGTCCCCGAACGATTACTCAGTGACCGTGGAAACCAACTTCATAACAAATTTGGCTAAATCATTCTACGCCACGCTTGGAACAAAGAAGCTATTCAGTGCTGCGTACCATCCTGAGACTCAGGGATTGGCGGAACGCTTCAACGGAACGCTTAAGGGAATGCTTCGGATGTTTTTTGGTGAGACTCAACAAGACTGGGATCTACATTTGCCGCGAGTGTTGTTCGCTTATCGCACTTTCTACCACGAGTCGCTTGGTGATTCCCCGTTCTTCAGTCTGTACGGGCGAGACCCGATTCTGCCTCTGGACCTCGCTTTTCTGAACACGAGTCACGACTGGAAGAGTAGCGAAGTGGCCTCGTATCGACGAAAGTTGTTCCTGTCACTGAGAGACTTGAAACGAATGGTTGAGCGGCAACTACTGAAGGCTCAGGATCGGATCAAACGACGATTAGCTGATCAGGTTGAGGTGCAATTCGAAATTGGTGAAGCCGTGTGGATCTATCAGTATTTTTGTGCACGAAGGAAAGAGCGGAAGTCGAAGAAACTAGCGTTCTGTGGCAAGGTCCTAATCGAGTCGTGGGGTGTGTTGGGGAGGACGCTTATCGAGTTGCCGTTCCAACGCACCCCGATTGTGTCATTACCGTTAATGTGAACCGCTTGAAGCGATTCCAGGGTCGCATGAGTCGTCCATTTCCTACCGAAGTATCGGTAGGTGTCGACGTTCGACTTGAAGCTGACGATGGCGGTCCGCTCACTGAAGGCGACTTACCGTCTACGAGTTTCGTCGAGAGGCTGAGCGTCGGCGGTGAAGAAACGGCCTTCTCGGGCGTCGGTAGTGCAGTAGTAGAGGTGCTTGCCAAACGCGTGGTGCGTGGTGACGAGCTGTACCTGGTACTTACTCCGACCTACGAAGTGTGCTGGAAGCCAACTAGTACGCTATAACCCGAATATGCTGCGCTGATCGAGGCTTATGTAAACGCTAGGAGGAGAGAGAACGGTTGGCTGGAGCTCCGAAGGAGCGTTCGCTTGACGGACGCTAACAAGGCGGCCGACGAAGACGAACTACTGTTCTAGGGAAACCCTGGGGTAGTTAGGAGACTGTGGAGTGGAGTTAGCGGAAGTCTCGATCAGAATGGGTGCGTTTCTATTAGATACATGACCCGGTGGTCGTGATGCGTGAAGAAGAAGTGCTCAATGCGAATTTGGGCTGAAGTGCTTGCCACAAAGAAAATGAAGAAGAGGCCACCAACGAAGGGAGAGCACCGAGGCTGAGGAAATACGAGGCGCAAGACTGGATTAAATTAGGTACGACCGACACTAAAAACACCTCGGAATGTTGCTTGATGCTACTCTGAACTACTCGTCAATCTTGCTTTCCTCTCTCTCTTCGTCGCCCGACTCGGGGCACGGATTGTTACGGGTGGATAGGAGATCCGGGCGGTAGTGCCGTAGTGGATCCGTCCAAACGACGGAACACCGAATACGCAGCCTTGCCGGTCTTGTTTAGATCAAACGGAGAGATGGCGGTTGGCCGGAAGGTGCCTGCCTTCAACTCGAGCAGGATGTCGACATGAAGATCACGAATGCGTAGACTCTGACAAAGTTCCAGCCAGACGCCGTTCGTGATGTTGCCGACCCAACCGTGACGAGTACGTGCTGAACGCATGATATCAATCAGGATGCGAGCCAGAGCCCGGTCGCTGAGTCGCCTCTCCGCTCTCGGGAGCTCCGGGTCCAGTGCGTCGGTGTGTACCAACTGAGATGGCATGTCCTTAAAGCCGTCTTCGGCCAGCTTGAACGGCTTGGAGGCACTCTGGATTTTCATCGAATGCGCTTCTTTGTTGGACCGAAGAAGATCACCCAGGTCGGAGACCGTGGGACCTTTGTACTTCTTGTCGGAGTGATTCTTGCCTGGCTGACCACCCCACCAGAGCAAATTGCGATGACCTGTCTCCTGCAGCCGATAAAGCGTGCCGAAGTACCCTAGGGTCTCGAAGCAGAGGCTTGTGGACCCCAGTCGCGCCTCGTGAGCCGCCATCTTACGCTTGCGTCGCTGTGGCTGAGTCGACTAGTCCAACAAGGGCGCGTGGAGTCCCCACTTAAATGCGGCGTACCGGATGGCCATCCTAGTACGCCAGTGTGCCAAGTATAAGTCGGGGAACTCCTCAGGATCGTAGAAGAGTCGCTGGCCCTCCCACGGGAACCGCATCCGTTCGATTGGAAGTCCACTGTCGAACGTCATCTTGTATAAGCGTTCCAGGCCTGTCTTGACCTCGGGAGGTGCCCTCGGCGGCAGGACGACGGTTAAGTACGTGTTAGGCAGCTGAATGCTCGTCAGCGTAGCGGCCTACCGCAAAGCTGGATCATTAGGCACCAGCACACTACATGACTGGGCTGACGACGAAGATTTCGAGGGCGGTGCAGTCTTCCTCTTCTTAAGCTGGGGTCTGACAGCCTGTCTTCCAGACCTTCGCATAAAGCAACGCTATGAAGAATTGGTCGTCGGCGACAGTTCTACTCGAGCCCGAGTAAAACGCTGGCGGAATGAGAGTCACCACGTTGCTGAAAAGCTTCGTTGCGTCCGGGTCTTTGTTGATGATGGCTGCTGCCACGTCGCCCAACTGCGAGACCCCGACCGACGCCGAGCTCGCTAGGAGAATGTTACGCATCTTTCTCCTGAACTTGACGCTAGCAGTGTGCTCGCTCTCAGGCGACAAGGCATGCTCAGTCACGCGCCGCTCGAGCTCGACAAGGGCGGCCACGTGGGTGGCGAGGTCATGCTGATCTGGGTCGTATGGTCGCTACTGCTGGGACTAGACGGCGTTTGTGCTCAATGGGGGCGGTGGATGCGTGGCTGACTGCGCGTCTCGGGAAAGTTGGGAAATGACTGTCAAACACCGAGGTCGGGAAAGGGAAGTTCCTATCAACTGATGTGTGCTGACGAGAACGGTTATCAGAAAGAACCGGAACTGCGGTGAAGAGAACGGCGAAAGGGGTCAACGGTGGGGTTAAGCGCCTTCATCGCGCGGTTGAACACGACCCGTTGATTCGACTGATGGAGAGGTCCGTGACGGCGCCAATGGAGGGCACAGAAATGACCAAGAAAGACGGCGAGTCGGTGAGGGTCGAGGCAAGCGTGAGTTATGAAGGTATGCACCCGCTGGCGGCTAGAAGGAGTTTCACATCACGTTACCGCTCTGCGCGTTGACGATGAAAGCTCTATGGGGCTTCGGACTGGAGCAGTACCTGACCGCGGAGCTTTTACCTATGCACCGCTTCAAGGCCTTGTGCGTCCTCGGAGCCTGGTTGCTAACGTCGCCGGTGCGGGCCGTTGTGTGGACTTTCATGACCGATGTGTGGCGCGTGGTGTGCCTGAACGCAAGCATCGCACCGGCGCGGCGAAGCTGGGAAAAAACTGGTCAATCCCAACTGTTGGTCACACTTTTCTGTACAAACAATAAAACAGGCCACACATAAACAGCCGGTAGTGAGCGGGTGCGAGGTCGCGTAGCAGGGCCTCGCGATATTTGCGGAGGCGGGTCCAGCACCAAGCTCACCAGCAAACGGACACATTGCACTTTTCAGAACTTGTTTTTGTACCGCGGGGGCCTGGGGGGGGGGGGGGGGGGGGCAACCCGCCGGTATCCGTGACCTCAAGGATGACCAATAGTTGGATTCACTCTTACCGCTCTGGGGGAGCAAACAAGTTTTGAGCCCCCACAGATCATTGTACGAATATCAAGATATGTAGCCTCTAGAAGATTAATAATTCATTCGAAGGATGGCGCTCGCAATTCACATTCCTATACTAAGTGACCTCGCAGTCTGGACACTACACACATTCACACTGTCCCTTCCGATTCTGATTAGCTCTATAAGGACACAGGAAGGCACACCGAAGTATTTCGACCGCGCTGTGGTGCCTAAGTAGTTGTGGATGAAGCGCAGACACTCACGTCATTTTTCAGGCCTGGGCTGTGCTGTAGACCCCACGACACCTCGTGCGTGTGCTACATAGCAAGCTAACACTCTCTCTAACCGTTTAGTGATATAAAAACAAAGCTAGGCGCGCTCACATTTACAATTCTGGCTATATACTAGGTCTAGGCGTATCTGTATCTTTGAGGCGACTTCGTCGGACGGCGGAGTGCCGGATTGGAGTGCTTTGACCGGCGGAGAGGAGGGCTTTATTTGAAGAATATATCTGAACAAGGCCATCTGTGATTAGGCAGTCCACAACTAACTTGTGAGCTTTTAAAAAGCGACCACCCGTGATACACGCGGAGATAAATATTAATATCCAGCCAATTCGATGCACAGTGGATCTGTACCCCGGCTGAGTACCCGACTCGACCCAACAGGTGCCCGACTGATACCCGATTGGGAAAAAACGTACCTAAGCCTCGCCGCCCATGAGCCTTGTTTCCTTTCGTGGCCGTTTTCCTCACCCCTGCGACTTGCGTCGGTATGCGTACAGATCAGCTTCTGAGAATACTTCACCCACTCCGGCAGAATCGGCGACGCACTCGAGCTTGTTGATTTGATCTTATTCTGTACTGTTGGTTTGATTGCGATAAAGCTAAATGAATGACGCGTAAATATATGTCCTCCGTTAAATGAGCTGTCCGATGAAAAAAAAACACACCTGGTGGCTTTCCCTTTTTACGCCTTCAAATAGGCATCGAGCTGTTCCCATGGCGCAAAGCAAGCGCGTGTGAGAGGTGGGCCAAGCGCAGATCGACCAGACCCGTCGTGGAACCTGTTTGACTGCTCAGAAGGCATCTGATTTGTGTTATTACCCGTAGAAACGTCTCTTTGCTTATTAAAGGCTCTCACTTCACGAAAGTTAATGTCGCTCTGGTCACTCTGGTCGGTTTGGTTATTCGAGGCACTCGGTTTGCACCTCTTCCTTCTACCCCGGAGCATTCTTCACGGTAGACATATCGCGCTTGACACGCGCCGAGCAGTGAACAAACGGTTTTGAATGGGGAGAAAGAGAGGTATACGTGTATAGTTCGTTCGGATGAAGCCAAGGGTTAGGTGGCATTTCGTAGATAAAAATGGAGATGGTCCAGTCGGGCACGATAGTCAATCTCTTAATGAAACGTACCAGCTCAAAACAGCATTCACGTCGTTGCGAAACCATCATACACATGGTATGTAAACAAAAGGTACCATCAAAGCCAAAATCAAAGCCAATGTTGTTATAGCAATGGTAGATACTATCACCTACTTGGGAGCAATACGGGCGCGGTCTATAAGAAAATTGGACCTGTATTTCCTTGTACCCGCCCCAGCTTGCATCATTCCCACGTTGTTGGCTTCACTACTGAGTGCACATTCTTCTGCGCTTCGCATTCGAAACTTGCGGTGACGTATATCAACTTACCCGTTATATGATCTCGTTCTCTTCGTTGTTATCAACAACTGACGCTGATGTACATGACAAAGCTTTTAAGGTCTCAGGCGGTCGAATTACTCTGCGAAGGCATATTCATAAAGACGAAAAATAAGACGGTGGGCAACCACCATATTACAAACTGGTTAGTTTAGTAAAAAGACGAAATCAGCATCATAGCCCGAGTAAATTCTTTTTAAAACTGTTTCGTTTCATTGTTGTTTTCCAACTGTCATGAACAAATTGCGTATCTGACTTTTCCCTGTCGTCCACACACGTCGATTTCACCAGCCATATATATAACGGATTTTTCTAAATAGTATCCGGACATATATTCCTCATAAGCCCCTAAAAATGAGCGATATTGCATAGGGGACTGTTAAATGGGTAATGACTTGTATTTTATGAATCGCGTGGGTGACCTGAAGTGTTCTACCCTACAAATGAAGATAGGCATGCCTCAAGACAAAACTTTCCGCGTCACTCGTCAAAGATGGCTGGGCCTCTCCTATTTCCTCTTTTGTCCACATCGCCAGGCTAATCGTCAATAAGCTCCACGCCGTCAAGCGCGTTAGCGAGCACAGCCTCAACATCAGAGTCCTCGTTGTCTTCGTTATTCCCCCCCGCTTCCCATGCTTGCTAAAAAAACGGCGTCCATAAACATCATGACGCCAAATAAGCCTGTCCGACTTCGTTATTCCCCTCCGCTTCCCATGCTTGCTAAAAAAACGGCGTCCGTAAACATCATGACGCCAAAAAAGCCTGTCCGACGGAGTTGGAGAGAATCCAGCTGCTGAGACCGAGTCGTCTACCGCTGCTTGATCGGTATCTTTGCACGTTTGTATACCCAGAAACCAACCGTCGCTACACTAGGAGGGCTCGGATTGCCAGAACGAGTGTACTGCACGCTGTCTGACTGCTTCCACTCATTGCCATGGCAATGATTTCTAAGTAATCAACCGCGTCTGCAAGCGCTGGAAAGATAGGCCATGAGGTCGAGGGCGAGTACGATGATAGTAGAGCGGACTTGTAATTGGTGCAGGTCTTCTATTTTGGAAGCTCAAAATGGATACAGGGTGGACTGTAATAAGTACAGGACTTATAATTGGAAAAATCCGTTATATATATATATATATAGGCACTCGTTATGTTTACCGACTGGGTAACACGAGACGGTGCATTTATACCCGGTGTCAACCGACTGGCGTGCCCGATACTGCCCGACTGAGCAAGAGCCGGATTGGTCATCGCCTGTTGTGTCCTTGAAAGTACTCGTATAACCGGAAGTCCATGGTGGGCTCCAATCCATGAATCATGGTACGACATCACAAAAACGCAGGACAAGTGCTTCGAGAAGTGTTTGGACACGTTAGTGCTTGGACACATAGACAGAAAAAAATAGAGACATAAGAGATGAAAACTGCTGCAACTTGTTAATTTAAATGCACATGCACAGATACTGGTAGCGCAGATATAATAGCTCCTTGCTACTAAGCAAACTAAGGCTGTCAGCACCGGCAAAACCTCAAACCCCAACAACATGTACATGCCAAAGTTGTAGATATCAACCTGGACTCCAAAACCGCTGGGGTATGGTCGAATAAGGTATTTCCTCGGTGCAAAGTCGGGCAGCATTGTCACTATCTTATCAGCGAGCGGTCAAACTTTCACCGCGTAGCTCTAATTCATTGGCTCGTAGACTATTACTTCTTTAGATTATAGACCATCATTATTGAACACCAGTGATTCCTTCCGCAAATAACTGGAATCAACACTTTTTCGCATGTCACACCTACAAACACATCCTTCATTGTATCGACCGGGAGGAATCCATTCATAACGCCCCCTGTCATAGAACTTGGACACCAATCGTGTCCGTTCTTTGTGCGAACAACTTCAGCACCAATGCATTCACGGTACTGTCACCCAGTTGAGATTTACTCACCAATTCCACTTTTTCAGCCTACGTAAAATAGAAGTGCACAACTTACGCTAATGAAGCATATCATTCTCTTGCAGATTTAATCGTACCTGAACTGACAGAACCAAAACCGACTTAAGCGTTGATAGTATCTTGCTTTCCGGCTCAATTTAAAAATGCTTGGGCATTTGTAATGTGAAATCGATCACCTTAATCGATTCGTTCGCTTTGTCCACACCCCGGATGTTGTTCGTTGCTCTATGCCATTTTTTATGATACCCAGCGAAACTGAGATGAAAGTGCCTAAGCCAATTATTTCCACTGCAATCTCCTGCTCTACTAAATGCTTCCCAAGAGACTTTTTGTGTGTCTTCGGAAGGGCTGACACTTTAGCATTGCGCTTCTCGATAAGTCCTGCGGGAAATGCTTGTGATCGACTGAGCTGGGGTGATTTTTTGTGTGAGGCAGCTTGCTATGTTGTGGTCAACAGGAGGTCTGGATTTCCTATTAAACTAGAAACGCTTGAAGTTGGATAGAATAGCTGCCGTATGTGGGCTCATTATCAAGATCCTCTCGAATATTTGAAAGACCTAACCCTGTTGAGAACAAGTCAGAGTCGACTTGAACCATTGCAGTACATTTTCGGCGTTCTGCTTTCTTGGACTTAGTCGCGGCCACGAGATCTTGGAGGATTCGCCACATCAAATTCACAGTCAAAGGCCAGCCCAAGTGTAGAACGGTATTCACCCGACTGGTGGCCCGACTTGCCACCCGACTCACCCGAATTACCCGACTAGTCGCCCGACTTGACGCCCGAATTACCCGACTGGTCACCAGACTGGTCACCCGACTCGCCCGACTGACCCGACTGGATATCCAGTTGGTAAGAGTGCATGAAGCACGAATTGACCTTTGCCAAAGTTTGCATAAGCCATGAACGAGAAGACTTTGTACTTTAAATGATTCGTCTCGTGGGTCGCGTAGACCAGTAGAACTTCCGGGAACGGTTGACTATGGATCGCATGTGCTTCGTCTCTAATGTTATATAAGTCGCGATTTTCTAAATAACAACATGTTAGATTATAGTAGTTAACACCTACTTGTAATAACGGTAATACTTTGCATCTCATAGCTTTTCTCCAACGCCATCAACGAATATACGGCCCACGCTCCCAGTTACATCACCAAACTCTGACACCCACTTCTTCAAACGAGCTCGGCCTACTCGCACTCTCACGATCCTTCAGCATCCTATGGCATCGGATTGCTGTCCGAATCGTCCGTGATCAACTTCAATATACTTGTTTTCTTTGCCCCCGCCTTCCGTAGCTCATTTACAGTCTGCAACGCACCCTCATCGAGCGAGATACGCTTAGACAAGTGTCCCTTGAACGAATACTCGCTCAATCTGTGATTGTGCTCGAGAGGGAACCTAGTTATCTCGAGTGCGAACGTGGTGTTGATCTTGTCGGCCACTTGGACGCAACCATTCATCTACATGAAGTGTGACAACATTGCACGAAGTCATGGTCAACAGAGTCATGGATCTCACACAAAACCGACTGTTCAAGACCGTATCCGACTGAACCCGACCTTGCCCAACCAAGCTCGACTCAGCCTGGTTGATTCAGACTGCTAGAGGTCTGCAGGCAGCGACGACAAAAAAAAACAATTCGTGCCTGTGCTGTGCGTCCCTGGGAGCGACTCTCCTGTCGAGGCCATTTACTCGTCGCCATGGATCGATATGACCAACGGTGAGTGCAAACATAAGTCTTGGCTCTCTGGATCCAATCGGCGGGATCTGGAGACGCTTTAGAACGCTGCTTCGCTGTCCTTGAGTTTCGCTCGGCCACCGTGGCATTAGTCCGAGATCGAAAGATCTGACAAGCATGTTTATTCTTGAGGACATAGTAAAGATAATAAAGAAATAACGAAGAATATTAAAGCATACCTGAAAGGACTGTGCGTGATATGATTTTAGGTAGGCCTCGAAGGCTTCCCATGACTGGAACTGCGTCTCTCCTGGCGGTGGGGCGATGACTCTAACCTGAGTGGCCTCTTCGCCGGTGCTAGTCGTTGCCTCTGTCGTCTCGCCACGGGTCTCACTTCGCGGCGGGCTGGATGACAGCTGCCACTCATACGTGGAGTCATCATATGAATGACTGTCACTCTCGTCATCGACGTCGCCTGCGGAAAGAGAGCGCTTTTGCGCGCTTCGCGACCGCGGCGGCATCCTACTTCCTTCGGAACCGCGCGTTTGATGAGGGGGAGAATTTGTGTGGATGGGACACACTTGTATACGTTACGTATACGCTATACCCGGTACGGATACGAACAAAAATGCAAAAAGAATATACTCTAAAGATGTGCTAATCGGTGCCAGGGAAAGTATACCCCCAGTCGGGAAAGATTTTGAAAAGAAAAGCCGGTGATTTATATATATATATAAATCACCGGCTTTTCTTTTCAAAATCTTTATATATATATATATATATAAATCACCGGATTTTGAAAAGAAAAGCCGGTGATTTATATATATATATATAAAAAGAAAAGCCGGTGATTTATATATATATATATTTTGAAAAGAAAAGCCGGTGATTTATATATATATATAAATCACCGGCTTTTCTTTTTCTTTTCAAAATCAAGATTTATATATATATATAAACCACCGGCTTTTCTTTTCAAATCGGAAGCTAAAGGCAGTCAAAATGCTTAAAACGTTTTGTAACACACACTTCGTGGATTGACTGACACAAACGCATTGATTGGCAATTCTCAAGAAAATACCCATGACGGTGGTGGGAGAAGGACATCGGACAGAGTGGACGAGATCCGTTGGTCTCCCTGACTACTTAAGAGTGATATCCGCGGTAGCATTGACCGAGATCACCAATGGTTTTTGTGGTTTGTATGTTGGGGCCCATTGCTTCGTACTCCACGCCATCACCAAAAACGGATATCTACGGGGTATTATTGTGCTCTGATTCTTGGGAAGATCTCCGTTTCGGAAATCTTGTCATGTATATAAAATGAATTCAATCAATGTCGCCAGTTCTTCTTGCACGGGCCTGACAAGCTCGCGATCCGTTTGTCCGTTCTGCTGTCTCTCTTGTCTCGTCTCTGCATGTTGGACTGGGTCCTGTGGTTTAGCGGGATCAGCAAAATCTGCGAGATTGACCGATCCGACTTCCACCAGCGCCCAGACACCGACTAACGAAGGGGTATCCGTGATCTGCTGAACTTCCTCACCGTGTGTACCCGTCGTTTGGGCTGGATCTGCTCTTCTGGTAATTGCTGGAGGGTTCTTGGGTGAAGATCGAGTGTCTTGGTGAGACGCGGGAAAATGTGGGTGGAACAGTAGTGGAAGATCTTCACTCTGCCTCCGTGATTTTGTCCAGATCACAAGCGGATTACTCGAGCTTGTTAGATCTGAGCCCTAGAGCTGCGACCTGGCCGCGGAGTTGCCTTGCGGGTGTGTCCACCGTTCGTTAAGTTCCTTTTCGTCGTACTTGCCGCTTCCTATAGCGGAATCTTGAGAGTTGAGAAGAGAAAGGTATACCCGGCCAAGTAGTAAATCCGGTTAACCTTAGATTTGCACTTGTAGGATAAGCTTACTAGGTGGTATGATCTGGCCAATTAATTATCCAGTTAACACAACCAGCGCTAGATCTACTATATCCAACCTTTTATTAATCCGTACGGCCAAAGTAATGCGGTTTCTTGGCAGCAGGAAGGCACTTGTGAAGTATAATGCAAACTCGTTTCTGATTTATGTATAAGTCCTATCCTAACATGCATATTTACAATATCGCGGGTCTAAGGACCATCCACAACGTCTGTCGCACCCATCATCATTCTCACAATCATACCGATGCTCTCCTCATTGGATTTTGTGCCATCAATCCCTGCTGTTGCCAAATCACATAACCCTGATGCTCGATCGTAGATCCTGGATCGCCACCTCGATCTTGATCCAGCATAGCCCTGATCCTAGATCGAGATCCTGGATCGCCATCACAATCTCCATCTAACATGTAAATCCCGGTCCCACTGTCACTGTTATGGATAGTGATCGCAGGTTTCCCTCCTTCACGCGACTCCTCGGCAAGCACTTCACCACAGTCCTCAAAGCGAGCCATCTGAAAATAAAACGTCGAGCACTGGTGGCTTTGTTGCGATGAAATTGATAGCTGGTTAGTGTTCAGCAAGGCCAACGCTGTGTTATGTTCCGTGATGGCGTTCTTCTAACGTAAACTGGCTGAAAATACTTGGTGCTTTCTCATCATGTCTAAGATGTCCAGTGGATTCCGTTGACGCACATCTAAACCCAGATCCGTTTCGTCCAGCTAAATCATGCGCCCCCCCCCCCCACACACACACACAACCGTATGCATGTTTCTTCAATACGCGCCTTCATGGCCCTCGCCACAGCTTGGTGGAGCGCGTATGAAGTATTTTTACATGGCTTGTGAACTTGCGGCGCAGACTTGTGGTTGTACGTTCGTGTCAATTAGAATTTTACGCGTGTTGTACTGTTTGGACAATGCATTCCATTTCGATGTGTTGATTAATAATCGGTCTTGTAGTATCGCTAGGATCAGCCCCTGTTCTGTCTTGCTGTAATTCCGGTATCCTAGTGGCTTCCGCATCAGCTAAATAGCAACGAGCTGGTTAGGATTAGTGAGCGTTACCGTCGTCCTAACGCGACAACGGCCAAAATGAAGGGTACATTTCGATTTTCCCCACAGCTACGGAGATGTGCTGTTCTCTATAAATATCTACTACCACAACTGGCTATCTTCAATATTTTACTTACCAGAGTGTTGTACCGCAAACGCACAACTTGTACGTTTGTTTGTCTGCACGAAGCTCCTCATCGTTTTGTCCACATGATACATTGTACATACTCACATGTTGTGTATTCGACACGAAGTATGTGGTTTACAGAGCGGTCCCGTCATGCTCGCCCACTGGGCGACAAAGTTTTTCAAACTTCGAATATCGTATAAATACATGCATTGCCTCACTTTAGAATTGGACCCCGTCCTAAAAAGCTCTAAGCTATCATACCCGAGCCTCACTACACAACGGTTTGAATAATTTACTGCTCCGTATCGGGCCCGAAATTGCAAAAATGTTTAATAGTAATCCGCTCTATAGCTACATATACGACCAGCTTGGGCGATGTTGCTACCACCGATTTAGTATTACCCTTCCATGAGGAGAAGGTCATCCCACTCAGATATTAAAATTATACTCGAGGACGACAGGAAAACCTATAGCTAAACTAAAACAAAGCCAATTTTGGTGTTTGGGCCTCGATATAATGCCCTCGATGTTGTAAACCAGCTCATAGAGCCGAAAATACCAGCTGTTTACCCACTCACGAGAAAGCAATTGATCATTCGGCTGGTTTTGGTGGATTGATTCCCCCTTCTCCTCCTTGAACCCATAACCCTTAAAGTCAGCCTGAGTGGTAAGCTAAATTTAATGAAGATTCTGAGAATATTATCAAAATTACACCGAATTTGCTCCCTAGATTCGGAAGTTTCACATTCACGTACATGTAAAAAGTAGTTGCGTTTTTAAGATGGTATCGAATTTACTCAGATACGATGCTATTATGTTAATATTTAGTAGCACAGTAATTTTATAGAGAAAACGTATAAACACTAATTCCGAGTACTGTTGCTAACATAATACATGTATCAGGGGTTAGTATAATAATCATTATTCTGGTAGTTGTACGAGTAGTAGTACGTACTGCCCTAAAGATATTAATTCAAGATTATGTGCTACACACCAATAGTAAGTATCGATTCAATACAAAGTTGGAATAAGCAGGTCTTATATTCCCACCAATTTGTATAAACTTCACAGGTTTCACTCCGCAGAAAAGGTTTAGCATGGGTATAAACTGATAGAAACTTGGTGTACGAACAAAATAAAACTCACTTTCTTTGTGAACCTCCCGACGTTAATGCAGGCTGGATGCTGTGAAAGAATATCTCTAGTAGATATTAATGTAATTCCAAAGTGGTATGCAAATGGTGCTGAGGAGGGCGTTGAGTTTTGTGTCGAGCGAACGATAGGCTCTGAAGAGGCAGTCCAACGAGAGCACGTAGCGCCGCCAGGCAGCGTGGCATTCCGTCCACCTTTCGCCCTTGCTCACTTTAAGTTGGAGCGGATTCAATGCCTTCATGCAGCCACTTGACACAGCATCGAAACGCTGAGCCTCCTGGACATGGTGAGTTCGGAGCTATCCCTCATCATGCTGCATTATTCGCGGAAGTGATAGGTCCGCTCGTATGTGCCGTTTTGGCCGTATCGAGCCAGCCGCCGCGGGTGTCGCCAGTGATCTCGATTGGCCCAGAACTTCCCCGAGCAGTGTGTAGATAAATAAGTAAGTGGAAGATAAGTAAGCGAGCAGAAGAGTAGATGTATCATGTAGATGAGCAGGGAAGAGCAACCGGTGCAGGTCACTCACCGCCACGAAGACGAAGTATAGTACCGGTGTTGTCGTCAGAGCAGGTGGGCTCGCTGATAAATTGTGGTTGTGAGCTTTTGAGATAAACAATCTATCCGATGACTGAAAATGACAACCTCGCTCAAATCATATTACCCTCTTAAAACGAGTTACAAATTCTGGAGGTGTAGGAGTTTAACTGTGATAACGTATTTATTGTATATTAAAAAAAACAGATCTAAAGTCGCTCATAGACACCGGAAAATTCAAAAGATGAATTCTAGCCCAATTCCCTAATTACATCTCCAGACCAGGAAAGAATTAACAGTAATCTGTTTCATTAAAAAGCCTCACATGTATGATTGGTCAATGTCCTTTTTCTGAGGTATACGATTGGATAAAACTTGAATAATATTGGATTTGTATGCGATGTGGATTGGATGTTATTGAAATGGTAACAAAATGGATTCCTTCTAGTGATTTATCGCTGGATTAAGCTCTTTTTCTTCTTTCCCCAAGGTATTTTTAAATTTAATTCCGCTTGTTTTTGATGACGCTGTGAACAAAAAACTCAACCATCATTAAACGGATAGTCTAAATGATCGGGTATCGAGGCTAATGGCGGGAATGTGTGCGGAAATGTTTTTACTGTGCAATAGTGCGAGTAAAGAACTTTACAATAAGGCTTATTCCAACTTCATTGAGCTGCTAGATCGGAAGTTAGCGCCAGCTTTCTGAACGGTTAATTCTTGAACGGACAGCAAAATTAGTGACAGTATCCCGCAAAGGCTAAGATCCGAAGGTGTTCAAGATCGTCTATAGATTTCCGGATGCCCCAAGATTCTGTCGACCGCTTCAACGCAAATTCATGATTTACGTACGGGAGGATACAACGCTGCTTGCAAGATGCCGTTCACACGAACAATTTCGAAGCCGCTCGTATTTCTAGTGCCAGATCAAGCTCAACATTGGGCAGCGGGCCAGTATTGTGTCAAGTCGCCCACGGATAAATAGCTACCGCATATATTAGTTCCAAAAACTAATAACCGCTCGACCATTTTTTAACAGCATTTCGGCTACTGGTCATCTAAAAAAACGGCATTATATTATAAAAAATAGCATTTAGACCTCGTGAAAAGCGAATGGTAGAAGCATGGATTTCTACACAAATCCAAGGCTCCCCCGTGCAAACCACGGCATTGCTTATAAAGGTAATTAAGTTACCATGCTACCTCATGAGATATCCGCAGGAGCGAGATACACTAACGGGTGGAGTTGGTATACGGTGACGCGACTACTGCCTGGAAAACTGGTCAATCCCAACTGTTGGTCACACTTTCCGTTACAAAAATTAAGACGATTAGGTCACATCAAAATAGCCGGTGGTGAGCGGGTGCAACGACAGAGAAATCCGCCCCTATCTGAATAACATCCTTCCTACAAAACTAAAATATTACAGATGCCAGGAAAGCCCGCTCCGTATCATGATTGGCTAAAACCGGATCTGTATGTACAAAACCGACGCAAAAAGTACAAAGAAATCCCAATAAGTACAAATTCGCACCTTGAATGACAGATTTTGTTTTGAATGTACAGAAACGCTCAAATACATAATGTTGATTGGCTAAATTCCTTATCTGAGTGGGAAGAATTTTGGTCGAACGGGGCGGATTGTTATACTGTGGCGGATTTCTCCGCCATTGTCTGTAGCCGCAGCAAACCCGCGCGGGGTGCCCGCGAAGCAGGGCCGCGCGGTATTTGCGGAGGCGGGCCCAGCGCCGATCTCAACAGTGAACGAACACATTGAGTTAGTCCCGGGTGAGTAAACCTCACGTACACTTCGCTCCGAGGTCAATGATGCAAATGAGAGAGTGAGATTGATGCTATGAGCCTCCCTACTCTTCTACCGATCCTACGGCCCCCGTGCCAAAGCCACACAGCGCGTCGCGCCCTCGCGAGGCTCATGCGGGATCGAGCAGCTGCTCGGTGCATATATTTCCCGCTGCCTCAGTCCTGGGTGCACTTCAACACTCCTCCTCACCGAGTAGCGCGACTTCTCGCACTCCTCAAGTCTTCGTCAGTGCAGCCCCACCAGCTTACGCAGTTTGTGTAGCCGCGCTGTTTTCAACACCTTCGCAAGCACATCCGCGGGCATGCGTCCCCCTACCCAATACTGCGGCTTCAGTGTCCCCTTTTTCGTGTGAAACATCACGAAGTTGATGCGCACGTCAACGTGTTTGGCCTTGGACGACGCCTCGTCTCCTTCGATCTGCACGAGGGCTACTTGGTTGTCGACCCGCTGCTCGAACGGTTGAATGCACACAATTTCCATCTCGCCCAGCAGTTTCCTTATGCCGAGCAGCTTCTGTGCCACAACGGATGCTGCCGTATATTCCGCTTCCATTTTGGACAGCGTCACGCCTCCCTGCTTCTTGCAAGTCCAGCTCACAGGCATCCCATCCACAGTGACAAACCCTCCCGCCACAGACTTCCTGTCCAGCTTGTCTGCCGCGTAGTCCGCATCGTTATAGTCAATCACTTCGACTTCCGTTCTCGCAGCTCGATTACCTTTCATCCGTAGGCGCAAGCCCATGGTGCCTGACAGATACCTCAGAATCCGCTTCGCAAGTTTTTAGTCAGTGATTGTCGGACTATGCGTCCGGCATGAAGACTTGAGCACAGCGAAGGCGATCTCGGGCCGTGTTCATCGTGCGACCCACACTAAGCTCCCAACCAGAGGCTGGAACGGGGCGTATCTCCGGTTCCCGCGGCGGGCAAGATCCCCTCGTCCAGCACGGCCTCATCATTCCATTCTTCCCCGATCGGTGTCCTTACGCTGTGTGCCAACTCCATGCCAAATTCCTTCAGCATATCGACAATCGTCAGCTCCTGATCTTGTGTGTGGCCGTCCACGTCGTCGTAGTTAGCTCGCATCCCTAGAAACTTGTGCGCTCTCCTAAGGTCCTTGATAGAGAGCGACCCCAGCTCCTTGAAGAAGCATCCACAGCATCCGAGCTGGTTCCAGTTATCAGTAAATCATCTACGTAGACTCCTACGACGACTAGTACACCACCCCTTCGTCTGTAGTAGACACAAAAGTCAAACATGCTCTGTATGAACCCGATCTCGACCAGTTTGCTGTGAAGGAGTTGGCCCCACAGCATCCCTGCCTGCTTAAGACAGTACAGGGGCTTGTGCAGCTCCAGGACGGCCTTGTCCTCGCCCGTCACACCCAGGCACTTCAATATCTCTTCAGCAATCTCCACCCCCTTCGGGATATGGATGAAGATCCTAAGCTCCGCTTCCTTGTTTGACTTAAGATACGCATTCAGCACGTCACCGTGCTTCGCAGGCACGCGCTATTTTCCTGGCCACCACCAGGATAACCTTGATACTCGTCATCTCAATGACTGCTGCATAGGTGATACTGTAGTTCACACCGAACTCTTGTTCGTTGCCGCATGCGACTAGTCTCGCCTTCAGACGCTCTATCAATCCCTTCGAGTCACGCTTGGTCTTGTACACCAATTTTGTTTGGAGGACGTTCACTCTTCGTGGCTTCCTGACAACTTCCCAGACCCCATTCGCCCAACGGGCTTGAAGTTCCTCAGTCATTGCCTTCAACCATCCATCCTTGTGTGCACTGCGCATGGCCTGCCCGTAATTCTTCGGGTCGGCTTCGACCACGTTGTTTACGACGTCGGCTGCATCCTCCTCCTGTCGCGTTGGCAAGGCCGACTCGGTGGCACTCTCTCGCCCGACGGAGCGTCACAGGTCGCTCCCTGGTCCAAGTCTTCTTCTTCTTGGATCTCTTGCTGCGATTCTCCGTCGCCTCCGCACAGTCGCTCGCTGCCGGCGTGTCCGCGCCGTCTCTGATTTCGCCCGCCTGAACCCTATCTCTCGCGGGCTCGTCCTTATCCTCATGGTCGTTTTCTCTGAGGTGCAGGCTCTGGATCTGCTCGTTCTGGGCCTTGTTCAGCGTTTCAATGTTCTTCACGTGTTGGCTCGTCACTACTTTGCGATCCATGGGCAAGTACACGCGATAGCTTTTGGTTTCCCAATTATCATGCCTTGCTGCGCCCGGTGGGAGAAGTTTCGGTTCTGTGGGTCCCTGTACACCGTACAAGGTGACGCAAACACCACGATCTCTCCAAGAGACGGGGTCTGCTTGGTCAGGACCTTCATTGGCGATGCATGTCTCTGGTTCGAGCTCGTGGGCGACCGGTTGAGTATGTAGGCCGCATACTGTACAGCATCTCCCCAGATCTCAAAGGGAGTCCGCAAGCAAATACCATGCAGCGCGCCATATTCATGATCGTCCTACGCCTGCGCTCTGCCTTCCCGTTGCTCGCTTGGTTACGAGCTTCACTCTTTTGCCTCACCACGCCCATTCTCTTACAGAACAGGTATATGTTCTCGTACTCTACCCCGGAGTCCGTCCTTAGAACATGGATCTTACAGTCAAATCGTTTCCGACGTAGGCGAGGAAATGTTCAAATTGCTTTGCAGCAGCGACCTTTGTTCGCGCCAAGAGCACCCTGCAATAATTGCTCATTTGGAGTCAACGGCCCCTTTAAGTCAGAGCAAATGAATCCGCCTATTCTGTCGATGGGCGAGTGTTCACCAGTATCCTTCCTCGACTGGCGGCTCCTTCATTGCTTCCCCTGCGCACAGGTGAGGCAATTAACACGACGACGGTCCGTTATCTCTATCCCGGAGCTCGGGTCTTGCGCCAGGCGTTCCACTGCGTCGTAGTTCAGGTGCCGAGTCTTTTGTGGAGCTCCACCAAGCTCCCCTTTTGCACACTACTGTCCGCATCCTCGTCCGAGGATGCTCTTTGATCCAGAGCCGCCATTATCACGTTAGACGGTCGAACGTCATTTGTCACAGTCCCGTGCACAACGAGCACGTTCCGCTTCAGGGCGACCTCGATCGCGACGTCGCTCCCGCCCTTGGCGGCCATGACCCGCTGTCCACCTTTCTGAGTCAGGGTAAACCTTTTCTCGTCAAGTTTGCCGTACGAGATGAGATTGTGTCTCACCTCTGCAGCGTAGCACACTTCAGTCTGCTTGACCAACCTCATCTTCCCGCACGCCGTTATCCGCAAAGTTAGTGTGCTCTTCTAGGTCGCCTTGAGTGGTTATCCGTTAGGCTGCAAGCACTCGTCGTTATACGATTCGACCTCATCGAGCCACGACTCCTCGCACCAGATGCTTGCTAGATCCACTGTACAGGATCCAGCGGTCTTCTCCTATGTTTCCATCGCCCACGGCGAGCGTTAGATTAGGTTCCCCGTGACCTCGGCTGCGCTCCGGGCAAACTGCCCGCAGGTGCCCGACTTCATTGCACTAATGGCAACGGCGTGTCTCCTTCCGTTCTCCTTCACCAACGGCGGCCACAACTTCTCGTCCGAGGTTTCGATACCGGGCAGGCTTCCAGGACTGAGCAAAATGCGCAAGCTCCTCAGCCTGATGCAGGTAGTCGTGCCTAGTGCTATCTACCTTGGCCATCAGTACGGTACGCAAGTCGACTGTCGCGTACTCTACGACGTTGTTCATTACCAGGTAATCTGCCCCACCGCCACATGCCTCAGATATCGCAACGAAGTATATGTAGTGCTCAGGCCACGTGCGCTGGGGGTCCTTTGGCGCGGTGAACAGTTTCATCGCCTGGGCCGGAGTCACGTTCGTCTTGATCGCTTCTAACATCGTCTCCTTGACGTACTGGAGTGTAGGTAGTTGCCCCCACCAGCCCTCAACCTGCTTGTTATAGTACCTTTCAGCTGTACCTGACAAGTAGTGGCCCAACTGGTCCACCTTGACGTCTTCCGGCCAGGCGAACCCGCACGCTGACTGCGCGATGTTCACCTGCCGTTCAAACTGCGTCCCCACTCGAAGAACACGGAACCCAGCCCGATGTACAATTCCTTGCCGTCAAATGGCCTAATAGCCAGTTTCTTTTGACGCGCTTCGGGATACCTCACGCCATCACCATTTTGGCTCTCAGCTGGAAACCGTCCGGCACCAGGCTATGGTGGTGGATCTTGATGCTGCGGAGGTGGGCCCGCAGGTCCGTGGCCTTGTACAGCTTGTGCTACTGCGTACAGTCGCTGGAGCTCGGACATGGGCATTCCATACCCTGGTTGTTGTTGCCCGAAGTACCAAGGGGCGGCCACAGGTCTTCGCCGCGTTGACTTCGGCGGGGTGCTAGGTGATCCTGCTAGTGAATCGAGGTGCATTCGCGCTCCACGGCCAAGGTGGGTTGCGAAATGACTGGGGTTCATTGGAGGCGTCATCGGCTGGTCATCATCGCGCGCACGCCCGTCGTTACCATCCAGTTTCTGCTCCAGCTTCGTGTGCGACTGCTCGAGTCGCTCAAGCCGTCCGGCGGGTCCCTCCATCAGATTGAGCGTCTTCGTCATTTTGTCGTCTCCTGGTTCCCCAGTGACCGCAGTGTGGCTATCGGGGAAGTTGCCGTCGTTCCTTCCGTGAGCGACGGCGGTGCTCGACTCATTGGCACCGTCGACCTGTCCGGCCCTTTCGTGGCTGGTTGCCGGAGCGGACGGCGTTGCATCCTGCGTGACTCCGGCGTGAGCGTTAGCCATCTTGGGCTCAAAATCTGCTAAACCTGGGTGAGTAAACCTCACGTACACTTTGCTCCGAGGTCAATGATGCAAATGAGAGAGTGAGATTGATGCTATAAACCTGCCTACTCTTCTACCGATCCTATGGCCCCCGTGACCAGAGCCACACAGCACGTCGTGCCTTCGCGAGGTCCATGCGGTCTCGAGCAGCTGCTCGATGCACACCGCTCCGGCTGTCTCAGTCCTGGGTACACTTCAACACATTGCACTTTCCAGAACTTGTTTTTCTACAGAGGGGATCTGGGGGTGCAACCCCCAGTATCCGTGACCTAAAGTGTGACCAACAGTTGGCATTGACCAGTATTCACCCTTACCGAAAATATTGTTTGATAGTTCGTTCCATCGTCGGCAAAAATAATTTTTTTCCAAAATGACTTTGCGCGCGAACACGGCCTAAATAACTAAAGACCGTTAACTGAACGCTGCGCGGGAGTTGAGGCAAATACACAAATTTAACTCAGAATATTTGCATCGAGACATCGAATTGCCTTCGACTCCACAACAGATTGCGCTGCTGAGACCTGACTCACGACAACACTGATCATTGCAGTCTTCATCTGGTGAGGAAGCTTCTCTTTCGTGACAGGTAGAAACTTTCCATCTTGATCTTCTAGCTCTTTCAGATCTTCCTTGTCAAGTGGTCGATCTACTGACTTGATCACTATCAGACTGACGAGATTGTGTGTCATCCTTAGACCGGGGTTTCGAAGACATAATACCACGTCGGAAATGCTATCAGCAAGTTGAATCCAAAGGTCTTGGATGGGCCAATTTTGTAGTGCCTTGTTGTAGGTAGAAACCACCACATTGAAGCCCCTGATTTTTAGTCTGTTTAGAGCTGGGCATATAGTCGACAAGACGCTAAGATCCACTTCAATCTGGTTTGGTTTGTAGTGGTGAAGAGTTAACTGACTCAGGTCAGTAAACAGTAGCTTCAGCAGATCCATCACAAGCCCAATATTTTCAATTACGCTAAACATCAGCTCCAATTTGTCGCAGTATCGTTTCCTTCGAAAACAAGCACTCCCTGAATCTGAACTAAAATGAATGGAATCGCTCAGTCTGCTCTTGCAAAATCCGTATCCAGGGATAATTACATCCACATAGTCTCTGATAGCAGGGTCGAAACAAGCTCGGCAGCAATATGTGCTCGTTGAAAACTAGAATAGAGTTATCATCACCGCCGCCTAATCTGATCTCAGTTCCCTCAAGGATGTCAACATATCCGTCCTCAATCATTGAACCCGTTTCCGCTCTTAACTGTGGGTAGCGGACGCCCAATACCTTTTGAATAGAGGAACAATCGACCGATGTCAGAGCGATTGTGTTCAGACTCAGCGTTGGCGTAAATACATCGGATCCTCCACAACACAGTGCGTATACCATCCATAACCACCGCTCAGGGCTCGTCATCGGTATCATAATCTATACCAAACAGGTTCCCGGTGACATGCCCGCAATGGCCGAACAAGTCGCAATAAATACACGATTGCATAGCGAACTGCACCACAACTTTATCTTACCATAATGTGATCGGTATGCAACCGGACAGCAGTCCCCCTTGTATTTGCAGAGCGAGCGGCCACAAATAAGTGAACTTAGAAAAAATCCTGCATTCACGTAGATCTTTGTTGCGCAACCAAGCTGTTATCGACCATATCGTCACCGTAACCTTCTAAGTATACAGTAAGCAATGATGCAGTAGTCCAAGATAGTGCAGAGGCTATATCCGTCTAGTTAACCGATACATTCTGCGATATGGTCATACCCAGACATCGTGTGTCAACAACAGTGTTCTGTTGCTTCCAAATCAACTCAAACTTTGCGTCACCAGGCATTATCCAGATTTGGACAATAGGAGGAACAAGAACATCCAATAATCTTTGGAGTGATCCAAGCGTTCGTGCGTTATGAGAAGAGCTTGGAACGTGGCGGGCGACAATATACAAACCGTTGCCTTCACCAACATAGCCTATGGTATCGAAGTCCAGATAAGTCTCTCCGCGTCCCAATTCTTTGAGCTTCTGAGCCGCTTCTTGAAATTCGGGAGCGTTGCACCACGGATCATCGGGATACCCGAAAAGTGTGCCCCACGATACTGGAGATTGAGCTTCTTCTAGAGAAAGTGTTCAACAGACCCACAATCACCAATGTGAGTATATTATACGACGATCTCCTGCATGCGCGGATTCGGCCACAGATAAAAGCCTGGTAAATGCTTATTTTTCCACTTGCGAGAGGATCGTGAACAATTCGATAGCCTCTCGAATTCGTTGCAGCTGCTTCCAGTCTCGCCTGCTTTCTTCATCAATCGAAATTCTAACGGAGTACGTTTCAGAGGTAGATGTTTCGCGATGGGGATTGCGCATAAACAACGAGACTTGCAGGGGCGATTCAGCAGAACTGTAGCGTCTTTTAATCATACTATTGCGCAAACAGATAAGCCAAGGCTGTAAGAAGTCGTACTGGTGCGCCATGTCGGGCAATTCGAAAAATAGCGGACAGAATAAATAGCATGAGTGGTTTAAACCAATCACAATGCAGATGTTCTCCGATGTGATCGGACTTACCCACAATTTGTGGGATACTCGACGAACTAGCATAAATTATTTTAAAAAAATCATTTAATATACAGTAAGACTTATAATAATACTGTATATATTCCTGGTAGTGCTATGAGTAGTCGTATTGTGCTTTTCAATGTTTTTGTCGTTTTCACTTAGCTTCATCCTCGATTTATAATTAAATGTGGTCGTTTTATCAATCGAGAACCATAAAAAGGGACAAATCGATCCAGGTTGGGTGGCTAATAAATCGGGCTGCGACGAGCTAAATCGACAGCTCAGATCGATTTCCCGATAAATCAACATCGGTATCCTGTAAATCGACCATTTTTGCGTGTTTCAAAACGCAACACATAAATTAATTCCATGTCTGCCTTTCCCCAGTGTAAGCCGGGTTTTATCCGCCGATCATGCTCGATCTAAGCCATAAAACGGAGCGACATTTAATCTGCAAAGCACAATACGTACAGTCCTAGGGATTAATTCAAGATTATGTTCACACACCGATAGTAGGTACACCATTTCTGGATCAAATTCAGAATTTCCCAGACCAAAACAAAAAAACAGCTCAGATCAAAACGAGAAAATTCAAGAGAAAGGCAAATCGCCCCATATATTCGTTTGCAGGAGTGAGATTTGAGGCACCTTAGAGCTGTTAAGTCAGCGTCTCTGCACAGATAATAAGATATAAAAGGTGATGGGCTGATAGAAGCATAAGTGATTAGAGGTTGTCTCGTTTTGATCTGAGCTATTTTTGTTTTGATCTGGGAAATTCTCAATTTGATCCAGAAATGTTGTATCGATTCAATACCAATTTCAAATGAGTAGGTCTTATTTTCCTATCAATCTGTACAAACTTCACAGGTTTCACTCCGCGGAAAAGGTTTCGCATGGGTATAAACTGATAGAGACTTGGTGTACGAAACAAAAGAGAACTCACTTTCTTCCAGAACTTCTCGACGTAAATGCTGGGGAATTAACTCGCAATTCTTTCTTCCCGAGAGTAAGTCTTGTTCTGTGGTGCTGAGATCTGATGCCTTTGAAACGGACACTATACGCAAATAACACTATTTGAAAGTTAAGTCGCATTAATATTAGAATTGGCTGTTGTGGCTGCATCGCGCTGCGCACAACTCAAGCGTTGCGTACACGGACCAGAACCACCACGCACAAGTTATATGCGTGTATGACTTTTGGATGTGCAGCGGTTGCTGATAATTAATGTTGTTGATTTCTTACTATATGTGCATCGGAGAAGAGGACGACATAGTGCTGTAGTGGAGGAAAAGCGGCCGATCATTTATATTTCTGTTATATTTGTCTTAAATGTATGTAGTTAACGCCGGTGTAAAAATGTATTGTTGTGATGCTGTATGGGCGCGTAGTTGTGGCACTATGGTCATCATGCAAGCAAGAAGATGACATTTTGCACATTTGGTGGCTAACAGGAGGGACAATTTATCTCTGGATTCTATATCCAGAGTATTTACAGAGGTGCATTTCTGCCTAAAAAAAAATCTATACGCTTATTATCAACACTAATAAAAAACTTGAATTTCTATATTACACATAAACTAAACTGTAGTACTTGATGAAACTGTTATATCAGAGGGATGCCAGAATTTTTTAGCCAAAAGTGCCGCTACTCACTTTCAAACTAGATGAAGAGGCTACAGATGTAAATAATAAATTCTAGGATCTATAGAAAATGAGCCAGACGAAACTCTTATAATCTATAGCCGCATGGCAATGAAAAAAAGAACGTGAATGTTGCTTATGTCGGCTAGGGACGACATCAAAACCCAATCACCCAGATGATGTTGCTTGAAGGGAAGAAGGTTAATTAAAGATCGTCATGAATGACACCAAAAATGGTGGGTTATATTAAAACGCCACGTGCAAGCTCTGTGCTGCTTTCTTTACGGTTATTCAATAAAATGCTTGCTTGTTGTAGCCTACTGCTCGTAATCGAAATTAGAGGTGACCGTGGCGTGTGTCATTGTTTGTAGCAGATGCTGCGGCTGCAAAGAAGGCGCAGAAGATGCGTTGATGCGAGTATTGGGTTAATTAATAGCATACAACTTTCGTAGGTCGAATTAGCAATTAGCTATACTACGCTTTCTACTTACTATGTTCCTCTCTAACTCAGTTCACTCGTTCTTGTACTTTTAAATCCAGAGCTTCCCCGTGCAAGGCACGACATTAATTTTTTCAACAGTTTGATAGGATGTGTACAGGTAATAGCGCTAGGTATGCATTAATGTATGCGTTTACGTTGATAAAAGGTGGAGCAAAGAGCAACGGCAGCTGACCAGTTCCCTCCAAGCCACGGTTTGCGAAGTATGCGCCAAAGTAATAACTTGAGATGTGTGCATGCGCTGATGCATATAGGAAGAGCAAGGAAAAATCGTGACAGTGCTGTCACGATTGTGGCCGTTGTTACTGTAGCATGTAACAGTGCTACATGTGAAAATGACCGTACTATAATACCAACTAAGATAATACTTCTATAAATACTTTTTTAAAACATATTAATTGACAAAACGCAGAAGTTCAAAACCTAAAATCCATGTATCAATATGAAGCCGGTAGCTGAGGCCGGTTAGTGAAGCCTATTTTAAAGGATTTGACTACGAATCTGACGCCGGTAAGGTGTGATTTTGATATAAACACTTTTCTGAAAGAAGTATATATCACTTTAAAACTGTTGGTGCTTTGCATTTGCCGGGACATCATTGATTGCTAGTGAGGCCGCACTGCAGATGCTAATAGATTTTGCTGATATGGCTAGCTTAAGGGTACAGGAAATCGTTACGTAAAAAAACACCTCACTGAAAACGATTAAACTCAAATTTTATTTCTTCGGGTGAAGCAGACTTTGTTTCAGAGATTAAGAAGAACAGCCAGCTTCGCAGCCGCAGAAGATGCCTTCGCAAGGCTAATATATTTTGCTGAGACGTCCAGCTTCAGGGTACAGGAATTTGTTGGTTAAGAAAACACCTCACTGAAATCGATTAAAACGTATTAATTGCTAAATTTCAAAGCTTCTTCGGGTGAAGCAGACTTAGCAGCTATCCCAGCCTACGCGTAGCTCTCGTTATATATACAAAGATTCAAAGAACCGCCCCCCCCCCCCTAAAATACTGTTGGAACAAACTTTAATTCATCGTTGGTACAATGTTGGTATCGGAGTTTATCACGTTGTCAGTTCTCAAAATTTTGAGTGTTTAGGTCAGACGCTAATTCTAGAATTTGCCTCGTTATATATCAGTCGCTTGGGTACCGGTAGTTTCTTCAAAGTGCTTGGCGTATACTAGTATTTCTTTTACTGGGAATACCTTTAGGTATGGGCAGCCCTCATCGGTTTAATTCCACGGTACTGCGTAACTCGCTTTTTGTTATCTCGCTCAACATTCGGCTTACATTTTGTTGTAAGCTGACTGTTGACTCAATGCTGAACAGTCAGACTTGCTGATTGAAAGGCATCTATACGATACATTCGCATAACAACGGCTCTGCCGCTTCTCCCCATTCATGTGGGACGAATCGACCATGAAGCCGATCGTATCGAAGCACCAGAAAACTAGGCCAAGAGTTGTTAGCCTACGCGCAGTATGGTCAAGCCTGAAGAAAAATCAATATGATGAATGGTGGCGTTCTATTTTGTTTTAAATAACTTTTTCTGTAGAAGCCTCGACGCGAGACCACGTCTTGCGTCTTTCGATATGTATATAGAAGACCTGCGGGGGTCGGTGGCTCTGTTTGTCTGCTCTAGTCCCTTACGAGAGTCGGTGTGGATTGGTTCAGGCCATATTTTGTGTTGGTGTGTCTTACAACCAAAAATTGGCTGCAGGATCCGTGACTTTGTCCAAATAACTGCAAACGCCTGGTTGGGTGGTTGCTGCAATTTCTCCAGCACTGCATTATCTTTCGTCTCTTGAATTTCATCCTCTAGTCGTCTTTCCAGAAAATAAGACATGGAAAAACGGAAATTTAGCTGATAACAGTAGAAAAAAAACCTATTTTATTAATAACGGATACCCATTTATACTCTAATGCAGTTTTTTTCGCTCGCATGCGGCGGCGCCAGAACAAAGCTCCACCCGCCACGAGCTTGAAACACTAATAAAGCAAATGAAATGCTACGTGAAAAAAGCACTGGTATTCCCAGCTATGTCGAAGACGATCTAGTAATTGGCAATGTTGTCTGGTCATTGTAGCTAGAAACTTTCAAGACAAAGCGTAGTTCGTTTTTCAAAGTCAAAACAAAGCTGTCGTTATTAACTGTAAGCTACTGTGTCATGAATGGAAAAGTAGCAAAAACTATATGGCAACCATGAAGTGCCCCACCGCCCACAACTTAGCAGTAGTATAGACCACCGAAAGGAATACCAAGTCCACACCCGCCACCATACAGACCCGCACCAAACCTGTTCCAGTAGCCCAACGGGTAGGCCCAGCCAAGGACGCCACCGCACATGAATCAGAAGCGGTAGGGTCCAAAGCCACCCCAACCTCCCCAGCCACCCCAGCCGCCAAGTCCCCAACCACCAAGACCTCCACCGAGACCCCATCCGAAATGTTCCTTCTCGTCGTCCTTGTCGTTGTCGTCCTTGTCGTCATGATCTTCTTTCTTGATAGTCGCAGCGGCATCAGCGGGAGGGTCGATCTTCTCCGTCACACCGGTAAGCACGACACCATCCGGCAACGTGGACACCAGAACTTGTTCGAGCGCTTCGGCCGGTGACTTGACGACAGGCTGATCAGCTACGGCGACAGCACCAAGGACAGCCATCGTGGCGACGAGGAAGGTGGTGAAATTCATTTCCCCTGGCCTGGCGTTCACTTGGTACGTTTGTCGGTACTCGACTTGCTGTGTTAAAGGCAAATCCAGTTGTGAGCAAGGTGGTGGTATGCTCAGCTCGGTGATGTTTTTCTTGCGTCATGGTTTCCGTTGTCTAAGTCGCCAATTTTGGATTGTCAAGACGAATGATGGATGTGGCAGTGCTGGTCGCACGTACCTACTTGTATTACAAAAGAAGGCATATTTGCACCGAAATGACCCCAGTACGTACCGTGAATTCGGCCCTCGCATATTTGCACAGATAATATCAATAGGGGGTTTCACAGTACTAATAAATGAGGATTATTTTTCGCCAAAGACAAAGTCGTGCTTCGCCCGAAGAAGCTCTGAAATTTATCAAACTTTTCCTTCTCAAAGCTAACGATTCCCTACCCTTTGTTTGCAAAATCTATTAGCGTTGTGAAGATTGGATTTCCTGTATTGGCGCATCTTCTGCGCCTGCTTCGCAGCCGCAGCATCTGCATTGCTGACATGTGAATCAGCACTTTCGTTTACTTCAGTAACCGCATACAAGCGCATGTTACAGTGCGCGCCGTAAATATGTGTCCACAATTCCGGTCTAAATTACTTAAAAGGCGTTTTTAGCGCTGAACTGGATCAGTGAGCTATTGGTATATTATTTTTGCGGACGACGACAAAAGTCTGTGCGCATACGTGTAATTAGCTTTCTACTGGGCTATATAGGCCATATAGCCCAACATTCGCTTCAGCATCGTCACGTAATTGTGCGGGCACCCTCAGCGATGCTGCGCGGTGAAGATTTGCTCCATTTTAAAACATCGTCAGCCCGCAACTTGCCAGCGTTTGATCTAGGTGCGTCGCCAGACCAGCCATTCGCTCCAGCGGCGGCAAGCGACACTGCGGGCGCCCTTGGCGATCTTTCTCTCCTTGACAAGCCGTGCAGCAAAGCTTCACCCGATCATCGCCCTGAAGCGTCGCCAGTTGATAGTTCATGAGAGCCTCTCTTTCAAGCTAGGCATATCATTCGCCTCAACGACCTATTGCCACCTCTGGCGAAAGTTCATTCATCATCTGCGCATGCCCCTCTCGGGATTTCGCTTGCCTCCACGCCATTACCAAACGTTTTCCGCGGAGAACATTTCCACTTTCGACCTTTGCTGGCGTGTATGGAGTTAACTACGTTCGTCTTGACCGTGGACACGAATATATACTAAGGAAGATCTTCACCGAAAACCTGAGTGCTTGGTGCCACTACTCGAGCGGCGCGTACCGCCCGTTAACTTTCTTTCATCTGAAGTGTTATCGCTTACCTGAGCGTGTGTTAGATCCTAGGCAACAACTGTATACGTAATACATGTATGTGGAATGCTCCCGCCTATACTCAGTGTGAACGCCCGTGAGCTACAGGAACAAAAACAACAGCTAAGAAAACTTATCGCCCACATTTACCCGCCATTTAGACAGGTACTAATTTCCGCGAATAGTTCGTGCAACATTCTATATTAAAATAGGCGCACAGGTAACATTTGTATAGTTTATTAATCCAACACAGGTATAGATGCCCATGGCCATCATGGTACTGTCTCCCTGCGTTTGTGTACTATTATTCAGGAATTTATGGCATTCTTTGGATATAAATACCCGGGTTATTATGTTACGGAAATCAAAACACCAACCGGAGCTCTGAAATAAATTTCAGAGAATAGGTCTCATTTTTGTGACCTCGAATCTATATATATATAATCGTGCTCACTTTAAATCGTCCAAATAATTAGACTAGAAGGGTCCAGGTAAATAGACCGTGCAGCTCAAAAATAAGCCCAGCAACAAACTAGTCCAACGATGCGTTTCCCGAGGCCATTTCTGGACTAATCTTTGGCTCATCTTTGCTAAAAAAAAATGCTCTTTTATTAGTACTTTGAAACCCCCTAATACATATTACGAAACCATACATTCCGAACATCGCGGTAGTCGAATCGAGGGATGGTTTAACAAGACCGGCCTCTGATACCCGAAGGTGAAGGAAGCAAAACGGCTAGCTCTGCGGTCATCGTCGCCGCTAGTGGATCATCTCAGGCTGGCTTCTATTACTTTGGCAAGGTACCGCTGGGATAATGATGGTAATATGTGCATTGTGAATGTATTGTTGATAGTAAAATTGTAGATGAAGCTGCGGTCACTTGAATTGTACAAATGTATCTAGTAACTAAACATATACGTGAACATTACCAACTGTTTGGTAAACGCATTTAGCGAGAGCCCGGCTTTTAGACGTACAGCCTCGCTGTTTTCTGCAGCCGCTTCAGCGGAGATATTATTTCGTGCTAGCGAGTGCCTTCACGGCGTCATAGTATTTTTTCCTTCGCAGATAAAGCGTTGCCTCTGTTTTATCCTGCCTCCACTTGGTACCAAACCTGTAATTTGCTTGGGACATCGACAGCCGCCCTGCTATCCCGACAGTGTACTCAGCCCACACTTCGACTACGGTCGTCAGTGCTCTGCTACGCCGGACTAGATGATCTTGAGACGCAGCCGGAAGTGTCGAAGGTGTAGAGCATATGTTACTCGTGGGCTCAGTTGTGCTGTCCTCCCAACTCAATACCAAACGTTTTTATGCTGAGGTCATTCAAATAGCCAACACTTGCTGCTAGTGCACCAACCTTTCCATGTAAAGCTTCAAAACTCTCCCTCATAGCGGCAGCAATTTGAGGAACTACCGTTTCTAAGGAGTGGTCATCATGCTGACTACATGTAAAGATCACGGACAATAGCTCGCGATCGAACGATAAATACTCAGGAAACGAAAATAATGCATGCTCGAACAAACGATGATTAGGAAATCTGCGACGCATTAAAACCGAGTCTTGCAAGAAAATTACACTCAACTTCTTAAGCATCTGAAGAAAAGCGCCACCAGCAATTTCTCAATTTTTGAGTTCGCGCTGCTCGGTCTCAGCCGCTTCTATTTCAGGATACACCATTCGTTGCAGAGCCTCACTTGGATCAAGTGAGCCACGACGCAGCCAATACCTCCTTTGGTTGAAAAGCCCGCCAGTGCTCGCATCGCCTTCTTGGGCAAAGATGTCAGGTAGCAACCTTCCCTTCTAGCAGCGTTCCAACGACCAAGTCTACGAATCTGTTCCTCAGTGGTTCCATATGTTTCAGCTAGCTTAGCACCAGAACCTCTATTTGCATGTGTCCACACGGTCGATCGATACCACAAGCGTCAAAAGCACGCTTGACCCTTGTAAGTCGTCTGTTGTAAGCAATTTCTTTTACTCTATCTGCGCCGTTGACTAAATGAAAATCGTACCATCGCTCACGACGAGACACATCTGGAAATGCTTCAAGATCAACTTGCCAGCGCCAAAAAAGGTGACAGGCTACTGTATTCAAAGGGAGAATCATCTCATTTTTGCAGCGAAGGGCAGCACCATATTCAATACGTCCATGTTGATACTTTTTTCCGCGATTCATTATGATGACAAGTGGTGTGCATTTTTGAGGTCCTTCATCAGGTAGATCTAGTGATAGCCTGTCTGGAACTCGATAAAGCGTCGATTTTCACCACGGGCAAGAAGCGCATGCCCTAATAAAAAGTTCACGCGGTCGCGAAGAGCAGCTCCGGTACTTTCTAATAGCCAAAACTCGCTAAGTTGACACATGTCCTCCTTATTGTAGCCATCGAGAATTTTGCCAAGCTCACGGTCTTCATAAATTTTTGCGTTTCCGTTCAGTCTCAGTATGTTTGAGTGTATCGAACAGGGTATGTTTTTCCACGGGGATGTGGGCGACTGTTCGTCTTCAAAGTTTGCTGCAGCTTGTATAGATCGATCACAGCCTTGGTATATGCTTCTATCCCAGCCATACTGAGAGGTTTGGCGTCTCCGTTTTCGAGTTTTTGACGCTTGTTGCCCCGAGGGATGATGCATGTTTTCAAGAAGGCTACAAGTTTACCTTCATAAACTATACAACCGTCGTCATATTTCTTCTGCTCGCACCAGGCCTTAAACTCTACTTGCTTAGGTGCGTCCTGTTTCACAGTGTTTGCCGGTCGTGCAGCTGCATGCTCGCAAACAATGTCGCTAATCACGTTGTGGATCTCTTGTGCATTTGGACGGCAGTACGCGTGTGATCATCCGTTGCGTCGTTCAGTGCGTGTGGCCAACGACGAGAAGTGAGAGAGGGGACGGCCGTTGCCTTGAATATCGAAATTTAAAGGTTTTATGTATAGTACCCAACATACCCCAGATTAAATACCGACGGTATTGCACAGTTTGTGCACTGTATAGCAGCGTTTTTTCCGGTCGGATCGGGGACCCCGTCGCGCGCGTCTCGTAGATACCGACCCGTACGCATTAACCTATCTGAATTTGAACCGATATGAAACCGTTACATGCCGTTGTCGCCCCATACGTAATAATCTTTGTGGCTGGCTAGCCAGCACTAAAGTGCTTCGTACCCCAGTAGCGATATTCAGAAGTTAAAATTTACTCAGCTGTCACAGAATTCAGCAAATTTACGTAGCGCCCAAATTTATGACAGTGTTAATATCAGCAAGCAAATCACTCGTACGTCACTGTAACGGGGTACAACCTAAGTGTACCCTAGCTACATGAATAGTGATGTGTCACACTTACTGGTATATGGTACATGGTGCCAGAGGCTCGCTGAACCAACCGTTGGATATCTACATAGCTTTACTATAGGTGACTTGTAGTTTGTATGAGAACTCAAGCTAAGCTTACCTGTTAATACACCAGTCTTTAATCTACTCTTCTAAGTAGCAACCCGTTCCCTTTGCCTCCGGGAACACGTGAACTGACGTTCACCTGGGTAGAAAATACCCTTAAGCATTTCCTCTGTGCAAGGTGCTGTGTGACCCCGTCACACTTGGTAGCACTTGTAGCCTGCGCGGGTAGATTGCGCTATCTGAACCCTCTGTGGTCTCGGCGTTCGAGCCACGATGGACCGAAGTGAGTTTCCTCACTTGAACGACTAGCAGTTCGAGTCTGTTCGGAAGATGGGAGGCGTCTTTGGGCAGATGTTCTCCACAGCTTGGCGGCGGCGGCACCTGCCGAGCAACACGAACGCGTGACCTCGTTTGAGACGTACGAGCTTGGTCTCATCGCTCACGTCCGCGGAAGCTTGGAGGCTTCAATGGCCGCCCCCAGGCAACCAGGCCTAAGCTGGTAAGGAGGAAGGTCCCCGCGTTCGAGGGAAAGGAAGGGGGAAACCTCCACTTCTGGGTCCGAGAGGTTAAGATCGCCATTAAGGCGAGTCTCATCTCGGACGAGCCACTTCGCGTGGCTTTTGCCCTGTTCAACCATGGTGGACGTGCCAAGAACTGGGCATACACCAGAGAGACGACATCTCCTGGATGCTTCGCATCCTGGGCGCAGCTGTGTGATCAGTTGCGCACCACCTTCCTACCGGCGAACAACGAGTTCCGCCAGCGCTTGCGCTTTCTCGCTGCAAGCAAGGAAAACGCGAGCTGCACGAGTACGTGCAAGAGATGCGAACGATGGCGGCATCGCTGGCAGGGAATCCACTGCCTGAAGACATTAAGATAACAGTCTGTATGGACGGACTGAAGGTTGGCCCTGCACGCACGCAGCTATTCCGCGTGCATGCGACAGCTATGAAAGAGGCGATTCGGGCCACCCTCCAAGAGGAATACAGTCACAAGCAGGATAGTATTCCTCGGAAGGTGGAACATCGCCAAGATCAGGCTCGTGTACCTCGAAGACCGGAGCAGAGCCACAGTTCGGGTGCTTCTCCTGCTGTTGCGCAGCCCGTAGACACCGGTGCGAACAGCGAGTTCGAACACATGGACTTATGCTCAGTCGAGAGCTTGGTCCGCTGCTACGGGTGCGGCGGACAAGGACACTACCAGTGTGTATGTCCCTCACCAATCTTTGGGAAGAAGTCAGCCCGTGGGCCCCAGGGTCGGTGGCGCAGGCCACGGTCAGGCGAGAGAGGGCTCCCCAGCCACCAGTAGAGGCGGTATGCCCTACTGAAGAGAGCTAAGTCTTCGTGATGGGGTGTGCAGGTTGTGCGCACCACGAGGCTTAGTCCAGAGAGACATTGTTCTCTCAAACCGGTAAAGAGCAGTGGTGTGCTGCTGGTAGTACACGTGGTGTACAGAGGTACGGTACCCCTTGAGCGCTTGATGAGCTCTGGGGCGTTCACACACCACCTGGAATGTCATTTGGCATAGCGATACCTGACTGCACTCTACGTCAGGGTGGCAGTCGTGGGCTGGTCTTTGGTGGATTTGCCTTTGGTACGGTGAAGGAAGTACCAATGGTCCTTGACGCACCCGAACGTTCGTGTTCGATGAACTCGCACCACGGTGTCGCTCGCAGTTCTCACCATGAACAACATGGCTGTGCCGAACAAAAGGCACAGACCCGGACATTTGGTGAGGCAAGGCTACGTAGGTCTGTCAGTCCAGGTCTATGACGGAGCATTGGTGAGTCATGTTCCCACCTCTGCCATGGCTTGGGCATCTAAAAGAGATCGCTAGGACGCAGTAGCGTCACGGAGTTATCGGTTCGCCGATAGCTCCACGTACAACAAGGTCATACCCCACTGCGGCAATGCCATGGGCATGGGTCTTTTCCCCGGCATGTGGGCGTGCCACGTCAGCAGCCCAACGCCGAAGGTCGTCACGCCGTATAGGCTTCGCCAGTGGTTATGCCTATTAACGCTAACCAGGTAGGTAAGTTAGGTCCACACACAGTCGCCCAGACTATAACTGAAGAGGAAGACGCAGGATGCGCTTCCTGTGTGGGTAACATAGTTCCACACATCAAGGCGAGTAACGTAGTTCCGCACCCAAGGTGGGTAACAGAGTTCCACTGCCAAGGCGGGTAACATAGTTCCGCACCGAGCCAATGGCTCAAACTGGTGAGGTTAATGTGACCTCACCAGACGTGGGTAACTTGTTCCACGTCATGTCACGCAGACTCAAACTGCTAACGCGAATGCTGGATGCCTTCGGTCGGCGATGCCGGCGCGGTCGACCGTACCGGTGAACCACACGAGGCCTTGAGTGCCACAGATGTCGCCAGTGAGACATCACACCACGTGGGTAACGAAGTGCCACGTCGAAGCCATCACCGCCGCAAATCGAGTCTGAACCATGATCAGACTGGAGTCGCACCCAGCGACTCGGAGTCCAGGGCCCGGGCTCTTCCGACGTGGTCGGTGGAAGAGTGTTGTCACATGTTCGATGGCGACACCGTTTTACCCGTCAAGTCATTCGGCATCCACTTGGAGCCGTTGCCAGAGGTGTCAGGGATACTTAACCTCTAGGAAATGCCGGCGGCAGATTACCTGGCCAAACGCAAGGCTGGCGAGATTAACGAGATGGTACTCATCAAACAAGAAGCCACTCAGCAAGTGTTTAACCCCCCCCCCCCTCTGTTATGGGGGGTTAAACACTTCCTGAGTGGCTGCCGGTCGCTGCTAACAGAGACTATGTGGATGTAATTATCCCTGGATACGGGTTTTGCAAGAGCAGACTGAGCGATTCCATTCATTTTAGTCCAGATTCAGGGAGTGCTTGTTTTCGGAGGAAACGATACTGTGACAAATTGGAGCTGATGTTTAGCGTAATTGAAAATATTGGGCTTGTGATGGATCTGCTGAAGCTACTGTTTACTGACCTGAGTCAGTTAACTCTTCACCACTACAAACCAAACCAGGTTGAAGTGGATCTTAGCGTCTTGTCGACTATATGCCCAGCTTTAAACAGACTAAAAATCAGGGGCTTCAACGTGGTGGTTTCTACCTACAACAAGGCACTACAAAATTGGCCCATCCAAGACCTTTGGATTCAACTTGCTGATAGCATTTCCGACGTGGTATTATGTCTTCGAAACCCCGGTCTAAGGATGACACACAATCTCGTCAGTCTGATAGTGATCAAGTCAGTAGATCGACCACTTGACAAGGAAGATCTGAAAGAGCTAGAAGATCAAGATGGAAAGTTTCTACCTGTCACGAAAGAGAAGCTTCCTCACCAGATGAAGACTGCAATGATCAGTGTTGTCGTGAGTCAGGTCTCAGCAGCGCAATCTGTTGTGGAGTCGAAGGCAATTCGATGTCTCGATGCAAATATTCTGAGTTAAATTTGTGTATTTGCCTCAACTCCCGCGCAGCGTTCAGTTAGCGGTCTTTAGTTATTTACTATTTCATTCGATAGCCAAATATTCTAAAGGACGGAATTTCTGCGTTGCTACAGTATATCGGACGCCTTACTTCTTTGGTGCGGTGCTAAGATCATTCTAAGTTTGTCTGGAAACTATTCTGGATAGGCCGCGGCATCTTCTCTTAAAATCGGTTGTTTTGCTTCCAATTTGAGGTTTTGAGATAAGTCCTGGATAATCTTGGTAGTCCAGCAGTAAGTTTGTCAGAAATGGTGTGGTATCGAATTTGGAGCTGCAAAGCTCGAATACCGTCTTATATTAATATGTAGCTCTCTTCTACCTGTACTTTTCCTTGGATCACTATTGTTTGCTTTAAATATGCTCTCATTTACTATGAATATCATATTACCAGATGTTATTATGACCTGGTACCAGTCTGTTGTATTAGAGCCATATTTCTTATAGACTCAGTTTTTATTTTCTTAAAAAGAAGCGCAAAGTCCAGGTGAGGCGAAAGCACACTTGTTGATTAAATTTCATGAATCCAAACGAAAGAGCGTTCATATTGAAATCTGAAAATTTCAGAGCTTCCTCTGGCCGAAGGCCCGACTTCAGGTACTATACCGGCTTCAGCTACCTGGCTTCAGTTTCCACCTTCAGCTACCGGCTTCAGTTACCGCGACCGAATTAATCGGATTTCCCACCAGCTTTTGCTAACGAATTCTTGAAATACGACAATTCGTTTCTGATCAATTCACCTTTTAAAATGTATTTATCGCGCCATAATAGTACTTACTACTGTAGTATAAATCTGATCCACCCCCTATAGAGCAGTTACCCGCAAGTCGACAGCTTTAAGTTCATCTCGCAAAATCAACAAGCGATTCTTCGTCTGATCTGCCTCCGTCGTCCGCATTGCACCACCGTTTAGCACGAGCTGAGCACTCTCCGCTTGAATGTCAAGACACAGCTGTCTTCTCCGCTCTTGTAGCTCGTCGGCACTTAATGCGTCAAGCTCAGGGTACGCTGTGGTGCTATCATCACTGCCAGGTCCACCAGAGTCACCTAAATCTTCTCCAGTCATATCTGCTTCGTTTGGGGTCGATGGACAAGTCTCGCTCTGTGCTGGAAAAAGTCTCCTTGCCAGTGGTGGCTGCGGTGACCGAATCCCCATAGTATTGTGTCTTCTGGACCCGCTTAGGTCGCGACGGAAGCGTTCAAAGGCGCGAAGGAAAGACGCATCGTTCAGCTCAGCACTAGTAATACTGGACCCGCCAAGGAAGCTCAGCGCACTCTCTGCGTCTTCCTCCTTCTCCTCCTCATCTTCATCCATCGACGGTCCATCGAAGTTGAACTTTCGAGCAAGTATCGGGGTGGAGTACGCATCCTCGCCAAAACGGACCTGCTTGGACAACGAAGTGGTGGATTTCTGGTCGCTTCCAGTGGTTGGGGTGGTCACGCTGCTGCCAGTTGTAGGCGTCCTGTGGACCTCTTCTTGCTCTTGGGTTGTCTGCATCGTAGCTGTGGTAGTTCTATCTGTGGTCTCCGACTCAGGCGAATGCTCTGCACCCGACGAGGAAGGCGCGAGCGTCTCGGCTGTGGTCGCTCTGGACACTTCAAAGTTCGGGTACCGCACCCGAACGCTTTGACGATGTGGCGTCGAATCCAGCGACGAGAACGAGTACGCGCTTGAGCTGAATGACTCGCTGCGCGTTTCTCGATACAGGACACTGGAATCGCTATTGGAGCCGCTTTCCGAGCGTCTCCACTGACGACGACGAGCTTGTTCGTGCTTCTCTCTAGTGCGCGTTCCAGCCCTGCGACTTGAGGATGGATAATGCAGCAATTGGTCCCGCGTTTGTACTGACTTTTCGAGTTTTAACATCGTCTCTGCGAACTTTAGTTGCAGCGAAAAAACGTCATTTAACGCGTCCGGTGGATTTCGGTATCTAGGATAAGTATCCAGTAAAGACGAAGATGCAGCGGTGGATACATGAGCAGAATTACGAGCGACAGATTGGAACGACACGCCACTCCGTGTCACTACCCCACCAACAGAGTACTGATTCTCCTCAGTGTTCCCCACAGGACAGTGAGCAGTCTGGTGCTGTCTCTGCTGCGTTTCCTGAGCTCCCTCAGTCTGTGCTGGGCTCGTATCGATTGCTGTGTCCTGCTCAATCTGCCGCATTATCTCCGCTCGTTGCTGCTGTAGCTCAGCGATCGCTTCCTGCCACGCTGTTCTGTGTCTATTGCTTTGATCCTGTTGCTGTTCGTCATGCTCATGTCTCTGTATTTCCTGTTGCAACTGCCTCTCGAGCTCCTGGCGTCTCTGAGAAGCTGCAGCCAGTTCCTGTGTCAATCGACGTCTGTTCCATCGCGTGGGACGACGTCGGGAGCGTCGTACTGCGGGTTCTGAGGAGGCTGGACGGGTGTTGGACGCTGCGTCATCGTCGGAACTGATTGGGCCCACACCTAGACGCGCCAGAGTGCTCTGCAGCTCTGCTTTAAGCACATGCAGCTCCAGCGCATAGGTCGCCAGCATCGCGGCAAGTCGCTTTGAATTTTGAACCAATGGGAGAGAAAAGCGCGGGAAGCTCAGTATGCTAGATAACAGGATTACTGTGTGGTTTACAAAAGCAATAAGAAAAAATAAAAATAAAAGACAAAGACAAAGATTGTGAAAAAAATCCGCTGTACTAACTTACAAAATGCACCTCCGCGTCCTACTACGTAGTTTGAAGCAGAGCTTCATCACGTAGCTCGACGTCGCCGTCTCCTCTAAGTTTCCTCTGCGTAGATAATAAATCCTGTGACTCTGTGCGTTTCCATACTAGGCCCTGTAATTTTTTGCCAATCTTCGACTCGCCCGTGATCAAAAAAAAGTACCGAGCACAGCAGCAAACTGGAGTGGGCGTCTATAGTCGCGGGTAGAAAGGCTTGATGCCGAACTGCACCACCGTCATGAGACCAGCGCCCAGAGCAGCAAACTGGAGTGGGCGTCTATAGTCGCGGGTAGAAAGGCTTGATGCCGAACTGCACCACCGTCATGAGACCAGCGCCCAGAGCAGCGGCCAGCACCATGGCCTTGGGGCCAGCCGTCGACTTGTAGAACACGCCAGTGGCTGCCGATGCCAGGATCGGCGTCACCTGGTCGAACTTGACGATGTTCTCAATCTCAGCTGAGTCGGCCACGTACTCGAACGCCTTGTAAATCATAGCTGCCGCGTAGAGCATCAAAAAGGCACAATAATTGTCAGTTAAAGGTTCATAATAATATCAATATTGCAAGCATTGCCAACTCACCCAGACAGCCGAGTGCGTTGCCGGCCTTGGAGCCACGTGTGGCGGCGCCGTTCATGAGCGAATTCATCCTGATTTTAAACTTGGTGCTGGGCGAGCGCGAGAAGCCCTTGAGCGCTCCATACGCGCCGCCGCCGATGATGCCCGAGAAGTAGGCGGTACCGCACGAGCCGCTCATCTGCTCCATGAACGGGCGGCCTGCCTTGTCGTAGTCCAAGTAGTCTGCGTCGTCGTCGTACGCGGCCACGCCGAAGACCGGCGCGATGGAGCCGATGTCGATGCTGCCCGGGATCGTGGGGAGAACGGGGAACTCGAGGCCGCTCGTGGCCGACGAGTCGTAGCTCGAGCCCGTGGCGGACGAGCTCGAGTCCTGCCACCGGTCGTCTGAGTTCCAGCTGCTCATGGCTGTCTGTGTAGCGAGGGTAAGGAAGGAGATGCTAGCGAGGAGATGGAGGTGACGTCTGCAGTTCTGCGTCTGGAGTCTACTACGGCTGTCAACCGCTGATCAGATCCGCCAATCAAAACTGGGGATTTTGGCGAGGTCGATTTACACTGTACGCTCCCACTTCTGATGGGACCAATTTTCGATACCCTTTCTAAGTCGGTGATTCCAAATTGTATTAGTAATACGTAGTAGTTTTGGGGACAATTCTTGAAATTGTTGGCAGAATTTTGGACACTATTTAAACCGCCCTGCTAGTTGAGTCTAAAAATGAGTCTTCGTAGCTCTGAACTGTTGAGCGATAGCTCTTACTGCTGAACATGGATTCCGAAAGATCTGCACGAAGCTTGCCTAAGGGGCTGGTTCCTGCCCGGGGCTCTGGGTCGGTACTTCGTATAAAACATTCACCGACGCAAATGAGACCCCGTCAAACAAAAAAATGAATCGGTAGTTAAGCACACCAACTGTAGGGAGACACGTCATGCGCGTATTCTTAGCCCATATGAGAGACATTTTATCAAAAGTATCATTATCGCTAATTTGAGGTTTTTCAGCTATACGCAATACGATAATCTATGGCGTTTGAGCTTTATTTTGAGCCATTCCACTTCTAAAACCGCTAACTAGGTCCTGAGATATAAGCCCGTCAAAAAACTATCTCGGTCAAAAAATTCAAAATTTCAAATTTTTGTTTTATTGTAAACTAAAAAAATATGATTTTCTTATCAGACATTATTAAGGGCCTAATTCGTTCTCAAAGACATAAAAAGCGGTTTTAAGAGAGTGAATACTCATACAATCACTGTTGTCGGTTGTTTTCTTTTTGTCAAGCCTTCACCGGACATAAATGCTTTTGTGTGTCAGGAAGCGTGGCTGTCAAATCCACCACACATTCTGCAATTAAATTCTGTTTGGGAAATCAGAGTGGATTTTAGGGTACAGCTGTCACAATATTTGGCGAGCCCTAACTTAAAACCTCAAATTACCAGTAGTGATACGTTTGATAAAATGTCTCTCATATTTGCTCTTGCATGTTCAGTAGTCGATGAGATACAGTCACCTGAAAAAAATACCTCCATTTTCTCGCAATATTATACCGATTTTTGTAATTCGTATATTATCGGAAGGCTCGTGTAAAGAGCAGTCGAAAAACAGTGTTTTTACGGTTTTCTTGTGAGAAGATCATAATCATGATTTATTTCGATTAGGTACGAAATCTGGTACGGGTGGATAAGTTGCATTTTGTATGCCGTAGTCTCTCTCTGTTTACACTATAAGCTATCTATATTTGTTGCTGTGCTTACCATACTTTGTTTCTATTTTGGCTTTATCGAAAGAAAAAAGCTAAGGGAAAGTGTCAATTTGAGGCCGGTCCAAACAGGCATTTCTAAATTTTACTTGTATATTTTGAATACATGCAAAGCGACACACAGGAACCAGCCCCTTAGGGGCTGGTTCCTGCTCGGGGGTTTGGGGTCTGGGAAAATAAAACAGCATTCCTATTGGCCAGAAATAGAAACCCAGATACATGTAGGCTTTATTTCCCACACACCCTTGGGGGTGGGAAATAAAACAAGATAGCCTTCTGAGATTGTGAGTTGAAAATAAAGGCAGTGGTTCTTGTGATGTGGTACGTAGCAAAACGCAAGCAGATTTAGAAGGGTATTCTTATAAGCAGTGAAAACACAAGACACGATGCTCGACTCGAAGCAGCAGGGCTGGGTGAATGTTTATTTTCCCAGACCCCCGAGCCCTTAGGGTACCATTCGAAAGCAGTAGATTTTCCTGGTTATTTCTGAAATGTATAGACGATGGACAAATCACAATAGATCCAATTAAAAAAAACATTGAGAGTGATGGTCGTGCCAATTCCGGGCCGGCTTCAACGACTTGATTTTACTATGTGATTTTTCCTTGTATCTTAAATGGCACCTATAAGTGACCAATCACAATTGATTAATTTAAACTTGAGTCTTTCATTTGCCAAATGAACCGGCACCGAATTGACACTTTCCCTTACCCAACCTGCGTACGCGACAAGGTGTGGCATTTTCAACGTTTTCACATGACACATCAAGCATTTTAGTGGAGGTGAAAGATGACAGTATTTTCGACGATGCCAGCGGGTGTGTGTTTTGTCATCTACGGTCCTCTCCCCGCGTCAACTGAATGGCGTCCATTAAATCTAATATCCTGACTAAGACGCTGGGGTTTGGATATCAGAAGTGCGAGCAGAATCTGTAATCTATTATATATGTATTGGAACTGACCTCTACTAGACCACGTGCAAAAATGCTCTACCGTCAAGTTAAAGCAAAACCATTATACGGCGAAACATGCGCGCTTCAAGTCACGCTGAAGGTGCTTGTCTTCAAGACTCGGATGGACGGACCATCGGTCCGAAATGGCTGCATATCTAGCGCCCGAGAAGACGACTCGGCCGTCCGAGCGAATCTTGATATATATAATAAAATGCGATGGCTCTGGAGTTTGTCTTAACTCAGTACATCAGGTTTGCGATAAAAGTTTGATCGTGTCAGATTCTGAGCAAAGAAAAGAGACTTTGCCTTTGGTCATACCAACCGTGTGCATCCTAAAACCACTCTAGAAACTTTCAACACACGCATTCTGCCGTGATGACCGCTACAGGATATGTTTTTACTGCCATTCAACGCCGCTTGTATCTCGCCGCAGACACTCCTTTCAATCAATGCGAAGCGGATGTCAACGGTGACTGCATGCTCGCCGAGTAGCTCGTATTGCTCATTAACAGCCCTGTCTCTCCGGCTTCTCGACGCTGTTTGGCTCGGGGACGATCCCTCGCTGATATCAAGACTGGTCTAGCTCACAAGGCCTTTCGTTATATCCTAAGGCTCTTCGAGAGGTGTGATGTAGGGAAAGCACGTTTAAATACGTAGCGATCAAATGCACACAACAATACACCCTGGCGAAAGCTGGAACTAAGTCCGACCCAGAACCCTGAACCGACCCTTCCCTCGATTTTGGTTTGCGCAGGAAGGTTTAACACACAAACGTAGCTGACACGAGCGTCCCATATGCGTTTATCCTCTATCTATCTATCTATTTATTTATTTATCTATTTATCTATATATATGTATCTATCTATATATCTATATATCTAATGGCGTGGTCGCGGGCACTCCCCACACCGGGAAGTAGATAATTTGCATTTTATGTACACACGAAGGTCTCCACCTATACAAGGTGGAGACAAAACCTGAGGTTTGTCCCCAGATGGTCGACCCAAACTAACCAATGAGGGGTGAGAAAAATTATACACCTCCAAGTGGTGAGTTCCCGCGACCACGCCCTAATACCCCGTGACAACAACAGCGAAAGGTTGCCTAGTTCCATGAGCTCTTTTACGGACAGCCGTAAAAGAGATAATATCGGGAATTTACTACCCAGAACTATTTCAAACGGGGATAAACCAAAACACCCACCTTCGACCAGTCTCTAGGCTTGGCCAGAAACGAACGGTAACTTCCTGAAGGTTGCTGTTTGCTGGTAGGTATACCCTGTGAGCCAACTAAGGATAAGGAGCTACCTCAACGCTTGAATCCCTTGTCTGCTTCAGGGAAAATTCGACTCTGTTTAGTGAGGGCCGGCCGGCCCCTAATCTTTATTATCCTATTCTTCTTAATGTTTCTATACAGATATCAAATGAGCTATTAGCTCCATAGAAATATAACGTGAACTCAATCTGTATCCGATGACACGCCCCATCCATATGCATTCTGCCAGACGATAGTCCTGTTTTGCGTGGTACGCGATGCCACGACATCACATTTGCCGTCGGCGCGGGTGTCGGGAAGGTTAAAAGACCGCACCGATTCCTTGGGAGACTGTGTCGACGGTTCGTGGCTTGATTCGGGACCGAAACACCATGATATCGCCGACGAAATCGACCCTGTTCGTGTTGGAGATAGGTGGTGGCGCCTGCACGTCGATTCGCTGGCAAGATCTCCGTAGGCTCCACCAAAGATAACACCACGTCAACCGGGGATGTCACCGCAGTACTTCGGTCCACACCAACTCGGCTATGGTGTGCCACTCTCTGACCTACGGCAACTATTCGCTGTAGTGCAATGTGCATAGCACGCTCAGTCTGGGCCAGGACCTCAACATCTACAAGATGGACGAGTGCAAGGTGGTGCGGGTGGCTATTCACTGCTGAAAGGAGCGTAAACGTGCTACCCGGATGTACGTCAGAAGAAGCTGATGATACGGCCGTTCGACAGTAAAGAGTTGTCCATCGATTAAAAATTCCAGGAGTGGGGTCACCGTTTCGAACGGCAGGTGCAGCTTGCGCAGTCGGGCTTTAGGCTTTAGTGGATTGAGGAACTGAAGATTAACCTTGTGGGTCATTATATTTCCGGAACCGCGGAGCGGTACTATAACAAGCAAGTGAAGTTTTGTGGGGGGGAGGAGGGGGGGAGGAGGGGGGACACTCGATGAGTTGCTAGAGGTGTTCAAAGCGAGCGCACGCCTTCGCAGGTGATGAAGCTCATCCCGCGCCTAAAAGGCACAAACGCAACTGACAGATCACTATATGTACTTGGTCGTGATCTCAGAGAAGTGCGGTTGTGATGCCGACTATTCTATTCTGAACAACACAGTCCAAGACGCATCCGCTGGCTGTACCTCATATTGACGGCGAAGATGGACGCGATTAGGACGGGTTATCTTCGGAAGGCTGTGGACCTGGCGCATTTAGCTCAGGCCAGAAAGCTGGCCCGGTTAAGCACAGAAACCTTGGGAGAAAACTGGTAAAAGCAGTGTCTGAGGCGCGGGGGGGATGCGTAAGCGCCGTGAATATGAACCGTTCAGCCGCCTGCGTGTAGTGTGTCTGGATCGTGTGCGTGGGTACGACAGGAAACCAGACCTGACGCTGGCCGTGAATAAGGCCAGCTGCGGATGAAACAGTCTGAGTTCTGGACCGTGGATTCTACAGACCTTTACACTGGACAAAGTGCTGGGGCGCAAGGACATGTATCTACATCCCAACGGCAAGATGTTGTACACCAAGAGGAAAGACATCTTGGCACTCAAGGTATCGTGCTAGCTGGGCGAGTAGACACTCGAACTTACCTATGTGTCCCACGCCGGGGGCGCCATACACAGCTTGGTACCAGACGGGAAATTAGACGAGAAAGGGAGCACGCTAACCTAAAACGACGGTCGGCAAGTAGTCCCGCCGAGGTCAGAAGACGTGTGGCTTTTGACGTCGATATGCGGAGGAGGTACATGTATCCGACAATTGAACGGCTTCTCGAAGTAAACGAAGGACTCGTCAAATTTTGTTGCCTCAGAAAGACTCAAAAGTAGTTACTCTTATAGTCGACAACACAACCATGTGTATGTTCCTCGCCCTGTGGATCGGAGTCATCGGTCAATTGAGATCCGCAATAAAAACAAATACACAGAACTTCGGCGTGAACCATTGTGCTACGTTCGCTGCGGTGATGGACATAGCGCGAAAGTCAACCTTGGTTTGGTCAGGAAGTAAGGAGTGCCCGGCAAGCAAGGTGACGTTCCCAATGTGTATGTTGAGGCCGACGAGGAGGCAGACCTGGACATCTACATCAATATTCCGAAGGGAATGAAGATCTCTGAGGGGATCAGAGAGGCGTTGGGCACTGCCCGGGGCAACGAGCTGGTGTTGGCCCGCAAGGATACTCTATATGGCTTGAGACAGGGTGGCTTTGAAATAAGCTTCTGTGTACCGAGCTAAACGAGATCGGTTTAAACCAGAGTCTGATGGAGAGCAGGTGGGATGGGTGCGAGATTCTGGTGATCGGGGTGTACGTCAACGAGGTTTTGGTGAGTGGGACGGCGTGGATACGCTCTACGCTGAACGGCCGGGTCTGTTCGCCAGGAGGCTCACATATTCAGCTACCGGTCTACAGTGGTGCAGATGCTGCGATTCGGAAGAGCTTTTAGCCGTTTGTAGGTAGTTTGCTCTGCGTTACGCACTTCACCCTACGAAATATATCCTGTGTAGTACATAAAAACGCCGCGACAGACGCACGAGCCCACGATGAAGGCTATAGAAGTGGATATTGCGGTATCTAGCTGGCGCCAAGCGACTGTGGTCGCGCACGAAGGAAAGAGGGGTCGTGATGAACCTTTTGGCGTCGTGGTCTTTAGCGACGAAGACTTTGCTGACGATGAGAGTGATAGAAAGCTGGTTACGGGTGGTCTGGATACGGTAGACGGTATGCCGGTGTGTTGTAGCGGGATCCACCAAAATCTGGTTAAGGCTGATCTCCACTCACACACTGCGCCTAGAAACGGACTAACGGAGAGTGTCCCCCGATGATCCGTGATCAGCTGAAATTGGTCTCACCTTGTGTACCCGTCGGCGGGCTAGATCTGCTCTCTCAGGGATCCGAAGGTGTTTAATCGGCGACACTCGACCGTCCTGGTGGGACGTGGGATGTGTGGGGCAGCGCGGAACTTCTTCGCTCTGCACTCTCGTGTTAAGTCCTAAATAGGGTCCGATTAGGGTCGATTGGCCTTGATATAAGAACTTATGCATATTTGGAGGACCGAAGTACCTCAATAAGCGTGTTCCTTATTCTTCCTTTCCTTTCCGGGTTGCTTGCCGCTTCCAATAGCGGGGTATTTAGCCTTGAGAGTTGATCCGATCTCCAGTCAAGCACCAAAGTCTGGATAATCAGGGACTTGCACACTTAAAATAGGGAAATCTAATGTATGAATAGGTAAATCTGGCTAATATATTAACCGAGACCTTACGTTACGACGCTAGCAACCGCTATCTAAGGTTCCTTTTAACCCTTAGGTCGGGCCATTTTGTCGCTAAGACGTTTGAGACGCGAAGAAACCACTTGTGCACTTTGCAGTAAAAACAACTCTGATTGATGTTTATCCAAAGTCCATCTCCTTTCTGCCCATCCCACCGTGCATCCTACGCCTTCCTATAGCCCATCTCCGGATAAGATCCGCTCTCACCATCCTCGATCTGGCGACTGATCTCCCGACCTTCAACCGCGACTCTTGATCGGCGATATCCTTAGTCTGCCTTGACCTACACTGGGGGGGCGAGTTTTGAGGTCTTGATCTTCTGCTTACGGCCTCGGACGCCCATAGCAGACTAGGCCGATCCGCCCGGGCAGCCACCTGATCTCGCCGTTAGACCGTCGATCTTGAGCCTCAGTCAATTGATCCCTCTTCCCACGGCTTTGTTTGCCATCTCGCTGCTCTCCATCTCGATATTGGTCGATTTTGGTCATAGCCTGATCGTGGCCATTAACTTCTGACCTCCGCCTCCTGACGTCTGATCCTCGCCCAAAGACCCATAATCCCCGCTTTCAGGTACCTCTCGTCCAAGTTGCACCTCCTCGTGTCCATCGCACCTTGATCTTCCTCGTCGGTTGCTGCTCTTCGCCTCCCAGTACGCGATCTCTACCCTTTTCGACTTGAAATCACCAGCCCCCCCCCCCCGTCACCGGGTGGTCTTCCAGAAAAACCTGATAGCGCTTCACCACACCAGTGAGATGGATCTGCAAGAAGCAATCCGGGGTGTCACTGCCTATGATGAAGGCGTACAACACCGCTTCGTCCGTCATGGCGCGGGAGTTGCTGAGCGCGCGAGAACTGCTCAAGGGACTGAACATGACTTTGGTGGAGCCCATGTCTCTATAAGTTGCCAAGTAAGTTGCGTTAAAACAACTCGATGTTTCTTCGGAAAATAAACACGCTGACGTGCGGATTAAGTTTGTGGGGGAATGTAACAAAGAGGGCGTGCAAGGAGTATCGTGAAAGTGAATGTATGTATGCGGACGTATGATGATGGCATTGCCTGCTCGGAGACTGAAGGAGCTGTGTGCTCAGGTGCGATGATGGAAAAAGGTGAGCTAGGCGGAAGGTTGCAGGGATAGTGTTTTGAAAAGGTGATGGGCGAGCACGGGGTCACGCTCGACGAGGAGCGGCTACTGACGTTCCTGAGGCCTGTAGTGTGGCCCATATGGATTGGTGAACGTTGGGCTGGGAGACCTTTGCGAGAACAGAAAGAGTAGAAAGACTTAATCTCATACTCCATTTTGCGTTAGAATCCTCATAGTCTACGATCTGCCCATCAATGGGCGGGAGTACGTGGAGGGTCGTACGGCATCATCATGGCTCGAGACTGGTAAGGATGCACCCCACGCAAAACACCAGTATGCTGATCCAGCGTTTCTCCTGCATCAACCATCGAAAAAAAGTACCCCCCCCCCCCGGTAGACTTTTTTCAGGTTACCGGCGGGCCTAGTCCCATGCGGGTCCTGTCTTTTTGGTAAATTTGTTTGGGCAACCTACGGTACTACTGCAAATCTTCCGCAAATTCTTGTAGTTCAAGTAGACAGGACACCTTCTTTCTCGCCCACACGCACAAATACTCATAGGGGGTATTTTGCCCAAGATTGGCACATTCCCAGTAATTCCATTTTCGCAGTGTCTTTGTGCAACCCTAAATACCTCGATTCACTATGGGTCGAAAAAAACGATTTGATTTTATTGAATATTTTAATCCCAAGTTAGGTCCAGTTGAAGTGGGAATTCCCAGAAAAAGTGGGAATGTGCCAACCCTATTTTTCCCCCTTTCGTATGTGACACGAGTGGTACTCGAGGATACACCGCCCAAAGTGGTATTAGCCCCACCCCATTCCGGTATATACACGTTGCGCGTGGCTAAAACGCAGCGGTCGGACGGAAACTTTGGAGTCTAATATGGAGCTGCAATTACGTGATACGGCACGGTCAAGACGAACGTAGTTAACTCCATACACGCCAGCAAAGGTCGAAAGTGGAAATGTTCTCCGCGGAAAACGTTTGGTAATGGCGTGGAGGCAGCGAAATCCCGAGAGGGACGGGCGCAGATGATGAATGAACTTTCGCCAGAGGTGGCAATAGGTCGTTGAGGCGAATGGTATGCCTAGCTCGAAAGAGAAGCTCACAAGAACTATCAATTGGCGGCGCTTCGGGGCGATGATCGGGTGAAGTTTCGCTGCACGGCTTGATCGCCAAGGGCGCCCGCATTGTCGCTTGCCGCCGCTGGAGCGAATGGCAGGTCCGGCGACACACCTAGATCAAATGCTGGCAAGTTGCGAGCTGACGATGTTTTAAAATGGAGCAAATCTCCACCGCGCAGCGTCACCGAGGGTACTCGCAAAATTACGTGACGATGCTGAAGCGAATTCTGGGTCGGGCAACACCCCAGGAGCGAGTCCAGGTGAGGTATCGACTGGTTACGCAATTGAACGAAGCAAACCTTCGCCGACGGCAAGCAAAAGGTCGAAATAAGCCGTCTCCAGCGGCGCCAACAGATTCCGTGGGGCCGAGGAAGATGATAGAGCCACGAAAGACGCTTCGGATGGACCTACATCTGATTCACGACCAAGGTAGGACTGGCGCTTGCAGATGGTTCAAGTTGCCGACGAAGCTTAGTCAAGCATCGCTGGTAATGAAGAACTGCTTGTGGGGTATTGCAGCCACCTGTGTGTGGGGTGGCCCAGCCCGCATTAACAGATGAAGACAGTTGTGGCACCTACAAAATGGTTGCTTGCGGTGTGAATGCATGAATCGAAGGAAGGAGTCAACTGCCCGACCGTGTACGACTACTGGTATAGTGAGATGCACATATTCGTTCTATGATCGGGTTTTAATGAACCGCGGCCGGCAGTGTCTAGGGACTCGCTTGAACCACAACAAGGCGCTACAACGTTGAACGATGATTCTCCCCCCTCCCCTCCCCCTTGCCCATCCTATAGCTCCGTTGGCGATGGGTTTAAGAGCACTGGAAGATGGCCACTAAGGTTGTATGCAGTGACGACTACCGTCGCTGTGCAGCGACGTTCCAACGAAATCGGTGGAAATTATCGCGGCCGCAGTGGCAGCTGCAATGAGCGGCAAAAGCCACACTATCCCGATCGGTGGAACCATTGCTGTAGGTATGTACGAGCGAGATTAAAGCGACGAACATGCTACGTAGCAAATCAACACAAAGATTAGCCACCTACCAGAATAAACAACATGTTGACGTTTAAGAGATACGCTGTATCGGGAGACCGCTGTATCGCTGTAATCGTCTACAGTAGGCGCACCCTTGTAGAATACAGTAATTAGTTCTTTAATACCACCCTTCCTGCAAGAATGAGCGTGCTGGATTACTCGGTGTCTACGTTGGTGCAGTGTTTGTCGAGAACAGACGCTATTTTCTGTAATCGGCGACCTGTAACACGATTTAGAGCAGGAAAATGCACTAGTAGATGGTTCTTGACGTTTCCGAAGTTGCCCACCGAGCTTTTAGACAGTGAAGAGCTTAAGTGATATTTTGGAAAGCTAAATGCAGCCCTGAACGCGTTGGAGCGATTCGACGCATGACTGTGGAGAAGATACAGTTGTTTATAGCGGTTGATAGGTCAGGTGGTGCTCTGTATTGCGTGCTAGACAAGTTCGCCATGTTAAACACTCTCTCTTCGAGTTACCGTAAATCACGGCGAAGATGCAACGCACGTCGAAGATGCAACATTTCGTAAATATTGTTGCCTTTCTTCTATGCTAGTAAACTAAAATGAATTAATGTGATGGTTACACTAGACTTTTTACATCCTCAAATCCTTTTTACGTTTTGACTTGGTTTCTACTTTTGACGATGTTGCATCTTCGCCGTGATTTACCGTACCGGGAATGGAGCTTTTCCGACATCGCTATTGTCATCCGCAGCAGTCACGATGCCATTTTTTGCTTCGTATGAGTAGGCCAAGGACCGAAAGTTAGGTCGCTTTGGCCCATTAATTTTCCTCGTATCATGGACTCGCCCGAATAAAAGCCTCCCCAATTTCGTTATTTTACGCTGGTTAAATACAAACACCAAGTAAAATATTTATATTACCTTAAATAAATGAAAAAATGCATTTGGTCCCGCACTTTTTTTAAATATTAAAAAGCAAGCCTATTGCTATTGGGCCGAACATTTTTGGAAATATGGCGCCTAGTGAGATGGATAAAAAGCGCTTCATATTTTCCTGGCACTTTTACGTGTAGGTTGACTCCGATGTTCACTGCTTCCATGCAGCTCGAGTAGAGGTTATCGCCTGCGATAAATCTGATTCACATGACTCAGGAATCGACATTCTATCATGACGTATATATATTCGACTTTGGTTGAAACATCCAATGTGACGGGGTCACACAGCACCTTGCGCTTGAGGAAGTAAGAGCTTCCGAGAGTATACAAACTCTAAGTGAACGGCAGTTCACGTGTCCCTGGTCTGAGGGGACGAAGTAACCAGTTAAAGGTACGTTTAAGACTGAATGTATTTATAGGTAAGGTTAAGCTTGAGTTAACACAAACTATAAGTGACCTATAGTGAAGCTATGTAATCATCTAATGGTTGGCTCCTGGAGCCACTGGTACCAGGTATCAGTACTTCCGAAGAGTAACCTAGTTACTCTTCATGTAACCTGGGTACACTTGAAGCTTGTACCCCGTTACATCCTCCCCCACTTAGGTTCGGTTTACCAACCAATCAGAATGAGGGATAGTGAGTCACAAACTCTCATTCTCAAAGTCGAAAGGTATCGACTAGCTACGAGAACGCGGCGGTGGCTCATTCCACAGTTGGAGCCTCGAGCAGCAAACGCGCTCTTCCTCACGGTCTCCACTTCGACCTCTGGCATGCCTCGTGCCTCTGCGAAAGGCGGTGCGAAAGCACACGCCAAGGCTGCTGCCGGGAAGACGGAAGCCAAGAGCTCTAAGTCTCGCGGCAAAGACTCTGCACTCAAGGAGGCTACTAAGGTGGCCTCCGAGGCGATTGATTCGTCTGACAACACGGCTGCGAGCAAACGCGCAAGCTCACGCCGCAGTTGGTCGCCTTCGGTGCCACCTGACACCCGTCCGAACCCGCGCTTCACATACCGTGAGCGCAGTCCGGGTACTGAGGACGAGGCTAAAGCCAGGAGCCTCCACAGTGTATCTGGGAGCTCCGAGGGAGGGCACACTCCAGTGCCCAGCGAGCACGACAACGACAGCGTACACTCGCACGCTAGTGATTACGATGATCACGATTCAAAGACGCCTGAGCGCTCTGAGAGCCCTGCCGACGAGGCCAAGGGCTCGCCCTATGCTGGCGGCGACGAGGGAGATAAACCTCCGAAGAACCTCTCGCTTGCCGAGGGTCTTGAGCGTGCTCGGGCTGCTAAAGCCGAAGAGGCGAAGCACTCCAAGAAGCGCATGGCTTCGAAGTCTCCGCTTCGCGAAGAGAAGGAGACTCGTGATCATTACAACGATCTCTTCGGCTCCTCGGATGAAGAGGAGGAGGATGCCATCGACGAGCCCCGGGAAATCACGAACGATCTCGACCAGCAGCAGGAGGACTTCCAAGCTGCCCAGCGTATGCGTGGGGGTCTGGTGGCTACACCTGTCGGTCAGGGAGCTTCCATCAACCCGAGAGGTTATTGGCCTCCCGAGGCGAGCTTTGGCGCCGACCACTTCTTGGAGAAACTCACTCCTCCTTGTGGGCTTATCGGTGGCCACACTTCCAAGGGCACTTTCGAACGCGCCCTGGTCCAAAAGGAACAGTTGTTCACCGACAACTTGGAGGCGGCCCGGTGCGTGCTTCTCGCGCAGCACCAGATCCCTCTGAAGGACTTCACGACTTGTCGTAAGAAGCCCGAGAACCGGGGTGGTCTCTACCCTGTATGGGGCTACCCCTGGGTTCTTCCCGAGAACTGTCCGAGCTGGAGCTCATGCGAGGACATGTTCTGGGCGTGGGTTGAGACTCTCAAGTACTCACCCAAGGAGTTACGGGAACTCCAAGAAGATCAGCTGCTGTCCAAAATCCTGGACCAGCGCGATCTTCGCATTCGGTTTGCCCACTTGGTCAGCAAAGCGGCAGCTGCCAAGGGACATCCAGAAGCGCGCGGCTTCCAGCGCTCGTGATGAGCGCGGGTACGGAGTGTCGTCAACGTCCGTACCCCGTTCAGGCAAGAAGCCCCGGACTACTTACGAAGCTGCCGCCGCTTCTGTTCCCAGATCGCGACAGCCTTCGGGCAGTCAGCCTGGAGCCGTTCAATCGGCTCCCACGAGTTCTCGGAGTGGGCATACCCCCTCCACTTCACAAGCAGCTGGCGCTTACCACGCTGCCGCCGCTCCTGGAGTACCCGCTCCACGTGGTAGTGGACCTCTCCGTTTCGGTCAAGCAGGGGCGGAGGTGCCCTCGTACGAGTATGAGGCGCCTCCGGGGAGCTTCTCTCGCCCGAGTGCTCCACCTGCGGGTCCGACGCAGGGCCCAGAGGTGGACCGCCTCCGTCAACGCGTCCTCGTGCTTGAGATTGCACTTGGCCTTGGGACTGGCGGTGATGCTGCCGCCCAGGCCGGGAACCGAGGGGTCCTTGCTCGACTTGAGGACCGTCTGGACCGGTTGAGCCGGGAGGTAGCGGTCCTCCATGGGCGGGTCGACCGCCGGGCCCACTCGTCCGATCTGAAGGAGGCCTTCCGCTTGATCCGACGTGTTGAGTACGGACAACAACGTCCGGAGCCGCCTTTGACGCACTCCCAGCCGTACGCGTATGGTGCATACTCGGTGTACCCGGCGTATGCTCCTGGGGTCCGTTCGCACGGGGCCCCTCCGGCGTACGATCTCGATCGCAGCCTTGATGTCCAGCGCGAGCCTTGGGAGCACGCTCCTGCGCGCCCGTCGACGTCAGAGGCCGCTCCTCGCTTCGAGGAGCTGGACCAAGGTGGGTCTGCGAGTCAGCAACCCCCTGCGGATCATGGTACCGCTTAAGACGTCCAACGTAGAACGTCGGGTGCGTCGTCATTGACTTTGGTAGGTCGATGGTGTACGACGCACCGTGTCTGGCCAGGACCGCGAACGGTCCGATGAAGCGGTGCTTCAACTTGTTGCTGCCGACAGAGCTGACAGTGTCTAGCGGTAGGTTTCTAGTGAGAAATAACACAGATTCACCCACTTTAAACACATTTAAGTTTCCTCTTCCATGTTTGTCCGAGTACTCCTTCTGTCTGTCCCGGGCCACTGCCATTGCATTGCGGACCCTGCTGATCACAATCAGCTTGGTGCCCATAAAGGACTCCACTTGTTTCCGCAGAGAAACCGGTCTCACATCTGAGACCTGGGAGGAAAGGGCTTTCCGAGCTTCTCCCCCACTTAAATAGAGGACGTGGCGTCTCCTCGAAGAGTGAGAGGCACTCTGGGGTGGCGGAAGCCGTTCAAGTAGAACGGCGTGAGCCCCGTGGACGCGTGCACCGCGTTGTTGAGCGCAAACTCAACAATTGGGAGCTGTGACGACCACGTACGTGGAGCCCCGGCGCAGACGCTGCGTAGAGTGTCCTCGAGCACTCGATTGACGCGCTCCGTCTGGCCGTCCGTCTGCGGATGTCGGCAGTGGACATCTGTAGACGAGTTCCAAGCAAAGGGAACAGCTTTTTCCAGAACGCAGCGGTAAACCGCGGGTCTCGGTCAGAGACGATGGTCTCGGGCAGACCGTGATACCGGAACACGCCATCGACGAACAGCCGTGCGGTCTGTTCGCCTGTGACCATAACGGGCACCGGAGCAAGATGTATCATCTTGCTCAGCCGACACACCACGATCCCGGTGTTGCCGTGTCCGTTGGCGGGAAGTCCAAAGATGAAGTCAAGACTCATCGACTTCCAACAGTCAGCAGGTACGGGCAGGCTCTGTAACGGAGCCGAAGCGTGCCCTGCGGGTTTCACCCGCTGGCATGTTTCGCATGTCTTCACATACTTGGCTACCCACTTGTACATGTGAGTCCACCAGAAGGCCTGAGAAACCGACAGGAAGGTCTTCTCACGGCCCAAGTGGCCACTGGAGGGCGCATCGCGCGCCTCCGCGAGGATGTCAAACTTCAGATCCTCGACCACCCGTGGAGGATCACCAGGCTCCACCCGGTAATAGAGGAGGCCATCCACCAACTCATATCGGTGGAGCCGGGAACGCTGCCGCGGCGAAAGCCAGTCAGACTTTGCGTCCGTTCCTGCTGCCAGGAACTTGACGATAGGCGCGATAGCCTCATCGTCTCGATACGCCTTGCGTATCCGATCATAAAGATCCGTTGTCACCCGTGTGATGTGGGCCAACTCGTAGTCCGGACGCCGAGACAGGGCGTCGGCAAGCACGTTGAGCTTGCCCGGCTTGTATTCAACGCGGAAGTTGTACTCCGCGAAGAAAGACAGCCACCTCGCCATCCGTTGGGAGAGGTGAGGCGAATTGGTCGCCGTCCTCAAGGATGCGTGGTCTGTGTAGATCACAAAGGACCTTGAGCCCCGAAGATGTACCCGAAACTTGACGAGGGCATACTTCATGGCAAGGAGCTCCTTGTCGTGAACTGGATAGTTCCGTTCGGCGGCCTTAAGCTGCCTGGACTGGAACGAGATGACTCGTTCATGTCCGTCTGCATCGTTCGGCGGCCTTAAGCTGCCTGGACTGGAACGAGATGACTCGTTCATGTCCGTCTGCATCGTTCTGCAGCAATGCGCAACCGATCGCACAATCGGAAGCGTCACAGACGACGCTGAACGGCTTCGTCTCGTCCGGCAAGGCCAGGACCGGCGCCTCTTGAAGGCTGGCCTTGACGCTGTCAAAGGCGTCCTGGTGCGTCTGCTCCCAGCACCAGTCGGCGTCCTTCTTCAGGAGGTCCGACAAGGGTTTTGCGAGACCCGCGTACCCTGCGCTGTACTTGTGGAGGTAGTTGGCCAAGCCCAGCCACTTCCTAAGATCCTTCTGGGATCTGGGCGTCGGCCAGGCTGCAACGGCCTTGACCTTGTCTGGGTCAGCCCGAACGCCCACGTCGCTAGCGAAGCAACCGAGAACCTTGATCTCTGGCGACGCGAAGACGCACTTGTCGATGTTGACGTAGAGCTTGTTCGCTCTCATCACGTCCAACACTCGACGGAGGTGACCAAGATGCACCTCCATGGCCGTCTTGCCTCCCTCGGCACGGCTATGGACGAAGATGTCGTCGAAGTACGTCTTTACGAAGGCACGCAGCGGCCGGAACAGCTGCGTAACCAAGCGATTGAATGTCGCTGGGGCGTTAGACAGGCCCTGTGGCATGACGAGCCACTCCCAAAGCATGCCGCTTGGAGTGCTCACCGCGGTGAGCGGGATGTCGCTCTCGCGCATCAGGATCTGGTAGTATCCGTCTACCAAATCCAGCGCACTGTACAGTACGCACCCGGCCATGTTGTTCAACAACACATCCTTTCGTGGGATTGGTGTCTGGGCCGGCACCGTCGCGTTGTTCAGCTTATTGTAAGCGTGAACCACACGCCACTTCCCGTTCGGCTTTCGATCGCAAAAGGTCGGCGTCGAGTGTGGGGACTTCGACTCCCGCACCATGCCCGCCTTCGCTTTCGCAGCGAAGAAGGCATCAATCACCTCGCACTGTTCGCGAGAGAGAGGCCACACACACTGCCTCGTGACACAGTACTTTGTGCCAGGCACGAGATCAATCTCGTGCCGTACTCCACGATTTGGTGGGAGTTGGGTCGGTGAGTTCTTGGTCACCACGTCCGCATACTCCGACACTAAAGGATACACCGGATCCTTGGGGTTCTTAAGAATCTCAGAACCCAAGCGCGATTGACGCTGCTTACTCAACTCCTCGAGGACGTCTTCGTCCGAGACAGAGGAGGAGTTCAACTCTTCCTGAGAGGTCTCGTGTTTGATGAGAACCATCTCGGCAATCTCTCCAGCCTTGAGGTTGGCCAGGAAAGACTCTGCCGTCATTTCCTCGAGGTTCAGTATCTCTGCAACATCTGGCGACGGTTCCAAGTGGACACTAGATGCCTTGACGGGTAAACCGGTCTCGCCATCGAAGATGTGATAACACTCTTCCACCGACGGTGTCGAGGGAGCCCGGGCCCTGGACTACGAGTCGTTGTGCACGACTCCAGTCTGAACATGGTTCAGACTTGACTTGCGGCGGCGGCGGCGACCGTGACGTGGAACTTCGTTACCCACGTCTGAGGATGTCGTGATGCTGACATCTGAGGCACTCGAGGCCTCGAATGGAACTATGTTACCCACACAGGAAGCACACCCCGCGTCTTCCTCTTCAGTTATGGTCTGGGCGACCTTGTGTGGAACTGTGTTACCACACAGGAAGCACGTCCCGCGTCTTCCTTTTCAGTTAAGGTCTGGGCGACCGTCTATGGACCAATGTTACCCACTTGGCCGACGTCTGTCTGCGTCTCCACCTTCGAAGCTTCCTCGGAGTCGTCATATACGTCGACGACTCCCAAGTATCCGCAGGATGCTTCGGTACCTTGGCGACCCTTGCGGGCGCCCCAGGTCCTGGCAGAGGTGGGAACATGACTCACCAATGCTCTGTCGGTCACTGCAGGGCGGCTGGCACCAATGGTCTTGCCTCGCCAGTCGATCCACGGCTCGTGTTTCTCGAGCCAGGGCATGCCCAGGATCAAATCGTATGGATCCATGTCGAGAACAGTAAACTGTTCTGGGCTGTCGAAGTCTTCGAACTTGACAGCCAGATCCATCTGGATGTTGGGAACAGTAACCTTGTTCCCGTCGGCCAGTCGCACTGACTTGGCCCCGTTGCCTTTGCTTTCTCTCAAAGCATCGGCCAACTTGTTGCTGCTACGAGCAACTGTCCGGCGGCGTGCGAAGTTCTTCGACGCCCCAGAGTCGATCAAGATTCTAAAGGGATGATCGCACCCCCGTACACGTCCGTGTACTACAAGCAGCCCATCGCTGCCCTTCGCCGTTTCGAGAGTGCGTAGACTCTTAGGGGCTAAGTCCCCGTGGTACGCACCACCTGCGTACCGCTCACGAAGACTTAGATCTTCCTCAGTAGGGCGCCCCGCCCCAACTGGTTTCCGGCGTTCCCCTGGCCTCGGGATCGTGGCTTCTGCCAGCGACCCTTCAGAACAGGCTTGGGGTTGAACCGCCAGCGGTGTCTCTCCGCGGGGCAGTCTCGCTTGAAGTCCCGCAGCCGAAACAGCGAATGTCGTGCTGTTCGGCGGAACCGAGTTCCATGGGGACTGGTCCGCTGGGGCTTGCCCGGCTGCGATTCAGCGATGAATTCGCAGGCCACGCTGAGGCCGGTGTACGCGCCTGGCGATGGTTGTACTCTTCTTGAAGGGCGACTTGGATCGCCTCTTCGAGGGTGCTTGACTGCACCCGGAACAGCTGAGTGCGCGCAGGGCCCACTCGAAGGCCGTCCATGAACACTGTCACCTTGATGTGTTCGTTGAGTGGGTTGCACACTAGAGAAGCCGTAAGCTCCCGCATCTCTTGGATGTACTCGTGCAGCTCACGCTTTCCTTGTTTGCATGAGAGGAAGCGCGAGCGCTGCCGGTACTCGTAGTTCGCCGGGAGGAACGCGGCTCGAAGCTGTTCATACAGCTAAGCCCAGGATGTGAAGCATCCAGGCGAGGTCGCCTCCCGCGTGTACGCCCAACTCTTGGCACGACCGCTAAGGTTGGAGAGCGCGAAAGCAACGCGGAGTTGCTCGGTTGAGATCAGAGCCGCGTCCATCGCGAGCTCCGCCTCTCGAACCCAGAAGTGAAGGTTCTCTCCTTCCTTCCCTTCGTACGGTTTCACCTTTAGCCGCAATGGCTTCGGGTGAGGCGGCTTCCCTTCAGCCGCCGGCGCCTGCAGGTTTCCCCGCACGTGCGCGATGAGCCCTTGCTCATAAGTGTCAAACGCATTGACACGTTCGACCTGCTCGGCCGGTGATGACGCCACCAGGCTCTGCAAGGCCTCCATCCCGAAGATGCCTGCTATCTTCCGAACAGACTCGAACTGTGAGTCGTTCAAGTGCGGAGAGTTGTTTCGGTCCATGATGACGGAGCCTCAGAGGTTCAGGTAGTCTACCCGCGTTGGCGTGGATTGACTACGAGTGCTACCAAGTGTGACGGGGTCACACAGCACCTTGCTCTTGAGGAAGTAAGAGCTTCCGAGAGTATACAAACTCTAAGTGAACGGCAGTTCACGTGTCCCTGGTCTGAGGGGACGAAGTAACCAGTTAAAGGTACGTTTAAGACTGAATGTATTTATAGGTAAGGTTAAGCTTGAGTTAACACAAACTATAAGTGACCTATAGTGAAGCTATGTAATCATCTAATGGTTGGCTCCTGGAGCCACTGGTACCAGGTACCAGTACTTCCGAAGAGTAACCTAGTTACTCTTCATGTAACCTGGGTACACTTGGGGCTTGTACCCCGTTACATCCAACGACGCACTCGAGGCTCCTCTGCACCTCTCCTGCTGAGTTGTTGCTGGGTCATGGAGCAGATCTCAGTTGTTGAATACTTCCTCTGTCCGGAAATATAGGGCCAGGTCGCACTTATGTACGTCCGGAAATATAAGGCCACCTGATATACTTTAAAAAATGTATTTGTTCGATTAGGTGCGTGTGGACGAGACGAAAAATCGTACTTACGTCAAAAATAATCGTACCTATGGAGGAAGTGGTGAGTTCATGCAGTTGTTTTTCACCTTTGCGCCGCTGATTTGATAATGATTGGGCGTCTACGATAAAAAGACGGTTACAAGGTTTTGGATCACCAATCAGCTAGCGCTAATTTAATTTTTGGTCTTAAGTTTGAATTTTTGACTTGAAGTGGCCCTATATTTCCGGACAGAGGAAATACCTGGTCGCAAAGACTTCGAGAACGAGTTTTGTCGTTTTGAAGTTTAAAACATGAGGACTAAAAAATAATGAGTCCAAGGACGATTCTGCAAAAAGTCACTGGCTTGAAACGATAAGAAGATCTGCAGCGTACGAACGCTGCCGATCTGCACCAAACTCGACATCACTGCGTGTCAACAAATTATAACAAATCGTTGTCACCATTTTTTTTACTCCATTTTGGCGCGGAGCACTCGCTTTTCAAATGGTTTAAAACGCGCCTCCCTTCAAGCTGCGAGCTTTCAAGTCGCTCAATGGCCGACCAAGCGAGTTCAGGTAAACACTATTCCCGACCTGTACGGATCCGGTCTACATGTACGTCGAGCTATCGCTGTCAAACGATTGCACAACTTTCAAGCCCGACCTGCCCCAAGCCTGTTACCCTTACTGCTTTTCATGAGCACATACATTTCGAGATCAACGCGGAGTCTGCTGTGTGTGCCACTGGCCGCATCCTTCGTTTGTTTCGACTTTAAGAAATCTGTCTCCGTGTCCGAAGGACTACCTACTGAAAACCGAGGCACTGCTTCTCCACACCGCTCTACCCTCCAGCTTACTTCTACTTACCGAACCTGTACAATACACAAGAGCCACAATTAGAAAATGTCCCCACAAAGTAGGAACGGTAGACTTCAACTCAACATACGAGGACTGGTCCGTGTCGTGCAGGATGTTGAGCAGCAGCGAGTCCGAGTTGAGGTACACCTTGTTAGCCGAGCGCGAGATGACCGTGGCGATCTCCTTGGCCGCGTCCAGACGACGCAGCTGCACGAAGGCTGGGTTGTTCTTGATGGCCTCACCCACCAGCTCGGCCGACTTGGACACACCCAGAGCGCGGATGACCGTACTCTTCTTCTCCTGAATGGCGCGCTCCACGATGAAGCGGGCGCGCTCGGCGTCCTGCTGCGCCACCTGCTTGGCCTCAATAGCGGCCGTGTACTCGGCACCGAACGTCAAGTGGATGATAGAAACGTCCTCCAGCATAATGGCGAAGCGGTCCGCGCGACGCTTCTACTCGCGTCACAAAAAGTATCAAAAAAGGTAAGTAAACACTTCAACATACTACTAGTACTTATTGCAAGCGTACCAGGTTCTCGATAATGAGACGCGACACGTGGTCACGCTGGAAAATGAGCTCGGCAGCTGTGAACTGAGCCACCACCTGCTTGGCCACCTCGTTCACAATCGAGGGCAGCACCTTGTCGTCAAAGTCTGCAATAAAAAATAGTATTAGTAAAATACGCTCGTCTTGTATAATACATTGCAATGGAGATTTCTTACCTGTGCCCAGGTTCTGGTAGAGCCACTGCAGACGCGCGCGGTCGGGCTTGGACAGCACACGGATGGAAATGTTGATCATCTGCAGGTCCTTGGTGCCCGTGAGCGACGCGTAGGTGCGCGGACGCGTGCGCACGTCCATGATCAGCGGGCGCTGCAGCCACGGGATCACGAAGTGCGTGCCCTGCTCAACCACCTGCGAGCCGACGCCGTCGATACGGCTGTAGACCACGGCACGGTGTCCAGGAGGCACGTTGTAGATCGACAGGTAGGCGCCGTAGATGGCGGCGCCCGTGAAGACCGCCACCTTGACCAGCGCGGTCGCCGGGCCCTTGCTTCCAGGCGGCATCTTCATGTTCTTCATGTTCTCCATCGCGGCCTTGCCCTTCTCCATGGTAGATTTAGCTCCCCTCAAAGTCGAATGGGCTCTTGGCCACACGGTTGGTGGGAACACTGCTGCAACATGGAAATTTTGACTTGAGCTTTGTAAGCGCTCGCAAAATTAAGTCATACAGGTGGATGTCGCTTGTACAGAATGTTGCAGCAAAAAGCAGGAAGTGCCCAATAAAAGCATTCTTCAAAATTCTTGTTCATAAAACGTGCGCACTTTCTTTTTTAATTAAATCAAATTAAAAAAGGAGTACGCGCTTTTTTTAAACAAAGCATTTCTTTCACAAAAAAACAAGCTCTCAACCACGATTGGCCAAAACGTTCGGCTTTTGTGATTGGACAAAGCGGAGTCAGTAAATACCGGTATACCAGCGCTCTTCCATGCATTTGCTAATAGAGGCTTTCCAAGAGTCTACATTTCATCATGTTTTGTCTATATCTAGCCGTTTCTTTACTTTTAGAATCAACCGGTTTCAATACCGGTCTCACCTTGCCGTCTGATTGGCTGATGCGTATTGGTGGTTGGCTGGTGCAGGAGCTCTTGGCGCATTGAGGTCTTCCAGCCCCCGACGGCTCCACTCCCATCGCATTCGCCTGAAAAAGAAGTCAACGAACATGCCGAAGATTTCGCGCCACCGCAACTACCGTAAGACGTACCGTACTCCTTCGCGTGCCTTCGAGAAGGAGCGTCTTGACCAGGAGCTCAAGCTGCTGGGCGAGTACGGACTCCGCTGCAAGCGTGAGATCTGGCGCGTGCAGTACGCGCTATCCAAGCTGCGTAAGGCCGCCCGTGAGCTGCTGACGCTGGACCCCAAGGACCCCAAGCGCCTGTTCGAGGGCTCGGCCCTGCTGCGCCGCCTCAAGCGCTACGGAATGCTCGCCGAGGACGAGAACGAGCTCGACCACGTGCTGCGCCTGAACGTGCAGAAGCTACTGGAGCGTCGTCTCCAGACCAAGGTCTTCAAGCAGAACCTGGCCAAGTCCATCCACCACGCCCGTGTGCTGATCAAGCAGCGCCACATCCGCGTGGGCAAGCAGCTCGTGGACGTGCCCTCTTTCCTCGTGCGCATGGACTCGGAGAAGCACATTGACTTCGCCGTCACGTCGCCCTACGGCCAGGGCCGCCCCGGCCGCGTCGCCCGTCGTCGTGCTGCTCAGCGCGCTGCCGCCGGCGGCGAAGAGGACGAGGAGTAAGCGTAGCGACTTTTTTGTTTGGTGCTATGACTTCGAACTCTTCCTAGGTTGGATTTGCGCCACTTCAGTCAACGAGATGCAGGTAACAGGATCGTTTGGCGAATGCGTGGGGCAGCCAGCTTGGGACTTTGTTTCTCGGGGGAATCCATCCCGATAAATAAAATATCATGCGAATTTGGGGACTTCAGCACGCTCGCTCTTGTGTTTTCTGCGCCTATTCAGGTCCAAGAGAACCGCAGCTACAGGATCAGGCATTGCAGGTTTACAGCGCAGTTAAAGGCGACGGACGCCCTATTTCCAACTCTAACCGTATTCCATCTCTATTGCTACAACTCTAAAGCGGTAATCAGACTCGGAACGTCAACATTTGGAGACCCTTTACGCATACCGGAAATCTGCTTACTCCGCTACACTTGCCATGGTAAGTAAATTATCCTTGGCTTTCTGTAGTTGATCTTCTGTGACGCCTCTCGCTGGCGTCGTCAACGCTGCAAGTTGCTGATTGAAATCCCCCGAACGAGCATAAGCGCGCGTGCTGTGGTCGCACACGAAGCAGCCCAAGGCGCGGTTCAAGTCTCCTGTCTCCACTGCTTGGGCGCTCTTCCACATTCGCATCTTGTCTTCCAGACACGGTAAATGGTAACAGTGTCTACACTCAAACACACACGCGTGGACGGTTTCCATGCCTGGCGACGGCGCTCGCAGCAACTCGCTGCAGATCGCACACGCCTTCTTTGCTGCCACGCGCCGTCCACGCTTATGAGCCGCCACTTGACGATGCAGCAGCTCCACGCGGTCGTTGTCGAACACTTTGCGAGATCCGATACACAAATTCTGCTGCACGCGGTAGTTGGCGATGATCGCAATTAATTTCTGCTTGAGGTTCTCGATCTCCATGTCGTCGGGAATCTATTCATCGCAAGTGGTAAGATACGCTGAAAACTAAAAGCGTAATTTACATGCTTACAGTACCTTGCGAATCAGCTTGATCGGGTCGATTTTGTGTTGAGAAGCAAACTTCAGCAACTCCTCGACGTTGTCCTTGCTGGTTAAGCTCAGATCGATGAGATAATCCCACAATTCTTCGTCATGTTCCTGTACGAACTGGATCGCCTGATTAATATCCCCACGCTGCGTTAAAATCAAATCCAGCGCCTTCTTGTGCTGCCCCATACGCCCGAGAATATAAATCATCGTGTCCCAAAGCGGAGGCGAATGCTCATTGCAATACTTGTACGCCTAAGAAAAAAATACAGCGTCACTAAAATAAATAAAAAACCGTCTGTAAAATAACTTACCTTCTCCAGCGGCACAAAGTTGCTGGTTTGTAGGAACTTAAGCAGGAACTCAGGCGCATATTCCGCGTACAGCGCCACCTGCTTCTCATGTAGCGCCGAGTAGATCTCCGAGTTGTATTCGCCTAAGCGGTGCAGCACCAGTTCGTGTAGATACGCGTGCAGGAGCTCGGGTTCGCCTTCTAGTTGCACCACAATGTCGCTGATCTTGAGCTGCTCCGTCTGGTTCACCAGCATCCGCACGGCGATCGCCTTGTCGATCCGCATTAAATTCGCCACCTTGTTCGCCACTAGCGACCACAGCTGATGCTCCGTGATGAGCTTGAACGCAAAGTCCTTGTTGGCGCAGAACTCGCCCTGGCTCAAGTAGATCCGCAGCGCGTTGTCGTACTGCTCCGTGGCCGTGTACAGCTCCGCCAGCGCCTCCATCAGGTACATGGTCTCCACACTGAGACGTTCTGCGTCGGCCTCAGCGATGCGTCGTCTTCTCACCACCGTTTCCAGCTGGTTGATCCACGCCTGGGCGTCGTACAAGGGCTCAAACACGTGCGTGCTCTCAGTGTACTCCGGAGCGACCGAGTTGTCGCTCTCCGTCTGCTGCTTGACTGCCGGCGTGTCCTGCCGTCTGGGCTTGGGCCATTTCCGGATCAATTCGAGTAACTGGCCAGGATCCGAGTCTAGAAAGTGCTTCAACACCATCTCGTACTGCACCTTGGGCAGCCGTGGACTGGCTGTAGGCATGTACCAAGCAATGGCGCTCAGTTGTCCTCGTTGAGCGAACACATAGACGTATTTCTCCCACAGTTTAGCGTACTCTTCGCCTCCCCCGATAAACAATCGATGGATCTCCTCAGCGGTTCTCTGGAACAATTTCTGACGCAATAAATCGCCCAGATACGTCTCCATCACGTCTGTAAGCGCCACACGCCGCAGCGCTCGAGGGTCATGCAGAGCCACGTCCAGTGCTCGCTCGTACTGTCTCCGTGTCAACGCCCACTGCACCCGGTCGTCAGCATCCCGTAAGCGACAGATCACGACGTCTTTAGGGGTGCACACGTAGGCGAGCTGTCCGTATCCTGCGTCATAGATCGAGGACGGGTCGCTGGACTCCAGATCCAACGCCTGTGCGTGGGCATAGCGAAGCGTAGGCATCATATAGTCCGACGCACGTAGTCGCTGGTATCCCTTGAGGTTCAGCAGGTCAGCACTGACTTGTTTCCCGTCCAGACGCACCACGTGGACCTCAGGATACGGCATCTCTCCGCTCTCTCCTTCGCCCTCAACTCTCGCAGACTTGGACGTCGGAATTGCACTGGAAGATCCAGATCCTGGAGGACGGAAGGCCAGCACAGACACCACAGAGCCGCCGCCCCATGGACTGATCCCTGCGACGAAGAAGTCGAACGTTAGTAAGGCCACAACCTCCGCTGTTATGGCACCGGATTGATGCTCCACCGCGTCCAACGCAGCAGCCGAAGTGGGCGACGCTGGCTGCTCTGCGTGGCCCTTTCTGAACGTCACGACACGCAGCGTATGGGCCCGCGCAACGAGCAGAACGTCATTGCTCTGCCACTCCAAGTGGCACCTGCAGAGCTCCATAGGAGGACAATTGGGAGGACGTTCAATGTACGTGACGCGCTGGTCGTGTTCCGAGTCGTAGACCTTCACTCCCCAGTCGTTGGCCCACGCCACGAGTCCGTTTTTCCAGCGGATCAGCTGCACGGGGCCTTCTCCTTCGTGTACGGTACTCTCCTTGTCGATGATCCAGCCTTTCCTGTTGATAATCAGTTGGCCACCCACTCCGCCACACGCGAAGCTCTTGTCTCGTTTCATAGCATATCTGTCTTCCAATTGGACGGCGTATACTGCACTGAAGTAGTTGTAGATGTTCACTTCCCCTCCCGTGCTGGACACGGACATCTGTCGACCTGTTTTATCTGTGTTCTGGTTGCTAGAGTGTTTGTTGCCGTTGATATCGCTGGCTGCTGAGCCCCCAGTAGCTGGGAATAATGTATACACGGCCACAGTGCCGTCGTCCGAGCAGGAAGCGATAAACTACATCGTAAAATACGTTAGAAAAGTATAAATTTCTTACTTGCGTATTGTGTTCGGTACCTGGCCTGTTTCATCGATGCACACTTGGTTCACTTTCTTGTAGTGTTGATGCAGGCGACGGATGAATCGACCGTCCAGCTCTAAGAGCAGCACGTTGCCTCCGTACGTGCCGGCGCAGACGAAGTTGACGTGCAGTGCGATGCAGCTGAGCGAGTCGTCCTTGAAGATGGCGTGGAAGTGGCCGCCCACGCGCTCGTACTTGAGCAGCGGCTCCTGTGGTGTTGGCTCCTGTGTAGGAATAAAGAAGGCGGTATGATTATTGGGAGGGATGTTGATTAGCAGTGCATTTTTTTGTAGTTTTCTTGACGTAGAGGCAGCGAGGAGCGGGGGTTGTACATATGGAGGAGAAGAGATGAAGATGCAGGTGGAGCGCCTACCTTGGTCTCCTGGCTGTCGCTCTCGGGCGCGGACGAAGACATGATAGAGCAGCGATCTTCGACCACGAGCTTGGTGTGTGTCAGTGTCACGAGGTTATCAGGATGGATTAAATTTGATTTGTGTATTTTCGTTTTGTACTGTATTTTTCATCGATTTGTTGTTTCATTATAGGCACAAATAAATGACTGACCCTGGAGCATGCAAACAATGAAAATCCATCATGTTCCGCGAGCTGCACCACCTCAATTAAGCGAAGAGTGCAGCAAATGATAATAATGTTGAACGTGTTACGCGTTACCAAGTAGTCAACCTACACTTTTTAACTCCTTATCCTAGGCTATACTATGTGCGTATCTGTTGGACGCCGAGGCTTCTGTAGATTAAACTTGATCTTCACCTGCAAAGAGGCGGTCGATTGCGAATCTTGGGTTTCGCATCTGGGCGGCCGGCCAAGTCAGACCGGTTTCATTGGCCGATCATCCGAAGAGGGCCCATATGGCTTTTATAGACAGGCCCGCGACAACCGCTGGACGGGCGTCACCCTCACTCCATTTTTGACCGCCAATTGGCTCATCCGACTGAAATTATTGCCAATGAGAAAGTCGCGCACTCGGCGGACTCGAACCCTCACTCAGAGACTCAGGGGCCAGAAGCTTGCTCCACTAACTCGCGCCACCGAGTCGCCCTTACCAGATAAAATTGTGGAAATCAATCCAGACCAGTCGAGGGATCAAACTTCACTCACGTACGTGTGTAACTGGGAAACCCCACGTGAGCTCTAGCTGCTGGTGTAGTTACGAAGCTCCCGCAACAATACGTCGACCGTGTCCCGCATCCCGGTGGGAAGCCGCCCCGCCATGCGTCGAATGCGGTCAAAATGGCGACAGTCAGCGATACGGTGTGCGTGTGTGTGTCAGGCACCATCGAGGTGACGGGCTCGGATGGCGCGAGGTGACTGTTGTGACACTGCATACTGTACCGGTTGAGATTGTGGTCGTCGTGAGGACGGGTGTCGGTAGGTACGGCAGAGCCTCGGTGAGGAAGCTGGAGGCGGGTTGACGCCTATATCAAGGAAGGGTGTCGTCTCTCATGGTCACGGTAGTATGCTAAAGGAGGGTTGTCATGCTTAGGAACGCCTCGCCGCCGCTGGCGACGAAATCTAGTTAGTCACTTTCCATTTGGCGCGGTCCAAGGCAGAATGTTTAACAACAACAAGCCTCAGTTTACTACTACAACTCGGCCTCCCTTCCGCTCGCGAACGCGAAAGCGTACCGTTCCGCGACCTGCGCGGCACGGCGCGGCCGTCCCGTGGCCGTTCGTTCTTTCGTCGTCCTCCAAGGCAACGGAACTATTACGATCGGGCCCCCGTCGCTTGGGCGACATCTATTGCCTCCGGGCCACCCCATCTCTACATCCCTGGCACAGGACAACCGGAACGGTAACGGTCGTTCGGGCGGATCTGAAGCCGTCAGTTCTGCTCTGCACCGGGACAGACTGGACCTTGCAAAACACTTATATTGCCGACCAGTGGAAATAATAACACACTACTAGCACGAGCAAGCAAGCAAGTGTTCTTAACCCTCACAGTCCCAACAGCGAAAGGGTACCAGGCACGGATAAGCTTTTTACCAGGGCGTCGAGAGCTCGAATCTCGGCTGGAAGAGTATATAGGAGGCAGCACGCGCTCCAAACCGTGCAAATATGCAAGAACAATACCTTCTGATATGCAGTCTATTGAGGGTTGCTGGTCTTGGGTACTGTGTACCAGTTGTACCCATTAACCGGTTAACCCGAACCGGTCCAATCCGAACCCACGTTGATTATGGTGATTACGGTAAGTTGTTTACGCCACCGATGATTAGACGAGTAGGATGATTGGATGAACACCGGTGAGTGATGGTTGATTAGATGCACTAGGTGATAGGACGCAGGGTCGCGTGTCTATAACAGTAGGGTGTAAGCTCCAACAATTCAATCACTTTCGAATCTTCATTCTACCCCTCAAGTGCCTTCGCTCCGGTCCCGCCGTCTGCGACGTCCCTCCCTCCGCTTCGTCCGAGCTTCGTGTCCAAGATCCATACCTTCCATCAGGTTATGAGCCCAAGCACCATGTCCTCTGCCCAAGACGCCTCGGCCAAGGTCTCCATTGACAAGTTCAACGGAGACAACTACGCGACGTGGAACCGCTACATGCGTGTTCCTGACCAAGTCGGTATGGCATGTCGTGAACCGAGAGACGACGCCGAGCTTCACGGACTCGCGGGCCAAGGACGACTACGTCAAGTCGAGCAACATCGCGTTCGGACTGATGTTGCTTCACATGGACGCGGACTACCACCATGTGGTCGACGACTGCGAAGAAGCGTGGGTTGCGTGGACGCGCTTGAAGACGCTGTACGGTGGTTCGCAGAAGGCTGGACGCATCTACCTGAAGCGCCAACTCTTCAGCATGAAGATGTCGGAAGGCGGGAACGTGTTGCATCACTGCAACGAGGTCCTCAACATCAGCGCCAAGCTCAGCAGTATCGGCGCCAAGATGGAGGACGAGGACGTGGCGATCTGCCTGTTGCGCAGTCTCCCCAAGAGCTACGAGAACGTCGTGCTGAACTTGGAGATGAGCAGCGCTGAACTACGATCGCAAGACGTCGTGAAGGTGCTGACGAATGAGCACTTCAAGAGACAAGGCGAGAAGACGGCGACGGTGAAGACGGAGAATGCGGCCAAGGCGTTCAACACCGACCGAGAGTCTCGCCAGTGCACGTACTGCGGGAAATTGGGGCACACGATTGACAAGTGCTGGACCAAGCAGAAGGACGAGAATCGGGGCCCAAGACGCGGCGGCAATGGCAATGGCCGTGGACGCGGGGCCAACAATGCCCAGTGGAGGAACGACGACGCCAGCTACAACTACGACTACGGCTATGATCGAGTGGCGTTCGCGGTCTCACTGGAGTGTGGCATTTCGACGGGCAAGGATATGCTCGGGATGTGGGCGGTCGACAGCGGCGCAACGCACCACATCTGCAACGACAAGGCCAAGTTCGCCCATTTGATTGAGCGGAATGAAGGCGAACTTTCGGTGGCCGACGGCAACAAGGCGGCCATCATGGGTGTGGGGACCATCGTGGAACGAGTGGTTCTGCCCAACGGCGACGAGCGCGACATCGAGATCAAGAACGCGCTGTACGTCCCAAGCATGAGCAAGAATCTGCTTTCGGTGCCACAGATCAACAAGAGTGGTCTGTTCCAAGTCGTGTTCGACGGCACCAAGATGCAGATTGCGCACAAGGGCTCCAAGCAAGTGGTGGCGACGGCAAACCTCGTGGATGGACTCTACTGGCTCCAGACGCCTCAGCGATCGGCGAATGCGGCGACCAGTGGGAAGACGGTCGACTTACACGCGCGTATGGGTCACGCTCCGGTGGAGGTGCTTCGCAAGATGGTCGACAACAACATGATCAAGGACGCGAAGGCACCTTTCAAGTCGAGTGGACCAAGCGTGTGTCGCGGCTGCCAGCAAGGGAAAATGGTCCAGAAGCCGTTCCCAAGCAACCGTGACAAGCGTCACTACGACACGTTCGAGCTGCTCCACTTCGACGTGTGCGGCCCCATGGAAGAAGAGTCACTGGGTGGCAGCAAGCATCTGCTGCTGATCGTGGACGAAGCCAGCGGATGCATGAAGGGGTTCTGCCTGCGTGCCAAGTCGGAGAGCGAGGACTGCATCAAGATGTACGTCACGAAGGTGCAGACGCAGTTCGGCAAGAAGGTCAAGTTTGTGCGGCACGACGGAGCCCGTGAGTTCGCGACCAACTCGCTCAAGGCCTTCTACGAAGTCGAAGGCATCGAGCAGCAAACCACGGTTCCGTACGCGCACCAGACCAACGGCACGGCAGAACGCGCCATCCGGACCATCGTCACGATTGGCCGCAGCATGCTGCATCACGCCAAGCTGGACAAGAGCTTCTGGGCTGAGGCGGCCATGACGGCCATCTACGTGAAGAATCGTCTGCCATCACCCAAGATCGAACACAAGACTCCGTTCGAGATCGTTTACAAGTCCAAGCCGAGTGTGAAGCACATGCGTGTGTTCGGATGCCAGACGTACATCCTGACGCCGAAGGAAAAACGGCGCAAGCCTTGGGGTCCCACTTGCGCCGGGCTGTTCCTCGGCTACGAAGAAGCGTCCAAGGCGTATCGAGTTTATGACATCGAGGCGGGGCAGGTGGTTATCAGTCGCGATGTCGACTTCGATGAGTCCACCTTTGGACTTTCGACGCATACTTTGGATGAAGACGTCGATGATGCTGTGCTGGATCTGGACGCGCTGGACCTGGACGACAACGATGGACCGCGCCAAACGAGCTTCAAGCAGGCGGGGAAGCGCAAGTACCGACCGAGTGGCGACGACGACACTGCCAGAAGATCGCGCCCCGTTCACCACCGAGCTGGCTTAGAAGAAGCAAGTGCGCCGGACGTATCCTCCTCGCGCCGAGTCGACCCCGACGAAGAAGAAAAGTCTGGGGACCAAGATGAAGACGACGACTCGACGCCTCCAGTGTTTTGGCGTGCCAGTGCCAGCGCTGTGGAAGCAGCAGCCGATCTATCGGAGCCGACGACGTTCCAAGAGGCTGTGAACGGTCCTGATCAAGTGCACTGGCGCAAGGCGATCCACGCGGAGCTCAAGTCGATGCGACTGCGTGGTGTGTTTCGAGCTGCCAAGTTGCCTAACGGACAATGCGCCATCGGTACCAAGTGGGTGTTCAAGATCAAGCGCAAAGCGGACGGCTCGATCGAGAAGTACAAGGCGCGCCTCGTGGCCAAGGGCTTCAAGCAGAAGTACAGCATCGACTACACCGAGACGTTCTCGCCCGTGGTCAAGTATGTGACGCTACGCATGGTGATCGCGATTGCTAAGTATTTTGGCTGGCCCCTCGACCAACTCGACGTGGTGACAGCATTCCTGTACGGGATAATGAAGGAGGTGGTCTTCTGCGTGGTTCCGGAAGGCGTCGAACTGGATGGTGACTTCGACTGCCTGGAACTGGTGAAGGCCATCTACGGTCTCAAGCAAGCTTCGCGCGTGTGGAACGAGACCTTCGACGAGTTCATGTGCTCTATCGGCTTCCAAGTGTCGGTCTTCGATCCGTGTCTCTACATCAAGGTGGTGGACGGTCATTGCGTGCTTGTACTGGTGTACGTGGACGACGTACTGATTACTGGGAGTTCGCCCGAGCTGATCGCACGCACGAAGACCGACCTGAAGACGCGCTTCGAGATGACCGACAGCGGCAAGTGCGCGTTTGTTCTTGGGATCGAGTTGGTGGACGGCCCGGACGGCAGCGTGGCCATGTGCCAGCGGCGATACGTGGACGACATCCTGAAGCGCTTCGCCATGGACGAGTCCAAGGCCGTGGTGAGTCCGGTTGACATGAGCACTCGACTGGTTCCAAGCGACGCGGCGACCAAGGTGAACGCTCCGTTTCGCGAAGCTGTTGGTGCTCTGATGCACCTGATGACCGCCACGCGCCCAGACATCGCGTACACCGCTGGCTATGTGTCGCGCTTCATGGAGAACCCCCAAGAGGAACACTGGGTTGCGGTCAAGCGTATCTTTCGCTACCTGCAAGGCACCAAGATGCATGGGATCTGCTTCAAGCCGGGCGACAAGATCGACTTTCGTGGCTACTCGGACGCGGACTGGGCCGGCGACCTCGCCGACCGCAAGTCCACTTCAGGCTACACGTTCATGCTCATGAGTGCGCCTGTGAGCTGGGGAAGCAAGAAGCAATCAAGTGTGTCGCTGTCCACGAGCGAAGCGGAGTACATCGCGCTCAGTCTGGCTATCCAAGAAGGCAAGTGGATCCATCGCCTGCCGTGCGAAATCCTGGCGGCTGCCAACGTCACGGGACCCGAGCTCATGATCCGCGAAGACAACCAGTCGTGCATCAAGATGACGAAGAACCCGGTGAACCACGGCCGCGCCTAGCACATCGATATCAAGTACCACCACATCCGCGACGAAGTGAAACGCGGTGAAGTGAAGCTCCAGTATTGCGAGACTTCTGTGATGCTGGCGGACATCATGACGAAGGCGCTTGCGGGACCACGCCACACGGATCTGACGGCGGCTCTCGGTATTCATGGTACTTCTCATTGAGGGGGCGTATTGAGGGTTACCGGTTTGGTATCAGTTATTGACCGTAAACCGGTTAGCCCGAACCAGTCCAATCCGAACCCACGCCGATTACGCCACCGCCGATTACGCCACTGTTGATTACGCCACCTGTGGGTACAAGATTGTAGGTACAAGATGGGCTTCGACGTGGCGCTCTCTGATTGGCTGAAGTAACTCAGTATCCAGTAAAGAATCAAGTAGTGTGTATCCAGTAGGTCTAGAGTAGCGAGAAGGCTAGCGAGCCAAAGACCTCAATCAATCACTTTCGAATCTTCGTTCTACCCCTCAAGTGGTTTCCAGTCTCTGCTCCGGTCTCGCTCAGAGTGCTGCCCTCCCTCCGCTCCGTCAAGCTTACGGTGTCAAGATCCATACCCTCCATCAGAGTCCGTAAAGCTTGGGGTCGTCTCTCGGTTCACGACATACCATACAGACTTAAGCAGGAACACGCCACGCATGTAGCGGTTCCATGTCGCGTAGATGTCGCCGTTAAACTTGTCGATGGAGACCTTCGTTGAAACGTCTTGCGCAGAGGACATGGTGCTTGGGCTCATAACCTGATAAAGGTCACAGATCTTGGGCAACGTAAGGCTTGAACGGAGCGAACGGATGAGTCACCACTCGGAGAAGAAGACCGGTGCGAAGACCACTTGAGGGGAAAAGAAGGAAGATTCTGAAGTCATTGATTTATCGGAGCTTACACTGTCCTCACTACGTAGGTCATCCAATCATTTGGTACGTCCAATCACCAACACTCTGTACTCGTCCAATCATCCTACTCGTCCAATCATTGATGGCGTAATCAACGTACCGTAATCATCGCGGGATTGTGTTGGACCGGTACCGGTTAACCGGTCAGGAACCGGTACCCCTCAATAGGCTCATCAGGCAAGGCCAAAAGACTGTGTGTATTGGCCGACTGTGATGGAAGGTATGGATCTTGGACACGAAGCTCGGACGAAGCGGAGGGAGGGACGTCGCAGACGGCGGGACCGGAGCGAAGGCACTTGAGGGGTAGAATGAAGATTCGAAAGTGATTGAATTGTTGGAGCTTACACCCTACTGTTATAGACACGCGACCCTGCGTCCTATCACCTAGTGCATCTAATCAACCATCACTCACCGGTGTTCATCCAATCATCCTACTCGTCTAATCATCGGTGGCGTAAACAACTTACCGTAATCACCATAATCAACGTGGGTTCGGATTGGACCGGTTCGGGTTAACCGGTTAATGGGTACAACTGGTACACAGTACCCAAGACCAGCAACCCTCAATACGCCCCCTCAATGCGAAGTCCCACGAATGCCGAAAGCCACCGTCAGATCCGTGTGGCGTGGTCCCGCAAGCGCCTTCGTCATGATGTCCGCTAGCATCACAGAAGTCTCGCAGTACTGGAGCTTGACTTCACCGCGCTTGACTTCATCGCGGATGTGGTGGTACTTGATGTCGATGTGCTTGGCGCGACCGTGGTTCACTGGGTTCTTCGTCATCTTGATGCACGACTGGTTGTCTTCGCGGATCATGAGTTCGGGTCCAGTCTCATTAGCGGCCGCCAGAATCTCGCATAGCAGGCGATGAATCCACTTGCCTTCTTGGATAGCCAGACTGAGCGCGATGTACTCCGCTTCGCTCGTGGACAGCGACACACTTGATTGCTTCTTGCTTCCCCAGCTCACAGGCGCACTCATGAGCATGAACGTGTAGCCTGAAGTGGACTTGCGGTCGGCGAGGTCGCCGGCCCAGTCCGCGTCCGAGTAGCCACGAAAGTCGATCTTGTCGCCCGGCTTGAAGCAGATCCCATGCATCTTGGTGCCTTGCAGGTAGCGAAAGATACGCTTGACCGCAACCCAGTGTTCCTCTTGGGGGTTCTCCATGAAGCGCGACACATAGCCAGCGGTGTACGCGATGTCTGGGCGCGTGGCGGTCATCAGGTGCATCAGAGCACCAACAGCTTCGCGAAACGGAGCGTTCACCTTGGTCGCCGCGTCGCTTGGAACCAGTCGAGTGCTCATGTCAACCGGACTCACCACGGCCTTGGACTCGTCCATGGCGAAGCGCTTCAGGATGTCGTCCACGTATCGCCGCTGGCACATGGCCACGCTGCCGTCCGGGCCGTCCACCAACTCGATCCCAAGAACAAACGCGCACTTGCCGCTGTCGGTCATCTCGAAGCGCGTCTTCAGGTCGGTCTTCGTGCGTGCGATCAGCTCGGGCGAACTCCCAGTAATCAGTACGTCGTCCACGTACACCAGTACAAGCACGCAATGACCGTCCACCACCTTGATGTAGAGACACGGATCGAAGACCGACACTTGGAAGCCGATAGAGCACATGAACTCGTCGAAGGTCTCGTTCCACACGCGCGAAGCTTGCTTGAGACCGTAGATGGCCTTCACCAGTTCCAGGCAGTCGAAGTCACCATCCAGTTCGACGCCTTCCGGAACCACGCAGAAGACCACCTCCTTCATTATCCCGTACAGGAATGCTGTCACCACGTCGAGTTGGTCGAGGGGCCAGCCAAAATACTTAGCAATCGCGATCACCATGCGTAGCGTCACATACTTGACCACGGGCGAGAACGTCTCGGTGTAGTCGATGCTGTACTTCTGCTTGAAGCCCTTGGCCACGAGGCGCGCCTTGTACTTCTCGATCGAGCCGTCCGCTTTGCGCTTGATCTTGAACACCCACTTGGTACCGATGGCGCATTGTCCGTTAGGCAACTTGGCAGCTCGAAACACACCACGCAGTCGCATCGACTTGAGCTCCGCGTGGATCGCCTTGCGCCAGTGCACTTGATCAGGACCGTTCACAGCCTCTTGGAACGTCGTCGGCTCCGATAGATCGGCTGCTGCTTCCACAGCGCTGGCACTGGCACGCCAAAACACTGGAGGCGTCGAGTCGTCGTCTTCATCTTGGTCCCCAGACTTTTCTTCTTCGTCGGGGTCGGCTCGGCGCGAGGAGGATACGTCCGGCGCACTTGCTTCTTCTAAGCCAGCTCGGTGGTGAACGGGGCGCGATCTTCTGGCAGTGTCGTCGTCGCCACTCGGTCGGTACTTGCGCTTCCCCGCCTGCTTGAAGCTCGTTTGGCGCGGTCCATCGTTGTCGTCCAGGTCCAGCGCGTCCAGATCCAGCACAGCATCATCGACGTCTTCATCCAAAGTATGCGTCGAAAGTCCAAAGGTGGACTCATCGAAGTCGACATCGCGACTGATAACCACCTGCCCCGCCTCGATGTCATAAACTCGATACGCCTTGGACGCTTCTTCGTAGCCGAGGAACAGCCCGGCGCAAGTGGGACCCCAAGGCTTGCGCCGTTTTTCCTTCGGCGTCAGGATGTACGTCTGGCATCCGAACACACGCATGTGCTTCACACTCGGCTTGGACTTGTAAACGATCTCGAACGGAGTCTTGTGTTCGATCTTGGGTGATGGCAGACGATTCTTCACGTAGATGGCCGTCATGGCCGCCTCAGCCCAGAAGCTCTTGTCCAGCTTGGCGTGATGCAGCATGCTGCGGCCAATCGTGACGATGGTCCGGATGGCACGTTCTGCCGTGCCGTTGGTCTGGTGCGCGTACGGAACCGTGGTTTGCTGCTCGATGCCTTCGACTTCGTAGAAGGCCTTGAGCGAGTTGGTCGCGAACTCACGGGCTCCGTCGTGCCGCACAAACTTGACCTTCTTGCCGAACTGCGTCTGCACCTTCGTGACGTACATCTTGATGCAGTCCTCGCTCTCCGACTTGGCACGCAGGCAGAACCCCTTCATGCATCCGCTGGCTTCGTCCACGATCAGCAGCAGATGCTTGCTGCCACCCAGTGACTCTTCTTCCATGGGGCCGCACACGTCGAAGTGGAGCAGCTCGAACGTGTCGTAGTGACGCTTGTCACGGTTGCTTGGGAACGGCTTCTGGACCATTTTCCCTTGCTGGCAGCCGCGACACACGCTTGGTCCACTCGACTTGAAAGGTGCCTTCGCGTCCTTGATCATGTTGTTGTCGACCATCTTGCGAAGCACCTCCACCGGAGCGTGACCCATACGCGCGTGTAAGTCGACCGTCTTCCCACTGGTCGCCGCATTCGCCGATCGCTGAGGCGTCTGGAGCCAGTAGAGTCCATCCACGAGGTTTGCCGTCGCCACCACTTGCTTGGAGCCCTTGTGCGCAATCTGCATCTTGGTGCCGTCGAACACGACTTGGAACAGACCACTCTTGTTGATCTGTGGCACCGAAAGCAGATTCTTGCTCATGCTTGGGACGTACAGCGCGTTCTTGATCTCGATGTCGCGCTCGTCGCCGTTGGGCAGAACCACTCGTTCCACGATGGTCCCCACACCCATGATGGCCGCCTTGTTGCCGTCGGCCACCGAAAGTTCGCCTTCATTCCGCTCAATCAAATGGGCGAACTTGGCCTTGTCGTTGCAGATGTGGTGCGTTGCGCCGCTGTCGACCGCCCACATCCCGAGCATATCCTTGCCCGTCGAAATGCCACACTCCAGTGAGACCGCGAACGCCACTCGATCATAGCCGTAGTCGTAGTTGTAGCTGGCGTCGTCGTTCCTCCACTGGGCATTGTTGGCCCCGCGTCCACGGCCATTGCCATTGCCGCCGCGTCTTGGGCCCCGATTCTCGTCCTTCTGCTTGGTCCAGCACTTGTCAATCGTGTGCCCCAATTTCCCGCAGTACGTGCACTGGCGAGACTCTCGGTCGGTGTTGAACGCCTTGGCCGCATTCTCCGTCTTCACCGTCGCCGTCTTCTCGCCTTGTCTCTTGAAGTGCTCATTCGTCAGCACCTTCACGACGTCTTGCGATCGTAGTTCAGCGCTGCTCATCTCCAAGTTCAGCACGACGTTCTCGTAGCTCTTGGGGAGACTGCGCAACAGGCAGATCGCCACGTCCTCGTCCTCCATCTTGGCGCCGATACTGCTGAGCTTGGCGCTGATGTTGAGGACCTCGTTGCAGTGATGCAACACGTTCCCGCCTTCCGACATCTTCATGCTGAAGAGTTGGCGCTTCAGGTAGATGCGTCCAGCCTTCTGCGAACCACCGTACAGCGTCTTCAAGCGCGTCCACGCAACCCACGCTTTTTCGCAGTCGTCGACCACATGGTGGTAGTCCGCGTCCATGTGAAGCAACATCAGTCCGAACGCGATGTTGCTCGACTTGACGTAGTCGTCCTTGGCCCGCGAGTCCGTGAAGCTCGGCGTCGTCTCTCGGTTCACGACATGCCATACCGACTTGGTCAGGAACACGCATGTAGCGGTTCCACGTCGCGTAGTTGTCTCCGTTGAACTTGTCAATGGAGACCTTGGTCGAGGCGTCTTGGGCAGAGGACATGGTGCTTGGGCTCATAACCTGATGGAAGGTATGGATCTTGACACCGTAAGCTTGACGGAGCGGAGGGAGGGCAGCACTCTGAGCGAGACCGGAGCAGAGACTGGAAACCACTTGAGGGGTAGAACGAAGATTCGAAAGTGATTGATTGAGGTCTTTGGCTCGCTAGCCTTCTCGCTACTCTAGACCTACTGGATACACACTACTTGATTCTTTACTGGATACTGAGTTACTTCAGCCAATCAGAGAGCGCCACGTCGAAGCCCATCTTGTACCTACAATCTTGTACCCACAGGTGGCGTAATCAACAGTGGCGTAATCGGCGGTGGCGTAATCGGCGTGGGTTCGGATTGGACTGGTTCGGGCTAACCGGTTTACGGTCAATAACTGATACCAAACCGGTAACCCTCAATACCCTCAATACCAAAACCAACCGTATGAACCGTTCGGACAACCATGGCTGGCCAAAAATAGCATCTGGTTAACCGAAACTTAAGTGAAATTTATGTTTAGAATGCAAAAAAAATGCTAAAACAAAATGTTTACTTTTTCCGTATTTATGCTCTAAATAAGCTACTAGACCCCCCGTTCGCTAAAAAAGAACAGGGAGTTGCCAAAACGCTTGATATAAAAAAGAAAGCAAGCGACAAAAAAAATCTACAAATGCTCATCCTCGGGTAAACTCGGTCAACCAAAACCAACCGATCCATTGAGTCGGTTACCCGTATTCGTCCGATAACCACTCGCCGTGGTCACGGTTAAACCTTACCCGAACGGGTACGGTTAACCATTTGCGACCTCTGATGAACACCCACCCACCATACATAACTCAGGATAATTAGAATGATGGTAATGCGTTGTGTAAGTCGAGCTGGAGAAACCATCCTATTAATACCGGTATACAAATGTTTAATGGGTATTTGGCCCATCTATTTTACCATCATTCTACTTATCTTGAATTTTGTATGGTTGGTGGGTGTTCATGTATTGGTTGCGATATTAATGATGGACACTTGTATTTCAGCCCCATCTTAAACCGCTCTTTCCCGAGTGTTAAAACATGTCCCAAACGCCGTTTTACAAGAACTACTATTATTATAATACATACCGGTATCTAAATAGCGTGGCCTACCTAAAATTGACTGATTTACGACTGTGTTTTTAGAAGCAGAATAAAAAAGCTTACTGTACATAATAACTTGGCGCGGAGTGTAATCACTTATCTAGGAAAAACGTAGGACAGCTGTCGGACAGCACATAGTGAGTTACTATTGGTAAGAAAAAAAATGAAAGTAAAGGTACATTTGTCTAATTAGGGAGCACGCAAGTGCTCATCAAGTTGACGACTCCCCATAATAATGATACCAAAGTACTTGAGATGGAAACTCATGGGCATCGCCACGTCCGGCAATCCAACGACGTTCGTACTACTCGAAATACGAAACTGGACGCCCACTAGTACCACCGGCATCGGTATAAGTACCAGCACCAGCTCCTGGAATCAGTGTTGTTCCGACTCGGAACTTCCGAGTGGCATTGAAGATGCTTCAACTTGAAACATCTCCAATTCCACTCGGAGGGTAACCTTTAAACGTGCCGGGGCACTTGGGGGCTTGGAACCTGAGTAGGTTCTTCTCCTCGAAGAAAGGCTTGTACAGTTCTCCAATGCACCACGCGCGCTTGATGCCGTGCCACGCTTCTTGATCGTGTGTTGAATATCACGAATGACTCGGTCCTTTACGTACCAGCTAATAACATATTTGATGAGGTCGATTATTTGCAACTCGAAGCTAGTAGCTGCTTGGGACAAGTAATCATGGAATTCCTCCGTTTCAGGCTTGAGATCCGGTCGTCGACTCAGTGTATCCGCGATACCGTTCTTCGCTCCTGGTAAATACGCGAAAACCGGCTGATATTCTTCAAGGGTGTCATACCACCGAACCAAACCGTCGATTTGCCCTCTTCTTCTGCTGGAAAATACCCTCGAGCGACTTGTGATCTGTTTCGATCATCACTTGTTGGTCCGAGCAGTAGAATCAAAATGCTGATAAAGCATTGGCGATCGCGTGTAGTTCCTACTGCTGGGTCGGATAACTCAGCTCCGCTGACGTCATCTTTCGGCTGGTATACGCGATTGGTCGCTCGATTCCATCACTGCCTTGGAAGCGCACACCAACAACAGCAAACGCACTTGCATCCTTTCGCATGGACATCTGCAATCTGAAGTCGGGTAATGCAACACGGGCATATCTGATAGCCGTCGCTTCAGATTCTTAAAGTTCTTCAGCAGCATCGAGTTCAGTGTAATCTTCGAGCTACGTTGGCTCTTTTTTCAACGGTGTAAACAGTGATGCGGCCAGATCTGCGTAAAATCGTTGCACGTACCCGGTCAGCCCGTGGATATGTTCTTGCGTCCTTGGGACAGGCCGATCACTATCTCGTCTATGTCGAAACGAACGACGTTCCGACCGATGAAATCACCGAGAACGCAATCTCTTTGGCGCAAAATACACACTGGGATAATTTCACGTACAGCTTGTTCTTCTTCATATATCCAGTACGCCGCGCAGGACTCTCGCTCCATGATATTCTTCGACTTCGTAAACACGTAGATGTCATCAAAGAACGATCTACAACCCCTTGGATAATGGCGGTGCCAACCGATGCATGGGCGCTGGAGCATTACTAGCTCCCACGGTATTTGTAGAGGCTACTTGGCGCTTGGAATGCTGCGGACTTCACATGATCCTTTTTCAGTCGACGCCGACATAAAATCCATAGACGAAAAGTAATGAAAAAGGACCAGGCATACTGTCGAAGACGTCTTCCATGCGCTTCATCATTACACTCTCTCGGATCGTGTTGCTGTTGAGGTACCGGTAGTCCTGAACAATACGCCATCCAGCAGGTTTCGGCGCACAGAACGTCGGTTCTGCGTGAGGACTAATACTCTGTCGGATCAACCTCTTAGCAATCATTTCTCGTACCCACTTGTCGATCTCTGCCTTCTGCTCCGGCGAGTGACGCCACTGCTGCCGACACATTGCAGTGCTTGCGTCCTTTACGTCGATACGGTGTTCATGTCTCGTTTCATCGGTGGTCCATCTGGTAGGTCCGACTTGAACACTTTGTCCTTGTACTCGATGAGGACAAGATACGCTGGGTTATCCTCGAACGTCTCCCAATCCGTGTTCAGGTATCGTTTTGGCTTTGTCAGATCCAACGTTATCAGGTTCATCGTTCCTCTTGAGATCTCGTTCGATTTCCTAGATCGTGGCGTTCAATCATGAAAATGTGTTCTGGCTTATCTGAAGACCTTGAGCTACTTCTAATAGATTGGCTTCTTACGTTATTTTTAATCTGTTCCGAATTCTAAAAAAAATCGACCACAATAGTATTAGTTGATGTGCGATGAGAAGCTACTACTATTTGTGATACTAATAGTATTCTATGTATTAATACTACTACTGCTTTTTAATACTGCGTTATTACCTTTATTTTGATTGGGCAGAAACAGTTCAACAATGCAAAATGCGACGCCCAATAATAATTGCTTGATTCTCGAGCCAAGCCACCATCCGATGGGAGACCAGCGCCCTCGGCGCTTTGGCGCGTCGCGGCAGCACACAACGCGCGTCTCCACGCACGCTGGCGGGCCTGGCGACTCTCGCTACTCGAACACACTGGAATTCTCAACTGTGGCCTCGGAGCGGTCCGTCCCACGGAAGTACGTGGCATGTTGTGCTCTGCCTTTTAGCCTCTCTACCATCGACACTCACGTGGACAATACCTTCCTCCTGTGCGCACAGCCACCACAGAGCCAACTGGGAGGACACTCACGGCCAATTTGACTTCGGACAGGACAATAGTTCGCCTCCTCGGCCGCTAGAAGGCCCCCATGCACCGGACAAGTACAAATCCGTGAAACCCAAGGCCAGCGGCCAGAGCATCAGTGCCCCAGGGTCCTCCTTCGCCTCTGCACCGTCCTCCTCGTCAACCGCGTGCGTCACTGACGGAGTCCTCAGCACGGTAACAAAACAATAATTGTAGCTGCTACTATTGTGCAATCGAATTCCTCACAATAATTGTTTTTTTTCGACGATAGAAATTCATCCCGCCAAAGACTCAAGGCGCATTTTTGGATAATTTAACGAAGATGAACACCCGAGCCAATCGTGGACCCGGAGCTACACGCAATTCGATGGCATATTCAACTCCAGCGTCCTCATTGGAACTTGGGAGTGCGCCGATACCCAAGAAAGACATTTCTAGGCCGCCTACAGGCTCCAGTGGATGGATAAACACAAGAGCGAAGCAGCCTGCAGCCAAGCCACGATTACTATTGACAGCTGCTGACAAGAGGACGAAACTGACTGCCAATACACGGAAAACGCCGTTGCCAGTCGTGAGTCGCTACTCGCTACGGGATCGAAGCAAAAGCAGTTTATTTGGCCACTCGCTGACGTCAGATGCGCCGTTTTCGATACGAAACTCGAGACCGACGAGGCTTGGCAAGCGGAAAATGAGCAGCGAAGGCTCAGAAGCGAAGCCTATTGCTTTGGATTCAGACTCAGAGTCCGAGGCTGAAGTGCAAATCGACAATAAAAGTGAAGATATTGTCGAAGAAGTGCTGAACGATACGAGAGGAAGTAAGAAGAAACAGGACGTGAAGGCGTCGGCTATCGATCTGGAAGAAATCGCGCTGCATGCGATGGCTCGGATCAATAATTGCGACGTGATGATTGGCCTATTCCAGTGTATTGTGGACCTGCTCTTCCAAGGCGATCGGATGTGTATGCGCAATATTCGAGGCAAGAACGAGAATTGGCCGTTCCAGGAGAATTATCTCTTCAGTCTCGACAAGCTACAAGATGTCAGGTACTTACATACATACAGTGATATATATATTTACAGTTTGGACTGACTTGTGTGTATTATAGACTGTATTTTGCGTCCAAGGAGGAAGATTTGACTCTGGAAATTGATGAGGAGGAGCCAGATCGGATGGAACAATTGCTGGATGAAGCTTCGTACATGGCGTTCAAGCTGCCATTCGCAAGTGAAGACGATCAAGCTGCGATGAAAAGTTTTTACGATCCTACAGACACTGGTACGTCTTACTGAGGAGAGTTCTAGCTGTTTGTGAGTCTGATAAGCTGCAATACGTTAGATGTTTCGAAAGGATACATGGTCCTACGTCCGCTGGAGGATGCAACAGAAGGAGATCTGGACCAGATCCAAGAACACTTTCGATCCTTTGCGGATATACACGCTATGTAAGAGGACAGCCTGTTTAATGCCCTACAGTACCTTACTCTAACTCTTCAATGTGTGATTTTACTGGCAGAGATAAGCAACGAGCGAAAGAACACCTTGAAGCTTTGGTCAAGGATCCCTTCAGCTACCAGTCAAGTCGGCGCACTTGGCAGAAGAGTACGAAAGCAGACGAGAGGTATTTTTTATCTATTCTACAGTATCGCAGCTTGCCTCAAACTGACTTTAATATTGTAACCACAAGCCCGTCGGAGTCGGAGGAAGATGATGTGGAGGGAGACGTTACAGTGTTAATGTATCCATTGCCACCGTGCACCTCGGACGTTGTGATGATCAGCCGCCGAGATGTGGCGCGACTGAAGCCCAGACGCTACCTGAACGACAATATTATCGACTATTACTTCAAGCAAGTTACCATCTGTGAAGGTTTTTTTTTTACATGCAATGGAGAGAACTAACACATGTTCTTTTACTGGTTTTTTTTAATAGACGCTTGATGCTGGACACGTTTCGAGACACCAAACTGGTTCAGGAGAAAGTGCTTTTCCTGAGCTGCCACTTCTACGCCAGACTTCGTGCAGGAAAAGGAGTTTCGGTTAGTGCGAGGATGGAAGCTGGATACAAAAATGTCTCGTCGTGGCTCGCGCGCTCCAATTTCTTCGACCGCTCGATTATATTTATTCCTATCAACAAGGAGTAAGGCGCGATGGGTGGAACACTGGTAGTATTTGGGGTTTTACTAACTGTTATTTATATGTATTTTTAGCTTGCACTGGAGCCTTGCAGTGATTTTGAATCCAAGTATCGCAGGATCTGACGCTGTTGACGAGGTACATTAAGCTTTACTTGTGGTAAGTGTTGGGTATTTTTTTAAGTTAAATATGTTTTTTTATAGGAGGCGGGTACGTGTATCGCCGTGCTGGACCCACTTGGCTCATATCACCGCAAAGCTGCCATCATCCGCAACTTAAGAGCGTACGTACCATATTTAGTACTGACATGTGAGGTTATTGTGAATAATATTTTTTTTAAAATTATGATATGGACAGAGTGTTGCGGATGGGATGGGAGAATTCTCAGGAACGCGTAGCTGACGACAACGCGGAGTACGCGGTGGAACAAGTTATGACGGTGAACGTCAAGGCGCCGCAGCAGGAGAACAGCTACGACTGCGGAGTATACGTGTTGAAGTTCGCGGAGGTGATGCTGAGGAATTGTCTGGAGTTGAACTTGCTGGCTCAGAATGAAGGAGTGATACGTAAGGACGTGACGGAAGAGAATCTCGAGGCTTTGATCACCTCGAGCGCGTTCTCTGCCGAGGACATTACGGCCACTCGCAAGCAGATTCAGCAATATATTGAAGCCGACACAAGTGAGTATCAAGTTCGCAAAAAAGAAGAGAAGGCAAAAGCATCCAAGGTTTAACAGTAAGTAATCTTAACCCTGGGATATCAGCAAGTCGAAGTTCCACAGTTTTGAATGCAATTGAAAGTTGCTTTTCGGTGTTCGACATGGGATTGGTCCAAACGTGGACGATTTTTGGCGAATTGTGTGGAGCGTTTTTATTCTCATGTCAAACAGCAACTTCAAGTTCGTCGCCGACATCTCTTCATCTCTTCATGATCGCGTACCTCGTCGTCTCTGGCTCCGGAAACTTGGCAATGGCGCACGCGCGTAAATGCGCAGTCGACAGTTAATATAGGGACCGAAATTTGCAACCGGCCTGTCTTGCTTGGCACCAATCGCCGAACTTGGGACTGGAATCTGGTGATGTGCTGCTTCAGCATTGAGCTGATGAGCACTGCTTGATGTTAGCATGTACCGAAATACTTCAGTAGTGCAAGCATTATACTACTATAGCCTTTCGAGGTTAAACTCCGGAGATTGCCGTTGGCCCTTTGCTGCGAAGTTCGCGGCCAATGCCGGTTGAATGTCAGGCTGCCCAATGAATTGTAAAGACCAAATTTCAACCACAGCCCACCGGCACTTCTTGGCAAAGCCCCAGCAAGGTTGAAAACCCTGAGAAAAAGTTAGAAGATGGGAGCAAAACGACTGGGATCATGTTTGACGCAGGGTGCTGGGAAACAGACCGCAAGCTGGCAGCTTGCGGTCTGTTTCCTTGATTGCTTGAAGCTGGTGCGGAAAAGTCTGCAATGCCGCGACGTTGGCCACGAGCAAATCCATCTGCCGTGAAAGTTGGATTCTAACCCAGCAAGCATCAGTGCTGCAGAGCATGCCAAAAGTTTTGGCCCAAAACAGCGGTCCGTTGCCTGCGTTGCAGTTTTCCGACGTTGAGACTAAGATCAGTGGATACGGCGCTTCACGCAGATATGTCAATGGCCATCACAAGTGCGTATCCTTCCAGCTTGGGTACGCAGCTTGGGGGACTACCGGTAAGTGCAAGTTTGAACGGCTTAGGTGCAAGTTTGAACGGCTTCGTGTTGAATCTGCGAGTCCTGCATGGCAAAAGCCAAATCAAAATTGCACTTGTTGTTGCCTCTGCCTCAACCCGATCCGCACAACTAAACCGCTCTAAAATCATTTTCATCACCCAATTGACAATGTCGGGGCATCAGATCATAGAGGACTAACCAAATACTTATTCTCTTCTTCACTAACAGATTAATAAGGGTAATGCATTTATTCAGGTTTTGCGGCGGTCGTGCGACGTGTTTTTGCTTGGTTCCGGTGCCCTTTCTTTCGCATATAAAATTCAAAACGAAACTGGCCGCCCCATCCACACCCGGAAGTTGCCGGACCGACACTTCATTGTGCAAAGTCTCGGCTGGATAACAAAACTCACGACTGCCCGGCGAAGTTTGTCATCCTATCACCAGAGCCAGCCCCAGCGAGATTCATTATCACACAAAGTTAATTTAGTCAGCAGCATCCCATCGCCCCTGCGCGTAGATTAATAATGTCAGACGTCGTCGTGCCGTCCTTCTTCCCGACGCCTACCGAGATTGCCGGAGGCATCCGCTGGGTCAAGCAGCATCCCGTCGTGGCCACAGCCGCCGCCGCCGCAGCCACAGCCGTGAGTGTGATCACGTACCTAAAAGCAGCAGCAGCAGTTGAGAGCGAGCGCGACCTGAAATTAGAAGTTCTCAGCCCCCGCAAAGAGGACGAGTCCGACGACCTGTGCAGCAGCACGGAGAGCGACGCATCCACCCCGTCAAGAGGCCGCACTTTAAGTCCTCGGGACCTCAGCGTACGTTGCAGTATGAGGAGAAATTTGTTGGCGAGTTTAATACTAACGTGTTGGTGACTTTCTTATGCAGTTTGGAGAATTAGATGCCGACGAGATAGAGACGAACGCAACAGTGGAGAACAGTGAGCTGGAGGCAGCTTTACATGAGGCAGACGGAGAGACTGTGTCTCCACAGTGGGGATGGTATGTCTCCACAACGCCACCAGAAGACTATTACCGCTGATCTACTACGCCTATATCATCAAGTGCCGTTTAATTTTGAACCACCACAGCGTTGCGACGGACTCCCCTTTATGCGGCGAACTCGAGAGCTGTTTCACATCCCACACAGCGATTTAGTTTGCCAGACCGAGGAGAAACTATTCTCTTCTTGAAGTAGGCAGTGTACGCTCCCCGAGCTGGCCACCCGTCCTCCTTCCTGTATGTGTCCTAATATATTGAGTCCCCGCGCTGCCAGCATTTCTTCCTTTTCCACTGTTGTGCTTGATCCTTGTGATGCAACTTATCATGCAACTGGTAAAGTAGCCATTATTGATGAAAACGGCAATCCGTTGCTCAACTCCCGTTAAAACATTCCGTTGAGTGAAAAAAAAAGAATGGGCCAGGTGTGAAACGCTGAAGGTTACGAGCAACTTCAAACGTTCGTCTACAATTTTTCATTAAGAGTGATGGTTGACTTGTGATATGATTTTTATTTGGTTGTTTACTAGCTAGGACTCGGTCCTAGCTAGTAAACAACCAAATAGAAATTTCTAGGACTATTACGCGGACGCTCCGCGATCACAGGAGACACGGCGTGCCCTGCTGGATGACGTGTTGTTGACTGCAGCCGTCTCCAGAACAAGCTGCACACCTTCGGCACTCAGAAAGTTGTCTTCGAGGCCTAGGAATCTCAGAGAAGGGCAAGCGGAACCGGCCAGCAGCGTCTGCAGCTCGTCCACACAGTTGTCCGTGACGAGGTTGCCACCCATACACAGCACCTGGAGCGAAGATCGAGAGCGCTCTTGCGTCTGAGCCAGAGCGGACAGAACGGCACGTAGTCCAGTCTCGCCAATGAAGTTGCGACGTAAGTCTAAACGCGTGAGGCGCGGAGCTTGAGCGGACTGCAGCAGACGAGCAACCTCGTAGGCACCGAGGTCAGCGAGGTTGTTGCCGGAGAGCAGCAGATCCTCTAGAAGCGGACAACAACCAGCTTCCAGTGCGCTACACAAGGCACGGAGGCCGTTGCGGCTCATGGTGTTGACGAACACAGAGATAAGCTGCAGCTTCTTGAGGCTCGGGAAGGCGCCGGTGGTTAGCGCACCAGCCAGAGCGAGCACGGCACTCTCCCCATCGTTAGCTTGATGTGACGGGAGCTCAGCGCAGCCCCAGGCATACAGCGGCGTCGTAGCAGAGCCCACTCTCGGGACCACAGGAGATAGCGACAACACACCAGCCTTGTGCACTACAAGTTGCTGGAGGTTAATCATTTGCAACATCGAGGAGTTCAGGGCCAGACCTTGTGTCAACTGGGCCACCTCGACTGTTAAACTTAATGCGCAACTCGGCAAAAAAGCAGCCGCGAAGCGGTTCAACGTCCTGTGTCGCATAATTTCCTTGCCGTCTAGAAACGAGAAAACCAGACGCGTGCAGTCCTCGCCGATCATGGCAAAGATACTGCAACTCGCGGTTGTGTAGGTGCATCGCCGACGCTTCATCGCCCTGTTAACTTGCATCAAGTTTCGCGCTACAACGCGACGCTTCCTGTTCTGTACACTAGCAGTCTCACTTGCTGTAGCTTCGTGTACGCTGGAAGCTACGAGGCTCTGTAGTCGACGTCGAAGGGTGGCTAAGTTGCTGTATTCGTTCAGCGACCCGGCGCGTGAGTACAGTGCCAGCTCGATACGCTTGACTAGCAGCACGGCTCGGTTCGGGTTCATGTCGGACTTGTAGCGACTCTGTGAGAGCTGTAGGATACGCTGAACCATCATACGACGCTCGGGTAGGTGGCTGGCGGATTGCCACGGGGTCTGGTCGTTCTGTGCGATCTGGAAGTGATCATCGTGTAGTTTAGCGCTGTCAATGCGCTTAGCGTTGCATCGTTCCGGTGCCCATAGCGGAACTTGAGCCGCGGACCCCGTCGGAGTGGAAGGAGGAGTCATCACCTGTGCCTGCATTGTTCGCGATCGAGTGGTGTAGCTGTGGGCCAGCAAAAGTAGAAATGGCAGCTTCAGCAGCGAGCTCTGTAACTTGAGCTCCAGTGGCCCACTGGCAGTGGGCACCATGCTCTCTTCTACGGCACCCTGGGCGCGTTTTTTGCGGGGCTCCAGGCTCTTCTCTGAAGTTGACAGTCCGAGTCGTCGGGGCATTGAAACGTCCGCATGCCCAGCTGAAACTCAAGAAGAGCTGCCTTCATGTCTTCGACGCGAAAAGACGAGCGGACCTTTTGCCCAGATGCCAACCGTAAGTGTGAGCAAAAGATCGCCTTTCGACGTGAAACCGGCATGTTTGCGGCCAAGGCAAAAATCGGATACTTGTCGCTTTTGTTTGCTCGGCCCACTTGACTCAGCCGACCGATTTGCCGCCACTTGACATGCTTTCTACCAGCAAAATACAGGACATGTAATGGCGTTGGAAATGATGCTAACTGTGTGGGGGTGGCGTTCTGCATTCGGCTGTTCTGGCGATGAAGTACTCGGTCACCTCGCGATAAGCAAACACAGACCCTGCTCTCTCACATGTAGAAGTCGCCTGGGCTTGAACCTTCCACCTTATTATAAAAAGCGACCACTGATTATGGAGTGTAAAGCAAACCTCGAGAAAACGCTTCTACAGAAACCACCGAAGGACTCGATCAGTAACCGTGAGTAAGAGAGAGAGAGCATTGCTCTCAGAGCAACAGAGCACGGAGGGCATTACACTTCATGTAGAAATTTGTAGAGAGATCATTCCGTGTCTTTGGTCGTGTGGATTATCCCCATCGCCTGGCAACCCACAGGTCGAAGACTTGTGACTGATAATTATTTATCATAGCCGTCCGCGGCAAAGGTAGAGGTATAACATTACTACGGCCCTCGTGCCAAAGTGTCTGCAGCTGGACGTAGAGAATGCAACCACTGCGTGTTGTGTCGAACGGCCGAGCGTATTGTGCCGACTTGTGCAGCTTTCTACCTCTCCCTATTGCTGTCGTGCTCCAAGCCATCGCCAAAGGACTATCGAGAACTGAAGCAGCCGTAGTTGCTGATGTTGAAGTGCAAAGGACGGCCGGAACTTTCACCATTTCGCCAGCTCGATGCTGTGGCGGCCGCACGAAAGTGCTCGCTCGTCACGTCTTTATTTGCCCCAAAAACTTGAGCCATCAATTGCATAAACGACGGACGCGACAGTCAAACGCGTCCTGCACGGCACCAAGTAAAGGAGCGCTCGACCAATTCTTTTGCGTCGGGAATGCTGGATCGGCTTCCGTGCTTATCTTTCGTGGCGAACGGCTGCAATTTGCATGTTATACATGTATTGAAGCCATCGCATTTGGATTCTTGTACACTATGTCGCGTCAGAGTATCTGCCAGCGCATATGTGGTGTCACCGATGCCAAGTAGAAGTTATGCGCAATCTGCGCCGTCCGATCGAGCAGCAAGCTGCCAGCAACGGCAACGCGCTGTTGGACGTTGCTAAATACTTATGTACCACTTACGGTACTTCAAAGCCCCAAGTTGGGATCCATTACAGCTCCCCTGAATGTCTAAGGAGTCCTTAGTAAGGACCACTACGACAAACATCCGTATTCTGGCAAAACAAAATACATTAAATGGACCAGTAGGGTAGGGTAGCCAATTGCTTTTCAGCGTGCAGCAGCAACACAGATTTTTTTTGCCGCAACTGTTTTTATCCAATCAGAACTGGATTAAATGAATCCCCCTGTTTGGTTTTGCAGCAAGACCTCAGTTTTTTTTTCCACATGCGTCGCCATTTCAAGCTATTACAAGCACGCTTATCTGTTCCCAGCTCATTGCCGTCTTCGTTCTCGTCCGTCTCCGGGTCCGCGCCGTCGTTGCCTGAACTGCCGGCTCCGTCTCGTCCGGGTCCGGGTCCACACTACCGTTGCCCACGCGCTACTTATGAGTTTGGAGCTGAACGGCGCCGTGTCAGTATCGGATACAGATCGAGCAGCCGGACTAGTAAGGGAAAGCATGCAAGTACAGCGGAATTTGGGCGAGGCTGCAGAGGAGAGCCTATCAACGCAGACGAGTTCAGAGCGCTGCTGGAAAAGGTGCAAACACGTTGACAAGAGCAGAGAAAACGGAGACACAATCCACACATGTGGTAGAAGCGGTTGCAGACGCAGCGTACATTCTGCCTGTGCTGACAGCATGCTTTGTTCATTCGGAGCCGACAATACTTTTGGTAGGATTCCTTGCAGCAAGCGGTGCTATAACGCGCTTGCCAAATTACAGCGCGTATCGTCCTCACAAGGAAAGAAACGTGTGCTTTGGCACAATGATGGCCCGACACCTAATGTGAGCTCAATGAGTGTTCTTCTCGACTGGCTCACACTCGGTAATAACTACAATCGCTACCGTGGTGGTGACAGCCAGACAGGCCATTCAAAGACGTCAATTGCTGGAGAAATCGCTAGAAAGATATCAGCAGCAGGGGTTGAGACTGTTCGCACCGCGAAAGACATTACCAATAAGATCGGGTCACTTGAGTCAACGTACCGGACTGCGGAGGACTGGCTTAGTAATACGGGCCAAGGCTGTGACGAAAATGAGGCAACCATTCGTGACGCCATTTTGTCTCGTTGCTCGTTTTACTTTCAGCTTCGTGACGTTATGCACGACCGCGTCACCACACGCGCCCAGCTTCTCAACACTGACTTAGGTGCACAGAAAGACGACACTGAAGATGAAGAGGATAGTTCAAGCGATGAGGAATCGAAAAACAGTGGCGACAGCTCTGCAACGCACGGTCGGTGTAATCGACAGCCTCCTTCGAGGCCGATTTCAATAGCCCTTCCTCCTCATAAACGCCAGCGCAAACGGGAGAACAATGAGCAGACATCCTTCGTGAAGCTGAAAGAGGCTCAGCTCAAACAGAATCGTGAACTGCAACTTCTAGAACTAGAGGTAAAATGCGCCAAGTGTACTTACAAGAACAAGAAGTAGAAGAACGCCAACTACAGCGAGTGAATGAGGCGCGAGCTATCGAGGCTCGCATCGATGAATCGAACGCATTGGCCTGCAAGAACCGTCAAGAGACAGAACACTGGCGCCAGCAGCGCAATATTGTACTTCTACGAGAGCGAAAAAAACTGCTCGATGAAGGTGTGACACAAGCAGATATTGACGCTCTCTGACCTCTGGCCACGTAATTCTAACATATATGCAAGAAGTTGGTCGCGTCTTTTGCCTCCATCATCTCCAGTGGGAACCGGCATGTTGAGCTCGTCGTCGTTGTCGAGATCACCGCGTGTACAATCTCCAAGATCGCGTTGCCACTCTTCAGGTACAGGCTCAACAATAAGTAGATTGTGAAGAATGCAAGCACACGTCACATACTTGATCACTCGCCTCATCTGTTTTCGTTTTTCAGTGAGCTGAATGCGCATTTCCCGAAGGTACTGGAACCGCATTTTGAGAAGGCCGATGCAGTGTTCGCTTTTAATACGGCAGCTAGCCAGTTTTTTGTTGAAAAAGTGATGGTATGGATGCATCTCGGCTCTCGGAGATTTTTTATATGCTGGAACCATGACACTCGAAGCTTGAAATGCCGAGTCTCCAAGAAGGTATTCGTTACTGTAACAATATTGGTGAGAGCGTAAAGCCATGGGGCAATTTGTCCACACGCGATTATCATGAACGGAGCCTGACCATCCCACCAGATGTTTCTCACTCTTGTGAGGTCGTCACACGTCACCAGCGCGTTAACCGAATATGAAGCTTTTCGACTAAAGTAGTCCTCTCCATTATACTTTGGCTTGGCAGCAAGAGGGAACAGCGTTCAGTCAGTGATACCAACACAGTTAGCAAACCCGTTCTGGTTTTAATATGCTGAGCAATTACCCGACGTTCGACGGGGTCAGGCCAAGTGATCACCGTACTTTCAAGCTTTAGCGCTGCCGAAACAGTTCTTGAAAGGTACTTGTAAACAGAACCTCTACAAATTCCCAAAAACTTCCCAATCTCTGGCGCTGTATTGTTGTTTCCATAAGACCCGAGATACTTTAGAAGTACCATAATATGTAATTCAGCACCACCTCGAAATGGCTTCCCTCCAGCGGGCCTGAAAGCAGAGTCCTCCTTCAGAAGGTGTACCAAGCGAAAAAACTCAGAGCGGCAGAGAGGAAAATGCTTCAGGAACTCGGTATCAGACGTGTGCGTTTGATTGTGGAGTATTTTCATCCAGTGATCTTTCGTTCGCCTATATCGGGTCGGACGAGCTACGTAGCGAGGTGCTTCCACACGATCTAGCTCCATGGTCCAATACTCATCAATATCGTCCTCCCCCGAGTCCTCTTCGCTCATTAAATCTCTGGCAAGTGCTGCAACTTCTCTTCTGTTAACCACAGCACGCAACCGACGAAGCTCGCGCTGTCTTTTTGTTGATCGCGGCATCTTGGAGGCGGTACCCGTCAGATGTAGCATACCTCCGGTGACAAGCGCTGCCTAGGATGCCGTTAGGGTTGACGCCGCTGATCAAGACGGCAAATTCAGCTGCGAAGGCGCAGTTCGAATTCCCAACAGCCACGGCCAACGAGCACGACGCGGTCAAAACTGACGAATACAGCGAGCACAAGTGGGAAATGTCACGGAGGCTGGCGGCGAGAGATAGAGTAGAAACCTGCCGACGGGCCAACCTATACCCGGTAGACGGAACCGGACGAGATAAACGCTGTCAACGGTGCGGACGAAGAGAGCAGGTCTGGCCGAGGCTGAAGGGGGCGTCTGCAGTGTGATTAGATGCGACTCGTGGCTGAGGTAACCTTGATCTGGGCTAGCTTTTACCGATGTAAAAAAAAAACTTGCTGCTGCAGTGCCGTGCTGCATTGATTTTGATGCAGAATGCGAAAAGTACATCTGGCCAATCACAATGCAGATTTTTTTTCGACTTGCTGCAAGAAAAAAAACGTGTTGCTGCTGCACGATTGACTACCCCTAGTGTACTGCACGGCAAGATTCCTTTGTCAGAGAACTTTGCTGCTGATTTTTTGCAGAGGGAGGCATGATCATATACTGGTATTGGTTAGTTGCTAAAATCATGGCTCAACAAAAGCTGCTACACGTGTCAATTCTTCCTATAATAAATCTGCCTAATTGTAGCAGCTCAATCGAAAATACTTTAGGCCGTGTTCGAGCTGAAAAACGTGAGTTCGCAAAAAATAGCTATTTCAATAAATCTGTCTAATTTTAGCAGCTCCAAGCGAAATAGCTGCTTCGTGGGAAGCAAGTCTACCATCAATTTGAAAACCAGGCATTTCGAGGCATTTGAGGTTTTTCTAAAATTTTGGTATAAAACCTCGCTGGAATTGGATCGAAGTCGACGGAACTTAGACAGAGCATAATGGAAATGACCAGTTAAGGGCTGCTTGCCAATTAAGGGTCGGATTATTATAGCCAATATAGAACGCTAATTTTACAAAAATGTATTTTGATTAGCCACAAATAAGGTAACATATAAGAGATAGGCCGACACTCCATAGAAAAATCAAGCGGCCCTTAACTGGCAGGCACTGTTATACATAATGTATTTAATGATCAGATTAGTCAGGGAAATAGAGGAAAGTGTCAGCTTTTGATTAGTGCCCATACCACCTTCTAATTTTTGTTAGATCGAACGATTCACTCCCGGCCAAAATTATACGAACACATACAAAAGACGATGTAGCTAAGCCAATTCGTATCATTTTGAGATACGGATTTGACAGAGGTACCATAACACGGTTGTGAAGACGTGCATTGCGCTAAAGCTCACTTTTACGCATTCTATCGGGTAGCTCTCATACAAAAACCGATTTTGCCCACCGGACATAATATACAAACACAATCACTCCCAAGCAAAAGTCTATATAAAGTGGGGGGAAACCTGATAAAAATGGTATACTAAGCATTTGTATCGGGTGAGCTTTAGATCGAGGATGCTTAGGCCCAACGATGTGGGAACCCAGCAAAAATGACATAATATCCACGCAAATAAGTCCTAAACGACGTGCGAATCTGACTTGGCTGCCAGAGTGATATCGAATGAAAAGTATAGCTTTGTAGTCGTATCACCATACTAGCTTAATGATTTGCTATAGAAATGAGCAGTGGGCAAGGATCTTCAACATTACCTACTTTAGTGTGCAAGCCCGCGCAGTTCAGCTTCTTTCCCCTTGTACTAAGCGACATACTGCTGAGGTTCACACGCACTAAACGTCTACCTAGTATGATAGCACGGCTGCACATGCGAAATAAAACTCGCCCGATACAAAAGCTTAGCTTATCATTTTTATCAGGTTTCCCCCACTTTATATAGACTTTTGTTTGAGAGTGATTGTGTTTGTATATTATGTCCGGTGGGCAAAATCGGTTTTTGTATGAGAGCTACCCGATATAATGCGTAAAAGTGAGCTTTAGCGCAATGCACGTCTTCACAACCGTGTTATGGTACCTCTGTCAAATCCGTATCTCAAAATGATACGAATTGGCTTAGCTACATCGTCTTTTGTATGTGTTCGTATAATTTTGGCCGGGAGTCTACATGCAAATCAAAGGAAGCTTTGATCCTCCCTGGCAGAAGACATTTTGGAGGGAGGTGTTCTTTGATTCTGCACCGGAGTTTGTCTCGCTGCTGGTGAGCTACGTCTCAATGGGCTTTATGCTCGCTGGGAGATTGAAGTAGCAACGGCAGTGCCGTGGTCTTCATGCTGCCCATAGTGACTTCGAATATTCAAACTGGATGCGATGTCCGCAATACGTTTTGATACAGAATATTTACGCTGCTATGCAGTGAGGTTGATTGGCTGACAAGTGGTTCAAGCAACCGCCCTCTTCAATTTTGAGAAGAACCCACAATAAGAATCGTTGCGACCAAACCAACGAGAAAAATGACAGAAACGGCAAAATGACTTAAGCTCGTTAAAGGTGTTTCTAAGTACAAAATTAGAGTTCGTTTACGTCATATTTCGTACTTAGATGTGAAGCGGCTCCTGGTCGGATTTATTGGAGAGAGAGACACAGAGAGAGAGAGAGATGTATTACATAATAACTTGAAAACTGCATTGGACGGTTACACCCACGCTGTGGAACCAGCCACGATCAACCAATTTGGCCGGAATTCACAGTACTTACTTATCCTTTGAGCTTGTTTATCGAAACCCTCATCAATACATGTATGAATTGTTTTTTTTGCATTACGGTAAGAGGTTACTGTAAGTACTTCCAATACTACAGCAAGAACATCATAAAACCGCGCAGAAGTATGAACACAACCCACAGCGATAGTTCTAATCCACAGATTTGCGAGCGAAGTACAGAACGTGTTGTAAAAAGCCACAGCTCAACGGACAGGGGCCCAACTCAATCAACTCCTTAAGCAGCTCTGATTTCAGCCAGCCACAGCTCGAGAAATTGACACGTAGTGCCGGACTAATAATAGAAGACGGCTATCGTTGGTCCTGTCCTTTCATATTCATGGCGTAGGCGTCATTAATGCCACTGCCACAGGTGAATCAGCGCACAGCAGATTGACTCCGCTATTCAAGGCATAATGACCAAAGCTGAACCGCTACTCCTAGCGTTTGTGGACGGTGAACAGAACATGTTATCTTTGAGCTGGCTACACCAAGCTGGTAAGGATTACCAGTCACATACTTTGCGATCTTTACATCAACGCTAGCAGTCTAGCGGTACAATCGCCTCTTGCCATAAGAGAAACGCTCCCGTGAGCAATGATGCATCGACAGGGGGCAGAGCGCGAAGGCTAGCACTTTGCGAGAACACGAAACAGTTCCTGATCCTTACATGATCCGAAATCGGATTGTGTCATGCGCTTCAGCAGCCTGTGCTTTCATGTGTGCCAAACCTCTGATGTGCCCATGGAAATGCAAGATGCTGATTTGCAATAATAGCGAATTGGTGAATGTCTTCGTGCTTGGCCCATAAAGTGCTTGGTAATGACACTTCTTCTATCGATCTAACGATGGATCAAGCGCGAGCTGATCTGAAGTCAGCGCGAATTTAAAACGCGCTGTCTTTAGGTGCTCCTGTGCACTTAAAATACCACATCTCAACTTGCTACAACATTTTGTGACGTATTCTAGAAGGGATGAGTTGAACAAAACAGACGGGTTCGGTGTTTTGGAGAAGGTCATTAGTTCCAAAGCCTACACCGGACAAGAAGAAGGTGACGGAGCGATTCATTTCTGCCCAACATAGATTCGCGTGGGTTGATACTTGTTGGAGAATGGGCAAGCAACGTCGCCTTAATTGCGGGTTTGACAATAAAAATACACGAAGAGACTACATCATGATTTGCTCAGCTTCGTCATTTATTTTGATACGGCATACAAATTCAATCATTATTTGTTCAATTCTCGTACTTTTAACTGTGGAGCCTCAGATGATACTCACTGATTTCGCTTAGTTGCGCTATTTTTTGTCTCAGCAAGAAGAACGTCATTACGTCTGCGCTAGCGTCACTAAGAGCAAAATTCACCCGCAGCTTAAAGAAGCCAGAAATTGTACACCACGTTCTCCGCGACGCAGATGGAGCTGTATAACGCGACGACAGAAGTGTTCGAGGATTACCAACGACGGATATTCATTAATTTGTTTTTAGGTTCGCGTATTAGCAAAAGTTCACGAGGTAGGTATCTATAACGACCAGGAAAAAGTAGCTTCGCTGTGGTTACATATTTTTACACAAAATATTACTAAGCGTGCCCCCGAGTTTCGTGCTAAGAAGACGCCAGCTGTACGTCGGTGGAGATACGGGAAAGTTAGGCAACTAATCCCTCAGTAGTGGCTGAGTGACAAGTTTATGAGCAGTGCTTCCGTATACCAATGAAAATCGACAATCAACCCGGTGGAAAGTTCAATGCTAAGCTCAAGAACACTTACGAATTACGCAAGCGCATGATAATGGGATGTGGTGTAGTGATTACTCCATAATTGTCACCAGACAAAGACTCAACCACGAACAAGTTGCTCAAGCTACGAACGCTCGATCACATGACGCACAGTGACTTCGTGGTGCAAGAGACTCGACCATGTCACCACCGAGTCCTCGTTGAGCCCCATTACGGTCAAGATGTCACTCAACCCAGGCTGTCCCTATTATTAATAATGGGACTGGCCGAATTCGCATTCAGCGGCCAAGAACTGATCAGCCACGGTACGAAGACTCGGTGGCGGTTGGAATGAGTCGTGGAAGTCTCCACGACCTTTTGAGTGCACGGTCACGGTCTGGGGAGGGACGTTGGAGGATGAAGAGGCACATGCGACGGTGTGAGCGTCGCTTGACATGCAAGAAGATCCATAACGGATCGTAGCTCACTTGATATTATTGTACTCGTCAGAAGTCGCTGGACCAAAATGTAGCCATTCCATATGATGCTTTTTAGACCAAAAAGCTATATCGACAGTTAGATATAAGGGGTGAAATCGCGTCTAGATTTCAAAAATGGGATCAGAATCAGCTGATTCGCAGCCGTTTATGCGCTAAATGCCCATTTTAGAACGCATTCCAGACGCTTCAGACTTGCGGGAAACGGGTTGCCTTTGAGGCGGTCTTTTGATTGGGCAATTCACAAAACCACATGGATTTGCGCAAGAAATTACAAGAAAGTACACAACTGAACAGATGCACATCCGATTACGATTGTAACGATTTGAGTGCAAGGAAAACCCAACTATTTATTTAAACAGGCACCTTATCTTCCGCAGCCATGAGTTTGTTTTCTGCAGATTCACGAACACGCTCGGCATACATATTCTCGAAACCATGTGCATGCCTGTACACACTGACCCATTCCTTCGGCGCGATGGCATTTATCCCTGCAATGACCTTTTCGACAGCGTCGTTGGCATTTTTAGGAGGTACCCGGGCAATTCTGCCCTTTACTGTGGCCCAGATGAGTTCAATCGGTTGAAGCTCCGGGTGAAATGGTGGCGTGTACAGTACACCATGGTTGTACTTGGCTGCTATGGTCTGGACCATATAGATTGGCTTCTCTTATAAAGGCATGACACGCTCCATTAACTTGGTTTTGGTCTCCTTTAAGCTGAAAATTACATCTTTTACAAAATGAAAATTAGCATAAGTAAACCATTTTTACACAACTTTACCGTGCGTCTCCGTGTGAGCCACGTCCGAATCTCCCCGCGCGTTGACTGCATTGTTGGGTTTCGATTTGTTATATTTTTATGGTAAGAAGCGCCGTCCGGGTACATTACACAGGCTCCATGTTGTTGCTGCAAGGTTTTGCAGAGATTTAGAAACCACCGCTCAAATTTTTCCGTGTCGAAGTTCCCGTGGTAGTCATCTTCGTCCCACGTTTTTCTTTTCAGGGTAGAGTTCCAGCACTTGATCGATTCTTCCACAAAACCAGTCTCAACGCGTCCTCCTTTCGTCGAAATACAACCCGCAGAAACACTGCAGGCACTGACATTTTATAAAACGTTCTGATTAGCTATTGTTATTATTTAAAAAATAACTTACCGAGGCCGTTTACCACTTTTATTGTAGCGGATTATGTCTTCCAGAAGCCATGTCTTCCCTGCAACATGATTGACGTTGTAGAAGGACTCGTCCAGAAACACCTCTGTGGTCCGTGGGATCGGGTCGCCTCGTCGCGTTGCACATCGGTTGGCATGTTTTTTTTCGATGTAGTACGCTCGAAGTGATGCAATCGCTGCTGTGTCAGCCAGAATGTGACGTTTATTACCGACGACATAATGAAAGTCGAGCTCGTTAAGAAGCCGTTGCAATGTTCGAAGCTGCAGAACAACATCAGTCTTTTCGGCGATCTTTAAAAAAATTGTTTGTGCTGTTACGGGTTGGCCCAGTCTGTTTTGAGTGTCAATGAACGTATGAATCACTGGTTTTAGCTCTGCAGGGTAGTTTTTTTTCACGCTTCTTTCCTCGTTGGGTAGGCTTTGGCTTCACATATAAAATATTAGAGGTTAACGTTAAGTAGCTGATAAGAAACATGCACCGCTAAAATGCTGGTGTGCACCTCGAACTTGGTGTCATTGTCGGCTCTGTAGGCATTCATCACCGTCGTAACAGTGCCGTGTGCTATCTGTAGGCACGCAGCAACAAGGTCCCGGGTTCGCTGCCCTCTGAAGAGGCCTTCTTCCTTGGCTTTGGACATGAAGTCGAAGCACCGTACTACGTAATCCTTCTGACCTGGCGTCAGCTCTTGCTGCGAGGTGCTCGACGCAGACATGCTAGTAGGGGCGCAACTAGTTTACTAGACGCACGAGATGCTAAGGAACATTTACGTAGGCTCCTCGTTCTATTCTGGTTCCAACTCGAGGAGTTTCACTATGACAAGTGGCATGTTATAATAATCCGGTCCAACGTTCAATGACGAGTACAATAGTATACATGATTAGGATCCCATATTAGGACATGGCCTGAAAGGGCAACGCAAATACAGAACAGAATTTCCACTCAAGCACACAGAGCAAGGTCCGGATTCAAGGTAAGCGTCTGGTCAAGCTTGTTGAGTGTGTCATGCCTGTCGGTGGACTCGACGCATAATAGCGAGGGTTCTTCCGGCAAGGCCAAGAGACTGTGTGTGTATTGGCCGATTACATATCGGAAGGTTTACGTGACGGCTATATCTTGCCTATTTGCATGGTTAGGAGTGCTTGTATTGCCTCCTATATATTCTTCCAACCGAGTGTTGAACACTCGGTGCCCTCGTAAAAGGCTTAACTGTGCCTGGTACCTTTTCGCTGTTGGGACCACGAGGATTCATAACACCTGCTAGCTTTGCTCGTGCTAGTAGCGTGTTCTTTTTCTAACTGGTTGGCCTATATAAGTAGTTTGCAAGGTCCAGTCTGTCCCGGTACAGGGCAGAACTGAGGTCTTCAGGTCCGCCCGAACGATCGTTAGATATCCTAGCTGACGTATTGTTGTGGGAACATCCTAACTACTACGGTAGCTAGAGTTCACGTGGGATTTACTACACCCCAGGGATCTCTACTTGGTCACCTGTAGCTATGCTGTAGCACGGAGAGTGTGTCGAGTGTAGCATTTCAAGTGAAAACCAATGCTGACGACAGTCTTCGGCGCCGAGCAGCAACATTGCGACGACAGAAGTTACTCGTCGAGACTTCAGCTATTGATGGCTCCGACAATCTCGTGCTAGTAGTATCCATGGCAACGCCAAGAAGTTACGTTAACACAAGGCAGAAAACCGTGGAGGTTGTGGAGGTTGCCGTGTAATTGGTGTGGAAGAAAAGGGATAAACAACCTGGGGAAGGATGGTCCGTTGATATGACCGCATTCAACTGTCCGCGCAAGTAAAACAAACGCAAAGGACACTGTGTACACATTATCTTTGTCTTACATGGTATATGTTACTCCTAAGAGTACATTCAATCGATGTATTCCTCGCATTTTGATGATTATAGAATGCGATTCGTAATAAATTATTGTAATCGCGACATTTTATAAGAAACTAAGACGAATGTGAATTCTTAACAAATGCTCCGTTACTCAGTATTGATTCCCTCATTGTCGTGTACTTAATCGTCAATCCACGTGAGTAGCCAATGCACTCCATGATAGTTAATGCTGGGCCATCAAAATCGGTAGGCCTCGTTTTGGGTCACTTGCTGCCACAGCTTCCGCTATTTGAGCCTCCAAAGATTTTCGCTTGTTAACCAGCTTCGATTGAACATTTTCCGTTGTTCAGACTGGTCGGTCCGCAAACACACCACAGTCGGCGTGATAATCGCTGCTAGATTGGTATAATGGCCTGGATCGCTTACGCTGACCGACAATCTAGATTTCTTACATCCGACAACGTGAGCTCATATTTAAAGTAAATTGAATTCGCATCTACTTATGTCAGGCCATTGTCTCCTACTACAGCTCTCACTCGCTTTCGTCGCCGCTATCGTTCTTCTCGCTTTCCTCTGCACTTTCTCCCTCACCGTCTTGCTCACCTCTTGGCTTTCACCGTCGATACTAGCGTCAATTTTCTGGTGGCTTTCACCAGCGATGCCGCGTTCGTCCTCGCCTTGGCCACTACTTTCCTTGGCGTTGCAGCCGAAAACAAGAGCCTCTTCACTACTCGATGTCTTGGTCTTCTTGGGGTGATGGCGATGGTTGTGCTGATGTAGCGAGCATAGGTAGATTAGTAGAATTGGTATCGACGGTAATACCTGATTTCGTAATCAGTCGGCGCATAGATCGCACAACAGCTATCATGGTTGGTTGTATGTGAGCCGAGGTTTTTAACACGGATTGCACGAAGGATCGCAGGAATCTTGCAACACATCTCGCCAGTGTTGTCAAAGGCGAAAAAGATCTGCCCCAGATGTTGCACAGCTCATGCAGCCCTCACCAAGTGGTCCGAGGACGACGACCCCCCCCCTTGCCTCTTTCTATGGCAGAACTGGATAGACTAGAAGAGGCGAAAATGATATAACCTTCACGTGCTACGTGGCAATCGCTCAATAAGCCGCAAGAAGGAAAAACATAATAGTTATATAGCTGAACCGTTAACTTTATTATCATCAAGCAGATAGATTGGCTGCACGGTACAACCCGCATGGTTATTGGAACTCAACATACCAACTGCTGTGAGATGATGACCGCGTGACTGAGTCTCGCGCGTGCTGCATCCGACTGGAAGGTACCTTGTGTGTTGGGCTCCTTGGCTGAAGAGGCTAGACCATAGTTGTCGATGACCAGTTCGATTTCCAAAATGAACTAGAAATTCCGCTGCTAAAGAAACAGTAGTATCGATCGCCTGCACCAGATGGACAACACAACGGTGCTCGTTCTCCTCCTAGAATTTGCTGAGGAACCGTTGAACGCCGATTTGCGAGAATAAAGTCCTCTCCCACTCTTCACCGTTTTGCTGACCCCCAGATATTCTACACATTTTCTACAGCGTGGGATATGTAGCGCTTCAACGAACACGAAGCGAGACCAACTTTATCCCTGTGAGGAACAAAATAGAGATCGGACCCGGGAGAGCTAGTGGTGCATGAGGGTGCATATGATCTGAAACGAATCTGGAACAAGCATCGAATCAATGCTTTGACACTATCTTGCGCAATGATAAATTATTAAAGGGGTCACGAGGGAGCCAGCCTCCCTTTTCCCACCCTACATCCTGAATGACTTTATGCAAACGGTGTCAAGACTCGGTTTGGATTGCCAGAAGCGCACGCGTTCGTCGACGTGTGCTATGCCACGAGTGACCTCGCGGAGCAGCCAACGGCTCAGGTGTAAAGTGCTGCTAATGTAGCGTAAAAAACGTCCCGGAAATTATATGACTCTTCTAATTCATAACTCTCTAACTAATGTGCCGTTTAAAACGAGCTGACCCGCAAATACTTTCAAGAAAACAAAACCACCTATTCCATGCAACAGGGGCAGGAGAGACGCGCTGTGGGGAAACTCAAGCGGCACGAACTCAGCGCTGCTGAGAAGCACATGATTGTGATGTACTACACTTAAATTGACGTGGAGGTCGTGGCACATTTGCGATGGAACTTGCAATCGCGGAATCGTGTTGCTACCTGTCTTACATTACAGTCTCTGTTAGCACTGCCAAGCACGTATGAGTGCGGTACAACAAGCTTGGTGACGCGATGTTTGGCGCAGGCGGTTCCATTTTTCAATCTATCAGCTAACATCTAATAATTTACGCGTGTGACAGTCGCAGCAGGAACCTTCAACACTTGGTCGCAAGCCAATGTAGGACAAAGATGTCTTCGCACCCGTCATTCGACAGTTCATCGGTATGGAAGGTAACACATCTTCAACTACAGCGCGGTAGGTTCGAGATGAGCTTACTGCAAAGTGTAAGGTAACCATATTGATACGTTCAATGCGCTGACTGCTACATAAGGTGGATTCTCGCATATCTAGGACAATAAACGTCATATTATGGCTGAAAGCAGCCAAACGGCTGTGTGTAGAGTAATATATTTGCAAAAAAAGAACGTTGGTCAATCGGCAACAATCCGATTTGTGCAGAGGTTTACTTCGACTGATCAAACGTCAACGTGAACCATGTTACCAATTTGACATGACTTTCGTCTGAGAGAACACGTTACGCTCCCAGCGGGTAAAGAACATTGTATCTACTTGTATAAATTTGATTATTTGTTTTTACTAACTGAACATTACGATAGAGTATGGCATTATCAGCGCGGGTATGCTCTATCGGCGCTAAAACTCACTACAAGTAGAATTCGTCAAAAACTCTCTCGTTCATTGGAATGCTTACCATAAAACAAAACAAAAAAAATGATTGCAGGTTCTGACGACGACTATCACGGAAATTCAGAGCAATTCGTTAGGTGGTTGAGAGTTTATGAATTCAATTGTACCAGCGCTTCACGCCTTCGAGGCCTTGCTAGACCTTTATGGACTGAGCAAGTTATCACAAACGGGACATTTACCCTGCTCCTAAGCCGCGTTGGCTGAAGGCCGACATGCAATAGTGACTCCGCGAAATGGTAAGTTTTACTTGACACTTTTAAAGGTGTCTTCTGAAGATGCTAAAACGGTACTTGCGTGAACATGTAGTTATTGTTTACGAAGGAAATCTCGCTAAAGTCCAACTGATGAAGCCCGTACGGCTTTACAAGCCACCCTCACTTTACGCTGCGCGTGTAATTGCGCAAGCCTATGAACGTTAAATGATCTACACTCCTCCGTACACTCCAGAGCAGCAACCTATCGTCTTATTTGGGCACAAGCTAAGGTACGTATTGCGAAAAAAGACCCAGCAATGCTGCAGGCTCTAATGCCAAATTGACTGAAAGCTTCGAGACGGTACAGCGTCAGCATTGGGTTTAATTTTATCGCAGCGTGCAGAAAGTAGAGAATGGATACTTCAGTAAGATCGAAGACTGCGACGTGGGCTCGCACAGTGATTATGACAGCGCCAGTGAACAAGAGGAAAATGAGGAGGTGACATTGCATGCTGGCAGTAAAGATAGCAACGAGTAACCTCTATAACTAAGCGCAATTCATTTGAGCTGAAGGTTTTTGTTCAGATTCGCATTCAGGTCAAATGTCACCTATTCATCTCGACTGCCGAAATTGTCACATATTATCCTAAACTGACCTGTACTTCTTCTAACCACAAGGCAGAGAAAGTGATGTATTAAGACAAACTCAAACCTTGCTATTTGGGCGCTTCTAGCGACAAAACGACTGCGAATGGACTTTTTAACCCCATTTTTATTATCGCACCTGTCCGGTTTACCCTATATCTAATTATCGCATATGGAAAGTACTCAGCATCTGGACCATATAATCACTTGAAATTGGGACCTTCACTTTTGGCCCCTATAATAACGGCTACGCGGTGCTTGCGCTTTGTTAATTTTTGTTTTGTTTGCTAAAGATGTGGGCTGCATTTGACCAACATGTCAATTGGCAACCCGGTCTGTGATATTGTGTTTTGCAGTTTTCGGGGGGGGGGGGGGGGGGGTCACCAAGTTGAAGGTTTGATACCCTTTTGCAAAGCTGAGAAGTGATTGCGACACGGAGTTGGTTCGACCATGTCAGTAACAAGCGATAACGAACGTTTGTGGGTGTTCCCATTGATGAAAGATGTCGTTCAGGCAAGGCGGTCGCTATTGGTGAGACCGGATTTGCATTCAGCAGGCAAGAACTGACGAACCCGGTAGGAACACTTGTTGGCCGTTAGAAGCGACCCTTGTGAATATGCGGTGCCCACTCAGACGCTCGAGGTGAGCGGTTGAAGAAGCATCGCGGATGTCTGGGTATTGTACTCCGCAGAAGTCGTGACCCCAAAGTTTGGCAAGTCATAGAAGGGCGTTCTACTACGAAAACCTATATCGATATTTAGCTATATAGGTGTTTCGCACGCTCTGATTATGAAAATGAGGTCAGAAGTAGCTAATTCGCAGCCGTTTTAACGCTACAAGCTGTCCAAAAAAGTAAATTGGAAGCCCCAAAATGCTCGTGGACTGGTCTGGCCTCTTTATGCAGAATTGGAGGGTTATTATTGGACAATATCGAGTTTCATGTGGTTTTCGCGGGAAAGGCGTACTGACAACACAATTCGTCAAGTCAAGACATTTGAACCAACAGCTGGCATCTCACTATCCTCATATATACTCCTAGAGATAACTTGACTACCTATCACTATCGCTTATTCAAGTCAGCGCACTCCCGACATTGTATTATTACAGGTAAATGATATTAACCGTTAGCTTAGAATTGAGACAAAATTTGCCTTACTGGCGGTTATCTACCGCTTGCTGTACAAGGCATTAGCGCGTGCAGCCACCGTAGGTAGATAGTCAAGACACTAAGTAACAAGATTGCTCGTGCACTTTTCGTCCTACTGCTCTAGTATTTCCTGAATACTCGAAAAACCCATGATGCTCACCATTATTGTATCTTTTCCTCCGGGTAATTACAGGTAGTCAAGCTCCATTTACATTAGCCATACGCCAGATAACGAAACAGTTGGGGCTGTACTGGATAAAGGAGGGTTTCTGCTTTCTTTTAAGAGTAAATTTGTCCAAATACGACGCATTTTGGTTTAATGGTGTCACTAAATGTGACCGGTTACAAAAGTTAGTGTCATAAATTTTGCGGAGTACAATAGTTGCAAGGCATGGAGAAGGGATTCACAACGGATCATATTTCACTATACCCTTTCGTGAACGCGGCTTATTGACCTGTAATTGAATGGTATACAAATCTAGCATACCTTCACACGAACGGGGGCATTTTGCCCCCGTACATGAATCACGGTACTTGTCTCGATCAGTCATATGGGCACAACAGTGTGGAAATGCCGACTTAAGGAGGGATAGGGTGATCAAGGGGGGCATTATGCCCCCGTTCACAAATCACGGTACTCGCTTGAATATAAACGCGGATTTTTTTAACTGGCTATCATCGAGGTGACAAACAACAATACCAGTAGCGAAGCAAATGATTGGCTGCTCGCCTGAACTGCTTGTTCACGTAATGCATTCAAATCCTCGACGGTGCCTCGTAAAATACCAATCCCACTGTATAGCTTACGATGGCACTTTCAAGACCGCCGTCTTCATTCGCACAGCGCCTTGATATCCTCTCCCTAGTTCTTACATTACCTGTTTTTAAATAACAGCGCTTTTATTTACCAAGCACAGCAACCGTACCTACATGAATATTATTTACGTGACACACAGAATTATGCTCAAGTATATTGCATCTGACTTAATGCTGCGTTGTCTTACGCGTACACAGTAGCATCGCACACTATCGAGCTCGGAATGAATCCATTTTGATGTACTCTTTGCTGGCACGTGGAAGACGGAAGACGTTGTATCCCGCCTGACGAATAATGCACTCCATAACCTTTTGAAGGGTTAAGTAGCATTTATCCACTGTACGACTTGGTAGAATCTCAAAAGCAGTCATCGCGGCCCAAATGAGAGCATCAATCTCGTGATTTGGCTGTCGGTACTGAACAGCCTGGATAGCATTAAAATGCCTAGGTCCAATATATTCATCTCTAGCGACTTGGGCGGCTGGAACTCCATACGAATATCCCAACCAATTTCCTTTGCAGCCTGCTGGACGTCTGCCCTCTCTACAGCTTCATGGGTGCTTGCATTGTCGTGCTGAACACACACACGTCGGCGCCTCGTTTCTATTAAGCAATTAACACGGTAAGTATCACCTATTGAAAAAAAAACGAAAAAATATTTACCAACCTGGTCACTTTACTCGTATGGCTGGAAATACCTTCTTCATCAGCATGTTAGCGTACTCGTCCGTATTATGGAAACGCTTTTGGTTTCCCATTCTCCTGCTTGCCGATTGACAGATGTCCGCTGGGCTTGCACACGCTTATCCATGGGCCAGATGCCGATTTTTCCATTGAAGTGGGTGCCGAGCTGCATGTCATAGTGTGGTCGCGCAACAGCAGCAAGAAACATAACCTTCCCTATATACTTTGGTTTTGGCGCAGGTGTGATGGGGAAGCTGTTCGGTAGGAGACATATAGTAATGTGTGGATTCTTTGTACATATTAAACCACTTTTCGTCGATATGTACGACAATCGTACATATCGACGAATCGAGATTGCCTCAGGCCTGAAAAATACATTAAACAATGTTATTATCAATATAGTCAATACACCAGTATGTAGACTTACCTCTTGGCTTGAGTACGTGCCGCAACGCAAATTCGAGTCTGCGCTTTCTGTGATCTTCCGTCAATCGGGATTTGACTGCTGTACATCATCGACATAACAGTCCCGCTTTCACGTACCGCTGCAGCGTGGAGCGGGGCACCCCTACAGCAAGGGAGAGGCTCCTCTGCGCTTGCCGTAACGGAACCGACACCGTCTTTGCCTTTCCGCTATATCGGGATACCGGATACCTCTAGGACGACGATGCGCCGGCTCGATTAGCAACTCCGGCGTGCTACGTAGGCTCTAAATAGTTGAGATTGTGTGGCGGTGACAGCCAAACTCGGCTCAGAGGATAGCGCACCTGGTGGCATTCGTGGTGTTTTTCAGGAAACATCGACTGCGCAGCTCTTTCCAGCTGAGGAGCTATTCAAATGCACGATGCTGCAACCTTCGTGCCACGAGCAAACACCCCGCTTACAGCGCGAGAGGTAAGGTATAGCAGAACGGCAAGCATCTTTTCCGGAGAGAGGTTGGGCTGATGGCGATGGTGGCCCATGGCTGGTTGGAGCTTACTTTTGGCGCGAAGCTGATCAATGGCTAAGATTATCAACTTGACACTGCATTTTTAGTGGACTCATTCTCCCTAGCGCCTATCAAAATTATAACCAATCATTTCATTTTGGTTTAAAACAAAAACCCTTAGTGAGCAAGAGAAGTACTTTCATACGGAGCTGTATCGGCATGTGTTGTGTACGATTCCTTACATTATATAGCACATGGAACACACACATTAAGAATTTCGCCGGCGAGAAATCTGATACTTCCGCAAGTAAGTTTAATGTGTGCGTACCCATGGCTGCATCGATATCCAACATATGTCCACGCATCTCTCGAACAATTCTGGCAAAACTGCGAAAATATTGCGCGGAATCTCTGGATTTGCGTTGACGCACGGCAAGAACTGCTCCAACCTGATATGGTCGAGTTCGATCCGTCAACTCAAGGGTACCGACGGGGTTTCTGATGCCAGTAAGTTTGATCGTCGCGTCCGCATGAAATAATGAGTAGTGAACTGGATACAGTTGTCAATTAATGCCAGTGATGTTATCCCAAGCATAAATGGATCGTCGTCCACGCCTGTGCCCACATATGCGAACCCACTCGCATCGTACTTGTAGTCGAAAAGAAATGCGCGCTCCTGTGGAATATTAGGTTCGTACACTCGAATCCGAAGTAGCTCTCGAAGTGACTTGAGCGTGTCCTTTGCAGCCTGTTCACGACGAAGAGATTTCAATGCATTGTGAATCTTAGCAGCAAATAGTCATCCTCGAGTTGGAACAGGGATGTTAGGTTGTTTCTTCAGATTTACGTAGATAACCCGAGGCGGGATACCACACTCGTCTTGAAGTGCTATGTACTCCTTCATTGCTTTTGTTACCCGCGGCGGGGGCAAGAATGCACCTGCGACCGCTCCACGAGTATGACCGATTGCATTCACTTTTATATCCAGGCACCACGCCCGGTACAGTGTCTAGCCTTCCAGATAACGTCACACTCTCCAAATTCCTGGCACGTCTGGCTAGTGCATTTCAAACGACGCTCCACCATAACGTGATCACCAGTACACAGTCTGCAGAAGATGGATCTTACAGCGTTAATTAACGCGGTATCGCACATCGAAGAATCGCGAAACGCTTCGAATGCATCTACTGAGTTGAGAGCCGCCAGCTGACGCAAACCGCTCATTGCGCTCTCGACGAAGGAGTTCTGGTTGTGCTGAAAAGACAGTCGGAATGATGCGCCAATAATAGGCTGGGTGCCGCAAGGCTCTAAAATTATCATATGCAGGACTACCTAGCTTTCGGTATGGTATCTCTAGAAAGAGGAGCTTTTGTATGTCGAATATGGTTAGGACCCTATTATGTGTTTTTCATTTCAGAAACGTGCACGAAATGGGTCCACTTTCCATTTATTCCATACCGTGCAGGTTCGGACACTTTTTATCCGAGTGTGCAAGTTCGGATAACCTCTGAGATTTAAAGTAAAGGACTTTATAAGACAACAAACAGAATAAAGAGAACAAACGGAAGCAATGGCGGGCATGTGCAGTTTCAACGTCTCTCGGGGAGGTGGCGGCCCTCCAAATCATGAGCGACGAGGGGTGGCGTGTGCAATGCGAATGGGAGTTTAACTATCGGCGAGGGCGTATGCGGTGCGACGGCTCCAACGAGATTACAGACCTCGTGGCCAAGACGTCCAGGACGGTGGCGAGCAAGCACGTGTGCGGTGCCAGAAGCAAGGCGGTGATGAGCTAGGTCGTCTGCCGCGACGGCGGCGCTGGGGAGGCGACGGCGTCTGGACTAACAGCAAGACGGTGGCGAGCGGTGACGTGTGCGCTCCGGAGACGTGGGGGGCCTCATGGCCAGCAACGAGATGGTGGCGAGCGAGGATATGTGCGCTGCAAGTGGGTTCCGGTTGGTGTGACTAGCAGCAGGGCGGTGATGAGATGGGACGTGTGGATCCGATGAGCTTGCAGCCTGCGTTACCAGCACCAAGGCAGCGGTGAGCGAAGGCATGTGGGGCGCCAGCAGCTCCGAGGTGATGGTGGTCCTCGTGGTCAGCACCAAGACAGTAGTGATTAGGCACGCACAGTGCGAGTTTGTCCGGGGAGGTGGCGGGCCTACAGCAGAAGGAAGGCGAGAGAAGTCGTATGCAATGCGAACGGGTATGGGAAAGTGGGGCCCAAAGCTCATTGTGGACGGCGTGCGCAGGTGGCAAGCATGGACAGCACGGTGTTGAACAAAATCGACCAGCCGTCGGCGGAGGTGTTAATTATCGACAGTCTGGTGTTTATTGAAGCGTGGTGGCGAAGCTGTGTTTGCGGGTGAACCAAGCAAAACGCTGATGAGATGATACTTAGTATTTATTACCAGTTTGATGTGGTGGAGATTGATGTGCTGGATGTGCTAGCAAAGGTTCACATTAACACTTATAAGTCAACTAACGCTACTTGGCGCCAACTTACTTGTCACGTCCCTCATAGGAACATGTTCCACTGGAAGGCGCGCGCTACAGCATTGTTAACAATCTCGCTCAACAAGATATTGTTCCTGCTTAAAGTGATAGAGTCCAAACAGATACGCTATTTCTAAAATATGAGGCGGCACCCTCAGCGTGAGGACGGCGGTCTGGCCCACCACCGTTATGTCGGACCTCGAGCAGTATCAGGGCCCTCCTCCTTGGTGAACTTCCTTTCGATAGGGCATGGACGGACGCGAAAAATGCTTCTTCGCCCTGGGCGCGAAGGGCGGGCGCAAGCGCGGTTCGATTCACACGGAAATCAGCAGCAAAGGAGCGACGATCGGTGTTCAAGGCGACACCAGTTGAGGTGGCCTTTGCACAGTTCCCTCTTCGGATAACTCGGTGGTTTCGTGTCCGCAGTCTCGTTCGACGAGGCCCGGACCTATGAAGTGAGCTCCGTGCTGGCCGTGACGCCCACTGAGAGTCAGTGCGGTGGCAAGTCCGGTGTTTGAGCTGCCTCGAGCGACAAACTCCCCGGCCTTGGTCAACGGTTCCACGATACCCGCCTCGTTGTGCCCCGTCGGTGGTTAGGACTAGGCTACTCCAATAACATGTCGACAATGGATACTATGCACTAGCAAACTGTAAGTGGTGTTGACAAATTGTTTGTATAACACGAGTCTTCAAAATCATATGATTTTATTGTGATATTTGTTTGGGTGTTAATCTATAGAGGGGTTTGCCTCTTCGTCTGCGACCCGGTATGCGAACGTTAGACGGCCACGCTTGTCTACCTTCTTCTTGCTCGAAGGCATCGATGAGTGCGTCCGGTACACTTTGTGAAGGCTCTAACTCAATTCCTCGTAACCGACCCACTTAACTAGGTAAAATACGTGGTGGCTGACGGTACCTGCGAGCGTATACACGCTCGGCCATAAAAATATTGGGTCCTTGAAGAGGAATGTCTTCCTCCGACATTTGTCCGTCGGACGTTGCGTCCGAGTAAAAGTCTAGTCGTCGGTCAGGAGAAACCGGTGAGCTCGAGTTAATGGAAGTCGGACAGAGTAGTGAAATTATTGGAGCGTGGACTTGAGGGGTGCTGATATGAGGCAAATTGTCTGTGTTCTCATTCTCGAAACCGATGTCTGGTTGTGTTTGTATGTGTGCCTCTCGTTCTGACGCCTGATCTAAGTTGTTGTTCACCGTTAACAATACGTGAAAATCATGATCATTATCTCCCCTGTGGGAAAGGTTCGAAGTTTCGTGCGTGACGACAATTCTTTGTTGTGCCGTAGCTTCAGAGATTATATTTGCATTGACCCGTGTGCCGTTCTCTCTCCGAGTACGCGCCCTTGATCTTCGCTGTCGCCTTGTCGGTCTTGTTATTGAAGGTTTGAGTCAAAAATGCAATGCGCGACATACTATGTTTAGAAGTTAAGTTTTTCGGTTTAACGTAAACATTCCCCCGGTTTTAATTGGTCGATAAACTTCAACCTAAAGTATCATAGGGACTTATACTACAGTTTCTATTCTCCAGAGAGCACTATTGCGTTTTAGTTCGCGCTTCAAATTGAAAAATACTTCTTTAATTATGCTTATAAATTGTTATGGACTGGATGTTGATGTTCTATAGTTTTGTCGACACTAGTGGGGTGGTTATACATGTATTATATACGTAGAAAGTTATTACACCTTATACTTCCCTATTGTTCGATGCTTTACATCTCTTCTTCCACGGTATTCTCCTCAACCTCTTCGTTGTCCTCATCGCTGGCTTCATCGGCCAAATAATCCGTTTGGTCCTTGCCGTCGAGTAAGCTGCTGTTGATGTAGATGAACGCTGACTTTTTAAGCTTGTCACCCCGCATGTGTGTGCGTCGTTTTGCCAGCAAAAACGAGAAGATACTCCACACTCTTTCATCCGCTGCTGACGAAGTTTGGGACTGAAAAAAAGACGCAGCGCGATCTGTGCTAGAGCTGGAAACTCCATGCGACCGTATTGCGCCCAGTACTCCAAACCTGAAACGCTGCAGTACTCCGTTTTAATGTCCTCGGGAAGGCTGGTAAACATGTTCAGATATTCTTTAAGCTCCGAGCGACAACTGGCAATGAGTTTCTTGTCTCCCTTGAAGAAGAATGGGATATACACGCCCAAATTGTTCTTCGTGTTCACTTTATCCTTGAGCTTCCGCGTGCGCTGCGTGATTTGGGAGTAAGAAGATATGCGTACCCCATCGAAGACGTATGGAGGAAATCCCAACGCTGATTAGTGAGGCTTGTGAGCTCAGCTGCCACCCGGGAGTCAACATCCACACTCTTATTCCAGGTTGCATGAAATCGATTGAAATAATCGTAAACCCGAAAGAGATCGCACGAATCACCTTCGAGTTTCTTGTTGGGGAAGGCAAGAACTTTCCGCACAGATAGTAGCTGCAACCAGAACAGTCCATCGCTGACGATTGTTTTGAACTCTGAAACACGAGCTTTGTTTATTGATGGCACCTAGGATAGGAGCCACATCATCTTCTAGAAGAACCATAACAGCAAACTTTGCAAGAACAAGAGTCTCACATTGGTTGTAGTGTGTGTACCACCGGGTCGGCACTGTTGTAACGAGATCACGAAGAGCTGCATACTGCACACGTTTGGCACTGAATGAAGTTACGACATGCTGATGTTCTTTGACAAAAGAAACAACTTTGGCAGCTTTCTTCAACGTGGGCTGAAAGCTTCCAGAGCGCAGATATCCTTGATCAGGAGGTTCATAATGCGTGCCGCACAGCCATTTGCAAAAATGGTAGGATAGGTCGACTCTAGGATATTCACGCGCCGTGCATGAGGGCAGCGTTATCGGTGACCACAGCTACACACTTGTCCACCCTGAGTTCTCGTATAACTCGCAAAATGCCTTCCGCAATGACTTCAGAGGTCTGTGGTATTCCAGCCGTTGACTCACTCCTCAGGAAAAACGGCTTTCTACCAGGAATCAAAACGACGCAATTCACCCGGTGCTCGTTTCTTGAATTGGACCATCCGACCGAAATAAGTGTATACACCACACAACCTTCAACTAAAGCAATACCACACCCCATTAGGATGTCGTACTGATGGTTTAAGATGGGGCCTGATATCTGCTTAGCACTTGGGATGAACGGCGCGTACGAAGGACGAATAACGTCGACAAGATGTCTCATTGCGGCCGATTCCACAATTCGAAAAGGGATGCCAGTCCTGAAGATCAGTGCAGCTAGTGCCGCAGTGATGCTCTCTCGATCGGCCATGGGTAGGCAATCAATCCAGGTGTAAGACGCGCCATCACCAGTTCTGAGCCGCATAGGAGGAGAAGAAAGCGAATCAGAGGTAACGGCACTTGTATCTCCTCGCTCTTAACTGGAGCAGGGAGCAAGAACGGCGACGTTGTTTGCGGTCTGTTGACCTCTCTTGATAGCACCAATATCCTTGACATTTTTTTATCTTCAGCTGAAATGCTTGGACACGAGGCTCGTTTGTGCGAAGTGACACGATCACGAGCCCAAGGCACAAGCCCGCCACAGTCCCTACACTTTCCTTTCGACTTAATTGTCGGGATTCGAGCGAGGTACACATTGTTGTCGAACTACAATGGACCCGGATTGGTCGCTATGTCCGTCCGCATTGCTGTAGTTGTTGTCGCTGTAGATGTGGTCGAAGGTTGGCCAAATTGGAAATGACGACACACTATGAGAAGCAACCACTTCTAGTTCCTGGTGGAGGTAGCATCTTGGTGGGGTGTGGCTTAGTTCGAATTAAAGTGGTTGTTATCCATGGGTCATCGCGTATACTCTCAAATACCATTATCAATGGATGGACAAATTTAAATTATACAAAACGTTTGTGGTGTAGCGGGATCAGCAAAATCTGCGAGATTGCTGGATCCGACTTCCCACCAGTATCCAGACACCGACTAATGGAGGGGGTCCCCCGATGATCCGTGATCTGCCGAACTATTCTCACCTTGTGTACCCGTCGGTAGGGCGGGATCTTGCTCCTCTGGTAACTGCAGAGGTGTTCAAGGGGTAGAAGCGTGAATGTCTTGGCGAGACGTGGGGATTTGGTGGAGTAGTAGTGGAAGATCTTCACTCTACGTCCGATGTAGGGTCCAGAATCACAAGCGAGTCCTTCCAGCTTGTAAGATCTGGCGGTCTTGATCTGAGATCCGACCGTAGGGTTGCCTTGCGGGTGTGTTCCCTTGCCTTTAAGGTTCTTTTCGCCGTACTTGCCGCTTCCTATAGCGACATCTTGAGCGTTGAGAGGCGATAGGTATACCAGCCAAGTAGTAAATCTGGTTAACCTTAGATCTGCACTCGTAGGATAAGTTCACTAGGTGGTATGATCTGGCCAATATATTATCCAGGTATCACAACCAACTCTAGATCTACTATATCCAACCTTCTATTATCCCGTACGGCCAAAGTAATCCGGTTTCTTGGTAGCAGGAAGGCACTTGTGAAGTACAATGCAAATTCGTCTCTGATTTAAAGGTTAAGCCTATACCAGCCTGGATCTCTATCTCCTCTGTCCTTTACTCGTCAAATCATTTGCCAGGCCTGGCTACTTGCCCTTTCTCTCCTTGGTCCATCTCCCCAGTTGTATCCGCACCTGACTTCCCCAGATCCGTGGTGCAATCGTCATATCGTGGCCAATCATGGATCCGCCCCCAATCAGAAATACCCCCGATCAGGAATATTTCTGGATCTTGGTTTCGGGTCCCGGGCTTAGATCGCCCAGATATCCATCTTACTCTCTCGGGTCTCACGATATCCTGATCTCGACCCTTGCGGCCTTCCACTTGGGTCCTAGTTAGCCCCGTCCAAATCGTTATAGCTTCTGCCCCGATCCGTCATCCCCGGATCCAGATCCTTGTTGTGACGGGGTCACACAGCACCTTGCGCTTGAGGAAGTAAGAGCTTACGAGAGTATACAAACTCTAAGTGAACGGCAGTTCACGTGTCCCTGGTCTATCTTAACTGGTATTTTTGAAGATAATACTGGTGAGGGGACGAAGTAACCAGTTAAAGGTACGTTTAAGACTGAATGTATTTATAGGTAAGGTTAAGCTTGAGCTAATACAAACTATAAGTTACCTATAGTGAAGCTATGTAATTATCCAATGGTTGGCTACTGGAGCCACTGGTACCAGGTACCAGTCCTTCCGAAGAGTAACCTAGTTACTCTTCATGTAACCTGGGTACACTTGGGGCTTGTACCCCGTTATATCCTCCCCCACTTAGGTTCGGTTTACCGACCAATCAGAATGAGGGATAGTGAGTCACAAACTTTCGTTCTCAAAGTCGAAAGGTATCGACAAGCTGCGAGAACGCGGCGGTGGCTCATTCCACAGTTGGAGCCTCGAACAGCGAACGCGCTCTCCTCATGGTCTCCACTTCGACCTCTGGCATGCCTCGTGCCTCTGCGAAAGGCGGTGCGAAAGCACACGCCAAGGCTGCTGCCAGGAAGGCGAAAGCCAAGAGCTCTAAGCCTCGCGGCACAGACTCTGCACTCCAGGAGGCTACTAAGGTGGCCTCCGAGGCGATTGATTCGTCTGGCAACACGTCTGCGAGCAAAAGCGCAAGCTCACGCCGTAGTCGGTCGCCTTCGGTGCCGCCTGACACCCATCCGAACCCGCGCTTCACATACCGTGAGCACAGTCCGAGTACTGAGGACGAGGCTAAGGCCAGGAGCCTCCACAGCGTATCTGGGAGCTCCGAGGGAGGGCACGCTCCAGTACCCAGCGAGCACGACAACGACAGCGTACACTCGCGCGCTAGTGATCACGATGATCACGATTCAAAGACGCCTGAGCGCTCTTGAGATCCCTGCCGACGAGGCCAAGGGCTCGCCCTATGCTGGCGGCGACGAGGAAGATAAACCTCCGAAGAACCTCTCGCTTGCCGAGGGTCTTGAGCGTGCTTGGGCTGCTAAAGCCGCAGCCGAAGAGGCGAAGCACTCCAAGAAGCGCATGGCTTCAAAGTCTCCGCTTCGCGAAGTGAAAGAGACTCGTGATCATTACCACGATCTCTTTGGCTCCTCGGATGAAGAGGAGGAGGGTGCCATCGACGAGCCCCGGGAGATCACGAACGATCGCGACCAGGAGCAGGAGGACTTCCAAGCTGCCCAGCGTATGCGTGGGGGTCCGGTGGCTACACCTGTCGGTCAGGGAGCTTCCATCAACCCGAGAGGTTATTGGCCTCCCGAGGCGAGCTTTGGCGCCGACCACTTCTTGGAGAAACTCACTCCTCCTTGTGGGCTTATCGGTGGCCACACTTCCAAGGGCACTTTCGAACGCGCCCTGGTCCAAAAGGAACAGTTGTTCACCGACAACTTGGAGGCGGCCCGGTGCGTGCTTCTCGCGCAGCACCAGATCCCTCTGAAGGACTTCACGACTTGTCGTAAGAAGCCCGAGAACCGGGGTGGTCTCTACCCTGTATGGGGCTACCCCTGGGTTCTTCCCGAGAACTGTCCGAGCTGGAGCTCATGCGAGGACATGTTCTGGGCGTGGGTTGAGACTCTCAAGTACTCACCCAAGGAGTTACGGGAACTCCAAGAAGATCAGCTGCTGTCCAAAATCCTGGACCAGCGCGATCTTCGCATTCGGTTTGCCCACTTGGTCAGCAAAGCGGCAGCTGCCAAGGGACATCCAGAAGCGCGCGGCTTCCAGCGCTCGTGATGAGCGCGGGTACGGAGTGTCGTCAACGTCCGTACCCCGTTCAGGCAAGAAGCCCCGGACTACTTACGAAGCTGCCGCCGCTTCTGTTCCCAGATCGCGACAGCCTTCGGGCAGTCAGCCTGGAGCCGTTCAATCGGCTCCCACGAGTTCTCGGAGTGGGCATACCCCCTCCACTTCACAAGCAGCTGGCGCTTACCACGCTGCCGCCGCTCCTGGAGTACCCGCTCCACGTGGTAGTGGACCTCTCCGTTTCGGTCAAGCAGGGGCGGAGGTGCCCTCGTACGAGTATGAGGCGCCTCCGGGGAGCTTCTCTCGCCCGAGTGCTCCACCTGCGGGTCCGACGCAGGGCCCAGAGGTGGACCGCCTCCGTCAACGCGTCCTCGTGCTTGAGATTGCACTTGGCCTTGGGACTGGCGGTGATGCTGCCGCCCAGGCCGGGAACCGAGGGGTCCTTGCTCGACTTGAGGACCGTCTGGACCGGTTCGGCGGCCTTAAGCTGCCTGGACTGGAACGAGATGACTCGTTCATGTCCGTCTGCGTCGTTCTGCAGCAATGCGCAACCGATCGCACAATCGGAAGCGTCACAGACGACGCTGAACGGCTTCGTCTCGTCTCGTCCGGCAAGGCCAGGACCGGCGCCTCTTGAAGGCTGGCCTTGACGCTGTCAAAGGCGTCCTGGTGCGTCTGCTCCCAGCACCAGTCGACGTCCTTCTTCAGGAGGTCCGACAAGGGTTTTGCGAGACCCGCGTACCCTGCGCTGTACTTGTGGAGGTAGTTGGCCAAGCCCAGCCACTTCCTAAGATCCTTCTGGGATCTGGGCGTCGGCCAGGCTGCAACGGCCTTGACCTTGTCTGGGTCAGCCCGAACGCCCACGTTGCTAACGAAGCAACCGAGAACCTTGATCTCTGGTGACGCGAAGACGCACTTGTCGATGTTGGCGTAGAGCTTGTTCGCTCTCATCACGTCCAACACTCGACGGAGGTGACCAAGATGCACCTCCATGGCCGTCTTGCCTCCCTCGGCACGGCTATGGACGAAGATGTCGTCGAAGTACGTCTTTACGAAGGCACGCAGCGGCCGGAACAGCTGCGTAACCAAGCGATTGAATGTCGCTGGGGCGTTAGATAGGCCTTGCGGCATGACGAACCACTTCCAAAGCATGCCGCTTGGAGTGCTCACCGCGGTGAGCGGGATGGCGCTCTCGCGCATCAGGATCTGGTAGTATCCGTCTACCAAATCCAGCGCATTGTACAGTACGCACCCGGCCATGTTGTTCAACAACACATCCTTTCGTGGGATTGGTGTCTGGGCCGGCACCGTCGCGTTGTTCAGCTTGTTATAAGCGTGAACTAGACGCCACTTCCCGTTCGATTTTCGAACACAGAAGGTCGGCGTCGACTGCGGGGACTTCGACTCCCGCACCATACCCGCCTTCGCCTCGCAGCGACGAAGGCATCAATCACCTCGCACTGTTCGCGAGGTAGAGGCCACTGCCTCGTGACACAGTACTTTGTGTCAGGCACGTGATCAATTTTGTGATGTACTCCACGATCTGGTGGGAGTTGGGTCGGTGGGTTCTTGGTCACCACGTCCGCATACTCCGACACCAAATGGTACACCGGATCCTTGGGGTTCTTAAGAATCTCAGAACCCAAGCGCGATTGACGCTGCTTACTCAACTCCTCGAGGACGTCTTCGTCCAAGACAGAGGAGGAGTTCAACTCTCCCTGTGAGGCCTCGTGTTTGATGAGAACCATCTCGGCAATCTCTCCTGCCTTGAGGTTGACCAGGAAAGACTCTGCCGTCATTTCCTCGAGGTTCAGTATCTCTGCAACCTCTGGCAACGGTTCCAAGTGGACACTAGATGCCTTGACGGGTAAACCGGTCTCGCCATCGAAGATGCGATAACACTCTTCCACCGACGGTGTCGAAGGAGCCCGGGCTCTGGACTCCGAGTCGTTGTGCACGACTCCAGTCTGAACATGGTTCAGACTTGACTTGCGGCGGCGTCGTCGACGGCGACCGTGACGTGGTACTTCGTTACCCACGTCTGAGGATGTCGTGATCCGGACATCTGAGGCGCTCGAGGCCTCGTGTGGAACTATGTTACCCACACAGGAAGCGATTCCCGCGTCTTCCTTTTCAGTTAAGGTCTGGGCGATCGTCTGTGGACCTATGTTACCCACTTGGCCGACGTTTGTCTGCGTCGCCACCTTCGAAGCTCCCTCGGAGTCGTCATATACGCCGACGACTCCTAAGTATCCGCCGGATGCTTCGGTACCTTGGTGGCCCTTGCGGGCGCCCCAGGTCCTGACAGAGGTGGGGACATGACTCACCACTGCTCTGTCGGTCACTGCAGGGCGGCTGGCACCAATGGTCTTGCCTCGCCAGTCGATCCACGGCTCGTGTTTCTCGAGCCAGGGCATGCCCAGGATCAAATCGTATGGATCCATGTCGAGAACAGTAAACTGTTCTGGGCTGTCGAAGTCTTCGAACTTGACAGCCAGATCCATCTGGATGTTGGGAACAGTAACCTTGTTCCCGTCGGCCAGTCGCACTGACACGGCCCCGTTGCCTTTGCTTTCTCTCAAAGCATCGACCAACTTGTTGCTGTTACGAGCAACCATCCGGCGGCGTGCGAAGTTCTTCGACGCCCCAGAGTCGATCAAGATTCTAAAGGGATGATCGTATCCCCGTACACGTCCGTGTACTACAAGCAGCCCATCGCTGCCCTTCGCCGATTCGAGAGTGCGAAGACTCTCAGGGGCTAAGTCCCCGTGGTACGCACCACCTGCGTACCTCTCACGAAGACTTAGATCTTCCCCAGTAGGGCGCCCCGCCCCTACTGGTTTCCGGTGTTCCCCTGGCCTCGGGATCGTGGCTTCTGCCAGCGACCCTTCATAACAGGCTTGGGGTTGAACCGCCTGCGGTGTCTCTCCGCGGGGCAGTCTCGCTTGAAGTGGCCCAGCTTCCCGCGGCCGAAACAGCGAATGTCATGCTGTTCGGCGGAACCGAGTTCCATAGGGACTGGTCCGCTGGGGCTTGCCCGGCTGGGATTCAGCGATGAATTCCCAGGCCACGCTGAGGCCGGTGTACGCGCCTGGTGATGGCTGTACTCTTCTTGAAGGGCGACTTGGATCGCCTCTTCGAGGGTGCTTGACTGCACCCGGAACAGCTGAGTGTGCGCAGGGCCCACTCGAAGGCCGTCCATGAACACTGTCACCTTGATGTGTTCGTTGAGTGGGTTGTCCACTAGGGATGCCGTAAGCTCCCGCATCTCTTGGATGTACTCGTGCAGCTCACGCTTTCCTTGTTTGCATGAGAGGAAGCGCGAGCGCTGCCGGTACTCGTAGGTCGCCGGGAGGAACGCGGCTCGAAGCTGTTCGCACAGCTAAGCCCAGGATGTGAAACATCCAGGTGAGGTCGCCTCCCGCGTGTACGCCCGACTCTTGGCACGACCGCTACGGTTGGAGAGCGCGAAAGCAACGCGGAGTTGCTCGGTCGAGATCAGAGACGCGTCCATCGCGAGCTCCGACTCTCGAACCCAGAAGTGAAGGTTCTCACCTTCCTTCCCTTCGTACGGTTTCACCTTCAGCCGCAATGGCTTCGGGTGAGGCGGCTTCCCTTCAGCCGCGGCGCCTGCAGGTTTTCCCGCACGTGCGCGATGAGCCCTTGCTCATAAGTGTCAAACGCATTGACACGTTCGACCTGCTCGGCCGGTGATAACGCCACCAGGCTCTGCAAGGCCTCCATCCCGAAGATGCCTGCTATCTTCCGAACAGACTCGAACTGCGAGTCGTTCAAGTGCGGAGAGTTGTTTCGGTCCATGATGACGGAGCCTCAGAGGTTCAGGTAGTCTACCCGCGTTGGCGTGGATTGACTACGAGTGCTACCAAGTGTGACGGGGTCACACAGCACCTTGCGCTTGAGGAAGTAAGAGCTTCCGAGAGTATACAAACTCTAAGTGAACGGCAGTTCACGTGTCCCTGGTCTGAGGGGACGAAGTAACCAGTTAAAGGTACGTTTAAGACTGAATGTATTTATAGGTAAGGTTAAGCTTGAGCTAATACAAATTATAAGTCACCTATAGTGAAGCAATGTAATTATCCAATGGTTGGCTACTGGAGCCACTGGTACCAGGTACCAGTCCTTCCGAAGAGTAACCTAGTTACTCTTCATGTAGCCTGGGTACACTTGGGGCTTGTACCCCGTTACACTTGTACTCGGATCGACCGTGTCATTAATCTCGAATAGTGTCCAGCTGTCACTTCCCATCTTCTCATTTCTCGAAAAGCACTTCACCACGCATTATTTCTCATCCCACACACTGAGCTATAAATCAATCTTTCATACAAGGCTGTCTTTTTGAAAGTGTTTTCAACCTTATGGACCAGAATAGCTCCAGTAGCTTTAGTTTCAACCTTATCATACATGTCAAACTACCGTCATAATTGGCTCCAGTCGAAATTTTCTAATAGGTTTCTAATGACATCAACATGTAACCTAAATAACTACACACTCGCAAACATGTTATCAACATGTACAGTTACTATACACGTTAGTGTATAGGATCAGCCTAGTTAGGACATTGTCGGCAGGCTGTTTAGCGATAGCCTCATAGCGGGAGAAAGGAAGGAAGAACTAAGAAGGGTATACCGTATATCTGTCCTTGGTTCGGAGGAGCAGGTTATTTTGCCTTCCCAGGCAACAACTACGTACTTAACGGGATAAAACACCTTCTTCTCTCTATTTCTAAAATATGACTTTGTCTTGACTTTACTAAGGTCACATCAAACATTTCTTAAATGCTTGGACAAAATATGCCCGAGTTTTGCGCAACTCTCAAATTGCAAGTTCAGAGGAGTTTGATTGGTTGGTCAAACATTGGATTCTATTTCTATTGGCCACCACGTTGAGTACTGTACGCTTTGGCTTAAGTAACATGATTGAAAAATTTCAATTGTTACTTCTGACTGGGACTTTATCAATGTTCGACACACCACGGAACTTCTCTCAATAAAAGGAACTTCTGTTCGCGTCGAGCCAGGCTGCCATGGCGGCGAACCGCACTGCCGACTTTACGCAGCTCTGTCAGCATTATGCGGCAGCAAAGGGCAGTGCTGCTCTTCAGGTACATTATTCTCTCTATTGCCCCTAAAACTGTCCTCTGTGCGCTGCCTATAACTCACAATACTTCACTTCTTGTCCACGTCACAGAAACCTGTGCACACACCTCTCCAAGAGAACGCGCAGTTTAACGCCGCGGCCTCCGACATATCAAAGGAAGTATATCAAGCCTCCAAGAGGTTGCAGCAGCTCACACAACGTACGTGCCTAAAAGTTACTGTAGCAATTATCACACTTATTCTAACGTAATAATGACGCACGTAGTGGTGCGGCAGAACAACATGTTCAACGATCCGACCGAGGCCATTAACGAGCTGGCAGCGCTAGTGAAGAAGGACATTACAGACATCAATATGCAGCTGGACAACCTGCAGGAATACATCAATAGTAAGCGGCAGTCCGCGCCCTCCAGACAAGCAGCCAAGCACTCGGATGCCATCGTGTCTTTGATGAAATCGGACCTCATGGCCACGACCAGGGGCTTCAAGGACATTTTGGAGGTCCGACAGGAGAATATGAAGCTGCAACAGGGTCGACGTGCTCGATATGGCAAGACGGCGTCCAGCGCGCTGGGCAAGCCTCTGGCCTTCAAGGCCCCACAGCCCCCGAGAAGTAACAATAGCCACACCGGTACTCTGCAGGAAGTGAATCTGTCCAATACGCTGCCGCGTCCAGGATCTAGTACGAGCGAGTCTCCGAGCACAGAGATCCAGCCCCTCATCAGCACCATGACACAGGAGCAAATCGTGGCAGAGCAGCAGAACTACACTGAGTCGAGAGCAGATGCTGTGTCCCAGATTGAAAGTCACATTGTGGACATCGGACAGCTTTTCGGACGACTGTCGACGTTGATTCACGAGCAGGGAGACCTCGTGAGGAGGTAGGTGCTTATGCTTACTTCAGATGGTATTGTGGCGTGTTACAGGATCTGACAAAAGTCTTATCGTTACTTTGCTGATTAGAATCGATGACAATGTGGACGAGTCGCTGGTGAACGTGAGCAGTGGCGAGCATGAGCTGCTCAAGTACTTCTCGAGCCTGTCGAACAACAGACTGCTGGCGCTCAAGATCTCCACTATCTTATTGGTCTTCCTCATCTTCTTCATGTTCTTCTTAGCTTAAAAAATCAAAATAAACCACGAGTGCCCAATTATTGAGTCATGGAGTGGGTGCATTATAATTCTTGTGTTTGTGCTTTAACTTGGCGCTCGGCAACGTCTTTAGTGCTTGGTATTGTGCTCGTCCTGGTCTGGTTTGATGGCGATGAAGCCGCCGAGCGACATTGCCACGACAGTAGCGCCCTGAGCGAGCACGCGTAGACGCATGAACTTCTGCTGTGTGGCGGCGTCGGCGGCACGGCGGAACGAGGCCAAGCCGCCAATTAGAACTCCTGTTGTGGCCAGACAGCCCAGAGGCACAAGCGGCTCCTCCTGGCAACGGCGCTTCATCTTCTGCCAGCCAGTCTCCATAGGGAACGCGTTCATCTTGACTGCTTCACGTTAATTGATGAGTGCGGCCATTAATGACACGCTGGTGCTATGCAACGTAGCAACAATTCATTTACGAATTGCTTTGTCGAATTGCGCCGAGATTAGCCTTTCATTGGACGATTCGACTATCAAAGCTGAACAGGTTTTTGCTTCCTGTGTATTATTAAGGTTCGAATTTCTGTGTCCGTGCGGATAGCAAGGTATTAGTTTTAGGCAGTAGTTCGCTCTCCACCCCTGAATTCAATCGAGGGGGCTGGCTTTACATTAGCCAAGTGACTTTCGCCACCTTTTCGCTAAGATGCTCCAGCTCCGTAAGCAAGTTGTGCGCCGCGCGCTGCAGACGCGTGCCATCGAATGGTCCGCCATCTCGCAGAAGCTGTCGGACCCGCGTGCCCGCGCTGCCCTGGACAGCCTGCGTGACGTGCACGGCCAGATCGCCGCCGAGGCCCGCACCTACGTTAAGGAACCCGAGCCGATCGACTTCGACTACTACCGCTCGGTCATCAAGAACAAGGAGCTGGTGGATGCCATGGAGGCCAACTACAAGAGCATCTCCTTCCCGACCATCACTCCCGAGGAGCTGGACGCCGCTGCCAAGTCGTCTGACCTCCCGGAGGAGCTGCGTCTCAACGAGCAGGAGACTATTGACAAACTCGTACGTTGTAGCTGCTATTATTGCAATTATTGTATGATTGTAACGGTTTTATTGTGACTGCAGTTCGCCCAGCTGAACGAGAAGGTGGCGGACTCGAAATCTCGCATCGAGGAGCTCAAGGAGCTTATTGGTCTGATGGAGGAGACCCGTACGACCCTGGCCACGACCATGGACGAGGTGACGGCCATGTACCCGGAGGTTGAGGAGGAGATCGACGACGAAATTGCCAACCTCGAGTGGGAGAAGGACACGCAATAAGATGTTGTCATCTAAAGACAGAAAAATAATCTTGGATCGCTGCAGACTTACTTCAGGAAACACAGATGCAAAAGTGGAATGAGGGAGGCTCGAACAAGCGGACGAGCAAGTGAGCAGGTGCAGCACAAACTCGAGCTCTTGTGGTTGGTGTACTCTTTAATGCCAACTCTTCTCAACACGCAAATTGAAGTGGGTTTGCCATGTGTGTCGCTCGCCGGATCGCTCGTCTTTTACGTTTATTCAGTGCTGTCTGCAGCTTGTAACAGGATGATAGAAAAGCACAGCAACTACACCTTCATTCAAAATGCTGCGTATTAGGTCGTTCTTGTATTAGTTACTCGCGCGTGCGGTAAGCCTCGGGTACGCGGAAGAGCTCCTTGGGGTTCTTGGCCAACTCGGTGTCAACGCACGTGTTGTAAGCCAGCAGAGCGTCCTTGCACTTGTCAAGCGCTTCATTACCCACCTCCGTGTCCGACTCGCCCTTGGGCTGCTTGCCGTGCTCGTAAAAGCACGCGAAGAACTTATTCGCCACCTTCTCGCAGGGCTTAGGAACACGCGGGAAGTTCTCGCTCACGCGCAGCTCAGTCGTGTCCGCCATCGTCGTCTACAGGTTGATGAAAAGTACAATATCTGAGCTCTTGGCAATTTGTAGGGTGGAGATTTGAGTTTATAACGTAATCGGTCTAGAACCGCAAGCATACAAACTTTAAGTCAAATGATGAGTGAGGAGTTCATGTCTTGATTTTCATTACATGTATTAGTTTGCATTGTTGCCCAACACTCGGTTTCTCTTACTCTATCTAACGCGCAGAGCTGCTTGTACCCGACGTCTAAGTATCATCATGTCTCTCTGCAAGTCTCGCTCTGCTGCGTTCTTATCGTCTTCTCCTTGCCGACCGATTGTCTGTGTCCTGTATGCACTCGATCGGCCTTGTTATCTATTTGCACGGAAGCACAGGGGGATATTAACTACTCAGTCGTCAGATCGGCGTAAGACTTCCAGGATACACAAGCAACAGAGTCGTTTAATGCCCCACGCAACACTCTCTTCAGCCTTTCAATTGATAGAATGAACCAATGCAAAAGTCGACGAGCGCCACGTGGAGCACTCAACTCTCCGTAATAAGCAAAAAAAAAACTTACGTTCCGTCATCGTCTTCGCCGTCGAAGTACAGGAACTCGGACGATGTGTTGAATGCGACGCCCGAGTCCAGGAAAGTCGCAAGAGCAGCACCCAGCGGCCGAGCCACCTATAGCGCACAGCAACCGGGTATTAGCAACTCGTCACAAGCTTCAAAACCTCATTTTTTCAATACGCGCAAGTTGCGTGACGCAACGTACAGCGCTGCCGAAGCGGTTCTTGCTGGTTTTCACCAGATTCTCGATAGTTGCCGAGTTCTGTTTGCCCGCGGACGAGCGCGCCATTGCCCTAGCCACCGCACGTGTCATCTTGAGCCGCTGCCCGAACCGGTAGTACGTCATGGCGTCCTCCTTCCTGTCTTCCTTCGGGTGGTACAGTAGCTGCTGGAGCTACCAAGGAGACAAAAAGAATTGGTGGCCGCATGTTTGCGCCGGATGCTCTTTGTGTACCATGCAAGTGGTACCCCTATGAAACCATTTGAATATGGTGTCACAAACACAATTGAGCTGTGTAGCCATGTATCGATACCGATATGTAAAGTCAGGAGGAAGATGTGTACTTCGATATTTTAGCATTGGACATTTGGGTTTAGCTGGGGCTTTAGTTTAACAAGGTCTCTGGCGCTGAATGTGTGCGTTCCGCAGCGTCGAGTGAACGTATAAATATGGCTTGCTTGGACCTTGGACTTCTTCACAATTTATGAGTTGGGGATTCATTGTTGGCAGGTGCGAACCAGCCCCAAACGGGGTCGCTGCACTGCTCTCCGGGTGGGCATTTGCCTTCGTGCAAACAGGACCAAACCTGTTCGACGGCGTGTTCTTGAAACTGCAACTCCTACGAAAAAAAAGAATTTAGCAATTTTGGTGCAAGCTTCATCGCAGCAATTTGAGACCGAACCTACCTCGTGGTAGCCCTTGTCGAAGACGGAACTAGCGCGCGAGCGGAGACCACCTGAGCTGCCGAGTGACGATGCCGTGCTGGCAGCGCTGTCGGCGGGGCTGTGTCGTAGATCTTTCTTCGAGTCGATTTTGAGCAGTCCAAGGTGCAGCGCAGTTACGGACCTTGCAATCTCGACCTGTGTTGCTCGGTCATTGGCTGGGCTGTCTTCATTATCATTGTCACTGTCCTCACCGTACTCGTAGTACTTGGCCACAGAATAGCTGGTGAGCCCCACCACGACACCCGCAGCGATCACCGGGTTCTCACGCAGCCATCGCACACCATCCAGCACCTCGGTTGGCGTCGGCAAGTATGACGGAGCCCCTATTTTTGTAAAAAGGTTCTCCATTTCAGACACTGGTAACTGCTCGCAAGTTAGCTCGATTCGACTTAGCTCCCCCTTTTGCCTTGTGGCCGTTGAATTCAGTTGTGACTTCATAAGGCGGCTTGTGATGCACAGCTGACTCAGTGAGGTGCTATGTTGACGCGCCGTCCTCGTGATGCAATTCGGGACTTGTAACGACAACAAGCCCGGCGACCTAAGTAAGCAGCGGGTCTGTGTGAGTTCGGATCAGGCTAGATCGTAAACTACCTTCAACCAACCAGCTATTTTAATAGGACCCACTGAGGTGTTCATCATGAACTTCATGTGAGCGTCGTGTAAGAATTCGCTGGCGCATGGCAGAAGAAGGCTCGAGTCCGGCGGTACAGGGCCTGTTAAAGGGTCCGAGCGTCGGTACGACGGCCTTGAAGTACAAAGTCCATTCCACCGCATGCCTTTTGTGCTTGAATTATTGCGATGCATCGTTTGAAACGACGAACACTGTTCGCCGACACGACGAATCCTACTGGAAGCAACCCGCACCCTCTTCTGAACGGACGCACAGAGCTCCTACTCGTCAGTCGGCCACGACGTGTTCTGCATGGCATGTGCTCAGCAGCAGCAAGAGTCCAACTTCATAGATGACAAGCGATCATCAGTCCGCACAACGATCAATTTTCCACTTCAACTTGGGTGGTCCACAACCAAGTTGAAGTGGTTGGCCAATGATGGCGCTGGCAGGTTTTGTTAGTCGTCATTGTACATGTATGTATCTCGTCTGGTATCGTAGATATCCATGTTGGGTCACTGCTGCCAAAGCTCTAGAAACTCTACGCTATCTCTTAATTCGGCTTGAACTCGCACGGAACTTCAAGCGGGTATACTACAGATCAGAAACGAATTTTGTTACTTCACTTTGGACTATACCTGTTTTAAAAACACCACGAAGTGCTGGAAAACGCGCGTTCATTACATTTATCGTGTCTACGTTGAACCTAGAAGATGGTAGAAATGATCTCACGCAATAAACGCTGACATTTTCATGACTGTTTTTGTGTTCGTGGGTAGCTAGCTACACACGTTTTTAAACAGTTTTTGTGCGTGTACACTGTCATGAAAGCGTCAACGTTCATTGCATGAGATCATTGTTTTACGAATGAAGATGCTGCTGCATCTCGATAAAAATATGATGTCCATACGGATATGCGTATTAATATTTGGGTATTCAACGACCGCTGCCGCATCGCTGATACAGCTGTTATAGTTTCTGCGATGACAGCTTCGACATGACCAGCAGGTGAGACTTTCAAAGCGAATCTTCTTGGACACAGGATAAATAGTGTAAAATCTTGGGTAACCAACTAACTTATTAATTTGCTAAATTAATGGCCTTTGGTAGCATTTATCAGCCACAAGCATTGCATCATGTTCAAGTGCTTCCTACATGTATACCATGGACTCAAACGCAGTATGCATGCAAGTACCATGGTTACCTCTACGATGTAACCTCGTTGACAATGCTTGATGGCAAGAAATCATATGCACAGTATCTGCCGCCTGGGTCGACGTTAGCATCCTTTCCCTCTTTTCCTTCAAATTTGATACGGTTTCACGCCATGTCTATCTGTCACAGATAGCTCGATGACAACGCTAGCGCGGATTTCACTCGCATGCTTCGTTCGCATCAATGGCGATCCGTGCTTGCTCCCACGGTGACAGTCTCCAAACTTAGTGAAGATTTTAAAATAAATAATAAGAATTTGCATTCTATAGTAAGCCGATCATGAATCTCCAGTACTATGTTAAATAATAATACGCCGCAAGCAACGTTTTCAGGGAAACACCGGATGTCGGTTTGGTTGCCTACGTATAGAAATGAATCGTGGCAGAACGAAATGTAGCTTTTGGGTGGAGCAAAAGGTTGTCAAGCATTTTAATATATATAAGAATCACGTGTAGAAGAAATCGGTGCGTCTTGCTCTAGGAGTCTGAACGACTACAGCTGCAACCACTTCAACTTCAGATTTTACCACAAGGACAGTTTTAGCTTGACCCCTAACCCCAACGAACCGGTTCGATGAACCGTGGACCGTCATTTGCTGATTGCCATTTTTCCTCTCTTTTGACTGGCCGATAGTGCTGCGGGTGCTTAGCTTGTCTTTTGTATGCTTTGACTTGGTTGGTCCGAAACCTCTGCGACCTCCTCCAGTGGGCATTCATTTTGCGAGAGGAAAGGTGCGTTGGCGCGTCAATGAGGCCGCTCTGGTCGCCTGTTCCGCCGTCTACAGGCCCCGTAATGCACCCAGTCAACAGCTGAAGACTTCTAGCGAGTACTCCACGCAAACAGCTCCCTGAGACTCGCTATACAGGCGGAGAATTGGCATACGCAGCAAAGTGTTGATACAGGGCAGCAGGGGGCGTTTCTTAGGCGACGGATTGGCGGCGAGAGCACAGAATTTCACAGCGAATAAGTGAGCTGACAGGGGAATTTATCGTTGGCATATTACAGGGAATCATGCAGATCTTTGTGAAGACCTTGACGGGCAAGACCATCACGCTGGACGTGGAGCCGTCCGACAGCATTGACAATGTCAAGCAGAAAATCCAGGACAAGGAGGGAATCCCGCCTGACCAGCAGCGTCTGATCTTCGCTGGCAAGCAGCTCGAGGACGGCCGCACGCTGTCGGACTACAACATCCAGAAGGGTGCGTCAGTGATTGCCCGAGTTCTTAACCCCGTCAAGAACGTTATGCTAACTGTTATCTGTTTTTTTACTACAGAGTCAACCCTCCACCTGGTGCTGCGTCTGCGTGGTGGTGCCATTGAGCCCACGCTCGCCGCCCTGGCCAAGAAGACGAACTGCGAGAAGCAGATCTGCCGTATCTGCTACGCGCGTCTCCCGCCCCGTGCCACCAACTGCCGCAAGAAAAAATGCGGCCACAGCAACCAGCTGCGCATCAAGAAGAAGCTCAAGTAATTGCTAGGTCAACTGCTATCGGCTTTTCCTTCCCGCGGACGGGAAGTGGAACGCACTCTCAAGAAACGCACGACAGCAATCTGCAGTATTGGTTCTCGCTGTTTAAACTGCTGGTGACAACACGTCTTTCGCTGACCTTGGTGGGCTGAAGGGTGAAACTTCTGCTATGCATTGAAGAACTCAATACACACATCTGTCGTTGCGTTCGGCCCCTCTCCAAACTATGCTGTTTCCATTATTTTACCTATAATTTTTATTTTTTCTTAAATTGTTTCTGGCAAGATATGCAAGCAAACTCGAGTACAAGTAAGTGCCACTCACCAAGGCAATACGTCCCAACTGTCGACACTTTTCATCGAGACGTCTAACTTTCTCTTCATTCTTGCACTTCTCCCAAGTGAAAGTTCGCAAAAGACATTCGCCTACCACATTGGTTATTCTGAAGTCGTTCACCTTCTGCTCCTCGATGACGAAGAATATTTCCACCTCGTCAATTTGGGACATCGCGCTGTCCAGAAGGGAATCGACAAGATTTTTGAGTGATGAATGAGGAAATTGTGCTGGTCGCTCTTAGTCAAAACGAACATGGTTGTTCTCCTTGTCGATATAGAAGGCGTCGTACCCTCCTTGGTTGTACCTCTTCGGCTTCAGCCAACACGTCCTCGGTAGCACTGGTAGCTTCTTCGGGTTATCTACGACAATAATCGTGCCCCTTGGTAGGTTAACTTTCTGTGTTTCATCTTCAATGACTGTAAGTCCACCTTCTCGAATGCAAGCAAATAAGTACATCTCCAAGATCCACCCGTCCATACGCAGCATTCGAGTCTTTTCTCAAGATGGAAGAAATTCTCCAACAATGGCAAAAGAGCGGAAGCAGGATACCGACTGATAATCCCAGTTTCCTTTCCAAATCGGCCGTAAAGTCGATTGATCACATCGGTTGAGCGCTGGCCGCGATGGTGCTCACAGCTTCGACAGCTTGATCCAGTGCCTCCACCACGGTCGTTGTGGAGTAGCCAAACATGTATCGAGCATTGCCACCAGCAAAATAGTATTTTGATTTTACAAGCGCCTCTCGCCAAGCCAGCAGAGAAGCGGCATCGACCGGAATCTCTTCATCCGATGCATCCAGATAACCTTCAACGGCTTCGAACAGATCGTCATCTTTAACTGCCTTCAGGTAGTCATCCAGTGTCCACGACGATAAAATGTGCTCCTTGACCTTCAAGCGTGTATCGTCATCCAGCTTGTCTTTTCTGCGAGAATCATGGACGTCACCATCACAAGTCGGTGCTTTGCCCAGTTTTGTTTTAGCCACGAGACGCACACGCTTTTCTCTGAGCTATTGTCGTCCGTCACTCCATCAAGAAATATCACGTGATACTTTGAGTGATCAACCTGACCCAAAAATGTTTTTAAGCCCTCGTAGTAAGGGATGTCCAAGCTCCCAGTTTGCTTGGTATTTCCTTCCAATCGAACACAGAGCGGTGGCTCACTGCGGCCAATATGAGCCCACGTGATAACCAACTGGTTGTGCGGGCAAGGGACAAAGCAAAAGCAGCAGCAGTAGTTGACTTGCCCGATCCAGGTGGTCCCAAAACGTATCCAGTCATACCTCTTTGCAAAACGTCGTCTTGGGAAAAACCCAGCAGCTTCTCAGCTTCACCACGAGGATACAAGCACAGTTTCTCTCTGGACGGTTCACGCAGACCAAAATCAGCAATAGCAGTTGAATCAAGTTTCCAGACAGCGCCTTCATCTTGGGAATTTGAAGAGTTCGAACCCACTATTATTCTTTTTTTATGTCCTTTTTTTTAAAAAAAACTACCGATAAATGCTTTAAGAACAGAGTTTACTCTTTCACTTTCATACGCGCATCGTCATCCAGTTCACTTTTACGTCATCGAAGTCACCATTACTAGCCGGCGATTAGCCCAGTTTCGCTGTAGCCATCCAGCGCAGCAAGGCAAGTGCTGCTTTCTGTCTTCCACTTCCAACATCTCTTTCATGCATTATACAGACAGGAAAGTAATACTACCCTCGGGTCTTCTTGTTCCCGTGCAAGCGAACATACAGTGGAGTTCAATTAGATTTACGCTCAAGTCCCAGTCAAATGCAACAGCAAATACTACGGTAATTGACTTGCGCTCGATAACCATCGACATGATAAAAACTGTAAATGGAAAGTGGAAAAACTTCCAGGATGTCATGTTGAAAACCAATTTCTACACTACCAATCCTGCAACTTTCCCGCTACAACCTTAGACGCTTAAGAACGCTTAGTTGCCCACGGCCCAGACGCGGACGATACCGTCCGTGTAGCCCGAGAAGAGCACGGAGCCGTCAGCCGACCAGGCCAGCGAGATGCAGTGCGGGGGCTGGGCGTACTTGCCCTTGGGCTCCTCGATCTCAGGCTGCAGGTCGTGCACAACGATCTTGGACTCAAGGTCCCAGATCTTGATGCCCGACGTAGTGGCAGCACACAGCCAGTAGCGGTTGGGCGAGAAGATGAGAGCGTGGATGACGTCGCCAGCCACCAGCGAGTAGAGGCGCTTGCCCTCGTTCAGGTCCCACAGGTTGGCAGTGCCGTCCTTGCCACCCGAGGCGCAGATGGATCCATCGGGGGACACCGTAACCGTGTTGAGGTAACCCTCGTGGCCGAACAGGTTGGTGCGGAGCTTGCAGTTGGACAGGTTCCAGATCTTAACGACTTTGTCCCAGCCGCACGACACAATGAGCGGGTTGGCGGTGGAGGGCGAGAAGCGCACGCACGAGACCCACTCGGTGTGGCCATCCTCGGTGATCGTGTACTTGCACTCACCCAGAGTGTTCCAGAGCTTGACGGTCTTGTCACGCGAGCCAGAGACAATCTGACGGTTGTCGGCGCTGAAGGCCACCGACAGCACGTCCTTAGTGTGTCCCACAAAGCGACGCGTGGTGATGCCAGTGTTCAGGTCCCACAGACGCAGGGTGCCGTCCCACGAACCGGACAGAGCGAACTGGCCGTCCGACGAGATGACCACGTCCTCCACGTAGTGCGAGTGGCCCTGCAGGCGGCGGCGGGCGAAGCCGTACTCCTCGCCGTCGTTCGACAGCTGCCACACAAGCAGCGACTTGTCGCGCGAGGCGGTCAGAAGCAGATTCGGGTTCTCACGGGTCGTGGCGATGGCCGTCACGGCCTTGCCGTTATGGCCGTCAAGCTCGGCGCGCGGGTAGATGCTGGTCTCGGCCATGGTGGAGGGTTTTTCCAAAGTGGGGGAACTCTACGGTAGGGTGAAAAGCCCCCCTTTGAATGACCACCAGTCAACAGAGACAAATGTGATTGGATAAAAGTTTTAAATATTTATAATCGGATTGTACAGGACCTGGTGTTGTCGACGAAATGAACATGTAGCCATGTTTTTGCCGTGTCCGGATGTAATGCACAGCCCGCTTCACATCATGAACACACGCTTGGAAATTTGTCCCCAGCGTCCATAAATCAATCCGATTCCCTCTGCCAACGTATCAAATAATGCGTAAGGGGCAATTGGTCTTGGTGATCGTGGTCGCTCTACTTGCTTGTGGTTTTGGTGTTGCTGCTGAAATAGATCGCCGGCCGTTTGGCGACGTGGAGTATGAAGAGCGGCGCAAGTCCACCACTGGAGCCATCACATCAGGACGTGGAGTATCCGTGACAACGACGGCGGTTAATAGCAACGGGGGCGGGACGGTGACTGTCACGACTTATAACAACAACGGATTGTGGCAGGATTAAGAGGTGGTGGAAGAAGTTGATCAGCCATGAAGAGCGTCTTCGTCCAGGCGACAGAACGTGAGGAATTGGACCTCGCGTAGGAACCGGAGGCACATTCGTAATTTCTGACAACAATAACGGAGGAGGGACAGCGACGGTCACGGTTTTCAATAACAACGGTCTGTTTCAGAAGATCAAGAGGTGGTGGAAGCGGATTTTCCAGCATGAAGCTTCGAGATCGGCTAGTGGAATTCGGCGACTCAGATCACTGTAAACTGTATGCAAGGGATCCCGCTGCTGAGGTAGATACTACAGGATACTTCGATAGTTAGTTCACTTACAGCCGGAATGAAGATCTGTCACCGTTACGGTCTTCGCTGAAAGGACACGTCTTCTTTTAGCTTACGGCATTTGCTTTTACGTTAACTTAAAGAGAAGTCGATCAGGGCGATTGTTCGTGTAACAGTAAAATAAATACATATAGCGTAGGATACATGTAGTTTCTCACTTTGTTCTTTACTGTTAGCTCGAAATCAAACTCTGAGAAATCATAAGTTCTAGGTTTTCAAATGTTATATCTAACCAAATATGAAGGTTACCTCTGTACATATTCATGTACTACGTGTACAGGAAAATATGTACCGGTAGCGAAGCAGCAAATAGTGATGGCATCAATCACAGGACCCATCATTGTAATACTTTTCGCAATGCAAAAGATCGTATGCATTTGCTGTCTGCTTGTTTGCACGGTCATCACGTTGGTATGGATATGGTGCAAGCGGCACTGCAAACTGCACTCGTAAAGAAGACTGGGTTGCAAGTTTAACGCAGCAAAAGCAAGCTCTACATCGCCAAGACAAATGATCAATGGCCTAGCTATCGTCAAGCCAAAGACTTGAAAACAAGGTATCTTCTATTCTTCGTCAAATAATATCTCTCAACGGAAAACTTGATGCACGAATTGATGACGATAAGTTTTCTTCCTTGTGACGACCACAGAAGCCAAATCGAAGCCATTTTTGTCATCGTGCGGGTGGCCTGACCGAGATAAAGTGAGTACAAAACGGTTTTGCAGTGATACGCTTTCGGACCAGTGAGGAATTTGGGATCCAGAATGAAAATTTTACTGTGCAATGATATTCTGCTAGTTAATGTAGATCCAGAATGAAAATTTACAATATTCTTCAAAACCAAGGGCGGGAAAATAAATAGTGGCATATCGTACCAGTTCAGTCGAAATATACATTGATGAAACAATAAACACGAAGCTTCCTGCCTTCCTACTGCATCCTCATCTCGTTTGCAAACTATGGCAAGTACACGCTTCCTTCAGAACGTGACCAGCTTACTTGGAGTGTACAAATTGTGCCAGCTCAGTGCTCTCGATAGCGGTCAGCTCTTCGCCCAAAACATCCTTAGTGACCTCCAAGAAGAACTTGGGACACCCTCCCACCTTCCCAACTCGATCGGCGTCTTCACGAAACAGTTCCTTCTTGTTTAATTTCAAGTTGGCCACCATACGGTACCAGTAGACCTTGATACTGGCAGCTGGAGAAGGTTTCTCCGTCTCCAACAGCGCAGTAAACAGATCAACAGCACCGGCGTAGTCCTTGGCGAAAAAGGCATCCAAGCCACGTTCCAGTAGCGACGGGACCGCTGGTTTGATCCCCCACTTGTGGCACTCATTCCACGATTGATCCAGAGGACGATAATTGCTCGTCAGCACCAAACGACGGAAAGCGGAGCCCGTAGCTGGAGGTGAGATCAGGTACGTTTCTTTGGAGACGTTATAGATAGCAAAGGCTCCATCTACAGGGATCAAACGCCACAAACCGCCTTCTCCAGGCAGCTCTCCTCCACGCCAAGTGAACGCCCTTTTCTCTCCGTAGCCTTCAGCAATCTCGGACGCAGCAACGTCCGACGCGAACAAATACTCCTGCGAGGACACGTTGAGGATGCAAAAGTCCGTGAAGCTGGGACTGGCAGGCACAAAACGCCAGATCTCTTTACCTTGATCAGCTTCCCACTCATCGACCCAGCAGAAAACACATCGGCGAGTTTCGTCGTACAGGAAATAGTCTTCAGCAGCGAACAGCATGTTGTTGTTCAGTACTGAAAATACGGTGACAGGAGCATTACTGGCTAAGGCTCGAGCGGAGGGCGAAACGCTGCGGATCCAAACAGATTTCAGCCAGCATCAGCGTTTTGTCCTACGCTTGGGCCATCACTTTGTCCAGCAGTGAAGCCACAGCGACAGTGTTCTACCGCCCACCAGTCTCAAGTAAGAACTGACAGCCAACGACAGTCCATTCCTGGTGCGGAAGGCTTGCCAGGAAGCGCAGCACGGCATCCTGGACTGCCAGTAGTTGCACACGTGTGGTAGATAGCAAGTTCTTCAAAAGAATATCTCCATGATATTCGACATCGCGGATCCCTAGGAAGCAGCTCACTGCTTGAGCACATGCTTCGGGTCCACTATTTCCAAGCTGGAGACCAGCCCAGCGAATGGCGTTGCTCTCGTCAGGCTCCACGTCGGTGCCTTGAAAGCAAAATGAAGTATGAGACGCTGTGCTTCGGTGGGTCATCGTCCCGTTAAAGTCGAGGTTTTCTTAAGCATGAGAAAGGATATTCCACTAGTAGAATTGCGGGCGCGATGGACAATATTTTCCCAAAAGCAAGCGATTTTCTCGGATGCATTACACTTTGCGTTTTCTTCAAGTACTTCAAAGTATTCAACCAGCACGTGCAGTTATGAACAGCTCTTGGTGGTAGTGGCCCTCTCGCAGGCTGCCAACTGCACTCATTTTTTCAAAGTGAAGTATCTGTAAAGAGTCCAAGCATTAATTGTCACTACTGTACAATAGGTCACCTGGCAAGTTGGGTGGTACATAACTAAGTATTCTATCTTTGTCTAAGTTAAAGAAAGTTAAATAAACCGATTTGTAAAACATGGGGCACTAGAGCTTTTTCCGAAGATTTCAATCATAAAAGTTATTCGGGAAATACATAAGTTTTTTTGCGATTCATATACGGGTCGGGTCTAGGTTAGGCCCAGGAGGGATGACCCACCCTGGGCAACGTTGCTGTGCGTAGGCCACTCGCGCGTTGTCTAGGAAAAAAAATATCGGATTGCAGCGCTCGCATACGCTCGCTCGCTTCAACAGCCCCGCCTGATCGGCGGGCGTTGGCAGAGCGTGAGTGGACTGAGTGAGGCTCGCGCTCGCCCGATGGTGTACCCCTCGTCGTTAAGCGTTACCTAACTGATACTAAAAATATCTTGCCTTTTGTAAGGGCGACGTTTCGATCTAACCTAGACCCGACCCGTATACGAACCGTAAACAAATCGAACGATGTTAGTGCGACAGAAAATATGCAGCAATCAATTGGCATTCCACTGTACTATGGTACTGTCTGTAACAGCCAGAGCTAGGGTAATTGTATTAGCTCTTTTAATATTCGTAAGGCGTGTGAAAAGTACGCAAATAATGCACCAGACATTTGACAGCAATCCTACATTTGGGTATTTTTGGACTACACGATTTTCTTGACATGGATGAAGACCCACCTAGCTTTGGTAATTGAACTTATTCTGTGTATGTTTGATTAATAATTTTGGAGAGCCATTCAACATATACAGAGTCGTAAGTCCAGCAAAAAGAAGGCAAAGGTATTGTATGTCGACATGCACCAACGCCCTCTCTACAAAGTACGTCCGTGTAGACACGATGCGTTATTTGGCCTGACTTTGAGCTTCACTAGACTTACTCAGTAAGCATATGACCTTGCACAGATATCGTAAGCGCAGACATGGCACGAGTTTGTTGATGCAATCGTCCCAAAGAGAGTTGCTCAACAACATTTCCAACACTGGAATGCACCACACCCCCACACGACGATCCGTCCTGCTGCAAGCACACTTCGATCTTCGCGTACATCAAGTCCTACTCCAGCTTTAGAATAGGCTCCAATGCTGTCCGCATGCTCTTGCCAATGATTTGGTAGTTTCTATCCTTCTGCAGTGGGTCAAACATGTAGCAGATGTGAGCTTTTTTGTCGACCAAGTATGCGACCCAATGCTGGTCGATGTTTATGACGCCAATTACTCGATGGAAGTTGGTGTTGCTCACTCCATACCCTTTTCTTCTGCTCCACCTTTGCAAAACCGTGGTAACTAGGACCGACAATCGCGACAGCCGAGTATTCGTCTCGGAATAGTAGTAGACCAAGCAAAATTGAAGTGCGTAGCCATAAGTTCTCTCGGAAGTATAGGAGCTTGCGGCCAACAAAGGTTTCGATCCCAAACTTCACCAAGCCAAGATTCATATTTTCCACAAAGTGTTTGTATTCTGTCTACAAAAAATAAACAGTTCTTGTTAGAGTTGTTGGTACGGTTCGACAAAAAGGGTTGACATACCTTGGTTACTGCGCTTGTGTCTTGAAATGGCGCTCGGAGATCTCCAATCCTCCACTCTAAGGTTTCGATCCATGCTGTAGTGAAGATAACAAACTGGAAATGATTCCGAGCATGGACGATGTCCAACATAGTTTCCAATTGGTCCAGCGTTGCAGCTCCATAGTCAGATCAGAACGCAAGAATGTCAAGCTTCTGGGTTCTCTGGATAGCGTTGATTCTTTCGACAATCTTGTCTAGTTGGGGGACCGTCTTAATGACGGGGACACCTTCGTGAACGTTGAGAGGAATCACAGATATTTTTCCTTGGATTTCTGCGGTGGGCAGCACTAAAGTATCGAGCGTGGGCTTTGCCTCCGAATAACTGTACCCACCGTCCATTACAGCAGCTGCATCTTCGAGAGTAGCTGTTGCTGAGATTCTGGAATCGCGATAATTGGAAGCAGGCTTTTGTGCCACTTTTCGCTCCAATTTGCCTTTTGCACGTTTACGCTGCTTTTGCTGGTCCCACGTAGAAGCGGCCTACCACTGAACTTCCAATTGATGCCGCCAGCTCCTCCTTGGTTAAGTTTTGGGGTTTCGATAGCTGCTAGCATCCGTTCGATACGGTTTGGGCAATTTTCGGTAGCTTTTGGTTTGCTTTCTGTAGCTTTTTGTATCGTCTGTGTGGGTTTGGAGGTGCTACCGGTGACCTCTGGGCATATCGCTTCGGGGCCTGGACTGGCTTCATTCTTTTGTTGACGTTTCCGCAGCGTACACAGTCCTTCTGTAAACGACATTTGAGATAGTCGAGCTGATCCCACTGATGATACTTGGTAAAGTCCTGGAAAGTCCACCGGGTTTTTCGTACTGGCTAGGTCAACGATGGTTTCAGTGGTTAAAGCGTTGTAGAAGTCTTGGAGCCATTTAAGTGCGACCTGGTAGGTGGGAGTAGATTGCAATGCCATTCTATCCACAATTTTCTCGGTTAATGCCTTCGAAGCAATATAAATGTCGGGACTTGACTCAGCTTTCTTCTTCGGGGCTGGAGGACATGTCACGAGATGAAGGCCACCAGACAATACGTCGCCTTCGCCGATGTTGTTAATTTGACTGTGTACAATCCATCGCTGCGGAATAGAACTCGAAGGCGTTATGACTGTTTCGTAGTTGGACACGCACCTCACATGCATCACATGACGACATGGGAGAAGGCACGTTTGCATGAACATACACTCACAACGGCCTCGCAAAACATTCAAGAAGGACATCCAGAAATGCTAACATGTTATTCTATAAACAGAAAAAATATACCAAATTCAAACAGAAAACAGTGTGTACCCTTAAGTCGACGTTGTAAGTTTTTCCTGAAGATGCACTGGTAGCCTTAGCCTTTCCAGGCGTTCCGAAAGCTACGTCGTAAGACGCACGGGGGTTTGCAGCAGCTTCATGTTGCTGCACCACTATATCGAACGCGTGCAGGCTTAGTCGCAACGCTAAACTCGAAACTTCAGCATCCTGGTTTCGAGAACCTCCAACAAACTCCCCTTCGCATCAGCATACTGCTGTTCGCTCTTCGCGTTAACCAGAAGGACCATTAGCGTCTTCGCCTCCTTCTTCGCAAGCAGGGCCAAGCGGGCGGCTTGTCGCTTTAGCCAAGTCACCACATGCCACTGACATAGCAACTGCCTCCCCTCAGGAAACATTTCGCGCAGCACGTCTTTTTCGTGAACAGCCTTGTCTGTCATGATAACGCGAATGTTAGGCCAAGCTGCGTTGTTGCTCTTGAAAATCTCCACTACGCGCCGAAGATCTCTTCACTTTCTACAAGGGCATGATGAACGTATTGACCCTAAACCGTTACTAGATTACTATTGAGATGAATGGGTAAACCAGAATGTGAACATGCACATACCTTGCCAAAGACATCGTGTACAACGAAGATAAAAAGCTTGTATCGATTCGATTTGGTCCCGTGGGTCGAGTCAATCATTAATACCTCCGGGAACGCTGCAAAGAGGCGCTTCATACGTGCCGTCTGGAATGTCACGACGCGAGCCACATCGGTGTCACTGTCGACAAGAACATCCCCAGAGTTACCGCCATTCTGAGCGCATAACAGCTAACGCCCTCTCCGCGTCGGAAAGTCCTGCTTTATGAGCCGTCTCGATCTCGTGCACCATGTTGTGAACATCGCGGAGAACTGTCAGCTTCCCTGCTTCACAAGCCAAAACCCCAACTGCTAATGGATACCGAAAACTCACATAAAGTAACAGAATAATTTGTTGGTACCTGTTTGTTGACGAAGGTACCGAATAATCCTTTTTGCGCTGGCACCTGCTTTGTGCAGTACCGCCACGTCACGTTTCAGCACTGGGTCGTTCACTCCTGTTCTCTGGATAGCTATTCTACGTGTGCATATCCAGCTTATGGTTGTGCTCACCAGTGGCTCGAACTCTTAAGACCCAATTCCCGCTCTCGGTCCTCGCGACGTGAGCGTTGACTCTTGCAGAGCAATTAGTGTCTCGAACCTTGCGGTGCTGCCGTTCTTCCACACCACGCGCTTCATGCGTGTCCGTAATGCATGTCCGCCGACTTCGCGAGCTTCTCAATTTGACGGTTGCGCACTTTCACTGACATAAACGTGCGCTTGGAGAAAAGATGGAATGTTTTCGCTTGGAACGTTTCAAAAGAAGACTCAAAATCGCTCCACGATTCGAACGTAGAAGCGCAAAGCCGAGAAAAAAAGGAGCTTTTAAAGCCGTCTTCTCTTGACTCAACCTTTTTTATGTGCAATTTCTGTTTGTTTTGGTAGCAATTTCTCCATTTCCAGGTCTCCACCATCATACCACCAGCTTCAGCGTCATTTGTTCTCGTCGCTCTCAGTACCGCTAGCACTCTTGCCACCGACCGCTACAGCTAGGCCTGCGTCATCATGGCCAGTCGCAGTGCTGGCATCAGCATCATCTTCGCATACTTCCACAGACGGCTTGTCCTCATAGTTAGGGTCGTCAGAGCTCACCGCCGAGGACTCTCTGTCGGCTTCTTCCAAAACGTCGAAATCTCTTTGACAGCATCGTCCCCAGAGCTGTGCTCAGGCTTATCAGCGGGCATCGACTTCGAGGCGCGTGCTTCTCACGGTTCTTCCGTGAGCTCACGACACGCAGAGGTATCTCGATCCACGCGCGACATGGCAGCTGTACTTCGCGTGAGCTTCTTTTTTCGGTCTGGGCCAACGTATGTGCCTACTCCCTCAAACGAGAGGCTTCTACTGACGTGTGAGTATAGTTTGGCAGTGGCACTATGTTCGACAAAGCTGCATTCGAGTCCGCACGAGTATTTCGCTGGCGCTTCCTGATCCGGATTCGCTCGAGTTCTGTACTGTCGCGCTGGCCTTTCGTGACCTCACGGGATCGTGGATACGGCGGGGATTCGTCGACCTCCGTGAGGTGCAATTAGTAAGAATAAAGTCACTGAGTAAGTGGGTAGCATGCTTACCATCCGCGGCGCTACGTGTCAACAGTGGCAGTTCTGGCAGCAAGGGGGAGAAGAACGAATGCCAACCGTTCATAAAATGCGGGACTCATATACTGAAGTATTTTCCAAAAAAATATGTAAAAACTTATTTCAATGCACAGTAAATTATCTTATTCTAAGCAACCCATAACACGAAAACCGGCTATTTTACCAACACTGAAAAATTACATAAACCAACAGAAGGATAACAACAAACAAATCCTGTTTTCTGTTGTAGCAGCGTCCGCCAAAACAATCTACCGGGAAATGCACACGCTTTGGACAGGTTACCAAGACACTCCTCACAAGTAATGCAACAGCATAAATAACCTGTTTTACGGCAAAATGGACTTCACTCACGCCGTCATCTGCAAAAAAATATCAGAGTACATGGTCGACGAGTCCCCACTATCATCCGCTTCGCCACTAAGGTTCCTTGATAGTTTTTAGCCTCCAGTATGGCTGATTGGATGCCCTCACGTCATGATAGTAAGGTAGTGCGCTCTAATTAATGCTCGTACAGGTTAATAGAGAAACGTAGCGGCAGACGAAGCCACAAAAGCATTGAAAATGGTGCTAAAGTCCCTGCTCGTCCCGTGATAGCGCTAGCACACATTTAAAACAATGAAGTGCGTACAGGCACTACATGCCCCACGGTGTGAACTCTGTGTCGGTTGTCATAGCTCCTGAAACAGGTGCATTACAAACATCGGAGCGTATATACTTTGTCTTGTATGTCAGCATGGTAAGGATTCTGTAAATAGCTAAGTAAACTACTTTCCCAGCGAGTGACAGTGTAGTACAGGAGATACAATGCAATTCCCGAGGATCCTGCTCACCATATAAAGCACCATCCGTTTCCAGTCCCACATGTAAATCCTGATGTTGCCCATATCTAGCTACCTACCATGTGTCCCAGCGGGTTGGGAGGTGTTCCCAGTTAAACATCCGCTCTTTAAACAGTTGCTAACCAACTTACCAAACGTTCTAATGTAGCATCTTCGAAATAATAGCAGGCTTCAGTATCAGCTTTTGAAATCCGCACTCAGCGTATGTGCAGAAATCCAAGAAATTGCTCTTTACAGAAAATCTAAACTACCGGTTGTCTAAATACCATACTCGTTCATCCCAAGGTACTACTGGCAGAAATACGAGCTCGTTATAGCACGCAGTTCGTGTCTTCAAGGCTCCCGAGCAGCTCAAGCAGTGGTGTGACGAAATCTACAGAAGTCTCTAACCGCGCTACGCGATTTGTACCTTCATCCCACGCCGGCACGGAAGAGCCACGCTTCTCCCCAGCAATTTTAGTCGAATACGCTCCGGTTTGCAAGTATCTCCTCGTAGATGTGGAAAAACGTACTCCAATGTTGCGTGAGTGACCTTCACCCTCAACACCGATGAAGCCCAAACTAGCGTAGGTGATGACATCGTTACATGTCCAGGCTGAAGTTGTAAATCGTTAAAGTATGTAGAATACCACACCACCGCTCAAAAATTGCATCAACACATCTCTTCTCACCGAGATCGGCGTGTCTCATCATAGTTGACCGAAGGAATACCAACTGACGCTGTACCTTTGGACTTTGGGGCTAGACGATACAGGGTCCGTACCCTGTTGATAGAGGTGGAAGTACTCGGCTACAACGGCCCAAATGGTCAGGTCACGACTGTAGCACATTCGAGTGTGCTGAATCTCGAGCATTGACATCTCGTGGCGCAGTTCGCTCACAGCGATTTCGAGCTGTTTTTCATGCGCCACTTGTCTTTTCCTGTAGCACTCTCGATTCTTTCGACACTGCTCGCGAAGCAGCGGAATGGTCTTGCGAGGGTGCTCGCTGAGCCTTGGCAGGAACACAGCTAGCTTTCTGGGTCCTACGGCTATCCTAAAGCCAAGTCTATCTATCCCTGCCGCTAGGCGGCCCGAAAAAACGTTCCTATGATCGCTCTAAAAATGTTCTAATTGTACTAATAGGTACTGACATAAGTTAAGTGTTGTACTTGCAACATACCACGATAGCCTTCCAATTGAGGCGAGCGGGTGCGAGGTCGCGTAGCCGCAGCAAACCCGCGCGGGGAGCCCATGAAGCAGGACCGCGGTATTTGCGGAGGCGGGCCCAGCGCCGAGCTCACCAGCGAGCCGAGCATCGCACTCTCCAGTACATCCGATCTTTAAGGGCCTGTTCCGCAATTCATCCAAAAGTGAACAGCTGATTGGTTTTCAGCTGGATCCTGTCCATGCGCTGTTTTGGCAATTCAGCTGGAAGCCGACGCGGAACACACATATGCCAATTGGCAATTCTCTAGATGTCATAATTATACTTTATTTATTAAATCTAATAAGAAATGAAATTTTATTAAAAAAAGAAATGCAAATGTGTAGAGCTCAGTTATCGTCAGTCCGCGTTGTCTTCCAATAAATACCGAGTCGCCATATCTTCCCTACTTTCGTCATCCATTCCGTAAAACATGGTGGCAGCACTAGGATCGGTTGCGAGCCGCCTGATGAACCTGAAACGCTGGTCCACCGGGACCTTGTCCGTGAACATGTTCTTGAAAATCTTAATCGCCTCGTCAGAGCAGGACAGCGGTCGGCTCCTATTGTGACGCGTAAGAAAAGAGGCTGCAATCGATTTCGTGGCTTCAGCCATTACTCGCATCGATTCACTTATTTTCTCACCAGTCGTATTTTGTCGTTTTGCTGTCGTTCCTATTCCAGTCATGCCATTTCGGCTCGGCCGGCGGACAACGCTGCGCTGTTCCATGAACGATGATCCTTCGTCGGCTTCTTGTATTTTTGATTCATTATCGGAACATTTGCGTGGTTGACTCCGTCGATCTGAATGATTGAACTGAGCTTTTACCACGGCCGAAGGTTTGCCTTCACTCTCATTAGCATCGTCAGAGTCACTAAACTCACCGAGTGAGGATGGAGCCGATCGTGACCGCCCTGAAATGTCTTCACTGTATACGGCGAAAGCTCCTGTTGCGGCAGTTTGAGATAGGATTGTGTCCAGCTCCGTTTACATGAATAGCGGTCTTGTCCTGAACTCTCATGCTTGGGGGTGGGCGGCGATGACATCGTCCCACACTCAGTCTGGGGCTGAGGGCATGTCGGTGGAGGGGCCTCAACCAAAACAGCTGTTGGATTTCATTGCAGAGTAGACAAGGCACTTCTTTTTCAATTCAGCCATTTTGTTTTGAAGTGGTTTGCGGTTCGTGTTTGGTCCGTGTGTAGCCGTCGTTAAAATCTCGGACGATGCGGTTCCATACTGCCTTCTTGAAATTGTCATCGAAGGAAGCACCTAGGCGTATCACCTGGTCTAAAACTGCGTTAATAAATCGAGCAGTCAGGTCTTGCGTCCAGGAGAACACCATCGCTGTGGAGATAAAAGGAAAATATGAAACACCTGTAGTCGCGTCCTCCCTAAAACAAAATGTAGATCTCAATGTTAAAAATAAATGAATGCTATAGAGCGAAAGCACAAATGGAGTTATTTTTGGCAGATATAGACTCGATGCTAAAAATCAATACATGCTATAGATCGAAAGTCCAAATTTTTTTATCTTTGGCTCGCTGAATTTATTTATGTAGATGTGAGATTTCTCCCACCATTATTTTCTAGTTCCAAGCGGGAGATTACATGGGCTCCCTTTTGGTGTACCATGATAAGCAGGCATCGGATGATGAAGAGGAATGTGATGTCCTACTGCTTATGGGTGCTGTAACATCTTATGATCACTATATAAAAATTCATTTTGTCAAAGAGAGATGGCGTACATCGATACTGACAGGGGTTATGTACTATGAGGAGCTGCTGAATAGTCGAAGCCCTGTCCGTTTCTCTGAAGTGGCTAGAATGAGCGTTCATACCTTTAAATTGCTTTTCTCAGAACTAGAATCGACTTCAATGCTACCAACTACAGCCCATGTTTGGAGCTTTTGCTTATATTTCTGTACATTTTAACAGGGAAGAGCAACAGAGAGGCTCAGGAACGTTTCTAACATGGCCCAGAGACAATTTCGAGAGTTGTCCGGCAGTGTATAGCGACAATAAAGGCACGATGGAGCACCTTCATCACCCTACCAGGCACAAGAACACCAAATGAGATTACCGAACCAAACAAGTTCTTTTCCCTATTTCAAAAACTGTTTGGGCGTGTTTGGCGGAACTCATATCGCGATCGTGTCTCCAACTGAAATTGCTCCGCGATTTAGAAACCGAAAAGGTTTCTTTCGACTAACGTCCTCGGCGCATGTAATTTTGCAATGGAGTTTCTCTATGTATGCCTGGTTGGAAAGGATCCGCCCACGATGGACGCGTACTTAAAGATGCTGTTCACCATGACTTTCGAATCCCTGAAGGTAAATTTTGAAAACTAATTATCGCTTTTTTAGCTAATACGATATTGTGATACAAGCAAATATTATTTAGGCGACGCCGGATACGCTTTAAACAGCTACACCATGACTACCCAGGAACCCGCTACCACTTGAAGGAGTTTGGAGACTGCCTTAAAAAAACGCAGAACAAACAAGAGTTGTACAACTTACGTCACTCGTCTTTGCGGAACGTCATTGAACGAACGTACGGCGCAGTGAAGAGCAAGTTTCTGGTGCTGCTGAATATGGAATCGTACGTCCTAGAAGAACAGATTGGGTTGATACAGGCGGTATTCGTCATATTCAACTTTATTCGTCGCAATCATGACGAATTCGCAAGTGCGCATGGTACTTCCAGGCGCAACGATGAGACGGACCCTAACGATACTGACGCGGGAGACACAAAGCCAATTGATGTAGACGATGGTACCATGATAAAACTACGTGATGACATCGCAACAGCAATGTGGGTGGACTACCTTGTTACTCTTGCCGGAAGATACGGGGAGGTGGTAGTGTAGGGGCCCAGGCATAAATATTACCTCCTATGGCGACCAAAACACAGTTTTGGGAAATCCGATTAATATAAAATAATGCTTTTTACTATCTAAGTTTAAATCACTGGTTAATATTTGCTCTGACAGGCACACTCTCCTCAATCATCTGGATTGCCACTCCATCCGCCCGAATTCGGGCGTTTAGATGATAGCTTATTTGTCTCGAATTCCGCTGGAATTGGTATGCGGAACGCGCAGATTATCTAGCGATCAGCTGGATGAAAAATATCAGCTGAAATGGCCCCAATCAGCTGGAATCTGGACGTGCGGAACAGGACCTAAATCGCTAGCGAAGCGAACCGCGGCTGGATACGATTCACGGTCGTTTGATGAGGCAACGGGGCTAGACACGTCCAACGTCTGCCTTGACGTCTAATGTACTGACAAGATGATTAACATCTTACAAAAATCAATTTATATTTTAGAACATTTAGAACATTTTAGATCAGATTTTAGGTACGTTTTAACCGGCGCCGATGCTAGATCGGCGTCCACTTCAGTACTTGATCTTTTTGAATAGTGTAGTTGGCCCCAATTTCAAGCTCTCTTTGGTCGTTCTCATGATGTCTACACCTTGTGGTATCATCTGCGCAGTCGAAATTGGTGGTTGAGGTGAAGAAAAGACCTGAATGTCAGCAACGGACCCCACATCCGATCACGTCAGAGCCCAAACTGCGCGAAGCTTCACTACGCTCGAGTATGCTAAAAACGTGGTGCTTTGTTCGTGCGTGTTATGTTTGGGACGCGAGTGTGAGGTGCGGAAACCTCGGTGCGGCGTTGGACCAGGATCACTCAGCAATAAGGAGAGAAAAAAATGAAATTGAATATGTGATCATCTACATTAGAGGTCTTAATTAGTTGCTCATGTGCTGCAGTTGAGGTTTTGCAAAGTTACTGCAATAACAACAAAATCAGACTCAGCAACAAAATGAGCTGTGTCTACATCTTACCACTTTTGTTCTTATCTTGAACCGAGCAATCGCATCGATTTTGACTGGTTGCATCTTGCTAAATTTGATCAGATTCTTCGAAAACAACCCAAACCTCCTCCTACAATTTAGAAATTACACCCCCAACATGAATCTCGTGGGAATAATCAAAAACGTGTTGTATTATTGCATGAAGCGATGGTATCACTTTTTATTATCTAGTAAGTTTATTGCTAACTTCTTCACCCTCGACTACTACCAGCTACCGATACCAAATCTACCGCGATATTAGAGGCTTTAAGAAGTACTGACATTTGCAAAAAGTGGTATAAAACAAGAAAGTTATTGTCAGACACGTTTCGTACTTTTGACATAGGGTAGATGAAGCGGTCAACGTACTTTTGCTACGTGTTTTTCGAAAGTCAAATTTCTGCTTTAGCGACATTCTACACTAATTTAGTGGCCCTCTTTCTGGAATCCTGCAATATCGGACGCGCCCTGCCCGCCTGGGATCGAGCACGTGTACAGGATGCCAGAGCCTCTCGATTTAGAAGCGCTATGAAGTAGTCTGTTAGCGAGGTAATATTAATACTCAGTTCCTTTTCCTATAGCTCTGTAAGGATGCGCGGCTACGGATCTATCTTCCGCACTTTTGCTGTTTGCTTCTGTCGCAAAACGCGGACTGAGAGATACGTACTTTTGCTACGTATATTTAAAAAGACGTGCTTCTGAACCGCAAACGTTACGTAAGACCCGTAGCAATTTTTACGTACCCCCCTTACGTATTTTTCATTTGTTGAAAGTCTCTACTAGCACCAAATAGCGAATGCGTCAACGGATACGAAGCACTTATCAATTCACTTTAAAGTAATGCGTCTATCATTTACTGTCAGTTTGGATTTGATTGCATACTGTCAATAGATGGAACGGTTGGAGATGACCCGGGTCACCATAACAGCTTGGCCCTCGAAAATCCTATCCAAAAGCATAATACACAATATTTGTTATGGAAAGTTGCCACCAACAGTTCTGTCTGTACTGGTCTGAACTACAGTGCTGTCCGTGGCCGCCGAACTGTCAGTAGCCATAGATCACGGAGTTGTTCGTGATCGACGTGCTGTTATCGTTTGTTGAAGTATTATCGTCGATTCTGGAGATTGTTATGGCTTAACATATCAAAAGTTATGTAGTAGGTCACTTGAAAACGCAAAGACAGTCGAAGGAAGCTGGCACCTCCTAAAGATTCTAGCCGAGTGTATTGCGTTTGTCGATCTCGAAGGAACAAACCAAAAGTGAGAATGAAATATGCATACCGACTCCTTGCTCTACGTCGCCATCACCAGCGCCCCAGTGATGGTGTCCTTCTCGGCTTCAATCCAAACTTTCTACCATAACCCTCACCAGCTCGAGATGACGAACTGCATGCAAGCTCTAACTAGTCTACCCAGTCATAAGCTGGTTGTCGTGGAGAAGAACTGCAACTTGTAGTTGCGTACTACAATCCACTTGCCTGCCGAGCACCAGCCTGGTGGACCACCTGCTGGTTGCTCAACTTAAAGCGTGGTCGTGGTTGGGCTTTCCTAGCCGCCACCTACTGCGGTCCCCTTCCAAGTCCGATCCGACCACTCGGCAAATCAAACTTGTACATTACGCATTGTCGATGACCTCTCCTTATTCAGTGAATCTCATCCCGATGACTAACGATTACTCAGTGTTAGTCATTGATGACTCGTCATTTTGGTACCACTCAATATCAGAGTGATACGCACAGTATACAACATGCACGTGTTGCAACTTAACTGACCTGAAACCTTGGCGTATGACTGGAATTGTCAACGCACGCCGGTATTTTCGGTATACTGGTTTTTCATCAGCACCGTTTTGTTGACACTTCTAGTCGTTTGAGGTGTCGCTCGAGCTTCGGGTCTTTAGCTGAAACCACGTAGGCTTGTACTAACGCAGTCACGCCTTGGTACAACTCAGCGAGAGGCTCCCACGAGTCCTCAATAGATTCCAGACCATGCCATCCAACTAGGATCTCGTAGCCCGGTTCTGGTCGTTCCACCGACGTCGAAACAGCTCGCACACGCGAAACTCAGCTCCCTGAGCAGCCACATGCTCGAGAAGTTCATCAGTCACATCTAAGTCCTTATCGGCGAAAAACTTGATGCGCGAGGTGCTTCAGCTTTAAGACGTTGTATGGTAGCGCTGCGGTTACCGATAAGGCCCGACCCATGTGACGAGCAGCTTGGTTGGCACTTTCTCATCTACACTAGATCGCACACATAGCTTGGTTGACACTTTCTCTATCCACTCTAGAGCGCGCACATAGTCTCCGATGTTGAAGTTGACCATGTTGTATCTTCGTTCTCGTTTCTTGTTCAGCAGCGTTTGCTTGAGTCGGGCGTCTTCAACTACCCTGTGCATTTCCCTAATACTGCCGCGAACTTGAGAGAGGCTGGTCTCAATATCAGCCGATGTCCGTGCCGGTTGAACACTATCAGTTGCAGTAGGACCCGTGTATACTGCCTGTAATGGCGACGGGGGTTCCAGACCAGTGAGCAATGCGGCTGGTGTCTTTCCAGTTAGTGATGGAACGGCTGTGTGGCTGAGATTGCCTTTGAAAAAATGGAATAAGCATGGCCAGTCCCGGTGGTTCAGTTTGCACTCCAGAATCAGAGCCCTCAGAGCTTGTATAATATCACGGTTGACTTGTTCAATTAAGCTGTTGACCCATGGGCAATACACCGGGTGAGAATATCTGTTTACACTTCAGTATAGAGAATAATTCACTGTTCACTTCATTCTTGAAGTGGATACCTTGGTCACTTACCCAATCTTTCGGAATACCAAATCAGCTGTACCACGTCATGATAGCGTCAGCTGCAACCGTACTTGTCCGGGTTTCACACATGACAAGTTCACAATAGTGACTAGCATCGTCCTTCATCACCAAAAGATACTTCAACTCTCCGAAGGATTTGCCCAGGTAAAGAAAGTCCCAGTGCAGTGCTTGGTTTCATTCACTGCATCTGTATGTTTCGCTCCAGGGCCTCGGCACTACTTTCCCCCTTTTTACATGATGGCGCAGGAGGCAGCCTGCAAAAACCCAGTCAGCACACTGGGTAGGTGTGGCACGTTGAAAAGTCGACCGATGTGTGCCATCATAGCATATCTGCCTCTGTGTCGCTGTGGGCCGCAATGTGCGATGATGCACAAACAGCAAGAAGCTCTCTAGTGGCGGCAGGGACCCACGGCCGCTTATCCTTGCGCCGGATCTCATTGCTGCACTCATCAAGACGTGCGCGCTCAGCTTTCGCTCCAATTTCCGTTGTGCACTTCCAATTGTATACATCGTCGGCCACAACAAAGCCGCGGTCGCAGCACCAATTGCTCATATTGCTGCTGTCGGCGAGTTCTCACTCTCTTAACACGATTCGTAGCAGGCATCCGAGCCCAATCCTCCCTCTGCGATATCGTACCTGAACCCACCGGCCGCGTTAGCCACCGTAATAGTTTCCCGCGAATGTGTTTCTTGACTGTGACATCCGGGGCGAACACGTGAATTAGATTTTTGTGATCGCAGTATATACCAAACCCCGTGGCTCGAAGAAGGAGGTGGGGCAATTTATCACAAGCCACCACAATTGCAAACAGCTCTTTCTTGATCACACTCTAGTTTACCTGTGATCCCGAAAAAAAGTACCTCTTACACAGTGTATGAGTTGGTGTATTCGGTCTTTAACCGGTTTACCAAACTCATAACTATCGACGTCAGTCACAATCACACTCCAGGCGTCGTCCGAAGCGTCTGTGAACACTGAAAGCACTCCATTGGGGCTGGGGTGAGCCAGTTTAGCAGGCCAAGCAGTCCTTCACCTGATCGAAAGCCGCACGCTCGTCATCGCTGAATGTCACTTGTAGCCGGGCTGCAACTCGTTTGGTCCGTTTTCCACCGCTCAGGTTTTGGCCAAGCCGTCTCTGTAGCTGTTGGACATGGCCTGCATAACTAATCAGACTATCTCGCATCCAGTTGCATGCGCAGAGAAACTGTTGCAATTCTCCGGCAGTGTGGGTAGCGGCATATCACGTAACGCTTCGATCCGGTCATGGTCGTGGCGTACTCCTTCACCGCCAATTATCTTCCTGCACCACTTTACAGTGCGCTGGAAAAGGCTCGATTTCGCGAGCACTAAGCTTGAGACCAAACTCGCCCATCAATGCAAAGAAATCCTCTAACTTGCCCAAGTATGTGTCTACATCACCCGCGAAAAGCAAGAGATCATCGATCCAGATAAGTAGATGTTTGTAAAGCAAACTCGCAAAACATTTCTCCATCGTCATCTGAAAATAAAGTGCCGCATCGCTATATCTTTGCGGAACTCTAGTCGGCGTGAATACTTTGGCATCAGTCATGTAGCCCAGAATATCCTGACTTGCTTTGGCTAACGGCAGCTGCCAAAAGCCCTTTATGAAGTCAAAAAGACCAAATAACTTCATGTCACGATCAGGCTCCGTGAAAACCTGCAAATTGGGCATAACACCTGCGATAGGCTCTGTTGCAGCGTTTGCGAGCCGATAATTACTGGTCTGCCGAAACTCGTTCTTGCCTGGCTTCTTGACAGGCAGCACCGGGCATGCCCATCGGGTCGAAGCGTTTCGTTCACCCAGTCAAACTTGACTAGTTGTTCGTTGAATTCTTGTAAGAACTTGCGAAGATGCGGCGGGTATTGGCGCGGCTTGCACCCAAAAGGCTTTGCCCCCTTCCGAAGGCGCAATTCTAGTGGAGCGACCTTGTCAGGGGGGGGGGGGGTTGGACCCAGTTTGAGCCTTCAAATATTGTAAATGTATAGAATCGCTTGCGATCTATCCTTCTTCTCTGCGGAAACCCATTCTCAATGGCCTTGAAGACCATGCTCTCCACAGCTTGTCGAACACCATCATCCTGCACTACTCCGAATGAAAGTCCATCTTCGAAAGAAATGGGGTCGTCGTCATTGACTGCACTCTTCTCTGTCAGCTGCTCTAGTTGCCTGTCAATACTGATACCGAGATCGTCCAAAATGTTCTTACCCAGGATGAATTCATCTTCTTCAGACTCTATCACAAGCACGTCATACGGCTTCACAGGTCTCACCGGCCCAGACGCAGTATACATCATAATATGTAGTAGAACCGAGCAATTTGCCACGATCTTAAACTTGCCGACAGTCTCGCAGAAGATCGGAGGGTCCAAAATGGTGGCTTTCACAAGACCACCTAACTTCTCCAGCTCCTTTAGTTTTTGAGCACTGATTATGCTCTTTTCCGCCCCGGTGTCAGCGCAGTAGGGCATGGACAACCTCTCTTCAATAACGATAGTCTTGTCGTACAGTTCTTTATGCGCTTCGACCTACAGGCATCGCGTTAAGCCTGTTTTGGGACCTTATTGCGATCGCGACGGTCGTGCATCTTCTTCAGTAACTCCTTCTTCACATCTGCCGAAGCGTCTGGGCAGTGCACAAGCCAGTGATCACCTTTCCAGTGTAGGCAACCTCCGGTAGGTGGGCTAGGACTCACGCCTTTGCCACTTTTTTTTATGTCCTTGCTAGGCGTCACTGCCTTTTGCTTTCGGGACATGCTTGCCGCCATACACTACTTCACGGTACTTCTGTCGTGGCTCGGAGGATTCACATTCTCCGTTGGCCTTCTTGTTCGGCTCAGCCTGACTCGGACTGCGGGAACGTTTTCGACGCTAAAAGTCGCGGTCCTTCTCAAGGGCCTTAGCCAGGATGAGCTTGAACGTATCCTTTTCGATCTCCTTTGCAGTTCTAGCTTGGTAGTAGCAATTTCCTCGTGAAGGCTGCGCGGCTTTAGCGATCCGACGAGCAGCTTGCACTTCAATCGCTTCCTTTCGTTGCCTGCGAAAAACGCCTGCCCTCCTTGCTCTTCGATGAACTCGCGAATCCCGCTCCTTGACATCGCTCTCTGCCATCTTCATTTTTACGTTTTCTTTGAACAGAGCAGCGACATCTGGTACCGCATTGTTTTCACCGACGAAATGATTTCGTCTACCTTGGCGATGATGAACTGGTGTCGATGTCGACTTCCCAGTCAAACTCACACCAAATTTCGAGAAGAACGCGTGTTGAACAACTTCTTGACGCTGACTAGCACCTCGGCCAATTTTTCAGCGTCATTCTTGAATCGCATAGCTACCTCCTCTTCGTACTCACGCCGCAGCTTTCTCCACTGTACGAGAGCGACATGAGACGTGCTTTTCAGCTGAGGTGCAGCTAGCGGCATAAACAGCGCCATCGGCACTGTAGACGAGTCACTACCCGACAGACTTGGCGCCACAGTTGACGTCTTTGGTGCCGTCGAGTTGCTCCGCGTCGATATCGTCATCTTGACCTTAGCACTGCTAAATAACTGTTTTGTAGTAGGTCACACTTGAAAACGCAAAGACAGTCGATTGAAGCTGGCACCTCCTAAAGATTCTAGCCGAGTGTATTGCGTTTGTCGATCTCGAAGGAAAAAACCAAAAGTGAGAATGAAATATGCATACCGACTCCTTGCTCTACGTCGCCATCACCAGCACCCCAGTGATGGTGTCCTTCTCGGCTTCAATCCAAACTTTCTACCATAACCCTCACCAGCTCGAGATGACGAACTGCATGCAAGCTCTAACTAGTCTACCCAGTCATAAGCTGGTTGTCGTGGAGAAGAACTGCAACTTGTAGTTGCGTACTGCAATCCACTTGCCTGCCGAGCACCAGCCTGGTGGACCACCTGCTGGTTGCTCAACTTCATCGTCTTACTCAACTGTAAAGCGTGGTCGTGGTTGGACTTTCATAGCCGCCACCCACTACAGTATAGAAGGGTTTTTGGGAATGGAAGCTGGCATCTTTCGTTAGCGTCCGACCTAGGTTCTGTGGCGCAGATGGCGGCCATTCACTTAGTGGTTTCTTCCTGGTGGTTATTTCACTGCTGCTGTCTGCAACGGAGTCAGACTTCGATATATTACGTTCTCGACAAGTAGGGCATACTTGATTATTTCACTTTCGACAAGTAGGGCATACTATGCCTGCACGTTCAAGTGGAGTTGATTGCTCGCGTGAAACACTTCGCCGGCAAGGGTTAGTCTGCCGAGAGCTTCCGGCGTCACCATAAACATTTTAGCGAAGGAGGGCGGTCTTTCATGCTGCCGTAGAGATGTGTTTTTCCGAGGCCTGCTAACTTAGGCTGTAAGAAAATACTTCCTCCATCCAAAAATATAAGCGGGGTATCTGTTTAAGCCATGTCCAAAAATAAAGCGGTATGCATACAAATTCAAGTGATTTGATAGTACCGTCGTTATCGGCTACGTACGCCAATACAAATGCTGTTGTTGTTGTCGGCCGCTGCAAACCATGTATTTAAGCGTTCAACGTGGCACCGGTCTATAGAGAACCTCAAGCGCTACATCTCTACAGGTTTCTAAAGCATTTTTTTTGTAAAACTAGCATCTCGGCGAAAGATTGTCAAATTTCACATCTTCACCACGAACTTTGCATTACGATGTCTCGCATCCAGGTGGCCGATTTGCTTCAAACTTAGACCAAATAATTCACCGTAATCTAAACGGTAATTTAGATCAATCAGTTACTCGCTTAAAGGTTTTCTGTTTTTATAATTAATTTTGCTCGCCCACCCCGCTTATATTTTCGGACGGAGGAAGTAATTCACTAAAATTTTCTTCTAAAAGCTTGCGGTGACCCGGGTCGTCGCCTACCGTTTCAGTTGATGCTCAGCTGGGCAAGTAAATCGAATAGATCACAGTATTCGAGATGCATCGATAGGGGAATACACTGCCCCACCCCTAACCATCACCCACACAGTCGTGCGGTGCACGAAGAAGCTCTGAAATTAGAGAAGCAGTATTTTTTCTTCTTACAAAACACTGAATTAAATGCAGCTATTATACATGTACTTAAGTAATACGTAGCCTATATTTATTACTACAAAGTATTCACATAGGTGAACAGCTTGTTTTTTCTCACGCAAGATGACGAAAAAATTCGTCCCAAAGTTACATTTTCACATCCTGTCCCTTCGAGACAAAGTATTTGAAAGCTAAACAACTACTGATAAACCTTTGAGGTTTGCTCTGGTGTTTGAAATCATTACATGTACTTTCAATCTACACTGATATTGATACATCTAAACAAAATAATTCACTGGATTTATATCCAGAGTATTTGCAGAGGTACGATTCTGCCTAAAAAACTCTATACGCTTATTCTCAACACTAAGAAAGAAAATGGATTTTCAGTATTACACACAAACTAAACTGTAGTACTTGATGTGAGTGTTATATCAGAGTGACGCCAGGATTTTCTAGCCAAAAGCGCCGCTATTCACTTTCAAACTAGATGAAGAGGCTACAGATGCAAATACGGAATTTTAGGATCTATAGAAATGAGACAGGCGAAAACTCTTATAATCTATAGCCGCATGACAATACGTGAATGTTGCTTGTGTCGGCTAGGGAAGACATCAAAACCCAATCACCCAAATGATGTTGCTTGAAAGGAAGAAGGTTAATTAAAGATCCTCATTAATGACACTAAAATTGGTGGGCTATATTAATAAAGCCACTTGCAAACTGTGTACTGCTTTCTTTAGTGCTTGTTGTAGCCTACTGTTCGTAATCGAAATTAGAGGCGACCGTGGCGTGTTTCATTGTTTTTTTTAGCAGGTGCTGCGAAGCAGGCGCAGAAGATGCGTTGATGCGAGTATTAGGTTAATTAATGCGAAGTAGCATACAGTTTTCGTGGGTCGATTTAGCAATTAACTATGCTACGCTTTCTGCTTACAAAGTTCCTCTCTAACTCAGTTCAACACCCGTTCTTGTACTTCAAAATCCAGAGCTTCCCCGTGCAAGGCACTGCATTAGTAATTCTATAAAAGGTACTGTTAAAGCCGTATAACTAAGTGGCAGTACCTGGTATCCGCTCCTGGCAGAGCAGACAACGTTGGTGCCGTGTTTGGGCTGACACATATTAATATCAATAAATACTCCTCTCTGGATGCCCTTGATGCTTTGATGCATCTCTTGCGCCTGCTTCCACTGTTTACTTGTAATTCATGAAAAAGCATACCCCTCATACCTGTCTACATAGATATAATGGCGACAAAGGAGAGGGTAAAAAATATTTAATTTGACCCCTCTTACGTTTTCCGAAAGGTTGCTTCAATGCGTCTTGATCTCCCCCCTTGTCTTGAGGCTTACCTATTCCTTCTCTTCAACCTAAAAGTGAGAACAACCCCCATGAAAACAGTAGGCTGCTTGTATCGGTGCTTTTGTTGGGCTATATTCTGCAATAAACGCCGTCCATGACGCAGGCCGTATTCTAACGCCTTGGTAGTGCCTTCAGTTAAAATCATTATGTTAATCTAAGGCTGGGACTTTGACTTTGCTCAGGATATTAAGATTCCACAAAATGCAGCTACCGTTACTAGACTTGCTATTTAAGTAAGTGACTGACCTAACTCTCTTCGTGCTACATGCATACTTAGCTGAGGTGGACGGTTCGCATGAAATTTATAAATTTATCGCGATTTTCTTATTATTATTATTATATATATGAGTATGCTCAGGTTTTGCGTCACTTAGGCTTTGTCTGAATCTTTTTATGTTCTGAATAATTTTAAGAGCAACGCCAACGGTAATCCCAAAATCTATCCTGTATTTAGGGCCACTTGTGCTAGCAATTGGTATTTAGAAAGCACCGTAACCTGATAACCGTAGCGGTAATCCTATACTGGCGGCTAAATGCCCGAGATGAAGTACCTTTGGGCGATGAATTCAGACCGCTAGGAGTCTACAAGAGGATTCAGGGCTGTAGATGAAGCTGATAAGAAGTGGAAGGACTTAGCACTTACTCGCTAGCTCGTTTGACAGTCAATAGCTCACTGCAAGAATGTCTTAATACAAGTATTCATGCAAGTGTATGGCACCTAGTAAATTAACGGCAAGACTTCCCTCCCAAAGCGTACAATGCGCAATAGTCGTTTTCATACAGCCCGTGGAATTGTATTTGGCCCAATACTGTTCGCTATTTTCTTAGAAGGACGTCTGCTCTGAAGCAATTCCCATTATAGCGGCGGCTATATTCGCCGCTGTATTTAGCCAGGAATTCCGAATCCTGCGTCGATTCTAAATTTTAGGAGCAATATAGGATTGCCGTTGGCATACGCGATCCTTAATTCAGTGCCAAATGTGGGTTTAGAACCGAGTATAGAGCTACCGTTGGTGTTGCTAAGCCTGATAGATTACCAGGTTGTACTTCATGGAAAATCATACATCCTGTCAGATCCTTCCTTAGCTCTGAATTAAATTTCAGAGAATTACATATGTGAAACTGTTCGTCTTAGCGTTTTCCCAGTCTGCGGTAAACGGCAAGCTTCTTATTATGTGTCATTTCGTTCACCCACTTAGACTTTTGCTAGGACAAAGTAAAGACAAAAATCAATTATCTTGGTTTCACAAAAGAAAATTGATATTTTATTCTAGCAAGTCCTTTTTCTTACAAAGTCGTGCTTCGTCCGAAGAAGCTCTAAAATTTACCACCCTTCTTCCTAACGATTCCCGTAGACAAAACCTAGTATCGTTGTGAAGGTTGGGATTTCTCGACAAAATCAATTAGCGTTGTGAAGGTTGGGATTGCCTCTAGTGATGCATCTCCTGCGCTTGCTCCGCAGCCGCAGCATCTGCATACACTGTAGCACTTTCGTTTTACTACAGTAACCGCAAGTACATGCTATAGTGCGCACCATAATATGTGCGCACACTTCAATTCCGGTCTAATTTCCTTAAAAGGCGTTTTTAGCGATCAGTGAACTATTGATATTTAAATATTGCGGACGACTTGCGCCCATTTTTTGCGACAGTGACAAATGTCTGTGTGCATACATGTTACTAGGGCTTCGCGTAGGCTGAGATAGCCGTTTGAGCTCCGCCAGCAACGCTTAAATACTATACTATTGGCGCAAGTTGAAAAAATAGCATTTGTTAAGTGTTTTCACTGCAAGAAAACTTTGTGGTGCTTCTTCGTGAATGCTGTTTTTGTTTTCATTTAGTATATCAAAAACATAGTATTGCAGCACTCTTCCCTGGCCGACACAAGCAACATTCACGTCCTTTTTTCATTGCCATGCGGCTATAGATTATAAGAGTTTCGCCCGGCTCATTTTTCATAGATCCTAGAATTCCTTATTTACATGTGTAGCCTCTTCATCTAGCGCTTTTGGCTAAAATTCCACTGGGATAGCGACTCTTGAATCGAACCGGCGTTATCCGCATAAAATAAAAATAAAACAATTTAGTTAAGTCAACGCACAAGTAGATGAGAACACACTCATTCAAAACTATCATTAGTGCGATCCCAGTAAACTTGGAGTCCCTAGCTCGAAAAAAAGCTACTACTATTCGCTATCTTTTCATGATTGTATAAAACAGATACTGCGGTGCAAAACGGCTGCAGGAGATCTGCTCTACCGTTATACCTGCTACCGACCGATTTACCCCTGCTCACTCTTAGGCGCACAGGGACAATTGGCTCTGGGCAATCTCAAAATATTTTACTGCGCTCGCCCCCCAAAAGCAAATTTGAAAATCGCAAATTCTCCAACTAGTGTGCCGCTACAAGTTGGTCGTACCCAAATCGTGTACGGCGTACATGGCTAACCTTAGCTAATAAGAAAACGAAAAAAGGTAGTAGTATGATATATGAATATGACACACGTTTTAGTAAGCGACGAAGCGATAGCTACTCGCCATGTTTACTTGGCCTTAGTCGGCATGCCATCACAGCACATCTTACCGATCTTCGGGCTGGAATTCTAAGCTGTAAGCTCAAAATCAAAGATATAAAATATTTTCAGGATAAGCCTACACCTTTAAATGCATCTCCTGCGCCTGCTTGGCAGCCACAGATCTACCAATCAATGGACGATTTATTTTATAGCCTTCTAGAACAATTCATGTTACTAGTCAACACACAACTTACAATAAAATACGTGATGTTGCGCACTAACAATGCTGTGGAAAAATAATTGTTGTTTCAGCTAGCTGACAACATGATATTAGTTCTTCTAAGACGTACGTTGTTTTATCGGGTCACCACCATCATAGATCCAGGTTCGTGCATGCCAAAGACAAACGCCGCGACCGTGCAAGGGTACCCCTCCCTTGCATGTCCTGCCTCTTTGCTACGTTTAAAAGTGAGCCTTCTGTTCACATGAAAAGTAGTCAGCTTCTGCCTTCATCTCACTTTCATCTGATTCGCTTTACTTAAGCTTCACCTGATTCGGCTACAAATAACAAGATTTGGGCTGCGCCGCAGCATTGCTGTTATCTCGGAATCAGCTTTCTACTAGGTTATATAGACTATGCGGCACATGGCTTGTTCTCTCTTAGCGTGGAGGCTTTTGTTTGTCTGAGAAGCAAGTCGGGCATGAGCAATGGCCCCAAAGTTGTAAGGTTGAAGATCATCTCCCAGTTGGGATATTTAGGAAGATCCTCATGCCCGATATGGACAACTCGAGCGGCACGTACTGCCTGCTAACTTACTGTCATCTGAAGTGTTCTCGCCTACAGGCAACAAGTGCATACATAATACACTGTGAGCCCTAAGAGAACCTATTTAGCCGCCATTCAGACAGGTATTAATTTCCACGAATAGTTTGTGCAACATTCCATTTTAAATAGGCGTATTTCAGCGTCAGGGCGACGAAACAGGTAAGATTTGTATAGTTTATTAATCCAACACAGATATAGATGTCCATGGCCATCATGGTACAGTCTCACTGTATTTGTGTATTGCGATTCATGAAATTATGACATTTTTTGGATATAAATACCCGGGTAATTATTTTACGGAAATTGAAACACCAACCGGATCTAGCTTTGAAATAAAGTTCAGAGAATGTGTCCTACGAGACATACAAAAAGCAATTAAAACGATTTATAGTAATTTTAAATTGTTTTTGTTATCATTAAAATGATTTCTCGAAACTTTAACACCTAAAAAAACGCATCAGGCCCAGTTTTCAGTATTAATCTACTTACAAAGTCAGCGCTTGCTCGAATTGCAAGGTCAGCTCGACTAGCCCAACGTCACTTCCCCAGCAACCAACCTTTGGGGGCAGTGTCACCAGAGTATGGCTCGGATCAAGTTGAGATAGCGTTGAAGGGACGATGCGATGAGTCTGAGCTGTACTTAAACCAGTGACGGTGGTGAAGACTGCGGGGTGCGTGCCGCGGCATCTATCAACGACGGCGAGGCTTGCAGCAAGGAGATTGATTGGTGTCGGTGCACGCTACACTGACCGTGAGTGGATGTTGACCCGCGTCCTACAACTACATGAACTCGACCATGAAGGACTGCACAAGGGGCGCCCTAGTGAAGATGTTAATCGGCATGTTTGCTCTTGTTATTTTCGTACACGTGTGTTTTGCTGATTAATAAACTTACCTCTTTAGCAACAACCCCGGGCAACGCGACAGTTCTCTACGATCCAGCGCTCACCCGTTCTACGCAACTTCCTCATTGGTTCCGCGCCATACGAGCTGACCACATCTCCACTTCTCTTCAGGGGTAATCAAATAGTTCCACACTTTTTTTCGACTTAACAACAGCATTGTTTTTTTTTCTTTTGCGCTTTTTTCCGTCCTTAAAAATATGCACTACCGGCTCTAGTTGGCTTACTTGTCACACGTTAAGTCTCAAGTAGTCAGTAGTGTTCAGAATTCAAGAAATTTCGCAAAAAAAGAGACTAGTTCAAAACTTAAAAGTGACTAGCTTAACATGTGTATCCGTGCTTTTAGGTTCGGAGGACTGTGGAAATCGCGTATGTCTGAATAGTGCCCAGCTACCCGTTATCTTCTGTTTCTATTCTAGACCAAACAAACGAGTTCTTGAATATTCATCTAGGCTAATAGCTAGGTATTAATAATAGTGCTCGCAAAGAGACTCAATACTCTTGAATTCAACCGGTGGTTAGTATTGAACCGTTTGCTAATGCGTGTGTTTTCTATTTTTGGCTTCTAAAACGGCTTTTTATGTAGGCTATACTCGCCGGGATAGCTCGTTTTAGAGTGATAGCAGCCAGCACTACTATACCAAACCATCCCTGCAACTCATTCTCGCTTTTTTCAGAGCTCCAAGTTCAAGCCTTTTTCAAGCTCCAAATTCATAGATAAACTAGGCGTGACGCGATGTCTCTTGGTCTGCCTTGGACTGTCATAATTCGTCTCAGTGCTCATCCACTTCATTTTCTCAAGCGACTAGATTAAAGGGATGTAGTGCCAACACTAACTGACGATTTTAGTACGATATGACAGTAGATAGTTGTCGCCATGGAACAAGTTTATGGAGTAACAAGGATGAATCTGCGATAACATTTCAATTCGAGTTACGCAGTCAACTTTTTTTAGCAATCTAAAACAAACGTTTTCACAAGGTGAGTGTTGGGCTACTCGACGGCAGGCCGACAAGGAACAGCCCAAAAGTGAGTTTCCTGCAGGCTTAGATGTAGTACAAGTACTTTCGGTACAGCTTGCGGAGATCGTCGTATTTAGGCTCCTGCACGACCTTTGGGAGATTGTAGGTGGTGTAGCCCTCGCGCTTCCATCTCTTGAATCTCGCCATGACCTTCGTACCATCCAGGATTTATTCGAGTTTACTGGTAGGGAAGATGTTTTCTGCACTCTTTCTTTCTTCTTCGACCACCTCGCTTTCAATGCTGTACGACGTTTCGTCGGTACGCAGAAAACGCCTTTCACTGTTAGCACCGTGGCTCGTAACGAGGGAAATACCCGAATCTGGTATTGTAATTGTCGAAACCGCTGCCGTGAGATTCGCTGTCACTGCGCTACCACCTGTAATCAGGGTTGCTCCTGCAGCAACTAGAAGAGCGAACGAGAGCATTGGCGAATCTCTTAAAATGAAGGAGTGACTGTTAGTCGGTTGGCAAATTGCTGAATAAGTCTTGCGGAATGGTCGATTACGGCGTGCGCGAACAGCAACTAAAGGTACAAACCGATGTAAATAGCCAATATAAAATTGAGAGTAGAGGACGATGCGAACGAGGTTTGTAGTCGATGTGAGTCGATGAATGGAAATTTGAAAGTAAGGTTGATTGAGCTAGAAGTCCTAGCACCTCTTCCTCCCTCTTACATGCAGGCCCTAGTACCTCCTACTACGGGCAGTCCGCGTATACAAATCGTATACTGAGACGGACACACTTGGGTGAGACGGACACACTTGTATACACACCTGCATATAAACCATAAACTGGGACGGACACACCTGAGTGAGACGGACGCACTTGTATACAGTGTACACGCCACATGTCACGATTGTCCTCCCGCAGCAGATCCCATGATAGACCGAATTGAAGTTGACGTCCAATCATAATCCGGGATACCAAATGATCTGCCAATCAGGTGGCGCCATTCCTGTCACTTCAACTGTGGCAAGCATTCGGCACGCGTACGCCGCGTGCCTAGCGGTAGGTAGCCAGACAAGTAGACAGCGAAATACAACCACAACACCCCCACTCCGGTCGATGTCTCGAGCTTGGTTCCAACTTACTGCGTCTCAACAAATAGCGCAGCGTCTTGGACGATAAGCCCTTCGTGAGATAATCGGCGAGCCGGTTTTTGGTGTCCGCGTACTCCAGCTCAACTTCACCACTCGCAACTTTCTAGCGAATAAAATGGTAGCGAATGTCGATGTGCTTGGTGCGAGCTTGGTGGCCAGTGTTCCTCGCCAGTGCCATAGCTACTTGGTTGTCCTCGTAGATCACTGTTCCATCGTCTTGTCTCGAACCACCTCCTTCATGCAGTCGCTGAGCGCCATGTACGCTGCCTCAGTCAAACTCAACGCGACGGTCTTTTGAAAACTGGATCGCCACACCACAGGAGTACCATACATCATGCGCATAATACCGCTGACGGAGCGTCTGTCGTCACGTATACCGGCCCAATCCGCATCCGAGTAAGCGACGAGTTCTGTTCCTTGGCGTCCGTCGAATTTGATGCCAACATCCTTGGTCTTTAAGTAAGTAGCGCACCACTCTGATCCCTGCATCGCAGTGCTTCTGTAAGGGAATCTCTAAGAAGCAGCTTAACTGAGCAACAGCAATCGAGATGTCGGGTCGTGTATCACATGCCAGGTACATCAGGCTCCCCACGAGCGAACGCTACGGCTTGAATCTCATATTGGCCATGTCGTCTTTGCTTTGAGGTTGATCAGCCTTGGTCAGATGAGCGCCAGCATCCGTGGAGTGAGGCACGACTTAGCGTCCTCTTGCCCGAGCGTCTTGATGATCGACTCTGTATACGCTTGTTGACTGATGCGTAGAGCCTTGTACTCCATATCGTAGTCGATCATGATCCCTAGAATGAAACGTGCACATCCGAGGTCCTTGATCTGGAACTTCTCTGCGATTCCAGCCTTCACCGAAGCGATGATAGTCTTGTCCTTCGCAGCAATGAGCATGTCGTCGACGTAGAGACACACTATACACTCGTCATCACATTCAGCTCTCGTGTATACGCATGGGTCGGCGTCCGCTGCCTCGAAACCCATGTCCTTGAAGTGGTTGACGATTGTCTCGTTCCACACACGAGACACTTCCTTGAGTCCGTAGAGGCTCTGGAGCAACAGACAGACGACGTCATCCTCACCTTCAGCCTCAGCCATAGTCCCTCAGGCAAGTCCATGTAAATTTCCTTCGTTGAGTTTACCATACAGGAATGCCGTGCCAACATCACACTGCTCAATCTCGAATCCATCAGCAACGCACTTCGCGAGCTTGGCACGAATCGAATTCAGGTAAGCCACCGGCGCGTACGTCACTTCGTAGTCTATGCCATGTTTTTGCGAGAACCCCTATGCTACGAGACGAGCCGTGTGTCAAATAACTTGCCGCTGCTCGTCGCGCTCCAACGCGAATACCCAACGACAGCCGATTGGGCGCTGGTGTGCTGGTCTTGGCACCAGATTCCAGGTCTTGTTTGCGGTGAGCGACTCCAGCCCACTCGCGATTGCATTCTTCCACTCGTCTGTCCTGTCCACACCGGAAGTTGCCTCGAGATACGAGTTAGGTACGTCGACAGAAGCCGCCATTGCTTGTCCACCTTCGTAGGTTGCGAGGTGCTGGTCATTAGCCTTCGGACGTTCTTGAGTCATCCTCTGGCGCTTCGTTCCGACCTCGTACGATGCTACCACATGCTTCTTCCTTGCCCCTGCCTCTTCAGGATTCGTCGTCTCGTAAAGTGACGTGTGCGTGCCAACGTAATCATAGAATGGGTCGAACCATACAGCAAGATCGAGTTGTTTACGCTCATGTCACGTTGGAGTGGGATCACGTCACCATCTTCAACTTCAACATGAACCATGAACAATCTGTCTCTCGCTTCCAGGCTGTGTACCGCTCCGTGCTGGCACAGTAGCACTGTCTTGGTCATCTTCCTCATCATGATGTGTTACCAGATGCACTGGACTCGCCGTCTCGAACACCTTCATGTTCTTAAGTTGTGGCTTGGTACGGTATACAATCTCGTATAGTGTCTTGACGGTGACTGAATTGGAAATCCGATTGATGATCCACGCTGTGTTAACTGCTTCAACCCACCACTTCTTCTCGATGCTCTCGTGATAGAGCATGCAGCGAGCCATCTCCACGAGGCTCCGGTTCAAGCGCTCAGCTAACCCGTTCTGCTGAGGCGTGTACGGCACCATCTTTTTATGCTTGATGTCGCTGTGGTGGTTGAGGTAGTCCTTGAACTGTCGATCCGTGTACTCACCTCCGTTATCCGAACGCAGACGCTTGATCTTCTTCTCCGTTGCGTTCTCTATTGCTGCCTTGAAGATCTTGAACTTCGATAGCACATCCGACTTCGCCTTCATGAAGCATACAGTGACGTGATGTGACATGAGTATTCGTCGATGAACGTCACCACATACGTGCAACCACCAGGCGTCTTAGTTTGCATCGGTATGCACCAAGTCCAGCTCCCCGGCACTCTTGACGAGATTGTCCGGGTGTCGAAATAAATCATTGGCCCTCATCTTCCTCATGCAGCAGCCTGCACAGACGTCGTCACAATTGACCCCATCCATGACGCGAGGCACTCCTTCTGCCATGGCCAATAGCTGTTTGTAGCGCTTAAATGGGATGTAGCCCAGGCTTGCATGAACTACACCCACGGCTCCATACGAGTTGTCGCAACATGACACACCTCGTCCCCAACTGTCTTCAGCCTGTAGACGTTTCCACAGCGCTTAGCCTCCATGACGGTAGCGTCACCATAGCGAAATACACATTTGTCCTTGCCGAACTGCGTGACGACGTTCTTCTCGGCCAGCTTGGCACCGAGACGAGGCTTCCTTCAACTTCAGGGATGTACAGAACATCTGACAACGTGACGGACGTTCCATCCATCCGCTTCAACCCGACGGTGCCCGTTGCAACTGCAACGAACTTCGTGCCATCCGCAATAGTGATACGGATTGGCGTCTTCAAGTCCCTCATGGACACAAACTTGTCCCGGACACTGGTCATGTGCGTACTTGCACCTGAGTCGACTAGTCATTCCGATTTGGCCATCGCATCCGCAGCCGTGAACGCGAAGTCCGACGCTTGTGTCTGTGCCACTTGACCACGTTCTTCGTCGGCTTTCATATTCCGGCACTCAAATTTCTTGTGCACTGGCTTCTTGCAGTAGAAGCACTTGCCACCAAAGCGGCGATTGTTTCCGAAGTCCTTCCTCTTCGTTGCAAACACTCTCTCTTAAGCCGATAACGATCTGTCCGAGGCTTCAACACCATAGAGTGCTTGGATAGCATTAGCAAGCGTCACGTTGGGCGTGTTCTCAAGGACAGTCGCAAGCATACGGTACTCATCAGTTATACTTCCGAGTAGCAGTACCAGCTGCCGAGTCTCGTCCAGAGGCTCACCGATTGACTCCAGCTGGAGTACAAGCTCCTTGAACTTGTCCACATGGACAGCGAACTTAGTACCGGCCCAATCTTGAAGCTATGAATCTTCTTGGTGACGATGAGTCGGTTCTTGAGCACCTTCTAATTTAAGTGCTCCTCGATTGGGGCCACACTTCAGCGGCCGTCAGCGCTCCACGGATATAGACTTGGTACGTGAGACTCACGTCATCAGCGATAACACCAAGGCCCTTCAAATCGTTGGTCTTCCATTCGGCCGTGGAGCGCACACTCACTTGGTCGAATTCGGCCTTGACTATCTGCGGGAGCAGACCCTTCCGGGCGAGCTTCATCCGCATGTTGAACTCCCAATAAAAGGAGTTGTCTTTCGCGAGCTTGTCGATACTGTCGGCGTAGCTTGGGCTGATAACCAATTGAGAGTAGAGGACGATGCGAACGAGGTTTGTAGTCGATGTGAGTCGATGAATGGAAATTTGAAAGTGAGATTGATTGAGCTAGAAGTCCTAGCACCTCTTCCTCCCTCTTACATGCAGGTCCTAGTACCTCCTACTACGGGCAGTCCGCGTATACAAATCGTATACTGAGACGGACACACTTGGGTGAGACGGACACACTTGTATACACACCTGCATATAAACCATAAACTGGGACGGACACACCTGAGTGAGACGGACGCACTTGTATACAGTGTACACGCCACATGTCACGATTGTCCTCCCGCAGCAGATCCCATGATAGACCGAATTGAAGTTGACGTCCAATCATAATCCGGGATACCAAATGATCTGCCAATCAGGTGGCGCCATTCCTGTCACTTCAACTGTAGCAAGCATTCGGCACGCGTACGCCGCGTGCCTAGCGGTAGGTAGCCAGACAAGTAGACAGCGAAGTGCAACCACAACAGATTACCACTGAGGGACAATTAGGATTGTAAATACATCGGTGAGCATGTTTGTCTTATCATAAACTTTCTAAAAACCTAAATGCTTAAATAGGTTTTTACAAAGCAAAGCATATATGTATATATTTAAATTGAAAATATCTGCAAAGCACCACCAAAGTCTTCACTTTTTACGATTTTACCTGGATGTACGGTACTTCATTAACAAATGCTTTGCGCTGACAAAAAGCCTCTATTAATATCTTCCACAGCCACTTTGTAATGAATGGAGTACGCGTAAAAATTTCTACGCGGATTTGGCGGAATGCTACATTGCAAAAGCGGAATTGTTGATAACTAAGATTAGCTGAGGCATTTGTCTCGGATAGATACCGGTAGTATAAGCCCGAAACCCGAGAAGATGGTAGTGCGAAATTAATAAACTACTAAGAATGCGACTAACTCGTCTAGGATAAGTTTTCGAGGTGTTACTAGACATCATGCAACTGCATCAACGCTTCTTCTGCTACAAAGAATGAAACACGCCACGGTCGCTTTTAATTGCAGTAGGCTACGACAAACATTAAAGAAACAACGCATTGTTTGCAAGTGGCTTTTTATAATAGCCCTTCAATTTTAGTGTCTTTCATGATGATCTTTAATTAACAATCTTTTCTTCAAGCAACATCATTGGGTGATTGGGTATTGATGTCTTCCCTAGCCGACACAAGCAACATTCGCGTTCTTTATTTTTCAATGTCATGCGGCTATAGATTATAAGAGTTTTGCCTGATTCATTTTCTGTAGATCCTAGAATTCCGTATTTGCATCTGTAGCCTCTTCATCTAGTTTGAAAGTGAGTAGCGGCCCTTTTGGCTCAAAACAATCCTGGCGTCCATCTGATATAACCGTTACATCAAGTATTACAGTTTAGTTTGTGTGTAATGTTGAAATCGACTTTTTTCTTAGTGTTGAGAATAAGCACATTTCAATCACTCCGTCCAGGTTTATCAGCCGGATTTTAGTGTAAAGCAAATAGAGAAAGTTTCGTGCTACAGCTGCCTTTGAGTTGAAAGAGCTGCATTGATATTTCAAGTCGAACATGCCCTTAATAAAGCGATTCCCGCAGCAAGTCTGGGACGTCCAAAATGCACTTTCTCAAGTTCTTGAATATGTTGCGTTGGTGCTGGAGAATGCTATCAAGATTTAGCATGTCAATTTTAACGACAGATAGGAGAAATAGTAGCAGGTATATGGAATCTCATGATTTGATTACTGCTTTAGTAGAATTCGGCACTTGCGGCGCTTGGATTGTAAAGTTTTCATTCGCTTATCTATCTTCCGTTAAAGCACTGCAATGCATGTGTCGGCGATCACACAAAGAGACCCAATCTCCCAAAGAAGTCTTAATCAAAATCTGTTGGTTTTAGTTTATTAATTCGTCAGTTGTAACCTGAAAAGTGGACGAGCACTTGAAACCAATTGTGTCCTGTTACAGCATTGAAATGAGCCGGCTGGATAGTCAGTCATGAATTGGTACGACACCTACGAATGCGAGTCGGCTGGGTATTTGGTTGAGTAAATATTTCCTTACTCAAATAACCCCATAAACCCCTGAGATTTTGTTACCACAGTGACATCAGTAACGGGACTAGATAAATGAGGGTACATAAACGACTAACAATATTACAGCGCAGAGCACTCTTCACTACACAAGCGCGCGCAGAATACGGATTTAAGAGGAAGCTGACACCGCAGAATTACATCACAAAGTAAATGCGGAATGACAATCACCAGCGCATCCAAGTGAAGTAATGACCGACGGTCTTCTGGGGGACTTCGAGCATGCTGTGATGTCTTTGAGTCAAGTCTACCGGTACTGTATTACTATACAGTAGTAAATGTCTTTGTTAAAGACATTTACAATTTTACATTACGTGTGTGGAGGCTGCGTAAAATACTCTTTTTATACCTGCATTTTAAAATAGTAGTAAGCGCTTTAAAATACAGTCACACCTCCTTATTTGAACCTCTCTAAGTGACCACGTGCTCTTTACTTGAATACAGTCTCTCAACGCAAACGAGACTATATGAGGTTCACTACACCAGACTCTCTAACTGACTAAAACCCTCTCTACTAGCTAAATGACAGTCAGGGTCGGAGATAAAACTCTTAATCTGGATAGGTGACTGTCCTCCAGTTCATCAAACCCTCCTCATTTTTAGTGTATCTTTTTTCAACAGAGGGAGTGTTCGTGCTCTAAAAGGCGAGGCTGTACGATTCTACAATAGCAAAAAAGAACATGGATGACAGCCCGAATACTTTTCGAGTGGGTATTAATACAAAATTTCAACTTGAAGATGGCTGCTCAAAATCGCAAGGTCCTGCTGCTCATTGACAATGCCCCAAGCTGATTGAAATTGACGGTTATGAGAACGTTGACGACTATCTAGACATCGATTCAGATGACGAAGTTCCCTAGCCTATAGACATTGACTGCAGCAGCAACCCACTTGATGAAGACGATAGTGACGACCAAGAACAGGCACCAGTACATGCATTAACAGCTCTTGCGTACTGCGTGGAGCTTTCGGTGTTCCTGTTTCAGTGCGAAGGGGACACTAAAGACCAACAGAGTATGCTCCAATCTTTGACGAAGCTGGTGCGAACGCAAGTGGTGAAGCGTAGGCGACAGCGGACACTGGATGCAAGATGGATACATGTAGCCATTTCTCTATCTGACCAATTCTATAAATGAAAAGACATTTTTTCCCGAGCCAATCGGGCGTCATTTATAGAGGTGTGACTGCATTAGGAAAAGGCTGCATAGTCTCGCTGGCTCCACCGACTTCTCCTTCGTTGGGCCTTGCGGTTTATTCTTGTTGGTTAGACAGAGGCGTCGAGGTCGCTGTCGAAATAGGCGATTGTGGCAGCAAACATGGCAGGGGCCTCATTTCGAGAAAGACCTAGCTGTCGGCGTCAGACCCTCGTTGGAGATCGCAACCGAGCACGGTGGCCCTCGTCGTGTCAAATCGGTCGGAGGTATTGAAAAGCGGTGCATTGATTGTAGATATGGTACGGCGTTGTCCAGTCCCTCTAATTAATAGTCGCGAATAGGGAAATTGAAAGTGAAACGATGATCACCGCTGCTCTGACCTCCTAAATCCATTCACACACAATATGTGTGATGTGCTCAAGCAGCATAAACCCGCTCGGATTGGAGTCGTTTACGCTGAAATTAGGCGATTGAAGACTGCGTTACGTGAGACCCAAACGCGTGACTACTATAAACTGTCAGCGCATGGTTATGCACTTCCTGGGACATATTGCGTCGGCTTCTGTATACCGGTAGTCCTTGATCACATAAACAACTCTAATAAGTATAGTGCTCTTTTGGCCAGCTCTAGCGATACTGTTTTGTTAGCTGAAGTATTTTGGTGGGTTCGGTAATTATTCCAATCGCGTCAGTGAAAACGATCATATTTTAGCCAAGCAAGCCTTACCGTTCAGTGTATTGTTAACAGTGAATATTTACTGACCCACCTAGTGAACCTCAATCCTACTGAAAACCTAGTGACTAGTATCACTACCTAGTGGCGGCAATTAAAAGCTTATTTTTATCAGTGTTTTCAGCATACGCACTCCACCACAATCGACTTGTGTGCACGACCAGTAAATACGCCGGGTTCAACTAAAATAATAATGAAGGTGCCGATAAAACATGCCCGCCTGGTAGGTTGTCAGCATCGACACTAGGTGTGTCAGCACCCACCACCCAAACACTAGGGTTTCAGCTGTTTTCACGACTCTAGGTCGGTTAGCAGTTTGTCACTAGGTTTTAATTATTGCCCATTGTTAACTCTATCATCATCATCTATTCAGCATGAAAAAAAAAACTTAACCACAAAAATCGAGGGTGGGTTTTGAGGCAACATAAGGGATGGCACGGTGTTCACCATAGCAAATGCTAAATGTTATTAGTTGATAAGATCATTCTGAACCTCAAATTTGGTGCTCCATTTCCTGTCTTGCATACGGTCCCACCATACAGTATGTGCAGCTTTACACTCAGAAATGTACATTTCACGATCAAACACGAGGCTTTCTCGAGGCATATGCGTTTACAGGTGATGGAGAAGATTTTTTTTTTATCAAATCTGAAGAGCTACGAGTACCATAATCTTTGAACTGTTGATGCTGGACCACCGCCCACTCTAGTGTGCTGGCCACCTCGATATGGCGTTGTCGCTCTGTTCAAAAACCGCACACCGAAACTACTCTTGTATATAGCACAAACAACAAGCTCAGCACAAATATCCGCTCTGCCCTTATTATTCGGTGAATAGAGACGTATCGTGTGCTAACAAGCCGGAACGTTTGTCAAATACATTGCGTTCCGTTGCCATCGGCGTGTGGTTTTCCCGATCTCTAATTGCAAGCGAACACATCGACTTGACAGCAGTAAAAAAAACTGAAGCATGTCCAGCGATATACCTTGATCATGGCTCTGGAAAGCCTCAAACAGAAATCGAAGATGCTCATTCTTAAACTGTCCAAGCAGGAAGTGATGCTGCTCCTTTTCCGTAGTAACCAGCTCGAGAGTGTCCACGAGCGTCAGGAAGACGCACTCAAGGAGAAACGTACGCTGGAGGTGAAGCTGACGGCGCTGGAGGGCCAGCTCTTCACTATTTGCTGACTCAGTAGTGGAAGTGCGCATATAATTTCGAGGCGTTGAAAACTACGTTTGTTGCATGCGCCTGAAGTGAACATTAACAACAAAAGGCACATTGCTCCAGACGAAGTTAATAAATGTCTATCCAAGAAATGTAAATCACAAATATTGTTTGAGTTGGTTTAAGAAAATCTGGAGGGGACTCAGTAAAAGCAAATCATTGCTTCCTCTTACAAAATAACGTACCTAACACTTTTGTATGGCGGTAGCCGTCGTATTGTGATGCGGTCACTCTGTCTAAAGTTAGCTAGCACCATCAAGCTCTGTACATGCAGTTTTTGAAGCCGTCGTCGCCAATGGTGTCTTCTGGGGTGATCAGAGTTTTCTCTAATACCAATGCGACGTAATCCAAGGTGTCGAAAATACAAGTAATGTGTGAGGAAATCTACCATCAACTCAAGTCGTACGACGTGTTTTGATCTTTCGTCCCACTCAAAACAAACTTGACACGGAAGCACCAACCGCCGACAGAGTAGTCTTGGGCGGAGCTGCAATCTGTTGTTTTGTTCGACCTCCTGTTGGTGCGGAAACACACTCTCCAGTGTTGTTTGCGTGATGGTCACACTCAACGATGCGTTAGCCCAAGCGACGTCTGGTGCTGAATTGTCCAGTTCGCTAAGGTGAAGCTCAACGTTGTCAAAGTAGGTGGAATATCTTGTCCATTGATCTATCAACGCTTCCACTCCCCGTGACCCACCCACTAGGACGTCTTTAGACAATGCGGTTCGAAGAAATACTAGTTGCTGCTGGGCCATGGCTTTAATGTAGCATGAAGTGGTCTCGTTGATAAACCAGATACCACGATGAAAGAGTTGGAAGTACTCAGTTACAACTGACCTCAAAATCAACTTGTTGTTGAAGCTTATCCGCATCAGTTGCATCTCTAATAGCGGAACGTCTTGGCGGAGCTGCTTTACTATGACCTTGAGACCTTGTTCGCGTTGGGCTTGCTTCCTTCGGTAGCGTTCCTGTTTGAGGCGGCGTTCATCTCGATATTCTGCCGTGCTTTTGCCACGGTGTTCGTGTTGGAGCTTCTGCAGGAGGCGTGGTTTCATGTGACGTGTGAGCTCGTTCCCGGTTCTTGACAGAACGTTTCCGCTCTTAGTTTTAGAGCCATGGCAGTTGTGTGCCGCTGAACGCGCCTGAGGAAATGTTGTGACCACTTCCGAGTTGATGTGTTCGCTTGCGATTCGAGCACGAGGAATCACGCTCCCGATAACATCGGAACTCAAATTGTTTGATGAATATTCTGGCTCAAACTGCTCCAAGATTTGGAGCACACGGTTCATCGCTATTCACCGAAGAATTCCACTAATTTGATTTCGCTGCAATGGTGTCATAGAGATAAATCTCTAAATGAAATATTGCTCGACGGTTTTCTGACTACTGCGACGGACACAAGTTCGTTGCAACGTAAACGATCTAGTTTTGAGTAGTTTACGCGCTTTCGGGTTGGTGATTTGACAAGGCGTAGAGTGGGAAGTCACGTTAACGTTAGTATTTATCTAGTGCACCGCGAGTAGAGTACCAGTGTCCGAATTCAGAGCCCCTTCAATGAAGTCGCCTCAGCGATAATGGTACAGTACCAAGAACTAAGGAAGACCGACCACCAGGTTATCCCTTGTTTAACGTTGAAAATCGAGATTGTTGCAATGTCAACTATGTCGTAAAGCCCTACCTATGATTAATTGCTTTAAAGAGCCAGCAGGGGCAAACACGATGAATTTTTACGTTTAACATCCCTGTACGGTATACAGATTATCTCATACTAGTCATCTTGGTGTAGGTAGCAGAGCTCGCAATCGGGTACCCGATGTCGGGTAAATGGCTTACCTGTCCGGGTATACTCGTAGTCGGGTAGGGGACGGGAACCCGAAACCATCCTTGGGTGGGGGCGGGAATACCCGAAAACTTCTGGAAAAGTAATCTGTTATAGCGTTATTTCGCAGAGCGGTCATCCGTTCGCGTTCATTACATTACATCGAATTTGGAAAGCATCAATATCAGGGAACGTCGCTGTAGTGCGGCATCTGGTGATGATCTAATCGAAATAGCCCTTTAATTCGGTGGTGATCTAATAGAAAGAGCTTGCGCTTTAATTTAGAGCTGGATGGTATTTGTAAGGGGTTTACGGACGCAGCAGACAATACAAAACTCACTTTTACTGTGGGTAGTGCTGGTAACTCGAACGGGAGATGTTGGACATCCCTGTAAAAGGCAGAATTATCAATGCCTTTACTACGGAATGCTGGATGACTCCTTAGGTGTTGCTAAAAAAAGCGCTCTGTCAACGAAATCAATAAAAAAAAAGTTTATACTGGGAATACCTTTAGGTATGGACAGCCCTCACCGGATTAATTCCACGGTACTGCGTAACTCGCTTTTTGTTATCTCGCTAAACATTCGGCTTACATGTTGTTGTAAGCTGATTGTTGATCCAATGTTCAATAGTCTGGTTGACCATGATGTCAGACTTTCTGGTTGCTCTTTCGCTCTAGTGACCAAGGATTCAGGTGAAACATTCGCACAACAACTGCTTTGTCCCGAAGGATTCCTCCGTCGTGGTTTTGATATGTAAGTTACAACGTCACTCCGTGTGAGAAAACAGAAAGCTGTACATGTAAACCGCTGTGAATGATGAATGTTGGTTATAACTTTGTACACAGTTTGTAGTAATAATAATAACAACATGTTTGTTAAAGTTGTATTTCAGAGTTTCTTGGTGCAGGGCACGACTTTTTTAAAAAACGGAACCCATCAGAATTCTAATGGCGTTTCAGCAAAAAAAAAATTTTCGCGTACCCGCTTGCGTCACTTCAGGATATATGGGACGGTATGAGGCTGCGCCGCGGCTGGGATCACTGGTAAACAATGAGAAAATGCTACGTGAAGAAAAAAAACTGGTACATGTATTCCCAGCTAAGTTGAAGACGATCTAGTTAAAAAAAAATGCATTGATGACTTTTTGGCGATGTAGCATTATACAATGTAGACTCCGTTCCCATTGGCTGAAAATACAGTCGGGTAGGTGCTGTCCATTACAGATCACAGGGAGATCAGGTCACAGTCCAATAAATTATAATCCTTTGGCTGCAATAATAAAGAAAAAGTTTGCGTCGTCAAGCCTGGCCAAACAACAATCAACGGTTGACGCCAGACGCTTGCCACCAAGCGCGTTGCCGTCATCTATCAGGGCCCACGGAAAAACATACCACATCCATCACCATCAATACAGACCTAACCGGAAAATGAGCAACTACGCGACAGCAACACCACCGACCAGAAAAACCGATGATCTTTCGCACTCCAGATCACCAGCGACCACCACAGTCATCGGCCACTACCCGGCCGTTCCTCACTACCACAAATCAACTTGCCTTCGTCTGCACAACCGAGTGAGCAATTCCCAACCCGGCCCGGCCGTCGCGATCAACTGATCATGAAGTTCCCTACTCTCGCTGTCACCACGCTAGTCGCCGTCGCGTCCGTCGTTTCCAAGGATATGCTCAGTCGTTTGGGGGCAATGTTCTTCCTTGATTGTCGACCAGCCCCGAGTGAGGGTCGTGGTGCGGCGGGTTATCAGAGCGAGGAAAACTTGGGAATGAGCTACTTGACTACTCGGGACTCTGGCTGCAGGCGTCTCGTCCTCGGGACTAATAATACAGCACGTTTTACAACTCCTTCCGCTCTATCCGGAAACCGGAATATCCACCGGATATTTACCCTTTCCAAGGATATGTTCAGTCGTTTGAGGGGCAATGTTCTTCATTGATTGTCGACCAGCCCGAGTGAGGGTCGTGTTGAGCGGCCCCCAGGAAGATGTGCTCGCGCGAACCCTTACGTTGGGGGTTGTCGAGTGTAGTTCCCAGTCATGCGTTTCGAGAGCGTTGTTGTTGAAGTCGCCGCTTGGATTGGGTACTGCTTGAAACAGTTTTATAACCAGCGGCCGAGCAACTTGATCGCGAGATTGCTTGCTTGTCCGCTAAGTAGCGCCGTCGCGCCGCCAATGCGTACTGAGTAAGTCGAATAGTTGTCCTCGAGCACTCCGATAACTTTTGCCGTGTCTTTCAATGCCTTGGCTACTGTTGCTGCACTCAGACCGGCACACAGGTACTGACTCTTGGTCTTGCTTGCTTGTCTGGCCATGTGAATGTGCTTGAGCGCTCTTACTGGGCAAATTATCGGGTCCCCGGATAGGTGCATGGTGCGCCACGCTCCGCGACCGAACTGGTCGTTCTTCGCTCCTTCTAAGCCAATTGTCACGGACGTCGCGATGTGCGGGGCGACGTGTCTTCCTTCCGCGTCTGAGAAAAATACGTTCTGATGCTTTAGGCAGTAGAAGTGGCGGGTTGTCCCAATCCGCAGGTACTCCGACCTTCGGAGCAGAAAGAAGAAGCCAATGAGCACACTGTCCCATAAGAGGCGTTGATGAGGCTGGTGAAAGTCGAGACGGCGGTACAGGAGACGCAGGAATGCTGGTGTTATTGGCTGAAGTTTGTGCACTGGAGGTGATAGACGCTTAATTCCTTGTAGTAACAGCGTGAAATCTGGCGAGGCAGTGAGGTCGATTTTCAAATACCTGCGATGATACCATCGGATGCTTGCAAGCTTGAGCTTGATCGTTCCGAACGTATTACCATGATGAGCCTTGTCCCACCCGTGCTTCCAGCAGTATGCAGCAAAGCAGCCTAGCTTCTTGTTTGCCGCGCGACCTGGTTGAGCAAGCCATCGAGACCATCCGATCCATTTGCAGAACTCGCACCACTGTCTCCATGAAGAGCGGTACTTCCCTGAAGTAGACGCTGCGACAGCGTGTCCTCGGAGAGTGTCTCCCTAAGACTCGAGAGATCGTTGTATGGCGGTCGGATTGGAACCTGCGTCCACGAGTGAGATAAGTTAGTCCATATACGATACAGAGGGTGGTCCGCGGTCCGCGGTCCACGCTCTCGATCCAGCATCCGCCATAGTGTTCTTTTCCCCCGGTATATGAGCCGCTGAGCATCTGTACGAGTACTGAAACTCCGACAAGGAGATGAAACGGTTGTACATCTGCGCAATTGGGTGTCGACGTGACCTGCGATTCAGCCAAGAGACTGCGCTGGTGTTGTAAATCCACATCCGTACGTGGAGTTGGTCCCTCCCTGTAGCTTGCCACGTCGATCCCCAGTGCAGAGCGGCCAGTGCCGCGCTCATTAACTCCCTCACGTTGATTGAGTTCATCTCTTTTGATGTTGCGAAGGTTTGCCGCATTTCTGCGTTAAAATCCACTCGAATGTACTGCTTCAATTGCGGTTCCAACACATGGCGTGAAGGCAGTTGCAGTGCTGCCAAGTGTTCGACGGGGATTGAGTTGAACTTATGATGAAATCCTAACACAGCCAGGTACCATCGCAAGTCGTCTCGGACGTCTCGGGGAATACTGCGGCCCATGCGTGGACAGGTGAACGCCGCTGCAAAGACTTGAACGTTTTGGTAGATTGCACGTGCCGACGGGAAACAGGTGGAAATGTAGCGTAGACGACTGAGGAGTCTGTTGATCGCGGAGAGTGTGCAGTTTCGGCTTGCCAGAACCTCGACAATCTGGAGTCGTGACTGCAGCAGCTTGTCCGCTGGCGCGGACACTGTACCGGATGTTGTATCCCAAGTGAGGCCAAGTGCTTTTGTGGAAGTCGACCATTCCGTGAATTTGTCCTCATTGATGGCCTTGGGTCCGAGCACTACTGCCATGGCCTTTCGTAGTGCCAGGTTCGCCTCCAAACAACGCGTTCCGGTGTCGACCTCGATGCATGTGTGGTCATCGCACCACACATTACCGACCAGGGGACTGGGGTCCAACGGGGTAAGTGCTGGATGGGGGCGTTGCTGCTGATACAATCTGTTAATAAGAGATCCTGCCAATGAGTAGTAGGCCGGTGATCCGCACCAGCCGAATCCACAAGAAAGGTCGACTACGAGGAACCCTTCGAATCGGAAAGCGAACATGTGCACGTGTCCTGCGCTCATTGGGATATGACGAAACGCCCCGGACACGTTGCCTAAGATCATCAGGATTGGGTGATCGGGAAAACGCGCTCGAAGCTCGAAAATGCGTCAATGACGCCAATCGCTGTACTAGAGCCTGACTTGTCCACAACACCTATCGGGCTAATGAAGATGTTGGGCCACTGGTCGAGTAAGTCGGTTTCGACTATGAGATAGCGGCCATCTTGATGCCCCTTAGCAATATGTTCATGTACTTGATCAATGCGCTCGTCAATGGACCTGTGGTTTGGTGGACGGGATATTTGTATCGCTGGTTTATCTGGGATCCATTCGGGTTCCACACCTTCGCGCACAATTGCATTCCATTGTGCTGTCAGCTGGCGAGATCTCGTGTCAGCTGGGAGGGGTAACTCAAACAAGTCCTTGTTGGGCCTTGTGTCCTCAACTGTTTGGTTGCGGAAGACTCGTACAAATGCTCCTAATGGCAAACGACACCGTCGAGCGAGTAGTGAGTCGGCTCGAATGCGCTCCAGGTCCAAGTGTAGATCTTGTGCTACTGTGCATTGAGGAATTGTGACGTTAAATCGTGTCGTGTACTGTCGATAGCGGCGATCGCGGTCAGCTGTCATAATGCGATGTATGGCGTCTTGAGAGCAGCCGAAATTTTGATATTCATGGATGCATTGTGTACTGAATTCGGATATGTATTCTGAAGATGACAAGATGTCCTGAGTGGAATCTTCATTGGCATGTACCACAACAGAATCTCGATCAATAGCTTGTACCCTTGAACGTGTCTGGACTGTATTGAGAGCCTGTACTCCCCGTTCTGATACTGACGCTCTGAGAGCATGTGGCACTGCTGGTGATACTTGAGTACCAGTCGTAAGCCAACTTGGTACAGAATGTGGCAACCGTGCTTGGCGTCACAGTACCTGAAACCCTGGGGCCAAACCGAGGAAGTTCTTGTCGATGAATGACTTGGCATCTGCTGGTAGCGCAAGCGGCTTGAAGTGAGCTCTGTTGGGGTCGAAGCACTGGCCTGGAGCGGGTCCGGTGCATCCCTTCTTGGACAAATACCGCATACACAATGTTTTAGTGCCCTGTGTGGGCAGCATTGCCAGCAGCTCGAGGAACTGTTGACGGCTATGGAGCTCGGTGATCGCGTGTGCTGTTGGGGCGGAGTCCAGTGTTAGATCGCCCCGTTTTGGCGCTCACCAGGGCGGTGAGGTGCCGTTCTTGGTGAGCTTGGTAGAGCTCCATGAGCTGGTCATCGTTGCGGGTAAATTCTTTGCTGATGCGTGCCGCTGTCTGAACGTTCGTGGCGATAATCTCACTGCGGGATTTCCCCAGCTTGGAGTTGATCCAAAAGACTAACATGTTACAAGTAGTCGCGTCCGGTCGGCACAGAACGGCGAAATGTTGCATGAACGTAGCACCGGCTATGATAAACTCGTACACGGTACTGTTGTAAAAGCCTTCCGCGATCAGCAGCAGGGTGTTGAGGGCTTCAACAATGTCTGCGATACTTTGCGGGGGTGCAGGCGGTAGAAGCGTGTTGGATCGACCAAAGGTGGTCATATTCACCGAGTTAGACGTAGGTTGTTGCTCGAGTTCTTGAATGAAGCGACGAAAATGCATCAGGGAAAGACCGCGAATACCAAAGCTGAAGTCATAAGCCAGCCGAAGCACCGGAGGGGTTCCGAGAGACTTGGTTCGGGATCCTTGTTGAGCGGATTCGAGGACACCTTGAGCATTCTTACCGATTAAAGTCGGGTGTGCCACGCCGTTGTGCACGTGTGTTTCCATCGCCGATGGTCGAAACGATGACGAATGTGTGTCCCTCACCACCGGACATGCCGGGACGTCGTCCTCGTCGGAGAAAACGAGATCTGGTCCGGCAGAGTCAGCATCGCGCTTGCGCTTGCGAAGCGACTTATTTTGGAGCCGTACGAGATCGATGTCGGTTTGTTCTGTCGTTGGTCCGTCCGCTTCGCTTCATCATCTGAGTCGCTGAACGCCATATTAAGGCTATTAGACATTGGCACATCATTGTTAGAGTTAGAAAGCAACCCAGGCGCGAGTGGTTTGGAGAGCTGTGGGTCCTTGAAGACGTCCGCTGGTGAATTGCTTCGCCGGTCGAGCTCGCAATCGACGATGTGTTGTCGGCGGACGAAGACTATTTCGAGTGTGTCCGGGCGAATAAGGGGGACTACCTCGTCCGGCGCAAAGGTACGCTGAGCATTGTGGAAACGACGTTGGTAGGAAGGCCTGTCCTGCTCTTACCACACGCCACAATGATCTCATTCTGGTGGTCCAACAGTTCGAGAGGGTTTAGAACCATGGCGTTTACTGTTGCACCTGTGCGAAGTGCGTAGTTCAGCCGGTCCACCGCGATCACACTATGAGGGGTTGTGAGCGAGATCTTGACGACGTCTTTAGTAAGACGCACGTGAAGAACCGTTATGCTGTCTTGCATACTGTATCCGGAGACCAGCCCGTATTCCCATAGATCACAGTTTCCCCCCGACGGCTGAATGAAAGCGATCGGGAGGCCAACGTACGACCCTGGCCAAAGTTCCGCCTCGTCAGGTGGCACTATACGTTGACGCAAAATAGAGGTCTTGACGTCGAATTCGGGCCCATCGACGCTGTTTTCGGGGCATGTCTTCCGCACGGTGGCCGAGTTACCATGGACCTTCGTAACTAGCAGGTACGTGAATCCTTCGAGCGTTGGAACATGTGTGGGTCCCACAAAGGCGATATCACCAGGGGCGACCGTCGTGGAAGGCAAAGTTGCTGTAGAACGAAGAGGGAGAGGGAGAGCTGATCTGGTGCTTGTTATCAGAGCGAGAAAAACTTGGGAATGAGCTACGTGACTACTCTAGGGACTCTGGCTGCAGGCGTCTCGTCCTCAGGACTAATCATACAACACATTTTGAAACTCCTTCCGCTCTATCCGGAAACCGGAATATCCACCGGATATTTACCCCAGCCTCCAACGACTACCAGCCGGCTCTCAGAGCACTGGCCGTGCTGGAACCTGCTGCACCTAACGCTGTCGCACCTGCTGCTGGCGCTGCTGAACACGACGCACAGCAACCAGCCGTGGCCAATGCACCAGCTGATGCTGGTAAGGAGCACGCCAATGTCAACACCGACGACAAGAAGAAGAAAGAATGGTGGGGTGGAGGCTTCGGGTGGGGAGGCCCTTGGGGAGGCTGCGGTGGATGGGGCCGTTGCGGCGGATGGGGTGGCTGGGGTTGGCCTCGGTGTCCTCGGTGGCTGGGGATGGTAGATGGCCGTCACCACCTCTACCAAGTTAAAACGCACAAGGCTCGGCCACGGTGGCCAAACTAAACAACGGCCTTCTTCTGTTGCATCGTTTAACCACTATCGAAAAATTGAGAATTCCAACTCGTTTTATGGCATCTGTCTTGATGTGCTTGTCTTCTCGGTAGCCTTGTCCACCTGAAAGTATGAATTGTCATTGCTTGGCCAATGATGCCGTTGTTGTCGCAGACAAGCGCCACAACAATCATTACCACGCTCAATGGTGTCAAGCCACCGCCAAGTAACAGCGAATACGAGCGGAAATAAGCGGCCAATCGACATTCATACCCGCAGCCGGTCAACTTAGCTTGATGCTTCACTTACTTCAGCTGCGTTTTAGTTCTTCTCTAACGCCGTCTTCATCTCCGCCATCACCTGCAGCACTATTAATTACTTCCCTCTAACTAAACCACTAACAGTGGTAGTCAGACTTGGATACAAGCCTGTTTCCAAGACAGATCCAACAATTCCATTGGACAAAATACCCTCACAACCTCTGTTTTAGATTATTTTACAGTGGGGGTACGTGATTCCAAGAGATCTTACCCCTGCCTTTTCCCTAGCGTAAGATCTCTTGGAATCCAAGAGATGTAACTAACCCTCCAATCCCGAGCTGATTGGTCGATATATGTATCTTGGAGTCGCTTCTTGTATCCAATTCTGACTACCACCACTGTTAGTGGTAGTCAGACTTGGATACAAGAAGCGACTCCAAGAGACATGTATATGCTAGTGGTTAGTCGTTTGTACTTCGATTGTTGCTGCAGCCAGTTGATTTTTGGATCAGACATATGTTTGAATAATTTATACAATTGGAATTGTGTGCTGTACACTTATTAATACAGCACAAACAAACCGAGCAAGATGGAGACCGCCGCCGAGATGGTAGCGTGGCTCGCTGCGTCGAATACACGACACGGACTAACCCGTTGGCCGTATTTACTCCATCTGTATTGACCGCAGAGTCCGATTCTGCAGGAGAAGCTGAACGACGTGCTGAGCAGGTACCCTTAGGGCAAAAATGACAAGTTCCTACACCATATTGCTGACCCATTAAAATGGATTTCTACTGCAGATACGACGCATTAGAGGCCATCCTGGTGTGCACGTCGGAGGGTGTTCCTCTGCTCAAAGGTACAGCTCGAATCTAGCTGTTCGCGCTGTATAAAGCGGCATTTTAACGTAATACTGTAGTATCCGCTGAGGAGAAGTCGGACCTGTCGTACGAATACACGGAGACTGTGCTGCCCACAGTCTTTGCAGGTGCAGCGGAGCAGGTGAGAACGCAGAACAATCAATGGCAATTGTACAGAGCTGACGAGTCCTGTGTCTGATAGGTCGGCAAGCTCAAGTTCGGAGCTGTGCAGAGCGTGACGACCTTCTTCGACGACGTGGTGCTGATCCACATCAACCACGCGCCTCTGGTCATCACCCTCGTGGCTCCCAACTCCCCACACATCGGTGCGCTGCACGCTCTGGCCAGCGAACTGCGCCCCGCACTGACGCCGCTCAAAAAGTGCGTCGAGAGCGCAGATGTGCATTAAAATTCAGCTAAAGTCTATACAGCTGCGTTAAAATGGAGGTTGCATCTAGGTAATTCTTAGTTTTTCCTTCAAACTTTACATTTCATCCGTCTTTTCAGCCACCGGACTCGCGTCTCGTCGGTGATGCGCGTCATAACTCACCAGCATGGCCTGAGGTTTCTCTGGGTAGCTGGCGACTGTAATGGCAGCAGGGGCGATCATTTCGTCCTGCTGAACTTCTCTGGCCTCAGCGTCGCTTGGAAGGAAACGCTCATTGTCATGGAGAAAACTCTGACTGAGTGTGCTGCTTGTTTCGGTGCCGCTAGCCTCGGCAGAGAACGAATTCGGACGACTGAGCGTTCTCATCCTGGGCTTCGTGTCTTCAACATCCTCTTCGTGCTCTTGCATTAGCGGCACTTTTTCAATAATTTCGTCGAGCTCCACGGTATCCGCCGAGAGCTTCTTGGTAGCGAGGATGTCCAGTTTAATGCACTGCCACTCGACACGCACGAAGTTCCAGATGATACGACGCACGACCTCTGCGACCTGCGAGACGAGCTTGAAGTGCACGCCACGGTGCATCCAATCCCACCACTTGGTGACCCACAGAATGCGCAGAATGAAGTCCACTACGATGACCAGGTAGTAAATCTTGCGTGGTCGGTAGGTTAATTGGTGGCGTAAGAAGGCCACTCTGCGGGGCAGTTTGGGCTGGCCGAGCCCCCAGTCCATTACGACGTCCCATAGGAACGAGTACAGCGAGTTGAATACGGCACACAGCAGGAAGAAGCTGCTTTGTTCGGGTCGTGCCAGGCCCATTAGCATCGGATACGCCCCCACCGAGATCACCAACAGACTTGAGCAGTATTTCATCGTGTTTAAAAGGTGAAGAAACCGGTCGTTTACGCTTTGAGTTCGTTGAAACGAGATTAAACATTGCGTCGCGCGAATACTAAAAAGTTAAAACAAAACAAACGTCAGAATAGAAAGATAAAACATGGTTAAAATGTCCAACGTACATGTAGGGCGTACTAGCAGCGAAGTACGGTAGTGGCGATTCCTTGAGCTTGGAGATATAGGACTCTCTCAAGTCTTGCGGGTCGCTGGTGAATGACATCAACAGCAGCATGAGCGCTATTGACAGATCCTGAATGAACTTGGACAGCGACGTCATCCCGTCGGCCATGAACACCTCAATAAAGGGCGTAGCGTGTGCAGGCAGCTTGAAGGAGAATTGCTGGAAGGGCCAGAAACACCGCGCCAGTTTGCGTAGTACGAACATGCGGAACTTGTAGTGCAGAACGTTAAACGGGCACAGCAGCAGCGCGGCGGCCACGATCGCGTAGCCCAATAGCAGCATCTCCATACGCGTCTCGTCGACGCCAAAGGTTTTGCCTCGCCGGGCCGCTTCTCCGTTAAACAGCAGCAATTGCACTAGACACATGAAGAGCGCTGTCTTGAAGACGCCGCCAGCCGTTGGCACCTCGTCCGGCCGCATGTCCATGACTCTATCGAAGGCCAAGTTGTTCTTCTTGAAGACATGCAGGTTGGTTGCCAGGCCCAGCAAAAAGGTGTTGACGGCCAGCGGTCCGCACACGAAGAACCACGTGTGGACATGGTACGGCGCCGGGAGCTGCTCCGCCATCTTGGCCAAACTGGGACTGACTAGGAGTGTGGTGCGTTCGACTGTTACAGTATCATTTAGGTTCTGAAACACACGCGATTGGGCAGTTAATAATAGACGAGGCGTTACGATTGGACGAAAATAAGACTGTTTTGACAAAAAAAACGAAGGGAATTACTGAGGACGAAGATGCCACGTACTGTACGTGGAGCAAGAATACATGTTAGTGAAGGATTTCTATTCGATTGGAGGTGACTGAGCAGTGATCTTTACCACTTTTTAGTAGTTCTAAATGGTAAGAAACACTCACTTGCGCACGTTCACAGCGTCCGCCTTCTTGATGAGCTCAATCATGCTGGCGTGGATGTCGCCCTTGTTGTTGGACACCACGATGTTGCGCGTGCTGAGCGAGAAAGGAGTGCCATCACTGTTGGTCACCTCACCGCCGGCCTCCTTCACCAGCAGCGCTCCGGCAGCTACATCCCAAGAGTTCAAGTCGAGCTCGAAAAATGCCTGCAACCATAACACACACAATACGTCAGAAAAATTCGACAATACCCCCTGGTACAGACAAAACCCACCGATTGACGTCCGGCCGCCGTCCATGCGAGTTCAATGGCCGCAGCGCCCTGTAGACGTAATCCTCTGCACTTAGCCGAGAACTCGCGTGCGCAGTCCAGCATGGGCAATCTCACGCTGTCTTTAGTACCAATACCGAAGCCCACAAGTGCCTCAGAGAACGAGGCCTCCTGACTAACATGCACTGGCTGGCCGTTAAGGAACGAGCCCTTGCCCTTCTGCGCCGTGAAGATCTCGTCACGGTACGGATCGTAGATGACGCCGACTACCACGTCGCCCAGATGCGCACAGGCCACGGACACGACGCTGGCTGGACGGTGGTGCACGAAGTTGGTGGTGCCGTCGATGGGGTCCACGATCCAGAGCCATTCCTTGCTCACCATATCGCGCAAGGCTTTAGCCGAGGCCTCGCTACCGGGTTCGACGCTCTCTTCACCCAGGAACTCGTGGCTGGGGAACGCCTCCTTAATTGTAGCGAACACGAGGTCCTGACACTGCTTGTCGACGACCGTTACCAAGTCGTCCTTGTTGGACTTGGTCTTCTCCACGCGCGACGTGCTCAGGTGCGACTTCATGTGCGCTCCGGCGGCGCGTGCGGCCGCGATGGCCACCTGCAGCATCGCGTTGACGTCCGTGAGGTTTGGAGCGGGGGTAGCCATGATTAGACTTGTGCTCGACGAGTCGTAAGTTGTAGTGATGCTGCACCTTTGGACAAACGGCATTGAAATACGATATTTACGGTACTGTGTTGCTAAATCTTTGATTGTGGGAATTGCTTCGAAACTTTCGATGCTCAAATTGTTCTACTGTAGAGCATTACAGTAGCGGACGAAATCAATAGTACAGTAAATACATTTGATGAAAGAGCACTGGAAGAGTGCGGGATCAAAACCTGCCCCCCGTCGTGGTACATTTACATTCCTCCATAGCATAATTGCTGCTTTTTATCGGTGTTGATGAGCGAATGACTCATTCTTCTCTTAATTAAGCCACTGGCGTCATCCCGTTTAATGCGTGATTCTCCTTACTGGCTGCATACCACGTACAAGACAACGCGTGTGTTAGAACTCCTGTTGTTGGAGTCAAATGCCAGCGTAAAATAAGCACATTAAACGTGCGGAGGAGCTTCCGAGGCAACAAACGCGCCACGATAAGCAGCAATACATGTGTAGCTTGGTAAATATGATCTCCATAGTAGAGATAGCCAGTAAGCAGCAGTGCCTCCACAGTCGTGCAGCGCTTCCCGTTGTACGTTTCGTACGCGAAATCATCGCAATCGTGAAAGAGTTTTCGGAACGGTGAGCCCAGACAATTCTCCTCGAACGAAGTAAGACGACTGTACTTTGGTCGACTATCAACGGGAACTGCTTGGTTTCTTTTGTTGGGGCTGGAGCGAATCGCCGCGATCTTCCCAGTCACAACGGCATTTCCCGTCGGATTGATACCTTTGAAGCTGCCTTGCGAGCCCCGAGACAACAGTACCGCACGCTTGACTTTCGGACTCGTTTTCTTCACTAGCATGGACGTAGTGATTGCCAGAAGACCCAGAAGCGTAGATAACAGGGTAATTATTGTCGGTGCATTGACTGTGAACATGATACACGCGTCGTTGAGGCCGCAGTATTTCTCACCAAGCGCTGATGTTTTACGTAAAATTTCAGCATTAGTTGACAGGATCGACTCCAACGGATTACGCTGCACGACACGCAGAGTAGTCACCACACACGCCGTGATGACAACTTGAGTGGCTTCCCACGTGAGTCGGAAGTGACGATCAAGTTGTTGATCTCCGGACCGCGCCTTTGCGAGGTTTATAATAGAATACGAGAAGGCGTAGAAACAGCACGTAAGATTTGCAAGTGACTCGGTCGTCAGCGTGCCAGTGGAAAACCCGAGCAAGTACAGATCCGAGTTGTAAATTAAATGATACGCAACTTCGGCAAGATAAACCACTTGTGTTTTGCCGTTTTGACATCGATACGCCCAGATCTGAGTCAGCAAGACGGACCTCTTGTGCGACATGACTTCGTACAGACTAACCATTCCCATGATAAAGATCTGCATGACGACTATCCCTGGCAACACACTGATACCCACTTTGTCGGCATATCGACTTCTGAAGGTGTTCATGTACATAGCGACGCGATTCGGTTTTGCTGCCGAGATCTCGCTCACCCATTCCCACTGTGAGTTATAGTAATTGTGAATGCATACGTCGCTAGTACTGCACAGTGGCATGTCGTCTGGAGATTGTACCATTAGTCCATAACTGGCCCAATGTTCCGAGATCTCGCATGAATTTTCGATGAAGACGCCCGTGGAATTCACCTCGTGTACCCGACAGGCTCCATAATATGCATGTAGTAAAGGTTCTAGCACGGAGTTAACCTCGTATTTTGTTTCGGAGGCTTTAACTCTGCGTGAGACTGGGGTCATACTGCTGTTGAAGCTGTAGGGAAATAATGTTAAAGCTTCGGGGACAACAGCCAGCAAGTCTCGGCCATTGGTGTCCAGCGCCAACTTTGAGCCGAGCAGTGTATAGTCCATGGGAACGTCAGGACGGCACTCGGTTATATCAGGAGCAATATTGATAGCCACCGCGGGGATCTCCCCGAACCCGGTGCTGTTTAGATCGATCGGGTACAGAAACAGTCGAGGGAGAGCCATGATACTCCACGTAGTTACGCACTCTTTTGCACGATCCACGCCAAGCTCAAGCTCTCGTCTTGTTTGCAGCGAAATACTGAGGTCGAGAGTCGTGATGACATCCATGATCTGCTGGGCAGTACCCGTTAGAACATTCATTGCTGAGCCCCATTCATTTACGCTGCTTTGACATAACGCATCACTGGCATCCAGAGACTCCCCAAGCGCAATAGCATCGGCACCGAGAGAGCTAAAGTTGTACAGTAAATCTGTTGGAGGTATGCCGGTAAATGCTGTAAAAGGGGGTCCGCTGGTGAGAGATACTTTATTGTACATTGCATACGTCAATAACACGATTTTGCAGGTCCCCAGACAGTCGGTGCATCCACCAGCCATTGATAAATCTTTCTCAGTAAACGCGAAGAAGCTGTTGTCAGAAGTGATGAGAAATGTAGCGTCTGGCGAGAGGTAGTCTGTTGCGGTGAACAGCAGCAGCAACACAATTGGTCCTACAACCGTGCGTCCGAAGATGGCTAGACAAGCTCCAAAGACGGAAGGATGCAGCAGGGTTCTCCATCCCTGTTCCTTGCGACGAAGTCTCTCCCGCTGATAGTAATTTGTCGCCCATTTCTCCGAAGTAACTGAATCCAGGTCAGCAACACGACCACGAGCTTTACAACGCATAGAGCATAGTCGGCTGATCAAGTTTTGAGCGTTTGCAGAGTCACAGCTCGCGATCATTGTGACTATCCGCCACAGCTAAGAGGGCTGCAGCTGCCATCCCTCCTTTCTAATAATGCTCACACTGTACACAGCGATCACGCTTGCTTTCTATTAGTGGCCACTCATACTCCAGGTATTTTGAGCTGTGGTAGTTGACACGCGTTATTTTAGTTCTACCATGGAATGTTCGTTCTATTCATAGTAAGTTACAACATACTTCGAAGTACATAGTTTATTCACATTTTGTCACTGGGGTAGAGACTCTACACACCCCTAAAATGTACTACCCATTTATCTCAGTCTTTTAGCTTAATATTATTACCAAGCGTAAAACTACATATTATTACCAAACATAACCCAATATTATTGGGGAGCAGATACGCTTGAAAAAAATAAACTTTTTACAGGTTAGTTTTGCAAAGATTATTTCTTTTCATAGCAGTACTACTGTATTACTACGTAGGATTATTGTACATTTTTGAAGAAGCTACTTCGAAGTATTAGGCACTCTAGGGCTGTGAAAGACACACGTACACACATGTCGAATAGAAGAAAGACATACCTCTGTTATAAAATGCTCGTGCTATCCAACACTGTTCCTAGTGACAGCAGCAAACTTTTGGCCTTTATTGTGTCCTACGGCGGGGGGCAAAGTGGGGTGAACTACTTCAAGGGTGCACCTGAATAACCAGCTTACATTGCGCGTGGCGCGTCTTCAGCTTCGCGTATGCATCCAAAACTTTCTTGAACGGATACACAGAGTCGATCACTGGTTTAGCCTTTCCGTTTTCAATATACCCCGTAATAACTCCGAGCGTTGTCTCCGAATTTTCGACGGAGCTGACAAAACCAATAAGCTTGGTACCAAATTGCGATTTCTTGACCGGCTCAGGCATCGGAGCCAAGGTGATAAAGCGACCCGTGTTCTTCTTCAGCACTAATTGCGCGCCGTCGTTGCAAGATGAGGGCTCCACACCAACGTCGTACAGTACATCTACCGAGTGAGGCGGCAGGACTTCTCCCCATTTGTCTTTCGTGTAGTCAATAACTTGGTCGGCACCCAGTGATTTCACGAGCTCAGCGTTTCGAGTGCTCGTGGTGGCAACGACACGAGCTCTAATTTCGTGCGCAATCTGGATTGCGAACATCCCCACGGCACTGCTACTACCCAAAATGAGCACAGTTTGGCCCTTTCGGAGCTCCGCAAAGGTTTTCATACCAGTATACGCCGTTAGCGCAACCGTAGGCACAGCTACCGCTTCATTGAAGTCTAGGTTACTAGGCTTCAGAGCGACGAACTCTTCGTCCACCACCAAGTACTCGGCTAGGGTGCCGATGGCGTTCAGTAGAGTACATGTGTACACGGCATCGCTCACCTTGATACGCTTGACATCACTCCCGACCTCAACAACTTCACCAGAGGCGTCACAGCCAATTTTGAAAGGCTCCTCACCAGACGGAGCTTTACCGAAAAACGTTTGGCCCATAGATTCCACCAGTTTGTAGTCCATGGGGTTCACAGCAGCACTTCGCACCTTAATGCGGACTTGATGAGAGCCAAGAGGTTGCTGCGACAGACCGGACTGAAGCTTGAGCTCCTTCTCCATCGGGCCGTACTTTTCGTACTGGTACGCGCGGAAAGTCTGCTGGATCGACATTTTTTCTCGGCTGAGTAAAGGCTCGATAAACAATTTTTATCTGGTTTAGAGCTTGGGTCGCGGTGACTTGAAAGGTCGAGGCCCAAATTGGAGGTGAGGCAAGACATGCATCGTGCTGTACCTCGAAGTACAATGTAGCTTGGCCGGTGCTTCGTCGTGTGTGGCCGCATCTGATGATTCCACCAGATTCGGTATGACCCACGTTGGATTTTTAAGGACCCCCCCCTGAAAATCCTGGGTAAACCACCCAATTGGATTAGTTTATGCCCGCCATTTTATACAGGTACCGGTACAAGTTTCCCGCTGAATCAGACGTTTGTAGTACAGTACACACAGTAGCTATTAAAAAATATTTTAATAAACCACGATTAAAGGTTACATGTACATCATTTTCCAAACGTGCGACTAAACATTATTGCCACTGGCAACGTACATCACTTTGCAAAAGAGTGACTAAACATTGCTACCAGTGCTAGTGACAATAATGTTTAGTCCCACATTGGATCGATTTATTTCGCAGCCTTTTGAACGCGATTATAAAAATACATGTAACAAAGCGTTTGTCCAACACCGCTTGACAAACGCTATTACATGTAATATTATTAAGACGCCTGTACTGTAGCGGTGAGAAAACGTTTGTTCCGGCGCGTAAGTAAAACCAGTCCACTTATTAAAAATGCTCCTGTTGTACATGTAGTACAGTACAACTTGTACGGGGTTGACCGCGTGTCTCATAGACTATCATTTTAAATGAGAATTCATCAACATCGGTAAAAATCAGTTTCAAACATATTATTTTGCAGCGATGTTGCAGCGGCACCATCGCTGCGGTGTCAGACCCCCACTATGAGTAGGCGATACTACTTAAACTGATCCTCCCTTGATCGTAAGCGGGAAATATAGATTGTCGGAGAAACGTAGGCGGTATCTTGGACTTTGTATGCAATAGTAGAAAAATTAGCGGAGAAAACGTCAACATTGGCAAAATGTTGGCTCACAGAAATACTATTCAGTCTATGCACTAAAAAAAGATCAGCATTTATTCAATTTCGTAGCCAGGGGTTCCTACGCGAGACAAATGCACAGGATTGGTGGTAAATTTGTGAGTCCTACGCATGAAAAATGTTAGTTTTAGCAAACTGGGCAGCCCCGTCGAGGCCCCCGATGCACAACAGGAACCCGCCGAACCAACTACAAGATCAGGGCCCGTAGCAGTCGACGGAACGAAGTGGTCAGCACCAGCAGCATATTAACCCGGCCATACTGTATAATCAGAGCCAGTAGCAGCGCTGACAGAAGCAGCACCACGACCTCACCAGTGGGCCACGCTCACCGATAGCCCATTTACAGGCACGGCAGCATTGGCGAACATCGCAGACATCCGTGGCAAGCATAACAAACAGCATCTCGAGGCTGCCGTCGGCCCTCTCGAGCAGCAGTATCTCGACGGCCGTGTTGGCCAGTAGACCAACAGTCGCTTCTCCACGGCCGAGTTGGCCAGAAGGACCAACAGAATCGCAACAGCCGTGCTGGCCAGCTTCGGATCTACTGTTAGTCTGATGCATGTACGAAAGTCGCCGCTGATTAAGTTGCATGCATCAAATAATAAGATGCGTGCACCTTTAGTCAACAAAATGAGCGCTTTGACAAGATGTATTTAGCGGAAGCAGAATTTATGCTAGGTGCCGCCAAGAAGGCGGTCGTCTCAAACTACAACTGTTATCACAGTATCGTCGTCGAATACCTCTCTAGAGAAGTGGCCTTCAGCTCACTTAATTAAGCTGGATTCGGCTTCATGTGTGAAATTGCATTTTTACGCTTTTTTTCAGGAACATTGATACTATGCGCGACAGATGAGAAGCCTAGGATCGTTGTCCGAACGTTGTAGCGCTGAAACATCGCGTTATCACTGAAGTACACGATTTGAACTACGGTGGGCATCCCGGCGCGGACCGCACATACCTGAAGCTACGTATTGGCCTCGGATGATCCGTACGATCAGTGAGTACATTATCGGCCATGAATATTGCAGACTAAACAAGCCTCGATTAGCGAAGCCGCCTGGCCTATTGGAACCTCTGCATATTTCAGATGAACGTTGGCGTTCGATTTCGATGGATTTCGTCACAGACTTACCAGACACGAAGGGCGGGAAGAACTCGATTTGGGCTGTCGTGGATCGGCTGACAAAGCGCTGCACTTCATAACGACGCCAAAGACGGTTTCTGCTCAAGAGATCGCGGTCCTGTTCATTGACAGTATCTGAAAGCTTCATGGTATGCCCCCAAGAAGTCGTCTCTGATCGCGATTCCAAGTTCATATCCGGGATTTGGAGTCAAGTATGGAAGCCGGACGGTAGCATACCGGACCCAAGGTTACGGACAGACGGGGAGAACGAGCCGAACACTTGAAGAGTATCTGCGTAATTTCGTGTCTCCAAGACAAGACGACTGTACATCTTGTTATCGCAGACTTTGCTATCAACTCAGCAGCCAACTCGAGCCTCAAGATGTCGCTGACATTGGCTATGCCCCGCACAGTCCACTCTCTGCTGTTGTTGGATCAAGTCAGCGAGGGAGCGCGGGAGGGGGGGGGGGTCTTCAGTTTACTAAACACCAGACGACAGTACTGCGTCAGTGTCAAGATGTACTAGAGGAAGCTCAAGCTCGTATGGCAGATGTGTCCGACCACGGGCGCAAGAAGCAAGAGTTCAACGTTGGTGATCAAGTGTACCTCTACGCCAAGAATCTGGACACGGCACACACGGGGATCCCCAACTCGCGCAAGCTCGACCCTCAGTGGATCGACTCCTACTCAGTCGTGCTCAATGTACATTAACATGCGTACGAGATCAACTTGCCGCCCGGACTAAAGCTGCACCCGGCCTTCAACGCCGCCATACGAGCCGCCAACGCGACTCTCGCGACCGCAAGACGTGATCCTGCTCGACGGAAAGGTTGGGCAGAACGTGGAAGCTGTCATCAGCAAGCGTCTGCGTAAAGGACCCGTGCATTGCCTCATTCGGTGGGTAGTGAGGCGAAGGCGACTTATGAGCCGCTCGAGAACCTGCACTAAGTGATGGGTCTGATTCAAGCATTTGACTGGCGAAGACGCTTAAGAGATCAAGAATACGACGACGGAAAGTACCCATGGATATTGGTGCAGCTCGACGGACACGACGGCATCCCAAGGTTCAAGATTAACGTTAATAACGCTCAAATTCCAGGTGAATGTTCAAGGTATACAAATTTCAGGATCATGTTCAAGTTTCAGGCGCAAGTTCAAGGTATAGACAAGATCAATATGAAAAGAAGCAATACAGTAATCAAATTGGCCTACGTCTTGTCGGGACCGGTATTTTAGCGAATCAGAACGCGTCTAACGAACCACACCATCGCCAGCCACGGAAAAGACATTCCAACAGCGACATCTGTACGATGTAGTCGTGTCGTCACCTGGAGCATGAATGCGTGCGATCTGCGCTGAGGGCCCGGGAGGACACCTGCGCATAGGTACGCGCCGGGCGCTAAAGACAGGTAGTCCAGAGGAAGAAGACATGAACGCCGTCGAGACGATACTGGACCTGGTTCACGCTGATCGTATCGTCGAAGATTCTGCAGCAGTTGGTGGATGAACGTCCACAGTGTGGACCACACGACTCCCGCGGAAGTGATTGGGGTTTCCGTTTGAGCACACGCACGGTACAACTCGTCGACAGCAGTTTCCGAATACCAACCGAGGATCCCGAGGTCGTCAGCAGCACGATCCAGCGCGCGAAAGGTGCAACGGCCATCATTGGAGGCTCCCATGGCCTGTGAGAAGTCGCCCGGCTGCGATAGGGCGAACTCGGCGAAGGCCATAGGTCCTCCTGTTGCTTTGTACCCACCGTCTAGCTCAAGATAACCGTCCTCTTCGAGAAACCAGTTAGATTACCAATAACCCTTTTTTTCTACCGCAATAATTTTCTCAACATACTATCGTGAGTCTCGGGTTTACCTGCGCGCCAAGTCGGTCGGGGATGGCCCAGACATGCCAGCGAGAGGTTGTCGCAGCACTACGGTCGAGGCTGTCTTTTGTTGAGCTCGACGACATAGTGACGTGCGTTGTGTGCATCGACCAATCGACCGGGACGCAGTCTGCTTGGTACGTGCCATGGCTGGCTCTCGACGGAGCGAGGGGTTGCGTGACCAGGAACACGAGGTGTAGCAAGGCAGCGGACTTAGTGAAGGTGGCGTAAGTAAGTGGCCAACTGAGGAGAGACCAAGGCCAGTGAGATGATGCGATGGCGAAAACTAAGGCTCGTTGTTGAAGACAAGAAGCGAGGATGAACAACGGCCACATAAGGACGAGCAACGGACACATTCCGGCTAGAAACAACAAGTATGAGGATGTTGGAGGGGTGAGTGTATCAACCAATCTATTTGATCAAGATTGATGTATACTACTTTAGATGCAGATGTTAACTAGTAGAGGACTCTCTCAACCAACGGTTAGATTGAGGGCAATTAATCGGCAAGACCCGCTCACTTCGTTTTCTTCCCACCAGATCCCAGCCTGCCTTCCTCATGGGCCAGTTTGATATAACAACGCCACCGCCGGCGTTGACTTACTGAATTATCCTGTATTTTGTGACAGAGACAAATAATTAGAAACAAAAATGCCCAAGACCTGCTCAAGAACAATTGGTTTGAAGATACAAAAACTCCAGGATCCCCCTCCCACACATCGTTTTTAAAGTCGCAGATCGATTTCCTTTCGTGGAGAATGATTTTTTATAATATTTTTGGGTCTAGTTTTTAAGCTTCAACGCACCAAATTGAAATTACAGTTCGAGGCTATGGTAGAAGAAATTAGACAAGCCTCCTCCTTACCACTCAATGAGGGCACTGAAGACGAAGAAATGGCGGTTGACTACCTCACTAAAATGCATCCAAGTAGTTGGACTGTGGTGGACAATTTCGCGTCTTCATCGTGCGTAGAGGCCTGGTACAAGTTGGAGTGCCCCGATATTCACCAGAAAAAACACTCTTCGAGGTTCGCACGATCACTAACATTGAAGGCCTCAACAATGAATACAAACTTTCCAGTTTTCAAGATAGCTCCCACAGGCCGCCCTGGAAAAATTCTGCCACAACGTCGCGAATTTGTTTTGCGCTATCAGAGATGAATGCAAAATTGACTAAAAGTCGGTAGTAGCGCTCCCTTTGTAGAAGAGAAGTTCGAAAAAAACCCTAGACAGGTGCAACAATCAGTACAAAAACAGAGTGTCTCTCTTGTCGTGGTACACGAAACCTATACAATCCACCGTGGGCCTCTCAATAATTCCAGAACAATTCTCAAAACATTAAACTCGACGTGTGTATTGCAAACGAAACTTGTAATCGGTGCAAAACTAACACACAGCTCGCCATTTGCTGCCGCCACGTGCTGCCAGCGGTATTCAATTTGGAGTGACTCGCTGTGTTGCTTCGAAACCCAGCACCGAACAATTATTTTCTCCTGCATGCTAGCTTGATAATTACCAACAACTGTACAAAACACAATAATTGCGTTTCCGTAGGAGTGCGACCCCAAAACCGACATAACAATTTGTCCTTTTCAGACCTACCGCCAAGCTGGGTCTAGATCGGCTGTTCGCCGGGCACCACCGCAAAACGCATCCTCAACAGGGGAGAAGGCGGCCGACTTGTGCACATAGTGGTGGGAGCGTCGAGGTAAAACATTTCACGTCATCCAAGCGGTATGGATTTCGTGATATGCCGAGTTTAAACGAGACTTTGCCTTGTATTTAGAGAAGAACTGACTGATTTATCCGAAACGAAACGACGTCCGGCCATAGACAAACAACTGAAGGTAACGTTTTAATTAATATTTACATATGGTCTTTTCTTAAGTGTAACCGATTGGTCGCAGGCATGTACACTTAAGTTCCGTTTCCTGTAGCTGAAAACGATTATCGACAGTACTACTGCACACGTGGATATCCAAAGGTAAATGTGTGCGAGTTCACACATCGTACCGCTCACAGGGTGCGAAATACGCATTTTTGCATTTGTACCCGCGATGCGAGCGGTGTAATGTGCATCAAGACAAGAAACGAGGTGGGCTGTATGTTTTTAGAGTTGCTAGTTTGGTTTTATAAATACTAATTAAAAATTGGGAACACAAAAAAGAACTCTTCTCCACACTGATCGACAGGTTCCACTTCTCGCACTCTTCCAACAGGCGATCTACCTTGTCGCACAGCTGATCCCACGACTCCGCTGTCACCAGAATGTCGTCGATATACGATCTCCGGCCTAACACATATGGGGAACCCGGATCTTCGGAGTCTCCATCTTCAACTTGTATTTAGAATATTTACGATACAATGATGAGAGAACATGTCGCTAACCCTGTGTCAAAGGGTGAACAAGTGGACTGCTACGGCAAACGCAATTACTAGTGAGTAATCCTACTGAGTCCTTGAACTCCAAAACATGTTGGACAAGAGTTGTTGGGTGGACACTGCTTGGAATTAAAGTAACTGTTTGCTGAGTTTCAGGTTGTGATCTCTTGAACCAAGATGTTCGAAATTACTCTATGGCATGATACTGAGAGCACGGTACTGAGAGCAATCTAGATAAGTTTACCGATCCAATTGTAGCTTTCCTCTACGAAGATAGCAAAATCTGCTGAAAACTAAGGTCGGTAGCATATATTCACAGCACATAATACATAGGTAAGATTTTGGTTGCTTAAGTAGCCTGCATGACAAAAGAATTAATATTACATCCAAAATGAAAATAACGTTATTAATTCGACAATTAACGTTAAACGCGCAGCGGAGACGGCAAAACATTAACAGCACGAACTTTAAGTATTTTTTTTACTAATGAGCCCTTAACCTTCTAGTAGAGCAAAATTTTTGAAAACGCCGTTTGGCTGCGAGGACCGGCCTGTCATTATTCCCCCCATTAGCCAGTTCCAAAGCTTCAGCGTAGCGAGCACACAGGGGAGTAATGTTGAACAGCGCTGCAAATTGAATAACGCTAAATCCGGGCCGTAGCGTGCTTCTATAAACTTTCATGAAATGAGCGGGCGAAGGATATATTGCAGTTAAGGGCGTTTTGATTAAAAAAACGATTTGGCGCAATTTCTAACTAAACCAATGAATGATTGAAGATGATCTGTGCGCGGTAATGGAAATCGGCGATACCGTTAAAATAATGAGGAAATGCCCTACACACTGTGCCTACATGTAGTACATGTTGACAATACTCTATATGATGAATAAAATTTGATTTAGTGCAACATCATCTACCATTAACATTAAAATAAAGTGAAAATTGACCCGCCGCAGCGAAGCGGGGGCTACTACCAGTACTACTTTAACTAGCCATGCCCATAGCGCTAGTTAACTCTACAGTACCCGAGTACCCTGTCTGTCCGTTCACTGGTCCTGCGCCACTCTCTTGCAGGTTGTACCCCTCTTATTACCTTTTCACCAGCAACACTTTAAACTGTACAATCTCCCACAACATTGATTTGCGCTACCATCCTGACTGCATCAGATAATCAAGTTTAGACAAATAAACGCATTCTGATTGGCTACTTACTAAAAGCGTTTTCGAACTTTACAGTAATAATTCGAACATAAGCGCGGCACCTGCAATACTTACTCTAATCGGTTGCATGACCACACCGGATATGTGCCTTCCGATTGGGCGAAAGACAAGCATTTGTCTGGAGAACGAAACAGAACAGTTGGCTGAAGACCACCAGGCCGGTCCTGTTCGGTTCAGATAATTAAATTTTAAGGCTAAAAATTGTCCTAAGTACTGCAAAAGGGGCACGGTAGTGTTTGGGTTTCACCGCCACCGCTTTTGACTCATTTTATTTGAGACAACGGCAAACAAAATGTTGCAAATACGCCTTTAGAGTTATTGAGATAATCGACCTCAAAGTCGACTGACATAAAATCGTACATAAGAGACTTCTGAGAAACAAGTTTTTTATTTCCAATTTCAAGAATAAAAACCGGGTGCATTGATTCACACCGCGGCTCAATCCCAAACAGTCAGATCCAAAAGCACTCAGACCTAAAAAGATGGGCACACACGCATCCGCCAATTCGCGATCGATGGTTGTGCCTCCACAGACCGGTGCTAAAGAAGCACGAGAGCCTCCAGCCTGCGCCACAGATGCAGCTCGTTGCGACGAAGACGAAGAGCGCTCGGTGGTGGCACTTCGCTGCGGGGATGATGCAGACAGCGCTCAGCTAGATGGATACGCGAGTCCATCTGACGACTGCTCGGACGCTGGTGACAGCCGGGCGCGGCAAGTGATATCTGCTCCAGTATGAAACATGACGGCTGTGACGACAGCGATTTCTCTTTCGATTCTGATAGTGGAGGTATTGACAAAGAGGAACTTACTGCAGACAGCGGCATATATGATGATGAACCGGAGGAGGATTTTGTAACGTTTTGTTCGACACAATTCTCAACGCGCAAGTGACCAAGGTGATTCAGCGAGAATAAGTGTGGAGAGCATAGAGCAGAGCGATTGCCTGTAAGTAAAATTTACTGGACACTAACTAACTGTTAGTACCATATTTGCTAGCTGTAAGCGCTAGAATAAGTGAGCTTGTCTTGTTTTTGCTAAGTACATATTAGTCGTTAACCGTAAACAATGCTACCACGTGCTGCAACTAACATACCGGTACACAAAATAGGATTGCATGAAGGTTTTCCGTCATAGCTAGTAGATATAAAAATTATCCTACGTGCCTAGGAGTTTGGTGAACAATCAGACAGATCCGTTATTGCATATTCATGTAGCATTTTGTACTAGACACTAGTTAACTTTGATTTACCCGTATAACCGACTATACAGACAGTGTAAAGGGAGTGCACTAGACAAGGTCAAAGAACTGGAGTCTCTGTTGTGTTCATTATCTCACATGACTAAAGCAGAGCAGGCCACAAGCCTGTATGTTCAACGACCAGTTTAACCAAACTCAATATACTTTCTTAATACCCTCCAATAGAGAGATGCGCTCAGCCGTTGGCAAAAAGAGAAGTGAGCTTCCTTTAGTAGCTAGACCATCACCGCGCGAGAGGTGCCGCCTATTGAGGGCTTCCCCTGTGTAGGTTGTTTATCTGCACTTATTGGCTGTTTATTGTGTCTCATGATGGCTTCACCCATCCTTATTGGTGAATCCGCCTTTCTGACCGGCGGGCACTTCCCACTAGCCGGTAGGCTTGCTGGCATTACATCCATCATTCTAACACTCATTCTAACACTCCCACGAAGTGTTTATCGATGTCAGAATGTTTTTATACTCCAATCGGCCTCTCAGTATTGTAAACAGCTTTGTAGTAAGAGCCTGTGTTAGAATGTCTGCTGCCATACTAGTATTCAACAACCAAATGTCCCTCTTCGACTAAATCCCGTGTAAACAAGAACTGATATTGGGTGTGCTAGCTAACGGTATGGTTTTCTGGGATCTTAGTAATGCTGATAGCTGACCTGCTATCGCACCATACTTACACAGGCTTCGTTTGAGGCCCATTTTCGATAGCAAGTACCGCAACCATTCGCATTTATTTGCACCTTCACTCAGTGCGATAAGTTCCGCTTCCGCAGTGGAAAGGGGAGCACAACCTGTTTGTTACTACACCATGCAATTCTGCAACCAGCCCTTTTAATCAAATATCCTGTGATTGATTTACGTTATTTTGGTTGTCACGCAAATTTCGCGTCAGAATACACTTCATAAGCCACGTCTCTATATTTCCCATCAAGAAACAGACCGTACGTCGATGCCACTTTCAATTATTTCAGTACTCTCCTAGCTGCTTCCCAATGTGCTTTGTTGTAGCATGACAAGTACTTGCTCAGTCCCCTTACTGTATTTTCAATTTCTGGTCTTGTTCCACTCACTAGATACTGTAGCGACCGTACTAATCCTATGGAATCAATGTTTTGGGCGGTAATTTGCCCAGCCATCATCTTAGTTTTAGGCTCGAGCCAAGACCTGTGACTGCTACTACTGAACTGTTCTTAAAGTTAAACTTCTTCAGTAGCTCTAATATGTACTGGTGCTGCGAGATAGACATTGTCTTCTCTACTCCGTTCCGTTTGACTTCCAACTTTACAATGTAGCTACGTCCTACATCCTTCATCCAAAATCTCATGGATAGTTCTGCTTTGACTTTGTGGATCAGTCGCATACCTTTTGACATAATCGCTAAATCATCAACATATAAGACTTTTGCATCTACGTACAGAACGCTTTGTTGCACCGGATAAAACCTAACTTGGTGAGGAACTTATGAAGGACCTACGGGGTGCTTGCTTCAATCCATTTATGCTCTTCTAAAGCTCGCATATTAATCCCTCTTTGCCAGGGGTATGGTATCCAGGAGACTGTCTCATATATATTTTCGTATTCTCTTCCATTGTTCCATTTAGAAATGCCGTGTGGACGGCCATTTGGTGGATGTGACAGCTCAATATAGTGCCAATGGCTAATACTAGTCTAAGCGATTCAAAATCTAGCTACTGGCGCGTATAGCGCATCGCAATCAGCACCAAATTCTTGGTGCCACTAATCTAGTCTTAAACCGCTCAACAATCCCATTTGCATGGTATTTTAGCACTAGTATCCAGTGACACGGTAGTGACTTTCTGTTAGGCTATATTTGTGCTAATTTCCACGTACCATTGTCAATAAGAATTTTTTACTCAAGGTCTAGCGCTTGTCGCCATTGCTTACCATATGAACCTCTGAACGCTTCTTCCACATCCCGTGGAATTGGAATCTTATTCTGGACCATATCTTCCACAAGGACTGTATCCAGTTGTGATTGAAAGCAGACATATTCCCCGAAACGGGTTGTTTTGGTGTCTTAGCAGGTGCTCCTTTTGCTTCTACTAACCCTTTCTTTCTTTTGGGCGCTACTTCGGCTTCAGCTGTATCTAGTTGCCATATAGATTTTCGCACTGTTTGAGTAGTTTTTGTGTTCTTAACATTGATGTCTGTGGCTTCACCGAAGGCATGTATCACTAGCTAGTACTGTGCTGTGTATCGAACATTACATCCCACGAATAAATTAACTTTTTGTTTTACACATCTAGTAGCCTGTAGCTTTTGTACGTATCCAATAGTCCCAAAAATCTGCACTTTACGGCACGAGCAGACAGCGTCTTGTCCTTTCGTAACTGTTCTGGTCCGCAAAGCAAATACGACCCCAAATATGGAGATCACTAACATGCGGCACTTTGTTGTAAGCCATTGCATATGGTGTCTTGTTTCCCAAACGGTTCATAAAGATCCTGTTCTGCACGTGCGTCATGTACATATGTACTTCTGGCCGCCATACCAGCATCATTTAGTGCGCAGCATACTTTACTATTTTTGGTCTGGTGACCTCGTTCAGCCGCACCATTTTCGTCTGGACAGTATGCATTTTGATATTTGAAACACTATATCTTTTGTTTTGGAAAACGTTGTGTAGGCCTGGTCAGCAAACTCAGCACCTCCATCTGATCTTACGCGTCGAATTGTAAGCTTTCCTTCGCGCTCTAGCTGTAGGAGTTGTGTTTTAACTTTGTCATTGACCTCCCCTTTATTTCGTAGCACGTATCACCAACGCCAACGAAGATTGGTCGTCAATTATACTCAGAAAGTATCGTATCGTTACCACATTCATGGTCTTCATAGACCCGTTTGTGTCCATACGAATGGTGCTTATAGAATGCTCGTCTCGAGATCCATGGAGGTTTTATATAAGACATCCTTCTCATTTTAATTTCTACACGTTGAGCAGAAAAAATATCTTTCTCAGCTTCGAACTCTCAGCGTATGGTATGTCTTTTACGAGTTGGTTGCTTATCATTTCCATGAGTTTTTCTGTGTTAATGTGCCCAAGGAGCACATACCATTCTTTTATTAGGCTCTCAACTTTACTAAGGGTTTGGGATATCCAATGGTTTGCAAGGCATTACTTTAATAGCGCTCTTTGCCTTTCTCTTATTATTCAATCTTGCACATAGTGTGCTCCATTGTATACCTTTGCTACAAACATTAGTTTGTGCTTCCACAAAACAATTTTGCTGAAACCACTATCACTTGCTATAGTTTGGTACTCCGCCTGATTTTATCCAAATTTCACTCAAAATATTTGACTTTGCGTAGGGCACTGATCCAAACTGTATTGATTTAATCCCAGTTGGAACCATTAATATTTTCTCCCCAGGCAACAAGCCTACCAGTAGATTTGTTGTCATTTATCTCGATGACATTTGCATTTTTTCGAAGAGCATGGAGGAACATATGGAGCACTTGCGTGCAGTCTGTGAAGTACTGCGCCGCGACAAGCTGTATGCCCACTTGTCGAAGTGTTCGTTCGGCCAGTCAGAAGTGGCATTCCTAGGACACATGGTGTCGCAGGCAGGAATAAGTGTTGACCCAAGAAAGACGGAGGCAATTGCCAAGTACCTAACCCCGACGAATAGGAAGAAATTGTTGAGCTTCCTAGGTTTAGGAGGATACTATCGTAGATTTATCCACGATTTTGCCGAGCTTGCCCGACCGTTACGAGAGCTGACGAAAGCAACGACTCCGTGGAACCGGACCAAGGCTGCGGATGAAGCCTACTTGCATCTCAAGCTAGCACTTCAGCACGCACCTACGCTTACGCTACCAGATTTTGACCGACCGTTCATTGTGACAACGGATGCGTCAGATCATTGTATTGGTGGTGTGCTTTCGCAGTGAGACGGAGCAGATCATCCCATCGCTTTCTACTCGAAGAACCTGGATGTGCATGAACGTGGATGGCCTACCCACGAGAAAGAATTACTGGCAATCAAGGTCGCAACAGAGAAGTGGAGGCACTATCTGCATGGTCGCCCATTCGATGTGTATACGGATAACTCAGCGTGTTCGTGGATGTTGCATCATCGCGAGTATCTCCCAAGATGGCTCGCTTCTTGACGCATTTTTCACAGTTTGAGTTTACGCTACATCACGTCAGGGGCAAGGCAAATGTGGTAGCAGATGCTCTATCACGACCTCCACGTGCTGCCAAGGAAGCGGATGAAGATAAGGACCCGCCCCTTCCGGATGTGACGTATGAAGTGCACGAGTGCAACGAGGCTTGTGAGAAAGATGCCGCGCACATCATCGACCATCGAGTTCGATCAGCAATTTTACGGAGCCTTTTGGCTCAGGATTCTCACCTGTTACTCGACGATGTCGACTTACGGGGGGAGAGTCGTCCGATTGGCGTTCCGCAACAGCAAGTCAGCAGCATCGATTATCATTTCGTGAGTCCGCACTTGGCTCCGGAGACGAAGAAGAAATTTCAACGCGGATACGCGACAGACCCTGTATTCAAGCAACAGTGTTCTAAGGGGACGGAAAAGGAAAAGTTCGTCAAGCATTATGGTCTCTTGTTCTTCAAGCGGAAGAAAGATCATACGGTTTACCGACTATGTGTGCCGAAGTCGAAGAAACTACGTACAAACGTCAAAATCGAATTTCATGATGGACCGACGTCCGCTCATCCTGGAAGTCGTTGTACGCATCTGAAAGCACCGCAATGGTACTATTGGCCAATCATGGACCAAGACATACGCGAGTACGTGCGCACATGCGAGACATCTACACACATTAGAAGTCCAGTAGCCAGAAGAAGAGTGGTATGCTTATACCGATTCCTACACCAGAGGAATGCTGGGATGTAGTATCAATGGACTTCATTACGGGCTCGCCAGCATCTGAAGGGTATGTTTCTATATTCGTCGCAGTGGACAAGCTGTCCAAGCGAGCGAAATACGCACCGACATATCCGACGGTAGAATCCAAGAACGCAGCGAATGTCTTCTTTGAGACTGTGGTGAGGCACCCCGGGTTACCGAAGGTTATCATCAGTGACCGTGACTCCAAGTTCCTCTCGAACTTCTGAAGGTCATTGATGAAACTGATGGGTGTCAAATTGAGCATGACTACGGCGCATCGAGCTCAAGCAGATGGCCAGACTACGCGTCAGAACCTAGTGCTTGAGGACGCACTACGATGTATGGCGTCGTATCATGGCGATGATTGGGTGAAGCATCTCGGAACAATAAAGTTTGCACACTTCACTCTGGTGAACGCGTCAACGAAGAAAACTCCGTTTGAAGTAGACACAGGACGCAAGGCGTCTAATATCGTGGCAGAAGAGATGAAGGACCTGCTACAAGCTGAACATGACGTAACTCTAGCAGAGTACGCCAAGAAGTTTGCCAAAGAACGGCAAGAGATCGTAGAACAAGCGCAAGACAATTTGCAAGACGCTCAAGAACGACAGAAGGAGTACTACGATCGTAAACGCAGACAAGTTGTTTTCAAACAAGGCGACTTGGTGCTGCTCGACACGAAGAACTTACCGCTGAAGACAGTAAACAAGAACACGGAACTGAAGAAAGCGATCTTAGCGGCTAAGAAGGTTGGACCTTTCGTAATCGAGCGCATGGTGAACTACAACGTGGCGAAGTTGATTCTTCCGCGAGCAATGCAGCGCCTGAATCCCACGTTCAACGTCGAATTGTTGTCGCACTACTTAACGAACACGACGGCATTTCCAAACCGCCCCATTCCGAAGGCTGTGCCGATCTGGTGAAGAGCTCTTTATAATCGAGAAGCTACTAGCACGACGGACCAGACACAAGAAGCGCGAATGGCTTGTCAAGTGGCATGGGTTGCCCGAACATGAAGCAACCTGGGAACGCGAAGCTAACATCAAACACATTTCGCATTGGCGTCAACTCCTGGATGGGTTTAATTCGCCTCCAAGCCAAAGTCAACCCGGGGGAGATGTCATGCCTGCCTCTGGCATGTGAGCATGCAAGCCAGAGAGCACGGGCACATAGGCCCTGGCTTGCATACTCGTAGCCAGAGGCTGAATGTTAATGAAACTGCTGCATTGAATGCAAACAGTCACAGTGAACCTACATTTAGTTAGATGAAAATGCAAGTGCCATAAAAACAGAGAAAAAGAAGCAGGGTAGACAACATAGGCACGAAAGAGAAACATAAATATGCAGAAACAGTAAGAAGCCCTTGTGCTCTACTAGAGGGCCAATGAAGGCATGCATGTTAGGGACAGCAAAGTTAATCATTATCACTTACACCTTCTACCCGGCACCTCGACTACAAGACCTACCGCTTCCTACAAGACCTACACTCTCTACAACTTCAACTTCTACCAACACTCTCACTCGACTGCACAACAATGCCCCCCAAATCCGGACTTCTAATTGGATACAAATAATCACTTATAGCAGTACAGTTCGTTAAGACAATTCTGACAAAAATCAAATTCGTAAGTAGAAAATTCTAGAAAGCTCTAAATTAGGGGCACAGCGAATAAACTGGAAAACATACACTGGCATTTCGCGTTGGGCGTATGATATAGGTTAAATCGTGATTTCGCGCAGCACTACGGTAAGCGTTAAACGTGCAAGTCGAACACTTTCTACTATTTTCAAGGAAGTAAGACGGAACAACGCATTAGCTAAAGGCGCCCCTTTCGAGTTTATCATCACTACATCCACAAAAAGAAGTATTGTGTGATGCTCTATTTGGGCACAAAATTCCAAAGATTGCACAATTCTAGAATTCTATAGAATTGAAACGTGATAAAATAAAAGAGAGAAATGAGTCTATTTAACTACATTAGATATTAGCTTCCTCGTAAAGTCTCAGTCTTTTGAACAGCGCCATCTCCTGTGGGTACATCCATAAAATATAGCACAGTGAGAAAATACAGTACAATGTAATTAGATGTAGAGCTTAATTTATTTTATTATAAAACAATATACGAAAGTAAACCAGTATGTTGTACTGCTTTGAGCATCAACTACATTTACGTCAGCAAATAGGTTATCTATCAAGTATTGAAGGTGCGAGTTGGCTGCGCCGCTTGTACATATAAGATCATGTTTAAATAATGAAAACAGACATATTTGCGTCGAATCCTTGCGCCCCATATTGTTGGAATACGGGAGGCATGCGGGGTGTCCTAGTATATCGGGCACCATTCTGTCCTAGTATTGGTCTATCACATAGGCATTAGCCATGTCCACAAACACCTCCGATATAAGTATTTACATTTTCTTCGGAATTTATAGAACCACTGGCCATTACCGGCCCTTACGCAGACAATGCCTACAGAATTGAACTATATTTTCAGTTACCCTTTGTAGGCAGGCGAATCTCCCTAGAGGAAACGTTTGCTTGCTGTAAAATAATTGACCTGTGGATGCAATATATTTCATTTTGAAGCAACCACAATTTCGTTTTTTAGCTTCTTTTATTAGCAAAGCACCCGAAAGTAATCCGTTTCTACGCAATTTGTTCATAATGTTATTTATTGGTAAAGCTATCAGGATGGGATCCTTTTCCCAACCCAGTTCTGGGCAGATTAACTTCGTGCATCTTGCCACTCATCTGTTTTGTAACACCACAGAGATTCACGTGCAGACAGATATATATATGTAGCAATCACTGGAAGATTTGGTTTGATATATATAAACGCCAGTTTGAGTTAGATAGCCACAAAATTGGGAGTATTTAAATTTGCACGCCAGCTGCGCACAGATTTTCGATACGTAGTCATAGGCGACTTGATCTGCCCAGAAACACAATATGTTTTTGTTGTAATCAGCGGAGAACACATATATCAACGTAAAACGTTGCTCTGTATTCCTCCAATTTTATAGTTTCGTTGTTGTTTCTGCTTATAAATTTTGTTCCTACGCTACCAGTCGATGCATGACTACAGCACTGATTACACGCACCATTCATTTAAGTTTACTGTTATCAAAACATACATTTTATTAGAAGCCTAACGTAATGTATTCTCCTGTATATCCATGCTGAAGCCATGTCCTCATCGGTAGCGCTTATTTGTACGGAAACACACATACACCGAACAAATGTAGGCGCTCCTATTTCCTGCTTATTTATTTCATTCCCACTATCACTATCACCAGGCTTCGTCTATACAGGCACTGTGTCCAGAAAATGGGCTCACTACCTGAATGAGTTTTTCAGAAATGCCTGTAGCTATAGCATGGCTACACTGCAAAAAGATTTATTTATCAGTTTAGCGAGGACTGTTGACCATTTACTAGTAGATCAGGAGCTGTGAAACCCGCAAAGAATCCATTCGACGCATTTCAGCTCTCCTATTTACATACCTGACCCATTTTCCAACTTTTCTTCACCCACTGCTGGCTAAGATCAAAGTGATTCTACAGGAATAAGGCGGCAATAAGTATGAGCCAGACAAACGCAATGCGGGGCTACCAAAGTGCGAGATGTTGACTTGGCAACTGCACACATGTATTTGTTCAAGCTACTACGTAGTACTGTATTTGTAAGTTCTGACTCAAAGAGGAATTGCCACTTTAAGCCATCCTTTGATGCACTATCTATAGACTATAGTTAGCGAAACAGCTACCACACCTACGACATTCACCAACTTTTGCCGTTGACAACCTGACTGGTATCATTGGTTCAGCAACGTCCTCAACGTTGGAGAGAGTATAGGACCCTCCCACGCGTTGATAACACACACACATCAATTCGTTCAGCTAATTCTTACCGTGTAAGATGCAGTAGAATAATTCTAATGCAAGTGCTACCAATACTTTATTTACGCCGACAAAATAATATAATAAAGCGGGTCTGACCAGGGATTCAGAGAGCTCACAGTTTGTGAGTCACAGAATCTTAGCCAGGTCGCCTGTGACCCATACTGTTGAAGGCATATTGGTATTGGTAATCGAAATAAATAACTTAGTTTAAGTATGGTGAATAACACTGCCTTTATTTAATTTTTTAAAACGGCCTTTGTTAACTTAATAACAGTAGGCATAAATGCCTGTGTAGACGAAGCCTGACTATCACAACGGTGTGTGAATTTAGGCTGCTTCTGAAACACACACAATGAGACAGTGTTTCATCTGTATTCTGAATATCCGGCAAACAAACAATCAATAGGGGGAGTCGAACCATCGAAATAAGCAAAAAAATATCAGCAAAAACGGCCAAAACATAAGCAGTCTTTTTCTTTAGATATAAACAAGGGGGATTCACTAAAACATGCATATTTCCGATTAACAGAAAGTTCGGGTTCAATTTTGAGGAAGATTAGAAAAAGATTTGCATTGTGCAAAAAAAAAAAGTACGTCAGTGTATTGAAATGGTAGATGAGTGGACACATCACTTGTTGATGAAAACTCCCTCAATAATATGTATAAGCTGCTTCTTTCTAACATAAGCCACCTCTCGAAGTGGAAAGAGGATATAAGCACAATTTTGCTAAAATATCAGCAAAAATCGGCCCAAAAATCAGTAGCTTTTTTGCAAGGTTCGACTCCCCCTATTGGCAGAATTAGCAATACAGTATGAATCCTTAAGCTGGTCTCATATATTTCTTAAAGTATTCCCTTTTTTGCTCTCAGCTTCATTTTCGTGTCTACTTCTAACTCTCTTGCCGACACACTTTAAACAGGAAGTAAAAAAAGGGGGAATATTCCGATCCATACTTAGTATTTACTAAGGTTCTCGACTCCAGCTTGTCATTTTGCGACTAATTGCAACATTCACTTAACACGATTTTTCGTAGAAACTATTTACATTGGTAGATCGGTTTGAAATTTTTAAATAGAAGAGGAAAGACAAAATACATCCGGATAGTAGTTGAGTTCTTTCAACGTTTTCGTTATCGATCCTCACTGCGACATTAGAAATAATGCAAGCTAAATTATACAGGCTGGATAGAAGCTCTGTAGGCTAAAACGAAATTAGCTTTTTTCAAAGCTTAACCCTTAATCTGATGTCAGAAGGTTTATAAACCTAATTGCTAAAATAATAAAAACTGTTTTTTAGCGGAAATATCTTCGAAGTGAGAGAGAAAGGTATCTATTTAACCCTTGTTATTAGCTTCCTGGTAAGTTTTGAGTCGCTTGAGTAGATTGGTTCTTTCTGGCTCAGCCATACTGCAGGAGGTGGAAGTGCCTCCGGATCTCCAGCTTCACTCGACATGCCTTCCAGGCATTCGAGACATAATTGCAGAACTAGCCCTTGTATCCGAGTTTTAGGCCGTAGGTGCTCTCGCTTAGCAACTGCATGCACTTGCCAGCAACACTTCTGCCACATATGTTCGACCTGTTGAGAAGCAGTCCATGACATGGACTCCATGTAGCTCCTTGATGGACTACCTGGTTTTGTATTTGTCATAGCAGGGTGCAACCGATGCTTCAAAAAGTCCACCGAATCCTGCTCAACGCAGCTTCGTACTCTTAAGTCCACTGACCGTACAGATCCAGAATGCGTTTCTGGAATCGAGTCCCGATCGGCGGTCGTGCTGGCGTCGCAAGATAGTCCTTGTTCGCCATGAGCGTGTCCGTTGTCCAAGCCAGCAAGTGTCATGGGTTCGAGATAACGCTTAAGGAGCTGCGGCGTCGCCTCTTGGCCTGTCAGTTCCGAACTAGTGGTGCTGACGGTCAGCAGAGCTGGACAAGACGACAGGTACGGGAGCGTCGGCCAAGACTAGCCCGACGAATGCTTGAAATGTATCCAGGACTCACCGGAAGATGTCTGGTGTGGCTGGCAAAAGATGATGGCAAGGCCGTCAATTGCATGTTGTGTATTACGGCGACCGACGGTCGCTGGACAAGGGGCGTAGGACAAGGAGAGTCTCTTAGGAGGCGTCTAGGAGGAACGACGAGTTAGAGACTTCGGTCTGGTAATCTGCTCACTAACAAACTTTCCGCTTTGAACTCACCCGGGAAGTGCGACAAAGTTAACTTTGCGCAACAGAAGCGTTGCGTTTTGTTACCCGAAGGCTACAGGAGTGTAACTGAACCTTCAACTAGTGGTTAAGTTCGGTTCGAGTGTTAAGTTCGCACCAGCCGAAGCTGAGTTTGGCTTGCGCATTAAGTTCGCATCATCCGAAGTCCAAGGTTTATGGAGACGGTATGACGGGAACGCGCTACACGGTCGACTCGGACGGAGACGTCGAGATGACTGTGCCTCAACCGGTGTACGAGTTCATCTGTGCACCAAAGCTGGCCAAGTGGGAGGAAGGGGCTGTGATCGTCTGGTATCGCGACTGGAAGACAAGATTCGTCAACGCTGTGCTGTTACTGGGGAAGACTACGCTAGTATGATCTCTACAGTAAAAGGCGTCGTCAAGCCAGAGGTTCTGCAAACGATGGCTCGGTTCCTGTTGAAAGGGAAGCCGGTGGAGTCTGTCACTGATGACGAGATCCTCCAACTCGTTCGACAGCGCTGTCAGATGCTGAAGAACGAGTGCATCCCGGACATCAAAACTTTGTTCAAACGGGAGCTACGGATAGACCTGTCGGTTGATGACTGTGATGCGCGCGTTTTCCAGTACTTACAGGACTTCACACGCATTGTGGAGGAGAATGGATTTCAAAGTCTAATTGGTACTACGGATCCCTCTAGCCCTGGTCACCGGGACCGCATAAAGAAACGTTGTCGTCTATTGTTTGAAAATCTCCTACCGGCTCTCCTGCAAGATCAGATACAGCGACTAATTGAGTTTGAGAGGCGTGACTGTCGAACGGACGATGTTGCCATCTATGATTTGATACTGGAGCATGCAAAGGCGCAGCAACGCTTCTTTAATCAATCCAAAAACAGTGCTGCTGCGGCCAAGAGTCGAGGAGGAGCTACTGTTGCGACCAAGCCAGCGGCGGCGAAGACCACAAAGGAGTCGTTCGGCAAGACCAGCGCTGCTGTTGGGATGACGTCGACCTCGCGTCACCCGAGAGTGTCTAAGCCTGCGCCGCCACCGACGGAAGGCTGTCTATTCTGTAAGGGCCCGCACTGGTTACGACAGTGCCCCAGTGCGAAGGAAGAGCAGCGCAGGGATGTGATGGAGTGATTCAAAGAGACCAAGCAGCAACGGGTGGGGATGATCAGGTCGAAGGCTGCCAGATCTGGGCACGCTAAGTACACGGCAAAGCTCAACGACACGCTGGAAGTGCCGTACCTACCGGATACTGGTGCTGATCGCAGCATTCTGCCCAATGGTGTTCTGCATACTAAAGAACAGCTGACATATCAGTGAGTGTGCACCAGCTGGTGCGACAAATCACTGTGATTCTGGCTGATGGCAGTTCGACGACGTGCACTGCCAAAGTGCTGTTTGACCTACAGTTGACAACTGCGGCTGGTATAGTCCACGTGCGCCAAGTGCCATGCCTCGTGATGGATAGTGAGGACGACGAACTACTTATTGGCCGAGATACGCTCTCGTCTTTGGAACTAATTCATTTAATCTTTCAGTTTTTGATTTTTTTAAAGCAGTGTAGATGACATGTTGGCACAACTAGCGGGATCTACAATATTATCGGCTGAGGAGGAAGAATTTCCGATAGGCTACCGTTGTTCAATGTGATTAGCGATTTCAGCGAATCGGAAGTGGCTACGAGAGAGAAAATGATTGAGGAAGCGGTCAAGAATGGCTTCCCGGTCGATTATCGGAATAAGTTGATCGCACTGTTGGATGGGACCGACGACATTTGGAATGCCCAAGCCAGCGCTGGACCCCCGGCTCGAGTTGAGCCACTGCGAGTGACCCTTCGTGATGATGTGGTGCCGCATCGATGCCATGGTCGTTCATACCAACCTCTTCAGATTGCGTTCATTCGCGAGTATGTCCGCCAGCGTTTGGACCGGGGCCTCATTCGGAAGACTAACGCCTCGAAGTGGGCGAGCCCTGTGGTTCCCGTTCGAAAGCCTGGAACTGACAATCAGTTTCGCCTTACTACTGACTATCGCGTAGTGAATGCGAAGACAGTGCCGCTAGCGGGCTGGATGCCAACACAAGGAGAGGTTCTGGATGCTGTACGTGGAGCGAGATTATTCGCTCGCTTTGACCTACCTGAGGGATTCTGGCAGTTCCCTCTTCATGAGGCCAGCCAGGAAGTTTTCTCGTTTCAGACGCCTGACGGGGTATACACTCCGCTGCGTGTGCCACAAGGGGCAACGGGCTCCGCTCTGCACTTCCAATCACAAATGCAATCGGTACTAGCACCAATGATCCCTCGCAATGTTATGTGCTGGATAGATGACATTCTCGTTTTCGCTGTGGTTATGGATTCTTTTCTCGTGGTGCAGCAGCAATTTTTTGATATTGTTGGAGCACACGGGCTGAGGCTCCACCTTTCCAAGAGTTCGTTGTTTGAGTCTGATATCAAGTGGTGTGGCCGTCTTATTTCAGGCAAAGACGTGCGTCATGATCCCGAGCGAGTGGATGCGCTGACATCCCTCCCGCGCCCCATCACCGTCGCTGAGCTACAGTACTTTGTATGCGCGGCTAACTGGCCCCATGACTCGATGCCAGACTTTGCACGCACCATCGCCCCGCTTCAGAAGAAGCTGCAGACTGAGCGCGGTAAGATTGTCCGTCGAAGCAGAAATGCTCTGAATGTTGCTATACAATGGACGTCTGTCGAACAGGAGAGTTACGAAGCTGTCATTTCCCTAATCCGAGACTCTCCGCTGAAGACATTCCCCGACGATGATTGTGAGGTGTGCGTCTTCGTCGACGCGAGACTCGATGGATACGCTACAGTGCTTACTCAAGTTGCTAGCTGGAATTATGAACTCAGTGTGGAAGAGCAGGATCACCGAGTTATTATCTGTAAAGGTGGCGTCTTCAAAGACTCGCAATCTCGGTGGCCAATCATTGACAAAGAGGCCTATCCGATCGCGAAGGCTTGTCACGACCTGAGCTACGTCCTCCAACGAGCGAAAGGTTTTCGTCTGTTTTGTGACCACTCCAATCTCATTCACGTGGTTGCGCCGGCGGCTGAACTCAAGAAGCACGTCCGTGACCGCCTCCAGCGCTGGGCGATGCGATTGTGTGGAATGCGATACACAATTGAACATATTGCGGTCTCCACCAACCTCTGGGCAGACATCATCCCCCGTTGGCGTACATTTCCAGTTGTCACGGCTGCTGCGGTTCGCACTCTCCGTGATAGGCCCCGACTGGTATCCACCATTTCCCAATTTTGCCCTCTCCAGGACTCAGACTTTGTATTCCCTACGATGGGTGATATTCGTGAAGCACAAAAGGCGGCGGGGCGTCAACCTCGCGAAGGACTACGCGAGCCCTTTGTCGAAGAAGAGGGGGTGGTGTGAAGGTACAAGGCAAGCCTTGGATCCCAGCATCAGCTAAGGATCTGTTGGCCAGAGTGTTCGTTGTTGCTCACTGTGGCTCCCAGGGGCACCGCGGCCAAGATGTGATGAAGCCTGTGCTCGAGGAAAGATTTTATATCCCATTATTGGCGAAGAAAGTGGCGATATTTGTCGGCAACTGCCTGTTGTGTAGACGTGTAAAAGGACCGAGACAGATTATGCGCCCTAATGGACCGACGTACACCGCAACCAAGCGCAATGAGGCTCTGCACTACGACTTTCTATACCTTGGAGCTGACTACGGGGAAAATTCCTACGTGCTGGTGTTGAAGGACGCACTAACTCAATATTGCGAACTGTTCCCGTGCCAGTCGCCAACGGCGTTCGTTGCTGCAGAATCGCTGATGGAATGGTATAAGCGATTTGGCTGTCCTAAAATTTTGATGTCGGACCAGGGCACGCATTTTCGGAACCACACGGTAGAGCTTCTGTGCTCACGGCTCAAAATTGAGCAGAAATTTTGCCGGTGTACTCGCCCTGGCTCAACGGGACTGTGGAACCCCTAAACAAAGATGTACTGCAAGTGATGAGGGCGCTGCTCATTGAGCATGGGCTAGACTTTCATGAGTGAAGCTACCTGGTACCGGTCGTGCAGGCGAATCTTAATCACTCGCCAGTTCGATCGCTGGGGGGGGGCACTCACCAATCGAATTGTTCACTAGACTGGAAGCACCCTCTACACTAGAATTGCTGACGATCAACCTAGAGACGGTCACCGATTTTCTAGAAGCACTGCGAAGATCGTTGCATGTTTTACACAAGGAAGTGCTTGACGAGAAGGAGCGCAAGAGGCTGCAGGACATGATGGCGCACAAAGGAACAGCCTGCAACTTTGATGTCGGCGACTAGGTCCTCTGGTCACGTGTAGACCAAAGGTTGAGCAACAATAAGCTGCTTAGTCAGTGGGTCGGACCTTTCCAAATCGCTCGAACTCGGCCCCATTCCTTCGTGATTAAACATTTGGTGACCTCCCGCGAGTTTGAAGTTCATGCGACCCGGCTCAAGTATTATGCTTATCGCGATTTCAATATGACCGCTGAAATGCTCGAGTTTACCTCGCTGCAAGGCTTTCTTGGGTGCTCAAGAAATCAAAGAACATCGCTACAACGAGCGACTCAAACGATGGGAGCTACGCGTGTCTTGGTGTGGTCTGCAAGACATCGAGGACTCGTGGGAAGCGCTCGCCGAAATGCTGAAGGACGTGCCGATCATAGTCAACGATTATGTGCTCGATGCTGATGACAAGGTGTTGACTCAGCAGCTCGGCTAACACTGGAAGTACAAGGGTCCTCGAGCTTTAGGGGGCGATGTCATAGGTTCGAGATAACGCTTAAGGAGCTGCGGCGTCGCCTCTTGGCCTGTCAGTTCCGAACTAGTGGTGCTGACGGTCAGCAGAGCTGGACAAGACGACAGGTACGGGAGCGTCGGCCAAGACTAGCCCGACGAATGCTTGAAATGTATCCAGGACTCACCGGAAGATGTCTGGTGTGGCTGGCAAAAGATGATGGCAAGGCCGTCAATTGCATGTTGTGTATTACGGCGACCGACGGTCGCTGGACAAGGGGCGTAGGACAAGGAGAGTCTCTTAGGAGGCGTCTAGGAGGAACGACGAGTTAGAGACTTCGGTCTGGTAATCTGCTCACTAACAACCTTTCCGCTTTGAAACTCACCCGGGAAGTGCGACAGCAAGACAATACCTTACGCCACAACGCTTGAGCTCTTACACATTCCCACGCTATGTGCGTAATAGACATCCCTTCGCGCCGGCACTGTTCGTCCAGAGGACAGCCCTCTCTACTTTTGGCTCCGGGGTAGTAGAGGTTTAATTAAAGTGCCGCCATACGATACATCACCCAGATCTGGAAACGATGTTGATGCTCACGTCGTTACGAACAGCCAGGTGTCAGTGTCAATGCAACCGCCGCGCTCTAATAATAGTCAGGCTCTTGAGAGTCGGCAAAAATACCTACCTGCCTCTTTTAAGCTTAGGTTGGTACTTTGGGCGACCCTCAAGTAGGTATCAAAGTAAGAATTGTATCGAACTCGGCTCAGATTCAAATTAAGCATTCAGGCCCTATACAATTATCAAGTCAAAAATTCAAATCCCTGATGATTGCTAAAACTTGACCACTTCGAGCTCTTGATCGACTTCAAAGCATCGAACTAGCGCTTCAGTGTGGGTCCTAGGCAGACCCACAGGAACATAAGCTACAGACAACTCCGGCTATAGTGGCGCCGGGTATAAGAGGAAATCGGGTATTAGAGCGGTCTGATCCGGTCCCAATTTTCCCTTTAGTAAAATCAAGTCAAATCTGCTATAAGACTGTAAGAGTATAAGAGAGGCTCTTGGTCAAGGCAAAGTGGTGCATTATAAGAGGAGGACATGCCGCGTGGCTCGCTTTAGTACTCTTAACAGCAAAAAATGGCCTCATCGCCCAAATACGTTACTATCTACGAAGAAAAGAGATCTCCGTCGGCACCACCTAGCCAACCCCAACCTTAAACACGTCGATCTCCAGCAGTGGGCTGCAGCATGCCTCGAAAAAAACAAAAGCATTCTACGGTGAGAGAATAGTGAACCGACCTCTCGACTGCACGACTAAAGGTAACATGAAAAGAAACGTAAACCCCAGTATGCTTCAATAGAGATCGAGCTTCTAGCATTCGTCCATACTCATCTCAAAACTAGGTATCGTTACGTCTATTTTTGCTCCTTTCTGACGATGTTCTTCAAGCTAAGGCAAGTGCACTCGTCGGCAAGGAGGTCATTTCGGTATGTTGGGCTCAGCGTTCTATAGTTCGTCACGAAATAATGCTGCATCGAATGCATAATGAAGCGAATCTGTTCATACTGAGAGCTGCTACACAATTACTCGACCAACATGACCTTATATGTAAACGAAAAAAATCACAAAAGGATACTACAAACATTTCATCTTGTAGCATTTTATGTGTTTGGTCTCACCTCCAGATACCTCTCTTATAGATTCTTACACTTATAAGAGAAAAACTACTATTACTCATATGAGCCAACTTATCTTTATTCTTTTTTTTACAATTTTTAGCACGTACAAGTAAGTAAAATTGAAGGTGTCTCAGCTTATCCACTGCCAATGTCATTATAACCCCGATTTAACCGCTTTAAATGCCTTTACTTTCTTGAGATAATTTCCTTCATGTATGTCGAGGTGTGCGTCACAAAGATCTTCTACAGTACTTAAGAACAGCAAACCGAGTCGGTACTGTAATTTTGGTCAAGAACTGCTCTATCTAATCATCACCTGTGAATCTCGAAATACCAGATTTTCGCTTTTGATTGCTTTTCAGACCAGTTGAACTTACATTTTGACATATTGAACTACAAATGTGCCATTTTAAAGTTGAAACGATGTAGCTTGCGCGATGTAATAATAAAGTAAGGCGAGGCTAGACTCATATCGCGCGGGTTAGCATGTAAAGTGAGTCGGTGAGCCGTCGATGTTGCATTCCACTCTGCATGTGCGCCACGCAAATCTAGCAGCTGTTTTACTTGTATACTTAACTACTTAAGCAATGCATTATGTCTTTATACTGTACGTGTATTTAAGAAGCACTTCATATGGGCCGCGATACAGTACATAATATGCGTGTACTGTACTTCCCCAGCGATAGTACTACTTGTACTGTAATAGGTATGTTGTCTTCTAATGAGGCTGATTCACTACTGTAATATCACTTCAGTCGATTTTCAGTTTACCCAATTGGACCCGTGATATGGAGAAACTCATATTAGTAGCCCCACCCCAAAAGAAAAATGTCATGTCTTTCCGGACTTTGCATTGGCTAATATTGATTTCAACCACTTAGCGACGATGCCACATCTGTGCAAAACCCACACTATTATCATGCCTCTTGAGAGTAGGTAGAGTATCAAGAGAAAGTACAAAATGCCGATTCCTATTTTTTCAAAACGCCTACCGAAGCCCGGAGTCCACAGACTATTTTTTGGCAAGGATTGGCTCTCACCCCCCGATTTAATATAGGCCGTGCACCGACGCCGTTTGTCCAAAGAATAAATTGGTAGCGCAACACGCTGCGTCAATACCGTACTCGTCCAAACCACACTTAAGTGCCATATCAAGACTCCTGAAGTATGAAGAAGAGCTTGGCCTTCGACAGAATTGCTGGTGGTGATGTGACGGAGTCGCGGAGTAAGTTCTGCGAGTCATTTGGGAAAGAAACACCCCGGTTGCCGTGGGAAGAAATAGAATCGGGTTACCGGTGGATCTGGTCTTTTTAGGCGCGCCCAAATAATGCAAACATACTAGGAAACTAATTAAGTTTGCCGCTAAGTGAGCTACGTTCTTTTCGACCACGCCATATAGATCTAAATGGAACTGTTTGCTCTTTGATCGAGTTACATGTATTATATTATATCATCCAATCCATAGTATGGATCTGTGAGCCCGTTCGGCGCCTTCCTTCACTAGCTGGTGGATGGGTGATCTATTTACTAAATTATCGGTCGTCTCCATCGACTGGTTTGACATTATTATTGCCGCTGTATTCCTACTTGACATTGCTTTTGTATGTTTTGCCGGTGAGATAAAGAGCGACAAAGCAGAACATGGTCGTTTATTGGCGGACGCTCAGTAATACTTGGGCAGACTGTAATAGGTCGCTCAAATGCATGCTCTAAACGATTGAAGCGTGTGTTAATCCGTTGTTTTGATATCAGATTGACTATAGGTAAGACTGACCATACAGTAACTCATGGCACTGCTCGTCAAACTACGCGAAACCAACTTTGGAAACCATTTGAGCGGTGTCAGAAGGACGGCCTCTATCATGTTACTGATGTTTATCATGGTAAAGTCGCTGTTGGTCAATTTAAACAAAACTGCTGGTACAGACAACTCCGGCTATAGTGGAGAGTAAAAGTCGGGGGAGATGGACCCAGAATTATATACAGTACTTGTATACATGTATGATAATGATTATCATAAGCATTATCATGATGGGGGAATGTTTGCGGCAGGCCCCATCTTGGATATTCTCTTTCGCAAACAACTGGGAATTGAAAACCGATTCAGCACGGGTATACCGGTAATCATTATACCCGTGCTGGATATACATGTATTATGCTAGGTTAGCAGGCTTAATACTTTATACAAGTATATTAATAGCAGCTAACGTACTACGTTACGTTACGTAGCCTGCTGCTGTATCAGGCACGTCTATCTGCAGAGCGGATAGTGAACTAGGCAATTATGAATTGCACACTGTTGAGCATTAATGCTAAATGTTGGTACTTGTATGATATCTGGCCAAAGTGCCGCTCAGCGAAAATACATGGTTAATAACACAAATCATAAGAATCAAGAAATCTTTTCGAGTTCTGAAATGGGTGGTGCGCGAGGAGCAACCACCAACCTTGGACATTGAAACCACGATATCATATGCAAACCGAGAGTAGTACACCGCAATAATATTATCTCGTTTCGATGATATGAAGTAATATATTAACCCTGTATATCATACAGTTTTGTATATAGTAATAGAGGAGATGCTCTGAGAGCACCTCCAACTGTGCACTGTAAGCGGTAAATGTGGAAGCGTGTCATTTACGGGGTGGTGGTACTTTATCTCCTACCAGTCCTCCGTAACGCTACACGGAAAATTTAATACCGTAAAATCTATTCACGGTACAACGGCTACTTTTGCCGTAAACCAATTATGGCACAAGTCTAAACCCGTCTGACATACCGGGTATATCACATATACTATCATTGCTTAAAAAAATGTGAATTTGAGCAAATAGGGAAACACACCGGTGACAGAAGTGAAGGAGTATGCGGTGGGGGATGTGGAGCATTGGCTCCAGTTGAATTCTTATGAGAACCTTTCGAGGTTCGGGGCCTCTCAGCCGTAAGCCTACGGAGGAGCTGGGAGTATTAGCTCTCAGGGTTCTGGGCGGGTGGATTGAGACGTGCGCCGGCTAGGTCGTCGGATGCCATTTCTGGGAGTCGATAGTGACAACCATAAAAAAGAGGTCCCCATGTAAAACAGAGCTACTGCCGGCGTCTACGCAGTGCCTGCGTAAATTCTTCAATACACCCTTTTCACCACCTTCCGTATGAGATAGCTCGCCAACAGTTGTTATTGTGTCGCTAGGGCCGAGCAGAGGTCAATGCCGTCTCACCGCGGCACGGTTGGGAGAGTGTCGATATACGGGAATAAACATAGAGAGGTCATAAAATTCACTGAAACGACCTTTGTCTTGTCGGTTGGAAAGGCTATTAGCTCGTATTATCAGTGTATTGTGTCTCAGTCGTTTGTGAGCGCAATATCATTGAAATTAAATCATTATGCTTGGCACACACGCTACTATTCCTCTGTACACTGTAGTGCGGGTGATAACCAGATAGTTCCAACTTCTGTCGTATTGCCATTATCAAAAACTTGTCTTTGGACGGACCATCTGATTGTATACTATACACCCGCTGTACAAATTGTCGCCCCGCTCTTTCTGTTGAAAGCAACCCCAGATAGGAAGCTGCCTGTCCATCAGTTCGTAATATTCTTCCAGGCGCTGCATCTTCTCCAACGGACTCGCTAATGAAACTCCACCGCACCACCGCATTTTGCTGGTGACATTGGTGACTGTCCTAACCCGTACTAATGCTCTTGTGGCGACTGAGGAGACCAGCGTTTCACTCTTGGAGCGCGTTCCAGTCGCAGGCCTCGATGATGTCAATCAGGGTAGACATCTGCGGACCGCAAAAACAACGAACGTGAATGACAATGAAGAAGATTCACCTGATGCGGGCGAGAGGGCGATACTGTTCTCCCTTCAAGAGAAAATTGAGAGAATTACTGTGTCCCTAAAAACTTCCTGGTGGCTAGGAGAATATTAGCCTGTCGATTACGTCAGAGCCAAGCTGATCACGAGGGGTACCTTGACAGAAGCTCAGCTAGAGTCCCGTTTGAAGAAATATGCTATAAAACTGAGAGAAACACAATATGGAGGGAGGTCCGCAGAGGCATCAGCACGTACACGGAGTGGAACAGGCTTAATTTGGGTCAAAAGGCTGGGAGGATAGCCAAGTTGAACGGCGCTAATGGCGATTCCATTCTTGCTGAGCTCAAGAAGCTCCAAGAGTTTAAGGACTACAAGGACTACGCTGTTGCGTTTGATCGCAACAACATTAATCTGTTCGGCTCTGGCTACACCGTCTTTTTCGATAAGGATGCCACGTCGTTGGAAAAGATGGCTGGAATACAAATTTGGGTGGAAGAGAAAACGCCCGTCGAGTACGTGAAGGAAATGTTACGATTGCACCACGCGAGTGAACACAAGCTTAAAAATGACTGGTTTTACCAGTTTTACTTGAACGAGCTCGCGAAATTCGAGAAGGCGAACCTCGTTAGAACAGACTTTTCCTAAGTGTGGCATACCGCGCCTCGCATTGCGTTTTACGGGAGTGAAAGGCGTTGAAGATGAAGGTAGGCCCGTTGAGGTGCCCCGTTACCAAGGTACGTGTAGATGTAGAATACTACGTACTAGTAAGCGTTGGTAACTGAGGTTTAAGTGTTCTCACTGAATACTTTTTGGTCAGGGCGAGTTATTTTCTCTGGTACCCCAGATCGAAATTGTGTTGCTATTGGAGAGGTAGTAAGCTGTAATGTTCATTCGTGTGGATGGATATACCTCGGTCATACGAGCCACCACGCTATGAAACTGGTGCTGACGGCTTTCAGAATTTATTATGGGAAAAGAAATTCAACGTTGCAGACTACTTGTACCGGTTACTGATAAGTTGCAGCAACACAAGTGATGTGGTTGCTGGCTGCTGCCAATCAATTCGAAACTACCACTATTTCAGGGTGGTCTCCGGACAACTGTCGGTAATTACTACTGTAGTATCTGGATTTTATATCCAGAGTTTCTGCGATTCTGGCAAGAAAAACCCAATACGTTTACTTTTATACAAAACAAAGCCATGTTTTACACGGAGAAGCTCTGGATTTTACAGTACTTTGTGCAAGTCGTCCAAAGATATACATGAACTATACATGGCCCGCGCTGTTTCGAGCTTAACTTTTCGATATTTGTCTGTATCCTCATGCAGCTCTGTACTACCGTTTGGATGCTCTTTTTCCAAACATTGAATACGCTACCATACTGTGCGAGTCGCACTGTGACCTCAAGATATTGGTGGGCTCTCGAATATAGGCAGAAATCTCTTCGGGTAACATTCACTCGGACTAAATTACTTCGGCTAGTCGTAATTTACCGTGATGTTACGCTTGGCCGCCACAAGCAACATTCACCTGACTAATACCACCGGCCATCTGAGCCACATCTCTTGTACGAAGGATAGGTTGGACAAAGTTAAAATGTTAAAATGTTAAAAAGGGTTAACCCTTTAACTAACGGATAAGATCATCTCCACCGGTGTGGGCATTTCTCCAGCAAAATCGCCCTTTCCAGCTCGTAATTGTCAGATTTTAGACCATTTTATATACACTTCGGTTTTCCTCACACAGGTTGCGAGCATTTATTCCAGCAAATGCTGGTGTATGAGGTGCCGGCGTCATTGCGCGACTTACACCCTTCACTCTAATTAGTCGTGCTTCGCAATTAGTCATGCATTCGCGCTTTAGTGCCATCACAAATTTGGGAAGTTGTACAAATCTCACCAATACCTATCAAAATGACCGGTTTTGGATAGATCTCGCTGGGCTCATTATTCTAGTATGCTCGATTTGAAATTTGGATCGGTAGTTTTCACAAAACGGGCAATTGAAATCCCGAAAAATTGTGTTCTCAGCTTATCACCATAATTAGTCAGGGTCAGACTAATCAGAGTCAAGGGTGTACAGGCGCCCGTAGCGTTCCTAAACACTTTTGAAAGTCTTTAAAGCATGTGCTCAACACCCGATAGTAGCTAGCATTCGTAGCCCAAGCTAAGAAGACCAACACCACACTTCGAAACGGAGTAGTCAGCACCCACGTTTCGACGCATACAGCCCCAGCAATCGAGTACGCCGGTAACATCTCGTAGTCAGCATACTTTTCCAGGAGTTCTTCAAAAGATTCGATCATCCGGCGTACAAGCTATTTCACAACTGATCGGCACGCTCAAGCGTATCCGTCGCAGCATCCAAGGCGTCAGGTTCCACACGGGTTTCACAGCCACCATCACTCACACAGGTCGCTCGGGAGGGCCATTGAAAGAGATAAAATCACACTAGGGTCTTCGAGAGAAGAAAAGGCCATCCCTCTGTAGTCAATAAACTGACTGGAAAGGATTCACCTTTCTCACCCCCAGGGCCCCACGGTTAGAATACACAAAGATCTTTCTAGTCGAGTTCCTTTCCCTTTTCTCGGTTTGTTCGGCAGCCGTCTCTCCCTGAGCTCATTCACCAATTTCCTTCGGAATACCAGCACGCGGCGTTCTCATGAGCGATCGCAAGACGCGTAACGAGCAGGATCAAGAACTGGCCGACCAGATTGCCGTTCTCGTGGCTCAAGATCGGCAGTCAAAAGTCGCCGAACTCACGGAAGCAAACAAGCGTCTCGTGCAAATGTCGTTCTGGGTCGAGTTACGAAAAATCTTCGCCTTGAACTGGTATGTCCATCAGCAGAGAGTTCTCGCTATTTTGAGGGACGCGTCCAAGTCGAGTAGACCTTCTACCAGCACGGTCATACCATAGGTCATCTGGCCTTGAACATCCGTCTTCACCAGCGCTTGGCCTCCCGGTGGTATGAGTACCGTCGAACTGATCCTAGCCACGAACATTTCCTCCACACGAGGAGATCCAAGTTGAAACACTTCACTCGTGTTCTTGAGAGTGAGCGTACTGTCGTCCAGGTCTATCACAGCACGGAACGCTCGCAGCGTATCCGTACCGAGAATAGCGCCCACATGCAGCCGATCTACCACCACAAAGGGTCGTATTATTTCCGTAGAGTCTAGGCGCATGGGCAAGTCGATTATGCCCCGGAGGCGGATCTTCTGACCTCCAACACCTCGTAGACTTTGCTCATACGGCCGGAGAGGCTCCTCAGCTCGACCTATTCGGCGTAGGACTCGCATGTCAAATAGGCTTGCTATCGCACCGGGGTCGTATAGAAGCTCCACCGGTACACAATCGATGCAGCCAGCGGAGACGGCTTCGACACCTTCTACCGATCCGATCACTCGTTTGCCTTCGGGTAGGAGACTGTCAGCCTCGTCCTCATCGTCCTCGCCGTTCGACGAGTCGCCGTTCGAAACCTCTCTGAGTCCAGGCTTCGTTCGCCAGTCGGCGCTCCGTACCACCCTGACGTACTGGTCGAGTTCTTCTGCTCCTTCTAGAGTACGACCAAGATCACCCGGCTCCTCCGTACGCGGGGAAAACACCGTCGAAAGGTCGAACCGCACCTTCCGGGAAAATCGTTTTCCCGGGACATGCATTCCCCACTGTAATCTCTCACAACAGGGCGACCTACGTTCTTGCAGTCCCTCGCGCACTCTATCGGCTACGTTTTCGAAAAGATCCTGGGCGTGCTTTTCTACCAGAGAACGCGTTCGTTCAGGAACCGTGCCGCCCCAGTAGGCTAAGGCAGTCCGCAAGCGTTCCCGCAAATCAGGGCAGGTGTTGTATACGGTGTCATAGCGTCCTTCGCAAGCTTCACACTACTTATTCCTCATCTCTTCGTCCCTCACAAGGTGGTATACAGCTTTCCGGGCTAGAGAGCGGTATTCGCGCAGGCAAGCTCTAGTAAAAAGCGTCGTTCCCCTTCTCTAGTGCAGCTTTTCTGGGGCCGTTGGCCCCTGTTTCCACGATGCTCACCCCAATGTTCTCTTCTACGACAGACTGTTCCACCGCAGTCACCGCTTGCACTCCGAAGCGTCCGGACTTACGCTCGATATCGGCTTCAGAAATACTCCTCCCTCCACCGACGTCCCTTTCATCCGAGGCTTCAGCCACTTCAAGGCCAACTCGGCCTGCATGACTCTGAGGTTCAGGCTCCCGGAAGTCGATTAGCACGTCTCGCTGCTCCGATGCGACTAGTGTTTTCAAGAGCCACTCCATCCAATACTTTGGCGTGGATAATACCCCAGGTGAAGACTCGCGCGTCCTCACGAGCGTTTCTACGGGGATTTCAAGCATCACGCTTAGTTCTTCGAGCGTTAGCTCCTTCTGCTGCTCGGCGTTTTCGAGTATGCGCCGTTTCAGCTCGTTCTCATCCACCTGGTGTAGTTTGTCCTAGAGCTCTTTGTTATATTGCTCCCTTTCCTCGGTCGCACCCAACCACTCACCGATAGTCAACGCGTCCAGCTCCTGGTACGTAAATAGTCGTTGGTGAAGTAGCTTCAGTAGCACTCTCAGGCTCAGGACTCAGCTCAAAAGCATGCTAGACGTCCTCCCGTTCTTCTTGACCAGGGCCAGCCTCCGTTAGGCTCCCTACACGTGTTGCCGCCGCAATCTCGGCGCCCTCAGGGAGCGTGTCTATAGCATTCACTACGGATCTGATCTTCTCTCGGAGGTTCCACATCGTCCACCTCCGCCTCGCGTGCGTGTTTGTAGGCGACGCACGGGTTCTCTACGGTAGACACGCCAACGCTCTCGATAGTAGCGTCCTGCGGGCTCGCGCCGCTCCCCGGACCCGCTTCTCTCACGGAATCTGCTCCTTCGGGTCCCTGGATGTCGTCGCTCACCGACCTGTCCTCGTAGTACCTCTCTCGGAGGGTATAGCTCCTCCAACTTCTCCGCTAACCGCGCCCTCCTCAAAGACGGGTTCTTCACACTTCTTCACAGCGGGCTTTCTGCCCTCGTTCTTCTTCGTCAGTACTCGTTTCACCTGCTCCACGACTGGACCCGCCCTCTTAGCGTAGCAATCCAGCGAGACCCAATCGGAGCGCAGGTCTTTCATGATTCAGTTCACAGTCAATTTCAGAGACGGTCACGCGCTCTGGGGCCGACGCCCCGGCCGGCGCAGTTCCTCGGGCTTGCGCGGCGTCTTTCCAATGAGCGCGGCTTTCGTCGCTCACAAGGTTCATCACATTCTCCAGGTTCATATCAGTCATAGGCACACCAACCATTGCTAGAGTAGCAGCCACCACTTCAACCCATTCCGGAACACTTCCGAGCTCTCCAACCATATCCACTACGGTAGTCGAAGCGTCCCAACCCGTGTCGTCATAGTGACAAGAGGAAGGAGCGACACATCTCACTTCCCCTTCTTCCTGCCCCCATCATTGCTGGGACGGCTGTGTGCGCCCTTGCGCAGGGGCACTAGCCGCACCCCCTTGGGCCATGAATTGGTTGAGGGCTGCCTTTGTCGGGCAGTCTGCTACGAGGTGATCAGTGCTTCGACACATGGAGCAGGCTCTCTGGCCCTGCCGACCCCCTCCTCCATTCGAGTTCCGGTAGAGTCCGTTCTGCTTCGGTATCGTGCATTCAGCCGTGATATGGCCCACAGCTCGACAGTTGCCACAAGTAGCGGTGTTACGGCGACACGTGAGCCTGTTACACCTGAGGATATGGCAGCGTCCGCACATGATGCGACTATCCTGAGTGTACAGGTCAGGACCAGGTCTGATTCCGATTACCGTCTGAGGCGCAGCCACGTTTCCCACTTGCACTGGTACGCTTTGAGGTGGTAGCCCTTGGACGACTGGCATTTCGTATAATAACGCCGGGCCACCAGAGGGCGGCTGGTGCACGGTCGGCTGCTGTTGTTGCTGACGCAGTAATCCTTGGGTCTGCTCTACCAGTGTCAGCATCTTCTCCATCAGTGCATTATCCGTCTGCGGTTTGACCACCTCGTCGATGAAGTCGTCATCGTGCTCTACAGACAGGTGCACGTTCTTGAACAGCAAGACGGTCACCGCGTGAGGGATAGAGTTGACCATCGTCATGCTCAGCGCCGACTTCCACTCACGGTTCCGTAACTCGGCCAAGAAATACTGGTACCGCATCTGCGGATCGTAACACTGGGCCGCGTCACAGAGACTCGACACAAGGTCCGCCAAGACTTCAATCGACATACCACGGGTACGCTTGGTGCTCTTCAAGTGATCGATCATTTGAGACGGCGTCTGGCAAACGAACTGGTTATGGAACCGAGTCCTCAGAGTCTCAAATTCGTTGATCTGGGAGTACATCCACCAGTTCTCGCCTGTTTTACTCTGAAGACACTCCCTGAAAGCACTCAGGGGCAGTTGCTCGTCCAATCCCACCGTGACTCTCTCGAACGCATTCCAGAACAATCTAGCTTTCTCCACGGCAGCATTCTCAGAGAAGAATGGTTGGACCATCTTGACGGCATTCTTGATATGAGAAGGCATGCCGCCGTACCCGGTCCACGGCCCACGACGGTTGTTAGAAGCATCCACTGATCCACTCGGAGCCGCCGGCGTCAGTGCCTGTGACTGCATTGCAGGTGAAGCAAAAAGCATTGCCCACCTTCACGTTTGGTATTTCCAGCTTAACTGGTGGAGCAGTCGCACTTCCACTCATACCAGGCGTCAGTCCCGGGGTCTGAGAGCTCCATGTCAAGCCCGGTGCGTACCCAGGAGCAACCGAGAACGACAGCGAGTATGGGTTGGCGTACCCAAACCCGGTAACACAACCGACTATCCAATTATAACTCCACCATTGGACGCTATAGCTGTCTGTACGCGCCGCTGAGGCACAGGCGTATTCGTAGGCACGGTTTAGTACTGAGTGGAAGGTGTCACCTGGCTTACCCACGTTGGTAAGGACGGTTGCGATTCCGGGGCCGTCATCTGCACAGGCACAAGGCTCGGGGAGCTCTGCCAGAACCACTCACCGTTCGTAGCTTGCACTAGGCTTGCTGTCTGAGTTCCCGCGAAGCCACCGGATTCCGCACTCCCAGTAGTCACAAGAGCCAAAGTTGGAATCGTACCACCAGTGGTTCTGAAGGACAATGATGTCGCAAGGGGCTGCATACCCTGGCCGAGCGAAGCTCCCCAAACACCAGCCAATTGGGCCTCATTCGTCGCCAAGGAAGCGGGAGCGCTCACGGTCGGTAGGGTCGGCGCCACCGCTTGGGCTTGAGCGGACGGATCTACCTGCGGATCGCCACTCCCATCTGCACGTTCAGTATTGAACATTGCTCGTACAACGGCACTCCTCACGGCCCCCGAACCCTCTAAAGTCGTGATGTCAGGACGGGCTGGGTTCGCAAGCGGGGCACTCGGATCCGGTTGATCATCAGTCATAGTCCTAGGCGGGACCCCACTAGACGCCTCTTCATCATCACTGAAGAACCCGAGCTGGCCGAGGGGCCCAGCCTGTCCTTCACTCGCACTATCGACCAGCTCGCTGACGGCGTCGTCAAATTCAGCGTCGTGGTCCCTCTCTTCACCACGGCTCTGCCCGTCCATCGTAAGTCCTTGGTTGGGGTAGAGCCTTCTCTATCCTCGCGCGTTAGTACGCGATAACCACAACGAAATCGTCTTAAGTCGACGTTCCTAAACTTCTTACTCGCGTAGAAGCACTCCGTTTTCAGTCAGATCACAGCGGTCTCCACCCACAGATTCAGTGGTTATTAAGCTCCATTCACATTCAAAGCGTTCCTCTCGCAGCTGCGACTCTCGAACTGAACTAGTCCTCAGCAGTCAAAGCGTTCCCGTCCACAAAGAAAAGAAGACTTCTCCGTAAAGGATCACCTGGGGTCAGTCCGTAACACCACGGGTCTACGCTCAGTCTCTGAAGCAGCTACTCCACACGAGCACTCACTCCAACGATCCCCACACTTGAAACGCCTCGGCGCCAAACAAGTCCTTCTTCAGCAAGCAGAATACCCTGCTTCTCCACCAAATGTCGCGCGCTTCCCTCGTTAGCTGGGTCGGGTACTCCGCGGCTGCTGTACGCGAGTACGGACTTGAGCGGGGTAGCGAGGAAAGTAGCCAAGTGTAGTGTAAAAGAAGAAAAATTGTTTGTTGTTGTTAGTTGATGTAGTTGCTAGGAGGGAAATTCACGACTAGCTAAAGAACGAAGGCGTCGGCATCTCCACTGGCTACACTTGCAGTGGCGACTCCTCGCCGTCTCCATACACCAGGTACGCTTGTAGGGTGTCCACCCTCCTCATTGTGACACTCCACCTCGCGCGCACCTTGCTCAGCATCAGTGTTCCATCATGCCTCTCGTCCTAGTGTCGCCCCGCCTCGAAAGGTGCCTCACAGGGACAGTCGAGCTAGCGTGTCATCCCTTGATCTCGCGTGCCGTCGGGATCTCGAATACCGGGCACTAGAAACCGAAGATCCTCTCCAAGATGACTGCTCAGACCATGTGGCCCACACCGAAAGTATCCATCTCACCACCAACGTGGCACGGCAGCAGTGACGCCGGGCACTGCAACACCACCGGCCCTAGCGGGACGCTTGCCCACCCCGACTCGGGACACTTGGATTTGCATACTTGCAATTATCCGATGTAGGGAATTCGTCGTTCAATGTGCACGACGATTTGCATATAGCTGCTATATTTGAACAACGAATTCCATTGAAGTCACGCTATGCAGGTTCAGGAGAGAAAACCCACTAATTGGGTACGACAATCCAATGTAGATCTTATGTACAGGTGCATCAAGTGCTAAAGTAAGTTTACTTAAGTTTTAAGTTGGCAACGTTGGTTTGAGATCAGGGTATAAAGGTTAGAGTAGTGTTGGGTCAGAATGACCCGCCTCCTTTATTAAAACTCTGGATATAACATCGAGAGAATACTGATATTCTAAATCTCACATATCTTAACTATATTACTTGATGTATATAAATAACTGTTATATATCAGTGGGACACCAAGCCAAAAGTGGCGCTATTCACCTGCTAATTAAATGAATTGGGTATAGGTGTAAAATATCAGTTCTTGGCTCCATGGGAAATGGGGCGGGCGAAAACTGTTATAATCTATAGCTGCATCACACTGAAAAAAAATCTTGAATGTTACTTGTGTTGGCCAGGGAAGACATCAAAACCCAATCACCCAATGATGTTGCTTGAAGGAAAGAAGGTAATTTAAAGATCCTCCCGAATTACACTAAAATTAGTGGGCTATATGAAAAAGCCACTTGCGAATGTGTTGCTTTCTTTAATGCTTGTTGAAGCTTACTGCTACACAGCAGATGCTGTGGCTGTGGAGCACGTACAGGATGCGAGTATTGGGTTAATAGAGAGCTTTCGAGGAGTGGTTGAGGTTCAGTTCAACTACAAATCACATTCTTCTTTGCATCTGAAGGTGAATCTAAAACAGCATTTTCAGCTTACAAACCCTTCGAGTTGAGATAGAGCTCGAAAGGTCAGTATAAAACGAACACTAGTGGACGCTAGGAACGCGCACATTGCTACCATAACCAACCTACCTGTCATCCAGCATGCGTGAACGCCCCTCCAGCAGCAAGCACACGCATCAAGCTGCATCCACTGTTTCCATGCCTCAAACAATCCGAAAAAGCTTGCAGTTGCCGACGTTGTCATTTTGCTGCGCGCAGTGAACGCTTTCCGGCCTTGGCGTGCGCCTGTTGGTACTTCAAATGGTAGAATGAAGGTGTTCGAGGATATCCATTTTCACTGCCGAGGTTGGTGTCAACAAGCCGGGCAAAGTTCCCCTTACTAGGTTCGGTACGTTGGTGAAAGAGTTTGTGGAGCAGTTTGAAGCGAGAGAAAGACGTTTGCTAGATATCATCGCTTAGACTGATGATTGGGACGAATAGACTGAGGCTGAAAACAGTATATAATAAAACAAGCAGCAAGCAATGGAAAGTTCTGGGGAACTGTTGCGACGACTCGCGATGAATGAGGCCAGCGACGACGATTCACAAGAGGTTCTCACTGACTTAGCAGCCTTCAAAGCAAGTCTGAAGTGTTCTGCAGAGCCCGGCCGTGCTCAAAAAGGTAAAATCACGAAGCGCGAGCGCTTGAAGACGGATAGCGAGGAAGACCGAGGAAAATATGAGTACAAATCTCAGCGACTAACATTTGAGAAGAAGAAAGCCGATCGGAAAATTTAGCACGGTGCAGACGAAGCTGAAAAACGCCGCAAGCATGAGCTCGAGCTGGAAGACGCAAAAACAAAGCCGAATAAGAGCGTGAAAAGCGAATGTTAGATTTTTTCCGCATAATGTTGAAGCAGATTATCTCTAAAGAGTAAGAGGTGTTCGCTTGAAGCATTTAAATGCTACACTCCATTCTAAGCCTAGGTATACATCAAGTATTGGAGGATGTAAGCCGAAAAACATGTGATTTGGTTGCCTAGATCTTGCATGCACGTATGGCAGCTTGTCAACAGGACGTCAACAAAGAAGAGATTCCCCACAGCGGTTTGTCTTATACAATTCTTTTATCGAAAGTGAGGAACTATCTCGCGAGACACTATTTCCCCTTCGAGGAGTGTGTGTGCTGCTGCATACGGTGGTGGTGACGGAGATGTCGCCGCACCGCTCTCGCCGGGCCGGGCTCGGTCGCGATGGGAGAGGAGAAGAAGACGCAGAGCATCTGTGACATCTTTGACGTCTGCGAGGTCTTTGGCGTCTGACGAGGTGTCCAACGTGTCGAGTGGTGAAGCTCCACGTGATCGCTGCGAGCAGCTGTACACACTCATGAATGGAGTGACGGGGGAGGTCGACGGCGTCAACAGCCTTGACGCTCAACCCGCTGTTGATGCTCTGGTAGAGCTTGACGAGATGTCCGTTATCGAGGTCGGCGAGGCCTTGAAGGCGGGCGAATTAGCCGAAGTGGTCTTGATAAGACCTGAGGAGGAGTTGAACTCCTCGTCCGTCGTGGACGACGCGGTCTTGGAGGACACCAAGACGGCGCTGAGCGCGCGGATTGGATCGGAGATCCTGAAAGACTCGTCGGATCCGTTCTATCCTTTCATTAAGGAGTATGGAGACGTGGTCTCAAGGAACCCGCCGATGGGGTTTCCTCCGGATCGAGGCGTGCGTCATGAGGTTGACCTGATTCCAGGAACCAAATGTTGCGTGACAAGGCAGTGGCCCCTGCCAAAAGAAAAGTGTGACGTCGTTGACGCGTTCTTCCGTGCGAAGCACGAGGCAGGGCTGGTGCGTTAGAGGAACTCCCCGACCTCGACGTCCACTTTCTGTGTCAGAAAGCTGAATGGCAAGTGGCGTATTGTGCATGCTTTTAAATAAGCTGAATGCGGCCACCATTCCGGCGCAGACGCCGATTCCTCGCAAGGATGTTCTGCAGAACAACATGGTAGGATGTACGTTGTACAGTGCGCTCGACTTGGTCGATGGTTACTACCAATTGCTCATGAGAGAGAGAGCGATATCTCGCTGACAGCGGTCAGTACTCCGAGCGGGATGCTCTGGGAGTGGCTGGTGATGCCCCAGGGGATGTCGAACGAGCCGGAAACGTTCAATCGTCTTGTGACGCAGTTGTTCCGGCGCCATCGGGCATACGCGCAGACGTACTTTGACGACATTTTTGTCCATAGTCGTGCTGAGCACGGGAAGTCAGATGTGGAGAGCCACATTTATCATTTACGAGCGGTGCTCGAGTGCATGCGCACGAATAAGTTGTATGCCAACTTGGACAAGTGCGTCTTCGGCGCGGAGGAGATTCCGTTCCTCGGGTGCTTCAATGGGAAGCACGGCTTGCGGGCAGATCCTGCCAAAGTCAAGGCCATCGTGGACTGGCCAGTTCCCAAGAACCAGAAGGACTTACGCAAGTGGTTAGGCTTAGTCAATTACTTGCACAAGTACAGCGCGAACTACGCAGAAACGGTCGGATCTCCTTAAGAAGGATGCACCTTGGCGCTGGAGCGTCGAGCACGACGGAGCCTTCCAGGACGTGAAGGAGAGTCTCCTACGAGCGCCGGTGCTCGCGCTACCGGACCCGGACCGCCCGTTCAGCGTCGTCTGCGACGCCTCCGATTTCGCTATCGGTTATGCTTTACTACAAGCAGACGCCCAAGGGCGCGAACGCGTGATCGCGTTTGAGTCTCGCCAGCTCAAGGCTGCAGAGAAGAGCTATTCAGTTCATGACAAAGAGCTACTTGCGATGAAGTACGCTCTAGTCAAGTTCAGGGTACACCTGCTCGGCTCCAAGCCTTTTGTGATCTTTACTGATCATGCGTCGTTACGCACTGCGACTCAGTCTCCTCACCTCTCTCAGAGAATGACAAGATGGCTTTCCTTCTTTGCCGAGTACAACATCGAGGTGAAGTGCAAGCCGGGACGGCTTAATGTGGTGGCCGATGCGCTGTCGCGCAGGCCGGACTACGAGTTAGCCCATGTTATAACGGTGACGTCATCATTGCCCGTCTTAATACGCGCTTTGTATGCACAGGACGATATGTGTGTAGCGCTGCTACGCGCTCTTGTAAGCGACGCGTTCAAGGACTCGGACAAGGAGCTGTCAGGGAGCTTGCGCGCGAGGCTACATCGATACTCCACCGATAGTGGGCTGCTGTATTACATCACGGACCCAGAGGATACTCCTCGTGTGGTCGTTCCTCACGAGGACCTCAAGAATCGTATCCTCTATGAGATACATGAACGCCCGTCGGTGGGCATTTAGGTCGTGAGAAGACCTATTGTGCAGTGAGCTCGATGTACAGGTGGCCCAAGATGTACAAGTTGGTTGGCACTTATGTACGCGCGTGTGAGACGTGTCAACGGACGAAGTACGCACCGAATACGGCAGCACCGTTGGCGAGTTTGCCTGTCCCCACGGGATGTTGGCAGTCCATCAGTATGGACGTTGTATTTGGCCTTCCGAAGGACAAGGCGGGCAACACGGGTATCTTGGTCTTTGTGGACCGGTTGAGCAAGATGTCTCGCTTAGCGGCTGTGCCGGACACCATTAGCGGTGAAGGTACAGCGTTGCTGTTCTTAGACCGAGTCTTTCACCAACATGACTTGCATGAGGCAATTGTCTCGAATCGAGACCCGCGGTTCACCGCGAAGTTCTGGACGTCCGACTTCAAAGTGCTCGGAACTCATTTGGACATGGCCACAGCGGATCATCCGCAGACGGATGGTCAAACTGAACGCGTGAATCACGTTGTGGAGGACATCCTCCGGAGCGTATGCGCCAAGGCGCCGATACGCTGGAGTGAGATGCTCTCACCGTCGAGTTTGCATTTAATAATGCGGTACATACCTCGACAGGCTTCACTCCGTTCGATGTGAACGGCTTGGTGAATCCTTGCGCCCCGCTGACGCCGCCACGTAGTGGCTTAGGGCTTGAAGGGGGAGGAATAGCCGGGCGGCTGGCTGATGTCAGTCCTGTTGCGGTTCGCAAGCAAATCGGTGACTACGTCGCTTTGAGACTGAGCGTCCTGCGACAGGTGCGCGACGTATGGCTGAGAGCCAAGATCTTCAGAAAAAGTATGCTGATGCTAAAAGCAGAGGCAATGAGGAAAGGTTTGAGGTCGGAAACCTAGTTTTATTAAATGCTAAAAACCTACCTACTCATGCAGTGTCTGCCGCCTTCAAGACAAAATTGAGACATCGGTTCGTGGGACCGATCAAGGTCGTGGACAAGAAGAGCCTTGCGTATGCGCTGAAGCTTTCGAAGAAGATGCGTACGCACCCGGTCTTCTAGGTCGGCTTACTCAAGCCATATCAAGATCCTGCTCAGGTGAGCGCGAAGGCTTTTGGCGCCGACCCGGCAGGTGGCTGAGCCACGCCCAAAGGTTGAGCAGCAGCGACGGGTGGCGGGGCCACAGGGTGCGGAGCAAGCTGCTGAAGAAGCAGCAAGAAATCGAGCTGACCTTGCAACTGAGCGACTTGACGCTCCAGGTCCACGACCCGGTTTTGAACCGACTGAGGTTGCTCGAACAGTCCACACGACGGTATGTCTCGTTGAGAACGCCTGCAAGACGGGGTTCAGGGAGCCAGTTCTATCTCGAAGATACTGGTTCAGAGAACTTACGCGCTGATGCAGCGCAAACAAGTCACTCTGAGTCGCGACGCGAGGGTCCAGCAGCCGCCCGACCTCCTCCATCTCTGCTCGACGAGCACGATGAGCTCCACTATCACGTGGAACGCCTTGTGGCGCGGCGTCGACGCCAGGGTCAAACCTAGTATCTTGTGAAGTGGCGGGGTTACCTTCATTCGAAAAACTCGTGGGAGTTTGAGGTCCCCCTTCGGCAAGATTGCCCAGACGTCGTGGACGCTTATAATCGAGAACATCTGATGCCGAAGCGCCATCTCGGCTTGCGACGGCGTCTCCAGGCGCCGAGCGCTTCCCACTAGAGTGGGAAGGAGACGGATCGGCAGCCGAGCTCAGGCGCTGATTGATGGCTGGAGTAGCCTGCTCGTAAGTAGGAGTGGCGCTCGCAGCGGGAGAAAAAACCCGGGTAGTCTCGTAGTACTGAGGACTGGGTCCTGGAACGTGGCGTCGCACCTTCGACTTTGCGAAGCCCGGGCGCAGACGTCGCTCAAGACGAACATCAGTTCGAAGAAACTAACTCGAAGAGCATCATAGCTGGGGAGCCGTCGAGAGGGCTCGACCCAGTTCGCGAATTGTACATCGTACGGAGCCATCGCCTCTCCTTGATAAAAAGGACCACAGGAACTGTGCGCATGGCAGGCACGAACTGCTGGTCCGGTTGCAGCCTTAGGCGCTCTTGATACTCCTGAGGAGTTGTGACTTGCGGAGTCATAAAGCGCTCACGGAGCTGGTGTCGCTGCACTTGCTCGTCTGCAGTAGAGGCTACAGGCCCACACACGTACGTGTCCAAGAGCTGCTGCGCAGCACGACGAGCCGTTTCAGCAGGATCTCGTGGCTAGATGCTGTAGTCGCGGCGCGTGGCGTGCGTCAGTGGCCGAGCCAAAGGTCGATACGACGATTGTGAGCGCTGCTCCTCGGACATCTGCTGGCCCTGGGCCTCGTCCAAGTAATTGGTAATGACGTTTGGATCGTAGCCATCATCCTCGTCATACCGGGACGGTAGCGGAGGTGCGTACAGGGCTGACACCTTATGGGAACGGATTTGGCGCCCGAAGCTCTCGCTGTGGTGGCAATCGAGGAGCACTAGCGTGGGACCTTGGAGAGGCGGGGTTTGAGAGTGACTCACTGCCCATTGGGTCATCCTGGTCAAGCTGACCTTCCTCGAGCTCTTCGAACAGCAGTTCGTCCGCTCTGTGTGAAGAGCGCTGCTCAGAGGAGCCCATAGCCTGGCTCTTCGACGTCTGGCGGCTCATGGAGGGCGAGCCGTGGCGGCGGTGGTGCTAGTGGTGGTACTCTGTGACAGAGAGGAAGGAAGAATCTCGGGAAGCTGACGCTGAGCGACGTGGAGCTCGAGGCGTTGACGATCTTGGGCTGCGGGCCGACGGTGGCGTGTTCTGCATCCAAGATGCTAAAGCGCTAATGAGCTCGGTGAGCTGCAAACGCAGAAGATGACGGGAGATGACCTCTAACGTCTTGACAAGACAAGACCTCGCTGAGGAAGTTTCAAAAACTGGAAAGTGCTCGTCTTGGTGGGGGGAGTGTAACGGGGTTACACAGTGTGGTGCACACTTGGGCACGGGGTACCCTGAGAGCTAACAGACTCTTAGTACATGATGTATAGAATTAACGGTGGCCCAGTACATAGGCTGGGGGCCACACGTTATGCATGTGATTAGGTTTAACTATGATAGATAGTTAAACATCGATAGCGGCTTGGCCGCAATAAAGATATAAAAAAAACTTCGGATTTGGAAGCAAAATAGTTATTTCGAGTTAATTACTCTGCGCCCTGGATCTAGGGCAGTGTTAAAGTCCCTTTGGATAAGGAACTTTGTATTACGGACTCTTTGAGTCGAACGTCTTCCTCTGACGCTAAAGCTACGGCAGCCCCGCTGCAACTTTTGCAGCAAAAATGCAATAATTTAAGATACATTTTGCGATTCGCTCTCACTGCAGTTTGGAATGCATATAATAGCGGTATTCATAGTGTAATAAGACAGTCATATTACCCTCGTGCTCCCTATCTAAAATTGTATCAGTGAAGGCTCACTATAAGATGAGCTCGTATCTCCTTAGCACAGCGGTGCGAGCGAAGAGATACGTGAATAGGAATTGAAATTGCTTACCGCTTCGTTTCACTATGGTGCCACAAAGCGAAGCATCCTTATGAATTCCACGGGACTTCTTAGGAAAGTAGGTGTGCGGCCTGTGTGGCAAAAATTGACAATGTCATCAAGATATTACCCCTTGAAAGCGTCCCAGCAGATTATCAATTTAGCAAGGGTGTTGTTGGTGTAGCTTTATTTGTTGCTGCAACACAATCGCAGGTTGTGCTCTTAGCGCACCATTGAGATGGTGCCCTAATCAGTGCCGTCCTCGAAGTCGTAAATGGGGAGTCGTTTACGTACGAGATTCTCCGAAGAAGTCGTAAGGCCTTGGTCCAAGTACGGGAACGGACAAAGCTAAAATAGCGGTTATGGATCAAGTCGACGACTACATGTACGTGCTGTTTTGAGCAAATTTGAACGACGTTCTGAGGCGGGTCCAAGTACATGGAAATTCTAAGCTATCTAGATAGCATCGGGCATTCGCTCTCGAGGTGCCCAGGAAGGGCATCAGTAGCTTTGATGAATCTTAGCGCCGATAACACAGGTACGGTCCCGCTGGATGTAACCCCCCCCCCCCCCCCCGCGCGCGCCGCAGACGCGATCGTGTTTCCTCCGTCATACGGTCTGATGGAGCACGACGTGGCTTACAGCCACAATTCATTGGTATGCGTGTGTGGGAAGCTCACTACTTGATCTGCCCCCTCTTGGGTCCTTCTGCAGTGATTGCAATTGCCGCCACCGCAGCGCCTTGAGCCTTAATGTTAGCTTCACGCGACGGCATGCAAGAAGACAACCCTATTCTCAAAAGTACATACTTTCTTAAGCACAATGAGATTGGTTAGTTGGGAATGGGCTCCAGAACTAAGAGCGGCTCTAACTGCCGTTCTGAAAACGGAACTCTGGGAGATCTAACAGATGAAAATGGTACCATGTACCAATTGTGGATAGTCAATCAAAACATTTCGTTTACTCTCAGAGGAATTAATCTATTTAAGTAGATTCACCCCTATTTGTCGCAACGTAAGTAGATTATTGTTACTACTTATAAGTAGATTGGAGCCACAATCTACTTAAAGCTAATTTGTCGCTGATCTCAACAATTCACGACTCATAAAAAAAAATTGTTTAAATCTCAATAATTTACGACTCGTAAAAAATGCTTTTCGGTCGTTAAAAATATAAATATATTTATACGACTCTGATTTTTGTACAACGGTGCGGTGCTCTAAAAACAAAACTCGCATGAGTCATAAGCTGAACTATATTTATGGGTATGACTAACTCCCCTAGGCCATATTTGCGTTTATGAAACGACAGGAACCGTTTAGAAACCAACGCCCAATAGCGAATGCTCACAGAATCGCCTTTCTAGATCATTTTGCAATTTGCATAGCCTCCCTCAAGCCTTCACACCTCTCCCAGCTCTCGTGGTGTTCTGGTGGCCGATAGACGTGTAGGGAAAATGCCAATAGAGTCATCTTATAGTAATTTGAGCCTAAAAATCCTCACAGAAGCAGAGTTGGCGATGCTGGGCTAGGCTGTCTGCGAGATGAGACAACTTGCAGTGCATCTTCAGGTAAAGGTTAATACGATGTCTAGTGCTGCGCAGGAGAAGAGATGCAAACCGAGAGAGAATGGAGACTCACTAGTAAATTATAGCAACCATCGGCTAATCGACTAAACCAGGAGGCCTATCGCCACTAAAATATCGCATTCAGATCAAGGTTGCACGGATGTTGCCCCTGGTCGACATAGGCAACATCCACAAAGAAAATCGCTTTGTCAAGGGGAATAAGATTGTTTAGACGTGGACTGTTCAATCGCTTTACTTTTAATTTTTTAAAGAGCCCCGTAAATATCAATCGACTACGACATACCATAAATGACAGGATTCATCTATCCCGATAAATCGTACCAGTAATTCAGATGCCTGGTAAAACTCTGAAATAAATGTCAGAGAATAGTGAGGTTTTTACTTCTACAGAAAACGCCGTGCAAATCAGGTGTGTTGTATCAAATTTTTCGTGCAGCATGAACGAAGAATTTCCCGAATGCAAAAATGCCACGCATACAAAACGTAAGAGAAACCCTCAAAATGCAACCTTTCAAATGATTTCTCCGTGCAATTTGCACGACGCGGTTCAACACCTAGAAATAAGCTTGAATATGCCCCCGCGGCACGTTTAAGCTTAAAGCTCTATAGATAGCGTCTTGCTCCTGCATTCCTTTAGTTGAAGTGGCTTAGCTGAAAAGATTGGGAAGTGGTGCTAATGTTATATCTGCGTAGCTGCGTAGGTTTTGAGCGCTCGCTCTACATTATACATAAGGCGTCGGTGTTCGGTTAAGATTCCCTAGTGTACGTGCTCAAGTAGCCTACAGCACTAAAGTAGCTTATCGAGAACTGCTCCATGAACATCGTGCCGATGATCAAGCCTGAGCACTACACGGGTGGCGCCTCTGTATGACGCTCGCCCACGTATCAGCCCAAGTCAACCGCCCAAAACAGCCTGCCTGAGTGGTCCACACCTTCCGTGATTCTAGCATCTATGCCGTTATATTCCTACTGTACAGGTTCCTGTCGAGCTTTCATCATCGTAATCGTGTATCAGACTGTCGTTTCTACTCAATAGCAACGTTTCTAGTTCATGCTTCGTTCATTTCGCACAACGAATTTCGTATCTATACATTTCTAGAAGCATATGATTAATACTTAATTAAGTAGAGCACTTTTAATGTAAAAAAAACTGTTTCTGATCAGCTCAATATTTTTGCGAGTCGTGAATTGTTGAGATCAGCGACACATTAGCTATAAGTAGATTGCGGCTCCAATCTACTGTCGTGTAGGAACACGTCAGAAATGTATATAGCACATTTCTACACCAACAACACCTACTGAGTTCCGATAACTCAGACAGGCTTTAATGTGGGTATCGAACCTGAAGGCCCAGGAACTACCCTACCTGGTTGGGGTTTCCTCTGTGTACGGTGTGTCCCGCTAGGCAAGCCACCGATGACGCAACATTGCTAGCCACGAGCAAAGGCTAGAGTGTTCTCTCTCTGTCAAATATACCCCGCGGTCCCTATAAAGATAGGGTACCGGACGTGTTTCAGAAAGCCAAACGCTACAACACAACTGCCCACACAAGCGACCCGAGCCACGGCACTGGTGAGTGTCGTTGTGCTTCAGTCTGCTTTTTGGCTTCGTGCGCGCTTCGCCTCCTGCGTCTTCTGCGCATTTCGCCACCACCAGATCTCCATGTCGGTAAGTGTTCGTCAATGCGTGGTTGCTAGCGATGTTGCCGCTGAGCGTTATGCTGACTTCGGCTGCTCGTCATCTTCAGTCGCAGGATAGGCCTTCCGCTGGTCGAAATCCACCCGGAGCCGACACTTCGCCTGCGGATCCGCCTGTGTCTCCATCAGTGCGCTTATCGCCCTCGGATGATGCTACTACTCCTGATCTCCCGACGGTACGTTCGTCTTGCTTGCTGGCTCGATACGTTTCAGCTGCCTTCTCACTGTGGCTCGTACGCACATCCAGGGTCCATTGACCTTGCAGAATGCTGCGAATCACAGCATCTCTCGCCAGTTTCTGCAGCGTCTTATCCAGGACGCTAGTGATGCGGCCGCTGACCGAGTCGTCGGCGTGCTGTCCACTCAGCTTGAGACTCTCGGGCGTGTCACTATTGGGCTGCAGCTTGCTCTACCGGTTCGAGGGAATCACGCTATGCACCAGAGGTTCGCGAAAGCTCGTGACCTCTCCGAAGTTGTCAACTCCATAGTTTCAGACCCAGACGATGAGGCTGCCACAGCTGCTGCTGACGATAACTTGGCGAAACTTCGTCCCCAACTCCACTCTGCTCGTTGCACTCAAGAAGCCACCGATAGTTCGCATACCAAAGAGGTCTTGCGCCGCGAGAGCGCTCAAAGTACTTGTAGCTCGGCTCGGAAGGAGCTTGAGCAGTGCCAGAAAGAGGTCAAGCGCCTTCGCAATCACGAACGCTTCCTTTTGGTGGATCTGGACGCTTTCAACGCGCACAACGAGATTTACCAGCGGCTAGAGAATCGTGTTCGTCAGGCCGAAGAGGAGTCCCAGCGTCTCGTACAATCTGGAGCGCCAGTAAGAAATATTCAAGGCCACGGTGGCCACCAACACTGAGCGTATCCGTCGTTTGCATCGCTTGCTTGCTGAATCCGACATTGCCGATGACTCGGCGGACGCGCGTCTCAAGCGTCGGAATGAAGATCTTCGTGAGCAAGTCAAACGCTTGTCGAATATTAACCGGATTCTCCGAGCGCACGTCAAGTTGGAAGAGATGGATCCCGATGTCTTGGTGCTCGTCCTTGAAGGTTCGTCACATCCTTGTTCATCATGGTAGATGTCTCAGTGTACTCACTAGTTTCGGTCTGACTCAGGTATCTCGATTGGTGAGTTGAACTGGGAGTTACTTGAGGTGAGTGTGCAGATCCGGTCCATCTTCCGTCGTTTTCATGACATCGCTGATGCGTTGGCTCCGGCTGAGGAGATCGCTGCTGGCCCTGCCCGCGTGGCTCATCGTGAAGGTGATGACTTCGACTTGTCTCCTGATGATCGAGGGGCCGCAGCGCGGCGTACTTCACCCGGGACGTCGTATGTCGAAGTCCAGCGGAGTAATTCAAAGTCAAAGGCTCGAGCTTCAGCTTTCCGCAAACGTCTGCGCGAGACGTCCCCAAGTGATACTGGCCCATCGGCGCCGTCCCCGAAGCGTGCCGCTCGTGACAAACAACCTAATTCCAAGCCACAGCGCAAACCGTCGGCTCTGGCTGTCACTTCTCGTGTACAGGCACCAACTGCTCCGGCCAAGGCCTCTAAAGGTCGTACGTCGGTCGCAGTCGGGTTCCAAGAAGAAGGCTACGACTCCTGTCAAGTCCACGTCACTGGATCAATCCACAACGTCCCCAAGTAGTGAGGAGCACGTCTCTGCTTCATCGGCTCTATCCACACCATCTTTATCGTTCGCTGAATACTCGTTCATCTCTCCGTCCCCTTCGGAGTCCTTACCAAGGATAGTGAGTCCCAGGTCGTTGAAGTTGTTCCCAAATCTCCACGCGTTACTCCGGTAGTGACTGAGTCATCGAACGGTGCATACTCCTGCTCCGGATCCTTTTTCCCGGCTGATCCAGCTGCTACTCCATCTACGGCTCCAGTCGATGCTCCTCCGGTCGCTGAATTGTCGTCTCGGACTGGTCGTCCAGTTTGTCAACAGGCTGCGCGTTCATCCTTCTGTTCGTCGCTGCAGCTCGAGTTCGAGCAAGGAGCTGAAGATGAGGTAATGGAGCTTGATGATACAGTGAATCCTGGTAGGTCATCGAGCGATGAGTCTGACGTATAGACTGTGGCTCATCTTACAGTCCCTGCTGTGTCTGAGTCTCGGCAATCGTCGGATTCAGCGTCGAAACCAACTGCTGCTGACGTCGAAGCTGAACGCGCGGTCCAAACGCTGCGACGCTCGTCGGTGGCGCCCAAGAAGCTGCGGCCCGCGATGACTCTGACTCGGATGCTGAATCTACCGGAACCCTCGTTTTCGACTCTGATGATAATCTCGACCCGGAGGTTCCTGCTGACTCCGTAGTTCAGTCTTCGGCTACTCTTCCGCCTGAAGGTAGTGAAGTCCCGACTATTTCTAGTGAAGCACAACCCCGGGACGAGTCTTCGGCTCTGGCAGAAACCCCGAGTTCGGATCGCCAGGAACTTCCTCTCCTTTCCCCACAGACCCAAAGGTGTTTGCTTCGCGCCGTTCTCCTCGTGGTGTACATATTGTCGCCACGCTGTTTTCGACTCCTGACTCGGATCGTCAGTCACTGCGTCCTCTTACGCTACTCTCGGCGCCAGTTCGAGGTCCGCCACCACTCGTGCGTTTTTCCAAGCAGGTGGCTAAGTGGGCTTTGCCATTCTTGAAGCCTCCTTTCACTATTCCTGGCGCGTCCAAGTGCTGGATCCAGATCCTGAATCATCGGCTGCCTTCTCCTCTGCCTCCGAAGACCAATTGCCTGCTGTGCTAGATTCATCCGAGCCTTCGCTGACTTTCGGAATCCTGATCACCCATGGCAACGTGTTCGTCATTTGTTTCCCCGGCACGCTTGCCTTCTGGATACCCAGGACTTTGTCATTGATGCTCGCGTCTCGCAGCGGGCTTCTCCGTTGCTTAGCTCCAAGGCATATTGGCGTAGTGTCGGGGAGATGGTCCTGACGACGACACTGATCTCGGGTTCACTCATTGGGAGCGAGATCACTGGATTTCAGCTCGTACCATCGAGTTATTCTTGGAGACTGGGTACGGTATTCTGGCTGAAGACACCACAAAATCGGATGCTACTAAAGCTGCCATCAAACTCGCTCTGGATGAAGCTCGTGAGGCTTGGGATGAGTACCACGCTGGCCGGACCAAACGTGTTGACCGACTCCGGGTGAAGATTATCTGCAAGTTGCGGAAATGGTGTGTTAGTATCGACAGCGATTTTGCTGCCATCATTCCGGAGTTCTTGTTCGAGCCGTCGGTGCCAGGGTATTCCTTCAAGTATCTCACATGGGTCCCTCCGTCGTCCAACTGGCTTGAACACAATCCAGCGTTGGGCGCTGCCGAACCGTGGCGTATCGGATGGCACACCTGCGTTGCATCCGTACAACACGACTTTCGCGCCGTGCAACGCCGATTTCCCGCTGTTCGTTCCTGCTGGCGAGACTTGTAATTCCGTTGGCCGGCAGATCCAGGTAAACCCGCCGTTATCCAACACCTAGATTTCTCCAAACTGGGATGCTGACTTCAGTGTGCCCCAGGCAGCTGCGGCTCATGCTCCAACGGAAGACCCAGCTCCTGAAGTCGCTGCCGAAAACTCGCCAGTCATCAAATGATGCTGATTTCCTCCAGTTCTTTGCTCAGGTGGCTACTGCTGCCGAACCGGGCGAAACTGCAGGGTCTTCGGCGTCGTAGCTCACCTCTTGATGTCACGTCAGTGTGTTTCTTCGAGCTTCAACCGTCTCAGTTACAGTATCAGTCGAATAGTCGTAGGTCGGCTCGAATATCTTTCTTATTATTTCGTTTCAACGCGTTCATGTTCTTGATGTTATACATTACGCAATAACAGTCTGCAGTAGCTTTCTTCGTCTGTAGTCTTGAGCTGCATTGCCCCAAGTACAGGTCATTCTTGGCGATAATTCGTTGAATAGTCCTCGTCAGCTACTTGGACCATTTGAAGACGGTGTTTGCTCCTTTTCTGTCGCAAGTAGTCGTAGAGTAAACCGCCACACGAAAGATTTTTTTTGTATCGGTTCCCACGTAGGCTCGTCATAACCAATCCACTTCACCTTGAACTCGCGTACTGCTCTTTCCGTGGTCGTCGTGAGTGGTCCTGTCATCAAGAATCGCTTTGACTTCATACTCGCCTGCTAGTTGGTCTGGTTGCCAGCTATCTTCGGGAAGCAATTCTTCGTCGAAATCGAACCTTGAGTCATCGGCGACACCCTCCGTCAACTTAACCGTAGGCCTACTCTCGAATTCGCAAACTGGTTTCAGTCTGGAAACATGCACCACTGGATAAAACCTATATCCGCTCTTGCTTGGTAACTCGAGCTCATACGCGAACTCTTCCACCTTCTTCTTGATCCGGAATGGTCCGTGCCAACGGTGGGCGAGTTGTTTTTTGTAAGTCAAGGTTTCACGCGCTCCACGTAAAGCCAAACACGGCTGCCAGATTCGAAGAGAGGCTTCGGTGCTTCGCTACCATGTTCTTGAAGAGTCTGCGAGTCATCGTCACCATAGTCTGTTGGTTCGCACTGTACACTTCGGGGGACAGCTGCTCGTTCTTTGCGACTCAGAGCCTCGATGTGTTTCTCAGCTCTTCGTGTCTTCTGCATAGCTTGGCATTCCTTCGCCATTTCTAACGCAATCTCGTGTTACCGGTTTACCTCTCGGCGCCATGTCAACGCATCTGACTGCTTGCTGCTACCGCGACGAATCGACGACGTCATAGCTTTGAGGGTCGTATGACTATTCCAGCCATGCACCAGGTAGAAAGGTGTTTCCTTCCGCGTCGTATCCTGCGAGTTGTTGATAGCAAACACCAGTCGTTCATCAATCTCGTCCCAATCTTGCTGCAACGGGTCTTTAGCGTACACTCTAACCGATTGAATCACAGTTTTGACTGATCGCTCTTGTTGTCCATTAGCTTGCGGCCGATAACTCAGTGTCGCTCTTGATCTTGATTGCATCATTTCAACGAAAGCTTGAAAGACTTCGCTCATGAACGTTGGATCGATGCCATGTCTGACGAGGGAGGGTGCCCTGAATCTTCGGTACACGTTTTCTTCAAAGGCTTGAGCAACTCTGAGTGCGTCCGTTTCTGCCATGGGTTTGGCGATTACGTATCCAGTGAAAGCACACTGGAATAGTAGAAGTGCCGTGTTTCCTCATCGAGACTTCGGTAGTGATGTGACGAAGCCCATCGAAACGATCTGGAATGGTCGTTCGGCTAACACGTTGCAAAGTGAGTATCCGCGTAGGTAAGGTCGGTTCTTGCTCGAGCTACAGTCCGGACAAGATTTGACGTGTCTTTCGACGTCGGCGTAAAGTCCGTGCCAGTAGTAGTCGTGCCTGACACGCTGATAAGTCCGCACTACACCTTGGTGTCCGCCTTCCAGAGAGTCATGGCAGTTTTGAAGTACTTCCTGAGTCATCGTGGTGGGTACCACAAGTCTTAGCTGGATATCTTTCTTCTGCTGTGTCTTGCTCTGGTGGCTGGTTCCAAGGTAGTGAAGTACGTTATCATCCGTAAGGAAGAACTTATCCGCTATTTTTAGCGCGTCGCGTGCTGTTCTGTATCCAAGTTTTTCGACTTCTCCTCGTAATGCAGCTTTGAGATTCGACCACCGGACTTCTTCATCCTGTGGTTTAGCGATACGTCGTCTGCGCTCTTCTTGAACAACCACTGGGTCGACATCATCTGCGCTCGGCTTCGACAGAGTCTGTGGCTCTGTCTGTGGCCCACTTTGCTGGTCTTCGGTAGGTACGTTCCGCGGTAGGTTCTCGTCGCGCGTGTCATTCTCCTGATCTACAACTTCGTCAGCAAATCGGACTCTTTTACGAGTCTTGGTTTGAGAACGAGTCGTCGCCATGAGCATGTTCGGTTCATCTCGCACGAAAGCACAAAAGGTCTTATGCGTCGCTGAGTAGTAAGCGTCGGTAAATTGAATAGAGCCTGTTGAAACAGGATTTTGAGCCTCCGCCTTACCTGGCTCGTCGTAGATCATCTCTGGGATTCGGTTGAGCTGAACGAGTTCTGCTTTCCGAGTTCTGCTCAGTACCACCTTCGACATCTTCGATTCCAAAGCTTCGGTTGCTAGGGAGTCAGCAGCTGCATTGTACTCTCGGGTCACATGCAAATACCTGACTGATTTGAGACGTGCCGTTACTCCTTTGTGGTGACTCAATTGAGTCATCAGAGCTTCGTTCCGACACGCTATCACCCCTAGTGCTTGCTGGATTGCGAGCCTCGAATCGCCGACAATGACCAACTCGGTGGCTCCGTATTTAAAGGCGGCTATGGCCACATTAGTCATTCCTGAGTATTCGGCCACGTTGACTGTCGTCTTCTCAAGGTAAAACTCGCTGCAAGGACTATCTGCCCATCTGGTAGTCGACACACAATCCAAGAACAGCTTTTATATCCGCCGTACTTCTCGTACTTCGCTGAGCCGTCAAATGATACGACGGATCGTTCATGACGCTTCGGTAGACGTGCGTAGAGCAAACTTGGGTCCAACCGAGTTGTCGCCGAACCTATGTTTGGCGGTTCCACAAGTCCAACGCTTCGTCAATCGACAAGAAGTTCGTTACCGTCGCATGCAACAATTCGATGAACGCGCACTTGGTTTCCTTCACGAGTTCCACAATAAAGTGTCATGGTGATAGGAGCACCGCAAATTGCACTGCTCGACCGAAGAGTGACTTTGACTTCGTCACCCATCCCAGCATTGAGAAACGGGTGTACACCCGCAGTGTACGTTCTGCTAATTGCGTGTAGAAGGCCATCAGCACTAGTAGCAACGCCAACACCTCCTTCTCCGCCGGGTGGTAATTCATCTCAGCGTCTTTCAGGACGCGTCCACAGAATCGTACCGGATACAGCTTATCGTCGTGCATCTGTAGTATTGTTGAACTTAGAGCCCACTCATTAGCTAACAACATGATGTGTACCTCTTTCAACTTGTCGAAGTGCCGAAGGATCGGTGCTTTTGCAACCTCTTCTTCAATTCATCGAAACTTCGTCGGGCTGTAGTCAGTTCTCCACTAGGAGCGAAATCTTCTTCCTTGAGCTGGTATAACGCGGCACCGCACACTGCAAAGTCTTGAATGAACCTGTTGTAGTAGTTAAGTGCTCCCAAGAAGGACGGTGTACCCTTCTTTGTCCTTGTAAATTCCAGCTCCAGGATGGCTTCTAGCTTCTTTGGGTTCGCCCGTATTCCTTATCGCGATCCTTCGTGAGATAGAAAGTCAACTCGGGGCTGAACAAAGATACTCTTCGTAAAGCTCACGCTGATTCGACATTCCTCGAAGCGGCTCAACAACCGATCCAAAGTAGCGAGACAGTCTTCGAACGTAACTCCACCGAAACAAATGTCGTCGACAAACGATCTTCGGTCGAAAACTGGTACCAACGATGACTAATCGGGCTCATTCGTCATGAACATGTTCGAATCGGAGTCATTGATCAGCTGCTGTACTGGATCCAGTTTTGTCGAGTCATCGCGAGCTGCGTCGAACTTTGTCCTAGTCTCTGACTTGACGTCAACACCAAACCATCTCTGGTTGATTCGCGCAGTGCTTTAGCTTGGTGCACTGCGGTCTCCATCTTCTTCGCGAAAGCTTTCCATCCGCCCTTGGGCTGCACATACCCCCACAACGCATTGTTCATCATGCGTTGATAGATCATTGGTGCGTTTTTCAGGCCGAAGGGCATCCTCAGCCATTCGAAGTGCCAAAGGGGACACACGAAGGCTGAGATCTTGCGAGCTCAAAGCGTCATCATGATTGCCCAGAATCCACTGGCGGCGTCAAGTGAGCAAAACCACAAGTACGCTTCCAAATCCGTCAATAGCTCGTCAACCAGAGGCATAGCGTACTCCATAATGGCCGTGATCGCATTAACTAGCTTATAGTCTATGCACAATCTGATGTCGACGCCGTTCTTTTTTAAGACTCTCACGATGGGTGAAGCCCATGGACTGTCCGAGAAAGCAATCAGGTTGGCTTCGAGCAACGGTTTGAGTAGCTTGTAGAGCTTGCCCAAGTGCCTCATCGGGATTCGCCTGGCGCGCTGTTTGATTGGTGCGTGCCCTTGGGTATCGATATCGCACGTCACGTCGTAAGCTGGTGATGCCAGGGTATTCCCGCGTTATATCATAATCTACTCGTGGTTCTTCAGTATCTTCACCAAGTTGGCTTGGCGTTCCGGCGACAACTCGGGGTTCTGGATGTTGTCAGCCGTGTAATCAAGCTTGGCGACCCGTGCCCCCGATAGATCCGGCAGGAATGCCAGGTTCTGGGCGTAATCTTTGAACTCGATGTCCGCTGCTTTGTGTTCGTGCAGATTCCTGTCAGCTTGTCCCGTGGTTCTTGTACCCTCAGTCGTGAGTACGCGCATGACTGAAACGTACGCGTTCTCGAGGATGGCAGTTGCTGAGCTGTCGGCATCGAGGCTAGCGGCTCTGGTCGGCTGTGATAAATCGGGCGCATCCTCCACCTTCTAGTCAGTCACTGTAGTATCTTCCGACATGCCATCCTTATCACTCCGGTCACTGGGCTGGTCACGGACCGTATCATCTCCATCCGTTGGCGATGTCACCCCAGTTGAGTCATCGGCAGCGGTCGGTGCTCCTCTAGCGCGCGCCAGAAAACACTGACGCGGCTCATCTGTGCCAGACCAGTCGCTCGCTGAATCACAGCTATAACTCCCATCCCCACGGGTGCGACGTAGCAGCCGCTTTGGCGTCGGGTGGCTGGGAGTGTCAACCGCTGGTGGCTGACGCGCCAGCCATTCCTCATACAACTTCCGCTCCCACGTATACAGCGTCTTGTCGTTTGCTGAAGCGTAGGCTAAGACCTGACAGTCTTGGTACCTCCTTGAATCCAGACGCACGTTACCAGCTTCTTTTGCAGGAATCCAATCGGCACCCACATATTACGATGTGGAGGTATGGTCCAACGTTGGCGACTTTGTCCGAAATATTCGTCAGTCGCACACGAGTCGGGTTGCCCGTCCGAAACTTCGTTATTGATGGCTCGAGCTTCTCCGACCGCTTCGCCCATACAACGTGAGTTGACGGCGAAGGTCGTCGACGCTGTAGCGAAAACTCGTAGCACTCACGTGGTTCGGTCCTTGGTTCCTCGGTAGGTACTCCTGGTATGTGCTTGCCTTCGTTCTCATCGATCATGTTCTGCATCTTGATCAGCTTGATCGTTACTTCATCTGGGAGCTTCGCTGTTGCGTTGAACATGTCCAGTCGCACCCCTGCTGGAATCATGAAATCGGTGCCGAGCACCACGTCGACTCCCGCGTTGTTGTTCATGATCGCTCCCATCCGAGAGTAAACTTTACTGAGGCACGTCGACTCGTTGTTGTCTTTCCTTGAGTATTTTCTTGCACTTCAATGCGACGGCCGTGGTTCGGTATGTCCCGAAGTCCTAGTTTCTTTGCTTATCGCTCGGATACCTCGCTAATGTAAGCTCCTGTATCCAGCAGTATCCGTGTTCTCGAGTTGTTGATAGCGCCGTAGACCATCGTGCGCATCCGGACCAACCCAGCTTCTGTTGGTGGGCCGCCTGGTTTCAATAGTCGTTGAACAGTAGCGTCTACAGCTCCTTAGGGTGATCCTTCTTGTCTACTTTGTTTCGAACAAAGTTTGTGAGGCTCTGGAACACTTCGCACTTTCCAGCATCGAGCACCTGTTCACACAGTTTGCACCGTCTGCGGCAGAAGCGGAGTACGACATGTTACCACAGGCTGCGCACGGTCCGTATTGTCGTCGACCGTCACGCTTATTTCGACTTTGGTAGCGATCGTCACGAGTGATCGGCTTTGAGTATCGGTTTTCTCATCCGCTTCCACGATCGCCATTGTCACCCCTGGGTGCCCGTTTCTCGCTTCGGCCGTATGAGCCGTTAGCGGCTGTACGTCTGTCAGTGTCGTTTGCTGCTGCGTGATATCGGTCGCCATCGACAGAAGAGTAATGGTCGCTTCGGCCTTCACTGCAGCATTGCGAACCCTCGGAGTCACACCCATCTTCACCATCGCTGCCGCTGTAGCGTTGCTGACGAGTGTTCGGTTGACGCTTGTTATCGTCACGAGCGTCGCTGTCGGAGTATCCGTCATCGTCAGCCGTGTCAGTCAGCGTTACTCGTGGCATGTTACGTGAGTCATCGCGGCGGCGTCCGAGATCCCGGTCGCGTCGGTCTCGACGTCCGTAGTCATCGCGTGAGTTATCGTAGCGACGTTCATCACGACGGCGTGAGATTTCTCGGCTTCGTGAGCTTGACTGAGCGGGCTCTCGATACGCGGTGCGCTCTTCGATCTTCAAGATGTCCAAGATCTTTCCTTCCAACTCGTGAATGTCTCTCACCCTGACGTAGCATAAACGTTTCTCGAGTCCTCGATCTCCACACGTCTCCAAGAATCGTTTGGCGTCGTCGCGAGCCTTGCGGCTGTGTCCTTCGAACGTTATCCCGGCGTTTCGCGCGTAACCGTTGCGACAATTCAAGTAGTCACAGACATGCTCCTTGTCGCTGCGCTTCGCCGAGTAGTACCGCGCCTCAGCCGATTGATTGTACTGAGAGCAGTAATACTTGATGAAGGCTTCGCTCAAGAGACTCCATGTCTTCCTGGTTTTCCTCGGGAGTTGCCGATACCAATGCGTTGCGCCGTCTCTAAGACTCACCTCGAAGGCTTGCACTTCGGAGACGACCGGGTTCTTTTCATCTCGTAGACGAACCCTCGAAGCCACTGCATCGAGTTCTCACTTCGGTTTCGGGGTCCGGAGAAAATCTTGGTCTGCGAGAGAGGCCTCTGTAAGGCCAACTTAATCTTTGGAGTGGCGTTGTTGGACTCGGCTTCGGTTACTTCACGTATCTGGCGTAGATATTCGCCCACTTCAGCACTTCTCGTGTAACACGGGTAGCCGTTATCACTGCCCGATGAATCGTCGGTGTCACGCAAGGGTCGACTAGTACGTCTCGTAGATCCCCGACGAGTATCCACCGTCAACGTGGAGTTGTCGGCATTATTCGTAATGCGTTCCGCTAGTCGAGCGTGGAGTCACCATGTGGGAGTCCTGAAAGTACGGGGAACGCTCACCAGTCGCGGAAAATACACCTTTCGCTGCCCTTGTTTTTGACTTCCTCGGCGTCTTTGGAAGCGGAATCCGTGCCGGGTCTACTGGTTCGTGACGGTCTTGGAACTCGTAGCCGGTTACACCGAACGCCCGACGCAGTTTCTCCTTTCACTCCCACAGCTCCGCTGCAGCTTCCGCGGGAAGCCACGCTTCCATCATCGTAGGTGCTGGTTGTTCTGTTGGCTTCAAACCCAGCGCTTGCAGGAACAACACGGTGTCGTTCGCTACTTGTTCGAGCGTGGACGACCCTACGGGACGCCCAAGGTTGTAGCTCAGGTCACTCCACCTTGACTGACGGACAGGTCTCGGTGCGAACAACTGAATCCAGTCGCTCGTCTTCATTTCCTCGTAGCAGCGGCCGAGAACCTTGTTCGCTGCTGGAGTATCACCATTGACAGGCGGTCTGTTGCCCGTCGTTTGCTCAGTTACTTGAGCCATCTTCACCGGAGACGAATCTTCGGCTTCTTCATCATAGTCGTCATAGGCTGGCTCGGGGCCAGCCGCTTCGCTCATTTCATCCATGAGACTTCGTGACAGCGTACGCGTTCCTCCACTGCGTCCCGCCGACAAAATCGCGCCTTCTGGGGTATCCTGCGCCGAACCCATAGGGTCGTCAGCCTTCTCTTCCAAGTCATCATCGTAAACGGTGTTCATGTCTTCGTCCATGGCGTCGGATCCATCCACCGACACATCGAAGCTGACGGAGCGCTCGCCAATCGCGTCTAGGCGCAGGGTGATCAGGTCCGCGTCCAAGTCCTCGCCTCGCGATCCGCCGGTCTTCATCGGTGTCGCTGGTACCCTAAATATTTCACCTTAGTTGCTTCTTCTTCTTTTCTTCTTCTTCTTCTTCTTGTTTGCTCGTGAAGGTCAGCTAACCTGCAGCAGCACGAAGCACAGAAGGTCACCACCAATCCCGGGTCCCGGCACCAGTTGTCGTGTAGGAACACGCCAGAAATGTATATAGCACATTTCCACACCAACAACACCTACTGAGTTCCGATAACTCAGACAGGCTTTAATGTGGGTATCGAACCTGAAGGCCCAGGAACTACCCTACCTGGTTGGGGGTTCCTCTGTGTACCGTGTGTCCCGCTAGGCAAGCCACCGATGACGCAACATTGCTAGCCACGAGCAAAGGCTAGAGTTTCTCTCTCTCTCAAATATACCCCGCGGTCCCTATAAAGATAGGGTACCGGACGTGTGTCAGACCTGACACGGGGGTGTCGGAGTTATACTCCGAGCGGTAAGTAATATGGATAGCGTACAAGCTTATCCAACACACAGCGATGACTCGCTATCAAATACACGGCCAATCCTACCCTCTTATCTCTTGGTCCTGCCGAGATGAACACTAAGCTACCACCAGTAGGAGTGTTCATCGACAGTCATATCCAGGCTACCGGAACTATCTCGCCACTACCGCGTACTTAACGATAGTCGGACGTGCCCTTGTGTGGTTGAGAGTAAATGCTGTTCTGTTTGTTTGAGCACAAAGGCTCTTAATGCAATATCTAATCCTACTATCCACCTATACAAATATCTAATCAAAACATGTCCGTTATGGATCTTGAACTCTTACCGACCACGCGAGAGGCCGTCGGAGCTGGAACGATCGCAACTTGTCGCCGGAAGGTCGTTGGATCTTGGCCTGCTAAAGCTTTTTTACTTTGCGCCTCCCCAGGCTGCACAGTTGCTCGCACACACTGATTGGTCAATCAGCTTGCCGGAAATGCCGTTACCGACGACTCGTCCGCAACTTGAAGCTCCGTCGAACACGTGAGAATTCCGCGGACTTCCAGCCCCGCGGCTTTAACCCTGGCGTCACACGGTCCGTCGCGTCTCAGCCTGTCCCGTGGCTCCCGGCTGGAATGCCACGTCGCTTCGTCACTAGGCTGAGTTTCGACCAATCGTCGCGAGTTGTCGGCACTACCGTAACTTGACCCAATGATGTCCGTCGAATCTCGTTCTAACGGTGTCATCATCTTTGAAGGGGTCGGATACGCCAGTTGGCACTCAGTGCTTTGCGTTTCAGCTGAAAAGCCAAACGCTACATCACACTACTTATAAGTAGTAACAAGAATCTACTTACGTTGCGACAAATAGGGGTGAATCTACTAGAATAGATTAATTCCTCTCCTCAGAACCGCTCCGGTACTTGTATGACGAAGGTCGCGTTACTGTGTACTTTTGTATACGGTTGGGACCGTACTGTTGCAGTTGGAAGTATACGCCCGTTAGTGTATAGTGTTAACAATGAGCGTTGTCACATTCGAGGTTTCCTCTTTAATCCCAAGGTGCTCAGTGGGAAGACGTTCTTTAGTTGCTTCCAGTATACTAGCTGCTCCCTGCCCTGCTGAGTGCCTGCGCAACGTGCCAGGTTATGAGCTCAAGGCTTTCAAGCTTCACAGAGTACAATTTTGGAGCTTCGACGGTATACAATCGCTACATCAAGTGTGGCGTCGTCGGCTGCGATCAGTTTGGCTGCCATGACTGTTAGTCGTGATCTCGGTGCGTCCTCTGGAGTGAATACGGCAACGACAGTTGCTGTGGCTTCCCGTGTTGAAGTGAGTGGAGTGAATGCGAACTCTGTAGCTCCTGTTGTGACCTCGGTCAGCTCGGATGGGTACACTGGCGGTGGGTTTACGTTTCTGGGATCAATTGGAAGTAGTGCTATGATGAATAGTGGGGTGAATGCTGCTTACGGTGCTGGCATGGTGGCTTCAGCTCCGTCAGCGTGGATTCCACCGATGTTCGCGACCTCAGCGTGGCCAACGGTCCCGTCGCTGGGATCGGCGGCATGTGCATCGGCAATGCCAGGTGTTGGAGGATTTGTAGCAGCTTCGATGGTGGCCTCGCACTTTTCTGGTGGTGCATTTGGCATGAAGTTAGATATCAAACCGCCGGAAATGCATGGGAGATTCGACTTGTATGCAGTTGACTTGGAGACTTTCTTATGGCGCATGAATGTTTGGAGTGTGATTGAGGATCCAATTGGCATTCGACATTCTACAAACGATGCTCAGTTTGCTCTGATGGATAACATAGCTCGCGGTGCTATTCTCCATGGTATATCGACTGTGTGCGCTAAGATAATCTGTCACGAGACAAACGCTCACGCGATGTGGACACGTTTTGTCAACAAGCAAACATAGAGAGAATATGCGAATTATATTTTCGCGAGCCAGCAGTTGTATGCAAACAAGTATACTCATGAGAGAAACATGAACGAGTGACTGCGTGAGATGCAGCTTCGGCGTAATGAGTTTTCTGCATTACAAGAAGGTGATTCTAACGAGGAGTATGCAGAGATTATCCTGAGTAATGTGTTGCAGACACATCGCGAAGATGTTCGTCAATTCTCAAAGCATTATGACCCTGTTTATCAGCATTCTGCCCCAACTTCGGCTCAAGTGATGAACGCTCTCCGGGCTGAGTCGGAGCTTAATGCACGGAGTGATGAGCCCCCATTAGGACAAAATATCTCGTCCGCGCAAGCTGGCAAGAAGCAAGGCAAATCACTGAGCCAGCAGAAAGGCCAAGAAAGGTTTTTTGAGGGTATTGAGGGTTACCGGTTTGGTATCGGTTACTGACCGTAAACCGGTTAGCCCGAACCAGTCCAATCCGAACCCACGCCGATTACGCCACCGCCGATTACGCCACCTGTGGGTACAAGATTGTAGGTACAAGATGGGCTTCGACGTGGCGCTCTCTGATTGGCTAAAGTAACTCAGTATCCAGTAAAGAATCAAGTAGTGTGTATCCAGTAGGTCTAGAATAGCGAGAAGGCTAGCGAGCTAAAGACCTCAATCAATCACTTTCGAATCTTCGTTCTACCCCTCAAGTGGTTTCCAGTCTCTGCTCCGGTCTCGCCCAGAGTGCTGCCCTCCCTCCGCTCCGTCAAGCTTAAGGTGTCAAGATCCATACCCTCCATCAGGTTATGAGCCCACGCACCATGTCCTCTGCCCACGACGCCTCCACCAAGGTCTCCATCGACAAGTTCAACGGAGACAACTACGCGACGTGGAACCGCTACATGCGTGGCGTGTTCCTGACCAAGTCGACGTGGCATGTCGTGAACCGCGAGACGACGCCAAGCTTCACGGACTCGCGGGCCAAGGACGATTACGTCAAGTCGAGCAACATCGCGTTCGGACTGATGTTGCTCCACATGTACGCGGACTACCACCATGTGGTCGACGACTGCGAGGAAGCGTGGGTTGCGTGGACGCGCCTGAAGCCGCTGTACGGTGGTTCGCAGAAGGCTGGACGCATCTACCTGAAGCGCCAACTCTTCAGCATGGAGATCTCGGAAGGAACGTGTTGCATCACTGCAACGAGGTCCTCAACATCAGCGCCAAGCTCAACAGCATCGGCGCCAAGATGGAGGACGAGGACATGGCGATCTGCCTGTTGCGCAGTCTCCCCAAGAGCTACAAGAACGTCGTGCTGAATTTGGAGATGAGCAGCGCTGAACTACGATCGCAAGACGTCGTGAAGGTGCTCACGAATGAGCACATCAAGAGACAAGGCGAGAAGACGGCGACGGTGAAAACGGAGGACGCGGCCAAGGCGTTCAACACCGACCGAGAGTCTCGCCAATGCACGTACTGCGGGAAATTGGGGCACCCGATTGACAAGTGCTGGACCAAGCAGAAGGACGAGAATCGGGGCCCAAGACGCGGCGGCAACGGCCGTGGACGCGGGGCCAACAACATCCAGTGGCGAAACGACGACAACAACTACAACTACGGCTACGATCGAGTAGCGTTCGCGGTTTCACTGGAATGTGGGGTTTCGACGGGCAAGAATGTGTCCGGGATGTGGGCGGTCGACAGCGGCGCAACGCACCACATCTGCAACGACAAGGCCAAGTTCGCTCATTTGATTGAGCGGAACGAAGGCGAACTTTCGGTGGCCGACGGCAACAAGGCGGCCATCATGGGTGTGGGGACCATCGTGGAACAAGTGGTCCTGCCCAACGGCGACGAATGCGAGATTGAGATCAAGAACGCGCTGTACGTCCCAAGCATGAGCAAGAATCTGCTTTCGGTACCGCAGATCAACAAAAGTGGCAAGTTTCAAGTGGTGTTCGATGGCACCTAGATGCAGATTGCGCACAAGGGCTCCAAGCAAGTGGTGGCGACGGCAAACCTCGTAGATGGACTCTACTGGCTGATGACGCCTCAGCGATCAGTGAATGCGACGACGAGTGGCAAGATTGTCGACCTGCACGCCGCATGGGTCACGCTCCGGTCGAGGTGCTTCGCAAGATGGTCGACAACCACATGATCAAGGACGCGAAGGCCCCTTCCAAGTCGAGCGGACCAAGTCTGTGTCGTGGTTGCCAGCAAGGTAAAATGGTCCAAAAACCGTTCCCAAGCAACCATGACAAGCGTCGTTACGACACGTTCGAGCTGCTCCACTTCGACATCTGCGGACCCATGGAGGAAAACTCACTTGGTGGCAGCAAGTACCTGCTGCTGATCGTGGACGAAGCCAGCGGATGCATGAAGGGCTTCTGTCTGCGTGCCAAGTGAGAGAGCGAAGACTGCATTCAGACATACATCATGAAGGTGCAGAAGCAGTTCGGCAAGAAGGTCAAGTTTGTGCGGCACGACGGAGCTCGTGAGTTTGCGACCAACTCGCTCAAGGACTTCTACGAAGACGAAGGCATCGAGCAGCAAACCACGGTTCCGAACGCGCACCAGACTAACGGCACGGCAGAGCGAGCTATCCGGACTATTGTCACGATCGGCCGCAGCATGCTGCATCACGCCAAGCTGGACAAGTGTTTCTGGGCTGAGGCGGCCATGACGGCCATCTACGTGAAGAATCGTCTGCCATCACCCAAGATCGAACACAAGAATCCGTTCGAGATCATTTACAAGTCCAAGCCGAGTGTGAAGCACATGCGTGTGTTTGGATGCCAGACGTACATCCTGACTCCGAAGGAGAAGCGGCTCAAGTGGGACCCCAAGGCTCGCGCCAGACTGTTCCTCGGCTACGAAGAAGTGTCCAAGGCGTATCGAGTTTATGACATCGAGGCGGGGCAGGTGGTTATCAGTCGCAATGTCAACTTCGACGCATACTTCGGATGAAGACGTCGATGATGCTGTGCTGGACCTGGACGCGCTGGACCTGGACGACAACGATGGACCGCGCCAAACGAGCTTCAATCAGGCGGGGAAGCGCAAGTACCGACCGAGTGGCGATGACGACACTGCCAGAAGATCGCGCCCCGTTCGCCACCGAGCTGGCTTAGAAGAAGCAAGTGCGCTGGACGTATCCTCCTCGCGCCGAGCCGACCCCGACGAAGAAGAAAAGTCTGGGGACCAAGGTGAAGACGACGACTCGACGCCTCCAGTGTTTTGGCGTGCCAGTGCCAACGCTGTGGAAGCAGCAGCCGATCTATCGGAGCCGACGACGTTCCAAGAGGCTGTGAACGGTCCTGATCAAGTGCACTGGCGCAAGGCGATCCGCGCGGAGCTCAAGTCGATGCGACTGCGCGGTGTGTTTCGAGCTGCCAAGCTGCCCAACGGACAACGCGCCATCGGTACCAAGTGGGTGTTCAAGATCAAGCGCAAAGCGGACGGCTCGATCGAGAAGTACAAGGCGCGCCTCGTGGCCAAGGGCTTCAAGCAGAAGTACGGAATCGACTACACGGAGACGTTCTCGCCCGTGGGTAAGTACGTGACGCTGCGCATGGTGATCGCGATTGCCAAGTATTTTGACTGGCCCCTCGACCAACTCGACGTCGTGACAGCATTCCTGTACGGGGTCATGAAGGAGGTGGTCTTCTGCGTGGTTCCGGAAGGCGTCGAACTGGATGGTGACTTCGACTGCCTGGAACTGGTGAATGCCATCTACGGTCTCAAGCAAGCTTCGCGCGTGTGGAACGAGACCTTCGACGAGTTCATGTGCTCTATCGGCTTCCAAGTGTCGGCCTTCGATCCGTGCCTCTACATCAAGGTGATGGACGGTCACTGCGTGCTTGTACTAGTGTACGTGGACGACGTACTGATTACCGGGAGTTCGCCCGAGCTGATCGCACGCACGAAGACCGACCTGAAGACGCGCTTCGAGATGACCGACAGCGGCAAGTGCGCGTTTGTTCTTGGGATCGAATTGGTGGACGGCCCGGACGGCAGCGTGACGATGTGTCAGCGCCGCTATGTCGATGACATTTTCAAGCGTTTTTTAGTATGGACGAGTGCAAGGCCGTGGTGAGTCCCGTCGACATAAGCACTCGACTGATTTCAAGTGACGCAGCGACCAAGGTGAACGCTCCGTTTCACGAAGCTGTTGGTGCTTTGATGCACCTGATGACAGCCACGCGCCGAGGCATCGCGTACGCCGTTGGCTATGTGTCGCGCTTCATGGAGAACCCCCAAGAGGAACACTGGGTTGCGGTCAAGCGTATCTTTCGCTACCTACAAGGCACCAAGACGCATGGGATATGCTTCAAGCCGGGCGACAAGTTCGACTTTCGTGGCTACTCGGACTCGGACTGGGCCGGCGACCTCGCCGACCGCAAGTCCACTTCAGGCTACACGTTCATGCTCATGAGTGCGCCTGTGAGCTGGGGAAGCAAGAAGTAATCAAGTGTGTCGCTGTTCACGAGCGAAGCGGAGTACATCGCGCTCAGTCTGGCTATCCAAGAAGGCAAGTGGATCCATCGCCTGCTGTGCGAAATCCTAGCGGCTGCCAACGTCACGGGACCCGAGCTCATGATCCGCGAAGACAACCAGTCGTGCATTAAGATGACCAAGAACCCGGTGAACCACGGCCGCGCCAAGCACAACGACATCAAGTACCACCACATCCGCGACGAAGTGAAACGCGGTGAATTGAAGCTCCAGTATTGCGAGACTTCTGTGATGCTGGCGGACATCATGATGAAGGCGCTTGCGGGACCACGCCACACAGATCTGACGGCGGCTCTTGGCATTCATGAGACTTCGCATTGAAGGGGGCGTATTGAGGGTATTGAGGGTTACCGGTTTGGTATCGGTTACTGACCGTAAACCGGTTAGCCCGAACCAGTCCAATCCGAACCCACGCCGATTACGCCACCGCCGATTACGCCACCTGTGGGTACAAGATTGTAGGTACAAGATGGGCTTCGACGTGGCGCTCTCTGATTGGCTAAAGTAACTCAGTATCCAGTAAAGAATCAAGTAGTGTGTATCCAGTAGGTCTAGAATAGCGAGAAGGCTAGCGAGCTAAAGACCTCAATCAATCACTTTCGAATCTTCGTTCTACCCCTCAAGTGGTTTCCAGTCTCTGCTCCGGTCTCGCCCAGAGTGCTGCCCTCCCTCCGCTCCGTCAAGCTTAAGGTGTCAAGATCCATACCCTCCATCAAGGTTGAAGAAGCGCGGTCGTGGTAGATATAAAGTTAAGAGTAATCAGAATCAGAATTCTGGTGGCTCCGTTGGGAAACAAGGTGGTAAAAAGAATGAAAAGGAAGACAGTCGTGAGTGCTGGAATTGCCACGAGACCGGTCATATTCAGAGGAATTGTCCGCGCTCAAACGCGATGACGATGAGGCAAAATCGCAACTTCAGGAGCGTAAACGTTGGGAAAATATGAAGAAGTCTGGAGGTAGTGGTGGCAACCAGAGGCACGTTGATATGATGTCGCGCCAGGCGAGCGAGTTGAAGTCTGTGGCAACGCAAAATGCGATCGATAGTAGTGGGTGCTAAATTCTGCGAGCGACTGTCACGTGCGCACAACGAAGGAACTGTTTTCTAATTTGCGTCAAGATGATGGCCCATTGGTCTTTGACTGGGAAGATAGGCCATCCGGGAACAGAGGGCAAGTTGGAGACGTAAAAGCTCGAGTGAAGGACGAAAATCAATCTCCGGCAAATGTGTCACTCTGTCTCTCTGAAGTGCTGTACACACCCAGCGGGACAAATAATCTGCTGAGCTTGGATAAGCTAGAGGGTGATGGATGGGACTTTATCAAGACGAACCAGCAAACGTGTGCGTGGCTTTGCAAGGATAGCATACTACTGAAGTTGGTAAAGACAAACGGCCGTTATCGACTTCGGTCCACAGCAGTCCCTGTGCAGCAAGTGAAGGCCATGACACGTGAGGACGAGCAAGCTCTTGTGCGATGGCACACTCGCCTGGTCACCTGAACTATGAAGCCTTGCAGGAAATGGTTAGGAATGAGACTATTGGTCGTTTGGAGTTGTCTAGCAGTGTGTGTGCACTCAGCGATCGATGCTGGACGTGCGTACAGTCGCGAACGAAGCGGATGTCCTATAATAACTTGGATACTGCTAGATCAACTGTGCCTTACCAGAAAATCACGTCCGACATGTGCTACGTGGGTGTTTCTACCTACAACGGATATGAGCATTTCCAGCTTGTGGAAGATGAAGCTACTGATGGAAGGTATGGATCTTGGACACGAAGCTCGGACGAAGCGGAGGGAGGGACGTCGCAGACGGCGGGACCGGAGCGAAGGCACTTGAGGGGTAGAATGAAGATTCGAAAGTGATTGAATTGTTGGAGCTTACACCCTACTGTTATAGACACGCGACCCTGCGTCCTATCACCTAGTGCATCTAATCAACCATCACTCACCGGTGTTCATCCAATCATCCTACTCGTCTAATCATCGGTGGCGTAAACAACTTACCGTAATCACCATAATTAACGTGGGTTCGGATTGGACCGGTTCGGGTTAACCGGTTAATGGGTACAACTGGTACACAGTACCCAAGACCAGCAACCCTCAATACGCCCCCTCAATGCGAAGTCCCACGAATGCCGAGAGCCACCATCAGATCCGTGTGACGTGGTCCCGCAAGCGCCTTCGTCATGATGTCCGCTAGCATCACAGAAGTCTCGCAGTACTGGAGCTTGACTTCACCGCGCTTGACTTCATCGCGGATGTGGTGGTACTTGATGTCGATGTGCTTGGCGCGACCGTGGTTCACTGGGTTCTTCGTCATCTTGATGCACGACTGGTTGTCTTCGCGGATCATGAGTTTGGGTCCAGTCTCATTAGCGGCCGCCAGAATCTCGCATAGCAGGCGATGAATCCACTTGCCTTCTTGGATAGCCAGACTGAGCGCGATGTACTCCGCTTCGCTCGTGGACAGCGACACACTTGATTGCTTCTTGCTTCCCCAGCTCACAGGCGCACTCATGAGCATGAACGTGTAGCCTGAAGTGGACTTGCGGTCGGCGAGGTCGCCGGCCCAGTCCGCGTCCGAGTAGCCACGAAAGTCGATCTTGTCGCCCGGCTTGAAGCAGATCCCATGCGTCTTGGTGCCTTGCAGGTAGCGAAAGATACGCTTGACCGCAACCCAGTGTTCCTCTTGGGGGTTCTCCATGAAGCGCGATACATAGCCAACGGCGTACGCGATGTCTGGGCGCGTGGCGGTCATCAGGTGCATCAGAGCACCAACAGCTTCGCGAAACGGAGCGTTCACCTTGGTCGCCGCGTCGCTTGGAACCAGTCGAGTGCTCATGTCCACCGGACTCACCACGGCCTTGCACTCGTCCATGGCGAAACGCTTCAGGATGTCGTCCACGTATCGCCGCTGGCACATGGTCACGCTGCCGTCCGGGCCGTCCACCAACTCGATCCCAAGAACAAACGCGCACTTGCCGCTGTCGGTCATCTCGAAGCGCGTCTTCAGGTCGGTCTTCGTGCGTGCGATCAGCTCGGGCGAACTCCCGGTAATCAGTACGTCGTCCACGTACACCAGTACAAGCACGCAGTGACCGTCCACCACCTTGATGTAGAGGCACGGATCGAAGGCCGACACTTGGAAGCCGATGGAGCACACGAACTCGTCGAAGGTCTCGTTCCACACTCGCGAAGCTTGCTTGAGACCGTAGATAGCCTTCACCAGTTCCAGGCAGTCGAAGTCACCATCCAGTTCGACGCCTTCCGGAACCACGCAGAAGACCACCTCCTTCATTATCCCGTACAGGAATGCTGTCACCACGTCGAGTTGGTCGAGGGGCCAGCCAAAATACTTGGCAATCGCGATCACCATGCGCAGCGTCACATACTTGACCACGGGCGAGAACGTCTCGGTGTAGTCGATGCCGTACTTCTGCTTGAAGCCCTTGGCCACGATGCGCGCCTTGTACTTCTCGATCGAGCCGTCCGCTTTGCGCTTGATCTTGAACACCCACTTGGTGCCGATGGCGCGTTGTCCGTTAGGCAACTTGGCAGCTCGAAACACACCACGCAGTCGCATCGACTTGAGCTCCGCGCGGATCGCTTTGCGCCAGTGCACTTGATCAGGACCGTTCACAGCCTCTTGGAACGTCGTCGGCTCCGATAGATCGGCTGCTGCTTCCACAGCGTTGGCACTGGCACGCCAAAACACTGGAGGCGTCGAGTCGTCGTCTTCATCTTGGTCCCCAGACTTTTCTTCTTCGTCGGGGTCGGCTCGGTGCGAGGAGGATACGTCCGGCGCACTTGCTTCTTCTAAGCCAGCTCGGTGGCGAACGGGGCGCGATCTTCTGGCAGTGTCGTCGTCGCCACTCGGTCGGTACTTGCGCTTCCCCGCCTGCTTGAAGCTCGTTTGGCGCGCTCCATCGTTGTCGTCCAGGTCCAGCGCGTCCAGGTCCAGCACAGCATCATCGACGTCTTCATCCGAAGTATGCGTCGAAAGTCCAAAGGTGGACTCATCGAAGTTGACATCGCGACTGATAACCACCTGCCCCGCCTCGATGTCATAAACTCGATACGCCTTGGACACTTCTTCGTAGCCGAGGAACAGCCCGGCGCGAGCCTTGGGGTCCCACTTGCGTCGTCTTTCCTTCGGCGTCAGGATGTACGTCTGGCATCCGAACACACGCATGTGCTTCACACTCGGCTTGGACTTGTAAACGACCTCGAACGGAGTCTTGTGTTCGATCTTGGGTGATGGCAGACGATTCTTCACGTAGATGGCTGTCATGGCCGCCTCAGCCCAGAAGCTCTTGTCCAGCTTGGCGTGATGCAGCATGCTGCGGCCAATCGTGACGATGGTCCGGATGGCGCGTTCTGCCGTGCCATTGGTCTGGTGCGCGTACGGAACCGTGGTTTGCTGCTCGATGCCTTCGACTTCGTAGAAGGCCTTGAGCGAGTTGGTCGCGAACTCACGGGCTCCGTCGTGCCGCACAAACTTGACCTTCTTGCCGAACTGCGTCTGCACCTTCGTGACGTACATCTTGATGCAGTCCTCGCTCTCCGACTTGGCACGCAGGCAGAACCCCTTCATGCATCCGCTGGCTTCGTCCACGATCAGCAGCAGATACTTGCTGCCACCCAGTGACTCTTCTTCCATGGGGCCGCACACGTCGAAGTGGAGCAGCTCGAACGTGTCGTAGTGACGCTTGTCACGGTTGCTTGGGAACGGCTTCTGGACCATTTTCCCTTGCTGGCAGCCGCGACACACGCTTGGTCCACTCGACTTGGAAGGTGCCTTCGCGTCCTTGATCATGTTGTTGTCGACCATCTTGCGAAGCACCTCCACCGGAGCGTGACCCATACGCGCGTGTAAGTCGACCGTCTTCCCACTGGTCGCCGCATTCGCCGATCGCTGAGGCGTCTGGAGCCAGTAGAGGCCATCCACGAGGTTTGCCGTCGCCACCACTTGCTTGGAGCCCTTGTGCGCAATCTGCATCTTGGTGCCGTCGAACACGACTTGGAACAGACCACTCTTGTTGATCTGTGGCACCGAAAGTAGATTCTTGCTCATGCTTGGGACGTACAGCGCGTTCTTGATCTCGATGTCGCGCTCGTCGCCGTTGGGCAGAACCACTCGTTCCACGATGGTCCCCACACCCATGATGGCCGCCTTGTTGCCGTCGGCCACCGAAAGTTCGCCTTCATTCCGCTCAATCAAATGAGCGAACTTGGCCTTGTCGTTGCAGATGTGGTGCGTTGCGCCGCTGTCGACCGCCCACAACCCGGACACATTCTTGCTCGTCGAAATGCCACATTCCAGTGAGACCGCGAACGCCACTCGATCATAGCCGTAGTTGTAGCTGGCGTCGTCGTTCCTCCACTGGGCATTGTTGGCCCCGCGTCCACGGCCATTGCCATTGCCGCCGCGTCTTGGGCCTCGATTCTCGTCCTTCTGCTTGGTCCAGCACTTGTCAATCGTGTGCCCCAATTTCCCGCAGTACGTGCACTGGCGAGACTCTCGGTCGGTGTTGAACGCCTTGGCCGCGTCCTCCGTCTTCACCGTCGCCGTCTTCTCGCCTTGTCTCTTGATGTGCTCATTCGTCAGCACCTTCACGACGTCTTGCGATCGTAGTTCAGCGCTGCTCATCTCCAAGTTCAGCACGACGTTCTCGTAGCTCTTGGGGAGGCTGCGCAACAGGCAGATCGCCACGTCCTCATCCTCCATCTTGGCGCCGATGCTGCTGAGCTTGGCGCTGATGTTGAGGACCTCGTTGCAATGATGCAAGACGTTCCTTCCGAGATCTCCATGCTGAAGAGTTGGCGCTTCAGGTAGATGCGTCCAGCCTTCTGCGAACCACCGTACAGCGGCTTCAGGCGCGTCCACGCAACCCACGCTTCCTCGCAGTCGTCGACCACATGGTGGTAGTCCGCGTACATGTGGAGCAACATCAATCCGAACGCGATGTTGCTCGACTTGACGTAATCGTCCTTGGCCCGCGAGTCCGTGAAGCTCGGCGTCGTCTCGCGGTTCACGACATGCCACGTCGACTTGGTCAGGAACACGCCACGCATGTAGCGGTTCCACGTCGCGTAGTTGTCCCCGTTGAACTTGTCAATGGAGACCTTGGTCGAGGCGTCTTGGGCAGAGGACATGGTGCTTGGGCTCATAACCTGATGGAAGGTATGGATCTTGGACACGAAGCTCGGACGAAGCGGAGGGAGGGACGTCGCAGACGGCGGGACCGGAGCGAAGGCACTTGAGGGGTAGAATGAAGATTCGAAAGTGATTGAATTGTTGGAGCTTACACCCTACTGTTATAGACACGCGACCCTGCGTCCTATCACCTAGTGCATCTAATCAACCATCACTCACCGGTGTTCATCCAATCATCCTACTCGTCTAATCATCGGTGGCGTAAACAACTTACCGTAATCACCATAATTAACGTGGGTTCGGATTGGACCGGTTCGGGTTAACCGGTTAATGGGTACAACTGGTACACAGTACCCAAGACCAGCAACCCTCAATAGCTACACGTTACACGTGGAAATTTCTCTTTGAAGAGGAAGCAAGAAGCATGTGACATAGTAATGAAGCACATTGCTTTGCTTATAGCTCAAGGTCACAAAATTGAGGTGTTCGGTTCTGATCATGGCCGGGAACTTGTGCACAACAACTTGAAAATGTTCCTGAGAGCTCGTGGGATTATGCTCGCGCACTAATGCCTACAGCCCTAAGGAAAACGGGTTAGTGGAGCACATGAATGGACTAGTACTATCTCGAGTCCGTAGCTTGCTGACCACGGTGAATCTGCCGAAGTTACTGTGGGGAGAGGCGTTTACGTTCGCTGTTGAGGTGCTGAACGTTAGTCCAAGCAGTGCATTGACGGGTGAGACTCCATATACTCGATGCTTTGATGAGCGACCAGATATCTCTTCATTGAGAACGTGGGGTTGTCTGGCGTACGCTTTCACGCAGAAGGTGTTGAGGAAGAAACCCGGGTAAACCATGCCTATTTCTTGGATATGCAACCAATACGATTAGTTATCGGGTACTGGACTTGAGGACTGGCAATATTCAGGAGTGCAGAACGGTTGAGTTTGCTGAGGATTGGACAGCGGAGTGCAGTTATGTTGAGAAGCACCTGCTCAACGGGAATTTACGCAGCATTTATAAACTCCCCTTGAAGATTCATTATATTCGACTGGATAGTCTGACATCGCCGAGTTCTGCAACAACTCTCGGAACGCTAGGTAATGATGAACATCGTGATAAACGGCAGTGTTGCCAGGAGTTGGAAGATCTCCGCACGAGTACCGTAGCAGATACTCCAACCACTGCAGGTGGGCCGGGATTGGCTAGCGTACCTTCGAGTGGTGTGTTGAGTGCGAATCCGACGAGATCAGCAGAGGCTGAGGCTCGGTCGTCGCATGCGCGCGGGCTACGCGAATGGAATCCTGCACGAGATTGTGTGAATACTGATGGGGAGGTGATGCAAAAGTTGAGAAGATCTAAGAGCAGAGATTCTATGCATTTGGAGGCGTTGTTAGCTCTTGGGATTCAGATGATGAATGCATGGATTCTAGTTGGAAGCCGCTCTGACGAACATGCCGTGATTGCGAATAGCGAACCGATGGAGGATATTACCCGCTTAGTGGGGGAGATTGAGAAGCAGAGAATGGAGCGAAAAATGACCCTTGTACATCCTTTCGGAGATCGACGAGTATTCGGAGACCCAATGCTCGGCTGTTTGACTTTGAGTTGGATATACCAGCGAGCCAGGTCATACAGGCGGTGAATGAGTTGCTGGAACCAACGTCAGTAGCTGAAGCTCTAAGTGCCCCAGATGCGAAGACATGGGTTGAAGCACTAGAGACTGACTAGAAAGAGCTGATACGAAATCATGTTGGAATTGGTTGATCGTCCGGCTGGGGTGAAAGTTCTGAAGAACTAGTGGGTTTTCGTCAAGAAGCGGAACGCACAAGGTGAAGTGTGTAGCTACCGAGCACGGATCACTATCGAGGGATGCCAGCAAGAACTCGGTGTCACCTTCTGGGAAACCTACGCTCCTGTTGCCAAAGCCGAGTCAGTGAGATTTATCCTGCTGCTGGCGCTGTTCCTAAGTCTACTGTGTCGCCAGGTGGACTTTGTGACCGCGTTTTTGAATGGACCTCTGGATGACGTAGATAAATACATGGAGCAGCCCTATTACTTCGACGCCGGCACTGGCCGTGTCTGTAAGTTGTAGCAAAGTATCTACGGTTTGCGCCAAGCACCGCGTATTTGGTACAAAATGCTGGAGAAATATCTACGGAAATGTGGCTTTGAACGTACCAAAATGGATGCGGGTGTGTGTGTAAGAACAGTGGGAGGAAACAAAGTATACGTGACGGTATACGTCGACGATATGTTAATCGTTGGAACTGAGTCCGACATTGAGATGCTCTTGAGCTCTGAGTGAGTTCAAGAGTAAGGGCTTTGGTAATGTGAAGCACTTGATAGGAATGGAGATAACGTACGTGCCTGAGTGGATGCTGACGATTTCTCAGAAGGGCTACACAGAGAAGATTCTAGTGCGTTGTAAGATGAATAAGTGCAAGCCTGTTCCTACGCCTCAAGTGAAAGAATACTTCCCTGTACCGGGCAATCCGGACGTGGAGGCGGTGTGTGTGAACCCAGACCCGGATTTCGACTATCGACAGATTGTTGGCTCGTTACAATATGTGGTGCAGTGCACACGCCCTGATATTGCCAATGCTGTACGACACTAGGAAAGTTTCTGAATTGCTACACAAGAGAGCACCACGTGCTGGCTAAAAGAGTGTTACGTTACCTAAGAGGCACGCCCGACTATGGACTCGTGTGGACGAGGTATGAAAAGCCGGATATGCAGTTGGTGGCGTACGTGAACGCATGGAGACCTCCAAAGAAAGAAGTGCAGGTTGTGGCATATGCAGAAGCAGATCTAGGAAATGAAAAAGATGATCGTCGGTCTGTGACAGGGTTTGTGCTACAAGTGGAGGGATGTACGTAGGCGTACACAAGCCACAAGCAACGCCTGATAACGGATGATACATGCTGTTCAGAGTTCGTAGCGGCTGCGGAGTGCTGTATGATGATAATCTGGACTCACAATCTTTGCAAGGAGCTAGGACTTCGTCGCAAGAAGACGATTCTTTATGATGACAATCAAGCGGCGATTAAGGTGGTTGAGGCTAATACCGGGGACTACAAAGTGAAAGGAATCGATCTCAAGTATCACAAGATTCGTGATTACGTTGAGCAGAAAGGGTTTGCTCTGGAATACTGCTCTTCTAAGGAAATGTTGGCAGATGTCTTGACCAAACCTCTTGGTCCCACCCAGTTTCGAAAGGTTCGACAGCTCTTGAATGTTATGCCGGTGCCTGCTCCTCCAGATGCAAGTGGCGGAAAGTAACACGCAATTATGGCCATCAGAAACACGAAGTGGGAGTATGACGAAGGTCGTGTTACTGTGTACATTTGTATACGGTTGGGACCGTAATGTTGCAGTTGGAAGTATACGCCCGTTAGTGTATAGTGTTAACAAAGGGGGTTGTCACTTTCGAGGTTTCCTCCTTAATCCCGAAGTGCTCAGTGGGAAGACGTTCTTTAGTTGCTTCCAGTCTACACTCCGAGTTGCCTAAAGGATATTCCCGACTTGACATGTGATATGATTGGCTAATTTTCCGATTTTGGCATCTTTGTATGTCCAACGAGGTGTTTTTACGAAAATGCTAAGGCCGGGCGAATCCAGTTGTTTTGGGCCTAGTCCAGCTGGAATTTTGAAAACAGCTCGATTGCTATCTGAAACTTCCAACTACTGATTGGGCTAGAATGCCTCAAACGAGCTGGATTTGAAATTCAGCTATAGGCAAAACTTTGAATCGGGATGGATAAGAATTTCTTTTAGGCCATGTTCGACTTCTAAACGCTATTCGGGCTGGATCTGAAAAGGACTGGATTTGCGCAAACTATGTTGCATATATGCAACATGCTTAGAGCATCTCCACCGGTAGTGCAAATTACAAAAGTGATAGTGCGCAGTGAATAGGCTGTAATAAGCATAGATAGGACAATTTCGTGTGCAATAGTTCTGTGTCCCCAATGGTATGAAAAAGTTGGCGTAGTGAACGCTATGAACACAGCCTCCTCAAGAGAAAGTAGGAGGCTGTTTGCCCATGTCTGCCGTGTTTTGCTATTTTAGGTCACACTGAACGTGCTGGGGGCGGATTGAGGGCAGACAGAAGCCAAGCACTGCGAGAATGAGCCGCAACATTATACGCCTATAGCCTATAGAAAACTCGTTCTCTTTGGATGCCGTGAAAATGGCCCTACGCGCAGGTATCTGGTTATATACTGCATGTGCAGGTGTGTTGAGGTGCATACAAACAATATCAAGCCGAAACCGCCGAGGTTGGCGCCTGGAAGGGCAGTTATGGAGTTTGCACTACGTGCGCAATAGTGGAGCCTCGTAGTGAATAGCCGGCCTCTATTTAATATGATTCTCCCGTATTGCACAATCACTTTTACCATGCTACTTTAGGGCTACTTTGTGGTCACTATCACTACACTGGTGGGGGTCGTTTTTTTGTAATAGCGTAAATTCTTGCCAATTTTGCGTATTTTGCAATATCGGTGGAGATGCTCTAATATGCAACATCCAAACCAGCAATTTGCGCGAATCCAGTCCTTTTCAGATCCAGCCCGAATAACGTTTCGAAGTCGAACACGGCCTAAGAAATGCAAGTCGTAAAGCCGTGTCGTGATTTACAGCATCCTCTAGTGGCTAAGTATTATTGTACTACTAGTACGTAGTATTGTCCGAGTGTTTGCCGTACTGTAGACTCTAATAGAATACCAGCTCGCTCCTGCATATATCTTCTTGCTAACGTTTAAGCTTGTTTATACTCGGAGGATCTGTGCGTGAAGAGCTTATACGGTTGCGTTTTTTGGTCGATGATGATACGGACACCTATCGCTTTCGTAATGACAGCGATATGGACCCACCATGGTCACTTCGGTAGTTGTTTGCAGTTAGTACCTCTTCTTGGCGAGCCCGTAAATTCGTGATGATGCTTCGTCACTGGAGCGCTAGAATCTGCTGGGGCTTCAACAGGCAATCCGGCGAGCACTGAAACCAGCTCTTGTCGCACAAGTCTCGGTTTTCAGATTTCACCAACGCCACCAAGGTATTCATCAACGAACTTGACTTGATGGTGGTTAACGCAGCTTCCCAATGCATGCCCCTTGAATTCTGCAAAGACAAATGACAACGAACTTGACAATAAGGACCTTGTCAGCGGCGCTCACAACGCAATTTGCCTCCAAGAAACGAACGAAATCAAAGCATCTGCAGGCAGACGATGAAGATCACGGCTCTCGTCACCGCCGCGGCCCTAGCTACAACGAGCGTCGTCGCAGCTGACACCCATGCTCTTCGAGCTCTGGCTGAAGCGCTCGATGCTGATGCGCAGCCTCGCGCCGGCGCCCCGATGGAAGGTGCCAACCAGCAGGAATGGGGCTGGGGAGGCCCTGGCTGGGGAGGTGGTTGGGGCCACCATTGGGGCTGGGGACGCCCATGGGGCTGGGGACACTGGGGCTGGGGACACCGTGGTTGGGGCTGGTAAGGCTGTTGCTGACAAGCACTGGCGAGGCAAGTCCGGACGCGAGAAATCGAGTATCACGCGAAAAAAAAGCACATGCGTAGTCCCATTGCTTTCGTCACACAACCAGCCTCCTTCGTATGAACTCGTCTGAGCTGTCTTCTCGACCGGGCGAGCTGAGTAGCGTTTTCCTTGCTTGAAAATCGAAGTCCGAATCGTTTTTGATGTCACTTCCTCCGTCTCGATGCTTGAAATCTTACCGTATTTGTCCCTCACATCGTAGCTCAGTGTCACATTAGAGACCCCGGAGCTCGTGTTTCCGGGTAGTGACGGTCCGGCACTACCTGACAACCACGAGGATATCTGTAGGTATCCGCCGTTACCACGACGTCCGCCGTTGAAAGTCGCCTTCACTCAGTATTATAGAGCTGGCAATTTTCTATGAATCCTCGCAGACACTAACTGACCCCATTAATCAACGGGCTTAAGGTTAACGCAGCTTCCCAACGCACGATCCTTGAATTTCGACAAGAGCAACGAGTTCGCTCACAACGCAATTTGCCTTCAAGAAGTCCAAGCACCCGAAGACAAGCAAGACAAATGAAGACCACTGCACTCGTCGTCGCCGCGGCCGTCGCTACAACGAGCATCTTCGCTATTGACACGCCTGCTCTACGTGCTTTGGCTGATGCGACTGAGGCCGATGTGCAGCCTCCTGCGGATGCCGCACTGGAAGGTGCCGACCAGCAGGAGTGGGGAGGAGGAGGTGGCTGGGGACGCCCAGGTTGGGGCTGGGGGCGTCCTGGTTGGGGCTGGGGACGTCCTCGATGGGGCTGGGGACGCCCTGGTTGGGGTGGCTGGGGACGCCGTGGCTGGGGTGGCTGGGGACGCCGTGGCTGGTAAGGCTGCTGACAAGTAGCGGCAGAGCAAGTCTGGATGCGAGAGACTGAAGCTCACACGAGAAAATCCCAAGTGCGTCCCGTTGCCTCTGTCGTCACGCTCCTGCCTCCTTCGTATGATAATCATACAATGATCTCGTCTGTGCAGCTGGGCGAGCTGAGTAGTGTTTTGCTTGCTTGAAAATCGAAATCCGATTAATTTTTGCTGTCACTCCCTTGCTCTCGTTTGCTCATGACCTGAAAGCTTGACACTCACGTTCACGCTTGGACTGATTTGACCTGAGTGCACTACTCCCTTCATACAACATAGCTCCGATATTGCATCGTTTTATCCCTTAGCAGCAGACGATGTGCCCGCATTCTGGCGGCGCTAGCTCCGTCGGAGCTCTAGGATGTAAGCCATATAGAGCTCATAGAGCAAGTTGCGTTACATTCGTGGCTCATGGCGCCAAAAGCATCTCGTACAACCGCAGCCCGCTGCTTTCGTGGCAGGCAAGACTCTTGAGTTTACGGCGATCGGAATTGCGCTCTTCCGCTTCAACACAGCGACCCTCGGATATACGAGCATACGAGCACACGAGCACGGTCCGAGGCTGACTTTAACAAATTGAGCTCTTCTCGGTTTCATTTTAACCGTAATCCGGTCAAAATTTGCAGAACAGTACCCATATAATCCAGACCGTCCCAAATCATGGTTTGTGCACCCATATTTTGTGCACTCGCGGGTTGCCAGTCATTTTTGCGCGTCCGCCCCCCTTTTGGTTTTGCCGTGGGCCATTTATTCTTTGGGACAGATTGGAAGAAAGAATATGGTGTCCTTGAAGCTTCAGAAGCGGTGCGTTTAATGCCGCGTTCAATACAGGAAACAGGTCCACAGGTCTACGACAGAACGCCATGCTGACGCTTGTGTATTTCATTGCTGCAGTCTGGCTGCGTCCGTGCTCAAGTGTGGCAAGCGCAAAATCTGGCTCGACCCCAACGAGTCGAACGAGATTGCTCTGGCCAACTCGCGTCAGAACATCCGCAAGCTCGTGAAGGATGGCTTTGTCATCAAGAAGCCTCAGGTGATCCACTCGCGCGCTCGCTTCACCAAGCGCAACGAGGCTAAGCGCAAGGGCCGCCACACCGGCATCGGTAAGCGTCGCGGTACGGCCAACGCCCGTCTTCCCTTCAAGGTGATCTGGATGCGTCGTATCCGTGTGCTCCGTCGTCTTCTCCGCAAGTATCGTGAGGCCAAGAAGATTGACAAGCACATCTACCACGAGCTGTACATGCGCAGCAAGGGTAACCAGTTCAAGAACAAGCGTGTGCTCATGGAGACCATCCACAAGATGAAGGCCGAGCGCCACCGCGAGAAGACGCTCAAGGAGCAGTCGGAGGCCCGCAAGGAGAAGGCCAAGTCGGCCCGCGATCGCAAGGCCAAGAAGGCTGCTGCTCCCGTCGCCAAGAAGGAGTAAGCTTCTGCTTCTCTTTACTTGAAACCTGTAACTGCTCGTCCAGGTCACATGAAGGAATAAGAGTCTTCCCGAAGATGTCCGCATCTTTTGTCCCATCAAAATTGCTGTTCATTTTTTGCTGTCAACTTTGATTTTCCCTTGTGTCATTCACAGGTCTCTTTGTCGGTGGGTACAAATGAATATCTGCTTTGAATCGCAGATGCATCACTTCAAGAGCACTCGCTCGGCCTACAAGAGCACTGTTAAATAATTCGTACTTAATTGAACATAACGCTTAAAGGCTCAGTTTCCAAATCGGCAAAAATGGAAGCGGACAGCTCCATCTCCAAGGCCAAGCTGCACGAGGTTCCACCGCTCTACGACGTATTGCTGCAACATACGGATGTCTAACGCGCTCGCTCCCTTGCTGCAGACGTTCGACGTGCTGCCAAACCTCATTGATGTGCTCAAGGACGTGCTGTCGGCCAGCTCTACCCAGGAGACGATAAGAATCGGAGATGTCTCGGCCTCGGTAAGGCTCTTGAACAAGTGACTATCGTAAGGAGGACAAATGTTCCCCTCACAACCTTTGCTCTGGTATTTTGATCGACTGAATGTAGGCAGTGTCGGTGAAACAGAAATACACGGAGGCGCTGGAGCTTCTGCGCTCGCTACCCGGCACCGACACCTCGCTGGAGGAGCAGGAAACGGCCATCGCAGACGCGAAAGTGGAGCTCAAGCGCATCTCGTACGTTTGGAATAAACTTATCTGTGCTTTCCAGTTATACTCAAGCGATTGTTAATTGGCGTCACTGTGTTGCATTGTTAATCGCAGAGATGTCGTGGAGCTGTACAGCAACACGCTGTATCGCGGAACGGACGAGCCACGCGCAGAGATTAACGACGCCTTCTCCCGTAAGAGTCTCCTCAAGTGAAAGATAAAAGACTCACAACCTTCAAGTAGTAATATATCGATCTTCTTGGTCATTTAAACACCCAGCTGAACGTCTTGTATTTTATCAAACGCTCAAGTTACGTACTCTAGCTAGTAGAGACCGAAGACGCTCAAGAACTTTTTAGAGAACTCCACGCCAAGGAAGCAGGCGGCATTGGCCGGGAAGGCACGAGCCATGGCAGGTCCCACGCCGTTGAAAAGCGCGCCGGCACCCTCTTCCTTCATCAGCACCTGGAAACAGTGCACGATGCCGCGGTATGTGCCTTCCGGAGCAGTCTGGATACGAGACTTGATCACATCAGGCGGAATCGCGATGACCCAGTTGAAGATACCGGCAAAGCCACCGGCCACAAACACGCGGAAGGCGTTCAGTTCCGACGGGTCTTTGCCCTTGGGCGTTAGGCCGCGCTTGATTGCCTCAAACCCACCGAAGTATCCCACAGAACTGACAGAGGAAACAAGCAACGAGTTAATTATCAACCAACTGCAGTGAAGAGCACCTTTTAGGGCACTTACCCTGGGACATCGCGCAGTAAAGTGGCTTCCCAGCCACGGAAGATGCTCGAGAGACCGCCTGTACGGTACAGTTTCTTGGCGCAATCGACCATGCCGTCGTACAGCTTTGGCTCACCACGTTCCACTGCCTGTGCCTGAATCTGGAGCAAGCACTTGATGCGCTCGCCTGGAGCCATGACCACAGTGGCTGGGATGGCCGAGAAGCCACCAGCAAACATGATCTGCCCCATGGATAGTGGCGCCGTAGGTGACTGTCCCGATGTCTTGATCTGCACGTGGATTGCAGTTGGTTAGAACATTATCAAGCTGATAACTGTAGCTCGAACGATGTACTCACGGCAATGAGTTTGCCCATGTCGTAACCCCAGAAGCATGTGGCGAAGATCGGGGTGACGCCCACTAGCGGCGCTGACATGCCACGGTACAGGCCGCGGAACTACATTGGGAAATGCAGAGTTAGCATCTCCTTACGCATATAAAACACCTTGTATGTAGTCGTACTCCGTCCTTAGCGACCATCTTGCGAGCACAGTCGATGGCGTTGGAATACATGGGCTGCTGGCCGGGAAGCGGCTTCGGTTGCGTCTGCATGTTGACCTTGATGAGGTCCAGCGGGTGGCCAGTTGCCACAAGACACATTCCTATATAAGGTGCAATTGCTCAGTGAGCACTAGTGAAGGACACGACGCATGTATGCGAGCAGGACGCACCACCGAACCCGCCGGTCACGAAGGATACCAGACCCGACGTCGCTGGAGGAAGAAATACAGAAGAATAAGCACAATAGCCGCGACCATTTGCAGTGGAAATAATGGCTGCCAGAGATTCACGCGACGTACGCTTGTTTGTTGCTGCTTCCTCGCTCATTGCTGCTCGAATAAGAATCGGATCTGGGGCTTATGGGGCAGATTGAGAACTGCGGAGGACGTTCACGTTCGGCTGTGTCTGGGAATCTGCCGTTGACGTGTGCAAGGGGCTGAAACTGAAGTGCTTCAAGTTGCGCGTGACTTGGCTTAAGTATGAGCCGACATGTGGAATGCAAGATCGTGCAAAGATAAAGTTTAAGAGGCCCCAGTCATTGCGTTTTCATTGGCTACTGCGTTTCACGAGTTGTACCCCTAGCACTACTGCCACCGAAAAGTACAGTTGGTACCTATCTTCTGTCAAGTTCATCAGCATCAGTCGAGGGCAGTTCTCAATTTGGTCGCAAGCTTTTACGACACGGCCACCAACTCTGCAGTGTTGTGCCAATGGGGTGTCCAGGTGCAGGCCATCGATTGCTGAAACTGCTCGGCAGATCCTCGCCCCGTCGTCATAAGTACTATAATGGTCGTGAGGGATTTACAGCATGTAAGCAGGGTGTGGTAGCCACTCGGAAGTATTCCAGGGTTCAACACGGTGGCGGAACAAACGGCCAGTTGCAGTTCAACCTGCCCCATTGCGCATTGTGTCCACTGCGTGAACGCTCGGGTAACCACCGACTCGCTGTCTCAGGATCTGCCTCTGTTCGTGCACCGCACCGAGTGAACGTGAATGCCAGCAAGGTTCAAGGTTTGCCGCAAGCCGCTTGACTGGCCGCTTGACTGGTTCTGGTGAAGGACAGGCTGAGGATTTGGTGAGCCAGCTCTGCACCAGTGACAAAGCAATCTTGCAGGGCCACCAACTTTCGTCCTCGTGTGGAGCCGGCGCACGATTCGCCGAAATGGGTCTCCGCATTGGCTGTAAAGTAGTCAGTTTCTACCAATCATCAATCGCGGGTTTTCTTTTGGCTGCGTTTCGGCTCCTGCTTCTCTGCTCTCACTTTTCCTTCTGCCGATGGCTCGATCATTGCTGAATTTGCCGTCTAGGGCTCAAGTGCTTTCGTGGCAGCCTTTCAGTTTTGAGAAGGTGAGGAAGAGCCACCTCTTGACCACGGTCACTGAAGCAGTAACAAGCTTCCACTCCGGCCTCGCAACATATTAGCGTGTACTTAACTCGCGCTCTCTTTCGCTACATTCTTTCGTTCTCGCGGCGTTGCTGTCCTGTTTGTATCCGTGCATCTCATCAAGCAGCACACTTGTGAGCCACTGCCTACCCACACCGCCGCCTGGCCCACGTTATGGAAGTGCAGGTGGACACTATGCCGATCAACCAGAGTTCCAAGAAGCGCAAGAGCCTCTTCAGCGCCGCTTCACCCATCGCACCGCGCGTGCCTGTCTGCGGACACTTGCTCACTCCCGCGACTTCGACCCCGGTGTCTGACGCTTCATCCTCGTCATCAGACAGCGTCAATCTGTCGGCGGCGCTAACAGCGCTCAAGGTGTCGCTGAAGCGCGACCTGGAGAGTTTCGCGCCTCCCACACCTGCCGTGTCCCCAGTCCATGGTCGCGGCCCAGCTAAGCGCGCTCGCTTCGACTTCGAATTTATCGAAGAGGAGTCGGAATCAGACGCCGAGAAGCAGCAACGAGTCAAGACTCCCGCAGCAGCTCCGCCCAAGACTGTGAACGCGCTGCTGGCCGTCAGCAGCCGCATCAAGTTCGAGCTGGAGAAGCGCCGTCGTCGCGACCGTGAACGCGCACAGAAACCCCGTAGAAGAAAACAACTGAGCTACTTCGCCATTGTTGGGGCATTCCAGCGCGCGGCGCACGAGCGCGAAGTCGCAATGCAGCTCGAGTGCGTCGTAGAGGCGTCGACCGAGTAACAACACATCGTCGAGCTCTAGCAGCTGGTAGTCCGACCTTCCGACCGGACGGACACATGACTTGTCATTTCTGCTCACCACTTCCATGTGGCCTCGAGCATTTTGAGCTATCTATTCGAGCCACGTCGTCTTGTGCAAATAACCATCGTACCAATACAGAAATACTAGTATACCATACTCGCGTGTTCCTACCCGCAGAAACTTTTCCGTGCATGTCCGACGCCGTGAATAAATTCACCGACTGGCGGGCATCCACTACATGTAGACAGCATGCACATGTCGCGACATTGTCCAGACATCCTCGCCACCTGGTCGTACTTCATTACACGCGCTATAGCGTAGCACGACGCGCAGCCATGTCGCTCGTATGCAGTGTGGGCAGGCGATGGCGTGCCGTCGACATTGCCAGCGCGAAACCGGCCAAGCCCCGTCACAACAGCGACGCGTTTCCAGAGCTGGGCGGCTTGAACTGGTGAGTGTCACTGTGTTCGTTTCATCCCATGCCACTCAAGTCCTACATCACTTTGCACTTTTTAGAAAAATAAACACGCCCCTGCAACGCGGTGATTGGCTGTATTGATTATTTCATGTTCCGTGATTGGACCATTGATAGGGCTATATGAAGTCCGTCTTCTGGCCAGCCATCCTTCGTCTCACATTGAACACCATGAGCGCGATCGTCGCTGAAGTCGAGAAGCGCACCCAGACGTATCTGCCCAAGATTGAGAATGGCCAGGCGCTGACGGTCACATCTCTGGCCGCTCTTAGCAATGAGCTCCCGGCCTTCAAGCAGATCACGGGCAAGGTGCGCGACGTGTATGTGTTCGAGGACCGCGTGCTGTTGGTGTCCACCGACCGTCAGTCGGCCTTTGACCGCGCGTTGGCCTCTGTACCCTTCAAGAGCCGCGTGCTGACGCTGACGAGCGTCTGGTGGTTCAACCAGACCAAGCACATTGTGGCCAACCACCTGCTGGGTGTGCCGCACCCGTCCGCGATGCTGTGCAAGAAGTGCACGGTGTTCCCCGTGGAGTTTGTGGTGCGTGGTTACATCACGGGCTCCACTAGCACGAGCATGTGGACCAACTACAAGAACGGCAGCCGTGATTTCTGCGGCCACAAGCTCGAGGATGGCTACAAGCAGCACCAGAAGCTGCCGCAGAACCTCGTGACCCCCACGACCAAGGACGACGAGCACGACGAGTTGATCTCTGGAGTGGAGATTGTGCGTAGTGGACGCATGACTCAGGAGCATTGGGACTACTGCGAGAAGAAGACACTTGAGCTGTTCGCTTTCGGTCAGGAGCAGGCGGCTAAGCGTGGTTTGATCCTGGTGGACACTAAGTACGAGTTCGGATACGACGAGGCCACTGGAGAGATTCTCCTCATTGACGAGATCCACACGCCCGACTCGAGTCGCTATTGGCTGGCGGACTCGTACGAGCAGTGCATGGCTGAGGGCAAGTCGCCTGAGAACATCGACAAGGAATTCCTTCGCTTGTGGTTCAAGGAGCGATGCGACCCTTACAACGACGCCGTCCTTCCTGAAGCTCCCAAGGAGCTTGTGAGTGAGCTCTCACGTCGTTACATTCTGCTCTATGAGCTCATCACCGGCTCGGAGTTCGAGTTCCCTGCCGCCAATATTAAGCCCGAGGACGAGCTTGTCGAGGGCGTCCGCAAGGCGCTGCTGTCTCAGTAGGCTCTACGTAAAGCTACAAGGTCGCTTTGTAGGTCAAAATACATTTACTAACTCACCAATTATCTTCATGTATTAGTTCTTTAGGTGACGATGGCGACCCTTGAGCTTCTCTCCTTCCTACAGACGACGAATTGCTCGTCCCGTTCCCTTCACGACTAGATGGTGGTGGAGCTGGCGCTGGGGTTACCGACGCCGTCGAAGTCGCCGCAGGAGCGCCAACAGGTAGCACGGATGACTTCGAGCGCTGTCCTAGAAGCTTTGAGGAGCGAGGAGAAGAGCATGTCTCGGGCTGCTTTTTCATGCAAATGAGAGGCACGTTATGCTGCTGGAAGAACTCCGCAGTTTCGCTCGTGCTGGGATTGCCCGTCCAGCGCGCGTTTAAGTTGCGAGCCTTTTGACTGCGATGAATAAACACCAACATCATTGTAGCAGCCCTCAGTCTCCTCAGCGGACTGAGCTTCTGCATGTCTCGATGTGCCAGCTTGACCACTCCACTAATTGTAATGATCGCACCAAGCGAGAACATGCCAAGAGCGAGTGGCGTCATCTTTGCAAACTCTTTAAAGTACACGCCACCGCCAAAGATGGAAACGGAGATGAAGAAGCACTGGAACACTGGGACAACAAACACGGCGTCGAATTTCTGCAGACCGTGAGCGAGCCAGTGGATCTGCAAGAAGACGCACGTGAGCATGCTAAATGTGATAGCGTAGGGACCAAACGTGACGAATTGGTTGTCACCCTCGATCGTCGTCTTCATCAGTTCGGCCATCGACTTGGCGAATAGAACCGATTGAGCACCAAAAATTCCCGACAATGCCGGATAAGTGACTGGATGGAGCTTGCGGAAGCGCGTGTATTCAGGCGAGGTCCTTCCTTTATGTTTTAGTGTTTGCTCCATTTTTTTCGTCAGCAGATAGAGTGTGAGGCAGGAGACGCCCATCAGCGTCGCATACACAGCAAAGAGAGGCTCACGGTAGAGCGCAATTAGCTCGTCGACGGTATAACACGCGCTCTCCTTCTCAGCGAATATAGCGACGACGATGATGCCAAGTAATACAAGTGCAGTGCCAATAGCGTCGGACTTAGTGAACTTTTCTTTGAGAAACAGCGACGCGAAGGCGACGTTGGCAACCATTGTAGATCCACCAACGGGCGTAGCTAGTGACTGAGGCATGAAGCCCAGCGCTACAAAGTCGAGAATGCTGCCGCCAACCACGAGAAGCAAACCAATCACCCACAACGGTTGACGAAAGTAACCACGCTTGTCGCCAACGCTGCGGCCCTTGGCTTCACGCATAAAGGAGAACTTCTGTAGATTCACGCCCATGTTGGTGCAGATTGAGCCGACGACGGCCAAAATCACGCCCACATACCAGAGCCCGTTCGACTTCTCTTTATGCTCGCCACAGCTCATGGTTAGTAGCTCGTGGGAAAGTTAATCGAAGGTGGCAATGCTGCTGACTCCTCGCTTCTCTCGTTGTCCTTCGAGTTCACACCTTGTGACTTCACGATGCATTTAGCTTTATATTTATACGGCGATTGTGTCATAAGCTCCGCCAGCAATAGCACAATTCTGAAACATGTGACATCTTAGTTTTTTGTATGCTCCAAGCTGAAGCCATCTGTGTGACATCGCTTCTTAGGCCCAGCACTGTCATTGGCATAAGACAGCGGCGGACATCACTGACTCCACAGCCAGCACGTAGCACCTCGCTTGACATGATTTTGAGCCTGAAGCGACGCGAAACTTTTGCCACGACATTCTTTCCTCTTGAAACGCCAAGAAGCTGTGCAGCTGAGGTAGAGATTGGAAATTCAGCGACTACCTTCTTGATAACTGTGGCTTACAGCCAGTGTCGCTAAGCCAGAGACTTCATCGAGCAAGAGATTAATGAGGAATCATAGGCGGCACCCATTGCGTGTCACTGCAGCAACCAACACTATTGTTCTTGAATCTTCCCGACAGCGAGTTATGAATCCAATTGCACTTTATTTTCCTTTGTCAGCGAGGAATTTATCCATTTACTATGACCTCGCTAGAAAACACTACACTATAACATCCGTGTTGCCACTACACTACCGCCACTCCGTTCAGCACAGAATGGATTGGAGCGACATAGGGACGCTGGCTCGTCGAGTATTGAGACGCTGCGCGGACGGCGCGGGCACTCCACTCTCAGCAGTCCGATCCTGCTGCATAGGAGGTGGGACCACAGGCGAAGCAGCAGTTCCACTCACGGCCTCTTCGTCATCGGACAGAGCGGCCTGCACAGTGGGAGTCACTGCTTTCTTGCGATTCCTGGCCCGGTTGCCACGCTTGACCATTTCTTCGGTGGCTGGGGAGGCCAATCGCCCGGCCGAGATGCCCTTGGCCGCCGTGTTGGGGTCTTGCATGATGCACTCGAGCGTGTACTCGAACGCCGCGATCTTTTTGGCAATGTATTCCTTGTTGGAACCCTTGGCCACACTCAACGACTCGCGCAGCATGTCGATGCTCTTCTGCAGGCTGCGGATCTGACGGTGCGGCCAACGTTGGATGCCGTGGCGACGACAGATCTTCTTAAGTAGCGTGGCACAGATGCCGAACTTGCGCGCAACGGCGGCGATAGGCATGTTAAAGCATTCTCTTAAGTCCTCGAGCTGCACCACAGGGCCGTAGCGTTTGTTGCTGCCTCGAGGCGTAGCTGTCATGGCCCGGGAGGGAGACGGTGCTGGTGCAGGTACGGAGGGCGGTGCAGGATGCAGCGGTAGGTTGTACGCCATCGGGCTCACGGAGGTGAAGGCATCGAAGTTGAAGACGTCAGCGGGGCTGTCCGCACCAGAGGGGAAGGCAGAGGGTAGTGACACCTCCACAGACAGACCGATCATTTTGCTACGGTAGCTTGGCTGCTGCGGTTCAATCTTGACCAGCGCAGTATCCATGCGCACGGGGCTGTCCCTCCTGAGCGACATGAGGATCTCGCCCATAAGCATATCGTCGTCGCTGAGAGAGGATGAAGCCATCGTGGCCATTGCTGATGCTGTGGCGATCGCTCGACGTCGATTGATGTGCCACGAGGATGGCAGATAGCGTTGTGACCGGCGTTGGGGTCATTGTGGCGACAGGTGGGCGGGAATCGAGTGGCGCGTGCGAGTAGCTTCCATTTTTTGCCAGTTTGACTTGCTTTCAGTAAGAGCGTCGGGAGTAGACGCCAAACTTCAAAAACCTTCGGCAATGGATACGGGAGCAGGTCGGATCAGACCAATACAAAACGCGGGTCAAATGACCTTTCATAATTTATCGCGAAAGGTTGAAGGGATCTGCGCATCCCTCCGCATCCCTTCGCCGCACTTGCGGCGACCTTCACACGACCGTCCTGCGACAGCACGCCCCTTCGGACACGCGGCAAGATCTTTACGCAGCTGCGGCAAAAAGCTCACATCGAATCCATGGCCTCGGCACAGAGACTCGCAGCTTGAGGATACCAGCACTTGGTGTGTGTCGTGATGCGGGGCAAATACAAATGCGTCTTAGCCTATTACATGTACTACATACAGTATTTCATGGCAAATGCTTCCACTAGTCGTCCGTCTGGCGCAATGACGAAAGTCTCCTCTGAGACAGCCATCGACTGAATTGACGCCACATATCATATCGAGTTTGCGAGGGCCGTAGTTTTGGCCAATTGAATGGCGTTTAAACTTGCGTTTCAGCTGAATTGGTCATGCCAACTTCAAAATGCACCTGCACAGGTACCATACTGTAAGCACCAGCATCAAGACCGGAAATCAAGGCGGCGATCCGCGGACGTTGCTGCTTGGAGGACTTTTTGACAGCGCTGCCGAAGCCCACGAGTTGAGGTATTCGTGTCGAGGCTCGATAGGAATACCGACCGTCCTAAGCAAGAAGCAGCACGGAAGGGACCCAGTAGCCCAGCCCAAAAAATCGGGGACCGCATCACCAAGAAGGACAAGCTGGGCTGAACCACCTCATATCCCCCTCTCAAATTGAGACCCAATGGGCTCGTGAAATTCAGGGGCACCAATTCACTGCACGTTGATGCGCACTGGGTCACACGAGCGCTTTGGACGGCTGTATGCTATGTCTAAACCTCGACGACCATGTTCGACTACAACGTGGCATCGGTGACGACGGGGACGAGTTTTCATTATGTGCACTGTGCCTGTGTTACCGGTGTCTTATAGCGCAGCTATTAATAACATTCGTCAAGACTTGTCTGACATCGCGCATTGGCGTGATAATGACGAACAGATACTAGGTAGTGCCAGTCCGGCACTCATCTATACGTGGCAAACACGACCCCGGAGGCCTCCCTGACACTGAGCTACGATGTGAGGGGCATAAACGGTAAGCTTCCAGCAGTAGTAAGGCATTGCGATGGAGGAAGTGACATCAAAAATGATTCGGACTTCGATTTTCAAGCAAGGAAAACGCTACTCAGCTCGCCCGGTCGAGAAGACAGCTCAGACGAGTTCATACGAAGGAGGCTGGTTGTGTGACGAAAGCAATGGGACTACGCATGTGCTTTTTTTTCGCGTGATACTCGATTTCTCGCGTCCGGACTTGCCTCGCCAGTGCTTGTCAGCAACAGCCTTACCAGCCCCAACCACGGTGTCCCCAGCCCCAGTGTCCCCAGCCCCATGGGCGTCCCCAGCCCCAATGGTGGCCCCAACCACCTCCCCAGCCAGGGCCTCCCCAGCCCCATTCCTGCTGGTTGGCACCTTCCATCGGGGCGCCGGCGCGAGGCTGCGCATCAGCATCGAGCGCTTCAGCCAGAGCTCGAAGAGCATGGGTGTCAGCTGCGACGACGCTCGTTGTAGCTAGGGCCGCGGCGGTGACGAGAGCCGTGATCTTCATCGTCTGCCTGCAGATGCTTTGATTTCGTTCGTTTCTTGGAGGCAAATTGCGTTGTGAGCGCCGCTGACAAGGTCCTTATTGTCAAGTTCGTTGTCATTTGTCTTTGCAGAATTCAAGGGGCATGCATTGGGAAGCTGCGTTAACCACCATCAAGTCAAGTTCGTTGATGAATACCTTGGTGGCGTTGGTGAAATCTGAAAACCGAGACTTGTGCGACAAGAGCTGGTTTCAGTGCTCGCCGGATTGCCTGTTGAAGCCCCAGCAGATTCTAGCGCTCCAGTGACGAAGCATCATCACGAATTTACGGGCTCGCCAAGAAGAGGTACTAACTGCAAACAACTACCGAAGTGACCATGGTGGGTCCATATCGCTGTCATTACGAAAGCAAAGTCATCATCGGCCAAAAAAAGCAGCAAGTAAAACCATCCTTAAACGTTGCTTGTACACCATTTCTGGATAAAATTGATTCTTGGACGGAATTCGTCGGACAGACATTTGCAAATCTGTATCAATTGTGACAGTCCTAACCGTTCAACGTCTATGGATTGGTCTCGTTGGCTTAGTTGTAGACGGAGGATGCACAGTGCATCCAGCTACGCACGCCGCCATTGCAAATTGTCATAATATCTAATTAGGAATATACAGGGATACCGCGCACTGTAATAAAGTCCGACGTTCTCGAGGAATCGACAAAGCCGAATGAGACTCAATCGCAGCCAGCAGGCGTTGTGGGCTGTTGATCTCTGACATGCTGCGAGTTGTGGACCGATTTAGTTTCACATGCAGCGGGTCCGGGCGCCCGCCAACCTCGCTCGAGCACGAAATTGAAAGCTCGGCATAGGTACACGTGGATTCAACCAAATTCTATCGCTAATTGCTTGCCTCAGTTTTCAACACTACAGTTCCGAGTCGATACCGTTGTAATCTAGTAAGCCTCCCAAATTATTGTATATGCCCCTGTTTACGTTTGACTACACAGATGAAAGTATGTCAAGGCACTAAGACAAATTAATTTTTGGAATGGATGCTATTTAGGCCAGACTGAAGTCAAAAGACCAGGCATAAGGCCTCGCTAGCAAGCTCCTTAGAAGCTACCGCTAATTCTGTAGAAGTGCGTAGCTGCAGTACATTTCATGTAGTCATGCAAGATATAAATAAGTCCTATGAGCTACTAGGTAACGGGTATTGTGGGCGATAATTTACTGTTAACATGCATCAAGATATCGGTTGGATTTTTGTCCGACGTTTTCTGTGGGAATCGCAATTTGCTCCCATCCCGTTCATTTATATAGGGAACAGAATTTGCTTTTTCAGAAAATGTCAGACACTGTGTCCGACTCTAACCCCAAAAATGGCTTCATTGTCCGACGAATTTTGGGGAATGAGAATTTTCCAGATCGAAACAAAAATGCTCTGCACACATTATCGAAATTTGAGACAGCGTTAAACGCTATCAATTTGATAGTAGTATTTGATATCAAATGTGTTGGAAAATTCTCAATTTGACCCAGAACACTTACTTGTGGGCGGAATTTACCGGACGATTATCGAATTTTACCGGGAAGGGTTACATATGAGGGGTACGAATAAGTTATCCTGGTAGTGGCTTAGCAGCCCAACGAGGAAAGGGTTAAGTCGAGGTCGCCCGCAGTGTAGAGCACACAAATTCAGGTCATACTTTGTTCAAGTGAAACGTTTTATAATCTCATAAATCGCATGTTATCTTAGAAATCATGTAATTCTGGAGATATTCTTCGGTGGAGACAGAATGTCTTCACCAGGTTATCAATTTCTAAAGCTCAAGTAGAGAGTAGATAAAATTTGACTCCGTGCCTTGTCAATCCACTTTGAGACTTTGCTCGAAAGAACAACGATCTTCTCGGAGAAATTCATAGAGCACTGTGTTTGTCACTCCTCCATTAACTTGTTATGCAGAGACTCAAGCGTGGTTCGCATCGACGGGATCAAGGTACGCTGTCGCAATATAGCGACACCGATGGTACCTTACCAACTCACTACCCGCGAATTTAATGATTTCGCAGCAATACTCATCCGTAACGCCTATATCTCAATGTATCGGATAGTTTTTTCTCTCGTTGCGTTACAAGTGCGTACATATTTTGTTGTATACTGTAGTATCTGCTTTGTGAGCTCATACAGTATCTAACAAATAACTTTCAGAACCCGCATCGTCATAATCAGATTCTTGCAGGTATAAAGGCAGATACTTCGGCTGTGAAGCAGGCGCAGGCTTTGTTTTTGCTTCCTAGTGTACGGTTCTTACCCGACTACGGATAAGCTGCGTTTCTTTCAACGTTACTCCTTCTCTGGCAGTAAAGAAGATGTATGGCTCCGTAAAACAAATACTACTAGAAATGAAAAACACTACTAACCCTAGAAAAAAAATACTCTACAGAAAAAAAGCAAACCAGCTCCAATTTATTAGAATAAGTTTGTTCTACAAAGAAAATCTGGCGAATGTGCTACCAGCCAGCTCTGGGATAGGAAGCGACGAAGTGCTGGATATCACAGCCCAACCAGGATTAATTCGAGAGCGCTGTCTGTCGTGCACGAACCGGTAATGACAGGTAACAATAACCAGTAATGACAAGAAAGAAAGTGACAATTTATTGAATGAACCCAAGAAAAGGTCGAAAATGTAGTGTTAACAAGAAAACAATAGCGATTGATTGACTCGGTACATCTAGCAACCTTTTCAATATCTCGAACCATTTCCGAATTTATAACGTTTGCGTAATGGTCACCACGAGATCGAAATCTGAGATGGTCAAGAATTTTTCATTCGATTTGGGTTGAATGCAGAAATTCTACATTCGCAGATGCTGCGGCTGCGAAGCAGCCGCAGGAAATGCACTAAGTGGCGTTGGCTTAAGACCAATGAAATTCGCATCCAAGATAATCCTCTTGTCTTTATAAAGCGGCAATTGTCCGGATTCCACAGTGTAACAAATATTTATAATAACAAATTGCTTCTAAAACATTTTATTCTTTTTTCTATAACGACATTCGAAACCACCTATCCCAGCCTTCGCGAAGCCCTAGTTACAGTTGAGCAAATCGCTCGGTGTCGCATGATAAGGCAAGGCGGTAGTAGAACTATTAAGCATCATGGTAAAACGCCGAGCTACAATTTATCTAGACTAAACCACTAACTGTCGAAGAAGCTGGAAGTTATGCTTGTGACGGCGACATACTCGGCACAGTAACCTGAGTGATGTCACGCAGATATTAAGTTATCTTCTTCGGGGCAGTTGATCTCTATAGCCACGACGCAAACACCCTTTATCTTACTTTAGCTCTGCTGCGCCATCAAGCGCCGCACGGACACGCTTAAACATTGTTACATGTGCATGTGCTATATTACTCGGATGCTATTCAAAGTAATGGACTTCTGATCGTAATATAACGTTGGGTAGCCTGCCAGTGGCTAGTACAGACTTTATATTTCATGGTGCAGATTAATCCTTAGCGACGAATTCTAGTAGCCACCTAAAAATAAGGAGTACTTAGTACATGGATCACAAAGGTGTTTATAAGTGGGCGTGATTCAATCAAAGCGGTTGGTTCGGCCAGTTCTTGACTTCAAAAAGTTGCGAAGTCAAGAACTGGCTTAACCAACCGCTTCGCTAATAGCACGGAAAATAGCACTGAAATGCTCCCAAGACAGAGGCTTAGCGGTAACTAATTAGGTTCATATGCAGCTTTCTTATTTTTTATCCACCGCATTCATATAAAAGAACTCATACTAGCTCGCAATTCCTCGTTACAACTCTCACATCGACTGAGGAAGTCGCCGCTTTTAAATGTACCCAATGGCGCTCAGAGTTAAGCTTTTCATTATCAGCATAGACTGAAATACGGAGTGCGTGTACGAGTACGGTGGTTAAGGCAAAAATACCAATTTATATAGGTGATTTAGGCAGCCAAAGAATGATATCGTTTGCTAGAATATACTCCCTTCTCCACCTTTCTAGATGCCATAATTCCATGATCAGTCTTTAGTAAAGTGCGTGTCTAAATGAAGCCATCGCTCGACCACCTCTCTAGTTTGATCACCGGAAGACTGTCCGGTATTTTCCGATGGCGGGAGCACCTAACCAGAATTACTTCAAGTTTGTATGCCACTTGTTGAACATTTTCGGAAAATACCGGCAATCCGTCCGGTGTGAAATCCGGTAAATTCCAGGTAATTCTGAATCACACCATTTAACCCTTCAACCCCCGTATGTTGGAGGGTCCAACATAACCAGAGTATAACTTTTGAAAACCACACCCACGGCTTTACGCATGTTGGACCCACCAACATCATAAGATTTTGACTTGGTTTAAGTATTTAACTTTGGTCAATACTGAATCAAAGTATTTTCTCAGAGGTCAATTTGTAAAAAGACGAGCCGATGCACAGGTGTAGGGGTGATTCCTGGAAAAGGGAAATGTAGGAGAACCAATAAAAAAGTACAAAGATTCGAATGTGTGGCTCCTGATCGCCTCCCTTTCATCTGGAAAATTTCAACCAAGTGCGACAATGTTAGCTCCAGCGGGGAAGGCTCCGGCGTGCAGGATGACGGCGAGGGAGAAGCGCAAGATCGAAGACTTGCGGCGACGTGAGCGGCGGCTGCGGCGCTCCGATGAAGTTCCTGAACCAAGCCTGCCGTCGATCAAGACAAGAACGGCTCTCGCTAAGGGAAAGATGCCGGTCCCAGTCGGACCCGGCAAAAAAGTACCCGCGACGTCTCAGGCGAAGCCCAAGGCCCCGGCGAAGCCCAAGGCATCTGCGAGGCCCATGGCGACGAGGAAGACGAAGGCTCCTGCGAAACCAAAGGCGACGAGGAAGACCGAGGAACCTGCGAAGGGGAAAGGCCCTGCGAACCAAAAGGCCCTGTCGAAAACGAAGACGGCGGCGAAGAAGAAAGCGCCAGCCAAATCTTCAACCTCTGGTGATAGCGTAGCGAGCGTTGTGCGCGCCACTGTTGCTGGAACGATCACGAGTCTTCAATTACGGGAGATTTTTGGCACAAGTGACGAAGACGAAGATGACGAGCAGGATGATCCAACATCAACTCCAGCATCGACAATCGGTAAGAGTCGCGAGTCAACATCGCCTCCAACTTTGATCGCTAACATTGGTTTGTCCCCTTACAGCACCGGCGGGACCTCCAACATCGGATCCAACTTTAAGTGCATGTATGACCCCACCTCCAACATCCGAACTAACATTGACGGAGGTGACGACTCCCAATCGTAGTCCCGCAATGCGTAATCTCCCTGATAGTATTGGCAAACGAAAACGCACAACCACAAACCACGCAAACTCTGAAGACAGCAAGGATGAGGATGACGACGTTGCTGTTGTGGAATGTGGCGGAACGACAAACTTGCCGGATGGCGATCCCTGCTTTGCCGCGGAAGGTGGAGTTGGAACTGTAACTGTTCTTGGCTCTGAAGTGAAGTGAGCTCCAGCGAGCTTGGAGATTTTGGTGACTTCGATGAGGACGATGAAGAGGGCGAGTGGGAGTTGGAATGCTCGTCAGATGAAGAAGAAGGTGATGCAACTGAAGAACTACCTGACAGTGAGTTCTTGGAAGTAGCTACAAACAAAACTGTCATGAAGGAAATGTGAAAACGGGCTTGGAATACGGTCAGTTATACGCAATATCTGACAGTTTTGTTTTACAGACACTCGCTTCTGATGTGTGTTTTCTGTAGACACCACGCAATTTGGACCTGACCCTACTTATTCGGATCTGTATCAGGGCCCTTACGGTCCGAGTCCATCCACTTTGCGGGTTGCTAAAGACCCGCTGGCGCCTTTCTTCTATTTCTTACCTCCTAAACTGTGGAGGCAGATTCAAAAAGAGACAAATCAGTACCATTAGCAGAACATCCCAAAACGTGTAGCAGAGATGCGAATGGCCCAGAAGAAAGTTAACCCGGGCGCCGTAGAGTCCAAGAATGAAGTACGAGAACGCGTACGATCGGTGAGACCTGTGGAGCCCTCCGAAATCTTACATCTTCTCGGTTTGCTGATTGCGCGGATGCTTTGCCCTTAAGTATGGGGTCTACCGGCCCCCTGGAGCCATAGACAGCACGGCACCGTTCCTTCAGGGACGTTTGGCCGCTGGCTTTCTCGAAATCGATTCGATCATGTGATGCAAGACCTTCACTTCACAAACAACAACGCTACTCAATCCAGCGTTGATAGAGAGTGGAAGGTCCGCAGTATCGTTTCAAGTCTTCAAAAGACCTTTGCGCGCGGATACAAGGTCGGTCCGGTCATCGCGTTCGATGAAGCCATCATCCCGACCAGGGACCGCCGGAATCCGACACGACAATACCTGTCGCAGAAACGTCACAAGTGGGGAACCAAGTTCTTTGCTGCGTGCTGAGGGGAGACGGCGTATTGCATGAGATGCGTGCAATGCTGAAAGATGAAAAAGCCCTGCTGCAAAGCTCGTCGGGCTTTCTTTGGACAAGTTCATTATGTTGGACATAGCTAACATATCGATTCACTGTAAATTCATACCCAACATAGGATCGAGTTATATGTTTGAACGAAGACTCACCTGGCAGTTCCCGTACCAGCTGATAATTCGTGTGGGGCCGCGGCTGTTATAAGGAACATTGACGTGTTAGTCCCTCGTTCGGCCAAGGCTCCCTTCCGACTTGTAGTTACCGATCGGTACTACACGTTGCTGGTGTTAGCTCTCGAGCAGCTACTCCGGCGTATCTACTTGACTGGGACCATCCAAACTCGGCGTGCAGATTTTGCAGAAGGCGTCATCACCAAGAAGAAGGTTTACGCAAAGAAGCCGTCTCAGCCTGTTCGGGGGACGTCAAGTTGGCTGAAAACAAAAGTTTCCCGCAGATTACGGCCGCTATGTGGGTGGACAACCACCCTGTCCACATGATTTCGTCCGGTGGCAATCACTCGCTTGGACCAGTGTGTAAGTTCAATATGTTAGAGGAATGAGCTAACATTTTATCTTTTGTTTTTAGATCGCAGAGTTGGGAGCGAAAAACAGAATTTCTCAGCACCCGGTCTAGTGAGAGACTATCAAAGGTGGATGGGTGGCGTGGACGTTCAAGACCAGCTTCGTATGCAGAGATACAGTAACCAGTTGGCCTACAAACCGCGCAAGTACTACCGGTCCTTGTTTTTTGGATTAGTGGACATGACGATAGGTAACGCCTTCATTGTCCATCCCTACCACATGAGAGTTACTGGGCAGAAGAAACCCAAGCACGACAAGTTTATGGAGACTATGCACGAGCAGCTTTCGGCCATTGACGACGACAAATTCGAATAAATTGAGGTAAGAAAATGATTTGGCGAAGGTGGAGAATTTGACTAATGTCTTCTTACTTTGTCTAAGGCTGTTACGAGAGCTGAAGACAGAAAGGCTGCTTCCCCCGTCTGTCGTGCCGATGTAAGCGCGCTGGACGACGGCGCCGCTGATCGAGAGCAGGGAGAGCACCACCTCGCGCAGTGCCCGGACTTTACGGACACGGAGAAGTGGAAGAAGCGCGTGGCTCGGTCATGCAAGGTGTGCGCCGTGTACCAGGTTGTACCACGGAAGTTCACAAAATATTACTGCCCTGGGTGCTCAGTGGACAACCTACGGTGAGTTAATCTCTATCGCTTCTTTGATTATATACTAACCTGGTACTGTGTTGCAGGAAGAACCTGTGCAACGTGGAGCGCGACGGCAAGGAGAAGACTTGCATCCGCATCTGGCACGAAGACTGGGGCAACGGCCAACAGATTCCGCAGCAACTGCTGGATGATCGCCACGTGCAGGACCGACGCCCTGGACAGAAGCGCCGCGCGTGAGCAGGCGTCGTGTGGAAATGAACGAGGAAGCGGAGAAGACAAAGGACTGTGAGCCGACCAGGCGCGAAAATGAGTAAGCACAGCGCGGACTCTTCAGAGCCGGCGTTCTTTTTTTTTAACTTTGCCTAATGACCAACAACCCGTTTTGGTTTTCGTAACTGGCTGTAAATTCATTTGTTTTCAGTTTATGCACTGTATCTAATAAAAAGGGCATTGGATATGACCCGTCCATCTTATGCCAATCTCCTTCGGCATCACAAACCACCATATTACTTGAATATGTTGGATATTGCATGGCCTTACACGCCAGCTGCCTCTCCCCTAACCAAAACCCTTCCGCGACAAAACCGCATTTAGTAGTGACACATACAACGTTCTATATTAATTTTGTTGGGCGGTCCAACTTAATGACCAAAATATACCCCTGATTTCTTGGCTGGGGGTTGAAGGTAATGGTGTAAGAAGAAATCTGCAGGAGTAGGAACAAGAAAAATGCAGGCGCGGATAGTAGTGCTGATATTTTTCAAGAATCTACAGATAGATTTTGTAAAGTATGCTACTGGTACAGCCAATTAATTTAGCTGCAATAAAAAATGTCAATACGAAAATTATAAACAGTAAAAATACATGACATGATGAAAAGGCAAGCACCTTAAAAAACGTATTGTTTAGTCACCTGCTTTCCTTTTTTGCTGGCTAGTTCGCAATAATCGAGCAATAATAGGTGGGCCAACCCCCGTATAATCTTACACACAAAATACTTTTTACAGTATTAACTAGCTATTTTACCCTTTTTACATGACGGATATAGGAAATGGGTTTAAAACACTTTCGATCGAAATCTACCTCTTTTTTAGAAACCGAAGAAGCTGAATGACCGACCTTCACACAGGGATTTGCGAATTCTACCAAAACACCCAACTAAGCCGAGCTGATAGCATGATACTAACCAATGTTATTTCTTCTGCTTTAAGTTGTACAATGTGGGTGTCCTCGTCGATCCGCCTCCATTGGCTCAGATAAGGGCATTGTCTACGGTAGTACATCTCGCAAACTACTTTATATGTATTGAGATATTTACCACAGCTCCGTCGGCGGCGCTGATTGCTGTTGTGTTAGTACCGAGCTATCTACTGGCTGCTAAAGTACAGGAATCTCACGTAACGTTAGTATCTACTCTTTCAAGGAAATGTTCTAGTTTATGGTTCACGTGTAGAGCATAAATGTGATCACAATGGAAGATTGTAGTGGATTACGCTGGTATAGTCTGGATTGGAATCGTTGCTGCCAGCTTATCTAGAGAACTTGTGGCACTTTGTTACCAAAAATCTCAGGACAAAAGTGTTAATGCGGTTTGAATATGCCTCACCGTCACGGTAATAAAATGAATTCGTTCAAGCTAATGGTTTCACGCGTAGAAGAAGAACGCAGTTGCATTTGCAGCTCGCAAAAAACAAACTAGAGGTAGTAACGTACGAGAAGAAGTAGATGATGTAGCAAAAAAATATAATTAAATGAAATGGAATGATACTATACAATTTTGTGCCTATTGTATATGTACAAACTTCGCAACGGTTCGACTTGCGTCATATGAGCGGATAGTATTTTCGTCAGTTTCACCATGTTACAAAATATAGCACAATGACGTGGGCAACCTTATGTCATTAGTGCTACCAAACGGAGATGTGGTAGCTCGATGCGCGTGTCAAGCACCGCGAACACGGCATCATCTGAAACACGGTGCCATGACAACATAGTGCGGTGGCGAAATAAATCAGGGAACAACATATAGACAGCGGTGGCATAATTACAACGCTGATAACCGTGCCATCGCTCCACGAAATTCCACAAATATCCCCAGTAATTTTACTATTTTTTATCAATTGTGGGAGATTCGTCAACCCCGACTTCACCAGCTCCATCTCCTTATCGACCAGATTTCAATACCGATCATGCAACGTGCCTATATATATCTAAGGAAACTCGGGAGAGGACGTTTCCGATGCCTGACCCGACGTCGTTAAATACACCGTTGTGTTGGATGCTTGCTTCCGTGACTAAGCTGGTCATGTCAAGCATAATGATATCCCCCGCATTAAGATGGAGGTTGGAGGCGCGTACGTCGCACCTGCTAAGTTGACTAAAAGACCCGTTCGGTTGTAGTGCATGTGTCCTGTGACGACATAGGCACTACCGTTTGTCCTTGCGCTAGCGTCGTAGTAAATGAGGTTAGTTGATGATGAATGCGCGGTGGACCGAATTAGTTGGGAATGAAGCGCGCTTGAATAGAAGTATCAGTAGAATATCGGTTATCAATATTTTCCGAAAGATATGTGGCAGACTGTATTTGAGACTCCTCGAAACGAAATGGCAAGAAGCGCAAGAGCGCGAGTACCGCACAATACCTCCGAGACTCGGTAAGAAAACTTGTTCAGAAAACATATACTTTAAAAAACCTAATTTTTGAGCTAGGTAGTGCATTTGAAAGAGATCGACGCGATCTTTCGATTCATGTGCCTGTTGACTTACAAATCTCAATTCCCGCCAAGATACGGCCATGTGAAAATTTGAAAATTCAAATTTTTCTTAAGTTCGCTTTTTGTTTATTGGCTGAATTTTCATGGCGACTCGAATATGCCACTCGTTTTGATCAATAAGGTGCGAACGACGTTCAAAAATGCATTTAAGCCTAAGTTTGCATGAACTTTCTGTCACAAGAAAATACACAAAAAGGACAGATGTTGCAATCATATCGTTCTGCCTTTAAGTACCATTTCGTTTTATTGGTCCTGTTCTAGTTAATAGTAGATACTTTCTTCTTGACAGTCGTCTACAACTTGCTGTCTCGACGTTGTTTCTTGATTGCTCGGGCACTTTCGGCTTGCACTGGAGTCGGAGTTGCGTTAAAATGGTCTCCCTGAAACATTCCAGGCATATACTTGCAAATGGACTTGTACAATTGAGCGGCCTTTTCTGCGTTGACATTATGGCGTGAAAGGCTTTTCAGGTAGACCAGGAGAAGTCTTTTGCCGTGGTCGTCGTCAACTGTAACTCCGCCGTAAGTGCGGCGTAGATCGTGTCGAACGGGTGTATCACTTGGAAGGACGCGGCATTCGACAACACCGGGTGCATCACTTCGCATCCTGAATAGCTGGTACTTTTGAATAGACTTCACCTGTTTGTACATGTCATCTACCACGTACTTGTAGCCTTTAAACGCAGTATCGTCTGATACTTGAATACACTCATCTGTAGTGGAAGACTTCTCGATATCGGATGTTTTGTGCTCCATGGTCCAGCAGTCTTGACGCTGAACGAACTGCCTGATCTGACCAAACCCTCGGTCACATGCGTTTTTAGTGTACCCTTTCGCGAAAAATTTGTAGTTGATCTCTTCAATGTAGCCAAGTTGCGTCCACAACAGATATAACCCAGCACGTAATTGTTTTGTTTTTCCCGCTGCAATTGTCTGCGTAGACAGTGAGTTTCTTTGCTTTCGCTGGTAGCATCACTTGATCCAGAATATAGCTCAACATAGAGTTAATTTTATTTGAGCCCTTTCCCCCCTCTCTTTCGTTGTAAACGAAGTTGACTTGTATGTTCGTGTATGCCACAGCAACGCCAAAAACGTGAACTCACACGAGAGGCATGGAGTACCAGTCAGACGGCGTGGATGCCATCGACGGTAATGTCAGGTTCTGAGAGAAATCCATTGTAAGCACGATCGCACTGTCAGAGCACTCGCCTATGTCTTTCTTGTATTCCTGTCTACAGAAGGAGACGTTAAAACAGAATGATACTAATCGCATAGGTACTTAACTGCACTTACCTCATGATACGAGCAGTTTCCCGAACAATTCTGCTGATGCTGCACTTGGAGGTGCAGATAGTCTTGTCTTGTAAATCGTGCATGTATCGCATACGTTGCTTCGTGGCGGCTGAATCCGGATTTTACCGCAGTAACGGGTTACTACCGAGCGGAATGTAGTGAAAGATGGAGGGTACAGCTCTAGTGCTGACTGAGATATCGCAAGTTGGTGTAGTTTCTCCCACGCCAAAAATGCTGGAAGTGTAGTTTACGTTTCAGACGTCAGGATAATCTTCACCTCTCCACCCTTCATCTTTTGCCTGCGGACACGAACAGGCACCACCTCGCCTAACACGGCGGCCACTCGCTCCATCCAATCCACTATCCACGGCGTATCATCGACAGCAGCGTTGAGATTTAGCTGTCCCCCGTAAGGCTTCGCGCTGAAAAATAGCATTCATCTATTTGTTTTTCGCAGCGAGCTACTGTAGAAGAGCCAACATCGTAGCAGGAGCAAAAAGCACCACGACAAACAGAGCCAATTAGCGGTAGGAAGTGAATTAAAACTAACTGTACTATCACTACTCCCAACATGTTGTGGTTTGCTCTCCACAAACAAAATAATCCATGCGTCAATGCTGGATGGCAAGCAGACAGGGCTACTTTAAATTTTTTAGAGGTGGTAGAGTACCTCGAGTGTTCTTGAAAAAATGATAAGCGGTTACAGCACAAACTAGCACGGGGCACTTGGGTCGTATATCTTGAATAAACAAGGGAGAGCAGTTGCTTACTCAAATGTATGTTTCGCATTACCACAACAAATTCGGATTAGTTCGAGGCAGCCCCCTCTAACATTGGTTGCGTTCTCGATGAAACAATAGAAACTTGACTCGTTCTTCGTGCAAATTGGAGATCCGCGTCATTGGCATGTACGCACTAAAGCTAAGAAATTGCGAAGTCGCGGGGTACGCAAATTTAGCAAATTCCGTTACTTCACCGGATTGCGCTTCACATGCAACAACTGAAATAAAGCGAGTGGAATCGAAGCTACAGTTCTAGTTCATAGGGTGTCTTGCAGAATACCAATATGTGCCACAAAACGCCTTGTTAGTAGGCCTCGGAAACCTATCGCTGAAGGTTATGGTGTGCTGAATTTGATGTGATGCTGTTAATCATGTTAGTCTGTTACTCGGATATTCTAATGAATAATAGAATATCCCAAGATGTCGATGCGCTGCACGTGTTGGCTGGCGCAAAACATGTGACCGGATTGCGAAAATTGCGCGGTATGTCGTTATCAAAATACTTGCATATACGCCAATTATTAACCAAAATTGTAGACTAGGTCGCTGTTTTACAAGAAGGAGGTGTGCTAAACAGCGAATGCAGTGCGGGGTACACGCAGCGCTTGAGTTCGAAATAGCCGAGGGGAAGGTAATTGCTCTCATTTCAGATATTCTGGTTGAAAAAAGATCACATTGCTACGCAGTACGAAAGCATGGTTATAAGTTTCGACATGTATATCGACCGGGAACGTAAGGGACGCAACATTCTGTGGTAGAACGGTGATGTATGCAATTTCTAACACTATGTAAAATGACAGATCAAGCGTCACCCTAATCACGTGTACGGCATGAATTTGCCAGCAACGGAGGCTATAGCGATAGTTACGTTAGTGGAATGTCTCGGTTCGGCAACATAACCCCTTTTCTAGCTGCATCGTAAAACGATAGGAATGGGAAGTATCCCGGGAAACGTGCTGTGACCGGCTTGGTAATCAGGCAGTTATGCATGATGAGGATATAACAATCAATTTCGGTAGAGCATTTCGAAAATATTAGGTATGTCAATGCACGCCTAAATACATAGCTTGTGGATTTATCACTATTGTGCCAACAGAGAAGCAAGCAAAAATACTACTGCAGTAACGCCGAATGCAAATGCTCTTTCAGACCGAAAAGCTGCAATACCAGCATTTGCTTGCAGACCGGTTCGAATCCAAGAGGATTAGTGTGTACGAATCACGCTAAAGTAACCATGTTAAAATGAAGATGTGAGAGGTTACATACATTTCAGATAATAAAAAACTTTTTTTATTTGATGACTTCGATAATGCATCAATAAAATGTATCGTAACAACAGGCAGCCTAGGCTATCTTTTTAGGTCGGCTTGTCCAGCTGTCCATCAAAGTGTGTCAGTATAGTGAACATCAGTATCTGTAAGCATCGCTGTCATACCCAGAAAGAAATCGACCGCTAGCTGAGTCCCCAGTCGGCGCTGTAACTGTGCCTGGTGACAGTGCCGCCGGGTCGCTTCCTGCCGCTACGGATGCCGCCAGTTCTGCCCCTGCTGCTGCCATCGACGCGTCACAGGCTTCTTGCGTTGACAACTCACCCGGTGGTACTGCGCCCACCATGGACAATCCACAAACTGACGCTATTACCAAGCCGCCTGTTGTCGGGAAGAAACCTTGTGGTGGTGGCTCGGATTCGTCGGAGCGTCCTACTCGTAAGCGCCGAGGCTCTACTGAGGCCAACAAAGAAGCTGGCACGCGGGCTCTAACAGGTATGTCTGCACTAATTCGGTATTTAGCGTTGACGAACTAACATATCATGTTTTTTTCTATTACGGAAGGAACCGAATTGGCTATTACTGATCCGGTTGAAATTGCTCCGGTTAGTACCGATATTTCTGTTCCGGATATCGCTGACCTTGTTCGGGATATTACAGAAGAATCCATTCCAAACACCACCAATCACCGTCCACCAGAGCCTTCAGATACGCCAACGCTGCTGGACAAGTTTGACTTGGACAACTTCTTGGAGGCTCTTCGAAACGATCGACTATTTGAGCCATTGGGGCCCGACGATTTGAGCGTAGGTGTGAGATGACTGGCTACTGGCATTAGATTCGGATGCAGAAGGGGACGAGGAGTTTATACTACTAGACGAAGACGGCCAACATCGAGATGATTGGGAGTACAATGCTGGTGAAAGTGGCGAAGATAATCTGGAGGAATCAAGTGGTGAAGCGATCGTGTTTGACCTGGACGACGCTGACTTGGACCAATTGCAAAGCGAGAAGTGGAACTTCTACACGAAGCCACTCAGCGGACAGCTGCAGATGGATGCTGCGCCATTTTACGATGGACCGTGTGGCCCGGCGAGAGCTACAATGCCATACACCGAGAGCCCTTTGACAATGTTCTACTTCTTTCTACCAAAAGAGCTCTGGCGCTGGATCGCTCATGAAAGAAACAAGTATCGAGTTGATAGTATCAACGCGTTGCTCAGGGAGTGCATGTACGTGTCACGGAGAGGCGAAAGATAACTCCATCAACTATAGTGCTGCCTGTCGAAGAGTATAGGGTGAAGCTAAGACGAAACACTGCACTTCACTGTCAACCACACAAGCTCGTCAGGCTTATCAGTCTCCTAATCGCAAGAGCCCTAGAGCCGAGGCGTGAGAGTCTTAGTGGATACCGGACAACGAGAATCGAGGGTGCACTGGCGCGCGGAACATTCGGGCAATTTCTCAGGCGTGACTGATTTCAAGACATTACCAGATATATGCACTTCAATGACAGCGATTTGCAAGCCAACAGTGGTAACGGGGCCTCAAAATCCGCCCGTGATTCAAGCTCTCCAGAAGACGTTCTTTCAAAAAAAGTGAATGCTATGGAGGATCTCGCCACCTAACCGCTTCCTCACCAGCCCCACGCACTGCAGAAGACCACGGAAAATACGAAAGCTAAAACGAAAAGCCGCCAGTGGCTGTGCAAGGTCTGTTCGGCGTTTCCTAGACCTGGTGTAAGAAGTTTTGAGACTAGCTACTTTTGTAAGGCGTGCTCACGAAGCAAGAAGGGGCGAGTATCACCATGTAACAAGGCACGCCGCCCTGAGCAAGGTACAAGCCATACCTGTGACAAGCTCAGGCACCAGACATGGCGAAATGGGACAGTGATTCCTCCCGAGCTCCAGGATAAGATCCGATTTGTCGACAAGCAAAGGCCGGAAGTTTGAGAAAGTTGTAGTATAGAATAGCTAAGTGATTTGTTAGTCGAATGGACATTGTTTTGGCGCGAAATTGAACTCTCAAAAATAGCTACATTTCATGCATTTAGCAGGGAGATTAAACGTAAAAGTTATTGTCTCAGTCTCCGTACCGCATATCACTACAGCCAGGTCCAATCAAATTCAAAAATGTTTCTGACGTGTCACGAAAAGGGCTTCAGTCCGTTATACTGTACTAATTTTCCAGTATATGTTATTTCATATATTACGAGTTACGGTTTTTCCGTAACAAAGCTCGTATTAAAAGGGTTAATAGAAGCTAAAATGACATTTTTCTTTTCACTATTTTGGATAAGTACGCTAACAAAAGACCAAATTTTGTGTCGAAATTATCGTTTTCTGAGTAGTAAGGTGTAATCGATCATTGTAATGAGTTTGTGACTAGGTATTAACCCTTCTAGCCCGGTATTTTGTATGATACAGAATAAGATATCTCACAGGATATAATACCCAGCAAACTAGGCTGCAACGTCAAACTTCGAATATGTTTTTTTGTATGAGTGTGGATTATCAAATCTTCTCTTCCTGTTGGATTGGCGATGGACACATAGACGGGGATTTTTCTACGGTGATAGAAAGACGAGTATAAATTGCATACAGGTCTGAATATCGTAATGGAAACCCAAGTGAACGCGTGTCATCCATTCTCTCATCACTACATTTTGGAAACGGTGAGCGGCCGCGGAAGTAGACACTCAAGGAGGCATGTTGCGGGCGTCTGGAAGAGCATGTGGCGATCGACTGGAAGTCACGTATGCCTACTAAGGGCCCGTTGTAAGAGTATAAGGAACACTACACGGATGCAAACGTGAAATCAACGGTGGGTGGTAAATGGTATGCAATGTTGCTAGTGGAAGATGTGCCCAAACACGAGTGTGTTTACCAGGCTGCGACTAACATCAGTGGTGGAGCCGCTCATGGTGTCCTCACTCCGCTGGGAATACGTGTACGAGCGTGATGACGTACAAATGTCAGCAATGGATAATACAGAATAAGCGGTCTCGGGGAAAACAAATTCCGGAGGGCGCTGAATATGAGACTTCATAACATGAATGAATATAGCCTCATTATCTAATGTTGTGCTTGCCAACAATGTGATTTATGTTGACAAGAAGAGGGCGCGACCTATGACTATGCCTACGTATGTTGGTACTATTGCCATCCACGCGGATGAATTGAGGGTGGCTAGATATAGCATGGAAGGAGCGTGGCTAGAGCCGCGGCCATCCCAAGCTCACCCACACAAGGCTAAATTATAAAGTTGAGTGTAAGCGAATGGTCAAAAGTAAGTATGTGTTTGGATTTAGCTCATCTGAGTAGTTGGGATGCCCCCAAGGAAGAATCGCCTAGTTCCTCCTCACTAGTCCGTTAGTTAGGAACTGGGCGATGTGTTCCTCTATGTGAGCGTCTCCTACTGTCGTGGAACTATGTTGCGCGAAGGATGGATGGTGAGCGAAGCGGCTAGCAAGATCCGGAATCAACAGGTATAGCAGTCTCACAGGTTTTGGCTGTGCTTTGCTCAGCAAAAATCCAATAGAAGATCGCCATTCTTGCATATGTTGGATACACTGTTGATACTATGACCATTTTCGTGGCTGCTTTGTGCGTGGAGTGTCTAGTTCACGATCATAAAGAGCGAAGGGGAATACATCTGCATAGTTTTCGCAGGTTTTGAAGTATACTTTAATCAAGTTGTTCTCTTATTCTGTATTATACAGAATAATTTCTCGGGCTAGAGGTGTTAATCTCTACTGCTGCTGCATCTTTACTTTATCAGATCCAACGTTTAAAAAGCTGGAATTGAGGACAGATTTGTGCGAGTCAGCGAGCTCACTTGTCCTTTTATAACTTACCGTAACCAATTGTTACATATGAATTACTTGAACCAACCTTTAACAAAACTAAACCAAAACCGATACTACAGCGACGGACAGACTGCTATCGCACATACAGGTGAAAAGTTTAAAATGTTGATTTTGACGCCTCTGGCAGCTTCATGTCCTCTTGCTCGTACTTAGCCTTCATGAGGACCGAAGTTCTGAATACCTGAAGCAGTATCGATACATCTAGCTTCAGCCTAAGTTTTCGCAAACTGTAAAAAGCTGTGGGTGCTCATTCGCTCCGCCGTCCTCCTTAATATTCGAGAAACTGACCACGCACCGCTAAAACCATGCGCAGGCCTCCTCCTACTCAATTCAAGCGGCATCCCATCATCTCGGAACAACGCAAACAGACATCAGTCCGCAAAGCCATATAATTTATGCCTGCACTGCAGCAGGATGAACCATCGTGAATAAAACGAAGACAACGCCCGTTGTTGCCGGGCGGAAGACAAAAAACACTCCGTAGTGATTACAATTGAGCCCGTGGTAAGCGCAGCTGGGGGCGACGCGTTTATACACTTTGCACGCTTGCTAATACCTGTGCATCCAGTGAACAGCTATATAGACAAAAAAATACTTATATTATCTACGTGGAATGTTCTATAGTAAATTATTGTAAAACATTCCTAGGGGGTGGGGGGTTACCTTGCAACCAGCAAACTAAAACCCGGACTTGCGAGGTATTTTCGCATTTAGTACAACACCTCCACGTTGAGATTGAAGGACAGCCAAATTTTTATTAAATACTTCACTCTTTCAGGAGCCGACGGCATGTATCTTGAACAAGCCTATTTGGCACACAGTGGATTAGAAGTTAAGCATTTAGCCAAATACAGAGTAAGAGCTTGTATTACGCTCGGCTTGAGGCGTTGTAAAGCTTTTGCCGCGTCCACGCGACTGTCTTGCCATGGACAGGTTGAGACGAAAACGAAACTGAATGTCTCTGTGGTTGGTTGGCTGAGCCCTGTAGAAGCACATGTGTGGTATACATTTGGCGGGCGCAAAATTGCGGAGACGTGGTTTACGTCTCAATAACTTACACTGGATTTGCATGCGTCGAATTTTTTGGGATAGTTCCAATGGTGACATTTTTCTAAAACGTAAATACTGCCATCTGCACAATTTATTGTGTATTCCAGAGCTCATTTTTGGCCTAATATTCAGCGCTCAAGGTTTGTTTCCGGGTGCGTATCCGAAGAAAGCCCAATTGTCGTTATATAAAAGTCAATAATGACTAATTTATATAAACTCCTCCTACGAAAAGATACACAACATCGCGTCCATGAACACAGACGAGTTAGTATCATTGTTCAAGCGTGGTAGTGAAGCCTAGCGTGTTCGTGGTGATGGGTATATTGTCGGTATGGCGACGGCAGCTGCCAACCAAAGACGTTACATTCGGCATGATGTCTGTTTTCTACTCTGTTTGACAGTGGAATAATTCTAACATACGATACTTGGACGCTCAACTCAGGATGAAAAAGTTCGGGTTTGTGAAGAAGAGACCCGACAATGGTTACGTGCTTACAATTGCAGAAGGGTGTAATTTGCCAAACTCACAAATTGACACCGCGAAACTTAATTTGCACGGTCCGGAAGTACCTAACCATTTTTGTTTACTAGTATTGCGTTGGTACCACGTACTAAGCAAAATATACGTAGCGAGTACTCGTTACGAGAAGGGGGGTATTCCGATGGCATTTGTAAATATGAGCTATACACAGGGCTGCCGATATTAATATGTACATAATAATAATAAACATAAATATCATTCATAAATGAATAGAAAACTTAACACTCATCACATATCATAATTTATGAGGCATGCCTTTCGAAACTCATAATTTATTGAAACGCACTTTAGAAATTATGAGCCTCTCAACACCAACCATCAGACCCTTTGCGATTTCCGAGTGCGCTACAGAGGCTTTCACACTCATTGTGGTTTTTACCAAGTCGCTAACAACACCACTTACCAACAAGACTCCCCAGCTCCTTCAACCATGGTCTTCGTTCCCCGTCCCGCTCGCTCCACTTTCACGTCCGCCCAAGTAACTGGATTTTTCTTCCAACCGTGCCGCGACGCCTTTGACAAAGTTATTCTCGAATACTTCAGATGTCGTTGCGGCACAGTTAGAAAACAACTCACCGAACAGCTTTACAAACCTCATGCAGCGTGTAAGGCGTGAGTATCCCAACTTCGAGGCAGAAATGCTGGAAGCTACGACGGCAGAAACGGGCTCTCTTCTAAGTTACGTGCAACGGTCGTCACAAACCTTGTACAGCTGGCTTGTGTGGATAGTTATTAGCAATCTACCGCTCACATTTTGCCAGAATTGGTCTACCAGGCGGTGCGTTAATCGTTTTTGGGGATACTTCTACTCATATTAACGACGAAAATATTGGTGGGATTTTGTGTTAGGCCATTATGACCACCATTATGTATTAAAACAACGCCCCATGTTGGCAGGTTGCACCATCACAGGTGCAGGCCTAGTGAGAAGAGAAAATGACTTCACACAGCCCGAATGTCCTGCGGGTACCTGCTTCATTGCCTCTGTCAAAACGCTGTCAGTCGGTTCTCTCTCCGTTACATGATGTGAATGCCGCTTCCTTTTGATTCAGTCTCAAAAATGAACAGCCTAGATGAAGCAAAAAAGGTAGAGCTCTTAAAGCCAGAACAATACTTAAGAAATAAGACTACGCGATGTACCAAGACACTTGCCGCTGGATTGGTGGCTTTATTGATCTGCCCGGCAATGGTCCTATCAGTGGGCATCGCACGGCCACCACAAGATGGTGCTATCAATGAGTACATTGCTCTCTCCTGTTGCATACAAGAGATTTTATACTAGAAGCTACTGCTAAGAGAGCTATGCTACTACAGCTCAAACCCACGTTGAGATTTAAAGACGATCAAAGTTTCATAAAGTATGTAGCAACCCAGAGCTGCATGATCGAAGCAAGCGCTTTGCCATTAAGTACAGAAAAAAGTTTCTAGAAAGGATTCAATATCAACTACTGCTCCAAACCGGACTGTCCAGAGACACCGTCACCAAACCGCTTTCTAAACCAGCGCTTGAGAGAATGGAAGGTTTACTACACATGGCAACACAAGAAACATAATAATAGTGTAGGATATTTTTATATTGTATGGGGATTACGTATGTGACCAAATTTTGGTTTTATTTTTATCAAGACGTCAGAAACTCACCGCTCACCAGACAGTAGTTTAGTTAATCGTGAGCTTGAACACGCATAACGGTCGCGTGAATGCAAAGATGTTCATTCACTTCTTGTAGTTTACTCTGAAACCATACCATTGTTGTCCTTGGCGAAGGCCCTTCTGAGGGGAAGAGGAAAAACTACAAAGGGATTTGTCTGGCGCGGACACTTCAACATAGGTTTCACCACCAACTAATATATTTCATTGTGTAACTGTAAACGTTTTCGATTAGCACTAAATAGAGGAACTGCGCTAATCAATGCGATCAAACCAATGTTTATGTTTCTTGTAGTTTTAGCTGTTCCGGGGGCTTGCACGTTTCTTTTGTGGAGTCGTTATCAAAAAACGATGATGTTCATACATGTCTGTTTCACGTCTTGGGCGTGATGGCGTACTCGTTCGTGAGGTGCCAGATCCACGGCAACATTCTGTTTGACTATTGGGGGTTCGGCCATTGACCTGAACGGTAACAGTGGTGCTGTTGTTGATCTTACTTACATGTTCAAGCCGCTGCGTATCACCATCGCCATGTCTGTGAATCTGAAGCCCGTGCTCTTCATCGCTATTAACGTACCGCCTCACACCGATAAGAGAAGAAACCGTGACGCCCTGGCCGAAGAACAATAGCAGAAAGAGATGGAGGCACAGACCGTCACCATGAATTCAACGGGGTCTAGAATATTCGGTTTCGATGAGATGTCCATGATATTCTCGATCTTTGTTCTGCGGTCAGAGCGAGTAGGTATAGATCATGAAAAACAGAAGCAACTTCTTGTTCATATTCAACGCCTCCACAACGGATCGTAAAGGCGTTTGCTTGAGCTTCCACACAGACATGATATATGAATTTGTAAACCCTGGGGACGAGCCGGTCAGTCCCTTTCTGGTGACGCTAATTGGTTCGGTACAGACAGCGACTTGTTTGGCCAAATTTATATTGATGTCGAGCACAAGGAGGCCAAGGCGATAGTGAAGCCTATCCCACGTCTGCTGACACAAAACCAGGTGCTTTTGACCTTCCCGAATGACAAGAACGAGTCCGATGTATAACCAGCCCTGACACCACCAATAGCATGAACAACAGTTTCGGGCACACTGAGTTGCCTCGCAAGTATTATAACTGGCTCAAACGAACGTGATATCAAAAACAAAATTTGAGACGGATGAATAAGCAATTGTAAGCGAGTACCCTTTGAAAGGTATACTTTACACTGAGGTACTCTACTGCGTAGCACAACATTTTAATACAATGGTAACAGTGGTCGCTTCGAGCTACCTAGATCTGACCCCAGTGGAAGGAGAAAATTTTCGCTTCGAAAAGGATGACCTTATCACCCTAGTCGCCCCCCCGACACATTTTCCACCAAGCAACGATACCAAGTCTCAGCATTCGAAGCTCTATGCACTTTCCTTCGGCGTATGGCATATCCTGCACGCGACCTTAAGAACCTTTTCGGGCGCGATGACACGGTAACTTCTACGATATCAAACGATGGCCTAGATGTTTTGTACGCTTCTTTAAGTACCTTCTGGAATCGACTATCTCCGCTTGACGGAACCAACGTTATGCACATATGCGAACGCGATTTACGCTAAAGGGGCCCCGCTTAGGACGTGTATAGGCTCCATTGACGGAACCGTTCGTAATTTATGTCGCCCAGGAAGGAAGAACCAGAAGTACGTGTACAATGGCCACAAGGTTCGTATCTTACTTATCTAATGAAGTATGTCTAATTTACATAATCTAAAATAATTTATTTTGTTTATAGAGAAAACACGCCTTGAAGTACCAGTCTGTGGTGGCCCCTGATGGTTGAATAATTCATCTCAGCAGCCTATACCCCGGTACACGGCACGATGCTTTTCTTTTAAAGCAAAGTGGGTACCTGGATATTGCTTAAACTTACCTTACTTGCGGAGAAAAGCAATTTTTGATGTACGGAGATCCTGCTTATGCTCAAAATAATCACCTTGAAGCCCCTTTCAACTGAAGACGAAAGGAAATTCAACAAGCGCATGAGCAGTGTTCGGGTAAGTGTTGAATGGGGGGTTCGTTAGGATTGATCAATATTTGGTATTTGTGGACTTCCACATAAACCAAAAGTTGCTTTTGCAAAGAGTTGGAAGATGTACGCTGTGGGTGGCTTGTTAGCAAATATACACACATGCTGCTATGGAAGTCAAATTTCGAAATATTTTCAATTTGACCATCCAAGTATTGAGCAGTATTTACACAGTGATCAAAATAATATGCCAACTCCAACTTTTTTTCTCTAACTTCTCAACCAACTTAGCTAGAAATTTTTTTTGGGCAGTCATCATTTCCATAAGTGCGTTTGTTCTCTCGCGGTCTTGCTTCAGCCTCTGTTCTTTTAAAGATAGTTGTCTTTCTTGTGTGTCAAGTTGACACTCTCGCAGTTTGTCTCGCCCTGGCTGACCTTCCGCTTTCAACTCTAGATGCTCAACGATTGCATCCGTGCTGATTCGATTTTTTTTACAACTTTCAGATTTATTATCAGCGTCATCTTCGGGAGCACGCCGCATTCCAGCCATCGCGTCGCACACTACTTGGTTAGACACCCCTTCACGTCTCGCTGCTTCCTTTTTTCTTTTTCAGCTTTGTCGGCCTTCTCCTGTGCATAACCATCGAACTACAAGAACAAAAATACAATTATTACATATATAATTTTAATAAAAAATATGTCAGTTCACGGCATTCGGTAAGGAGCTGCTCCCGTTCACGGTACGCCTCAGCAGTTCCTGACGCGCGGAGCGACTCCATCTCCTTATGCTGAAATATATCGAGGAGAATAGTGAATCATCACCTGCAGACTTTGCCGTCCGCAGTAGAAGCTGATCCGGCTTTTTTAAACCCATTTGCTACGTTTTCCCAAGCGGAATTGTTCTCTCCGTGAGCTGCTGTCCAAGGCGTATGCGCAGCGACATCTTTTAGAAGGAACACGTCGCTAGACGGTAGGGAACGGAAGGCCTCCTTTCGTTTGGGTTTTTGCTGCATGCCTTGGTGGTCTTGTGCCGTACTGGTGCTTGCAGCATCAGGTGGAGGAGGAGGGGATTCTTGACTTTCACACGACATGGTCACTGTGTGTGCAGTAACCACTAATTCTGACTGTGCCTTTTTGTTAACTATAGACATGTCGCAAACGCGATTTTTTAAGCTAATTTATTGTCACACCCTAACCGCGATGCATTTGGAGCTTCACTGTGAGGGCATCTCCACCGCGCCACCAGTATCCTATCTGCAAATCCATTTCTTACGATGTTAGTTTTCATGTTTGCTTATCTGCAAAAGTTGCTTCTCCACCGCGGTAACAGCAAAACATGTGGAACCAGCCGTTTTGCCTCAAATCCCCGACCCGTTTTATGCATTGCTGATGGTACTCTGTCTCGTTTAATTTGGTTGTAACACTTGGGTTCATTATGTATCAGTTTTTCTGGAAATTGCTGATTAGCAAATGCGGCAGCAAATTCAGTCAATGTGCTGTCGGCCCGGGAATTTATTGCTGGTATCCTTCATTGCTGTCAGTGGTGGAGAAACCTATCCTCAATCTATCTGAAAATTATTTTGATTTGCTGTCTTATCCGCAATTTGCGGTCCGCGATGGAGATGCCCTAAATTCAATCAATTTGCTGTCGTCCTACGGAGCTGTCAGCGGTGGAAAAACCTATCATCAAGCTATCCTAAATTATTTTGATTTTGCTGTCTTATCCGCAATTGGTGGGCCACGGTGGAGATGTCCTGACTTTTCGCAGTTTCGAAACGATAGCAGATGATCTCTAATTGCAAGTTCTGATTGGCTACCTGGACTGTATTGGACAGATTTGAGGTCTGCATCACGTCAGAAGTGGGGTTCCGTTTGCAACCTTCCGTTGCATGCACGGTGGCATAATTGCAAATCCAGGGGTGCGAAAGGGCCGGATAGTAGAATCAAGTCAGGTTTACAGCTGACGGAAGACGTAAAACAGAATATACTATGCCCCAAATGAAGGATATTCTTTGTTATGTGCACCCCCCTCCCCAAGGCCATCGATGCGACGAGCTCTAAATGCCTTCTACATTGATGTAACATTCTAGTGGCTATTTCAGGCGCGCGGATCGAGTGACGGGGCCTCCTCGTGGGATTGATATTCGGGACGGCGTTGTTCCTCATTTTCGAAATTTATTATCGCCATTGGAGTGTTCAACAAAGCTACATCAACCATTTACATCACCTTCTCAAGCTACGCTATGGTTCTGAACAGCATTTGACCGTCTGGACGCTGCAGCACCCGCTGTAAAATTGGTCCCAACTACGGTGCAGCTGCTATAGGATGTACAGAGGTGTGCCTGAATCCGTCGTATGGACTACGGTGAGTATCGCTTCACTATTTAATGTGCGCTGGCTTTCCGTACGTACATATAAACTGATATCTCGCCACACGCTCGTAGTCAGTGGCGTTCAAAACGCTACGGAGATACGGCGACGGAGGCCGACATTTCGTCGAGTAGCTAGCACGGTATTGTCGCGACATTTGATCAGACTACACAAGAGGACTAAGAAATCGTTGTCCTGACAATCACTTTTGACCTACTGAAGCGTCACCCAACCTGACCAACGCATGAAAGCGGCATGAAAGCTGCACATATGTAGTTCGTTTTGCGAAGAACACGATGGCACGCGGTATCGATTGTGCTGTCGAAGGGTTTATTGGGCTCGAGGTTATAGAGTATGTGCGATACTAACTTGAAGCGCAACCGAGTAATAACCAGTGATCTAGCTCGATTAGATCCAATCATAAAATTGTTCTTGGACAAACGACCTCTATTTATACAGTGCGTTGTTAATTCTCTATAGTTTGCTAAATTTGGTACACCACTAACTTTTAAAAAGGGTTAGCCCTCAAGAATATTGAGCAGAAATTTATGTACGGGTAGATCTTGCGTTTATGTGCACATTGTCTAGTTTATTGCTCAGTAACCAGTATGGATGAACAAAAGCTCCTAGAGTTGATCACAGTTAGATTGTCCTATTGAGCAAGAAGGCCAGTTTGTGGAACTTCTAAGCGCTTCTATAGTTTTTCAATGGCCGTGAGGCTCGCGATGCGATGGAGATTAGGTGTTCTAGTGCCACCACCCTATCCTTGGGCTGAGCACTTTTTTATGACTTGGCCGTCGCTGTATTCACATCAGTGCTGTTTCAATGACGGAACTTAAGCAAATCATTCTTGTTTGCTACAGCAGAAAAGAATTATAGATGCAGTTGTTGACGTTGCAAACGCATCTGCACGCGTAAAGACCATAGTACGTGAGGCATACGCTCGGATGCGAGTTTGCACTCTGTACCACCTCAGCGGCGGAGCATGCCAGCGCCAAATTGCGGAGCGAACTGTCCATTTTGGCTGAAGTCGTGGGAGGTGATGGACGGATTGTCCGAGCTGAACCCGTTCACCGGCACACCGAGCGCGATCGCATCGGCGAGGAGCGTTCCGAGGCGTCCAGTGACTCCCTCCTACAGGGTCGGCGCTATAATTACGAGAAGTAGCAGCAGAGCCATGATGATGTTCGGAAGCATCGGGGGAAGTACTGTCGAGCCAGATACCGCGGAGCACCAGGAAGCCGTTCGGTACTAAGCATGACACGCCGAAATTGGCGAACTGCACGAAATAGCGGGCGATGGGGCCGCCGCTCCACTCGCCGGTGTCACAGCGAATGCGCGAACGCATCCTGTTTGCCGCTACCATCCGACATCTTCTCGATAAAAATGGACGACTTCATTTGTGTCGGCGTCTTTGCCGCGGAGGAGGCGACTTCTTGCAATCTCCGTTTAGTGGGATGAACTTGTCAAGTAGCGCGATAACAAAGGGCTTCTCGCTCATAACCGCGTCAGCACCCTGGTGTAGATAGCATGTCGATCTGGCTAACTTTGCCCAGTAAAAGTAAGCGGTGGTGCTCTGGAGTCCGGTCGACCACCGAAAAGTCGTCTTTGCAGTTTTCTGCGTTTTAAGAAATGAGGGCAAGTGGGGGGGAATCATCCTAATAGTACTACATACAGAACATATCCGGGATTCAATGTAGTTGGTTATAGAGAAAATTTGCTGAACGAATGTAAATGGTTTAATAATAGATTTATGGATGCGTGTCAGCAGCATTGTGCGGCAGGGTTGATATGTAACTTTCATTTTTATCTGGACTGGCTGTGCCTGAGTATACAAAGCTTACTCCCGCGGTTTATTGGTCAATGCGTACGACTCGCGTGCATGAACAGAGGGCGACCTTCGTCTGCCCGATCGACGGTATTCACCGACTTGTATGTTTCCCGTATCACTAGATGAAGCGTTCAGTTTCAATTGGTTTTGGCCAAGTGAGGAACGAGAAGAAGATGGGTTCGTTAAGTTGACAAGCTCGGGAAGCACGTCGTGGTCTGTAGAACGCATGACTGTTTTACGTATACATGTACTCGGCTCTCGTTTTAAACTGCCTATTTGACGCCTGGACGCCATCGGCACAAGCGTGTGCAATTTGAGGTAAAGCCACCTCCGCAACTTTCCGCGGTACATCTCGATCTCTTGGAAGTCTGCGAAGACTAAATTCATCATCTTTGGGACTATCACTGTCACTACTATTTAGATTTTCGTTTTGAACAAGAGGAAGTAACAACACCTCCCGTGCGCCCAGCTGTGTTAGCGGCCCGAAAACCGCTGTACCTTCCGGGGTTTTTGGTGTTTACGGACTGAGACACGATGTTGTTTGCACGCGGTGCTCTATTCGCGCGCGTTTGAGAAACCGGGGTTACAAATCACTGTAAAGGACGTGGAATTTAGGGACAAGGCAATTCTGCAAACTGGGTGGCCATTACGACGCGGAAGCAAATCCATGTTTTCCGCCAAATCAGGCACATACAAGATCTAGTTTTTGCATCGATCACCCATCCTTTCGCTGGCATACCGACCCACATTATTTGGGAAATGTTGCCGATTCGTATTAGCGACGTACTTCAGTAGTAAGGAAGACACGCTATTCAAGACGTCTTCTTCTAGGGGTTGTACATTACTGGTCCGGGTCATCCCAGGGCTTTCGCTGCTCGGATTTGGCGAAAACCGAACAAGGACAAAGTAACGGTTGTGGAGACGGTGCACACTTAAGGCTCCTCCATCATTTTTTTTCAGCCTTTCTATACGATGATTTCATGCGCTGAGACACTTGCGGCTCGTCATTGAACGGGCCCATAAAGCGATATACGGGATACAAGATAGATCCAGACGGGCTATAATCTCAGTAGGTGTTTGGGTCGTTTGCTGTCGCTAACGGGTTTTGCGTGTGTTGGTAAGTTTTCAGAGGATTGATTGTGACTACATAGCCTGTCGGTGTTTGCCGTTCTAATAAGCGTGGTCATCATAATTCATTAAATGTTTTTCTTGAACAAATACAGACTTTAGTTCAACTTCCTCGCATGATAGAATCTTGTAGTAACAACCCCAAGTTTCACCAGACACAGCTTTGAGGCGCCCTTGCTCACGATGTAGCGCACCTCGCGATAGTTTGCAGCAAGATTGTCGTCACCGCGATCGACGAGATTCATATTGCAGCGTAATGGATTACATTTAATCCGACGAAGATAGGTAGCCGGTCGAGAAAGTCTTCATAATATCTCTCATCCCCTGTTCTTTATAGTTCCTGCCGCGGGCTGCGCGTATGACGCCCCGCTGACTTCTTGTTTTACTTTAAATTTGTTTTTAAAGAAGTTACGAATTTCAATATCTCTGGATATAGTTGTCGATCACTAGTTTTAGTTGACACGCCCCTTCAAATAATGGAGACCCTATATTTCTAAGTTAGCGCGCTTTATGCACTTGTACAGTAGTGTTGTAAATGTTTTTTGGTCCTGTGCTCCAATTCGGAAGTGGTGCATCCCAAAACATCAGTAGATATGACGACCCTCGGCGGCCCTCCTGTAGCGCTCATGATATTCAGCTCGATAATACCAGCAATGGCCATAGAAATGCCTGTTTAATGCGCCGTCCGAAGAGCATCAATTGGCCAATATGGGTGCTTCTAAAGCATACGACGGTGGTTGATATTCAGTATGTTTACCCCATATCGCCCCATAAGCGCGGAGTCTTGGTAGCAGCTTATCGAACTGCTTACACATGCTTCCCTGACGTAGGGCGTTGTCAGGCACAAATTCCTTTTCAAGTAAAGCGATCTACTAACCGCAGTGGAATCTGGTCTGTAACCAATGGCTCCTTCAATGTTCGTTGCGTTTAAGATCAGATGTAGCTGCCGTTGACAGCGGTCATCCGATTTTCACACAGTTCGGTCGTGCAGAAACTCATGAAGTGCCGCTCACCAACCTCCTTAAAAAGAAGCACAACCGGATTCACGTCCGCGATCAGGCCCGTCGATTCCTAATAGCGTTGTCGAAACTTGTTTAGTGCTGATGCCAGTCCCATAACACGCAACCTCATATCATCCGCTGACACGAAAGGTACGGCCGTCGATCTGCCAACTGAGCCACGTTTTGAAGTGGTCCGTATCCCCGATAAGACACCCGCTGCTCTTACTTTCACTTCGGAGCTATCAAAAATATTAATAAAAATACACACACAGATGACCAGACACAACGGTCAGAATGTTCACATGCAGGAGATATAATAAATGACCTTCCCACTCAGCTCTTCCAAGTTGATTTTTCTGTTCGATTTCTCGCGAGCAGCATTGAGTTGCTGAAACAGGTGCGATAACTGCTCGGCATTCTCTCGAACTGTTGTACCGGTTTAACGACATGGTGAGACACTAATATTTCTTAACGGTCTTCGAGATCGCACGCATAAGTCGTCCACGCGCTGTTGTTTTTGTCAGTGTTGGGGTCAAAAGACCATTGCTGTAGCATTTCTGGTCCCTGGCAAACGTTGCTTACCGATCATGGTCATGTACAAGCTCCTGTGCACGTTCTGATTCCAGAAGCGGATTCGTCGACTAGGATTTAAGCAAAAACAAATCTAGCCTGTTCCCAGCTTCGCGGCGTTGATGCTGGAAATCGGAAATCGTTACGGATTGCTTTTTGGAATCAAATGGCCAACGCACATGCCCTTTCAATTTGTAAAAATTGTCATGTTTTGTAGGGCAACAGCCTGCCCGCGTTGCGATGAGCAGGTGTGTCCAGCTTACCTGAATAGGTAGAAACAAGAGCACCGTTCTCACTACAGCTGATTTAATGTTCTTCTTAAAAACCCTATTCTACAGCCTTGGGCTCAGTCTAGGCTACTCCGTTAACATATTTATTGCTTTCACTACACACTAACAAGCAGATAGTGCTGTTGACAAGCTGTTTGAATATGCACTAAGCTTGAAAATCATATCGTTATTTTTTGTAGTTTTTGTCAGTTAGTTAATCTATATAGAGGCTCGACTCGATGCGAGTCTACCTCGAAAGCTTCAATGAGAGATTCAGGTACAACTTGAGATGGCTCCCAATTCAGCTCTTCGTATCCTACCATTTCACAAGGTATAATAACTGGTGGTTTACAGTTCGCCCATATACATGCTCTGTCATGAATATGTTGAGCCCATGAAGAGGTAAATCTTCACCTGATACCTGTCCGTCGGACGTGGCGTCACGACGAACGATAACCTTCTTCAGTTTAAATTGGCGAAGTCGAGCGAATGGAAGCTGGACTCTGAAGCGATATTATCGGTACGTGCCCAAGAGTAGCGTTGAGTCGATCCAACTCGCTTGGACTCTCGAAATCTACATCGGGTCTTGCTTTTGTGGCGAAAACCTGATCCGATGTGCAATCATCTGACTCGCATTTTTTGCATCTCTATGGAGGAATTATATTTGTTATCTGTTCTCTCAAGTGCGGTGGGATTCTCGATTGTTGTGTTTTCGCTCTGTTGATCTGTGGCTTATGCTGTTGCACTACCATTGATCCAGGTTCCATCGCTATGTTTTGAACGAGATGTCGCTTTGGCCTGTCGTCTTGTCGGTCTCGCCATCGTTGGACTAGTTGGAGAATGAGAAATAAGGCCACATCAAATGAGCGCTTTTATAAAAAAAACGATGATTAGAACACATGTAAAAATACTTAGCAGAAACATCTCCACGATACCGGATTGGTTGATACACTTCAACATGAAGTATCTTCTGATCTTATCATACTAAATCAGTTATTATGAAATCAAATTTGGGTTCCAGGATACATTTCAAATTATAATATGTATATTTGGAACTGTCATCTAATCGTTTTGGACCACATTCCAGTATGTTTGTATGTAGTTAGAATCGAGCTTCAAGACCATGGTTGATGTATTTAATGCAGATATTAAGTGTAATAATCCTACGTTCTTATGTGCGTGAAGCCCACTCCTTGGCTTCTCCGCTTTTTGCTTCACAGTTTTCATCGTCGCTATCCTAATCGGCAAAACGACTGTCGCATCCGTATTATCGAGACGACTGTTGTTGATGTAGCTGAATGCACACTTGCTGAGCTTATCTTCTCTCATGTGCGCGCGACCCTTTATCAACTAAAACGAGAAGATGCACCAGACTCTTTCAGCGGCTGCTGATGAAATTGGGATTGTAAACAGACGAAGCGCGATCTGGCCTAGAGTGGGAAACTTCATACGTCCGTATAGAGCCCAGTACTCTAAGCCCGAAACGCCGCAGTATTCAGTTTTGATTGCATCGGAAAGGTTGGCACACATGTTCAGTTACCACTTCTATTCAGAGCTACATTTGCACGTCTACTTTTTATCGCCGTTGAAGTAGATGGAGATGTACGCGATCAAATAATTCTTCTTGTTGACTTTATCATTCGGCTTTCTTGTACAGTGTAAATTTGGGGGTGAGAAGATAGGCGTTGATGACGTAAGGAGGAAATCACACTGATTTGTGGTTGAGGTTGTGAGCTGAGTCGCAACTCAAGAGGCAACGTCTAAGCTCATGTTCAAAGATGAATGTAGTCGAGAGAAGTAGTCGTTAGCGCGAAAAAAAACACACACACAACTCTCCTTCAAACTTCCCGATTACCTTGCTGGGGATAGCCTGCTCTTCACGAACAGTGAGTAGCTTCAACCAGAACGATCCATAACTGACGATCTTCTTGAACTCTGCGACCTTTATTCTTGATACCACCCAAGATTGTAGCCACGCCATCGTCCAAAAGTGCTGTGACAGCAAATTTAGCGTGAGCAAAGTACACACACTGGTTGAGTGGGTGTTCCAACGGCGCATTGCTTTAGCTGGTGCATGTATGGTGTATACACGGGTTTCCGACGGATGATCTAATTCGAGGTACGATCGTCGAGCCAGCTACGTCGTATTGATTCCGGGAAAAAACATTATTACTGTGAAGTGAGTCTACGACTGGAAATCCTCAGATGTCAGAAGCCTTTGCGGGAGGCATTCTTAATGTTGTACAAGAGCTCGGGATGGTCAAGTGCATAGCTGTGATACCCGACAATGCCGCTAACGTGCAAGGTACATGAAAAATCATTGAGTCGATTCATCCTACCATTTTCGCTAATGGGTGTGTTACACGCGTGATAAACCTTCTGATTATGGACATATGATCCCTGGACGCATTCAACTTTATATCAAAGACAGAAACCAAAGTGCTTTCGTTTGTCACAGAGCACCAACACGTGATTACGCCTTTCAGCGCAAAACGTGAGCAGGACCCCCTTCTATGTGATCCACATATCATCTTAGCGTTTGGGATGAAGGGAGAATACGAAGGTCAAACTGTATCGATGAATTGCCTCATGGCAGCGGATTCCATAAATCGGAAAGGGGTACTGGTCCTGAAGATCAACGTTGCAAGTGCCGCAGTGATACGCTCTCGATCGGGCATTGCCAAGCAGTCTATCCACGTGTAGGCTGCGTCTTTACTAGATCTGAGCCGCTTAAGTGGAGAAGCGATAGACTCCGAGCAACGGATGTTTTCGTCTGGAATATCACCACGCTTCCTTGAGCCGTGGACAGAAACGTTGTCTGCGATCTCCACACCGCTCTTGATAGCATCTATGTCTTTGAAAAATGGTTATCTTCAGCCTTAACGTTAGGGCACAAAGCTCTCCTGTCAGAAGTGACACGATCTCGAGCCCAAGGTACACGCATGTCGCAATTCCTGTACTTTCCGTTCGTCTTGATTGCTGGAATTCGAGCAAAATACGCATTGATGTCGACTTGGAGAGGATCTGGAATGGGCGCCTTGTAGCTCAGAAGCCTCGCAAAGTCGTTTGTGGAGACTATAGCAGTTAGTTGGGATGTGTTCGAGGTTATTAATAAATTTAGATGCATCTTAACTTCCCGCGGCACAAAACATGGTGACCGTATATCTAATTCCACACAGATTCGAGGCAATGATGTGGTAGTTATCTCGCATCTCTTCGGATATCTCCCTATGTTGATCTTGGACGTTATAATCTAAAACGGTTTTATTTCTTTAGCCACAAACGGAGTAAAAACCGAGAATTCATACATAGCAACTTATTTGGTTGTACTTTCAGTCTAATGGACTAGAACAGCTCAGTTAGCGACTGTTTCACGAGATCCTGCAATTACACTTAACCAGATTAGTTCATGATAATTCACCAAACATATGTGATCCCAGCTGAAATGTTCTTATGGGTTTTCAATGACACCAACATTATACCTCGGATAACTACACACTTACAAACATGTTATACTGGGAATGCCTAATAGAGGTATGGACAGCCTACCCCGGAATAATTCCACGGTACTGTGTAGATCGAAAAGCGTAATGAAACTTGGGTCAACATTGGTGTCACCTCAAAAAACGATTTTTCTAACTGCAAAACGTATGATGAATTCGTGCATTGTTTGATATTTGCTATTGTTTCTTTTCGTTTCATGTAATCTATCAGAACTAAAGCCAGGGAAAGATAAAAGGTAGTCATTTTAGATTTGAACTGACCGCTCCCCAGTCGACTAAGGGTCTTGGTCGTTTAATTCTGGCTGGTGGCTAGCGGCCGCGCTTAAACATTTGCACAACGCCCCACATGGATATTGTACGTCGTATGATGCGCTGCTGTTTCTTATTTTGTTTAAGTATTGAGAGCAAATGGCCGAGCTTTCATGCTTCTCGCCAGTGTCTACACAAGCGCCTAGCTGATCTGATGAAATGTGGTCTTTAATTTTGTCTTACTTACTTTCTGTAGTACGTAGAAGCCTTATATTCGTAATGAGAAGAGCAAAAGAATTCTGCAAATTCGACCACTGCCAGCGAGAATAGCTGAGGTGTAATATCAAGAATTATGCAAATTCGCCCGTGATCCATAGGAAACTGACCCCGAAAAAACTTTGATCCGTTTTGCAATTGTTTGTTTATTCTTTGATGCATAAATTGTTGAGAACAGTCTTCAAATTGATCAAGCGTAGACGAATGCTTGTAAACGCGCAAGATTATTTGAAGCCCAAGAAAGCAGTATTCCGGAATTTGCCGGCTCCTGCACAAGTGGCCATCCAGGGCCCCTTCACCCTCTCCGCGTCCCTCCGACCCCTCCTACTCACCGGCGCACCTTCACCACGCACCCAGGCCTCCCTGCGGGGAGGCCAGGCCTGCTGGCCGAAGGCTCTGCCGGTGCATCTCATCCGTCGTCTCTATCGACTTCACGGGAAAAGTAACCGGCTGCGACGGCTTCAACACCCGACCATACGTTGCTGGCGTGTTCCATCACGTTTATGCACAAGACCGACTTGCTGAGTAATAAGCAAAATGAAGAATACACCCCGACCCAAGACCCCGTGGCTCAGTTCCACATACACAATCCCTTCGGCGGAGCTCGCAGCGGGGGAGCATTTTACCCCGCCGGCAGAAGAGACTTCCGTCTCGCCAAGCTGGTGATGGAGAATAACGAATTCTCCGCCACCCGAAGCGGTAGCCTCTCCGCAGAGGCACCTCCCCATTACCCACATTGGAACACCCCCCATGTCTCTGCTGTTCTTCCGGAATCACCAGCAGAACATCATTCACCGGTTTCAACCCCTTTCCCACTATGGCACTACCTACCGGTGACCATCACCAACGTCCAAGACCGTCATCACAGAACAAGACAGTCAGGACTTCACACTGCTATTGACTCGATGGCCTACACACACATCACCATCGTTTCAACAGCCATTTCATTTCTACACATACCCCGGTAGCCACGAAATGACATGGCGCTATCTACAACCGCGCGAGGACGGCCAAGGCTCTTCGACGCGCAAACTGCATATGCAAAAAGAAAATTAAAAATTAGAAAAAAACGCTAGGCAAATTTTTAAAGAAGTTAATGAACAGAATCTTCCCAAGAAAACAGTTTGTGCTACCGACACAGCTTCTGTGGAATCAGATAGAGTAATTTAGATAATTGTACTCAAGAAAGAATACATAGTGCTGGTTTATCCATTGAATCCAGACACGAATTGTCCAGTAGTGCGTCCCTTGTCTTATTGATGTGGTAACTGATAGTTAATATAGACACTGGAAAAACTTTCGCTTGCTTTGCTACGGCTGAACAAGATGGTTTTCACAAAATCTCGACAAATGGGCAACATTGACCTTCCAGCAACAGGTTAACAGGTAAAAAAAGAAGTGGAACTATCTGTTTATTCCATTGATTCGTGCAGGTACCACATGTGTCAACAGAGAGATAAATTTCGCAAAAAAGTGTGTAATAGCATTCCCAGTGTATGTCGCAGACGACCTAGTTGATATGTACAGCAACCGTATATGTTAGTGTATATGAGCAGTCTAGCTCAGTCTGGGGAAAAGAAGAAGTGAGCTTGTCATCGAACCTCGTCCTTATCCTCATCGGGCTGGCGTTTGGTTAGCAGACAACCTTTGTCTGCTGGTGCACTGTATATGCTCTTAGGATTTTTTTTCTCTAGTACTTACTTGTGTGATAACGAAAGTAAGTCTTTGTTTTGTGTTTTTAAATTTTCGGTTCAGCAGCTGTATGACCTCTGACCACGACGTTCGCCACGTAACAAATATTTTAAAACTGTTGTATTTCAATGCTTTTCATTGTACTGATGCAGTTGCACGGCCAAGTCATATCTCAGCACCTTTCAATTCCAATGAATGAAGCTGTATGTAGCAGGCCCATACTATGTAGCACCCGAGGCGCTCATTACATCTAGCCTTTTACAATAACGCCTTGTTCATATACAAAAGAGTGCCAGTCGACCTCAGTTTAGCCCGTCCACATGCACGCCAAGATTGTGTACACGCTTTACTGCTTAAGCAAACCGCTATTCTTCGTAGCCACAGAGATTCTCCGTCCGCGAATTAAACCAAGACTCCGTCAAACATTTTAACACCAACTACCTTTTTAATGAAGTCGCTTCTTTCTATCTCCTCTTCAACTTCAATATCACAACTTTTAACTTGAGAGGTTGCCTTTTTTGTAAGAATAGGCGCCTGAGACGGCCCTGGTTGAAGTACCCTTCTTCGGTAGCTTCCCTGTTCAAAGCCGCTCTACGATTCGGTGGTGGATAGGTGCAAGTTAACAGGAACTGGTCATTGCCGACTCTAGATGAAGCAATCCTTGGAGAGACAGACTGGCTAATACATGAAAACAGACCCTGCTACTACGAATGTATGCTTTGCATGCGCACGCAGCAAAGTCCCGATTTAATTAGATACTGTGTGTGGACCGCAACAGTTCGAGTTGTAGTTAATCTAGTGTCGATGCTGCAGAGATCACAGCGCGATGGAGGTACAGCAGCTCAAACCCGATCTGCGTGGCCTTTAAGCATCCTGGGGGTTCATCATCAAGCGACCGCGCGAACTTTCCAGCACGCTGTTTATCGGTATGTGTTCCACCCGCCAGGTCTTGCTAGAATAAAAATGAAACCAAGTGTACAGCAGCCAACCACGGGCTCTGTTGCACCACGGTGTGTTCGAGGTGCATTCGAAGGATGACGACCCGGGCCCTTCATCTGCGAGTAGATCAAGCATGCGAGTCCTTTATTTATGCTTGTAAAGGGCAGTCGTAATTGAAGGGCTAGTGTGGCACTTCAAAACCACCGCCGCTTTCTGCCAACGCCATGGCGTCATGTAAATACTAGTAGTACTATTATCAATTAAACGCTCGTCCTTGGCTCACCGAGATCGGTACCTTATTGTTAACTGTTTCGTAAAATACGGTATCATTACAAATAAAACATGCAGTTCATGTACAGGTTTATGCAAGCTTTTGTTTTCAGCTGAATTTATCTTTTAATTGCGCTTGTAAGCCTTTATCCTGTTTGATGAAGCCTTAATATCGCAATTGTGCTTGTTTCCAGATATCTTGTTTAATTTTTGATTAAAAAATGTTAGACTTGGTAATTTCTCTTTTTTTGATGAGAAACGAGGATTTTACAGGGTTTTCCATTAGGAAAACGTAGGAGTTTGGTACCTACGATTTGGGTGCGCCACACCAAGGTGGGGTCGAATTAATCACTATTGGTCTGTTTGTACTACGTGGCTGTAGCACTACCAGGATTAAGCATTAATGTGTACTCCGTGCCGACCCCCAGTACCGTATTATACGCGTTCTCTGGAATCACGTATTTCATGCAACAGCGGTAAAAAGTGCATTTAAATCCAGGATGCTCATTGGTTTGTTAAACCTTTCTACGTCTTCTTTATACATGTGAAGTAGATTTTTTACGCGGTGGCAGAGATCACTTGGAATACGGTATGCGATGGTAATGGCGCTCGTCCTGACAAACTGCGTGTGCGTCCTAGCCTTGCGAAGCCATTGAATGTTGGTTTGATTAGCTTCTCGTAGTTGACGCTGCACTATAAGAGACTGTCTGTTACGTGCCGGACGAGTCAGATGCGGCCATCAAGTCAGAAGTGTAGCCTCAGGTCAGATAGCCACGAACACAGATGCGATAGCTTCACATATGTCTATGGATGCGAAAGCCGAGTTGACGTCAATGTCATAAAAGGTGACACCTTAAGCTTTAACAACCTCGAGCATTCGGGTGTACGCGCTTGTAGTTTCACTTCGGACGAACATGTATTCTCATGGATCAAAGCGGTGTGCACATTTGTTCCTTGCTCAGTATACAGCGTTGGTGCCACAAATTACAACTACCCAGCCACCAAAGTGTACTATGATCCGTACTGCAGATTAGTCGCTACCCTTGACCTTGGACAGAGGTCAACGTGCTCCGAAAAATGAATCCACAATGACACCAACTGAGGTCTCATTATCAGCTCCTTGAAGAATCGAACGCAAACGCGTCTAACACGGCCGTGTCGTCCATTTGCCTCTCCAACTCATTGTCGACGCTGTGGGGCTCCCATGAGTGCAACACAATCATAAACCTTTCCGCGCTATGAAGGTCACATTTCTTTTACCTTTCCAGCCAGATGTGGAGTTTCTAACTAAGAAGGCCATCTTGTTCTCAAGTTTCTAGCAAGACGCTATCATTCGTTCCCTACACGGGCCATCGCGGTACTTCTAGACCTGCAGGTTGCAAACTGCTTAGCGCCCCAACCCATGCCAATCAACGAATCCACTTCGTCGACCAATGCAGGATGGGTGCCTCGTGGACAAAACCTGTAATTCGATTGATCCGTGGTCTCCGTGTTCCTCTTAGTGATACTCAATGTGATGATGGAGACCTCCATCATTAAGACCTCCAACCTTTAGACGTCTTTTTGTAAAGGTGCTGGCAGGTTTGATAGGACCAACAAAGGAAAACGTGGACGAGCAATCGATCCGTCTCGTAGCGAGTCTCGTACGCGTGGACGCATTCGTCTCGCTCGCACATCTCCTTGCGGGCTGCGCACGGAAGCATTCCAACCAGAGCGAAGCCCCGCCTCTCATTCACGCTAGCTGTCTGATTCGTTGACACTTCACGGTAGGAGTCCCCCTCTTCAAACTCAAATACTAGCTCCGAAATATCAGAGGCGAACGCTCTAGACGACGAGTCGCTGTACTCGAGCGTGTGAACAAGATATTCAGCGAGCTTCATGGAGCCAGAACTCGCGCTGGTACCCCGTTTACACCACTTATCAAGGGCTGATACCGGCGATTTAAGGACCGCCATCATGAACTGACAACCCGCACATCCCATAAAATAGCCCGCGTGCGTAGTACGGTAGGCTACAATGACATCAAAGACTTATTTTTCGCGAAAAAAAACTAAGCGGGTTTTTATCGAGCCACGACTATCGGTAGAACGTATTTTTAACACGGACGAGACGCCCTTGGTGCCCAAGGCAACGTTGAGCAAGATTCCCGTGATTCGCGGGTCACCCAACGCCTGGGGCAAGGAGACATGTCCCAACTTTCACATGGCCGTTGCCTTCTCCCATGATTTTTTTCTGGTATCTGTCAAAAGCATATGTCCGGTCACTTAAGGCCACATACAAATATCTAAGTAAAGACCGGATGTCTCACAATCATGTGTGAATGTCCGGTCACTGGGGATTCGTACAAAACCTAGGATATCAATACAAACATCAAGATTAAAAGTAGTCAAATTTTTTGCGCGTTCGAGAGAGCAGAAACGAAAAATGTGAGCTCTACATTGCTCTTTGAGCTACTATTTGGTCACTCGATACTCCTCGGGCTAAGGCTCCTTAGGAAAGCGCCAATAACTGGGATTGAAAAATCGCCACCGCTCAGGCGCCTAACCGGAAAAGGACTCTATTACCGGTATGGTACAGAATACTTCTTTTGTTCTCCGAACCAGTATGTGTGATTAGAAACCGGTATGGTAAGGTGGTGGCTGCAAAAGAAAGTGGTCACCATTAATCCAGCACTAGCAGCGATGGACAGCGCCAGCTTCACCCCCCAGCAGAAGGCCGAGCTCGTTAACCGCGTATGTTTAGCCATCGTGGTCTCAATCGACAGCTACTCGCAGCGTTTGGCGCTGTGGACCTATCTATTTGCTGGTAGCGCGTTTCAACTACTGACGGTCTCAATTGCTGTGTGCGGCTGGCAGGTCCGCTCGGAAGTGCAGCAGCAAGCGCTGCAGGAGCTGACGCAGAACCTGCAGGAGAAGTGCTTTGACAAGTGCATCACGCGCCCCAACGGCAAGCTGGACGGCAAGCAGCAGAACTGCCTTGCTCTGTGCATCAACAGATACATCGACACCATGAAGGTGGTCTCGGAAGTCATGGTGCAGCGCGGCCCCCAGGTGCGTCAGGTTTATCGAGCGTGAGAGAAGGAAGACCTTTTCAAGCATACGTTTCGTGTGTGAATTACCAGGGCTAAGCGTTTCCGATGGTTTTGGCTACGACCTGATAGAGAGCAGTTCGAGAGGTAATAAAAGCAGTGGGCCGCGAGCTTGTGTAGTTTCATTAGAGAAATACCGCACTTCAATACACAACTCTAATACCTCTGAGCTGAAGTAGCCGCTGCTTGCTTGCCATAGCTAGCATACCATTGCCTACACGCATCCTTGAAGGATATTCGAGTCTTAAGGCAGCAAGAAGGGGAACCCAGTGAAGAAGACGAAACGGTATGGTGGGGTTGAACTGCTTTGTTCTTGTTCGTTCGTTGACCAGAGTTAAATAGTAAGTCTACGACCGACCAAGGCAAAAAGCGAGGTCAAACCAGCAAGCAACCGACTCCATAAGCGACACTTCCGCAATTCCTGCCAGCGCTCAACAAAAGTATCAGCTGATACATTTGAAAAACACCAGCTCTTGAACTGCCAGCTAGACGTTGACGAGCGCACGCTTCGCTTAGCAGCAATAACGTGCGATCACTTCGACTTGGTTCGCTTAGTTCTTGGCGTCCGCCTGGCGGGACAGCTCGGTGATGGCCATGTCTCCCTCACCGTGGTGACGGATGTATCCAGCCAGAGCGAAGGTGTCCGACTCGCCCGTGAAGACACCGTTGGCGTTCACGCGGCCGACGTTGATCTGCACCGAGGCGTGGTCCTTGGCCGCAAGGATGCGGTTGGTCCACGAGCTGTAGGCGTCAACAGACAACAGCAAGCTCTAATTAGCACCTGTCGCTCCAAGCGCATTAAAGTTATCGCTACAAGACGCACCACTTGCGCGGGATGTAGATGTCGATCGACTGGCCAGCCTCGTTCTGCATGGTTACTTATCTAGAGTCAGTTGAATTCCTCAATAAAGCGCTACCGATTGTCGCTGTGATAAAGGAGCTCCCAAAACCAATGGCCCTGACTGTAGGTTACCGGTCGCTCTTACAATTATCAAGTCAAATTTCTCCTCTACCTGTCCCTCTAGAATCTGATATTAAACTATGTGGTGCACTCAACGATATCATTGCCAGTCTTGCTCATAGAAATACTGAAGTCGAGTAGCCACGATGTCGGAGCAGATCACGGAGCAGCAGGTGGTGGCTACGTACAAGAGTCTGCGCGCCGAGGTGCGGCAGATGGCCGAGAAGATCTCCGAGCTTGAGGTGGAGACCACGGAGCACGACCGCGTGATCCAGACGCTCAACGAGCTACCGAAAGACCGTAAGGCGTACCGCATGGTAGGCGGTGTGTTGGTGGAGCGTACAGTGCAGAAGGTGCTGCCTGCCGTAACAGCGAACCGCGACGGTATCGCGCAGGTTTTGGCCCAGCTAAGCGATAACATCAAGCAGAAGGAGAAGGCTGCGGACGAGTGGCAGCGGAAATACAACATCCAGGTGCAGCAGTAAGAGGCTCAGGAGGGTCAGAGGACTGCTACGAGGGGAATAGATTCGTGACGGTGGTCTTGCCACCAGGCGTTGGGTACATTCGTAGTCCGTTGAAAGAATACGAAGGACTATTTATCCTACAGAAGTCATAAAAGATTGTTGCAAGTTGCATGGGATTGATATTGGTACAAATTTATTGACTCCGTGGCTCAGGACTTGCCAGAACCCTCCGTTAATGTGTGCATAAGCCGTTTCTAAAAGATAAAAGATAACGAGAACTGTGTGAGCAGTGATTGGAATGGACAAAGTCCACGGTTTTGCCACGCTACCTGCAACGCCATGCTGATATTCTTGACCTGGTCGTATTTGGCCGTCACGATCTTCAACTTTTCGTCGAATGCCGTTTCCTGCTGCTCCAGCACCCCTTTCAACGAGTAGATCGTCTGGTCCTAGAGAGTAAAACACGTTGGTCAACCTTTTCGCTTATTGCACAAACGCTCCACTTACCTTTTGCTTACACGCCGCTTCAAGCTCTTTGATCCGAGTCACGAGAGGATCGTCCTCAGCGTCATCTTTCCGTTTTCTTCTTGCGTTCCGAGCCTGCTCGCCTGTGATCTTCGCTGCGTCTCTGTCGATGGATGCTGCCATTTGCTGTCGTTGTACTAGTTCGTCCTCTGACACAGCCAATAATCGCTCTAGTTCCGCCAGTAACTCGTCCTGCTGCGTCTTCTGCTCCTTCGCTATGAGAATCTTCTCTTCGCGATAAAATCTCTCCCACTGTCGCAATCGCTGCACACACTAAAGCTATCAGACACAATACTCCATCGAAGAATGGTTTGGCTACTGTCGTACCTGCTGCAGCTCATTGTTCTTGTCGCGCAGATCGCGCATCTGCTGCGTGTCGATCTGATTCTCGTGCAGCATTCCTTCTAACTCAATTACACGCTGCACCTGCAGGTCCATTTCGCGCTGGTGCTGTGCAAACTTTTCTTCCATGGCTGTAAGTTCTTCCTGTAGCTCCACATTGTGCTCGCTCAGCAGCTTGCGGTCGTGCGCGTACTTGGAGATACGCAGCTGCAGCTCGTGCTCCCACTTGCTCTGTTCCGTCTTGAACGCATACAGCTGCGCTCGCTGTGCTTCCATGCGGCGCTGCAGGTTCGTGGCCAGCTCTCGCTCAACTTCCAGCTCGCGATGTCCCCACCAGTCCCGCGCCTGTTGTGCCTCGTCCGCTACCGTATCCGATGCTTGCATCTCAAAGTGAAGTTTCTGTTGTGGTAGCTCAACTACAGAATGAATGCCTCTCATTCAACTAAAGTATGTTGTTGCTCTGAAAAGATTATAGCCTGTTAGTGTGGTTTATTCATTTGAAGTATACATTAAGTGATAGGCTGACTCTACTTCATATCGCGACTTCAAAGCTCGTGCTCCCCTCGTTTTTTTTGTGGTTCCAAGTCACTCGCTCAGTCGCCTCAAGTCCTCAGCCAGACCCCCAGAATGAACCGCATTGTCGCCGCTCTCCGCCCTCTGTCCCGCGCTGTCTCGCGCCCGCAGTTCGTGACTGCCCGTGCCGCTCCCGTGCGTTTCTTCAGCGCTCAGACGTTCCTGGACCGCAACGAGGTGAGCGACCGCGTGCTGAGCGTCGTCAAGAACTTCGAGAAGGTGGACGCGGACGCTGTCAAGGAGGGCGCTAAGTTCCAGGAGGACCTGGGCCTGGACTCGCTTGACGTGGTTGAGGTCGTCATGGCTATGGAGGAGGAATTCACCATCGAGATCCCGGACAACGAGTCGGAGAAGCTGCTCACCCCTGCTCAGGTCATCGACTACATCGCTGCCCACCCCATGGCCAAGTAAATACTGTTAAGTGTATGCATGCTGCTGCGTGTGTCGTAGCGCTATGCGACTTGGCTTCCCTGTTTAGAGTGGATGCAGCAGTAAAGTCAGTCTTCCAAGAGCCGCCGCTTCAAGACGAGAAAGATACAGTTTCTGGTTGCGTGGATGTCTGCAATGGGAGACTGGCTTCGTGTGGCGCCGTGGTCGCTCGTGCACGATACACTTAGCCATCATTAACGAAACAAAAAGAAAGCTACTTTGATAAAGATTCCTGTATATTGACATGCGGACATGTTGAAGTAATGTGAGGCTGAGATGCGTCGACGGTATTGCTTCACTTGGCAATGCATCATGGTTGCGATGCTCTTCGAGGTGGGTACTGTAGCTTGAAACTCACCATCCGTTTAACAATTTCAATTCTTTGCTCGTTGTCGAGCTCCCATCGAACAACAAGCTCGGTTCACCCTTGGTATTAACATGTTTTGGCTTGCTAAATAACGTCTGTTGAAAATAGATGCAGCAGCAAAACGAGCACTCGTTTGTGCAGTTTACTAGCCCTCGTGCCTCTTCTCCGCTTGCAATCGCGACAGAATATCGTTAATGTGGTTCTTCACGACGGGTTGGCCCGTTGCCGTGCGCTGACTCAGCTTCACGTGGCGTTTCTTGCGCTGCGTTACTTTCTTCTCCACCGTCGCGATCCGCTTATGTTTTTCCTCTCGAGCCTTCTGTTTCTCCATCTTTGTGATAGCTGCTTTCTTCTTCGCCTTGAAGAACGGATCGGGCTTCACTGCATGGTTCCTCTCTTCTCTCTTCTGTTGGTTCCTATCGACTCGTGCCTCTACCTACAGTAATCAGCCATATTAGTTCAAGTCCACTGTATAAACCGCAATCACTCAGCGTCGCACCTCCTCTGCGTCCTCATCCACCTTGCCACTTTTTAACTCGGTAAAGAACCGGTCATAAAACGACGACCCAGCGCCAGAGTCTGCGCTCTCCTCGCGCTTCTTCACCTTCTCGTACTGGCGCCGTCGCTGGGCTTTGTGGATAATCACCTTCTTCTTGCTCTTCGCATCGCTCTTGGACCGCTGCGCCTTGCCCTTGATAAAGCGCTCGATACTCAAGCCGCTGCCTCGCATCGTTCACTAATTCTCTTCTGGCTTCCAACCAATACCGCAACTTGCTTTATGATTGGCTGTACAATTTGATGTGGCATACATAAAGTGTAGCCATCTAAATACAACTTCAGCTTACATCTTAGAACGAGTGTGACCTGGACGGCGCGACGGTGTGGTCGGCCTCCTGCTGCTCTAGCTGGTACGCTGGCATCGTCGCAGTAGCTTGTTTGCACCAGCAACCACATCCAGTGGGGCACGCTGTTTCAACCTCAAACCACTCGCGGAGATGCGCGGCATGGCCTCCATGCCCACAAGTCATACAGAACATCGATTGGCCTCTCACGACAAGTTGGCACACAGAGCAGCGCACAGCGAGGTCCCGACAACCAGAGCACACTGGATCAATTGTTTTCTAACAAGGTGACACAAATGTTACGTTAGAGTAAGTAATGAGTACCACAAGAGCAGTGTAAACAAGTTACGCACCGCGTTACACGAGCCACAGATCAGTCCCATCGAGATGCCACGAGGGTCTTGGACACCATGAGACTTCGTCTTGAGCACCTCGTTGCGCAGGTTCATTGCTCCATAGCGATACAGTACGTCTGCATACGCCTCTTTGTAGATATCATAGCGAGCCTCGTCTTCAGGAAGTGTCGAAAGCAGACACTTTTCATCGTCTGCAGAGCGGAAACTCAACTGCAGCAGTACTCGATCATTTGCGTCCACTTCCTCTTCTCGACTAGCGGCACCGAGAGATCCGTGAAGTGGCGAGGGCGTCACCGGGTTGACTCGTGGGGACGCAGTCATAGTCATCGAAGGTGCTGGTGACTTGCCATTCACTGCCTGGATCGGAGGCTGGAAAGTGTCGGCCGTTAGTCGAGGAGGAGGAGGCTCCTTGCCAGAGTTACCGCTCCACGTCTTGAACGGATGCTCGAAGTCCATTTTCCAGCCCGATGACGGCGTTTTCCCATCGCTCCGACTGGTTGAATTACTCCCAATAGACAGATTGTGGTCTCGAATGGGGCTTGACGGTCGACTGGATGAGGCGCTGGCACTCCCGTTGCTAGTCAGTGGCCAGTCTTTCAAGGCGCGTACAGCAGCATCTTTATCAAGTGCTAGAACCTGCGATCGTGCTTCACTATGGCTACTCGATCGTCGAGCGCCTCTCATAACAGGAGGAGCGTCACTCGAGTCGACTATCAATTGCGAGAGGGTATTCGATGACGAGCGTCTGGAGCGCATGCCACCACTGGCAGATGCAGTAGCTCCTGTCGTGGTGATATAATCCACTTCCTCGATGCTTGAGCGTCTGTCTTCACGCACGACGGGGAGCTGGTCTTCCATTGTGATAGCTGAAGGTGTCACGGAGTCACGTATTTCGTCCGATTCCTTGCGTTCGGTGGGCTTTAAAGCACACACAATCGACGCCAGGGCTTGGACATCCCCAGCTTGTTCGTACATGTCCAGCACTTTATGTACAAGGCGTTTGCCGAGTGGATGTGCGCTCCAGGGGTGTGACGTTCGTAGACACAGCGACGATGACGAATTGACGCTCTTCTTGTAGATAGGCAGCTCCACTTCGGGCGCCGTGGAAATCTCCAGCAGCGACCAAATCTGCTGCAAGTCGCTGCGTCCTGCTAGCATCGCCGTTCGTGCGTTTTGTGCACACGTAGCGGCTAGTGCGGTGCTAGAGTCCTCAATTGGAGACTCATCGTCTTGCTGAGTCTTGGCTGCATCGCTCTCGGTTAATAAACCCTGGAGCATACGAGTCAGGTTATTCTTCGACGACATTCCACGCTTGCCAGGCATATCTTCAGCTGCTCTTAGCATCCAGGAGATCATGGAGCGGTTGACAGCTCCAGCTTGACTCTTCTTCCGCTTCACTGACATGCTAGTCTTGGGTGATACTGCAGATGGAGTAATACCTCGAGGCACGAGGTCAGTCTGGTACGTTAAGATCGAAGACACACCGCAAAGCTTGGACAGATCGAGGATTGTGACACTGATACTCAGATCCAGATTCAGAGCCGGCGCTGGTTGTTCCACGCGCTTTAATCGCTCGGCCTGGTTAGCACGGACAGATGAACGCGGAGAGAGCTGAAGACCAGCCGTAGCACTTGTCGGCATGGATAGAAGATGCTCCGGATTGTTCACTGGCAAATGATACTCAGCACTCGAGAAGTACGTGTTCAAGTACTCGGGCCCGGCGTGAATAGGAGGCTCCATCTCGTTCACTCCACTCAATAAATCATCGTTGCCATTCGCTCCTCCACTGCCTGAGGAATAGTACATGGAGGCATGGCGATATCCATGTGAGTGGCTGTCCACATCTTCTCCAAAGCCACCCATACCTCCACCGTCCATCAAATCCTGTGGTTGTTGCTGCTGTCCAGCCCAGTCGTTGGCGCCAACGTCCATAGATCCCATGATATTAGCAGACGAGAGAAGCTTCACGGGAGGTTTCTTGTTCTTCTTGGTCGCAAAGCGAGAGTCGCGTAAGTCCAGTAATTCCTCGTACGTACGCGGTAATTTGTTCGGAGGCGCCTGTGGCTTGCTCTCTTTGCCTGCAGCGACTGCAGTAGGGACTGCGGAGCTGCGCGATTGGCCGATCGCCACTCGTGAGTCGAAAACCAGCAACATGTTCGGACCACTGAAGGCTGCACCGGAAATGCGAGGACAAGGCAGAGCTCTGGCGCCGTTAGAAGTCGCTGCACGGTCTTTCGTACTTGAATCATCTGAACGAGCGTCGTCCTTGACTCCAGTTGCTGACACTGGACTTTCATCGTCACTACTCGACGCGGATTGGGACTCTCCGCCTTTAATCAGCTCTTCTTCCAGCGCCAACAGAGCCTGTAGTGAGCTATCGTTGCCCTCCAGTGTGTATTCGTCCGTGCTCAATGGCACGGCCGACTTTGGCACCACGAGCGGCACAAAGTCCGTCTTCAGTGCTGAAAGGCTGTACTGGGAGTGCTGAGCGTGCATATCAGCGAACTCAGCTCGCATCATACGGCGGGCGTCTGATTGCTGACGGGCACTATTGTTGTTTCCTTCAGACGGAGCCACGTCTGCGAGATAGGACGCCGTATCGTAGCCACAAGCTTCAAGTTGAGGCACATCCACATGCCACATACGCAGCTCCTGATCTTTAGACCACGATACTAGCTGGTAGACACTAGTCTGGGGTCTCACACGCCACGCCATGCCCTTCACCAGATCGCTATGACCCACAAATGAGTGCACCAGGTCAGCAGTTACAGCAGCTCCAGTACTAGAGCCCAAAACATCGACACCTCCAGCATCTCCGTTCCCTCCACTGTCTCCTTCACCGTGTGAAAGAGCCCAGAGGCGAATCGTGTTGTCCATACGCTGCGAAATCGTCACCAGACCGTCCCCAAACGGCGTGTACTGCGCTCTCCACACTGGTGCGCCTGTCGTCAGCATCCCCTGACACACTTTAGGCTGCGTTACATCCCAGAACTTGACGGTCTTGTCCTCTGAGCATGTCACCAACTCGTACATACGCAGTGGATGCCAATCTAAACCATAGATCTTCTGCATGTGCGCTGTGATCAGCGCTGCCGGAGCCACCGTCCGCTCTCCAGCAGCACGTAGATCCCAGACTCGAACTTCTCCATCATGAGCCGTAGCTATCGACGTAGCGTCCACTCGGTTCCACTCCACTTGAATTACACTTGTATTGAAGGCATTCAGCGTCTGTACGGGTCGCTGGGGAGACCTCATATCCCACAACAGTGTCTTGGCATCTGCCGAGCACGTCGCTAGCAGAGAAGGCTCCATAGGTGACCACGCTACATCACTGACTGGGCGAGTATGAGCTCGAAGAGTAGCCACAAGAGGCTGTGTAGTTGTCTGCGATCCACCACCGCCACTAGCTCCCCCGCCGCTCCTGTGTCCATGTTTATAGGCGCTAGAAGAGCCTTGACCCGCTCCGATCGAAGCTGAGGCTCCTGAACCCACTCTGACGTCCGCTATGTCCCAAATGAGCGTATTCCGGTTGCTGGATGAGGCCACATGGCTCTTAAAAAGTGCGTGTGGGTTGCATTTGACCACTGTCACTTCCAGCTTCGTTTGGTGGTATAGCGTGGCAGGCGGCAGGAACGGCGTCTCCAGATCTACAAGGTGAAGCCCCTTGCGACCTGCCAGGACGGCTACGGAGCCCGTAGCGTCCACGCTGAGTGCACTGGCGTTCAGGTCCGGACGAACATTGACATTCCCATGAATTGTAGAGCCTCCAGCGGTTGAGACGGAGCCACCCGACGCCGGTGAAGCGCTAGATGCCTCGTCAGTTGCACCAGTTCCGCCTGCAGATACCGAGTGGGGGTCACGCCCCGCGTCCTGCTCGCTCGTAGCGGCGCGAGTGGCGTAGCTTCGATGCCGCCGCCGCATCTCGAAAATTGCGATTTGGTCCAGAAAGGGTATACGCAAATAAAACTAAATGCACAAAAAATATGCACTTCACTTCAACTCTATCAAGTCCTTACTTCTGCAAAATGCTACGGATGCTAGCGCAGCGTTCGCCCAGTAGCTCTATCAGTCGCATTTGCAGCGCCTTGTAGGACTTCACTAAGTTCGAATGCGCCTTGTGTGTAGCCTGCTCCCGTGGCGTCATCGTCTCCGAAGCGCTGTGCAATGTGAACTGAAGCTCAGCCACGTGCGTCTCCAAGGCTGCCAGGGACTCCTGCATGTGCTTGAGGAGGTTGCGCAGTGCGGTAGTTGCAGTCGACAGCTGTTCGCTCTTCTTGCTCTTCTTCTTGGCCAACGCACGCTGCGCAAGAGCCAACGCACAGAGCGACGAGAGTCCAGAGTCCAGCAGCAACGACGACAACGTGGACACAGCATATGGCAACAAAGCCACTGTACTGCTAGTACCGGAAGCAGTAAACACCAGTCCAGCACGAAGCTGCTCTACAATCGCTGTAAAGTCTTCCTGAAGTTGCGATATCGCAGCAGACAAGTCCTTCTCCTCACCTTCGCTCTGTCCGTGGACCGCATCCACTACGTTTACCGACGTGGCAATAGCCTCAGCACTCCATTTCCAGAGCTTCTCGTGAAGCTGAGAACCAGTTCCAATGAGGTGCAGCTGACTCACAATGTCTTGATACTCCTTTGTCATAGCAGTCAACGCCGTGTGGTCATCTCCAGCGAGATTCTTGAGTAGTTTCGGCACCAGCACACGGAGCTTCAGCCACAGCAGCGACGAATCTGCGTTAGCTGAGCGATCGCACTCCACAAGCGGAGAATCATCCTGAGCGAACCAGTCGCCAGTCGGAATCTGCTGCTGAGCTGTCCAGTCCACAATGACTTCTCGGTGTTGGTTGTGGGACAACTCGGCTCCATCCGACACCAGCATGTTCTCCAGCCCCGTGATCTGTGCGTCGAAACTCGAAGATGTCACCAACTCGTGCAGTTTCGTCGGTCCTGAAGCCAGAGAGTTTAGCAGTTCGAAGCGTAACGTCTCGCTCTTACTGATGGCCAGTGTGTGCGATTTCTTCATCCGCTTATGCAAGAACGACGACATGTCCACCACCTTCGAATACACACCAAGTCGGTACGCACGGGCGATGTAGTCAGGCGTGTCATTCACTGTACTGCGGTGCAGACCTTCAATTCGGTTTAGTAGCTTCTTCGCTTCCGGGTATTGGCAGAGGTCGAGCATCTTGTCCAGCACCAGAAACGACAGCGAGTCCAGTTGTACGTACTTGACGTCCAGCTCCGCGTGACGACTCAGCATGGCCTCAGCGGCTCCCAAGTAGCCGTACACACGCGACAACAGAAGCTTCATTTGGAAGTTGTACGCGCTCTTCTCCAGCCCGTATTCAAGCAAAGCTGCGGCACGTTCCAGGCACTCGCGATGGCCGCTTGCGCGCTGATAAATATCGAGCAAGAAGTGGGTCGCGAGCAGCAGTAAATCGTCCGTAAGCTGCACTTCACGCTGACCGCCGGCACTGCCAATGTTGAGCCAGTTTGTAGCTTCATACTCCTCTTCAAGCTCCTTCGCCAAGAGACCCAAGGCGTCAGCCGAGAACTTCTTCGAGTCTTCGTAGTAGCCCAAGAAGCGCAGAGTCTTCAACGCAAGCAGACGCTTGCTCAGATTTCCTTGTCCGGTTGTACGAGCCTCTTCATCGACGTCGTCACCCGACGGCTTGTTCTTCAGCAAACCCGCAGACTCCTCTGATAACTTGACGAAGTGCTGGATCAGATTGGCTTTTGCAGCTGCTGACACTGACGCCTCACTCAGGTAAAGCCTGAAATACTGCTTCAAATCAGTAAAGCAGCACGCCTTGGAGTAAAATCGATCCGCGTAGGCAACGATGGCCTCTTGCAGCTTCGTCTCCACTTGCGATACAGCTGCATCGTCCGCCTTTAAACGACGCAAAGTCTCGCTGCTGACGTGGATGCGAGCAAGAGCGGGGCCTCGGATGCGTTCATTGCTCGGACGAGCCTCCAGCTCTCCCAAAAACTCGATAATCTCTTGCCCAATAGCCAGCAATTCCTCCGTCTTACAGTCTGCCTTTTCTTCGAATCGAGCAGCGATGTACTCCTTCAAAAACGTCCAATCATCGGCGTTGTAGTCCTCCAGAAGCTTTCGGCTCACAGCAGCACAGCGCGTCCAGTTCGCCACGTTATTCGCCAGTGTGGCTTCCAGCGACAACCTGTCAATAGCCTGCATGGGTCCCAGCTCAATCTCCTCGTCGTACGCTCCTTCACCTTCAGCAGCTCGTCCCAGCTTCACCTTCTTCTTCTTCTTACCGTCGTCCAACTTGACAAACTCGTCAAAAGCTTCTAACGCGCCCTTGTTATTGCCCTGCAACTGCATGATTAACACCGTCAATTGCAGAGCCTCGCCGTTGTCCGATTTGGACTCTCGCAGCGTCTTAAGCAGCATCTTCTCAGCCAATGCCAGCATACGCGCTGGAGTTCCGCCGTGTTCCACTTGCAGCATCATACTGAGAGCCGCCCAGCACACGTACTTGATGTTGCCAAAGGCTTTGAACATCTTGAGCGCCGTCTGCTGCTGTTTAAGAAAAGCGCCGCGACGTGCGTAGGCCACGAACAGCGACTGGAAGAGCTCCTCATTGGGTGGGTTGCTCACAGCGCAGGCGTGCTCGAAAGTAGGCAGCATTTCGTGGTCACAGCCACCCAGCTTGAAGACGAGGTTCATGGTGTTGAGCAGCGTCTCGTCCGTGGGCTGTTTGAGTTGGATACGGCGACAGATGTCCAGCGCCTCCTCCACGCGGCCAGTGCGCTCCATGCAATGCGCTTTAAGCAACTGCACGATGTCCAAATGAGCCACACGCTTGTGCGCACATAACTTGATGGCGTTCTTATACTGACGGTTGTCGATGGCCTCGTAGATGGGCCGCACGTAGCGAGCCATGAGCCTCGCGTCGTCCGACATGATGCGGATCCGATAATGAAACCCCCTTCACCTACGCCAGTCGATTAGCGACGGTGATTCGCTGAAATTGCGAAAGTGCATATGACCGGCTGAAATTTCAGTTATAATTGAAAGTTTTGACCAATCCCCGTGATTTGGAGCTCTTCGCCTCACAATCAGTGCGTGAGCCTTGCAACAGTAGTACGCGAATTGATAAGGGACAGAATGGCGAGCCGAGTGATGAAGGCGATGAAGACGCTTCGCCGCGGCCAAGCGGTGGGTGTGCAGGCGACGCGCCGCATATTCTCGGATGCGCCCGCACCGGGTACGCGCGCTGATAAGTTTGGGGTAAGCATCGAATGTTACTAGATGCTCGTTCATTGACAGATTGATACGCAACGGATAATTGCTAACGGTTGACATTTTGCCTACATGGTGTGGTTCATTCGCTATTGTCAGCCTATCACATGGAGCGGACTCGCTCTTGCGGGAGTTGTGGGCAGTGGCGCCGTGTACTATTACTACTCGGAGAAGGATCGCCTGCAAACTCAGTGTGCGTATCCAAGGCAGATCTGTGTGCTGCTCATTTACCAGAACTGAAGACTGATTGCAATTGCTGGTTGCTGTGTTTGTTATCATTCTTTGCAGCTACTTCTAAGGTGACGTCAGTAGGCAAGCCATTGCTGGGCGGACCGTGGACGCTTGTGGACTGCGATACGAGACGTGCAGTGACGGATGCGTCGTTCCGCGGCAAGTACTCACTGCTGTACTTCGGCTTCACGCATTGTCCCGACATTTGCCCGAATGAGTTAGTGCGTATTGGTGATGTGCTGGACAAGCTGGAGGCTGAGAATTGTCCGGAGATCGTGCCGCTGTTCGTGACGGTGGACCCCAAGCGCGACACAATTGCACAGATGCAGGCCTACAAGGCAGATTTCCATCCAAAGTTCAAGATGCTCACGGGCACGCGTGACCAGGTGGCCGCCATCACGAAGGCCTATCGTGTCTACTTCTCCAAGGCCGATGAGAACGAAGATGACGACGACGACTACCTGGTGGACCACTCCATCGTCATGTACCTTGTTGGTCCCGATGGCGAGTTCCTTGATTTCTTCACTCAGACTGCCCGTGTGGATGACATTGCTGCTAAGATTAAGACGTATTTTAAGTCGTAGGCTTAAATCGGGAAAGCAGACAAATTTAAAAGTCCATTTGATCAACCAAGCACTTTAATTTGTGAAATGTTCTTACTACGTACTTCCTCTGTCCGGAAATATAGGGCCACATCAAATCAAAAATTCAAACTTAAGTCCAAAAAATTAAATTAGCGCTAGCTGATTGGTGATCAGAAACCTTGTAATCGTCTTTTTGTCGTAGACATCCAATTATTATCAATCAGCAGCTAAAAGGCGAAAAATAACTGCTTGAATTCGCCACTTCCTCCGTAGGTACGATTGTTTTTGAAGTAAGTACGATTTTTCGTCTCGTCCACACGCACCAATCGGACAAATACATTTTTCAAGTACAATATGTGGCCTTTTATTTCCGGACGTACTTAAGTGCGACCTGGCCCTAAATTTCCGGACAGAGGAAGTAGTAAATATCTTTAGAAATGAAATCAGTACTAAAAAAAAGCCAAAATTCGGGTCATTATCGGACAGGTAAAAACTATAGGCCGCGAAGAGCTCAAGTAATACAGTAGGTAGGACTTGTACGTGAGCATGGCGAAGCGACGCAACGAGAACGGCCAGATGCGCCGCGAGGAGTACGAGGCTGCGGACGACGACGTGAGCGCCGACTCGTTCGAGATCGGTTTCCAGCGCGCCAGCGACGAGTCCATTCGCAAGCGCAAAATCGTTAAGGCACGCGTAGGCAGCCGCCCCCCAGTGGCCAAACCCCAGGCTGCTGTTACTGAAGATGCTGCTGCCAAAAGCAACCCGTTTGGAGGGTTCCAGGTTCGTGTTATAGCGAATGTAGCGCGGAGATAATTGTGCAGTTAAATCTCATTGACCTGATGACGTATTTCAGGGACTCACAGCTGCCAAGCCTGCAGCTTCGTCCAACCCGTTCGCGGGCTTTTCGAGCCTTACGGGCGCAGCCAACCCTGTGGCTAAGGCGGCTACTGTAAGCAGCAGTGGATCGAGTGCTGCGGCGTCTGGGTCGTACCAACAGGCGATTGAGGGACTCAACAAGGAGTTCCTGGCCTTCGTCAATGGCCAAGCACAGAAGAACCCGAGCGCGAGCTGGGTTGCGGCAGTTCAGGTATGTAGTGGCTGAAGCTGGTTGTTGTATAGGAGATAGAGACTGATAGTTGGGCTGGGTAATGACTTTTTTACAGGATTATTTGAAGTATGCTGGCGAAATCGCAGCCAAGTACCCTTCTACCAAGCCCGTTGCCATTAATGAGGCCAAGCGTACAGCACCGGCGCCATCCTCTTTTGGTTCGACTCTAGTGACCTCTTCGTCTGTTTCCGTGCCGTCTAGTTCGAGCTCGTCTTTCTCCTTTGCTGCCAAGAAGACCGACGAGTCGACGAGTTCTGCCGCCACCAGTGGCTTTTCATTCGGTGCTGCCCCCAAGCAAAGCGATAAAAAAGAGAAGACTTCCGCCAGTGGGTTTTCGTTCGGTGGTTCTGCCAAGAAAGACGAAGAACCAGCTAAGTCTCCTGTGAAACCCGCTGCTGGAGGGTTCTCCTTTGGCGGTGGTAGCTCGCTGTTCTCTTCCAAGTCGTCGGACTCGGAGGAGAAAACGACACCTGCGTTCTCGTTCGGAGGGCTGTCCAAAACGGCTGCTTCTGCAACGTCCGCAACTGGTGGGTTTTCGTTCGGCAACCTGACTGCTCCCAAGAGCGCCACGCCCGCCCCGACTGGTGGTTTCAGCTTTGGAGCTTCAGCACCTACTGCTTCTACATCGGCAGCTACTGGCGCTGAAGAGGACGAGAACATTGGACATGAGGAGGCGACTGTTATTATCAAGGTATGTGAAGCGGACTACCACATTGTGATTCTTCCAAGTCTAACAACATGTATGAATTATTATTTTTACAGGCTGATTCCCCCGACGATGACTGCACGTTCGAAGCTGAGAAGGCCAAGATCTTTGAGTTCAAAAAGGACGAGAAGCGTTGGGCTGACAAGGGCGTGCACCCGCTCAAGGTGCTCGTCAGCAAAGAGACCAAGAGAGCGCGCATCCTGGTCCGCAACGAGATCGGCAAGATCGTGCTGAACTCGGCTCTGTACAAGGGCATGCCCATCCGTCCGCATGAGGCGAAGGGTAAGAAGACAGGCGTGACGCTCGCACTGCAAGTCGAAGGTGGAGAGATGACCCAGTTCCTGCTGAAGGTGAACGCTGCGCGAGTAGACGAGCTCATCAAGGCGCTCGAGACGGCTGCCAGCTCGTCCTAATGTGCTAAAAACCACCTCGTAGTTTACACCGTTGTCATCTGTCCTCCTAATGTACATGTAGCCATCTATCACAAACCTGTACAAACATATAAATAAAACTGTATGATGTTTCAAAGGTTGTCAAATTTAGCGCAACATCGCAATTAGTGCAACCTTCGCGTCACCTTTAGCTGCCGAAGGGCGACCACCAGTCAACCGAGCAGTCACAATTGCTCTGTAGACATGGGCGCCAAGCAGCAGGATGGCGGCGAGCCGTCGTCTCCGCAGAAGGGCGACTTCCTTAAGCTCTTCTGGACGCTTACAGAGAGCGAGCGTGACGTGCGTACGCAGGCGGCGGCACAACTGCTCGCACACTTGAAGAACAGCTCTAAGCAGGAGACCGAGGTGCAATATACGCTCAAGCGGTTGGTGCGAGGCCTAGCGTCGTCACGCGATGCTGCTCGCCAGGGCTTTAGCACTGCACTCAGTGGTATGCTATCCACCTTCCCTAAGCAGCTTTCGCTGCAGAGCACGCACAAGTTGTTGCGTGATGCCATGGAGGTGCACTCGTCCATGAAGCCCATGGAGCAGCGTGAGCACGTGTTTGGCCGTCTATTCGGTCTATTGGCACTGCACCGCTCTGGTCGATTGAGTGCAGATATGCCTCTGCTCATTGTTGTGGTCAAGGAACTGCTAGAGATGGCTGCATTCAAGCGCTGGTTCCGCGAGACATGCTATGAGGCGGCTCTGACACTACTATCCGATGTACCAGCCGAGCAATTTATAACTGAATTGGCTGCACCGATCCACAATTCTCTGCAGATTCAGCCGTCCAAGGGCAGCGACGAGGAAGGCGTGGAGGCCTGGAATGCCGACCAGGTGCTGCTGGCCGTTGGGGTGCAGCGTTATCTGCATGTGACGGGCATCGACCAAGACGAAGACCAGATGAAGCAATTGCCAGAGAACTTCGCGGCCGTGAGCGCTCTGCAGCGCCACAACGTTCACTTACTGGCTCGTCCGCTGCGTGGATCCTCAGCCTGCTACCCGCGTGTGCATTCGGCTTGGTTCGGAGTGTTCGGCCACGTACTGAACCCGACGGAGGATGCGTCGACTGCAATCGACGGTGAGTTATTCCAAGAGGCCTGGACTGTGCTGGTGGAGAACTCTCTGGTCGGTGACAGTAGCACAGACGACAACGCTCCTACTAGCCACGAGCGTCAAGGCCTGGCGTTGAAGCTGTTCGAGCTGGTCGCACCGAAGCTCCCTGCGCCTGTACTACGCGCCATCCTGACTCCTCGTTTCGTCAAGTGTCTGTACAACAACGGAGTTGCCAAGAGGAATTACCTGCACGAGGCTGCGCGTCACTGTCTCAAGTCTTTCGCATCGTGTGCACCTGCCGAGTTCTTCCACTTTTTCCGCAAGCAGTTCACGTCGCCTTTGTCCATTCTGGTGACGTCTACATCAGCTGATAGTGACGACGACGAGGAGAAGCCCAAGAAGAAGCAGAAACTGAGTGCTGGAAGCTTCAATGCGCTCATTGAGCTCGAAGAGAAGAAGGAGCGCAAGGAAGAAGTCAAGCGACGTACTGATCGTGCTCGTGTGTGGGCTGTGGAGACCATGGTGGCTGCTGTTACGGAGCTGTTGAGCTCTAAGAGCGAGGCAAACGATGAGACCAAGACGCTGCAGGACAACATGCTGCGTTTCCTGGTATTCCACGCGTTCTTTACGCCGTCGGATGAGGCCGATTCAACGCCAAAGAAGAGCAAGAAGAGCAAGAAGAGCAAGAAGACCAATAAGACCAAGGCCGACGACGTGGTTCAGGAGGCTTTGACGGCCTCTCCTGCGCTCTCGGAGAACGTGGTTAGCTACGCCAAGACGCGTCTCTTCTCGCTGCTTAGCTTGGGCCTCGCGGGTGCTGACGGGGCTCGTGCCAGCGCCAGTGTCCTGAGTCGCATCTTTACTCTTGCTCAGGATATGCAAAGCAACAACGCTGCTGTTGTTCTGCGTGAGCCTCTAAGTGAGGAGGTTTCAGCGCAGTTTAGCGCTCTGGTCGACCACGTTGACGCTCTGCGGAGTAAGGAGCAGGACGAAGAGAAGAAGTCGACGCGTCGCTCACTAAGCGAGACGTTCCTGCTGCTGTTCATGAGTGCTGGGCTTCAGCTGCTGGACGCTGAACAGCGTGAAGATGCCGTCGTAATAGCTGCGGATCTGGACAAGTGTTACGCTCAGCTCGTCGCGCGTGAGAGCAAGAAGAAGAGCAAAAAGAGCAAGAAGAAAGACACCGAGACGGATGATGAGTCTGTGGTGGTGCTGACTGATCTGCTGCTGAGTCTCCTGTCTCAGGACTCGAGTGCGCTGCGCGAGATCGTCGCCCAAGTCTTCCGGTCACTGCTGCCGCTACTTACCAGCGATTGTTTGACGACGATGGTCAACGTGTTCCAGCCGACTGACTCTGAAGCTGCTGAGGAAGAGGACGATGAGTTCGCTCCTATCACTGAAAATGACGAAGAGGACGACGGCGAAGAGGAAGTGGTGCTGTCTTCGGCCGACGCTGTGTCTGATGCGTTGCGTAACGACCAGAAGCTGGCGGCGTTGCATCAGGAAGATCTGGCGCTGGCTGCCATCGTGGGGCAAGTGAAGGTCCGGTCGCAGCGCAAGAAGGACCTCAAGCGTGCTCGCTTGCAGACCATGCACTTCCAATTGCGTGTTCTGGACCTGTTGCAAGTGTTCGTCTCGCAGCGTCCGGAGCAGACCGAGGCTGCTACTGCCAAACACAACGCCTTGGTGCTGTCGCTGGTGGCTCCGCTCTTTCGTGTGCTGGCTCGTGTGCAGAATGCCGACTCGGAGAAGCTGGTGCTTCGGGATCGTCTGCAAGCTGTGCTGCTGCACAAGGTGCTTCGTGCCAAGGACAAGATTCCATCCGGTGAGGCTGCGCAGACTGAGGCGCTGGACGCTTTGCGTCAGATCGTGGAGCTTATTCGCACTGTTCCAATGGACAAGGAGCACGGTGGTAAGGTCGCGTGCGCTGCTGTTGTGTATCTCGTTCGTGTGATCTGTTCAAGTGAAGATTCTAGCGAGGAAGTACAGAAGATTATCCACAGTTCGGTGCTGGATGCGTTCACGAAGAAGCACTCGCGCTTCCCGCGTGCATCGTTAGAGGAGCTACTGACCAAGTCTCCTGCTGTGGGTGCGCGTGTGCTTCTTGAGCCGCTGGTTGCTGTCGCTGCCGCGGAGAAGGAGAACGTTGCTGTGGACGAGTTCTCCAAGTGCGAAGTGCTCCGGCTACTTGCGGTGCTGCTTCGTGGCGCCACAAAGTTGCAGCAGAGTGGAGAGCTCTCCAAGATGCAACGCAGTGCGTTCAAGCGAGTGCAGAAGTCGTTGAAGACGGCGCTAGTGCGGCAACTTAACCCCGAAAGTGTGCAGCAACTTAAGGCCAAGAGAATGAAGGTCGTGATGATGTTTGCGCTGCAACTTGTCAAGTTCTGGATCGCGGAGGACAAGAAGGCGACGGATGCCGACGTCCGTGCTGTGGTCGAGGCCGTACAGGCTGTGGACTCCAAGTCGCCTGTCGTCAAGGGCATGGTGAAGCAGGTATCTGAAGCTGCGGGCATCGAGTACGTAGCTTCTAACGGCGTCAAGAAAGACGAGGATGAGCTGATGCCTGAATACGATGAGGTGGAGCCGAAGAAGTCGAAAAAGACCAAGACGAAAACCCCCAAGGACAAGCACAAGAAGAAGCGCAAGCGATCCATCGCCGACGAGTAAGAAACAGTCGTCAGCCGCTTACCACTTGGGGACTGAAGTAGGAGTCTGGCAGTCGATGCATTCCTCATAATCCCCCACCTATTATAGATACTAGAGCTTTCGTGTGACTCCCACGTCCTTCATCTGCACCGCATCAACACAACAGCCACTTCCATCTCTGTAGACTTGCATCTGCTCTCCTTGTTGCTTCGACGCGTTAAAACTTGCTGACAAGCATGAGCGGATGGCAAGCTCCTATACTAAAAAAAATGCGACACCGCATTTCGGTCCCAACCTTGGCTCGGCCTCTGGCGGGTATCTTAAGTGCTGTCCTGTCGTCTATAGCGCCATGTCTAGCCGCGGAACTTGCCCCACACGTGCAGCAGCACCACGAAGCCCACAAACATGAGGCAGCTCACCAGCACCGTCGTGGGGCCAATCTTGAGGCCAGGAGAGTCGTCCGTGTAGAAGCGCAGAATGCCGGCGGAGCTGCCGCCCATTCCTCGGCCAGTGTTCTGTCCCGAGCGAGCTGCAGCTACCGGGCGCCGGTTGCGAAGGCCGCTGGCAGCGGCACCCTCACCCGACGCGGTCGGGGCGGGCTTCTTGCCTGACAAAGCTCCGTTTGCTCCCGCAGCCTGGAAGAGAAGACACAGAGGAAGGTGTTAACAACGAGGTGTATGAGAGCGCAAGGGATTCTGATGAACGCACCATTGTGATGTCTTCTGTAGTGCTTTACTGTAGTTGCCGGTACTGGAGACTCGCTCTGTTTGATTGTGTGGGAGATCGATCCAAAGCCGGGGGAGTGCTTGCCACGTATCAAAGCAAGTACCGTTTTATTCACTCTTAAGTACGATACGATGAAATCCTGCGACGTGTGAGAATTATGTACATTTTTTACAGATCCCAGTACGTTATGCTCGGGTCGCGCTGCAGCTCGTTCGCTTGCTGAATAGGTTTTACGACGGGAGGTGCCTGCTGCTGTTGTTGTTGCTTCTTCGACCGGAGTTTCATGTACTTCTTTTTCTGGTAGCGCTCGTAGAGCGTGCGAGGCGCAAGGGTACTCATGAGCCCAACACAGGCCAACGACAACGATATTGCAGCGAAGGGAAGGAATTTAGAGCGGCGTGGATTACTTGCTTCCTGCAGTTCCGGTGCGGGTGTCGTTGCAGCAACATCCGCGGAGCCGCTTGCACTACTGTCACTTTTTATCCCGTACTTGATGTTGAACGCGTCGTCCGTAAGCACACACAGCAGCGTGTCCTGCACGTAGCGATACAGCGCACTGCTGTCCGAGCATGTGAGACTTGTGGTCGTCGAAACATTGAAAGTTTGCAGACTCGCGAATAGTGTAACATCCGTATGTCGAACTTCGAACTCCTCTAGTTTCACGGTTGATATTATGGACATCACCTTCAACGAGCTTGGAAAGACAACCCCATTAATGAAAGTGATCGGATTGTTCAAAAGACTAAGAGTCGTGACTGAATCTGGAAACGAAACGTTGTGTAGGTTCGCTAGCTTGCCGTTTGATGAAGTACTGAAAGCCACAGAAGCCTTTCGGTCAAAAATATGCATGAATATGAGCAGAAAGTATGAATTGAAAGTACTTACAGCTTCTTGAGACTACTGGGAAACGTAAAATTTTGAAGCGAAGTAAACGGATTCTTGGATATATCGCTGCGTCATTAACACGAAGTAATGAGATACTCATACGTCTCCAACCAATACGTTGCTCAGATGAAAGATGCAGCCTTGTACGTACAGCATCTGAACTGTCGCTGGAATAGTGACATTTTCTAACCGCGATATGCTGTTACTCTTGAGGTTACTTGATTTAAGCAGCAAACTCTGTTTAGAACATCAGGACACCATCTTGACGCACGGCTAAACCAACCACGTACAGCTGCATGACGGATGGCAGACTCTTCACATTGACGATCTGCTTGCTACTCATGTCCAGCTGGGTTGTTCCATCACTGGCAGTAACCACTCTCACGACTTTCGTCGTGCAGTCCGCATACTCGATCTGAGCAGCAGCGAATGAAGTGGATGCTGTGTAGTTCGATACCGTTGCACTAGTCGTCAAGCACGTCGTGGCTGCCTCGTCACCACCACTAACAACAGCAACTAGGTACGCCGCCAAGATAGCAGCTCGCATTGTCTTCTTCATCCTTTAGCAGCTCGACAAGTGGGTTAACGAGATAATCTCGGCGAGGGTTAAAAAAAGAGTTGCATCAGGGGTTTGCAGTACTAGCAGTTTTTCTTAACTACTGCCAGTATTTTACTGCTACTAAAATTGAAACTACTGCAGTACTGAGTAACTCAAGTCAAGTCTTCTTAACTACTGTAGTAAAAGTACTATAGTACTATTCAACTACTGGTGCACGACCATCTAAACGTCACATACTCGACGCTCGCCTGCTACATCTCTTTGCAGTTGTGCTTCGTCATCTCGGCTCGGTGGTTTCTGTGACGAACGCACCTGTAAAGAAGACGTGTTCCTCGATGGACTTCTACCCAGCCAAACGCGAGCAGGAGCCGCGATGGGTGGGAACATCGCAACTCCGTGTTCACGATACCAGTGACGTACCCGCAGGATCCAGCACACTTCGCTATTGTGTCGCACGAGAAGCAACCCCTTTCGACAGCTTGTCGCCTGGAGCTTGAAGGGCAGCAACGTAACCCAGTTCACCCTGTGTTAGTATCATTTTAGGGGAAAGCTTCAATAATACCATTAACCCTTTCGTGCGCCATTGGCTAGTTAACGTCATTCATTCACACTTTATAATAACCGCACAGCGATATTGTCAGGAGAATGGAGTACGTTGGAGCACAGGTGGTGAACCGGGGTGGAGCACGGGTCCGTCGCGAAAGAACATTTCATTGATCTTGTCCATCCAGCAGGAAGTTGAGGCGACTGACGGTTACAGAGTAAATCGCAGAATGAGAGAATCGAAGCAGATACACGTCCATAAGAATTGGTGTTGGTTGAGAACGTACTAGATTTCCGTTGTCTGAAGCAGCTATACAGCCAAACTTGACGGTCCTTTGATCGCACGACACGTTGGAACTTCGCGCGATAGACGTAGTAGTCCGTGAGCAAACCACACAGCTGATAGTTTGCTATCCATTACGGTGGTCTAAGAGAGGAACGCCAGGTGACCTTCCAGATTCTGGGCAGTAACTCAATAGTACTATCGGATGTTCAACACGAGTTACTGGTTACTACAGAAACAGTAATAGCATATTTTTCCAAACTATTTTGGTTACTACAGTAGTAGTAATAGTACTTTAGTACTACTTTCTACTGGTGACCCAAATTACTGCAAACCCAGCTGAAGTTGTCATACCTGTCAGATATGGTCCATGGTGTAGTGGACACAGATTGAACCTGGGAAATATAGTAGACATCCCAATCAACGGCAGACATGAGCTTGGCGGCGGCGTTAACGCAGGCGCTGGACGCGTCGTTCCCGAGCGTGGCCTTCACTATGGCCTACGGCTCGGGCGTTTTCCAGCAGAAGAACCACGACGCGAGCTCCTCCATGGTGGACCTGGTCTTCGCTGTGGACGACCCGGTGGCCTGGCACGAACAGAACATCGAGCGCAATCCCCAACATTACTCGATGCTCAAATATCTGCGCGCTGCCAACGTCGCCGCCTTCCAGGAGAAATTCGGTGCCGGCGTATACTACAATACACTGGTATAAAGATGTTTATGCGTTGTATACTTGTAATGAAGAAGACAAGCTGACGGGCTGTCTGAATTCCAGGTTCCTCTAACAGGTAAATTGCTCGGGACTCGACTCATTAAGTATGGAATCGTGAGCACCAAGACGCTGTGCGAGGACTTAACGGCCTGGAAAACGCTTTACCTTAGTGGCAGAATGCACAAACCTGTACGTTTAGTCGTGGGTGGTGATAGATTATGGAACCTGAAGAGCTAATGGTTATTGCAGGTCAGTATCCTTGCAACGAGTGAAGGCATTCAGGCGGCAAGCTCAATGAATTTGTCTCACGCACTTAACTACGCGCTATTGTGTTTGCCGGAGAAGTTCTCAGAGCACGATCTGTACATGGTACGTGAACTCGTTCCTTTTTGTAAGGTATTGAATCTCAAACGACTGATGAACTCTCGAATTTGTGAGTAGAAGATTGCAGGGATTTCGTATCTGGGCGATTTCCGCATGACGTTCGGCGAGAACCCGAAAAAAGTGCGCAACATTGTGGACGGCAACCTCAAGGCGTTCCGGGAGCTCTACCAACACAAAATTCAGGTAAGAAGAACTACTGTTACTGCTATTGACTGGCTGCTGTTTGTGGCTTGTTGTTCATATGCCTTCGTTACATAGAACTCTCCCTTCATGTCTCGATCGATCTCCGACAGTGAATTACTGCTCGCCAACAGCAGCGATCCCAAAGTAAGGCAAACCATCGTGGAGGCACTTCCGTCCAATGTGTTCAAGCGTCTTGCCGCCAAATCATACGCGACTGGTGCGTTGGACCACCAGGCTGTCTCTAAAAAGCAATTACAGCGCGTCATCGCGTCGATTGTGTTCCGATCAAGTCGCTCGCAGAGTATCAAAGGAATCGCCACGGCCGGCGGCGTCAAATCCATCGTCTACGTCGCTCAAAAGCTGAAACGTACTTACTTCAAACGCTCGTAGTAATGTGATAAGTGCCAATGTTCTCTATCTATTGTCGACTTAGACGGTCAATACCTTCTTCAAGTACTCCACACGGACCTTGGTCTCCTGTGCAAACTCCTTGTCCTCACCCTCTAGTGCGTCAATCTCCTTAATGCGTTCGTTGCACTTTGCAATGAGACCAAACTCGGGTTTCTTGCACGCCGCCATGGAGTCCGGACCGATCATAGCGAACTCCGCCAGTCCCTCCACTGCGCTCTCGCACAGATCCACGTCCTCATTGATGATAAACGCTGCTGCTGATGGGATAAAGAAGTTCTTCTGCAGCACCAGATCCGCCGTAGAGCGAGTGTTGCGGATCAGATACCGCAGGAAGAACAGTGACTTGCGTTGGAGTCGGATGTCTGTCGCTTCCGCCAGGTTCTGACGCATAAGCTCAAGACCTTTGCAGCTTTCTCCCAGGAATCTCTTCTCTGCTACGGCGTGGTGACGCACCAGACACGAGATGCCCAGAAGCGCCTTCACGCGACACGTAACGTCCTTGTCCTCGCGTGCCAAGGTGCACAGCACCTCCAGTAGTCCACTCTCCACAGCCGCGTCCTGGCAGAAGGGATTGTTCTGCACCACAACGGAGCAAACTTCAGCCGCCAGCGCACGGGACGAGGCTTGATCATACTTCTGAATGACGTTGATCATGACGCGCAAGCCGCCCATTTTGACAAAGTTCTGCGCATTGTCGATCTGATCGATGCGCGTCAGCAATTCGTCTAGCAGCGTGTCCTTGTACTGCGCTAGCTCCTCGGGAGAAGGATCGCTGCCTTCGTCGGCAATGGTTCCGTCCTCCTTAGCGAATACGAGGCGCGGGTCTTCGCCCTCCAAGATGCGCATAATGTCTTTGACACGCTCATTCTCGTCAATTACGCCTTCGTTCATAACCATCTCAAGGAATTGTCGCTTGTCTTCCGAGATGGGCGTGGCCTCCGTCGGTGTCGTGCCGTCTGTGTGCTTCATGGTCCACTTCATGAGCGCTTGCCACTTGGCCTGGTCTGCCATATCTGTTCGAATCGGTCTTGGGTAGAGATAGATGTAGCTGTAGCTGGTGGAGCTCGAAATGCTTTGTGGCTTTTGGCCGATGTTGAATGGCTTGTGACGCAGAATCAGACAGAGTCAGAAACGAAGGTTCGGGAATAATCTAGAATCTGCCCAATAGATGGACAATAAAATTGAAGATTGCTCAAATTGAAGTCGCCTTGCACATTTTCGCCCGATTAAAATGTGACGGTCTCTAAAGATGCTGGATCGAGCTTGCCCAGTGGTGGGCAGCCCGCCGCGCTGCCGATCCATCCGATCCGAATCGAATCGATGGCACATTTTGCCCTTTGTTTTCTCTGGATCACCTCGTTAGGCAACTCAGCTCAGCATTTGTAGTCACTATCTGTGTTCAGCTGCCGTTCGGCATCCGTGCGCCGGAGGAAAGATCACACATAGCCAGTTGTAGATGTACCATTCATTCGGAGAAGTCCACCGAGAGGCTCAAGTGAAAAATACACAGCGTCTGACGCTGTAGGCTGCTGAAACCTACAGTGCTCCCCCTTGTTAGCCGCACCCACTATCTCCTTATACCCTTTAATATCCGATCAGATCAAATCCATCTGCATGCCTAATCTCTTCAGTCAGTCGTAAAAGCCTCTATAATATTGAGCACTGCACGTTTTTTATGATAACGTGGCGAGATTTATATGATTACGTACTTTTGCTACAGGGACCACGTCGCTGAACATGAGTGGCCAATGCAGGTTCGAGTGATGAACCTGGTTGAACCTGGCCCGGCACAGCTGGACCTTAGCTGCTTGGATCTCTCGTACGTCAATTTTGAATCTGCAATTCGCCACCACGAACAAGGAAATCAAGATGGCCGAATACCTGGGAGCCGCTATTCGTGAACGTTACGCCTGCAAGGCTTTCCTGCCAGAGCCTGTGCCGGATGAGACGCTCCGAGAGATTCTCAAGCTCACTCAGGTTAGCTCCATGCCAGGAGACTCGAGGGATGTTGATTCACACTGAAATGATCAAAAAATGCGTTTGCTTTCCTTTTGCTACACAGCGTAGCCCCAGCGGCTTCAACACTCAGTCTTGGGTGTGCATCGTGCTGCGTACAGCCGAGGACCGCGCAGCACTGACGACTGTCATGATGGACAGTAACATCCGCAAGGTCAATGAGGCCCCCGTCGTGGTCGTATTCGCTGCTGACTGCGGTAAGTAAAACGTCAAGCGTGTAAGTGTAAGACGTGCTGATGCGTTTGTGTTGTGCAACAGAACCCAGCAAGAACGTGCCACGCATGCAGCAGCTCAACCGCGACAATGGCGCCCCCGATGAGTTCGTGAATAAAATCCCGGCCCTAGTAGAGCTGTTTTCGGGCGAACATAACCCGAAAGTGTCGACCGAGGCGTGGGCATACAAGCAGGCCACGTTCGCTGCTGCGACCTTCTTGTACGCTGCCCAGGTGCACGGCCTTGCTACGTGTCCCATGGAAGGGTTCGACCAGGCTGGCGTGAAGAAGGTTCTAAACATCCCCGACCGCTACAGCATCCCCGTGGTGGTGGCGCTGGGCCACGCCAACCCTGCTGCCAAGCCGGCTAAGCCGTCGGTGCGCTTCCCTTCGACAGAGATGTTCTTTAATGGCAAGTTCGGACAATCCACTGAAAAACTGTTTGGGGAGAAGTAAGCTCGCCAGTTATATTCGAGAGCATATCGACAGACACTACAGTACTGCTAGAACACGAGCCTTTGTTCTTCGGCGTTACTTGTATGTGTTCAACACACGAAAGCTTACTGAGGCAAATAAAAAACGGAAACACTGGAGATCCTATCAATACATTTTCATCCGGATTCAACCAGGATTATAAAATAGGATTTTTCCACGGCCGAAAAACATAAAAAAAAACTTCCACGATTTGGAAGAGACACATATCCGTGCGCGACTAGTTCTGGACCGCGAACGGTTCCGGACCACCCGTTACTTACAATTTCCCATATAAAGTTGATTCTGCCTAGGTGGAGTCTACATTCAGATTATAACGCTTAGCGAGTGTCTGAGTCGCTAGATTAATAGCCAATGGTCAAACGAATCGATTGGTACCAGTCTCACTTTATTTGGTGCCCTACTCGTATCATAGTCCAAAAAACAAGATCGCGCCCCCTCGAGCGAAAGGGTGCGATGGCAGACGAGTTACAACGGCTGGAGAACGCCATCGAGGCTGTAAGGTCGAAGCAACTATCCTCGCGTAAGGCTGCCACAACCTTTGCAGCGAAACGTGGCAAGATCCTTCGCAGGTTATCCGGTGAGGTGGAGCTGACTGCTCGCAATGGACCAAGCCCAACTCTAACCGAAGGAGAAGTTGAGGGTGTTTTAGCTGCTGTAATTGATCGGACTACAAGGGCGCAGTGCTTTACGATGGATGAGCTCGCGTGCTTTATCAGAAAAGTTGTCGAAGAGAGCCCGTATCGTCGCGGAATCTACGATAGCTTTCCTTCCCAGCGCTATGTCCAGCGGTTTGTTAAGAAACACGCAGAATTTCTCGGTCGGCGTTCAGCCTAGCCACTTGAAGGATGCAGGGCAGCCGCTTCAACTAAAACTACTGTGGCGACTCATTTCGCGAGTCTAAAGAGCACTTTCGATGAAATTGGGCCCATCTCTACAAAATGCATCTGGAACTTGGACGAAACAGGCATGTGCGGGCAGGGGTCAAGGAAGAAGGCCGTCGTGTTGGCAGGAAAAGGAATGAAGGCAAATGTACTGTAATCAAATGACCGCACCAATGTGTCCGCCCTCATTAGCGTTTACGCGGATGGAACCGCTGCCCCTCCCTTTTTCATTTTGCCTGGAGAGAGCGTCAAATGGGGCTGTTTTTGGTTCTAGCAAGTCTGCCTTCTTAACCACGGTTCTATTTATCCAGTACTTTGAATGTGTAATTCCACCTGAGCGTGCCGTCCTGGTCATAATGGACGGCTACAAAGCACACTTTTCGCTACAGACACTTAAGTTCACAAAGAGTAACGGTATTCATCTCTATGCTTTACCAGCTCACACATCGCATCTTTTTTACAACCGCTTGACGTATCTGTGTTCAGACACTTCAAGAGGAACGCGGATAAAGAAATCAAGAAGTTTCGGAAGGATCGAGGTGCTATTGTGACAGAAAACATGGTTGAAATTGCGTCCAATGCGCTCCCCAAGGCACTTACCAGGGCGCACATAGTAGAGGGATTTGAGAAGACTGGAATATCTCCACTTTCTGAGGATGTCATGATGAAACACGTGATCGGTGACGGTGGCGACCTGACTGTAAATGCTATCCTGCAGATGGAGCCTACTGTGCTCATAAATGACCGCACAAAGCGTAAGCTGCAAAAAGATGGTCTCAACCCAGCCAAAGTTCGAGTGCTCAGTATAAACTACGAAGAAATGGTCGCTAATCGCGCCTGTAAGAAACCCAAAACTGTTCAGTCTTCTAGTGACTAAATCCATGGCTCCGTCCTCATGACATCCGACAACGTCATCGCTAAAATTGCAGCAAAAGCGGAGGCACGAGTTCAAAAAGAGCGTGCAAAAGCCGAACGGCAAGCACAAATGGAGGAAAAGAAAATACGCCGCATAGAGGAACGCCAAGCCGCAGCCCAAGCCGCCGCTGCTCTCAAGACAAAGCGCGAAGAAGCAAAAAAGCTGATGGAGGCTGCACGGAAGGCCAAGCATAAGCAAAGGGAGGAGCGAAACCCCATGCAACAGGAAGACTTGACTGCAAAAAGCATTAGGAACGCCGGTAAGAGACAAGCTCAGGTCTCAAAATCTGTTTTTCAACCATTGTGAGAGGCTGTCAATGCCAGAATGCAACATGAGAAGGAGTTAATGGCCGCTGAAGACACTTTATCAGCGACGTTCAGGGTCATTGTGGCCTCATAAAGCATGTACCAGCCATTATTTGTAGCTGATGTGTAGGTGGTCCGGAACTGGACGGAAAAAAAATAGTGAGTTGTTACGCATGAGATTTTTGTGCTTCATCGTGTTGTAGCTGCAGCAACTAGGTTGTAGATTGATTAAGATAGTACTCTTCTTTCTAACCGTGTGCCCCGCATCGCCATAACTCTCCATCATCCTTGTCAATTTAGCACCTCAAAAGTGGTCCGGAACTGGTCGCGCATGGATAACCAAAACCGACGCGTGGTTGAGAAAGCAGCACGGGGCGATGGCGCACTCGGGACCAGGGACGTGGCATGGCTCGCCTCAACGCAGCAGCATGTCTCGACGGACGAGGACCTCGCGCAATGATCCCATGGCAAAGTTATTCAAAGACGAAAAGGCTGAGGCCTCCGGCGTTGCGCGCGAGGACGAAGGTGACTTCGACTGCGACAAAGACGAAGAAGACGACGACAGATGAGAAAGAGGAGAGAGCCGAGGCAGACGATGGGGTAGAGGAGGTAGACGAAGGGGGAGAGGATAACGACGATGTAGGCGGTGAAGAAGCCGAGGCAGGCGATTGAGAAAGAGATGTAAAGGAGACAGCCGGCCATGGGAAGACGTACGCAAAGAAGGGAAAGGGGAAGACGACGTAAGTGGTGGAGAAGAGGAGAAAGGTGATGCAAGCGATGGAGAAGAAAATGAAGACGATGCAGGTGGTGGAGAAGCTGTCGGCCGTGGTCAGGATTCTATCCAGGATGATGTCCAGTATTTATCTAGGGGGAATTGCGAGCCGGCGCGATTGAGATTGCGGTTGTGGCACCTAAGACGTGGCATTCGGACTGGTCTTCGTGGCAGGCGTACTTCATAGAGTACTGCGAGCAGACCATGCAAGTCATCCCCATCCTGAAGACCATGGGGCGTGAAGAGCGTAACAGACGTCTAAAGAAAACGACGAAAGGGCAAGACGAGTCGGTACTGATACCGGAGGGCCTCGATCCGTATCAACGGACTTACATATGTACTCACGGATGACCAGAGAGAAAGCCCCGGGGATCCGGCAAGCGTCCGCGGCAACACATTCGCTTGACGGACTGCCCATTTCGATTTGTCGTGCAGTGGCAGCCTTACAAGGGGAGATGGCAGCTACGGGTGACGCTTGGGAAGTTTGTCCATAACCACCACGTCTCAAGAGAGACATACGCTACGTACCCGTGTGCTCGAGGGGTGGCCGATGCGGTTGTTGGTGCGCGTGTTGAAGGCATGCTAGCTGTTGGTGCTAAGCGGTCCAAGATCTGAGACTATTTGCTGGAACATGACCAGAACGTGATCAGGGCTGACGTGGACAACATGGTGCAAGATTTCGCAAAGACAGTGACTTCAATTGATGATGATGATGCTACTGCTGCAGAAGTTGCCGCTATAGCGGCTGCAGATCCCATGAACTGCACGAGCATTTCTGAAACTGAGAGCGGAGAGACTAGTGTGTTGTCTCTGTCATCTGCATTCATGCGCAAGATATTCAGTCGTTTTGGAGAGGTTCTGTTGGTGGACTGCACTCACAAAACGAACCGGTATGCATTAACTTATCCAGGATTTATACATGATTTTTGTGGGATTAACCCAGGTTTAATTTGTGATTTAGATATAACTACCAACTTCTGACCTTTATGGCTATGAATGAGTTTGGAGAAGGAGTTGTAGTGCAGCATTCTCTTTTGGAATCAAACGGCGATTGGTACATGAACCGTGCTATCAAGAATTTCAAGCGTGCTCACACGGATGGTCTCAAAATGGTGCGAGTGATCATCGTTGACAAGGATATGAACGAAGTTCGAGTGTTGCAATGTCACTTTCCTGAGGCACGTGTGTTAATATGCCATTTCCACGTCATCAAATATCTCAAGGGGAAGCGTTCCAAGCCAAAATTTGGGAAGCTTTCGGCCGATGATGCTTCTCAGATTGATGCAGCTGTTCACAAGATGGTCTATGCAAATACTCAAAATGAGAATGACTCTACACGTGAATCTCTCCGAAGGTTGTGCGCAAGGATTGGATACAAAGGCTTTGATGAGTACTTCACTCGCAATTGGGATTCGTGTCATCCATCTGCGGGCCAAATTGCTTCACTTCAAGAATCACACCAATAACCGCTTAGAAAGTTTTTTCGGGAAGTTAAAGGACGACATCAACAGCAATATGAGCATGGCACAGTGTGTTCAAGCCCTAGTTGCAAGTGATCGGCGAGCTGACAACGATTACAAGTATCGTTTGTCTCGCACAGGGCAGTTTGTGAACGCTAACTACGACGAAGAGATGTCGAACGTCCTGAGAGATTTACCACTCATTACGAGGCTGAGCAGATAGAGCTGTGGTGAAGCGCCCGTTAAGTTTTAGCAGCTGGGGCTGAGTGATGGAGATTGACTCGATCTGACCAGGCGGGTTCGGGGTGAAGCTGGAGCGACCACGTCCCAGAGAAGGATGCGATCGGATCGCTGCTAGCTAGATCGGATCGTCACCGCGTGGATCGGACCGGCTTGGGACGGGAGATCGGATGTACGATCCACCTGAGAATGCCCGGAAGTCATCGTGTACAGGTCAACTGATTTGTACCCAAGTTCGGTAAAGTACGGTTGGACCTGAAGTACCAGATCGGTAATCATAGGATACGCAATGTAGTGGGCCAGAAGGACCTTAAGTAATAACAGAGTGAGTTTTGCTTTGTCAACGACAAGTGACCTTCGACTTTGGATTGTAGCGGGAAATTGCAGTGGCCCATACAATAACCAAGTCAAATCTACCAAGTCCACGTGTCAGTCGCCAGAGTTAGCAGCTTGGCCGCCCCGACTGTCGTCGCTCTCGCCCTCAACTCCCCCGCTATAGGAAGCGGTCAAGCCTTGCAAGTAAAGCTTTATCTACCCCTAAGAAAAGGAACCCTATACACCCCAAGTCGATCAAGATCGACAACCTACCTGGCGCGTATCCTGAAGAACTTCCACGCTACGCCAACCCCCACCGTCCTGCGCCTCGCCAAGGCGGAACCAACCGCAGGCCAAGCTTCCCCTCGAGTCCACCAGAGAAGTGTAACCAGTCCCGCCGACGGGTACACAAGGTGAGCCCTCAGCAACCCCACGGTTATCAGAGTACCCCCTCCGTCAGTCGGTAGTCCGGGGCACTGTGTGTGAGATCGGATCGCAACGCGATTTTGCGATACTCACTCCACCACAATGGTGCGCGTACCCGGATCTTCTGGTGACTCGGGATTTCACCGCGAGTCTCAAGAAGAGGAAGTGCCAATCAAGTTGGAACCAGGGACGGAGGCGTCATCGGAAGCTGGGTCGCCGACGACGCTGCTGAATGAAGCAGGATCAGCAGGTCGACAGAGTCCTGGGAGGAGCTCTGCCGACAGAAACGAAGAGGAAGATCTTCTCGTAGAGAAACCCCAACCTCCTCCTCATGCCTCCTCTGGAGGCACCGCGGATCGCGATGCGAATCGTGATCCACCGGATGAGGAACCCAAGGTGAAAACCGAAGGAACCTCATCAACCACCGCTCCGCCAACGCAGAAGACCGCGAAGAAGAAAACGTCCAAGGCGTCGCGGGAGAAGCTCAAGGCCCCAGCGGACTCGGACTCGGACAGCCGTGACGAGATCGCAGCGACTTGGTCCGACAGTCAGCTGGAGGAAGCGTACAAGCGGAACGAGCTTCAGCCGTTCCTGACCTAACACTCAGTGATGAAGATCGTGCAGCCGCAGGCGCCTGGATCGCTGATGGGACCAGTGGCACCACCACCAGTCACAGCGAACAAGCTGGACACGGTGAAGTCCTTGCTGCGTCTGCTGCGAGAAGTTGGAGTCACACCAGGTGACTTCGATGCGAAGGACCTCTTCGACTTGGACCTGGAGATGCTGCAGATCGCGCTGTCGGAGCTTTTCGAGAGTGTGAGAGGGTTGGTTGGCGAGTCGGCACCGGTCAAGACCGAGCTCAGGCCAGCGGCCTCGTTGCCACGCCTTCCTCGATCCGAGTCGCGGACCGGATCGTCGCAGCACTCGAACTATGCGTCAGCGACCTCGATGGCCGGCTCCGACAGCTCTGGAGGAGTCGAGCGCACGCCGCTTGGCCCCTCAGGAGCCGCGATGCTGCAGGCCAGATCGGATCGTACGGCGAGCGTGTGGCCCAAGGCGGGTGTACCCGCGGTAACCAGAACCCGGGCGACAATTGGGATAAGCTGCAGACGTTCTTTAACTCGGTGATGGAGCGCTTCTTCAAGGAGCAGCGCGCCGCACAGGGGGCGCCAACCGCAGCACCGGTAGCAACGACCGGACAGCAGGATGTCGACATGGAATCGGTTGGCTCGGAGCACGGCGAGTACGATCCAGACGATCTGGACTTCACCGTCATCTGTAAAGCGACGGTGGCTACAACTGCTGCAGCCACCGGAGTTCCAGCGATCACTCCGCGCATCCGTGTCTCCGCGATGTCGGATCTCAAAGAGTTCTCTGGGAAGGACGACGACGAAGACCGCGCGCGAGCTTGGACCAGCAAGGAGAAGTCGGCTTTTATCCGCGATCAGGCTCCAGACGATGAGAAGTATTTGGTGCTTGACAGCCTGTTCACTGGACCGGCGCGCAATTGGTACCGGCAGCTTAGCAGGACTGCGCGAAGCGACTGGAAGGAACTTCTGCGTGAATTCCAAGTGCAGTTCTGCGGGCTCGGAGTATTTGTCGCGAGGCAGTACTACCATGCGAGAAAGCGGGCCGACGAAACGTCGCTGGAATACCTCCACCGTCTAAATGTCGCAGGACTGAGAGCGAAGCTGCGTGTGAAGAATGGCCCGCCGGATGTTCGCCGCGAGCATGTGGAACAACTTCATCGAGACACTAGACGACCGCGATCTGGCCGACCGGCTCGCGCTGCTATGGATCTCCGACGCGGACGCCCTGGAAGACGTCTTGAGAGCGCGGCAACGCGCGAAGAACCGTCAAGGAAGAGCCCACTTCGGATCGAGCAAGTATCGATAGAAGGCAACCACTCCTGATGCCACGAAGCCAGTCCCAACGCGCAAGGTGCAAGCCGTCAAGACCACGGACTGCGACAGTGACTCTTGGATCAGTGGATCGGAGTCGGACGGTGATCTACGCAGGATCCACATTGCCGCCGCCGAAGGAGAAGCCCAAACCCAGACGCCCTCGCCGCAAGAACCAGATCGAGCCACGTCTGGCGAAACTCCGCCACTGCGAGACCCCGATCCGGGACATCGCCGACCGTATGGAGGTGACACGTTCCAACGCTGCACGCACTGCGGCTCGCATCGTCACGATGATCTGCACTGCTGGAAGCGGCTGACGTGCCAACGCTGTGGCAACAAGGGCCACCCGTCGGATCTTTGCCTCTTCGTGTGCCGTGGGTGCGGCGAGATCCACGACGTCGGCAAGTGCCAGATGGAGGAGCTCTACAACTTGATCCGTCAGTGGTACGATCCAGCCAAGCACGGCGGCGTGTTGCCGGAAAGCGCCGCGAAGATGTTAAACTAGGACGCTCGCCTGACTGGAAGCCAGGACGAGCCGAGCGTTCCAAGCTCTGCATCTTTGCATACGTCGAGAAGAGAATTGAAGTTAGTGAGCGGAAGAACCCGATCGACAATACATATGATTTTCATGGAAAACATACAGGTGTTGTTGCAAGTCTTCGGAAGCCTGATGAGTTCACGAGAGTTGACACCGTCATAGCGCTCGATCTACTATCAGGGGAGATGCGTGGGTACTGGAAGTGTCACGCACCCAGTAAGTGGTTCAAGCAAGCCAAGATAGGAGGGTAGATCAACAACGAAAAAGCGGACTTACTATTAGATTCCGGCGCCGAGGTATCCATTCTGGACGCCGCCTTTGCTCGTAAGGTTGGGTGCTATGTGGGTGAAAGTCAACGACAAGAGTGTGTTGGTATTGGAGAAGGCGTGTACGTGACGAAGGGACGTACCAAGATCAAGGTCACCTTGGCTGGAGCGCTGGTGTACTTCTTCGACGTGTGGGTCGGCGAGATGTCAGGCCAAGACGCGATCCTCGGCATGGATTTCATGGTGCCGGCGGGGATCCGCTTGGACTTGGCCGACGGACGCTCTGCCTGCCCGATGGGGTTCGCATCCAGCTGTCTGGACGACGCCCGCTGTATGGCGAATACGTTCGCGCAGTTAGCTTGGACGTGCTCGAAGTGATAGATGCGGGCCAGAGCATCGAAGTGCCGCTCCGACCCAAGCCGTCGGAGGCTCTGCGGGTCACCGGGGAGAGCACTGGATTCCCACAGTGGTCGAAGGGCCTGGAAGGAGGCGGTACCTGAAGATCACCAACGTCAGCAATCGGATGAGGTGTATACCCGCTCATACTCAAGTCGGGATGTGGCTGACCGAAGATCGCGTGCCGAGGCGTCAAGGTTTCATCACTGTGGGGTCCCGTCGGTACGCCGAGTGGCAGAATCTGGTACTGCAGGCTACCACGGACGAACGAGGAAGAAGATCCGATAGCGGAGTCGACGGAGTCGATGGTCGTTCGTCCGTAGTATGGCACGCCGACGGGCATCCTGAGACGACCCACAGGTCAAACAATCGTCAGCAGTCAGGTTGTAATGACGCCTGAAGTCAGGAAGGCCGATGTCATCGACGAGGAATAGTCTGGAGCGCAGACCGTGCGAACGCATGCGCCAGAAAACCAGGTCGGCGAGCCGGTAGCAGCTGACGACGAGGTCGCCACAAGCATGCTCGGGGACGTACAGATCGCGCCAGCCAGCGAACCTGGTAGCGGGGTTGGCGGATCGACTGACGATCGAGTGGGTCTGAGCGCGGAGGTGGCCGGTGCCGATCCGATCAGAGATCAGCCGAAGTGAAGCCAACCGCAGATGGATCGAACCTGGCTGCCGCAGATCGGCCTCTGGAGGACGAACAAGTCTGCATCAGTGAAGGGGGCGAACTCTTCGCCAAGGACGTGGACGCACAGACGGCGATCTTGCCGGAAGTGACAACGACGCCCGAGGATGTGAAGCTTGACGACATCCGGATCGAGCACGAAGGCTGGAGCACGCCGGAAGAGGAAGCGCGGCTGAGGAAGATCATCTGGAGCCGACAACATCTTCTGCTCGGAAAAGGGAACGCCCTGCCGCCAGCCGCGCGAGGCATCTACGCAATATCGATACGGGGGACGCCAAGCCGGTGGCTCAGCGCGTACGTCGAGTCGCGCCCCAATTCCGTGGTAAGTTGTCCGACTTGATCAAGGGTCTGCTCTCTGCCAAGATCATCAGGGTATCCGACTCTCCGTGGGCGTCGCCGAACGTGGTGATTATCCAGAAGAATGGGGTCGACATCAGGCTCTGCATCGACTACCGCGTCGTGAACAGCCTAACGCGCCTCATGGTGTATCCCATGCCGCTGATCAACGATCTGCTCGAAGGCCTGGACAAGGTGCTCTGGTACTGCTCACTGGATATGGCGAGCGGTTTCTGGGTCGTGGAAATGACCAAACGGGCGCGCCTGGTGTCGGCGTTCATCACGCCGTTTGGTCTCTTTGAATGGCTGCGTATGCCCTTTGGGCTGAAGAACGCGCCACAGATCTATCAACGGCTCCTGGACAACGCGCTGTATGGCTATCTTCGGATCCCAGACGGCGGCGACCAGTCAGGCGTGGCGGATGCTTTCGAGGCCTGTGTGCCGGACGTGCACTCTGGATCGCCGGTGCTGGGACGTCGCTCGTACCTCGACGACATTCTGGTGACCGCTGAATCCTGGGACGCCCTCTGCGACAAAGTAGATCGACTGCTGGACGCATGTGACCGTTGGAACTTGTCGATCAGCGTGGCGAAGAGCTCGTGGGGCTGCCGCAAGGTAGATTACTTGGGACACCGATTCCCGCGCATACTGCGATCGATGCAGTCTTTCCTAGGTAGCCTCAACTACTACAGTAGATTCATCGCGAACTTCGCGATCTACGCGTCGATCTTGTACGAGCTGCGAGAAATGGATTTTCACGAGATGGACCAGAAGCCTGACCGAGTTGCTGGGGACGAGAAGCAGACCGCCTCGGCGGACGAGACGGAAAGTGGGATCGAGCTCGAGTAGCGTTCGAAATGCTGAAGAACAAGATCGCAGACGCGCCAGTGCTCAGACATTTTGACCCAGATCGGACGCCGGTGATCGTCGTCTATGCGAGTGACTGGGCGATCGCTGCCGCCTTGATACAAGAGCACGACGGCACATACATACCGGTAACGTTCACCAGTCGCACGTTGAAGGCCAATGAGTTGAACTACGGCGCCGTTGAGAAAGCGATCTTGGCCCTTCTCCGGAAACTGGACGTATCTTACACCGCGCTGGTCACAAGATCGATCAAAGTGCTGACGCGACACTCCACGCTGGCGTGGCTGGTGCGATCGTCAGGCCTGCAGGGCCGGCTTGGCAACTGGGCAGCACTGCTTTCGCCGTATACGCTGGAGATCGTCAGGTGTACGCGAGGAGAGGACGAAATCCTGGGCGCCATTGCAGCAAGCATCACCCCACGGGAGAACGTCGACTCGATCTTGTCGTCGATCGCTCCGAGAAAGCAACCACGCCAATATGCCGCCGCAATCCCGCCTACAGTTGAACAAGGCGAGGAGTTGTTAGTCGCGAGTTTCGATGGATCGGCGCGAGTCAAACGCGGTGGAGGTGCATGCGGTGCTATCGTCTGGAAGTTACCTGAGTGGATCGTGGTCTCAGCGGAGTCGAAGTATCTGCCTGATCTCACGGTAAACGAAGCAGAGTACCACGGACTACCGTTAGCGTTCGACTTACCTTCCAGCTTGGACAGGGGACGTCTGATCGTCTGCGGCGACTCCAACCTGGTGATTAGACAGATACGTGGCGAGATCGAGTGCAAAGCGCCTGGCTTGACGCCCCTGCGACAACGAGCGCTAGATCGGCTGACAACGTGGCCGTCTCACGAATTCCTGCATATCAAACGAGAATGGAATCAAAGCGCAGATCGGTTAGCAAGCAACGGGCTACATCAGCAGGCAGGCACCGCGATTACCTCGGAGGCCGATCGAGAGGACCTGATCGTCCTCAATCGACTGCCCGAGCTGTTGCTCCCGAAGGACGAGATGCCGACGGTACACGTAGCGGCCGCGACGCGATCACGGACACGCCTGGTGAGCTCTCCGGAAGTGCTACAGTCAGACATCGTACAGCGCATGAGAATAGATCGAATCCGACAAGCACAAGACGAGGAGAAGTGGATCGGAGATATCAAGACGTACCTCCGTGGCGACCTAGAGAAGCTGAGTGCTGGAGAGGCGCGCTCTTGTGGCAAGATCACCAACGACTTCGAAGTCGACGAGAACGGACTGCTTTTCTACTGCCCACGCGCGAGAGGAATCGATGCTGACCGTGACCAAGTGGCGAAGCTGGTAGTGCCGGAGGACCTGCAACAAGACGTACTCCACCACTACCACACAAGTCTGGAAGGCGGACACCAAGGAATCGGAAGAACGTACCAGCGAGTGAGATCGCGCTTCCATTGGTGCGGCTTGTTCAGGAGTGTGCAGAGCTATGTGGGACAATGTGTGGATTGTGAGACAGGGTAGGGGCGTCCGACACTTCAAGCAGAGTCGCCAGGGAACATGCAGGCGACGTACCCATTTCAGTGCATCGCGATGGACCACATCTCGTCTCTACCTAAGTGACACAAGGGCAACACCGAGCTGCTCATCTGGGTTGACCTGTTTTCGGGTTACGTGGTGGCCAAGGCAAGCGCGTCGAGAACTGCGCAGACGATCGCCGAAAACTACGAAGAATGTGTCTTCCGCCGATTCGGCGCGAGTGAGGTCATCCGGCACGATCGGGAGCCAGGCTTGATGTCTGACTTCTTCCGCGCATTCAATCGCATCGTGGGACAGCGACAACGTGCCACTATGGCGTATCGCCCTCAAGTCAACGGAACGGCTGAGTGGATGGTGCAGACGCTGACCCGATCGTTCAAGATGTACGTCGCAGACATAAATCAGAAGGACTGGGATCAGTACGCGGAACGCTTGACGTTCGCCCTCAACACGGCGCATGATCGCACTCGCGGAGAGACACCGTTCTACTTGATCCATGAATGGGACGCAAGGACCACCCTGGAGGCAACGCTTCCGCTCGGCAGCACTCGACGTCGGGACTCGGAGCCGCGTCGATGGCGATACAACATCCAGCGGCAGTACCAGCAAGCCCGAGAACACGTCAACGAGGCACTGCGCGAGGCGATCGCGGCGAGAGCAGACCAACACAACGAAGGTGTGCGTTCTCATGACATCAAGGCCGGTGATCAGGTGTGGCTATATCTGGATCGAGTCAAGGAAGGCTATGCGAAGAAGCTGGCGCACATGTGGCACGGGCCCTTCAGAGTCGCGGAGATGATCGATCGACACGCGGCAAGGCTGGAAACTGCGGGCACTGAGTACCGACTGTTCCCGATTGTGCATGTGACGAAACTGAGGCTGGTCAAGACGTACCCGGGCCGTCCGACCACTCTGTTGACAGACGATCAGGTCGATCGCGTTGATTTCGACGAGAGCCTATTGCCCGAGGACAGTTGGGAACGCGAGCTGGACGAAGATGAGTTCGAGGTCGATCGGATCGCTGTGGAACGCGAGCTGGACGAAGACGAGTTCGAGGTCGATCGGATCGCTGACGTACGGACAGGTTCCTGCAGTCTTTCTTCCTCTCGCTTCTCCACAGTGGCCGACCCACCGTAGATGCTCCACCGATCACTCCCCGTGCGACTGCATCGCCTCGAAACGGTTGCGACCAGTCCGTCCACGCTCGAAGTCTCTCAACAGTGCACCACAGCTCAGATCCGCCTCGTCGACCCATGAGGGTTCAGCACAGCCCTTCCAGTATACCAGGTATTCACGTAAGGCGCGGCCATAGCGTGTTCGGCGACGGCGAGAGAAGTGGTGAGAATAGATCGGGCTGGGAGAAAACCACGAGGAAGAGACACAAGAGCAAGGGAAACTCTAACACGAACCTTTGGAAACAAGATCGCGTGGGATTATCAAGTTAAGGGATCCGCCTTACTCATACTGTTGCTATACGACGCTGGGGATCGACCGAAATACAGGAAAGAGATCGTAGAGAAACGACGCTGGACTAAGCCGGAGCGGTGAATTTGCCGGCCAGGCGGGGGATCTGGCGTGCCGGATGAGTGGCGTGGTCGTCACGGTAGTGATTACGCCACCGATTGGCACGGTCAGTGACAGCTAAGGCGTCACTTGAGAGGCTCGGAAAACTGGTGGAAAAGGAGATCGTGATCCATCTTCACAATGCAGGTCTGACGGATATCTGCGATCAACCACGGAAACACGTCGCGAGCATGATGAGAGCTCCTGCCACGGTAGCTGGGATTCCATTCTCCCCGGGAGACCAGTGTGGGAGGCAAAGCGACCCGCGCCGTGTCCGATAGTGAGTCGAGGGGCTCCCGAGACGCCTGGCTGGCAGCGGAGTTGTCCGACTCTCCTTCGCTGCTACTGCCTGAACCACCGGAACTACTGGAAGTGTCATCGTCGGAGCCACCGTCAGGGGACGGCCCCGAGCCCGAGCCAGACGCCGGAGGGGACGAATGACCGTGATCACGCACCTCCGCGCCACTAGAAGTCCGAGAGACGCCGGACCCACGAGAGGAACGACTGTTTGCGGGTGACGAAGCAACACTGGATCGGTGGTGAGTGGATCGAGACGGTTGCGGTCAAGCGTATCTTTCGCTACCTGCAAGGCACCAAGACGCATGGGATCTGCTTCAAGCCGGACGACAAGATCGACTTTCGTGGCTACTCGGACGCGGACTGGGTCGGCGACCTCGCCGACCGCAAGTCCACTTCAGGCTACACGTTCATGCTCATGAGTGCGCCTGTGAGCTGGGGAAGCAAGAAGCAATCAAGTGTGTCGCTGTCCACGAGCGAAGCGCAGTACATCGCGCTCAGTCTGGCTATCCAAGAAGGCAAGTGGATTCATCGCCTGCTATGCGAGATTCTGGCGGCCGCTAATGAGACTAACCCGAACTCATGATCCGCGAAGACAACCAGTCGTGCATCAAGATGACGAAGAACCCGGTGAACCACGGCCGCGCCAAGCACATCAACATCAAGTACCACCACATCCGCGATGAAGTCAAGCGCGGTGAAGTCAAGCTTGAGTACTGCGAGACTTCTGTGATGCTAGCGGACATCATGACGAAGGCGCTTGCGGGACCACGTCACACGGATCTGACGGTGGCTCTCGGCATTCGTGGGACTTCGCAATGAGGGGGCGTATTGAGGGTTGCTGGTCTTGGGTACTGTGTACCAGTTGTACCCATTAACCGGTTAACCCGAACCGGTCCAATCCGAACCCACGTTGATTATGGTGATTACGGTAAGTTGTTTACGCTACCGATGATTAGACGAGTAGGATGATTGGATGAACACCGGTGAGTGATGGTTGATTAGATGCACTAGGTGATAGGACGCAGGGTCGCGTGTCTATAACAGTAGGGTGTAAGCTCCAACAATTCAATCACTTTCGAATCTTCATTCTACCCCTCAAGTGCCTTCGCTCCGGTCCCGCCGTCTGCGACGTCCCTCCCTCCGCTTCGTCCAAGCTTCGTGTCCAAGATCTATACCTTTCATCAGGTTGTGAGCCCAAGCACCATGTCCCTAGCCCAAGACGCCTCGACTAAGGTCTCCATTGACAAGTTCAACGGGGACAACTACGCGACGTGGAACCGCTACATGCGTGGCGTGTTCCTGACCAAGTCGACGTGGCATGTCGTGAACCGCGAGACGACGCCAAGCTTCACGGACTCGCGGGCCAAGGATGACTACGTCAAATCTAGCAACATCGCGTTCGGACTGATGTTGCTCCACATGGACGCGGACTACCACCATGTGGTCGACGACTGCGAGGAAGCGTGGGTTGCGTGGACGCGCCTGAAGACGTATTGAGGGTTGCTGGTCTTGGGTACTGTGTACCAGTTGTACCAATTAACCGGTTAACCCGAACCGGTCCAATCCGAACCCACGTTGATTATGGTGATTACGGTAAGTTGTTTACGCTACCGATGATTAGACGAGTAGGATGATTGGATGAACACCGGTGAGTGATGGTTGATTAGATGCACTAGGTGATAGGACGCAGGGTCGCGTGTCTATAACAGTAGGGTGTAAGCTCCAACAATTCAATCACTTTCGAATCTTCATTCTACCCCTCAAGTGCCTTCGCTCCGGTCCCGCCGTCTGCGACGTCCCTCCCTCCGCTTCGTCCAAGCTTCGTGTCCAAGATCTATACCTTTCATCAGGTTGTGAGCCCAAGCACCATGTCCCTAGCCCAAGACGCCTCGACTAAGGTCTCCATTGACAAGTTCAACGGGGACAACTACGCGACGTGGAACCGCTACATGCGTGGCGTGTTCCTGACCAAGTCGACGCATGTCGTGAACCGCGAGACGACGCCAAGCTTCACGGACTCGCGGGCCAAGGATGACTACGTCAAATCTAGCAACATCGCGTTCGGACTGATGTTGCTCCACATGGACGCGGACTACCACCATGTGGTCGACGACTGCGAGGAAGCGTGGGTTGCGTGGACGCGCCTGAAGACGTATTGAGGGTTGCTGGTCTTGGGTACTGTGTACCAGTTGTACCAATTAACCGGTTAACCCGAACCGGTCCAATCCGAACCCACGTTGATTATGGTGATTACGGTAAGTTGTTTACGCTACCGATGATTAGACGAGTAGGATGATTGGATGAACACCGGTGAGTGATGGTTGATTAGATGCACTAGGTGATAGGACGCAGGGTCGCGTGTCTATAACAGTAGGGTGTAAGCTCCAACAATTCAATCACTTTCGAATCTTCATTCTACCCCTCAAGTGCCTTCGCTCCGGTCCCGCCGTCTGCGACGTCCCTCCCTCCGCTTCGTCCAAGCTTCGTGTCCAAGATCTATACCTTTCATCAGGTTGTGAGCCCAAGCACCATGTCCCTAGCCCAAGACGCCTCGACTAAGGTCTCCATTGACAAGTTCAACGGGGACAACTACGCGACGTGGAACCGCTACATGCGTGGCGTGTTCCTGACCAAGTCGACGTGGCATGTCGTGAACCGCGAGACGACGCCAAGCTTCACGGACTCGCGGGCCAAGGATGACTACGTCAAATCTAGCAACATCGCGTTCGGACTGATGTTGCTCCACATGGACGCGGACTACCACCATGTGGTCGACGACTGCGAGGAAGCGTGGGTTGCGTGGACGCGCCTGAAGACGTATTGAGGGTTGCTGGTCTTGGGTACTGTGTACCAGTTGTACCAATTAACCGGTTAACCCGAACCGGTCCAATCCGAACCCACGTTGATTATGGTGATTACGGTAAGTTGTTTACGCTACCGATGATTAGACGAGTAGGATGATTGGATGAACACCGGTGAGTGATGGTTGATTAGATGCACTAGGTGATAGGACGCAGGGTCGCGTGTCTATAACAGTAGGGTGTAAGCTCCAACAATTCAATCACTTTCGAATCTTCATTCTACCCCTCAAGTGCCTTCGCTCCGGTCCCGCCGTCTGCGACGTCCCTCCCTCCGCTTCGTCCAAGCTTCGTGTCCAAGATCTATACCTTTCATCAGGTTGTGAGCCCAAGCACCATGTCCCTAGCCCAAGACGCCTCGACTAAGGTCTCCATTGACAAGTTCAACGGGGACAACTACGCGACGTGGAACCGCTACATGCGTGGCGTGTTCCTGACCAAGTCGACGTGGCATGTCGTGAACCGCGAGACGACGCCAAGCTTCACGGACTCGCGGGCCAAGGATGACTACGTCAAATCTAGCAACATCGCGTTCGGACTGATGTTGCTCCACATGGACGCGGACTACCACCATGTGGTCGACGACTGCGAGGAAGCGTGGGTTGCGTGGACGCGCCTGAAGACGTATTGAGGATTGCTGGTCTTGGGTACTGTATACCAGTTGTACCAATTAACCGGTTAACCCGAACCGGTCCAATCCGAACCCACGTTGATTATGGTGATTACGGTAAGTTGTTTACGCTACCGATGATTAGACGAGTAGGATGATTGGATGAACACCGGTGAGTGATGGTTGATTAGATGCACTAGGTGATAGGACGCAGGGTCGCGTGTCTACAACAGTAGGGTGTAAGCTCCAACAATTCAATCACTTTCGAATCTTCATTCTACCCCTCAAGTGCCTTCGCTCCGGTCCCGCCGTCTGCGACGTCCCTCGCTCCGCTTCGTCCAAGCTTCGTGTCCAAGATCTATACCTTTCATCAGGTTGTGAGCCCAAGCACCATGTCCCTAGCCCAAGACGCCTCGACTAAGGTCTCCATTGACAAGTTCAACGGGGACAACTACGCGACGTGGAACCGCTACATGCGTGGCGTGTTCCTGACCAAGTCGACGTGGCATGTCGTGAACCGCGAGACGACGCCAAGCTTCACGGACTCGCGGGCCAAGGATGACTACGTCAAATCTAGCAACATCGCGTTCGGACTGATGTTGCTCCACATGGACGCGGACTACCACCATGTGGTCGACGACTGCGAGGAAGCGTGGGTTGCGTGGACGCGCCTGAAGACGTATTGAGGGTTGCTGGTCTTGGGTACTGTGTACCAGTTGTACCAATTAACCGGTTAACCCGAACCGGTCCAATCCGAACCCACGTTGATTATGGTGATTACGGTAAGTTGTTTACGCTACCGATGATTAGACGAGTAGGATGATTGGATGAACACCGGTGAGTGATGGTTGATTAGATGCACTAGGTGATAGGACGCAGGGTCGCGTGTCTATAACAGTAGGATGTAAGCTCCAACAATTCAATCACTTTCGAATCTTCATTCTACCCCTCAAGTGCCTTCGCTCCGGTCCCGCCGTCTGCGACGTCCCTCGCTCCGCTTCGTCCAAGCTTCGTGTCCAAGATCTATACCTTTCATCAGGTTGTGAGCCCAAGCACCATGTCCCTAGCCCAAGACGCCTCGACTAAGGTCTCCATTGACAAGTTCAACGGGGACAACTACGCGACGTGGAACCGCTACATGCGTGGCGTGTTCCTGACCAAGTCGACGTGGCATGTCGTGAACCGCGAGACGACGCCAAGCTTCACGGACTCGCGGGCCAAGGATGACTACGTCAAATCTAGCAACATCGCGTTCGGACTGATGTTGCTCCACATGGACGCGGACTACCACCATGTGGTCGACGACTGCGAGGAAGCGTGGGTTGCGTGGACGCGCCTGAAGACGTATTGAGGGTTGCTGGCCTTGGGTACTGTGTACCAGTTGTACCAATTAACCGGTTAACCCGAACCGGTCCAATCCGAACCCACGTTGATTATGGTGATTACGGTAAGTTGTTTACGCTACCGATGATTAGACGAGTAGGATGATTGGATGAACACCGGTGAGTGATGGTTGATTAGATGCACTAGGTGATAGGACGCAGGGTCGCGTGTCTATAACAGTAGGATGTAAGCTCCAACAATTCAATCACTTTCGAATCTTCATTCTACCCCTCAAGTGCCTTCGCTCCGGTCCCGCCGTCTGCGACGTCCCTCGCTCCGCTTCGTCCAAGCTTCGTGTCCAAGATCTATACCTTTCATCAGGTTGTGAGCCCAAGCACCATGTCCCTAGCCCAAGACGCCTCGACTAAGGTCTCCATTGACAAGTTCAACGGGGACAACTACGCGACGTGGAACCGCTACATGCGTGGCGTGTTCCTGACCAAGTCGACGTGGCATGTCGTGAACCGCGAGACGACGCCAAGCTTCACGGACTCGCGGGCCAAGGATGACTACGTCAAATCTAGCAACATCGCGTTCGGACTGATGTTGCTCCACATGGACGCGGACTACCACCATGTGGTCGACGACTGCGAGGAAGCGTGGGTTGCGTGGACGCGCCTGAAGACGTATTGAGGGTTGCTGGCCTTGGGTACTGTGTACCAGTTGTACCAATTAACCGGTTAACCCGAACCGGTCCAATCCGAACCCACGTTGATTATGGTGATTACGGTAAGTTGTTTACGCTACCGATGATTAGACGAGTAGGATGATTGGATGAACACCGGTGAGTGATGGTTGATTAGATGCACTAGGTGATAGGACGCAGGGTCGCGTGTCTATAACAGTAGGATGTAAGCTCCAACAATTCAATCACTTTCGAATCTTCATTCTACCCCTCAAGTGCCTTCGCTCCGGTCCCGCCGTCTGCGACGTCCCTCGCTCCGCTTCGTCCAAGCTTCGTGTCCAAGATCTATACCTTTCATCAGGTTGTGAGCCCAAGCACCATGTCCCTAGCCCAAGACGCCTCGACTAAGGTCTCCATTGACAAGTTCAACGGGGACAACTACGCGACGTGGAACCGCTACATGCGTGGCGTGTTCCTGACCAAGTCGACGTGGCATGTCGTGAACCGCGAGACGACGCCAAGCTTCACGGACTCGCGGGCCAAGGATGACTACGTCAAATCTAGCAACATCGCGTTCGGACTGATGTTGCTCCACATGGACGCGGACTACCACCATGTGGTCGACGACTGCGAGGAAGCGTGGGTTGCGTGGACGCGCCTGAAGACGTATTGAGGGTTGCTGGTCTTGGGTACTGTGTACCAGTTGTACCAATTAACCGGTTAACCCGAACCGGTCCAATCCGAACCCACGTTGATTATGGTGATTACGGTAAGTTGTTTACGCTACCGATGATTAGACGAGTAGGATGATTGGATGAACACCGGTGAGTGATGGTTGATTAGATGCACTAGGTGATAGGACGCAGGGTCGCGTGTCTATAACAGTAGGGTGTAAGCTCCAACAATTCAATCACTTTCGAATCTTCATTCTACCCCTCAAGTGCCTTCGCTCCGGTCCCGCCGTCTGCGACGTCCCTCGCTCCGCTTCGTCCAAGCTTCGTGTCCAAGATCTATACCTTTCATCAGGTTGTGAGCCCAAGCACCATGTCCCTAGCCCAAGACGCCTCGACTAAGGTCTCCATTGACAAGTTCAACGGGGACAACTACGCGACGTGGAACCGCTACATGCGTGGCGTGTTCCTGACCAAGTCGACGTGGCATGTCGTGAACCGCGAGACGACGCCAAGCTTCACGGACTCGCGGGCCAAGGATGACTACGTCAAATCTAGCAACATCGCGTTCGGACTGATGTTGCTCCACATGGACGCGGACTACCACCATGTGGTCGACGACTGCGAGGAAGCGTGGGTTGCGTGGACGCGCCTGAAGACGTATTGAGGGTTGCTGGTCTTGGGTACTGTGTACCAGTTGTACCAATTAACCGGTTAACCCGAACCGGTCCAATCCGAACCCACGTTGATTATGGTGATTACGGTAAGTTGTTTACGCTACCGATGATTAGACGAGTAGGATGATTGGATGAACACCGGTGAGTGATGGTTGATTAGATGCACTAGGTGATAGGACGCAGGGTCGCGTGTCTATAACAGTAGGATGTAAGCTCCAACAATTCAATCACTTTCGAATCTTCATTCTACCCCTCAAGTGCCTTCGCTCCGGTCCCGCCGTCTGCGACGTCCCTCGCTCCGCTTCGTCCAAGCTTCGTGTCCAAGATCTATACCTTTCATCAGGTTGTGAGCCCAAGCACCATGTCCCTAGCCCAAGACGCCTCGACTAAGGTCTCCATTGACAAGTTCAACGGGGACAACTACGCGACGTGGAACCGCTACATGCGTGGCGTGTTCCTGACCAAGTCGACGTGGCATGTCGTGAACCGCGAGACGACGCCAAGCTTCACGGACTCGCGGGCCAAGGATGACTACGTCAAATCTAGCAACATCGCGTTCGGACTGATGTTGCTCCACATGGACGCGGACTACCACCATGTGGTCGACGACTGCGAGGAAGCGTGGGTTGCGTGGACGCGCCTGAAGACGTATTGAGGGTTGCTGGTCTTGGGTACTGTGTACCAGTTGTACCAATTAACCGGTTAACCCGAACCGGTCCAATCCGAACCCACGTTGATTATGGTGATTACGGTAAGTTGTTTACGCTACCGATGATTAGACGAGTAGGATGATTGGATGAACACCGGTGAGTGATGGTTGATTAGATGCACTAGGTGATAGGACGCAGGGTCGCGTGTCTATAACAGTAGGATGTAAGCTCCAACAATTCAATCACTTTCGAATCTTCATTCTACCCCTCAAGTGCCTTCGCTCCGGTCCCGCCGTCTGCGACGTCCCTCGCTCCGCTTCGTCCAAGCTTCGTGTCCAAGATCTATACCTTTCATCAGGTTGTGAGCCCAAGCACCATGTCCCTAGCCCAAGACGCCTCGACTAAGGTCTCCATTGACAAGTTCAACGGGGACAACTACGCGACGTGGAACCGCTACATGCGTGGCGTGTTCCTGACCAAGTCGACGTGGCATGTCGTGAACCGCGAGACGACGCCAAGCTTCACGGACTCGCGGGCCAAGGATGACTACGTCAAATCTAGCAACATCGCGTTCGGACTGATGTTGCTCCACATGGACGCGGACTACCACCATGTGGTCGACGACTGCGAGGAAGCGTGGGTTGCGTGGACGCGCCTGAAGACGTATTGAGGGTTGCTGGCCTTGGGTACTGTGTACCAGTTGTACCAATTAACCGGTTAACCCGAACCGGTCCAATCCGAACCCACGTTGATTATGGTGATTACGGTAAGTTGTTTACGCTACCGATGATTAGACGAGTAGGATGATTGGATGAACACCGGTGAGTGATGGTTGATTAGATGCACTAGGTGATAGGACGCAGGGTCGCGTGTCTATAACAGTAGGATGTAAGCTCCAACAATTCAATCACTTTCGAATCTTCATTCTACCCCTCAAGTGCCTTCGCTCCGGTCCCGCCGTCTGCGACGTCCCTCGCTCCGCTTCGTCCAAGCTTCGTGTCCAAGATCTATACCTTTCATCAGGTTGTGAGCCCAAGCACCATGTCCCTAGCCCAAGACGCCTCGACTAAGGTCTCCATTGACAAGTTCAACGGGGACAACTACGCGACGTGGAACCGCTACATGCGTGGCGTGTTCCTGACCAAGTCGACGTGGCATGTCGTGAACCGCGAGACGACGCCAAGCTTCACGGACTCGCGGGCCAAGGATGACTACGTCAAATCTAGCAACATCGCGTTCGGACTGATGTTGCTCCACATGGACGCGGACTACCACCATGTGGTCGACGACTGCGAGGAAGCGTGGGTTGCGTGGACGCGCCTGAAGACGTATTGAGGGTTGCTGGTCTTGGGTACTGTGTACCAGTTGTACCAATTAACCGGTTAACCCGAACCGGTCCAATCCGAACCCACGTTGATTATGGTGATTACGGTAAGTTGTTTACGCTACCGATGATTAGACGAGTAGGATGATTGGATGAACACCGGTGAGTGATGGTTGATTAGATGCACTAGGTGATAGGACGCAGGGTCGCGTGTCTATAACAGTAGGGTGTAAGCTCCAACAATTCAATCACTTTCGAATCTTCATTCTACCCCTCAAGTGCCTTCGCTCCGGTCCCGCCGTCTGCGACGTCCCTCGCTCCGCTTCGTCCAAGCTTCGTGTCCAAGATCTATACCTTTCATCAGGTTGTGAGCCCAAGCACCATGTCCCTAGCCCAAGACGCCTCGACTAAGGTCTCCATTGACAAGTTCAACGGGGACAACTACGCGACGTGGAACCGCTACATGCGTGGCGTGTTCCTGACCAAGTCGACGTGGCATGTCGTGAACCGCGAGACGACGCCAAGCTTCACGGACTCGCGGGCCAAGGATGACTACGTCAAATCTAGCAACATCGCGTTCGGACTGATGTTGCTCCACATGGACGCGGACTACCACCATGTGGTCGACGACTGCGAGGAAGCGTGGGTTGCGTGGACGCGCCTGAAGACGTATTGAGGGTTGCTGGTCTTGGGTACTGTGTACCAGTTGTACCAATTAACCGGTTAACCCGAACCGGTCCAATCCGAACCCACGTTGATTATGGTGATTACGGTAAGTTGTTTACGCTACCGATGATTAGACGAGTAGGATGATTGGATGAACACCGGTGAGTGATGGTTGATTAGATGCACTAGGTGATAGGACGCAGGGTCGCGTGTCTATAACAGTAGGATGTAAGCTCCAACAATTCAATCACTTTCGAATCTTCATTCTACCCCTCAAGTGCCTTCGCTCCGGTCCCGCCGTCTGCGACGTCCCTCGCTCCGCTTCGTCCAAGCTTCGTGTCCAAGATCTATACCTTTCATCAGGTTGTGAGCCCAAGCACCATGTCCCTAGCCCAAGACGCCTCGACTAAGGTCTCCATTGACAAGTTCAACGGGGACAACTACGCGACGTGGAACCGCTACATGCGTGGCGTGTTCCTGACCAAGTCGACGTGGCATGTCGTGAACCGCGAGACGACGCCAAGCTTCACGGACTCGCGGGCCAAGGATGACTACGTCAAATCTAGCAACATCGCGTTCGGACTGATGTTGCTCCACATGGACGCGGACTACCACCATGTGGTCGACGACTGCGAGGAAGCGTGGGTTGCGTGGACGCGCCTGAAGACGTATTGAGGGTTGCTGGCCTTGGGTACTGTGTACCAGTTGTACCAATTAACCGGTTAACCCGAACCGGTCCAATCCGAACCCACGTTGATTATGGTGATTACGGTAAGTTGTTTACGCTACCGATGATTAGACGAGTAGGATGATTGGATGAACACCGGTGAGTGATGGTTGATTAGATGCACTAGGTGATAGGACGCAGGGTCGCGTGTCTATAACAGTAGGATGTAAGCTCCAACAATTCAATCACTTTCGAATCTTCATTCTACCCCTCAAGTGCCTTCGCTCCGGTCCCGCCGTCTGCGACGTCCCTCGCTCCGCTTCGTCCAAGCTTCGTGTCCAAGATCTATACCTTTCATCAGGTTGTGAGCCCAAGCACCATGTCCCTAGCCCAAGACGCCTCGACTAAGGTCTCCATTGACAAGTTCAACGGGGACAACTACGCGACGTGGAACCGCTACATGCGTGGCGTGTTCCTGACCAAGTCGACGTGGCATGTCGTGAACCGCGAGACGACGCCAAGCTTCACGGACTCGCGGGCCAAGGATGACTACGTCAAATCTAGCAACATCGCGTTCGGACTGATGTTGCTCCACATGGACGCGGACTACCACCATGTGGTCGACGACTGCGAGGAAGCGTGGGTTGCGTGGACGCGCCTGAAGACGTATTGAGGGTTGCTGGTCTTGGGTACTGTGTACCAGTTGTACCAATTAACCGGTTAACCCGAACCGGTCCAATCCGAACCCACGTTGATTATGGTGATTACGGTAAGTTGTTTACGCTACCGATGATTAGACGAGTAGGATGATTGGATGAACACCGGTGAGTGATGGTTGATTAGATGCACTAGGTGATAGGACGCAGGGTCGCGTGTCTATAACAGTAGGATGTAAGCTCCAACAATTCAATCACTTTCGAATCTTCATTCTACCCCTCAAGTGCCTTCGCTCCGGTCCCGCCGTCTGCGACGTCCCTCGCTCCGCTTCGTCCAAGCTTCGTGTCCAAGATCTATACCTTTCATCAGGTTGTGAGCCCAAGCACCATGTCCCTAGCCCAAGACGCCTCGACTAAGGTCTCCATTGACAAGTTCAACGGGGACAACTACGCGACGTGGAACCGCTACATGCGTGGCGTGTTCCTGACCAAGTCGACGTGGCATGTCGTGAACCGCGAGACGACGCCAAGCTTCACGGACTCGCGGGCCAAGGATGACTACGTCAAATCTAGCAACATCGCGTTCGGACTGATGTTGCTCCACATGGACGCGGACTACCACCATGTGGTCGACGACTGCGAGGAAGCGTGGGTTGCGTGGACGCGCCTGAAGACGTATTGAGGGTTGCTGGTCTTGGGTACTGTGTACCAGTTGTACCAATTAACCGGTTAACCCGAACCGGTCCAATCCGAACCCACGTTGATTATGGTGATTACGGTAAGTTGTTTACGCTACCGATGATTAGACGAGTAGGATGATTGGATGAACACCGGTGAGTGATGGTTGATTAGATGCACTAGGTGATAGGACGCAGGGTCGCGTGTCTATAACAGTAGGATGTAAGCTCCAACAATTCAATCACTTTCGAATCTTCATTCTACCCCTCAAGTGCCTTCGCTCCGGTCCCGCCGTCTGCGACGTCCCTCCCTCCGCTTCGTCCAAGCTTCGTGTCCAAGATCTATACCTTTCATCAGGTTGTGAGCCCAAGCACCATGTCCCTAGCCCAAGACGCCTCGACTAAGGTCTCCATTGACAAGTTCAACGGGGACAACTACGCGACGTGGAACCGCTACATGCGTGGCGTGTTCCTGACCAAGTCGACGTGGCATGTCGTGAACCGCGAGACGACGCCAAGCTTCACGGACTCGCCGGCCAAGGATGACTACGTCAAATCTAGCAACATCGCGTTCGGACTGATGTTGCTCCACATGGACGCGGACTACCACCATGTGGTCGACGACTGCGAGGAAGCGTGGGTTGCGTGGACGCGCCTGAAGACGTATTGAGGGTTGCTGGCCTTGGGTACTGTGTACCAGTTGTACCAATTAACCGGTTAACCCGAACCGGTCCAATCCGAACCCACGTTGATTATGGTGATTACGGTAAGTTGTTTACGCTACCGATGATTAGACGAGTAGGATGATTGGATGAACACCGGTGAGTGATGGTTGATTAGATGCACTAGGTGATAGGACGCAGGGTCGCGTGTCTATAACAGTAGGATGTAAGCTCCAACAATTCAATCACTTTCGAATCTTCATTCTACCCCTCAAGTGCCTTCGCTCCGGTCCCGCCGTCTGCGACGTCCCTCCCTCCGCTTCGTCCAAGCTTCGTGTCCAAGATCTATACCTTTCATCAGGTTGTGAGCCCAAGCACCATGTCCCTAGCCCAAGACGCCTCGACTAAGGTCTCCATTGACAAGTTCAACGGGGACAACTACGCGACGTGGAACCGCTACATGCGTGGCGTGTTCCTGACCAAGTCGACGTGGCATGTCGTGAACCGCGAGACGACGCCAAGCTTCACGGACTCGCGGGCCAAGGATGACTACGTCAAATCTAGCAACATCGCGTTCGGACTGATGTTGCTCCACATGGACGCGGACTACCACCATGTGGTCGACGACTGCGAGGAAGCGTGGGTTGCGTGGACGCGCCTGAAGACGTATTGAGGGTTGCTGGCCTTGGGTACTGTGTACCAGTTGTACAAATTAACCGGTTAACCCGAACCGGTCCAATCCGAACCCACGTTGATTATGGTGATTACGGTAAGTTGTTTACGCTACCGATGATTAGACGAGTAGGATGATTGGATGAACACCGGTGAGTGATGGTTGATTAGATGCACTAGGTGATAGGACGCAGGGTCGCGTGTCTATAACAGTAGGATGTAAGCTCCAACAATTCAATCACTTTCGAATCTTCATTCTACCCCTCAAGTGCCTTCGCTCCGGTCCCGCCGTCTGCGACGTCCCTCCCTCCGCTTCGTCCAAGCTTCGTGTCCAAGATCTATACCTTTCATCAGGTTGTGAGCCCAAGCACCATGTCCCTAGCCCAAGACGCCTCGACTAAGGTCTCCATTGACAAGTTCAACGGGGACAACTACGCGACGTGGAACCGCTACATGCGTGGCGTGTTCCTGACCAAGTCGACGTGGCATGTCGTGAACCGCGAGACGACGCCAAGCTTCACGGACTCGCGGGCCAAGGATGACTACGTCAAATCTAGCAACATCGCGTTCGGACTGATGTTGCTCCACATGGACGCGGACTACCACCATGTGGTCGACGACTGCGAGGAAGCGTGGGTTGCGTGGACGCGCCTGAAGACGTATTGAGGGTTGCTGGCCTTGGGTACTGTGTACCAGTTGTACCAATTAACCGGTTAACCCGAACCGGTCCAATCCGAACCCACGTTGATTATGGTGATTACGGTAAGTTGTTTACGCTACCGATGATTAGACGAGTAGGATGATTGGATGAACACCGGTGAGTGATGGTTGATTAGATGCACTAGGTGATAGGACGCAGGGTCGCGTGTCTATAACAGTAGGATGTAAGCTCCAACAATTCAATCACTTTCGAATCTTCATTCTACCCCTCAAGTGCCTTCGCTCCGGTCCCGCCGTCTGCGACGTCCCTCCCTCCGCTTCGTCCAAGCTTCGTGTCCAAGATCTATACCTTTCATCAGGTTGTGAGCCCAAGCACCATGTCCCTAGCCCAAGACGCCTCGACTAAGGTCTCCATTGACAAGTTCAACGGGGACAACTACGCGACGTGGAACCGCTACATGCGTGGCGTGTTCCTGACCAAGTCGACGTGGCATGTCGTGAACCGCGAGACGACGCCAAGCTTCACGGACTCGCGGGCCAAGGATGACTACGTCAAATCTAGCAACATCGCGTTCGGACTGATGTTGCTCCACATGGACGCGGACTACCACCATGTGGTCGACGACTGCGAGGAAGCGTGGGTTGCGTGGACGCGCCTGAAGACGTATTGAGGGTTGCTGGTCTTGGGTACTGTATACCAGTTGTACCAATTAACCGGTTAACCCGAACCGGCCCAATCCGAACCCACGTTGATTATGGTGATTACGGTAAGTTGTTTACGCTACCGATGATTAGACGAGTAGGATGATTGGATGAACACCGGTGAGTGATGGTTGATTAGATGCACTAGGTGATAGGACGCAGGGTCGCGTGTCTATAACAGTAGGGTGTAAGCTCCAACAATTCAATCACTTTCGAATCTTCATTCTACCCCTCAAGTGCCTTCGCTCCGGTCCCGCCGTCTGCGACGTCCCTCCCTCCGCTTCGTCCAAGCTTCGTGTCCAAGATCTATACCTTTCATCAGGTTGTGAGCCCAAGCACCATGTCCCTAGCCCAAGACGCCTCGACTAAGGTCTCCATTGACAAGTTCAACGGGGACAACTACGCGACGTGGAACCGCTACATGCGTGGCGTGTTCCTGACCAAGTCGACGTGGCATGTCGTGAACCGCGAGACGACGCCAAGCTTCACGGACTCGCGGGCCAAGGATGACTACGTCAAATCTAGCAACATCGCGTTCGGACTGATGTTGTTTCACATGGACGCGGACTACCACCATGTGGTCGACGACTGCGAGGAAGCTTGGGTTGCGTGGACGCGCCTGAAGACGCTGTACGGTGGTTCGCAGAAGGCTGGACGCATCTACCTGAAGCGCCAACTCTTCAGCATGGAGATGTCGGAAGGCGGCAACGTCTTGCATCATTGCAACGAGGTCCTCAACATCAGCGCCAAGCTCAGCAGCATCGGCGCCAAGATGGAGGATGAGGACGTGGCGATCTGCCTGTTGCGCAGCCTCCCCAAGAGCTACGAGAACGTCGTGCTGAACTTGGAGATGAGCAGCGCTGAACTACGATCGCAAGACGTCGTGAAGGTGCTCACGAATGAGCACATCAAGAGACAAGGCGAGAAGACGGCGACGGTGAAAACGGTGAAAACGGAGGACGCGGCCAGGCGTTCAGCATCGACCGAGTGTCTCGCCAGTGCACGTACTGTGGGAAATTGGGGCACACGATGGACAAGTGCTGGACCAAGCAGAAGGACGAGAATCGGGGCCCAAGACGCGGCGGCAACGGCCGTGGACGCGGGGCCAACAATACCCAGTGGAGGAACGACGACGCCAGCTACAACTACGACTACGGCTATGATCGAGTGGCGTTCGCGGTCTCACTGGAGTGTGGCATTTCGACGAGCAAGTATATGCTCGGGATGTGGGCGGTCGACAGTGGCGCAACGCACCACATCTGCAACGACAAGGCCAAGTTCGCCCATTTGATTGAGCGGAACGAAGGCAAACTTTCGGTGGCCGACGGCAACAAGGCGGCCATCATGGGTGTGGGGACCATCGTGGAACAAGTGGTTCTGCCCAACGGCGACGAGCGCGACATCGAGATCAAGAACGCGCTGTACGTGCCGAGCATGAGCAAGAATCTGCTCTCGGTGCCACAGATCAACAAGAGTGGTCTGTTCCAAGTCGTGTTCGACGGCACCCAGATGCGCGTCGCGCACAAGGCCTCCAAGCAAGTGGTGGCGGCGGCAAACCTCGTGGATGGACTCTACTGGCTCCAGACTCCTCAGCGATCGGCGAATGCGGCGACCAGTGGGAAGACGGTCGACTTACACGCGCGTATGGGTCACGCTCCGGTGGAGGTGCTTCGCAAGATGGTCGACAACAACATGATCAAGGACGCGAAGGCACCTTCCAAGTCGAGTGGACCAAGCGTGTGTCGCGGCTGCCAGCAAGGGAAAATGGTCCAGAAGCCGTTCCGAAGCAACCGTGACAAGCGTCGCTACGACACGTTCGAGCTGCTCCACTTCGACGTGTGCGGCCCCATGGAAGAAGAGTCACTGGGTGACAGTAAGTATCTGCTGCTGATCGTGGACGAAGCCAGCGGATGCATGAAGGGGTTCTGTCTGCGTGCCAAGTCAGAGAGCGAAGACTGCATCCAGACGTACATCATAAAGGTGCAGAAGCAGTTCGGCAAGAAGGTCAAGTTTGTGCGGCACGACGGAGCTCGTGAGTTTGCGACCAACTCGCTCAAGGACTTCTACGAAGACGAAGGCATCAAGCAGCAAACCACGGTTCCGTACGCGCACCAGACTAACGGCACGGCAGAGCGAGCTATCAGGACTATTGTCACGATCGGCCGCAGCATGCTGCATCACGCCAAGCTGGACAAGTGTTTCTAAGCTGAGGCGGCCATGACGGCCATCTACGTGAAAAATCGTCTGCCGTCACCCAAGATCGAACACAAGACTCCGTTCGAGATCGTGTACAAGTCCAAGCCGAGTGTGAAGCACATGCATGTGTTCGGCTGCCAGACGTACATCCTGACGCCGAAGGAAAGACGGCGCAAGTGGGATCCCAAGGCTCGCGCCGGGCTGTTCCTCGGCTACGAAGAAGTGTCCAAGGCGTATCGAGTCTATGACATCGAGGCGGGGCAGGTGGTTATCAGTCGCGATGTCAACTTCGATGAGTCGACCTTTGACCTTTCACCGACAATTTCCGATGAAGATGTCGACGAGCTGGACTTCGAATCGCTCGACATCGACACTGATGGTTCCCGCCAGACAGAGTACACGCAGGCAGGGAAGCGCAAGAGCCGCCCGAGTGACGAAGATGAAGCTGCCAGAAGACCGCGAGCTGTGCGTCATCGACCTGGACTGGAAGAAGCAAGTGCACCGAGCTACTCCTCTCCGCACCGAGCAGACGCAGAAGAAAAGTATGGAGATGAAGATGACGATTCGACTTCACCAGTGTTTTGGCGTGCAAGTGCCAATGCCGTCGAAGCAGGCGATCCATCCGAGCCGACGACGTTTCAAGAGGCGGTGAATGGCCCGGACCAAGTGCACTGGCGCAAGGCGATCCGCGCGGAGCTCAAGTCGATGCGACTGCGTGGTGTGTTTCGAGCTGCCAAGTTGCCTAACGGACAACGCGCCATCGGTACCAAGTGAGTGTTCAAGATCAAGCGCAAAGCGGACGGCTCGATCGAGAAGTACAAGGCGCGCCTCGTGGCCAAGGGCTTCAAGCAGAAGTACGGCATCGACTACACCGAGACGTTCTCGCCCGTGGTCAAGTATGTGACGCTGCGCATGGTGATCGCGATTGCCAAGTATTTTGGCTGGCCCCTCGACCAACTCGACGTGGTGACAGCATTCCTGTACGGGATAATGAAGGAGCTGGTGTTCTGCGTGGTTCCGGAAGGCGTCGAACTGGATTGTGACTTCGCCTGCCTGGAACTGGTGAAGGCCATCTACGGTCTCAAACAAGCTTCGCGCGTGTGGAACGAGACCTTCGACGAGTTCGTGTGCTCCATCGGCTTCCAAGTGTCGGCGTTCGACCCATGCCTCTACATCAAGGTGGTGGACGGTCACTGCGTGCTTGTACTGGTGTACGTGGACGACGTACTGATTACCGGGAGTTCGCCCGAGCTGATCGCACGCATGAAGACCGACCTGAAGACGCGCTTCGAGATGACCGACAGCGGCAAGTGCGCGTTTGTTCTTGGGATCGAGCTGGTGGACGGCCCGGACGGCAGCGTGACCATGTGCCAGCGGCGATACGTGGACGACATCCTGAAGCGCTTCACCATGGACGCGTGCAAGGCCGTGGTGAGTCCGGTGGACATGAGCACTCGACTTGTTCCAAGCGACGCGGCGACCAAGGTGAACTCTCCGTTTCGCGAAGCTGTTGGTGCTCTGATGCACCTGACGACCGCCACGCGCCCAGACATCGCGTACGCCGTTGGCTATGTATCGCGCTTCATGGAGAACCCCCAAGAGGAACACTGGGTTGCGGTCAAGCGTATCTTTCGCTACCTGCAAGGCACCAAGACGCATTGGATCTGCTTCAAGCCGGGCGACAAGATCGACTTTCGTGGCTACTCGGACGCGGACTGGGCCGGCGACCTCGCCGACCGCAAGTCCACTTCAGGCTACACATTCATGCTCATGAGTGCGCCTGTGAGCTGGGGAAGCAAGAAGCAATCAAGTGTGTCGCTGTCCACGAGCGAAGCGGAGTACATCGCGCTCAGTCTGGTTATCCAAGAAGGCAAGTGGATTCATCGCCTGCTATGCGAGATTCCCACGTCGATGCCCATCTCGTACCCACAATCTTGTACCCATGCGACACCGTCCCGTAATCACATGTCTCGCAATCACCTGTCTCGTAATCACATGAATGCGTGAGTGCCACTGAGTGAAGGTCGTACCAGTGTCTACTGGTACACCGTGGCAGGTCGAGGCGCCTTCTTGACAACACTCCCACTCGACTCGGCCGTAGTTATGCCTTGAACTCTAAGCCCTTGGATACCGAGCTTGCTCCGTAGGAAGTCGAACTGCACAGTGGTGATCGGCTTGGTCATCAGGTCTGCCAGCATGTCCTTGGTCGAACAGTACTCCAACACCACTTGGCCGTCTTCTACCTTCTGACGCACGAAGTGGTAGCGAATGTCGATGTGCTTGGTGCGCTTGTGGAACTCCGGGTTCTTGGCCAACGCGATGGAGCCTTGGTTGTCCTCGTAGATCTTGACAGCCGACTTGGTCTCCATCTCGCCGATCTCACACAGAAATGCCTTGAGCCAAATAGCCTGCTGTGTAGCCTCCGTCAACGCCATGTACTCGGCCTCCGTCGACGATAGCGCCACCGTCCGCTGCTTCTTGCTTCTCCAGCTGATGCATCCGCCGTTCATCATGAACGCGTAGCCGCTTGTACTCCGTCGAGTCTCGATGTCGCCGGCCCAGTCCGCATCCGAATAGCCTTGGAGTCCGTCCTCGCTTCCAGCCTGAAACTCGATGCCATGCGTCTTCGTGCCTTGGATGTAGCGGAACACCCTCTTGAGCGCTTGCCAGTGTGTCGGACACGGATCCGCGGCGAACTGGCTGAGAACTCCCACTGCGGCTGCGAGGTCCGGTCGAGTCCCCACCATCAGGTACATCAAACACCCGACGGCATTCCGGTACGGCACCTTCGCCATGGTCTCTTCGTGCTTGCAACCTCCTTCGCACATGACCTTGGTCAACTTGAGTCCCGGGTCTTGTGGTGTCTTGACCGGGTTGCTCTTCTCCATGCTGAACTTCTCCAGGATGTCCTTCGCAAACTTGGTCTGTCGCACCGACACATTTCCGGTCTTGGGATCTTGGTCGATTTCCATGCCGAGGAAGTACTTGAGCTGACCCATGTCCGTCATCTCAAACCGCACGCTGAGCGCCTCCTTGGTCGACTTGAGCAGGTCGTCGTTGTTGCTTGCCAGGATCAAGTCGTCCACGTACAGCGCCACGAAGATCATGTCTTGGTCATTGCGCTTGACGTAGATGCAGTGATCCGCCTCACACTTCTTGAACCCCAGCTCCAGCATGAAGTTGTCGATGGTCTGGTTCCACATCCGCGGCGACTGCTTCAGACCGTAAAGCGAACGCTTGAGCTTGCACACGAAGTCCGGGTGCGCCTCGTCAACGTAGCCGTCCGGCTGCACCATGTAGATGTCTTCGTCCAGCCAGCCGTTCAGGAACGCCGTCTTCACATCCATCTGGTGCACCGTGAGATTGTACTTGGCCGCCAGACTGAGCAAGATCCTAATGGACGTGAACTTGGCCACCGGCGCGAACGTCTCTTCATAGTCAATGCCGAACTTCTGCAAGAATCCCTTGGCCACCAGACGCGCCTTGAACCGCTCGATGTCTCCAGCCTGGTTTTCCTTGATCCGAAACACCCATCTGCAGCCGATCGCCTTGCGTCCCTTCGGCAATGGCACCAACACCCACGTCTCGTTCTTGCGAAGAGAGTTGATCTCCGAGTCGCACGCTTCTTTCCACTTGGCCGAGTTGCAGGATTCCATCGCCGATACGAACGTAGTCGGCATTTCTCCCACTGAATCCACAACGAAGGCCGCGTCGAAGCCTTCTTCTTTCGCGATGGCTGACATCTCGTCCAGCGTTTGTTGCCGACTGTGCCGCTTGGACCTTGGGATCTCCACCGCTTCCTCCAACGACCGCGTCCGCTGGTGCCGCTTGCTGCCGGGTTCGAAGTCTTCGTCCCGCGCAGCTTCTTCTTCGTCGTCCTCTTCCGATCCGGACGATGCTTCTTGGTCCGTGCCAACTTCTTCTTGAAGTTCCACGACCGCTTCTTCTTGATCCAACTTGCGTCTCCCACCGTCGAAGACGTCTTCCATGAACTGCGCATCGCGGCTCACTAGCACGCGACCGCTCTTCATCTCTTCAAACCGATACGCTTTCTCATGTTCCGAGTACCCGAGAAACCGACAACGCACCGACCGAGCGTCAAACTTGGTGCGTTTCTCCTTCGGGACCGTCACATACGCATGGCAACCGAACACCTTCAGGTTCGCCAACAGCGGTTTCTTCCTCGTCCATACTTGGTGTGGCGACTTGTCGTGGGTGGTGGAGCGTGTCGGACACCGATTCCGGAGGAACGTCGCCGTCACCACCGCTTCACCCCAATACGACTTCGACAGTCCGGCATGTTCCAACATGCAGCGCGCACATTCCACCAACGTCCGGTTCATCCGCTCGGCCACTCCGTTCAGTTGAGGCGTGTACGGCGGAGTGAACTTCTGCACGATACCCCGTTCGCTGCAGAACTTGGCCATTTCACGAGACTTGTACTCGCCACCGTTGTCGCTACGGAGCTGCTTCACACGGAGCGTTCTCACGCGACCACCCGTCTGAGTTTCGGCAAACGCCACAAACTCCGCGAACTTGGCAGCCACCTCCGACTTGTTCCGCAGCAAGTATACCACACAAAAGTGCGAGTACTCGTCGATGAACGTGACGAAGTACCGCTTGCCACTGAACGTCGGCGTTTTCATGGGACCGCAGACGTCACTGTGGATGACTTCCAACAGCTTCTTGGCGCGGCTCGGTGACTTAGGCATATAGCTCACTCGCGTTTGCTTGCCGAGTGCACACCCATCACACAACTCCCACTGCTTCACAGCCGTCATCTTCATCCCAACACCATAACCCTTCTTGACGATGGCGTCTAGACCGCCATGGCCAATGTGACCAAGTCGAAGGTGCCAGAGGTATGACGTGGTGTCCCTTTTGCGTTCCTTCGGACTTGACACATTCGCCTCGTCAGTCATGATAGGCGTCATGCACAACTTGAACAGTCCCTTGCCTTCACTTGCTCCGAGCTTCCACTTGATGTTCTTCGTCTCGGCGAAACACCCGTCGCGCTTGAACGTGACAGGCCCAACATCCTTAGTGAAACGCCCGACCGAAAACAAGTTCCGCGACAACTTGGGAATGTGCCACACACCGGTGAGCACACCCTTCTTGATCCCGCGTGGAGTCTTCATCGACATGATAATGTCGCCACTGCCGACTGCTTGAACCACTCCGTCGTCCGCGAGATGCACGTCCACCGGAGTCATCTTCTTGTAGTTCTTCATGTACTCTTTCGAGTACGTCATGTGCTGCGTCGCACCCGAGTCGACCAGCCAAACTTCACTCGACTTGGTGGCTCCACCACCAACCGAAAACAGGTAGTCGCCGTCGAACTCCTCTTCATCTTCATTCGCCACATTCGCTCGCTGTGGCTTCTGTCGATCCGCGTTCTCACGAATCCTCACGGGACACTTGGCGATCCAATGACCTTGTTCACCACAGTAGTGACACGCACTGGCTTTTTGCGCTTGTCGTCCCTTGCTCTTCCCATTGCCGCTTGTCATGAACGCTTGACCCCCGTGCGCGGTTCCTTCAGCACCGCCACCTTGTTCCTTGCGCTTCAAGTCTTCATGCAGCAGTCGAGCCGTCACGAGTTCCCACGTCAGCGAGTCAGCTCTCGACTCCAACGCCGTGATGAGGAACTGGTACGACTCGTTCAAACTTGCCAGAAGCGTGATCACCAAGTCGTCCTCACTGACCGGAGCGCCCACTGCGTCGAGCTGTTCCGCCAGCGTCTTGATCTTGTTGATGTGTTCCAACACATCATCACCTTCCGCCATCATCGTCGTGAAGAACCGTCGACGAAGGAAGAGCTTGTTGGCCAAACTCTTCTTCTCGAAGTGTCCTTCCATTCTTGACCATGCATCGAACGCATCCCTCGCCGACCGAACTAGCGGCAACTGCGAATCCACCATCGCGAGACAGATGATCGCCAGCGCCTTGCGAGACTTCCTCTTGAACGTCGTCTGGTCCAGCGTCGTAGCGCAGTGCTCCAGCTTGATCTCTCCGCACGTCACTTCCCACAGGTCGCGCTCCTCGAGCACCATGCGCATCTTGAACTTCCACGTGTGGAAGTTGGTTCCGTCGAACTTGTTGATACGGGAGGTCGTGGTCGAGGTGGTGTCCATGGCGAAAGCGTAGTCGGAGTCTTCAGCAGGGAATACGGGGCTTGGGCTCATAACCAAAAGTCAAGGTCGTTTGAGCACTAGATGTCGAAATGCAAAGTGATTGATTTAGGTCCTTAGTTCGCTAACTGCTTGCTACCTCTAAGCCTACTGGATTCTCTCCTGGATACACACTACTGGATTCCTAACTGGATACTGAGTTACCTTAGCCAATCAGAGGCTGCCACGTCGATGCCCATCTTGTACCCACAATCTTGTACCCATGCGACACCGTCCCGTAATCACATGTCTCGCAATCACCTGTCTCGTAATCACGTGAATGCGTGAGTGCCACTGAGTGAAGGTCGTACCAGTGTCTACTGGTACACCGTGGCAGGTCGAGGCGCCTTCTTGACAACACGTAGAAGGCCTTGAGCGAGTTGGTCGCGAACTCACGGGCTCCGTCGTGCCGCACAAACTTGACCTTCTTGCCGAACTGCGTCTGCACCTTCGTGACGTACATCTTGATGCAGGCCTCGCTCTCCGACTTGGCACGCAGGCAGAAACCCTTCATGCATCCGCTGGCTTCGTCCACGATCAGCAGCAGATACTTGCTGTCACCCAGTGACTCTTCTTCCATGGGGCCGTACACGTCGAAGTGGAGCAGCTCGAACGTGTCGTAGCGACGCTTGTCACGGTTGCTTGGGAACGGCGTCTGGACCATTTTCCCTTGCTGGCAGCCGCGACACACGCTTGGTCCACTCGACTTGGAAGGTGCCTTCGCGTCCTTGATCATGTGGTTGTCGACCATCTTGCGAAGCACCTCCACCGGAGCGTGACCCATACGCGCGTGCAGGTCGACAATCTTGCCACTCGTCGCCGCATTCGCCGATCGCTGAGGCGTCTGGAGCCAGTAGAGTCCATCCACGAGGTTTGCCGTCACCACCACTTGCTTGGAGCCCTTGTGCGCAATCTGCATCTTGGTGCCGTCGAACACGACTTGGAACAGACCACTCTTGTTGATCTGTGTCACCGAGAGCAGATTCTTGCTCATGCTCGGCACGTACAGCGCGTTCTTGATCTCGATGTCGCGCTCGTCGCCGTTAGGCAGAACCACTTGTTCCACGATGGTCCCCACACCCATGATGACCGCCTTGTTGCCGTCGGCCACCGAAAGTTCGCCTTCGTTCCGCTCAATCAAATGGGCGAACTTGGCCTTGTCGTTGCAGATGTGGTGCGTTGCGCCACTGTCGACAGCCCACATCCCGAGCATATACTTGCTCGTCGAAATGCCACACTCCAGTGAGACCGCGAACGCCACTCGATCATAGCCGTAGTCGTAGTTGTAGCTGGCGTCGTCGTTCCTCCACTGGGTATTGTTGGCCCCGCGTCCACGGCCGTTGCCGCCGCGTCTTGGGCCCCGATTCTCGTCCTTCTGCTTGGTCCAGCACTTGTCCATCGTGTGCCCCAATTTCCCACAGTACGTGCACTGGCGAGACACTCGGTCGATGTTGAACGCCTGGCCGCGTCCTCCGTTTTCACCGTTTTCACCGTCGCCGTCTTCTCGCCTTGTCTCTTGATGTGCTCATTCGTGAGCACCTTCACGACGTCTTGCGATCGTAGTTCAGCGCTGCTCATCTCCAAGTTCAGCACGACGTTCTCGTAGCTCTTGGGGAGGCTGCGCAACAGGCAGATCGCCACGTCCTCATCCTCCATCTTGGCGCCGATGCTGCTGAGCTTGGCGCTGATGTTGAGGACCTCGTTGCAATGATGCAAGACGTTGCCGCCTTCCGACATCTCCATGCTGAAGAGTTGGCGCTTCAGGTAGATGCGTCCAGCCTTCTGCGAACCACCGTACAGCGTCTTCAGGCGCGTCCACGCAACCCAAGCTTCCTCGCAGTCGTCGACCACATGGTGGTAGTCCGCGTCCATGTGGAGCAACATCAGTCCGAACGCGATGTTGCTCGACTTGACGTAGTCGTCCTTGGCCTGCGAGTCCGTGAAGCTTGGCGTCGTCTCGCGGTTCACGACATGCCACGTCGACTTGGTCAGGAACACGCCACGCATGTAGCGGTTCCACGTCGCGTAGTTGTCCCCGTTGAACTTGTCAATGGAGACCTTAGTCGAGGCGTCTTGGGCTAGGGACATGGTGCTTGGGCTCACAACCTGATGAAAGGTATAGATCTTGGACACGAAGCTTGGACGAAGCGGAGGGAGGGACGTCGCAGACGGCGGGACCGGAGCGAAGGCACTTGAGGGGTAGAATGAAGATTCGAAAGTGATTGAATTGTTGGAGCTTACATCCTACTGTTATAGACACGCGACCCTGCGTCCTATCACTTAGTGCATCTAATCAACCATCACTCACCGGTGTTCATCCAATCATCCTACTCGTCTAATCATTGGTGGCGTAAACAACTTACCGTAATCACCATAATCAACATGGGTTCGGATTGGACCGGTTCGGGTTAACCGGTTAATGGGTACAAACGGTACACAGTACCCAAGACCAGCAACCCTCAATACGCCCCCTCAATGCGATGTCCCACGAATGCCGAGAGCCACCGTCAGATCCGTGTGACGTGGTCCCGCAAGCGCCTTCGTCATGATGTCCGCTAGCATCACAGAAGTCTCGCAGTACTGGAGCTTGACTTCACCGCGCTTGACTTCATCGCGGATGTGGTGGTACTTGATGTCGATGTGCTTGGCGCGACCGTGGTTCACTGGGTTCTTCGTCATCTTGATGCACGACTGGTTGTCTTCGCGGATCATGAGTTCGGGTCCAGTCTCATTAGCGGCTGCCAGAATCTCGCATAGCAGGCGATGAATCCACTTGCCTTCTTGGATAGCCAGACTGAGCGCGATGTACTCCGCTTCGCTCGTGGACAGCGACACACTTGATTGCTTCTTGCTTCCCCAGCTCACAGGCGCACTCATGAGCATGAACGTGTAGCCTGAAGTGGACTTGCGGTCGGCGAGGTCGCCGGCCCAGTCCGCGTCCGAGTAGCCACGAAAGTCGATCTTGTCGCCCGGCTTGAAGCAGATCCCATGCGTCTTGGTGCCTTGCAGGTAGCGAAAGATACGCTTGACCGCAACCCAGTGTTCCTCTTGGGGGTTCTCCATGAAGCGCGATACATAGCCAACGGCGTACGCGATGTCTGGGCGCGTGGCGGTCATCAGGTGCATCAGAGCACCAACAGCTTCGCGAAACGAAGCGTTCACCTTGGTCGCCGCGTCGCTTGGAACAAGTCGAGTGCTCATGTCCACCGGACTCACCACGGCCTTGCACTCGTCCATGGCGAAGCGCTTCAGGATGTCGTCCACGTATCGCCGCTGGCACATGGTCACGCTGCCGTCCGGGCCGTCCACCAACTCGATCCCAAGAACAAACGCGCACTTGCCGCTGTCGGTCATCTCGAAGCGCGTCTTCAGGTCGGTCTTCGTGCGTGCGATCAGCTCGGGCGAACTCCCGGTAATCAGTACGTCGTCCACGTACACCAGTACAAGCACGCAGTGACCGTCCACCACCTTGATGTAGAGGCATGGGTCGAACGCCGACACTTGGAAGCCGATGGAGCACACGAACTCGTCGAAGGTCTCGTTCCACACGCGCGAAGCTTGCTTGAGACCGTAGATGGCCTTCACCAGTTCCAGGCAGTCGAAGTCACCATCCAGTTCGACGCCTTCCGGAACCACGCAGAAGACCACCTCCTTCATTATCCCGTACAGGAATGCTGTCACCACGTCGAGTTGGTCGAGGAGCCAGCCAAAATACTTGGCAATTGCGATCACCATGCGCAGCGCCACATACTTGACCACGGGCGAGAACGTCTCGGTGTAGTCGATGCCGTACTTCTGCTTGAAGCCCTTGGCCACGAGGCGCGCCTTGTACTTCTCGATCGAGCCGTCCGCTTTGCGCTTGATCTTGAACACCCACTTGGTACCGATGGCGCGTTGTCCGTTAGGCAACTTGGCAGCTCGAAACACACCACGCAGTCGCATCGACTTGAGCTCCGCGCAGATCGCCTTGCGCCAGTGCACTTGATCAGGACCGTTCACAGCCTCTTGGAACGTCGTCGGCTCCGATAGATCGGCTGCTGCTTCCACAGCGTTGGCACTGGCACGCCAAAACACTGGAGGCGTCGAGTCGTCGTCTTCATCTTGGTCCCCAGACTTTTCTTCTTCGTCGGGGTCGGCTCGGCGCGAGGAGGATACGTCCGGCTCACTTGCTTCTTCTAAGCCAGCTCGGTGGCGAACGGGGCGCGATCTTCTGGCAGTGTCGTCGTCGCCACTCGGTCGGTACTTGCGCTTCCCCGCCTGCTTGAAGCTCGTTTGGCGCGGTCCATCGTTGTCGTCCAGGTCCAGCGCGTCCAGGTCCAGCACAGCATCATCGACGTCTTCATCCGAAGTATGCGTCGAAAGTCCAAAGGTGGACTCATCGAAGTTGACATCGCGACTGATAACCACCTGCCCCGCCTCGATGTCATAAACTCGATACGCCTTGGACACTTCTTCGTAGCCGAGGAACAGCCCGGCGCGAGCCTTGGGGTCCCACTTGCGCCGTCTTTCCTTCGGCGTCAGGATGTACGTCTGGCATCCAACACACGCATGTGCTTCACACTCGGCTTGGACTTGTAAACGATCTCGAACGGAGTCTTGTGTTCGATCTTGGGTGATGGCAGACGATTCTTCACGTAGATGGCTGTCATGGCCGCCTCAGCCCAGAAACTCTTGTCCAGCTTGGCGTGATGCAGCATGCTGCGGGCAATCGTGACGATGGTCCGGATGGCGCGTTCTGCCGTGCCGTTGGTCTGGTGCGCGTACGGAACCGTGGTTTGCTGCTCGATGCCTTCGACTTCGTAGAAGGCCTTGAGCGAGTTGGTCGCGAGCTCACGGGCTCCGTCGTGCCGCACAAACTTGACCTTCTTGCCGAACTGCTTCTGCACCTTCATGATGTACGTCTGGATGCAGTCCTCGCTCTCTGACTTGGCACGCAGACAGAACCCCTTCATGCATCCGCTGGCTTCGTCCACGATCAGCAGCAGATACTTGCTGCCACCCAGTGACTCTTCTTCCATGGGGCCGCACACGTCGAAGTGGAGCAGCTCGAACGTGTCGTAACGACGCTTGTCACGGTTGCTTGGGAACGGCTTCTGGACCATTTTCCCTTGCTGGCAGCCGCGACACACGCTTGGTCCACTCGACTTGGAAGGTGCCTTCGCGTCCTTGATCATGTTGTTGTCGACCATCTTGCGAAGCACCTCCACCGGAGCGTGACCCATACGCGCGTGTAAGTCGACCGTCTTCCCACTGGTCGCCGCATTCGCCGATCGCTGAGGCGTCATCAGCCAGTAGAGTCCATCCACGAGGTTTGCCGCCGCCACCACTTGCTTGGAGGCCTTGTGCGCAATCTGCATCTGGGTGCCGTCGAACACGACTTGGAACAGACCACTCTTGTTGATCTGTGTCACCGAGAGCAGATTCTTGCTCATGCTCGGCACGTACAGCGCGTTCTTGATCTCGATGTCGCGCTCGTCGCCGTTAGGCAGAACCACTTGTTCCACGATGGTCCCCACACCCATGATGGCCGCCTTGTTGCCGTCGGCCACCGAAAGTTCGCCTTCGTTCCGCTTAATCAAATGGGCGAACTTGGCCTTGTCGTTGCAGATGTGGTGCGTTGCGCCGCTGTCGACCGCCCACATCCCGAGCACAGTCTTGCCCGTCGAAATGCCACACTCCAGTGAGACCGCGAACGCCACTCGATCATAGCCGTAGTCGTAGTTGTAGCTGGCGTCATCGTTCCTCCACTGGGTATTGTTGGCCCCGCGTCCACGGCCATTGCCATTGCCGCCGCGTCTTGGGCCCCGATTCTCGTCCTTCTGCTTGGTCCAGCACTTGTCAATCGTGTGCCCCAATTTCCCGCAGTACGTACACTGGCGAGACTCTCGGTCGGTGTTGAACGCCTTGGCCGCATTCTCCGTCTTCACCGTCGCCGTCTTCTTGCCTTGTCTCTTGATGTGCTCATTCGTCAGCACCTTCACGACGTCTTGCGATCGTAGTTCAGCGCTGCTCATCTCCAAGTTCAGCACGACGTTCTCGTAGCTCTTGGGGAGGCTGCGCAACAGGCAGATCGCCACGTCCTCATCCTCCATCTTGGCGCCGATGCTGCTGAGCTTGGCGCTGATGTTGAGGACCTCGTTGCAATGATGCAAGACGTTGCCGCCTTCCGACATCTCCATGCTGAAGAGTTGGCGCTTCAGGTAGATGCGTCCAGCCTTCTGCGAACCACCGTACAGCGTCTTCAAGCGCGTCCACGCAACCCACGCTTCCTCGCAGTCGTCGACCACATGGTGGTAGTCCGCGTCCATGTGAAGCAACATCAGTCCGAACGCGATGTTGCTCGACTTGACGTAGTCGTCCTTGGCCTGCGAGTCCGTGAAGCTTGGCGTCGTCTCGCGGTTCACGACATGCCACGTCGACTTGGTCAGGAACACGCCACGCATGTAGCGGTTCCACGTCGCGTAGTTGTCCCCGTTGAACTTGTCAATGGAGACCTTGGTCGAGGCGTCTTGGGCAGAGGACATGGTGCTTGGGCTCATAACCTGATGGAAGGTATGGATCTTGGACACGAAGCTTGGACGAAGCGGAGGGAGGGACGTCGCAGACGGCGGGACCGGAGCGAAGGCACTTGAGGGGTAGAATGAAGATTCGAAAGTGATTGAATTGTTGGAGCTTACACCCTACTGTTATAGACACGCGACCCTGCGTCCTATTACCTAGTGCATCTAATCAACCATCACTCACCGGTGTTCATCCAATCATCCTACTCGTCTAATCATCGGTGGCGTAAACAACTTACCGTAATCACCATAATCAACATGGGTTCGGATTGGACCGGTTCGGGTTAACCGGTTAATGGGTACAAACGGTACACAGTACCCAAGACCAGCAACCCTCAATACGCCCCCTCAATGCGAAGTCCCACGAATACCGAGAGCCACCGTCAGATCCGTGTGACGTGGTCCCGTAAGCGCCTTCGTCATGATGTCCGCTAGCATCACAGAAGTCTCGCAGTACTGGAGCTTGACTTCACCGCGCTTGACTTCATCGCGGATGTGGTGGTACTTGATGTCGATGTGCTTGGCGCGACCGTGGCTCACTGGGTTCTTCGTCATCTTGATGCACGACTGGTTGTCTTCGCGGATCATGAGTTCGGGTCCAGTCTCATTAGCGGCTGCCAGAATCTCGCATAGCAGGCGATGAATCCACTTGCCTTCTTGGATAGCCAGACTGAGCGCGATGTACTCCGCTTCGCTCGTGGACAGCGACACACTTGATTGCTTCTTGCTTCCCCAGCTCACAGGCGCACTCATGGGCATGAACGTGTAGCCTGAAGTGGACTTGCGGTCGGCGAGGTCGCCGGCCCAGTCCGCGTCCGAGTAGCCACGAAAGTTGATCTTGTCGCCCGGCTTGAAGCAGATCCCATGCGTCTTGGTGCCTTGCAGGTAGCGAAAGATACGCTTGACCGCAACCCAGTGTTCCTCTTGGGGGTTCTCCATGAAGCGCGATACATAGCCAACGGCGTACGCGATGTCTGGGCGCGTGGCGGTCATCAGGTGCATCAGAGCACCAACAGCTTCGCGAAACGGAGCGTTCACCTTGGTCGCCGCGTCGCTTGGAACAAGTCGAGTGCTCATGTCCACCGGACTCACCACGGCCTTGCACTCGTCCATGGTGAAGCGCTTCAGGATGTCGTCCACGTATCGCCGCTGGCACATGGTCACGCTGCCGTCCGGGCCGTCCACCAGCTCGATCCCAAGAACAAACGCGCGCTTGCCGCTGTCGGTCATCTCGAAGCGCGTCTTCAGGTCGGTCTTCGTGCGTGTGATCAGCTCGGGCGAACTCCCGGTAATCAGTACGTCGTCCACGTACACCAGTACAAGCACGCAGTGACCGTCCACCACCTTGATGTAGAGGCATGGGTCGAACGCCGACACTTGGAAGCCGATGGAGCACACGAACTCGTCGAAGGTCTCGTTCCACACGCGCGAAGCTTGCTTGAGACCGTAGATGGCCTTCACCAGTTCCAGGCAGTCGAAGTCACCATCCAGTTCGACGCCTTCCGGAACCACGCAGAAGACCACCTCCTTCATTATCCCGTACAGGAATGCTGTCACCACGTCGAGTTGGTCGAGGAGCCAGCCAAAATACTTGGCAATTGCGATCACCATGCGCAGCGCCACATACTTGACCACGGGCGAGAACGTCTCGGTGTAGTCGATGCCGTACTTCTGCTTGAAGCCCTTGGCCACGAGGCGCGCCTTGTACTTCTCGATCGAGCCGTCCGCTTTGCGCTTGATCTTGAACACCCACTTGGTACCGATGGCGCGTTGTCCGTTAGGCAACTTGGCAGCTCGAAACACACCACGCAGTCGCATCGACTTGAGCTCCGCGCAGATCGCCTTGCGCCAGTGCACTTGATCAGGACCGTTCACAGCCTCTTGGAACGTCGTCGGCTCCGATAGATCGGCTGCTACTCCCACAGCGTTGGCACTGGCACGCCAAAACACTGGAGGCGTCGAGTCGTCGTCTTCATCTTGGTCCCCAGACTTTTCTTCTTCGTCGGGGTCGGCTCGGCGCGAGGAGGATACGTCCGGCGCACTTGCTTCTTCTAAGCCAGCTCGGTGGCGAACGGGGCGCGATCTTCTGGCAGTGTCGTCGTCGCCACTCGGTCGGTACTTGCGCTTCCCCGCCTGCTTGAAGCTCGTTTGGCGCGGTCCATCGTTGTCGTCCAGGTCCAGCGCGTCCAGGTCCAGCACAGCATCATCGACGTCTTCATCCGAAGTATGCGTCGAAAGTCCAAAGGTGGACTCATCGAAGTTGACATCGCGACTGATAACCACCTGCCCCGCCTCGATGTCATAAACTCGATACGCCTTGGATACTTCTTCGTAGCCGAGGAACAGCCCGGCGCGAGCCTTGGGGTCCCACTTGCGCCGTCTTTCCTTCGGCGTCAGGATGTACGTCTGGCATCCAACACACGCATGTGCTTCACACTCGGCTTGGACTTGTAAACGATCTCGAACGGAGTCTTGTGTTCGATCTTGGGTGATGGCAGACGATTCTTCACGTAGATGGCTGTCATGGCCGCCTCAGCCCAGAAACTCTTGTCCAGCTTGGCGTGATGCAGCATGCTGCGGGCAATCGTGACGATGGTCCGGATGGCGCGTTCTGCCGTGCCGTTGGTCTGGTGCGCGTACGGAACCATGGTTTGCTGCTCGATGCCTTCGACTTCGTAAAAAGCCTTGAGCGAGTTGGTCGCGAACTCACGGGCTCCGTCGTGCCGCACAAACTTGACCTTCTTGCCGAACTGCTTCTGCACCTTCGTGACGTACATCTTGATGCAGTCCTCGCTCTCCGACTTGGCACGCAGGCAGAACCCCTTCATGCATCCGCTGGCTTCGTCCACGATCAGCAGCAGATACTTGCTGCCACCCAGTGACTCTTCTTCCATGGGGCCGCACACGTCGAAGTGGAGCAGCTCGAACGTGTCGTAACGACGCTTGTCACGGTTGCTTGGGAACGGCTTCTGGACCATTTTCCCTTGCTGGCAGCCGCGACACACGCTTGGTCCACTCGACTTGGAAGGTGCCTTCGCGTCCTTGATCATGTTGTTGTCGACCATCTTGCGAAGCACCTCCACCGGAGCGTGACCCATACGCGCGTGTAAGTCGACCGTCTTCCCACTGTTCGCCGCATTCACCGATCGCTGAGGCGTCATCAGCCAGTAGAGTCCATCCACGAGGTTTGCCGCCGCCACCACTTGCTTGGAGGCCTTGTGCGCGACGCGCATCTGGGTGCCGTCGAACACCACTTGGAACAGACCGCTCTTGTTGATCTGTGTCACCGAGAGCAGATTCTTGCTCATGCTCGGCACGTACAGCGCGTTCTTGATCTCGATGTCGCGCTCGTCGCCGTTAGGCAGAACCACTTGTTCCACGATGGTCCCCACACCCATGATGGCCGCCTTGTTGCCGTCGGCCACCGAAAGTTCGCCTTCGTTCCGCTTAATCAAATGGGCGAACTTGGCCTTGTCGTTGCAGATGTGGTGCGTTGCGCCGCTGTCGACCGCCCACATCCCGAGCACAGTCTTGCCCGTCGAAATGCCACACTCCAGTGAGACCGCGAACGCCACTCGATCATAGCCGTAGTCGTAGTTGTAGCTGGCGTCATCGTTCCTCCACTGGGTATTGTTGGCCCCGCGTCCACGGCCATTGCCATTGCCGCCGCGTCTTGGGCCCCGATTCTCGTCCTTCTGCTTGGTCCAGCACTTGTCAATCGTGTGCCCCAATTTCCCGCAGTACGTACACTGGCGAGACTCTCGGTCGGTGTTGAACGCCTTGGCCGCATTCTCCGTCTTCACCGTCGCCGTCTTCTTGCCTTGTCTCTTGATGTGCTCATTCGTCAGCACCTTCACGACGTCTTGCGATCGTAGTTCAGCGCTGCTCATCTCCAAGTTCAGCACGACGTTCTCGTAGCTCTTGGGGAGGCTGCGCAACAGGCAGATCGCCACGTCCTCATCCTCCATCTTGGCGCCGATGCTGCTGAGCTTGGCGCTGATGTTGAGGACCTCGTTGCAATGATGCAAGACGTTGCCGCCTTCCGACATCTCCATGCTGAAGAGTTGGCGCTTCAGGTAGATGCGTCCAGCCTTCTGCGAACCACCGTACAGCGTCTTCAAGCGCGTCCACGCAACCCACGCTTCCTCGCAGTCGTCGACCACATGGTGGTAGTCCGCGTCCATGTGAAGCAACATCAGTCCGAACGCGATGTTGCTCGACTTGACGTAGTCGTCCTTGGCCCGCGAGTCCGCGAAGCTTGGCGTCGTCTCGCGGTTCACGACATGCCACGTCGACTTGGTCAGGAACACGCCACGCATGTAGCGGTTCCACGTCGCGTAGTTGTCCCCGTTGAACTTGTCAATGGAGACCTTGGTCGAGGCGTCTTGGGCAGAGGACATGGTGCTTGGGCTCATAACCTGATGGAAGGTATGGATCTTGGACACGAAGCTTGGACGAAGCGGAGGGAGGGACGTCGCAGACGGCGGGACCGGAGCGAAGGCACTTGAGGGGTAGAATGAAGATTCGAAAGTGATTGAATTGTTGGAGCTTACATCCTACTGTTATAGACACGCGACCCTGCGTCCTATCACCTAGTGCATCTAATCAACCATCACTCACCGGTGTTCATCCAATCATCCTACTCGTCTAATCATCGGTGGCGTAAACAACTTACCGTAATCACCATCATTAACGTGGGTTCGGATTGGATCGGTTCGGGTTAACCGGTTAATGGGTACAACCGGTACACAGTACCCAAGACCAGCAACCCTCAATAATTTGATTGAGCGGAATGAAGGCGAACTTTCGGTGGCCGACGGCAACAAGGCGGCCATCATGGGTGTGGGGACCATCGTGGAACGAGTGGTTCTGCCCAACGGCGACGAGCGCGACATCGAGATCAAGAACGCGCTGTACGTGCCGAGCATGAGCAAGAATCTGCTTTCGGTGCCACAGATCAACAAGAGTGGTCTGTTCCAAGTCGTGTTCGACGGCACCCAGATGCGCGTCGCGCACAAGGGCTCCAAGCAAGTGGTGGTGACGGCAAACCTCGTGGATGGACTCTACTGGCTCCAGACGCCTCAGCGATCGGCGAATGCGGCGACGAGTGGCAAGATTGTCGACCTGCACGCGCGTATGGGTCACGCTCCGGTGGAGGTGCTTCGCAAGATGGTCGACAACAACATGATCAAGGACACGAAGGCACCTTCCAAGTCGAGTGGACCAAGCGTGTGTCGCGGCTGCCAGCAAGGGAAAATGGTCCAGAAGCCGTTCCCAAGCAACCGTGACAAGCGTCGTTACGACACGTTCGAGCTGCTCCACTTCGACGTGTGCGGCCCCATGGAAGAAGAGTCACTGGGTGGCAGCAAGTATCTGCTGCTGATCGTGGACGAAGCCAGCGGATGCATGAAGGGGTTCTGTCTGCGTGCCAAGTCAGAGAGCGAGGACTGCATCAAGACGTACATCATGAAGGTGCAGAAGCAGTTCGGCAAGAAGGTCACGTTTGTGCGGCACGACGGAGCCCGTGAGCTCGCGACCAACTCGCTCAAGGCCTTCTACGTGTTGTCAAGAAGGCGCCTCGACCTGCCACGGTGTACCAGTAGACACTGGTACGACCTTCACTCAGTGGCACTCACGCATTCACGTGATTACGAGACAGGTGATTGCGAGACATGTGATTACGGGACGGTGTCGCATGGGTACAAGATTGTGGGTACAAGATGGGCATCGACGTGGCAGCCTCTGATTGGCTAAGGTAACTCAGTATCCAGTTAGGAATCCAGTAGTGTGTATCCAGGAGAGAATCCAGTAGGCTTAGAGGTAGCAAGCAGTTAGCGAACTAAGGACCTAAATCAATCACTTTGCATTTCGACATCTAGTGCTCAAACGACCTTGACTTTTGGTTATGAGCCCAAGCCCCGTATTCCCTGCTGAAGACTCCGACTACGCTTTCGCCATGGACACCACCTCGACCACGACCTCCCGTATCAACAAGTTCGACGGAACCAACTTCCACACGTGGAAGTTCAAGATGCGCATGGTGCTCGAGGAGCGCGACCTGTGGGAAGTGACGTGCGGAGAGATCAAGCTGGAGCACTGCGCTACGACGCTGGACCAGACGACGTTCAAGAGGAAGTCTCGCAAGGCGCTGGCGATCATCTGTCTCGCGATGGTGGATTCGCAGTTGCCGCTAGTTCGGTCGGCGAAGGATGCGTTCGATGCATGGTCAAGAATGGAAGGACACTTCGAGAAGAAGAGTTTGGCCAACAAGCTCTTCCTTCGTCGACGGTTCTTCACGACGATGATGGCGGAAGGTGATGATGTGTTGGAACACATCAACAAGATCAAGACGCTGGCGGAACAGCTCGACGCAGTGGGCGCTCCGGTGAGTGAGGACGACTTGGTGATCACGCTTCTGGCAAGTTTGAACGAGTCGTACCAGTTCCTCATCACGGCGTTGGAGTCGAGAGCTGACTCGCTGACGTGGGAACTCGTGACGGCTCGACTGCTGCATGAAGACTTGAAGCGCAAGGAACAAGGTGGCGGTGCTGAAGGAACCGCGCACGGGGGTCAAGCGTTCATGACAAGCGGCAATGGGAAGAGCAAGGGACGACAAGCGCAGAAAGCCAGTGCGTGTCACTACTGTGGTGAACAAGGTCATTGGATCGCCAAGTGTCCCGTGAGGATTCGTGAGAACGCGGATCGACAGAAGCCACAGCGAGCGAATGTGGCGAATGAAGATGAAGAGGAGTTCGACGGCGACTACCTGTTTTCGGTTGGTGGTGGAGCCACCAAGTCGAGTGAAGTTTGGATGGTCAACTCGGGTGCGACGCAGCACATGACGTACTTGATGGAAGGTATGGATCTTGGACACGAAGCTCGGATGAAGCGGAGGGAGGGACGTCGCAGACGGCGGGACCGGAGCGAAGGCACTTGAGGGGTAGAATGAAGACTCGAAAGTGATTGAATTGTTGGAGCTTACATCCTACTGTTATAGACACGCGACCCTGCGTCCTATCACCTAGTGCATCTAATCAACCATCACTCACCGGTGTTCATCCAATCATCCTACTCGTCTAATCATCGGTGGCGTAAACAACTTACCGTAATCACCATAATCAACATGGGTTCGGATTGGACCGGTTCGGGTTAACCGGTTAATGGGTACAAACGGTACACAGTACCCAAGACCAGCAACCCTCAATACGCCCCCTCAATGCGATGTCCCACGAATGCCGAGAGCCACCGTCAGATCCGTGTGACGTGGTCCCGCAAGCGCCTTCGTCATGATGTCCGCTAGCATCACAGAAGTCTCGCAGTACTGGAGCTTGACTTCACCGCGCTTGACTTCATCGCGGATGTGGTGGTACTTGATGTCGATGTGCTTGGCGCGACCGTGGTTCACTGGGTTCTTCGTCATCTTGATGCACGACTGGTTGTCTTCGCGGATCATGAGTTCGGGTCCAGTCTCATTAGCGGCTGCCAGAATCTCGCATAGCAGGCGATGAATCCACTTGCCTTCTTGGATAGCCAGACTGAGCGCGATGTACTCCGCTTCGCTCGTGGACAGCGACACACTTGATTGCTTCTTGCTTCCCCAGCTCACAGGCGCACTCATGAGCATGAACGTGTAGCCTGAAGTGGACTTGCGGTCGGCGAGGTCGCCGGCCCAGTCCGCGTCCGAGTAGCCACGAAAGTCGATCTTGTCGCCCGGCTTGAAGCAGATCCCATGCGTCTTGGTGCCTTGCAGGTAGCGAAAGATACGCTTGACCGCAACCCAGTGTTCCTCTTGGGGGTTCTCCATGAAGCGCGATACATAGCCAACGGCGTACGCGATGTCTGGGCGCGTGGCGGTCATCAGGTGCATCAGAGCACCAACAGCTTCGCGAAACGGAGCGTTCACCTTGGTCGCCGCGTTGCTTGGAACAAGTCGAGTGCTCTTGTCCACCGGACTCACCACGGCCTTGCACTTGTCCATGGCGAAGCGCTTCAGGATGTCGTCCACGTATCGCCGCTGGCACATGGTCACGCTGCCGTCCGGGCCGCCCACCAACTCGATCCCAAGAACAAACGCGCGCTTGCCGCTGTCGGTCATCTCGAAGCGCGTCTTCAGGTCGGTCTTCATGCGTGCGATCAGCTCGGGCGAACTCCCGGTAATCAGTACGTCGTCCACGTACACCAGTACAAGCACGCAGTGACCGTCCACCACCTTGATGTAGAGGCATGGGTCGAACGCCGACACTTGGAAGCCGATGGAGCACACGAACTCGTCGAAGGTCTCGTTCCACACTCGCGAAGCTTGCTTGAGACCGTAGATGGCCTTCACCAGTTCCAGGCAGTCGAAGTCACCATCCAGTTCGACGCCTTCCGGAACCACGCAGAAGACCACCTCCTTCATTATCCCGTACAGGAATGCTGTCACCACGTCGAGTTGGTCGAGGAGCCAGCCAAAATACTTGGCAATTGCGATCACCATGCGCAGCGCCACATACTTGACCACGGGCGAGAACGTCTCGGTGTAGTCGATGCCGTACTTCTGCTTGAAGCCTTTGGCCACGAGGCGCGCCTTGTACTTCTCGATCGAGCCGTCCGCTTTGCGCTTGATCTTGAACACCCACTTGGTACCGATGGCGCGTTGTCCGTTAGGCAACTTGGCAGCTCGAAACACACCACGCAGTCGCATCGACTTGAGCTCCGCGCAGATCGCCTTGCGCCAGTGCACTTGATCAGGACCGTTCACAGCCTCTTGGAACGTCGTCGGCTCCGATAGATCGGCTGCTGCTTCCACAGCGTTGGCACTGGCACGCCAAAACACTGGAGGCGTCGAGTCGTCGTCTTCATCTTGGTCCCCAGACTTTTCTTCTTCGTCGGGGTCGGCTCGGCGCGGGGAGGCTACGTCCGGCGCACTTGCTTCTTCTAAGCCAGCTCGGTGGCGAACGGGGCGCGATCTTCTGGCAGTGTCGTCGTCGCCACTCGGTCGGTACTTGCGCTTCCCCGCCTGCTTGAAGCTCGTTTGGCGCGGTCCATCGTTGTCGTCCAGGTCCAGCGCGTCCAGGTCCAGCACAGCATCATCGACGTCTTCATCCGAAGTATGCGTCGAAAGTCCAAAGGTGGACTCATCGAAGTTGACATCGCGACTGATAACCACCTGCCCCGCCTCGATGTCATAAACTCGATACGCCTTGGACACTTCTTCGTAGCCGAGGAACAGCCCGGCGCGAGCCTTGGGGTCCCACTTGCGCCGTCTTTCCTTCGGCGTCAGGATGTACGTCTGGCATCCGAACACACGCATGTGCTTCACACTCGGCTTGGACTTGTAAACGATCTCGAACGGAGTCTTGTGTTCGATCTTGGGTGATGGCAGACGATTCTTCACGTAGATGGCTGTCATGGCCGCCTCAGCCCAGAAACTCTTGTCCAGCTTGGCGTGATGCAGCATGCTGCGGGCAATCGTGACGATGGTCCGGATGGCGCGTTCTGCCGTGCCGTTGGTCTGGTGCGCGTACGGAACCGTGGTTTGCTGCTCGATGCCTTCGACTTCGTAAAAAGCCTTGAGCGAGTTGGTCGCGAACTCACGGGCTCCGTCGTGCCGCACAAACTTGACCTTCTTGCCGAACTGCTTCTGCACCTTCGTGACGTACATCTTGATGCAGTCCTCGCTCTCCGACTTGGCACGCAGGCAGAACCCCTTCATGCATCCGCTGGCTTCGTCCACGATCAGCAGCAGATACTTGCTGCCACCCAGTGACTCTTCTTCCATGGGGCCGCACACGTCGAAGTGGAGCAGCTCGAACGTGTCGTAACGACGCTTGTCACGGTTGCTTGGGAACGGCTTCTGGACCATTTTCCCTTGCTGGCAGCCGCGACACACGCTTGGTCCACTCGACTTGGAAGGTGCCTTCGCGTCCTTGATCATGTTGTTGTCGACCATCTTGCGAAGCACCTCCACCGGAGCGTGACCCATACGCGCGTGTAAGTCGACCGTCTTCCCACTGGTCGCCGCATTCGCCGATCGCTGAGGCGTCATCAGCCAGTAGAGTCCATCCACGAGGTTTGCCGCCGCCACCACTTGCTTGGAGGCCTTGTGCGCAATCTGCATCTTGGTGCCGTCGAACACGACTTGGAACAGACCACTCTTGTTGATCTGTGTCACCGAGAGCAGATTCTTGCTCATGCTCGGCACGTACAGCGCGTTCTTGATCTCGATGTCGCGCTCGTCGCCGTTAGGCAGAACCACTTGTTCCACGATGGTCCCCACACCCATGATGACCGCCTTGTTGCCGTCGGCCACCGAAAGTTCGCCTTCGTTCCGCTCAATCAAATGGGCGAACTTGGCCTTGTCGTTGCAGATGTGGTGCGTTGCGCCGCTGTCGACCGCCCACATCCCGGACACATTCTTGCCCGTCGAAATGCCACACTCCAGTGAGACCGCGAACGCCACTCGATCATAGCCGTAGTCGTAGTTGTAGCTGGCGTCGTCGTTCCTCCACTGGGCATTGTTGGCCCCGCGTCCACGGCCATTGCCATTGCCGCCGCGTCTTGGGCCCCGATTCTCGTCCTTCTGCTTGGTCCAGCACTTGTCAATCGTGTGCCCCAATTTCCCGCAGTACGTACACTGGCGAGACTCTCGGTCGGTGTTGAACGCCTTGGCCGCATTCTCCGTCTTCACCGTCGCCGTCTTCTCGCCTTGTCTCTTGATGTGCTCATTCGTCAGCACCTTCACGACGTCTTGCGATCGTAGTTCAGCGCTGCTCATCTCCAAGTTCAGCACGACGTTCTCGTAGCTCTTGGGGAGGCTGCGCAACAGGCAGATCGCCACGTCCTCATCCTCCATCTTGGCGCCGATGCTGCTGAGCTTGGCGCTGATGTTGAGGACCTCGTTGCAATGATGCAAGACGTTGCCGCCTTCCGACATCTCCATGCTGAAGAGTTGGCGCTTCAGGTAGATGCGTCCAGCCTTCTGCGAACCACCGTACAGCGTCTTCAAGCGCGTCCACGCAACCCACGCTTCCTCGCAGTCGTCGACCACATGGTGGTAGTCCGCGTCCATGTGAAGCAACATCAGTCCGAACGCGATGTTGCTCGACTTGACGTAGTCGTCCTTGGCCCGCGAGTCCGTGAAGCTCGGCGTCGTCTCGCGGTTCACGACATGCCACGTCGACTTGGTCAGGAACACGCCACGCATGTAGCGGTTCCACGTCGCGTAGTTGTCCCCGTTGAACTTGTCAATGGAGACCTTGGTCGAGGCGTCTTGGGCAGAGGACATGGTGCTTGGGCTCATAACCTGATGGAAGGTATGGATCTTGGACACGAAGCTCGGACGAAGCGGAGGGAGGGACGTCGCAGACGGCGGGACCGGAGCGAAGGCACTTGAGGGGTAGAATGAAGATTCGAAAGTGATTGAATTGTTGGAGCTTACACCCTACTGTTATAGACACGCGACCCTGCGTCCTATCACCTAGTGCATCTAATCAACCATCACTCACCGGTGTTCATCCAATCATCCTACTCGTCTAATCGTCGGTGGCGTAAACAACTTACCGTAATCACCATAATCAACGTGGGTTCGGATTGGACCGGTTCGGGTTAACCGGTTAATGGGTACAACCGGTACACAGTACCCAAGACCAGCAACCCTCAATAGTACTCGAAAGAGTACATGAAGAACTACAAGAAGATGACTCCGGTGGACGTGCATCTCGCGGACGACGGAGTGGTTCAAGCAGTCGGCAGTGGCGACATTGTCATGTCGATGAAGACTCCACGCGGAATCAAGAAGGGTGTGCTCACCGGTGTGTGGCACATTCCCAAGTTGTCGCGGAACTTGTTTTCGGTCGGGCGTTTCACTAAGGATGTTGGGCCTGTCACGTTCAAGCGCGACGGGTGTTTCGCCGAGACGAAGAACATCAAGTGGAAGCTCGGAGCAAGTGAAGGCAAGGGACTGTTCAAGTTGTGCATGACGCCTATCATGCCTGACGAGGCGAATGTGTCAAGTCCGAAGGAGCGCAAAAGGTGTTGCCAAGAAGGCGCCTCGACCTGCCACGGTGTACCAGTAGACACTGGTACGACCTTCACTCAGTGGCACTCACGCATTCACGTGATTACGAGACAGGTGATTGCGAGACATGTGATTACGGGACGGTGTCGCATGAGTACAAGATTGTGGGTACAAGATGGGCATCGACGTGGCAACCTCTGATTGGCTAAGGTAACTCAGTATCCAGTTAGGAATCCAGTAGTGTGTATCCAGGAGAGAATCCAGTAGGCTTAGAGGTAGCAAGCAGTTAGCGAACTAAGGACCTAAATCAATCACTTTGCATTTCGACGTCTAGTGCTCAAACGACCTTGACTTTTGGTTATGAGCCCAAGCCCCGTATTCCCTGCTGAAGACTCCGAATACGCTTTTGCCATGGACACCACCTCGACCACGACCTCCCGTATCAACAAGTTCGACGGAACCAACTTCCATATGTGGAAGTTCAAGATGCGCATGGTGCTCGAGGAGCGCGACCTGTGGGAAGTGACGTGCGGAGAGATCAAGCTGGAGCACTGCGCTACGACGCTGGACCAGACGACGTTCAAGAGGAAGTCTCGCAAGGCGCTGGCGATCATCTGTCTCGCGATGGAGGATTCGCAGTTGCCGCTGGTTCGGTCGGCGAAGGATGCGTTCGATGCATGGTTAAGACTGGAAGGACACTTCGAGAAGAAGAGTTTGGCCAACAAGCTCTTCCTTCGTCGACGGTTCTTCACGACGATGATGGCGGAAGGTGATGATGTGTTGGAACACATCAACAAGATCAAGACGCTGGCGGAACAGCTCGACGCAGTGGGCGCTCCGGTGAGTGAGGACGACTTGGTGATCACGCTTCTGGCAAGTTTGAACGAGTCGTACCAGTTCCTCATCACGGCGTTGGAGTCGAGAGCTGACTCGCTGACGTGGGAACTCGTGACGGCTCGACTGCTGCATGAAGACTTGAAGCGCAAGGAACAAGGTGGCGGTGCTGAAGGAACCGCGCACGGGGGTCAAGCGTTCATGACAAGCGGCAATGGGAAGAGCAAGGGACGACAAGCGCAGAAAGCCAGTGCGTGTCACTACTGTGGTGAACAAGGTCATTGGATCGCCAAGTGTCCCGTGAGGATTCGTGAGAACGCGGATCGACAGAAGCCACAGCGAGCGAATGTGGCGAATGAAGATGAAGAGGAGTTCGACGGCGACTACCTGTTTTCGGTTGGTGGTGGAGCCACCAAGTCGAGTGAAGTTTGGCTGGTCGACTCGGGTGCGACGCAGCACATGACGTACTCGAAAGAGTACATGAAGAACTACAAGAAGATGTCTCCGGTGGATGTGCATCTCGCGGACGACGGAGTGGTTCAAGCAGTCGGCAGTGGCGACATTGTCATGTCGATGAAGACTCTATTGAGGGTTGCTGGTGTTGGGTACTGTGTACCAGTTGTAGCCATTAACCGGTTAACCCGAACCGGTCCAAAAGTCAAGGACGTTTGAGCACTAGATGTCGAAATGCAAAGTGATTTGATTTAGGTCCTTAGTTCGCTAACTGCTTGCTACCACTAAGCCTACTGGATTCTCTCCTGGATACATACTACTGGATTCCTAACTGGATACTGAGTTACCTTAGCCAATCAGAGGCTGCCACGTCGATGCCCATCTTGTACCCACAATCTTGTACCCATGCGACACCGTCCCGTAATCACATGTCTCGCAATCACCTGTCTCGTAATCACGTGAATGCGTGAGTACCACTGAGTGAAGGTCGTACCAGTGTCTACTGGTACACCGTGGCAGGTCGAGGCGCCTTCTTGACAACAGCCGGCCCAGTCCGCATCCGAATAGCCTTGGAGTCCGTCCTCGCTGCCAGCTTGAAACTCGATGCCATGCGTCTTCGTGCCTTGGATGTAGCGGAACACCCTCTTGAGCGCTTGCCAGTGTGTCGGACACGGATCCGCGGCGAACTGGCTGAGAACTCCCACTGCGGCTGCGAGGTCCGGTCGAGTCCCCACCATCAGGTACATCAAACACCCGACGGCATTCCGGTACGGCACCTTCGCCATGGTCTCTTCGTGCTTGCAACCTCCTTCGCACATGACCTTGGTCAACTTGAGTCCCGGGTCTTGTGGTGTCTTGACCGGGTTGCTCTTCTCCATGCTGAACTTCTCCAGGATGTCCTTCGCAAACTTGGTCTGTCGCACCGACACATTTCCGGTCTTGGGATCTTGGTCGATTTCCATGCCGAGGAAGTACTTGAGCTGACCCATGTCCGTCATCTCAAACCGCACGCTGAGCGCCTCCTTGGTCGACTTGAGCAGGTCGTCGTTGTTGCTTGCCAGGATCAAGTCGTCCACGTACAGCGCCACGAAGATCATGTCTTGGTCATTGCGCTTGACGTAGATGCAGTGATCCGCCTCACACTTCTTGAACCCCAGCTCCAGCATGAAGTTGTCGATGGTCTGGTTCCACATCCGCGGCGACTGCTTCAGACCGTAAAGCGAACGCTTGAGCTTGCACACGAAGTCCGGGTGCGCCTCGTCAACGTAGCCGTCCGGCTGCACCATGTAGATGTCTTCGTCCAGCCAGCCGTTCAGGAACGCCGTCTTCACATCCATCTGGTGCACCGTGAGATTGTACTTGGCCGCCAGACTGAGCAAGATCCTAATGGACGTGAACTTGGCCACCGGCGCGAACGTCTCTTCATAGTCAATGCCGAACTTCTGCAAGAATCCCTTGGCCACCAGACGCGCCTTGAACCGCTCGATGTCTCCAGCCTGGTTTTCCTTGATCCGAAACACCCATCTGCAGCCGATCGCCTTGCGTCCCTTCGGCAATGGCACCAACACCCACGTCTCGTTCTTGCGAAGAGAGTGGATCTCCGAGTCGCACGCTTCTTTCCACTTGGCCGAGTTGCAGGATTCCATCGCCGATACGAACGTAGTCGGCATTTCTCCCACTGAATCCACAACGAAGGCCGCGTCGAAGCCTTCTTCTTTTGCGATGGCTGACATCTCGTCCAGCGTTTGTTGCCGACTGTGCCGCTTGGACCTTGGGATCTCCACCGCTTCCTCCAACGACCGCGTCCGCTGGTGTCGCTTGCTGCCGGGTTCGAAGTCTTCGTCCCGCGCAGCTTCTTCTTCGTCGTCCTCTTCCGATCCGGACGATGCTTCTTGGTCCGTGCCAACTTCTTCTCGAAGTTCCACGACCGCTTCTTCTTGATCCAACTTGCGTCTCCCACCGTCGAAGTCGTCTTCCATGAACTGCGCATCGCGGCTCACTAGCACGCGACCGCTCTTCATCTCTTCAAACCGATACGCTTTCTCATGTTCCGAGTACCCGAGAAACCGACAACGCACCGACCGAGCGTCAAACTTGGTGCGTTTCTCCTTCGGGACCGTCACATACGCATGGCAACCGAACACCTTCAGGTTCGCCAACAGCGGTTTCTTCCCCGTCCATACTTGGTGTGGCGACTTGTCGTGGGTGGTGGAGCGTGTCGGACACCGATTCCGGAGAAACGTCGCCGTCACCACTGCTTCACCCCAATACGACTTCGACAGTCCGGCATGTTCCAACATGCAGCGCGCACATTCCACCAACGTCCGGTTCATCCGCTCGGCCACTCCGTTCAGTTGAGGCGTGTACGGCGGAGTGAACTTCTGCACGATACCCCGTTCGCTGCAGAACTTGGCCATTTCACGAGACTTGTACTCGCCACCGTTGTCGCTACGGAGCTGCTTCACACGGAGCGTTCTCACGCGACCACCCGTCTGAGTTTCGGCAAACGCCACAAACTCCGCGAACTTGGCAGCCACCTCCGACTTGTTCCGCAGCAAGTATACCACACAAAAGTGCGAGTACTCGTCGATGAACGTGACGAAGTACCGCTTGCCACTGAACGTCGGCGTTTTCATGGGACCGCAGACGTCACTGTGGATGACTTCCAACAGCTTCTTGGCGCGGCTCGGTGACTTAGGCATATAGCTCACTCGCGTTTGCTTGCCGAGTGCACACCCATCACACAACTCCCACTGCTTCACAGCCGTCATCTTCATCCCAACACCATAACCCTTCTTGACGATGGCGTCTAGACCGCCATGGCCAATGTGACCAAGTCGAAGGTGCCAGAGGTATGACGTGGTGTCCCTTTTGCGTTCCTTCGGACTTGACACATTCGCCTCGTCAGGCATGATAGGCGTCATGCACAACTTGAACAGTCCCTTGCCTTCACTTGCTCCGAGCTTCCACTTGATGTTCTTTGTCTCGGCGAAACACCCGTCGCGCTTGAACGTGACAGGCCCAACATCCTTAGTGAAACGCCCGACCGAAAACAAGTTCCGCGACAACTTGGGAATGTGCCACACACCGGTGAGCACACCCTTCTTGATCCCGCGTGGAGTCTTCATCGACATGACAATGTCGCCACTGCCGACTGCTTGAACCACTCCGTCGTCCGCGAGATGCACGTCCACCGGAGTCATCTTCTTGTAGTTCTTCATGTACTCTTTTGAGTACGTCATGTGCTGTGTCGCACCCGAGTCGACCAGCCAAACTTCACTCGACTTGGTGGCTCCACCACCAACCGAAAACAAGTAGTCGCCGTCGAACTCCTCTTCATCTTCATTCGCCACATTCGCTCGCTGCCTTCGCTCCGGTCCCGCCGTCTGCGACGTCCCTGATGGAAGGTATGGATCTTGGACACGAAGCTCGGACGAAGCGGAGGGAGGGACGTCGCAGACAGCGGGACCGGAGCGAAGGCACTTGAGGGGTAGAATGAAGATTCGAAAGTGATTGAATTGTTGGAGCTTACACCCTACTGTTATAGACACGCGACCCTGCGTCCTATCACCTAGTGCATCTAATCAACCATCACTCACCGGTGTTCATCCAATCATCCTACTCGTCTAATCATCGGTGGCGTAAACAACTTACCGTAATCACCATAATCAACGTGGGTTCGGATTGGACCGGTTCGGGTTAACCGGTTAATGGGTACAACCGGTACACAGTACCCAAGACCAGCAACCCTCAATACGCCCCCTCATTGCGAAGTCCCACGAATGCCGAGAGCCGCCGTCAGATCCGTGTGACGTGGTCCCGCAAGCGCCTTCGTCATGATGTCCGCTAGCATCACAGAAGTCTCGCAGTACTGGAGCTTGACTTCACCACGCTTGACTTCATCGCGGATGTGGTGGTACTTGATGTCGATGTGCTTGGCGCGACCGTGGTTCACTGGGTTCTTCGTCATCTTGATGCACGACTGGCTGTCTTCGCGGATCATGAGTTCGGGTCCAGTCTCATTAGCGGCCGCCAGAATCTCACATAGCAGGCGATGAATCCACTTGCCTTCTTGGATAGCCAGACTGAGCGCGATGTACTCCGCTTCGCTCGTGGACAGCGACACACTTGATTGCTTCTTGCTTCCCCAGCTCACAGGCGCACCCATGAGCATGAACGTGTAGCCTGAAGTAGACTTGCGGTCGGCGAGGTCGCCGGCCCAGTCCGCGTCCGAGTAGCCACGAAAGTCGATCTTGTCGCCCGGCTTGAAGCAGATCCCATGCGTCTTGGTGCCTTGCAGGTAGCGAAAGATACGCTTGACCGCAACCCAGTGTTCCTCTTGGGGGTTCTCCATGAAGCGCGATACATAGCCAACGGCGTACGCGATGTCTAGGCGCGTGGCGGTCATCAGGTGCATCAGAGCACCAACAGCTTCGCGAAACGGAGCGTTCACCTTGGTCGCCGCGTCGCTTGGAACAAGTCGAGTGCTCATGTCCACCGGACTCACCACGGCCTTGCACTCGTCCATGGCGAAGCGCTTCAGGATGTCGTCCACGTATCGCCGCTGGCACATGGTCACGCTGCCGTCCGGGCCGTCCACCAACTCGATCCCAAGAACAAACGCGCACTTGCCGCTGTCGGTCATCTCGAAGCGCGTCTTCAGGTCGGTCTTCGTGCGTGCGATCAGCTCGGGCGAACTCCCGGTAATCAGTACGTCATCCACGTACACCAGTACAAGCACGCAGTGACCGTCCACCACCTTGATGTAGAGGCACGGATCGAAGGCCGACACTTGGAAGCCGATGGAGCACACGAACTCGTCGAAGGTCTCGTTCCACACTCGCGAAGCTTGCTTGAGACCGTAGATGGCCTTCACCAGTTCCAGGCAGTCGAAGTCACCATCCAGTTCGACGCCTTCCGGAACCACGCAGAAGACCACCTCCTTCATTATCCCGTACAGGAATGCTGTCACCACGTCGAGTTGGTCGAGGGGCCAGCCAAAATACTTGGCAATCGCGATCACCATGCGCAGCGTCACATACTTGACCACGGGCGAGAACGTCTCCGTGTAGTCAATGCCGTACTTCTGCTTGAAGCCTTTGGCCACGAGGCGCGCCTTGTACTTCTCGATCGAGCCGTCCGCTTTGCGCTTGATCTTGAACACCCACTTGGTACCGATGGCGCGTTGTCCGTTAGGCAACTTGGTAGCTCGAAACACACCACGCAGTCGCATCGACTTGAGCTCCGCGCAGATCGCCTTGCGCCAGTGCACTTGATCAGGACCGTTCACAGCCTCTTGGAACGTCGTCGGCTCCGATAGATCGGCTGCTGCTTCCACAGCGTTGGCACTGGCACGCCAAAACACTGGAGGCGTCGAGTCGTCGTCTTCATCTTGGTCCCCAGACTTTTCTTCTTCGTCGGGGTCGGCTCGGCGCGAGGAGGATACGTCCGGCTCACTTGCTTCTTCTAAGCCAGCTCGGTGGCGAACGGGGCGCGATCTTCTGGCAGTGTCGTCGTCGCCACTCGGTCGGTACTTGCGCTTCCCCGCCTGCTTGAAGCTCGTTTGGCGCGGTCCATCGTTGTCGTCCAGGTCCAGCGCGTCCAGGTCCAGCACAGCATCATCGACGTCTTCATCCGAAGTATGCGTCGAAAGTCCAAAGGTGGACTCATCGAAGTTGACATCGCGACTGATAACCACCTGCCCCGCCTCGATGTCATAAACTCGATACGCCTTGGACACTTCTTCGTAGCCGAGGAACAGCCCGGCGCGAGCCTTGGGGTCCCACTTGCGCCGTCTTTCCTTCGGCGTCAGGATGTACGTCTGGCATCCGAACACACGCATGTGCTTCACACTCGGCTTGGACTTGTAAACGATCTCGAACGGAGTCTTGTGTTCGATCTTGGGTGATGGCAGACGATTCTTCACGTAGATGGCTGTCATGGCCGCCTCAGCCCAGAAGCTCTTGTCCAACTTGGCGTGATGCAGCATGCTGCGGGCAATCGTGACGATGGTCCGGATGGCGCGTTCTGCCGTGCCGTTGGTCTGGTGCGCGTACGGAACCGTGGTTTGCTGCTCGATGCCTTCGACTTCGTAGAAGGCCTTGAGCGAGTTGGTCGCGAGCTCACGGGCTCCGTCGTGCCGCACAAACTTGACCTTCTTGCCGAACTGCTTCTGCACCTTCATGATGTACGTCTGGATGCAGTCCTCGCTCTCTGACTTGGCACGCAGACAGAACCCCTTCATGCATCCGCTGGCTTCGTCCACGATCAGCAGCAGATACTTGCTGCCACCCAGTGACTCTTCTTCCATGGGGCCGCACACGTCGAAGTGGAGCAGCTCGAACGTGTCGTAGTGACGCTTGTCACGGTTGCTTGGGAACGGCTTCTGGACCATTTTCCCTTGCTGGCAGCCGCGACACACGCTTGGTCCACTCGACTTGGAAGGTGCCTTCGCGTCCTTGATCATGTTGATGTCGACCATCTTGCGAAGCACCTCCACCGGAGCGTGACCCATACGCGCGTGTAAGTCGACCGTCTTCCCACTGGTCGCCGCATTCGCCGATCGCTGAGGCGTCATCAGCCAGTAGATTCCATCCACGAGGTTTGCCGTCGCCACCACTTGCTTGGAGCCCTTGTGCGCGACGCGCATCTGGGTGCCGTCGAACACGACTTGGAACAGACCACTCTTGTTGATCTGTGGCACCGAAAGCAGATTCTTGCTCATGCTCGGCACGTACAGCGCGTTCTTGATCTCGATGTCGCGCTCGTCGCCGTTGGGCAGAACCACTCGTTCCACGATGGTCCCCACACCCATGATGGCCGCCTTGTTGCCGTCGGCCACCGAAAGTTCGCCTTCATTCCGCTCAATCACATGAGCGAACTTGACCTTGTCGTTGCAGATGTGGTGCGTTGCGCCGCTGTCGACCGCCCACATCCCGAGCACAGTCTTGCCCGTCGAAATGCCACACTTCAGTGAGACCGCGAACGCCACTCGATCATAGCCGTAGTCGTAGTTGTAGCTGGCGTCGTCGTTCCTCCACTGGGCATTGTTGGCCCCGCGTCCACGGCCATTGCCATTGCCGCCGCGTCTTGGGCCCCGATTCTCGTCCTTCTGCTTGGTCCAGCACTTGTCAATCGTGTGCCCCAATTTCCCGCAGTACGTACACTGGCGAGACTCTCGGTCGGTGTTGAACGCCTTGGCCGCATTCTCCGTCTTCACCGTCGCCGTCTTCTCGCCTTGTCTCTTGATGTGCTCATTCGTCAGCACCTTCACGACGTCTTGCGATCGTAGTTCAGCGCTGCTCATCTCCAAGTTCAGCACGACGTTCTCGTAGCTCTTGGGGAGGCTGCGCAACAGGCAGATCGCCACGTCCTCATCCTCCATCTTGGCGCCGATGCTGCTGAGCTTGGCGCTGATGTTGAGGACCTCGTTGCAATGATGCAAGACGTTGCCGCCTTCCGACATCTCCATGCTAAAGAGTTGGCGCTTCAGGTAGATGCGTCCAGCCTTCTGCGAACCACCGTACAGCGTCTTCAAGCGCGTCCACGCAACCCACGCTTCCTCGCAGTCGTCGACCACATGGTGGTAGTCCGCGTCCATGTGAAGCAACATCAGTCCGAACGCGATGTTGCTCGACTTGACGTAGTCGTCCTTGGCCCGCGAGTCCGCGAAGCTCGGCGTCGTCTCGCGGTTCACGACATGCCACGTCGACTTGGTCAGGAACACGCCACGCATGTAGCGGCTCCACGTCGCGTAGTTGTCCCCGTTGAACTTGTCAATGGAGACCTTGGTCGAGGCGTCTTGGGCAGAGGACATGGTGCTTGGGCTCATAACCTGATGGAAGGTATGGATCTTGGACACGAAGCTCGGACGAAGCGGAGGGAGGGACTATTGAGGGTTGCTGGTCTTGGGTACTGTGTACCAGTTGTACCCATTAACCGGTTAACCCGAACCGGTCCAATCCGAACCCACGTTGATTATGATGATTACGGTAAGTTGTTTACGCCACCGATGATTAGACGAGTAGGATGATTGGATGAACACCGGTGAGTGATGGTTGATTAGATGCACTAGGTGATAGGACGCAGGGTCGCGTGTCTATAACAGTAGGGTGTAAGCTCCAACAATTCAATCACTTTCGAATCTTCATTCTACCCCTCAAGTGCCTTCGCTCCGGTCCCGCTGTCTGCGACGTCCCTCCCTCCGCTTCGTCCGAGCTTCGTGTCCAAGATCCATACCTTCCATCAGGTTATGAGCCCAAGCACCATGTCCTCTGCCCAAGACGCCTCGACCAAGGTCTCCATTGACAAGTTCAACGGGGACAACTACGCGACGTGGAGCCGCTACATGCGTGGCGTGTTCCTGACCAAGTCGACGTGGCATGTCGTGAACCGCGAGACGACGCCGAGCTTCGCGGACTCGCGGGCCAAGGACGACTACGTCAAGTCGAGCAACATCGCGTTCGGACTGATGTTGCTTCACATGGACGCGGACTACCACCATGTGGTCGACGACTGCGAGGAAGCGTGGGTTGCGTGGACGCGCTTGAAGACGCTGTACGGTGGTTCGCAGAAGGCTGGACGCATCTACCTGAAGCGCCAACTCTTTAGCATGGAGATGTCGGAAGGCGGCAACGTCTTGCATCATTGCAACGAGGTCCTCAACATCAGCGCCAAGCTCAGCAGCATCGGCGCCAAGATGGAGGATGAGGACGTGGCGATCTGCCTGTTGCGCAGCCTCCCCAAGAGCTACGAGAACGTCGTGCTGAACTTGGAGATGAGCAGCGCTGAACTACGATCGCAAGACGTCGTGAAGGTGCTGACGAATGAGCACATCAAGAGACAAGGCGAGAAGACGGCGACGGTGAAGACGGAGAATGCGGCCAAGGCGTTCAACACCGACCGAGAGTCTCGCCAGTGTACGTACTGCGGGAAATTGGGGCACACGATTGACAAGTGCTGGACCAAGCAGAAGGACGAGAATCGGGGCCCAAGACGCGGCGGCAATGGCAATGGCCGTGGATGCGGGGCCAACAATGCCCAGTGGAGGAACGACGACGCCAGCTACAACTACGACTACGGCTATGATCGAGTGGCGTTCGCGGTCTCACTGGAGTGTGGCATTTCGACGGGCAAGAATGTGTCCGGGTTGTGGGCGGTCGACAGCGGCGCAACGCACCACATCTGCAACGACAAGGCCAAATTCGCTCATTTGATTGAGCGGAATGAAGGCGAACTTTCGGTGACCGACGGCAACAAGGCGGCCATCATGGGTGTGGGGACCATCGTGGAACGAGTGGTTCTGCCCAACGGCGACGAGCGCGACATCGAGATCAAGAACGCGCTGTACGTGCCGAGCATGAGCAAGAATCTGCTTTCGGTGCCCCAGATCAACAAGAGTGGTCTGTTCCAAGTCGTGTTCGACGGCACCAAGATGCAGATTGCGCACAAGGCCTCCAAGCAAGTGGTGGCGGCGGCAAACCTCGTGGATGGAATCTACTGGCTGATGACGCCTCAGCGATCGGCGAATGCGGCGACCAGTGGGAAGACGGTCGACTTACACGCGCGTATGGGTCACGCTCCGGTGGAGGTGCTTCGCAAGATGGTCGACAACAACATGATCAAGGACGCGAAGGCACCTTCCAAGTCGAGTGGACCAAGCGTGTGTCGCGGCTGCCAGCAAGGGAAAATGGTCCAGAAGCCGTTCCCAAGCAACCGTGACAAGCGTCACTACGACACGTTCGAGCTGCTCCACTTCGACGTGTGCGGCCCCATGGAAGAAGAGTCACTGGGTGGCAGCAAGTATCTGCTGCTGATCGTGGACGAAGCCAGCGGATGCATGAAGGGGTTCTGTCTGCGTGCCAAGTCAGAGAGCGAGGACTGCATCCAGACGTACATCATGAAGGTGCAGAAGCAGTTCGGCAAGAAGGTCAAGTTTGTGCGGCACGACGGAGCCCGTGAGCTCGCGACCAACTCGCTCAAGGCCTTCTACGAAGTCGAAGGCATCGAGCAGCAAACCACGGTTCCGTACGCGCACCAGACCAACGGCACGGCAGAACGCGCCATCCGGACCATCGTCACGATTGCCCGCAGCATGCTGCATCACGCCAAGTTGGACAAGAGCTTCTGGGCTGAGGCGGCCATGACAGCCATCTACGTGAAGAATCGTCTGCCATCACCCAAGATCGAACACAAGACTCCGTTCGAGATCGTTTACAAGTCCAAGCCGAGTGTGAAGCACATGCGTGTGTTCGGATGCCAGACGTACATCCTGACGCCGAAGGAAAGACGGCGCAAGTGGGACCCCAAGGCTCGCGCCGGGCTGTTCCTCGGCTACGAAGAAGTGTCCAAGGCGTATCGAGTTTATGACATCGAGGCGGGGCAGGTGGTTATCAGTCGCGATGTCAACTTCGATGAGTCCACCTTTGGACTTTCGACGCATACTTCGGATGAAGACGTCGATGATGCTGTGCTGGACCTGGACGCGCTGGACCTGGACGACAACGATGGACCGCGCCAAACGAGCTTCAAGCAGGCGGGGAAGCGCAAGTACCGACCGAGTGGCGACGACGACACTGCCAGAAGATCGCGCCCCGTTCGCCACCGAGCTGGCTTAGAAGAAGCAAGTGAGCCGGACGTATCCTCCTCGCGCCGAGCCGACCCCGACGAAGAAGAAAAGTCTGGGGACCAAGATGAAGACGACGACTCGACGCCTCCAGTGTTTTGGCGTGCCAGTGCCAACGCTGTGGAAGCAGCAGCCGATCTATCGGAGCCGACGACGTTCCAAGAGGCTGTGAACGGTCCTGATCAAGTGCACTGGCGCAAGGCGATCTGCGCGGAGCTCAAGTCGATGCGACTGCGTGGTGTGTTTCGAGCTACCAAGTTGCCTAACGGACAACGCGCCATCGGTACCAAGTGGGTGTTCAAGATCAAGCGCAAAGCGGACGGCTCGATCGAGAAGTACAAGGCGCGCCTCGTGGCCAAAGGCTTCAAGCAGAAGTACGGCATTGACTACACGGAGACGTTCTCGCCCGTGGTCAAGTATGTGACGCTGCGCATGGTGATCGCGATTGCCAAGTATTTTGGCTGGCCCCTCGACCAACTCGACGTGGTGACAGCATTCCTGTACGGGATAATGAAGGAGGTGGTCTTCTGCGTGGTTCCGGAAGGCGTCGAAACTGGATGGTGACTTCGACTGCCTGGAACTGGTGAAGGCCATCTACGGTCTCAAGCAAGCTTCGCGAGTGTGGAACGAGACCTTCGACGAGTTCGTGTGCTCCATCGGCTTCCAAGTGTCGGCCTTCGATCCGTGCCTCTACATCAAGGTGGTGGACGGTCACTGCGTGCTTGTACTGGTGTACGTGGATGACGTACTGATTACCGGGAGTTCGCCCGAGCTGATCGCACGCACGAAGACCGACCTGAAGACGCGCTTCGAGATGACCGACAGCGGCAAGTGCGCGTTTGTTCTTGGGATCGAGTTGGTGGACGGCCCGGACGGCAGCGTGACCATGTGCCAGCGGCGATACGTGGACGACATCCTGAAGCGCTTCGCCATGGACGAGTGCAAGGCCGTGGTGAGTCCGGTGGACATGAGCACTCGACTTGTTCCAAGCGACGCGGCGACCAAGGTGAACGCTCCGTTTCGCGAAGCTGTTGGTGCTCTGATGCACCTGATGACCGCCACGCGCCTAGACATCGCGTACGCCGTTGGCTATGTATCGCGCTTCATGGAGAACCCCCAAGAGGAACACTGGGTTGCGGTCAAGCGTATCTTTCGCTACCTGCAAGGCACCAAGACGCATGGGATCTGCTTCAAGCCGGGCGACAAGATCGACTTTCGTGGCTACTCGGACGCGGACTGGGCCGGCGACCTCGCCGACCGCAAGTCTACTTCAGGCTACACGTTCATGCTCATGGGTGCGCCTGTGAGCTGGGGAAGCAAGAAGCAATCAAGTGTGTCGCTGTCCACGAGCGAAGCGGAGTACATCGCGCTCAGTCTGGCTATCCAAGAAGGCAAGTGGATTCATCGCCTGCTATGTGAGATTCTGGCGGCCGCTAATGAGACTGGACCCGAACTCATGATCCGCGAAGACAGCCAGTCGTGCATCAAGATGACGAAGAACCCGGTGAGCCACGGTCGCGCCAAGCACATCGACATCAAGTACCACCACATCCGCGATGAAGTCAAGCGCGGTGAAGTCAAGCTTGAGTACTGCGAGACTTCTGTGATGCTAGCGGACATCATGACGAAGGCGCTTGCGGGACCACGTCACACGGATCTGACGGTGGCTCTCGTCATTCGTGGGACTTCGCATTGAGGGGGCGTATTGAGGGTTGCTGGTCTTGGGTACTGTGTACCAGTTGTACCCATTAACCGGTTAACCCGAACCGGTCCAATCCGAACCCACGTTGATTATGATGATTACGGTAAGTTGTTTACGCCACCGATGATTAGACGAGTAGGATGATTGGATGAACACCGGTGAGTGATGGTTGATTAGATGCACTAGGTGATAGGACGCAGGGTCGCGTGTCTATAACAGTAGGGTGTAAGCTCCAACAATTCCATCACTTTTCGAATCTTCATTCTACCCCTCAAGTGCCTTCGCTCCGGTCCCGCCGTCTGCGACGTCCCTCCCTCCGCTTCGTCCGAGCTTCGTGTCCAAGATCCATACCTTCCATCAGACTCCACGCGGGATCAAGAAGGGTGTGCTCACCGGTGTGTGGCACATTCCCAAGTTGTCGCGGAACTTTTTTCGGTCGGGCGTTTCACTAAGGATGTTGGGCCTGTCACGTTCAAGTGCGACGGGTGTTTCGCCGAGACAAAGAACATCAAGTGGAAGCTCGGAGCAAGTGAAGGCAAGGGACTGTTCAAGTTGTGCATGACGCCTATCATGACTGACGAGGCGAATGTGTCAAGTCCGAAGGAACGCAAAAGGGACACCACGTCATACCTCTGGCACCTTCGACTTGGTCACATTGGCCATGGCGGTCTAGACGCCATCGTCAAGAAGGGTTATGGTGTTGGGATGAAGATGACGGCTGTGAAGCAGTGGGAGTTGTGTGATGGGTGTGCACTCGGCAAGCAAACGCGAGTGAGCTATATGCCTAAGTCACCGAACCGCGCCAAGAAGCTGTTGGAAGTCATCCACAGTGACGTCTGCGGTCCCATGAAAACGCCGACGTTCAGTGGCAAGCGGTACTTCGTCACGTTCATCGACGAGTACTCGCACTTTTGTGTGGTATACTTGCTGCGGAACAAGTCGGAGGTGGCTGCCAAGTTCGCGGAGTTTGTGGCGTTTGCCGAAACTCAGACGGGTGGTCGCGTGAGAACACTCCGTGTGAAGCAGCTCCGTAGCGACAACGGTGGCGAGTACAAGTCTCGTGAAATGGCCAAGTTCTGCAGCGAACGGGGTATCGTGCAGAAGTTCACTCCGCCGTACACGCCTCAACTGAACGGAGTGGCCGAGCGGATGAACCGGACGTTGGTGGAATGTGCGCGCTGCATGTTGGAACATGCCGGACTGTCGAAGTCGTATTGGGGTGAAGCAGTGGTGACGGCGACGTTTCTCCGGAATCGGTGTCCGACACGCTCCACCACCCACGACAAGTCGCCACACCAAGTATGGACGGGGAAGAAACCGCTGTTGGCGAACCTGAAGGTGTTCGGTTGCCATGCGTATGTGACGGTCCCGAAGGAGAAACGCACCAAGTTTGACGCTCGGTCGGTGCGTTGTCGGTTTCTCGGGTACTCGGAACATGAGAAAGCGTATCGGTTTGAAGAGATGAAGAGCGGTCGCGTGCTAGTGAGCCGCGATGCGCAGTTCATGGAAGACGACTTCGACGGTGGGAGACGCAAGTTGGATCAAGAAGAAGCGGTCGTGGAACTTCGAGAAGAAGTTGGCACGGACCAAGAAGCATCGTCCGGATCGGAAGAGGACGACGAAGAAGAAGCTGCGCGGGACGAAGACTTCGAACCCGGCAGCAAGCGACACCAGCGGACGCGGTCGTTGGAGGAAGCGGTGGAGATCCCAAGGTCCAAGCGGCACAGTCGGCAACAAACGCTGGACGAGATGTCAGCCATCGCAAAAGAAGAAGGCTTCGACGCGGCCTTCGTTGTGGATTCAGTGGGAGAAATGCCGACTACGTTCGTATCGGCGATGGAATCCTGCAACTCGGCCAAGTGGAAAGAAGCGTGCGACTCGGAGATCCACTCTCTTCGCAAGAACGAGACGTGGGTGTTGGTGCCATTGCCGAAGGGACGCAAGGCGATCGGCTGCAGATGGGTGTTTCGGATCAAGGAAAACCAGGCTGGAGACATCGAGCGGTTCAAGGCGCGTCTGGTGGCCAAGGGATTCTTGCAGAAGTTCGGCATTGACTATGAAGAGACGTTCGCGCCGGTGGCCAAGTTCACGTCCATTAGGATCTTGCTCAGTCTGGCGGCCAAGTACAATCTCACGGTGCACCAGATGGATGTGAAGACGGCGTTCCTGAACGGCTGGCTGGACGAAGACATCTACATGGTGCAGCCGGACGGCTACGTTGACGAGGCGCACCCGGACTTCGTGTGCAAGCTCAAGCGTTCGCTTTACGGTCTGAAGCAATCGCCGCGGATGTGGAACCAGACCATCGACAAGTTCATGCTGGAGCTGGTATTCAAGAAGTGTGAGGCGGATCATTGCATCTACGTCAAGCGCAATGACCAAGACATGATCTTCGTGGCGCTGTACGTGGACGACTTGATCCTGGCAAGCAACAACGACGACCTGCTCAAGTCGACCAAGGAGGCGCTCAGCGTGCGGTTTGAGATGACGGACATGGGTCAGCTCAAGTACTTCCTCGGCATGGAAATCGACCAAGATCCCAAGACCGGAAATGTGTCGGTGCGACAGACCAAGTTTGCGAAGGACATCCTGGAGAAGTTCAGCATGGAGAAGAGCAACCCGGTCAAGACACCACAAGACCCGGGACTCAAGTTGACCAAGGTCATGTGCGAAGGAGGTTGCAAGCACGAAGAGACCATGGCGAAGGTGCCGTACCGGAATGCCGTCGGGTGTTTGATGTACCTGATGGTGGGGACTCGACCGGACCTCGCAGCCGCAGTGGGAGTTCTCAGCCAGTTCGCCGCGGATCCGTGTCCGACACACTGGCAAGCGCTCAAGAGGGTGTTCCGCTACATCCAAGGCACGAAGTCGCATGGCATCGAGTTTCAAGCTGGCAGCGAGGACGGACTCCAAGGCTATTCGGATGCGGACTGGGCCGGCTGTTGTCAAGAAGGCGCCTCGACCTGCCACGGTGTACCAGTAGACACTGGTACGACCTTCACTCAGTGGTACTCACGCATTCACGTGATTACGAGACAGGTGATTGCGAGACATGTGATTACGGGACGGTGTCGCATGGGTACAAGATTGTGGGTACAAGATGGGCATCGACGTGGCAGCCTCTGATTGGCTAAGGTAACTCAGTATCCAGTTAGGAATCCAGTAGTGTGTATCCAGGAGAGAATCCAGTAGGCTTAGAGGTAGCAAGCAGTTAGCGAACTAAGGACCTAAATCAATCACTTTGCATTTCGACATCTAGTGCTCAAACGACCTTGACTTTTGGTTATGAGCCCAAGCCCCGTATTCCCTGCTGAAGACTCCGACTACGCTTTCGCCATGGACACCACCTCGACCACGACCTCCCGTATCAACAAGTTCGACGGAACCAACTTCCACACGTGGAAGTTCAAGATGCGCATGGTGCTCGAGGAGCGCGACCTGTGGGAAGTGACGTGTGGAGAGATCAAGCTGGAGCACTGCGCTACGACGCTGGACCAGACGACGTTCAAGAGGAAGTCTCGCAAGGCGCTGGCGATCATCTGTCTCGCGATGGAGGATTCGCAGTTGCCGCTGGTTCGGTCGGCGAAGGATGCGTTCGATGCATGATCACGACTGGAAGGACACTTCGAGAAGAAGAGTTTGGCCAACAAGCTCTTCCTTCGTCGACGGTTCTTCACGACGATGATGGCGGAAGGTGATGATGTGTTGGAACACATCAACAAGATCAAGACGCTGGCGGAACAGCTCGACGCAGTGGGCGCTCCGGTCAGTGAGGACGACTTGGTGATCACGCTTCTGGCAAGTTTGAACGAGTCGTACCAGTTCCTCATCACGGCGTTGGAGTCGAGAGCTGACTCGCTGACGTGGGAACTCGTGACGGCTCGACTGCTGCATGAAGACTTGAAGCGCAAGGAACAAGGTGGCGGTGCTGAAGGAACCGCGCACGGGGGTCAAGCGTTCATGACAAGCGGCAATGGGAAGAGCAAGGGACGACAAGCGCAGAAAGCCAGTGCGTGTCACTACTGTGGTGAACAAGGTCATTGGATCGCCAAGTGTCCCGTGAGGATTCGTGAGAACGCGGATCGACAGAAGCCACAGCGAGCGAATGTGGCGAATGAAGATGAAGAGGAGTTCGACGGCGACTACCTGTTTTCGGTTGGTGGTGGAGCCACCAAGTCGAGTGAAGTTTGGCTGGTCGACTCGGGTGCGACGCAGCACATGACGTACTCAAAAGAGTACATGAAGAACTACAAGAAGATGACTCCGGTGGACGTGCATCTCGCGGACGACGGAGTGGTTCAAGCAGTCGGCAGTGGCGACATTGTCATGTCGATGAAGACTCCACGCGGAATCAAGAAGGGTGTGCTCACCGGTGTGTGGCTGATGGAAGGTATGGATCTTGGACACGAAGCTCGGACGAAGCGGAGGGAGGGACGTCGCAGACAGCGGGACCGGAGCGAAGGCACTTGAGGGGTAGAATGAAGATCCGAAAGTGATTGAATTGTTGGAGCTTACATCCTACTGTTATAGACACGCGACCCTGCGTCCTATCACCTAGTGCATCTAATCAACCATCACTCACCGGTGTTCATCCAATCATCCTACTCGTCTAATCATCGGTGGCGTAAACAACTTACCGTAATCATCATAATCAACGTGGGTTCGGATTGGACCGGTTCGGGTTAACCGGTTAATGGGTACAACTGGTACACAGTACCCAAGACCAGCAACCCTCAATACGCCCCCTCAATGCGAAGTCCCACGAATGACGAGAGCCACCGTCAGATCCGTGTGACGTGGTCCCGCAAGCGCCTTCGTCATGATGTCCGCTAGCATCACAGAAGTCTCGCAGTACTCAAGCTTGACTTCACCGCGCTTGACTTCATCGCGGATGTGGTGGTACTTGATGTCGATGTGCTTGGCGCGACCGTGGCTCACCGGGTTCTTCGTCATCTTGATGCACGACTGGTTGTCTTCGCGGATCATGAGTTCGGGTCCAGTCTCATTAGCGGCTGCCAGAATCTCGCATAGCAGGCGATGAATCCACTTGCCTTCTTGGATAGCCAGACTGAGCGCGATGTACTCCGCTTCGCTCGTGGACAGCGACACACTTGATTGCTTCTTGCTTCCCCAGCTCACAGGCGCACTCATGAGCATGAACGTGTAGCCTGAAGTGGACTTGCGGTCGGCGAGGTCGCCGGCCCAGTCCGCGTCCGAGTAGCCACGAAAGTCGATCTTGTCGCCCGGCTTGAAGCAGATCCCATGCGTCTTGGTGCCTTGCAGGTAGCGAAAGATACGCTTGACCGCAACCCAGTGTTCCTCTTGGGGGTTCTCCATGAAGCGCGATACATAGCCAACGGCGTACGCGATGTCTGGGCGCGTGGCGGTCATCAGGTGCATCAGAGCACCAACAGCTTCGCGAAACGGAGCGTTCACCTTGGTCGCCGCGTCGCTTGGAACCAGTCGAGTGCTCATGTCCACCGGACTCACCACGGCCTTGCACTCGTCCATGGCGAAGCGCTCCAGGATGTCGTCCACGTATCGCCGCTGGCACATGGTCACGCTGCCGTCCGGGCCGTCCACCAACTCGATCCCAAGAACAAACGCGCACTTGCCGCTGTCGGTCATCTCGAAGCGCGTCTTCAGGTCGGTCTTCGTGCGTGCGATCAGCTCGGGCGAGCTTCCGGTAATCAGTACGGCATCCACGTACACCAGTACAAGCACGCAGTGACCGTCCACCACCTTGATGTAGAGGCACGGATCGAAGGCCGACACTTGGAAGCCGATGGAGCACACGAACTCGTCGAAGGTCTCGTTCCACACTCGCGAAGCTTGTTTGAGACCGTAGATGGCCTTCACCAGTTCCAGGCAGTCGAAGTCACCATCCAGTTCGACGCCTTCCGGAACCACGCAAAACACCACTTCCTTCATTATCCCGTACAGGAATGCTGTCACCACGTCGAGTTGGTCGAGGGGCCAGCCAAAATACTTGGCAATCGCGATCACCATGCGCAGCGTCACATACTTGACCACGGGCGAGAACGTCTCCGTGTAGTCAATGCCGTACTTCTGCTTGAAGCCCTTGGCCACGAGGCGCGCCTTGTACTTCTCGATCGAGCCGTCCGCTTTGCGCTTGATCTTGAATACCCACTTGGTACCGATGGCGCGTTGTCCGTTAGGCAACTTGGCAGCTCGAAACACACCACGCAGTCGCATCGACTTGAGCTCCGCGCGGATCGCCTTGCGCCAGTGCACTTGATCAGGACCGTTCACAGCCTCTTGGAACGTCGTCGGCTCCGATAGATCGGCTGCTGCTTCCACAGCGTTGGCACTGGCACGCCAAAACACTGGAGGCGTCGAGTCGTCGTCTTCATCTTGGTCCCCAGACTTTTCTTCTTCGTCGGGGTCGGCTCGGCGCGAGGAGGATACGTCCGGCGCACTTGCTTCTTCTAAGCCAGCTCGGTGGCGAACGGGGCGCGATCTTCTGGCAGTGTCGTCGTCGCCACTCGGTCGGTACTTGCGCTTCCCCGCCTGCTTGAAGCTCGTTTGGCGCGGTCCATCGTTGTCGTCCAGGTCCAGCGCGTCCAGGTCCAGCACAGCATCATCGACGTCTTCATCCGAAGTATGCGTCGAAAGTCCAAAGGTGGACTCATCGAAGTTGACATCGCGACTGATAACCACCTGCCCCGCCTCGATGTCATAAACTCGATACGCCTTGGACACTTCTTCGTAGCCGAGGAACAGCCCGGCGCGAGCCTTGGGGTCCCACTTGCGCCGTCTTTCCTTCGGCGTCAGGATGTACGTCTGGCATCCGAACACACGCATGTGCTTCACACTCGGCTTGGACTTGTAAACGATCTCGAACGGAGTCTTGTGTTCGATCTTGGGTGATGGCAGACGATTCTTCACGTAGATGGCTGTCATGGCCGCCTCAGCCCAGAAGCTCTTGTCCAACTTGGCGTGATGCAGCATGCTGCGGGCAATCGTGACGATGGTCCGGATGGCGCGTTCTGCCGTGCCGTTGGTCTGGTGCGCGTACGGAACCGTGGTTTGCTGCTCGATGCCTTCGACTTCGTAGAAGGCCTTGAGCGAGTTGGTCGCGAGCTCACGGGCTCCGTCGTGCCGCACAAACTTGACCTTCTTGCCGAACTGCTTCTGCACCTTCATGATGTACGTCTGGATGCAGTCCTCGCTCTCCGACTTGGCACGCAGACAGAACCCCTTCATGCATCCGCTGGCTTCGTCCACGATCAGCAGCAGATACTTGCTGCCACCCAGTGACTCTTCTTCCATGGGGCCGCACACGTCGAAGTGGAGCAGCTCGAACGTGTCGTAGTGACGCTTGTCACGGTTGCTTGGGAACGGCTTCTGGACCATTTTCCCTTGCTGGCAGCCGCGACACACGCTTGGTCCACTCGACTTGGAAGGTGCCTTCGCGTCCTTGATCATGTTGTTGTCGACCATCTTGCGAAGCACCTCCACCGGAGCGTGACCCATACGCGCGTGTAAGTCGACCGTCTTCCCACTGGTCGCCGCATTCGCCGATCGCTGAGGCGTCATCAGCCAGTAGAGTCCATCCACGAGGTTTGCCGTCGCCACCACTTGCTTGGAGCCTTTGTGCGCAATCTGCATCTTGGTGCCGTCGAACACGACTTGGAACAGACCACTCTTGTTGATCTGTGGCACCGAAAGCAGATTCTTGCTCATGCTCGGCACGTACAGCGCGTTCTTGATCTCGATGTCGCGCTCGTCGCCGTTGGGCAGAACCACTCGTTCCACGATGGTCCCCACACCCATGATGGCCGCCTTGTTGCCGTCGGCCACCGAAAGTTCGCCTTCATTCCGCTCAATCAAATGAGCGAACTTGGCCTTGTCGTTGCAGATGTGGTGCGTTGCGCCGCTGTCGACCGCCCACAACCCGGACACATTCTTGCCCGTCGAAATGCCACACTCCAGTGAGACCGCGAACGCCACTCGATCATAGCCGTAGTCGTAGTTGTAGCTGGCGTCGTCGTTCCTCCACTGGGCATTGTTGGCCCCGCGTCCACGGCCATTGCCATTGCCGCCGCGTCTTGGGCCCCGATTCTCGTCCTTCTGCTTGGTCCAGCACTTGTCAATCGTGTGCCCCAATTTCCCGCAGTACGTACACTGGCGAGACTCTCGGTCGGTGTTGAACGCCTTGGCCGCGTCCTCCGTCTTCACCGTCGCCGTCTTCTCGCCTTGTCTCTTGATGTGCTCATTCGTCAGCACCTTTACGACGTCTTGCGATCGTAGTTCAGCGCTGCTCATCTCCAAGTTCAGCACGACGTTCTCGTAGCTCTTGGGGAGGCTGCGCAACAGGCAGATCGCCGCGTCCTCATCCTCCATCTTGGCGCCGATGCTGCTGAGCTTGGCGCTGATGTTGAGGACCTCGTTGCAGTGATGCAACACGTTCCCGCCTTCCGACATCTCCATGCTGACGAGTTGGCGCTTCAGGTAGATGCGTCCAGCCTTCTGCGAACCACCGTACAGCGTCTTCAGGCGCGTTCACGCAACCCACGCTTCCTCGCAGTCGTCGACCACATGGTGGTAGTCCGCGTCCATGTGAAGCAACATCAGTCCGAACGCGATGTTGCTCGACTTGACGTAGTCGTCCTTGGCCCGCGAGTCCGTGAAGCTTGGCGTCGTCTCGCGGTCCACGACATGCCACGTCGACTTGGTCAGGAACACGCCACGCATGTAGCGGTTCCACGTCGCGTAGTTGTCCCCGTTGAACTTGTCAATGGAGACCTTGGTCGAGGCGTCTTGGGCAGAGGACATGGTGCTTGGGCTCATAACCTGATGGAAGGTATAGATCTTGGACACGAAGCTCGGACGAAGCGGAGGGAGGGACGTCGCAGACGGCGGGACCGGAGCGAAGGCACTTGAGGGGTAGAATGAAGATTCGAAAGTGATTGAATTGTTGGAGCTTACACCCTACTGTTATAGACACGCGACCCTGCGTCCTATCACCTAGTGTATCTAATCAACCATCACTCACCGGTGTTCATCCAATCATCCTACTCGTCTAATCATCGGTGGCGTAAACAACTTACCGTAATCACCATAATTAACGTGGGTTCGGATTGGACCGGTTCGGGTTAACCGGTTAATGGGTACAACTGGTACACAGTACCCAAGACCAGCAACCCTCAATACGCCCCCTCAATGCGAAGTCCCACGAATGCCGAGAGCCGCCGTCAGATCCGTGTGACGTGGTCCCGCAAGCGCCTTCGTCATGATGTCCGCTAGCATCACAGAAGTCTCGCAGTACTGGAGCTTGACTTCACCGCGCTTGACTTCATCGCGGATGTGGTGGTACTTGATGTCGATGTGCTTGGCGCGACCGTGGTTCACCGGGTTCTTCGTCATCTTGATGCACGACTGGTTGTCTTCGCGGATCATGAGTTCGGGTCCAGTCTCATTAGCGGCCGCCAGAATCTCGCATAGCAGGCGATGAATCCACTTGCCTTCTTGGATAGCCAGACTGAGCGCGATGTACTCCGCTTCGCTCGTGGACAGCGACACACTTGATTGCTTCTTGCTTCCCCAGCTCACAGGCGCACTCATGAGCATGAACGTGTAGCCTGAAGTGGACTTGCGGTCGGCGAGGTCGCCGGCCCAGTCCGCGTCCGAGTAGCCACGAAAGTCGATCTTGTCGCCCGGCTTGAAGCAGATCCCATGCGTCTTGGTGCCTTGCAGGTAGCGAAAGATACGCTTGACCGCAACCCAGTGTTCCTCTTGGGGGTTCTCCATGAAGCGCGATACATAGCCAACGGCGTACGCGATGTCTGGGCGCGTGGCGGTCATCAGGTGCATCAGAGCACCAACAGCTTCGCGAAACGGAGCGTTCACCTTGGTCGCCGCGTCGCTTGGAACCAGTCGAGTGCTCATGTCCACCGGACTCACCACGGCCTTGCACTCGTCCATGGCGAAGCGCTTCAGGATGTCGTCCACGTATCGCCGCTGGCACATGGTCACGCTGCCGTCCGGGCCGTCCACCAGCTCGATCCCAAGAACAAACGCGCACTTGCCGCTGTCGGTCATCTCGAAGCGCGTCTTCAGGTCGGTCTTCGTGCGTGCGATCAGCTCGGGCGAACTCCCGGTAATCAGTACGTCATCCACGTACACCAGTACAAGCACGCAGTGACCGTCCACCACCTTGATGTAGAGGCACGGATCGAAGGCCGACACTTGGAAGCCGATGGAGCACACGAACTCGTCGAAGGTCTCGTTCCACACTCGCGAAGCTTGCTTGAGACCGTAGATGGCCTTCACCAGTTCCAGGCAGTCGAAGTCACCATCCAGTTCGACGCCTTCCGGAACCACGCAGAAGACCACCTCCTTCATTATCCCGTACAGGAATGCTGTCACCACGTCGAGTTGGTCGAGGGGCCAGCCAAAATACTTGGCAATCGCGATCACCATGCGCAGCGCCACATACTCGACCACGGGCGAGAACGTCTCGGTGTAGTCAATGCCGTACTTCTGCTTGAAGCCCTTGGCCACGAGGCGCGCCTTGTACTTCTCGATCGAGCCGTCCGCTTTGCGCTTGATCTTGAACACCCACTTGGTACCGATGGCGCGTTGTCCGTTAGGCAACTTGGCAGCTCGAAACACACCACGCAGTCGCATCGACTTGAGCTCCGCGCAGATCGCCTTGCGCCAGTGCACTTGATCAGGACCGTTCACAGCCTCTTGGAACGTCGTCGGCTCCGATAGATCGGCTGCTGCTTCCACAGCGTTGGCACTGGCACGCCAAAACACTGGAGGCGTCGAGTCGTCGTCTTCATCTTGGTCCCCAGACTTTTCTTCTTCGTCGGGGTCGGCTCGGCGCGAGGAGGATACGTCCGGCGCACTTGCTTCTTCTAAGCCAGCTCGGTGGCGAACGGGGCGCGATCTTCTGGCAGTGTCGTCGTCGCCACTCGGTCGGTACTTGCGCTTCCCCGCCTGCTTGAAGCTCGTTTGGCGCGGTCCATCGTTGTCGTCCAGGTCCAGCGCGTCCAGGTCCAGCACAGCATCATCGACGTCTTCATCCGAAGTATGCGTCGAACGTCCAAAGGTGGACTCATCGAAGTTGACATCGCGACTGATAACCACCTGCCCCGCCTCGATGTCATAAACTCGATACGCCTTGGACACTTCTTCGTAGCCGAGGAACAGCCCGGCGCGAGCCTTGGGGTCCCACTTGCGCCGTCTTTCCTTCGGCGTCAGGATGTACGTCTGGCATCCAAACACACGCATGTGCTTCACACTCGGCTTGGACTTGTACACGATCTCGAACGGAGTCTTGTGTTCGATCTTGGGTGATGGCAGACGATTCTTCACGTAGATGGCTGTCATGGCCGCCTCAGCCCAGAAGCTCTTGTCCAGCTTGGCGTGATGCAGCATGCTGCGGCCAATCGTGACGATGGTCCGGATGGCGCGTTCTGCCGTGCCGTTGGTCTGGTGCGCGTACGGAACCGTGGTTTGCTGCTCGATGCCTTCGACTTCGTAGAAGGCCTTGAGCGAGTTGGTCGCGAGCTCACGGGCTCCGTCGTGCCGCACAAACTTGACCTTCTTGCCGAACTGCTTCTGCACCTTCATGATGTACGTCTGGATGCAGTCCTCGCTCTCCGACTTGGCACGCAGGCAGAACCCCTTCATGCATCCGCTGGCTTCGTCCACGATCAGCAGCAGATACTTGCTGCCACCCAGTGACTCTTCTTCCATGGGGCCGCACACGTCGAAGTGGAGCAGCTCGAACGTGTCGTAACGACGCTTGTCACGGTTGCTTGGGAACGGCTTCTGGACCATTTTCCCTTGCTGGCAGCCGCGACACACGCTTGGTCCACTCGACTTGGAAGGTGCCTTCGCGTCCTTGATCATGTTGATGTCGACCATCTTGCGAAGCACCTCCACCGGAGCGTGACCCATACGCGCGTGTAAGTCGACCGTCTTCCCACTGGTCGCCGCATTCGCCGATCGCTGAGGCGTCATCAGCCAGTAGAGTCCATCCACGAGGTTTGCCGTCGCCTCCACTTGCTTGGAGCCCTTGTGCGCAATCTGCATCTTGGTGCCTTCGAACACGACTTGGAACAGACCACTCTTGTTGATCTGTGGCGCCGAAAGCAGATTCTTGCTCATGCTCGGCACGTACAGCGCGTTCTTGATCTCGATGTCGCGCTCGTCGCCGTTGGGCAGAACCACTCGTTCCACGATGGTCCCCACACCCATGATGGCCGCCTTGTTGCCGTCGGCCACCGAAAGTTCGCCTTCATTCCGCTCAATCAAATGAGCGAATTTGGCCTTGTCGTTGCAGATGTGGTGCGTTGCGCCGCTGTCGACCGCCCACAACCCGGACACATTCTTGCCCGTCGAAATGCCACACTCCAGTGAGACCGCGAACGCCACTCGATCATAGCCGTAGTCGTAGTTGTAGCTGGCGTCGTCGTTCCTCCACTGGGCATTGTTGGCCCCGCATCCACGGCCATTGCCATTGCCGCCGCGTCTTGGGCCCCGATTCTCGTCCTTCTGCTTGGTCCAGCACTTGTAAATCGTGTGCCCCAATTTCCCGCAGTACGTACACTGGCGAGACTCTCGGTCGGTGTTGAACGCCTTGGCCGCGTCCTCCGTCTTCACCGTCGCCGTCTTCTGTTGAGGGTTGCTGGTCTTGGGTACTGTGTACCAGTTGTACCCATTAACCGGTTAGCCCGAACCGGTCCAATCCGAACCCACGTTGATTATGGTGATTACGGTAAGTTGTTTACGCCACCGATGATTAGACGAGTAGGATGATTGGATGAACACCGGTGAGTGATGGTTGATTAGATGCACTAAGTGATAGGACGCAGGGTCGCGTGTCTATAACAGTAGGGTGTAAGCTCCAACAATTCAATCACTTTCGAATCTTCATTCTACCCCTCAAGTGCCTTCGCTCCGGTCCCGCCGTCTGCGACGTCCCTCCCTCCGCTTCGTCCGAGCTTCGTGTCCAAGATCCATACCTTCCATCAGGTTATGAGCCCAAGCACCATGTCCTCTGCCCAAGACGCCTCGACCAAGGTCTCCATTGACAAGTTCAACGGGGACAACTACGCGACGTGGAACCGCTACATGCGTGGCGTGTTCCTGGCCAAGTCGACGTGGCATGTCGTGGACCGCGAGACGACGCCAAGATTCACGGACTCGCGGGCCTAGGACGACTACGTCAAGTCGAGCAACATCGCGTTCGGATTGATGTTGCTCCACATGGACGCGGACTACCACCATGTGGTCGACGACTGCGAGGAAGCGTGGGTTGCGTGGACGCGCTTGAAGACGCTGTACGGTGGTTCACAGAAGGCTGGACGCATCTACCTGAAGCGCCAACTCTTCAGCATGGAGATGTCGGAAGGCGGCAACGTCTTGCATCATTGCAACGAGGTCCTCAACATCAGCGCCAAGCTCAGCAGCATCGGCGCCAAGATGGAGGATGAGGACGTGGCGATCTGCTTGCTGCGCAGCCTCCCCAAGAGCTACGAGAACGTCGTGCTGAACTTGGAGATGAGCAGCGCTGAACTACGATCGCAAGACGTCGTGAAGGTGCTGACGAATGAGCACATCAAGAGACAAGGCGAGAAGACGGCGACGGTGAAGACGGAGAATGCGGCCAAGGCGTTCAACACCGACCGAGAGTCTCGCCAGTGTACGTACTGCGGGAAATTGGGGCACACGATTGACAAGTGCTGGACCAAGCAGAAGGACGAGAATCGGGGCCCAAGACGCGGCGGCAATGGCAATGGCCGTGGATGCGGGGCCAACAATGCCCAGTGGAGGAACGACGACGCCAGCTACAACTACGACTACGGCTATGATCGAGTGGCGTTCGCGGTCTCACTGGAGTGTGGCATTTCGACGGGCAAGAATGTGTCCGGGTTGTGGGCGGTCGACAGCGGCGCAACGCACCACATCTGCAACGACAAGGCCAAATTCGCTCATTTGATTGAGCGGAATGAAGGCGAACTTTCGGTGGCCGACGGCAACAAGGCGGCCATCATGGGTGTGGGGACCATCGTGGAACGAGTGGTTCTGCCCAACGGCGACGAGCGCGACATCGAGATCAAGAACGCGCTGTACGTCCCAAGCATGAGCAAGAATCTGCTTTCGGCGCCACAGATCAACAAGAGTGGTCTGTTCCAAGTCGTGTTCGAAGGCACCAAGATGCAGATTGCGCACAAGGGCTCCAAGCAAGTGGTGGCGACGGCAAACCTCGTGGATGGACTCTACTGGCTCCAGACGCCTCAGCGATCGGCGAATGCGGCGACCAGTGGGAAGACGGTCGACTTACACGCGCGTATGGGTCACGCTCCGGTGGAGGTGCTTCGCAAGATGGTCGACATCAACATGATCAAGGACGCGAAGGCACCTTCCAAGTCGAGTGGACCAAGCGTGTGTCGCGGCTGCCAGCAAGGGAAAATGGTCCAGAAGCCGTTCCCAAGCAACCGTGACAAGCGTCGTTACGACACGTTCGAGCTGCTCCACTTCGACGTGTGCGGCCCCATGGAAGAAGAGTCACTGGGTGGCAGCAAGTATCTGCTGCTGATCGTGGACGAAGCCAGCGGATGCATGAAGGGGTTCTGCCTGCGTGCCAAGTCAGAGAGCGAGGACTGCATCCAGACGTACATCATGAAGGTGCAGAAGCAGTTCGGCAAGAAGGTCAAGTTTGTGCGGCACGACGGAGCCCGTGAGCTCGCGACCAACTCGCTCAAGGCCTTCTACGAAGTCGAAGGCATCGAGCAGCAAACCACGGTTCCGTACGCGCACCAGACCAACGGCACGGCAGAACGCGCCATCCGGACCATCGTCACGATTGGCCGCAGCATGCTGCATCACGCCAAGCTGGACAAGAGCTTCTGGGCTGAGGCGGCCATGACAGCCATCTACGTGAAGAATCGTCTGCCATCACCCAAGATCGAACACAAGACTCCGTTCGAGATCGTGTACAAGTCCAAGCCGAGTGTGAAGCACATGCGTGTGTTTGGATGCCAGACGTACATCCTGACGCCGAAGGAAAGACGGCGCAAGTGGGACCCCAAGGCTCGCGCCGGGCTGTTCCTCGGCTACGAAGAAGTGTCCAAGGCGTATCGAGTTTATGACATCGAGGCGGGGCAGGTGGTTATCAGTCGCGATGTCAACTTCGATGAGTCCACCTTTGGACGTTCGACGCATACTTCGGATGAAGACGTCGATGATGCTGTGCTGGACCTGGACGCGCTGGACCTGGACGACAACGATGGACCGCGCCAAACGAGCTTCAAGCAGGCGGGGAAGCGCAAGTACCGACCGAGTGGCGACGACGACACTGCCAGAAGATCGCGCCCCGTTCGCCACCGAGCTGGCTTAGAAGAAGCAAGTGCGCCGGACGTATCCTCCTCGCGCCGAGCCGACCCCGACGAAGAAGAAAAGTCTGGGGACCAAGATGAAGACGACGACTCGACGCCTCCAGTGTTTTGGCGTGCCAGTGCCAACGCTGTGGAAGCAGCAGCCGATCTATCGGAGCCGACGACGTTCCAAGAGGCTGTGAACGGTCCTGATCAAGTGCACTGGCGCAAAGCGATCCGCGCGGAGCTCAAGTCGATGCGACTGCGTGGTGTGTTTCGAGCTGCCAAGTTGCCTAACGGACAACGCGCCATCGGTACCAAGTGGGTGTTCAAGATCAAGCGCAAAGCGGACGGCTCGATCGAGAAGTACAAGGCGCGCCTCGTGGCCAAGGGCTTCAAGCAGAAGTACGGCATTGACTACACCGAGACGTTCTCGCCCGTGGTCGAGTATGTGGCGCTGCGCATGGTGATCGCGATTGCCAAGTATTTTGGCTGGCCCCTCGACCAACTCGACGTGGTGACAGCATTCCTGTACGGGATAATGAAGGAGGTGGTCTTCTGCGTGGTTCCGGAAGGCGTCGAACTGGATGGTGACTTCGACTGCCTGGAACTGGTGAAGGCCATCTACGGTCTCAAGCAAGCTTCGCGAGTGTGGAACGAGACCTTCGACGAGTTCGTGTGCTCCATCGGCTTCCAAGTGTCGGCCTTCGATCCGTGCCTCTACATCAAGGTGGTGGACGGTCACTGCGTGCTTGTACTGGTGTACGTGGATGACGTACTGATTACCGGGAGTTCGCCCGAGCTGATCGCACGCACGAAGACCGACCTGAAGACGCGCTTCGAGATGACCGACAGCGGCAAGTGCGCGTTTGTTCTTGGGATCGAGCTGGTGGACGGCCCGGACGGCAGCGTGACCATGTGCCAGCGGCGATACGTGGACGACATCCTGAAGCGCTTCGCCATGGACGAGTGCAAGGCCGTGGTGAGTCCGGTGGACATGAGCACTCGACTGGTTCCAAGCGACGCGGCGACCAAGGTGAACGCTCCGTTTCGCGAAGCTGTTGGTGCTCTGATGCACCTGATGACCGCCACGCGCCCAGACATCGCGTACGCCGTTGGCTATGTATCGCGCTTCATGGAGAACCCCCAAGAGGAACACTGGGTTGCGGTCAAGCGTATCTTTCGCTACCTGCAAGGCACCAAGACGCATGGGATCTGCTTCAAGCCGGGCGACAAGATCGACTTTCGTGGCTACTCGGACGCGGACTGGGCCGGCGACCTCGCCGACCGCAAGTCTACTTCAGGCTACACGTTCATGCTCATGAGTGCGCCTGTGAGCTGGGGAAGCAAGAAGCAATCAAGTGTGTCGCTGTCCACGAGCGAAGCGGAGTACATCGCGCTCAGTCTGGCTATCCAAGAAGGCAAGTGGATTCATCGCCTGCTATGCGAGATTCTGGCGGCCGCTAATGAGACTGGACCCGAACTCATGATCCGCGAAGACAACCAGTCGTGCATCAAGATGACGAAGAACCCGGTGAACCACGGTCGCGCCAAGCACATCGACATCAAGTACCACCACATCCGCGATGAAGTCAAGCGCGGTGAAGTCAAGCTCCAGTACTGCGAGACTTCTGTGATGCTAGCGGACATCATGACGAAGGCGCTTGCGGGACCACGTCACACGGATCTGACGGCGGCTCTCGGCATTCGTGGGACTTCGCATTGAGGGGGCGTATTGAGGGTTGCTGGTCTTGGGTACTGTGTACCAGTTGTACCCATTAACCGGTTAACCCGAACCGGTCCAATCCGAACCCACGTTAATTATGGTGATTACGGTAAGTTGTTTACGCCACCGATGATTAGACGAGTAGGATGATTGGATGAACACCGGTGAGTGATGGTTGATTAGATACACTAGGTGATAGGACGCAGGGTCGCGTGTCTATAACAGTAGGGTGTAAGCTCCAACAATTCAATCACTTTCGAATCTTCATTCTACCCCTCAAGTGCCTTCGCTCCGGTCCCGCCGTCTGCGACGTCCCTCCCTCCGCTTCGTCCGAGCTTCGTGTCCAAGATCTATACCTTCCATCAGGTTATGAGCCCAAGCACCATGTCCTCTGCCCAAGACGCCTCGACCAAGGTCTCCATTGACAAGTTCAACGGGGACAACTACGCGACGTGGAACCGCTACATGCGTGGCGTGTTCCTGACCAAGTCGACGTGGCATGTCGTGGACCGCGAGACGACGCCAAGCTTCACGGACTCGCGGGCCAAGGACGATTACGTCAAGTCGAGCAACATCGCGTTCGGATTGATGTTGCTTCACATGGACGCGGACTACCACCATGTGGTCGACGACTGCGAGGAAGCGTGGGTTGCGTGGACGCGCCTGAAGACGCTGTACGGTAGTTCGCAGAAGGCTGGACGCATCTACCTGAAGCGCCAACTCTTCAGCATGGAGATGTCGGAAGGCGGCAACGTCTTGCATCATTGCAACGAGGTCCTCAACATCAGCGCCAAGCTCAGCAGCATCGGCGCCAAGATGGAGGATGAGGACGCGGCGATCTGCCTGTTGCGCAGCCTCCCCAAGAGCTACGAGAACGTCGTGCTGAACTTGGAGATGAGCAGCGCTGAACTACGATCGCAAGACGTCGTGAAGGTGCTGACGAATGAGCACATCAAGAGACAAGGCGAGAAGACGGCGACGGCGAAAACGGAGGACGCGGCCAAGGCGTTCAACACCGACCGAGAGTCTCGCTAGTGCACGTACTGCGTGTTGTCAAGAAGGCGCCTCGACCTGCCACGGTGTACCAGTAGACACTGGTACGACCTTCACTCAGTGGCACTCACGCATTCACGTGATTACGAGACAGGTGATTGCGAGACATGTGATTACGGGACGGTGTCGCATGGGTACAAGATTGTGGGTACAAGATGGGCATCGACGTGGCAACCTCTGATTGGCTAAGGTAGCTCAGTATCCAGTTAGGAATCCAGTAGTATGTATCCAGGAGAGAATCCAGTAGGCTTAGAGGTAGCAAGCAGTTAGCGAACTAAGGACCTAAATCAATCACTTTGCATTTCGACATCTAGTGCTCAAACGACCTTGACTTTTGGTTATGAGCCCAAGCCCCGTATTCCCTGCTGAAGACTCCGACTACGCTTTCGCCATGGACACCACCTCGACCACGACCTCCCGTATCAACAAGTTCGACGGAACCAACTTCCACACGTGGAAGTTCAAGATGCGCATGGTGCTCGAGGAGCGCGACCTGTGGGAAGTGACGTGCGGAGAGATCAAGCTGGAGCACTGCGCTACGACGCTGGACCAGACGACGTTCAAGAGGAAGTCTCGCAAGGCGCTGGCGATCATCTGTCTCGCGATGGAGGATTCGCAGTTGCCGCTGGTTCGGTCGGCGAAGGATGCGTTCGATGCATGGTCAAGACTGGAAGGACACTTCGAGAAGAAGAGTTTGGCCAACAAGCTCTTCCTTCGTCGACGGTTCTTCACGACGATGATGGCGGAAGGTGATGATGTGTTGGAACACATCAACAAGATCAAGACGCTGGCGGAACAGCTCGATGCAGTGGGCGCTCCGGTCAGTGAGGACGACTTGGTGATCACGCTTCTGGCAAGTTTGAACGAGTCGTACCAGTTCCTCATCACGGCGTTGGAGTCGAGAGCTGACTCGCTGACGTGGGAACTCGTGACGGCTCGACTGCTGCATGAAGACTTGAAGCGCAAGGAACAAGGTGGCGGTGCTGAAGGAACCGCGCACGGGGGTCAAGCGTTCATGACAAGCGGCAATGGGAAGAGCAAGGGACGACAAGCGCAGAAAGCCAGTGCGTGTCACTACTGTGGTGAACAAGGTCATTGGATCGCCAAGTGTCCCGTGAGGATTCGTGAGAACGCGGATCGACAGAAGCCACAGCGAGCGAATGTGGCGAATGAAGATGAAGAGGAGTTCGACGGCGACTACCTGTTTTCGGTTGGTGGTGGAGCCACCAAGTCGAGTGAAGTTTGGCTGGTCGACTCGGGTGCGACGCAGCACATGACGTACTCGAAAGAGTACATGAAGAACTACAAGAAGATGACTCCGGTGGACGTGCATCTCGCGGACGACGGAGTGGTTCAAGCAGTCGGCAGTGGCGACATTGTCATGTCGATGAAGACTCCACGCGGGATCAAGAAGGGTGTGCTCACCGGTGTGTGGCACATTCCCAAGTTGTCGCGGAACTTGTTTTCGGTCGGGCGTTTCACTAAGGATGTTGGGCCTGTCACGTTCAAGCGCGACGGGTGTTTCGCCGAGACGAAGAACATCAAGTGGAAGCTCGGAGCAAGTGAAGGCAAGGGACTGTTCAAGTTGTGCATGACGCCTATCATGACTGACGAGGCGAATGTGTCAAGTCCGAAGGAACGCAAAAGGGACACCACGTCATACCTCTGGCACCTTCGACTTGGTCACATTGGCCATGGCGGTCTAGACGCCATCGTCAAGAAGGGTTATGGTGTTGGGATGAAGATGACGGCTGTGAAGAGTGGGAGTTGTGTGATGGGTGTGCACTCGGCAAGCAAACGCGAGTGAGCTATATGCCTAAGTCACCGAACCGCGCCAAGAAGCTGTTGGAAGTCATCCACAGTGACGTCTGCGGTCCCATGAAAACGCCGACGTTCAGTGGCAAGCGGTACTTCGTCACGTTCATCGACGAGTACTCGCACTTTTGTGTAGTATACTTGCTGCGGAACAAGTCGGAGGTGGCTGCCAAGTTCGCGGAGTTTGTGGCGTTTGCCGAAACTCAGACGGGCGGTCGCGTGAGAACGCTCCGTGTGAAGCAGCTTCGTAGCGACAACGGTGGCGAGTACAAGTCTCGTGAAATGGCCAAGTTCTGCAGCGAACGGGGTATCGTGCAGAAGTTCACTCCGCCGTACACGCCTCAACTGAACGGAGTGGCCGAGCGGATGAACCGGACGTTGGTGGAATTTGCGCGCTGCATGTTGGAACATGCCGGACTGTCGAAGTCGTATTGGGGTGAAGCAGTGGTGACGGCGACGTTCCCCCGGAATCGGTGTCCGACACGCTCCACCACCCACGACAAGTCGCCACACCAAGTATGGACGGGGAAGAAACCGCTGTTGGCGAACCTGAAGGTGTTCGGTTGCCATGCGTATGTGACGGTCCCGAAGGAGAAACGCACCAAGTTTGACGCTCGGTCGGTGCGTTGTCGGTTTCTCGGGTACTCGGAACATGAGAAAGCGTATCGGTTTGAAGAGATGAAGAGCGGTCGCGTGCTAGTGAGCCGCGATGCGCAGTTCATGGAAGACGACTTCGACGGTGGGAGACGCAAGTTGGATCAAGAAGAAGCGGTCGTGGAACTTCGAGAAGAAGTTGGCACGGACCAAGAAGCATCGTCCGGATCGGAAGAGGACGACGAAGAAGAAGCTGCGCGGGACGAAGACTTCGAACCCGGCAGCAAGCGACACCAGCGGACGCGGTCGTTGGAGGAAGCGGTGGAGATCCCAAGGTCCAAGCGGCACAGTCGGCAACAAACGCTGGACGAGATGTCAGCCATCGCGAAAGAAGAAGGCTTCGACGCGGCCTTCGTTGTGGATTCAGTGGGAGAAATGCCGACTACGTTCGTATCGGCGATGGAATCCTGCAACTCGGCCAAGTGGAAAGAAGCGTGCGACTCGGAGATCAACTCTCTTCGCAAGAACGAGACGTGGGTGTTGGTGCCATTGCCGAAGGGACGCAAGGCGATCGGCTGTAGATGGGCGTTTCGGATCAAGGAAAACCAGGCTGGAGACATCGAGCGGTTCAAGGCGCGACTGGTGGCCAAGGGATTCTTGCAGAAGTTCGGCATTGACTATGAAGAGACGTTCGCGCCGGTGGCCAAGTTCACGTCCATTAGGATCTTGCTCAGTCTGGCGGCCAAGTACAATCTCACGGTGCACCAGATGGATGTGAAGACGGCGTTCCTGAACGGCTGGCTGGACGAAGACATCTACATGGTGCAGCCGGACGGCTACGTTGACGAGGCGCACCCGGACTTCGTGTGCAAGCTCAAGCGTTCGCTTTACGGTCTGAAGCAGTCGCCGCGGATGTGGAACCAGACCATCGACAACTTCATGCTGGAGCTGGTATTCAAGAAGTGTGAGGCGGATCATTGCATCTACGTCAAGCGCAATGACCAAGACATGATCTTCGTGGCGCTGTACGTGGACGACTTGATCCTGGCAAGCAACAACGACGACCTGCTCAAGTCGACCAAGGAGGCGCTCAGCGTGCGGTTTGAGATGACGGACATGGGTCAGCTCAAGTACTTCCTCGGCATGGAAATCGACCAAGATCCCAAGACCGGAAATGTGTCGGTGCGACAGACCAAGTTTGCGAAGAACATCCTGGAGAAGTTCAGCATGGAGAAGAGCAACCCGGTCAAGACACCACAAGACCCGGGACTCAAGTTGACCAAGGTCATGTGCGAAGGAGGTTGCAAGCACGAAGAGACCATGGTGAAGGTGCCGTACCGGAATGCCGTCGGGTGTTTGATGTACCTGATGGTGGGGACTCGACCGGACCTCGCAGCCGCAGTGGGAGTTCTCAGCCAGTTCGCCGCGGATCCGTGTCCGACACACTGGCAAGCGCTCAAGAGGGTGTTCCGCTACATCCAAGGCACGAAGACGCATTAATGGAAGGTATGGATCTTGGACACGAAGCTCGGACGAAGCGGAGGGAGGGACGTCGCAGACGGCGGGACCGGAGCGAAGGCACTTGAGGGGTAGAATGAAGATTCGAAAGTGATTGAATTGTTGGAGCTTACACCCTACTGTTATAGACACGCGACCCTGCGTCCTATCACCTAGTGTATCTAATCAACCATCACTCACCGGTGTTCATCCAATCATCCTACTCGTCTAATCATCGGTGGCGTAAACAACTTACCGTAATCACCATAATTAACGTGGGTTCGGATTGGACCGGTTCGGGCTAACCGGTTAATGGGTACAACTGGTACACAGTACCCAAGACCAGCAACCCTCAATAGACCGAGCGTCAAACTTGGTGCGTTTCTCCTTCGGGAACGTCACATACGCATGGCAACCGAACACCTTTAGGTTCGCCAACAGCGGTTTCTTCCCCGTCCATACTTGGTGTGGCGACTTGTCGTGGGTGGTGGAGCGTGTCGGACACCGATTCCGGAGGAACGTCGCCGTCACCACTGCTTCACCCCAATACGACTTCGACAGTCCGGCATGTTCCAACATGCAGCGCGCACATTCCACCAACGTCCGGTTCATCCGCTCGGCCACTCCGTTCAGTTGAGGCGTGTACGGCGGAGTGAACTTCTGCACGATACCCCGTTCGCTGCAGAACTTGGCCATTTCACGAGACTTGTACTCGCCACCGTTGTCGCTACGAAGCTGCTCCACACGGAGCGTTCTCACGCGACCACCCGTCTGAGTTTCGGCAAACGCCACAAACTCCGCGAACTTGGCAGCCACCTCCGACTTGTTCCGCAGCAAGTATACCACACAAAAGTGCGAGTACTCGTCGATGAACGTGACGAAGTACCGCTTGCCACTGAACGTCGGCGTTTTCATGGGACCGCAGACGTCACTGTGGATGACTTCCAACAGCTTCTTGGCGCGGTTCGGTGACTTAGGCATATAGCTCACTCGCGTTTGCTTGCCGAGTGCACACCCATCACACAACTCCCACTCTTCACAGCCGTCATCTTCATCCCAACACCATAACCCTTCTTGACGATGGCGTCTAGACCGCCATGGCCAATGTGACCAAGTCGAAGGTGCCAGAGGTATGACGTGGTGTCCCTTTAAAAGTCAAGGTCGTTTGAGCACTAGATGTCGAAATGCAAAGTGATTGATTTAGGTCCTTAGTTCGCTAACTGCTTGCTACCTCTAAGCCTACTGGATTCTCTCCTGGATACACACTACTGGATTCCTAACTGGATACTGAGTTACCTTAGCCAATCAGAGGTTGCCACGTCGATGCCCATCTTGTACCCACAATCTTGTACCCATGCGACACCGTCCCGTAATCACATGTCTCGCAATCACCTGTCTCGTAATCACGTGAATGCGTGAGTGCCACTGAGTGAAGGTCGTACCAGTGTCTACTGGTACACCGTGGCAGGTCGAGGCGCCTTCTTGACAACACTCCCACTCGACTCGGCCGTAGTTATGCCTTGAGCTCTGAGCCCTTGGATACCGAGCTTGCTCCGTAGGAAGTCGAACTGCACAGCGGTGATCGGCTTGGTCATCAGGTCTGCCAGCATGTCCTTGGTCGAACAGTACTCCAACACCACTTGGCCGTCTTCTACCTTCTCACGCACGAAGTGGTAGCGAATGTCGATGTGCTTGGTGCGCTTGTGGAACTCCGGGTTCTTGGCCAACGCGATGGAGCCTTGGTTGTCCTCGTAGATCTTGACAGCCGACTTGGTCTCCATCTCGCCGATCTCACACAGAAATGCCTTGAGCCAAATAGCCTCCTGCGTAGCCTCCGTCAACGCCATGTACTCGGCCTCCGTCGACGATAGCGCCACCGTCCGCTGCTTCTTGCTTCTCCAGCTGATGCATCCGCCGTTCATCATGAACGCGTAGCCGCTTGTACTCCGTCGAGTCTCGATGTCGCCGGCCCAGTCCGCATCCGAATAACCTTGGAGTCCGTCCTCGCTGCCAGCTTGAAACTCGATGCCATGCGTCTTCGTGCCTTGGATGTAGCGGAACACCCTCTTGAGCGCTTGCCAGTGTGTCGGACACGGATCCGCGGCGAACTGGCTGAGAACTCCCACTGCGGCTGCGAGGTCCGGTCGAGTCCCCACCATCAGGTACATCAAACACCCGACGGCATTCCGGTACGGCACCTTCGCCAAGGTCTCTTCGTGCTTGCAACCTCCTTCGCACATGACCTTGGTCAACTTGAGTCCCGGGTCTTGTGGTGTCTTGACCGGGTTGCTCTTCTCCATGCTGAACTTCTCCAGGATGTCCTTCGCAAACTTGGTCTGTCGCACCGACACATTTCCGGTCTTGGGATCTTGGTCGATTTCCATGCCGAGGAAGTACTTGAGCTGACCCATGTCCGTCATCTCAAACCGCACGCTGAGCGCCTCCTTGGTCGACTTGAGCTAGTCGTCGTTGTTGCTTGCCAGGATCAAGTCGTCCACATACATGTTGTCAAGAAGGCGCCTCGACCTGCCACGGTGTACCAGTAGACACTGGTACGACCTTCACTCAGTGGTACTCACGCATTCACGTGATTACGAGACAGGTGATTGCGAGACATGTGATTACGGGACGGTGTCGCATGGGTACAAGATTGTGGGTACAAGATGGGCATCGACGTGGCAGCCTCTGATTGGCTAAGGTAACTCAGTATCCAGTTAGGAATCCAGTAGTGTGTATCCAGGAGAGAATCCAGTAGGCTTAGAGGTAGCAAGCAGTTAGCGAACTAAGGACCTAAATCAATCACTTTGCATTTCGACATCTAGTGCTCAAACGACCTTGACTTTTGGTTATGAGCCCAAGCCCCGTATTCCCTGCTGAAGACTCCGACTACGCTTTCGCCATGGACACCACCTCGACCACGACCTCCCGTATCAACAAGTTCGACGGAACCAACTTCCACACGTGGAAGTTCAAGATGCGCATGGTGCTCGAGGAGCGCGACCTGTGGGAAGTGACGTGCGGAGAGATCAAGCTGGAGCACTGCGCTACGACGCTGGACCAGACGACGTTCAAGAGGAAGTCTCGCAAGGCGCTGGCGATCATCTGTCTCGCGATGGAGGATTCGCAGTTGCCGCTGGTTCGGTCGGCGAAGGATGCGTTCGATGCATGGTCAAGACTGGAAGGACACTTCGAGAAGAAGAGTTTGGCCAACAAGCTCTTCCTTCGTCGACGGTTCTTCACGACGATGATGGCGGAAGGTGATGATGTGTTGGAACACATCAACAAGATCAAGACGCTGGCGGAACAGCTCGATGCAGTGGGCGCTCCGGTCAGTGAGGACGACTTGGTGATCACGCTTCTGGCAAGTTTGAACGAGTCGTACCAGTTCCTCATCACGGCGTTGGAGTCGAGAGCTGACTCGCTGACGTGGGAACTCGTGACGGCTCGACTGCTGCATGAAGACTTGAAGCGCAAGGAACAAGGTGGCGGTGCTGAAGGAACCGCGCACGGGGGTCAAGCGTTCATGACAAGCGGCAATGGGAAGAGCAAGGGACGACAAGCGCAGAAAGCCAGTGCGTGTCACTACTGTGGTGAACAAGGTCATTGGATCGCCAAGTGTCCCGTGAGGATTCGTGAGAACGCGGATCGACAGAAGCCACAGCGAGCGAATGTGGCGAATGAAGATGAAGAGGAGTTCGACGGCGACTACTTGTTTTCGGTTGGTGGTGGAGCCACCAAGTCGAGTGAAGTTTGGCTGGTCGACTCGGGTGCGACGCAGCACATGACGTACTCGAAAGAGTACATGAAGAACTACAAGAAGATGACTCCGGTGGACGTGCATCTCGCGGACGACGGAGTGGTTCAAGCAGTCGGCAGTGGCGACATTGTCATGTCGATGAAGACTCCACGCGGGATCAAGAAGGGTGTGCTCACCGGTGTGTGGCATATTCCCAAGTTGTCGCGGAACTTGTTTTCGGTCGGGCGTTTCACTAAGGATGTTGGGCCTGTCACGTTCAAGCGCGACGGGTGTTTCGCCGAGACGAAGAACATCAAGTGGAAGCTCGGAGCAAGTGAAGGCAAGGGACTGTTCAAGTTGTGCATGACGCCTATCATGACTGACGAGGCGAATGTGTCAAGTCCGAAGGAACGCAAAAGGGACACCACGTCATACCTCTGGCACCTTCGACTTGGTCACATTGGCCATGGCGGTCTAGACGCCATCGTCAAGAAGGGTTATGGTGTTGGGATGAAGATGACGGCTGTGAAGAGTGGGAGTTGTGTGATGGGTGTGCACTCGGCAAGCAAACGCGAGTGAGCTATATGCCTAAGTCACCGAACCGCGCCAAGAAGCTGTTGGAAGTCATCCACAGTGACGTCTGCGGTCCCATGAAAACGCCGACGTTCAGTGGCAAGCGGTACTTCGTCACGTTCATCGACGAGTACTCGCACTTTTGTGTAGTATACTTGCTGTGGAACAAGTCGGAGGTGGCTGCCAAGTTCGCGGAGTTTGTGGCGTTTGCCGAAACTCAGACGGGCGGTCGCGTGAGAACGCTCCGTGTGAAGCAGCTCCGTAGCGACAACGGTGGCGAGTACAAGTCTCGTGAAATGGCCAAGTTCTGCAGCGAACGGGGTATCGTGCAGAAGTTCACTCCGCCGTACACGCCTCAACTGAACGGAGTGGCCGAGCGGATGAACCGGACGTTGGTGGAATGTGCGCGCTGCATGTTGGAACATGCCGGACTGTCGAAGTCGTATTGGGGTGAAGCGGTGGTGACGGCGACGTTCCTCCGGAATCGGTGTCCGACACGCTCCACCACCCACGACAAGTCGCCACACCAAGTATGGACGAGGAAGAAACCGCTGTTGGCGAACCTGAAGGTGTTCGGTTGCCATGCGTATGTGACGGTCCCGAAGGAGAAACGCACCAAGTTTGACGCTCGGTCGGTTCGTTGTCGGTTTCTCGGGTACTCGGAACATGAGAAAGCGTATCGGTTTGAAGAGATGAAGAGCGGTCGCGTGCTAGTGAGCCGCGATGCGCAGTTCATGGAAGACGTCTTCGACGGTGGGAGACGCAAGTTGGATCAAGAAGAAGCGGTCGTGGAACTTCGAGAAGAAGTTGGCACGGACCAAGAAGCATCGTCCGGATCGGAAGAGGACGACGAAGAAGAAGCTGCGCGGGACGAAGACTTCGAACCCGGCAGCAAGCGACACCAGCGGACGCGGTCGTTGGAGGAAGCGGTGGAGATCCCAAGGTCCAAGCGGCACAGTCGGCAACAAACGCTGGACGAGATGTCAGCCATCGCGAAAGAAGAAGGCTTCGACGCGGCCTTCGTTGTGGATTCAGTGGGAGAAATGCCGACTACGTTCGTATCGGCGATGGAATCCTGCAACTCGGCCAAGTGGAAAGAAGCGTGCGACTCGGAGATCAACTCTCTTCGCAAGAACGAGACGTGGGTGTTGGTGCCATTGCCGAAGGGACGCAAGGCGATCGGCTGCAAATGGGTGTTTCGGATCAAGGAAAACCAGGCTGGAGACATCGAGCGGTTCAAGGCGCGTCTGGTGGCCAAGGGATTCTTGCAGAAGTTCGGCATCGGCTATGAAGAGACGTTCGCGCCGGTGGCCAAGTTCACGTCCATTAGGATCTTGCTCAGTCTGGCGGCCAAGTACAATCTCACGGTGCACCAGATGGATGTGAAGACGGCGTTCCTGAACGGCTGGCTGGACGAAGACATCTACATGGTGCAGCCGGACGGCTACGTTGACGAGGCGCACCCGGACTTCGTGTGCAAGCTGAAGCGTTCGCTTTACGGTCTGAAGCAGTCGCCGCGGATGTGGAACCAGACCATCGACAACTTCATGCTGGAGCTGGTATTCAAGAAGTGTGAGGCGGATCATTGCATCTACGTCAAGCGCAATGACCAAGACATGATCTTCGTGGCGCTGTACGTGGACGACTTGATCCTGGCAAGCAACAACGACGACCTGCTCAAGTCGACCAAGGAGGCGCTCAGCGTGCGGTTTGAGATGACGGACATGGGTCAGCTCAAGTACTTCCTCGGCATGGAAATCGACCAAGATCCCAAGACCGGAAATGTGTCGGTGCGACAGACCAAGTTTGCGAAGAACATCCTGGAGAAGTTCAGCATGGAGAAGAGCAACCCGGTCAAGACACCACAAGACCCGGGACTCAAGTTGACCAAGGTCATGTGCGAAGGAGGTTGCAAGCACGAAGAGACCATGGCGAAGGTGCCGTACCGGAATGCCGTCGGGTGTTTGATGTACCTGATGGTGGGGACTCGACCGGACCTCGCAGCCGCAGTGGGAGTTCTCAGCCAGTTCGCCGCGGATCCGTGTCCGACACACTGGCAAGCGCTCAAGAGGGTGTTCCGCTACATCCAAGGCACGAAGACGCATGGCATCGAGTTTCAAGCTGGCAGCGAGGACGGACTCCAAGGCTATTCGGATGCGGACTGGGCCGGCGACATCGAGACTCGACGGAGTACAAGCGGCTACGCGTTCATGATGAACGGCGGATGCATCAGCTGGAGAAGCAAGAAGCAGCGGACGGTGGCGCTATCGTCGACGGAGGCCGAGTACATGGCGTTGACGGAGGCTACGCAGGAGGCTATTTGGCTCAAGGCATTTCTGTGTGAGATCGGCGAGATGGAGACCAAGTCGGCTGTCAAGATCTACGAGGACAACCAAGGCTCCATCGCGTTGGCCAAGAACCCGGAGTTCCACAAGCGCACCAAGCACATCGACATTCGCTACCACTTCGTGCGTGAGAAGGTAGAAGACGGCCAAGTGGTGTTGGAGTACTGTTCGACCAAGGACATGCTGGCAGACCTGATGACCAAGCCGATCACCGCTGTGCAGTTCGACTTCCTACGGAGCAAGCTCGGTATCCAAGGGCTCAGAGCTCAAGGCATAACTACGGCCGAGTCGAGTGGGAGTGTTGTCAAGAAGGCGCCTCGACCTGCCACGGTGTACCAGTAGACACTGGTACGACCTTCACTCAGTGGCACTCACGCATTCACGTGATTACGAGACAGGTGATTGCGAGACATGTGATTACGGGACGGTGTCGCATGGGTACAAGATTGTGGGTACAAGATGGGCATCGACGTGGCAGCCTCTGATTGGCTAAGGTAACTCAGTATCCAGTTAGGAATCCAGTAGTGTGTATCCAGGAGAGAATCCAGTAGGCTTAGAGGTAGCAAGCAGTTAGCGAACTAAGGACCTAAATCAATCACTTTGCATTTCGATATCTAGTGCTCAAACGACCTTGACTTTTCTCTTCAAACCGATACGCTTTCTCATGTTCCGAGTACCCGAGAAACCGACAACGCACCGACCGAGCGTCAAACTTGGTGCGTTTCTCCTTCGGGACCGTCACATACGCATGGCAACCGAACACCTTCAGGTTCGCCAACAGCGGTTTCTTCCCCGTCCATACTTGGTGTGGCGACTTGTCGTGGGTGGTGGAGCGTGTCGGACACCGATTCCGGAGGAACGTCGCCGTCACCACTGCTTCACCCCAATACGACTTCGACAGTCCGGCATGTTCCAACATGCAGCGCGCACATTCCACCAACGTCCGGTTCATCCGCTCGGCCACTCCGTTCAGTTGAGGCGTGTACGGCGGAGTGAACTTCTGCACGATACCCCGTTCGCTGCAGAACTTGGCCATTTCACGAGACTTGTACTCGCCACCGTTGTCGCTACGGAGCTGCTTCACACGGAGCGTTCTCACGCGACCACCCGTCTGAGTTTCGGCAAACGCCACAAACTCCGCGAACTTGGCAGCCACCTCCGACTTGTTCCGCAGCAAGTATACTACACAAAAGTGCGAGTACTCGTCGATGAACGTGACGAAGTACCGCTTGCCACTGAACGTCGGCGTTTTCATGGGACCGCAGACGTCACTGTGGATGACTTCCAACAGCTTCTTGGCGCGGTTCGGTGACTTAGGCATATAGCTCACTCGCGTTTGCTTGCCGAGTGCACACCCATCACACAACTCCCACTCTTCACAGCCGTCATCTTCATCCCAACACCATAACCCTTCTTGACGATGGCGTCTAGACCGCCATGGCCAATGTGACCAAGTCGAAGGTGCCAGAGGTATGACGTGGTGTCCCTTTTGCGTTCCTTCGGACTTGACACATTCGCCTCGTCAGTCATGATAGGCGTCATGCACAACTTGAACAGTCCCTTGCCTTCACTTGCTCCGAGCTTCCACTTGATGTTCTTCGTCTCGGCGAAACACCCGTCGCGCTTGAACGTGACAGGCCCAACATCCTTAGTGAAACGCCCGACCGAAAACAAGTTCCGCGACAACTTGGGAATGTGCCACACACCGGTGAGCACACCCTTCTTGATCCCGCGTGGAGTCTTCATCGACATGACAATGTCGCCACTGCCGACTGCTTGAACCACTCCGTCGTCCGCGAGATGCACGTCCACCGGAGTCATCTTCTTGTAGTTCTTCATGTACTCTTTCGAGTACGTCATGTGCTGCGTCGCACCCGAGTCGACCAGCCAAACTTCACTCGACTTGGTGGCTCCACCACCAACCGAAAACAGGTAGTCGCCGTCGAACTCCTCTTCATATTCATTCGCCACATTCGCTCGCTGTGGCTTCTGTCGATCCGCGTTCTCACGAATCCTCACGGGACACTTGGCGATCCAATAACCTTGTTCACCACAGTAGTGACACGCACTGGCTTTCTGCGCTTGTCGTCCCTTGCTCTTCCCATTGCCGCTTGTCATGAACGCTTGACCCCCGTGCGCGGTTCCTTCAGCACCGCCACCTTGTTCCTTGCGCTTCAAGTCTTCATGCAGCAGTCGAGCCGTCACGAGTTCCCACGTCAGCGAGTCAGCTCTCGACTCCAACGCCGTGATGAGGAACTGGTACGACTCGTTCAAACTTGCCAGAAGCGTGATCACCAAGTCGTCCTCACTGACCGGAGCGCCCACTGCATCGAGCTGTTCCGCCAGCGTCTTGATCTTGTTGATGTGTTCCAACACATCATCACCTTCCGCCATCATCGTCGTGAAGAACCGTCGACGAAGGAAGAGCTTGTTGGCCAAACTCTTCTTCTCGAAGTGTCCTTCCAGTCTTGACCATGCATCGAACGCATCCTTCGCCGACCGAACCAGCGGCAACTGCGAATCCTCCATCGCGAGACAGATGATCGCCAGCGCCTTGCGAGACTTCCTCTTGAACGTCGTCTGGTCCAGCGTCGTAGCGCAGTGCTCCAGCTTGATCTCTCCGCACGTCACTTCCCACAGGTCGCGCTCCTCGAGCACCATGCGCATCTTGAACTTCCACGTGTGGAAGTTGGTTCCGTCGAACTTGTTGATACGGGAGGTCGTGGTCGAGGTGGTGTCCATGGCGAAAGCGTAGTCGGAGTCTTCAGCAGGGAATACGGGGCTTGGGCTCATAACCAAAAGTCAAGGTCGTTTGAGCACTAGATGTCGAAATGCAAAGTGATTGATTTAGGTCCTTAGTTCGCTAACTGCTTGCTACCTCTAAGCCTACTGGATTCTCTCCTGGATACACACTACTGGATTCCTAACTGGATACTGAGTTACCTTAGCCAATCAGAGGCTGCCACGTCGATGCCCATCTTGTACCCACAATCTTGTACCCATGCGACACCGTCCCGTAATCACATGTCTCGCAATCACCTGTCTCGTAATCACGTGAATGCGTGAGTGCCACTGAGTGAAGGTCGTACCAGTGTCTACTGGTACACCGTGGCAGGTCGAGGCGCCTTCTTGACAACAAAGAGATGAAGAGCGGTCGCGTGCTAGTGAGCCGCGATGCGCAGTTCATGGAAGACGTCTTCGACGGTGGGAGACGCAAGTTGGATCAAGAAGAAGCGGTCGTGGAACTTCAAGAAGAAGTTGGCACGGACCAAGAAGCATCGTCCGGATCGGAAGAGGACGACGAAGAAGAAGCTGCGCGGGACGAAGACTTCGAACCCGGCAGCAAGCGGCACCAGCGGACGCGGTCGTTGGAGGAAGCGGTGGAGATCCCAAGGTCCAAGCGGCACAGTCGGCAACAAACGCTGGACGAGATGTCAGCCATCGCGAAAGAAGAAGGCTTCGACGCGGCCTTCGTTGTGGATTCAGTGGGAGAAATGCCGACTACGTTCGTATCGGCGATGGAATCCTGCAACTCGGCCAAGTGGAAAGAAGCGTGCGACTCGGAGATCAACTCTCTTCGCAAGAACGAGACGTGGGTGTTGGTGCCATTGCCGAAGGGACGCAAGGCGATCGGCTGCAGATGGGTGTTTCGGATCAAGGAAAACCAGGCTGGAGACATCGAGCGGTTCAAGGCGCGTCTGGTGGCCAAGGGATTCTTGCAGAAGTTCGGCATTGACTATGAAGAGACGTTCGCGCCGGTGGCCAAGTTCACGTCCATTAGGATCTTGCTCAGTCTGGCGGCCAAGTACAATCTCACGGTGCACCAGATGGATGTGAAGACGGCGTTCCTGAACGGCTGGCTGGACGAAGACATCTACATGGTGCAGCCGGACGGCTACGTTGACGAGGCGCACCCGGACTTCGTGTGCAAGCTGAAGCGTTCGCTTTACGGTCTGAAGCAGTCGCCGCGGATGTGGAACCAGACCATCGACAAGTTCATGCTGGAGCTGGGGTTCAAGAAGTGTGAAGCGGATCATTGCATCTACGTCAAGCGCAATGACCAAGACATGATCTTCGTGGCGCTGTACGTGGACGACTTGATCCTGGCAAGCAACAACGACGACCTGCTCAAGTCGACCAAGGAGGCGCTCAGCGTGCGGTTTGAGATGACGGACATGGGTCAGCTCAAGTACTTCCTCGGCATGGAAATCGACCAAGATCCCAAGACCGGAAATGTGTCGGTGCGACAGACCAAGTTTGCGAAGAACATCCTGGAGAAGTTCAGCATGGAGAAGAGCAACCCGGTCAAGACACCACAAGACCCGGGACTCAAGTTGACCAAGGTCATGTGCGAAGGAGGTTGCAAGCACGAAGAGACCATGGCGAAGGTGCCGTACCGGAATGCCGTCGGGTGTTTGATGTACCTGATGGTGGGGACTCGACCGGACCTCGCAGCCGCAGTGGGAGTTCTCAGCCAGTTCGCCGCGGATCCGTGTCCGACACACTGGCAAGCGCTCAAGAGGGTGTTCCGCTACATCCAAGGCACGAAGTCGCATGGCATCGAGTTTCAAGCTGGCAGCGAGGACGGACTCCAAGGCTATTCGGATGCGGACTGGGCCGGCGACATCGAGACTCGACGGAGTACAAGCGGCTACGCGTTCATGATGAACGGCGGATGCATCAGCTGGAGAAGCAAGAAGCAGCGGACGGTGGCGCTATCGTCGACGGAGGCCGAGTACATGGCGTTGACGGAGGCTACGCAGGAGGCTATTTGGCTCAAGGCATTTCTGTGTGAGATCGGCGAGATGGAGACCAAGTCGGTTGTCAAGATCTACGAGGACAACCAAGGCTCCATCGCGTTGGACAAGAACCCGGAGTTCCACAAGCGCACCAAGCACATCGACATTCGCTACCACTTCGTGCGTGAGAAGGTAGAAGACGGCCAAGTGGTGTTGGAGTACTGTTCGACCAAGGACATGCTGGCAGACCTGATGACCAAGCCGATCACCGCTGTGCAGTTCGACTTCCTACGGAGCAAGCTCGGTATCCAAGGGCTCAGAGCTCAAGGCATAACTACGGCCGAGTCGAGTGGGAGTGTTGTCAAGAAGGCGCCTCGACCTGCCACGGTGTACCAGTAGACACTGGTACGACCTTCACTCAGTGGCACTCACGCATTCACGTGATTACGAGACAGGTGATTGCGAGACATGTGATTACGGGACGGTGTCGCATGGGTACAAGATTGTGGGTACAAGATGGGCATCGACGTGGCAGCCTCTGATTGGCTAAGGTAACTCAGTATCCAGTTAGGAATCCAGTAGTGTGTATCCAGGAGAGAATCCAGTAGGCTTAGAGGTAGCAAGCAGTTAGCGAACTAAGGACCTAAATCAATCACTTTGCATTTCGACATCTAGTGCTCAAACGACCTTGACTTTTCTGTCGATCCGCGTTCTCGCGAATCCTCACGGGACACTTGGCGATCCAATAACCTTGTTCACCACAGTAGTGACACGCACTGGCTTTCTGCGCTTGTCGTCCCTTGCTCTTCCCATTGCCGCTTGTCATGAACGCTTGACCCCCGTGCGCGGTTCCTTCAGCACCGCCACCTTGTTCCTTGCGCTTCAAGTCTTCATGCAGCAGTCGAGCCGTCACGAGTTCCCACGTCAGCGAGTCAGCTCTCGACTCCAACGCCGTGATGAGGAACTGGTACGACTCGTTCAAACTTGCCAGAAGCGTGATCACCAAGTCGTCCTCACTGACCGGAGCGCCCACTGCATCGAGCTGTTCCGCCAGCGTCTTGATCTTGTTGATGTGTTCCAACACATCATCACCTTCCGCCATCATCGTCGTGAAGAACCGTCGACGAAGGAAGAGCTTGTTGGCCAAACTCTTCTTCTCGAAGTGTCCTTCCAGTCTTGACCATGCATCGAACGCATCCTTCGCCGACCGAACCAGCGGCAACTGCGAATCCTCCATCGCGAGACAGATGATCGCCAGCGCCTTGCGAGACTTCCTCTTGAACGTCGTCTGGTCCAGCGTCGTAGCGCAGTGCTCCAGCTTGATCTCTCCGCACGTCACTTCCCACAGGTCGCGCTCCTCGAGCACCATGCGCATCTTGAACTTCCACGTGTGGAAGTTGGTTCCGTCGAACTTGTTGATACGGGAGGTCGTGGTCGAGGTGGTGTCCATGGCGAAAGCGTAGTCGGAGTCTTCAGCAGGGAATACGGGGCTTGGGCTCATAACCAAAAGTCAAGGTCGTTTGAGCACTAGATGTCGAAATGCAAAGTGATTGATTTAGGTCCTTAGTTCGCTAACTGCTTGCTACCTCTAAGCCTACTGGATTCTCTCCTGGATACACACTACTGGATTCCTAACTGGATACTGAGTTACCTTAGCCAATCAGAGGCTGCCACGTCGATGCCCATCTTGTACCCACAATCTTGTACCCATGCGACACCGTCCCGTAATCACATGTCTCGCAATCACCTGTCTCGTAATCACGTGAATGCGTGAGTGCCACTGAGTGAAGGTCGTACCAGTGTCTACTGGTACACCGTGGCAGGTCGAGGCGCCTTCTTGACAACAAAGAGATGAAGAGCGGTCGCGTGCTAGTGAGCCGCGATGCGCAGTTCATGGAAGACGTCTTCGACGGTGGGAGACGCAAGTTGGATCAAGAAGAAGCGGTCGTGGAACTTCAAGAAGAAGTTGGCACGGACCAAGAAGCATCGTCCGGATCGGAAGAGGACGACGAAGAAGAAGCTGCGCGGGACGAAGACTTCGAACCCGGCAGCAAGCGGCACCAGCGGACGCGGTCGTTGGAGGAAGCGGTGGAGATCCCAAGGTCCAAGCGGCACAGTCGGCAACAAACGCTGGACGAGATGTCAGCCATCGCGAAAGAAGAAGGCTTCGACGCGGCCTTCGTTGTGGATTCAGTGGGAGAAATGCCGACTACGTTCGTATCGGCGATGGAATCCTGCAACTCGGCCAAGTGGAAAGAAGCGTGCGACTCGGAGATCAACTCTCTTCGCAAGAACGAGACGTGGGTGTTGGTGCCATTGCCGAAGGGACGCAAGGCGATCGGCTGCAGATGGGTGTTTCGGATCAAGGAAAACCAGGCTGGAGACATCGAGCGGTTCAAGGCGCGTCTGGTGGCCAAGGGATTCTTGCAGAAGTTCGGCATTGACTATGAAGAGACGTTCGCGCCGGTGGCCAAGTTCACGTCCATTAGGATCTTGCTCAGTCTGGCGGCCAAGTACAATCTCACGGTGCACCAGATGGATGTGAAGACGGCGTTCCTGAACGGCTGGCTGGACGAAGACATCTACATGGTGCAGCCGGACGGCTACGTTGACGAGGCGCACCCGGACTTCGTGTGCAAGCTGAAGCGTTCGCTTTACGGTCTGAAGCAGTCGCCGCGGATGTGGAACCAGACCATCGACAAGTTCATGCTGGAGCTGGGGTTCAAGAAGTGTGAAGCGGATCATTGCATCTACGTCAAGCGCAATGACCAAGACATGATCTTCGTGGCGCTGTACGTGGACGACTTGATCCTGGCAAGCAACAACGACGACCTGCTCAAGTCGACCAAGGAGGCGCTCAGCGTGCGGTTTGAGATGACGGACATGGGTCAGCTCAAGTACTTCCTCGGCATGGAAATCGACCAAGATCCCAAGACCGGAAATGTGTCGGTGCGACAGACCAAGTTTGCGAAGAACATCCTGGAGAAGTTCAGCATGGAGAAGAGCAACCCGGTCAAGACACCACAAGACCCGGGACTCAAGTTGACCAAGGTCATGTGCGAAGGAGGTTGCAAGCACGAAGAGACCATGGCGAAGGTGCCGTACCGGAATGCCGTCGGGTGTTTGATGTACCTGATGGTGGGGACTCGACCGGACCTCGCAGCCGCAGTGGGAGTTCTCAGCCAGTTCGCCGCGGATCCGTGTCCGACACACTGGCAAGCGCTCAAGAGGGTGTTCCGCTACATCCAAGGCACGAAGACGCATGGCATCGAGTTTCAAGCTGGCAGCGAGGACGGACTCCAAGGCTATTCGGATGCGGACTGGGCCGGCGACATCGAGACTCGACGGAGTACAAGCGGCTACGCGTTCATGATGAACGGCGGATGCATCAGCTGGAGAAGCAAGAAGCAGCGGACGGTGGCGCTATCGTCGACGGAGGCCGAGTACATGGCGTTGACGGAGGCTACGCAGGAGGCTATTTGGCTCAAGGCATTTCTGTGTGAGATCGGCGAGATGGAGACCAAGTCGGTTGTCAAGATCTACGAGGACAACCAAGGCTCCATCGCGTTGGACAAGAACCCGGAGTTCCACAAGCGCACCAAGCACATCGACATTCGCTACCACTTCGTGCGTGAGAAGGTAGAAGACGGCCAAGTGGTGTTGGAGTACTGTTCGACCAAGGACATGCTGGCAGACCTGATGACCAAGCCGATCACCGCTGTGCAGTTCGACTTCCTACGGAGCAAGCTCGGTATCCAAGGGCTCAGAGCTCAAGGCATAACTACGGCCGAGTCGAGTGGGAGTGTTGTCAAGAAGGCGCCTCGACCTGCCACGGTGTACCAGTAGACACTGGTACGACCTTCACTCAGTGGCACTCACGCATTCACGTGATTACGAGACAGGTGATTGCGAGACATGTGATTACGGGACGGTGTCGCATGGGTACAAGATTGTGGGTACAAGATGGGCATCGACGTGGCAGCCTCTGATTGGCTAAGGTAACTCAGTATCCAGTTAGGAATCCAGTAGTGTGTATCCAGGAGAGAATCCAGTAGGCTTAGAGGTAGCAAGCAGTTAGCGAACTAAGGACCTAAATCAATCACTTTGCATTTCGACATCTAGTGCTCAAACGACCTTGACTTTTCTGTCGATCCGCGTTCTCGCGAATCCTCACGGGACACTTGGCGATCCAATGACCTTGTTCACCACAGTAGTGACACGCACTGGCTTTCTGCGCTTGTCGTCCCTTGCTCTTCCCATTGACGCTTGTCATGAACGCTTGACCCCCGTGCGCGGTTCCTTCAGCACCGCCACCTTGTTCCTTGCGCTTCAAGTCTTCATGCAGCAGTCGAGCCGTCACGAGTTCCCACGTCAGCGAGTCAGCTCTCGATTCCAACGCCGTGATGAGGAACTGGTACGACTCGTTCAAACTTGCCAGAAGCGTGATCACCAAGTCGTCCTCACTGACCGGAGCGCCCACTGCGTCGAGCTGTTCCGCCAGCGTCTTGATCTTGTTGATGTGTTCCAACACATCATCACCTTCCGCCATCATCGTCGTGAAGAACCGTCGACGAAGGAAGAGCTTGTTGGCCAAACTCTTCTTCTCGAAGTGTCCTTCCAGTCTTGACCATGCATCGAACGCATCCTTCGCCGACCGAACCAGCGGCAACTGCGAATCCTCCATCGCGAGACAGATGATCGCCAGCGCCTTGCGAGACTTCCTCTTGAACGTCGTCTGGTCCAGCGTCGTAGCGCAGTGCTCCAGCTTGATCTCTCCGCACGTCACTTCCCACAGGTCGCGCTCCTCGAGCACCATGCGCATCTTGAACTTCCACGTGTGGAAGTTGGTTCCGTCGAACTTGTTGATACGGGAGGTCGTGGTCGAGGTGGTGTCCATGGCGAAAGCGTAGTCGGAGTCTTCAGCAGGGAATACGGGGCTTGGGCTCATAACCAAAAGTCAAGGTCGTTTGAGCACTAGATGTCGAAATGCAAAGTGATTGATTTAGGTCCTTAGTTCGCTAACTGCTTGCCACCTCTAAGCCTACTGGATTCTCTCCTGGATACACACTACTGGATTCCTAACTGGATACTGAGTTACCTTAGCCAATCAGAGGCTGCCACGTCGATGCCCATCTTGTACCCACAATCTTGTACCCATGCGACACCGTCCCGTAATCACATGTCTCGCAATCACCTGTCTCGTAATCACGTGAATGCGTGAGTGCCACTGAGTGAAGGTCGTACCAGTGTCTACTGGTACACCGTGGCAGGTCGAGGCGCCTTCTTGACAACACAAGTTTGTGCGGCACGACGGAGCCCGTGAGTTCGCGACCAACTCGCTCAAGGCCTTCTACGAAGTCGAAGGCATCGAGCAGCAAACCACGGTTCCGTACGCGCACCAGACCAACGGCACGGCAGAACGCGCCATCCGGACCATCGTCACGATTGGCCGCAGCATGCTGCATCACGCCAAGCTGGACAAGAGCTTCTGGGCTGAGGCGGCCATGACAGCCATCTACGTGAAGAATCGTCTGCCATCACCCAAGATCGAACACAAGACTCCGTTCGAGATCGTGTACAAGTCGAAGCATGCGTGTGTTCGGATGCCAGACGTACATCCTGACGCCGAAGGAAAGACGGCGCAAGTGGGACCCCAAGGCTCGCGCCGGGCTGTTCCTCGGCTACGAAGAAGTGTCCAAGGCGTATCGAGTTTATGACATCGAGGCGGGGCAGGTGGTTATCAGTCGCGATTGATGGAAGGTATGGATCTTGGACACGAAGCTCGGACGAAGCGGAGGGAGGGACGTCGCAGACGGTGGGACCGGAGCGAAGGCACTTGAGGGGTAGAATGAAGATTCGAAAGTGAATGAATTGTTGGATCTTACACCCTACTGTTATAGACACGCGACCCTGCGTCCTGTCACCTAGTGCATCTAATCAACCATCACTCACCGGTGTTCATCCGATCATCCTACTCGTCTAATCATCGGTGGCGTAAACAACTTACCGTAATCACCATAATTAACGTGGGTTCGGATTGGACCGGTTCGGGTTAACCGGTTAATGGGTACAACTGGTACACAGTACCCAAGACCAGCAACCCTCAATACGCCCCCTCAATGCGAAGTCCCACGAATGCCGAGAGCCACCATCAGATCCGTGTGACGTGGTCCCGCAAGCGCCTTCGTCATGATGTCCGCTAGCATCACAGAAGTCTCGCAGTACTCAAGCTTGACTTCACCGCGCTTGACTTCATCGCGGATGTGGTGGTACTTGATGTCGATGTGCTTGGCGCGGCCGTGGTTCACCGGGTTCTTCGTCATCTTGATGCACGACTGGTTGTCTTCGCGGATCATGAGTTCGGGTCCAGTCTCATTAGCGGCCGCCAGAATCTCGCATAGCAGGCGATGAATCCACTTGCCTTCTTGGATAGCCAGACTGAGCGCGATGTACTCCGCTTCGCTCGTGGACAGTGACACACTTGATTGCTTCTTGCTTCCCCAGCTCACAGGCGCACTCATGAGCATGAACGTGTAGCCTGAAGTGGACTTGCGGTTGGCGAGGTCGCCGGCCCAGTCCGCGTCCGAGTAGCCACGAAAGTCGATCTTGTCGCCCGGCTTGAAGCAGATCCCATGCGTCTTGGTGCCTTGCAGGTAGCGAAAGATACGCTTGACCGCAACCCAGTGTTCCTCTTGGGGGTTCTCCATGAAGCGCGATACATAGCCAACGGCGTACGCGATGTCTGGGCGCGTGGCGGGCATCAGGTGCATCAGAGCACCAACAGCTTCGCGAAACGGAGCGTTCACCTTGGTCGCCGCGTCGCTTGGAACAAGTCGAGTGCTCATGTCCACCGGACTCACCACGGCCTTGCACTCGTCCATGGCGAAGCGCTTCAGGATGTCGTCCACGTATCGCCGCTGGCACATGGTCACGCTGCCGTCCGGGCCGTCCACCAACTCGATCCCAAGAACAAACGCGCACTTGCCGCTGTCGGTCATCTCGAAGCGCGTCTTCAGGTCGGTCTTCGTGCGTGCGATCAGCTCGGGCGAACTCCCGGTAATCAGTACGTCGTCCACGTACACCAGTACAAGCACGCAGTGACCGTCCACCACCTTGATGTAGAGGCACGGATCGAAGGCCGACACTTGGAAGCCGATGGAGCACACGAACTCGTCGAAGGTCTCGTTCCACACTAGCGAAGCTTGCTTGAGACCGTAGATAGCCTTCACCAGTTCCAGGCAGTCGAAGTCACCATCCAGTTCGACGCCTTCCGGAACCACGCAGAAGACCACCTCCTTCATTATCCCGTACAGGAATGCTGTCACCACGTCGAGTTGGTCGAGGGGCCAGCCAAAATACTTGGCAATCGCGATCACCATGCGCAGCGTCACATACTTGACCACGGGCGAGAACGTCTCGGTGTAGTCGATGCCGTACTTCTGCTTGAAGCCTTTGGCCACGAGGCGCGCCTTGTACTTCTCGATCGAGCCGTCCGCTTTGCGCTTGATCTTGAACACCCACTTGGTACCGATGGCGCGTTGTCCGTTAGGCAACTTGGCAGCTCGAAACACACCACGCAGTCGCATCGACTTGAGCTCCGCGCGGATCGCTTTGCGCCAGTGCACTTGATCAGGACCGTTCACAGCCTCTTGGAACGTCGTCGGCTCCGATAGATCGGCTGCTGCTTCCACAGCGTTGGCACTGGCACGCCAAAACACTGGAGGCGTCGAGTCGTCGTCTTCATCTTGGTCCCCAGACTTTTCTTCTTCGTCGGGGTCGGCTCGGCGCGAGGAGGATACGTCCGGCGCACTTGCTTCTTCAAAGCCAGCTCGGTGGCGAACGGGGCGCGATCTTCTGGCAGTGTCGTCGTCGCCACTCGGTCGGTACTTGCGCTTCCCCGCCTGCTTGAAGCTCGTTTGGCGCGGTCCATCGTTGTCGTCCAGGTCCAGCGCGTCCAGGTCCAGCACAGCATCATCGACGTCTTCATCCGAAGTATGCGTCGAAAGTCCAAAGGTCGACTCATCGAAGTTGACATCGCGACTGATAACCACCTGCCCCGCCTCGATGTCATAAACTCGATACGCCTTGGACACTTCTTCGTAGCCGAGGAACAGCCCGGCGCGAGCCTTGGGGTCCCACTTGCGCCGTCTTTCCTTCGGCGTCAGGATGTACGTCTGGCATCCGAACACACGCATGTGCTTCACACTCGGCTTGGACTTGTAAACGATCTCGAACGGAGTCTTGTGTTCGATCTTGGGTGATGGCAGACGATTCTTCACGTAGATGGCTGTCATGGCCGCCTCAGCCCAGAAGCTCTTGTCCAGCTTGGCGTGATGCAGCATGCTGCGGCCAATCGTGACGATGGTCCGGATGGCGCGTTCTGCCGTGCCGTTGGTCTGGTGCGCGTACGGAACCGTGGTTTGCTGCTCGATGCCTTCGACTTCGTAGAAGGCCTTGAGCGAGTTGGTCGCGAGCTCACGGGCTCCGTCGTGCCGCACAAACTTGACCTTCTTGCCGAACTGCTTCTGCACCTTCATGATGTACATCTTGATGCAGTCCTCGCTCTCCGACTTGGCACGCAGGCAGAAACCCTTCATGCATCCGCTGGCTTCGTCCACGATCAGCAGCAGATACTTGCTGCCACCCAGTGACTCTTCTTCCATGGGGCCGCACACGTCGAAGTGGAGCAGCTCGAACGTGTCGTAACGACGCTTGTCACGGTTGCTTGGGAGCGGTTTTTGGACCATTTTACCTTGCTGGCAGCCGCGACACACGCTTGGTCCACTCGACTTGGAAGGTGCCTTCGCGTCCTTGATCATGTTGTTGTCGACCATCTTGCGAAGCACCTCCACCGGAGCGTGACCCATACGCGCGTGTAAGTCGACCGTCTTCCCACTGGTCGCCGCATTCGCCGATCGCTGAGGCGTCTGGAGCCAGTAGAGTCCATCCACGAGGTTTGCCGTCGCCATCACTTGCTTGGAGCCCTTGTGCGCAATCTGCATCTTGGTGCCGTCGAACACGACTTGGAACAGACCACTCTTGTTGATCTGTGGCACCGAAAGCAGATTCTTGCTCATGCTTGGGACGTACAGCGCGTTCTTGATCTCAATCTCGCGCTCGTCGCCGTTGGGCAGAACCACTTGTTCCACGATGGTCCCCACACCCATGATGGCCGCCTTGTTGCCGTCGGCCACCGAAAGTTCGCCTTCATTCCGCTCAATCAAATGAGCGAACTTGGCCTTGTCGTTGCAGATGTGGTGCGTTGCGCCACTGTCGACCGCCCACATCCCGAGCATATCCTTGCCCGTCGAAATGCCACACTCCAGTGAGACCGCGAACGCCACTCGATCATAGCCGTAGTCGTAGTTGTAGCTGGCGTCGTCGTTCCTCCACTGGGCATTGTTGGCTCCGCGTCCACGGCCATTGCCATTGCCGCCGCGTCTTGGGCCCCGATTCTCGTCCTTCTGCTTGGTCCAGCACTTGTCAATCGTGTGCCCCAATTTCCCGCAGTACGTACACTGGCGAGACTCTCGGTCGGTGTTGAACGCCTTGGCCGCGTCCTCCGTCTTCACCGTCGCCGTCTTCTCGCCTTGTCTCTTGATGTGCTCATTCGTCAGCACCTTCACGACGTCTTGCGATCGTAGTTCAGCGCTGCTCATCTCCAAGTTCAGCACGACGTTCTCGTAGCTCTTGGGGAGACTGCGCAACAGGCAGATCGCCACGTCCTCGTCCTCCATCTTGGCGCCGATGCTGCTGAGCTTGGCGCTGATGTTGAGGACCTCGTTGCAGTGATGCAACACGTTCCCGCCTTCCGACATCTCCATGCTGACGAGTTGGCGCTTCAGGTAGATGCGTCCAGCCTTCTGCGAACCACCGTACAGCGTCTTCAGGCGCGTCCACGCAACCCACGCTTCCTCGCAGTCGTCGACCACATGGTGGTAGTCCGCGTCCATGTGAAGCAACATCAATCCGAACGCGATGTTGCTCGACTTGACGTAATCGTCCTTGGCCCGCGAGTCCGTGAAGCTCGGCGTCGTCTCGCGGTTCACGACATGCCACGTCGACTTGGTCAGGAACACGCCACGCATGTAGCGGTTCCACGTCGCGTAGTTGTCCCCGTTGAACTTGTCAATGGAGACCTTGGTCGAGGCGTCTTGGGCAGAGGACATGGTGCTTGGGCTCATAACCTGATGGAAGGTATGGATCTTGGACTCGAAGCTTGGACGAAGCGGAGGGAGGGACGTCGCAGACGGCGGGACCGGAGCGAAGGCACTTGAGGGGTAGAATGAAGATTCGAAAGTGATTGAATTGTTGGAGCTTACATCCTACTGTTATAGACACGCGACCCTGCGTCCTATCACCTAGTGCATCTAATCAACCATCACTCACCGGTGTTCATCCAATCATCCTACTCGACTAATCATCGGTAGCGTAAACAACTTACCGTAATCACCATAATTAACGTGGGTTCGGATTGGACCGGTTCGGGTTAACCGGTTAATGGGTACAACTGGTACACAGTACCCAAGACCAGCAACCCTCAATAGCGATGTCAACTTCGATGAGTCCACCTTTGGACTTTCGACGCATACTTCGGATGAAGACGCCGATGATGCTGTGTTGGACCTGGTCGCGCTGGACCTGGACGACAACGATGGACCGCGCCAAACGAGCTTCAAGCAGGCGGGGAAGCGCAAGTACCGACCGAGTGGCGACGACGACACTGCCAGAAGATCGCGCCCCGTTCGCCACCGAGCTGGCTTTGAAGAAGCAAGTGCGCCGGACGTATCCTCCTCGCGCCGAGCCGACCCCGACGAAGAAGAAAAGTCTGGGGACCAAGATGAAGACGACGACTCGACGCCTCCAGTGTTTTGGCGTGCCAGTGCCAACGCTGTGGAAGCAGCAGCCGATCTATCGGAGCCGACGACGTTCCAAGAGGCTGTGAACGGTCCTGATCAAGTGCACTGGCGCAAAGCGATCCGCGCGGAGCTCAAGTCGATGCGACTGCGTGGTGTGTTTCGAGCTGCCAAGTTGCCTAACGGACAACGCGCCATCGGTACCAAGTGGGTGTTCAAGATCAAGCGCAAAGCGGACGGCTCGATCGAGAAGTACAAGGCGCGCCTCGTGGCCAAAGGCTTCAAGCAGAAGTACGGCATCGACTACACCGAGACGTTCTCGCCCGTGGTCAAGTATGTGACGCTGCGCATGGTGATCGCGATTGCCAAGTATTTTGGCTGGCCCCTCGACCAACTCGACGTGGTGACAGCATTCCTGTACGGGATAATGAAGGAGGTGGTCTTCTGCGTGGTTCCGGAAGGCGTCGAACTGGATGGTGACTTCGACTGCCTGGAACTGGTGAAGGCTATCTACGGTCTCAAGCAAGCTTCGCTAGTGTGGAACGAGACCTTCGACGAGTTCGTGTGCTCCATCGGCTTCCAAGTGTCGGCCTTCGATCCGTGCCTCTACATCAAGGTGGTGGACGGTCACTGCGTGCTTGTACTGGTGTACGTGGACGACGTACTGATTACCGGGAGTTCGCCCGAGCTGATCGCACGCACGAAGACCGACCTGAAGACGCGCTTCGAGATGACCGACAGCGGCAAGTGCGCGTTTGTTCTTGGGATCGAGTTGGTGGACGGCCCGGACGGCAGCGTGACCATGTGCCAGCGGCGATACGTGGACGACATCCTGAAGCGCTTCGCCATGGACGAGTGCAAGGCCGTGGTGAGTCCGGTGGACATGAGCACTCGACTGGTTCCAAGCGACGCGGCGACCAAGGTGAACGCTCCGTTTCGCGAAGCTGTTGGTGCTCTGATGCACCTGATGACCGCCACGCGCCCAGACATCGCGTACGCCGTTGGCTATGTATCGCGCTTCATGGAGAACCCCCAAGAGGAACACTGGGTTGCGGTCAAGCGTATCTTTCGCTACCTGCAAGGCACCAAGACGCATGGGATCTGCTTCAAGCCGGGCGACAAGATCGACTTTCGTGGCTACTCGGACGCGGACTGGGCCGGTGACCTCGCCAACCGCAAGTCCACTTCAGGCTACACGTTCATGCTCATGAGTGCGCCTGTGAGCTGGGGAAGCAAGAAGCAATCAAGTGTGTCGCTGTCCACGAGCGAAGCGGAGTACATCGCGCTCAGTCTGGCTATCCAAGAAGGCAAGTGGATTCATCGCCTGCTATGCGAGATTCTGGCGGCCGCTAATGAGACTGGACCCGAACTCATGATCCGCGATGACAACCAGTCGTGCATTAAGATGACCAAGAACCCGGTGAACCAAGGCCGCGCCAAGCACATCGACATCAAGTACCACCACATCTGCGATGAAGTCAAGCGTGGTGAAGTCACGTTTGAGTACTGCGAGACTTATATGATGCTAGCGGACATCATGACGCAGGCGCTTGCGGGACCACGTCACACGGATCTGAGGGTTGTTGTCAAGAAGGCGCCTCGACTGCCACGGTGTACCAGTAGACACTGGTACGACCTTCACTCAGTGGCACTCACGCATTCACGTGATTACGAGACAGGTGATTGCGAGACATGTGATTACGGGACGGTGTCGCATGGGTACAAGATTGTGGGTACAAGATGGGCATCGACGTGGCAGCCTCTGATTGGCTAAGGTAACTCAGTATCCAGTTAGGAATCCAGTAGTGTGTATCCAGGAGAGAATCCAGTAGGCTTAGAGGTAGCAAGCAGTTAGCGAACTAAGGACCTAAATCAATCACTTTGCATTTCGACATCTAGTGCTCAAACGACCTTGACTTTTGGTTATGAGCCCAAGCCCCGTATTCCCTGCCGAAGACTCCGACTACGCTTTCGCCATGGACACCACCTCGACCACGACCTCCCGTATCAACAAGTTCGACGGAACCAACTTCCACACGTGGAAGTTCAAGATGCGCATGGTGCTCGAGGAGCGCGACCTGTGGGAAGTGACGTGCGGAGAGATCAAGCTGGAGCACTGCGCTACGACGCTGGACCAGACGACGTTCAAGAGGAAGTCTCGCAAGGCGCTGGCGATCATCTGTCTCGCGATGGAGGATTCGCAGTTGCCGCTGGTTCGGTCGGCGAAGGATGCGTTCGATGCATGGTCAAGACTGGAAGGACACTTCGAGAAGAAGAGTTTGGCCAACAAGCTCTTCCTTCGTCGACGGTTCTTCACGACGATGATGGCGGAAGGTGATGATGTGTTGGAACACATCAACAAGATCAAGACGCTGGCGGAACAGCTCGACGCAGTGGGCGCTCCGGTCAGTGAGGACGACTTGGTGATCACGCTTCTGGCAAGTTTGAACGAGTCGTACCAGTTCCTCATCACGGCGTTGGAGTCGAGAGCTGACTCGCTGACGTGGGAACTCGTGACGGCTCGACTGCTGCATGAAGACTTGAAGCGCAAGGAACAAGGTGGCGGTGCTGAAGGAACCGCGCACGGGGGTCAAGCGTTCATGACAAGCGGCAATGGGAAGAGCAAGGGACGACAAGCGCAGAAAGCCAGTGCGTGTCACTACTGTGGTGAACAAGGTTATTGGATCGCCAAGTGTCCCGTGAGGATTCGCGAGAACGCGGATCGACAGAAAAGTCAAGGTCGTTTGAGCACTAGATGTCGAAATGCAAAGTGATTGATTTAGGTCCTTAGTTCGCTAACTGCTTGCTACCTCTAAGCCTACTGGATTCTCTCCTGGATACACACTACTGGATTCCTAACTGGATACTGAGTTACCTTAGCCAATCAGAGGCTGCCACGTCGATGCCCATCTTGTACCCACAATCTTGTACCCATGCGACACCGTCCCGTAATCACATGTCTCGCAATCACCTGTCTCGTAATCACGTGAATGCGTGAGTGCCACTGAGTGAAGGTCGTACCAGTGTCTACTGGTACACCGTGGCAGGTCGAGGCGCCTTCTTGACAACACTCCCACTCGACTCGGCCGTAGTTATGCCTTGAGCTCTGAGCCCTTGGATACCGAGCTTGCTCCGTAGGAAGTCGAACTGCACAGCGGTGATCGGCTTGGTCATCAGGTCTGCCAGCATGTCCTTGGTCGAACAGTACTCCAACACCACTTGGCCGTCTTCTACCTTCTCACGCACGAAGTGGTAGCGAATGTCGATGTGCTTGGTGCGCTTGTGGAACTCCGGGTTCTTGGCCAACGCGATGGAGCCTTGGTTGTCCTCGTAGATCTTGACAGCCGACTTGGTCTCCATCTCGCCGATCTCACACAGAAATGCCTTGAGCCAAATAGCCTCCTGCGTAGCCTCCGTCAACGCCATGTACTCGGCTTCCGTCGACGATAGCGCCACCGTCCGCTGCTTCTTGCTTCTCCAGCTGATGCATCCGCCGTTCATCATGAACGCGTAGCCGCTTGTACTCCGTCGAGTCGCGATGTCGCCGGCCCAGTCCGCATCCGAATAGCCTTGGAGTCCGTCCTTGCTGCCAGCTTGAAACTCGATGCCATGCGTCTTCGTGCCTTGGATGTAGCGGAACACCCTCTTGAGCGCTTGCCAGTGTGTCGGACACGGATCCGCGGCGAACTGGCTGAGAACTCCCACTGCGGCTGCGAGGTCCGGTCGAGTCCCCACCATCAGGTACATCAAACACCCGACGGCATTCCGGTACGGCACCTTCGCCATGGTCTCTTCGTGCTTGCAACCTCCTTCGCACATGACCTTGGTCAACTTGAGTCCCGGGTCTTGTGGTGTCTTGACCGGGTTGCTCTTCTCCATGCTGAACTTCTCCAGGATGTCCTTCGCAAACTTGGTCTGTCGCACCGACACATTTCCGGTCTTGGGATCTTGGTCGATTTCCATGCCGAGGAAGTACTTGAGCTGACCCATGTCCGTCATCTCAAACCGCACGCTGAGCGCCTCCTTGGTCGACTTGAGCAGGTCGTCGTTGTTGCTTGCCAGGATCAAGTCGTCTACGTACAGCGCCACGAAGATCATGTCTTGGTCATTGCGCTTGACGTAGATGCAATGATCCGCCTCACACTTCTTGAATCCCAGCTCCAGCATGAACTTGTCGATGGTCTGGTTCCACATCCGCGGCGATTGCTTCAGACCGTAAAGCGAACGCTTGAGCTTGCACACGAAGTCCGGGTGCGCCTCGTCAACGTAGCCGTCCGGCTGCACCATGTAGATGTCTTCGTCCAGCCAGCCGTTCAGGAACGCCGTCTTCACATCCATCTGGTGCACCGTGAGATTGTACTTGGCCGCCAGACTGAGCAAGATCCTAATGGACGTGAACTTGGCCACCGGCGCGAAAGTCTCTTCATAGTCGATGCCGAACTTCTGCAAGAATCCCTTGGCCACCAGACGCGCCTTGAACCGCTCGATGTCTCCAGCCTGGTTTTCCTTGATCCGAAACACCCATCTGCAGCCGATCGCCTTGCGTCCCTTCGGCAATGGCACCAACACCCACGTCTCGTTCTTGCGAAGAGAGTTGATCTCCGAGTCGCACGCTTCTTTCCACTTGGCCGAGTTGCAGGATTCCATCGCCGATACGAACGTAGTCGGCATTTCTCCCACTGAATCCACAACGATGGCCGCGTCGAAGCCTTCTTCTTTCGCGATGGCTGACATCTCGTCCAGCGTTTGTTGCCGACTGTGCCGCTTGGACCTTGGGATCTCCACCGCTTCCTCCAACGACCGCGTCCGCTGGTGCCGCTTGCTGCCGGGTTCGAAGTCTTCGTCCCGCGCAGCTTCTTCTTCGTCGTCCTCTTCCGATCCGGACGATGCTTCTTGGTCCGTGCCAACTTCTTCTTGAAGTTCCACGACCGCTTCTTCTTGATCCAACTTGCGTCTCCCACCGTCGAAGACGTCTTCCATGAACTGCGCATCGCGGCTCACTAGCACGCGACCGCTCTTCATCTCTTTAAACCGATACGCTTTCTCATGTTCCGAGTACCCGAGAAACCGACAACGCACCGACCGAGCGTCAAACTTGGTGCGTTTCTGCTTCGGGACCGTCACATACGCATGGCAACCGAACACCTTCAGGTTCGCCAACAGCGGTTTCTTCCCCGTCCATACTTGGTGTGGCGACTTGTCGTGGGTGGTGGAGCGTGTCGGACACCGATTCCGGAGGAACGTCGCCGTCACCACTGCTTCACCCCAATACGACTTCGACAGTCCGGCATGTTCCAACATGCAGCGCGCACATTCCACCAACGTCCGGTTCATCCGCTCGGCCACTCCGTTCAGTTGAGGCGTGTACGGCGGAGTGAACTTCTGCACGATACCCCGTTCGCTGCAGAACTTGGCCATTTCACGAGACTTGTACTCGCCACCGTTGTCGCTACGGAGCTGCTTCACACGGAGCGTTCTCACGCGACCACCCGTCTGAGTTTCGGCAAACGCCACAAACTCCGCGAACTTGGCAGCCACCTCCGACTTGTTCCGCAGCAAGTATACTACACAAAAGTGCGAGTACTCGTCGATGAACGTGACGAAGTACCGCTTGCCACTGAACGTCGGCGTTTTCATGGGACCGCAGACGTCACTGTGGATGACTTCCAACAGCTTCTTGACGCGGTTCGGTGACTTAGGCATATAGCTCACTCGCGTTTGCTAGCCGAGTGCACACCCATCACACAACTCCCACTGCTTCACAGCCGTCATCTTCATCCCAACACCATAACCCTTCTTGACGATGGCGTCTAGACCGCCATGGCCAATGTGACCAAGTCGAAGGTGCCAGAGGTATGACGTGGTGTCCCTTTTGCGTTCCTTCGGACTTGACACATTCGCCTCGTCAGTCATGATAGGCGTCATGCACAACTTGAACAGTCCCTTGCCTTCACTTGCTCCGAGCTTCCACTTGATGTTCTTCGTCTCGGCGAAACACCCGTCGCGCTTGAACGTGACAGGCCCAACATCCTTAGTAAAACGCCCGACCGAAAACAAGTTCCGCGACAACTTGGGAATGTGCCACACACCGGTGAGCACACCCTTCTTGATCCCGCGTGGAGTCTTCATCGACATGACAATGTCGCCACTGCCGACTGCTTGAACCACTCCGTCGTCCGCGAGATGCACGTCCACCGGAGTCATCTTCTTGTAGTTCTTCATGTACTCTTTCGAGTACGTCATGTGCTGCGTCGCACCCGAGTCGACCAGCCAAACTTCACTCGACTTGGTGGCTCCACCACCAACCGAAAACAGGTAGTCGCCGTCGAACTCCTCTTCATCTTCATTCGCCACATTCACTCGCTGTGGCTTCTGTCGATCCGCGTTCTCACGAATCCTCACGGGACACTTGGCGATCCAATGACCTTGTTCACCACAGTAGTGACACGCACTGGCTTTCTGCGCTTGTCGTCCCTTGCTCTTCCCATTACCGCTTGTCATGAACGCTTGACCCCCGTGCGCGGTTCCTTCAGCACCGCCACCTTGTTCCTTGCGCTTCAAGTCTTCATGCAGCAGTCGAGCCGTCACGAGTTCCCACGTCAGCGAGTCAGCTCTCGACTCCAACGCCGTGATGAGGAACTGGTACGACTCGTTCAAACTTGCCAGAAGCGTGATCACCAAGTCGTCCTCACTGACCGGAGCGCCCACTGCGTCGAGCTGTTCCGCCAGCGTCTTGATCTTGTTGATGTGTTCCAACACATCATCACCTTCCGCCATCATCGTCGTGAAGAACCGTCGACGAAGGAAGAGCTTGTTGGCCAAACTCTTCTTCTCGAAGTGTCCTTCCAGTCTTGACCATGCATCGAACGCATCCTTCGCCGACCGAACCAGCGGCAACTGCGAATCCTCCATCGCGAGACAGATGATCGCCAGCGCCTTGCGAGACTTCCTCTTGAACGTCGTCTGGTCCAGCGTCGTAGCGCAGTGCTCCAGCTTGATCTCTCCGCACGTCACTTCCCACAGGTCGCGCTCCTCGAGCACCATGCGCATCTTGAACTTCCACGTGTGGAAGTTGGTTCCGTCGAACTTGTTGATACGGGAGGTCGTGGTCGAGGTGGTGTCCATGGCGAAAGCGTAGTCGGAGTCTTCAGCAGGGAATACGGGGCTTGGGCTCATAACCAAAAGTCAAGGTCGTTTGAGCACTAGATGTCGAAATGCAAAGTGATTGATTTAGGTCCTTAGTTCGCTAACTGCTTGCTACCTCTAAGCCTACTGGATTCTCTCCTGGATACACACTACTGGATTCCTAACTGGATACTGAGTTACCTTAGCCAATCAGAGGCTGCCACGTCGATGCCCATCTTGTACCCACAATCTTGTACCCATGCGACACCGTCCCGTAATCACATGTCTCGCAATCACCTGTCTCGTAATCACGTGAATGCGTGAGTGCCACTGAGTGAAGGTCGTACCAGTGTCTACTGGTCCACCGTGGCAGGTCGAGGCAAAAGTCAAGGTCGTTTGAGCACTAGATGTCGAAATGCAAAGTAATTGATTTAGGTCCTTAGTTCGCTAACTGCTTGCTATCTCTAAGCCTACTGGATTCTCTCCTGGATACACACTACTGGATTCCTAACTGGATACTGAGTTACCTTAGCCAATCAGAGGCTGCCACGTCGATGCCCATCTTGTACCCACAATCTTGTACCCATGCGACACCGTCCCGTAATCACATGTCTCGCAATCACCTGTCTCGTAATCACGTGAATGCGTGAGTGCCACTGAGTGAAGGTCGTACCAGTGTCTACTGGTACACCGTGGCAGGTCGAGGCAAAAGTCAAGGTCGTTTGAGCACTAGATGTCGAAATGCAAAGTGATTGATTTAGGCCCTTAGTTCGCTAACTGCTTGCTACCTCTAAGCCTACTGGATTCTCTCCTGGATACACACTACTGGATTCCTAACTGGATACTGAGTTACCTTAGCCAATCAGAGGCTGCCACGTCGATGCCCATCTTGTACCCACAATCTTGTACCCATGCGACACCGTCCCGTAATCACATGTCTCGCAATCACCTGTCTCGTAATCACGTGAATGCGTGAGTGCCACTGAGTGAAGGTCGTACCAGTGTCTACTGGTACACCGTGGCAGGTCGAGGCGCCTTCTTGACAACAAGGACGACTTGGTGATCACGCTTCTGGCAAGTTTGAACGAGTCGTACCAGTTCCTCATCACGGCGTTGGAATCGAGAGCTGACTCGCTGACGTGGGAACTCGTGACGGCTCGACTGCTGCATGAAGACTTGAAGCGCAAGGAACAAGGTGGCGGTGCTGAAGGAACCGCGCACGGGGGTCAAGCGTTCATGACAAGCGGCAATGGGAAGAGCAAGGGACGACAAGCGCAGAAAGCCAGTGCGTGTCACTACTGTGGTGAACAAGGTCATTGGATTGCCAAGTGTCCCGTGAGGATTCGTGAGAACGCGGATCGACAGAAGCCACAGCGAGCAAATGTGGCGAATGAAGATGAAGAGGAGTTCGACGGCGACTACCTGTTTTCGGTTGGTGGTGGAGCCACCAAGTCGAGTGAAGTTTGAAAAGTCAAGGTCGTTTGAACACTAGATGTCGAAATGCAAAGTGATTGATTTAGGTCCTTAGTTCGCTAACTGCTTGCTACCTCTAAGCCTACTGGATTCTCTCCTGGATACACACTACTGGATTCCTAACTGGATACTGAGTTACCTTAGCCAATCAGAGGCTGCCACGTCGATGCCCATCTTGTACCCACAATCTTGTACCCATGCGACACCGTCCCGTAATCACATGTCTCGCAATCACCTGTCTCGTAATCACGTGAATGCGTGAGTGCCACTGAGTGAAGGTCGTACCAGTGTCTACTGGTACACCGTGGCAGGTCGAGGCGCCTTCTTGACAACAAGGACGACTTGGTGATCACGCTTCTGGCAAGTTTGAACGAGTCGTACCAGTTCCTCATCACGGCGTTGGAATCGAGAGCTGACTCGCTGACGTGGGAACTCGTGACGGCTCGACTGCTGCATGAAGACTTGAAGCGCAAGGAACAAGGTGGCGGTGCTGAAGGAACCGCGCACGGGGGTCAAGCGTTCATGACAAGCGGCAATGGGAAGAGCAAGGGACGACAAGCGCAGAAAGCCAGTGCGTGTCACTACTGTGGTGAACAAGGTCATTGGATTGCCAAGTGTCCCGTGAGGATTCGTGAGAACGCGGATCGACAGAAGCCACAGCGAGCAAATGTGGCGAATGAAGATGAAGAGGAGTTCGACGGCGACTACCTGTTTTCGGTTGGTGGTGGAGCCACCAAGTCGAGTGAAGTTTGAAAAGTCAAGGTCGTTTGAACACTAGATGTCGAAATGCAAAGTGATTGATTTAGGTCCTTAGTTCGCTAACTGCTTGCTACCTCTAAGCCTACTGGATTCTCTCCTGGATACACACTACTGGATTCCTAACTGGATACTGAGTTACCTTAGCCAATCAGAGGCTGCCACGTCGATGCCCATCTTGTACCCACAATCTTGTACCCATGCGACACCGTCCCGTAATCACATGTCTCGCAATCACCTGTCTCGTAATCACGTGAATGCGTGAGTGCCACTGAGTGAAGGTCGTACCAGTGTCTACTGGTACACCGTGGCAGGTCGAGGCGCCTTCTTGACAACAAGGACGACTTGGTGATCACGCTTCTGGCAAGTTTGAACGAGTCGTACCAGTTCCTCATCACGGCGTTGGAATCGAGAGCTGACTCGCTGACGTGGGAACTCGTGACGGCTCGACTGCTGCATGAAGACTTGAAGCGCAAGGAACAAGGTGGCGGTGCTGAAGGAACCGCGCACGGGGGTCAAGCGTTCATGACAAGCGGCAATGGGAAGAGCAAGGGACGACAAGCGCAGAAAGCCAGTGCGTGTCACTACTGTGGTGAACAAGGTCATTGGATTGCCAAGTGTCCCGTGAGGATTCGTGAGAACGCGGATCGACAGAAGCCACAGCGAGCAAATGTGGCGAATGAAGATGAAGAGGAGTTCGACGGCGACTACCTGTTTTCGGTTGGTGGTGGAGCCACCAAGTCGAGTGAAGTTTGAAAAGTCAAGGTCGTTTGAACACTAGATGTCGAAATGCAAAGTGATTGATTTAGGTCCTTAGTTCGCTAACTGCTTGCTACCTCTAAGCCTACTGGATTCTCTCCTGGATACACACTACTGGATTCCTAACTGGATACTGAGTTACCTTAGCCAATCAGAGGCTGCCACGTCGATGCCCATCTTGTACCCACAATCTTGTACCCATGCGACACCGTCCCGTAATCACATGTCTCGCAATCACCTGTCTCGTAATCACGTGAATGCGTGAGTGCCACTGAGTGAAGGTCGTACCAGTGTCTACTGGTACACCGTGGCAGGTCGAGGCGCCTTCTTGACAACAAGGACGACTTGGTGATCACGCTTCTGGCAAGTTTGAACGAGTCGTACCAGTTCCTCATCACGGCGTTGGAATCGAGAGCTGACTCGCTGACGTGGGAACTCGTGACGGCTCGACTGCTGCATGAAGACTTGAAGCGCAAGGAACAAGGTGGCGGTGCTGAAGGAACCGCGCACGGGGGTCAAGCGTTCATGACAAGCGGCAATGGGAAGAGCAAGGGACGACAAGCGCAGAAAGCCAGTGCGTGTCACTACTGTGGTGAACAAGGTCATTGGATTGCCAAGTGTCCCGTGAGGATTCGTGAGAACGCGGATCGACAGAAGCCACAGCGAGCAAATGTGGCGAATGAAGATGAAGAGGAGTTCGACGGCGACTACCTGTTTTCGGTTGGTGGTGGAGCCACCAAGTCGAGTGAAGTTTGAAAAGTCAAGGTCGTTTGAACACTAGATGTCGAAATGCAAAGTGATTGATTTAGGTCCTTAGTTCGCTAACTGCTTGCTACCTCTAAGCCTACTGGATTCTCTCCTGGATACACACTACTGGATTCCTAACTGGATACTGAGTTACCTTAGCCAATCAGAGGCTGCCACGTCGATGCCCATCTTGTACCCACAATCTTGTACCCATGCGACACCGTCCCGTAATCACATGTCTCGCAATCACCTGTCTCGTAATCACGTGAATGCGTGAGTGCCACTGAGTGAAGGTCGTACCAGTGTCTACTGGTACACCGTGGCAGGTCGAGGCGCCTTCTTGACAACAAGGACGACTTGGTGATCACGCTTCTGGCAAGTTTGAACGAGTCGTACCAGTTCCTCATCACGGCGTTGGAATCGAGAGCTGACTCGCTGACGTGGGAACTCGTGACGGCTCGACTGCTGCATGAAGACTTGAAGCGCAAGGAACAAGGTGGCGGTGCTGAAGGAACCGCGCACGGGGGTCAAGCGTTCATGACAAGCGGCAATGGGAAGAGCAAGGGACGACAAGCGCAGAAAGCCAGTGCGTGTCACTACTGTGGTGAACAAGGTCATTGGATTGCCAAGTGTCCCGTGAGGATTCGTGAGAACGCGGATCGACAGAAGCCACAGCGAGCAAATGTGGCGAATGAAGATGAAGAGGAGTTCGACGGCGACTACCTGTTTTCGGTTGGTGGTGGAGCCACCAAGTCGAGTGAAGTTTGAAAAGTCAAGGTCGTTTGAACACTAGATGTCGAAATGCAAAGTGATTGATTTAGGTCCTTAGTTCGCTAACTGCTTGCTACCTCTAAGCCTACTGGATTCTCTCCTGGATACACACTACTGGATTCCTAACTGGATACTGAGTTACCTTAGCCAATCAGAGGCTGCCACGTCGATGCCCATCTTGTACCCACAATCTTGTACCCATGCGACACCGTCCCGTAATCACATGTCTCGCAATCACCTGTCTCGTAATCACGTGAATGCGTGAGTGCCACTGAGTGAAGGTCGTACCAGTGTCTACTGGTACACCGTGGCAGGTCGAGGCGCCTTCTTGACAACAAGGACGACTTGGTGATCACGCTTCTGGCAAGTTTGAACGAGTCGTACCAGTTCCTCATCACGGCGTTGGAATCGAGAGCTGACTCGCTGACGTGGGAACTCGTGACGGCTCGACTGCTGCATGAAGACTTGAAGCGCAAGGAACAAGGTGGCGGTGCTGAAGGAACCGCGCACGGGGGTCAAGCGTTCATGACAAGCGGCAATGGGAAGAGCAAGGGACGACAAGCGCAGAAAGCCAGTGCGTGTCACTACTGTGGTGAACAAGGTCATTGGATTGCCAAGTGTCCCGTGAGGATTCGTGAGAACGCGGATCGACAGAAGCCACAGCGAGCAAATGTGGCGAATGAAGATGAAGAGGAGTTCGACGGCGACTACCTGTTTTCGGTTGGTGGTGGAGCCACCAAGTCGAGTGAAGTTTGAAAAGTCAAGGTCGTTTGAACACTAGATGTCGAAATGCAAAGTGATTGATTTAGGTCCTTAGTTCGCTAACTGCTTGCTACCTCTAAGCCTACTGGATTCTCTCCTGGATACACACTACTGGATTCCTAACTGGATACTGAGTTACCTTAGCCAATCAGAGGCTGCCACGTCGATGCCCATCTTGTACCCACAATCTTGTACCCATGCGACACCGTCCCGTAATCACATGTCTCGCAATCACCTGTCTCGTAATCACGTGAATGCGTGAGTGCCACTGAGTGAAGGTCGTACCAGTGTCTACTGGTACACCGTGGCAGGTCGAGGCGCCTTCTTGACAACAAGGACGACTTGGTGATCACGCTTCTGGCAAGTTTGAACGAGTCGTACCAGTTCCTCATCACGGCGTTGGAATCGAGAGCTGACTCGCTGACGTGGGAACTCGTGACGGCTCGACTGCTGCATGAAGACTTGAAGCGCAAGGAACAAGGTGGCGGTGCTGAAGGAACCGCGCACGGGGGTCAAGCGTTCATGACAAGCGGCAATGGGAAGAGCAAGGGACGACAAGCGCAGAAAGCCAGTGCGTGTCACTACTGTGGTGAACAAGGTCATTGGATTGCCAAGTGTCCCGTGAGGATTCGTGAGAACGCGGAATCGACAGAAGCCACAGCGAGCAAAAGTGGCGAATGAAGATGAAGAGGAGTTCGACGGCGACTACCTGTTTTCGGTTGGTGGTGGAGCCACCAAGTCGAGTGAAGTTTGAAAAGTCAAGGTCGTTTGAACACTAGATGTCGAAATGCAAAGTGATTGATTTAGGTCCTTAGTTCGCTAACTGCTTGCTACCTCTAAGCCTACTGGATTCTCTCCTGGATACACACTACTGGATTCCTAACTGGATACTGAGTTACCTTAGCCAATCAGAGGCTGCCACGTCGATGCCCATCTTGTACCCACAATCTTGTACCCATGCGACACCGTCCCGTAATCACATGTCTCGCAATCACCTGTCTCGTAATCACGTGAATGCGTGAGTGCCACTGAGTGAAGGTCGTACCAGTGTCTACTGGTACACCGTGGCAGGTCGAGGCGCCTTCTTGACAACAAGGACGACTTGGTGATCACGCTTCTGGCAAGTTTGAACGAGTCGTACCAGTTCCTCATCACGGCGTTGGAATCGAGAGCTGACTCGCTGACGTGGGAACTCGTGACGGCTCGACTGCTGCATGAAGACTTGAAGCGCAAGGAACAAGGTGGCGGTGCTGAAGGAACCGCGCACGGGGGTCAAGCGTTCATGACAAGCGGCAATGGGAAGAGCAAGGGACGACAAGCGCAGAAAGCCAGTGCGTGTCACTACTGTGGTGAACAAGGTCATTGGATTGCCAAGTGTCCCGTGAGGATTCGTGAGAACGCGGATCGACAGAAGCCACAGCGAGCAAATGTGGCGAATGAAGATGAAGAGGAGTTCGACGGCGACTACCTGTTTTCGGTTGGTGGTGGAGCCACCAAGTCGAGTGAAGTTTGAAAAGTCAAGGTCGTTTGAACACTAGATGTCGAAATGCAAAGTGATTGATTTAGGTCCTTAGTTCGCTAACTGCTTGCTACCTCTAAGCCTACTGGATTCTCTCCTGGATACACACTACTGGATTCCTAACTGGATACTGAGTTACCTTAGCCAATCAGAGGCTGCCACGTCGATGCCCATCTTGTACCCACAATCTTGTACCCATGCGACACCGTCCCGTAATCACATGTCTCGCAATCACCTGTCTCGTAATCACGTGAATGCGTGAGTGCCACTGAGTGAAGGTCGTACCAGTGTCTACTGGTACACCGTGGCAGGTCGAGGCGCCTTCTTGACAACAAGGACGACTTGGTGATCACGCTTCTGGCAAGTTTGAACGAGTCGTACCAGTTCCTCATCACGGCGTTGGAATCGAGAGCTGACTCGCTGACGTGGGAACTCGTGACGGCTCGACTGCTGCATGAAGACTTGAAGCGCAAGGAACAAGGTGGCGGTGCTGAAGGAACCGCGCACGGGGGTCAAGCGTTCATGACAAGCGGCAATGGGAAGAGCAAGGGACGACAAGCGCAGAAAGCCAGTGCGTGTCACTACTGTGGTGAACAAGGTCATTGGATTGCCAAGTGTCCCGTGAGGATTCGTGAGAACGCGGATCGACAGAAGCCACAGCGAGCAAATGTGGCGAATGAAGATGAAGAGGAGTTCGACGGCGACTACCTGTTTTCGGTTGGTGGTGGAGCCACCAAGTCGAGTGAAGTTTGAAAAGTCAAGGTCGTTTGAACACTAGATGTCGAAATGCAAAGTGATTGATTTAGGTCCTTAGTTCGCTAACTGCTTGCTACCTCTAAGCCTACTGGATTCTCTCCTGGATACACACTACTGGATTCCTAACTGGATACTGAGTTACCTTAGCCAATCAGAGGCTGCCACGTCGATGCCCATCTTGTACCCACAATCTTGTACCCATGCGACACCGTCCCGTAATCACATGTCTCGCAATCACCTGTCTCGTAATCACGTGAATGCGTGAGTGCCACTGAGTGAAGGTCGTACCAGTGTCTACTGGTACACCGTGGCAGGTCGAGGCGCCTTCTTGACAACAAGGACGACTTGGTGATCACGCTTCTGGCAAGTTTGAACGAGTCGTACCAGTTCCTCATCACGGCGTTGGAATCGAGAGCTGACTCGCTGACGTGGGAACTCGTGACGGCTCGACTGCTGCATGAAGACTTGAAGCGCAAGGAACAAGGTGGCGGTGCTGAAGGAACCGCGCACGGGGGTCAAGCGTTCATGACAAGCGGCAATGGGAAGAGCAAGGGACGACAAGCGCAGAAAGCCAGTGCGTGTCACTACTGTGGTGAACAAGGTCATTGGATTGCCAAGTGTCCCGTGAGGATTCGTGAGAACGCGGATCGACAGAAGCCACAGCGAGCAAATGTGGCGAATGAAGATGAAGAGGAGTTCGACGGCGACTACCTGTTTTCGGTTGGTGGTGGAGCCACCAAGTCGAGTGAAGTTTGAAAAGTCAAGGTCGTTTGAGCACTAGATGTCGAAATGCAAAGTGATTGATTTAGGTCCTTAGTTCGCTAACTGCTTGCTACCTCTAAGCCTACTGGATTCTCTCCTGGATACACACTACTGGATTCCTAACTGGATACTGAGTTACCTTAGCCAATCAGAGGCTGCCACGTCGATGCCCATCTTGTACCCACAATCTTGTACCCATGCGACACCGTCCCGTAATCACATGTCTCGCAATCACCTGTCTCGTAATCACGTGAATGCGTGAGTGCCACTGAGTGAAGGTCGTACCAGTGTCTACTGGTACACCGTGGCAGGTCGAGGCGCCTTCTTGACAACAAGGACGACTTGGTGATCACGCTTCTGGCAAGTTTGAACGAGTCGTACCAGTTCCTCATCACGGCGTTGGAATCGAGAGCTGACTCGCTGACGTGGGAACTCGTGACGGCTCGACTGCTGCATGAAGACTTGAAGCGCAAGGAACAAGGTGGCGGTGCTGAAGGAACCGCGCACGGGGGTCAAGCGTTCATGACAAGCGGCAATGGGAAGAGCAAGGGACGACAAGCGCAGAAAGCCAGTGCGTGTCACTACTGTGGTGAACAAGGTCATTGGATTGCCAAGTGTCCCGTGAGGATTCGTGAGAACGCGGATCGACAGAAGCCACAGCGAGCAAATGTGGCGAATGAAGATGAAGAGGAGTTCGACGGCGACTACCTGTTTTCGGTTGGTGGTGGAGCCACCAAGTCGAGTGAAGTTTGAAAAGTCAAGGTCGTTTGAACACTAGATGTCGAAATGCAAAGTGATTGATTTAGGTCCTTAGTTCGCTAACTGCTTGCTACCTCTAAGCCTACTGGATTCTCTCCTGGATACACACTACTGGATTCCTAACTGGATACTGAGTTACCTTAGCCAATCAGAGGCTGCCACGTCGATGCCCATCTTGTACCCACAATCTTGTACCCATGCGACACCGTCCCGTAATCACATGTCTCGCAATCACCTGTCTCGTAATCACGTGAATGCGTGAGTGCCACTGAGTGAAGGTCGTACCAGTGTCTACTGGTACACCGTGGCAGGTCGAGGCGCCTTCTTGACAACAAGGACGACTTGGTGATCACGCTTCTGGCAAGTTTGAACGAGTCGTACCAGTTCCTCATCACGGCGTTGGAATCGAGAGCTGACTCGCTGACGTGGGAACTCGTGACGGCTCGACTGCTGCATGAAGACTTGAAGCGCAAGGAACAAGGTGGCGGTGCTGAAGGAACCGCGCACGGGGGTCAAGCGTTCATGACAAGCGGCAATGGGAAGAGCAAGGGACGACAAGCGCAGAAAGCCAGTGCGTGTCACTACTGTGGTGAACAAGGTCATTGGATTGCCAAGTGTCCCGTGAGGATTCGTGAGAACGCGGATCGACAGAAGCCACAGCGAGCAAATGTGGCGAATGAAGATGAAGAGGAGTTCGACGGCGACTACCTGTTTTCGGTTGGTGGTGGAGCCACCAAGTCGAGTGAAGTTTGAAAAGTCAAGGTCGTTTGAACACTAGATGTCGAAATGCAAAGTGATTGATTTAGGTCCTTAGTTCGCTAACTGCTTGCTACCTCTAAGCCTACTGGATTCTCTCCTGGATACACACTACTGGATTCCTAACTGGATACTGAGTTACCTTAGCCAATCAGAGGCTGCCACGTCGATGCCCATCTTGTACCCACAATCTTGTACCCATGCGACACCGTCCCGTAATCACATGTCTCGCAATCACCTGTCTCGTAATCACGTGAATGCGTGAGTGCCACTGAGTGAAGGTCGTACCAGTGTCTACTGGTACACCGTGGCAGGTCGAGGCAAAAGTCAAGGTCGTTTGAGCACTAGATGTCGAAATGCAAAGTGATTGATTTAGGCCCTTAGTTCGCTAACTGCTTGCTACCTCTAAGCCTACTGGATTCTCTCCTGGATACACACTACTGGATTCCTAACTGGATACTGAGTTACCTTAGCCAATCAGAGGCTGCCACGTCGATGCCCATCTTGTACCCACAATCTTGTACCCATGCGACACCGTCCCGTAATCACATGTCTCGCAATCACCTGTCTCGTAATCACGTGAATGCGTGAGTGCCACTGAGTGAAGGTCGTACCAGTGTCTACTGGTACACCGTGGCAGGTCGAGGCGCCTTCTTGACAACAAGGACGACTTGGTGATCACGCTTCTGGCAAGTTTGAACGAGTCGTACCAGTTCCTCATCACGGCGTTGGAATCGAGAGCTGACTCGCTGACGTGGGAACTCGTGACGGCTCGACTGCTGCATGAAGACTTGAAGCGCAAGGAACAAGGTGGCGGTGCTGAAGGAACCGCGCACGGGGGTCAAGCGTTCATGACAAGCGGCAATGGGAAGAGCAAGGGACGACAAGCGCAGAAAGCCAGTGCGTGTCACTACTGTGGTGAACAAGGTCATTGGATTGCCAAGTGTCCCGTGAGGATTCGTGAGAACGCGGATCGACAGAAGCCACAGCGAGCAAATGTGGCGAATGAAGATGAAGAGGAGTTCGACGGCGACTACCTGTTTTCGGTTGGTGGTGGAGCCACCAAGTCGAGTGAAGTTTGAAAAGTCAAGGTCGTTTGAACACTAGATGTCGAAATGCAAAGTGATTGATTTAGGTCCTTAGTTCGCTAACTGCTTGCTACCTCTAAGCCTACTGGATTCTCTCCTGGATACACACTACTGGATTCCTAACTGGATACTGAGTTACCTTAGCCAATCAGAGGCTGCCACGTCGATGCCCATCTTGTACCCACAATCTTGTACCCATGCGACACCGTCCCGTAATCACATGTCTCGCAATCACCTGTCTCGTAATCACGTGAATGCGTGAGTGCCACTGAGTGAAGGTCGTACCAGTGTCTACTGGTACACCGTGGCAGGTCGAGGCAAAAGTCAAGGTCGTTTGAGCACTAGATGTCGAAATGCAAAGTGATTGATTTAGGCCCTTAGTTCGCTAACTGCTTGCTACCTCTAAGCCTACTGGATTCTCTCCTGGATACACACTACTGGATTCCTAACTGGATACTGAGTTACCTTAGCCAATCAGAGGCTGCCACGTCGATGCCCATCTTGTACCCACAATCTTGTACCCATGCGACACCGTCCCGTAATCACATGTCTCGCAATCACCTGTCTCGTAATCACGTGAATGCGTGAGTGCCACTGAGTGAAGGTCGTACCAGTGTCTACTGGTACACCGTGGCAGGTCGAGGCGCCTTCTTGACAACAAGGACGACTTGGTGATCACGCTTCTGGCAAGTTTGAACGAGTCGTACCAGTTCCTCATCACGGCGTTGGAATCGAGAGCTGACTCGCTGACGTGGGAACTCGTGACGGCTCGACTGCTGCATGAAGACTTGAAGCGCAAGGAACAAGGTGGCGGTGCTGAAGGAACCGCGCACGGGGGTCAAGCGTTCATGACAAGCGGCAATGGGAAGAGCAAGGGACGACAAGCGCAGAAAGCCAGTGCGTGTCACTACTGTGGTGAACAAGGTCATTGGATTGCCAAGTGTCCCGTGAGGATTCGTGAGAACGCGGATCGACAGAAGCCACAGCGAGCAAATGTGGCGAATGAAGATGAAGAGGAGTTCGACGGCGACTACCTGTTTTCGGTTGGTGGTGGAGCCACCAAGTCGAGTGAAGTTTGAAAAGTCAAGGTCGTTTGAACACTAGATGTCGAAATGCAAAGTGATTGATTTAGGTCCTTAGTTCGCTAACTGCTTGCTACCTCTAAGCCTACTGGATTCTCTCCTGGATACACACTACTGGATTCCTAACTGGATACTGAGTTACCTTAGCCAATCAGAGGCTGCCACGTCGATGCCCATCTTGTACCCACAATCTTGTACCCATGCGACACCGTCCCGTAATCACATGTCTCGCAATCACCTGTCTCGTAATCACGTGAATGCGTGAGTGCCACTGAGTGAAGGTCGTACCAGTGTCTACTGGTACACCGTGGCAGGTCGAGGCAAAAGTCAAGGTCGTTTGAGCACTAGATGTCGAAATGCAAAGTGATTGATTTAGGCCCTTAGTTCGCTAACTGCTTGCTACCTCTAAGCCTACTGGATTCTCTCCTGGATACACACTACTGGATTCCTAACTGGATACTGAGTTACCTTAGCCAATCAGAGGCTGCCACGTCGATGCCCATCTTGTACCCACAATCTTGTACCCATGCGACACCGTCCCGTAATCACATGTCTCGCAATCACCTGTCTCGTAATCACGTGAATGCGTGAGTGCCACTGAGTGAAGGTCGTACCAGTGTCTACTGGTACACCGTGGCAGGTCGAGGCGCCTTCTTGACAACAAGGACGACTTGGTGATCACGCTTCTGGCAAGTTTGAACGAGTCGTACCAGTTCCTCATCACGGCGTTGGAATCGAGAGCTGACTCGCTGACGTGGGAACTCGTGACGGCTCGACTGCTGCATGAAGACTTGAAGCGCAAGGAACAAGGTGGCGGTGCTGAAGGAACCGCGCACGGGGGTCAAGCGTTCATGACAAGCGGCAATGGGAAGAGCAAGGGACGACAAGCGCAGAAAGCCAGTGCGTGTCACTACTGTGGTGAACAAGGTCATTGGATTGCCAAGTGTCCCGTGAGGATTCGTGAGAACGCGGATCGACAGAAGCCACAGCGAGCAAATGTGGCGAATGAAGATGAAGAGGAGTTCGACGGCGACTACCTGTTTTCGGTTGGTGGTGGAGCCACCAAGTCGAGTGAAGTTTGAAAAGTCAAGGTCGTTTGAACACTAGATGTCGAAATGCAAAGTGATTGATTTAGGTCCTTAGTTCGCTAACTGCTTGCTACCTCTAAGCCTACTGGATTCTCTCCTGGATACACACTACTGGATTCCTAACTGGATACTGAGTTACCTTAGCCAATCAGAGGCTGCCACGTCGATGCCCATCTTGTACCCACAATCTTGTACCCATGCGACACCGTCCCGTAATCACATGTCTCGCAATCACCTGTCTCGTAATCACGTGAATGCGTGAGTGCCACTGAGTGAAGGTCGTACCAGTGTCTACTGGTACACCGTGGCAGGTCGAGGCGCCTTCTTGACAACAAGGACGACTTGGTGATCACGCTTCTGGCAAGTTTGAACGAGTCGTACCAGTTCCTCATCACGGCGTTGGAATCGAGAGCTGACTCGCTGACGTGGGAACTCGTGACGGCTCGACTGCTGCATGAAGACTTGAAGCGCAAGGAACAAGGTGGCGGTGCTGAAGGAACCGCGCACGGGGGTCAAGCGTTCATGACAAGCGGCAATGGGAAGAGCAAGGGACGACAAGCGCAGAAAGCCAGTGCGTGTCACTACTGTGGTGAACAAGGTCATTGGATTGCCAAGTGTCCCGTGAGGATTCGTGAGAACGCGGATCGACAGAAGCCACAGCGAGCAAATGTGGCGAATGAAGATGAAGAGGAGTTCGACGGCGACTACCTGTTTTCGGTTGGTGGTGGAGCCACCAAGTCGAGTGAAGTTTGAAAAGTCAAGGTCGTTTGAACACTAGATGTCGAAATGCAAAGTGATTGATTTAGGTCCTTAGTTCGCTAACTGCTTGCTACCTCTAAGCCTACTGGATTCTCTCCTGGATACACACTACTGGATTCCTAACTGGATACTGAGTTACCTTAGCCAATCAGAGGCTGCCACGTCGATGCCCATCTTGTACCCACAATCTTGTACCCATGCGACACCGTCCCGTAATCACATGTCTCGCAATCACCTGTCTCGTAATCACGTGAATGCGTGAGTGCCACTGAGTGAAGGTCGTACCAGTGTCTACTGGTACACCGTGGCAGGTCGAGGCAAAAGTCAAGGTCGTTTGAGCACTAGATGTCGAAATGCAAAGTGATTGATTTAGGCCCTTAGTTCGCTAACTGCTTGCTACCTCTAAGCCTACTGGATTCTCTCCTGGATACACACTACTGGATTCCTAACTGGATACTGAGTTACCTTAGCCAATCAGAGGCTGCCACGTCGATGCCCATCTTGTACCCACAATCTTGTACCCATGCGACACCGTCCCGTAATCACATGTCTCGCAATCACCTGTCTCGTAATCACGTGAATGCGTGAGTGCCACTGAGTGAAGGTCGTACCAGTGTCTACTGGTACACCGTGGCAGGTCGAGGCGCCTTCTTGACAACAAGGACGACTTGGTGATCACGCTTCTGGCAAGTTTGAACGAGTCGTACCAGTTCCTCATCACGGCGTTGGAATCGAGAGCTGACTCGCTGACGTGGGAACTCGTGACGGCTCGACTGCTGCATGAAGACTTGAAGCGCAAGGAACAAGGTGGCGGTGCTGAAGGAACCGCGCACGGGGGTCAAGCGTTCATGACAAGCGGCAATGGGAAGAGCAAGGGACGACAAGCGCAGAAAGCCAGTGCGTGTCACTACTGTGGTGAACAAGGTCATTGGATTGCCAAGTGTCCCGTGAGGATTCGTGAGAACGCGGAATCGACAGAAGCCACAGCGAGCAAAAGTGGCGAATGAAGATGAAGAGGAGTTCGACGGCGACTACCTGTTTTCGGTTGGTGGTGGAGCCACCAAGTCGAGTGAAGTTTGAAAAGTCAAGGTCGTTTGAACACTAGATGTCGAAATGCAAAGTGATTGATTTAGGTCCTTAGTTCGCTAACTGCTTGCTACCTCTAAGCCTACTGGATTCTCTCCTGGATACACACTACTGGATTCCTAACTGGATACTGAGTTACCTTAGCCAATCAGAGGCTGCCACGTCGATGCCCATCTTGTACCCACAATCTTGTACCCATGCGACACCGTCCCGTAATCACATGTCTCGCAATCACCTGTCTCGTAATCACGTGAATGCGTGAGTGCCACTGAGTGAAGGTCGTACCAGTGTCTACTGGTACACCGTGGCAGGTCGAGGCAAAAGTCAAGGTCGTTTGAGCACTAGATGTCGAAATGCAAAGTGATTGATTTAGGCCCTTAGTTCGCTAACTGCTTGCTACCTCTAAGCCTACTGGATTCTCTCCTGGATACACACTACTGGATTCCTAACTGGATACTGAGTTACCTTAGCCAATCAGAGGCTGCCACGTCGATGCCCATCTTGTACCCACAATCTTGTACCCATGCGACACCGTCCCGTAATCACATGTCTCGCAATCACCTGTCTCGTAATCACGTGAATGCGTGAGTGCCACTGAGTGAAGGTCGTACCAGTGTCTACTGGTACACCGTGGCAGGTCGAGGCGCCTTCTTGACAACAAGGACGACTTGGTGATCACGCTTCTGGCAAGTTTGAACGAGTCGTACCAGTTCCTCATCACGGCGTTGGAATCGAGAGCTGACTCGCTGACGTGGGAACTCGTGACGGCTCGACTGCTGCATGAAGACTTGAAGCGCAAGGAACAAGGTGGCGGTGCTGAAGGAACCGCGCACGGGGGTCAAGCGTTCATGACAAGCGGCAATGGGAAGAGCAAGGGACGACAAGCGCAGAAAGCCAGTGCGTGTCACTACTGTGGTGAACAAGGTCATTGGATTGCCAAGTGTCCCGTGAGGATTCGTGAGAACGCGGATCGACAGAAGCCACAGCGAGCAAAAGTGGCGAATGAAGATGAAGAGGAGTTCGACGGCGACTACCTGTTTTCGGTTGGTGGTGGAGCCACCAAGTCGAGTGAAGTTTGAAAAGTCAAGGTCGTTTGAACACTAGATGTCGAAATGCAAAGTGATTGATTTAGGTCCTTAGTTCGCTAACTGCTTGCTACCTCTAAGCCTACTGGATTCTCTCCTGGATACACACTACTGGATTCCTAACTGGATACTGAGTTACCTTAGCCAATCAGAGGCTGCCACGTCGATGCCCATCTTGTACCCACAATCTTGTACCCATGCGACACCGTCCCGTAATCACATGTCTCGCAATCACCTGTCTCGTAATCACGTGAATGCGTGAGTGCCACTGAGTGAAGGTCGTACCAGTGTCTACTGGTACACCGTGGCAGGTCGAGGCGCCTTCTTGACAACAAGGACGACTTGGTGATCACGCTTCTGGCAAGTTTGAACGAGTCGTACCAGTTCCTCATCACGGCGTTGGAATCGAGAGCTGACTCGCTGACGTGGGAACTCGTGACGGCTCGACTGCTGCATGAAGACTTGAAGCGCAAGGAACAAGGTGGCGGTGCTGAAGGAACCGCGCACGGGGGTCAAGCGTTCATGACAAGCGGCAATGGGAAGAGCAAGGGACGACAAGCGCAGAAAGCCAGTGCGTGTCACTACTGTGGTGAACAAGGTCATTGGATTGCCAAGTGTCCCGTGAGGATTCGTGAGAACGCGGATCGACAGAAGCCACAGCGAGCAAATGTGGCGAATGAAGATGAAGAGGAGTTCGACGGCGACTACCTGTTTTCGGTTGGTGGTGGAGCCACCAAGTCGAGTGAAGTTTGAAAAGTCAAGGTCGTTTGAACACTAGATGTCGAAATGCAAAGTGATTGATTTAGGTCCTTAGTTCGCTAACTGCTTGCTACCTCTAAGCCTACTGGATTCTCTCCTGGATACACACTACTGGATTCCTAACTGGATACTGAGTTACCTTAGCCAATCAGAGGCTGCCACGTCGATGCCCATCTTGTACCCACAATCTTGTACCCATGCGACACCGTCCCGTAATCACATGTCTCGCAATCACCTGTCTCGTAATCACGTGAATGCGTGAGTGCCACTGAGTGAAGGTCGTACCAGTGTCTACTGGTACACCGTGGCAGGTCGAGGCAAAAGTCAAGGTCGTTTGAGCACTAGATGTCGAAATGCAAAGTGATTGATTTAGGCCCTTAGTTCGCTAACTGCTTGCTACCTCTAAGCCTACTGGATTCTCTCCTGGATACACACTACTGGATTCCTAACTGGATACTGAGTTACCTTAGCCAATCAGAGGCTGCCACGTCGATGCCCATCTTGTACCCACAATCTTGTACCCATGCGACACCGTCCCGTAATCACATGTCTCGCAATCACCTGTCTCGTAATCACGTGAATGCGTGAGTGCCACTGAGTGAAGGTCGTACCAGTGTCTACTGGTACACCGTGGCAGGTCGAGGCGCCTTCTTGACAACAAGGACGACTTGGTGATCACGCTTCTGGCAAGTTTGAACGAGTCGTACCAGTTCCTCATCACGGCGTTGGAATCGAGAGCTGACTCGCTGACGTGGGAACTCGTGACGGCTCGACTGCTGCATGAAGACTTGAAGCGCAAGGAACAAGGTGGCGGTGCTGAAGGAACCGCGCACGGGGGTCAAGCGTTCATGACAAGCGGCAATGGGAAGAGCAAGGGACGACAAGCGCAGAAAGCCAGTGCGTGTCACTACTGTGGTGAACAAGGTCATTGGATTGCCAAGTGTCCCGTGAGGATTCGTGAGAACGCGGAATCGACAGAAGCCACAGCGAGCAAAAGTGGCGAATGAAGATGAAGAGGAGTTCGACGGCGACTACCTGTTTTCGGTTGGTGGTGGAGCCACCAAGTCGAGTGAAGTTTGAAAAGTCAAGGTCGTTTGAACACTAGATGTCGAAATGCAAAGTGATTGATTTAGGTCCTTAGTTCGCTAACTGCTTGCTACCTCTAAGCCTACTGGATTCTCTCCTGGATACACACTACTGGATTCCTAACTGGATACTGAGTTACCTTAGCCAATCAGAGGCTGCCACGTCGATGCCCATCTTGTACCCACAATCTTGTACCCATGCGACACCGTCCCGTAATCACATGTCTCGCAATCACCTGTCTCGTAATCACGTGAATGCGTGAGTGCCACTGAGTGAAGGTCGTACCAGTGTCTACTGGTACACCGTGGCAGGTCGAGGCAAAAGTCAAGGTCGTTTGAGCACTAGATGTCGAAATGCAAAGTAATTGATTTAGGTCCTTAGTTCGCTAACTGCTTGCTACCTCTAAGCCTACTGGATTCTCTCCTGGATACACACTACTGGATTCCTAACTGGATACTGAGTTACCTTAGCCAATCAGAGGCTGCCACGTCGATGCCCATCTTGTACCCACAATCTTGTACCCATGCGACACCGTCCCGTAATCACATGTCTCGCAATCACCTGTCTCGTAATCACGTGAATGCGTGAGTGCCACTGAGTGAAGGTCGTACCAGTGTCTACTGGTACACCGTGGCAGGTCGAGGCGCCTTCTTGACAACACTCCCACTCGACTCGGCCGTAGTTATGCCTTGAGCTCTGAGCCCTTGGATACCGAGCTTGCTCCGTAGGAAGTCGAACTGAACAGCGGTGATCGGCTTAGTCATCAGGTCTGCCAGCATGTCCTTGGTCGAACAGTACTCCAACACCACTTGGCCGTCTTCTACCTTCTCACGCACGAAGTGGTAGCGAATGTCGATGTGCTTGGTGCGCTTGTGGAACTCCGGGTTCTTGGCCAACGCGATGGAGCCTTGGTTGTCCTCGTAGATCTTGACAGCCGACTTGGTCTCCATCTCGCCGATCTCACACAGAAATGCCTTGAGCCAAATAGCCTCCTGCGTAGCCTCCGTCAACGCCATGTACTCGGCCTCCGTCGACGATAGCGCCACCGTCCGCTGCTTCTTGCTTCTCCAGCTGATGCATCCGCCGTTCATCATGAACGCGTAGCCGCTTGTACTCCGTCGAGTCTCGATGTCGCCGGCCCAGTCCGCATCCGAATAGCCTTGGAGTCCGTCCTCGCTGCCAGCTTGAAACTCGATGCCATGCGTCTTCGTGCCTTGGATGTAGCGGAACACCCTCTTGAGCGCTTGCCAGTGTGTCGGACACGGATCCGCGGCGAACTGGCTGAGAACTCCCACTGCGGCTGCGAGGTCCGGTCGAGTCCCCACCATCAGGTACATCAAACACCCGACGGCATTCCGGTACGGCACCTTCGCCATGGTCTCTTCGTGCTTGCAACCTCCTTCGCACATGACCTTGGTCAACTTGAGTCCCGGGTCTTGTGGTGTCTTGACCGGGTTGCTCTTCTCCATGCTGAACTTCTCCAGGATGTCCTTCGCAAACTTGGTCTGTCGCACCGACACATTTCCGGTCTTGGGATCTTGGTCGATTTCCATGCCGAGGAAGTACTTGAGCTGACCCATGTCCGTCATCTCAAACCGCACGCTGAGCGCCTCCTTGGTCGACTTGAGCAGGTCGTCGTTGTTGCTTGCCAGGATCAAGTCGTCCACGTACAGCGCCACGAAGATCATGTCTTGGTCATTGCGCTTGACGTAGATGCAGTGATCCGCCTCACACTTCTTGAACCCCAGCTCCAGCATGAACTTGTCGATGGTCTGGTTCCACATCCGCGGCGACTGCTTCAGACCGTAAAGCGAACGCTTGAGCTTGCACACGAAGTCCGGGTGCGCCTCGTCAACGTAGCCGTCCGGCTGCACCATGTAGATGTCTTCGTCCAGCCAGCCGTTCAGGAACGCCGTCTTCACATCCATCTGGTGCACCGTGAGATTGTACTTGGCCGCCAGACTGAGCAAGATCCTAATGGACGTGAACTTGGCCACCGGCGCGAACGTCTCTTCATAGTCGATGCCGAACTTCTGCAAGAATCCCTTGGCCACCAGACGCGCCTTGAACCGCTCGATGTCTCCAGCCTGGTTTTCCTTGATCCGAAACACCCATCTGCAGCCGATCGCCTTGCGTCCCTTCGGCAATGGCACCAACACCCACGTCTCGTTCTTGCGAAGAGAGTTGATCTCCGAGTCGCACGCTTCTTTCCACTTGGCCGAGTTGCAGGATTCCATCGCCGATACGAACGTAGTCGGCATTTCTCCCACTGAATCCACAACGAAGGCCGCGTCGAAGCCTTCTTCTTTCGCGATGGCTGACATCTCGTCCAGCGTTTGTTGCCGGCTGTGCCGCTTGGACCTTGGGATCTCCACCGCTTCCTCCAACGACCGCGTCCGCTGGTGCCGCTTGCTGCCGGGTTCGAAGTCTTCGTCCCGCGCAGCTTCTTCTTCGTCGTCCTCTTCCGATCCGGACGATGCTTCTTGGTCCGTGCCAACTACTTCTTGAAGTTCCACGACTGCTTCTTCTTGATCCAACTTGCGTCTCCCACCGTCGAAGACGTCTTCCATGAACTGCGCATCGCGGCTCACTAGCACGCGACCGCTCTTCATCTCTTCAAACCGATACGCTTTCTCATGTTCCGAGTACCCGAGAAACCGACAACGCACCGACCGAGCGTCAAACTTGGTGCGTTTCTCCTTCGGGACCGTCACATACGCATGGCAACCGAACACCTTCAGGTTCGCCAACAGCGGTTTCTTCCCCGTCCATACTTGGTGTGGCGACTTGTCGTGGGTGGTGGAGCGTGTCGGACACCGATTCCGGAGGAACGTCGCCGTCACCACTGCTTCACCCCAATACGACTTCGACAGTCCGGCATGTTCCAACATGCAGCGCGCACATTCCACCAACGTCCGGTTCATCCGCTCGGCCACTCCGTTCAGTTGAGGCGTGTACGGCGGAGTGAACTTCTGCACGATACCCCGTTCGCTGCAGAACTTGGCCATTTCACGAGACTTGTACTCGCCACCGTTGTCGCTACGGAGCTGCTTCACACGGAGCGTTCTCACGCGACCACCCGTCTGAGTTTCGGCAAACGCCACAAACTCCGCGAACTTGGCAGCCACCTCCGACTTGTTCCGCAGCAAGTATACTACACAAAAGTGCGAGTACTCGTCGATGAACGTGACGAAGTACCGCTTGCCACTGAACGTCGGCGTTTTCATGGGACCGCAGACGTCACTGTGGATGACTTCCAACAGCTTCTTGACGCGGTTCGGTGACTTAGGCATATAGCTCACTCGCGTTTGCTAGCCGAGTGCACACCCATCACACAACTCCCACTGCTTCACAGCCGTCATCTTCATCCCAACACCATAACCCTTCTTGACGATGGCGTCTAGACCGCCATGGCCAATGTGACCAAGTCGAAGGTGCCAGAGGTATGACGTGGTGTCCCTTTTGCGTTCCTTCGGACTTGACACATTCGCCTCGTCAGTCATGATAGGCGTCATGCACAACTTGAACAGTCCCTTGCCTTCACTTGCTCCGAGCTTCCACTTGATGTTCTTCGTCTCGGCGAAACACCCGTCGCGCTTGAACGTGACAGGCCCAACATCCTTAGTGAAACGCCCGACCGAAAACAAGTTCCGCGACAACTTGGGAATGTGCCACACACCGGTGAGCACACCCTTCTTGATTCCGCGTGGAGTCTTCATCGACATGACAATGTCGCCACTGCCGACTGCTTGAACCACTCCGTCGTCCGCGAGATGTACGTCCACCGGAGTCATCTTCTTGTAGTTCTTCATGTACTCTTTCGAGTACGTCATGTGCTGCGTCGCACCCGAGTCGACCAGCCAAACTTCACTCGACTTGGTGGCTCCACCACGAACCGAAAACAGGTAGTCGCCGTCGAACTCCTCTTCATCTTCATTCGCCACATTCGCTCGCTGTGGCTTCTGTCGATCCGCGTTCTCGCGAATCCTCACGGGACACTTGGCGATCCAATGACCTTGTTCACCACAGTAGTGACACGCACTGGCTTTCTGCGCTTGTCGTCCCTTGCTCTTCCCATTGCCGCTTGTCATGAACGCTTGACCCCCGTGCGCGGTTCCTTCAGCACCGCCACCTTGTTCCTTGCGCTTCAAGTCTTCATGCAGCAGTCGAGCCGTCACGAGTTCCCACGTCAGCGAGTCAGCTCTCGACTCCAACGCCGTGATGAGGAACTGGTACGACTCGTTCAAACTTGCCAGAAGCGTGATCACCAAGTCGTCCTCACTGACCGGAGCGCCCACTGCGTCGAGCTGTTCCGCCAGCGTCTTGATCTTGTTGATGTGTTCCAACACATCATCACCTTCCGCCATCATCGTCGTGAAGAACCGTCGACGAAGGAAGAGCTTGTTGGCCAAACTCTTCTTCTCGAAGTGTCCTTCCAGTCTTGACCATGCATCGAACGCATCCTTCGCCGACCGAACCAGCGGCAACTGCGAATCCTCCATCGCGAGACAGATGATCGCCAGCGCCTTGCGAGACTTCCTCTTGAACGTCGTCTGGTCCAGCGTCGTAGCGCAGTGCTCCAGCTTGATCTCTCCGCACGTCACTTCCCACAGGTCGCGCTCCTCGAGCACCATGCGCATCTTGAACTTCCACGTGTGGAAGTTGGTTCCGTCGAACTTGTTGATACGGGAGGTCGTGGTCGAGGTGGTGTCCATGGCGAAAGCGTAGTCGGAGTCTTCAGCAGGGAATACGGGGCTTGGGCTCATAACCAAAAGTCAAGGTCGTTTGAGCACTAGATGTCGAAATGCAAAGTGATTGATTTAGGTCCTTAGTTCGCTAACTGCTTGCTACCTCTAAGCCTACTGGATTCTCTCCTGGATACACACTACTGGATTCCTAACTGGATACTGAGTTACCTTAGCCAATCAGAGGCTGCCACGTCGATGCCCATCTTGTACCCACAATCTTGTACCCATGCGACACCGTCCCGTAATCACATGTCTCGCAATCACCTGTCTCGTAATCACGTGAATGCGTGAGTGCCACTGAGTGAAGGTCGTACCAGTGTCTACTGGTACACCGTGGCAGGTCGAGGCGCCTTCTTGACAACAGAGGCGCCTTCTTGACAACACTCCCACTCGACTCGGCCGTAGTTATGCCTTGAGCTCTGAGCCCTTGGATACCGAGCTTGCTCCGTAGGAAGTCGAACTGCATAGCGGTGATCGGCTTGGTCATCAGGTCTGCCAGCATGTCCTTGGTCGAACAGTACTCCAACACCACTTGGCCGTCTTCTACCTTCTCACGCACGAAGTGGTAGCGAATGTCGATGTGCTTGGTGCGCTTGTGGAACTCCGGGTTCTTGGCCAACGCGATGGAGCCTTGGTTGTCCTCGTAGATCTTGACAGCCGACTTGGTCTCCATCTCGCCGATCTCACACAGAAATGCCTTGAGCCAAATAGCCTCCTGCGTAGCCTCCGTCAACGCCATGTACTCGGCCTCCGTCGACGATAGCGCCACCGTCCGCTGCTTCTTGCTTCTCCAGCTGATGCATCCGCCGTTCATCATGAACGCGTAGCCGCTTGTACTCCGTCGAGTCTCGATGTCGCCGGCCCAGTCCGCATCCGAATAGCCTTGGAGTCCGTCCTCGCTGCCAGCTTGAAACTCGATGCCATGCGTCTTCGTGCCTTGGATGTAGCGGAACACCCTCTTGAGCGCTTGCCAGTGTGTCGGACACGGATCCGCGGCGAACTGGCTGAGAACTCCCACTGCGGCTGCGAGGTCCGGTCGAGTCCCCACCATCAGGTACATCAAACACCCGACGGCATTCCGGTACGGCACCTTCGCCATGGTCTCTTCGTGCTTGCAACCTCCTTCGCACATGACCTTGGTCAACTTGAGTCCCGGGTCTTGTGGTGTCTTGACCGGGTTGCTCTTCTCCATGCTGAACTTCTCCAGGATGTCCTTCGCAAACTTGGTCTGTCGCACCGACACATTTCCGGTCTTGGGATCTTGGTCGATTTCCATGCCGAGGAAGTACTTGAGCTGACCCATGTCCGTCATCTCAAACCGCACGCTGAGCGCCTCCTTGGTCGACTTGAGCAGGTCGTCGTTGTTGCTTGCCAGGATCAAGTCGTCCACGTACAGCGCCACGAAGATCATGTCTTGGTCATTGCGCTTGACGTAGATGCAGTGATCCGCCTCACACTTCTTGAACCCCAGCTCCAGCATGAACTTGTCGATGGTCTGGTTCCACATCCGCGGCGACTGCTTCAGACCGTAAAGCGAACGCTTGAGCTTGCACACGAAGTCCGGGTGCGCCTCGTCAACGTAGCCGTCCGGCTGCACCATGTAGATGTCTTCGTCCAGCCAGCCGTTCAGGAACGCCGTCTTCACATCCATCTGGTGCACCGTGAGATTGTACTTGGCCGCCAGACTGAGCAAGATCCTAATGGACGTGAACTTGGCCACCGGCGCGAACGTCTCTTCATAGTCGATGCCGAACTTCTGCAAGAATCCCTTGGCCACCAGACGCGCCTTGAACCGCTCGATGTCTCCAGCCTGGTTTTCCTTGATCCGAAACACCCATCTGCAGCCGATCGCCTTGCGTCCCTTCGGCAATGGCACCAACACCCACGTCTCGTTCTTGCGAAGAGAGTTGATCTCCGAGTCGCACGCTTCTTTCCACTTGGCCGAGTTGCAGGATTCCATCGCCGATACGAACGTAGTCGGCATTTCTCCCACTGAATCCACAACGAAGGCCGCGTCGAAGCCTTCTTCTTTCGCGATGGCTGACATCTCGTCCAGCGTTTGTTGCCGGCTGTGCCGCTTGGACCTTGGGATCTCCACCGCTTCCTCCAACGACCGCGTCCGCTGGTGCCGCTTGCTGCCGGGTTCGAAGTCTTCGTCCCGCGCAGCTTCTTCTTCGTCGTCCTCTTCCGATCCGGACGATGCTTCTTGGTCCGTGCCAACTACTTCTTGAAGTTCCACGACTGCTTCTTCTTGATCCAACTTGCGTCTCCCACCGTCGAAGACGTCTTCCATGAACTGCGCATCGCGGCTCACTAGCACGCGACCGCTCTTCATCTCTTCAAACCGATACGCTTTCTCATGTTCCGAGTACCCGAGAAACCGACAACGCACCGACCGAGCGTCAAACTTGGTGCGTTTCTCCTTCGGGACCGTCACATACGCATGGCAACCGAACACCTTCAGGTTCGCCAACAGCGGTTTCTTCCCCGTCCATACTTGGTGTGGCGACTTGTCGTGGGTGGTGGAGCGTGTCGGACACCGATTCCGGAGGAACGTCGCCGTCACCACTGCTTCACCCCAATACGACTTCGACAGTCCGGCATGTTCCAACATGCAGCGCGCACATTCCACCAACGTCCGGTTCATCCGCTCGGCCACTCCGTTCAGTTGAGGCGTGTACGGCGGAGTGAACTTCTGCACGATACCCCGTTCGCTGCAGAACTTGGCCATTTCACGAGACTTGTACTCGCCACCGTTGTCGCTACGGAGCTGCTTCACACGGAGCGTTCTCACGCGACCACCCGTCTGAGTTTCGGCAAACGCCACAAACTCCGCGAACTTGGCAGCCACCTCCGACTTGTTCCGCAGCAAGTATACTACACAAAAGTGCGAGTACTCGTCGATGAACGTGACGAAGTACCGCTTGCCACTGAACGTCGGCGTTTTCATGGGACCGCAGACGTCACTGTGGATGACTTCCAACAGCTTCTTGACGCGGTTCGGTGACTTAGGCATATAGCTCACTCGCGTTTGCTAGCCGAGTGCACACCCATCACACAACTCCCACTGCTTCACAGCCGTCATCTTCATCCCAACACCATAACCCTTCTTGACGATGGCGTCTAGACCGCCATGGCCAATGTGACCAAGTCGAAGGTGCCAGAGGTATGACGTGGTGTCCCTTTTGCGTTCCTTCGGACTTGACACATTCGCCTCGTCAGTCATGATAGGCGTCATGCACAACTTGAACAGTCCCTTGCCTTCACTTGCTCCGAGCTTCCACTTGATGTTCTTCGTCTCGGCGAAACACCCGTCGCGCTTGAACGCGACAGGCCCAACATCCTTAGTGAAACGCCCGACCGAAAACAAGTTCCGCGACAACTTGGGAATGTGCCACACACCGGTGAGCACACCCTTCTTGATTCCGCGTGGAGTCTTCATCGACATGACAATGTCGCCACTGCCGACTGCTTGAACCACTCCGTCGTCCGCGAGATGTACGTCCACCGGAGTCATCTTCTTGTAGTTCTTCATGTACTCTTTCGAGTACGTCATGTGCTGCGTCGCACCCGAGTCGACCAGCCAAACTTCACTCGACTTGGTGGCTCCACCACCAACCGAAAACAGGTAGTCGCCGTCGAACTCCTCTTCATCTTCATTCGCCACATTCGCTCGCTGTGGCTTCTGTCGATCCGCGTTCTCGCGAATCCTCACGGGACACTTGGCGATCCAATGACCTTGTTCACCACAGTAGTGACACGCACTGGCTTTCTGCGCTTGTCGTCCCTTGCTCTTCCCATTGCCGCTTGTCATGAACGCTTGACCCCCGTGCGCGGTTCCTTCAGCACCGCCACCTTGTTCCTTGCGCTTCAAGTCTTCATGCAGCAGTCGAGCCGTCACGAGTTCCCACGTCAGCGAGTCAGCTCTCGACTCCAACGCCGTGATGAGGAACTGGTACGACTCGTTCAAACTTGCCAGAAGCGTGATCACCAAGTCGTCCTCACTGACCGGAGCGCCCACTGCGTCGAGCTGTTCCGCCAGCGTCTTGATCTTGTTGATGTGTTCCAACACATCATCACCTTCCGCCATCATCGTCGTGAAGAACCGTCGACGAAGGAAGAGCTTGTTGGCCAAACTCTTCTTCTCGAAGTGTCCTTCCAGTCTTGACCATGCATCGAACGCATCCTTCGCCGACCGAACCAGCGGCAACTGCGAATCCTCCATCGCGAGACAGATGATCGCCAGCGCCTTGCGAGACTTCCTCTTGAACGTCGTCTGGTCCAGCGTCGTAGCGCAGTGCTCCAGCTTGATCTCTCCGCACGTCACTTCCCACAGGTCGCGCTCCTCGAGCACCATGCGCATCTTGAACTTCCACGTGTGGAAGTTGGTTCCGTCGAACTTGTTGATACGGGAGGTCGTGGTCGAGGTGGTGTCCATGGCGAAAGCGTAGTCGGAGTCTTCAGCAGGGAATACGGGGCTTGGGCTCATAACCAAAAGTCAAGGTCGTTTGAGCACTAGATGTCGAAACGCAAAGTAATTGATTTAGGTCCTTAGTTCGCTAACTGCTTGCTACCTCTAAGCCTACTGGATTCTCTCCTGGATACACACTACTGGATTCCTAACTGGATACTGAGTTACCTTAGCCAATCAGAGGCTGCCACGTCGATGCCCATCTTGTACCCACAATCTTGTACCCATGCGACACCGTCCCGTAATCACATGTCTCGCAATCACCTGTCTCGTAATCACGTGAATGCGTGAGTGCCACTGAGTGAAGGTCGTACCAGTGTCTACTGGTACACCGTGGCAGGTCGAGGCGCCTTCTTGACAACAGAGGCGCCTTCTTGACAACACTCCCACTCGACTCGGCCGTAGTTATGCCTTGAGCTCTGAGCCCTTGGATACCGAGCTTGCTCCGTAGGAAGTCGAACTGCATAGCGGTGATCGGCTTGGTCATCAGGTCTGCCAGCATGTCCTTGGTCGAACAGTACTCCAACACCACTTGGCCGTCTTCTACCTTCTCACGCACGAAGTGGTAGCGAATGTCGATGTGCTTGGTGCGCTTGTGGAACTCCGGGTTCTTGGCCAACGCGATGGAGCCTTGGTTGTCCTCGTAGATCTTGACAGCCGACTTGGTCTCCATCTCGCCGATCTCACACAGAAATGCCTTGAGCCAAATAGCCTCCTGCGTAGCCTCCGTCAACGCCATGTACTCGGCCTCCGTCGACGATAGCGCCACCGTCCGCTGCTTCTTGCTTCTCCAGCTGATGCATCCGCCGTTCATCATGAACGCGTAGCCGCTTGTACTCCGTCGAGTCTCGATGTCGCCGGCCCAGTCCGCATCCGAATAGCCTTGGAGTCCGTCCTCGCTGCCAGCTTGAAACTCGATGCCATGCGTCTTCGTGCCTTGGATGTAGCGGAACACCCTCTTGAGCGCTTGCCAGTGTGTCGGACACGGATCCGCGGCGAACTGGCTGAGAACTCCCACTGCGGCTGCGAGGTCCGGTCGAGTCCCCACCATCAGGTACATCAAACACCCGACGGCATTCCGGTACGGCACCTTCGCCATGGTCTCTTCGTGCTTGCAACCTCCTTCGCACATGACCTTGGTCAGCTTGAGTCCCGGGTCTTGTGGTGTCTTGACCGGGTTGCTCTTCTCCATGCTGAACTTCTCCAGGATGTCCTTCGCAAACTTGGTCTGTCGCACCGACACATTTCCGGTCTTGGGATCTTGGTCGATTTCCATGCCGAGGAAGTACTTGAGCTGACCCATGTCCGTCATCTCAAACCGCACGCTGAGCGCCTCCTTGGTCGACTTGAGCAGGTCGTCGTTGTTGCTTGCCAGGATCAAGTCGTCCACGTACAGCGCCACGAAGATCATGTCTTGGTCATTGCGCTTGACGTAGATGCAGTGATCCGCCTCACACTTCTTGAACCCCAGCTCCAGCATGAACTTGTCGATGGTCTGGTTCCACATCCGCGGCGATTGCTTCAGACCGTAAAGCGAACGCTTGAGCTTGCACACGAAGTCCGGGTGCGCCTCGTCAACGTAGCCGTCCGGCTGCACCATGTAGATGTCTTCGTCCAGCCAGCCGTTCAGGAACGCCGTCTTCACATCCATCTGGTGCACCGTGAGATTGTACTTGGCCGCCAGACTGAGCAAGATCCTAATGGACGTGAACTTGGCCACCGGCGCGAACGTCTCTTCATAGTCAATGCCGAACTTCTGCAAGAATCCCTTGGCCACCAGACGCGCCTTGAACCGCTCGATGTCTCCAGCCTGGTTTTCCTTGATCCGAAACACCCATCTGCAGCCGATCGCCTTGCGTCCCTTCGGCAATGGCACCAACACCCACGTCTCGTTCTTGCGAAGAGAGTTGATCTCCGAGTCGCACGCTTCTTTCCACTTGGCCGAGTTGCAGGATTCCATCGCCGATACGAACGTAGTCGGCATTTCTCCCACTGAATCCACAACGAAGGCCGCGTCGAAGCCTTCTTCTTTCGCGATGGCTGACATCTCGTCCAGCGTTTGTTGCCGACTGTGCCGCTTGGACCTTGGGATCTCAACCGCTTCCTCCAACGACCGCGTCCGCTGGTGCCGCTTGCTGCCGGGTTCGAAGTCTTCGTCCCGCGCAGCTTCTTCTTCGTCGTCCTCTTCCGATCCGGACGATGCTTCTTGGTCCGTGCCAACTTCTTCTCGAAGTTCCACGACCGCTTCTTCTTGATCCAACTTGCGTCTCCCACCGTCGAAGACGTCTTCCATGAACTGCGCATCGCGGCTCACTAGCACGCGACCGCTCTTCATCTCTTCAAACCGATACGCTTTCTCATGTTCCGAGTACCCGAGAAACCGACAACGCACCGACCGAGCGTCAAACTTGGTGCGTTTCTCCTTCGGGACCGTCACATACGCATGGCAACCGAACACCTTCAGGTTCGCCAACAGCGGTTTCTTCCCCGTCCATACTTGGTGTGGCGACTTGTCGTGGGTGGTGGAGCGTGTCGGACACCGATTCCGGAGGAACGTCGCCGTCACCACTGCTTCACCCCAATACGACTTCGACAGTCCGGCATGTTCCAACATGCAGCGCGCACATTCCACCAACGTCCGGTTCATCCGCTCGGCCACTCCGTTCAGTTGAGGCGTGTACGGCGGAGTGAACTTCTGCACGATACCCCGTTCGCTGCAGAACTTGGCCATTTCACGAGACTTGTACTCGCCACCGTTGTCGCTACGGAGCTGCTTCACACGGAGCGTTCTCACGCGACCACCCGTCTGAGTTTCGGCAAACGCCACAAACTCCGCGAACTTGGCAGCCACCTCCGACTTGTTCCGCAGCAAGTATACTACACAAAAGTGCGAGTACTCGTCGATGAACGTGACGAAGTACCGCTTGCCACTGAACGTCGGCGTTTTCATGGGACCGCAGACGTCACTGTGGATGACTTCCAACAGCTTCTTGACGCGGTTCGGTGACTTAGGCATATAGCTCACTCGCGTTTGCTAGCCGAGTGCACACCCATCACACAACTCCCACTGCTTCACAGCCGTCATCTTCATCCCAACACCATAACCCTTCTTGACGATGGCGTCTAGACCGCCATGGCCAATGTGACCAAGTCGAAGGTGCCAGAGGTATGACGTGGTGTCCCTTTTGCGTTCCTTCGGACTTGACACATTCGCCTCGTCAGGCATGATAGGCGTCATGCACAACTTGAACAGTCCCTTGCCTTCACTTGCTCCGAGCTTCCACTTGATGTTCTTCGTCTCGGCGAAACACCCGTCGCGCTTGAACGTGACAGGCCCAACATCCTTAGTGAAACGCCCGACCGAAAACAAGTTCCGCGACAACTTGGGAATGTGCCACACACCGGTGAGCACACCCTTCTTGATCCCGCGTGGAGTCTTCATCGACATGACAATGTCGCCACTGCCGACTGCTTGAACCACTCCGTCGTCCGCGAGATGCACGTCCACCGGAGTCATCTTCTTGTAGTTCTTCATGTACTCTTTCGAGTACGTCATGTGCTGCGTCGCACCCGAGTCGACCAGCCAAACTTCACTCGACTTGGTGGCTCCACCACCAACCGAAAACAGGTAGTCGCCGTCGAACTCCTCTTCATCTTCATTCGCCACATTTGCTCGCTGTGGCTTCTGTCGATCCGCGTTCTCACGAATCCTCACGGGACACTTGGCGATCCAATGACCCTGTTCACCACAGTAGTGACACGCACTGGCTTTCTGCGCTTGTCGTCCCTTGCTCTTCCCATTGCCGCTTGTCATGAACGCTTGACCCCCGTGCGCGGTTCCTTCAGCACCGCCACCTTGTTCCTTGCGCTTCAAGTCTTCATGCAGCAGTCGAGCCGTCACGAGTTCCCACGTCAGCGAGTCAGCTCTCGACTCCAACGCCGTGATGAGGAACTGGTACGACTCGTTCAAACTTGCCAGAAGCGTGATCACCAAGTCGTCCTCACTGACCGGAGCGCCCACTGCGTCGAGCTGTTCCGCCAGCGTCTTGATCTTGTTGATGTGTTCCAACACATCATCACCTTCCGCCATCATCGTCGTGAAGAACCGTCGACGAAGGAAGAGCTTGTTGGCCAAACTCTTCTTCTCGAAGTGTCCTTCCAGTCTTGACCATGCATCGAACGCATCCTTCGCCGACCGAACCAGCGGCAACTGCGAATCCTCCATCGCGAGACAGATGATCGCCAGCGCCTTGCGAGACTTCCTCTTGAACGTCGTCTGGTCCAGCGTCGTAGCGCAGTGCTCCAGCTTGATCTCTCCGCACGTCACTTCCCACAGGTCGCGCTCCTCGAGCACCATGCGCATCTTGAACTTCCACGTGTGGAAGTTGGTTCCGTCGAACTTGTTGATACGGGAGGTCGTGGTCGAGGTGGTGTCCATGGCGAAAGCGTAGTCGGAGTCTTCAGCAGGGAATACGGGGCTTGGGCTCATAACCAAAAGTCAAGGTCGTTTGAGCACTAGATGTCGAAACGCAAAGTAATTGATTTAGGTCCTTAGTTCGCTAACTGCTTGCTACCTCTAAGCCTACTGGATTCTCTCCTGGATACACACTACTGGATTCCTAACTGGATACTGAGTTACCTTAGCCAATCAGAGGCTGCCACGTCGATGCCCATCTTGTACCCACAATCTTGTACCCATGCGACACCGTCCCGTAATCACATGTCTCACAATCACCTGTCTCGTAATCACGTGAATGCGTGAGTGCCACTGAGTGAAGGTCGTACCAGTGTCTACTGGTACACCGTGGCAGGTCGAGGCAAAAGTCAAGGTCGTTTGAGCACTAGATGTCGAAATGCAAAGTAATTGATTTAGGTCCTTAGTTCGCTAACTGCTTGCTACCTCTAAGCCTACTGGATTCTCTCCTGGATACACACTACTGGATTCCTAACTGGATACTGAGTTACCTTAGGCAATCAGAGGCTGCCACGTCGATGCCCATCTTGTACCCACAATCTTGTACCCATGCGACACCGTCCCGTAATCACATGTCTCGCAATCACCTGTCTCGTAATCACGTGAATGCGTGAGTGCCACTGAGTGAAGGTCGTACCAGTGTCTACTGGTACACCGTGGCAGGTCGAGGCGCCTTCTTGACAACAGTTTGGCTGGTCGACTCGGGTGCGACGCAGCACATGACGTACTCGAAAGAGTACATGAAGAACTACAAGAAGATGACTCCGGTGGACGTGCATCTCGCGGACGACGGAGTGGTTCAAGCAGTCGGCAGTGGCGACATTGTCATGTCGATGAAGACTCCACGCAGGATCAAGAAGGGTGTGCTCACCGGTGTGTGGCACATTCCCAAGTTGTCGCGGAACTTGTTTTCGGTCGGGCGTTTCACTAAGGATGTTGGGCCTGTCACGTTCAAGCGCGACGGGTGTTTCGCCGAGACGAAGAACATCAAGTGGAAGCTCGGAGCAAGTGAAGGCAAGGGACTGTTCAAGTTGTGCATGACGCCTATCATGACTGACGAGGCGAATGTGTCAAGTCCGAAGGAACGCAAAAGGGACACCACGTCATACCTCTGGCACCTTCGACTTGGTCACATTGGCCATGGCGGTCTAGACGCCATCGTCAAGAAGGGTTATGGTGTTGGGATGAAGATGACGGCTGTGAAGCAGTGGGAGTTGTGTGAGGGGTGTGCACTCGGCAAGCAAACGCGAGTGAGCTATATGCCTAAGTCACCGAACCGCGTCAAGAAGCTGTTGGAAGTCATCCACAGTGACGTCTGCGGTCCCATGAAAACGCCGATGTTCAGTGGCAAGCGGTACTTCGTCACGTTCATCGACGAGTACTCGCACTTTTGTGTAGTATACTTGCTGCGGAACAAGTCGGAGGTGGCTGCCAAGTTCGCGGAGTTTGTGGCGTTTGCCGAAACTCAGACGGGTGGTCGCGTGAGAACGCTCCGTGTGAAGCAGCTCCGTAGCGACAACGGTGGCGAGTACAAGTCTCGTGAAATGGCCAAGTTCTGCAGCGAACGGGGTATCGTGCAGAAGTTCACTCCGCCGTACACGCCTCAACTGAACGGAGTGGCCGAGCGGATGAACCGGACGTTGGTGGAATGTGCGCGCTGCATGTTGGAACATGCCGGACTGTCGAAGTCGTATTGGGGTGAAGCAGTGGTGACGGCGACGTTCCTCCGGAATCGGTGTCCGACACGCTCCACCACCCACGACAAGTCGCCACACCAAGTATGGACGGGGAAGAAACCGCTGTTGGCGAACCTGAAGGTGTTCGGTTGCCATGCGTATGTGACGGTCCCGAAGGAGAAACGCACCAAGTTTGACGCTCGGTCGGTGCGTTGTCGGTTTCTCGGGTACTCGGAACATGAGAAAGCGTATCGGTTTGAAGAGATGAAGAGCGGTCGCGTGCTAGTGAGCCGCGATGCGCAGTTCATGGAAGACGTCTTCGACGGTGGGAGACGCAAGTTGGATCAAGAAGAAGCGGTCGTGGAACTTCGAGAAGAAGTTGGCACGGACCAAGAAGCATCGTCCGGATCGGAAGAGGACGACGAAGAAGAAGCTGCGCGGGACGAAGACTTCGAACCCGGCAGCAAGCGGCACCAGCGGACGCGGTCGTTGGAGGAAGCGGTGGAGATCCCAAGGTCCAAGCGGCACAGTCGGCAACAAACGCTGGACGAGATGTCAGCCATCGCGAAAGAAGAAGGCTTCGACGCGGCCTTCGTTGTGGATTCAGTGGGAGAAATGCCGACTACGTTCGTATCGGCGATGGAATCCTGCAACTCGGCCAAGTGGAAAGAAGCGTGCGACTCGGAGATCAACTAAAAGTTAAGGTCGTTTGAGCACTAGATGTCGAAATGCAAAGTGATTGATTTAGGTCCTTAGTTCGCTAACTGCTTGCTACCTCTAAGCCTACTGGATTCTCTCCTGGATACACACTACTGGATTCCTAACTGGATACTGAGTTACCTTAGCCAATCAGAGGCTGCCACGTCGATGCCCATCTTGTACCCACAATCTTGTACCCATGCGACACCGTCCCGTAATCACATGTCTCGCAATCACCTGTCTCGTAATCACGTGAATGCGTGAGTGCCACTGAGTGAAGGTCGTACCAGTGTCTACTGGTACACCGTGGCAGGTCGAGGCGCCTTCTTGACAACAGAGGCGCCTTCTTGACAACACTCCCACTCGACTCGGCCGTAGTTATGCCTTGAGCTCTGAGCCCTTGGATACCGAGCTTGCTCCGTAGGAAGTCGAACTGCATAGCGGTGATCGGCTTGGTCATCAGGTCTGCCAGCATGTCCTTGGTCGAACAGTACTCCAACACCACTTGGCCGTCTTCTACCTTCTCACGCACGAAGTGGTAGCGAATGTCGATGTGCTTGGTGCGCTTGTGGAACTCCGGGTTCTTGGCCAACGCGATGGAGCCTTGGTTGTCCTCGTAGATCTTGACAGCCGACTTGGTCTCCATCTCGCCGATCTCACACAGAAATGCCTTGAGCCAAATAGCCTCCTGCGTAGCCTCCGTCAACGCCATGTACTCGGCCTCCGTCGACGATAGCGCCACCGTCCGCTGCTTCTTGCTTCTCCAGCTGATGCATCCGCCGTTCATCATGAACGCGTAGCCGCTTGTACTCCGTCGAGTCTCGATGTCGCCGGCCCAGTCCGCATCCGAATAGCCTTGGAGTCCGTCCTCGCTGCCAGCTTGAAACTCGATGCCATGCGTCTTCGTGCCTTGGATGTAGCGGAACACCCTCTTGAGCGCTTGCCAGTGTGTCGGACACGGATCCGCGGCGAACTGGCTGAGAACTCCCACTGCGGCTGCGAGGTCCGGTCGAGTCCCCACCATCAGGTACATCAAACACCCGACGGCATTCCGGTACGGCACCTTCGCCATGGTCTCTTCGTGCTTGCAACCTCCTTCGCACATGACCTTGGTCAACTTGAGTCCCGGGTCTTGTGGTGTCTTGACCGGGTTGCTCTTCTCCATGCTGAACTTCTCCAGGATGTCCTTCGCAAACTTGGTCTGTCGCACCGACACATTTCCGGTCTTGGGATCTTGGTCGATTTCCATGCCGAGGAAGTACTTGAGCTGACCCATGTCCGTCATCTCAAACCGCACGCTGAGCGCCTCCTTGGTCGACTTGAGCAGGTCGTCGTTGTTGCTTGCCAGGATCAAGTCGTCCACGTACAGCGCCACGAAGATCATGTCTTGGTCATTGCGCTTGACGTAGATGCAGTGATCCGCCTCACACTTCTTGAACCCCAGCTCCAGCATGAACTTGTCGATGGTCTGGTTCCACATCCGCGGCGACTGCTTCAGACCGTAAAGCGAACGCTTGAGCTTGCACACGAAGTCCGGGTGCGCCTCGTCAACGTAGCCGTCCGGCTGCACCATGTAGATGTCTTCGTCCAGCCAGCCGTTCAGGAACGCCGTCTTCACATCCATCTGGTGCACCGTGAGATTGTACTTGGCCGCCAGACTGAGCAAGATCCTAATGGACGTGAACTTGGCCACCGGCGCGAACGTCTCTTCATAGTCGATGCCGAACTTCTGCAAGAATCCCTTGGCCACCAGACGCGCCTTGAACCGCTCGATGTCTCCAGCCTGGTTTTCCTTGATCCGAAACACCCATCTGCAGCCGATCGCCTTGCGTCCCTTCGGCAATGGCACCAACACCCACGTCTCGTTCTTGCGAAGAGAGTTGATCTCCGAGTCGCACGCTTCTTTCCACTTGGCCGAGTTGCAGGATTCCATCGCCGATACGAACGTAGTCGGCATTTCTCCCACTGAATCCACAACGAAGGCCGCGTCGAAGCCTTCTTCTTTCGCGATGGCTGACATCTCGTCCAGCGTTTGTTGCCGACTGTGCCGCTTGGACCTTGGGATCTCCACCGCTTCCTCCAACGACCGCGTCCGCTGGTGCCGCTTGCTGCCGGGTTCGAAGTCTTCGTCCCGCGCAGCTTCTTCTTCGTCGTCCTCTTCCGATCCGGACGATGCTTCTTGGTCCGTGCCAACTTCTTCTTGAAGTTCCACGACCGCTTCTTCTTGATCCAACTTGCGTCTCCCACCGTCGAAGACGTCTTCCATGAACTGCGCATCGCGGCTCACTAGCACGCGACCGCTCTTCATCTCTTCAAACCGATACGCTTTCTCATGTTCCGAGTACCCGAGAAACCGACAACGCACCGACCGAGCGTCAAACTTGGTGCGTTTCTCCTTCGGGACCGTCACATACGCATGGCAACCGAACACCTTCAGGTTCGCCAACAGCGGTTTCTTCCCCGTCCATACTTGGTGTGGCGACTTGTCGTGGATGGTGGAGCGTGTCGGACACCGATTCCGGAGGAACGTCGCCGTCACCACTGCTTCACCCCAATACGACTTCGACAGTCCGGCATGTTCCAACATGCAGCGCGCACATTCCACCAACGTCCGGTTCATCCGCTCGGCCACTCCGTTCAGTTGAGGCGTGTACGGCGGAGTGAACTTCTGCACGATACCCCGTTCGCTGCAGAACTTGGCCATTTCACGAGACTTGTACTCGCCACCGTTGTCGCTACGGAGCTGCTTCACACGGAGCGTTCTCACGCGACCACCCGTCTGAGTTTCGGCAAACGCCACAAACTCCGCGAACTTGGCAGCCACCTCCGACTTGTTCCGCAGCAAGTATACCACACAAAAGTGCGAGTACTCGTCGATGAACGTGACGAAGTACCGCTTGCCACTAAACGTCGGCGTTTTCATGGGACCGCAGACGTCACTGTGGATGACTTCCAACAGCTTCTTGACGCGGTTCGGTGACTTAGGCATATAGCTCACTCGCGTTTGCTTGCCGAGTGCACACCCATCACACAACTCCCACTGCTTCACAGCCGTCATCTTCATCCCAACACCATAACCCTTCTTGACGATGGCGTCTAGACCGCCATGGCCAATGTGACCAAGTCGAAGGTGCCAGAGGTATGACGTGGTGTCCCTTTTGCGTTCCTTCGGACTTGACACATTCGCCTCGTCAGGCATGATAGGCGTCATGCACAACTTGAACAGTCCCTTGCCTTCACTTGCTCCGAGCTTCCACTTGATGTTCTTCGTCTCGGCGAAACACCCGTCGCGCTTGAACGTGACAGGCCCAACATCCTTAGTGAAACGCCCGACCGAAAACAAGTTCCGCGACAACTTGGGAATGTGCCACACACCGGTGAGCACACCCTTCTTGATCCCGCGTGGAGTCTTCATCGACATGACAATGTCGCCACTGCCGACTGCTTGAACCACTCCGTCGTCCGCGAGATGCACGTCCACCGGAGTCATCTTCTTGTAGTTCTTCATGTACTCTTTTGAGTACGTCATGTGCTGTGTCGCACCCGAGTCGACCAGCCAAACTTCACTCGACTTGGTGGCTCCACCACCAACCGAAAACAGGTAGTCGCCGTCGAACTCCTCTTCATCTTCATTCGCCACATTTGCTCGCTGTGGCTTCTGTCGATCCGCGTTCTCACGAATCCTCACGGGACACTTGGCAATCCAATGACCTTGTTCACCACAGTAGTGACACGCACTGGCTTTCTGCGCTTGTCGTCCCTTGCTCTTCCCATTGCCGCTTGTCATGAACGCTTGACCCCCGTGCGCGGTTCCTTCAGCACCGCCACCTTGTTCCTTGCGCTTCAAGTCTTCATGCAGCAGTCGAGCCGTCACGAGTTCCCACGTCAGCGAGTCAGCTCTCGACTCCAACGCCGTGATGAGGAACTGGTACGACTCGTTCAAACTTGCCAGAAGCGTGATCACCAAGTCGTCCTCACTGACCGGAGCGCCCACTGCGTCGAGCTGTTCCGCCAGCGTCTTGATCTTGTTGATGTGTTCCAACACATCATCACCTTCCGCCATCATCGTCGTGAAGAACCGTCGACGAAGGAAGAGCTTGTTGGCCAAACTCTTCTTCTCGAAGTGTCCTTCCAGTCTTGACCATGCATCGAACGCATCCTTCGCCGACCGAACCAGCGGCAACTGCGAATCCTCCATCGCGAGACAGATGATCGCCAGCGCCTTGCGAGACTTCCTCTTGAACGTCGTCTGGTCCAGCGTCGTAGCGCAGTGCTCCAGCTTGATCTCTCCGCACGTCACTTCCCACAGGTCGCGCTCCTCGAGCACCATGCGCATCTTGAACTTCCACGTGTGGAAGTTGGTTCCGTCGAACTTGTTGATACGGGAGGTCGTGGTCGAGGTGGTGTCCATGGCGAAAGCGTAGTCGGAGTCTTCAGCAGGGAATACGGGGCTTGGGCTCATAACCAAAAGTCAAGGTCGTTTGAGCACTAGATGTCAAAATGCAAAGTGATTGATTTAGGTCCTTAGTTCGCTAACTGCTTGCTACCTCTAAGCCTACTGGATTCTCTCCTGGATACACACTACTGGATTCCTAACTGGATACTGAGTTACCTTAGCCAATCAGAGGCTGCCACGTCGATGCCCATCTTGTACCCACAATCTTGTACCCATGCGACACCGTCCCGTAATCACATGTCTCGCAATCACCTGTCTCGTAATCACGTGAATGCGTGAGTGCCACTGAGTGAAGGTCGTACCAGTGTCTACTGGTACACCGTGGCAGGTCGAGGCGCCTTCTTGACAACACAACTCTCTTCGCAAGAACGAGACGTGGGTGTTGGTGCCATTGCCGAAGGGACGCAAGGCGATCGGCTGCAGATGGGTGTTTCGGATCAAGGAAAACCAGGCTGGAGACATCGAGCGGTTCAAGGCGCGTCTGGTGGCCAAGGGATTCTTGCAGAAGTTCGGCATCGACTATGAAGAGACGTTCGCGCCGGTGGCCAAGTTCACGTCCATTAGGATCTTGCTCAGTCTGGCGGCCAAGTACAATCTCACGGTGCACCAGATGGATGTGAAGACGGCGTTCCTGAACGGCTGGCTGGACGAAGACATCTACATGGTGCAGCCGGACGGCTACGTTGACGAGGCGCACCCGGACTTCGTGTGCAAGCTGAAGCGTTCGCTTTACGGTCTGAAGCAGTCGCCGCGGATGCGGAACCAGACCATCGACAAGTTCATGCTGGAGCTGGGGTTCAAGAAGTGTGAGGCGGATCACTGCATCTACGTCAAGCGCAATGACCAAGACATGATCTTCGTGGCGCTATACGTGGACGACTTGATCCTGGCAAGCAACAACGACGACCTGCTCAAGTCGACCAAGGAGGCGCTCAGCGTGCGGTTTGAGATGACGGACATGGGTCAGCTCAAGTACTTCCTCGGCATGGAAATCGACCAAGATCCCAAGACCGGAAATGTGTCGGTGCGACAGACCAAGTTTGCGAAGGACATCCTGGAGAAGTTCAGCATGGAGAAGAGCAACCCGGTCAAGACACCACAAGACCCGGGACTCAAGTTGACCAAGGTCATGTGCGAAGGAGGTTGCAAGCACGAAGAGACCATGGCGAAGGTGCCGTACCGGAATGCCGTCGGGTGTTTGATGTACCTGATGGTGGGGACTCGACCGGACCTCGCAGCCGCAGTGGGAGTTCTCAGCCAGTTCGCCGCGGATCCGTGTCCGACACACTGGCAAGCGCTCAAGAGGGTGTTCCGCTACATCCAAGGCACGAAGACGCATGGCATCGAGTTTCAAGCTGGCAGCGAGGACGGACTCCAAGGCTATTCGGATGCGGACTGGGCCGGCGACATCGAGACTCGACGGAGTACAAGCGGCTACGCGTTCATGATGAACGGCGGATGCATCAGCTGGAGAAGCAAGAAGCAGCGGACGGTGGCGCTATCGTCGACGGAGGCCGAGTACATGGCGTTGACGGAGGCTACGCAGGAGGCTATTTGGCTCAAGGCATTTCTGTGTGAGATCGGCGAGATGGAGACCAAGTCGGCTGTCAAGATCTACGAGGACAACCAAGGCTCCATCGCGTTGGCCAAGAACCCGGAGTTCCACAAGCGCACCAAGCACATCGACATTCGCTACCACTTCGTGCGTGAGAAGGTAGAAGACGGCCAAGTGGTGTTGGAGTACTGTTCGACCAAGGACATGCTGGCAGACCTGATGACCAAGCCGATCACCGCTGTGCAGTTCGACTTCCTACGGAGCAAGCTCGGTATCCAAGGGCTCAGAGCTCAAGGCATAACTACGGCCGAGTCGAGTGGGAGTGTTGTCAAGAAGGCGCCTCGACCTGCCACGGTGTACCAGTAGACACTGGTACGACCTTCACTCAGTGGCACTCACGCATTCACGTGATTACGAGACAGGTGATTGCGAGACATGTGATTACGGGACGGTGTCGCATGGGTACAAGATTGTGGGTACAAGATGGGCATCGACGTGGCAGCCTCTGATTGGCTAAGGTAACTCAGTATCCAGTTAGGAATCCAGTAGTGTGTATCCAGGAGAGAATCCAGTAGGCTTAGAGGTAGCAAGCAGTTAGCGAACTAAGGACCTAAATCAATTACTTTGCATTTCGACATCTAGTGCTCAAACGACCTTGACTTGGTTATGAGCCCAAGCCCCGTATTCCCTGCTGAAGACTCCGACTACGCTTTCGCCATGGACACCACCTCGACCACGACCTCCCGTATCAACAAGTTCGACGGAACCAACTTCCACACGTGGAAGTTTAAGATGCGCATGGTGCTCGAGGAGCGCGACCTGTGGGAAGTGACGTGCGGAGAGATCAAGCTGGAGCACTGCGCTACGACGCTGGACCAGACGACGTTCAAGAGGAAGTCTCGCAAGGCGCTGGCGATCATCTGTCTCGCGATGGAGGATTCGCAGTTGCCGCTGGTTCGGTCGGCGAAGGATGCGTTCGATGCATGGTCAAGACTGGAAGGACACTTCGAGAAGAAGAGTTTGGCCAACAAGCTCTTCCTTCGTCGACGGTTCTTCACGACGATGATGGCGGAAGGTGATGATGTGTTGGAACACATCAACAAGATCAAGACGCTGGCGGAACAGCTCGACGCAGTGGGCGCTCCGGTCAGTGAGGACGACTTGGTGATCACGCTTCTGGCAAGTTTGAACGAGTCGTACCAGTTCCTCATCACGGCGTTGGAGTCGAGAGCTGACTCGCTGACGTGGGAACTCGTGACGGCTCGACTGCTGCATGAAGACTTGAAGCGCAAGGAACAAGGTGGCGGTGCTGAAGGAACCGCGCACGGGGGTCAAGCGTTCATGACAAGCGGCAATGGGAAGAGCAAGGGACGACAAGCGCAGAAAGCCAGTGCGTGTCACTACTGTGGTGAACAAGGTCATTGGATTGCCAAGTGTCCCGTGAGGATTCGTGAGAACGCGGATCGACAGAAGCCACAGCGAGCAAATGTGGCGAATGAAGATGAAGAGGAGTTCGACGGCGACTACCTGTTTTCGGTTGGTGGTGGAGCCACCAAGTCGAGTGAAGTTTGGCTGGTCGACTCGGGTGCGACACAGCACATGACGTACTCAAAAGAGTACATGAAGAACTACAAGAAGATGACTCCGGTGGACGTGCATCTCGCGGACGACGGAGTGGTTCAAGCAGTCGGCAGTGGCGACATTGTCATGTCGATGAAGACTCCACGCGGAATCAAGAAGGGTGTGCTCACCGGTGTGTGGCACATTCCCAAGTTGTCGCGGAACTTGTTTTCGGTCGGGTGTTTCACTAAGGATGTTGGGCCTGTCACGTTCAAGCGCGACGGGTGTTTCGCCGAGACGAAGAACATCAAGTGGAAGCTCGGAGCAAGTGAAGGCAAGGGACTGTTCAAGTTGTGCATGACGCCTATCATGCCTGACGAGGCGAATGTGTCAAGTCCGAAGGAACGCAAAAGGGACACCACGTCATACCTCTGGCACCTTCGACTTGGTCACATTGGCCATGGCGGTCTAGACGCCATCGCCAAGAAGGGTTATGGTGTTGGGATGAAGATGACGGCTGTGAAGCAGTGGGGGTTGTGTGATGGGTGTGCACTCGGCAAGCAAACGCGAGTGAGCTATATGCCTAAGTCACCGAACCGCGCCAAGAAGCTGTTGGAAGTCATCCACAGTGACGTCTGCGGTCCCATGAAAACGCCGACGTTCAGTGGCAAGCGGTACTTCGTCACGTTCATCGACGAGTACTCGCACTTTTGTGTGGTATACTTGCTGCGGAACAAGTCGGAGGTGGCTGCCAAGTTCGCGGAGTTTGTGGCGTTTGCCGAAACTCAGACGGGTGGTCGCGTGAGAACGCTCCGTGTGAAGCAGCTCCGTAGCGACAACGGTGGCGAGTACAAGTCTCGTGAAATGGCCAAGTTCTGCAGCGAACGGGGTATCGTGCAGAAGTTCACTCCGCCGTACACGCCTCAACTGAACGGAGTGGCCGAGCGGATGAACCGGACGTTGGTGGAATGTGCGCGCTGCATGTTGGAACATGCCGGACTGTCGAAGTCGTATTGGGGTGAAGCAGTGGTGACGGCGACGTTCCTCCGGAATCGGTGTCCGACACGCTCCACCACCCACGACAAGTCGCCACACCAAGTATGGACGGGGAAGAAACCGCTGTTGGCGAACCTGAAGGTGTTCGGTTGCCATGCGTATGTGACGGTCCCGAAGGAGAAACGCACCAAGTTTGACGCTCGGTCGGTGCGTTGTCGGTTTCTCGGGTACTCGGAACATGAGAAAGCGTATCGGTTTGAAGAGATGAAGAGCGTTCTATTGAGGGTTGCTGGTCTTGGGTACTGTGTACCCGTTGTACCCATTAACCGGTTAACCCGAACCGGTCCAATCCGAACCCACGTTAATTATGGTGATTACGGTAAGTTGTTTACGCCACCGATGATTAGACGAGTAGGATGATTGGATGAACACCGGTGAGTGATGGTTGATTAGATGCACTAGGTGATAGGACGCAGGGTCGCGTGTCTATAACAGTAGAAAAGTCAAGGTCGTTTGAGCACTAGATGTCAAAATGCAAAGTGATTGATTTAGGTCCTTAGTTCGCTAACTGCTTGCTACCTCTAAGCCTACTGGATTCTCTCCTGGATACACACTACTGGATTCCTAACTGGATACTGAGTTACCTTAGCCAATCAGAGGTTGCCACGTCGATGCCCATCTTGTACTCACAATCTTGTACCCATGCGACACCGTCCCGTAATCACATGTCTCGCAATCACCTGTCTCGTAATCACGTGAATGCGTGAGTGCCACTGAGTGAAGGTCGTACCAGTGTCGTTCAATTATATGCGCTGCAGTGTCTGAAATGGCCCACAATCTGTGACACTAAACTGTCCGTATACGAGTTCAACGCCCTTCGAAACTGCGTCGATCCAGCACCAAAGTGTGGTGTGAGCTTGATGCTGAATGCTCTTCAAAGTGGCGCCAAGCACGAGAAAGAAGAAGCTTTCATCCGTTGTGTGTGCATCACATCGAGAGAAATCAGTTTAAAAATCAAGGATCGAAACCCACACTGTTGAGAAGCGGGAGTGACACAAAGAAGCTATGGATGCAAATGGCGCAGGCGTTGGTTATTCTTGTGAAGGACAGAGACTTCAAGCACAAGTTTTGGGCTGCCGAAGCACTGGGCAATCTAGCTGCGGACAGCGAAGCTATACGCTCCAAGATTGCTCGGAAAGAGACGATTACGGCACTAATCACACTAATTCAAGTCGGGAATGACGAGCACAAACATCGAGCGGCACACGCGCTGGCAGAAATCGGTAAGTGAAGTGATTGTGCACAACGGGGCTATTCCTTTGTTGGTAGGACTTGTGTGGGTCGGGACTGAGCAGCAGAAGAAAAGCGCGATGTCTTCACTGAGCATTCTCTTGCGAACGAGCTACACGAACCGTGCTGAGATTGAGCGTGAAAAGTCCGTGGCGCCATTGATTGCACTTGCGCTACTTGGAAATGATGATCAAAAATCAAGTGCCGCAATTGCACTACAAAGGCATTCCAGCAATGCTACGGTATGCGCTGAGATATCACGCGAAGGAGGCATTGTGCCTTTAATTGCACTATTGCAAAGTGGATCTGATCAGCAAAAAGAAGCTGCTGCTGGAGCGCCGATGAATCTTGCAAACGGTTCGGAGACCGCGCGCGCTGAAATTGGTCGGGAAGATGGTGTTTTGCCTCTGGTTCGTCTCCTTGGAACGGGGACTGACGGTCAAAAGACAAACGCAGCGGGTGCTTTGCGGTATCTCGCCTTAAACGAAGAAATTCGTGCAGAGATTTGTCAAGGTGGAGGTATTATTCCTTTGATCTCACTTGTACGAGAAGGAAATGAAACCCAAACGACATTCGCTACAGAAGCGGTGGAGACGATTGCCAGTGCTGATGAGGCGTGTCGCGATAGCATCAATCGAGAAGGCGGGATCACTCCGTTAATCAAGTTGTTGGGATCTGGAACAGAGGAACAAAAGACGAGTGCTACTGGTGCACTCGAGCATCTCAGTCGTGAACACACTGTCGAAATTGGCAGAGAAGCTTTTGAACCGTTGATTGCACTTGTTCGATCAGGCTCCAATGATCAGAAGAAGAGTGCAGCCGTTGTTCTTGGCAATATTGCTCGCAGTGCTGAGCTTCGGACTGAAATTGGTCGGCAAGGTGGTGTCGAGTCACTTGTGACTATCCTTCAATTTGGATCTGGTGACCATCGACATAGTGCTGCGATTGCTCTTGAAAACCTTGCTGAGGCCAACACTGAGAACTGTACGGAAATTGTACGCACTGGGGGCGTGGCGCCACTTGTCGCGCATGTTGAAGCAGGGAGCGATGTCCAAAAGGTCAGCGCAATTGGCACGCTCGCAATGCTTTCGTCTAATCACGAGTCTGAGATTCTTTTGGGTAGTTCTGTCTCGTCAATTGTTGCTCTTTTAAGAAATGGGACCCGTGAACAAACAACCAAAATCGGAAAATCTCTTTCGACTCTTGCCAAAACCGATGCAAACCGTGGAGATATCATCCGCGGAGGAGGAGTTGCCCCATTTGTGAAGCTTTTGCAATCCGGAATCAGCGAACAGAAAATTACTGCTGCAAACGTACTGAAAATTCTCGCCCAGACGATGCAGGACGCGTTGAAATTGGTCGCGAGGGGGCAGTTGCCCTTCTCGTGGGATTTCTTCGGCTCAGATGAGCTCAAAGGCATCGCCTCAGCAATACTTGCGCTCCTAGCAGAGAACAACGCTTTATGCTCTGATATTGCTCGTGAAGGGGGCGTCACGATAGTAGTGAAACTGTTGCGTGAAGGTACAGAAGAACTGAAAGTGACCGCAGCGAGGTCCTTAAAGCGATTTGCGACCAATGATGAAATCTGCAAGGAAATATCACGAGAAGGTAGAGTTGGGCTGCTAACTGCGCTTCTTGGAGTCGGGACAGACGAACAAAGGGCGATTGCTGCGGGAGCGCTTGCAAGTCTTGCTTGGAACGATGAAACCATTCGACTTGAGATACAGCGTGATGGGGCTATTGCTGCTTTGTTAGATCTTACCAAGAGTGGCACAGACACGCAGAAATCGATCGCGGCAGATGCTCTTCGGAGTCTTGCCAAAAGTGACGCTATTCGTGCTGAGATTTGCCGTTATCGCGGGGCAGAATGCGTGCTCGAGCTTCTCAAAGCTGGTACTGATGAACAACGAGCGGCTGCGGCAGAGCGCTGGAGTCATTTGCTTGGAATGAAGAATTGAATTCCAACATTGTATGCGAAGGAGGAATTCCGCCTCTTGTCCAGCTTTTGAAGAGTGGAAACCAAACGCATAGGACGAATGCAGTCGGTGCGCTTGCTTCTATTCTATCGCATAACGACAACGCTGCTGGGTTCTTTGAGTCAGGCGATCAAGGAGCGATGTCCGCGTTGATTTCTCTTCTAGAAACTGGTACCGATGAGCCAAAGAACAGTGCTGCGATTGCAGTTGGATGCCTAACTAATACTTGGGATAACTGTGCCGACATTGAACGAAGAGGAGGTGTCGCTCTATTGATCGCGCTCTCAAAAACTGGAGCTCTGGAGCACAAGAGAAACGCACTGAAAGCACTGATGAAACTTATTGGGGGAACTTCCGATTGTGCAGAAATTGAACGCAAAGGAGGGGTAACCTTGCTGATTAAGCTCTTGCAGGACGGTACTGATGAGGAGAAGGTAATCGCTGCCAAAGGCCTGGAAATTATGGCACGCACCTCAAGTTTCACAGCTAGCACAATCGTTAAGCAAGGTGGCATTGCTCCACTTATCGAAATCCTGCGAGAAGGAACAAATGGGCAAAAGGAGATTACTACTGCTGCCATGGCGAGTCTTGCGTCAGATGATTCCAACGTCACTGAGATTATTCGCCATGGCGGAGTTGACCTCATTGTTGGGCTACTGCACGTTGGAGCTGATGTCCAGAGAGAGGACGCTTCTCTAGCTCTGCAAAACATGATCTGTGTCAGTAAGACCAATCGCGGCGAAATTGTCGGCAATGGAGTCATCATCCCATTGATCAAGCTGCTGAAGAAAGGAACGTCAACCCAAAAGAAGAATGCGGCGCGCGTGCTAAGCAAATTGGCGGAGACGAGTGAATTTTGTTTTGAGATCCACCGCGAAGGCGGCGTCGAGCCACTTGTCGTCCTTGAGCGATTTGGAACCAAGGAACACAAGCAATTTGCTTCGTCGACGCTTGGGAGTCTCGGCAAGAACACAGTGATTCGCGCTGACATTGAGCGCCAGAGAGATGCTCTCTCAGTCCCTACGCCTTTGCAATCTGGGACTGAACCGCAAAAAGACATTGCCGAATATGCATTGAAACCGGGTGCCGAGTGCTGTATTCTCTCGTAGGTTAAGATCGAACAGAAAACTACAACCAAGAAATCAAACTGCAAATCGCTAGGTGCTCATGTGAGTTCATCTAGGTAGATACGCGATAGACTTGTGAATGACAGGAATAATGACGCGAAGGTGCAATTGAACAAGGAATAGTTTGTCGAATAAATGACCCCCGTTGCTTTTATCCTGTTCGTCACGATACAATCGGGGTACCGGTCCTTTCAGAGGTCGAAAATAAATACTGTACGTCCCAATATTTATCAAGATACGATTATATTGGTGATAAAATAGAAATATTGCTACCAAACGTATGGATTCAGGAGTGAGCCCGCCTGGATCAAATTGCTGGTTTCCATTGTTGGAAGACAAGATCGCTTAGTCGTCTAGTAGCAGCCAAAGATAAATATGAACGTTATCATCGAGTTCATCAAAGCAATTGCCTGTCAGAGAATAGAATCAGGTGAGAACTTACAATGCAGACGCGGTATCGTTGGATACGAAGATGTTGTTTCTTGTTGCGGCCTCCGAGGCAAAACGAGCATCTTGTAGCGTATCGTTGACGTACTGGTAGCTCTGAGGCCCCTGGAACTCCATCATCACGGACCCAGTCGTGCTTTTGGCTGCCTCAGTTGCTTTCTGCCGGAATACAAATCCAACTGTGAATAACAAAAAAATTAATTTAATTGCCCCGTACGTACCCCAACAAAACCATTGTTATCCAGGAACAATGCTGTTGCCTGCTCGCCCGTAAGCTGCATTTGTCTGGTACGAATAAGTAGCGTAAGCTCATCACTGTCGTCGCTCTTCTTTGTTGCAACCGCTGTCACAAAGTACATCATCAGAGCTTCGTTGGGCTGCAAAAACAGTATCCTTTAGCATATCACGTAACCCGTCTTCAATATAAATCACTTACCACTGCAAAACACACAAACAGCGTCGGTACGTCGTCCTTCCTGGCACAAAGTCCGCTGGTGATCGGCACCACCAACTGCGGCAGATCCACTGAAAGCCCCAACTCCTCCGCCGTCCACGATGGCATCTTCCAGAGTGAGCGAGCCCCGTTGTTCTCCTTATCTTGCATCATTTCAGCCAGTGGAGACTCGTGAGGACGCATCGGCAGTGGCTTCCATCCACCATGGTCCGGGGTAAAGTCGAAAATCTATGACACACGAACAGGTCAGGACTGCCGAAATTTCAACTGAATGGGCCACTAACCTCGCTCCACTTGTTGTTCCATGGAGAGAATTTGGCCTGGCGGAACTGCTGCTGCAGCGAGAAGTAGGTAAGTGGGAAGCACGCGAAGCGCAGGCCACTGGACGTCTCAATGATCGGTTCTAATTGCAGAAAAGATGGTAAAGGACCGGGGAGTTTGAGTTCTCCAGCCATTGAACCCACCTACCGGTAGCACTGTAGAGATACACGGACACGTCCTCGCAGTCGCGCGCGCGGAACTGCTGCACGGCGCACACGATGGTGCAGCGTTTGCAGTTGCGCAGGAAGACGCTGCTCTCACAGGGCCCCACGACGATGCGGCAGTTGATGCAAGCGTCGATCTGCACGGACGTGCAGTGGTCCAGCAAAAATATATCGCAGTTGTGGCAATCTTCGATGAGGAACTGCTGGCCGTTGATACTGCCTGGGAGTTTGGCCAGAAACGATGCTGTTTGGATGTTGGAAAAGATGAAATCCTCACGCTTGAGTGTCGGGTCCTTGCCGAACGTGAGTGGGGCCTTGGAGCTGCCAGTCGATGCACGAGACTTGGCCTTAGTCTTGGCGTCAGCGCCCAGTGCTGGAGGGCCGGCGTGGCAAATGTTGCCCATGACGAGGGCCCGGTGCTGTAGACAAAAACTTCAACTGCTTCAAGTTATGATGGAGTTTCGTGTGATGCTTTTGTGCAAAGATGGCCGGAAATAGGACGCAAAATGGGTCCAACGGCGCGAATGCCTTTTTTCATCGATTTTCACTGTAATACAGACTGTACTGTATCCATATTATGCATTCAGAAAAAAAACTTTTGAGGCGCAATTTTCTTGAGTGGCACAGAGCATTGCTTTTACGAGCTGCCGAGTCGACTCGACCGTCGCTCGATACCGTACTCTCTTTGGACAAACACATAAGCACCTGCGCTACCAGGTGCGTCTAATACGGTACTGTAGCAGACGCCATCTATCGAGATAACGCACGCAACAGGAGCGCGAGGAATTTTAGCCGATAGTAGACTCGAATTCAGCACCAGCAAACTAGTAAAATAGCCAACAGTAACACATAATGTGTTAAGGACGCGGTGTTATGATCGAGAGCCAGTATCACCACAAGCGCAGCCAAGTGCGATGCGCAGAGCGACAAGCCGGTACCGGTATCAGTGTGCAATGCACACTGTGCATCACACCGTGACCGAGCGATATCAAAGGCATGTTTCCTGTTGTTGCCAACAACGAGAGAAGCAGTGCGAGTAAGACGCAGGAGGAGCACCAGTGAGAGAGTTCTAGCTTATTGGAGCAACAACGAGTAAGATGCAGGAGGAACACCAGTGAGAGAGCTCTAACTTATTTGAGTGGTTTGATCGCCTAATCTGATAGCTGCTATATTGAGGCTAGCAATGCGCCACAACTAACAGCATTACCAGCGACAACAGCTCGGCAGATCGAGCAGTTAGATTGAGAGAGCATGAACGATGCCAGCACACCGGCAGGTATATCAAGATCAATCTGAGTGAGACTGACATAAGCCAGACCAGCGCAAGGCCGATAAGCTGCAACCAACCCATACTTTGAATGCTCAATGAACGAGTATTAAACAGTATATTTAAAACACATTAACATGTAGCGATAGCGCAAGTACTGCAACTGACTACGCGTGAGTGAGCCCTCAATAGTTGGACACGTTGCCCCACAAAACATTTCGCACGCAAGCAAAATGAACACGCCGCAGTTATAGCTGTCTCGTTGAATACCGAGGTCCGACTCAAACGATCGGATATGGTATCGAATCCGCGGAGGTTGCGGGGCTGGTAACAGCTTTACAATTTCCCTTGCAACGAATTGAATTCGCTCCAGACTGGAAGAACACATTGGGTCGTATATGCGGACGTCGGCATTCGCAATCTTGACCATAATGCAGCACCAATGTACATTATAGGCAGCAGGATGATATCCTTCGTTAAGCCTGCGAATAAATGAGTTAGCTGCTTTGTGTCAACACTAACACACCTGTCAATCATGACTGCACATTTGGTTGGCTCAATATAGAAGACATCACTTCGTGCTGCGAAAAGCGTCTGCATCACAGCAGTTAAAGTGATGTCCCCTATCGACCCTTTAGCAGCGACATCGAGATGCTCCATCTACAACATAAAGAGCCGAGGTTAGTGAGCGGTTAGCAAAAATATTTTTCAGCATTGAGAACTTTACCTGACTAGAAGAAATGGGCATTTCTTTCAACCGTTCCTCGAAAAGAATTCTCGCTTGACTTGATATTCTGGGGAGACGGCAACCGAAAAATCGATCCCTGAGATCCACGAAAATGTAGACTCCAGTAAGTTAAACACATCGGTCGCTTTGTGCCACCGCGTCATAATACTGGTAATCGATGTCGAAAAAAGTCCAAGCCCGCTAATTTCAACTGCGATATCTTTCTCAGGAACGTTTTTTTTTCTTTTGCAGCGCATATACCCTGGAATTGCAGGTTCGAATTATAGGCAAAGGCAGTATCTGAGTGACTTGGCTTGGAGCAAGTACAGACCCACTCGGTAATTTTTTGCTCAGGTAAGCTTTGATCTTGGGTGTGCGGCCGAACTGATAAAGGCGGAATCCTCTGAAAACATCTGCTGCCGCGTACGTCGGGATTTTTCGCAAGCAAAACTCCAACGATTTGATGGTTAGGTCGGCACGGACACGCTCCTGTCGTGATATTCCAACACATCATACTCGTATAGCTGCATCTTAAACGGGCGACCCCCTCCTGGTCTACGAAAGCGATCCCCCATTTCAGGCGGTGGGGCGTCCATATCCCAGTACTTCTTCTTCCAACTGAGTAGTGTAGGCTTCTTAACTTGAAGATGTTTCACCGCATCCTTGACTTTCCATTCGGGGTGCTGCTTCCACTGCTGTATCTTTTCTCACTGCTCCTTTATTGTTGTCTTAGCCCCCATGTCGAGGTAGGGGGGAAATTTCTGCATGAGAGTCTCTTAGCAGTACATGGTCCATTTAATTTGAGCGGCATCGTAAGGTTTGAACCGGACCGTTTGCTAACCGGACCGAGGATTATGTCCACATTAATCTGACCTATGTTCACATTAATCTGACCTAAGTTCACATTAATCTGACCTATGTTCACATTAATCTAACCGAGTCCACATTAAGTTGACCTATGCTCACATTAATCTGACCGAGTCCAAATTAAGTTGACCTATGTTCACATTAATCAGACCTACTTCACAACAATCTGACCTATATCCACATTAATCTGACTTAGTTCACATTAAATTGATCTCTATCCACAACAATCTGACCTAGTTCACATTATTCTGATCTATGTCCACATCAATATGACCAAGTTCACATTAACCTCACCTTGCGCATATTTGTATAGTTATGACATGACAATGTTTCCAAGTTATCACGAATCGTTGTGTGGTGCGCGGTATAACCTTAAGGTGGTTAATTTGATAGCATAACAGCAGCAATGCAAAAGCAAGTGGTATTTCAAACACGTTCGGTGGTAAGGCTGGCATTCAGAGAGTATACGTAGATAGAGTAATGTGTTTTAGAATCGAATAAGGACAGAACGATCGCCAACAAAAAGCCTTAGCCTTTATACGACTTTCGTCGAGTACACGTAGAATTTTTAGACTGTTCTTCTCAGACATCGGATAGCACGCTACATGAACTGGAATGGTTCAGCTAAGTGGTGGACCTCAGCGTAAATCAATGAAGAAAGAAGCCAACCTTTTGTTATTGAACCCAGTGTTTATTGGTGCTCTAACTTGTGAAGTGTTTTTTCAATGACTGGAAGGTCAGTAGTGATTTTAAAGCTCCTGTCGCGAACTGCCACTTTTAAATCGCATCACATGCGCTTGCCTGCGAGCGATAGTAGCTTGTAGTCGTAGCCTCACTAAAGAGAAATTTTTTCTTCCTTCAATTTAGTAGCTTGGAAACACTTGTTCATAGTGCTTATCTACAATACTTTGAAGCGAGCCCTCTGTGTCGCAGTTCTCACAACAAAAAGTAGCAGCAGCTGCAACAGAGGTAGATTTATTAGTAGCCGCATTCAGGGCATCTTTTTCACGTTATGATTAACAGCAACTGCATCGACGCATAGAATTGATGATCACAATTACATTGCTATGAGGGTTATGTGGATGTTTGTTTGTCATGTATATAAATTGCCGTTTAGAAGAATTGCACGAAATAGACATATTTGTATTTGAGGTTTATTCGAATATCGAGAAAAGCTGGAACGTCTAGCGAAGTAGGTACTGCATATCCAACGCTGGTGAAGCTAGAGGGGGCCGACCTCGTTGAGATCGAAACTGTAGCAGCTCGGTCGGAGGTGCAGCGGTGTAGCGCTGTACGCTAGATGATTAATCGTACGTCCGCCTGGTGGAAGCTGACACATTGGATTGCCGAATGAACTTGATCGATGCGCGCTTTGGTCAATGCCCATAACCAAATCTGGTGAAAGTGGGGCACAGAAATACCTCTCAGTGGATGTTGCTCTCTCTAGTTGTTGTCGAAACTAGTACTTTCGCGAGACGTTTGGCTTCTTGCGAGGGTGTCACTGCTGTACCGGAGGGAGGGGATGGGGCACAGATCGAATAATCTTCAGTAATAGTGATCAATTTCAGTATCAATCGGCGCGTGTCGTAGGCTTTACGCTGGGTGTATCGCTTGATGCTGGCGTTAAACACTTCACACGGGTTATTGGTCGTCGCATATCCTCCAGGAGAATGATAAATCTGCCACCGCCAGAACGGTCTGCTAATCCACTGTTTGTCACTCAAAGTGTAATGCATATCGAGAATACCACGATATACCGTTGCACGGACATATTCGGGGAGATGTCTGATACGCTTGCGGACATTGTAGAGAACGTGAGAAAAGCACATGAGATATGTGGTGCACTCAAAACCACTCAGTCTGTTGAGACCCTTTAACTGTGCAGTTTCCGCATCACCCATAACTGCGTCAATACGAAGTCTTGTTCCCATACGCTCGTGAAATCTACCAATAAATTTTTTAGTTGCCTCGTAGTATTCACGCTTTGTCCTTTGGCTAACAATAAACAGGCTGGCGAGATGATAATTTCGGCGACGATTCGTGAACCCACATGTGATAACTGGATAGCCAATATCACTGAGTTTGAAAGTAGTATCTAGATGGAAAATCACGTATGGTTCTTTTTCCTGAAGAATCACTAAGATCTGCATGAGCTTGATACTCGTGATGCCCAATATCAGAGGCTCTTCGTCTTCCCCATTCCCCACAAACGGAAGGCCGTCTTCATCTTGTCTATTTCCAAAGATGAAAGCGGACTCTGGATCTATACCACTCGACATGCTTTCGCGCGGACGAGATCCCTCACTCGCTTAATAGAATTCTTGGATCCTTCCAGCCAACGATTGTATCGCACTCTGCGCTGAACTTGTGCGCACGTTGGAAATCCCAGCGCAGGTGCTGGTATGTCTGGCGCTCTTATCATGTTGCTCCAAATGAGTCGTGGTAGCACTGAGCTGTCATCCATGCGTTGAATGTACTCCTTCATTTCAGGCGTCACTCGCGGCCTGGGAGCAACGGCGCAATCAATACCCCCACGTGCATGGATATGGTTGTTTGCAAAAATGCGCCAAGTCGAAGAATTCTCACAATGGAGAACCTTCCACACAACTAGACATTTAAGAGGCCGAGCTGCGTCTTCACAGGTAGGGCTTTGGCAGCGAAGACGGCGCTCAGTCATGTCATGATCTCCAGGGCATACAGTGCATAGCCTTGTCTATACGGCATACACTGCCGAGCAGCAAAAGTTGTTCCAGAGGTACTTGATAAAATCCGTCTCGACATGATGGTCAGCCAAATGGGTCCAATTTTGCTTTGGAGGCATCGCGGGAGAACAAGTTTTGAGCTGAAGAAGGTCTGTAAAGATGCAGGTGAAAGTGGTTGCTGGCGATTTTATAATGAATGGAGCTCATCGTCTTCTGACTATGGGCTCACAATTAATTGACCTGGTCATATTATTCTGCACTATGAGCTCACTATACATTGACCTGGTCAGATTATTCTGCACTATGAGGTCAGATTATTCTGCACAATGGGCTCACAATTATTATAGTTGACCTGGTCAGATTATTCTGCACAACTCGATATTGGCGCACAATTACTTGACCAGATCACATTTCTACAGTAGACACTCTTTCTTTCCCGGTTTATGCGAAGTACGTAAAAGAGGCTGGGTACGTGTGTTCTTTCTCTATCTGTTTGCTGGTAACCCAAAAAGTGTATGCCAGTGGCCATTTCGGACTCGAAGTGTATGGTCGTGCCCGATTGTGCTTACCGTTGTCCAAAAATAGTTTGGTGCTGGCTAGAAAGACGTTTGCTAGCGTACCAGACTCGAGCGCGAGGATGTTCAAGAAGAAGTGCGTCAAATCCGAAGAGGATTTTGTCAATTGTGTGTCCGAGTCCACGCTGGAATTTCATGTGCTTGGAGTCCAAGCACATCCATTGGATGATCCGAGCATCCAAACTTTAGAAAGTGTACAGTGGTATTGATTCTTGTACCAACACTATTAGGATAGCTTCAATTTTGCACATCTGAATTCTATCATGCGTCCGAAGTTAGGCTTCTAAACACCGTCATCCGGATCGAAAAAAACAAGAAAGCCAGGTCAAAACCTGATAAAAATAATACCCCGATGTCACAGATGGATAAAACTTTTGTTTTGACCAATTGATCCTCTAATATAGGATATTCCTCCCACACCACATGGGATTTCACGTATCGGTGGTACCGCCCGACACACAAAAAACGTGCTCATTTTTCTCCCATCCATCCCGCGCCATTGCCATTGCTCGATCGTCGTGTAGATCCTCAGGCCATGCTGGAGAAGGGCGCCGCGACGCCGCCGGGCTCGGGCCCGTCGTCACCCACGGCCAGTGAAGCTTCGTTCCAAGCGGACCGCAAGAAAGCGGCGGAGCAGGTTCGGGCCAACATTGAGAAGTTCGTGGACGGCCTCATGAGTGAGAAGTACACCCTCGCACAGCTGCTGAACGAGAGCTTCTCGCTCGAGATGCTGGAGCTACTCTTCAAGCGTATGACTGGCCGACTGCGCAGTATTTTGTTCTCGAGGGAGAAGACGCTCGAGTTTATCCGCTTGGCGCTGGACGCGAGTTATCCTAGACACACTCGCGCCATGGCCGCGCAGTTCATCGTCGTGGGCGGCGCTGTGAACGCCATCGCGACCTGTGAGGCTGGCATACCCCATCAGTGCTCTGAGTTCTGGGACTCGATCTTTGACACGCTGCAGCGCGAGGCCGACGGCGTGTCGTCCAAGTGTAACACACCATTACGACGCAAGGAGCGCCAGGCCTCCGTGGCCGAACTGGAAGAGCTCATCCAAGTGGCCGTGCAGGTCTTTGAGAAGGACGGTGCACAGACTTTGCAGCAGAGTTTTGCTGAGCATCAGGAGGAGAACGGGGCACACGAGGACGACCTAGCCAGACGACGCAAGTCCTCGGCCAGGTCGTCCCTTGGAGCTGATGCAGATGTAGCCAAGATCAAGGCCATTGCGTCGCCATTACCGTCGCCCAGGACCCCGGCCAATGGCGACTGCAACTTGATGGAGGAACCAACCGAGCAAGAGGGAGCAAAGCACAGAGATAGCGCTGAGATTTCAGGCGTGACGGAGAGAGATGAGGACTCGGACTCGGACGAACCAGATGACACAGGAATCCCGGCCCCGTTGACCACCGAGGTGAACGAGACGGCCATGTACGGAATCTTCAGCCACGACTCGGCCAACTTCGCGTCGCAGGTGCTTCGGTATTTTGCCATTCGCGGCCAGAAGGGCGCGTGTATCTTGCACTTTTTGGCGGAGCATCCGGCCACGGTTGATATGCTGCTGGCCAACATCGGCCACGACGATATTCGTACTTTGCTGCTGCACCTCATCTACGCCGAGCACTCGGAGGCGGCCATCACGTCGCTGTTTGAGACGCACATGATGCAGAAGCTGATTCAGAAACAGGTGACGTTCTCCCCGCCCCGCAACGCCTTCGAGCGTGACTGCATTGAAAACACCTTCATGTTGCTGCGTGAGATCGTGCATGCGCCGTATTTGACGGGCCGCGGCGTGGCCATCTCGGCCAAGACCATCCCGCTGGACAAAGTCACCGGCCAGGACGAGTACGTGTCGATCTGTGGAGCCTCGCGAGAGACGGCCAACTCGGCCCTACGCAAGTACACGTCTCGCAAGGTTCGACGCCTCATCCACTTGTTTATGCAGGAGCACCAGGCCGCGTTAGAGCTGCTCTTCGTGCAGATGATCAAGGAGCTGACGTTCTGGAGTTCCCCGCTGGCTCGCGAGCGTCGAGGCAGCGTGGCTTCGCTTGAGTCGTTGATGCTGTTGTCGCAGGGCCATCCACGGCCGACGTGCATTACCATGCTCATGCATCTCTTTGAGCTCACGGAGACCGTGGAGTTCACGGATACTCGCAGCGGCGGCGGCAACTCCGCTGCTTCTGTGGGCATTGACTGTCTCAACTTCTTGTGCTCCACGCACCTCATGCGAAAGGGGAATCTTCTGGTCAAGAAGAAGCTGAAAAACGAGCTGCAGTTGTGCCAGGTGAGTCTGAACTGCATGATGGGACTGCGTATGACCGCCGTGCGTGAAGATCAGCCGCCCAAGTCGGCCAGTCTGGACCAGGCTTTCACTCCGAATCTAGGCAATCAGAGCGTCATTACGCTGGACGAGATGGAGAACGTGCAAAGCTCCGACTGGCACGAGTTCGGCTTCAGTGTGACGGCGAAGAAGAAACTTCCCGACGCCAGCAAGAACTCTCCAGCCACACAACACACAACGGTGACGCCTGCGAACGCCATGGTGCACCACCAGCGCAGAAACGGGAAGGAAGACGAGACGATGGAGGTCAAGTCGATCGAGTACTTTGCGGCGTCTTCGGAAGAAGAGAAACAGGCGTGGATCACGTTGCTACAGGCTGTGATTGATGGTGATCTGAACGAGCTGGAGATTTTCTGCAGCGATGACTGGCGGAGCAACGTGCGCGAGTACAGGCGACTGCGTGAGTGTCTGATCACGTGTATGGAGCGCAAGGGGCACGAGCTGATGGTTTTCCTCAAGCAGGTGATCACTTTTAACACGCGAAGAGCATCAGGGTATCATATGTGGTCAGTGGTGAAGTGTCTGAACGCCGTGCTATCTAACGAGTCGAAGCGGTTGGACCGAATGTTCGTAGGAGCCCACGTGATCACCACTCTCATCACCTGCTATGAAAAATACCCCATGTGGAACTTGCTGCTGGGTGAAATCACGAAGATGCTGGTGTTCTGTATCGGCGATTTCAAGAGTAAACGCTCGCGCAAATGCCCGATCATCGGACGCATCTTACAGACCGAAGGCGAAGACGCGAAGCTGGCGCCTCTGCTCTGCAAAGTGTATCTGAATCGTGACGCGATCGACAGCAATGACGAACAGGAGTACGATAGCTTGGCTGGTACTGATGCCATTTCCAACTTGAAGCTGATTATGGAAGCTTTGAAAATGTGCTACAAGGACCCCAAGACACGGAGCCAGGAGCGCATTCAGTGCGATATGAAGACCAATCCAGTGTGGCGGAAGCTGGTCAAGGCATCGGAAGAACTGGCCAAGAAGGACCCTCTTAGCTGCATTCTGACGGTGGGAACTCCTCCTGCGCTCTCTCCGGCGGATGTTTCGAACTCGTCATCCCCGCCTTTTGCAGCGAACGCGCCCACGCCTCCAACGTTTCAGGAAGATATCATCAACCAGATCAGTCGACCCAGTTATTCTACCGCGCACGGCTTTGGATCGTCGTTCTTGGAAGGCGATGGGTGTGCGTTCGGATACTTATTCAAAGAGCGACACGGCGGTCGGGAGTGGAAGAAAGCGCTCGTTGTGTACGAGTACGTCTCACATAAATTGTGGTATTTCTACCCGAGCGAAGTGGATGAAACCCACGCGATTCAATGGAAGTGGATCGTTCCTTTGTCAGTTCGAAGCCGCTACACACACGGCCAGGACGAGACCCACACGTCTGTGGGCCACCACGGCCTGTACATCACTGCTTACGACCACCAACAGAGCGACGAGGACAGTAAAGTGTCGGCCAAGGAGATGCATTTTAGCGTCACGAAGCTGGAAGACCGAGATCTGTGGAAGGACTTGCTGTCCAATGCGGCCGACACGATCCAGAAAATGGCTCGGGACTACTCCGTGTTGTCGCAGAAGCTCAAGAAACCGGACAAGAAGACCGTCACTCACTGTCAAGACCCCACATGCAACACGCCGTTCAAGCTGTTCCGTCGTCCACACTCTTGCAAACGGTGCGGCAAGTGGATGTGTGCCAAGTGCACGTCACAGCGTATGTCGATCCCAGAGGTTGGGCTGCTACATCCAGTCCGTCATTGTCGAGAGTGTTTTGAAGAGAATGGCGGCGCTCATGCGGAGACGGAGCCGTTCAACCTGTTCCACCTCAAGGATAGAAAACGGAATTGTAGAGCAAATGGAGTCGGTGCAGGTGTCGCGGCGTCGCTTGCTTCACAGCACGGCACGCTGTCAAACGCGGAGCTGTACGAGTTGGCACACGGTATGGTTTCCCCTCGTACGCTCATGCAGATGAACAGGCGATTGACACGACTCAGCTCGATCGAGTCGCCCACAGGAGGCGAAAACGGCGGCTTCCATGCGGACGAGATCAACGCACCTGGAAGCCTTGGCGCTGAGAACCTGTCGACGTTCGGAGACGACGAGGACGACTTCTCCCCGTTTTCGCCGTCTCTATCCCGTCGTAGTCTACTGAATCCTCGAGAAGATATCCGTGGGTAGAGAGGACGATAATGAAGGCTTAACTTAGTTGAAGGTAGACACAATCAGCTAGCTTTTAGTTGGGCATTTGGGCGCTCGCTGTAGTCCGTCCAGCAAGTGCTGAAGAAAATAGGCTCCGAGTCTGCAGTGTTTGCTGGGAAGAGGAGGTAGAGAAAGAGAGCGAGAGAAACAATTCTGAACAATACATGTGTAAGTGGTAAGGTTGTCTGCAACATGGCTACATAACTTTTTCGGTAGTCGCACTTGGTGCCAATATTGAACGTTTTAAGTTGCAACTTTGGGGGATATTTGAAGTACAATACACAATCCAAACAGACGTAGCATGTCGTCGACGAAGCGCGCACTCGAGGTCGATGGCGACGCCCACGAGCAGGCCAAGCGCTCGCGTCGCACGCGCTGGGGCCATGAGGAGGAAGAACAGAGAGACGAGTCCAAATACAAGACGTCAGCGAGTCCCAAAGCGCTGAGTGACATCGTCAAGCGCCTGTCGAGTGTCGTCCAAGAAAAGTCACCACCGGAGGTGCTCCAGGCGCTGGCAGCGGCGGCCTCGCGTCCGTTGATTGTACGTCTCTGTCTACTGTACTAGGGTCTGTAACATGTCCGGAGTTTGATGCGTGTGGCTTCAGTTTCATCCTCGTCCTGCGCTGTTGCTTTAGGGCGCGGGCGGGCAATTGGACGCGCAGGCGGCGAGAGCGCGGGCGCTGGCACAGGCGAGTCTGCTGTCACTAAACGTCCCGGGTGCCAAAGTGTCGGCCAACGACTTGGCGAGACGCCTGTACATCGGCAACTTGTACTACGACCTCAAGGAGGAGGACATCAGCAGCGTCTTCGCTCCGTTTGGGACCATCCGCTCCATCGATCTGTCGCTCGAGCCAGGGTGAGAGGCAGAAGACTGTCACTTGTGGTGGTGAGGAAGGTGTTGACGACAATTTGGCTGTGCGCAGAGCGTCGCGATCCAAAGGGTTCTGCTTCTTGGAGTATGATGACGTGCTAGCGGCGGAGAGCGCCGTGCAGGTGCTGAACGGAACGCCATTGGCCAACCGGGCGATACGAGTGCGTTCTTGCAGCAATTTTTAAGGCGATTTGTGGTGTTTTTTATTGCTGAATCGTGTTGACTGCAGGTTGGTCGACCGCATCGTGGAAATACGAATCCGAACGATTCGCTGTCTATTGGACAGGAGGCGATCAAGAAGTGAGACAAACGAACATTGTGCTTGGTTGGAGTTTGTTCTAGCTGACGAGGCTCTTTATTTTGTGGGCAGTGTTCCGACCAAGTGCATCTACATTGCCAACGTACGCGTGGAGCTGAACAGCCAGCACTTAGAGAGTATTTTCTCGCCATTTGGAGCTATCCACTCGTGTGTCATGGCGGCTGTGTCCCCTCTGGAATCTGGCGTGGTAAGCATGGTCCACATATCGAGTTGATACGCGACGATGCTGATGTATTTGCTGTAATTGTAGCACCGCGGATATGGCTTCATGGAGTTTGTGGAGGAGAGCTGTGCTCTAAGTGCGATCCAGCATATGAACGGGTTCGAGCTGGCTGGACAGCCGCTTAAGGTTGGCAAGGCCAGCGAAGCCGCAATGCTCACCAATCTCGCCACCAGTCAGGACAAAGTAGTGCATGATGGATCAGGAGCTACAACGAACGGAGCCAACACGTTGGCTGAGCCAGAGGAGAAACTTTTTGGCGAGGATGACGTTGAGAAGGTCAAGGACACGACAGAGGCCGACGGCAAGTGCTGTCTCTGCCTGATGAACCTCGTGAACCGCGGCGAAGTGGACGACGAGCTGGAGGACGAGGTGCGTGGCGAGTGTGGCAAGTTCGGTAGCGTCAAGAAGGTGGAAATCCACGAACTAGCAGACCACGTGCGTGTGTTTGTGTTGTTTGATGATGCAGCTGGAGCCGCCAAGGCCAAACAGGCGCTACACGGCCGCTTCTTCGGCGGCAATCAGGTACAGGCGCAGTATTATGCTCTACGCGAGTTGGAGCACAAGCGACACACGAGCGACTTCCTGTAAAGAGAGCAACAAGCACAAGGCGGTGGGTGAATACACAAGAAACGTCACTTGGTTATACGCATACACAGTCACTTATGAGAGAGCGTGAGTGGAGTTCACTGTGCTTGTGTGTCGTCCACCTGTTGCTGTAGTTTTCTCCTGTCCCCTGCCCGGCCCAGATTTGTCGTAAGCGTCGCTGTGCTCAGGGCAACTGATCCGTCTTGGCTAACTCGAGAATGAATTTGCCTTCCTTGTACTTTTCCGACGCGTTGTGCGCTTCTTTCTGCTTGTAGGCATCGACAACCAGCCAGCAACAAGATGAGAACGAGCGTTCCAGGTAGTGCAGCATCAAGACTCATGCTAAAGCGTACGTATTTCCAGCCCACAGGGCTCCAGCAAGTGTTGCAGAACAGGTCCAGTACGACGTGTAGTCCTGTCATGAGCATCCGCTCCTCCGGTGGACCCGTGCACACGTTTACTCTGGAAATATTATTATAAAGTCATAGAAAATAATGATGATATTTAGATGCCGAGAATAAGACAGCGTACGCTGTGTCAAAGAGGTAGGCTTTGCCACTGGTGCCTTGGAAATTCTAATAATGACAAACAAAACAAGAATTAGACGCAGTGATGAGTGTTGGAAAAGAGTGATGGTCACCTTAGAGATGATGTCCTCGTTGCGAGCGAGGTGCGCGTTGCATTTGGCGCAACGGAACACCCGCGAGCTATCCACATACTCCTCGAAGACGCGCCCCATGTCGGTTGCTTCCCAGTTGAAGCCAATTGCTGAGAACGTGGTGTCGTACACGTAAGTGATGTGCACCACATCAGGTAACTTCAACTTGAAAAAAATTGACCACACAAAAAATTGTGCGGCATTGAATACATGTATGCAGGTGAAGTACTTAGATATGCGAAATAATTTTGCCGAACTTGACTGAGTTTTGACGTCTCACTGTTGAGTTGGAGACCACATCGTGTGGGCCACGTGATGGCGACTAAGGATCAGCTGGCCGCTTTTTACGCTGATGATCGCCAAAAGACAAAACGACAAAGTAGCTTCAACTTTGAGCCATGTCATCCTCTGACGGAGCTGATCTTGAGCTACCATTACCAATCCAGCTGCACCACCAGACTTGGCGATCCATAGACTCCATCTTAGCCGCTCGTAGCTCATAACCGTGTGTTAATTTGATGCAGGAGAGCGTCGAGCAGTGCAGTCGTCGCTCCCGTTTAGAGGATTCTCATGGGAAATATCCTCACCGTTTTCCTCACTTCACAATCTGCCATCCCCAACACAATCGTGCTGCAACTTATCCTTGCAATGTTTCGTTTCTCGACGCTCTTCACGCTCGCAGCTCTGGCAGTGTAACGGGGTTACACGGTGTGGTGCACACATGGGTACGAGGTACCCGGAGAGTTAACAGACTCTCTGTACATGGTGTCTAGAATTAACGGTTGTCTCAGTACATAGGTTGGGGGCCACACGTTGTGCATATGATTAGGTTTAACTATGGTAGATAGTTAAACATAGATAGTGGCTTGGCCGCAATAAAGATAATAAAACACTTCGGTTTTGGAAGCAAGAGAGTTATTTCGAGTTAATAACTCTGCGCCCGGGTTTTAGGGCTGTGTTAAAGTTCCTTCGGATACGGAACTTTGTATTACGGACTCTTTGAGTCGAACGTCTTCCTTTGACGCTAAAGCTACGGCAGCCCCGCTGCACCTGGTAACAGTTGTAGTCAATCCCGCACCTGAGTCGGTTGACTGTATCCTTTGCGAGGATGGAACATCCAGTGTTCGCGAATTTGCCCCCGGCGCAGCAAGACGCGCTTAGCAAGCTCATGTCCTTGCTTGGCCCGGAGGGCGTGGCCCATCTTGCGTCGCAAGGTCCAGAGGCGGTGAACGCCAGACTGGAATCGTTCTCCCGTTATGAGAACGCGCTCCTGGAGCATGTCCAAGAGAAGATGAGTGCTACAACGGCAGCTGCATCGGGCAAGCACGACGGGTCTACAAGACCCAAGCCGCTCATGTTGAGCGTGAAGACCTTCGATGGGAAGGATGGAGAGAATCTACTTTTCTGGACCCGTGAGGTCGAGATGGCCATGGGATCGGTCTTGCTTCAGAATGAGCAACAGCGCGTGGCGCTTGCTATCTCCAAGCTTGGAGGTCACGCCCGTGAGTGGGCTTTAACGTGTGGTACGTCTGTAGACGTCGCGTTCTCTACTTGAGCCCAACTGAAACAGCAGTTGTCGCGCGTATTCGCACCACCCAACCAGGCGTACCGTGTTCGGTCGAAGTTCCTTGCTACCCGACAGGGCAAGAAGGAATTACTAAACTATGTCCAGGAGTTGAGAACTCTGATCGCCGGGATGGCGGCGGACCCTCTTCCGGAACTGGTCACGGTGACCGTATTCATGGAGGGACTCCGGGTGGGCGCGGCCCGAATGGAAGTGTTCCGTGTACACCCTTCCTCTTTTGAAGAGGCGGTGAACGTGGCATTGAATGCCGAACACAACTTTAAGTCGGGCCGCCCGGGCTGGTACGCGAGCGGCGCAGGCTCTTCGAGCGGTCCGGAACCGATGGACCTCAGCTATGCTGAAGATGAAGTAGCTGAACTTCTTGCTGCGGAGCAACTCGCCGGCATTCGCCGATGCTTTTTGTGCCGGAGCACCAAGCATCAGAGGGCGCAATGCCCTCTGCGCTCCAAGCGCCAGGCTTCGGTGAGCCAATCCAGAGGGTCATCGACGGGAAACGGCAACTCCCAGTAGGCCGCCCCGCGCCTACTGGGGAAAAACTGAGTTCTGTTGTGCCTCGAGGTGGTATAGGGCAACGGGGCTCAGCCCCGAAGAGAGCTGGGCTCTCTTACAAGATGGGTGTGTGCAAGCCGGACTTGCCGGTCGTTCAAGCGAACGTGAAGGGCTTCGTGAAGCCATGGAGAGTCTTGAATGACTCGGGAGCTTCGGGCAACTATGCTCGTCGCTCCACCCTGGAAGGGAGTCAGCTGTATGCTGAGGCACTGGAAGTGCCAACGCGAGATGAAATCTCAGTCCGCCTGGCGACGGGGACACTTGTTACTGTGTCGAAGGTCTCCGTTGACCTTAATGTGAAGTTCTTAGACTTCGATAGCGTGCAACGCTGTCTGGTCTTAGACCTGGATTCGAGGTATGACCTCATCCTTGGCATGGCATGGCTCGAGCGCCATGAGCCATGGATTGACTGGAAGTCGAAGACGCTGGGTGCTACGCACCCTGCCCCTAGTGGAGCTTTGGTGAGTCATGAACCCACCTCTGCTGGGAAGCAGAAGTGCTATTGGCACGATCACGAGGCCGCCGTGGTTCTGGACATTGGAATGTCGGAACTTGTGAGCAACGGGGTTGCTGCGTGTACTGGCAAGAACGAGCGCGGAGTGGCGCGCAATCCACTGTGCGGTATGGATCTGGTCGATGACCTACCGCTGCGTGGCCCGAGGGCCGCGGTCGACTGCGAGTCGAGGCATCGTGGGCGCGGCCCAAAGGATGCTGGTGAAGTGACACCTAGTTCACTGTGCGAGGGTCATGGACCGCATGGCTCTGAGCCGAGTGTCTTGCGAGACGCGGCTTCCTCTTCGAGGAGTGTTGGTGCTTCTGCACCCGGTGGTGGTGACGAAGCTGTCGCCGCACCGCCCTCGTCCGGCCGGGCTCGGTCGCGAAGGAAGAGGAGAAGAATACGCAGAGCGTCTGTGACGTCTTCGGCGTCGGACAAGGTGTCCACCGTGTCGAGCGGTGAAGCTCCACGTGACCGCTGCGAGCAGCTGTACACACTCATGAATGGAGTGACGGGGGAGGTCGAAGGCGACATCAGTCTTGACGCTCTGCCCGCTGTTGATGCTCTGGTGGAGCTGGGCGAGATGTCTGTTACCGAGTTCGGCGAGGCCTTGAAGGCGGGCGAGTTAGCCGAAGTGGTCTTGATAAGACCCGAGCAGGAGTTGAACTCCTCGTCCGTCGTGGACGACGCGGTCCTGGAGGACACCACGAAGGCGCTGAGCGCGCGGAGTGGATCGGAGATCCTGAAAGACCCGTCGAATCCGTTCTATCCTTTGATTAAGGAGTATGGAGACGTGGTCTCTAAGAACCCTCCGATGGGTTTGCCTCCGGATCGAGGCGTGGTCATGAGATTGACCTGGTTCCAGGAACCAAATACTGCGTGACACGACAGTGGCTCTTACCGAAGGAACAGTGTGACGTCGTTGACGCGTTCTTCCGTGCAAAGCACGAGGCAGGGTTGGTGCGTGAGAGCAAGTCTCCGCACTCGACACCCACTTTCTGTGTCAGAAAGCTGAATGGCACGTGGCGTATTGCGCAGGCTTTTAATAAACTGAATGCGGCCACCATTCCGGCGCAGACGCTTATTCATCGCAAGGCTGTTCTGCAAAACAATATGGTAGGATGTACGGTGTACAGCGCACTCGATTTGGTCCATGGATACTACCAATTGCTCATGCGAGAAAGAGATATTCCGCTGACAGCGGTCAGTACTCCGAGTGGTATGTCCTGGGAGTGATGGGTGATGCCCCAGGGGCTGTCAAACGCGCCAGCAACGTTCGATCGTCTCGTGAAGCAGTTGTTCCGGCCCCATCGGGCGTACGCGGAGACGTACTTTGACGACAATTTTGTCCATAGTCGTGCTGAGCACGAGAAGTCAGACGTGGAGAACCTCATTGACCATTTATGAGCGGTGCTCGAGTGCATGCGCACGTAATAAGTTGTATTCCAACTTGAACAAATGCGTCTTCGGTGCGGAGTAGATTCCGTTCCTCGTGTGCTTCATTGGGAAGCACAGCTTGCGGGCGGATCCTGCCAAAGTCAAAGCCATTGTGGACTGGCCAGTTCCCAAGAACCAGAAGGACTTACGCAAGTGGCTAGGCTTAGCCAATTACTAGCACAAGTACAGCGCGAACTATGCGGAAATGGCTCGGCCATTGTCGGATCTCCTTAAGAAGGATGCACCTTGGTGCTGGAACGTCGAACACGACGAAGCCTTCGAGGCTGTGAAGGAGCGCCAATACTTGCGCTACCGGACCCAGATCGTCCGTTTAGCGTCGTCTGCGACGCCTCCGATTTTGCAATCGGTTGTGCTTTACTACAAGCAGACGCCGAAGGGCGTGAACGCGTGATCGCGTTTGAATCTCGCCAGCTCAAAGCTGCAGAGAAGAACTATCCAGTTCATGACAAAGAGCTTGCGATGAAGTACGCTCTAGTCAAGTTCAGAGTACACCTGCTCGGCGCCAAGCCTTTCGTGATCTATACGGACCATGCGTCATTACGCACTGCGACCCAGTCGCCTCATCTCTCTCAGAGAATGGCAAGATGGCTCTCCTTCTTTGCCGAGTACAACTTCGAGGTGAAGTACAAGCCGGGGCGGCTTAATGTGGTGACCGATGCGCTGTCGCGCAGGCCGGACTACGAGTTAGCCCATGTCACGACGGTGACTTCTTCGGTGCCGGAATTGATACGCGATGCGTACGTTCACGGCGACATGTGTGTAGCGCTGCTACGGGCTCTGGGGAGCGAAGCGTTTCAGGTCTCGGACAAGGAGTTGTCAGGGCGCTTCGCGCGAGGCTACATCGATACTCCATCGATAATGATCTGCTGTATTACAGCACCGACTCGGAAGACACTCCTCGTGTGGTCGTTCCTCATGATGAGGATCTCAAGTATCGTATCTTCTATGAGGTACATGATACGCCCGTCGGTGGGCACTTAGGTCGTGAGAAGACCTATGGCTCGGTGAGCTCGATGTACTGGTGGCCCAAGATGTATAAATGGGTTCGCACTTACGTACGCACGTGTGAGACGTGTCAACGGACAAAGTCCGCGCCGAATGCGACGGCACCGTTGGCGAGCTTGCCGGTCCCAACGGGATGTTGGCAGTGCATCAGTATGAACTTCGTGTTTGGCCTTCCGAAGGATAAGGCGGGTAACACGGGTATCGTGGTCTTTGTGGACCGGTTGAGCAAGATGGCTCACTTAGCGGTGGTGCCGGACACCACCGATGGTGAAGGTACAGCTTTGCTGTTCTTATGCCGCGTCTTTCGCCAATATGGCTTGCCTGAGGCAATAGTCTCGGATCGAGACCCGCGATTCACCGCGAAGTTCTGGACGTCCCTCTTCAGAGTGCTCGGCACTCGTTTAACCATGTCCACAGCGGATCATCCGCAGACCGATGGTCCGACTGAACGCGTGCATCGCGTTGTGGAGGACATCCTTCGCAGCGTATGCGCTGAGGCGCCGAAACGCTAGAGTGAGATGCTCCCACTCGTCGAGTTTGCATTGAACAATGCAGCGCATGCCTCGACAGGCTTCACTCCGTTCTATGTGAACGGCTTGGTAAATCCTCACGTCCCGCTGACGCAGCCACGTAGTGGCTCAGGGCTTGACGGGGGAGGAATAGCCGAGCGGCTGGCTGATGTCAGCCCTGTTGCGGTTCGCAAGCAAGTCGATGACTTTGTCTCTTTGAGACTGAGCGTCATGCGACAGGTACGCGACGCTATGACTGAGAGCCAAGACCTTCAGAAGGAGTATGCTGATGCGAAAAGCAGAGGCAATGTGGAAAGGTTTGAGGTCGGTGACCTAGTTTTATTAAATGCTAAAAACCTACCTACTCACGCAGTGTCTGCAGTTTCTAAGGCAAAATTGAGACCTCGGTTCGTGGGACCGTTCAAGGTTGTGACCAAGAAGGGCCTTGCGTATACGCTAAACCTTCGAAGAAGATGCGTACGCATCCGGTCTTCTACGTCAGCTTACTCAAGCCATATCAGGATCCTGCTCAGGTGAGCGCGACTGCGTTGGTGCCGACCCGGCAGGTGGCTGAGCCACGCCCGAAGGTTGGGCAGCAGCGACGGGTGGCAGGGCCACAGGATGATGAGAAAGCTGCTGAAGACGCAACAAATAGTCGAGCTGACCTTGCAGCTGAGCGGCTTGACACTCCAGGTCCCCGACCCGGTTTTGAACCGACTGAGGTTGCTCGAACCAGTCCACACGACGGTGGGTCTCGTCGAGATCATCTGAAAGACGGTTCAGGGAGCCAGTTGTATCTCGAAGATACTGGTCTAGGGAACTTACGCGCTGACCCAGCGCAAACAAGTCGCTCCGAGTCGCGACGCGAGGGTCCACCTGAGGCTCGACCTCCTCCAGCTCTGCTCGACGAGCATGGTGAGCTCCACTATCACGTGGAGCGCCTTGTGGCGCGGCGCCGACGATAGGGTCAAAACCGGTATCTTGTAACGTGGCGGGGCTATCCTCATTCGAAAAACTCGTGGGAGTTTGAGGTCCCCCTTCGGCACGACTGCCCCAGACGTCGTGGACGCTTATAATCGGGCACATCCGATGCCGAAGCGCCCCCCGGCGTGCGACGGCGACGCCAGGCGCTGAGCGCTTCCCACTAGAGTGGGAAGGAGACAGATCGGTAGCCGAGCACAGGCGCTGAGGGCTCGTACGTGTATGTAGGAGCGGCGCTCACAGCGGGAGCAGGAGACCGGATTGTCTCGAAGTATTGGGGACTAGGTCCTGGTACGCGGCGTCGCGCTTTCGTCTTAGCGAAGTCTAAGCGCAGACATCTTTCAAGACAAACATCAGTTTCGGAGAAACTAGCTCGAAGAGCATCATTGCTGGGAAGCCGCCGAGCGTGCTCGACCCAGTTTGCGAATTGTGCGTCATACGCTGCCATCGTCTCTCCTTGATAAAGGACCACAGGAACTGTGCGCATGGCAGGCACTGGCTGCTGGTGCAGCTGCAGCCGTAGGCGCTCTCGGTACTCCTGGGGAGTTGTGACTTGTGGAGTCAGAAAGCGCTCACGGAGCTGGTGTCTCTGCACTTGCTCGTCAGCAATAGCGGTCGCAGGCCCACACACGTACGTGTCCAAGCGCTGTTGTGCTGCACGGCGGGCCGCCTCGGCAGGATCTCGTGGCTGAAAGCCATAGTCACGGCGCGTGGCGTGCGTCAGTGGCCGAGCCACAGGTCGATACGACGCTTGCGAGCGTTGCTCCTCGGACATCTGTCGGCCTTAGGCCTCGTCCAAGTCATTGGTAATGACGTTTGGATCGTAGCGATCCTCCTCGTCATACCGAGACGGTAGTGGAGGCGCATCGCGCAGGGCGGCACAGGATTGACACGTTCTGGAAACGGATTCGGCGCGCGAAGCTCTCGTCGAGGTGGTAACCGCGGAGCACTAACGTGAGACCTCGGAGAGGCGGGGAGTACGCTTCACTACCAATGGGGCCATCCTGGTCAAGCTGACCTTCCTCGACCTCTTCTAACAAGAGCTCGTTTGCTCTGCGCGGCGCGCGCTGCTCGGATGAGCTCGTCTCATGGGACTGGGACAGGCGACTCATGGAGCGTGAAGCGTGGTGGCGGCGGTGTTTGCAGTGATACTCTGTAACAGAGAGGAAGGAGGAAGCTCTAGGAGCTGACGCTGAGCAACGTTGAGCGCGGGGCGGGTAGGCTCTCGGGCCTTGGGCCGGCGGCGTCGTGTTTGGCATCCACGATGCGAAAGCGTTAATGAGCTCGGTGAGCTGCGAACGCAGAAGATGACAGGAGATGACCTCTAACGTCTTGACAAGATAAGACTTCGCTGAGGAAGTTTCGAGAACCGGAGAGTTCTCGTCTTGGTGGGGAGGAGTGTAACGGGGTTACACGGTGTGGCGCACACATGGGTACGACGTACCCGAAGAGTTAACAGACTCTCTGTACATGGTGTCTAGAATTAACGGTTGTCTCAGTACATAGGTTGGGGGCCACACGTTGTGCATATGATTAGGTTTAACTATGGTAGATAGTTAAACATAGATAGTGGCTTGGCCGCAATAAAGATAATAAAACACTTCGGTTTTGGAAGCAAGAGAGTTATTTCGAGTTAATAACTCTGCGCCCGGGTTTTAGGGCTGTGTTAAAGTTCCTTCGGATACGGAACTTTGTATTACGGACTCTTTGAGTCGAACGTCTTCCTTTGATGCTAAAGCTACGGCAGCCCCGCTGCAGGCAGGCACCGCGATGACGGCATTCGCATTCTCCGTCCAGCAGCCGCACACGCAGTCAGAGATGGAGCTGGAGCAACGTCGACTTTTCCAGTCGGACAGCCACCGCTCGCTACAAGCCTGTAAGAACACTGTTCAAGCTCGTAAGCTCCAGGAGAACAACGTCGCTCGTCGTGCCGCCAAGCTCGAAAATTTGCAAGCCCGCCGTCGAATCGGTGCCGGAGGGGGTGTCCAGCTCGACACGCTCTCCCCAACAACCGAGCACCAATCCAGCTTGGTCATCGACAACGTCGCGGACGTGAATGCGAAAGATCGGTTCGGGAGCGACGTCGAGTGCGTTCTTGCGCCCAAGGTGACCGAGGGCCCATATCACGTCAGTGGGGAGTTTATTCGCCAAGATGTGACGGAGATTCAAGAAGGCATTACCCTTTACGCAGAGTTGCAAATCGTGGATGTGAGCACGTGTGAGCCCGTTGACAATCTCGTTCCTCGTTTCTCAGTGAGGTACAGTAGTGGCAATTACATCCTACAAACTTTGATGAACGACGACTGATGTCCTATCGATCAAACGTCTCTTGCCCATTTGATCTCTGTCCTAGAGCTGGGTTAGCCCAGTATCTCTAGGTCCCCTTCATGCTTACACGGCGCCAGTTTCGGGTCCCGAAGGTCCCTGTAGTATATCGCGCGTGTGCCAATGATTACATCATGTGCCGCATGGGTGAGGACTCTGTGCCACCGGGGTTGGAGCTGTGTCACTGTCCTTGGGTCTAGCTGAACGCTTGCCTTGTTGGCCATCGCGACGTTTGCTAGCCAATCCGCCGCGGTATTGAATTTTTGTTTGTAGTGCCTCCACGTGAGCACGACAAGCCTTTCTGCCAACCGTCTGCATGACCAATACAGAGGCCTTAAGTGTGCCGCTTTGGGTGGTCGTCTCTGCGCATGCTGTCTAATGATGAGATCACTACCTCCCGCTACATGACGAGTGTCCATCCGTGACGCTGACAGGCACGAAGACCTGTCAAGAGCCCCATATTTTCCGCATAATTGTTTGTTGATGTCACACTTGCGTAGGACATACTGGCAATCCAGCACACCTCAACCGATGCATCCGTCGACCCTAGTTTTACCACCATCGCTCCACAACCCCCCGGACCGGGGTTTCCCCTCGATCCGCCGTCGAATAGTAGCAGGTATCGCTCCGTTGGCGGTGACAGTGTATGAGTAGATAATGGTGCCCAAGCCTGAGTTAACGCTCTCCGTACCACCTGCACGGCCTGCAGCATTGACTGCACACGCGCCCCGTGGCACAGATGTTGGTGAGCATGCGAGTACGCGTTCCACAGCCTCGCGTTGAGTAGAGATTCGTGATGTGGCGTGCTAACATCGTTCAGCGTGTCGAAGTTCCCCACCCGCCATCGCCAAACTGCGTGGAGATACATTGTGGCACCCATCGTCCAACATGCCTCGACGACTCTGGTGACGCATGTGGTCATTACGTCTAGCTGCTGGGGACATGACAGCGTGTAGGTGCGGTCCATTAGCTTCCAGATGACGGCTGGAATAGCCTCCAACCTCGATGAGAAGATCCCTTTCTCCATCAGGACCTGCCGGATCCCTAAACGTTGCCATCTTTGCGTGAATATCCGTCGAAGTGTTATCGCCGCCAGGCAATCCCAGAACACGTGATGTAGGTCTACATTATCCCGCCGAAGACACGTTCGGTGCGGGTAGCCAAAACTCCGCACATGCTGCATATACATCGAAAGAGCTTGAGCCTTCAATCTGTACAGTAGTTGTTCGCCCCACGGTCCCTCTCCCGGGATGTTCCGAAGTCCCGACCATTGCCTTGTCGCCAATCCAGTGGCTGCGTCGGGGCCCTGAGTAAAGCTTCTGCTCTGAGGCACCTGTCCTCGTTGAGCCGTGCCTTATATTGTCCCCGGGTCATGCTCCACCTCCGCGCACCTGCCCACGGACAAACCTGTCTGGACAGCTGTGGGTGAAGGTGTATGTACAAGACTTGTCTGTCCGTCCCCATTAAGCTGGTGACGGAGTGGAGAAGTCGGGCTTGGTCCGGGACCTGCACTACGTGTAGTTCAGTGCGACTGGAGCTGATGATCGCTGTAGGCGGGTCTGTTCCTTTCACCTTCACAATGAGCGGGCTCTCCGCTGGAATCGATTCGAAGCGCACCTCCCACTATCCATGAAGTCGGTTGAGAATCCCCGGAAAATTGATAACTAGGAGATAAACTAGTCGCTCGAATTGCCGCCGAAATGCCGACGTGAATTGTCTCCCGCCACCACGGGCTGTAAAAACTACCCGTCCTTGGCCGATGGCCGACCAATGCATTATGTCCCTCATTTGTTTACCCTATTTGTAGCCCTCGCAGCTCCGATGCAGCTTTACTGATGCCACCATGTCTTGAGAAGAGGACCAAGTCACCGATGTTTGCCAGTGGAAGCCACTCCAAGCAAGTGTGTCCGACTTGTCTGCGCTCAGCACCGTGACGTGCAGCCAGGACCGAGCCCAGCAATCCCGCAGCCTTCACTCTCAACTCACCCAGCCCCACTCGGCGGTGTGCGCCCCGAAGTAGCTGGCCAAAATGTGCAAAGTTCTGACCATAGCTGGCCGTTCCCGATGGTCTGCCTCTCCATCTCATTGGGTGACCAGCACGGTACCGGTACCACACCGTGTTTGCTTGTACAGGGACTTTGCCCTGGCTGCAAGTCCCAGTCCAGGAGTAATGTACAGGGGTCTCGCACTGTTGGACCTGCTGGCAAGGACGTCCCCAACGATGTGGCACTGCCATGTTCCGTTGAGAGCCCACGACTGCACGGATACTGCTGACATGGCCATCATTTCCGTTTTGAGATTCGGCAGCGCGAGCCCCCCCAACTTGTGCGGAAGTTGCGCTACATCCGCATTGATCCACGCCCGCGATCTCGGTACTGACTCGACGAACGCCGCGTGCCAGATGAAGTTCCAAATCTTTCGTGCCACTCGAGTGAGGGTCGCGTTCGACGGCCAGGCGTGTCAGCCGATGTAGGTTAACTTCGGTATAATTACCGCTACTGCCACCCTACTCCGTTGATCCACCGTCAGCGTCTTTCTGCATGCCATTGCCAGCGTGCGGGTCAGCTGTCTCTCCGCGTTTGTCCATGTCACTTCTGGAGCGCGGTTGCTTCCAACTTGTAGTTCAAGATAAAGCCCCTGTTCGTTAAGTTCCTGAAAGACCAGCGACCCCGGAAATTGAGCCGAATCCGGTGGGTGGTGCGGATTAAGTGCGATCACCAGTGTTTTGGCCTCATTGAGGTGGAGTCCGGAAGCCGCTGCGAACAGCCCGGCGATTTCCATGAGCCGTGCTACATACTGTACAGAACATAGGTATGATGCAGTATCATCAGCGTATCCTCTAACTCGAAGCTCAAAGTTCCGCCCTGCACTTCCCACGCGAATGCCTGCCAGTTGGTTATCCCGCTCAACCGGACGGTACAGAGGATCTAGTGCCAAGAGAAACAGAAGTGGGGCCAGCGGGCATCCCTGTCTTATCCCACTGGTCACGGCAACCAGACGTGACTTGACTCCGTTAGCGATGAGCCCTACTGAGGTGCCGTCGTGCAGGTAATGTATTGCTTGAACGAACCGTTCCGGGAATCCGTGTTGACGTAGAATTTCCTCTAGATATGGTCGTGATAGCGAGTCATATGCTTTCTAAAAGTCCAGAAGAAGCGCAGTTGCCGAGGCCTGGTCATAGTCTAGCCCCGCCATAATTTGAGCCACATCAAATAGATCGATCGTCTCATGAATCGTGCGTCCCTGAACGAATCCATTTTGATTCGGGTGAATGAGCAGCGGTAGTACCCTGCTGACCCACGTGGCTAAGCTCCTCGTGAAGATTTTGTAATCAGAATTGAGGTGGGCCAGTGGTCGATAGTTCAATGGATTTGTGCTATCCCCCCTTTCTTCAAACAGAAAATGCGGCTTCAAGGAATGACTTGGGAAATTTTCTTGCCGTGAACGAGCCATTGATCAGTGTGGTTAAAAGTGGCACCAACTCGTTCCGCATATCCCGATACCAATCGTTTCCCAGACTGTCTGGGCCGCAGGCCTTGCCAGCTTTGCAGGCCGCTATGGCTGCCACAACCATATCTTCCTCAATCACTGCCGCCACCTCCGCCCTAGAGCGTCTCGTCTCGTTCAGGGTCTCCGTACACCCAGCTGCCACTGCTATGTCGGCGACTCTGGTGGGCTCCTGTTGGAAGATGGGTGACCTCACATCGGCCAAGGTTTCGGCTGCCTCATGCAATGCCCTCGTGGGCTGACCAGGCAGCGATCGTAGCCTCGGCACTATATTTTCGGCCTGTTTGGTCGAGATCCGGCGAAACATCTCTATAGTGGACTTGCCTTCGGAGTAGGCAGTCGCTGCGAAGAGGCGCCGCTGCCGCAGTTCACCCCACTTCCTCGAGCAGTCAGCTATAGCATTACGTAACTGCGCTGCAGGTGTCCGTCCGTCAACATCGTCTAATGACATAACCACCATCATGTCCGTAATTGTATCCATATCAGCTCCCCTTCCACTAGTGGATTCGGCAAGCCTCTGCTGTCGCCTCCGCAGCCTCCGAATCATCTGAGTATTGCGAAGCCGTTTGCGCTTGTCCTTGGTCGTGGCCAGTATCACTTTAACAATCTCAGTCTTAAATTGGTCCCACCATCGGATGGTATCATGTACTGTTACGTCCGGTCCGAGGCGTTTGTGCTGAAATTCCTCCAGCATTGTTCGCAGATGTTCCCGCACTGCCTCCTTCGCACAGTCTGGCGGCGGGAAGACTCGCTTGGGGCGCCTGACGCCGAGGGGTTCCATTAGTGGTCGTAGGTGTAGTTTGACACCTCGATGATCAGCCCGCACACCTGGGTGATGCAGCTCAAAATGAGCACTTTGTTTAAGTAACCCAGGCGATATGTAAAAGCAAATCAAGCCGAGACTGGCTTCCCCATGCCCCTCCACATGATAATGATAGGTGTGTGAGTCAGCCCAATGGTGTTGTCGTTGCACTACATCCATCCCCCGCGCGCGACTCAGTTCCACCGGGTTCACTAACGACCAACGATCCAGAAAACGCCGCAACGCTGGTGAATTATGCGCCGTCGCCAACGCCTCGTAGCTCCGATCCAATACCTCATCCAGTGTGCAGTTGAAGTCGCCCCCAATAGCAATCTTCGTCCCCATCGGGAGGTCTAACTCCTCCAATTCCCTAAAGAATGCTCCCCTGCGTCCACGTTGGTGCGGAGCGTAGATATTTACCACCACTAACCTCTCATCCCTCCATACCCCCTCCACCGCCATGAAGTGGGGTGACCAAGCCGTCTCAAAGAATGGCCGTACACTTCTCAATTCTCCATACGGGTTCACCAGGATTGCTACCCCCGCCTTTCGATCCCGAGAAGCTGACCAGTAGGAGAGCGTCTGCTGCCGCGCATCCGTCCGGAAGCCCCATTATTGAACATGTTCGATAGATACGTCATTGATTTCCCCGTCCTCCACGTGGGTTTCCTGTAAGAGACATATTTCGTGCCTCCCACGTGTGTTCACTCCACGAAAAACTCGAAGCCACGCCGATCTTCCTCTCGCATCTACCCCAAATCCATTGACATTCTGAGTGAGGCAGCCAAAAGTTTGTTCGTCTGCATATAACTGAGGAAGCCTCCCCGTTTGTGAACTTGGTGCATCCTGTCGTTTCCAGCGTCGCGCCTCAGCTCTTTGCAGCCGCCTGAAGCTTCGGCGTGTCCCCTGCACCTGTGCAGACCCTATCTGCCGCGGGAACAATTCTGTCAGTTTGACCGGGGCGCGGTTCCGACGAGAGCGCGACCGTCGATCCATATCCGCAGACCGCCCCGACTTTGATGCCGATGTGGGCAAACCCCTCCTCACCTTCGTGACCGCTCGTGTATCTATGTGTTGTTGCCAGTGTGACGCTACCCCTCGAGTATCCATGGATCTATATTCAGGGGTGTCAGGACCCGTGGGTCCTTTATTTACGGGTGGAGGAGTGAAGGACTGTGCAGTGTCCTCCAACTCATCCCAGGAGACCCCTGTGGGCAGCTTGACTAATGCGCCCCAATCCTGTCGCATAATACCCTCACAGAGACGCCTGACCACAGGATAAGCGCTATACCACTGCGCCCTGCACCCCGCCGGGGAGCCCCCCATTGGGGTCGTCGTCCATTGACGAACTACGTACGGCAGAACATGAAGAACATACCAACGTGGCTCTGGTAGATCCGTTGGCCGTGTCCGATTGCTGAAACTGGGACAGCATTCTTGCAAAAACCCCACTTGTTCTGGTCTCCAATAACCTCCGCCTGGCGTAACTCGTTTAGTGGTACCGCTTCTTCCAACCACGTAGTGATAAAAGAGATAGTCTCGGCACTGTCCTCTTGACTTTGGCTGATGAATGATAGCACTCGGTGTTGCTCGTGCGTCGCTTCCATACATCTCCAGGCACATAGTTTCGAGAAAGGAACACTCTCCGCCGCCACCTCTGAGTGCGGGAGGTAAGCAAATAAGTGTCTGACGGCAGCAGGATGTCGAACATCAAAGCAAGGGGTTCTGCATCTGTTGCAAAGTCCGGTAACACCCCCGCTGGTATCGCGAATGTCCTGCGGTGCGATCGGCACCACTCCTCCAGCGCCGTCCAGTTCTCCTCGATGATAATGGCAAAGGTTGCCGCTTGAGTGGAGGACATCTGTCCAGGGTCCGACCCTCTTAGTATATACTCGAAGGTTTGAGCTGACAACCGTATACGTAGTGACAGTGCTTTGCGTGGTGGAGCTGGTCTCGAGTGCTTTCTGACTGTCTTCGACAACCATTCGGCCGGTATTGCAAAGTCATCGAGCTCGGCAGCGGCATACATACTGGCCATGGCCTCGAACATGCCAGACTCTAGTTCCAGCTCGTCAAAGGCCAAGTCGTTCAGGACCGGCCAACCCATGCGGTGGTGGGCCACATCCATGCGTTGGCAAGCCGTAAGGCACGTGCGGAGCGCCGCATTAGTGCCGTCGTTGTCCGCCGTTAGATCTAGAACCTTGCCATCCATTGTGACCGTGAGGCCAGTTGGGTTCACTTCCGTCCTCTCCACGTTACGGACTTCCGCCGTGTCTGACTAAGGCAGGTCCCGAACCCAATCATAGCGTAGCTGCTCAGCATAATCCGGATCTCCCTCCGCGTGCCATTTGAAAAAGAGCTCACCATGACGCACACCATAGAAGTGCCGCTCGTCAGTTGAAGGAGCACTATGGTCGGCAACACATGTAGGCAACCACACATGCAAAAGTACTCACTGGTGACCGTCCGTGAAAGCGCGTCATAGCATCCAGTCTCGTGCTGGCCTTCGGATCCCGCATCGTGTGCTGCTTTGTCCTGGTAGCTGTAGACCTGGGCGGGACCATCTCCGTTCTCATCAATGCTGATAACAATGATAGGCTACCTTAGATATTGTGCTGCTGCGCGAAGAACATGGGGGTCTGCCCAATGAGAAGCGGGGATTTTTGTAGCGACTGACCTTCCTCATTCATGATACCAGTGATTGCAGAGTTGAGTCAGGGCCGCGGCCGGCGTCTTTGGAAGATCAGACTCAGGCTGCATCCTGGCCAGTCCCACCATGGGATGTAGTATCCCCAAGTTGGTGTCCTTCTGCATGTTGATAATCATTAATGCATAGATGGCCCCTTTGCGGCTGTTCGCCTCCTTGCATTACGTCTGCCGTAAGCGATAACAGTCGCCCGGGGTGGTTGACCAACGTTGCAATGCGAGCAAGGCACACTGGCCGTTATTCGGGACACTCACTTCCGAACCGTCAAACCATGATAGCCAATATGCCGCTTGTACGGGAGTCTCCGATGTGGCCATGATGCCCAAACAGACGACACTGTCTTCCGAGTCCTGGCTGTGGATCGCTGCGAATGTTCGTTGGGTCAGCTGGTCCTGCGCAATGTCGGATTGATGGGAGTCAACAGTAACCAGTGAGAAAGGTACGTCAGATCCCGGCGTCGGCATGGATGGAGGTGTCGACGTGGGGGGCAGAGGATCCCATCTAACTGGATAGTTCGCCATCCTCCATATCCACATCGTTGCCCTCATCTTCCGCCGTTCTGACCGTCTGCTCACGCTCGTAAGTGGCCTGCGTGTTGGTCTCTCCAGTGGTGCGTAGAGATGCTGTCTCTCTCTGTTCGGTCGCGCCCGCCTTTAGTCCAAATGGTGTGTTTCCGTCCGCATCCACGTCCACGTCATTGTCTCCCGGCGCATCGGTCTGATAGGCATATCCAGCCCCCTCATTCCCGCTATCGTTACTCGACTCTCACCTCCTCCGAGGTTTCCATTAACGCACTGTTTTGGCCATGCAGCTGTTCTGCCTTGAATCGATCGAAACTTTTGGCCGACTTCTTGGCCGATTTCTTGGCTGCTTTGTTCTTTTCCTTTCCAGTCGCCTTCCCAGCAGTTTTGCCCGCCTTGTTGGCATCGTTGGTCGGGGCAGTCGAAGTGCGTCTGTTCTCGTCCTCAACCACCTACCCTGAGGCGAGACTGTCGGGGTCCCCGCTTTCTTCTTGTCCCCGCCATGTTCCTGTACCACCCTACTGGCTTGGGCAGCTCGTCGCTGTGAGGAGCGGCTGTGAACAATCGAGTATCCGGCCGCATCTGCAATTCCACTAGCTCCCTCCGAAGTATAACCACTGGGCTGGAAGGCTGCCACGTTCATTGTCGAGAGCGGCTCATCAGGCATCTTTTCCGTCGCCACCAACTCTTCCGCTCGTAATTGTAACGCCGTCAAGAACTATTGTAAGCCTTCCGCTAACTCATGTTTGTACGCCGCTGCAGGCTCGGGTCCATAATGCGCAATTTTACCATTTTATCTCCGCTGTAGTCGTCTCCTGGACTCCTCTAACTTCTTATCGGATTCCTTTCATCTACCAGCGTTATGACGAGAGCTGAAGCATCGGTAGCAGTAGATTCGCATATTGGTCTAGAAGTGGTGGACCATCACAGCCGTACCATCCAGATCAATATGTGTCAGGTTCCTCAATCCTGATGGGCAGGCCAGTGTGGTGAAGCACTTTTCGAAGAATGAGAAGATGGGAAGCGGCAGTTGGCCATTATTCTGGATCAATGACTCGGCCGATCCGATTATGAAGATCTGGATCCGGAGATGACGGATCGGGGCAGAAGTCATAACCATTCGGACGGGAAGCGACGAAGCTGACTAGGACCCAAGTGAAAGACCGCAAGGGCCGAGATCTGGATATCCTGAGACCCGAGATCCGAGTGAGTAAGATGAATCTCTGGGCGATATAAGCCCAGGACCCAAAGCCAAGATTCAGAAATATTCCTGTTCGAGGGTATTCTTGATTGAGGGTGGATCTATGATTGGCCACGATATGATGATTGCGCCACGGATCTGGAGAAATCAGGTGTGGATACAGCTGGGGAGATGGACCAAGGAGAGAAAGGACAAGTAGCCAGACCTGGCAAACGATTTGACGAGTAAAGGGCAGAGGAGATAGAGATCCAGGCTGGTATAGGCTTAACCTTTAAATCAGAGACGAATCTGCATTGTACTTCACAAGTGCCTTCATGCTCCCAAGAAACCGGATTACTTTGGCCGTACGGGATAATAGCAGGTTGGATATAGTAGATCTAGCGTTAGCTGTGATACCTGGATAATATATTGGCCAGATCATACCACCTAGTGAACTTATCCTACGAGTGCAGATCTAAGGTTAACCAGATTTACTACTTGTCTGGGTATACCTATCGCCTCTCAACTCTCAAGATCCCGCTATAGGAAGCGGCAAGATCGACGAAAAGGAACTTAAAGCAAGGGAACACACCCGCAAGGCAACCCTACGGTCGAATCTCAGATCAAGACCGCCAGATCTTACAAGCTCGAAGGACTCGCTTGTGATCTGGACCCTACATCGGACGTAGAGTGAAGATCTTCCACTACTACTCCGCCAAATCTTCACGTCTCGCCAAGATATTCAAGCTTCTACCCCTTGAACATCTCTGCAGTTACCAGAGGAGCAAGATCCCGCCCTACCGACGGGTTCACAAGGTGAGAAAAGTTCGGCAGATCACGGATCATCGGAGGGGGCCTTTCGATAGTCGGTGTCTGGGTACTGGTTGGAAGTCGGATCCAGCAATCTCGTAGATTTTGCTGATCTCGCTACACCATAATGGCGCGCGTGCCCGGATCTTCTGGTGACTCGGGATTTCACCGTGATTCCCAAGAAGATGTTCAAGTGAAGATTGAACCGGGGAATCAAGCGTTGACGGAAGTCGGATCGACGTCGACGCCGCTGAATGAAGCAAGATCCGCGGATCGACAGAGTGCTGGGAGGAACTCTGTCGACGGAAGGGAGCTAGATCCGGATCCGGATCTAGAAGAGAAACCTCTCTACCTCCCCAAGTTCCCTCGGCGACTCCTGCGGATCTTGACGCAAGTCAAGATCCGCTAACAAGCAACGAAGAGAAAGTGAAGGCAAAACGGTATTCATTTATTGATTCACCTGTTAAGTCAACACCGTACCTGAGATCAGGCCCGCTAGTCGAAGATCCGGATGAAACGAAGAAGAAGACGACGACTACGCAGGCGAAGATGAAAGCTCCAGGATCCGAGGAAGAAGACCGATCCGGATCGAAATCGACCTGGACCACTCGAGATCTGGAGTTTGTATACCGGTACAAGGCACTCCGCGACTTCCTGCATTGAGATCCCGTCATGAAGATCTTTGAGCTCGAGCAGATCGAGGACCGTAAACGCCGATGATGGCTCCGGTGGGAACGACGAGCAAACTCACGGAGGTAACGGATCTGCTACGTCTGCTCAAGGATGTAGGTATTGTGGCGGGAGCGTTCGACGCCGAAGCCCTCTTCGATCTAGATCTGAGCGTGATCCAGTCAACAGCTCAGGATCTCTTCGCCCGAGTCAAGATCATCGCCGGCGAAGCCCCGAGGATCCAAGACCCGGTAGCTTCACCTCAGATCAGCCAGATCGCGTCGTTCAACTACGCGTCGGCTGCGGAGGACGGATCCGACACCTCGTCGGAGCCACGGCGTATGAGCTTGGGACCGTCAGGTGCGTCGATGCTGAAGACGCGGGCCAAGGCCCAAAGGCAGGGCCCAGTGCCGCTGAATTACGATGTGACTGAATCGAACCAAGTGCAAGCCAGATCTGCCCAAAGATCTGCTAGCAGATCCCGTGTGAACGGTGCAAAGGAGGTGTCGACAGTGCCATATCAGGTGACGACGACCGCAACGTCGGACGGGTCGACTGGATCGCTGCAGCGATATTTTCAAGCAGCCCTGGCCCGGTTCCTGGCAGAGCGAGACGCCATCACTGCACCCTCGATGACAACAGCGCCGATCAATCCCGGATCGCGCGACGTGGAGATGGAATCGGTTGAAGGAGACAATTCTCAGGATGAGTACGACCCCGATGACTTGAACTTTCCGTCATCCGCTCCCGCAGCTGTAGCCACGACGACAGTCGGTACAGATGGCTCGACTATGATCTAGCGAGTCCGGATCTCGGCTATCTCAGATCTGAAGGAGTTTATCGGCAAAGATCAAGATGAAGATCGAGCGCAAACATAAATCAGCAAGGCCAGATCGGCACTCATGCGGGATCAAGCATCCGACGCAGAGAAATGCCTGACCTTTGCGGACCTGCTAGCAGGACCCGCGAAGAACTGGTATCGACAACTCAGCACATCTACCAGGAACAAGTGGCCGGATCTACTGCGAAGTTTCCAGATCCAGTATTATGGGCTGGGGGTATCTGTCGCGAGACAGTACTACCTCGCCCGCCGACGATCGGACGAATCGCCACTGGGATATCTTCGTCGTCTCAACGTGGCCGGTCTATGTGCAAAGTTGAAGATCAAGGATGGGGGATCAAAGGTACTGCGGGAACATGTGGATCATTTTATTGAGACATTGGGAGACCCGGATCTCGCCGATCGGCTGACACTGTTACGACTCCCGGATGCGGACGAACCCGAAGAAGAGCTACGTGCGCTGGACCGCGCCAAGCACTGTCAGAAGAAGGCAGCAGCTGGGTCTGGAAAATATCGGCAAAAGGCTCCAGTACCCGCTGCCCCAGCTAGACGAGTGCACAAGATCCAATCGCCCGACTCTGGATCCGAGTCGGATTCTGAAGGATCCAACTCTGACATTGAAGATTACCGCCGGATCTGCATAGTCGCCCCTGAAGATCGCGTGATTAAGGCAGGAGGCAGCTCAAAGAACCCTGATCTGATTTCGGGAGACCGCGGAGTCTACAGATCTCGGAATCGAGGAGATGGGACAGACCAGATCCGCTGGCAACAATGTGGTTCGAGGAAGCATACGGACGCCGGATGTTGGAAACATCTGATCTGCGAGAAGTGCGGCCGGAGAGGACATCCAGGCGATCAATGCTTCTACGTGTGCCACGGGTGCGGCGAGCTCCATGACGCTGGTAAATGTCCAATGGAGAAATTCTACAATCAGACCCGCCAGTGGTTCAATCCAGCCAAACATGGAGGACTGCTACCAGAGGAAGCGGACAAGATGTTAAACTAGGACGCTCGCCGGGTTAGAATTCAGTACGAGCCGATCGTTCAAGGTATTGCATTTATGCACTTGTGAACAAGATGTCGCTAGATCAAGGTAGCAAGATACGAGATCAAGTCGATAATACACGTGATCTGCACGGGATGTATGTTGTCAAGATGTCAAGTCTAGATCGAATCGATGAATATGCTAGATCCGAGGTCTCTTCGACCTTGGATCTACATCTCGGTGAGACCAGGGGATTTTGGAAGCAGCAGGATCAACATCGATGGTTTACACCCACTGAAGGTGTGATCGTCACTGAACCTCTCAAAATCAGCCGAATCGCAGAATTCCGCAGATATGAGGTCGAATCTATGATTCTTTTGCCTGAGCAGTCCCGTGGATATTGGAAGTATCACGCTCCGGGGAAATGGTTTCGACAGGTAAGGTAGGAGGCAAGATCAACAATGAGAAGGCGATCATGCTTATGGATAGTGGCGCCGAAGTGTCTATACTGGACACCACCTTTGCTCGTAAGGTGGGGTGCCAGATCGACCGAAGCTAGATCCAAGACTGCGTTGGTATCGGGGAAGGGGTATACAGAACGAATGGAAGGACTCGGATCAAGATCACGCTGGCAGGTTGCCTAGTGTATTAGTTTGAGATCTGGGTCGGGGATCTAGCTGGCCAAGACGCGATCCTTGGCATGGACTTCATGGTACTTGCCGGGCTGAGGCTGGATCTGGCCGACGGGACTATGTGTTTCCCTGACGACATGCGGATTCAGCTTTATGGACGTCGACCCTTGTACGGCACCAAGATGAGGATCGTGAGGGCAGATCAAACGACTTGGATCGAGCCTGGAGAAGTGTGGGAGTTGCCTGAGCGTCTGAAGTGGACAGATCACGAGAAGCTGTGGGTCACACGAGGCGAGAAGTGGGTGCCTACGGTGGTCCAAGGGCCTGGCCGATCTCAGTATCTTCAGATCACGAACATCAGTGATCGGAGGTTGCTATTAGATCATTATCAGGAAATTGGTCGCTGGCTGCCAGCGGACGGAGTACCGAGGCGCCCAGGATGTGTGCCGATTGGATCTCGTCGCTATCGAGAATGGCAGAATCTGGTCTACGAGGCGACTACCGAGATCTAATCCGAGACGTCAAGCGAGTTGCAAGAAGAGCCAATCGGACCCCTAGTAAAGAAACCGGTGTATCCCACGCCGCGTATGATACTAAAGAGGGATCGGCAGACTACGATCAAGGTCATAAAGGCCGGATCTCATGTGCCGAAGGGTGATCACGACGACCCCTATCTGGATCTGGAGTCGGTAGAGTCCAGGTCGCAAAATCGTGGAGAAGTACCGCGAAGATGTAGGAGGTTCGTTGTCGGATCCAGGGACTACGTCAGCTAGGGTCCCCAGATCATCTCCGGTGATGGTGACGCAGGCGAAGCAAGAGACGTCAACCGGGGATCTGCCTTTGGATATCTCAGATCGTGAAGTATCGAAGGAGGAGGTGGAATGCGAGCAGGTAGCGGTGCCACCTGGGTCAGAATCGGGTGAGCTGAAGCCAGATCCCAATCCATTTTCTGCGGCGGAAGAATCTCCACAAGAGACGTCGCCGTCGGATTCGGATCCGCCACTGGATGTGAAGATCCTTGAGGAGACGAAGCATCTGGCATCGGAGGATCCGCCACTCCTGCGACTAGAGCAATCCGACGCCGTGAAAGGACAAGAGTCAGATCTGGATCCCGATCCTGGTATGCAGCCGGCTAACGCCGATCGAGATCAAGATCGAACAGCGAGGTTGGAGGAGATCGAGAACGAGCAGATCTGCTATCATGAAGGTGGCGCTCTGTATGCGGAAGATATCGGAGATGACATGGCCGTAATTCCTGAAGTGCCATTAACAACCGAAGAAGTGAAGATCGAGGATATTCAGCTAGATCCTGGCGCAAATCATCCTGCGGAAGTGGAGAAATTACGCCAGGAGATGTGGAATAGCCGGCATCTGCTAATTGGCAAGGGCAACGCGCTGCCGCCGGCGGCGCGTCAAGTCAGGTGCGATGTCGGCGGCGCGAAGCTGATCGCTCAGAAGGTGCGATAGGTGGCACCCCAGTTTCGTGAAAAGCTGTCAGACCTGATAAAAGGACTGTTGCGAGCCAATATCATTAACTTGTCGACGTCGCCGTGGGCATCCCCGATCGTGATCATCGCCACGAAGAATGGAGTGGATATCTGATTGTGTATTGATTACCGACAGGTTAATAGTCTGACAAGGTTGATGATCTACCCTATGCCCCTGATTAACGACCTGTTGGAAGATCTCGACAAGGTACTCTGGTATTGTTTGTTGGACATGGGAAGTGGATTCTGGGTGGTGACTATGACGGATCGGGCTCGTGCGATCTCGGCTTTATTACCCCGTTCGGGCTCTTTGAGTAAAATCGGATGCCCTTCGGATTGAAGAATGCAACTCAGATCTACCAACGTCTGCTCGATAATGCGCTATATGGGCTCACCCGGATCCCAAGATCGGGTGAAGATTCTGACAGTGAATATCCGTTTGAAGCGGGCGAACCTGAAGATCCTGGTACGCCGTCAGTCCTTGGACGAAGATCCTACATTGACGATATCATAATCCCAGCGGATTCGTGCGCTCAGCTGTGCGAACGAGTGAAAGCTCTACTGGGGGCGTGCAATAAGTGGAATCTCTCGATCAGTGTGGTGAAAAGTTATTGGGGAATGCGCAAGGTGGACTATCTAGGCCATCGGGTGTCGAAGGATGGGCTCGAGGCATATCCGAAGGATCTGGCAGCGTTGACAGATCTAGCTTCCCCGGGATCGCTCCGAGCCATGCAGTCATTTCTGGGTAGCTTGAATTATTACATTCGATTCATCGAGGATTACACAATCTTCGTTGCTGTACTCTATGAACTACGGGAGGTAGATTTTGCTGCGATGGCGAAATCGGACGTGCGGACCAAGATCGAGCAAGTCTTGACGTCGGAGACCTTAGATCCGGAAGAGGTGAAGCTGAATCCGGATCCAGATCATAAGGGTCCGGACGTGGACTCGTCTTATCTGAGTAAAGAGCCTCTCGAGAGGATCGAATCCCGATGGATCCGAGCCCACCGAGCGTTCACTGAGCTGAAAAACAAAGTCGCGACAAACCCGATCCTTCGCCACTTCGATCCGGATCGCCAAGCTACGGTAGTCGTTTACGCGAGTGATTGGGCTGTTTCAGCAGCTCTGATGCAGAAACATGATGAGATCTATCATCCCGTCACGTTCGTTAGTCGAACACTCAAATGTATCGAGCTCAACTATGATGTGGTGGAGAAGGAGATCCTCGCCCTTCTGTGAGTCTTGGATCTAAACTACAACTTGCTCGTGGGATGACCTACCAGGATCCAGACCTGGCACTCTACGTTGGCCTGGCTTTTCAAATCAGCGGGCCTCCAAGGACGCCTGGGTCAGTGGGCCGCTCTGCTCTCGCCATGGACATTGGAAATCGTGAAGTGGTCAAAGGGAGAAGACGAGATCCTGGGGACTCTTTCGCGGCAAGCATCACGCCCCGATCCAAAATGGACGAAGTGCTAATTCGGACCGCGCCCAAGAAGGAACCCCGACGCCAGATCCAGGCTCCGATCCCGACGGTACAACCCGACGAAGAACTATATGTGGTGAGTTTTGATGGATCCGCACGTGTGAAACGTAGGGGAAGCGCCTACAGTGCGGTCCTGTGGAAAATATCCGAATGGACGGTGGTGAAAGCCCGATCGGTGTACGCCAAAGGACTCACAGTCAACAAAGCCGAATACCATGGGCTGCTGTTAGGCCTGGATATGTTAATCGAGGCCGGTCTGAAGAGATTGGTGATCTGTAGCGATTCAAATCTTGTGATCCGGCATGTACGAGGTGAGATTGACTGCAAGGCACCGGGATTGACGTAGCCGAGGCAAAAGGCACTGAATCGGCTTCAACAAAGACCAGATCATGATTTGATGCAAGTCAAGAGAGATTGGAACGCCAGTGCAGACAGCCTAGCGAGTGCGGCATTGCAAAGCCAATGTGGGATTGAAGTTGAGAAGGAATCTGACTACCAGATCTCGTCAAGCTAAATCGATTGGGGGAGGTTATCGTGGCGCGATTTGAGGGCCAAGTCGTGCAGATCTCAGCTGTGACCACCCGACCTAGAGCTAGGCCAACATCCACACCCCAGATCCTGCAGGAAGAGTATGTGAGAGGGCTCCGGATTGATCGGATCCTGAAGGCGCAAGACGAGGAGACGTAGATCTCGAACTTGAAGAGATACCTGATGGGAGATGTGTCGGAGCTTAGTCGAGAAAAAAAAAGTCGAGAAGAGGCCAAATGCTTTAGTCTCATTGCTGCCGATTACGAGGTGGATCTGAACGATCTACTCTTCTATTGTCCTCCCACTAAGTGGGCCGATGAAGATCGCGATGGATTGATGCGATTGGTGACGCCAGAAGCTCTACATCAAGACATCTTACATCACTATCATGCAAGCTTGGAGGATGGGACATCAAGGTATTGGTCGTACTTATCAGCGGATCCGAGATCGGTTCCACTGGAGAGGACTGTACAAGAGTGTGCAACGCTTTGTTGGTGAATGTGTGGATTGCGAGACGGGCAAAGGTAGGCCTACGATCTCGGGCGAATAGCCGGGAAACGTTCAAGCGACTTACCCTTTCCAGATCATCGCCATGGATCATATCCCTTCACTACGTAAATCCTACAAGGACAACACGGAGTTGCTGATATGGGTTGATCTGTTCACGGGATATGTGATCGCAAAGGCAAGTGCGTCCAGAACGGCCCAGACCATCGCCGTATCGTATGAGGAGTGTGGCTTTCGCAGATTTGGCGCCAGTGAGGTGATCCGGCATGATCGGGAACCAGGTTTTATGTCGGATTTCTTTCGAGCGTTTAACAAGATCTTGAGGCAGAGACAGAGAGCCACGATGGCATACCGACCTCAAGCTAACGGATCTGCGGAACGCATGGTAAAGACGATTACGAGAGCGCTCAAGATGTACGTTAAGGATCTCGACCAGCGAGATTGGGACGAGTACGCAGAGCGGCTTACGTTCGCAATTAAACGGCCCAAGACCGAATCCGAGGCGATACCCCTTTTTATCTGGTCCACGGGATCCCAAATCCACTCTTGAAGCTGCTATTCCTGTAGGCAGCACCAAGAGGCGAGATCGAGATCCGAGACGATGGAGATACCAGATCCAGAAGCACTACCAGCAAGTCAGATCCCAGGTCCGCCGCCGATTACAGGAGGTGATCGCAGATCGGGCTGAACGACACAACGATGAGGCTCGTCCCCACCAGATCCTGGCTGGATCTCAGGTGTGGTTATACCTAGATCGGGTAAAGGAAGGCTGCGCTCGTAAAATAGCCCACCTGTGACACGGACCGTTCCGAGTAGCGGACAAGATCAGTGAACATGCGGCGAAACTCGAGATCCGTGGAACTGACTATCATCTATTCCCGATCGTGCATGTGTCCAAGCTAAAGCTAGTGAAGGAGTACCCAGATCACCCCAAAATCCGGCAGACCGTAGATGAACAGGGTCGCGTAGATTTCGACGAGATCCTGCTACCTGAAGATAGCTGGACCCCAGATCTTGGATCCGACGAGTTCGAAGTGGAGAAGATCACAGATTTGCGATCCGGCAAGCGAACTCGATATGGTCGAATCTATCGCAAATTCCTAGTCCAATGGCGTGGATATGACGAACCGAGCTGGGTGGATGAGGCAGATCTGAATTGTGGAGCATTGCTGTATGAGTTCGTGCGGGATCACAGAACCGGAATCGGTTTGGCGTGATGCAATCCCATTAAGAATAGCCCTAGAGGCGTCTACTTGTGTGAGTTGGTCACGCTAGTAGAGAATATGTGGAAGGATTCACAAAGAGGTTGTGGATCGGAGGACGGGAATTTATGCTCATGCGTTCTAGCGAAGTGTACATGCAAGATCAGGGATGGGTATGCAAGATTCAAGAAGGAGAAACTCAGATCTGGAGGCGAAGCCTCTAGCTCCCGGGATGTCGGACAATGTCACGATCAGATCCCGGATCTATTAATGTCAAGAGGGGATCTGGAAAGTACGTGGATTACGAAGTTACGAAGATTAAACAATGAGTTGACGAGGTCTGCCTACATTACGCTGTCACGAGTTACTACCGAGGCTGAGATCTGGCAAAAGAGGGGAGTGTCTGGGCCCAATCCGAATGGTTAAGGTGCGATCCGGCATCTTGAATATGTGGAGAGCTCAGATCATAAAGTGACGGTGGCAGATCCACCGGATCTGGCGACTCGAACGTTGAAGAACTTGCCGGTCAGGCGGGGGACTTGATAAGCTGGATGACGGGCCAGGTCAGCCCGATATTGATTACGCCATGGCTCTACCGCGCCAGTTTCACGCAAAACTTCCAGCAGGGTGGTTGGTTCAGGACGATTGAGATTTGGATCGGCCAGGTTAGCCTTTCGGGCCTCGGATCCGGGGTACCAAGTCACTTTGTCGCCACGCGTCGGTAGGTAGAGGAAGAAGAAGTCCAGGAGGATATCCATACCACACCAACCTTCCTGCATCGCATAGATCAGGACTACGAGAGCACTCTTCCACAAGGACCCAGCGTGACTGCGACGGTTGTTCCGCTGCTTGTTGAATGAACCCATCAACGGCAGATCTCGCAGTTTGTCTTTGGAGATTGGAAACCTGTGGGTGCTTCCCAAAATCGCATCAAGATAAGTTTTTTCAAACTGAACATAGAGGTGGATGAAAGATCCAAGACGACCTTTTACATCGGCACGAAAACTGATTGTCCGATTTGGATTCGCCAATGCTTTCCAGGGTTTTGCCGCTCGGAGAGCTTCAATGTTGGGCTGGTCGATGAGATCATCACTGTACTCAGTCATCGGGATCTCCACAGCATCACGAAGAAAGCGCCAAACTGGCCGCAGTGGCAGATCTGAAAACAAGAGAGTGACCTTCATAGAGATGATGGCCACGCGATTTAGTTTCTCCGCGGCCCAGGGGGCGATTTCAGTGATAGTAAGAGTTCGAGATCTGATTCGCTCAGGTATGAATGCGTCATGGGGACCGAACGGTTGCTCAGGCAACATGTCTGACAGGTCTGCACTCAATGTGGATCCACCAGCCGCTGAACCGGATCTGGCCGGAGTAACCGGAGAACGTGTCGATCCAGAGGCAGATCCAGTAGAAATGGACCCAGCAGGAGAAGTCGGATTCGATTGGCTGAGGTCGATCGCAGCTTGATCTGCCGCCGAAATCCCAGATCCGCTGACCCCAGATCCAGTCGAATGGCGAACCCGAGCGGAGTGAGCACGACGTCGGGCCGCCGATCGAGATTGGGCAAGAGCACGCCAAGTGTCTTTGTCCAACAATTCGTCCGCAATCTGGGCATCCACAGGATCTTCAGGGGCCCCGTCGTCGTCGTCATCCGAGCTACCGAAGACATCCTCCATGGTCTTGCCGTGAACCCTGGCTTGGGCATGGAATTGAGCCCCAATTTGGGATCGCCCTTGGGATCCTCATCCTCCTCGCTGTCCTCGAAGCTGCTGAATAGGCCGCTCGACGCAAGTGTTTTTTTGCCTTGTTTTTGGATTTGACGCCCCTATCTTTGGATTTGGTGGCCAGGGATTGAGATTGAGCCGGATCGGTGTCTTGAATCTGCTGGAGTTCCTTGGTCAAACGGGCAAATTCGGATTGGTCGGACGTCAATCCGGATCCGGCCTGCGTACGTCCCGGAGATTTAAGATCGGACGGTGTTGGCCCAGGATTGGGGCCCGAAAAATCACTGTGCACGGATCCATGCGACGATCCGCCACCGGATCTGCTGACATAGTCCTGTGTAGCGATTTCCTCCTGAGTCGCGCGTAACCCGTCGCGGATCCGCTCCAAGCTCCCTTCAGACGCTTGGGTGGTGTAGGTAGCAGAATCCAACTCCCTCTCTAGTTCGTGGATTTGCGACTGGAGTCCCTCGATCTCAGATCCGCCCTCTTGGACTTCACGGAAAAGATGGTCGCTGGAATCTCGTAGCCGATCCCGTAGGTCCTACGTCCGCCGCAGACGCCGCTCCAGATCGTGTGGCTCCAATGCCTGATCTTTGACCTGGCGACACAGATCCCTAGTTTGGGAATTTCTCCAATGTTCCCAGCCTTGGATCTCCATCGCTTGGTCGTGGATCTGCTGCCGGAGAGTGCGGATCTGGACGTCGGTGGTCGAGGCTCTGCCGTCAATGTGTTAATCTGATTGGAGAGCGCCCGGACGAAAGAACGTAGATCATCCACCGAGGCAGGCGGAGCCGAGGACGAACCAGGAGAAGCCGGAACGGAAGGCGATGCCCATCGCTTCGGCCGGTACGCTTGGATGGTACCATGGGGAGTGAGTCTGGGGACTCACATGAGGAAGTGTGAACGAGGATGGGTGCGTGCAGTGACACCGTTGGACGGCGACAACTGAGCGCAGGAGGCGGCTGTGGAGAAGCACTTTTCAAAGAATGAGAAGATGGGAAGCGACAGTTGGCCATTATTCTGGATCAATGACTCGGCCGATCCGATTATGAAGATCTGGATCCGGAGATGACGGATCGGGGCAGAAGTCATAACCATTCGGACGGGAAGCGACGAAGCTGACTAGGACCCAAGTGAAAGACCGCAAGGGCCGAGATCTGGATATCCTGAGACCCGAGATCCGAGTGAGTAAGATGAATCTCTGGGCGATATAAGCCCAGGACCCAAAGCCAAGATTCAGAAATATTCCTGTTCGAGGGTATTCTTGATTGAGGGTGGATCTATGATTGGCCACGATATGATGATTGCGCCACGGATCTGGAGAAATCAGGTGTGGATACAGCTGGGGAGATGGACCAAGGAGAGAAAGGACAAGTAGCCAGACCTGGCAAACGATTTGACGAGTAAAGGGCAGAGGAGATAGAGATCCAGGCTGGTATAGGCTTAACCTTTAAATCAGAGACGAATCTGCATTGTACTTCACAAGTGCCTTCATGCTCCCAAGAAACCGGATTACTTTGGCCGTACGGGATAATAGCAGGTTGGATATAGTAGATCTAGCGTTAGCTGTGATACCTGGATAATATATTGGCCAGATCATACCACCTAGTGAACTTATCCTACGAGTGCAGATCTAAGGTTAACCAGATTTACTACTTGTCTGGGTATACCTATCGCCTCTCAACTCTCAAGATCCCGCTATAGGAAGCGGCAAGATCGACGAAAAGGAACTTAAAGCAAGGGAACACACCCGCAAGGCAACCCTACGGTCGAATCTCAGATCAAGACCGCCAGATCTTACAAGCTCGAAGGACTCGCTTGTGATCTGGACCCTACATCGGACGTAGAGTGAAGATCTTCCACTACTACTCCGCCAAATCTTCACGTCTCGCCAAGATATTCAAGCTTCTACCCCTTGAACATCTCTGCAGTTACCAGAGGAGCAAGATCCCGCCCTACCGACGGGTTCACAAGGTGAGAAAAGTTCGGCAGATCACGGATCATCGGAGAGGGCCCTCCGTTAGTCGGTGTCTGGGTACTGGAGGGAGGTCGGATCCAGCAATCTCGTAAATTTTGCTGATCCCGCTACGCCACACCGGCCTGTCAAAGCGAATGAGGTAATAGCCCGTGGTCGACAATGTCGAGGGCCTCGGTACGAGGAGCTTCCACATCCAGCACATCACATTGTGCTATGTCAGCCATCGCGAGCGTAATGTCCACTAGCGACAGCGAGCTGGCTCCAAGGATTCGAATGGCATATTGTTGCTTGAGTTGGGCTACAGTATACGTACCATTCGCTGGACGTGCCTGGTTGCTCGTCGAGTCCAATAGCGTGGTCGTCGTCTGTTGGATCTTTAGCGTGGTGCCCTCCCAGAACTGTGCCAATCGTGCCGAGTAGAACACCACCGTGAGGGTGTGCCTCCCATCGAACGAGAAAAAACGTTTTACACCTTTGCCAGTCGTGACATCATTGGAATGCCGTAATTAGCGCCCGTGTTTGCTATGGACAGATCCTCCAAGATGATCATGCGCGCCGGCCGGCGTCCCCATTTAACTCCAGCCGGGATGTCCGCCGTGAGTGCATAATCCTACTAATGGCTGTGGAAATCCTCAATGATTGCATGCTGAACCACCGGGAGCGTGGGTTTGAGAAAGCTGGGTGGGTGGCGCAGTTCAATATCCCCCTGCAGATACGCTAGGAACGCACGTGCCTCCAGTGGGTCTGCGCGCGCAGATGAGTATCATCTTGGACCACATAGGTCGCCTGCGCCGTTTTCACCAGCTCCTGCTGCTCGACTGTGAGCTCCGGCTCAGGCGGTCCGGTCCAATCTCGGTTTCTGGTGGATTGAATGCCATACGCGTCCAGGGGATGCGTGCCTTGCAGTACTTGTGCCCAGGTGCGCGCCTTAGCCTTTTCCTTGGGAAGAGGCTGGTTTGTGGCCTGGGCCATTCGCCCGTGCCTTCGGTGACAGTCGAGCGCCCAACTGTCCGGCCTGTTGGCCCTTCGCGAAAACCTCCACCGACCCCTCGCGTGGTTGTGGTGCTTTCTCTTCTAGCCTCTGCTCTCCCGGGTCTGGAGGCTTGGGGTCAAGAGGTCCTCCTCCTGGAGGCTCCTCCGCATGCAGCAGCCCTTCTCTGGGGCCCAGCATGCTCGGTAACGATCGGACGACAGCGACCTTACTTAACGTATGTGAGCCGTGTGTTATTTTGCACCAATGGACGTTCACTTGTCAGCTAACCAGCTGATTTGGGAGTGCGTGTTGACAATCTCGTCGTGGACTTCTGGCACTGCAACGCCACCGGTGTGTACTCTGGGGTTGTGGCCAATGGCCGCCCCAAAATTCCCATAAGAGCCGATATGTCTAGACCTTCGAGAGTTGATATGCCTGACATATCCCGCCGCCCGTCTGGTGAGACGTAAATCTGGTCTCAATAAAGTTCTGAGGTAATACCATACTTTCGGGCAACTGCACAAACTATATCTTATATTTTGTATTGGTTAGTACCTTGAGTCCATCACCTTCCCTTTAACCTGCCCCCTCGCATAATCTTTGACATACATCAGAGATCATCGACAGTTTTTACCTGTGCAGCTTTTATATTTAGAGACAAATTTAGAGATTGCATATGATACCCCCTTATGGTAGTTTAGGGTGGCGTCCAATGGCAACGGCGACATTTCCGACGCTTGCAACATCAAGAACAGCGTTCGTGGACTCGCCCCAACGGGTAAAGACGGTCTCGTGTCATTCACTTCTGTGTTTTCAGGTCATTACACAAGGCGTGCCACTCTGAGTGGCCCACTCACATTCATATTTTGGGCTCATACATGTTGTATGGTGCCGTTGTGTGACGGGGTCACACAGCACCTTGCGCTTGAGGAAGTAAGAGCTTCCGAGAGTATACAAACTCTAAGTGAACGGCAGTTCACGTGTCCCTGGTCTGAGGGGACGAAGTAACCAGTTAAAGGTACGTTTAAGACTGCATGTATTTATAGGTAAGGTTAAGCTTGAGCTAATACAAACTTTAAGTCACCTATAGTGAAGCTATGTAGATATCCAATGGTTGGCTCAGCGAGCCTCTAGTACCATGTACCATGCACCAGGAAGAGTGACACGTCACTTTTCATGTAACTAGGGTACACTTGGGTTGTACCCCGTTACATCCTCCCCCACTTAACTGCGAATCTCTGGTTTGATGGTGCCGCAGTTAGTCATTTTTCTTGCAATTTTTAGACCGTTCTGTTTTCAATCGAAATACTGTACAATATCACCGCTAAGAATTCCAGCTAATTACACGCCTACAATACCGTTCAGAAAACTATTGCAATCTGGCCATGTATGTAAAAAAAAAATAGACCTCAGGTGCTCGGTATTAAGATCGTGACCCTTAAAGATCGCCTTCACACATTATGGGGCAGCTCCATGGTAAAGCGACGTACCTAAAATCCACGATCTCCTTCCTCAATGGTACGTGGCCTTCTCTGCTATCTCCCCACTAGCCTTGTCGATCTCAACGCAATTGTTATGTACAGCCTCTGAACGAGACGTGAATAAACTCTGGGAGAGCTTCAATGACGTGGCCGAGGGTTTCGGTCTGAGTCAGGACGAGTTGGTGGAAATCTGTCGCTCCATGAAGCAGACGCTCGAGATCCACGCGCGCAGCGAGATGGACCAGCTCAGTGCCGCGCTCTTCATGGCTCTGGACACGGACGAGGTGATGCGGGTCGAGAACAGCGAAGGTTTTAGATTTTCTACTGATATTGTCAATTTCCCTTTCTCGATTAGAATGGACTGGTGGACGCACTCGAGTTCCTCGGCACGATGGCGATGATGTCGGCGATGCCCATCCCACAGAAACTCACGTGTACGTGGCCGAACTTGAGATGTTTGAAATTGTTTAACTGAAAATTACCTACAGTTGTGTACAATTGCTACGACTTCAACGAAACGGGCCAACTGTCGCTGGACGAGCTCACATTGGCGTTCAAGTCGACACTAACGGGTCTTTGCAAGCTGTGCGTGGGTCTGTCATGTCCGACAGAGCTCGTGCTGGAAAATCTGGCTCAGCACGCCTTCCAGAAGGCTCAAAAACCCGGAGTTGACGCCTTCCTTTCACTACCGGAGTTCTTACGCTTCGCTGACACTACACCCGAAGTGACTTCGTGGGTCGATTACTTCGATTGTCCAGAAGAGACTGTGAACGAACAGGACGGAGACGACAGTGATGCAGAACGAGAGGCTGCTGCAGGAATGTTGGCACCTTCAGCTCTGGATGATCAAGCCGCAGCAAGGAAGAGAGACGCGAGTCTACCACATGACGCAACGGCACCAGATGTAACGGTAGACAAGATGATCCCACGACGTCCATGGCAATTGGCAGTGACGAATGCGACGCCCAGTGCTCCACCCACGATCGATCCTCGGATGCCAGCAGCCAGTCTGGAGCTCGAGTGGGTCTACGGCTACAACAGTGATCTCCGCAACATCGTCCACTACGTATCCCCAGCCGAAGCGGTTTATCCTGCAGGCAGCGTGGTCGTCGTGTACGATACGGTGGCTCATCGCCAGCGGTTCGCTTGTCATCACTCTGGACTGGTGCAGACATTGGCTGTGCATCCAGCTGATCGTCGCGTCATTGCCTCGGGTGAAGCGGCTTTGGTACCGAAGATCGTCATCTGGTCTACACAAACGCTAAGCGAGAGTGGAGCAGGCGGCGGTGGCGGGGTACTGAGCGTCCTTCGTGGCTTCCATCGACGTGGTGTGTCACATTTGGCTTGGATGCCTAATGGACGGACTCTCGTGACTGTCGGTCAGGACGAATTTCACTGCGTTGCGGTGTATCAATGGGAGAAAGCAGTAGCAGCTGAAAGAAACGGTGACGTTGCGGACTGGAGTAAACAGGCAGATCTCATTTTTGCAGGACGTGGAGGTCGTGAGCCTGTTCACGCGTTGACAGTCTTGAATGGGCCGTCGAATCAGCCACAGTTTGTGACGGGAGGTCGACGTCATTTGTTCTTCTGGACGCGTGAGCGAGACGCACGATACTCGAGCTCTCACGCGTTATTTGCACGACTTCCAGGCGTTCTAGGACGTAAGGCGAAAGTGCAGACAATCCTGAGTTTGGTGGCTTTACCGGGGGATTCTGGCGCTATAGCAGGCACCGCTCGTGGGCAATTGTTGCTATTTGAAGGACGGAACTGTGTGCGCGTATTGTACGCACACGCAGCAGCCGTGACGACGCTGTTTGCGTTCCCTGGCGGCGTTCTCAGTGGCGGTAAAGACGGAAAAGTTCGCCTTTGGAGTCGTCAATTGGAGCCTGGAGCTCAGTTTGATCTGGTGGCGCTAGGAAGCTCTTCACCTCGTGTTCGCAGCCTCGTGGCTTCTCCCGATGGCGGAGCTAAGCTGCTGATCGCCACTGCAGGCGCTGAGATCTTCGAGATCGCATCGAGTGATGGCTCGAATCTTCACTTTGGTCCTGTAGTCTGCGGCCACTCTTCCTTCCAGCTTCATGGGCTCGCCATGCATCCACTACGACGTGAATGCTGCTCGGTGGGGGACGATCGCACGGTGCGTGTCTGGGACTTGTCAGCGCACCGTCAGCTTCGCATATCCGCTGTGGAGGCGCCTGCTCGAGCCTGTGCGTACTCACCTGATGGCTCCATTATCGCTGTGGGTCAAGGTGCTGAAGAGGAAGACGAAGAGAACCCCGCACCAGCAGATCCAGATTTACTGGCGTGGCGTCGAAGGCAACAACCAAAACTGGTGAACCCGAACAAGCAAGGAGCCTTCGCAGTGTTGAACGAGTCTTCACTGGCCGTGAAATTCGAGGCGAAAGACTCCAAGAGGGCCATCCGAACGCTACGATTCTCCGGTGACGGCTTTACGTTGGCTGTGGGGTCCAGTGACAACTGCATCTACTCGTACCACACGGAAGATTGGGCGTCCAAGGGCAAATGTCGCGCTCGAGATGCCGGTGCAGTCATCAACACGTTCGACTTCTCGACTACAGGAGAACACATGATGGCGAACGCTCGAAACCGAGGCGAAATGGTGTTTTTCGAGAGCTCTTCAGGCGTGGAGATCACGCGTATAGCGACGTTAAAAGACGTCGAGTGGCTGTCGTGTTCGTGTCCGTACGGTTGGGGCGTTCAAGGCGCGTGGCCGACGCGTAAGCTAGACGCATACGAGATATCGGCGGTGGATCGCTCGTCCGGTGTCGAGACTCCAATGCTCGTTACTGGAGATACACTGGGCTCTCTGCGATTGTTTCGGTATCCCTGTGTGAGTCCAGAGTCGCTGTGTCAAGTGGCGCGAGGAGCAGCTAGTCCAATCTCAGCTGTTCGCTTCACGGCAGACGGGAGCCACGTCTTAGCGAGTGCGCGAGATGAACGTTGTATCTTCCAGTGGCGCGTTGAGCGTGAAGAAATCGACGTTGATGGAGGAACTGGAGACGCTGAGGACGTCCCAGGAACCTCAGACGACGAGCGAGAGGTGAGTCACGGCAACGAGCGATCCGCGTTCGATGAGGCAGCGGCAGTGGGGGACTTTGCGCTTGAATTGTTGGCCGAACGACTGCAGGATCCGAATTATAACCAGGAGGACGAACAAGAAGAGAATGGAGAACAACCACCGAAGTCTACGCCATCAGCTGTATCAACTCCATCGAAGCCGTGGGTTAGTAGCAGTGTGCCGCCTTCAGAGCCGCCGAACGAAGGCGATTTGGAGCTTTCGACTGTGCCCAGCGACAGTTTAGAACTCGAGTGGGTCTACGGCTATCGCTGTCACGACGCTCGCAACAATCTCTTCCTTACACGCACCAAGAGCTTGATGGTCTACCCGGCTGCGAACGTCGTCGTGATTCTAGACACGAAGCTCTGGCTGCAGCGGCACTTCAAGCAACACACGGACGAAGTCACGAGTCTCACGACTCATTTTGGAAAGACCAGCAACGCGTCTCTGGAGATCGCAGCGTCGGGTCAAATGGGGCGTCTCCCTGTTATTCACGTGTGGCAAATCGACTCGCTCGAAGTGTTAGTGTCTCTGCGTGGATTTCATCGCCATGGGATTGCCGAATTACGCTTCAATTCTGCTGGGAATCTACTGGTGAGTGTTGGCTTGGATGACCGGAACTCGCTCGCCCTGTACGACTGGCGCAGTGGGGAGCTACTAGCTCACGCCAGTACGTCGTCGGTGGGCCGCATTCTTGGCTTAAGTTTCCAGCAAGACCCGGTGATTAAAGGCGCTGTAGCTGGCCCACCTGCCGACTCATTGAACCCTACAGAAACTCCCGTGACTCCCGTTGTGATCGCGACTGTGGGGATCAAGACTGCAGCGTTTTGGCGACTAGCAGCAGGTCGCACACTCGTTAAGAAGGACGCGTTGTTGGGACGTAAAGGTCGTCAGGGAGGCGCGCCGCCGTCGTTTTTAAGCGTTGTATACTGCGGTAAGGACGCGGTTGCAGGCACAGTAAGCGGCGATTTATTCCGCTTCAAAGGCACCGAGCTCTCGAGTATTGTACCAGCACATACACGAGGAGTGGCAGCGTTGTACAGTTCGACTGGAGCTACTAGAGGAATCGCAAGTGGCGGACAAGATGGTCTCGTGAAGCTTTGGAGTGCTGATCTGGAGTGTCTGGCTGAGTTTGGAGACTTCAATTCAGCTCACTACGCGATCCGCAGCGTCTTCTGGGACACAACCAAGGAGATGCTACTGGTAGGCACTCGAGGCAGCAGCATTCACCTCCTTTCGTCGCTCGACGGTGCTCAAATAGGTCTCAAAACTCCGGACGGGACTCCAGTGGCATCTCTGGAGACCCATGCACGCGGTGAGCTGCATGGACTGAGTGTCTGCTACGCTAAAGCTCGAGGATGCACGACTGGAGACGACGGAGTGCTCCGTATTTGGGACTTGAATCACCATCTCTTGATCCTGTCAAAAAAGCTCGAGACAAGTAGCCGAGCGTGTGCGTACTCACCCGATGGAGACTTCATTGCTGTTGGCTTGGGCAGTGGCGGGACTGGGCGACGGCACAAGAAGGACGGCAGTATGTTGGTGTTTGAAGACCGCGGACAAAGCGTCGAGCTCGTGTACGAGACTCGAGATACCAAGCAGTCGGTCACAGTGCTACGCTTCTCTCCTGACGGTCAGTCACTCGTATGTGGAGCGTTAGACGGCTCCGTGTACATCTACGACGTGCCCAGTAACTACACGAAGCGAGCGGTTTTCTCCAAGCACAAGGCACCGATCACACACATTGATCTGGCCAGCGACTCGCAGTATTTACGTAGCAACTGCAAAGGGTATGAGCTGTTTTTCGCCGACGTCACGACTGGGTCTCACGTGGCTAGCGCTACAGCTCTTCGCAATCATATCTGGGATACCTGCAGCACCATTTACAACTGGTCTAACCAGGGCGTGTGGCCCGTGGTGCCCACAGGACTTGACGCAATGCGAGAGATCACGTGTTGTGCGAGTTCGCTGCCTGGAGCTCCATACAAAGGCAGTAACGCTATTCTCGCTGCTGGGAATTCTCATGGAGCGATTAGTATTTTAAAGTACCCGAGCTTTGTACAGGGAGCTGGGGCCAAGACGTACTTCGGACACAGTGGTGCGGTGGCTCAGTTGGGCTTCTCAGGAGCTGGTGGAGCGCTCTGCGCCAGTATTGGTCGCTCAGATCGATGCATGCTTCAATGGAGACGACTGTATGGAGCCGGTAGTGGGTCGGAAACAGAGGTGAATGGCAACGTGAGTATCGCAAAAGACCCTGAAGAGGATCTGGATCTGGAGGCTGAGGGGCGATTCCTACCTGAAGCCTTCGTTAACGTCGGTGGAGGTGCTCAAAGCGACGTGACGCCGTGCGTTAGCGCCATGTTGCCTCCGTCAGGTGTCGTGCAGGAGCCGAGCGAGGCAGATGGCGTTGCTAAACACCGAGCGTTCGAGTTGGATCAAGTCTTTGGCGTGCGTACACATGACGCCCGACAGAACGTTGTGTATGCTCGACCGAAACGAGTCGTGTACCCGACTGGGTGTGTTGGCGTGAGTTATGATCGACGAGAACATCGACAGCAGTTCTACACGCAACATACGCGTCCGATCCTGTGCCTAGCAGTGTCGCCTTGCGGTGGATTCGTAGCTTCAGGAGAAATCTGCGCCCAGAACTTCGCGCATGAGAGACCACGTATCCACGTGTGGGAACCTGCTACCTGTACACCGGTAGTAGAGCTCAGTGCCTTTCACAGTAAGGCCGTGACGGCTGTGGCGTTTAGCTCACCCGACGGGAAGTTGCTGGCTGCTGTGGGTCAGGATGAATTCCATTCACTAGCTGTGTATCGCTCAGCCTCTGGGCGATGGTTTGACGGAGCGTTGCTTGCCAGCTCTCGTTCTACTCGCCACGCTGTGTTCTTTGTGTGTTTCATCGAGGATCCGCAGAGTGCAGGAGGCTGTCGCTTGGTCTCTGGAGGAGAGGACCACGTTCTGTTCTGGAAGATAACTCCACCAGCGCTTACAGCACGGGACGGCATCTTCGGTGCTCGGGCACAACGACAGCCAGTGCTGTGCGGCGCCTCGATGGGCGGACTTGTAGTCACTGGCTGCGCTTCCGGTCATCTGTACACTTGGGAGGCCTGTGCCGTCGCGCGAGTGATTCCGGCTCATACAGGAAGTGTGTACGCCATTCACGCGACGTCGTTGGGCTGTACGACGGGAGGACGTGACGGACACGTCAAGCTGTGGGCTCGCACGACGTTGACTCCTCTAGCTGACTTCGACGTTGCAGGTTTCCACCCAGCGCCTCATAACGCAGTGGTGCGTTCCCTTTGTTGGGACGTGGCAGAGGATCGCCTGCTTATTGGCACGAAAGGTGCCGAGTTGTTTGAGTTGTCTCGACTCACAGGAGACGCGATTCTCGTGTCGGAGAGCCACTTCGACCGCAACGTCCAGCTTCAGGGACTCGCAGTGCATCCGCTGCGACCAGAACTGGCGGTCACAGCAGGAGGCGACCACACGGTGCGTCTGTGGCATTTAGAAAAGCGTTGCGTGGTCGCAAAGACTGCGATGGATGGGGCTCTACAGAGCGTGGCATTCTCTCCGGACGGCAAGTGGCTTGCAGTGGGTTTTGGCGGGTCGGAGAGCAGCAAGAACCACAAGGATGGAGCCTTCGCCGTGCTTGATGGCCAAACCCTTGAGCTGCTGCACGAAGGACGAGATAGTAAGCTCAGTGCACTGGACATGACGTTCTCTCCCGACCTGACGCTGCTGGTGTTGGCTTCGGCCGATCACTGCGCTTATTTCTACTCGACGCTAGACAATTTCTCGCTGCGCTTCAAGTTTTCCAAGTCCAGTGGTCCTGCCACTCGCTTGGACTTTGCTGCTGATAGTAGCATGGCTCGAGTGTCGAGCGATGCGTTCGAGCTCTTGTTCGTGAGCACTATGGACGGCAGCCAGATCACGTCGGCTGCTAGTGCAGCAGACGTCACATGGGCGTCACACAAGTGTTTGTTTGCGTGGGCGGCGCAGGGCGTCTGGGACATCGCTGGAAAGCCAGACGACCACGTCAATGCTCTGGCAAAGGCGAACACGCAGGAGATGTTGGTGGCCGCTACCAACCAGGGCGAGATCCGTGTGTACAATACGCCGTGTCTGTCCAGACACACGGAGCAGCACAAACTACATGGCCACAGTCTGAACGTGGCCAACGTGGCCTTCACGTGTGACGACTCGAGGCTGGTCTCTATCGGAGCCAATGACAGGAGTTTGTTCGTGTGGAAAATAAACAAGAAGAAAAACCTGACAACTTCAACCGCTTCAAGATGATCATCCAATCAGAAGAGAGAGTTGGTTTTCAGCTTCTTTAATTTCTTTTTAACTAGACATGTAAAACAAAAAAAATGCAAGAGACAGTGTGGTCCGCAGCTTATGACTGCGTGGTGCCGGAGTTGGGAGGAGGGCCCCACGATCCACTGCCCAATGGAGGGAAGCCGAATCCACTACCCACTCTACCCGGTGGTCCCATGCTGTTCGCGTTTGCGACTCCCCCATTGGCGGTGATGGTCGACGCTGCACTTACACTCTTTGCCATCGTCATGTCGACGCCCACAGAGATCTACGCGAAGATACCGTCTTCCACTGAATCCCCTAGCAGCGTGTACTCCAGGATGGGGTCAAAACCCGTGACCGTCGACTCGCTCTAGATATTGTCATTGGTGTCGAGTGTGAGCTCCTGCGTATTGGTAGCGTACATACCTGTGGCTTCCACCTTCAGGATGAGATCCTAGTTAAAAAGAGCTGGCTCACATGAGCGCCTACTCCACCCGAGTACGTGTCGTTGGTTAGGTGCAGAATGGATCATATACGGTACTGATCAGATAATGAACAGATTCTGGGGGTTGCAACCCCCAGACCCCCGCGGTAGAAAAGCATGAACTGGAGAGCGCAACGGATCCGCTCGCTGGGCCCGCTCGGGTTTGCTGCGGCTACGCTCCTCGCACCCGCTCACTCCCGAAAACATATGTTTTAACTGTAACTGATCATACAAAAACCAGTATACAAAATCAGATCAGTACCGTATATGATCCAAACGGGTTTCTATCCGTGTCATTCTTGAGCATGGTGCCGTTGACAACGGCGTTGTACATGTATCATACAAGTTGTATCATACGGTATGATACAACGTGTAACGGGGTACAAGCCCCAAGTGTACCCAGGTTACTCTTCGGAAGGACTGGTACCTGGTACCAGTGGCTCCAGGAGCCAACCATTGGATAATTACATAGCTTCACTATAGGTGACTTAAAGTTTGTATTAGCTCAAGCTTAACCTTACCTATAAATACATGCAGTCTTAAACGTACCTTTAACTGGTTACTTCGTCCCCTCAGACCAGGGACACGTGAACTGCCGTTCACTTAGAGTTTGTATACTCTCGGAAGCTCTTACTTCCTCAAGTGCAAGGTGCTGTGTGACCCCGTCACACTTGGTAGCACTTGTAGTCAATCCACGCCAACGCGGGTAGACTACCTGAATCTCTGAGGTTCTGTCATCATGGACCGGAACAACTTTCCGCACCCGAACGACTCGCAGTTCGAGTCTGTTCGGAAGATGGCAGGCATCTTCGGGATGGAGGCCTTGCAGAGGCTGGAGGCGTCATCACCGGCCGAGCAGGTCGAACGTGTCAATGCGTTTGGCACTTACGAGCAAGGGCTCATCGCGCACGTGCGGGGAAACCTGCAGGCGCCGGCGGCTGAAAGAAGCCGCCTCACCCGAAGCCATTGCGGCTGAAGGTGAAACCGTACGAAGGGAAGGAAGGTGAGAACCTTCACTTCTGGGTTCGAGAGGCGGAGCTCGCGATGGACGCGGCTCTGATCTCGACCGAGCAACTCCGCGTTGCTTTCGCGCTCTCCAACCTGAGCGGTCGTGCCAAGAGTTGGGCGTACACGCGGGAGGCGACCTCGCCTGGATGCTTCACATCCTGGGCTCAGCTGTGTGAACAGCTTCGAGCCGCGCTCCTCCCGGCGAACTACGAGTATCGCCAGCGCTCGCGTTTCCTTTCATACAAACAAGGGAAGCGCGAGCTACACGAGTACATCCAAGAGATGCGAGAGCTCACGGCATCCCTAGTGAGCAACCCACTCAACGAACACATCAAGGTGACAGTGTTCATGGACGGCCTTCGAGTGGGCCCTGCGCGCACTCAGCTGTTCCGGTTGCAGTCAAGCACCCTCGAAGGGGCGATCCAAGTCTCCCTTTTAGAAGAGTACAGTCATCACCAAGCGCGTACACCGGCCTCAGCGTGGCCTGGGAATTCATCGCTGAATCCCAGTCAGGCAAGCCCCAGCGGACCAGTCCCCATGGAACTCGGTTCCGCCGAACAGCACGACATTCGCTGTTTCGGCTGCGGGAAGCTGGGCCACGTCAAGCAAGACTGCCCCGCGGAGAGACACCGCAGCGGTTCAACCCCAAGCCTGTTCTGAAGGGTCGCTGGCAGAAGCCACGATCCCGAGGCCAGGGGAATGCCGGAAATCAGTAGGGGCGGGGCGCCCTACTGGGGAAGATCTAAGTCTTCGTGAGCGGTACGCAGGTGGTGCGTACCACGGGGACTTAGCCCCTGAGAGTCTGCGTACTCTCGAATCGGCGAAGGTCAGTGATGGGCTGCTTGTTGTACACGGACGTGTACGGGGGTACGATCATCCCTTTAGAATTTTGATCGACTCTGGGGCGTCGAAGAACTTCGCACGCCGCCGGACGGTTGCTCGTAACAGCAACAAGTTGGCCGATGCTTTGAGGGAAAGCAAAGGCAACGGGGCCGTGTCAGTGCGACTGGCCGACGGGAACAAGGTTACTGTCCCCAACATCCAGATGGATCTGGCTGTCAAGTTCGAAGACTTCGACAGCCCAGAACAGTTTACTGTTCTCGACATGGATCCATACGATTTGATCCTGGGCATGCCATGGCTCGAGAAACACGAGCCGTGGATCGACTGGCGAGGCAAGGCCATTGGTGCCAGCCGCCCTGCAGTGACCGACAGAGCATTGTTGAGTTATGTTCCCACATCTGTCAGGGTCTGGGGCGCCGGCAAGGGCCGCCAAAGTACCGAAGCATCCGTCGGATACTTAGGAGTCGTCGACGTATATGACGACTCCGAGGGGGCTTCGAAGGCGGCGACGCAGACAAACGTCGGCCAAGTGGGTAACAAAGGTCCACAGACGGTCGCCCAGACCTTAACTGAATCGCAAGACGCGGGAAGCGCTTCCTGTGTAGGTAACATAGTTCCACAGAAGGTCGCCCAGACCATAACTGAAGAGGAAGACGCGGGGTGCGCTTCCTGTGTGGGTAGCATAGTTCCACACGAGGCCTCGAGTGCCTCAGATGTCAGGATCACGACATCCCCAGACGTGGGTAACGAAGTACCACGTCACGGTCGCCGTCGACGACGCCGCCGCCGCAAGTCAAGTCTGAACCATGTTCCGACTGGAGTCGTGCACAACGACTCGGAGGCCAGGCTCCTTCGACACCGTCGGTGGAAGAGTGTAATCACATCTTCGATGACGAGACCGGTTTACCCGTCAAGGCATCTGGTGTCCACTTAGAGCCGTTGCCAGAGGTTGCAGAGATACTGAACCTCGAGGAAATGACGGCAGAGTCTTTCCTGGCCAACCTCAAGGCTGGAGAGATTGCCGAGATGGTTCTCATCAAACACGATACCTTTTAGGAAGAGTTGAGCTCCTCCTCTGTCTTGGACGAAGACGTCCTCGAGGAGTTGAGTAAACAGCGTTAATCGCGCTTGGGTTCTGAGATTCTTGATAATCCCCAAGGATCCGGTGTATCCTATGGTGTCGGAGTATGCGGACGTCGTGACAAAGAACCCACAGACCCAACTCCCACCAGATCGTGGAGTACGGCACGAGATCGAGCTCGTGCCTGGCACAAAGTACTGTGTCATGAGGCAGTGGCCTCTCCCTCGCGAACAGTGCGAGGTGATTGATGCCTTATTCGCTGCGAAAGCGAAGGCGGGCATGGTGCGGGAGTCGAAGTCCCCGCCCTCGACGCCGACCTTCTGCGTTCGAAAGCCGAACGGAAAGTAGCGTCTGGCTCACGCTTATAATAAGCTGAACAACGCGACAGTACCGGCACAAACACCAATCCCACGAAAGGATATGTTGTTGAACAACATGGCCGGGTGCGTATTGTACAGTGCGCTGGATTTGGTAAACGGATACTACCAGATCCTGATGCGCGACAGCGACATCCCGCTCACCGTGGTGAGCACTCCAAGCGGCATGCTTTGGGAGTGGCTCGTCATGCCGCAGGGCCTGTCTAACGCCCCAGCGACATTCAATCGCTTGGTTACGCAGCTGTTCCGGCCGCTGCGTGCCTTCGTACAGACGTACTTCGACGGAAGCTTCGTCCATAGCCGTGCCGAGGGAGGCAAGACAGCCATGGAGGTGCATATTGGTCACTTCCGTCGAGTGTTGGACGTGATGAGAGCGAACAAGCTCTACGCCAACATCGACAAGTGCGTCTTCGCGTCACCAGAGATCAAGGTTCTCGGTTGCTTCGTCAGCAACGTGGGCGTTCGGACTGACCCAGACAAGGTCAAGGCCATTGCAGCCTGGCCGACACCCAGATCCCAGAAGGATCTCAGGAAGTGGTTGGGCTTGACCAACGACCTCCACAAGTACAGCGCAGGGTACGCGGGTCTCGCAAAACCCTTGTCGGACCTCCCGAAGAAGGACGTCGGCTGGCGCTGGGCTTTGACAGTGTCAAGGCCAGCCTTCTAGAGGCGCCGGTCCTGGACTTGCCGAACGAGACAAAGCCGTTCAGCGTCGTCTGTGACGCTTTCGATTATGCGAACGGTTGCGCATTGCTGCAGAACGATGCAGACGGACATGAACGAGTCATCTCGTTCCAGTCCAGGTAGCATAAGGCCACCGAACGGAACTATCCAGTTCACGACAAGGAGCTCCTTGCCATGGAGTATGCCCTCGTCAAGTTTCGGGTATATCTTCTGGGCTCAAGGCCCTTTGTGATCTACACAGACCACGCATCCTTGAGGACGGCGACCAATTCACCTCACCTCTCCCAACGGATTGCGAGGTGGCTGTCTTTCTTCGCGGAGTATAACTTCCGCGTTGAATACAAGCCGGGCAAGCTCAACGTGCTTGCTGACGCCCTGTCTCGGAGTCCGGACTACGAGTTGGCCCACATCACACGGGTAACAACGGACCTTTATGATCGGATACGCATGGCGTATCGAGACGATGAGGCTATCGCGCCTATCGTCAAGTTCCTGGCAGCAAGAACGGACGCAAAGTCTAATTGGCTTTCACCGCGGCAGCGTTACCGGCTCCACCGATATGAGTTGGTGGATGGCGTCCTCTATTACCGGGTTGAGCCTGGTGATCCTCCACGGGTGGTCGTACCCAACGACGAGGATCTGAAGTTTGACATCCTCGCGGAGGCGCACGATGTGCCCTCCAGTGGCCACTTGGGCTGTGAGAAGACCTTCCTGTCGGTCTCTCAGGCCTTCTGGTGAGCCCACATGTACAAGTGGGTCGCCAAGTATGTGAAGACATGCGAAACATGTCAGCGGGTGAAACCCGCAGGGCACGCTTCGGCTCCGTTACAGAGCCTGCCCGTACCTGCTGACTGTTGGAAGTCGATGAGTCTTGACTTCATCTTTGGACTTCCCGCCGACGGACACGGCAACACCGGGATCGTAGTGTTCGTGTGTCGGCTGGGCAAGATGGTACATCTTGCTCCGGTGCCCGTCACGGTCGCAGGCGAACAGACGGCACGGCTGTTCGTCGATGGCGTGTTCCGCTGTCCCGGTCTGCCCGAGACCATCGTCTCTGACCGAGACCCGTGGCTCACCGCTGCGTTCTGGAAAACGCTGCTCGGAACTCGTCTACAGATGTCCACTGCCGACCACCCGCAGACGGACGGCCAGACGGAGCGCGTCAATCGAGTGCTCAAGGACACTCTGCGCAGCGTCTGCGCTGGAGCTCCACGTTCGTGGTCGTCACAGCTCCCACTTGTTGATTTTGCGCTCAACAACGCGGTGCACGCGTCCACGGGGTTCACGCCGTTAAACTTGAACGGCATCCGCCACCCCAGAGTGCCTCTCACTCTTCGAGGAGACGCCGCATCCTCTATTTTAAGTGGGGGAGAGGCTCGGAAAGCCCTTTCCTCCCAGGTCTCAGATGTGAGACCGGTTTCTCTGCGGAAACAAGCGGAGTCCTTTATAGACACCAAGCTGATTGTGATCAGCAGGGTCCGCGATGCGATGGCAGCGACCCAGGACAGACAGAAGGAGTACTCGGATAAACATGGAAGAGGAAACTTAAATGTGTTTAAAGTGGGTGAATTTGTGTTACTCGACACTAGAAACCTACCGCTTGACACTGTCAGCTCTGTCGGCAGCAACAAGCTGAAGCACCGCTTCATCGGGCCGTTCGCGGTCCTGGCCAGACACGGTGCGTCGTACACCATCGACCTACCAAAGTCAATGACGACGCACCCGACGTTCTACGTTGGACGTCTTAAGCGGTACCATGATTCGCAGGGGGTTGCTGACTCGCAGACCCACCTTGGTCCAGCTCCTCGAAGCGAGGAGCGGCCTCTGACGCCGACTGGCGCGCAGGAGCGCGCACCCAAGGCTCGCGCTGGACAGCAAGGCTGCGATCGAGATCGTACGCCGGAGGGGCCCCGTGCGAACGGCCCCAGGGGCATACGTCGGGTATGCTGAGTACGCACCATACGCTTACGCCAGGGGTGCGCCAAAGGCGGCTCCGGACGTTGTTGCGCGTACTCAGCACGTCAGATCAAGCGGTAGGTCTCCTCCAGATCAGACGAGTGGGCCCGGCGGTCGACCCGCCCATGGAGGTCCGCTACCTCCCGGCTCAACCGGTCCAGACGGTCCTCAAGTCGAGCAAAGACCCCTCGGTTCCCGGTCTGGGCGGCAGCATCACCGCCAGTCCCAAGGCCTAGTGCAATCTCAAGCACGAGGACGCGTTGACAGAGGCGGTCCACCTCAGGGCCGTACGTCGGACCCGCAGGTGGAGCACTCGGGCGAGAGAAGCTCCCCGGAGGCGCCTCATACTCGTACTAGTACGAGGGCACCTCCGTCCCTGCTTGACTGAAACGGAGAGGTCCACTACCACGTGGAGCGGGTACTCCAGGAGCGGCGGCAGCGTGGTAAGCGCCAGCTCCTTGTGAAGTGGAGGGGTTATACCCCCTCCGAGAACTCGTGGGAGCCGATTGAACGGCTCCAGGCTGACTGCCCGAAGGCTGTCGCGATCTGGGAACAGAAGCGGCGGCAGCTTCGTAAGTAGTCCGGGGCTTCTTGCCCGAACGGGGTACGGACGTTGACGACACTCCGTACCAGCGCCCATCACGAGCGCTGGAAGCCGCGCGCTTCCGGATGTCCCTTGGCAGCTGCCGCTTGCTGACCAAGTGGACAAACCGAATGCGAAGATCGCGCTGGTCCAGAATTTTGGACAGCAGCTGATCTTCTTGGAGTTCCCGTAACTCCTTGGGTAGTACTTGAGAGTCTCAACCCACGCCCAGAACATGTACTCGCATGAGCTCCAGCTCGGACAGTTCTCGGGAAGAACCCAAGGGTAGCCCCATACAGGGTAGAGACCACCCCGGTTCTCGGGCTTCTTACGACAAGTCGTGAAGTCCTTCAGAGAGATCCGGTGTTGCTGAATCCGACGTTGCCGATGACTCGGTAGATGCTCGTCTCAAGCGGCGGGACGAAGATCTTCGGAAGCAAGCCAAGCGCTTGTCCAATGCTAACAGGACTTTCCGCGCTCACGTCGATTTGAAAGAGATGGACCTTGACGTCTTGGCGCTTGTCCTCGAAGGTACGTCACATTCTTGTTCGCAACTGCTTTGCAGATGTCTCGGTGTACTGACTTGTCCTGTTTACACATTTTATCAGGGTTCTCGGCCGGCGATTTGATCTGGGAGCTACCCGAGGTGAGTGGCCAGACTCGCACTATTCTTCGACGCTTGCACGAAACGGCTGATGCATCAGCTTCGGCCGAGGCCGTTGCTGCTGGTCTGGCTCGTGTAGCTTACTGTGAAGGTGATAATCTCGACTTGTCGCCGGAGGATCGTGCTGCCGCCGCGCGGCGTACTTCATCCGGTACGTCGTACGTCGAAGTTTAGAGGAGCAACTCCATGTCCAAGGCTCCGGCCATCACGTTCCGTAAACGTCTGCACGATGAGTCTGCTAGCGACGCTGACTCATCGGCACTTTCGCCGAAGCGTGTGGCCCGTGGTAAGCAGCCTGCCTGCATGCCGCAGCGCAAATCTTCGACGGCCACTCCGCGTGCTCGTACGCCATCTGCTTCGGTCAAGGCTTCTGAAAAGACCGTGCGGCGCTCGCAATCTGTCTCCGAGAAGAAGTCCGCTGCACCTGCCAAGTCCACGCTTCCAGTCCGATCCACGAAATCTCCCAGCAAAGAAATGCAAGCTCCAGATACGTCGACTCCATCTACACCATCTTCATCCTCTGCCGAGCACTTGTTCATCTCCCCAGTCTTCTTCAGTAGATTCATCTGCTGATAGTGCTTCTCCACAAATTGTGGTCATCCACGAGTTACCAAGTGCTTCTCCGGCTGTTGGTGAGTCTCCGGCACGCCCGTCACCAGCTTCCGAATTAAACGTCGTAGCGCATGACGTCGAGCAGTCATCTCGCACAGGTCGTCCGGTTCGTCAACAGGCTGCTTGGTCGTCGTTCCGCTCTTAACCCGGGACCTCTCGCACCCGAAGCGAGAATCATACCGCTAGACCACGAGGCCACTCCAAACAGATCAAATCGCATACAACCCCACAAACGCCCTACCGATGAACCAATCACACATACACACGCATCACCACGTCCACACACACCGCCGCTCTTTTTACCACCGCCTCCCATTTCCCAATGCCGCGGAACGTTACCATCGATGCTGCCACAGGTGTACAACCATGACCGACTACCGTCCTATTTACTGTCACCACGCCGCTGTAGGTCAGTCGAAGGCGTTGGTCAGGCCCCCCCAAGCTATAGTACTCCGCGTGAGCCTCGCTGGTTGATGTCGTGGTCATACTTCGATCGCTCTAGAGTCGTTTTAAGGTCGCCTCAGTCTAGCAGCCACTGGTCGGCTTGAACAGCTCCTGTGCGGACCATGAAGCGAGCGATGTACGTCGCAACACGAAGCAGACGGTAGCTGTCCCGACGGGAAGGCAGAGGAGGCCCTGCAGAGCGGAACAGTGAGCTGCAAAAAGCGGTAGAGTGCTGAGCAAAGACGGGGCCTCACCGGGAATCGAACCCGGGACCTCTCGCACCCGAAGCGAGAATCATAGTGCGATCAAGCCACAACCAAGCTCGACCAATACTGAAACAGAAGGCGACATTGTGACGGCCAGCCCCTGGAGAAGAGACTAGGAAACTACGAACCAAGATCGGCAGTTAAAGGACAAGATCCGGGCTAGATCGTGCGGCTGCCCGGGCGGATCAACATCGTCTGAGGAGCACGTGGTATGGCAGAAAGGCGAGATCAAGGCCTTACGGATCAAGACCAGCGACCCTGAGTGGAGATCCGGGCACAATAGAAGGATCGGCAATCAAGTTGAAGATCCACGATCAGGAGGAAGATCGCCGATATTGTCGGAAAACATCGGCCGAGGTGGATATTGCCGAGGAAGAAAAAGACCGACGATCTCTGTGAAGACTTAGGGTCAAGACAAGGATTGCCGATCTGGGCCGAGACCGACGATCGGATCAAGATGAAGATCACCAATCAGCAGATCGACGATCAAGGTCGCAGTTGAAGATCGCGAGAACGGTCGCCCGATCGAGAATGATGAGAGCCGAGCTTATCTGAGAATGGGATATAGAAAGGCGTAAGATGCTTACTGGGATGGGTAGACGGGTAACAGACTTAGAATAAACATCAATCAGCACAGAATTTACTTTGAAGTGCACAAGTGGCTTCTTCGCACCCGGGACGTCTTAAGGACACATTGGCTTGGACTCAAGTGCTAAAAGGAAGCTTAGGTAGTGGTTACTACCGTCGTACTGTGAGATATTGGTTAATATATTAGCCGGATTTACCTACACTAGTTTTAGGGAAATGAGCGCAAAAAAATCGGCTCGCTTTGGTGGGGGGGCTAATTTGCTCGACCGCTTCTCTTGCTCTTCGGAGCCCGACGCTGAGGCGCCCATATTCGCCCGCCAGCGGCATGGGAAGTCTCATAACCAATCTGGGGTCAGGGGCAGCATAAACAGCGAAAATGCCGGCATTGCCGGGCTGTCTGACCCTCCCCGGACCCAGCCGTCGGAAATGGGAACCAGAAATACAGAATGCACCTCTGTGTCCGCGGTCGAGCATGGTGTGGTCACCCACGGGGTGTAAAAAGCCTCCGTTGCTCACCGTACCGGTATAGGTGGTTAGCTTTATTGGTAACTGGTACCGCACTTGCGCCACTGCTGGTAATACGAAGGCGGAGGCCTGAACTACCGTGTTGTGAGGCGCTGTTGAGCGAGTCTTGCTCTCAGCCGACAGCCTTCCGGCAACCACACTGCATTAAATCATAAAACTCCGTTTGGAAGGTTTTAAGAGGGACAATTGGGAATTGATTCCCAATAAAATGAGATGCGTCTGATTGGCCAACCCCGTTACTTTTTGTCCTTTACCCCTATTCTCATTAGCTGATATACCGGTATTTTCAATACAAACTTTAATACTATTTTGTATTTCCCTATTTTAAGTGTAGAAGTCCCCGATTATCCAGACTTTGGTGCTTGACTGGAGGTCGGATCTGTTCCTAAAACTAAAGACCCCGCTATAGAACAAGGAACACGCTTATTTAGGCATTTTGGTGCTTAGATTAGGCAAAGACCCTAGACCAAGGCCGATCGTCCCTAATCGGGCCTTATTTAGGGCTACCTCAAGGGTGCAGAGCGAAAAAGTTTTTCGCTGCCCCACACATCCCGCGTCCCACCAGGACGGTCAAGTTTCACCGATTGGATACCTTCGGATCCCTGAGAGAGCAGATCCGGCCCGCCGACGGGTACACAAGGTGAGACCAAGTTCAGCTGATCACGGATCATCGGGGTATCCCCACAGTTAGTCGGTGTCTGGACCCAGTGTGTGAGTGCCGATCGGCCTCAACTAGAATTTGGCTGATCCCGCTACACCACCAATCAAACGTACACACGCATCACCACGTCCACACACACCGCCGCTCTTTTTACCACCGCCTCCTATCTCCCAATGCCGCGGAACGTTACCATCGATACCGCCACAGGTGCACAACCATGACCAACTATTACGGTGTGGTGTAGTGATTTCTGCGTCTGTGCCGACAATTGTCACCAGCCAAAGACCCGACGGCCTTCAAGTTGCCTAAGCCACGAACACAAGTGACTTGACGGTGCGAGAGACTCGACCGTGTCACTACCGAGTCTTCAACGAGTCTTTATTGGGTCCAGTTACGGTCAAGAAGTCATTCAATCCAGGCTGTCCTTATTATTAATAATGGGGCTGGCCGGATTCGCATTCAGCGGCCAAGAACTGACCAGCCACGGTACGAAGACTCGGTGGCGGTTGGAATGAGTTCGTGGAAGTTTCCACGAGCTTTTGAGTGCTCGGTCGCGGCCTGGGAAGGGACGTTGGAGGATGAAGAGGCACATGCGACGGCGTGAGCGTCGCTTGGCATGCAGCAAGATCTTTAACGGATCGTAGTTCACTTGATATTTGTATACATGATTAGGATTGCATATTAGGACATGGCCCGAAAGGGCAATACAAATACAGAACAGAATTTCCACTCAAGCACAGAGAGCGAGGTCCGGCTTCAAGGTAAGCGTCTGGACAAGCTTGCTTAAGTGTGTTATCCATGTCGGTGGACTCGAAGCTTACTAGCGAGGGTTCATCCGGCAAGGCTAAGAGATTGTGAGTGTATGGCCGATTATATATCGGAAGGTTTGCGTGACAGCTATATCTTGCCTATTTGCACGGTTAGGAGTGCTTGTATGTATTGCCTCCTATATATTCTTCCAACCGAGTGTTGAACACTCGGTGCCCTCGTAAAAGGCTTACCCGTACCTGGTACCATTCCGTTGTTGGGACCACGAGGATTAGGAACACCTGCTAACGTTGCTCGTGCTAATAGCGTGTTCTTATTCTAACTGGTTGGCCTATATAAGTAGTTTGCAAGGTCCAGTCTGTGTAGGTCGGTGTAGGGCAGAACTGAGGTCTTCAGGTCCGCCCGAACGATCGTTAGCTATCCTAGCTGACGTATTGTTGTGGGAACATCTCAACTACACTAGTAGCTAGAGTTCACGTGGGATTTACTACACCACAACTGGTGCCGCGACCCGGGAACAGAGTGTGACCATTGTGTACTGTTTGTATGGCCTCCCAGTTTACGAGCAATCAAGAGAAGAAGAACAAGAAACAGCAAGAAAAATGGCGAAAGGATCATCGGCGGTACCAGCTAATCCTGCCAAGCCCGGCGGAACACGCTACGTGGGTTCAAGTCCGGACGGGACGGCTGCACGACTTGCAGCTGTCTCCGAACTCTCGGTGAGCTTTGAGGATGAGGCGGACAACGACCCTGACGCCCATGATTACGAGGATTACGAGGATAAGACGTCGGCTGCATAGCCAAGTGCGACGACTCCGGAGACGACCACGTTATCTTCGGGGCTGAGCGGGGCGACGAAGTCAGTTTCGAGGAACCTCGCCGCTGGGCTGACCAGTGGCTGCTAGACTGAGGCGACCTTAAAACGACTCTAGAGCGATCGAAGTATGACCACGACATCAACCAGCGAGGCTCACGCGGAGTACTATAGCTTGGGGGGGCCTGACCAACGCCTTCGACTGACCTACAGCGGCGTGGTGACAGTAAATAGGACGGTAATAGTCGGTCATGGTTGTGCACTTGTGGCAGCATCGATGGTAACGTTCCGCGGCATTGGGAAATGGGAGGCGGTGGTAAAAAGAGCGGCGGTGTGTGTGGACGTGGTGATGCGTGTGTATGTGTGATTGGTTCATCGGTAGGGCGTTTGTGGGGTTGTATGCGATTTGATCTGTTTGGAGTGGCCTCGTGGTCTAGTGGTATGATTCTCGCTTCGGGTGCGAGAGGTCCCGGGTTCGATTCCCGGTGAGGCCCCGTCTTTGCTCAGCACTCTACCGCTTTTTGCAGCTCACTGTTCCGCTCTGCAGGGCCTCCTCTGCCTTCCCGTCGGGACAGCTACCGTCTGCTTCGTGCTGCGACGTACATCGCTCGCTTCATGGTCCGCACAGGAGCTGTTCAAGCCGACCAGTGGCTGCTAGACTGAGGCGACCTTAAAACGACTCTAGAGCGATCGAAGTATGACCACGACATCAACCAGCGAGGCTCACGCGGAGTACTATAGCTTGGGGGGGCCTGACCAACGCCTTCGACTGACCTACAGCGGCGTGGTGACAGTAAATAGGACGGTAATAGTCGGTCATGGTTGTGCACTTGTGGCAGCATCGATGGTAACGTTCCGCGGCATTGGGAAATGGGAGGCGGTGGTAAAAAGAGCGGCGGTGTGTGTGGACGTGGTGATGCGTGTGTATGTGTGATTGGTTCATCGGTAGGGCGTTTGTGGGGTTGTATGCGATTTGATCTGTTTGGAGTGGCCTCGTGGTCTAGTGGTATGATTCTCGCTTCGGGTGCGAGAGGTCCCGGGTTCGATTCCCGGTGAGGCCCCGTCTTTGCTCAGCACTCTACCGCTTTTTGCAGCTCACTGTTCCGCTCTGCAGGGCCTCCTCTGCCTTCCCGTCGGGACAGCTACCGTCTGCTTCGTGCTGCGACGTACATCGCTCGCTTCATGGTCCGCACAGGAGCTGTTCAAGCCGACCAGTGGCTGCTAGACTGAGGCGACCTTAAAACGACTCTAGAGCGATCGAAGTATGACCACGACATCAACCAGCGAGGCTCACGCGGAGTACTATAGCTTGGGGGGGCCTGACCAACGCCTTCGACTGACCTACAGCGGCGTGGTGACAGTAAATAGGACGGTAATAGTCGGTCATGGTTGTGCACCTGTGGCAGCATCGATGGTAACGTTCCGCGGCATTGGGAAATGGGAGGCGGTGGTAAAAAGAGCGGCGGTGTGTGTGGACGTGGTGATGCGTGTGTATGTGTGATTGGTTCATCGGTAGGGCGTTTGTGGGGTTGTATGCGATTTGATCTGTTTGGAGTGGCCTCGTGGTCTAGTGGTATGATTCTCGCTTCGGGTGCGAGAGGTCCCGGGTTCGATTCCCGGTGAGGCCCCGTCTTTGCTCAGCACTCTACCGCTTTTTGCAGCTCACTGTTCCGCTCTGCAGGGCCTCCTCTGCCTTCCCGTCGGGACAGCTACCGTCTGCTTCGTGCTGCGACGTACATCGCTCGCTTCATGGTCCGCACAGGAGCTGTTCAAGCCGACCAGTGGCTGCTAGACTGAGGCGACCTTAAAACGACTCTAGAGCGATCGAAGTATGACCACGACATCAACCAGCGAGGCTCACGCGGAGTACTATAGCTTGGGGGGGCCTGACCAACGCCTTCGACTGACCTACAGCGGCGTGGTGACAGTAAATAGGACGGTAATAGTCGGTCATGGTTGTGCACCTGTGGCAGCATCGATGGTAACGTTCCGCGGCATTGGGAAATGGGAGGCGGTGGTAAAAAGAGCGGCGGTGTGTGTGGACGTGGTGATGCGTGTGTATGTGTGATTGGTTCATCGGTAGGGCGTTTGTGGGGTTGTATGCGATTTGATCTGTTTGGAGTGGCCTCGTGGTCTAGTGGTATGATTCTCGCTTCGGGTGCGAGAGGTCCCGGGTTCGATTCCCGGTGAGGCCCCGTCTTTGCTCAGCACTCTACCGCTTTTTGCAGCTCACTGTTCCGCTCTGCAGGGCCTCCTCTGCCTTCCCGTCGGGACAGCTACCGTCTGCTTCGTGCTGCGACGTACATCGCTCGCTTCATGGTCCGCACAGGAGCTGTTCAAGCCGACCAGTGGCTGCTAGACTGAGGCGACCTTAAAACGACTCTAGAGCGATCGAAGTATGACCACGACATCAACCAGCGAGGCTCACGCGGAGTACTATAGCTTGGGGGGGCCTGACCAACGCCTTCGACTGACCTACAGCGGCGTGGTGACAGTAAATAGGACGGTAATAGTCGGTCATGGTTGTGCACCTGTGGCAGCATCGATGGTAACGTTCCGCGGCATTGGGAAATGGGAGGCGGTGGTAAAAAGAGCGGCGGTGTGTGTGGACGTGGTGATGCGTGTGTATGTGTGATTGGTTCATCGGTAGGGCGTTTGTGGGGTTGTATGCGATTTGATCTGTTTGGAGTGGCCTCGTGGTCTAGTGGTATGATTCTCGCTTCGGGTGCGAGAGGTCCCGGGTTCGATTCCCGGTGAGGCCCCGTCTTTGCTCAGCACTCTACCGCTTTTTGCAGCTCACTGTTCCGCTCTGCAGGGCCTCCTCTGCCTTCCCGTCGGGACAGCTACCGTCTGCTTCGTGCTGCGACGTACATCGCTCGCTTCATGGTCCGCACAGGAGCTGTTCAAGCCGACCAGTGGCTGCTAGACTGAGGCGACCTTAAAACGACTCTAGAGCGATCGAAGTATGACCACGACATCAACCAGCGAGGCTCACGCGGAGTACTATAGCTTGGGGGGGCCTGACCAACGCCTTCGACTGACCTACAGCGGCGTGGTGACAGTAAATAGGACGGTAATAGTCGGTCATGGTTGTGCACCTGTGGCAGCATCGATGGTAACGTTCCGCGGCATTGGGAAATGGGAGGCGGTGGTAAAAAGAGCGGCGGTGTGTGTGGACGTGGTGATGCGTGTGTATGTGTGATTGGTTCATCGGTAGGGCGTTTGTGGGGTTGTATGCGATTTGATCTGTTTGGAGTGGCCTCGTGGTCTAGTGGTATGATTCTCGCTTCGGGTGCGAGAGGTCCCGGGTTCGATTCCCGGTGAGGCCCCGTCTTTGCTCAGCACTCTACCGCTTTTTGCAGCTCACTGTTCCGCTCTGCAGGGCCTCCTCTGCCTTCCCGTCGGGACAGCTACCGTCTGCTTCGTGCTGCGACGTACATCGCTCGCTTCATGGTCCGCACAGGAGCTGTTCAAGCCGACCAGTGGCTGCTAGACTGAGGCGACCTTAAAACGACTCTAGAGCGATCGAAGTATGACCACGACATCAACCAGCGAGGCTCACGCGGAGTACTATAGCTTGGGGGGGCCTGACCAACGCCTTCGACTGACCTACAGCGGCGTGGTGACAGTAAATAGGACGGTAATAGTCGGTCATGGTTGTGCACTTGTGGCAGCATCGATGGTAACGTTCCGCGGCATTGGGAAATGGGAGGCGGTGGTAAAAAGAGCGGCGGTGTGTGTGGACGTGGTGATGCGTGTGTATGTGTGATTGGTTCATCGGTAGGGCGTTTGTGGGGTTGTATGCGATTTGATCTGTTTGGAGTGGCCTCGTGGTCTAGTGGTATGATTCTCGCTTCGGGTGCGAGAGGTCCCGGGTTCGATTCCCGGTGAGGCCCCGTCTTTGCTCAGCACTCTACCGCTTTTTGCAGCTCACTGTTCCGCTCTGCAGGGCCTCCTCTGCCTTCCCGTCGGGACAGCTACCGTCTGCTTCGTGCTGCGACGTACATCGCTCGCTTCATGGTCCGCACAGGAGCTGTTCAAGCCGACCAGTGGCTGCTAGACTGAGGCGACCTTAAAACGACTCTAGAGCGATCGAAGTATGACCACGACATCAACCAGCGAGGCTCACGCGGAGTACTATAGCTTGGGGGGGCCTGACCAACGCCTTCGACTGACCTACAGCGGCGTGGTGACAGTAAATAGGACGGTAATAGTCGGTCATGGTTGTGCACCTGTGGCAGCATCGATGGTAACGTTCCGCGGCATTGGGAAATGGGAGGCGGTGGTAAAAAGAGCGGCGGTGTGTGTGGACGTGGTGATGCGTGTGTATGTGTGATTGGTTCATCGGTAGGGCGTTTGTGGGGTTGTATGCGATTTGATCTGTTTGGAGTGGCCTCGTGGTCTAGTGGTATGATTCTCGCTTCGGGTGCGAGAGGTCCCGGGTTCGATTCCCGGTGAGGCCCCGTCTTTGCTCAGCACTCTACCGCTTTTTGCAGCTCACTGTTCCGCTCTGCAGGGCCTCCTCTGCCTTCCCGTCGGGACAGCTACCGTCTGCTTCGTGCTGCGACGTACATCGCTCGCTTCATGGTCCGCACAGGAGCTGTTCAAGCCGACCAGTGGCTGCTAGACTGAGGCGACCTTAAAACGACTCTAGAGCGATCGAAGTATGACCACGACATCAACCAGCGAGGCTCACGCGGAGTACTATAGCTTGGGGGGGCCTGACCAACGCCTTCGACTGACCTACAGCGGCGTGGTGACAGTAAATAGGACGGTAATAGTCGGTCATGGTTGTGCACCTGTGGCAGCATCGATGGTAACGTTCCGCGGCATTGGGAAATGGGAGGCGGTGGTAAAAAGAGCGGCGGTGTGTGTGGACGTGGTGATGCGTGTGTATGTGTGATTGGTTCATCGGTAGGGCGTTTGTGGGGTTGTATGCGATTTGATCTGTTTGGAGTGGCCTCGTGGTCTAGTGGTATGATTCTCGCTTCGGGTGCGAGAGGTCCCGGGTTCGATTCCCGGTGAGGCCCCGTCTTTGCTCAGCACTCTACCGCTTTTTGCAGCTCACTGTTCCGCTCTGCAGGGCCTCCTCTGCCTTCCCGTCGGGACAGCTACCGTCTGCTTCGTGCTGCGACGTACATCGCTCGCTTCATGGTCCGCACAGGAGCTGTTCAAGCCGACCAGTGGCTGCTAGACTGAGGCGACCTTAAAACGACTCTAGAGCGATCGAAGTATGACCACGACATCAACCAGCGAGGCTCACGCGGAGTACTATAGCTTGGGGGGGCCTGACCAACGCCTTCGACTGACCTACAGCGGCGTGGTGACAGTAAATAGGACGGTAATAGTCGGTCATGGTTGTGCACCTGTGGCAGCATCGATGGTAACGTTCCGCGGCATTGGGAAATGGGAGGCGGTGGTAAAAAGAGCGGCGGTGTGTGTGGACGTGGTGATGCGTGTGTATGTGTGATTGGTTCATCGGTAGGGCGTTTGTGGGGTTGTATGCGATTTGATCTGTTTGGAGTGGCCTCGTGGTCTAGTGGTATGATTCTCGCTTCGGGTGCGAGAGGTCCCGGGTTCGATTCCCGGTGAGGCCCCGTCTTTGCTCAGCACTCTACCGCTTTTTGCAGCTCACTGTTCCGCTCTGCAGGGCCTCCTCTGCCTTCCCGTCGGGACAGCTACCGTCTGCTTCGTGCTGCGACGTACATCGCTCGCTTCATGGTCCGCACAGGAGCTGTTCAAGCCGACCAGTGGCTGCTAGACTGAGGCGACCTTAAAACGACTCTAGAGCGATCGAAGTATGACCACGACATCAACCAGCGAGGCTCACGCGGAGTACTATAGCTTGGGGGGGCCTGACCAACGCCTTCGACTGACCTACAGCGGCGTGGTGACAGTAAATAGGACGGTAATAGTCGGTCATGGTTGTGCACCTGTGGCAGCATCGATGGTAACGTTCCGCGGCATTGGGAAATGGGAGGCGGTGGTAAAAAGAGCGGCGGTGTGTGTGGACGTGGTGATGCGTGTGTATGTGTGATTGGTTCATCGGTAGGGCGTTTGTGGGGTTGTATGCGATTTGATCTGTTTGGAGTGGCCTCGTGGTCTAGTGGTATGATTCTCGCTTCGGGTGCGAGAGGTCCCGGGTTCGATTCCCGGTGAGGCCCCGTCTTTGCTCAGCACTCTACCGCTTTTTGCAGCTCACTGTTCCGCTCTGCAGGGCCTCCTCTGCCTTCCCGTCGGGACAGCTACCGTCTGCTTCGTGCTGCGACGTACATCGCTCGCTTCATGGTCCGCACAGGAGCTGTTCAAGCCGACCAGTGGCTGCTAGACTGAGGCGACCTTAAAACGACTCTAGAGCGATCGAAGTATGACCACGACATCAACCAGCGAGGCTCACGCGGAGTACTATAGCTTGGGGGGGCCTGACCAACGCCTTCGACTGACCTACAGCGGCGTGGTGACAGTAAATAGGACGGTAATAGTCGGTCATGGTTGTGCACCTGTGGCAGCATCGATGGTAACGTTCCGCGGCATTGGGAAATGGGAGGCGGTGGTAAAAAGAGCGGCGGTGTGTGTGGACGTGGTGATGCGTGTGTATGTGTGATTGGTTCATCGGTAGGGCGTTTGTGGGGTTGTATGCGATTTGATCTGTTTGGAGTGGCCTCGTGGTCTAGTGGTATGATTCTCGCTTCGGGTGCGAGAGGTCCCGGGTTCGATTCCCGGTGAGGCCCCGTCTTTGCTCAGCACTCTACCGCTTTTTGCAGCTCACTGTTCCGCTCTGCAGGGCCTCCTCTGCCTTCCCGTCGGGACAGCTACCGTCTGCTTCGTGCTGCGACGTACATCGCTCGCTTCATGGTCCGCACAGGAGCTGTTCAAGCCGACCAGTGGCTGCTAGACTGAGGCGACCTTAAAACGACTCTAGAGCGATCGAAGTATGACCACGACATCAACCAGCGAGGCTCACGCGGAGTACTATAGCTTGGGGGGGCCTGACCAACGCCTTCGACTGACCTACAGCGGCGTGGTGACAGTAAATAGGACGGTAATAGTCGGTCATGGTTGTGCACCTGTGGCAGCATCGATGGTAACGTTCCGCGGCATTGGGAAATGGGAGGCGGTGGTAAAAAGAGCGGCGGTGTGTGTGGACGTGGTGATGCGTGTGTATGTGTGATTGGTTCATCGGTAGGGCGTTTGTGGGGTTGTATGCGATTTGATCTGTTTGGAGTGGCCTCGTGGTCTAGTGGTATGATTCTCGCTTCGGGTGCGAGAGGTCCCGGGTTCGATTCCCGGTGAGGCCCCGTCTTTGCTCAGCACTCTACCGCTTTTTGCAGCTCACTGTTCCGCTCTGCAGGGCCTCCTCTGCCTTCCCGTCGGGACAGCTACCGTCTGCTTCGTGCTGCGACGTACATCGCTCGCTTCATGGTCCGCACAGGAGCTGTTCAAGCCGACCAGTGGCTGCTAGACTGAGGCGACCTTAAAACGACTCTAGAGCGATCGAAGTATGACCACGACATCAACCAGCGAGGCTCACGCGGAGTACTATAGCTTGGGGGGGCCTGACCAACGCCTTCGACTGACCTACAGCGGCGTGGTGACAGTAAATAGGACGGTAATAGTCGGTCATGGTTGTGCACCTGTGGCAGCATCGATGGTAACGTTCCGCGGCATTGGGAAATGGGAGGCGGTGGTAAAAAGAGCGGCGGTGTGTGTGGACGTGGTGATGCGTGTGTATGTGTGATTGGTTCATCGGTAGGGCGTTTGTGGGGTTGTATGCGATTTGATCTGTTTGGAGTGGCCTCGTGGTCTAGTGGTATGATTCTCGCTTCGGGTGCGAGAGGTCCCGGGTTCGATTCCCGGTGAGGCCCCGTCTTTGCTCAGCACTCTACCGCTTTTTGCAGCTCACTGTTCCGCTCTGCAGGGCCTCCTCTGCCTTCCCGTCGGGACAGCTACCGTCTGCTTCGTGCTGCGACGTACATCGCTCGCTTCATGGTCCGCACAGGAGCTGTTCAAGCCGACCAGTGGCTGCTAGACTGAGGCGACCTTAAAACGACTCTAGAGCGATCGAAGTATGACCACGACATCAACCAGCGAGGCTCACGCGGAGTACTATAGCTTGGGGGGGGCCTGACCAACGCCTTCGACTGACCTACAGCGGCGTGGTGACAGTAAATAGGACGGTAATAGTCGGTCATGGTTGTGCACCTGTGGCAGCATCGATGGTAACGTTCCGCGGCATTGGGAAATGGGAGGCGGTGGTAAAAAGAGCGGCGGTGTGTGTGGACGTGGTGATGCGTGTGTATGTGTGATTGGTTCATCGGTAGGGCGTTTGTGGGGTTGTATGCGATTTGATCTGTTTGGAGTGGCCTCGTGGTCTAGTGGTATGATTCTCGCTTCGGGTGCGAGAGGTCCCGGGTTCGATTCCCGGTGAGGCCCCGTCTTTGCTCAGCACTCTACCGCTTTTTGCAGCTCACTGTTCCGCTCTGCAGGGCCTCCTCTGCCTTCCCGTCGGGACAGCTACCGTCTGCTTCGTGCTGCGACGTACATCGCTCGCTTCATGGTCCGCACAGGAGCTGTTCAAGCCGACCAGTGGCTGCTAGACTGAGGCGACCTTAAAACGACTCTAGAGCGATCGAAGTATGACCACGACATCAACCAGCGAGGCTCACGCGGAGTACTATAGCTTGGGGGGGCCTGACCAACGCCTTCGACTGACCTACAGCGGCGTGGTGACAGTAAATAGGACGGTAATAGTCGGTCATGGTTGTGCACCTGTGGCAGCATCGATGGTAACGTTCCGCGGCATTGGGAAATGGGAGGCGGTGGTAAAAAGAGCGGCGGTGTGTGTGGACGTGGTGATGCGTGTGTATGTGTGATTGGTTCATCGGTAGGGCGTTTGTGGGGTTGTATGCGATTTGATCTGTTTGGAGTGGCCTCGTGGTCTAGTGGTATGATTCTCGCTTCGGGTGCGAGAGGTCCCGGGTTCGATTCCCGGTGAGGCCCCGTCTTTGCTCAGCACTCTACCGCTTTTTGCAGCTCACTGTTCCGCTCTGCAGGGCCTCCTCTGCCTTCCCGTCGGGACAGCTACCGTCTGCTTCGTGCTGCGACGTACATCGCTCGCTTCATGGTCCGCACAGGAGCTGTTCAAGCCGACCAGTGGCTGCTAGACTGAGGCGACCTTAAAACGACTCTAGAGCGATCGAAGTATGACCACGACATCAACCAGCGAGGCTCACGCGGAGTACTATAGCTTGGGGGGGCCTGACCAACGCCTTCGACTGACCTACAGCGGCGTGGTGACAGTAAATAGGACGGTAATAGTCGGTCATGGTTGTGCACCTGTGGCAGCATCGATGGTAACGTTCCGCGGCATTGGGAAATGGGAGGCGGTGGTAAAAAGAGCGGCGGTGTGTGTGGACGTGGTGATGCGTGTGTATGTGTGATTGGTTCATCGGTAGGGCGTTTGTGGGGTTGTATGCGATTTGATCTGTTTGGAGTGGCCTCGTGGTCTAGTGGTATGATTCTCGCTTCGGGTGCGAGAGGTCCCGGGTTCGATTCCCGGTGAGGCCCCGTCTTTGCTCAGCACTCTACTGCTTTTTGCAGCTCACTGTTCCGCTCTGCAGGGCCTCCTCTGCCTTCCCGTCGGGACAGCTACCGTCTGCTTCGTGCTGCGACGTACATCGCTCGCTTCATGGTCCGCACAGGAGCTGTTCAAGCCGACCAGTGGCTGCTAGACTGAGGCGACCTTAAAACGACTCTAGAGCGATCGAAGTATGACCACGACATCAACCAGCGAGGCTCACGCGGAGTACTATAGCTTGGGGGGGCCTGACCAACGCCTTCGACTGACCTACAGCGGCGTGGTGACAGTAAATAGGACGGTAATAGTCGGTCATGGTTGTGCACCTGTGGCAGCATCGATGGTAACGTTCCGCGGCATTGGGAAATGGGAGGCGGTGGTAAAAAGAGCGGCGGTGTGTGTGGACGTGGTGATGCGTGTGTATGTGTGATTGGTTCATCGGTAGGGCGTTTGTGGGGTTGTATGCGATTTGATCTGTTTGGAGTGGCCTCGTGGTCTAGTGGTATGATTCTCGCTTCGGGTGCGAGAGGTCCCGGGTTCGATTCCCGGTGAGGCCCCGTCTTTGCTCAGCACTCTACCGCTTTTTGCAGCTCACTGTTCCGCTCTGCAGGGCCTCCTCTGCCTTCCCGTCGGGACAGCTACCGTCTGCTTCGTGCTGCGACGTACATCGCTCGCTTCATGGTCCGCACAGGAGCTGTTCAAGCCGACCAGTGGCTGCTAGACTGAGGCGACCTTAAAACGACTCTAGAGCGATCGAAGTATGACCACGACATCAACCAGCGAGGCTCACGCGGAGTACTATAGCTTGGGGGGGCCTGACCAACGCCTTCGACTGACCTACAGCGGCGTGGTGACAGTAAATAGGACGGTAATAGTCGGTCATGGTTGTGCACCTGTGGCAGCATCGATGGTAACGTTCCGCGGCATTGGGAAATGGGAGGCGGTGGTAAAAAGAGCGGCGGTGTGTGTGGACGTGGTGATGCGTGTGTATGTGTGATTGGTTCATCGGTAGGGCGTTTGTGGGGTTGTATGCGATTTGATCTGTTTGGAGTGGCCTCGTGGTCTAGTGGTATGATTCTCGCTTCGGGTGCGAGAGGTCCCGGGTTCGATTCCCGGTGAGGCCCCGTCTTTGCTCAGCACTCTACCGCTTTTTGCAGCTCACTGTTCCGCTCTGCAGGGCCTCCTCTGCCTTCCCGTCGGGACAGCTACCGTCTGCTTCGTGCTGCGACGTACATCGCTCGCTTCATGGTCCGCACAGGAGCTGTTCAAGCCGACCAGTGGCTGCTAGACTGAGGCGACCTTAAAACGACTCTAGAGCGATCGAAGTATGACCACGACATCAACCAGCGAGGCTCACGCGGAGTACTATAGCTTGGGGGGGCCTGACCAACGCCTTCGACTGACCTACAGCGGCGTGGTGACAGTAAATAGGACGGTAATAGTCGGTCATGGTTGTGCACCTGTGGCAGCATCGATGGTAACGTTCCGCGGCATTGGGAAATGGGAGGCGGTGGTAAAAAGAGCGGCGGTGTGTGTGGACGTGGTGATGCGTGTGTATGTGTGATTGGTTCATCGGTAGGGCGTTTGTGGGGTTGTATGCGATTTGATCTGTTTGGAGTGGCCTCGTGGTCTAGTGGTATGATTCTCGCTTCGGGTGCGAGAGGTCCCGGGTTCGATTCCCGGTGAGGCCCCGTCTTTGCTCAGCACTCTACCGCTTTTTGCAGCTCACTGTTCCGCTCTGCAGGGCCTCCTCTGCCTTCCCGTCGGGACAGCTACCGTCTGCTTCGTGCTGCGACGTACATCGCTCGCTTCATGGTCCGCACAGGAGCTGTTCAAGCCGACCAGTGGCTGCTAGACTGAGGCGACCTTAAAACGACTCTAGAGCGATCGAAGTATGACCACGACATCAACCAGCGAGGCTCACGCGGAGTACTATAGCTTGGGGGGGCCTGACCAACGCCTTCGACTGACCTACAGCGGCGTGGTGACAGTAAATAGGACGGTAATAGTCGGTCATGGTTGTGCACCTGTGGCAGCATCGATGGTAACGTTCCGCGGCATTGGGAAATGGGAGGCGGTGGTAAAAAGAGCGGCGGTGTGTGTGGACGTGGTGATGCGTGTGTATGTGTGATTGGTTCATCGGTAGGGCGTTTGTGGGGTTGTATGCGATTTGATCTGTTTGGAGTGGCCTCGTGGTCTAGTGGTATGATTCTCGCTTCGGGTGCGAGAGGTCCCGGGTTCGATTCCCGGTGAGGCCCCGTCTTTGCTCAGCACTCTACCGCTTTTTGCAGCTCACTGTTCCGCTCTGCAGGGCCTCCTCTGCCTTCCCGTCGGGACAGCTACCGTCTGCTTCGTGCTGCGACGTACATCGCTCGCTTCATGGTCCGCACAGGAGCTGTTCAAGCCGACCAGTGGCTGCTAGACTGAGGCGACCTTAAAACGACTCTAGAGCGATCGAAGTATGACCACGACATCAACCAGCGAGGCTCACGCGGAGTACTATAGCTTGGGGGGGCCTGACCAACGCCTTCGACTGACCTACAGCGGCGTGGTGACAGTAAATAGGACGGTAATAGTCGGTCATGGTTGTGCACCTGTGGCAGCATCGATGGTAACGTTCCGCGGCATTGGGAAATGGGAGGCGGTGGTAAAAAGAGCGGCGGTGTGTGTGGACGTGGTGATGCGTGTGTATGTGTGATTGGTTCATCGGTAGGGCGTTTGTGGGGTTGTATGCGATTTGATCTGTTTGGAGTGGCCTCGTGGTCTAGTGGTATGATTCTCGCTTCGGGTGCGAGAGGTCCCGGGTTCGATTCCCGGTGAGGCCCCGTCTTTGCTCAGCACTCTACCGCTTTTTGCAGCTCACTGTTCCGCTCTGCAGGGCCTCCTCTGCCTTCCCGTCGGGACAGCTACCGTCTGCTTCGTGCTGCGACGTACATCGCTCGCTTCATGGTCCGCACAGGAGCTGTTCAAGCCGACCAGTGGCTGCTAGACTGAGGCGACCTTAAAACGACTCTAGAGCGATCGAAGTATGACCACGACATCAACCAGCGAGGCTCACGCGGAGTACTATAGCTTGGGGGGGCCTGACCAACGCCTTCGACTGACCTACAGCGGCGTGGTGACAGTAAATAGGACGGTAATAGTCGGTCATGGTTGTGCACCTGTGGCAGCATCGATGGTAACGTTCCGCGGCATTGGGAAATGGGAGGCGGTGGTAAAAAGAGCGGCGGTGTGTGTGGACGTGGTGATGCGTGTGTATGTGTGATTGGTTCATCGGTAGGGCGTTTGTGGGGTTGTATGCGATTTGATCTGTTTGGAGTGGCCTCGTGGTCTAGTGGTATGATTCTCGCTTCGGGTGCGAGAGGTCCCGGGTTCGATTCCCGGTGAGGCCCCGTCTTTGCTCAGCACTCTACCGCTTTTTGCAGCTCACTGTTCCGCTCTGCAGGGCCTCCTCTGCCTTCCCGTCGGGACAGCTACCGTCTGCTTCGTGCTGCGACGTACATCGCTCGCTTCATGGTCCGCACAGGAGCTGTTCAAGCCGACCAGTGGCTGCTAGACTGAGGCGACCTTAAAACGACTCTAGAGCGATCGAAGTATGACCACGACATCAACCAGCGAGGCTCACGCGGAGTACTATAGCTTGGGGGGGCCTGACCAACGCCTTCGACTGACCTACAGCGGCGTGGTGACAGTAAATAGGACGGTAATAGTCGGTCATGGTTGTGCACCTGTGGCAGCATCGATGGTAACGTTCCGCGGCATTGGGAAATGGGAGGCGGTGGTAAAAAGAGCGGCGGTGTGTGTGGACGTGGTGATGCGTGTGTATGTGTGATTGGTTCATCGGTAGGGCGTTTGTGGGGTTGTATGCGATTTGATCTGTTTGGAGTGGCCTCGTGGTCTAGTGGTATGATTCTCGCTTCGGGTGCGAGAGGTCCCGGGTTCGATTCCCGGTGAGGCCCCGTCTTTGCTCAGCACTCTACCGCTTTTTGCAGCTCACTGTTCCGCTCTGCAGGGCCTCCTCTGCCTTCCCGTCGGGACAGCTACCGTCTGCTTCGTGCTGCGACGTACATCGCTCGCTTCATGGTCCGCACAGGAGCTGTTCAAGCCGACCAGTGGCTGCTAGACTGAGGCGACCTTAAAACGACTCTAGAGCGATCGAAGTATGACCACGACATCAACCAGCGAGGCTCACGCGGAGTACTATAGCTTGGGGGGGCCTGACCAACGCCTTCGACTGACCTACAGCGGCGTGGTGACAGTAAATAGGACGGTAATAGTCGGTCATGGTTGTGCACCTGTGGCAGCATCGATGGTAACGTTCCGCGGCATTGGGAAATGGGAGGCGGTGGTAAAAAGAGCGGCGGTGTGTGTGGACGTGGTGATGCGTGTGTATGTGTGATTGGTTCATCGGTAGGGCGTTTGTGGGGTTGTATGCGATTTGATCTGTTTGGAGTGGCCTCGGGGTCTAGTGGTATGATTCTCGCTTCGGGTGCGAGAGGTCCGGGTTCGATTCCCGGTGAGGCCCCGTCTTTGCTCAGCACTCTACCGCTTTTTGCAGCTCACTGTTCCGCTCTGCAGGGCCTCCTCTGCCTTCCCGTCGGGACAGCTACCGTCTGCTTCGTGCTGCGACGTACATCGCTCGCTTCATGGTCCGCACAGGAGCTGTTCAAGCCGACCAGTGGCTGCTAGACTGAGGCGACCTTAAAACGACTCTAGAGCGATCGAAGTATGACCACGACATCAACCAGCGAGGCTCACGCGGAGTACTATAGCTTGGGGGGGCCTGACCAACGCCTTCGACTGACCTACAGCGGCGTGGTGACAGTAAATAGGACGGTAATAGTCGGTCATGGTTGTGCACCTGTGGCAGCATCGATGGTAACGTTCCGCGGCATTGGGAAATGGGAGGCGGTGGTAAAAAGAGCGGCGGTGTGTGTGGACGTGGTGATGCGTGTGTATGTGTGATTGGTTCATCGGTAGGGCGTTTGTGGGGTTGTATGCGATTTGATCTGTTTGGAGTGGCCTCGTGGTCTAGTGGTATGATTCTCGCTTCGGGTGCGAGAGGTCCCGGGTTCGATTCCCGGTGAGGCCCCGTCTTTGCTCAGCACTCTACCGCTTTTTGCAGCTCACTGTTCCGCTCTGCAGGGCCTCCTCTGCCTTCCCGTCGGGACAGCTACCGTCTGCTTCGTGCTGCGACGTACATCGCTCGCTTCATGGTCCGCACAGGAGCTGTTCAAGCCGACCAGTGGCTGCTAGACTGAGGCGACCTTAAAACGACTCTAGAGCGATCGAAGTATGACCACGACATCAACCAGCGAGGCTCACGCGGAGTACTATAGCTTGGGGGGGCCTGACCAACGCCTTCGACTGACCTACAGCGGCGTGGTGACAGTAAATAGGACGGTAATAGTCGGTCATGGTTGTGCACCTGTGGCAGCATCGATGGTAACGTTCCGCGGCATTGGGAAATGGGAGGCGGTGGTAAAAAGAGCGGCGGTGTGTGTGGACGTGGTGATGCGTGTGTATGTGTGATTGGTTCATCGGTAGGGCGTTTGTGGGGTTGTATGCGATTTGATCTGTTTGGAGTGGCCTCGTGGTCTAGTGGTATGATTCTCGCTTCGGGTGCGAGAGGTCCCGGGTTCGATTCCCGGTGAGGCCCCGTCTTTGCTCAGCACTCTACCGCTTTTTGCAGCTCACTGTTCCGCTCTGCAGGGCCTCCTCTGCCTTCCCGTCGGGACAGCTACCGTCTGCTTCGTGCTGCGACGTACATCGCTCGCTTCATGGTCCGCACAGGAGCTGTTCAAGCCGACCAGTGGCTGCTAGACTGAGGCGACCTTAAAACGACTCTAGAGCGATCGAAGTATGACCACGACATCAACCAGCGAGGCTCACGCGGAGTACTATAGCTTGGGGGGGGCTGACCAACGCCTTCGACTGACCTACAGCGGCGTGGTGACAGTAAATAGGACGGTAATAGTCGGTCATGGTTGTGCACCTGTGGCAGCATCGATGGTAACGTTCCGCGGCATTGGGAAATGGGAGGCGGTGGTAAAAAGAGCGGCGGTGTGTGTGGACGTGGTGATGCGTGTGTATGTGTGATTGGTTCATCGGTAGGGCGTTTGTGGGGTTGTATGCGATTTGATCTGTTTGGAGTGGCCTCGTGGTCTAGTGGTATGATTCTCGCTTCGGGTGCGAGAGGTCCCGGGTTCGATTCCCGGTGAGGCCCCGTCTTTGCTCAGCACTCTACCGCTTTTTGCAGCTCACTGTTCCGCTCTGCAGGGCCTCCTCTGCCTTCCCGTCGGGACAGCTACCGTCTGCTTCGTGCTGCGACGTACATCGCTCGCTTCATGGTCCGCACAGGAGCTGTTCAAGCCGACCAGTGGCTGCTAGACTGAGGCGACCTTAAAACGACTCTAGAGCGATCGAAGTATGACCACGACATCAACCAGCGAGGCTCACGCGGAGTACTATAGCTTGGGGGGGCCTGACCAACGCCTTCGACTGACCTACAGCGGCGTGGTGACAGTAAATAGGACGGTAATAGTCGGTCATGGTTGTGCACCTGTGGCAGCATCGATGGTAACGTTCCGCGGCATTGGGAAATGGGAGGCGGTGGTAAAAAGAGCGGCGGTGTGTGTGGACGTGGTGATGCGTGTGTATGTGTGATTGGTTCATCGGTAGGGCGTTTGTGGGGTTGTATGCGATTTGATCTGTTTGGAGTGGCCTCGTGGTCTAGTGGTATGATTCTCGCTTCGGGTGCGAGAGGTCCCGGGTTCGATTCCCGGTGAGGCCCCGTCTTTGCTCAGCACTCTACCGCTTTTTGCAGCTCACTGTTCCGCTCTGCAGGGCCTCCTCTGCCTTCCCGTCGGGACAGCTACCGTCTGCTTCGTGCTGCGACGTACATCGCTCGCTTCATGGTCCGCACAGGAGCTGTTCAAGCCGACCAGTGGCTGCTAGACTGAGGCGACCTTAAAACGACTCTAGAGCGATCGAAGTATGACCACGACATCAACCAGCGAGGCTCACGCGGAGTACTATAGCTTGGGGGGGCCTGACCAACGCCTTCGACTGACCTACAGCGGCGTGGTGACAGTAAATAGGACGGTAATAGTCGGTCATGGTTGTGCACCTGTGGCAGCATCGATGGTAACGTTCCGCGGCATTGGGAAATGGGAGGCGGTGGTAAAAAGAGCGGCGGTGTGTGTGGACGTGGTGATGCGTGTGTATGTGTGATTGGTTCATCGGTAGGGCGTTTGTGGGGTTGTATGCGATTTGATCTGTTTGGAGTGGCCTCGTGGTCTAGTGGTATGATTCTCGCTTCGGGTGCGAGAGGTCCCGGGTTCGATTCCCAGTGAGGCCCCGTCTTTGCTCAGCACTCTACCGCTTTTTGCAGCTCACTGTTCCGCTCTGCAGGGCCTCCTCTGCCTTCCCGTCGGGACAGCTACCGTCTGCTTCGTGCTGCGACGTACATCGCTCGCTTCATGGTCCGCACAGGAGCTGTTCAAGCCGACCAGTGGCTGCTAGACTGAGGCGACCTTAAAACGACTCTAGAGCGATCGAAGTATGACCACGACATCAACCAGCGAGGCTCACGCGGAGTACTATAGCTTGGGGGGGGCTGACCAACGCCTTCGACTGACCTACAGCGGCGTGGTGACAGTAAATAGGACGGTAATAGTCGGTCATGGTTGTGCACCTGTGGCAGCATCGATGGTAACGTTCCGCGGCATTGGGAAATGGGAGGCGGTGGTAAAAAGAGCGGCGGTGTGTGTGGACGTGGTGATGCGTGTGTATGTGTGATTGGTTCATCGGTAGGGCGTTTGTGGGGTTGTATGCGATTTGATCTGTTTGGAGTGGCCTCGTGGTCTAGTGGTATGATTCTCGCTTCGGGTGCGAGAGGTCCCGGGTTCGATTCCCGGTGAGGCCCCGTCTTTGCTCAGCACTCTACCGCTTTTTGCAGCTCACTGTTCCGCTCTGCAGGGCCTCCTCTGCCTTCCCGTCGGGACAGCTACCGTCTGCTTCGTGCTGCGACGTACATCGCTCGCTTCATGGTCCGCACAGGAGCTGTTCAAGCCGACCAGTGGCTGCTAGACTGAGGCGACCTTAAAACGACTCTAGAGCGATCGAAGTATGACCACGACATCAACCAGCGAGGCTCACGCGGAGTACTATAGCTTGGGGGGGCCTGACCAACGCCTTCGAATGACCTACAGCGGCGTGGTGACAGTAAATAGGACGGTAATAGTCGGTCATGGTTGTGCACCTGTGGCAGCATCGATGGTAACGTTCCGCGGCATTGGGAAATGGGAGGCGGTGGTAAAAAGAGCGGCGGTGTGTGTGGACGTGGTGATGCGTGTGTATGTGTGATTGGTTCATCGGTAGGGCGTTTGTGGGGTTGTATGCGATTTGATCTGTTTGGAGTGGCCTCGTGGTCTAGTGGTATGATTCTCGCTTCGGGTGCGAGAGGTCCCGGGTTCGATTCCCGGTGAGGCCCCGTCTTTGCTCAGCACTCTACCGCTTTTTGCAGCTCACTGTTCCGCTCTGCAGGGCCTCCTCTGCCTTCCCGTCGGGACAGCTACCGTCTGCTTCGTGCTGCGACGTACATCGCTCGCTTCATGGTCCGCACAGGAGCTGTTCAAGCCGACCAGTGGCTGCTAGACTGAGGCGACCTTAAAACGACTCTAGAGCGATCGAAGTATGACCACGACATCAACCAGCGAGGCTCACGCGGAGTACTATAGCTTGGGGGGGCCTGACCAACGCCTTCGACTGACCTACAGCGGCGTGGTGACAGTAAATAGGACGGTAATAGTCGGTCATGGTTGTGCACCTGTGGCAGCATCGATGGTAACGTTCCGCGGCATTGGGAAATGGGAGGCGGTGGTAAAAAGAGCGGCGGTGTGTGTGGACGTGGTGATGCGTGTGTATGTGTGATTGGTTCATCGGTAGGGCGTTTGTGGGGTTGTATGCGATTTGATCTGTTTGGAGTGGCCTCGTGGTCTAGTGGTATGATTCTCGCTTCGGGTGCGAGAGGTCCCGGGTTCGATTCCCGGTGAGGCCCCGTCTTTGCTCAGCACTCTACCGCTTTTTGCAGCTCACTGTTCCGCTCTGCAGGGCCTCCTCTGCCTTCCCGTCGGGACAGCTACCGTCTGCTTCGTGCTGCGACGTACATCGCTCGCTTCATGGTCCGCACAGGAGCTGTTCAAGCCGACCAGTGGCTGCTAGACTGAGGCGACCTTAAAACGACTCTAGAGCGATCGAAGTATGACCACGACATCAACCAGCGAGGCTCACGCGGAGTACTATAGCTTGGGGGGGCCTGACCAACGCCTTCGAATGACCTACAGCGGCGTGGTGACAGTAAATAGGACGGTAATAGTCGGTCATGGTTGTGCACCTGTGGCAGCATCGATGGTAACGTTCCGCGGCATTGGGAAATGGGAGGCGGTGGTAAAAAGAGCGGCGGTGTGTGTGGACGTGGTGATGCGTGTGTATGTGTGATTGGTTCATCGGTAGGGCGTTTGTGGGGTTGTATGCGATTTGATCTGTTTGGAGTGGCCTCGTGGTCTAGTGGTATGATTCTCGCTTCGGGTGCGAGAGGTCCCGGGTTCGATTCCCGGTGAGGCCCCGTCTTTGCTCAGCACTCTACCGCTTTTTGCAGCTCACTGTTCCGCTCTGCAGGGCCTCCTCTGCCTTCCCGTCGGGACAGCTACCGTCTGCTTCGTGCTGCGACGTACATCGCTCGCTTCATGGTCCGCACAGGAGCTGTTCAAGCCGACCAGTGGCTGCTAGACTGAGGCGACCTTAAAACGACTCTAGAGCGATCGAAGTATGACCACGACATCAACCAGCGAGGCTCACGCGGAGTACTATAGCTTGGGGGGGCCTGACCAACGCCTTCGACTGACCTACAGCGGCGTGGTGACAGTAAATAGGACGGTAATAGTCGGTCATGGTTGTGCACCTGTGGCAGCATCGATGGTAACGTTCCGCGGCATTGGGAAATGGGAGGCGGTGGTAAAAAGAGCGGCGGTGTGTGTGGACGTGGTGATGCGTGTGTATGTGTGATTGGTTCATCGGTAGGGCGTTTGTGGGGTTGTATGCGATTTGATCTGTTTGGAGTGGCCTCGTGGTCTAGTGGTATGATTCTCGCTTCGGGTGCGAGAGGTCCCGGGTTCGATTCCCGGTGAGGCCCCGTCTTTGCTCAGCACTCTACCGCTTTTTGCAGCTCACTGTTCCGCTCTGCAGGGCCTCCTCTGCCTTCCCGTCGGGACAGCTACCGTCTGCTTCGTGCTGCGACGTACATCGCTCGCTTCATGGTCCGCACAGGAGCTGTTCAAGCCGACCAGTGGCTGCTAGACTGAGGCGACCTTAAAACGACTCTAGAGCGATCGAAGTATGACCACGACATCAACCAGCGAGGCTCACGCGGAGTACTATAGCTTGGGGGGGCCTGACCAACGCCTTCGACTGACCTACAGCGGCGTGGTGACAGTAAATAGGACGGTAATAGTCGGTCATGGTTGTGCACCTGTGGCAGCATCGATGGTAACGTTCCGCGGCATTGGGAAATGGGAGGCGGTGGTAAAAAGAGCGGCGGTGTGTGTGGACGTGGTGATGCGTGTGTATGTGTGATTGGTTCATCGGTAGGGCGTTTGTGGGGTTGTATGCGATTTGATCTGTTTGGAGTGGCCTCGTGGTCTAGTGGTATGATTCTCGCTTCGGGTGCGAGAGGTCCCGGGTTCGATTCCCGGTGAGGCCCCGTCTTTGCTCAGCACTCTACCGCTTTTTGCAGCTCACTGTTCCGCTCTGCAGGGCCTCCTCTGCCTTCCCGTCGGGACAGCTACCGTCTGCTTCGTGCTGCGACGTACATCGCTCGCTTCATGGTCCGCACAGGAGCTGTTCAAGCCGACCAGTGGCTGCTAGACTGAGGCGACCTTAAAACGACTCTAGAGCGATCGAAGTATGACCACGACATCAACCAGCGAGGCTCACGCGGAGTACTATAGCTTGGGGGGGCCTGACCAACGCCTTCGACTGACCTACAGCGGCGTGGTGACAGTAAATAGGACGGTAATAGTCGGTCATGGTTGTGCACCTGTGGCAGCATCGATGGTAACGTTCCGCGGCATTGGGAAATGGGAGGCGGTGGTAAAAAGAGCGGCGGTGTGTGTGGACGTGGTGATGCGTGTGTATGTGTGATTGGTTCATCGGTAGGGCGTTTGTGGGGTTGTATGCGATTTGATCTGTTTGGAGTGGCCTCGTGGTCTAGTGGTATGATTCTCGCTTCGGGTGCGAGAGGTCCCGGGTTCGATTCCCGGTGAGGCCCCGTATTTGCTCAGCACTCTACCGCTTTTTGCAGCTCACTGTTCCGCTCTGCAGGGCCTCCTCTGCCTTCCCGTCGGGACAGCTACCGTCTGCTTCGTGCTGCGACGTACATCGCTCGCTTCATGGTCCGCACAGGAGCTGTTCAAGCCGACCAGTGGCTGCTAGACTGAGGCGACCTTAAAACGACTCTAGAGCGATCGAAGTATGACCACGACATCAACCAGCGAGGCTCACGCGGAGTACTATAGCTTGGGGGGGGCCTGACCAACGCCTTCGACTGACCTACAGCGGCGTGGTGACAGTAAATAGGACGGTAATAGTCGGTCATGGTTGTGCACCTGTGGCAGCATCGATGGTAACGTTCCGCGGCATTGGGAAATGGGAGGCGGTGGTAAAAAGAGCGGCGGTGTGTGTGGACGTGGTGATGCGTGTGTATGTGTGATTGGTTCATCGGTAGGGCGTTTGTGGGGTTGTATGCGATTTGATCTGTTTGGAGTGGCCTCGTGGTCTAGTGGTATGATTCTCGCTTCGGGTGCGAGAGGTCCCGGGTTCGATTCCCGGTGAGGCCCCGTCTTTGCTCAGCACTCTACCGCTTTTTGCAGCTCACTGTTCCGCTCTGCAGGGCCTCCTCTGCCTTCCCGTCGGGACAGCTACCGTCTGCTTCGTGCTGCGACGTACATCGCTCGCTTCATGGTCCGCACAGGAGCTGTTCAAGCCGACCAGTGGCTGCTAGACTGAGGCGACCTTAAAACGACTCTAGAGCGATCGAAGTATGACCACGACATCAACCAGCGAGGCTCACGCGGAGTACTATAGCTTGGGGGGGGCCTGACCAACGCCTTCGACTGACCTACAGCGGCGTGGTGACAGTAAATAGGACGGTAATAGTCGGTCATGGTTGTGCACCTGTGGCAGCATCGATGGTAACGTTCCGCGGCATTGGGAAATGGGAGGCGGTGGTAAAAAGAGCGGCGGTGTGTGTGGACGTGGTGATGCGTGTGTATGTGTGATTGGTTCATCGGTAGGGCGTTTGTGGGGTTGTATGCGATTTGATCTGTTTGGAGTGGCCTCGTGGTCTAGTGGTATGATTCTCGCTTCGGGTGCGAGAGGTCCCGGGTTCGATTCCCGGTGAGGCCCCGTCTTTGCTCAGCACTCTACCGCTTTTTGCAGCTCACTGTTCCGCTCTGCAGGGCCTCCTCTGCCTTCCCGTCGGGACAGCTACCGTCTGCTTCGTGCTGCGACGTACATCGCTCGCTTCATGGTCCGCACAGGAGCTGTTCAAGCCGACCAGTGGCTGCTAGACTGAGGCGACCTTAAAACGACTCTAGAGCGATCGAAGTATGACCACGACATCAACCAGCGAGGCTCACGCGGAGTACTATAGCTTGGGGGGGCCTGACCAACGCCTTCGACTGACCTACAGCGGCGTGGTGACAGTAAATAGGACGGTAATAGTCGGTCATGGTTGTGCACCTGTGGCAGCATCGATGGTAACGTTCCGCGGCATTGGGAAATGGGAGGCGGTGGTAAAAAGAGCGGCGGTGTGTGTGGACGTGGTGATGCGTGTGTATGTGTGATTGGTTCATCGGTAGGGCGTTTGTGGGGTTGTATGCGATTTGATCTGTTTGGAGTGGCCTCGTGGTCTAGTGGTATGATTCTCGCTTCGGGTGCGAGAGGTCCCGGGTTCGATTCCCAGTGAGGCCCCGTCTTTGCTCAGCACTCTACCGCTTTTTGCAGCTCACTGTTCCGCTCTGCAGGGCCTCCTCTGCCTTCCCGTCGGGACAGCTACCGTCTGCTTCGTGCTGCGACGTACATCGCTCGCTTCATGGTCCGCACAGGAGCTGTTCAAGCCGACCAGTGGCTGCTAGACTGAGGCGACCTTAAAACGACTCTAGAGCGATCGAAGTATGACCACGACATCAACCAGCGAGGCTCACGCGGAGTACTATAGCTTTGGGGGGCCTGACCAACGCCTTCGACTGACCTACAGCGGCGTGGTGACAGTAAATAGGACGGTAATAGTCGGTCATGGTTGTGCACCTGTGGCAGCATCGATGGTAACGTTCCGCGGCATTGGGAAATGGGAGGCGGTGGTAAAAAGAGCGGCGGTGTGTGTGGACGTGGTGATGCGTGTGTATGTGTGATTGGTTCATCGGTAGGGCGTTTGTGGGGTTGTATGCGATTTGATCTGTTTGGAGTGGCCTCGTGGTCTAGTGGTATGATTCTCGCTTCGGGTGCGAGAGGTCCCGGGTTCGATTCCCAGTGAGGCCCCGTCTTTGCTCAGCACTCTACCGCTTTTTGCAGCTCACTGTTCCGCTCTGCAGGGCCTCCTCTGCCTTCCCGTCGGGACAGCTACCGTCTGCTTCGTGCTGCGACGTACATCGCTCGCTTCATGGTCCGCACAGGAGCTGTTCAAGCCGACCAGTGGCTGCTAGACTGAGGCGACCTTAAAACGACTCTAGAGCGATCGAAGTATGACCACGACATCAACCAGCGAGGCTCACGCGGAGTACTATAGCTTGGGGGGGGCCTGACCAACGCCTTCGACTGACCTACAGCGGCGTGGTGACAGTAAATAGGACGGTAATAGTCGGTCATGGTTGTGCACCTGTGGCAGCATCGATGGTAACGTTCCGCGGCATTGGGAAATGGGAGGCGGTGGTAAAAAGAGCGGCGGTGTGTGTGGACGTGGTGATGCGTGTGTATGTGTGATTGGTTCATCGGTAGGGCGTTTGTGGGGTTGTATGCGATTTGATCTGTTTGGAGTGGCCTCGTGGTCTAGTGGTATGATTCTCGCTTCGGGTGCGAGAGGTCCCGGGTTCGATTCCCAGTGAGGCCCCGTCTTTGCTCAGCACTCTACCGCTTTTTGCAGCTCACTGTTCCGCTCTGCAGGGCCTCCTCTGCCTTCCCGTCGGGACAGCTACCGTCTGCTTCGTGCTGCGACGTACATCGCTCGCTTCATGGTCCGCACAGGAGCTGTTCAAGCCGACCAGTGGCTGCTAGACTGAGGCGACCTTAAAACGACTCTAGAGCGATCGAAGTATGACCACGACATCAACCAGCGAGGCTCACGCGGAGTACTATAGCTTGGGGGGGCCTGACCAACGCCTTCGACTGACCTACAGCGGCGTGGTGACAGTAAATAGGACGGTAGTCGGTCATGGTTGTGCACCTGTGGCAGCATCGATGGTAACGTTCCGCGGCATTGGGAAATGGGAGGCGGTGGTAAAAAGAGCGGCGGTATGTGTGGACGTGGTGATGCGTGTGTATGTGTGATTGGTTCATCGGTAGGGCGTTTGTGGGGTTGTATGCGATTTGATCTGTTTGGAGTGGCCTCGTGGTCTAGTGGTATGATTCTCGCTTCGGGTGCGAGAGGTCCCGGGTTCGATTCCCGGTGAGGCCCCGTCTTTGCTCAGCACTCTACCGCTTTTTGCAGCTCACTGTTCCGCTCTGCAGGGCCTCCTCTGCCTTCCCGTCGGGACAGCTACCGTCTGCTTCGTGCTGCGACGTACATCGCTCGCTTCATGGTCCGCACAGGAGCTGTTCAAGCCGACCAGTGGCTGCTAGACTGAGGCGACCTTAAAACGACTCTAGAGCGATCGAAGTATGACCACGACATCAACCAGCGAGGCTCACGCGGAGTACTATAGCTTGGGGGGGCCTGACCAACGCCTTCGACTGACCTACAGCGGCGTGGTGACAGTAAATAGGACGGTAATAGTCGGTCATGGTTGTGCACCTGTGGCAGCATCGATGGTAACGTTCCGCGGCATTGGGAAATGGGAGGCGGTGGTAAAAAGAGCGGCGGTGTGTGTGGACGTGGTGATGCGTGTGTATGTGTGATTGGTTCATCGGTAGGGCGTTTGTGGGGTTGTATGCGATTTGATCTGTTTGGAGTGGCCTCGTGGTCTAGTGGTATGATTCTCGCTTCGGGTGCGAGAGGTCCCGGGTTCGATTCCCGGTGAGGCCCCGTCTTTGCTCAGCACTCTACCGCTTTTTGCAGCTCACTGTTCCGCTCTGCAGGGCCTCCTCTGCCTTCCCGTCGGGACAGCTACCGTCTGCTTCGTGCTGCGACGTACATCGCTCGCTTCATGGTCCGCACAGGAGCTGTTCAAGCCGACCAGTGGCTGCTAGACTGAGGCGACCTTAAAACGACTCTAGAGCGATCGAAGTATGACCACGACATCAACCAGCGAGGCTCACGCGGAGTACTATAGCTTGGGGGGGCCTGACCAACGCCTTCGACTGACCTACAGCGGCGTGGTGACAGTAAATAGGACGGTAATAGTCGGTCATGGTTGTGCACCTGTGGCAGCATCGATGGTAACGTTCCGCGGCATTGGGAAATGGGAGGCGGTGGTAAAAAGAGCGGCGGTGTGTGTGGACGTGGTGATGCGTGTGTATGTGTGATTGGTTCATCGGTAGGGCGTTTGTGGGGTTGTATGCGATTTGATCTGTTTGGAGTGGCCTCGTGGTCTAGTGGTATGATTCTCGCTTCGGGTGCGAGAAGTCCCGGGTTCGATTCCCGGTGAGGCCCCGTCTTTGCTCAGCACTCTACCGCTTTTTGCAGCTCACTGTTCCGCTCTGCAGGGCCTCCTCTGCCTTCCCGTCGGGACAGCTACCGTCTGCTTCGTGCTGCGACGTACATCGCTCGCTTCATGGTCCGCACAGGAGCTGTTCAAGCCGACCAGTGGCTGCTAGACTGAGGCGACCTTAAAACGACTCTAGAGCGATCGAAGTATGACCACGACATCAACCAGCGAGGCTCACGCGGAGTACTATAGCTTGGGGGGGCCTGACCAACGCCTTCGACTGACCTACAGCGGCGTGGTGACAGTAAATAGGACGGTAATAGTCGGTCATGGTTGTGCACCTGTGGCAGCATCGATGGTAACGTTCCGCGGCATTGGGAAATGGGAGGCGGTGGTAAAAAGAGCGGCGGTGTGTGTGGACGTGGTGATGCGTGTGTATGTGTGATTGGTTCATCGGTAGGGCGTTTGTGGGGTTGTATGCGATTTGATCTGTTTGGAGTGGCCTCGTGGTCTAGTGGTATGATTCTCGCTTCGGGTGCGAGAAGTCCCGGGTTCGATTCCCAGTGAGGCCCCGTCTTTGCTCAGCACTCTACCGCTTTTTGCAGCTCACTGTTCCGCTCTGCAGGGCCTCCTCTGCCTTCCCGTCGGGACAGCTACCGTCTGCTTCGTGCTGCGACGTACATCGCTCGCTTCATGGTCCGCACAGGAGCTGTTCAAGCCGACCAGTGGCTGCTAGACTGAGGCGACCTTAAAACGACTCTAGAGCGATCGAAGTATGACCACGACATCAACCAGCGAGGCTCACGCGGAGTACTATAGCTTGGGGGGGCCTGACCAACGCCTTCGACTGACCTACAGCGGCGTGGTGACAGTAAATAGGACGGTAATAGTCGGTCATGGTTGTGCACCTGTGGCAGCATCGATGGTAACGTTCCGCGGCATTGGGAAATGGGAGGCGGTGGTAAAAAGAGCGGCGGTGTGTGTGGACGTGGTGATGCGTGTGTATGTGTGATTGGTTCATCGGTAGGGCGTTTGTGGGGTTGTATGCGATTTGATCTGTTTGGAGTGGCCTCGTGGTCTAGTGGTATGATTCTCGCTTCGGGTGCGAGAGGTCCCGGGTTCGATTCCCGGTGAGGCCCCGTCTTTGCTCAGCACTCTACCGCTTTTTGCAGCTCACTGTTCCGCTCTGCAGGGCCTCCTCTGCCTTCCCGTCGGGACAGCTACCGTCTGCTTCGTGCTGCGACGTACATCGCTCGCTTCATGGTCCGCACAGGAGCTGTTCAAGCCGACCAGTGGCTGCTAGACTGAGGCGACCTTAAAACGACTCTAGAGCGATCGAAGTATGACCACGACATCAACCAGCGAGGCTCACGCGGAGTACTATAGCTTGGGGGGGCCTGACCAACGCCTTCGACTGACCTACAGCGGCGTGGTGACAGTAAATAGGACGGTAATAGTCGGTCATGGTTGTGCACCTGTGGCAGCATCGATGGTAACGTTCCGCGGCATTGGGAAATGGGAGGCGGTGGTAAAAAGAGCGGCGGTGTGTGTGGACGTGGTGATGCGTGTGTATGTGTGATTGGTTCATCGGTAGGGCGTTTGTGGGGTTGTATGCGATTTGATCTGTTTGGAGTGGCCTCGTGGTCTAGTGGTATGATTCTCGCTTCGGGTGCGAGAGGTCCCGGGTTCGATTCCCGGTGAGGCCCCGTCTTTGCTCAGCACTCTACCGCTTTTTGCAGCTCACTGTTCCGCTCTGCAGGGCCTCCTCTGCCTTCCCGTCGGGACAGCTACCGTCTGCTTCGTGCTGCGACGTACATCGCTCGCTTCATGGTCCGCACAGGAGCTGTTCAAGCCGACCAGTGGCTGCTAGACTGAGGCGACCTTAAAACGACTCTAGAGCGATCGAAGTATGACCACGACATCAACCAGCGAGGCTCACGCGGAGTACTATAGCTTGGGGGGGCCTGACCAACGCCTTCGACTGACCTACAGCGGCGTGGTGACAGTAAATAGGACGGTAATAGTCGGTCATGGTTGTGCACCTGTGGCAGCATCGATGGTAACGTTCCGCGGCATTGGGAAATGGGAGGCGGTGGTAAAAAGAGCGGCGGTGTGTGTGGACGTGGTGATGCGTGTGTATGTGTGATTGGTTCATCGGTAGGGCGTTTGTGGGGTTGTATGCGATTTGATCTGTTTGGAGTGGCCTCGTGGTCTAGTGGTATGATTCTCGCTTCGGGTGCGAGAGGTCCCGGGTTCGATTCCCGGTGAGGCCCCGTCTTTGCTCAGCACTCTACCGCTTTTTGCAGCTCACTGTTCCGCTCTGCAGGGCCTCCTCTGCCTTCCCGTCGGGACAGCTACCGTCTGCTTCGTGCTGCGACGTACATCGCTCGCTTCATGGTCCGCACAGGAGCTGTTCAAGCCGACCAGTGGCTGCTAGACTGAGGCGACCTTAAAACGACTCTAGAGCGATCGAAGTATGACCACGACATCAACCAGCGAGGCTCACGCGGAGTACTATAGCTTGGGGGGGCCTGACCAACGCCTTCGACTGACCTACAGCGGCGTGGTGACAGTAAATAGGACGGTAATAGTCGGTCATGGTTGTGCACCTGTGGCAGCATCGATGGTAACGTTCCGCGGCATTGGGAAATGGGAGGCGGTGGTAAAAAGAGCGGCGGTGTGTGTGGACGTGGTGATGCGTGTGTATGTGTGATTGGTTCATCGGTAGGGCGTTTGTGGGGTTGTATGCGATTTGATCTGTTTGGAGTGGCCTCGTGGTCTAGTGGTATGATTCTCGCTTCGGGTGCGAGAGGTCCCGGGTTCGATTCCCGGTGAGGCCCCGTCTTTGCTCAGCACTCTACCGCTTTTTGCAGCTCACTGTTCCGCTCTGCAGGGCCTCCTCTGCCTTCCCGTCGGGACAGCTACCGTCTGCTTCGTGCTGCGACGTACATCGCTCGCTTCATGGTCCGCACAGGAGCTGTTCAAGCCGACCAGTGGCTGCTAGACTGAGGCGACCTTAAAACGACTCTAGAGCGATCGAAGTATGACCACGACATCAACCAGCGAGGCTCACGCGGAGTACTATAGCTTGGGGGGGCCTGACCAACGCCTTCGACTGACCTACAGCGGCGTGGTGACAGTAAATAGGACGGTAATAGTCGGTCATGGTTGTGCACCTGTGGCAGCATCGATGGTAACGTTCCGCGGCATTGGGAAATGGGAGGCGGTGGTAAAAAGAGCGGCGGTGTGTGTGGACGTGGTGATGCGTGTGTATGTGTGATTGGTTCATCGGTAGGGCGTTTGTGGGGTTGTATGCGATTTGATCTGTTTGGAGTGGCCTCGTGGTCTAGTGGTATGATTCTCGCTTCGGGTGCGAGAGGTCCCGGGTTCGATTCCCGGTGAGGCCCCGTCTTTGCTCAGCACTCTACCGCTTTTTGCAGCTCACTGTTCCGCTCTGCAGGGCCTCCTCTGCCTTCCCGTCGGGACAGCTACCGTCTGCTTCGTGCTGCGACGTACATCGCTCGCTTCATGGTCCGCACAGGAGCTGTTCAAGCCGACCAGTGGCTGCTAGACTGAGGCGACCTTAAAACGACTCTAGAGCGATCGAAGTATGACCACGACATCAACCAGCGAGGCTCACGCGGAGTACTATAGCTTGGGGGGGCCTGACCAACGCCTTCGACTGACCTACAGCGGCGTGGTGACAGTAAATAGGACGGTAATAGTCGGTCATGGTTGTGCACCTGTGGCAGCATCGATGGTAACGTTCCGCGGCATTGGGAAATGGGAGGCGGTGGTAAAAAGAGCGGCGGTGTGTGTGGACGTGGTGATGCGTGTGTATGTGTGATTGGTTCATCGGTAGGGCGTTTGTGGGGTTGTATGCGATTTGATCTGTTTGGAGTGGCCTCGTGGTCTAGTGGTATGATTCTCGCTTCGGGTGCGAGAGGTCCCGGGTTCGATTCCCGGTGAGGCCCCGTCTTTGCTCAGCACTCTACCGCTTTTTGCAGCTCACTGTTCCGCTCTGCAGGGCCTCCTCTGCCTTCCCGTCGGGACAGCTACCGTCTGCTTCGTGCTGCGACGTACATCGCTCGCTTCATGGTCCGCACAGGAGCTGTTCAAGCCGACCAGTGGCTGCTAGACTGAGGCGACCTTAAAACGACTCTAGAGCGATCGAAGTATGACCACGACATCAACCAGCGAGGCTCACGCGGAGTACTATAGCTTGGGGGGGCCTGACCAACGCCTTCGACTGACCTACAGCGGCGTGGTGACAGTAAATAGGACGGTAATAGTCGGTCATGGTTGTGCACCTGTGGCAGCATCGATGGTAACGTTCCGCGGCATTGGGAAATGGGAGGCGGTGGTAAAAAGAGCGGCGGTGTGTGTGGACGTGGTGATGCGTGTGTATGTGTGATTGGTTCATCGGTAGGGCGTTTGTGGGGTTGTATGCGATTTGATCTGTTTGGAGTGGCCTCGTGGTCTAGTGGTATGATTCTCGCTTCGGGTGCGAGAGGTCCCGGGTTCGATTCCCGGTGAGGCCCCGTCTTTGCTCAGCACTCTACCGCTTTTTGCAGCTCACTGTTCCGCTCTGCAGGGCCTCCTCTGCCTTCCCGTCGGGACAGCTACCGTCTGCTTCGTGCTGCGACGTACATCGCTCGCTTCATGGTCCGCACAGGAGCTGTTCAAGCCGACCAGTGGCTGCTAGACTGAGGCGACCTTAAAACGACTCTAGAGCGATCGAAGTATGACCACGACATCAACCAGCGAGGCTCACGCGGAGTACTATAGCTTGGGGGGGCCTGACCAACGCCTTCGACTGACCTACAGCGGCGTGGTGACAGTAAATAGGACGGTAATAGTCGGTCATGGTTGTGCACCTGTGGCAGCATCGATGGTAACGTTCCGCGGCATTGGGAAATGGGAGGCGGTGGTAAAAAGAGCGGCGGTGTGTGTGGACGTGGTGATGCGTGTGTATGTGTGATTGGTTCATCGGTAGGGCGTTTGTGGGGTTGTATGCGATTTGATCTGTTTGGAGTGGCCTCGTGGTCTAGTGGTATGATTCTCGCTTCGGGTGCGAGAGGTCCCGGGTTCGATTCCCGGTGAGGCCCCGTCTTTGCTCAGCACTCTACCGCTTTTTGCAGCTCACTGTTCCGCTCTGCAGGGCCTCCTCTGCCTTCCCGTCGGGACAGCTACCGTCTGCTTCGTGCTGCGACGTACATCGCTCGCTTCATGGTCCGCACAGGAGCTGTTCAAGCCGACCAGTGGCTGCTAGACTGAGGCGACCTTAAAACGACTCTAGAGCGATCGAAGTATGACCACGACATCAACCAGCGAGGCTCACGCGGAGTACTATAGCTTGGGGGGGGGCCTGACCAACGCCTTCGACTGACCTACAGCGGCGTGGTGACAGTAAATAGGACGGTAATAGTCGGTCATGGTTGTGCACCTGTGGCAGCATCGATGGTAACGTTCCGCGGCATTGGGAAATGGGAGGCGGTGGTAAAAAGAGCGGCGGTGTGTGTGGACGTGGTGATGCGTGTGTATGTGTGATTGGTTCATCGGTAGGGCGTTTGTGGGGTTGTATGCGATTTGATCTGTTTGGAGTGGCCTCGTGGTCTAGTGGTATGATTCTCGCTTCGGGTGCGAGAGGTCCCGGGTTCGATTCCCGGTGAGGCCCCGTCTTTGCTCAGCACTCTACCGCTTTTTGCAGCTCACTGTTCCGCTCTGCAGGGCCTCCTCTGCCTTCCCGTCGGGACAGCTACCGTCTGCTTCGTGCTGCGACGTACATCGCTCGCTTCATGGTCCGCACAGGAGCTGTTCAAGCCGACCAGTGGCTGCTAGACTGAGGCGACCTTAAAACGACTCTAGAGCGATCGAAGTATGACCACGACATCAACCAGCGAGGCTCACGCGGAGTACTATAGCTTGGGGGGGCCTGACCAACGCCTTCGACTGACCTACAGCGGCGTGGTGACAGTAAATAGGACGGTAATAGTCGGTCATGGTTGTGCACCTGTGGCAGCATCGATGGTAACGTTCCGCGGCATTGGGAAATGGGAGGCGGTGGTAAAAAGAGCGGCGGTGTGTGTGGACGTGGTGATGCGTGTGTATGTGTGATTGGTTCATCGGTAGGGCGTTTGTGGGGTTGTATGCGATTTGATCTGTTTGGAGTGGCCTCGTGGTCTAGTGGTATGATTCTCGCTTCGGGTGCGAGAGGTCCCGGGTTCGATTCCCGGTGAGGCCCCGTCTTTGCTCAGCACTCTACCGCTTTTTGCAGCTCACTGTTCCGCTCTGCAGGGCCTCCTCTGCCTTCCCGTCGGGACAGCTACCGTCTGCTTCGTGCTGCGACGTACATCGCTCGCTTCATGGTCCGCACAGGAGCTGTTCAAGCCGACCAGTGGCTGCTAGACTGAGGCGACCTTAAAACGACTCTAGAGCGATCGAAGTATGACCACGACATCAACCAGCGAGGCTCACGCGGAGTACTATAGCTTGGGGGGGCCTGACCAACGCCTTCGACTGACCTACAGCGGCGTGGTGACAGTAAATAGGACGGTAATAGTCGGTCATGGTTGTGCACCTGTGGCAGCATCGATGGTAACGTTCCGCGGCATTGGGAAATGGGAGGCGGTGGTAAAAAGAGCGGCGGTGTGTGTGGACGTGGTGATGCGTGTGTATGTGTGATTGGTTCATCGGTAGGGCGTTTGTGGGGTTGTATGCGATTTGATCTGTTTGGAGTGGCCTCGTGGTCTAGTGGTATGATTCTCGCTTCGGGTGCGAGAGGTCCCGGGTTCGATTCCCGGTGAGGCCCCGTCTTTGCTCAGCACTCTACCGCTTTTTGCAGCTCACTGTTCCGCTCTGCAGGGCCTCCTCTGCCTTCCCGTCGGGACAGCTACCGTCTGCTTCGTGCTGCGACGTACATCGCTCGCTTCATGGTCCGCACAGGAGCTGTTCAAGCCGACCAGTGGCTGCTAGACTGAGGCGACCTTAAAACGACTCTAGAGCGATCGAAGTATGACCACGACATCAACCAGCGAGGCTCACGCGGAGTACTATAGCTTGGGGGGGCCTGACCAACGCCTTCGACTGACCTACAGCGGCGTGGTGACAGTAAATAGGACGGTAATAGTCGGTCATGGTTGTGCACCTGTGGCAGCATCGATGGTAACGTTCCGCGGCATTGGGAAATGGGAGGCGGTGGTAAAAAGAGCGGCGGTGTGTGTGGACGTGGTGATGCGTGTGTATGTGTGATTGGTTCATCGGTAGGGCGTTTGTGGGGTTGTATGCGATTTGATCTGTTTGGAGTGGCCTCGTGGTCTAGTGGTATGATTCTCGCTTCGGGTGCGAGAGGTCCCGGGTTCGATTCCCGGTGAGGCCCCGTCTTTGCTCAGCACTCTACCGCTTTTTGCAGCTCACTGTTCCGCTCTGCAGGGCCTCCTCTGCCTTCCCGTCGGGACAGCTACCGTCTGCTTCGTGCTGCGACGTACATCGCTCGCTTCATGGTCCGCACAGGAGCTGTTCAAGCCGACCAGTGGCTGCTAGACTGAGGCGACCTTAAAACGACTCTAGAGCGATCGAAGTATGACCACGACATCAACCAGCGAGGCTCACGCGGAGTACTATAGCTTGGGGGGGCCTGACCAACGCCTTCGACTGACCTACAGCGGCGTGGTGACAGTAAATAGGACGGTAATAGTCGGTCATGGTTGTGCACCTGTGGCAGCATCGATGGTAACGTTCCGCGGCATTGGGAAATGGGAGGCGGTGGTAAAAAGAGCGGCGGTGTGTGTGGACGTGGTGATGCGTGTGTATGTGTGATTGGTTCATCGGTAGGGCGTTTGTGGGGTTGTATGCGATTTGATCTGTTTGGAGTGGCCTCGTGGTCTAGTGGTATGATTCTCGCTTCGGGTGCGAGAGGTCCCGGGTTCGATTCCCGGTGAGGCCCCGTCTTTGCTCAGCACTCTACCGCTTTTTGCAGCTCACTGTTCCGCTCTGCAGGGCCTCCTCTGCCTTCCCGTCGGGACAGCTACCGTCTGCTTCGTGCTGCGACGTACATCGCTCGCTTCATGGTCCGCACAGGAGCTGTTCAAGCCGACCAGTGGCTGCTAGACTGAGGCGACCTTAAAACGACTCTAGAGCGATCGAAGTATGACCACGACATCAACCAGCGAGGCTCACGCGGAGTACTATAGCTTGGGGGGGCCTGACCAACGCCTTCGACTGACCTACAGCGGCGTGGTGACAGTAAATAGGACGGTAATAGTCGGTCATGGTTGTGCACCTGTGGCAGCATCGATGGTAACGTTCCGCGGCATTGGGAAATGGGAGGCGGTGGTAAAAAGAGCGGCGGTGTGTGTGGACGTGGTGATGCGTGTGTATGTGTGATTGGTTCATCGGTAGGGCGTTTGTGGGGTTGTATGCGATTTGATCTGTTTGGAGTGGCCTCGTGGTCTAGTGGTATGATTCTCGCTTCGGGTGCGAGAGGTCCCGGGTTCGATTCCCGGTGAGGCCCCGTCTTTGCTCAGCACTCTACCGCTTTTTGCAGCTCACTGTTCCGCTCTGCAGGGCCTCCTCTGCCTTCCCGTCGGGACAGCTACCGTCTGCTTCGTGCTGCGACGTACATCGCTCGCTTCATGGTCCGCACAGGAGCTGTTCAAGCCGACCAGTGGCTGCTAGACTGAGGCGACCTTAAAACGACTCTAGAGCGATCGAAGTATGACCACGACATCAACCAGCGAGGCTCACGCGGAGTACTATAGCTTGGGGGGGCCTGACCAACGCCTTCGACTGACCTACAGCGGCGTGGTGACAGTAAATAGGACGGTAATAGTCGGTCATGGTTGTGCACCTGTGGCAGCATCGATGGTAACGTTCCGCGGCATTGGGAAATGGGAGGCGGTGGTAAAAAGAGCGGCGGTGTGTGTGGACGTGGTGATGCGTGTGTATGTGTGATTGGTTCATCGGTAGGGCGTTTGTGGGGTTGTATGCGATTTGATCTGTTTGGAGTGGCCTCGTGGTCTAGTGGTATGATTCTCGCTTCGGGTGCGAGAGGTCCCGGGTTCGATTCCCGGTGAGGCCCCGTCTTTGCTCAGCACTCTACCGCTTTTTGCAGCTCACTGTTCCGCTCTGCAGGGCCTCCTCTGCCTTCCCGTCGGGACAGCTACCGTCTGCTTCGTGCTGCGACGTACATCGCTCGCTTCATGGTCCGCACAGGAGCTGTTCAAGCCGACCAGTGGCTGCTAGACTGAGGCGACCTTAAAACGACTCTAGAGCGATCGAAGTATGACCACGACATCAACCAGCGAGGCTCACGCGGAGTACTATAGCTTGGGGGGGCCTGACCAACGCCTTCGACTGACCTACAGCGGCGTGGTGACAGTAAATAGGACGGTAATAGTCGGTCATGGTTGTGCACCTGTGGCAGCATCGATGGTAACGTTCTGCGGCATTGGGAAATGGGAGGCGGTGGTAAAAAGAGCGGCGGTGTGTGTGGACGTGGTGATGCGTGTGTATGTGTGATTGGTTCATCGGTAGGGCGTTTGTGGGGTTGTATGCGATTTGATCTGTTTGGAGTGGCCTCGTGGTCTAGTGGTATGATTCTCGCTTCGGGTGCGAGAGGTCCCGGGTTCGATTCCCGGTGAGGCCCCGTCTTTGCTCAGCACTCTACCGCTTTTTGCAGCTCACTGTTCCGCTCTGCAGGGCCTCCTCTGCCTTCCCGTCGGGACAGCTACCGTCTGCTTCGTGCTGCGACGTACATCGCTCGCTTCATGGTCCGCACAGGAGCTGTTCAAGCCGACCAGTGGCTGCTAGACTGAGGCGACCTTAAAACGACTCTAGAGCGATCGAAGTATGACCACGACATCAACCAGCGAGGCTCACGCGGAGTACTATAGCTTGGGGGGGCCTGACCAACGCCTTCGACTGACCTACAGCGGCGTGGTGACAGTAAATAGGACGGTAATAGTCGGTCATGGTTGTGCACCTGTGGCAGCATCGATGGTAACGTTCCGCGGCATTGGGAAATGGGAGGCGGTGGTAAAAAGAGCGGCGGTGTGTGTGGACGTGGTGATGCGTGTGTATGTGTGATTGGTTCATCGGTAGGGCGTTTGTGGGGTTGTATGCGATTTGATCTGTTTGGAGTGGCCTCGTGGTCTAGTGGTATGATTCTCGCTTCGGGTGCGAGAGGTCCCGGGTTCGATTCCCGGTGAGGCCCCGTCTTTGCTCAGCACTCTACCGCTTTTTGCAGCTCACTGTTCCGCTCTGCAGGGCCTCCTCTGCCTTCCCGTCGGGACAGCTACCGTCTGCTTCGTGCTGCGACGTACATCGCTCGCTTCATGGTCCGCACAGGAGCTGTTCAAGCCGACCAGTGGCTGCTAGACTGAGGCGACCTTAAAACGACTCTAGAGCGATCGAAGTATGACCACGACATCAACCAGCGAGGCTCACGCGGAGTACTATAGCTTGGGGGGGGCCTGACCAACGCCTTCGACTGACCTACAGCGGCGTGGTGACAGTAAATAGGACGGTAATAGTCGGTCATGGTTGTGCACCTGTGGCAGCATCGATGGTAACGTTCCGCGGCATTGGGAAATGGGAGGCGGTGGTAAAAAGAGCGGCGGTGTGTGTGGACGTGGTGATGCGTGTGTATGTGTGATTGGTTCATCGGTAGGGCGTTTGTGGGGTTGTATGCGATTTGATCTGTTTGGAGTGGCCTCGTGGTCTAGTGGTATGATTCTCGCTTCGGGTGCGAGAGGTCCCGGGTTCGATTCCCGGTGAGGCCCCGTCTTTGCTCAGCACTCTACCGCTTTTTGCAGCTCACTGTTCCGCTCTGCAGGGCCTCCTCTGCCTTCCCGTCGGGACAGCTACCGTCTGCTTCGTGCTGCGACGTACATCGCTCGCTTCATGGTCCGCACAGGAGCTGTTCAAGCCGACCAGTGGCTGCTAGACTGAGGCGACCTTAAAACGACTCTAGAGCGATCGAAGTATGACCACGACATCAACCAGCGAGGCTCACGCGGAGTACTATAGCTTTGGGGGGCCTGACCAACGCCTTCGACTGACCTACAGCGGCGTGGTGACAGTAAATAGGACGGTAATAGTCGGTCATGGTTGTGCACCTGTGGCAGCATCGATGGTAACGTTCCGCGGCATTGGGAAATGGGAGGCGGTGGTAAAAAGAGCGGCGGTGTGTGTGGACGTGGTGATGCGTGTGTATGTGTGATTGGTTCATCGGTAGGGCGTTTGTGGGGTTGTATGCGATTTGATCTGTTTGGAGTGGCCTCGTGGTCTAGTGGTATGATTCTCGCTTCGGGTGCGAGAGGTCCCGGGTTCGATTCCCGGTGAGGCCCCGTCTTTGCTCAGCACTCTACCGCTTTTTGCAGCTCACTGTTCCGCTCTGCAGGGCCTCCTCTGCCTTCCCGTCGGGACAGCTACCGTCTGCTTCGTGCTGCGACGTACATCGCTCGCTTCATGGTCCGCACAGGAGCTGTTCAAGCCGACCAGTGGCTGCTAGACTGAGGCGACCTTAAAACGACTCTAGAGCGATCGAAGTATGACCACGACATCAACCAGCGAGGCTCACGCGGAGTACTATAGCTTGGGGGGGCCTGACCAACGCCTTCGACTGACCTACAGCGGCGTGGTGACAGTAAATAGGACGGTAATAGTCGGTCATGGTTGTGCACCTGTGGCAGCATCGATGGTAACGTTCCGCGGCATTGGGAAATGGGAGGCGGTGGTAAAAAGAGCGGCGGTGTGTGTGGACGTGGTGATGCGTGTGTATGTGTGATTGGTTCATCGGTAGGGCGTTTGTGGGGTTGTATGCGATTTGATCTGTTTGGAGTGGCCTCGTGGTCTAGTGGTATGATTCTCGCTTCGGGTGCGAGAGGTCCCGGGTTCGATTCCCGGTGAGGCCCCGTCTTTGCTCAGCACTCTACCGCTTTTTGCAGCTCACTGTTCCGCTCTGCAGGGCCTCCTCTGCCTTCCCGTCGGGACAGCTACCGTCTGCTTCGTGCTGCGACGTACATCGCTCGCTTCATGGTCCGCACAGGAGCTGTTCAAGCCGACCAGTGGCTGCTAGACTGAGGCGACCTTAAAACGACTCTAGAGCGATCGAAGTATGACCACGACATCAACCAGCGAGGCTCACGCGGAGTACTATAGCTTGGGGGGGCCTGACCAACGCCTTCGACTGACCTACAGCGGCGTGGTGACAGTAAATAGGACGGTAATAGTCGGTCATGGTTGTGCACCTGTGGCAGCATCGATGGTAACGTTCCGCGGCATTGGGAAATGGGAGGCGGTGGTAAAAAGAGCGGCGGTGTGTGTGGACGTGGTGATGCGTGTGTATGTGTGATTGGTTCATCGGTAGGGCGTTTGTGGGGTTGTATGCGATTTGATCTGTTTGGAGTGGCCTCGTGGTCTAGTGGTATGATTCTCGCTTCGGGTGCGAGAGGTCCCGGGTTCGATTCCCGGTGAGGCCCCGTCTTTGCTCAGCACTCTACCGCTTTTTGCAGCTCACTGTTCCGCTCTGCAGGGCTTCCTCTGCCTTCCCGTCGGGACAGCTACCGTCTGCTTCGTGCTGCGACGTACATCGCTCGCTTCATGGTCCGCACAGGAGCTGTTCAAGCCGACCAGTGGCTGCTAGACTGAGGCGACCTTAAAACGACTCTAGAGCGATCGAAGTATGACCACGACATCAACCAGCGAGGCTCACGCGGAGTACTATAGCTTTGGGGGGCCTGACCAACGCCTTCGACTGACCTACAGCGGCGTGGTGACAGTAAATAGGACGGTAATAGTCGGTCATGGTTGTGCACCTGTGGCAGCATCGATGGTAACGTTCCGCGGCATTGGGAAATGGGAGGCGGTGGTAAAAAGAGCGGCGGTGTGTGTGGACGTGGTGATGCGTGTGTATGTGTGATTGGTTCATCGGTAGGGCGTTTGTGGGGTTGTATGCGATTTGATCTGTTTGGAGTGGCCTCGTGGTCTAGTGGTATGATTCTCGCTTCGGGTGCGAGAGGTCCCGGGTTCGATTCCCGGTGAGGCCCCGTCTTTGCTCAGCACTCTACCGCTTTTTGCAGCTCACTGTTCCGCTCTGCAGGGCCTCCTCTGCCTTCCCGTCGGGACAGCTACCGTCTGCTTCGTGCTGCGACGTACATCGCTCGCTTCATGGTCCGCACAGGAGCTGTTCAAGCCGACCAGTGGCTGCTAGACTGAGGCGACCTTAAAACGACTCTAGAGCGATCGAAGTATGACCACGACATCAACCAGCGAGGCTCACGCGGAGTACTATAGCTTTGGGGGGCCTGACCAACGCCTTCGACTGACCTACAGCGGCGTGGTGACAGTAAATAGGACGGTAATAGTCGGTCATGGTTGTGCACCTGTGGCAGCATCGATGGTAACGTTCCGCGGCATTGGGAAATGGGAGGCGGTGGTAAAAAGAGCGGCGGTGTGTGTGGACGTGGTGATGCGTGTGTATGTGTGATTGGATCATCGGTAGGGCGTTTGTGGGGTTGTATGCGATTTGATCTGTTTGGAGTGGCCTCGTGGTCTAGTGGTATGATTCTCGCTTCGGGTGCGAGAGGTCCCGGGTTCGATTCCCGGTGAGGCCCCGTCTTTGCTCAGCACTCTACCGCTTTTTGCAGCTCACTGTTCCGCTCTGCAGGGCCTCCTCTGCCTTCCCGTCGGGACAGCTACCGTCTGCTTCGTGCTGCGACGTACATCGCTCGCTTCATGGTCCGCACAGGAGCTGTTCAAGCCGACCAGTGGCTGCTAGACTGAGGCGACCTTAAAACGACTCTAGAGCGATCGAAGTATGACCACGACATCAACCAGCGAGGCTCACGCGGAGTACTATAGCTTGGGGGGGCCTGACCAACGCCTTCGACTGACCTACAGCGGCGTGGTGACAGTAAATAGGACGGTAATAGTCGGTCATGGTTGTGCACCTGTGGCAGCATCGATGGTAACGTTCCGCGGCATTGGGAAATGGGAGGCGGTGGTAAAAAGAGCGGCGGTGTGTGTGGACGTGGTGATGCGTGTGTATGTGTGATTGGTTCATCGGTAGGGCGTTTGTGGGGTTGTATGCGATTTGATCTGTTTGGAGTGGCCTCGTGGTCTAGTGGTATGATTCTCGCTTCGGGTGCGAGAGGTCCCGGGTTCGATTCCCGGTGAGGCCCCGTCTTTGCTCAGCACTCTACCGCTTTTTGCAGCTCACTGTTCCGCTCTGCAGGGCCTCCTCTGCCTTCCCGTCGGGACAGCTACCGTCTGCTTCGTGCTGCGACGTACATCGCTCGCTTCATGGTCCGCACAGGAGCTGTTCAAGCCGACCAGTGGCTGCTAGACTGAGGCGACCTTAAAACGACTCTAGAGCGATCGAAGTATGACCACGACATCAACCAGCGAGGCTCACGCGGAGTACTATAGCTTTGGGGGGCCTGACCAACGCCTTCGACTGACCTACAGCGGCGTGGTGACAGTAAATAGGACGGTAATAGTCGGTCATGGTTGTGCACCTGTGGCAGCATCGATGGTAACGTTCCGCGGCATTGGGAAATGGGAGGCGGTGGTAAAAAGAGCGGCGGTGTGTGTGGACGTGGTGATGCGTGTGTATGTGTGATTGGTTCATCGGTAGGGCGTTTGTGGGGTTGTATGCGATTTGATCTGTTTGGAGTGGCCTCGTGGTCTAGTGGTATGATTCTCGCTTCGGGTGCGAGAGGTCCCGGGTTCGATTCCCGGTGAGGCCCCGTCTTTGCTCAGCACTCTACCGCTTTTTGCAGCTCACTGTTCCGCTCTGCAGGGCCTCCTCTGCCTTCCCGTCGGGACAGCTACCGTCTGCTTCGTGCTGCGACGTACATCGCTCGCTTCATGGTCCGCACAGGAGCTGTTCAAGCCGACCAGTGGCTGCTAGACTGAGGCGACCTTAAAACGACTCTAGAGCGATCGAAGTATGACCACGACATCAACCAGCGAGGCTCACGCGGAGTACTATAGCTTTGGGGGGCCTGACCAACGCCTTCGACTGACCTACAGCGGCGTGGTGACAGTAAATAGGACGGTAATAGTCGGTCATGGTTGTGCACCTGTGGCAGCATCGATGGTAACGTTCCGCGGCATTGGGAAATGGGAGGCGGTGGTAAAAAGAGCGGCGGTGTGTGTGGACGTGGTGATGCGTGTGTATGTGTGATTGGTTCATCGGTAGGGCGTTTGTGGGGTTGTATGCGATTTGATCTGTTTGGAGTGGCCTCGTGGTCTAGTGGTATGATTCTCGCTTCGGGTGCGAGAGGTCCCGGGTTCGATTCCCGGTGAGGCCCCGTCTTTGCTCAGCACTCTACCGCTTTTTGCAGCTCACTGTTCCGCTCTGCAGGGCCTCCTCTGCCTTCCCGTCGGGACAGCTACCGTCTGCTTCGTGCTGCGACGTACATCGCTCGCTTCATGGTCCGCACAGGAGCTGTTCAAGCCGACCAGTGGCTGCTAGACTGAGGCGACCTTAAAACGACTCTAGAGCGATCGAAGTATGACCACGACATCAACCAGCGAGGCTCACGCGGAGTACTATAGCTTTGGGGGGCCTGACCAACGCCTTCGACTGACCTACAGCGGCGTGGTGACAGTAAATAGGACGGTAATAGTCGGTCATGGTTGTGCACCTGTGGCAGCATCGATGGTAACGTTCCGCGGCATTGGGAAATGGGAGGCGGTGGTAAAAAGAGCGGCGGTGTGTGTGGACGTGGTGATGCGTGTGTATGTGTGATTGGTTCATCGGTAGGGCGTTTGTGGGGTTGTATGCGATTTGATCTGTTTGGAGTGGCCTCGTGGTCTAGTGGTATGATTCTCGCTTCGGGTGCGAGAGGTCCCGGGTTCGATTCCCGGTGAGGCCCCGTCTTTGCTCAGCACTCTACCGCTTTTTGCAGCTCACTGTTCCGCTCTGCAGGGCCTCCTCTGCCTTCCCGTCGGGACAGCTACCGTCTGCTTCGTGCTGCGACGTACATCGCTCGCTTCATGGTCCGCACAGGAGCTGTTCAAGCCGACCAGTGGCTGCTAGACTGAGGCGACCTTAAAACGACTCTAGAGCGATCGAAGTATGACCACGACATCAACCAGCGAGGCTCACGCGGAGTACTATAGCTTTGGGGGGCCTGACCAACGCCTTCGACTGACCTACAGCGGCGTGGTGACAGTAAATAGGACGGTAATAGTCGGTCATGGTTGTGCACCTGTGGCAGCATCGATGGTAACGTTCCGCGGCATTGGGAAATGGGAGGCGGTGGTAAAAAGAGCGGCGGTGTGTGTGGACGTGGTGATGCGTGTGTATGTGTGATTGGTTCATCGGTAGGGCGTTTGTGGGGTTGTATGCGATTTGATCTGTTTGGAGTGGCCTCGTGGTCTAGTGGTATGATTCTCGCTTCGGGTGCGAGAGGTCCCGGGTTCGATTCCCGGTGAGGCCCCGTCTTTGCTCAGCACTCTACCGCTTTTTGCAGCTCACTGTTCCGCTCTGCAGGGCCTCCTCTGCCTTCCCGTCGGGACAGCTACCGTCTGCTTCGTGCTGCGACGTACATCGCTCGCTTCATGGTCCGCACAGGAGCTGTTCAAGCCGACCAGTGGCTGCTAGACTGAGGCGACCTTAAAACGACTCTAGAGCGATCGAAGTATGACCACGACATCAACCAGCGAGGCTCACGCGGAGTACTATAGCTTTGGGGGGCCTGACCAACGCCTTCGACTGACCTACAGCGGCGTGGTGACAGTAAATAGGACGGTAATAGTCGGTCATGGTTGTGCACCTGTGGCAGCATCGATGGTAACGTTCCGCGGCATTGGGAAATGGGAGGCGGTGGTAAAAAGAGCGGCGGTGTGTGTGGACGTGGTGATGCGTGTGTATGTGTGATTGGTTCATCGGTAGGGCGTTTGTGGGGTTGTATGCGATTTGATCTGTTTGGAGTGGCCTCGTGGTCTAGTGGTATGATTCTCGCTTCGGGTGCGAGAGGTCCCGGGTTCGATTCCCGGTGAGGCCCCGTCTTTGCTCAGCACTCTACCGCTTTTTGCAGCTCACTGTTCCGCTCTGCAGGGCCTCCTCTGCCTTCCCGTCGGGACAGCTACCGTCTGCTTCGTGCTGCGACGTACATCGCTCGCTTCATGGTCCGCACAGGAGCTGTTCAAGCCGACCAGTGGCTGCTAGACTGAGGCGACCTTAAAACGACTCTAGAGCGATCGAAGTATGACCACGACATCAACCAGCGAGGCTCACGCGGAGTACTATAGCTTTGGGGGGCCTGACCAACGCCTTCGACTGACCTACAGCGGCGTGGTGACAGTAAATAGGACGGTAATAGTCGGTCATGGTTGTGCACCTGTGGCAGCATCGATGGTAACGTTCCGCGGCATTGGGAAATGGGAGGCGGTGGTAAAAAGAGCGGCGGTGTGTGTGGACGTGGTGATGCGTGTGTATGTGTGATTGGTTCATCGGTAGGGCGTTTGTGGGGTTGTATGCGATTTGATCTGTTTGGAGTGGCCTCGTGGTCTAGTGGTATGATTCTCGCTTCGGGTGCGAGAGGTCCCGGGTTCGATTCCCGGTGAGGCCCCGTCTTTGCTCAGCACTCTACCGCTTTTTGCAGCTCACTGTTCCGCTCTGCAGGGCCTCCTCTGCCTTCCCGTCGGGACAGCTACCGTCTGCTTCGTGCTGCGACGTACATCGCTCGCTTCATGGTCCGCACAGGAGCTGTTCAAGCCGACCAGTGGCTGCTAGACTGAGGCGACCTTAAAACGACTCTAGAGCGATCGAAGTATGACCACGACATCAACCAGCGAGGCTCACGCGGAGTACTATAGCTTTGGGGGGCCTGACCAACGCCTTCGACTGACCTACAGCGGCGTGGTGACAGTAAATAGGACGGTAATAGTCGGTCATGGTTGTGCACCTGTGGCAGCATCGATGGTAACGTTCCGCGGCATTGGGAAATGGGAGGCGGTGGTAAAAAGAGCGGCGGTGTGTGTGGACGTGGTGATGCGTGTGTATGTGTGATTGGTTCATCGGTAGGGCGTTTGTGGGGTTGTATGCGATTTGATCTGTTTGGAGTGGCCTCGTGGTCTAGTGGTATGATTCTCGCTTCGGGTGCGAGAGGTCCCGGGTTCGATTCCCGGTGAGGCCCCGTCTTTGCTCAGCACTCTACCGCTTTTTGCAGCTCACTGTTCCGCTCTGCAGGGCCTCCTCTGCCTTCCCGTCGGGACAGCTACCGTCTGCTTCGTGCTGCGACGTACATCGCTCGCTTCATGGTCCGCACAGGAGCTGTTCAAGCCGACCAGTGGCTGCTAGACTGAGGCGACCTTAAAACGACTCTAGAGCGATCGAAGTATGACCACGACATCAACCAGCGAGGCTCACGCGGAGTACTATAGCTTTGGGGGGCCTGACCAACGCCTTCGACTGACCTACAGCGGCGTGGTGACAGTAAATAGGACGGTAATAGTCGGTCATGGTTGTGCACCTGTGGCAGCATCGATGGTAACGTTCCGCGGCATTGGGAAATGGGAGGCGGTGGTAAAAAGAGCGGCGGTGTGTGTGGACGTGGTGATGCGTGTGTATGTGTGATTGGTTCATCGGTAGGGCGTTTGTGGGGTTGTATGCGATTTGATCTGTTTGGAGTGGCCTCGTGGTCTAGTGGTATGATTCTCGCTTCGGGTGCGAGAGGTCCCGGGTTCGATTCCCGGTGAGGCCCCGTCTTTGCTCAGCACTCTACCGCTTTTTGCAGCTCACTGTTCCGCTCTGCAGGGCCTCCTCTGCCTTCCCGTCGGGACAGCTACCGTCTGCTTCGTGCTGCGACGTACATCGCTCGCTTCATGGTCCGCACAGGAGCTGTTCAAGCCGACCAGTGGCTGCTAGACTGAGGCGACCTTAAAACGACTCTAGAGCGATCGAAGTATGACCACGACATCAACCAGCGAGGCTCACGCGGAGTACTATAGCTTTGGGGGGCCTGACCAACGCCTTCGACTGACCTACAGCGGCGTGGTGACAGTAAATAGGACGGTAATAGTCGGTCATGGTTGTGCACCTGTGGCAGCATCGATGGTAACGTTCCGCGGCATTGGGAAATGGGAGGCGGTGGTAAAAAGAGCGGCGGTGTGTGTGGACGTGGTGATGCGTGTGTATGTGTGATTGGTTCATCGGTAGGGCGTTTGTGGGGTTGTATGCGATTTGATCTGTTTGGAGTGGCCTCGTGGTCTAGTGGTATGATTCTCGCTTCGGGTGCGAGAGGTCCCGGGTTCGATTCCCGGTGAGGCCCCGTCTTTGCTCAGCACTCTACCGCTTTTTGCAGCTCACTGTTCCGCTCTGCAGGGCCTCCTCTGCCTTCCCGTCGGGACAGCTACCGTCTGCTTCGTGCTGCGACGTACATCGCTCGCTTCATGGTCCGCACAGGAGCTGTTCAAGCCGACCAGTGGCTGCTAGACTGAGGCGACCTTAAAACGACTCTAGAGCGATCGAAGTATGACCACGACATCAACCAGCGAGGCTCACGCGGAGTACTATAGCTTTGGGGGGCCTGACCAACGCCTTCGACTGACCTACAGCGGCGTGGTGACAGTAAATAGGACGGTAATAGTCGGTCATGGTTGTGCACCTGTGGCAGCATCGATGGTAACGTTCCGCGGCATTGGGAAATGGGAGGCGGTGGTAAAAAGAGCGGCGGTGTGTGTGGACGTGGTGATGCGTGTGTATGTGTGATTGGTTCATCGGTAGGGCGTTTGTGGGGTTGTATGCGATTTGATCTGTTTGGAGTGGCCTCGTGGTCTAGTGGTATGATTCTCGCTTCGGGTGCGAGAGGTCCCGGGTTCGATTCCCGGTGAGGCCCCGTCTTTGCTCAGCACTCTACCGCTTTTTGCAGCTCACTGTTCCGCTCTGCAGGGCCTCCTCTGCCTTCCCGTCGGGACAGCTACCGTCTGCTTCGTGCTGCGACGTACATCGCTCGCTTCATGGTCCGCACAGGAGCTGTTCAAGCCGACCAGTGGCTGCTAGACTGAGGCGACCTTAAAACGACTCTAGAGCGATCGAAGTATGACCACGACATCAACCAGCGAGGCTCACGCGGAGTACTATAGCTTTGGGGGGCCTGACCAACGCCTTCGACTGACCTACAGCGGCGTGGTGACAGTAAATAGGACGGTAATAGTCGGTCATGGTTGTGCACCTGTGGCAGCATCGATGGTAACGTTCCGCGGCATTGGGAAATGGGAGGCGGTGGTAAAAAGAGCGGCGGTGTGTGTGGACGTGGTGATGCGTGTGTATGTGTGATTGGTTCATCGGTAGGGCGTTTGTGGGGTTGTATGCGATTTGATCTGTTTGGAGTGGCCTCGTGGTCTAGTGGTATGATTCTCGCTTCGGGTGCGAGAGGTCCCGGGTTCGATTCCCGGTGAGGCCCCGTCTTTGCTCAGCACTCTACCGCTTTTTGCAGCTCACTGTTCCGCTCTGCAGGGCCTCCTCTGCCTTCCCGTCGGGACAGCTACCGTCTGCTTCGTGCTGCGACGTACATCGCTCGCTTCATGGTCCGCACAGGAGCTGTTCAAGCCGACCAGTGGCTGCTAGACTGAGGCGACCTTAAAACGACTCTAGAGCGATCGAAGTATGACCACGACATCAACCAGCGAGGCTCACGCGGAGTACTATAGCTTTGGGGGGCCTGACCAACGCCTTCGACTGACCTACAGCGGCGTGGTGACAGTAAATAGGACGGTAATAGTCGGTCATGGTTGTGCACCTGTGGCAGCATCGATGGTAACGTTCCGCGGCATTGGGAAATGGGAGGCGGTGGTAAAAAGAGCGGCGGTGTGTGTGGACGTGGTGATGCGTGTGTATGTGTGATTGGTTCATCGGTAGGGCGTTTGTGGGGTTGTATGCGATTTGATCTGTTTGGAGTGGCCTCGTGGTCTAGTGGTATGATTCTCGCTTCGGGTGCGAGAGGTCCCGGGTTCGATTCCCGGTGAGGCCCCGTCTTTGCTCAGCACTCTACCGCTTTTTGCAGCTCACTGTTCCGCTCTGCAGGGCCTCCTCTGCCTTCCCGTCGGGACAGCTACCGTCTGCTTCGTGCTGCGACGTACATCGCTCGCTTCATGGTCCGCACAGGAGCTGTTCAAGCCGACCAGTGGCTGCTAGACTGAGGCGACCTTAAAACGACTCTAGAGCGATCGAAGTATGACCACGACATCAACCAGCGAGGCTCACGCGGAGTACTATAGCTTTGGGGGGCCTGACCAACGCCTTCGACTGACCTACAGCGGCGTGGTGACAGTAAATAGGACGGTAATAGTCGGTCATGGTTGTGCACCTGTGGCAGCATCGATGGTAACGTTCCGCGGCATTGGGAAATGGGAGGCGGTGGTAAAAAGAGCGGCGGTGTGTGTGGACGTGGTGATGCGTGTGTATGTGTGATTGGTTCATCGGTAGGGTGTTTGTGGGGTTGTATGCGATTTGATCTGTTTGGAGTGGCCTCGTGGTCTAGTGGTATGATTCTCGCTTCGGGTGCGAGAGGTCCCGGGTTCGATTCCCGGTGAGGCCCCGTCTTTGCTCAGCACTCTACCGCTTTTTGCAGCTCACTGTTCCGCTCTGCAGGGCCTCCTCTGCCTTCCCGTCGGGACAGCTACCGTCTGCTTCGTGCTGCGACGTACATCGCTCGCTTCATGGTCCGCACAGGAGCTGTTCAAGCCGACCAGTGGCTGCTAGACTGAGGCGACCTTAAAACGACTCTAGAGCGATCGAAGTATGACCACGACATCAACCAGCGAGGCTCACGCGGAGTACTATAGCTTTGGGGGGCCTGACCAACGCCTTCGACTGACCTACAGCGGCGTGGTGACAGTAAATAGGACGGTAATAGTCGGTCATGGTTGTGCACCTGTGGCAGCATCGATGGTAACGTTCCGCGGCATTGGGAAATGGGAGGCGGTGGTAAAAAGAGCGGCGGTGTGTGTGGACGTGGTGATGCGTGTGTATGTGTGATTGGTTCATCGGTAGGGTGTTTGTGGGGTTGTATGCGATTTGATCTGTTTGGAGTGGCCTCGTGGTCTAGTGGTATGATTCTCGCTTCGGGTGCGAGAGGTCCCGGGTTCGATTCCCGGTGAGGCCCCGTCTTTGCTCAGCACTCTACCGCTTTTTGCAGCTCACTGTTCCGCTCTGCAGGGCCTCCTCTGCCTTCCCGTCGGGACAGCTACCGTCTGCTTCGTGCTGCGACGTACATCGCTCGCTTCATGGTCCGCACAGGAGCTGTTCAAGCCGACCAGTGGCTGCTAGACTGAGGCGACCTTAAAACGACTCTAGAGCGATCGAAGTATGACCACGACATCAACCAGCGAGGCTCACGCGGAGTACTATAGCTTTGGGGGGCCTGACCAACGCCTTCGACTGACCTACAGCGGCGTGGTGACAGTAAATAGGACGGTAATAGTCGGTCATGGTTGTGCACCTGTGGCAGCATCGATGGTAACGTTCCGCGGCATTGGGAAATGGGAGGCGGTGGTAAAAAGAGCGGCGGTGTGTGTGGACGTGGTGATGCGTGTGTATGTGTGATTGGTTCATCGGTAGGGCGTTTGTGGGGTTGTATGCGATTTGATCTGTTTGGAGTGGCCTCGTGGTCTAGTGGTATGATTCTCGCTTCGGGTGCGAGAGGTCCCGGGTTCGATTCCCGGTGAGGCCCCGTCTTTGCTCAGCACTCTACCGCTTTTTGCAGCTCACTGTTCCGCTCTGCAGGGCCTCCTCTGCCTTCCCGTCGGGACAGCTACCGTCTGCTTCGTGCTGCGACGTACATCGCTCGCTTCATGGTCCGCACAGGAGCTGTTCAAGCCGACCAGTGGCTGCTAGACTGAGGCGACCTTAAAACGACTCTAGAGCGATCGAAGTATGACCACGACATCAACCAGCGAGGCTCACGCGGAGTACTATAGCTTTGGGGGGCCTGACCAACGCCTTCGACTGACCTACAGCGGCGTGGTGACAGTAAATAGGACGGTAATAGTCGGTCATGGTTGTGCACCTGTGGCAGCATCGATGGTAACGTTCCGCGGCATTGGGAAATGGGAGGCGGTGGTAAAAAGAGCGGCGGTGTGTGTGGACGTGGTGATGCGTGTGTATGTGTGATTGGTTCATCGGTAGGGCGTTTGTGGGGTTGTATGCGATTTGATCTGTTTGGAGTGGCCTCGTGGTCTAGTGGTATGATTCTCGCTTCGGGTGCGAGAGGTCCCGGGTTCGATTCCCGGTGAGGCCCCGTCTTTGCTCAGCACTCTACCGCTTTTTGCAGCTCACTGTTCCGCTCTGCAGGGCCTCCTCTGCCTTCCCGTCGGGACAGCTACCGTCTGCTTCGTGCTGCGACGTACATCGCTCGCTTCATGGTCCGCACAGGAGCTGTTCAAGCCGACCAGTGGCTGCTAGACTGAGGCGACCTTAAAACGACTCTAGAGCGATCGAAGTATGACCACGACATCAACCAGCGAGGCTCACGCGGAGTACTATAGCTTTGGGGGGCCTGACCAACGCCTTCGACTGACCTACAGCGGCGTGGTGACAGTAAATAGGACGGTAATAGTCGGTCATGGTTGTGCACCTGTGGCAGCATCGATGGTAACGTTCCGCGGCATTGGGAAATGGGAGGCGGTGGTAAAAAGAGCGGCGGTGTGTGTGGACGTGGTGATGCGTGTATATGTGTGATTGGTTCATCGGTAGGGCGTTTGTGGGGTTGTATGCGATTTGATCTGTTTGGAGTGGCCTCGTGGTCTAGTGGTATGATTCTCGCTTCGGGTGCGAGAGGTCCCGGGTTCGATTCCCGGTGAGGCCCCGTCTTTGCTCAGCACTCTACCGCTTTTTGCAGCTCACTGTTCCGCTCTGCAGGGCCTCCTCTGCCTTCCCGTCGGGACAGCTACCGTCTGCTTCGTGCTGCGACGTACATCGCTCGCTTCATGGTCCGCACAGGAGCTGTTCAAGCCGACCAGTGGCTGCTAGACTGAGGCGACCTTAAAACGACTCTAGAGCGATCGAAGTATGACCACGACATCAACCAGCGAGGCTCACGCGGAGTACTATAGCTTTGGGGGGCCTGACCAACGCCTTCGACTGACCTACAGCGGCGTGGTGACAGTAAATAGGACGGTAATAGTCGGTCATGGTTGTGCACCTGTGGCAGCATCGATGGTAACGTTCCGCGGCATTGGGAAATGGGAGGCGGTGGTAAAAAGAGCGGCGGTGTGTGTGGACGTGGTGATGCGTGTGTATGTGTGATTGGTTCATCGGTAGGGCGTTTGTGGGGTTGTATGCGATTTGATCTGTTTGGAGTGGCCTCGTGGTCTAGTGGTATGATTCTCGCTTCGGGTGCGAGAGGTCCCGGGTTCGATTCCCGGTGAGGCCCCGTCTTTGCTCAGCACTCTACCGCTTTTTGCAGCTCACTGTTCCGCTCTGCAGGGCCTCCTCTGCCTTCCCGTCGGGACAGCTACCGTCTGCTTCGTGCTGCGACGTACATCGCTCGCTTCATGGTCCGCACAGGAGCTGTTCAAGCCGACCAGTGGCTGCTAGACTGAGGCGACCTTAAAACGACTCTAGAGCGATCGAAGTATGACCACGACATCAACCAGCGAGGCTCACGCGGAGTACTATAGCTTTGGGGGGCCTGACCAACGCCTTCGACTGACCTACAGCGGCGTGGTGACAGTAAATAGGACGGTAATAGTCGGTCATGGTTGTGCACCTGTGGCAGCATCGATGGTAACGTTCCGCGGCATTGGGAAATGGGAGGCGGTGGTAAAAAGAGCGGCGGTGTGTGTGGACGTGGTGATGCGTGTATATGTGTGATTGGTTCATCGGTAGGGCGTTTGTGGGGTTGTATGCGATTTGATCTGTTTGGAGTGGCCTCGTGGTCTAGTGGTATGATTCTCGCTTCGGGTGCGAGAGGTCCCGGGTTCGATTCCCGGTGAGGCCCCGTCTTTGCTCAGCACTCTACCGCTTTTTGCAGCTCACTGTTCCGCTCTGCAGGGCCTCCTCTGCCTTCCCGTCGGGACAGCTACCGTCTGCTTCGTGCTGCGACGTACATCGCTCGCTTCATGGTCCGCACAGGAGCTGTTCAAGCCGACCAGTGGCTGCTAGACTGAGGCGACCTTAAAACGACTCTAGAGCGATCGAAGTATGACCACGACATCAACCAGCGAGGCTCACGCGGAGTACTATAGCTTTGGGGGGCCTGACCAACGCCTTCGACTGACCTACAGCGGCGTGGTGACAGTAAATAGGACGGTAATAGTCGGTCATGGTTGTGCACCTGTGGCAGCATCGATGGTAACGTTCCGCGGCATTGGGAAATGGGAGGCGGTGGTAAAAAGAGCGGCGGTGTGTGTGGACGTGGTGATGCGTGTGTATGTGTGATTGGTTCATCGGTAGGGCGTTTGTGGGGTTGTATGCGATTTGATCTGTTTGGAGTGGCCTCGTGGTCTAGTGGTATGATTCTCGCTTCGGGTGCGAGAGGTCCCGGGTTCGATTCCCGGTGAGGCCCCGTCTTTGCTCAGCACTCTACCGCTTTTTGCAGCTCACTGTTCCGCTCTGCAGGGCCTCCTCTGCCTTCCCGTCGGGACAGCTACCGTCTGCTTCGTGCTGCGACGTACATCGCTCGCTTCATGGTCCGCACAGGAGCTGTTCAAGCCGACCAGTGGCTGCTAGACTGAGGCGACCTTAAAACGACTCTAGAGCGATCGAAGTATGACCACGACATCAACCAGCGAGGCTCACGCGGAGTACTATAGCTTTGGGGGGCCTGACCAACGCCTTCGACTGACCTACAGCGGCGTGGTGACAGTAAATAGGACGGTAATAGTCGGTCATGGTTGTGCACCTGTGGCAGCATCGATGGTAACGTTCCGCGGCATTGGGAAATGGGAGGCGGTGGTAAAAAGAGCGGCGGTGTATGTGGACGTGGTGATGCGTGTGTATGTGTGATTGGTTCATCGGTAGGGCGTTTGTGGGGTTGTATGCGATTTGATCTGTTTGGAGTGGCCTCGTGGTCTAGTGGTATGATTCTCGCTTCGGGTGCGAGAGGTCCCGGGTTCGATTCCCGGTGAGGCCCCGTCTTTGCTCAGCACTCTACCGCTTTTTGCAGCTCACTGTTCCGCTCTGCAGGGCCTCCTCTGCCTTCCCGTCGGGACAGCTACCGTCTGCTTCGTGCTGCGACGTACATCGCTCGCTTCATGGTCCGCACAGGAGCTGTTCAAGCCGACCAGTGGCTGCTAGACTGAGGCGACCTTAAAACGACTCTAGAGCGATCGAAGTATGACCACGACATCAACCAGCGAGGCTCACGCGGAGTACTATAGCTTTGGGGGGCCTGACCAACGCCTTCGACTGACCTACAGCGGCGTGGTGACAGTAAATAGGACGGTAATAGTCGGTCATGGTTGTGCACCTGTGGCAGCATCGATGGTAACGTTCCGCGGCATTGGGAAATGGGAGGCGGTGGTAAAAAGAGCGGCGGTGTGTGTGGACGTGGTGATGCGTGTGTATGTGTGATTGGTTCATCGGTAGGGCGTTTGTGGGGTTGTATGCGATTTGATCTGTTTGGAGTGGCCTCGTGGTCTAGTGGTATGATTCTCGCTTCGGGTGCGAGAGGTCCCGGGTTCGATTCCCGGTGAGGCCCCGTCTTTGCTCAGCACTCTACCGCTTTTTGCAGCTCACTGTTCCGCTCTGCAGGGCCTCCTCTGCCTTCCCGTCGGGACAGCTACCGTCTGCTTCGTGCTGCGACGTACATCGCTCGCTTCATGGTCCGCACAGGAGCTGTTCAAGCCGACCAGTGGCTGCTAGACTGAGGCGACCTTAAAACGACTCTAGAGCGATCGAAGTATGACCACGACATCAACCAGCGAGGCTCACGCGGAGTACTATAGCTTTGGGGGGCCTGACCAACGCCTTCGACTGACCTACAGCGGCGTGGTGACAGTAAATAGGACGGTAATAGTCGGTCATGGTTGTGCACCTGTGGCAGCATCGATGGTAACGTTCCGCGGCATTGGGAAATGGGAGGCGGTGGTAAAAAGAGCGGCGGTGTGTGTGGACGTGGTGATGCGTGTGTATGTGTGATTGGTTCATCGGTAGGGCGTTTGTGGGGTTGTATGCGATTTGATCTGTTTGGAGTGGCCTCGTGGTCTAGTGGTATGATTCTCGCTTCGGGTGCGAGAGGTCCCGGGTTCGATTCCCGGTGAGGCCCCGTCTTTGCTCAGCACTCTACCGCTTTTTGCAGCTCACTGTTCCGCTCTGCAGGGCCTCCTCTGCCTTCCCGTCGGGACAGCTACCGTCTGCTTCGTGCTGCGACGTACATCGCTCGCTTCATGGTCCGCACAGGAGCTGTTCAAGCCGACCAGTGGCTGCTAGACTGAGGCGACCTTAAAACGACTCTAGAGCGATCGAAGTATGACCACGACATCAACCAGCGAGGCTCACGCGGAGTACTATAGCTTTGGGGGGCCTGACCAACGCCTTCGACTGACCTACAGCGGCGTGGTGACAGTAAATAGGACGGTAATAGTCGGTCATGGTTGTGCACCTGTGGCAGCATCGATGGTAACGTTCCGCGGCATTGGGAAATGGGAGGCGGTGGTAAAAAGAGCGGCGGTGTGTGTGGACGTGGTGATGCGTGTGTATGTGTGATTGGTTCATCGGTAGGGCGTTTGTGGGGTTGTATGCGATTTGATCTGTTTGGAGTGGCCTCGTGGTCTAGTGGTATGATTCTCGCTTCGGGTGCGAGAGGTCCCGGGTTCGATTCCCGGTGAGGCCCCGTCTTTGCTCAGCACTCTACCGCTTTTTGCAGCTCACTGTTCCGCTCTGCAGGGCCTCCTCTGCCTTCCCGTCGGGACAGCTACCGTCTGCTTCGTGCTGCGACGTACATCGCTCGCTTCATGGTCCGCACAGGAGCTGTTCAAGCCGACCAGTGGCTGCTAGACTGAGGCGACCTTAAAACGACTCTAGAGCGATCGAAGTATGACCACGACATCAACCAGCGAGGCTCACGCGGAGTACTATAGCTTTGGGGGGCCTGACCAACGCCTTCGACTGACCTACAGCGGCGTGGTGACAGTAAATAGGACGGTAATAGTCGGTCATGGTTGTGCACCTGTGGCAGCATCGATGGTAACGTTCCGCGGCATTGGGAAATGGGAGGCGGTGGTAAAAAGAGCGGCGGTGTGTGTGGACGTGGTGATGCGTGTGTATGTGTGATTGGTTCATCGGTAGGGCGTTTGTGGGGTTGTATGCGATTTGATCTGTTTGGAGTGGCCTCGTGGTCTAGTGGTATGATTCTCGCTTCGGGTGCGAGAGGTCCCGGGTTCGATTCCCGGTGAGGCCCCGTCTTTGCTCAGCACTCTACCGCTTTTTGCAGCTCACTGTTCCGCTCTGCAGGGCCTCCTCTGCCTTCCCGTCGGGACAGCTACCGTCTGCTTCGTGCTGCGACGTACATCGCTCGCTTCATGGTCCGCACAGGAGCTGTTCAAGCCGACCAGTGGCTGCTAGACTGAGGCGACCTTAAAACGACTCTAGAGCGATCGAAGTATGACCACGACATCAACCAGCGAGGCTCACGCGGAGTACTATAGCTTTGGGGGGCCTGACCAACGCTTTCGACTGACCTACAGCGGCGTGGTGACAGTAAATAGGACGGTAATAGTCGGTCATGGTTGTGCACCTGTGGCAGCATCGATGGTAACGTTCCGCGGCATTGGGAAATGGGAGGCGGTGGTAAAAAGAGCGGCGGTGTGTGTGGACGTGGTGATGCGTGTGTATGTGTGATTGGTTCATCGGTAGGGCGTTTGTGGGGTTGTATGCGATTTGATCTGTTTGGAGTGGCCTCGTGGTCTAGTGGTATGATTCTCGCTTCGGGTGCGAGAGGTCCCGGGTTCGATTCCCGGTGAGGCCCCGTCTTTGCTCAGCACTCTACCGCTTTTTGCAGCTCACTGTTCCGCTCTGCAGGGCCTCCTCTGCCTTCCCGTCGGGACAGCTACCGTCTGCTTCGTGCTGCGACGTACATCGCTCGCTTCATGGTCCGCACAGGAGCTGTTCAAGCCGACCAGTGGCTGCTAGACTGAGGCGACCTTAAAACGACTCTAGAGCGATCGAAGTATGACCACGACATCAACCAGCGAGGCTCACGCGGAGTACTATAGCTTTGGGGGGCCTGACCAACGCCTTCGACTGACCTACAGCGGCGTGGTGACAGTAAATAGGACGGTAATAGTCGGTCATGGTTGTGCACCTGTGGCAGCATCGATGGTAACGTTCCGCGGCATTGGGAAATGGGAGGCGGTGGTAAAAAGAGCGGCGGTGTGTGTGGACGTGGTGATGCGTGTGTATGTGTGATTGGTTCATCGGTAGGGCGTTTGTGGGGTTGTATGCGATTTGATCTGTTTGGAGTGGCCTCGTGGTCTAGTGGTATGATTCTCGCTTCGGGTGCGAGAGGTCCCGGGTTCGATTCCCGGTGAGGCCCCGTCTTTGCTCAGCACTCTACCGCTTTTTGCAGCTCACTGTTCCGCTCTGCAGGGCCTCCTCTGCCTTCCCGTCGGGACAGCTACCGTCTGCTTCGTGCTGCGACGTACATCGCTCGCTTCATGGTCCGCACAGGAGCTGTTCAAGCCGACCAGTGGCTGCTAGACTGAGGCGACCTTAAAACGACTCTAGAGCGATCGAAGTATGACCACGACATCAACCAGCGAGGCTCACGCGGAGTACTATAGCTTTGGGGGGCCTGACCAACGCCTTCGACTGACCTACAGCGGCGTGGTGACAGTAAATAGGACGGTAATAGTCGGTCATGGTTGTGCACCTGTGGCAGCATCGATGGTAACGTTCCGCGGCATTGGGAAATGGGAGGCGGTGGTAAAAAGAGCGGCGGTGTGTGTGGACGTGGTGATGCGTGTGTATGTGTGATTGGTTCATCGGTAGGGCGTTTGTGGGGTTGTATGCGATTTGATCTGTTTGGAGTGGCCTCGTGGTCTAGTGGTATGATTCTCGCTTCGGGTGCGAGAGGTCCCGGGTTCGATTCCCGGTGAGGCCCCGTCTTTGCTCAGCACTCTACCGCTTTTTGCAGCTCACTGTTCCGCTCTGCAGGGCCTCCTCTGCCTTCCCGTCGGGACAGCTACCGTCTGCTTCGTGCTGCGACGTACATCGCTCGCTTCATGGTCCGCACAGGAGCTGTTCAAGCCGACCAGTGGCTGCTAGACTGAGGCGACCTTAAAACGACTCTAGAGCGATCGAAGTATGACCACGACATCAACCAGCGAGGCTCACGCGGAGTACTATAGCTTTGGGGGGCCTGACCAACGCCTTCGACTGACCTACAGCGGCGTGGTGACAGTAAATAGGACGGTAATAGTCGGTCATGGTTGTGCACCTGTGGCAGCATCGATGGTAACGTTCCGCGGCATTGGGAAATGGGAGGCGGTGGTAAAAAGAGCGGCGGTGTGTGTGGACGTGGTGATGCGTGTGTATGTGTGATTGGTTCATCGGTAGGGCGTTTGTGGGGTTGTATGCGATTTGATCTGTTTGGAGTGGCCTCGTGGTCTAGTGGTATGATTCTCGCTTCGGGTGCGAGAGGTCCCGGGTTCGATTCCCGGTGAGGCCCCGTCTTTGCTCAGCACTCTACCGCTTTTTGCAGCTCACTGTTCCGCTCTGCAGGGCCTCCTCTGCCTTCCCGTCGGGACAGCTACCGTCTGCTTCGTGCTGCGACGTACATCGCTCGCTTCATGGTCCGCACAGGAGCTGTTCAAGCCGACCAGTGGCTGCTAGACTGAGGCGACCTTAAAACGACTCTAGAGCGATCGAAGTATGACCACGACATCAACCAGCGAGGCTCACGCGGAGTACTATAGCTTTGGGGGGCCTGACCAACGCCTTCGACTGACCTACAGCGGCGTGGTGACAGTAAATAGGACGGTAATAGTCGGTCATGGTTGTGCACCTGTGGCAGCATCGATGGTAACGTTCCGCGGCATTGGGAAATGGGAGGCGGTGGTAAAAAGAGCGGCGGTGTGTGTGGACGTGGTGATGCGTGTGTATGTGTGATTGGTTCATCGGTAGGGCGTTTGTGGGGTTGTATGCGATTTGATCTGTTTGGAGTGGCCTCGTGGTCTAGTGGTATGATTCTCGCTTCGGGTGCGAGAGGTCCCGGGTTCGATTCCCGGTGAGGCCCCGTCTTTGCTCAGCACTCTACCGCTTTTTGCAGCTCACTGTTCCGCTCTGCAGGGCCTCCTCTGCCTTCCCGTCGGGACAGCTACCGTCTGCTTCGTGCTGCGACGTACATCGCTCGCTTCATGGTCCGCACAGGAGCTGTTCAAGCCGACCAGTGGCTGCTAGACTGAGGCGACCTTAAAACGACTCTAGAGCGATCGAAGTATGACCACGACATCAACCAGCGAGGCTCACGCGGAGTACTATAGCTTTGGGGGGCCTGACCAACGCCTTCGACTGACCTACAGCGGCGTGGTGACAGTAAATAGGACGGTAATAGTCGGTCATGGTTGTGCACCTGTGGCAGCATCGATGGTAACGTTCCGCGGCATTGGGAAATGGGAGGCGGTGGTAAAAAGAGCGGCGGTGTGTGTGGACGTGGTGATGCGTGTGTATGTGTGATTGGTTCATCGGTAGGGCGTTTGTGGGGTTGTATGCGATTTGATCTGTTTGGAGTGGCCTCGTGGTCTAGTGGTATGATTCTCGCTTCGGGTGCGAGAGGTCCCGGGTTCGATTCCCGGTGAGGCCCCGTCTTTGCTCAGCACTCTACCGCTTTTTGCAGCTCACTGTTCCGCTCTGCAGGGCCTCCTCTGCCTTCCCGTCGGGACAGCTACCGTCTGCTTCGTGCTGCGACGTACATCGCTCGCTTCATGGTCCGCACAGGAGCTGTTCAAGCCGACCAGTGGCTGCTAGACTGAGGCGACCTTAAAACGACTCTAGAGCGATCGAAGTATGACCACGACATCAACCAGCGAGGCTCACGCGGAGTACTATAGCTTTGGGGGGCCTGACCAACGCCTTCGACTGACCTACAGCGGCGTGGTGACAGTAAATAGGACGGTAATAGTCGGTCATGGTTGTGCACCTGTGGCAGCATCGATGGTAACGTTCCGCGGCATTGGGAAATGGGAGGCGGTGGTAAAAAGAGCGGCGGTGTGTGTGGACGTGGTGATGCGTGTGTATGTGTGATTGGTTCATCGGTAGGGCGTTTGTGGGGTTGTATGCGATTTGATCTGTTTGGAGTGGCCTCGTGGTCTAGTGGTATGATTCTCGCTTCGGGTGCGAGAGGCCCCGGGTTCGATTCCCGGTGAGGCCCCGTCTTTGCTCAGCACTCTACCGCTTTTTGCAGCTCAGTGTTCCGCTCTGCAGGGCCTCCTCTGCCTTCCCGTCGGGACAGCTACCGTCTGCTTCGTGCTGCGACGTACATCGCTCGCTTCATGGTCCGCACAGGAGCTGTTCAAGCCGACCAGTGGCTGCTAGACTGAGGCGACCTTAAAACGACTCTAGAGCGATCGAAGTATGACCACGACATCAACCAGCGAGGCTCACGCGGAGTACTATAGCTTTGGGGGGCCTGACCAACGCCTTCGACTGACCTACAGCGGCGTGGTGACAGTAAATAGGACGGTAATAGTCGGTCATGGTTGTGCACCTGTGGCAGCATCGATGGTAACGTTCCGCGGCATTGGGAAATGGGAGGCGGTGGTAAAAAGAGCGGCGGTGTGTGTGGACGTGGTGATGCGTGTGTATGTGTGATTGGTTCATCGGTAGGGCGTTTGTGGGGTTGTATGCGATTTGATCTGTTTGGAGTGGCCTCGTGGTCTAGTGGTATGATTCTCGCTTCGGGTGCGAGAGGCCCCGGGTTCGATTCCCGGTGAGGCCCCGTCTTTGCTCAGCACTCTACCGCTTTTTGCAGCTCAGTGTTCCGCTCTGCAGGGCCTCCTCTGCCTTCCCGTCGGGACAGCTACCGTCTGCTTCGTGCTGCGACGTACATCGCTCGCTTCATGGTCCGCACAGGAGCTGTTCAAGCCGACCAGTGGCTGCTAGACTGAGGCGACCTTAAAACGACTCTAGAGCGATCGAAGTATGACCACGACATCAACCAGCGAGGCTCACGCGGAGTACTATAGCTTTGGGGGGCCTGACCAACGCCTTCGACTGACCTACAGCGGCGTGGTGACAGTAAATAGGACGGTAATAGTCGGTCATGGTTGTGCACCTGTGGCAGCATCGATGGTAACGTTCCGCGGCATTGGGAAATGGGAGGCGGTGGTAAAAAGAGCGGCGGTGTGTGTGGACGTGGTGATGCGTGTGTATGTGTGATTGGTTCATCGGTAGGGCGTTTGTGGGGTTGTATGCGATTTGATCTGTTTGGAGTGGCCTCGTGGTCTAGTGGTATGATTCTCGCTTCGGGTGCGAGAGGTCCCGGGTTCGATTCCCGGTGAGGCCCCGTCTTTGCTCAGCACTCTACCGCTTTTTGCAGCTCACTGTTCCGCTCTGCAGGGCCTCCTCTGCCTTCCCGTCGGGACAGCTACCGTCTGCTTCGTGCTGCGACGTACATCGCTCGCTTCATGGTCCGCACAGGAGCTGTTCAAGCCGACCAGTGGCTGCTAGACTGAGGCGACCTTAAAACGACTCTAGAGCGATCGAAGTATGACCACGACATCAACCAGCGAGGCTCACGCGGAGTACTATAGCTTGGGGGGGCCTGACCAACGCCTTCGACTGACCTACAGCGGCGTGGTGACAGTAAATAGGACGGTAATAGTCGGTCATGGTTGTGCACCTGTGGCAGCATCGATGGTAACGTTCCGCGGCATTGGGAAATGGGAGGCGGTGGTAAAAAGAGCGGCGGTGTGTGTGGACGTGGTGATGCGTGTGTATGTGTGATTGGTTCATCGGTAGGGTGTTTGTGGGGTTGTATGCGATTTGATCTGTTTGGAGTGGCCTCGTGGTCTAGTGGTATGATTCTCGCTTCGGGTGCGAGAGGTCCCGGGTTCGATTCCCGGTGAGGCCCCGTCTTTGCTCAGCACTCTACCGCTTTTTGCAGCTCACTGTTCCGCTCTGCAGGGCCTCCTCTGCCTTCCCGTCGGGACAGCTACCGTCTGCTTCGTGCTGCGACGTACATCGCTCGCTTCATGGTCCGCACAGGAGCTGTTCAAGCCGACCAGTGGCTGCTAGACTGAGGCGACCTTAAAACGACTCTAGAGCGATCGAAGTATGACCACGACATCAACCAGCGAGGCTCACGCGGAGTACTATAGCTTTGGGGGGCCTGACCAACGCCTTCGACTGACCTACAGCGGCGTGGTGACAGTAAATAGGACGGTAATAGTCGGTCATGGTTGTGCACCTGTGGCAGCATCGATGGTAACGTTCCGCGGCATTGGGAAATGGGAGGCGGTGGTAAAAAGAGCGGCGGTGTGTGTGGACGTGGTGATGCGTGTGTATGTGTGATTGGTTCATCGGTAGGGTGTTTGTGGGGTTGTATGCGATTTGATCTGTTTGGAGTGGCCTCGTGGTCTAGTGGTATGATTCTCGCTTCGGGTGCGAGAGGTCCCGGGTTCGATTCCCGGTGAGGCCCCGTCTTTGCTCAGCACTCTACCGCTTTTTGCAGCTCACTGTTCCGCTCTGCAGGGCCTCCTCTGCCTTCCCGTCGGGACAGCTACCGTCTGCTTCGTGCTGCGACGTACATCGCTCGCTTCATGGTCCGCACAGGAGCTGTTCAAGCCGACCAGTGGCTGCTAGACTGAGGCGACCTTAAAACGACTCTAGAGCGATCGAAGTATGACCACGACATCAACCAGCGAGGCTCACGCGGAGTACTATAGCTTTGGGGGGCCTGACCAACGCCTTCGACTGACCTACAGCGGCGTGGTGACAGTAAATAGGACGGTAATAGTCGGTCATGGTTGTGCACCTGTGGCAGCATCGATGGTAACGTTCCGCGGCATTGGGAAATGGGAGGCGGTGGTAAAAAGAGCGGCGGTGTGTGTGGACGTGGTGATGCGTGTGTATGTGTGATTGGTTCATCGGTAGGGCGTTTGTGGGGTTGTATGCGATTTGATCTGTTTGGAGTGGCCTCGTGGTCTAGTGGTATGATTCTCGCTTCGGGTGCGAGAGGTCCCGGGTTCGATTCCCGGTGAGGCCCCGTCTTTGCTCAGCACTCTACCGCTTTTTGCAGCTCACTGTTCCGCTCTGCAGGGCCTCCTCTGCCTTCCCGTCGGGACAGCTACCGTCTGCTTCGTGCTGCGACGTACATCGCTCGCTTCATGGTCCGCACAGGAGCTGTTCAAGCCGACCAGTGGCTGCTAGACTGAGGCGACCTTAAAACGACTCTAGAGCGATCGAAGTATGACCACGACATCAACCAGCGAGGCTCACGCGGAGTACTATAGCTTTGGGGGGCCTGACCAACGCCTTCGACTGACCTACAGCGGCGTGGTGACAGTAAATAGGACGGTAATAGTCGGTCATGGTTGTGCACCTGTGGCAGCATCGATGGTAACGTTCCGCGGCATTGGGAAATGGGAGGCGGTGGTAAAAAGAGCGGCGGTGTGTGTGGACGTGGTGATGCGTGTGTATGTGTGATTGGTTCATCGGTAGGGCGTTTGTGGGGTTGTATGCGATTTGATCTGTTTGGAGTGGCCTCGTGGTCTAGTGGTATGATTCTCGCTTCGGGTGCGAGAGGTCCCGGGTTCGATTCCCGGTGAGGCCCCGTCTTTGCTCAGCACTCTACCGCTTTTTGCAGCTCACTGTTCCGCTCTGCAGGGCCTCCTCTGCCTTCCCGTCGGGACAGCTACCGTCTGCTTCGTGCTGCGACGTACATCGCTCGCTTCATGGTCCGCACAGGAGCTGTTCAAGCCGACCAGTGGCTGCTAGACTGAGGCGACCTTAAAACGACTCTAGAGCGATCGAAGTATGACCACGACATCAACCAGCGAGGCTCACGCGGAGTACTATAGCTTGGGGGGGGCTGACCAACGCCTTCGACTGACCTACAGCGGCGTGGTGACAGTAAATAGGACAGTAATAGTCGGTCATGGTTGTGCACCTGTGGCAGCATCGATGGTAACGTTCCGCGGCATTGGGAAATGGGAGGCGGTGGTAAAAAGAGCGGCGGTGTGTGTGGACGTGGTGATGCGTGTGTATGTGTGATTGGTTCATCGGTAGGGCGTTTGTGGGGTTGTATGCGATTTGATCTGTTTGGAGTGGCCTCGTGGTCTAGTGGTATGATTCTCGCTTCGGGTGCGAGAGGTCCGGGTTCGATTCCCGGTGAGGCCCCGTCTTTGCTCAGCACTCTACCGCTTTTTGCAGCTCACTGTTCCGCTCTGCAGGGCCTCCTCTGCCTTCCCGTCGGGACAGCTACCGTCTGCTTCGTGCTGCGACGTACATCGCTCGCTTCATGGTCCGCACAGGAGCTGTTCAAGCCGACCAGTGGCTGCTAGACTGAGGCGACCTTAAAACGACTCTAGAGCGATCGAAGTATGACCACGACATCAACCAGCGAGGCTCACGCGGAGTACTATAGCTTTGGGGGGCCTGACCAACGCCTTCGACTGACCTACAGCGGCGTGGTGACAGTAAATAGGACAGTAATAGTCGGTCATGGTTGTGCACCTGTGGCAGCATCGATGGTAACGTTCCGCGGCATTGGGAAATGGGAGGCGGTGGTAAAAAGAGCGGCGGTGTGTGTGGACGTGGTGATGCGTGTGTATGTGTGATTGGTTCATCGGTAGGGCGTTTGTGGGGTTGTATGCGATTTGATCTGTTTGGAGTGGCCTCGTGGTCTAGTGGTATGATTCTCGCTTCGGGTGCGAGAGGTCCGGGTTCGATTCCCGGTGAGGCCCCGTCTTTGCTCAGCACTCTACCGCTTTTTGCAGCTCACTGTTCCGCTCTGCAGGGCCTCCTCTGCCTTCCCGTCGGGACAGCTACCGTCTGCTTCGTGCTGCGACGTACATCGCTCGCTTCATGGTCCGCACAGGAGCTGTTCAAGCCGACCAGTGGCTGCTAGACTGAGGCGACCTTAAAACGACTCTAGAGCGATCGAAGTATGACCACGACATCAACCAGCGAGGCTCACGCGGAGTACTATAGCTTTGGGGGGCCTGACCAACGCCTTCGACTGACCTACAGCGGCGTGGTGACAGTAAATAGGACAGTAATAGTCGGTCATGGTTGTGCACCTGTGGCAGCATCGATGGTAACGTTCCGCGGCATTGGGAAATGGGAGGCGGTGGTAAAAAGAGCGGCGGTGTGTGTGGACGTGGTGATGCGTGTGTATGTGTGATTGGTTCATCGGTAGGGCGTTTGTGGGGTTGTATGCGATTTGATCTGTTTGGAGTGGCCTCGTGGTCTAGTGGTATGATTCTCGCTTCGGGTGCGAGAGGTCCGGGTTCGATTCCCGGTGAGGCCCCGTCTTTGCTCAGCACTCTACCGCTTTTTGCAGCTCACTGTTCCGCTCTGCAGGGCCTCCTCTGCCTTCCCGTCGGGACAGCTACCGTCTGCTTCGTGCTGCGACGTACATCGCTCGCTTCATGGTCCGCACAGGAGCTGTTCAAGCCGACCAGTGGCTGCTAGACTGAGGCGACCTTAAAACGACTCTAGAGCGATCGAAGTATGACCACGACATCAACCAGCGAGGCTCACGCGGAGTACTATAGCTTTGGGGGGCCTGACCAACGCCTTCGACTGACCTACAGCGGCGTGGTGACAGTAAATAGGACGGTAATAGTCGGTCATGGTTGTGCACCTGTGGCAGCATCGATGGTAACGTTCCGCGGCATTGGGAAATGGGAGGCGGTGGTAAAAAGAGCGGCGGTGTGTGTGGACGTGGTGATGCGTGTGTATGTGTGATTGGTTCATCGGTAGGGCGTTTGTGGGGTTGTATGCGATTTGATCTGTTTGGAGTGGCCTCGTGGTCTAGTGGTATGATTCTCGCTTCGGGTGCGAGAGGTCCGGGTTCGATTCCCGGTGAGGCCCCGTCTTTGCTCAGCACTCTACCGCTTTTTGCAGCTCACTGTTCCGCTCTGCAGGGCCTCCTCTGCCTTCCCGTCGGGACAGCTACCGTCTGCTTCGTGCTGCGACGTACATCGCTCGCTTCATGGTCCGCACAGGAGCTGTTCAAGCCGACCAGTGGCTGCTAGACTGAGGCGACCTTAAAACGACTCTAGAGCGATCGAAGTATGACCACGACATCAACCAGCGAGGCTCACGCGGAGTACTATAGCTTTGGGGGGCCTGACCAACGCCTTCGACTGACCTACAGCGGCGTGGTGACAGTAAATAGGACGGTAATAGTCGGTCATGGTTGTGCACCTGTGGCAGCATCGATGGTAACGTTCCGCGGCATTGGGAAATGGGAGGCGGTGGTAAAAAGAGCGGCGGTGTGTGTGGACGTGGTGATGCGTGTGTATGTGTGATTGGTTCATCGGTAGGGCGTTTGTGGGGTTGTATGCGATTTGATCTGTTTGGAGTGGCCTCGTGGTCTAGTGGTATGATTCTCGCTTCGGGTGCGAGAGGTCCGGGTTCGATTCCCGGTGAGGCCCCGTCTTTGCTCAGCACTCTACCGCTTTTTGCAGCTCACTGTTCCGCTCTGCAGGGCCTCCTCTGCCTTCCCGTCGGGACAGCTACCGTCTGCTTCGTGCTGCGACGTACATCGCTCGCTTCATGGTCCGCACAGGAGCTGTTCAAGCCGACCAGTGGCTGCTAGACTGAGGCGACCTTAAAACGACTCTAGAGCGATCGAAGTATGACCACGACATCAACCAGCGAGGCTCACGCGGAGTACTATAGCTTTGGGGGGCCTGACCAACGCCTTCGACTGACCTACAGCGGCGTGGTGACAGTAAATAGGACGGTAATAGTCGGTCATGGTTGTGCACCTGTGGCAGCATCGATGGTAACGTTCCGCGGCATTGGGAAATGGGAGGCGGTGGTAAAAAGAGCGGCGGTGTGTGTGGACGTGGTGATGCGTGTGTATGTGTGATTGGTTCATCGGTAGGGCGTTTGTGGGGTTGTATGCGATTTGATCTGTTTGGAGTGGCCTCGTGGTCTAGTGGTATGATTCTCGCTTCGGGTGCGAGAGGTCCGGGTTCGATTCCCGGTGAGGCCCCGTCTTTGCTCAGCACTCTACCGCTTTTTGCAGCTCACTGTTCCGCTCTGCAGGGCCTCCTCTGCCTTCCCGTCGGGACAGCTACCGTCTGCTTCGTGCTGCGACGTACATCGCTCGCTTCATGGTCCGCACAGGAGCTGTTCAAGCCGACCAGTGGCTGCTAGACTGAGGCGACCTTAAAACGACTCTAGAGCGATCGAAGTATGACCACGACATCAACCAGCGAGGCTCACGCGGAGTACTATAGCTTGGGGGGGCCTGACCAACGCCTTCGACTGACCTACAGCGGCGTGGTGACAGTAAATAGGACAGTAATAGTCGGTCATGGTTGTGCACCTGTGGCAGCATCGATGGTAACGTTCCGCGGCATTGGGAAATGGGAGGCGGTGGTAAAAAGAGCGGCGGTGTGTGTGGACGTGGTGATGCGTGTGTATGTGTGATTGGTTCATCGGTAGGGCGTTTGTGGGGTTGTATGCGATTTGATCTGTTTGGAGTGGCCTCGTGGTCTAGTGGTATGATTCTCGCTTCGGGTGCGAGAGGTCCGGGTTCGATTCCCGGTGAGGCCCCGTCTTTGCTCAGCACTCTACCGCTTTTTGCAGCTCACTGTTCCGCTCTGCAGGGCCTCCTCTGCCTTCCCGTCGGGACAGCTACCGTCTGCTTCGTGCTGCGACGTACATCGCTCGCTTCATGGTCCGCACAGGAGCTGTTCAAGCCGACCAGTGGCTGCTAGACTGAGGCGACCTTAAAACGACTCTAGAGCGATCGAAGTATGACCACGACATCAACCAGCGAGGCTCACGCGGAGTACTATAGCTTGGGGGGGCCTGACCAACGCCTTCGACTGACCTACAGCGGCGTGGTGACAGTAAATAGGACAGTAATAGTCGGTCATGGTTGTGCACCTGTGGCAGCATCGATGGTAACGTTCCGCGGCATTGGGAAATGGGAGGCGGTGGTAAAAAGAGCGGCGGTGTGTGTGGACGTGGTGATGCGTGTGTATGTGTGATTGGTTCATCGGTAGGGCGTTTGTGGGGTTGTATGCGATTTGATCTGTTTGGAGTGGCCTCGTGGTCTAGTGGTATGATTCTCGCTTCGGGTGCGAGAGGTCCCGGGTTCGATTCCCGGTGAGGCCCCGTCTTTGCTCAGCACTCTACCGCTTTTTGCAGCTCACTGTTCCGCTCTGCAGGGCCTCCTCTGCCTTCCCGTCGGGACAGCTACCGTCTGCTTCGTGCTGCGACGTACATCGCTCGCTTCATGGTCCGCACAGGAGCTGTTCAAGCCGACCAGTGGCTGCTAGACTGAGGCGACCTTAAAACGACTCTAGAGCGATCGAAGTATGACCACGACATCAACCAGCGAGGCTCACGCGGAGTACTATAGCTTGGGGGGGGCCTGACCAACGCCTTCGACTGACCTACAGCGGCGTGGTGACAGTAAATAGGACAGTAATAGTCGGTCATGGTTGTGCACCTGTGGCAGCATCGATGGTAACGTTCCGCGGCATTGGGAAATGGGAGGCGGTGGTAAAAAGAGCGGCGGTGTGTGTGGACGTGGTGATGCGTGTGTATGTGTGATTGGTTCATCGGTAGGGCGTTTGTGGGGTTGTATGCGATTTGATCTGTTTGGAGTGGCCTCGTGGTCTAGTGGTATGATTCTCGCTTCGGGTGCGAGAGGTCCCGGGTTCGATTCCCGGTGAGGCCCCGTCTTTGCTCAGCACTCTACCGCTTTTTGCAGCTCACTGTTCCGCTCTGCAGGGCCTCCTCTGCCTTCCCGTCGGGACAGCTACCGTCTGCTTCGTGCTGCGACGTACATCGCTCGCTTCATGGTCCGCACAGGAGCTGTTCAAGCCGACCAGTGGCTGCTAGACTGAGGCGACCTTAAAACGACTCTAGAGCGATCGAAGTATGACCACGACATCAACCAGCGAGGCTCACGCGGAGTACTATAGCTTGGGGGGGGCCTGACCAACGCCTTCGACTGACCTACAGCGGCGTGGTGACAGTAAATAGGACGGTAATAGTCGGTCATGGTTGTGCACCTGTGGCAGCATCGATGGTAACGTTCCGCGGCATTGGGAAATGGGAGGCGGTGGTAAAAAGAGCGGCGGTGTGTGTGGACGTGGTGATGCGTGTGTATGTGTGATTGGTTCATCGGTAGGGCGTTTGTGGGGTTGTATGCGATTTGATCTGTTTGGAGTGGCCTCGTGGTCTAGTGGTATGATTCTCGCTTCGGGTGCGAGAGGTCCCGGGTTCGATTCCCGGTGAGGCCCCGTCTTTGCTCAGCACTCTACCGCTTTTTGCAGCTCACTGTTCCGCTCTGCAGGGCCTCCTCTGCCTTCCCGTCGGGACAGCTACCGTCTGCTTCGTGCTGCGACGTACATCGCTCGCTTCATGGTCCGCACAGGAGCTGTTCAAGCCGACCAGTGGCTGCTAGGCTGAGGCGACCTTAAAACGACTCTAGAGCGATCGAAGTATGACCACGACATCAACCAGCGAGGCTCACGCGGAGTACTATAGCTTGGGGGGGCCTGACCAACGCCTTCGACTGACCTACAGCGGCGTGGTGACAGTAAATAGGACGGTAATAGTCGGTCATGGTTGTGCACCTGTGGCAGCATCGATGGTAACGTTCCGCGGCATTGGGAAATGGGAGGCGGTGGTAAAAAGAGCGGCGGTGTGTGTGGACGTGGTGATGCGTGTGTATGTGTGATTGGTTCATCGGTAGGGCGTTTGTGGGGTTGTATGCGATTTGATCTGTTTGGAGTGGCCTCGTGGTCTAGTGGTATGATTCTCGCTTCGGGTGCGAGAGGTCCCGGGTTCGATTCCCGGTGAGGCCCCGTCTTTGCTCAGCACTCTACCGCTTTTTGCAGCTCACTGTTCCGCTCTGCAGGGCCTCCTCTGCCTTCCCGTCGGGACAGCTACCGTCTGCTTCGTGCTGCGACGTACATCGCTCGCTTCATGGTCCGCACAGGAGCTGTTCAAGCCGACCAGTGGCTGCTAGGCTGAGGCGACCTTAAAACGACTCTAGAGCGATCGAAGTATGACCACGACATCAACCAGCGAGGCTCACGCGGAGTACTATAGCTTGGGGGGGCCTGACCAACGCCTTCGACTGACCTACAGCGGCGTGGTGACAGTAAATAGGACGGTAATAGTCGGTCATGGTTGTGCACCTGTGGCAGCATCGATGGTAACGTTCCGCGGCATTGGGAAATGGGAGGCGGTGGTAAAAAGAGCGGCGGTGTGTGTGGACGTGGTGATGCGTGTGTATGTGTGATTGGTTCATCGGTAGGGCGTTTGTGGGGTTGTATGCGATTTGATCTGTTTGGAGTGGCCTCGTGGTCTAGTGGTATGATTCTCGCTTCGGGTGCGAGAGGTCCCGGGTTCGATTCCCGGTGAGGCCCCGTCTTTGCTCAGCACTCTACCGCTTTTTGCAGCTCACTGTTCCGCTCTGCAGGGCCTCCTCTGCCTTCCCGTCGGGACAGCTACCGTCTGCTTCGTGCTGCGACGTACATCGCTCGCTTCATGGTCCGCACAGGAGCTGTTCAAGCCGACCAGTGGCTGCTAGACTGAGGCGACCTTAAAACGACTCTAGAGCGATCGAAGTATGACCACGACATCAACCAGCGAGGCTCACGCGGAGTACTATAGCTTGGGGGGGGGCTGACCAACGCCTTCGACTGACCTACAGCGGCGTGGTGACAGTAAATAGGACGGTAATAGTCGGTCATGGTTGTGCACCTGTGGCAGCATCGATGGTAACGTTCCGCGGCATTGGGAAATGGGAGGCGGTGGTAAAAAGAGCGGCGGTGTGTGTGGACGTGGTGATGCGTGTGTATGTGTGATTGGTTCATCGGTAGGGCGTTTGTGGGGTTGTATGCGATTTGATCTGTTTGGAGTGGCCTCGTGGTCTAGTGGTATGATTCTCGCTTCGGGTGCGAGAGGTCCCGGGTTCGATTCCCGGTGAGGCCCCGTCTTTGCTCAGCACTCTACCGCTTTTTGCAGCTCACTGTTCCGCTCTGCAGGGCCTCCTCTGCCTTCCCGTCGGGACAGCTACCGTCTGCTTCGTGCTGCGACGTACATCGCTCGCTTCATGGTCCGCACAGGAGCTGTTCAAGCCGACCAGTGGCTGCTAGACTGAGGCGACCTTAAAACGACTCTAGAGCGATCGAAGTATGACCACGACATCAACCAGCGAGGCTCACGCGGAGTACTATAGCTTGGGGGGGCCTGACCAACGCCTTCGACTGACCTACAGCGGCGTGGTGACAGTAAATAGGACAGTAATAGTCGGTCATGGTTGTGCACCTGTGGCAGCATCGATGGTAACGTTCCGCGGCATTGGGAAATGGGAGGCGGTGGTAAAAAGAGCGGCGGTGTGTGTGGACGTGGTGATGCGTGTGTATGTGTGATTGGTTCATCGGTAGGGCGTTTGTGGGGTTGTATGCGATTTGATCTGTTTGGAGTGGCCTCGTGGTCTAGTGGTATGATTCTCGCTTCGGGTGCGAGAGGTCCCGGGTTCGATTCCCGGTGAGGCCCCGTCTTTGCTCAGCACTCTACCGCTTTTTGCAGCTCACTGTTCCGCTCTGCAGGGCCTCCTCTGCCTTCCCGTCGGGACAGCTACCGTCTGCTTCGTGCTGCGACGTACATCGCTCGCTTCATGGTCCGCACAGGAGCTGTTCAAGCCGACCAGTGGCTGCTAGACTGAGGCGACCTTAAAACGACTCTAGAGCGATCGAAGTATGACCACGACATCAACCAGCGAGGCTCACGCGGAGTACTATAGCTTGGGGGGGCCTGACCAACGCCTTCGACTGACCTACAGCGGCGTGGTGACAGTAAATAGGACAGTAATAGTCGGTCATGGTTGTGCACCTGTGGCAGCATCGATGGTAACGTTCCGCGGCATTGGGAAATGGGAGGCGGTGGTAAAAAGAGCGGCGGTGTGTGTGGACGTGGTGATGCGTGTGTATGTGTGATTGGTTCATCGGTAGGGCGTTTGTGGGGTTGTATGCGATTTGATCTGTTTGGAGTGGCCTCGTGGTCTAGTGGTATGATTCTCGCTTCGGGTGCGAGAGGTCCCGGGTTCGATTCCCGGTGAGGCCCCGTCTTTGCTCAGCACTCTACCGCTTTTTGCAGCTCACTGTTCCGCTCTGCAGGGCCTCCTCTGCCTTCCCGTCGGGACAGCTACCGTCTGCTTCGTGCTGCGACGTACATCGCTCGCTTCATGGTCCGCACAGGAGCTGTTCAAGCCGACCAGTGGCTGCTAGACTGAGGCGACCTTAAAACGACTCTAGAGCGATCGAAGTATGACCACGACATCAACCAGCGAGGCTCACGCGGAGTACTATAGCTTGGGGGGGCCTGACCAACGCCTTCGACTGACCTACAGCGGCGTGGTGACAGTAAATAGGACAGTAATAGTCGGTCATGGTTGTGCACCTGTGGCAGCATCGATGGTAACGTTCCGCGGCATTGGGAAATGGGAGGCGGTGGTAAAAAGAGCGGCGGTGTGTGTGGACGTGGTGATGCGTGTGTATGTGTGATTGGTTCATCGGTAGGGCGTTTGTGGGGTTGTATGCGATTTGATCTGTTTGGAGTGGCCTCGTGGTCTAGTGGTATGATTCTCGCTTCGGGTGCGAGAGGTCCCGGGTTCGATTCCCGGTGAGGCCCCGTCTTTGCTCAGCACTCTACCGCTTTTTGCAGCTCACTGTTCCGCTCTGCAGGGCCTCCTCTGCCTTCCCGTCGGGACAGCTACCGTCTGCTTCGTGCTGCGACGTACATCGCTCGCTTCATGGTCCGCACAGGAGCTGTTCAAGCCGACCAGTGGCTGCTAGACTGAGGCGACCTTAAAACGACTCTAGAGCGATCGAAGTATGACCACGACATCAACCAGCGAGGCTCACGCGGAGTACTATAGCTTGGGGGGGCCTGACCAACGCCTTCGACTGACCTACAGCGGCGTGGTGACAGTAAATAGGACAGTAATAGTCGGTCATGGTTGTGCACCTGTGGCAGCATCGATGGTAACGTTCCGCGGCATTGGGAAATGGGAGGCGGTGGTAAAAAGAGCGGCGGTGTGTGTGGACGTGGTGATGCGTGTGTATGTGTGATTGGTTCATCGGTAGGGCGTTTGTGGGGTTGTATGCGATTTGATCTGTTTGGAGTGGCCTCGTGGTCTAGTGGTATGATTCTCGCTTCGGGTGCGAGAGGTCCCGGGTTCGATTCCCGGTGAGGCCCCGTCTTTGCTCAGCACTCTACCGCTTTTTGCAGCTCACTGTTCCGCTCTGCAGGGCCTCCTCTGCCTTCCCGTCGGGACAGCTACCGTCTGCTTCGTGCTGCGACGTACATCGCTCGCTTCATGGTCCGCACAGGAGCTGTTCAAGCCGACCAGTGGCTGCTAGACTGAGGCGACCTTAAAACGACTCTAGAGCGATCGAAGTATGACCACGACATCAACCAGCGAGGCTCACGCGGAGTACTATAGCTTGGGGGGGCCTGACCAACGCCTTCGACTGACCTACAGCGGCGTGGTGACAGTAAATAGGACAGTAATAGTCGGTCATGGTTGTGCACCTGTGGCAGCATCGATGGTAACGTTCCGCGGCATTGGGAAATGGGAGGCGGTGGTAAAAAGAGCGGCGGTGTGTGTGGACGTGGTGATGCGTGTGTATGTGTGATTGGTTCATCGGTAGGGCGTTTGTGGGGTTGTATGCGATTTGATCTGTTTGGAGTGGCCTCGTGGTCTAGTGGTATGATTCTCGCTTCGGGTGCGAGAGGTCCCGGGTTCGATTCCCGGTGAGGCCCCGTCTTTGCTCAGCACTCTACCGCTTTTTGCAGCTCACTGTTCCGCTCTGCAGGGCCTCCTCTGCCTTCCCGTCGGGACAGCTACCGTCTGCTTCGTGCTGCGACGTACATCGCTCGCTTCATGGTCCGCACAGGAGCTGTTCAAGCCGACCAGTGGCTGCTAGACTGAGGCGACCTTAAAACGACTCTAGAGCGATCGAAGTATGACCACGACATCAACCAGCGAGGCTCACGCGGAGTACTATAGCTTGGGGGGGCCTGACCAACGCCTTCGACTGACCTACAGCGGCGTGGTGACAGTAAATAGGACAGTAATAGTCGGTCATGGTTGTGCACCTGTGGCAGCATCGATGGTAACGTTCCGCGGCATTGGGAAATGGGAGGCGGTGGTAAAAAGAGCGGCGGTGTGTGTGGACGTGGTGATGCGTGTGTATGTGTGATTGGTTCATCGGTAGGGCGTTTGTGGGGTTGTATGCGATTTGATCTGTTTGGAGTGGCCTCGTGGTCTAGTGGTATGATTCTCGCTTCGGGTGCGAGAGGTCCCGGGTTCGATTCCCGGTGAGGCCCCGTCTTTGCTCAGCACTCTACCGCTTTTTGCAGCTCACTGTTCCGCTCTGCAGGGCCTCCTCTGCCTTCCCGTCGGGACAGCTACCGTCTGCTTCGTGCTGCGACGTACATCGCTCGCTTCATGGTCCGCACAGGAGCTGTTCAAGCCGACCAGTGGCTGCTAGACTGAGGCGACCTTAAAACGACTCTAGAGCGATCGAAGTATGACCACGACATCAACCAGCGAGGCTCACGCGGAGTACTATAGCTTGGGGGGGCCTGACCAACGCCTTCGACTGACCTACAGCGGCGTGGTGACAGTAAATAGGACAGTAATAGTCGGTCATGGTTGTGCACCTGTGGCAGCATCGATGGTAACGTTCCGCGGCATTGGGAAATGGGAGGCGGTGGTAAAAAGAGCGGCGGTGTGTGTGGACGTGGTGATGCGTGTGTATGTGTGATTGGTTCATCGGTAGGGCGTTTGTGGGGTTGTATGCGATTTGATCTGTTTGGAGTGGCCTCGTGGTCTAGTGGTATGATTCTCGCTTCGGGTGCGAGAGGTCCCGGGTTCGATTCCCGGTGAGGCCCCGTCTTTGCTCAGCACTCTACCGCTTTTTGCAGCTCACTGTTCCGCTCTGCAGGGCCTCCTCTGCCTTCCCGTCGGGACAGCTACCGTCTGCTTCGTGCTGCGACGTACATCGCTCGCTTCATGGTCCGCACAGGAGCTGTTCAAGCCGACCAGTGGCTGCTAGACTGAGGCGACCTTAAAACGACTCTAGAGCGATCGAAGTATGACCACGACATCAACCAGCGAGGCTCACGCGGAGTACTATAGCTTGGGGGGGGCCTGACCAACGCCTTCGACTGACCTACAGCGGCGTGGTGACAGTAAATAGGACGGTAATAGTCGGTCATGGTTGTGCACCTGTGGCAGCATCGATGGTAACGTTCCGCGGCATTGGGAAATGGGAGGCGGTGGTAAAAAGAGCGGCGGTGTGTGTGGACGTGGTGATGCGTGTGTATGTGTGATTGGTTCATCGGTAGGGCGTTTGTGGGGTTGTATGCGATTTGATCTGTTTGGAGTGGCCTCGTGGTCTAGTGGTATGATTCTCGCTTCGGGTGCGAGAGGTCCCGGGTTCGATTCCCGGTGAGGCCCCGTCTTTGCTCAGCACCCTACCGCTTTTTGCAGCTCACTGTTCCGCTCTGCAGGGCCTCCTCTGCCTTCCCGTCGGGACAGCTACCGTCTGCTTCGTGCTGCGACGTACATCGCTCGCTTCATGGTCCGCACAGGAGCTGTTCAAGCCGACCAGTGGCTGCTAGACTGAGGCGACCTTAAAACGACTCTAGAGCGATCGAAGTATGACCACGACATCAACCAGCGAGGCTCACGCGGAGTACTATAGCTTGGGGGAGGCCTGACCAACGCCTTCGACTGACCTACAGCGGCGTGGTGACAGTAAATAGGACGGTAATAGTCGGTCATGGTTGTGCACCTGTGGCAGCATCGATGGTAACGTTCCGCGGCATTGGGAAATGGGAGGCGGTGGTAAAAAGAGCGGCGGTGTGTGTGGACGTGGTGATGCGTGTGTATGTGTGATTGGTTCATCGGTAGGGCGTTTGTGGGGTTGTATGCGATTTGATCTGTTTGGAGTGGCCTCGTGGTCTAGTGGTATGATTCTCGCTTCGGGTGCGAGAGGTCCCGGGTTCGATTCCCGGTGAGGCCCCGTCTTTGCTCAGCACCCTACCGCTTTTTGCAGCTCACTGTTCCGCTCTGCAGGGCCTCCTCTGCCTTCCCGTCGGGACAGCTACCGTCTGCTTCGTGCTGCGACGTACATCGCTCGCTTCATGGTCCGCACAGGAGCTGTTCAAGCCGACCAGTGGCTGCTAGACTGAGGCGACCTTAAAACGACTCTAGAGCGATCGAAGTATGACCACGACATCAACCAGCGAGGCTCACGCGGAGTACTATAGCTTGGGGGGGGCCTGACCAACGCCTTCGACTGACCTACAGCGGCGTGGTGACAGTAAATAGGACGGTAATAGTCGGTCATGGTTGTGCACCTGTGGCAGCATCGATGGTAACGTTCCGCGGCATTGGGAAATGGGAGGCGGTGGTAAAAAGAGCGGCGGTGTGTGTGGACGTGGTGATGCGTGTGTATGTGTGATTGGTTCATCGGTAGGGCGTTTGTGGGGTTGTATGCGATTTGATCTGTTTGGAGTGGCCTCGTGGTCTAGTGGTATGATTCTCGCTTCGGGTGCGAGAGGTCCCGGGTTCGATTCCCGGTGAGGCCCCGTCTTTGCTCAGCACTCTACCGCTTTTTGCAGCTCACTGTTCCGCTCTGCAGGGCCTCCTCTGCCTTCCCGTCGGGACAGCTACCGTCTGCTTCGTGCTGCGACGTACATCGCTCGCTTCATGGTCCGCACAGGAGCTGTTCAAGCCGACCAGTGGCTGCTAGACTGAGGCGACCTTAAAACGACTCTAGAGCGATCGAAGTATGACCACGACATCAACCAGCGAGGCTCACGCGGAGTACTATAGCTTGGGGGGGCCTGACCAACGCCTTCGACTGACCTACAGCGGCGTGGTGACAGTAAATAGGACAGTAATAGTCGGTCATGGTTGTGCACCTGTGGCAGCATCGATGGTAACGTTCCGCGGCATTGGGAAATGGGAGGCGGTGGTAAAAAGAGCGGCGGTGTGTGTGGACGTGGTGATGCGTGTGTATGTGTGATTGGTTCATCGGTAGGGCGTTTGTGGGGTTGTATGCGATTTGATCTGTTTGGAGTGGCCTCGTGGTCTAGTGGTATGATTCTCGCTTCGGGTGCGAGAGGTCCCGGGTTCGATTCCCGGTGAGGCCCCGTCTTTGCTCAGCACTCTACCGCTTTTTGCAGCTCACTGTTCCGCTCTGCAGGGCCTCCTCTGCCTTCCCGTCGGGACAGCTACCGTCTGCTTCGTGCTGCGACGTACATCGCTCGCTTCATGGTCCGCACAGGAGCTGTTCAAGCCGACCAGTGGCTGCTAGACTGAGGCGACCTTAAAACGACTCTAGAGCGATCGAAGTATGACCACGACATCAACCAGCGAGGCTCACGCGGAGTACTATAGCTTGGGGGGGCCTGACCAACGCCTTCGACTGACCTACAGCGGCGTGGTGACAGTAAATAGGACAGTAATAGTCGGTCATGGTTGTGCACCTGTGGCAGCATCGATGGTAACGTTCCGCGGCATTGGGAAATGGGAGGCGGTGGTAAAAAGAGCGGCGGTGTGTGTGGACGTGGTGATGCGTGTGTATGTGTGATTGGTTCATCGGTAGGGCGTTTGTGGGGTTGTATGCGATTTGATCTGTTTGGAGTGGCCTCGTGGTCTAGTGGTATGATTCTCGCTTCGGGTGCGAGAGGTCCCGGGTTCGATTCCCGGTGAGGCCCCGTCTTTGCTCAGCACTCTACCGCTTTTTGCAGCTCACTGTTCCGCTCTGCAGGGCCTCCTCTGCCTTCCCGTCGGGACAGCTACCGTCTGCTTCGTGCTGCGACGTACATCGCTCGCTTCATGGTCCGCACAGGAGCTGTTCAAGCCGACCAGTGGCTGCTAGACTGAGGCGACCTTAAAACGACTCTAGAGCGATCGAAGTATGACCACGACATCAACCAGCGAGGCTCACGCGGAGTACTATAGCTTGGGGGGGGCCTGACCAACGCCTTCGACTGACCTACAGCGGCGTGGTGACAGTAAATAGGACGGTAATAGTCGGTCATGGTTGTGCACCTGTGGCAGCATCGATGGTAACGTTCCGCGGCATTGGGAAATGGGAGGCGGTGGTAAAAAGAGCGGCGGTGTGTGTGGACGTGGTGATGCGTGTGTATGTGTGATTGGTTCATCGGTAGGGCGTTTGTGGGGTTGTATGCGATTTGATCTGTTTGGAGTGGCCTCGTGGTCTAGTGGTATGATTCTCGCTTCGGGTGCGAGAGGTCCCGGGTTCGATTCCCGGTGAGGCCCCGTCTTTGCTCAGCACTCTACCGCTTTTTGCAGCTCACTGTTCCGCTCTGCAGGGCCTCCTCTGCCTTCCCGTCGGGACAGCTACCGTCTGCTTCGTGCTGCGACGTACATCGCTCGCTTCATGGTCCGCACAGGAGCTGTTCAAGCCGACCAGTGGCTGCTAGACTGAGGCGACCTTAAAACGACTCTAGAGCGATCGAAGTATGACCACGACATCAACCAGCGAGGCTCACGCGGAGTACTATAGCTTGGGGGGGCCTGACCAACGCCTTCGACTGACCTACAGCGGCGTGGTGACAGTAAATAGGACGGTAATAGTCGGTCATGGTTGTGCACCTGTGGCAGCATCGATGGTAACGTTCCGCGGCATTGGGAAATGGGAGGCGGTGGTAAAAAGAGCGGCGGTGTGTGTGGACGTGGTGATGCGTGTGTATGTGTGATTGGTTCATCGGTAGGGCGTTTGTGGGGTTGTATGCGATTTGATCTGTTTGGAGTGGCCTCGTGGTCTAGTGGTATGATTCTCGCTTCGGGTGCGAGAGGTCCCGGGTTCGATTCCCGGTGAGGCCCCGTCTTTGCTCAGCACTCTACCGCTTTTTGCAGCTCACTGTTCCGCTCTGCAGGGCCTCCTCTGCCTTCCCGTCGGGACAGCTACCGTCTGCTTCGTGCTGCGACGTACATCGCTCGCTTCATGGTCCGCACAGGAGCTGTTCAAGCCGACCAGTGGCTGCTAGACTGAGGCGACCTTAAAACGACTCTAGAGCGATCGAAGTATGACCACGACATCAACCAGCGAGGCTCACGCGGAGTACTATAGCTTGGGGGGGCCTGACCAACGCCTTCGACTGACCTACAGCGGCGTGGTGACAGTAAATAGGACGGTAATAGTCGGTCATGGTTGTGCACCTGTGGCAGCATCGATGGTAACGTTCCGCGGCATTGGGAAATGGGAGGCGGTGGTAAAAAGAGCGGCGGTGTGTGTGGACGTGGTGATGCGTGTGTATGTGTGATTGGTTCATCGGTAGGGCGTTTGTGGGGTTGTATGCGATTTGATCTGTTTGGAGTGGCCTCGTGGTCTAGTGGTATGATTCTCGCTTCGGGTGCTCATCTCCCAATGCTCGTCATCTCCCATTGCCGCGGAACGTTACCATCGATGCTGCCACAGGTGCACAACCATGACCGACTATTACCGTCCTATTTACTGTCACCACGCCGCTGTAGGTCAGTCGAAGGCGTAGGTCAGGCCCCCCAAAGCTATAGTACTCCGCGTGAGCCTCGCTGGTTGATGTCGTGGTCATACTTCGATCGCTCTAGAGTCGTTTTAAGGTCGCCTCAGTCTAGCAGCCACTGGTCGGCTTGAACAGCTCCTGTGCGGACCATGAAGCGAGCGATGTACGTCGCAGCACGAAGCAGACGGTAGCTGTCCCGACGGGAAGGCAGAGGAGGCCCTGCAGAGCGGAACAGTGAGCTGCAAAAAGCGGTAGAGTGCTGAGCAAAGACGGGGCCTCACCGGGAATCGAACCCGGGACCTCTCGCACCCGAAGCGAGAATCATACCACTAGACCACGAGGCCACTCCAAACAGATCAAATCGCATACAACCCCACAAACGCCCTACCGATGAACCAATCACACATACACACGCATCACCACGTCCACACACACCGCCGCTCTTTTTACCACCGCCTCCCATTTCCCAATGCCGCGGAACGTTACCATCGATGCTGCCACAGGTGCACAACCATGACCGACTATTACCGTCCTATTTACTGTCACCACGCCGCTGTAGGTCAGTCGAAGGCGTTGGTCAGGCCCCCCAAAGCTATAGTACTCCGCGTGAGCCTCGCTGGTTGATGTCGTGGTCATACTTCGATCGCTCTAGAGTCGTTTTAAGGTCGCCTCAGTCTAGCAGCCACTGGTCGGCTTGAACAGCTCCTGTGCGGACCATGAAGCGAGCGATGTACGTCGCAGCACGAAGCAGACGGTAGCTGTCCCGACGGGAAGGCAGAGGAGGCCCTGCAGAGCGGAACAGTGAGCTGCAAAAAGCGGTAGAGTGCTGAGCAAAGACGGGGCCTCACCGGGAATCGAACCCGGGACCTCTCGCACCCGAAGCGAGAATCATACCACTAGACCACGAGGCCACTCCAAACAGATCAAATCGCATACAACCCCACAAACGCCCTACCGATGAACCAATCACACATACACACGCATCACCACGTCCACACACACCGCCGCTCTTTTTACCACCGCCTCCCATTTCCCAATGCCGCGGAACGTTACCATCGATGCTGCCACAGGTGCACAACCATGACCGACTATTACCGTCCTATTTACTGTCACCACGCCGCTGTAGGTCAGTCGAAGGCGTTGGTCAGGCCCCCCAAAGCTATAGTACTCCGCGTGAGCCTCGCTGGTTGATGTCGTGGTCATACTTCGATCGCTCTAGAGTCGTTTTAAGGTCGCCTCAGTCTAGCAGCCACTGGTCGGCTTGAACAGCTCCTGTGCGGACCATGAAGCGAGCGATGTACGTCGCAGCACGAAGCAGACGGTAGCTGTCCCGACGGGAAGGCAGAGGAGGCCCTGCAGAGCGGAACAGTGAGCTGCAAAAAGCGGTAGAGTGCTGAGCAAAGACGGGGCCTCACCGGGAATCGAACCCGGGACCTCTCGCACCCGAAGCGAGAATCATACCACTAGACCACGAGGCCACTCCAAACAGATCAAATCGCATACAACCCCACAAACGCCCTACCGATGAACCAATCACACATACACACGCATCACCACGTCCACACACACCGCCGCTCTTTTTACCACCGCCTCCCATTTCCCAATGCCGCGGAACGTTACCATCGATGCTGCCACAGGTGCACAACCATGACCGACTATTACCGTCCTATTTACTGTCACCACGCCGCTGTAGGTCAGTCGAAGGCGTTGGTCAGGCCCCCCAAAGCTATAGTACTCCGCGTGAGCCTCGCTGGTTGATGTCGTGGTCATACTTCGATCGCTCTAGAGTCGTTTTAAGGTCGCCTCAGTCTAGCAGCCACTGGTCGGCTTGAACAGCTCCTGTGCGGACCATGAAGCGAGCGATGTACGTCGCAGCACGAAGCAGACGGTAGCTGTCCCGACGGGAAGGCAGAGGAGGCCCTGCAGAGCGGAACAGTGAGCTGCAAAAAGCGGTAGAGTGCTGAGCAAAGACGGGGCCTCACCGGGAATCGAACCCGGGACCTCTCGCACCCGAAGCGAGAATCATACCACTAGACCACGAGGCCACTCCAAACAGATCAAATCGCATACAACCCCACAAACGCCCTACCGATGAACCAATCACACATACACACGCATCACCACGTCCACACACACCGCCGCTCTTTTTACCACCGCCTCCCATTTCCCAATGCCGCGGAACGTTACCATCGATGCTGCCACAGGTGCACAACCATGACCGACTATTACCGTCCTATTTACTGTCACCACGCCGCTGTAGGTCAGTCGAAGGCGTTGGTCAGGCCCCCCAAAGCTATAGTACTCCGCGTGAGCCTCGCTGGTTGATGTCGTGGTCATACTTCGATCGCTCTAGAGTCATTTTAAGGTCGCCTCAGTCTAGCAGCCACTGGTCGGCTTGAACAGCTCCTGTGCGGACCATGAAGCGAGCGATGTACGTCGCAGCACGAAGCAGACGGTAGCTGTCCCGACGGGAAGGCAGAGGAGGCCCCGCAGAGCGGAACAGTGAGCTGCAAAAAGCGGTAGAGTGCTGAGCAAAGACGGGGCCTCACCGGGAATCGAACCCGGGACCTCTCGCACCCGAAGCGAGAATCATACCACTAGACCACGAGGCCACTCCAAACAGATCAAATCGCATACAACCCCACAAACGCCCTACCGATGAACCAATCACACATACACACGCATCACCACGTCCACACACACCGCCGCTCTTTTTACCACCGCCTCCCATTTCCCAATGCCGCGGAACGTTACCATCGATGCTGCCACAGGTGCACAACCATGACCGACTATTACCGTCCTATTTACTGTCACCACGCCGCTGTAGGTCAGTCGAAGGCGTTGGTCAGGCCCCCCCCAAGCTATAGTACTCCGCGTGAGCCTCGCTGGTTGATGTCGTGGTCATACTTCGATCGCTCTAGAGTCATTTTAAGGTCGCCTCAGTCTAGCAGCCACTGGTCGGCTTGAACAGCTCCTGTGCGGACCATGAAGCGAGCGATGTACGTCGCAGCACGAAGCAGACGGTAGCTGTCCCGACGGGAAGGCAGAGGAGGCCCCGCAGAGCGGAACAGTGAGCTGCAAAAAGCGGTAGAGTGCTGAGCAAAGACGGGGCCTCACCGGGAATCGAACCCGGGACCTCTCGCACCCGAAGCGAGAATCATACCACTAGACCACGAGGCCACTCCAAACAGATCAAATCGCATACAACCCCACAAACGCCCTACCGATGAACCAATCACACATACACACGCATCACCACGTCCACACACACCGCCGCTCTTTTTACCACCGCCTCCCATTTCCCAATGCCGCGGAACGTTACCATCGATGCTGCCACAGGTGCACAACCATGACCGACTATTACCGTCCTATTTACTGTCACCACGCCGCTGTAGGTCAGTCGAAGGCGTTGGTCAGGCCCCCCCCAAGCTATAGTACTCCGCGTGAGCCTCGCTGGTTGATGTCGTGGTCATACTTCGATCGCTCTAGAGTCATTTTAAGGTCGCCTCAGTCTAGCAGCCACTGGTCGGCTTGAACAGCTCCTGTGCGGACCATGAAGCGAGCGATGTACGTCGCAGCACGAAGCAGACGGTAGCTGTCCCGACGGGAAGGCAGAGGAGGCCCCGCAGAGCGGAACAGTGAGCTGCAAAAAGCGGTAGAGTGCTGAGCAAAGACGGGGCCTCACCGGGAATCGAACCCGGGACCTCTCGCACCCGAAGCGAGAATCATACCACTAGACCACGAGGCCACTCCAAACAGATCAAATCGCATACAACCCCACAAACGCCCTACCGATGAACCAATCACACATACACACGCATCACCACGTCCACACACACCGCCGCTCTTTTTACCACCGCCTCCCATTTCCCAATGCCGCGGAACGTTACCATCGATGCTGCCACAGGTGCACAACCATGACCGACTATTACCGTCCTATTTACTGTCACCACGCCGCTGTAGGTCAGTCGAAGGCGTTGGTCAGGCCCCCCCCAAGCTATAGTACTCCGCGTGAGCCTCGCTGGTTGATGTCGTGGTCATACTTCGATCGCTCTAGAGTCGTTTTAAGGTCGCCTCAGTCTAGCAGCCACTGGTCGGCTTGAACAGCTCCTGTGCGGACCATGAAGCGAGCGATGTACGTCGCAGCACGAAGCAGACGGTAGCTGTCCCGACGGGAAGGCAGAGGAGGCCCCGCAGAGCGGAACAGTGAGCTGCAAAAAGCGGTAGAGTGCTGAGCAAAGACGGGGCCTCACCGGGAATCGAACCCGGGACCTCTCGCACCCGAAGCGAGAATCATACCACTAGACCACGAGGCCACTCCAAACAGATCAAATCGCATACAACCCCACAAACGCCCTACCGATGAACCAATCACACATACACACGCATCACCACGTCCACACACACCGCCGCTCTTTTTACCACCGCCTCCCATTTCCCAATGCCGCGGAACGTTACCATCGATGCTGCCACAGGTGCACAACCATGACCGACTATTACCGTCCTATTTACTGTCACCACGCCGCTGTAGGTCAGTCGAAGGCGTTGGTCAGGCCCCCCAAAGCTATAGTACTCCGCGTGAGCCTCGCTGGTTGATGTCGTGGTCATACTTCGATCGCTCTAGAGTCATTTTAAGGTCGCCTCAGTCTAGCAGCCACTGGTCGGCTTGAACAGCTCCTGTGCGGACCATGAAGCGAGCGATGTACGTCGCAGCACGAAGCAGACGGTAGCTGTCCCGACGGGAAGGCAGAGGAGGCCCCGCAGAGCGGAACAGTGAGCTGCAAAAAGCGGTAGAGTGCTGAGCAAAGACGGGGCCTCACCGGGAATCGAACCCGGGACCTCTCGCACCCGAAGCGAGAATCATACCACTAGACCACGAGGCCACTCCAAACAGATCAAATCGCATACAACCCCACAAACGCCCTACCGATGAACCAATCACACATACACACGCATCACCACGTCCACACACACCGCCGCTCTTTTTACCACCGCCTCCCATTTCCCAATGCCGCGGAACGTTACCATCGATGCTGCCACAGGTGCACAACCATGACCGACTATTACCGTCCTATTTACTGTCACCACGCCGCTGTAGGTCAGTCGAAGGCGTTGGTCAGGCCCCCCAAAGCTATAGTACTCCGCGTGAGCCTCGCTGGTTGATGTCGTGGTCATACTTCGATCGCTCTAGAGTCATTTTAAGGTCGCCTCAGTCTAGCAGCCACTGGTCGGCTTGAACAGCTCCTGTGCGGACCATGAAGCGAGCGATGTACGTCGCAGCACGAAGCAGACGGTAGCTGTCCCGACGGGAAGGCAGAGGAGGCCCCGCAGAGCGGAACAGTGAGCTGCAAAAAGCGGTAGAGTGCTGAGCAAAGACGGGGCCTCACCGGGAATCGAACCCGGGACCTCTCGCACCCGAAGCGAGAATCATACCACTAGACCACGAGGCCACTCCAAACAGATCAAATCGCATACAACCCCACAAACGCCCTACCGATGAACCAATCACACATACACACGCATCACCACGTCCACACACACCGCCGCTCTTTTTACCACCGCCTCCCATTTCCCAATGCCGCGGAACGTTACCATCGATGCTGCCACAGGTGCACAACCATGACCGACTATTACCGTCCTATTTACTGTCACCACGCCGCTGTAGGTCAGTCGAAGGCGTTGGTCAGGCCCCCCCAAGCTATAGTACTCCGCGTGAGCCTCGCTGGTTGATGTCGTGGTCATACTTCGATCGCTCTAGAGTCGTTTTAAGGTCGCCTCAGTCTAGCAGCCACTGGTCGGCTTGAACAGCTCCTGTGCGGACCATGAAGCGAGCGATGTACGTCGCAGCACGAAGCAGACGGTAGCTGTCCCGACGGGAAGGCAGAGGAGGCCCCGCAGAGCGGAACAGTGAGCTGCAAAAAGCGGTAGAGTGCTGAGCAAAGACGGGGCCTCACCGGGAATCGAACCCGGGACCTCTCGCACCCGAAGCGAGAATCATACCACTAGACCACGAGGCCACTCCAAACAGATCAAATCGCATACAACCCCACAAACGCCCTACCGATGAACCAATCACACATACACACGCATCACCACGTCCACACACACCGCCGCTCTTTTTACCACCGCCTCCCATTTCCCAATGCCGCGGAACGTTACCATCGATGCTGCCACAGGTGCACAACCATGACCGACTATTACCGTCCTATTTACTGTCACCACGCCGCTGTAGGTCAGTCGAAGGCGTTGGTCAGGCCCCCCCCAAGCTATAGTACTCCGCGTGAGCCTCGCTGGTTGATGTCGTGGTCATACTTCGATCGCTCTAGAGTCGTTTTAAGGTCGCCTCAGTCTAGCAGCCACTGGTCGGCTTGAACAGCTCCTGTGCGGACCATGAAGCGAGCGATGTACGTCGCAGCACGAAGCAGACGGTAGCTGTCCCGACGGGAAGGCAGAGGAGGCCCTGCAGAGCGGAACAGTGAGCTGCAAAAAGCGGTAGAGTGCTGAGCAAAGACGGGGCCTCACCGGGAATCGAACCCGGGACCTCTCGCACCCGAAGCGAGAATCATACCACTAGACCACGAGGCCACTCCAAACAGATCAAATCGCATACAACCCCACAAACGCCCTACCGATGAACCAATCACACATACACACGCATCACCACGTCCACACACACCGCCGCTCTTTTTACCACCGCCTCCCATTTCCCAATGCCGCGGAACGTTACCATCGATGCTGCCACAGGTGCACAACCATGACCGACTATTACCGTCCTATTTACTGTCACCACGCCGCTGTAGGTCAGTCGAAGGCGTTGGTCAGGCCCCCCCCAAGCTATAGTACTCCGCGTGAGCCTCGCTGGTTGATGTCGTGGTCATACTTCGATCGCTCTAGAGTCGTTTTAAGGTCGCCTCAGTCTAGCAGCCACTGGTCGGCTTGAACAGCTCCTGTGCGGACCATGAAGCGAGCGATGTACGTCGCAGCACGAAGCAGACGGTAGCTGTCCCGACGGGAAGGCAGAGGAGGCCCTGCAGAGCGGAACAGTGAGCTGCAAAAAGCGGTAGAGTGCTGAGCAAAGACGGGGCCTCACCGGGAATCGAACCCGGGACCTCTCGCACCCGAAGCGAGAATCATACCACTAGACCACGAGGCCACTCCAAACAGATCAAATCGCATACAACCCCACAAACGCCCTACCGATGAACCAATCACACATACACACGCATCACCACGTCCACACACACCGCCGCTCTTTTTACCACCGCCTCCCATTTCCCAATGCCGCGGAACGTTACCATCGATGCTGCCACAGGTGCACAACCATGACCGACTATTACCGTCCTATTTACTGTCACCACGCCGCTGTAGGTCAGTCGAAGGCGTTGGTCAGGCCCCCCCCAAGCTATAGTACTCCGCGTGAGCCTCGCTGGTTGATGTCGTGGTCATACTTCGATCGCTCTAGAGTCGTTTTAAGGTCGCCTCAGTCTAGCAGCCACTGGTCGGCTTGAACAGCTCCTGTGCGGACCATGAAGCGAGCGATGTACGTCGCAGCACGAAGCAGACGGTAGCTGTCCCGACGGGAAGGCAGAGGAGGCCCTGCAGAGCGGAACAGTGAGCTGCAAAAAGCGGTAGAGTGCTGAGCAAAGACGGGGCCTCACCGGGAATCGAACCCGGGACCTCTCGCACCCGAAGCGAGAATCATACCACTAGACCACGAGGCCACTCCAAACAGATCAAATCGCATACAACCCCACAAACGCCCTACCGATGAACCAATCACACATACACACGCATCACCACGTCCACACACACCGCCGCTCTTTTTACCACCGCCTCCCATTTCCCAATGCCGCGGAACGTTACCATCGATGCTGCCACAGGTGCACAACCATGACCGACTATTACCGTCCTATTTACTGTCACCACGCCGCTGTAGGTCAGTCGAAGGCGTTGGTCAGGCCCCCCCCAAGCTATAGTACTCCGCGTGAGCCTCGCTGGTTGATGTCGTGGTCATACTTCGATCGCTCTAGAGTCGTTTTAAGGTCGCCTCAGTCTAGCAGCCACTGGTCGGCTTGAACAGCTCCTGTGCGGACCATGAAGCGAGCGATGTACGTCGCAGCACGAAGCAGACGGTAGCTGTCCCGACGGGAAGGCAGAGGAGGCCCTGCAGAGCGGAACAGTGAGCTGCAAAAAGCGGTAGAGTGCTGAGCAAAGACGGGGCCTCACCGGGAATCGAACCCGGGACCTCTCGCACCCGAAGCGAGAATCATACCACTAGACCACGAGGCCACTCCAAACAGATCAAATCGCATACAACCCCACAAACGCCCTACCGATGAACCAATCACACATACACACGCATCACCACGTCCACACACACCGCCGCTCTTTTTACCACCGCCTCCCATTTCCCAATGCCGCGGAACGTTACCATCGATGCTGCCACAGGTGCACAACCATGACCGACTATTACCGTCCTATTTACTGTCACCACGCCGCTGTAGGTCAGTCGAAGGCGTTGGTCAGGCCCCCCCCAAGCTATAGTACTCCGCGTGAGCCTCGCTGGTTGATGTCGTGGTCATACTTCGATCGCTCTAGAGTCGTTTTAAGGTCGCCTCAGTCTAGCAGCCACTGGTCGGCTTGAACAGCTCCTGTGCGGACCATGAAGCGAGCGATGTACGTCGCAGCACGAAGCAGACGGTAGCTGTCCCGACGGGAAGGCAGAGGAGGCCCTGCAGAGCGGAACAGTGAGCTGCAAAAAGCGGTAGAGTGCTGAGCAAAGACGGGGCCTCACCGGGAATCGAACCCGGGACCTCTCGCACCCGAAGCGAGAATCATACCACTAGACCACGAGGCCACTCCAAACAGATCAAATCGCATACAACCCCACAAACGCCCTACCGATGAACCAATCACACATACACACGCATCACCACGTCCACACACACCGCCGCTCTTTTTACCACCGCCTCCCATTTCCCAATGCCGCGGAACGTTACCATCGATGCTGCCACAGGTGCACAACCATGACCGACTATTACCGTCCTATTTACTGTCACCACGCCGCTGTAGGTCAGTCGAAGGCGTTGGTCAGGCCCCCCCCAAGCTATAGTACTCCGCGTGAGCCTCGCTGGTTGATGTCGTGGTCATACTTCGATCGCTCTAGAGTCGTTTTAAGGTCGCCTCAGTCTAGCAGCCACTGGTCGGCTTGAACAGCTCCTGTGCGGACCATGAAGCGAGCGATGTACGTCGCAGCACGAAGCAGACGGTAGCTGTCCCGACGGGAAGGCAGAGGAGGCCCTGCAGAGCGGAACAGTGAGCTGCAAAAAGCGGTAGAGTGCTGAGCAAAGACGGGGCCTCACCGGGAATCGAACCCGGGACCTCTCGCACCCGAAGCGAGAATCATACCACTAGACCACGAGGCCACTCCAAACAGATCAAATCGCATACAACCCCACAAACGCCCTACCGATGAACCAATCACACATACACACGCATCACCACGTCCACACACACCGCCGCTCTTTTTACCACCGCCTCCCATTTCCCAATGCCGCGGAACGTTACCATCGATGCTGCCACAGGTGCACAACCATGACCGACTATTACCGTCCTATTTACTGTCACCACGCCGCTGTAGGTCAGTCGAAGGCGTTGGTCAGGCCCCCCCCAAGCTATAGTACTCCGCGTGAGCCTCGCTGGTTGATGTCGTGGTCATACTTCGATCGCTCTAGAGTCGTTTTAAGGTCGCCTCAGTCTAGCAGCCACTGGTCGGCTTGAACAGCTCCTGTGCGGACCATGAAGCGAGCGATGTACGTCGCAGCACGAAGCAGACGGTAGCTGTCCCGACGGGAAGGCAGAGGAGGCCCTGCAGAGCGGAACAGTGAGCTGCAAAAAGCGGTAGAGTGCTGAGCAAAGACGGGGCCTCACCGGGAATCGAACCCGGGACCTCTCGCACCCGAAGCGAGAATCATACCACTAGACCACGAGGCCACTCCAAACAGATCAAATCGCATACAACCCCACAAACGCCCTACCGATGAACCAATCACACATACACACGCATCACCACGTCCACACACACCGCCGCTCTTTTTACCACCGCCTCCCATTTCCCAATGCCGCGGAACGTTACCATCGATGCTGCCACAGGTGCACAACCATGACCGACTATTACCGTCCTATTTACTGTCACCACGCCGCTGTAGGTCAGTCGAAGGCGTTGGTCAGGCCCCCCCCAAGCTATAGTACTCCGCGTGAGCCTCGCTGGTTGATGTCGTGGTCATACTTCGATCGCTCTAGAGTCGTTTTAAGGTCGCCTCAGTCTAGCAGCCACTGGTCGGCTTGAACAGCTCCTGTGCGGACCATGAAGCGAGCGATGTACGTCGCAGCACGAAGCAGACGGTAGCTGTCCCGACGGGAAGGCAGAGGAGGCCCTGCAGAGCGGAACAGTGAGCTGCAAAAAGCGGTAGAGTGCTGAGCAAAGACGGGGCCTCACCGGGAATCGAACCCGGGACCTCTCGCACCCGAAGCGAGAATCATACCACTAGACCACGAGGCCACTCCAAACAGATCAAATCGCATACAACCCCACAAACGCCCTACCGATGAACCAATCACACATACACACGCATCACCACGTCCACACACACCGCCGCTCTTTTTACCACCGCCTCCCATTTCCCAATGCCGCGGAACGTTACCATCGATGCTGCCACAGGTGCACAACCATGACCGACTATTACCGTCCTATTTACTGTCACCACGCCGCTGTAGGTCAGTCGAAGGCGTTGGTCAGGCCCCCCAAAGCTATAGTACTCCGCGTGAGCCTCGCTGGTTGATGTCGTGGTCATACTTCGATCGCTCTAGAGTCGTTTTAAGGTCGCCTCAGTCTAGCAGCCACTGGTCGGCTTGAACAGCTCCTGTGCGGACCATGAAGCGAGCGATGTACGTCGCAGCACGAAGCAGACGGTAGCTGTCCCGACGGGAAGGCAGAGGAGGCCCTGCAGAGCGGAACAGTGAGCTGCAAAAAGCGGTAGAGTGCTGAGCAAAGACGGGGCCTCACCGGGAATCGAACCCGGGACCTCTCGCACCCGAAGCGAGAATCATACCACTAGACCACGAGGCCACTCCAAACAGATCAAATCGCATACAACCCCACAAACGCCCTACCGATGAACCAATCACACATACACACGCATCACCACGTCCACACACACCGCCGCTCTTTTTACCACCGCCTCCCATTTCCCAATGCCGCGGAACGTTACCATCGATGCTGCCACAGGTGCACAACCATGACCGACTATTACCGTCCTATTTACTGTCACCACGCCGCTGTAGGTCAGTCGAAGGCGTTGGTCAGGCCCCCCCCAAGCTATAGTACTCCGCGTGAGCCTCGCTGGTTGATGTCGTGGTCATACTTCGATCGCTCTAGAGTCGTTTTAAGGTCGCCTCAGTCTAGCAGCCACTGGTCGGCTTGAACAGCTCCTGTGCGGACCATGAAGCGAGCGATGTACGTCGCAGCACGAAGCAGACGGTAGCTGTCCCGACGGGAAGGCAGAGGAGGCCCTGCAGAGCGGAACAGTGAGCTGCAAAAAGCGGTAGAGTGCTGAGCAAAGACGGGGCCTCACCGGGAATCGAACCCGGGACCTCTCGCACCCGAAGCGAGAATCATACCACTAGACCACGAGGCCACTCCAAACAGATCAAATCGCATACAACCCCACAAACGCCCTACCGATGAACCAATCACACATACACACGCATCACCACGTCCACACACACCGCCGCTCTTTTTACCACCGCCTCCCATTTCCCAATGCCGCGGAACGTTACCATCGATGCTGCCACAGGTGCACAACCATGACCGACTATTACCGTCCTATTTACTGTCACCACGCCGCTGTAGGTCAGTCGAAGGCGTTGGTCAGGCCCCCCCCCAAGCTATAGTACTCCGCGTGAGCCTCGCTGGTTGATGTCGTGGTCATACTTCGATCGCTCTAGAGTCGTTTTAAGGTCGCCTCAGTCTAGCAGCCACTGGTCGGCTTGAACAGCTCCTGTGCGGACCATGAAGCGAGCGATGTACGTCGCAGCACGAAGCAGACGGTAGCTGTCCCGACGGGAAGGCAGAGGAGGCCCTGCAGAGCGGAACAGTGAGCTGCAAAAAGCGGTAGAGTGCTGAGCAAAGACGGGGCCTCACCGGGAATCGAACCCGGGACCTCTCGCACCCGAAGCGAGAATCATACCACTAGACCACGAGGCCACTCCAAACAGATCAAATCGCATACAACCCCACAAACGCCCTACCGATGAACCAATCACACATACACACGCATCACCACGTCCACACACACCGCCGCTCTTTTTACCACCGCCTCCCATTTCCCAATGCCGCGGAACGTTACCATCGATGCTGCCACAGGTGCACAACCATGACCGACTATTACCGTCCTATTTACTGTCACCACGCCGCTGTAGGTCAGTCGAAGGCGTTGGTCAGGCCCCCCCCCAAGCTATAGTACTCCGCGTGAGCCTCGCTGGTTGATGTCGTGGTCATACTTCGATCGCTCTAGAGTCGTTTTAAGGTCGCCTCAGTCTAGCAGCCACTGGTCGGCTTGAACAGCTCCTGTGCGGACCATGAAGCGAGCGATGTACGTCGCAGCACGAAGCAGACGGTAGCTGTCCCGACGGGAAGGCAGAGGAGGCCCTGCAGAGCGGAACAGTGAGCTGCAAAAAGCGGTAGAGTGCTGAGCAAAGACGGGGCCTCACCGGGAATCGAACCCGGGACCTCTCGCACCCGAAGCGAGAATCATACCACTAGACCACGAGGCCACTCCAAACAGATCAAATCGCATACAACCCCACAAACGCCCTACCGATGAACCAATCACACATACACACGCATCACCACGTCCACACACACCGCCGCTCTTTTTACCACCGCCTCCCATTTCCCAATGCCGCGGAACGTTACCATCGATGCTGCCACAGGTGCACAACCATGACCGACTATTACCGTCCTATTTACTGTCACCACGCCGCTGTAGGTCAGTCGAAGGCGTTGGTCAGGCCCCCCCCAAGCTATAGTACTCCGCGTGAGCCTCGCTGGTTGATGTCGTGGTCATACTTCGATCGCTCTAGAGTCGTTTTAAGGTCGCCTCAGTCTAGCAGCCACTGGTCGGCTTGAACAGCTCCTGTGCGGACCATGAAGCGAGCGATGTACGTCGCAGCACGAAGCAGACGGTAGCTGTCCCGACGGGAAGGCAGAGGAGGCCCTGCAGAGCGGAACAGTGAGCTGCAAAAAGCGGTAGAGTGCTGAGCAAAGACGGGGCCTCACCGGGAATCGAACCCGGGACCTCTCGCACCCGAAGCGAGAATCATACCACTAGACCACGAGGCCACTCCAAACAGATCAAATCGCATACAACCCCACAAACGCCCTACCGATGAACCAATCACACATACACACGCATCACCACGTCCACACACACCGCCGCTCTTTTTACCACCGCCTCCCATTTCCCAATGCCGCGGAACGTTACCATCGATGCTGCCACAGGTGCACAACCATGACCGACTATTACCGTCCTATTTACTGTCACCACGCCGCTGTAGGTCAGTCGAAGGCGTTGGTCAGGCCCCCCCCCAAGCTATAGTACTCCGCGTGAGCCTCGCTGGTTGATGTCGTGGTCATACTTCGATCGCTCTAGAGTCGTTTTAAGGTCGCCTCAGTCTAGCAGCCACTGGTCGGCTTGAACAGCTCCTGTGCGGACCATGAAGCGAGCGATGTACGTCGCAGCACGAAGCAGACGGTAGCTGTCCCGACGGGAAGGCAGAGGAGGCCCTGCAGAGCGGAACAGTGAGCTGCAAAAAGCGGTAGAGTGCTGAGCAAAGACGGGGCCTCACCGGGAATCGAACCCGGGACCTCTCGCACCCGAAGCGAGAATCATACCACTAGACCACGAGGCCACTCCAAACAGATCAAATCGCATACAACCCCACAAACGCCCTACCGATGAACCAATCACACATACACACGCATCACCACGTCCACACACACCGCCGCTCTTTTTACCACCGCCTCCCATTTCCCAATGCCGCGGAACGTTACCATCGATGCTGCCACAGGTGCACAACCATGACCGACTATTACCGTCCTATTTACTGTCACCACGCCGCTGTAGGTCAGTCGAAGGCGTTGGTCAGGCCCCCCCCAAGCTATAGTACTCCGCGTGAGCCTCGCTGGTTGATGTCGTGGTCATACTTCGATCGCTCTAGAGTCGTTTTAAGGTCGCCTCAGTCTAGCAGCCACTGGTCGGCTTGAACAGCTCCTGTGCGGACCATGAAGCGAGCGATGTACGTCGCAGCACGAAGCAGACGGTAGCTGTCCCGACGGGAAGGCAGAGGAGGCCCTGCAGAGCGGAACAGTGAGCTGCAAAAAGCGGTAGAGTGCTGAGCAAAGACGGGGCCTCACCGGGAATCGAACCCGGGACCTCTCGCACCCGAAGCGAGAATCATACCACTAGACCACGAGGCCACTCCAAACAGATCAAATCGCATACAACCCCACAAACGCCCTACCGATGAACCAATCACACATACACACGCATCACCACGTCCACACACACCGCCGCTCTTTTTACCACCGCCTCCCATTTCCCAATGCCGCGGAACGTTACCATCGATGCTGCCACAGGTGCACAACCATGACCGACTATTACCGTCCTATTTACTGTCACCACGCCGCTGTAGGTCAGTCGAAGGCGTTGGTCAGGCCCCCCCCCAAGCTATAGTACTCCGCGTGAGCCTCGCTGGTTGATGTCGTGGTCATACTTCGATCGCTCTAGAGTCGTTTTAAGGTCGCCTCAGTCTAGCAGCCACTGGTCGGCTTGAACAGCTCCTGTGCGGACCATGAAGCGAGCGATGTACGTCGCAGCACGAAGCAGACGGTAGCTGTCCCGACGGGAAGGCAGAGGAGGCCCTGCAGAGCGGAACAGTGAGCTGCAAAAAGCGGTAGAGTGCTGAGCAAAGACGGGGCCTCACCGGGAATCGAACCCGGGACCTCTCGCACCCGAAGCGAGAATCATACCACTAGACCACGAGGCCACTCCAAACAGATCAAATCGCATACAACCCCACAAACGCCCTACCGATGAACCAATCACACATACACACGCATCACCACGTCCACACACACCGCCGCTCTTTTTACCACCGCCTCCCATTTCCCAATGCCGCGGAACGTTACCATCGATGCTGCCACAGGTGCACAACCATGACCGACTATTACCGTCCTATTTACTGTCACCACGCCGCTGTAGGTCAGTCGAAGGCGTTGGTCAGGCCCCCCCCCAAGCTATAGTACTCCGCGTGAGCCTCGCTGGTTGATGTCGTGGTCATACTTCGATCGCTCTAGAGTCGTTTTAAGGTCGCCTCAGTCTAGCAGCCACTGGTCGGCTTGAACAGCTCCTGTGCGGACCATGAAGCGAGCGATGTACGTCGCAGCACGAAGCAGACGGTAGCTGTCCCGACGGGAAGGCAGAGGAGGCCCTGCAGAGCGGAACAGTGAGCTGCAAAAAGCGGTAGAGTGCTGAGCAAAGACGGGGCCTCACCGGGAATCGAACCCGGGACCTCTCGCACCCGAAGCGAGAATCATACCACTAGACCACGAGGCCACTCCAAACAGATCAAATCGCATACAACCCCACAAACGCCCTACCGATGAACCAATCACACATACACACGCATCACCACGTCCACACACACCGCCGCTCTTTTTACCACCGCCTCCCATTTCCCAATGCCGCGGAACGTTACCATCGATGCTGCCACAGGTGCACAACCATGACCGACTATTACCGTCCTATTTACTGTCACCACGCCGCTGTAGGTCAGTCGAAGGCGTTGGTCAGGCCCCCCCCCAAGCTATAGTACTCCGCGTGAGCCTCGCTGGTTGATGTCGTGGTCATACTTCGATCGCTCTAGAGTCGTTTTAAGGTCGCCTCAGTCTAGCAGCCACTGGTCGGCTTGAACAGCTCCTGTGCGGACCATGAAGCGAGCGATGTACGTCGCAGCACGAAGCAGACGGTAGCTGTCCCGACGGGAAGGCAGAGGAGGCCCTGCAGAGCGGAACAGTGAGCTGCAAAAAGCGGTAGAGTGCTGAGCAAAGACGGGGCCTCACCGGGAATCGAACCCGGGACCTCTCGCACCCGAAGCGAGAATCATACCACTAGACCACGAGGCCACTCCAAACAGATCAAATCGCATACAACCCCACAAACGCCCTACCGATGAACCAATCACACATACACACGCATCACCACGTCCACACACACCGCCGCTCTTTTTACCACCGCCTCCCATTTCCCAATGCCGCGGAACGTTACCATCGATGCTGCCACAGGTGCACAACCATGACCGACTATTACCGTCCTATTTACTGTCACCACGCCGCTGTAGGTCAGTCGAAGGCGTTGGTCAGGCCCCCCCCAAGCTATAGTACTCCGCGTGAGCCTCGCTGGTTGATGTCGTGGTCATACTTCGATCGCTCTAGAGTCGTTTTAAGGTCGCCTCAGTCTAGCAGCCACTGGTCGGCTTGAACAGCTCCTGTGCGGACCATGAAGCGAGCGATGTACGTCGCAGCACGAAGCAGACGGTAGCTGTCCCGACGGGAAGGCAGAGGAGGCCCTGCAGAGCGGAACAGTGAGCTGCAAAAAGCGGTAGAGTGCTGAGCAAAGACGGGGCCTCACCGGGAATCGAACCCGGGACCTCTCGCACCCGAAGCGAGAATCATACCACTAGACCACGAGGCCACTCCAAACAGATCAAATCGCATACAACCCCACAAACGCCCTACCGATGAACCAATCACACATACACACGCATCACCACGTCCACACACACCGCCGCTCTTTTTACCACCGCCTCCCATTTCCCAATGCCGCGGAACGTTACCATCGATGCTGCCACAGGTGCACAACCATGACCGACTATTACCGTCCTATTTACTGTCACCACGCCGCTGTAGGTCAGTCGAAGGCGTTGGTCAGGCCCCCCCCCAAGCTATAGTACTCCGCGTGAGCCTCGCTGGTTGATGTCGTGGTCATACTTCGATCGCTCTAGAGTCGTTTTAAGGTCGCCTCAGTCTAGCAGCCACTGGTCGGCTTGAACAGCTCCTGTGCGGACCATGAAGCGAGCGATGTACGTCGCAGCACGAAGCAGACGGTAGCTGTCCCGACGGGAAGGCAGAGGAGGCCCTGCAGAGCGGAACAGTGAGCTGCAAAAAGCGGTAGAGTGCTGAGCAAAGACGGGGCCTCACCGGGAATCGAACCCGGGACCTCTCGCACCCGAAGCGAGAATCATACCACTAGACCACGAGGCCACTCCAAACAGATCAAATCGCATACAACCCCACAAACGCCCTACCGATGAACCAATCACACATACACACGCATCACCACGTCCACACACACCGCCGCTCTTTTTACCACCGCCTCCCATTTCCCAATGCCGCGGAACGTTACCATCGATGCTGCCACAGGTGCACAACCATGACCGACTATTACCGTCCTATTTACTGTCACCACGCCGCTGTAGGTCAGTCGAAGGCGTTGGTCAGGCCCCCCCCAAGCTATAGTACTCCGCGTGAGCCTCGCTGGTTGATGTCGTGGTCATACTTCGATCGCTCTAGAGTCGTTTTAAGGTCGCCTCAGTCTAGCAGCCACTGGTCGGCTTGAACAGCTCCTGTGCGGACCATGAAGCGAGCGATGTACGTCGCAGCACGAAGCAGACGGTAGCTGTCCCGACGGGAAGGCAGAGGAGGCCCTGCAGAGCGGAACAGTGAGCTGCAAAAAGCGGTAGAGTGCTGAGCAAAGACGGGGCCTCACCGGGAATCGAACCCGGGACCTCTCGCACCCGAAGCGAGAATCATACCACTAGACCACGAGGCCACTCCAAACAGATCAAATCGCATACAACCCCACAAACGCCCTACCGATGAACCAATCACACATACACACGCATCACCACGTCCACACACACCGCCGCTCTTTTTACCACCGCCTCCCATTTCCCAATGCCGCGGAACGTTACCATCGATGCTGCCACAGGTGCACAACCATGACCGACTATTACCGTCCTATTTACTGTCACCACGCCGCTGTAGGTCAGTCGAAGGCGTTGGTCAGGCCCCCCCCCAAGCTATAGTACTCCGCGTGAGCCTCGCTGGTTGATGTCGTGGTCATACTTCGATCGCTCTAGAGTCGTTTTAAGGTCGCCTCAGTCTAGCAGCCACTGGTCGGCTTGAACAGCTCCTGTGCGGACCATGAAGCGAGCGATGTACGTCGCAGCACGAAGCAGACGGTAGCTGTCCCGACGGGAAGGCAGAGGAGGCCCTGCAGAGCGGAACAGTGAGCTGCAAAAAGCGGTAGAGTGCTGAGCAAAGACGGGGCCTCACCGGGAATCGAACCCGGGACCTCTCGCACCCGAAGCGAGAATCATACCACTAGACCACGAGGCCACTCCAAACAGATCAAATCGCATACAACCCCACAAACGCCCTACCGATGAACCAATCACACATACACACGCATCACCACGTCCACACACACCGCCGCTCTTTTTACCACCGCCTCCCATTTCCCAATGCCGCGGAACGTTACCATCGATGCTGCCACAGGTGCACAACCATGACCGACTATTACCGTCCTATTTACTGTCACCACGCCGCTGTAGGTCAGTCGAAGGCGTTGGTCAGGCCCCCCCCAAGCTATAGTACTCCGCGTGAGCCTCGCTGGTTGATGTCGTGGTCATACTTCGATCGCTCTAGAGTCGTTTTAAGGTCGCCTCAGTCTAGCAGCCACTGGTCGGCTTGAACAGCTCCTGTGCGGACCATGAAGCGAGCGATGTACGTCGCAGCACGAAGCAGACGGTAGCTGTCCCGACGGGAAGGCAGAGGAGGCCCTGCAGAGCGGAACAGTGAGCTGCAAAAAGCGGTAGAGTGCTGAGCAAAGACGGGGCCTCACCGGGAATCGAACCCGGGACCTCTCGCACCCGAAGCGAGAATCATACCACTAGACCACGAGGCCACTCCAAACAGATCAAATCGCATACAACCCCACAAACGCCCTACCGATGAACCAATCACACATACACACGCATCACCACGTCCACACACACCGCCGCTCTTTTTACCACCGCCTCCCATTTCCCAATGCCGCGGAACGTTACCATCGATGCTGCCACAGGTGCACAACCATGACCGACTATTACCGTCCTATTTACTGTCACCACGCCGCTGTAGGTCAGTCGAAGGCGTTGGTCAGGCCCCCCCCAAGCTATAGTACTCCGCGTGAGCCTCGCTGGTTGATGTCGTGGTCATACTTCGATCGCTCTAGAGTCGTTTTAAGGTCGCCTCAGTCTAGCAGCCACTGGTCGGCTTGAACAGCTCCTGTGCGGACCATGAAGCGAGCGATGTACGTCGCAGCACGAAGCAGACGGTAGCTGTCCCGACGGGAAGGCAGAGGAGGCCCTGCAGAGCGGAACAGTGAGCTGCAAAAAGCGGTAGAGTGCTGAGCAAAGACGGGGCCTCACCGGGAATCGAACCCGGGACCTCTCGCACCCGAAGCGAGAATCATACCACTAGACCACGAGGCCACTCCAAACAGATCAAATCGCATACAACCCCACAAACGCCCTACCGATGAACCAATCACACATACACACGCATCACCACGTCCACACACACCGCCGCTCTTTTTACCACCGCCTCCCATTTCCCAATGCCGCGGAACGTTACCATCGATGCTGCCACAGGTGCACAACCATGACCGACTATTACCGTCCTATTTACTGTCACCACGCCGCTGTAGGTCAGTCGAAGGCGTTGGTCAGGCCCCCCAAAGCTATAGTACTCCGCGTGAGCCTCGCTGGTTGATGTCGTGGTCATACTTCGATCGCTCTAGAGTCGTTTTAAGGTCGCCTCAGTCTAGCAGCCACTGGTCGGCTTGAACAGCTCCTGTGCGGACCATGAAGCGAGCGATGTACGTCGCAGCACGAAGCAGACGGTAGCTGTCCCGACGGGAAGGCAGAGGAGGCCCTGCAGAGCGGAACAGTGAGCTGCAAAAAGCGGTAGAGTGCTGAGCAAAGACGGGGCCTCACCGGGAATCGAACCCGGGACCTCTCGCACCCGAAGCGAGAATCATACCACTAGACCACGAGGCCACTCCAAACAGATCAAATCGCATACAACCCCACAAACGCCCTACCGATGAACCAATCACACATACACACGCATCACCACGTCCACACACACCGCCGCTCTTTTTACCACCGCCTCCCATTTCCCAATGCCGCGGAACGTTACCATCGATGCTGCCACAGGTGCACAACCATGACCGACTATTACCGTCCTATTTACTGTCACCACGCCGCTGTAGGTCAGTCGAAGGCGTTGGTCAGGCCCCCCAAAGCTATAGTACTCCGCGTGAGCCTCGCTGGTTGATGTCGTGGTCATACTTCGATCGCTCTAGAGTCGTTTTAAGGTCGCCTCAGTCTAGCAGCCACTGGTCGGCTTGAACAGCTCCTGTGCGGACCATGAAGCGAGCGATGTACGTCGCAGCACGAAGCAGACGGTAGCTGTCCCGACGGGAAGGCAGAGGAGGCCCTGCAGAGCGGAACAGTGAGCTGCAAAAAGCGGTAGAGTGCTGAGCAAAGACGGGGCCTCACCGGGAATCGAACCCGGGACCTCTCGCACCCGAAGCGAGAATCATACCACTAGACCACGAGGCCACTCCAAACAGATCAAATCGCATACAACCCCACAAACGCCCTACCGATGAACCAATCACACATACACACGCATCACCACGTCCACACACACCGCCGCTCTTTTTACCACCGCCTCCCATTTCCCAATGCCGCGGAACGTTACCATCGATGCTGCCACAGGTGCACAACCATGACCGACTATTACCGTCCTATTTACTGTCACCACGCCGCTGTAGGTCAGTCGAAGGCGTTGGTCAGGCCCCCCCCAAGCTATAGTACTCCGCGTGAGCCTCGCTGGTTGATGTCGTGGTCATACTTCGATCGCTCTAGAGTCGTTTTAAGGTCGCCTCAGTCTAGCAGCCACTGGTCGGCTTGAACAGCTCCTGTGCGGACCATGAAGCGAGCGATGTACGTCGCAGCACGAAGCAGACGGTAGCTGTCCCGACGGGAAGGCAGAGGAGGCCCTGCAGAGCGGAACAGTGAGCTGCAAAAAGCGGTAGAGTGCTGAGCAAAGACGGCCTCACCGGGAATCGAACCCGGGACCTCTCGCACCCGAAGCGAGAATCATACCACTAGACCACGAGGCCACTCCAAACAGATCAAATCGCATACAACCCCACAAACGCCCTACCGATGAACCAATCACACATACACACGCATCACCACGTCCACACACACCGCCGCTCTTTTTACCACCGCCTCCCATTTCCCAATGCCGCGGAACGTTACCATCGATGCTGCCACAGGTGCACAACCATGACCGACTATTACCGTCCTATTTACTGTCACCACGCCGCTGTAGGTCAGTCGAAGGCGTTGGTCAGGCCCCCCCCCAAGCTATAGTACTCCGCGTGAGCCTCGCTGGTTGATGTCGTGGTCATACTTCGATCGCTCTAGAGTCGTTTTAAGGTCGCCTCAGTCTAGCAGCCACTGGTCGGCTTGAACAGCTCCTGTGCGGACCATGAAGCGAGCGATGTACGTCGCAGCACGAAGCAGACGGTAGCTGTCCCGACGGGAAGGCAGAGGAGGCCCTGCAGAGCGGAACAGTGAGCTGCAAAAAGCGGTAGAGTGCTGAGCAAAGACGGGGCCTCACCGGGAATCGAACCCGGGACCTCTCGCACCCGAAGCGAGAATCATACCACTAGACCACGAGGCCACTCCAAACAGATCAAATCGCATACAACCCCACAAACGCCCTACCGATGAACCAATCACACATACACACGCATCACCACGTCCACACACACCGCCGCTCTTTTTACCACCGCCTCCCATTTCCCAATGCCGCGGAACGTTACCATCGATGCTGCCACAGGTGCACAACCATGACCGACTATTACCGTCCTATTTACTGTCACCACGCCGCTGTAGGTCAGTCGAAGGCGTTGGTCAGGCCCCCCCCCAAGCTATAGTACTCCGCGTGAGCCTCGCTGGTTGATGTCGTGGTCATACTTCGATCGCTCTAGAGTCGTTTTAAGGTCGCCTCAGTCTAGCAGCCACTGGTCGGCTTGAACAGCTCCTGTGCGGACCATGAAGCGAGCGATGTACGTCGCAGCACGAAGCAGACGGTAGCTGTCCCGACGGGAAGGCAGAGGAGGCCCTGCAGAGCGGAACAGTGAGCTGCAAAAAGCGGTAGAGTGCTGAGCAAAGACGGGGCCTCACCGGGAATCGAACCCGGGACCTCTCGCACCCGAAGCGAGAATCATACCACTAGACCACGAGGCCACTCCAAACAGATCAAATCGCATACAACCCCACAAACGCCCTACCGATGAACCAATCACACATACACACGCATCACCACGTCCACACACACCGCCGCTCTTTTTACCACCGCCTCCCATTTCCCAATGCCGCGGAACGTTACCATCGATGCTGCCACAGGTGCACAACCATGACCGACTATTACCGTCCTATTTACTGTCACCACGCCGCTGTAGGTCAGTCGAAGGCGTTGGTCAGGCCCCCCCCCAAGCTATAGTACTCCGCGTGAGCCTCGCTGGTTGATGTCGTGGTCATACTTCGATCGCTCTAGAGTCGTTTTAAGGTCGCCTCAGTCTAGCAGCCACTGGTCGGCTTGAATAGCTCCTGTGCGGACCATGAAGCGAGCGATGTACGTCGCAGCACGAAGCAGACGGTAGCTGTCCCGACGGGAAGGCAGAGGAGGCCCTGCAGAGCGGAACAGTGAGCTGCAAAAAGCGGTAGAGTGCTGAGCAAAGACGGGGCCTCACCGGGAATCGAACCCGGGACCTCTCGCACCCGAAGCGAGAATCATACCACTAGACCACGAGGCCACTCCAAACAGATCAAATCGCATACAACCCCACAAACGCCCTACCGATGAACCAATCACACATACACACGCATCACCACGTCCACACACACCGCCGCTCTTTTTACCACCGCCTCCCATTTCCCAATGCCGCGGAACGTTACCATCGATGCTGCCACAGGTGCACAACCATGACCGACTATTACCGTCCTATTTACTGTCACCACGCCGCTGTAGGTCAGTCGAAGGCGTTGGTCAGGCCCCCCCCCAAGCTATAGTACTCCGCGTGAGCCTCGCTGGTTGATGTCGTGGTCATACTTCGATCGCTCTAGAGTCGTTTTAAGGTCGCCTCAGTCTAGCAGCCACTGGTCGGCTTGAATAGCTCCTGTGCGGACCATGAAGCGAGCGATGTACGTCGCAGCACGAAGCAGACGGTAGCTGTCCCGACGGGAAGGCAGAGGAGGCCCTGCAGAGCGGAACAGTGAGCTGCAAAAAGCGGTAGAGTGCTGAGCAAAGACGGGGCCTCACCGGGAATCGAACCCGGGACCTCTCGCACCCGAAGCGAGAATCATACCACTAGACCACGAGGCCACTCCAAACAGATCAAATCGCATACAACCCCACAAACGCCCTACCGATGAACCAATCACACATACACACGCATCACCACGTCCACACACACCGCCGCTCTTTTTACCACCGCCTCCCATTTCCCAATGCCGCGGAACGTTACCATCGATGCTGCCACAGGTGCACAACCATGACCGACTATTACCGTCCTATTTACTGTCACCACGCCGCTGTAGGTCAGTCGAAGGCGTTGGTCAGGCCCCCCCCAAGCTATAGTACTCCGCGTGAGCCTCGCTGGTTGATGTCGTGGTCATACTTCGATCGCTCTAGAGTCGTTTTAAGGTCGCCTCAGTCTAGCAGCCACTGGTCGGCTTGAACAGCTCCTGTGCGGACCATGAAGCGAGCGATGTACGTCGCAGCACGAAGCAGACGGTAGCTGTCCCGACGGGAAGGCAGAGGAGGCCCTGCAGAGCGGAACAGTGAGCTGCAAAAAGCGGTAGAGTGCTGAGCAAAGACGGGGCCTCACCGGGAATCGAACCCGGGACCTCTCGCACCCGAAGCGAGAATCATACCACTAGACCACGAGGCCACTCCAAACAGATCAAATCGCATACAACCCCACAAACGCCCTACCGATGAACCAATCACACATACACACGCATCACCACGTCCACACACACCGCCGCTCTTTTTACCACCGCCTCCCATTTCCCAATGCCGCGGAACGTTACCATCGATGCTGCCACAGGTGCACAACCATGACCGACTATTACCGTCCTATTTACTGTCACCACGCCGCTGTAGGTCAGTCGAAGGCGTTGGTCAGGCCCCCCCCAAGCTATAGTACTCCGCGTGAGCCTCGCTGGTTGATGTCGTGGTCATACTTCGATCGCTCTAGAGTCGTTTTAAGGTCGCCTCAGTCTAGCAGCCACTGGTCGGCTTGAACAGCTCCTGTGCGGACCATGAAGCGAGCGATGTACGTCGCAGCACGAAGCAGACGGTAGCTGTCCCGACGGGAAGGCAGAGGAGGCCCTGCAGAGCGGAACAGTGAGCTGCAAAAAGCGGTAGAGTGCTGAGCAAAGACGGGGCCTCACCGGGAATCGAACCCGGGACCTCTCGCACCCGAAGCGAGAATCATACCACTAGACCACGAGGCCACTCCAAACAGATCAAATCGCATACAACCCCACAAACGCCCTACCGATGAACCAATCACACATACACACGCATCACCACGTCCACACACACCGCCGCTCTTTTTACCACCGCCTCCCATTTCCCAATGCCGCGGAACGTTACCATCGATGCTGCCACAGGTGCACAACCATGACCGACTATTACCGTCCTATTTACTGTCACCACGCCGCTGTAGGTCAGTCGAAGGCGTTGGTCAGGCCCCCCCCAAGCTATAGTACTCCGCGTGAGCCTCGCTGGTTGATGTCGTGGTCATACTTCGATCGCTCTAGAGTCGTTTTAAGGTCGCCTCAGTCTAGCAGCCACTGGTCGGCTTGAACAGCTCCTGTGCGGACCATGAAGCGAGCGATGTACGTCGCAGCACGAAGCAGACGGTAGCTGTCCCGACGGGAAGGCAGAGGAGGCCCTGCAGAGCGGAACAGTGAGCTGCAAAAAGCGGTAGAGTGCTGAGCAAAGACGGGGCCTCACCGGGAATCGAACCCGGGACCTCTCGCACCCGAAGCGAGAATCATACCACTAGACCACGAGGCCACTCCAAACAGATCAAATCGCATACAACCCCACAAACGCCCTACCGATGAACCAATCACACATACACACGCATCACCACGTCCACACACACCGCCGCTCTTTTTACCACCGCCTCCCATTTCCCAATGCCGCGGAACGTTACCATCGATGCTGCCACAGGTGCACAACCATGACCGACTATTACCGTCCTATTTACTGTCACCACGCCGCTGTAGGTCAGTCGAAGGCGTTGGTCAGGCCCCCCCCCAAGCTATAGTACTCCGCGTGAGCCTCGCTGGTTGATGTCGTGGTCATACTTCGATCGCTCTAGAGTCGTTTTAAGGTCGCCTCAGTCTAGCAGCCACTGGTCGGCTTGAATAGCTCCTGTGCGGACCATGAAGCGAGCGATGTACGTCGCAGCACGAAGCAGACGGTAGCTGTCCCGACGGGAAGGCAGAGGAGGCCCTGCAGAGCGGAACAGTGAGCTGCAAAAAGCGGTAGAGTGCTGAGCAAAGACGGGGCCTCACCGGGAATCGAACCCGGGACCTCTCGCACCCGAAGCGAGAATCATACCACTAGACCACGAGGCCACTCCAAACAGATCAAATCGCATACAACCCCACAAACGCCCTACCGATGAACCAATCACACATACACACGCATCACCACGTCCACACACACCGCCGCTCTTTTTACCACCGCCTCCCATTTCCCAATGCCGCGGAACGTTACCATCGATGCTGCCACAGGTGCACAACCATGACCGACTATTACCGTCCTATTTACTGTCACCACGCCGCTGTAGGTCAGTCGAAGGCGTTGGTCAGGCCCCCCCCAAGCTATAGTACTCCGCGTGAGCCTCGCTGGTTGATGTCGTGGTCATACTTCGATCGCTCTAGAGTCGTTTTAAGGTCGCCTCAGTCTAGCAGCCACTGGTCGGCTTGAACAGCTCCTGTGCGGACCATGAAGCGAGCGATGTACGTCGCAGCACGAAGCAGACGGTAGCTGTCCCGACGGGAAGGCAGAGGAGGCCCTGCAGAGCGGAACAGTGAGCTGCAAAAAGCGGTAGAGTGCTGAGCAAAGACGGGGCCTCACCGGGAATCGAACCCGGGACCTCTCGCACCCGAAGCGAGAATCATACCACTAGACCACGAGGCCACTCCAAACAGATCAAATCGCATACAACCCCACAAACGCCCTACCGATGAACCAATCACACATACACACGCATCACCACGTCCACACACACCGCCGCTCTTTTTACCACCGCCTCCCATTTCCCAATGCCGCGGAACGTTACCATCGATGCTGCCACAGGTGCACAACCATGACCGACTATTACCGTCCTATTTACTGTCACCACGCCGCTGTAGGTCAGTCGAAGGCGTTGGTCAGGCCCCCCCCAAGCTATAGTACTCCGCGTGAGCCTCGCTGGTTGATGTCGTGGTCATACTTCGATCGCTCTAGAGTCGTTTTAAGGTCGCCTCAGTCTAGCAGCCACTGGTCGGCTTGAACAGCTCCTGTGCGGACCATGAAGCGAGCGATGTACGTCGCAGCACGAAGCAGACGGTAGCTGTCCCGACGGGAAGGCAGAGGAGGCCCTGCAGAGCGGAACAGTGAGCTGCAAAAAGCGGTAGAGTGCTGAGCAAAGACGGGGCCTCACCGGGAATCGAACCCGGGACCTCTCGCACCCGAAGCGAGAATCATACCACTAGACCACGAGGCCACTCCAAACAGATCAAATCGCATACAACCCCACAAACGCCCTACCGATGAACCAATCACACATACACACGCATCACCACGTCCACACACACCGCCGCTCTTTTTACCACCGCCTCCCATTTCCCAATGCCGCGGAACGTTACCATCGATGCTGCCACAGGTGCACAACCATGACCGACTATTACCGTCCTATTTACTGTCACCACGCCGCTGTAGGTCAGTCGAAGGCGTTGGTCAGGCCCCCCCCAAGCTATAGTACTCCGCGTGAGCCTCGCTGGTTGATGTCGTGGTCATACTTCGATCGCTCTAGAGTCGTTTTAAGGTCGCCTCAGTCTAGCAGCCACTGGTCGGCTTGAACAGCTCCTGTGCGGACCATGAAGCGAGCGATGTACGTCGCAGCACGAAGCAGACGGTAGCTGTCCCGACGGGAAGGCAGAGGAGGCCCTGCAGAGCGGAACAGTGAGCTGCAAAAAGCGGTAGAGTGCTGAGCAAAGACGGGGCCTCACCGGGAATCGAACCCGGGACCTCTCGCACCCGAAGCGAGAATCATACCACTAGACCACGAGGCCACTCCAAACAGATCAAATCGCATACAACCCCACAAACGCCCTACCGATGAACCAATCACACATACACACGCATCACCACGTCCACACACACCGCCGCTCTTTTTACCACCGCCTCCCATTTCCCAATGCCGCGGAACGTTACCATCGATGCTGCCACAGGTGCACAACCATGACCGACTATTACCGTCCTATTTACTGTCACCACGCCGCTGTAGGTCAGTCGAAGGCGTTGGTCAGGCCCCCCCCAAGCTATAGTACTCCGCGTGAGCCTCGCTGGTTGATGTCGTGGTCATACTTCGATCGCTCTAGAGTCGTTTTAAGGTCGCCTCAGTCTAGCAGCCACTGGTCGGCTTGAACAGCTCCTGTGCGGACCATGAAGCGAGCGATGTACGTCGCAGCACGAAGCAGACGGTAGCTGTCCCGACGGGAAGGCAGAGGAGGCCCTGCAGAGCGGAACAGTGAGCTGCAAAAAGCGGTAGAGTGCTGAGCAAAGACGGGGCCTCACCGGGAATCGAACCCGGGACCTCTCGCACCCGAAGCGAGAATCATACCACTAGACCACGAGGCCACTCCAAACAGATCAAATCGCATACAACCCCACAAACGCCCTACCGATGAACCAATCACACATACACACGCATCACCACGTCCACACACACCGCCGCTCTTTTTACCACCGCCTCCCATTTCCCAATGCCGCGGAACGTTACCATCGATGCTGCCACAGGTGCACAACCATGACCGACTATTACCGTCCTATTTACTGTCACCACGCCGCTGTAGGTCAGTCGAAGGCGTTGGTCAGGCCCCCCCCAAGCTATAGTACTCCGCGTGAGCCTCGCTGGTTGATGTCGTGGTCATACTTCGATCGCTCTAGAGTCGTTTTAAGGTCGCCTCAGTCTAGCAGCCACTGGTCGGCTTGAACAGCTCCTGTGCGGACCATGAAGCGAGCGATGTACGTCGCAGCACGAAGCAGACGGTAGCTGTCCCGACGGGAAGGCAGAGGAGGCCCTGCAGAGCGGAACAGTGAGCTGCAAAAAGCGGTAGAGTGCTGAGCAAAGACGGGGCCTCACCGGGAATCGAACCCGGGACCTCTCGCACCCGAAGCGAGAATCATACCACTAGACCACGAGGCCACTCCAAACAGATCAAATCGCATACAACCCCACAAACGCCCTACCGATGAACCAATCACACATACACACGCATCACCACGTCCACACACACCGCCGCTCTTTTTACCACCGCCTCCCATTTCCCAATGCCGCGGAACGTTACCATCGATGCTGCCACAGGTGCACAACCATGACCGACTATTACCGTCCTATTTACTGTCACCACGCCGCTGTAGGTCAGTCGAAGGCGTTGGTCAGGCCCCCCCCAAGCTATAGTACTCCGCGTGAGCCTCGCTGGTTGATGTCGTGGTCATACTTCGATCGCTCTAGAGTCGTTTTAAGGTCGCCTCAGTCTAGCAGCCACTGGTCGGCTTGAACAGCTCCTGTGCGGACCATGAAGCGAGCGATGTACGTCGCAGCACGAAGCAGACGGTAGCTGTCCCGACGGGAAGGCAGAGGAGGCCCTGCAGAGCGGAACAGTGAGCTGCAAAAAGCGGTAGAGTGCTGAGCAAAGACGGGGCCTCACCGGGAATCGAACCCGGGACCTCTCGCACCCGAAGCGAGAATCATACCACTAGACCACGAGGCCACTCCAAACAGATCAAATCGCATACAACCCCACAAACGCCCTACCGATGAACCAATCACACATACACACGCATCACCACGTCCACACACACCGCCGCTCTTTTTACCACCGCCTCCCATTTCCCAATGCCGCGGAACGTTACCATCGATGCTGCCACAGGTGCACAACCATGACCGACTATTACCGTCCTATTTACTGTCACCACGCCGCTGTAGGTCAGTCGAAGGCGTTGGTCAGGCCCCCCCCAAGCTATAGTACTCCGCGTGAGCCTCGCTGGTTGATGTCGTGGTCATACTTCGATCGCTCTAGAGTCGTTTTAAGGTCGCCTCAGTCTAGCAGCCACTGGTCGGCTTGAACAGCTCCTGTGCGGACCATGAAGCGAGCGATGTACGTCGCAGCACGAAGCAGACGGTAGCTGTCCCGACGGGAAGGCAGAGGAGGCCCTGCAGAGCGGAACAGTGAGCTGCAAAAAGCGGTAGAGTGCTGAGCAAAGACGGGGCCTCACCGGGAATCGAACCCGGGACCTCTCGCACCCGAAGCGAGAATCATACCACTAGACCACGAGGCCACTCCAAACAGATCAAATCGCATACAACCCCACAAACGCCCTACCGATGAACCAATCACACATACACACGCATCACCACGTCCACACACACCGCCGCTCTTTTTACCACCGCCTCCCATTTCCCAATGCCGCGGAACGTTACCATCGATGCTGCCACAGGTGCACAACCATGACCGACTATTACCGTCCTATTTACTGTCACCACGCCGCTGTAGGTCAGTCGAAGGCGTTGGTCAGGCCCCCCCCAAGCTATAGTACTCCGCGTGAGCCTCGCTGGTTGATGTCGTGGTCATACTTCGATCGCTCTAGAGTCGTTTTAAGGTCGCCTCAGTCTAGCAGCCACTGGTCGGCTTGAACAGCTCCTGTGCGGACCATGAAGCGAGCGATGTACGTCGCAGCACGAAGCAGACGGTAGCTGTCCCGACGGGAAGGCAGAGGAGGCCCTGCAGAGCGGAACAGTGAGCTGCAAAAAGCGGTAGAGTGCTGAGCAAAGACGGGGCCTCACCGGGAATCGAACCCGGGACCTCTCGCACCCGAAGCGAGAATCATACCACTAGACCACGAGGCCACTCCAAACAGATCAAATCGCATACAACCCCACAAACGCCCTACCGATGAACCAATCACACATACACACGCATCACCACGTCCACACACACCGCCGCTCTTTTTACCACCGCCTCCCATTTCCCAATGCCGCGGAACGTTACCATCGATGCTGCCACAGGTGCACAACCATGACCGACTATTACCGTCCTATTTACTGTCACCACGCCGCTGTAGGTCAGTCGAAGGCGTTGGTCAGGCCCCCCCCAAGCTATAGTACTCCGCGTGAGCCTCGCTGGTTGATGTCGTGGTCATACTTCGATCGCTCTAGAGTCGTTTTAAGGTCGCCTCAGTCTAGCAGCCACTGGTCGGCTTGAACAGCTCCTGTGCGGACCATGAAGCGAGCGATGTACGTCGCAGCACGAAGCAGACGGTAGCTGTCCCGACGGGAAGGCAGAGGAGGCCCTGCAGAGCGGAACAGTGAGCTGCAAAAAGCGGTAGAGTGCTGAGCAAAGACGGGGCCTCACCGGGAATCGAACCCGGGACCTCTCGCACCCGAAGCGAGAATCATACCACTAGACCACGAGGCCACTCCAAACAGATCAAATCGCATACAACCCCACAAACGCCCTACCGATGAACCAATCACACATACACACGCATCACCACGTCCACACACACCGCCGCTCTTTTTACCACCGCCTCCCATTTCCCAATGCCGCGGAACGTTACCATCGATGCTGCCACAGGTGCACAACCATGACCGACTATTACCGTCCTATTTACTGTCACCACGCCGCTGTAGGTCAGTCGAAGGCGTTGGTCAGGCCCCCCCCAAGCTATAGTACTCCGCGTGAGCCTCGCTGGTTGATGTCGTGGTCATACTTCGATCGCTCTAGAGTCGTTTTAAGGTCGCCTCAGTCTAGCAGCCACTGGTCGGCTTGAACAGCTCCTGTGCGGACCATGAAGCGAGCGATGTACGTCGCAGCACGAAGCAGACGGTAGCTGTCCCGACGGGAAGGCAGAGGAGGCCCTGCAGAGCGGAACAGTGAGCTGCAAAAAGCGGTAGAGTGCTGAGCAAAGACGGGGCCTCACCGGGAATCGAACCCGGGACCTCTCGCACCCGAAGCGAGAATCATACCACTAGACCACGAGGCCACTCCAAACAGATCAAATCGCATACAACCCCACAAACGCCCTACCGATGAACCAATCACACATACACACGCATCACCACGTCCACACACACCGCCGCTCTTTTTACCACCGCCTCCCATTTCCCAATGCCGCGGAACGTTACCATCGATGCTGCCACAGGTGCACAACCATGACCGACTATTACCGTCCTATTTACTGTCACCACGCCGCTGTAGGTCAGTCGAAGGCGTTGGTCAGGCCCCCCCCAAGCTATAGTACTCCGCGTGAGCCTCGCTGGTTGATGTCGTGGTCATACTTCGATCGCTCTAGAGTCGTTTTAAGGTCGCCTCAGTCTAGCAGCCACTGGTCGGCTTGAACAGCTCCTGTGCGGACCATGAAGCGAGCGATGTACGTCGCAGCACGAAGCAGACGGTAGCTGTCCCGACGGGAAGGCAGAGGAGGCCCTGCAGAGCGGAACAGTGAGCTGCAAAAAGCGGTAGAGTGCTGAGCAAAGACGGGGCCTCACCGGGAATCGAACCCGGGACCTCTCGCACCCGAAGCGAGAATCATACCACTAGACCACGAGGCCACTCCAAACAGATCAAATCGCATACAACCCCACAAACGCCCTACCGATGAACCAATCACACATACACACGCATCACCACGTCCACACACACCGCCGCTCTTTTTACCACCGCCTCCCATTTCCCAATGCCGCGGAACGTTACCATCGATGCTGCCACAGGTGCACAACCATGACCGACTATTACCGTCCTATTTACTGTCACCACGCCGCTGTAGGTCAGTCGAAGGCGTTGGTCAGGCCCCCCCCAAGCTATAGTACTCCGCGTGAGCCTCGCTGGTTGATGTCGTGGTCATACTTCGATCGCTCTAGAGTCGTTTTAAGGTCGCCTCAGTCTAGCAGCCACTGGTCGGCTTGAACAGCTCCTGTGCGGACCATGAAGCGAGCGATGTACGTCGCAGCACGAAGCAGACGGTAGCTGTCCCGACGGGAAGGCAGAGGAGGCCCTGCAGAGCGGAACAGTGAGCTGCAAAAAGCGGTAGAGTGCTGAGCAAAGACGGGGCCTCACCGGGAATCGAACCCGGGACCTCTCGCACCCGAAGCGAGAATCATACCACTAGACCACGAGGCCACTCCAAACAGATCAAATCGCATACAACCCCACAAACGCCCTACCGATGAACCAATCACACATACACACGCATCACCACGTCCACACACACCGCCGCTCTTTTTACCACCGCCTCCCATTTCCCAATGCCGCGGAACGTTACCATCGATGCTGCCACAGGTGCACAACCATGACCGACTATTACCGTCCTATTTACTGTCACCACGCCGCTGTAGGTCAGTCGAAGGCGTTGGTCAGGCCCCCCCCAAGCTATAGTACTCCGCGTGAGCCTCGCTGGTTGATGTCGTGGTCATACTTCGATCGCTCTAGAGTCGTTTTAAGGTCGCCTCAGTCTAGCAGCCACTGGTCGGCTTGAACAGCTCCTGTGCGGACCATGAAGCGAGCGATGTACGTCGCAGCACGAAGCAGACGGTAGCTGTCCCGACGGGAAGGCAGAGGAGGCCCTGCAGAGCGGAACAGTGAGCTGCAAAAAGCGGTAGAGTGCTGAGCAAAGACGGGGCCTCACCGGGAATCGAACCCGGGACCTCTCGCACCCGAAGCGAGAATCATACCACTAGACCACGAGGCCACTCCAAACAGATCAAATCGCATACAACCCCACAAACGCCCTACCGATGAACCAATCACACATACACACGCATCACCACGTCCACACACACCGCCGCTCTTTTTACCACCGCCTCCCATTTCCCAATGCCGCGGAACGTTACCATCGATGCTGCCACAGGTGCACAACCATGACCGACTATTACCGTCCTATTTACTGTCACCACGCCGCTGTAGGTCAGTCGAAGGCGTTGGTCAGGCCCCCCCCAAGCTATAGTACTCCGCGTGAGCCTCGCTGGTTGATGTCGTGGTCATACTTCGATCGCTCTAGAGTCGTTTTAAGGTCGCCTCAGTCTAGCAGCCACTGGTCGGCTTGAACAGCTCCTGTGCGGACCATGAAGCGAGCGATGTACGTCGCAGCACGAAGCAGACGGTAGCTGTCCCGACGGGAAGGCAGAGGAGGCCCTGCAGAGCGGAACAGTGAGCTGCAAAAAGCGGTAGAGTGCTGAGCAAAGACGGGGCCTCACCGGGAATCGAACCCGGGACCTCTCGCACCCGAAGCGAGAATCATACCACTAGACCACGAGGCCACTCCAAACAGATCAAATCGCATACAACCCCACAAACGCCCTACCGATGAACCAATCACACATACACACGCATCACCACGTCCACACACACCGCCGCTCTTTTTACCACCGCCTCCCATTTCCCAATGCCGCGGAACGTTACCATCGATGCTGCCACAGGTGCACAACCATGACCGACTATTACCGTCCTATTTACTGTCACCACGCCGCTGTAGGTCAGTCGAAGGCGTTGGTCAGGCCCCCCCCAAGCTATAGTACTCCGCGTGAGCCTCGCTGGTTGATGTCGTGGTCATACTTCGATCGCTCTAGAGTCGTTTTAAGGTCGCCTCAGTCTAGCAGCCACTGGTCGGCTTGAACAGCTCCTGTGCGGACCATGAAGCGAGCGATGTACGTCGCAGCACGAAGCAGACGGTAGCTGTCCCGACGGGAAGGCAGAGGAGGCCCTGCAGAGCGGAACAGTGAGCTGCAAAAAGCGGTAGAGTGCTGAGCAAAGACGGGGCCTCACCGGGAATCGAACCCGGGACCTCTCGCACCCGAAGCGAGAATCATACCACTAGACCACGAGGCCACTCCAAACAGATCAAATCGCATACAACCCCACAAACGCCCTACCGATGAACCAATCACACATACACACGCATCACCACGTCCACACACACCGCCGCTCTTTTTACCACCGCCTCCCATTTCCCAATGCCGCGGAACGTTACCATCGATGCTGCCACAGGTGCACAACCATGACCGACTATTACCGTCCTATTTACTGTCACCACGCCGCTGTAGGTCAGTCGAAGGCGTTGGTCAGGCCCCCCCCAAGCTATAGTACTCCGCGTGAGCCTCGCTGGTTGATGTCGTGGTCATACTTCGATCGCTCTAGAGTCGTTTTAAGGTCGCCTCAGTCTAGCAGCCACTGGTCGGCTTGAACAGCTCCTGTGCGGACCATGAAGCGAGCGATGTACGTCGCAGCACGAAGCAGACGGTAGCTGTCCCGACGGGAAGGCAGAGGAGGCCCTGCAGAGCGGAACAGTGAGCTGCAAAAAGCGGTAGAGTGCTGAGCAAAGACGGGGCCTCACCGGGAATCGAACCCGGGACCTCTCGCACCCGAAGCGAGAATCATACCACTAGACCACGAGGCCACTCCAAACAGATCAAATCGCATACAACCCCACAAACGCCCTACCGATGAACCAATCACACATACACACGCATCACCACGTCCACACACACCGCCGCTCTTTTTACCACCGCCTCCCATTTCCCAATGCCGCGGAACGTTACCATCGATGCTGCCACAGGTGCACAACCATGACCGACTATTACCGTCCTATTTACTGTCACCACGCCGCTGTAGGTCAGTCGAAGGCGTTGGTCAGGCCCCCCCCAAGCTATAGTACTCCGCGTGAGCCTCGCTGGTTGATGTCGTGGTCATACTTCGATCGCTCTAGAGTCGTTTTAAGGTCGCCTCAGTCTAGCAGCCACTGGTCGGCTTGAACAGCTCCTGTGCGGACCATGAAGCGAGCGATGTACGTCGCAGCACGAAGCAGACGGTAGCTGTCCCGACGGGAAGGCAGAGGAGGCCCTGCAGAGCGGAACAGTGAGCTGCAAAAAGCGGTAGAGTGCTGAGCAAAGACGGGGCCTCACCGGGAATCGAACCCGGGACCTCTCGCACCCGAAGCGAGAATCATACCACTAGACCACGAGGCCACTCCAAACAGATCAAATCGCATACAACCCCACAAACGCCCTACCGATGAACCAATCACACATACACACGCATCACCACGTCCACACACACCGCCGCTCTTTTTACCACCGCCTCCCATTTCCCAATGCCGCGGAACGTTACCATCGATGCTGCCACAGGTGCACAACCATGACCGACTATTACCGTCCTATTTACTGTCACCACGCCGCTGTAGGTCAGTCGAAGGCGTTGGTCAGGCCCCCCCCAAGCTATAGTACTCCGCGTGAGCCTCGCTGGTTGATGTCGTGGTCATACTTCGATCGCTCTAGAGTCGTTTTAAGGTCGCCTCAGTCTAGCAGCCACTGGTCGGCTTGAACAGCTCCTGTGCGGACCATGAAGCGAGCGATGTACGTCGCAGCACGAAGCAGACGGTAGCTGTCCCGACGGGAAGGCAGAGGAGGCCCTGCAGAGCGGAACAGTGAGCTGCAAAAAGCGGTAGAGTGCTGAGCAAAGACGGGGCCTCACCGGGAATCGAACCCGGGACCTCTCGCACCCGAAGCGAGAATCATACCACTAGACCACGAGGCCACTCCAAACAGATCAAATCGCATACAACCCCACAAACGCCCTACCGATGAACCAATCACACATACACACGCATCACCACGTCCACACACACCGCCGCTCTTTTTACCACCGCCTCCCATTTCCCAATGCCGCGGAACGTTACCATCGATGCTGCCACAGGTGCACAACCATGACCGACTATTACCGTCCTATTTACTGTCACCACGCCGCTGTAGGTCAGTCGAAGGCGTTGGTCAGGCCCCCCCCAAGCTATAGTACTCCGCGTGAGCCTCGCTGGTTGATGTCGTGGTCATACTTCGATCGCTCTAGAGTCGTTTTAAGGTCGCCTCAGTCTAGCAGCCACTGGTCGGCTTGAACAGCTCCTGTGCGGACCATGAAGCGAGCGATGTACGTCGCAGCACGAAGCAGACGGTAGCTGTCCCGACGGGAAGGCAGAGGAGGCCCTGCAGAGCGGAACAGTGAGCTGCAAAAAGCGGTAGAGTGCTGAGCAAAGACGGGGCCTCACCGGGAATCGAACCCGGGACCTCTCGCACCCGAAGCGAGAATCATACCACTAGACCACGAGGCCACTCCAAACAGATCAAATCGCATACAACCCCACAAACGCCCTACCGATGAACCAATCACACATACACACGCATCACCACGTCCACACACACCGCCGCTCTTTTTACCACCGCCTCCCATTTCCCAATGCCGCGGAACGTTACCATCGATGCTGCCACAGGTGCACAACCATGACCGACTATTACCGTCCTATTTACTGTCACCACGCCGCTGTAGGTCAGTCGAAGGCGTTGGTCAGGCCCCCCCCAAGCTATAGTACTCCGCGTGAGCCTCGCTGGTTGATGTCGTGGTCATACTTCGATCGCTCTAGAGTCGTTTTAAGGTCGCCTCAGTCTAGCAGCCACTGGTCGGCTTGAACAGCTCCTGTGCGGACCATGAAGCGAGCGATGTACGTCGCAGCACGAAGCAGACGGTAGCTGTCCCGACGGGAAGGCAGAGGAGGCCCTGCAGAGCGGAACAGTGAGCTGCAAAAAGCGGTAGAGTGCTGAGCAAAGACGGGGCCTCACCGGGAATCGAACCCGGGACCTCTCGCACCCGAAGCGAGAATCATACCACTAGACCACGAGGCCACTCCAAACAGATCAAATCGCATACAACCCCACAAACGCCCTACCGATGAACCAATCACACATACACACGCATCACCACGTCCACACACACCGCCGCTCTTTTTACCACCGCCTCCCATTTCCCAATGCCGCGGAACGTTACCATCGATGCTGCCACAGGTGCACAACCATGACCGACTATTACCGTCCTATTTACTGTCACCACGCCGCTGTAGGTCAGTCGAAGGCGTTGGTCAGGCCCCCCCCAAGCTATAGTACTCCGCGTGAGCCTCGCTGGTTGATGTCGTGGTCATACTTCGATCGCTCTAGAGTCGTTTTAAGGTCGCCTCAGTCTAGCAGCCACTGGTCGGCTTGAACAGCTCCTGTGCGGACCATGAAGCGAGCGATGTACGTCGCAGCACGAAGCAGACGGTAGCTGTCCCGACGGGAAGGCAGAGGAGGCCCTGCAGAGCGGAACAGTGAGCTGCAAAAAGCGGTAGAGTGCTGAGCAAAGACGGGGCCTCACCGGGAATCGAACCCGGGACCTCTCGCACCCGAAGCGAGAATCATACCACTAGACCACGAGGCCACTCCAAACAGATCAAATCGCATACAACCCCACAAACGCCCTACCGATGAACCAATCACACATACACACGCATCACCACGTCCACACACACCGCCGCTCTTTTTACCACCGCCTCCCATTTCCCAATGCCGCGGAACGTTACCATCGATGCTGCCACAGGTGCACAACCATGACCGACTATTACCGTCCTATTTACTGTCACCACGCCGCTGTAGGTCAGTCGAAGGCGTTGGTCAGGCCCCCCCCAAGCTATAGTACTCCGCGTGAGCCTCGCTGGTTGATGTCGTGGTCATACTTCGATCGCTCTAGAGTCGTTTTAAGGTCGCCTCAGTCTAGCAGCCACTGGTCGGCTTGAACAGCTCCTGTGCGGACCATGAAGCGAGCGATGTACGTCGCAGCACGAAGCAGACGGTAGCTGTCCCGACGGGAAGGCAGAGGAGGCCCTGCAGAGCGGAACAGTGAGCTGCAAAAAGCGGTAGAGTGCTGAGCAAAGACGGGGCCTCACCGGGAATCGAACCCGGGACCCCTCGCACCCGAAGCGAGAATCATACCACTAGACCACGAGGCCACTCCAAACAGATCAAATCGCATACAACCCCACAAACGCCCTACCGATGAACCAATCACACATACACACGCATCACCACGTCCACACACACCGCCGCTCTTTTTACCACCGCCTCCCATTTCCCAATGCCGCGGAACGTTACCATCGATGCTGCCACAGGTGCACAACCATGACCGACTATTACCGTCCTATTTACTGTCACCACGTCGCTGTAGGTCAGTCGAAGGCGTTGGTCAGGCCCCCCCCAAGCTATAGTACTCCGCGTGAGCCTCGCTGGTTGATGTCGTGGTCATACTTCGATCGCTCTAGAGTCGTTTTAAGGTCGCCTCAGTCTAGCAGCCACTGGTCGGCTTGAACAGCTCCTGTGCGGACCATGAAGCGAGCGATGTACGTCGCAGCACGAAGCAGACGGTAGCTGTCCCGACGGGAAGGCAGAGGAGGCCCTGCAGAGCGGAACAGTGAGCTGCAAAAAGCGGTAGAGTGCTGAGCAAAGACGGGGCCTCACCGGGAATCGAACCCGGGACCTCTCGCACCCGAAGCGAGAATCATACCACTAGACCACGAGGCCACTCCAAACAGATCAAATCGCATACAACCCCACAAACACCCTACCGATGAACCAATCACACATACACACGCATCACCACGTCCACACACACCGCCGCTCTTTTTACCACCGCCTCCCATTTCCCAATGCCGCGGAACGTTACCATCGATGCTGCCACAGGTGCACAACCATGACCGACTATTACCGTCCTATTTACTGTCACCACGCCGCTGTAGGTCAGTCGAAGGCGTTGGTCAGGCCCCCCCCCCCAAGCTATAGTACTCCGCGTGAGCCTCGCTGGTTGATGTCGTGGTCATACTTCGATCGCTCTAGAGTCGTTTTAAGGTCGCCTCAGTCTAGCAGCCACTGGTCGGCTTGAACAGCTCCTGTGCGGACCATGAAGCGAGCGATGTACGTCGCAGCACGAAGCAGACGGTAGCTGTCCCGACGGGAAGGCAGAGGAGGCCCTGCAGAGCGGAACAGTGAGCTGCAAAAAGCGGTAGAGTGCTGAGCAAAGACGGGGCCTCACCGGGAATCGAACCCGGGACCTCTCGCACCCGAAGCGAGAATCATACCACTAGACCACGAGGCCACTCCAAACAGATCAAATCGCATACAACCCCACAAACGCCCTACCGATGAACCAATCACACATACACACGCATCACCACGTCCACACACACCGCCGCTCTTTTTACCACCGCCTCCCATTTCCCAATGCCGCGGAACGTTACCATCGATGCTGCCACAGGTGCACAACCATGACCGACTATTACCGTCCTATTTACCGTCACCACGCCGCTGTAGGTCAGTCGAAGGCGTTGGTCAGGCCCCCCCCCCAAGCTATAGTACTCCGCGTGAGCCTCGCTGGTTGATGTCGTGGTCATACTTCGATCGCTCTAGAGTCGTTTTAAGGTCGCCTCAGTCTAGCAGCCACTGGTCGGCTTGAACAGCTCCTGTGCGGACCATGAAGCGAGCGATGTACGTCGCAGCACGAAGCAGACGGTAGCTGTCCCGACGGGAAGGCAGAGGAGGCCCTGCAGAGCGGAACAGTGAGCTGCAAAAAGCGGTAGAGTGCTGAGCAAAGACGGGGCCTCACCGGGAATCGAACCCGGGACCTCTCGCACCCGAAGCGAGAATCATACCACTAGACCACGAGGCCACTCCAAACAGATCAAATCGCATACAACCCCACAAACGCCCTACCGATGAACCAATCACACATACACACGCATCACCACGTCCACACACACCGCCGCTCTTTTTACCACCGCCTCCCATTTCCCAATGCCGCGGAACGTTACCATCGATGCTGCCACAGGTGCACAACCATGACCGACTATTACCGTCCTATTTACTGTCACCACGCCGCTGTAGGTCAGTCGAAGGCGTTGGTCAGGCCCCCCAAAGCTATAGTACTCCGCGTGAGCCTCGCTGGTTGATGTCGTGGTCATACTTCGATCGCTCTAGAGTCGTTTTAAGGTCGCCTCAGTCTAGCAGCCACTGGTCGGCTTGAACAGCTCCTGTGCGGACCATGAAGCGAGCGATGTACGTCGCAGCACGAAGCAGACGGTAGCTGTCCCGACGGGAAGGCAGAGGAGGCCCTGCAGAGCGGAACAGTGAGCTGCAAAAAGCGGTAGAGTGCTGAGCAAAGACGGGGCCTCACCGGGAATCGAACCCGGGACCTCTCGCACCCGAAGCGAGAATCATACCACTAGACCACGAGGCCACTCCAAACAGATCAAATCGCATACAACCCCACAAACGCCCTACCGATGAACCAATCACACATACACACGCATCACCACGTCCACACACACCGCCGCTCTTTTTACCACCGCCTCCCATTTCCCAATGCCGCGGAACGTTACCATCGATGCTGCCACAGGTGCACAACCATGACCGACTATTACCGTCCTATTTACTGTCACCACGCCGCTGTAGGTCAGTCGAAGGCGTTGGTCAGGCCCCCCCCCAAGCTATAGTACTCCGCGTGAGCCTCGCTGGTTGATGTCGTGGTCATACTTCGATCGCTCTAGAGTCGTTTTAAGGTCGCCTCAGTCTAGCAGCCACTGGTCGGCTTGAACAGCTCCTGTGCGGACCATGAAGCGAGCGATGTACGTCGCAGCACGAAGCAGACGGTAGCTGTCCCGACGGGAAGGCAGAGGAGGCCCTGCAGAGCGGAACAGTGAGCTGCAAAAAGCGGTAGAGTGCTGAGCAAAGACGGGGCCTCACCGGGAATCGAACCCGGGACCTCTCGCACCCGAAGCGAGAATCATACCACTAGACCACGAGGCCACTCCAAACAGATCAAATCGCATACAACCCCACAAACGCCCTACCGATGAACCAATCACACATACACACGCATCACCACGTCCACACACACCGCCGCTCTTTTTACCACCGCCTCCCATTTCCCAATGCCGCGGAACGTTACCATCGATGCTGCCACAGGTGCACAACCATGACCGACTATTACCGTCCTATTTACTGTCACCACGCCGCTGTAGGTCAGTCGAAGGCGTTGGTCAGGCCCCCCAAAGCTATAGTACTCCGCGTGAGCCTCGCTGGTTGATGTCGTGGTCATACTTCGATCGCTCTAGAGTCGTTTTAAGGTCGCCTCAGTCTAGCAGCCACTGGTCGGCTTGAACAGCTCCTGTGCGGACCATGAAGCGAGCGATGTACGTCGCAGCACGAAGCAGACGGTAGCTGTCCCGACGGGAAGGCAGAGGAGGCCCTGCAGAGCGGAACAGTGAGCTGCAAAAAGCGGTAGAGTGCTGAGCAAAGACGGGGCCTCACCGGGAATCGAACCCGGGACCTCTCGCACCCGAAGCGAGAATCATACCACTAGACCACGAGGCCACTCCAAACAGATCAAATCGCATACAACCCCACAAACGCCCTACCGATGAACCAATCACACATACACACGCATCACCACGTCCACACACACCGCCGCTCTTTTTACCACCGCCTCCCATTTCCCAATGCCGCGGAACGTTACCATCGATGCTGCCACAGGTGCACAACCATGACCGACTATTACCGTCCTATTTACTGTCACCACGCCGCTGTAGGTCAGTCGAAGGCGTTGGTCAGGCCCCCCCCCAAGCTATAGTACTCCGCGTGAGCCTCGCTGGTTGATGTCGTGGTCATACTTCGATCGCTCTAGAGTCGTTTTAAGGTCGCCTCAGTCTAGCAGCCACTGGTCGGCTTGAACAGCTCCTGTGCGGACCATGAAGCGAGCGATGTACGTCGCAGCACGAAGCAGACGGTAGCTGTCCCGACGGGAAGGCAGAGGAGGCCCTGCAGAGCGGAACAGTGAGCTGCAAAAAGCGGTAGAGTGCTGAGCAAAGACGGGGCCTCACCGGGAATCGAACCCGGGACCTCTCGCACCCGAAGCGAGAATCATACCACTAGACCACGAGGCCACTCCAAACAGATCAAATCGCATACAACCCCACAAACGCCCTACCGATGAACCAATCACACATACACACGCATCACCACGTCCACACACACCGCCGCTCTTTTTACCACCGCCTCCCATTTCCCAATGCCGCGGAACGTTACCATCGATGCTGCCACAGGTGCACAACCATGACCGACTATTACCGTCCTATTTACTGTCACCACGCCGCTGTAGGTCAGTCGAAGGCGTTGGTCAGCCCCCCCCCCAAGCTATAGTACTCCGCGTGAGCCTCGCTGGTTGATGTCGTGGTCATACTTCGATCGCTCTAGAGTCGTTTTAAGGTCGCCTCAGTCTAGCAGCCACTGGTCGGCTTGAACAGCTCCTGTGCGGACCATGAAGCGAGCGATGTACGTCGCAGCACGAAGCAGACGGTAGCTGTCCCGACGGGAAGGCAGAGGAGGCCCTGCAGAGCGGAACAGTGAGCTGCAAAAAGCGGTAGAGTGCTGAGCAAAGACGGGGCCTCACCGGGAATCGAACCCGGGACCTCTCGCACCCGAAGCGAGAATCATACCACTAGACCACGAGGCCACTCCAAACAGATCAAATCGCATACAACCCCACAAACGCCCTACCGATGAACCAATCACACATACACACGCATCACCACGTCCACACACACCGCCGCTCTTTTTACCACCGCCTCCCATTTCCCAATGCCGCGGAACGTTACCATCGATGCTGCCACAGGTGCACAACCATGACCGACTATTACCGTCCTATTTACTGTCACCACGCCGCTGTAGGTCAGTCGAAGGCGTTGGTCAGGCCCCCCCCAAGCTATAGTACTCCGCGTGAGCCTCGCTGGTTGATGTCGTGGTCATACTTCGATCGCTCTAGAGTCGTTTTAAGGTCGCCTCAGTCTAGCAGCCACTGGTCGGCTTGAACAGCTCCTGTGCGGACCATGAAGCGAGCGATGTACGTCGTAGCACCAAGGGACTTAATTTGAAATATGACGATGATGTTGTTTAATTGAGTATTTGAAAACGGTGCGCTGAGCGATTTTGTGCGCTCGCACATGTTTTACTAATTACCTGAATTTCGAGCTCCTTTTGTGCTAACAAAACAACCATCCGATCGTAGTGTGTTGCTTTTCATAGGCGCTGGGCCCTCTGTAGCACTCGGGTTATTGCTATTGTCGTCTTTGCCACGCATCATCAACTTGGCACCTTAATTTCTTTTTGCTCACCAGGCTTGGGTCTAGTAGAAGTCTCGCAGTTGTATTGAGCGACACTCTGGAAGTGTTGTGTCGGTTAGCAAAGCTGTGTACGAAGCCTCCTATCCTTTATCTGCGGGGTTGGAGAAATGGAAATGCCAGTAGGAAGCTAATGTGTTTCGGTGGTCGGAAGCGACTAAGACATTTTTTAAGGCTGTGAATTATTTCTCCTTGGTTGCTGGTTCCTGCCCGGGGGTCTGGGGTCTACATTCACCTAGCCCTGGTACTTGAGTCGAATGTCATTTCTTGGGGCTTCACTGCATATAAGAATGCCCTTGTGAAATTGATTGTTTTTGTACCACCGCGTTGTGTCTGTGATATCGCTAGAGCGACTTACTCTAATTTCCACTTACAATCTCAGAACGCTTTTTTGTTTTAACGTAAAATATGTAATAATACGCCGTCTACTAATTTTATAGTACGCGGTAAAAACGAGTTGGGGCGGTGTATTCGGTGGTATTCTATTCTTAAATGCTGCCGTCACTGGACTTTAAAAAGTCCAGTGACGGCAGCTTAGGTTGTATGGAGAGCAGGTTGTGGCAGGTTCAACCCCAGAATGCTAAGTCTCTTATTCTCCTCAACCCAAATATCTATCAATCGCTTGTCTTCAAGTAAATCAACGAGCTGGTAGTGATGTTCCAAGATGAAATTTTCGACGTGGACCACAATAGCTCGGCCTTGTAAGCAGCTTAAGCACAACGTTGGTTTCAGTCTCGCCTACTAAAGCCATAGCTCGATTGCACACCGTACTCAGTCTAAATTTTACTGTCGTCCAAAATCTCGATATTGCTTTGTACACAGCAAATTCTTCTCGACTTCTCCAATAATAACTCTTAGTCGTTTTTCGTGAATCGACTGAACCTTGTTCAGCAAAATTGCTTTCACTCGGTCTCAATATTTCTTCGGCTACACCAGATCGCTTAAAAAACCGTGAGCTACAATATTATGTGGCATCTCAAAACCCTTCGTTTCTGTTCCCCGTCAGATACACTACAACATTCAAATGGCCATTACATAATCTTTTACGATTGTTTAATACAAACGATAGACTGTTGTGGACGCAGAGGTGGTGACGTCCCATGTTGTGCCGGGCCAAGTCTTCGCAGATTTGACTAGGTGCCGCAGTGTGTTTTGCAAGTTCAAGAAATAAATTACAGAGATAGGTACATAGTATGTAGGGAGTTTATTCGATAGCGCTCTCCTTTAACAATGCATGGTAAAGTGAGGCACTCTAATCCGAGGGCGTTGTATTCGCTAGGGGAGCACTATTCGCTATTTTACGTTAATTCCCACCCCGGGAAATTAATGCCACCTGCGTTTCTATTCCTGGTAAATAGGAATGCTGTTTTATTTTCTCACTCCAGACGAAACCTACAACTTTTAGTCAGAATGCACGCAACTGTGCATGATTGCACAACATAAAACAACTTAAATATCAATGTCACCGGCGACCTTCTGCGTGTAAAGCAGACGTGATAACCACTACACTACGCCGACGACATGTCTATTCGTATGTCCTAATACCATTCCACCAAAAAGCCACTTTATGATACTTATCACCAACAGAAACTTCATTCTTCGCTGCATTATTGCTGGAATTGATCCCAATAAGAGCTAATGAGTTAAGCTGGTCTGTAGGACAGATTTTCCGCTGATATAACTCTGTCAGAGCAAAAACATCATACTAACCGTACGGCAATTGCAAATTTCGTAAGATTAGTATGTTGCTATTGCTTGAAAGCTATCTTGCTCCTCGTTTCGAAAGCATCGATAGAATCGATACTGCTGGCTGATGGAAGGTATAGATCTTGGACACGAAGCTCGGACGAAGCGGAGGGAGGGACGTCGCAGACGGCGGGACCGGAGCGAAGGCACTTGAGGGGTAGAATGAAGATTCGAAAGTGATTGAATTGTTGGAGCTTACATCCTACTGTTATAGACACGCGACCCTGCGTCCTATCACCTAGTGCATCTAATCAACCATCACTCACCGGTGTTCATCCAATCATCCTACTCGTCTAATCATCGGTGGCGTAAACAACTTACCGTAATCACCATAATCAACGTGGGTTCGGATTGGACCGGTTCGGGCTAACCGGTTAATGGGTGCAGCTGGTACACAGTACCCAAGACCAGTAACCCTCAATACTGGCTGGAAGCTTCAATTTCTCCGTGAAAATCCATTATCACGAGAAGTTATCCAGATCGTTCTCAAAACAGGATGCACTTACGTACTAAAACTCCAATAAACGCGACAGTAGGATTATCGAATATCTCGTTAACTTCTCTTAGGTTGAGCACGAACCTGAGCACAATTCCTTTATTTTCGAGCGTAAGGTTGGAAGCAGCAAAGAGTGACACGAGTGGGATTCGAACCCACGCCCGAAGACTGGTGCCTAAAACCAGCGCCTTAGACCGCTCGGCCATCGTGTCTTACGATTTCAACAAACAAACCTAGTTTTTCACAACAAAACGTTCTGAACAAAACACACAAAATGGGCATCTGAAACATCGAGAGTCGATTCCAGCTTTCACATTTAAGCTTGAATTTAGCTGAAACAATTGCATAATCCTTCCGTGATAAATTATTGTATATGGCTGTCCGAAGACACAGTTGAAGCTTAATATCGAAAATATTGGCGCCAAATGTCTCTACGCAACAGGCTGTTTTGCTACCGTAGCACAATACCATAATGTAGAGGGAAAATTGCGAAAGGCCGAGAAAACATCTTTTTCAGGCTGCTGTCTTTATTTTGCTTTTACCCAATGTTATTGTATGTAAAACTCTTTTGAAATTGAAATGGATAATACCTTTATTTGAGAATGTATAAATCCGCGGTAATCTCCACGCAAATCACTTTTTATTCAGCTCTCACTATGTATTGTGAATCTCACCCATATTTGGATTTTTGATGCGATTGGCCAAGTTGCGAAAGAATCTCCCTTTTAGTCTGATTGGTCAAAACGCTACATGGCTACAAATACTCACTACATGTACATGTACGACCAAGATACCGCACTTGCTGCAAGTGGCAAGTAAGATCGGCAGCATCTAGAGAACAGCAGGGGTGCTGATCGTCCACGCTCTATCTACCATAACCGCTTGGCCTTACATGGGGGCGTAACCTTGTCCACAGCTTGTGTCAGTGTTGAATAATTAAACACTTATTACATTATTAACGTAAAATGTGTTGGTAAAAATGTAAAAAAGGTTTTATTAAGTAAAAATAAACTGTTTTGAGGCACCACGTCGTACTCGCTTCTTCTCTCGACTACCGGTAGCACATGGCGTGGCCCTCCCCGACGTATGCTAACGAGCACCTCACACCTCTGGTAAACCCGCGTGGATAGCAACGCTCAACAGCGCAGTGCAAGCTGCAACCAGCGCCACAACGACAGTGGCAACGCTCTTATGAAGACAGGCATGACCTGATGGAGGAGGAGCGCCTGGTCGACCGCACCTATGACGTGTCCAGGAGCAACGACAACAAGCTACGCACGCCGACGTTGTCTGCAGCAACGCGAAGAAGTCGAGAACTTTGGCAACGTAATCTTTTGCCCCTCCTATCTTCTACATACAAAAATCAAGTTAATCAATCCGGATCTTACCGTGCGTCCCATCCGGACGGGTACAACCAGTCGAAGTCTAATAGGTGTACGTCACACCATCTTGACGCACCGACGTCACTTGAACCTTCGCAGCGGGTACCAATTGGTGAAAAACACCACGATAATTCCTTCAAAGGCGGTTCCGAAGGTTCGTGACTTAGTCCGCGGCTGAAAACAATTCACTATACCACATGGGCATCCAAGTCCGTGCACCTCGAGGCCAGCCCCAAGTCCTGTCGTAGCTCATCATTCAGGTATGTATTCTACTTATTCCATGATGTTATGGTGCTTATCATTAACGCAGTTTGTACATTTTTGTTGTGGTGGTGTGTGGCATTCTGCTAGGCTTTCACTATGTACTGGTAAGAGTTGCGCTCGATGGTGAAGGGTGCCAGCAACTTGTAGCCGTTCTCGTAGCTAAGATACATTTGCGTGAATTTCTTCGCCACGAAGAAAGGTATGTGGCCGTCGTCGGGCAGGTCGTTCGTACCATTGTGCCAGTTTCCACTGCCGGCAGTTCCGCTCACCGTGTCGTGACGAATCTCCCACGTTAGCAGGGCGTACACACCGTACTCTTCCGGTGCCCAAATAGTGTCGGCGTTCGTACCGAAAAAGACGAGTTCGTGCGCGAGGGCTCGAAATTCGCGTAGGTGCTGGAATTGTAGTACGAGTCACGGAGCGCCACGAAGAGCACCTCGAAGCCGCCGTGCTGGATGACGCCACTCATCTGCGTGTTCTGGTTCAGCACTCGGAACGTGTAATACGTGTTGTGGGGCTCAGCTGTGTTTGCGGGTCCGTCTTCGGGTGGTGCGTTCTCTTTGCTGCATACGAGTGCACCGGAATCCACGAGTTTGGGTGTGCTTCTGCACATTCACAAAAGAACTTCTACTGCACTCGCGGTCGGTTCCAGCTCTGGGCCGAGTCCTACAACTCCACGTCTGAGCAGTAGACTCGCGTTCTCACGCAGGGCGACTATGCAAGATCACTGCTGATGAGCTACCCATATCACTACAGGCCAGCAGCAGAAGACAGATCCGGTGGTATCAGCGAGCGGACATTTGCGGTTCATGAGAACATCGTAAAAGGTGAGTGCTCATCAAAAGATGGCATATGTACATGTAAGGACACTGACAAGATTTTGCTTGCTTTAATTTTACTGCAGCGCGCTTTTGCTCATCAAAGAAGACGTGAGTTACAGTCTTAAGGAAGTTATGACTCAGTTATGTTTTTAGCGTCATGTAAGGACTGGATAATATATTCACCAGCAACCGTTTACTGCAATAGGAAACAGGCTCTTTAACGTCACCTTTCGGGCTCGGATACCGTAAAGTGAGCGCTCCTGAGGAAAGTTGGCGACGTTTTCAGTTGGTAATTTGGTGCGCTCGAGGGACGGGATGTCGTCGAGATAGCTGCCGAGATCCGTAGCTTCCGCTTGGACGTCATTATCCACCGACGTCTTAACGATTGTTCGCACCCACATACCGACACATGCCTCGTCGCTTTCTATTTCACCCAAGTCCTCGTCGTCATCAGAGTTTCCAGTGCCATCATCTTGAGCAATAATGAATGCGTCATTCAAATTTCGAGCAATTGAACACGGCGCCAGTGTTGCCTCGTGTGGGGGTGGAGTTTGAAGGACAGCCTGGTTGCCTGCTCCACAATAGAGCTGTCGACGTGCCCCACGTTCTGGAACAACTGAGCCAGCTTGGTAACTACGACGTTCTTGAGCAAAATAGTCGTTGATACCCCTTGTTGACAGCACAGATTGGAGACGGGTAGCGTCAGTGCGGGGTGCGCGTAATGGGGTGAGATGTTGAGGTGTGGTCGTTGTAGTTGCGCCGGTATCATCGTCATTTTGACGGCTATCAGCAGCACCTACATGTACTAGTGCTGCGGTAGTAGAAGCGTTGTCATCAGATGGTATCCCTTCATCGTTTACCGCGATTCGACTTGGAGACGCGATGAAAGGCAATTCGGTTGTGTCCAGCGGTGCGAAGGTTCTTGCGGTTTTCTTTGCTGTAATTGCTTTTGGATTCCCCTTGCGGTTTGCTCTCGAACATACTGATGAACAACTTGTTGCTTCAGGTTTTATTTTTACTTTGGTCTGGTTTCGTCGAGGAGATTGAATGAGGCGTAGCTCACTGAAGAGCCGCTCACAGGTAGCCGTATTCACAGCGATCGAAAGGATTGTCATCACGAGTGCAGGCAACTTGTCACCAGGCTTCTGCTTCTTTAGATATTGCCAGTACTCAACGATGGAGCCATCACGAAAGTCCGATAAGCTTGCGGTGCTGTATGTTCCAGTCATCCACTCAAACATCTCACCGCGCAGCCCAACAACATCTTCTCTAATTAAGCGGCAGTGATAGTAGAGAGCGAACTCACACACATCGTGCTCAGTAGTCAGTATTGTACGAGGAAGGTCACGGCCGTCATTCACAAACTTGGGGTGGAGAAAGTAGCCTAAAACGAATAAAGGCTGCTCGCAAGCAGCCCATCGTTCCTCCACACACTTCACTAGACCATCTTCGTGCTCACTAACCGCAAGCCCTAATATATCTCACCAAACGACCGTAATATATCACCTACAGTGTTCTCATCGCGTTGCAAGCGATACGATGCAATACAGAGTGGCCGAATCACTTGCTCTGCCTCTGCCAGACTGACCCAAAAACTGCTGCTTGCCAAGAACTCGGATCTTGTCGTGAAATCCACGGTTTGATCGAAAAGTGAACGCAAAATCTTCAAGTGCAGATTTCACACGCAGCAAAGAAGCGAAACACTTCTGCATAGAGTTCCACCGAGTGTTGCACATGGTTAAAAGTGCAGGAGCAGGATTCTTTACATATCTAGATATCGTGCATCGATTTGCACGCACTAACCATTTTTCGGACGACGCATTGAGAATGTTAACCACAGCTGCAGCTTGATCGGAGACACCTTTAAAGACTCGCTTAAGAACGGCTTTCACTAGGTTGTTGATATCATGCGCAAAGCAGCGTAGAAAACAGATTTTAGGCCACCGTAAAGCAAGAATTCGCCTTGCACGGCCACATTGTCCAGCGTTATCAGTGATTATTGCTCCAACATTCCAACCACCATCTTGTAGCTCCACCAAAATATCTTCCAATTGTTTTGCGATTGCCAGTGCATAGTGTTCTGATCCGGTGCGTCTCAAAGCGTAAGTCATAATACGCCCAAACAATGATAGCTGGCACCCCAAAACATGCTGTTTGGCAATGTTTTGCCAAACGTCCGACAGGAAATTGATCCGACCACCCGATATTCTTTGAATAACAGCTAAACCGTCGCGCTGGTCAGCCGCATAAACACTTGCGTACTCGTCCAGCATGTCTTTGCCTAAAGTTTGTCGGCGCGGCATCGCCCCGTCACACTTAGAATTGAGCCACTTAAACAATCTCTGAGCAGACCGCAATTCGATAAACGAATCTGGGAGAAGTACCTCGGCTTGAAACTCAAGAAGGAGTCGCCAAAACGTCTGGCGATCAGTCGCACTAAACACACCGTCGCGCCGTGGGTTTTCGCCTGAGGAAGGCGTGATCTCGTCACCAGCACGCTATGATCCAGCGATATCTTCTTCGTAGAACTCGTACCTCTCCAATGGTTCCGCCAGTAATCTTTTCTCCCTCTAATCTTCTCTGGAGGTGGGCACCCAGACAGCAATTACACAGGGCCCACTACAATGAAGAGTTGGCCTTCTCATTAGTACAAGTGAAGAGCTCACTAAGAGCACTCCAATATTTTCGATATTAAGCTTCAACTGTGTCTTCGGACAGCCATGTACAATAATCTATCACGGAAGGATTATGCAAATTGTTTCAGCTAAATTCAAGCTTAAATGTGAAAGCTGGAATCGACTCTCGATGTTTCAGATGCCCATTTTGTGTGTTTTGTTCAGAACGTTTTGTTGTGAAAAACTAGGTTTGTTTGTTGAAATCGTAAGACACGATGGCCGAGCGGTCTAAGGCGCTGGTTTTAGGCACCAGTCTTCGGGCGTGGGTTCGAATCCCACTCGTGTCACTCTTTGCTGCTTCCAACCTTACGCTCGAAAATAAAGGAATTGTGCTCAGGTTCGTGCTCAACCTAAGAGAAGTTAACGAGATATTCGATAATCCTACTGTCGCGTTTATTGGAGTTTTAGTACGTAAGTGCATCCTGTTTTGAGAACGATCTGGATAACTTGAGGGTTTTAGTACGTAAGTGCATCCTGTTTTGAGAACGATCTGGATAACTTCTCGTGATAATGGATTTTCACTGAGCAATTGAAGCTTCTGGCTCCCAGCTTAACTAGTTAGCTCCTGCTGGGATCAATTCCAGCAATAATGCAGCGAAAGAATGAAGTTCCTGGTGGTGTGGGTGATAAGCATCATAAAGTGGCTTTTTGGTGTAATGGTATTAGGACATGCGCATAGACATGTCGTCGGCGTAGTGTAGTGGTTATCACGTCTGCTTTACACGCAGAAGGTCGCCGGTTCGAACCCGGCCGTTGACACATCTTTTTCAGATATTTTAGCTTGCGGCTACGAGTTATTTTTTGACCGAGCGGAGCATTTAACCGTATAAATCGGTCTACGGGGTTAATTATGTCACGTAAGTACGACAGGGACCGTACCGACGGAGCAATGGGGCCGTTTCGAAACAACAGGGACTTTATATGTGAATGTCTTGTCAAAAAAGCCAAGAATGACCTGAATTCACAATGTCGAGTTTACTATTTGTTGCGGGTTTTCCGTGCTCTTGGTTGCATAAAGTCGTAGAACTGTTGCCCGTCGTGATGATGTAGCGATCGAAAAATCACTGCCAACCTGATCTTTTACTTTTGAATTTGCAACTAGCCAACAAATCTTTCCTCGTCGACTTGCCCACCTACAGTTAAAAGGATTCGATAGTGGAATGTTCAGTTCAACAACCACGACAACATAAGGCTTCTCTATTCCCACCAATTTATCAGGATTCTGATTTTTTAAATTTAACACTTGCTTCAGAAACAGGTTAAAGAACAAAGCTCAGTAATGAAAGCTTATACGGGCGTGGCATTCAGTTTTTTTTTAGATTCATATCTGAAGCCAGCAAGAAGGGTAACTTCACCAACTCACCGTAGATTAAGGGAATGGAATTGATATTATAAAAGCACAACTTTGAGCCAGAAGTCCACGCCTCCTATTGCTGGCCCGTTCTAAGACTGCTGAATGGCGCTACAACAGACAGGAAGCTCTCGATAGGGACGGTTCAGTTTGGTCTGCTTCTAGCAAACCATGCCCGCATCGGTGTGGCCATGCCGAGCGAGATGTACGTCCAGTTGAGCCACCTCTATCGAGAGCTATCGCCCTCTGAGCCGCCGATCCTGTATGACCCTGTGTGGTGTTGCGGCATCAGCCAAAATCTGGTTGAGGCCGATCTCCACTCACACACTGCGCCCAGACACCGACTAACGGAGGGGTCCTCCGATAATCCGTGACCGGCTGAACTTTGTATCACCTTGTGTACCCGTCGGCGGGCTGGATCTGCTCTCTCAGGGGTCCGAGGGTGTCCAATCAGTGAAAACTTGGCCTTCCTGGTGGGATGCGGGATGTGTGGGGCATCGCGGAACTTGTTCGCTCTGCACCCTGGTGATAAGTCCTAAATAAGGTCCGATTAGTGACGATCGGCCTTGATCTAGGGACGTTTGCCTAATGTAAGCACCGAAATGCCTAGATAAGCGTGTCCCTTGTCCTTCTTTCCCTTTCCGGGTTGCTTGCCGCTTCCAATAGCGGAACCTCGAGTCTTGAGAACGGATCTGACCTCCAGTCATGCACCAATGGCTAAATAATCAGGTACTTGTACACTTACAGTAGGGAAAACTAGTGTAGGTAAATTTGGCTAATTTATGAACCAAGATCTTACACTACGACGCTAGTAACCGCTACCTAAGGCTCCTTTTAGCACTTGAGACCGGGCTAATATGTCTCTAAGACGTCCCGGGTGCGAGGAAACCACTTGCGCACTTCTAAGTAAAATCTGCTCTGATTGATGTTTATCCTAAGTGTACCTACTGCCTACCCATCTCAACATGCATCCTGCATCTTCCTATATCCCATCTTCAGGTAAGGTCGGCCCTCACCATCTCCGATCGGGCAACTGATCTCGCGATCTTCAACTACGATCCTTGATCGTCGATCTTGCCTCTGATTGGTGATCTTCGTCTCGGCTGGCGATCTTAACCCTTCTAGCCCCAGGATTTATTCTGTATTCTACAGAATAAGCAAACATCTTGATTAACGTATACTTCAAAACCTGCGAAATATATGCCGCTATAAGCCCTTTCGCGCTGAAAGGCCAAGAACTGGACACATTTTGAACAAAGCACAAAAGAACATAGAATCCTCAAGGTATCCAACAACTGCAGCAATTGCGATCGTATATTGGCTCTTGGGCTGGTAAAGAGAAGCCAAAACCTCCATGGTATCAACACCCTGCGTGCTTGCTACAGCTACTGAAGCTGTTAGCGCCAACCATCTTGGCGCCAAACATTCTCTCCTCGACTGCGTGTAGAGGAAAAATTTGCCCAGTTCATAAGTAACGGATTAGTGAGGAGGAACTGGGCAAACCATTCCTTAGTTCGATGGGTGCTATGATACAACGAATAGCTCGGTTGCACCTTGCCTAGTATTGGGCCAGATATCTTAGCATGCTAGTGTCTTGCTGTTCTCCAGGAGGCAGGGCGACAGAAGCGTTGCATGCGCCCGCTCAATTCGTATCTCATTGCGGGCTAAAGCACTCGAGTAAATGTAGTTGCAAGTCCCAATCATTTGTTAGACGCGACCAATGCGCAATGTAATGGATTCAAGCTAAATCACGAAAATACAGAATACGACTGCATTACAATGGCTTACTCCGTATCCTAGCCCGTTGTGTTCGCTGAAGCAATTCTGCGCAAAATCCTATGGCGCCACCTCGCCGCATCATTGACGACTCCAATATACCTTTTCCTGGGTCGTCCTCATATCTTCGCAGCGCCATGGCTTGTAATTATCTAGGCGCTCCATACCAGCCGATCCATCCGCCATGGTGCCTTCACCGTCAATATCAGCTGCGCCCAGCACCTCACCCCACAAGAAATACATATCTGACAAACGCACCATATTGCACTTGTTCGAACGACACATATAAGCTAAGCAGTTCCTAACATGCTGCCGGTATAGGTGGGAGAGGAGATATAGGCGGGATCGAAGGGTCGGCAATCAAGTTGAAGGTCGGCGATCAAAAGGAAGGAAATCGGCGATCAATACGAAGGTCGCTGATCTGGATTAGCCCCTCTAGCCCCGTATTCTGTATTCTACAGATTAAGACTTTTCACAGGACAATACATCCAGCAAACCTGGATACAGCCCTAATTTTCGCGTATTGGTTTTTTGTATTAGGTGGGATCAGTTGAACTTCCCTTTTAGATCGGCGAAGGATAGAAAGGAGCGAATTATTCAGTGGAAATAGAAAGACGAGTATAAATCTCAAACAGGTTTGAAAATTCTAATTAAAACCATAGACGACACGTGTCATCCACAAAAATCCAACCTCATTCAAAAATAAACGGCCTCCTGAACGAACGGACTCGTAAGCTTGGGCCAGAAATTGAGGACTCGCATGTATTCGAGGGTGGCCTCGGCCTTCTACTACACTAAGGCATGTGTCCAGGAAGGGGCGGAGTGGGAAGGGGGGGGGGGCGTTGAGTCAAGACGAGAATGCAGTTTGTAAGAGGTGGGTAGAATGCACCTGAGGCTTGTACTCTGTGTGTTACTTGCTGCATTATCTAACGCGGTACCAGATATGGGAACCAGACATGGCTGCTGACCAAAACTGCCCCAGTATTACCAATCGTTGCGCTTTTAGCAGCGAACGAGGTTGGAAGAGGATACTACCCCGGATTCTACAAAAGCGTTTGGGTTTGAAGAGAGCGCTATTCTGGATGCCCTGTCGATGTGTGTATTATTCCCCATAGCGGATCTCGATCCGCGAGACCTTGATCTCGACTTCTTGGCCTTCTTCTGACTCGTCCTGAGAATTCGATCGGCTTGGTCTTCCCCACGATCTTGGCCTGATCTTGTCCCTCAATCGTAGATCTCGGCTTCTGGCGTCTTGATCCCTCTTCCATGCATCGTAGCTGATACCTGGAGACCTTCAACCACAGTGTTTTACCGAGATCGGTTGCAGTCCGATCGCGAACGTCCACTCTTGATCTTCAGCCTCTGGTGCCAGGTCTGCCGCAGGTGACACCGGATCGGAATCGGCGAATTTGGTCGGAATTCACATTACGGGTTGGAGAGTTTTATTTTACGTAATTATGGAGTTGCAGTAAATCTGAACACACCCGTGTTCGCAAGCCCGATGTGTAACATATTGAAGGTGAGCTGAAGTGTATTTTTTACTTCCTCTGGTCGGAAATGATTACAGGAAACTAACATTTTGACCAATAACTGCATCAAAAACCATCATATATAGCATCTGATTAGACTAAACGAAAGCCTAGCGTCTCCTCTTTCCATAGCCAACAGTATCACGCTGATGGGACTTCTGTAGCCTCCACCATTTTGGTTTTAGCACAACCAGTCACCAGTCTTACCTGAAGCACGACCCGCCGCGCCTGCTCTACCTCGTTCCTGGCTCTGCAAACATGCCCAAGCCCAACCTTACTAATGTCGAACGCAAGGCCATCATTGACTAGCTGGTGGAGATCAGCAATAACGGAGAATCGCCCCGCGGTTCCTATGCTAAAGTTGGGTCAATGGCGAACCGAGACCCGACCACTGTGAGCTTGAGCTGGAAGAGGTATACCTCTGGAGTTGCAGCGGGGGTCGTGGGGCGTGAGTGGACCAGCCGGATCAAGCAAAAGAGCGGTAGAAAGCGAAAAAACCGTGATGAAGTTCGCGAAAAGCTGCGGAATGTTCCAATCAAAGATAGAGCTGTTGAGAGACGCATTGCATCTGTACCTAGGCATCTGGTAAGGCAAGCCGTCAAGGAGGGCATGGTCACGCGGCGAACAACATTTATTAAGCCAGCTCTGACGAGTGACAACAAGCTCCAACGTGTCGAGCATGCGCTTTCTTTTGTGGACGACACGACCATGCGTTTCGAGCCGATGCACAATTTGGTGCACATCGATGAGAATTGGCTCTATGCAGATCGGAACAAGCGCTCGTACCTCGTTTTGATGCGAAGAACTACCTCCACGCGCCTGGAAAAGCAAGCGTTTCATCCCGAAGACGATGTTCTTAGCTGCGCTCACACACCCACGGAAAGTCTCTATGATTCTATGTATTCATATTTTAAATAACCTCTATATTCTTACTTTTCAAATAGATACGACCCTAATCGTAAAAAGCGTTGGGATGGCAAGGTTATATGGTATGGTCCTTTACGGAGAATTACGAGGCTAAGCGAAAAAGCAAGAATAGAGCCAAGGGGCTATGCACGCGTAACATTGAGTCGGTTACTCGTGAGGTTTATAAAGACTATCTCCTGGCGAAAGTATTCCCAGCAATCAAAGCAAAGTGGCCAAGAAAGGACCACCGCCAGATAATATTCGCGCAGCAAAACAATGCGAAGCCCCACGTGGCACCGTCAGACCCAGACGTAGTAAGGCCGGCTCAGAAGGAGGGTCGAACGTCAAGCTGCTCTGTCAGGCTCCAAACTCGCCGGGCCTCAACTGTTTTGACCTGGGTGTGTTTTCGTCCAAGCAGAGCATTCAGTATCGAGTGCCCAGGCAGGGTATCGACACCCTTATAGCGTTGGTGGAGTCAGCTTTCCGAGCGTTGAAGACAGACACAGTGGACGATATTTTCCTTACCCTTCAGGCGTATATGATGGCTATTCTGCAAGAAGGGGAGGCAACCTGTACAAGCTACCGCATTTAGGGAAAGCCAAGCTCCGGAAAGCGAAGAAACTACCTGTCTGCCTGTCATGGAGTAGGGAGTTGTATAAGTCTGCTGTCGCACTACAGAAGTCTGCCGGACGTGGTGCCCTGCTATTCGATTCCAACTTAACATGATCCAGTAATATAATCTGCAAATTTATATGAATTTCTGAATAAGCTTATCGCAGACAAAACAACTATTGACCTGTCATATTAACTTACGGTAAACATTTCCGACCAGAGGATGTATCGGGCTTGTGGTGTAAGGTCCACTCCGTTCTCACAATCCAAAAGTGACGATTGATCTTGCATTGTCTCTCAAAGAACCTGGTGGCTGCTCGTCTTCGAGATGCAATCCAGGCACTGCGATTGAAACCTCGAGCGCGATGCGGGGAGATGCATTCGCTGTATCCGGTCCGCGTGTACAGAAAACGACGGCGAAACGCTCCCTACTCAAAAGACGTATGTCAAATTTAAATAATTAGCTAATCAACTTAGTTTTCTCTTAAAACCCTGTAGGATCCATTTTATGGTCTCACCTGACACCTTTTAACCCCCAAATTGCAGGTTTTACTGACTAGTATGCGGCTGTTAGACCAACGGTCAAGCCAAGCAGAATATGTTCACAGACATATTTGTAAGTTTCTACTATTGACTTTCTGCCAAGTGATTGTGTCTTTCGCCGCCGTTGTTTGCAGTGATGCGATTCTTGCTTTGGATTGCGAGTAGATCTTTAGTAGATCTTCACGATTGAGAACTTATTTCGTACCGGGTGGTGTTTATATAATGGAGGATTCACATCTTGGTAAGCAAAGCGTGTGAATAAGATGGCGCGTACTTCTTGCATGCTGTCGCTGAGACATGCAGTACGACATCTAAACGCCACTTCTCTCTTACCTCTAATAAGACGATTATTTTAGGTGTTGAAAAAAAAAGATTTATAGCTGTTCAGACGTGATTGGTCGATATAATTTAGCTTACATTGATATACTTGCCGATTTAAAGAGATTTTGGTGTGTGTATGTCGCATTAAAAATGCTACAGCGAATCTATTGGGTCAAATGATTAGGTGAAGATATTTTCACTAGGAACTTTGCTGCTTTCACTTATTCATATCTATGATACAGACCTCATCGCGCGAGCGACCGCTTTTAGGCACCAAAAGCTCACGTCAGCGCTGTGAAAGAACCCGCTTCTTAAGAAAGATGCGGGTCTTCTGGGCATATGGCGTTACACGATTATGCAGGGTCGTACAGGATCGGCGGCTCAGAGCGCGAAAGCTCTCGATAGAGGTGGCTCAACTGGACGTACATCTCGCTCGGCATGGTCACACCGATGCGGGCATGGTTTGCTAGAAGCAGACCAAACTGAACCGTCCCTATCGAGAGCTTCCTGTCTGTTGTAGCGCCATTCAGCAGTCTTAGAACGGGCCAGCAATAGGAGGCGTGGACTTCTGGCTCAAAGTTGTGCTTTTATAATATCAATTCCATTCCCTTAATCTACGGTGAGTTGGTGAAGTTACCCTTCTTGCTGGCTTCAGATATGAATCTAAAAAAAAAACTGAATGCCACGCCCGTATAAGCTTTCATTACTGAGCTTTGTTCTTTAACCTGTTTCTGAAGCAAGTGTTAAATTTAAAAAATCAGAATCCTGATAAATTGGTGGGAATAGAGAAGCCTTATGTTGTCGTGGTTGTTGAACTGAACATTCCACTATCGAATCCTTTTAACTGTAGGTGGGCAAGTCGACGAGGAAAGATTTGTTGGCTAGTTGCAAATTCAAAAGTAAAAGATCAGGTTGGCAGTGATTTTTCGATCGCTACATCATCACGACGGGCAACAGTTCTACGACTTTATGCAACCAAGAGCACGGAAAACCCGCAACAAATAGTAAACTCGACATTGTGAATTCAGGTCATTCTTGGCTTTTTTGACAAGACATTCACATATAAAGTCCCTGTTGTTTCGAAACGGCCCCATTGCTCCGTCGGTACGGTCCCTGTCGTACTTACGTGACATAATTAACCCCGTAGACCGATTTATACGGTTAAATGCTCCGCTCGGTCAAAAAATAACTCGTAGCCGCAAGCTAAAATATCTGAAAAAGATGTGTCAACGGCCGGGTTCGAACCGGCGACCTTCTGCGTGTAAAGCAGACGTGATAACCACTACACTACGCCGACGACATGTCTATGCGCATGTCCTAATACCATTACACCAAAAAGCCACTTTATGATGCTTATCACCCACACCACCAGGAACTTCATTCTTTCGCTGCATTATTGCTGGAATTGATCCCAGCAGGAGCTAACTAGTTAAGCTGGGAGCCAGAAGCTTCAATTGCTCAGTGAAAATCCATTATCACGAGAAGTTATCCAGATCGTTCTCAAAACAGGATGCACTTACGTACTAAAACCCTCAAGTTATCCAGATCGTTCTCAAAACAGGATGCACTTACGTACTAAAACTCCAATAAACGCGACAGTAGGATTATCGAATATCTCGTTAACTTCTCTTAGGTTGAGCACGAACCTGAGCACAATTCCTTTATTTTCGAGCGTAAGGTTGGAAGCAGCAAAGAGTGACACGAGTGGGATTCGAACCCACGCCCGAAGACTGGTGCCTAAAACCAGCGCCTTAGACCGCTCGGCCATCGTGTCTTACGATTTCAACAAACAAACCTAGTTTTTCACAACAAAACGTTCTGAACAAAACACAAAACGGGCATCTGAAACATCGAGAGTCGATTCCAGCTTTCACATTTAAGCTTGAATTTTAGCTGAAACAATTGCATAATCCTTCCGTGATAGATTATTGTATATGGCTGTCCGAAGACACAGTTGAAGGTTAAATCGAAAATATTGTCGCCGAATGTCTCTACGCAACAGACTGTTGTGCTACCGTATCACAATACCATAATATTGAGGGAAAATGGCGAAAGGGCCGTTTAAACAACTTTTTTTGCTCGTACCCAATGTTATTGTAGGTAAGACTCTTTTAAAATCGAAATGGATTGTACATTTATTTGAGAAGGTATAATTCCGCGCTAACCTCCACGCATATCGCTTTTAATTCGGCTATCACTATATAATACAAAATGCGTGCGATATCACAATGATGGCGATAGACATCTTTAAAAGTACAGGGATTACCTGCGTTGAATCCCTGCTGCCCTGTATTATTTAAAAACAGTTGCCATCCGGGTTGTTGCATACCGTCCGTGTTCAACGACTCTGTCCCAGTACTGATATGTCACGTACGCATTATACGTAGTCTACAAACCCTCCCGATAAAATAAGTTCATTTTCTATCACGAATAGAACCACTGAACCATTACCGGCCCCTCGTGGCAGTGCCTAAGGAATTCAAATGTATTCTCAGTTACCTACTGTAGGCAGACGAATCCCTATAGTAATATTGTTTTTGGTGAGCCGTAAAATAATCGTCCTATGGACGCAGCTTCTCTTATTTGAGGCGCTCTACGTGATTTCTTACAGAGGTATTCCATTTCAAGCGGTTTACTCGCTATTTTATTAGGATCCCAATTTTAGTCGGATTCGCACTTTATGTGTCACATGTTTTGGAATCGGATGATTACCAAAGACTTGAGAACTGTATGCGACGTTCAACCCACGCTCGATCAACGAAATTGGTCGGAATTCCCATTACTGGTTGGAGAGGGGAAAAAGTCCTTGTTATTTTACGTAATCATTGAATTGAGGTAAATCTGGACACATCCATGCTCACAACCCGATGTGCAATATGTTAAAGATGAGCCAGAAGTTTTTTTTAATCGTGTAGCCACTCTGTTCTCAAAAAATATAAAAGTGATGGCTGTTCTTGCCTTCTCTCTCGAGGAACCTGGTGGTTGGTCGTCTTCCTGATGCAATCCAGGCACTGCGAATGCAGCCATCGAGCGCGATGCGGGGAGATGCATTCGCTGTATCAGGGTCCGCGTGTACAGAAAACGACGGTGAAACGCTCCCTACTCAAAAGACGTCATGTCAAATTTAAATCATTAGCAAATCAGCTTAGTTTTCTCTTAAAATCCCGTAGGAGGTTCATTTTATGGTCTCACCTGACACCTTCTAATCCCAAATTGCGGGTCTTACTGACCAGTATGCGGCTGTTAGATCAATGATCAAGCCAATCAGAATATGTTCACAAACATATTTGCAAGTTTGTACTATTTATTGGGCTTCCTGCCAAGTGATTGTATCTGTCACCGCCTATGTGGGTACAAAAACGTTTTGACAGATGGTGGGAGGTGTATCAGAACTTAAACAAAATGAAGCCGGTATCGTCGGTATGTGTAGTGAGTGAAACGTTCGCCACAGGTTGTAGTGCCCAAAGTCGGAAAGTATGTACATTCAGAACCGGACAGCATCGAGGGGTGTTTTGATCTTTGACCCACTTATACTTGGAATTTTTAGGTGCTTATGGCGCCAACTGATGAGTTCTTTTGCCCAATCATCTTGTTAGTTTGATTTGAGCAAATTGCTGTGTTGGACCTACATTTTTATATTGTGGCAAGACGAATACAAGCATGTATAATACAACTGCACTTCGTCAGCACCCTCCGATGGTGTTCCTCTTTGCTAGCTGTTGGATGGCTATAAGTAAATAGGTCGGGTTTAAACCCAAAATGCCGTAGTGTACTATTGCTCTACAAGACCGAACAATGTTTCTGAGGTGTCATAAACCATTTTTGCGACTGAGGGACTCAAAAACGGAGGAAGACGTCACCCTTTGAGGGCATTACGTGCTCATGACGTGGCGCAGAACGCGTCACTGAGTCGTTCCTTAACTGTCTGCCACTTCGTAGCGTAGGTTTCATAGGTTGAAGTACAATAAAAGGGCTGTAGCTGTAGATTGACTTGCATGAAGATCGTTAAACACATGAGTGCCGGGCCAAATGCCGCGACAGGACTGCAGAAGTCTGATGCTGGTGTCTGTCTCTGTTGCAGTGCTCGCTGAGCTGCAAAACCTGGAGTGAGTGAGAGAGAGCACGCCGTGCTCCAGACATCGCCGTTCCGTATATTGGCACAATACCATGAGCCTATATTAAAACTAAGTTACCCCATACTTTGCCTTCAATAGTGCAACAGCACCATCACGGTGCTCTCAGCCAGCAATGTCCTTCAGCATACAGTCCTTCAGTACTTGCTATTGAACTGCCTCGTGCAGACACGGGCTGATAACCGGTAAGCCACGTGGCTTCACCAACATCAGCAGGTAGGATGGGTCGTCGTAGGTCCATCGTGGGTGCTGCCCGTAGCTTAGATACTGGCCTTGGTATGGGTCCGTAGTCATTTATAGTCCGCACACATCTCACTGTAGCACACCATTTCACAGTTCAGGTAAACTTTCATCACGATCTTCTGTCAGACCATCAAATCCACTAAATCCGCTAAGTGCCCGATCTCAGCTTCAAATCTCCACTCGTCCACCATCTTCTCAATTCTTACAGCTGTAGGTCTTGTGTAGCAAGCACTCTTGGTAATAGCGCGATACTAACAGCGTTTCAGCTACTTCTTCAGTCCTTCAGGTCTGCTGCAGCTGATCGCGCTCACCACTCGTGGAAATAGACAAGGTATAGCCGTCACGTAAACCTTCCGATATATCCAATACACACACCGTCTCTTGTCGCTACGGCCACGGACAGACATACACACTCAAACAAGCTTGACTCGGCTGACCTTGTGCACAAAACCCTGTACCCTACGCCAAAGGATGGCCAACGGCGCGCGGTCGCTTTTACAGGTCATCAATCGCAGTGGCAGCTCGACTAGAAGTGTCACGGCACCCGGGCCGTCCGGCGTATCGACCCGCTGGGTTCGAGAGATTCCCTTCTCGGAACTCGGCGAGCCTCAGAGACGTCTGACTTGGCTGAAGCCCCTATTTGAAGAAAAAAAAAACTTGCTAGACAATAACCACCACGGCCGTTTGTGAGTGGAGCGTCTGTTCATTTACACTATGTACTATGATACTGTAGGAAACAGTCTGTTGCGTAGAGACATTCGGCGACAATATTTTCGATTTAACCTTCAACTGTGTCTTCGGACAGCCATGTACAATAATCTATCACGGAAGGATTATGCAATTGTTTCAGCTAAAATTCAAGCTTAAATGTGAAAGCTGGAATCGACTCTCGATGTTTCAGATGCCCGTTTTGTGTTTTGTTCAGAACGTTTTGTTGTGAAAAACTAGGTTTGTTTGTTGAAATCGTAAGACACGATGGCCGAGCGGTCTAAGGCGCTGGTTTTAGGCACCAGTCTTCGGGCGTGGGTTCGAATCCCACTCGTGTCACTCTTTGCTGCTTCCAACCTTACGCTCGAAAATAAAGGAATTGTGCTCAGGTTCGTGCTCAACCTAAGAGAAGTTAACGAGATATTCGATAATCCTACTGTCGCGTTTATTGGAGTTTTAGTACGTAAGTGCATCCTGTTTTGAGAACGATCTGGATAACTTGAGGGTTTTAGTACGTAAGTGCATCCTGTTTTGAGAACGATCTGGATAACTTCTCGTGATAATGGATTTTCACTGAGCAATTGAAGCTTCTGGCTCCCAGCTTAACTAGTTAGCTCCTGCTGGGATCAATTCCAGCAATAATGCAGCGAAAGAATGAAGTTCCTGGTGGTGTGGGTGATAAGCATCATAAAGTGGCTTTTTGGTGTAATGGTATTAGGACATGCGCATAGACATGTCGTCGGCGTAGTGTAGTGGTTATCACGTCTGCTTTACACGCAGAAGGTCGCCGGTTCGAACCCGGCCGTTGACACATCTTTTTCAGATATTTTAGCTTGCGGCTACGAGTTATTTTTTGACCGAGCGGAGCATTTAACCGTATAAATCGGTCTACGGGGTTAATTATGTCACGTAAGTACGACAGGGACCGTACCGACGGAGCAATGGGGCCGTTTCGAAACAACAGGGACTTTATATGTGAATGTCTTGTCAAAAAAGCCAAGAATGACCTGAATTCACAATGTCGAGTTTACTATTTGTTGCGGGTTTTCCGTGCTCTTGGTTGCATAAAGTCGTAGAACTGTTGCCCGTCGTGATGATGTAGCGATCGAAAAATCACTGCCAACCTGATCTTTTACTTTTGAATTTGCAACTAGCCAACAAATCTTTCCTCGTCGACTTGCCCACCTACAGTTAAAAGGATTCGATAGTGGAATGTTCAGTTCAACAACCACGACAACATAAGGCTTCTCTATTCCCACCAATTTATCAGGATTCTGATTTTTTAAATTTAACACTTGCTTCAGAAACAGGTTAAAGAACAAAGCTCAGTAATGAAAGCTTATACGGGCGTGGCATTCAGTTTTTTTTTAGATTCATATCTGAAGCCAGCAAGAAGGGTAACTTCACCAACTCACCGTAGATTAAGGGAATGGAATTGATATTATAAAAGCACAACTTTGAGCCAGAAGTCCACGCCTCCTATTGCTGGCCCGTTCTAAGACTGCTGAATGGCGCTACAACAGACATGAAGCTCTCGATAGGGACGGTTCAGTTTGGTCTGCTTCTAGCAAACCATGCCCGCATCGGTGTGACCATGCCGAGCGAGATGTACGTCCAGTTGAGCCACCTCTATCGAGAGCTTTCGCGCTCTGAGCCGCCGATCCTGTACGACCCTGCATAATCGTGTAACGCCATATGCCCAGAAGACCCGCATCTTTCTTAAGAAGCGGGTTCTTTCACAGCGCTGACGTGAGCTTTTGGTGCCTAAAAGCGGTCGCTCGCGCGATGAGGTCTGTATCATAGATATGAATAAGTGAAAGCAGCAAAGTTCCTAGTGAAAATATCTTCACCTAATCATTTGACCCAATAGATTCGCTGTAGCATTTTTAATGCGACATACACACACCAAAATCTCTTTAAATCGGCAAGTATATCAATGTAAGCTAAATTATATCGACCAATCACGTCTGAACAGCTATAAATCTTTTTTTTTCAACACCTAAAATAATCGTCTTATTAGAGGTAAGAGAGAAGTGGCGTTTAGATGTCGTACTGCATGTCTCAGCGACAGCATGCAAGAAGTACGCGCCATCTTATTCACACGCTTTGCTTACCAAGATGTGAATCCTCCATTATATAAACACCACCCGGTACGAAATAAGTTCTCAATCGTGAAGATCTACTAAAGATCTACTCGCAATCCAAAGCAAGAATCGCATCACTGCAAACAACGGCGGCGAAAGACACAATCACTTGGCAGAAAGTCAATAGTAGAAACTTACAAATATGTCTGTGAACATATTCTGCTTGGCTTGACCGTTGGTCTAACAGCCGCATACTAGTCAGTAAAACCTGCAATTTGGGGGTTAAAAGGTGTCAGGTGAGACCATAAAATGGATCCTACAGGGTTTTAAGAGAAAACTAAGTTGATTAGCTAATTATTTAAATTTGACATACGTCTTTTGAGTAGGGAGCGTTTCACCGTCGTTTTCTGTACACGCGGACCCGGATACAGCGAATGCATCTCCCCGCATCGCGCTCGAGGGTTTCAATCGCAGTGCCTGGATTGCATCTCGAAGACGAGCAGCCACCAGGTTCTTTGAGAGACAAGGCAAGACCAATCGTCACTTTTGGTTTTTGAGAACGGAGTGGGCTTTACACCACAAACTCGATCAATATCAACCGTCACTATTGCTTTCTTGCCGCCTACACTGGCGCTAGCGGAAGGATAAGCATCCCACTCGGTGCTCGTTTCCGCCTCAACCAGCACTATGTGCCAACCTTTTTTAAAGTAATGGTGCATGGCTGTCGCTTAATCAGTAACTACACACAATTACCGAGCCTAGCTGATGGCATCTCTATAGCTTTGGCGATGTTTAGCTCAATCTAGTTTACCGAGAGTGGTGAAGAAGTGATAAGTCCTTTTCGTGGGACTCTACCCCATAAGACTTAGCATTACTCTAGCACTCTCGTACCTTGGGGTCGAGGACCTCTCTGCTGCGTTAATGCAGTTCCAAGTGCCCTTTACTCCATCTTCAGTGCAGAATTCTAACCATCGTGCACTAAGTTGGTCTAGAGCGAGACAGCCAATCAGAAGCGCAGACGTGACTTAAGGGGGGTAATCGTGCACTAAACTGATTCCGCGCACTTAATTGGCATTTTCCGTTATTAACACAAAAAAAATGGTTTGTTGTTGTGTGACATGCAAAAAAAGAAAGATATACCAGTTATGTATGGACCCGAAAACATAAAGAATCAAGTATAGTAAAATAGAAAGCTTCTAGAAGTAGCAGCTATTAACGCCACGTTTTAAGTTCTTATGTATTCGACTTTAGCAGTAGCTGAATAGTAGTGGCCAATGCGGCACAGCCTCCACTGGCACCAACGTTCCGTAAAAAGCTCGGTAATTTATAACTTATTTGGGAAAATTCTGTTCTGGCTAGCCAACACAATCATACTTGCAAACAGGTGCAGTACCACCTCCATTTTGCAGTTTTTTTTTATTCATCTGTTTCAAAATTTGCTGATAACACTTTACTACTTGATGAAGAATGGTTTGGCCGATGATTTGACTGCTTCAGACCAGCGGCGGCGAATATTTGTGGACACGCGAGGGTATTGGCAGCCCAAGAAAGCAATTTATGCTGCCAACACAGCTTCTGTGGACCAGATAGATTTATTTAGGAAACTTAAATTCGAAGAAAGAATATTTATCCTAGCATAGCGCAGATTTATCCAGTGAATTCAGGCACAAGTTGTCCAGTAGTGCGTCCCTTGTCTCATCGATGAAGATTGATAGTTGATATAGACACCGGAAATACTTTCGTTTGCTTTGCTACGACTCGTACTAATATTTATTTTTTCACTTGATGAATTGGTGTCCAAGAGGGATTTTCATGGCTCGTTCTAATATGACTCTTTCGTGCGAAATTATCGTAGAATGTTCTACAGCAGTACAATTATGTAGAAATTGTCAATAGTCAACTTACCTATCAAAACTGGAAAAGAAAGACAGCGCCCAATTCCAAAGAAAACTGTATATGCATTCCAAGTGTACGTCGCAGACGACCTAGTTCCACGGTGTTGTGTAGATCGAAAAGCGTAAGTAACCTGGGTCAACATTCGTGTCACCTCAAAACAAGATTTTCTAACTGCAAACGTATGATGAATTCGTGTATTGTTGACGAAAATGTCCCGGTCTTTGCTATTGTTTGTTTTGTAATATATCAGAACTTGAGTCAGGGACAGATAAAATGTAGGCATGTTAGATAGTATCGAAAATGCTATGAACTGACCGCTCCCAGTCCACTAAGCGTCTGGTGTCTGCCGGCCGCTCTAAAAGTTTGCACGACACCCCATATGGATATTGTACGTCGTACTATGCGCGGCTGTATTAATTTTTTTTATGTGTTTTGAGAGCAAATGGCCGAGCTTTTATGCTTCTCGGCAGTGTCTACACAAGCGCCTAGCTGATTGGTTCTGTTTTGTCTTAATTACTTTTTGTAGTACACATAGAAGCCTTAAATTTGTAATGATAAGAGTTGAAGAATTCTGCAAAATCGGCCACTCGAGAATAACCAAGGTTTAATACGAAGAATTGTGCAAATTAGGCCATGAGCCCGACAAAACGCTGATCCGTTTTGTAATTGCTTTTTTTCTTTTGATGCAAAAATTGTTAAGAGCAGTCCTCAACTTGATCAAGAATGGTCTGGTCGCTGAATTGGCAATGCACACGAATACTTGTGAACACGCAAGAGTATTCGAAACCCAAGAAAAAGTTTGTGCTGCCGACACAGGTTCTGTGGAATCAGATAGAATAATTTAGGAAATCGAACTCAAAGAAAGAAAGCATAGTATTTGTTGAATCCAAACATGAATTGCCCAGTAGTGGGCCCCTTGTCTTATTGATGTGGCAATTGATAGTCGATATAGACACCCGGAAACTCTTTCGCTTGCTTCTGTACGAGATGGTTTTCATAACATCTCAATAAATGGGCAGTATTGACCTTTACCTAACAGGTTAACACGTAGAAAAGGAAGTGGAACTACCAGTTCATTCAATAACCATTGTTTCATGCAGGTACAACAAGTAAAAAGTCCGCACAAAAAAATACACCGGTACTATTCCCAGACGACCTAGTTTCCATTCGTAAGGTTAAAAGCAGCAAAGAGTGACACGAGTGGGATTCGAACCCACGCCCGAAGACTGGTGCCTAAAACCAGCGCCTTAGACCGCTCGGCCATCGTGTCTTACGATTTCAACAAACAAACCTAGTTTTTCACAACAAAACGTTCTGAACAAAACACACAAAATGGGCATCTGAAACATCGAGAGTCGATTCCAGCTTTCACATTTAAGCTTGAATTTAGCTGAAACAATTGCATAATCCTTCCGTGATAAATTATTGTATATGGCTGTCCGAAGACACAGTTGAAGGTTAAATCGAAAATATTGGCGCCAAATGTCTCTACGCAACAGACTGTTGTGCTACCGTATCACAATACCATAATATAGAGGGAAAATGGCGAAAGGGCCGATTACACTTTTTTTTTAATACTAGGGAACTATGCTTACCGAGGGGGGGTTCTGTCAGACTCACTTTTTCATCAGTTTTTTTTTTTGAACTCAATGGTTACGTCTCCGGGGTTCAATCACTATGCCATCAGAGCAAGCGTCATGGACTAGAGGTTGTGCAATACACCAGCGATCGTCTGACGCTACACTAGAAAGTCTATCTCTTCGCGACTTTTTTTCTGAACACCAACGTTATTTAACATGTTACTCGGTTATTGGAAAACAGTATTCGCACGAAACCAGGTCTCCTTATGGGGCTGTGCCATCGCTACTGGTGATAGCGTTTCTTTGTGCTCTAGAAGCGAGGCAACCGACCAAGAGCCGGTCAATGATCAGTACGTGTACACTCTCGAGGCTAAAATAGACAGGGTTCATCGTATGATCGAACAAACGATTTTGTTAATGTGTTAATAGCGGAAAATGCCAATTAAGTGCGCGGAACCAGTTTAGTGCACGCTTACCCCCTTAAGTCGCGTCTGCGCTTCTGATTGGCTGTCTCGCTCTAGACCAACTTAGTGCACGATGGTTAGAATTCTGCACTGAAGATGGAGTAAAGGGCACTTGGAACTGCATTAACGCAGCAGAGAGGTCCTCGACCCCAAGGTACGAGAGTGCTAGAGTAATGCTAAGTCTTATGGGGTAGAGTCCCACGAAAAGGACTTATCACTTCTTCACCACTCTCGGTAAACTAGATTGAGCTAAACATCGCCAAAGCTATAGAGATGCCATCAGCTAGGCTCGGTAATTGTGTGTAGTTACTGATTAAGCGACAGCCATGCACCATTACTTTAAAAAAGGTTGGCACATAGTGCTGGTTGAGGCGGAAACGAGCACCGAGTGGGATGCTTATCCTTCCGCTAGCGCCAGTGTAGGCGGCAAGAAAGCAATAGTGACGGTTGATATTGATCGAGTTTGTGGTGTAAAGCCCACTCCGTTCTCAAAAACCAAAAGTGACGATTGGTCTTGCCTTGTCTCTCAAAGAACCTGGTGGCTGCTCGTCTTCGAGATGCAATCCAGGCACTGCGATTGAAACCCTCGAGCGCGATGCGGGGAGATGCATTCGCTGTATCCGGGTCCGCGTGTACAGAAAACGACGGTGAAACGCTCCCTACTCAAAAGACGTATGTCAAATTTAAATCATTAGCTAATCAACTTAGTTTTCTCTTAAAACCCTGTAGGATCCATTTTATGGTCTCACCTGACACCTTTTAACCCCCAAATTGCAGGTTTTACTGACTAGTATGCGGCTGTTAGACCAACGGTCAAGCCAAGCAGAATATGTTCACAGACATATTTGTAAGTTTCTACTATTGACTTTCTGCCAAGTGATTGTGTCTTTCGCCGCCGTTGTTTGCAGTGATGCGATTCTTGCTTTGGATTGCGAGTAGATCTTTAGTAGATCTTCACGATTGAGAACTTATTTCGTACCGGGTGGTGTTTATATAATGGAGGATTCACATCTTGGTAAGCAAAGCGTGTGAATAAGATGGCGCGTACTTCTTGCATGCTGTCGCTGAGACATGCAGTACGACATCTAAACGCCACTTCTCTCTTACCTCTAATAAGACGATTATTTTAGGTGTTGAAAAAAAAAGATTTATAGCTGTTCAGACGTGATTGGTCGATATAATTTAGCTTACATTGATATACTTGCCGATTTAAAGAGATTTTGGTGTGTGTATGTCGCATTAAAAATGCTACAGCGAATCTATTGGGTCAAATGATTAGGTGAAGATATTTTCACTAGGAACTTTGCTGCTTTCACTTATTCATATCTATGATACAGACCTCATCGCGCGAGCGACCGCTTTTAGGCACCAAAAGCTCACGTCAGCGCTGTGAAAGAACCCGCTTCTTAAGAAAGATGCGGGTCTTCTGGGCATATGGCGTTACACGATTATGCAGGGTCGTACAGGATCGGCGGCTCAGAGCGCGAAAGCTCTCGATAGAGGTGGCTCAACTGGACGTACATCTCGCTCGGCATGGTCACACCGATGCGGGCATGGTTTGCTAGAAGCAGACCAAACTGAACCGTCCCTATCGAGAGCTTCCTGTCTGTTGTAGCGCCATTCAGCAGTCTTAGAACGGGCCAGCAATAGGAGGCGTGGACTTCTGGCTCAAAGTTGTGCTTTTATAATATCAATTCCATTCCCTTAATCTACGGTGAGTTGGTGAAGTTACCCTTCTTGCTGGCTTCAGATATGAATCTAAAAAAAAAACTGAATGCCACGCCCGTATAAGCTTTCATTACTGAGCTTTGTTCTTTAACCTGTTTCTGAAGCAAGTGTTAAATTTAAAAAATCAGAATCCTGATAAATTGGTGGGAATAGAGAAGCCTTATGTTGTCGTGGTTGTTGAACTGAACATTCCACTATCGAATCCTTTTAACTGTAGGTGGGCAAGTCGACGAGGAAAGATTTGTTGGCTAGTTGCAAATTCAAAAGTAAAAGATCAGGTTGGCAGTGATTTTTCGATCGCTACATCATCACGACGGGCAACAGTTCTACGACTTTATGCAACCAAGAGCACGGAAAACCCGCAACAAATAGTAAACTCGACATTGTGAATTCAGGTCATTCTTGGCTTTTTTGACAAGACATTCACATATAAAGTCCCTGTTGTTTCGAAACGGCCCCATTGCTCCGTCGGTACGGTCCCTGTCGTACTTACGTGACATAATTAACCCCGTAGACCGATTTATACGGTTAAATGCTCCGCTCGGTCAAAAAATAACTCGTAGCCGCAAGCTAAAATATCTGAAAAAGATGTGTCAACGGCCGGGTTCGAACCGGCGACCTTCTGCGTGTAAAGCAGACGTGATAACCACTACACTACGCCGACGACATGTCTATGCGCATGTCCTAATACCATTACACCAAAAAGCCACTTTATGATGCTTATCACCCACACCACCAGGAACTTCATTCTTTCGCTGCATTATTGCTGGAATTGATCCCAGCAGGAGCTAACTAGTTAAGCTGGGAGCCAGAAGCTTCAATTGCTCAGTGAAAATCCATTATCACGAGAAGTTATCCAGATCGTTCTCAAAACAGGATGCACTTACGTACTAAAACCCTCAAGTTATCCAGATCGTTCTCAAAACAGGATGCACTTACGTACTAAAACTCCAATAAACGCGACAGTAGGATTATCGAATATCTCGTTAACTTCTCTTAGGTTGAGCACGAACCTGAGCACAATTCCTTTATTTTCGAGCGTAAGGTTGGAAGCAGCAAAGAGTGACACGAGTGGGATTCGAACCCACGCCCGAAGACTGGTGCCTAAAACCAGCGCCTTAGACCGCTCGGCCATCGTGTCTTACGATTTCAACAAACAAACCTAGTTTTTCACAACAAAACGTTCTGAACAAAACACACAAAACGGGCATCTGAAACATCGAGAGTCGATTCCAGCTTTCACATTTAAGCTTGAATTTAGCTGAAACAATTGCATAATCCTTCCGTGATAAATTATTGTATATGGCTGTCCGAAGACACAGTTTGAAGGTTAAATCGAAAATATTGTCGCCGAATGTCTCTACGCAACAGACTGTTGTGCTACCGTATCACAATACCATAATATAGAGGGAAAATGGCGAAAGGGCCGATTACACTTTTTTTTTAATACTAGGGAACTATGCTTACCGAGGGGGGGTTCTGTCAGACTCACTTTTTCATCAGTTTTTTTTTTTGAACTCAATGGTTACGTCTCCGGGGTTCAATCACTATGCCATCAGAGCAAGCGTCATGGACTAGAGGTTGTGCAATACACCAGCGATCGTCTGACGCTACACTAGAAAGTCTATCTCTTCGCGACTTTTTTTCTGAACACCAACGTTATTTAACATGTTACTCGGTTATTGGAAAACAGTATTCGCACGAAACCAGGTCTCCTTATGGGGCTGTGCCATCGCTACTGGTGATAGCGTTTCTTTGTGCTCTAGAAGCGAGGCAACCGACCAAGAGCCGGTCAATGATCAGTACGCGTACACTCTCGAGGCTATAATAGACAGGGTTCATCGTATGATCGAACAAACGATTTTGTTAATGTGTTAATAACGGAAAATGCCAATTAAGTGCGCGGAACCAGTTTAGTGCACGCTTACCCCCTTAAGTCGCGTCTGCGCTTCTGATTGGCTGTCTCGCTCTAGACCAACTTAGTGCACGATGGTTAGAATTCTGCACTGAAGATGGAGTAAAGGGCACTTGGAACTGCATTAACGCAGCAGAGAGGTCCTCGACCCCAAGGTACGAGAGTGCTAGAGTAATGCTAAGTCTTATGGGGTAGAGTCCCACGAAAAGGACTTATCACTTCTTCACCACTCTCGGTAAACTAGATTGAGCTAAACATCGCCAAAGCTATAGAGATGCCATCAGCTAGGCTCGGTAATTGTGTGTAGTTACTGATTAAGCGACAGCCATGCACCATTACTTTAAAAAAGGTTGGCACATAGTGCTGGTTGAGGCGGAAACGAGCACCGAGTGGGATGCTTATCCTTCCGCTAGCGCCAGTGTAGGCGGCAAGAAAGCAATAGTGACGGTTGATATTGATCGAGTTTGTGGTGTAAAGCCCACTCCGTTCTCAAAAACCAAAAGTGACGATTGGTCTTGCCTTGTCTCTCAAAGAACCTGGTGGCTGCTCGTCTTCGAGATGCAATCCAGGCACTGCGATTGAAACCCTCGAGCGCGATGCGGGGAGATGCATTCGCTGTATCCGGGTCCGCGTGTACAGAAAACGACGGTGAAACGCTCCCTACTCAAAAGACGTATGTCAAATTTAAATCATTAGCTAATCAACTTAGTTTTCTCTTAAAACCCTGTAGGATCCATTTTATGGTCTCACCTGACACCTTTTAACCCCCAAATTGCAGGTTTTACTGACTAGTATGCGGCTGTTAGACCAACGGTCAAGCCAAGCAGAATATGTTCACAGACATATTTGTAAGTTTCTACTATTGACTTTCTGCCAAGTGATTGTGTCTTTCGCCGCCGTTGTTTGCAGTGATGCGATTCTTGCTTTGGATTGCGAGTAGATCTTTAGTAGATCTTCACGATTGAGAACTTATTTCGTACCGGGTGGTGTTTATATAATGGAGGATTCACATCTTGGTAAGCAAAGCGTGTGAATAAGATGGCGCGTACTTCTTGCATGCTGTCGCTGAGACATGCAGTACGACATCTAAACGCCACTTCTCTCTTACCTCTAATAAGACGATTATTTTAGGTGTTGAAAAAAAAAAGATTTATAGCTGTTCAGACGTGATTGGTCGATATAATTTAGCTTACATTGATATACTTGCCGATTTAAAGAGATTTTGGTGTGTGTATGTCGCATTAAAAATGCTACAGCGAATCTATTGGGTCAAATGATTAGGTGAAGATATTTTCACTAGGAACTTTGCTGCTTTCACTTATTCATATCTATGATACAGACCTCATCGCGCGAGCGACCGCTTTTAGGCACCAAAAGCTCACGTCAGCGCTGTGAAAGAACCCGCTTCTTAAGAAAGATGCGGGTCTTCTGGGCATATGGCGTTACACGATTATGCAGGGTCGTACAGGATCGGCGGCTCAGAGCGCGAAAGCTCTCGATAGAGGTGGCTCAACTGGACGTACATCTCGCTCGGCATGGTCACACCGATGCGGGCATGGTTTGCTAGAAGCAGACCAAACTGAACCGTCCCTATCGAGAGCTTCCTGTCTGTTGTAGCGCCATTCAGCAGTCTTAGAACGGGCCAGCAATAGGAGGCGTGGACTTCTGGCTCAAAGTTGTGCTTTTATAATATCAATTCCATTCCCTTAATCTACGGTGAGTTGGTGAAGTTACCCTTCTTGCTGGCTTCAGATATGAATCTAAAAAAAAAACTGAATGCCACGCCCGTATAAGCTTTCATTACTGAGCTTTGTTCTTTAACCTGTTTCTGAAGCAAGTGTTAAATTTAAAAAATCAGAATCCTGATAAATTGGTGGGAATAGAGAAGCCTTATGTTGTCGTGGTTGTTGAACTGAACATTCCACTATCGAATCCTTTTAACTGTAGGTGGGCAAGTCGACGAGGAAAGATTTGTTGGCTAGTTGCAAATTCAAAAGTAAAAGATCAGGTTGGCAGTGATTTTTCGATCGCTACATCATCACGACGGGCAACAGTTCTACGACTTTATGCAACCAAGAGCACGGAAAACCCGCAACAAATAGTAAACTCGACATTGTGAATTCAGGTCATTCTTGGCTTTTTTGACAAGACATTCACATATAAAGTCCCTGTTGTTTCGAAACGGCCCCATTGCTCCGTCGGTACGGTCCCTGTCGTACTTACGTGACATAATTAACCCCGTAGACCGATTTATACGGTTAAATGCTCCGCTCGGTCAAAAAATAACTCGTAGCCGCAAGCTAAAATATCTGAAAAAGATGTGTCAACGGCCGGGTTCGAACCGGCGACCTTCTGCGTGTAAAGCAGACGTGATAACCACTACACTACGCCGACGACATGTCTATGCGCATGTCCTAATACCATTACACCAAAAAGCCACTTTATGATGCTTATCACCCACACCACCAGGAACTTCATTCTTTCGCTGCATTATTGCTGGAATTGATCCCAGCAGGAGCTAACTAGTTAAGCTGGGAGCCAGAAGCTTCAATTGCTCAGTGAAAATCCATTATCACGAGAAGTTATCCAGATCGTTCTCAAAACAGGATGCACTTACGTACTAAAACCCTCAAGTTATCCAGATCGTTCTCAAAACAGGATGCACTTACGTACTAAAACTCCAATAAACGCGACAGTAGGATTATCGAATATCTCGTTAACTTCTCTTAGGTTGAGCACGAACCTGAGCACAATTCCTTTATTTTCGAGCGTAAGGTTGGAAGCAGCAAAGAGTGACACGAGTGGGATTCGAACCCACGCCCGAAGACTGGTGCCTAAAACCAGCGCCTTAGACCGCTCGGCCATCGTGTCTTACGATTTCAACAAACAAACCTAGTTTTTCACAACAAAACGTTCTGAACAAAACACAAAACGGGCATCTGAAACATCGAGAGTCGATTCCAGCTTTCACATTTAAGCTTGAATTTTAGCTGAAACAATTGCATAATCCTTCCGTGATAGATTATTGTATATGGCTGTCCGAAGACACAGTTGAAGGTTAAATCGAAAATATTGGCGCCAAATGTCTCTACGCAACAGACTGTTGTGCTACCGTATCACAATACCATAATATAGAGGGAAAATGGCGAAAGGGCCGATTACACTTTTTTTTTAATACTAGGGAACTATGCTTACCGAGGGGGGGTTCTGTCAGACTCACTTTTTCATCAGTTTTTTTTTTTGAACTCAATGGTTACGTCTCCGGGGTTCAATCACTATGCCATCAGAGCAAGCGTCATGGACTAGAGGTTGTGCAATACACCAGCGATCGTCTGACGCTACACTAGAAAGTCTATCTCTTCGCGACTTTTTTTCTGAACACCAACGTTATTTAACATGTTACTCGGTTATTGGAAAACAGTATTCGCACGAAACCAGGTCTCCTTATGGGGCTGTGCCATCGCTACTGGTGATAGCGTTTCTTTGTGCTCTAGAAGCGAGGCAACCGACCAAGAGCCGGTCAATGATCAGTACGTGTACACTCTCGAGGCTAAAATAGACAGGGTTCATCGTATGATCGAACAAACGATTTTGTTAATGTGTTAATAGCGGAAAATGCCAATTAAGTGCGCGGAACCAGTTTAGTGCACGCTTACCCCCTTAAGTCGCGTCTGCGCTTCTGATTGGCTGTCTCGCTCTAGACCAACTTAGTGCACGATGGTTAGAATTCTGCACTGAAGATGGAGTAAAGGGCACTTGGAACTGCATTAACGCAGCAGAGAGGTCCTCGACCCCAAGGTACGAGAGTGCTAGAGTAATGCTAAGTCTTATGGGGTAGAGTCCCACGAAAAGGACTTATCACTTCTTCACCACTCTCGGTAAACTAGATTGAGCTAAACATCGCCAAAGCTATAGAGATGCCATCAGCTAGGCTCGGTAATTGTGTGTAGTTACTGATTAAGCGACAGCCATGCACCATTACTTTAAAAAAGGTTGGCACATAGTGCTGGTTGAGGCGGAAACGAGCACCGAGTGGGATGCTTATCCTTCCGCTAGCGCCAGTGTAGGCGGCAAGAAAGCAATAGTGACGGTTGATATTGATCGAGTTTGTGGTGTAAAGCCCACTCCGTTCTCAAAAACCAAAAGTGACGATTGGTCTTGCCTTGTCTCTCAAAGAACCTGGTGGCTGCTCGTCTTCGAGATGCAATCCAGGCACTGCGATTGAAACCCTCGAGCGCGATGCGGGGAGATGCATTCGCTGTATCCGGGTCCGCGTGTACAGAAAACGACGGTGAAACGCTCCCTACTCAAAAGACGTATGTCAAATTTAAATCATTAGCTAATCAACTTAGTTTTCTCTTAAAACCCTGTAGGATCCATTTTATGGTCTCACCTGACACCTTTTAACCCCCAAATTGCAGGTTTTACTGACTAGTATGCGGCTGTTAGACCAACGGTCAAGCCAAGCAGAATATGTTCACAGACATATTTGTAAGTTTCTACTATTGACTTTCTGCCAAGTGATTGTGTCTTTCGCCGCCGTTGTTTGCAGTGATGCGATTCTTGCTTTGGATTGCGAGTAGATCTTTAGTAGATCTTCACGATTGAGAACTTATTTCGTACCGGGTGGTGTTTATATAATGGAGGATTCACATCTTGGTAAGCAAAGCGTGTGAATAAGATGGCGCGTACTTCTTGCATGCTGTCGCTGAGACATGCAGTACGACATCTAAACGCCACTTCTCTCTTACCTCTAATAAGACGATTATTTTAGGTGTTGAAAAAAAAAGATTTATAGCTGTTCAGACGTGATTGGTCGATATAATTTAGCTTACATTGATATACTTGCCGATTTAAAGAGATTTTGGTGTGTGTATGTCGCATTAACAATGCTACAGCGAATCTATTGGGTCAAATGATTAGGTGAAGATATTTTCACTAGGAACTTTGCTGCTTTCACTTATTCATATCTATGATACAGACCTCATCGCGCGAGCGACCGCTTTTAGGCACCAAAAGCTCACGTCAGCGCTGTGAAAGAACCCGCTTCTTAAGAAAGATGCGGGTCTTCTGGGCATATGGCGTTACACGATTATGCAGGGTCGTACAGGATCGGCGGCTCAGAGCGCGAAAGCTCTCGATAGAGGTGGCTCAACTGGACGTACATCTCGCTCGGCATGGTCACACCGATGCGGGCATGGTTTGCTAGAAGCAGACCAAACTGAACCGTCCCTATCGAGAGCTTCCTGTCTGTTGTAGCGCCATTCAGCAGTCTTAGAACGGGCCAGCAATAGGAGGCGTGGACTTCTGGCTCAAAGTTGTGCTTTTATAATATCAATTCCATTCCCTTAATCTACGGTGAGTTGGTGAAGTTACCCTTCTTGCTGGCTTCAGATATGAATCTAAAAAAAAAACTGAATGCCACGCCCGTATAAGCTTTCATTACTGAGCTTTGTTCTTTAACCTGTTTCTGAAGCAAGTGTTAAATTTAAAAAATCAGAATCCTGATAAATTGGTGGGAATAGAGAAGCCTTATGTTGTCGTGGTTGTTGAACTGAACATTCCACTATCGAATCCTTTTAACTGTAGGTGGGCAAGTCGACGAGGAAAGATTTGTTGGCTAGTTGCAAATTCAAAAGTAAAAGATCAGGTTGGCAGTGATTTTTCGATCGCTACATCATCACGACGGGCAACAGTTCTACGACTTTATGCAACCAAGAGCACGGAAAACCCGCAACAAATAGTAAACTCGACATTGTGAATTCAGGTCATTCTTGGCTTTTTTGACAAGACATTCACATATAAAGTCCCTGTTGTTTCGAAACGGCCCCATTGCTCCGTCGGTACGGTCCCTGTCGTACTTACGTGACATAATTAACCCCGTAGACCGATTTATACGGTTAAATGCTCCGCTCGGTCAAAAAATAACTCGTAGCCGCAAGCTAAAATATCTGAAAAAGATGTGTCAACGGCCGGGTTCGAACCGGCGACCTTCTGCGTGTAAAGCAGACGTGATAACCACTACACTACGCCGACGACATGTCTATGCGCATGTCCTAATACCATTACACCAAAAAGCCACTTTATGATGCTTATCACCCACACCACCAGGAACTTCATTCTTTCGCTGCATTATTGCTGGAATTGATCCCAGCAGGAGCTAACTAGTTAAGCTGGGAGCCAGAAGCTTCAATTGCTCAGTGAAAATCCATTATCACGAGAAGTTATCCAGATCGTTCTCAAAACAGGATGCACTTACGTACTAAAACCCTCAAGTTATCCAGATCGTTCTCAAAACAGGATGCACTTACGTACTAAAACTCCAATAAACGCGACAGTAGGATTATCGAATATCTCGTTAACTTCTCTTAGGTTGAGCACGAACCTGAGCACAATTCCTTTATTTTCGAGCGTAAGGTTGGAAGCAGCAAAGAGTGACACGAGTGGGATTCGAACCCACGCCCGAAGACTGGTGCCTAAAACCAGCGCCTTAGACCGCTCGGCCATCGTGTCTTACGATTTCAACAAACAAACCTAGTTTTTCACAACAAAACGTTCTGAACAAAACACACAAAACGGGCATCTGAAACATCGAGAGTCGATTCCAGCTTTCACATTTAAGCTTGAATTTAGCTGAAACAATTGCATAATCCTTCCGTGATAAATTATTGTATATGGCTGTCCGAAGACACAGTTGAAGGTTAAATCGAAAATATTGGCGCCAAATGTCTCTACGCAACTGACTGTTGTGCTACCGTATCACAATACCATAATATAGAGGGAAAATGGCGAAAGGGCCGATTACACTTTTTTTTTAATACTAGGGAACTATGCTTACCGAGGGGGGGTTCTGTCAGACTCACTTTTTCATCAGTTTTTTTTTTTGAACTCAATGGTTACGTCTCCGGGGTTCAATCACTATGCCATCAGAACAAGCGTCATGGACTAGAGGTTGTGCAATACACCAGCGATCGTCTGACGCTACACTAGAAAGTCTATCTCTTCGCGACTTTTTTTTCTGAACACCAACGTTATTTAACATGTTACTCGGTTATTGGAAAACAGTATTCGCACGAAACCAGGTCTCCTTCTGGGGCTGTGCCATCGCTACTGGTGATAGCGTTTCTTTGTGCTCTAGAAGCGAGGCAACCGACCAAGAGCCGGTCAATGATCAGTACGCGTACACTCTCGAGGCTATAATAGACAGGGTTCAGCGTATGATCGAACAAACGATTTTGTTAATGTGTTAATAACAGTAAGACGAAGTCAAGGTCGAACTAAGACGGGAAAGTGAGCTTCAGTTGTATTGAGCTAAGGGTTAACCCACAAAAGACCAAATCCATTTTCGTATCTAGAAGAAATTCAATTCATGTTGTAGGATGCAGCATGTTAACCCTTTCGCGCGCCTCTTGTATAGACTAAAGTATACAAGTAGAAGTCATTTATAGCTAAAAGGGGGCATTTCTCGCCCTTTTACAAAGTCACGGTACTCCTTTTGAACTATCGCTTGTAACAAGTCATTTAAGATAGTATGGTGATGCAATCTGCTACTTCCTCTGTCCGGAAATATAGGGCCACTTCAAGTCAAAAATTCAAACTTAAGACCAACAAATTAAATTAGCGCTAGCTGATTGGTGATCCCAAACCTTGTAACCGTCTTTTTATCGTAGACGCCCAATCATTATCAAATCAGCGGCGCAAAGATGAAAACCAATTGCATGAACTCACCACTTCCTCCATAGGTACGATTATTTTTGACGTGAGTACGATTTTTCGTCCAATCCACACGCACCTAATTGAACAAATACATTTTTTTTAAGTATATCAGGTGGCCTTATATTTCCGGACGTACTTAAGTGCGACCTGGCCCTATATTTTCGGACAGAGGAAGTACGTGAATTTAACTGGATTAAAGTATACTTAAATGATTACGAGTCGTACTGTAAATGCTATGCCCCAAAAGACAGTCCGAGACCAGTTGAACTTGCGTCAAAGGGCGCTAAATGCGCCCTTTAAGAGGCTGATTCCTACTGTTCTTTGCACAAACCACTAAAGGGCGACTTCTGCCGCGAAAGGGTTAAGGCCGGGCTTCACTTAAATTTGTAAATTTTCGTATAAGTACGATCTTTTTTCTGTAAAACGCGACATACCATTTCCACCGTACTTCGAACATGCACAAATATACAGCGTCACCACGAGCTTAATCCTGTACCCTCCAACATGTTGGTTATAACATGGCCATCACTCCTGCTGTGCTGGTGGGCATTTTATCAAGAAAGGTGCGTTGCCTGTCCGTGAAAGCCATAGAAGGAAGTAATCGCTACACATACAATGATGCATGGTAGAATGAACCCAACACAATATCGATTCGGGGTTTTGCAACTTTTCTTTTTGCGCTCGATTCTCATGGCTGGCTTCCAGTCGGTCATTCTGCACTCTCTGCGCGCACTATACCTCTACATCAACCTGTTCACCCACATCGTTTCCGCCGTTATTCACGCCACTATCTTCAACGTTGGCGTCGTCGTCCCCCGCCCGGCGGCGTGTTGATCGGTCATCTTCGCCACCCTGAAGGACCCGTGCCACATCTGTGCCAGCTTCTTAGCGTAGCCTTCCTTAACACGATCCAAATATAGTCATACTTGGCCACCTGTCTTGATATCGTGAGTGCGCACCTCTTCGTTGTGTTGGTCTGCTCTTGCTGCGATCGCCTCACGAAGTGCCTCGTTGACATGTTCTCGTGCCTGCTGGTACTGTCGCTGAATGCCGTAACGCCATCGGCGCGGCTCTGCATCCCGGCGTCGTGTACTGCCAAGCGGGAGCGTCGCCTTCAGAGTTGACATTGCGTCTCACCTATGGATCAAGTAGAACGGCGTCTCCCCTCGAATGCGATCGTGTGTTGTGGCTAGGCCGAACGTCAAGCGCTCGGCGTAATCGTCCTAGTCCTTATGATTCACGTCGGCGACGTTCATCTTCAAGTTCTGGTCAGCGTCTGCACCGTCCGTTCAGCTGTTCCTTTGGCTTGTGGGCGGTACGCCATGGTGGCACGCGCGTCCCACGATACGGTTGAATGCGCGGAACAAATCAGACATGACGCCTGGCTCCTGATCGTGTTGGATGGCTTCGCTGGAGCCAAACCGACGGAAGACGCACTCTTCGTAGTTCTCGGCGATCGTCTGTGCGGTTCTTGACGCGCTTGCCTTTGTCACTAGTATCCCGAGAACAGATCAACCCAGATACAATTCAGTGTTGCATTTGTACGACTTCGGCAGAGATGGGATGTGGTCCATCGCGATGTACTGAAATGGGTACGTTGCCTGCATGTTCCCTGGCGATTCTGTTGGCGTTCTTTTTCTGTCCCACAGTCCACACATTGGCCCACGTAGCGTTGCACACTCTTGAACAGACCGCGCCAATGGAAACGCGATCTGACTCACTGGTACGTTCGTCCAATTCCCTGGTGTCCACCTTCCAGGCTGGTGTGGTAATGGTGGAGCACGTCTTGCTGCAGGTCTTCCGGTACTACCAGTTTCGCCACTTGGTCGCGGTCGCCATCGCCTCCATTTATGCGTGGGCAGTAGAAGAGCAGCCCGTTCTCGTCGACTTCGTAGTCGTCGGCGATCTTGCGGCAAGTGCGCGCCTCTCAGCTTCTCCAGCTCACCACACAGGTACGTCTTGAGATCGCCGATCCACTTCTCCTCGTCTTGCGCTTGTTGGATTCGATCTGTTCTCAGGCGCTGTACGATGTCTGAGTGCAGCACTTCTGGAGACCTCACCAGGCGCGTCGGTGAACGCGTCGCGGCTGCTACGCGTACAGTCGGCATCTCGTCCTTTGGGAGCAGCCACTCTGGTAGTCGATTGAGGACGACCAGGTCTTCTCGGTCGGCCTCTGAGGTAATCACAGTGCCTGCTTGTTGATGTAACCCGTTGCTTGCTAACCGATCTGCGCTTTGATTCCACTCTCTTTTGACGTGCAGGAACTCATGGGCCGGCCACGACTTAAGTCAATCCAGCGCTCGCTGCCGCAGGGGTGTTAGGCTGGGTGCCTCGCACTCGATTTCGCCACGCATCTGTCGAATCACCAGGTTGAAATCGCCGCAGATGATCAGGCGTCCCCTGTCCGAATTGGACAGTATGTCGAACGCCAGCAGTAGCCAGTGGTACTCGGCCTCATTTACAGTCAGATAAGGCAGATACTTCGGACCACAATCCACTCAGGTAACTTCCAGACTATAGCGCTGCATGCACCTTCGCCGCGTTTGACGCATGCTGGCCCATCGAAACTCGCTACTAATAACTCCTCGCCTTGCTCCACTGTAGGCGGGATTACGGCAATCAGCAAGCGCGGCTGCTTCCTCGGAGCGATCGACGACAGGATCGAGTCGACGTTCTCACGTGGGGTGATGATTGCTGCGATCGCGCCCAATATTTCTTCTTCTCCTTGACGATCTCCAGCGTCCAAGGCGAACGCAGTGCTACCCAATTGCCCAACCTGCCTTGCAGACCAGACGATCGCATCAGCCATCCCAGCGTGGAGTGTCGTGTCAGCACCTTGATCGATCTCGTGACCAGCGTGGTATAACACAAGTCCAATTTCCGGAGGAGAGCAAAGATCTTTTTCTCGACAGTGCCGTAGTTGAATTCGTTGGCGACTGGTGACCGTTACCGGCATGCACGTGCCGTCATGCTCCTGCATCAAGGCCGCAGATATCGCCCAGTCACTCGCGTAGACGAAAATCACCGGCGTCCGATCTGGGTCGAAATGTCTGAGCATCGGGGCGTCCGCGATCTTGTTCTTCAGCCACTCGAGCTCGATCCCACTTGTCTGTCTCGTCCACCGAGGTGATCTTCTTCTCGTCCCCAGTAACTTGGTCGGCTTTCTGGTTCATCTCGTGAAAATCCACTTCTCGTAGTTCATACAAGATCGCGCGTAGATCACAAATCCTCGGTGAATCGACTATAGTAGTCGAGGCTGCCGAGGAAAGATTGCATCGATCGCAGTGTGCTCGGGAATGGCAGAATTGTCAGCGAGCTTCGAGGCCGTCCGCCGACACATGATGCCCCAGGTAATCCACCTTGCGACATCCACATGAAATTTTCACCACGCTGATTGACAAGTTCCACCGGTCACACGCGTCCAGCGGTCGGTCCACCTTGTCGTTACGAGAGTCCCAGGAACCCGCGGCCACCAGGATACCGTCGATGTACGAGCGTCGCCCGAGCACAGGTGGTCCCGAGTGAGCATCCGGCTCCCCGGCCTGGAAAGCATCCGTCATGCCCGAACGGTCGTTGCTGTCCGGAATCCGAAGATAGCCGTACAGTGCGTTGTCCAAGAGACGCTGGTAGATCTGCGGCGCATTCTTCAGCCCAAAGGGCAAACGCAGCCATTCGAAGATACTAAAAGTCGTGGTGAACGCCGACACCAGGCGAGCCCGCTTGGTCATTTCCACGACCCAGAATCCGCTCGCCATATCCAGCGAGCAGTACCAGAGCACCTTGTCCAGGCCTACAAGCAGATCGTTGATCAGCGGCATGAGGTACACCATAAGACGCGTCAGGCTGTTCACGACGCGATAGTCGATGCAGTCTGATGTCGACGCCATTATTCTTGATGATCACCACGGCTCACGGAGAGTTGGATGCTCTGATAACTTGGCGGAGAGCAGCCTCTTGATCAGGTCGGACAACTTGTCGCGGAATTGGGGCGCGAGTCGGGGCACGCGCTGAACCACCGGCTTTACGTCCCCTGAACCGATGTCACAGTAGAGGCCTCGCGCGGTTGGCGGCAGAGCACTCCCTTTTCCGAGCAGCAGATGCTGTCGACTCCAACTGATCTTCCTCAGCCGCTCTTCTTCCTCCGCCGTGCCCCAGCCTTCGTGTTTGATCCGGATGTCTTCCAGCTTCACGTCTTCCATCGTCGTCGTCCTTTTCGGCAAGATCGCCATCCGGGCGTCCACGTCTTCGGCGAAGTTCTCGCCCCCTTCACTGATAAAGACTTGGTCATCCTCCACAGGTCGATCTGAAGCAGGCACGTTTAACTCTCCTCGACTGGCTTCGTTCTACCGGGACTTCGATCTCCTCCGCTTCTGACACTTCTGCCACCGGACTTCCTCGATCAGCAGCCGATCTGTCGACTCCGCCTCCAGGCTCATCCGTCGGCGCGATCTGCGTAACCTCGCGCGCGCCGGTAGTGATCTCACCATCTGGCGCTGCTTGTTCCCCGAGCTGGTCTTCGGACGCATGTGTCCACACGGCCTCTGCTCCAGAAACTTTCTCGTCGGTGACCTCAGCCTTCTTGACCTTGAGCGTCCTCACAACTTGACTACTGACGATTGCTCGGCCTGTGGGCTGTCTCAGAACGCCGTCGGCGTGTCATACTGCGAGCTAGCGACCATGGGTTCGGTCGATCCTACTATCGGATCTTCTTCCTCGTTCGTCGCGTCCGCGGTAGCCTGTAGCACCAGATTCTGCCACTCGGCGTCCGTACGCGATCCCACCGTGATGAAACTTTGACGTCTCGGCACGCGATCACCTGACCGCCATACCCCTACCTGAGTATGAGCGGGTATATCTCGTCCGATCGCTGATGTTGGTCACCTTCAGGCACCGTCTCCGTTCGGGCCCTTCGACCAGAGTGGGAATTTAATGCTCTCCGCGGGTGATACACAGCGTCTCTGATGTCCTGGGTCGCAGTGGCACCTCGCTGTTCTGGCCAGCGTCTATGACCTCGAGCCCGTCCAAGCAAACTGCGCGAATGTGTCCGCCATACAGCGGGCGTCGTCCGGACAGCTGGACGCGGACCTCATCAGGTAACTAAAGTGTACCGCGGCCAAGTCCAAGCGGAACCCCACCGGGGCCATGAAATCCATGCCGAGGATCGCTTCCTGGCCTGACATCTCGCCGACCCACACATCGACGAAGTACACAAGCGCTCCAGCCAAGGTGGCCTTGATTTTCGTACGTCCCTTCGTCACATACACGCCTTCCCCAATACCAACCCTCTCTTGCCGTTGACTTTCATCCGCGCAGCACCCAACCTTACGAGCAAAGGACACCTCGGCGCTGGAATCAAATAGTAATTCTGCTTTTTCGTTGTTGATCTTTCCTCCCGTCTTGACTTGCTTGATCCACTTACTGGGTGCGTGATATTTCCAATACCCACGCATTTCTCCTGACAGTACATCAAGCGTCATGATGGTGTCAACTCTCGCGAACTCATCAGGCGTCCGAAGACTTGCAACAACACCGGTATGTTTCCCATGAAGATCATATGTATTGTCGATCCGATTCTTCCGCTCACTAACACTCCGATAACCGTGGGGTTGCTGAGGGCTCACCTTGTGTACCCGTCGGTGGGACTGGTTACGCCCCTCTGGTGGACTGAAGGGAAGCTTGGCCTGCGGTTGGTTCTATCTTGGCAAGACGCAGGACGGTGGGGGACATAACGTGGATATGCTTCAGGCTACGCGCCAGGTAGGTCGTCGATCTTAATCGACTTGGGGTGTGAGGTTCCTTTACGTGGGGTAGATAAAGCGTTGGCCGAGCACCTTCTCCAACCATTCTCGTCTCTGATCACTTGTATCAAGCCGATCCAATCCAGTCAGTCACGACCCAATCCAGTCGATCGCGTCATCATCTGGGACGAGCATTGCCACCATCGCTTATGGCTCATACCCAACCCTCGAGGTCAGATCGGTCAATGTCTATCACTCAGATTTCTGGCGTCAACGGGCGCTTCACCACAAAGATGGCCAGGAGAGACATTCTATTTCGATGGGTAGTGTTATCGAGCTTGAAGCGACGAACATGAAGTTATGCGACGATGGTGCAATACTGAAAGCAGAGAGAGCAACGACAGGTACCCTGTGAGGTCAAGTGTTCTCGACACCACGCACCAAACGAAATCGTTCACGACGGCCAAGTTCGCAAAATGCCTATACACTACCAATTACCGTAGCTCGTATCTCGTCAGGGGGTTGTGGTATTGTGATTCGCCTCGAAAGGGATCCGCCCCGGCTCGCAGCGTGAGTCAATACCCGTCGCCGTCGCCTTTCAAGGAATCGCCGTGACCGTTTCGACCAATCGGCGATGGTTACAGTGTCGACAGGGAGTCAGGGTGGTGTGGACTACGCGAAATGAAGGCATCGACTGGTTGTAGCCGTCGCGATAGGACTCACGGTAAGGACCGGCCTGAGATAACTTGATTTTTTTATAAAAATATAGGGGGCAAAAGATTAGAAGAGAGCAGCCCAAACAATACAGAGTAGAATTTTCCCTGAAGCACAAGCGATTCAAGCGTCGAGGTAAGCACCGCATCCTTAGTTGCTATACATGGTATGCCTACCAGCGAACAGCGACCTTCCTGAAGTTAGCGTTCGCTTCTGGTAATGCCAAGAGACTAGTAGTGTGCGTGTGTTTAGGCTTTTCCCTATCTGAGAGAAATTCGGGTAGAGGGCTCCCGATATTAGTGTTTTTAGTATTAATCGTATACTCTAAGGCGGATCAAGGCCTGAGTTGTTCTCGGCGCCCCCGTAAAAGAGTCAAGGAGACTGGACAACCTTCCGCTGTTGGCGGCGCGGGGTTATAGAGAGAGAGAAAGAGAGAGAGAGGGAGAGAGAGGATGGACATATCGGAGACGCTCGTGCCTGCTACGTTTGTGTGTGGGGCCGACTTACGCAATCGGTGATATAGGGAAGCGTCGGCTCAGGGTGCTGGGTAAGATTTCGTTCCTTCAGGTTCACACTCACTTTCACGAACCCTTGTGGTAGGCGTATTGTTGTACGCGGAGGCTTACTACGTGTCTAGCGATAGAAATTTAGTGATTCCCTACATCACACGGTATAGTTCCGGTAGACTGGATATGACTGTCTGTGGTGTAGATATTTTCAGATCAGCCCACACCTAAATAGGCAACCCGCGGTAGGCGAAAGTAGCCGGGGAATAGGCATCACGAGCTAAGGAGCAGTGGATCGCGGTACGAACCCGGCGATCTGTTCGGATATCATTATCCGGATAGCCGCTGAGTTTAACGGCCACCTGAACTCGGCGGAAGAGTCGGTCGAGATCCAAAACGACTTCATTTCACTTGATATTTGTATAGGAAGCATAGGAGGAGCCAAAAGAGGTTCCCGAAAGATAACAGAGCAGAATTTTCCTAGTCCAAGACACGTGTACACTCTTCCGGTAAGTCCCTGCACAGGGCCGGATTATGTCTGCCGTTGATACCCGAGAGGCATAAGCTTATAGGGTATTGACTGGCAGCGCCAAGAGATTAGGTCGGTCCGGGAAGGACAAAGGTCTCGCTATGCGCGAAAGAAAAGCCCCGCCAACTCAGCGGGCCGGTACGTCGGATAGCCCGGGTGCCGTGACACTTCTAGCTGAGCTGCCTCTGCGCTCAGTGACCTGTAAAAGCGCTGGCGCGCCGTCGTCCATCCTTTGGTGGAGGGCACAGGGATTTGTGAACGAGGTAAGCCAAACCCAACTCGGCGAACCTCGGAAGTAGTCTGACTTGGTTAGTCGGAACTTGCGGAAGCGAGCCGCGCGTCTGTCCCGGCTGGGCCGAACCGCGAGGGGACCACCCTCTGCGCAGGCCATACAAGCGCCGACCTAACTCGGCGATTTGTTGTGGTTTGTGTAAGGAATCCACATCTGGCGGTATTTGTGTGTTCTACTACATCACAACTGGTGCCGCGACCCGGGAACAGGGTGTGTGCTTGTTTTTCTGTAGGTACCAGCTAACCAAGTTAAGAGGAAGAGAAGAGAAAGAGAAGATGGTCAAGGGATCAACAACTCCGAGCGACGGAAGCCCAGTGACGGCTGGAGGATCGCCTCTCGCGGGGTTGAACCCAAGCGGACTCACGACCCACCATCATGACGATGGAGGTGGGACGGACCGTCCAGTTCGACGACGATGGCCAAGACCAAGAGAGCGAGAACGGAGATGCAAGTGAAGGAGAGTATGAAGAGAAGGCCGACGCCGCTGAGCTCGGTGATGTGAAGACAACCGCCGAGTTACTCGGCGAGGTGGAAGAGTTGACGCTGTAGGTAGGACGTATGAGAACCCCAGGCCCAGTCGAGCGTAACTTGTCTGCCGAACTCGACGATGGTGCGGACGATGAAGAACGCGGCGTTGCTCAAGGGGACCCCCTTATTCCCAAAGCGACGAGGAACGGCGACACGCCGAGCGCCAACAAAGTGTTGGCTCGGCTCGGCGAGGAGATGAGGACAAGATCAGAATGGATGATGATGTTTGCACCGGTGGCGATGGCTCAAGCGAAATGGCCGATCTTAGGACCAGAGTTAACTCAGCCGGTGAGAGCTGCCAACATCAATCAGTTGGTGGAAGAAACTGTGTTCTGCTAAAGGCGATGGACTATCGGTGCAACAGCCGACCGAACAGCCTCATCCTGTCCAATTGGAGCTTAAACCAAGCTGGAGCCGAGCTTTGGCAGTGGAAGAAGGAGATGAGGGTAGCCTTTGGATTGGAGAAGGACCCTGGTGGTAAGCGACCGGCTTATGGCCGAATCGCTGAGTTCTCGGGACTCGGTGAAGATCCAAGCAAAGTCCCTCTGCCGAAGACACCGGAGACGAAGAAACGTGAAGTATTCCGCACTACGCAGGGTACCCCGTACTTTGAAGACTCCCACATGCTGACCCCAGTGAAGATCAACCCAACTCAGCATACGACGCGTCAAGGGCAGCAGAAAGTAGGTCGCTATTGTGACCTGTATGACGCTGCTGATGAGGCTGAAGCCCACGAAGATGATGACGATGATAACGATGCCGCTGACTTCACGGGTAATCCGAACGAATCCGTGAAGGATTATATCCGACACCTGAGCTTCGACAAGGCAGAAGAAGACTCAGCGCAATACCTCGAAGTCCGGACCCACGCATCACTGGACAAAATCGCTGAGTTCGAGGGCAAACGCTTCCGCTCCGACGCGTCGCTCCAATGGCTTACGACGTTCATCTACGAGTTGAAAAGCACCAGGATGCCTCAAAACGCTTGGTGCGAGCCGTTCTCGCTATGTCTCGGACGCGCGGCGAAGAGTTGGTATCGACAGCTACCGAAGAAAACTCAGCGACGCTGGAAACTACTCAGCGAGGCGTTCCTGGATTATTACTGCTCGCAGTTTGACCAGTCTGCTCGCACTCGCTACTACTCGGCGAGACGCAAAGACAACGGACCGATCTGCGACTTCTTGATCCGACTCAACGGATATGCTCGGACAGCCAAGATCCAGTACGAGAAGGGCGGCGCCGATGTGGCTGACCACGTTGAGCACTTCCTGCTAGATGATGACGTAATGGATTTGATCTATCCCCTCCAGTTGGATGACATCGGCAAAGTCGAACAGATCATCAACCGTCGGATCCTCGGTGAGAAACGCAAGAAACAGCGAGATCGGCTTGTGTCAGCGCGGAGTCGAGACGATAAACGGAGAGAGTCGAGTCGCCGAGTTGAGCCTCGCCGAGATGATCGCCGAGATGACCGTCGAGATGATCGACGCAGTCGGTGGGAAGAAAGTAAGGAACGCGGGGTGACCTTCGCCGAGGCCAACTCTGAAGAAGATGATTTCGAACAACATCCGCCGAGTTCGTACGGTTCAGAAAGCGAATGGAGTGATCAGGACCAGTCCAGCGAACACGACTCGGCGGGAGACAGCGACTACATAGATCCCGGCACGCTTACGACAAGGGGAAGAACGTCGAGCGCCGAGATAACTCCGCGAGGGATCGCAACGACTCAAACTGGGATCACAACATTGGTGATTCGTAATACTGTCTCTTACGAACGACGCGACCAGTCGAATCGCCGAGATGGATCGCGCGACAGTCCACAATATGGACCTTGTGCGGCCTGCGGGAGACCGGGGCGCTCGGCTCACTTCTGTCGACGACGATGCAAGTTCTGCAAGCAAGTCCACGAAGTCGGTCAATGCGAGCTGTTCCGCCGATACGAGAAACTAACCATGTTCGTGAAGAATTCCGTCGACAAGTCCCAAGTGCCAGAAGACCTGCAAGACCTTTACGCGTCGAGTGATTTAAACTCGGCGGCCCACCAACACTGACTGGGTTGGAGTATACCGGGTTGCCACAGTCAGCTGAACCTGCAGTCGAAGCGAACTTCTTTTTTGCTTTTGTAGGCGAAGCAGGACGGCCCGAGGGACGGAGCGGGGATGACAATTGGATGTGTGCAATCGATGGTATTGAAGATGAGCTTGGTGAGTTGGAGGAAAACTACCGAGCTATTGCAAGTACGACTCAGCGGTCAGCCCAGTCCGCGCCGTGCCAGAATGATGAAGCTGCTCCCAGGAGAACGGCTGGGATGGTGGTCAGCGCAGACGTTTGATCGCTGAGTTAGAATGAGAGATCTCGTGATGGGAGCTGTGAACGATCGAAGGACAAAAATCTTGCTAGACACCGGGGCAAATGTCTCGGCGATAAGCGAGTACTTTGCGAGGAAACTGAGACTCAAGAGAGTGGCCAGCCGAGATAAGCGTATCGGTATACAAGGAATCACTAAGGACAGAGTGGTGACAACATCACGAGCGATTGTGAAGGTGACACTCGGCTGGGAAGTGGCATACGAATTCGAAGTGTGGATTATGCCCCATCATGCTGGAGTTGACCTGATACTCGGCACGGATTTCATGGCCCCAGCTGGGATCCGACTCGACCTATACAACTCGTCGGTCAAGCTGCCCGATGAGATGGTGATCCCGCTCATTCGATCGAGTAATGCGCCGACCGCAGCAGAATTGGGACCAAATACCCTTGCGGACCACCCGACGGACTGACGATCGATAGTAGGATGACCGCTGAGTTCAGACTGCCTAAGATACAACCCAGCGAGTCGACTCATGAACTGTGGGTGCGACGGACGAAAGGCTGGATCCCCACGGTGGTTTTTAAGCGCCGAGGAAGGCCAACTCAGGTACTGATTACGAACGTACAATCCAAGTCGGTCTGGTGTCCACCTCATTTTTATGTGATAAAGTGGCATCTACATGGAGTTCTGGCCAATGAAGGATATGTTCACGTGAACTTAGCAAGGTACCGTGACTGGCAGGTGTTGGCATATGAGACAGCGATGGACAAATATTTGCTGCAGAAAGAACAACGACTGTACGAAGAATGGTTGTCACACCAGCCGCCAGCTGTCGAAAGGCGGGAATATCCTATTTCGACGGCGGTTGAGAAACGACCAGCTCCAGAGGGTGACCAGCGAGAGTTGGCATGCGCTGAGCGCTGGGAGCGGATCGATGCCAAGGCGGAGGCTGACGAAGCGTGCAAGCGTCGCGATGGCATCGACGTAATCTGCACACTAGGGGTAACAGGGGGTGACTCGGTTCGGAACTCGGCGTTCCATCAAGAAGACGTCCAAGTTGACTCTACGCCTGCACTACATGATGGCCAAGATGTCCTCTGTCGTAGGACAAAGTTTGACGGCGTCGGTGGAGTTTTTGGGCCCAACACGAACTCGACTGTGGAAGGACCAAACGCCATAATGACGTGGGAGGCGAGGCTGTTGTGAAGGACTTAGCTGTAACAACAAGAGGTCCCGAAGCACATCCTCAGTAGGCCCCTAGAGTTGAAGATGACGTTTTGAGTGAGTGGGCCAAGCCTGGACGCACTACAGACACGAGAAGGAGCGCGGTGAACTCAGCTGCTAGTACCTCAAGCGCTGGAACTGGCACCGCTGGCCATCTCGTAACGAAGAACTCGGCGTCGGAGACTGTGGGTTCTGAACGCTGGTGGAATGCGATTACAAGACCCAGTGAGAATGCTGACCACCTCGAGATGGAGATCAAGTCTGTTGCAGCGGCTTCTGCCGTCGCAGAGAATTCGACGGATCAGCAGCTCCGCACGAACGCCGACTATTCCATTTCGGAGGCACCACGGATTGGTGGAGTTTAGTCAAGGGGGCTCCCGGTTACGACGGACTCAACGTTGAAGACGCTCGACGATGATGACAGCTCAGACGTAGTTGGACAACGCGACAAGGATATCATCTACCACACCGTAGAGTCTGGGCCCGCAGAAGCCACACTGGTCGTCGTAGCGAACCCGGCGGACCTGAGCCCTCGTGTAGGGGAGGATTATTCTATACCGAGGGTATCACTGTTGAGAGGTGCTGGTCCGGAGGAGCGAGCTCGGCGGCGACAGTCTTCGACCCGGGTGGAGGTGGCTACGGATCCATGCACGCGGCGGATGAAGACATGATAAATCCAAAGGTGATCAGAGCCGACAATACAGACCTTACAAAGATGAACGAACCCAACTCCGCGGAGCTGAGCTGGGATGATGAAGGTTACTCGACAGGAGATCCGATGGAAACTCTGAGACTACAATATCTGGCTGCCGCGACGGTAAAAGATGACCAAGACGGCGAAGTAGAAGCCAATGACCCTGACGTATTCGAACGGAGTGGAACAGATTTCGAAATGACGGATTACGCCCACGAACTAGCTTTTCTGCCCGATCTCACTGAGGTAGTGTCTACCGAGCTCAACTAAGAGGCTCCAAACGTCAAAGCAAGCTGCCATACGCCAGAACAGCTGACTCAGTTGGTGACCAAACTGCGTGAACATGAAGGTATAATGATTTCGAGTGGCAATGCCCTTCCGCCTCCAGCGTATGGAGCGTCGTGCGACATCGACGTTCAAGGCCACGCGCCTATCAAGCAGAAAGCTCGGCGGATTCCTCTCCGACACCTTAGTAAGCTGTAGGAGTTATCAAAGGGATTGATTTTGTGGTGAAGCGCCATCAGGATTTTCCAAGGATCGGGGATCGTAATGGATATCCGCAGTCAGCGTCGCGGACGTGGTGCCTACCTAATACGATGGCGGGGAGGCCCGAAGGAGGGACCAGGGACCAAGATTCCCCGCCCAAGCACAAGATCAGGCTGAGATCGCTGTATTGACGTGTAGTCAGCGAGATGATGCAGTCACAATCGAGTGCAACGCTGAGTTACCGACCGCAAGCCAACGGCCAACAAAAGAGGTCAGTGAAGACGGTGGTTCAGACCATTCGAGTCTATGTAGGAGACCCTCTTCAAGCCGATTGGGACGACATCGCTGAGAAGATGGTATACGCTATCAACAATTCAAGAGATTCGACTCGGCGAGAAACTCGTTTTTATCTTGTGCATGACTGGGATGCGAGGTCTACGTTCAAAACCATGACATCTTCAATACGACAAGGCCAGGGGCGCGTGACCAACTCAGCAGAGGCAGTCGAGTGGCGTCGAGAGGCTAACCGGCAACGGGAAGTCGCCCTACGTCTAGCGGCCGAGTTCCAAGTTCGGGGGAAAGCTCGGAGGGCTCGAGAGCACAACGAGGCACGCGAGAGAGAACAGAGAACCATCTCCAACTCAGCGGACTGCGGAGTTCAACCAGTGGAACCAAGTGATGAACCAGCCGAGTCGACTAGATCCTTGTTCAAAGAAGGAGACCAAGTTTGGCTGTTCATGGAACGAGTCAAGCAGGGTCTGACGAAGAAACTAGCACATCGGTGGCATGGACTTTTTAGAGTGAAGAAGAAGGTTGAAGAATTTGCCTCCGAATTGGAGCTACCCGACAAGAGTGGCTACAGATTCTACCCAGTGGTTTATGTATCTCGGCTGAAGGCAGTTACCGAGCTCGGCGAAAGACCCAAGACCAGGTTAGTCGCTGAGTTCAATGAGACTCAACATTTCGACTTTGACAAAGAACTGCTACCAGAAGATAGCTGGGAGCCGGATGCGAGCACCAATCAGTACGAAGTCGAAGCTATCCTCGATGATGAATTGCCGCTATCCACAAGTACGTCACGACCCCAGCGGAAGTTCAAAGTTAAGTGGGTCGGGTATGTTGAGCCCTCGTGGGAACCGCTGTCGAACTTGTCATGTGGAGGTCTCCTGTTCGACTATTTTCTCCAGAAGAAACGTGAAAACCGTCTGCAAATGGTGCAAGTCGCCGACGAGGACTAAAAGCTATTGCACGAGACATTACACTAACTCGGTGGACGCACAGGCCGAGTTGAGATGAAATGCTTCTGTATCGAAATTTGCATGTGATATATGAATTACGAAGTGGAGTTACGAACAAGACCTAAGCTGATGTCCAACCGAAGAGCTAAAAAGCAGGTGACCCGGATTCCACAGGAGGTGAACTCGACGTTTGAGGAAGCTGCGGTCGGGGTGAAACAAGCCCTGCTCTTGGGAGCCCAGCGGGGGAGATGCAGTATCTGCAGCAGTTGCGAGAAGTATCATCGCTGAGCTCGCCAGTGAGCTCGACGCCGAAGTCGACGAGGTAGGAACCGACGCGTCAGAACTCGATTTAGCTGACTTGGTGCAGGATGAGCCAACTTCTTCTGGAGAGGAGGGCCAAACAACGATGTGCTCGGAGACGGACCACGCAGATTCGGAGAACCCAATCCATCGTCCGCCGAGCCGTCGTCAGAACCACTCTCGACTTCCGAACCGAGCTCACCAACTGAAGATCCTGTGAAGATACGAATACCCTGACGATTCGACCGGGGAGGGGCATCCGAGGCGAACTGAGGAAGCGCTGGTTCAGCTATGTCAAAATCCTCCTCGACGGCGTCTTCGACAACCTGCGGATCCATGCCACGCGGAGCGAAAACTAAGAAGTCTACGTTCCGAGCACGAAAACAGATGTTGTAAGGGTGGACAGCTGGCTCCGTCAGCCACCAAGCCCGCCATGGCTCAGCTACGCCCACGTCGTGAGCGCACTGGATCCAGTCACTGCTAGCTGGAACACATGAAAGGCAGACTGGAGAGTAGTGGGGGATCGACGGGTCGAAGTATACTTCAGCATCTACGAGAGGGGCAAGCTGACCGCCGAGTTGCTGGGTAACCGCCGAGTAGAGCCGGTCGTATACGATGGCGACCAAAGACCGTAAAGTGTCACTCCGACGCTTGCGCTGGAGTTTGTATACGAGCCAGAGTTCGTTCACCTCAGCTAGTTGGGCGGGAGTAACAGTCGGGTTCAAGTCTGGGTGGAGACCCATCAAAACACTGGACTCGACGATCCAGTGACGGCACTCGTAGAGGGCGACGAAGAGGCGAGTCAGCTGCTCATCAGCAGCAACAGGCTGGCCAGACGAGTCCAAAGGACTGTCACCGCGAAGCTTCACCCACATATCCCCGAGAATTTTCATCAAGGTGCGAGGTCGAGTCTGCGAAGCTAGGCGTCGCCGAGCCTCCTCCAGTACTGACGGAGAAAAGAAGAAAAAGAGTTCCGGAAGCATACGACGAAGACGCTGGCATGGATCGCTGGGACTGAACACCGCCATAAACGCTCGGACCCCGACAACAGAACAGGGCGTGGGTGGCACACGGTGTTTTTCATTGATGAACTCCAACTGCACGCCACCAGCCAGTGAGTCCAAAATCGCGTCCCAACACCGAGCGGAACCAAAGTGCATGAAGGGAACCTCTCGCAGCTGAGCCATCTGGGGAGCTAGCCGGGAATCCTTGAAAACTGCTTGCAACACCCGAGTCCGCAACGTAGCCAATGTCATGGCGAGAGCAGGTGGAAGAACCGCGGAAGACCGTGAGCGACTCGACGGAGTCGAACGGGGCGGAACCGGACTCAGCGGAGCATGGACCACGGAGGCCGAACCGAGCGAATCATCGGTTGGCGGAGCTGAACCAGATGCCGACTCAGACTCCCTGTGCTTCTGGCGTTTGTGCTTCTTGTGCTGCTTGTGATGTTTTTTTTTATGTTTCTTCGATCGGTGATGGCTTGGCGGGCTCGATGATGCTGAACGCTTGTGACGCCGAGGTTTCTTCGAGGAAAACTGACGAGGTGGCGAACCAGACCCATCATCCGATCTGCGAGGCAGACGTCGGGAAGCGTGAAGACTCTGCTCATTTCCAACAGGAGGAAGCACACCACTAACAGCCCGACTCAGCGTCCGCGAACCAGGCGACGAAGGCTCATCACAGCTTTCGTCATCAGAGCCACATATCTCAGCACGAAGCCTCCTTTTCTTGACAAGAGAGCCACCCATCCCTTCCGCCCATTCGAGACCAGAAGTAGGGCTCACTCGACCCTCGGAGCCGACGCTGTCCGCCGAGTTCTCAGACAAGGAAATCGGGTCAGACGGCGACCCAGTCGCTATAGCCGCTGAGCGAGCTGGCTGAGCAGAATCACCAACCGAACCCAAAACAGCTTCGTCAGAGGCATCAAGATCCTCGAGCAGTTGAGCCGTCTCGGTGTGAGCGGTAGCTGCGGACCTGCGAAGGGGGCGCCCAGAAGGTGAAGTCAACCCAGCTGAGCTCGTCGGAAGTGACGGTCAGGGCTGACTCACGGCCGGCGTAATAACATCCGCGAGCACGGTGGCCGCACCAACGATCCGAGAAGGTCGATCTGGGAAAGCAGCAGCTGCAGCTGAAGCCTGATGAGACCGAGAATACGACAGTAATCGTGCAACCGCCGTCCCAGTTGACGCAACGTTCGTTGGAGTTTGCGACAGGGGCAAACCAGCTGGCTAGTGAGGTCCAGAGCTCGGCAGTTGAGCTACGACTACGGACGACGAAGGAGTGGCCAACGTCAGTGCCGTCGCCGAAGTCATGACTGATGAAGCACCCGTATGAGTCATAGGAAGAGGAAGTGGAACAGAACTGGTAAAGCCGCTGAGTCGTTCGACACGGGCACCTCGAGCTCGTACTCAGCTTCACTCGATGCCTCAGCGTCATCCTCCGAGCGAGTGGACACAGGTGGATGTACAGGCGAACTCAACTGGAGACGCCGAACCCTCTTCTGCCGAGTCAGCCGTCGAGATTTAGACGGACAGGGTCTTCCATCATCCGACATGGTCTCGCGAGAAGGACTTGAACGCAGCAACGCGCCGATCGTGTCGTGCCACTCCTCTCCAGGCAACGGACACGCGTACGGTTGAGGAGGAGGCGGCGTGGGTGAATGGCGACAAGGATTCGCAGCAGTCGGAGACTTGGGATTCGCGTAGCGTCGCAGGCGCTCCACAGGAGTCAGTGTAGTCAATGGAGCCCGCTGGAGCTTGGCGAGTGTCCGAGTCGGTCAAATGCAGCAGCCGTCGAGTTCACAGAAGCCTCAGCTAAGTTCGCTGAACGATCTGCGTAGGGGACAGGAGGTCCAGTGGATGCTGAAGTGGCTGAGGAGATGGTCAGCTGAGCGCTCGAGGCAGCCGTCGACCTCGTACCAGGTGCCAAGGACGTCACGGGGGCATCCTGACGAGAGTGAATCACCAACTCAGTGTGCGAGACTCGCCAGCGGGGATGCTAAGGATCTCTGGAAAACCGAGACTCCAAGACCCGGCACAACCGAGCGTTCAGTTGGAGGTCAGCGGGATCTAGACCAGGAACATCCAACCCAGCAGCAGCAGCCATATGAGGGTCGTGCATGGGAAGGAAGCCTTGACGCCGGACGATCCTCTTCTGGTGAAGGATGACCGCTCGTTGATCAGCGATCATGGACTGAGCGTGTCGTAGAGGCTGGTTACCAGTGAGCTGTACGACTGGACCGACTCCTGCAGCTGCTCAAAATGCTTAGCTGCGACGCCTTGAAGGGTTGTGTACGCCGCGTCCTTGTCAGCAATCAATCGTTGGAGAGTCGTGATCTCAGCATCACGGTCCAAGACCTGCTGGTGATGAAGCTGAGCTTGAGCCAAAGCGGCATCAACTTTGCCTTTCTCGATCTCGGCAGCCCGAGCAAATTTGGCCTCACTCACAGCGAGATATTTCCTCAGCGAAGCGACGAGGCCAGCAGACTGAATGGCGCTGGTCTCCATACGAGATACCTGCTGCTTGACGAAGGAGAGCTGAGCAGACAAGTCAACGTTCGCGACAGCTAGAGTGTCCAGCCGCCGAGTCAACGCTCTGTTCTCCGCTCGAGCATCGTGAAGGCCTGCCCGGAGGCCGGCAAGGACTTGCGAATTATTGAGGGCGGTGTATTGACCACTCAGGATCTCCAGCAACTCTCCAGCCAAATTGGGGTGTAGAACAGCTCGTCGCTGCACAGGGTCAGAACGTTCAACTGGGCGAGTGAAGCCGTACGCCATGAGTCTCGCCAAGAAGGTCAACTCCTCTTTGCGCTCATTCCCTTGCTGAGTGACCAGTGCCGCGAGGAGCTAAGGCTCACTGGAGCAGCCGAGCTCGGCTGATTACTGGCGCCTGAAGTAGTGTCGCCCGGCGAGCTCGGTGGACGAGGAAGACGTGTGCGAGAAGGCTCCGGCGACCCCACGTCGGACTCCTGGGAAGTTGTCAGATCGACCAACTCAGCATCGTGCCGGTCGCTGACCCCATGAGCACCAACGGGTCGAGGAGCTGACCCTGCGGACACGGCTTCACCTCGACGAGGAGCCGGTGGTGGAGAGCGGCGCCGTGGAACACTCTGCCAACATGGGCGAGAACCTGATGAGTACGAGGAGCAGCCAGGAGAAACACGAGAGGCATACCTACCGACGAGGAAGGCGGAACACAGTGAGAAGCCATCAGCTGAGTGTGGACCAACGGTGGTGAGAACAAATTGGGATTAAGACACTCGCCAGCTCGGCTCGTACCATAACCGGGGCAGCTGCGGTGTAGATATTTTCAGATCAGCCCACACCTAAATAGGCAACCCGCGATAGGCGAAAGTAGCCGGAGAATAGGCATCACGAGCTAAGGAGCAGTGGATCGCGGTACGAACCCGGCGATCTGTTCGGATACCATTATCCGGATAGCCGCTGAGTTTAATGGCCGACTCGGCGGAAGAGTCGGTCGAGATCCAAAACGACTTCATTTCACTTGATATTTGTATAGGAAGCATAGGAGGAGCCAAAAGAGGCTCCCGAAAGATAACAGAGCAGAATTTTCCTAGTCCAAGACACGTGTACACTCTTCCGGTAAGTCCCTGCACAGGGCCGGATTATGTCTGCCGTTGATACCCGAGAGGCATAAGCTTATAGGGTATTGACTGGCAGCGCCAAGAGATTAGGTCGGTCCGGGAAGGACAAAGGTCTCGCTATGCGCGAAAGAAAAGCCCCGCCAACTCAGCGGGCCGGTATGTCGGATAGCCCGGGTGCCGTGACACTTCTAGCTGAGCTGCCTCTGCGCTCAGTGACCTGTAAAAGCGCTGGCGCGCCGTCGTCCATCCTTTGGTGGAGGGCACAGGGATTTGTGAACGAGGTAAGCCAAACCCAACTCGGCGAACCTCGGAAGTAGTCTGACTTGGTTAGTCGGAACTTGCGGAAGCGAGCCGCGCGTCTGTCCCGGCTGGGCCGAACCGCGAGGGGACCACCCTCTGCGCAGGCCATACAAGCGCCGACCTAACTCGGCGATTTGTTGTGGTTTGTGTAAGGAATCCACATCTGGCGGTATTTGTGTGTTCTACTATACAACATACGGGTGAGCACTCCTGCTGCGGGTAGTTTAGTCTTCATCCGACAGGACCAAGAGACAGAGGGTAGATTGTCGCATATTTGAGAGCGTGTTATCGTTGTGTGTTGGAAAAGCTTGGGTGCTATCCATATATTACGTACCGATCGGAGTATAGATTCACTACCCCCGCATCAGGTCTGAAAAACACGTCCGGTACCCTGTCGTTATAGGGGTTGCGAGGTATATTTGAGAGAAAGAACACTCTAGCCTGTGCCCGTGGCTAGTAGTGCTGAGTAATCGATGCTTGCCAGCGGGACCCACGGTACACAGAGGAAACCCAACCTGGTAGGGTAGTTCCTGGGCCTTTAGGCTCTATACCCACATTACAGCCTAACTAAATGATCGGAACTTAGTAGTTGTTGGTGTGGAAGTGTGCTATTACATTTCTGGCGTGTTCCGATACGATAGTCAGCAAATCTTTCATCGTCCACTTGCCCACTTCCAGTTAATAAGATCCGGTAGTGGAATGTTCAGTTCAACAACCACGACAACATAAGGCTTCTCTATTCCCACCAATTTATCAGGATTCTGATTTTTTAAATTTAACACTTGCTTCAGAAACAGGTTAAAGAACAAAGCTCAGTAATGAAAGCTTATACGGGCGTGGCATTCAGTTTTTTTTTAGATTCATATCTGAAGCCAGCAAGAAGGGTAACTTCACCAACTCACCGTAGATTAAGGGAATGGAATTGATATTATAAAAGCACAACTTTGAGCCAGAAGTCCACGCCTCCTATTGCTGGCCCGTTCTAAGACTGCTGAATGGCGCTACAACAGACAGGAAGCTCTCGATAGGGACGGTTCAGTTTGGTCTGCTTCTAGCAAACCATGCCCGCATCGGTGTGACTATGCCGAGCGAGATGTACGTCCAGTTGAGCCACCTCTATCGAGAGCTTTCGCCCTCTGAGCCGCCGATCCTGTACGACCCTGCATAATCGTGTAACGCCATATGCCCAGAAGACCCGCATCTTTCTTAAGAAGCGGGTTCTTTCACAGCGCTGACGTGAGCTTTTGGTGCCTAAAAGCGGTCGCTCGCGCGATGAGGTCTGTATCATAGATATGAATAAGTGAAAGCAGCAAAGTTCCTAGTGAAAATATCTTCACCTAATCATTTGACCCAATAGATTCGCTGTAGCATTTTTAATACGACATACAAGCACCAAAATCTCTTTAAATCGGCAAGTATATCAATGTAAGCTAAATTATATCGACCAATCACGTCTGAACAGCTATAAATCTTTTTTTTTCAGCACCTAAAATAAGCGTCTTATTAGAGGTAAGAGAGAAGTGGCGTTTAGATGTCGTACTGCATGTCTCAGCGACAGCATGCAATAAGTACGCGCCATTTTATTCACACGCTTTACTTGCAAAGATGTTCACACAGTAAGTCGTTCAATATATAAACGCCACCCACTGTGAAATAAAGTTTTCAGTCGTGAAGATCTACTCACAATCCGAAGCAATAATCGCATCACTGCAAACAACGGCGGGAAAATGACAACGTGTGTGTGGGTACACACACGTTGTAACAATATGTGTACTTGGCACCCAAACTAAAATTGTGAATCCGCATTTCATATCGACACAACTGACCATGCTGTTGGCTGTAGCCAGGCGAGTCTGTCCGGCTGGAGAGGTCTGTAGCAGAGTGTACAGAAGTACGTGGGAGCATGTGTCGATTGTGTGACGGAAAAAGGGAGACCTACGATCCGTGAAGAGTCACCAGGGAAGCTACAAGCGACTTACCCGTTTCAGGTCATAGCTTTGAACCACATACTGTAACTGCAGAAATCCCATAATGACAACACCGAGTTGCTGATCTAAGTCGATTTGTTCAGTGGATACTTGATCGAGAAGGCTAGCGCTTCCAGAACGGCGCACACACTGGCAGCGTCGTACGAGGAATGGGTGTTCAGAAGATTCGGGCTAGTGAGGCGATCCTTCATGCTCGATAACTAGTTTCATGTCCGAATTCTTCCGGTCGTTCAATCGGATCTTGGGTCAGCGGCAGCGAGCCACCATGGCGTACCGCCCACAGGCCAACGGGACTGCCGAACGGATGACACACACTCACGCGATCATTGAAGGTGTATGTTAAAGATGCCGATCAGCGGGATTGGAACGAATATGCGGACCGTTTGACCTTCACGATCAACACGGCTCAAGATCGGGTACGAGGGGACACTCCGCTCTACGTGATCCACTACTGGGATCCTCGTTCGACGCTAGAAGCCACGATACCCTTAGGAAGCTCTCAGTCGCGCGATCGGGATCCGAGACGTTGGAGATATTGGGCTTGACGGCACTACACGCTAGCTTGTGAGCAAGTCAATGCTAAACTAAGAGAGACGATCAGAGTGGAGCACAAAGAGGAGGTGATACCTCATCGGATCGCAGATGTGGCTGTATCTGAATCGAGTGAAATAGGGGTATGTCCGGAATTTGGCGCACCTCTGGCATGGGCCTTTTCGAGTGGTGGAGAAGATCAACGAGTACTCCGTGCGCCTTCAGATTGCCGGATCGGAATGCTAATTATTTTAGATCGTCCATGTGTTGAAGCTTAAGTTGGTTCGGGAGTATCCCGGTCGACCACAGAGCGAGCTAACACAGACGGGAACGGTGCGGATCCATTTTGATGAAGCCCTGCTACCGTAGGATAGCTGGTCCAGAGATCTGGCGTAGAGCGAGCTCGAAGTGAAAAAAAATCACTGATACGCGGACAGACCGGAAGTCTAGATATGGGCGCGTTACGCGAGAAAAAATCTTGGAGCACTGGCGTGAAAACGAGGACCCGACCTGGACGGGCGAGGCAGATCTCAATTGTGGGGCGTTGGTACATGAATTACTGTGAGATCGTTCCAGCCAAAACGGGTTTCAAAGTGATACAGCCTCACGAGAAGGAGTGAGACCAGACTACTGACGTGAGCGGGTCACATTATCAGACTAATTGGAAGAAGGATCTGCAACGAGCTTATAGATCGGTGGAAGGGTTTTTAATATGAAGTGGAGTGGGCACAGAAGGAAATGGTAAACGGGTAGTGGCGTTGAAGATGAGCCTTGAGCAGAGTGAATCGAGATCAACGGACATACTACCTGGAGTAGGCGTAAGCGAGATCAAGATCAAGCTCGATCACGGCGTTTCGCCTCCCAGAGAGCTTTCATCAGGAGGAGAACCACCCGGGGGGTTCTGGGCCTCGGCCGGACGATCGAACTTGTTTGCCAAGTGGGCTACTCGCATAGCTTATGAGCTTGTGGACGGTCCCGGTAGTGGTTTGTCAAGGATCAGCAGCATCACACTCGGCTAGGGCCTCAACTAATTCATTCGGCTTGCCGTGGTGTTGATTGGGGTGACGAAGACGAGATACCAATCCTGGGTGCCAACGTATGCGATCAGCGTCTGACTGGAGGTGCAGGATAAACGGAACCAACAGGAGATCGATGTCCTCCCAACGTTCGCGCAAGATCGGAGGTAAAGCCGTGAGGATACCGCGCCAACATTAACATGCGCGGTTTCGACGAGTACTGCGAGCCGCGTGTTGCTGTATGCGAGAGATAATGCGGTGACCTCCCAGAATGCCATCCGGTGTTGCCACTCGATCTGCTGCCTCGCGCAGGAGCGTAGCGGTCCGGCCCAAGTTGGCGTCGGTGTGGTGAAGTGCCATCGGAATTTTCCCCGAAGGAGGATTTACGATCGGGGATCAGAATTCGGCGATCTCGGCCGACATGATGCGAGGGAACGGGGATCCGGTGTCACCAGCGGCAGACCTGGCACCAGAGATTGAAGATCAAGAGTGGACGGCCGCGATCGGGCTGCGACGGTCAAACACTGTGGCTGAAGGTCTCCAGATATCAGCTAAGATGCATGGAAGAGGGATTGTGACGCCAACAGTCGAGATCTACGATTGAGGGACAAGATCAGGCCAAAATCATGGGGAAGATCATGCCGATCGAAACGCAGGACGAGTCAGAAGAGACCAAGAAGTCGAGATCAAAGTCTCGCGGATCGAGATCCGCTGTACGGAGAGGAGATATAGGCGGGATCGAAGGGTCGGCGATCAAGTTAAAGATCGGCGATCTATACGCAGGTCGCTGATCTAGATCAAGATCGCCAGCCGAGACGAAGATCAGCAATCAGGATCAAGATCGCCAGCCGAAATCAAGATCGCCGATCAAGACGAAGATCACCAATCAGAGGCAAGATCGACGATTAAGGATCGTAGTTGAAGATCGCGAGATCAGTCGCCCGATCGGAGATGGTGAGAGCCGATCTTACCTGAAGATGGGATAGGAAGACGCAGGATGCATGTTGAGATGGGTAGACAGTAGGTACACTTAGGATAAACATCAATCAGAGCAGATTTTACTTAGAAGTGCGCAAGTGGTTTCCTCGCACCCGGGACGTCTTCGAGACATATTAGCCCGGTCTCAAGCGTAAAAGGGAGCTTAGGCAGAGGTTACTAGCGTCGTAGTGTAAGATCTTGGTTCATAAATTAGCCAAATTTACCTACACTAGTTTTCCCTACTGTAAGTGTACAAGTACCTGATTATTTAGCCATTGGTGCATGACTGGAGGTCAGATCCGTTCTCAAGACTCGAGGTTCCGCTATTAGAAGCGGCAAGCAACCCGGAAAGGGAAGGAAGGACAAGGGACACGCTTATCTAGGCATTTCGGTGCTTATATTAGGCAAACGTCCCTAGATCAAGGCCGATCGTCACTAATCGGACCTTATTTACGACTATATCACCAGGGTGCAGAGCGAACAAGTTCCGCGTTGCCCCACACATCCCGCATCACACCAGGACGGCCAAGTTTTCACTGATTGGACACCCTCGGACCCCTGAGAGAGCAGATCCAGCCCGCCGACGGGTACACAAGGTGAGACCAAGTTCAGCCGGTCACGGATTATCGGAGGACCCCTCCGTTAGTCGGTGTCTGGGCGCAGTGTGTGAGTGGCGATCGGCCTCAACCAGATTTTGGCTGATCTCGCTACACCACATCGGTCTCGTCCCGAGCGCTGAGGAGTTGAAACATCTCGTCTTGTACCTCGGCGTACACCCGGGAAACTCGCATGCCTCGGATAGCTCGATCCAGCTCGATCCAGATCGCAACCTGGAAGGAGACAGGAGGGTCAGAATGATTGAGATCGGCACTAATGGATAGGAATGCTTAGGTACTCTCAAAAAGTGGTAATCTCGTCACGGGCAGTGTCACGATCAGCTTCAGATTTGGCGAGGGGGTTATTGGCTTTATCAATGGAGGCGTTGACGCGGCGCAGCTATCCTTCCAAACGTAGCAAAGTCGCGATGGCCCGATCGCGGGCGGTTCGGACAGAATCTTCATCCCCAGTGGCTGATTGAGCGGTGGCCAGGTCGCCCTTATCGCCCTGTAATACCGCCCGAACGTGCGCAAGGCTGCTCTCAGGGACAAAAAGATCGCGAAGAAGGTATATTTCTGGTAGGGGAAATTTAATTGCGCAGAAGGTCGATCTCAGAGCCAGCTAGTTAAATTTCATGTTCGAGCTCCTGGGATCGAGTATCAGCTTCGTCCGCCTGGTCATTTGCCTGAGCCAAGTGGCAACATATGTCTCGGAGATCAGCGTTCTGCTGATTAAGTTGGCTACGGAGGTCCTGAATCGCGCGAGTGGGCGCCGAAGGCACGGTGACGTGGGTAGTGTCTCGATTTCGGGTCACAGAAGGGTGATCTCTGCCTCTTGGTTCAGTCGGAGGCGCTCGAGATCTGCTGACCGGGCCGAACTCGAGCCAAGGCTTCGTCAAGACGGTCACGATCTCATCCGGGGGCCTCGTAATTTTGCGCGGTGTGACGAAGTTCAACCTCCAAGAAGGCGATCTGGCGATCTGCTGAGTTGCGCAACCGCGGGGACGACAACAACCAATGGGATCGGGGACTGCTAGGCGAAGGAGGCGGAGACGCCTCATCATCGTATCCACCGGGCGAGTACTACCCCCGATGACTTATTCGGATCTGCCATACATGTACTGAGTGCCAACCGAAGTATCTTCTCCCATAGTACAAGATGCGATCCCGCACACTCGGGTGACCACTGCCTGAGCTCATTAGACGCAGGAAAAGCACGTGCCCCAAGTCCCATCACTGCGATCAAGTACGCTGATGCATCGACAGCGTCGCGTATACTTTGCCACGCGTGATGTAGGTTGGGCTCTCTGTACCGTATAGTATGACAGTCCAAAACAGGGTCAAACAGTTGCACCCACCTGCTTTTCTTCAGCATAATTCCCAGGCAATGACCAAGAACTCTGCTATCCACGCAGCCCTCGTCGTAAAGTGCACTTAGGTGCCCAGTACTCCGCACAATGCCCAGGACGTTTCGTACCACTCTTCAGTGCTGTCATCACAATCACCGCAGAGACCGGGCGCCCCCGATGCGTCCTGCCAATGAAACTACGTCTCCCAGAGAGGTGTGATCACAACCCGAAAGGATGGAACCTTCTTGGACAAGAAAAGGTCGTCCATGTGTTCTTCTTCATCATCGCCATCATCTTTGGATTCGGATCGGTCCACCAGCATATTAAATCTGACTGCGGTCTCGTCGATTGAGACCATGCGTGGGGTGATCAGATCCGCACTTGAGTCCTCGCTGCGCGATCCGCCAGTTTTCATCGATGATGCTGGTAGCACCGATACTGTAACCAATCCCGTCATCTTCTCCCCCTCCTCCACTTGGCCGTTATGTGGTTGCCTGCCGTAACCTCGACGTACAGAAGGTCGCCACCAATCCCGGGTCGCGAAACCAATTGTCGTGTAGTAACATGCACAGTTCCACCTACTAAATCACGAAGACCCAGTAAGTCTATTACGTGGGTATAACCTGAGGTCCCAGGAACTACCTACCAGGTTGGTCATGTACCTTGAGTACCGTGTGTCCCGCTGGCAAGCCACCAATGACTCAACGCTACTAGCCACGAGCAAGGCTAGGGTATCCTTATTTAGGCAAATATACGTCGCAGTCCCTATAAAAAATAGGATAATGGACTTGTTCAGATGTGGTACGGGGGTGTCGGAGCTAAACGCCGATCGGTAAGTAACTAATGAATAGCGTACAAGCTTATCCAATACACAACGACGATTCGCTAAGCATATACGACCAATCTACTCTCTTGTCGCTTGGCCTTGTCTGGATGAACACGAACTACCATCAGTAGCAGTGCTCACAGACAGTCTTTCCAATCTATCGGAACTATTCCGCCACTACCTCGAGCTCACCGATAGTTGGACGTGCCCTTGTGTGGTTAAGAGAGAGAGAGTGTGTGTGAGAGTGAAAGTAAGTGCTGTTCTATTCTTTGAGTCCAAAGGCTCTTAATGTAATGTATAATATCAATACAAATATCAAATCAAAACATTGTCGTTATGGATCTTCTACACTACCACCGACGAATCGAAAGGTCTCTGGACCTCGTACCGTCGCACCCTAAGAGTCGCTGGATCCGTCACAGTAGTTACTTTGAAGATCTCACCCGCCTGGCCGTCCACAAGCGCCATCAATCACTCATTCGCGTCGCCTGGGTTCTGCCTTGACCGCAACCGCTTACACCGACAACCCAACAGCAACTTACCAGCAACTCTGGTCGCGACTTAAAGTAAGGTAGTTGAATGTAGGTCCCGACCGCGTGTCTCTGGATCGGTAGCATCTCAACGCCGCTAGACTGATCTATCGCGTCGCCTGAATGTCGTTGGATTTTGTCCAGTTGCTGCTATCAAAGTTCTTGTCCATCCCAGGTGCCACCGTCAGTAGTCGTGCCGCTCGACCACTGGATTCACCGAAACTGTCCTTGCCGACGACTCACTGCCGACTTGAAGTCCCGCCAATCCCGAAAGAATCCCCTGTCGCATGCCTTTAACCCATGTCTCCCGTCTCATGCCTGTCGCGTGGCTCTGGGTGAATTTGCCAAGTCACTTCATCACCATCAGGCGCCAGGGACCGAAGATCAAGAGTTGACTGCCGCGACCGGGAAGGACAGCGCAAATATAGAACAGAATTTTCACTCAAGCACAGAGAACGAGGCCCCGCTTCAAAGTAAGCGTCTGGTCGGGGTTGGTTGGGTGTCGGTGAACTCGAAGCTCTGTAGGGAGGGTTCATCTGGCAAGATCAAGAGACTGCGTGTGTAGCAGCCGGTTAAACATCGGGAAGTTCTGTGACGGCTATATCTTGTCTATTTACATGATTAGGAGTGCGTGTTACCTCCTATATTTTCTACCTGCCGACGTTTGAACCCTCCGCGCTCTCGAAAAAGGCTTATTCGTGCCTGGTACCGTTCCGCTGTTGGGACCACGAGGATTAATAGCACCTACTAGTTTTGATCGTGCTAACAGCGAATTATCATTTCCAGGGGCTGGTCTTTAAAAGTAGTTTACAAGGTCCGGTCTGTCCCATCGCTAGGGGACGGGGGACTTCAAGTCCGCTCGAACGACCTTTTTCCGTTCTTGCTGACGTATTGTAAACATTTCGACGGAAGATATCGCCCAGGCAAAAATCAGCATGTCCGAGCCAAAATACAATTGTAACAACTGAACAGAGCAAGGACAGAATCGGAAACTCGATAACGCCCACCAAGACAGATCGAATCTAGTTAGTCATTATTAAAGTCAACACATATAAAAGAATGCTTAGAAGAAATAATAAAAGCTTTAAAAAATAGCTTAGAAAAAAGAAGGTTGACGTGAACTGCTTACACACTTGCATACGGAGTGCTTTAGAGAAACTACCTTTTACTTCATCTTCCGAGACGCTATCCCACACAGCCATTGGTCGCTGTATCATCGTCATTCTCTTACCCACTGCTGACGGTTTTTCTGCTACATCTTCGAGTAGCCAGTGCGACCTCAGCTTCGCCTTGAGAGGGCCCATCACGCCCACATCAAGGGGCTGGCAAACGGACGTTGACTTCGCTGGTAAGGGCACCAACGAAGCAAAAAGCTCCCCCGCCACAATATCCTCCGACTTCCGCGAGACATGACAGTCCAGATTGTCGAGGAGGACAACGGAGGGTCCGCTCAACTCCAATCACAGCAGCTCACGCAAATAGTGGTGCCGCACTGTGGTGTCTATCCAGGCATTGTTTTGGACCGCGTAAATGTGACCTAAAAACAAGTTAGAACTGTTAAAAATCAAATATAATATATCTAAAGTACAAGTAACAAGTTACCTTTTGGATAGAGTGGCACTTCCTCTTTGGCAAGTTTGCCGTTTGGAGATCCTTTAGCAATGAAAAGAATAGGCAGCTTTTTACCTGCACAAATACATAAAGTTAGATAATTACAGTATAAGTAGCAAAATAAAACTTACCATCAGCCCGATTTGTGAGAACTGCTGTGAGCCTCGCGGAATGTTTTGGGAGCTTCTGATCTTGGATGACTTGCCGCGGAGAGCCCAAATTCGGTTAGGGGGCATGTCGTACCAGATCCCGGTTTCATCGACATTGTAGATATCCGTAGGAGAATAGTGCCCGTTTTTTTTTTTCAGAATTCAGCGCTAAAAACATCTCGCGTTTGCAGTAGCTTCTCACATAAAGCCTATTAATAGCATTGTTGGCATAAAGTATATAAAAATAGACATTACAGCCGAAAACTTACATCTCCCGGCTGGGGTGTCCTTTGTGAGAACCCATTCCGGATTGCAAAACGATGAGGCAGTTTAATAAGCGCAGCATAGTGCTGTCTTCGGATTTTTTGCCCTTGGTGTACGCTATTAGCCATTCGGGATGGTTTAATTTGACGAAATGAACTAAGTGAATCATACACAAAGCCTTCAACAGGATATATATATATATATTAGCAAAATCATAATAACAAAATGATAAAAAATACCTTTTCGTCGCGACGCATGTCTTTCATGTAAGTCACCAATTCGGCTGCAAATGGTATGATAGACTGTCGTCCTACTCGCTGCGTCTTACACTTTTCCGAGCATTCATATGCTAAAATATTGCTTTTCTTCATTATCAAACCCTGATAGTCCATCTAGGAATTCCTTACTGTTTTGCAACAGCTCGACAAGAAGTTGTTTGCAGCGCTAACAACACCTCCCTTTGCAGTTTGTACGTGTAGCTTCTACGAATTTTTTTCCTTCGATTAAAATATAATCTTCACTCGCATCGGAAGCGTCAGTAGCATCTAACATTAGCTGCTCGGCATGTGCATATTCATAAAAACAGTCAAAAGAACAAAAACACATATGTTGAGGGAGCTCAACACGAATATTGTTGAGTCCCTCGTTCGAACACACATGATGAGCGTCGCCACCGCACACACTGCACGGCCGCGATTGCTCAGGAGCGTAGCAATTTCTAAACCGACACCTTGCCATCTGCCGGCCAAAAAAGGAAACTGAAGCGGTTGGACTGTAGTGGCTTAAAAATAAAGATTCACTTTATTGGTAGAAAAGATAATATTTTGACTGGTGGTGTTCGCCCGCAGGACGCTCGCAACAGTGTACAGAAAATGGGACGGGCGTTATCAATTATATGGGCGGTATCTTCCGTCGATATGTGTAGTGCGAGCTTCCTAACTACACTAGACGCTAGAGTTCACGCGGGGATTTCCAACACCACACCTGTCGTGTAGGAACACGCCAGAAATGTAATAGCACACTTCCACACCAACAACACCTACTGAGTTCCGATACACTCAGTCAGGCTTTAATGTGGGTACAGAACCTGAAGGCCCAGAACTACCATACCAGGTTGGGGTTTCCTCTGTATACCGTGTGCCCCGCTAAGCAAGCCACCGATTACTCAACACTACTAGCCACGAGCAAAGGCTAGAGCGTTTTCTCTCTCTCTCAAATATACCCCGCAGTTCCTATAAAGATAGGGTACCGGACGTGTTTCAGACCTGACACGGGGCTGTCGGAGCTATACTCCGAACGGTAAGTAATATATGGATAGCGTACAAGCTTATCCAACACACAGCGATGACTCGCTATCAAATACACGACCAGACTACTCTCGATCTCTTGGCCCTGCCGGGTGAACACTACACTACCACCAGTAGGAGTGCTCACTGACAGTCATATCCAGGCTACCGGAACTATCCCGCCACTACCGCGTACTTACTGATAGTCGGACTTGCCCTTGTGTGGCTGAAAATAAATGCTGTTCTTTGAGCACAAAGCCTCTTAATGTAATGTCTAATCGTACTATCTACCTATACAAATACATAACCAAGCATGTCCGTTATGGATCTTCTTCACTCCCACCGACGACTCGAAAGGTCGCCGGACCTCGTAACGCCGCAACTTGTTGCCGGAAGGTCGTTGGATCTTGCTTCTCACAGATCTCGTCCCGTACGTCCTTCCCTAGCAACACAGTCATGCCGACACATTGCTTGACCACTGGGCGTGCTGAAACCACCATTACTGACGACTCGTCGGCGACTTGAAGTCTTGCTGAACACTGTAGAACAAGGAGGAATTCCGACCCCGCGGCTTTATCCCTCGTGTCCTCTTTTCGCACTGCCTGTCGCGTCTCAGATCCTGCCCCGTGGCTCTCGGATGCATTGCCACGTCGCTTCATCATCACACTGAGTTTCGACCAATCGCCGCGAGTTATCGGCACTACCGTAACTTGGCCCAATAATGTCCGCCGAATACCGCACCAACGGTGTCATCATTTCTGACAGGATCGGATACGCCGGTTGGCACTCAGTGCTTGTTGTGTCAGCTCCAAACGCCAAACGCTAAACCACACTGCCCACACAGCGACCCGAGCCGCGGCACTGGTGAGTATCGTTGTGCTTCACATAACCCTGTTCTGCGCTCTGCTTCCTGCTTGCGTCCGCTGCGCCACTCGCCATTTCCTGTTGGCCATGTCGGTAAGGTCGGCACTACGTGAATCTGCGATGTTGTTGATTGATCTGCTAACTTGTTCGTCATCTTAGTCGCTGGATCCTGCGCCTGCGCCAGCAGTCGATGCGATCGCCGCTGACTTGCTTGAGTCTTTGTTCGAATCAGAGGATGCTGCTGTGAATGCTTCGCCGACGGTAAGTACTATTTGTCTGCGAAATGGTTTGGTACACTTGCTCTGCGTACTCACTTTGGCTGTTAGTCGTCGGCACCAGGTGCTCCTGATAACAGCATTTGCCGTCAATCTCTGCGGATGCTTCTGCATGAGGCTAGTGATGAAGCTGTTACTCGAGTCATCGGAGCGCTGTCGAATCCGATTGAGACAGTAGGCCGAGTTACAGTTGGAGTCCAGCTTGCATTCCCGATCCGTGGTTATAAGCTCATGCATAATGAATTCCAAGAAGCTCGTAACCTCTCCGAGGTAGTCCATTCCGTGATTCTAGACTTCAGCGAGGAGGCTGCCGCGACTTCTGCTGAAGACGAGCTGGCGACACTTCGTTCCCAGCCCCACTCCGCTCGTTGTGCTCAGGAGGCTGCCGAAAATTCGCTCACGAAAGAGATCTTGCGTCGCGAGAGTGCTCAGAGCGTTTACAGCTCGGCTCGCAAAGAGCTTGCACAAACCCAAAAAGAAGTCAAACCCCTCCTCAATCACGAGCGTTCTCTGCTTATGGGTCTGGATGCCTTTAACGCGCAGGTCGTTGGACACACTAAAGTCTATCCGCGTCTGAAGAGTCGTGCCCGGATGACTGAAGAAGAGTCCCAGTGTCTCGCGCAATCTCTTGATCGCCGAAAAGAAATCTTCAAGGCTACCGCGGCTACTAGTACTGGTCAAACCCGTCGCCTGAATCGTCTGCTTGCTGAATCCAACGTTGCCGATGACTCGGCAGATGCTCGTCTCAAGCGGCGGAACGAAGATCTTCGAGAGCAAGTCAAGCGCTTGTCCAACGCTAACAGGACTCTCCATGCTCACATCAAATTGGAAGAGATGGACCCCGACGTCTTGGTGCTTGTCCTCGAAGGATCGTCACATCCTGGTTTTCTGCCACCAGCAGACGTTCCGGTGTTCTGACGTGTTCCGTTGACTTCACTTTATCAGGGTTCTCGACCGCCGAGTTGAACTGGGAGCTACCCGAGGTGAGTGGCCAGACTCGCACTATTCTTCCACGCTTGCACGAAACGGCTGATTCATCAGCTTCGGCCGAGGCCGTTGCTGCTGGTCTGGCTCGTGTGGCTTACCGCGAAGGTGATGATCTCGACTTGTCGTCGGAGGATCGTGCTGCCACCGTGCGGCGTACTTCACCCGGTACGTCGTACGTCAGAGGAGCAACTCCAAGTCCACGGCTCGAGCCTCCACTTTCTGCAAACGTCTGCACGATGAGTCTGCTAGCGACGCCGACTCATTGGCACCTACTCCAAAACGTGTAGCCCGTGGTAAGCAACCTGTATCTCACGTCCCATCGCAAATCTTCGACTCCGGTGGTCACTCCACGTGCTACGTCATCAGCATCGGTCAAGACTTCTGGAAAGACCGTGCGGCGTTCGCAAACTGTCTCCAAGAAAAGTCGAATACCCCTCCTAAATCCACGCCTCAAGTCCGATCTACGAAATCTCCAACAAAGAAAAGCAAGTTCCGGATACGTCGGTTCCATCTACACCCTCTTCTTCTTCTGCCGAGCACTCGTTCATCTCCCGTCTTCTTCGATATCTCCGTCCATGGATAATACGTCCTCCGCAGCTGAAATCGTTCACCATTCGTCGGATGCTACTCCGGTCGTTGCTGAGTTTTTGGAACGCACGTCACCAGCTCCTGTACCGGCTGGCGTGACTCATGACCCAGAATGCTGTCCTGGACGGATCGTCCAGTTCGTCAACAGGCTGCCTGGTCGTCATTCCGTTCTGCGTTGCAACTCGAGCTCGAGAAAGCGGCTGGCGGCGAAATCATGGAGCTTGATGATGCTGTAGATCCAGATCGGTCGTCGAGCGACGAGTCTGACGCTCCGGCCGTAGCTCAACTCTCCGTTCCTGTTGTGCCCGAATCTCGGCAGTCGCCGGAATCTGCGTCGGAGCAATCTGCTGCTGATGCCGAAGCCTAACACGCGGTCCAAGCCTTACGGCGTTCGCTGCTTACCGAAATCTCGCCGAGCCGGGATACCGACTTCAGGGCCCCTCAGGCAGCTGCTGACCCTGTTCCTCCTGAAGAACCAGCTTCTGAAGTCGCTGTCGAAATCCCGGCCATCATCAATGACGCTGACCTCCTCCAGTTCTTTGCACGGGTAAATACTGCTGCCTCTTCTCTTCGTGTTGCGTCGGTGTGTTTTGTCGAGATCCAACCGTTTAAGTTGTAGTATCAGTCGAATAGTCTTAGGTCGAGCTCGAGTATTTTTCTTTTCGTCTCATTCCAACGCGTTCATAATAACAATCTGCAGTAGCTTTCTTCGTATGTAATCTTGGACTACATTGCCCCAAGTACAGGTCATTCTTGGTGATAACTCGTCGGTTAGCCTTCGTCACTACTTGGACCATTTGAGGACGATGTTCGCTCCTTTTCTGTCGCGAGTAATCGTAGCGCAAACATCCACACGAGAGATTTGACATAGGCTCCCGCGTAGGCTCGGCGTAACCATTCCATTTCACTTTGAACTCGCGCACAGCTCTTTCAGTAGTCGGCGTGAGTGGTGTCCTGTCGTCAAGAATTGCCTCGACCTCGTACACACCTGCCAGTTGGTCGGGTTGCCAGCTGTCCTCTGGGAGTAATTTTCAGTCGAAGTCAAACCTTGAGTCATCGGCTACGCCTTCTATCAGCTTGGTCGTAGGTCTGCTCTCGAATTCGCAAAACAGGCTTCAGTCTGGAGACGTGCACCACTGGATAGAACCGATATCCGCTGTTGTCTAGCAGCACGAGCTCATAGGCAAACTCCTCCACTTTCTTCTTGATTCGGTCCGTGCCAACGACGGGCCAGTTTCTTGGTGAGTCCAGGTTTCACGCGCTCCATGTTGTGCCAGACACGACTGTCGGGTTCGAAAAGAGATTTCGGCGCCTCGCTACAATCTTCTTGTAGGGCTCGCGAATCGTCGGCACCATGCTCCACGGACTCGTGTCGCGTACTGCGAGGGACAGTCGCTCGCACTTTGCGACTTAATGCCTCGTTGTGTTGCTCGGCTCTCCGTGTCTTTTCTGTAGCTTGGTATTCCTTCGCCATTTTTAACGCAACTTTGTGCTGCCTGTTTACCTTTCGGCGCCACTAATGCATCTGACTGCTTGCTGCCTCCTCGCCGGATCGACAGCGTCATAGCTTTGAGAGTCGTGTGACCATCCCAGCCATGTACCAGGTTGAAGGGTGTCTCCTTTTGCGTCGTATATTGCGAGTTGTTAATAGCAAACACCAGTCGCTCGCGATTTCGTCCCAATCTCGTTGTAACGGGTCTTCGGCTCACACTCTAACGGATTGAATCACAGTCTTGACTGATCGCTCTTGTTGTCCACTGGCCTGCGGCCGATAACTCAGTGTCGCACTCGATCTTGATTGCATCATTTCAGCAAAAGCTTGAAAGGCTTCGCTCATAAATCTTGGATCGCGATCGTGCCTAATGAAGGATGGTGCTCGAATCTTCGGTACACGTTTTCCTCACAAGCTTGGGCAACTCTGAGTGCGTCCGTCTCCACCATGGGCTTAGCGATCACGTATCCAGTGAAAGCGCACTGGAATAGTAGAAGCGCTGTGTTTCCTCATCGGGATTTCGGCAACGGTATCACAAAGTCCATCGACACGATCTGGAATGGTCGTTCGGCTAACACGTTACCGGGCGAGTATCCACGTAGGTAAGGTCGGCTCTTGCCCGAGCTACAGTCCGGACAAGACTTGACGTATCTTTCAACGTCAGCGTTCTTCTTGAACAACCACTAGGTCAACTTTTTTTGCGCTTGGCCTTGACAGGGTTTGTGCCCCAGTCTGCAGCTCATCTTGTGGGCCTTCGATAGGTACGTTCTGTGGTTGGTCTTCGTCGTGCGTGTCTTCCTCTTGGTCTACCACTTCGTCAGCAAACCGGACTCTCTTACAGGCCTTGGCTTGTGAACGAGTCGTCACAATGAGCAAATATGGTTCATCCCGCACGAAAGCGCAAAAGGTCTTGCGTGTTGGTGAGTAGCAGACGTCGGTAATTTGAATAGAGCCTGTCGTCGAAACAGGATTTGTCACCTCCGCGTTGCTCAACTCATCGTAGATCACTTCTGGGATTCGATTAAACTGAGCGAGTACTGCTTTTCGAGTTCCGCTCAGTACCACCTTCGACATCTTTGACTCCAAAGCTTTAGTTGCTAGGGAGTTCAGCGGCTGCATTGCATTCTCGGGTCACATGCAGATACTTGACTGACTTGAGGCGTGTCGTCACTTCTTTGCGGCGACTTAATTGAGTCATCAGAGCTTCGTTCCGACACGCTATCACCCCTAGTGCTTGCTGGATTGCGAGCCTCAAATCATCGACAATGACTACTTCGGTGGCGCCATATTCAAGGGCAGCCAAGACTCAATTGGTCATTCCCGAGTATTCAGCCACGTTGACTGTCGTCTTCTCGAGGTAAGCGCTGGCAGCGAGGACTATCTGCCTTTCTGGACGTCGCCACACAATCCAAGAGCAATTCCCACGCCAGCACTTCCTTTTCTCCTGGATGGTAATTCAGCTCGGCATCCTTCAGGACGCGTCCACAGAAACGCACCGGATGTAGCTTGCCATCGTGCATCGGAGGAATAGTCGAACTATGATCCTACTCATTAGCGACCAACATGATATGGACTTACTTCGACATATCAAAGTGCCGAAGGATTGGTGCTTCCGAAACTTTCTTCTTACATCGAAACTTCGTCAGGCTGTAGTAAGATCTCCACCAGGTGCGAAATCCTCTTCCTTGAGCTGATACAACGCGGCATCATAACCTGGAAAGTCCTGAATGAACCTGTTGTAGTATTTAAGTGCCCCCAAGAAGGATTGCACGCCCTTCTTCGTTCTTGGAAATTCCAGCTCCAGGATGGCTTCCAGCTTCTTTGGGTTCGCTCGTATTCCTTCTCGCGAAACTTCGTGAGATAGGAAAGTCAACTCGAGGTTGAACGAAGATACTCTTCGTAAAGCTCACGCTAATTCGACACTCCTCCATGCGGCTCAACAACCGATCCAAAGTAGCGAGATAGTCTTTAAATGTAGCTCCACCGAAACAAATGTCATCAACAAATGACCTTCGATCGCAGACCGGTACCAACGATGATTCGTTGGGCTCATTCGTCAAGAACATGTTCGACTCGGGGTCGTTGATCAGTTGCTGTACGGGATCCAGAGACGTCGAGTCTTCGCGGGCTGCGTCGAACTTCGTCCTAGGTTTTTCGGGTTGACTTGTCGTCAGTTCCGAATGGTCACTAAACGATTCTCGCATTGCTTTAGCTTGGTGCTATGCGATCCCCATCTTCTTCGCGAAAGCTGTCCATCCGCCTTTCGGTTGCACATATCCCCACAACCATTGCCGATCATGCGTTAATATATCATAGGTGCATATTTTGGCCGAAGGGTATCTTGAGCCATTCGAAGTGCCCCAGAGACCACACGAAGACTGAGATCTTGCGCGCTCTGAGCGTCATCATGCTTGCCCAGAATCCGCTGGCAGCGTCGAATGAGCAAAACCACAAGTGCGCTTCCAAATCCGTCAAGAGATCATCAACGCGAGGCATAGCGTACTCTATAATAGTTGTGAGCGCGTTGACTAGCTTATAGTGTATGCACAATCTGATGTCGATGCCGTTCTTTTTTAAGACTATCACAATGGGTGAAGCCCATGGTTGTCCGAGAAAGCAATCAGGTTGGCTTCGAGCAACGCCTTGAGTAACTTGTAGAGCTTGCCTAAGTGCCTCATCGGAATACGTCTGGCACGCTGTTTGATCGGTGTGTACCCCTGGATATCGATGTCGCACGTCACGCCGTAAGCTGGTGGTGGCAAAGCATTACCGCTCGATATTATAATCTTCGCATAGTTCTTCAGTACTTTCACCAAGTCGGCTTGACGTTGCGGCGACAACTCAGGACTCTAGACGTTGGCGGCAGCGTAGTCGAGTTCGATGACCGGTGCTTCTGATAGATCCGGCAGGAATGCCAGTTCGTGGGCACAGTCCTTGAATTCGATGCCTGCTGCCTTATGTTCATACATATTCCCGTCATGTTGATCCGTAGTTCCCGTACCTTCAGTCGTGAGCACCTGCATGACTGATATGTACGCGCTCTTGAGGATGGCAGTCGCCGAGTTGTCGGCATCAATGCTAGCAATTCCTGTCGGACGTGGTAACGTGGATGCGTCTTCCACCTTCAAGTCAGCAATCGCACTATCTTCTGACATGCCATCTTTGTTGCTTCGGTTACAGGTTTGGCCATGGTCCATATCATCTCCATCAGCTGGCCATGCGACCCCAGTTGAGCCATCGGCAGCTGTTGAGGCTTCTCTAGCTTGCACTAAAGAGCACTGTCGTGATTCATCTAGTCCTGACCAGTCACTTGCTGACTCACAACTATCGCTATCATCCCTCTGATCGCGACGTAGTAGCCGCTTTGGAGTCGGGTAGCGAGGTCTACCAACCGCTGGCGGCTGACGGGCTAGCCATTCCTGATACTACTTCCGTTCCCACGTGTACTGCGTTTTGTCGTTAGCTACACAATACTGCAGTGACGACCGGAGCGACCATTCCTCTTCTGACGATGGCAACCGATATCTCGCAGCGGCAAACGATACCGACAGACGTACGGCAGCCAACGGCTCCTACGGCCGGAGCGAATAGCGAACCCCCAGTTGTGACAACGGCGATCGCGGAAGTGGACGTGAAGATCGATACCCGAAGCCGGTAACTCGTGACGATCGCTACCAAAGTCGACATGAGCGTGACGGTCGACGACAGTACGGACCGTGCGCAGTCTGTGACAGCATGTCGCACTCCGCCCACTTCTGCCGCAGACGGTGTGCACGATGCTGGAAAGTGCGAAGTGCTCCAGAGCCTCACAAACTTCGTCCGTAACAAGGTGGACAAGAAGGATTTCCCCAACGAGCTCCAGACGCTACTGTCCAGCGACCATTTAAACTAGACTGCCCGCAAACGGAAGCTGGGTTGGTCCCAATCGGGCAGTCGCAGCTAAGCGAACCCGCGACGGAAGCAGGATGTATCTACGCGCTCGTGGAGGAGCTGAAATGGGAACGAACTGAACGAGACGACTTTGTGAGCACGACGGACTATGAACAGGAGAGAGGTGAAAAGCTCAGTGGAGGTGAAAAGTGTGAAATGACAGGGGGTGAGGCGATTGAGGATGCTACCAAAGACTGGGTGACGAGTGCAGTCCAAGAGGAGCCGAGCCGAGGTTTTGACAAGGACGTTCGGCTATTACCTGGTGAACGAATGGGGTGGTGGTCGAAACAAAAATACGACAGAAGAGTTCGGATGCGCACGATGATCTACGGCGATATTAACAACTCGAGAACTCAGATACTGTTGGATACCGGAACTAACATCAGCGTAGTCTCAGAGCGGTACGCCAAGAAACTAGGACTTTGGGACAGACCGAACCATGGTCATCGCTTTGGGTTCAAGGAATAACACAAGGAAAGACAGCGACGAGTCGACGTGCTTCGGTTAAAGTCACTCTTGGATGGAAGTGAGTCTATGTGTTTGACGTTTGGATTATGGACCACAACGCTGGAGTCGACGTGGTGCTCAACACCGACTTCATGATTCCAGCAGGAGTGAGACTCGACATATTCAACGCAGCAGCAAAACTCCCAGATGAAGTGATGATCAAGCTGATCAAGACACAAAACATGATCGATGAGAACGAAGGCAAGCACATAACAGGAGGGTCTAGAATTGGACCAAGAGAGTGCTACGAGTTTTCGCTACGGCGTCGCCGACCCTCGCCGTCAACTCACCTTGTATGGGCGAAGCGAACTGAGAAGCTCGCTCCAACAATAACGAAGTTTCGGAGGGGTAACCCGACTCACGTACGACTAACGAATATTTCGAACAAAGTCGCCAACGTCGGACCATACCGCCACATTGTGGTGTGGGTACCGATTGGATTCTTGCCGAAGATAGCCGGATATGTACGCTTGGACTCAACGCTATACAGGGATTGGCAAGTGTTGGCTTACGCTTCTCCTACGGAGTCATAACCGCCATCACCCTCGCTGTCGCTGTAATGTTGCTGGCGAGTGCTCGACCGATTCTTGCAGTCGATACCAGCGTCACTGTCGAAGCGTCTGTCGTCGTCAGCTGTGTCTGCCAGCGTCATCCGCAACCTGTTACGCGAGTCGTCGCGACGGCGTCCGTGATCTCGGTCGTGTCGGTCTCGACGTCCGTAGTCATTGCGCGAGTTATCATGGCGGCGTTCATCATGACGGCGTGAGGTATCCTGCCTTCGTGAGCTTGACTGGGCGGACTCCCGTGAAGCGGCGCGCTCCTATACCTTCAAGATGTCCATGAGCATCCCTTCCAACTCGTGAATGTCTCTAACCCTGACGTGGCACAAACGCTTCTCGAGTCCTCGATCTCCACACGTATCCAAGAATCGTTTGACATGGTCGTGAGCCTTGCGGCTGTGCCCTTCGAGCGTTATTCCGGCATTTCGCGCGTAAACGTTGAGGCGATTCAAGTAGTCGCAGACGTGCTCTTTGTCGCTGTGCTTCGCCGAGTAGTACCGCGCCTCAGCCGATTGATTGTGCTAAGAGCAGTAGTACTTGATGAAGGCTTCACTCAAGAGACCCCACGTCTTCCCGGGCTTTCTCGGGAGTTGTCGGTACCAGTGCGTTGCGCCACCTCTGAGGCTCAGTTCGAAGGGCATGTACCACTCATTAGGCGACGACCGAGTTCCTTTCATCTCGTAGACGAATTCTCGAAGCCATTGCATCAAGTTCTCGCTTCGGTTTCTGAGTCCAGAGAAAAGCTTGGTCTGCGAGAGAGGCCGCAGCATCGCTACCTCAATTCTCGGGGTCACGTTGTTGGGCTCGACTTCTGTCGCCTCACGTATTTGGTGGAGATATTCGCTGACCTCGGTGCCTCTGGCGTAGCTTGAATAGACGTCATCACTGTCCGACGAATCACCGGTATCGCGCGAGCGTCGATCAGTACGTCTTGTAGACCCACGCCGGGTGTCCACGGTTATCTTGGAGCTGTCGGCATGCGTTCCGTTCCGCTAGTCGAGCGTGGGGTCACCATATGGGAATCCTGGAAGTACGGGGAACGTTCACCAGCCACAGAAAAACACACCGTTAGCGGCAGCTGTCTTGGACTTTGTTAGCGTTCTTGGAAGCGGAATTCGTGCAGGGTCAATCGGTGCGGGATGGTTTTGGGAAACGTAGCCAGTCACACCGAATGCTCGACGTAGTTTCTCCTTCCACTTCCACAGCTCTGCTGCAGCCTCCGCGGGAAGCCAAGTTTCCATCTTCGACGGTGACGGTCGTTCCACTGGCTTCAAACCCAGGGCATGTAGGAACAACACGGTGTGTTTAGCCATTTGTTCCAGCGTGGATGACCCTACCGAACGCGAGAGATTGTAGCTCAGATCACCCCACACTGACTGCCGGACAAGCCTCGGTGCGAACAACTGGATCCAGTCGCTCGTCTTCATTTCCTCGTAACAGCGGACGAGGACCTTATTCGCCGCTGGAGTATCACCATTGACAGGCGGTTTGTTGCCCATCTTTTGCTCTGTAACTTGAGCCATCTTCACCGGAGACGATGAGTCTTCGGCTTCTTCATCATAATCATCGTACGCTGGCTCGGGGCCAGCCACTGCGTTCAGTTCATCCGCAAGACTTCATGACAGCGAACGCGTTCCTCCACTGCGTCCCGCCGACAAAATCGCGCCTTCTGGGGTATCCGACGTCATAGCCATAGGGTTGCCAGCCTTCTCTTCCAGGTCATCACAGTAAACGGTGTTCATGTCTTTGTCCATGGAGTCGGATCCGTCCACCGAAACAGCGAAGCTGACGGAGCACTCATCAACCACGTCTAGGCACGGGGTGTCCAGGTCCGCTACCAAGTCCTCGCCTCGCGATCCGCCGGTCTTTATCGGTGTTGCTGGTACCGGTGAATCTTTCGCCATAGTTGTTTTCGTCTTCTCTTCTTCTTGTTTGCTCATAAAGGTCAACCAACCTGCAGGAGCACGAAGCACAGAAGGTCACCACCAATCCCAGGTGGCGGTACCAGTTGTCATGTAGGAACACACTAGACATGTAATAGCACTGTGGTGAAGTGTCATCGGAATTTCCATGAACGAGGACTTACGATCGGGGGGATCATGATACGGCGATTTTAACCGACTCGGTGGGAGGGAACGGAGATCCGGTGTCTTCTGCGGCAAATCTGGCGCCAGGGATCGAAGATCAAGAATGGACGGCCGCGATCGGGCTGTGACCGATCTCGATCAACACAGCAACTGGAGGTCTCAAGGTGACGGCCAAGACCCCTGGAGGAGGGATCAAGACACTAGAAGTCAAGATCTTCGGTTTAAAGACAAGATCAGGCCAATATCGCGCGGACGATCAAGCCGATCAAACTCGCAGGATGGGTCGGAAGGAAGCCCAAAAGTAGATCAAGGCCACGCGGATCGAGGTCCGCTGTGAGTAGTGGAGTTCTAGGCGGGATCGAAGGGTCGGCGATCAAGTTGAAGATCGGCGATCAAGAGGAGGAAGATAGCCGATCTGGATCAAGATCGCCAGCCGAAATCAAGATCGCCGATCAAGACGAAGATCACCAATCAGAGGCAAGATCGTCGATCAAGGGTCGTAGTTGAAGATCGCGAGGCCAGTCGCCCGATCGAAAATGGTGAGAGCCGATCTTATCTGAAGATGGGATATAGGAAGGCGAAGGATGCATGTTGAGATGGGTAGGCAGTAGGTACACTTAGGATAAACATCAATCAGAGCGGATTTTACTTAGAAGTGCGCAAGTGGTTTCCTCGCACCCGGGACGTCTTCGAGACATATTGGCCCGGCCCCAAGTGTTAAAAGGAGCCTTAGGCAGCGGTTATTAGCGTCGTAGTGTAAGATAGTCCGGCTTTAATGTGGGTACAGAATCTGAAGGCCCAGAACTACCCTACCGGGTTGGGGCTTCCTCTGTGTACCGTGTGACCCGCTAAGCAAGCCACCGACTCAGCACTACTAGCCGCGAGCAAAGGCTAGAGCGTTTTTTCTCTCTCAAATATACCCCGCAGTCCCTATAAAGATAGGTACCGGACGTGTTTCAGCTCTGATACGGGGGTGTCGACGTTGTACTCCTGATCGGTACATAATATATGGATAGCGTACAAGCTTATCCAACACACAGCGATGACTCGCTATCAAATACACGACCAAACTACCCTCTTATCTCTTGGCCCTGCCGGATGAACACTAAACTACCACCAGTGGACCAGGGCAGCATTCATTTTTTTTTTTGCGAAATGGGCCAATACGATTGAGTATGTGCCCAACTAACAAAAAGCAAATGAAGCTTCTTCAATTTCGTTTTCATGTCTCAATTTCATCAATAGCATTTGGTAAAACATCAAATTATAATTAAATTCGATAATCCCAATCTATTGCTCACATAATTTAATTTTGAGCATCCCTGCTAATCACAGCATGTCTGCCACAAAAATAAATGTCGAAAGCTCCTTTGCTGAGCAAAAGAATCACCACTCAGCTTAATGAAGGAGTTGGAACTCAATGACGAGAAGCCAAGATGGGATCAAGAAGAGTCATCAGGGTTTGGGACGGATGAAGGTGGAGAAGTTGGTTCAAGATATCTCATCTACACCCCACAATTGATGGATACCCAAGAGATGCAGGCTTTGCGAGCGGCGCTTAACCGAAGTGAGAAGCTGATACTGCAGCAGGGGCACTTGAAAGAATACATACCTCGAAAACCAGCATCAAGCAAACTCCGTCAATGGTACGGCCTACCTCGGCACTATCGAGGAATCAACCGCTCAATAATGTCGGCGGGTCCGTCGTCACGGCCCAAGAGCTCAGATGTGATTACTGGATTAAGCGATAGGAACCAATCGCAAGAGCGTCCAGCAACATCGAGGAGACCGGCTTCCTCTGGAGTCAAGGCGGAGGAGTTTGCGACGATTCTGAAAAAGGAAACACGCCAAGTTCGAGGTGATATCGCTACTTGCGCTTTAAGTGTGACTTTTTTTATATTGTTTTCATTTTGGTTTAACGCAGAACTGGAGCGCCGCTACGGGGATACCAAACGCTCGCTGCTGGATGTATGTAAAATCTCACCATATTCTCGTCGCTGATGTGTCCGGATGCCTAATTTGCTTTTTTGTGTCACATCGCAGTACATTGAAGTTGTTTCGTCATGCAAACCAAATGCTCGAGTCGGCGGCCAGGAAGTTTACGAACAACTTGCTGATCTAATTTCTTTTGCAACGAAGTGTTCTGGACCAGAGTAGGTTATACTTGTATAGGATAACAATGAACGAAAAATAATTCATTCGCACTATGAGCCTGTAAATTACTACTGAAGCATTGCATGATTTATAAAGTAGACGAGCGCTGTGTTGCATGTTAGAAAAACTTGCAGTTGAAGAGCGAGCTTGAATCCGGCTGTTTTCCGTTGAGCTCGATGGTAGCAAACGATGATTCTTGAGAGTCTGCCAGTCGCGCTCGGTGGATCGCAGTAATGATATCACGGAAGGCCTCATTCACGTTCTGCCCAGTCTTGGCCGACGTCTCAATGTACACCATGTGGTGGTGAGCTGCAAACTGACGCGCTTCCTCTGCTGTGACGGCTCTTTGGTTCGCTGGGAGGTCGCATTTGTTGCCGACAAGTGTTGCGTGCAGTCCAGGTTCGGCGGCATTCAGCAGCTGATCAAGCCATCTCTCGACGTCAAGTAAGCTGGCACGGTTTCCAACATCAAACACTAGCAGAGCCCCAGCAGCTTTGCGATAGTAGGTGGACATCATGGCGTGAAAACGTTCTTGTCCAGCAGTATCCCAGATTTGGGCCTTCACGTCGACATTATCGACTTTGACAGCGTGCGTGAGGAACTCCACACCAATCGTGGACGTGAACTCCTCGTTGAACTCACCCTTGTGCAAACGGCTGATCAGGTTGGTTTTACCAACACCTGAGTTTCCAAGCAGAACAACTGGCAGGCAATGACGTTAGTGTTCAATTGTATCCTCCGAGTAACAAGCGATCTTACTTTTGTTGACAGGGAGTTTGCTGGGGCTTTTTGGAGTTGTCGGTGTTGTGTTCGTATGCATCCCCACGGGTTCAGCCCTGCGGGTTTCAGTGGAAACTGGTGGAGGATTCTTGCTAAACTTCGTGCCATACCTGCGAGCGAGCCCAGGAGTACATCTTAGAACTATATATATAAGCTGCCACCTTTTTTTTCAAAAAAAATCAACAAACTTTTTATCGAGTTCTGCATAAAGCAGATGCATCTGGTGGCCGTAGTTCTCCACCAATACGTCCACGTCTTCTAGTTTGTCATGTAGACCTTGTCGAGTGTAGAAGTCCCGGAGGAATTCACGTGGAGTGAGAGTCTCCACGTCGTCGAAAATTGCCAGTGGATTGATGCTCGAGAGGAACCCTTTGGAGGGAGGAGTGGCACATGGTACATAGTCCGCCATCTTTTGTTCTAGGTTGGCTCTCACAACAATGCTCAAGATGAACACTACTCGAGCTATTATTAATAGAAGAAGCGACAAGAATAGCTGCAGTGGTGTCGAAACGACGAGCCACTCCAAATGAATGGAAACTCCTCTTACGATTCCGACCGGGCAATGCGATCTGGTGAAGGAAATGAAGCAGGATTTCCCAATCGGTCAAATACTAATGAAAGCAAACAACACTCGCGGAAACGTGAATTGATAGAGTCGACGTTCAAAACTGAGAGTGTACAGCGTTTGAGAAACATTGAGAAGTGGAATTCCAAATTTGAAAATGAAGCGGGGGACTTTGAACAGCAAGGTAAGACTTAGACGCACTGTTTTTTGTTGTTGTGTAGATAAGTAATACTAAAGTAATATCTCCAGCATCTCGCTTTGAATACGATTTCTCAAAGGCGCTACAGTCCACTGACCACCTTGGAGTCCCGAATCCACTACGTACTGCAATCTGCTTCGACGTCCTAACAAAAATCAGCAACAAATTCCCAAGATTCCAGACCCTCACTCATGTGATGCGGGCGGAGTTGGAACGATCGACTTATATGAATGACTCTTCGCAGACGTCAGCGGTGAGAAGTGATCCCGTTATCCCTAGAAATACTGCAGGTTTTGCTCCCGAGTCATTGAAGGAGTCGCTGGGCCGACGGGCATATTTTACAGAATTGAAGGAAGTACTGGCAGAGAAGAAATCACTGCAGATTCGTTTGTGAGTATACTGCTTGTAACCAAATTGTGAACGTAAAATTTCGGTACTGAGCTTGCTGCAGCAGATCTCGCCTCGATGCCCTCCATCAGTTTTTGTTGAAGAGGTTACGCAACAATGAGCTCATGGTTGATCGCCTTGCAACTCGCTGGGGTCGGTTGGTAATGCGTCAGACACTTGCAGACTGGAAAAAGATCATCATCCGCAAGAAATACTCCCGCGTTTTACTCGAGAAGACTCGCTCGCGCTGGACGAAGCAGCATCTCACGAGGTTATTCCGTCGGTGGAATGACTACGCAGTAGCTGAGAAAGTTCGGAAGTCTAACGAGCAGATCCAGTTGTACCGCGACGGTAAACACGATTTCCAAGAACTCATTAAACGACTACAAGTCCAGATTGAAGCTGCCAAGGTGGAGATGAAAGCCCATCGTGAGCATCTCGACTTAGCTAAACGACACACACTGTCGCTAGAAGAGCTTCTTGCTCAACTTGATTTACGTGTCCGACAAAGTCAAGAACGGAAGCTGCAGAGCATCTCAAACCAATGGGGCAAACTTTGTTTTTCCTTCGTCGACTGCGAATGCGACTACCTCCAGAATATGCTGGACGCTGTGTCGACAGAAGATTACGTTGATGTGAGCGTATTACTGATGAAAGGTGAGGACGATTCCGATCTCCTTGGTCTTCCTTCTGAATTACTGGTGCTTCGATGGATCAACTTCCAACTGGAACAGTGCGGGGGGCCATTTCATCGCTTATATGCTTCCAATTCCGACTTGATCCAGAACTTTTCATCCGACATGCACGGCTACTATGCACTACGCCACATCTTAAATCGCGTATTGACGGTGAAGAAAAAACGCCAGCCTGCAAAGCAATCTAGAATGAAGAGCACGATCTCTCTCCTATCTCGTGCTGTAGTTGACAATGATGCGGCTCCTAGTGCATTATCAAAGCAGACACCATTTCCAACTCGGGAGGAGCTCCGAACTGCTTTAGCAGAACAATTGGATCCTGCCTGTTCAGATTATCTGTGTAATCACGTACTCAGCAATGACATGGCGAGTGATTTAGTGTTCTGCTTGTTTGGATTTCTGGTATGCGAACATCCAAGTCTTTTCACTCAGACATCATCTGGACAATCACCTAATTTAGCGAGTCCATATCCGTGGTATGAAGCGCAAATGGCTCTGAATGACGCGCGATCGATTTGGGATTCTGTCAGAGTGCAATGGAGAGAGCTTCATACTCCGTTCGACGTCTTGGAGGCGGCGAATGCACCTCCAGAAATGACGAGTGCCCCGCATGTACTGACAAAGGCAAATATCGCGCTACAGAATGCTGTGAACATGGTACAATATGCCTGCTCGAAACGCAGTAGTGCGATGAGAGTATGGGGCTGTTTGCAGCGTCGGATTCAACAAGATGCTCTCCGAGTACTTACACGCAGAGGGCGAGAGCAGGTCCCCTTTGAACTGGTTGACCGACGGGTTTGGCGCAACAAGTACATGCTAACTACGCTGCACATTCCCAAGCTAGTGCAAGCGCTTTTGGAGCAAAGTGATAATAAGCAGAGTAGCGAAGAACTAACGGAGGATCTCCAGCTTGTAGAAGAAATTCTAGGAGAATACTTTGAACGACTGCGCCAGGTATACCGCTTTTACGCCAACGTCGACTTCAGTCGAACCTCATGTGGATTTTCTGGGGAAAGCCAGTGGCGCAGCGGGGGGGCTGCAGTCGATGAAGCACGGTTCTTCCACAAGATATCGGCCTGTATGCCGTTGGGAAAGTTTTATTTTTTCCTCAAAGAGTGTCAAATTTTTGGCAAGGCCCGACCGTTCCCATACGATTTTATCCAGAGTGTATTCGAAAAAGTGAGCCCTGATGTTGCGGCCTCCATGGAATCAGCCATCTTAACGCTACCCCTCACACATACGCTGTCTGCTCCCGTAAATGACCTCAGTAGTGTGAAAGGGAGGGAGATGACACCTGCAGAATTCGTCGAAGCGCTGGTTCATATCGTTCAGAGCAACCGCGTGCAGTGGATAGGAGAAAGTGCGGGGCCATTAGCGCAACGATTCAGAAGGTTTCTCGAAGAGCTCGTCTTCCCCTACGCAATGCTCCCTGACGAAGAGAAAAGCAACGTGTTTAGGCCGCAGTTGCTTACGCTCGAATGTCGAGGAGTCTTCACCACGCATCACAAAAAGCTTCGTTCAATTTATTCGCACTTCGTTGCGAGTGAGGTGAACCTTGATACACGCCTTGAGAATCAGGATAGTACTGGGTTGCGAGGATCCTCAAAGCTGCTATCAGCCAATGGATTCGTCAACTGCTGCCAGCACTTTGACCTGTTCCGTGACAATCTGCTCCATTTTGACGACATTCAGCACATTTTGGCAGAAACGCTACAGCTTGAGCGAGAAAGCGTTCAGTTTGACTTGGGTGGCACGGCTGCTAATGCGGAGATAAGAGCTGCCGAGCCAGAACGCAAAGCCAAACTTGGCCAACCTGAAGAGAATGTCTTGCTAACGCTGACTGAATTTCTTGAGGCTCTTGCTGCGGTTGCGTGCTATTTGAACCCCGACGCATTCATGCCACTTGCTCCAAAACTTGACGCATTCTTCAGCGAACGTCTTGAATCAAGCGCCATAACATCGTCTGGAACCTGAAGAGGGAAGTCAGCGTGACGCATCGGTGGTATCACGAACACGTAACCAACTTTATATTTTATTACCAGTGAAGTACCGTATCAGGGACATGTTATAATAGTGCACGGGCCCATAAACTTCATCACGATAACGCCACCAAGATGGAGACTGCGCTCGGAGGTTCGTTCCCGCCGAAGAATTTGGTTTGGGTCAGAATAAAATTAGGTCACGCCACTTAATCACGTGGGAAACAAACCTTGGCAGGCATTTGGCGGGTATTTATTTACTTAGTAAGCGCTTTGTGAGCTAAGTATACTACTCCGACGGACACGCATCTGCCTTTGACAGTGAGGGAAAAGCTTGAGTTCGCACACAAGTGCTGTGGTGCAGAGCTCTGTTAGTGTACTTAGACCACCTTACTTAAGGGTCACCTGAAGAGAATGGTCAAGCTGTTAAAGCAACGTAGAATCTACCAGCATTTTCCCGACTTGCAGTTGCTCGGTCTCCAAAACACTATTCTGGGTAACGAATTGCACCGTGGCGTCTCACGAGATGGAGTTTGGTCTCAAGTATGTACGGGTCTCGACAGTGCCGCGGCCTTCGACCTTATCGCCGACCAGCGTAGTCTTACTTAGGAACTTCACCGAACTGTAGCTATTTCACTGTTGCAGCCCTCGTTTGAACCTTTCGACGATGTTATGCTGCTGAATGAAGGACGGTTCTCTATCATGGACCGACTCGATCTGCTCAGAGTTACTTTGAGCCACTCGCCTTGACTTGCCCTCTCGAGAAAGACGTCGCCAATTTCTTCTGCGAGCTTGCTACTCTAGAAGAAACGCAGTACGAACGGGTCCATCGATCGGGGGTAAGCACCCGCAAGTTTCTGGCGAGTATGCCAATCTATGGTTGCAGTCACCGCTGTTTCAGCAGAGAAGAACGGGAAGCAAAGGTACAGGAGTCTCAAGCCTCTATCAGTGAGATGCCGCAGTTCAGGAGTGAAGATTCAGATTTCCAACAGAGCTTCTGGTCAAGCCTATGGACTGACCAAAACGCAAGCTATCATGGTCCAGCGGAACGATGCCTTTATTAAGGTGGTCGTTCACCTTCGGAAGTCTGTTCTATCTACTGGACATGACAGACACACACGATGTCCGAAGTACTGAGTCGACTTTCGTGAGGCTCTAGCGTTCTCGGCTTTTCTCCACCAGGGATCCGACATTCCCGATCCTACCAAGTACGACACTGCGGCTGCATGCGTTTAATTACTAGGAATGAACGATATGGCGGACCAGATCATTCGCGATAGTTCGCTCGAGAAATGCAGCGGCTTACGATCGGTGTTGAGATGGCTGCACAGCTAAGTGTTCTCTTCTTTGATGAGCCAACGAGTGCGCTCGATGCCCTATGTGCCAAGACGATTGTGGACGCGCTGTGTTGTGCACGATATACCACCAACCTTCATCGGTCATGCATTCTTCCTCCTTGATCGTTTGCTGTTGATGAAGCGCGGTGGGGGAAACAGTCTACTTTAATGACCTCGGACGTGGAGGAAGCTTTATCATCAAATAATCCCCCCCCCCCTCCTCGCGTGGAGATTTGTCCCCTGTACGCCGTAACGTTCTTTGCTGTACGCTGGGAGATTGTGTTTTGTGATTCTGCAGTCCTTAGTTCTACCAGCGGAAGTTGACTTTTCCTGTTTTAGCTGAAACACGGTTTTAGATTGTCGTTGTTTAGGTGGTCCACAATATTAATAGTGTAGTAATATATTACTAATACTATAGTAGTCCTTCTCTTTCGTCTCGCTAATATTACTCGAGTATTAGTTTGTAGACGGTAATACTGGTCTAACATAGTAGTTTAGCGAAAATTCATTCTACTATCAATCCCTTGTGTGGGTAAATTAATATCCGTAGTTACTAAGGTACATTGTTAAGGCCTTACTGTGCAAAGTGATTTTCTACTATGCAATCCAATGCTAAAAAATAAAATAAATAATTCAAATTTCTTCCTGAAAATAGTTGGTGACTCGGGCCACCGCCAATTGGTTCACTTCTTGCTTTGCGATTGTTGAGATTCCATATGTGTTCGTTGGATCTTTGGCGTTTGTGGTCGTGTACTATTATGTGGTAGGCTTCGTAGGATTTTCAGAGGCCGTTCTGTACTGGATCAATTTGTCGTTTTAATTACACCTCACACAACTTGCGGTGTTCTCATCACCGAGCATGGAGGTTGCGACTATCTTCGGCGTTCTGATCAACTCGATCGGCCTCATGCTGCCTGGCTTGAACCCTCCAGAGCTGCAAATTCCCCAAGCGGATCTACGATATTGTGCCACCTATCTCAGTACTACATGTAGTAGCCATTGTTTTCGGTGACTGCACCGACGGCCAACTTGCCTAGATCTCTCATGCTGCCGCTACCGGTGGTACTGATGGAGCTAGGTCGCTGGACTTGTCGGATTACCCGTTAGGTTGCCGATCCCTGCTAAACGCACCAGTGAGCAGGCATCCCGATAATAACATTGCAATGATATTGGTGGCACTAGCAGAAATAAGATATTGCATCTAGAAATAAATTCCAAGAAATATATTATTGGAGGCAAAAGAAGTGTATTGAATGAGTATCAACTTCACTACAGCTACATGATCCCTACGCTTTACTCGACGCGCGCCACGGTTCCAAGTAGTAAAAAGAGAAAGTTTGGTGCATGTTTGAGAGAGAGGTCGGCAATTCTAAAGATTTGACTGGTAATCTCGCTTTTGCAAGATAAAACAAAGCAACTTTTTACGATAATGAAGTATTTTATAGAATGAGCAAAATAACTTACTGACCAAAGTGAAAAATAAATAACTAAGTGTGATTATTGTACTGAAGTCGCAATACAATGATTATTTCGGAATGGTGGCCAGTGAGTGTAGGTGAGGTGGTCCCGATCAAGGCTTACGTCCAGGAGATATTTGGTGTCAAGAACGAACATATTGCGCAGTACATGGGGATCTTCTTAAGCAATTTGAAAGCTTTTCGAGTGCCAGCGGCTAAAACTACCAGCAAAAGTAGCTTTTATTTAAAAAAGTTTTTTCGATTTTCGATTTACTTCGAGCTATTAAAACTGCTTCAAATCTTCAACTTACCGACATTAGCATGGAGCGGCGCGGCGTTGGCAAGCGACTAACGGATGGCCAGCGCGTGGAGATCCTCAAGCTGTTCCAGAGCGAAACAGCAGTAACTGAGGCAGATGTGGCACGGCGCTACGGCGTCACGCGGTCAGCCATCTGGCGCCTGCGGCGCTCGGGCCAACATATCCTCGAGCGGTACCAGGAGGGCGACCTACAGTCTCGCGATGGACGCCGCCGCGGCGCCAAAAACAAAAGCGCAACCAACACAAGTGCCGTGCCTCTCGCTCCCCCCGAGATGCTATCTGCCTCAGCGTTTGCAGTGCCAAGTACCAGCCCGATGCAGCCCATCTCGACCCTCGTGCAATCCACTGCAGCCGTCCCGACTGAATCAGCCCAACAGCAGCCGACCCACAGTCTGGAGGTTGCCACGCCGCTAACCTACATGTCTGCCAAGGCCATTGGCAGCGTCCAGTCCCCCGGACTTATGAACTGGGAGCGACTGAGCGGTCACGGAGACGAGGACGTCTTCGAGGTGGTGAATGACGGCATCTCTGTCTTACAGGAGGGCAATTACAAGATCAACGTGGACCTACAGCACAGCCAACCGCGAGAGAACTACAGTGTCGTCTTTAAGGTCTGGCATAACAAGTCGCTACTAGCCCAGTGCTCGTGTCCGCTGCGTACCAAGAAGGAGATTTCACTCAGTTTATTGGAGGTGCGCTGCCAGCTGCCGCCGCTGGCCAATCTGCGCGTCGAGTTCCTGGCACCCGGATTCGCCTTTCACGAGAGCCGCATCGTGCTGCGTCTTGTGCAGTAGCGTCAGTAGTAATACTTAGAACATTACGCCGGCAGTTTTTTTACTTTCCGTAATTTACCACCGAGAACATTCCTAGAACGTTCTTCGGGCCAGCTGTTATTTAACGACGCGACCTCTCGACCACCTGAGAGCATTAGAAACGTCTTTTACATATTAGGGTAGCCGCTCGACCACTGAGAGAAAGAGTATCGCTACCTATCGGTTCCTGGGTATGGAACTAGTTCTCGGAACCGTCACTGATGAATCAAATTTGAATTGATCATTTAGTGGAAGTACCAATTCAATTTGAAGTCAATTCATTCGTAGCGTGGACCACACTGGGCAAGGTCTTTCTTGTTTGCTTCTGCCAGTGCGAAAAAGAACAACATCGGCAACCATGACCGCAGCAAACGGCAAGAAGAAAGACCACGAAGACGTGCTTGCGCGACTGGTGCGTGACCTAGAGTCGAAGAAGACTCTGTGCCGTGTCAAGGACTACGCTGGTGTGTCCCTTGAGCAGCTAAACCAGCACGTGAAGAAGCACGGTCCGTTGGTCCATCCAACACTTGGCGAGCAGCCTGGCTTCTTCGTCGACGAAGGCCGATTTGTTCCATTTCGGATGGTGGTGTTCGGACGCAGCGTGATCGGACCAGAAATTATCACTGTGCTCAAGAATTGGGCCAAGTGGAGTGGCCATGGTGGAAGAGTGACAGATGCGCAAGGTGAATACGTGCTGGATGGCACAACGCTCCGGGTCCCCGATGTGGCGTATGTGCCTCGAAATGATGCAAGGCAGCTGACCGAAGCTCAACGATGGACTCGTGGTGGAGAACCTTTTGCTCCGACGTTCGTGGTGGAAATCGACACTCTCACTGGTCCACATTCCAAGTTTGATGCTCTCGATCACAAGATGCGGCGCGAGTACTTTCCTCACGGTGTGCAATTGGGATGGCTCATTGATCCAAAGAACAAAATCATGTACGAATACAAGCGATACGCCCGAGGAAATCGTCTTGTTCGACGCGTTGGCAATAGCGCGTGGAGAGATCTTGATGGTGGTACCGTTCTTCCTGGCTTCACTCTTAATTGCGAAGATTTGGACGATGTGTTGGACCAGGAATCCGGATCGTCATCGGAAGAAGAAGTTGATTTGACTTGCCCAGAGTATGGATGCACAGAACGATTCAACAGACGCGGTGCGTTTGCAGCTCATGCTGAATGGCACCGTGCTGGAAGTGCTAGAGCTCGCCGTAGGGCAAACCGTGCGAACCATTAATTTAAGTGAAGTTTTTCACGTTAGTAGACGCAACGCTTTTTGATATCTTGGATGTCATAAGAATAAAAAAATTAATAGAACATTATGCCGACAGTTTTACATTTATTATTGTTTTCTCAAAAAATTAAAGGGGTATGTATATAGATACCACTAACAGATCATGTCGTTCGAACTTACTTTTGGAAAATACAAGAACAAGCCTATTGAGGAAGTCTATTCTTCCGATCCCGGCTATTGTCGATGGATGCATAATCAACCCAGTCTTAACATTAGCGAGGATATCAAGATATTCCTACACTCCAAGTTTCTCAATAATGATAATTCGTATATGATATGATGCCTTGGGGTAAATACAAGGGTAAGACTCTTAAGCAGATCAGTCGTATGGATCCAAATTACATCGACTGGCTTCGCAAGAGTGAATTTGTAATTGAGAAATGTCCTAAGCTTATCAAGGAACTTAACTAAGAGACCAATTTTTTTTTGTTTCATAAGATCGTACTTCAAAATATTTAGAACCTATGCAGTGGTAAAATCTAAAATTTCACCCGTTAGTCTATCGAACGTTAGCTCTTGCTCACTGATCACAAGAACCAATAGATTTACACCTTGACAGCCTGCGTTGGTACCCTGAATCTGAATCGACTGAGGTACATCGCGCTCTGTCAGGCGACTGACATCAGCGATAAGCATGCGGTTAGATAGCGACCAAGTCTGGTAGTCAAGTAGTCCATTAACAAGCTCAGGAGTCAGATCACCGTTAATGGCTCCAATCTTAGCAACCTCATTAGTGAAATGGTGGAAATCATAGTCATGACTGATATCGAATACCTGCGTCGAGCCGATGCGGACGTTGAAGTTGCGAATCGAGGAGCCTGGCTGTAGCGTCCAAGGAGCCGAATCGAAGGGGCTTTGGAATTCCTGTACCGCTGCGGTGGCGAAACTACTTGTCTGCTCAACGAATGGAAGTACAACTACGTATTTGGCATTCTTAACGCTTGTCGAAAGTTGTAAGTCGAAAGAAGCATTGAACTGAGTCGATTGCTTACCGATACCAGCACGCTGGTAGAACCATTGAGCGTAGCAGTCATTGTATCGAACCTTCTTGACAGGCTTCGAAATAATAGCCTAAGGGTTCTCGAGATGTACAAAAGGCACATAGAGGCGAGCAGTCGTGAAAGGCATGTAAGTTCCATCAATAGTAGGCTCAAGTGCATTAACAACCGCTCCCCACGAAACACTGAAACCAGCGGAAGTAGCTAGAACACTCGCCATAGGATTACCTGTAGCAGCGCTGGCGACCATAATGGGCAACTATTACCAGAGGCAAGGGTAGTAGAAGTTAGCGACATATTCTTAGAAGCATCCACAGCGACAACAGCAGTACCCTGATTCACACGGAAACGGAGACGGATCTGAGGGTTAGCCATGAGGTCAAGCTCACGGAAGATAGGGTGCAAGTCCGTTAGTTTGATCTTGAGCATGCAGTTCCAAGTACCCATAATTCCATTAGCAGTAGTTACACCCGAAACGAAGGCACCACGAGCGGTTTGATTTGAAATGGTAGTAGAAACAGAAGCACCACCAACTGAAGGCCAACTGGTAGAGAAATCGGCACCTGAAGTAGGAGGGTTCGATAGTAATCGCTTAACAAAGCCATCGTTAGGGATAGTTGCTCCACCTTGAGCCTGTACTCCGAGCGAGCTGGTGAATGCGGTGTTGTTGGAGTACGCATCACCAACTGTAGCAGCAGCTGCGCTGTAAAGTACTGATTGATCGGCATCAGGGAATAGGAAAGACTCAGCTCCATGCTTTTCAACATACTGAGGACTATATCCAGTTTGAGCACGAACATTGTTCCAGAACAGTTTGTAGTCAGCCATAGATACAATGGTCTTACCATTTAGCTCGAGCGACAACGAATCAATGACATTCCAATTGCCGCACTTTAGTGTAGTACATAGACGGTTAGCAGCAGTAGTTTGGGCCGTAGCACCATTCTTCATCGAGACCTTGTATGGAAGCATAATTTAAGCATCACGGAGCGAAGCAAATCCTTCGTAGCCGTTAAGCTGAGCCGTAGCATCAATTGTGATAACACCATTATGATACGAACCCTGATTCAGGTCAATAACAAAAGGCGTACGCTTGCTGGAAGATACCTCGATCTCCGGGTCGCTCTTTAGCGAGCTGTGGTACAAATACTGGTCGGATAGTTGAGTTTCACTCATCGTTGATTCTATATGGATCCTAATATACTTTGCGCAAAATAATTATTATATCTCAACTTATTAAGCCCATTACCAGCGATCATGATCTCATTGAACTCGCAGAGCGGTTGAATGTACATCTGGATGATATATTCGAGTCAAGTGAGATAACAAAGCCACTCCCGAAGAAAGGTTCATATCTGATTTTGTTGCGACAACCTGATATGAATGTAGGACACTGGACGGCTGTTCATGAGTCGGTGAATACAATCCAAAGCAATTCCAAGGTACGTATGGTGATTATTGCGGTGTATGGTGTATGCTGTGGTTAAATTGCAAGCAAAAAAATAAGATGAATCTACTAAATTGATTCAAGGATTTGAGCTTAACTATTCTTTAATAAAATGTTTCAAGCTATATAACAATAATGTTTCGCGAACTAACTATTTCAAGCGACGTACCAGCTTCAAAGCTGACCAAAGCTTTCAAGACTGGTAGGCTAAGCCTGACAGCTGATCAACTCAAGGGTAGCGGCTCCGTTATCCATCTCCACCCGGCTTCTTACGAAAAGGCACTCAAGGCTCACAAGTCTGGACGTGGTGTTAGACTCGACATCACACGACACGAGGTCAAAAGGGGTACAAGAGGGCCCAATGAGGCTCTGTATGGAGTAAAATTTGGGAGGTATCAAATCCGCCTTTAATCGCGAAGAATTCTGGTTTGCTAACCCAAGCGGCCAATGCAGCTGTCCCAGTAATAGCAACAGCCTTAGGCGCTCCTCAAGCAGCTATCCCAGCGCGAGCAGCAATCCGTTCTATGACAGGCATCGGTGTTTATGACAGCGATAGTGATGTAGATAAGGAAGGTGGTCGTGTCTCAGTAGCTGACGTTAAGAAGGCAGCTAAATCCGCGCTTGGTTATGCTAAGCGAAAAGGGGTTTTAACAGATGCGGTCGATGCTGGAGAACGATACCTACTTTGCAAGGCAACCAAACCAGAACATGAACATCTCGTCAAGTCTCTCCATGGCGAAGTCCGTCGTCGCTATGGTGTTGGTGTAGCCAAGAAGGGTAGGAAATTTGCGAAGGGCTCGCAAGAGGCAAAGGATCATATGGCAAAGCTCCAAGCCATGAGAAAAAAGGATAAGTTCGGAGGAAGTTTCAGATTGTAAGAAAAAAAAATAAAGCGATCAGCTTATTTTTTTTGGTCTCAACAGTAGCATGATCGATACTGAAGTATCACGGAAGATTACCTTTTTGTCGTTCTGGTTAAAGATACTGACTGTGATCGTTGATCGCGAACCATTATGACAATTCATCCAAGCATACTGACTGGGTTTGTACGAAATCAATTTTCCAATTTCAGCATCACCTCTATCAAATGCACTAACAATATCACCTGATGCAACATACTCATTTTTAATTAAATCGCAACGAACGATGTATGAACTGGTGGGGTGAATCTGTGGAATGATGTTCGACAGCTGAGCGCTGGCTACGGTAGCAGAAGCTGATGTATGAGTACCCGCGGTCAGGCCTAATACCTTTCCGAATTCAGCATTATCGGTGATTAGACGTGGAACTCGTGTAGTTGTCGGCAATCCAGTACCACCAGATGAGTATAGACCTGTAGCAGGTCTTGTCCAAGTACCACCGGTCGTCGGTAAAGTTGTTGGGGTTGGAGAGAAATTAATCTGACACGCGTAATAAACACTGTTCTCACTTACTTTCAGGTAGAAAACATTTTCCCCTGATGGATTGATCAAGTACGCTCCAGCATTGACGAGAGCAGTCTGGATTGATCGATTGATATCATCATACGAGTAAATACCGTCTTGAAGACTGATACTTATGGTAGAAGTAGTAGCAGCAGTAGGTACTTCAACTTTGAATGTTGTGTTCTGGAACTGAAACGAATCAATGTTGTACTCACTATTGTACATCGTGATCGATTGGATAGCGCAGACTACATCACGGAAGTCAGCAGCTGAACCAGGAAGCGAATACTTCCAAGTTGAACTCGTTCCATCTTGAACGAGATTAGTACTGTCCAGTTTCAGAAAGCTTGCCATTGTAATAGTATATTTGTAAGATCATATTTAAGCGATAAATGTCTTAAAATATAAACGACTTTATATAGATATGATTGGACGAGTATATAAGATTACGAACACGGACGAAAACATCGTCTACATCGGTAGCACTACTAAGACGTTAGAAGAGAGATGGTCGCAGCACGAATATGACTACAATAAATGGTACTGGGGTACTTGTAAGTATAAGTGCTCAATCTATATTCAATTTCGTGATTATGGAATGGATACATTTAGTATTCAACTCATTAGTGAGCATGAATTTTAGAAAATCGCAGTCAGTTGTATGAGCAAGAACAGTTGTTCATTGATCGTACGAGATGCATTAACGAGCAGCCCGCATACAAGAGTGAAGAAGATAAAAAAGAATCTAAACGACGTTATCGCATAGCCAACAAAGCCCACGTCGATGAGCAGAAGCGTCAATATTATCAAGCAAACAAAGCCGCAATCATTGATAAGCAAAAGCGCTACGTTCAAGAAAACAAAACATCTATTGAAGCGAAGCGAAAGGAGCGTATTCATTACGGATGTGGTAGTCGGTTTCAAAGGGCAGGCAAAGCAGAGCATGAACGAACAGCTAAACACCGACGATGGATTGAGGAACAAAGTTAAAGATCATCAGGATTGATTACCTCACTGAAATTGTATCGCTGACTTTTCACACTATCTAAGACCAATATTTGTCCTTTCCCACGTGAGATTGCCTTATTATGTGCAATCATCATTTTTTTATCATCGATTCCGGGTATATTGAAGTCTCGAACTACCATCTGTAAATCACGCTTGGAATTGGCTTTAAGGATCGCGACATATTCTGAGTTCAAACGCAGAAGTTTATCCGTTGCAAAGTAGCTGTGTGCGATGAATATCGTACTAAGAAAATGGTGTCGCCCTCTTATGAAGAACCCGCTAAATATTTTTTTTTGCAGTAGCTTGTCCGCGCCGTAGTCATCAATAAGAACTAATTCAACTTTTGTACTGTTTATCGGAGTGCTACGAACGTTATCTACGTTTGGAGGTTCGTCATAGAATGTGATAAAGCCATCAAGCTTTTCTCGAAGAAAATCGTATATAGGTTGATCTTTATTGCGAGCAATTACATGCAGGTGGGCGAAAACATTGGGCCAATGTTTAGAATATACATCACTAAATTTGTCTTGCCGGAATAACTTGGACCCCAAATAAGCATTCTGAACAAGCTTTTGATATCTAATTCTGGAATTGTTTTAACAGAAACCCCTCGGTATCGTTTTGAAATATCATTGTCGTAGTTCGGTATAGTGCTCATGATTATCATCTGATCTATATAGGATCAAACAAAATGAGTTCAGGTTTTTCATATCCGCAACCAATTTTCCAATCAACATTAAGCAACTCATTCTTGATTCGACTAACCTCGTGAATGATCCATAGCTTTCGCCGAAGCTTTGCAAGCTCACGATCCTTTTCTATACAGTGAGGACACATATTTATCTATATATCAAGTCATATCTCTCTCAAATCTTAGAAAAAAGAGAAAAATAAATATACATGAGCCGGTGCTTAAGAGTATGCCTCTATTTATCTATTATCAATAGCTGGAGCTCATTTTTTTCTTCCAGTACTCCTTCTCAAGAGTTGACATCCGATTCTTATTGATCAGGCGCAAATTATCTTGAGGCTCCCATGAGTCAGGCTCATTACCAACCCGCCTAACTAAATATTTGAACTTACCCGAACGCATCTTTTTGTGTTCTAGGATCTTCTCGGCTTCTAAAATATCACCCCTGTTAATTGTGGCATCTGTGGTCTATGTTTTAACAAATTTAAGATCATTTGGTGCCTTGTAGAGGGTATGATCATTTTATGAACGGATTTGGACTCGGTAGCCATCAATTCCAACGATTTTATAGACTGCTTTGCTCCATCGAGCAGCTTCTTTATCAAATGTCTGCTTCTTGAGACGGTATAATACGCTTGATCCAATCTCAAACTCCTTTTCAATTCTATCAGCTTTCACTTGATTATGACTCAGATCCGCATCCATTACTTTTCCTTTGCTTCATTTGGGGTCATACCAATTGAGCGGTGAAACGTGGTATTGTAGTTTTCGATAACGTCGGCAATAACCTTTTGCGTAATTCTGCTGGGAGACATCTTAGTTAGTCTCTGCTTTAACGTTCTGTTGAATCGCTCGATTTTTCCCATTGTACCGTGATCACCGGGATCGTTGTTGTAGTGCTCAATTTTCTTGGATTTGAAAAATTCTTGAGCCTGTGAGTTCATGAACTCTCTACCATCATCCGTTGTCAGGATATCAACTTTGTGGAGGCGAACAAACGCTTTAAGCGCTGCTAATACAGCTGGCGCAGTCTTGTTTGACATGAGCTTTGCGTAGCCCAACCTTGAGTTGACATTGATAGCTGTCAAAACTGGTCGCTTCTCCCAAAACGCAAGATCCATTTGCCAAGAATTGGGGTTATGCGAAGCTATTTTGAATCCATCGAATCGCTTCTTCTGCTCCTGGAATCGTTGAATATCGGTCTGACTGGAATACCAATCCTTTACGATTTTGAGTGTTATCTTAGAATCGAATTTCTTTGCCTTCTGATACAGTGCATGAGCCCCGACAAAACCGGTTTTTGGATCATAGCAGAGTTTTGTTAGTAAATCTTGAAACGACATGATCCTATATTTTATAGCAAAAAAAATGGTCAGACTTAGAAGTCTGAGCATCAGCTAAATATACCCCCTTAGATAGTAAGTGGAATCGTAGAAATGCCGTCCAATAGTACCTGTCGCTTATCGTAGAAATATGAAAGGGCACTCTTTGTTTGAGTATAGGTTATGATAGATTTTGTTTCTTTCGAAAGTCTGAACCCCTTGTTAGTCCCTTGAAGTGTGATGCGGTCCCGTACAACAGTCTCAAATCCGTCAGGGTTAAGGAGACAGAACATCTCCACCAGCTTATCAATTTCTAAAGCTGAAATAGAAAGAAGACAAAAGCTGACTTAGTGACGCACGAAATGTCCTCACTTCAGAAATTGCCATGAGAGTGAACAGCGTAGATGAAGAACTTCATCTCAAGAGTGGCAGGTATGATATCACGACAAGCAGCGGTGTGTTCGACGCCCCACGAACTTAATTATGCGAAGATGGGTTGAGGGGGGGGGGGGGGTACATGTACGTTGGTCGCGCTTCGAGGTATGCTTCGATCTATATTTACACCTTTTGCTAACAAACTAATCGCACATAAATTTATTTCGCAGCAATACGAATTCATTACGACTACACCTCAATGCATCACTGAGTTGGTCTTTGTTTCGATGCATTGGTGTCTGCGAGCACCTACCTAACAAATACATTTTAGAATCCGTTCACAGGTTGAAAAGTGGTTATTGTAAAAAGCAGTTTCTTGCAGATATGAAAGCAGACACTGCGGCTGCGCAGCAGGCGGAGGAGATGCTTTGAAGGTTAGACTTAGTCCTTTTAGAGTTTTTTGTTTTTGTTTTTGCTTCTTGGTTAACATCTTTTAACCTTTAAGCCGTGTTTGCTTTCAATACGTTACTCCTACACTAGACAGCTCACACCAAGGACTCAAAGCAGGTCTAACAGGATGGATGCATGGCCTTATCTACTGCAATCAATATAACGAAATTAGTCATGAACTCACGTACTACGGAACTAGAACTCCGGCTTGTATTTTACTATGTAACGTCCAATTTAGGAACTTGTGTTGGGAATAGTATTTTTTTATTAAATTTACTAAAAATCAGCACACAATATTCATGGCCCTGGATGCTGAAAAGAAAAACATTTGAAGTTATCCGCCTTCAATATTTAGTAAATCTTTTTGGGAATCTATCGAAGGTGCTCCCAGCCCACATTCTCTAGTACTGGGATAGCAGTACGCCGAAGGTTGCTGTGGCCCAGTCCAGATCGTATTAATATGAAGCCTACTTTGAAGGATTTGACTACGAATCTGACGTCGGTAACTGGAGCCCGTTACTGAACCAGTGCGATTTTGATAAATACTTTTCTGAAAGATGTATCCATCACTTTAAAAATGTCGGGGCTTGCCGCCTTCGAACGTTGCCGGGACATCATGTCGCGGTCACCCCAAGTCCAATCGGGTCGTGAGTACTTCAGGAAGATGCCGATCGGAGAAGAGTAGAGTAAAAAATAAAAATTAACTTGTTTCTGCTTGTTTGTTGTTGTCCTTGTCAAATACTCGAATACTTCACAACTGACCTTAGCCTTCGGTGGCGCCCTGCCACCCTGTAGCACGCCAGATTCCTCTACCTGCCTCATTTCTTCTTCCACTCTTCACCCCTCCTCGGTTCAGGCTCACGGAAGGTCACGCAGCGTCCTTGCCTTCTGTTCTCGGCATCCAAGGTGTGCCTGAGTGTCCCTTCACCTCGTGTCGTCTTCCACGTGACTGCCATCTTGAAATGGCTACATTTGGTACTCGGTACCATGTTGGAGGGGCTCGAGCGAAGCCACTGGTTCGGCCACCTCGCCAGTGTACTGCACGACGTCCTTCGATACCCCTGTCAGTCGGGCACCTCACAGTGACCTGCGACAACCATCCCCAACTACTGGTTGGCGTCCCCGACAACCACTGCCAGGAACCCAAGTCGAGGGTCGCTTAGTAGGATCTCGAGCCACGTCTACGTTCGCTTCAATATGTCCGTTGCCTCGGACACTTACAGACGCGAGTGGCCCCTTGTTGTTGTCCATCCTGTCCTTGGCCTCACATCGCAGGCGCGACACTCACGCTCGCCCACCTTTCTCGTCCTTACGCGGACCTGTGGTGTAGCGGGATCAGCCAAAAATCTGGTTGAGGCCGATCTCCACTCACTCACTGCGCCCAGACACCGACTAACGGAGGGGCCCTCCCGATGATCCGTGATCAGCTGAACTTGGTCTCACCTTGTGTACCCGTCGGCGTGCTGGATCTGCGCTCTCAGGGATCCGAAGGTGTCCGATCAGTGAAAAACTTAAACCGTCCTGACGGGAAGCGGGATGTGTGGGGCAGCGCGGAACTTCTTCGCTCTGCACCCTTGAGATAAACCCTAAACAGGGTCCGATAAGGGACGATCGACCTTGACCTAGGGGTTTATGCCTATTCTAAGCACCGAAATGCCTAAATAAGCGTGTTCCTTGTTCTTCTTCTCCTTTCCGGGTTGCTCGCCGTTTTCAATAGCGGGATCGTTAGCCTTGAGAACGAATCTGACCTCCAGTCAAACACCAAAGTCTGGATAATCAGGAACTTGTACACTTAAAGTAAGGAAAACTAGTGTAGGTAAATCTGGCTAATATATTAACCAAAATCTTACACTACGATGCTAGTAACCTCTACCTAAGTCTCTTTTTAACACCTCGTAACGAGCCAATATGTCTATAAGACGTCTCGAGTGCGAGGAAGGCCACTTGTGCACTTCAAAGTAAATTCCGGTCTGATTGATGTTTATCCATGTGTACCTACTGCCCACCCATCTCACCGTGCATCTTGTGCCTTCCTATATCCCATCCTCGGATAAGATTGGCTCTCACCATCTCCGATCGGACGAACGATCTCGCGATCTTCAACTTTGACACTTGGTCGCCGATCTCGCTTCTGATTGGTGATCTTCGTCTTGATCGGCAATCTTGACCTTGCCTGTCAAACTTGAACCTGATTGGCGATCTTGGTCTAGATTGGCGATCTCAATCCTGTTTGATGAACTTCGCCAAGATCGTTGACCTTCTTCCTCAGGATCGCCGATCTTCGACTTGATCGTTGATCTTCAACATAATTACCGGCCCTACAATCTCACCTCGATCTCCACTAACCGCAGCTGATCTCAACCCGTGGAGCCTTGATCTTTGTCTCCTGACCTCCTTCCGACTCGTCCCGCCAATCCGATCAGCCTAACATTCCAGACGATCCTGACCTAATCTTGTCCTTCCGCCATAGATATTGACTTCTAGCGTCTAGATCCCTCTCCCAGGCATCTTGGCGGGCATCTTGACGCTTTCAGTCACAGTGTTTGAACTGAGATCGGTTGTGGCCCGATCGCGGCTGCCTGCTTCTGATATTCAGTCTCTGGCTTTAAGTTATTCACGGGCGACACCGGATCGCCAGTCCCTCGCCCCATGGTGGTTGAGATCGCCATATCTCGATCCTTCTCGATCGTAAGTCGTCCTTCGGGGGAAATTCCGATGGCACTTCACCACAGTCCTTCATCGTCGTAATCCTGCCATTCGCCACCACCGAGAGCGTCGTGTCGTGCAGACGTTCTTCGTGCTGCTGCAACAGCTTACTGTAGCCACCACTAGCCACCACCACCCCACTAAAGCCAACCGTTGATTCCGAGAACCACCACCATACGCCCACACCTATTATAAGTGCGGCCACGCCCTTCCATCCCATGAGCATTCCTTCCAGGATGCCGAAACCCAGTTTAGGCAAGTGTACGACCATCGACAGGCATAGCATTATAGCCAGGGAACCCCCAAAGACGAAGTCGCCAATGCGGCCTCCCATAGCCGCCACCGCCTCGCACGTCGCCCAGCTATACTGCCAACCGCTCCTCCAGGTTTCCTGGACGGCGCCTGGCGTGCACACGCACACCGGGTGATGCCACGCCATCCACCACATAAACACCATCCTGCCACCCGCCCCGAATCGCTTCTAGTCGTCCCGCAGGACAGCGATCGGGACGATGAACAGCATAGTTAGCGTCGCGCACGCGTAGTCCTCGGGGCTGCGGCGCATAGCATCGGGACTGCGCACAGCTCCCATGTATCGCTCTCCACACGTGATTCCGAAGAAATAAACGTTGGTCCTTAGCTCAAACACGCTGCTCACGAAGACCATCAGCACGCCGCGCACAGGCGTCGTAACTGCAGCGGGGCTGCCGTAGCTTTAGCGCCAGAGGAAGACGTTCGACTCAAAGAGTCCTTAATACAAAATTCCTTATCCGAAGGAACTTTAACACAGCCCTCATACCAGGCTCAAGAGTTACTGACTCGAAATATATTTTTGCACCAAAATCCGAAGTGTTTTTATTATCTTTATTGCGACCAAGCCGCTATCTATGTTTAACTATATAGTTAACTCTAATCAAATGTACAACGTGTGGCCCTCAGCCTATGTACTGAGGCCACCGTTAATTCTACACATCACATACTGAGAGTCTGTTAACTTCTCCAGATACTCCGTACCACACCTGGGTAACCCCGTTGCAATCCCCCCCACTAAGACGAGAGCTCACCAGTTCTCGAAAATTTCTCAGCGAGGTCTTGTCTTGTCAATACGTTAAAGGTCATCTCCTGTCACCTCCGCGTCTGTAGCTCATTTATGCTTTCGCATCTTTGATGCCACGCACGACACCATCGGCCCACGGCCCAAGAACATCCGCGCCCCGCGTTCCACGTCGCTCAGCGTCAGCTCCCCGAGCCACTTCGTTCCTCTCTGTTACAGAGTATCACCGCGAGCACCACCGTCCTCATAGCGCACCTTCCATAAGCCGCCAGACGTCCGATAACCAAGCTGCGGTCTCATCTGAGCCACGCGCGCCGAGCAGAGCGAATGAACTTCTGTTCGAAGAGCTCGAGGAGGGGCAGCACGATCAGGATAATCCCATGGGCATGGAGTCACACTCGAACCCCGCCTCTCCAAGGTCCCACGTTAGCGCTCCTCGATCGCTACCACGGCGTGAGCTCCGAGCGCCAAATCAGTTCCCCGAACGCGTCAATCCCGTACGCGCCTCCGCTACCGTCTCGGTATGATGAGGTAGCTCACTACGATCCAAACGTCATTACCAATGACTTGGACAAGACCAAAGGCCGGCAGATGTCCGAGGAGCAGCGCTCGCAGTTGTCGTATCGACCTGTGGCCCGGCCACTGACGCATCCCATGCGTCGGGACTACGGCTTCCAGCCACGAGTTCCTGCTGAAACAGTTCGCCGCGCTGCGCAGCAGCTCTTGGACACATACGTGTGTGTGCCTGCGGTTGCTACTGCTGACGAGCAAGTGCAGCGACCCCAGCTCCGTGTGCGTTTCTTGACTCCACAAGTCACCATTCCTCAGGAGTATCGAGAGCGCCTAATGCTGCAGCTCCACCAGCAATCGATTTCTGCTATGCACACAGTTCCTGGGATCTATTTCCAAGAAGAGACGATTGCTGCGTATGGCGCATAAATCGAAACTGGGTTGAGCACGCTTGGCGGCTCCTCAGCTATGATACTCTTCGAGCTAGTGCTGATGTTCGTCTTGAAAGTCATCTGCGCTTAGCCTTCGCAAAGCCGAAAGCGCGATGCCACGTTCCCGGAATTCGTCCCCAGTACTTCGAGACCACTTGGTCTCCTGCTCCCACTGTGAGCGCCTCTCCTACTTACGAGCAGGCTGCCCCAGCCACCGATCAGCGCCTGAGCTCGACTGCCGATCTGTCTCCTTCCAACTCTAGTGGGCAGCGCTCAGCGCCTGGCGATGCTGTCTCACGCCGAGGTGGCGCTTCGGCATCGGATGTTCCCGATTATAAGCGTTCACGACGTCTGGGCAATTTTGCCGAAGGGGTACCTCAAACTCCCACGAGGATTTTAAATGAAGAAAACCCCGCCACTTCACAAAATACGGGGTTTGACCCGTCGCCAACGCCGCGCCACAAGGCGTTCCACGTGGTAGTGGAGCTCACCGTGCTCGTCGAGCAGAAGTGGAGGAGGCCAAGCCTCAGCTGGACCCTCGCGCCGCGACTCGGGATGACTTGTTTGCGCTGGATCAGCTCGTGGGATCTCTGAACCAGTCTCTTCGGGATACGAATGCCTCCCTGAGCCGCCTCGCAGACGATCTCGATGAGACATATCGTCGTGTGGACTGGTTCGAGCAACCGCCGTCGGTTTAAAACCGAGTCGTGGACTGGAGCGTCAAGTCGCTCAGCTGCAAGGCCAGCTCGACTTGTTGCTGCGTCTTCTGCAGCTTGCTCCTCGTCCTGTGGCCGCGCCACCCGTCGCTACTGCCCAACCTTCGAGCGTGGCTCATCCACCTGCAGGGTCAGCACCGAGTAAGCCGACGTAGAAGACCGGGTGCGTACGAATCTTCTTCGGAAGGTTCAGCGTATACGCAAGGCATTGCTTGGTCACTACCTTGAACGGTCCAACGAACCGAGGCCTCAATTTTGTCTTGAAGACGGCACACACTGCATGAGTAGGTAGATTTTTAGCGTTTAATAAAACAAGATCTCCAACCTCAAACCGTTCCACGTTGCCTCTGCCTTTAGCATCAGCATACTCCTTCTGAATGTCTTGGCTCTCAGCCATAACATCATGCACCTGTCGCAGGACACTCAGTCTCAAAGAGACAAAGTCATCGAGATGCTTGCGATCCGCAACAGGGCTGACATCAGCCAGTCGTTCGACTATTCCTCCTCGTCAAGGCCTGAGCCACTACGTGGCAGTGTCAGCGCGACGAACGGATTCACCAGGCCGTTCACAAAGAACGGAGTGAAGCGTGTCGAGGCATGCATCGTCCAAGTTGGCATACAACTTATTTGTGCGGATGCACTCGAGCACCGCTCGTAAATGGTCAATGTGGTTCTCTACTTCTGACTTCCCGTGCTCAGCACGACAATGGACGAAAACTACGTCAAAGTACGTCTCCGCGTACGCCCGATGGGGCCGGAACAACTGCTTCACGAGACGATCAAACGTTGCTGGCGCGTTTGACAGCCCCTGGGGCATCACCCATCACTCCCAGGGCATACCACTCGGAGTACTAACCGCTGTCAGCGGAATATCGCTTTCTCGCATGAGCAATTGGTAGTATCCATGGACCAAGTCGAGTGCGCTGTACACCGTACATCCTACCATATTGTTTTGCAGAACAGCCTTGCGAGGAATAAGCGTCTGCGCCGGAATGGTGGCCGCATTCAGTTTATTAAAAGCCTGCGCAATACGCCACGTGCCATTCAGCTTTCTGACACAGAAAGTGGGTGTCGAGTGCGGAGACTTGCTCTCATGCACCAGCCCTGCCTCGTGCTTTGCACGGAAGAACGCGTCAACGACGTCACACTGTTCCTTCGGTAAGAGCCACTGTCGTGTCACGCAGTATTTGGTTCCTGGAACCAAGTCAATCTCATGACGCACGCCTCGGTCCGGAGGCAAACCCATCGGAGGGTTCTTAGAGACCACGTCTCCATACTCCTTAATCAAAGGATAGAACGGATCCGGATCCACGGGTCTTTCAGGATCTCTGATCCACTCCGCGCGCTCAGCGCCTTCGTGGTGTCCTCCAGGACCGCGTCGTCCACGACGGATGAGGAGTTCAACTCCTCCGCAGGTCTTATCAAGACCACCTCGGCTAACTCATCCGCCTTGAAGGCCTCGCCGAACTCGGTAACGGACACCTCGTCCAGCTCTACCAGAGCATCAACAGCGGGCAGAGCGTCAAGACTGATGTCGCCTTCGACCTCCCCCGTCACTCCATTCATGAGTGTGTACAGCTGCTCGCAGCGCTCACGTGGAGCTTCACCGCTCGCCACGTTGAACACCTCGTCCGACGCCGAAGACGTCACAGACGCTCTGCGTCTTCTTCTCCTCTCCCTCCGCGACCGAGCCCGGCCGGACGAGGGCGGCGCGGCGACAGCTTCGTCACCACCACCGAGTGCAGTAGCACCAACACTCCTCGAAGAAGAAGCCGTGTCTCGCAAGACACTCGGCTCAGAGCCATGCGGTCCATGCCCCTCACACAGTGAACTAGGTGTCACTTCACCAGCATCCTTTGGGCCGCGCCCACGAGTCAATCAAGTCTCTCCACGGCTCTGCAAAGCCCTTCACGTCCGCTTGAACGACGAGCAAGCCCGGCTTGTACACACTCTTCTTGTAAGAGAGCGTAGCTCTCTTCGGGGCTGAGCCCCGTTGCCTTATACCTCCTCGAGGCACAACAGAACTCAGTTCTTCTCCAGTAGGCCGCCCCGCGCCTACTGGGAGTTGCCGTTTCCCGGCGACGACCCGGAGGGCTGGCTCGCTGAAGCCTGTCGCTTAGAGCGCAAAGGGCATTGCGCCTTTAGATGCTTGGTGCTCCTGCACAAAAAGCATCGGCGTGTGCCGGCGAGCTGCTCGGCAGCAAGAAGTTCCGCGACTTCATCTTCAGCATAGCTGACGTCCATCGGTTTCTGACCGCTCGAAGAGCCTGCGCCGCTCGCGTACCAGCCCGGGCGGGTCGATTTAAAGTTGTGTTCGGCATGCAATGCCACGTTCACCGCCTCTTCAAAAGAGAAGGGTGTACACGGAACACCTCCGTTCGGGCTGCGCCCACGCGGAGTCCACCATGAATACGGTTACCGTGACCAGTTCCGGATGAGGGTCCGCTGCCATCCCGGCGATCAGAGTTCTCAACTCTTGGACATAGTCCAGTAATTCCTTCTTGCCCTGTCGGGTGGCAAGGAACTTCGACCGAACACGGTACACCTGGTTGGGCGGTGCGAATACGCGCGACAACTGCTGTTTCAGTTGAGCCCAAGCGGGGAACGCGACGTCTACAGACGTACCACACGTTAAAGCCCACTCACGGGCGCGACCTCCAAGCTTGGAGATAGCAAGCGCCACGCGCTGATGCTCATTCTGAAGCAAGGCCGATCCCATGGCCATCTCGACCTCACGGGTCCAGAGAAGGAGATTCTCTCCATCCTTCCCTTCGAAGGTCTTCACGCTCAACATGAGCGGCTTGGGTCTTGTAGGCCCGTCGTGCTTGCCCAATGCAGCTGCCGTTGCAGCACTCATCTTCTCTTGGACATGCTTCAGGGCCCGTTCTCAAAACGGGAGAACGATTCCAGTCGGGTGGCCACCGCCTCTGAACCTTGCGACGCAAGATGAGCCACGCCCTCCGGGCCAAGCAGGACATGCAGCTCCGTAGGTCTTCGAACAACCTCCAATGCATGTTATTTCCCACGTGATCGAGTTCTTGTCTTTCACTTTCACCAACGAACTTGAAGTACCCGTTAATAGTGTCACGTGTCACCGGGTCTCACCTCGTTCCGTATGAGAAGTTTCGGGTTAACCGATCCCGCGCCTAGCTTCCTAGACCAGTTCCTGTCTCTCAGCTTCTTAGCTCCGGCCTTGATCAAACGTGACTCACTTTCGATCTTGCCGTCTCAGCGGCGCTGCCTCCTCGCCACCATGGCCCGTCAGTACACCAGCCAGGAACTGGAGGAGATTTAAGCTTTCCTCGACGGCCTCATCGACCGCGAGGCGCTAGCCAGCATCAGCCGACCAGCGCGCCACCGAGATGGCTTTTGGCTCCGCGTCCGTCCCCATCTCTTCGTCAACGCTTATTCTAGCGGCGTAGATCAGCTGGATCGAGTAGTGCAGACCGTCTTCGACGGAGATGCGGCTGTCTTGTCCGGTACTGTGCTTCTGCTTCCTGCCTCGGATCTGACTGCCGGCACGGCTGCTGCAGCTCCTGCTTCGCCGCCACCTCCGTTTTTCCCTCAGCCGTCCAAGTCATCCAAGAAGTCTCGAACGCGCCAGTCGCTCAAGCGAGCCGCTTCGCCCACCCACAACCGGGTGAGGTCTTCGACCAAAAAGCGTAGGGCTTCCTCTCCGTCTGCTTCGTCGCTTCGTTCACCCGAGTGGATGCCTCACATCAGTCGCACGGTCATGCCCGAAGTCTGAGCTGCCATTAACGGCGTCTTCATCGAGGACAAGGAGCTGGGCCAAGAGACATGGCGTCTCGCTTTTCCGTGGTGAGGGCGCCAGCTCTTCTACTATCCGAAGGAGTTCCCGGCCGTCTACCGCGCTCACTGGCGATTATACATGACTGGTCGTCGCTTATTCTGGGCCTGGGCGTTCCACTCGCCACTCGAGAACAAGGCGTACACGGCCGCACGCCGGAAACTAAAGTGGTGCACAGTGCAGCAGCGCACGGCCTTTATCAGCTTCCTGATTGAGGTCTTTGGGGTTTACAAGCTCTTTAGACGTATGGACGACTGTCCGGACCTCTTCCGGATGGGTGGGCAGCCTGACAAAGACTCGAACGATACCCCGGCCCGCTTGTGGAAGACCTCAACACGCTGTACACCCGAGACCCCAAACGCTTCGGCCTCTCGATCGCCCACGCCTTGGACCCTGACTACATTAACGAGTTCGGCTACCCCAGTATGAGCGTTCTGCTCGAGGCCACCGGCGTCTTGAACCCCGACGCCAAGTACTTCCCGTCTGTCGGATCTCGCCTTGGCTCGTGCGTAGGGGCCTCATGTGTTCTCGAGAAGTCCATGAAATGTAAGTTAGTGACAAGTATTACGAGCCGTGAAAGAGTCGCCTCAACAGCTATCGCATCAAGCAACTTCAGGATCGCTACTACGGCTCCAAGGACAAGATCTTCTTCGCTCCCACCGCTCCGCCGAACCCTACTCCGGCCGAGCTGAACGGCGAGAAATGGCCCGGTTTTGAGAATGAGGACGGCAACTTCACGGCGTTCCCGCCCGGCACTCTCTCCTCGGACGATGAAGACAAAAACAATGAAGAGCAGAAGAGCGACAGCAGTGTCGACGCCAGCGACGCCGAATTAGAGGCAGCTCTCGCGCAGTAGGTGCGCTTATCTGTCCCTTACTATCCGCTGCTTTAGTGAGCAATACATGTCGTCCGAGTGCGTTCTCTTCCTTCTGCTCCCACGATCTGATCCTCCTTCATACGAACGCCCTTCTCGTCGACGCTCGAACGCTCCAGTTTTCGTCCCAATAAATGGGATCCCCAAACATAAAACCAAAATACACTGTACACTCTCCGAGAGTTCCTTTTATCTTGAAATATTCACCCATTTTCTCCATTTATTTTTTCATTTTTCTCCAATTTTCTCCTTTTTCGATGGATAGATATGCTAAAACCCATATCCGTTAGGAACGCTATTCGTCCCCGTCCACTGTTGCGTTCGCTTCCACCAAGCGTGCGCTACGACGAATCTCGGACAGACCGTTTCTTTTGTTTTCCGCGTTCTCGAACCTTATTATCAGAGCATCAAACTCGTGTGTCAACGCTGCTCGTAGCAGCCAGTAAGTTTTGTAGGTAGCGGCCAGCGCCAAATACTGTACCTGCCGGGCCACCCTTTCTTGGCTACGATATCGATGATAGGGGAACTCACCCCCGAGAATGCCGTCGCTTCCCCACCGATCGTCCGGCGCTCCGCGAAGCTCGTCTCAGGCAGGTCTTCTTCTTTCAGGGGGCCCTCGTCAGTTCTACAGCCGATGTTTCGCCCAAGCTACCGGAAACGCCGTCCGCGAACGGACGACTCCACCGCCCTTCAACCGGTCCACGTTCACTGTCACCACTTTGTTTGGGTGACTCGGGATCGCGACGCGATAGGCGTTCTCCCCGACTTGGACGACGACCCGATAAGGGCCGTGCCAGGATAAAGCTAACTATCTTAGTCCTCTTCTCACCGCGTCTCGCCTTAAAGAATTGATACACCCACCCTTGACCTTCTTCCGCTAACCCCACGTGCTCCTGCCTACTCAGTCGTCGCTCGAGAGGATTCTGGGCCTTGATGAGCTGGCATTCTACCATCCTCCTCGAATCGCGTAGTGATCGACACAGTTGGCGTCGATACGTAGCTACCTCACTCGACTTTCAATAATCGTGCCCCGTGTTTAGGTACGCCAAATCTAACGGCAGCACCGGGTCACGCCCGTAGAGGCTAAGGAACGGTGAGGCTCCCAGCGCCTCGTGATAGGGCGTGATGTACGCGAACAGAGCGCGGGTAGATGCACGTCGCAGTCCTTCTGAGACTCATGGACATATATCCTTAGCATGTTGAGTAGCGTCCCGTAGAACCGCTCCACTAGACCTTGCATCTGCGGGCGATATCTCGTGCTTAATAAATTCTTTTATCCCAGCGTCTCGTGAAGAGACCACGTCAAGCCTGACGTAAAATTGGAGCCTCGATCACTTTGCAGACGTGCAGACACTCCATGACGTGACATGACTCCGTCCACCATCGCCTCCACGAACGTGATCGTGTATAACGCCTTGACCGCGAATGCCTCGGATCATCGCGTGAAGTAGTCATCGAAGACCAAAATGTACTTGTTACCCCGTTCTGTCGTCGTTAGGGGACCAATTACGTCGACCAACAACATCGAGAACGGCCCCGACAAATCCATCACAGGCACCCCCTGTATGAGCCTGGACCTCCACGGCCGTGCTCCTTTTCCTCCACTACAGATCGGGCTCACTCGAACGCAATTCTCCACATCCTTCTTCCTGCCTGGCCAATAGGCATGCTTCCGCTCCCGGTCCGTCGTCTTCGTTTTCCCCATGTGCGTCACGAAGATATCGCCGTGACAGTATAGTGTAGCACAGTCTTCACGAACTGTACCGGTACAACCGCAACGGTGATCGTGTTAGCCGGCCCCGCCCGAGCACGCAGCTAGACCTTCCTCATATGAACTGTGTTCTTGACCACAAAGTGAGGGGCCATCTTCAGCGTCTGTACTCGAAGCTGCGGATCCAACACCAGCGTCCGGTCCTTGAGGAACGCCTTCATGGCGCGCATCCAAGGAATCCTGGCTTGTTCTTCCGCGAACTTCTCGCCATCCATTTTGGGGCGGTATGCGCTGGAGTATCTAGTGGGTTGCCGGACCATGTAAAACGGCTCCGTGGAGAGGCAATGGCTCGGTATCTCAGAGTACGAAGCGCTGCTAGACGGAGGCAGGCTCGGGGTCGAGCTTGGAAAGGATGCTCGAACGGATTCTCGGACGATAAGCTAGGCGCCACGGCTACTCTAGTCTCGTCCTCTTTCTGTTTTTCCTGGGTGGGACGCATACCTCCAGTCGTCACCTGAGCGGGCACACCTCGAGCTAGCTCCGACTCTTCCTCACCGTCCAAAGCCGCGTTCGATATTCTGCTACTGAGGGTCGATTCGTCCACTTCCATCGACTGGTTTAACAGCTCATACTCCTAACCGACGCTCCCCGACTTGCCCTCGAACACCTTCTTCCTCAGTGTCATTCAAGAGGTCCGTCATCCTCAGAACAGTCACCTTGGGACGCGGAAAGAGCCTCGATAGCCCGTCGGCGTGCCCTTCCAGCGTTACATGGTGATGGAAGACCCTGAACCGCAGTTGGGAGAGTTCCATAGCCCATATCGCCAACTCGCGTTACTAGTACGAGTGTTCTCTCCAAATATCCATGATGGTCAGTGTAGAGATCAAATTCCCCGTGATCCAAATAACCTTTAAACTTTCGAGTGGCCCAATTTATCCCCCAACACTCCATTTCAGCCGTTACACTGATTTGTTCACCCAGCTCCTCTGGAAACCTGTCAACATCTTGCTGGCATACGCGACCATCCGGTCGCGCCCGTCCACCGTCTGCATAAAACAAGCCCCGACGGCCAAGAGTGAAGAGTCAACATACAACTTGAATATCTTCGTGAAATCCGGATATACCAAGATTGGTGGCCGCACCAAAGAATGCGGTAGCTCTAGGAACGCCCCGTCATAGTCACTTTCCCATTGGAACGCAACACCTTTCTACTTTAGATGCTCTAGCGGCGCTCCAATCGTCGCGAGCCCTGGTATGTAGCGTCTAAAGTAGCTTGTTAACCCCAAGAAGACCCTCTGTGTGTGCCAATCATGGGGCGTCTATATTCATGACGGCCTCAACCTTCTCAGGGTTCGGAAGAATGCCAGACGGAGTCACGATGTGGCCTGAGAACGCCCCTGGCTCCGTCCCCAATCACACTTCTTCATTTTCAGTTTAAAACTATCCGCTTTGAAGCGTTCCAGCACCTGTCGAACTCTTACCAGGTGCGTCGGGAAGTCCTCACAGAACACTACGCAATCGCCTGGAAAAACTAGGCATGTACACCACTTGAGATCCACTAACACGTTCTCCTTGAGGCGCTCAAACGCAGGTACGGCGTTACACAGCCCGAACGGCATAACCAGCCACTCGTTCAACCCGGACTTGCCTATAAATACCGTTTTGTCCACGCTATCGGGATGCATCAACACGTTCCAATAGCCCGACGCTTTATCCATGGTGGAAAACAACCGAGCGTTCCCTAGCATGTCCAAAATGTCGTCGATCAAGAGCATTGGATAACTGTCTTAATCGTGACAGCGTTCCGTTTCCGATAATCGATGCAGAACCTTATTCCTTCATCGGGTATACTTGTCATAAGTACGGGACTAGCCTCGGGCTCGTGGGCGGCCGGATCTATTTCAGCTCCAAGTACTGCTGTAACTCGGCTTCGATCACGTCCCCTTCTGGATTTGGCACCCGATACGGTTGGATAGGTCACGCGTTCCAGTGCCGATGTTAAACTTGAGAAGGTCCGTTCGTCCCGGAAGTGTCGAGGTTTCCACAAATAAATTTCGCAGCTTGTAAAGCATATCCATAAACAGGGAGCGCTGCTCTCCTTCGAGAGCCGAGCCACTGAAGTAGGCACATAGCTCCTCCTCTTTGCTGGACCCGAGAGCTCTCTCCATCTTAGTCATTGCTTCGTCCGCAGCTGCGGAACCGTCGACCACCGTCGCGAGCACGACTCGATCCACTCCCGTGGAGCAAGATTCATTTCCTTCTCCTCGTAGAAGGACTTTGCTGGAGTGACCGCGGCTTACGCAATTACCGTCTCTGGTTTGATCTCCAGCTCTTCAATTGAAGCGTTGCATACCACCTGTCCACCTCTCACGGTGCAGAGGCTCCTGGCTATTCGCAACTGTTGGTCCAACCACAGAACTTCTTCTACTAGAACCACCGACCCGTCGTTCACGTCTTCTCTGACCCTCGAAAACACGAGAGCCTGGTGACTAGGCTGCAGCGACGCATCAGCAGCGATACCAACCGCGTAGGCTTCCTCTACGTGAGTCGCCCCTGTCGGCGGCACCTCCGCCGAGTCGTTGAGTCTCCTCGTCCTCGCTTCGAGGTCAATCCCAGCCCGGAACGCCCACAACAAATCAGTTCCCATAATAACGTTCACATGCAAGTCATCGTGACGGTGAAAGGCAACTCCTTGTCAACCGGTCCCAACATCACCGGCAGTTTAACTACTCGAGCCTTAATCTTGTGACCAGACGCACCGCTAAGACAGTCATTGTAAGGTTCCAAATCTACAATAGATCCGAGCTAGGACGCGCTTGTTCACTAAGCTCGCGACGGCTCCAGTTTCAACGAGCATCTCCACCGAACAACAGTCCACGTAGCCACCATAAAGGGTTTCCATTCCCCACGCTGCAAATAACCTGTTTCCCTTCCGGCACGATCGCTAGCTTCCCCTCTTATTTCCAGAAGGCCAGGCCTTCGCAGCCGCCGTGGAATCCCTCCGGCTCGTATAGAGTAGACGCAGTGGATTTTCTCCTTCGTTCCGGCGCCTGCCGCGTAAAGCTCGAACAACGACCCCACAGGTAGTAAGAACGTCACTATCGGTTGGTCGCTCTTGCTGGATCGGTCATGTCCGATCTTCTGACACCGTCTTACTTTAGCTATGACAATCGTAGCCTCCGATATGAACTATCGTCGAGCCCACTCCATTACTCGTTCTACTTCGTCTTCCGCGGACCCTTCGTTTTACAAGTAGTAGCGCATCCCGGACGCGGCGGCTTCCTCGAGTTTCGGCTTGTCACGGTGAGGCGGGACCCCCCGGAAGGCGCCCATTCTTCCGCTCTTTCCTAGCTCATGAACAGCTGCCATCCGCTCATCTTCAGTTTCTGCTAAAATCACTCCATACACTCCCTTTCTTGCTGACGAATGCCACTGGAGTGGCACTGTTTCATCTTCTCCTCGTACTTCCTTCCGGGTATGGGTTGGCTACGTTTTTGAGTCCAACACACACGTCCCGCAGGATTTCAGGATTTCTAGCCAATCATATTTTCCCACTGAGGGTCATTTCGGCTCCCTGTATCGATATCACGTCCTGTACTTGGTCCCACCTTCAGCTCCGTTTCCCTCCCTGGGGCGCCGAAGAAGACCATCTTTCGACGTCATCAAGCTAGACGCTCGTGACTCCTCGATCCTGAAATTGCGGTTCGCGCTTGGCTTCGTCCACCGTGGCCAACTTTTTCCCGCACCAGTCCAGCCAGCACTCTGGTGGCGAGAGAACCCAGGAGCATCCTCTCTCGTCCGTTCCAGCACTTCAACAGGAATCCTCAACTTCTCGCTCAGCTCTTCGAGACCGAGTTCCTTCTGTCCCTCGGCGTTCTTCTGCATAAGCCGCTTGAGTTCGACTTCGTCAAGGGGGAACAGACGCTCTTCCAGCTCCTTCTCGTACTCTTTGGATTCGGCAGTCGCCAACCCGTATTCACCGCGTTCCAACAGATTTAGCTCTGCCTCGGTGAATAGACATCCATGTCTGGGGCCCGACTCCTTGTCCTTAGTACCTTCCTCGAGCTCCTCTAGCTCCGTCCCACGGTTGCAAGCCTCCGACTTACTTTCTTCCTCTTGTTCCGGGAGGCAGATGTTCTAGTTGCTAACCCCCCTTCAGTATTGGAAGGCAAGCGTCCTTGTTGCTCACCTTCTTCTGCTTTGCGATAGAGGACACCTTGTCCATCCACCCAACCATTGCGTTTTCGAGAGAGGTCTTCAAGACCCCTCTCGTCCATCTGAACGCCGTCCTTGCCCCCGAAGGCTCCGACTCCAGCGCTCTCGCTTTCATCTTATCGTCTCGATGTCCCTCGAGAAACTCGTTTCTCCCAACCAACATCTTCCTCAGTACCTGTAGGGACGACAGTCTCGCCCCCTTCTTCTTCTTCCAACGAACCGGCTTCCGTTCCCCGTGGGTTCTTTTCTCCCGTATCCTCAGTAGTTTTCCTCACAGTTTCATTCGTTCCGTGTGCATTAGTCAAGGCTCCTTTCATCGTTCCCGACCCCGATCTAGTGGTTACCGTATCCTGACCGGCAGCCCCAACCTCGACTCCAACTCTTGCCCTTCTTTACTGCAGACCCCTCTACCCTACCTCGGCCCACCGACACTTCGTAGCATCCGCGGGGTTACGCTCCTCTCCAACGTCGCGTCCTAGGAAAGAGGAGGATGCATCATTCCCTCCCACCCTCCTCCCGCCCGCTTCATTATTGGAGTTTCTCTACGCTCAGCCCTTGACTGGCCGTCTTGATCATCCCTTTTAGTGACTCGACCATCGGACAATTCCAATAGGGTGATCACTGGCACCACACAGAGAGCACGAATTCGGTTGGCCACCCCACTGCCGTCCCCTGCGTTCCGACCCCCCCCCCCCCCCCCGCTCTGGGCTTGAGACCTCGGAACGGAGCACTCCATCGAGTAATGCCCAACCTCGCCGCAACGGTTACACGTACCAGTTGCGCGCGGACAAGTATCTCGGCTGCATCCCCTCTATCCACATCGGCCACAAACTGCTCCCCTTCCTGCGTTCGAGACTCAGGGGTGGTGTAGCGGGATCAGCAAATTCTGCGCGATTGCTGGATCCGACTTCCCACCAGTACATAGACACCGACTAACGGAGGGGGTCCCCTAATGATCCGTGATCTGCCGATCTTTTCTCACCTTGTGTACCTGTCGGTAGGGCGGGATCCTGCTCCTCTGGTAACTGCGGAGGTGTTCAAGGAGTAGAAGCTTGAATGTCTTGGTGAGACGTGGGGATTTGGTGGAGTAGTAGTGGAAGATCTTCACTCTACGTCCAATGTAGGGTCCAGATCACAAGCGATTCCTTCGAGCTTGTAAGAGCAGGCGGTCTTGATCTGAGATCCGACCGTAGGTTGCCTTGCGGGTGCGTTCCCTTGGCTTTAAGTTCCTTTTCGTCGTACTTGCCGCTTCCTATAGCGGGATCTTGAGAGTTGAGAGCCTCTTAGGTATACCCGGCCAAGTAGTAAATCTGGTTAAACTTTCGGATCTGCACCTATAAAGGAAAGCTCACTAGGTGGTAGGATCTGGCCAATGTATTATCCAGTTATCACAACCCACACTAAATCTGCTATTCCCAACCTTCACCGAGCTCGTACGGCCAATATAGTTCCAATTCTTGAAGGCAGGAAGGCACTTGTGTAACACAATGCAAATATAAGTCTGATTTAAAGTTAAGCCTTCACCAGCCTGGATCTCTATTCTCTCTGTCCTTTACTCGCCAAATTGTTTGCCAGGCCTGGCTACTTGTCCTTTCTCTCCTTGGTCCATCTCCCCAGCTGCATCTGCACCTGACTTCCCCAGACCCGTGGCGCAATCATCGTATCGTGGCGATCATGGATCTACTCCCGATCAGGAATATTTCTGGATCTTGGTTTCGGGTCCCGGGCTGAGATCGCTCAGATATCCATCTTACTCACTCGGATCTCGTGTCTCACGATATCCAGATCTCGGCCCTTGCGGTCTTCGACTTGGGTCCTAGTTAGCCTCGTCGCCTCCCGTAAAGATCGTTATAGCTACTGCCCCGATCCGTCATCCCCGGATCCAGATCATTGTGCTCGGATCGACAATGTCATTAATCCCGAATAGTGTCCAACTGTCGCTTCCCATCTTCTCATTCTTCGAAAAGCGCTTCACCACACAGGATCCAAGCAAATGTTGGGCGTTATGTTCGAACTCCCGCCCGCTCCAGAAGCCGGCGTAGGGGCCGTTCATTGAGGCTTAACTTCAGTCGACACTGCGTTCACCGTAGCTCGTCTCGGTGAACTGGACTGCAAAGACGATAGATCCTGTTGTTGTTGATCTAACATCATGTTCATCTTCTGTATTTGTTGCAGTATTTGTATTTTCGCCGACGCTCCCTTCGTGGCATCCCGTGACTGCTGGCTTGTGCTCCAGGAACTCGTCCTCTTATTCTACCGGAACATGCAGGTTCTTGTAGAGTAACAGAGCACACACCTCTTCGATCGCCATGACCATACTCGAGTTCAGCAAAGCCGTCATCAGCTTGTTCCTTATCCGCCCAGGAAGAATTCGTACCGCATCCGAGAGTCGTCGTAATCCAGGGCGTCCCAGATCTTCGCGATTCGAACGCCCCACTTCTCGGCTGACTCGCCCTTATTGCGTCTCGCCTTCTTTAGGCGTTCCCATAGTTAAGCCGGTGTCTGGCAGATGAATCGGTTGTGGAACCGAACGCGGAGAGTCTCGAAGCCCTCAACCCGGTAGTTGTTCCACCATTCCTGCCCAGTCTTGTCCTTCAGACACTGCTCGAAAGCCGTCAACCGCATTGCCTTGCGTACACTTCTCGAAAGAACGCCCGAATGGCGCTGCTCGTTCACTTGAAGCTGTACCAGAGTAAAAAGGCACAAAAACCTTGACAGCGCTCCTTAGCTCGGTCGGAATACCAACCATAGGTAGCCAACTCGGCCTGTTCCACTTCCAGGAGCAGACCCTACAGTTCCTAAACTTCCACCGAGCGTGGATCTTGAGTAAGGCCCCATACCCCCGTTGAGGGAGACTCGCCGGCCCACCCTGGAATTCAGCCTGGCACACAGAGGAAGCATTAGCCGGTTGACCGTAGGGAAGCAGTCCCGGTACTCCCGTACTCGCGCTAGCCGTTTGAGGTCCGTATCCTCCGGCCATCGGCGCTGTAGCACTCGACGTTGTTGGAGTCCAAGCCGACCCACCACTCCCCATCGACGCAACCGGTGGAGTCCTCGTCATCGGTGGTTGGAAAACGGAGGATAGAGCACTCTCGGACGCGCCACACCGTACCCACACCCATTAGCACTCGGAGTCGTCCCGATCGACACCCCGCCGTAGGAAGAAATGGCGGACATGGATAGACTCGAGGTCCTTGCAGTCGCAGGCGTCGTCGGGTTCATCCTCGGGGTGTACGTACCCCAGGTCGGAGCAGACGTCAGAGGCAGAACAGACGGGCCACGTCATTGACTGCATACTGATGCAGTCAGTGCGGAATCGCCAGGTCTACGAACTGTTGCATCACTGCGCTTGTCCGCCCTGCCGGAGCCTTCATTCCTTGAAAATCATCGTGATTCGCCGGACCTGGCAGCGAGGGAGCGCTCGTCAGGTTCATTGGCAACGACGACTGGACTGTTGTCATAGCGGGCAACCCCTGCACCACTTGTTGGGCCCCAGTCTGCTGAGCTTTCCGTATCCCGGGGGGGGGGGGGGGGGGGGGGGGGGCGACTCCTTGCTGACGAGGAGCTCTCGCAGCTCCCGGGGGTAGTACTAGCGGTGGTGCTTGTTGTGGTCCGCCCTGATGTGTCACCGGAGCTCTCGGGGGTGCCTGAGTTGCAGTATTCACTTTACTATTTATCAATGTAAAAAAGCTCATGGAGGGCAGAAGAATGTAAATCCACTTCTTTAGTCTCCTGTCACGTTTTCAGGTGTTCTAGTATCAATAGTTTTCTGTTGAAATGATGCTCTTCACCCAAAGACTTCCAAATACGTCTCCTGCCCAAATAAAACTCGGGAGTAGACCACGGCATTGTCTCGTAGACCCGGTAGCCGAAATAATATCAATAGCTTGTCTTTGCGTTTCTTGTCGTTCACACATGTGCAAGTAGTAAAACTACTTGAAAATTTGCTGTAGAGCCCGTAGTCTCGTAGAGTTCACCCCGCAACCAGCCACCACCAGATTCATCTGAGAAGTGTTCAAAGAGTAAAACCGTCTTCGTACGTCGAGCATGACACAAACCCAGGTCGTATTGTCACCGTCCCACGTCGCGCCGTTGAGGTGTTGACCTGTCGTTGAGTACACTATACGTATGATCTTGGTTCCCACAGGGTAACTTTTTCCCTTAACCCTCCGTGGATGTTTTTCAGTAGTTTTGACTACTGAGGCGCAACTAATGAGGATTAAAAATTTCTTCGGAATCGTACTGATGTGAATGTGCTGAAGAAAACATATTCGATGATTTCTGACGAGTTGAACTCTTCGAATGAAACATTGTAACTCGGCGTATGGCTCGATCGCATTGCGCCTATTTCATCTCTATCGGCTATACAAGTACGACGTTAACCTCAGTGATACATTTGCTAGGCCCTTATTACGTCCTTCTCCTGCTAGTGCTACGTAGTAGTACGTACAGCCCAATAAGGTTTAATTCAGGAATAAAAAATGTGGAAGTAGGTACTGCATCAATACAAATTTCAAATGAATGCTCTTTTATTTTCCATTTATCTCATGAAAACTACATATATTTTTTAATTGCTGCAGGAGTTTCACGGCCTTGTGCCGCTAAATATAACATTTAACATGTGATGGGGGTGGTGAAACTGTTACTTTTTTCTTAATCAGTTTAGACAGGTGAGTTGAGCAAAATTCTGCGAGGTGCGGCTCAATTTTTAAGACAATTTCATTGATGACCATCACACCGTGTGATTTCAATCATTTTCAATGAAATGTTCGCCAACGCCGCATTGCTATCAAGCGGTACAGGGGGGTGCTTTCGTAAACTTATCTCTCTTCCCTACGCCTACCATAAAACAGTCGTTGTTACCAGTGATTGATGATCGACCTTCCTTACAGGCACGTCAAACATAACACGGGGCGGAGGTTCCTGATGAGTGGGGCTTTCAAAGCTAGCATTCTAAGCTCATGTGACCGTCGCACACAGAGCTGAAAAAAACAATGTAATGAGTTTAAAGCTCTCTTGTTTGTAAGAAGTTCCGAGTGCTCGAATTGCCGTACTCGAACTTGACAGTGCCATGACCTCAGAGCTCTCATATTCGTAAATAAATATCCTAAGTGTTCGCCATCGTCTGCCTGCAGTCGAGATTACTGCAGCTACCTCCAGTGCCCAAACCGATGTGTCCATGGTCTACTCAGCACATTAGCAGCTACAAATAACACGTTTCCGGGGCGAGCTGATATGTTAATGCGTGAATTCGTAGATACGTAGATGAGTAGATGCGTAGATGATAGCAAAAAACAACCGCAACAGCTCGCTCGCCACCGCAGCGACGAAGTATGGCCCGACGTTGGGCGAGGGCTGCCGCAGCAGGTGTGAAGAAGCTGGAAAGAGTTTTTTCGATGGATGATTATCTTTCTCAAGTCGTAATACCCTTCCAAATGGGTTAACAAAGTACATATGTATCATTTGTATTTCATACCATTTGATTTTTTCGTTAAAAAATAGTTTTACTAAATGCACTCCAGCCCAATTCTTAAATGGAAGGATAAAAGAGTTGATTTCACTAAAGTGGTCCCCATAATTTAATCTATTAGATACGTTTTGTGATACACTGTAATGGAACTAGATCGTCTCCGACTTGATTGATATTGACGGGGTTCCATAAAAATTACAAGTAAAGTGATTGAACAGTCCGCATCTAATAATTCTTATTTCCCTTGACAAAATGAATTTCTTTGTGAATGTTGCCTGTTTCGGCCAGGGGCAACATCCGTGCAATCTTGACCTGAATACGATATTCTAGCGTGAATATTGTGTTAGGCCTACTGGTTCTCGCGATTGACAGACTTAATCCACCCATCACAGAAAAGCGTCGAGAATTCTTTACGGTACTGATGATCGAATAATTGACTAGTGAATCTCCATTCTCTCTCTCCCCCTTCCTGAGCGGCACTAGACGTCGTATTAACCTTTAGCTGAAGTTGCACTCCAAGTAGTCTCATCTCGCAGACAGACGAAAGCGCTCTAGCCCAGCATCGCCAACTTGGCTTCTACAAGGATTTCGACGCCCAGAGCAGCAAGGCAAACAGACCACGCGATGCGATGGGGTAGTCATCGTGAATGGTAGCAGCAGTATCTTCTTCCTTCGTTATCGAATGGAGTTCTTTTGAGTGGCGACAGAAGCAAATTCTGCGGCTGCGAAGCAGGCACAGGAGATGCATTCACGCATATATATATATAATTTGGCGTCCTTTCCTACGTGTACTTATCCTTGGATCACTATTTCTTGCTTTAAAGAAGCCCTCATTAACATACATACCATACAGTGATGTAAGATAGCCGCACATATGACTTTTCTTAATATTCCTACAACAAACAAGGCCCAAAGTCCAGAGCTGAAGCGAAAGTACCGATTATGCTTGCTAAGTTGATTTCTTTTAAGTTCCTCATTTTCTCTAGCTTGTTCTTAAAAGGAAGGGCAAAAGAGTTGATTTCACTAAAGTGGTCCCCATAAATTAATATATAGGATACGTTTTGGGATACGCTGTAATGAAACTAGACCGTCTCCGACTTAGCTGGGAGCACTTTCCCATTGTTTATCAGTGATTCGAGCCCGCCGTGCGTGGAACATTGTTCTACCGTACCCTCGTGGTGGCGCATAGATCCTGAAGTGATGCGAGCTGGTAAGCGAGACAAACATTGCTGAAACGCCATTGGAGAATAAATGGGTTCTTTATTGCACAAGAAGCTCTGAAATTACAAATTTGAGGAACTACGTTTTTGTTTTTATTACCTTTGTGGTGTTGAGAAGCGCCCGACTACTACAGCAGGTTTATTCCAGACTTTGCTTTTTACGGTGCAGCGAATTATCAGTTGAAGGATGATGACTTAGGTCCTGATGGTGATCTAACGGTGGCTCGGCGAAGTTTCACTACGTTGAAGCAGAAGGTAGCAGATGCGTCTATCCTGCGACACTACGACAAGAGTAAGGACGTGCATATTATGCTGTTTGCGAACGAGTGGGCGCTCAGCACTACACTCATTCAGGAGCGCGAGGGCACACTGCACCCTGTTCGATTTTGTTGCCGAGTACTGAAGGATGCAGAGATGAACTACCATCCTGCTGAAAAGGAAGTGCTTGCGTTACTTTTGTTGCCGAAGGTGGGTTACACACAGGTGTCTGGACGGACATTACTCGTCTACTGTGGTGTCGGGAAATGCCCGGTATCGAAGGCGCCCTCGTTGCCACGGTTGCCGCTGTTCTTGATTGACAAGAATCAGTTTTGGTGATATGAGTGGCCAAGCGCTGAATGGCTGAGAGGATTCCGCGGGAAAGTGACTCAGTTATTCAGACGAGGCGGTGTGTCTCACACCACAACGTAATGACTGGCCACGACAGGAGACATCCGGATGATATCCGGAAGGCGACTCTTTGTGGCCTCGTCCACCAGTCGCCGAAACCTCGGTGGTTCCAAAATCTCCCCATAACAGACAAGTTCACACTAGATAATTGTGTATGACATAGGAAAGAGTAGATTGTGAGATAAGCGCCATCGTGCGCAACTAACAGAGCAGATTTTTCTTCCGATCGCACAAGAGTCAAGTCCGGCTGCGGTAGGTGTCCGTAGTGTCTGGTACCGCTCGACCGCCAGGCTTATGCCTGCTGGTGAACACGTTGGATGAGAAGTTCAAGTGTTCGCCCGCCCCGGTAAAGCCAAGAGACGTGAAGGAGAAGTCTGTGCTGTACCGAAGTGTTGAGGACGAGACATCCGACCCGAGGAGTGCGATCCCATTACCTACAGACCGAGTGAGCCAAGCTCCGATTGCCCTCGCTTCCCGGCTGGACAAGTCCTAGACCCTTCCCTACTGAGGGCCAGCGAGGTTATTGCAAGTGTGTGCATGATCCCAGCCTAGTCGTCGCTCGTGACTAGTGCTGCTAGAAGAACTCGGTGTACCTATCAACAAAGTCAGGGCGCACAGGGTCTATTATCAACCCGGTGCTAGGGCAGAGTCAAGGCCTTCAGGTTGAAGCTTCGCCCGATTATTCGCTAAGTCTTTGCGGACTTAGCGTGTGCTGTGGGTGGGAGTACTGGCAGACGGAAATTCTGGCGTGTTCCTACACGACAAGTGGTGCCGCGACCCGGGATTGGTAGTGACCTTCTGTGTGTGTGACTTGTGTTTCAGGTCACCGATTATACGAGCAAAACCCAAGTGAGAAGAGAGAAAGAAGAAGAAGAGAAGATGGTGAAAAGATCGACAGCGGTACTAGCTACGCCGATGAAGTCCAGTGGAGCACGTGGCGGCGACTCAAGTCCACCCCCGGATACCCCGCGCATGGCACCGATTACCAAGCGCTGTGTTAGTTTCGAGGATGATTCGGCGGGCGATCTCGACGCCCGAGATGATGATGATGTGAGCGACTATGATGATTTGGACGAGAAGGTGCAGGTGCCGGACACTCCGGAAGGTGCGATGGTGACGACGACTCGCAGTGGTGGGTCGAAGCCGCTTTCGCGCAACTTGGCGGATGAGCTGGATGAAGTCACAGGACTGGAGCCGTCTTATCCAGATGATGATAAAGATGGTGATGGTGACGTGTCCAAGCTAACACGTAACACAGGAAAGGGCGCGAAGAAGCCACGGGGCAACCGGCCCCCGCTCAACGTTGACACGCCGATCGCGAACAAAGTTCTCGGACGGTGTATGGAGGAGATGATGACCGACAGTGCGTGGATTCCGATGTTTGCACCGGTCTCGGTTCGCCAAGCACGCTGGGTAGACATCAGCAACGAGCTATGCTTCCCGGTGGACTCAACGAGCACTCGTCAAGTTGCTGAAGCCACGGTGTCACTTCTGATGGCGATGGGGTGTGAAGCGCAGGCGTATCCTACGGAGGCCGCGCTCAACGACTGGACGCGGTCGGAAGCAGGAGCGAATTTGCAGAAGTGGAAGAAGAAATTTCGCCTGGCTTTTGGAGCTACCAACTCGGGCACAATGACGGCAGCCGGTGGCTCGTCAAGCAGGTGAAGTGGTCGACCCGTCGCAGGTTCCCTTACCGCAGACGCCCAAGAAAAGTGCTGGTTCAACTCGAGACGGGAAGCAAGCTGACGGGACATTTGCTGCGTCTGTCGAAAGCTCGCCACACTTCCAGGACTCACATATGGTTACGCCCCGCTCAGCGAGCCGTGCGGCGCGCCTTAATCGTGAGAACGAGGACGCAAGGCCGACGCGTAGCATGCAACGAGGTTCTGATCGACATCCTGGATGGCGACTGTCTGGCCGGGATGACTCGTCTGATGATGAGGGTGATGTGTTCAGTCTCGTCGGAGAAGGCGACGATCTGGCGGCTGAATTTGCCCGTCAAATCCGAGATGCAAGTTGCATGGACGATGCGAACGCGACGCCGACGATCAAACTCGCTACACACCAACCTCTCGCTCAGATCAAGACATTCCACGGACACCGTGGCAAGCCGGAAAATTCTATGCAATTACTTCGAGCGTGTGTGTACGAGACGAAAGGCACGCGTACACCTACCACTCGGTGGTGTGAAGCCTTCCAGTTGAGCCTCCGAGACGGGGCTCTACACTGGTTTCGACAACTACCAAAGAAGGTGAAACGCAACTGGCAGTCTCTGAATTCAGAGTTTATCAGCTACTACTGCTCGCCGTTCAATGAGTCAGTGAAGACTCGCTACTACTCTGCTCAACGATCGGACAGCAAGGAACACATCTGTGATTACCTAAACCGGCTCAACGGCTACGCGCGGAACGCAGGTGTGCGATTTGCTAATGGCAACGTAGAAGGGTGAGACCACGTCCGCCGATTCATGAAAACGTGCGGTGATAAGAGTCTGCAAAAACGTCTGGGGCACCTTCAAGTGAATGACATCCACGAGCTCGAGAGTATGATGGACGAGATTCTGAAGATGGAGGACCGTTACGCGTCAAATGACGCGTCGCAGTCGAGTCAACGCAATCGCGACTCTTCGCGTGGTCGTGACAGTTACCGCCGACGTGACGAACGACGTGATGACCGAAAGGGTGATGGGCAGCGAGATGGATATCGCCAGAATACACGGGATCGTGATTATGGTCGACGTGACGACTCACGTAATCAACCGCGTGTCACTCTTGCCGAGACCTCGCTGACAGATACTATATCGGAGTTGCAAGTCTGCGATTCACGGGATGCGCACGGTGAATCTTCAAGTTTGCAGCGCTACGACTACGGTAACGAAGGGTCGGACTATGAGTCCGAACATGATCACGAAGAACCCGACAACGGTGATTACGCCTCCGAAGATGATGAACAACACCTCGCTGCGGCGAACGAGGACAAGAGACGTGTCGCTGCTGACGGATCCTATAGCAGGTCAGATAATCGACCGCCAAGGGGTGACAGACAGGAGCGTGACAACGGACGAGACAGTCGTTTCATTAGTCGCGACCGTCGAGATAGTAACCACGAGTACGGTACATGCGCAGCTTGCGGTGGACTCACTCATTCAGCTCACTATTGCTTCCGACGCTGCAAACTGTGCAAACAATTGCACGATGCAGGTGAAAAAAATGTGAAGCTTTCCAAGAACTCCCAAACCTCGTCAAGGCCAAGGTCGACAAGAAAGATCTGTCGCCGTAACTACAGAGCCTCGTATTCGGCCATTCAAACTAGGCCGCCCACCAACTGAAACTGGGTTGGTCCCAATCGGGCTGCCACAGTTAGCCAAGCCTGCGGTCGAAGCGGAGTGTATCTACACTTTCGTGGGCAAGTGCGAATGGTCAGATTAGGAAGGGACCTGGGATGGTAATAGAGTGAATTCGACGGATTTTAAAAAAAGAAGGGAGTCGCAAGTCTCGGTGGAGGTGACAATAGTGATGAAGAGAGTGGGTTGATTTCGAGCGTGGAGCAGAAAAACCTCGGAGAGCGAAAGCTCGCCAAGACGGTGAGGCTATTACCAGGAGAGGGACTGGGGTGCTGGTCGTCCAAGAAGTTCGACCGACGTGTGAGGATGCGAGCTCTAGTCCATGGAGCTGTAAATGACTCGAGGACAAGGATATTGTTGGACACGGCGGCAAACGTGAGCGTTATTTCGACGAAGTTAGCGAAGCAACTACGGGTCCGGGATGTACCAGACCATGGCAAATACATGGAGGTGCAGGGATTTACGGAAGGAAAACAAGGAACGTCGCGCCGAGCTCTGGTGAAGATTACGCTTGGATGGGAGCGTGTTTACGAATTTGAGATGTGGGTGATGGACCACAGTGCGGGTGTAGAAGTGGTGCTCGGCACGAACTTCATGAAACCGGCTAATACCAGGCTGCATTTGTTCAATGCGACAGCACAACTTCCGGACGAGGTCAAGATTCCCTTAACCAAGAACATGGAAGGTGACGAAGCGTACGGGACTCACATTCACGGAGGCCCCACCGATGCCTTGAATATACCTGCGCGTGAGTGAACTGAGTTTCGCCTGCCAAAGCGACAACCGTCAAAAGAGACACACGATCTGTGGATTAAACGGACCGAAGCTTGGGTACCAACTGGAACGAGGACTCGCAAAGGCCGACCAGAGTATGTGCCGCTGACGAACGGCACGGACAGAGATGTGTGGTGCCGAGCTTTTGACTCTGTTGTACAGTGGGTGCCTATCGGTGATTTACCACGGGAACCGGGGTACGTCAGGCTCGACTCCACGAAATACGCCGAGTGGCAAGTGGTTGATTATGCGGAGTCATGAGAACCGGCGCTGTGTCGGAAGGGGTGTGAGCACTACGAGGACTTGTTGTCAAAGCAGCCGCCTGCGGTAGACAAGCCTGATTACGCGACGCCATATGGTGTGTTAAAGCGACCGGTCGACACCTCAAGTGAGCCTGGAGGCTACCAGCTAACGTGCGCCGAGCGTTGGGAACGTGTTCTCAGTGAGCGGGATGAAGAAGGTCAAGGCATCAGCGGTGATGATGAACCAGTGCCAGTGCCGACCGACTCGCCGTACTTCCCAACCAGTCCCGACGACGGAAACACGCAGGTGGCCATTAATCCGACTATTTCTACAGTCGATGCTATGCATACCGCTGATGACACGACCACAGACAGGCCATACCCAAGACATCAGCGATTAAGTTTCTGTGGTGAAGCGCCCGTTAAGTTTTGGCAACTGGGGCTGCGTGATGGATATTGACTCGATCTGACCCGGCGGGTTCGGGGTGAAGCTGGAGCGACGACGTCCCAGAGAAGGATGCGATCGGATCGCTGCTAGCTAGGTCGGATCGTCACCGCGTGGATCGGATCGGCTTGGGACGGAAGATCGGATGTACGATCCACCTGAGAATGCCCGGAAGTCATCGTGTACAGGTCTGCTGATTTGTACCCAAGTTCGGTAAAGTACGATTGGACCTTGAAGTACCAGATCGGTAATCATAGGATACGCAATGTAGTGGGCCAGAAGGATCTTAAGTACTAACAGAGTGAATTTTGCCTTGTCAACGACAAGTGCCTTCGCCTTTGGGTTGTGGCGGGAAATTGCAGTGGTCCATATAATAACCAAGTCAAATCTACCAAGTCCACGTGTCAGTCGCCGGAGTTAGCAGCTTGGCCGGCCTGACTGCCGTCGCTCTCGCCCTCAACTCCCCCGCTATCGGAAGCGGTCAAGCCTCGCAAGTAAAGCTTTATCTACCCCTACGAAAAGGAAGTCTAAACACCCCAAGTCGATCAAGATCGACAACCTACCTGGCGCGTAGCCTGAAGAACTTCCACACAACGCAACCCCCCACCGTTCTGTGCCTCGCCAAGGCGGAACCAACCGCAGGCCAAGCTTCCCCTCTAGTCCACTAGAGGAGTGTAACCTGTCCCGCCGACGGGTACACAAGGTGAGCCTTCAGCAACCCCACGGTTATCGGAGTACCCCCTACATCAGTCGGTAGTCCGGGGCACAGTGTGTGAGGCTGGATCACAACGCGATTTTGCGATACCCACTCCACCACAATGGTGGGCGTGCCCGGATCTTCTGGTGACTCGAGATTTCACCGTGAGTCCCCCCCCATGCCTCCTCTGGAGGCACCGGGGATCGCGATGCGAATCGTGATCCGCCGGATGAGGAACCCAAGGTGAAAACCGAAGGAACCTCATCAACCACCGCACTGCCAACGCAGAAGACCACGAGGAAGAAGTAGTCCAAGGCGTCGCGGAAGAAGGCCAAGGCCCCAGCGGACTCGAATTCGGACAGCCGTGACGAAATCGGAGCGACTTGGTCCGACAGTCAGCTGGAGGAAGGGTACAAGCGGAACGAGTTTCAGTCGTTCGTGACCAAAAACCCAGTGATGAAGATCGTGCAGCCGCGGGTGACTGGATCGCTGATGGGGCAGTCGCGCCACCACCAATCACAGCGAACAAGCTGGACACGGTGAAGGCCTTGCTGCGTCTGCTGCGAGAACTTGGAGTCACACCAGGTGACTTCGATACGAAGGACTCTTCGACCGGGACCTGGAGATGCTGCAGATCACGCTGTCGGAGCTTTTCGAGAGTTTGAGAGGGTTGGTCGGCGAGTCGGCACCGGTCAAGACCGAGCTCGGCCAGCGGCCTCGTTGCCACGCCTTCCTTGATCCGAGTCGCGGACCGGTTTGTCGCAGCACTCAAACTATGCGTCGGCGACCTCGATAGCCGGCTCCGGAGAAGTCGAGCGCATGCCACTCGGCCCCTCAGGAGCTGCGATGCTGCAGTCCAGATCGGATCGTACGGCGAGCGTGAGGCCCAAGGCGGGTGTACCCGCGGTAACCAACAACCCGGGTGACAATCCGGATAGGCTGCAGACGTTCTTTAACTCGGCGATGGAGCTCTTCTTGAAGGAGCAGCGCGCCGCACAGGGGACGCCTACCGCAGCACCGGTAGCAACGACCGAACAGCAGGATGTCGACATGGAATCGGCTGGCGCGGAGCCGGCGAGTACGATCCAGACGATCTGGACTTCACCGCCATCCGTCAAGCGACGGTGGCTATAACTGCTGCAGGCACGGGAGCGCCAGTGATCACTCCGCGCATCCGTGTCTCCCCGATGTCGGAGCTCAAAGAGTTCTCTGGAAAGGACGACGACGAAGACCGTGTGCGAGCTTGGATCAGCAAGGTGAAGTCGGCTTTCATCCGCGATCGGGCTCCGGATGACGAGAAGTGTTTGGTGCTTGGCGGCCTGTTCACTGGACAGGCGCACAATTGGTACCCGGCAGCTCAGCAGGACTGCGCGAAGCGACTGGAAGGAACTTCTGCGTGAATTCCAAGTGCAGTTCTGCGGGCTCGGAGTATCTGTCGCGAGGCAGTAGTACCATGCGAGGATGCAGGCCGACGTATCGCCGCTGGAATACCTCCACCGTCTGAATGTCGCTGGACTGAGAGCGACGCTGGGAGTGAAGAATGGCACGCCGGATGTTCGCCGCGAGCATGTGGAGCACTTCATCGAGACACTGGACGACCGCGATCTGGCCGACCGGCTCGCGCTGCTACTGATCTCCGACGCGGACGCCCTAGAAGACGTCATGAGAGCGCGGCAACGCGCGAAGAACCGTCAAGGAAGAGCCCACTTCGGATTGAGCAAGTATCGACAGAAGGCAACTACTCATGATGCCACGAAGCCAGTCCCAACGCGCAAGGTGCAAGCCGTCAAGACCACGGACTGCCACAGTAACTCCGGCTCAGTGGATCGGAGTCGGACGGTGATCTACGCAGGATCTACATTGCCGCCGCCGAAGGAGAAGCTCAAACCCCAGACGCCCTCATCGCCACAACTAGATCGAGCCACGACTGGCGAAACTCCGCCACCGCGAGACCCAGATCCGGGACATCGCCGACCGTGTGGACGTGACACGTTCCAACTCTGCACGCACTGCAGCTCGCATCGTCACGACGATCGGCACTACTGGAAGCGGCTGACGTGCCAACGCTGTGGCAAGAAGGGCCACCCGTCGGATCGTTGCCTCTTCGTGTGTCGTGGGTGCGGCGAGATCCACGACGTCGGCAAGTGCCAGATGGAGGAGTTCTACAACTTGATCCATCAGTTTTACGATCCAGCCAAGCACGGCGGCGTGTTGCCGGAAAGCGCCGCGAAGATGTTAAAGTAGGACACTCGCCTGGCTGGAAGCCAGGACGAGCCGAGCGCTCCAAGCTCTGCATCTGTACATACGTCGAGACGAGAACTGAAGTTATTGAGCGGAAGAACCCGATCGACAATACATATGATCTTCATGGAAAACATACTGGTGTTGTTGCAAGTCTTCGGAAGCCTGATGAGTTCACGAGAATTGACACCGTCATAGCGCTCGATCTACACCAGGGGAGATGCGTGGGTACTGGAAGTATGACGCACCCAGTAAGTGGTTCAAGCAAGCCAAGACGCGAGGGAAGATCAACAACAAAAAAGCGGACTTACTATTAGATTCCGGCGCCGAGGAGTCCATTCCGGACGCCTTCTTTGCTCGTTAGGTTGCGTGCTATGTGGATGAAAGTCAACGACAAGAGTGTGTTGGTATTGGAAAAGGCGTGTACGTGACGAAGGGACGTACCAAGATCAAGGTCACCTTGGCTGGAGCGCTGGTGAACTTCTTCGACATGTGTGTCGGCGAGACGTCAGACCAAGACACGATACTCGGCATGGATTTTATGGTGCCGGCGGGGATCCGCTTGGACTTGGCCGACGGGACGCTCTGCCTGCCCAATGATGTTCGCATCCAGCTGTCTGGACGACGCCCGCTGTATGGCGAATACATTCGCGCAGTTAGCTTGGACGGGCTCGAAGTGATAGACGCGGGCCAGAGCATCGAAGTGCCGCTGCGATCCAAGCCGTCTGAGACGCTTTGGGTCACCCGGGGAGAACACTGGATTCCCACAGTGGTCGAAGGGCCTGGATGGGGGCGGTACCTGAAGATCACCAACGTGAGCGACCGGACGAGGCGTATACCCGCCCATGCACAAGTCGGGATGTGGCTGACCGGAGATCGCGTGCCGAGGTGTCAAGGTTTCATCACTGTGGGTTCCCGTCGGTACGCCGAGTGGCAGAATCTGGTACTGCAGGCTACCACGGACGCGACGAACGAGGAAGAAGATCCGATCGCTGGTCGACGGAGCCGATAGTCGTTCGTCCGCAGTATGACACGCCGACGGGCATCCTGAGACGACCCACAGGTCAAGCTATCGTCAGCAATCAGGTTGTAAGGACGCCTGAAGTCAGGAAGGCCGAAGTAAAAGTCTGGAGCGCAGACCGTGCGAACGCATGCGCCAGAAAACCAGGTCGGCGGGCCGGTAGCAGCTGACGACGAGGTCGCCACAAGCATGCTCGGGACCGTACAGATCGCGCCAGCCAGCGAACCTGGTAGTGGGGTTGGTGGATCGACTGACGATCGAGTGGGTCTGAGCGTGGAGGTGGCCGGTGCCGATCCGATCGGAGATCAGCCCGAAGTGAAGCCAACCGCAGATGGATCGAATCTGGCTGCCGCAGATCGGCCTCTGGAGGACGAACAAGTCTGCATCAGGGTAGGGGGCGAACTCTTCGCCGAGGACGTGGACGCACAGATGGCGATCTTGCCGGAAGTGACGACGACGCCCGAGGATGTGAAGCTTGAAGACATCCGGATCGAGCACGAAGGCTCGAGCACGCTGGAAGAGGAAGCTCGGCTGAGGAAGATCATCTGGAGCCGACAACATCTTCTGCTCGGAAAAGGGAACGCCCTGCCACCAGCCGCGCATACGGAAGACGCCAAGCCGGTGGCTCAGCGCGTACGTCGAGTCTCGCCCCAATTCCGTGGTAAGTTGTCCGACTTATTCAAAGGTCTGCTCTCTGCCGAGGTTATCAGGGTGTCCAACTCTCGATGAGCGTTGCCGATCGTGGCGATTATCAATAAAAATGGCGTCGACATCAGACTCTGCATCGACTACCGCGTCGTGAACAGCCTGGCGCGTCTCATGGTGTACCCCATGCCACTGGTCAACGATCTGCTTGAAGACCTGGACAAGGTGCTCTGGTACTGCTCGCTGGATATGGCGAGCGGTTTCTGGGTCGTGGAATTGACCGGACGGGCGGCTCTAGCGGCAGTGGCAAAGATGACGATGACTGTGAAGAAGACGACGTGGTGGAGCGCAGAGAATACACTGACGACCACAATGAGCTCCCAGATGATGAACTGAAGCTAATTGACGAGACATTTATTGCTTCGCTTGGTGGGTCCCTGTCCATCGCCAACATCGACAAGGACGCATTACGTTTGACCAAGTGGAGCGAACCCTCTTCTCTGTTTGAAACTGATAGACCGAGCTATCAAGGACGTTCAAGTGACGAAGCATCTCCGACGCAAGCGCTACGGGATATGGCATCCACCCCATTGGGTTTATTGTTCTACTTCATGCCGAAGCAGCTGTCGGTTAATATCGCGACTGAAACCAACCGCTATCGAACCCAGAAAATTGATTCTGAAGCCAAGAAAATACGCGCAAGGCAGAGACGTAGCAACCGTATCGCGTCACCAAAAACTCTGCTGCAAATACGACGGCGTCTGAGGGCTGTGAAGGCGTACGATACGTGCGAAATCTTGCATGTGATCGGGCTTCTTGTTGCGCACATGTTGTGCCCGCACAAGCAACTCTTCTCGAGGCACTGATCGATGACGTGCGATGGTGCTATACCGACCGGTACCTTTGGCAAGTATATGCCACGGAACCGATGCACAGCTACCCTACGTTATCTTCACTTCACAAACAACGATGCACCCCGTGTACGAGATATAGTGTGGAAACTGCGGCTGGTTGTAGATGTCCTTACGAAAACACTGCTGGTAGTGTCCAGCCGGATTGGAAGCGTGATTGGAAGCGCTGTTTCCAATCCGGCTGGACACTACCAGCAGTGTTATCGTTTGATGAAGGCATGTTACCGGCAACGTCTCAGCGGAACACTACGCGGATATTTATGTCAGATAAACCGCATCGCTGCGGTACCAAACTTTTTATGGTATGCGACGCAAAAACAGCTGACTGCCACAGGTGTGTTCTTTGTATTTTATTTTTTCAAAGTCGTAACTTATGACATTTCTACAGGTACGGATTATCTAAGTAGAAGCCGCCGAGGCAGTGGACGTAGCCGGAGATATTGGGGCCGATATAGGTGTCAGTGTTGGTGTCGTGGGCGTTGGATCCGTCGACGCGGGCAACTAAGCTGTCGTACTGGGCGTTGGATCGGTCGCCTGGGGCGACACCGACGTCTGACTGGCTGGCGATGATACTGAAGGCGTGGGCCCTGACGAGACTGCCTGTGAACCCGGCGAAGCTGTCACAGACCCTGCCGGAGTCTTGGACATCCTCGGAGTCTTGTCTGAAGCCGGTGTCGAGTTTGGCTTGGGCACTGACTTCGGTTGGGTCTTCGATGAAGATGAGTGAGAACTGGACTTTGACTTTGACGTGGCTTGGGACTTTGATTTCGAGCTGGACTTGGACTTGGGAGAAGTCGGAGCGGGTGGTTGTCCAGCGGTGGCTTTCTTGCTCGGTGCTGAGCCGAGCGAGCTTTCTTCTGCTTTCCAGCTGTACGAGGACCCGAGTCATCAATACGTGAGCGCTTGCGAGGCGTAGACGACCGAGTCTTCGATGTGGAAGGCGAAGGCGTGGAGCCGGACTGACCGTCCCCACTCTCGTCAGAATCACTGCTTAGCTCGATTTCCGGTAGGTCGCTTGAACGGAGATGGTGCACCAGCCTGGTGAGCTCTATCGCTTGATCTTTGGCCGACGACGATGGATGGAGACCCTTGACGGCGTCCTGTACGAGCTCCACAGCTTCTGCGTCACGATCCAGCAACGTGAAGTCTCTCCTAACGCTCCACCTGTCAGGATAAGACCAGGTGAGATACTTCAACATCAGCGGGTGCATTACGCTCAACCAGATCATAACTTCAGCAAACAACAACAGAGTATCAGCATAGAGCTTGCTGGCGTTGACGAACCGGCTGAGACGCTTGTTGGCTTGACGAGTTCTCTTCAGCGCCGCCCCCAACTCCGTCATCTTGGAGTTGTGGTCGAGGACCTCGACATCGTGTCCGGGTCCTGCGAGATATGCGTGGAAACGGCGAAGGGGACTGGCGAATAATCGCAGGTTCTTCTTGTACAGATGCCAGTCGTTCCGGATCTTACGCGCCTGTGACTCGCGCGATTCATTAGCAGCCGTAAGACGAGCTTCCACCCGACGGACGACCTCATCATGAATCTTCGCTTGGGCAGCAAGCTGGGTTGCTTGCTGCTCAGCCATAATGCGCGCTTGGTCAGACGCAGCCAAGGATTGCTGAAGCTGCGAGCACTCGGCACGAGACTGGGTCTGCAAGCCTCCCAACTCGAGAACTTTCGTATTCAAGGCACGTTGTTCAGTGACCTGAGCAGTCTTGGCGACGGTGAGCTCGGCCTGAAGATTCCCGACATCTTGAGCGAGATCTCGATGGTCGACAGCAGGTCGTGCTTTTGCAGCAGCCAAGTTTTTGACAGAGGTCGCATTTTCGAAATCCTAGTCGCGGACATGATCGACCGGCTGCGGTGGGTTGATTACCACTTGCATCAAGCACCGAACTGCTTCCGCAAGACGAGACCCGAAGAGGGCCACGACTCGATCTGACGTTTCATCAGCCGCGTCCATCAAGAGGCCGTGCAGTGCTGTACCATTAATGTCTGAGAGGCGCGGAGCCGGGAGATGCAATGGTGCAGCCACCTGCAACTGCAACGAGTTCTCGTTCAGCATGTTGGAGCCAATCTCATCAGTTCGTACGATATCAACAGCTTACCGGTGGTTGAGTCGCGATTGGAACGGCAATGGAGCTTGAAGATGGGTCGGAAGCGCGGTGCAGAGCTGCATCACGCGTGGACGCAGTGAGCAGCGGCCTTGAAGTCGAAGTATTAGTTGAGATCGCCGATGGAGTCGAAGTGAACGTACCGGACGACGTCGCTGACATCGCCAAAGTCTGGAAGCGCATCAACAGCAAGACAACAATCGCCATATGATAAAATAGCAGCCCAAAGAAAGAAGGAACAGCAATATGCACCGTGGCAGTGGATCTAAAGTAGCGTGGGATGCTGACGACGCAACCGAGGTCTAGTGCGGAGGTGGTACCGAAGCAGCAGACGACATAGCGGCAGCGTTCTGCAGTAGAACACAGAACGAGAAGTATCAGAACAAGAACAACAGTCAAATCCGACGCCTTCACCTGTGCCCTTAGAACAGGAGTACGTAGTCTCGACGGGGAGCGTGGAGAAGACGGTGCAGACTTCGAATGACTGATCGGTGACGCTTGGGAGACTTCGACAACCCCGGTGACGACGCATACGATATATCGGTGTGCTCAAGCTCCGACTGGCGCGAGACAGAGCAGGCGATTGAGACCCAGAGCGAGTCTTCCGGCGTTTCTTCTTTTGGGCTTGCTTCCAGGCGTTCGGTTTGAACAGCGATCGACGACGAGACGTGAAACTTGAAGACTCGGCAGGGGCATCATCTCCACGACTAGCTGATGTCATTGCAGGACTGGACTTGTCAGTGGGGATGGGAGCCTTGTCCTCAAGCGATGAGCCGAACCGTCGTCTGACCCCTTGCCACCCTGGAGAAGCCGTTTGTGCGAATTACCATACGCTACTGGGTGAGCCGCCTTGGTCAGTGCAGCAGGAAGAGGCTATGGATCCGATGAATCAGCAGCTGCGACTTGAATGCGATGTAGAGCCGTGAGTGTCTCTTGGTAAAGATCCAGACTAGCGAGATTCAGCTCACCCGCAGTGCGATCTGCCACAAGCAACAGCAAACGAGAGTTAATAATCGAACGGTTGGTGACTATCCCGGCAGAAAGCTACATAACTTGTACAGCTATAGCTAAGACCCCCGATGCCATACCGGCCAGACTCACGTGAGAACGGAGCGCCCGGTGGACAGGAGGAGATTAGTGTTGCGAGCTTGCTGGTTCTTGAGGACAGTGAGAGTATCTTCATCGACGTACTTGCCTTTGGACAATTTGACCAGGAGTGGAGTTGGTGGGTCTGCTCGGTGTTCGCGCCGATACCCGGCTTAAACACTTCGCCCTCCTACTACAGCTGCTTACAGAGTTTCTCGACGAATTTGTCGCGGGCGTCGATTTGACATTGCTGAAGCTGCAATTCTTCGGTGTGTTGGTCTGTGGAATGTATGGTCTTCTCCAGGAGAACGCTGTTCTGAACGTTCGTCTCTCATAGCGTCTTGACCTCAGTATGGAGTAACTCGACTTGAGCATTGACAGCCTTCAGGTACTGCTCAGCGTTCTCACGTGCCATGATGTCAGAATCAAGCGAGCGATAAATAGCGTTGGGTTCTGTTGGGGCGAACCGGAGTTGATCCTTAAGGTTCCCGACTTGGGCTGGAAGGTCGGCTAGAACGTCAGGAAGTGGCTCAACGGCCGCCAGCACGTCATCGAAGCCGACCGTAGGGGGTCCCCCGATGATCCGTGATCAGCTGAACTTGGTCTCACCTTGTGTACCCGTCGGCGGGCTGGATCTGCTCTCTCAGGGATCCGATGGTGTCCGATCAGTGAAAACTTAACCGTCCTGGCGGGACGCGGGATGTGTGGGGCAGCGCGGAACTTCTTCGCTCTGCACCCTTGAGATAAACCCTAAACAGGGTCCGATAAGGGACGATCGGCCTGGACCTAGGGGGTTATGCCTATTCTAAGCACCGAAACGCCTAAATAAGCGTGTTCCTTGTTCTTCTTCTCCTTTCCGGGTTGCTTGCCGCTTCCAATAGCGGGATCTTTAGTCTTGAGAACGAATCTGACCTCCAGTCAAGCACCAAACGCTGGATGATCAGGGACTTATGCACTTAAAATCGGGAAAACTGGTGTAGGTAAATCCGGCTAATATATTAACCAAGATCTTGCATTACGACGCTGGCAACCTCCACTTAAGCCTCTTTTTAACACTTTGTAACGAGCCAATATGTCCTGAAGACGTCCCGGGTGTAAGGAAACGTCTGTGTGCCGTACGTGCACTCTGGATCGCCGGTGCTGGGACGTCGCTCGTACATTGACGACATTCTGGTGACCGCTGAATCCTGGGACGCACTCTGCGATAAAGTAGATCCACTGCTTGACGCATGTGACCGTTGGAACTTGTCTATCAGCATGGTGAAGAGCTCGTGGGGCTGCTGCAAGGTAGATTACCTGGGACATCGTGTGTCAGCGGACGGTCTCGAAGCTAACCCGAAGAACCTGAAGACCCTGACGACTCTGCCATTCCCGCGCACACTGCGATCGATGCAGTCCTTCTCGGTAGCCTCTACTACTACAGTAGACTCATCGAGGGCTTCGCGATCTACGCGTCGATCTTGTACGAGCTGCGAGAAATGGATTTTCACGAGATGGACCAGAAGCCCGACCGAGTTGCTGGGAACGAGAAACAGATCGCCTCGGCGGACGAGACGGAGATAGGGGATCGAGCTCGAGTAGCGTTCGAGATGCTGAAGAACAAGATCGCAGACGCGCCACTACTCAGACACTTTGACCAAGATCGGACGCCGGTGATCGTCGTCTACGCGAGTGATTGGGGCCTTGATGCAAGAGCACGACGGCACTTTTTTTACATGCCGGTAACGTTCACCATTCGCACGTTGGAGGCCAATGAGTTGAACTACGGCACCGTTGAGAAAGCGATCTTGGCCCTTCTCCGGATACTGGACGTATGTTACACCACGCTGGTCACAAGATCGATCAAAGTGCTGACGCGACACTCCACGCTGGCGTGGCTGGTGCGATCTTCAGGCCTGTAGGGCCGGCATGGCACCTGGGCATCACTGCTTTCGCCGTGGACGCTGGAGATCGTCAGGTGTACGTGAGGAGAGGACGAAATCCTGGGCGCCATTGCAGTAAGCATCACCCCACGGAAGAACGTCGACTCGATCTTGTCGTCGATCGCTCCGAGAAAGCAACCACGCCAATATGTCGCCGCAATCCCGCCTACAGTTGAATAAGGCGAGGAGTTGTTAGTCGCGAGTTTCGATGGATCGGCGCGAGTCAAACGCTGCGGAGGTGCATGCAGTGCTATCGTATGGAAGTTACCTGAGTGGATCGTGGTCGCAGCGGAGTCGAAGTATCTGCCTGACCTCACGGTAAACGAAGCAGAGTACCACGGACTACTGTTGGCGTTCGACTTACTGTCCAGCTTGGATAGGGGACGTCTGATCGTCTGCGGCGACTCCAACCTGGTGATTAGACAGATGCGTGGCGAGATCGAGTGCAAGGCGCCTGCCTTGACGCCCCTGCGACAACGAGCACTAGATCGGCTGAGATCGTGGCCGGCTCACGAATTTCTTCATATCAAACGAGGATGGAATCAAAGCGCAGTTCGGTTAGCAAGCAACGGGCTACATTAGCAGGCAGGCACCGTGATTACCTCGGAGGCCGATCGAGAGGACCTGATCGTCCTCAATCGACTGCCGTAGCTGTTGCTCCCGTAGGACGAGACTCTGACGGTACGCGTAGAGGCCGCGACGCGATCACGGACACGCCTGGTGAGCTCTCCGGAAGCGCTACATTCAGACATCATACAGCGCATGAGAATAGATCGAATCCGGCAAGCACAAGACGAGGAGATGTGGATCGGAGATATTAAGACGTACCACCGTGCTGAATACTGGAGAGGCACGCTCTTGTGGCAAGATCGCCGACGACTTCGAAGTCGACGAGAACGGGCTGCTTTTCTACTGCCCACGCGCGAGAGGAATCGATGCTGACCGTGACCAAGTCGCGAAGCTGGTTGTGCAGGAGGACCTACAACAAGTCGTACTCCATCACTACCACACAGGTCTGAAAGGCGGACACCAAGGAATCGGAAGAACGTACCAGCGAGTGAGATCGCGTTTCCATTGGCGCGGCTTGTTGAGGAGTGTGCAGCGCTACATGGGACAATGTGTGGGTTGTGAGATAGGGAAGGGACGTCCGACACTTCGAGCAAAGTCGCCAGGGAACATGCAGGCGACGTACCCATTTCAGTGCATCGCGATGGACCACATCCCGTCTCTACCTAAGTCGCACAAGGGCGACACCGAGCTGCTCATCTGGGTTGACTTGTTTTCGGGTTACGTGGTGACCAAGGCAAGCGCGTCGAGAACTGCGCAGACGATCGCCGAAAACGACGAAGAATTTGTCTTCCGCCGATTCGGCGCGAGTGAGGTCATCCGGCACGATCGGGAGCCAGGCTTCATGTCTGACTTCTTCCGCGCATTCAATCGCATCGTAGGACAGCGACAACGTGCCACTATGGTGTATCGCCCTCAAGCCAACGGAACGGCTGAGCGGATGGTTCAGACGCTGACCAGATCGTTGAAGATGTACCTCGCAGACATAAATCAGAAGGACTGGCATCAGTACGCGGAACGCTTGACGTTCGCCCTCAACACAGCGCAAGATCGCACTCACAGAGAGACGCCGTTCTAAATGATCGATGAATGGGACGCAAGGACCACCCTGGAGGCAACGCTTCCGCTCGGCACCACTCGACGTCGGGACTCGGAGCCGCGTCGATGGCGATACAACATCCAGCGGCAGTACCAGCAAGCCTGCGAACACGTCAACGAAGAACTGCGCGAGGCGATCGCTGCGAGAGCAGACCAATACAACGAAGCTGTGCGTCCTCATGACATCAAGGCCGGTGATCAGGTGTGGCTATATCTGGATCGAGTCAAGGAAGGTTATGTGAAGAAGCTGGAGCAAATGTGGCACGGGCCCTTCAGAGTCGCAGAGATGATCGATCGGCACGCGGCAAGGCTGGAAACTGCGGACACTGAGTACCGACTATTCCCGATTGTGCATGTGACGAAACTGAAGCTGGTCAAGACGTACCCGGACCGTCCGACCGCTCTGCTGACAGACGATCAGGTCGATCACGTTAAATCCGACGAGAGCCTATTGCCCGAGGACAGTTGGGAACGCGAGCTGGACGAAGACGAGTTCGAGGTCGATCGGATCGCTGACGTACGAACAGGACGATAAACACGCTATGGCCGCTCCTTACATGAATAGCTGGTATACTGGAAGGGCTATGCTGAACCCTCATGGGTCGATGAGGCAGATCTGAACCGTGGTGCACTGTTAAGAGACTTCGAGCGTGGACGGGCTGGTCGCAACCGTTTCGAGGCGATGCAGTCGCACTAGGAGTGATCGGTGGAGCATCTACGATGGGTCGGCCACTGTGGAGAAGCAAGAGGAAGAAGGACTTGCAGGAAGTCTGCATGTTGCAAGGAGGAGGAGGAACATGTTATGCGTGAAGTGGACCGACCGATCGGATATGTCGATCACGGCGAGAGAAGCTGTGAGAATAGATCGGGCTGGGAGAAAACCACGAAGAAGAGACACAAGAGCATGAAAAACTCTAACACGAGCCTTTGGAAACAAGATCGCGTGGCATTATCAAATTAAGGGATCCGCCTTACTCATACTGCTGCTATACGACGCTGGGGATCGACCGAAATACGGGAAAGAGATCGTAGAGGAACGATGCTGGACTAAGCCGGAGAGGTGAATTTGCCGGCCAGGCGGGGCATCTGGCGTGCCGGATGAGCGGCGTGGCCGTCACGGTAGTGATTACGCCACCGATCGGCACGGTCCGTCACATCTAAGGCGTCAAGCAGATCAGCGGGATCGCCACGAAGTTCTGAGCCGGGATACCACGCCCCAGCTTCACCGTGACGCGGGAAGTGGAGGAAGAAAGGGTCCAGCAGCAGATCAAGATCGCAGTGACCGGTCAACATACCAATTAACACTTGCTGGAGGAACGTCTTCCACTGCGCACCAGCACGAGATCGACGCTGTTTGCGGCGGGTATACACAGCGGCGAGATAACGACTTGATCTGCGTTGGGCAATGGTTATCGGAAGTGAGTGGAATCCAAGTACACGCGGAGGTATTCGGTCTCGTAGGAGGAGTAAATTTCCACAATGAACACGAACCAACCTTCCAAACGGAAGGTGAGCAGGCGTGGCCGGTTCGCAAGCACTTCCCAGGGTCGAGGGGCCTCCAGACGCCGCATGCCAGCTTCAGTGACCAGATCTTCGTCCCAGTCTTGCACGGAGGGAACCCGACTACGGGCGGGAAACAACCACTCGAGAGGCTTGGAAAACTGGTGGAAAAGGAGATCGTGATCCAGCTCCACAATGCAGGTCCGACGAATGTCTGCAATCAACACGGAAACACGTCGCGAGCATGATGAAAGCTCCTGCCACGGTAGCTGGGATTCCATTCTCCCCGGTAGACCCGTGTGGGAGACAAAGCGACCCATGCCGCGTCCGATAGCGGGTCCAGGGGCTCTCAGCACGCCTGGCTGGCAGCGGAGTTGTGCGACTCTCTTTCGCTGCTACTGCCCGAACCACCGGAACTACTGGAAGTGCCATCGTCGGAGCCTCCGTCAGGGGGCGACTCTGAGCCCGAGCCAGACGCTGGAGGGGACGAATGCCCGTGATCACGCACTTCCGCGCCGCTAGAAGTCCGAGAGACGCCGGACCCACGGGAGGGACGACTGTTCGCGGGTGACGAAGCAACACTAGATCGGCGGTGAGTGGATCGAGACTGAGACAAGGCGGCAAAGAATTCATCATCCTCGCTGTCCGAAGCGGCGCGGGATGGAGATGAAGCTCCGAAGCCTGAGAACACGAAGCCGCTGCAGCAGACAGGATGTCGATTGAGCGACGAGGTGAAGCTCGAATGGACGGCACGCGATCGGCCGCCCGAGAACATTTCAAGGGTCGGTGGGATCGAGGCGATGAATGGCTAGGAGATCAGCAGCGATTGCGGTTCGCAGGCCGTGCCGGGGACGGTGTACCACTGGTGGAGGCGCCCGGAGAAATCAACGACGGTATACCGGCAAGTCGATCACGCGCCTGATCGCGTTCAACCCGAAGTACGCCCATATCAGTCACACGCTGGTTCAGCTGGCGCCGTAAATTGTCGCGATCGTTCGTGAGAGTAGCCACCTCGGCCGCATACCTCTTACGCACTGATTCTGAATCCTCAACTTGGGCGAGGCGTTTCTCGAAGCGCGCGATCTGGTTACGAACAGAAGTTATGTGCGCGCCTGTGAAGCACAAAGAGTTAGCATGAACATGGACCCTGCAATGGACGTAAAGGGCACCTACCAATGGAATCCAACTCGGCCCGTGCCTGATCTCGTTGCTTAGCAGCCTGCTGAGTCTTCTTCGAAGCAGTCGTAAGCTCCTGTCTCAGGAGAGCGATCACTTTTTCCAGATTACGACACTCAGTCGCGCGAGCTGCGAGGATGGTGTCGGTACGCTTCACTCGCTGAGCGCAAGTAGCCTTCAGCTCCTCGATCTTCCGGTTTTTCGCAGCCACTACGCGGGCGAGGCGATCCACCTCCTCTTGAGTGGCCTTGTGAGACTTGGCGGACTCTTGAAGCTCAGCGGCGATCTGAGAACCCCGTTTCGTTACTTTAGCAGCGTCGGAGCGGGCTTGTGTCGTGTAGGAACACGCCAGAATTTCCGTCTGCCAGTACTCCCACCCACAACACACGCTAAGTCCGCAAAGACTTAACGAATTTACGGGTGAAGCTTCAACCTGAAGGCCTTGACTCTGCCCTAGCACGGGGTTGATAATGGACCCTGTGCGTCCTGACTTTGTTGATAGGTACACCGAGTTCTTCTAGCAGCACTAGTCACGAGACACACCGCCTCGTCTGAATGACTCAGTCACTTTCCCGCGGACTTTTTTCAGCCAATCAGCGGTTGGCCACTCATATCACCAAAACTGATCCTTGTCAATCAAGAACAGCGGCAACGGCGACGGGGAGGGCGCTTTCGATACCGGGCGCTTCCCGACACCACAACTGCCCCCACCACGCCTTAAACCTGCGCACAGGCGAGTGGCGTGGTACCTACGTTTCCTGCTCTATGCCTAAGTCGTCTCGAGCCCTCAGTGAAGCCCGCCGTGTCGCCCTTCGCCTCGGCCTCGAAGACTAAGCTTCACCCACGGTACGTTCGAGTCGTTCGTCATCTCCAGTTGCTCGAAGACCATGTTCTGATTGTTGTACTCGTTCTGATGCTGCTTGTCGTTTGTTCTACTGCAGAACACAACTTGGATGTCTCCTGTTGCTGCGACGCCGCCACGTGAGACCTCGGCTGCGTCGTCGGCAATTTCCTGTTGCGTCTGGATCTACCACCACGGTGCGTCATCGTATGCTCTATCCTTCTATCTGCTTGTACACCGTGCGACGGTGGTTTTCCTGCTGTTGATGTGCTTCCAGACCTCGGTGATGTCTGCGACGTCGTCCAGCCCGCCCACGTCGGTCTTAGCAGCAATTCCGACCGGTACTCCTGCTCCGGCACTGTTGCTCACGCCGATGGCGGGTGCCACGACTCTGTAACCGGCTTTAGTCCCGCAGTTCGGCGCTAATACGACTCCAGTCGTGTTTCCGTCATTGGTAAGTCGCTTGTACTCGCTCTTCGTCACCAATTTATTTCCCAGTTTGACCTAAACTCGATCGTGCTTGCAGGGTCGTGGACTAACTCATCTTCCAGATCTACACTTGTCGGACATCGAAGGCACGGCGCTGCACGGCCTTCTGATGGACGTCGCTGATGAGACTTCGGACCGTGTCGTGGCTCTTTTCGGGTCCCGGCTCACCGAGGCTGTAAGATGTTTGGCCCAGCTGGTGATCTGTCCTCCTCAGCCGGTTGACCCCATGCGCAATCAGCAGATCGCAGACGCAACTTCCGTGGCCGATATGGCAGCTGCAGTGGCGCGTCTTGCGATCGAATATCGAGATCTCACTGCAGAACTCGGTAAACCGCAAGCTGAGCTTACTGCCGCGAAACTGGCCCAGATAACTGCTGAGCATGAGGCTGCGACAAGCAAGCGTGAAGAAGTGGAAACCTCGAGAATTAACCTCATTCAGTCGCAAGCTGAGTGTGCTGAGCTCCAGCGTTCCTTGGCTGCCTCCGAGCAGCAGCGTATTACAACCGAGCAACAAGTGGAGCAGCTTGGTGCCCAGGTAACTTCTCACTATAAGGTTGTCAAGCGGACGCGCGCGCTCCTCCAGGCTGCAGAGGAGTCAAGGAAGTCTCGAGCGACCATGACTGGCATCTCTACAAGACGAACTTGCGCATTTTTGCCGACCGGCTTGCCCGACTTCATCTATTCCTGGATGGATACGGGAAGGATACCGAAACGATTGATCTGAAATCGAAGATCCAGATCTTGGAGCAGTCGTTGAAGACAACTCACCAAGCCAACAAGTATCTTCGTCAGTTTTTTGACGATCGCGACCTTGACCCTGATACCTTGCTGCTGTTCGCTGAGGGTAAGTTTGCTGCCCTCCTGCTTACAACTCGGTAGCGTAATCTTACTCTCGCTGTCCGGCAGGTGGAAGTGGATCTCGCTCTGCTGGATCTGGACACCGAAGCCATAGAGCTAGCCCAAGACACAATCAAGACGCTCAACCCGTCCCTGTCAGCGAAGGACCAAGCACTTGAACTTGCTCGTCAGGTACACCACCACCGCCGAACCGAGCTGGCGAATAAGGCCCCGTCCAGTGTGTCAAGCCATAGTTCAGATGAGCGTGATGGGGACCATTTTAAATTTGGAGCGTCTGCTTGGTCTTCGAAAGCTCGGCCGTCCAAGTCGCGCAAGCCTTCTCGCGATCGTGACTCTGGATCACCTCGTTCTGCGAAGAGTAAGAAGGCTCTGTCGTCGCAGCATCCAAGCAAGAAGACTCCGGTAGCCAAGACGCCAAGTCAGTCTTCGTCAACGCCCAAGACCAGAACCAGAACCAAGTCGAGACCTACGCAAAAGCCGCAGGCTGTAGTCCCGTCGAAGGCTCCAGTTAAAACGGCGCCAGTATCCAAGCCAAAGTCAAAGACGGCTTCGAACGAGCGCGTCCACCGGTACCACCCACAGCTTCATCGGGGCCCACGCTTTCAATGCCTTCGCCAGCACTTGTTCCATCGTTTGCTAGTTCCACACTCGCTCCGTCAGCCCTTCGGACGCCGGCGTCGCCACTGGTAACGAATCTAGCGCCCATTACGACGGTTCAGACGCCCACGCCGACAGCTCCAGCGCCCACGACACCCATACTTACGCCTGCGTCAGCCGTAGCATCTCCAGCTGCGGCACCTGCTTTGACAGCTTCTGCGGCGCCTGCACCATCCGTACCGGTTCCTGCGCCTCCGGCCTTGAGCTCGTTGTTTGTGCCGGACGTCCAAGTCTTGTCCACGCTGCCGCGGTCTGGTAGTGCGTCATCTATTGCTTCCACTGTGGATCTCACGCCGTCATTTCCAGACAGTGCGCTGACTTCCGAGCAAGAGCAGCCCGTGACCACCAGTGTTGCGATGAGTACGAGCACTCAAGCCTTCGTTCGGCCGTGATCTCCAGCACCTCCGAGCCAGCGTTCAACGCGTATGGCAGCTGCCCAGTCGCGAAAGCTTTCAGCCCAGGTCATAGCCCAGGCGGTTGTCAGCAGCGACTTCTTTTTTGGTGCCCCTGGCCAGACACCTCCGGCCAGTCCTCGCTAACACTCTGACAATGAAGACGACGGTTGAGAGACCAAGATCAACGAGTCGCTCACTGCTGCGCAGCTCGAGGAGCTGGATCTGCAAACGAGCGCCTCGCCAGCGACAGCTGCTTCATCGACCGGTACTCGGTTATCTTTCAAGCCAGTTCCCATGTCTGCTCTGGCCCGGCTCACCTGAAGACTACCAGTTCTCCTCCAAGTGCAACGCGGAAGACTGCAAAGCCTCACGAGATCCTGCTCAAGGCTCTGAATGCTGCACACGCACTGTATGCCTTGATCAGGATCTGAATGCTGCACATACACTGTATCCGTTCACCACTAAGTCTATCGTGAAGCTGCCTCCACTTATTGAGGGGTGGCAGCCTCTTGTTCAGCCTAGCAAGAAGGTGATGAAATGGATCCCGCCGTATTGCAAGCCTGGTTTTCAGCAAAAGGGGGCACAGGTTTGCTGGGACCGGATCCTCAGCTTCCGTACACCAATCCCGCCGCTCAAAGGGCTCGCCGCCGTGTGTAGTGCAGAGAGGATTGCTGCGTTCGCTGGCTGGAAGAGATCCGATCATCTTTGGCGAGTTCTCGATGAGAAATTCCCCACGACGGCTGCCCTCTTCGGCGTCGAGCCGCACATGCCTGACGTGGATATATCGATTCGCGCCGACAAGAACGCTCGCACCGTGAAGCTGTGGCGTCAGGCTCGTGGTGTTGCCGTTGGGGACTCCGAGAGTGACGACGTCGGGTTTGCCCTGTGGGAGCGAGGGCACTGGGTCCTCCCTTCTGACATCGAAGCTGCAATTAAAGTCTTGGTGAAGATCCATGGCGAGAAGTCGGCCGTCGTTAAGGCAGTGCGGAGAGTTGCTCACGATTATCTCGCTGGTCGTACTAACAGTTCCGACAATCTGCGTCACAAGATCCTGCAACTGTGGGCCTGGTGTGTCGACAACGACGTTCCTGCCGAGTTCATCTTCGAGCCATCGGCATTACAGTACTCGTTCGAGGTGCTTCCGTGGATTCCAGCCTCGGCTGATTAATATGCAGAAGTCGTGGCCCTAGATACGCGTGAACAGTGGCGCAATTGCTGGATCGACTGTCCCAGTAAGCACCCGTACAACACCACGTGCGTGCCTTGCAATACTACTTCGGGATTGTTCGTGCCCCACGGCCTGACGGACGCGGAAGTTGGCAGATCCGTTGTCGTAAATGAGGAGTTGGCAGCAGCTGATGTCGCCCCAATGTGGCACGAGCTTGAAGCTATCTGGGCCACTGACGAATACTTGGAAGACGATGATAATTCATCGGCAAACTCAACCAGTCCTGCTTCGACGCCAGCTTCGACCATAGGGGCATCAACTGTCGCAGGCACATTTCCAGATTCTGCAGCGATTCCCCAGTCGCCAAGCTTGACGCATTGGCTTCCGCTGCAGCCTCCACGATCCTGTAAGTCCAACATTCGTGCACCCCAGGTCTCGTACCAGTTTCGGTCGTAATGTATTGTAGTTGGCGTATCCTGGGGTTCATTTTCTTTCTCGTACTTTGTTTTCCATATCGAGAGTTCGTTCACAAATCAAATATAATATGAATCGTGTTGCAGTAGCATTTTTCGTCTGCGACCATGGGCTGCATTGCCACAAGGGCAGGTCATCATCATTGTTGGTGATCATCGACTAGACCTCGTCAGCGACTTGGGCCATCTGCAAGCGGTGTTCACTGCGCTTCCAACGCTAGTAGTCGTACAGCATACCACCACACGAAGGATTGATGATAGGTTCCCATGTAGGCTCATTTTGGTCGTCCCACTGGATCTTGAACTCGCGTACAGCGCGCCCCGTCCTCGTAGACATCGGCATACGATCGTCGAGAATGGCTTTAACACCACTTTCACCAGCGAGTCGATCTGGTTCCCAGCTGTCCTCCGGCAAGAGCTCTTCATCGAAATCAAGTCGCGATTCCTGTTAAGTCTTTAGTTATATAACGAAATCAAGTCGCGATTCCTGTTAAGTCTTCAGTTATATAACAGGAATCGCGACTTGATTTCGATGAAGAGCTCTTGCATATATTTATATAACCAGACGCGACTACCCGGCTCAAAGAGAGACTTTGTCGACGTTTCAGCTTGATTGTCATCAGGATTGTCGATACCGTCTTGATTGACAGTTTCACCGTCAAATCGTTGAGGAACTGCCGCCCTTTCCTTCCGGCTCAGCGTATCATTGTGCTCCCTGGCTCATGAGGCGAACGTGATTGAGCTCGAGCACTATGCACAAGAGTTAGCTTTCTTACCAGACTTTTTCGCGGCCTCGGTCACGACGTTGGATTACTCAGAACCGAATGTTCAGAGCCCAGCGCTAGAATCAGGACAACAGGCACATCTCGTGGATATGTTGAATAATCATGAGTCCATCATGACCTCGAGCAGTAACACACTACCGCTACCTGCGTACGGCGTCGTCTGCGACATAGACGTCAAGGGGCACGCTCCTATCAAGCAGCGTGCTCGACGAGTGCCGCTACGAGACCTGCGGAAGCTGTATGCGCTTATCAAGGGACTACTGATGGCAGGACTGATCGCGTTTTCGGATAGCCCGTTGGCGTCACCGATTGTAATCGTGATGAAAAAGAACGGCCAAGATATCCGGTTATGCATCGACTACAAGATGATGAACGCAATCACGGCGATCATGGAGTACGCCATGCCGCTCGTTGATAATTTGCTTACTGATTGGAGTGTTACCTGTGGTTCTGCTCTCTCGACGCTGCTAGCGGATTCTGGGCGATCATGATGACTTTACGAGCTCGAAAGATTCCGGCTTTCGTCTGCGCACTTGGGCACTTTGAGTGGCTTCGGATGCCATTCGGCCTCAAGAACGCGCCAATGATTTACCAGCGCATGATTGACAACGCGCTCTGGGGTTTCGTGCAGCCAAACGGAGATTGGAAGAACTACGCGAGGCTGACGCAAGACGCGGAAGAGGAGGCGAAACAGCTGCGGGGTGCAAGTGACGAGGCCTCGCCAGACCTGATCACCGCTAAAACGAAGTTTGAAGCGGACCGTGCGGTGTCAACTACGTTGGACCCGGTGTCACAGCTCGTTAACAGCCCAATTGCAGACATGTTTGCGACTGGAGAGCCTGACCAGTCCACACTGGTGCCAGTGTTCGAACGCAGGTCCTTCGTTGACGACATTTGTTTCAGTGGTGACACGTTCGACAGTTGTTTGGCTACGTTGGACCGTCTGTTAAGTCGCTTTGAACAGTGTCGAATCAGTGTCAGTTTCACGAAGCGCATTTTCGTACAGTCACAAGTGGAATTTCTGTCACATGAAGTGGCCCTGCTGGAATCAGAGCAGATCCCAACAAGATGACCGAGATTACCGAGCTTCCGTTAACGACTACCAAGAAGGGAATACAATCCTTCTTAGGCGCGCTCAACTACTACAGCAGGTTTATTCCGGACTTTGCTTTTTACGGTGCAGCAATTTATCAGTTGAAGGATGATGACTTAGGTCCTGATGGTGATCTAACGGTGGCTCGGCGAAGTTTCACTACGTTGAAGCAGAAGGTAGCACATGCGCCTATCCTACGACATTACGACAAGAGTAAGGACGTGCACATTATGCTGTTTGCGAACGAGTGGGCGCTCAGCACTACACTCATTCAGGAGCGCGAGGGCAGACTGCACCCTGTTCAATTTTGTGGCCGAGTACTCAAGGGAGCAGAGATGAACTACCATCCTGCTGAAAAAGAAGTGCTTGCGTTGCTTTTGTTGCCGAAGGTGGGTTACACACAGGTGTCTGGACGGACGTTACACGTCTACACACGGTTTTTGACACTCGAATGGGTACATCGTGCTAAGTCGCTTTTCGGTCGAGCAGTACAGTTTTCGGTACTACAATCGCCGTGGCACTTGAAAGTGAAGCGAGTCAAGGAGAAGGACTGCGCGTTTGCTCAACTGCTACAGTCAACAATTACAAACTTCGTTGATCTCGAGGACTCGCTAGCACTGGTGGCGCCACTTGCGATACAGTTCGCGTGGATCCGAACTTGCTGTATGCTCGACTACCAAAGGATTACCAAGGATTCGTCATGTCTTTCGATGAATCTGCTAAAACAGAGAAGTTTGGGCTACGGTAGCTGTTCGTGGATCGTGTGGCGACTTCCTGAGTGGCAAATAGTGATCGCCGCGAGTGCTTGTCTCGAGCACACCACGGTGAACCTTGCCGAGTACACTGGAATGAATAATGGTGTACTGGCTGCTTTGGAATATGGCGTTGAAGACCTGGTGATAGTCGGTGACTCAAGACTCGCAATCCAGCAATCGCTAGGGGTGATAGCTTGCCGGAAGGAGTCATAAATGGCTTTGTTGGATCGCCACAAGGAGCTCATAGCGAGACGTTGGTCGACGAGGTACCTTCATGTGGTGAGAGAATACAATGCTGCTGCTGACTCACTAGCGAGCGAAGCGCTGGAAGCGAAGGTGTCTAAAGTGGTACTTAGTACGGACAGGAAGGCCGAGCTCTCTAGTCTGAACACGATACCTGAGATGCTCTACGAGTCTCCGGAAGCATGTTCTGAAAAGACAAAACCAAGTTCCGACAATTTCGTTCAAATTCTGGATGCTAAGGAGACGCCAACACGTCGGACATTTGTGAATTTTGTGCAACCAGAGCAAGCCGAGGTCTCGGTAATGACCCGGCGACAGGCTTGTACCATCGACCGGACGTGCAGATTGTCAGTGCCATTCGCATGGCCGAGATGCTCAACGAAGATGACGGTGACCTTGAAAGTCTGGATGGTTCCCAGACCCCGTATGCGACGCCCCTGCCGGGTGGAGCGGGTGCCCCGCAGGAAGGAACGCCCAATAGGAACGCCTCCCGGCTCCTATCTCAGTCGGGGAGACCCCCATCGCAGGCGTTCCAAGCGAGGCAGCGGAAAAGATCTTCCGAGCGAGAGTGCTCCCCCGGGACCAAAGCCTCTCTCGCAGGGCGAGCAAGAAGAGGACCTGCGAGGACGAGTTCCCCGAGCTGACCTGTCTCCCGCTGATGCGTTTGGGCTGGACTCAGAGAAGCTTGTGGCAGAACAAGAACGAGAACCCTAGATGCGAGCTTGAAGGCGTTCCTGAAGGACGGAGCCTTAGCGCTCGACTCCCAGTTGCGGGTGATTGTGCTTAAGATGTCGCCTCACTACTTGATCATGAACGGGGTCCTGATGCGACTCGTACACTTGGGGGTACGGGCGGTGCCGGCCTGGACTATGTGCGCTCCAGTCGTGCGCTGCCGTTCATCGAGACCGTGCTGCACTACTGTCACGCGGACATCTTCTCAGCACTCCTGGGCAAGACGAAGACAGCCGACAAAGTTAGGCGTCACGCCTACTGGCACGGGTGGAGAAAGGATGGGGTTGAATACGTATGCGAATGTGCTATATGCAGTGGAGGCAAAGGCCACAGGCCGGGGAGAGCTGGCTTGATGCAACGCATGCCAGTTCAGGACCTGTCGTGGCCGCTCTCACTTGTGGTGGACGCGATAGGACCGCTGGTTGTCACTCCGAGGGGGAACAAGTACATCCTCGTGTTTGTAGACTACTTCACGCGCTGGGCGGAGGCCTTCGCCGTCGCGTCATTGGACACTATCTCTTTCGTGAGTGTGTTGATCGTGGGCGTCATCGTGATACCCTTGCCGAGGTCTCGCCGGGACAACACAGCGTTTCTGCTTTTCCAGTGTTCGTTTACTGGTCTTGTCATAGCAAGGACAATGGCTGACACGTCTGCGCTCATGGTTGCACAAGCCGTTGAAGAGTGTATCTACAGACGTTTCGGTGCTTCGTCTCTGATCCGGCATGATCGTGACCCTCGCTTCATGAGCAAGATCTTCCAAGCGTTTGCTGACATGATGACGTCAAGGTTGCGCGCTACGCTCAGATACAGGCCACAAGCCAACGGACAGGAAGAACGTTCGGTGAAAACAGTAATGCAATCAGTGAAGGTGTTTGTCGAAGACCCGTTGCAACAAGACTGGGACGAGATTGCGGAACGACTGGTGTTCGCAATCAACAATCCCTACGATGCGACGAGAAAAGAGACTCCGTTCTACCACGTCCACGGATGGGACGCACACTCAACACTGCGCGCAATTAAGTCTTCGCTACGCCAAGGTTCCGGGAAGCAGTCTGACGCGTCAGTGTGGCGACGTGAGGTGAATAGACAGCACGAGGTTGCACTTCAGATGGCCAAGGAATTCCAAGCTACAGAAAAGGCGCGGAGAGCCAGGGAGCACAATGATGCGCTGAGCCGGAAGGAAAGGGCGGCAGTTCCTCAACGATTTGACGGTGAAACTGTCAATCAAGACGGTATCGACAATCCTGATGACAATCAAGCTGAAACGTCGACAAAGTCTCTCTTTGAGCCGGGTAGTCGCGTCTGGTTATATAAATATATGCAAGAGCTCTTCATCGAAATCAAGTCGCGATTCCTGTTATATAACTGAAGACTTAACAGGAATCGCGACTTGATTTCGTTATATAACTAAAGACTTAACAGGAATCGCGACTTGATTTCGATGAAGAGCTCTTGCCGGAGGACAGCTGGGAACCAGATCGACTCGCTGGTGAAAGTGGTGTTAAAGCCATTCTCGACGATCGTATGCCGATGTCTACGAGGACGGGGCGCGCTGTACGCGAGTTCAAGATCCAGTGGGACGACCAAAATGAGCCTACATGGGAACCTATCATCAATCCTTCGTGTGGTGGTATGCTGTACGACTACTAGCGTTGGAAGCGCAGTGAACACCGCTTGCAGATGGCCCAAGTCGCTGACGAGGTCTAGTCGATGATCACCAACAATGATGATGACCTGCCCTTGTGGCAATGCAGCCCATGGTCGCAGACGAAAAATGCTACTGCAACACGATTCATATTATATTTGATTTGTGAACGAACTCTCGATATGGAAAACAAAGTACGAGAAAGAAAATGAACCCCAGGATACGCCAACTACAATACATTACGACCGAAACTGGTACGAGACCTGGGGTGCACGAATGTTGGACTTACAGGATCGTGGAGGCTGCAGCGGAAGCCAATGCGTCAAGCTTGGCGACTGGGGAATCGCTGCAGAATCTGGAAATGTGCCTGCGACAGTTGATGCCCCTATGGTCGAAGCTGGCGTCGAAGCAGGACTGGTTGAGTTTGCCGATGAATTATCATCGTCTTCCAAGTATTCGTCAGTGGCCCAGATAGCTTCAAGCTCGTGCCACATTGGGGCGACATCAGCTGCTGCCAACTCCTCATTTACGACAACGGATCTGCCAACTTCCGCGTCCGTCAGGCCGTGGGGCACGAACAATCCCGAAGTAGTATTGCAAGGCACGCACGTGGTGTTGTACGGGTGCTTACTGGGACAGTCGATCCAGCAATTGCGCCACTGTTCACGCGTATCTAGGGCCACGACTTCTGCATATTAATCAGCCGAGGCTGGAATCCACGGAAGCACCTCGAACGAGTACTGTAATGCCGATGGCTCGAAGATGAACTCGGCAGGAACGTCGTTGTCGACACACCAGGCCCACAGTTGCAGGATCTTGTGACGCAGATTGTCGGAACTGTTAGTACGACCAGCGAGATAATCGTGAGCAACTCTCCGCACTGCCTTAACGACGGCCGACTTCTCGCCATGGATCTTCACCAAGACTTTAATTGCAGCTTCGATGTCAGAAGGGAGGACCCAGTGCCCTCGCTCCCACAGGGCAAACCCGACGTCGTCACTCTCGGAGTCCCCAACGGCAACACCACGAGCCTGACGCCACAGCTTCACGGTGCGAGCGTTCTTGTCGGCGCGAATCGATATATCCACGTCAGGCATGTGCGGCTCGACGCCGAAGAGGGCAGCCGTCGTGGGGAATTTCTCATCGAGAACTCGCCAAAGATGATCGGATCTCTTCCAGCCAGCGAACGCAGCAATCCTCTCTGCACTACACACGGCGGCGAGCCCTTTGAGCGGCGGGATTGGTGTACGGAAGCTGAGGATCCGGTCCCAGCAAACCTGTGCCCCCTTTTGCTGAAAACCAGGCTTGCAATACGGCGGGATCCATTTCATCACCTTCTTGCTAGGCTGAACAAGAGGCTGCCACCCCTCAATAAGTGGAGGCAGCTTCACGATAGACTTAGTGGTGAACGGATACAGTGTATGTGCAGCATTCAGATCCTGATCAAGGCATACAGTGCGTGTGCAGCATTCAGAGCCTTGAGCAGGATCTCGTGAGGCTTTGCAGTCTTCCGCGTTGCACTTGGAGGAGAACTGGTAGTCTTCAAGTGAGCCGGGCCAGAGCAGACATGGGAACTGGCTTGAAAGATAACCGAGTACCGGTCGATGAAGCAGCTGTCGCTGGCGAGGCGCTCGTTTGCAGATCCAGCTCCTCGAGCTGCGCAGCAGTGAGCGACTCGTTGATCTTGGTCTCTCAACCGTCGTCTTCATTGTCAGAGTGTTAGCGAGGACTGGCCGGAGGTGTCTGGCCAGGGGCACCAAAAAAGAAGTCGCTGCTGACAACCGCCTGGGCTATGACCTGGGCTGAAAGCTTTCGCGACTGGGCAGCTGCCATACGCGTTGAACGCTGGCTCGGAGGTGCTGGAGATCACGGCCGAACGAAGGCTTGAGTGCTCGTACTCATCGCAACACTGGTGGTCACGGGCTGCTCTTGCTCGGAAGTCAGCGCACTGTCTGGAAATGACGGCGTGAGATCCACAGTGGAAGCAATAGATGACGCACTACCAGACCGCGGCAGCGTGGACAAGACTTGGACGTCCGGCACAAACAACGAGCTCAAGGCCGGAGGCGCAGGAACCGGTACGGATGGTGCAGGCGCCGCAGAAGCTGTCAAAGCAGGTGCCGCAGCTGGAGATGCTACGGCTGACGCAGGCGTAAGTATGGGTGTCGTGGGCGCTGGAGCTGTCGGCGTGGGCGTCTGAACCGTCGTAATGGGCGCTAGATTCGTTACCAGTGGCGACGCCGGCGTCCGAAGGGCTGACGGAGCGAGTGTGGAACTAGCAAACGATGGAACAAGTGCTGGCGAAGGCATTGAAAGCGTGGGCCCCGATGAAGCTGTGGGTGGTACCGGTGGACGCGCTCGTTCGAAGCCGTCTTTGACTTTGGCTTGGATACTGGCGCCGTTTTAACTGGAGCCTTCGACGGGACTACAGCCTGCGGCTTTTGCGTAGGTCTCGACTTGGTTCTGGTTCTGGTCTTGGGCGTTGACGAAGACTGACTTGGCGTCTTGGCTACCGGAGTCTTCTTGCTTGGATGCTGCGACGACAGAGCCTTCTTACTCTTCGCAGAACGAGGTGATCCAGAGTCACGATCGCGAGAAGGCTTGCGCGACTTGGACGGCCGAGCTTTCGAAGACCAAGCAGACGCTCCAAATTTAAAATGGTCCCCATCACGCTCATCTGAACTATGGCTTGACACACTGGACGGGGCCTTATTCGCCAGCTCGGTTCGGCGGTGGTGGTGTACCTGACGAGCAAGTTCAAGTGCTTGGTCCTTCGCTGACAGGGACGGGTTGAGCGTCTTGATTGTGTCTTGGGCTAGCTCTATGGCTTCGGTGTCCAGATCCAGCAGAGCGAGATCCACTTCCACCTGCCGGACAGCGAGAGTAAGATTACGCTACCGAGTTGTAAGCAGGAGGGCAGCAAACTTACCCTCAGCGAACAGCAGCAAGGTATCAGGGTCAAGGTCGCGATCGTCAAAAAACTGACGAAGATACTTGTTGGCTTGGTGAGTTGTCTTCAACGACTGCTCCAAGATCTGGATCTTCGATTTCAGATCAATCGTTTCGGTATCCTTCCCGTATCCATCCAGGAATAGATGAAGTCGGGCAAGCCGGTCGGCAAAAATGCGCAAGTTCGTCTTGTAGAGATGCCAGTCATGGTCGCTCGAGACTTCCTTGACTCCTCTGCAGCCTGGAGGAGCGCGCGCGTCCGCTTGACAACCTTATAGTGAGAAGTTACCTGGGCACCAAGCTGCTCCACTTGTTGCTCGGTTGTAATACGCTGCTGCTCGGAGGCAGCCAAGGAACGCTGGAGCTCAGCACACTCAGCTTGCGACTGAATGAGGTTAATTCTCGAGGTTTCCACTTCTTCACGCTTGCTTGTCGCAGCCTCATGCTCAGCAGTTATCTGGGCCAGTTTCGCGGCAGTAAGCTCAGCTTGCGGTTTACCGAGTTCTGCAGTGAGATCTCGATAATCGATCGCAAGACGCGCCACTGCAGCTGCCATATCGGCCACGGAAGTTGCGTCTGCGATCTGCTGATTGCGCATGGGGTCAACCGGCTGAGGAGGACAGATCACCAGCTGGGCCAAACATCTTACAGCCTCGGTGAGCCGGGACCCGAAAAGAGCCACGACACGGTCCGAAGTCTCATCAGCGACGTCCATCAGAAGGCCGTGCAGCGCCGTGCCTTCGATGTCCGACAAGTGTGGATCTGGAAGATGAGTTAGTCCACGACCCTGCAAGCACGATCGAGTTTAGGTCAAACTGGGAAACAAATTGGTGACGAAGAGCGAGTACAAGCGACTTACCAATGACGGAAACACGACTGGAGTCGTATTAGCGCCGAACTGCGGGACTAAAGCCGGTTACAGAGTCGTGGCACCCGCCATCGGCGTGAGCAACAGTGCCGGAGCAGGAGTACCGGTCGGAATTGCTGCTAAGACCGACGTGGGCGGGCTGGACGACGTCGCAGACATCACCGAGGTCTGGAAGCACATCAACAGCAGGAAAACCACCGTCGCACGGTGTACAAGCAGATAGAAGGATAGAGCATACGATGACGCACCGTGGTGGTAGATCCAGACGCAACAGGAAATTGCCGACGACGCAGCCGAGGTCTCACGTGGCGGCGTCGCAGCAACAGGAGACATCCAAGTTGTGTTCTGCAGTAGAACAAACGACAAGCAGCATCAGAACGAGTACAACAATCAGAACATGGTCTTCGAGCAACTGGAGATGACGAACGACTCGAACGTACCGTGGGTGAAGCTTAGTCTTCGAGGCCGAGGCGAAGGGCGACACGGCGGGCTTCACTGAGGGCTCGAGACGACTTAGGCATAGAGCAGGAAACGTAGGTACCACGCCACTCGCCTGTGCGCAGGTTTAAGGCGTGGTGGGGGCAGTTGTGGTGTCGGGAAGCGCCCGGTATCGAAAGCGCCCTCCCCGTCGCCGTTGCCGCTGTTCTTGATTGACAAGGATCAGTTTTGGTGATATGAGTGGCCAACCGCTGATTGGCTGAAAGGAGTCCGCGGGAAAGTGACTGAGTCATTCAGACGAGGCGGTGTGTCTCGTGACTAGTGCTGCTAGAAGAACTCGGTGTACCTATCAACAAAGTCAGGACGCACAGGGTCCATTATCAACCCCGTGCTAGGGCAGAGTCAAGGCCTTCAGGTTGAAGCTTCACCAGAATATTCGTAAGGTCTTTGTGGACTTAGCGTGTGTTGTGGGCTGGAGTACTGGCAGACGGAAATTCGCGTGTTCCTACACGACAGTACCATCCCACCGTTGTTTTGGGGTTAGGTTGTGCTATTAATATTACTGATGGGTTGGTATTTGTATCGATACACCAGTAAGAACCATCTCACCGCATTAAACCTTGTGGGTCAGGTTGTGCTACTGATGGGTCGGTATTTGTATCGATATACCATCCCCCCGAATTAATCCCTACAGCACTAAAGTGCTTCCTATCCCAGTATAAACCTGAATAAATGACGGATATATTACAGATGAATGTTCCAATGCTTAGCTCCAGTGAAATAACGAAAGGTCGTGTTCCACTGGAAAATACTTTTGGACCAACGGAGTTGAGCATTTTCTGACACTCTTTTGTTTCAAAATCTTGAGTTGGTAGAGAACTTTAGTTGTGGGAACAGCACGACCTTTAATCAACTACAACCTGGATAAAATCTAAAAAAAATGACGGATGGCTTACCGATGGATTCCAGTGGAGTAACGGTATGCTCCACTGGAATAGAATTTTGAACCAACGCATTTCGCCCTTTTTCTGACATTTGTTGTTCCAAAATCTTCAGTTAGTCCAGAAACTAGGTCGTGCTCGCGGTGCCCCTAAATCGTCACTTTGGGGTACAAAATGGCATATCGCGAACACAACAGAGCTTAAGCTGTGCAGAACCAAAGTACAGTTCCAACAGCTAAAGTTCTCTGCTCTCAACTTTTGGCCTTACTGCTTTTGTAATTTCCTTGTTAATTACCTATAGAAGAAGTTTTGGGGATAACGAAATTGTTTTAAAGCATAGGGATGCCGGATTCGCTTTGAAACGAAGCTTGACCCCTCATTCATCGAGGATCTATGCTAAAATTTGGTTTGGGATCCATCCGAATGAAGACAGCATTAGATTAAAAACCACCTTGCTTTTTGTATTTATATTCAGAGTTTCGTAAGTATCGCAATGGTCGGGTTTAGCACAACGCGCGAAGCATGCGCTTCGCACCTTGATGCTAAACCCTCCAGGAACTAAAAGTTTTCAAGCGTAAAAAATGGTTACGGGATTGGAAAGAACAATTTATTTTCTTTAAAAAATTATTTTATTAAAACCGTTAAGAAAGATAAAATAGTTGTTTTTTTATAAGTATTTATATCATGTAATAGGTTTAGGTGTATTTAATTAAATTTAATTTTAGCATGTAAGCAATTTTAATTTTAAAAAAAAAGAACCGGTTACAAATTCGGTCTTCCAATCAGGATGCTACTAAGATGTGAGACTTTGAAATCAGCAACGTTTCGCTCCGGGCGAGTCACAGCACTGGATCTCACTTCGTTTCTACGTGCTGATGGCCAAGAAGAATCCGCCGCATAGCGGATATACATTCCACTGACTCGGTGCGTGTGTGTCATGACTTCCAGCACTTTCAACAGCACAACAACTTCAGATTCCGAGTGACCTTTTACTAACAGCGTCTCTACACCGTCTAGGGATCAAAGCAACAACACAGTAGCTCACCACATATGAAAAAAGTCGCGTCCGTGTTAAAGTCGTCTTCAATGCCGGAGCTGACGATCTTCCCGGCGTTCACGCCGGATCCGATTCGACTGGCGGAACTCAAAGGTTCGTCGGCTTATTCGCCGCCCGTTTCGCCCACTAGAGAAGAAGCACGAGAGCTTTTTGCCTCAATCAACAAGAATCAGACATTCTTCGAGCTATTGGAGGCACGATGACTCACTTTGGAGTCGACTAGCGAAATGTCGGGCGTTGACAGGGTCAATGACAGAATTGACGCAGTGCACTGCGTGGACGGGAGAAAGAGAACGCTACTGCATCAAGCGTGTAGATGAGGGAACATACAGGTGGCCAGATGTATTTTATTTCATGAGGCAGACGCGTCGGTAAGGTGTCGAGATGGCCGTACGCCATTCCACGAGGCGGTTTCCTCGGCTACAGGGAAGACGGCGCTGGAGTTGCTGAAATTGTTGTTCGAACACGATCCAGCGGGAATTTCGATTGTTGATGCCAATGGGTCGCATGTGCTGCATCTCGCAGCGATTCATGGTAATCTTGACGTGATTAAGTGGTGTGCCGGATTGGTAGCTCTGTCTGCTGGAAAGCAGTCTACGATGAGTCCGAGACCGATTTCTAGATATTTGATGCACCTTGAAATTGCTTCATTGGGCGGACGCAATATGCTGCATTACGCTGCGTACAACGGTCGCTTGGATGTGATAAAATGGCTACTAGGGGAAGATAATGCGTTCAGTCAGGCAGCTCACAAATATGGCGGCATCCCCGATTCTCCCTCAGTAGCGTGTTTCGAGTACCGGAATCGCTAGCGCATACCCGAGTGACAATTGCGATCAATCACGAACGACAAGGCCAGAATGATTCTTGCTGTGTGGGAAAACTCTCGTTATCTTTGCTGGATCTGGTGCAAGGAATGCCAGCTAGAATGCAGTGGCTGCCTTTGGTTAACGTCGTTGATCCTGAGATGGATGGGGGGTTGGTTCTCCTTCGCACGTTGTTTCTACCGAACGGAGTCTCGAAGCTGCCCCACCCAACTCTACCAAATACCTATGGAACAACAGCAGAGCAACTGCTGCGTACGTCTCTAGAACTCTCATCGGTAACTGATGAAAGCGGGCCACCCCCTGGATCGTCGTCCTCGACGGCATCAACGTCGTCTTCGTGGTCGTCCCAGTTTTCTCATCCTTTAATGCTCCTCGACCGTTTGGGCTTTGGAGTGTTTGATCCCGAAATGCAACTCCGGAATGGAGAGTGGCAATTTAACAAGCTTTCGTCTGGGATAACGAGGTCTTATGCGTACTACAAGCTTCTAGGAGAAGCCCTCGAGCAACAACAAGAGAAACGGTGGCGCAGTCTCCGATGCAGCATCCACGCTACAAACGAATCACAATCGCGCAATCTCACGGCAGTTCGTGGTGTAATGATTGAATCCTGTGCTCGCCCAGAGGGAGAATCATGTGGCTTTGATGCACACCACAAGCGAAGGGTTCGAGAGTTAGTGTGGCAAGGTATTCCAATGTCGCGACGTCCCGAGATGTACTCACAAATGAGCGGTGCGTTGATCACGAAGACTCGCTATCCTGGAGACTATTGCCTCAGTTTGCTTACGCGTCTCGAAGATCCGACAGATGAAGTTCATTCCAGAGCAAAAACCTCGCGCTTTTCAGTATCGAAGAAGTAGATCCAAGTGGACTTGAAGCGTACCTTTGCAGGTAATGACGAGTGCTGGCTCACATCCCCCATGGGACAGAAATCTCTGGAGCGTGTGCTGCTAGCATATGCCTTGCATAACGACGCTCTTGGTTACTGCCAGTCGATGACCTTCATCGTGGGGCGACTGCTGTGTCTCTACCACTCTGAAACACCGAAGACATCAGTTGACACTTTTAAAAGCGAGGAGCGCATATTCTGGCTTCTTCACGTCATCTGCGAGGACTTTTTCCCGTCTTACTACACACAAGGGATGACCGGGCTACAGGTAGATGGAGGTGTACTCGAGAAGCTCATACGAACACGACTTCCTAAATTGCACCGACATTTCCAGCACCTCCACCTACCGACAATGGGATTAGTACTAGTGACTCAGTGGCTTCTACCTCTCTGCTGCGCTGTTTTCCCGAGTGAAACCACCTTCCGGTTCGTGGACGTTCTCTTCTTTGAAGGATCATCAGTTGTCTTCGCGATGGCAATCGCATTGCTTCGCATTTCGCAGCATGATTTGCTAGCTGAAAACGTGGACTGCACCCAACTTTTCCGCTTTATTCGATCTCGCGACCAGCGTCTCCACGACGCTCCGTTGCTGATGGAAGTTGCGTATGGAGAATATCAACTGCTTAAGTCACAGATTGATACTCTGCGAGCGAGTGTCGCTCTAGAACTTGGCATCGATAAAGGTGAAAATGCAGCAAAATAGACGAAGCTGTCGAGTCCGCCGGTAGACGAGCTCAGACCAGGAGACGTGGAGATACAGAGTTAAAATACCGTAAAATATTACAAGAAGAACATATTTTATCAACACACAAGTATTTTACTCTGCCAGCGACGCTGTGGTGGCAGCCTGGATCGCTGCCTTGACTGTGGTCTCGCGCTCGTCGCTGCTGCCACTGCTTTCTCCATCGCTAGAGACGTTCGAGTCAATTGTGACGTCGCTGCCATCATCGCTCAGCGTCGTTGTAGCTGTAGCCGTTGTCAAAGCTTTGGCTTTGGCTTTCATTTTCTCTCTTTCTTCTCTGCGCTCTCTCTTCTGCTCCCGTACGAGGTCAATTGTCCGCAGCAAGATTGTCATAATGTGCACGGTCTCCTGTGGGTTGGAGATCCAGATGGTCGTGGCAGCATCTCTCGATCGAGTGTCATTGCCTGTTCTAGTGAAGCGATCGCCTACGTGGAGGCACTCCTGGCCCTGGATGTTACGCAACTCTTCACTGTCGCGAAGTTCTTTAGGTAAGAAGCGGAAAACGTACTTCTGGAGTGCCTGAATCCCCAAAGCCTTGTGACCAATGTCCACCCACACGTCGTTGCCGCCGTTAAAGGCGCAGAATGGCACTCGGAAGTTCCGCAACTCGTGCTGCAACGTGAGACTGATCTCCTCCAGGTTTTCGTACAGAATCCGCTTCTCGGACGTGTTAATGATGCCGATCGCGCGCTCTTTCCTTAAGATCCTAGCTGTCAAATGCAGTTCCTTGACCGTTCTCTTAAGAACAACTTCAGCTGCATCCAGTAGCGCCGTCACTTGGTCTTCCGGCCATCGCTCCCCCCGTCCGTCCTTCCAGACTGCACCATCGATCTCACGTAGTCCCACAGCGCCCGTCGTCTTGTCTGTGTGTGTCTCAAATAGATAATTGCACTCGCCCCCCATTACCAGAAACCGTGCTCGCTCCTCCATCGTCACGTCCTCAAGTGCATCCAAAATGCCTCGTAGACGCTCCTCGTATCTCCCAGGGTTGCCTGGATATCCTGCCGCTGTGACGAGGGACACGACGACGCCTCGACGCAGCAACTCCACGATGACCTGTACCATCCTCGAGCTCTTGCTGATAGTACCGCCGTCTTCGTAGATGGTGTCGTCGGCGTCGAAAGTCACGAGCTTGAGCTTACCAGCGATAGCGTTGGTAGTCGCCAGATTGAGGATGTGGCGCACCTCCTTGAAGGTGGGAGGCACTCGCTTGCGAGCCAGGAAGTGCGTGCTGGCGTCGTACTCGAGTGCGGCCCGTGTGAGGTCCAACGGCAGGAAAATCTTATTGAGGTGGGGCAAAAACTTCTTTAGGCGACTGCGCTCGGGATTCTCCGCGTGCTCGGAGATGAGCTCGCTCATGTAACTGAAAACCTCTAGAACCGACACGCGCAGCTCCTGTTGGTCACCCACGGGCGACATGATCCACTCCCGCAGGAGCTCGATCATCGGATCCTGCTCTTTCAGCATTGCTGTTGTCGTTGCTTCGGTTGGGATCGGCGTTCTGCGTCAATTTAAGCTGTTATGCTCTACCGGGCAAGTTAGAGAATGAGCTTGAATGTGAATTGTAAAAGAGGCGAAAGGTCACTCTTGTGAAATGGGCAGACATTCCGGAATTGTTGAGGTTTGTAAGATGACACTGTAGCGAGGTATTAAGAAAGAGCTCAGTGTGATGTAGCCATGTTGTTGACGGCCCCACTCACTGACGTAATGCCATCAACAGACAATCGTTAGGCACGTTGCATGCACCTCAGTGACGTTGCTTGGTATCAGAGTCCGCACTTACATGTAACTGGTGTTTGCTCTGGTTGATGTGTATTCCTCCTTCACGCTTCGTGCAGTCGCCATCACGACGACCCAACAAAATTCATGCAGCAAATACTCCATGCCAACGAATTGCAACGCATTGGATTTTCACCGCCACGAACAATACAGACGCACAGGGCTTGAACCGTGACTCACTACTGGTGACGCTTAGTGGTCTGGCGCTATTTTGAGATTGAAATCGTCGCCTGCCATGTTGGATGCGAAGCGACGCGATCGCTGTGGGTTCCTTTCAGCCTAAAGCTGTCGACGCTAGACCTCAGCCGGCATGGCCTTCAAGCTGACACCCATCGAGAGCCTACGCGCCTGTGGCGTGCTCGAGGAGTCGCTAGAGAAGATGAACTTCTTGGGCAGCATCACGCCCGACATCCTGCAGCACCGAGAGGAGCTGTCGCAGGTTGTGGGCGAGGAGATCTCCCGTATTATCCAGGAGCAGCGCCAGCTCGAGAGCAAATACGAGAAGCTCATCGCACAGAGAGCAGTATTGAAAGGATTGGCCAATAAATCCAAGTTCAAAGAGAACCAGCGAGAGATCCAGGAGGTCAGTCGACTGCTGCGAGAGTCCACTAAGAGCTTGTGTCGCAACCTCAAGGAGAATCCCAACTTCGCAGGGAACCTCCTCAAGATTCAGCAAGAACGTGAAGGTCTCTTGGAGCTGCTTGGACACACTTTGACGGAAATGAAGAAGCACGGGACTTTTGAGACGCTGCTTACGTTCGTGGCGGAAGGCAAAAGCACACAAGAAAAGGCACACGAAATCCTCAAAAAGGAACGTGAAGCGGTGGAAGAAGTGAAAAGACTCGGGGCAGAACTTGCACGCGAGAAGCTGGAGCATCAGAAGGAGGTGACTGAGCACAAGACGGCGATTCTTCGATTGAAAGAGCAGATACTCGCAGTCAAGTCCAAGACGCAAATTGATATCCGCTATGCGCGGAATGAAGCCAAGGCGAAGCGAAGCAGCACGGCGCGAATGTACCACCAGCTTATGGAGGAGCAACACGACCGCATCAAGGATCTGCAGGGTAAATGCGCGATGGAGACCAAGGTACACGATGAGACAGTGCATTTCCTCAAAGACCGTCATGAGCAACTCCAGACAGAGTTGGCTGAATGGAACGCTAAGTACCAGCAAGACATTCAAGCAAAGCAAGCACAGCTACAGGAGTTACAGGAACGCAAATCTGCAAATGCCCAACGACTTGAGAATTTCCAGAAACGATGGCAAGAGGAGATGACAACTATCAAACAAAAGGAAGAGGAACGCCAAAGGTTATTGGAGCTCGAGGCATTGCGCAAGGAGGAGCTCAAGGCGCAGAATAGTGCTGCTAGGCTCATCCAGGTTGCCTATCGAGCGCACATTGCCAAGAAAGAGGAAAAACGTAAGGCTGCTGAGTCTGCGAAGAAAGCAGTAAAGAAAGGAGGTAAGAAGAAGGGAAAGAAGTAGGGTATTCATAAATAAACAGAATGTTAGGGACTTTGTCCGTGCAAGGGTTTTGTAAATGCGTCATTTTGGCAACAAATGAACTAGGCTTGTCAATGTTTGCAGCGTAAGTTTAATCTACCTTGGTAAAAGTAAGAATGCATTGACGTTAGATTGTCCGAATTCGTCGTAGACGAATACTAGAGTAGGTCTTTGGTGTAATACTAGCATTGCACTTCCAGTCTGCAATCTTTATTGTGATCTCCTCTTGTTGCGCTGACAGCGTTTGTGGCTGAACCACTTGCACTGCGTTAACAAAGCCAGTGACTTTTAAGGACAAGACTCACATGTCAATTCAGCACAAATAGCAACTACTTAGTGCACCCAATACCAGCATCGCTCTTGTCAGAGGTTGCTAATTACCCTGTAATTGGTTTAGAAGCGCACAACTTCCGAATGTCCATGACGGAGGTCTTGAGGCTGAAGCTGAAAAACCGAAATCCCAGTAAAGCTACCCAATTGGTGATCTGCTTCTGCCTCGACCTCACGCCACAGACATTCGGAGCACATACGCTTCCGGTTGAAAAGCGTGAAAATACGATGAACCCCGGGGCTGCTTTTCGGCCAAGTCGACAGACCACGCAGCGTACATGCTTTCAGAATTATTCTAATTTCTTACACTAGGAATGTATCCATGACGTGGTGCACGACGTCGATGCCCGAATCTAAGGGTTTGTCGAGGTCTGCTCGCTTGGCAATAATGTGCTCGTGCGACATAATGCCACCGAAAAGGACGTCAATACGACGCCAGCCAACACTCTGCACAGATAGCAGCATACCACGCAGTTCATCTTGTTCTGCATCTGCCGTGAAAGCGTGCGGGAGTTGATCCAAGATAACGTCACCTTCGACGAAAGGCTCTGGACGAGACACCCCTGAATGGTGGGAAGGCTTACTGCCCACCGTTTTGCCGCGATGGCGACTGTGGAGGAGATGTCTGTGTCGGCCACTGTCCTTCGAAGACTTCCTCCCAGTGTCTGAGGAATGACGGCGATTACTCCTGCTGCTACTATGAGTGCTGGAGCTACTGACGTCGCTGCCTTCGACGTCATGGCCACTGCGTAGCTGCTCGTCCTCGTTCGAAGCCTCGGACAGCGCAGCGTGTTTGGGTGTCATGTACTTCATGGCGAGACGCTTGACCTTGAGCGGGATAGTGTCTCGTAGCTTGCGAGCGCTCTGCAGAGAGTCGTGTACTATATGCGTGTAGATAGGAGACATCAGCAGCTCCTTAGCGCTCGAGCGGTACGGATTAAACGCACGTACTGCCGCACATGTGTACGGCACCTGCATGTCGAAAAAGATGCTCGAATACAAGGTGCGCGCTTTAAACATCTGCAGCGCCTGCATGAACTGGCCTCGCGTCAAGCAGCTGAGCAAAGGCGGAGTGGTAGACTCTCGGGGCTTTGCCTCCTTGGTTAAAGCAGCCGAAGTCACACACTGGACACCGAAACTTGCGTTACTGAGTGCCACCAGCCATCTCCAGTCCCGATGAATGTCTTCCTCTGGGATACGAAGCACGCAAACATTCATGTTGCTGGAACTTGGTTCCGAAGACTCAGCAGGCCACCGGATCTGGACATCGAAGTTGCCAAAGACGTCGGGTTTCTCATCGCTATCGTTTTGCCCCCATCCGATAAAACTGGAGTAATAGTTGGCGTCATCGCCGATGCTTTTTCCACAAGGCAGTAAGATCTTGATGTCGCAGCAGGATAAATCAATCTCGAGCTTCAACTTGGATAGGATTTCGTTGGCTTTGTTCTCGAAGACACGAAGTTTTCGATCGCTGAGGTTGCAATCGTACAGCTCGAATGCTTCCTGTCCTTCGTCTTGCTGCTTCTCCGATACCGGGAGACTGATCAGCAGTGAGCCCTTCACTTCAGACCAAGCTGCAAGGACAAAAATATGTCAGCATCAGATCTCACGAATAAGTCATTAGCAACTGTACCTGGATGAAAGTTCTTGTCTAGGAATGCAGTGGAAGATTTGCTTAGTGCCAACGTCTCCTCACTCGCCTCATCTATCAGAGTCAGTTGTGCTCCAGTTCTGCTAAAGATCTTGGGCATCAAAGCATTGAACACAACGTTGGTCGCGCCACGACGAGGACGACGAATGCCGAGGTGCGGTGTCGCCAGCGTCACGAAATTCTGCAGTTAACGCAGCAGTCAGTTACCTGTACAGTAGAGCTCTATACACCGTCTATTTACCCACCATTGGCTCGACCTTGTCAAAGAAACCGCGACTGAGCAGCAGGCCAATGCAGTAGCGATTGTAGAGCCCACCCAGCGAATGGCCGATCATCGAAAGTTTCTGCAGTTTGGGCATCTTAGCCGCCAGCTGCTGGATCTCATCGGCCAGGCGCTGGGCACCCAGATCCACACCATCGTACGTCTGGAAGAAGCTGGTGGCATTGCTCTCGCCCGCGTGTAGGAACAGCTCGTCATTCTGGAACTGCGTCCGGAAGATCTCCACAAAGCGAGCAAAATCGTGCTTACTACCCAGCAGACCGTGCTGAAATAGCACCAAGTGCGTGGCACGCTGGAGTTGTGGTACATTGTCGGCGTCGCTGCGGCGCGGGGGTCGCATTGCTACAGGAGCTTCGGTGGCCCGCAGACGATTGAGGAATGACGCACTTGACAAGTTTGCTGAGTGTGATTATGGCGATGCATGGATCATTTCTCAGCGTGAACTTTGAGTTTTGGTGGATAAAAAAGCGAAAATCCAGCCAAATTGTCAGTGTTGATGCCAACAGCTTCTTGGCTTGTGAGTCGGTGGTAACCATGGCAGCCATGCCAATCTTGCGCGATAAAGATCTCTGCGCTGACGGCGTCTGGCACGAGGTGCTTTATCTCAATACACTAGAATCTATCAAATAGCATCCCAAGAAGACATTGGTGGGTAGCTCGCTATCGCCTGCTGGGCATTGCAAAAGTTTTTTCAGTAGCTTAACACCAATCCTTCAAGTAATAAACTGTAGGGTGAGCGGGTATTTTTCGCTTTCTATTACTGCTGCGGTTTTGTGGGCACCGTATTAACGACCGTCGCACCACCAGTGGTATCTGGCTGGGTCTTACCGAGCATCTCAGCTACAGCGGCAGCAGGTGGTTGTGTTTCCGTGATTCGGGGCTTGAGTCCAATACGTCGACGGAAGTTGTTGTTGTTCATAGCGATGGTTTGAGCCATGGACGACCAGGAGGCCCCCAGCCAGTAGAAGAAAACGCCTTGGGGCAGATTGACCATGAATGGGACAGCAAGGATCGTAATGTATTGCCCTCCCTGTAGTAATGTTGTCCAAAACCCACTTTTGGTCTGCACGGAGAGCTCCAGGTTGCCGTAGGTTGATGTTGCAGCGAGAATAGGCAGCACATACGTGCTGTCCGTCTCCACCAGGTTCTTCCAAAACAATAGACCTCCAGAGTCCAATCCTACGAAGTTCCCAGAGCGTATCATGTCACGGGCACTGTATGCCATGAGGACGAAAACGGGAATGTACGCGACAGAGCCCATAATAGTCTGGATGGGACGCGTGTTGTACTTCTTCATCACTGCCTTAAAGCCTTCGCGTCCAAGTAAAATAGCGTCGAGGTGTCCCTTGTGGTCGGTACCAGGCTGCATCACACCAATAATCGCATGTCAGCCCAACACCTTATAGTAACAATTTTGATAAGTATACATTTAGACAATTGCTCCGTACGGTGAAAGTACGCGCGTAATTGTACGCTGAGTGTAGCTTACTGAAGTCAGGTCTAGCCTGCATCAACCTGTCCATCCAACAAAAACACCATCAACACGCCACGTACTAAATTACACCCAGGTTACCACCAAATAGTTACTCCACCTCTGCATGGCATGGATCTGAAACACGTAAAACGGGAAAATGACAGCTCGCACCGTCACACCCGAAAGCTGCAAACACCACCACACCAGTGCAAAACATCAGTACTATGCCGCCCTTACACCTTTTGCATCCGTTTTCGTACCAGCAGCGTGGCCCACCAAGGCAACCCTGTAGCCGTGTGTACCGTTTCCAGTACCGACTGCACACCCTGCACGATAGCCCACGGCTCGTTGCCCGTGCCGCTATTCACCGCCGCTGCAACGTCTGCAGTACACAAGTTTATCACTTTACTAGATCATAGCAATTAACTATGTTTCTACGACGCACCTGCGAGCTGTCCGTCGGTCATCGTCAGCTCCAGAGTCGGCGGGACAGAATCGGAGGTGGAAAAGCGCCGATTGTCGAGCGAAAAGGGTGCACCCAAAGCGGGGAAACCCGCCTGTACACTGCGAAAATGCAGCGCATTCTGCCCTCGAGAAATAGGAGTGCGGTGTACCCCCAGCGCCCCGCGACGGATCGCTCCAAGTGCTCGCAACTGGCCGTTCATTTTGTGTTTTCACAAATTCGGTTTTCGATTTTTGTAAAACAGCTCATACTGTATAAAGCACTTAAGAAAATGGAAAAAGTATTTCTGTTGGAAAAGTACTTTTGTCAAAATTGAAAACCCTTCAAAAAGGAATTTTGAATATCTTTAAAACCACAATTATTGTGTAGTCCAGTATTTGTAAAATTATTATTTAGAGCTAGATTTTCAAATTATTTTTAAAATAATTAAAGTTTTAAAATAAAAGCTATTTCTGCTTTTTCTAATAGAGGTCTTTAGATTTGCCCACAAAGCGAGAATTGTGGGTTTCCGGCAGCCTAACCGCGAAAAACATGTGCTGAAACCCACCAGGTAGGTTGGCGGAATCCCACAATTGTCGAGGGCTTTTACAGTTGGTGGGGCACATTTACAGATCGGCATATGTCACAAAATGGAGTATGTGCCATGCTATTCGCTAGTGCTAGCAATCTCGTGGGCATCTACATGCACACTTTAAGAAACCAGCGATCCACAAATCATCCTAGCCTCGCTCTATATTCTGCGGGCTATTTATGCATAAATTTATGCATCCAAGTGACCAATACGGCCATCCACCTTTGTATTTCAAGGTAGCTAAATTAAGAGAGAGGAAACAGTAAAACCATCCAACGATTTCGATCCCACTAAAGTACTGCTGCAAGCCCACAAGGTCTAACATCTGGAAGACACCCCTAAGTAACCCTAGGTAAACTGTGAAGGTTCCTCTAAAGACATCTTTTCTTAGAAAACCTTTTTCCTTTTTGAAGTATCACATGATTAACAGTAAAAACTAGAGCTGTTTCGTGCAATGGTCCCCGTAGGGCTATGCGAACAGATTTGACTTGAATGCAGATATCAGTGTGTCCTATGGTTTAATGCCGCGAAAGACAGAAAATAGAGGAGATACCAGCTTCACAAGAGCAGATGAAGTCGATCTTGCAGCAACAAAAGCATGTAGACCGTTTTAGTACGACAGTCGTCTCCGTTAACAGCTTTAGTATGTCGAAGAAAGTTTACCAGTTGATCTGGTACATTCATCAATATCTTTGAAGGGTTCTAAGTGCGCCAAGCCACAGATCTTCTAACACGTTATCATCTTGGCCTAAACGCTTTTGCATACTCGACCCCAAAGAGCTCAGAGCGCGTACCAACGCTTCAAACTGGATCTCCTCACCAACGGCTAGTTTGTCTTGCAGGAACACATGAAGCCGCGCTAAGCACCAGGCTGCATACCGTCGAGAAAACTGATTTCCACATTTCCAAGCAGTCTCAATCTCTCGTACAATCGCACGTAACACCGGAAAACACTCAACCGTGTTGCTGCTCAGTGCCTTGAAAGTCTCCTCCCACAACTCACTCAACACTGCCTTCTCAATTGATTCTGAAGAGTTAATGTTTGCAAGGTTGTCGAGTAGGAATGCCAAATCTTCCGCGATTGGTTTTCTCAAAACTTCGTTCAGCAAGCACTGCATCACGTAGCGTCGATGGCACCACAGCGCCTCGTGAGTCGGGTATGCCGCCATGATTTCTGACAAGAACTTGTACTCTTGTAGAACCAGCTCCTGTGGTACATCCACCTCACCGGAGTCTCGGCACTTCTTCATCAGCTCATTCAATGTGTGTTGGCGGTGGTTCCATCCCGAGTGGTCTATTACATGCGTTCTACACCAATGCTCCATAACTTCGAGCTCCTCTCGCACCAGATCCAGCGGAAGTCGAGACACAATCCAATGACGGAAGCTCCACGCATGATAATTCCGAGGTTTCTGCTCGGCCAGTCGACTACAAACCTCGATCTGCTGCTTGTAGAACACTCGAAGTTCTTTTTCAGATAGAGACTCACACAGGCGAATAGCCAGCCAGCGTCTGCAATAGCACGATCCTTGTCAGTTTCTTGGCATAAAGCAGCAGTCCTCAACTCTCAACACTCACCGGTAAGCCCACGTATCAATACTCTTCGGGTGCAGCGTAAACACCAAGTTGGTGAACTGCACCTCGTCTTGCGCGTGTAGCCAGCCACGGGTCACGTACGACTTCCTACAGACCCACAAACATGTCAATAACCTCCTGAAATCTCCCACAATTCCGCAAAACATCCGTACCGAGTGTTCCACGCTGTGTAAAAGTCCGCACTGATGAGGAGAATGGCGCGCGTGCAGTGCAACAGCTGTGCGCGACGGTCTTCGGACTGCGTGAGCTCTGCCGCTTCTTGCTGCAAGAGCGCATTTAGCAGGTGGAACTGTGTGCGGGCCGCTTGAAACAGCGGGATCCCAGCTGCAAAGGCCACACCGAGCTTGTGATCCTCCAAAAAGAAGGCACTCTCGGCCGTTAGATCGCTCGACTCGATGCCGAACAGCAGCCCCACTTCGTCACTGGAGGAAATTCAGACGGTGATTTTCTTAAGTTAGACGGGAGTGTAGAGGTGGAGATGAGAAAACGCGTCTTGGAAGCACGTACATTAGCGGGTCTTGCTGGAAGATACTCGACAGCCGTGACAGCAGCGACTCACCCGTCGCCATCTCGCGTTGAGTGTGTGTATGAAATGAAAACTTTACCTCTTTTCGGTACACATACCACCTAGTTTTGATAAAATTGTGGAGTACCGTATCCTCATTGCCATTACCCGTGTTCTACAGTCGTCGTGGATGCATGACATGCATGGTAGCTGTATGCTCAGCTTACTTACATTGTAAACATGAAGCTGCACTTCCGAAGCGTTTGGTAGCTGGATGCTTAGCTTACTTACACTTACATTGTACTACGTAGTATATTTTTTGCATTGGTAATAAGTACATGATCTTGTACTGTAGTCCAGTGATGGGTAAAATTGTATTGCAAGTATTGGCATTGATCAATACTACTTGCAATGCCATACTGCTAGTGTTTACAATACTGCAATACATACTGCTGCTGGAAAGGCACGAGACTGCAATTTGTACTGATGCCCCACACACATCTATCCAGTTAGCTTTTCAAGCAATTTCTAACGACCTTCTGAATCGTTACGGAGAACGGGTGGTGTGAGGATATCTTAGACCTGCTTATCCATACAATAATTCAGGTTTAGTTGAGATACCCTGATCTTCGGTCCATTGCTGGCACCTCTACATCAACAGATCGGTAATTCAGCAGCACGTCCTGCGCTCGACGGTCAACTTCGAGGACTATATGTTTTTTAATGCATAATAGACACCTTTGGAATGCTGATATGGTAACACAGGCTATGAAGGCACGAGATACGACAGGAAACTACTACGTAGTAAGATGTACCAGGTATTGCAATCAATATTGCAAGTTTGATAAGTATTGCAGTTCTTACTGCTATGTGATGACTTACTCCAATACATATTGCACCGTGTTTTCTCCTTTGCAACGCCCTCCCGTACATTTTTACCCATCACTGCTGTAGTCGTCACCACACTAAGCCGCTACAACTGCTCGTCAATACAGTTGAGAAGCAGTCCTCGGAGATTGCTGCTAAACGTTATCGTCCTGTAACGAATCGCTGCTGTGTGAGAGGAAAGACATGGAGTACCCAACCAGTGTGAGAATGCAAGCCAACTGACTGGCAGAGCGCATCTGATTGAGTCCGTGTGCGTTATCTGCAGCAGAAACAGCGCATATTTAAGCCTCATGTTTTTTTAAAACGAGAAATTCAAGGACGCACCATAGTTCCACAGCACAGTCTCCGTATCGTTGAGCTTCATAGTGTCGGTGCAGTAGTTCTCACCCAGATCGAGATCCAAGCACTACAATAAAAAAAATGTCATCAGATCAACACGACAAACGAAAGCAATGTGTGAACGTACTGTACCTCTTTAATACTGAGACGCTGAAACTCGTCGATCACCGCCAGACCGATCGGAATGTAGAGAAGGAACCCGATCCAAAATAGCGTCGTGAAGACCAATTGGATGTAGAATGTGCGCTTCAAGCTCGACTTCGACATGTTCCACGGATTAAAAACGCTCTTTGTAGACTGTTCCTCGGACTCAGGCATGTAGTAAGATGCGCCTGCAGTTAGCCGAGAAAGCTTGAGGCTCACAGCGGTCTGCAGCAGTAATTTAATAGCTCAGTATTATGTACCGCATGCCGCCTTGAAAAAGTTTAGTACGTACATTGAGCACCAACGCGATGGCTTCCAGAACGAAGAACCAGTAGGCAGCATACTTGTGGACATCAGGATAACTTGTAGTACTGAAGAATGCAAGCACCGGCAGTCCAAACGCAGATAAAATGCCCAATACTCGCACGATTTCGCAGTACTTTCGAATGGACTTCCCGTACAGATTATCAGCATTCTCTCGACTTTCTTTGTCAACAATCTCCCGTTGAAATTGGTAATTGGTAATCCACGTCAAGATGAGAGCGATCGCCACGATCGATAGACCCACACAGAAGACAGAGTAACCCGGTGTATCTGAAACGTTATGATGAACGACGACACACATGACTTTAGCACCTCGACTGCGAATGCAGCGTCAAAGATTCGATCTCACCTCTGCCTGTGTCGGAGAAATAAGGCCACGCCAGCCCACCAAGGTAAATGTCCTTGGCCTTAGCGAGCGATACGCAGGCGACAAGAGTCGTGACCACCGCTGTTGTGGCCACGATGGGAGCGACCCGCGTCCCAATTGTAAACGACACAACCTGCATCTGCCGCTGATTGTTGCTATGACGTGGAGACAGTAGACGCTGGTAACACTCCTGCAATAGGGAGTTTGGAAATGGCATTGCCAGAGGCGACTATTCCGTCGTGGCGTCGAGATAAACTCCATCCACTGGACGAAGACTCCAGACGGCCATGCTCACAAATTACACCGTAACGTAATCGAACACATGGTACATGCGCTTCAACTTTAGAGCCAGTATGTAACAAACTTCAAAAGCTACACAGTATTTAACATCAAGGCCTTCCTTTAGCGCTTCTGGTGGTTGACTACGCGCATGACGATCAACGTGGCCAGACGCATCAGCAGAATAAGACCCACTACGACACCTACTGAGCGAGTGGTGTCCTCTCGACGTGCACTGAAGACCTGGTCGATGTACGAGGTCAGCGGAATGTTGGCCACGGCATGAGGAGCTTCCGTGAGCGGCTGACAGCCCAGTGGCCAGCCCGAAACGTCGATTGTGGTGTTACTGGCAGCAGCCTCTCCGATCTGCTGTAGTTGCTCGTCCGGACAGTCTCCCAGTACCAGTGCTGTGAGCACTTCGAACGTGTAGCGGTGAGGCACGAGCTGGAAAAGCCATTTGTATCCGTCCGGAATACTCGACGCCGGCGGATTGAAACCCATGAACATGAGGAAGATCGAGTCAAAGAGTGCACCCCACACAGCTGCGAGTTCGATGGTGGGCATGGCGAACGCGAAGAACTGGCCGAAGAATGTCTGGAACAAGATGTGCATGGTCAAAACCAGCCAGTAAACCACGACCTGAGCGACATCGCCATACGCGGAGAAGCCTGCCATCGGGTAGAACACGCTCACAAAGATCATGGAAGCCACAGCAGCGTAAGGAATCTCCACCACCGACGACGCCACAAAATACCACAAAGCGCTGTATGTCTCGGACGCGCGCTCACGATAATAAGGGCCACGTTCTTCGAAGGCAACAGGCAGCACGTGGACGTAGGCTCCGACGCCTAAAAAGCACGTCGAGAAGAAGATCAGCCCCACCGCGCCGTTAGCGCCTTGGTATGTGGTGAAGTCGTTGCTGCCTGAGTAGACCAGTCCAAACATCAAGCCCAGCGTCAACGCAGTCACCATTCGAGTGAACGTGTAGAATGGAGTGCGCCAATACAGTCGCAAGAATCTACGCATGAGCATGGCGAACTGCAGTCCATCGCTCGCAGCTCGACGCTGAGCGAACGTTACAGGCGGAAGGCGATCCGAGGGCATGAACACTCCAGGAGCAGCTCTTTTAGCATCGAGACGCTGCTTTAGTCGACTGGATCTGTAGGCTGCAACGAAGTCAAACGGTTCGTCGCGATGCTGGCGCGAGTACTCCGAGCTCACCGAGGAATCTAGAGAAGCATCCAGTTGTTGGAGTCGAGGGTTCTTCATCGCTGGCGGTCGGACCTTCATGGGCAGTGAAATCTGAGGCTTGATCTTCTCGACACCAGCACCAATGACATCCAACATCCACGTGGCTGGGTTGTCTCCAGGCTTAAAAACCGGCGCATTGCGCGGCAGACCCAGACTTTGGAAATAATTGACCAGCGTTTCGCCATTACGACCCAATTCGCCGAAGTACACAGTCTCCCCACCACGTCGCAGCAGCAGAAGCGTGTCAAAAAGCAGGAAAACTTCCGTCGAGGGCTGATGAATGGTACAAACTACGGTGCGTCCAGAGTCTGCTACTTTGCGTACACCATCCATGAGCGCCTTCGCCGCGCGAGCATCCAGACCGCTGGTAGGTTCATCCAGGAACAATACACTAGGCTGAGCAGCGAGCTCCACTCCTAGAGTCAACCGCTTGAGCTGCTCACTCGAACTGCCACGAATGAGTTGACCAGCTACGTCGCTAAGTCCCAGAAGTTCCAGACATTCGTCGACAATCTCTTCAACTCTTTCAGGAGCTACTCGGTCGCCTTGACGGAGATAAGCCGAAAACTGCAAGGCCTCACGGAAAGTTGATGCGTCAGAGTGCACGTCTGTCTGCTCACAATACCCAGTACATCGACGCACTGCTAGTTCCGTAGCATCCACGCCGTTAAGCAGCACGCGGCCTCGTAGCGTAGGTGCCCCATTCTTCTTCTTGCCAGCTTTCCCATGTTTGCGACCAGCGAGCACGTCCATGAGTGTTGTTTTCCCAGCTCCAGTAGAACCCATGAGTGCTGTCATCGTGCCAGGTACGGCGTAACCCGTGACGCCCTTCAGTAGCTCCCGAGTCACAGTCTCCTTGCTCTTGCCTGCATTGTCACGAGAATCTACCGCCACAGGACGACCAGGGGCTCCCTCAGCACCACGTTGTCCAGCGGGGTCCACTACAGCATCGGCAGGGACCTGGATACTGTATCGTAGGTCCTGGAAAGCGAGCGTGACAGGCGGCACGTCCCACCGAGGCGTCAGGCGCACCATAATCTCTTCTGTGTTAGTTCGAAGGTCCTGTGACGCGAAAAACGAGTCGTCCATGTCGTCGTCTTCACCCAGCACAGCGATATCGTTGCGGTCTCCAGGAAACCCAGTCATGTCGCTCTCCAGCAACTCGTCTGCGTCTCCATGAGGCGTGGACAACATGGCGTAGGATTCCTTCGGTTGTCTCGGCGTCGCGATTGTATCCGATAACGAAGTTGGCAGCGGTGATGGCAGAGCTGAAGCGGATTCTTGACGGTTATTCTCCAGCATAACGTATGATAAGAACATACAAACGGCGTACATGGACGCGAGGAACACAATTCCGAGCACAACCCACTTGGGATCATCAGGAACGTCGTACAACCCGAGAGAATATTCGCCTAAAGTCTGGCCTCCGTACGTCTTGCAGTAGTCGATTCCACCGTATTCACAGACATCCAGCTCACTGCTGCGATACTGACTCACCATCACTCCGCGTGTTGTCCAGGCGAGAGGATTGCTCCAATAGATCCATCGCAATGCCGACGGGAGTTGCTCACGAGAGACAGCGAAGCCAGCGAAGAGGATAAAGAACAGCAGAGCTAAGGTGGAGGCCGGTTGGGCCACGTGCAGCGTTGAGCATGCCGCGGACAGGAAGAAGTACTCGCCCACGAAGACCAGCACCGTCAGTAGCATGTACAGCACAAACACCAGGAACTGCTCCGTTGTCGCGACAAATCCACCCATCCAGTAGACCAGAGAGCCGAAAACCAGTGCTTCAGTGATCGCTAGCGGGATCTGACTAAGACTCGACGCTAGAACGTAGCTAGATGTGCGGTAGAAGTTGGCTCCACGGTGTTTGTAGAACACTTCACGAGCATCGAAGAACGGCGCCAAGGTCGCTGATTGACCAAGTCCGAGGAAGAGCGCACACGAGAAGATGACGCCCAACGTCACCTGTGAGTCAGCAAGATCCATGCCGTAGTAGACGGACCCTACCATCAAGCCGACGAGCAGATCCATCAGTAATCGACCCACGAAGAAGACTTTGTTGCGTGCAAATAGCCGCATCTGGCGCTTCACCACTGTCCACGTGCTTCGTAGGTAGCTCTGTCGGAACGCGGGGACTCGCAGTAGCGCTTCTTGGTCGAAGTAGAGTCCTCTCTCGCCATTTCTACTGTGCATCTGGCTGTAGGCTTCCGTGTCATTGTCCAGATGATCCAGCTCCTCCACCATTGCTTCATACATGGGCGACATGATCCACAAATCAGCAAACTCATTGGCACTGCGAGGATGACGACGTCTTCCAGGCATTGGAGCATGGGATTGCTCGTACTGGATCTGCTGTGGAGACGCCAAGTCACACAGGAAGTCAGCGAGATCACGTCCTGGGGGACAAACGAAGCCCAGCGCCTCAAAGTAAGCCTGGACATGAGCTCGAGGTCCGTGGTACAGCACTTCACCATCCGCCAGTAGTAGAACATTGTCGAAGAGCGCCAGAACTTCAGGGGCAGGTTGTTGCAGTGAGATCACCACAGTCTGTCGCTGTTGTCTGGCCAAACGACGCTGGGCATTCACAATATCGAAAGCAGCGGAACTGTCCAGCCCCGTCGTGATCTCATCCATCAGCGACACTGCGTGTGGACCGAACGCCATCTCTCCAGTCGTCACACGCTTCTTCTCGCCTCCAGAGACGCCTCGAACGCGTTCGTCACCCACGATGGTGCCTTGGCAGCGTGTTAAACCGAGTTCTCGAGTCACACTCACGGGGTCTCGTTCACCGCCGAGATATGTGGTAGGAAGCGCCAGTGGGTACTCTGAAGCTGGGGACTTGTACACGGCGCCAACAGACTTCGCATCGGGGTTAATGGCACAGCATTCGAACGCAAAGTCCAGCGTCTCCTTCACCGTCATCACGGGCAGGTGCGTGTCTTGCTGTGGAACGTACGACACGCACTGAGGAAGTTGCGCCTTGAGTTCATCACGAGAGAGGCCGTTGTACGAAACTTCGCCATCCAGAGTCAAACTCTTGTTTGCCACATTGAGTCGTCCACTGAGAAGCTTCATCAGCACAGACTTGCCTGATCCAGAACGTCCCAGTAGCAGCGTCATGGAGCCTGGCGTGAAAGCTCCAGTCACATTTTTGAGTATCTGACGACGAGCGAAGGTCTTGTTCGCAGTGAGAGCAGCACCGATGCCTCGTATGTGGTTCGTGATGGTCGGAAGTTGCTTGGCAGCTAGAGACTCGCGACTCAGTTGGCCTGAAGAAGCTTGAGCTGCTGCTGCCGCGGCAGCAGGCGGCATTGGGATGTCCACAGCCAGCGACACGTGACGGAAAGTTACGAAGAGTTCGGGCACAGCACCCGTCGGTCGACGAGGCGTGAAAGGCGAGTCTCTGGGAGCTCCTCTTGCTGATGCTCCATGACGTCGAGAGCCATGCGTCTGGTGGTGACGACGCAGTACGTGCTTCTGGTAGGAGCTGGAAAGAGACGACTCGAGAATGGGCGTTGGCTCGCTCGATACGCTTGAGATGGACGTGCCGAAGTCCACCGTCGGCAATTGCTTGAGCTTGTGGGAGCTGCTCGGCTTCCGCTTGCTGTTGCGAGAGCTGCGACGAGAACTTGGCATCGTCCACTGGGGTTGCCTTCGCGGCGCAGAGAAGAATGTCGAATGAAGACTTTGCAGCGAATCGAAACGAGAAATTGTGCTGGATTCCAGTCTCTTTTCCCTCGGCTTGCATCGACTCAACACGAGTGAGCCAGAGAAGTAGTCATCCAACTTCTGTAGATCACGTCGAACGTGACTGTCTTGAAAATGTAGAACTCCATCTTGATGGACAAACACAGGCGTAACCTACCTGGAATGGAACCTGAGTTGATGTCGAAGAAGCAACCATCCACTGATACAAGAAGAGTAGGACAGCAGGGTGATTAGTACAACGTACTACTTCATGGTAACTCACCGGTGATGACACCAGTTCCCAGCACTCACTGGGAATACATGACAAAGCACATAGTAATATTATGGATACAAGCGACACAGTGCCTAACAAGTAAATAGTAATACATCCTATGGTAGACCTGTTCAGACTGCATTGGCAAAAGCTGTGACTTCGTCCGTGCGCTTGGGCGTGTCAGCCGCTGTCTCCGTGTCCTTCTCTTCTTCGGCCATGTCTAGCACGTACTTCCGGGAATAAAACCCCACCACAAACAGCAGCAACAAGGCGCTTCCTGCCCCGACAAGCAGCAAGATCATCTCGGTGCTATGTCTAGAGGCAGTGGGGCTGGCCAGCAACGCAGTGAGGTTCTCTACGGCGTGACCTGAATAGACCCAAATGAAGGAGAACGGGAGGCCTGTCAGCAGCGCTGCAGCAAAATATACCGGAAATCGCACGTCCAGCACGCTGAGTCCGTAGTTCTTAACTGCGATAGGAAAGAAGGCCACGCGTGTGAGGAACACCACCAGGATCTGCCGCTTGCGCAACAGACTCTGGAAACCTTGCAGCGCCGGGTGGCCCTGTGCCATGTAGGCGTGTACGCGGCGCCGGCACAGGTAGCGGCCAATTACATACGAGAGAACGGAACCCACGAGTTTTCCTGTGGTGGCCAACAGTAGCCCCAGCCACAAGCCAAAGATGTAGCCAGCGAGCAGCTCGAATGCTGTAGACGGAAAACAGAGCACTACGAAGCACGTGAAGCTGCACACGTAGAGAGCGGCGCCTAGTGTCTCGTGTGTCTGCAGCCACTGGACCACGAGGTCGAAGTCGTCGCTACGGACGAAGCGGAAGAGCAGCAGACCAACGGTCAGGCCCAGTGCCATGACGCCAAATGCTAATAGCGCCCGCTTCACCTGCATCAAGTGAGTGCGTGGGGTGGAAGGCTCGACATGCTGCAGCTTGGCCGCCTCCAAGCCCACCGGCGCGTACATGACGATGGTGAGACGAGGAGTGATGGTGTCACGCTTCGAGCCTTGTGTGGGTCGCGGTAAGTTTCCGACTAGATGGAAATCCATGTGCCACACACGACAAGGCGACATCCGTTTTTACTGGAAAGATATGATCACCTGCAATACATGATAATATTGATTTTGTAACTCATCAAAAAGTTGCATCTGTATTACAATAGGTTCTGTGAGTTTTCAGCCTGTGTCGTATAATCCTGGGATAATTGATAAAAAACTACGGTTGTCCTTGCTATGTTCGTTGTCCCGCACGATTCACTTGATTTTACTAAGGGGTCAGAATCGTATCAGAATTGTGGCTTGAAGTCACTAAATCGGGTTCCGTCATGAAGTGACAGGGTACGCAAACAGCAGGCTATGGACTGGCTGAAGAAGAAGAAGGAAGCCGCGCAGCAGGCCGCTGCCAAGATCTCCAACAAGCGTACGGCCTTCCGCGGAGAGGGAAATGTGTTGGGAGGTGGTGACGCATGTGCTGCCGCTGCTCCAGCGGCCGACGCGCCCCGACGCCCGTCCATTAAGGCAAAATGCTTTTCGCGCCACACTTCCTCCCGCAATTGATGATTTAACCGTCCCTTCATGTGCTACTACAGCTGCCATTTACAAGCCAGAAGCCTCCCGCTCTCTCCGCCGAGGAGCAGAAGAAGCGGCGCGAGCTGCAGGTGCGTTGTCAGGCGTAAAAGAACTGCTGAGTGACCTAATAGATCCCATTGCTCCAGGCCAAAGCGCTGGAGCAGCGAGGCAATGCATGGGAGAAACGCGTGGCTAATGGGCGCAAGGCCAGACTGCAGCAGGAAGAGGAGCTCGAGAACAAGTTTCAGTACACGGAGCCTTCATCTTCGACGTCAGATGCTGCTCCGTCGGGTCCACCGCCAGTGGTGCTCTCAAATGAACAAGTGAAGGCGCGTGAGCTGCAGTGTGCACACCAGGAGATGGGGTTCAACCCATACGCAGCGACGTTCTCGTCGTCTACACAGGCGGTGTCTGCCATGAACTCTATTGGCGGGGGTGGTGCCCCTGAGTCTGCACCGAGTGGCGATGCTGTGCCACCACCAGCTCCGTTCTCTGCTATTCCTCAAGTAGCAGCACCGAATGGTGAGTTGGCCAGCTCAAATGCTGAAGAGAACGGTGCTGTGTATGTGCTGCTGCGGCAGGAGCCGCCACGCGCTATCACTGCTGCGGAAACGCTGATCAAGATGCTGGCCAACGTCGTGAAGAATCCACAGGTTGCTATGTGCATGCCGTTAAAGGAGTGATGCGCTGTAAGACTAAAAATGGTGATTTTGCTCCTGTAGGAGGAAAAATTCCGCAAGATTCGACTGTCGAACGCCGCCATCCAGTCCAAGCTTGTGTCTGTGTCTGGAGCTGTTGATATTTTGGCAGAAGCAGGATTCTCGAGGGTCGAGCTCGATGGAGAAGCCTATTTAATGCTGGCTGCAGATGCTTTCCAGGCTGAGCGTGTGCAGTCCGCTATTGATCGCACAGAAGTTGCGCTGATTCAGCTGCAGCACGATTCATGTTAGACGCAGCGGCTCGTGTAGCCGACAACCTCAACATGATGCTTGCTGCAATTGTATTTTACTGCGAACGATGCATCGTGAATTTTTTTGTAGACGCTGTATCAAGCACATGAGAACCAGTACGTATCATTGTTTTGCTTAAGTGATCTGTGTGCAGCATTCTGTGCGGATCGGGTAAAAAGATACAGCTGCACTGCCTTGAGCGCACCTTACAGGATCGCAGTGATCACCATGGCGAGCACAGCAACAGCACCGAGCGTCGAAAGAGTGGAGCTGTCAGTACCTCCGTTCGCAGCAGTTGCCGACGGTGGATTGGTGCGAGATCTCGCTGGTAAGCTCGTAGGTGGCTTGGTCGTCTTGGCTACGGAGCCTGAACCAACATCACCGACTGAAGGCCCAGAGCCTGAGAATGACGCGTTCACTGCAGATCCGGCACCAACAGACCCCGACTTTCTTCTACAGCGTCGCTCAAGGGGCTCGATAACATCAGCGTACAGCCGGATGGGGCCGATCGTACACTCGTCTGGCGCCACTTGCTTTAAGGCTTTCATCGCCTCGGTGCACGCGTCGCTGTTGCACACAGCATTCACCTGCGCGTCAGTTGCTGCCGTCGTCGACGCAGCGTTGTATCCGGAGTCATTGCGACACGTTCGCACATTTTCATTCATCAGGAGTTTCGATAGCGCCGTGGTGTTACATGTAGCAGCAGCTACACCATCGAGAAAGACGGCGGCATTCAAGAGCAGAATAGTGCCGAGAGTGATCTTCATCTTTTAGAAGCGGAGAAGCAGGTGAGTGTGGCCGGATTGGAGAAAGACAAAGTGAATTAGACTATGAGAAGTTAGTGCTCAGTCCAGTTGGGAACGAGTTCAACACCGTTGGAGCGAAGGGGTTCTTGGGAAAGTGAATGATAAGCTTGTCAAAGTTTTTTCTCACTTTATTTGCAAAGTTTGATCAAGATGGCTCGACACGACCACGACTACAACAGTATTGGACACTCGCGACGTCGCAGCCGCTCTCATAGGCGTCGTTCACTCTCTCCGCACGAATCATATTCGCGCAATGTGCGTCAGCGGCGATCGTACAGTGCACGCGGAAAATATAAACGAAAAAACGCTTTTTATTGAAATATTTTCATACGACAACTGGAACTCGAGATACAACCCGCTAACTGACTTCGTGTGAGTGTATTAAGCGCGAAAATGATAGACGAACGACTGTGTTATGACTATATGAGCGCTGTTCGGGCCTAATTAGCCGCTCAGAGCGTTGTTCTGCTTGCGCTAGTACTTAGTCTTGGGTCCATCGAGTCGATAGACCTCCATGCAACGTTTCTTCATTGAGTGAATCAGGTTTTCCAGAGTCGACACTGGGATTGCAGCCCATGCTGCCTTGATGGCTTTTACAAGCTCCGCCTTGGTCTCATACTGCTTTCCGTTTAAGTATACCGCTCTAGCAAGGATTCCCCATAGGTTTTCAATAGGATTTAGGTCTGGCGATTTCGCAGGCCACCACATTACACGAACATTCTGATCCTCCAGATACCATTTAGCCACCCTGGCCGTATGGATTGATTCATTGTCGTGCAGATATTTAAACTCCAGACCGTGATACAGGTGCGCAAACGGGAATAGGTGCCAGAAGATCTTCCAGTATCATGTTAGTATTGAACTGAGTGGAGATGCAACGTCTGCGACGACTGAAGGTAGTACTAATCAAGATACTCGACGAGTTGGTGGCCGCCGCCTAACGAGATCCTATTAAGGCACGTGGTGAATGATTCTGTCCAGCAACACCCGGACAAAATTCGCTGAAGTCTCAATTGTCTACGATGGTGCAAACGCGCTGTTTACTCCATCCACTTTGCCGTTGCCTGAAGTAGTCGCGGTACTCAACATTCGTTGCAGTGCCAGGAACGGTTATGGAATTGATCCACCAAGTGTCAACAGAGGAAAGTCGCGGATGTTTACAGTTAGCATCAAGTTAGCCAACGAACTCGATGCAAGTTTGCTAATGAAGGTGTTCTCGGACTCGGCGGTGAATGTTAAACCACTGGTCTATGCCGTGGATACGGTTGCAAAAGCTGGAATCGCTGAAAGGTAAGTACTGCAAATAGTTTTAATGCTAACTTACGACTAATTTTTAGTTTTCTTACGTGCAATTGTTTCTTGTCCAGTCGAATTGAATACAGAGGCAACTTCTACACCCGCTTGAACCCCAAAGACCTGAACGGTGGTCGGGTGCTTTACGGAGGTCATCACTAGGTCCTCCGTCTTGGTGGTGGCGCCTTGGTGCTCAATCTGGATCGAGTTTGGTCAGAATTTTACGAAGAGGGACCGCTCCTAGCTATTGTGGGCAATGCATTCGGTACCTATCACTACGACAGAATTCGGATCACTGATCTGGGCGACTCCTTCCGGCTAAAAGGAGCAATCCGTCGACTTGTAGTGCGAGTCACGCATCGAAAATCCAACCTCAAAGAGATTGTTGGTGTCTCTGATAAGTCGGCGTGTTCTACAATGATCAACGTTAACGCCAGCTCCATGTCGGTGGAGCAGTATTTTCGTGAGAAATATCAAGTTCGGCTTCGCTACCCGCAGTTACTTTTAGTGAATCTTGGTGGCCGACGACCAGGTACTGAATGCTGGGTCCCGATAGAGCTGTGTGAGATCGCTCCTGGGCAGCCGCATAGTGGCCCTGACCGCTCAAACACTGACGCTATCCGCAGTCAAGCTGTAGTTCGCCCCCATGCTCGTCTGGCCAATTATCAGCAGCTTCGTGAGCGATTCAACTTCGAGAATGATCCTTTTGAAAGCTTTCGGGCTAGCAGTTGGTGACGAAATGGAGACAGTCGATGCTCGAGTACTGCAAGCGCCAAATATACAATATGCGAACAGCATTCAGCACCCAAACAACGGATCGTGGAACTTAGCCAGCAAGAAGTTTGTGAACCCATCGACGTTGACAAATTGGGGTGTGGTGGTTTGCAGTGGCGTTGGTGGCAGTCTTCCTTGTGTTTCACAAAACGCGGTGGATCGATTTGTATCGAACCTCTGCAAGGAAGCAGTTAACCGAGGGATTCACGTGATGAAACGCCAGCCTATTATGGTGACAAGCTTAGATCGGCCTCATGGCTCTCTTGAGAGCTGGTTGACTTGCTGTCACGACCTCCTAGAGCAAGCCCAGTCTCTAGGACTAATGGAGGGTATGAATCTTGACACCGTAAGCTTGGCGGAGCGGAGGGAGGGCATCACTCTGGGCGAGACCGGAGCAGAGACTGGAAACCACTTGAGGGGTAGAACGAAGATTCGAAAGTGATTGATTGAGGTCTTTAGCTCGCTAGCCTTCTCGCTATTCTAGACCTACTGGATACACACTACTTGATTCTTTACTGGATACTGAGTTACTCCAGCCAATCAGAGAGAGCCACGTCGAAGCCCATCTTGTACCTACAATCTTGTACCCACAGGTGGCGTAATCGGCGGTGGCGTAATCGGCGTGGGTTCGGATTGGACTGGTTCGGGCTAACCGGTTTACGGTCAATAACCGATACCAAACCGGTAACCCTCAATACCCTCAATACGCCCACTCAATGCGAAGTCCCATGAATACCGAGAGCCGCCGTCAGATCCGTGTGGCGTGGTCCCGCAAGCGCCTTCGTCATGATGTCCGCTAGCACAGAAGTCTCGCAATACTGGAGCTTCACTTCACCGCGTTTCACTACGTCGCGGATGTGGTGGTACTTGATGTCGATGTGCTTGGCGCGGCCGTGGTTCACCGGGTTCTTGGTCATCTTAATGCACGACTGGTTATCTTCGCGGATCATGAGCTCGGGTCCCGTGACGTTGGCAGCCGCCAGGATTTCGCACAGCAGGCGATGGATCCACTTGCCTTCTTGGATAGCCAGACTGAGCGCGATGTACTCCGCTTCGCTCGTGAACAGCGACACACTTGATTGCTTCTTGCTTCCCCAGCTCACAGGCGCACTCATGAGCATGAACGTGTAGCCTGAAGTGGACTTGCGGTCGGCGAGGTCGCCGGCCCAGTCTGCGTCCGGGTAGCCACGAAAGTCGGTCTTGTCGCCCGGCTTTGAAGCAGATCCCATGCGTCTTGGTGCCTTGCAGGTAGCGAAAGATACGCTTAACCGCAACCCAGTGTTCCTCTTGGGGGTTCTCCATGAAGCGCGACACATAGCCAACAGCGTACGCGATGTCTGGGCGCGTGGCTGTCATCAGGTGCATCAGAGCACCAACAGCTTCGCGAAACGGAGCGTTCACCTTGGTCGCCGCGTCGCTTGGAACCAGTCGAGTGCTCATGTCCACCGGACTCACCACGGCCTTGCACTCGTCCATGGCGAAGCGCTTCAGGATGTCGTCCACGTATCGCCGCTGGCACATGGTCACGCTGCCGTCCGGGCCGTCCACCAACTCGATCCCAAGAACAAACGCGCACTTGCCGCTGTCGGTCATCTCGAAGCGCGTCATCAGGTCGGTCTTCGTGCGTGCGATCAGCTCGGGCGAACTCCCGGTAATCAGGACGTCATCCATGTACACCAGTACAAGCACGCAGTGACCGTCCACCACCTTGATGTAGAGGCACGGATCGAAAGCCGACACTTGGAAGCCGATAGAGCACATGAACTCGTCGAAGGTCTCGTTCCACACGCGCGAAGCTTGCTTGAGGCCGTAGATGGCCTTCACCAGTTCCAGGCAGTCGAAGTCACCATCCAGTTCGACGCCTTCCGGAACCACGCAGAAGACCATTTCCTTCATGACCCCGTACAGGAATGCTGTCACCACGTCGAGTTGGTCGAGGGGCCAGCCAAAATACTTGGCAATCGCGATCACCATGCGCAGCGTCACATACTTGACCACGGGCGAGAACGTCTCCGTGTAGTCGATGCCGTACTTCTGCTTGAAGCCCTTGGCCACGAGGCGCGCCTTGTACTTCTCGATCGAGCCGTCCGCTTTGCGCTTGATCTTGAACACCCACTTGGTACCGATGGCGCGTTGTCCGTTAGGCAACTTGGCAGCTCGAAACACACCACGCAGTCGCATCGACTTGAGCTCCGCGCGGATCGCCTTGCGCCAGTGCACTTGATCAAGACCGTTCACAGCCTCTTGGAACGTCGTCGGCTCCGATAAATCGGCTGCTGCTTCCACAGCGTTGGCACTGGCACGCCAAAACACTGGAGGCGTCGAGTCGTCGTCTTCATCTTGGTCCCCAGACTTTTCTTCTTCGTCGGGGTCGGCTCGGCGCGAGGAGGATACGTCCGGCGCACTTGCTTCTTCTAAGCCAGCTCGGTGGCGAACGGGGCGCGATCTTCTGGCAGTGTCGTCGTCGCCACTCGGTCGGTACTTGCGCTTCCCCGCCTGCTTGAAGCTCGTTTGGCGCGGTCCATCGTTGTCGTCCAGGTCCAGCGCGTCCAGGTCCAGCACAGCATCATCGACGTCTTCATCCGAAGTATGCGTCGAAAGTCCAAAGGTGGACTCATCGAAGTTGACATCGCGACTGATAACCACCTGCCCCGCCTCGATGTCATAAACTCGTTACGCCTTGGACACTTCTTCGTAGCCGAGGAACAGTCCGGCGCGAGCCTTGGGGTCCCACTTGCGCCGTCTTTCCTTCGGCGTCAGGATGTACGTCTGGCATCCGAACACACGCATGTGCTTCACACTCGGCTTGGACTTGTAAACGATCTCGAACGGAGTCTTGTGTTCGATCTTGGGTGATGGCAGACGATTCTTCACGTAGATGGCTGTCATGGCCGCCTCAGCCCAGAAGCTCTTGTCCAGCTTGGCGTGATGCAGCATGCTGCGGCCAATTGTGACGATGGTCCGGATGGCGCGTTCTGCCGTGCCGTTGGTCTGGTGCGCGTACGGAACCGTGGTTTGCTGCTCGATGCCTTCGACTTCGTAGAAGGCCTTGAACGAGTTGGTCGCGAACTCACGGGCTCCGTCGTGCCGCACAAACTTGACCTTCTTGCCGAACTGCTTCTGCACCTTCGTGACGTACATCTTGATGCAGTCCTCGCTCTCCGACTTGGCACGCAGGCAGAACCCCTTCATGCATCCGCTGGCTTCGTCCACGATCAGCAGCAGATACTTGCTTCCTCCCAGTGACTCTTCTTCCATGGGGCCGCACACGTCGAAGTGGAGCAGCTCGAACGTGTCGTAACGACGCTTGTCATGGTTGCTTGGGAACGGTTTTTGGACCATTTTCCCTTGCTGGCAGCCGCGACACACGCTTGGTCCGCTCGACTTGGAAGGTGCCTTCGCGTCCTTGATCATGTTGTTGTCGACCATCTTGCGAAGCACCTCGACCGGAGCGTGACCCATGCGCGCGTGCAGGTCGACCGTCTTCCCACTGGTCGCCGCATTCGCCGATCGCTGATGCGTCTGGAGCCAGTAGAGTCCATCCACGAGGTTTGCCGCCGCCACCACTTGCTTGGAGCCCTTGTGCGCAATCTGCATCTGGGTACCGTCGAACACGACTTGGAACAGACCACTCTTGTTGATCTGTGGCACCGAGAGCAGATTCTTGCTCATGCTCGGCACGTACAGCGCGTTCTTGATCTCAATCTCGCGCTCGTCGCCGTTGGGCAGAACCACTTGTTCCACGATGGTCCCCACACCCATGATGGCCGCCTTGTTGCCGTCGGCCACCGAAAGTTCGCCCTCATTCCGCTCAATCAAATGAGCGAACTTGGCCTTGTCGTTGCAGATGTGGTGCGTTGCGCCGCTGTCGACCGCCCACAACCCGGACACATTCTTGCCCGTCGAAATGCCACACTCCAGTGAGACCGCGAACGCCACTCGATCATAGCCATAGTCGTAGTTGTAGCTGGCGTCGTCGTTCCTCCACTGGTCATTGTTGGCCCCGCGTCCACGGCCATTGCCATTGCCATTGCCGCCGCGTCTTGGGCCCCGATTCTCGTCCTTCTGCTTGGTCCAGCACTTGTCAATCGTGTGCCCCAATTTCCCGTAGTACGTGCACTGGCGAGACTCTCGGTCGGTGTTGAACGCCTTGGCCGCGTCCTCCGTTTTCACCGTCGCCGTCTTCTCGCCTTGTCTCTTGATGTGCTCATTCGTGAGCACCTTCACGACGTCTTGCGATCGTAGTTCAGCGCTGCTCATCTCCAAGTTCAGCACGACGTTCTCGTAGCTCTTGGGGAGGCTGCGCAACAAGCAGATCGCCACGTCCTCATCCTCCATTTTGGCGCCGATGCTGCTGAGCTTGGCGCTGATGTTGAGGACCTCGTTGCAGTGATGCAACACGTTCCCACCTTCCGACATCTCCATGCTGAAGAGTTGGCGCTTCAGGTAGATGCGTCCAGCCTTCTGCGAACCACCGTACAGCGTCTTCAGGCGCGTCCACGCAACCCACGCTTCCTCACAGTCGTCGACCACATGGTGGTAGTCCGCGTCCATGTGGAGCAACATCAGTCCGAACGCGATGTTGCTCGACTTGACGTAGTCGTCCTTGGCCCGCGAGTCCGTGAAGCTCGGCGTCGTCTCTCGGTTCACGACATGCCACACCGACTTGGTCAGGAACACGCCACGCATGTAGCGGTTCCACGTCGCGTAGTTGTCCCCGTTGAACTTGTCAATGGAGACCTTGGTCGAGGCGTCTTGGGCAGAAGACATGGTGCTTGGGCTCATAACCTGATGGAAGGTATGGATCTTGGACACGAAGCTCGGACGAAGCGGAGGGAGGGACGTCGCAGACGGCGGGACCGGAGCGAAGGCACTTGAGGGGTAGAATGAAGATTCGAAAGTGATTGAATTGTTGGAGCTTACACCCTACTGTTATAGACACGCGACCCTGCGTCCTATCACCTAGTGCATCTAATCAACCATCACTCACCGGTGTTCATCCAATCATCCTACTCGTCTAATCATCGGTGGCGTAAACAACTTACCGTAATCACCATAATTAACGTGGGTTTGGATTGGACCGGTTCGGGTTAACCGGTTAATGGGTACAACTGGTACACAGTACCCAAGACCAGTATTGAGGGTTGCTGAGGGTTGCTGGTCTTGGGTACTGTGTACCAGTTGTATTGAGGGTTGCTGAGGGTTGCTGAGTATTGAGGGTTGCTGAGGGTTGCTGAGGGTCTTGCTGAGGGTATTGAGGGTTGCTGAGGGTTGCTGGTCTTGGGTACTGTGTACCAGTTGTACCCATTAACCGGTTAACCCGAACCGGTCCAATCCGAACCCACGTTAATTATGGTGATTACGGTAAGTTGTTTACGCCACCGATGATTAGACGAGTAGGATGATTGGATGAACACCGGTGAGTGATGGTTGATTAGATGCATTAGGTGATAGGACGCAGGGTCGCGTGTCTATAACAGTAGGGTGTAAGCTCCAACAATTCAATCACTTTCGAATCTTCATTCTACCTCTCAAGTGCCTTCGCTCCGGTCCCGCCGTCTGCAACGTCCCTCCCTCCGCTTCGTCCGAGCTTCGTGTCCAAGATCCATACCTTCCATCAGGTTATGAGCCCAAGCACCATGTCTTCTGCCCAAGACGCCTCGACCAAGGTCTCCATTGACAAGTTCAACGGGGACAACTACGCGACGTGGAACCGCTACATGCGTGGCGTGTTCCTGACCAAGTCGGTGTGGCATGTCGTGAACCGAGAGACGACGCCGAGCTTCACGGACTCGCGGGCCAAGGACGACTACGTCAAGTCGAGCAACATCGCGTTCGGACTGATGTTGCTCCACATGGACGCGGACTACCACCATGTGGTCGACGACTGCGAGGAAGCGTGGGTTGCGTGGACGCGCCTGAAGACGCTGTACGGTGGTTCGCAGAAGGCTGGACGCATCTACCTGAAGCGCCAACTCTTCAGCATGGAGATGTCGGAAGGTGGGAACGTGTTGCATCACTGCAACGAGGTCCTCAACATCAGCGCCAAGCTCAGCAGCATCGGCGCCAAGATGGAGGATGAGGACGTGGCGATCTGCTTGTTACGCAGCCTCCCCAAGAGCTACGAGAACGTCGTGCTGAACTTGGAGATGAGCAGCGCTGAACTACGATCGCAAGACGTCGTGAAGGTGCTCACGAATGAGCACATCAAGAGACAAGGCGAGAAGACGGCGACGGTGAAAACGGAGGACGCGGCCAAGGCGTTCAACACCGACCGAGAGTCTCGCCAGTGCACGTACTACGGGAAATTGGGGCACACGATTGACAAGTGCTGGACCAAGCAGAAGGACGAGAATCGGGGCCCAAGACGCGGCGGCAATGGCAATGGCAATGGCCGTGGACGCGGGGCCAACAATGACCAGTGGAGGAACGACGACGCCAGCTACAACTACGACTATGGCTATGATCGAGTGGCGTTCGCGGTCTCACTGGAGTGTGGCATTTCGACGGGCAAGAATGTGTCCGGGTTGTGGGCGGTCGACAGCGGCGCAACGCACCACATCTGCAACGACAAGGCCAAGTTCGCTCATTTGATTGAGCGGAATGAGGGCGAACTTTCGGTGGCCGACGGCAACAAGGCGGCCATCATGGGTGTGGGGACCATCGTGGAACAAGTGGTTCTGCCCAACGGCGACGAGCGCGAGATTGAGATCAAGAACGCGCTGTACGTGCCGAGCATGAGCAAGAATCTGCTCTCGGTGCCACAGATCAACAAGAGTGGTCTGTTCCAAGTCGTGTTCGACGGTACCCAGATGCAGATTGCGCACAAGGGCTCCAAGCAAGTGGTGGCGGCGGCAAACCTCGTGGATGGACTCTACTGGCTCCAGACGCATCAGCGATCGGCGAATGCGGCGACCAGTGGGAAGACGGTCGACCTGCACGCGCGCATGGGTCACGCTCCGGTCGAGGTGCTTCGCAAGATGGTCGACAACAACATGATCAAGGACGCGAAGGCACCTTCCAAGTCGAGCGGACCAAGCGTGTGTCGCGGCTGCCAGCAAGGGAAAATGGTCCAAAAACCGTTCCCAAGCAACCATGACAAGCGTCGTTACGACACGTTCGAGCTGCTCCACTTCGACGTGTGCGGCCCCATGGAAGAAGAGTCACTGGGAGGAAGCAAGTATCTGCTGCTGATCGTGGACGAAGCCAGCGGATGCATGAAGGGGTTCTGCCTGCGTGCCAAGTCGGAGAGCGAGGACTGCATCAAGATGTACGTCACGAAGGTGCAGAAGCAGTTCGGCAAGAAGGTCAAGTTTGTGCGGCACGACGGAGCCCGTGAGCTCGTGACCAACTCGTTCAAGGCCTTCTACGAAGTCGAAGGCATCGAGCAGCAAACCACGGTTCCGTACGCGCACCAGACCAACGGCACGGCAGAACGCGCCATCCGGACCATCGTCACGATTGGCCGCAGCATGCTGCATCACGCCAAGCTGGACAAGAGCTTCTGGGCTGAGGCGGCCATGACAGCCATCTACGTGAAGAATCGTCTGCCATCACCCAAGATCGAACACAAGACTCCGTTCGAGATCGTTTACAAGTCCAAGCCGAGTGTGAAGCACATGCGTGTGTTCGGATGCCAGACGTACATCCTGACGCCGAAGGAAAGACGGCGCAAGTGGGACCCCAAGGCTCGCGCCGGACTGTTCCTCGGCTACGAAGAAGTGTCCAAGGCGTAACGAGTTTATGACATCGAGGCGGGGCAGGTGGTTATCAGTCGCGATGTCAACTTCGATGAGTCCACCTTTGGACTTTCGACGCATACTTCGGATGAAGACGTTGATGATGCTGTGCTGACCTGGACGCGCTGGACCTGGACGACAACGATGGACCACGCCAAACGAGCTTCAAGCAGGCGGGGAAGCGCAAGTACCGACCGAGTGGCGACGACGACACTGCCAGAAGATCGCGCCCCGTTCGCCACCGAGCTGGCTTAGAAGAAGCAAGTGCGCCGGACGTATCCTCCTCGCGCCGAGCCGACCCCGACGAAGAAGAAAAGTCTGGGGACCAAGATGAAGACGACGACTCGACGCCTCCAGTGTTTTGCCGTGCCAGTGCCAACGCTGTGGAAGCAGCAGCCGATCTATCGGAGCCGACGACGTTCCAAGAGGCTGTGAACGGTCTTGATCAAGTGCACTGGCGCAAGGCGATCCGCGCGGAGCTCAAGTCGATGCGACTGCGTGGTGTGTTTCGAGCTGCCAAGTTGCCTAACGGACAACGCGCCATCGGTACCAAGTGGGTGTTCAAGATCAAGCGCAAAGCGGACGGCTCGATCGAGAAGTACAAGGCGCGCCTCGTGGCCAAGGGCTTCAAGCAGAAGTACGGCATCGACTACACGGAGACGTTCTCGCCCGTGGTCAAGTATGTGACGCTGCGCATGGTGATCGCGATTGCCAAGTATTTTGGCTGGCCCCTCGACCAACTCGACGTGGTGACAGCATTCCTGTGCGGGATAATGAAGGAAGTGGTCTTCTGCGTGGTTCCGGAAGGCGTCGAACTGGATGGTGACTTCGACTGCCTGATGTCGATGTGCTTGGCGCCACCGTGGTTCACTGGGTTCTTCGTCATCTTGATGCACGACTTGTTGTCTTCGCGGATCATGAGTTCGGGTCCAGTCTCATTAGCGGCCGCCAGAATCTCGCATAGCAGGCGATGAATCCACTTGCCTTCTTGGATAGCCAGACTGAGCGCGATGTACTCCGCTTCGCTCGTGGACAGCGACACACTTGATTGCTTCTTGCTTCCCCAGCTCACAGGCGCACTCATGAGCATGAACGTGTAGCCTGAAGTGGACTTGCGGTCGGCGAGGTCGCCGGCCCAGTCCGCGTCCGAGTAGCCACGAAAGTCGATCTTGTCGCCCGTCTTGAAGCAGATCCCATGCGTCTTGGTGCCTTGCAGATAGCGAAAGATACGCTTGACCGCAACCCAGTGTTCCTCTTGGGGGTTCTCCATGAAGCGCGACACATAGCCAACGGCGTACGCGATGTCTGGGCGCGTGGCGGTCATCAGGTGCATCAGAGCACCAACAGCTTCGCGAAACGGAGCGTTCGCCTTGGCCGCCGCGTCGCTTGGAACCAGTCGAGTGCTCATGTCCACCGGACTCACCACGGCCTTGCACTCGTCCATGGCGAAGCGCTTCAGGATGTCGTCCACGTATCGCCGCTGGCACATGGTCACGCTGCCGTCCGGGCCGTCCACCAACTCGATCCCAAGAACAAACGCGCACTTGCCGCTGTCGGTCATCTCGAAGCGCGTCTTCAGGTCGGTCTTCGTGCGTGCGATCAGCTCGGGCGAACTTCCGGTAATCAGCACGTCATCCACGTACACCAGTACAAGCACGCAGTGACCGTCCACCACCTTGATGTAGAGGCACGGATCGAACGCCGATACTTGGAAGCCGATGGAGCACACGAACTCGTCGAAGGTCTCGTTCCACACGCGCGAAGCTTGCTTGAGACCGTAGATGGCCTTCACCAGTTCCAAGTACCACTACATCCGCGATGAAGTCAAGCGCGGTGAAGTCAAGCTCCAGTATTGCGAGACTTCTGTGATGCTAGCGGACATCATGACGAAGGCGCTTGCGGGACCACGCCATACGGATCTGATGGTGGCTCTCGGCATTCGTGGGACTTCGCATTGAGGGGGCGTATTGAGGGTTGCTGGTCTTGGGTACTGTGTACCAGTTGTACCCATTAACCGGTTAACCCGAACCGGTCCAATCCAAACCCACGTTAATTATGGTGATTACGGTAAGTTGTTTACGCCACCGACGATTAGACGAGTAGGATGATTGGATGAACACCGGTGAGTGATGGTTGATTAGATGCATTAGGTGATAGGACGCAGGGTCGCGTGTCTATAACAGTAGGATGTACGCTCCAACAATTCAATCACTTTCGAATCTTCATTCTACCCCTCAAGTGCCTTCGCTCCGTCCCGCCGTCTGCAACGTCCCTCCCTCCGCTTCGTCCACGCTTCGTGTCCAAGATCCATACCTTCCATCAACCAGCAACCCCCAATAACCAGCTCGGGCGAACTCCTAGTAATCAGTGCGTCGTCCACGTACACCAGTACAAGCACGCAGTGACCGTCCACCACCTTGATGTAGAGGCACGGATCGAAAGCCGACACTTGGAAGCCGATAGAGCACATGAACTCGTCGAAGGTCTCGTTCCACACGCGCGAAGCTTGCTTGAGGCCGTAGATGGCCTTCACCAGTTCCAGGCAGTCGAAGTCACCATCCAGTTCGACGCCTTCCGGAACCACGCAGAAGACCATTTCCTTCATGACCCCGTACAGGAATGCTGTCACCACGTCGAGTTGGTCGAGGGGCCAGCCAAAATACTTGGCAATCGCGATCACCATGCGCAGCGTCACATACTTGACCACGGGCGAGAACGTCTCCGTGTAGTCGATGCCGTACTTCTGCTTGAAGCCCTTGGCCACGAGGCGCGCCTTGTACTTCTCGATCGAGCCGTCCGCTTTGCGCTTGATCTTGAACACCCACTTGGTACCGATGGCGCGTTGTCCGTTAGGCAACTTGGCAGCTCGAAACACACCACGCAGTCGCATCGACTTGAGCTCCGCGCGGATCGCCTTGCGCCAGTGCACTTGATCAAGACCGTTCACAGCCTCTTGGAACGTCGTCGGCTCCGATAAATCGGCTGCTGCTTCCACAGCGTTGGCACTGGCACGCCAAAACACTGGAGGCGTCGAGTCGTCGTCTTCATCTTGGTCCCCAGACTTTTCTTCTTCGTCGGGGTCGGCTCGGCGCGAGGAGGATACGTCCGGCGCACTTGCTTCTTCTAAGCCAGCTCGGTGGCGAACGGGGCGCGATCTTCTGGCAGTGTCGTCGTCGCCACTCGGTCGGTACTTGCGCTTCCCCGCCTGCTTGAAGCTCGTTTGGCGCGGTCCATCGTTGTCGTCCAGGTCCAGCGCGTCCAGGTCCAGCACAGCATCATCGACGTCTTCATCCGAAGTATGCGTCGAAAGTCCAAAGGTGGACTCATCGAAGTTGACATCGCGACTGATAACCACCTGCCCCGCCTCGATGTCATAAACTCGTTACGCCTTGGACACTTCTTCGTAGCCGAGGAACAGTCCGGCGCGAGCCTTGGGGTCCCACTTGCGCCGTCTTTCCTTCGGCGTCAGGATGTACGTCTGGCATCCGAACACACGCATGTGCTTCACACTCGGCTTGGACTTGTAAACGATCTCGAACGGAGTCTTGTGTTCGATCTTGGGTGATGGCAGACGATTCTTCACGTAGATGGCTGTCATGGCCGCCTCAGCCCAGAAGCTCTTGTCCAGCTTGGCGTGATGCAGCATGCTGCGGCCAATTGTGACGATGGTCCGGATGGCGCGTTCTGCCGTGCCGTTGGTCTGGTGCGCGTACGGAACCGTGGTTTGCTGCTCGATGCCTTCGACTTCGTAGAAGGCCTTGAACGAGTTGGTCGCGAACTCACGGGCTCCGTCGTGCCGCACAAACTTGACCTTCTTGCCGAACTGCTTCTGCACCTTCGTGACGTACATCTTGATGCAGTCCTCGCTCTCCGACTTGGCACGCAGGCAGAACCCCTTCATGCATCCGCTGGCTTCGTCCACGATCAGCAGCAGATACTTGCTGCCACCCAGTGACTCTTCTTCCATGGGGCCGCACACGTCGAAGTGGAGCAGCTCGAACGTGTCGTAACGACGCTTGTCATGGTTGCTTGGGAACGGTTTTTGGACCATTTTCCCTTGCTGGCAGCCGCGACACACGCTTGGTCCACTCGACTTGGAAGGTGCCTTCGCGTCCTTGATCATGTTGTTGTCGACCATCTTGCGAAGCACCTCGACCGGAGCGTGACCCATGCGCGCGTGCAGGTCGACCGTCTTCCCACTGGTCGCCGCATTCGCCGATCGCTGATGCGTCTGGAGCCAGTAGAGTCCATCCACGAGGTTTGCCGCCGCCACCACTTGCTTGGAGCCCTTGTGCGCAATCTGCATCTGGGTACCGTCGAACACGACTTGGAACAGACCACTCTTGTTGATCTGTGGCACCGAGAGCAGATTCTTGCTCATGCTCGGCACGTACAGCGCGTTCTTGATCTCAATCTCGCGCTCGTCGCCGTTGGGCAGAACCACTTGTTCCACGATGGTCCCCACACCCATGATGGCCGCCTTGTTGCCGTCGGCCACCGAAAGTTCGCCCTCATTCCGCTCAATCAAATGAGCGAACTTGGCCTTGTCGTTGCAGATGTGGTGCGTTGCGCCGCTGTCGACCGCCCACAACCCGGACACATTCTTGCCCGTCGAAATGCCACACTCCAGTGAGACCGCGAACGCCACTCGATCATAGCCATAGTCGTAGTTGTAGCTGGCGTCGTCGTTCCTCCACTGGGCATTGTTGGCCCCGCGTCCACGGCCATTGCCATTGCCATTGCCGCCGCGTCTTGGGCCCCGATTCTCGTCCTTCTGCTTGGTCCAGCACTTGTCAATCGTGTGCCCCAATTTCCCGCAGTACGTGCACTGGCGAGACTCTCGGTCGGTGTTGAACGCCTTGGCCGCATTCTCCGTTTTCACCGTCGCCGTCTTCTCGCCTTGTCTCTTGATGTGCTCATTCGTGAGCACCTTCACGACGTCTTGCGATCGTAGTTCAGCGCTGCTCATCTCCAAGTTCAGCACGACGTTCTCGTAGCTCTTGGGGAGGCTGCGTAACAAGCAGATCGCCACGTCCTCATCCTCCATCTTGGCGCCGATGCTGCTGAGCTTGGCGCTGATGTTGAGGACCTCGTTGCAGTGATGCAACACGTTCCCGCCTTCCGACATCTCCATGCTGAAGAGTTGGCGCTTCAGGTAGATGCGTCCAGCCTTCTGCGAACCACCGTACAGCGTCTTCAGGCGCGTCCACGCAACCCACGCTTCCTCGCAGTCGTCGACCACATGGTGGTAGTCCGCGTCCATGTGGAGCAACATCAGTCCGAACGCGATGTTGCTCGACTTGACGTAGTCGTCCTTGGCCCGCGAGTCCGGGAAGCTCGGCGTCGTCTCTCGGTTCACGGCATGCCACACCGACTTGGTCAGGAACACGCCACGCATGTAGCGGTTCCACGTCGCTTAGTTGTCTCCGTTGAGCTTGTCGATGGAGACCTTGGTGGAGGCGTCGTGGGCAGAGGACATGGTGCTTGGGCTCATAACCTGATGGAGGGTATGGATCTTGACACCGTAAGCTTGACGGAGCGGAGGGAGGGCATCACTCTGGGCGAGACCGGAGCAGAGACTGGAAACCACTTGAGGGGTAGAACGAAGATTCGAAAGTGATTGATTGAGGTCTTTTAGCTCGCTAGCCTTCTCGCTATTCTAGACCTACTGGATACACACTACTTGATTCTTTACTGGATACTGAGTTACTCCAGCCAATCAGAGAGAGCCACGTCGAAGCCCATCTTGTACCTACAATCTTGTACCCACAGGTGGCGTAATCGGCGGTGGCGTAATCGGCGTGGGTTCGGATTGGACTGGTTCGGGCTAACCGGTTTACGGTCAATAACCGATACCAAACCGGTAGCCCTCAATACCCTCAATAAGGACCACCTCAACTGATTGTCGTGGTGAAGGTCGACGATGATGCGATGGAGTACCGGCAAATCTATGCCTCAACATCAACGCCAAACTCGGTGGATCCAACGCGATTATCCCGGAAGGAACATAGCCATTAGTGCACGAGGAGCCCACTATATTAATCGGAGCTGATGTTTGCTACCCAAAGATGGAGAAGAGTAGTCGACAGTCTATCTCGTCAGTAATAGCGTCGCTGGATCGTCACTCGTCAAAGTATGCTGCGCGTCGCGATCCAGAGTGGACACAGCGATATTTCGCGCTTGCCTCAAATATTGTGGGAGCTCTTCATCGAGCACTACAAGCACACCCAGCGCCAACCCAAACACGTTGTTTACTATCGAAGTGGAGTATCCGCTTCTCGAATTGACGACGTTGTCCAAGCTGAAATGCGTTCGCTAAGGAACGCCTTTCGGATGTTGGCAGTGGATTATGAACCTCACGTGACGTTCATTGCTGCAAATTCTCATCACCACGTCCGCTTGTTTATGTCGGAGAGAGCGAGTCGCAATGAAATGGATCCCAGTGGCTGGAACGGTTGTTGATTCTGGCCCTGTTGCAGATCCGCAAAGACTTAACTTTTTCCTAATGGGCCATCGTGGAATTCAAGGGACTAGTGTGCCTACCCAGTACACTGTGATGGTCAACGAGAACCACTTGGAGTCGGATCAAATTGAGCAACTCACCTACCGTATTTGCTAGAGCTACGCTCACTGCACACGCTCGGTGGCTGTCGTGCCACCAATACACTACGCGCAGCTAACAGCCGAACATGCACTTGGAGCGGTCACAGATACGGCCACAGACTGCTCATCGACTTCCTCGAACATGGGGTCCACGTACACCCTCGCAGGGTTGAGTGACAAGCTGGCTGGAGTGATGTACTTTGTCTAAGGATTTCGTGTTGTGCATGCACGACTAGCAATGAAGACGTTTGTTTGTTTTTCATTCGTTCGTGCTATCACTTACTAAACATGTTTCTGATGATCTCTCAGCAGGTGACACGAGCAATGGAATGGCGCAGAAGTGTGTGTTGTTGGTCTGCATCCCTGTTGATGCTTCGAATGTTGCCGCTCGATCTCGATCTTTGTCTAATACTTCGACATGGTGCGTCAAGAACGAGACCGAGTAGCCCACAAGGGTCAAGATGCAGCCAAGTTGTGCTGCTGCTCGCATCTGCGAGGCATCGAAGTCGTCCTCTGTTGTTGCAACGTTTAAACGATAAACAATCTGTCAGCAGACAGCCTTCGATCAATTACCGTCGCACAGCAAGCAACAGCCTCACCATAATTCCAGAGCTTCGTGTGTATCTCGTCGAACTTCATCGTCACAGAGCAGTAGGAAGCACCCAGATCACGCTCTAAGCACTGATATTGCCCAAACATCACAAGTCAGCAGCATAATTTCAAGTATATGCGAGCATGACCACTAACCTCGTCAATTGTGAGTCGCATGAAAGGCTGGACAACACTGAGGCCGACCGGCAAGTACAACAAGAAGGCCACAAAGAATAACGCACTGCAAATGACTTGAAGCCGAAGTGTTCGACGCATGTTATAGAATTTGGACTCCGCGTCGATGTCCTCGAAGTCGCAGATCACTGGAATCTCCCCAGCTGTGGCTTGAGGCACATAAGCACCTTTGAAAAGCCGATAGCTCACGAATGTCTAAACGTACGAACAATACAAGTGAGCTTGAGAAGGATGCAATTGTAGCTAGAGAACGGCACACGTACATTGAGAAAGATGGCAATCGTTTCCAGCAAGAAGAACCAGTACGCAGCATTATCGTGTAATGATGGATACGACGCGATGCTGAAGAAAGCCTGACAAAGGAAAATCATGATAAACATCACGTCAGCCAACACAGCAATGCTTTCAACTGGGTAGACCTTCACGTACAAGTATCGGCAATCCGATGGTAGAGATCATGCCAAAGACAGTGGAAGCTCTCGCGGCCCAGCCAACGAAAGGTGAGATGTAGCCTAGCAACGTCGGGATTCTCAACGCCGAGCTCTGAAACTTGCAGTTGAAGTACCAAGTAGCACACAATGCGCCTGCTACAATGGTAAGACCGACGCAGAAAATGTAGTAGCCTGGTGAATCTACAGCGACGAACACCACATAGCAATCGAGGTTTAGACAACGATACGGTAGTACAAGTTGTTAAATAACAGGATGGTAGTCACCTCGACCGAGATCAGAGAAGTATGGCCACGTGAGGCCGCCGGTGTAGATGTTGTTGGTCTTGGCAATGACCAGGCAGGTGATGAGTGTGATAACTACCGTACCGGACGATATCAAGGGCGCAACACGACGCATGTGCCGCGCCGTGACGCCCATGTTCAGTCAAGTCAGTCAAGGTCCGTTATAACTACTACGTAGTAGTATTTAATCGCTAGTCAAGTGATGGAGACAGCAAGCGGATCGTGGGGACGTGGAATAAGACGCGAGTCTACAAGACAATTGGCAGCGCGTCTTGCCTTCGAGCTAACAGCCGACAGCTCACCGCCACAAATAGTCAAACGCTGACAGACGGAACCGTGCCTTATCCAGGCTTGACGCTGGCTCTGTATCTGTTTGAAAAGTTTACATTGAAGTTGATTGTCTTTCGCCCTGCAGCGATTAAATACGTCTCGGGGCCTATAATGATTCTTTCTTTCTCTCTTGGCTCTTGGTAGTCACAGTCGACTGGCACTCTTGGTCACAAAGTAGTTGGCCATGGCGCTAGCGTAGGAGACGTCAGTTGCATCTGAACAGCGATCGCTTCGCTCGGCTTGGCGATTGGTGGGCAGCATTCGGTGCACGCTGCGGTTCTCGCCAGAGATGCGCGTCTTGTCGTAGATGGAGCGCTGACTGTGAGCCACGAGTAGCAGCGCCTCATCCAACAGCTTCTCCTGCCTCGAGACCGGCATACTGTGTGTGCGCACGTAGGCGGGCGGTGCCATCACACCGAAATACTTGGACATATTGCGCGCGTACGAGTCCTCAAGTGCGTCGCTGGAGCTCTCACGCCGGTCTACAGGCAGCATGCGGTGCGCCGTACGATTCTCGCCCGACATGCGTGTGTTCTCATAGATGGTTTCACGGCTGTGCGCCAGTTCCAGCAGCGCGGTGTTGAAGCCCGAGCTATGGTTTACGAAGGCCGTCGCGGTGAGGGACATGAGCGAATAAGTGTTGTTGGAGCTTTCGCTACTTCAAGGCAAAATGCGGAATGACCTTGATCTTAGTGCGACCGTTTGGTCCTCCATCCTCGTGGTTTATGTGCTACGTCGGGACATTCACGACATCGGTTCTTGAGGGTAATTGAATTGTTGCTTTTCTCTTGGATAGAGTAAAAGACCCGTGAGATTGGGTGCTCGTGATTTCGTCAAAGTGCTGCCGGATATCGAGTGCTGGAGGAATGTCCATGTTGAAGTCGCTCGAACAGCATGGTTGTGACAGACGAGAGGTTCCGGCGAAACGTGGCGGTAAAGTCGCGCGCGTCATCAGTCCAATTCTATGTCGCTTCACCAGAAACGCAGTCAACTTTTTAATCCGCGCCAAAGCCTATGACTCATAGGCTATGAGTGCGTGCTCTAGGATTCGAGCAAGCATGATGCCGTGCCAGGTGGCTACCTGCGTCATTTTCTCGCGGTGAGGCCAAGGTGTGCGAGAAAAACGAGTCCGAGCAATCAAGCGACGCAAGGAGACGCCGACACGGTACATTCCAGAGAGCTGATAAAGACCGCAAACACTCGTGAGGGTCGTAGACGGAGACGACTGGGCAGTCGCAGTAGCGAGCTGTCGCTCATGCTACTGTTCGAGCTCAACACGAAGTCGCCAGATGAGCAGGACTTTATTGGCGCTATGCAGACGTCGAAACAGGGACCATCTTTAGCTGGCAATGCTTTACCGGTATCTAATTGTCGTTCTACATCAAAAGGAGCTGGAAAAGCCGAGTATACAACCACTCTAACGCACGAGCGGACATCGCGGTGTCTGGTCTTGAGTTTTACCAGCGACGGCTGTGGCGTCCGATGGTTTTTGTTGGAGTAACCATGGAGAACACGGAAGTTGAGGCTCTTGACGACCCAAGGGCGTATGCGAAGCAGCTGTGCTGCTGCTTGAGACTGAACAACGTGCAGATTATTGGCGATGAAAGTGTCGGGCCCACAGAAAAATCCTTGTCTCACAAACGAATTGATTAATGCAAAATGTCTGGCTGCTCTGACTTGGTGGATCTGGTCCCCCCGTATCATGACGAGAATGAAGCTCTGGGCGATGGAACATTACTAGGTCTGCGAAAACGGATGGAAGGAGAGTACCCGCAGGCGATGAAGAGCCGAGATTTTGTTTCTCGGCAACCAAGCAGCTCATGTCGCCCTTGGCTAAAGCCTTACAGGTCAACACTCCCGTTAAGCAACGCTTGGCATGATGACAGGGTGGGATTGCTTCCAGGCAGCTTGGCGGGTGTTGGTCGGAGACTGCTTGGAAATGTGGAAATCAGTGCTCTCGACGTTATGCAGCCTATCCCAGCGCGACATCAAGTGTTTCTGCAATGCAGAAAGCGGTGGGGGAGGAGATCCAGGGCAAGAAAGGTTGGTACGCGATCTCAGCACTTTGGCATCGATCTTGCAAAGGCGTCTAGGCCAGGAATAATATGGTGTTGCGCACTATGAAGCTTTCAAATAAATTGATGAATGTACCAGATCGACTGACTGTAAACGCTGAGTATGAATATCACCACTTATCCAACCACTCTTAATATTTGTATTGTAACGTATCAGCCAATCAAAAATTTAATATAATTTATACCCAATCATACTATTTGCCTTGTCAAATTTCTTCCAATAATAACAATTAGGGTTAGGTAGGCCCAGGGTGAAAATATCCACTTTCCCTTACAAACTTCTAGTGCCAAACGTATAACTTGCATATCTGCTTCCTATCCGACTACGATGGGCCTAGACGAGCTCTGTCACGGGGTACAGGCCTGTGTACCCAAGTTACATGGAGGAGTGACTGGTCACTCTTGGGAAGGACTGGTACGCGGTACCAGGGGCTCTAGGGATCAACAATTGGCTAACTACATAGCTTCACTATAGGTGACTTATAGTTTGCATTAAACTCAAACTTAACCTTACCTATCAATACATTCAGTCTTAAACGTACCTATTACTGGTTACTTCGTCCCCTCAGACCAGGGACACGTGAACTGCCATTCAGTTAGCTGTCACTTCCCATCTTCTCATTTCTCGAAAAGCACTTCACCACAGCCGCCTCCTGCGCTCAGTTGTCGCCGCCCAACGGTGTCACTGCGCGCACCCGTCCAGTTCCCGCTTTCCTTATTGACTCCTCCGGTGCATACATCATGGCTCCACCCGAACGCGCCAGTCAAGGACGTAGTAAGACGCTCACAGCACCGGCATCTCCAGATCTGCCTACGTCACCGCCGTGGATGGCTCCTACAACACCGACATCTCCAGATCTGCCTACATCACCGCCGTGGTTGGCTCCTACAACACCGATAGCTCCAGACCTGCCTAGGTCACCGCCGTGGATAGCTACATTCAACAAGCAGCGGAGCAACCGTCATAGTCACGCTGGATCCATGTGGCAAAGTGTTCACATAGTCTTGATCCACGCGACGCAGGAAGGTTGGTGTGATTTGGACATCCTCCTGGGCTTCATCTTCCTCCACCTACCGACGCGTGGTGACAAAGTGGTCTGGTATCCCGGACCTGAGACCCGTAAGGCCAATCTGGCGGATCCCAACCTCAATCGTCCTGTACCCACCGCTCTACTGGAGGCTTTACGTGAAACCAACGCGGCGGAGCCATGGCGCAATCAATATCGGGATGATTTGGCCCGCCATCTTGCCAATCAAGTTCATCGCCTGACCGGCAAGCTTTCCAACGTCAGAGTCGCTGGATCTGGCGGAACCGCCACCGGCACTTTGTGATCCGAGCTCTCCACATGTTCAAGATGCAGGATCGCGCTTCAGCCATTCGGATCGGTTCCAGCCACTTCTTCTCTTCGTCAGATCTCAGCCGCAGTAGTAACTTGTGACAGCATAGCGTGGGCAGATCTCGTCAACTCATTGTTTAATCTCCATAATCCACGTATTTTCCAGATCTTTCTTTGACATTAATAGATCCGGGATCTGATCGTGACACTGTCCGTCGTCTCGGGATCTGGAGTCTTCGCCTCCAGATTTGAGCCTCTCCGTCTCGGATCTTGCATATCCTATTCTCGATCTTGCATGTACACATCACTTGAATGCATGAACATCAATGCCCGTCCTCCGATCCACAACCTCCTTGTAAATCCTTCCACATATTCTCTACTAGTGTGACCAACTCACACAAGTAGACCCCCTAGGACTATTCTTCGGGGATTGCATCACGTCAAACCGATTCCTGTTCGTGTGATCCCGCAAGAACTCATGTAGCAATGTTCCACAGCTCAGATCTGCCTCATCCACCCAGCTGGTTCGTCATACCTACGCCAATGGACTAGAAATTCGCGATAGATCCGACCATATCGAGTTCGCTTGCCGGATCGCATATCTGTGATTTTATCCACTTCGAACTCGTCAGATCCAAGATCTGGGGCCCAGCTGGCTTCAGGTAGCAGGATCTCGTCGAAGTCTACGCGATCCCGTTCATCTACCGTCAGCCGGTTCTTGGGCCGATCTGGGTACTCCTTCACCAGCTTTAGCTTGGACACATGCACGATCGGGAATAGATGGTAGTCAGTTCCGCGGATCTCGAGTTTCACCGCATGTTCGTCGATCTTGTCCGCTACTCGGAATGGTCCATGCCACAGGTGAGCTAATTTACGAGCGTAGCCCTCCTTCACTCGATCCAGGTATAACCACACCTGAGATCCGGCTAGGATCTGGTGTGGACGAGCCCCATCGCTGTGTCGTTCAGCCCGATCTGCGATCGCCTCCTGTAATCGGCGGCGGACCTGGAATCTGGCTTGCTGGTAGTAGTGCTTCTGGATCTGGTATCTCCACCATCTCGGATCTCGATCGCGCCTCTTGGTGCTGCCTACAGGAATAGTAGCTGCAAGAGTGGATTTGGGATCCCATCCGTGGACCAGATAAATAGGGGAACCGCCTCGAATCCGATCTTGGGCCGTGTTAATTGTGAACGTAAGCCGCTCTGCGTACTCGTCCCACTCTCGCTGGTCGAGCTCCTGAACGTACATCTTAAGCGCTCTCGTAATCGTCTGAATCATGCGTTCCGCAGATCCGTTAGCTTGAGGTCGGTATGCCATCTTGGCTCTCTGTCTCTGCCCCAAGATCTTGTTAAACGCGCGAAAGAAATCCGACATAAAACCTGGTTCACGATCATGCTGGATCACCTCACTGGCGCCAAATCTGCGAAAGACACACTCCTCATACGATTTGGCGATGGACTGGGCCGTTCTGGACGCACCTGCCTTTGCGATCACATATCCCGTGAGCAGATCCACCCATATCAGCAACTCCGTGTTGCCCTTGTAGGATTTAGGTAATGAAGGGATATGATCCATGGCGATGATCTGAAAAGGGTAGGTCGCTTGGACGTTTCCCGGCGATTCGCCCGAAATCGTAGGCCTACCTTTGCCCGTCTCGCAATCCACACATTCACCAACATAACGTTGCACACTCTTGTACAGTTCTCTCCAGTGGAACTGATCTCGGACCCGCTGATAAGTACGACCAATACCTTGATGTCCACCCTCCAAGCTGGCATGATAGTGATGTAAGATGTCTTGATGTAGAGCTTCTGGCATCACCAATCGCATCAATCCATCGCGATCTTCATCGGTCCGCTTAGTGGGAGGACAATTGAAGAGTAGATCGTTCAGGTCTACCTCGTAATCGGCAGTAATGAGACTAAAGGATTTGGCCTCTTCTCGACTAAGCTCCGACACATCTCCCATTAGGTATCTTTTCAAGTTCGAGATCCACGTCTCCTCGTCTTGCGCCTTCCGGGTCCGACCAATCCGGAACCCTCTCACATACTCTTCCTGCAGGAAATGGGGTGTGGACGTTGGCCTAGCTCTAGATCGGGTGGTCACAGCTGAGATCTGCGCGACTTGGCCCTCAGATCGCGCCACAATAACCTCCCCCAATCGATTTAGCGTGACGAGATCTCGGTAGTCGGATTCCTCCTCAACTTCAATCCCACATTGGCTTTGCAATGCCGCACTCGCTAGGCTGTCTGCACTGGCGTTCCAATTGCTTTTGACATGTAAAAAATCATGACCTGGCCATTGTTGAAGCCGATTCAGTACCTTTTGCTTCAGCAACGTCAATCTCGGTGCCTTGCAGTCGATCTCACCTCGTACTTGCCGGATCACCAGATTTGAATCGCCACAGATCACCAATCTCTTCGGACCGGCCTCGATTAACATATCCAGACCTAACAGCAGCCCATGGTATTCGGCTTTGTTGACTGATCGGGCTTTCACCACCGTCCATTCGGATATTTTTCACAGGACCGCACTGTAGGCGCTTCCCCTACGTTTCACACGTGCGGATCCATCAAAACTCACCACATATAGTTCTTCGTCGGGTTGTACCGTCGGGATCGGAGCCTGGATCTGGCGTCGGGGCTCCTTCTTGGGCGCGACCCAAATTAGCACTTCGTCCATCTTGGATCGGGGCGTGATGCTTGCCGCGAAAGAGTCCCCAGGATCTCGTCTTCTCCCTTTGATCACTTCACGATTTCCAATGTCCATGTCGAGAGCAGAGCGGCCCACTGACCCAGGCATCCTTGAAGGCCGGCTGATTTGAAAAGCCAGGCCAACGTAGAGTGCCAGGTCAGGATCCTGGTAGGTCATCCCACGAGCAAGTTGTAGTTTAGATCCAAGACTCGCAGAAGGGCGAGGATCTCCTTCTCCACCACACCATAGTTTTGAGCTCGATACATTTGAGTGTTCGACTAACGAACGTGACGGGATGATAGATCTCATCATGTTTCTGCATCAGAGCTGCTGAAACAGCCCAATCACTCGCGTACACGACTACCGTAGCTTGGCGATCCGGATCGAAGTGGCGAAGGATGGGGGTTGTTGCGACCTTGTTTTGCAGCTTAGTGAACGCTCGGTGGGCTCGGACCCATCGGGATTTGATACCCTCGAGGGGCGCTTTGCTCCGATCAGACGAGTCCACGTCCGGACCCTTATGATCTGGATCCCGATTCAGCTTCACTTCTTCCGGATTTAAGGTCTCCGACGTCAAGACTTGCTCGATCATGGTCCGCGCGTCCGATTTGGCCATCGCAGCAAAATCTACCTCCCGTAGTCCATAGAGTACAGCAGCGAAGATTGAGTAATCCTCGATGAAACGACTGTAATAATTCAAGCTACCCAGAAATGACTGCATGGCTCGGAGCGATCCCGGGAAGGCTAGATCTGTCAGCGCTGCCAGAACCTTCGGATTTGCCTCCAGCCCACCTTCCGACACCCGATGACCTATATAATCCACCTTGCGCACTCCCCAATAACTTTTCACCACACTGATCGAGAGATTCCACTTATTGCACGCCTCCAGTAGAGCTTTCACTCGTTCGCACAGTTGATCCCACGAATCCGCTGGGATGAGGATATCGTCAATGTAGGATCTTCGTCCAAGGACTGATGGCGTACCAGGATCTTCAGGTTCGCCCGATTCAAACGGGCCTTCACTGTCAGAATCTTCACCCGATCTTGGAATCCGGGTGAGCCCATATAGCGCATTATCAACCAGACGTTGATAGAACTGAGGTGCATTCTTCAATCCGAAGGGCATCTGATTCCACTCAAAGAGCCCGAACGGGGTGATGAAAGCCGAGATCGCACGAGCCCGATCCGTCATAGTCACCACCCAGAATCCACTTGCCATGTCTAACGAAAAATACCAGAGTACCTTGTCGAGATCTCCCAACAGGTCGTTAACCAGGGGTATAGGGTAGATCATCAACCTTGTCAGACTATTAACCAGTCAGTAATCAATACACAATCGGATATCCACTCCATTCTTCTTAACGATGATCACGATCGGGGATGCCCACGGCGACGTCGAGAAGTTAATGATCTTGGCTCGAAACAGTCCTTTTATCAGGTCTGACAGCTTTTCACGAAACTGGGGTGCCACCTTTCGCACCTTCTGAGCGATCGGCTTCGCACCGCCGACATCGATATCGCACCTGACTCCACGCGCCGGCGGCGGCGGCGCGTTGCCCTTGCCAATTAGCAGATGTCGGTTACTCCAGCTCTCCTGGCGTAATTTCTCCACTTCCGCAGGATGATTTGCGCCAGGATCTAGCTGAATATCCTCAATCTTCATTTCATCGGTAGTTATGGCACTTCAGCAATTACGGCCATGTCATCTCCGATATCTTCCGCATACAGATCTCCACCTTGATGATAGCAGATCTGCTCATCCTCCATCTCCTCCAACTTCGCTGTTCGATCTTGATCTCGATCTGACTCTTGTCCTTTCACGACGTCCGATTGCTCTTGTCGCAGGAGTGGCGGATCCTCCGATGCCAGATGCTTCGCCTCCTCAGGGATCTTCACATCCAGTGGCGGATCCGGATCCGACGGCGACGTCTCTTGTGGAGATTCTTCCGCCGCAGAAAATGGATTGGGATCTGGCTTGAGCTCGCCCGATTCTGACCCAGGTGGCACTGATACCTGCTCGCATTCCTCCTCCTCCTTTGATACTTCAGGATCTGAGATATTCAAAGGCAGATCCCCGGCTGACGTCTCTTGCTTCGCCTGCGTCACCATCACCGGAGATGATCTGGGGACCCTGGCTGACGTAGTCCCTGGATCCGACAACGAACCTCCTGCATCTTCGCGGTACTTCTCCACGATTTGCGACCTGGACTCTACCGACTCCAGATCCAGATAGGGGAGGCTCGATCCAAGTCGTTTGATCTGCCCTCACGATCCTCATCTTGGTACCATACAAGGGTCGACGTCCACTAAGCTGGATCCGCATCTCGTCAGGAAAATTCATAGTCCCGTCGGCCAGATCCAGCCTCAGCCCGGCAGGTACCATGAAGTCCATACCTAGGATCGCGTCTTGGCCAGCTAGATCCCCGACCCAGATCTCAATCCAATACACTAGGCAACCTGCCAGCGTGATTTTGATCCTAGTCCTTCCATTCGTTCTGTACACACCTTTCCCGATACCAACGCAGTCTTGGATCTGGCTTCGGTCAATCTGGCACCCCACCTTACGAGCAAAGGTGGTGTCCAGTATAGACACTTCGGCACCACTATCCAGAAGCATGATCGCCTTCTCATTGTTGATCTTGCCTTCTACCTTGGCCTATCGAAACCATTTCCCCGGAGCGTGATACTTCCAATATCCACGGGACTCCCAGGCAAAAGATCCATCGATTCGACCTCAGATCCGCGGATTTTCGCGATTCGGCGGATCTTGGGAGGTTCAGTAACGATCTCACCTTCAGTGGGTGTAAACCATTGATCTTGATCCTGCTGGTACCAAAATTCCCTGGTCTCACCGAGATGTAGATCCAAGGTCGATGAGACTTCGGATCTAGCATATTCATCGATTCGATTGAGACTTGAGATCTTGTCAACAGACATTCCATGCAGATCACGTGTATTATCGACTTGATCTCGTATCTTGCTACCTTGATCTAGCGACATCTTGTTCACAAATGCATAAATGCAATACCTAGATTGCTCGGCTCGTACCGGATTCCAACCCGGCGAGCGTCCTAGTTTAACATCTTCTCCGCTTCCTCTGGTAGCAGTCCTCCATGCTTGGCTGGATTGAGCCACTGGCGGATCTGATTGTAGAATTCCTCCATTGGACATTTACCAGCGTCATGGATCTCGCCGCACCCGCGGCACACGTACAAGCAGTGATCGCCTGGATGTCCTCTCCGGCCGCACTTCTCGCAGATCAGATGTTTCCAACATCCGGCGTCCGTATGCTTCCTCGAACCACATTGTTGACAGCGGATCTGCCCTGTTCCATTTCCTTGATCCCGAGACCCGTAAACTCCGCGGTCTCCAGAAATCAGATCAAGCTTCTTCGAGCTGCCTCCTGCCTTAATCACACGATCTTCGGGGGCAGCTATGCAGATCCGGCGGTAATCTTCAATGTCGGAGTTGGATCCTTCAGAATCAGACTCGGATCCTGAGTCGGGCGCTTGGATCTTGTGCACTCGTCTCGCTGGGGCTGTGGGTACTGGAGCCTTTTGCCGATACTTGCCAGATCCAGCTGCAGTCTTCTTCTGACGATGCTTGGCGCGACCCAACGCACGTAGCACTTCTTCGAGCTCGTCCGCATCCGGGAGTCGTAACAGTGTCAACCGATCGGCGAGATAGGGGTCTCCCAATGTCTCAATAAAATGATCCACATGTTCCCGCAGTACCTTCGATCCCCCATCCTTGATCTTCAACTTTGCACGTAGACCGGCCACGTTGAGACGATGAAGATATTCCAGTGGCGATTCGTCCGATCGTCGGCGGGCGTGGTAGTACTGTCTCGCGACAGATACCCCCAGCCCACAATACTGGATCTGGAAACTTCGCAGCAGATCCGGCCACTTGTTCCTGGTAGATCTGCTGAGTTGTCGATACCAATTCTTCGCGGGTCCTGGTAGCAGGTCCGCAAAGGTCAGGCATTTCTCTGCGTCGGATGCTTGGTCTCGCATGAGTGCCGATCTGACCTTGCTGATCCATGCTTGCGCTCAATCGTCATCTTGATTTTTGCCGATAAACTCCTTCAGATCTGAGATTGCCGAGATCCGGACTCGCTGGATCATAGTCGAGCCATCTGTGCGAACGGCCGTCGTGGCTACAGTTGCGGGAGCGGATGACGGAAAGTTAAGGTCATCGGGGTCGTACTCATCCTGAGAATTGTCTCCTTCAACCGATTCCATCTCCACGTCGCGCGATCCGGGATTGATCGGCGCTGTTGTCATCGAGGGTGCAGTGATGGCGTCTCGCTCTGCCAGGAACCGGGCCATTGCTGCTTGAAAATATCGCTGCAGCGATCCAGTCGTCCCGTCCGACGTTGCGGTCGTCGTCACCTGATATGGCACTGTCGACACCTCCTTTGCACCGTTCACACGGGATCTGCTAGCAGATATTTGGGCAGATCTGGCTTGCACTTGTTTCGATTCAGTCACATCGTCATTCAGCAGCGCTGGGTCCTGCCTTTGGGCCTTGGCCCGCGTCTTCAGCATCGACGCACCTGACGGTCCCAAGCTCATACGCCGTGGCTCCGACGAGGTGTCGGATCCGTCCTCCGCATCCGACGCGTAGTTGAACGACGCGATCTGGCTGATCTGAGATGAAGCTACCGGGTCTTGGATCCTCGGGGCTTCGCCGGCGATGATCTTGACTCGGGCGAAGAGATCCTGAGCTGTTGACTGGATCACGCTCAGATCTAGATCGAAGAGGGCTTCGACGTCGAACGCTCCCGCCACAATCCTTGCATCCTTGAGCAGACGTAGCAGATCCGTTACCTCCGTGAGTTTGCTCGTCGTTCCCACCGGAGCCATCACCGGCGTTTTCGGTCCTCGATCTGCTCGAGCTCCAAGATCTTCATGACGGGATCTCGATGCAGGAAGTCGCGGAGTGCCATGTACCGGTATACAAACTCCAGATCTCGAGTGGTCCAGATCGATTTCGATCCGGATCGGTCTTCTTCCTCGGATCCTGGAGCTTTCATCTTCGCCCGCGTAGTCTTCGTCTTCCTCTTCGTTTCTTTCGGATCTTCGACTAGCGGGCCTGATCGCAGATACGGTGTTGACTTAACAGGTGAATCAATAAATGAATACCGTTTTGCCTTCACTTTTTCTTCGTTGCTTGTTAGCGGATCTTGACTTGCGTCAACATCCGCAGGAGTCCCCGAGGGGACTTGGGGAGGATGGAGAGGTTTCTCTTCTAGATCCCGATCCGAATCTAACTCTCTTCCGTCGACAGAGTTCCTCCCAGCACTCTGTCGATCCACGGATGTTGCTTCATTCAGCGGCGTCGACGTCGCTCCGACGTCCGCCAACGCCTGATTCCCCGGTTCAATCTTCACTTGAACATCTTCTTGGGACTCACGGTGAAATCCCGAGTCACCAGAAGATCCGGGCACGCGCACCATTGTGGTGTAGCGGGATCAGCAAAATCTGCGAGATTGCTGGATCCGACTTCCCACCAGTACCCAGACACCGACCAACGGAGGGGGTACCCGATGGTCCGTCATCTGCCGAACTTTTCTCACCTTGTGTACCCGTCGGTAGGGCGGGATCTTGCTCCTCTGGTAACTGCAGAGGTGTTCAAGGGGTAGAAGCTTGAATGTCTTGGCGAGACGTGGGGATTTGGTGGAGTACTGGAAGAACTTCACTCTACGTCCGATGTATGGTCCAGATCACAAGCGAGTCCTTCGAGCCTGTAAGCTCTGGCGGTCTTGATCTGAGATCCGACCGTAGGGTTGCCTTGCAGCAAAATTATAATCAATATGATAATTTAGGGAGGTGCGTTCCCTTGCCTTTAAGTTCCTTTTCGTCGTACTTGCCGCTTCCTATAGCGGGATCTTGAGAGTTGAGAGGCGATAGGTATACCCAACCAAGTAGTAAATCTGGTTAGCCTCAGATCTGCACTCGTAGGATAAGTTCACTAGGTGGTATGATCTGGCCAATATATTATCCAGGTATCACAACCAACGCTAGATCTACTATATCCAACCTTCTATTATCCCGTACGGCCAAAGTAATCCGGTTTCCTAGGAGCAGGAAGGCACTTGTGAAGTTCAATGCAAATTCGTCTCTCATTTAAAGGTTAAGCCTATACCAGCCTGGATCTCTATCTCCTCTGTCCTTTACTCGTCAAATCGATTGCCAGACCTGGCTACTTGCCCTTTCTCTCCTTGGTCCATCCCCCCAGCTGTATCCACACCTGACTTCCCCAGATCCGTGGCGCAATCATCATATTGTGGCCAATCATGGATCCACCCCAATCAGGAATACCCCCGATCAGGAATATTTCTGGATCTTGTTTTTGGGTCCCGGACTAGATCGCCCAGATATCCATCTTACTCACTCGGATCTCGGGTCTCACGATATCCAGATCTCGGCCCTTGCGGTCTTCCACTTGGGTCCTAGTTAGCCTCGCCGCCTCCCGTCCAAATCATTAAAGCTTCTGCCCCGATCCGTCATCCCCGGATCCAGATCCTTGTACTCGGATCGACAATGTCATTAATCTCGAATAGTGTCCAGCTGTTACTTCCCATCTTCACATTTCTCGAAAAGCACTTCACCACACTACCATGTGAAGCGGGTCCTCCAGGAGCGGCGGCTTCGCGGTAAGCACCAGCTCCTTGTGAAATGGAGGGGTTATGCCAACTCCGAGAGCCCGTGGGAGCCGATTGAACGGCTCTAGGCAGACTGCCCAAATGCTGTCACGATCTGGGAACAGAAGCGGCGGTAGCTTCGTAAGTAGTCCGGGGATCCTTGCCCGAACGGGGTACGGACGTTGATGACACTCCGTATCCGCGCTCATCACGAGAGCTGGAAGCCGCGCGCTTCTGGATGTCCCTTAGCAGCTGCCGCTTGCTGACCAAGTGGACAAACCGAATGCGAAGATTGCGCTGGTCCAAGATTTCGGACAGCAGCTGATCTTCTTGGAGTTCCCTTAACTCCTTGGGTGAGTACTTGAGAGTCTCAACCCACGCCCAGAACATGTCCTCGCATGAGCTCCAGCTCGGACAGCTCTCGGGAAGAACATAGGGGTAGCCCCACACAGAGTAGAAACCCGAACCGGTTCTCGGGCTTCTTACGAAAAGTCGTGAAGTCCTTCAGAGGGATCTGGTGCTGCGCGAGAAGCACGCACCGGGCCGCCTCCAAGTTGTCGGTGAACAACTGTTCCTTCTGGACCAGGGCGCGTTTGTAAGCACTCTTGGAAGTGTGGCCACCGATAAGACCACGAAGAGGAACAAGTTTCTCAAACAAGAGGTCAGCTCCAAAGCTCTCCTCGGGAGGCCAATAACCTCTCGGGTTGATGGCAGCTCCCTGGCCGACGGGTGCCACCACCGAACCCCCATGCGTTCGCTGAGCAGCTTGGAAGACCTCCTGCTGCCGGTCGAGGTCGTTCGTGATCTTCTGGGGCTCATCAATGGCATCTTCATCCGAGGATAGGAAGAGATCCTTGTAGAGACAACCAGTCCCATCCTCCTCGCGGAGTGAGGACTTCGAAGCCATCCGCTTCTTAGAGTGCTTGGCCTCCTCGGCTGCGGCTTTAGCAGCCTGAACACGCTCAAGGCCCTTGGCAAGCGAGAGGTTCCTCTGAGGTTTCTCTTCCTCGTCATCGCCAGCTTTCGGCACGCCCTTAGCCTCGTCGGCGGGCTCTTAGAGCGCTCAGGCGCCTCGGAATCGTGACCCTCGTGATCACTAGCGTGCGAGTGAACGCTGCCGTCGTCGTGCTCGCTGGGCACTGGAGTGTGCCCCCTTCGGAGCTCCCTGATACGCTGTGGAGGCTCCTGGCCTTAGCCTCGTTCGCAGTACCCGGACTGTGCTCACGATATGTGAAGCGCGGGTTCGGACGGGTGTCAGGCGGCACCGAAGGTGAGCGACTGCGGCGTGAGCTTGCGCCTTTGCTGGCAGCCGCGTCGCCAGGAGTATCGATCGCCTCGGAAGCCACCCTCCTTGAGTGCAGAGCCTTTGCCGCGAGGCATAGTGCTCTTGACTTTCGCCTTATCGGGGGCAGCCTTGGCATGTGCCTTCGCACCGCTCTTCGCAGTGCCACGGGGCATGCTGTAGGTCGAAGTGGAGACCGAGAAGAAGAGCGCTTGTGCTGCTCGAGGCTCTAACTGTGGAGTGAGCCACCGCCGCGTTCTCGCAGCTTGTCGATGTCTTTCGACTTGCAGAATGATAGTTTGTGACTCCCTCTCCCTCATGCTGATTGGTCGGTAAACCGAACCTAAGTGGGGGAGGATGCAACGGGGTACAGGCCTGTGTACCCAAGTTACATGGAGGAGTGACTGGTCACTCTTCGGAAGGACTGGTACACGGTACCAGGGGCTCTAGGGATCAACCATTGCATAACTACATAGCTTCACTATAGGTGATTTATAGTTTGTATTAAACCCAAGCTTTAGCTTACCTATAAATACATTCAGTCTGAAACTTACCTTTAACTGGTTACTTCGTTCCCTTTGACAAGGGACCATTGAACTGCCGTTCACTTAGAGTTTGTATACTCTTGGAAGCCAGCTTCCTCTGTGCAAGGTGCTGTATGATCCCGTCACAAGGTCAAACCTGGTAATACGAAGCGAGCGAAAAACACAGCAGTCAAAGTCTTCAAAGCTTCGTTAAAACGAGAATGTGGATTTTGACAATGTCAGGCAATACATCGAGCAGGATGCCTCAGGTAAGTGCTTTGTGTCTGTGTTAGACATGTTTGGAATGTACCTTGCGTACAACGAACGAAAGAAGGGATAGCCGCTTGCCCGGAATACCTGAACGCAGTACTATAGACAGAGTAAGATGTGGCTGTTCGAGCATTCCCCGCGCAACGACACATAGTCAAAGCCAAGCGGCTGAGCATGGAGAAGACGCGCGACAGCTATTGCATGAAGCCAGACGGAAAAGTAGTCAACAAAGCACCACCGCGCTCGAAGAACGATTTAAGAAAATGATGTTGTACATGTAGTGATTATCAAGATTCTTCTTTACTGTGCCTGTTGTGGTACTTATTTGGTCGCGCATCAGACTTGAGTCTTGTGCGCACGCAGAATCTTTCTGTTGACGCGGCTGCAGTGTTCTTTATGCGGTTCATACGCATGAAAACGTCAGAGGAACAAGGATTGTCGCTATTTCCGGTGATGAATGTATTACCCACCCCCTCCGTTCCATCGCACTGGCGCTTATCACCCAAGCTGCCCCGTGTGCATCGGTTATCGATTTGTGGTGGAGTGGGTATCGCAAATCGCGTTGCGATCCGATCTCACACACAGTGCCCCGGACTACCGACTAACGGAGGGGGTACTCCGATACCCGTGGGGTTGCTGAGGGCTCAACTTGTGTACCCGTCGGCGGGGCTGGTTACACTCCTCTGGTGGACTTGAAGGGAAGCTTGGCCTGCGGTTGGTTCCGCCTTGGCGAGGCGCAGGGCGGTGGGGAGGGGACGTAGCGTGGAACTCTTCAGGCTACGCGCCAGGTAGGTCGTCGATCTTGATCGACTGGGGGTGTGGGGTTCCTTTACGTAGGGTAGATAGACCTTTTCTTGCGAGGTTTGACCGCTTCCTACAGCGGGGGGTGGTGGTTGAGGGCGAGAGCGACGACAGTCGGGCCGGCCAAGCTGCTACCTCCGGCGATCGACACGTGTACTTGGTAGTTTTAACTTGATTACAGTATGGGACACTGCAATTTCCCGCTACAGTATCGAAGTCCAAGGTACTTGTCATCAACAAGGAACAATTCACTCTGTTATTACTTAAATTCCTTTTGACCCACTACGTGCGTATCCTATGATTACCGATCAGGTACTTCAAGGTCCAATCGTACTTTACCGAGCTTGGGTATAAATTATTTGACCGGTACACGATGATTCCAAGGCATTCTCAGGTGGATCGTACATCGGATCTTCAATTCCAGCCCAATCCGATCCACGCGGTGTCGATCAGCTCCGATCCGATCGCATCCTCCTCTGGGACGTGGCCCTTCCAGCTTCACCTCAACCCGCTTGGTCAGATCGAGTCAATATCCATCGCTCAGTCCAAGCTGCCAAAACCTAACGGGCGCTTCACCGCAATCGCCCCCTGTGTGAGTCCCGACAGCGCAACTGCCGTGGCCCACACACAAACTCTAAAGTCGCTCGCGCATCGGTCTCCTCTCGTCGCCCCAACAAGTTTCTTTCTGGTACGTTCACACGCCATCACTTGTCTTCCTCGCAAATTTCTCTCATCTTCCTCGCGTTGGTGTTTTGCAGATCGGGCTCGGCCTTCGCCCGCTGGATCCCGCTCTCCTCTCCGCTCTTGGACTCCACGATCCACCGGCGAGGAATCCACGGTAGTCCTCACCGCCGGTGGATTTTCTCCTGTGCCCGCGCCGGAGCAGCCTCCTGTGGTTGTCCCTACTTCGGACGTGGCGGGATGCGAGGTTCGCCTGGCGGATGTGCGCGCCTTTCTAAATGCGCTTCAGCTGTCGGTCGATCAGGCCGAGGAGCTGCAGGAGCTGGGCGAGAGCCACGTGGTCCTGCAGCGCGCATACCTAACTTGCCGTGCTCGAGCAGCCGTTTTGGACCGTCAGCTGGCCGACGCGGTGGACGTCTCCCCGTACTCTTCTGCCAACACAAGTATGATCTCGTGCGCCACCAGTTGGAAAGCGCGTGCGGCGAGCTCGCAGACTGCCTTAATTCGTTGCAGGAGCGTCTGGACAATTCGAGAGAGATAGAGGCCTGCCGCCTCCGGTATCACGATCTGCAGCTGCGTTACGATGAGGCGGTCCGAGAGTTCCACGATCACGTCGACAACCTGGAAGCACGATTGGCCGCGGCGAGGTCCCTGGAGCCTGATTGTGTGACTCCACCCGACGTTTCGAAACGCCTACTCGCGTGGGAGGCCCAGTTGTCACAAGCCCGCTCCGATGCTGATGCGGCAAAGAAACAGAATGCTCACGTCGCTGCTGAGCTCTTGGAGTCCGCAAAGGCTCACAAAGCCGCTCAAGAGAAGGTAAATCGCCTCGCTCGCGTAGTGGCTGCGAAACATCGGAAGATCGAGGAGCTGGAGACGACATGCGCTCACCGTGTGAAGCATGCCGACACCATCGTCGCAGCTCGCGTGACCGAGTGTCGTAATCTGGAAGAGGTGATCTCTCTCCAGAGACAGGAGCTCACGACTGCGACTAACAAGGCTCAGCAGGCTACCCAACAGGGCGATCAGGCGCGGGCTGAGTTGGTTTCCACTGGTAGGTGCTCTTTTCGTAAGTTGCAGGTCGCCATCTTCATGCTAACTCTTTTTACTTCGCAGGCTCACACATAACTTCGGCTCGGAACCAGATCGCGCGGCTCGGGAAACGCCTCGCCGAAGGGGAGTCTTCAGAATCGGTGCGTAAGAGGTACGCGGCCGAGGTGGCCACTCTCACGACCGATCGCGACAATTTACGGCGCCAGCTGGACCAGCGTGTGACTGAGGTGGGCATATTTCGTGTCAAAACGCGACCTGGCGCGTGATCGGCTCGCCGGTATTGCGTCATTGATTACTCCTGGCAATCCCACCAGTTGTGCGCCGCCCCCGGCTCGACCTGCGAACCGCAGACATCGCCGGTCTCCCAGCCGTTCACCGCCTCGATCTCATCGGCCCTCGAAATGTCCTTGGGCGGCCAGTTGTGCACCGCCCGCTCGAGCTTCGTCTCGTCGCTCGATCGATATCTTATCCGCCGCAGTAGTTTCGTGTAATCAGGCTTCGGAACTCCCATCTCCTTCTCGCGTCCCTTCGGACAGTGAGGAAGATGAATTCTTCGCCGCGTTGTCTCAGTCCCGATCTACCTACCGCCGATCCAGCGTCGCTTCGTCACCCGCAAACAGTCGTTATTCTCGTGGATCCGACGTCCTTCGTGCTTCTAACGGCGCAGAGGCGTATGATCAAGGGCGGTCGTCTTCTCAGGCGTCTGGCTCGGGCTCAGACCCACTCCCTGACGGAGGCTCTGGCGACGGCACTTCCAGCAGTTCCGGTGGTTCAGAAAGCAGCAGCGAGGAAAAATCTGACAACTCTATTGGCAGCCAGGCACCTCACGAGCCTATCTGACGCGGCGTGGGTCGCTTTGCCTCCCACACGAGTATCCCGGGGAGAGTAGGTTCCCAGCTACCGTGGCAGGAGCTCTCGCCAGGGCCACGACGTGCTCCTGTGGCTGATCGCCGACATCCGTCAGACCTGCATAGTGGAGAGGGATCACGATCTCTTTTTTCGTCAGTTTTCCAAGCCTATCAAGTGGCTGTTTCCCGCCGGGGTCGGGTTTTTTCCGCGCAGGCATGGGATAAATATCTGGTCGCTGGAACCAGTGTGCGGCGTCTGGAGGACGCGCAACCCTGGGATGTGCTTGCGAACCGGCCTAGCCCGTTTACCTTCCGGTTGACAGGCTGATTTGTGTTCATCGTGGATGTTTACTCTTCCTACGAGATCGAGTACCTCCGCGTGCACTGGGATTCGACTCACTCTTTTCCGATCAGCATTGTCAAGCGCAGATCGAGTCGCTATCTCGCTGCCGTGTTTACCCACCGCAAACAGTATCGTACCCGCGCTGGTGCGCGATGGAAAGCATTTTTCCAGCAGGTGTTAATTGGGATGCTGAGCGGCCACTGTGATCTTGATCTGCTGCTGGACCCTTCTTTCTCCAATTCCCACGTCACGGTGAAGCTGGAGCGTGATATCCTGGATCGGAACCTCGTGGCAACCCCGCTGATCTGCTTGACGCCTTAGCTATCCCGGATCGTGCCCATCGGAGGCGCAATCACTACCGGTGACGACCACGCTGCTCACCCTGCACGCCAAATTCCCCGCCTGGTTGACCAATTCACCGCTTCAGCTTAGTTCCGCATTGCTCTCCTACGATCTCCTTCCTGCTTCCCAGTCGATCCAATACCAAGTGCATACACGTCAGCAGTACGTAGTTCTGCTTTTTCGTATTGAAGATTATTGCAAACAATCGATCGTTGCTGCTCCACGTACTGGTGCCTCGCGTTGTTCGTATCGCTAGCCACACCTTAAGAGCAATACACCGAGAGGTGCTATCACTCTGGACGTGAGGTGTAACGGGGTACAAGCCCACAGTGTACCCAGGTTACATGAAGACTGAGTGGTCACTCTTCGGAAGGACTGGTACACGGTACCAGTGGTTTAAGGAGCCAACCATTGGATAATTACATCGCTTCACTATAGGTGATTTATAGTTTGTATTTAGTCAAGCTTAACCTTACCTATACATACACTCAGTCTTAAACGTACCTTTAACTGGTCACTTCGTCCCCTCAGACCAGGGACACGCGAGCTGCCGTTCACTTAGAGTTTGTATACTCTCGGAAGCACTTACTTCCTCAAGCGCAATGTGCTGTGTGACCCCGTCACACTTGGTAGCACTTGTAGTCAATTCACGCCAACGCGGGTAGACTACCTGATTCTGTCATCATGGACCGGAATAACTTTCCGCACCTGAACGACTAGCAGTTCGAGTCTGTTCGGAAGATGGCAGGCATCTTCGGGATGGAGGCCTTGCAAAGCCTGGTCGTGTCAACACCGGCCGAGCAGGCCGAACGTGTCAATGCGTTTGACACTTATGAGCAAGGACTCATCGCGCACGTGCGGGGAAACCTGCAGGCGCCGGCGGCTGAAGGGAAGCCGTTTCACCCAAAGCCATTACGGCTAAAGGTGAAACCGTATGAAGGGAAGGAAGGTGGGAACCTTCACTTCTGGGCTCGAGAGGTGGAGCTCGCGATGGACGCAGCTCTGATCTCGACCGAGCAACTCCGCGTTGCTTTCGCGCTCTCCAATCTTAGCGGTCGTGCCAAGAGTTTGGCGTACACGCGGGGGGCGGCCTCGCCTGGATGTTTTACATCCTGGGCTCAGCTGTGCGAACTGCTTCGAGCCGCGTTCCTGCCGGCGAACTACGAGTACCGCCAGCGCTCGCGCTTCCTCTCATGCAAACAAGGATAGCGTGAGCTGCACGAGTACATCCAAGCAATGCGGGAGCTTACGGTATCCCTCGTGGGCAACCCACTCAACGAACACATCAAGGTGACAGTGTTCATGGACGGTCTTCGAGTGCGCCCGGCGCACGCTCAGCTATTTCGGGTGCAGTCAACCATCCTCGAAGAGGCGATTCAAGTGGCCCTTCAAGAAGAGTACAGCCATCGCCAGGCGCGTACACCGGCCTCAGCGTGGCCAGGGAGTTCATCGCTGAACCCCAGTCGGGCAAGTCCCAGCGGACCAGTCCACATGGAACTAGGTTACGCCGAACAGCACGACATTCGCTGTTTCGGCTGCGGGAAGCTGGACCACTTCCCCCATCTCCTTCCTCTCGTCGCCTTCATTGTCGAGTGTCGGCACTCGTCGTCTGCGACGCCATCGCCCGTACCGAACGGATAGCTGGACACTCCGCCACTACGTGACCGGTCTCATCGCAAAATAAGCAGTTGGATGGATCCCGAGGCCCACGCCCACCGAACCGATCACAACCGTAGGCGCGTGTAGTGTTAGATTCACACTCAAAACGGACGTGGCCCAACTGACCGCACTGCATACACGTCATGTTCACGCGCCCACAGGTAGCACGACCGTGGCACTTATAGCCACAGCGACCACACACCAAAACACCATGTTGAGTGCGACTATCGTCTTCCATGCTGATGCCACGAAACGGACGATTGGCACTCGGAGTTAAACCAGAATTTCCAGACGGAGTAGAAGCCGTAGACATAGACACCATCGGTACACGGTTCCTTGGAGACAGGGGTACTTGCCAACGACTCTGGTTCATCTGTTCCCGTCACGATTGCTGCTGATGCATGAACGACAGTAGTTGTTGCGTCAAAGCGTCCACCGATGCCAACACAGGCGATTCCAACTTCTTGTTCTTCTTGTTCTTCTTGGCCGACTCATCGTCCGAAACCTCGTCGTCTTCCTCAACGGAAGGGCTCATGTTTACATGTCCTTAAACATGAGCCAATCGTACACTTCAGGGATGTCAGAAGCGGGGCTAGCATTAAGCGTAGCCAGCATGCGCTTGTTCCTGAGTCCTCGACGGAACAGTTGATACCTCATCTGAGGGTTAGGATAGTTCAGAGACTCTCATTGATTCGAGCCACGGTCAACCCACTCCTCCACAGACTCGCCACGCTCACGCCTGGTAGTCTCCAACGGTTCGCACAGTTCGACAGCGGTACGGCTCAAGAACTGATTGTGAAACCTCACCTTCAGCGTCTTGAACGACCGGATGGTCGAATTGCTCCACCATCGATCAGCTTCACGACCCTTGATCTTTTGACGGAACACTAGCAACCGTGATTGATCGGGCAACCCAACTGTGTGAGCTTCAAACAGTTCCCAGTAGTCACGAGCCTTTTCTACCGTAGCTGAATCTGAAAAAACATTGGCAGCACTTTCACATTAAAGACGACAAACTGAAAGTGTTCAGGGAGCTTCCGCGAGCTCTAGGACCAGTTCGGCTCCTTGGTATCAACCCGACGGCTTCATCCTGACGCCGGTAACGATCCGTACCCTGATTTTTCACGCGAGGTAGTTCGTACCCCAAACATCCGTAGCTTGAGGCGGGGCCCCTCGCGATTGTACTCCTCCAGCCAATGTGGGACGGTTCATCACCGTCGACGCCTTCCCGTACACACTCTTCGCTTCGGGACTGTACCCGGGGCCTCCCGGCCAGTCTCACTGACACGGCCCCGTTGCCTTTGCTTTCTCTCAAAGCGTCTGCCAGCTTGTTGCTGTTACGAGCAACCGTCCGGCGGCGTGCGAAATTCTTCGACACCCCTGAGTCGATCAAGATTCTAAAGGGATGATCGTTTCCCCGTACACGTCCGTGTACTACTAGCAGCCCATCGCTGCCCTTCGCCGATTCGAGAGTGTGAAGACTTTCAGGGGCTAAGTCCCCGTGGTACGCACCGCATGCGTACCGCTCACGAAGACTTAGATATTCCCCAGTAGGGCGCCCCGCCCCTACAGGTTTCCGGCTTTCCCCTGGCCTCGGGATCGTGGCTCCTGCCAGCGACCCTTGAGGACCGGCTTGGGATTGAACTGACTGAGATGTCTCGCTACGGGGCAGTTTCGCTTGAAGTGATCCTTCCTCTCGTCCGACGGTTGGCTCGGGTGGTGATCACGCTGGCGGTAAGAGAGAAAGAAAGCCGGTGGTCGCCGAGGTAAAGGAAGTCGAGGATGTTGGTGGGAAGGACATTGAGAAAGAAGAAGTTTGCACTTTGAGCGTGGCGGAAGGATCCGCGCCTGAAGAGGAGGCGAACATCGTGGCTTCCAAAGCGGCCGAAAGGGAGAGCGAGGGGGAAGTGTTCGACATGGCCGGTAAAGAATCCGCGGACACAACCTTCTGTGCGGCGGCGGACGAAACGGTTGAAAAAGAGGAGGTAGCGGAGATGGTGGGAGTCGAGATTTCGAGCACGGTTGAAGTGAATTCGAAAGTCCCGATCCCCAGGGTTAAAATCTTGAAGAGCATCTTGAAGAAGGCGATTCCGCGAGGGTGGCTACGATGATCTCCTATTCGGCGGACGAAGTCGAGATTGGAGAATCGGTGTTTCTGGATTGGGAAGGTGTTGGTCTGGATAAGTCTCCAGGTCCGGCGGTAGTTCCCGACGTGGTGCGGACGGCTACAATCTCTCGGGGCGTTGACGCGGAGCCCGTGCCGGATCTCTCGGTTGAGAGGTGTGACGGTAAGGTGGTTGACGTCTCACTCGAGTCCAAGTACGCTCGTCTGTTCACGGACAGGGAACTCGACGCGATGGAAGCGGGCGAGCCTGGGCAAGAAGGTACTTCTCTTGCTGGCGTCAAGATTGTACTCGAGACAGAGAAGTACGAGAAGGAGCTAGAAGCCCATATGTATCCTCTGGACGAGGCAGAGCTCAAGATACGGATGGAGAAGATTGCGGAGACTAAGGAAGATCCGTCTATTGAGGAGATGTCGAGCTACTTGGGTATTCCTGTGGAAGTGTTAGAATGGACGCGCTTGAACGTCCGTAGGGAAGTCTCCAAGACTGAATATTGGCAGGAATGGTTCAGCGTGACGTTGGAGACGTCAGCCGAGGTCAGAAAGGCCGACCGTGACTTTCGCCAAGCTACTTCGGACTGCGTGGCCAGTCTCGACGAAGCCGCCTTGAAACAGGAAGTATGCGCTACCATCGTAGTGCCTCTCGAGGACACGGAAGTGGTGGCCGCGGTTGTAGTGGATTTACCTTCGCCCCTGAGGCCCGGACAGCGAGTAATACGCGGTGAGGCGATGCGAGGAATAGCACGAGAAGCCGTGTACCGGATGCTGAAGGAGGCAAAAGACACCGTTACGAGAGTGGACGCTAACACTCAAGGAGCCGAGACAGTGAGCGTGCCACCCTTGCTCGACAAAGTGCCAGAGATAAGTTGAAAGCTTCTATGGACGCATGCTGACCAAGCCGCTGGCGAGCACGAACTATTGAAGGACCTGTGGGGTGCTATTGGAGCGCTGGGTAAGTCGATATTACGCCGAGAGCGCGGAGCGCATTTGGGAACGGTTGTAGGGCCGCTGTACACGGTTTCCTGTGTGGCTTTCGCGTCGGAATCGACGGCGTAGCCGTCCTCCGTTGTGTTTCGACTGTTCTTCTTTGTATGCTGGAGGAGCTCAGGACGTCGGGGATGTGGTCTTCCGGCTCGATTGTGCGGAGGATGCCTCTTACTACGTCGCGGTCGCTAAGCTGGGGCGACCCCCTCCGGCTCCCCCTTCTAAAACCGGTCTGATGAACGTGATCACGGTTAATTTGCCTGTTGGATTTGGCGTCCGTGACAACGGTGACGAGGGGATGTTCGAGATCCCTCGAGTCGTTACGAGTGGGAAAAGGGTGGTGTGCACTGTTGGTAGTTTCGAAGCGTTGTCTGGTGAGTTTATTGCTTGTCTACCTTCTCAACTGCTTGCGGATACTGGTGCTACTCTGAGTTTGGTAATTCATCGGGTTCTGAACCGATTAGGACGGTTTAATGAGCCGCTGGAACCGTACGATGGGTACGGGTCATCGACTGCGCATCCGTGGTTGGATACGGTTGTCCGTTTTTCATCGGTTCTGTGGAGATTGCCTTAAGATTGTTGGTCGCGTACAAGGTACACGTCGACGCGGTGTTGGGCGTCGACGCGTTGGGCGCGTTTGGTGCGGTCATTGATGTGGCTGAGAGACGGATGACTCTCAAGAGTACGGGAAAGACACTGGAGTTGGGTGTGGCTGTGGAGCACGAGTCGTTCATGGCTACAATGGTCACGTCCGTGCGACTACCTCCTAAGGGACAAAGGTTGGTTGTGGCTAAAGTAGTTGATGATATTGATGAAAACGCTACGGTTCTGGTTGAAAGTGCATCCGATGCCGTTAATTGACGACATCTTGGACGTGTTGGGAGAGGCTCAGCTGTTCTTAACCATGGACATTGCGCCCGGCTACTGGAACGTGCCGATGCAGGAGGACAGTAATCCGAATATGGCGTTAACCTGCAAGTACGGTCTTTACGAATGGTTGGTCATGCCTTTTGGACTTTGTAACACGGTGCCGGCGTTTGAACGGTTGATGGATACGGTTCTCGTAGATCTTAAGTGGAGAATCTGTCCCGTACATCTGGGTGACTGCTTCATTTTCAGTAAGGACTTCCCGTCGCATCTCGAGCGAGTTCGTCAGGTTCTGAAGCGGTTCCGTGGGGCTGGTTTCAAGCTCAAGATGAAAAAAAAATGTCATTGGGGGCAGAGCCAAGTCGCTTTCCTCGGGTACATTGTGACGCTGAGCGGGGTCCTGCCGAACCCCGTGAGGTGAAGCAGTCATGAACGTGAAGCAACCTCAAGATGTGCACGAATACGGTCGTTTTTGGGATTAACTAGCTACTTTCGGCGATATATACCAGGTTACGCGTTGATATCTGCCTTAGAACGGTTGAAGGAGAAGTATGCACCGTTCGTGTGGAATGGGGACTGTGAAACTGCCTTCCGACAATTGAAGCGGGCTTTGGTGAAGCCACCGATTTTGGTCTACCCTGACTCTAAGAAACGGTTTAAGTTGTACGTCGATTCTTCTCGGTACGCCGTTGGAGTGTGTCTAATGCAGGAAGTGGGCGGCCTGACCGTGTTGTCGCCTACGCTAGCAACTCATTGGCTGGCTCTCAGAAGAATTGGATAAACAAACAGGACGGCATCTCGGAGATCGAATGTTGGGGCATGGTGTGGGCGACGCGGAAGTTCCGCTGCTATTTGTACAAACGTGAGTTCGATTTGTTCACGGATCACAAGGGATTAACGTGGGTTTTCAGCCCTGGTAACCGTACTACGAATGCCAAGTCGGCACGATGGGCCATGGAGCTTTCTAGCCTACAGTTCAAGGTCCATCACAAGCCTGGGACGGCTATGGGTCACGTCGATGGTCTGGCGCGGTTGCCAATCGACCGCGTCAATGCGCTGACAATATCGGAGCTGTTAAATTCGGTGGAAGACGGTGACGGCGGGGTTGAAGACTCAGTCGGGGGGCAGAACGGAACGAGCGGAGTTGGCGAGCCTGCGGACGATCGAGGCGAGCGGGGCGAAGTTGAGGACGGTGTGGCCGGTGACTCCGCCTCTGCGGTAGATATGTTCGGTCTCGACTTCGAGCAGTTTTTAGCTGAGCAGCTGGAAGTGGTGTGGATCCGAGTGTTGATCGCGCTTCTGATGGACGAGACTCTGTCCGTGGATCCGCTCTTGCGTGCGCAAGAAGTAAAGATGGCTTCCAACCATGTCGTGGAGAACGGTTTGCTGCTGCGTGGGGCTCACTTACCGGCTAGGATCGGTCCCGCCTGGACGCCGACCGTTCCCGTAGTGCTACTGCCCTACATACCTACCATGCTACACTACTGCCATTCGGATCTGTTGTCGTCGCATTTGGGTTTGACGAAGACACTGGAGAAGGCGCGGCGGCATACGTACTGGCCGGGATGGCGGAAGGATGTCGCCGAGTTTCTGCGTGAGTGCAATAAGTGCGGGAGCGGTAAAGGGTCTAGGCCGTGGAGTGCTGATCTGATGAAACGGATGCCGGTGACCTACCTGTCTGGACCGTCGTCGATGTTAGTAGTGGATGCTATTGGACCGTTACCTGTGGTGTAGCGTTTGGCTCTGAGTTGACACGCAACGCACTGAGAGCCAACTGGCGTATCCAACCCCTTCAAAGATGATGATACCATTAGTACGAGATTCGACGGACATCATTGGGTCAAGTTACGGTAGTGCCAAAACTCGCGACGATTGGTCGATACTCAGCCTAGTGACGAAGCGACGTGGCATTCCAGGCGGGAACCACGGGACAGGAGCCGAGACGGGACGGGTCGTGTGGCGCCAGGGTTAAAGCCGCGGGGCCGGAAGTCCGCGGAATTCTCACGTGCTCGACGGAGCTTCAAGTTGCTGACGAGTCGTCGGTAACGGCATTTCCGGGAAGCTGAGTGGCCAATCAGTGTGTGCGAGCAGCTGTGCAGTCTGGGGAGGCGCAAAGGACAAGAGCTTTAGCTGGCCAAGATCCAACGACCTTCCGGCGACAAGTTGCGATAGTTCAAGCTCCGACGACCTCGCGAGTCGTCGGTAAGAGTTCAAGATCCATAACGGACATGTTTTGATTAGATATTTGTATAGGTAGATAGTAGGATTAGATATTACATCAAGAGCCTTAGCGCTCAAACAAACAGAACAGCATTTACTCTCAACCACACAAGGGCACGTCCGACTATCGGTAAGTACGCGGTAGTGGCGGGATAGTTCCGGTAGCCTGGATATGACTGTCGGTGAACACTCTTACTAGTGGTAGCTTAGTTTCATCCCGGCAGGGCCAAGAGATAAGACGGTAGATTTGGTCGTGTATTTGATAGCGAGTCATCGCTGTGTGTTGGATAAGCTTGTACGCTATCCATATATTACTTACCGATCGGAGTATAGCTCCGACAGCCCCGTGTCAGGTCTGAAACACGTCCGGTACCTTATCTTTATAGGGATTGCGGGGTATATTAGAGAGAGAGAGAGAAAGAGAGAAAGGGAGAGAGAGAGAGAGAGAGAGAGAGAGAGAGAGAGAGAGAGAGAGAGGAGAGGAGAGGAGAGGAGAGGAGAGAGAAAGAACACTCTAGACTTTCTCGTGGCTAGTAGTGTTGAGTCATCGGTGGCTTGCTTAGCAGGACACACTGTACACAGAGGAAACTCCAACCTGGTAGGGTAGTTCCTGGGCCTTCAGGTTTGATACCCACATTAAAGCCTGACTGAGTTATCGGAACACAGTAGGTGTGTTGGTGTGGATATGTGCTATTACATTTCTGGCGTGTTCCTACACGACATACCTGTGACTGAGCGCGGGAACAAGTATATTCGCGTGTTCGTGGATTATTTTACCCTTTGGGCGGAAGCGTTCGCTGTCGAACGCCTGGATTCGGTCTCTTTTGCGGAAGTAATGGTGAGCGGAGTGGTATCTCGTCACGGTATACCGTCACGGTTACTGAGTGACAACAGTACTAATTTCACGTCGGAAATTGCGATGTCGTTCTACCAAACGCTGGGCATTAAAAAGTTGTACAGTGCGGCGTACCATCCACAGACTCAAGGACATGTGGAATGGCTTAATGGGACACTCATCGGAGCGCTAAGGATGCATGTGAGTAAGGCACAGACGGATTGGTACGTTTATTTACCACGAGTGTTATTTGCCTACCGTACTGCTTACCATGAGGCGCTTGGTGATTCGCCTTTTTTCTCGTTGTACGGTCGCGATCCGACGCTTCCGTTGGATTTCGCGTTTCTAAACTGAGGAAAGAAGTCGAAAAGCAACGAAGTGGCCTTATACCGTCGGGAGCTGTACCGATCGCTGCGGGAGTCGCGTCATCTGGTCGAGCGACAACTCGTCAAATCGCAGGACCGGCACGCTCGCCGAGTTGACGGTCAAGTGGAGGTGAGCTATGAGATTGGGGGCCCGGTGTCGGTGTAATAAAGCTTCAGGGCGAAGCGAGGAGCATCGCGCATGAAGAAGTTGGCGTTTTTGTGGCACGGTCCGTGATGTGGCATCAAAAAGGTGGGACCGAACACGTAGCGGATGGATGTGCAGTTTGGCAAGTTGGCCACGGTGAATGTAAACCGGTTGAAAGGCTATCGCGGGAAGTGGACTCGTCCGTACCTGGATGAGGTTCCGGAGCGTCTAGGTGACGAGGCTACGGATGGGCCTCTTGAGGAGAATGACTTACCTGCCTCGAGTTTCGCTAAGCGGTTGACGGTTGGTCGAGAAGATACGGTGATCGCGGGGGTGGACGCTCCGATGTTGGAAGTCGTCGCCAAGCGAGTGGTGGAATGCTCTGTGGAATACCTGGTATTGACGGCGAATTACGAGGCTTTTTGGGTACAAAGATCCGAGTTGAAGCCGGGGTACGCTTATGTGGTCCAAGCGTTCGAGGGGTCTGAGCGGAAGAAGAAAAGTCTACCAGCTTTGCGTCGGAGTGCCCGACTGGCTGACGCTAATGCAGAGGTAGATGACGTTCACCTGCAACTGGCTTAGGCTGGGGCAGGGTGGTTTTTACCGGCACGAGTGCTCTTTGAACCAAGGCGTTAGGCTGCTTAATGGAGCATTTCATGCGAATACGCTTTGTCTCTCGTTGCTGCTTCTTCCGTATATTTGGTCTGCCTTTGTTCTTTGTGCTCTTCATAACTTCGAATATGGTGTCTTCTTCTGATGATGATGACGGTGAAGATATCGTGTCACCATCCGGTTCTACTTTACAAGACCTGCGCTTGCCAGTTATCAGGCTTGTATATTGTTTCATCGACTGACCTTGAGTTTTCACCAACCGGTCATGTGTTTTCACCAACTGGTTTGGCATTTTCACCAACTGGTTTGGCATTTTCGCCAACCGCACTCTTACAGGACCGAAGACATCGTCGATCATAAAGCTGAACAGCTTGTACTTGGAGGAGTTGGTTCCGTGCGCCGAGTCCAGCATTACCACCTCGGGGAAGGCTGTGAAGAAACGTCTCATTTGACGGGTCTGTAGCGTGATGGTTTGTGTTCTCTTGGCGTCGTCGACAAAAATTGAAGCAGCATAGTCACGGTTGGCGCAAAACGTGCACATGAAGGTCTCCAATCGATCTTCAACCGATCCGGCGTCTCGTCGTCTCGCTCGGAGACGTTGGACTAGGTTGTGAACATCGCGGAGTATAACACGTTTCCCTGTGCACCAAAATTGTAGTAACGTTGGCGTGACAGAAGAATGACTCTACATCAACATCGCAAAGGTGCCTGATGTTTCCTTGAGATACTTCAGTATTTCCTTGGGTTTGCCACCGGCTCTAACGAGTTCGTCGACGACGCTGAGAATGTCCGGGTCTGTAACCTTCCTGTTCGACGGATAATGCTCGAAGACGTCCTTGGTTAGCTTGTGGTTATGTGTTCGCTTTAGGCTTCGTCACGCATATCCGGAATGAGCCCGTTTCAGGACATTGTAAAACGGCCGCACAAAGGATCACTGGACAGCCAGTACCTCTTCTTTGATGTCCTGTCCGGTAGCCCTCTCCTCTGCAGCCCTTATCCAAGGCGTGCGTACAAACAAGCTTCTTGTAGTAGTCTACAAATGCCTCAACGATTAATTCAGCTTCCCTCCACACTTTTTTTTGCTCTATTCACTTGGTTGCGTGCCGTAGCTTTCACAGTCGTGCGTATACGATACAGTTGCTTCGTCTGGACTTGATACTCGTCCAGCATCTCGAAGAAGGCATCCCATTCGTCGTGCCACGTGTGGAATTGGGGAGCTGTAACGCTTACGTCGTCCTGTCCACTGTCGGACGAGTGTTCGCGGTGCGAGGTCCCGCTCCTGGCAATGAAGCGCTCGCTGACAGAGTAGCGTAAGCTGGCGAGGCTGTCATGGAAGCTGGACAGGCTCGAAAGGGAGCCACCGAGACTACCACTCGTACCGGAGTGTGATATAGCGATTCGCATCGACAGGGATTCGCGCCACGTCGCAGCGTGGGTTAATACCCGTCGCCGTCGCCTTTCTAGGATTCGCCGCCACAAGTGGCGATGGCTACAGTGACGACGGTGTGGCAAGATGGTGTACACTACACAAGACGAAGGCATCGACTGGTCGCAGCCGTCGCGATTGGACGCATGGTAAGGTCCGGACTGATTTTACTTGATTTTTGTAAATAGATGATCATAGGGCAAAAGATTAGAAGAGAGTATGGGCCTTTTGGCCTAAACAATAGAGAGCTGAGTTTTCCCTGAAGCACACAAGTGTGCAAGGGTCGAGGTAAGTGCCTTACACTTAGTAGCTTTACAGGGTATGCCTACCAGCGAACCGCGACCTTCCTGAAGTTAGCGTTCGTTTCTGGTAAGGCCAAGAGACTAGTAGTGGGGCTGTGTTTTGGTTATTTCCCTAATTGAGGGAAACTCGGGTATTGGATTCCCGAAGTTAGTGGTTTGAGTATTGGAAGTATACTTCTGATGACTTATCGCCTGAGTTAATCTCGGGCGCCTCCGTAAAAGAGTCGAAAGAGACTAGGCAACCTTCCGCTGTTGGTGCCACGGGGTTAAAGAGAGAGAGAGAGAGAGAGAGAGAGAGAGAGAGAGGATAGACGTACAGGCGACGCTCGTGCCTGCTACGTTTGTGTGTGAGGCCTACTTACGCTAACGGTAATCGAGGGAAGCGTCGGCTCAGGGTGCTGGGTCGGATTTGGTTCCTTCAGATTCGTCTTTAATATTCGCCGACCCTTGTGGAAGGCGTATTGTTGTGTACAGAGAATATCTACGTGTCTAGCGATAGATAGAAATTAGTGATTCCCTACAGCACAGGAGCCAGAGGAAACAATTCATCGTGATTAAACTTTATTGCGCGACTTTTTATGGAATGCACCCACACCTCGGCACCATTTTTGAATATTCCCGGCCGACCGACCGATCTCTTTTTTGCTCCCTCCTCTTACAGGCAATCAGAGTTTAGAAACTCTGCTAGCAATAAGCACACACTCAAAACCCCTTAATTTTCACCCTCCGCGCAAACGCGCGCGCCAGAACAGCGACCTTTCAGTTGAGGCACAGCTCTTTCCCTTTCAGAGCGTGCTCCAAAAGACGTTAATAATTCCTCGTTAATTCGTGTTGTTCCTATAATATTTACTGCCTCCATAGCGTGCATGTCCTGCTGCGATTTCTTTCGCAATCTATCGGCGTCAGCGACCGCCTCTTTGCGTGTAGCGGCCACAACGACATACGGAAGAATATAATGCGTCCCACACGAGTCCTAAAATGTCTGATTTGTCCTAAAGACGAACGGAATTTTTCTCGCAACGCGCTGGCGCGCCGCAGCGGGCTTAGGGCTCTGTCGGCGAGCCGGAGCGGTGGTTTAGGGCCCCGGGGACAGGTAATATCGTACTTGGAAAATCTCGTGTTGAAAACAAGTCTAATTTTAGGACAAATCGGACATTTTAAGACTCGTTTAGGACGCATTATTCGACACCAGACATACTGCTCCTGTAGCTTCTTCACCTCGGCTTCCAAAGCCGCCACTTCTCTGCTCGGCTCCGCTGTGCTGATCTCCCCCGCCGCGTCCTTCACGTCAAGAATTTTCATGCGGCGCTGCAGCTCCAACAGCTGCCGCGGGCACGAGCACAATATGCTCTGTAGACTCTACAGTGTAAAGTCGTTCTTTTAGCGCAAAACGTAGGAAAAAACAAACCCGAATCTTGCTTTCGATGCGAGCCCACTTGTGTCCGTGGTAAACTGGACCTTGTTTCCATTTACAGGTAGGGAAGGTTTGGTCGAGTTGGAGCAGAATTTTGTGCTCGTCCTCAGACAACCGGCGCGACACAGAGTCGCACCGGATGTCGTCTTCGTCCAGCTTTCTTTTCTTTGCTGCCGGTCCCTCATCCACTGGAGGACTCTCGGCTGCTGGATCCGAGTGCTCACAATCGGCAGTCTGCATCGATGTTCAGTCAGGAAAATTGCTTACTGATAGCATTTTTCATTCTTGCTAAAAGCACCTAACCGTGTATCCTCGTCCCACAGAGTGAAGGTCAAACTTCAACTTATGTCTCTCTATCATTTACCTCATTATAGTGCCCTAACTGCACATCAGACACGTAGCAATAATGGCAAACCGTTCCGCCATCCGCAACCAGAAGCTACGGCTGGACGCGCCCCTCGTTGGTCTCTTTGTGTTCTCCGTGTGCCTCAAGCTGCTGCTTCTACCATCCTACACCAGCACCGACTTTGAAGTGCATCGCAATTGGCTGAGCCTCACACACGAGCTACCACGTCACCTCTGGTACCATGAGAACACCAGCGAGTGGACACTGGACTACCCGCCCCTCTTCGCTTACTTTGAGTACGCACTGAGCTTTGCGGCAGCCGCAGTGGACGATTCAATACTGCAAATCAGCTCTACGCCCGTGTTCTCGCCCTCCATTCTGCTCTTCCAACGACTCAGCGTCATCGCGTCGGACGTCGTTCTGTTCTACGCGCTACACGCCTACTGCTCGTCCTGGCCTACTGTTACCACGACGGAGTGGGCGTTCTCCACGGCCAAGCGCTTGGCTGTTATGCTCATCACAGTACTGGACGCGGGGCTGCTCTACGTGGACCATATCCACTTTCAATACAACGGGATGCTGCTCGGTCTGCTCATCCTGTCGGCCACCAAGTTCAGACTGCAGCAGGACCTGCAAGGCGCCTTCTTGTACGCTGTTCTGCTCATGTTCAAGCACATTTACCTCTATGCAGCGCCACTGTACTTCATCTACTTGCTTGGACACTATTGCTACGTGAAGAAACCCGACTCCGAGTCGTCGGACAGCGATGAGGATGCCAAGGGAAAGCTGCTAAGGAAGAGGTCGATCTCCAGCACAGATGTCCACGAGACTATCCAGGATTTCCATGACGGCAACGTGGTCTTTTCTTTCGGCAACTTCGTGAAGCTTGGAGTGATGGTACTCGCAGTGTTCGTTTTCACGTTCGGGAGTATTCTGTGGAACCACGAGGACCCAATTGCGGGGATGAAGCAGGTCTTGTCCCGATTGTTTCCAGTGCAGAGAGGACTGTGTCACGCGTACTGGGCGCCGAACGTTTGGGCGCTGTATGCGTTCCTCGACAAGGTGCTAGTGATCCTCGGGTTTCCAGCTTCGACGGAAGGCGTCGCGCTGATGAGTGGCGGACTCGTACAGGAGGCGAGTTTCGCAGTGCTGCCCACGATCTCCCCACTAGTGTGTGCTGTGCTGACGTTCGCTATGATGACTCCAGTGCTGCGGAGTGTTTGGAAGTACCCGGACTCGTCGTTGTTCACCAGTGCACTAGCTTACTGCATGCTGTGTTCATTCCTGCTCGGCTATCACGTGCATGAGAAGGCTATTCTCCAAGTGACGCTGCCGTTGGCTCTCATGGCTGCCGACAGTGTGGCCAGTATGCGGTTGTACAGATTTGCGTCTGGTGTTGCGACCATCTCGCTCTTCCCGCTGCTGTTCACACCCGCCGAGCAAGGGTCCAAGGTTCTACTGGGTGCTTGCCATGCTTTGCTAGCCGAGGTTGTTCTCGTTCCACTGCTCAAGCACTCGTTGAAGGAACGACATATCAAGATCACTGATGTTCGCATGTCTATCTTCGAGCGGGTTTTTCTGGCTGGACTGGCAGGCCTTGCGCTGTTGGCTGCGGTGTTCCCTTTGATCCCAAGGATCTGTACTCGATATCCATTCCTGCCTCTCATGCTCATTTCGGTGGGTTGTACTATTGGGAATCTTTACGTGTGGGGTCTCACAGTCACTCAGCACTTCCGTAAACTCGACGCTGTCAAGTACTACCTCGACGCACAAAGACCAAAGTAAGTAGCTTCACGATAGATTTTGGCGTTGATTCCTTTATTTCTCTGTTGTCTTGTCCACTATCAACATGCATATGGGTAAGATGTTCGCACTTAGCAACCGACCCTACCTCTCTCTACGACAGCTTTCCCAGTTGCTGCTTCTTCTTGATTGAGTTCATGGCGTGGAAAACGCCCGAGTCTACGAGGCCCAAAATGGTGAAAACACCGCCAATGACTGCACACAGGTGGGTGATGAAGTGGTAGAACGGGATGTTGTCCGTCGAGACCTGCACCACCAGCGGCGAGATGTCGAACGTGAAGAGCGCAGACGGCGTCTTGTCTTCGTACTGAGTGGTACTAGCTGAGAACTCATACGACCGCTGCTGCAGGTGCGTCCTACGCGTGTTGTCCTGGTTGTCAAAGCCCACAACCTGCATCATACACAGCCAAGTCAGTAACTCATAGCACCCCCTTCAAACCTGCAAGCTACTTACGTTCATGAAGTGCTGGACAGTGACGTTTTCGCTCTCGATAGTGTAGATCTTCCTATCCAGTGGGAAACGATTCGACGGCGCTGCGAGCATGTGGTTGCCCCCAGTAAACAGATTTTCTGTACGTCGCACTTGGCCGAAGGAAAAGTGATTCACGACATGGGAGACATCGATAGCTTGGGCATTAAACGACACGTCATCGGACCGTGCCGTGAACACAAGGACGCCAGGGACGCGGTTGACACTGATACTTCCCGAGATCTCGCATCCTTCGACAGCTCCAGTCTGAATTGTGCTGGATGGACGGCGTTTCTTGAAGTCAATGCCCTCCAGATTCTCCTGGCTCACTCGGACTGGCAACGGGAGGCCTAGACGGTCGTTGTTGACGTTCACTTCTTCAGCAAAATCGGCGTCTGGCTCCAGACGACGAAAGAATAGGTCCAGGAACTGCAGCAGGTGCTCTGTCTTGCGCGGTCCATTGTAGATGTAGCGCGTGGATGTGCTTCCGTACATGTAGATCAGCATAGAAGGGAACGCACGGATATGTGCGCGACGACAGAGCCACACAGCTTCCGGATCCGTGCAGTCCACTGAGGCCATCCGCACCATCTCGCTGTATTCGGGGTGGTCTGGCAATTGGGCTGCTGCGCGCTCCCACTCCGGGTGGAGTTGGTGGCAGAATGGACACCACGGAGCGTAGAAATTCACGAGAACGAGTTCGTATTTGGCCATGAACTCGTCAAAGTTCTTAGTGGTCAAAGGCGTCGAGTAGTGGACGTTGGCGCCCTTAGTGTCTCGGTGGACACCTCCCCAGACTGGGATACCTTTCTCATGGTTATCGATAACCACCTCATCCAGACGCTGCACCTGATTGGAGGAGCGTTCAGTGCCTAGTCGAAAGTGGCGGATGTGACGCGTGAGGTTGGTGAAGCGCTGGCCCATGTGGTCTTCGAGGTCAACGCTCGCAACGGAGCAAGGGACGTTGAGCAGACTGACGTTGAAGTTGACACGCAGTCGGTCCTCCTGGTGCTCGTCCATTACTACTGTCGTCTTGGTGCTTTGGTAGCGATAAGCTTCCCAATGGGTGATCAGTAGCAGACCCATGGTGGCGAAAGACAGCAGCGAGAAGAAGCTGCCAGAGTACGTGTGCACCTTCAGGTCTTCGGGCACATGTCTTGAGAGAACCAAAGGAAATTGCAAAATGAAAGTTAGATGGTAAATATTGCAAGACGAGGGAGAAGCAGTGCAAGAAGTTCGAGGGGCTGTCGGCGAGCGGCACGGGTGGTAATACGCACCGGAAGAAGTCGAACTTCGCCATTTTCAGCGCCAAACTGCCACGTCGACGATTGCGAACTGCAAATAAAGAGTGGGATTTTAGCCAATGCGAGAAAAGATCGATACCGATTGGTGAAAAAAAAACAGAGCTCTTATTAGTGGACCGCCTTTTATTTGCATCAGTTTCGCACATGTGGAAGCTTCTCGACGAGTGTAAGGAAAACGCTTTTTCACGCTCTTAAAATATTTATCCCTGCACGAGGACCGTGAACCAGTCAGTATTAGAGCTCAAAACTATTGAGAGACGCCTGCAGTCTTCACAAGAGATTTTCACCCTTCGCCCAGTGTTTGCACTTGCCCTTGTGTTTCTTTTTGAGGGATGAATCCAAGCACCGCCCAACCTTGAATAGACACTTGTTGGGGTAGGTGATCCCGTCTGAGCCGCAGATCGGGATATACTCGCGAGTGCATCGCGTCGGGCACATGTCCTCGGGATCAATCTGCGCCTCTCGAAGCCTAGGCGAGGCACCAGCTAGCTGGAGCAGCGCAACAACCGCGAAGATCACCAACGTGTTCACGTTCATCGTCGAGAACCCCTTGTTTCTTGGCCGGGAGGAAGCGAAAAATCGATGTGGCAGAAGGCAGGTGCACACAATCCCAAAATCATGTGATGGGATTGCCAGTCAAGTCGAAGCTACATGTATCTACCGGTATTCGGATTAATACAATCCGACGCCATGGGGTGCGATCGGAAATCGATGCGCTGAGCCAGTCGTTGAGTCTAGCTTTGAGACCGTCTTGATGAGGTTCTCTTTGAGACGATGTCTGTAGCCCAAACTTTGTTGTATTCCTACGTGTCTACATGTATCGATACCCCTTTGTCGTTCAGCAATGTGCCCTGTACTTTTAATATCTTGGAGATATGTGAACATGCATTGGGCTGACGAATACTGTAGATGAAGGTTGGCAAACGCGTAAACTAGGTTGACCAATGTAAATGGGCGAAAAAAATCGCTATTGAAAGGTTAAAAAAACTCACAGGTTTAGAGTTAAAGAGTTAAAAGAGTGATTATTATTAAAAAGAGTTAAAGTAAACTCTTTCAGGACCGCCAGGTCGATACTGTACAGTTTTCAAATAATCTATAAACTAGGATAACTAGGCAAATGGATGATGCTTCTTTCTCGCTCAAGGGTTAATAGAGCACGTGTTGCTGCTATAGATTGGGAGCCATCTAAGGTCCTTAATAAGGGTTAATTGGTCCTTAATAAAGGCCTAAAAATGGTTGTTAGTGTGCATAGCGCCAACTTAGTGCCAGCTTGAAAACTCACCAACGATGCGTCCTCCTCCGCTATGATAATGTTGTGCAGTTTGGAGTACTGGGTAGCTTCTCTATTGGTACCTAAAACAAGCCATGGGGGTCGCTCAAGGCTAGCTGGAGGCTACGTGGCAACGCTTGCCAAAAGCAGCAAATTGCCTTTTATATGAACCCAGTCTGGAGCAGCAACCACTCTCTATTAACAGTAAATAATAACCTATGACATCACACATAATATATATATATTATAGAAACCTATGACATCACACAATAACAGTGCTGTACTTACCATTCATATGTTTGCGGTCCTATCCGGTCTATGAGCACTGTTTGAAGCCAAGCCACTAGAAATCGCTTGACCAAGCTAGAATTCGATGGTTGTCCGAGTCACCCACTTTACAAAATCTCTGTTATTTCGAAACCGCCATGTGCTACAGTCCATGTCGTACTTAAGTGGGTGATTACTTAATCGAAGTCGTTTGCCGATTTGCGGCACGGTTCATTCAAAGAACCGCGGGTGGAAATTTGGAGTAGAACTCACAATATGTTGCAAAGTGGGTGATTACTTAATCGAAGTCGTTTGCCGATTTGCGGCACGGTTCATTCAAAGAACCGCGGGTGGAAATTTGGAGTAGAACTCACAATATGTTGCAAAGTCGTACAGTGTGATCCAGCCGGCCTAAGATTTGTGTTATGTAGCAAACAAAATCAGCGTTTCGCGCACAGTATTCGGATACCAGATACAAGCGCAATAAAACACATCACTATTAAAGTGTCGCTCTGTTAGCTACGCTCGATTCGTGCGCTGGCGAAGATATAGGCTTTTACAACCTTTATGTTTCCAATACAAAATTTTACCGTATTCATCTGTTTGTTTAACGGTACAACTCCCAGAAATGATTATCACAGTTTAGACATCAATTATCAATAGTGAGCATTATCATTTTGCAGAACAAATATGTGGTCCACACTCGGGGAGCGTTGAGAGGTTTTTCGGCTGCGGCAAGGCAGTCTCACCGAGGGCTCATTAGCAGGAAAAAGGAATGGTTTAAGGTAGACGTTTTGACCGCGATGAAGTGGTCTACAGCGGCATGAAAGGTATTAATAGTCTCAGAGGAAATAGTTGTGAGCTGCTGATGAGTGTGTGGACTATCGTATGAGTATTCGCGTGAGCCGCGCCGACTAGCCTATCCGCTTATAGTTCGCCCGTCGATGCATGATCTGTGGAGGAAATGCTGCTAAGGAACTGCAACTTTTTGAGTACAATTTCCATCGACGACTCCGTCACCGAATTGGTCACTTCGGGTGCAAAAATTATTTGAAAGATACGAAAATCAGTTTGGAGCGAAGGTCCAGCTCCCTTGTCGCGGATCAATTGAGACCAAATTTGTAGCTGCATCGAAAGTTGCATTTTGCCAGTTGATGTCATACTCTGATGAAACTAGTGGTGTTACCATGCTAGAGATCTTTTGAGAAATTACATGTTCGGATACTAGAAGAAGAAGCTCCTGTACTGCGCAAACAGGAGCTGATAACATCGCACTTTAAGCCTATTTAAGCATGATAATCGTAGCGAAAAAATATGTGATATCAATTATGGTTGGGAATATCACGGTGTTTACAATTACCAAGTGTGCCAGAGCGGGTGATCCCAAAATTCTTGAACTCTCATCATTTATCACGTCATATTAATTTTCAGAGAATCATTGCTGGGAGTTGCGCCTGTACATGTATACAGTACAAGTAATGTACTTCGAAGTACATGTATATAATGAAAATGTATTTTCTCATTACCAATGCTCTAGTGTATGTAAGCAAGGATTACTGTGCCTGAAGAACCGCGTGCATTATATACGGACGCAAATTCTTCGAAGTAATCATAACACGTTACATGTACTGTAAACAGTCATCCCCGCCTAGTCTGGAATTGCGATCAGCAATGTACCTTACAGAGATTATGGGTGGGTGCAGCGGAGATTTGTTGTCCACCACAGCAAGTACAGATCTAAAGTAGGAATTTGGGATAGTGACGTGCACACTTGCTACATCGTGAGGAGCGAGGAGCGAGAGTTCAGATTAACACAGTACATTTGGCATCTATGTAAGACCTGTGCGAATCTTGCAACCTTGCAGTTTTTATTGGTCCCACCTTTCCAGATTAGGTGGGGACGACTGTACATGTAAGATTCTACATTGTATTATGCCTTTCTTCAATTTTGCCAACCAAATCGGACTTTTAATTCGGACTTTGCACTTTCCTTTAGGATTTGTTAATTCGTTTGCTGGGACAACAATAATTCTGACCTTCATATTTACGGGGCAGGGGTGATCAGCAAGCCATAAACACCAGTTGCGTACGAAGCGCCCAGGAATGCACGAATTAAATAAGCGCTAGCGTCGTGTGCACAAAATACTATATTTATGCCTGCCTTGATTAGCGTATTACGTCGTGGAACGCGAGGCCAGCTCGTCCAATGGCTGAGCAGCTAAGGCTGCGGTTGGCGAGGGGTGTGCGTGTCACTAGAGTAATTCAGTCTACATGTATTATAGAGGCAACTATTCAATACTGGACTAATCTAACTCCATAAGCGGTTAGAATAGTACATACTGCCGACTCGGGAGTATGTACTCAGGAAAGGCGGCAGAGCGCAATGATTTGGTTGGTATCGTATTAATGCATATCCAATGGCGCTAGGCTGCCATATTTCGTTTGGCAACTCAGCAATGCTGGACCAGCATGAATTGTACGTAGTAGGAGATGTGAGCTATTAATAAAATGCTGCTCTTATCAAAAGCTCTCATAAAACACACATGGCTTTCAACACTTATTTTGCGACGTGCATGCTTCGGGCTTTATAGCAGAAACCGCTTTCCTGTCTGCATTGTCATCAGGCATCTTCGTTCTGCAAGACTTATTGAGCGTAAGTTAGCAGCGTGGTCATAAGCTTATCTTCAGCAGTACATCGAAGCAGTTATTTGTCTTATGCGCGTTAGTGAGAATTACGATTGGCTGCCTCAAATCAATCAATAAAAGTCATTCCTTTGGACGAATCTACGTTTTTCGCAGCGAAAGTCAGAATGCCGACCATGTCACCGGCAAACGGATGTTTGACTGGTTGGTAGGAGTTGTCTGTGGACAGGCCATCATGATAAAAGCGATTTTTGTGCATAAACCTGCCCTGTAAATATTAGGTGAACTCAGAATTACCGAAGTGCCTTCGATAAAAAAACATACTTTTTGTGCTCAGATTAGACAAAATAAAAGAAAGTCATAATAGTAGCGTAGATGGAAGTCGTTTGCACTAATTAACCTTGCCTTAAGTCCTCTCGAGTGTGTGTGTTTATTAATACCGGTACATGTGTGCGCGTGTATTTTTTAGAACAGTAGACTTTCCGTTCTGCCACTACCTGGTATTTCCGGGACTCATCATTTCGGAAGATTTTTCTCTCCCAAAGGTATTGTCAATTCCGTCTAAATTTGCCGTTTGGAGCGGTTGGAGTCGCTCACATACAAAGTCCAAGTAATTTGAGAACCGTTTTACTCTGCGGTACAGCTGTCACTTGCCACATGGAATCGTACTTAATGTGGAATTACTACAATTATTAACCCAATAGAGGCCAGATTCTGTATTCGACAGAAGAAGGGATATTGCAGGTTTTAATAAGTCGAGCTTATAAGCTGGATGGTCAGAGGATATTCCCCGCATATAGCGGAAGGGGTTACGTATTATTACCGATCGGTGCTGGGGAGATAGACAGGTGTTTTCCCTGATGCATAGAAAAGGCAGTATAAATGGCTGGGAGGTTTCAAAATTCTATCACAAGCCCTTCGTCGCCGTTTCCCCCTCTCTCCGTTCACGCCACTCATTTCAAGATGCCGGACTGGACCGACCCCAAGGCGTTCGAGCGCTTGTGGAGCTCTCTCACCAAGGCGGGGTGGCGGGCGAGACCCCCTTCAGGCCTCAGCTCCGACCATACTTACGTCAAGCCGGGTGTTAAAGGCAAGCTACGCAAGGACAAAGCCAACATTGACTATTTCATCGGAGCGTTTTGCTGAATGCGAGTACATTACAATGTTTACTGATGATCTGTACTTATGGACATACGCAACGAAAGAAGGTTTGATCCCTCCGCCACCTCCTCCACCCCGAAGAAGTGGCCCAACGCAAGTAACGAAGCCTCCGATGGGAAAACTGGCAGCGTATGCTGCTGTTCAACGGCGCCTGCCTGAACCAGCAGCTGCAGAAAAAGACGCCCGTGATGGCTCTGCTAGCGTGGCTGCTACAGAACTAGACGCTCGTGTTGGTGCTGCTAGCGTGGCTGCTGCAGAACAGAACACTCGTGTTGGTGCTGCTAGCGCGGCTGCTACAGAACAAGGTGGCCGTGTCAGCGGTGCTAGTGTGGCCGCTACAGAACAAGACGCTCGTGTCGGTGGTGCTAACATGGCTGCTACAGAACAAGGCGCTCATGTTGGTGGTGCTGGTGTGGCCGCTACAGAACCAGGTGATACGGGCGCTAATGCTACGGAACCGGATGCCAGCGTGGGTGGGAAACGGTGGTGGTGACACGGCCACCATCGACGAGAAGATGATGACCGAAGACGAACCGGGTTTGGATGCCTTTGATCGAGGTGACTTCATGGAAGCCTTGCGTGCCGAGAATCTCTTTGGTCCCGTTGATGTGGATGACGTTAATATTAGTGACGAGTCGTTCCTGTGCAGTGCCGAGTCAGATGAGGAGGATTCTGCTTTTGATGAGCGGGAAGGTGACGAAGAAGACTACGTGGATGAAGTCGAGTCGGACCCTGAATTCGAGGACGTCAGTCAGGACTTTCGGCAAGATGATTTGGAAATGCGGGAGCTTGGTTGTTCCGGGTGGGAGTTATACGACCCAGACCACTGCGGTAAGTCTGTGATGTACAGAATAAGTGTAATTGTAGTCTAACTTGTTCTGTATTGGACATGATACAGCCGATTTGAAACTGGACGCAGCTGCTTTGTATGAGGGCAGATGGGGTGCTACAAAATCTGCGGCTCCTTCTGCGGAGTCACCAATTGGAACGTTTTTTTTTACTTTTTGCCCAAGTCACTCTGGACGAAAATCGCGATGGAGTCGGATGCCTATCGGAAACGACGCATTTTCGCGATCGCGCAGCAGACGCAAGAACGTCAACTTGCAGCACAAGCGGAAGAACCCAAGAAATCCGTGGAAGACCTGGAAGACATCACTGGCAAGCTGGAGAGACAGAAGCCAATTCGAGAGCACGAGATATTGCACGTAATTGGTCTGCTGGTTGCCCGTACGCTGTGTGGACACACGGACGGCTTGTTGAAGCATTGGACTGTTAGTGAAGGTGGTGCTGTGCCGCGGGGTGTCTTTGGAAGATACATGAAGCGCGAGAGATTCAGAATGATAACGCGCATCCTTCATTTTACAAGCGCCAGCAGCGAAGCCAGGACCACCGACAAGGCGTTCCAGATTCGACCCGTTCTGCAGGTGATCGAGAAAACGTTTCGCCGGGGATATCGACTTGGCCCACGTGTGAGCTTCGACGAGGGGGCCATTCCTAATCGAATCCAGTACAATCCTATGCAGATTTACAACAAGGACAAGCCGCACAAATATGGAACCAAGTGCTAATGACTTGCTGCGCCGTCAGTGGATACTGTGCCAGGTTTATGTTCTATTCAGGCTCCGACAGAATATGAAAGCTTGTATTCGGTCATATTCTCTCCTAACACCGTATTCTACAGAGTATTCTAACATTATCGGTTTTGTTATTCTGTATACTACAGAGTTGAAGTGTATCTTGGTGCTGAACCTGACAAGAAGAAGAGTGAAGGCGCATCCCAAAGGGCCGTCATCCGCAATATCACGAAGACATTTGATGGATTAGCAAAACAACGGCTGATCATAGCCGACAACTTCTACAGCTCTCCAGCTCTGGCACTCTCGCTACGACTACTACGTAGGGACGCAACGTTCTGACAGACTGGGGTGGCCAAAACAGCTCATGTGCAAGCAGAAGAAGCGGCCGCAGAACATGCCGCGAGGAACGTACCGGATTGCTCAAGCCAGACAGTATCCAGAGCTTGTTGCTGCTGCATGGATGGACTCGAGCTTGTTCACCTGACCGCCACAGGATGCTCCACGGCGCAGATCCATGTACCGCGGAAGGACAAAAGGACAGGTGCCGTCACGCAGGTGCCGTGTCCACAGCTCGTTACTGACTACCATTCGGGCATGAGTGGGGTTGATACCCATGACCAGATTCGCCTGCAACGCTATTCTATCCAGCGGTGTGTAGCATTAAAAAAAGTACTATCGGCAGTTATTCCTAGCATTTGTCGACATGGCGGCTTCATCCTGCACAGGCTTGCGATGAAGCGGAAGGGAGAACGAGTACCGACACACACCGAGTACATGAGACGCCTTCACGTGGAATTGCTTGCTGTAACCGCTGTTAGTTTCCGCACAAATCGGTTCGGTGAGGACTTGGCCAATACACCCCTTCAAACCCGAGAGCACGTGCTACGCAGCACCAAAGAGCTGTACGAGGCAAAGTCTGGAAGGCGCAAGGGAGATAAGAAGAGCCGCCAGTTTCTCTGCAAGGTGTGCTTCGCCTTGAGCCCACCAAAGGTCAAGAGTTTTGAAAGCCGCTTCTATTGCCGAGAGTGCAGCCGCAGCATGGGAGGGTACGTACCGCTTTGCAATACAGTCCGTCGCACGGAAACCGGGAATACGCAAACGTGCAGCCAGGTGTGGCACGGAGCTTGGGGAAGCGGGTCAGCCATCCCTTCTCACCTACGAAAGAAAATTCGATTCAGAAAGCGCAAGCGTCGGGAGGACTACAACAGCAACACGGACGATGGTGACACCGACGACACTAGCTGAGCGTAGTGGCAGGGGAGGTTAGTAGCTAGCTAACTAAAATATATAGCAACTTCATTTTGCGTACCACTCAGTCGTCTGCTCTCCTTCTTGCTCACCAAACTTTCGGCTAGTTCTAGCCAACTTACTTCTCTGTAAGTCTAGAACTAGCCGACAATTTGGTGAGCGCGCCACCACGCCGCGTGGCGCCGGCGCTTTTCTGCCACTGGTCGCGAAAGCGATCAGAAACCTTGATCGCGTTGAAATGGATTTAAAACAAAGCGACTTTTTGATCATGAGCTATCCATTCTAGCCAATTGAAAACGTCGAAAATCCATGTGGTGGATACATTGCTGCGGCTTTGCACCAGTACGCAGCGCTTTTGTTTCCGCGCGCAGCGTCAATCGGCGAAAGGGCTTGCAACTGATAAATTGTTGCAATCGCCCAGCCATACTTTAAGCAAGATATCGTCTAAATCTGTATTCGACAGAATAATTCCCGGCCCTAATTGGGCTAAGCGAAACTTCAATCGGCTGGCTTGGAAATTTAGACTAGAGCTCACAATTCATGTATTTTTATTAGTGACAGCGTGGTTAATTGACTACCCCCAAAATGTTTTTGCAGCAGCAACAAAGATTTGTTTTGCGGCAAGTTTGCCTGACTCACCGTGCCCAGCGCGAGCAATGCCTGTGGCTTGGTGAGAGACTCTCACTGAGAGAAGTATCTAAGGGCAGCAAGCCATTTCGCTCCTTAGTCTACGCACTTGCTGCGACGCAGTTATGTATTCAACTTCTTATGCTGCTATTTTTGCTAGTCCACGTCCTTGTTGCGGAGCTGCTTCGCATCGTACATCTTCTGCTGCCAGTCCCAGTCCGTGCTGCAACGCAGCTCCATCTTGTACTGCTGCCGGTGTTACTCCAACTCCTTGCTGTGCAGCAACTATAACTGATATTGAGTCCACGTAGTTGCTGTGAAGCAGCTCCACGTCTGCAGCGACCCATCGGCAGTGAGGCGAATCCACGACTTGGCCTTGTTCAACTGAACCCACGTCGACGATGAGCAGCGTTTCCTGATCGCTCCGGTACTGATAGTGGGTCGCGTCCTCGCTGCGCAGCAGCTCCAGCTCGTATTTCTGTTTTTCTTGTACGAGGTTCTTCTCCTGACGCAGCCGCATCGCTGGTGCCCTCGCCGTTGCCGTACTGCTGCTCAAACTCGTGGAGCCTGGCATAACTGGACCGCTAGTCGACCGGCCATGTGCTTCAATCGATGTGGCTGCCCTCGCGCGCGGCCTTTTACAGCCCCAACAGTGAGTTCTATCTGCGGTCTTCTTCAGCCTGCAAGCCTAAAAGCGCGAGTTTTGGTGCAGGTCAGCGAAAAAAAGTCGGACCAATCAGAGCTTTGGATAATATTTTCAACTTGCTGCAACATAAAACAAACTTCTACTTGCTGCACAATTGACTACCACTATTGGATAAAAAATATTTCCATCCTTCGGCTCGAAATAAAAAGTTGCTGCACAATTGACTACCGCTATTGTATACCTCACTCGCTTTTTGCTACGAACAACAAACTCACAATCTAAGAATATCCGAGCGGCGTGAACATGAACAAGCTGGCAAAATAACGCATATGAATCGTTATCACCGATCTCTTCCAGACACAAGTTCCTCTACGTAGCCCTCCTACAGTTAACTGGAGTCTGGGCGAGAATCGGTGCCGTCCAAGCTGAAAAATGCCCGGTCTTGTGCTCACGCAAGTTGTTACGCGTTTGTGGGACAAACGGCGTCACCTACGATAACGAGTGCCTGTTAAAAGTTGCACACTGCATGAATCCGAGAGTCACGATGAAGTACAAGGGTAGATGCCACAAATGAGAAAGGTAGAAGGTTTATTATCCGACTTGCGTTCCTGACTCATGTATTGCATTCAACAGCTTGTCACGGTCAAATCCGTAGCCTGAAAACTATTGTAGTGCCAAATTCTGACAGCAAGATAACTAACTATGTAGTTGCTGGAGAAAGAGTCATAGAACCTGAAGGGAGAACAGGTAATCATCTTTGAAATGAACACAAGTAAATCACCGTTCGAAACGATAATTCAATGGTGCAAGTAAAGCAATGTAAACAATGCAGCTTACGACAAGCGTGAGACGGAGTTGGCAGTCGTGCTCGTGGCTTGTATTGCAGGTGCAGAATCTGTACCTGTAGCACTGCAGATGACGCGCTAGCCTGTATAGCTCACTCTGCAGTTTTTGGATTGATAAGCTCTGTCAGAACTGGATAAAGTAATTCACGGAAATCCACTTACTACAACGAAATAGTTTTTGATCTCCAACACGCATAGTTATCTACTCTAGTCTTTCTATTTTTCAATACCATTGATTTCCAACACGAACATTTTTATGAGTCGATGGTCTGGGTCGCCCTTATCTACATGTACGGACCCTCTCTCTAGGGTATCGGCACTTCTACTGTAAGTCTGCATAATGTTTCTTGATGCATTTGCCGTCATACTGCTTCGTGATGGTTGAATTCTCGCAGTGTGCAAAGTCCATCAGGCAGTCGTTGCCGTACGTTTTGCCATCCGTTCCGCACACGGGCGTGAAGTCGCGCTCACAGTTGTCGTCGCATTCCTCCGCGTTCCGCTTCTTGGTCACCGTCATGTGCAGAACAGCCTCGTCCGCCTCCGCGTGCGCCCACACGCCCGTGAGAGCAAGCACCACCATCGCCAGTATCGCCGTCTTGCTCATCGTCTGCTGTTTCCTTTTTTGGCGAACTGAACTGACTGTCGCACACAGCGATTGGTCATTGGTTAAAACGTTTACTTATTCAGATGAACCTCCCTTTGCTATTAATAATGCAGCCCGTAGAACAACTTTTGATCAAGTATATGATCATGTTAAAGCGGTTGATGTGATGCACATTCACGAAATTTAGAGGAAGTCGAGTAAAATACTTCAAATATGGAAATGTTTTGGAAATATCTGACGTGCCAGACTTGTCCAAGGCTTCTACTCTGACCCTTTTAGATGCAAATTTCCGATGAAAACCGTTTAGAATGGGCGGGCAAGTAAATTCATGGTGATTTTTTTTTTTTTGTACCCTTATTCTCACCAACACCTTTGATTTTGACCTCATTGGACTGTTTTTTCTATCATCACATTGTATCGAGTTTCAAGTTACAGTATTATCAAGGCAGTTTACAAAAAGCAAGTCTACCAGTCCGGTGGAATCAAGAACTAGCAAGTACTACAGGATATCACGATATCCGAGCTCATCTTAGACAGGTTCATCTGTACTGAGTATTTCTTCTTTCAAAATATGAGGCCCTTTTTTCAAAAGTATCATTATCGCTATTTTGAGGTTTTTCAGCTATGGACAGTACGATAATCTACGGCGTTTCAGCTTTATTTTGAGCCCTTCCACTTCTAAACCCTCTTAATAGTCCCTCTGTAATAAGCCCGTCAAAAATATCTCGGTCAAAAAGTTAAAATTTTCAATTTTTTGTCTTACTGTAATCTACAAAGAAAACCATGCCTTTTCTTTTTAGACATTATTAAGTGCCTAATTCGCTCTCACAGCATGTTAAAAGGCGGTTTTATCGAGTGAAAACTCATACAATCACTATTGTCAGTCGTGTTCTTTTTGTGGCTGTTTGCAAAATCAGAGTGGATTTGAGGGTACAGCTGTCCCAATCTTTGGCGCGCCCTAGCGAAAAACCTCAAAATAGCGATAATGATACTTTTGAAAAAAGGGTCCTCATATATTCTAATATATTTTAAATTTTCCAAATATTGTTTATCTGGAAATTCGAGCGACCGACGCATCCATTGCTCCAATGAGTTCAGCGGGGGCAATGGCATAAACCTCTTCAGCTGCGCCAGCACCACAAAGGAGATAATCCTCTTTTCGAAGACAATCGTCCAAGATAATCTGAGTAACCTGCTGCTCTCGCAAACCAATAGGACCCAAACATCCTCTTGAATAGCCAACACTCGCACCAGCGTCTGCACAAAACGAAAGTTAAACATCAAACCGATTAGTGAGGACACACACGCAGAGTAAATGTCACGACCAAAATACGTACATTTTGATCAGCTAACGAAATGTCCTCTGACTCTACTTCAAGTAGAGCTCCAAGAGCCTGCATATCGATGGATCGATCCAGCGCCAACATAGCCACCACGTACGTTATTCGTCTTGGTACATTTACTTGTTTTCGCCTCCGAACAAGCAAAGCAATACTCCTGACAAGTAGCCGCTCCTGTTCGCTTGTAAGCTTATCGCATTTCAGGAAGCGAGACTCCAACCCGTGGCTTGCAATGTAGCTTCGACGTGCTGTTTTCCAAGCGGTTCTGACACAGAAGCCATCGTCCATGAACGTAAAAAGCTGGTGCTGGCATCAAAGCGGTTCATATAATCTCGGACGAATTCACTTATGGAGCAGTTGTCAGCTCTAAACTTTACGTCCGCAAGCAAATGCAGCGCAAGGCGTAGAACGGCATACGCTTCTTTTGCTGCGTATTCGAGCTGGCTGGTAGACAGAGGGCGGCTACCCCAGTCGGAGCACTGCTGTTCTTTGTCCACCTGCTCTCCAAGACACACACGGTACAGTCGTGAGAGCCCCCAGTGTTTAGCTGGAACATGTCGAAACAAGGCGAGCTCTTTCAGCTCCAGTAGGAGACGAGTAGATCGTTTGTTGCTACTTCCTTTCTCAAATAATTCTCCCAGTTCCGGGAATGAATTCTTAATTCTCCGGATGTCGCTTGACACACAAAAGCCGATCAATAGGAGCGGAGATGAGGAGAGCCTCCAAATAAAGCTTAAGGGCGCAGCGGCTGCCGCTCCAAGAACTTGAACGTCAATCACGTAAACGATATCTCCAACCGCGAGTTGGTAAACGCTTAGACCTTCCTGGTCTTCTTCGCTTAGTTCATCAGTTCCATTCGAGGTCGAAGCTAGGAATTGTGGTCTCCATTCACAGTCGATCCCAACAAGTATACTCCTAACAACCGCTTGTTCGTCGCAATTGTCTTCCACGTGAAGGATGTTTGACTCTTGCTGCTTCAAATGTCGTACTACTTCTTCAACTCCTTCAAGAGAATCAACGTATTTCCACTTAAGTCCAAGAGTATTATCCATATTCAAGGATCGATTCTTGGCATGGTCAATCGGATGCCCAAGATGAGAGGAGATATAATCACTTGGCTGCTCTGTCGCCGCCAAAGTGCCAGCAGTACTCTTGAGCTCTAACAGCAACCTTTTGCAGTCGCTTTAGAGCCTTCGTCATGTTCCATAGCGACAGATGTTTAAAGAGCGCTTGGATCATCTCTTGATCCTGCACCACAGTGGCAAGTCGCTCTGCATTGTGCCAGTCATGTTGTTCAATGAGTTCGTCGAAAATATTCTGAACGTTGTGCCCATCCGCTGTTGCTTTACCAATACGAAACACACGAATCACTTCAACCACAACAGAATTCCACCGAGGATTTCGAGTAGCTAGCAGTTTGTCGAGGAAACTGAACTTGCTGCTGTTTTCCGACTCTCCCCACTGCATTACATCCGCAGAATTCAGAGCCAAGTCGATAGCACGTAGAACGAGATTGAGGAACTCCCATCGTTCAGAATCACGGGCCACTTGTACAAGGAGCGTAACCCAATCCGAACACTCTTGCGACGAAGATTCGGCTGGCTGTTTTAGCCCAAACTCACGATTCAATCCATCAAACACGTCCAGCAGCAGGTATCCTACCCGTCGGGTATGCTTTGACTCATCATCTCCATTGATAGCAAACATGAGAAACTCTAGACATAAACGAAGGTACGAAGTTTCATCGCCTCCGTTCCTGTCGCGCCGCTACAATTCAGCCTTCTCCATAGCAAAAGTTCTCTAGTCGATCGCTTCAAATCACCGTGGGTAAACAGAACGTCTGCAGCGCTCAACACCGTCACAAGCTCCTGACAAAGTTCGCGTGGGCCAATACTTGCAGGATCAGTGAACTGATGTCTCTTATCTTCTTGTGGGGCAACCTCGTTAGCGTCTGGCTTAATGAAAGCTTCGTCTGCACAGTCAGTACGACGAGCTCCATATTCGCGCTCTCCAGTTCCAGTCACATCATTTGTCGAAGAGTACGTTTGAATCGTACAGGTTCTTGGCACAAAGGCGATGGATCCCAACACTTAGGATCAAGAATGAACCCTCGAGAGAGTTCGTACCAGTACCGGTTGCCATCTTCAGCATCTTTCGGGAAACGCACGACTTCAGCCACTGGGCAACGGCATCGCTACCCCGCCGCTTTTGTTCGTATCGGTAGATGCTGTAACTTTCTGAAAATGTTCCCGTACAAATACCATCAATTCATCGAGCGTCAGTGCTTCCACATCTGGAATATCCAGTCTATTCTCACTCTCAAGAATAACCTGTCCAGAAGCTTTGTCCTCCACAGCAATTACAGGGCACAACCAGTGCAGTTTAGGCAAGATCACAAACCGACTCTCGCCTATGGATGTCTGGTTATTCGCTCGCACTTTAGCAGGCAAATCCGTCTCCATGTCGGTAGTCCACCATCCTCGCAAGTGGTCGGCTGCAATGCTAGGGCTCAAGCAAGACTTCACGTCTACGTTTGTAACTTTTAGAGGATTGCGATGGAAGTTCCAGTCGTGAGCAATAGAAGTCTCCGATGTCGAGACAAAATGGTTAAGCGGTTCAAACAGATACCGACGTAGGACAATGTGTGATTGCACATTGTCGCTGTAGTTCTCCTCCAACCACGCGCGTACACTTTCACCTTGACGCATGGCCAACTTCCGATCCACCTCCTGTACTCGCCACGCCAAGTTTTCCCCAAGATGAGGCCCAACGTACTGCTCCAACGGAATGTTGCCATTCTCTTCGTCTCCGCTGCAAGTATTGCCATTTGTGTCGCTATGAATTGGATTGAGCAAGAAGAACTTGACGGATGAGTTAACGTGGAAGTCTCGCTGCTTTCCACCATCCTGAAAATTGCCTACGGTTCTGTTCGTGGACGATACGATCTGTTTACCGATTTCCATCCTCTCCATTCCAATGTAGGGACAGAAACGCAGCCAGAACTCGAGTAGCGTTGAGAAATAGACACCCAGCGCCAATGATCGACCGTTCGATGTCGTTTCTGCGAACAATTTATTATTTCAATCAACGTTAATACAATTGTCACCTCAGTCCATATCAAACGGTTCTCGTTTACCTTGCAGGAATGTCAACAACGGCGCTGGATCTTCTACGAGAGCGATCAGCCAGTCGATTACTACATCGGATTTTAAAGCTTCGACTCCAAATTCCGCCGGCAAAACGGGGAACCGATCACCACTGAGGATTTGCGGACTCGTGACAATTCATAGCAAGTCACGCACAACCTTGGGTGTGTGCAATACACTTGGGAGACGGGAACACCCAGCGTCCAAGGACATTCTACAAGTGAAATTTGAGCACAAAAGCCTCGGTGTTACGGTGATTGGAAAAAGTGCAAATACAGCATAAAGAATACTTTTGCGAAATTACTTCAATAGACTAAACGTGTATACAGCTCCAAAACAATGCATGACATATTTTTCACATGCAACCTTGATCTCTGCTGTTTTACTTGCGTTCCTCGACGATTTCTGCACCTTCATCCAGATCCACTTCGACCTCATTGAGGTCCATGGGTGCAGTCACTGCAGCGGATGGCGCGATGATCTGTACACTGCCATGTCGGGTAAATTTCGGGGGTGCCGAAGCATTCGGAACTGTCATAAGCTCCGGATCGGACACGGGAGAGTTGAGATCAGATTCTGCTAACTCGTCAGCCTCGTCCACAGTGGCTACTACACCCGACCCACCAGACGCAGCAGCAGTGGCGCTACTGGGCAGCGAGAACCCTCGCAATGCTCCAATGGCACTGAGCGCTTTAATTTTCTTACGAGCGCGTTTCCACTTGGCGTGAACTGTGAGTTTGGCGTTGATACGGAATCCCTCCATGAACTCGTTGATGTTGATCTCGTTGTCGTGGCTGAAGTCCATCATACGCATATAGTCCAAACCGTTGGTACTGAAAGGCTTCGTTCCAGGCGGCAGATGTTCGTTCAGCAACTTGATACCGTTCTCCAGCTCATCCACAGAGATAGTACCGTTACCATCACGATCCAGTACGCGGAAAAGAGCCTCCAGACGAGAGCGATGGCGATATAGCGAGTTGAAGGCGCTTCGCTGCTTCTCACGCTCCGGGTCGACGTTCTCGTCGCTCTCAGTGCGTTTTACTGCTCCTTCGGCGTTGTATCGGTCCAAGAAGTCGTAGTACGGCACCAATCCTTCTTCGTCCAGAGCAGTCAACAGCGGTTGGAGAGCTTTCCAGTCCAAAGACAAGTCCAGCACGTCCTCCATGATGGTACCCCACGTCTGGACTGTGAGTTTGCCCGCTTTCTCTTGGTCAAAGTGCTCAAACTCTGCTACCAAGTCAGCTCGGTATTGGATAATAAGTGAAAAGAGCGCATCCAGGTTGGACACGGCCATGTCGCGACTCTCAGCGCTCGCCATGTACTGGAAGAAAGCAGGTTTGTCCTTGCCCGACGGAACGCGCATAAAGCAGCCCAAGTTGTTGGCTTTACCGCAGTAGTTGGACGCTGAGAAGAGTGTAACCAGCATCCCCTTCTCCTTGTACGGCCAGTCGAAACCTCGCGGAACACACTCGTGCGAGCGGACGATCAGAGCCAATTTGTTCTTGGTCATGAACTTCTGCACAATATCAGGACCGTAAATAGTGCCAGCGCCGCGTTTGTTCTCTTCGTAGCCCCTGGAAGCCTTCGGATCACTCCAAAGCAAGTCACGGATGACCTGCATCTTGCGGTGAGGCTCACGGTCCTTTCGACTCTTAGGCTTCGTACGATACCTCGTGAGGTCGTATCCAGCTCGGTCGAGCGTGTTCAAGTCCTTAACTAGAATATTCTCTCGTGGAATTCCTCCATGCACCACGAGCACACGGTCGTCGATGAGTGTGGCCAATGGGAGATGGCGGAAACTCTCACAGAAGAGATCGTACACGAATCGGTCGTACTTTACCTCGCACTCCTTCATGAAGCCAAACACTTGAGTGATCGAGTTCTCTTCGTGGTTGCCTCGGTTCAACAGCACGTGGCGTGGGTACAGCAGCTTGAAGAGGTAAATGATGATGGCGATCTCCACGCCGCGGTCCCCCCGGTCGACAAAGTCTCCGTTGAACAAGTACGGGTTGCTCTCGGATGGCAGGCCGTTCTCACGCAGGATCAATAGCAAGTCGTCCAGCTGTCCGTGCAAGTCTCCGATGATGGTGATGTGGTTCGCAGGTGCGATCTGGAACTCCACCATCGTCGGGTCCTTGCGGAACAGCACGATGGCTTCGTTGATCACACGCACCACCACGTTACGCGGGATCTTGCGTCCATTGCGACACGAATCGATGAGGCTTTCCACGTTCTTGAGAGTGATGACGTCGTCCAGCTCGTCTCCTTGGACGTACATGTTGGCGATGTCAATGTGGCCCATATCCTGCTGGGACACGGGATGGGGCTCTGCTGGCTTCTGCTTGCCATCGTCCAGGCCGGGGATGTAATTCACTAGAGCGTCCAGGAACAGCGACAGCTCCAGCTGCAGTAACAGAGTTAAAACAAGGGATACAATCGTAAAAAATCAGATTATGCTTGTCAAAACCAATTGATACATGGGCAACGCACCACTTCAGCCTCCTCTCGGTTCTCGAGGTCGTTGAAAAGTTTCCAATTCGAGATAATTTGGTCCTCGGTGGGGGTCGACGCTGTCGAACTGGATGGAGACGGAGGAGGTTCCTGCTGAGGTGGCTGAGGTGGCTCCTGTTGAGGTGGAGCTGCAACATAACGCAATTAAGACTACACGATTCCCCGTACACCAGCACTGCCGCAACTTAAAGTTGCTGTATTTTACCTATTCGCTGCTCGCTGGCTGTGGGTTGCGAGGACTTGCTATTGCTGCAGATTACCAACGTTAATGTTGAAGGTCTCCGCAATGATACAGCCAACATACGTACCCAGTGCCATTCTTGCGTCGCGGATATTTGGGCGCTAGACGCGTGGGAAGCGGCGCGTCTCTCGGGTGCGGGTTCCCATGCTCTGAAGAGGGTTTGTTGCCCATGATGGAGCTGCAGGAAGGGTGCACCTTTGAGGCGGGAGAAGCTCAAATGCTAGTCCGATGAATAACGTCTGACTTGTTTTTAGAGTCGAAATTATGGCGAATCATATTGGTCAGATGGATTATGGCGAATCAGATGTCGCAGATGTTAAGAGAGTAGACCCAATCATAGATGCGGAAACAAGTTAACACAAGATCAAATTTAAATCCAAAAATTAACCAAATGGTCCGAGTTATTCAACAATTTAACTCGAAAACGAAATGCAAATGCTTACTGTTAAGCCACTTGACCATGACGGTAAACGTCGCTGAGATCAGTCCGAGAGCGTCTGGAAGGCCTGCTCCACTTCCTCGTCCAGGCCGCTGAAGAAGGCCTTAAGCTCGGCTTCCGGCTGCTTGGGCAACTGGAACTTGGTCTGGATGATCTTCTGCAGCACCGGGTTCATGGACGTCTTGATCTGCGCCCACGTGACCTTGGCGTCCGGTGGCGAGTCGGCGATGGCCTTCTGGCTCAAGTTGTAGAACAGGATGATGGATCGCAGCATTCCCACACTTTTGACCAATGGACACGTGAAGTCGTAGTCCGAGAAGGCGTTCTGCTGCAGGAAATCTTCGCGGATGATCTTGGCCACTTCCATGATCACCTTCTGGTCCTCCGACAGCGACTCCTTGCCCACCAACTGCACGATTTCCGTCAAATTGTCTTCTTTCTGCAAGATTTCCTGGCACTTGGTACGCAGCGTCGAGTACTCTGGGTCGATCTTGTTGAAGAACGGCTCCAGCACACGCATGTACTTGGTGTAGCTGATGAGCCAGTTGACAGACGGGAAGTGTTTACGCTGAGCCAGCTTCTTGTCCAGACCCCAGAAGACCTGCACAATACCGAGCGTAGCAGCCGTCACAGGGTCCGAGAAATCGCCACCGGGGGGCGACACGGCACCCACGACGGTGACGCTTCCCTCGCGCTTGGGGCTTCCCAGACACGCCACACGACCAGCACGTTCGTAGAAAGCAGCTAGACGAGCTCCCAGGTAGGCAGGGTAGCCGCTATCAGCCGGCATTTCACCCAGACGACCCGAGATTTCACGCAGAGCCTCAGCCCAACGACTGGTCGAGTCAGCCATCATCGACACGTTCATCCCCTGGTCACGGAAGTACTCTGCCAGCGTGATCCCCGTGTAAATCGAGGCTTCACGGGCAGCCACGGGCATGTTACTGGTGTTGGCCACCAGTGTCGTACGCTTCATAATGGGCACTTCACGGTCGTTGATAGTCATCGTAAGCTCGGGGAAATCGTTGAGCACTTCGGCCATCTCGTTGCCTCGCTCGCCACAGCCCACGTACACAATAGCGTCCGAGTTTGAGTGCTTGGACAGAGCTTGTGAGATGACCGTCTTACCACAGCCGAAAGCTCCAGGCACAGCGCACGTTCCACCCAGCACAGAAGGGAACAAGGCGTCAATGATTCGTTGCCCTGTGGTCAGAGCCACGTTGCCCGCCAGCTTCTCGGCTACTGGGCGAGGCTTACGCACAGGCCACATGTGCGAGAGTCCGAGCTTGTGGGTCGTTCCTGTGGTGTCGTCACGCACTTCAAGCACCGTGTCCTTGAGTGTGAACTGCTCGTTGTTGTCGGTGCCAGAGCCGTAGACTTTGACCACAGTTCCGAAGACATTGGGCGGACACATGATCTTGTGCGAGTGCAAAATGTCGTTCTCGTGCACTAGACCGAAGATGTCGCCACCGGAGATGGGGTCTCCCTCACGGAAGTTTACGGGCTTGTAGCGCCACTTCTTGTCGGCGTTCAGAGAGGCTACATCCACGCCTCGAGGGATGTACACGTCCTTGGAGAGGTCGCTAATGGCATGCAGAGGACGCTGGATACCGTCGAAGATATTGTCCACGATACCAGGACCCAGTTCCACTGACAGAGGCTGTTTGCGACGCTCCACGGGGTCTCCCACAGTCAGGCCGGACGTGTCCTCGTAGACTTGGATGGAGGCGTTGGTGTTCTCTAGCTTGATGATCTCGCCCACGAGCTTGTCGTGGCCCACACGCACCTACAACGGATCGGAAACTTGGTTAATTCTACTGTTAGCGTTATTTAAACCTCAATTGGCAACGTACCAGCTCGTACATGGCAGCGCCATGCATGTTCTCGGCGATCACCACTGTTGCAGCGTAGGAATTAGGTTTAAAAAAACGGTCAAGAGACGAATAAGAGGTTCAATAGGGGGAAGAGCGACGTACGCGGGCCTGAGACCTTGTACACGTAGCCGAAGTCGGACTCCTTCTCGTTGTCGCCGAACACATGCGCCATGGCTGCTGCTTGGAAGAGATCTTCGCTCGACTTTTGGCGATCTTTCACTTGCGTTTGGTATGTGAAAGCGGAGCACGACCAGCTACCGGCTTCAAGAGGGACCGGGTGTCAGATTTTGTATGGTAAAGACGGGGTGAAATAGCGGATACTCCCCCATGTTTGGTGCCAGTTGGTCTATTCCAGGCCATTCGCCGAAATAGAACTTTTTCCTCGGCTTTTTTTCATTGGACAATAATTGGTGCAAAAAAACTCAAAAAATAATGTCATTGGCTGTAAAAAAGATCACTTTGGTTGGCATCAAGAGGTGCAGCCATTTGCATATCACTTCGATGGCGGACCAAGTTGAGCAGGTTACAGCGGGTGTGGAGGCCGCGACGTTGAGCCCCAAGGCTGCAGAGCAGTCCAGTACTCCTTCGTTCTCGTATGCGGCGGCTGCAGCTGCTCCGGCGGCCCCAGCTCCCGCTCAGACGACGAACAAGAAGGTTTTGCACTTGATCATCGACTCTGGCGCTATCATCAAGGGCACCAACCTGGCTGTACTGGCTGAAGTAAGTTACCTCACCATAAAATAGAGACAGTGACCATCCGCTTTTTAAAATTTCTGCCAGAAACTCACCACGGTTCATGGTTTTATCTGCTCTTACAGAATTTCTGGACGGTCCCCGATGTGCTGGACGAGATCCGCGATAAGAAGTCGCGCGCCATTCTGGAGCGACTCCCATTCACACTGCGGACCCGCGAGCCGTCGGCTGAGGCGATGAAAGCTGTTGTCAACTTCTCCCGCAAGACTGGAGACTTCACGTACCTTTCTCTCACGGATCTGCGTGTCATGGCATTGTCGTATCAACTGGAAGTCGAAGCCAACGGGGACGACCAGCTGCGCACCAGCCCCGAGCTCTCACAGACTGTCATCCGTGCATCCAATGGCAAGATCGTTGGCGGTTCGCAGACCAACATTCCCTGCAAATACTTCGGCACATCCATGGGCTGCAAGTTTGGAGACGAGTGCAGGTTCACACACGACGAGGCAGCAGCTGCCAGTGCTATGGATGGCACTGAAGCTCCCAAGAAGAAGGTGGACATTCCGTGTCGCTTCTTTAACTCCCCCGAAGGCTGCAAGTACGGCGATGAATGCTCGTTTTTCCACGAGAAGATTGAGAATGAGGAACCTACAAAGGAAGAGGAAGTTGAGCAGCCTGCGGTTGAACAGCAGATCAGCGAGGAGATCCGTAACGCCGACGTCAAGTCCCGAATCATGGGCGGGTTCGCGGCGTCCAGCAACGCTGGCGCTGCTGATGATGACGGCAAGAACTGGATCACCGACGAAAACTTTGCCAAGTTCACAGCGTCTCCGTTCGGCGATGGCAAGGGCCTCGAGGAGATTTCGTCTCGATTGTCTGTTGCGTGCATCACGACGGATTTCTCCATGCAGAACGTGATGCTGCAGATCGGACTGCGTCTCCTGTCGACTGAAGGAATGATCATCAAGCGTGTCAAGCAGTGGATCTTGCGTTGCATCGCGTGCTTCACGACGTCCACCGAGATGGATCGCCTGTTCTGCCCCAAGTGCGGTAACAGTACGATGGAGCGCGTGTCCTACAGTCTCGACCGTGACGGCCACATGACGTTCTACACACGTGCGAATCGCCCCACGAAGCTTTCAGGCACCAAGTTCTCTCTGCCCAAGCCCAAGGGTGGCCGCAATGGCGACTTGCTACTGCGTGAAGACCAGCTGCTGGTCGGTATCTGGGGCCAGCGTCAGCGTCAGCACAAGAAGGTCATGCAGAGCGCGTTCGGCGAGAACGTAGCACACGATCTCGGCGTCAAGGCCGAGAGACAGACAGGAATCCAAGTGGGCTACGGACGCATGAACCCCAACGCCCAGAAGGGCCGCGAACGTCGTGGTAAGAAGAAGAAACACAACTAGACTCTGCGGTCCATTGGACTTTTCGTAACTGTTTGATATCGATCAACATGGGGTGTGGAATTTTATGGGATTATTTTGGCCTATTTGTAGCTTGTGGTGGCAATTGAAGCGGCTGTCGACTAGAACTGACAGTTCTAAACTGAGCTATCGTGGATCACCACAATGCAGAACGCTGACGAGTCTGGATGGGGCTCACCTAAGCATGTGACGATTCTCGATTGTGTTGCAACTGGAGCGCGTATCAACTCGCCTCGAAGCTTGGAAGCGTGTTGTCGGATGGGTTTCAAACCGAGTGAATTGCTCCCCAAGAAGGTCGTGGAGTTTCTGGACCAAGGAGTCAATCGCAAATATTCTTTGGTGGAGAAGGAGGCAGCAGTGCTTCGTCACGAGCATTTCGAGCAGCTCCGACAGCAGAAATTGGAGACTGTACGAGCGGAACGCGAGGCAATTATCAACGGCTTAGGCCCAGCGCCTCCATCGACCGCCTTACTCTCAGGATCATGGAATAGTCCAGTTCCAATGCTGCAGCAGCAAGTGGCTCCTGGTTTTCCGCCTCGACGTATTCAGTCTGCGAGACATTGGGAAGGGAATCCAGAGGAACCAGACGCTTTGGCTGGGTCGACACTATTGCTGCTAGAAGAGCGAAGACTCGCACGGATCAAGATTCGCCAGCAGAAAGATATCCAGAACGCGATAGAAATGGAGGCCAGGCTTGCTCGTCTCCAAGAAGAAAACGCTCGACGTGCTGCTGAAGAAGCTAAGCGACAGGAAGAGCTACAACGCAAGATGAAAGCTCGACGAGTGCAGCTTACGGCTGCGAAACATGAAAAGGAGTTGGCTAAGAAACGAGATGAAGATAAAGAAGCACTAGAGCGTAAAGCTCGCAGACGGTCGGAGGCTGAGCGTGAACGAGTATTCGCGGAGGAAAATAAAGAGAAGAAGCGTATACGAGCGTTAGAAGCAGCACAGCGAGATCTCGAGCGACAACAGAATGCTGAGACTTGGAGAGCACACACTGAAGATTTAATGAGACAGCAGGAAGAAGAGGTGGCTACAGACCGAAGGAGAATGTTGGAAAAGGAACGTCACGTTGCTATGAAGATGGAGAACGCGAACAAACGGAGGCATCAAGAGGCGCTGGAGCGGAGAGAAAAAGCCATTGCACGTATACAGAATGTTACGTATCAGAATGAAGTAACCATTGCTCGTAAGAAGCAGGAGGTGACGGATAAACAAGCAGCAGCAGCTGAAAGAGCCCGAGAGATCGAGAAGAAAACGATAAATGATCTTAAAGAACGCGCTGCAAAGTCCAAGCAAGAGGAACAGGTTCGGCAAAAAAGACTCGACGCTGCACACGCATTACGACAAAAGCATGTGAGTGAATTAGTGACGAAACGTGAGCAGCTCGAAGCGAAGATGGAGAGCACACAACAAGAGCGAGAGAAGGCGCGATTACTGGCACAAGTTGAGCATCAATTGGCGATCACTCAAAAGGAGCAGAACGTTGCAAGGATTCAGCGAATGGAAGCGTATGCACGTGAGCAACTAGTACGACGGATCACATCGGCTGATGCCCGATCGAGAGCAGTCAAGGAGCGGAAGAAAGCGTTGCTAAAGGCTCGACAACAAGTTGCAACGGAGGCAATGATCCGTCGTCATCGACTTGCTGAAGCCGTCGAGAAGCTGCGGACGACGTCGACCAAGTGGGAAAAGATCGAGGAAATTTTGTACGAATTTTGTCAATTACTTATCGGAAACCATGCACTGTTTTGACCTTTTTGCTTGTGTCTTCATTCTTAGAGACCAGGAAGCGCATACTAACGTTACGCAGCAGTCGCCATTGTTGACACAACCAAAGAGCAGCAATGTCGATTAGTAAAACTCACTTTTTTGAATCATTAAAACGTTAAAACTACGATAATTTATGCAGAACGGCGCTAAAACTCGCACGTGCAAAATTACCATTGCGCGTGGCTACCATTTCTTGTCTTGCATTTCTTCATGGGATGGCAACTTCTACCCAAATGGACAGTATTTCCGGCGCAATGCGTTTCTGGCTGCTCGTTCCACGGCGACAAAGAACTTTCAGCAACTTCACACCTTTTTGCTTGATCACGTTCCTGGCGTGTTTGATCTCAGCGAGACCAGTCAAAACAAACACGGCCTTTTCTTTCAGAACATCGCTGCCAGATCGTAGTAACTCCCAAGAGCTGAAACTCCGCCACGCTGCGTGATCTTCTCCCTCGTAGTGTCATCACCGGCCAGTCGACCAGATCGATGGCAGCAAACTGCTGTCCAAACTCTTTCCCAGTGCGCAGCAACTCAATTAAGTCGGAGATGACGCTGTCTTCGGTCATCGCTGTCAACGTGGCGTCGCTGGCTCTACTAAGACGCTCCAAAGCGAATGCGGCGTGATCCTTCAGCTCCAAATCGCCACCGTGAAGCATGTTCACCAGAAGCGGACCCATGCCGAGTTTTTCGACAGCTCTATTGTGGCGTCGGCTGCAACTAGCAATGCAGCCCACCACAAACACTGCATTGTCCAGTAGCTCACCCGTTCCATGTCGTAGTATCTCCACTAATGGGTCCAGCCCTCCGTCCTCCATAATCTCTTCACTGTAGTTTGCGCTGTTCACAGCAACATTGGCCAGTGCACTCGCGGCATTTCGTTTCTGCTCTTCATTCCCAGTACTCAGAAGCTTGATCAAAGGTGCGATCACTCCCTCCTCTTCAAGTACAGCACAGATGCTGCCAATGGTAGCAAGACTAGACAGTGTGGCTGACGCGCTTGTCTTCATCTCGTCCGAACTGGACTGTACGAACTCGATAAGCAGTGGAACAGCGCCCTGTTTCACGATGATCCACGCATCTGCTTCGCTCTCGCAATACCATCCGAGCGTAGCTGCTGCTCCCTCCTTTTGCGCGATACTGCCGTCTCGAAGCAGCCCAACCAGTCCTGTAATACTATCCTCCTTTCCGATACAGATTCCACTAGCTCCAAGACAGGTATAGGCATAAGGAGCAAACGTTTTCTCGACGCTTGTTTCAACAACCAGCAGATCCACGAGATCTGAGATCGCCCCGCCCGCTTCAGCGGCCAGACTATTCGGCTTGTTATCACACGTTAAGCGACCCAATGCATACGCTGCCAGCCCCTTTTCAGCGTTCGATCCAGAGTGCAACGCCTCGATCAGTAGAGTTACAGCCCTTTCGTTTGCAATAACGACTCTGGCGTCGTCGTTGTCAGCCAGATGCCCGATTGTATCCATTACCCACACTGTCAGTCTCTTGTTTTTTTTTCGGTGAGCATGTCCACAAGTAAGGGAAAAAATACAAGAGTTCGGCAGTGTTTGGCTAGCTTTAGCCCCCGCAATTCCAGCGCAGTACATGATCGCCTTCGGCTTCTCTTCTTCTTGACCATTACGCAAGTCCTTCACAAGCGCCGTACACTCGTCCGAAGTGACATCGCGAACAATTCCTCGAGAGCTTCAATATCTCCAGTGGGGATATTGGAGTCAATCACGGAAAGCCAGCGTAAGCAAGACAGCGCACAGATCTGAACCAAGTGGGAATCGCTGTTTTCCACCGCATATGTAAAGGCACCAGCTCCATCCGTCTCAATTATCTCCCTGCGTTGCGTATCATCCAGACATTATTCCAGTAACATGACCAAGGATTTTTCTTGATCTGAGATTCTGCCACGTCAAACTGCATTGACAAGTTCCGGTACTGGGGTATCCGCATGAAATTCCACACGTGAGTTTGGGAGACTAGAGTCCAGCCTCGCCGTGATCCGTTCGCTATTCACTTGAGCACCACATTGGGAACAGAAGCGCGAGTCGGCTACCATCTCTGACGAGCATATACAAGACGTTTGCGAGCTGCCTGAGCTGGTCAGCGATGCTGCTTCGACGAATTGGGCGGAGAGGTGGACTGACGACGTACAAGTCCAACAAGAAGTTCTTGCTGCCACCGTTTGCGACTCTGAAATGGTTTTCAATGAGTTGCAGGACTCGCAGTCCCAAGTCGAAGCCTTGCTAGTGCTCAAGGGTGAGCTGGAGCAACGAGTAGCTTGTCAGGGTGAAGAACATGCTGATCATTCAGGCTGATGACACGGACGATCACTATGGAGTCATCTGTGGTCGTGGATAGAGCTCCGCCGTGGTTTCTCTCGCGACTCGAGCTGAAGATCGAAGACAAACCGTTCGCTCGTGGACCGCTGGGGTCCTTACATCATGCGGTGTGGGGCTTAGGCACGAGAGTGGCCGTGAAGCGCTTCTCAGTGGTGCACACGTACACGATCGTCAAGAAGTGCTGGGCCAGTAAATGTGATGGAGATCGTTCAGTATGGTCATGCGCTTGCACACTCGGAACAGCAGTTCTTTCTTGGAGTACAGCTCCAGAAACTTCATAAAAGCCGTCAACACAGCCACAAATTTCGTACAAGAAGAACCCGCCACGTTGTTTCCGCTTCTCAGCTTTCCATGGACGGATTTCAGCAGGCGGCGGAGATATTCACACACGTGCTGAGCTTCATCCATGCTGGGCCACAACTGCTGGATTGTAAATAATGCCTGAACGATCAACCCCTCGCCAGGGATGACGACGTTCGTCAGCGTCGTCATGACTGGCACGTAGGTGCCTTAGCTTTGAGCGGTAGCTGGGGTTTTGATGAATGGCATCGAGTCGGAGCTGTGGAGCGAGGACTATGGGACGCTGCAGTTCATAGAAGAATTCCCACCAGGCTATACCATTTTATCGTAAGTCAATCTTAATAACGTCCTCCTCTCCTGTCCCTGTTGGCGGCAAACTGCCACTTGCTGAAGTCTGGTTTTGTGCAGCCAGTGAGAGTTTGATTGCCTGTTGCAACTGCTCGTTGTCACTATCTTCACTGTCAGAGATGGTAAGGTCTACAACAGCAGAAGATCCAGCAGAGCTTGCTCCAATGGCTCCGTCATCTCGAAGTTGGTCGGGTGGTTTAGGTCGATCTCGTTTCCGACGCTGTGCTGGAGGAGTCTGATAAAGTGCTTGGATGTCCCCCACAAGAAAGTACCCATCTTCATCTCCACCTGAAGAGAAAACGACAGGAGCTGAGGACGGGATCTCGAGCGTTGGCCAGCCCGAGCTCTTGTCATCGCCATCATGCTCTTTCTTCTGCTTCTTGTAGCTATCATTTCCAGTTTCAGATAGCGGGGAAGTCTGCTTCCCCGCACGCGGAGATTTTGTTTCAGCACGAGCCGGGGTTTTCGAGTTCACGCTCTTGGACTCACCGTCCTCCTTTACCGCAGGGAAAAACTGCTTCACACTCGGTGCAGCCTTCGCTTCCATGTCTTTCTTCTTCATTTTCTCCTCACGAGCAAGCGCTCTCTCCTTCTTCTTCGCCTGCTTGGCTGTGAACTCCGCAGGCTCCTTGATTTTAGTGTAGCTGCCACCACAACTGCGTTCGTGGTCAGCCCACCAGCGATCTGTTGGCCCAGGAGCTCGGTTCATTGACCTCTTGACAAGGCCAAAGTACGGTTGAGTGTGTCGACACGGACCCTGCAGTACAAACAAGAAACTGTCAAGTAAATTTCAGCATCTACAACCTTTACTTCGACTCCAAACACACTCACATTGCACTGCCACACGTGCTGCCGATATGAAGCCACTTCGTCGTGAAACGTGTGGAAAACCGTGATCTTCGTCTTCGCAGCTTCATTGATCCGATTCATGTGGGCTTGGAAAAGTGATCCGTGGTCGTCGTGGTCACGCACGGGCGTCGCAACGAACACGTACGCGTGGATCATCTCGTGCTGCTCGACAACGACACAGTCAAACACCGAATCCAAATTCAATAGCTACTGCAAATAGTACACAGACTCGTACCAGTAGAGAGTTGACCATGTCACTGCGTGGTCGAAGCTTTAGTAATGGTTCACTGGAAAAAAAATAGTGACAAGAAGAATAAAACAAATATTCCATAACCTTAAAGGTTCAAAACACCTTCGTACCTCAATCGAATCGAACAGAAACCGCTGCGAGGCTGGAAGCTGCACAGTCCTGCACTGTAGCACAACGATGAAATTATTTCTTAATTAATTGGTTGTCTTCGAATATCTCGACGTACCAGAGCGTCATGCGTTTGCTCCACTTGACCTCACAGCCGGCCAATCGACCTTCGAAGAACATGCGGTTGTACTCCTACGTACGATGTGGTTTTGTAAGATATCATGGACATCTAATCTACTACCGGTAACCAAATGAGGCGAGTCTGATACGTACTTGGAAGAGTGAGTGCAAGTCTGGGTTGGGGTCTAAGTGCGGAAAATCGTCATTAAACGCCCGAAGAAGCAGTAGAACGGGAGTAGGGAGAGACATATACCTAGATACTCGTTCTCTGGGGCCAACAGATCGCACCGCTGCGTAGCCAGTGTGTCTCCACGAGCTGTAGCGACGGCGTGGGCTAACGCCATTTTTGGCAGAAATTCTACTGCCTCGCTATTTTTTTTCTACAGATGTAATTTTTAAGAAAAATACATAAGAAGATTCTAGATTCAGAAGCTAAATTTTGCTCAAACTTGATATTTGGAAAAAGGCAGTGAAAAGAAAGCGGGCCTTGTTCATGGCAACTGACGAGTGTCGAGTGTCATATTCTCTTAGTTGCCATTTTTTAAAATGGCAACTTTTTAAAATTAAAGACGTCTGCATCGTTTGATCAGGATAGCCTGCATCTTCAGGGTGTTTCTCACGTATTGTCACCAGTCGCTGCACCTTAAGCAGCATCTCGCGTCGCACCTCTTGCATCTTCTCCTCGATAGCTCGCTTCATCTCGAGCTTTGTCTTTTGCAGCTCATCCGTCACCTCGCGCTTCAACTCGAGCTTTATTTCCTCCAGCCTGATCTCCATCTTGCGCTCCAGCTCTTTCACCTCGTTCTCTACCGCCGCCGCCACGCCACCTTAAGCATTATCTCGGCGTGTATCGCGTCGGCCGAAACTGGTTCGGGCTCCGCGCGATGTCCCTCGTTTGTAGGTGACTCTATAGTCAGGTGCAGTGTCGGCCGCTGCCGAGCTTCGATCTGTCCGAAGTTGATGAGTTGCTGTTGATCCACGGTGCTGTGCTGGTAGTGTTGCTCTTTGCCGGAAGATTTCAAAGTGGCAAAAGGAAACTTGATGACGCAATGTAGCCATGATAGCAGTGGAGTGACTCACTACACAACACACAGTAATGCGTAAGTAATTTCCAATGAGTCAGAATCCAAATGTCAATAGTAGTGACGTCAAGATTCGTCGAGCGCTCCTTCATTTCCTCCATTCCGATCTCCAAGTAAAGTTGAATAGCTGAAGACTAAAATGCTTATCAATCAACTTATCGTAATGTGTCCTTCCTTGCCTACTAAGTATTACTTTGTCTACCGAATCTGTTTCTCGATGACAAGTGCTTTCATCTCGGACAGGTACAGCGGGTTCACTCCAGCCTCAACAAGCTCACCAACCTCCTCCATACGAATCCTCTCGAGTTTTTCCAGCTCCCTTGCATATTCCTCCTTGAGTGCTTGGCCTTCCTCTTGTTTCTTGATAAAGGTGAGCTTCTTCAAGCGTTCCTTCTCTTCGATTTGCGATTGCAACACACGACGATGAGCCATGCTTGCCAACTTGCGCTTCTCGTCTTCCTCCCTGACTCGAGCCTTGTCCGACTCGACCTGTACCATGATCGAGTCGTACTCACGTTGCTGCATTGTCGCCTCTTTTACGCGAGCCCGCTCACGATGCAGCGCCTGAGCTTCACGAGCACGTCGCAACTCCTCCATCTCCTCTTTGTGCTTCCTGGCCAAGGCCATGTCGGCTTCACGTGCATGTCGTTCACGCGCTTCAGCAGCTCGCTTGGCACGCAGCTCATCCAGCTCTGCCTTTTCATTGGCCATTTTCTCCTGCATCGAGCGCAACTTGGCACAGCGCAGCTCTGCCTCGTGTCGTCTTTGTGCTTCTTCTTCTTCACGCAGCTTGAGATCCTCGGCTTTCTTCATTTGATACGCATACACGGCATCTTCCTCTTCTTTAATCTTGCGCTGCACCTCTTGTCTGCGCATCAGTGTATCCTCGTTGAACCTTTTGATCTCCTCCATGGAGCGTTGAGCACGCAAAGCCTTCGCTTTCTCCTTCTCGGATTCTTCTTCTTGGTGGCGCTGAATCTTTGCCAACATTTCTTGCGCTTCCTGGGCAACCATCTCGCTGTCTTTCTGACGTTGATGACGACGACCTTCAATCTGGTCTTCCAGGACTTTGCGGTCTGCGTATCTCTTCTGCTTCTTCACTTCATCGCGATGTTCTTGTCGTTTCAGACTTTCAAGTCGCTCGATCTCCATCAAAGTATTCATCTTCTCGTCGTACACATGGTGCTCTTCTTCCAGTTCCTTCTTCAGCTTGAGCTGTTGGTCACGGATCGTAAAGGCTTGAGCGCGAGTACCCAGCGTCTTCATCAGCTTCACGCTATCATGCATTTGGTCTTTCAGTACTCGAGCGCGACGCAATATTTCCTGTTTCTCGGCTGAGAAGATCTGCTCAATCTCGCTCTTGGGGGCCCGTAGTGCTGCATCCTCACTGAGCTTTAGCATGTGCTCCTTCCGAGCTTTCGACGTCAGTCTTTGGTGCTCCTGATCCGCCTCGCGCTTGGCCTCCAGCGCCTCCAAATCAGCAGCAGTAAAGATTTTCGTCTCTGCTTTAATGCGTTCTAATTCGTCCTCGGGTAAGACCACGATCGGGGTCTTTGTCACCATTCTCTTTCCTGTTCGTTTAGTAATAGGGAGACCAAGTGACGGCGTGTCCTCATGTCCATTTGCTTCTTGGTTCGATGAAGCACTTGCATGGGCACCAACGATATCCCTGTCAATAAGATGGGGTAGTTCGTAAGAGATCTCTAGCCACAGAGACTAAAAACATGCAAATTGAACAAACCTTCCAGCTTGAAGTGTGCGGTCATTCTTGCGGTTCTTGGCCAATTGGTTCTTCTCCCCAAAAAGCGTGTCATCCACCTGAGGTATATGTGCTACGCGCCGGTAACGTCTAGATCCACCACCGCTGTGGGGCAATGAGCTGCGACTCGAGGCCGAGTGTGTTCGCGCGCTTAAACTCATTGGTACAGTCACTGGCTCCCTGATCAACGACAATTCGCTGCGGTGAGCTCTGCGCCAATGACAAGTATAAATACCAACCACGTGAAAATTCTCTCATGAGTTTCGTGCATCTCCGCTATAAACAGCAGCCAGAAGACAATGACACACCGAAATAGGCGATGCAAATACAGTATCAATTTTATCCGTATCCAGCGCGTTTCACGACAATTAACTCCATTTAGCCTGCATTTTTTCGAGCCTCCATCATCTGAATAATTGTCGGCGCTTTGCATCTCGTCTCATCTCACACAAAGCCGCCAGACTACAGCGCCGACAGCTTAATGGCCTGTTGCAGCGTGAAGGTTTGTCCAGCCGGGAGCTTCTGCTGTTCACTGACGCGACCAGGCTCGACGCAGAGCATGGTGGGGTACTCGTCATCTCCGAAGTCGCCCATACTCTTGGCCTTGTCGATCCACGGGTTCCACACAACCACGTCGCTCTGCTGCGCCGTGTGCGTGGCGCCGCTCTTGATGAAGGCCTCCTTCTCGATAGTCACAACCTGTTCCTTGCCATCCGCACGTTTCATACGCACCACGACGGGCGAAGGAGCGTTAGCGTAAACGCTGTCCGTCTCCTGGTCGAAGGTCAACACGTCGCGCTCCTCGGTCTTCTCCTGATCCGCAACCTTGTCGTGGTACGTAAGGCCCTTGAGCCCCTCGACGACGACGCCTCGGTCACGCACATCGTCGGCCGATAGGTACGTGTGCAGCAACGCCTGGAAGGCGATCTCGCCCTCCGATTTGTTCTGGATGTGGATGGCCGTAGCCAGCGCATTCGCGAATAGTTTAACCTCATACACAAGTCCAAAGTCGTGCGGGTACATGGCCTTCATCTCCTCGGAGACATCGAGCGCAAAGGTGGCGACTGTGGGACTGTTGTCGTCACCTACAGTCTGATCGAGTTGGCTCAACTTCCAGTTGTTGACACGTGCGAAGCCGTGGTTGGGAAATCCCTCGGCGGCGCCGAAGACCGGGAACACAAGCGGGATTCCGCCGCGGATGGGCTTACTGCCGTCTAGCAGAGCCTTTGACGACACGAAAAGCACATTTCGCTCGGGCTCTTGAGTCGCGTAGAAAGAAGTGACAGTAGCGCCGTACAGATACACCTCCGCGCGTGAACCAGAGGGGTGGCGCAGCTCAATGACCGACTTCTTCGTAGCACTCATTCTTCGAACAGGGAAGATGAGAAATGCTGACGGAACTACCTTGTTCTGTGACATATTATTGGACAAAATAAGAAATTTTTCGGCGAACCAGAGAATTCGAAGTGCTTATCTTCAGCGTATCCACTATTTCCAGCGTGGTGGCTACACCATGATGCCGACGAAGGCGTTGGGTTGGTGCAGCGTGCGGCGGTGGCTGGCTGCGTTGCTGGCACTAGGCTTGCTATCCGTCGGGTTATTGTCGTACCGCATGACGTCGCTGTCCTCGCTGTCTTTGCCTCAATTTCGAGATTTCCATCGGAATCCGCGACCTCGGACGTCTCCACCCACCAACATGTTGATGCGCACGATTGGCAACGCACTGCCGCCACGTCATGATCCCTTGAGGGCACTGCAGAATCTTCGCTTTACTTTGGAACACGAACAATTGGAGGACAATGAACTGACCCATTGGGTGCTCAACCGACTGGCGGATGAAGAAGTCGCTCGACAATTCCGGGATTTGTTGGTAGAGTTCGGCGCCGAGTTCACGGAGCTTCCGTTGAATATAAGCGAGTACGCACAAGCTCCATTCCATGTGGTAGTCGAGGACCATGGCGTGGATCAGGTGCATCTAGAAGCCTCGGGTGAGGACCAGTGGACTAAGAACCAGAATATCAACGCCGTGTACGGCAGCAAGAACCGATACGCGCTGGGGATCAACGTGGCGCGGAACGCCATGTTAGATATCGCAAGGAATAGTGGGGCGAAGTGGTTGCTGCCCTGGGATCAGGCTTGTTTCCTGACTCGCGAGGCTTGGGGGCAAATCAAACACGATCTGGATAACGCGTCGCCGGACCAAAAGTACTTCATTTCATTCATGGATCGTCTGCAGGAAGAAAATGATGTTATCTTTACTTCCGGTTTTACGGCCAAGCCGTGGGTGGAGCCGCAAATTATACTCCGAAACGATAGTGTTGAACGCTTTGACGCGCAGCTCCGATACGGTCAGCGAGATAAGGCTGCGTTGCTTATTCGGCTGCAGGTGTCAGGCGTTTGGGACGGCTGGGGTTGGAGTTCGTGGGAGCGGAGACGAGCCTACGCGAACATGTCAAAGGATGTTGCTGGACCTGAAATGGTGCCCAGGACAGGATACGTGTGCGGTTATACTCCGGATTGGTATCTAGTGTTGAGGCGAACAACACTTCAGCAGGTTTTTGGCGCGAAATACGACGTGCAAAAGGCGTGATTGCGTTGTTGGATACGTTGGAGGAGCGGGTGATGCGAGAGATTTATGATTACCACTCAGACAAACTTCTCGTTTACGACGAGACTTTGCTACAGAAGTTCAAGGAACAGGCAGACACTGATGATAACAAACAACTTATGTCATCGCTTATAAATGATGCCGATCACGCTTTATTTTTGTCGAAACCCTGGACAGTTACGAGTAATGAGGTCCTGGATCCGGGGCGTGATCCCAATGTGTTCTCGAATTTCTTCGATTATAAAGACGATACACTTGATGACGGTGAAATGCTCCGAGAAATGGCCTATAATACCACCGCGCTCACCTTGGCGTGGCGTCTAACAGATAACGATCAGTATGCCAAACAAGCAGCAGCCTTTCTACACAACAGTCTCGCCAATTCGACCCCGCTTTCGCCAAGGAGGAGAACCACGGCATCTCCAGATAATTGGTTTTGCCCGATGTGTCAAGTTTGAGAAAGATCATCCCATAGCAAAAGCGGCTGCGGAGCGTCTCTTTACCTAGCCTGAAAAACCTGCGCTCGTTGCGGTAAGAATGTACCATGTATTTAGAGAGAACGCTTTGTAATTGTTGAATGCGGTGTGTAAAACGAACCTACCAATCGGTTTGAAAAGGATAGTATCTGTTTAAGGAGGGTTGTGTGAACAATTAAAAATTACGTAAAGCATGCGACAAAATATCCGCGGCTACATTATTCTATTTTTCATCGGATTTTGTAGCTACAAAACCGCAAATGTAGAGGCTTAAGTTCGCACAGCGCCTACAAACTGCAAAATACACTGCAAAATGCAAGTGCAAAGCGTCTCTTAAACCCTCTAATAGCCTTTCAACCTTGTTCATTTTTTATGGGCCACTAAGTGAAAAAAAAATGTAGATAGCGCTTTTTATTTGGTGAGATACATTGCAGTCTAGCTGACGATCTGTCTGTCTAGCAGAAGATAACGGTATCATTATAAAGGATGGATACAAGTTAGCGATTTACTGTACATATGGGTAGTGAGTGATTCTACTACTAGTAGTAGAATCTTTGGGATTACAGTTTCGACAGAAGTTTTAATAAAATGGGGACAGCGGGACCCCCTCCCGCACGCCCCCCATTTAAAAACGTCGGTATTCAGAAAAAATTTATTGTGGGCTTGTACAAGATCCTATAAATATCCTTCTGGACTTCCATTTCCAGAGTCTAGCAGCTTCCACAATACTACTAGCAGTAGCTTCCACAATACTACTGTAGTATCCCCTAAAAGAACGTCCAGAGAGGGAGAGAAAGGAGTCTATTTAACTACGTTAGTTATTAGCTTCCTGGTAAAGTCCAGCTAAAACGCGTTACCTACCATTCTGGACAACAATACCTCAGCTAGTGCTCTGGTGTCCTTGAATCAATTGCCGAAGCACCTCAAAGAGACCCCGAGAGCACCCATGCTGACAGCGCGGCAGCGACCGGCTCTGCAAAATGGAAGCCAGGGTGCCTACAAACGAGCAAGAATATTTCTTACTATTTTAATAGTACTAAAATACAAAACAGCCTGTAATGAAAGCGCGTACAAACACTTTCTGAGTGTTCTGCGGAGGAAATTGACGCTGGTTAAAATTGTGGCGATGCAAAAACCTAACATCTAGAGTCAAAAGCAAAATACATGGTACATTTTTACCGCAACGAGCGCAGGCTGTTCAAACTAGGTAAAGAGACGCTCCGCAGCTGCTTTTGCTATGGGATGATCTCTCTCAAACTTGACACATCGGGCAAAACCAGTTATCTGGAGACACCGTGGTTCTCCTCCTTGGCGAAAGCGGGGTCGAATTGGCGAGACTGGTTGATGGCGTTGCGGTGAAGATTGGCGAACCGGAAGCGTCGAGCGCGCCAGTCGGCGCCATCCTCGCTCTGGTAGTGCAAGGAACTGTTACGCTTGCTCTTGTCGAAGCACACGTCTGGGTTGTGCAACAGGTAGCGGCTGGCCGAGGCACCGGCGGCCACGGCGGCGAAGCTGCAGATGATGACGACGGGGAAGGTGCCGCTGTCCGTGGTCCAGAGCTTGAAGAGGCCCATGCTAGAGCGAGCTGCTTTGGCTGACATGGTCGTTAGGAGTGTGGGGGAGTTAACTTGGGTGCTTAATGGAGTGCAAACTGTGCAATGAACTCTTGTCGAAGGTAGGATTCGGTATCTGTCGAAGAGTTTTGGTGATCCAGCGCCACGTACTTGAACTATGCAAATGACATGTTTGCTATAGACACGCGATCCGCTGCGTGTCTAAGTTTAAAAAATCCTAATGATCTGCAAGAAATAAAAATAAAAATTGACCGAACTCATACCGGTTGGATGTTGTTGTCGTACCGGTTTTTCGTTGGGGATATCGCAAGAAAGACATTACAGCTTGTAATTTACAAGCTGCCCTTGAAAAGCATTTACTAACAGTTTTCAGTTGTTTTTGGCACGAATCTTCCGTCCATCTGATACCAAGCATAACCGGCGGAACGCACGATTTGCGCTTCAACTCCGGAGCCAACTCCGATCGATGTCCGCACCTCATTTCCCTGCAGCGACGGTGCCACCACCACTCTGACTCACTACTCCAACACCGACTATCTGACAAACGTTGTACATACATATGAGGACCCTTTTTTCAAAAGTATCATTATCGCTATTTTGAGGTTTTTCGCTAGGGCTCGCCAAAGATTGGGACAGCTGTACCCTCAAATCCACTCTGATTTTGCAAACAGCCACAAAAAGAACACGACTGACAATAGTGATTGTATGAGTTTTCACTCGATAAAAACCGCCTTTTAACATGCTATGAGAGCGAATTAGGCACTTAATAATGTCTAAAAAGAAAAGGCATTTTTTTTGTAGATTACAGTTAAGCAAAATTTTGAAAATTTGAATTTTTTGACCGAGATATTTTTTTTGACGGGCTTATTACTCAGGAACTTATTAAGCGGTTTTAGAAGTGGAAGGGCTCAAAATAAAGCTGAAACGCCGTAGATTATCGTACTGCCCATAGTTGAAAAACCTCAAAATAGCGATAATGATACTTTTGAAAAAAGGGCCCTCATATAGTCGTTTATTTAGTCGAAGTGGCGTTGTTACAGTAAACAGAGAAAAAAAATGTCAAGCTTCATCTGAGTGCTGTTGCTCGGTTGAGGGGGGGGGGGACTTCGTCGCACTGCGAACAGCATCCGGATACCGTTACGCAGATCACTTCTCCACATGTTTCACGAACCTATCGACTTGCAGGATACTGGTTCGGCGTGAAGTAACAATATTAAAAAAATACTTAGTACCGGTCTATGGACCAAAATTACTTCAGTGTTCAAAGAAACGCGTGTGCGTATCTCTACCAAAAGGTCCGAAGTTCAAACAGCGCTTGTATGGCGATCCCGGTGGAATTTCTTATAGCGGTCTCCCTTCCGCAGACATCGATCTCTGAAGTTAAACGCAAGACCGACGCTCCGCGTATCGCTTGCATCGGCCAGACGTGTGGTCGAAGACAAAAGAGCGACGGCATGATGAATCGTCCATAGGATCAGGAAGCCGACAAGAGTTCATTGCACAGTTTGCACTCCATTAAGCACCCAAGTTAACTCCCCCACACTCCTAACGACCATGTCAGCCAAAGCAGCTCGCTCTAGCATGGGCCTCTTCAAGCTCTGGACCACGGACAGCGGCACCTTCCCCGTCGTCATCATCTGCAGCTTCGCCGCCGTGGCCGCCGGTGCCTCGGCCAGCCGCTACCTGTTGCACAACCCAGACGTGTGCTTCGACAAGAGCAAGCGTAACAGTTCCTTGCACTACCAGAGCGAGGATGGCGCCGACTGGCGCGCTCGACGCTTCCGGTTCGCCAATCTTCACCGCAACGCCATCAACCAGTCTCGCCAATTCGACCCCGCTTTCGCCAAGGAGGAGAACCACGGTGTCTCCAGATAACTGGGTTTGGCCGTTTGTCCCAGTTTGGGCCTGATCATATACCTTTAACGAAGTGGGTGCAAGAGTGTACAATTGTACTCGCTTCTGAAGATAAACATTCTGCGTAAACTTTACTGTTTAGTAATAAATTTGTTGTGTTTTTAGTTTAGTCCGATGCTGAGCATAGCGAGCTGGTCCTCCTCCACTTCCATCTGCTCTTCGGTGAGGTCTCCCCAGCCCTTTGACAAACAGTAGAAACGACGGCGAATTGACCCCAGCACCTCGATGCGAAAGCGGCAGTACCACATGAACTTGATCAGAACGGGCTTGAGCTTGCTTGCTTTACGACGAGCAGTGCGGACGACAAAAGCGGTGCGATAATCATCCAGCAGCTTCCGGTGGAAGCGGCGTCGACGCCAAACCAGAGTTCGAAGTGACTCCTTAATAGCTGGGTAACAGCGGAACACAAACCTGTGTCGTAGCGTCAGCTCAGCGTCCATGAGCACCTTGCGGAATCGTCGCTTCCAAATGAACTGGCGCAGCGTTTCACGGAAGACTGGGTGGGAGTTGTTGAGACTGTGTAGAATGGCTGACTGGCGAAGTTCCCGGTGGTCCTCACCGACAGCGCCCTGGAAATTGTAGTGCCACGAAGACCAGTAGTTATACATCGTCGTGTCAAAAGGGTCCACTGGGAGCAACTTTCGCTGGTGCAGCTTTTTGACGCGCAGCTCGTCGGTCCAACTCATACAGAATCCGCAAACACACCAGACGCTGCTGCACCCGTCAACTTTGACTATCATTACACGGCAAGAGCGACACTCGATGATATCTTCATCGGTGATCATGTCCTGGTCCTCCTCTTCGCACGCGCACGGCGTGCTTTCATCATACATTGTGCGCTTGCAGTTAAAGCAAGCAAAGAATCCGCAGCAACGAGTCACGACACGGCGGTGGATGCTGTGGTAGGCCAATAGTAGCGTCGCTCGGCGTTCCTCGTCCTGAATGCGCGGGAGTACTTTGTGAAGAAGGCAGTTGGTCTTGGAAGTAGGAAAGCTGTCGGAGATGTAGCGGATCACATCGCGTGCAGTGGTACTCTTGTTGTGGCGGCAAAATCGACGGACTACGCGTCGAATCTCTGGGATGCGAGCTTTCTCGCTGGGTCGGAGTGTAAGAGCCACAGCGTTAGCGAGATCTCGAGATGAATCCTGGTAGAAATCCGGTAGTTGTGTGTATTGTGCGTTGTGGCAGCCCGGGCACGTGAAGTTGCACGAGGCGCTGCACAGCTGCCAGTATCGTTGAGTCAGTAGTTCTGTTGTTGCTGCTTCGGGATCGAAGCAGCGAATCCATTGCTGCTTATTTACTGCAACAAGGCAGACTGGACAGCGAATCTTGGGTAGTGCACCGGTGTACGGGACTTCCATGGCCAGTAGCAAGTGTCTTTCCAGGCATGACGTGCAGAAGACTGCGGGGCAAGTAGTCGAGCAGAAGTGGGTGACTATTTTAATGGTCGTTTGGTCCTTCGACGTAAGCTCTTCCAGGCAGATTTGGCAGGTGACGGGGCCAGTGTCAGTGCAAGTTTCCTCTCGAATATCTGGAACTGCGTTGGGTGCCATGACAGTTGGTTGTGGCGTGCAAAATGTGAAGTGGGTAGACTAGTAGACGGATGCAGCAAATGTATCCATGATAAGACCTTCACTCATGATGAGTGTGAGTATCAGATGTCTACGTTTGTTGAAGCTTATTATACCACCTACTTGATGTAAAGCACTTCATCCCCAGCATCAGGTTAGATGGATCGCTTTGTGAGGTTTTGAATTTGCGTGTCGTCGACGCTCGACGACACCCTCAGGCCTTACAGTTTCGAGTTAGATAAAGTGGAATCTTGCTCGATCGCGGTTCCCGCCGTCGGGGTCAGGACGGTGGCCCTCGTCGTTGCGCTCATTTCCAATGCTCCATCTTTTTCTTCTCCAAAGCCGTCACTTGCCTTTGGTCGACGCTACTGCTACTACTTGCTTGGCCTTGTTTCGTCGTCCATTTGAGCTCGCGATTCCCTTTTCGCGAAAGAACTGGTACATTGTCAATGACAAATTGTCATCCACCTCAATGATTGAGTTAGACTTATCATCAAATAGTATAAGTGCTCTGACACGTACTATATTAGAAATACCCTATTTTAATAATACAGGGCGTGAAATTGATATCGGATATCGCACTTAGTCTGATTTTGGCGCCAACTGCAACAAATCTGTTCGCAATATCGGAAGAGTTCAATGGACACGGCACACACCCCAAGGCGCAAGCGGCGGCGCCTGGAGTCGGGTGCGCCCCGGCGCGGCGGCAAGAAGTCGTCATCCTCATCCTCATCGACCAACCGCACTCCCGGATCGGGAGGCAGCGAGTCCAAAATCGTGTGGAAAGACTCGCCCGCGGACAAGCAAATCAAAGTGTCAGGTACAGGCAAAATGGCCGTCCGAAGGGAGATGCAGGGGTTTGTAGGTCGACTAGCGCGTGCCAGTCAGCAATCACCTCCGTCTACCAGCGAAGAGGAGAAGAAACCGAGTCGAGAACGGGTCCGCACGCGTCGGAAGGCCGCGCCGTGTGAAGAGGAGAAAGGTGGCTACATATTACTACTCTTTGGAGGTGTCGTATGATTAACTAGAGCTCGCTACTTGTTGCAGCGGCCTCGAGGCACTTGATGTTCAGCCCTCCTGAGAGAGGCACTACAGGACAGAGGACACCCAATACAGCCAGGAGGAGACGATCGACCGAAAGAGGAGACTCTCAGGACGAGCTCTTCAATGTACTGGACCAGATGGAGCAGAAATACGCCAGTCCCGACGTGGCCTTGCCTCTAACAGACGCCACATCATCGTTAACTACTAGGAAACCACAGCATTATCAACAGCAGCCATCGCTACCGCCATCCACAGCAGCTTCTGCTTCGACCGACGACGTGAATATGACGCCCACTCCAGCTCCGAGCTATTCATCGACCGGGACACAATCGCCACGCTCACTACGGACACAGGATCCAGGAAAAACACAGGAAAGGACTAGAAACCAGGTGATTGCCGAGCCTCTAGTGGCAATTAAGGAACAAGGAGCTCGCAAAACACCGGACAAGCCGCCAGTGGTCGACGTGGACCCCTTTGATGACTTGACGGACGAATCCTGGGCGTTGCTGGACCAGTTAGCAAGCCAGAGAGCTCCCGTTGAAGCCAGTCCAGCACAGTCGCAGTCACAGACGGAGATCGTGTCGTCGCAGAACCTCGCTCTGACCCCTCGGCCCATGCCTTCAGCAGTGTATACTGAGACGAAAAGACCTCCTCCTGTGCCTCCAGCTTACGATCCAGCGTCAGTGGTGCGGCCAATGCATGTCACGGGCGCAGCTCCGCAGCTAGAAGCCCCCGAAAGCTTCAAGCGCTATTTGGTGCTCGAAGTGGATCGCGACCTTGTTAACCGCTCGCTCCTTTTGCGCCTGTTAGATGACCAAGATGCGCAGCTGGAGGCTAAGCTGAGTGACGACTGGTATGAGGTGCTTGTTGAAGCGGGCGATACGATCAACATTGTATTTACTGAGCAGGACAAGGCTGGATTCTTCTCGCAAGATGGATACAAACCATCAGCGACCCAACCGTTATCGAGGATACTCGTGGATAATTCCCACAACGTCGTGGTAGTCCACCCTGATATTCTGGTACGTTAAGTGATACATTTCCACTTTTTTCATTAGGCTGAAGCTTATGTTACTCCACACGCGACGTCCTTGCAGGTATCACCCACCAGAGTGACGACAAGTTTTGGTTGTTTGAGACGAGCAGTTCTTCAGGAAACGCTCGCTGTCAACCGTCCAACGAACAAAAAGGCGTTTCTGGGTACATTAAAGCACGACCTCTTCGAGCACGCACTTCTCAATGGCTTGAACAACGCTGAGGCCCTTCTTGAAGCAGCCAAGCGAATCGTGAATTCCAAGTACGTTCATGGAAAGTCGGGGACGTATTAATCGTTTGTTTTTGACACTTTATTGCGTGTGTGAGCAGTATTCTAGGTCTGGTGGAGTGCGGGCTAAACGAAGAAGAGGCATTTTCTGAGCTTCAAAAGGTGGTGGAAGATTATCGATTGTGGGTAAACGGAGCGGTGCTTGGACCTGGAATTCCCTTGAACGAGGTTCCGCCGAAGAATGGATCGAAGACGCGCGTGACCCGCGTGTTATCCACAGAGGAAATGATGTGGTCGATTAAGTGGGGACTAAAAGGTGCCACGGATGCATCAGTGGAAGGGACTATCATATACCCGGGGAGTGGAAATGGCGAGCGCGCCGGAAGCGTAGTTCTGCCTCTCGAGCTGAAGACAGGAAGCAACAAGTATGCCGGGGTCGAGCACCAGGGTCAAGTGATCCTGTACACTCTACTACTTAATGAACGCTATCGACAACGGTGTCAGGATGGACTACTCATCTACGTTCCGCCCATCGAGACCAACCGTATCACAGCCATGGCGACTCATGTCCGTGGGCTCATCATGGCTCGCAATCGTTTCGCCAGTGCTATGGCTAAAGTCAAGTCTATCGGGAGCGCTAAATCTGCTCAGGTATTCCCGGCGATGATACGCAAACGCAGAGATTGCGAGCGCTGTTTCCAAGTTGACGAGTGTGTATTGCACCACGCAGCGACAGAAAATGGCACGGAAAACTCGAGTGGTCTGGATGAACTCTTCACTCTGATGACGAAACATCTACGTGAAGCAGATTTAAATTATTTCAAGCAGTGGAATCGCCTCATTGATCTGGAGCAGCAGCATGCCGAGAAGAATCTTCGTGCTCTTTGGCTACAAGCTGGCTGGAAACGCGAGCAGGCTAAGGAGGGAAGCACCTGCATTGCGAGTCTCAAAATGGTATCTGATGCGCCTGCGATGTCCGAGTCTGGAGCGAAACGAACGCTGCGTTTTGTCCGCGATCGGAGGAAGCGCAGAGATAATGGAGAGAGCGGGGTTAACTCACAGCCAACATCGTTCGCAGACGTGCGTTTCCGAGTGGACGAGCGTGTTATTTTGTCGGCAGAATCGCTGGACGGAAAGAACTTGCTGGTTCATGTGTCACGTGCTACTGTTCGCAAGATTGAACATGGACTTATCACGATCGAGTCACGTCAAAGTATCCCGTCGATCGTGAAAAGCGGCCAGTCTGTCGTTGGGAAGGAATATACCTGGAGACTGGACAAAGACGCCATCATGAGTGGCTTACGACGCGCGAAAGAGAATCTCGTGCAATTATTTATTGGACCTCCGCCGGAGGTTATTTCAGCTGGAACAGCCTTAATGAACCGACCGGAATTACAGGTACGCATGGCCTCGATGGTCTCCTCAGGTAGTAGTGGCGAGGGCGACCACAAAGTATCAGGTGCAGGCGATACAAGAAGAAGAAACTTGATTGTGCATCTCGCTCGTCCGCACTTTAAACCTTGTCGAGTAACGGATGTCATTACTCAGCGATGTCGAGACTGTGCTAAGGATGACCATGACGGTAGTGTGGCAGCATACGGTCAATCCTTGTTGGATGCGTTCTTCGCATTGAACATCGATCAGCAGCGAGCTGTTCAACGTGTACTGAGTTCTCTCGACTATGCGTTGGTGCTAGGAATGCCGGGAACAGGCAAAACAGCGACAATCGCGTACACTGTTCGGGTGCTGCTCTTTCTTGGGTTTTCTGTACTGGTAACGAGCTACACTCACTCGGCTGTGGACAATCTACTGTTGAAGCTGCTCGCGTACAAGACCCCCATGCTTCGGATCGGCAACACGGCTCAGGTCCATCCCATGATTGCAGACTTCACACTCGATCGACAAGCTGAACGTGAAGGGATTTCAAGCGTCCGAGCCATGGAAGCCAAAATGGTGAATGCACAGTTAGTGGGGTGCACGTGTTTAAGTGTGAATAGCCACGTGCTCTTTGCAAAGCGGCGGTTCGACTTCTGTATCGTCGATGAGGCCACTCAAATCACGCAGCCTATTGTCCTAAGTGCTCTGCGTTGCGCCGACACGTTTGTACTCGTGGGGGATCATTATCAACTCCCTCCGCTGGTAGCAAACGCCCAGGCGCGCAAAGAAGGCATGGATGTGAGTTTGTTTCGAAGGCTGGCTGAGGCTCATCCAGACGCCACGCAGCAACTGTCTTACCAGTATCGAATGAACAGAGACATTATGCTGTTGGCGAATCGACTGGTGTATGGCGACAAGCTCAAGTGCGGATCGTTCAAGGTGGCTTCAAACTACCTCAAGATACGATGGCAGCGGCAAGACTCTATCGGACAGAAGCTAGTGTGGCCTATGCAAGTGCTGACCAATAACCAAGGCGTTATGTTTCTGGATACGGACACGATGGGTGACGCAACAACAGAGAGCTCGAGCACTGCGCAATTAGGGATCAGCGGTCGTCGACGCATGGAAAACGTCGTGGAAGCGCAGGTGATTGCTGGGTTGGTGGAGCTGCTCGTCTTGGGATCGGTCCCACCTGACGAGATCGCAGTTATCTCTCCGTTTCGCTCTCAAGTTGCGCTGATTCAGCACCATCTGACTGCCGTTGCTGCACTCCGTCGAGCTGGTGGATCCGACTGGGTTCATTCCATCGAAGTGAGCACTATCGACAAGTACCAGGGCAAGGACAAAGGTGTGATATTGGTATCGTTCGTTCGATGTAATCAAGAGAAGCACGTGGGTGAACTGCTTACGGATTGGCGTCGTATTAACGTGGCTCTAACACGTGCCAAGCAGAGACTGCTTCTGGTGGGGTCGGAATCAACCATCAGTGGCGGTAGTGCTCTCTTCCATGTCCTCTCCAATGTTATTAAGGAGCAACAGTGGGGATTCAAGTTACCACGCGACGCTGTTCAAACTCTACGACAGTTTGCAGTGAGTGTGGCAGCTCCCATCGAACCAGACCCAGAGCAAGGCACGACTCCAGGGCCGAGACCAAATCCAGCAACGGATAATGTGGAAGTTTCGATCCTCCAGCGCTCTGCAGCTAGCGCCAGCAGTGACATCGAGTCGCTCGTCCCCAATGTATCGAATATCCCGTTACGTCCTCGTCATGGAACTCGGCCATTGCAAATGAAGCCTATTTCGCGTGACATATTTGGTGAGATGTGAAACAAATATTGTGCCAAAAGTACCATAATCCATCGAATTTGCTGCATTTGGTAGATCTGATGATTTCGGAGCAAGCGCTAGGGCAAAAAAAATTATGGAGGGTGGTCTAACCATCACGCTAGATAACCGCGCGGTTTTGCTACAAGCTCTGGCAACTACAGACGTTTGCGTGAGCTCGATTGTGCAAAAAAAACCAAGTGGCTACAGGAATGAACTACGCGTTCCGGATCAACTGTGGCGTACGTGGTGGAAACTGTGCCAGCGCGCATTGGTGGTGAGCGTGATTGACCAGCCGTGGCCTCGCACGACTCGTGTAACGGTGTCTGAGGCCTGGTCATGCATGAGCTGCTTAAAGGCTCGCCACTTGGTGACCAATACAGGAGTTGATCACGACGAAAAACAATTATAAACCAGCGGATGACTGCCACATGTCCGTGTTCATTGATGTCAAGGTTTCATATATAGCTCGCTACTAAAGTACTACTTGGTACCCCGTCCTGGACTTTACGGCATCGCCGTCTGCTGATGGTGCTGGTCTTCGTGGTGGTGACTGTAGACAGGATCCGACTTGTCGCCCTTGATCTTTTCCTTCACGTCGTGCATCTTCTCCTTCGCACGCTCTACGATGGAGGGCGAAAGAGAGTTCTCTGCAGCCTTGATCTGTTGATTTAGCGCGCTGAGACTGAAGTTATCGCGCAGAACCTTTCTCACGATCGTCTCCACGGTCTCAGAGCTGCCCATGACGCGACCTCCGTTGTCGTCTTCATTGCCGGGGATGTTTCTGTGGCGCTCCTCGTTCTTGTCACTCCCAAATAAACCTCCATGTTGCTTATGTCCTTCCCGGTTCTTGCCAAATAGACCACCATCGGAGTCCGACGAATCCGAAGACGAGGAGGAGGAGGAGGATTCTCCGCCAACAGCGGCATCGACTCTTCCCTTGACTCCCATTCGCTGTTTGTTCTCTCTGTCGTAGTTGCGAGCTGTAGCCTTCAAAGTTTCCACGGCCCTGGCCGTCGATTCCATCATGTCACGAGCGGAAGAGATCTCCGTCTTGGACGGCTTCTGGCTCTTGCTAATCTCGTGAGCCACGTGCTTCAGGTCCATCGCCGTGTCCTTGGCATTGCGCATATCGGTCCGCATGTAGGACGCTGCCGTGTTCTTGAATCGGTTGCCATTGCGACTGTCGTAGTCGGACAAATGCTTCTTGAGCAACTTGAGGCAGTTGGACGTCTCGTCGGCGGTCTGGTTTAGCACTTGCTCCAGCTTGGAGAATTCCTCCTCGATGGCGATGCTGTGATCGGTAGGCTTGCACATGACCATGGTTGTTGCGATGTAAAGTAGCTTGTTGAGGTTGGTCGGTTGTGATCGAACTGTGTGCTTGAGATCAAGTGTTGAAATGAATGAACACGATTGAAGCTAGCGACCTAGTTGAAGACAAGGTTGGGAGCCGATATGGGAGACATCGAATTTCTCAGTTCTGTTGTAGCCTTCGTAGCGCTTCCTCAACGGCAAGAACGAAAAATGCTGCTGCATGCCTTTTCAATGATTTTTCTTTTAAATTTATTAATAGCTCTTTTTAGTTAAATACGGTAATAGTAATTAAATACGCAGGCTTGGCTGAGATTCTTCTTTTTTTTTTTTCACTCCCGATTGGCTTTCTTTCGTGCCGTTCACAAATTCTGCAGTAGGATAGGTAGCCGAATAGCATAACTGTTTCGGCGCTGTATGAAGACAAAACAAAGATTTTCTTGAAAAGTTTTCAAGAACTTTGCGAAACACGACATCTGTATTCTATGACTCATTTTTAAGCAGCACGTTGCGCAGATTGGGCGGTTGCCCACACAAGTTTTGATTTTGAAAAACACTTCCAATTTACATGTAACCTCGTTTTTTTACAATCACACCTATTAATACTAGATTGTCTTCGACTTAGCTGGGAATACCAGTGTTTTTCCCCGGAGTATTTCCAGTTGCAAGCCCGCGGCGAGTGCCGCCTTGTGGCAGCGCATAGGCGCGAGCGAAAAAAACATTGATGAAACGCCATTATAGTATGCTTCGAAGTAAATGGGTTCCGTTATTAATAAAATGCTGTTATCTGCTAAATTTCCATTTTTCCATGTCTTCGGATATTTAGTTTCTGATAAGGCGACCAGAGAATGAAAATCAAGAGACGAAAGATGATGCAGTGCTGGAGAAAATACAGCAATCACTCAACCAGGTATTTGCGGTTTTTTGAAAGAAGCTGACAAAGTCACGGCTCCTGGCCAAGTTTTTGGCTCAAAAGACGACGATACATGACCAGAACCAATTAACACCAACTCTCGTACTTTATGTGAGGGACTATATCAGACAAACAGAGCCACAGACCCCCGCGGGTCTTCTATATACACATCGAAAGTCGCAGGACGTGGTCTCGCGTGGAGGCTTGTATAGAAAACGTTATCTAAAACAAAATAGAACGCCACCTTTCATCATGCTAGGCCATACTGCGTGTAGACTAACTCCTGGCCTAGTTTGCTACTGCTTCGATACGATCGGCTTCATTGTTGATTCTTCGCCACCTGAATGGGGAGAAGCAGCAGAGCCGTTGTTATGCGGATGTATCTTATAGATGCAGAAAGTCTGACTGTTCAACATTGGGTCAACAATCAGCATACAACAAAATGTAAGCCGAATGTTGAGCGAGATAACAAAAAGCGAGTTACGCAGTACCGTGGAAGAGGGCTGTCCATACCTAAAGGTATTCCCAGTATTAAAACATGTATATCCCGCTAATAGAAGCTCGAAATTCGTGTTTAGAGTGGATGTCAGGGGTGCAAGTCATTGAAAGTGAGGGGTGCATGTATTAATATTAAAAAGAACTATAATAACATCCAACCTGCTCCAGATTGATTGTGAGCTGTGCAAAACATTAACAGTAAAGAAAAATGCAGCCTTGCTTTTCTTGCGTCGTAGCCCATTTAACATTTTTTTAAAGGTTAAATGGGCTTCACGTGCGACATCGGAGAGTGGAATTTCACCAGGGGACAGTGGATTGTGGCATTAACAAATATAAAATGCATTATTGAATGAGGAAAGGTATAAAAATATATTAAACTCCCAGATTTACTGTGAATATAGCCATATTTCATTTCACCATCAACGTATTTCCTGGTGTAAGTTACAAGGTCCTGTATTTTTTCGAATATCTCCGTTATTTTTGTAATTGTGGCTGCCAAAGAACTGAGAAATTCAAGTCCCCCAATATCGGGCTGATTGTCGCCACAACTGCCTCTTCAACTAGCCAAGTCGGACTTGCCTTGCACATTTCAAAACTTGACCTCAAGCACACAAGTCGATACCAACCACAACAACCAACTTTCAACTGTAACGACCATGGTCATGGGCAAGCACACCGATAAAAGAATCGCCACCGAGGAGGAATTCTTCAAGCTGGAGCAAGTGCTAAACCAGACCGCCGACGAGACGACCAACTGCCTCAAGCTGCTCAAGAAGCATTTGTCCGACTACGACAGTCGCAATGGTAATCACTCCAGGAACACGGCAGCTTCTTTCATGCGGACCGATATGCGCAACGCCAAGGACACGGCGATGGACCTGAAGCACGTGGCTCATGAGATTAACAAGAACCAGAAGCCGTCCAAGACGGAGATCTCTTCCGCTCGTAACATGATGGACTCGACGGCAAGGGCCATTGAGACTTTGAAGACTACGGCTCGCAACTACGACAGAGAGAACAAGCAGCGAATGGGGATCAAGGGACGGGTCGATGCCGCTGTTGGCGGACACCGCGACAATGAGATGGGCGACAACCGCGGACTACATGGTACGGCCGAAATGCGTCACAAGAGAGGTGAGGATCGCGATTACTTCGGGAAGAACGACAGGGAAAGAGACGAAGATCGCGGGTACCTAGGAAAGACCGAGCACGAGCGCGATGGAGACCGTGGTTACTTCGGAAAGAACGACCATGAGAGGGATGAGAATCGTGGTTTCTTCAGAAACATCCCCGGAAATGAAGACGACAACGGAGGTCGCGTCATGGGCAGCTCTGAGACCGTGGAGACGATCGTGAGAAAGGTTCTGCGCGATAACTTCAGTCTCAGCGCGCTAAATCAACAGATCAAGGCTGCAGAGAATTCTCTTTCGCCCTCCATCGTAGAGCGTGCGAAGGAGAAGATGCACGACGTGAAGGAAAAGATCAAGGGCGACAAGTCGGATCCTGTCTACAGTCACCACCACGAAGACCAGCACCATCAGCAGACGGCGATGCCGTGAAGAGGCGCGGGACTAGGATGTAGTAGTAGTGAATGAGCTTTATATGATTTTATGAAAACTTTAATTCACGCTGGCAAAACATGTACACGGATACACTTGAGCAACTTTGTTCCATTTACGTTGATCATGAACCAGCGCTCATACTACGTAGTACAAAAAGTGAGGACAACAGCTACGAACAGGCTTGCACTACCTGACACAGAAAGTGACACGGCACCGATAACTTTTATCAGAACCGCTCGTCAAAGATTTTGCTCGCAAATGAAGCCTATTTTATATATGTAAGAAAATGCTAAAAAAAGTTTGGAAGCAAGATAGAATAAGGCAAAAGTCATCATCCATCTGTTAGATTTATCATTTGGTACTTCTCTGGCCCACTCCAAAATGACGATTACACATTTTGACCGATAACTTCGCAACTAGGACTCTACGGTGAACGAAAAGCACGCCATATCAAAGCCCCGGATATAGCGCACATGAGCATATTTTTTGTTGTTGTCTAGGCACCAGTTAAGCGGAAGCACGCTGCGCTCAAACCTGCCGCATTTTGCAGACCGTTAGGTTTTTTGTCGCAGTTTCAGTCAATTTTTAGCGATATTGCACGCAACTTTAAGGGTGGGTAAATCAGACAATTAGCTACCGTTGGGCGCACAAGCGTACGCAGAAACGGGCTGGAAGCGCTACAATTTGGGCGCAAAGAGAGCGAGGTTTATCTCAAAATACCGATGGGTTAGCGAAAGCCACCAGCTTCCATTGGCCAATCAGAAACGACTTCAAATTAACCCTAATTTTAACGATTTGGAAGGCGCATTTTATCCGCAGAAGAATGTCTACAGCGGAGTGATATATTCCATATTAATTATGACGCTGATGATCTAGCGTAGATACGTTGACTATTAGCGCGTTTAAGAGTCCTGTTTGGGCCAATGGCTCGTTCTTAGTGAGCTATAGATGACCTAGAAGGAAGGTGGAATGAGTGATTAGCCATTGCAAGCCATAAGATTAGTTCTCTGCGACAATCGTAATCACCGTTGAGTTTTATCCAATAAAGTTAGATTATTCATTTATGTACGATCACTGAAAACCCCCAATCGTCATTCCAGAGAAGTAATTATTTGCTTCGAGTTGATGCGAATGGCACTTTGCGTGCTGGTGTTGATCATGGCTGGAGTGGCGAAAGCTGACGAGCTAATATTTGGCGGGTGGTCAAGCCCCGCCATCACGCCGGATGCCCGCACAGTCTTGCTGCAAGCCTTGTCAACTACAAACGTTTGCGTGAGTTCGATTATGTCGCTGAAAAGTCAAGTGGTTGCAGGAACGAATTACGAGCTCCACATTAACGGTTGTCGTGGCGTGCGAGGCGGAAATTGTGAGAGATCTTCATGTGCGTCGCCGCGTGCATTGGTGGTGAGCGTTTTCGACCAGCCGTGGACTCGCACGACCCGCGTTATGGTGTCGGAGGCCTAGCCAAGAGCTACTAACTGGATCCTCTTATGCCTCAAAGAACTACTTTGACAATCAGGACAAGGGTTGCTCCCGACAAGAACAGCTAAGTGAACAACTAAGTGGATAGCTTCATCATAACCGTGTTTATAGAAGTTAAATTCTCCATAAACCATATAAAGCTCACTACTATAGAAGTCCTGCTTCATGCTTCCTAGTCGGGTGCTACTTACTTTTGAGGAACTTTTACTGAATTCTGAGTAATTCCAAGAAGCCCTTACTTCTGAGTAAAGTTCTTACTTCTGAGTAAAGATTAAGACGCGTTTCTGCACGTGCTGACTTTTGAGGAAACTACTTCAAAGTATTAAGGTTACCAGCCGCGCTACGCTTGCCTGGGCGCCCCTTCGGCACCTCCCCCCTGTTCGCTTCGCTCAAGATATTAAGATAGAATGTACTGGAGAGTGCAATGTTCGGCTCACTGGTGAGCTCGGCGCTGGGCCCGCTTCCGCAAATACCTCGCGGCTCTGCTTCGCGGGCGCCCCACGCGGGTTTGCTATGGTAGAAACTAAAATGGTTCGTATACGGATCTGATCTGATTTAGGAACTGGATTACACATGTTGATTTGAGTGTGCAAGTCATGCCCCGAAAACGGGAGTGAGCGGGTGCGAGGTCGCGTAGCCCAGCGCCGAGCTCACCAGCGAACGGACCCGTAGCACTCTCCAGAACTTGTTTTTCTATTGCGGGGGGCTGGGGTGCAACCCCCAGAAATCTGTTCCAATCTTCAGATCAGTTCCGTATACGAACCAATCCGGAGCTAACCGTTTGCTATAGCTACGCGCTTCGCACACGCTCGTCTTAGTTGATCTTGGCGCTAACGTGCTGTTTGAAAAGCTAAAACAACAGCAAAAAATGTTCTAGTGCATACATTTAAGTACTCAGAACTCAGCCTAAGATGTGTCTGACGCCTTTCCATATAAAACATGGTGGTTTCGTCATTTATCATCCTAGAATTGCCATTATTCAGAAGTCAGTAAAGTTTCCTCAAAAGTAAGGTCGTTCCTTCCTAGTCACACGCCTCTTCACGGCATCGCCGTCTGCTGATGGTGCTGGTCTTCGTGGTGGTGACTGTAGACAGGATCCGACTTGTCGCCCTTGATCTTTTCCTTCACGTCGTGCATCTTCTCCTTCGCACGCTCTACGATGGAGGGCGAAAGAGAGTTCTCTGCAGCCTTGATCTGTTGATTTAGCGCGCTGAGACTGAAGTTATCGCGCAGAACCTTCTCACGATCGTCTCCACGGTCTCAGAGCTGCCCATGACGCGACCTCCGTTGTCGTCTTCATTGCCGGGGATGTTTCTGTGGCGCTCCTCATTCTTGTCACTCCCAAATAAACCTCCATGTTGCTCGTGTCCTTCCCGGTTCTTGTCCAAGATGCCACCATCAGATTCATTGGTATTCCTGAAGAAACCACGATTCTCATCCCTCTCATGGTCGTTCTTTCCGAAGTAACCACGGTCTCCATCGCGCTCGTGCTCGGTCTTTCCTAGGTACCCGCGATCTTCGTCTCTTTCCCTGTCGTTCTTCCCGAAGTAATCGCGATCCTCACCTCTCTCGTGACGCATTTCGGCCGTACCATGTAGTCCGCGGTTGTCGCCCATCTCATTGTCGCGGTGTCCGCCAACAGCGGCATCGACCCGTCCCTTGATCCCCATTCGCTGCTTGTTCTCTCTGTCGTAGTTGCGAGCCGTAGTCTTCAAAGTCTCAATGGCCCTTGCCGTCGAGTCCATCATGTTACGAGCGGAAGAGATCTCCGTCTTGGACGGCTTCTGGTTCTTGTTAATCTCATGAGCCACGTGCTTCAGGTCCATCGCCGTGTCCTTGGCGTTGCGCATATCGGTCCGCATGAAAGAAGCTGCCGTGTTCCTGGAGTGATTACCATTGCGACTGTCGTAGTCGGACAAATGCTTCTTGAGCAGCTTGAGGCAGTTGGTCGTCTCGTCGGCGGTCTGGTTTAGCACTTGCTCCAGCTTGAAGAATTCCTCCTCGGTGGCGATTCTTTTATCGGTGTGCTTGCCCATGACCATGGTCGTTACAGTTGAAAGTTGGTTGTTGTGGTTGGTATCGACTTGTGTGCTTGAGGTCAAGTTTTGAAATGTGCAAGGCAAGTCCGACTTGGCTAGTTGAAGAGGCAGTTGTGGCGACAATCAGCCCGATATTGGGGGACTTGAATTTCTCAGTTCTTTGGCAGCCACAATTACAAAAATAACGGAGATATTCGAAAAAATACAGGACCTTGTAACTTACACGTAGATGTGTATGGTGAAATGGAACACACGTGGTCACGTGTCTATAAATCACTAATTTTTCCATTAATGTTTACTGATGTTCACAGTCAATCTGAACAAGATTGGTAGTTAGTGTATTTTAATACCTCTCCTCACTTTCAACAATGTATTTTACATTTCTCAATACCTCTCGTTTCAAACATTTGGTAAAATTCCCTGGTCTTACAGTCCCTTACTGGAAGTTGACTATCCGATATCGAGTGAAAAAGATCCAAGCCTAGCTAGCGGTATTTTATAAGAAGTTAAACGGGTTACTACAAAAGAAAATAAAGGAATTTTTTTAGCAAGAACCATTTTGGCACTTTTTTTTGACACTTTTGAAACTTTAAATATTAAATAGGTTAAATACCAAGGTTGCATGTGAAAAAATCTGAGTATTTTAGACAATAATCCTTTTCGAAATTGTAGCAGGACCAACAAGTTTGCCTTTCGCTTGAAAAACATGATTTTTGGAAATATGCTTCTCTGGACACATTAAAGTGGCGGTGGTTCTAATTCAGTATCGTTGCCGTGCTGTTGTCCTCACTTTTGTACTACGTAGTATGAGCGCTGGTTCATGATCAACGTAAATGGAACAAAGTTGCTCAAGTGTATCCGTGTACATGTTTTGCCAGCGTGAATTAAAGTTTTCATAAAATCATATAAAGCTCATTCACTACTACTACATCCTAGTCCCGCGCCTCTTCACGGCATCGCCGTCTGCTGATGGTGCTGGTCTTCGTGGTGGTGACTGTAGACAGGATCCGACTTGTCGCCCTTGATCTTTTCCTTCACGTCGTGCATCTTCTCCTTCGCACGCTCTACGATGGAGGGCGAAAGAGAATTCTCTGCAGCCTTGATCTGTTGATTTAGCGCGCTGAGACTGAAGTTATCGCGCAGAACCTTTCTCACGATCGTCTCCACGGTCTCAGAGCTGCCCATGACGCGACCTCCGTTGTCGTCTTCATTGCCGGGGATGTTTCTGTGGCGCTCCTCATTCTTGTCACTCCCAAATAAACCTCCATGTTGCTCGTGTCCTTCCCGGTTCTTGTCCAAGATGCCACCATCAGATTCATTGGTATTCCTGAAGAAACCACGATTCTCATCCCTCTCATGGTCGTTCTTTCCGAAGTAACCACGGTCTCCATCGCGCTCGTGCTCGGTCTTTCCTAGGTACCCGCGATCTTCGTCTCTTTCCCTGTCGTTCTTCCCGAAGTAATCGCGATCCTCACCTCTCTCGTGACGCATTTCGGCCGTACCATGTAGTCCGCGGTTGTCGCCCATCTCATTGTCGCGGTGTCCGCCAACAGCGGCATCGACCCGTCCCTTGATCCCCATTCGCTGCTTGTTCTCTCTGTCGTAGTTGCGAGCCGTAGTCTTCAAAGTCTCAATGGCCCTTGCCGTCGAGTCCATCATGTTACGAGCGGAAGAGATCTCCGTCTTGGACGGCTTCTGGTTCTTGTTAATCTCATGAGCCACGTGCTTCAGGTCCATCGCCGTGTCCTTGGCGTTGCGCATATCGGTCCGCATGAAAGAAGCTGCCGTGTTCCTGGAGTGATTACCATTGCGACTGTCGTAGTCGGACAAATGCTTCTTGAGCAGCTTGAGGCAGTTGGTCGTCTCGTCGGCGGTCTGGTTTAGCACTTGCTCCAGCTTGAAGAATTCCTCCTCGGTGGCGATTCTTTTATCGGTGTGCTTGCCCATGACCATGGTCGTTACAGTTGAAAGTTGGTTGTTGTGGTTGGTATCGACTTGTGTGCTTGAGGTCAAGTTTTGAAATGTGCAAGGCTGTGCAAGTCCGACTCGCTCTATAGTACCTAGCGAGTCCGACTTGGCTCAATTGAAAACCTGGTACAATCCGACATTGGGAGACTTGGATTTCTCAGTTCTTTTCTCAACCCATCGTACTGCTTCCTCGACAACAAGAACTTTTTTACCGCTTAAAAGTAGTTTTGGCGAAGTCTTCATCCAACAAAATTCGTCCAAAGTGGCGTCATTTTGTCGCGCAGAAGAAGCAGCCATTATTTTGGTGGAAGAAGCTGAAAAGTCCCCCACTCTTGCGGTGGGAGAACCAGTTCATTTCAAAACGTGATCAATACAAAGCACAATCATGGGCAAGTCTATTACCACGCAGCAAGAGTTTTCCAAGCTGGAGCAGAGGCTGATCCAGACGGCGGACGATGCAACCAACTGCCTGAAAGTCCTCAAAGGCAACCTCAGCGAGTTCGACAGGCGCCACAAGCTCTTCTTTGTCAACACCTCCAAGTTCTACCTGAGAAGCGATATCCGAGTGGCCAAGGACAAGGCGTCAGAGTTGCGAGCTGCGGCGAGCCAAATCGCGGAGTGCGAGTCACCGTCAGAATCGGAGGTCACTGCGTCTCGCAGTGCGATGCATGCCACGGCTGACGCCTTGAATGAGGTTGCGAGGTCGGCTCGCACCTACGACAAGAAGAATCTAAAGTCTAAAGGCATTTCAGGCGTCGTGTCCAGCCTACTCTGTGGCAAAAAGCAAGCGAAGAAAGAGACCAAGATGAGTCAGGACGGTGATCCTGCTGGCATGGATAACAACAACAAGGTGGGATCACAAGGCATTCTTCGAGCTTCTGATACGGTGGAAGAAGTGGTGACAGCGACTTTGAGCGATTGCTTCAGTGGTTTTAAGGAGTTGCAACATCAGATTGCAATGTCTGAGAAATCGCTGTCGCCTCTGTTTGCAGAGCGCACCAGCGATCCCGCAGAGTCTAGTTGAAGCGAGACTGACAATAGGTCGAACCGGGTGGAACTTCAAGCTTATCAATCCGCCTCCTTTGGATGCCGTAGGATACTTAGTAAAATACATGAAATGCTTAACAATAAACCACTTTTCATTTGACTTAAAATTTATATGGTCTCGGGCGTGATAGAGTTTCGGGCGACAGTTTTCGGTGGCCGCGTTTTGGGTGATGATTGCTCGATGAAGATTTTCAAAACTGAAATGTTTGTGTTCTACCGACAAAGCTCTGCGACTATGACTTGTAAGTATTATAATACAGGCCACCGCCATTTGGTTCTCTCCATGTGAGCTTCCGGCCTAGATTTTAACATATACAGTAAAACCTTTCCTACCTGATATGACCCGTGGACGACTCCTCTATCAGATATAGCAGCATATCATCTTACTCAGGTCGTATTTAGTAAACAGGTCATTGCTAGAGTTAGAAAGTCTCTATAAGGCGCCATATTTACGTATATGAACGAGGTGAGGAAGCATGCCGGCTTACAGAAGCAGAAAATGCAAATGTACTTCACTGTGCGTTTCCAGGTCTAACGTGGAGGCACACAGGCATATCATACTGAAACTGTCTTTATGGATTTAAGTATTAAAGTCTCTCCTGGACTCATGGATAAGCAATCATTTGTTGGACTATGAAACACCAGTCAACGTACATGTAGCCGCAATTACATGTATACATATGTAGACCTCCACTAATTTCGACTCCATGTCAGGAATACTTATGAAAATGCAATGGAGTATCGCACCACCTCCTCTCTAAAAGTACGTAAAATGATGAAGATATAACACGATAGAGTTTAGATGGATTACTGTCTTTTTGTGTTACACGTTGAGGGAGGCCCCACAACAAACTCGTTGGTGGACCATTGTGCAAGACTAAAATTTAGTCCGGACTAATTACAATTTTTGGTACATACATATTTTAGGTTGCTACATCGAGAACACATACAAATCGTATGTGTTCTCGATGCAGTCGACGTATGATACAAACAATTTTAAGGCTGCTGGTTGCTGGATACTGACATAAAATTAACTACAAGTTTTTCCACGGCCACTTTGTTCAGTAGTCGTAGGCTACACATATACACTTGCTGTCCTCAAAATTTCGTATCAGGTTTGTCATTTGAGCAATATCAAGTTTACTCCATAGTAATCTCTGGGAATGGACTCGGTGGACCTGAAGTATATCATGTACGACAGGATATCAGGTTTCTCAAGGTTCCTTTAGGAGAGGTTTTACTGTACCGGTAAAGCTCTTCTTTCCTACTTTTGGTGTCAATTGTTGTTTGGTCGTCTGCGTTGTGCCCCCAAGTTCAACGCTGTCAACATGACTCCCCACGACACCACGTTTTGTATGAACGCCGAGCAAGCGAGCTGGCTCACAGCGATCAACTGGATCGGCCACAGCTGAGCAGATGCAACCAGAAGAACATGTAAGGAAATAGGACAGTATACCGGTACTTGTTCTTCCTGTTATTCACCTCACCGGCGGCCGCTATGTGATTCGACTTTCAATGGTGAAATACCGACGATCCGAGACAATCCTGCGGTGTAAAATCAATGATTAGATGATGAGTTGGTACAGTCCGTGACAATTCATGGACCGCATCGTATAGTCATTGACGCTCTCAGCCACTACTGGGCTCGCCGCGCGACAATCGACCGGCAATTGCTCCCCGCTGAAGCATAAGCCGTCAGTGTTATGGTTGTCATGTCCAAAAGACTTTATGAGGATGCAGCCTACGAGGATATCCTCCTAATTTAAAACGAGTGATCTACCGGCTCCGCGCGTAAATTTGCATTCACGCTGCAGTCTCTGGCGTACTGCGCCACGTACCGCGCAAATTGCATGTACACTTGACCGCAAACTGAAGTTGAAGTGGTGTCGTCAGTTAGCAAATCTTCAGTTTTGAAGCTGCAGTTTGGTCACTTAGTCGTGCCTTTTCGACGAATAACCGCTTTATCTCAATTTTAGCCAATCATCGACGCCATTGCATTTGACATTGTCTACCAAAAAGTGTCTCTTTATTGCCAGTCCAAGGCGAAGACACGTTAACGTCTCATCGGGCTCTAGCCGCAACAGCTCATGGCTTCGTATCAGCGTAGATACACACGTTGTTGTGGCTGCTACAACTGCAACGAGCGTGGTGGTCGGGCCTGTCGGACGCTCATATACTGAATTTCACGTGCACCAACTTGGCGAAAACAGTCCGCTACAGAGCTCACTTTTCTTTTTGCCTCGCTCACCGCACTCCGTCACCACATCATCATCCACACCACCGGATCTAGCGCTGCAGTTGCCACCAACATGTTGCATTCCAGTCCGATACCTCATCGCAGTGGCGAGGTGCATCCACTGCTCGAAACCCAAGCCTCCCCGCTCTCCCCGCAGCATTCCACCACCTACAGCCGTGTTAGCCGATGGAGCGTGTTAGCTGTCGTTTCGACGCTGCTTTTCATCTCTGCGGTCTTCGGTGTTTTCAAGCCTACTGTATCGACTCTACGAAGCGCGACTACAGTGGCCCCCGACGCCAAGTTCGACCTGTTCACGCCCATTTTCAATGCCGAAGCCCCACCCCACAATCTTTTCAACTACACTGACGCACACAAGAACCTACTGCCGCCAAAGTTCTTGGCTCCGGGTCTCGTGGGATCACGTCCCATCCCGACTAACGACTGGTGGGGCAACATGATCGGAGCTACCGTCGGCGAGGAAGATGTTGTCTACCCTGTATGGACTAATCCATACAGCGTGACACCTTCCATCTTCATGGAACCCTACGGTCTCACGATGAACTACCCGTACACAACCCGTTTGTTTGGAGGCGGCTTGACTGGCAACGGTGACGCCGAGATGTACTATTTGCACGGTCAAATCCCCGAGTTCGCCTTCTCCGCCACCGAGTTCTCCAACTCGTCCCATCCGATCTTCGAGGTTTTCGACTGGGACGATCTCAGTGTTCAACTCCGCTTCTTGTCTCGTGAAGACTCGTCGAAGAAATTCGAGGCGACACTCGCTAGCGGCATGGCGTTCGTCACTGCTCGCTACTTCGGTCTCACTCCACGCTTCCAGACGTATTACAACATCTCGTCGATCAATGGTCTGGACGCCACGGAGACTATCAACCTCCCTCTAACCAACGACCGGTACGTGCTGCAGTTCAACAACGGAGCCACCTGGACGCTGTACTTTTCCAACGAAGTCACGCTACGCTTCGACGGGTACTCTACACTTGACATGGAGAAGCCGTTCACTGGTATCGCTCGTGTTGCACTCATCCCGGACGCATCTGCACAGGAGCAAAGCATCTTTGACCAAACGGCGAGCTGCGTCCTCAACGGCGGTCGAGTTGAAGCTCATATTGAAGATGCCTACGCTTACAAGTGGCAGACCAGCGGTGACTGCACCAACGGAATGCTGCACTACGCTCAGGTGCACCATGTCGACACTCTGGATCGTCGGTACGCAACCGAAGCGGAAGGAGTGGCTGCACACTCGACGACGCGCGGACTGATGCAAGGAGTTGTGACCAAGACTTCGCCACCTGAGTGGCGAATGGTGGAAACGGTGGACTTCCCTGTAGACTTCTACCCGCCACGAAAGCCTGACGCTAGCGTCGTCGAGACGTACGAGATGAAGAAGAACTTGATCGCTGATATCAACTCCGAGTGGTCCATCGCATTGGGACAGAGCTACTACTTCAACGGTAAGGCCGCGCAGAAGTACGCTTCACTGTGTCTTATGGCTGGAGACTCGACCATTGTTGGTGAAGACACCGAACTGCTTTCTCATTGCATCAAGAAGCTCGAGAGTTTGCTGACGCCGTTCCTCAACAACACGTGGACCAATGCACTCAACTATGATACCATCTACCGTGGTATTGTGAGCTCGCAGGGCTTTACACTGAACGACCCCAACGTCGACTTCGGCAACACCATGTACAACGATCACCACTACCACTACGGCTACTGGGTCGTCACTGCTGCTATTGTCAACAAACTGGACCCCACTTGGTCGGGTATTCCAGCGATGAATCGCATGGCTGGTTTCATGATCCGCGACGTCGCTAACCCGTCAGATGCGGACCCGAACTTCCCCAAGTTCCGCAGTCTCGACTGGTACCGTGGCCACTCGTACTCGCACGGCATCACGGCACTTGGAGACGGCAAAGATGAGGAGAGCACGTCTGAAGATGTGAATTTCTACTACGGAATGACGCTGCTGGGCAAGGTCACTGGAGACAAACACCTCGAAACTGTTGGAAAACTTATGGTCAAGCTCAATGCCCGTGCCATTCAGACGTACTTCCTCCTGGAAGACGGTAACCGTGCCCACCCGGACCGCTACCGTGACAATAAGGTTATGGGTATTCTCTTCGACAACAAGGTCAACTACGCGACCTGGTTCAGCGGCGAGAAGCACGCGATCCACGGCATCCAGATGCTCCCCGCCACAGCCGTCACTGAATTCGTACGCACGCGCGAATTCGTCGAGCAGGAATGGGACCAGATCTTGGCTCGTGAACCCATCGTCCAGAACGACGACCAGACTAATCCGTGGCTCTCGCTTCTCTACATGAACTACGCCACTGTCAACAAGGATTTCGCACTTGAAAAGCTGCGCACTGTGACGATGGATGACGGACTATCTCGCTCTTGGGCGATGTACATTGCAGCTACCCGGCCGTAAGATCATACGGCCGACTTACTATGATATGAGGGCGATGCAAGACATCGCCTTGTAGAGTACAAGTCGAACTAAATAGAGAAGAATATTCATGAACTCAGCAGTTAACATTGTGCAGTCTTACCGATGATGTGGCATTGATACTAGCTCAATAGCATCGAAACCATGTTGATTACCGCTACACGAAGCCTCTAGAAATCATACTCGTCGCCTCGAGGACTTGCGATCGACAGAGTTTCCTTAGTCTCGGTATTTTCTTTCGCCTCCGCTTCAGGCACTTGCGATTTCTTGGATCCGTGTTTCCAATCATGGATTTCTTCACGGAGCTTTTCATCACTCTCTAACTGCTGAAGCGTGAGCGGTTCTCCCGTCAATGGACAGCGGTTGCCAAAATCGCGGAACCAAGCCTCTATAACTTGGCGCTCAAACACTTGGCCGTAGGGTGATCGCATCGGATGTTTCAACAATTTGAGCGACACTGCACACTTGTACTCGTGTGGGATATCTCGTGATCCAGATTTCTTTTTCTTCTTTTTCTTGGAGGGGTCTTTCGGCTTCTTCTTGTGTTTCTCCTTAGACGGTGAATCGGGGGCAGGAGTTTTGGCATCGACGTCCTCTTTGTCATCATCGTCGTCAACAACGTCGGCGTCCTGAATAGTGATAGCGTTCAGACTCGGCAAGTCTCCGAGCAGTTCGTACTCTTCTTTACGCGAAAGTGGTATTGCCTGAATCGTCGGAACAGGCTTGTCTTCGAGTGTAGGTGAGTTGGCTGTTGCTTCAACCTGTTTCGGTGGAGATGGAGATGACGGAGTTGGCAAATGCGACGCAATATCTTCGAGCATGGCGCGGATCTCGCTTTGAATAGTCAGGTCTTTCGCGATAGAGCCACGATCAGTCTTGAGCAGCACGTCGGCACCATACACAACCAGCATCTTAACAATCGGCACTCGAGAATGATACGCAGCTTCATGCAGCGCTGTCCAGCCGAGCTTGTTGGTCGCGTTCTTGTTGACTCCCCACTCCAGCAGCATCTTGACGGTGGGTCCATGTCCTTGACGTGCTGCCTCCGCTAGAGGCATTTGCCCCGGGAATGGACACAACGCGAATTCAGGACAAATAACATCGTGCTTGGCTCCAGCACGCAAGAGTTCCTGTGCGATGGTCACGTATCCGCGGTGACAAGCATCGTAAAGCGGAGTCCAGCCAACCGAGTTGACCGTGTTCACGGTGGCTCCAGCGCGAATGAGTTTGATCGCCAACGCCTCCAAGCCGTACGCACAGGCGATATGCAGCGCCGTCCAGCCACAAGAAAACGAGCCAGGACCACGACGTGTCACTCCGTTAAGGTCGGCTTTACGTGCGACTAACTCCTTGAGGATTGCGATCCCGGCTTCTTGAGCTGTGAGCATGTGGCACGCAGAGTGCAGAGGTGTCCAGCCGTCGTTGTTGGGCAAATGCAGCGTCTCCTTGTCCAGCACAATCTTGTCGTTACCCACGTAGACGATCAACTTGTTGTCTTCTTGATCCTCGTCAGCAAATAAAGCTTTGTTCGATGTAGCTTTGATCTCTTCACCGTCGAATGTCAACTGCTGGTACTTCCCCTCGGGGTCCGGGGAATGCACGAGCAACACCATGTTGCCGCCCTTGAAGTTGCGTGTTTGGTCTCGTGGATTCTTCGGTCCGATGTGGAAATCGTACAGTCGATACGAGTCGGGAAAGCGCACGAATCGTGGATCCAGACCTTGCACCATTGCATCACCGAGGATCATGGTGCACGCCAGCATCTGCTCGAAAGACGCTTGAGTTGACGCCGCGCCGCCCATAACTGCGTCGTTCCTAGTTCACAAGAAAGGAGAAACACTGGCAACAACAAAAACACGACACTAGGCGAAGTGGGAAGGTGTTCTTCACAAGGAGCCGCTAGCGGCGAAACCGTTGAAAATGTGGGGTAAGCTTACACAAGGAATGGTCTCAAGCGAGGCCTCTGCGGCTGATCCCTTCACTGCGGCGCGGGGGCAGCCACAACGGACGTGAGCTGCGTAGTGTTGGTCCAGGGCTGGTCGAATACCCTGACCACGAAGCGGGTGGCATCGTTGTGGGAGGCACTCGATCCTTCCACCTCGAACTCGTAGTTGGTGCCTGCCACGACCTGTGAGCGCACGGACAAAACGTTGGCCACGGTCAGGTCGGAGCCTGCTAGAGCGCGATCCAAGGCTGCGCGAGCTTGCGGCGTCACGGTGGCGGGGGAGAAGCCGCCTAGAATAACAGGACCAAGCATATCTGCAACGGGGGCGTAGCTTTCTTTCTTGCGTTCTGGTTATGTGTTAACGGTACTATACCTGATGATTTGCATCGAACTGTGACAAGATTGCTGTATCCTGTTATCAATGTGCTCATTGTTAGCGTCGACATGTCAAGAGGAATAAATGAAGGATTGAAACCATGCAGCTCACGTATGAACATTTAAACCCATACCGGCAGTTTATTGGAGCGGGCAAATCTTCCCCGGTCCTGTTGTCTTCCTTCTACAGTTGTCAATTTGCTCACTTTGATCATTCCTTTTCTTCCTTCTTGAACATTTTCTTGAACATGCCACCAATCCGCGACTTGCGGTGGCCATCCTCTCCATTCAGACTGTTGCGGTTGAGGCTCCCGCGGTCAGGAGGACTCATGCCTTCCGCGTGAGGCGACACTCCACGCTGCACCGGGTTGTTCATAATCGTATCTAGAGTCGCACGGCGGTCATTACGAGACGGGTTTGAGCTGACAGACACCGACACAGGCACAGGCACCATTGAAGTTGCCGTATCCGATCGGTGTTCACGGTGCTCACTCTCCCTTGTCACTTTGCTCGTAGCACTGTAGATCAACAGTAATACAAAGCAGTTAGCTACGGCACACAATCAAACAGCATCTTTGAAACTGCGGACGTACGAGGACCGGCGACTAATAAACTCGCTGCTACGTCGTCCGTTGTCATACGAGGGCTTCGAGTCCACTGCCATGGCTCGCATGCGCTCCAATAGATCCTCCGACACGCCGTCGGATTCCGCGAGGTTGATGATGTCGAGCAGCAAATCCTGTTGCTGTACACGGGCCTTGAGCTCTGCTGAGTACACTGAGCGCTGCATCCTTAGGTCCTCCTTTAATTCTGACACCTGCTTCTTGTACTTCTTCATCTTCTCCTCCTGAGACTTGATCAAAGCAGCGTGTGTACTCATGAGTCGCAGATTAGCCTTCGATTGCTGCTTGTTGTGTTGGTTCAGAGCAGCGAACGACGCACCAGCAGCCGTGTACGCGTCCTTGATCTTCTTGTTTTCAGCCTTCAGATTCTCATTCTCCTGCGACAGCATCTGAATGAGCTCTCGGCCCTTGGTAACCTCCTTCCGCAGGTAATCAATCATGCGCTCCGAATCATCCAGCAGCTTTCCATCATCCATCGACTCGCGCTCTATCCTGCTCGATCGCATACTGTTCCGGGACTGGGGAGGTGCTTCACTTTCGTAGCTGCTGCTAGCGCTAGGCACAGACGAATTCCGGACCTGGTTCAGTTCCTGCTGCAACGACGAGTTCTCAGCTTCGATCTCCATGCGAGCTCGTTTTTCGTCCTCCAGACGATGTTTCAGCAGCTCTACTTCAGTCTCCATAGCATCCTGTTCCTTCCGTTCCGACAAAAGCCTTTGGTACTTGCCCACCTGCTTTTTCATCTTCAAGTTCGACTGGATCTTGATGACAGCACTGCGGAACTTTGCGTACTTCGTTTCCGAGAGATGCTTGCGGTAGGCAGTTTGAACCTTGATCGCGCTTTTCTCTTTCATCATCAGGTACACACGTTGACGCGAGCGGACTCCACGCCACACGCTCTGAACGATAATACACTTCCTGCGCTTCTCCAGATACGATTGGCGCTGCATTCGGCAGCGATGAAGTGCTTGAATCTTAGAGATCACTGTGCGAACCTTCTTGATCCTTCGACGGGCCATCCATCGACGTGCAGCTTGCTGGATCATAATTGCTCGGTCGTGCACGAACGTCGTGCGTCTGTGTTCCAAGAACTCCAGCACGTCCTTACCGAAGTACACCAGGCTCTTGCCGACAACGAAAGTAGGCGTTCTGGAGTGCTCGTTACCTTTTTGTGTTTGAGCAAAGGTGCCTCCACTCAGCAGTTCTTCAGCAAGCTGCTCACATGCCTCAACAACAGTCGTAGATTCCTTCGCCATTGTTGATTCCTTCTTGCTTCTCATCATTACAAATCGACGCAGGAATTTCTCGTGAGCCATCTTGTTCGGGAACGCGGCACGTGTGATTCGGATCGCTTCCACGACACCAGCGCACCGGAGCTGGTTTACCACTGCATCGATTTCGTAAATGTTGGGGCTCTTTTGCGAATTCGGCTTGATGCAGCGGACATAGTGCACCTCTGTGCTGGAGATGTCGCTCATCAGTAATGATAACTGTGCTTTGAACTTGTAGCTCACGGTTTCTTGCATGAACGTAGACGTTTTCCGGCTTACTGTACTGCGTCGGACCGACTCCATCAAGGTAGCAGCACGGACAGCCAGATCTGCGTCCGTCATAAAAGCAGTGTTGTCGTCATCGCCGAATACCATCGACATCAAGCCATTGGAGCTCGTGCCCAATAACTCTAGAAGGTCGGTCTGGAGTGAGTCTTTGTTCTTCTCGACAAAGCCTTCGGCGTCGTACGTCACAGCGCCTGCGTAGTGGTGCAGCAGGAAGTGCGTTTGACTCAGACGAGCTCGCTCAAGTCGCGGGTGTGACTCACGTAGTGACACCAGCTTTGACACGAACGACAGGTCGCTGCCCATAGGACGCACACATTCCTCGTTGAGTAAAGCCATGACACCCATTGAATTCTCCAGCAGGTCCAGTATGTCTTGGTTGTCTCGATACTTGACGAATTCCCACGCCACGCCTTCTTGTTGGTACTCCTCCTGCACCGTCTTGAACACGTCCAGCGTGAACTTCTGCTGCAGCTTCTCGTTCGCAAAGTTGATGCAGAACTGCTCAAAGCTGTTGTGCTTGAAGGATTCAAAACCGAAGATATCCAATAAATCAATGTGCAGGTACGAAGGTGTCGATGCACTTCGGTCAGCTGTACTGGAAATGCTGTGGTTCACCCGACGCACCAGGTACCCAAACACTCGCGCGTAGATTTCCTTCGCCAGGGCATCCCGGTTGTTGCCCGCGTGGTGAGCGGATAGCGGGACGCAATATACTTCCTGACGCGCCTTGACCGTCCGACTGCATAGCTGCTTGCTCAGCGCAGCCACTTCCACACCAAGGAGCTTCGCGCACTGCTCAATTTCCTTCTTTTGCTGCTCAATCTGCTCAGATGTGACCGATGCAGAAGGCGATGGTGCGTTCAGAGAAGCTACAGCCTGGCTCGCGTCGTCCTTGTTGGATTCTAGCGGTACAAAGTCGAGCTGACCAAGACGCAGAATACCGCAGAGAGCACTGAAGAGCTCACTCTGCTCCTTGTCGCTAAGACCAATGGTAGTCAGGGCATCGCGAGTCACCTGGTACCGTTCTAGGTCGCTTTTGCCGTCCAGAACGAGGTCTTCATCCTGCAAGTAGCGGAATTCCTTGGCCGACGTGTCGTCCGTGAAGCCGAAAACGTCTTCCTTAGCACTTACGAGCTGATAGAAGATGTGGTAATTGCGTTCACCGGCAGCCTGCGCTACAACACGCGATTTCTCGAGCAGGTAATGGCGACACTCGGCTCCAACGAGACAGTAGTCGCTGTTGAACTGCAGCTGCGTGAACTTGCCGAATCGACTGGAGTTGTCGTTGCGGATGGTCTTGGCGTTACCGAAAGCCTCCAATAAGGGGTTACTCTTAAGCACCTTCTCCACTACAATGGTCTCTCCGCTCTCGGCGGGATGCAGGCTCTTAGCGAGGCCCATGGAGATACTAGCGAGATGCTCCATCATGATCTTGACAGTCTCCGTCTTACCGGCACCGGATTCTCCACTTACGAGGATGCTCTGTGGGATACGGTGCTGCTTCATGTGGTGGAAGGCCTCGGCACTAGTCGCGTACACGTGTGGCGGCATCTCGTCCCATGGCCGCTGCGTGTAGAGGTCTCGGAGTTCCTCAGAGTAGTGCTCCTTGATCCACTGGTACGGGTTCACAGCCACCACGATCTTGCCTGTGTATGTGTACGGTTCCTTGGCGTAGAAGCGCTCGCGTACATTGTAGACGATGGCGGGCTCGTGCATGTGGCCCAACTCACACATGTCCTCGGCGCCGACGCTGTGCTTGGTCTTGGCGTCATCCTCGTCGCCCTCAGTCGGGTCATTCTGTAGCGGCAGCGAGTCGGGCATCCCATCTTCGTTTAGATCGATGGTGCGCTCCTGCGCAGGCGAGTCTTGGTCATATCCGGCGGTCGCATCTGAGGCGTCGGCCAAAGGCTGCACACGCACACGGAAGACCTTACCGCTCGCGTCCACCGACAGGACGGTGGCAGGCACCCACACAAGCTTCTCGTCCGGGATGAACACGCGGATTCCCTCCATAATGCGGAATCAGAGTGATGGTCAACCGAGTGCGGAACCTCCCTTCGACCAGCTTGGAGACCGAGTGGGGAAGGCGTGCGTGTCGTCGAAAAGCGATCGGATTTAGCGGGGGAAGAAGTCAGTTTATGTACATTTTACTTGTGTTTTGTAAGTGCTTGAAGATAGCAATGCAACGCGCCTTCGGACGGATCCAGTGCTGCAGAGATTTGGCAGGGGAGGTCTAGTGCCTGCGGCAAAACAGTTTTGGTGGCCGTGAAGCAACTTAGGCAACGTAAGTTCTGCGTCTCTGGGCTGGACGCGAAGCAGCTTGATCAAGGATCATGCATAATATCGTCGGCTTGCCACGTAGCGACGACAGGTAGGAGGCCCCGTCTCCACCGAACAGTAGTGACAACCCGGAGAACAACGACTTTATTGCTTGTGCAGCTGTTTTTGCAGTAGTGACAATTCGGGTTCCAATGGCATCATATGGCTACATTTTTGATTGGACCTTGCTATTTTTACGGACTAGACCTTGAGGCTTCATTTTAGTTCAGGGCGATCTGTCTGTCAGTTTGGAGATTGCAGCATCATACTCCGCAATTTTCCTTAAGTGATCTGTAAGAAATGCCCACTGTGCGCTTCCAGGAGCGCGACAACCGAGTAGACTACGACGCGCTCACCACTGCAGAGCTGCTCGGCTCAGAACAAGATGACACGCTGACGGAGCGAAGCGCTGGCACCGAGAGTGAAGATCAGCACTCGGTTGGCGAAGACGATGAACAGTCACTACTGAACCAATTGACAGCGCTGCATGCAGCCGGTCGCCATCGATCCATGCGGTTCGACGACGAGTCGAACAGCTCACAAGAGCCTCAACAACATCCTCGCGCTGTCGCATCAGGCATTTCACCTTCACCGTCTTCTCCTCGATCCCCACTGCTCAAAAAATTTGCCCCGGTACAGGACCGTCGAGTTAATACAGTTCTTCTTGAAGCATTACACCTCACAGACATATCGAGAGACGAGATCGGACTAATCGAGCGCTCCATCAAGCGCCTGAACGACGCAATTGTGGGTTTTGCTTTGCTGGTCGACAAACAGGTAAACATTGTTGGTGCACCAAGCACAGAGGAGCGAGGACGAATCAAAGCAGAAATTCAAGATCTCTCCAGTCAACTGAAGGCCTCCAACGCATTGATAGAGAACACATGTGCACGAATGAAGAAGCATTTAGCCGTAGGAAGGAGCCAGCTAAGCGCTCACAAGCGAAACCTTGCGGCTCAAGGCGAAATGGAAAACTCGGACAGCGAAATGTCAGAGTGCACGACTCCACGCTGTAGTGTCAACGAACAGCACCAGCACCAACAGCAACAGTTGCAGGAACTTCAACAAACCCAATGCAAGCCAGACCAGAGTGTAATTCGCTTCAATCGATCACCGCCACGACCAACTATTGCACAAAACATTCCATACGGCTGCAGAGGTATTCAAGGCAAAAGCAGCGCATCGCCAATGAAGGCTGGCAGTGCGTCACTGAGTAAGAGGAATAGCCCACCAACAACTCCACGAGTAGCAAAAGTGTCCCTCGTCTGGATCCTCAAGCCACGCCCTGAAAAGGATGACGACGATGAAGGTGTGTTTGCACCTTCAGGCATAGTATCGATCGACCTGTTCACCTCCGTGTTGGACGCCGTTGGACTTCAGGACAAAGAGTTCTTGGAAATGAGAGACTTGAGGACGTTCCTGCATGGCGTTTTAGCCTTCTTCATCGCCCGAAATCCGAAGTTGAAGTTGATGGACAAAGCCTATCATCGACGTCTCATGTCAGACTACGTCAACGAGTTAGCCACTGCGCTAGTGATGGACATGCAGCTTATTCCACAGGTATGAGGCGGTTTGTCCACCATTCTTGGAAGCGATATCGCTCATCACCATGTTTGCCTCTCTGCCTCCACAGCTCTCGGGAAGGTCTGCCATTGTTACTCCGGTGAACGCGCTGGAGGAATACGTCTGTACAGAGCCCTACCGATTTGATCGATTACTTCACGATGTCCACGTGGACCCTAGCGACAACCTGACCAAAGATTCATCTTCAAATGGTTCTCCACCTTTGGTTGATGGAGCCGCCGTCAACGCACTCCCGACAAGTCCGTTCAAAGACGGTGACAAGGGCGAGATGGCCATGATAAAGCCGCGGGAGCCTGAACTCATCGAGACTGCCGAACAGACGCTGGGCATGGCCAAATTGCTGCACGAGCTGGCCACGGCTGAGTGCGAGGCGCGGAACGGCAACCGCATCTCTATCCGTGCTCAAGTACCGCACTCCAAGGAGTTCTCGAAAGCCTACATCGCCTCCTCCAAGGAGCTCATGCTCCAGGAGACAGGGTTTCTTTGACTCGTACAACTCGAGCGCCGATCATTTATTCTCCAATATAGCCCAACGTTGATGATACCCGTAAGGATATTCATTAGCTTCGCCGTCATGTTCTCCTGCTGTCAGGACTAGAAGTCACGCCATTATGGGTACACAACAGTATTAGCAGACTGACTTCAGTACTAATAGTCGCCCATGACGGTCGATTACTCAAATGGATACTAAATGGATACTACAGTACATGTAAGTATCTGATCAAGGGCCGCTCTGAAATATGTACATCGCACGATCACATGTTGGTCTCGCGAGTTACCACTAACTATTGTCACACCCTGCTCGGCTCACGCTCAATACTACACGGTGTCCAAAACGGAAACTAAAACTGGATCTGTCGCTCAATACTCCACCATACGTGTCGAGTGGTTACTAGAGCTGCTATTGCGGCGGTACTGTTGTGCTCGTCGCTTCCGCTCCCTCTGCTCCTCCTCTGGGTTCAGCGTAGGTACGCTATATTCGCAGAGTGAGACATAAGAGGAACCCCGCTCTCGGATCGCGCAGGGCGCGACGCTCAGGAACTTCTGCATGGCAAAAGACTCGCGCAGAAATGCCATTTGTTGCACTGCTCGCAGTAACTCCTGGAAGCTATCACACCTGGATTGCAAGTGCGACCGGTCGTGTCGTTTCCAGAACGTGAGGAAGCCCGCGTGGGGCAGAGGGGGCAGCGTGAACGCCATGATGGCTCGCTCGAGCTTTTCCCCCTCGGTCGGCACGGGTATAACCCCCCTGGCCAGTCTGGTCACCGCTTTGCTGCGGTAATATGCCTGCCGGTTCTCGAGAATCTCGGACAGCTGAATGTGGAGGTCCTTGAAGTCCGAGTAGCTGCGTCGGATGGTGTATGTCTGTAGAGGGGCGTCGTGGTCTACCACGTCGATATGGTACATGACCTTCTTCTCCCTGCCCCGCATGGAGAAACCCGAGAGCACGAGGTCTGAGCACGAGCCCGAGGACGACGCGGTGGAGCGTCGACTGGAGGCTGCGGACTGGCCTAGCTCCTGTTGTCTGATCTGTTGTGTTACGTCTGACTGTTGCCGCCTGGCTGCATCGAGCTTCTCGAGCTCGAGTTCGTCTTCTGTGCATGTCATAGTGGCGTTGGACGGGGGGTCCCGAGGCTTCTGTATGTCGTCCTCGTCCAGGGGCTGCGGTTTATCTTCGGTCTCGCATACTGGGCCCAGAGTCGGGAAGAGGGTACTGCTGCTATTGACCTTGATCGGGGATGGGAGAACCTGAGCTGCAGCGAAGTACCAGTCCGGCAAGCGGTCCACTGCTGCCTCGAGCTGCTGGCCGCGCGATACGATGGGCTCCGCCATGGACAGCGAATTGACTTGTGAGTTGAGCAGAGCAGAGCAGCGCGGGGGCAGCTGTGGAGGGAATCGTTTTTCACTCGCGCATCCCCCGTCTTTGAGCTTTTCAAAGCCTAATTTCAAGGGCTTTGTTGTTCAAAAAATGCCTGTTGGTTTCAGTATTCTGATTCTGCTGATTTTATTGCAAATGAAGCTATCCAAGGTGGTTTTGGGACTCTAGGGGGGGAGATGTTGCGCTGGGATAAAGCGCTGCTTTCACCAGCACGCAGCTGTTCCTGTTGATGTCGGCCATCAGAAGTCCAAGCGCAGCGCTCCACAAGTCTGCATCGGTAATACTTGCAGCTCGGCTAAGCGTTGAACATTTGCTTGTAGTTGGTGCATCCGCTCAGGCAATCCTTGCCCGCGTGCATTGCTGAGTTCGACCGGAGGGCGAAGGAAATGCTTGGGCTGCCCCAGCAGCATCCTTTTAATGCACAACGTTCTCCTCTCCAAGAATTTGCCATCTAAGGCGATGTATGTGTACTTACAGTACATGTATTAATAATTTACACTGTAAAAGCCCAGCAAAAATAGTGAATGAGGACACTGCATAGGCGTCTTGATGTACTGGGTTGAATAAGTTGATGTTAGATAAAAAAATCTATCACTGAAAACACAGCAAACTGCCACAAACAAGAACATTTCGTTTTCGTTTTTGCAGTCGGTTTTAGATGTGTAGCCGATCTTTTGAGAAAAGTAGAACGCGAGAGAGCGCTTATTCTTCTGGATGCGACGATCCAAGTCTGGTCTTGCTTCTGCATGATACATGCATCACTTCTTGCTGGACTTCATCGATGCATTCCGTCTGTATGTACAGTATTGGCGGGTTCATCACGGCTCAAAATACATGTAGTCCGTAGGCTATTTTGATATGGCTACGCTGGGTGTGCTAAAAAACATGCACGCGCATTTCCAAGTGTCCGCTATCAGAGGGATTGTCAGATCAGTTGAAGACCGCTCGACGCGTGCAATGGCAATGCAGCTACAGATTTTTTAAGACAAGCAAAACACGCCTTGGGCAAATGTACATAGCGAAACTTGCTCAGACTATAAATCTAGCAAGACACAGTCGCTGCTCGGTGTGGCAGGTAGATGATCAGCACCGACGAAACGCTGCTTATCCCTCAGTTGCAATCTCTGACTCCTTCCAAGCCCAGCACTTGACATCTCAACGACAATGGGCCAGACAAGACAGGAATAACCCCCGCATAAATAGTTTTAAAGGGGCTACTCCTTTGGTCGCCACCCTTATCGCCGCAACCTCGACCTTCGCTAACGAGATCAGTCCAGTTGGCAGCAGCGTAGCGTTTGTGTAGGCCTTTCTCCTTAATTTTTCTCATTGCCTGGCTACCAACATGACGCTCAAGGACTCGCCACGAACCACGGCTGAACGTCGCCGCGAGCGCGAAATGCAGTACGAGTTACTCAAGTTTCATCGAGACCAGACGGACCCAATCGCCACCAACATCACCAAAAAGCGCGTTCGAGAACCGCGTGTGGACTTGAAGTCGAATCCTTTTTGCGCGGATCGCCAACTGGCCGATAGCTACCAGCAGTTAAACTTCAATAAGGTGCAGTCCTACGAGAGACAGATGGTACAGTAAGCATGTCGAGGTTGTGTGGCCTGACTCGTTGCTGCTTGGTTTGTGCCACTTCAACATAGAATCCTCGCTTCTACTCGATATCCGTACAAGATGGAGCGCGCGTGGAGCAGAACCCTCGGAACCATTCCAGTGTAAGAATAACAGTAAAGCATGCCTGGAATTGAGGAGTATCTTACACTTTCCCCCAACAAATTTGTAGTTTATCAATCCGTCTGCCGACTCACGCGCTAACTCGCACTTTGATGCACGAGCACGACCCGAGTTCTCCACGTTACCACCAGCCACGACATACACGCCTGCGGTGGCGCAATTTGCGGTTCCGAAGGTGGTTAGCGTTGACCCGAGTAATTTGCGCAAGCATTCTAACAGCAAAAACGGCATCGAGAGCTCAGGTATCAAGGACGCCGCGGCAAGCAATCGTCCTTTGTTCCCGCCAGGCCACGATCAATACAGGTAAATTGCTCTACCACTTGCACATTCGCCACACTCAAACGTTCAGAACTCACCCTCGTGGCGATTGTGCTTGGCACGTTTTACCATTTTAGTGCCCATCTGACATCGCAAAGCGTGACGTTCGGCCACCGTCCAAGTGTACGCGTCGTGACTGCAGAAGATGCACCGAGTTTCCTGTCTCACTAACTTATTTGCATCCGTGTTTCCCGTTTAGTCCGCAGCGAGGATGTTCGACCACCTGAGCAACAATATCAGTGGCATAAACAGTCCCAGAAATCCTAGCAGCAAAACTTCATCTCGTCGAGCCTCCTCGACCCCTGTACGGACTGGCATGAGCGTCATGGAGCTGGCTCAACTGTTGGCACCAGCAAAATCAACAAAGTCCTCTTCATTCGGAAGCAAAAGCTCAACTAGAGCTTCGCAGCGCTGGAAAGCAGGTTCTACAGCAACCTCCATCCATTCTGGTGAAGCTTTTTCCTTGGACAAAGAAGTCGACGATGAACTCGAACGACAAGACACTGACAAAAAGAAGAAGGCACGCGAGCTGGAACTGGAGAGGGGCTATATAAACTACGTGTATAACCCACCTCATGAACGCAAGCCAGGCCAGTTCACACCACCTGACCAAACAACCGCGCAACTTATCGACAAGTATCGTAAGCTTGCTGTCGGGAAGATGCCTGACATATTCTAACTTAGTCCATCTAAAGGCAGTGGTTTGACATGCATAAATCTGTTTCACAGTACTAGTTGGTCAAATCTGCGTGCCATTATTGCTATTATATCAGACAATAGTCTAGAAGTCTGGATCCCAGTCACACTCGTGTCCAGGATCCTCAACTTCATGCCGAAAATCCTCGAAGTTAGATGTGTCGAAGTCATCACGGACCTGTGGTACAATCGGGGGCTTCATGCTCTTGGTTTTCAAACTGTCCCACTGGAAGCTTGAGAACCAGCGGTGATTGATGATATCCTTGATCCCGTGTTTCATGTTTCCTAGTCGTCGTGCTGGGTTCTGACACAACAACTTCTGTACGAGGTCAACACTAGCTCGGCTGTATTGTCCAAAATCAGGAGACAGAGGAATGAGTACGAGTTCGAAATCAGAAAATATACACGCGCGATACAACCTACCCCATATAAGTCGGGAATTTGACGTTGCCCTGAATTATAAGAGCGTAAATCTGCATCGGATCTTGAGCGTAGAATGGAGCCGAACCCGTCATTAACTCGAAGATTAGGATACCCAAAGCCCAGTAGTCAACTGCCTTATCATGACCTTTGTTCAAGATGATCTCGGGTGCAAGGTAATCGGGTGTACCGCACAACGTCCAAGTGCGGTCTGTCACGAGCTTGGCTAGTCCAAAGTCTGCGAGCTTCATGTAGCCTTCGTTGTCGAGAAGGATGTTTTCAGGCTTTAGATCACGATACACAATGCTCTTTGAGTGCATGTGCTGGAAGACAAGCACGACACTGGAAATGTAGAACCGTGCTACAGGTTCCTCGAAGTGGTCCCTCCGGCGTAAATACGTGAAAAGTTCTCCTCCTAGCGCCAGTTCTACCAGGAAGTAAATGTGCGTTCGGTCTTTGAAAGTTGTATACAGCTTCAGAATAAACGGGTGGTCTAGCGCAAGCATTACCCGCTTTTCGTTCAGTACGTGCTCCTTCAGGTTGTTTTCCACGATATGAGACTTGATCAAGCATTTCAGTGCATAAGCGCGGTTAGAAGCTGCATGACGCACAAGTCGGACACGACCAAATGCACCTCGTCCCAGCGTCTGCAGTACTTCCAGCTCTTCGCGCGGAATTTCCATGTAGTATTTGTAGTCTGCGGTTTCTACCAGCGCCTCTGTTGATGTTCGTCTATGGGCTAGATCCCTTGTCTCGAGGTGGGCTGGCTCTCGGTCCATAAGCTCCTGAAGTGTTCCTAGCATTGCAATGAAGTGCGCACGCTCAAGCGTAACGCACTGCACCCTTGTCACTGCCGTACATGTTGCAGATCTCATTTCGTCCTTGAAAAGCGCCATCTCACCGAAATGGTCGCCAGCTTTTAGCCTTCGAATAACATTTCCCTCCCCAGTACTGGCGTCCAACTGCGTGACTATGATCTCGCCCTTGTTGATAATGTAGAACTTTTCACCCACCTCTCCCTGCCTCACAATTGCAGCGTTCTCCTCAAACTCTTCCCACTCCATCGCTGCGGCTACTTGTTGCATTTCTGACGATGTGAGTTTGCTCAGTATTGCAATTTTCCGCAATACCTCGAGCGTCCGATTAAGTCGATTGAGTTTGTGCGAGGCTAATATTTCACGAAAAGTGTAGCGCTCGAGAGCCCAAAGCTCCACTTCCGTCACGGCTCGAATGGTAGCAGCTCGCGGCATATTGTACAGCAGTGCCAACTCACCAAATCCTAGACCTGGACCCAGAAAGCCATACCGAATCGGAGGTGCCCCGCCCATTGAAACTAGAATTTCAAGTTGCCCGTTCTCGACAGCATAAAAATTATCACCTTGAGCTCCTTGTTTAATAACCAACTGACCAGGCTCGACTCGCATCGGGAAGAAGGCTCCCAAGCAGTCACGAATTTCACCGTGAGACTGGCCTTGAAACAGGACGTTTGACTGCAAGATCTTGAGCAGAAGCTGTCGGGAGCTCTCTCCTTTTGGGTATACTACGCGTTCCTTGGTCGACATGATCTTTCGACTTGGCATGACTTCAGCGCTCACCTCCACACGCCGCAGCTTTCCCTTTGAAGAAGTTACCGGTGGTCCACCATCATGGGTATCCGGTGTGCCTTGGTCAGTTGAGTTGTATCGGATTTTAGCTTCGGAATCCGGTTGACCGATCCCTTCTCCCAGCAGCTCCTTTGCCTCACGAAGCAATGTGAACCGAGTGCTGAAGCTGCCATCTTTTTCAGGTTTTGGCCCTGATGTTGGTTCAGCAGCCGACACTCGATCTTTGTCCTTGCTCCGTGCCTTCGCCACCATGGTCGTTCGTTCTGGTGGTACTAACTCGTCTGCACTAGCAGTTCCCCCGGGTGAAGCATGCAATGGGCCTATGTGCCCGCCATTTTCCAGTCGTTCCTGCAATGTGCGGATGACCTGGTCCTTCACTATCAATTCCTTGCGGATGCGTTCATACTCGCTCTTGGACACGCCACCCCCCATCGCAATACTCCACTTTTCGTGATCGTCACGCGTGGTAGAAGAATATTGGATACGTAGGTAGGTAGTTAGACGTCCAGCTACGGAAGGCAACGCCGACGTTCATACAGCGAGGGGATGCAATCGCCGCGTTCCAATCCAGCCGTGAAGAGGAATTCCTCTTTATCGCAGTGCTTGCACGGCTGACCTATTTCCTCCTTCACGGCAGCGCCAGGCTCAGACAGAGTAGAGTGACCAAGTGCACGCCGTCAAAAATAGTTTCACTAACAAAAGAATTGCCAGCCTGCATTGCGACGATACAGACAGACCGCACCGTGAAACTGCATCACTTTCGCTTTACGCGTATTCAACGCCTGAAGCCAAGCTGCTATCAACCACTTCAGATTTGCCAATTTGTACATGGCTACATTTTGGACCGGCTTCTGTCCGACTATTCTGCCACGTGATCTTGAAAGGGCGCAAGTCAGTCCGCCCATGGGCTCTGCAAACAGCAGAGGAATGATCCTCGCTACACTGAGGACCCTGCTGTTTCACGTTCGTGGTGTGGTGATGCCTTCCGGCGCGAACGAAAGCCGTCGATATCTCTGTCTGAATTGACCGCAGTCGTGCGCTTTGGTAGGCGGGCGGGTATCTTGGAAAGGGCAAGTCGGCAACCCCCATGTGGTGCGCTTTAATTGTCTACCAGCGTGTCAAGCGCTTTTGAAAAATTGGTCGAGTCAGTTGTGGTGGCTTGTCCTTATGGCAGACTCGCCGTCGCCTGGTTTCCCCTATTACATGTATAGCACCCGCCATTGTTGCTGCGGCAGAGAGAAAAGCCAAGGTCGCTTCGGAAGCCACACAATTTGATGCAACAGCAAGCGGCGTTTCATAGCGAAGGTGACTGGCAGCCTCCAGAGAAACCGCACGTGATACTCCTCGCAACCCACACGAAACACTCCGTCATTCTCGAAGAACCGTTCGTGTGCCACAACCAAGTCTTCATCGACCTTTGAGCAGGGCTTTTTGCGCGCTGCTATCCAATTAGGGTTGGTATCGCCTTCCCCCAGTTGCCTAACGCAGTAAGTCGCCACCTGCAACGTTGCCTATTAACTCAATTTCACTCTTTGTATGGCACTGACAATCTGCGACTGCGACAACAACCAGCTTTCCTTTCGTCCACCCAGCCCAGCCGTGCGCTGAGAACCCAGTTTGACACACACCTCATTCTCTATTTTGCGCTGGATACAGCAAGGCCAGCAGCTACGTAACTAAGTGTTAGAATCATGCGGATCATTGCTCCTCCACCCCCGTCCTATGGCCTCCGGTACAGCGAATCTGATGTCCCCGAGCGCTTTGATCCTTCGTTCCAGTTGCCCCCCAGCGCCAACCGCAACAGTTTGGCGGCGCTGGAGAAGCCCGCGGGCATTAACGACCCCTTTGCGCTGCGAGACAGCTACACGAGCGAGGCCAGTGGCTTCGACGTGCTCAACTTCTGGAGTGTTGAGCCAGACCACGACGCGTCCGCTAGTCAGCTGCTGACCCCTACGGGCTTTCAGGACCCGTACCAGGGCGTGACCATCGAGGTGAACAACCACTCCATCAATAACCAGGGCGTGGTCATGTATCACGTAGACATCAAGGGCCCAGACGGCATCTTGTCCACGTACACTATCCGTCGTCGCTTCCGAGCCTTCAAGAACCTACACAGTGAGCTCAGTCGCCTCCTACTCGAGTATCAAGACTCCAGAGTTCAATTGGACACTGCAGTGGCAGCCAGAGCGCCGTCTCCTTTGGACGGACCGGAGAACCACATCCCGTTGAGTCCACACAGCGCAGCGGCGCTGGTGAAAGGCCCTCCAGTATCCAATACCAACTATAGGACAGTCACATTGCCCTCACTGCCTAGCGCGGGAGTGTGGAGTTACCTCAAGCGCCACGACGTGCGGCTCGTGGAGCAACGCAAGAAACGCTTCCAGGAGATTCTGCGACTGGCCATCCGCCACCCGGCGACCAAGCATAGCCCCGTGCTGGACGAGTTCTTGAGTGTGGCTCCCAGTGAGATCTCACAACGAGGATCGTCGTACGTGTCGCTGCAGGACTACAGCGTGCCAGTATTCGACCGACAACGCGAATCCATTGAGCGACGGCAGAGAAAAATGAGGGTGCTGGAAGATCGACGACTTCGCGCAGGATCTGACAGCCAGTTTGGAGAGAGACCACACCAGTAGGAACAGGTGTATAACACTATGTATCGATAGTAATGAACGTTTTCGTGACGGGAGAATCGCGCCTTGCTTCATATTTTACTTACAGAATGTCGGCGGTCAACTAAAACTGAGATCGTAAACCACCTTTGCTCTTGCCAATATGTACAGGCAATTTGGCTTTCGTATTCTGGTCCGAACGCTTTGGTTTTCGGAACAGAATTCGACCGTCAGCTCCTGTCGCGGCTCGTCCAGGTGGCGTGTCTGCTTCCAATGCCTTGGTTTTATGCTTCTTGCTCTTTGGCAAGGAAGACGACGCGGAAGGCAGACCCAACGCCCCCGAACTTCCAGATATCGCTCCGCTGACGTCTTTAGTGCGATAGAAATCTGGCGCGAGATCAACGAGCCAACGTGGGTCGACTCTAGACACGTCACGTACGAATTCTTCCGTAGTGAGCACACTCTGGTGGAAAATGATCCAGTCGGGAAGCGTACCCATGTGATAATACACCGACGTTGGATGCAACTGAACCGGTCGCTGGTTGCGGAGTGTGCGGTAGACTCCATCAGCGTGCAGTTTAGCGGCATTGGCGAAGTAGCCACTTACCAAACACTTGCGAATAGTAGCACTACGAGCTTTGTCCTCAGCCTCGTCAGTATTGCCAAGTCTTACGAAACCTTCTTCGCTGGCAGAGACGCTCTTCTTCCCCAGCGACTTGAAGCGCGTCACGTACCGCTTGAGATGGCGACGAATCTCTGTCGCACGCAAGAGTGCACGATGGCTGAGTAGATATTCGCCACACCATGATCGACTCTTTTTATTCTCCACAAATTCATCGTAGATGGACAAGTACATCAGGTGGTCGCCGTCCGGGTGTGCGAAATGCTCCATGGCTTCGGCAATTTTCTCCTGTCGCTCTCTGGAACCGCGTGACCCCAAGAAAACATCTCCCACAGATAACACACTAGCGATATTGAGCATCTCACTCGTGCAGTCAAACTGAAAGGAGGACAGCAACACTTTCGCTAATGCTGGCGCCACCGGAAACTCCGCCATCTGTGTACCCAGTGGATCGATGAGGCGACACTCAGTATCAATGGCACCAAGCGAGAACAACAGTTCCAGTGCACGTATAAAAGCTTCCGGTGAAGGAGGCGATACAAAATCAAAGTGTGCCAGATCCTGGATCCCCATACTCAGCAAATATAAAGCCACGGTTGCCAAGTTTGTACGTTGCATCTGCGGAATTGTTTCTTTTGCAAGTTTGCTGCGGAAATGTTCTTGCGTACAAAGGCGGAAACATTTCCCAGGCCGCGAACGTCCTGCACGACCTGCTCTCTGCTTGGCTGATGCCTTGGATACTGGAGCTGTGATTAGAGCTTCCACTCCAGTGAGCGGGTTAAAGAACGCGAGCTTCGTGAAGCAGCCATCCACCACGAATACCACACCTTCGATGGTCACGGAAGTTTCAGCGATGGTCGTGGCGACAATAACTTTCCGACGCACACCTCGAGGAGCGGGCAGGAAAGCGTTCTGCTGCATGTGAAGAGGGAGCGTTCCATACAGTGGGACGGGAAGCATATGTGCCGGTGCTCTGTCGTTCAGTCTTCTCACGACAAAGTCGATCTCTTCCTGACCAGGTAGAAATACCAGCACGTCACCTTCACCTTCGTGCTCGTCAATTGCTAATACTGTATCAATAGCTTTCTGCAGATAGTCACCACACGGTTCCTGTAGGTATTCGATATCAACAGGAAACTGCCTTCCTTCCACCGACACCGCAACGACATTTTCCAGCATCTGTGGCGGTCTACCGGACGACGTCAAACCTTGCTCTGAATTCTTTTCCTTCCTTTTCCGAAAGAATTTCACAAACATATCTACCTGCAATGTAGCCGACGCAATGATCACCCTCAAATCCGGTCGCTTCCTTTGAATCTTCTTGATTAACCCCAACAGAAGATCAGTCTCCAAATTTCGTTCATGAGCTTCGTCCTATGATACACACAAACAAAAGTCAGCTCGCTAATTTCACCTCTCCTTGTACTTGTCTACCGTAATTCTACTCTTACGAGCATTACGACCGAGTAGCGAGACAGCAGCGGGTCTCGCATGGTCTCCCTCAACAAGAGACCATCCGTGACAAACTTGATCCTGGTGCGCTCCGGGTCCCACTTCTCCTCGAACCGGACAGCGTAGCCGACATCCTCACCGACTCGACAACCTATTTCCTGGGCCACGCGCTCTGCGATTGTCACGGCAGCGACGCGTCGTGGCTGCGTGCACACGATGATTCTTTGCCTCGGTGTACCTGAAACTGTTTGAGCTCTTCTCGGACGGGGTGTCGCCCATCCTGCCTCCAACAGATACTGCGGTACCTGCGTTGTCTTACCGGAGCCCGTTGCTCCCACGATTATTGTCGTAGCGTGTGTCTCGATCGCGTAGAGGATTTCGTCCCGGTGCTTGGATACTGGCAGTTGAGATCGTTGGGCGCGCAGTGAGAGGCCATGCAGCGGATTAAACTGCACCGCCGGCACCTCCGCGTCCTTTGGAAGATCTCGAACAGCTTCCGCTTCAGCATCCGCACCTGGGAGCGTTGCGCCGGGCCGCCAGAACGCAGCCATGTCTGCAGCGGATACGTCAGTGTAAATGGCAAATTGAAAATAAAAGGTGCACTTAGCATGCAGTTTTCTGAGATTATCACGGTTAAAAGCGGTTCGATCCAGAAACTGTAACCGGACGATTCTTAATTGGGACCGTCTACCACTGCTTGCATCGGATGGCTGGTCGAGGTCCTTGGGTGCCGAAATCTCCAATACGGCTGCACTAGCTAATTAAACAGGGAGCGTTGTAGCAAGCACCAAGTCACCATGGTAAGCCTGCTCTCTGATTTGCTGCTGCGAGGCTGCTATTAGCACCATTATGACAAGTAGACGACAATGGAGCTGCTGCTGGAGCTGGCGGCCAATTGAACGGAACAGGAGCGAGAGGAAAAAAGAAAATAATTGATACAGGGAAATTCAGATGCGCACGATGACACAGCAGCAGCAGCTCCAGTCTACGGCCTCATACAGCAGCATTAAAAACAGGTCTTTGCAGTGGATGTCACGGTGCTAACGCCTCCGCCTTTGTGTTGCTGATGACGCCGTGCAGCCGCCGAAGACTCAGCAGAAGACCAAGGAGCAGAAGATGGCCGCCGCCATGGCCGGTGGCAAGGGCAAGGGCAAGAAGAAATGGTCCAAGGGCAAGGTTCGCGAGAAAGTTGCCAACAAGGTGCTGTACGACCAGGAGACGTACGAGCGCCTGCTTGTGGAGGTTCCCAAGATGAAGCTGATCACCGCTTCGGCCATCGTGGAGCGCCTCAAGGTGAACGCCGCGCTTGCCCGCGCCTCGATCCACGAGCTAGAGGAGAACGGCACCATCTCGAAGGTGCTGGCCCACCACTCGCAGCTCATCTACACTCGCGCTGTGGCCGCTGAGGAGTAAACAGTTGCTGAAAGTATTGATGCTGTCCGCCACCTTGAGCTCCGGTTGTTCGTGTTTCGCGTCTAGCCCTTTGGATGACGATGCCGTCGTTCGAGCTGTATAATATGCTGCTCGATGATGAAGACTGGATGATCGGAGCTGGCACGCGCTCCTAGTAGTAGAGTGAGGACGTGCGTCTACTTCCCGCCTTGACCGTCGTGGTAATTCCGCAGCAAAAGAGCGAAAATGGAACACATCCCTCCCTGTTTAAATTACTGCTTTTCTGCTCTGCTCTGGTATTTTTACTTAGCTCTACTACTAGTATCTGATCCCCCCGTTCGTGCTTTACTTGTCGAAGAGGTTGGCGAAGGCGCTTTGTTGTTTCTTGCGGAGTTGCGTCTTGGCGGCTTGGGCTCGCGTTAATGCAGATCGGAAAAGCTTATTATCAGGCTCCAGTTCGCGTAGTTTGGCGAGATCGGCTACTGCGAGATCGAACTCCTTGGACGCCACATAGGCCTGACTACGACGATAGCGAGCCTTGACGTGCGTATCGTCCAGCTTCAATGCACTCGACGCTGCAGAGATGCAGCGATCCACATCGCCATCCCCGTCCAGCTTCGAGTAACATGTAGCCATGTTAGCGTAGCACGCCACAGCGATCGGGTTCACTTGCTGCAGCTCCTCTTCTAAGTACTCGACCTTCTTGTCGAGCGTCGAGTCCGACCGAGAAACTGGTGGCTCAAGCCACGCCAATGCTCTCTTGTAGAGCCGAGTCGCAGTTCCGTAAGTTTCCTCCTTGAAAGCCTCGTTGCCACGCACGCGGTACTCAGAAGCACGGGTCAACTTCCACGAGAACCAGTCAGCTTCCTGTCTCTCTTTCTTCAACCCACCTTCCAGTTGCAGCTTGCAATAGAGCGAAGCCGTGCCGCTCAACCCCAATTCTGAAACTTTGCTGCCCAGTGTGAGGTTTTCCACAGCGACCGGAAACACGCCGTCACTCACGTCCATTGAAGAATCACCACTTTTGCGATTACTACCTCGTTTCCGGTTCAAAAGGTTCTCAACACGTTGGTGTATCTCAGGGGCGAGCTGGATCCCGGTCGACGCTAGCGAAAAAGTTGTTGGGCTGGAAACGCTGTCCGGAAGCTGTGACAGAGCCAGCTGATCGACAGGGAGGCTTCCACTCAGCACACACTCACCATCGGAGCACGCTTCGTCCTTGTAGAGCGTCCATTGGACGCGTCCAGTCCCGCGATCCATCGGCATCTTCCGTCGTGGTGATTCGCAAATGTATTGTAACCTTGACCGTAACCATTGTGTAACCCTAACATAGTGACCTAGGCTAACCAAGACGCAGCGAGCGCTAGCACCACGACAACGACACTCATGACTACACGAGAGCTAACACATGGATACAGATGATCCCATTCATATCGAAGACAGTTGAAGTCCTCGAGTTGGCATTTCCAGTGTCCACATTCGCTCAGATGGGTACACAGCAGTCGAGTGGAGCTCTCGAGGCAGAAGTCGTGGTGTACGAACGTATCGGCGGATACCTGGGCACAGCTACAGCGTGATAACGACATGGCTTTCTTGTGCAACTCGTCGCTCCGTAGACACTCGTCTGAGCACATGGCCAAGGAGAGATCTTCTTGCGGAACAGGCCCGTACCATCCAGCGCGAGCGTTCTTGAGATACACGATGCGCGACTCGCACAGTGCAGCCATGATAAAGATATCGTGTCCCTCATCGGACTCAATGAATGCGTTGTAGAGGTCCAGGTCACATTGCAGACCTTCCATGAGACGCCGCGCGGCCGGGTCGCTTGCGTTCCGCGTTACCATCGGCAAATACCGAATCGTCGTATTCGAGGCTTGCACGACTACGTCGTAGAGGCCTAATATCTCCACACCCCACCATAATACTGATACTACACGCATTTTCCTTGCTGCACGAGTGTCAAGCTTGATGCCTGCCTGCCTTCATGCGGTTGAAGTGCTTCGCGTCGTTTCGCGGCTGCAATATCATCGTAGGTCATAGATCGACCTACTATGCAGCATAGTTGGGCTTTTGGTGGTCATCGCAAAGAATGGAGGAGTTTCTGCTGCACCACTGCGTCACGTCGAACGTGGCCAAGTCTGCCGATAACGAGGAGTCACAAGCCCCCACTTCAATTTGGCAAACATCAGGACGGGCGGAGTGCGTCTTAGTGCAAGAAAACCGCCAGGCTCATGGCGCTTCGCGGGTCATTCTTTCGGCCATCCTGAAGCTCGTTTTCCAGTCTGCCAAGACAACAAACGTGTTGCTGCTCACACTGGTACGAACTGCGGCTGATTTGATGGTATTGCTTGCTCTGTAGTTATACTATGGTTATCTTGCGTTGTATATTGACTGCAGGACTCGCCGCTTGTGGCACAAAGTGTTGATATGTCTGCCAAGTTCACACAAATTGACTACTCTGCTGATGCAACAAACTTTCAGTCGTCAACGTCTTCAAAGTCGCAAGTACTGGCTAAGATGTCGCAGGATATTGAGAGTGTTGAAGCTAAGGTTAAGCTTAAAGGAGCGAAGTCGGCTCGACCGCTGGTTGTAGTGGTGGACTCGCTGAATGCGCTTCTACAGCAGACGTCACTCCAACAGGTACTGCTGTTTCTTCGACGACTGCGTGGCCATGCTGTTGTTGGGTCTGTGATTGCACGGTTGAATGCTGGTGCAGAGTCTCCTGGAACTGCACAATCGCTGGCAGCGCAGGCAACGGCGTTGGTCCATGTGGAAACACGATCGTCTCTGCGTTCCTACCCGCTACTAGCCAAGGAACGAAGGCGTGAGATCCCAAAAGGAATGCATGGATTCGTGCTGCTTGTTCGACAGAAAAAGGTAATTTGCAACGCTCTGATCAACCCCTTAACAACGAATTCTGCTAATATTTTACGTCTACAGAACGGCCGAAGCAGCGAAACCATTGAGTATTTCCAGGTGCAGTCCGACAAGGTGCACTTCGTTGCTGTTGGCGATGTTGACGGCCCCGGAGCGTCGGCAGACTCAGCACCAAACGCTAAAGATGCCACTACAACGGCAGCCCCAAGAGCAAGAAAGTCTGAATCGAAGCCAAAGTCGCAGGCTGATGCGAATCCGTCTTCTACCTCTCACCCAATTCAGTTCGAAAACTCGGACCAGGCTCCGCTTCCTGTGCGTCAAGAGGAGGTTAGCTTCAAGTTGTCCATCAGTGCTGCAGAGCAACGAGCCAAGAGCCAGGTCCAATTACCGTACATGCACCAACGCTCTACCGGTAGCGGTGGACCTAGTGGAAATATCAATCCCGCTCCTGCTGCTGGTAACAACACGCTATTCTTCATTGACGAAGACGACCCGGATTGGGATGACGACGATCTTGACGATGACTTGGACATTTGAGAAACAAACATCTTGTCCGAACAATACTACAACCACAATTCTCTATACGCTGTCGTAGAGATTCGTGGCATCCTCCATGTCTTTTGCTATTGCATTTGCAAGAGGTTCGTACTCTTCGGCAAGCAACGGCACGTTCGTGTTCCCCAATAACTGATCGTCAACTCTTTCGCGACAGCAACCGCAGTTAACGTACTCGACTCCGGTTGAAGGCCTTGCGCTGTGGTGAACTCGACAGTAGTGAGGCTCTACCATACTTTCATGTTCCATTCTTCGTCGCTGGGCGGAAAGTAGCGATATGTTTGACGGAACGACGTAGTCTGAGACTAAATCGCGTACACTCGGAACCTGAAACTCAACCTGGATCTCGGCATCGTCAATTGATGGAGCCGACGGTGTAAGCGTGTCGTCGTAAGACTTTTCTGCACTTCTAAGACAATGCACAGCAATTGGCGTCTGATGAAGCATGTACAGCACGACAACAACGCTAGCAACCTCCCAACCGAAGTAATGCAGTGTAGTAAATCGCCACGACTCAACATCCACTGCATCCTCTCTACTGTTCGATGCAGTGATAACACATAGCACACCTCGTACAACCAGCAGCTCAGCCAGAAGCGTGCTGCACACGACTAAGTTCTTCAGAGACGAGATACTTAGCACTGGCAGCCTTCGGTGAGCTTTACTTGCCTCTTCTCGCCCATCCCCAGTGTTCAACAGGCTCCGACGTCGATATCTCCACAGAATTTGAACTGCTTCACCCTCATACTTGATCGTCAACAGTCCTAGCGTCGTCCAGATGACTGCAGTGTAGCCGAACGTCATCCACTGTGGCACCACTAGCCCCCACTTGTCTCCATCAGCTCGACAGGTCGCTACCAACGTCACCAGCGCCACAAGAGACACGCAAAATGCCGCAAACATTACAGCCAGCATTCCACTCGGTGCAGATGTCACCGCAGGCCAGCGTCGTCGGAACACCAGACGCACGGCAAAAAGCACAATGTAGCCATGCAGTATCGCCAGGGCAACACTGGGCATGTCCAACATCCAAAATGTAGCGACTTTCAGCCAGATTTCCATTTTGTCCAATTCATTTGCGGAAATTAGCGAGAAAAACAACAATCGAAGAACCATAAGCAGCAAGCATGCTGCATATAATGGTCTGTGCAAAGCTCGAGCTAGGACGAAGATCCGAGGCTCGAAACGCGCGCGCTGCTCGAGCGAATGCACTGCCAATAGTCCACGAATGATGGAAACGCAGAGAAGCAGGCAAAGACCTGCACAGCTCAGCTGCCAGAACATCGCACCGAAGTGGGCGAGGGGACGCGACGAGTAGCTCTCCAGGAATTGCAACAACTTGAAAGTATGTATGTACTTCAGTACGGCATATTGCAAGCGAAGATATAGAATAATAGTTGAATATAGAATAATAGTTGAAAATTGCTCTTCTACGGTTAGCGATGGTGTCGTTGGAATTGGCTGGAAGGATCGAAGGATCGAGTCTCCTGTCGCTGTTGGGCGACGAGGCTCGGATTCTGTTCTCTGCTGCTTCAATGTGCCGCGGCCAACCTCGGAACCGGTGTCATTCTTGAATTGTCTGAGTGAAGACCAAGTCGAGAGGAAGCGAAGGTTTTTAGAAACGGAGATGTTCTCAACGTGGGATCTGGTACGCCCGACGCTGTGGCACCCCATGTCAATGCTGGAGCTGTCCATGATGGACACGAGCTCGTTGCCGCAGCTGTCGATGAGTATGCGCAACGTGCCCGGCGTCAGCTCGGACGAGGAGTTCTTCAAGGACCTGCCCACTGCAGAGCAGCAGCAGGAGAAGGACGAGACGCCCGAGACCGAAAATCAGCGCGCGTTCTCGTCGTACTCGTTCAGCAGCTCCTCTGTCGTGGATGAGGAGGGCCGCAAGGTCTTGAGCACGCGTCGCCGCTATGAGGACTCGTCTGGGCGTCTAAAAGCTGAGCACGAGCGTGAAGTTCTGGGCAAGCGTCTAAAGACGATTTGGAACCGCAAAAACGCCAAGGACGAGGGCGAGCACCACACGATCTGCTCTCAGGGTACGCCTGACGAATTCGAGAAGCTTTGGAGCCAGACTGCGTTCGGCAAGGCCCAGGAGAAGAAGAGCAAGGAGCTGAAAGAGTCGGGCGAAGCTACCTCCGGTGGCCAACAACACCAAAAACGAGTGGAGAGCGCACCGATGAGCAAGTCTGAGTAAGCCTCTGCGCAGCCCTTGGTCGAGTGACACAGAAAACGGTTCGTTTATGCGTGAGTTTCACTAGCAGCTACTGCAGCGGTTGTCGGAATTTACGACAATTTGAGGATGGCGGTGGATAAAGATTGATCACTGCAGTCGTTTGTCATAACAGTACAAAATGTTATCATTTTGACGAAGTATTAGGTTGAGTTTCTTTCTTGATACCGACGTAAACATTTTACTAAGTGCAATCACTTGAAAAAGTCTCGCACTACGCCCTCCAGAATCTTCTTAATACCCGGCATTGCAATCTTCATTTTGAGTTTGAGGATTTTATCTTTGATCCCCGTTGCTTTGGGCAAACCGCGCTCTTCATCTGCAGCAGTGTCCGCATTTTTGTGAAATCGTAGGAACCTGTGATCTTCGGTGGCGGGGTCGACAACGCTTAACGAGGTGATGGAGCTCTTGGTCTGGACAGAATTTGTAGTGGTGGCCACGGCCTCAGAGCTAGTGGCGAAGGCCGCAACACGTGCGAGCACGATGTAAGATAGGCGCATGGCGGAGCTGAAGTGTTTGGAGCTGGTGGAATCGAATTGCGAAATGAGTTGGAGTTTTGCAAAGTTTGCCTTCAAACCCACCACTTGTTAAACTTACGGCAGGAACGTCGTGGAGTAACAGTCTTGCTGTTGGGGGCAGGTGCTTAACAGATCCATTTCAGGATCTGCTTTTCAAGAACGATGAAGTGGAATTTACTATTTCGAAGTAAAAGTTACATTATGTTTCGAAGTATTATAGTGCAGTGCAGATCTGTGTCCTTCATTATAGCGTTTGAGTTGCCGTGGAGGTGTAATCCATAATGGATTATCCATTTACTCCATGGGACTAATCGACTCGCCGAGACTGTCAACTTTGATCGCACGAAAACGATAATACGAAATGCGTTCACAGTCGACGGTACTTCTAAGTACTTAATTAATTTCATGTACAAAATGGGTACCTCCGCGTGCAGCTTTGAGGTTTGGAATCCCTGCGTTTCCCTTTGGTGTTGTGTATCCAGTACGTGCCTTGGTGATCACGTCACCGCGCGCAAGAAGTGATACGGCGGCAGCAGATAGCGACTCATTTCATGAGCGGATAGAGCGTTCGAATTGGGTTGGACGCGTGCGAGCGATACACAAGTTGGTCATTTCTGCAAAATTGGGCAGTATTCCACAGCTTGACGAACAACACGCGCGTAGACAAGCAACTGCGCTTCATCAGCGTGCTGCAAAACTGCCAAACACTGGTGTCCTGCGTTCTCGTTCGTCACCTTGGCTTGGCAACATGGTACCGTGTGTCCAATAAATCGACAAAGTAAACCTCCCTCTTCATTCACTCGTTCCTCACGGCGATTTGGCGTAAGATCAAAGTGGAAAAGATGCGACGCAAAATCAAACTGCTCCGCAAGGTCTACAGCGACGCCCCAAGTAGCGAGCATCAGTAGGGTATACGGTTGGTTGCGACTCCCGGAGGCACCAGCAGCTTCTCCTCGGGGGACATCATCGTTATTAGACGTCTATGCATTGTTCCAAGCATAAAACGGAGCGAACTTGGTTTATCGAGAAATGCTGCCAATGCGGCCACCTGCACGTCGTACAACAGAGCAAAGAGCCCAGGCGACCAGCGAAACGTGTCGCGCGTTGACGGCTGTCATAAAGTTCTTGAGACCAGATAGTGACCTTGCCAACTAATTCACGGGAAAATACTCCTTCGCTTAACGAGTCGAAGCTGGTAGAATTGAGCAGCTGAACAGCATCCAATAGCATCGGAATCACGGCTGTGTGTCGTATCCCCATCAGTGAACCTCGAGTTGAATTGTCTTTGCTCGTAAGCAGTTTCTGGTACGACATATCTGCATATTCGAGCGTGGTTCGCATGGCGGTTGTCGTGTCTGCACATTAGGCCATGGCGTTGCGGTGAAGATTGGCGAACCGGAAGCGACGAGCGCGCCAGTCGGCGCCATCCTCGCTCTGGTAGTGCATGGAACTGTTACGCTTGCTCTTGTCGAAGCACACGTCTGGGTTGGGCAACAGGTAGCGGGTGGCCGAGGCACCGGCGGCCACGGCGGCGAAGCTGCAGATGATGACGACGGGGAAGGTGCCGCTGTCCGTGGTCCAGAGCTTGAAGAGGCCCATGCTAGAGCGAGCTGCTTTGGCTGACGTGGTCGTTAGGAGTGTGGGGGAGTTAGCTTGGGTGTTTAATGGAGTGCAAACTGTGCAATGAACTCTTGTCGAAGGTAGGATTCGGAATCTGTCGAAGAGTTTTGGTGATCCAGCGCCACGTACTTGAACTATGCAAATGACATGTTTGCTATAGACACGCGATCCGCTGCGTGTCTAAGTTTAAAAAATCCTAATGATCTGCAAAAAATAAAAAATAAAAATTGACCGAACTCATACCGGTTGGATGCTGTTGTCGTACCGGTTTTTCGTTGGGGATATCGCAAGAAAGACTTCTACGGAAAACGTCGTGCAAATCAGGTGTTTTGTATGGAATCTTTCGTGCAAAATGAACGAGGAATTCCCTAAATGCAATAATGTCAGGCATACAAAGCGTAAGATAAAACCTCGAAATGCAATCATTCAGGTGAATTCTTCGTGCAAATTGCACGAAACGTTTCAAACACTTAGAAACAAGCATGTGTATCTCTCCACGGCGCTCAGGCTCCAGCTAGCCATCCATTTGTAGGAATGCCTTAATGTAAAAGGCTGAGTATGGTTGCTGATGTTAATTTCGCGTTAGCGGCGTTGCTTTTGAGCGTTTTCTCGGCATTATTTAGATAAGAGGCTTCGTCATGCATCAGGCGCTGGAGGTGAGCAACGATGCGCGACTAAATTGGCGGATCGGCACTAAAACAACCTATCGAGCATTGCGCCATGAATATCGTGCCGAGGCTTAAGGCTGAACACTACACGGTGAACTGTTTAGCCAGCAAATGTGTTTTTCTTTGATTAGCGCTTACTTATTCGTAGCGTACCTCAAAGTAGTAGACCCCGTAGCCCTCTTTGAAAAGATTTTCACGCAATTGTTAGCACGGCAATCTAACAAGTCTACACGGTGGGCTATGACCGTCTCAGTACAACACGTATCTGCCCGGCCAACCGTCTAGCTCAAGTACACGCCCTATTGAGTCATTAGTATTGACTGACCTTCTGGCCGAACATGCTGTCCGCCGCAACCTTTTTCTAGAGGAGCGCGAGGTCCAAGCCCTTTAGGAAGCAGAAGAACGAGCTCAAGAGCTCGTGTAGGCCACAGGCTGTGACTCACAGCCTATGGACTTGTGGAAGATCGTATTTAAAATGTATTGGTGAGGTGGGCAGGGCGCTAGTCTCGGTCAACCTCGAGGTATGGCAGACACTGAACAAGAAAACTAAAATGCTGTGGCCCGAGCGGCAGTATTTCCCACAACTTCCTCGACTTTAATCACGGGTATACAAACGTTTCCATCTTAATAGAATCGTTTCTAAAGTAGGCTTCGTTCATTTTGCACGACGAATTCCATTTATCTTTACATTACAACTGGTAATGTACAAGCTGCCCTTCAAAAGCATTTACTAACAGTTTTCAGTTGCTTTTGGCAAGAATCTTCCGTCCATCTGATACCAAGCATAACCGAACGCACGATTTGCGCTTCAACTCCGGAGCCAACTCCGATCGATATCCGCACCGCATTCCCCTGCAGCGACGGTGCCATCACCACTATGACTCACTACTCCAACACCGACTATCTGACAAACGTTGTACATACATATAAGGGAAATTGCCGGGTTTTGGCCTTGGCCAGTTTTGTAGCCCAAGGGTTTTCTACCAATGCCGTCGGTGTATCCATCCGATGAAAGGTTTGATTTGACAAAAATATAACCAGTTGGTTTTTTGTTGAAAACCTCAATCACTTAATATCTGGACCCGTTTTTTTTTTTTTCGCGCCATTCCACGCAAGAGCCCCACCGCCTTCTCAAGCGTCAGCACCAATGGTGCAGCGTCGCGCCCAATATAGTGACGATGATCGAGATGCCGCTGTTGCTGCTGTCCTGGCTGGGGCCTCCATGAAGACTACAAGCGAAGTGACCAACATACCGTACAGTATGCTGAAAGCGTATGTGGCTGCTGCTCGCAAAGGATCGCCACGAGAGCCGAAGTGCCGAGGTCTGCCGCCTCTGCTGCCACGTGATGCAGAAGACAGTCTTCGGGACTGGGTGCTATGGAGGCAGCAGGTTGGCCACCCTGTCAGCCGCCGCGAACTCCTTGAAAAGACTCAGCAAGTTTCCCAACTCGTGAGTGGGCTGTCGGTGGGAGGAGGTTCGCTCCGTTGCTTCTTGGAGAGATACCCCTCGCTAACACTGAGAGCTTCACAGGCTATTTCGAAGTCCCGTAACGAGATTAAAGAGCGAGACCTGTCCGTTTTGTTCTCTTCGTTGGCTAAGGCCATAATTGAGCATAATATGGGTGCTGCTCGTACTTTTAATGTCGACGAAATCGCTATCAAAACTACCCGAGAGCACAAGCAAGTAATTGTGGCTAAAGGCTCTAAAAATGTGTGGCACAAGCAAATTAAGACGCACTTCCACCTCAGTTTTGTGGCCTGTGGTAATACGAGTGGTTATGTTGCCCCCCCCCCCCCCCCCGCTGTTTATTTTCCCCGGAAAGAGCGTTGACGATGATAATTTCGACAAGTGCAGTATACCTGGCGCCGGCGTGACCACGACAGAAAAGGCCTTCATGACTGCATCGCTTTTACGCCAATGGCTACATTTTTTTTGGATGCAGTTCCAACTCCTATTAAAAGACCGCTGTTACTGGTTATGGATGGGTGTTCTTCCCATATTTCACTACTAATTGTCGATACTGCCAAGAACCTCGGAATAATACTTGTCTGTCTGCCACCCAACGGCACCCATATCATACAGCCCTTGGATGTTGCGGTATTTTCGCCTTTCAAGACCAGTCTTAAGCTGCTCATCGGCAAACTGCTCCCGACCATTGGTGAGAGTACTGTGGACAAGCAGATAGCCTTCGGTGCTGCTGCCCTAGCATGGAACTATGCATGTTTGGAAAGCAATCTTTGTGCCGGCTTTAGTAGCTGTGGAATCTTCCCACTCTCACGTGTGAACATGCACGCTAAGCTAGAGAACTTTGAGCGAAACGGGCTGCCTGCTTCACACAGAGAAGCTGCCTGGCAACAAGTGTCGGATATTGTCCGACAGGATTTCCTCATTCTGCCAGCTCGAGGACTAAAAAAATCCAAGAAAAAGCGGAAAGAGACTAGAGATCACATTCTGACGCGCGAGCTCCTCGAGACAGATGAAAAGCCAAGCAAACGTGCCAAGAAAAGTAAGAAACCGACCAACGTGAGAACCAGGAGGAGGCGCCTGTGCAGATAATGATGGCGATACCACCAGTGATGGATGTGGTGCCAGTGGCTGAGCCATCAGTAGTGATGCAGGCATGGATTTAACCTGTAGCAGTTGATAAACCCTCAAAATTGTGTGCTAATGTCACTATCACATAAGCCAGGTTCGATTCTCCCTAACCCTAAAGGCTTACAAAGTCACTGAACGAGCAAGCACGGCATAGTGAAATTCAGAGTAAAAAGGCTACTAAACTGGCAACAGCGTGAATTCGACATTCTGCACAATTTAGCGTGTAGGCAAATTAAAACTGCAGCTTTCTATACCAAAAAATTTACAAAAATCGCCCAAAGTTTCAGCTTTCTTTTGGCACAAGTGGCATCTTTATATGATTATTATTCTTGGAGTTATCGTCCTTTTTGTGCTGTCACTCCGAGATGGCTACTAAACTGGCATTTACCCTTAGTCGTTTATTTAGCGTGTCGAAGTGGCGTTGTTACAGTAAACAGAGAAAAAATATGTCAAGCTTCATCTGAGTGCTGTTGCTCGGTTGGGGGGGGGACTTCGTCGCACTGCGAACAGCATCCGGATGCCATGTTACTCGACACCGCAGATCACTTCCCCACATGTTTCACGAACCTATCGACTTGCAGGGGAAACTATCGCAGTGGATACTCCATCCTGCTGCAACATTCAGTACGCTGTCATGGCCCATTACCGTCAATTCTAGTGGCTACTGCGCCGAACAGCTCCTTCTCGCTATGGTGGTTGTCTCGACAACAATGTCCTGAACGAAGTTGCTCCAGCGTTCAGGAAGATCACCCAACAGCTAACATTATTTTTTACGCGGGTTCGGCGTGAAGTAACAATATTAAAAAATACTACCTCCGCTAAGGAAATAACGCACTTATGTACCGTTACATAATTCCAGTCAAGTTTGATACCCCTGTAAATACGATTAAACTACTTGCACAGGATTGCACGTTTCCCCCCCCGAACTGGTCATTGCCCAAGCTTCCCCCCTCCCGCCAAAGCGATCAACGCAGAAGACACCTCACCAAGCGGCAGAGTATGTAGAACTAGTCAGGAGAGCGCGGCGAGCTTACAAGAAGATAAAAGACTCTCTAAATAAGGGGGGGGGGCGCAGCTGAGGTGCGTACACTCTGGAAATGCTGCGTTGGCGTACAGGCATTTACTGGCTGGATGTATCCCATTCTCGGTCCTCATGTGAAGACAGGTTGCCTGTTATTAGGTCTCCCGGTCGAGAATAAAGCGCGAAGTTGTGCTCTGGTGGCAGAAGGAAACGCTTGGTCAGCGAACCATACGTCGAATGTGTTTTGCCAGCCCCTCGCGCGTAGTTTTGCAAGACGAGTCGTCATTCGCCCAAGTGAGTGATACCCAGCTATTCTATCGTTAGGCGGATCACGTACGCCTGCAAATACGTTCATGCTGCATCAATGCAACCTTGGGCGGGGCGTAATGGGGATGTCCTTCCTTATCGACTGTACTCGCCCTCATAAAGACTACTGCCAATAGCCAATTTTGTGCAAGAGGTATTCGTACAGCGAACCTCTGCACATCTTATACCCCAACAAAGAACGAGGCGGAGCTCTCGAAATTTGTTTTTATAAATGTGCGTTTTTTTGCTTAGCGGAGGTAGTACTTAGTACCGGTCTATGGACCAAAATTACTTCAGTGTTCAAAGAAACGTGTAAGTGCGTATCTCTACCAAAAGATCCCAAGTTCAAACAGCGCTTGTATGGGGGGGGGGCGATCCCGGTGGAATTTTTTACAGCGGTCTCCCTTCCGCAGACATCGATCTCTGAAGTTAAACGCAAGGCCGACGCTCCGCGTATCTCTTGCAGCGGCCACACGTGTGGTCAAAGACAAAAGAGCGACGGCATGATGAATCGTCCATAGGATCAGGAAGCCGACAAGAGTTCATTGTGCATTTTGCACTCCATTAAACACCCAAGCTAACTCCCCCACACTCCTAACGACCACGTCAGCCAAAGCAGCTCGCTCTAGCATGGGCCTCTTCAAGCTCTGGACCACGGACAGCGGCACCTTCCCCGTCGTCATCATCTGCATCTTCGCCGCTGTGGCCGCCGGTGCCTCGGCCACCCGCTACCTATTGGGCAACCCAGACGTGTGCTTCGACAAGAGCAAGCGTAACAGTTTCATGCACTACCTGAGCGAGGATGGCGCCGACTGGAGGAGAACCACGGTGTCTCCAGATAATTGGGTTTTGGCCATGATTTGCGATTGATCACTGTATGGACCTGATCACATACCTACAACAAAGCGGGTGCACGAGTACAGACTTGTACTCATTTCTGTAAAGAAAAATGTGTTATTGCTGTCTGTCTACCTTGACTCTCTACTCGTACAACGTTTTTTGGTGTTTGTCGGTCAGATATATATCTTAATCGACTTGAATGTATTGGTCTGTTTAGTTTAGCCTGACGCTGAGCATAGCGAGCTGATGCTTTCGGCGAGGTCTCTCCAGCTCCTTTGGCAAGCAGCAGAAATGACAGCAGTAGACGTAGCAGTTTTGCGGAAATGGAAACATGAAGAGCATGGTTCTGCGATCACGAAAACATTCGATACTTGAAAAGGAGTGCCAGGCTGGACCACCCAGCGTAATCTGTGAGATTATGATTGTGTGTCCCAGCAATTATGGCTCACCTATTATTAATAACGAATAAAGTACTTTGTAAGCTGCGATCTCATTTTTTTTATTTCGCCAGCCTTGCAAACTTCACTCCTATCACTGAAAAGACAAACCGACATACAATGGTTGCGAAAGGAACGCGCGCTGCTAAGGATTGACCAACCTCTGGGCTACCGACCGCGGTACCTTCCCGGTCGTGTAACTCGTCGGATTCGCTATGACAGCAGCCATCGGCAACGGTGTTCGTCACCTCATAAACAATCCGGACGTGTGTCTGACCAAGTCCAAGCGAGGCAACTTCATGCACTACGACGAGGACCAGGGCGCTGCAAGCCCAGCGCTCTCATTTCGCCTACATGGATGAGAGCCCAGTCAATCGATCGCGCCAGGAGAAGTGTGCGTCTAAAGCGTAAGCGTTTGAGCTGAGAATACTTAAGGAGTCAAGCACACTGATAGCGACTTAATTAAAAACAATACAGGACTTCTCTCTTGACAAGAACTTGCAAGCACACTGATAGCGACTTAATTAAAAACAATACAGGACTTCTCTCTTGACAAGAACTTGCAAGCACACTGATAGCGACTTAATTCTCTGGATATTTCGTTTCTCAGTGAGGTACATTAGTGTCAATAAGTTCTTTGGATATTTATATCCAGAGTTCTTACCAGGATCGCAGACCCTCGGTAAACCTGATACTTTGGCAAATATCGTAATTATCTAATCTTACGGTCCGATACTACTTCATGTAAAACCTGTCGCAAACTGCGACTCGCAATACGTACTTCTACGGAAAATGCCGTGCATATCCTCTGTTTTGTAAGAAAATTTGGGTGTACATCGCACGGTAATTCCACACATGCAAAAATGTCTTTCATACAAAATCTCAGTACAATCGAATAAAATGCAACATTCGCTAGAATTCATCGTGCATTTTGCACGAAGCGTTACGATTCAACCAACATGAATAGAAATAGTAAATACAAAAGTACTGTAACTTTTTAAGAAGGGAGAAAAATGGCTAGTCGCTTGTTTTAAGCTCACGAGCAAGAGTTCGCTACGATAATTGATCTAGCCTTCGCGTTCGCCCTTTGCTGGATGTAGGTGAGAAGGATAAACGGACTTTATTTGCTCGTAAAGAAGGCCAGCTGCATCAGTAGAGCTGTAAGCCCGGTGAGCCTCCTCAGGTGTCAGAAGAGCTTCGACCAGACGCATCAATCGTTGCAATTTGGCAAGACGGATTTTCTTCAATCTGGTTGCCATGTCATGCGTAGATAAAAGCATTAGGGGCGGCTGTCCTGCGCACCACTGCTGCCAAACTGCACGAAGAGTACTATGAGGTAGGACAAATTCCTGCGGGGCTCGATGAAAGCGCCGTTCCACATAAAAATTTCCGAGCATAATGGAGTATCGTCGATAGCAGAAGTACTGCTTATTGAGCCCAACACACGCGGATCCGGTCTCAGCAGACTGGACCGAGCCAAAACCGCAGCAAAGACGGTCCCCATGGCTTCCATAGTCACTGAAAGTTGAAAAGCTACAGAGCGATCGTTACGGCTCTGAGCATCTTTTGTCACAGTATGGTGAAGTCCTTTGAAGTAGCGTCTCATTTGGGGGTCGAAATCACGCGGTCGAGTGGACTCCGTTTGTGTGTACAAGTATACTAACGCTGACCGCACATCGCCGAACGTGGACTTTCCCGTCACTCCCCGCTGCTCCATCGACGTCAGATAGCGCAAATACTCCTTGGTAGATAAGACAGTAAGCTCGATGGGGCTCCGCAGAGGCACTGAAGTGAACCACGCCATGATGCTTTCTCCATCGATGGTTTGCTGAGACCAAAACGCGCTGGTGAACAGGATTCCCCGTCGAACTTCTTCGGTATTGTCGTAAAGCCATTTCACGAAGTGTGTCAAGGCTCGCAGATATACGTATTTAGTGCTGTCGGCTGTAATACTTCCGAGTACTTCCTCGACACGGGCGTCAAGAGCTTCCATCGTATCCGTATTTTCGAACTGACTCTAAAGTAAATCATAGAAATCACAAACAAGTTATCGTTAGAAACGTTTCTACATTGTAGTAGTTCGAAATGAACGGCGAATTCCATTTATCTCTATACACATGTAATAAAATGTGAAACCTTATCTCAGAATGGGTGAATGTTGACCCAGTCGGACAAGAACGACATTCAAACAATCTTATGTGTAGCCAAGTTACTTCAAGCGAAAACTACCTACTTGAAAACTAGTTTGTGCGCGTCGCAACGAAGGCAAGACGATGGCAGCACGATAAGAAGTGAACAGTTGCGTTAACATAGAAAACGATTTTTTTAGAAACAGTGTATGATAAAAGTAAACTGTTTTTTACTCTTGCTTTTAAAAGCAATGGATACTGTCACTGCCTGACTAGGACGTTTATCAAGTAAGTCTTGAAATTTGAGGAAATCACATCTTTATGGAAGGGCTAATTTATTTGCTCAAGCTGTTGTTGTGTGCCCTTCGCTCGCGTAAGATTATCGCTCGCTAAAAGTAAGCAAGATACCTGCTGGTCATATTATGGAAAACGGTACCTACCTACGTACCCGAGTTTTCGAAAGGACGTAGAAAACATTTTCAGAGTGTCGAGGCTCCGCTTCCACACTTTGAGGCGCAAACCTTTCGGTAATATCCAGAGCTTCCCGGGCAACGCACGGCATTAGTAAACACCAATTCTTTGTACGAAGGACCTCACTCACCCCTCCCATACAAATACTAGGCATAAATGGAGCCAGCAGTAATCGATTTGGCTCGGATTATGTCTTACCTGTCCCATTTGAAATTGTTTCATCGTTAATAAATCCGCAGCAATCCTGAGGTAAACTAATTGTATGCTTTTGGGGCTTAAAGTCGACTGATGCTTCTATTTGATCAATTAGAGCAGTAAGAGCTAAGATATCGGCCTTCAAAGTCTGGTCGGTCGTACCGACAGGCAGCTCCTAAAAGATGGGACAATATTATTTTGTAGAGGTTTTCATAATTTAATCAAGTCACCACGCATATTCTATTCTAGAGTCACAATCGCACCATCTTTTTGTTGCTTTGACATACCTCCTGACAGGTTTTGCGAAATTTCGCAGGTGTAACTGAATATTTCTCCGCATGCCCTGATTGGCGGAAAAGTCCAGCTTTTCAGCTTTTCAACGATACCCTGTGGTAAGATAGAGTCTTATTGGTCAATGCAAGAAGTGGTTTCAAAAAATGTACAAATATTCCCGACCGACCGACCGAATGTGTTCTTCTTACAAAGAATTGGTGTTTTAAAAAAACAATACAGACAAACCCTTCCGTATGAATCCCAACTCTTGGAATACCCGCCGACAGGAATAAATTATCGGTTCCCGAAGTCTCGTAGTTTAAAAGCCTAAGATAAAATTACCTCTCACCTCTCCCTTGTAATATGGAATACAAAATCGCCCAAAATGACTATTATGAGGTGTTTAAATATGGTAAAGTCACTTTTGTAAAGTACGCCCAAAGTAGGCAAGCAAGGATATTTGCTGCTTGCACCCTTCCTTCTTGCTTAGCTCGTCTCGTAGCTCTCTCTGCATCACTCTAAGCCCCTGTACATTTCTATCCGACACGCCCGTTGAATCTGCTCGAATAAGCAGCTTTGCAATCCACTTGAGGCGTTCCTTAATGTTAGAATGCACTATAATTGGTCAAATATGGAACTAATAGAAAAACTTCAAACATCTTACTTCTTAAGGACACTTAATAAGTGACAACACTTGCCTAGGGATGTTAATGGCGAGGAGGACGCGTGGCGTGTGCCCGCTTTGTCCTCCTCACTTCAAAACTGACGGCCTATTAACTTAGTGCTTAACATTTCAGATACGTACCGAGACGTAAAGCCCATGGTGAAACGACACACTAGGAGTGGCCAGGTCCTAGGACTGGATAAGTTCCATGGGGAGGACTACACCATGTGGCGAGACAAGATGCTCACGCACATTGAGACGCTGGATGAGAAGTACCAGCGAGGGTTGTTGGAAAAGGACCAACCCGAGGCTACGGTTGTCATGATGGACTTCCATGAGGGTACGCCTGAGAAACCTGTCATTTCGGTGGCGGGGGAAATTTCTCAAAATGAGGCGAAGGCCCAGCGCTGGCGCTACCAGCAATGGACTAGGGCTCGGTCCGAGTTGTTGAACCTATTCAACCAAGCGTTGCCCAACGTTTTTCTGAGTGGGTTGCCGGATCAAGTGTCCAAGATGATTCCTTGCGACATATGGAAAGAACTCAAAAGTACGGGCTCGGGGATGCGGGAGGCGTAATCGAGTTACGTCGCCAGTGGGAGCGTCTTCTTGGAGCAAACTGGACCAATTTGGGGGGTCCTATCCGCTCAGCTAAAGAAATTGCGAAACGACATCAACCGAAAGATGAGGGGTCTGGTTGGCAGGGACATGGTGACCGAGATCTGGCTGTGCATGGAAGTGCTGTCGTTACTGCCGAGCGAGTTTTGGGGAGGTTCAATCAGCATGACAGAAGAGTGGTTTTCTATTGAAAACGTGGAGGTGAATCTCCGTCGCGTTTTCGGTGATCGCTCGCGGAAGGAAATTTCGATGCTGACCGATAAGAGACGCCCGATATCTGTCAACGTGGCGAAAAAGTTTACGGGGAAAAAGAGGAACCAAGGACAATCTTCCGAAGCATCATCGACTGAGTGTTTCTACTGCTTCGAGGGCGGTCACTGGAAGAAGGCTTGCCCAGTGATGGCTGCTGATCGCAATCCAAAAAGGCCTGGAAGCAAGTTGCTCTGATCGAACTTCCGGGCGGATCCTGTCACCGAAACGAAGCGTGCGATGGCGGTCAAGAAAGACGGTAAGTCGACTACCAAGAGGGCGAAGTTGAACAAAGACGAAGAAAGGACCCCAGCCGAAGCTGCCAAGTTCGAACTCAATTTGAGTAAGGAAATTGAGGATGCGGACGAGCTTGAGTACAAAGGGGATGTCCCAACGAGTGAAGGCAGAGAGAATGAGGCATCGATGCACTCAATGGAGATTGATGATGAGGTAAGGAGAAGATATCCTGAGTATCTTTCTAAGTTTAGGGAGTTAAAAGTGACTGATAATCTATGGGTGGTTGATACAGGGGCTGGACATGCTATAAGCTCGGACAGAAAGTGGTTCAGCCGGCTTGGCAAAGGACGGACTCATATTTTTGAATATGGAAACGGAGGCACCTCGTCAACCAAGTTACAAGGAACAGTGAGATTTAGTATTCGTAAACCCAGAGGGTACTATAGTGAAATCTCAATACAAAATGTTGCCTTTGATAAATAGTGCGGTAGTAACTTGCTCAGTGCATATTATCTTGCTACACAAGAGTATCACCACATTCAGTCAAAAAGTGGAGAGTACTTGTACTTCCTTGATAGTAACAACCGATTCATATTTGCTGCAGTAGCAATAGAAGAGGTGTACTATTTACTGAGCAGGCAACTGGATAACAATACAAGAGTACTATCCGTTGATAGTAATTATCAACCGAAAATCCAAAAGGCATTGAAAGAATGGCACCTGCGACTAGGTCATGTTGGTAAAGGTTGACTGATAAACATCCTTGCCGGCGGAGTAATCAGAGATACACCACAGCTGTCCAGAAAGGAAATGGAACGGGTATCATTCTTCTGTCGTACATGTGAGATGGCTAAATCGAGGTGAATGTCTTATCGAAACATGGTGGGAGAAAAGGTAACTGAGCCCTTGCACACGTTGCATATGGACTCATTGGGAAAGATAAGACCACAGGGCTTATATAATACCACTGGGCACAATTACGCTCTAGCAATAGTGGACGATGCCACTGCTTATAAATGGTATTTTGTACTCAAGTCCCTAAAAGAGGTTGGGACTATTGTTAAAACCCTTATTAAGCAGCTGGAGAAGCAGTTCCCATACAAGGTAAAACGGATAAGAACAGATGGGGGTACTAAATTTGTCAACGAATTATTAAAAGGGTACTGCAATAAAAGTGGTATTGTGTACCAAAAATCAAATGTGGAGTCTCAAGAGGAAAACGGGTCTACTGAGCGAGCTCACCAGACAATAATGGGCAAAGTTAGGTGCGCATTAATAGGATCAGGTATGGCGGCTAAATGGTGGCCGGAGGCATTGAAATATATGACAGCGGTAACTAATAAAATTCCAACAGCCCGGCTTAAGGGTAAAAGTCCATACGAAGCCCTTTTTGGGACTAAACCAACAGGGGCTGAGCTTCACATATGGGGAAGTACATGCTACGCACATGTACCAAAATCTAAAAGAACCCATCCGAAGCTTAGTGAGCGGGCTTTAGAGTGCAAATTGCTTGGTCTTTCGGAAGACAACAAAGGATATCGTCTACTCGATATTAAAAGAAATAGGTACTTCAACGCCCGAGATGTAAAATTTGGGGCATCACATACTGAGGGACTGATCTCACGGTCGTTTCCGCCCGGAAAAATTGAGGGGAATGAGGAAATAGTCCTGGAAGTAGGTGCAAAAGGAAAGAGAAAAAGGGAAATAGGGCCAGAAGTGGCAGCCAAGCGACCAAAATGTGCTACCGAGCAACAAGAGACTGTGTTGGATACTGAAACAGTGGGAGTGACGGAACAACAAGTTTATGTGCCACCTATCCCTCGCAGTCGTAGGAAAAGGACTCATAATTCCCGTCTAAAGGATTATGTCTTATCAATTAACGTTGTTACAATTAGCACAAAATTAATAAAGGAGGCCAGGCGAGGTCCACACGCTCAACAATGGGAGACTGCGCTACAAATTGAGTATCAGGCACTAGTTGCAAATGGTACTTGGGAAATAGTACCATTGCCAAAAGGGAGGAAAATATTAGGTTGCCACTGGGTATTTGATGTGAAGTATAACCCAGATGGAACAGATGAATCACTACGATTACTACTGGCAATAGCAACTATAAAGGATCTTCATGTTCATCAAATGGATGTGTCGACGGCTTTCCTCAACGGTTCTCTATTTGAGGATATTTATATGCAACAACCGCATTGGTTTAGGCATGGGGTTGCGTCCAGTGTGTGCAAACTGAAGAAAAGCCTATATGGGCTCAAACAAGCACCGCGCATTTGGTATGCACTCCTAAATAAGTTCTTGGTAAGCATAGGATTATGTCGGTGCAAAAAGGAGTACTGTTTGTACCGTCAAAAGTGGGAGGTAAATGGAGTGACGCGTATAGTACTTGTTTGCGTCTATGTGGATGATATTACTATCGCATCTAGTAGTATGACATAGATGCAAAAGGTGAAGAGCCAATTGGCTTCAGGATTTACTATGAAGGACCTAGGTGATATCCATTATCTTCTGAAAATGGAGATCAAAAAGGATAGGGCAAATAGGATTCTGAGTATGTCCCAGCACAAGTACATTATGGACTTACTACAAAAGTTTGATATGACTGAGTGTAACTCAGAACCCACACCACAGGCAAAGAGTATAGTACTTGAGAAAGAGGAAAAGTTAAGTCCAGAGGAAATTTCAGCACAACCATTCGATTACAAAGGTTTGGTGGGGTCACTGATGTACCTGGTGCGTGGTACACGCCCAGATATAGCAAATACTGTCAGAGAATTGAGTAAATTTCTGTCATGCAATAATAAAAGCCACTACAAGGCAGCCCAGAGAGTACTAAAGTATCTGAAAGGAACGTAGACGTACGGACTCGTATTTGACGGAAAAAGTAAGGAAGTAGTATATGAGCTGTACACAGACGCGAGCTTCGCGAATGCTAACGAAAACTGAAAGTCAGTGACTGGATATGTGAGTATTATGGCAGATGCGTGTATACTACTCGGAAAAGTTCAAGGCAAACTACTGTGAGTCTTCATACAGCACAGGCTGAATTAATAGCTGCGAGTGAAGGTATTAAGGAAAGCGAATGGTTATGGGTACTATTAGAGGAATTGGGATTCAAGCAAACACTACCAATAATGTGTTGGTGTGATAATAAGGGGGCAATTAGTATCATTAAGGACCCAGCAAATCATACGTCGACAAAACACATTGATATCAAAGGGCTATATGCTCGAGAGATTCATGATAAGGGAAGAATAGTAGTATCATACTGCAACACAAATGGTATGATTGCGGATGCCCTCACGAAGGCACTGTCTCAAACTCAATTTGAGAAACTCAGAAGTCTCATGGGTGTAAGGAACCTAAGCCCCCTTACCACAATAGGGGTCGTTGGACGTTCGTCTCTCTGCATCACAAGATACTTTTCAAGGTTGAAGTGCAACGATACTTCCCAAAGTTGAAGTGCAAAGATACTCTCAAGTTGAAGCGAAAGAGTAATGTCCAAGTTGAAGTGCACCAAGGATAAGACTTATGAGGTTAAAGCGGAACAATAAGACGTAACGTTATGATATTGGTTAAATATCAGGCGTTCACAAGTCAATGGTTATGGACTAGACTACGACAGAACACGATAACGTGCGGAAATCAAGTAAGAGCCACCGTTGATCGCATCTAGGAAGGGAGGGGCAAGCCCCAGCCGTGCTTAATGGAACTTTGCCGAAGCGCGCTCCAGTCTCTGGATGGTGGTATCGCAGACCGAAGCCTGGACGTTTTGCTTGACTGTCGTAGCCCCCTCCGAAGGGTTTAATAGCGGCCAGAGGCGCTAAGTCAAACCTTTATTGTTGAGCGCAAGTTCGAGAGTGACTGAGCTGAAGGAAATTGGTGCCAACAAAGGCGGTAAAGGTGCAATATAGAGGCAGAAACCATAGGGAAATCAGAAAAGGAAAATTGGTTGGGTCACAAAATTTGGAAATTAGGAATAGGTATGGGTAATGTGACGTCTCAAATGTCAAGTGTCGAAAAATTTGGGAGCCACCAATTTTGGATCGACAGATGCGCGAAAAGTCGCGACAACGAAAAGTCACATGCTATTTGTGAAAGGTCGCAGCTTGATTCTTTGGATAAAGCATGCAGATGAGATCAAAAGTCAGGATAGGAAAGAGTGTGTTCACTATTAAGAACCTAAATAATCCACAGTGTAACCCAGAAATACGAAAGGTCGTATGGTATTCTGGTGGATAAGTCGTAACTGGATTCAGGATAAGGGGGTTCATACGCGACCACAGAAAGGATAAAGAAGATGTGTTTGAACTTTTAGTGGGAGTGTTAGAATGCACTATAATTGACAAATATGGAGCCAATAGAAAAGCTTCAAACATCTTACTTCTTAAGGACACTTAATAAGTGACAACACTTGCCTAGGGATGTTATTGTACTCCGCAAAATTCATGACACCAACTGTTGTAACCGGTCATATTTAGTGACACCATTTAGCCAAAATGAGTCGTATTTGGACAAATAACCCTCCTTTATCCAGTACAGCCCCCACTGTTTCGTTATCTGGCGTATGGCTAATGTAAATGGAGCTCGATTACCTGTAATTACCCGGAGGAAAAGAAACAATGATGGTGGGCATCATGGGTTTCTCGAGTATTCAGGAAATACTAGAGCAGTAGGACGAAAAGTGCACGAGCAATCTTGTTACTTTAGTGTCTTGGCTATCTACGTACGGTGGCTGCACGCGCTAATGCCTTTTACAGCAAGCGGTAGATAACCACCAGTAAGGCAAATTTTGTCTCAATTCTAAGCTAACGGTTAATATCATTTACCTGTAATAATACAATTTCGGGAGTGCGCTGAATTGAATAAGCGATAGTGATAGGTAGTCAAGTTACCTCTCGGAGTATATATGAGGATAGTGAGATGCCAGCTGTTGGTTCAAATGTCTCGACTTGACGAATTGTGTTGGCAGTACGCCTTTCCGCGAAAACCACATGAAACTCGATATGTCCAATAATACCCCTCCAATTCTGCATAAAGAGGCCAGACCAGTTTACGAGCATTTTGGGGCTTCCGAATTACTTTTTTGGACAGCATGTAGCGTTAAAACGGCTGCGAATTAGCTAATTCTGACCTCATTTTCATAGCGAAACACCTATTTATCTAAATATCGCTTTAGGTTTTCGTAGTACAACGCCCTTCTATGACTTGCCAAACTTTGGTGTCACGACTTCTGTGAGTACAATAATGGCGAGGAGGACGCGTGGCGTGTGCTCGCTTTGTCCTCCTCACTTCAAAACTGACGGCCTAATAACTTAGTGCTTAACACTTAATATCCGCAGCATCAAGCTCTACAACAATCATTCTCTGCTTCGCCTCCAGTATCCTCGGATGCACCCATCGAGTTATCACTCACGGGAACGTTCTCCACTTCGATCCCGCAGCACTCTTCATAGGTGGGGTCGTCGTACACGTTCTCATCTGGAGGATTCAGCAGTTCCGCCACCGACATCGGATCGGACGCATGTAGGCGCGACAGCATTGCAGCTTGCTCGTCGGTTACGGGGTCTTCCTCCTCTGGCTCACTGTATTCACACACTCATAGTCTAGTAGACCAGTGTGCCTCCTGCACTTAACAAATGTCCTTCTTTTTGCCGGACATGCGCTTTCTGGCGAGGGCTCGGTCAGGCGGCATAGAGAAAAAAAACCGGTCTCGCCCATGCTAAAAATGTTTCGCAGCTCATATTCCTTTAGCTTACGCTGCAGGTCACTAACCGAGGCGTACACAGCGGACCCACCCTCACCATGGGCCGTAATGCTGCCGAGCCCATGCCGAAGGTTGAACCTGTAAAGCCACCCATTCGACCACGCAGGTGGCGCCTCCAACTTGAGGATCGCTGCAAATCGAGGCCATTGCTCTGATGGCATCGCCGGTTACAATCACTCCTTTCTCCTCGCACCAGCCCACCCACTCGGCCAGCGCTGTGTCCAGCTCTGGAAACTGGACCTCATGCCGTGACTTGACGGTTAGCTGGGAAGAAGGCAGTGCCTTCAGAGCCTTCTTACGTTTCAGTAGCTTAGAGATTGTCCCTTGAGATGGCCGCTGCGGCAGCTACAATGTTGAGTGAGCCCACTCGGCTAGCTGTTGTTGTGACAGGTTGGGGTGGGCGGCATGATGCTGGCAAATTTGCAAACGCTGGGCGTTGGTGAGTGTGATGCGGGTTGACTTGGGTTCGACTGGCATCTTGGTGGCACTAGCTCAATTGAAGAACGAGGGAGATTCCCGGAACGAATGATAGCGTGCGCGTGCTCAGTTGGCTTTTGAAAATGTACCATTTCGAAGGTACACCTGGCTGAGCCACCCCACGACAAGAATACCCTTAGATAGGAATAAAATGCTGGTTCCCGGAGCTATGACTACGGGAGGGTTTGTCTGTACAGGACCTCTCTTGATAAGACCAAAACGCTGTCTGGTTAAAAACACCATGTTTTAACAGATGGCTACATCTAGCCAAGAAGTTCCCAGTTTCAGTTTAGCAGCCATGCCGCGGGACGAGGGGCGCTTATCGTCGGCGACGGTGACGGAAGACGAGGAAGCGGAGCTAGAGCAGATGGACGAGAACTCTTCGCTGCGGCAGGGTGCGGCTGGCGACGATCATTCACCACCGTCCTCACTGCAGAAGCCCGAGACGCAGAAGTCCAACAAGAAGCCCAAAAAGCTACCGGAGGATGACTCCGGCCCTGGTGCTAATGGCGCACTACGTCAGGGCTCAGCCCCCCGACTGATGTCAATGGAGAGTGTCGGTCTCATCGCTCAGTACGCGGCCGTGGGGCTGGTCTACGGCGTCTTGCCCAGCACCATTACTCCCTTCCTGACCTACTACCTCAACATGGAAGGAACTGCCACAACGTCGGCGCGCGCGCTGATTTCTATACCGTGGAGCTTCAAAGTCTTCATTGGTGTGCTATCTGACTGCTTGCCGCTCTTTGGGTACAGACGCCGACCGTACATGGTGCTAGGTTGGTCCGTCACGGTTCTGTGTCTGCTGGCAATGGCCGCGTCGCCACTGGAAGCACCTTATTTCCCCGACCCAGAGATGCGGAAGATAAAGCCGGCCGATTACGCGCTGGAGATGGTGCAGTCACTAAATAAGAGTGCGCCAAGCAGTGGAGCCAAGTACATTGTACTCATGATGTTCGCTACGCTAGGATATCTGTTCGCGGACGTGGCGGCGGACGCTGTGGTTGTCGAGTACGCTCAACGTGAACCGGAAGAGACCCGTGGACGCACCCAGACGGCGATTTATACCGTGCGAACGTTGTTTAACGTGGTGGCACAAGTTATCACGGGGTTTGGACTGAGCTCTCCGGACTATGGCGGCAGTTTTGATTTTGGCATTTCATTCCCTGACACGATGCTTTTGTTGGCAGTATTTTGTCTGCCCGTGATCCCGATGACGTGGATTTTTGTGCGTGAGGAAGTGGTGAAGGAGCGACCGATGTTTACAAAGTATATAGGCGACTTGTGGGGCGCCATTCAGAGTCGTGCTGTGTATCAGGTGATCGCCTACAGTTTCCTGTCTGGAGTCTTCAGCGGATTCACGTACGTGGCGCAGGATCCGATGACGTCGTACTGGGTGCATGCTACGAGTTTCAACTTGAGTCTCAGCAGCATTTTCGGTAGCTTTGTGACTGTGGTCACACTCACGTTGACGGGGAAATATGGACTGCACTGGAACTGGCGGACGATGCAAGTGGTCACTATGCTGTGTGTAATTGCACTCGATGCCATGTGCACAATGCTGGTGACATGGGACGTTGTACGTAAACAGTGGTTCTGGCTAGGAGTACCCATTGTAGAGGCTGTGCCGGACGCTGTGGGATTTATCATTTCGACGTACGTGGTCGTGGAGCTAGCAGGACATGGCAATGAAGGAGCAATCTACGGCTTGTTGACCACAGTGAGCAATTTGGGCGGGCCATTTGCTCTCACGTTGACGAAGAACGTGAACGCGGCTTTCAAGGTGTACAATGAAGACATTTTGAATGACACGGACGAGGTGCGGCGCGACGTCACCATTACTATCCTGATCTCGTACGTGATGAAGCTTCTGGCGCTGCTTTTCCTCCCGTTGCTGCCTCGCCAGAAAGCTGAGGCGCAGGCTCTCAAGAGATCAGGTGGAAGCAGTCGACGAATGGGTGTTTTTACTATATCGTATCTATCGTTTGCGCTCATGTGGGCGATTTTGACAAACTTGTTAGGCATCTTCGAGAGCACTCGATGCTGGGTCATCACCGGTGGTTGTAAGGAGTAGAAACCCAGAACGAGAAAAATAAAAGTGAATCGTCACCGTTGCTATTTTGAAGTTTTACCGGTATGGTCTTCTACTAATGAAATTTGAGTACCTTGCAAAGATTTGTCAAAGCTGTGTATTGGCTGAAACTCAACCCAAATATGACGAACAATTGGTCAAAACGATTTAAACGATGCGCTTCGATCTTTTTCATAGGGTTTCAAGAACTGGAACGGCAGTAAGAGCCTCTGCCGCGCTTATTATCCTTCTCGCTTAGCAACCCAGGCGCAAGACTATGGTGACAGCGTTTCCACAGAAGGCCAAAGCAGGCCTGTGCGCGTTGATTTCGTGCTGCTTCCAGCCCACACACACACCCGAGCCCACTGATGAATCCAGATACATGACCCAGGAGAAGCCCAAGCGCCGCTCGATCGCGGACGAAGAGGACCCGTCCACTGCCATCCTGCCCAACTACCAGGACCCTCCACGATGGATTAAGGACGACTTGGTTGAGGCCTGTGTGGATTGCGGTGTTGAATTCGATCTGCTCAAGCGCAAGCACCATTGCCGCGGCTGCGGACTCGTCTACTGCGGGCGCTGCACGTCCAACTTCGATCGTGTAGTCAAGTTTGGCTTTGTGGAACCTGTGCGGCTCTGTAACAACTGCGCCAACACGGCTAAAACTGAAAACGTCTTTTACGAGAAGTTCCTGCCACTCTTAGAAGGCGGAGATCTCTTTAGCAAGTATGGTCTGTTGCGGAAGAGACATATTTTTCTCAAGTTTGTGCGCGCCAAGAACATTTTCCAGTACCAGAAGTTTGATCCCGAGACGAGAACTTATGAAGGCGACATCAAGGCCATTCCGCTCGATGAGATCACTGACGTCCGTGAGGTTGATGTGGGCCAGGACAACTCTGATGTGGGGATAGTCATTGCTGTGGGTCCACAGGAACACAGGTTTGACGCCACGACGGAGCTCAAGAGACAACAGTGGATGGAGGCCATTGTGGGAGCTCGTCATGTGCGAAGTGCGATGTTGGCTGCGGAACGAGATCAGCGCGCGAAACGGGTTGAGAAAGAAAACGAGGAAATCCGCAAGATGTCGGACAACTTGCAGAAGATGGAGGAGCGTCGCGCCACATTCCAGGAAGACCGTCTGCGTCGCCGTGCTGAGAAACGCGAGCAGTTACGTGCTAAGTATCACCTCGCGACCGCAGCATCGTAAGCGGTGAACCGAGCGCCTAGGAACGTACGCAACTAAGCACTGCTCCCTTTTCACTACATTGTCGTGCTTTTTATAGTAGGAGAGTACTTCGAATTAGTCTCCCCCAATATCGAGCTGTAAATCAACACCTATTTGTGCCGCATTTTTTTTTCAATTAATTGTGCGGTTATGTTTTGCTCTCGTTGAGCAATTTCACTTTTTGCTCTTGTCGTTGGACTCGCGGATGGCGGCTTCGAGGTCATCCCATTTCTCCTTGCTGACGGTGCCAAACATGTTGAACTCGCCGGCGTTCGAGACTGTCTCACCTCCATCGAAACGGATGATCTCACCGTTGAGCCAACTGGCGTAGTCGCTCGTCATGTAAGACGCCAAGTTGGCGAGCTCGTCCACCTCACCGAAGCGCTTCAGCGGGTTGTTCTGAATCATGACCTCCTCGAAGGTTCCCGATGGATCCAGTCGGTCGAATGCGCCCTTGGTCTTGATCGGTCCTGGGGCGATACCCACAAAGCGAATGCCATACTTACCCCACTCCACCGCCAGTGACTTGATCATTGCCTACAAAACACACACACACACACACCAATAAGTCATCATCACAGCAATACACTAAAGATTCAATTGAGTTCACGTACGCTGACGCCAGCCTTCGCTGCAGCCGAGGGAACGACGTAACCGGAGCCCGTCTCGGCGTACGTGGTGGTGATGTTGAGGAAGACGCCGCCTTGTTCGTGCTGAATCATGCGCTTGCCAGCGTCCAGTGTCACGTTGGCCGTGCCCTTAAGCACGATGTCTACGATGGTGCCGAAGCCCTTGGCATTAAGACGCTCGAAGGGTGAGATAAAATTGCCGGCCGCATTGTTGACCACGATCGTGGGTACCCCCGCCTGCTCATCCAACTCGTCTAGCGCTTTCTTGACCTGGTCAGGGTCGCGTACGTCGCCCGTGAGCGGAATCACCGCGTTTCCCGTGATTGCCTGGATTTCCTTCGCAGCCACATCCACGACGCCCTTTTTGCGACTCATGATGGCGACGGTAGCGCCCAGATCCGACAGTTTAGTGGCGATGCCCTTGCCCAACCCGGTGCCGCCGCCCGTTACCAGCGCCACTTTGCCCTTGAAGGTGCCGGGCGGCAGCATGGTGCTCAGCACTGGCGACGTGCGAGGCTTGGCCGAGCTCTTGGCTCGGGTGAGCGAGGTCCGCAGCACCGGGGTGGAGGACGATATGCGCTTGCTAAACATTGCCTTTACAACCAGCGGGATCGAGAAATGGCAAGCTATTTTGAGCCAAAACTTTTGACCCCCAAAAGTGATGACCAGTCCCTCGTGCTTGACGTGAGACCAACGTGAAATGTTTTTACTAAAAACAAATACGGACAAGCGAACCACGGTGAATTATGAAAGGTTGACGTCGGATGTGTGTGACATGGGGAAGTACGTGCAAGGTGTTGGTGCTGTACGCTACTTCCAGTTGATTTACGACGAAGGCACCAGATACAAATGGTGCTTCCCGTTCAAGCGGAAGTCGGATGCAGCTGGCAATACACAGAAGCTAATGACGGAGCTACTTGCTCAAAACAAGCGGATTTTCCGGTTCACAAGTGACGGAGGGGGAGAATACGTCAGGATGATGAACTGAAGATGTTTCTCGAGAAGCACGGCATCGTGTTCATTCCCACTCACCCGCAAACTCCACAGGAGAACTGCTTGGTGGAAAAGCTCAACGGCGTACTGGTAAACAAGATGCGCGCCACAATGCATGCTGCTAATCTACCAATGGCTCTATGGTCAGAAGTACTGCAATATGTCGTGACAGTGGACAATTTGAGCCCGACGAAAGCGCTGAAAGGAATGACACCCACGGAAAAGCTGACTGGGGGAAGATGGTTGAAACACGTGACGTCAAGTTCCGCGAGGACGTCACAGTCGAGCGCACATACATCAACGCGCTGATGAAGGGCAGGCAACACTACTATCCTCATATCCCATTCACTCCGTTGCCAGTGGAGTATGTTGCAGAGCAGTCAGTACGATCCAAAGCCACAGAGGCTGTACAGTCTAATGTCAATGCCGTCGCTAGCGGCGAGTCCGTGGGGAAAGAACAAAAAGACTCTGAGGAGGCTACATCAGGAGGAGATGTAGTGTGTTCTGTGAGAGCTGAGCCTGTGGTAGAAGGAGAAACTCGGAGTTCGGTGGAGTTTGAGCCAAATGCTGACGAGTTGAATAAGAACGAGTTAGATTCGGTGGGAGTGACAAGCAAATCAAAAAGCAAAGCTTCAGACTCCAATGTTGCTATCGGTGAGGCCATGCCTACACTCGAGCAGCTAACACCATGGTCAGCTCGGCATCCAGAACCTCCTCGGGGTCCCCAGCTGTGTCGAAGCTCGAAACGTATGCGTGGATGGCGACGTTCAGAGCGTAAGCGACAAGCAAATGTACGCCTGAAGGACTTCATGGCATCATTCGGGTAATCCCGCGACGGTGGAAGATGCCATGGCATCTCTGCATCGAGCCAAATGGCTAAAGGCAATGAAGTTGGAGATGGAAGCGCACAAAGTGAACGGCACATGGAGATTAGTGGAGCGACCGGAGAGTCCGTCCAATATCCTGAAGTCAACTTGGATACTTCGCGCCAAATTGAACGAGAAGGGTCTAGTGGATAGATTTAAGGCCCGTTTGGCAGTAAAAGGATGTGGGCAGAAGTATGGAGTCGACTATCTGGAAATATATTCTCCAGTAGTACGGATCGAGACTGTACGCTTGCTGCTGATCCTAGCTTTTCTGCTAGGATATGAGTGCTATCATGTGGACTTTGTGACCGCCTTTCTCAATGGAGTGTTGGAAGGAGTTAAGATTTACATGGAACAACCTGACTATTTCAACGACGGCTCCGGCAGAGTTTGTGAGTTGCTGAAAGGTCTATTCGGCCTGAAGCAAGCTTCACGTTTATGATATCAGACACTGCACGAACATTTGGAGAAGATCGGCTTCACGCAGTGCGCGTTTGATGTCGGTCTCTACCAAAGGTGGCAGAATGGGCGAGTTGTGTATGTCACGGTCTATGTGGACGATCTGTTAATTGCTGGCAAGCAAGAGGGCATTGAAGGTGTGATTGACGAGCTCGGTAAGAAATTTGCGTTGAAAAACCTTGGACGAGTGAAACATATCTTGGCTATGGAAGTTCACTACGTTCCAGGTGAGGTGCTCTGCATCTCGCAGACGGCGTACATTGATCGCGTTCTGGAGCGCTTTGGTATGAGCGATGCGCGTCCAGTCGCGTCGCCGTTAATGCAGAACGAGTTGATGCCGTACTTGAACAAGATGAAGAAAAGATCAACGATCCGGACATTCCGTTTCGGGAGTTGGTGGGAGCGTTACAGTATGTAGTGGCATGCACGCGTCCAGATCTAGCGAATGCGGTGCGAACTTTGGCACGCTATAACAGCTCGTACACTAAGGAAAACTATATGTGTGCGAAGCGAGTGCTTCGTTATCTCCGAGCCACTCGAACTTACGGATTGGTGTATCATCGCCACGAACCAGTACTACCACTACGTGTTGATGCGTATTGTGACGCGGATCATGCCACTTGTCCGGACACAAGCCGATCAATCACGGGTTACCTGTTGCAACTTAACGGCTGTATGTTCATGTACAAGAGCAAACAGCAAGGCAAGGTGACCACGGACACATGCAGTTCAGAGCTCATAGCAGCCAGCATGTGTGTGGAAGATCTGATGTGGGCGAGAAAGCTGCTCAAGGAGATTTGTGGCGCTACTCCACCCTGTTCTATCCTACACATTGACAATCAAAGTACTATCACAGTGGTCAAAGAGCCTGGAAATTACCGGAGAATGAAGAGATTTGCAAAGACGAGTCGTAAAATCGCCGAGTTCGTCACAAAGAAGAAGATCCAAGTGCCCACCGAGGGTAATGTTGCTGATATCTTCACGAAGGCGCTAGGGCCCGTGCGTTTCCAGGGTCTCCGCCAAAAGCTGAATGTTGACGACATCTCAGCGGCACTCCAGGTCCAGCATGAGTGAGGTGGGAGTAACAGAAGCTGCATGTTGCAGCTCGAGTGTTGCGGTTGCAGTGCACGATAGTGCAACGATGTCACTCAGCTGGAGCCCGGTGCAATAGGAGACAAGACGATTCTCGTGCTGGTAACTGAGACACGAGAGATCAAAGGGTTTTTTGGCGATTGATGTTGTTGGTTACATGTCCGACGATCTTTCCTCCTCGTGTACGACACGTTGCATCTGAGAGACCATGCGGTATGGAAATTAATGAACTGTTCTTGATTTAATAGCATTGAGCTCGGAGCTCGATCCTCGCTTGCGTTGCTCGTCTGTTCGTCTACGAGGTCACCAACGCTGCAGCAAGTTAACACTTAACGAGAGCAGCTTCTAGGTTATGAGTGGCTCATAACCTAACAGCAGTGTAGAGCTGCTACTTGTGCACTTGCAGAGGTTGGAGACGTCCGAGGTGGACGAGGACACGAACGGGAACACCGAGCTGGCCCCACAGAGCGGGCTCCTGGTATTAGCTGGAGCTCCACCTCAGCGGACTCCGTTAGAGAGAAAGAATTCACAACTGAGAAACCTTACTGAAAGACTTCTAGTTTCTGAGACTTGTGCAACGCAAGGTCTCATACTCCCCGAAACTTGAAGTCTCTTCGATTTCTTTGATGCTTGACGTCAAGAGTGAGCTCGTGTCGGTCTTGTGCATGGACGCCCATCAACTGGTTCATTGTTAGAGTAGTTCCGATCGTTTGAGTGCACAGATCGTGGCAGCTTCCCCATCCACTAGCACTTGGCGAACCTCGAGCCAGTCGCACCCAACTCGAGCTCCCTTGCGCATCTTGACCATCATTTTTCCCATGTAGCCTCCAACCATGCAACATCCATGCTGCCGATATCATCGGAGCCCTGCGATGCCAGGGAACCTTCTTGTGCTGCTACAGGAGCTCGAACATGTTCAAAGAGGCACGGGTAGAGCTACCTGATCTCTTAGTCAAACATTCCATCGCGTACTCGACAAAGCCACCGTTGTTAGGGCCCAACACACTCAACTTCACAGCAGGCACCGTCACGCCGTCCACTGCCAGCTCCAACGCGACATACTCTTGTTCGGCTCCGTCGCGAGGACCGAACTCGTTCGCTCACTTCTTGGACACATCTATCCAACACAGGGCACAGCTCAAAGTACAATACAACAAAATTTCTTCTCTTACCGTTCCTCTTGTCATCTCCTCTCGTCTTGATCTTTTGACGTCTTGCACCCCCTTGATCGTCTCTAACGTCTCCAACACGCGCTTTCTTGGTCTCATCGAGCTGTTTCGTGCAGTGCGCTTGCATTAAATTTTATTACGAAAATAACCCAGACTAACCTACATCACAGCAGGACGCCCTGCTGTGACAGAGGTACTGGGGCTTCGAGTTTGCAGCAACAGTCGCGCTTTCTGGCGAGAAGTTTGTGCCTGACCACAAAATTTGGTCCGAATAAAGTTTTCTTTTTACAAAAAATAAAATGACATAAAAATTCAACCGGCATCGACTGGCGTAAATGTTCTACCGGTACCGACTGACATACTACATGTAGTGTGTGACTGTGCATGGAAATGTCGGTTCGAGTACTAGGACAACATGTATCGATCACGTTCTTGCAGAATTGCAGCACCTCCACACGGACCCGTATATTGGAGGTTTAGCCGCGTGTTTAAGCAGAACGTGGCAGCGCTGAGGCGATCTGTCTAAGCCGACAAACGAGGTCTACCATGCAATGACGATCGGTGCTCAAAGCTTACACCCTAAACTGATCGAGACGACACGGCTCATAAGCTGACAGCCTGACAGTGACAGGGTACATACCCTCGGCCGAAACGTTTCTGTTGCTGTGGTTGCAAAAGTGTGCTCCTGTACGCAACCCAGTTGACTCTATTCATGTACAGCCAAACCAATTCAATTAACTGAGCTCTCCAGTTTCATTATGAGGTACTGAAGACATGAGTCATGTAACATGACTCGATGAATGCATCAAGAAGGCGGAAGAGTTTCGCTACCGTGGCGGAAGTGGAGAATGTTGAACGCATCTTAGAATTAGGCCGCAGTAGCAATAACACGATAACAAATTGTTAATTACAAACACTGTATGTTATTAACAAACAAAATACTTCGAAGTAACACGATAATCAACAAATGCCGGCTTGTACTTCTTGCAATTATCTTGTCCATAACTAACCAGAAGCAAGCAGCAACATGCATGGTACTCAAATGCAGACTCTGCTATCGCGAGCAAAACCCATAGCAGTTGCAGGAACCAGCACGTGTTGTGACGAGGTTACGTGGTTTTGGACGTTGCAGCAACGAATCGAGCGATGCCATTGACAATCGTGCCCTGCGAGAAGTGATACAGCAGCCGAAGTTCCCACGCTGTGCCCATGCCGTACTGCTCATAAATATCTTTTAGTGTCACAAAGTCCTCCAGCTCCTGGTCGCACTGCAAGTCCTGTCGGATGGCAACGTCCGTGCTCTTCCGCGCTTTCGCCGACTCGTTGAGCCCACTGAGCGTGCAGTTCACAGTGGGCAGCACGATGCACATGTTGTCGGACTTGTCCAGTTTTAGGAGCGCAGCCAGGTGTTTCTTCAAGTGACGAATCTTCAGCTTGGGCGACGTGGTGAACAGCGTGCGTTCCAGTTTAGGCACATTGGGCTGCTCTTCTTCATGTAGCAGAACACGGAAGTTCACACGATCATCCACGGTATCCACCGACTTGGAGGCAGCAACTTTGGGCTTTTTGCGTGTTGCTTCTTCGTCCGAGGCAGCAGCAGACGACGGAGCAGTGTCATTGGGCGAGCTGACATCAGGAGAGCTGCGTTTTTCTCCAACTGGAGGAGACGGAGTGTTTGACGGTGACGGTGAAGCTGATGGGGCGTCTTCTGTCTTCTTCCGTCCGTTGCGCCGCGCCGCTGCCTGACTGAGTACGCCCTTGCGTGTGCTCTCCGTGTAGGCATTGTGGAAATGTCTGGTCCGGTTGAGCTGCTCGATAATCTGGTCCTCGTTGCGCTCAAATTCGGCCAAATCGGGGTGAATCTTGCGGATGAGCGCGTCAAAATTGGCGTCAGGCCGCAGAGAACGCTTGGACGGGATGTGGATGCGGCACGACGGACACTCGCGCTTGCTCTGGCGGATGGCGGTGGAGATGCACTCGCCGCAGAAGCGGTGCAGACACTCCATGACCACCATTGTCTCCTTGATGATGCCCAGACAGATGGGGCACGTGAGATCAGCGTTTAGCTGCCGTACAGACAGCGTCTTGGTCGCGTTTGGGTCTGTAACGGGAGCCCGCGGCTGGCGGTAGATGTCGAAAAGCGTGCAGTCATCCACGAGCTCGATCTCCTCGTACTTCGAGCGCTTACTGATCTGGCAGTTGGGAGTCCTCGCCACCAGACTGTCATAGTCCTCCCGTGTGAAGGTGTACGGGTTCTGCGGCGGACCCTGCTCCATCGCTGTGACGGCCGCCGGCTCACGGATGATAATACAGTTTTGCCGCCTTTGTCAACCAGTGCTGTGAGAATTAGTGCGGATAGGGTAGCATTCGAAATTGCAGGTTTGTTTGTGCTCACTAATTTCACACAATTTAGTCTGCGTAATTGTAAGCTTTTGGCTGACGTGGCTTTTTACCCGCACACTTTATCATAACTTAAGTCCGTCAACCATGGCGCCCAACCTCAAAATGATGGGCGTGACGCTCACTCTGGCGATCGCCACGCGCTCCGTGCTGGACACCGACGACTCGTGTGCGTTGGCATCGCCGTTGCAATTGTCATATACTCAGTATATTAACTATCACGGTCTGTATCAATTGCCGCAGTCCAAACGACCATCGTGCGCAGCATCTACGGTCTCTCGCAGCTCTTCTGCTACGGCGTGCTTCTGTATCTTTACGTCAAGGCTAAGAACAACACGGAGCCCGGTGTAGTGACGGTAAAGGAGGATTTGGGATTTGGCCAGACTGGGGACCGCGATGAGAAGATCACAGTGGCTGAGCATGACCAGCGTGCGGCCATGAAGGAGATTCAACGCGTACGTGGGGCAAAAGCAAAGGGTGACTTATGGCAAGCTACTAATATCATTGTTCTCTATTTTCAGTACGCTCTGGGCACGGCCATGACCGTGCTGGTGCACTGGCAGTGGGGCTTCTTTCCGCCACTCGTGATCCAGACCATCACGCAGCCTTTCAACCTGTTCCAGGCGCCTATCGTCAAGGTGACGCTGCTTGGTGAGCGCGCATGGGGAGAGCTGCGTCGCCCCTGGATGGACCGCAACGATATGAGCAAGTCTATTAACTCGTGGAACGACACGATCATGGCGGCAATGGGTGAGGCTCCACCCAAGGTCAACAAGAAGGCCAGCAAGAAGGCTGCCAAGCGCAAGAACAAGTAGAAACGAGATACATTGAGAGTGGCTGTGTCTTCTACCCTTTCACCGACGCCTTGACGTCGTTGTAGATACGAAATCGGACTCATCGCGAGGACGGAGCTGCTCGTATGGCACCTTCTTCACGACTCGACCGGTGCGTAACAGCAGATCGAACCGGTTCAATGAATGCACGTGCACAATCTTGGCCTTGTACGTCAGTTGTTCGTCGTCGGAGTTGTTGCTGTATGGGTCAGGCACCCACAGAATTTTGTCTCCTTTCGAGTATTGGTAGAACGGCAGCTCCTCTGGCTCGTCGAGTAGCTCCATCTTGGACGCTAAGACGGCGTCGAACAAACTGCCATTGTCTGCACGGATGTTGTAGAAATCCGACTTTGGAATGCGACGTCGAACTGTCCCCTTGAACCAACGACGTTTAGCTCGGAAGAGAACGCGGTCGTCTCGGAAGAACACAGGCATCAACTCGTTCGCTTCTGCTTTTGGCGGAGTTTTCATGTCTTCCTCGGAGTCCGTAGACTCAGATGAAGACACCGCTACGAAGCGGTTGGCCGAGTTGACACGACGCAATCCGTCAGCATGAGCTCGGATTCGCATCAGATTCTTGAGCTTGTACGTTGAGGCCAGCCACTGATCCTGAGCTGATCCATGAAGATGCTTATGCTGCTGTGCGTCCACTTTGCTAGCTGCTTCAGGACTCTCTGACTCGAGGCGGAGTCCAGGGAATTGGACCTGAAGCACTTGTCCGTTCCACTTGACGTGGTGTTCGTCGTTTGTTTTGGCGCTGGCGACACTGGCGACCATACTCTTTGCCACGTCTTGGTTGCTTCGCTTAAAACGAATTGTGAAGTCTTGCACTCGAGTGTTCTTTGGTTTGCTAGCGGGAATGCTCTGCTGGGTCGGAGATAAGACTTCAGCCAACGGCTTGACACTCGACAAGTCTAGCGTTGGAATTTTCAGTATCTGGTTGCCTTCGCCTGCACTGGCATTGCCGATTGACAAATGATCAACGGATGTAACCAGCTGTGATGAAGTGGCTTGGGCTGTTGAGCCAGAACCGTTTGCAGGATCTTTGACGGTAGAGTTGACGTTGTCTCGCTGGGCACGCTTGGGCGGAGACTTTGGCGGTAGGATCCATTTTTCCCAAGGAATAGCGACAGTCTTGAGATCAAGACTCCGCTTCTTGCTTTGATATACTTTTTCGTCTTCAAGGAAGAACCTGTCAAAGTGTGGATCGTATACGACGTTGAAGAGCTGGTTACCACGAGGACTACTATTAGGCTCTTCATCTTGACGGTTCTCCATCACCAAGCACAACCGACAAGACAGGAATAAAGAGTCACGCTATTAGCTCCAAACCAAGAGAGGACCGGAGTGCTCTAGGATGAGTCTAAATCTACGTACGTTTATCTAAATCAGCAGTGGACTGCTCACGACCGAGAACCCTGTGGCTACACCACCTTCATCAGTACCTGAAAGCTTCGTACGAAGCAGGTGACCAGCGTGTTTGTTCACGATCTCCTTCCCTTCGCCATCGAACAAACTCGTGATGAACATACCGAGCTCGCTGATGGTCGGACCGCTGGACGTGCGGCTGTTGCGCATGAGCACGGCAGGGTTCTCCTTCGGGAAAATACGATCCATGAGGATATACGACTCCAGTTCAGCCGCACTCATCGTCTGGATAGCCGAAGCAACTTCATCACCGTACAGGTTGTTGCCGCCGCCCTCACGCTGCGGCTTGAGCACGTAGGAGCGTGGGTTGGCGATCACCATCTTCTTGACCTCGTCAATAGTCGTCGAGTCCTTCTCAAGACCGTAGAGACCAGCGAACGACGTCTCCAGCTCCTTGGCTTCTTCCTCAGACATGAAGCGACGAAGAACTGCCGGTTGGGCAAGCACCTGCTGCACCTTCTTGGTGCCAGCCAAGTGGTAAGCGATCGACGGACACTTGATGGCGTACGAGCGTTCGATAAGAGTGCGACCAGCCCACTCTTGTTCGGTAGGGTAGTCGTTCGGCGTGTACGCAGAGCGAAAGTACGCGACAGAAACTTCACGTCCATCGATCACCAGTGTACGCTTGCCATCACGCTCCACAAGCTTCCCACGGGCATCCACTTCAGCCATGGTACGACGCTGCACGCGGATGCCGTGGTGCTCCCACAAATTGTACTCGAGCCAGCGTTGGTCGATGGCGTTGGCCTCGTTAGGTTGCACCACGAACATGACGACAGCACTGCAGAGCATCGAGCAACAACGTTAGCGAAGTATGAACCTATGAAACGAAAGCCTGTAAACACTGGCAACGCACTCCTTTACGCCGTAGAGCTTGTGTGCAGCCGCTAGGGCGTTCGGTAGCTCCGTAATCGCGTCGTTTTGCGGCAATCCGTTGGCATACTCGCTGGACGCGATGCCGTAGTGCTTCTCCAGAGCGGGGATCTCCGCTCCTAGTCTGCTAACCAGGAAGCTGCCAATAATTACAGTATTTTTCAGTTGAAATACACTTCCACAGAGTACAAGATTCGCAGCAAACAGACCTGTGCATGCCTGAGACGAGCGAACTGATGCAGGCGAAAGAGGACGAGATGGTATTGAGCTCCACCTGCAGCAAACGCTGCGAGTCGCCAGCCGCATCTGCCTGAGGCTCATGCAGCATGTAGTCGGAGCGGTGGATGCCCAGATAAGCCTTCTGTTGGACGCCTTCTTGCTGCACAAGCTTCGACAGCTCCAGTAATCGCGACGTGAACGCGTCCTCGGCCACGACACTCTGCACGCAGCGGTGCAGCCAGTCCACATCGCGACTCACGCGGTCGACTAGGCGGCCGTAAATGGGCGAAAGCTGGACTCCGTGCTCGAACTGCGCTCTGGGGAACTGTACAGGCAGCAGACACAAGGGGATGTGCGTGAAGGCAGGTGTGGGCTCCTTTGGCTTGCTCGGATCGCGCCATCCCACGAGCAGACCGTGTGCCGCCGCATACGCGATCGCCTGCCCCTTCACGTCCGCCAGTTGCGCATTTTTCAGGCCGATAATGGCGCCGCTCTCTTCGCTCTCGACCGTGTGCGGCGTCGCAGCGACCGCTGCCAGGAGATCCGCCATGACTCGTGCTCTTGAGAGAATGACTCGGGTCACGGTCAGGTCTGGTGATTACGTATTTGGGATCAGGCGTTTTGATTGGCTGTTACGATATCTGAGACCGATGATTGGATGAAAGGCATCGTCCGTTACACACTCGATTGCTGTTTGAAGCCATCGTCCATTTGCGATCCTGAGATGGCGGAGCTGCACATGGCGGCGAGCCCCAGTGTGGCGTGTAGGCCCTCCTTGACTGACAATGCTGTCCTGGCTGAATGTACGTGACTTTGCTATTGCAGCGATGTGGGTTTTGTTTCCGGAAGCATTGCCGGTGGCTCGATACCTGCTGCATTTGAAACTGTTGGTGGTGTTTGTGGATCTCTTTGTAACTGTTGTTGCTTGCAATTGTTGTATCTCAATGCAGACGATGAAGACGAGCAGATGGAGCGGTGGCGCTCGCGACTGCGTGCGTTCTACTGGGCGCACGACCCCCGTAAAGTCGATCGCGTCGATGATATCCTGGCCAGCCATCGGGTGCGTGTTGTTGGCCTTCTAACAGTAATGGGAGAGTAATTACAGTGGTGAATGCTAACAGGGCAAAGAGGAAGAGTTTCTGCAGCGTGTGCACTGCGAATTTGGTGTCCGCGACTTCAGCGGCGAAGAAGCCATCGACGACATCTACGAGCACCAGCGTTACTCATACCTGAGCTTCTCGTGGGGTTCCTCCTTCCCAGGTTCATACACTGTACAGTTGAGTTAGAGTCGTCTGATCCACCTAAACAATACTGTACTTGGCAGGTCACCTTCTTCCGACGGACCGTCATCAATGGAGCGGACTACATGGTTCACCGTCGAGCCAGACTCGCACTAAAGTGGAGCCTCAACTCCCTGTGAACTGGAAGTGGACGAGTGACTGGATCGTCGACAAAACATCCTGCAACTGCGATGCAGACGGATGGGTGTATGCGTTGGACTTTACCATGCTTAACTACTTGATCAAGAAAGGTGAAGAACGCAGAGAACCGAATGCAACGGACTATGTGCGGCGAAGACGGTGGTTCCGGACACGACGTCGTGTACTCGATGATGTCCCGTCGATTGTGCTACCAGAAACTGCTACGAACATTAACAAACTCGAGTCTCTCAGCAGTGATGAAGCGAATAACACCGTAAAGTGGGTTGTTGATAGCAACGAAGAGACCTCGCCAAAATCTCCCAACAGGAATGACGTAGTAGAAAATTCTGTCCCGGAAGAACGTGACAAGCCAATCGATTCTGAACGACCAGTTTCTCCTACATCGCCAAAGCCGCAACCAGCACCTTCACCGCGTGTTGGACTGGAGTACTATTCGATCAATATGGACAAGTCTACGTTTGATTTTGCGTGGAAATCAGCTGTGAAAGACCTCGAACAAGTGTACACGCGATCAAAAGAGCAACGGGCCAAAAAGAAACAGAAGTGGGGAGTGAAAAAGGAGAAAATAAAGCGACAGATACATCTACTTGAGAAGACGATCGTGTCGATGCAATCGGTTGCTCAGGAAGAAGAACAAAAGCGACAACAAGAAAGATTTCCGGGCAGTCCTAGGAACAAGAAACAAGGCGCGATGCCCTCACCGACGAACAAATCTGCGCCTACTGCTGCCTCAATGGATAGCCCAACAAATGCGATCAATCTGGCAGCAAGAATGCACTGCGCACAGTCCAAACTTGATGCACTGCGACGATTTTACTGGCATCCACGAGAGAACGGCTACTCACTGCGCTTCAGCATCGATGGGATATTTTACGGACTTCGAGATTTCTTTGTTGAAAGCTTTGATGGCTCATACTCGATCCAGATAAGCCACCAGACGAACGGTGCACAGGGAATTACTCCGACGTGTAAAATCTCGATGAAAGGACACACAATCTGCTGTGGTAAGCATGTGAAGGTTGTCGGTGAGAAAGGAACGCGTATACCAAAGTCGATCTGGGACAGCATGTACATGGACTCTGACTTCGAAGCCTCGATTAATCTCATCTACGTAGAAGATATTGACGATCCTAGCGCTGTGGGTCACGGCAGGTGGGAGTTCCTCTTTTCACCCGAGGCTACGTATGTGGAGCTTATCAACTTCACAAGACGCGTTAAAGGTGGCATGGATTTACCCGAGCCGATGATTCGCAAGCTTTGCTCTGATGTGCTGAGCTCTCTTATTCGTGACTTGACACTGCTGTACTTCCCATATGAATTGGCTCTAGCTTTCAACTTGCCTCCAGCCAAACTTGACATCAAAGGGGACATCAAGATAACAGGACAGTCAATTGATCATGTCATGGAGAAGGAGCTCAAGGAACTGGATCTGAACGCGATTCGCGAAGAACAAGCCAAGCAGAAGTTGTGCAAGCAAGCAAGTGATGTTAATAATGGCGATGTAGAATCATTACGTCCTTTGAGTCCCATTAAGGATGCTGCATCGGCTGCTGCGCACATGTTCTCGTCGTTACTGACTGGTTCCAACAAGGAAATGCAAGCTATCGCAGAGCTGTTGCAACTCTCTCCGCCGCAGTTCAACTTGCTGATCGCTCTCAAAAACAGCGGACTCTTTCCAGCTACATACAGTTTTCACTCACTCGCCTCGATGTGTTCGTACTACAATGCTTTCTCGGTCGATGAAGAAACGATCGAGTCGAAAGAAGACAATGACGGAATGACTCAAGATGAGAGACTTCGTGCAGCGTGGAAACGCGTTCTTGAGTTGGTTTTCATCAAGAAAATGCAGGCAGAAATCCTGTCGCCTAAGGCTCAGTCACCAAAGAAAAAGTCGTCGCTTGAGAACAACGCAGCTGTAAACCAGACCCATTTCGAGCTGTTTGACATCGACAAGTTTGTCGACACGATCAAACGTCTGTCGAAGAAGCCAGCGAGTGTACAAGTCTCGGTGAAGCATTTTTACTCAACGCTGAACGCTCTTAACGTCGTTGAAGCTCTAACCAAGCTGTACGAGCGCATCGTTCTCGGTATTGACTATAGCAAACCACGAACGGGAGCCGATGGCTTCATGTATGGAATTCGTCTTGGTCGAAAAACTACTGTTCACCCGGCAATGGCGATGGCAGCAGCTGCAGCGGCGGTATCAACAGCAGTAAATACCGACGGACAAATGCATCCTGTGGGCTCGCCTCCAGTTCTTGACTTGAGAAGATATCGACCAGCCGAGGTCTCATTCCGAACTCGAGTCCAGACATTCAGCAAGTTCTGGCAGACGTTGAAGAAGGTGATTGAGTTTGTTCGAGAAAATGTCGACGACGTGAGTGCTGAACTCGCTGGAAACGTGAAAGGCACCGGAGACGATTGTATGCTCAATGGGTCGTTTAAGGATGCCGACTATCGTGGACCTTTAAGCATGGGGATTGCTGTGCCTCCGTGTTTTCTCGGGTTTTATCGCGCTGAAATGGTAAAGATGGGGAACAATCGTGTGGGGATGCAGGTAGACGCCATGCTTCCGTCAAACGCTACCAGCACTTCGACTGGTGGTACTAAGCAACAAACTGTCAAGGCGTTAGAACCTGTTGGCCGTGTGATGTTGGCAGACTTATCTTCTCAAGTGCTCTTAGACCTCGACGCACTGGTAGCACGCGAAGAAGAGCGAAGAGAACAAGCCTTGGCAGCAGCGAAAAAGAAAAAGTCGGCTTCTCCTGGGTTGATCAATGCGCCAGGAGCAGCCCTCAAGAAACCAAACCAGCATTGCGCGTTGAACTTCTCCTTTGGCCCCAGTACTACTAATGGAGACGAGGATAACATGCCTCCAACTAAAGCCTTAGGCCAGCTCAACGTGAGTACCAGCGAGTTCACCAAGCTTCACACCACAGCAAAAGCAGGCTCGTTCATGCTTCGACTGCTGTCTGTTGCCGACTATTTACTCACACACTACGTGCATCCACACATCATGAAGGCGTTCCCACAGCACCAAGTGTTGTTCGATACTGCCAAAAGGAACATAATGGCATTGCTGCAGTCGCCAAAACTCGAGATGGACTTTGATATCATGGCAAGAGCGTTTATCCATGACGACAAGAGTCTCATGGTCACTTGTTGCGGGTCACCACTGCATCCGACACCGATGACGTTCAAGGATGAGGTGAACTTGCTTGACATTATCCTGCAGGTGGATGATCTCGTGAATATCTGGATCGACGATAGGTATCCACCATACTCGAATCCGCTCTACTTCTAATCGGCAACAAGGAATGCAACGTGAATGCGCAGTAAAAAGAAGAAATAGACCACTGTTCATCTCGATAAATACATGAAAAGATGGAGCTCCTCAGCTCGAGCTAACCTACACACTTCTTGTCCTTTCTCCTACTGCAAGCTCGTCGGTGTGAGTAGCGCTTCTTGCAACGACGATCGGCGCGTTCAGCCCATGAGGCGAACTATGTACTGCACTAGTCTACATCCTCACCATTTTTTCAGCCATCACTCGCAGCTCCTCACTACACGCACAAAACCTAGCTCACCAAGCCCCTGCCAAGAACAGCACCGAGTCAGTTGCCGGCAACGCTGAGCGAAGGCTTCGACGGAGCCCCAATCGACTTACAGGGCATAGATAAACACACTGCGGCGGTGGTGCAGCCTCACCCTTCCCTCATCGTCGACTCAACTGGCAACAACTTCTGAAGCTGAGCCATTTCGTCGGACAGTAGCGCAATCTGCGTATCCGCCTCCTCGATCTTGGTCACGCATTGCTCATACTCTGCCCGAATCGCATCGAAGTCAAGTTCATCTTTCCCAGGAATCGATGCGTCTGTAGAACCTGGATTCTCAGTGGGGGGCTCCGTTCGTACATTGCCGTTAATTGCTGTTGTCGAGACACCCTATTGCAACAAAGCAAGAGCAAATAAACCACACAAAACAAGCGATTAGTGTTGGTGCCCAAACACACGAACCCACCCGCACTAGGCACTATGCCGCCGCGACAGGCTCAATAGATTTCTTTACGCAAGGTTGGCTCGCCTGATCTCCGTTTCGCCCATCACTGCTCGCCGGCACCTGTGGCTGCAATACAGGAGGCAAACCGTGCATATCGACGCATATACTGACCGCTAAAATATCACCGCGCTCTTCAGTCTCCGACGCCTGCTTCTGCGGAGAGCTGTCTCCTACTGCCGCTTCGGTAGGTAAACGGATATCGGGCAATGACGTTTGCTGACTCGGCTTCTCCTTTCCTTCACTTACGCTCGCTTGCATACTAACGCTTGCTCCAGTCGGTGGCTTCATCGCAACTTCGGTAGCAGAGGATCTTACCTCAACAGTTTTTGTTGTAGCACCTGCCAGCAGAGTAACCACAGAACTCACCTTCTTTTTCGGAGACAACTGATGTGGAGTCGATGACAACGACGCCGGACTCGACGAAGACCCTGAAGGATGCTTGGGCACTTGTGCTGCGGCGTTTTCCAACAAGCGACTCGTCTGTTCCTTCTCACGCTCAGCAATCTTTCGTCGCATCTCTTTTATTGCGTCTTGCAAACTGCTTGACAGCGTTGGTTTCGTGCGTGTATCGTCTCCGCCTTTATGTGACGAAAAATCTTCTGGGCTGAGGGTAATCACTAGCGACTGGGAGCACGCTGTTAGGGGGCGGAACTTCGGGGTAGTCACAACCGGTTTAGCTGAAGGTTTTGTTGACTCCACTGCACTGGCCGAAGGAGACGCTGCCTTGTCATCTTCTCCATCCTGCTCCGGTGTAGCAGTAGAGTTATCTGTCTCAGAGGAAGATGCTTCGATGACCATACGCTCAGCGTCGGGTGTATCTGTATCATTTGTCTTCGGCTGCGATACCTTTGACGACTCCTCCGCCGCAGTTGGGTCTGTCTGGGCTGCTGAAGGGTTCTCGTTAGCCACGTTGACCCCATTATCACCCGTTTCCTTCGCGGAACTACTCTGTTCGAAGCTTCCGACTGCATTAGACTCACCATCGGGTGGCGTTGGCACTTGAGCATCGTCCGGTGCTTTGTCAACAGCTCGTTTCCGGTTTCGCGTCATGGATCGTAAAATCTCCAGGCGAAGTTCATTTTCGCTATTGGGACTCGCTGGTTCTGAAAGTGAACGCTTATCCTCCTCGAGCGTTGGTCTCGAAGGAGATAACGAGGACAACGATGATGATGAAGAAGAATCCACCTCGGTCACTGCTGGAGCTGTCGGTTTCGACGGTGATGTCTTGAGAGTTCGGTTAACCTTACTTCGCAGGGCAGCCGCTCGAAGGCTGTCAAGGTCAAAATCCTCAGAGTCATTGCGCTCCTTGTTTGGCACCTGGCTTGAGGTACTCGCACGACTTTGGTGGGGGATTGGAGGAAGACGCGATTGGTCGCTTACGGAGCGCTGAAACGGATGAATTGCTCCACCTAGCATGGGCCTGGGTGCAGTTATCGACACCGATCGGTACTTAAATCCTCCCTGCGTTGGAGGCTCCGAGAACATCGCGTGACGGGATCGTTCAGCCTCGCCACCAAGCATTTCCATACCTCCTTGACGGTTCACGCGCAGAATCTGACTGTCGTCGTACGGCGGTGGCGGTGGCATTGGAGGATTCTGCCGCTGTTGTGGAGGAGGCCTCATCGGAGGATACATGCCACCGACAACCGGACGTCCTGGTTGAAAGGGAGCTGGAGGAGGATCTTGGAACACAGGACGAATATTTATCGAGTTGTTTTTTGGATCGTTCCTCATCATCGCAAGAGTGTATTGTCCTGGTGGCGGAGCACCTGCAAATGGCCTCTGACGAGTCGTCCGCTCAAAGTCAGGTATTACTTCTCCAGGCGGGGTATGCATCAGCTGCATCGCTTCCAGCTTACGTTTGCTCTTCTTCTTGCCACGTTTTTTCTGCTTCTTGGCACGCTGGTTAGGACGAATACCCATCGAGTCCACATAGTAAGCGTCAAACTGTCCTGTTCGGTTCTCGCGCATCATCGCCTGCTGAACCTGCTTTGTCGGCTTCGGGACTGCTTCTTCTTCGAAGATTTCTCCGTCCTCCAGATTCTCAACTTCCACAATTCGATCCGTGGTCGATGGTGGGTCTGTGGCCACCTCTCTTGCTTCTTGTGCTTGGGTAGGAATGTCTCCATCCACATCCATTCCGTCATCGCCGTCTCCATACAGCGGAGGTTTCGACGTCTGCTGCCTAGTCGCTTCCATCTGAGTGCTCCGTTCCAGATCATTCCCCTCTTGTTCATCGTGAGAAAATGGAATTGTCTTGCAAACAGCATCCAGCGCTTCTCCAACATCTTTCTGCGTATGGCTATGAGAAGCTTGTTCACTCATACGCGTAATCGTTGGCGATGGCACCACCTGAGATGTCGAGGAAGTTGCCAGATCATGCACAGGAGAAGCCAACGATGAGGGCATAGGCGACGACGTTAGTGAAGGCACGATAGGCCAGTCCTCGTCCACGTCTGACTCAATATCTTCTGGCACCATCATGTCCGGCGTCTCATGCCGCGACTGCGCGATTACCGCATCCTCGTTACTATTGCTGTCCAACATTGCGTCTGGGGTGGTAGAACTCGCAGTAGCAGCAGTACCAGTTGCAGCAGCGACAGACACTGATCGTTGAGTCCCCATAGGCTCGTCCTCTTCGTCATCTTCGTCGTCCAGCGTTAGGTCGATCGCTTGGCCCGATGTGCTGCCCCTTTGACTTAAAGTTTGTATTGGCTCAGACTTGAGCACAGCTGCAGCAATAACGGGGTTTCCCGTTGTGGGTCTCCCTAACTGGAAGAGCGCGGAGCTCACAGGCGGCGCTGTGGGTCTCGCGCCAGGAGTATGCGACAGTGGCCTCTGCATCTGAACGAAGCTCTTTGACTGACTCTGAGTATGCAAAGCTCGCTGTTGGGCCTTCCACTGTTCCTTGCTACGAGCCATACGCAGTTGACTCTTTTCGACTACACTTCGCGGCTGCTACAGGACGAACTAGAGAGAAAACAGAGTATTTACACGTAGCCAAGGTGCAGGATAATTGACTTCGCTGCTGTTCGTGTCGTGAATTTGTGTCTGCACGTCGCGGCGAACTCCCGTCGCCGCACTCCGTCTCGCTGCGCTGGTTTCGCTATGCAACTGCGGCCAAAGAGAGCTACCGCACTAAGTACGATTTAAGAATGATGGTCAAAATGGTGTACTGGTACATATTCCGCATCCAATGTCAATGCTTCTCATTCACAATCGGAAAATCAACCTGAACAGTAAGTTGAAGCCCAGGAATCCTGAAGTCATGGTCCCCGTTCCCCACTACGTCAAGTCGGTCGCGCTCAAGAACTCGACGTCGCACCAAGTAACGGTGGTTGCGACCTTCGGCTCCGACGAGTTCGAGGCTGAGGGCAAGGCCAAGATCAAGGAGACGTGTGAATTGGGGCCAGGAGAGAAGAAGATCATCCAAGAGCGCGAGTACGACATGGGCGGCTGGACGGCCACGGCCGCACTCTTCTCCCTGGAGGTGGAGCACTCGACCAACAGCAAGCTGCTGGGCAAGACGCTGTACACGCCTAGCGTCAGCGGCATCGTTGACGTTCTGCACGTTGATATTGGCGCGGACGAGGAAGCCAAGAACTTCAAGGTCGCGGCCGTGCGCGAGGCATAATCTGCTGCAGTTGCAGAGATTGTTGCTGCCTCTTCCAGGCTTCAGATGAACTTCTCGTCGTCTTTTACTTCGTTCTAAAACAAAAAAAATCTTTTATGAAATGTGTTAGCAATTGGTTGGTCGATCGCATGGTCTGGTCATGCCGTGGATGTGGTGAGCTTGCCCTGCGTGTGCGCCATAAATACTTGTGCTCTTTGTCCAAGCCACATTGTCAGCGAGCGAGAACGGTCAGCTGGCTGGCCGGTAGGTTCACATCTCAGCTAGTGCTTCCCGCTGTCAACATCTCTACACAATCCGAGAAGTCAGCGGCTGTCATGAGAAATGCCCATGTAAGAAAAAGAAACTTACACGATGTGGTTCCCAGACGAGATATCGTCGATCGGTGGTCGTCCATACATGACCATTGACGAATTGCTCGACACCTTGTAGGCTGGAAGAGGCTGGTTTGTAGCATCGCTGGCATCTCGAGTCTCAATTTCGTCCACCTGTGAGTTGGAAAAGTATGCGCTACCCGCATCAGAGCGTGGTGAGAGAGGCGAACCAGGTGTCCCTGGAGAATACGGCGCTGCCAAGTAGCTCGTGTCCCCACTTTCTGATCTTGGCGTATATACGTCGCCGTTCGCTCCGGGATTGGTCCGCTGTCCGGCAAGATTGACGTGTAGACCGAATCCCCGCTTCGGACCACTGTCGCTCCTCCGTTTGCGGAACGAACTGCTGCTGCGCCGACTGCTGTCTCGCTCGCGGATCTCGCCACTCTGATTGCTGAGCACCTCCAAACTGTCGTCAACTTCCGCTTCGATAGCGGCCAGTTCCTCTTTCTCGCTGCGCACGCTTTCGCCTGACAGACGTGAATCGCTTGTCTGGTTGACACTGGGCTTCGAGTTGTTCGGCGCTGAGTCGGACTTGGGTTTTTCCCCACAGCAGCGTTTCCACCATGGCACGCGAACCTGAACACACACACATAAAATCACACAAGAGAAACACACAAACACACTGGTCAATATCTATAAATAAGGAAAATGTGTGTGTTCTGATCTGCTAGGTCCTGCTGCCTTGCTGCTGGAACTGCAGCTCTCTGTTGCCGAAATATCAAAGTGGCTGACAGGGTATATACGTACAGTATTTTGTCGCTCCTGGGCGTTTTTCCGCTTGCGCTGACGGACAATATAGTCGTAAGTTGTGATGTTCTCCATGCCTGTGCAAGCAAAACCGCTAAGTGTTAGCAGTCACGTATAAAGCGTAGATCGGGTGGTCGTGCGCGTACACAAGTGAAAGTGGAAGAGTGCAAGCTGTCCAATCATGAACAGCCACGGACTCAGGAAGGCCAGTAACACTATGTGGATAATCCGTAGCGTCTGCAGCGAGATGCGATACTTTTCGTCCACGCAGAGTACCGTAAGATCGTCCTTCTCCGTGGAGCATCCATAGCTTGTGGCTGAGTTCCCCTTAATATCGTCTTCGTTCGTGTACAGCTCCACAACGAGATAAATGCCCACAGCAATCTGCACCGCTAGAAACACCGACGCACCCACCACGGAGCCCAGAAAGAAGCGATAGTTCTTCTTTCCCACACAATTGTTGAGCCACTTGCAGTGGTGGTCGAACCCGTCCACGCACTTATCGCACAGGCGGCAGTGTCGGCTCTGATCGTTCCTGTACGAAGGTAGCACATTAGAATCATGTAGACGCATTACAGAGACTTCGAGGCCAGCAGGACGTACACATATTTCGTACAGACGTTACAGTACACTCTGTTGTCTGGGCGAGAGTCTCTGGCATCAGGCATGGTCTGTGGAAGCAAAACGTCATCGCTTATGAGTCTAAAGTCGTCGCCCCCCCCGCTTCTGCATCGCTCTTACCGACGGTCTCATGATGCAGTCATCGGACGGGTCGGTACCCGTACAGACGGCTACGGACACTACCGTGACGAGGCAGGCGGCAGCGTACACGACGCTGAGGACGATGGCTGCCGTTTTGTCCAGGATGGGTGTGTAGAAGGCGAAGAAGAGCGCCATTACGGCCGGGAAGACCACCCACGTGGCTAGCTGCAGCACGTGGAACGGCGTCTCCCACCCGTTCTTGCGCATTTTGGGCTATGCCTAGAGGCGTCGGTGCTGGCTGGAGCGAGGCGAGACGAGGAGGATGCGATACAAGCTGTCGCTGAACGCTGTCGGTCGTCGAGCTGCGCTGTCTATCAAGCAAGAGCTCTAAAAACAAGAACCGTATGGGCGTAATATGCAACGAATTGCTACGACTTTTGGCATTTGGATTGTAGTACTAGTACCAGTACCGATATTTTGCGGGCGTCTCATACCGTTTCCGTTTTTGTGGGAGCATACCCTATTAGTCAAACTGCTCCGCAATCAAGCTTATCCGAAGCTTGACATATTCATCGCATAATGCAGCGTTGGACTACGTGAGTACTTAATAGATAAGATACTCGAGATAGGTTATAGCAGAAAATCGAAGGACGAAAAACTGACTCCTAAACGGCAACTATGAGGCCGTCAGTGAATTGCACTGGCATCTTGCAGTCAGTCAGCCGGCCGTTGGTTTCGTGCTGGCCGTTGCCGCCTGTTGCGGTGGAAAGAAGCTTTCAGTGCAGCAGAGTTCGATTTGTCAACCAACCAGCTAGATACCTTTCAACATCTATCGACACTTTGCTGATCGAAGCCCGTGTTAGCCACGCAAAAAGTAGCCAGCCATGTCTCGGGAGGGTGAGTGCGTTCCTCTATACCTGTAGTTGCTGCTTCACGAAAAGAAGATCGTCGGCTAACGCTCGCCTTGTTGTGGTCCAGAGGAAACCATGAATCAACCCGAAATGACGGATTTCGAAAGGTTGGAGGACGAGGAGGACATTTTGGACAATGACGTGGGCGACGAGAACGCGGAGGTATGTTTCAGTAGTTGAGGTGCTGCGTTTAGGCATCGGTTGTATGGCTTGGAGTCCGCTAATATGTCTGCTCACAGGAGTCCAAGTTGGACGAGATGATCGGTGTCCTGCAGGATATTCTGATGGACCCCGAATTTGTTGGCATGCAGAGCGAGTTCTGCCGCAACAATTGCGGTAGAGTGTTGACATAAGCGTGTGAAATTTCGCTTGGAGCTCACTTTTGCCGTTTGATCGGTAGAGATATTCGACAACGTGTCTGAGAACAAACTAATTTACATGGACATATTTCAGCAGTACACTGATCTCATCGGTAGGTCGTGCGCAAAACGATTCATTAGAGACGTGGCTCTTGAGGCCGTCTGACGTTGTCTATCTGTACAACCGCACGTTTGTAGAGACTTTCATCGAGCGGCGACTGCACGAGAAGATCGAGGTGACCAAGTCGACTGTCGACTTGAATGGAACTAACGTTGACATGCTAACACTAGTGTTCATGCGTACTAGTACTTTTCCATGGTGGAGCTCTGTAACCAGATTCAAGAACACGAAGGTGAGAAGAAATTAGAGGAATAGCATTATCTTATTAGAGAAACCGATCTCACATCGTCTTGTATTGCTGTTCGTATCAGTAGACGAGATCCCACCGGATGTTATCGATGTCCTACTGAGCAGCTCGGATTTTGAAGAGTTCAAGAGCCTTATGCTCTCGTTCAAGCAAAACGAGTCCCCGTGCATCGAAATCACTGGTGATGCACTTATTTGTTGCGGTCACTAGAAGAAGAAGAATCCGCTCGCAAAGGCATTGCTACTTAATAATGCAAGACGTCCTTTACATTAGAACCGAAGTTTAAACTTTTGCTGGTGCTGTAAGCATTCAATCTACCATGGCACTCGTAACTCCCTGCAGTGTCATCGATCTTCTCCGATTTTCACCGGCAATGCTAAAACATTGGGGGGGGGGGGGCTGGGGACGAAAGGAATCGCTCAAGTTGTTCTTTATGGAGATATAATATTTTGCTCGCGCCAATTACTAGGACAAGTCTACATGATAGTGCACCTGCCGCATGTGCATTTTGACATCGCCTTCGCTTCGAGTTCCTCGTCCACTGCCTGCTGCAGGTTCTAAAGACAAAAGTAGGTAAGCGCTAGGTGAAAATGATCCTTGAGAGTAAACGTAGGTAAACAGAACGAACTCACCGCGTCTTCCTTGCGCTCTGTCGCGTTTTCGGTTGTGTCTGCTGCTGATTGAGTGCTTGCAACCTCTTCAGCTGGAGTCGACTCGACCGGGGCATCCGTCGAGTCCGCAGCAGGGACCTCGGTTTGCTCAGTCACTTCGATTTCAATGTTTGCTTGGTCCACGGTTTCCCCCTTGTTTTCCTGTGCCAGGTCTGCTGTCGCATCGGGAACCGCCTCTTCCTCCTCCTCCTCTGGTACGCTAACACTTTCCATAGTAGCAACCTCTGGTTCCGCCTTGACTGCAGGCGTATCTTGGGTATGCGTTGTGGCCAAACGCGATCCCACTGCGGTGTTCTCGATCGTAGTTGCCATATCTGACAATACCTGATAGATGATTGCCATAGTCTGGATAATTGCCACTGTCTTGATGGCCGCCATTGTCTGTATTTCTTGATTCGCTGGTTGGACTACAGGAAGGGCTTCGGTGATACTTATTTCCTGTTCAATAACGGGACTGTCCTCAGACTCGGTCTCTTCCTCTTCGTCATCAGCATCGCTTCCAGACTCCTGGTTCAAATCGTCGTCGTCAGCCGGATTCTCGATATCCTGCTTGTCTTCAGACTCCTGATTGCATACCTCCGACGGCAGTTGAACGCTGGCATTGCCTACACAAGCCTCTGGCTCCGCTTCCTTAGCACTTTCAAACTTCTCCACCAACGATGACACGGAGGTAGGCTCTGAAACTCTCAAGGTGGTCTCTTTTCCTTGAGTTGCAGCCTTTTCTGGTGTCATGGAAGAGCTCCTTGATGATGAAATCAATGCCGTGGCGTCGATCCCTGCCTGTTCAATCTGCGACATCGCCATCTCCACCTGCAAACACAACAAAAACATTGTTAAGTTATCTACATCTGCGCATTTAGATTCTTGAATCAGCCGCACACCTCCTGGTTGGAAAACGTGGCGGGCTCGTTTCTCGCGACAGGCTTAAAGAGGTGCCCCGCATGTTCCACTGAAAACATCATGAAATGCTGCAAGCAGAACAGCACCTGCACCATATTCGTTCCCTCATACAGGTCGTCCGTGCAGAACAGTGAAAGATCGTTCATTCCGATTCTGAGAAGATGAATCGTTAGCATCTAGTCCAGTGATAGTGTTGATAACGACATCGTTGCAACGTACGACTTGCACTGCCGTAGGAAGACGGAAATGTTCTCTCGTTCTTTCCAAGGAGCCATTCTCATCGAGTATTGACGACTAATGGGCGACATGCAACTGGAAGCAGCAGGGAAGAGTGTCTCCATCTATGAAATATACACGGTGAAAGAACTAGCTTATGAATTGTTAGTTTTCTCTTGCATGATTGTACCATTTCACGAAGCACCACGCCAGACTTGAGAGCCTCAAACAGATCCGTACTCGGCAGCTCGCGCTGCAGCACACTCTCGATCCATGTCATCACCTCCTGAAACCAGAACAAATGTATTAATATTATTGTGTGCACATTTAGAACCAGTGAATGCCAACTTCGTACGCGCTGACGGCGGAGATACTCGATTGCCATCGACTTGTCGCTCGCCCACTTTGCCGATAGCGATAGACTGCGCTGGTGCTTCCCGCCCATGGGTGACTGGCGCAATTCGTTACTTTCGTCGTAGTTCGGCACCAGCACGTTCATGTTTATCTGAAAGATAAGTTGTGTTCACTCGAAGTGGTGTGTCTCGGTCGGTCGGTGTGGGGTCTGCTCTCGATGCTTTCGATCGTGATTCTAAAGAAAGTGTGAGCCTACCAGCCAACCCCTATCGTCTCAGCCATCGCTTGTCCAGTGTGCGTAACCAACGGAAGGCGCTTTCATTCAACAGCATTATCTCCCAAGACTACACACCACTGCTCGATCCCATGGCCCGCCACAATCCCACCGATGAAAATACATGTTCTCACACGTCACATATTGCAGTTGGCTACCACCACTTACGTGTCACCAGGAGGTACAATGATCACACTATATCATCCCAATTCGCACTTAGTCGAGTAATCAGCTCACCACCAACAGTAACTCAATCGAATATTGGAACGATGATTCGCGTGGTGGCGGGGACGTATGAAGGCTTGCTGTACGGATGGGAGTGCCCCAGTGTGGCCGCAGGTGACAACACCAAAATGAAGCTCACCTTCGGATATGCAGCACACTCGGAATGCATCAAGAGCGTGGCGCTCATGGCCGCCAAGCAGGGCAAAACGCTGCTGTCCGGCGGAAGCGACGAGATGATCAAGTGCGTTCATTGGTCTTAGCTTGACGACCGTATGGGGAAATTACAATAGAACACGCATTAATGTGCTACTGTGCTATTTTATGCAGGATCTACAATGTGGACAAGCGTGTGGAGGTCGGCAGCCTAATGGAGCAGCACGGGGCCGTCACGAGCCTCGAGTTCTTCGGTCAGAGCCACGTGCTCAGTGGCAGCGCCGACAATTCTATCTGCATTTGGCGTACGTCGGACTGGAACTGCCTGCACATTCTTGGTGGTCACAAGTGAGTTTCTGGCACTAGATACAAGGGTTTTAAGCATGTGCTAAGCTGGTTTATTGTTCATAGGGGAGAAATCAACTCTATCGCGGTGCACCCTAGTGGAAAAATGTGCTTCTCGGTGGCGCGCGACCGCACGCTACGTATGTGGAACCTCGTGAAAGGCCGCATCGCCTTCATCCGTCGGCTGGAGAAGGAGGCGGAGCTCGTTATGATCTCGCAGAAGGGCACGCACTATGCACTTGGCTTCGGCAAGGACTTGTCGGTGTTCAATATGAATGCGGAGGTGCGTCAACAGCAAATATTAGGGAAATGCCACGTGTGTGGAACGATTTTTAACCATTGTTATTGTTGTTAATTAGCTGGTCGGCACATTGAAGCACTCGAAGAAGATACACTGTGCTGCATTTGCCACCGACGAGTTCGTTGTCTGCGGTGGTGACGACAAGCATATTTATATCTGGAAGACCAACGGAACGTACGTATTGCAGTCGCTATAGCTCGTTTATCACTTCATTAACATCGTTCTGTTTGTTTTTTACAGGCTGGTAGGAAAGGTGACTCATAAGGACATTGACGCCCGCATCCGATGCCTGCAAGTGGTGTACCCGCATGGCGAGGACAAGCTTCCGTGGATCGTGCTGGCTACGTCTGACGGCGCGTTACAGATCTGGGATTTCGCTTCTTTCACATTGGACGGGGCGTCGCCCGAGGAATCAAACCAGTCGGTGGAGCCGATCGCCTCGACTGTTCTCCTTACCAAGCCTCGCGTGACCTGCCTGTCCGTGTGCGTCGCAAATGAAAAGGTCGCTGAGAAGGCAACCAAAAGCAATAATACTACCACGAAGGTAAAGAAGACCAAGAAAATCAAAAAGGTCACTGACAAGAAACCGGCTGCTCCTGCTGCTGGCGTTCCCCACGTGGTTGTCGAGCTGGATGATGGCGAAAGCAAGGCTGCAGATGAAGGCGAATCGACCAAGAAGCGTAAATCGACTGGTGAGATTCAGCCTAAAAACAAGAACAAGAAGAGGAAGCAAAACAGTCGAAGCAGTAGAGACTGAGCTGTTCGACTGGAAAAAAAGTAATAGAGTTCATTGCTACACGTTGCGTTGTTGTTTGCTCTCCGGAGAACTACAAGTAAGTTACATGAACAAAGCAATCGGCTAAAGGCCGTTTACAGTATACACTTTGCGCCGTTGCAGAGGCCTCATCTGTATCGCATCGATCACGCAGGGCGGTACCGGTAATTTTTTCTTCCAGATTCTCCGTCCGTTTGCGTTTCCCGGAAGTAGCATCGGTGTTGTCCTTGCCAGTGTCTTGTTGCTCAATGTCCTTGTTCTCTTGCACTCCATTGGCATTTGAAGCACCCAGAAACTCGATCAACTCCGTATCCGTCGGCAATATCAGCCCCAAGTCACCAGTCTTGACGCCATTAAGCCACGCTTCATTAATTTCTTCTAAATCATCAAAAGCCTCGCCTGTTTGGGGAGGGCCCGCGTTCTCCACTTCAAAGTCAAAGGAGCCCAAGTCATTCATCTCCAAATGGTCGTGGGTGTCTGGATGGCACGGGTCGGTCGTGGTGTTTGTCTCCTTTTCGTCTACACTTGGTTCGAATGCCAGTGTTTGGCCGTCAGATGCCGTGTCGCTCTCATACTCTGGGTCTTGATCTACACCACACGCTGGTTTCTCATCGTGACCTAGCAGTGCATCCCTCAACTTCTGCATCTCTGCTTCCTTCGCGATCAAGTCGCTCTCGAGCTGCACAATCTTCTCTTGGTCAGTCTGGGGTTGGGCTGTGGGGAAGACACGTCTCTCCGCGATGTAGTCACACTTGCAGCGTTGGCGTCTGAGCGCCTGGGCGATTTTGTCGATCTGCTGGATCGCCAACGCACGAATCTCCCTCACCTGATGCTGCGCGACCTCCTTTCCAGCCAGGCTACTCTTGCTAGATCGTCGCCATTGGGTGATTAAAACTTCTTGCCGCGTGATCTCTCGAGCTTGGATGGAGACATCACGCTGGAGTTGTGCATTTTCCGCTTCCAGCTCCTGAATTTGCGCGCCAAACTCCTCCGCTGCTGTTGCATGGCCTTGTAGGCGTGCGTTGTCTTCTTCCAACTGACGACATGCCGCTGTCTTCTCCTTTTCCTTTCGCAGCATGACGCGATGGGCATTCTTGCACGCAGCAGGTTCCTGCGAGACTTCACGATTTTCGAGCCGCAGGCGCTGACTGTCCTGGTCGGCTAGAGGTTGGGAGTTCTCTCGTAGTGGACGGTGTATTTTGACCGCAGGGTCCGTGCTGTTCGCCAATGTGGTAGCAGCAGGTACGTTAAGCGTCTCGTGCTGATTAGGGTCGATTGGAGCGTGCGCCAGCTGAAAGCTCACAACATGCACTTCCTTAGGCGACGTCTGCATCTTCAGCAGCTTCCGCTCTCGGCTTGTGTTCTAGAAGCCAAAAGATCGAATAAAGTTCGGGTTTCATCCGTGAAGTGGACACCAAAGAGAAGAGCACGCATTACTAGCTCGCTCCGCCGAAGTAAACGAATCATGGTAACAAGTTGCCTTTTTTTCAAAAGTTGAAGTGGTCTTCACAGTTTCGTCCAATTATTGTGCGTTAGTCAACGGTTGGCCATCCGCTGTTTGCCCCAATCACTCATGTTTTCATTGGATATAAAGCGTCCTCCACGAGCGGCGATTGGTCCGTCTTGGTCCCACTTTCGAAACGTTTTGTCCGTCATGAAGCGCTCTTGTCCGCATTCACCTTCCGCCCAGCAGCCCAAGCAGCAGCGCAGTATCATCAGCACTATGGCCTCTGAGAACTTGACACACTCCATCGTGGGACTGGGCAACCCGCTGCTCGACATCTTGGCTGATGTGACGCCCGAGTTCCTGACCAAATACGGTCTTAAGCTGGACAACGCCATCCTGGCGGACGAGAGCCACGTGCCCATGTTCGAGGAGTTGCAGACGCTCAAGCCCGAGTTTGTGGCCGGTGGCGCCACGCAGAACTCCATCCGCGTGGCTCAGTGGATGCTCAACAAGCACAACAAAACGGCCACATCGTTTTTCGGCTGTGTGGGCAAGGACGCGCACGGCGCCAAGCTCAAAGAGTGCGCTCAGGCTGACGGTGTTAACGTCTCGTACCTTGAGAACGCCGACGTCAAGACGGGCACGTGCGCTGTGTGCGTCCACGAGTCGGAGCGCTCCCTGGTTGCTGACTTGTCGGCCGCCAACCACTTCCACCATGACCACTTGGCCAAGCCGGAGAACCAGGAGATCATCAACAAGGGCCAGTACTTCTACTCGGCTGGTTTCCACCTCACGGTCTCCCCCACGGCCGTCATGACGCTGGCTAAGCACGCCAAGGAGAATAACAAGACGTTCCTCATCAACCTCTCGGCTCCTTTCATTGTCGAGTTCTTCAAGGACCCCCTCATGGCTGCCATCCCTTACGCCGACTTTGTGTTCGGTAACGAGAGCGAAGCCAAGACGCTCGGCAAGGTGCAGGGCTGGGGCGAGGACATCAAGGAGATCGCCCTCAAGACTGCGCAGCTCGAGAAGGCTAGCGGCTCGCGCTGCCGCACTGTGGTCTTCACCCAGGGCGCTGACGCCACGGTCGTCGTGCACCAGGGCAAGGTCCACACCTTCGACGTGTCCAAGATGGCTGCCTCGTCCATCGTCGACACCAACGGCGCTGGGGATGCTTTCGTCGGTGGCTTTATCTCTCGTCTGGCTCTGGGTCTGCCCCTTGAGCAGTGCGTAAACGCTGGCCACTGGGCCGCCCAGGTCGTGCTCACCCGCTCGGGCTGTACGTTCCCGGAGAACTGCGAGTTCCAGAACTAAAACAAGACTCGTTTGTCAGCACGTTACTGACCGGTTCCTCATTGCCGGATAAGGTGACGCTGCTAGAAAGCGACAAGTAGAACATGAGCCCCGTTCTCGGCTGGACGTTCGTGGCGGTGCGTCTGTCGTCATCGCAACTTTCGCAGGCGAAGTGCCGATCCTCATACACTCCGACACTTTCCCTCGAAGGAAGAACCACTTCCACAAATAGACAGCTATATCGGCGCTCTTGCGCTGTGCTTGCTTCTTCTCATTTCCTTCTTAAATTGCTCACAATGCTCGTTTACGTTGGTCTTTGCTAGTGACTGAAAATAGGTTGGTGTTGGGCTGCAGTGGTGTTGCATTCCTTGTAGTTCCTGCGCTTTGTTATTAACTCTCAATCCATGTGCGCGTCCAAGACGTACGGGTATCAAGGGTTCAAGTCGTTCGCGGTGCAGCAGTGCCCAACGCTCAAGCCGGGCGAGGCGTATGAGCAACGCGCCACCAAGTTCTCGTCCATGGGCTCGCGTATTATTGCTCCACCAACGATGAATCGAATGGGAAGACACGCGCTCGAATCAGTGGCCATGCAGACTGGGCAGTTTGTTCAACCAGAGGACTATCGAGTGCCTGATCGTCGCGGTGTGAGTGTGTACCAGAAGCAGCCAGACGCCAAGGCGTTTATCGCGAACAGCACGAATTTGCATGACTTCCCACCATTTGGTGAGGACTGCAGGCGTGTTCTTCAAGTGCCGCTAGAAGAATACGAACGAGCTTTCATAGCCGTCGCGAAGACCAACAACCAGCATGATGGAGCGATGATCCAGTTGGTCCAAGTGAAGCAAGTTCTCAAACTCGCGCTTGGAGACGCCGCACTGCGGCCTGCAGAGCCTCGTGTAATCGACGTGTTCCACAGTTACCTGGATCGTCGTGGCAGTGCACGCGATCGGATCTCGTGGGCTTTATTCAGCCAAGCCATAAACCACGTGAACAGTCTGTTTGATCACGAGTTACACCACGGCAAGACGGCACCTTCGAGTATCAAGACTTGGGGCACCATGACTTTCACTGAGAAGCAGTTCAACGAGTACCTCGTGCATTCTTCGACGCCAGCTAGCAGCCACCAGAAAGACTTTGGCACCTACGGAGACAATCCTCTTAACAGGCCATACATGCGGAAGCGAGGAATGGCCTCAACCACCTCCGACTTGAACCCGGCAGCCACTCGAGTCACTAACCAGATTCCTGGTTACGGAGGCTTCTTGTCACTTAAATCTCGCAGTGCAGAGGCGCTGGCAAACGACCAGGAACTGCGGCTAACTCCACGGATTGAGCTTCGACTTTACCACAGTGAAAACATTCCAGGCTACACTGGACACAAACCAGTGGACTGCTCTAACTACCGAGGCGAATGCCGCGCTGGAAGTGACTTCGGCACTACAACAGGAGAAAGCTACAAACCACAGCAGTAGGAAAGTATTTTACTTCAGACCCAAGTGCATCATGCTGTAGGTGGCACATGCTCTAACAGCTCACTAATAAACGCCTTGCCGTTTAGTATACTCGTCGAAGCGACAACGAGCTCGATTGGATCTACAAACGCAACAGAGATTAGCTTACAAATACAAATACAACTCCCAACAACCCAAACGACTTACAGAAGGACGCGATCCACCTCAGTGCCGCAATCTCGAGGAACGTCACGCCGCCAACAAATGCTACGATAACCACAGTCTTCTTCTTCTTGGACTTTACTTTCTTGGTCTCATCTTTATCCTGTCGATCGTTTTCAGACAAGTGAACTTCTGCTCGTGGTCCGGGTAGATGACTCATGACACGGTCAATGCCTCTCCAGTGGCCGTGCTTCAGAATCTCTTCCACAAGTCGAGCAGATATTGGCGCGTAGCCTGAAGTGACGAAGGCTGCATTCTTTGGGTTCCTGACGTTGACATCCACGTCGATCACGGACAAACTCTGGGCCACGTAGTGAAACGAACAGCCAGTATCATCGGATCCTAGAAAGAGAGAACGTTGATGTCGTTCGTAGAGGACTCCAAGTCGCTCGAGATTATTGAAAGAGAAGATCAGCTCATGGCCGTAAGCTCTAACAACGTGCATCTTTAACCGCTCGAGATCATGCCGTGCCATGCCGTCGTTGACAACACAATATAAACACAGTAAACGAAGCACCTTTCGAAGATCTTCATGTCGATAAATGAGCTCTTCTATCGTATCCAACACGCCATCCGCTTGGTCCATGATCTTCCTCTCCAAATACCAAAGATCTCGAAAAGGTTTGCCTGACGTCGTAGTCTCCAGATACTCCAACAGATTAATATGCTGCTCAATGGATTGCTGCGATGCCTTCATCTGAGGAACTGTCTTCACAAACTCGTTGACTTCTGCAGCCGTCGCTGTGGCACTGGCACGCTGGAACTCCGAGAATCTTCGCTTGACTGCCACTGCTTGAACGTTCAGCGCCGCTGGAATGGTGTGGATATGTTTGTCTCGAATCTGCTGGTAGATTTCATCCGTCGAGTTCATTGCCACCGGCACAGGGTCGTCGCTGGCGCTATCATCCGCTGTAAGAATCTGTGGGGAAGCCGTGATAAATCCGTCTTGGATATTCATGAGTTCATCCAGCACCGCCTCGTAAGTCAATGGCGTGGAGAATACAGACGCAAAATCCACACTTCGGTCTAGCAGGATTAACGTATCCAGTCGCGATCGCAGAGCTCCAGTGGGCGTTCCAGTACTCGCACTACCGGAGCTACTCATCATTCCCGAGCCACCTGCATTCATCTCCATTAAATGATTGAGCACCAGCATCGACATTTCTCCTTTGTACTTGATGCTGTTGAATTTCCCATATACTTGCTGCAGTAAATTCAACGCCGCCGCCATGTCCACCAACGAGCTTCGATTCCCTTCCACCTCGCACTCGTATAACGTGCGTTGGAAGCCCAGAGTGAGCAAGTCCGTGTCTAAAGGGAAGAAGCCCATGGATAATTCTCCCGTCTGGAATCTGCCCCGAACTCTGCCATTGTCCAGAGCTTGATCCAACATAGTCGTCCACTTGCCCACGACGTACAATGCCAGTCGCCGCTTCCGTCTCTCGTCGTCTCCCTGGCCCAACAGCTTCTCAGCATGGGCCGCCACCGCTCGGACGTCTCCAGTGCGTGCAAATGCCAGATACACCACCGTCGTGTCTGCCGTGACATGCTCATCTGCGAGCTCCAGACACTCGACAACGTGATGACTTTTCAACACGCCCAGACCGTCAACAAACACGTGCGTCAACAGCGCGGCCAGACGCTTAGAGAGCACCAACGACACTCGATCTGTGCCCAAATGGTCCAGCAGATTCGTCAAGGCGCGCACGCATTCGTCTCGAAGCTTTTGCAGAGGCAGCACTCCTTTATCCAGAGATGGCAACTTTACCATAACTTTGAACCAACAATTAGGAAGCGACGCCAAAGGATCCGATCTAAAATGGTGTTACATTGAAGTCGTATTAGAGAGATGATGATGTAGCCATCTTACTGGTCGTTGTGGCGCGTAATGTACGTGAGCAGGTCGATGCGCGTGACGACGCCAAAGATGACGGACTTGGTCTCGGCCTCGCCGCCCTTGCGGATGCGCTTCTGCTCGGTAACAACGAGAGCGAAGTGGTCGCGGTCGAAGATGCGGCTCAGCTCGTACAGCGATGTCTGTGGGTTCACCTGCTTGAACTGCTTGAACATGGCCTTCTCCACGGCATCGGTCGGGTGCACACGGCCAGGCATGAGCTGCGCGATGAGGTTTCCTTCAGTCACGACGCCCACGATCGAGTTGTCGTCCGCCACCACTGGCAGATTGTCAAATCCCTCCTTCTTCAGAATATCCACAGCTTCCTTGCACGAGAGATCAGGAGTGATGGTCACGGGAGCCTGCAGCAGCAGCTCCGACACGTTCTTCTTGGCCCACCACGTGGAGCTCAGCGCGCTCTTGGACATGTCCGTGACGTAGCCATGTTCGTACATCCAGTCGTCCGACAGGAACTTGGACATGTAGTTACGAGTCGAGTCCGGCAGCACCACGACGCAACGTTGGCCGGCCTTGAGGTCCTTGGCCGCCTTGAGCGCCGCAGCCACAGCAGAGCCACACGAGCCACCACACAGCAGTCCCTCCTCACGGATCAGACGACGTGCCAACAGGAACGACTCCTGGTCGCCCGTCTTGATCCAACGGTCCACCAGAGAACGGTCCAGCACGTCCGGGATAAAGTCGTAGCCGATACCCTCGACCTGGTAGGGTTTGAGGCGGTTCTCGTCGTTCAGGTTCTCAGGTACAGCCAGGATGGAGCCAATGGGGTCAGCACCCACGACGATGCAGCTGGGGCACTTCTCCTTGATCTTACGGGCCGTACCGGACAAGGTGCCGCCTGTGCCGGCGCCCATGACGACCATGTCGACGTGTCCGCCACAGGCCTCAAGGATCTCCTCGGCCGTACCGTCGTAGTGAGCCAACGGATTGGACGGGTTACTGTACTGGTCGAGGATGTGCGCGTTGGGGATCTCCTTCTGGAGACGCTTGGCCACGCCGATGTGCGACTCGGGCGAGTCCCAGGCCGCCTCAGTGGGCGTACGGATGATCTCAGCGCCCAGAGCCTTGAGCACGTCCACCTTCTCCAGCGACATCTTCTCGGGCAACGTGATGATGATGCGGAAGCCGTACAGAGCGGCGGCGAGCGCCAGACCGATGCCAGTGTTGCCCGACGTGGGCTCGATGAGCGTGTCGCCGGGCTTGATGCGGCCTGAAGCCATGGCGTCTTCGATCATGCGCTTACCGATACGGTCCTTGACGGAGCCGCCAGCATTAAAGAACTCACACTTGGCCAGCAGTTCGCACTCAAGTCCCGCCTTCTTAGCGATCGTGTTGAGACGCACAAGCGGAGTGTTGCCCACGTGGTCGAGAATCGAGTTGAGAATCTTGGGCTCAGGCTGGCGAGGGCGGTGCACGTGCGGCTGCTTCACGAAGCACGAGTCGGGCGACGAGCACTCGGTGGATTTGGTTACCTGCGGGCCGGAGTGGGAAACCATACGAAGAAGGAGGAGCTCTGGTCTGGTCTTGACGCTTGCACTTGACGCGGCAGGTTGAGGAATGGCAGCGGGAGGTGACTAAAGTTGAGTTGCACTTGAAGTTTGTATGAATGTGCTTTCTGAATTTCGGGAAAACGTGACGAAAATAGAGAATTGAAAACTTTGTAGTATTCGATTATTTCTAGCAATAACTAATAGCCGGACATATATAATAAAAAATGAAAAACTAGATGGAAAGCAGCTCACATATTAAACAATATCCTGTATATTTATATCGTAGCAAAATAATGCATAATATGACTCGAAACTATACGAGTAAATGCGGCGTTGATGCAATCCGCTGGCCACGACGTCAGCAACTCGATGCTGCATTGTATTTCCCGCGCGAGATTCAAAAGAGAATTGGTGGATATGGTGTATTATCTCCTTGCTCCCTTGCTGGACCAGCAAGTGGCCCGAGGCAAAATGACTGGGACGTTGCGTTCGACACGTTTCGGATGATGCGCCAATCCTTTTCGTCTACAGGTCTGAGTCAGAGTCGCCCTCTAGCTACATCAACAACTTCATCGGGCTCAGAAGCCATTACCGTTTCACACTGCAATGCCAACGTGGTTGAGAGAATTAAGCTACTAGAGCAAGGCGATGAAGGCTGCAGACAGCGCTTAAAATCGTTCAGCACGCGTAGGAACTCAATCCGCTTCTCTTCGTCCAATCGAAGCCGGGAGGGCTGCGCCACCGGAATGGGATATTGCGAAGACGGTGCTGCTTCGGTCTGTTGGTTGTCGCGTTCGTCACGGCTCTCCCTGTGGATCCTAGATACCGTCTCGGTGACGGAGCTCTTGATACCATTCAGCGTGCACATGAGATCCGTTGAGCTGTGTTGGGCCAAAGGGTCCGCTGCTTTTTCCGCTGCACACGGCTTGCTTGAGTTGTTATTCCCATCAGAAGGCGAGGAGATGTGCGAAGAGCTACCATCGCTGCGTGTATGGGTGTCTTTCATCCGCAGTACGAGTTCTTCCCACACCCACGAATGGTTTCGGTAACACGAATCCTCAGGCTGTTGGCTGGATCTCCCATTGTCCTTCAGGGCTGCATGTTCAGTGGCGCTACTGCCATGAGTGTATTCATCACCGTTCCTTTCCATAGGATACGGCTTTGACATCGTCAAGGGGATGAAATCATTGTGGTGTTCGTCCCACCTCGTTGATCGTAGCTTGACAAAGGCGTTCGTCATAGGGCAGACTCCTAGCGAGAGCGAGGTCACCAACGCTAATCAAATCATTTCGCGAAAGCTTGGTATCTGCGTTAGTTGACGGTAGCGCTGAGCCTGAGAAAACGATGAAATTATCAGCCGCTCCTGGCCTTGAGCCACTCTCCGAGAGCAGAAGTTGTTCCGAGATCAACTTGCTTTGCTTTTCAATTGCAGGAAGGTCAATTGGCGTGCTAGCAGTTTGTTCTACGTTGTTCTTGGTGTCACATGCTGTGTTCAGCTCTCCTCCCCCCTTGATTGCTCTACATGATGGCACAACAGGATCATATTTCTCATGTGTCGCCGAAGTATCGTGCAAATGGGCAACTAACTTTTGCATGCTTGATGATCCTCTTGTTGTACGTAACACCATTTTTCTGTTTGCATTTTTACGCTTGAGACGGTAAACACGAAGCAGTTTGCGCTTTTGCTGAAGCGTTCTCTCTCCACTAGCGTTAGTATAGAAAGGAACTGCAACTGCAAGCTCAATAGGCTGAACGGTTGCTATCGTTTCTGAAGTTCCATTGGCAATAGAGTCCGGTGCTTTGTCGTTGGGATCAACACTGAGTATCAACCGGTTTTGATGTTGACGCTTGGGCTTTCGCTGTTTCTGTGCTTTCTGGATCTTTGAGACTCGCTGAGTTTCTAGTTTTTGAATGATTTGCTGAGGACGCTTCCATTCGAGCTCTTCTTGATCCACTGATTTCCTACTGTGTACGGCGTCTTGGAGCTCTCCAATGCCTCGACCTTCTTCAAGATAAACTAATTCATCATCCGTCCACGGATAAGAGGGGCGGCTCGATCCCATAGACTTTGCGTCTGAATCTTTGAAGGTGGTTTCACTACACGTCACTACAGCACCTTCATCCATGTTACTCCCGTTATCGGTGTCGAATATTGATACTTGATGCTGGGGCAACTGCTTGAACTTCGCTTTGACAGAAAGAAACAAAGGGGTGATACTTTCATCGCAACTTTTGTCGATGATGAGCACCACCTCAGTGTGGTCATGTCTATCAGGCTCATTCTCGTGCTCTTGGTGTTTTCGAACAAGTCGCTTTCTTCGCCACGTGCGCTGAATTGATAGAACGGCATTCGTAGCCGCAATTATATCGCTAATTCTTGACGCAGTTTCTTTTAGTTCCCTTGATGACTTCTCGTTTTTGTGTAACCTTCTTGGTGATGAGGAAGACTGCGGTATCACGGGCATCACTGGCTTAGCATGTGGAACTGGAGCGGAGTTATCCAAGCCTGTAGCCACCGCCTGAGCTGTATCTCGACAAATTTGAATAGGAGAGGATGGCTTTGATTTCAAATTCGGCTGAAAATGGGGCGACTTTACGTTACCAATTTCCAGATTCCTACGATCGCTCGGTCTTTGCGAGCCGAGATTCAGAATTTCTGGTTGGGAGCAATGTTTGGTATGAAGCTTAGGGACTGGCTCAGCCTGCCGCAAGCCTTTCGCCTCGTTAATCTTATCCAAAAGACATCGGGTCAAACATTGTGGTGATTTTTGGGCTGGAGTTCTCGCTGTTCTTTGAAAGTCGTGGAAATTACTCCTTGGTGGAATTACGGCAGACAGAGGGAGGGTATGATGCTGGTCTGGTACCGACCGTATTTGATTTATCTGCACCAACGACCAGTATCACTCGAAGTCAGCCAAAGATTCAACCCATTGAAGACAAGAGCACGTCGTACATGTTTCTGAAGTCGTGACAAAGGGCTTTCAGCCCGTGAGGCAACCACTTCATTTACCATTGTAGCATTCTCGGAATTGATTCCGATGCGTACAGCAATTGGATTCGGTTGTGCATTCTCCTGGTGATTGCTGTCGCTCCGTCGACTACTGCACACACTTGCGTTGCTCATCCGTCTTTCACCAATCAATGTATCGGATCTCGGCGTCCGCTTCCTAATTGGACCAGATCCGGGGTGGGAGCAGGCTATTCTGCTTTTTGCATCAATATTGTTGGCCAGATACGCCTGAAGCGCAGTAGTCGCCGCCAGTGATGTCGAAGTAACATCATTTCCGCTAGTTTTCTTGGTTTGGGCTGTTGGCCTTCTCACTCGTGAACTGCGACTCACGCTCGGAGACGGCATTACCGCAGGATCATTACACTTTTGAGTACCCTGGCGCAGTCCATGTTCCCATCGTCGCTCTTGAGGAGTGCTTCGCTTCATTTGTGTAGTACGAAATGAAGCGACGCGAGAAACTGCTCCATTCTTTTTCAACTCCATTCCGACATAATTTCAAGACACACCATGATCCGGTGCAGGACATCTTCACTCTTGGTCGCTGTGGTGCTAGCTTCGACCGGATCTCTATTCGCTAGCGCAGCAGGTGAGTCGTGTCCGAATGGATGCTCTGGGAATGGAATTTGCGATAAACACCTGACCTGCCAGTGCTACGACGGATTTTTCGGATACGACTGCTCGCTCGAGTACTGCCCTGTGGGTAAGGCTTGGGGAGTTATCAGAGGGACTGACGATGCTCATGGCCCAGAGGAGTGCGCAGGACGTGGCATTTGCCTTTACTCAAGTGGTTCATGCAGTTGCCAGTCCGGATTCACCGGCCCTGCGTGTCAGTACACTCAATGTCTCGATTCTTGCTCTAACCACGGCAAATGTATCTCCATGAAAACACTGGCGGAGAATGAAGTGATTTCACGAGAATTGTACGACCGATACGCATTTTTCTACGATCAGATTTGGGACCTTGATGCGATCCACGGATGCCAATGCGACTCTGGATTCCATGGCCATAGTTGCTCCCTCAAAAACTGTCCTGTTGGGGATGACCCTCTCACTACGGGACAAGTAAATGAGATGCAACTAATTCAATGCCTGACAACCTACCAGAAGCAAACAATCGTGCTGCAAGCGGATGCGCCGCTCACGAAAGGCAAATTCATCTTGAAATTCGGCAAGCAGTACACTCGACCCATCTCGTTCAAGGCTCTGGCTGACCAAGATTCGTTCGGACCATCAATTGTTACGTCTCTGTTAGCGTTGCAAGGTGTGGGCGCTGTTACTGTCACTCGAGCAGACCCGCTACCAACCCGGACGGAGTGGAGATTAACCTTCCCGACAAGCAACACGAAGCACAGTGCACTTGTGCCAGGATGGAGAATAGTTGAAGTCCAGCAATTTATCTGTGCGGCTGACTCCGGCGTGTTTGCTGTCACCTTTGGCAACGAGACTATTCGCAATATTCCTTACAGCGCTGACAGTAATACGTTCGTGGCATTTCTTTCCAAACTCTCCTTTTACGGTCAGATAAGCGTCTCTCTTATGACTCATACTGGAGCAGCTACGAATAATGTGTGCACAACTGGAGGCACATTCGTGACAATGACCTTCTCGAAACTGTGGCATCGGGCGCTGTTGGAAGATCTGCCACCGATGACTTTATCCACTTTGGACCTGAAAGGTGTTCAAACTTTATTTCTTGGTAACGCCAATGGATTCATTGACGCGGAAACGAAAGAGGTTATCAAGGGGTTTGACTCATGTCGAATGACGGAAGAGCAGCAATTTCTATGTGGAGCTACTGGCGGAAACTTTGCGCTTACATTCGAGGACGGCACGAAGATCACGGGACTACCGTATAGCATCACCGCTGATACGCTCAAAGCCACGATCCAGAGTAAAGTTGCCTACGTTGTCGATATTGACGTCACCTTCTCAGACGGACAATCGACATTCTGCAGCGATTTTGGGACGACGACTACCATCCACTTCGTTGTGGTTAAGGCCACTAGTGGAGACGGAGATCTGGCCGAGATCTTAGCAGATCAGACGAATAATGGCGGTACGGACGGGCTTGTTCACATCTCCAATCGTCTGCAGTTCGCGACAGGTTTCGCTGAGACCGTGAAAGGAGCGTCGTGTGAGCCGTTCGACCAGACATTTAGCCCCGACCCAACAGGTCAAATGCAGACACCAGTAGAATTAGGTGGTGGTTCCTTCACAGTGACGTTCCGAGGAGCTACAACTCGCCCGATTCCATCTCAGTCTACAACGCAACAGCTGAAGACACTCTTGGTGGAGTTACCCTCAGTTCAGGGTATTGATGTGAGCTTTTCAGGCTCGCAGTTGTGCGAGACACCAGCAAACCTCGCGAGACTCACGTTCACTCAGAACTTTGGAAAGTGAGTTGCTAATGGGTCAATAAGGTTCTGTTCTGTTCTAACTTGATGCTTGCGTGCTGTGCATCTGGTTAGTCTCCCAACTATCGTGATTCAAGACAGCGAGATGAGTGCCGGATCTAGCGTTGTTGTCGCTGGTGGAGGGAATGCGATATCGGGTTTTGTGTCCGTAGATGGAACCAAAGAAAGCGAAGTCTGCTCAAATCGAGGCTACTGCGATGACATCACACTTGGCCGCTGTATTTGCCATACCGGCTACACCAACAGCGACGGAAATGGCAGCATCAGTACCTTAGAGTTCAATCGAGGTGATTGTGGCGCGACGTCACGAATTCCGGTTGGGTGTCCTGGAGATCTCGCGTGTAGTGGACACGGCACGTGCTCTAGTAGTCCGTCTTACCGCTGTTCTTGCGCAAAAGGTTGGCGTGGCGGGGACTGCTCTGAGAGGGCTTGTCCATTTGGGTATTCGTGGTTCGACTACCCGAGCGAAGATAACGTTGCGCACCAACTACGCGCCGAGTGCAGTAACGTCGGAGACTGTGATCGTAGCAGTGGCAAATGCAAATGTCAACCACCCTACACTGGCAGCGCCTGCGATCTCAGTACGCTCAAGTTTTTGCTGACAATTATTGTCCATGTTTTCATGTTGGTTAACCTTGTTCGTTTGCTTTTGTTTGAAGTGGCTTGTGGCGGTAGTGACGTCGAGTGCAACGGCAACGGTCGATGTTTAACTCTGTACGACCTGGCACCAAATACTCGAATGAACGGAGTGACACGAGGTTTCACTTATGGAGAAGATCCGAACGATGTGTCCACATGGGACGCCCATCGCATTCGTACCTGCCTTTGTGATCCGTTCTACTTTGGCTACGATTGTTCCCTAAGTAAGTACTATGGCTTTAAATGACAGTACCGTAATGGTGTACCTCAACTAATAATCTTTCTTGTTGTAACTTACTCAGAGGAATGTCCGCGCGGTGATGACTTCAACACCGACGACGATGATATTGAGCGTCAAGTGATTCAATGCATCGCTGACGCCGGCAGCTTCACACTCACGTTCCGAGACGAAACGACAACGAATATTCCGTACAATGCAGTAGAGGCAGATATAAAAGCTGCATTGGAAGAGCTGTCGACGATAGGAGAAGTGGATGTCGTCTTCTCGGGTGGATCAGTGGCCTGTTCCAACAGCATAAACATCGTCATCGTGGTGGATTTCTTAACCGAGTTGGGAGATCTGCCGTCGCTGTCAGGATCCAACGCATTACTGCACGACCGCATCAATGGCAATGCAAGAGATGGATCAGGAACTCTCGTGTTCGTTACAGGTGGAGATACACTGCAAGGCGAAACATCTGTTAAAGGCACACGGGAAAATGCCTTCTGTTCCAACCACGGCGTCTGCGACTTTTCCACAGGCATCTGCACGTGCCACGCCAATTACGGCGGCACCGACGGCAAGGGAGGCCCCGGTACCATCGCCAACTGTGGCTTTCACGAGCTCAAGTACGCAGTCGGAACAGGATAAAAAAGGCAACAATATTGTGGTTCATAATGTAGCCATATCTAAATCTTTGCACCTGTTTGTGTACAGAAAATGTGTGGAGGAGCATCTCCCTTGCGACTGTCACATTTGATATTTTGCATCTGAGACCACATAATGAACGCGCAAGGCATAATGCACCGCAGCGAAATGCGTCCACTGCGTCCTCCACGTGTCCCCGTTCCACCGGCTCCTGTATACACAGAGTTACATCGTCTGAGTGTAGGTGAGTCGCCGCAGAATGCTGACACTGTGCGCATTCGACGCGCGGCGGGCGTGCTGATGTTAGTCTTCTGCTTGGGTACGGCGATCGGCCTCGTGCACGTCATCGGCCTCTCGCAGCAAGTGCTGGCCAAACTGGAGGCACAGCAAGTGCAACAGCCGAGATTGATGCATCAGCCACATACTCAATCCCGTGGTGTGGTCGGAGGCGCGTGGCAGCGCGTGCGAAGCCAAGCAGCGGCTAACGTGTTGATTGCGTACTCCGACGGCACTCATCTTTCCAAACTCGCAGCAGCGGTGGAGATTGGTGCTCGCAACGTCTTAGGGAACAACACAAAGTCACTACGTGTACGTACACTCGACAACGCGTCGTTCGCGGACGACGTAATGTGGGCTGACGCTGTGATTCTTGGAACGCATGTGGTAAACGCAAACGTAGAGCCAAAGGTTCGTTGTCCAGATCTCAAAGGGAAAGTATCGTTTGCTGACTTTGGGCTAATTGGTATACTCTGTTTATTACTGCAGATGACTAAGTTCATGAGTGAATGGTCGTTTACTGAGGACCTAAGCCAGAAGGTTGGTGCCGTCTTCGTGACGAGTGGAGGGATTTCGGCTGGAGAAGAGCTGGCCATGGTGAATTTGCTGCATTCTCTCATGATCTACCGCATGATTATTGTCGGGGGAGAGCGCTGGACGAGCGCGTTCGGTGCGTCTGCTATCGTGGGCGAAGGACCGTTTGAGCCGGCGAGTCAAAACAGCCCGGAACAGCGAGACTTCCCGCCGATATGCTATCCGACCGACCCGGATTCCGTTCACGATATGTTCAAGGAAAAAGCAATTGGCTTGGGGGAACGAACTGCCTCGATCGCGACACAATTGCGGCGTGCACGGATGGATTTATCAAAGCAGAATTAATCGAAATTATCTCAAGCCTACCTCGAACATGTAGAAATTGCACAGCTACACTGTAGTTCAAAAATGGGGATAAATTTTAAATTCCTTTACTAGCAAGTTAGTGCAGTTATTCACATCTCGTTCAAAAGTTTAGTTGCTCTTTCAAAAGTCCAAAAAGTGATGGCAGCGCTTGGAATACCACGCGAGAAGGCGGCCTGCCATCCACGGAAGAGCTGCATCACGCCCCCTTCACGTACCAGCCTCGCCGTACTTGACACCAGTCCTGTGTATTTGCCTGTTTTCCCGTCCGCTTGGATCAGCGACTTGATCGTGTCGAACGGCAACGCTACTGCCCAGAAGCTGATGCCTCCAAAAGCGCCAGCAGTTAGCAGTGTAGCCGTCTCTCCAAGCTTCCCACTCTCATTAAGGCGCTTCTTAGCAAAGTCGTATCCTAAGAAGTAGAAGGCTACTCCTAGCGAGTCTCGGATGACTGTTGTGGTCAGACCCTTCCACATAGCCGTGATGCCCTCATTGCGCACTACTTGTGTGACGCAGTGATAAGCTCCTCGGTATTTTCGCGTCTCTGGCTGGTTGTCATATTGCATCTGTAATCGGTTGCGTACGAGTTCCACCGGTGCCACCAGGAACGCGTTGACGCCACCAGCAACCGCCCCGGCCGTCAATGATACAACTGTCGGGGTGAGAATCGGCTGCAACAACGGCATGTGGGGCAGCACGTCATTGCGCAGCCCGGACGACGTGGTGAAGATGACGGCCTTGTACACACCTTGGCTGAAGAACGGAGGCAAGAAGCCCTTATATAGGCCGCGCACGGTCTCCTGCTGTATAGTCTGCTGGGCGCAGTGGAAGAAGCCGCGGAAGCGGTTGGGCGACAGCTGCAGCCGCGTGCGGATGGTGTCAAAGGGGTGGCATGCCACCACACTCGCCATGCCTGAAACGGAGCCGGCGATTACCGACTTGGTCCAAGGAGACAGCCGCGCAGGAGGCGCGGGCGAGGGGCTCATTTCCGGCGTTGACGACTTTGACACTGAAATTTTCTAAGACATAACAAACCTGGGAGATGTGATGCCTCGAGCACCGGAGCGAAAACTATTTTTGTAGCAATTGCAACTGTGTAACTGAATACCTTTCATAACGCTTAACAAGGAGTGACGTCGACGTCAACTTCAGGGGTGTACATCCTCCTACAAAAGCTGCATCATAGCTACGCTCACTGCTTACGACCAGGCTTACAGGCGTGATGCTACGCCCGCAGTGTACACGAACTCACCACCGTCAACGATCACGACGCCGCGCTCCTTGACCACAGCCTGGAACAGCACCTTGCCATTGCCCTCTTGCCACATGTGGGTCTGAATGGTTTCGCCCGGGAAGCACGGGCTCGAAAAGCGCACGCGGATGGACTTAAAGCTTGCAACATCGCCGCCGCAGAACTGCTTGTATAGTGCGCGGCTGGCCACGCCCATGGAGCACAGGCCGTGCAGGATGGGCTGCTTGAACCCCACACTCTTGGCGATCTCCGGGTCGATGTGCAGCGAGTTGTAGTCGCCCGACAAGCGGTAGACCTGCGCCTGATGCGGTGAGGTCTTGAACTCATCGTAGAAGTCCGGTTGGCGCTTGGGGATCTGCACGCGAGCTGGGAGCTTGCGGCCCTTTCCTTCGTAGCCCGTGAGCCCTCGGATGAACGATCCGCTGATAAGCTTCGCCACAGGTCCGTTAGCGTCCTCGAACTGCGTCTGCGTCTCCATGAGCGTTCCCTTGCCCTTGTCGTAGAAAGAAATTACCTTCGTCTTGCCCGTTAGCGAGCCTCCCGCGGGGTCCAGAGGTCGCAGGATCTCTACCGACTGCTCACCGTGAAGGATCATTGCCGGGTTAAAATTGGGCATACCGTCGGGTGTGGCCGAGATGGTCTCGGGCGGGAAGGGCACCACATCCTGCAACTGGCCCTTGAAGGGAAGGCACACAGGGTAGAGCGGGAAGGCGGCGAACTTGTCATCGAACTCGTACGTAAACTGCAGCGCTGATTCGCCGATGCCCACAGCATACAGCAACAGATCGCGCTGGTTGTAGGTGGCCGTGTATGTGGCCTCGGGGCTGCTCAGGATCTTGTCCACGTTCACGCTCATCTTCACAAGACTCGGCAGATTCGGAAGTGCCATGATGTTGAACCAAGTCAAGTTGTTGACAAAACGTACCGGAATGATAGCAATGAAGCTGCAGTCATTCCAGCACATTTGTGCTGAAATGATAGCTATTAATTCGTGTTCAGTACACAACTTCATGTAGAAGCTATGTCGTTCGTACGTGGCACAAGACTTGAGCTGCCGCAGAAGCAGTTGGCGATTTGACTGTGAGTGCAGACCAACGGAACGACATCAGTAAGAGGCTCAAGGGTATGGCAGGTCTAGGACGATTTTTCCTGTTCGGCGTGGCGCTGGTAGTGGCAATCATTGCTCTGGCCTGGCCGCAGATCGAGCAGCAGCTCGTTGCCAGCGGCTACAGTTGTCCGTACCCCTTCTCCATCCTCATCACTGGCAAGGGTGCCGAGAACGAGGCGGCGGCTGAGGCCGAGGGGCTGCCCAAGTACACGATGGAGCAGTTGGCTACGTACGTGCCGAAGAAGGTGGACGACGGAGCGCTTGTGGTGTACTAATTGTTGTAAATGCAGGTACGACGGCTCGGATGAGGAGAAGCCTATTCTGCTGGCGGTCGGCGGCAAAGTAAGTGACGAAGCTGCAGATTTAAAAACGATCGGAGTTGACGAGGAGCTGCTTGATGTTGTTGCTGCAGGTGCTGGACGTGACGTCGGGTGCCAAGTTTTACGCTAAGGGCAAGTCCTACAACCAGTTCGCCGGAACGGTATGTACGCTTGGCAACTGATTTGGCGAATAGGCTTGTATGGAACATGTTTTGAATGTGTGGGTATGACAGGCCTGCACACGTGCTCTGGCACTTGGCTCGCTCAAGAAGGAGGTACGGAATGCTGTGCATTATGGACGAAAAGTGTGCAGTGCATTGATGGGGTTTGCATTGCTTTGTTTTATAGGACATCAGTGACGATGTCTCCGACTTCGACGACAAGGCAAAGAAGGAGCTCGTAGAAACCAAGGAGTTCTACTACGAAAAGTACCCTATTGTAAGTGACTACATAGCGTTTAATACTCTAGGATGGTTTGCACTAACATTTTTTCTATTGTAGGTCGGCGAGCTGGCTTAGGATTGCAGACCTCGACAAAACTCTGCATCATTTTAGAAGAAATTGTGATTTTGCCCGACTCATTTCGTCTACAGTGCCAGTCAATACATGTGAAAAAAAAACTGAAACACTTCGTACATGACTACAGTTGGTGACATTTTCTATCGAGGTCTGGGCTAATTGGGCACCTCGATCGAGTGCAGCGCGTCTGCTGTCATTTCCTTGCGACAGACTTTTGCAAAGTCGCAGCACAAGCCTCGAAAGCGCCGCTCGGAATACCGTGAGGGCTGAGAAGCGAGGGACAGCCACAAGTGCAGCACTTGCTGTCGGTCTTCAGGTCGTAGCTCAGTCACACCAAGCGCGTCGCGGGTCAGCGCCTGCATCAACGCCGTTCGCACGCGCTCATTGCCGGCGAAGCTCGTGAGCAGTGAGTAAAGGAGCTTGGACAGCGAATCATAGAGAGCGCTAGGACTCTGAGCGGCCAGCGCTCCGATGAGACTGTCGAGCCACTTCTCAGTTTGCCCTGCGTCCAGCACACTGGCGTTGATTGTTGCTGTGAAATAGACCAGTTTGGTCGTGCTTTCATTCAGCAGGAATGTGAGAAACATAAGCACTGCGTTGGTGGATGGACGATCCTGGTTGCCCAGGCAGGCCAAGCTGAGGTCGATGAGCACTGGGAACTCAGGAGCAGTGAGTAAAGCTGCTGGACAGAAGAGCAAGAAGCGGTAGGCGAGTTCAAAGAATGAACGCAGCACATCTGGTGACTCGGCCAGGGAATGAGCTGTGAAGAACTGGAACGCCGACTGGCTCAACGCGCCCATTAACCCCCGGAAACTCTCGACAATCTCGGCACTTGCGTCTTTGCCGAAGACATCGACAGCCACCGACGCGCACTCGAGTGGAGCCGCAAAACGTTGTTGTTCGAAGACCCTCAGAATTAATGTGGCGATTCCTCCGAGCTCCGGTGCCATTTCCTGCCTCAAACTCTGCAAACACCATCCATACAACTCGAACAGAGCGGTCATTACAGTCTCGTAGGCTTCGAATCGTGGTGTAATGGGATCTAAGTGAGGCCAAATCTGCTGCACTGCCCACCCCGTCACACCCTTTCCCCCAGCAATTTCTGCTGGTGCGTCCAGGAATCGCATCACCTTGCTAAGTACCTGAAGCTCGCTGAACACGGGAGACGCAACAGCCGCATCGTCAATCCCCGTAGCTATCAGCACTTGGTCCAAACGAGTCAGCGAGTCACTGAGCACGGTCTGTAGGATCACTGAGCAATGGGGAGAGACAGCTGCAGCTCGAACGAGACCCTCAACGACCAATAATCGATCCTCAATCGGCATAATTTCTTGACCAGAAGCACCAAAATGCTTCACGCTAGCCACGAGGAAGCTCGGCTGTATCTCGGTAAGACATCCCGTACAACTCGTCGCAACTTGCATAAAGCTCTTGGCAGCATTGCTACGACTCGCTCCAAGTCCAAGGGCACCGGTCAGATACTGCAGAACAGCCCCCACTGTGTCGAACGCACGTGCAGCCAATGCCTTGTCGTTGATCCATGGAGCAAAATGACCAAGCAGCCGAGAAGCTGTTGTGATTACGAGAGGATGCGTACTCGCTGTTGAGCCCAGTACAGCCTGCAGAATTTGCGATACCATGTTCTCCAGCTCTGCCTGATGCGGGGTACAAGTACTAGCAGTAGTCGTCATCAGCTTCTTCTTGATCTCATCAGTCACTGTAGAGACGGCAAACAAAGCGACTTCAACGCTCTGCCACTCACTCGACGCAGCCGACGTTGCGATGGGAAGCAGATGAGCGAGATATTGCTCCTTCAGTAGTGTAAAAATCGATATGAAGGCTTCTGAGACGCCCTGGAAGCCGCTTCGGAACGCCATGAGATCGTCGAGCTCGAGTTCATCCACACTCTCTGCATTTCCTGGAGGGAACGAGCACTGCTTGAGCATGACATCAAACAGCCGTACAAAGGCGTCACGCTGGAAGAATTGAACTCGTGACGCGACAGGCTCGTCCTGAACAACCATCCAAAACTCCAGAGTGAGTGACGCAATCTGTCGACGTGGATGTGAGCCCAGATACAACATGAGTTCGCCCAGAGCAGCAGATTCCTGCGGATAATCTCCCTCCATAATCCAATCCGCGTATGTCTCACAGAAGGTCGAGATGACGTCAGTTAGTGCGTGGCTCACGTCGTCTTCTTCAGCGACAAGAGCGCTTTCGCACGCAGCTCGCGTCTTGAGTAATCCTTGCGCCACAACCAACAGAGTCTGCTCCAACTGAGCCGGAGTCGGGTATGATGCTACCATAATAAGCTTCGATAAGATCTCGGCACACACTTGTAAATGCTGCGACTTGTTCTGCAATGCGTCCAGTAGTGCAAGTAATACGGCTTCGTCCTTAGAGTAGAGCGACGCCAAAGAGAGCCCTGCGCGTCTTACCCAAACATTCAAACACGCTAACGCTTCACCGTGAAGTGAAGCCACACGTGCGTCCTGATCTCCACGTGTGAGCACGATTTTCCCGATCAAAGTGACCAAGTCGCCACTCAAAGCCGAGAGGTGCATCTCCATCGCATCCTTGGCAGCGAACGCCAACTCAGCGTCCTCCATCTCCTCGCAAACACAGCGAGTAAAGGTCAGCAGGAACGCAATCTCCCCGGCGTCTCCTGATGCTGAACAACTAATTAGCAATTGTGACAGCAGAGCTTTGCAGTCATCCGGAGACGAAATCATAACCACCGCGTAAATGACGCAGAGCTTGCTGGTTAGCGGTCCCTGGTGGAATGCTGGTCGTGTACCAGCCCGCAGCACCTGAATGATCGTGTGTAGCGAAGTTGTCATCGCTACTTTTTGTTCAGTCGGCAGCCGCACCCATTCCTTGCGCACTTTAGTGTGGAGCATGTTGGCTGCGAAGAAGAGCGCCTCGGGAGACAGCGCCAGAGTCTCGTCCTGTAATAATTGAAAGCCTATGGACCACGCAGCATCGGAAGCCGCAAAAGTATTCAGGAATTCATTTGCTTCTCGCTGTCGTGCTGCTCCTTCCTGTTAAATTTGGTGCGAGCAGAAGATAGCGAGTAGGATACAACATCAGTTCAGAAGCAAATGTTGAATGGGCATTGCAGTGCAACGTACCATACCGTAGAGTGCATGAACGGCGCTCAGAACTATCGAGAGCGTGTTCATGTCCGTCATGTCCGTCGAGGCTGCTCGAGTCGAGCAGCGCTTAATAGAATAAAGCGGCTGTTATAATTGATACTTTCGTTTATTGGTCGATTTTGGAGGCTTCCTATTGGCTCGAAAAGTACCCCAGCCCCAAAAGTTATCGGTATACCGGTACATCATATTAAACGTAAACCATGCTTATAAATAAATTATTAGTTTTTACAGTAAACAAAATTAACACTTTAAATGGTTTATTTATGTAGGAACCGGTAATTGGATTTTGGAATGAATTTATTTATTGCTTTACAAAAATCAATTGAAAAGTTTTAAATACTCAAAAATAAATACTTCTGTACCGATACAACGGTACAACGGTACTAGTTGACTTGATGGCGAAGGTTGCGATGCCGAGCATCCGCGACTTTTTCAAGCCTGTTGTCAAGGCTAAACGACCTCGTAACGAAGACCATATCGATTTGACAAAAGACGAGCCTTCTGCTGCAATCGTATCGCCGCCTCGTCCGTCTTCTAGTACCCACCACAAGCCGAGAAAAACTGCTGCCAACGATGTCGGTTCTAAGACATCGGTGACACTTGACACTACGGAGCCTCCCATAAAGCGTCAAGTAGCAAAGACCAGTGCAGCCTCTGCTGATGAGCCTTCCGTATCTGCTGCCCGACTGGATCAACCAGCTGAGCTCTCGGAGTACGAACAGAAGCGAAAGGCGAAAATGGCGGCAAACGCCAAGTTCCTACAGGAGTTGGGAATGACGCCCACCCAGTTGGAAATAACAAGGCAATTGCAGCAAGACCGAACTCCCAAAAGAAGGCCAACCAAGAGACAATCAAAGCCGAAACCTTTGCCGGAGGAGCTTCCCGTTCGGAGATCTAGTCGTCTTCGTGGTGAAGCTGCTCCGGGGTCAGAAAAACCTTCGAAAGTGAAAGAAGAAGACGACGAAGAATCGGACGGACCTGATCCACTCGAGGTGAAAGCTTCATTTGTTGAGTCCAATGTACTGCGATACTCTGTCAATGGAAACCACGATAACCGAAGAGCACCCCCATTTCCATCAAAGGACAACGATCGAGAGCTGGTGGGGTTCCAATTAGACTCAAAATCCTACTTATTCGACCACAGTATCAGGAAAGCGTACGATATCTCCTTCACCTCTTTTCAAAAGAACGGACTCGTCGCGACGGGCGGTCACGGGGGTCTCGTGTCAATCTTTGCGTTCTCCAACTCCTACCACCAACCAGAAATCGTTGACGGCTTTGTCGATGACCCTGGTGCACACATCCCGCTCATGTCGTTTAAAGCGCACAATGGGTGGGTCTCTGCGATCAGTCTATCAAGAAGCATCCGAGGCAAAGCGAATCTGCTCCTGACAGCGTCAAACGATGCCTCTGTGACGCTCTGGGACTTGAATCACAGCTCCGAGATGTTGAAAACTCCCAAGGAGATTTTTACCAACACAAATCTACATGACAAGGGAATCTTCGGGATGGATATCTGTGGCGATTCCGTATTGACGTGCTCAAAGGACACAACGATCGCGCTTTCCCAGTTTCGGGGAGATACTGGTCTGCTTGAGGTAAAGCAGCGGTTCGAAGAACACGTTGGCGTCGTTAAATGTGTGCGATTCGCTCAATGCAACCCGCAGATTTTTGCATCGGGAGGCAATGATCGAGAGCTACTCGTATTCGACGCGCGGGTGGCTGCCAACCCCAACGTTGCGAAAATTGGTGGCATGCATTCTCGAGCGATCAACAGCGTTCAGTTCCATCCGACGGATGAGAACCTGTTGCTGTCCGCAGGCTTCGACCCAAACTTCTTTATGTTCGACATGCGGAACACGTCGAGTCCAGTGTGCACTTTTCGGCAGGTAAACGGCACGAACAAGGCGATTTTCCACCCGATCTTCGTCCGGAATGGCCTGGGAATTGTGGCAGCTCGAGGACACGACCTGTCGTTATACCGATCAAGTGACGGTGTGGTAGTCAGTCGCGGCTACATCGATGACGCTGCAACTTGTATTGCTGCGGATCCATTTTATGACCGCATTGCGATCGCTCAGGGCGGGAAACTTCAATTTGCAGACGCGAAATGGGGGAGCAAGGCGATGCGAACTCGTTGCCTAGTATAGTTCAATTGTTCAAGCTTAGCTCTCGATGTTTTATAGTCTACGATGCTGGCACGTGGGACTTCAGCCACTCGTTCTCCTGGCGCAGCGACCGATTTTCCTCCACTATGGCGTCAAAGCGATCCATTAGGGTTTCAAGCAAACTCGAGAGCTGGTCTACCTCTTCCTGACGTCGCAGTTCCATTTCCTCTCGAAGGTGTTGGATCGCTGCACGCATTTTGCTTTTACTGAAATCGGTTTGTTTGGATGGAGAGAAGGCGCTAGTCGACTGGCTCGGTAGCTTTCTTGATAATGTGGATAAGAATGATACTGAAAAAGACTCGAACTGGCGTCTCTCATCGTCATCCGTGGATTCTTGGAGTGTTGCAAGCTCTGAGCGTACCGGTATATGTACAAATGGTCGACTGGAAGATGGTGAGGTTGGAGGCACAAACCCATTGGAATGGCTTTGTGGAGATGCAGGTTCGGGCGGCTCTGCTGTTTATGAAAACAATAGGAGATTCAGCTTATATTCATGAAATAGTTTCGGCGGGCAAGGCAGCTTTACTTACCGATGCGTGTTGCAAACCGTGTTGGAGAAGACGGTGATGCCTTTAGTTGATCTTGGTACTTCCTCGTTGGGCTTCCCATGCCGAGAGTTTCTAGTTTCCGCAGTGCGATCTCTTGCAGTGTTTCGCCATTGCAGGGTGATACGTGCTCAGCAGATACAACGGGGACGCCTTCTGGTATCATGCCGGTGGTAACGACGTCAGATGCTGGTGGTGAGAATTGAAGTGATTGAACTGCAGAGGTCTCGTGTACGAGCGTGGAGAACAATGGCGTGATGGCTCCTCGGAGATCGTACACGAGGATCTCGCCCGTTGTGGTCCCCACAGCGAGTGTCTTGCCATCAGCACACAGAGCTAATGACGATACTGGCTGCTCCAAGTCTAAAGAGCGCAGTTCTCTGTTCATACAAGACACAGATCAGCACCGTGTTGAAGAACAAGAAGTGACGGCGTGTCGTACTTGCGCTGTAGGGTATCGTAGAAGATCACTCGACCATCAAGACCTCCCGTTGCGAGCAGAACCTTGCTGACTGGAGACAATGTCAATGATGTGGCTGGTGCCTCGTGTTGTCGAACGAACTCTGCCGTCAGTTGTCCCGTGCTCAAGTCCCATACTCGGACTGAACCATCCGAGTACGCGGATCCGAGAGTATGTCTCGCGTATGGGTGCGGAGATGCTTGAATCGCTGTCACTTTGTGTACTCCATGGGTCGGATCAACCGTCAAGAACCCAGCGGTCTCTGCTGTCTGGACGTCGCACACGGAGATGGCTCCACTACACAGTACCACAAAACGCTCAGTTAGCGCTGTTGCGAGGGTTGGCGACGGTATTTCTGCTGAATTTTACCTTGCACTACCGCCGACGATGAATTCATCCTTGTATCCGCTGAAGGCCACGGAAGTGACGGAGCTTGCACTGATATTGTACGTCTGCATGACTTCTTGAGTTTTGAGATCCCACAACTGCAAGATGACAAAATATATAGTTACAACGTGTTAGATGTATCCATGTTACGACAGATTGAAACACAGCTTACCCGAACGCAGCCATCATTGCCGCCTGAAGCGAGAAATCTGGAGCCACCGCTGAACTGCACGGCATTCACACGCTGTACAAATGGTTCGTTAGAATCTAAAAACACGTTCTTTACAAAAGCAAAATGGCTGCACGAACTCGGTTTGCAGGTGCGTCACCGGGATTGAAGAATCGGGACAGCAACTCTCCGGAGGAAGCCACATTCAGGCAAATTCCGCCTTCCACGGTACTGCTTGCCAGGATCCTTCCGTTGTGGTTATACCGGACACACGACACATCAGCATTGAGTGAGCTGAGGGAGCGCTGGGGTGTGATAGCCTCCGAAGTCACTTCAAACCTCTTGACAATCGGCCCAGCCGCACAACAAAGAAACATGGCATCAACGCTGTAGTTAGACAGGTGCAGCTCCATTAAAAGTTATCGCGTCGTTTCATGAACATGGCTACATTTATCCCCAGTTGGCTACATCGCACTTAACAAGGTCCCAGTGACCATCAATTTGGTATCAACAGCTCGCAAGCAACATGGCGCTACTGCAGACGCTCCGCAAAACGGCGAGCCACGGGCTGCGCATGGCTCCTCGCAGCTCTGCGCTATACTGTACGTGAAGTCGATACTCCTGAGCTGCATGCACCTTCTCCTGGCGTCTCACCTCGAGTTCTGTCGCCTGCAATTCAGCCACGGAGCGTGTGTTCCCCAACTTCACGATATATGGCAGTGACTCGGCCTTCCAGGTATCTCCCAATGCCCCGCAGTACACCAATGGCGGTAACTACTTGAAAACCAAGCGAGTGGTGAGTAGATCACGGACTTACTCAATATGAGGCGTTTATAGAGCTAAACGAGCTACTGGATGCTGTGCACAGGGAGCCATCATGCTGTCGTGGGCCAAGGCCGCCAACTCGGGCTACAACTACCAGAACAAAACGGTGAGATAACTGTGTTGCTACTGGTGCAAATTGAGGCTACAATAGCTGAGTCGTTGGGCTGCTGCAGTTCTTCTCGCTGAGCCCGTCGGAGGTGGGACTGGTACTGGAGCTGCTGGACTCGCGTATCCCGGAGCTTTCACTTACCCACTCGCCCAACATGAACGCGTCTGAGGAAGACAAAAACACCAAGTCGCTTCATATCGCGCGCACGTCGGGCTCGGACGGAAACCCGTTGATTCTGATCAAGGTTAAAGCCGAGGCCGAGTCTGTCGCCACGCTCAACGTTGGCGAGGCCCGTGTCTTCAAGGAGCTGCTCACCTACTCACTTCCTCGACTCCTCGGTTTCCACTCAGTGCTGGAAGGACGTTTGTAAGGAGATTCCCTTTTGGAATATGAGATATCACAAAAGAGAAGTACTAACATGTTCTATGCTGTTGCGACTTGACAGGAATGTCGAGAGTGGCGGTGGTTTCTCCCAGGGCGGTGGCAACTCGTACTCGTCGGGCTCCAATAGCGGATACCGCGGATCCAATAACAAGCCTGCAGGCGACTGGCCCTTCTAATGCCTCCATGATCAAAATAGCATAAACGTAAATGTTTGGTGCTGATGAAATGCACATGTGTTGCATTCTCCCTCGGAAATCTCTTTTGGAAATGGAGTTTGTGGCTTTTGCTGAGACTCGTTGAGCAATAAAACGTTTTTTTAAAAAGGGAACAACTACGTATACGTTCATTTGCCACTTCGAACTTGTAGCCCTAAAGCGTTTCCATTGTGCAATGCGGCCGTAATACGAGCAGCATGGCTGAGCTGATTGCTGCCGATTTATGATGTACGACTACGCCACCGTCAGTATTTTGGTCTTAAACAGCTTTTTAACGTGAACACACAGTCAAGAGTGCTCTAGATCAAAGTGCACTTTCACAAGTGGCTTCTCGTTCGTCTTCGTCTCTTGAGAATTCTTCTTCAGTCTCTTCGCTTCCTGCGTCTGTAGCATGGTCACCTCCTCCGACTCGCGGCAGTGCTTGCCTGTCGTTTTTAGACCACTCATGAGCCACTGTTCCATCGTCTCAGGTTTCTCTTCCTGCTCCACCGCACGAGGCAACGGTTCCTTGTCTTGTTGGTAGACCTTCTGACGATTTTCGATCAGTGTGGCAACCTGATGAAGGCAGATCTTACGCAGTCTCCTGCTCTCTTTCAACTGCTTCATTCGAGCTCTATCTAGAGTCTGCAGCTTCTTACCGAGCTCAAGTCTTTTAGACGCCTCATCCTTCCACATATTGTATAATTGCAATTTGTCTTTCTCGAGCTTAGTGACCCGATCTTCAGCCCTCTGTTCCGACTGCTTCTTGGCGAAGGCAAGCTTCTCCAGCTTTGCCTTCAGTCGGTTGTTCTCGCTCCTCTATATCAACAGATCATCAACTTCTAACGACTGTCTGCGCGCCGCCGAGTGGTTATTGCCTCTTGAGTTCATCTGCGTTTTGTCCGAGGCCTCGCTTCCCAGAGCAGACTTCACGAATGCCCATTCTTCCACGCCCAAAGGTGACTTTAGCTTCATTGACCGTCCAGTTTTCTTCCATCGACTTTTTGTGGATTTTTAGCAACAAGAGTGTTGGTCACTGTTGAAGTTTTTCAGTCGATCAAAGTGACTTGGATAAAGTAAGACCCTGCTGGATGTGGCAAAAATGCTGGATGCAAAAATTCAAGGCATACGAACAGTCAATTGGGTGAGTTGTAAGAAACCGAGCTCCTTGTGTTCTCTAGATCACGAACTAACAAAGCGGGGTCAACGGGAGAGCTTTTGCCGACTGAGCTGAACCAATTCGCGCGGCGTATCCTATCTCTTCCCTCCCTGCCTGCTCTGCGCTGGTAGGTTGCTCTCCTCCGACTTGAACTGCACTGCGACTCTAAATCTAGAATGAAAGCTGCGCGCCGTAGCCAAACTTGAAGTCGTCCTTGAGCGGGAAGCCCTCGGCCGACAACGTGAGCACAAAGTTGGGCAACACACGCGACTCGATGCTCGTGGCTACGCGGAAAGTCGAGTCCACGCTGGACACGAACCGTGTCTGGCCCAGATCCATTTCCACACCGCAAGTGGTCTGCGCCTCGCCCGAAGAGTGGTTGTACACAAGCTCAGAGCCATAGCGGATCCGGTGACCCACCTTGCGAAGGTACGCCAGCTGCAGCGTGCCCATGGCGCCATAAGTGGCCATTCCCACCCAGTCGCGGTCGGTCCACTTGCCAGCGTACGCTGAGATGACCTTACGGTGCTTGCCGTGATAATAAGCCTCGCCACCGAGAGCGAGGTTCTGCGTGACACTCTGCAGGTAGCTGACGCCTAGCAGCGGGCCGTTGGAGACCTTCATGTTCCACGTAAAGTCCTCTCCAGTGTAGTCAAAGTCAGCGAGTGCCTGGGAGCCATGCTCCTCGTTCTTAAGCTGTGCCTTAACGCGCATCTTCCAATTGTCTGAGAGTTTTTGGTTCCACCGGGCGTCGAGGTAGCCATCCGGTGTGATCTTGCTCATGAGGAAAGTAGATGGGTCCATGGGGTCTCCCATCACGACATTGGCGCCGAACTGGTAGAGACCACCTGGGATCATGGGCGTGCCCAACAGGAACGAGTGTGACGTGGAGCAGGTCTGTCCCAAAATGCGCGTGAAGTCGAAGCGGAAGCCGTCGAAGGCGTCCGGGCTCACGGGGCCCTTGAGCTCATTGGGGGCGCTCTCATACAGACCAGGGTTGGGCAGTTTAGCGCGCTCCTTCTCAATCTCCTCTACCTGCTGCATGAACACGGGCAGGTCTCCCTCCTACAATAGGTAGAATGGTTGAACAAGTATGGTTCAGAAATACACAATCGCATAAGGAGCACTCGTACGCAACGTACAGGAGCTGCACTGGTGGCCAGCACGGGGTACCGCTTACTAGCTGCGCGCTCAGACTTGCTTGGTACACCTCCCATTGTGACGGACAGACGGACAAAATGCACGGGGAGGGGACAGACAGCACTGATGCGTCTCGCTCGTAGCTCCTGGTGTTGACTGGAGATCGAGCGGCTCAAGAGAGATGAGAAACGCGTTTTTTGCACCAATCGAAGGACAAAGCTGAAGATATTTTCAGCCAGTTAGAAAGCTCATGATCGTACTTATACTAGGTGATTAGACACACCAATTTAAATGAAATTTCGACGTCTAACAAGTATCGTCAGAGATGGCGAGTTTGGGACTGGGAGACGACGAGGCAGTGTACACACTCGCGTACTTCACGAGCGCCTGGGTAAGGCCCGTGGACGCAGTCGTTCTTCCTAGACTATGTGCAGTTCTGGACGGTATCAATGCGCGAAACGAGCAGCACCAGCTGGTCATATTGCTGGAAGTTCGTCAGTCGGATGAGGAAGCAGCCAAGAGTACATGTACCAGCGACAACGGCACAGTACAGAAGCTGGAAGCATCGTACGCTACAGAAATTGGAACGGGAAATTATTGTTGAGCCGCGTTTATTGACCAGTTATTGCTAGTACGTTCCGGTCGCTGTGCAAGCACTTCAAAGTGTCGGATCTGCCAGCATGCGTGCTGCTAGACGCCCAGGGACAAGCGCTGACTTCGGGGTCGTTGAAAGCGCTAGAGGTGGGGTTTGAGTACTAGTGGACGCAGTCGATGCAATACTTGACAGGGCTTTTTAATGTGAAGAACGAACTCCTCCAGCTTTACGAGGACGACGGAGACAACGCAGCATCAACTGATTCAGATTCTCCATGTAAGTGGCTTATCACTTTCCGCATTATTTGTCAAATAGACTCACATTTGATTGCTTCGCTAATGCCAGGGAAAGTGCTCGGTGAGCTTTTGAAGGACAGAGGCCCCCCTGCCGCTGCGTGGGGAGCTCTTCAGCCGCTCTGGAAAATCCACGTTAGTGCGGGTGCAGACATCCCCAAACCTCTCGATGTCGATGATCCTGAACTTGTGAAGATGCGTGAAGAGGCTTTAGAGTTGTTTGAAACGGGGCAGCTCCTTCCTGCCTCGTCGAGCTTCGTCAGCGTCTTGTTGCGCTGCCCGACATGCACGAAATCCAGCTTCAATCTTGCCGTGATTTTGCAAATGATCGGTACGTTGCATTCTAACGCTGAACATTTTGTTGCTCCCAAGCCTGAACTCTTCTTGTGTTTATTACTCATGTAGGAGAAACGTACTTTGCTGTGGCTTCCATGTTGCGTGTCGTCGCACTGGATGATAGTGACTTTGTGGCACATACGGTTCTCCGGTACGCAGCAATTTATTGTCAATTTTGAAGTGTATTTCTCGTCTGAGTGACTCATCTGCGGTGTTTCTAAACAGCTCCGTGTACTATCAGGAAGAGCCCGACCTTGTAGTTACTGGCTATCGCTCAATCCTCGCATCAAATCCTGACAACCACGTTCGAGCAGTGCACTCACTCGCAACACTCGAGGGGGCTACAACTACCAAGACTGCCGCTCCTGCATACGTTGCCGAGGTCTTTGACGAGCTTGCGGATAGTTTTGAAGAGAAGCTGGTGGCGCATCTAGAGTACCGTGTGCCGTGGCAACTTGTCGAAGCTCTTCAGAAACTCTCTCCGCCTGGATTCGCCCCTAAGAACTCGACAGCTGAACCAGAATGGATTGTAGCCGACGTTGGATGTGGCACCGGTCTTTGTGGACGGTTACTGCGTTCACATGTGAAGCGTATCATTGGGGTACAAGGGACGAGGTGTTATCTTTTAATGGTAGCGTTACTCACTCACCAATTTTCATGGTGTGTTAGGTGGACATTTCGCCCTTGATGATTGAGAAGTCTCGTGTAGAAGGAAGTTACGACGAGCTGCAGAGTACGTACAGATATTACCATAATTCGGTAGCTGAGCAATGACGATGTATCTTTATGTCAGCGGTCGACATCGTGCCATTCCTGGAGTCCTGTGCGGATGAGTCCTTAGATCTCATTATCTCGGCTGACGTGTGGATATACGTGGGTGCATTGGAGCAAGTGTTTGAGCTGAGTAGACGGAAGCTACGTGTGTCTACCGGGTGGATGGCTTTCTCCATCGAGCTGTTGCCTCCTGTTGAAGATGCGCAGGACGCCGCGAATGAAACTTCTGTGGGCTTTCGCTTGGCGCCGTCGGGTCGGTTCCAACACTCACATGAGTACGTCACGTCTCTCGCTAGTCGATGGAACTTCACCATCGCTGCACAACAAGATATCAGCGTGCGCAAAGAGAGTGGGGAGCCCATTCCAGGCCGCATCTATCTCCTCCAACGAGCTAAGAATTAAAGTTTTCGAACAGCAAAGTTGGTGTTTGCAATGGCCATCTTGAAGGCGATAGATACTTATCGGTTAGCGCTCTGACTACTCCGCTGTTTTCTTGTTTTTGTATACTCAAGATACTGTTCTCATGATCGCACGAGACCAAGCTGAACTGTAGAATTTGAAGCAGCATCGAGTACGACGGTGTTGATCTTGTCTGGCTGCACGCCCATCAGCTTGAGGAGCGTCTCGCGATTGTTCCATGATAAAACCATTTGCTGGATTCTGTCACCTTTGAAGGTGAAGCATGACTTGCCACTGATGCAAACTTTCTTGTGGAGCGGCTGTACACCAAAGATCGGGTAGATATGTGTGCCGCTGAAGGTCCATGTGGCTTTCATCCTCTCGCTGTTGCCTTCCTCGCGTTGGATAATATACTCCTCCATGATTCCATCGGGGAAGGCGTCAAACAGCAAGTTCCAGTGTGCCATCACAGCCTCGACGCCGTGTAAACCTTCCGAGTGATTGGGGCTGAAGAGAGTCACGTCGTCGTCGTACACATTGTCTGCAATCTCCTCCAAGTCCTCGATTACTCCAGTGTTCCAAGCCTCCAGGATCCCATGCAGGATGTCGTACCTCCGTCTGTACATCTTCTCTGCTTGCTCGTCGCTCTTGATAACAGCGTTCGGTTGTTCCTCTCGCTTCACCTTCTTCTCCGCTCGCAGTCTGTGGAGCTCCGCCGTCTTCCGTTTGCGGTGGCGCTGGGTCGTCGAGTCTGTGGCCGAGGGAATTGGCTGCGGCTCCAGTTTGAACTCCACGGGGCTCTGTAGCTCTGCACCATTGCAGCCGCCGCCGAAGTCCGTATCGAAGCCCGCGGACTGCAGCATGTGAAGGTCCTGCTCCTCGGCCGCGAAGATGGGCGAGTCCGGCGTGGCATTGGGACCCGCGAAGGGTTCAAGGAAGTCGTCCAACAGGAACTGGTCCAAGTCCACGTCCATGGCAGCGTCCACACCCAGGAGACCACTTGAGATGGCGCTGAAGCTGTCAAGTGTCGCCTCCCACTCGCGCCACTCGCAGCTCGGAGTGCGGCGCATGGACGAAGACAGGAAGGAGGCGGTTGTGGGGTTGTTGGCAGGCGCACCGCCGGGTGCAGAGGAAGAAGCGGAAGCGTCGAGCGGGTACAGCTGTGATGAGGCGCGCATCGTGAGTGTTGCTTCTGGGCAATTGCAAAATGGTAAAGGTCCTTGACGAGGGTAGAACACCAGCAACTTGAAGTGGTATATCGACACGCCATGGGTCAGCAAATCAAGCGGACTTGGTAAATTCGCAATGCTTATGTTAATTTTGGGTTCTCGCATTGGTTGATATTGGCATTGATAAGGTTAGATCTGGAAGTTTAGCTGAAGTGGAAAAAACTTGTCCAGACCATGCACCATGGTTTACGTTTACACTATTCATGCTGCATGCATGAATCATGCATGACCCACGCTCAGGGACAAGCCAGAGTGACCCCCGTTGCAACAGTGACCGCCGTTGAGTGCTGCTTGGTCGTCACTGTTGATGCATGCATTGCTTTGAGGCATAGTACCGGTGTTCGGACTATTACATGTAGCAACGTGGAGCTCTGCCGGTCATATCGGCTCTAAGCTTCACTTTTTTTACCCTGTAACTTCAACTTTAGACACGCCGTTAAACTACCCGATCATGTGGTTCCACCACGGCTTCAGTATTCGACATTCGCGCGTCATGATTGTCCGCACAAGTAAGCATTACGCCGAGCCTGGGTTGCAGGCAACTTCAACGTGCTCGTCCTCTCATCAACGCCACGCTGTGGCAACTGGTGTCACCACGTTGCGCTGTGAGAAGATCATAGCGGCGAAGTCATCGAGGACTCCGCGGACTATTCAAGTGTCTCCTTGCCGTTGCGATACCGTTTCTAGCTCAATTCAAGTGAGGCTATGGAGTTCGCATCGTCAGCGCAGGTCTTCAATCGCGACCTTTCGTGCAACACGGGATCCGCAAGCAGATTCGTCAAAAACCTGTTCAAAATTCTACCAATCACACGACGCCAACCGACCCTCGTTCATATTCAGTCGCACGTGGGGATCCGCTGTATATCGCGCTTCCTCGCCGCGTGTTGATCTCGAAGGCGGAACATGTTTAATATCTTCCGCTACTCGATTGTTCTCTTATCCGCTGTTGCAATTGCCGCCTCCACCTCCTCCGTAGCCTCCAAGAAACAGCCCAAACAGATTCTCACAGAAGATGATCAGACAAATCCTACCCCAGCGCCATCAACAGACCACGTAAACGCGAAGACGGTCACGTCCTGGGAAGTCCAACCGGACGGGTCCATTTCCAACATGAAACATGTCCCCGCTCCATCTACAGCCAGCAGGACGCAGATCCAAAGGGACGAGAACGGACACTGGAGAATCGTTTACCATGACGAGGCCGAGAGTAGCGCACCCGCGCCTCTGTCACAGCAGCAGGAACAAAACGCACAGGATTTTCTCCACGTGGACGAGGACGCGGCCTACGAGGACTTGGAGACGGACAGTTCTTCTCAGTTGTTCCTTGAAGCCTCCGACACCTTCCTGGCGCTCGAGGATCGCATTGCAGAGGAAGGACACACACCAGAGCTCGTACATGAGCTGGTGAATATTGCAAACACTCGTGAGGGTGAGGGTGACGTAGAGACAGAGGACGATTGGGCTTTTGCAGTGACAAAACTGTCATTCATGCAGCTATTCGAGCCCAACACGGAGTCGTCCGATGAACAGGCCTTTATTGACGCTATACACAACCTCAACGTCGCAGCGGAGGCTGGAGTGCAGTCGGCACTTGGCGTCTTGGCGATGCTAGATCTAATCGGTGTCCCAGACGCGGAGGAGCTGGAGAATCTCAGTATTGTGCCACTTTCACGACAGGAACGACGAGCACGAGCAGACAAGGCGCTGTCTGCTTTATCTGCTGTCAAAGATTTCATGGCCACGATGGCTGTAGCGTACGGTACTTTATCGGGAAGAATTCCAGTATCGACGAAGGACACCGCAGGCACTGTCACTGACCCCGAGGCCGTTTGCGAAGCAGCTCTGCCGCTATTCCACAAATGCGCAGAGGAAAACGTGCACATTATTGTCGATGAAGGTGGCGAGCGTCCCGTAGAGGTCGCTCGTCTCTCGGATGAACTAGTGGATCCTTCTGGGGGTGGTTTCTTTGACGAGTACGGATTTGGCGCCGCTGATCCGCTTCACGACGAGAACGAAGCTTTGCACGAGTTGGAATACTATCGTGGGATCGCGAATAACCCGATGGACGAGCAGTATCCTCAAGCAATGCAGCGTCTTGGAGAAATGTACTTTTTCGGCAACCAAGCAGCTCACGTCGGCGCTGATCATGGACTGGCAGCGCAGTATTTCCGTCAAGCAGCAGAAGCTGGTGACGCGCTGGCCCAAGCCAACTATGGAATGCTTCTCGCTAATGGGATGGGAGTGGATCGAGATGTACCGCAAGCTTTGGTGTATTTCAATCGCGCTGCTCTTCAGAACCAAGCGTTTGCCTTTCACGGTCTCGGTGTGCTGTACTTCACTGGGAATGGTGTGCCTCAGAACGTGACTCGCGCGCTCGAGTACTTTGAAGAAGCCATTGCGTTAGGCTACGCTGAGTCCCACTCGTTTCTGGGATCAGTGTATCTGCATGGGGACGGGGGCATGCCAATTGATTTCATGGAAGCGTTTTATCACTTCCAGGCGGCTGTGGATGGCACAGACGGGCAGTCTAGTCAGGCGCTGTTTAACTTAGGCGTCATGCACTTTCGAGGCATCGGGACGCCGCGCTCTTGCCGCACAGCTCTGCCGCTATTCCGCGCGGTGGCGTTGCATCCCGACCTCATTTCTGGACTTCCATTCTCGCTCTTCAAAGCGTATGAATGCTACAAGAAAGGAGATTACCTGCGTGCGTACTTACACTACCGATTAGTTGCTGAGTTGGGTGATGAAGACGGACAGTGCAATGCTGCCTACTTGCTGGAACACCACGGCGAGAGTATCGTTCATTGGCGTTGGCTGGGACTTGCAAAGGCAGCTGAAGACTCGCCGCTGCATGAAGCGTTTGCATTATACTCACAAGCCGCGGCGTTGAACGACTCTGAAGCTGTTCGGAAGACTGGTGCTTGCTTCCATGAACCTTGGACTGGTGTGTGTCCGCGCAACCACACGCGAGCATTAGAGCGCTACCAACTCGCAGCAGTGCTAGGAGACGCACAGGCTGGCTACAACTGCGGCTTGATGCTGCTGACAGGCGACGGTGTTCCGAGAGACCTTGCAGCGGCTCGAAGCTACTACGCTGACTGCAGTGAGGCTGCATTCCCTGCCAACGTACCGTGTGCTATGGCGCTTGTGGGTCTTGACATTCTGCAGGGCGTGGAAGCAGTTATTCGGCAGCTTTGGAGATCAGACTACAGGTAGAAGGTTAAGTTATTTGATAAGCAGCGAGAACGCGGGCGTTTTCTGTCTATTGCTCGAGGATGGGAGCATCAGCATATTTCACAAGAGCCTCGCTGTTTTTTCCTTGATCTACACAGTATCGAACGCCTTTGCGTCATTGTCCCACGATTGTTTCCTCTTCTTGGGCTTGAATCCGGCAGCGATAGAGGCAGAGCGCATAGCTCCACGGAGTTTGCGGACTTGCCACCACTTGCGGATCTCATCGAAGATCAGCACACTAGACGCGATGCAGCAGACGTACAATAAGTCCCCAAGAGTAAGCGCCTCGGTCTGGAACGTTGCCTGGAGTGGAGGGAAGTAGATGACCAGCAACTGGCCCAACAGCGACGCACCGACAGCGTACACAAAGAACGTGTTGGACAGGATGCCGATCTCAAAGATGGACTTGTCATCTGATCGACACGAGAGCGCGTTGAACATGTCGAACATGACGAACGTCGTGAAGCTCATCGTCCGGTCTCGCTTGCTGATCGTGCCATCAGCACTGAGTTCCACCCAGAAGACGTAGAGTGTGCCACACACGATAAAGCAGGCCGACGTGAGCACGCGACGAATCATCGTGCGCGTGATAATACTGGCGTCCTTGGAGCGAGGACCTTCCTTCATCACATCGTGGTCCACAGGCTCCACACCAAGACTCTGGGCTGGAGGTCCGTCCATGATGATGTTGATCCACAGAATCTGCATGGCATTCAACGGAGACGGGAGATTGAACAGCGTAGAGAACGCGATCAAGCAGAGCGCAGAGATACTCGTACTTAGCTGGAAACGCAGGAAGTGCTTGATGTTGTGGTAGATCGACTTTCCTTCCTCCATCGCACACAGGATCGTACTGAAATTGTCGTCCAGTAGAATCATATCAGCTGCCTCCTTCGACACATCCGTACCGTTCGTACCCATAGCGATACCGATATCTGCTGCCTTGAGTGCAGGTGCATCATTCACGCCATCCCCAGTCATCGCCACCATAAGTCCAGCTTCTTGTAGTGCTCGTACAATCTTGAGCTTGTGGTGCGGAGACGTCCGATAAAACACGCACGTCTTCAGAATGCGCTGCTCCAGTTCAACCATGTCCATGATCTCCAGCTCCTGCCCAGAAATCACCAGCTCGTCCACAGCTGTGCTTCTATCATCGTCGCAATCAACACTACCGAAGTTGTCGTTCGAAATGATGCCAACTTTTGTCGCAATGGCAATTGCCGTCTCCTTCGAATCGCCCGTGAGCATGATCGTTTTAACGCCGCTAAGTGACAGCTCCAGAACAGACTTCTCAACCTCAGCGCGAGGCGGGTCCGAGATGCCAACAAGGCCCGCAAAAACCATGTCACGATCCGAGTGCTCGCCGAAGGACAGAGCCAACACACGCAGCCCACGTGCTGCCATCTGCTGAGACGCCACGAAGATCCGTTCTCGGTCACCTGGAGTCATATCTTTCTCTCGCCCACAGTTGTCCTCGATCTTGTCGCAACGTGACAGAATAGCCTCCGTCATGCCCTTAAGGTACCAACGTGATGGCCCACCCGACGGCGGCTCGCAGCACACAGCCATCCACTTCTTCTCCGAGCTGAAGGGCACTTCACTAACACGACGGAACTGCTGAATCACTCCTGGAGTGATCCCCACTTTCTGCGCACACAGCAGGACGGCGCCTTCCGTGGCTTGGCCCAGCACTTCTCGGTCCACAATAGTCGCGTTGTTGCACAACGCACCAGACAGTAAGCAGTGGTAGACGTGAGGATGAGAAGTCTCCGTCACAGGCTCACCACGCATAGTCACGGCTGATGGCGCGCTCTTGTTCATTCCAAGCTCCGAAACCTGCGACGGTGATCGCTCTCGCTCGCCAACGCCGTTCACCTCGGCTGTCACACTCTCGAAAGGAACAAAAATCTCGATCACCTCCATCTTGTTGGTCGTGATCGTGCCCGTCTTGTCCACACACACCACGTTGATACATCCCAGAGCCTCAACAGCAGGGAGTTTCTTCACAATAGCGTGGCGCTTGGCCATCTTCATGACACCAACGGCCAACGTGACAGTCACACAGATGGGTAAACCCTCGGGAATAGCAGCCACGGCCAACGACACGCCGATCTGCAGCATCGTAAGGATTCCTTTGTGCTGAATCACGCCGATAAGCACAATCACAGCGATCACAGCGAGTGAAAACATACTCAGATGTTTGCCCAGCGTGTCCATACTGTGCTGCAGTGGGGTCTTGCGCTCCTCCACGTTGTGCACCACGTCAAAAACCTGTCCGAACTCGGTGCGAGATCCTGTTCCAACCACGACAGCTCGGCCACGACCAGCACGCACCAATGTACCCATGTAAATCACGTTCTTACGCTCTGCAACTGGGTGCAAGTGGCTGTCAGCGATCGAGTTGGTGATCTTGGCTACAGGCGCATTCTCGCCCGTGAGATTGGACTCGTCCACCTCGAGATCCACAGCCTCAATGAGTCTCGCGTCAGCTGGCACTCGATCTCCCACATCCACGATCACAATGTCTCCTGGTACTAACTCTTTGGCCAGCATATCCACCACTGTTCCTTCTCGAAGAGCTTTACAGCGTGGCGGTACCAGCTCCTTCAGAGCCTCCAGCGTCTTCTCAGAGCGGTATTCCTGTACGAAAGCCACAGTCACCACGATAGTAATGGCTACAGCGATGGAGATGGCGTCATCGGTGTGGCCCATGGCTACACTCACGACTCCCGAGCCCATGAGCAGCATAATGAGCGGGTCTTTAAACTGTCCGGCGAACTTGATGAGGATGGACTCTTCCTCGTCACCTGCCAGCTCGTTGAGTCCGCATTCGCGCTGTCGCTCGCGCACTGACAGCTCACTAAGTCCGTAGTTGGTGTCTACACGCAACTCACGTGTCACTTCCTCGTGGGAGCGGGACGACGCCTGGCTCAGCACGCCGCCCTCCATGCTCAGTAGTGACAAGGAGAGACTCTGACCATGATTCAGCGATAGCGAGCGCTGGGTCTTCAATACGGGCGTTCCGACTGCGATCTCCACATCGCTAGAAGTTGTTGCCATGATGGCGGATCTTGGGGGTTAAAAGACGCCTTTCGCGGGTTGTAGAGGGCAGATGTAGATGGAGCCGGCACGGACACGTAGATAGAGAAGTGGCGCTTTGAGATGCGTAGCGAAACGCCGCGATATTTGCGCACGAGCAGCTCGAGATAAACCGAAGCAGCGCGACGATTCCTCCACGATCGTTCTCCCAAAATGGCACAAAGTCAGCTGTCGGTTGTTCTGGACGGTGGCAATAGGCGACTGGATTCAGTAATGGCATAGGACACTGCATTTGGACACTGATTTTAGTAACATAGACAGGGCACGCAACGCGTACTTTGACATGATTAGTTGAAACTCGATGCATTTAGACCTAATGGGCGGGTGATATTGCGTAGCCGTGTAGAGAGAGAGTACATACCACTTCAAGGAGATCTTTTCATTCCAGTTTCCGATCGAGTGGTTTCCGATCGCTATTTATTGGCATAGGCTATATGTGGGCTCATGCAACATGGAAATAGTAATACGTTTCCCATGTCTGCGGCCATCATCGTCCCTTCTCGTTCTCCTCTTGGCTATTTGCCGTTTTTGCATCCCGTTACCAGAGCTAGGTGAGCATGGAGAATGCTCAGCGCGTGGTGGCGGATATCGTCGCGAGATGCCGATACCGCGGCGTGGAAGTGTCTGAGACGCTCGCCGCTTTTACAGCACGATTAGTTGTGCATCGTAGTCAACGCCACCTTGTGCTGGAGCAGCCCATGTCTCCCGAAGATGAACTGTATCTGGCTGAGCAGTGCGAAAAAGCTCTACTACGCAACGATGACCCAGCCATGGAGACTGTCAAGATGCAGCTTGAATTCGACTTTACATACGCGAACCTCGAAGAGGAATTGCGCTCTCGAAAAGAGCGCAAGGAGCAGGCAGTGGCCAAACTGCAGCGTACGATCTCGTCGCTTGTCCCGGAGAAGGCCACCGACTTCGAGACGCTCTCGACGTTGTACAAGCACATTTTCACACTATTAATGCTAGATGCAGATGCACTTGGCAACAATAGTAACGAAGACGACAGTGATAATAACGGGAAATCCAACAACTCTAGTAAACAACAGGCCGAACGTCGCTCCATGGAGAAAGAGGTGGCTGCAGCACTTGAGAGCGTTTTCCCACGCATTGGCTTAAAGTCCTTTGCAACGATGTCTCCTGATGATAAACGCTTTCAACTGAATGAACTCATGCGTATCGTTGAGGGTATCCGCTTATTTAACAAGGAGCTGGGCAAAGGTGGCGCTGGTATCGTAGCCAGCGCTCGAGATATCCAGGAAAGCGTGGCAGCGCTGGCAAAACTTGTGCGCGACGAGGTTCGCGACGCCAACGAGATCTGTACACAGTACACTGAGGTGCTTTTGCACGTGCATCAGCAACTAGGAGCAGGAGAAGACGCAGATTCGCCGGAACCACCGCCAGGTCTTGACGAAATCGCACGATGGCAAGACGAACTGAGCAATCGAAGGCAGTTCCTCTCCTACTTGCAGAGTCTTGAAGAGGACATCGCCTTCTCCCACGAGAAGGTTGGCACACGACTGCAGATGTTCCAGGCCGATATGAGTGCTCTGCAAAACCTTGTGGGGGCACGGACGTCACTGCCAAAGTCTCATGTGTATCCACTGTTTGAAGCTGTGTCTCGCTCGTGGGCTGAGCTGCATCAAGAGCACGAGTTGCTTCAGGCTCGTGCTCGAGCTCTGCGATCCTTGCTACGCTTTAAGTCGACCTTCACACGTACACTGTCATCTGAATCACCCATTGTACGACAAGCACGACGTGGAGGCTCCATCCCGACTGAAGATCTCTTCTCTCATGTCGAGACGTTCCCAGCCGAGAGTCAACTCACTGCTGATGGCAAAACTCGGAGCTTTGGCCTGGAATGTGAAGACTTAGACGGCGACGAAGACAATAGCAATCCCAACGAGGAAGAAGGCTCAGGGTTTCCCATTCGAATGCCAGTGGAGTCGACGCCAGAATTTATGCAACTGCCACTCGAGTATCAAGGTTTCTGTCCGTGGACGGTAGTGGAACGTGGAGGCTTGCTGCTCCCAGGAGATCCGTCGCTTGGTGTCGTGCAGCATCGCAACGCCTACCACGTCTTCGTCAATGAACGTGCTCTAGGCGAGTTCATGATTCATCCGCGTCGCTATGTTCAGGGAGTTCTGCATCGTGCAGCTCGTCAACCAGCACTCATCTATCTGTTGCGACTGCAAGAGTCTTTCCCGAACATCACGTTGTCTTCGCTGCTCAAAATGTGTCAACGATTCCGCGCTGAAGGAGCTAGTGGGGTACATCCTCTGCTGGCCCCGCCACCGTCACAAAAGGTAGACGCCAGCACAGCTACACCCACACACTTCATTGAGAAGCGCATCGACTACAACTACGACTGGAACGAGTGGAATCTCCGCCGCAAAGCCATCAAAGTCGCCAACCTCCGCCACTGTCGCACTGTCGGCGCACAAACAGCACTCAGCAGCTTCCGTCGTGAGGTCGATACGCAGGTTTATCTACCAGCCGATGTGAGCTGCCAAACCAGCAAGACACAGGGAACTAACCCTCCTCGAGTCACCACTTACTTCACAGGATTGCGCAGAGGCCACGTCTACACCATCGACGATGCCAAACGCGCCGAAGCCAAAGAAGCGAAGGGAACCGGAACTGAGTACAAGAAGAGCCGTCGATCCAGACACAACGAAGACGACGCAAAAGAGGGCAAAGCTGTAGAGGAAGACGACAACCAACCGGTCATCGTCTCCTACACGTTTGATTTGTCTTAGTAAATTGGTTTTCATCTAAAAAAAAATTCGAGCCATAAAAAATTTAGCGACTTGAAAAGTGAGGCTCACAGGGATAACAATCGATACCACCTGCACCTGACGCCTTGGGGCGTACACAGTAGTTGCTTACACGCTGAAGATGAAGTCCGTGAACTTGTCCGTGTCCACCGACTTGCCGTCTGCCTCCAAGAGCTCCGGGAGGTGTGTCTTGATAAACTCGACCTGCGTGGCGTCGAAGCGTTCTTCGATCTGCTCGAGAGTGAGTTCGTCGCCCGTGAGAATGTCCAGCGCCTCGTGCACGTCCTCCTTCGTGGATCCACTCTGCAGCTGCAACGTGCAGAAGGTGGCGAACCCCTCGAACGAGATCTCGTCATTGTCCTCCACGTCAATCTTGTCAAAGTAGTCGTGGCAGTCGTCTTCGCTCAGACTCAGACCGAGACCCTTGCATGCCATGATGAACTCGTCACGAGCAAGGACACCGTCGTTATCCAGGTCGAAGTGGTCGAACACTTCCTTAATTTCCTTGGCCTGCTCGGGAGTCAGACTGCCCACCTCGCTCAGAGCCAGCTCCTTCTCCAGCGACTTGACTTTATCACGGACAGCAATCTCGAGAGACGTGAACTGAGCACGCAGACCATGGATCGTGTCCGTCGTGAACGGGTTCGTGTGCACCTGCAGACGCTCCAACTCCTCGTGGATACGCTCAAGCTTCTCCATGTCCTCGGTGAGAGGAGTGATGATCTCAGCAGCCTTGGCCTTGGCCTCCTCGACCTGCTTGGCCTTGGCTTCCACAAGTTCAGAAGTCACATTCTTCGACTTGTCGCCCTCCTCACTCTCCGGGGCGACACTCTCAGCGGCGGGTTTAGCGGCTTCCTCGGCAGCAGGCGTCTCGACTCCAGTGATCTCCGGGTCCTCAGGCTTCTCCTCTGTTTCTTCCTCCAGTGCAACGCCAGTGTTAGCACGGAACAGGCGGTAACGAAGCATCACCATCGAGTTGAATTGATCCTTCAGCGATCCCTCGACGACGTTGATCGACTGTGTGCTCTGAGTGCAGCGCTCCTTAATGCGAGCAGACAAATTGGCGAACTCGCGGCAGACCTCGTCACGCTTCTCCACAGTAGCGAGCTCCTGTTCGTAGTAGCCGCGCTTCTCAGCCAGCGAGTCCAGCAGCTTCTGCACACGAGCGTTCGTCTTCTCGATAAGCGCCACGTCGCTTTCACGACCAGCGTCGGCCAGAATCTGCTTCTTCTCGATCAGCTTCTCGTTCTCGCTCACTACCGCGTTCTGCACCTTGGGGACGAGCACAGTGTCGAACTGGTGCTTGGCTGCAACGACACCTGCCGTAGACACGTCCTGGAGCTTCGTGGCCGCCTCCACTTCCTCGTCCATCTCTTCGATGACGTACTTGAGGTTGCGCATCAGCGTCTTGGCGTCCTTGGCCACTGCGTCCATGTTCTGCTGCACACGCAGACACTCTTCCAGTCTAATCTTCACTCCCTCCACCTTGTCTTCAGCCATCGCAACGAAGTTCTTCATGGCCTCGACACGCTCCAGTGTGGCCTTCGTGTCCTTGTGCTCCTCTGAAAGGCCATCAGCCTCACTCACAACGGTAGCCAGAAGCTGCTTGTAGCGTGGCAGCTCAATGTCCTGCAGGAACGCCACGCTCTCCAGCTTCTCCTCCGCGTCGGCAGTGGACGTGACGCCCAGATCCTCAGCAAACAGAGACAGCGCCTCCTTCTCCTTCGCCCAGGCCTCGACCTTCTCCAGGTCCTTCACCACCTTCTTGAGGAAAATCTCCGTCTTCTGGTAACTCTCCAAGTTCTGGCGCAGCTTGAGCTCAAAGGCTGTCTCTAGCGCGTCCAGCTGAGCCTTCAAGGCCTGCAATTTCTCAATGGGCGGGTCCAAGTTGGGCACTGCGCGTCCGTTGTTCTTGCAGCTGGCAATCCAGCGTCCCGCGCAGCCTTCCACAGCCACGAACTGCGCCTCACGCGGAGGTTTCTCGTTCTTCTTGTACTCGAGATGACGAGCCAGCGCTTCCTTGATGTCCGGAATGTGACGAGGTTGACTGAGCGTCTGGAAACGGTCCGTCTGCTGCTGTAGCCACTCCAACAGACCCGACGCGTTCTTGTTAAACTCTACAGCCAACTCCTGGTGACGCTGCGCGATGTTCAGCGCCTTGGAGATCGTCGTCACCGCCTTCTTCTTCTGCACACCCGACGCGAACTCCTTGAAGAGCAGAGACACGTACGTCGTGATACTTTTCTCGTCCGGTTTGGCTTGGCCAGCCACGTTCTCGACCTCCAGCAGCTGCGGGATGCGGAATTTCTCACGTGCGATGTCAAAGGCGAGTTTGACGTTGGCCTGGGCGTCCTTGGGGTTCAGCGAGTTGAAGTCGATGAGTGTGGGCGCGTAACGGTGGATCAGGGCACAGAAGGCCATGCCGTCGGCCCAACTACCGGAGAAATTCTTTACTTGGACGGTGGGGTAGTCGGCCAGCGAGCGGTTGACCCACAGCAGCAGTCCGTCCTTACCGGAAACGCCCTCGACGTCGATCTCGGCCACTTGGAACGCCTTGATGAGGGTCCACATAAGGCCGAGCACCAGCTTGTTGTTGCCATCCAAAATGTCCGAAGAGCCGATGTTCGTCACGTTGACGTTCTTCTTCTGCATGAAGGCGAACGCGAAGTTGAGATTCTCCATCTTCTGGATGCGCATACGTGGCTTCTTATTGAATTTCTGCCAGCAAGATAAACAAGTCAATTAGCACTAGAAGTACTGTAAGTGTTGCCCTTCAGATTGTGACGTACGCGGCAAACTTTCTCGCGGCAGATAATCTGCAGGAGCGAGATGAGGCGGATGCCGTCCTTCAGGTCCTCGTACAGGTCATCGATGGTCATGCGCTTACGCGATAGGTACGTGTTGGCCCACTACAGTTACAGCATAACAGTTAGAAACTCTTTTATCCCGGTCTCTCTCTCAGCAGACGCCCTTACTCTGGTGAAGGTGTTCTTCTGCACATCCACCCACTCCTCATTGTAGCCGGCCATGCTGTCTGTGTTGTTGCGTAGGGGGGACGGGGTGGGCTCGTTCTCGGGCTGGACGAGATCTTCCGCGGTCTCTTTGTTCTCTCGTTCTTCTTCTTCCTTGGGGGCGACCAGCAACGCTTGTACTGGGTTCACTCTTCGATGCGAGACTGCGCGCGGTCGGTCTGTTGTGGTGGTTGTTGTGGTTGTTGCTGCGTTCAGCCGAGGCGGTTCCGATCTGCTCCGCGCCTGTCTCGCGATTTCTCGATTGGCTTGTTCCTGCCAAAAAGCCTTGAGTCGATTTACACTTGTGCCAGACCAGCTCTCTTCTGCTCGAAACTATTCCCTCTCTACACGGCCAGAAAGTCTCTGAGCCCCAGCCCTCGGACCGTGGGTCTACAGACGAGCTGTACTTCACTTCAATTCAGTATAATCAGCTAGCGGGCCGCAAACCCACGACCGTGTCACGCTTGTACAGGTGCATATAAAGGGCGGTGACGGTCGACAAGATTGGAATCCACATTGGATCCGTCTTAGAAAAATCCACATTGATGTCAATTTGGCAAGGCCAAGCTTGGCAAGGATACCTTGTTTTCTCCGGGACATGCCAGATTCAATACCACCTCGGATTCATTGCGGCGGCATTTCTTTTCTTCTCGATCGCTGCTGATTTCAGTTTTCTCCTAGCCTTCTGCTCGATGCGACAAAGCGGCGCACGACAGAGCAAGTCGTACGGACTCAGATCCTCCGGACTTTCCGATGCGCAGTCGCCGGTGTTGGTTGCACGCCGCGACGATTTACTTGTTCATGGGCTCCGCTCGTCGCCGGAGACAGCGGGGCCAGCCGCTGCTCGAGCATGGTGCAAAGCCTCTTGGAGTAGTCGCGGGGGCTTGTCAATACGACAACAACTTCAACTGCTTTCGAATTCGAAGCAGCACTTGCACTGGTATATCGGATAGTTTTCTAGACTGCACATCATTGCAAGTTCTTTCAGTAAATTACCCAGCTGTAGCAAATTTCTACAATGTTTAAGGGCCTAGCGGTGCAAGTACAGCATCTATTAATATCTCAGTGCACAGTGACTGGTTTGTGTTTCGCAGTCGTCGGAGCATGGGGCAGATGCAATGCCACGACGTCCACGCTGGCTTATCAGGTTGAAGAAGAGGAACGCTTTTGCAGGTTTACGTGGCAACTCGCAGCCCACAAAATGCAACTATGATACAGCCCGTTTCCCAGCATCGCTGCATGTTCAACCGCGCTGCGCACAGTCCGCGCACAGCGCTCAACTTATTCTAGCTTCGTCGCATTGTTGCTGCGTGCAACAATTTGTTGCCAACGACCAATGTGTACACTGCGATCGGCACCAGCGCTTCGTCTGCCTTATCACCTTTAGTTAGAAGGTGTTTAACCCCCGGCAGAAATTCTGTATACTGCCAGAATGGTCATTGTCCCACCCGACCACGAATAAAGCACATGGTCAGTAGACTGAAGGACATGACAATTTCGGCAAACCCTTTGCAGGATGCACGGCTCTCGTTGCAAGCCGGGCATGCTATAGCCATTATTACTACCCTATTGGCGCTCTTCTTACCAGAGCACGGGTACATGTACACCTTTTCAACTTCAATTGTAAGTTCAATGTGTCAAAATGTAAGTTCAAATTGTCACCTGGTCTGAAAAGCCGTCAAAAGTGATAAAACCTGTGTAACGAATATGACAGGTGTTTAGATAGTGCAGTTTATGATGGATGGGCGGTTTGCGCCAGAAACTACATACTCGGTTTGCTGTTTCTAACCGGGTTTACTGCTTTCATACTGTACACCATTGCTACGCTCTACAGCGGCAGCGCGATTTCCAATGTGTCGCGCATTCCACCCATGTTGGACAGTTGGCGCAACGGACAAATCTAAATTGTGGGATCTGAGATGATTGGCACCAATATAAGCCGCTGCGTCTGTCCCGTTTTTTACGATGACAATTTGAACTTACATTTTGCCAAATTGAACTAGGAATTTGCCATTTTGAAGTTGAAAAGGTGTAGTGACGGCGAAACAACCGAGCCTTTCGTGTCAATTTGAGAACGTGTATTGATGTAACTTCAGCTCGATGAAATATGCAACTCCTCGCAACTCATGCCAGTATGTGAACCATTGTGAGAGGTGGTCTAGTCTTTTCCGCCTGTAGAACCTCCTCCGCTCGTACAAGTCCAGCCTCATCCACAGGGGCCCACATCTTGCGACCGTTGTCGAGTTGAATTGCGTACGGGTTGCCTTGTTCCCAGAGCTGCACAATCGTTCCAGCCTGGAAACCTTCATCACCAGTGTTAGCCATGACTCGGTCTCCCACTCGGAAACGGAGGTCTTTCGTAGCCCTGCAAGCCAGAAAGCCCTCGGTTAGCGCTTCACGGTCGAGGTTTTTACCGATGAAAACGAACCGCGTTTCGCGCTTCTCGCCTAAAGCCCAATTGTCGGCGAACCTACCGTTGAAAAGCGTGTGAACGCCCTGGAAAACGTACTTCTTGTCCATACCGGCAACGTTCACCACGCCCTTGTATCGCAGCAGATCGTCACCTTTCGTCTCCAGGATGTCGTCGATCCATTCTTCCAGCAGCGCCACAAGGATCGGGTCGGGGAGACGAAGGCCCACAGAGGACACTAGTGAGTGCTTGTGCTTGTGTCCACTGTGATGCACTTTTCCTCCTTGGTTATGATCGTGCTTGTGCACATTATCAGTGCCGTCTCCGTGGGCGTGGCTGTGTTCATGCGATTTTTCGTTGTCCTTAAGTAAGTCGGGCTGTCTCCTCAGGATGGAGTCGAGGTCGAAAGTCTTGACGTTGAGCAGTAAAGAGGGGTCCACCCGACAGTGTTGACACTCAATGACAGACACAGCACTGTTGATGTCGCGAATTCGAGCATGAACCTCCTTGAGCTCGGTCGAACTCACCAGGTCCGTCTTGTTGAGCAGGACGCGATCAGCGAAAGCAATCTGCTCCTCGCACTCGTATTCCACTCCGTTGCCAGGACGAAGATGCTGCAAGATGTGCTTCGCGTCGACAACGGTGATAATGCCGTCAAGCTCGCAAGTCACCGCCACCAAAGGTTCCGCAAAGAATGTCTGCACAACGGGACCAGGGTCGGCCATCCCGGTGGTCTCGATGATGATTCCATCGAGCTGGTTGCGGTCTCCATTGCGCTTGAGGATCTGTGCGATTAACCGAACGAGATCACCACGCACGGAGCAGCAGATACAACCGTTGTTCATCGTGAGGATCTCCTCACCCATATTGAATTTGCGACTCCTGGAGTCGCCTCCACCGATGTCACCTGGGCTCGTGACTTGGCGAATGAGCTGGTCATCCACGCCCACTTCACCGAACTCGTTCTCGATAATAGCGAACTTTTTCCCGTGGTTTTCGGTCAGTAAGTGATTCAACAGCGTCGTTTTGCCACTTCCGAGGAAGCCCGTGAGAATCGTCACGGGCAGTTTTGACGGAGTAAAGGAACGCTTGGACATCGCGTTGTCGAGGTGAAGGCAGTGAGGAGTTTGATCAAGTGTGCCAACGAATGTGAAAATGAAAATGACAAACGAGGTCGCTGCCAAGAACGCTTGCCTCTGTGATATCAGTGGGCCTGGGTTTCGCCGTCGGAAACGTCTGTAGACTTCATCGTAATGTCCGTTATGCAAGCCTAGTATTGCCAGGACCCGTCGTCGGCAAAACACGGGTCGCCTTTTGCCGACGGCGGACTGAAGCCCTCGAGCCAAATGTTCGAGTCGAACTTCGACGGATGTTCCCAACGACCGACCAACAAGTTTGTTGCTGGGCAATCGCCTCCGTCGGGAGTCGTTACTGCACATTTATGTTCGACAGCACGACAGGCAGTTAAATGTGCTACAGCACATTTACGCTTTTCTGAAAATTGGAAAATTTGAAAATACCTAATTGTTGCGCTAAAATACGATTGCTCTCCGCCTCACATTTCCTCATTTTGATTTTTGGCGCGCTGGGAATAACGTCGGTGGATAGCGGCTGCGCTAAGGAATCGAGCGGGCACAAACCCTGATAGGACCAACAGAGTGGAGAGAACAATTGCGTTTGTGTGTACGAGCGTCGGTGTCGTTGCGGAGATGTTTTGTTTTCGTAAACATGATGTTACTGTGATTTCTAGCACAAATGCATGTTTAGCAGCAATTGTTTCGTGGTGTTTTTCGATTTACTGTTGCCAGTAGTCGTTAAGCAGATGGTGATGATGAAGTGAGTTCGCGTTTGCTTCATTTGTTGTCGTGGCTTTACTTTTAAATTCAACTGTAGTGGTATTAAAAGTGCTAGCGGAAGGAATAAGTAGGAAGTGGGAATGCACGGTGAAAATACGGCATCGATCAGGCTAGGAACAACTTAGTAAGTTCCATTCGCCACTGGCTACGACCACTGGTAATGCCCAATGTCTGCAGTGAGCGGGTGCGAGGAGCGTAGCCATAGCAAACCCGCGCGGTATTTGCGGAGGCGGGCCCAGCGCCGAGCTCCACAGCGAATGGACCCGTTACACTGTCCAGTACATTGTTTTTCTACTACGGGGATCTTGGGGTGCAACCCCCAGTATACTAGGAGTCGATAAAAGTGCATGTGTATAAGGTAGTAAAATTCTACCGGTAAGCGTTTGATTCAAGGCACTCGTTGCTGCGCCCAACTGAGAAAGTTCAACCATATTGAAGCCAATATTAATTTGCACCACCCTCACCATCCTAAGAAAACGAGGACGGGTGTCATTTACATCTTTAGGGTTTGCTCCGCGCTTCGCGTCGCAAATGCAGCTGCTGCGCTCCTGCGATAAAAAGGTTCTCTCACCTGGAGAGTTTGGTGATCGGCTCGCTGCGGAGCTCGGCGCTGGGCCCGCCTCCGCAAATATCGCGCGTCCCTGCTTCGCGGGCACCCCGCGCGGGTTTGCTGCGGCTACGCGACCTCGCATCCGCTCGCCTCCGATGGTCTTCTCCGTTTTGATTTGTGCCGAATTTCACCCCCTCATTCCCAGTTGGGCGCAGCACTCACTCTCTTGATTCAAAAGCTTTTGAACATGCTGCATGCAGCACTGCCCCGTGGTGTTTGCACACTTCACTTTGGCCTTTCGTAGAGACTGCATCTCAAAAATCTAAATCTAAAAACGAATACGTTCTAAATGCGCTCTTGCTATTTACCTTAACACGATTTACCGATATTTTACTTAAATGTGCATTTAAATGTGCGCTACCAGCTGTCGTGCTGTCGAGGTTAAATGTGCAGTAACGCGAGTCGCCTCCGTCAGACGGCGCTCGTACGGTTGAGCAAATCGATACGATTTTCCGACGGCGGGGATGTTCCACCACGAACAACTTCAACGAGGCAAACTGCTGGATAAGTCATCTTATCTAAGCTTACATGAAGTCAGCTGAGCAGCTTTCTTCGTTGGAATGAATCAAAAGATATTATCTTCCTCTCCATACTCGTTTGCAGCGAACGAAATCGAGTAACCCACCAGCGAGAGGATGCAAGCGATCTGTCCTCCGGCACTCATTTGGCTTACGGCAAATGCGTCCCCTAAAAGTTGAAGAAGATCACAAAATAAAAGCAGTGGTTAGAAGTGCGTCTGCTTCCCTGGTATCTAACGGGCAACTATTGCACTTACGATTTTCGTAGACTTTAGTTCTCGTGCATCGAGTCGCTTTGATTCGGTGCAATACGTCGTCCCAAGGTTTTCTCGAAGACACTCTGCAATCGAAAGCCGCTTTGACTGAGGTGCCAGGGACATGCCGACTGGGATGTAAATCACAAACGCGATCAAGAAGCACGCTAAAAAGACCAACTGGGTCACCAACGTCCTCCTTCGCTTGTTGGCTCTCTGCGCTATGGATCCGGTGCTTGCGTTCTCCACTCTAGTGCGTTCATTTTTCAGTACTGTGTACAACTTGTAGCTCAGGAACGTCTGTGCGACATCGTGGAAACGTAGTAAGCACTAGGAATAACCGGCAGACAAGAGCGAGAGCTTGCATTTAGGAAGATAGCGATTGTCTCGAAGCAGAAGAACCACAGTGTTGCAGCTGAGTGAACAACCGGGTAATCTCAGATTTATTACTAATCTGCAGTGTTGAAAAATGCCTAGGGCGAAACTTATATTAGAGAAGGTGTTTGAAAACATGTAGAACTACCACTATTGCACTTACCAGAACTGGCAGACCCGCATTCGCCACTACCCCAGCTAAGCAACAGCTGAACGCGGTCACTCGAAGACATGCGGCGTCTTGTGGCAACACCGAAACGTGATAGCGATAGTTGAACGACCAAGTTAGCACCAGCAGCACCGCAACGAGAGTAAGACCCGCACAAAACACGTAGTATGCGGATGGATCTGGCAGAGACGCAACAGTTAATCGATGAAGAAGCAGTGCCCGACATAAAAGCTCACCTCTCCCCATTTCCGGAAGAAATGGCCAAACGAGTCCAGTGACCCAAATGTGCTTTACTTCGATAATCACGACGCAGGAGATGATCGTCACGAGGATGCAGAGCAATGCAGCCAGAGGACATACCGTCCGAAGCACGCGCACTGACGCAGAGGCTGGCATGCTCAACTCTATTAAAAGAGACGCTGTGAAGTGATCGATTGAGACTCGATCGTACTGCATTGGAGCCTCCAATTTGGAGGTCCATCCAAATTGTTCATGGAGTCCAGTATTCGTTTCTTGTACACAGTGCCTCTGCACTTTCATGGGCGTATAACTCTCCAGGTGAGACTGTAAAGTAGAAGTACTCGGACACAACGACAATACGGGATTAACAGCCGACAAAGCTCTAGCTTACCATTTCCTAATTTTCATCCATTTTAAGATAAATCTACCGACGGTCGTTTACTGCAGCACGGCAATCTTGGCATCCGGGGTGAAGTCCTGACCTTCCGAGTCGTCGTAGTCGTTGGTGATAAAGGAAGTTGAGTAGCCAACCAGCGTCAGGATGCAGGCAAGCTGGGCGGCAGCGCGCATTTGGCTGGTGCCATACGTCTTTTCTGTAAGTTAGCACGAAGCGAAGATTATCGTTAGAGTAGCTCCTCATAAACGCCTAAAAATACCAGCAAGCAGCACGTACCATCGTCGTAAAGAGTGGTAGACGTTGAGTTGAGACGCATCGTCACCTCACAGTAGGTCTCTCCGAGTCCCTTATCAATACATTCATCAATTGAGAGACGCTGTGACTGGGGTGCCACTGAAGTTCCGATCGGCATGTAAATGAGAAACGCTACGAAGAACAGCCCGAAGAAAAGGACCTGGATCGTCAACGTCTTTTTCCTCCTCTGCAGCTTGGCTCCCATGGTCGAGCAGGCATTTTCCAGGTCCATCTGCAGTCCCGTCAGCATTTTGTACAACTTGTAGCTCACGATGGTCTGTAGAGTTCACATAATAACCAGGGGGTCACAAAAAATATTGTCCTCGTGTAGCACTAGTTTTCCCCGGTGATACACGTACGTTCAGGAGAATAGCGATGGTCTCAATGTAGAAGAACCACTCTGCGCCCGCCGCATGGAGCTTGGAGTGCTTGGACGTGTCAAAAAAGGCCTGTCATAGGGATTGTCGTGGTCAGTGGTTGAGCTTTTCAGCTACGACACGGTGAAGTTCTTCATCGCTTACCAGAACGGGAAGTCCCGGGTTGGCCAGGACACCGGCGACCCAGCTAATGGTTGAAAGCACGCGGTACACTGTGGCTTCCTCTGGTAACGCCGCCATGTGGTATCGCCAGTTGAATGTCCACGTGAATACGAGAAGGATGGCGACGAGCGTGAGTCCCGTACCGAACACGTAATAGGCCGGGTAGTCTGCATCAAGAGAAAAAGTTGCCAATTCTGTCAGCCCACGTACAAAACACGAATGACACCCCCTTGTGCCTCACCTCGCCCCATGTCCGAGAGGAACGGCCATGTGAGTCCGCTGACCCAAATGTTGTTTGCCTTGACGATAATGACGCAGGTAACCATCGTTAGTAGGACGCTGAGCGAGGCGCCGAGCGGACATGCCGTGCGGAGAAAGCGGATCAGCTGAGCGGAGTCCATGATGCTGCTTAACCAGGTAAACGGGCAAATGGTGGCACACTGCCACTGATCCATCGGACAGTAGCGGAGCCCAGGGCCTTGGTTGCGCTGAACCGGACTTGAACCGAATATCTGCACGCCTATGTCTGGAGATTACCCCGGTTATGCTATCGCATTGACAGAACCGGGCAATCATGAACGCAAGTGAGCTTTGCATCGGAAAATGCCCAAACATGTGTGCTGGCCGAAAGCGGCGTAGCCAACTTTCGTCTTCAGTTCGAACAGCGAAGCCTTCGGCGTGAAGATACCCTATGAGGATACTGTACATGTAGTAGGGCCCCTACTGGTAGCGGTGTGGTGATTTAAGAACTCGCTGTGGCAGCTCCATAGATAGATAGCAACATGGCCCAGGTTGTCAACCACAAGATGCGGTGAAAAGCATCGTAATTAAAAAATTCGGTGAGAATTTCGCCATGTACATTGTGAACACGACAGCTAGTCATGTTTATGGCCTCTATTCGCATCACATTCGTCGTTGCGAAAACGCATGGGTGAAAATGGGGGATACGGAGTTAGCCTGTATGCATTCTTCACCGTACACAGGGATACATCGAGCTCCCGATGTTATTATAGTTTTCGCATACATGTACTATTTTAGATTATTTTTTTACTACACCTGGAGAACTATTTGTTAAAATAAGTGTTGGCAGCGGTGTTTGGCATCGGACAGTATGGATGGGCACATGGTGAAATTCAGTGTAAAAGCTATTGTAAAGTCTGTTGATCAAAATCACCCCCTCCATTGAAGCACCACCAGTTGGTCCCACTCTTTATTTACGATTTATTCCTCTACGTTTTAGGCTAAACCGCCGTGTTTTATAACTTGTGTCCCCATATCGAATATCCAAATCAGCGGCTTCAACGTCATGCTGCGCAGTCTGCGGCGTGTCTGGCTCGGTGGCCGGAGCAGTGTGGGGGGTGTAGACGCTTCAGTGCGTCGACTGAAGCCGCTTCCCGACGCACTGCCGTCACTCTTTTCTGCCTCCAACAAGCCGGAGGAGCCCAAAGCTGCCGCCAATCTCAATAACGAGCAGCGGGTGGGCGATGTGGTCTGGAAACCCGAGCAGGAGTTCCCTGGGCGCTCTGTGATCGACCGTCACGCCATGACATTGTCTCGCGAAATGCAGGTCCTTCTCCGTATCGCGCGAGTATCCGTCCACAGCATCGCACAGCCCTCGAGACTGGCACTTCTCGGTGTATGCTCCAGTGGAGTGCTTGGCCTTTCGGCCTACGAGGCGTATCTGCTGTTGGACCCCGTGCAGCCCTTGACTGTAGACTCGCTGCTGTTCATGTACAAGTATGCTACGCATAACTTCTTGGCCAGTTGCATCTGGGAGACGCGAGCGCCGGAGCTTGTGGCTCAATCACTAGATCTAGATCCAACGCAATTGTTGAAGGTGTTCCATCCAGCAACGTCGAGTGCTGATGCAGCGTTGCAGCTGAGGATCATGAGTGTATTCACTACGCGAGCGATGCTGGCGGGTTTCATGGTCGTAACTCAGCTGCTAAACATTGTGAGAGCGAGCGGGACAGCAGCGCTGGGGTACTTAGAAAACGTATACAATGGACTTGAACCCCCGTTGCAGGGGATTGAGGAACGCATTATCCGTCTTGCAGGTAAAGAGAGCGACGTCACGGAGGTGTCAATGGCGCGTTATGGGGCTCATATCCTGCCTGTATTTGAGGATCCAGAACGACATCGACACCTTGTAGCGCAGTGGTCCCTGGGAGGGCGAGTACCGTGCATTTGGCGCGTACCCAAAGGCCAGTATGGCTTTCGTCACTCGTGGACTAGTCTGCATGTTGATGGATCCTTTTTACTGCGAACAACTACGGGCAAATACGTTTTGTGTATCGAGGCTGATGCCACGCTAAAGGATAGAGCGTTCGAGTTACGGGTGATGCCCGGGTCGCCATTACCGAAGGACGAAGAGCTCTCGATCGAAGATGCGTCACAAGCCTATCGCCTTGTGGAGCGACAAGCAGCGCTGGCACTTAAACGGCCATTTCGAAGTCTTTGTGTGCTGTTGGGGGACTCTCGCCAGCCCTGCGATCTCGGTGGGGAGTCGTTCGTTACGTTGCGTGAACGAATGCGTCTTAAGCAGGAAGTGAATGTGCTTATTGATTCGAAAGCACCTCTACTATTGGAGGTGTTGAAGTGGTGTGGACGCTTTGTGGATGACCGGAAGACGCTGGTTCTGGATGTGACACCTCACAACTTCACGCCGCTGAAACTGTTTCTAGAACATCATGGTTATGCTGTCCTTACTCCAGCAGAAGCTGTGGATTTCGAAGAGCGAGAACGAGCGGAGATCGCTGCCGAGGCCAAGGCAAAAGCTGAAGCCGAGGAACAGGAGGAACGACGTCGTCAAGAGCTGGAGGAACAGGAACTTGCACAGGTAGCAGCGTCCTGGGGTCCTGTATCTGATCCTAAGAACAAGGCCAACGGCAGCTCACAGACAACCGGAAAGAACGGTCATACTGCTCAGGACAAGAACACTGAAAAGTCTGCGAAGAAGGACGAAACCGAGAACGGCAAAGACGGTAAGAACGATGAGTCACCGGCTGCGCGACGGGGTAAGCACCCTGAGAAGCTTCCTCGTCTTCTGTATTACCCGACGACTGCTGCGACTATCAACGCCGTACACGCTACGTTGACCTCGGGGGATGGCCTCTCAGATCCACGACTATGTTGCGTGTTGATCAACCAACCTTTCGGTCTTGAGCATCTTGACGAACTAGCAGAAGATGCTGGTGAGAAATTCCATCCTGTGTGCGCTGCCGAGATCTACGACGACTACTTCCGTCAGGTAAGAATTTGGACGCGAATGGGGCACTCGGCTGCTGTCATCCAGCGTGAACTTGACCAGCGTTTTGAGCCTGTGCGGGATGTTCTGGATGCTATTGCAGCCGTGAACCAGACAACTAAAAGTACCAATTCTGAGCAATAGAAAACCTCCAATCTACGTTAAGAGTCGATAATAAAATACAGAGACCTAGAAGAGGTTGCGACTGAGTAGATAGCCCGACAGCAGCAGGAACAGCGCCACACCGTAGAATAGCATCCTAGCGATGATTCGGCAAGCTGCAACATCTGCAGGTTGCAATTCGCCGTGCTTAATGTGACGTTGGGCCAGCACTGCTGCCATATCGCGAGCTTGACGCTCAGCCGCATCACGTTGCTTTGCCACTGCTTCAGAGTGAGTGTGACGACGGCGAAGCGCCTCTCGTAAAGGCTCTTCGTGCCATTCCGGCAGCATTACAGGCGTTGGAGGTGACGCGTCTCCATCTCCGTCGATAACCTCGTCGGTTTTCTCCTCCTCCTCGTCATTACCGAATGCATGTGCAATGCCCTGGTCCTCATTGGTCTCCGGAACCACTAGACTGGCGACGTATTGGGCTTCTTCACAACGACGCTGCGTTTCCACACGCTCTTTCTCCTCTTCGTCTGCAGCGATGACATCAAGCACACGCTGGATCTCGCTGAGCATCGACGGGTCAACCCCCATCTTAAGCAACACCTCCTTCTCGATACGTGCCGACCGGTAGCTGCTGTTCTTCTCTGCTGGCGATGAGATCGAGACCCGACGTCTTTGCCCCGGACGAACCGGAGAGGATGAGGGCATCGGCCCGTCTACAGACGCTCTGGACGTGTACATGCCCGTCATAGGTGTACCTGGCGCAGACGACGACGGCATGGACTCCGTATCAAAGCTCCACCTCGTGTCGGCCATTGACGATGTAGGAGAATAAGGGTGCTTCTCGTCCATCTCGTTTTCCAGCTCCCGATCTATTAACTCATGCTCCTGCGGCTTCTCCTTCACGGCCTGTTCCTCCCGCTGCGTGTTTTGGTGTCGTTTCTCCTCGCTTTCAAGCGTGTGCAGCAGGTTTGTGGCCAGCTCTGCTAGGAAGATGGAAGCTTCAGGCGACGCTGCCATTTCACTGGCACTCGTAAGACACTCGCTCGTGCTGGAGATGATGCGGCGCCCGTCATCACTGGCGAAGAAGTCCACTACGGACTGCAGCGTCTGGAACAGCTGCTGCGTGGCCGCCTTCGTCTCTGGAGTATTGAGCGCTTGTGCCACCTTGGCAACCGTGGCCACGCTGTTGAGTACCACATCACGACCGCTGCGAGAGCTTGCAGCACGCACAAAATCTTCCTGTAGCTGCTTGGTACTGGCCCCCAGTTGCTGGCCGCGCTGGGCGCCGAATACGCCTAACGCGTTGGACAATGCTGTGGCCAGAAGCCGCGTTAAATCGCGCGCGCGCTGCGGCGTGAGCGTCTTGAGGCGGTCCCACAGCAGGAAGCTCAGCACGGCCGGATTGGCCACCGATCCAGCCAGGCGCGAGGCCACGGGATTCACTACCGACTCGTCCACTTTGGTCGTTGCCCACCTGTCCACACAATTAACGAATTGGGGTGAGAATGAAGCAGTAAATTTACGTGACACAGCCACCGGTAGCAACGCACCACACGGCGTCCATGATCATCGTGGCAACTTGGGGGAATAGTAATGAGGACCGCTGCACTTGACCTCCTCACACCAATTTGCTTTGTGACGAGCTGTCAGTGCGTCTCTTCGAAATTGCCCCGTCTGCATACTTCGAGAAAACCGGTAGATCGCAGTTTTTTTCTCAGTGAGCCAATTTTTTATTATCCAAGTCAGAAAAAATGGCGACGCGGGGTGTGAACGGCGCGGCGAGCGGGACGCTGAATGAGCGCTTCATCAGATGCGAGGGCTGCCGCGTGAATGTGCCCAAGGAGGACATGCTGGCGTTGGGCAAGTGTACGGTATGTGGTCGGCCGTATGAGGCCGTGGTGACGGCGGATGGCAGAGGGATCGAGGTGGAGACTGTGGCGTTTGACAGCGTTGGGGCTGCAGCGGTAGAGAAGAAAGCGAGGCGGAAACGCTGGGCGGTGCTAACATCCAAGCGGGGACGGACATATTACCACAACACGGAGACTGGCGAAGATCGATGGGACAAGCCCGCGGATCTGGACGCTGACGCGGTCGAAGACGCCTTTGGTACGGCTAGCAATGCTGTTAGAGCAATGTTAAATTGTCTGACCGGTTTGTTTGTCGCTTGTTACTGTAGTACCGTTCAAGAACGACGCCGTGAAGAAGGCGGTGTTACGAGAGCAGATGAAGTTGGAGGCGACCAAGATGGGCGTGCCCATGGAGGTGGTGGCGGCCTCGCAGCAGCAGTTGCAGCAGGAGGCAGAGGTCGACGGCCCTTTCGCGAAGATGGTCGGACGAGGCCAACCCAAGGGCAAGAACTCACCGGTTCAAGCGAGTAGCCCCAAGCAGAAGGTTGCGGTACCACCGCAAGCGCAGATTGAAGAGGATGTGAACGAGGAGGATAAGGAAGCAGTGCAGGATCAGGCACAGGATGAAGTGAAGGCTGGCGGATCATGCATCGTCATGTGATTGGCATGCCACTTCAATGTGCGTGTCCACAAGCCGATATAACTGTACCGTACTTAGTGATTCCTAATTTTACCCAATCAGCATTTAATTCAGCCAATCGTTAGATTGCGATGAGAGGTGGTGTTACTCCACCATCTGCGGCGTCTTAAGCACGCGGAGGCGCCCTACTTCTCCGCTGGATTTCTCTGTCTAGGACGCATCCAACATCGCCATCTGCGTCGCTTCTTCATCTGCACTTAATTGCCATCTATTTGGCGTTTTTTCGGACCGCATTCGATCTCTGTAGCCTGAGAAAAAGGTCGTCCCAATGAGCAGCAATGGCTCGCTGCAGCCGCCACTAATCATTACGTCACTGCCGCGGCCTCCAGCCACCACTGGGGCTCTCGGAGCGACATCGGCTTTGAATCTGTCTCCAGCTCCGTCTTCATCCAGCGCGTCCTTCTCGCCGTACGCCAAAAGTCCTGCTCCCAGCGGTAGACGCGTCGCAATGGAAGGCAAGAGCCTCTTTACGTGTCACCAATGCGGTGCGCTGCTTAAATTCCAGTACAGTCCCGTGTCTATCGAAGAGAAGATCATGAAGCTTCGTCCTGTGGCGTACGAGCACCCGACGGAGTCGTGCGAACAGCGGGATAGTAAGGGTGACGAGGACGAGGATCAAATGCCCCGACTCACCGAGGGGACAGATAATGGGGAAGCTACTGACGCAGACGACGAAGAGGAAGCAGCACAGGCAGCCAGGAACTCAGTAAGCCAGCAACAGCAGCAGAAAACTTCAGCTGTCGTTCCGGAGATTGTGTGGGAGCGACAGCGGCTGGACAACCGCGACGACGTCGGGGTCTGGGTCCCTGCGGAGTTCGACCTCATGAATGGGATTGCGACGTTCACGAGCTGCAATCGAGGAGATATTGGACAGAATATTGCAGACGTGGTGCCTACGCGGCTGCTGAACAAGCCCCACTTGTGGATTTCCGACTGGGAGGTAGATCACTCGCTACCGAACTGCGACGAGGACGGATGGGTATACGCGGCGTCATGCGCTGATTTCGGCAGGATGGAAGAGCCATTGCTGGCTGGAGAAGAAAAATCGAAGCTAAAGGCTGAGGATGGCGTAAAGGATGAAGTGGCAGAGCACACAGAGGAGAACACACAGGAGCGACTCGTGCGACGGAGGCGTCTGGTTCGCAAGCGCCGTATGGACGGCAGCGACCTCAGTTGGTTCCAGGAATTGCTCGACTGCAGGCACGTTGGATCTATGCACCTACCAATGGAACTTCTTTTGCTCCAGCACTAACCTTGTTTTGTGTTTTGTGCAGCACACTTCTGCTTAAAAAGAGACTACCGACTTGTCATGATTGCGAAACCACAGTACTCGATCGATTTACTCAGTGCGTGGAAACAAGGCGTTTCCTGGCACTTTATATCGTAATACTAACCAGTGTCTATGCTTATTAGGGCGCTGAATGAGCTGGAGGATGATCGAGACCAGTACGAGCGCTTCTTGACCGAATTTGCCGACGAAGAGCGAGCTTCAGCGCGAACTTTTAGTGAAAATGGCGACTACGATGCCGACGAGTGGCACGATGACCCGGAGCTTCGCGCTTTGGAGGAGGAAGAGCGACGACTACAGGCCGAGTTGGAGGCTATCGAGGACGAGACTGTACAAGTGACGACGAAGCGACGTGAGCTCTGGTCTACAGGAATGGATCTCGAGCAGTTGATCCACGGCACATTTGCTGAAGGAGCGTTCCTGCAGCATTTGCTGGGCCTCAGTCGAGACGAGCGCCATTCGGTCAATGTGTTTGCAGTGCATGCGTCAGATATGCTTCGCCGCCTCCAGCGCTACAACGTCTGCAACGACGTGTTCCACATCTGGCACGATGGTCTCTTCGGTACGATCAATGGGCTGCGGCTTGGTCGATTGCCTTCGAAACCTGTGGAATGGGTGGAAATTAACGCCGCATTGGGCCAGGCGGTGCTCTTACTCGCGACTATTGCAGATCGCGCGAACTTTGAGTTCTCTCGCAACCGTCTGGTGCCCCGCGGGAGCTTCTCTCGTGTGGTCAACATGTACGGCAAGGAGTACAGTCTGTACAGCGATGGCGGCATGTTCCGTCGTCGTGGTTTCAATCAAGCCATGATCCTCTTTCTCGAGTGCGTGGAGGACGCAGGTCGTCGCGCTATGAAGGAAGAACCGTCCCTAAAGTTCCCGTACAAGGTGGAGCGCGGTAAGATCGGAGGTCTCCCGATTTCACTTGGAAATGACGAACAGTGGACACGAGCGCTCAAGTACATGCTCACGCACCTCAAGTGGCTTCTGGCTTGGATCTCCAAGCGCTACTGAGAGATGCTACAGTACAAGAATGAAATGAATGAACAAAGTCGGCAGCATATATCGCCAGGAAACGTGTACTCGCGTCATGACAGCGCACTAGTAAGTAAAACAATTTTTTTTCTTCTTAGCGTTTTATGTGTACATGGAAGTTTAGTACTTAAGTCGTTAAAACATGCATACAACTACGAGAGCATGGCGTCGTCACATAAGGCAGACGTTATAAGCCCATGCTGTGTAGAGCTTAGCTAAGCCAGGAGTTGTTGAATGGCCTTGTGGATCGCGTTAGCAGCATGTAGGAGCTCTTCTTGTGCGGTGGAGCGGCCCACTGATAAGCGTAGCGTACCCTTGGCGAACTCCGGGGCGACGTGCATGGCAGCCAGTACGTGTGAAATGGTCATGTGTTCCTCCTGACCCTCGGGGCCTTTCTCCTTGCTGTTGCTGCTGTCTTGTTTGTGACTGTGGCATGCTGATCCTGCGCTAGCGTAGATCCCGTCGGCCTCTATCACTACTAAGTCAACGGGGTCAGTACATTGTGATCTGTATGACATGATAGAGCTCAAAACTTACAGTCCAGGACACGCGGCGCGTTGATGTTCTCAAAACTAATGCTGAGCGTGTTGGGCAGCGAAAGTTCCGGGTGACCGTTCACCTGGTAGCTGACGTTTGTGAGGCTGCAGTGCTTCTGGATCTGCTCGAGGAGGAATGCTCTGCTCTCCTGCATCATGACCGCGTACTCGTGCAGGTTCTTCTCCACTAATGCACAAGCCTGACCCAGTGCCACTACCAGCGCCACGTTCTCCGTTCCACCGCGACGTCCGTTCTCCTGAGATGCACCGTGGATGAGCGTGTCCACCTGTGTTCCTTCACGAATGTAAAGTGCACCGATACCCTTGGGGGCGTAGAGTTTGTGACCTGCCACAGTGAGCAAGTCTACTCCTAGGTCCTGTACATTCACACGCACTTTACCAATTGCCTGACTGGCGTCTGTGTGCACAGCAATGGGCAGACGGTCGTCCTCCTCCTCCACGAATCGTCGCACTGCTTGAGAGATCTCCGCGATAGGCTGTAAAGATCCCACCTCATTGTTGGCAAGCATGACGGACACCACACACGTCTTCGACGTGAGAGAATCTAGTACGTCTTGCACACGCACACAGCCGAAGCGATCCACCGGCAGGTACGTGACCTGGAAGCCCTGCGTCTCCAACCACTTGCACGTCTCCAGCACAGCCACATGCTCCACACAGGACGTAACAATGTGGTTGCGTCCGCTCTCACGCTTGGCTGCCAGCGCAACTCCCTTGATAGCGTAATTGATGGATTCCGTTCCGCCTGAGAGGAACACGATCTCACTCAGATCGGCAGCGCCCAGCATGGACGCCACTTGGGTGCGCGCATTGGCCACTGCTTTCTTGGCAGTCTGGCCCAGCGCGTAGGACGAAGACGCGTTGCCGAACTGGAGGCCGAGGTACGGCAATAGCGCTTGCAACACGGACGGATCCACGGGCGTCGTAGCGTTATAGTCGAGATACACGCGCGTCATGTTGGCCTTCTCTTCTTGGACACTGAGTTGGTTTCAACTTGGCGCACGATATGACGATGGGTGAGGATGGTGATTCGCTGAAATAGGGTGGAACTTTCGACGAATTGACGTGCATAATCAAATTATCAGATCTGAGTCCAATATTAAGCCACAGTGCTCCCCATAAGTGTTGGCTCCCCATATAAAGGAATACCCTATGAACATCAGTTGCACACTTGACTGCAAATGGGGGGCGATGGAAGTTCGTCGGTGCGTGCACTACCTGCAGCTTGTGGCAGACACTACCCACACCCCGATCAATAAGTCCACGCACTAACGTACATTTGCATTCGTTTCCGTCTCGTGATGCTATCTGAAGTCTCATAACCAGCTCCCCACTCTTCTGGTGCGCTATCTTCCCTCGTGACAACTCCTGTTACGCGTTGCTTAACCTCTCAATTGATGCAAACAGGGGAGTGCGGCTGCTGGTATGATTGGGCGCGTTTTCTGCCACCCGCTAGATACCGTCAAGGCTCGACTTCAAGCCAGCACGACCACGGGCCAAACAATCACGTCGCAGCTCAACCTCCGGTCGTTCAGGTTAGCACTGCAAGTGAATTCAGCTAGGTCGCACCCAAACTAATACTCAATATGCAGTTTGCAGCACCTGCGAGGTCTGTATCGCGGCATTGGAGTTAGTATGCTGGGCTCAGCGCCTGCGACTTGCCTGTACATGACGTCGTACGAGGTCTCAAAGGACGCGCTAATGAACGTCGAGAGTTTCCGCGGCAGCCCGTCGCTGCTGTATCTAGGAGCAGGAATGGCGGCTGAGGCTCTGAGCTGTGTGCTGTGGGTGCCCATCGACGTCATCAAGGAGCGCATGCAGGTGCAAGTGCAGTCCTTGAGTGGCCGGAAAATCTACTACCGCAACACGCTGGATGCTGTGCAGACGATCGCGCGTACCGAACGCCTTGCCGGTCTGTACAAGGGCTACGCTGCTACTCTGCTGTCTTTTGGGCCGTTCTCGGCGCTCTATTTTATGTTCTACGAGAAAGCCAAGGCATTCGCGCAGAAACGACTCGACGTGGAGGAGCTGCCAGCGCAATACACTCTTGCAAGTGCAGCAGCTGCGGGTGCAACAGCGTCGTTCGTCACCAATCCGCTAGACCTTATCAAGCTACGCCTCCAGGTACAGATAGTATCAGCCTGCTCTTTACCAGTTAGGAACTTATTGTAGGATGTCCTTTAGGTACAACGTGCCTACGCGTCGGAGGGAACTCCAGCGGCATATCGCGGAATCGTCGACGGTCTCACACAAGTGATCAGGTAGGTCTCGTCATTTACTTGTATCCAGTTGATCGTTTGTCCTGATCTTTGCTCTGTTTCCACTGTGACGAGTAGATCTGAGGGGGTGCTAGCACTGTACAAAGGTGCAGGGGCTCGAATTGCTTTCCACGCTCCGTCAACCGCAATCACAATGTCTCTTTTCGAGAGCTGCAGACGAGTTTTCGCCTCTCTTCTCGAAGGTTAATTAGACTCACTTCTTCTCCATCTTCTTGTCTCCTTTCACTGGTTGAGCATCACTCGATATCGATCTCATCGCCTCAACTCTCTTCGAAATTTGTTCTTGCTCCTCCTGCACCAAGACGTCACTCTTGACAGACACCAAAGCGCTCTTTTTCTCAGCCTCTCCTTCACTTGGTGGAATGAGCTGGCGCTTCTGCTTGCCAGTACCGCCATCACTAATAGCTCGCTTCTGGATCACACCCAGTAGTCGAGGATTAGACTTCGCGTTCTCATGCCGAAGCACCTCAGTGTGCTCGATAGCGCCGCGCAGCTCCAACTTTTTACGCTTTCGCTTCAGACGAGACTCTTCGAAGGCTTGCTCCTCGGCTGCCACGACGTTTTCCCACTCTTCCTGGAGGTCATCCAAGTCTTCTGTTGCCTCTTTCGAGATCTGTACCGTGTTGTATTCCACTGGAGCTCCTCCACACCCGCCAGCTGCTGCGTTCTTGCCGTTCCAAGTCGATACCAGCAGCGGACAGTCATCATGAAGACGCAGCTCCAACACACAACCCGCCGAGATGCCATGTTCTTCTAGAACCATCACGTTCGTCTCTTCGCCGATGAGAGTGTCGCCCCAGTAGATCTGCTGGTCCCAAATGGATAATTGCTGCTCCGTAAGCTCTTCCATCCAGTATTTGATGTAGTTGACAGTATGGTGCGAGTTGACGAAGATCTGCAACAAATTCTCTTTATCAGCAGCTGTCTTGGGTGGAGAATCTTCATCGTCTGAGCTGCTACCTGCGGCTTCTTCCAGCTCCAGCGCCACCTTCGGCAAGATCGCAACGGCAGGCGGTAGCTTCAGGAAAATGTGGAACGACGTCGTCTCTGACCGCTGAATCTTTGAGGCCAAGCGTTCATGCAGGCGTTTACGCACCAGTGAGGTTTCTCGGTCCCGTTCTCGGTCGCGCTTGAATCTCTTTCGCACCTCGCGCTTCGGCGACCGAGCGTCGTCTTCATTGTAGCCATCAGAACCCGAACGACGCCGCTTCTTCCAAGCTTTCTCATCTGGCGGTGGTGGAGATAAAGACGATACGTTCCCAGAGTTATAAAGAGAGGGATCTCCCTCTAACAGATACTCTGTCGTCTTCCCTAGTGGCAACATTACGGGAACTTCCATCTCCACCGAGCTTTCATCGCCTTGCGCATCTGAATAGACAACGCGACGTGTACGAACGTCCGTCCCTGCTTGCTCTCGTTCACGACCATAGACTTCCCCACTCACCCAGCAAATGTAACTGCCCATGTGCAGCTCCTGACGATCGCATTGCTCAAATGTGCAAATGTGTGGCGTTCCGTGACGACGACAAGCATAGATTCCATCTTCCAAGAACTGGAAATTGCTGCGGCAAATATTACTTTGGCACTCTGCAATTTTCTCCACCTGGAACCGCGTAAACTGATCGCCTAGATGAATTTCAGACTGCTCAAAACCGCAGATCGCTGGCGCAGCAGTGGCTTCCTTGGCTTCTTCATTATCTTCCAGTTTCACCTTCGTGGTAGCTGGTTCTTCCTCACTTTGCTCATTAACTGTCAGGTAAAGAGGCTGCTGCGTTTGGCGCTGCAAGGCTGCAGCTTGTAGCTGGTCGAATAACCAGTTCTGAATTAGCCAGTATGCTCGCATACGACACACGCGTCGATCCAGTTCTGCGTCACCAAACGTGCTCGTACAACTTTCGTCACAAGCGTGAATGTACTTGTGCAGCAAACAAATGTATACACGACGACGTGGAGATCCTGAGCACTCTAAATCTCGATCCATACTCACAATTTTACCACATCCTTTGCCTGTACAAGGTTCTCCGGTCTCGAAGTGCAGTTCAGTTGCATTTAGTGAGAGCAACTTCGCCCACTCGGCGATCCGAGCCATCACGTCCATCTTGTGCTTGACACGAGCCATCCACTCCAAGGACGCAAAGTCCGTCGACGCCTCTAGCTTCACTTGATCCTTTACTACTTCACCAAGATGCTGCGACTGCTGCGGGTGTAAAGCTTCCTGTAGCTTCGCATCGTACGCTGTGCGTCTCTCGGGGTCACTGAGCGTCTCATAGGCCAACCGGAGGCGTGCGAACTTTGTCGAGTCCACTTCCCGCAGCGTTTCCTCATCGATCTCGTCCTCTTCCTCGTCGGCTTTGCTCTCACGTTGGCGCTTACGACGCGTGCGCTGCTTGTCAGGGTGCAATAGCAGCGCTAGTTTCCGGAAATGTCTTTTTACATCTTCCGTCGTGACCTTTGCGTCATTTTCCAGCTGTAGAAGCTGGTAAAAATCAAGCTTCTTCTTGTCTTTCTCCTTCTTTGCAGTGGACGAGCCCGTTGTCGCGTCCTGGTACGGATTCCAGCTGCGTGAAAGTTGTTTCAGTCGCACCTCCACGGCCCGCCATTGGCCGCTCGTGCTGTCGTGCAGTTGACTACGCAGCGTCCGCGCGTCGGTCGACAGGATAGCGCCGCGTGACTCGAACTCCGCGATTTTGTCCAGCAGCGCGCGGCGCTTCGCCAGCTCCAGCGGTGACAGGCCCGCCGAGCGTGTGTTTGAGCGCAACTCCATGGAAGCAGGGCCAGCGCAGACTGTTACGGCCCTCAAGGCAAGACACGACAACGAGAGTCCGTTGAAAACTTCCTCTATAAGAGCAGATGGTGCTTTAAGCGCTTTTGATAGTATTAATAGGTATTACGGTTTTATTCAATTGAGCAGCTCCCATTGTTATTAGCCGACAAAAGCAACCATGTGATAGTACAGGTTAATTATAATACAAAGGCTATGTTTATCGCAGTGAGCTTCAAGAGACGTATTGTCATTTCTGGAACAGCTCAAGTCGTGTCAAGCAAGCCAACACAACTACCAGTGGAAATGTTCTCTGGAGGCTTCAAGCTACGCTGGATGATGCTGACGACTGTGGCATTGATGCTTATGGCGGCGGCGACAACATCCTGCAACACCACGGGTTCAGGCAGCTCTTCGGCCTCCGGATCGGTTGTCGACGACTGGAATGAGGCAGGCACAGATGAGGACGCAGGTGGCGATGAGACCTTTGACCCGCTGGGTGAGGGTGGGTATGGCTACGGTGAAGGTCAAGGCAGAGGTCGTGGCTGTCCAGAAGATGCACTATTTTGCCCGTCGTTGGGCGTAGGATTGTCCCGCGACCCGGAGCAGAATTGCGAGTTCCCGTCGTGCCCGCCTGTTACCGCCGCACCATCTTAGCTCAGGTGAATAAAACTACCGAAACACTACTGCCGTGGCAAGTACAAACGGACTAGGCTCGAAATAATCGACGAAATGTTACATTCATTCGGTGTTTTATCTGGTTGCGGATAGCAAAAATGGCTCTGGTAGTTTTAAAGGCGACATGTTTGTATGTACTTTAGTTGTGAGCTGGACGTGATGGTCCCTGAACGCATACAATCCTCTAAACGATTTCCTTGGCTAGCGCGAGCAGCTTATTGTCCTGGTTGATGAGATCGATGACGTTATCGCTGATAACGCCGTCGATTGCGTGACGCTTCTGCAGTTGAACCATTTCGTGCTTCGTGTTCTGGTCGCCCCACGTGATAAGCACAGTGCCTAGATATTTCTTCACAAGCGGCGCAAGCTCCGGCGTCTCGAGGAACGAGTTGGAGTTGGATACGATGCCCTGCAGCTTCTCCATCTTTGCGAAATTGGTGGCGAACTGAAGCGTCATCCGCGCATCAAAAGCGTGTGGTGCCATGGACCCATACGTCAGAAACAGCACGGGGTACTTGGCCTGTTTCGCGCGAAGTGCGATGCAAACGTTCGGGTCGAAGCACGAGAAGAAAATGCGACGCGAGCCAGCGAAGTCGAACACGCACTGAAGGAGTCTGTCAACATAGGCATTGATAGCGAAGCAGCTCAAACTCCGCATCCCCGGTCGGAAGTAGTCGTCGGGGAACTTGACCTCAACATTCAGACCGACTTCTGCAGGCACGTGCTTGAGTAAATCCTCTAGCCGCGGGAAGAAATCCACGAGATGATGTTCTTCGTTAGTGTTGTCATCGCTCCTGAGGCGTCCGCGTCTTGGAGAGGGGATCTGCTTGTCTCCTTGCAGTCGTGCCCAGTGTTTCTTCACTCGATTCTGCAAAACTTGGGTCTTGGTTCCCTTGTGGGGTACTGGGGTCGTGTAGGACTGCGTCAGCTGGCGGAAAGTCATGTCATGGATACCGATCTCGTACTTCTCGGGTCTGGTACCGTGCGATTCTGCGCTCTTGTCTTCCAAACCAACGTTCACCATAAAGTCGTGGTAGATCACGGGCACTCGGTCTTTCGTCAGTTGTACGTCAAACTCGACGAAATCAGCACCGCTCCGACCAGCCAGAATGAGCGACGCCAGGGTATTTTCTCGTGTCAGCGCTAGACGATGCCCGTCAACCTGGTAGTACGACCGTCCCATACCTCGATGCCCGATTGTAAGTGGAGGTCGTTCACGCCAGTAGGAGCGCCACACTCTGGCAATATTATTGTTGGGGTGGACGAAAGGAGTCAAAGCCAAGTATGACAGGAAGAGCTGACCGACGATACCCTTGTTCGAAGAAAGGATTGGAACCGTCAGGTCTGCTTCTCCCTGTTTGCCAATTTGCGACGGCAGAAGATAAGCGGAGCCCAAGAGCTCGTTTCTACATGTAGTGAAGACGCCAGACTTCGCATCCTTCTTGCAGTCGTAGACATCAAACGTCCAGCGATGAGTGAGTCCATCAGTATTAGTTCCGCTCCCGTCCACGGTGGTCACGGGTACTTTGACACGGAATACTTGAGCATATGTGTCGTCTGTGTAATGCAGTTTCTTGTCTTCAGGCAATGGTGCAGCCTTGTGTCGGCTTCGGATGTAACTGTCGCGAATCGAAGCTACCTTGCTCTCTCCCAGAGCGTTGAGCAGAGCTTCCAACTCGAGCACTTGACAAGTCACGTCGTCCTTAGCCTTGAACAGCGCTGGCTGTCTAGACCAACAACTAAAGAGCCCCATCTCGTTAAAGACGGAATCCTTTCCAAGCGATCCGATTACATTCGTGCCCGTCGATGACGCCGGTCCAAGTAGTTCCACACTGCCCGATTCAATGTAGAACACCGCGCGCTTCTGCTCAGCGTACTGTATAATGCTGTCGCCCTTCTTGTACTTTCGCGTGGCAATTATCTTCGTCAGAGCTTCCACGTTGGACATTTCGAGTGCTTTAACAAACGCCAATCTCGACAGCCAGGACACATTTGATGGAGCTTCCGCTGAAGACGCTGCGTTCGGGTCGTTGTTCAAGTAAGCCGAAATGTCGGCCCCGGCCAGCTGCTGATGTGCCTCCAGAAGCTGACGCAGCTCCGTTGACTCCTTATCCAACAGTGCTGCACTCTTGGACTCTACCGGAAGTGACTCCCATGTGTGTAGCTCTGCTTCGTTACTTTTCTTGTTTTGTTTTTCATGGCGCATTTCAATTGCCACGCGACTGTGTTCCTGTTCACCACTTAACCACTGAACCGCGGGCTTGGTCGAGTCGAAGCTACCAATCCATACCTGAAGCTCTGATACATCAGTAGCGGGGTTTAACCAGCCAGTCTCCACATACTCACGCAAATCCGAGTCCAGCGCTTTGGAAACACCGTAGAATCCATCATCCTGTTTGTGATTGGATACATTATTTTGTTGGCTTGCCTTGCCATCCACTGTAACCACAGCATCGAGTGTGAAGACTTCAAGCTCAGCAAATTGCAGGGCACACGAGGCCCCGGCGCACTGCAGCCGTACGTAGCGCCCCGAAACAGCAGGAGCGTCAAGAGTGAAGTTCAGCGATCGTACACGACGGTCATACGAACTTTGCACTTGAATCGCTCGCACAGATGAGTTATCCGCTGCAGCCTTGGCCTGTACATCTTCATAGGAACTAGCCCCACGACCCAGAGGTTCTTTCGAGATGAACGCCCACAGTGGAGGCTCTGGAGACGACGTCGACGCCTTGGACGTGAGTGGTGGGCGGCCCTCTGGGTGTCTCGCCTGCTCGTGATACGTCATTGCATTCCACAAGTGGATGCTGGAGATGGCGTAGTCTTGCCCCAAATCCACCTCCCACCACGGATTGTCCTCCTTGTTCGTGCGGCAGCAGCGCCACTCCTGAAAGCCGTTGGTATTGCCATTATTGCCTAGTTTGGCGTCGCGAGGTCCCGGCGTAGGCGCGCGTGACGTCGTGTACGTCGAGCTCTGACTTGAAGGAGCCCCACTGCGCAATTTAGAAGTGAGCTAGCCATATACTTCTCTACACGCTTTTAGCATAATCAACTTACAGTGCGACGTTGGTGCCGGGGGTAATCGTGAGCGTCCGGTTGCCTGGCAGTCCCTCCCACGAGACCAGTTCCTGCGTCTGCGCGTGCTTCACCACGTATTTATACTCGAGTGTATTGATGGCCGGCGCGAACTTGATCGTCGAGCGCCACATGCTTTCATTTTCCTGGCACTCAACCAGCTCCATGGGCACTGCATGGCAGTCAATTAAAAGGGCGTCCACTACAGTATTCACAGCAACACACAGTAGAAAAACGCAACGCACCAGCCTTCTCAATGCCCCAGGCACCAAGCTCTGTCGCACTACCTAAGAGGCACACGACTCGCTCGCTAGCATCACCCAGCAAGCGCACGGCGAACTCCACCTCGGCGTCAGCATTCATGGCGTCCTTCGGTCGAGTTTACGGATTCCCAAATGAGCGTGCGTCTAGCAAATTCGTGGATCTCAAAGGAGATGAGTTCCAAACTCGAGGTTCCCCTGTTTTTAAAAGTGTTCAGTCATCTTCTTTTATTTTATGGTTTAAATCGGAGAAGAGATACCTGGATTTAGCGGTATGATTGAAAAAGGATGATCAGAAAAATTCGGTGGCGTACCGGTATATGAACCGCGGTTTCCCTGGATGACAGCCATCATTTCTGGACCATTAGCGAGAAGCGTATGTCGGCAGTCTCACACGTATAGCTGTGTCTAGCGCCGCATGACAACGAGTGAAACGTTATGAAGTCAACCCCAAATCGGTAGTTGGTCGTGGTGGGATCCATCCCTATGAGTGTGGTGAGGACGCTGACGTGTTTTTTTGCGCTTCATGTACTGTAAAAAACGTAAAAGTTTGTTTGGAGGGGCAACATTAAAACCTCATTGAAATTGTCTACACGTATAGTAGACGCGGACCCACCGGTTTGATAAGTAGAATAGGTTGACGAGCCTTAGCTCTGGTGACCTCATCGCGGCAAGCGTTGTCACGTTTGCCAACATCACTATCGCCGATACTGTTGAGCCCAAAGTCCATTTACCATTTCGTAGTGTAGTGCTCAGGCTACATACTAAAAGCTCTCTCAGCAAACTTAATTCGGACTGGGATATAGACGAATAATTTTTTTATCCTTTCTTCTCCCATGTAGCGAACTCGTTGTTTTAAAGTCTATTTTCCATTCTTATCAAAAAGTAGCAAAAGCTCGTCGCTGTCTAGCATCTTTCAAAGGAGTACTGTGACGTTCAATCGCCATAGATCAGACCACATGAACGTTGCAGGGTATACCAATCTAGCCGTGTCTTTCACTTTGTGGCCGTGCACCTCGTACACATAGACATTCGTGAAGCGGGCACCCAGCAGTTTGATCATCATGATCGCCAATAGGTCCTTGGAGCTCACCAGAAACTTTCGTTCACAACCACGTATCCTGAGCGATAGGCTCCGTCTGCCGAGGCAAATTTCATGCCCATGAAGAAAACGTAGTTGTTGTAGTCCGATATGAGAACGAAACGTGTTTGAAGCATAGCGCCCGTCGAGAACTCGAAGTTGGTGGCAACACCCCGCTGAACTAGCGCAGCCCTCTCATTTGAGGAAGTGTCTGTGCTTACACTCGACCTCTGGTTAATCTTATCAGGTGTAAGACACCGATATATTTTGCGCAGGATCGCAAACACCGTGACGGCAGAGAGTAGAAAGATCATCGGGCTGAAAGAGGCCGAGAGGAACTTGGGGTCTTTTTCAGGGAACTGAAATGACGACCGCAGACGCAGAGGTGACATTTCTGCGACCATGGGCGTGACCTTAGCAATTCCGATCTTGTACTGCGCTTCGGAGTAGATTAACATCTCTTTTATTACCGCTGACGAGAGGTGGATAATCTTTTGTCGATTCTGGTGAATCATCTCGAACAACAAGGTGGCAAACGTAGGATCAATCCGCTCACGAACCACGGCGCTTAGAAAGCCGACCAAGCAAAAGTAAATGGTGAACAAGTTGGCGTGCATCAACTCCTTGTGAACCAGTACTGGTGACGAGCCCGTGATCATAGCGGCTCTCGACATTGCGAATTCGTTAATGGACCAGAAAGAGCCCATAGCCCACGAGATCAGAACCAAAATACCCCGCAAAACGAGTGATGTTGTCGAAAGCGACGCAAAAGGGTCTCCCAGCCAAAGCTTACCCGACCGTATCTTTTGGTACGTTACGAGGAACAGAGCGATCAGGGAGTAGATTACTTGCAAGCCGAAGAAAAAGTGAATACAGTGCACCCAAGCCCATGAATCGATGGTCACTGCCTCACCAACCCATTCCCAGCGTGTTAACGCTCTCGTCGCGTTTACTCCATCGAGCAATGAATATATTGTGCGAACATTACGCTGACTGTCACCATTATAAAACCCTTGCTTCCGAGCTGTGAGTATGTGCTTAACAGGTTCCTTCCCCGGTTCGCGAGGAATACTGCTCAAAGAGAGGTAGCTTTCGTCTGTAATCCCCACCACGTCGTACATTTGAAAATCTGGAGACCGCTTATGCGGATACGTCAGTGCTGCCATGTATTATTGTGTCACGTCCTTGTCTTGCATGTCGTGTATGACAGTGAACACACCCAACACAGCGGGCCCTTGCTTGTTATGATCGCGCTGCTCAAATTCTTGTACAGAAAGCGACACGGTCACCAAGTACAAGTCGTTGGAGTCATTACGCGAGCGCACCAAATTGTAGACTCGCACTGCGGATGGATCTCCTGCCTTGAGTTGACTAAAAGAGCAATCAACCGCTACGAGCACGAGCTCCAAGTCGGAGAGGGAAGTGACGTTGTACTTAACCGAGGAAACTATGTCCTCGTATCTTTGTGAGAGGAAGTCGTAGGTGTATATTGCCGAGTCGAAAAGAGGTAGTCCACTGCAGCCGTTTGTGGAGATGTTCGTGCTGCTCGAGTACAACGCGTAGTCTCGGGGTGTCGTGTCGCTCCCTAGCACGTCGAGCACCAACGGACTGTCACTGATCAATCCATCTCCGACGTAACCTCTGATGAGCGACGACGTGAACACTCGCAGAGTTTCTGTTGGATTCCGTGCACCACTTAACACTTGTAGTGATCACCACGTAGCCGTCATCGAAGCATAGACGTAAACGCAGGCAGATATGACCGCTCCGAGACGACGTACGAGGTTGAAATTCTGCCACTTCCAATCGTGCTTCTTCTCCTTGAAGTGCAGGCCAATGAACTCGCCTTCATGGGTGAGCGCTGCCGAGTCCACTGAGCTAATTCTAGGCCCTCTCCAACCAAGTCGCACGTGCTTCGTCATGAACGCTTCAGGTATTACTCCTTGGTCAATCTGAGCAGTCGAGATGGAAAGTGATTGAAAAGCGTGGTTTCTTCGCGCATGACACCATTTCTTTACTGCTTGATAACTGTAAGATAAGTATACCACATGTTGTAGTTCCTCCAAACTGAGAAGTCCTATTGTTGCTTTCTATTTGATGATAAGAATAGTCCGATTAACTGTAAACAAAATGCAAACTGGGAAATACATAATAGAGACTTTCAGAAGTACCGATAAATGAAAAATACGTAGCGCAAAAACACGTAAGGGAGAAACGTAAAAATCGCTGCGGATTTTACGTAACTATTGCGGTTCAGAAGCACGTCTATTCAAGTTTACGTAGCAAAAGTACGTATCTCGCAGTCCGCTTTTTGCTTCAGTAGCCAAGAGCAAAAGTGTGGACGATGGATCCGCAGCCGCGCATCCTTACAGCAGCTATAGAAAGTGGAAGTGGATATTACCTAGCTTAACAGATAGCTTAGTGTGCCTACTTCATAGCGCTATTAAATTGAGGGTCTCTACTATCCTGTACACGTGCTCGAACCAACGCGCGCAGGGCGCGTCCGCGCTGCTTCAGGGTTCGAGCAAGAGGGTCACTAAAATAGGGTATAATGTCACTAAAGCAGAATTTTGACTTTCGAAAAACACGCATCAAAAGTACGTGAGGACCGCTTCATCTACGGTTTTTCCGTATCTCGAAAAAAAAAAGGTGCGTAACGTGTCCGAAAATAATTTTTGCTCCGAAAATAGCTTTCTTGCGATGTACTTTTGATACTGCTTCTTGCAAATGTCGGTACTTCTGCAAGCCTCTAATAACATGTTATATGATGACAAAACTGGTACATGTCCTCCTTCGGAGCGACCTCGGCTTCTGGAAATTCATCTCCCACCTAGGTGTGCTTCGTACAATTATTCTTGAATCGTTCCAGACAACTCATACGCTTTTTGTGTTGTGGATCCGTAACAACAGAACCGAGAAGATTTATAGCATAGAAATGGCTGGCAGATAGACACATATATTATTATTAAAATATATAATATTAATACTGTAATATGTAGAGTGATGACTTGTACGACTTCATCGATTTGCATTGCAAGTTGCAAGGTCACGAAAGTTGTGTCTCATATCGGCACAACATTCAAGCACTTTATTGTTCACGTTCTGCTATTGATAACCTTTGCCTTCATTTCGCTGCATTGAGCCCGTTCTGACAAGGTTGACTTGTACCCATAGTGCATACAATCAGGGCCGCCGAAAAATAAATGGATGCTCACGTAATGGCCATAAATACATGTACCCAACCATTATACTGGGAATGCCTCATAGAGGTATGGACAGTCCACACCGGATTAATTCCACAGTACTGTGTAGATCGAAAAGCGTAATGTAACCTGGGTCAACATTCGTGTCACCTCACAAAAAAGTTTTTTCTAGCTGCAAAAGGTATGATGAGTTTGTGCATTGTTGACGATAAATCCCCGGTCTTTGCTGTTGTTTGTTTTCGTTTCATGTACTCTATCAGAACTAGAGTCAGGGATAGATAAAAGGTAGACATTGTAGATATGATTTGACCGCTCCCCATTCCATTGGGTCTTGCTCGTCTTGTTCTGGCTTGAGTCTGCCGGGGCGCTCAAAAGTTTGCACGACGCCCCATATTGATATTGTACGTCGTACAATCCGCGGTGTTTGTCTGTGCTTTTAAAAGCAAATACCCGAGCTTTCATGCTTCTCGGCATGTGTCTAGTAGACACTGTCTGCACAGGCGCCTAGCTGATCTGATGAGAGGTGGTCTTCTATTTTGTCTTACTTTTTGTAGTACGTAGAAGCCTTATCTTTGTAATTAGAAGACTAATATGAAGAATTGTGCAAATTCGGCGAGCCATACTGACCCCGACAAAACGCCGATCCCTTTTTTGTTTTTTTTTATTGTTTTGATGCAAAATTGTTGAGAACAGTCTTCAACTTGATCAAGAGTGCAAGCGTATACGAATGTTAATGAACACGCGAGAGTATTGGAAGCCCAAGAAAGCAGTTTGTGCTGCCGACACAGCTTCTGTGGAATCAGATAGAATAATTTATGAAATTGCACTCGAAGAAAGAATAGCGCTGATGTATTCATTGAATCCAGACACGACTTGTCCAGTAGTACGTCCCTTGTCTTATTGATGTGGCAATTGGTAGTTGATTTAGACACCCGGAAATCATTTCGCTTGCTTCGCTACGACTGTCTGTCAGCAACAGGTTAACACGTAGAAAGGGAAGTGGATCCTCAACAACCACTGTATCATGCAGGTACAACAAGTTTCAACGAAGAGACAAATTCCGAGAAAAAAAACTACCTATACTCGCATTCCCAGTGTAAGCCTAGTTTATGGCGCTGCTTTTAGCTTGAGCCATACCATAATTTATGTCGTGAAACATTACCCATTATTGCTAAAAGCAAAATACCAGCAAGAAATTTTGTGCTCTTTACAAGCTTTAAGTTAGTCAAATTTACATTTTTATCGCATTATTTATGATGTTGGCTCTCAAACACACCATTTTTTTAAGAAGTTTCCAATCTCAGTCTCATTATTATTTCTATTAAATGCCAAAAATAAATAAGAAAATATCATAATCGGCGGCCCTGCATCACGGGAGGGACGGGCCGACCGGGTTCTCGATTTGCTAGGAAACCCGAAATCTTCTAGAGCCCGGCTCCTCTAATAGTTTGGCTCTCTTTTAAGAGTAGGATCCCGACTCGGGTCTCCAAATAACGCTTATTGATTTGTCATGTTCACAATGGACACCTTAAACGACATGTAAATCATCGACTTTCCAGAGTCGCTATGCGGTAGATAACGACCATTTTGACGTACGTCTCTCAGCTCAAGAATAACAAACAGACTTTACAAGCTAAACGAGTTTCGCTGCAATCGCATACATGTTGTCAGCGCTACCGACACGCCATCGTGATGGTGGGAGCAGTACGTCGCCGCTCTTGGTCGTATAGCTCTTGATGGCAGCCATACGGCGACTGGGAATTTAATCACGGTAGCAGGAGCCCCGCTTGTTTGCGTGAGCTTGTGGGGAGCCCCGATTTTCTGTTTTTTTTGGCTCTCGAGTCAAGTTAAATTCGGGAGAGCCATGCGGGCTCAAATTAAAATAGAGCCCACAAAATAGGATGTTGGGCTCGGCTCGTCCCACCCATAAGTTACAATAAAAGCGTGGCAATTTTGTTGTGGAGGTGGCAACTTCATTGTCGAGGATCGGCAACATGGGTACAGCCTTACGACCGCCGGAAAGCTCGTGTATCACACATAAGACATCGTTAAATTGTGGAATTTATTCGTAAATCGTGCCCTTGTCACACTAAAACTTCGCATGGACGACCAAGGTGGCGGCCGAGCGGCTTCCACCGCCGTCAAGGCAGAGGCTACCACTGTGTCTGCTGTTGTAGATCCGCGACGCTCGGATCTCTCGAGACTGTTCATTGTCTGCGGACGCGACCGCAAAGTGGATGAGCTGCGTGCGCTCTTTTCGACGTGCGGGGTGATCAAACACCTGCATTTGGCTCTGGATCGGAGTAAAAAGTCGCGGGTACGATGGCGTTTAAGTGCTGCAGCACTGGGATTCCGCATGGCAGCTAATCTATCTAGCGCTCATCGCACTGTCGTGTTTAAACAGGGCTTCGCCTTCCTCCAATACGAAGACCCGGCCAATGCAGCCGCAGCGATTGATAAGTTGGATCACATGAAGCTGGAAGATGGACACATCCTTAAGGTGGACACATGACTGTATAATTCTAGTACAAGTCCCTTCTATAGATGCTGATATTGCTACCGTTTACTGCAGGTGACAGTCGCGAAGGAGCGGCCAGTGGGTGGCAATGGCAAATTGAAGCGCGACCAGCACGCGCGACAAGATCTGGACGGTAAGATGGGGGGAGGAAACGGAGAGGACGACGGGGGAATCGATGCGCGACTTCCTGGGAAAAGGCAGCGGTCGAGTCCGCCCGTTGTCGCTCTCCCACTTGGTCCGAGTCGAGTGACGTCAGCTTTTCTACTGGAGAATCGCCGACTGGAAGGATTTGGACCTGATACTGTACAGATGCCTAGTTTGAAGATGGAGACGATGATCGCTAGTCAACTACCGTTGCCAACTGTTCCAGTGTGCAAGGACGAATCGATGGAGCCTGATGTGGACGTGAATCAAGTGGAGCAAGTGATGCGTGCTATGCTTCTTACAGTGGAGCAAACCGGGACGCAGAACAAAGGCAATAACGCGTTGTTTGCTGCATACAAACAAGTGGAAGAACGAAACAATCAAAGACGCGGTGGGGATCTGAGGGTCGTGGTTCCGGGCGCAAAAGATGAAGAAGAAAACACCACCGAGTCACTGGCGTCCAGTATACGGTCCGTGTCGTTGGCGTCAACTCCTATGACCGTTCGGGGGACCCCTTTCAATGCTCTGCATACGCCTAGAGTGACAGCAAGAGATGGTGGTGTCATGCCACCACCTCGTTCTAAACATCATCTACGCAGACGACGACAAAGTCTGGACGGGAGCGGCTCAAGCACAGAAGATGGATCTGATGCGAGCGGTATCCGCCGCAAACGCAGTAACACAACAATCTCGCCCCCGTCAACCATCAAGGCCCAGATTCGAGCCAACTCTCAGCTGTTGTCCCCGCCGAGAAAGCTTTCCGATCGAAGTGGCATCAGCCTGTCACCAGCCGACCTGAAAGCCGAGATCATATCGAAGAAACTGTGTAAACGACAGTCACCGGACAATGCGATAGAGGAGCCGTATCGAGTAGTGAAGCAGCAGGCAACGGAGGAGAGACGAGAGCTCGATGGTGGTGTCGTAGATCGAGGGTCTGCTCGCCCCAGTATTGCGGATGTAGATAAAGGCTATGGACACGATCGAGATAAAACGCTTGAGCTCAAATCGGAACCAGCTGAGGCGACCCGGACCAAGTTGTTTTTCACGTCGACGTACAAGGTACGGCAGCTTGAAAGATCGTCGCCTATTCTCATTAAAATGCCTCTGACAAAGTTTCTTGTCTCCACAGTTCACAGAGCAGGAGCTTGAGGCGATGTTTGCAGTGTATGGGGATTTTGAATCAGCGGAACTTGTCAAGAGTTTTGGACGCGTAAAAACTATGGCATATATCCGTTATTCAAAGGTAATGTGAATGTTGTTAAGCAGTGCGGTACTGGAGGCGTAAGTCTGACGTGGTTTTATGAGTGTGCAGCCTTGTACTGCAGAGTTTGTTGTCAAGTCATTTCGAGAGGAATCTTCTCAGGGAGATGAAGACCCAGAACGGCCTGAGTTTATGACGGTACGGCATGCCTTTTGCTATTGAAGCGCGTGCTATTTGCTAATTAAAAGATGTTTTGTGTACTGCCAGGTATCGTTTGCACACGGCACACGTGACTCACATTTGCAGCAACAAGCAAAACCGGCACAATTCCACATGGACAGAGCTTTGGGTTGCTCTTCCGATTTATTCTCCAGTATCACTCCAACACACAACACAACACCATCCACATTCTCCGGCGGGAAAGAGCGTCTGTGGGTGTTGCTGCTGTATGATCGATTCTTGGCGACACATATGCTTTCGTCTGTTGTGTCGTCCTTTTCGGGGATGGAATTCATGGACATCAAGGTCGTGAAGAGTACGGGCGAGGCGCAGGGAGTGGCGTTTGTGAAGTTTGACAGCGAGACGAACGCGGCACAGGCAGCACTTCAGCTCCATCAAATGGAGTTACCTCTCGGTTCAGGGAAGTTCGTACAGGCGATTGTGATTCTGGCACCGAGTCTGTTTACTACCACTCATGGCAGCAATTCAATCGGCACCGACGAGTCCATGCGGCTTGATCCCACAGCAGACGAGCGAGTTGTAACGGGATCTTCGGAGGATGTCGATTTGCGGGCAGTTGAGGCTCGTTTTGCGCATCTGATGAGAAGCACGGAGTATCCGTACGTGAGAGAGGGACAGTATTTCCACCACTACTCTTCCATGCCTTCACCCAGAGGAGCTGTGCCAAGTGACCAGTTATCGCCCATGACAGCGGACGTGTATTCGCCGGCTCATTCCAATGGATTTCATAGCTCTATGGGAGCCCATCCAGGCGTGGAGTACTATCCGATGCAACTCGTGACGTATCCTCCACCTCCTCCACCTCCACAGCAACCATTTCAACCCTATGCAAACTTCAGAGGACCGGGGAATTACCATCAACTACAGCAGCACCAAGGTTTTGGAGGAAATGCGTCCGGGTGGATGGATGCTGGACCCTATTATCAAGGTGGAGTGCCACAGTATCCGTTCTCATGCGCTCCGGAGCAAGAAACGACATTTCCCATCCCGGAGAATGGCCCGAACGGGGTTAGAGTCGGTAATTCGTTTGCTATTCCACCCAAGCCAAGGTCCTCTCGTTCGTCTTCTGAGCAAATGGATGTCGAGGATGGCAACAGCAGCTGCAGTAGCCAGACTTCTTCTTCGATTCACGTATCAACCAGCGAGCCGTTGGAGCTTGTGACGCTGGTTAGTGCTCTTCAGGACTGTCCCGGGGTGGTATCATTTGCGAAGAATGATGCAGCTGACTCTCCCGACTTGACTGGGTATATGGTGGAGTTCAGTAACGAGACGCAGGCTCATGAGGCATTGCTCAAACTGGATGGATCGTCGTGTGGAGGTCAGAAGCTTCGAGTGGTGAAGACTACACCAATAAGGCATCGAGGCGGAGGAAGTGGTGGCGGCAAAGCTCGCACAGGCTCCGGACGTCGAAAACGACAGCGTGTTGACCCTCGAAGCCGAAAATAACGTAGAGAGCGGGACGCGAACTTGAAGTGTTGGTTGGTAAATTGCATGTCCTAAGCGTATACTACGTAACAAAAAAAATGCAACGATGTCCTGAGGGCGGGTATGATGAACACAGGACAGGTAGGTCGGTCCATTACTGCGTATAATCGATAGCCTTGCACTTGCATTTGTTCTTACACTACAGTACAGTTAGATGAGAAAATGGACACGTGAGTGCGAAATACCACTTAACAAGGTTACGCATTACTGTATTGTGAGCGTTTGGATAGCCTTTCCAGTTCATATTTACACGAAATCGCGATTGGGAAAAACCGCAGGTGCCACGAGCGTCCAAAGGAATAGTCCGGACGCCACCCATTGCGAGATTGCCTTGACCCACATCGTCACGATCTCGTCGTCACTTGATGAAGATCTGCGTAACCAAAAGCTGTGAGGCTGCGCCACAGTAGTGTAGTGTGGTAGTTACAAGGAACTCTTACCCGTCGAAGCTGCCCCAGTTCGTGAGAACCATTGCCATGTAGAGCGAAGCCAGTACCATCAGCACGTGAAATTGGTATTCAGGTACCATCTCTACATCACGTTGAGTTTCCTTACCCAAACGGGTAGATGTCAGTCCGATACTTGCAAGCTCCTCATCGTCTTCATCAGCGTCTTCAGGCTGCTTCGGTGTAGAGGATGAACCGAAAAACACGGTGCTCGTCGCTGAAGTTCGCCAGCTCGTCCACGTAATCGTGAACGCTGCAACGAACGCATTCATGATCACACCTGATTGCTCGTGCAGCTTTTCTTCAGTTGATACATGCAACGGTGCACAGGACGCGCTTGGGTTCGCTCGAACTGTCTGATAGCACAAGAACACGAGGTAAAGGGAGACCGCAGTCGATGGCAGGAGCCCCACGTTTACCCATGTCACGACTGTCATCAACTGTTAGAGATCCAGCAAGGGCCAGCCCTTCAATTGCACAAATTCGTACCGCTCAGTGCCGTGAGAATGGTAACCGATAATACCGTGATCGAGATGAACATGACGTTCAGTTGACACTCTGCGTAACGCATACCCATCAAGGCGAGTCCTACGGTTGATAGAGCCATGCAGCTGAAAACCAGTGCAAGATACACTCCCTCCCTGTGGCAAAAGTAAACGCATACATGTTAGTTTCCACTTGTTGTTAGTTTCTTCAAGCAGCGGTCTCACCACAAGATCTTCCTTCCGTCTCCTTGAGTCGAGTCAAAACTACTTCCCAGCAGGGCATGCCGAGCGTCGTCGTCACGATCCGCCTCGTCCATCTTGTCAAGAATGTAGTCCCGAAGGCTGTCTGCAATACAGTCACCTGTAGCAGTCAGTATCTAGTGGATAGGGCCTTAGCACACCACCACATCCTACAAGTCGAGTCCAAGATGATGATGATCTGCAGGATGATAAAGAGCGCCGAAGTCACACGTGCAATGTCCACGTAGCCATCGAAGAAGTCTGCAGTCAAACAGAGGCTCATTAATTCCCGATTTGTCTTACTCGTCTCGAGCTCACGACTCACCGTTAGGAATTAAGAGCGACGTCACGAGAAGACCCAGATAAAATGGCAGCTGAAAGAGAAACATGCAGCACACGTTCTCGCAGCCCCTGGCCACCGCACAGCTCAGCAATGACGTGAAGAAGAAGAAACAGCCCAGACTGAAGCTGATGCGGTAGACGAGCTGGTTGCCCACGCAGTTGCTTGGGTACGCCGAGGCATCGCATTCGTCAAAGACGCCAAGGCTCGATAGAACATCTTACAAAAGCGATAGGTAAAAAGGAATTTCAGCCACATCCAAAAAGAGTGACAAGATCGTACAGATTAACGACATTACTCTCGCCAAAGGTACGCAGCAGGCCGGCGCTCGCAGCGCTCACGAAGAAGAGCGCAACGTAGCCAATTCGTGCCATCAAACTCGAAAGAGTTCCGAAAATCGAGTCTCATGTAGCCATTTCGTTAAGGTACGATCCTCCCACTTCAACTACTAGTAAAAGTTACAAACAACTGCTGTATTCACTGGTAGAGCTGCATCTGCGTGGGCGGCACGACGAGGTCGTCGTTGATGGGAGCGGCCAGATACTGCTTGAGGAGGTTCTTGAGCTCGGCGTTCTGCGCCTTCATGGCAGTCACACCGTCGATGAGCTCCTTACGTCGCAGTAACGCCGTGTTATAGTGGGTCAGACCCTTCTCAAGTGTAGCCATAGTGCGGATCTTTTGTGCCGGAAACACCTTGACAATATTTTGCCAGTATTCCTTCTCTGCCTTCCGTGCCTTGGCCTTTAGCGCTGTTGAGCTGGTTCTCTTGCTATTCTTCTTCCCCGTTTCAGACTCGCTATTTGTTGCTCGATGGAGGATTCGAGCGACTGGAACAGTTCGCTTCTGCTCGTTCATCTCCTGTTTGTGACACAGTTCAAGATAAAAAAAATGATCAAGTGCTCCTACGGAGGCTAAAATGTAAGAGAGCTTGACACGAACCTCAACAAACTGCTTGATGACTCGGATGACGTCCTCCGGTCCAACCACAAGACCCCACGAAGCCTTCGATCCTTCTCTGTCAGCGGAAATGTTGTCCTTGCTGTTGTCTGCCACTTCTTGCCGTGGGTCCTCGAAGAAATAGCCCATCAGCTTCTCCATATCCTCTTCGTTGTCTACTCCAAGCGCACGCATGATCGTGTCTGCTTTCACCAGTTCAGCCTCGTCATCAGGAAGATTGTCGAGGGCTTGCTGGACACTGCCGTTAACCAAGAAGCCAGCCTCAGACGCGAGCATTTTCAGCATGTATTTCAACTTGGCACCCGATATCTTCTTGACTGGAGGCGCGTACGCCTCAACCGACTCGTCATCATAGTCGTCTTGATCTGGATTGCCTCCGTTATCGTCTCTCTTGTTGCCGCTTTGGTCGATCTCAGTGACATCGGGTGACGACTCGTCTCCGTGTTCGAGCTGCTTTTGAAGTGCCACAGCGTCGCCTGCTTTGGCTGAATGGCTCCAGTTTCGGATCGATTGCATAGGTGCTCGCCACGTGAGTCCAAGCTGCTGCTCGTGGATAATGCGGTCGGCATCCAGCAGCTTCTCGATCTTACGTATCGCCTCCTCTTCGTGCATCTGCCAGACCTCGTCAAACTTGCTGCTGTCACTGGCCTCGAAATGAGCGTACTTCCTCTGTAGCTCACGGTACTGCTTCGTTAAACGTCGGTATTCCTCTGTGAGCTCCTCGTTTTGGTGTCGGTCACGTGCATCTGTCTGGTTGTACTTGGCAATGAGCGTAGCCAACGCGTCTTTCAGACGAGCTAGCTTGCGCTTCTGTTGGCTCAAAGTGGCAGAGTTTTCCATGTCCCGCTCCGTGAGAACTCGATAATTGTACTCCAGTTTCTCCGTGTTAAGCTGGTACGTTGCACGCATCTCTTCAAGCTGCTGCTCGAGCGTCTGGATGTTGGTCTCCAGCTTGATTTTGAGCTCGTTGTAGTCCTCAGCATCACGTACTCGCAAATCCTCGATCTCTTGTAGATACTGCTCGTCTCGTGATTGTTTGGCTTCCATATAGACCATCTCCATCTCTCGTCGACGCTCGAACAGCGAGTCAATCTCGAGCTTGTTGTTCGCGATCAGTTCATCTCGCTCTTTCATAAAAGCGTCTTCCATCTGCTCGAGCTCGAGCTCGTATTCGTCCTGCATCTCTCGATACTGTTGGCCCATGCGGTCGACCAACATTTCCACCTCTTCTGCCTGGATTTTAAGTGCCGTCACGTATTCTTCGTCCTTGGCTTTCAGCTGGTTCTGGAACTCACGGATGACAGCATCTTTCGATGCCAAGATCTCTGCACACGCGCGATTTTGCAGCTCCAGCTCGTTGTGTAGCTCCTGTGGCATACTGAATTCGAACAAGTCCGCCCATCTCATCTCAACTGCAGCGTTCTTGGCACCGCTGTCGATAGCTTCTTGCTGAAGCTTCTCTACGCGCTTGTGACGTCGCTCTTCTTCCTCAACGCGACGTCGATTCTCCGCGCCATCCGCTTCCACTCGGACGCTCGTGACATGGCGAATACCCGCCAATTTGCGGCGGTCGAGCTGGTTGAGACTGTCCGCCACCTGCTGCTGACCACGACTCATTCGCTGCGACTCGCCCACCTGAAGCTGCTTCTTGCGCGAGGCGTCATCTTTGGACGCGTTTCGCGCTTCAATGCGCTGTCGACGCACATTCACACGAGCATCTCGATCACTCGACTCCGTTGAAGGGTCCGTGTGCGCCTTAGACGAGGGCGACTCCATCGTCATTGCGCTTAAGAGCTCAAGGCTGAAAATGGCATGCCGTTTAAAAGACGGTAAGCACTTCAACATGATGTGGTATACAATAATAATATTTGTCCCACACCACACAAGGATACAGTCTTTCCATCACATATGCATACAAACTTGAAATGAATCAAACAAACAATTGCCGTGCTGATGGAGGAGCACACGACGCCGAACAAGAATGGGCAGCAAATGCTGTCGCACTTGCTGGCCATCGCGTATCACGTGCTGGAGGAGACCAAGTACCTGAACCTGAAGCCTCCACTTCGTCCTAGCTCCAAGCTGTTCGCAGTTGACGTGCCTGCCCCGGGCTCACCCCCACGCTCCCCCACTGAGGCTGATACACCGCAGGATGAGACAGTACCGGACGTGAACGGGCTGGCCGCGGGCTTCGCTGGTGCAGCACACGCGCAGACAGGTGGCCAGGGTCACCCCATTGTGCTCCCGTACTCACCTGAGGAGATCCAGGACACGTACACGAAGATTGCGGCTCTCAAAGCTCAGTACATCAAGATCAGCGCGGAGCTGCTGGAGGCTGTCAAGGAGGTGGAGACCAAGAAGACGCCACAACAGGATGACAAGGTGATAGAAGTTGTAGCTAAGAGCTTGTTACCTTTTGTCTGACTATTGGTTGTGCCGATGCTACAGGACACGATGGCGACGTTGGTGGCGAGGAGAAATCAGCTGCGCAATGTGAGACGCACGTGGTAATTTACTATTAGATGGCGTCTGTGAAACTGATATTTGTTGTGTTTTCCAGGAGGTGTACGAGAGGAACATGGTGATGAAGGGGCTTATCGACCGGCTGCGTAACCTGCAGCACTCGATTCGGCTCATGAAAGGAGGCACCGCGTACCCTCCCAACATCGTCATGGAGAGCATCTAAGATTTAAAAACTAAAGCATGACTTTCCTCAATTTAACTAAAACGCTAGAAGTATTATCAGCGGTTGATGTCGTTATTCATCAGCCATACACAGCAGGCTGTCGCTTTCCTGTGATTTCGAGGAAGGTGAGTTCTCGCTCGAGCGACTGCTGCGACTTCATGAGCTCTTTGGCGTAGGCTACGAGCTGAGTTACAGCGTGTTGCAGGACGCCATTGTCCTTTTCGAGTCCTTCAGCACGCGCTTGGGTCTCAACTGCCGAAGTCTGGCACGAATCCAGACAAGTCTCCAGCTCCTTACACTGCCGAACCAAACTGCAGACCAATCATCAGATTCAAACTGGACGCAGTAGAGAATCATGCGAACGTACTCTGTGCGTTGACAGCGCTCGATCACCAGATCGCGTTTGAGGTTCCAGTTCGCAGATATCGCCTGCTCCTTACGCTTTTCACTACTTCGGAAAGCGCTCACAATGGAGTGAAACTACAACACCACGTAGGGATTATTAACCTCTCTATTTGCCACTTTGAACAAGACTGCGAAGAGGACTGTACGCACCTGTTGTCGAGCAGCAACTACGCTGGCTTGCAGCTCACGATTGCGCTTGCCATACTCACGCAAGGCTCGTCCAAGCGAAACGTCACTACAGACACCGTTAGATGCCGATCCGAAAGCTCACAACTCATTATCGTCACTAACCGATTTCGACTGACCACCATTTGCTTGGTCACGCCCTCCAGTTCGTAGCAGAACCGCGTTAGCGTGTTTTGAAGAAGCGCGAGTCGTTTCTTAGTTGGAATGAGCACTGAAACGAGCTCGCGTTCCGACATCTCCAGCGCTTGAGTGTGTCGTGTCAACACTCGGTATTCATCGAGAAGCTCGCAGTATTTTTCACCACGCTTCTGCAGCATTTGATCTCTTTGTGTAACCTTAAACTTGGTCTGGAGCAAGTCTTCACCTAGCATTTGAGACGTCTCGACCTGTTCTTGGACTTGATGGTAAAGTTTACGGCATCGTGCTTGTTCGAATTCCAACTCTTGTTGCAGCATGATATTGCTCTTCAACAAGTGTGTCGCATGCCTCTGATCCTCGGCATGTTCCGCAGCAAAAGCTCGTTCTTTCACAATCTGCTCCTCTTTGAGCTGCTGGATCTGTTGGTTTTGCTGATCGATCAGTCTAGTCTGTTGCTGTAGTTGTGTGTTTTGCTGCTGAGCAGAAATCTCTAGATCGTTTACGCGTTGCTGCAGCAATTGAGCTCGCATGCTCAGCTCGCCCCACTCCGAGCCGCTCTTTCGCTCTTGTTGGATACTTCGAAGACTGTCCTGTAGAGCGCTCTTTTCGCACTGGGTTTCTGCCGCTAGACGACGAGTCTTATCAAGCTCCTGTTGCAGTTTCTCCCGCGCAATGTGAGCTGCCATTACAGCTTTGCTCCGCACCCGAATGTCTTCACGAAGCACTGCTTCCACCTCTCGAAGTTTGCTAAGCTCAGCACTCAGTCGATCGTTCTTCATGAGAGCTTGTGCCGCCTTCTCGACTGCTTCGTTAACTGCGAGTTGGGACGCAGCGTGCTCACGTGCATGTTGCGCGCCCTGCGTCTCCAACTCCGACCTCAGAGTCGCCATCATGTCTCTAAGACGTGCAGTATCCTTTTGTCCTACGCTGCACTGAGCTCTAGCCTTCCGCAGCTTGGCGTCTTTCTTGGCCAATGCCGCTCGCATGCGCTCCATCTTCTCGCAGATCTTGGCGTACCGCTCGCTGTCCATAGGCAACTCGTCGTCTCGCATGGACAAGACCGAAAAAGCCAAGGACGCCACGCTACTCGCAAGGCTGACATCACTACCGCGTCGTTCCAGTGAAGAACAACCGCTATCGTGACTGGTTGTAGCGGCCAGTTCCTGTCGCAATAGCTCGATCTCCTGCTGCTGCCGCTCGATGACACCAAGCCATTCGGCGGTCTCGCTGTCCGGCATGGGCGGTTCAACGCCGCTTCAAGATGCAAATGTAGCCATGTACGCTAAATCTGCCGAGGGATATTTGCCGGGTCATTTGGGCGGGTGTCGCGTGCTAACCAGTTGATCAGTCGATGTTCGTGCAGCGAAAGCGTCGATATTGCAAGGTCTGCCATCGCCCGTGTTAGCTGAATGCTGTGGCCGGCTGGTTGTGAAGAGGAAGCATCACATGAACTCTCTTGAAGACGAGATTCCAGAGCAGTGACCAGCTCTTTTGGCCCCTTAACCGATCGAAGAGCATCGGGAACTGGGGGCTGATGCTTGAGTTGCTGGAGGATGTCCGCAAAGTTTTCCATGTGAGGACCCGTGAAAACGTGGCAACTGTTGGAAAGCGAATGAGTCAGTCTGCGAAGTCTGCTATAATGAAGAAACGCTACAGGTGTGCACATACCCTGCTCGCAATGGTTCGATGGGGTTGTGCCCACCACGCTGAACGAAAGAGCCTGAAGATAAAGTCTCGCCAGTCAGAGAAGAGCCAAATATCGAGTCAATGTGCAGAGCTCACTCACCTCCAATCACTGCAGTGGGAACAGTGTCGTAAAACAAGTTTGTTTCGCCCTAAAAAGGTGAGAACGAAACGTAAGCTATCCACACTTCACGCTCAAGTGCGAAGCCCGAACACACACTACCATTGCGTCGACAATGAAAATGTCTATAGCGTTTGTTGGCAAGCCATCGCGAGAGCGTAAGCCAACTGACAGTCCAGGGAACTACCAAAAAGCACCAACGTGGTTAACAAAAGGGTTGAAGTGGCCAGGAAAACAAGCAAGCATTTTACCGGTTGATGGATTTGTTTCACAATGGTCGACGTCCGAAGAGGATGACGCGGAATGATCACCGTGAGTAGTTTTTGGTCAAGTTGGAGACGCTTAAGCAGTTCTTTGTGCACTTGAGCCATCATAACTTCCTCGCCGTCGTGCGTACTAGCTGCAATCCATGCTGGTCGAGATCCAATTGCGCGTCGCAATGCGGAAGCTTCGCTCTCATTACTGACCAGACGCGGAGATGCTAAAGAAAAAGTGGACGGTATCAGTCACGATTTACCTTACTTAAGTGCTGCAAGAGGCAAGAACTCGTACCGAACTTAAGATTTAGAGCGGTGAGAGCATTTCGTGCGCCAAGGTGTTCAAAACGTTTTCGATTCTACAGACCAATAGTATCATCACGTCAGTAGAGGCGCCTGCTAGCGATCTGAACAAATGCTTACCTGCTCGTCTTGACAAAGTACCAGTGAGAATGACCCCACGATAGTCTTCGAAAACTCATTCAGCCCCGGCAGTCGCCACAAACGCAGCGACTGAGGAGACATCCGGCCGTTGAGAAGACCGATGCGAATACCTCTTTGTGCAGCTTCAGTGATCAGCGTCGGCCAAATCTCTGACTCGATCCAGATTCCTACACTGCAAAAACCCACAAGAAGAAGCCTTATCAACATGGAACACGCCTCGTGAATGCAGGTAAAGTCACCTAACATACTCAGGTTTCCAGGCTTCATAAAATCGCCAAACGCACTGCTGGTGATCGAGTGGGGCCAAGACGCACACGGCGTCTTCATTCTGTCAGCAGTTCAAACGAGAAGTAAGCCATCGATGTTGTTGTCCCTAATAAACACACCAGTGACAGCTCACCTCTTTCAACCGCTGCGAAAGAACTTGGCGCGCTGCAGTTGTAGTCGTTGATAAAACCACTCGAACTTTCTTCTTCTTCTTCTTCTTGCCCGTCGATAATGCCAACGCTTGGTCCAGTTTGTAACTCAGCGCTAACTCCACGAGTGGCAACGCCGACAAACACTCCCCCACTGAGGCGCCATGGATCCACACTGTGAAGCATCCATCTTCGTAGTTTGCGAGCTCCTGGCCATTGTACCAATGGGCTGTGATAGAAAGACATTGCAGCGACTGTCAGTATTGTGTCAGTCTACTGCTGTTCCAGGCAATTGGGCTTTTTACCTGGTGGTTCACTGTCACCGAAGCGCTCGGCGGTGACGGCGCGTGGCACCAGCCGCTGCAAGTCCTTTCGACGCACATACCAGGACACGAGTGGCATAGATACTTTCCACAGGCTATGATACACGGCGAGCAGTGGCGCTTTGGCCATCAGTCGAGACAGCATTATTACCGATTAGGTTTTAGTTTTATTTGTTTTTAAAAAAAGATTAATCCCCGGAATCGGATTCCTCGACTTTTGGGGAAATTACCGGCCATTACCGGTATTATGGATTGTTTTCAGAAGTCAAACAAAACAGTGCGACCAATAAAATCCAGTAATACCGCAGGATTCCAGCCTAAATACCGCAATAGTTTTACCATGGTTTTACTGTGGGTTATTTGTAAAAACACTGGGTCATTGTTAATTAGTTTTAGTTTGAGTTATTGATCACCAACCGAACAAGTGATCATCGCTGCGTGGTTGCACATGGCAGTCGTTATCACACTCATCAACACGTTTTCTTCAACTTGTGGGAATCAGCAGCAGCGATAGTCAGTGAATTCACTTAAGAAATTGCCACATGGAGCAAACGTCATGTGGCTGCTCGATCGCCTCGGCCTTGCGTCGGCAATCACTCTTCTTTCCAGACCCTACGATAGCTTCCGAGCCGCGCTGATTTTCTCTTCGGGTCAGCCACGGCATCCTACCAAGTGGAAGGCGCCTGGAACGAGGACGGCCGTACCCCAAGCATCTGAGACGATTTTTGTCGCGAGCAGCCTGGATTCCAGTGCGCCAATGTGGCCGACGATTTTTACCACCGCTATGAGGACGACATCAAGCTCATGGTGGAAACCGGGCTGCAGTCCTTTCGCTTCTCCGTGTCGTGGTCACGCGTGATGAACTGGGACCCGGAGACTCGCCGCATGCAGCCTAACGGCCCCGGACTGGTCTTTTATCATGCGCTTCTGGACATGTTGGTCGAAAATGACATCTCTCCAATTCTCACTATCTACCACTGGGACCTGCCCACGGAGCTGCACAACGAGTTGACTCCGCAAGGCTGGGAGACCCCGACATCATCGATCACTTCGTGCAGTACTCGACACTCTTGTACCATGAGTTCGGCGACAAGGTAGACGGCGACCTTCAATGAGCCTCTATCTTTCGTCGTATACGGCTACAACACCGGCCTACATCCGCCGGGTTTTCACGACTCACCCACGCTGGTTTAAAAGGTTGCGCACAACGTTCTCCTCTCGCACGGATACGCCGTCAAAAAGCTCCGCGAGCTCAAGTCCAGCGGCATTATCCAGTCCAAGGCACGCATTGGCATTGTCCTCAATGCAAACCAATTTTACCCGGTAGATGCAAACAATCCGAGAGATGTGGAGGCAACGGAGCGTGCGATGAATTTTGAGTTTGGCTGGTGGCTCCTGCCGATCACCACGGGCGACTACCCTGCGGTCATGCGCGAGCGTGTTGGTGACCGTCTCCCTCGCTTCACTTCCGACCAGGCAGCTATTCTCAAGGGCTCGTACGACGTATTCATGCTCAACCACTACTTTTCACGGGCCGTCACAGACTGCGACTCAGACGCGTCGAACACGCCGTGCTCTTCGCTTCACATGGGTTTCGGCCAGGACAAGGGTGTCGATGACACACACCTCGTACCAGGTTCACGCCCGGGGCTTCAGGACAGCCAGGGCAACAATTACTACAAGTCGTACACGGCCTACCCGCCAGGATACTTGGACACAATCAAGTGGATGCACGCCAAGGATCCGTTGGCAAAGATTCTGCTAACAGAGAATGGCTGGTGCGGAGATGATGAAGTGGACAATTGGACGCAGCTCTGTTTTCTTCAATCGTACACTGAGCAGGTCTACAAGGCTGTCGTCGAAGAGAAGATCCCGGTGATCGGCTACACGGCATGGAGTTTCATCGACAACTACGAGTGGGGCTCCTATGGACCCCGCTTCGGCTTGTACCATGTGAATTTCACGGAGGAAACGGGATCACCGGACTTCGAGAAACCCAAGCCGACGGACTTGCAGCGCATCCCACGTCCGTCCGCCAAGTGGCTCAGTAAGGTGGCGTCCACAGGGTGCCTCGATCAGTTACCGCGCGAAGAAGAAGCCACTGCCATTGTCATGCGTGCTACGGAAAGAGAGGCTCTCTCAATGATCACTGAAACCGCACTTTCAAGCGAGCTACTGTCCGTCGGCGTGGTTATCGCAGTAGTCGGCGTTGTCATGCTTGCAGCTGCAAGGTGGAGGCGTCGGCAGGGATACGCGACCATCCCGCGTTTCTCCTCCTACTGAAGCGGTTTTGATTCACAGTGAGTTGTTTGGAATAAATTCGCCGCCTGAAACTTGAGCACCTGGTCATTAAAAAGAGTTATAAACTAAAGAAATACGAGTATCTTGCTAAAGGAACACCTAACTTTACCTCGTTTCCTACGCTGGTCCAATTCGGCCGGAGTTCGCGAGCGAATAGCTCCACTTTTGTGTCCGCCTTAGACACGATGTTCTTGTCGAAGAAGCACTCCAGTGGTGGTTTCCACGAGTGGCGCATGGGAATGCTCAGGACGATTCGCATCTGCTCACCGAGTCGCTTTCGCAGCTGCTGCTCATGCTCTTGATCCTGTGCGCGGTATCCAACCACCAAAACTTCGACAGGCAGGCGATGTGTCGAGTCCAGTGGAGTAACCAGCTCTCCATTCTTGCTCAGTTTGAGCCAGTACCAACACGCGTGGTAAGTGAAACCCCACAAAGGCAACGCTTGTTCACGAAGATACGTCATGAAACGCGGCCGATTCGTCACCCACACCGCTAGGATGCACTCGTCCGGGTCTGCAATGTGTGGGATATCGATCTTCAGGAGTTCTGTGTGATCGAACATGTCGTAGCGCTTTCCGCGAGACACGCTCTTGTTCTGCCATGGTGGGTCCATCAGGATCACCTTGTGCTTTCCGAGTGCGAGTTGATGGAGCGTTCGCACATCTCGCTGGGCGAAGCTCGATCCAGCTGGCAGAACGACTTTGGCGCCGTTCACTGTACCAACTTGCAGGCAGCCCCTTCGGTTGTGATGGACGTTGCCGTCGTCGAGAATTTCTGCGCTTGAAATCTCCTGCAGCGACTTGAGCACGTCTGGGAGTGCATAAAACTCGGCCTGGAAATTTGGTAGGAAATCCCGCAGCACAAATCGAGTACCACCGAAGCGCTCGTATGCTTTTTGCAGTTCGTTTCGGACTCGATCACTCAATGGAACAAACTTACCCTGTGCTACGAGCTCCTCCAATCGTTCAGTCCGCCTCCGAGCTGCTGTCTCCCGCTTTCGCTGTCGACGCGCTGCGGCTGCAGACATTTCCGCTGAGGTATTCGCAGAGGTCGGTCGGATGAACGCAGCCGATGGGATCTGCAGCGAGTCCTCTCGGAGTGATAGATTCCCCATGTAGTAGCCGTTCACGAGTGCTGCGTGATTCACGCACGACACCTTCGGCTCCATTTTACCGGTAGTAGTAGAATTTAAAAATAGTGGTAAGAAATAATCTACGTAATGTAACGTAAATTACGTGCTAAATAAAATCCGTAAGAGCATCTGTACCGGTAGTGCAATGGGTGCCTTCCAAAACCCATATAAAACGGTTTAATCAGTATAATCGCTAATTTAAAATAAATTTACAAATTGGTTTAATGCGCACCAAAGCGGTTGCTGGACACGACCTTCGGGTTTAGTGCAGCCCAGTCATGTGTTTTATCACGTTGCTACTTAAAAGTCGGATTAGAATTGTTTGATGAGACCAAAATGTGGTCTCACCAAACATTTCATTGTGATTAAACTTTAATGCGCGGCCTTTTATGTAGGTTTGGAAGGCACCCAATGGATTCGTAAATTATAGCGTAGTGGGTGCCTACAAAATATATATTAACCAGGTGGCATATCTGCAGCAGATATGCCCCGACTTATCGGGGCATAAATCTTGTCGGACGATATTTACGTCTCACGAGACTCGCCTAGCCCTAGCGTTATGTCGTGTAGCCATCTTAAAAATTAATCTTGACATTTGTAAAGTTTATGATGACCATCATTCTTCCATCACTCTGTGATCTTAAACGGTTGCATATATCTTCCGACGCGCGAAGTCGTCCCTCACTTTCAATTCTGCCGCCGGAGAGGTAAAGACTCCTCGATTGAAAAAGGTGCGTGTTGACTGCGAGATGGTATTACATTATCAATTGCTATCTAACAGGCACTGTATCTGTAGGACGCGATGCACTTGACCCACTCTTCACTGCACTGGAAGCTTCGGTGCATCAACGACTCCAGCGACGACGAGAACACGCCACCGAACACCAAGCGCAGCAATCTACACACCGCCAAGGACGATCCAAGCTCGAGCTCCAACCGGGGCGAGCTAGTCGAAGGTGACATCGTCTCCACCGGGACGTCGACACCTCCCTGGCTTTCGCCTGGACACTCGAAGAAGTTCACCAGGACGGGGCTGCCAAGGTCACAACCGCCACCAGCAGAGGCAACGGGTCCGCCAGTCACTTCGCTGGCTGCTTCACCTTGTGGTGTAGCGGGATCAGCAAAATCTGCGAGATTGCTGGATCCGACTTCCCACCAGTACCCAGACACCGACTAACGGAGGGGGTCCCCCGATGGTCCGTGATCTGCCGAACTTTTCTCACCTTATGTACCCGTCGGTAGGGCGGGATCTTGCTCCTCTGGTAACTGCAGAGGTGTTTAAGGGGTAGAAGCTTGAATGTCTTGGCGAGACGTGGGGATTTGGTGGAGTAGTAGTGGAAGATCTTCACTCTATGTCCGATGTAGGGTCCAGATCACAAGCGAGTCCTTCGAGCTTGTAAGATCTGGCGGTCTTGATCTGAGATCTGACCGTAGGGTTACCTTGCGGGTGTGTTCCCTTGCCATTAAGTTCCTTTTCGTCGTACTTGCCGCTTCCTATAGCGGGATCTTGAGAGTTGAGAGGCGATAGGTATACCCAGCCAAGTAGTAAATCTGGTTAACCTTAGATCTGCACTCGTAGGATAAGCTCACTAGGTGGTATGATCTGGCCAATATATTATCCAGGTATCACAACCAACGCTAGATCTACTATATCCAACCTTCTATTATCCCGTACGGCCAAAGTAATCCGGTTTCTCGGAAGCAGGAAGGCACTTGTGAAGTACAATGCAAATTCGTCTCTCATTTAAAGGTTAAGCCTTTACCAGCCTGGATCTCTATCTCATCTGCCCTTTACTCGTCAAATCGTTTGCCAGGCCTGGCTACTTGTCCTTTCTCTCCTTGGTCCATCTCCCCAGCTGTATCCACACCTGACTTCTCTAGATCCGTGGCACAATCATCGTATCGTGGCCAATCATAGAGCCACCCCCAATCATAAATACCCCCGATCAGGAATATGTATGGATCTTGGTTTCAAGTCCTGGGCTTATATTGCCCAGATATTCATCTTACTCACTCGGATCTCGGGTCTCAGATCTCGGCCCTTGCGGTCTTCCACTTGGGTCCTAATCAGCCTCGTCGCCTCCCGCCCAAATCGTTATAGCTTCTGCCCCGATCCATCATCCCCGAATCAAGATCCTTGTACTCGAATCGACCATGTCATTAATCTCCAATAGTGTCCAGCTGTCGCTTCCCATCTTCTCATTCTTCGAAAAGTGCTTTACCACAGCCGCCTCCTGCGCTCAGTTGTCGCCGTCCAACGGTGTCACTCCGCGCACCCATCATCGTTCTCACTTCCTCAATTGAGTCCTCAGGCTCACTCCCATGGTACCACCCAAGCGTACCGGCCGAAGCGACGGGCGTCGCCTTCCGTTCCGGCTTCGTCTGGTTCGTCCTCGTCTCCGCCTGCCTCGGTGGAGAATCTACGTTCTTTCGTCCGGGCGCTCTCCAATCAGGTTAACACCTTGACGGCAGAGCTACAGACAGCGACTTCTGCCCGAGATCTTGCTCGTCGGGAGCGGGATGCTGCACTCAGCAAGCGGTCGTCGCCAGCGAGGACCTCGACTACCGACACCCAGATCCGCAATTTCCGGCAGCAGATCCACGACCAAGCGATGGAGATCCAGGGCTGGGAACATTGGAGAGACTCCAAAATAGGGATCTGTGTCACCAGGCCGAAGATCAGGCGTCGAAGCTGCGCGAATAGGGATCTGTGTCACCAGGCCGAAGATCAGGCGTCGAAGCTGCGCGAGCTGGAGCGGCGCCTACAGCGGACGTCGAATCCGGGATCGGCTACAAGATTCCAACGACCATCTTTTTCGTGAAGTCCAAGAAGCTGGATCTGAGATCGAGGAACTCCAGTCGCGAATCCACGACTTAGAGAGGGAACTGGATACCGCCATGTACACCAATCAAGCGTCCGAAGGGAGCTTGTAGCGGGTTCGCGACGAATTGCGGACGACTCAGGAAGAAATCGTGACACGTGACTACGTCAGCGCTGTCAGTGGTGGATCGTCCCATGGATCCGTGTGCGGTACCTCCTCAGGCCCCAATCCTGGGCGAACACCCTCCGATCCTAAATCTCCAAGACCGACTCAGGCTGGATCTGGGCTGACGCTAGCCCAATCCGAGATCACTCGCTTGACCAAGGAATTTCAGGAGATCCGAGTTTCAGCTTCGAAGGTGACCGCCGAACGTGATTTGGCGCGGAGCAAGCACGTCCAGGCCGTCGATGAACTCAAGAGGTTGCGAGATCGGATTAAAGTCGTTGAGACTGAACGTGATAACGCAGTTGTCTCCTGGGGCAAAGCCACTCGTCAGCATACGGAACTGGAAGTCTCGATCCGCAAGCTAAGTACGTAACCTCACCTCGATCCCGGTATCCTGGATCTCGAACTCACTCGTCTTTCTGATATAGATGATCAGAGTTGAAAACAGCTCAGAAGGCCTCGGGTCAATTACAAAAGCAGTTGACCGAGATCCAGAAAGCGTCATGACGATTTAATCCGGGATCATAACCGCACTCATCACCAACGGGACGCAGCTCTTCTCCGACTGGAGCAAGTCGCTGTTGCTGCCACAGAGCCGATTCTAGTACAGGGCGCGCCCGATCTAGCGGTGGATCTAGCTGCCGTTGCTAAATCGGGCGTTCACATAGCAACGTCGATGACGCCCCCTTCCAATCAGGCTAAATCCTCCGAGTCAGCAGCTTCCGGCGCTTCTTCTTCAGCTGCGTCGGATCTACCTTTGGCCCCAGCTTGAGTGTCTAAACTTCTGGGAGTTTACGTCTTGATTTGACCTCTGTCTCAAGTGCTGGATCTCCAGCTAGGATCTCAGATTCGACGGAGCCAGATCCTGATCTGGCCTCGTCCAAGCGTCTACGAAGTGGACCTCCATCTCCCGCCTCAGGTCCTCAGCGTCCGCCGAAGCAGCTGCGTCCACTCTCCTCCAGTCCACGCAGTGTTGGAGATGCCATTCCAGCAGGTCTTTCGCCTGGCGAAATCGACGATGACGGAGGTGCAGACGACCATGCGCATCCGGATCCTACCGACACCGATCCGGCTCAATCTCAATCCCTGGCCTCCAAATCCAAAGGTAGGGGCGTCAAATCCAAAGGCAAGGCTAAAAAAGCACTTGCGTCGAGCGGTCTATTCAGCAGCTCCGAGGACAGCAAGGAGGATGAGGATCCCAAGGGCGATCCCAAATCGGGGCTCAAATTCCAGGCCCAAGCCAGGGCTAGCTGCAAGACCATGGAGGATGTCTTCGGTAGCTCGGATGACGACGACAACGACGGGGCCACTGAAGATCCTGTGGATGCCCAGATTGCGGACGAATTGTTGGAAGAAGACACTCGGCATGCTCTTGCCCAATCTCGATCGGCAGCCCGACGTCATGCTCACTCCGCTCCGGTTCGCCATTCGGCTGGATCTGGGGTCAGCGGACCTGGGATTTCGGCGGCAGATCAAGCTGCGACCGACCTCAGCCAATCGAATCCGACTTCTCCTGCTAGGTCCATTTCTACTTGATCTGCCTCTGGATCGACACGTTCTCCGGCCACTCCGGCCAGATCCGGTTCAGCGGCTGGTGGATCCAAACCGAGAGCAGACTTGTCAGACGTATTGCCTGAGCAACCGTTCGGTCCCGATGACGCATTCATACCTGGGCGATCCAGATGTCGAACTCTTACTATCTCCGAAATCGCCCCCTGGGCCGCGGAGAAACTAAATCGCGTGGCCATCATCTCTATGAAGGTCACTCTCTTGTTTCCAGATCTGCCACTGCGGTCAGGTTGGCTCTTTCCTCGTGATGCTGTGGAGATCCCGATGACTGAGTTCCGTGATGGTCTCATCGACCAGCCCAACATCGAAGCTCTCCGAGCGGCAAAACCCTGGAAGGCATTGGCGAATCCAAATCGGATAATCAGTTTTCGCGCCGATGTAAAAGGTTGTCTTGGATCTTTCATTCACCTCTATGTCCAGTTTGAAGAAACTTATCTCGATGCGATTTGTGAAGCACCCACAGGTTTCCAATCTCCAAGGGCAAACTGCGAGATCTACCGTGGATGGCTTCATTCAACAAGCAGCGGAACAACCATCGCAGTCACGCTGGGTCCATGTGGAAGAGTGTTCTCGTAGTCCTGATTTATGCGATGCAGGAAGGTTGGTGTGATTTGGATATCCTCCTGGACTTCTTCTTCCTCCACCTACCGACGCGTGGCGACAAAGTGACTTGGTACCCCTGATCCGAGGCCCGTAAGGCCAACCTGGCGGATCCAAATCTCAATCGTCCTGAACCAACTACCCTGTTGGAAGCTTTGCGTGAAACTGACGCGGCAGAGCCATGGCGTAATCAATATCTGGATGATTTGGCCCGCCATCTTGCCAATCAAGTCCATCGCCTGACCGGCAAGCTTTCCAACGTCAGAGTCGCTGGATCTGGCGGAACCGCCACCGTCACTTTGTGATCTGAGCTCTCCACATGTTCAAGATGCCGGATCGCACCTCAACCACTCGGATTGGGCCCAGACACTCCCCTCCTTTGCCAGATCTCAGCCTCGGTAGTAACTTGTGATAGCGTAATGTAGGTAGATCTCGTCAACTCATCGTTTAATAATACATACTTTCCAGATTCCCTCTTGACATTAATAGGTCCGTGATCTGATCGTGACACTGCCCGACATCCCGAGATCTAGAGTCTTCGCCTCCAGATCTGAGTTTCTCCTTCTCGGATCTTGCATATTCCACCCCGATCTTGCATGTACACTCACTAGAATGCATGAACATAAATGCCCGTCCTCCGATCCACAACCTCCTTGTGAATCCTTCCACATATCCTCTATTAGCGTGACCAACTCACACAAGTAGACCCCCCTAGGGCTATTCTTCATGGGATTGCATCACGCCGAACCGATTCCGGTTCGTGTGATCCCGCAAGATCTCATACAGCAATGCTCCACAATTCAGATCTGCCTCATCCACCCAGCTCGGTTCGTCATATCCACGCCAGTGGACTAAAAATTCGCGATAGATCCGACCAAATCGAGTTCGCTTGTCGGTCGCATATTTGTGATCTTCTCCACTTCGAACTCGTCGAATCCAAGATCTGGGGTCCAGTTGTCTTCAGGTAGCAGGATCTCGTCGCGATCTCGTTCATCTACCGCCAGCCGGTTCTTGGGCCGATCTGGGTACTCCTTCACCAGCTTTAGTTTGGACACACGCACGATCGAGAATAGATGTTTTTTTTGGGGGGGGTAGTCAGTTCCACGGATCTCGATTTCCACCGCATGTTCGTCGATCTTGTCCGCTACTCGGAATGGTTCATGCCACAGGTGAGCTAGTTTACGCGCGTAGCCTTCCTTCACTCGATCCAGGTATAGCCACACCTGAGATCCGGCCAGGATCTGGTGTGGACGAGCCTCATCGTTGTGTCGTCCAGCCCGATCTGCGATCGCCTCCTGTAATCGGCGGCGGACCTGGGATCTGCCTTGCTGGTAGTGCTTCTGGATCTGGTATCTCCACCGGCTTGGGTCTCGATCTCGCCTCTTGGTGCTGCCTACAGGAATAGTAGCTTCAAGAGTGGATTTGGGATTCCATCCGTGGACCAGATAAAAAGGGGGTATCGCCTCGGATCCGATCTTGGGCCGTGTTAATTGCGAACGTAAGCCGCTCTGCGTACTCGTCCCAATCTCGCTGGTCGAGATCCTGAACGTACATCTTGAGCGCTCTCGTAATCGTCTGAGCCATGCGTTCCGCAGATCCGTTAGCTTGAGGTCGGTATGCAATCGTGGCTCTATGTCTCTGCCCCAAGATCTTGTTAAACGCACGAAAGAAATCCGACATAAAACCTGGTTCACGATCATGCCGGATCATCTCACTGGCACCAAATCTGCGAAAGACACACTCCTCATACGATTCGGCGATGGTCTGGGCCATTCTGGACGCACTTGCCTTTGCTATCACATACCCCGTGAACAGATCCACCCATATCAGCAACTCCGTGTGCCTTTGTAGGATTTAGGTAGTGAAGGGATATGATCCATGGCGATGATCTGGAAAGGATAGGCCGCTTGGACGTTTCCCGGCGATTCGCCCGAGATCGTAGGCCTACCTTTGCCCGTCTCGCAATCCACACATTCACCAACATAACGTTGTACACTCTTGTACAGTCCTCTCCAGTGGAACCGATCTCGGATCCGCTGATAAGTACGACCAATAGCTTGATGTCCACCCTCCAATCTGGCATGATAGTGATGTAAGATATCTTGATGTAGAGCTTCTGGCATCACCAGTCGCATCAATCCATCGCAATCTTCATCGGTCCGCTTTGTGGGGGGACAATAGAAGAGTAGATCGTTCAGACCCACCTCGTAGTCGGCAACAATGAGACTAAAAGATTTGGCCTCTTCTCGACTAAGCTCCGACACATCTCCCACTAGGTATCTCTTCAAGTTCGAGATCCACGCCTCCTCGTCTTGCGCCTCCTGGATCCGATCAATCCGGAACCCTCTCACATACTCTTCCTGCAAGAACTGGGGTGTGGACGTTGTCCTAGCCCTAAATCGTGTGGTCACAGCTGAGATCTGCGCGTTTTGGCCCTCAGATCGCGCCACGATAACCTCTCCCAATCGATTTAGCGTGACGAGATCTCGATAGTCGGATTCCTCCTCAACTTCAATCCCACATTGGCTTTGCAATGCCACACTCGCTAGGCTGTCTGCACTGGCGTTCCAATCTCTCTTGGCATGTACCAAATCATGATCTGGTCATTGTTGGACCAGATTCAGTATCTTTTGCCTCAGCAACATCAATCCCGGTGCCTTGCAGTCGATCTCACATCGTACCTGCCAGATCACCAGATTTGAATCACCACAGATGACCACTCTCTTCGGATCGGCCTTGACCAGCAGATTCAGACCTAACAGCAGCCCATGGTATTCGGCTTCGTTGACTGTGAGTCCATCGGCGTACGCAGATCGGGCTTTCACCACCGCCCATTCGGGTAATTTCCACAGGATCGCACTGTAGGCGCTTCCCCCACGTTTCACACGTGCGGATCCATCAAAACTCACCACATATAGATCTTCGTCGGGTTGAACCGTCGGGATCGGAGCCTGGATCTGACGCCTGGGTTCCTTCTTGGGCGCGATCCGAATTAGCACTTCGTCCATCTTGGATCGGGGCGTGACGCTTGCTGCGAGAGTTCCCAGGATCTCGTCTTCTCCCTTGGAGCACTTCACAATCTCCAATGTCCATAGCGAGAGCAGAGCGGCCTACTGACCCAGGCGTGCTTGGAGACGGGTGATTGGAAAAGCCAGGTCAACGTAGAGTGGTGGATCAGGATCCGGATAGGTCGTCCCACGAGCAAGTTGTAGTTAGACCCAAGACTCACAGAAGGGCGAGGATCTCCTTCTCCACCACACCATAGTTGAGCTCGTTAGATTTGAGCGTTCGACAAACGAACGTGACGGGATGATAGATCTCGTCGTGTTTCTGCATCAGAGGTGCCGAAACGGCCCAATCACTTGCGTAAACGACCACCATAGCTTGGCGATCCGGATTGAAGTGGCGAAGGATCGGGGTTGTCGCGATCTTGTTTTTCAGCTCAGTGAACGCTCGGTGGGCTCGGATCCATCGAGATTCGATACCCTCGAGAGGGTCTTTGCTCAGATCAGACGAGTCCACGTCCGGACCCTTATGATCTGGACCCTGATTCAGCTTCACTTCTTCCGGATCCAAGGTCTCCGACGTCAAAACTTGCTCGAGCTTGGTCCGCACGTCCGATTTGGCCATCGCAGCAAAATCCACCTCTCGTAGTTCATAGAGTACAGCAGCGAAGATTGAGTAATCCTCGATGAATCGACTGTAACAATTCAAGCTACCCAGGAATGACTGCATGGCTCGGAGCGATCCCGGGAAAGCTAGATCTGTCAACACGACCAGATCTTTCGGGTTCGCCTCCAGCCCATCCTTCGACACCCGATGACCTAGATAGTTCACTTCGCGCATTCCCCAATAACTTTTCACCACACTGATCGAGAGATTCCACTTATTGCATGCCTCCAGTAGAACCTTCACTCGTTCGCACAGCTGATCCCACGAATCCGCTGGAATTAGGATATCGTCAATGTAGGATCTTCGTTCAAGGACTGACGGCGTACCAGGATCTTCAGGTTCGCCCGCTTCAAACGGGTCTTCACTGTCAGAATCTTCACCCGATCTTGGGATCCCGGTGAACCCATATAGCGCATTATCGACCAGACGTTGATAGATCTGAGGTGCATTCTTCAATCCGAAGAGCATCCGATTCCACTCAAAGAGCCCGAACGGGGTGATGAAAGCCAAGATCGCACGAGCCCGATCCGTCATAGTCACCACCCCGAATCCACTTGCAATGTCCAACGAACAATACCAGAGTACCTTGTCGAGATCTTCCAACAGGTCGTTAATCAGGGGCATAGGGTAGATAATCAACCTTGTCAGACTATTAAACAGTCGGTAATCAATACACAATCGGATATCCTCTCCATTCTTCTTGACAATGATCACGATCGGGGATGCCCACGGCGACGTCGAAAAGTTGATGATCTTGGCTCGCAACAGTCCTTTTATCAGATCTGACAGCATTTCACGAAACTGGGGCGCCACCTTTCGCACCTTTTGGGCGATCGGCTTCGCGCTACCGGCATCGATATCGCATCTGACCCCACGCGCCGGCGGCGGCAGCGCGTTGCCCTTGCCAATTAGCAGATGCCGGCTATTCCAGATCTCCTGGCGTAGTTTCTCCACTTTCGCAGGACGATTTGCGCATGGATCTAGCTGAATATCTTCGATCTCCACTTCTTCTGTTGTTAATTGCACTTCAGGGATTACGTCCATGTCATCTCCGATATCTTCCGCATACAGATCGCCACCTTCATGATAGCAGATCTGTGCATCCTTCATCTCCTTCAACTTCGCTGTTCAATCTTGATCTCGATCGGCGTTAGCCGGCTGCATACCACGGTCGGGATCCAGATCTGACTCTTGTTCTTTCACGACGTCCGATTGCTCTAGTCGCAGGAGTGGCGGATCCTCCGATGTCAGATGCTTCTTCTCCTTAGGGATCTTCACATCCAGTGGCGGATCCGGGTCCGACGGCGACGTCTCTTGTGGAGACTCTTCCGCCGCAGAAAATGGATTGGAATCTGGCTTCAGCTCACCCGATTCTGACCCAGGTGGCACTGATACCTGCTCGCATTCCTCCCCTTCCTTCGATACTTCAGAATCTGAGATATCCAAAGGCAGATCCCCGGCTGACGTCTTTTGCTTCGCCTGCGCCACCATCACCGGAGATGATCTGGGGACTCTGGCTGATGTAGTCCCTGGATCCGACAACGAACCTCCTGCATCTTCGCGGTACTTCTCCACGATTTGCGATCTGGACTCTACCGACTCCAGATCCAGATAGGGGTCGTCGTGATCGCCCTTCGGTACATGAGATCCGGCCATTACGACCTTGATCGTAGTCTGCCGGTCCCTCTTTAGTATCATACGCGGCGTGGGATACACCGGTTGCTCCACAAGGGGTCCGATCGGCTCTTCTTGCAACTCGCTTGACGTCTCGGATTTGATCTCGGTAGTCGCCTCATAGTCCAGATTCTGCCACTGTCGATAGCGACGAGATCCAATCGACACATATCCTGGGCGCCTCGGTACTCCGTCCGCTGGCAGCCAGCGACCAATTTCCTGATAATGATCTAGCAGCAACCTCCGATCACTGACGTTCGTGATCTGAAGATACTGAGATCGGCCAGATCCTTGGACCACCGTAGGCACCCACTTCTCGCCTCGTGTGACCCATAGCTTCTCGCGATCTGTCCACTTCAGACGCTCAGGCAACTCCCACACTTCTCCAGGCTCGATCCAAGTCGTTTGATCTGCCCTCACGATCCTCATCTTGGTACCACACAAGGGTCGACGTCCACTAAGCTGGATCCGCATCTCGTCAGGGAAACACATAGTCCCGTCGGCCAGATCCAGCCCCAGCCCGGCAGGTACCATGAAGTCCATGCCTAGGATCGCGTCTTGGCCAGCTAGATCCCGACCCAGACCTCAAACCAATACACTAGGCACCCTGCCAGCGTGATCTTGATCCGAGTCCTCCCATTCGTTCTGTGTACACCTTCTCCGATACCAACGCAGTCTTGGATCTGGCTTCGGTCGATCTGGCACCCCACCTTACGAGCAAAGTTGGTGTCCAGTATAGACACTTCGGCGCCACTATCCAGAAGCATGATCGCCTTCTAATTGTTGATCTTGCCTCCTACCTTGGTCTGTCGAAACCATTTCCCCGGAGCGTGATAGTTCCAATATCCACGGGACTCCCCAGGCAAAAGATCCATAGATTCGACCTCAGATCCGCGGACTTCCGCGATCCGGCGGATCTTGGGAGGTTCAGTGACGATCTCACCTTCAGGGGGTGTAAGCCATCGATCTTGATCCTGCTGCTTCCAAAATCCCTGGTCTCACCGAGATGTAGATCCAAGGTCGATGAGACCTCGGATCTAGCATATTCATCGATTCGATTGAGACTTGAGATCTTGACAACAGACATCCCATGCAGATCACGTGTATTATCGACTTGATCTCGTATCTTGCTACCTTGATCTAGCGACATCTTGTTCCCAAATGCATAAATGCAGTACCTAGAACGCTCGGCTCGTACCGGATTCCAACCCGGCGAGATTCCTAGTTTAACATCTTCTCCGCTTCCTCTGGTAGCAGTCCTCCATGCTTGGCTGAATTGAACCACTGGCGGATCTGATTGTAGAATTCCTCCATTGGACATTTACCAGCATCGTGGATCTCGCCGCACCCGCGGCACACATAAAAGCAGTGATCGCCTGGATGTCCTCTCCGGCCGCACTTCTCGAAGATCAGATGTTTCCAACATCCGGCGTCCGTATGCTTCCTCGAACCACATTATTGACAGCGGATCTGCCCTGCCCCATCTCCTTGATCCCGAGATCCGTAAACTCCGCGGTCTCCAGAAATCAGATCAAGCTTCTTCGAGCTGCCTCCTGCCTTAATCACACGATCTTCGGCGGCAGCTATGCAGATCCGGCGGTAATCTTCAATGTCGGAGTTGGATCCTTCAGAATCAGACTCGGATCCTGAGTCGGGCGCTTGGATCTTGTGCACTCGTCTCGCTGGGGCTGTGGGTACTGGAGCCTTTTACCGATACTTGCCAGATCCAGCTGCTGTCTTCTTCTGACGATGCTTGGCGCGATCCAACGCACGTAGCACTTCTTCGAGCTCGTCCGCATCCGGGAGTCGTGACAGTGTCAGCCGATCGGCGAGATCTGGGTCTCCCAATGTCTCAATAATATGATCCACATGTTCCCGCAGTACCTTCGATCCCCCATCCTTGATCTTCAACTGAGATTGCCGAGATCCGGACTCGCTGGATCATAGTCGAGCCATCTGTGCCGACTGCCGTCGTGGCTATAGCTGCAGGAGCGGATGACGGCAAGTTCAAGTCATCTGGGTCGTATTCATCCTGAGAACTGTCTCCTTCAACCGATTCCATCTCCACGTCGCGCGATCCGGGATTGATCGGCGCTGTTGTCGTCGAGGGTGCAGCGATCGCGTCTCGCTCTGCCAGGAACCGGGCCATTGCTGCTTGAAAATATCGCTGCAGCGATCCAGTCGACCCGTCCGACGTTGCGGTCGTCGTCACCTGATCTGGCACTGTCGACACCTCCTTTGCACCGTTCACACGGGATCAGCTAGCAGATCTTTGGGCAGAACTGGCTTGCTCTTCGTTCGATTCAGTCACATCGTAATTCAGCGGCGCTGGGTCCAGCCTTTGGGACTTAGCCCGCGTCTTCAGCTTCGACGCACCTGACGGTCCCAAACTCATACGCCGTGGCTCCGACGAGGTGTCGGATTCGTCCTCCGCAGCCGAAGCGTAGTTGGACGACGCGGTCTGGCTGATCTGGGGTGAAGCCATCGGATCTTGGACCCTCTACGCTTCGCCGGCGATGATCTTGACTCGAGCGAAGAGATCCTGAGCTGCTGACTGGATCACATTCAGATCAAGCTCGAAGAGGGCTTCGGCGTCGAATGCTCCCGCCACAATACCTGCACCCTTGAGCAGACGTAACAGATCCGTCACCACCGTGAGCTTGTTCGTCGTCTCTACCGGAGCCAACACCGGAGTCTTCGGATCCTCGATCTGTTCGAGCTCCTAGACCTTCATGATGGGATCTCGGTGCAGGAACTCGCGGAGTGCCTTGTGCCGGTATACAAACTCCAAATCTCGAGTGGTCCAGGTCGATTTCGATCCGGATCAGTCTTCTTCCTCGGATCCTGGAGCTTTCATCGTCGCCCGCGTAGTCTTCGTTTCTTTCGGATCTTCGACTAGCGGGCCTGATCTCAGGTACGGTGTTGACTTAACAGGTGAATCAATAAATGAATACCGTTTTGCCTTCACTTTCTCTTCGTTGTTTGTTAGCGGATCTTGACTTGCGTCAAGATCTGCAGGAGTCCCCGAGGGGACTTGGGGAGGATAGAGAGGTTTCTATTCTAGATCCGGATCCGGATCTAACTCTCTTCCGTCGACAGAGTTCCTCCCAGCACTCTGTCGATCCGCGGATCTTGCTTCATTCAGCGGCGTCGACGTCGATCCGACGTCCACCAACGCTTGATTCCCCGGTTCAATCTTCACTTGAACATCTTCTTGGGACTCACGGTGAAATCCCGAGTCACCAGAAGATCCGGGCACGTGCACCATTGTGATATAGCGGGATCAGCAAAATCTGCGAGATTGCTGGATCCGACTTCCCACCAGTACCCAGACACCGACTAACGGAGGGGGTCCCCCGATGGTCCGTGATCTGCCGAACTTTTCTCACCTTATGTACCCGTCGGTAGGGCGGGATCTTGCTCCTCTGGTAACTGCAGAGGTGTTTAAGGGGTAGAAGCTTGAATGTCTTGGCGAGACGTGGGGATTTGGTGGAGTAGTAGTGGAAGATCTTCACTCTATGTCCGATGTAGGGTCCAGATCACAAGCGAGTCCTTCGAGCTTGTAAGATCTGGCGGTCTTGATCTGAGATCTGACCGTAGGGTTACCTTGCGGGTGTGTTCCCTTGCCATTAAGTTCCTTTTCGTCGTACTTGCCGCTTCCTATAGCGGGATCTTGAGAGTTGAGAGGCGATAGGTATACCCAGCCAAGTAGTAAATCTGGTTAACCTTAGATCTGCACTCGTAGGATAAGCTCACTAGGTGGTATGATCTGGCCAATATATTATCCAGGTATCACAACCAACGCTAGATCTACTATATCCAACCTTCTATTATCCCGTACGGCCAAAGTAATCCGGTTTCTCGGAAGCAGGAAGGCACTTGTGAAGTACAATGCAAATTCGTCTCTCATTTAAAGGTTAAGCCTTTACCAGCCTGGATCTCTATCTCATCTGCCCTTTACTCGTCAAATCGTTTGCCAGGCCTGGCTACTTGTCCTTTCTCTCCTTGGTCCATCTCCCCAGCTGTATCCACACCTGACTTCTCTAGATCCGTGGCACAATCATCGTATCGTGGCCAATCATAGAGCCACCCCCAATCATAAATACCCCCGATCAGGAATATGTATGGATCTTGGTTTCAAGTCCTGGGCTTATATTGCCCAGATATTCATCTTACTCACTCGGATCTCGGGTCTCAGATCTCGGCCCTTGCGGTCTTCCACTTGGGTCCTAATCAGCCTCGTCGCCTCCCGCCCAAATCGTTATAGCTTCTGCCCCGATCCGTCATCCCCGAATCAAGATCCTTGTACTCGAATCGACCATGTCATTAATCTCCAATAGTGTCCAGCTGTCACTTCCCATCTTCTCATGTGTCGAAAAGCACTTCACCACATACACATCCATGGCCATGACGGATGAACGGAAGTATCACCCGCGCGAAAGGCGGTTGCTAACGTTGATGTACGCAACGCGCCGGGTATAATGGTCGATGGAGCGATGACCCGTGTGTAGTGCGCGAAGACACACACAACTGACCAGGTATCGGTCGAGGCAACGTACGCAGTCGCAACTGTTGCCGCGCCGAGTATGGTACCGTGGTGGTAGCTGCTTGCACCACTATGATTTAGTACTGCATGAGTACTTGGCGTCAATGCCGGACGCCAACGCCGCAGTGGCATGGTGCTGGGATGCACCCCATCTGCGGTTGAGTACCATCGTGGTACGTGGTTTTGATATCAGACACCATCTCGCATGTGGTATGGCGGCCGTATGCCTCACCACGCTGTAGTACCGTCGAGGTACACGGTGTCGCTTGCGGACACCAACGCCACTGTGGCATAGTGGTATGGAGGCAGTATGCCCCACCACGATTGAGTACGGTAAAGGTACATGGTGTCGATGTGAGACAACTACGCGTCGTTGGTATGGAAACCACACGCGACGGGGCTTGACACAGCTCCGTCTGCAAAGGATGTGCCCTTGCCGGACCTAAGGCATGGTCCAAGGTGAGCTGAGAGCTCCCTCCACTGTTGGACAGGTGTTGCCCTGATCGGTGTTGCCCCTCGCGGGAGACACCGTGCTCCGGACGCGTTCGCGAGGACTGTCGTGTCCTCCGGTGCGAGCTATGTGCGAATGCCACACGTTCGGATGCTATTGCACCCCGTGCCAAAGCGCTGTGCGTGCTCTAGCACAGGAGCTGAGGCAGCTCTGAGTGGTGGCTTTGCCGCCAACACAGTTGTGAGAGTGGGGATGCCGGTCCCAGTGTGCTTTGAGAGCATAAATCACTGTGGGCGTGACTGAGAGCCGCGCCAGCCGACTGGTAGCTCGGCGTGAGAATTTTACCTTTGGGTGTTTTAATTCTCTGACTTCGGATTGGAGAATCAGATGATTCTCAGCTAAGTGGGGGAGGATGTAACGGGGTACAGCCCAAGCGTACCCTTGTTACATGAAGAGTAATTTGTCACTCTTTCTGGTACATGGTACATGGTACCAGAGGCTCACTGAGCCAACCATTGGATATCTACATAGCTTCACTATAGGTGACTTCTAGTTTGTATGAGAGCTCATGCTTAGTTTACCTATAAATATAGCAGTTTTTAATCTACTCTTCTAAGTAGCAAACCGTTCCCTTTGAGGCCGGGAACACGTGAACTGACGTTCACTTGGGTAGTAAATACCCGTAAGCACTTCCTCTGTGCAAGGTGCTGTGTGACCCCGCCACACCTGTAGTGACGCATCTCCTGTATCGCAGCCGCAGCATCTGCATTGCTGACATACGTTCGTATTACTACAGTAACCACATGCAAGTACATGTTACAGTGTGCACCATAAAAAAAAATATGTTCCCAAAATTCCGGTCTAATTTACCTTAAAAAAGGCATTTTAGCATTAGTGAGCTATTGATGTATTACGACTTGCGCCCATTTATTCTGACAGTGACAAAAGTCTGTGCTCATATGTGTTATTGCGTACCGGACGGGGGTCCGGGGATCGCAGGAAGTTCACAGGTCGAAGAACTGTGCTTCGCCGTCGGCTTTTGAACTGTAACTCACAAAAATCGGGTACCTACTAAAGCAACAAATGTTCAGCAATTTAATGTTCCGGATCTAATCTTTAAAGTAGTGTTCCAAAATTGAATAAATGATCTCTTTGCAACAATCCAAGTTTCTATCTGATACTAAAACATGATTATGCGGCGATTTTACTCTGAAACCAAATGCACATTCTTATCTAAGCGCTGATTTTCATTCAGTACGTCTTTTGAGGGGGCTCTAACCAATAGGCAAGTAAAATTTAATGGTTTCGGTGATAGTAGCGCTGTGAACTTGTGATACTGTACCGCAATTATAATTTTGATCGAGGTCGTGGATTTGGATCTCCAGCCGACCACACCTTGAACAAAGCGTCTTGCCTTGAACTTTGTAGACTGTCAATCTGAGGCACACAAGAGCAAATTTTCACTGTAAGAGTTTGTGCGCTGCCTTGCGTGAGCTGGTGCTAGCTAAATACGACTCTTTCAGTACATTTCGCGCTATTTAAAGATGCCTACTTTAGTATCTGATATTCTCTCTAATTCTGGAAACGCTTCCGTTTTTTGCCCATTTGAAATCTGCCACAACACACACAGGTATAGCTGCGAGTCTAGTTTAGCTGTGGTCCTCTCCACAAACTGGTTTACTTTATTTCAGTAAATATCGGCTAATCGCGGCGGGCGCTAAGTGTCACCCGCTGTCTCCGGTATAGACAGAACCTCGTTTCCTGGTACAGTCACACCTCCTGATTTGAACCTCTATAAGTGACCACGTGCTCTTTACTTGAATACAGTCTCTCAACGCAAACGAGACTATATGAGGTTCATTATACCAGACTCTCTAACTGACTAAAACGCTCTCTATTCGCTAAATGACAGTCAGGGTCGGAGGTAAAACTCTCTCTATCTGGACAGGTGATCGTTCGCCAGCTCATCGAATCCTCCTCATTTTTAGTATTTCTTTTTTCAACAGAACCCCCCCCCCCCCGTTGTTTTATTGGTGGAAGTGTTCGTGCTCTAAAAGGCAAAGCTGTTCAATTCTATAAGAGCAAAAAATAACATGGATGACTGCCCAAATATTTTTCGAGTGAGTATTAATACAAAATTTCAACTTGAAGATGGCTACTCAAAATCGCAAGGTCCTGCTGCTCTTTGACAATGCCCCAAGCTGACTGGGATTGACGTTTATGAGAACGTTGACGACTATCCAGACATCGATTCAGATGCCGAAGTTCACGAGCCTATAGACGTTAACTCCAGCAGCAACTCTCTTGATGAAGACGATAGTGACAACCAAGAACAGGAACCAGTACATGCATCAACAGCTCTTGCGTACTGCGTCGAGCTTTCAGTGTTCCTGTTTCAATGCGAATTGGACACTAAAGACCACAGAGCATGCTGCAATTTTTGACGAAGCTGGTGCGAACGCAAGTGGTGAAGCGTAGGCGACAGCGGACACTGGATGCAAGATGGATACATGTAGCCATTTCTCTATCTGACCAGTTCTATAAATGAAAAGACATTTTCCCCCGAACCAATCGGGCGTCATTTATAGAGGTGTGCCTGCAGTGCTTCGTAGAAGCGCTTAGCAGCTCAACGAGGATTAATTCGACGATAGCTGTTATGTAATGCACACCAATTCAATTCATATTTTGTTCAATTGAAACGTTTTATCAATATAAAAAATCGCATGTTTTCTTAGAAATCATGTAAATGTGGAGATATTTTTCGGTGGAGACACAACGTCTAAACCAGGTTATCAATTCCTAAAGCTGAAGTACAGAGAAGACAGAAGTTGACTAGTGACTGACAAAATGGCTTCACTTTAGAAATTCCATTGGAGAGTGCACAGCGTAGATGAAGGAATTCATCTCAGGAGCGGCAGGTATGATATCACGACGAGCATCGATGTGTTCGGCGCCTCACGAACTTAATTATGCAAAAATGGTGGGGGGGGGGGACGTCGCATCGGCAAATATATCGTTTTGATCAGCGGACTACATTTGTCGCGCTTCGAGGTATGTTTTCCACACCTATTGCAAACTAACTAATCGCGCATTGATTTCTTTTGCAGCAATACGAATTCATTACGACTACAGCTCAGTACATCAGTGAGCTCTTTTCTTTTAGATAAATTTGTATCTGTGAGCACTTACCTAACAAATACATTTCAGGATCCGTTCACAGGTTGAAAAATGGACATTGTAAAAAGCAGATTCTTGCAGATATGAAAGCAGATACTGCGGCTGCGCAGCAGGCGCAGAAGATGCTTTGAAGGTTTGACTTAGTCCTTTGAAAGTTTTTTTTTGGTTCTTAGTTAACAACTTTTTACCTGTAAGTTGTGTTTGCTTTCAATGCGTTACTCCTACTAGACAGCTCAAACCAAGGCCTCAAAGCAGGTATTACAGGATATGTAGACTTATCTATTGTTATCAATATAACGGAATTAGTCATGAACTCACATACGACTTGTATTCTACTATTTAACGTTGAATTTTGGGACTTGTGTGCTTCGAGCCCTTAAGAATAAGGGATAGTATTTTTTCACGTGTAAAAACGATGATTTTCACGTGTGCTGTGAAAATCACGTGGTTAGTGTTACACATGCCAACAATGATGATAATCATGTGTGTTAGAAGTGAAGCGTTTTGAAATTCATGTGTATTACGAAGGGTACATGGCTGTTCGCTAGACCATCTACATAAGCGGATACTAGCTCGACGAGTGGAGTTAATAATCTCAGCAAGCTGGGTAATGTCGACTTTAGCGTCAGGGACTGGAGATTCGTTGACTCGGCGATCGACCTCAATCTCCCAGAAGTATTTTTCGTCCTCTTCGATCCAAGGGCGAATCACGCCTGTCCGCTGCTTAACAGACACGTCGCCGTTAGGACTACTCACCGCGTGTGTTGTAAGAACTTTCCATCCTATCACTGAACCGGGATGATCGGCTAGTTTTGAGGTAGCTTCGGGACGTAATACTGTCCCATATACGGTTCCTCATTGTGTTGCGTTTTCGGTGCCTTTCGAGGTCTTCCTGGCGGCTTTCTCGCCGGAGTGGAGCGCACAAGCAGGTGCAAATCAAACTCGTCGAAATGTTTTAACGCAGCCAGGATGTGCGCACATATCCATCCACTCTCAAAAAACGCACAGTCGCAGGAATACTTGCGACGAATGGTTAAAATCTACGGCACAGCACCGCCCGTAAAAATGTTAGCAATTTTAAAAGTAAACTTACAAAATAATAAAAGTACAAACCTCCTCTTCCGGTCATGCAGGCGAGCTCCAACTATGTTGAAACTCAACATTTCCACCAAATGAAGTGACAGATAGTGTTGTTCCAGTTGTTGCGCACTGTCGGTGGGCTGAAGTGTACCTTTACGCGACAGGAGATATATTTTAGTTCTTTCCTCGTTTACTGGAGACGGATTTGACGACTTGCCACCTAGTATTACGGCGCGGACGTTAAACAACAAGCCCGTCACTTTCTTGTTCCGACTCTTGACATCCCAAAAGTTGCCTGTGCGAGTTAGCAAATTAGCTTTTCGCGCACAGTTGATGGCTACCGGGGCTGACACATACGGGCTAATGAGGTCGGGAACTTTAACATGCAAAGTTCGATCGCGAGCTGTTCCAAAATGAGCTACATTGCGAGGCAGACTTGTGCTCATCACAATTTTTGTCGATGCGTACAGATTAGAGTCAACGACTATCTTAATGTCGCGGTTGTGAGATTCAATTGTGTTCTGATTGGGAGTAACTCCAGCGGACTTGCTAGCCGAATAAAACCACAACTTCCACTTAGGAGATATGTACTGCTTGCGAAACCACGAAGCTGCGTTTGTTTCACCTATATTTTTCCAGTTTTTTAAAATACACTTCGACATTGCTCGAAACTGCGCTGCATTTCAGGCTTTGTGTAGATAATGGACTTCAGGCTTTAAAAGCCCTTCGTATCTTTGTGCTATTGTGAGTAAGTGTTTTTGTCGAGGGACATTTCTGGTAAAGTGAGGCTAACAATTCAGAAGTACTGGAGCCAATGCGTTTTATACGCGTTAGCAATACTATCGGCATGATTCAAGGATCCAAATTGCAGCTTTAACGTGTAACCAAAACAATGTTGACTCATTTCTTTGACCACGCGGAAAAGGTGATCATATGCAACCTCAGTTTCCGATCTGGCGAACATGTAAGCGAAAGGAAAAATTCGATAAGAGAATCCATCAGAGGAGTTGTACACAACTCCATAGCAACCGAAGGCGATGAGAGTCCAGTTGTTCGCAGCTAATCTGTAAGTTCCATCGGTAGCCCCGGGTATGCCGTGGTGTCGGCGGCTTTGCCTGGCGAGAAGAATATTGCGAAATAAGCGCCGACTTGTGCAAATAACTCCTAAAGAGATCTACTGATTGTCCTTTTCTCCATGAAACGTATCTAGCACTATCAACTGGTCTTGGTAGATACTACCCAAATCAGAGAAGCCAGCAATGTTTTTATCTTCTCCATAATTGTAGAAAGTCTCACAGGTTGTACAGATCTTATTGGCAGCCCATTCTATAAGCTCGGCCAAAGTTGAAATTTCGAAGAGGCCTTTCGTATGCAAGTGAACACTGCGATTTCTACGTTGAAGAGTGTCGGGCAAACGTTGATGGAGCTCAATGCCAGAACTATATCGCTCGGTGAGAATCCTTAAACATAAAAAGGCCCCCCTAGAAGCATGTTATCGACCTCGATCTCAAAAATTTTGTCGATTCCAGTACGCGGATCATCTGCTAGATCTAACGAATGCTCTCCAATCACAGATGCCGAAAAAAAGTCTTCTCTAGTTTCGGTAATGCGACATAGTCGAGAACACTCAACGTGAGTGGAGCAGATGTAGACGGACGCTTTTCCCGCTTTTATCACGTAGTTCGTGTGGTATTTGAAGCGACACATTTCGGAAATGTCTAATTCGCGCCGCGCTTGTTGCATCGATCGATATATTTCCAAATGCACTGCATCGGACTATTTAACTCGAACTTTTGGTTTCGGTCGTTGTGAATGCAGGTCGTCCGCCATTGGAACAGGAGGTACCAAACGGTCGGTGTCATTGGTCGGAGGGAGACTGGATGTTTGGCCTCGCGCAGTAGAGGAATAAACTGATCCTGCATCTGATTCTGAACCGTCGTCTTCAAAGATACGGTATGAAGACGACGACGAAATCGATCCTTGTACATCTTCTTCATCAGAGTCCAGAGAGCTGTTTGTCCAGCTCTCTATTGAAGAGGGTGGCCGATTCGAAGCCTGTTCCCCGCGATAATCGTTGTCATCAGTGTTATCGGAGAACTCGCTTGATGACGAGGAAGGAAGCGACGGGCTCGAGGGCGGCCTCATATTTGGGAATGGCAAGACAAATTTAGTTTTAGGTACAAAAAAAAATTGTATCCGCTCACGGAGGTTCTTTGATTCTAAAAAAAGCAATCGCAATGGTATACCTTAAAGTTTTATACTATATGATAATATTGTAAATACATTATTTGGATAAGCCAGAAACCAGAGCTAGGATTAATAGATTCTTGGGTAATATTACTAATATCTGAGTGCAACCAGAAGTTAGCTTGGGCCTCAAGTACGATACAAATTTATTTTAACCTGGTATCATCATTACTTGCATAACTATTCGCAGTACGCAAGGTCGATCGTAGTGCATGAGGCATGTCAGTACATCGATTCACGAATGCAGTCCAGTCTCGATAAAGCACTTCATCGTCAGCAAGAGGCTCCACTTGCATAACCGACGCCCGAAACATCTGAACGATGTGACCTGGTGGAGACTGCAAAATTTCCTCCCTTTAAGTCGAACGGTTTAGATATCGAGTTATGCGATTTGTCCACAGTGTCCGCGCTAAGGTCGTGTCTTGGAAACTGGATCCCAGTGTGTTTCGAGTTCGGCCGCAACTTCACGGAGAGGAACCCCAGCAGTAGCTCCAGCACGATCAGTTATTTTAGGGCGGATACACGCTGCTTCGATAGTATCTAAATGATTTGCTTCAGTAATTACCATTCCATAATTAAAGATCAGAAGGTTGGCACATTTACCCCGCGATGAAACGAGCCATTGGTTCCACGCGGCCTCCGTCTTAGATCTGTCGACAAGGTTATGATCAAGTTTGAGCAGCATCAACTTCAGCCATTGCCCTTCCGCAGAAGTTTCTAATGACATGATTCCATCGTGTTTGACCGCTCGCCATTTCACGTGGTACCCAAAATGCTCCCATAGCTTGTGTGCTATATCCCGGAACGTCGATCCATTTACCGCGAAGCTCTCCAGCGACTCCCCGGGCACATCTCGCTGGCTGATCGTAGTTTTAAGGTTTGATTGAACCACAAGCTGATGTTGATGCGATGCAGCTTCCACTGGAGATCCTGGTAACTTCTGGTCAGGTCGACCAACAGGCGACGCAGCTCGGGGTGACGCCCGACATGGTTTGGAACGTGGAGTCCGCCGCTGTCTAGTTACGCCATGGAGTAGAGGGCGTCGAGCTGGAGCTAATCCGCCATGTGATCTTGCTTTTCCGAGAGGTGTTGATCGTTGAGCTGTAGATGGCGCTGGACTTGGGGTAGAGTGTGCACTAGTCGTTGTCGCTGGTAGTGTTGCTCGAACTGGAGGTGTATGCCGTCGTATTGGACCTGAGTGGGGCGGTGAGCCTCCGTTGGCGTCCGAGTACGCTCAGGATATGGAGGCAAACGACCCGGATGTGGCGATTCACACGTACGACCGCCACTGCGTGCGCCATCAGCTGATGTAGCATCCGTCGATGGGGGTCCTCTCTCACTTCCAGGCGACACATTAGATCGGAGATCCATAACCGTTTCTTGACGTAGGAAACGTTGCCGAAGCCCTCTGTTCTGAGCTTGTAGTGTGGAAACCTGTAATTTGTTCGTATGATCTATGGTAGGAAGAACGATTTCATAGGCGATTCAGCAAGGGCGATTAACCAATCAAGAAATCACCTTTTGAGTAGAGCGCACGATAATCTTGGTTTAACTAGAAACCGATGCGTCACTGCTGGTGTCCACACACTTTAAGCGGGTAAATATTTCTCTTCCCTAGACAGTGTTTTATTAAACCCAGCGTAGCATATACATCCCTCAAAATGAGAGCTAAAGTACCCCTCTTTCTATATAGCATTTGGCGCTGTAAAGTTAATGCAACAAAAATTTCCACTTACCTGCGTTAGCACTGCCTCCGTACACTTATATGATTCGTGCGGAGAACACGTGAAAATAATAACAACTCACATGGAAATCAGCTTTTCACAATCATTTATAGTAATCCACGCGATTTTAACGCATACGTGAAGAAAATTGTTTTTACACGTGAAAAAATACCCACCCTTGGGAATAATAATGTTTAGGAAAATTCATTAAACAGCAGCACAAAATATTCACAAGTGGTCCTGGATGCTGAAAAGAAAAACATTTGAAGTTATCCGCCTCCAATATTTTGCAAGTCTTTTTGGGAATCTGGCGAAGGTGCTACCAACCCACATTTTCTAGTTTGGTATGTGTACTCTGCGCTACGCGCCTCCGATCTCCGTTTCGCTTCGGTGGAGCTCCGCTGTCTAAGTGCTAACTAGGCCAAATGTACTGATTTTGCACCAGTCGAATAAGTGCTACCTCACGTTAATTTTGTCCTCCCAAAAAATTCTAAGGAAAGAAGTACCGTCCAATTTAATGAAGCCAAGTGTAAAATATTGTGTTTGTTCTTAATGGAATCATTATTTTTATTAAAAGGTAAAATCTACTGCCCAGGATTTTTTTTTACAAGGCCGTGCGACCAATGACCAGGTTATTGCCCCGATTATACTGGGAATACCTTTAGGTATGGACAGCCCTCATCGGATTAATTCCACGGTACTGCGTAGCTCGCTTTTTATTATCTTGCTCAACATTCGGCTTACATTTTGTTGTAAGCTGATTGTTGACCCGATGTTGAACAGTCAGACTTTCTTCTATACGATACATTCGCATAACAACAGCTCTGCCGCATCTCCCCATTCGTGTGACGACGAATCGACCATGAAGCCGCTCGTAGAAAACTAGGCCGGGAGTTGTTAGCCTACACGCAGTATGGCCAAGCCTGGAGAAAAATCAGCATGATGAAAGGTGGCGTTCTATTTTGTTTTAAATAACAACGGAATCCATTTATACTCTACTTAATGGCATTTCAGCGATGGGGTTTTCGCTCACATCTATACGCCGCCACCAGGCTGCGGCAGAACAAAGTTCTACTCGCCACGGGCTTGGAACACTAATAAAACAATTGGAAATCCAACGTGAAAAACACTGGTATTCCCAGCTAAGTCGAAGACGATCTAGTAAATACGTAATCGACCAGAAAGTAAATTAATAAAAATAACCTACGAAGATGTCCTTTCGTTCCCCCACCCCTCTCATCTTATGAAATTGCAACCCGAATGTCTCAAACCGTCCGACTATTGGCTGCAAAGTTCTTGAGACCGCTCATTTCCAATTCTACTTGGTTTGCGAATGAAGCGGAAATTGCGCGACGAAGACAGCGAATACCGAAACGAGGACGATGTGCGTGCTGCGCAATCGTCCCTGACAGAATAGAACAGTCGTGACGATGGCAAGGAGGAAGAAGCTGTCACGCAAAAAAGCACGGTCCAGCAGTGAGGATGACCCATTAGTTGACGCCAAGGAACTGGTTCGCTACCACAGTACTTGGAACGCCTGGGAGCAGTATCGTGTGGAGTATTGCGAAAGCGAGAACGTTCATCTAGTGGCTCAAGAATCGGAGAGTGTGGGCAAGAGAAACAAGCATCTGCAAGACTCGAAGAAGGCAAAGGATGACCACCCAATTCGATATATATATATATATTTACCGGGAAATCTTTCTCGTTGGCGTCGGCGTTACATTTGCACTCATGGCACGAAGAGTCGTTGTCGTGGAGATGGGAAAAAGAAGCAGTACAAGCTTCGGGGTACGGGGTGCCCCTTCCGGTTCACTGCACAAAGTGTGTCTTACAAGGGCGCTTGGGTCATTGAGATCAAACATCCGGTATATAAACACAACCACACTTTGACGGTCGCTGTATTCGATCATTACGCTCACAATAGACAAGTGCCAATGCATGAACCTCTTGTTGCGGACCTCCGTTTAATGGTGCACGCTGGCGGGAAGAGTTTGCGAATCTACGAATACATTCGTGGTAATTTTGCGCATAAGATAACGAAGAAGGATGTGACCAACCTGCTGGTGCGTCTGCGCAAGGACCTCCGCGGAGAGGATGAAGATGACCTCGCGGTCGCAGAACTGTTTGTGGCGTTCCGCGACTCAGACAAGGACAACGTCGTCAGTGTGGACGACACTGCTTCGGGCGACACCGGCGCGATCTCGTTGACGACTGGCAATATGCGGAGGGTGTTCGCGAGGTACCCGGAGCTTATTCTCGTCGACTGCACCCATAAAACCAATCAGTAAGCTGAATTTAGCCAGGATTTACCAGGTTGAGTACCAGGTTAATTCTATGTCGATAATCAGGTTGTTGTCAGGTTACAAACCAGGATGATTCTCTAACACATCTTTATCCGTTTTGTACTTGTTATAGATACGACTACCAGCTCTGTAGTTTGACGGCTATGGACGCTTTTGGGGCGGGGCACTTTGTGCAGCACTCGGTTATTGAGAGTAATTCCGACTGGTATATGCGAAAGGTAACTCACTTCAAGGCGGCGAACGTCGGGTGGGAAGATATCCGCGTCGTGATGGTGGACAAAGATATGACGGAAATTGCTGTTATTCGCGAGGCGTTCCCTGCTTCAACTATCTTGTTATGTCACTTTCACGTTCTCAAGTTTCTACGTGGAGTCGTGCGGGAGGCGCGTTTTGGCAGGTACTCTGCCACTGAATACGAGTCTATGAATAGCATATTTGCGAATCTTGTCGACGCCAAGACACAAGAAGAATACACTAAGAACCTCGACGTGCTCAAGAAATTTTCGTGCGGCCATGGAAACGAATCATTTTGGGAGTATTTCAGTGAAAACTGGGATGCTTGCAAAGACATGTGGACTCAATATCGCCGTGATAACCTCCCACATTTTAGAAACAATACAAACAATCGTATTGAATTTAACGTTGGGAAACTCAAGCTGGATCTCGAGTCTTTGTGGTGAAGTGCCATCGGAATTTCCCCCGAAGGACGACTAACGATCAGGGAGGATCGGGATATGGCGATCTCACCCGAGATGGGGCGAGGGAATGGAGATCCGCTGTCACCTGCGACTGACTTGAAGCCAGAAGCCGAAGATTAAGAGTGGGCGGCCGCGATCGGGCCGCAACCGATCTCAGTCAAACGCTGTAACTGAAAGCCTCAAGATGTTAGCCAAGGTGCATCGAAGAGGGATCGCGACACTAGAAGTCATGATCTACGGCGGAAGGACAAGATCAGGTCAAGATCGTCCAGAAGATCAAGCCGATCGGACTTGCGGGACAAGTCGGAAAGGTGTCATGAGACGGAGATCAAGGCTCCACGGACTGAGATCAGCTGCGATTAGTGGAGATCGAGGCGATATCGAAGGGCCGGCGATCAAGTTGAAGATCAACGATCGAGTTGAAGATCGGCGATCGAGAGGAAGAGGGTCGACGATCTTTACGAAGATCACCAATCAGGATCGAGATCGCCAACGTAGATCAAGATCGCCGATCAAGGGCCAAAGTTGAAGATCGCGAGATCGTTCGTCCGATCGGAGATGGTGGGAGCCGATCTTATCCGAGGATGGGATATCGGAAGGCGCAGGATGCACGGTGAGATGGGTAAGTAGTAGGTACATATGGATAAACATGAATCAGAACCGAATTTACTTTGAAGTGCGCAAGTGGACTTCCTCGCGCCCGGGACGTCTTAGAGACATATTGGCCCAGCATAAAGTGCTAAAAGGAACTTTAGATAGCGGATACTAGCGTCGTAGTGTAAGATCTCGGTTAATATACTAGCCAGATTTACCTACACTGGTTTACCCTATTCTTAGTGCATAAGTCTCTGATCGTCCAGCGTTTGGTGCTTGACTGGAGGTCAGATTCGTTCTCAAGACTAAAGATCCCGCTATTGCAAGCGGCAAGCAACCCGGAAAGGAGAAGAAGAACAAGGAACACGCTTGTTTAGGCATTACGGTGCTTAAATTAGGCATAAACCCCTAGATCAAGGCCGATCGTCCCTAATCGGACCCTGTTTAGGGCTTATCTCAAGGGTGCAGAGCGAAGAAGTCTCGCGCTGCTCCACACATCCCGCGTCCCGCCAGGACGGTCAAGTTTTCACTGATCGGACACCTTCGGATCCCCGAGAGAGAAGATCCAACCCGCCGACGGGTACACAAGGTGAGACCAAGTTCAGCTGATCAAGGATCATCGGGGGACCCCCTCCGTTAGTCGGTGTCAGGGCGCAGTGAGTGAGTGGCGAAATCGGCCTCAACCAATTTGGCTGATCCCGCTAAACCATAAAAGTCGAAACTCCGTTCAAGTGCAAGAAAGAAGTTCGCCCTCAGATTAGAGAAGGGCGGAGAGCTGTCCTTTAAAGATGTCGTTGTGGTAGCAAGAGCAATTAAAGAGCGTACAAGGACTTTAGGAGCAATCGCCGGGGTGATGGAAGTTTTCCCTGTGCAGTTCGAGGATGCGACTCGAAAACATGCAAAGGTTGGCAGTGACCGCAACCCAATCTTAAGTGCATCCGTACCATTCGTCTTGCTGGAGGTGCTGGTTAAGAGATCTCGGGGTATAATGTACAAGACAGGTGTCATCGTGTTACCCAGCCAGAGTGATGATACCCCCCCCCCCCCTTACGTAAAAGTTGCTGGGATAGGTAATTTCACGCTGTATCAACTGGATTGTAGGCAGAAGGTGTGGACCGCGAAGGGCGTGGGGGCTATAGGAATGAATTTGATCGAATGGATTCGCGATGTTCGCTCTAAAATACCAAAAGCGGACGTCGTTATGAAGCGCATTTTACAGAGTCACCCTTACGAAGTCATCAACACACAGCTACACGCAGATCTGGACTTCACCACGTCATACTGCATGAGCCCCCGCGAATGGCTCAGCGGGACTCTGTTTGAAGTATTAAGAGTGGTATGGGCAAAGTCATACAGCGTGGCCGTGATATTGACGAGAGAGTTCAAGTTGAACAAGAAAGCGAAGGTGGAATTGCCAAGCGACCTAATGACCAAGCTGACCGGTAGTAAACGCAAGTGGATCTACTGGCCAGTGAACTTCGGCCGCACACACTGGACATCGGTCGTTATCAATAACTCGACCAGGATCATCTTCGTGTACGGGGGCGCGGATTACATCGCATATCTGGGCAGGATCCGGACTCGACTCACACAAGAACCAACATACGCCGACTACAGACTGGCTGTAGACGCGTCACCGACGCAAACAGACGGCAATAGCTGCGGGATGTACGTCATGAATTTCATGTGGAGGCTACTGAACGGAGGTGTAAAGAGTGCTCTCAACAATGCAGGCCTGAGCAACTTTCGAGTTCGTGTTCTAAGTGCGTTGCTTAAGCGTTAATACATTTCGTTATTTTCTTCACGTTCATATTGCAGTGATGCAAACAGGAAGAACTGTTGTTGTTCTAGTCAAAATCAAGAATACATCTCGGCCATAAAGACCCGCAATTTTTGCAATTTTAAAATCCTGGTCGTAAACATGTTTGTCAACCTGTATTTCAACCTGTCCCAATCAAAACATGTCACGGTACTAAAAAAAAACGACAACCTGATTTTGAGCCTGTTCGAACGCTTATAATAAAACATAGCGATTATTATCTGCATAAAACGACGACACGGCATCCAAACATTATGATTACCACTTTCTGCAAATCGTTCAACAAGTTAGGCTAGTGACAAATTTTGGAAGCGTATCTTTTTATTAGTATACAAGGTTTTGATAAAACATAGAAGTAGTATGATTAATAAATTACGATTATTTAACCACGTTGACAACTGTATAACCTGTTAACAAACCTGTACATTTTAGATCAGGTCAAATAACAGGTTCTTTTTGCACTTTTATAAAAAAAAACTGGGCTCTATCCTCGTCCTTTTTATTACCCCGCCAAAATGGTATCATTAATTCTATTAACCCTTCAACATTTCAAATTACGGCTAATGTTGGTTTAATCATTTTTTACTACAAGAACAAACTTCTTTCAACCTGTGTACTCGCCCGAAGCAATGCTCCGGGCCACCTATGTTGGTAAGTCCCTGTGTTTCGGCCAACGGTCGGGCCGGTCGAAAAAGCGAAAAGAACTTCTGCCGAAGAAGGCGCTAAAAGTATTAACGTAATACATGTCAAAAGCTAATTAGTGTGGTTATATGTAAATAGTATCGAATTAGATAATAAACAACCCTTTCCGAAGGCCCTGACACGTGAGGCCTTCTTTAGTATATGCCTGAGGCCACCAAACGAGGGGTCCGGAGCGTCTCTACTTCGGTGGAGTCCCCCCCATAACTTCACAATGGTAAAGCTCGTACAGGCTTCCATCGAAAGTGTAGGTTATCGGCAAGCATTTGCGTGTGGGTTGACGTCCATTGGGATAAAATTTGAGAGATGGCGGGTAAATTAGTAAGTGAACCCATTTTAGGCAAGCTATCGGAGACCACTGTGCTCTTAATTTTGGGAGCTAATTTGTAAAAAGGGCATTGGCCAATAGCAGAAAACTAAACATTTCCATTGCATTAATCCGCACGCTGATTGGGTACTCGATTGTGTCAAAAAATAAGTTTGAATTCAAATGTCGATAATTTTCCGATACGGAGGAAGTCTATTTTAGGATCGGTATGCAGAACAGAATGTATAACAAGTTGTCCATAACGAAGCGGAAGGTTTACTATCGTAGTGGCAGATATTGGCGAAACCAGAATAGAAAGATTTAGGAGCAACACCAAACATGCTTTGCTCAGAATGGTCGTCATTTCGTCATGAGTCAAACCCGGCTCACAAATATGCATCGATTTAGGTGGCTGTAGTTAGTGAATCTAACAGTTTATCATACGGACCAGCAGACTGAAGCTGCTCCACTTCAGGTCGAAGTGATCAACGTCTCCGCGATACCACACATGTGATGGTAGAACGCGACGACTAGGTCCACATCGTAAGCAGCTATGACATCGCTTACGACGTGACTGTGCTCGCAGCACCATTGTCGCACTCGATCTCCTCACGGGTCTCCGCCTCCAGAGTCGTGCTCGTCTCGTCCGACGCGATCTTTGTCAGTGTCGTCGTCCACCTGGTCACCGTGGCTGGTCAGTTCTTTGCCGCTGAATGCGAATTCGGTCAGTCCCATTATTAATAATAGAGGCAGCCTGGGTTGAGTGACATCTTGACCGTAATGGGGCTTAACAAGGACTCGGTGGTGACATGGTCGAGTCTCTTGCACCACGGAGGCACTGTACATCATGTGACCGAGCGTTCGTAGCTTGAGCAACTTGTTCGTGGTTGAGTCTTTGTCTGGTGACAACTATAGAGTAATCACTACACCACAGACACGACGAGGGGGCGGCGGGTGTTGTTGCCGCCAGAGCTGTGGTCTGTTGTATTTAAGGAGTGTCACGATTCGGTGTGGGCGGGCCACTTGAGGGCACCACAAACGTACGAACAAATCGCGCAACTCTACTGGTGGCCGGATCTGCAACGCGAAGTGAAGCGTTGGGTGCGCGGGTGCCAAGAATGTGGCAGTAGGAAGGCGAAGCCACGGGAAGTAATCCCGCGCTTGCGTAGCATTCGTGGTGGCGACGTTGGTGACAGATGGGCTCTCGATGTGGCGGGCCCCTTACCTGTAGCTGGTGGCAGTCAGTGATACATCATCGCAGCAGTGGGGTATGTGGCTCGCTATGCTGTAGCAAAAGCGGTGGAGAGACGCACGGAGGAGAACGTGGCCGACTTCTTAATGAATGACGTTGTACTGAAGTTCGGCGTGTTTCGTGAGTTGCTGACCGACGGGGCGCCGGAACTGACGGGACAGGTGATCGAGCGGCTAGTGATGCTGCTCCAAGCACAGCAGGTCAACCCGGTGCCGTACGGACCCCAGATGATTGGCGTGGTTGAGTGGTTCCACAGACCCTGGAAGGACTGTGTATCTACGTACATGCACGCCGACGCACAGGATAATTGGGGGACGTGGATCTCATTTGCAGTGTACGCATGCAATTCGGGGCGTCACTCGACGGTGGCGCTTTCACCGAACGAGCTCATGATGGGCAGGAAGCTGTGCACCCCGAACGAGCTCCTACGGGCTACGAACGTGACGGAGGCAGGCGAGTTGCCTGCGTACCATCAGAAGTTACTGCTGGCGATGCGAAGGAGTCATGAGTGCGCAGACCGTGCACGCGAGCGTGAGCAGCGACGGCAAGCACTGTACTACAATCGGAAGGTGAAGAAGATGCGTGAATTCAAGGCGGGTGACCGCGTGTGAATGTATAGGCCGCCTCGGGGTCCTAAAGCTACGAAGTTCGTGCATCAGTGGGTTGGGCCGCTGAGAACTGTGGAGCCAGCAGGCTTCGAGAACTTCTTGGTTGAACGTGAAGACCACGATGAAACACCTGAGCGATTTCTAGCTCACATTTCATTTTTATTCACCTATCACTACCCAGTGGGCTTGCTAAAACGAGCTGCAGCCGACATCGACTCGCAGCTGGAGCATGAAGATGAAGCCGAGTTCGGATGCGATGACGAGACGTTAGGAGCGGCTGTCGGCACAACGTCGGCAACAGAATTAGCACTGGAAAACGACGTACAAGTGAATCACTGGTGGAAATTTGGTGGCGACGACGATGAAACGGAGCCGGTCAATACGTACTGGAGTACGAACTCCAACCTGCACGACGGGGTGAGCGAACACTAGGAAATGCCGAGCGCGCGTGGGTCTCAGCTGCAGAGTACGACGAGCTGTTTGCCGCCGACAGAGTTGTGGATGACTGTGGTGGAGTAAGGCGTGTAACGGATCGAGTGGTCAAGTGGACCACAACGAAGCCGATCAGGACGATGATAAGACGGATGAGCACTTGCAGGGGGAGTGCGACCGACCGCGTGGTCATGTGGACCGCAGCGGGGCCGGTCTAGACGAGGATGGGATGAACGAGTGGCACTTGCCGTGCCGGGCGATCACAAGCGAAGTATGGAAAGATATTGGGTTGTGTGAGGCGACGGGTGGCACGAGCGATGCAAGTGGCATTGTCATGCAGCACGTGCGTCCTGCACCTCCCGATGAATCCAGTGATCGGGTGCGGTGAAACGTCATTCATGAGGACCTTTAATTAACTCTTTTTCCATAAAGCAACATCATTTGGGTGTTTGGGCTCTGATGTCTTCCCTAGCCGACACAAGCAATATTCACGTTCTTTTTTTCATTGTCATGCGGCTATAGAGTATAAAAGTTTCACCTGGCTCATTTTCTATAAATCCTAGAATTCCGTATTTGCATATGTAGCCTCTTCATCTAGTTTAAAAGTGAGTAGCGGCACTTTTGGCTAAAATCTCCTGGCGTCCCTCTGATATAACAGTTTAGTATGTGTGTAATATGAAAATCGACTTTTTTCTTAGTATTGAGAATAAGCGTATAGAGTTTTTTTTTACAGAATCGCGCCTCTGTAAATACTCTGGATATAAAATCCAGAGAATATCACATCAAGTGTACGACAGTTGAGCTTGTGTGTAGTACACTCCTGGACACAATTTTACGGCCACCTCTTCGAGTGCCCATAACTCGGTCAAATTTTATCGTTTTAAGGTGCAATTTTATTGTGCTTTGCAAAGCTTTTGTCGTTTTCACTTAGCTGGATGCTCGATTTATAATAAATCGAGGTCGTTTTATAAATCGATATTATAAAAAGGGACAGATCGATCAAGTTAGTGTAGCTAATAAATCAAGCTACGACAAGCCAAATCGAGCGCTCGTGGTCGATTTACGACAAATCGATCTCGATCTCCTGTAAAACGACCCCTTTTGCGTTTTTGAAACGCAAATCGAGGACAGATATAATAATTCCAGGTCTGCCTTTCCCATCTCATTTTTACGCCTGGTTTTATGTGCCGATCATGCTCGATTTAGGCCATAAAACGGAGCGACATTTCATCTGCAAAGCACAATAGAGAGCTTTCGCAACTGTCAGAATCTGATTCCGATTCTGGAACCGGCCACAAAAACTAGACACACGGCTGGTTTTGAAATCTCGATTAGGAGTTAAAACCTGGAAAAGGAAAATCTGCTTTCTCGTTCCAGACACTGAATCCTAAACGGAATTCATGTGAAATACATCAATTTAACTATTTTTAGAGGGCAAGACTGTTCATTCTCGCCTTGTAATTCAAGCGCGCGAACCTGTCCAGCCTGCTCCCTCCCTTCTGCTACATCTCCCGAACGGTAGGACTGTGAAGTGCCATCAGTTCACACTCCCTTATCTGTGCACTTATGTTGTTTATCATGTACCTACGTAGGCAAAGAAACCAGGGGCGGCTGCGCAAACGAGTTGAATAAGAAGGAAACGCGGTACGAGAGGTCAAGTGCTCCTAGATAATCATGAAGTTACTGACAAACAGCATTGATAACGTGTGCTAGACAGACGCCACGCCCCCCCCCCCCCCTCCCGTGCTGAGCATAGTCCTCTCGCATACAAGCCGTATCGCGCCGCACACGATCTACTGTCGCTCTTACTCTTGTTCTGCGTCGTAGAGGCGAAGAGGTGCGGTTTGTGAGTTCGAGATTGGTTCGATTTCTATTAGTTACGCATGTGTTGCTGTGAACAGTGTCAATTTCAATATTCCAAGCAAAATGACAGTGCGATATGCTCGCTATTCTCGCCCAGACATTACGCCTTACAAATTTTAGTATTATCTATTAAGCAAGTGGCTAATCTTTTACTTATTATTATTATTATTATTATTATTATTGTAGGAACCAACGTTGTCGGGACATAGCAGAACGAACAACGAAGATATTGTACGGCAGCTTTTTCCGCATGACCGCTCTGTTGTTGATTTCAATGATGAGGTTGGAACTTCTGCTGTAGAGAGCGACAGTAATACTCAGGAAGTAGAAGCTAGAGCGAGTGGTATCCAGATGTCTGCACCAAAACCACGGAAGCGGTTCGGGCCAACAGAAGATCTCTTACTTATCAAAGAAGTCAACTGGACTTTGCCTTATTGCAAAGGCCGAAACAATGCCATGAAAGCTTGGCGAGATATCGCCGACAGATTGATGAAGATGGAAAACTTCAGAATGGAAACAGTATGCGATAAGTCTTGCCAAAATCGATTCAATACACTGTTGACCAGACATCGTCAAGATGAACGAGAGTCGGCAGGAGCATCTGGGATTGAGGAAGAGTACACGGAATTGAGAGGCTTTATGGACGACATAATGGCGGATGTTGATGAGTGGCTACGCAAGAAACAAGACGGTAAAGACAACCGCGACAAGAAAGAAGAGGAGAAAGACTGTGCTGGCGCTCTCGTGCGTGACTCTGCAATGATGCGACTTAAAGAACAGCGTTTGGCTGAAGCGCAGAGTACTCCCAAAGGTGACAAGCATAACGCGCAAGGTTCACCTGCCTCTGCAAACTCAAAGGGCAAACAAAAACATGCTCTGCTATCCACACTCCTACTGATTTTGGAATCGCAGACGGAGCACGCGTCGGGGTTACAGAGCATCCTGAAAGTAGATATCGAGCTGCGCCGCAGGCAACACGATGAAATACTTGCAGTGCGCAAGCGAGAGCGCGAAGAAGAGTTTGAAGAGAGGCGAGCTCAACGCGATGAAGAATTTAGATTTTGTCAGGCCCAAATGGAAGCCGAGAGCCGGCGAATTAATCTGATGATCACAATGCTCGGTCAGTCTCAGCATTACCAGTTCCGAGGAGCTACCGGAGAAAAGGAAGAAGAAGAAAAGAAGCAATAGTGAGTCGGCAGGGTAGAATGAAAAACATAATTTTTTTACTCAGTTCAGATATTTGTCTAACGTCGGCGGAAGCAACGCAAACATCTGACAGACCTGGTTACCGCAATTAATACATGTATAAATATTTGCAAATAACACCGCACACTTCACCGTTATCGCAATTGGCATGAATCGCAGCTTATGGGCCTTTGCATACTCTAGATATGCAAAATATCTTTTGACATGATTGAACCCTAACTCCACAGCAACACGCATCGAGCTCAGCAACGTGTTACATGCTTGCATATCTTGTGACAGCGAAGCTCCTTGGTAGGGGACGCATATAGTGTCAGACACGCTGTAGGCTGGGTCGCCGTAAATCAAATAGTCGAGAGAGCAGAGGGTCGCGTGGGCTTGAATATAGCTGAGCAAGCCACTTTGACGCAGCAAGGTTGTATCATGCCGACGCCCTTCCACAGGCCCCCAAAACGAAACGAAAAGTCCATATAGGGCAATGACACCTTGATAGGAGAGACAATGGCGCCTCTTGTGACCGCTGTAAACAACCTTTTGGAGATTTTCTCCTCGTTTTCCATTCGGGCGACGACCGGGCCGACAAATAAAGTGCTTTGTTCCATCTATAAAGAGGGCAATACCCTCCACAATATTGCCTGGCGCAGTCGTTATAGCACTTTTATACATCGGAAGGCGACGTATGAACAGCTTGTCACTGAAAAAAAGAAGTTCCGCCCACCTGTGTATTATCATTGACGCTATCAAAATGCTTCAGTTAATATGAAAAGGTAATCTCAACGTACAACTTAAACTTACCTGTGGACAGTGTAATTCTGCAGCAGGCCTCTTCGGAGCGCCCAAATTCCTTGCGAAGATCTGACAAACGGCAAGGGGGTGCCAGTCGCTTCGGAAGCATAGCAAGAGCCTCGTAACAGCTTACGCGATCTCTGCTCTCTGTAATTACGAGAGCAGGCAGCCGGAGAGCATGGGCAACGCGTACAATCTCCGGACCTGTGAAGCGGTAGTCCTTGAGCGCATCGGCGTCTGAACCAGAGGTAATATCGAAGCGAATAGCTGGGATAATCGGGCACTCGACTGCTTCTTGTCCTTCCAACTCCTCCGTCACAGAGAGGAGGCGTAGCGAAAGCGACGAGGAGCTAAGTGCTACCAAGCTCGACGTCAAGCCGTTCGACTGCATGGTTCGTTTGAAACTGAACAATTTTAGTGGTCGATTATGATTCTGAATATGATTTTAAAATGCGAAATGCTGGAACTCAGAGTCCGATTCAGAAACCTAGCCCTTTTGTCTAACTGGAATCGGAATCGGATTCTGACAGTTGCGAAAGCTCTCTAATAACAGATGCCTCAAAACACGCGAAGAAACAGCTAGGATGTCTCAGCGTTCGCGTTTTTTGCACTTTATAGGGTAGCTCACATTTCAAAAAAGAGATTTGTCAAGGAGGACACAATTTACGGCCACCACCGGCCCCATACAAAAACCTATATAAATTAAAACATGGAAATTGGCTCGACTAGGAATTTGTATGCGGAGAGTTTTCGTAGGTGGTTAAATGGACTCCAGGGATTCGAGAGCCGCCAGCAGTCACATCGTCGTGTAAAACGTAGTTATATCTACGATGTGGTACAGCTGCAGCGCCGGGTGGGCGACATTGCAAAAATAAATAAGGCAAAAAAAAATGGTATCATCAACATCGTGCTCTCCATATGATTTGCTATAACTGTACACATGGCTGAATAGCCTTATCGCTTACTTCTCTCTTCCATCTCAATGTCGCCCACCGGCGCTGCCACTGTACCACATCGTAGATATAACTACGTTTTACACGACGATGTGACTGCTGGCGGCTCTCGAATCCCTGGAGTCCATTTAACCACCTACGAAAACTCTCCGCATACAAATTCCTAGTCGAGCCAATTTCCATGTTTTAATTTATATAGGTTTTTGTATGGGGCCGGTGGTGGCCGTAAATTGTGTCCTCCTTGACAAATCTCTTTTTTGAAATGTGAGCTACCCTATAAAGTGCAAAAAACGCGAACGCTGGGACATCCTAGCTGTTTCTTCGCGTGTTTTGAGGCATCTGTTAAATCCGCACCTTAAAACGATAAGAATTGACCGAGTTATGGGCGCTCGAAGATGTGGCCGTATAATTGTGTCCAGGAGTGTACTACTAGTATTGAGAAAACACTTTTCCATTAGTGTTGAGAATAAGCGTATAGAGTTTTTTAGGCAGAATCGCACCTGTAGATACTCTGGATACTCTGGATATAACATCCAGAGAACTACTACTAGCAGTACTACATGTAGTACGGCTTGATTGTTTGTTTCGATATGTTCACACAGAGACTTGTGCCTGCTCGACAACATTTCTGCAGCCGCCTTCTTCCTGCAGAGAAGGATCTGCACGACCAAACCGTCTCCGCGCGAGTTTTGTGTCCCAAAGATTCGGCTTCTACTGCTCACGGGGAGAGAACGGCGAGAATTTGACACTTTGGTTTCTACCCAACACAGACAAGTTTTTAAAGCTAGAAAGGCTCAGGTAATGAGATTCCACTATAAATTATCTTCAGGCGGTGAGGACACTACATCCCCACTGCGTCTCAGATGTCCCTATAGCATTCGTCACTGCCTTTCATCGGTAACGTACACACGCACAATTATGAACTGGTGAGGCCGTCTCAGTGATCTTGGTGATAAATAAATGTCGTCACAATACCCGAAGGCATATCAAGAGTAGCAAATATTTTTGACACATCATTGACAGGCTCCCAAACACATGCAACACAAAAAGTTACTGGTGGTCTCATCATACAAATGCCTCGAATGTTCTTCAAATTGGGAGTCCGAGTCGTCTCGGAGCACGGCAGAACGCAATGCAATAAGACGCTCGTCGTCCTCAGACTCGTCATCTGATTGTGTAATCACTTGAGAAACCCTGGAATAAACGCACACACCGACACTGCTTCTTTTCTTGACTGGTGTTGACCTTTGCAAGTTGCTGAATGACACGATAGCTATCTGCTTGAGCTACTCGACCAATCGATTGGTCACGGTCAATGAAGGCGTAAAAAGAGTAATTACGTCTCCAGGAGTTTTGGCGAATAAGTCTGCTTGTTTTCTTTGATTGGTTGAAATTTTTAAATTGACTTCAAGACAGGCTGATGAGCAGGAATGCTTGACGTATCCACATCGGCGCGACTTCGCGATGAGCAAGAGGGAGCAACAGCTTGAAGACGAGTGCGAGGATCTGCGCAGGTAAATACTCATGGGATGGATTAATTGAAGATATTCAGGAAGCTAAGCGTGGACGCGTTGCCCCTGCTGCTAGTGAGCTGCGGGTGATGGAGGAGCTGGTGCAGCGGTACCAAGACGAGCTCACGGCTGTTCGGAACGCGAGCTGTTTCCGACACAATCCCAAGAACGCTCCGGACTTGCATCGCGTCGAGGAAGAGTTGTTTGAAAACAAAACCTGATGCTAAGGGGCTCTGCCATGCGCATATCGAGGGCGGAGCTTCCAGCGCTGTGCCGAGCCAACGGAGAGGAAACGCGGTTTTAGCGAGGTACTGAAGCAATGACACAATGACATTCGGTGGGTAACGTTGGCTGATGCAGATTGGTCTGCGTATATGGGCAGGTGGAGCTGCCGTCGCAAAACTGGGAGTGGGTGTCCGACTGATACTTAGATGTTCACGCTCAGACGGACAAGAGCGGGTGGATATACGCGGAGTCATGGGAGCAACTGCGAGATATCAATCAACTTCATTATAGGTAAAAAGTGCGTGCATCTGGAATGGAGGTAAGATATTGATGATTACCCACTTGTTCGTAGAGAGCAGACCATGAATGCACGAGTGCGACAGCGTCGGTGGAAACGGGAGCGAATGCTCGTTCGGTCTACAGGGTTACCCTCTGCATTGAATGAAAGCCTGCTGACGAAAGGCAGACTAGCTGCTATAGTCCGTTGATTGAATGGAGCTTGCCTGATTCTGTTATCTGTTGTTGATCGATGTGTTTTTACTGAGTAGCGCTTTGCCAACGAGAACCTGACACAACAGGTACAGCTCGCTACATGGGGTATTTCTTCTGCATATTTTCTGTCGTGGAACTAATAGAGGATTATATTACACCGCGAATCGCAGCTACTCCATGCAAATGGGCGCATTGAAGAGCTTGAGAAGCGTGACAAAATCTACGAAGCGCCATGCTCAAGCTGCAGCAAGTCGCAGAAGAGCTGTCGAACGACCTGTACGCCTGGTCATTCGATCTGCACGACCCCATAGCTGTACCATACACCGTTTCAAAGTGCTCCGAAGTGCTAAAGCAGACCGAGGCACTTCTGGGTGACATGCTGATGGAGCAGGGGCTTGCCCGTTCGGATACATTGGCTGTTACGAGCGAGGCTCAACGCCGGGAAAGCTGAAATTTTGCTGCGTGTGAGAACGAGCTTCAGAATACCATGGAGGAATTCAACGATCTTGCGCGCACGCTGGAGCGGCGACAGACACCACCTCCCAAGTAGTAGCAGTAGTGGTTGAAGTGGACGTAGATATTTTAATTCAGTACATTTATTAATGAAATCGGCCAATCGAAGTCATTCGCGCTTTTCGCAACGTCATTGCGCGCGACGAGCAAGAATCGACCATGACGGACGCGGACGTGTACGCGTACGAGCAGGAGTTCGACGAGATGGACGAGTGGGAGGCTATGCATGCACATGAGATGGAGGCCGCAGAGGAAGAAATGCGTGCCATGGAGGCCTTCGAGCAGCGGCAGGAAGCGGAGAGCCAACAGCAGCAGCAGCCCCATGCTACAGTAACCAGTGAAAAGGCTGTAGAGAGTGCAGATGATGGCCTGGAGAAGGCGCAGAGTCGCTTAGACCGAGTACTGGCTCGATGTGCGACGATGCTGGGTGAGGACGGAGACGACGACGTGGCCATGGAGAATGTCGCTCAGCCGAGACTTGAGAACAATGTGCGAAAGGAGAAGCAGAGTGCTGCTGCGAAACTTGACATGATGACAGCCGAGTATCTTTACAGTCGACCACCAATAGACGTGGATTCGCTTGCCGTGGTGCTGGATGACGGCAAGCGGATGTTCCTACGCAAGAAGCGGCCCAGCTCCAAGCATCTTACCTCCAGCTCGGTTCGTAGTGCAGCGTCGTCACTTGTCCCTATCAAAGAATTGATGGAAACTGTCGAGAGGGTAAGGTGGCTCAGTAGATACTGTGGTAGATGGTAGATGGGTTATCTAACAATGCTGTGATTTTGTGGTAGATGGAGATAGAAGAAGCAGCTGCCAAGGAGGACGAGGCAATGCTGCAAGAGCTCGGATCAGTCGATAAAGAAGCTCCCCATGCCTCGAACGCAGTGTTGTGGCTGGACAAGTACAGACCACAGAGCTTCTTGGATCTATTGAGCGACGAGCGCACCAACCGTGAAGTGCTGTCTTGGATCAAGTCGTGGGATCGATTCGTGTTTCCGAAGAAAAAGCGAGCTAACGGCGCACATCCAGTATCTCCCGTCAAGACGAACAGTTTCGGCGGTGCCAGCAAGTCTCCATGGACCCAGGGTCCCTCGAAGAACCAATCCAATGGCAGTGCTGAGGAGGAGGAGGACGATAAACGTCCGTTTAACAAGATCATCCTCATCTGCGGTCCGCCTGGAGCGGGTAAAACGACGCTGGCCAACATCGTTGCTCGTCACGCGGGCTACAACCCCATTGAAGTAAATGCGAGCGATGACCGCACGGCGTCTGTGCTGCGTAACAAGATCATCAGCGCTATGGAGATGCAGTCCATTTGGGGCGAACGCAAACCGAACTGCATCATCCTGGACGAGATTGATGGCGCCATGAATGGCAGTGATGGGAAATCTGCCATTGAAGTCATTCAAGAGATCGTCAATGCTCCATTGCAGAGGAAGAAAGCAGGAGCGAAGACTGTGGCTAAGTACCGCCACCCGTTGACGCGCCCACTGATCTGCATCTGTAATGATCTGTACGCTTCCGTGTTGCGTCCACTGCGTCAAATGGCGAAGATCTTCACGCTGGATGCGCCTCACTCGCAACGTCTCGTTACTCGTCTGAAGTACATTTGTCGTCACGAAGGCATCAAGGCTTCTACAGGTGCACTAGCAGCTCTATGCTCAAGTGCTGACAACGATATCCGTTATTGTCTGAACACGCTACAGTTCCAGACGACTCAGTCACGTGGGAAATCAGGGGTGGCGACGTTGAATACTGGACTCGTCGCTCAAAAGGACCATGTTCACGGCATGTTTGAGGCGCTGGATCTCGTGTTTTATGAGACGCGCTCAAAATCGGCTAAAGGAGAAGCTCCTGTGGCGGACAAGATTAATGAAGCTGTTGCTTCGTTGGGAAACTTCCCGCTATTGATCAACGGTTTGGACGAGAACGTGCCCAAGATGATTTTCAATGACCCCACGATGAACAAGATCTGCGACGTCTTCGAGTGGCTTGGACTGGCAGATGAGTACGAGTATCGCGCTCGCTCTGAGCAGCAGTACGCTTTCCAGGCGTACATTCCATTTGCTGCCATTGCAACGCACGCATCGTGCTGCACAAGTTCTAGACGTCGTGTCGAGTACCCGCGGGGGCAGTTTGAGGCTCAAAAACGACGGGATCGCTCTGAGAATATCCTCACAGCACTGACAGAAGGAGCGCAGCTACAACCGATCTTACGCATGAGCACCAGCGTGCTTGTCGTGGATGTGGTCCCGTGGCTGGTTGCGAGCTTGTCCCCCAACATTCGCCGTATCAACCCGTCGCTCCAGACGAAGGAAGAGAAGCTGATGATTCAAAGACTCATCCAGTTGATGGCGTCACTGGGACTGTCGTTCCGTCACAAATATCGGCCTGATGGAAGCGAAGACTACGCACTCGAGCCGTACGTTCTCAGTCTCTTTTTTCAGAGAGGTTTATACTTTTCGTTGTTACTTATCACGTTCTTCTCTTGTCTGTACAGGGCATTGAATGAACTGGTGGAGTTCCGAAGTAGTGAAGGCATCGCACCGTATCAATCCATGCTTCCGATGACGGTGCGCAAGATGATAACTCGCGAGGTGGAGCTGGAACAAATGCGTCGGATTGAAACATCGTCCCCGTCAACGAAGCAAAACAGCAGCAAGGCGTCGACACTGACAGTCGACAAATCCAGTGAAGCCACGATAGAAGAGAAGGCTGCAAAGGCTGTCTACGCTTTGCCTGAGCTCAGCGGTACGTTGTTCGAGTCAGTTGCAAACTTCTTCATCTTGTTCATTTTATGGTTCTGTGAACTGCAGAGGCGGAGCTGGCGAAGAAGGACGAGGCTCTACGTAAGCGTAACCCCTTCGCATTCGCTCACCGCGAGGCCAAACGAAAGCGCGACGAGGAGCTGAACGCGAAGTTTAAGCAGCAGCGCACGAACGAAGTGCACACGCACTCCATGGTGCGCTACAAGTTCAACGAAGGCTACACATGCGGCATCAAGACAGCCGTGTACATCCGTGATTTATTATGAAACCACTGACCAGCTGACTGTAATGCCAGCCAAGCTCTCTGCCAGCCTTACTGAGTCCACTACGTCTCTACTTCTTCCCCTTCCTTTTCTTCTTGGATTTCTTCTTGTCCGTTTGGCTCGCGGGTGCTGGTGCATCTGCGGGTTTCGAGGTGGGCGACAACGGCGTCGTTGACGGCGGCAGCGTCTTCATGGGCCCAAGCACCTCTTGCATTACAAAACGCAATAGCCTCGTTAGTCGGAACAGATTCGTCGTGCCCGTCGTGGTGTACTTGACCGCCTCATTGCGTCCGGCGGCACTGCGAGGCGACGCGGGCGTAGGCTTGGCTGAGAGGTGCGACACCCGTGCGACCACCTTCACGCCCTTCTTGGCCGTCACACGCGTCTTGAGGAAGAAGCGCGAGTTCAGAGGATCCCCCACAAACGCCAACTTGGTCTGCTCCTCGAAGCGCTCCCAGCTCACATTGCCATTGCCTGCCATCGTGGCTTGGATACCTTCCGACTCGGAATCCGAGCGCTTGATCGTAATGTTTAAATTGAACTGGACAGCTACGATGGCGTCTGATTGGCGGATATTTTCGGCAACCGTTATTTTTAGCTGGTCGTAACTTCAACTTTGACGCGCGCAATTCGCGCTCCGACCTGGACCGAAAGGTGATGGAAGCACATGGCACGGGTACGAGGCTTGATAGACAAACACACTTTTTTCTACATTCTGGAACATAGCGGGCGTACTGACCACAGCTTGATTGAACGTGGGCAGGAGCAGTTGACGAGGTGCTTGCGCTTAAGCAGTTCCTACAGGTGTGCAGTTAAGTGGGGATTTTTTTCTCTCATTTCTTACCAATACGTTTGTTTCTGCTAGGGAATGCTGCTCGCCGATAGGAATGGAGAGTATGGACCTTCATTACCGGTTCCAGGGAAGGGTGTGGTCCGGAATGACAAGTTGCTAGAGCTAATGGGAGTCTCTATGTCTGATGCAAGTTCCAGTGATGGATGCTCGGCATACTCACTGGATGATGAACGACCTGCTGCAGTGGCGCCGCTACGAATATTGTCACCAAAGCAATGCCAGCAGCTAAATACCTGTCCGTCTGAGTGTGGTGACGAGCAAGAGCCGGAAGCAATTGACTATGATCAGTATGAGACGGAGGAAATGCCGGCCGGTGATCAGAACGTTGTGGACTATGACACACGTACACCTCAGGACAAACGATTATCTTGTTCATACGTGAACAAAACGTCAACAAAGCTTTTGAGAAGAAGTGCTACCTTCGAGCCAGACTTTCAAACGCGCATGAAGCAGTTCTTGCTCAAAAACCAGCAAAAGAAAGAGCGAATACGCCAATCGTTGGTGGTTGAGGATGAATCTGAGATCATTCCAATTCCACGCATTAATCGGGTACAGTTGTTGGTAGAAATCTAGTCCGTGAAATTCTACGCTGATACTTACAATCTGCTTGCCGCTAACAGAGGTCGAAGTGTATCCCGCGAAACGTATCACACCTGATGGCATGGAACAACGAAAAGGAAAGCAAACTTGCGCGCATGCGAGACACCGAGACAGCGAAACGAGAAGCAAGTTGGGTAGGGAAGCCGTCTATCAGTAGGAACTCTGTTGCGATCTTCTCGAAGAGACAAGATGACGTTGCGCTATGTAAAGTGGAAGATCGACTGCATTTGCTTGGTCTTATCTATCAATATCAGCAAGAAGAACGAAAACGTGCTGAAGAGCGAGAAGCAAGCGCAAATGTGCAGCCACGTTTGGCACCTCATTCAGCAAACGCTCAGCGTAGGAGGCGCTTTTCAGTTCATGAACGTCTCTACCAGTTGGCAAAGAGAGATTTGACCGCATCAGACAGCAACGATAGAAAACACTACCCAGACCAAGGCACAACTCGACGAAGGCGGGAGCGAAGTACGAACAACAAGAACGTCGTAGACACGGCACTACGACTCCATGGTTTGGATAAGCAGTATAAGGAGAAACAATTGCTTCTACGTGAAGAACGTAAGCGATACTTTGACAACTTACGGGTAAGACTGGCGAATCGTGGTTCACTTTTGTCATCGCTAATGAGGTGTGCGTTTTTGCTCTATGATTATCACCACCACATTCCCCAGACAGCACCAAAGATGAGTGCTCGAAGCCGCAAACTCGCTGCCAAGAAGAAGAAAATCCCTGCTCCAAAAAGTCCGTTGCGGTGTGGCTGCTGCGGGGGAAGGGAGAATAAAGAGGGCAAATGTTGCTGCACAATCGAGCCGCGGGTTAACCAAAAGCACGCTGCAGACATTTACGAGCGACAGCTCCAGTGGAAAAATGCCAACGAGGCCAGACACTCCCGCCAAAAACAGATTCAGGATACGCTGTCGATGACGGAGTGTACATTCCGGAATCCATTCTATCAGAAGGCGTGGAATACCCTCAATGACCGACAACCAAAGGCAAGGGAAACAGAGACCACAAATACCAATGCAGCATTCTTCAAACGGTGCATGGCGTGGGCCGAAAAGCGAGACGAGCAAGTGGCTCGAGAGAAGAAAGTAATTAACGAGAAGCAGCTGGAAGAATGCACCTTCAAGCCACGAGTCATTGCGCGAACACCACAATACTTGGCATCCAAGCACAAACAGCAGGATGAGGCTGGAAATTCCTCTATCGAATTGCCCACTGCATCGCGCTTCGTCGACTGCTCGACAACGCCATTGCCAAAGCGACGCGATTTTAGTACGGAAGAACTAATGACTCAACTGTACAGTGCATTGGACCTTCAGGCGTTGGTTAGTGAGCTGTCTCCCCAGCACAATTCCATCGGCTCGGACGACGAAGGCGCAAACGGCTTTCCCAAGTACACGTTCACAGACCTCGGCGAGTTTGCTGGACGGTAGACCACTGTAGTGCGATCACGAGCACCCAAATCTTTAATAGAGGCCGCTCTTACAAGCAGCTACAACTGAAAGCTTGCTTCACCTACTCCAATCTACATGTATCCGTTATGCATGAAATTCCTCCACGACTGCCATGTGAAGGAGATTCCGGATAAAACACTAATTTATCCGTATTTGTGATTTTGACCAATAGTCCACCGTTTATCTGATTTTTTCCTCCAATAGCGGAGCTCTATATTTCTACCAAGAAACTCCCCCCTTTGCTGCCTCCCAGTCCTTTCACTTGCGAACTCTCCGCTTGGTGGTGAAAGCGCAGTCGAGCGAAGAGTGTTGGTGAGTAAAGCCTGGCCCTCATTTGAAGCGACAGCTCGCCTTCCCTTTAACGTCAGGCCCTTCTAGGCCCTAAGCTACAGAGAGGAGCGCGACAATCAGATAGCCATGGCGTCTACGCAGTTCTCGTACTCGAGCGCGCGCCTGCGCCGCGTCAAGTACCTGCAGTTTGGTGTGTTCAGCCCCGAGGAGATCCGTGCCATGTCTGTGACTAAGCAGACGAAAGTCAACGACCGCATCATCCCCGACGGCATCTCGCGTCCGGAAACGTACCTAAACGGACATCCTGTTATTGGAGGCATTGGAGATCCGCGTATGGGCACGTGTGACTTCCGCGCTCGTTGCAAAACCTGTGACTGTACGTGACGTATACTTTTGTCGAGATAGATCGAGTGGAGGGATTATAGCTCCCGCCCCTCCATTTCGAAGGGCATACATAAGTATCGTGAGCGTAGTTCTCATGATTGGTGTTGTGTACAGGCACATACAGCGGCAGCGGAGGCAAGGTGAACGACTGTCCCGGCCATTTTGGACACATCGAGCTGGCCCGCCCCATGTACCACATGGGTTTTATCAAGGAAGTGCTCAAGATCCTGCGCTCCGTGTGTTTCCACTGTTCGAAGGTGCTGAGCGACGAGCGCGACCATCGCTTCCGCTCTGCCATGAAGATCAAGAACGGTAAACGCCGACTGAAGGCTGTGTACGAGATCTGCAGCAACAAGAGCATGTGTGAGTATGGTGAGGAAGCCGACATGGAGAAGATGCGCGAGGATCTCAACATCGGTCTGCAGGGTGGACTGGACGACAAGTCCAAGCCCAAGGAGGGTGGTCACGGAGGTTGTGGTGGTCTCCAGCCCAAATACCGCAAACAGGGCATTAAACTGCTGGTGGAGTTCCCTGAGCAGATGGAAGACGTGCCCGGCTCGGGTGATCGCAAGCAGAATCTGCCGGCTGCGAAGGTTTTGTCGATCTTTAAGAACATTTCGGACGAGGACTGCTTTTCCCTCGGATTGGACCCACGTTGGGCTCGTCCTGATTGGCTCATCATGACTCTTATGCCGGTGCCACCTCCGCACGTCCGTCCTTCTGTGGCCATTGATGGTATGGCGCGTGGTGAAGATGATCTTACGCATAACTTGGCTTCTATCGTGAAGGCGAACTTGGCGTTGCTGAACTGCGTGCGCAAGGGTGAGCCTTCGCACATTATCGAGCAATTCGAGCAGCTGCTGCAGTTCCACTTGGCCACTTTCCTCAACAACGAGCAGCCTGGTCTCCCACAAGCTCAGCAGCGTTCCGGGAAACCGCTTAAGACATTGCGACAGCGTTTGCGTGGTAAGGAAGGCCGTATCCGTGGTAACTTGATGGGTAAACGTGTGGATTTCTCGGCTCGTACGGTCATTACTGCTGATCCGAACCTGGCCATTGATCAAGTCGGCGTCCCTCGATCCATCGCTATGAATCTCACTGTGCCGGAACGTGTGACTCCGTTCAACATGAACTACATGCACCAGCTAATTGCAAACGGCCCACTGGAGCATCCTGGTGCCAAGTACATCATCCGCGAAGACGGTAACCGTATTGATTTGCGTTACATCAAGAACAAGTCAGACCTTGCGCTCAAATGCGGGTGGATCGTGGAGCGTCATCTTCGTGATGACGATTTGGTGCTGTTCAACCGTCAGCCTTCGTTGCACAAAATGTCGATTATGTCGCATCGCGTTAAGGTGTTTGACTGGTCGACGTTCCGTCTGAACCTGTCGGTCACGTCGCCGTACAATGCCGATTTCGATGGCGATGAAATGAACTTGCACGTTCCGCAGTCCATGACTGCTCGTGCTGATGCACAGGAACTGATGATGGTGCACAAGGTGATTATCACCCCACAGAGCAACCGTCCCGTCATGGGTATTGTGCAGGATTCCCTACTGGGCGCACAGAAGTTTACCAAGCGAGATATTTTCTTGCACAAGGATTGGGTCATGAACCTGCTCATGTGGGTTTCCAACTGGGATGGCAAGGTCCCGACACCTGCCATTTTGGTACCAAAGAAGGGAGAATTGGGCAAGTACACGCCGATCTGGACAGGAAAGCAGCTCTTCTCGGCGATTGTACCTGCAATTAACTTCACTGGGTTTTCATCGACGCACAAGAGCAGCGAGAAATTTTCAGACTTGTCTCCTATCGACTCTCGCGTGATTATTCAGCAGGGTGAGCTGTTGGCTGGTATTATTGACAAGAAGATCATTGGTTCTTCTGCTGGTGGTTTGATTCACATCACGATGCTTGAGAAGGGTCCCGATGAGACCAAGCGTCTCCTTGGTGCAATCCAGCAGCTGGTGAACAACTGGTTGGTTGGCCGCAGTTTCACTGTCGGTGTGAGTGACACGATTGCCGATGTGTCAACGCTGAAGACTATTGTGGATATCATTACTCAAGCTAAGGTGCAAGTGCACGATTTGGTGGTGCGTGGACAGAAGGGAAAACTGGAAACTCAGCCTGGCCGAACGATGGTCGAGTCGTTCGAAGGTCTGGTCAATATTGTGCTGAATACTGCTCGTGATCAGGCTGGTCGTGAGGCGCAGGGCAGTCTGGACGAGACGAACAACATTAAGGCTACGGTGACGTCCGGTTCCAAGGGTTCTTTCATTAATATCTCCCAGATTATTGCTTGTGTGGGTCAGCAGAACGTTGAAGGAAAGCGAATCCCGTACGGTTTCAACCACCGGACGTTGCCGCACTACGGCAAGGATGACCTGGGTCCCGAGAGTCGTGGTTTCGTGGAAAACTCGTACCTGAAGGGTTTGACGCCGCAGGAGTTCTTTTTCCACGCTATGGGTGGTCGTGAAGGTCTGATTGATACAGCTGTGAAGACGGCCGAGACTGGTTATATCCAGCGTCGACTTGTCAAGGCAATGGAGTCGGTTATGACGCGCTACGATGGCACTGTGCGTAACGCTCAAGGTGAAATTATTCAATTCTTGTACGGTGAAGACGGTATGGATGCCGTCTGGGTCGAGAAACAACGATTCGAGTCGCACAAGCTGAACAAGGTGCAGTTTGAGAAGAAATACGTCTTCGACCCGTCGGACGAAGACCTTGGATGTGTACCGAACTGCCCCGACCAGCTATACCTCGAGCCCGATATCATCAAGGATATCCGGACGAACCAGCGCACACAGCAGCTGCTGCGTGAAGAGCTGACGCAGCTCCAGAAGGATCGTGTGAACCTGCGTGTCATTTTGGCAAGTCGTGGTCAGGGCCAGGAGTCCGATAATGCAGCCCAGATTCCCGTAAATATTCGTCGCCTGGTGGAGAATGCGCAGCAGTTGTTCAGCATCGACATGCGGAAGCCATCCAGCCTTCACCCGTCCCGCATTATTGAAGGAGTGAAGGAGTTGTGCAAGAAGATTATCGTTGTTCAGGGTGATGACCGACTGAGTATCGAGGCCCAAGAGAATGCGACACTGTTCTTCCAGATTCTATTGCGGTCAACGCTTGCGTCCAAGTGCGTTACACTGGAGCATCGTTTGACAGAGACAGCATTCGAATGGCTCATGGGTGAAATTGAGTCAAAGTTTACGAGCGCGTTGGTGTCTGCTGGTGAGATGGCAGGTGTGGTGGGAGCCCAGTCGATTGGTGAGCCGGCGACGCAGATGACGCTGAACACATTCCACTACGCCGGTGTGTCCGCTAAGAATGTGACACTTGGTGTGCCTCGCCTGAAAGAAATTATGAACATCGCGAAGGACGTGCGGACCCCATCGCTGCGTATCTTTTTGACGCCTGATTGCGCTCACGATGCCGATAAGGCGAAGTTTATTCAGTCGCAACTCGAGTACACGACGTTGGCAGACGTGACGGCCAACACCTCGATCTACTATGATCCCGATCCAATGAACACGGTGGTCGAGGAGGACCAGGAGTTTGTGGCGTCGTACTACGAAATGCCCGATGAGGACACGCCGATCGCTCGTTCTCCGTGGCTTTTGCGTATTGAGCTGAACCCGAAGATGATGGCAGACAAGAAGTTGACGATGGGTGAAATCGCTGCACAAGTAGAAGCCGAGTATGGACAGGATCTGTCGTGTATCTTTACGGATGATAATGCTGATCGTCTGGTGCTGCGAATCCGTATTATGAGCGACGAAGAAGAGAAGCTGCAGCGCACGGGCGAGACAGCAGTTGGACAAGAAGACGACACGTTCCTAAAGCGTGTTGAGCACAATATGCTCACACAGATGAAGCTGCGTGGTATTGAGGGTGTGAAGAAGGTGTACATTCGTGAAGGCCCGTCGACGCACTGGTTTGACGACGTTGGTTTCAAGATGATGAACGAATGGATGCTGGACACAGATGGCACGAACCTTCTTGATGTAATGTGCTACCCCCAGGTCGACTCGACCCGTACGATCTCGAACGACATTGTTGAAATCATCCAGGTGTTGGGTATTGAAGCTGTTCGGCGTGCGCTGCTGAACGAAATCCGACAGGTCATTTCTTTCGATGGTGCCTATGTGAACTACCGGCATTTGGCGTGTTTGTGTGATGTGATGACGTTCCGTGGTCACCTCATGGCCATTACTCGTCACGGTATCAACCGTGATGACTCTGGTCCACTTGTCCGCTGTTCGTTTGAAGAGACGGTGGAAATTCTGATGGATGCGGCCATGTTCTCGGAGGGAGATCCGCTGACAGGTGTATCTGAAAACGTCATGCTGGGTCAGTTGGCTCCTCTCGGTACGGGTATTATGGATCTGGTGCTTGACGCGAAGAAACTGGCGAATGCTATTGAGTACGAAGCCTCGGAGATTCAGCAGGTGATGCAAGGCCTCGACAACGAGTGGAGGAGTCCGGACCAAGGTCCAGGCACACCGATGGCGACTCCTTTCGCCTCAACGCCCGGTTTCTCAGCGTCGTCACCATTCAGCCCCGGTGGCGGCTCGTTCTCACCGGCAGCTGGTGCTTTCTCGCCCATGGCGAGCCCGGCGTCTCCTGGTTTTATGGCTGCGTCGCCTGCGCACAGCCCTGCGTCTCCGTTGAACCCGACGTCGCCTGCCTACAGTCCGATGTCGCCAGCGTACAGCCCGACGTCTCCAGCTTACTCGCCGACGTCCCCGGCCTACAGCCCGACATCTCCTGCGTACAGTCCGACTTCGCCTGCTTACTCACCGACGTCCCCGGCTTACAGCCCCACGTCTCCTGCATATTCGCCGACGTCTCCAGCTTACAGTCCGACTTCACCAGCATACTCGCCGACGTCGCCGGCATACTCAACGACTTCTCCGGCGTACAGTCCGACGTCGCCAGCGTACTCACCGACATCCCCGGCTTACAGCCCGACGTCACCTGCATACTCGCCGACGTCGCCTGCATACAGCCCAACGTCGCCTGCATACAGCCCAACGTCGCCTGCGTACAGCCCGACTTCGCCTGCGTACTCGCCAACGTCACCAGCTTACAGCCCGACATCCCCGGCATACAGTCCGACCAGTCCGGCTTACAGCCCCACTTCTCCGGCCTACACGCCTGCGTATTCGCCCACGTCCCCGGCGTACAGCCCGACATCACCGGCATATTCGCCTACGTCGCCTGCTTACTCGCCGACGTCGCCAGCGTACTCGCCGACGTCGCCAGCATACTCACCGACTTCACCGGCATACAGTCCGACGTCCCCCGCGTACTCGCCGACTTCTCCAGCGTACAGCCCGACGTCGCCCAGCTACAGTCCTGCCTCCCCAGAGTACAACCCGACGGAGGGCTACAATCCGACTGCGAGCGGCTACAGCCCAACGGATGCCGATGAGAAGAAGGAAGAGGATTCAAAGTAAGCGTCAGCGTGAAGTGCGAAGACGAACGAGGCTGTGCAATACCAAGAGGAGCAAACGAGTTGTAGCAGTGGTGAACGCGTGGATGCCGAGAGAATGCTAGTGGCACTGAGTGCCCGGGCATGCATGTATACGTCGATAAAAGAAAAACTAGCTTTTCCTTAGCTGCGCTTCTCTTGGGTCTATTATTCGCTTAGAGCGATGAGGGTCATGAGCCCAATGCCCGCACACATGGCGCCTGCCTCTTTGAGCGACTGAGCGAGGGAACAGTCCTCCAGAAGCTCTGGCATGACGCTGGTACATGCAATGTAGATAAAGCCACCTGCCGTGAACGGTGAGATCCACACGGAGCTCGAGTCGCCGGCACCTTCCATGAGCAGACCGATGACAGTACCAATCATCGCTCCAATGGCAGTCAACAGCTGCGTGACCATAGCTTCACGTCGCGTGAAACCAGACTGGATAAGGATAGCGAAGTCGCCGATCTCGTGAGGCAATTCGTGCAGCAACATCGCCATCGTTGTGGTCCAGCCCGTGCCGCGCAGGAAAGTGGCGCCGATAGCGAGACCGTCTGTGAAGTTATGCGAGAAATCCGCCGCCAAGTTGAGGTAGCCTGCAGCTGCTATGGGCTTCTTACCCGCTTCCTTGGACACCATCGGTTCTTCCTCAGGCATTTCTTCATCGTCCTTACTCTCCTTGAATACTGCGCGTTTCCTCGCCGTAGTATTCTTGCTCGACACCGGGGACGCTCCACCTTCCTGCACAGACGCCGACGGGTGAGCGTGTCCGTGAGAATGGCCATGGACGCCTCCAGTCCGCGCCCGCACAAACTTCTCCAGCATGAAGAAGGTCAACATTCCGGCGAGAGTCCAGAGCCACACGAAGAGATCTGCCATGGAATGGGAGTGTCCCTCGTGATCGTGGCTGTGGTTGTGGCCTTCCTGATCGTGGGAATGCCCCCCACCCTCGGGAAGCGAATGCGGCAGTAGATGCAACAACGCATCGCCCAATAGTCCGCCGGCCGCGAAGCTTAAGAAGACGCGTAGCAAAGGCTGCTGCTTCTCCTGGTTGCCAACACCCAGCGGCACCACGAGTAGTACCAGCACGGGCGCTGCGCCTACCAAAGCAGTGGCGAACAGCGCTTGCCCCCAAACAATAGGCGAGAATCTACCAGTCTTAGGTTTAGCGATGGTCTTCTCGTGTCCGTGGAGGTCATGGTTGTGGTGGTTATGGCCGCCGTGCTCGGCGTGAACGTTGGCAGGCTCGCTCTCGTGGCGCTCTTGGCCTCGGACGGCGGGCGTCACAGGTATCGCGGCATCTTCGGCGGTCGAAAGGAGCGCGACGCTCACCAGGGCCACAGCCAGCAGCAGCAAACGAAGTCGCGCTTGATCCCCCATCGAGTCGGATGATGAAGTGCTGAATCTGCTGATACGGTGAGACAGCTGCAGGATTGGATGAAATGGCATCATCTTTAAACCAATAAACACTGTTTGAGAGAAATGGCTACATATCGGTGGCAACAATTTGGTTAGATCCGGAGGTCACCACGTCGCTGACATCCCTGCTTGCTTTGGCGTTTCGGTAGTTGCGAGTGTTCGCTCGTCACGGTGACAGCGTTCGTGTTGCCACGCAGCAAGCAACGTAAGCACGAGGATTACATGGACCCCGGTGGGGATGCGTGCACAAGGACTTCACATTCCACAACAACGTTGAGTGCAATGCAGGACGCCGCGAAATATTGTACATTCAGTTGTTGCTGTTACCGTCCAGACCGTCGAGATCGCTAGTATTGCAGGTAGTGCTTTATGCTATGACCTTGACATGATCAATTGGATATTTACATGTATACCGTCGACAATTTCTCGAGTCCCCCATCTTGAGTCTCCATTGTTCTAGTGGTGCAATGTCGGTTCTGCTTGGCGATACAAGTACTGTACACGCATACTTATATAAGTACATATTGCTGAGCAAGTGTACAACACGTACTGTGGACGAAGAGATGCAGACGAACGAGCGCGGGGGCGGATGGCACTCAGCGACGTGCAGCACATCCGAAAACACGTCGTGTTCTCAGAACACTGTTCTGCCTTATTTCGCATGTGACCAGCCTGTTGGAGTTGAGGCGGAGATCCAACGGTGGTACCGTACACTTTGCGCAGCTTGCCAAGGCGAGCAGGGTGTCCACAAGCTGCAGCGGCCCCACCGATATCGACAAGCGCTGCAGAGCTCTTATGCTGTTCCGACCCCGACTTACTGACAGCAAGTTGCCGAGCGTAGACTTGGATCCTGGAAGCAATGCAGCAAAGGGACAGTGCACATGATTTGGAGTGCGTCACGACTGTTTTACCATTGACAGGGCCGCTGTCACGGCGCCACAAGCTGTACATGTACGCGTCGCCGCCTGGTATTAATACAGCGCCACGCTCGATACAGTACCTGGTATTAATACAGCGCCACCTACGATACAGCACTGTAGTCTTCGCGCAATCGAGCCACACGGACACTTGCACTATTGTGGAGCTTACCGATGGCTCTTGCAGAGGCGACGGCGGCGGCAGCTCCGCGGCGACAGTTCCTGGGCGACTGGGTGGCATGGCTTGGCGTTGACGCAACCAAGCTGATGGCCCAGGGAGCTCCATGCACAGAGATAACCCGGAGTAATCTGCCAAGATGCAGCTCCAGCGTTGAGGACACTTTGGGGGACACTCGTGATGATGATGGCTCCAGCTGGTGGACTGAACCTGCGGCCGAGAAGCCCACCGCAAAATTATTGCTGCGGTTTAACGCCGCACGCCCAGTCTCACCACACCAGCGCTGCGCAGGCAAGCAAACTGAGGTTGCAGTTGAGCTACATGTACAACCGGATCCGGTCACCTCGCCCTGACACCGCTTCGCCTCCCAGTTGTTATTATAATAAACTGCTGCTGTTTGCAGACCGGTATTCATTCTGTCGGCGCGAGCAGCACCAACGCGTACACTGTACTGGTTGAACCAGTGGTTCCGCTCGGATTTGGCCTCAGGGGCCCGGGATGCGCCTCCCACGGTCTCCGCAATAGACGGTTCCGACGCGCTGGGCTACCGCGCGGGTCTAAGGATCGACAACTATAATCAATCTCCATTGGCGGCGTTGCGCAGCGACCATCATCGCAAGGGCTTCATGGACATCCGCCGGACTGCGGCCAAATGCAAAAGGCACCAGCGCCGACGTGCAAAGCGGCCAGCTCCATCACCAGGGCGATGAAAGTATTTCGTCACAGGCATCCGGTTCTTGGTAGCATGGCCGGGCCTACATTGGAGACGACGAATTGGTCCCCACGCGACGTACCCATCCGCCTCGGATTCCAAGCGAAAAGTTGGACGCCGCTCGCTTGCCGCCAGCTGTCTGCCACTGCCACTCGCCCACATCAGACCGAGCGGTTCGGATCGGATCATCATTTCTCGTTTGACCTCGTCGCGCCCGGGTCGACCAGCGTGAGTCAATAGTTCAACACCGCCGCCACCACCAACATGATGTCGCTGCTCGCTCAGCCATTCTCGCCTTGCACTAGCAGCTCGCTGGTCTTCAGCTCCTATGAAGGGGTCGCCGCCATGGCGCTGCCGGCCCCAACGCAGACGTCTACGCCCACCGCCAAGGACCGGCCGTTCGTGTGCGAAGAGCCCGGTTGTGGTCGGCGCTTCAACCGCAAGTTCACGCTCAGCGAGCATAAGAAAACTCACACAGGCGAGAAGCCGTACGTGTGTCCACTGGTTGAATGCAGCCGGCGCTTCAGCACGTCCGGCAACCTGGCGCGCCACAAGCGCCTGCACGCTTCGCTTAAGCCGTTCGAGTGCGATATCAACGGCTGCAAGCGATCATTCCCTAGTCAAGAGAAACTTGACCACCACATTAAGATCCACACCGGCCGGAGAACCCACATGTGCCGCGTACCCGGGTGTACTAAAACCTTTAGTACGGCCGGAAACCTCACGCGCCACACCAAGAACCGCCACCCGGAGCTTATTCGGAGTTCCTTTCCGGCGTATCCGTACGCCCGCGCGAGCCCTATGCACCGGCCAGAGCCATCACCACACTACATGGCCGATCACCTCGCCCAGGCACCGTCACCTCACATGATCCCGGCGGGTGAACAGTTAACCAAATTGGAGCCGGTACCTACACCGGTGTACTCGCCCGACTCGGTGGAGTTATCATCATTTCAGGACGAGCTTTCGGCCTTCCACATGGCCTGCGAACAGCCCATGCAGCCCTTTCTTGCAAGACCCCCGCGGGATCTGGCTGCTGCTCCGATAGTGGAGTCTGCCGTGAGCGACATCGCGCGCTGCAGTATGAGCGTGCTCGACGAGGTGATCGAGTTCGAGCTCACCAAGAACGTGTAGGCTATTGAGTATTTCCCGTATATTGATATTAGTACATGTAGACTTTGATCCTCCTCCACCACCCGCATCATTACTCGTATTCATGTTCTACTCCATGGTTTGCTAACGGTCGGTGCCGTGAGTCACGTGGCTTGGATTCCACGCCGACCACGATAGGATAAAGCGTTCGACGGACGGATGAATCGGTACATGTAAGCCCGACACGTCAATCCCTGTTTCGCGTGCCTCCACTTCAACCACGATGCAGCACGAGGCCCACGCTATGGCACGTTTAGCGACACCGCCGGCATCGCAGGGCTCTACATGTAGTACATGTCATGTACTGCAACGCGCGCTTGAACTGCAAGGGCGTGGGCACGATCAAATCGAAGACAAGCTCTTTCTGTGCAGGTGGTGTCCTGCTCTTTTCCTCGACTTCAAGTTGCCCCTCAAGCTCAGGAGTATTGGAGGTGCCCCACCAAACTCTTGCACCAGAATCCAGACACGTAATACGGGCAAGTGGTTGTTGCAACATGCAGCTGTTGACGCTAGGAGACGAGCGTCGGCGTGAGCTACGTAGCCTCGTCTCTTTAAGATCGACCATGGATTCCATAGGGGCCTAGAATCTAGGCTAGATACACTGCTGAGTTTGCCTGCCTGCAAACTTTGCAGTGCAAAGCGCACGTAGTCTACAGTGTAGACTCTACACCGAAGTCTGACGCCACGCAGGACAGGTGCGTTTGACAAGTTCAACTTCACGGTGTCGTGCGCTGCTCGGGTTTCGCTTCGAGTGAAGGGTCCCGCGGCCCGAATCATGTTGCTGTATCATGTTAAACGAATGCACGTGGAGAATAGGTGCAGAGTGTACGTGAACATGCACATGTACAATGTAGAGGGCTGATTTTTTTGCTGCGCGAGAGGGTTCCGGTGCGAAGTTGAAGGGACGGGCTGGTTGCAAATCCTGCTCGCCCGAACTTCAAACTGACAGGACCAGGCCGTTGGTCTTCGGACTCCGAAGTTCGGAGTGTTATTACGGCAAGCCGGCCAGCCGATAGAGTAACGTACCATGTCAGCGTCACGCTGCAAGGGTATCTCAAAACAGGCTGGTTTCGAGTAGGAAACGCTACTCGCTCCTGCTTTCGGCGAAGCTCAAAGCTCATGTCGGTTGCTTAGCAACTTCTTACTTCTACTGAAGGGCCTTCACCTTTGGTTCATTCTGCTGTAGTGTTTTACCGTACGGCACGATGCCCAATGCGCTATCCAATTTGGGCTCCAAGCTGGTACAAGAGCTGCGGGCGTCGCCGCACTGCACGCGTCGGCCATCACACGAATAGTCTTCCTCAGAGAGTCCTTATTGAAACTGGATGGGTCCTTAGGATTCGACCCAATTTCAAGAGTTATCCCCTGCCAAGTTGCAGTGAGCTGCTTCGGCATGCCTGGTCACATGAGAGACAAGTCGAATAAGCGCATCGCGTTTTGGATGTGCTGCACTGAAATGGTGCCAAGCAGACTTGCCCGGAGTCCAGGCTGGACCTCTAACAAAGCTGTCTACGTTAGCAAATGTTTTCAACCATGTCATGGCTTTCAGTCGGGGTTTCGTCGAGACCAAGCACGACAAAGTAACTCGAGCATGCGTTTGCCAGGCCCAACGAGCTTCAAGCAGTATGCCGCCTCCCAAACAGATATGATGGTACAGTAGCGTTGATATGCGTTTGTGATACATGTACTGTCGTGCAACAAATTAGTCCGACTTAGCGGCGCTGCTAAGGATGCGATGCGATGCACATGCACATGTGCCGCGCGCCGACCTTCAGGAGTCGCCACTGCTTGTAAGCGACTACCAGTACATGTATTAGTAAGTCGCTTGATCGTCGCGATTTGTGTGTGTGATGCATATGCCCATCGCTGCGTTAAAATGGACCACGTTATCCTAAATACACGGTGGGGAGGTCAAGGTGACGTCGAAGCTGTACCGGTAGTGGTGCCGACCGGGCCCATTGCTGCGAGGTGTACATGCTGATGGCAGCGAGGATACAGTGACGTTCACGGTGCGAGCATCGTTCAGGCTACATTGAGTCGTCGGCCAACTCGGCTGTAGTCGAGTGTTTGAAGCGGTCGAGCCTTAATTAACAACGGCGAAATCGACCTTAGCGTTTTGCGAGATACGTCGAGGTATGCATGTGCGAGCTAGCCCTTAGTGCAGTAGTCTTCGAAATGACGGCCGTGGAGCTCATTGAGTATGATGTCGGAAAATTGAAGGTGTGGCGAAGTTTAATATAGTACTTCAGTAGTAACTGTAAAAGCAAATAAATTGGCTAACAGCCTATATGTAGTTTTGTGTCTCGTCCGGATCTGGTGGAGATCAATTCGTCAAGTATCTGTGTATTCGCATGTGTATGAGCTCCACGGCCGTCATTTCGAAGACTACTGCACTAAGGGCTAGCTCGCACATGCATACCTCGACGTATCTCGCAAAACGCTAAGGTCGATTTCGCCGTTGTTAATTAAGGCTCGACCGCTTCAAACACTCGACTACAGCCGAGTTGGCCGACGACTCAATGTAGCCTGAACGATGCTCGCACCGTGAACGTCACTGTATCCTCGCTGCCATCAGCATGTACACCTCGCAGCAATGGGCCCGGTCGGCACCACTACCGGTACAGCTTCGACGTCACCTTGACCTCCCCACCGTGTATTTAGGATAACGTGGTCCATTTTAACGCAGCGATGGGCATATGCATCACACACACAAATCGCGACGATCAAGCGACTTACTAATACATGTACTGGTAGTCGCTTACAAGCAGTGGCGACTCCTGAAGGTCGGCGCGCGGCACATGTGCATGTGCATCGCATCGCATCCTTAGCAGCGCCGCTAAGTCGGACTAATTTGTTGCACGACAGTACATGTATCACAAACGCATATCAACGCTACTGTACCATCATATCTGTTTGGGAGGCGGCATACTGCTTGAAGCTCGTTGGGCCTGGCAAACGCATGCTCGAGTTACTTTGTCGTGCTTGGTCTCGACGAAACCCCGACTGAAAGCCATGACATGGTTGAAAACATTTGCTAACGTAGACAGCTTTGTTAGAGGTCCAGCCTGGACTCCGGGCAAGTCTGCTTGGCACCATTTCAGTGCAGCACATCCAAAACGCGATGCGCTTATTCGACTTGTCTCTCATGTGACCAGGCATGCCGAAGCAGCTCACTGCAACTTGGCAGGGGATAACTCTTGAAATTGGGTCGAATCCTAAGGACCCATCCAGTTTCAATAAGGACTCTCTGAGGAAGACTATTCGTGTGATGGCCGACGCGTGCAGTGCGGCGACGCCCGCAGCTCTTGTACCAGCTTGGAGCCCAAATTGGATAGCGCATTGGGCATCGTGCCGTACGGTAAAACACTACAGCAGAATGAACCAAAGGTGAAGGCCCTTCAGTAGAAGTAAGAAGTTGCTAAGCAACCGACATGAGCTTTGAGCTTCGCCGAAAGCAGGAGCGAGTAGCGTTTCCTACTCGAAACCAGCCTGTTTTGAGATACCCTTGCAGCGTGACGCTGACATGGTACGTTACTCTATCGGCTGGCCGGCTTGCCGTAATAACACTCCGAACTTCGGAGTCCGAAGACCAACGGCCTGGTCCTGTCAGTTTGAAGTTCGGGCGAGCAGGATTTGCAACCAGCCCGTCCCTTCAACTTCGCACCGGAACCCTCTCGCGCAGCAAAAAAATCAGCCCTCTACATTGTACATGTGCATGTTCACGTACACTCTGCACCTATTCTCCACGTGCATTCGTTTAACATGATACAGCAACATGATTCGGGCCGCGGGACCCTTCACTCGAAGCGAAACCCGAGCAGCGCACGACACCGTGAAGTTGAACTTGTCAAACGCACCTGTCCTGCGTGGCGTCAGACTTCGGTGTAGAGTCTACACTGTAGACTACGTGCGCTTTGCACTGCAAAGTTTGCAGGCAGGCAAACTCAGCAGTGTATCTAGCCTAGATTCTAGGCCCCTATGGAATCCATGGTCGATCTTAAAGAGACGAGGCTACGTAGCTCACGCCGACGCTCGTCTCCTAGCGTCAACAGCTGCATGTTGCAACAACCACTTGCCCGTATTACGTGTCTGGATTCTGGTGCAAGAGTTTGGTGGGGCACCTCCAATACTCCTGAGCTTGAGGGGCAACTTGAAGTCGAGGAAAAGAGCAGGACACCACCTGCACAGAAAGAGCTTGTCTTCGATTTGATCGTGCCCACGCCCTTGCAGTTCAAGCGCGCGTTGCAGTACATGACATGTACTACATGTAGAGCCCTGCGATGCCGGCGGTGTCGCTAAACGTGCCATAGCGTGGGCCTCGTGCTGCATCGTGGTTGAAGTGGAGGCACGCGAAACAGGGATTGACGTGTCGGGCTTACATGTACCGATTCATCCGTCCGTCGAACGCTTTATCCTATCGTGGTCGGCGTGGAATCCAAGCCACGTGACTCACGGCACCGACCGTTAGCAAACCATGGAGTAGAACATGAATACGAGTAATGATGCGGGTGGTGGAGGAGGATCAAAGTCTACATGTACTAATATCAATATACGGGAAATACTCAATAGCCTACACGTTCTTGGTGAGCTCGAACTCGATCACCTCGTCGAGCACGCTCATACTGCAGCGCGCGATGTCGCTCACGGCAGACTCCACTATCGGAGCAGCAGCCAGATCCCGCGGGGGTCTTGCAAGAAAGGGCTGCCGTGGAAAGTGTTCTACAACGACAAAAACTCCGTCGAAAACACTTTCAGCATCTAATCCAGATTTGACCTCCTCGACCATTACTGAACAGTATTGCAAGCTTTAAAGCGTCTTGTAGCCTACAAGTTGCAGGTAGAAGAGACCAACCTTACAATAAACTTTCGTATCGCTGATACACGAGGCATTGAGTAGAGTATTTTTGCGTTCTTACTGTCTTATTGATACCGCCGTCTCCAAAGTTTTTTTGTATGCCTACCACCTTAAAAACTTCGGGCCCAGATGCTGGTGTCAACCCAGTGAATATCGTACGACAAAGTTGGGTCAACTTGCGTTCGTCAGTTCAGCTGACGTTCTCATTCCTCCCGAACGCTTGCGCAGTCGATACCATATAGAGTACATGTGTGCCATAGTGGACAAATGTGGCCTACATGTAGGAACAGTATCCTCACTACGCCATGTACACGGGTACCGGTACTGTAGAGAGAGTGTCAGACTTGTCTATTTAGATATTAGTTACAAGAAGTCTGAAAAGCCCGCAGCCAGGTGATCAACGCTGGTGTCTCCACTGAGCCCGGTGGTTACACTCGACCCACCTCCTTGTGAGGTGACTCCCTTGGAGACGCTTCCAGCAGCTCTAGACAGAGCTGCAGTTTAGTGCCTCGAATTCGAGTATGTAAATATGTATATTCGCGCTTCGCCAGCGCACGTAGTTGCCGGGAAACCGCTTGCTTGAGTTCCTGTTGGCAGGTGGGTCTTGAGAGTTCAACACCCTTGTGGACAGCTCGATTCCGTTGAATCCACAATACTGACAGGCAGATAGAGCTCATAACCCACCAGATCCGGTTCCAATCCGCTTCAAATATCGGCGCGTCCTCGCCAAACCATTCTTGTAGCCGAAGTCTCACCTGGTCTGTCATCGGTGGCGCTCGCCTCGTGGCGCAGTAGTGCTGAAACTCATTAATCCTGTCCTCTGCAAGTGCTCCTCCTAGCCATAACCCAATTATCAACCGCCAGCTATCCCGCGCAACAAGTCCCAGAAAATATGCTGGAGAGTTTCCTTGTGTCCTCTGCACTCCTTCTACTTCCGACAGCTATTATCTAGCGGCCGACCAGGGTCAAAAAGATTTAACTGGGCCGTCGCAGCCCGGTAAGCAACCCAGACCTGAGACGTGGCGCTAAGATCCGTGGAAGCGTCCATCGTCATAGCAAGCAGAAGGAACTACAATGACACCGGTCTTAGCAGGGCGCAGCCGAGCTGGGAATGAAGGGGCTTGGCGTCGACAAGGTAAATGTCGGAGTGAGTTTGCTACAGCTCAGTGCGCGCAGCGCACTCGACCCACCACCCTCGTAACCCTCTGTCTATTCTATATATTACTACTGTTGTGTCTGTGCTGTCCTAGGAACGGTATTGCTAGCGGCAACGCTTTGCCGTAGCAAGCATACCCCCCCCCCCATCGCAGCACTCCGAGCAGCACTCCGAGCAGCACCGTAGGTCCGTACTGCAGTACGTTGAGCTCCGCGTCCTCGCACCGTACAGCAGTACTGTTGGTCCGGCGATCTCCGCCTCGAGCAGCATCTCGATGGCTGCGATGTCCTTGACGCCGTACAGTCGCAGACTGTGTACGGTGGCATCAGCAGCGGACGGCAGTGCGTTAGGCTGGCGACATGTGCAGCACGTGCCGCAGCACCCGAAGCAGGATCTAGTTCTTGACACGACCTGGTATTCCGTCAGCGCGTTACGGTGATCCCACAATTGCTTGGGCGTTTGGTGTAATGCACTTCGTTGCCACTTTGATCTTCTCGCAGCCTCGTCCAACCTCGGCACTATGTGACGTAATGCTTTATCCAATTCCGTTTTCAGTTTTTTGAAAGCTTGTGCTTTTAAACCGTGCCATACACGATGATTTGGTACACAGTCCTCCACACGCCACGGGAATCTGTGCAGACTGGGGTGGCTAGAAATACCAAGCGCTGGTGTCGAGCCGCATCTGCTAGGGGATATTTATTACGACTGACCGTAAATACATCACAATTTTTCTGACTGACCTGAAAAGATGTTACCGATTCGCCAAAAGCCCTGAAAGGCACAATACCCGTAAGCACTTCCTCTGTGCAAGGTGCTGTGTGACCCCGTCACACCTCGCCACGGTACTGTGTATCGCTCTGATGAAATTATCTGATGTACGGAGAAGTATATTAAACAGAGGTGGCGTGATGTTGGAAGCTCCTGCACCGAATTCCACCTGCCGCTGGACGAAGGTTGTGGTACGGCAAGAAATGAAGTATCTTGACAGCAGCCTACAGCAAGTCGCCGTGCAGCGCATGCGCTCACGTGGATTCGATTTGGTTATTTACAGACAAGCGTAATCAACGCCCGTCTCACCGATGGATACATCCAGTGGACACCCGGCGACCTCCTATGGTCCACAACCTAGCACCCAGTGCCACCGGAGAAGTGCAGACACGCTGTTGGTTGATACACTGAGAGCACATGAACCGCCACCACAAAAGCCAAAGTCATACCGAGCAGAATCAACAGACCCACGCCATGAATCGTCGACGTGCCACTACGCTGCTTGAGTTGCTGTGCTTCGCTCGCGTGCTTCGGTAAAGCGAACAGCCACAACAGCGACGCCAATTGCATAGCGTACGCAATGAAGAACGTCGCCATTATTTGGTCGCGGACATGAGTCGTGTCCGTCATGATGTCCTGGTTCGTTACGTCGAACGACGCGTCCACGTATTTCGACAGCACGAGACCAAGGGGGCCACCTAGGAACGATACACTCGTCACCAATCCGCCCATGGTTAAACGAGCGCTCAGATCCGTAACCTCAGTCAACACGACTGTCGAGATCGTGTAGTCTAGCGCCGAAGGAATGGCCTCCATCACGGGCAAGCCGATCCAGAACCACTGACTGCGCACGAGGTCCCAGATCGTGAACATCGTGGTGCCTATATCCGCGAAGAGTATAGCGATTGTGCCTATGAGGATTACGGTACGGTAGTTCACGTTCCAGCCCTTCTTGTCAACCCAATTCAAGGCCCACAGCACCACACCAAGAGCCACAAAAGACACCACAGTGTCGTTTAGAGGCTGCACGCCGGCATAGTAGAATGCGAAGGGATTCACTGCAGTGGCACTTACACCAGCGAACATACCACCCAAGAACCGGCAGAGCAGTATGTGATTCAACCAGTTATTGGAAACGAGTGACCAAACCTCGCAAAGTGCCTCACGGAACGAGCGTCGATCCCGTGGAGTCTCACTCACTGTGAAGCCTAGCATCACCACCGGAACCAACGCTACCAGACCGATGATCAGCATCACTTGTGTGTACTCGAGAGAAAAGTCAAAGTCTCCACCATAGTCCGTTCCGCTCATACCAAAACCCATGAACAAGAAGCTCCCCAGCATGGCAAAAACTCGGTATTTGGTCATCACAGGCTGAAGCACCACGTCTTCGTCGCGCTGAGAGCTAAACACATCAAAGTGGTGCGTTGCGACGTCACGGACCAGTTCGTCAGCAGCCACATCCGCCAGCGCATACCCCACAGAAGCCACCGACATGAGCATTACGTAGAAGGCGCCGTGTGACGGAGCGTCGAGGTTAATGTTATTCATCTGCTGAGGAGAAAACTCGCTGAGTGGTGTACCGACCATCTCGCGGTCTTGGAAATAAGGCGTTGGCTGGTCCTGGAAGAAAATGGCGAGCAGTGCGACAGTCGTCACCGTCCAGCCCAATACCATTGTTGATCGGAGACGAAATCCACTTGGTAGTGGACAGCAGTGAGTGAACAGCGTGAAAATTGGCTTAAGAGCCCACGGGAGCCCCAGGAGTGTGCGAGCTGATAGCGTCTGAGTACCTTCCATGTTGAGGTTGCAGGTGAGAAACGGGTAGACGCAGAACGGTAGGACGGTGCTGACGACGCCAACAGCGACACTGTGAAGCACAAGCCCGCACCATCGTCGGTCCCAAACGTTTACAACTGGCTGTTCAGACTGAGCGTCATTCCGCTCGATCTCCAAGTGGCCCAGCTGCGATGGCTGCCCACCTTCTCGTGGAGGCGAGCTGACCCAAAAGAAGGACTCCTCCGACGTTAACCTGCTTGAAATTCGTTCGTGACGCTCACTGCAGCTCTCCTCATGCAGCGATAAACTCGCTCGGGAGAGTCTCAGCACGATGTCCTTCGTCGACGGATCGCCTAGTCGACTCATTCTCGTTCGTCAACTTAACGAATGCGCGGTGTCCACACGTGTAGATGTTCCGATGTACTTGTATAACTAGCACAGCGCAGCGCATTAAACAGTCTGGAAATCCAATTACAGCGTTCCGTATTCAATCGAATCGTAATCGAGCTGAGGGACGAACTCTTGGGTTCGGAGTTTACAGCGTTTCACCGAAATACACATCCTGAGAAAGGCAAAGCAAGTTCATGTAATAACCAAATGCTGATTCAGCATGCAAGCCACCCGTGTTTCATCATCACCGTCGTCCCCTTGGCATAAACACTTTGTAATAACCTGGCATCAACATCGCTTGGTCCTTCTTTCCAGGCATCTTTGTCCACAGACCAAGAACGTGGTCTTAGAAGAGTGGTTGCAACCGTCTCGTGCGGGCCGTTATTGCTGGTTGCGTAGCCTCTGAAGCGCGTTCCAGCTTGGCGTACTCTCCGATGAGAAATCGAGCATTCTCCTGCGCTTCGTCTAGCATACCGGCGTTCATGAACTCAGTGTAGTGGTGCATGTGCGCCTTGCGGCTGTAGAGTTTGTGGAAACGCGTATTCAGACGCTCAAATGTTTCTCGAATACAGCAGTTGTTCGACAGGCACAGCAGCGATGATCTCTGCCCCACAGGAGGCACCGAGCATAACCCCACCTTAAAGCCTTCCTGGTTCCAGTGGATCATACGTACCTCAGACTGCAAACGCTGGATATTGGAGTTGATGTCCGATATTTCCACGTTTCCTCGCATCAACAGGCCACACGCCAAGTACACGCTCGCTCGTGGGTTAGCCCGGATTAATTGATGGTCTCTGCCGTAAACATACAGCGACAGTGAGTCTCGCGTTGGCCAGCACCACAGTCGAGTCCGAACTTACTTTTGAAATGCCTCGGTGAACATTTGATTCAGTCGTCGAGGCTGCTGCCTGGGGTCGGATGTGGAAAACACGGGACTCATGCTCGACAAAAGGAAGTGCAGCTTGGGGAACGGCACCAAGTTGGTCGTGATCTCGTTCAGATCCACGTTCAATGAGCCTTCGAACCGCATTGAGCTCGTCAAATTGGTCAGCAGACGCGCAACTATATTGTTCATTTCGTCAAACGCGTTCGTCTTCTTCTGCGCACTAGGGCGTGCAGCCACGCTCTTCCTCTTGTTCTGTTCTGTACCTGTCGTCGACGGTCCTTTGCCACGTTTGTAGAAATATTCAAGTTCTCTCAAGTCCACACCATCGGTTAAACGCGAGCCATTCACCACTCGTGTGGATTGATTTCCGTCCATCGATAAAGTCCCAGCGGATGACGTTCCTCGGTCGATCTTCGCGCACAGATCCATCAGCGCTTCGTTCTCAATTGGCAGCACACAATCTGCGTGTTCCGTTAGCTCTCTCAACGCGAGCATGCTGTTGTATGGGGACGTAACGACGTCGTCATCTTCGGACGGGAAGACGACGGTCGCGAACCGATATACGTCCGGGTATTGGTCTTCCAGCAGTCCTAAGATGTAGGTGCCAAGTCCAGAACCCGTGCCTCCACCCATAGAGTGCATGACGAAGAACGACTGGAGGGAGTCGCAGAGCTCCACGGCGCTATGCAGTTTGTCTTCTAGTTGTTCTCTGTACTTGGGGCCATAAAGGCAATGCCCGTGCGCCCAATTGTTACCCGACCCAGAAACGTCTGTGAGCAACTGCTGTTGGTCGAAGAGCTCACCCAGAGGGCCAGCTATAGTCTCAGCCACGGGCCCTTGCTCCATGTCAACGAGGATGGCACGGGCTTTGAGTGATTTGATGGGCGACTGGCCGTCGTTGAAAGGCAGATCCACAGGCGGCGAGAAGCGGCTGTCCACGTTACGGAAGAAGCTGCTCATACTCTCGTCGAACTCGGCTCGCTTGCAGCTCTGCGCATGCTCCTCGAGGGCCAATTGCCAGAACTGCCGGCCGATCTGGTTGCCGCATTGGCCCACCTGCAGTGTAATGAGCTCACGCGGCATCAGCTCCGATTCGTAGATTTTGGGTTTGACTGGTTTTCGGGTACTTTAGTTGGACAAAACCGGGTACAATTTCAAAAGCTTGGCCTACAGTACCGGTACCAGTTTTCTAAAGTACCCACAATTTTGAGGAAGGCCGGGTGTGTTACATATAGAAGTGGGTGGGTTAAAATACCAGTTTTTTTTTAACTTGATGACGTCATTGAATCGATTGAAACAATTGGTCAAAATTGGCGAATTTTGATTAGATGGAGAAGCTCATCGGCGTTCTACACTTAAGATAATATACATCTGCGTTCTATTGTCGGTGCTAAATTCTAAGAGCGCACGCATGACGGCTAGTTGCATTCTGAGGCATTACGTAAAAGTACTGGCGAATCATGGCTATAATTTTGGTTTCGCTACCTTACTACTGTAGTGCGAGGTATCATTTTCGTTTCACAAAGTGTTTCTTTATAAGCTTCAACGGTCTCCACTCCAGCAACCATTTTGCGTGGTCTGCTAACTCCAGTTCGATACTGCAAGGGCGTTCCCCCACGCCGAACGGTTGAAGTGACAAAGTGTGCATGAAATGCTCATTCTCCTACTCCCGTAACATCACTATCGGAAAATACAAGGCAGCGTAACCAGAATCAGCTATGATTTCCCAAAATATTTTTTGACAAGCGCTACTTTGAAGCCAATCCAATAACAGCAGCCGACGCGTTGTGACAAGAAAAAGCAACTCAGATTTGTTACGCCTATTCTATGTTTTAATTGGCTGAAAACTACTGTGCTACAGTGTAACTCCGAGTGTAGGAATAGCTACGATCGGCCTTCGATGTGCAGGAGTACGCAGCACAACGAAGGCCATCGTAGCTATATCAAGGGAATTGGAGCTTGGTTTCGTCATCACTGTGACCACAGGAGGAGTAGAACGGTATAATATTGCCTTTTGAAGCATTTCTACGGTGTAATATTGTATTTTGAAGCATTTCTACGGTGTCATCAAAGTCTCCGCATCGCAAAAGTGGTAAGCCTTGCCTTGAAAACACCATGATAACCATAAAACATTTTCATAATGTAGTTGAAGACAATGTCAAGCGTGGTGTAAGCGCAATACTAGCAACAATTAAAAACATAGGCGTTTCTAATGTTAACTCAACTGCAAATGCTCACCTCTATTATCGCGAGAAAAAGACCACTAAAACTTCAATCACCCGCAAATGCAACACCTGGAGCGAGACGCCGGGTTCGAGACACCGTTCATGATGCAAACACTGGGGGCCTTTCTGTTCCTTTCCGCGGCAGAAAGCAAAAGAAAACAACAGTTAATAGCAAGTAGACATCAGCACCTTATCCGTCCGCTATCCCTCTCACGTGTGCGACGTGGACTGTGGCAAACAGCTTATACATGTACATACAGGTCCGTCAATCAGGTATTTCGGACCGTCAACTCGCTCCGGAAATGCAAGCCTGCCGGAGACGTCGTTGTGTGGATTAAGGCGACAGCGGCGGTGTAAGAAAGCTGTTCTCTTTCTTGAGCCAGCGATTATAGCGCCGGGATCGCTCAGCGGCACACGCTCGACGTACAGTGACCAACTTTGTAGTGTCAACTTGAAAATTATCTTCAAATTTATGGCCAATCACATAACGGTACTTTAGCGTTACCACTTCAGGTTACGGGATCTGGACACAAGTCATTGTGACCCAAATCTGTTTGCATTTTACAATTGCTCTGCCTCGAAGTTACGTCTTGCATTCATCAGAATAGTGCTTATCGTCGTACTACAAGCAGTATTTCTTACTTTTACGAAATAGCCCAAAAAACCCGCTCTGTGAAATATCTGGGTGGTTGGGTCGTTTAATAAACCCAAAACCCAATAAATCCAAATTCCATTTTGCGAACACTGACCGGTACCCGGGGCTGGGCAAGTGAAAGGGATCCCAGTGGATGGTGGAGACTCAAGAAATGGAGTTATCTTACTGCAGCAGACTGCACTTGGATTGCACTGGAAGGTAGCGGCCAGTTCGCATCGAATGGACCAAGGTGCGCATGACGTTCAAGCAGTGGCGGAGGGAGGGCCATTTTGCCGGTTCCCTATTTTTATCCGTTTTTAGGGCATTTTATGCAAAAATTCAAAGAAATTGGGATATTTTTGCGACTTTTAGGCTCAGCCCCCCCCTGCTCTTCTAAATTTTGGTCAGGCTCCCAATCATTTTTGTCCTGGCTCCGCCCCTGCGTTCAAGTCTGATGGAGGGTATGGATCTTGACACGGTAAGCTTGACGGAGCGGAGGGAGGGCAGCACTCTGGGCGAGACCGGAGCAGAGACTGGAAACCACTCTAAGGCGAGAACGAAGATTCGAAAGTGATTGATTGAGGTCTTTAGCTCGCTAACCTTCTCGCTATTCTAGACCTACTGGGTACACACTACTTGATTCTTTACTGGATACTGAGTTACTTCAGCCAATCAGAGAGCGCCACGTCAAAGCCCATCTTGTACCTACAATCTTGTATCCACAGGTGGCGTAATCGACAGTGGCGTAATCGGCGGTGGCGTAATCGGCGGTGGCGTAATCGGCGTGGGTTCGGATTGGACTGGTTCGGGCTAACCGGCTTACGGTTAATAACCGATACCAAACCGGTAACCCTCAATACCCTCAATATAGTCCTAGCACAGGGTATTTATCACGACTGACCGTAAATACATCACAATTTTCCTGACTGACCGAAAAATTAGCAGATAGATTGAATCTGTGCAATGATTGGCTAGACTCTTGAGGACGAAGGGTTAAAATATTTGGTGGCACACGGGTTATAAATACATGCAATGCATTTCCTTCGTGTTATTCTCCATTCACCGGGTCAATGCAGAAGCCCGGCAAGATCGATCTCTTCGCAAAGTATGGTCGTGATATAATTCAGAAGCACGACGTGTTTTCATCTGCGCCGGACAGCAAAAAGTTTCTGCGTGCTTTCGCCTTCAATGAGAACAAATCAATTAGACAAGCGGTCACATCGGGGCACAAAAAGATCTGGATGTGCAAATCGCAACAGCCATGTTTATAGCGAGTTTCAATAACGAAAAAAGCCGAATTGAAGCGTTCAAACTCTAAGTATGCGTTCTGTCCGCCAAATACTTGGTTTGTAAGTGATCTGCAGCTAAACCACTCACTTAGCTGCGATTCGGTGGGTGAGTGTTCGACGGAGCTGGGTGTGCAACTCGCAGGCTTCTAAGGAGCAATTGTGCCAGGTTTAAGCTGCGCTCGTGCGCGTGTAGCGACTTCCGCTAAGACAGTGAACAACGTGAACGTAAATCACCGGCCCGCCATGATTTACAGAGCTATTCAGCAAGCTCAAAAAATGCTAGCAGGCGAAGAAGGAAAATATGAAAAGCTACCTGCTTTTCTACGGTCTTTTGAGCTTCTAAATCCTGGATCACGGGTGTGTTGTCAGCTGGATACCAAGGGGCGTTTTTATCGGGGGTTTTTGTCGGTTGGGGCTTTAGTTGCAGCTCAAGAGAGCTGGGTCCCCGTACCGGAACACACATGAAAAAAAAAGACTACAACGGAGTATGTATTCTGCTTCTTGGAAAGAATGGTAATTGGACAAAATTCCTGTCGCATTGGCCTTTGTTCATAAGGAAACAGCGTTCAACTTTGAATGGTTCTTTGCGAATTGCATTGCTGCTGGGATAAAGCGTCATGACCGACCTCTTTTTACCGACAGAGGGAAGGAGCGTGATGCCCAAGTTCGTTTACTAGCGCGTGGCATCGCTGTCAATCTGAAGTTCTGTACTCGCCATATTTACGTGAGCGTGTGTGGCCATTTCCGCGGAGTGGAGCCAGACATCGAAAACATAAAAAATCTTGTTTTCAAATTGCAAGCAACGACCACTTTAGCCGAATACAATGATGTGCTGGATTTGATTGGTGAGATGTATCTATCCCCACGAATCGTATCCGTAAGTGGCATCTCTGTTACGCAGACAGTGGCTCAGTATTTACGCAGTATCCACCCGATCAGCTGGACGAAGTTCGGTAATTGTCTTCTCACGCCGGAGGAGTTATCTGCTGTTAACAACGAGTGGAACACAGCCAGTGCGTACGACGTGCGATGCTCTCTGTTCGGGTGAAGAACAACTAGTGCTATAGAAGGTCAGAACAATGCGCTTCTACTAAGCGGCATCCGCGACAAGCAAGTCTTTGGAGCCTTTGTTCTCTTTTGCAATATGGTCGTGGAAGTCATTGCTGACGAGAAGGACACCGCTAAAAGATGGCTGAAAGCTGGACACACTGTGACACCAAGAACGAAAGCGATGTTCGACAAATAGGTCTGGTATGCCGCTGGATGCACTATCCGCAAGAGTACAGACGATGTGTACTACATTGAGGACCCAATCGATAGTCTCAAAGATGCGGATGCTGAGGATTCGAGAAATGGTGGCCCGCCTCCTGACCATCTTGATCAGGATCGCTTGAGGACATACACGGTGGACTTGAGATCTGGAATATGAAGTAGATGCGCAGATCGTCAACATCTCCAGCTTTCTTGCAGGCACATCGTGGCTGCGCTGTACAGCAAGAGTGGTCAACCTCGGGAGCGTATAAGTTCTTCCATTCTGCTTTCACTGTAACGGCATATGTACATGCTGTTAGAGACACATCAATAATTCTTCCGTTCGTACCAGCTCTTCTGAAGGATACAAGCATTGCGCCTCCGCCGCTATACAATCAAGCCGGTGGAAGATCCCAGAGAAGCTCGCGAGACACTGCCTCTAGAGAGAAGAGGATCCCAAGTCAAGGGGAATCGAGAAAACATCGAAAAAATGCCAACAACAACCAGGATCAAAGGCTGGGATCGATACAGTCGATCAAGCCAACAAAATGCGAGAGTATTTCAGCGTCGACATCCGGGCTGAGGGAAGGGAAAAGAAAAAAAATTCACGTGCAGCCGCTGTGGTAAGCAGGAAGGTCACGATGCTGCAAAATGCCCCAATCGGATAATCCTGCATGGAGATCGTCATGTACACCCTGGTGTGTACATTGTCGGTAATTGTCCACTGGAGTTACTTCAACGACAGCTCGAGTACTCCAGTACTGATCCAGAAAATTTAGCAGTAAATCCGACAATCATCAGCGAGTACAGCTTCTGATATAATCGGTCGGGATTCCGATTGCTGTACAAAGCGTATCCAATACGAAGTACTCTTAGATGAAGCTAATCTTCGTTATCAATATCATGAATACCTTGTATTATCAAGTGTCGGTGGGGACTGACATTTGATTCTTTGCTTCCTTCTCTCCGGGTTTGGGGGCACTGGGCTTTATTACCACACCGCTCACCCCCCACATGCGGATCAAGCAAAGGTGCTCCAAGCCAAAGACAGTCCCAAAGTTGTTCATGTCTTAGAAGTTATGACCTGCAAATGTGCAACAAAAACAAAATTATTTTAAAAATAATCTGTGTAGTAAATGACAATACTGTAAGCTCGACCAAATACCTGTGTCCTCAATCAATAGCAAACCTTTTTGGGTTTACATGTAAACGTGACTACACTAACAAAATGTGGCAAGGGAAGGCTATCGCTGTGGTCAATGAAGGGATATTATTAATAGTCTGTCAATTCTACCTAAAAGTGCTGCGGAGACTTGGCAAATGCAGATCTCTCTTTTCTTCTTCGGCCCCACGTTGAGCCGGTATTACGGGAAAGTAATCCACCCCGTAAGCTTTCGTCCTCGTAATCTATGCGCATATCGCGCTGCGCTGTACTTGGCCGAAGTCAGCGCCTGGCGGCGGATTTTGGCGGCAGATTCTGCTTCTCCCATCTGGAGATTTTTCGGAGGCGGCCAGTAATTGTAGCAACTCTCAGTCGCAATTTATCAACAGCCAACGACCCACGAGGAGTCCGCCGGACTGTCCGGTGCTAGTAAGAGAATATAGCAGACCTCACCGAGCCATGGGCCCGTTCGTCGACCCGTCCGCGAAAGACCTCATGGAGAGGCTCTCGCGCTGGAGCCTCTCCCAGCACGAACACGCAGTGGAATTTCCAGAACACGCGAAAGAGACCAAAATCACACCCGAAAGCGCCTTCACTGTGTTAGGATCTCCACTGCATTCAGAAATGCGTACACCACGCGAGCTGCAAAAGGCAATAGATCAGAGCGAACAGTCGTTCGTGGACATTTGGGACCGACGATGGTGCGGGCTCGTTCTCCACAGCGTCGTCGTCGGAATCGTCAGCACCGTCCTACCGCTGTGCGTCTACCCGTTTCTCACCTGTAACCTCAACATGGAAGGCACTCAGACGCTATCATCTCGCACACTCCTGGGACTCCCGTGGGCCCTTAAGCCGATTTTCACGCTGTTCACTCACTGCTGTCCGCTACCAAGTGGATTTCGTCTCCGATCAACAATGGTATTGGGCTGGACGGTGACGACTGTCGCAGTGCTCGCCATTTTCTTTCAGGACCAGCCAACGCCTTATTTCCAAGACCGCAAGATAGTCGGTACACCACTCAGCGACTTATCACCTCAGCAGATGAATAACATCAACTTCGACGCCCCGTCTCACGGCGCCTTCTACGTAATGCTCATGTCGGCGGCTTCAATGGGCTATGCCTTGGCAGACGTCGCAGCTGACGAGCTGGTCATTGACGTAGCGACTCGATATTTTAGCGTTTCCCAGTCTTCCCACATCGAAGACGAGGTGTTCCAGCCTGTTGTGACCAAATACCGAGTAATTGCCATGCTGGGGAGCTTCTTGTTCATGGGTTTTGGTATGAGCGGAACGGACTATGGTGGAGACTTTGACTTTTCTCTCGAGTACACACAAGTGATGCTGCTAATGGGGATACTCTCGCTTCTGCTTGTATTTTTGTTAAGTTTCACGTTGAGTGAGTTGCCACGTGATCGTCTCTCGCTGCGTCAGTCTCTGAGCGAAATTTGGGCATTCGTGCAAAACTGTGGACTGAACCGCGTCCTCTTGTGTCGATTTGCCGGGGGTGTTTTTGCCGGAGTGAGTGCTACAGCAGTGAATCCGGTTGCATTCTACTACGCTGGAGTGCAACCTCTGAACGATACTGTTGTGTCTTTTGTGGCCATTATTGTTGTTTTATGGGCACTCAACTGGGTGGGCAAGAAGGACTGGAAGGTAGATTATCGTGCTGTCATTGTCGTGGGCACTGTGGTAACGCTTGCACTGGACTTGGGCGCTACAATGTTCACGATTTGGGATATCGTTCGCAGTCAGTGGTTCTGGATCGGTTTGCCAGTGATGGATGCGATCCCGTCAGCTCTTGACTACATCATCTCGACTTTTGTGCTGACTGAGGTAGTGGATCCCAGTAAACGTGCTACAGTGAGCGGATTGGTGTCGAGTGTGTCGTTCCTGGCTGGCCCGCTTGGTCTCGCTGTGTCCAAGTACATCGATGCGCAGTTTGACGTGACGAACCAGGACATTATGACTGACACGACAGAGGTGCGAGAGGAAATCATGGTGACATTCTTCATCGCGTACGGAATGCAGCTGTTATCGATACTCTGGTTGCTAGCGCTTCCGAAAAGCGCGAGTGATGCACGCGCGATGAAAAATCGTAGCGGAACGTCAACAGCTCGTGCAGTGGGCCTGCTGGCTTTACTAGGTCTAAGTCTTGTGTTTGTGGTGGCCGTGCATACGCTTTCGGTGTACGAGCCAACGTCGTGTATGGCCCTGGCCGGCGGCAAGGGCTGTTGAGCTGCTCTTTGCCACTTTTGAATTTGAAATTGTTGATGTTGAAGCTGTTCGTGACGACTCGTCATTGACGAGTAAGCTTGCGACGAGTGAAATTTGCATATCGGGATGGAAAACATACCAGCCGAAGCCACAAGCTAATGAAACGCAGGTGATCTTCAATATAAGTGTATTCAACTTTCAAACACTGACGCTAATTGCCACCGGAAAAGACCAAACGAACGTCAGTACTGCAGCGCAAGTACCGAGCGTTTAGGGATTGTACATGAAGTCCGCCAGGTACTGGGTCAGATTTTCCGGCCTGGGGACCTTGGCGAAGCCCTGCTCGTATCCGTACTCAGCCACAGCCTCAGCGATCTTCAGAGACACGCTGCGGATGTTGGAGAGCGGCGGGTAGACGCAGCCAGTCTCCAGGTCAGCGGGGGTGGTCAGACCAGCCAGCGTCTTGGCGGCAATGATCATAATCTCGTCGTTCACGTGAGTCAGACCAGCCGCGACGACACCCAGACCAATGCCCGGGAACACGTACGAGTTGTTGCCCTGGCCAGGCACGTAACGCTTGCCGTTGTACACAATGGGGTCGAACGGACTGCCACTGGCGAAGATGCACTTGCCGTTCGTGAATGTGTAGGCCTCCTCAGCCGTGCATTCGGCCTTGGAGGTGGGGTTGCTCAGAGCGAAGATGATGGGACGCTCGTTCAACTCGCTCATCTTCTCGCACACCTCCTTGGTGAAGGTCTTAGGAATGGTGCACACACCGATCAGAGCAGTAGGCTTGATCTGTTCAATGGCCGACAGAAGGTCAGGGCAGGCAGGGGCGTCGTGGGCGAACAGCAGCTTGTGGTGCTGTAGAGATTCCTTGCGGGACTCGACAATCAGACCGCGCGAGTCCACCAGCCAGATCTGCTTGCGAGACTCCTCCACGCTCTTGCCGGTCTCCTGGGAAATGGCCTGAGCAATCAGCTCAGCAATACCGGTACCGGCCTCACCGGCACCAAGGAACAGGAAGGTCTGCTCCGAGATGATCTTGCCCGACAGAGGCACAGCAGCCAGCAGACCACCAAGAACAACGGAGGCCGTGCCCTGGATGTCGTCGTTGAACGTGCAGTGCGTGTTCTGGTATTTGCGCAGCAGGTGGAAAGCGGTGGAGTTGCCAAAGTCCTCGAACTGAAGTAGAACGTTGTCGCCGTACTTGGCCTTGGCAGCGTTCATGAACTCATCCACGAGCTGCTCGAACTTTTCGCCACGTTCGCGTTTCTGATGCAGGCCAATGTAGAACGGATCGGCCAGATACTCCTCGTTGTTCGTACCGCAGTCCAGTACAACGGGCAGGCACATCTGGGGAGGCACACCAGCGCAAGCCGTGTACAGAGCCAGCTTGCCGACAGGGATACCCATGCCGTTAGCGCCCTGGTCACCCAGACCAAGAATGCGCTCGCCGTCCGTGAAGCAAATGGCACGGATGTCCTTCTCCGGCCAGTTGTCGAGGATCTCAGCGACGTGTCCGATGTCGTTCACCGAGATGAAGAGACCGCGCGGGTGCTGCGTGTAGATGTGGCTGAACTCCTGGCAGCCCTGGCCGACGGTGGGCGTGTACACGATCGGCATGAGCTCGGACGTGTGCTCAACAAGCATACGGTAGTACACGTCCTCGTTGGTGTTCTGCATGTTCTGCATGAAAATGTACTTCTCAATGGGCGACGTCTTGCGGCGGATAGCGGCCATGGCGCGCTCCGTCTCGAACTCAGTCGTGGTTACGGCGGCAGGCAGCAGACCGCGCAGACCAAGCTGCTTGCGCTGCTCCTCCGTGAAGGCCAAGCCCTTGTTGGTGATGGGCGTGCGCATGGTGGTGTATCCGGTGGAAGCCATCTTGGTCAAATAGAGAAGAGAGGAAGGAGTTCGCACGAGTTGGCAAATGCAAGAATGAAAGACACGGCAAAGCCACGTCAGTTTTGGCACGGTGGACGGAGGCTGCGCACATTTCTGCTCTTAGTGTGAAGGGGCGCGACGGCGAATATTACAATTTTCAAGTTGTTTACTCCGTCACATGAATTCACAAACGCTACATAAACGAATCAGAACCCACAGTCAATTCGATGCGGGTTTTTCAGAAATGGACAAAGCCGGGGATGGGTTTTGGGACACGCTGCTTGGGTCCCTTGGCTAATAATTGCGCGCGTTTCCAGTGGCCGTGGTGTATACATGTACTTCAGTACAAAAATGGATTTATTAGCTGGAAGCTAGCCATTGTCTCGAAGATACATGTACTAGATACATGTACTTCAGTACATGTATCTTCGAGACAATGGCAAGCTTCCAGCTAATAAATCCATACATGTACTGAAGTACATGTATCTTCGAGACAATGGCAAGCTTCCAGCTAATAAATCCATTTTTGTCATCGACTTCGCTTCGACAAAAATGACATCAGCGTTTTGGTACTCTTGTTCGCATCGATGGGATCATCCGCAGCAATTCTCAATGTTCCGACGACGAATGGTTGGTGCACAACTCATGGGTACAGTGTAGCTGGCGATCGGGGCATTTCTTCCTACGCAGTTTTGCAGGTCAACTTGCAGTGGAGTGACGTCGAGGCAGCCTTTGATCCACGACACGTGGAGCGCAGTGACTGGTGAAGAGCAAAAGAGGGGCGCGACTGTGACTGCGGCTGTCGAGATTGTCGCTGTCCGGACTTTGCTTTGCTGCTTGGGCGCATTTGACTTCAACAATGCGCGAGAAGAGTGTCCAACCGATTTTTCACCCACCTTCCCGTCAGCGGTTTTTTCGGGTTGTTTTCGAATAAACCATTGGGTGTTTCGTGAAACTGCTTGGTCCACGTCGCCGCGTCAGCCGTAGCCTGGCTTTGTGCAAATTTGTGCAAACGACGTGAACAGATCGTTTACGGAGCTTTGGGGACCATTCTGGTCGCTACCAGAGTTTTGCGTTTGCGGACGAGTCCCAGTGGCACCGCTTCAAGCGGCGCTGCTGGCCACGTTCTTATTCCTATGGGCTGCTCCACCCCAAGGGTAGCCATACATGAAAGGTTCGAGGTCACCTCGACGAGGTGCTGCCGAGATCTCGAGCTTGTGTCTACGGCGGCCGGCTAGGTTGCGAGGCAGGTGATCTGGTGCTAACATTAATAATAGGGCTCTGTTTCGGCGGTGTCCGCCAGCGACGCAACTTGTGTCGCAACCGATACGCTGTACTGACAATGCTCAATGTGTGAGGTTGGAAGTACGCAGAGCTGCGAGCGAAATTCACTAAACATGTACTGTAGTAACCTTGGAAGCCTGCCAAATTGGCACTACGCGATGTGGTGGAGAGCATCGCTATGCAATAGATCTATTAGCTGCTCGAGCCAGTGGATGTAAAGCTGCCTGAAGCTGATAGCATATTTGCAAGCCTTGCGTTCCATCATGGAATTTCCATGGGGCGAGCTGACTCAGTGCTGCGAAAATGCAATGCCGGCGTGTTAAAGTTTTGATCCACTCCAACAATTTTCATCCGCTGTTCAACGGATAACGGTAGACTGCGCAATTTTGCTGGCGATGCAGTCCATTGGGTTACTCTGAGCGCTAACTGACTGAGACCAAGCCTTACGATGGCGAGGTTACGGGCGATTCGTTGTTTAGCAAAAGCAATGTGCTTCATCCTCACGTCCGTGGCAAGACCACCAGCATTTCCTTGGTAGCGCTGACGAGGTGGTGTCGACGATGTTGATTCAGCTAACGCGATTAGAAAACCGACACAGTGGACAGCAGCAGGCGACCAAATCGTGATCCAGTTGGATCATCCAAATCCCGCGAGCAGCTCAGCTCAGCCTGAACTCAGGATGTTGCTGGCAGCAACTTGCTGCGGCTTCACGCAGGGAGATGTCCACATCTCCCTGCCGGGCCGGGCCGGCCGCCGGCAGTGCCGGCCCCATCGGACCGATGATCGGTGGCTGATCATGCTGGGACCGCAGCATCAAACGAGCGCATCCGATCCAGTTGACTGGAAGTCATGCACCACAGTGTGGACGAGAGATCCACGAGGATTGTCGAGCGCAAACCCATGGCCAAGGGAATCGCGATGCATTGATGAAGTACTGATGGAGTTGCTCTTCAGCCCCATGATAATAGCTTGATAGTTGTGTATGTACTTATGAAAAATCTCGCTGAATCGCTGCACGCATTCGATCCGATACATCGAGCAGTACGACTGATGCATTCGTTGGTCTACGTTTCATAAATGCCGATTGACCGTTCGTCACAAGTACATGACTGCCGAATCAGCATCGTCATCGCACGTTCAGTAGGTCATTCATCCCCCCCGCAGAGTGCTTGAAATGAATTAACGTTAAATCACGTGTCAAAGTGTACATACGTTAATCAAGTCAGCATTTAAAAAAATATTTCGTGTCACTCATTTCATAATCCGCAATGGTGCAGGTGGCGAAGGCACTCGTCGACACTGGCGCGGCGCTGCCGCCGCGAGCGTTAGTCAAGTTGCAAGCGCAACTGCAGGCCATGGTTCGCTGTCTCAACTGCCCCGGAGGACCTTGGTACGAGCAGCAACCGACGATAATTGTGCGGAAGCGTTTCCTCACTGGAACAATCTCCAGCGTTCATTGACTGGCTGTGCGGCTCACATTATGCATAGGGACGTGGGTGTTATGCTTACAACAGACAAGCATGTGCAGAAGCTCAACCGCAGATTCCGCAAGAAAGACAAGCCCACCGACATCCTGTCCTTCCCTTTCCACAAAGTTCTGGATGATGCACTAAGGCTGAATTTGGTTTTCCAAAGGCTCACTTCGACTGCGACTGCAAATGTGGTGACCGCAGGTGCGCGCGCCCGGGCGATTCCCGCGCGTCAAGACCCGGGAGGATCGATATCTAGGGGACATCTACATCAGCCCGGCATACGTGCAACGTCAGTGCGAAGATCCGCAGCTCGAAGAGATCACAACGCTGGAAGAGCGACTTCCAGTACTAATGGCACACGGACTCTGCCACTTGTTGGGGTGAGAACAGCCACGATAATAACGAGGAGCTTGTTGCTGCAGTCGACTAACGAAATTTTGGTGTATCATGGTAATGCTGAACAGATACGACCACGAGCTGGACGACGACTACGAGCGCATGCAAAAGGCCGAGAACTATATCCTGGATCGCTACACGCAGTTCCTACCGCCTGCATTTGCCCATACGACGCCTACACACTCGATTGAAAGTGATTCGTAGAACGCTCACTGCACCGTGGCAAAATTCAACATTAGCAATAGATTTTTCGGTTATTCGTGGAGTCGTCTTCTATCGGTGCACTAAGTTCCCATGCCATGCTGGAACTCGGGCAATCAATCGTTAGTGAAAAAGACGGCTGGGATAAGTAAGTGACGCTCTAATTCCGACCCTCCACCATGTCGTACACCACGCTTGTCGCCGTCTTCATAATCATCGTCGTGAAACTGGCATGCAAAAGACGCGCCACGAAGCCCGTGGTGCCAAAGGACAAAACCTGGTTCAGACCACCGGCACGGTACTGTTGTCGGAATAATTCCGCCACCGGCACCTTGACGCCGGCCTTGGACGCCTGCTGGATCTGAGCCACTAGCACATCCATGGGCAGCGTCAACGCCGCGCTGAATACGCCGCCAATCAGCGACGAGATGACCTGCTCGCTAGTCGTGAGCACACGGTCCGGGTTGTTGCGCTTGTATACGATGTTCTCAGCTTGAACGGAGAAGAAAAAGCGCGAGGACCAGTCGGCAACACGCTTAACAGAGAACATGCCCGAGCCCTTCATGAGCGCGGCCACGCCTTCCTTCTGGATAACCTTGACACCGATGCGCATGGAGCGTGACATGGTCTCGAGCGGCGTCATCTGTTCACGGAAAATGGGGTCGGTCATGACGCGCGTCTTGAGCAGCAGCGTCGGGCTGAGCACGAAGCCCTGGAAGCCACCACCAATACCGCCGGCAATGACCTCGGCCGTACCTTTGCTGATCTTGTCCGTCTGGACCATAGGGGTAAGTGCCGTGCGGGCGACAGAGTGACCCCAGGCAAAGACAGAGCCCTTGGCCACTCCCTGCAGAGCTCCCCATGGGAAGAACCCGTCCCAAACACCCACGATGCCCTTGGCGTGCATGATCTCCTTGGTCAAATGCAGGTACGAGTACTGAGGTCTGGTCTGCTTCATGATCTTGATGAATTCGAGGTAGTGACCTAGCGCGAACTCGTACGCGAGGCACACGCTGGCGCCGACAAGCAGCTTCACACCCGCTCTCTCGGGCTTGTGCTCGGTTTTGGCGCTGAGTGCCAGCGGGCTGTACACACGGGGACCGCGGTAGGCGCTAAGCGCGAGAGGGTGGAAGGCCACGGCCTGGCGGTTCTGCCACACGGCGGAGCCGGACACGGTGCTGGAGAGCGAAGGAGCGAGCATCGGAGCTTCCGGGCAAGTTGGACAATGGGCTGCTCGGGGGTACGTAGCACCCTGCTTCGTTTAGATTCACTTTTCAAAAGATCGGCTGCACAATGTTCTATACTTAGAGTTTGTATTTGCGGAAATGATTGCACCAATACAGCCACGTGTTTCTCTGATGCAATATGAGCAATCGCCCGAAGTGTCTGAGAACATCGCGAGCGGTAGATCCTTTCATGATAAAACATGATACCGAGCGGCGTATGCACGTAGCGACCTGCTGCAGTGTAAGTCTAGAGCTATTGCTTCGCCTCGAAGGGAAGCTCGACGACACATTGCTGTCGCCAATCGAATGGCGCACTTAGTGCAGCGATTTGCGCAATGCAACCTCAGCTTCAAGTGCCACGCCGGTGACGTCATGCCTACCGTCTTGGCAGCACTAGATATATCCGTCGTCGAACAATTGTTGGCCAGTGATTATTAATAAGGCGGATATCCTGCAAGTTGCAAGCGGTAAGTGTGTTGTGCTCTTTTAAAACGTTAACACGTTAACGGTATCCATATCGGGACACCAAAGTTCAATTTAAAAAAATAGTTTTCTTGAAGAGACGCTTGGAACTAGAGCTGTTTCGTGCAATGGTCCCATTAGGGCTAGTTTTGTAAAAAGAAAACTTTATTCGGACCAAATTTTGTGGTCAAACACAAACTTCTCGCCAGAAAACGCAAGGTAAATCCTTGCTGCTGCAAACTTGAAGCCCCGGTACCTCTGTGTAGTAGGCCACCAGTGAGACCAAAGATGCCGCTGTGTCGCCACCAATGAGTCCTGTTGTGATGTACGTTAGTCTGGGTTATTTTCGTAATAAAATTTAATGCAGGTGCACGAAAGTCTGCACGAAATGATTTAGTGCTGCACGAAAATATTCTCGTGCATTTCGTGCACTGCACGAAACAGCACTCATCTCGAAAGGATAGTTCTCAGCGCATTGGAATCTTCGAAGTCAACCCAGACGTTACAGTGTGTAGTGCTGTGGTCCACCTGCATGTATTATTCAGATACAACGGTACTGTATCCGATCCCGGAGCTAGAGAGAGATAATACTCGCGCTTTTGAAGGTGTACGCAGTCGACAATTACATAATTATCTATTTTGTCAGACTCTAGGTTGAATTTGCCTTGCTGTTCGCAGTGGCGCCGATGCCTATTCGCTGCACGTGTCTAACACGGCGACTGTGCCGCGCAGTGCAAGTTTCTTGCGCTCACGTGAATCATAAGATCCTGCAAACAAGAAACGGGCTACCTGCATTTAGCAGTTTTTTTAATACTTGGTAGATATTAAAATACCTAACGGGAGTCGATCATTAGAGAACTTTAGTTCCTGGACTAACTCGAGAGATTTTGGAACAACAAATGTCAGAAAAAAGGGTCAAAGCCGTTGGTCCACAATTATATTCCAGTGGAACAGGAGATCGGACTTCCCCCCGTGGCCGCGGACGAGGAGCCGCTGGTGCCTGTGACTATCGAGACGAAGACGGATCTTTATGCCAAGTACAAGTCGCTAGAGCGCCACCTGGAGTTCCTGGACATCCTCGTTGTTCCAAAGGTATGCTCTAATTGAGAGGTTGGGAGTACAAGATGTAGCTGTAAACTCCCAAGCCTTTATATCTCGGCTGGTGACTGGAACCTCTAACAGATCTCTCTTGGTGGTAGCTTTCTCGCTTTCATAAAAGTTTCTTGTGCTCCACAACAATGGCTGATTGGTTGCAGCAGTTCTGGCACCGTTCATCGTCTAGGCATGAAGATCTGTTATTTTTCATTTTAATGACAAAAACATACTTTAATAATACTACTTCGTATCATATTAAAAAAAACGAAGCATAAACTGTGCGCACTTGTTGATGTTGAAGTGAGTGTCAAAGTCGACTCACATTATTTTGATGTCTTCAGAGTCTATTTCGCTGTGGCCCGAGTCCGGGTGGGATGTCGGCGTACCTGGAGAAGGCCGGGTGCTGGGTGCAAGCTCTGGGTTAAACCCAGGAGCGCCCCTGTCCAAAATATGGCTACATGTGGTGTGGCCTACATGGCCTAGCCGGCTCTTCTCCTTGGTGACCCGATGTGGGGTCGTGCGCGACCCGGGATGCGCCGGGAGAGACGACGTGTCCACGTCGCTGGGCCAAGAACGGTATCGTCGGCGAGGCGACGCGGAAGAAGGACGATGCGCCCGCGGAAGGATTCGCTACGAGGTCCAAGGCTGTTAAAGTGTATGGCGGCGCACACGAGCACCTTGCACAGAGGAAGTGCTTTGGGTATTTACTACCCACGTGAACGTCAGTTCACGGGTTCCCGGCCTCACAAGGATCTAATTGCTACTAGACGAGGAGATTTAAGACTAAATATATTTATAGGCGGCTCTAGTTTGGCCTGCAATACAAACTATAGGTTGCCTATAGTAAGAACTATATAGCTATGCAATGGTTGGTTCTCATAGTGAGTGGTACCATGTACCACACGTCGATGACGTGGCGGTGGTGTACGATACACCACAGGTAGCCATGTAGCCCCGCTACATCCTCCCCCACTTAACTGAGAATCACCTGATTCTCCAATCACAACTGATTCCCCAATCAGAAGTGAGAGAATTAAAATACCCAAAGGTGAAATTCTCACATCGAGCTGCCAAGCGGCTGGCGCGGCTCTCAGTTACGCACACAGTGATTTATGCTCTCAAAGCACACTGGGGCCGGCATCCCCACTCTCACAACTGTGTTGGCGGCAAAACCAACACTCAGAGCTGCCTCAGCTCCTGCGCTAGAGCACGCACAGCGCTTTGGCACGGGGTGCAATAGCATCCGAACGTGTGGCATTCGCACATAGCTTGCACCGGAGGACACGACAGTCCTCGCGAACGCGTCCGGAGCACGGTGTCTCCCGCGAGGGGCAACACCGATCAGAGCAACACCTGCCCAACAGTGGAGGGAGCTCTCAGCTCACCTCGGACTATGCCTTAGGTCCGGCAAGGGCACATCCTTTGCAGACGGAGCTGTGTCAAGCTCCGTCGCGTGTGGTTTCCATACCAACGACGCGTTGGTGTCTTCCATCGACACCATGTACCGGGATGGTACTCAGCAGTGGTGGGGCACATCCTACCGCCATGCCATAGCGGCGTTGGTCTGACATCGACATCATGTACTAGGATGGTACTCAATCGTGGTGGGGTGGCCTTCCACCACCGCAGTGCTATGCCACTCGAATAATTTGGGTCGAGGCATCGCAGCTCTACCCCGGCTGATTGTCCCCAGTCAGCAGTCGATGTGTATCGACTCTTCGTTCCGCAAGGAGCTTGGTCCACCTCCGAGACCAGCGGATGAAAGGGATTTCCGAGCCTCTCCCCCACTCACGCTTTAAGCAACTGAGTCTCCCACGGCTTGCGATAGCCATTGGCAAAGGCAACCGCTGCCTGCCTCGTACCCAGACACCTCGCCGGTACTGTCGGCGTGTTGGTCTTGCCGACCTAAAGGCACCAGTCTTCGCGTTAGCAGTTTGAGTCTGCGCGACTTGACGTGGAATAAGTTACCCACGTCTGGTGAGGCCAATGTGCCTTCACCACTTGAGTCAATGGCTCGGTGCAAAGCTATGTTACCCGCCTTGATGTGTGGAACTTTATTACACACGCAGGAAGCGCATCCAGCGACTTCCGTGTAGCGGGATCATCAAAATCTGTGAGATTGCTGGATCCGACTTCCCACCAGTACCCAGACACCGACTAACGGAGGGGGTCCCCCGATGATCCGTGATCTGCCGAACTTTTCTCACCTTGTGTACCCGTCGGTAGGGCGGGATCTTGCTCCTCTGGTAACTGCAGAGGTGTTCAAGGGGAAGAAGCTTGGATGTCTTGGCGAGACGTGGGGATTTGGTGGAGTAGTAGTGGAAGATCTTCACTCTACGTCCGATGTAGGGTCCAGATCACAAGCGAGTCCTTCGAGCTTGTAAGATCTGGCGGTCTTGATCTGAGATCTGACCGTAGGGTTACCTTGCGGGTGTGTTCTCTTGCCTTTAAGTTCCTTTTCGTCGTACTTGCCGCTTCCTATAGCGGGATCTTGAGAGTTGAGAGGCGATAGGTATACCCAGCCAAGTAGTAAATCTGGTTAACCTTAGATCTGCACTCGTAGGATAAGTTCACTAGGTGGTATGATCTGGCCAATATATTATCCAGGTATCACAACCAACGCTAGATCTACTATATCCAACCTTCTATTATCCCGTACGGCCAAAGTAATCCGGTTTCTCGGGAGCAGGAAGGCACTTGTGAAGTACAATGCAAATTCGTCTCTGATTTAAAGGTTAAGCCTTTACCAGCCTGGATCTCTATCTCATCTGCCCTTTACTCGTCAAATCGTTTGCCAGGCCTGGCTACTTGTCCTTTCTCTCCTTGGTCCATCTCCCCAGCTGTTTCCACACCTGACTTCTCTAGATCCGTGGCACAATCATCGTATCGTGGCCAATCATAGAGCCACCCCCAATCATGAATACCCCCGATCAGGAATATGTCTGGATCTTGGTTTCGAGTCCTGGGCTTATATTGCCCAGATATTCATCTTACTCACTCGGATCTCGGGTCTCACGATATCCAGATCTCGGCCCTTGCGGTCTTTCACTTGGGTCCTAGTTCGCCTCGTCGCCTCCCGTCCAAATCGTTATAGCTTGTGCCCCGATCCGTCATCCCCGGATCCAGATCCTTGTACTCGGATCGACCATGTCATTAATCTCGAATAGTGTCCAGCTGTCACTTCCCATCTTCTCATTTCTTGAAAAGCACTTCACCACAGCCGCCTCCTGCGCTCAGTTGTTGCCGCCCAACGGTGTCACTGCGCGCACCCGTGAGTTCCTGCTTTCCTTATTGAGCCCACAACACCGACGTCTCCCGATCTGCCTACGTCACCGCCATGGATGGCTACATTCAACAAGCAGCGGATCAACCATCATAGTCACGCTGGATCCATGTGGCAAAGTGTTCACATAGTCTTGATCCACGCGACGCAGGAAGGTTGGTGTGATTTGGACATCCTCCTGGCCATCTTCTTCCCCCACCTACCGATGAATGGCGACAAAGTGGTCTGGTATCCCGGTTCCGAGACCCGTAAGGCCAATATGGCGGATCCCAACCTCAATCGCCCTGTACCAACCGCTCTACTGGAGGCTTTACGTGAAACCGACACGGCGGAGCCACGGCGCAATCAATATCGGGATGATTTGGACCACCATCTTGCCAATCAAGTCCATCGCCTGACGGGCAAGCTTTCCAACATCAGAGTCGCTGGATCTGGCGGATCCACCACCGGCACATTGATCCGGGCTCTCCGCATGCTCAAGATGCAGGATCGCGCTTCAGCCATTCGGATCGGTTCCAGCCACTTCTTCTCTTTGTCAGATCTCAGCCGCAGTAGTAACTTGTGACAGCATAGCGTAGGCAGATCTCGTCAACTCATCGTTACATCTCCATAATCCACGTACTTTCCAGATCCTTCCTTGACATTAATGGATCCGGGATCTGATCATGACGCTGTCCGTCGTCTCGGGATCTAGAGTCTTCGCCTCCAGATTTGAGCCTCTCCGTCTGGGATCTTGCATACCCTATTATCGATCTTGCATGTACACATCACTTGAATGCATGAACATCAATGCCCGTCCTCCGATCCACAACCTCCTTGTGAATCCTTCCACATATTCTCTAGTAGTGTGACCAACTCACACAAGTAGACCCCCTAGGACATTCTTCGTGGGATTGCATCACGCCAAACCGATTCTGGTTCGTGTGATCCCGCAAGAACTCATGTGCAATGCTCCACAATTCAGATCTGCCTCATCCACCCAGCTTGGATCGTCATATCCACGCCAGTGGACTAGAAACTCGCGATAGATCCGACCATATCGAGTTCGCTTGCCGGATCGCAAATCTTGATCTTCTCCACTTCGAACTCGTCGGACCCAAGATCTGGGGTCCAGCTGTCTTCAGGTAGCAGGATCTCGTCGAAATCTACACGATCCCGTTCATCTACCGTCAGCCGGTTTTCTTGAGCCGATCTCAGTACTCCTTCACCAGCTTTAGCTTGGACACATGCACGATCGGGAATAGATGGTAGTCAGTTCCACGGATCTCGAGTTTTACCGCATGTTCGTCGATCTTGTCCGCTACTCGGAATGGTCCATACCACAGGTGAGTTAATTTACGAGCGTAGCCCTCCTTCACTCGATCCAGGTATAGCCACACCTGAGATCCGGCTAGGATCTGGTGTGGACGAGCCTCATCATTGTGTCGTTCAGCTCGATCTGCGATCGCCTCCTGTAATCGGCAGCTAACTTGGGGTCTGGCTTGCTGATAGTGCCTCTGGATCTGGTATCTCCACCGTCTTGGATCTCGATCTCGCCTCTTGATGCTGCCTACAGGAATAGTAGCCTCGAGAGTGGATTTGGGATCCCATCCGTGGACCAGATAAAAAGGGGTATCACCTCGGATCCGATCTTGGGTCGTGTTTATTGCGAATGAAAGCCGCTCCGCGTAATCGTCCCAATCTCGCTGATCGAGATCCTAAACGTACATCTTGAGCGCTCTCGTAATTGTCTGAACCATGCGTTCCGTAGATCCGTTAGCTTGAGGTCAGTACGCCATCGTGGCTCTCTGTCTCTGCCCCAAGCTCTTGTTGAACGCGCGAAAGAAATCCGACATAAAACCTGGTTCACGATCGTGCCGGATCATCTCACAGGAACCAAATCTGCGAAAGACACACTCCTCATACGATTCGGCGATGGTCTGGGCCGTTCTGGACGCCCTTGCTTTTGCAACCACATATCCCGTGAACAGATCGACCCAGATCAGCAACTCCGTGTTGCCCTTGTAGGATTTAGGTAGTGAAGGGTGTGATCCATGGCGATGATCTGGAACGGGTAGGTCGCTTGGACGTTTTCTGGCGATTCGCCCGAGATCGTAGGCCTACCTTTGCCTGTCTCGCAATCCACACATTCACCGACATAACGTTGCACACTCTTGTACAGCCCTCTCCAGTGGAACCGATCTCGGATCCGCTGATAAGTGCGACCAATACCTTGATGTCCACCCTCCAAGCTGGCATGATAGTGATGTACGATGTCTTGATGTAGAGCTTCCGGCATCACCAGTCGCATCAATCCATCGCGATCTTCATCAGTCCGCATAGTGGGAGGACAATAGAAGCGTAGATCGTTCAGGCCCACCTCGTAGTCGGCAGCAATGAGATTAGAAAATTTGGCCTCTTCTCGACTAAGCTCCGACACATCTCCCACTAGGTATCTCTTCAAGCTCGAGATCCACGCCTCCTCGTCTTGCGCCTTCCGGATCCGATCAATCCGGAGCCCTCTCACGTACTCTTCCTGCAAGATCTGGGTTGTGGACGTTGTTCTAGCTCTAGATCGGGTGGTCACAACTGAGATCTGCGCAACTTGGTCCTCAGATCGCGCCACGATAACCTCTCCCAATCGATTTAGCGTGACGAGATCTCGGTAGTCAGATTCCTCCTCAGCTTCAATCCCATATTGGCTTTGTAATGCCGCACTCGCTAGGCTTTCTGTAATGGCGTTCCAATCTCTCTTGACTTGTACCAAATCATGAACTGGCCATTGTTGGAGCCGATTCAGTACCTTTTGCCTCAGCAACGCCAATCCAGGTGCCTTGCAGTCGATCTCACCTCGTACCTGCCGGATCACCAGATTTGAATCACCACCGATCACCACTCTCTTCGGATCGGCCTTGACTAGCAGATTCAGACCTAACTGCAGCCCATGGTATTCGGCTTCGTTGACTGTGAGTCCATCGGCGTACGCAGATCGGGCATTCACCACCGCCCATTCGGGTAATTTCCACAGGATCGCACTGTAGGCGCTTCACCCACGTTTCACACGTGCGGATCCATCAAAACTCACCACATATAGATCTTCGTCGGGTTGAACCGTCGGGATCGGAGCCTGGATCTGACGCCTGGGTTCCTTCTTGGGCGCGATCCGAATTAGCACTTCTTCCATCTTGGATCGGGGCGTGATGCTTGCTGCGAGAGTTCACAGGATCTCGTCTTCCCCCTCGGAACACTTCACGATCTCCAATGTCCATAGCGAGAGCAGAGCGGCCCACTGACCCAGGCGTGCTTGGAGACGGGTGATTTGAAAAGCCAGGTCAACGCAGAGTGCCGGATCAGGATCCGGATAGGTCGTCCCATGAGCAAGTTGTAGTTTAGACCCAAGACTCACAGAAGGGCTAGGATCTCCTTCTCCACCACACCATAGTTGAGCTCGTTAGATTTAAGCGTTCGACTAACGAACGTGACGGGATGATAGATCTCGTCATGTTTCTGCATCAGAGTTGCTGAAACAGCCCAATCACTCGCGTAAACGACTACCGTAGCTTGGCGATCCGGATCGAAGTAGCGAAGGATCGGGGTTGTCGCGATGTTGTTTTTCAGCTCAGTAAACGCTCGGTGGGCTCGGATCCATCGAGATTCGATACCCTCGAAGGGCTCTTTGCTCAGATCAGCGAGTCCACGTCCGGACCCTTATGATCTGGATCCCGATTCAGCTTCACTTCTTCCGGATCCAACGTTTCTGACGTCAAAACTTGCTCGATCTTGGTCCGCACGTCCGATTTGGTCATCGCAGCAAAATCCACCTCTCGTAGCTCATAGAGTACAGCAGCGAAGATTGAGTAATCCTCGATGAATCGACTGTAATAATTCAAGCTACCTAGAAATGACTGCATGGCTCGCAGCGATCACGGGAAAGCTAGATCTGTCAACTCGGCCAGATCTTTCGGATTCGCCTCCAGCCCATTCTTCGACACCCGATGACCTAGATAGTTCACCTTGCGCATTCCTCAATAACTTTTCACCACACTGATCGAGAGATTCCACTTATTGCACGCCTCCAGTAGAGCTTTCACTCGCTCGCACAGCTGATCCCACGAATCCGCTGGGATTAGGATATCGTCAATGTAGTACCTTTGTCCAAGGAATGACGGCGTACCAGGACCTTCAGGTTCGCCCGCTTCAAACGGTTCTTTATTGTCAGAATCTTCACCCGATCTTGGGATCCGGGTGAACCCATATAGCGCATTATCGACCAGACGTTGATAGATCTGAGGTGCATTCTTCAATCCGAAAGGCATCCGATTCCACTCAAAGAGCACGAACGGGGTGATGAAAGCCGAGATCGCACGAGCCCGATCCGTCATAGTCACCACTCAGAATCCACTTGCAATGTCCAACGAACAATACCAGAGTACCTTGTCGAGATCTTCCAACAGGTCGTCTATCAGGGGCATAGGGTAGAAAATCAACCTTGTCAGACTATTAAACAGTCGGTAATCAATACACAATCGGATATCCACGCCATTCTTCGTGAAGATGATCACGATCGGGGATGACCACGACGACATCGAGAAGTTGATGATCTTGGCTCGCAACAGTCCTTTTATCAGATCTGACAGCTTTACACGAAACTGAGGTGCCACCTTTCGCACCTTTTGGGCGATCGGCTTCGCGCCGCCGACATCAATATCGCACCTGACCCCACGCGCCGGCAGCGGCAGCGTGTTGCCCTTGCCAATTAGCAGATGTCGGATATTCCAGATCTCCTGGCGTAGTTTCTCCACTTCCGCAGGATAATTTGCGCCGGGATCTAGCTGAATATCCTCGATCTTCACTTCTTCTATTGTTATTGGCACTTCAGGAATTACGGGCATGTCATCTCCGATATCTTCCGCATACAGATCACCACCTTCATGATAGCAGATCTGCTCATCCTCCATCTCCTCCAACTTCGCTGTTCGATCTTGATCTCGATCTGACTCTTGTCCTTTCACGACGTCCGATTGATCTAGTCGCAGGAGTGGCGGATCCTCCGATGCCAGATGATTCGTCTCCACAGGGATCTTCACATACAGTGGCGGATCCGGATCCGACGGCGACGTCTCTTGTGGAGATTCTTCCGCCGCAGAAAATGGATTGGGATCTGTCTTCAGCTCACCCGATTCTGACCCAGGTGGCACTGATACCTGCTCGCATTCCTCCTCCTCCTTCGATACTTCAGGATCTGAGATATTCAAAGGCAGATCCCCGGCTGACGTCTTTTGCTTCGCCTGCGCCACCATCACCGGAGATGATCTGGGGACTCTGGCTGATGTAGTCCCTGGATCCGACAACGAACCTCCTGCATCTTCGCGGTACTTCTCCACGATTTGCGATCTGGACTCTACCGAATCCAGATCCAGATAGGGGTCGTCGTGATCGCCCTTCGGTACATGAGATCCGGCCTTCACGACCTTGATCGTAGTCTGCCGGTCCCTCTTTAGTATCATACGCGGCGTGGGATACACCGGTTGCTCCACAAGGGGTCCGATTGGCTCTTCTTGCAACTCGCTTGACGTCTCGGATTTGATCTCGGTAGTCGCCTCATAGTCCAGATTCTGCCACTGTCGATAGCGACGAGATCCAATCGACACATATCCTGGGCGTCTCGGTACTCCGTCCGCTGGCAGCCAGCGACCAATTTCCTGACAATGATCTAGCAGCAACCTCCGATCACTGACGTTCGTGATCTGAAGATACTGAGATCGGCCAGATCCTTGGAGCACCGTAGGCACCCACTTCTCGCCTCGTGTGACCCATAGCTTTTCGCGATCTGTCCACTTCAGACGCTCAGGCAACTCCCACACTTCTCCAGGCTTGATCCAAGTCGTTTGATCTGCCCTTACGATCCTCATCATGGTATCGTACAAGGGTCGACGTCCACTAAGCTGGATCCGCATCTCGTCGGGGAAACACATAGACCCGTCGGCCAGATCCAGCCTCAGCCCGGCAGGTACCATGAAGTCCATACCTAGGATCGCGTCTTGGCCAGCTTGATCCCCGACCCAGATCTCAAACCAATACACCAGGCAACCTGTCAGCGTGATTTTGATCCGAGTCCTTCCATTTGTTCTGTACACACCTTCCCCGATACCAACGCAGTCTTGGATCTGGCTTCGGTCGATCTGGCACCCCACCTTACGAGCAAAGGTGGTGTCCAGTATAGACACTTCGGCGCCACTATCCAGAAGCATGATCGCCTTCTAATTGTTGATCTTGCCTCCTACCTTGGCCTGTCGAAACCGTTTTCCCGGAGCGTGATACTTCCAGTATCCACGGGACTTCTCAGGCAAAAAATCCATAGATCCGACCTCAGATCCGCGGACTTCGGCGATTCGGCGGATCTTGGGAGGTTCATTAACGATCTCACCTTCAGTGGGTGTAAACCATCGGTCTTGATCCTGCTGCTTCCAAAGTCCCCTGGTCTCACCGAGATGTAGATCCAAGGTCGATGAGACCTCGGATCTAGCATATTCATCGATTCGATTGAGACTTGAGATCTTGACAAAAGACATCCCATGCAGATCACGTGTTTTATCGACTTGATCTCGTATCTTGCTACCTTGATCTAGCGACATCTTGTTCACAAATGCATAAATGCAGTACCTAGAACGCTCGGCTCGTACCGGATTCCTACCCGGCGAGCTTCCTAGTGTAACATCTTCTCCGCTTCCTCTGGTAGCAGTCCTCCATGCTGGGCTGGATTGAACCACTGGCGGACCTGATTGTAGAATTCCTCCATTGAACATTTACCAGCGTCATGGATCTCGCCGCACCCGCGGCACACGTAGAAGCAGTGGTCGCCTAGATGTCCTCCGGCCACATTTCTCGCAGATCAGATGTTTCCAACATCCAGCGTCCGTATGCTTCCTCGAACCATACTGTTGACAGCGGATCTGCCCTGCCCCATCTCCTTGATCCCGAGATCCGTAAACTCCGCGGTCTCCACAAATCAGTTCAGGGTTCTTCGAGCTGCCTTCTGCCTTAATCACACGATCTTCGGGGGCGGCTATGCAGATCCGGCGGTAATCTTCAATGTCGGAGTTGGATCCTTCAGAATCAGACTCGGATCCTGAGTCGGGCGCTCGGATCTTGTGCACTCGTCTCGCTGGGGCTGTGGGTGCTGGAGCCTTTTGCCGATTCTTTGCCAAATCCAGCTGCTGCCTTCTTCTGACGATGCTTGGCACGATCCAGCGCACGTAGCACTTCTTCGAGCTTTTCCGCATCCGGTAGTCGTAGCAGTGTCAGCCGATCGGCGGGATCCGGGTCTCCTAATGTCTCAATAAAATGACCCACATGTTCCCGCAGTACCTTCAATCCCCCATCCTTGATCTTCAACTTTGCACGCACACCGGCCACGTAGAGACGATGAAGATATTCCAGTGGCGATTCGTCCGATCGTCGGCGGGCATGGTAGTACTGTCTCGCGACAGATACTCCCAGCCCAAAATACTGGATCTGGAAACTTCGCAGCAGATCCGGCCACTTGTTCCTGGCAGATCTGCCGAGTTGTCGATAGCAGTTTCTCGCAGGTCCTGCCAGCAGATCTGCAAAGGCTAGGCATTTCTCTGCATCGGACGCTTGATCCCGCATGAGTGCCGATTTAACCTTGCTAATCCATGCTCGCGCTCGATCTTCATCTTGATCCTTGCCAGTAAACTCCTTCAGGCCCGAGATCGCCGAGATCCGTACTCGCTGAATCATAGTCGATACATCTGTTCCAGCTGTCGCGGTGGATACAGCTGCAGGAGCTGATGATGGAAAGTTCAGATCGTCTGGGTCGTACTCGTCGTGAGAACTGTCTCCTTCAACCGATTCCATCTCCATGCCGCGCGATCCGGGATTGATCGGCGCTGTTGTCGTCGAGGGTGCAGCGGTGGCGTCTCGCTCTGCCAGGAACCGGGCCATTGCTGCTTGAAAATATCGCTGCAGCGATCCAGTCGACCCGTCCGACGTTGCGGTCGTCGTCACCTGAACTGGCACTGTCGCCACCTCCTTTGCACCGTTCACACGGGATCAGCTAGCAGATCTTTGGGCAGAACTGGCTTGCACTTGGTTCGATTCAGTCATATCGTAATTCAGCGGCACTGGGTCCAGCCTTTGGGCCTTAGCCCGCGTCTTCAGATTCGACGCACCTGACGGTCCCAAACTCATACGCCGTGGCTCCGACGAGGTGTCGGATCCGTCCTCGGCAGCCGAAGCGTAGTTGGACGACGCGGTCTGGCTGATCTGGGGTGAAGCCATCGGATCTTGGACCCTCTGGGCTTCGCCGGCGATGATCTTGACTCGAGCGAAAAGATTATGAGCTGCTGACTGGATCACATTCAGATCCAGCCCGAAGAGGGCTTCAGCATCGAATGCTCCCGCCACAATACCTGCATCCTTGAGCAGACGTAGCAGACCCGTCACCGCCGTGAGCTTGTTCGTCGTCTCTACCGGAGCCAACACCGGCGTCTTCGGATCCTCGATCTGTTCGAGCTCCAAGATCTTCATGACGGGATCTCTGTATAGTGGTTAGTACCTCACCTTGTGGCGGTGAAATCCCTGGTTCGAATCCGGGCACGCGCACCATTGTGGTGTAGCGGGATCAGCAAAATCTGCGAGATTGCTGTCGTGTAGGAACACGCCAGAAATGCATATAGCACACTTCCACACCACCAACACGTACTGAGTTCCGATAACTCAGTCAGGCTTTAATGTGGGTATAGAACCTGAAAACCCAGGAACTACCCTACCAGGTTGGGGTTTCCTCTGTGTACCGTGGACCCTGCTAAGCAAGCCATCGATGTCTCAACACTACTAGCCACGAGCAAAGGCTAGGGTGTCCTCTCTCTCTCTCTCTCTCTCTCTCTCTCTCTCTCTCTCTCTCTCTCTCTCTCTCTCTCTCTCAAATAGACCCCGCGGTCCCTATAACGATAGGGTACCGGACGTGTTTCAGACCTGCCACGGGGCTGTCGGAGTTATACTCCGAACGGTAAGTAATATATGGATAGCATACAAGCTTATACAACACACAGCGATGACTCGCTATCAAATACACAGCCAATTCTACCCTCTTATCTTTTGGCCCTGCCGGGATGAACACTAAGCTACCACCAGTAGGAGTGTTCACCGACAGTCATATCCAGGCTACCGGAACTATCCCGTCACTACCGCGTACTTACCGATAGTCGGACGTGCCCTTGTGTGGTTGAGAGTAAATGCTGTTCTGTTTGTTTGAGCACAAAGGCTCTTAATGCAATATCTAATCCTACTTTCTACCTATACAAATATCTGATCAAAACTTGTCCGTTATAGATCGTGAACGCTTACCGACGACACAAAAGGTCGCCGGAGCTTGAACTATCGCAACTTGTCGCCGGAAGGTCGTCAGATCTTGGCCAACCAAAGCTCTTATCTTTTTTTTTGTCTGTACAATCGCTCGCACACACTGATTAGCCACTCAGCTTGTCGAAAATGTCGTTGCCGACGACTCGTCAGTGACTTGAAGCTCCGTCGACTACGGGAGAATTCCGTGGATCTCCGACCCCACGGTTTTAACCCTAAGCGTCACACATCCTGTCGCGTCTCAGCTCCTGTCCCGTGGCTCCCGGCTGGAATGCCACGTCGCTTCGTCACCAGACCGAGCTTCATCCAATCGTCGCGAGTTGTCGGCACTACCGTAACTTGATCCAATTCTGTTGTGGTGAAGAGGATATGACAAAGGAGAGAGAAGGGTGGATCGTGACCTGATGGACAATATTGGACCCGGTCGTTCTCCGAAGAGTGACCACTGCAGATCCGGTGGGACAGAAGAGGTGATCTCCGACCAGACACCAAAAAGCTATGGATGCAGGTGGCGTACCTCCCCGATGGACATCAAGCGGGTGCGGTGCCAGATCCAGCAGCAGCATAATGCTAGAGGCCCAAGGAAGGAGAGCGAATCTGGATCCAAAAGGTAAGGCGATCTGGATCCAGGCTGACGACGATCTGGATCCAGATCACCTACGACGACGGCTCGTGGTAGGCGATGTGCCCCTTGCTCAAGATCAGTCGGGATCGCCAGCGATCAGTGCCGGTGAGTCGTCACACTACGCATCAGCAGCCGAACTGGGATCCGACAGCTCCTCTGAGCCGCGCTGCATGGCACTGGGACCGTCGGGCGTCGCTATGCTGGAAGCCAGAACGAAGTCAGCACATCGAGATCCACCATGATCTCCGCAGCAGAAGCAGACTCCACGATCTACGGATCAAACCGTTACTACCACGGCCACCGAATAATCGAGCGGCAGGCTGGAATCGTACTTCCAAGCCGCTATGAGCCGATTCTTGCGCGAGCAGCAGATATTGCCAGCCTCGTCGATAGCGGTGGTAGCTGGAAATGTGGGATCGCAAGATGTGGAGATGGAGTCGGTGGGATCGCCAGATTATGAGTCCTCCGACTGGGAGTACGATCCGGACGATATTGATTTTCCGAGCTCTAAAGCGACTGCGCGCAGCGGTAACATCCACTGCGGTCGGGTCTACGGGATCGTCCATGATCCAGAGAACTCGGATCTCGGCGATCTCCGATTTGAAGGAGTTCACTGGCAAGGGCCAAGACGAAGATTACGACAGAGCCTGGATCAGCAAAGTGAAGCCAGCGTTCCTGCGAGATCAAGCCTCGGACGAAGAGAAGTGTCTTACCTTCGCGGATCTGTTGATTGGGCCGGCGAAGAACTGGTACCGCCAACTTGGACGATCTACGCGAAACAAGTGGAGTTATCTGCATCGAAGCTTCCAGATCCAATACTGAGGATTCGGGATCTCGCTAGCGCGGCAGTTCTATCACGTGCGCAAGCGGTCGGACGAGACCCCGCTGGAATACATGTATCGTCTCAACGTGACGGCCCTGCGCGCGAAGCTGAAGGTCAAAGATGGCGGGTCGAAGGAGCGCAAGGAGCATGCCGAGCACTTCAATGAAACGCTAGGTGATCCAGAGTTGGCGGATCGGCTGACCCTGTTGCGGCTGACAGACGCCGACGATCTCAAGGAAGTCTTGCGAGCGCTAGATCGGGCCAAGGCCCGTCAGAAAAAAGCGGCGTACGGAAGCAAGTACCGGCAAAAGGCATCGAGCGCCCCAGCCGCGGCGGTCCAGGCGAAACAAGTCCACTCGATCCAGGCACAAACATCGGATTCGGAATCCGATTCTGGATCGGACGAGTATAGCTCAGACAGGACTATCGCCGCCAAATCTACTTGGCTGCGAACGAGGATCCAACCTCAGCGACGGTGCGGGAGACCCAGAACGCTCGCGATCCAAGTCAACCGACCCGAGAGGGACAAGATCTGCAACCCCGTGATCAGCGAACTCGTGTCCAGTCAGAACGACCGAGCCGCGATCGGTGCACCTACTGCGGATCGCTCCGCCACACGGAGGCCGACTGCTGGAAGCGCTTGATTTGCGAGAAGTGTGGCAAGAAGGATCACCCAGCAGAGCACTGTTTCCTGGTGTGCCGCGGCTGCGGTGAATTACATAATCTCGGGAAATGGCGGATGGAGGAGTTCTACAACCAGATCCGGAAGTGGCACGACCCTCACAAGCACGGCGGTCTTCTACTCGAGTTCGCTGAGAAGATGTTAAACTAGGACGCTCGCCGGGTTTGAATCCGGTACGAATCGAGCGTCCTAGATATTGCATCTAAGCATTTGTGAACAAGACATCGGTAGATCAAGTTAGCTATCGACCCGATCTATCCGGTAATACATGTGATCTGCACGAGAAACCTAGCGTCAGGATTTCGAGTCTGTATCAGGCCAACGACTCCAACCGATCTATGATGTCTGTGTCCTTGGATCTTCATCACGGGAAAGCGAGAGGGTTCTGTACTCAGCAAAATCGGGATCAGTGATTCAAGCCTGCTGAAGGCGAGATCCTGTCGAAGCCGAGCCAGATCGCCGAGGTTAGACGATCAGGAATGGTGGGCGAAGCGGATCTCCTACCGGGTGAGTCGCGTGGGTACTGGAAGTACCATGCTCCTGGGAAGTGGTTCCGTCAAGCTAAAGTTGCTGGCAAAATCAACAATGAGAAAGCGATCGTGCTTCTGGATAGTGGCGCCAAAGTGTCCATCTTGGACGCTGCCTTTGCTCGTAAGGTAGGGTGCTACATAGGCGGAAGTCAGATCCAAGACTTGTGTTGGAATTAACGACAATGTGTATACGACGAACGGAAGAACTCGGATCAAGATCACGTTGGCTGGAAATTTGGTATATTGCTTCGACATCTGGGTACGCGATCTGTCTGGCCAGGAGGCGATCCTGGGCATGGACTTCATGGTACCTGCTGGCGTACGCTTGGATCTCGCCGACGGCACGATGTACTTCCCGGACGAGATGCGGATCCAGCTAAGTGGCCGGCGGCCGCTGTACGGAGACAAGGTCGGCACGGTCATGGCGAAAGAGTCCGCGTGGATCGAAGTCGGCAAGTCGTGGGAGATTCCGCGCCGACTGAAGCTGCCAGATCACGAGAAGCTGTGGGTCACACGCGGCGATCGGTGGGTCCCGACAGTAGTCCGAGGGTCCGGCAAGATCCGCTACCTCCAGATCTCCAACATCACCGACAAGCGGATCCTCATGCAGGACAATGAGCGCGTCGGGACGTGGCTGGCTGAAGATTGAGTGCCGCGCCTTCCGGGGTACGTGTCCGTCGGATCCAGGCGATACATGGAGTGGCAGAACCTGTCCTACCAGGCCACCACTGAAGCACGACCCGAGGTGTCGGAGCTGGAAGTGGAAGAGTGGACTGGTCCCTTGGTGGATCACCCGATTTACCCGACACCGCGAGGAATACTGCGGCGAGGACAAGCAGCCGAAGTTGGAAGCAATGCGGATGTCGAAGGCAGTGGATCCAGATGGTGCGACAAGGGGCGTGACGCCAGAGACACTGGACCCTGTCTCAGCAGAACGCCGGAAAGTCAACCGGACTCATCAGATCCGGGTCGCAGACAGGTGCCATATGCGGATCGGCATAGCGAAACCCAGTCGATCTCACCGGATCCAAGTCCGACGACAGGAGCCAGTGCTGTTGAAGATGAGCAAGTCTGTTTCCACGAAGGTGGTGAGCTATTTGCGGAGGATGTTCAAGCGGAGATGGCCGTTCTACCGGGAGTCGTGCCGACTGACTGAATAAGTGACTGTCGAAGATCTCAACGTCGGTGATCCGACCTTCGTCTTCAACACTAAATATGAAGAGGAACGCCTGCGGCGGTTGATTTGGCGGTACGAACACCTGCTCATAGGCAAAGGCAACGCGTTGCCGCCGGCAGCCAGAGGCGTCAAGTGTGGCATCGACGTCGGTGACGCGAAGCCGATCGCTCAGTGTGTAAGGAAGGTCGCCCCGCGATATAGGGAGAAGCTAACAGCACTAATCAAAGGAGTTGCTAGTAGCCCGGATCATCAAGCACTCGAGATCCCCATGTGCGTCTCCGATCGTCGTGATCATTAAGAAGAACGGCGTGGACATCCGGCTGTGCATCGATTACCGACTGGTTAATAGCCTGACGGAGCTGATGGTCTACCCGATGCCTTTGATCAACGAACTGTTGGAAGATCTCGACAAGGCGCTGTGGTATTGCTCGCTAGACATGGCCAGCGGATTCTGGGTGGTGGAGATGACGGACCGAGCTCGTGCGATCTCGGCGTTCATCACGCCCTTCGGCCTTTTCGAGTGGAACCGCATGCCGTTTGGACTCAAGAATGCACTGCAGATCTACCAACGGTTGATCGATAACGCGCTGTATGAATTCACCCGGATCCCGCGATCCGAATGCCAAGATCAGCTAGATCTCTTCGAAGGAGGAGGCGAATCGGGCGATCCGGATAAGCCATCGGTACTGGGAAGGAGATCGTACATCGACGACATCCTCGTCACGACGGAGTCATGGGATCAGTTGTGCGAGCGTGTTGATAAGCTGTTGGATGTGTGTGATGAGTGGAATCTCTCGATCAGCGAGGCTAAGAGCTACTGGGGAATGCGGAAGGTAGATTACCTCAGTCATCGAGTGTCGATTAACGGCCTGGAGGTGAATCCGAAGGATCTCGCCGCGCTTGTGGATCTGCCGTTTCCGGGATCGTTGCGTGCGATGCAATCGTTCTTTGGCACTCTGAATTATTATAGCCATTTTATTGAGAACTACGCGATCTATGCTGCGGTTCTATACGAGCTGCGTGAAGTGGACTTCGCGGCGATCGCCAAGCCAGGTCAAGTGACGCGGATCGAGCAGCTGGCTGGAGCGCAGGACCAAGGTCTCGCAGATCCAGTAGCAGCGGATACACGTTCTAAGGACGACGACCTCGTGGGCCTGGATCCTGAAGCTACGAGCCCCGAACGAACGACGGTTCGAGAAGCTGACCCACGATCTGAGCGAAGTGGAGCCGCGATGGATCCGAGCGTGCCGTGCCTTTACGGCTTTGAAGTCAAGACTTGCATCGACCCCGATCTTGAAACATTTTGATCCGGATCGACAACCAGTGGTGATCGTCTATGCGAGTGAATGGGCGATCGCCGCTGCACTGACGCAGGAGTATGACGGAGTTTACTACCCAGTGACGTTTGCCAGTAGGACGCTGAAGTCTAATGAGCTGAACTACGGCGTGGTGGAGAAGGAGGTGTTGGCTTTGTTACGGATCTTAGATCTCGACTACAATATCTTGGTCGGTCGACATATCCGGATCTTGACGCGGCACTCTACGTTATCGTGGCTATTCAAATCGCCGGGATTACAAGGAAGGTTGGAACAGTGGGCTGCTCTTCTGTCGCCGCGAACGCTGGAAATCGAGAAGTGTACCAAAGGCGATGATGAGGTCCTGGGGGCAATCGCTTCCAGTATCACACCAAGATTTGCAGTTGACAAAGCGCTGATCGTGATCGCACCCCAGAAGGAGTCACGTCGCAAGATCCAGATGTGTGCGAGTTGATGAAGAACTCCTAGTGGTTAGCTTTGACGGATCGGCAAGGGTGAAACGAGGTGGAGCCGCTTACAGCGCAATCGTATGGCGATTGCCCGAGTGGATAGTGATCCGAGCCGAATCACGACATTTTGAGGGACTGATTGTGAATGAAGCAGAGTACCATGGGCTGATGTTAGGCTTGGATCTGCTCGAGGACATGGATTGGCAACGGCTGGTGATCTGCGGTGACCTGAACCTGGTAGTACGACAAGTGCGAGGTGAGATCGACTGCAAGGCCCCGGCGTTGACGTTGTTGAAGCCGAAGGCGCTAGACAAACTGCGAGCTGGGCCGGATCTTAAGCTGGTGCACGTGAAGCGTGGCTGGAATAGTAGCGCGGATAAGCTGGCGAGTGAAGCACTCCAGCGGCAAGACGGGATCGAAGTTGTGGAAGAACGAGATCGGCAGGATCTAGTTACTCTAAATCGTCTGGAGGAAATCCTGATCGTGAAGTCGGAAGATGACACTGCTTGGATCATGCCAGTTATGACCAGATCGAGACGGAGAACGAGGTCGAACCCCACCGTCTTGCAAGAAGAAGCAGTGAGACCGCTCCGAGTCGAGCGGATTCGTCAGACGCAAGGCGAGGAGGCGTGGATCTCGGGCCTTAGGAAGTATCTGAGTGGTGAGCACGGCAGTCTGTCGCAAGACGAAGCTGGCAAAAAGGCAGAGAACTATGATATGGATATGGATATGGACGATCTACTCTACTACTGCCCACCGACCAAGCGGACCGATGAAGAGCGCGATGGTTCGATGCGGCTGGTAGTCCCGGAGACTCTACAAGAAGATGTCTTACACCACTACCATGTGAGTCTGGAAGGTGGCCATCAAGGGATCGGCCGAACCTACCAACGGATCCGAGATCACTTTCACTGGAAAGATTGTTACAAGAGTGTGCAGCGTTATGTGGGCGAGTGCTTGGACTGCGAAACGGGCAAGGGCCGGCCGACGATCCCAGGAGAGTCGCCAGGGAACGTGCAAGCCACGGACCCTTACCAAATCCTGTCTATGGATCACATCGCTTCTTTGCCAACATCATACAAAGGTAACACTGAGTTGCTGATCTGGGTAGATCTCTTCTCGAGATATGTGATCGCGAAGGCTAGTTCCTCGAGAGCGGCCCAGACCATTGCAGAGTCGTACGAGGAGTGTGTGTTCAGGAGATTCGGTGCTCGCGAGGCGATTCGCCACGATCGCGGGCCGGGGTTTATGTCCGACTTCTTCAGGGCGTTCAACAAGATCCTGGGACAACGGCAACGGGGTACGATGGCTTATCGGCCTCAGGCGAACGGGACAGCAGAACGCATGGTACAGACGATCACACGAGCTCTGAAAATGTATGTACAAGACCCAGACCAGCGGGATTGGAACGAGTACGCCGAGAGGCTCACTTTTGCGATCAATACGGCCCACGATCGGATCCGCGGGAAACCCCCTTTCTACTTGGTACATGGATGGGATCCACGATCCACGCTCGAAGCTGCAATCCCGATGGGAAGTACCAGGAGGCGAGATCGCGATCCACGTCGATGGAGATTTCGGATGCAGAAGTATTACCAGCGTGCTCGAAAACAAGTAAACGATCTATTACGAGAGGCGATCTCAGAGCGTGCCGAACGGCATAACGACGTAGTCCGACCTCATCAGATCGACGTTGGATCTCGCGTGTGGCTTTACCTGGATCGCGTTAAGGAGAGATACGCCCGCAAGTTGGCACATCTCTGGCATGGCCCGTTCCGCGTGATCGAGAAGATCGACGAGCATGCTGTGAAGATCGAGACAACGGGCACAGGTTATCACCTGTTCCCGGTGGTGCATGTCTCTAAGTTGAAGTTGGTCAAAGAGTTTCCTGATCGCCCGAGATCACAACTGACTGGGCAAGACACCGATCGGTTAGATTTCGACGAGAGTTTGTTGCCGGTGGATTGCTGGATCCAGGATCTGGGTGGAGATGAATACGAAGTCAAGCGGATCTCAGATATGCGAACAGGGAAGAAGACGCGATACGGTCGGATCTACCGAGAATTCTTGGTGCACTGGCAATGGTATGATGAGCCTGCTAGGGTGGATGAAGCAGATCTCAATTGTTGCGCCTTATTGCACGAGTTTTTGCGGGATCACGTGAACCGGAATCGGTTTAACGTGATGTAGTCCCACGAAGAATAATGGACTGCGATCCACTAGCTCAGGTGGGCTGAGTTGGTGGAAGTGAGGTGAAGGATCCACATGAAGCATGTGGATCGGTGGGTTGGGTTACGTGTGTACATGTGAGAAATTTCGACGATGAAGGTGGTGGTGTGGACGCAGAAACTACAGATCCCTTAGTTGTGGTGGTCCAGACCGTGACGCTACGTAGCGCGCGGGTCTGAGACAGAAGCAATGGAGATCGAATCGTACGTATACGGATTGAATCAAGATGGCCCTGGTGCCTACTACAAGTGCACGAGATGTAGGATGGTCAAGGTGTGTTGGACGCACGAACGCCGAAGAATTTGTCGACCAGACGCGGGATCCGGCGCGCAGGGTGATCTCCAGGCGTGTCCCTGAAGTGGTTGCGCCGTGGCTCAGCAGCATCGCAGTCACGCAGAGCCTCTACCAGATTGGTGGCTCAGGATGGTGGCGCTAAGGGTCTGCTAGGTTGGCACGACGGGCTCGATCCCTGGGTACCAGGCGACATCGTCGGTCTTCTTCGAAAAGTGCAGGAAGAACGGATCCAATAGTAGATCCAGATCACACCAGCCTTCTCGCATCGCTACGATGAAGAGCCGTAGGATCCCTTTCCACTTGCTGCCGGCATGCGATCGGTGGTTGCTGCGTCTTTTGCGGTACTCTACTAGCCATGGATCTCGCTTGCACACGGCCTTGGTGATTGGGAATGAGTGCGTGGATTTCCAGTACGTCAACAGCTCAATGCTTTCATAGGCTTCGTACCGGTTGATCACTATTCCGAGCCGCCTATCGGTGTCGATCTCGAAGCTGATGCACAGATCCACTCCCTCCAAGATGTCCCAAGGCGCCTCATCCATCAGGGTTTTGACATTGCCCTCCGTGACGAGGCTTTCGAGGTATTCGATGGCCTCGGGCCGGGGGCCGTTGGTGTGGACAGGGAAGATCCACTCAGGACGGAACGGCAGTGCAGGAAATAGCAGATCCACGGTGAGCTTGGCGATCATGGCATCAACCAGCGACGCCATGAGCCAGGGATCAATTTTGGCTATAGTCATGCGTCTGGAACGAGTACGACCTGAGATGCAACTGGGCGTCCGGACCGAACGGTGCTACAGGAGTCATGGGGCCGCTCGGAAAAGCATTACCTGTGCCACCAGCTCCACCGATGCTACCAAATCCAGAGCAATTAGGAGACCGGGGAGATCCTGAGGAGAGATCGATAGGAGCAGGGTCCGGATCACCCCATTACCCGGATCACCTGAATCGTTCGGGCCAGATCCGGATGCAGTCTTATTACGACATAGAGTGGCGTGTTGCCGGCAACGCTCTTTGGACCTGGACTGAGAAAGCTTCTGCAGCGTCTGATCTTCCAGGACGAAGTTAGCCATCTCGGCAGACTCTTCGTCTTCCTCCTCACCCTCGGTGTTCGGCTTGGTAGCCTTGTCTTTGCCTTTCTTAGCTGAAGTGCGAGGCGCCCTTGCATCTGGAGCCGTGGAAGGTGCCGATTTGGGTTTACGCAAGAACTTGGCGGCGAATCCGGGCGAGGTGTCGAAGGAGGATTACTGGCGCGAGGCGAGGGCGGAATCTCGCCGTCTTCACCCATGTCGAAATCGGGATCTTCGGGATCGTCGAATGAGAGTTGGCGAGAGATCCGTTTGCTGGAACGCGAAGGTCCTGGAGGCTGAGACGTGCTCCGAGGGCGCTTAGAGGAGCCGGAGGACGGCGCAGACTCGGGATCCGGTGCTGCCGACGGAGTCGCGGATCCAGAGAGGGACAACCCCCCCCAGATCTCGAAGACGCGAGATCGGATGGCTTTGAGTAAGGGACAATCGTGGATCCCTGAGTGGCGGGCCGCAGAGAGGCGTCGACCTGCATCGCGGCAGCCACGGAAGCAAGACGGCTAACGCTGTGTCATGTTCTCGGCGGAGATCATCCCGTTCGTGCTCGATCTTCTGTAAATCGGATTGCAATACTCGACACTGGCCTTCAATCTCAGCTACTTGGCGCTTGAGTCTCGCAACGGCTTGGCGAGTGGACGCTAATTTGGCTCCTGTTAACGGAATGGTGAATCAGAAGCGAGACATTGGACAAGAAGCAGTAGATCGGCACTTATGCAACTCGGAGCTTTGAACCCTCTCGTGATCGGCGTCCCGGAGAGCGTCATCGCGTTCTCGGATCATGCGATCGAGATCGGCCTGGATGGCATCACGACCTTTCGAGTGTTTCGAAGATCCGTGAGTGTTTGGACGAGCGTCTGCTTCCCACCGTCCCGATCGCTGGTTAACTTAGCGCGAGAACTCTTCAGCTCGGCGAGCTGCTTGGATACGCGGCGGTAGTCGGCAGACGACATACTGATCATCGATCCAGAACCAGAAGCAGCTGCACTGGCCGGGGGCGAAGTACTTTGTGATGCCTGAGAAAGCGCAGCTTTGGATTCGATCTGCATCTCAGCGGTTTGCAAAGCAGCCTTCACTCGATCCGGTGAGTTATCAGTTCGTTGAAGTAGATCTTCGGCATCTGAGCGACTACGATCAGCGTTGTCCCGCTGAACCTGGAGATCCAAGATCTCGGTATGCGCGTGATCCATCTCTTGAGCAAGGCGGTCGTTCTCGCCCATGAGGTTATCGCGAAGTCCAGCGAGGCGATCTACGAGCTCTTCCAGTTGTTGGATCTGAGTTTGCTGCAGATCTATCTGTTCTTGGAACGGGGTCAGGCGTTTGAGCCACTCCAATCAAAGAGTCTCGGAGATGTACCAGTTCGTGTTGCAAGTCGTGGATCCCGGCCACCCGGTGGACTTCCTTACGCTCAAGCTGTCGGATGTCCCACACCTGTCGGAGGACGGTGACCGTGGATCGGCGCTGGGTGGTGACGGCAGTATCACGATCCGCCTGCGCTCAGCGCAATTCCGCAGTAAGATGAGCTGCTTGAGCAGATAGATCTCGAATCGTGCGACGCAAACAGCGTGGAGAGGTATCAGCTGGGGGCGTAGTCAGCTGAGTAGACCCAGCGGTCACAGGCGTCGGCTGCGCAGATCCAGAGGACGTAGGAGTCGGTTGGACGTATCCAGAGGATGCATGCACTTGCTGACGTCGCTGTGTAAGCGCTGGTAACGACAGACGACGATGTGAAGAAGGGGGCCCTGAAGCCGACGTCGCTGACGCTGGTTGAGCAGTTTGGGGTGACGGAGGGTGTAAACTCAGGGCCGTAGACATGCGGCCACGGTTGGAAGCCGGGGATGGCGATCTGGAAGACGACGGCGAAGGCGAAGGCGGCGCATCCCGCAGGCCGATGCTGGATGGAGGGCTGACACGGCGGCAAAGCGCGCTGGAAGGCGGAAGGCTGGTAGACAACACCACCGAGAAGGCGGCAGTGTGTTCGAGCGCGAGGAAATTGCGGAGTGAGTGCGTGGAGCGATGCCGTTGTGCGGCAACAGCCTGACGCAGGAGGCGGTTGTGGTGAAGCGGATTCTGGGAAAGGAGAGAGAACGATAGATCGTGGCCTGAGTGACAATATTGGACCCCGTCATTTCCCCGAAGAGTGACCACTGGAGATCCGGTAGGACAGAAGAGGCACTCCCCGCTCAGACATCAAGGTGCCGTTGATGCAAGCGTCACACTCCCCGAGGAATACCAAGCGGATGCAGTGCAGGATCAAGCAGCAGTAGGATGCTAGAGGCACAAGAAAGAAAAGCTACATACCGGATCTAGCCACCTAGCGATCTACCCTCAAGTGCAGATCCCAGATCGACCGGAGGTTATTGCATATCCGGGAGATCCTTCGATTCTCAACTACCCCCAAGACCCCGCTATAGGAAGCGACAAGCAAGTGTAAAGGAAGACCGTAGAGTCAAACACACACCATCAAGGCAACCCCACGGCAGGATCCAGATCCAGGCCGCCAGATCCAAGCTCGAGTAATCGCTTCGGACCCGGTCTATATCGGCAGCAGAGCGAAGAGTTTCCGCGCTGCTCCACCCCATCCCCAATGTCTCGCCAAGGCGTTTAAGCCTTCACCACTTGAACCTTCACGAAGTCACTGGAGGAGCAAGATCCAGCCCTACCGTCGAATACGCAAGGTGAGCAAAGTTCAGCACAAGATCACGGATCATCGGGGGACCCGTCCGTTAATCGGTGTCCGGTCATAGTGGAAGTTGGATCCAGCACTGTCGCAAGATTTTTCTGATCCCACTACGCCACAAAGGCTTACCCGTGCCTGGTACCCTTCCGCTTTAGGACCATGAGGATTCATAACACCTGCTAGCTTTGCTCGTGCTAGTAGCGTGTTCTTATTATAACTGGTTGGCCTATTTAAGTAGTTTGCAAGGTCCAGTCTGTCCCGGTGCAGGGTAGAACTGAGGTCTTCAGGTCCGCCCAAACGATCGTTAGCTATCCTAGCTGACGTATTGTTGTGGGAACGTCCTAACTACACTAGTAGCTAGAGTTCACGTGGGATTTACTACACCACAGAACGCCCTCTCGATGGCCGAACTTGCTGAATGGTGAGGATGCCGATCGAGATAGAACTACTCAAGTCAGGGAGCTGCCTGCTGAGATCGCCGGAGCCGGGCCGATCGCGATAGTCCCTGCCCCTGGTCTGATCGAAGTCAGGGAGCATGGCTCCATGTGGTATCGGAGGTGGGCCCTGTGCTGGTTCGGACTTTTGCTCGTGTCGTTGGTCTTCCATGTGTCAATGGTGGCCTACGCCTTGTTGGATTTTGCGTGCTGTGGTTCGGTTGACGTGGTGATTGTCCTGGCCACGCTCAACCTGGACAAAATCCGTTCTCGATTGGACCAAGTGGTGTCCGTACACAAGTGGGGTGATTGCTACCGTCGGTATTCTGGCTCACGTGTGGCGCCAAGGAACTACCGGCGGCTGATGGAGCGAGCCGGAACCGCGTGCCGTGTTGGCGTACGCTCTGGTCAGCGCAAGCACGAGGGCGACCTCGCGAAACGAGCAGGAAGCCGCCAGTCTTCGACGACTTCAGGCCGAGGAGCTGAGCGACCTCCAACCGGTCCAGTTGGAGGAGCTGGAAGGGGGGAATGCTGCGCCAGTACACCTACGGCAGCGTGCACCTGCCACCACTGCCGAGCTGCGGGCTACAGAAGACCGAATCGAAAGGGCAAAGCGTGGAGTGCTGGCCGCCGAGGAATAGCACGCACAGGCGTTGCGAGCGGAGCTTGCACACCACCCGGACAATTGCCGAGGATGGCAAAGTTTCAGTCAGGGAGAATGTCCCGAGTCCGGGTGGAACGTCGGCGCGCCTGGAGAAGGCCGGGTGCTGGGTGCAAGCTCTGGATTAAACCCAGGAGCGCCCGTGACTGCGGATGTCCAAGATATGGCTACATGTGGTGTGGCCTACATGGCCTAGCCGGCTCTTGTCCTTGATGACCCGAGGTGGGGTCGTGCGCGACCCGGGATGCGCCGGGAGAGACTACGTGTCCACGCCGCTGGGCCAAGGACGGTATCGCCGGCGAGGCGACGCGGAAGAAGGACGATGCGCCCGCGAAAGGATCCGCTACGAGGTCCAAGGCTGTTGAAGTGGCGCGCTCCAGGACGGAAGGCGCGCCGGAGAGTGTCTGGTGAGTATTAGGACGGAGTGTCATGCATATGAAGGGCGTACGGCGTGAGGCCGACGCTCGATGTTTCCTATTCGGTCGTATTTCTTCCTGAAAGCTAGCAAGTGAAGAGAATCAGATCTAACAAGGAGGAAATCTTTAATTTTTCTATTCTTTGTTAGTTCTTTACACTTAGCACCCACACCCACTTTCGCCCACACGCGCCCGCTTCACCGAAAGACCCCGCAGCTACTCGACCCCAACCCGGCTTTTGGGGAGAGCGCGACAGCTGTGACTCCGCCGAGGCAAAATAAGGAGAGCACCTAAATTAAAGTAGATACCGATTTACCACCAAAAGTAGAGAGCAACGAGATGGAACAAGCTACAGATACTGTACCGAAATTCCTGTGTATTCACACCACAGGTGTTCACGCCGCTGGAACATTTTGTAACAAACACGGTTTGTTGGCCCAACCATCGCAGTACAATGCTGACGTTTGGTGGTGCTGCCGAGAATCCCGACTCAAGTGCGGTTTAAAAAGCTCGTTCTTGTAGCTCTCGTAGGAATTGCATCACCGATTGCCACGTTGTCGAGTCATCAGCTCCGGATCGCGGATGGCAAGCTATCCGTGGCCGTTGACATTATGTCCCCCAAACGTCCCTTAGCGCTATTTCTCATGGCGCCAAAGGTGTGAACGCGCAAACAGTAGCGTTGCTAGAAACGGGGACCTCGATACCAAGCAGAATTGCGGCTGCATTTTCGATGATTGGCACGCGCCATTACCGCACGATAGATAGGGTCTGTCTCACGTCAAAGCCGAGCTAGATCCGTACGGGAGGCGCTCGACGTTTTTCTCTGCGATTCCTACGTTGCAGCTACTGCTCGACACGTGACCAACATCCCGTTGGTCAGCTCACTTTTCGATCAGCCTCGTCCCAACCACGATGATCTCCACCCTCCGCAGCGTCGTTCTCCGCCAGGACCAGAAACTGATCGCTGCCCGCGCTGCGATTTCGTATCTCGCACCCGAAAAGCCCTCGACTGCTCTCAAAAAGCTCGCAAACAAACGTCCAGCAAGTTCTGCGGCCGCCGAAGCAGATATGGCTCACCAGGACGTCGACGACTGTATCACTGTGAGTGACAGTCTACGATATTTCTCATCATGACTAATGTTAATAATTTGCGTCTTGTTGCTGAAAACAGACCCAGTCGGGCTTTGCAGTCATGCGAACACCAGTTGCCAACAAGGGTCAAGCCTTTACCAAGGAGGAACGGGCAGCATTCAAGCTCCGCGGCCTCCTGCCTGTAGCTGTCACTTCCATCGAGCTCGAAACACAACGAGCCATGATGCAGCTACGTCGAAAGAGTACCCCTTTGGAGAAATATATCTTTCTACAGAACATGCAAGACACCAACGAAGACGTGTACTACCGCATGCTAATGGAAAACACGGTCGAGCTACTGCCGATCGTGTATACGCCCACGGTCGGCCAGGCCTGTCAGGAGTTCAGTAACATCTACCGCCAGACTCCGCGCGGTTTGTACATCTCCATTAACGACATCGGACACGTCGCTGAGATTCTCGACAACTGGCCGGAGAAGGACATCCGTGCCATTTGCTTCACTGACGGCGAGCGCATTCTTGGTCTGGGTGACCAGGGTGCCAACGGCATGGGTATTTCTGTCGGCAAGCTGGCTCTGTACACGGCTTGCGCTGGTGTGCCTCCCCAGATGTGCCTGCCCGTTGTACTAGACTGCGGTACCAACAACGAGGAGTATCTGGCCGATCCGTTCTACATTGGTCTGCGCCAGAAACGCGAACGTGGCGAAAAGTTCGAGCAGCTCGTGGACGAGTTCATGAACGCTGCCAAGGCCAAGTACGGCGACAACGTGCTGCTCCAGTTCGAAGACTTTGGCAACTCCACCGCTTTCCCATTACTGCGTAAGTACCAAAACACGCACTGCACATTCAACGATGACATCCAGGGCACGGCCTCCGTTGTTCTTGGTGGTCTGTTGGCTGCCGTTCCGCTCTCGGGTAAGCCGATCTCGGAGCAGAAATTCGTCTTCCTGGGTGCTGGCACTGCAGGTACGGGTATTGCAGACCTGATTGCTTTGTCCATCTCTCGTGAGACCGGCAAGTCCGTGGAGGAGTCTCGTAAGCAGATCTGGCTGGTGGACTCTCGTGGTTTGGTGGTGGAGTCCCGCAAAGACTCGCTGCAACCACACAAGCTCCCGTACGCACATGACGCCCCTGAATGTCCAAACCTTGTGGAGACTTTGGATCGCATCAAACCTACCGCCCTCATCGGCGTATGCACCATAGCTAAGGCTTTCAACGAGGAAGTCTGCCAGAAAATGAGCGAGCTGAACGAACGCCCCGTCATCTTCGCTCTGAGCAACCCCACTACCAAGGCTGAATGCACGGCTGAGGAGGCTTACACGTTCACTAACGGCAAGTGTATCTTTGCCAGTGGTAGTCCGTTCGACCCTGTACAAGTTAACGGCAAGCTCTGTGTTCCTGGCCAGGGTAACAACTCTTATATTTTCCCTGGCGTTGGCCTGGGAGTCGTGGCTGCTGGATTGACGCACGTGAACGACGAAATCATGATCATCGCCGCCAAGACGCTGGCTGACTTGACCACCCCTGCTGATTTAGAGACTGGCTGCGTGTACCCGCCGCTATCTAAGATTCGGGAAGTATCGCTGAAGATCGCAGAGGCTGTCGCTGAATACGTACGTGCTCCCCATGGTGCTTTTGTTGATGCTAAGGAGCTAACCCTGTTGTGATGCATTTGTTGGTATTTGCAGGGATACGAACATGGGTTTGCCACCGCTCCGAAGCCAGAGAACATGACCCAGTACCTGCGAGATTTTATGTACAATCCGTAAGCTCTACATTTGGGGTGCGGCGAAGGGAGGGATCAAACGTGGTTGCTGCTGGTGCGAGTATTATTGTAATTTGAAAAATGCACTCGTAGGACTTGGTCCGTGCTGTGCTGCCAATTTATCTCCCTTTACTTTCTATCCTGGTGTCATTGCAACTTCAGCAACTTATGGTGCCTTGCTTTCATACGGCTTCAGTACTCGGGCTTAGGCATCCAAGAAGAAGGGAGGTACTTGACAGAAGGCAGCAAACCGAGAAGCTATCGTCTTAAAGTCTTCAAGCTGGGTAGTCTGACACACTCGAGTTATCGCAGTTCGAACAGATGCATGATAGGTTTCCTCTGAAAGCCATTTGACGATGTTCAGATGAATTCCATCACTTGTGCCATCGCACTCCGGTACAAGTTCGGTCGAGTCTTTTGAGGGTGAAGCTTCGTCGTCATGGCGTGTGTGTGATTCTACCTCTGCCTCCTCTTGTCTTGCCATCACACATCGTAACTTCCGCGTCGTCACTTCATCCTGCGCATTGTGAGCAGCCATAAGCAGAAATGCGACGGCATTCCGGCGTGACTCAATATGTGCCTTTGCTCGTGCAGCAATATCGCGCAAAGATTCCATGCAGCGCTGCTGTCGTCCAGCCAAGACTCGGGCTTTTTCTGCCGTTAAGAGCCACTCTTCCCGTGCGCGACCCTTCCTAGCGCGTATACGACGTGTGAAGATATCCTCTTCGTTGGCGTGCAATTCAGGTGCACTCCTGGTACCCTCAGTACCGCTGGACTGCTTCCTAGTAGAATCTATAGCCGCAACATTGTCATTTAATTCTACAGTTGCTGATGCAGAAGAGTTCCGGTGTAATTCTGCAGCAGCTTGCTCGCTTCCCCTCCGTATCCACCCAGAAACATTGTGGCTCGAAAAGCTGGTCAAGTCTTTGCGAACGAGATCGTCAATCAGGAGTTTTACTCTTCCGACTTTTCCTGATCCCACAAGTGCTGCTTCTACTTGATACTGCTCTGTGTAAGCAAGAATGAATCCACCATAGTGCAGGAAAGCTTGGTTCTCTTGGGTCACCCAGTCGTCTTGAGAAATTCCTAGAACCTTTTGGTTCTCATTGTCCAAAATATCGACACCAGTGAGAACCCGAATGAGGTTCATGAAACTCTCTCTGTGGACCAAATTTCGGTGCTGAGGATCCAATTGTTTCAACACTTCCATCATGTCGATTCTGGCCTCTCGACAGCGTCGTACCAGTATTTCAAGTAACTTCGGTGAGGCCAATTGGGCGTCTGTTAATGTAGCAACTGTGCTTGTCTCTGGCTTGGGTGGAGACTCAATGTTACCTGGCACTTTACTGGCAATGGGCTCGTCTTTGTCGGTAGTAGGTAGTGCGGACTCTCGTTTGGCTGCTGGTGTTTTCTTCCTGCGAGGAGCTAAAGTCTGAACTATTGGTGCTAATGGCGCAAGGGGTTCTCTGGGAGACGTAATGTGAGCTCTTGGAGATAACGGCGAGCGGCGTGTCTTCGCGGCTGTAATTGCAGCTCTTCTGGCTTCTTCTTCTAGTTTATGATCCTCTACTGCTTTATCAAGAGCTTTCAAGCCATCAGCAGCTTGAGGATACTCGTCAACTATTGACTCTAGCTGCGTTCTAGCTTCTTTAACATCCCCCGCTGAGGTCAGGACACTCCCAAGTTTGTAAACCGCATAAGGGTCATTAGGATTCAGCTCCAATGCCAGTCGAAATTCCTCTATACTCGCTGTCAGATCTTGAGCTGCTTCGTACGCACAAGCCAAGTTGATACGCAACCTGAACTTGACTTCGTCGTTGGTCTCTGACGATAACGCCAGCAGATACAACTCGATTGCGCGTTGTAGTTCTCCTTTCGAGTGTAAGCGCACGGCAGCCTTCGTGACCATTTTCAGCTTTTGAGTTGGCTCTAGACTAGCGTGGTTCTGTGGCAGTGACCGCCACCACCAGTCGAAACCACTCACTGAGTTGATACACTCAGGATTCCACGAGTATTTTTCAGAGACGACAACTCGAGGCTTGGTTGGACTGCCACCTCTTGGGCTTTGCGGAGGTGAACTGAATCCTGGGTCAAGGGCTCGATTGGCTTCAATGTCGAGACTGCGTTCCATTCGAGATGGTGGGGCGTTAGGAGTATCGCAGCGGTATTGTCGCTGCCCTTCAACAGCAGCAAGTTTAGGCATGCTAAAGATCTGTGCACGTCTGATTTGTTCCACCGGTGAAGTCAGCGGACGCGCCAGGGGTAGCTTAATGTTTGGGCTATACGGGGACGGTTCTTCTTGGTACACTTTGGACATTGTTGTCGGTGAAAAGAGCGGTCGATGGGGACTCTGACTTCTGTGGCCATTTGCCAAGAGCGGAAACGCACTCCCATTATTAATTCTTGATGCACGCAACGGAGACAGACGTTCCGTGGGGACTCTACATGGACTGGTCTCGCCTGCTTCATGCGGTTGATTTAAAACAACCGACGGTGGAATGGGCATTTCGTCTGAAAACCACGCCAGCAGTCTCGAGGCCAGTTCACACAGCGTCGAGTTGTCTTGATGACGCTTCTGCAAGGAGAAAACGAACATGTTGGGCTGCCAAAACTGTCCCTGGGCAGCAACTTTGCATGCTTTTACAACAGCTGAGCTATCTTGTTCAGCGAGAAGTACCAGCAGTCGTAAGCACGGGATCTACAACAATAACGACAAACAAATAACAACGGAAAGCCTTGTCACATTCGAGTCGTCGACAATTGGCTCACACAGAAGGTGCTACTGCAAGTCATACTCGCTTTTGCGTCTCCGTGAAGAGCGTCAAGAATCGAAATACGCAACTAGCGAATCCTAGCATAATATTCATAAGCTCCTTGGACCAAAATGATAAAAGAATTTCGTACCTGACTGAAGGGCGTGCGACCGAATCGATGCACACTGCAGCAGCTCCCAGGCCTCAGCCAATAGAGCCTCCTGAACACAGCAAAATACATAAGTTTCACTAGTAGAATCGAATAGTAAATTGTTGCTGGTACCAGATTGTCGTGCGGGCATCGACCGATGGAGGAGGCAAACATAAGGGCGGCCATAGGATCCACAGCGAACGTGGAGAAGGGCGACTCGGAGTGTGGCAATGGAGCCGAGCGCAGTCTCTCCACAACCGTCTCGCGGTGCTTCTTAATGAGGTGCTTGGCCAGTGGGGACGCGGCCGACGTGGTCATACGGATCTTCTGGAAGTAGGCATTCATCCAGAGACTATTGCGCTCCAGTAGCGACGGCTCCACGCAGAAGCTTGGGTGCAATCGAGCGTAGCGACCTAGCCAGCGATGATTCACGACCACCAATGCCTCGAAGGCGTCGCCATCCTCGATCTCGCCGTGGGGCAGCTCGAGTTCCTGCAGCGCGTCCATAGTGTGTTTACTGAAGCTTCACTTCAACTTGACAGAAGAAGACGGAGGTGAGCTAAAAATAAATGCAGGGGTAGGACTTCAGTTTATTTTGGCACCAAGATGTGGCGGCAATGAAGATGAATTTATGGAATACATCTTGTAGTACACCCCAAAGCATGGCATATGGATACATATGGATACCTTGTTTGCATACTTATTATAAGCTTAAGTATGTTGTTGCGCTGGTTGACTTGACTTTCCGCAGGGGATGGTCATGAGAATAGGTTTTCTTAAACAATTTCAAATCGCACGACGCATTGAGATATAAGTGAATTGCCGCCCTGCTTGAGCCTGTTGTCAATGATGTCGATGCCATGAATTATGGGAGATTGTATCACCACTACGCGAGTAGAATACACGGTTAGCTTGTTTGTTAGCTAAGACTTCCTGACAAATATGGCAGGTTTCAAAACTCGTAAACTTGGCTAAGAAATATTTTTAAAAAATCCTTAGTCTGTCAACGCACACATTTTTGTGCATCGGTCGTTTCATCCCTTTTAATTATTACCTTAGCTAAATCAATATAAACGTACTTTAAAAATAGCTCCTTTCGGGATTGTGCTGTCGTGATCTATTTACAAACAGGAAAGAAACGGGGAGTGGCGCCTTCGATTCAGTCCGTCACAGAAGCGCAAGAAGTGAGCAAGCTGGACGACAATCACTCTCGCGCGATGGAGCCGTCCGCACCCGCGCCCGTGTCCGCGGCGGAACTTCCGGCGCAGGGGCGCGACCTGCTGCTCGGAGCGCTCACGAGCGGCGCCGAGGACGCCAGCGCGCCGCCCAGCAGCAGCAACGGTCACACTACGAGCAACAACAACATGGACGATCTACTCATGGACTCGTCCACAGCCTCGACGCCCGCCGCCATGACGCACGAGGTCCACTGGGAGGGATACGTACGTAAGAAAGGGGACTGGCTGCCGCGCTGGGAGGAGCGGTATCTCATCCTGGACGGGGCCACACTCACATACTACAACTCCAAGGAGGAGGCTCGCAGTGCGCGCAATTTGCGCGGCCGCATGATCATCAACAAGGTTCGACCTGAGAACTACGGCAAGGCACATGGCTTCCTCATTGAGACACAGGGCCACAAGCATTTCCACCTGTGCTGTGCCACAGAGTTAGAGAAAGACATGTGGGTCGAGATGATGCAGGCGGCTATTGAGGAAGGAGTTCGCCATGCACACAGTAGACTTTCTATGGAAGGGATGGAGGCGCTACAGATGCAGGCGTCCCCCACACAGGTGGATCTACGCGGCTTCTACTTCGCCTTCCGCCAGCTCCTCATCTCGCACTCGTCATCGCCGCAGTTTTTCCCCAAACTCTCGCGTGACGTCGTGCTCACATCCAATTACGCGCCCACTGTGCCTTTCTGGGGCGAATATCACGGTCTTGACGGTGTCTTGCACTTTTTCTCCATCCTGTACGAGACGGTGGAGATCACCGCCTTCTTCGTAACAGATATCGCCCAAGCCAAGGAAGGATGCACCGCCGTGGTGGCTGGACGAGAGACCATGAAGAACAGAGACAATGGACGAAAATTCACGCAGCAATGGCAGCACACGATCGAGTTTGCACCGGACGGACGCGTCAAGAGTCTCACCATCTCAGCAGACCCCATCGCTGCCTCCGCAGTGTTTGGTTGCAGTGCGACGTCGAGTCTGTCGCTGCCCATGGCGGCAGTTGTGGGCAACGTAGGCCACGACAACCCAGCAGGAAAGCTCCACGTGGTCGTGTTCCGTGGGGAGCAGATTTCAGATCAGGGATTCATTGATGACGAAGAGCAGACCGACGGATCCGAAGCTAAGGACGACAAGCGACCATCAAACCGCCGTGTGTTCCTGGGGCTGCGCTTGGTGACTGACGGTAAGACTAACGTGTATGCTCCAACGTCGTCAGTCAACTGCGTCACCCGAACGCGCACTTGCGACCCGGACGAAGCGCGGAATCCCAAATGGAACTCCAAGCACGAGATCCCGTTCGCAGGATCATCACGTGGCAAGCCCTGCTTCATCCTGATCGAAGCGTGGGAAGTTGTGGACAGCGAAGTCACAGGCAACGCCTCGGAACGTGTGGTTGGTGTCGCCAAGGTCAATCTGGCGCCATTCCTGGCCCTGGCCAGCACGTCGCGAACAGTTCGGGAGAGTGTTATTCACTCGGATATCGCTCGTGGCGCCGTGCCGCAATGGTACACTTTACTATCTGCGAACGAGACGAAGTTTACCTGTGGACGAGTACAGCTCAGTATCAGCTTTGAAGCCTCCATGGCCTCGTTCGCTGCGATGTCTCGTGCGACTGCATCTCGTACTGGTATTGACGAAAACTCCCCCAGTGTGGACCTGAATGCCCTAACGCCGCAGGTACGCCCGTCTGGTGCAGTGGTGCAGTCGATGAGTCATCGTGTTGCTCTGGCTCGTGGATGCTCTTTCCGCGATACGAAGCGTGACAACCATCAATTCCGAGTGGGCAACACCAACTTTGACGTTCCGAAGCGCTATCAGATGATCAAGGCCGTGGGTCAAGGCGCCTATGGCTGTGTGATTGCTGCTAGTGACACGGAGACGGGCCAAGCGCTCGCCATCAAGAACATCCCGAACGCTTTCAACGATCTCATCGATGCCAAGCGAATTCTTCGTGAAATTCGGCTCATGCGCCACCTGAACCACCCGAACCTGGTGAATCTGCTTGATCTGCTGCGTCCTCCGACTCTACAAGAGTTTAACGACGTGTACATTGTGACGGATCTCATGGAGACGGATCTGCACCGTGTTATTCACTCGAACCAGTCGATTAGTGACGACCATGTGCAGTATTTCTTGTACCAGATGCTGGTGGCGATTAACTACGTCCACTCCGCTGAGGTTCTACACCGTGACTTGAAGCCATCCAACATTCTGGTCAATTCGGATTGCGATTTAAAGCTGTGCGACTTTGGTCTTGCTCGAGGGATCCAGGGAATGGACTCAGGTCTCACTGAGTACGTTGTTACGCGGTGGTATCGCGCTCCGGAGTTGCTGCTTTCGTCCAAGTACGACAAGCAGATGGACGTGTGGGCAATTGGATGCATTTTAGCAGAGATGCTGGGACGGCGGCCTCTATTTCCTGGCCACGATTATCTGCATCAGCTAAAAATTATTATGGACGTGGTGGGATCTCCGTCAGAAGACTCACTGGACTTCATTACCAACCCCAAGGCAAGACGGTTCATCTTGCGTCAGCCCAAGAAGCCGAAGGTGCCGCTCTCGTCGGTGTATCCGCGTGCTACCCCACAGTGCCTCGATTTGCTGGAGAAGATGCTTGTGTTCGACCCGCGTAAGCGTATCACGATCCAGGAGGCTCTCGCACACCCGTACTTGAGTCTGGTGCGTGATCGAACTGTGGAGAGGACATGCCCGACGCCCTTCGACTTTGCTTTTGAAAATACCGACCTGACGAAGCAGAAGCTGCAGGAATTGATCTTTGAGGACGTATGCGCATTCCACCCGGATGCTCGCATCCCTGACCCTGTTGCCTCAGCCTCTGCGGCTGTGAACAGCGCGCCAAGTCGAGCGCATGGCCTCTCTAGACATGATTCGATTTCAGCTTCGTCTTCGGGAAGAACTAGCATTCCAGCATCAGCCCCGGCTTCTGCGACTGTTGCGTCATCAAAGGCCGTGCCTCCTGCCCCAGTTTCTCTCGTTGCCCCAGCCAGTCTATCGGTACAACAGACCTCGATTGATAGCGCTGGGCAAGCCCGACCGTCTCCAGTTGTCTTACTGCCTCCGAATGTAACTACTGCTCATGAATCCAGGTCTTCAGAAACGCCGTTAGACGCGGTGGTGTCTCCATCGACTTCGGAGCGACCATCACTCCCAACGACTGCGTCAGTATCGACGTTGCCTTCCTTCCCACCGATGCCGACGGTTTCTGTTGAATCAGTTCCAGCATCGTCGTCTGAGCACGAACGAAGTGCTCAAGCAGAAGTTGCGATCGAGATCATGCAGACGCCTGCACACACCGCCAACGTAGCGGCGGAAGAAGCGGCAGTCGAGGCGTCTCTCGACGACATTGGGAGCAGCCCCATTCACAATGTATCAGTAACAGAAACCGCAGTCAATGAGAGCGGCGCCACTGACCAAGATGCGCCTAACAGCACAAGCACAAGCAGCAGTGGCAGCGATGGCGAGGGTGAAAATGAGAATGAGCTCGCAGATGCACGAGAGTCGGAGCGAGAAGTGGACCTGCCGAAGAAGGAAGTGCTACAGCAGCCCAAGTCTCTCCTCACCCCGTCGTCGGTGGTGTGAGAGGCTGAGGCTTAAGAAGGTGAAACCTCCGCCCGTGGTCGAAGCAAGAACATCCTTTCTTACTCATTCGGGGATGTGGTTCGATCGCTAGAGCATCAAAGAACACGGAAACGCGCAACACTGCTACAGGTCGTTTCACCACGCGCGCCTCCGTATGTGCACGAGTGTTCGCCCAGTTCTCGGGCACACGAATGTGCGGAACAAAGCAGAGTGAGCGCTCGCTCGACGATGGCGATAAGAAGCCTACGTGGAAGTCGGAGAGTAACGCACAGAACTGACTGGATAAATTGAACTGAATGCTTGTGCGACGTTGTTGCGGTGAAGTTTTGAGCTTTTTCAAATTGATACTGATGTCTCGATTATTTACCATGTAGTAGAACAGACTGAAAGAGTCTGACCGAATCAATCAAACCATAAAGATCACATTTCTGGGAAAGGTGAGAAAGGAAGTGAGGGCAAAGCCTCAATCAATAGTTCACAAAAAAAAATCCTAGACGCCAACTATGCAGAAAAGATGATGCCAATTTTTGACGAAGGGGAGACAAGTACTTGGAAGAATGCTTTCAAAGAAGAGCAAATTTCTCCAAAGGCTTTGCCCTCTGTAAAAAACCTGGAAAACTATCTTTGTGAGATGGTGCCTGTCAAGATTGGCATTCCTGAGAAACTCTTCGAGGATTGGATTCATCGGTATTATGGTGCAGCAAAGATTTTCAGAGCAACCGAATCGGGGCCTTGCGTGGAGTTCCTAAACCAAGTCGGTTATCGTGCACTTGCATGTCCTCTGACACCGACGGGAGACACGCAGGCGTCGTATGTTTCGTACTGGGACGACTGCATCCGGCGCGTCCTCGAATTTGTACTATATCGCGGGAACAGCAATCGATTCTCAATTCAAGCACCTCCAGACGGCCGAGACCCCGAACTTCGTCTTTGTTCTTGATTCTGTGTGCGTCGTTCGTGGAGAAGGGTAGGCAGCCTCCTCTTATCGACCACCCTCCGTATAGAAAGGTTGACCATGTTCAGTGGAAGCACGGAGACTTGCCGTACTTGTTCGGGTACGCGACGGATGACTCCATCGTTTCGATGTACGTGCTCACACGTGCGTCGCCCGATTCGAGTGACATCCAACGAGTACGACTTGGTTCATACAACATTTTGAGGGAGCAGTGTCGATTTAATCTCCTGCTTGCAATGCTGAATATGAGTCGTCTTCTACCAGCGCTGGTTAGCTTATGCCCCGAGACCGGACTTGACGAGTTCAAGCTGCTACACCAGTCTAGCGGAGGGGATATCCTGCTGGAGCCTACTCGTGTCACCAAGATGTTTCTCCCTCACCATTTTTTCGGAGCAAGTGACAAAGCGGAGGAGGTCTACAAGGTGTTGGCGGCCAAGCATGTGGTAAACTCGGATCGCTTGCAGACCACGAACAACGAAACGAGAAGAATGGTCTTCACTCCTCGAGGGATCGATACCAAGCCCATAAATCTTGACGAACTGTTCGGCGCTGTTCGTGACGTTTTGAAGGCTTTGGTTATGTTGTATGCTGCGTCGTGGATACACCGAGACATTCAGTAAGCAAAAGTTATGATGCGTCATGATGGCTCGAACTCGTGGTTCCTCATCGATTTCATGGATGCAGCGCAGAGTCCGGCTGATGGGAACACTTAAGTCCTGACAATCATGCGCCGGAGATTTTTGATACGAATACGAAACACACAACGGCGGTGGATATCTGGTCGGTCGGCTATTTACTTAATGGGATGAGAGAAATATGGGATGACGACGGAGAGACATCAGCATTCCGAAGGAAATGGATGGAAAAGGATCCGTCTCAACGGCCTACTGCGGTGGATGCTCTTCGGCAGCTGAAGGAGCTGAAGCAGAAAAGTGTGTCGGCTCAAAAACGGTCATTGGAGGAGGGAAGCGTACCTCTGGGTCGTAAGGAACGAAAGCTCATGTAGAGCAAAAGTTTGGCAAGATACCGGACGCTTGTTTTGCTGAAAGGCATGAGGTATGCCGAAAAATATACTGAGACTCGTTTTGTTGTGTGTCATTTTCAACCGTGGGTCTCTATAATGATGCCCAATCAGTCCTTGATTTTAGACCTCCACCAAAACAAGCTATTGTGCTTTCATGCGTACTCTAATTTTTTACACTTATCCTTCTGAGACACAACTACAACGCAAATCTGCGTAAAGTTGCTGTACTGGCAACACCCACGCGAGGAACGAGATGAGCTTGTCGAATCACTTCGGCGTACAGCTGGATCAGCTTCACACTGGTTGGGATCCGCCGTAGTCCAAGCATGAGCACAATCTCTTGTCTGGTCTGAGTCTCTCGAGGTTGAAGCCCTACGTCCTGGTGGTACACGTCCACAACATCACTTTCTTGTAGTGTAGCTGGGGCAAGCATCCCAAAGTCTTGCCAAGCCGCATTAAAGATTGCTCTCCAGTTGATCTCGGCTTGCTCTTTGTTAGTACGTAGGAAGTTGTTCACGTAGCCAAAGTGACGGGCCACCAAAGTCTCCCACAGCTTGGAGCACTGCGTGATATCCTCATGTAAGCTGCGGTTCACCAAGCTGAGCAGCGAGACACTGGACACGTCCAAATACTGAAACACGTTGAGCTCCAGTAGCTCCGACGGCAGCTCTAACAACGGTGACATGGTCACTGCCTTAGCGTAAGTTGAGTAGTGGCAAAATGAAACGCTATCAACAAGAAGGCAGAGGATGACGAGGGCAAAGGACACAAGTCTCCGCCACCTGTTACGATACCAAAGAGAGTGGCTGAGTGACCAACGTCTATTCCGACCAGCTCCCAGCTGCAATACAAAAGGCTCTAGGCGTGCGGGTTCCGCATCACGATAATGACTGAGTCTCCACGCAGGAACATTTTGCTGACGAAGCGGTCCTTGTTGACGGGCTTGGCCGCCTTCTTGCCCTTGCCCGCCTTGGGCACTTCGGTCCACATCTCCTTGACGTTCTCCAGCACCATGTTGCAGTGGCGATCGAAGGCCTTGACGCGCGCCAGCAGCTTGTGGTTGTTTCGCACATTGATTAGCACCTGCGAGTTGTTCTTCACGCTGTGCATGAGCACCGAGAGCGGACCCTTCTGAAACTCCTCCTCGTCCTCCTGCACGCGCTTGAACTCGCTCTCTCCGGTGCTACAGGCGTCGTATGAAAAGGAAACAAACGTTGATACAAGAGTCAACCACTTGGCCACTCGGCCAGCATCATGGCTGCCTTACACGATGTCCTACAGAGGCAAAAGACGCCGATGAAAGCGACGTACCTGGCCATTATTGAATCGAGCTCCTACCGCTTTACAAGATGAATGGAGCTTTTCAATTCGTACTTACGTGAACAATTTTTAATTCTTCGATTTATATAAACCCTCAGCAATAACGACATGCATAAATTTTTGAGCAAAGCAACCTTGACAATAGCGACATGTTCAACGAAAAAGATTGTTTTGTATGGATTGGTTCTACCGGGATGTTAACGAAAGCACGCGTGCTGCTTGCCTACTTGCTGGCCCATGCGCGTCTACTTCGAGCGCACACATACCGCGAGCAGCACGCGTCATATGCAAAAAGCCTGATTCTCTGCTCTCCGTCGCTTAGTCCAAGTCCATCTTCTCGGCCTCGTCCTTCTCGTCAGCGGGGGCGGCCTCCGCCTCCGTTGGCTCGGGGGCAGCCGGCGTCTCCACCTTGGGGAGCGGCTTGGGCTTGGTCGTGATGGGGAGGGCCACAGCACGCACTGCCACAATCTTGCTGCGGATGGCAGCCGACGTGACGACGGGGGCGTCTGTCGGGCCCAGGTCCGCCTGCTTGGTGAGACCGTCGAAGAGCCACGTCTCGGCGTCCACGCACGTCTGACGCAGCTTGGTCTTCTCCTCCTCAGTCCAGTGCGAATACGCCTCGTCGCCCGAGTTCACCATGCGCTTGTACTCCTCCAGCACAGCCGTCAGCTCCGCCTGGGCCACGCCACGCTCCGTGCTCTCCGTCAGACGGAACTCCACGGGAGAAGACAGCTTGCGCATGTCGTCCAGCTTCTGCTGGTACACCGACTTGGTGCTGTCGAAGCCCTCGTCCGTGTACAGCCAGTCCTCCGTCTCCATCAACTTGGTCTCGAGCGTGTTCTTCTCGTCGCTCGTGATGAAGCCAGCCAGCTTGTCCGTGATCTGGTTACGCATCTCGTACACGAAACTCTCGAGCTCGTTACGCTTGTTGAACGTCTCCTCGATCACGCGGTCCTGCTGCGCCATCTTAAGCTCCTGCTCCGTGGCCGTGGACACGTCAGCCGCCGACAGACCACCAACCTGCGCCTGCACCGTCAGTTCGATCTTACGGAAGCGCTTCTTCTTGGGCTCCGCAGTCTTGTCCTCCTTCTTGTCCTCGCCCTCCTTCTGCTCGCCTTCAGCCTCAGCAGGCTTCTCCTCCTCCTTGATCTCCTGCATCAACTGCGACGACGAGACCGAGAACAGGCCGTTCATGTCCTGCTGCACGTTCACGCGGATCTTGGGGATCTCCGCACCAGCCTCCTGTGCAGGCATCCCCGAGATCGTGAACTTGCCAATGTCCATCACGTAGTCGGGAGGCAGGTACGTCTTGGCCGACTCATCGTACACGGCGTCAATGGAGAAGGGCTTGTCACGACGGAACGTCACGCGCTTGGTCTTGGGGTACTCGTCCTTACGGTTGAAGATCACAAGCGAGCTGTCCTCCGACGCGGGGGTCTCCATGTTGACGTCCTCGTCGTCATCAGCCGCTGCGTCCGTGGCTGTCGACGCGCTGCCGTCCCACGACACACGCACGGGCAGGTGCACACGGTCCGTGACGCTGAACTCCTTGACCTTGAACATGGGAGACAGGATGGCGCAGTTCAGTGCGCAGCCACGGGCCACCGACTCGTCCGCGTTCAACGTCGTGCTCAGTCCGTAGTTCTGCTGCTCCTTGTCCAGGCCCAACACGTCGGCCAGGTGGCGCTTGACGCTGGACACACGAGTGCCTCCACCCACGATCTCGACATTGACCAGCTGCGCCTTGTCGATGCCAGCGTCGGCCAGCGCGCGCTCGACGGGGCCGTCCAGACGCTTGAGAAGCGGCTCGATGAGTGTCTCGAACTCCTCGAGCGTCACCTGCGAGTTGTAGTCGTGGTCGTCAGCCAGACACTCGATGTTCAGGTGCGTGGCCGTGACTCCGTAGGGACTGAGGTTCTTTTTGGCCTTCTCGCAAGCCGAGAGCAGCTTAATGCGCGACTTGGGGTTCTCCAGCGGGTTCGTCTTGTACTTCTCGGCGAACTTGGCGGCCACGTCCTTGGCGATGGCCATGTCGAAGTCGCGTCCACCCAGGAAGCGGTCGAAGGCGGCCGACTTGACCGTCAGACGGCCCTGCACAAAGGCCACGATGGACACCGTGTAGCTGGCGTGGCCCAGGTCGATGAACATGACGTGCTGAGGCTTCGACTCGTGGAAGAGGTTGCGGGCCGACTTGTAGATGCCATAGGCTAGCGCGATGGCCGTGTGCTCGTTGATGAGGCGCAGGCAGTTGAGGCCCGCGATCTTGGTGGCGTTGAGCAGGGCACGACGCTGCACGTCCGTGTAGAAACCAGGGCACGAGAGCACGCAGTAGGCAGGGTTGACTCCCTCGTTAGCAGCGGCCGCAATGCTCTGCATCTTGTTGAGGATCATGGCCACGACCTGTTCGCACGAGAAGGTGACGGGCTCGTCGTTGTAGTTGAGAACGATTCCCACGTCGCCGCTGGCCAGTTCCACGCACTTGTAGGCGAGCTGTGCGATCTCCTGCTGCACCTCCGGGTGCTTGAACTTGCGGCCGATGAGGCGCTTGATGTCCGTGGCCGTGTTCTTGTAGTGCATACGCGCCATGCTGATGGCAGCCTCGCCGATGAAGCGCTGCTTGCCCTGCACGCAGACCATGTTGGGGTTCTTTCTGTTCGAGTTCTCATTCAGGATGATGTCGATGCCGCCGCGCTTGGCCTGGCCGATCACGCAGTCCACGTTGCCAAAATCCACACCGATCACCGACATGGTAAAAAAAAAGAGATAACAAAGAGACGAGCTGCTTCTGCCGCGGAGCTGCCGAAACGAAAGTGGCTCGGGTTTGGCTGGGGGGACAAAGGGGAACCACGATTCCAGAACGTACCTAGTCTGAAAACCTACATCATCGCATACCCTGATATAATACATTGACTAGTTTCGCCGTCTGATAGCAACTTTCCTGCAATACTAAATTTAAATGTAGGAAATAAACATCAGTCGACTGACGAGTCTTAGAGGCTCGCTGCCATTCAATCTCTGTGGTCTGCTACATGGAGCGTTCTCCTAGGTAGGAGCGTTCTCCTAGGTAGGAGCACGCGCCTTGCATCGTCACTTGCGCGTATGTGTGTGGCCATTGACATGAGAAGAGGAGGTAGTCACTGCATCCTGAGTTTTAATGGCGTGGGCTACACGTGTCGAGAAGGTTCTCGAAGGGCAAGTTGCTGGTTGGCGTTACCCTCGTCGGTGCCCCCAATCTCACTTTTAATTTCGATGACGTCGCTGCACACAAGACAGGGCTCACTGTCGCCCGAAGAGCTTCTTGGCCCAGGCTTCGGTGGACGCGTCGCGGTTGCTGGCCTCCTCATTGAGCTGCTTGTTCTCGGCGAGTAGCTTCTCCACAACATCCTTAAACCGCCCTACGCACTGCTTCAGGCGCTGAACCTTCCGCTTCAAGGATACCTCTGTCGTTAACTGCAACTCCAGACGCGTGCTCTGATTCTAGACAAACATACCAAGCAGAAAAACTTCAGTAGCTCATCACTGATGGAGTTCCCAGCGCCACGAACCTGATGTTGAAGCTGCGCCTCAGCGGCACACTTTCGCATTTCATTCAGGCGTCCAGTGGCGTCTTTGACAGCTTGCTTCTTCGCCTGCACAGCATTGCGCAGCGCTTCGACCTCCGTCTGGAGCTGTTTGTACTCCGCTTCCTTGACCGCTGCACTGCACTGCTGACGCTGCAATTGCTCGCGTAGTCCCACAACTTCGTTCTAGTATGTAAATAGGTAAATAGCAATCCGTTTACATACCTTTGTAAACACTGTTATGATAGAGCTCACCTGCAGTGCGCTCGAGTTGACTTTTTTGCTGGCTGCTGTCCTCATCGCGTGGTCTAGCTCCCTCTCCAAACTGGCCACTCGAGTGTCCATTTTGCCTTTGAGCTCGGTGTACGCAACCTTGCACTCCATCACCTGCTCGATCGTTTTGTCTCGCTGGGATTCCAAGTCGCGTGCTGCCCCTGCATGGTGGCAAAGGCGGGTCTTCAGAGTGGCAATAGTCCGACAAGCATCTTCAAGCCGCTTCATCGCAACATGCACGCGTTGCTTCTCCGATTCTTTCGCTCGGTCCGCTTCCTCCAGCTTTTCGCTCCAGCGCAGCTCCGACAGCTCACGCTCCTTCACCTTAACTGCAGCCTCGCTCTTCAGTATCTCAAACTGTTCGATCCGTTGCGTTAGTACCGCTTTCTCTTGCTCGTTCTCCTTCCTCGCTGCTGTCAATTTAGCCTGCCATTTCTGTTCGAGCTCGTGAATCTCGGATTTATGGCGCCGAACCTTGTCAAGCTGATGCCGCAGCTCCTTCACTATCGTTGCAAGAATCTGCTCGTGCTCCGCTAGTGAGACGCTCGAGACGACCACTTCTCGAAGTTGACGCTGAAGTGTTTGCAACTGCCGCTCGTGCTGAGCCTCTTGGCGCTCCAGCTTCTGCTCACACTGCTCCCGCGTTTCGTCGCATAGCTCTTGTGTCTTGTGTTTGAAGGCATTTAGCAGTTCTTCGCTGTAAGATGTTGGCGTGTCCTGCACATGGACATTGTTGTCTTCAGAAGGGTCATACGAATCATCGTAGAGCTTACGAAATTCTCTAGTACCGCTGGTCAATGCAGCAGCTCTAGACTGTGTCTGCCTCAAATATGCACTATATGTGAGCAGGGGTGCAACAGGAGCTTGCCCAGCGGCACGTGAACGACCTCTTCGTTGCATGCAGAGCAGGGAAGGTGAAGTGGCGGTTGCCAAATGACCATCACTCCTGAAAAAGGCAACTACTTTGCAACATACAAAAACTCCATTCATGACTGTTACTTCACTAACTGATACATTTTCTAGATGGTATCGCTGCTACCGCGATATTGAGCTGTTGCCTTTTCAGTTGACAGCAGCAGAGTACGACGACACGGTCATTTTGGCGTTCGTACCAACGAAGGGCTCCGTGCCGGCCTCTAGCGTGATCAGGTATTGGCTGGAAGGCAAGCCCTGCTTGTTGACCAGATAGGTCAGGAACTGCTGCAGGTCGGCCGAAAAGTTGGTGATGGTCTTGGTGGCGACGAAAGAGAAGACGGTGGTGCTGCCATTCGGGCCCTTGTAGAGCTTAAAGCTGTTGCTGCCGAAGGTCACTGTGGCGATGGCCTTGCCTGTGCTGGAGATGGGGCCAGCACCACCATAAGCGGCCAACCAGATCATGATCTCGTACTCGTTGCTGCCGCTAGAAGTGGAGCTCGTGAACAGATCGTAGGAAACGTCGGCGACGAAGGTGCCCGAGGAGTGTGAGTACGAGTACTTCATCTTGGTTGGGATGGTCTTGATGTTCTTGATCTGCTTGGGGGTGAAGATCAGAGCAGCGTTCGAGTACGACTTGACCTCGGTGGCCGCACCACCCGTCCAGGTGTACGAGGTGTGCCAGCCGATGGTAGAGCCACTGATCTTGTCGACACCCGTGCACTGTTTGCCTGACGCAGCGGCGTTCTTGTTCCACAGGTTGTTGTACACTGTGTACTGGGTGCTCTTGGCCCAGTCCCATTGACCACAGTATTCTCCGGCGGAGGCAACCGCGAAGGTGGCAGCGGCGATGGCACCAGCGAGAAATCCTTTCATTATCGGTAGCGTGGAGTTGTTGGTAGAGTGCTTGAATGCGGCGAGGTAAATTGCAGAATGAAAGCGAAGTGGCATGGACTCAGTGCGTGTGAGCGCAGACCATCACGAAAGCAATGCGCCATCACGACATCCCAGTTGCCCAGCCGTCGGAGTTCAACAAGAACACAAGCTTTCCCATGGAGCGATCGTCGATTGCAGGATTACAGGTGGCAGAGAGCCTCAGCGAGTTGAGTCAACTGTTGACAGGGTGGCGATGCACATGGCGGGTGGCGGACTGCAACATGGCAGCAACATCCATACCGTAGCGGGGGCGCATTCGCCAGCTGTGCCGGGCAGAGCGAGCACACTTTGCGCCACCATCTCATCCAGAAGATCGACGGAAGTGTTGAATACGAAGTAGTTTTGCCCAGCCTGAAAACCGCACCACAAAAGGCCACAATTTGAAAAAGCTACACAAAAAAGCGTCCTCGACGGGTGTCGATCTCTGGAAAAACTCATCAACAGCAAAGCGTTCACCTCGTCATTTTCTTGTAGGTCAAATCGGTTGCATTGAGAGTATCAGTTTGAGACGGCGCGTGCAGTTGTGCTCTTCTATCTGCACGATCGTCATGGCAATCGTTGTCCTCCGAGAACTTGGCTCGAATGCAGCCGTTGTGCTTTCCTTTTCGCTCTACATGTACATGTACATGTATCATCCTATCGCTGTGAGCAGACTTGAGTACTGTAAAGACTCTTTCTTAAAAGAAAGAGGTGTTGAGCATCAAGATGTCATAGAGCTCATTACTCATTACTCACTGCAACTGGTACATGTTACAAGTTGTACTACAACAGGTGGCGGTACGGTGCAGTAGATAGCGCGGCACCGATACTTGAACTCGCAATCAGACTGGTTGTCTTTTGAGCTGAGGTCTTGCCGCTGACCGCGGTTCGTTCGTGGTTGAACATATCTCCTCGCTTTCAAGCTATATACGCGTGGCAACGTCGATTTTATTTTGTTTTTGCCTCACGAAATCCGGCACACTGTCGTGACAATCCAAGTGCTCCAACGGCAATTGTCGAGTGCGAGTCTCGATGCGACCGGCTCACGACATCGCTGCTGTACAGTACATGTACCTGAATCTATACTATTGTCAAATTCCTACGGATATTACAAGCTGGGTGTGGTCACCATAGGGCGGCATTACAAGTGTCAGCGATCCATCGCCTCGAACGCTGAAAAGGATGTCCATGCTTCAATCTGCTTTGACACGCCAAAACAGCTGGATGTAGATGTAAAGGAACAAGGTATCAGGTGTCCGCGACGTTGTGTCAATGCGCTGGCGTTCACGTCATGCTACGGTCTACGGGCGAGATGCGAGTAGCACGGTGCTACTCGCATCTCGCCCGTCCAAGCAAGCCCCCACCAGCGTCACCCATTCCGCATATTTCCTTGAGCTCTACATGTCTCCTGTCTTCGAACACCAAAACATGAAGAACTTTTTCCTCGCGATCGTCATCGCCGTTTTGCTGTCCGTGTCCTCGGCCGACTTCTGCGCTCAGTTCGTTGGTACGAACGCCAAGATGACCGTGTCTTCCTATTCGGCTGTCAACTAAAACACTGCCGGCCTAGAGTCCAAATTGTTTAGTGCAAATTGCCCGTAAATGAAATAAATGGCAACCAGTTCAATTCAACGACTACATTGTCAACGAAACCTCTTGATGACGACGCTCTATCCTGCTGTCTCAAATGCTCAGTGTGTTGGTCGTAGGGCAACCGCGACGCAGAAGCTCAGCCACCACGTCGGAGCGTGGCACAGTCACCTCGTCCTTGGATGCCATATCCTTCACCTTCACGAAGCCCTTGGCGAGCTCATCCTCGCCGATCACCACCATGTAGGGCGTACCACGTTCCAGAGCGTAGTGTAGCTGTTTGATGAACTTGGGGTTCTCCGTCTGCATCACTTCAGCCGAAATGTTGGCGAGCCACAGCTGCTTGCACAGCTCCAATCGAGGCATCATCAGGTCGTTACTCGTGGAGGCGACTAGAACCTGCGACGGAGGGGCAGTGTTGGCGGATTGCTTCTCGGCATGAGACTGGAGAATACCGAAGATGCGCTCGATACCAAGACTGACACCCACGCACGGGATCTGCTGGTCAGTGGCGGAGAACATGCCCACCAGGTTGTCGTAGCGGCCACCAGCAGCGATAGAGCCGACGTGGTGCTCCGGACTCGTCAACACGAACTCGTAGATGAGACCAGTGTAGTAGTCCAGACCACGGGCCAGACTCAGATCAAACGAGATGAAGTCCAGCACGCCCATGGCCTCCAGGTAGTTAAACAGTAAAGCCAAGTCGTCCATGGCACGACGAGCGTTGGCGTTGTCTCCGAACATGTTTTCCTTTACGAGCTGTGCGTGCAGCTCGCGTGGTGATCCCACCTTGCACACGAAGGGCTCGATACGGTCAGCAACCTCCTCAGGAATGTCCTTCTCCTCCACCATCTCACGACGCACTTCGCTCCACGGCTCCTTGTCTAGCTTGTCAATAGCACTGCACGTCGTACGGAACTTGTCGGCGGGTACACCGCAGATAGCGAGGATGGCGTCCAGTAGCAGACGGTGACTCAGTTTCACCTTCACAGGTCCAAGCTCCGGGAACTGCTGCAGTACTTCGATACCAATGGACAACACCTCGGCGTCCGGAAGCATGGGCGCGTATGTACCAGCGATATCGAAGTCACACTGGTAGAACTCACGGAAGCGACCGCGGGCCATCTGCGGGTTATCACGGCGGTACACACGAGCGATGTGGTAGCGCTTGATGTTGCCAGGGCTGTGCAACGCCATGAAGCGAGCAAACGGCACGGTCAGATCATAACGCAGCGCCAACAGTTCTCCACCCTGGTCGGCCAGGTCGTAGATGAGCTTACTGTCCTCGCCATACTTGCCTGTAAGCGTCTCCTTTAGCTCGAAAACAGGCGTCTCGATCTCAACACCCGCGTGGCGCTTGAAGACCATTCGGATCTTGTTAAAGATCTTCTCACGTAGAGCCATCTGGTGCGGTAGGAAATCCTGCGAGCCCTTGGCAATCTTGGGTTTACGACGAGCGCCTCCGCTGCCCAGACGCACGAATAGTTCATCCAGGAACTGCGACAGGCTCGAAGAACGCAAGTCAAAGGCCACCTTCTCCACACCAGCCTGCCAGTCACCGAGACCCACGAGATACTGGCGCAAAGCCTGACTACCCAGACCAAGCTTCAGTTCGTCCTTGCCGCTCTTCTTGGCGTTCTCCTTCTCCTTCTGCTTCTCGAGTTTCTTGCGACGCTTTTCCAGGATCTTGTTACGCTGCGCCTCTGGCATGGCAGCAAGCTTCTCGTCCTCCTTGGCAGCGGCAGCCGCAGCCTTGGCCGCCGCCTCCTGCGCCTTGGCGTTCTTTTCTGCCTGACGAACCTTCAGTTGAGCCTCCTCCTCCTCAAAGAACCTAAACGATGGCACGAGCTCACGCGAGAGTGCGGCCGCCGTGGCCTCCACCAGCTCGACAGCGTTCGTCGTCTTGGGGGCGTCTGTAGCCTTGGTGTCCACCACCTGTAAACGGTCGACACTGCCCTGCAGTAGCACGTGGAGCGCCTCCGTTGTGGCCGACAGCGCCGTCTTCAGCGCCTGTGGGTGGATAGCTACACCAGCGCGTTTGGCCGCAGCGCTGTCACCCACAGCACCATTGATCTCGATCTCCACGGTCTTGTAGGCGCCCAGAACGGCGTCGCGGACAGGGCCGTGGTACTGCGGGATACAGCGCACAGCGGCCACGTCGGTGACGCCATCGTTCTGGCTGTTAATGAACTTGGACCCATCCAGCATGAGGCGAAGGTTCTGCGCCGAGGTCACGATGCCGCGGTGCGGGCGGGTCACGTCCACAAACTCCGCCTCGAAGGTGGTCGAATCGGCGCGCAGCGTCTCGCACGTCACGGCGGCCACAGCGTCGGCCACTGGCAGCAGCGCACGCGCGCCACCTACGGCCAGTACCGTCTCGGCCAGCAGTTCGATTGGCGTGTTGGTGATGGCCAACTGCTCGGCAGGCGTCAGGGCCACGGGCAGATCCACTGAGGTCACCTGGGCAGGCGTCTTGTCCTGCTGGTTGAGCAGCGTAGCCACGTGTTCGGCATTCTCAAGCGAATTAAGACGCAGCAGGCGGTGCAGCAGCAGCACAAGCACCGCGCGACGCACGGCCAGCGAGGTGGTGGAGGAGCTGGCCAGCTGCAGCGTGAAGGAAGAGGCGGCGGAGGAGGACTCGGCCGACGCGTCGAGCGAGACAGAAGCGCTCAACGCAGCCACGGAGCACACATCCGCCACCGAGAGACGGCCGGCACCGATCGTCACGCGCGCAGACGCCATGGCTTGAAGAGCTCGTCACTTGATGTGCTGGCGCTTGGTGCAGATATTCTAGTGGCGGCTGACCGTGCACATAGAATAATTTACAGTCTCCTGATACATGATTGGTCAGTTTTAAAGCCAAGTATCTAAAATCTGTATATAGCCAAGACATTTTAGCATATATACATATATAGCCTTAAACAAGTGTGACGTCAGTCTCAGTATTACTTGTTCGGAGATGTTGACCTCCTCATCGTCGCCGCTACGGCGCTGGCTGGCGCCGCGTGTGCTGTATGTGGTGTCTTTCTTGGACATGCTGGGCGTGTCGATGATCATCCCGTCGCTGGCGCAGTACGTCAAGTCGATGGACGGCGGCGCGATGGTGTTTGGACTGCTCATGTCAATCTACGGCTTCATCCAGTTCTTCGCGGCGCCTATCGTGGGCAGCCTAAGCGACCACTACGGGCGCAAATGCGTGCTGTTGACGTGCTTCATCGGCACCTCAACCGGGTACCTATTGCTGGGCCTGTCCTGGAATGTCTACATCGTGCTGCTCTCTCGAGTCCCGGCCGCGCTTTTCAAACACACACTGGACATCATCAAGGTGGCCATCACGGACGGAGAGGAGGCCGACAAACGCTCAGCATCTATCGGGCGTCTCAACGCAGCAGCCAACGCTGGCTTCATCATCGGCCCTGTAATTGGCGGCTACGTGAGCTCCGTGCCCAATGGCTTCAACTATACAACGCTGCTAACCACGGCGCTCTTCGGCGTCAATTACTGCCTCGTGTCACTCTTCTATCACGACCCGAGGAGTCATGGATTCATACCGACGACTGTAGCGGAGACTGAGCACAAGGACGAGAAGGAGAACCATCACCATCAGGACGTGGACTGGAGACAGCTGCTACTCAACGCGTGGACGAAGCTGCTAGGCTTCCGTGACATTGTGAACGAGTCGAAGGCAGCACAAACACTGTTGGTGGCGAGACTCTTGCTGTCTATGGCGGCTATTCTGTACCGTACCCACTTCTCTGTACTACTGGAGGACAAGTTCGGCATGGACTCGAAGGATCGAGGGTTTATGCTGAGCTACATGGGGCTACTGGGCTTCTTCGGAAGCTTCTCGGTGGGATTTGTCACCAAGTTTGTGAAGTCCGAGAGGCTGGTGCTGCAGCTATCAGCGATAATCTACGTGGTGACGTTCTTTGCGCTTTCGAGTGTCACGACAATCAGCGCCGTGTACGTAATGCTGGTGCCTCAGGTCATTTCCATCAGGTATAAAGGAGTGATGCTGGCTGGTATTGTGTTGCATGATTGTAATTACTGTATTGTATCTCTCCATTGCAGCATTATTCGTGCAAGCTCAGTGGCGCTACAGACTACATTCGTCTCGCAGGAGCACGTGGGTGCCTTCATGGGCATCTCTTCTTCCTTGACGGTGCGTCTGTATCATCCTGTTGAAAAAACTACTCTGGTTGCTCACAGTTTTGCTCTGATGGGTGTTTTATTAGTCCATTTCCAGAACTGTGGGGCCAAGTGAGTGCTTAAGAAGTTTCATCATTGATATTGTTTATTCCCTTTTTTGATACTCACTCGTGGTCTATGCTCATTCAGTTTTGTCTGGGTGGACGTACATCGCTTCGATCGATGGGCCTGCGTACGGCGCAGCGTGTCTTGCTGCGGTGGGTGCTGGGCTATTCTGCTTCTCACCCAACTTCGCGAAAGTGGGCGATTCTCACGCTGCTGACGTTGAAGGCAAGAGTAGCAGGAGATCGAAGAAGAAAGCCGCCGACTAGACACGACAGCCATTACCGAGGACCCGTCGAACGTGTCGGTACTGCGGGAGTTTTGGTCTGGTAGCTGGGACTCCAGTCACCTTTTCCCGCAGCATTCCACGAGCGGAGCATAACTTCATAGACTGTGTTGAACTGTAGACTTTCTAGCAATGCACTCTGCTGACGAGACTTGCGGTTGTGCGCCACCCGCTCCGAGTGCCACGTGACGGTGGCTGGCTTCTTGTCTATCTCGCGATCAGTGCTCTGCTCGCTTCCGTCCTCTGTTACCAGTCGACGATACCGCAGCTCGAACTTGTCGATGATGGCGCCGTTGGACAGCGGAGTCTGCCATGAAGCACGGAGCTGACACTTGTACACCGTTTGCTGGATTGAGCTCGTCTTGGACGTGGAGGTGATGATCACTTCGGACGAGTAGCTACTGGAGAAGGCGACATTGGTTGTTGGTGGGTATGGCATCGCCGGGGGTTCCTCCAGTAGTCTAACGCATCTTGCACTGTCACCTACAATCGCTTTGGAGTCTCGAGTCCTGTCAGGAAGAGCTGCGTGGGTGCAACACTCGCCGACGATCTGTATTGGGGTCTGCTTGAGGTAGCAGGGAGTCGATCGATCTGCTCCGTTGAGAAGCAGCCAATGCACGATCTCTGGTCGCGAGTATGCGCTTGCCACGAATAAAGGAGTCGCATTGTGCAGCATCCACCAGTGCATCCCTTCCCACTGAAGCGTCCAAGCTGGCATGGCAGTCGTGAACGGAGCCGAGATCGTCTCGATGTGACTCAAAACCACGCGCTCCACATCTGCAAAACAGTAAAAGCAAGAGGTGAATCACACCACAACTTGAAGTGCATTTTCAAAGGACTCACTGGCCAAGTCCCCGGTTGTCAGTGCGCGCACGAGCTCAACGCGCCATGCAAGGTCGACACTTTCCTCCTCGGCAACATCATCTGCCTTCCCCATGGGTGAATAACTAATAACCTTACGAGTACGCGTAACAAGAACCGAGTTGAAACGCATAAACTATAATCGGGCAAACCCTGTCCTTGTCTTGTTAGAGTCTACGTGGGTCCTGCCTGCAGTTCTGCCTCCAATTCTGCGAGACCATCACTGTCCGTGTCGAAAGCTACAGAGCTGGATCGAGTGGATCGCCGAGAGCTCATTGGCTGAATGGTGGAAGGTTTCGCTGCCGCTTTCTCCACTGCAACGCGCTTTTGCTTTTTCTGCGCTTGCCGGGGAGCACGAGGCGTGCGCGTAAGTTTCGGACCTTCCTTCACTTGGCCTGGCTTCGACTTTGTCTTTTGCGCTTGAGTCTGTTGCTTTCGAGTTGCTCGAGCTTTAGGCTTCGTAGTATTCGCCACTGGAGGTTTTGAAGCTGCTGGAGTACTTTCAAGTTCTGCCATTAGATCCTCCAATCCGTCGCTCTCAGTGTCTGAAGCCCGAGAACTCAAACGAGCAGATCGTCGAAGGCCAGCGGTGGCGGCAGGTAATAGAGCACGAGGTGGAGCTGTGGAGCGTGAGGGGGGCGAACGAGATGGCACAACTTTCGGCGAGGTAGGCGCTTTCTTCCTTCTTGTTGAGCTCGTGTTGAGTCTCTTGGTGGTAAGAATCCGCTTTTGCCTCGCAGCCGTAGCTGTCTGTGTTGCCACTGGGTTTTCAAGCTCAGCCATCAACTCTGCCAATCCATCGCTCTCGTTATCGGACGACACGAAACTCATTCGAGACGGACCCCGTGGTGCCTTTGGCCTGGCTTTCAAGGCTTGTTGCTTGCCACCAGCAGCTGTGAAAGTGTCCATCCCGTTTACCCGTTGCTTCTTGTCATTGTTTCCAGTCGATCGTTGAGCAGACGAGGGATTTACCTTTCGTTTTCGAGGTGTCGGCTTGGTTGGAGCTGTCACTGATGGTGGTGGCGGGGCTGGGGCTGCTCCTAACGTTACAGCGGTAGCATTGAGCTCCCTCTCCAGTTCTTCCAGTGCGTTGCTGTCTGCCTCAGACACCACTGAACTCAACCGAGACGACCTCTGAAGTAGAGACTCATCCGTGGTAGATTCGTGAGTCATTCTAGTGGTTGTCCTTCCACTAGAACTCTCGACTTGTGCTTGCAGTTGTGCTGTCACCCCACCACTGTTGGGCACAATCGACATGACCGTTGTCCTCCTTTCGGAACGTTGATCCGTGGACTGCACTGGGGGGTCTTGATGATCTCGTTCAATATCAACAACAGGAGGTTTACGCTTTTGACTACGAGTATTGGACTGTCGAGTCGGTTGCTTCACTCTTGCTGTTGCCTTTGCCTTTGCGGCAGGAAGCTGTACAGTGGCGGCGGACGAACGCTGCTGAGTCTTACGACCACGAGAGGAATTCTCAGGAGCAGTCTTCAATGGCCCTGCCAGCTTGGGGATGGCATCCAGTTCAGCCTGTATCTCGGCAAGGCCGTCGCTGTCGGCCGTCGACGCCACGGCCCACGAATCTGCGAACGACATCACGCTTGCCGCGGAGTCACTCCTCGCACGCTTTGCAGTCGGGCGAGTATTTCTAACCGTGACGGTGTGAGCAGGTTTCTGTGTTGAAATCGCTGGTCGACCAGCTTTTCGAGGGACAATACCTGGGGCAGTAGAGTCTTGTCCCCGCTTTCGAGGAGGAGGAGGAGGCGATGGCTGATCTGGTACTGTTCGAGACGACACAAGCTCCACACTTTGCTCCAGTTCTCGCTCAAGATCAGCAAGGGCGTCACTGTCTGTTTCACTCCCTTCACTCTTGGCCGAGGAGTGTTTCTCAACTGTTGTTGGCCTTCGAGATGCCAGGGAAGTTGCTAGTTCTCCTTGAAGGGCAGTATTGGCAGGGGGTCGACCTCGCTTCCGACGAGCAGGAGGCGAGGGGTTCTTTGGAGCTGTTTTCCTCGCACTTCCAGGTGATACAGCCCTAATACTTTCCTCGAGTTCTCGCTCAAGGTCGGCAAGGGCACCACTGTCCGCTTCACTGACTTCGCTCAATGCCGAGGGTTGCTTGGTTTTGGCTGCCACGTCCGTAGCTGCTGGTTCAGCTTGTTCGCTTGAGATCTCTGCATGCAGCTCAGACTCGAGCTCTGCCAAGAAATCTTCACTGATGCCGCGCTCGCGCGGGATGGAAACAGCAGCACTAGCCACGGGACTGGGAGGTACAGACACGACGCTACCACGATCACTCAGATCCAGGCCGAAGCTGCAGTCGTCGTGTTCACTGCTGATCTGCTCGACAATGTTCCTGCTTTCGTCGTACTCGCGAGCAGCAGCTGCACGCACAATGCGATCGCTTCTACGAGCCTCTTCGTTCACTTTGTACTTTACGTAAGCTGTCAAAGCGCTAGTAAGATCGTCCCCGTCATTTTCTGCTTCTTGAGCCGCAATTAAAGGTACCGACAAAGCGGGTTTCCCCCGACGCCCACTTAGCCCAGCGCCGGTACCAGATACTGATCGAGCCTGACTTATAAGCTCTTGGTAGCGATCGTTGAGAAACTTAAGCTGCTCCACTGTGTTTTGTTTGACCTATTTCGACAAACATTTCGCAGCAACAAGTAAGTTGGAGGAACTCTAGTAGCAACGGCTGTGATCACTTACCGGAGCGTCTTCCTCCGTGGCATTTTCTGCAGTGAACGATACGTCTTGACGAGCACCAGGTACTCGAGCAGTCTGCACTCTCATTGCACGGCTCCGTACCCGAACGCTCGGTCCAAACCCTTGGAGACAGCGGAGGAACGCGTTCTCTTCCACCACGAGCCGATGCATCATAGCTCTCACCTCTCGCGTCGCCACTGGGAAGAGCGAGGCACCCGCACCACACATAACGAAGTTAATCGTGAGCAGTGCCGTCCATGACTGCGGGTCTACGTCGATTTTGTGCTTTGGGTCGCCAAGCTGCACCGAGTACGCGCAGTACAGCGCAAACACGCGGCTGATCAGCGCTGCGATGTCCACTGCACCGTCGAACACTCCATTGTGCTCTTCGATGCAACAGACCAGCGCGTCCAGTGCTTGCTGCAAGATCGTCCTGTGCGTGTTGGTGGGCGAGCTGTCCCAGAACTCGACATGGAAGGCGGCGCTCATCCTTGCATCGGTCCACAATCGCTTCCAGGCGGCAAAAGAGATTTCGCTCTGCAGTGCAGCGAAATGTTAGAAACTGCAATCACATTTGGTTGCGACTTTTACTGTCGCGATGAAGACAAGACTGACCTCCTGAAGGAATCGGGCGTGCAAATCGTCCAAGTCGTCACTCACGGCGGCCGCGAAATGTTGCAGAGAGCGTTCCCAGTCCACATCAGGAACCTCGCGCTCTCGTTGCTTCTGGCTGCGGTTGGTCGCACGCGGTTTGGGCGGCAGCGGAGGCCTCGACAGTCCGCGCACTTGTCCATTGGCGGCGTCTCCATTCATGGCATAATGGCTACACCAAATGATGTTATTTTGTTTTGGGCCAATCATTTGCGACGGATTAAACTGTAATATTTGCATTTGTACAGCTCCGAGCCAAGTGATCTAGAAGTCGATGCCATCTGCAACATTCTCGTCGTCGTCGAAGCACACGAACTGGCCGTACTCGGATGGCTGCCGCATGAGCGGAACTCGTTTCCTCTTCTGTCGTAGCAACTCGGCGGTGGCCTCGCTCGTGGGCAATCGCGCGGTCACGAAGGTGAACAGTGCGAGCGTTAGCACCGAGTACACGGCGAAAGCCCAGGGCAGCGACGAATCGCACGTGATGATGGTGCTCGCTGGGTCGTCCTTTATGCTGATGCAGTTGAGCGAGCGTGTGACTGGCAGAATCTGCATGAACACATACGCCATGAACGGTCCAATCGCCTGGCCGAGGTAAATGGCGGCAGCGAACAGCCCAATCACGAGGTTCGATCCGTGTATCCCCTTGTCTTGCACACTCGCGAGCGTCAGGGGTAGCCCTGGAGCGATCGTCAGTGCCGTGCCGCAGCCTGTCAGCATCATTGACGCGTACTGGGCCAACCACAAGCTCTCTGTGTTCTGGAAGAGGCCGTTCAGGAACGGCGGGGGCCCGAGGAAGAAGAAGCCAACGGCGAGCTGCATCAAGCCCAGCAGAATAACCTGCTTCGAGCCGCAGTTCCGACTGAGCCACGCATACGCTAGGCCACCCAGAAAGTAGACAAATGCGCTTAGTGCGAACCCCAGGCCGACAGCCACGTGCTCAGCGCCCAAGACCTTGTGCAGATGCGTGCCCAAATACGGGTCAATGAACCCGAACGAAGACATCGCAAAGGTCGTTACAGCGAGGCAGATGATGCAGGTGGGCGTCAAAACGTCCTTATATCGCACAATACTGAACGACGGCGTTCTGTAGAGAGACCCTGAAGCAGGTCGCGTCCTTGCCGCGACGTAGATGCCTTCCGGGAGTGAGTATTCGATGAAGACGAAAGGGACGATGACCACGACCACAATCTGCGCTACACCTGACACCAGGAACGGCATCTCGAATCCCTGCGTCTCGTACAGATAACTCCCGAGCGGTGGCGCACTGACGAAGGCTGCTGCAACGATAAACTCCTGGATAGTTAGAACCTGCCCGACATGGGAAGAAAACTCCTCCGATATCATGGAGAATGAACCCACCACTGAAGCATAGAACGATATTGTCAGCACTCGAAACAATAATGAAATCACCGCAATTATTTCTCACCTGCAGCGCCCGAGCCAAACCCTTGGAAGATCCGCAGCAGAAACGCCGAGGACGTCCCGGGGGCGTATCCGAAGGCGATGGTGCTGCAACCGCTGAGCATGAGTCCGAGGCAGATGAGCGTCTGCCGTCCGACTGTGGGGCTTACCGATGCTGCTAGTGGACTACTGAGCATAATGCAGAGTGGGTAGACGGAGAAGAAGATGCTGAGCTCAGCAGGTGTCATGATGCCGCTCTTGGTGGCGTACGACGGGTAGAAGCCCACGGGAAGCGTCGTGAGCTGGTTGGTGAGGAAGAGAATGCAGGAAGTGACGAGCCAGATAGCGAGTGAGCGGATCTTAGCGTTCTGCAGCGGATTGAGTGGCTGCGATAGCTGCATGATGGCGTCGTAGGCCTCACTGCCGCTGTTAGATCTGCATAGACTGGTGCCACCCTTATCGACACCGTGCAGGTCCTCGTGGCGCTGGCCGTAGATCTGCGTGCTGTGTGCCACAGTGGCAGGGGATGCCCGCCGCGGCAGTAGAGGACGCCTCTCGTCCATCGAGCAGAACTGTTGCAACTGACGTGAGTCAAATTGTTAGTGCTACGAGCTCGACATCATCATCCGAGAATGGAAACAACTTGGAGGATGTTAGGATCGGATTGAAGAGGGCAGCATAAACATGTCATCTTTTCAAGCTTCAACGGTTGCCATAGAACTCAGGCCGCATTTTCCGACCGATAGATAGATAGATAGATAGATAGATAGATAGATAGATAGATAGATAGATAGATAGATAGATAGATAGATAGATAGATAGATAGATAGATAGATAGATAGATAGATAGATAGATAGATAGATAGATAGATAGATAGATAGATAGATAGATAGATAGATAGATAGATAGATAGATAGATAGATAGATAGATAGATAGATAGATAGATAGATAGATAGATAGATAGATAGATAGATAGATAGATAGATAGATAGATAGATAGATAGATAGATAGATAGATAGATAGATAGATAGATAGATAGATAGATAGATAGATAGATAGATAGATAGATAGATAGATAGATAGATAGATAGATAGATAGATAGATAGATAGATAGATAGATAGATAGATAGATAGATAGATAGATAGATAGATAGATAGATAGATAGATAGATAGATAGATAGATAGATAGATAGATAGATAGATAGATAGATAGATAGATAGATAGATAGATAGATAGATAGATAGATAGATAGATAGATAGATAGATAGATAGATAGATAGATAGATAGATAGATAGATAGATAGATAGATAGATAGATAGATAGATAGATAGATAGATAGATAGATAGATAGATAGATAGATAGATAGATAGATAGATAGATAGATAGATAGATAGATAGATAGATAGATAGATAGATAGATAGATAGATAGATAGATAGATAGATAGATAGATAGATAGATAGATAGATAGATAGATAGATAGATAGATAGATAGATAGATAGATAGATAGATAGATAGATAGATAGATAGATAGATAGATAGATAGATAGATAGATAGATAGATAGATAGATAGATAGATAGATAGATAGATAGATAGATAGATAGATAGATAGATAGATAGATAGATAGATAGATAGATAGATAGATAGATAGATAGATAGATAGATAGATAGATAGATAGATAGATAGATAGATAGATAGATAGATAGATAGATAGATAGATAGATAGATAGATAGATAGATAGATAGATAGATAGATAGATAGATAGATAGATAGATAGATAGATAGATAGATAGATAGATAGATAGATAGATAGATAGATAGATAGATAGATAGATAGATAGATAGATAGATAGATAGATAGATAGATAGATAGATAGATAGATAGATAGATAGATAGATAGATAGATAGATAGATAGATAGATAGATAGATAGATAGATAGATAGATAGATAGATAGATAGATAGATAGATAGATAGATAGATAGATAGATAGATAGATAGATAGATAGATAGATAGATAGATAGATAGATAGATAGATAGATAGATAGATAGATAGATAGATAGATAGATAGATAGATAGATAGATAGATAGATAGATAGATAGATAGATAGATAGATAGATAGATAGATAGATAGATAGATAGATAGATAGATAGATAGATAGATAGATAGATAGATAGATAGATAGATAGATAGATAGATAGATAGATAGATAGATAGATAGATAGATAGATAGATAGATAGATAGATAGATAGATAGATAGATAGATAGATAGATAGATAGATAGATAGATAGATAGATAGATAGATAGATAGATAGATAGATAGATAGATAGATAGATAGATAGATAGATAGATAGATAGATAGATAGATAGATAGATAGATAGATAGATAGATAGATAGATAGATAGATAGATAGATAGATAGATAGATAGATAGATAGATAGATAGATAGATAGATAGATAGATAGATAGATAGATAGATAGACTGCCGACGGTTTAATCACCAAGTTGCAGTGTTTGGGGCGATCAAATTGTGCACGGATCGAGGTTGCCGAGTTACAGACAGAGGCGAGACCGACAACATAAGCTTAGCTGTGCAAAGGATCGCGACGAGATCACGTTGAAGTTGGCCAAAGACGCTCTAGAGCTGCAAAACCCGTTTATTGCTTGCCAACTGTACCTGCTCCAACGTGTAAAGAAATTTTTTCACAAGAACGAGCCATTAAAGTGCGTATGCGTCCTTTGCTATTGGCACTGCGAGTCTCGCCCCGTTTGGCCTCTATCCGCGGCATGAAGGTGTACACTAAGACAGGCGACAAGGGCACGTCCCAGCTCTTCTCGGGCGAGCGACGTCCCAAGAATGACGCCGTGTTCCAGGCCTTGGGAGACACGGACGAGCTCAATGCTCAGATTGGCGTGGCCGTGGAGCAGGCGCGCGTGGCTGCCAACGTCTACCTGCCGCCCAAGCTGGAGCAGATCCAGAGCCGCCTCTTCGACCTTGGCGCTTGTGTAGCTACACCACTGACCTCAGCGTCCGAAACCAAACAGCGCCGCGCTGGTGCATTCGACGAGGCCAACGTGACGCAGCTGGAGCACTGGATCGACGAGATGGACACGGAATTGCCGCCAATCAAGTGCTTCATTCTTCCGTCTGGAGGCGGCCTCACCTCAACGCACCTCCATGTGGCCCGATCCGTCTGTCGCAGAGCCGAGCGCAGCGTCGTGCCTCTCGTTGCGGCGGGTGACGTGGACGGCGTCGTGCAGCGATATCTCAACCGTTTGAGCGATTTCCTGTTCGTGTCTGCGCGCTTCGCAGCTGTTAAGGAAGGCAAGGAAGAGACCAAATGGGTCAACCAGAACATCAAGCCCGCGAAGAAGGAAGGCAACGAATAAGGAAAAAAGAGAGCGACAAGGTTCTTTGAGGTACTTGATTAAGCTAAGTTCCACACCCAATTGTGAGAGTTTTCGGGTTTACATTTACGGGGAGCAGTGATTTATACACTCAAGTCTGTTGAGCTGCACAAGAGCATCACTTGCGGCCGGTGGCTTGAACAGATTCCGTCCATCAGCTCGTTCTAGAGTGCACTTCTCTCTGCACTGCTACTACACCTGCAGTATCAATCAAATGCACCAACGATCAGATATCAACTGCCGTCGCGTGGCTCGCCGGTCGCTGCGGTGGCCCCATGAAGTCGATGAGAAGCCACGAGCTGTAGCCGTCGCTGCATTTCAACACATGCTCCCATCAATGCATCCACAGCAAAGCATGAAACTTCGCTTCACGAATAATTCTGTCAAACTGTATGGCACAGTGGATGCACTCCTGGAAGTCACGGATGCTTTTCTTACGAAGTCACACACTAAATGAGTCCGAGACCTTTAAAAGATTCTCCAACAGAGTTGATTTTCTCTACATACGCAGCAAACTCCTAGTCCAAAAATTGCGGGATCAACACACGAAGGTAAACTGATCACAGAAATTAATGAGATGAATGAAGGCAAAATCGGAAATATGCTCTTACTCCTAGTACCGTAATGTGAAAAATATTAATTAGAATTCTTCGAACTTCAGAAGCAGGGGATTATTAGTACCCCCTTGGTGCAACGATTCCAGCAATATGTGAAAGACTTGCAACTCCTATCTCACAACTGATTTGGGCTTTCAGGTTAGTCTAGACGCAGCTATATTTCGCTAAAAGAAAGTAAAACAAAAAAAGAGACATTGGTTCTCAAGCCGTAAGGATTTAAGTGTACTTAGTCGTCTCCTTCTTGAGCAAATTGTACGCCACCGCGTGTATCTTCGGACCCCCCATCAACTCTGGTGTACTTGGCTCCATACTCTTTCAGCTCCTCACAAAGACCCGAGAGCCATGTCGCGTGGTTGGTGGCGGCGTGCTGCACCTTTTCACGACCTTTTGCCCAGCGTGAAATCTCCTGATGGTACACTTGGTCAGCGTGGCTGGCGGTGTTAGATGTTGGCGCTATCTCGAAGCGATGGTTTCTACTAAGACACCACCAGAGTTAGTATTGGACTAATATGTAAAAAAAAATTGCTGAGGAAAAAACCTACCGAAGAGCAAACCCCGTGCGGTGTGGACGGACCCATCGCGTATCTGGCCCAGCCAAGAAGTCTCTCGCTGAATGAATCGCTCTCCTGGGTGTAAAATATCCAAGCGGTGAGCTGAACGGATACCGATACGCGCCTTCACGCTGGATTGCAGTCGACTGGGGAGCGACTTGATAAACAGGGTGAAATCCGTTGGCATGAATGGATTTGTCAACTTGTCGCGGGAATCCGTCGGAGAATCCCCCAGGGTCGGAGGCTAGCTCTTCTTCCAGTCTTTCGAGGTTTTCTAGCGTCGATGCAAGCTCAGATTGATTCGAGAAATCAGACCAGTCGTCGTCTTCGTCACTGCTACTGTCGCTTGGTCCCGACAAGTTGTTGTCTCGCTTGTAGGCGCTTCGCCTCCTCAATCGTTCAACTAGGGCAACAAGAGAAAACATAAGAGGTGCGTAAATATCAAGAAGAACTGAGGCCACGGACGATATATCGAAACCTGTACGCTTCATCTTCGCTAGCTTTTCTTCTCGTTGCTTGACCCACTCTTCCTGCTTGCGCAGTTTTCGCATACCCTCACTCCAGTTTGCCATGTTCTAGCACGTAAAAATGTAAAGTGCTTGCTTTTTGTTTACAAGGGGACAGGATGAACTCACCTCGTCAAGCATGCGCTTCACCTCTTGTTGGATTGGATTCGCTTCGGATACACGAGAGTTCCGCTTCCACTCCTTTTTACTGGCTTTCAGCTGTTGAGCTTGCTTCGCCAGACCTTGGCGTTGGTTTGCCACCAGCCTTCGTGCATTTACAAGGAGATCAAATTCTTCCTGGAGTCGATGCTTCCACTTCTTGTACGTCTTTGTGTCTCTCTTGTGACGACGATCAGAGTGGTGCGTCTGGTTGTTTATTCGCTTGCTCTCAACTGGATCTTCATCTCCGTCGAGACTCTCAGGCTGGCTTTGAATGACATTGCGCCGGTTATTCAGCTGTCCAGGAGATACTGGCGCCTCAGCTTTACCGTAGACAGAGGGGAACTTCTCCTGCTTTGCCAGCTCCTCCTCACGCGCCACCTGTCGAATCTCTCGAAGCCTCGCGCCCAGTTCGTCTTCTTCCCTTTCAATCGCCTTGGAGATTATCTCAATGTCGCGAGCTTTACGTTCGTGCAGCTCTTGCTCGAACTGCTTCAGCTCTTCTCGCACCTGCCTCTTGGTCTCGTTTCGCTTCACCTCTCTCTCCTGTCGTATCTGCTGCAGCATCTGGACAGCTAGCGCTTCCTCCTGTTCCACACGCTGTTGCCGCATCTTCTCCAGCTCAGCCACCAGATCCTCCACATGTCGCTCATACTGAGCACGAAGACGAGCTTTGTGTCGGACCAGCGCCTGTTCTTCTCTCTCCTGAAAGTCACGCAACTGGTTCAAGAAGTCGCTCCTCAGTGTTCGCTTCTTGTGCTCGTATTCGAGTCTCTCCACTAGTGGCAGGGATTCCAATGCAGACAGATGCATCTTCTGAGACGCCGAACGCAGCGACGCCACTTCGACATGAAGCGATTCGATCTCGACCGATTGGTCACGACATCTAGCTTCGAGCGACGCGCATCGGCGAGTAGAACTCTCCAATTGCGACGAAATGTCAGCTAAATGAAGCTCCAGTTCATTCCGGTTGGCGTCTGCAAGTTGGAGCTTCACCAGCATCACGTCCGTACTGGCACTCACAGACTTGGCTGACTCTCGGTTGGCACAAGCTGAAGCCATGTTGGCGTTGAGAAGAGCCGCTTGGACCTCCTCCTTGTCACTGAGCAGAGACTTGACGCGAGCTTGGAGAGACTCAATTTCACTCTCTCGTCTCGTAGCTTCGTCCTTTGCTGCGGCTAGTTCCTTCTCTCTTGCTTGTAGCTGCATCGCAGCCCTCTCCTTCGCGTGGAGGACATTTTCGTGCTCCACTTCAGCCTGTTGGAGCTTCGTTTTCATTGCCAACGCATCGCGTTCCACCTGCTGCTCCAACTGACGAAGCTTCTGCGCTAATTGCTCCACTTGACTCGCTTCTGCTCGCTCGATCGTCTTGGATTGACTCAGCTGACTCTGCAGCTCTGACACTTCAGTACTCAGAGCGCGCTGCTTGCGTTGACTGCCTTCCAGCTCGTCCACCAGCGTCTGTTGTCGCTGCGACGCCGTGTCTCTCTCTTTTTCGATGGATCGAGATCGAGCGCGTTCGCTCTCGTACTCTGCTTCCAGGCGATGCGTCTTGGTCTGTAGCTGTTCCAGATCTTGGTGTAGCGCCTTGATGCGAGTCTCCAGATGTTCCTTATCCACTTCTACAACTCTTAAACTCGCACGCAACTGCTCCACCTCCAGCCTCTTGTCACTGAGCGCTTCTTCTACCGACATGACCGACTTCTCGTCCCGCTTGCGAGTAACATTCATCTCGTCCAGACGCAGCGACAGCATCGACTTCTCCGCCTCCAAGTGCCGCTTGTCGCTCTCCAGCTGACCTATTTGGGAGTCCACCTTGCGCTTAGCCTGCTCCAACGTGTGTAGCTCCTTGCGCAGTGCATCACACGCGTCCCCCCGTTCTCTCCGAGCTCGAGACTCGCTCTCTAGTTGTTGCTGTAGTTGCTGGATCTGCTCTTGATATTTCTCGGCTGTAGCTGCGAGACGTTCAGTCAGTTCCTCGGTTTTCGAGTCCAACTTCCCATGAAGCTCCTTCCTTTCATTTGACTCTTTCATCAGCTGATTCTTAGTCTCAGCACTCATCAATATTAGGGAATTGTGCTGGTCTTGCAGCTCGTGGAGTTCCGCTCTTGTGCTGACGACTTGGGCTTGAGACGCTGCAAGTTGACGCTCGAGTGACTTGAGTTGCTCCCCCACTACCGACGCAGAGGAAAACGTGTCGGACTCACGTTGATTGGCTGTGTCTTTCTCGGCTTGAAGGAGCTCACATTTGTGCTTTAGCTCGCTCGACTCCTCCTCCACTGCGCTTAGCATCTGTTGGAGAGTTGTGATCTCTCGCTTGAGAAGCGCTTCTTGGTCCTGGGAAGCCTTTGCGGCGTCATCAATCTTTTGCTGTAAGTTTGTAGCGGCTGCTTTGGCATCTTCTTGCTCTGCTCCAGTTCGAGTTTCAGTCTCTTGTTTAACCTCTGTAAGCTCCTTCCGCAGTATTTCCACTTCCGTGTGCGCCTGACTGCTTTCACTCCTCAGTGACGAGACCTGAGCCTCCCAAACAGAACATTGCGCACATTTCTCCGCCTCTGAATCCTGTCGACTGATGTCCGTGAGCTGTCTCCGAAGTTCCTCTAACTCACGTTGGCCGAGTCGGCACTGCGTCCCTGCAGTGTCTTTATCATGCAGTGAGGTCTCCTTTTCAACGCGAAGTGTACGCAATTCTTGCTCGAGGCTGCTCTGCTGATCTTCCAGTCGACTGACTTCCTTCTCCAGATCAGCCAAACGCCCTTGATCCCCACTATGGCCAGGCTCAATAGAGTGGAGGTCGTCACTTTCCAGTCGACTAACTTTTCCCTCCAGTTTACGTTTCGCTAGCTCCAGAGCTTCCACATCTCTCCGCAACAACTCGCACGTCTCCTCTAGCTCTTTTCGGGTTTGCTGCTCACTCTCTAACTGACGCTGCAGTGCTTCAATCTGCTGCTGGTATTTCTCCACATGCTGCGAATCTTCCTCTGTCCTAGAGTCCAACTGCTCCCGGAGAATTCTCCTCTCGTTTGATTCTTTCATCAGCTGCTCCTTGATCTGCGCATTGGTCTTTAGAGTCACAGCATGTTGGTCTTGCAGGTCACTCAGCGCGTTGCTCGTGTTGTCCTCTTCAGCCTGCGCTGCTGCGAGCTGCTTGCGTAGAAGTTCCAGTTCGCCAGTGGCTCCTGTCGTGGAAGACGATGCTCCTGGACCAACCGCATCAATCTCGCTCTGAAGCGAAGCGCACTTCGCTCTGAGCTCATTTGATTCCGCTTCTAGTGCAGACAGCTTTTCTTCAAGCGCTGCAGTCTCTTGCTTCAGAGCAGCTTCTCGGTCACGCAGAGTCTTTTCCAGTTCGTCCTTCGCTCTTTTAGCGTCCTCAGCCTCGTGCTTAGCCACTGTGAGCTCCTTCTGCAGCTTGTCAACTGCACTCTGAGCTTCAGCGCACTCTTGTTGAAGGGAAGACACTTGATCCTCCAACGCTGGGCAGGTCGTACACACGTCGAGAGGAGCCGTGGACGCTTCAGACCGAGTCACTTGCGAGAGCTGCTTCTGGAGATCCTGCACTTCGCGTAGGGCGTTGTCTCGCTCTTTCTCCGCAGCTTCTTTGTCTCTACTCTCGAGATCTTTCTCACTTCGAACAGAATCCAATTCTTGCTGGAGGATTTTCAGCTGATCACGTAGCTCTTGACAATCAGCTTTCAACTCAATAGCGAGTTGTGCTGCCTCCATCTTCTCTCCAAAGCAGCTCTTCATCTTGTCCGCCAGCTGCTTCTCTTCTTGTTCAAACTCGTCCTGGATCTCGCGTTTCTTCGCTTCGTGTTTGAGTCGCAATTTTTCCGTCTCAGTCTTCAGCTCCCGATCCAGCTCCTCCTTCTTGTGACTCAGAGCCGCCTCGTTCTCCGTCTCTAGACGCCTCAGTTGGTCTTTCCGACTGCGCTGCAGAGCGTTCTCCTCTCGATCGAACTGATTCTCCAAGTCGTTCTTCTTCTTGTCCAGTTCGCGTTTCATTTGTTTCAGCTTCATATCCTCAGCAACTTGTACAACGTCCAGCTGAGCCTTGAGCTTCTTTCGCAGCGCTTCGACGTCGCTCTCGTGCGTATTCTGTAACTCGCGTATCTTGTCTGCGTGATCCTTCGCGAGTCTCTCGCGCTTGTCTTCAAACTCGGCGTCAGCATTCGCCCTCGTGTCCCCTGAGCCCATGGACGCGGTCGATGGAGACGACAGCAGCGGCTTTTTACCGAGAGTGGAGCCAAGTGGGGTCCGGGACAGAGGCTTGGCCAGGTCGTTGCCTTTGAAGTCATCGGCTGCGCTGTCCAGTCCCCCCAGGTCCTTCGCCTCGCTCTTGAGAGGCTGAAATATAACAGTATTACAAAGGTCACTTGTTTTGCTATAGTACCAGATAAGTAGGGATTTGTACTCACCCCAAGACCCGCGACAGGCTTTAACCCTCCTCCTCCTCCTAAGCCAGTGGAGCCCAGAGCCCCCAGCCTACCTGAGAGTCCGGGGAGAGGTTTCTTGTCTAACGGATTCGCCTTCCCGCCCAATGTCGGTCCACTCAGTGGCTCAGCCTTGGCTAGAGCTCCTTTCTTCTTCTTCCCGCCGCTCTTTCGACCCAAAAGTTCTGCCACGTCCTCCTTCGCTTTTTTCTTCTTATCCGTCTCCTACAGTCAGATGAGGAGGGAAGAGTTAGCTAGAGGGAAAAAGTAACAATAGTGTAGCTCCTACCTGCGCGTCTTTCGTGTGGCGTTTCTTCTTGTGTTCCTCGTACAGATTGCGATAAAACTGGGAGCGTAGAGTTAGTAGTACTTCGGCTTTTACTGTAAAATCAACTGTATCGAACCTCATCGCAGGGGTGATCCCACGTGCTTTGGCCAGTGGCAAAGTTGAAATAGTAGATTTCCTCCGTGTCTGTTGTCTTGCAGGGCTTCCAGTTCTCTGGCAGTGGAGCCTACAAAAGAAGCAAGCGTCCATTTGTACAGTCAGCCACAAGAAGAGAGCTGATAGAAGGTCACACGTGCCTTCAACCCCTCTCGAGCGATCCAGAAGAGATCTCGCTCCGTTTCCAGGTCCATCCCCAGCCACGTGGCGTATTCCAGCACTTCCTTCTCCGTCGGCTCATAGTTTGGGTCGATCTCCTCTTCCAGTACGATGCTGTCTCCCCCCTCCATCGCTTCACTCCCAACGATAAAGTCGTTTCAACAGAAGATTTCTGCCACTTAATGGCACCCCTTCACCAGTGTCTTGTCTATTTTTTCTTTTAGCTCGTTGAGGGCCGTGGAGGAATCTTTTGAGCCATCGCCTTGTAGTAGTGCAGCGTCTCGACCCAATACCGCAGCGATTCTTCGTCGTCGCACCGCAACTCGTAGGTGCGAGATCCCTGAGGATTCAGACGTGTACTCAGATCCACCACCACGTCAAAGTGGAAGTGGCTGCCTCGAGCGTGACGCTGGACGAGGATGTTGGAGATCCGAGAGACAGCGAAGCCCCCACGGGGCGTGAACCCTCGCACATAGTCGTCCTTGCTGAAGTGGTAGCTCAGAATGAATGTCTTTGGGTCCACCTTGAACCAGCGCTTCTCCCAGCCACGGAAGATGGACGCGCTCTTCTTCTCCAGTATTCCTTCCAGGACAGGCAGCTGCTGTTGTGTCAGGTCATGGCGGATGCAGACTCTGTTCATATCTCGCACGAGAGAGACCATCGTAGAGCCAACTTGACGCAGCTCACGCGCCTGGATACGCTCCACGTCTGCTGCCAGTCTAGCCACGTCGGCATTAACGTCTGCTGGGTACCCAGCGAGGATTCGGCGCTTCAACGACTCCACGCGCCGCTGCAGCGTCGGGAAATCGCGAATAGACTGGGAAATGGGCACAGCGGACGACAACCGCATTGGGTTCTCCCCCTCCGTCGCGTGTAGCCCAGTACTGCTACTGCTGTTAGCTGACGCATCTTGACGCGGTCGAGACAATCGCACGCTTTGGCTTGGAGGCAGATTGACCCTCGACTGAGCGAGGAAGTTAGCAGCGTCAGCCTCGGGGGAATCGTCCAAGCTTGATAGCTCGCTGTCCGTGCGGGAAAGATGAAATTGATCAGTGCTGCAGTTGAAATCACGCGTCCTAGTCTCGGCGTGAGACCGCAAAACGCGTCTCCGGTCTCGGTCCAGTGCAAAACTCTCGCTGTCCGCCTTCGACTGCTCTAGAGCTTCTTCGCCTTTATTAAGTCTCGCGGTTTCTTCAGTGGGACTGAGAGCCCCAGAAGTTTTGTACACGACATCCATGACACTTTTCCGCATGTTTCCCTTGAGAAGTGTGATGCTGTTGGCTGCAGTGGACGGTCCTCGCTGCTGTTTGAGTCGCTTGTAGACCTCCCACGGGATGTCCTCACTCTCGATGTCTTCGGGCTCCGCACTGTCGTACAGAACCTGGAGACTGCGTAGCTGATACGTCTCGGCCTGCTCCCTCTCTCCCTGCCTAATAAGCCAGATAAATAGTTTAAAAAAACGTCCTCTTCCACCTCAAATAAAGCCTCTCAGTTCTTCTCACATTTGAGTCACAAGAGCGAGGCTGTTGAGTGTCTCGGCCACTTTGAGGCTGTTCTTGCCGTGGCATTTCTCACGCAGTGTCAGCGCCTTTAGCAGATGCTGCACGGCGATGTCTGGCATCCCGTAGAGTCGATAGACCGTCCCCAACTCTTGCAGCGCCTCAGCTGTCAGATCGTCTGCGAATAACCACAGGAAATTTCAGTCATTCGGTTAGTAAATTGCTGCTTCTGTGCAGATTTTGCTGCCTGGTACCTGGTCCAAACTTTTCGTGGATAACGAGCCGCTGGTGCAGTAGTGGGAGTGCCTTGTCATGTTCTCCGTTCATCACAAAGAGAAGAGCCAATTGTTTCAGATCATCTGACACACGCACGTGGACTACAATGCGTAGCAGTACGTCAGCTAAAGGTGGAGAAATGCTACAAAGACTGACGTACACTCTCCATGGGCCATCTGAGCTGCTCGCAGCCGCTCTGACTGCTCCGTGACTGCCTAAAATGTAGACGACAATAAAGTGAGTATAGAGCAGGGAAAGCTGCTCCATAGCGGTTCGGACCTGGAGCAGCACATTCACATCGCCGCTGCCGCTAGACGTGGACATGTTGATCAATTTATCGTGTACGTACGTATACACCATTTTTATTTTTTCCATTTTCTAAAAAAAAGGGGAAATTCTTATTGCGGTGTAACAGGCCCTTAAAAATAAGGAAATGATTCGTGCACCCAACTCGGAAGGAGGGGTGAAATAGAGTGCAAATCAAAATGGAGAGGACCAACGAACGCGAGGTCGCGTAGCCGTAGCAAATTCGGGCGGGGTGCCCGCGAAGCAGGGCCGCGTGGTATTTGCGTAGAGCTTTCCAAGCGAGCCAAGCATCGCACTCTGTTGGGAACTGACCGTGACGGCCAGGCTCACGAACACTTAGCGCAGTGCGGCTTCAAATGCTAAAGAGGGAGTGAGATTCATCTTACTCAATGTCCTATCGTCATGTAGCCACCTCCTACTCTGTCAACCACGCAGCAGCCGTCTCGGCGGTACCGATCTCGTTATCAGGCGCAGCTGTCGACGCACACTCATCACCAGATACCTTGAGGTCCTCGGCTCTGTATTGAAGTGGATTCTGAGAAAGGAGAGAGAAGGATGGGTCGTGACCTGATGGACAATATTGGACTCGGTCGTTTCTCCGAAGAGTGACCACTGGAGATCCGGTGGGACAGAAGAGGCGATCTCCGATCAGACACCAATGGACTATGGATGCAAGTGGCGTACCTCCCCGATGGACATCAAGCGGATGCGGTGCCAGATCCAGCAGCAGCGTGATGCTAGAGGCCCAAGGAAGAAGAGCGAATCTGAATCCAAAAGGTAAGGCGATCTGGATCCAGGCTGACGACGATCTGGATCCCGGATCTCGGACCCCGGATCCCGACATGGCGATCGAGGACGATCTCAAGATCTACGATAGGATGATGGCGAACCCAGGTTGAAGAAGGTACCTCGAGATGGGTAAGAGTGCGAAGGACGTAAAGGCGGTGATAGGTGGTCGTCTGGCAGGTAGGAGGATAGCGACTTAGGATGGGACCATACTTAACCATAAACCAGACTCGAATTTGCATGGAAAATAACAAGTGCTTCATGCCCCGCGAAGAAGAGGAACTATATGAGCCGCGCGCCATGTTAGCAAGTTCAGGGACAAGTGTCCTAGCGTTGGTTATTAATATCTGGAAATATACATACCGGATCTAGCCACCTAGTGATCTACCCTTATGTGCAGATCCCAGATCGACCAGAGGTTATTGCTTATCCGGGAGATCCTTCGACTCTCAACTACCCCAAGATCCCGCTATAGGAAGCGGCAAGCAAGTGTAAAGGATGACCGCAGAGTCAAACACACCTCATCAAGGCAACCCCACGGCCGGATCCAGATCCAGGCCGCCAGATCCAAGCTCGAGTAATCACTTAGGATCTGGACCTTATCGGCAGCAGAGCGAAGAGTTTCCGCGCTGCTCCACCCCATCCCCAACGTCTCGCCAAGACGTTCAAGCCTTCACCACTTGGACCTTCACGAATTCACCAGAGGAGCAAGATCCAGCCCTACCGTCGGGTACACAAGGTGGGCAAAGCTCAGCACAAGATCACGAATCATCGGGGGCCCCCTTCGTTAGTCGGTGTCCGGGCTTAGTGGAAGTTGGGTCTAGCAGTCTCGCAAGATTTTGCTGATCCCGCTACACCACAATGGTGCGCGTGCCCTGATCTTCTGGTGACTCGGGATTTCACCGTGAGTCTCAAGAAGAAGTTCAAGTGAAGATTGAACCTGGGGATCAAGCGTCATCGGAGATTGGATCGACGACGACGCCGCTGAATGAAACTAGATCCACGGATCGACAGAGTACTGGGAGGAACTCAGTCGACGGAAGAGGTACAGATCCGGATCCGGAGGAGAAACCTCATAATCCTCCCCAAGTCCTCTCGGGGACTCCTGCGGATCTTGACGCAAGTCGAGATTCGCAAAACAAAGACTCCAAAGGGAAACCTAAGGCGCATCCTGAGCTACCTGTAGCCCAGGATCCGCAAGTTCAAAAGTCGGCAGCAAAGAAGAAGAAGTCAAAGACTACTCGGAAGAAGCTGAAGGCACCTGAGGCAGATGGCGAAGATCCAGAGACATCTGCCAGCCCGTGGACCGACGACGCCCTGGAGATCATGTATTACCAGGAGGATCCGCGAGAGTTTCTACAACAGGATCCGGTGGTGTCGATCCTGAAGCTGAAGCAGATCGGCGGACTTCGCGGACCGGTAATGGCTCCACCCGCCACGTCGGACAAACTCGTAGCGGTGATGAACTTGCTTCGCGTACTGAAGGACGCCGGCCTCACCGCTGGCGTATTTGATGCCGATGACCTATTCGACCTGGACCTGATAGTGATCCAGACATCGACTCGGATCTTGATCGACAAGCTGCGGATCGTGGTAGGCGATGTGCCTCCTGCTCAAGATCAGTCGGGATCGCCAGCGATCAGTGCCGGTGAGTCGTCACACTACGCATCAGCAGCCGAACTGGGATCGGACAGCTCCTCTGAGCCGCGCCGCATATCACTGGGACCGTCGGGCGTCGCTATGCTGGAAGCCAGAACGAAGTCAGCACATCGAGATCCACCACGATCTCCGCAGCAGAAGCAGACTCCACGATCTATGGATCAAACAGTTACTACCACGGCCACCGAATAATCGAGCGGCAGGCTGGAATCGTACTTCCAAGCCGCTATGAGCCGATTTTTGCGCGAGCAGCAGATATTGCCAGCCTCGTCGATAGCGGTGGTAGCTGGAAATGTGGGATCGCAAGATGTGGAGATGGAGTCGGTGGGATCGCCAGATTATGAGTCCTCCAACTGGGAGTACGATCCGGACGATATTGGTTTTCCGAGCTCTAAAGTGACTGCGCGCACTGCGGTAACATCCACTGCGGTCGGGTCTACGGGATCGTCCATGATCCAGAGAACTCGGATCTCGGCGATCTCCGATTTGAAGGAGTTCACTGGCAAGGGCCAAGACGAAGATTACGACAGAGCCTGGATCAGCAAAGTGAAGCCAGCGTTCCTGCGAGATCAAGCCTCGGACGAAGAGAAGTGTCTTACCTTCGCGGATCTGTTGGCTGGGTCGGCGAAGAACTGGTACCGCCAACTTGGCCGATCTACTCGAAACAAATGGAGCGACCTGCACCGAAGTTTCCAGATTCAGTACTGTGGATTCGGGACCTTGCAGGCGCGGCAGTACTATCACGCGCGTAAGCGATCGGATGAGTCCCCGCTGGAGTACCTGTATCGCCTCAATGTGGCGGCCCTACGTACGAAGTTGAAGGTCAAGGACGGCGGATCGAAGGAACGCAAAGAGCATGTTGAACACTTCATTGAAACGCTGGGCGATCAAGAGTTGGCGGATCGGCTAGCCCTGTTGCGATTGGCTGATGCAGACGATCTCGAAGAAGTGTTGCGAGCGCTGAATCGGGCCAAGGCTCGCCAGAAGAAGTCGGCGTACGGGAGCAAGTACCGGCAAAAGACGTCGAGTGCCCCAGCTGCGACGGTCCAGGCGAAACAAGTCCACGCAATCCAGACACAAGCGTCGGATTCGGAATCCGACTCTGGATCGGACGAATACAGCTCGGATGAGGACTATCGCCTCCGGATCTACTTGGCTGCGAACGAAGATCCAACATCGACGACGGTGAGGAAGACCCAGAGCGCTCGCGATCCAAGCCAGTCAACTCGAGAGGGACAAGATCAGCAACCCCGTGATCAGCGAACTCGTGTCCAGTCAGAACGACCGAGCCGCGATCGGTGCACCTACTGCGGATCGCGCCGCCACACGGAGGCCGACTGCTGAAAGCGCTTGATCTGCGAGAAGTGTGGCAAGAATGGTCACCCAGCGGATCACTGTTTCTTGGTGTGCCGCGGCTGCGGTGAGCTGCACGATCTCGGAAAATGCCCGATGGAGGAGTTCTACCACCAGATCCGGAAGTGGTTCGATCCTCACAAGCACGGCGGTTTCCTACCTGAGATCGCTGAGAAGATGTTAAACTAGGACGCTCGCCGGGTTTGAACCCGGTACGAGCCGAGCGTTCTAGATATTACATATATGCATTTGTGAACAATACATCGGTAGATCAAGTTAGTAAGCGACCAGATCTATCCGGTAGTACATGTGGTCTGCACGAGAAATCTACCGTCAGGATTTCGAGTCTGTATCAGGCCAACGACTTCGACCGATCGGCGACGTCTGTGCCCTTGGATCTACGTCACGGAGAAGCGAGGGGATTCTGGACGCAGCGAAATCGAGATCAGTGGTTCAAGCTTGCTGAAGGCGAGGTCCTGTCGAAGCCGAGCCAGATCGCCGAGGTTAGACGATCAGGAATGGTGGGCGAAGCGGATCTCCTACCGGGTGAGTCGCGTGGGTACTGGAAGTACCATGCTCCTGGGAAGTGGTTCCGTCAAGCTAAAGTTGCTGGCAAAATCAACAATGAGAAAGCGATCGTGCTTCTGGATAGTGGCGCCAAAGTGTCCATCTTGGACGCTGCCTTTGCTCGTAAGGTAGGGTGCTACATAGGCGGAAGTCAGATCCAAGACTTGTGTTGGAATTAACGACAATGTGTATACGACGAACGGAAGAACTCGGATCAAGATCACGTTGGCTGGAAATTTGGTATATTGCTTCGACATCTGGGTACGCGATCTGTCTGGCCAGGAGGCGATCCTGGGCATGGACTTCATGGTACCTGCTGGCGTACGCTTGGATCTCGCCGACGGCACGATGTACTTCCCCGACGAGATGCGGATCCAGTTGAGTGGCCGACGGTCGCTCCCCGACGAGATGCGGATCCAGTTGAGTGGCCGACGGTCGCTGTACGGAGACAAGGTCGGCACGATCATGACCGGAGAGTCGACGTGGATCGAAGTCGGCAAGTCGTGGGAGATTCCGCGCCGACTGAAGCTGCCAGATCACGAGAAGCTGTGGGTACCCGCGGCGATCGGTGGGTTCCGACGGTGGTCCAAGGTCCAGGCAAGATCCGCTATCTCTAGATCACCAACATCACCGACAAACGGATCCTCATGCAGGACAACGAACGCGTCGGGATGTGGCTGGCTCAGGATCGAGTGCCGCGCCTTCCGGGATACGTATCGGTTGGATTCAGGCGGTACAGGGAGTGGCAGAACCTGGCCTACCAGGCCACCACTAACGCGCGATCTGAGGCGTCGGAGCCGGAGGTAGACGAGTGGCCAGGTCCTTTGGTGGATCACCCGGAATACCCGACGCCACGAGGAATACTGCGGCGAGGACAAGCGGCGCGGATCCAGTGCGCGACGAGGGGATCGCCGTCGCCGAGGTGCCAGCCAGGAAGTCTGCCGTCTGACCCGAGTGTCGCGCTGAGCGACTCGCCGTCGGAGCCGGATAGTACCACGGTACGGGTGTCGTCAGGGGTGATAGGCAGTGCGACAGTGCGGGATGCGACGGGACGATCTTCAACCACCCACGATCTCAGTGGGTCGGAAGCTGACCCTGGCCCCAAGGAAGTCGACGACGTCGGGCCAAGCCAAAGCGATGCTAGCAACGAAACCCAGGAGGCCCAGGATGCCGAAGCACCGCGGGATCCGAAGCTGGAAGCGGTGCAGGTGTCAGACACCACAGATCCAGATGATGCGACAGGGGGCGTGGCGCCAGAAACATTGGGCCATGTCTCAGCAGAAACGGGGCAGGTGCCGGAATGTCAACCGGATTCATCAGATCTGGGTCACAGACAGGCGCCTGGCGCGGATTGTCATAGTGAAACCCAGTTGATCTCGCCGGATCCAAATCCGGCGACAGGAGCCAGTGCTGTTGAAGATGAGCAAGTCTGTTTCCACGAAGGCGGTGAGCTATTTGCGGAGGATGTTCAAGCGGAGATGGCCGTTCTACCGGAAGTCGTGCTGACGACTAACGAAGTGACTGTCGAAGATCTCAAAGTCGGTGATCCGACCTTCGTCTTCAACACTAGGTGAAGAGGAACGCCTGCGGCGGTTGTTCTGGCGGTGCGAACACCTGCTCATTGGCAAAGGCAACGCGCTGCTGCCGGTAGCCAGAGGCGTCAAGTGCGACATCGATGTCGGGGACGCGAAGCCGATCGCTCAGCGTGTGAGGAAGGTCGCTCCACGATTCAGGGAGAAACTGACAGCGCTCATCAAGGGACTACTGGCGGCCAAGATCCTCAAGCACTTAAGATCCCCATGGGCATCTCCGATTGTTGTGATCATTAAGAAGAACGGCGAGGACATCAGGCTGTGTATTGATTACCGGCTGGTTCATAACCTGACGAAGCTGATGATCTACCCGATGCCTTTGATCAACGAGCTGCTAGAAGATCTTGACAAGGCGCTGTGGTATTGCTCGCTAGATATGGCCAGCGGATTCTGGGTGGTGCAGATGACGGACCGAGCTCGTGCGATCTCGGCGTTCATCACGCCCTTCGGCCTTTTCGAGTGGAACCGCATGCCGTTTGGACTCAAGAATGCACTGCAGATCTACCAACGGTTGATCGATAACGCGCTGTATGAATTCACCCGGATCCCGCGATCCGAATGCCAAGATCAGCTAGATCTCTTCGAAGGAGGAGGCGAATCGGGCGATCCGGATAAGCCATCGGTACTGGGAAGGAGATCGTACATCGACGACATCCTCGTCACGACGGAGTCATGGGATCAGTTGTGCGAGCGTGTTGATAAGCTGTTGGATGTGTGTGATGAGTGGAATCTCTCGATCAGCGTGGTTAAGAGCTACTGGGGAATGCGGAAGGTGGACTACCTCGGTCATCGAGTGTCGATCGATGGCCTGGAGGCGAACCCGAAGAATCTCGCCGTGCTCGTGGATCTGCCGTTTCCGGGATCGTTGCGTGCGATGCAGTCATTCTTGGGCAGTCTGAATTATTATAACCACTTCATTGAGAACTACGCGATCTATGTTGCGGTTCTGTATGAGTTGCGTGAGGTGGACTTCGCGGTGATCGCCAAGCCAGGTCAGCTGGCGCTGATCGAGCAGTTGGCTGGCGAGCAAGACCTCGTAGATCCAGCAGCAGTGAATCCGCGCACCAAGGACGACGACCCCGCAAGCCAGGATCCTGAAGCCGTGGATACCGCAAGGATGACGGATCGGGAAATGTCGACTCGTCATCTAAGCGAAGTGGACCCCCGATGGATTCGTGTGTATCGTGTCTTTACAGCTCTGGAGTCAAAGATTGCATCGACCCCGATCTTGAAGCACTTTGATCCGGATCGACAGCCAGTAGTGATTGTGTATGTGAGTGAATGGGCGATTGCCGCAGCGCTGACGCAAGAATACGATGGAGTCTATTGCCCGGTGACGTTTGCTAGAAGGACGCTGAAATCTAACGAGCTGAACTACGGCGTGGTGGAAAAAGAGGTGTTGGCCTTGTTGCGGATCTTAGATCTCAACTACAACATCCTTGTCGGGCGACATATCCGGATCCTGACTCGGCACTCTACATTAGCGTGGCTGCTCAGATCGCCGGGACTGCAAGGAATGTTGGGACAATGGGCCGCTCTTCTGTCGCCGTGGACGTTGGAGATCGAGAGGTGTACCAAAGGTGAAGACGAGATCCTGGGGGCGATCGCATCCAGTATCACGCCAAGATCCGAAATCGACAAAGCGCTGATCGCGATCGCTCCCCAGAAAGAACCGCGTCGCAAGATCCAGATGCCCATACCGACCGTGCAAGCTGATGAAGAGCTTCTGGTTGTTAGCTTCGATGGATCGGCAAGAGTGAAGCGAGGTGGAGCCGCCTACAGCGCGATCGTATGGCAATTACCGGAGTGGACAGTGACCCGAGCCGAATCGCGATATGCCGTCGGACTAACCGTGAATGAAGCGGAGTATCATGGACTGATGCTGTGTCTTGATCGGCTTGAAGATATGGATCGACAGCGACTGGTGATCTGCGGAGACTCGAATCTGGTGGTACGACAAGTGCGTGGCGAGATCGACTGCAAGGCCCGGCGTTGACGTTGCTGAGGCAAAAGGTGTTGGACAAATTGCGAGTCTGGCCAGATCACGAGTTGGTACATGTAAAACGTGATTGGAATAGCAGCGCGGACAAACTTGCGAGTGAGGCTAGTGACAAGCCGGGATCGAAATCGTAGAAGAATCAGATCGGCAGGATCTAATTACGCTGAATCGCTTGGATGAAATCCTAGTTGTGAGGTCGGAAGACAAGGCTGCTCAGATCACGCCGGTTATGACCAGATCGAGATAGAGAACGATGTCGAACCCCACCGTTTTGCAAGAGGAAGTGGTGAAATCACTCCGGATCGAACGGATCCGCCAAGCGCAAGACGAGGAGGCGTGGATCTCAGGTCTTAAAAAGTATCTGAGTGGTGAGCTCGGTGGACTCTCGCAAGACGAAGCTAGATTGCATGACAAAGAGGCAGATAACAATGAGGTAGATCTGGACGATCTACTTTATTATTGCCTACCGACCAGGCGGACCGACGAAGAGCGCGATGGTACGATGCGGCTGGTAGTCCCAGAGACTTTGCAAGAAGGTTTCTTACACCATTACCGTGTGAGTCTGGAAGGTGGCTATCAAGGGATCGGCCGAACCTACCAACGGATCCGAGATCACTTTCACTGGAGAGGTTTGTACAAGAGTGTACAGCGATATGTGGGCGAGTGCGTAGACTGCGAGACAGGTAAGGGTCGGCCGACGATCCAAGGAGAGTTGCCAGGAAACATTCAGGCCACATACCCGTTCCAGATCCTGGCTATGGATCACATTCCGTCCCTGCCGAAATCGTACAAAGGTAACACAGAGCTGTTGATCTGGGTGGATCTCTTCTCGGGATACGTGGTCGCGAAAGCGAGTTCATCGAGAACGGCCCAGACCATTGCTGAGTCGTATGAGGAGTGTGTGTTCAGGCGGTTCGGCGCTAGCGAGGCGATCCGTCACGATCGCGAGCCTGGATTTATGTCCGACTTCTTCAGGGCATTCAACAAGATCCTGGGGCAACGGCAACGGGCTACGATGGCTTATCGACCTCAGGCGAACGGAACAGCAGAACGCATGGTACAGACGATCACGCGAGCTCTGAAGATGCATGTACAAGACCCAGACCAGCGGGAATGGGACGAGTACGCCGAGAGGCTCACTTTTGCGATCAATACGGCCCACGATCGGATCCGCGGGAAACCCCCTTTCTACTTGGTACATGGATGGGATCCACGATCCACGCTCGAAGCTGCAATCCCGATGGGAAGTACCAGGAGGCGATATCGCGATCCACGTCGATGGAGATTTCGGATTCAGAAGTACTATCGGCGTGCTCGAGAACAAGTGCATGGCCTATTACGAGAAGCGATGTCAGAGCATGCCGACCAGCATAACGATGTGGTCCGACCTCATCAGATCGACGTTGGATCTCGCGTATAGCTCTTCCTGGATCGCGTTAAGGAGAGATACGCCCGCAAATTGGCACATCTCTGGCATGGCCCGTTTCGTGTGATCGAGAAGATTGACGAGCATGGTGTGAAGATTGAAACGTCAGGTACATGCTATCACTTGTTCCCGGTGGTGCATGTCTCTAAGCTACAGTTGGTCAAGGGGTTTCCTGATCGCCCGAAGTCACAGTTGGCTGCGCAAGGCACCGATCGACTGGAGTTTGATGAGAGTCTATTACCAGAGGATAGCTGGATCCAGGATGTAAGGGATGACGAATACAAAGTCGAACGGATATCGGATATGCGAACCGGGAAGAAGACGCGATATGGTCGGATCTACCGAGAGTTCCTAGTGCACTGGCAAGGATATGATGAACCCACTTGGGTGGATGAGGCATATCTCAATTGTGGCGCCCTGTTGCACGAGTTCTTGCGGGATCACGTGAACCGGAATCGGTTAAACGTGATGCAGTCCCACGAGTAGTGGACTGCGATCCGCTAGCTCAGGAGTGGCTGAGCTGGTGGAGATGAGCTGAAGGATCTACATGAAGGATGTAGATCGGTGGATTGGGTTGCGTGTTTTACGTGTGGAGAATTTCACGATGAAGAATGGTGGTAGTAAGGACTCATGAACTGTGGATTCCTGGAAATGTGGCGATCCAGACCGTGACTCTACGAAACGCGTGTATTTGAAACGGAAGCGATGGAGAATCGAAGCAGACATATATTGATCGAATCGAGAGGATACTTGTGACTACAACCACGGCACGAGATGTGGCATCGTCAAGGTGTGTTGGACGCGCGAACGCCGAAGAATTTGCCGACCAGACGCGGGATCCGGCGTGCAGGGTGATCTCCAGGCGAATCCCGGAAGTGGTTGCGCCATGGATCGACAGCATCACAGTCGCGCAAAGCCTCCACCAGATTGGTGGGCTCACGGCGGTGAAGCTGAGGATCGGCTAAGTTGGCACGACGGGCTTCGATCCCTGGGTATCAGACGACATCGTCGGTCTTTTTCGGAAAGTGCATGAAGAACGGATCCAGTAGTAGATCCAGATCACACCAGCCTTCTCGCATCGCTATGATGAAGAGCCGTAGGATCCCTTTCCATTTGCTGCCAGCGTGCGATCGACGATTGCTGCGTTTCTTTCGGTACTCTGCCAGCCCCGGATCTCGCTTGCACATAGCCTTGGTGGTCGGGAACGAATGTGTGGACTCCCAATAGGTCGACAACTCGCTGCTCTCGTAGCTTTGGTACCGACCGATCACGAGTCCGAGCCGCCCGTCAGTGTCGATCTCGAAGCTGATGCATAGATCCACCCCCTCCAAGATGTCCCAAGGCGTCTCATCCATCAGAGTCTTGACGTTACCCTCGGTAACCAAACTTTCCAGATACTCGTTCGCCGCAGGCCGGGCCCCGTTAGTGCGGACAGGGGAGATCCACTCGGGACGAAATGGCAGCGCCGGGAACAGCAGGTCCACAGTGAGCTTGGCGATCGTGACGTCGACCAGCGAAGCCATGAGCACGGGTCGATCTCGGCTATTGACATGTGCCGAGAGTGGGTACGGCCTGGCATGCACTGAGAGTCCGTGGCGAATGGCGCTATAGGCGTCATGGGGCCACTCGGGGAAGTGCTGCTCGCGCCACCAGTTCCACCGATGCTACCTAGACGAGAGCGATTCGGAGAGCGCGGAGATCCCGACGTTAGATCGATGGGAGCCGGATCTTGATCACCACCATTGTCTGGATCCTCTGGGTCGCTCGGGCCAGATCCCGACGCAGTCTTATTGCGGCACGGAGTGGCATGCTGTCAGCGGCGCTCTTCGGATCGGGATTGGGAAAGCGTTTGCAGCGTCTGTTCTTCCAGTACGAAGTTAGCCATCTCGACCGGCTCTTCAGCCTCCTCCTCATCCTCGGCGTTCGGCTTGGCAGCCTTGCTTTGCTTTTCCTGGTCGGAGTACGGGCTGTACTCGCGTCTGGAGTCGTAGAGGACGCTGGCTTGGGCTTATGCAATAATTTAGGCGGCGAGGCAGGACGAGGTGTCGAGGGAGGATTACTAGCTTGGGGCGATGGTGGGACCTCGCCATCCTCACCCATATTGAAATCAGGATCCTCATTATCGTCAAAAGAAAGGGGGCGAGAGATCCGCTTGTTGGGACGGGAGGCAGAAGATCCTGGAGGCGGGGACTTGCTTCGAGGACGCTTAGAAGAGCCGGATGACGACGCAGGTGTGGGATCGTGCGCTGCCGACTGCTGTGGAGCGGCCGATCCAGAACGGGATGATCCCCCAGATCTCGAAGGCGCTGGATCGGAAGGTCGCGAAGAAGAAAGGGGTGTCGATCCCCGGGCAGCGAACTGCTGGGGGGGGGAGCTGGCGCCGGTCGCAGCGGCTACAGAAGCGAGTCGAGCTAACGCGGAATCGTGCTCTCGGCGGAGGTCGTCTCGTTCATGCTCGATCTTCTGAAGATGGGATCGCAGTATCCGACACTGAGCTTCGATCTCAGCCACTTGACGTTTGAGCCTTGCGACGGCTTGACGGGTGGAGCCCAGTTTGGCACCTGTCAACGTAGGGAAGGATCAACAACTAGACACCGGACAAGGAGCAATAGATTGGTACTTACGCAATTCAGAGCTCTGAGCTTTCTCGAGATCGGCGTCCCGGAGAGCATCATCCCGTTCTCGGATCATGCGATCGAGATCGGCCTGGATGGCATCGCGGCGTTTGCGAGTAATCCGCAGATCGGTGAGCGTCTGGAGAAGCGTCTGTCGCCCACTGTCTCGCTCGCTGGTTACCTTAGCCAGAGAACTCTTCTGTTCAGCGAGCTGTTTGGACACGCGACGATAACGCGACGATAGTCAGCAGAGGATATGCGGAGCATCGACCCAGAGCCGGAAGTGGCGGTACTGGCCGGCGGTGAAATGCATTGGACGTTTGAGAAGGCGCAGTTTGGGATGCGATCTGGGCCTCTGCGGTCTGCAGCGCGGCTTTGACCCGATCCAACGAGTTCTCGATCCTCTGGAGCAGATTTTCGGCGTCCGAGCGGCCCCGATCATCGGTATCACGCTGGACCAGGAGATCCAAGATCTCGTTGTGCGCGTGATCCATCTCCTGGGCCAGACGGTCGTTCTCAGACATGAGATTGTCCCGAAGCCCAGTGAGTCGATCCACAACCTCTTCGAGCTGCTGGATCTGAGTCTATTGTAAGTCTATTAGATCTTGAGAATCGGGATCGAGGGTCCGGACGGCACCCACCAGGGAGTCTCGGAGACGCACCAGTTCACTCTGTAGGTCGTGGACCTCAGCACCCGATCAACCTCTCGTCGCTCAAGTTGACGAATGTCTCGCACCTGCCGGAGAACGGTAATAGTCGATCGGCGTTGCGTAGCCACTGCAGTATCGCGATCCGCCTGCGCAGTTCGCAGTTCAGTCGTGAGTTGAGCTTAACGCAGGAGGCGGCTGTGTTGAAGTGGATTCTGAGAAAGGAGAGAGAAGGATGGGTCGTGACCTGATGGACAATATTGGACTCGGTCGTTTCTCCGAAGAGTGACCACTGGAGATCCGGTGGGACAGAAGAGGCGATCTCCGATCAGACACCAAAGGACTATGGATGCAAGTGGCGTACCTCCCCGATGGACATCAAGCGGATGCGGTGCCAGATCCAGCAGCAGCGTGATGCTAGAGGCCCAAGGAAGAAGAGCGAATCTGAATCCAAAAGGTAAGGCGATCTGGATCCAGGCTGACGACGATCTGGATCCCGGATCTCGGACCCCGGATCCCGACATGGCGATCGAGGACGATCTCAAGATCTACGATAGGATGATGGCGAACCCAGGTTGAAGAAGGTACCTCGAGATGGGTAAGAGTGCGAAGGACGTAAAGGCGGTGATAAGTGGTCGTCTGGCAGGTAGGAGGATAGCGACTTAGGATGGGACCATACTTAACCATAAACCAGACTCGAATTTGCATTGGAAACAACAAGTGCTTCATGCCCCGCGAAGAAGAGGAACTACATTATCCGCGCGCCGTGTTAGCAAGTTTAGGGATAAGTGTCCTAGTGTTGGTTATTAATATCTGGAAATATACATACCGGATCTAGCCACCTAGTGAAACACGCAAGGTGCAAGCCGTCAAGACTACGGACTGCGACAGTGACTCTGGGCTCAGTGGACCGGAGTCGGACGGCGATCTACGCCGGATCTACATTGTCGCCGCTAAGGAAAAGCTCAAACCCAGACGCCGCCACTGCAGGAACCGGATCAGGCCACGCCTGGCGAAACACCGCCACCGCGAGACCCCGATCCAGAACATCGCCGACCACATGGACGTGACACGTTCCAACGCTGCACGCGCTGAGACTCGCATCGTCACGACGATCTATATTGCTGGAAACGGCTGACGTGTCAGCGCTGTGGCATGAAGGTCCACCCGTCGGATCGCTGCCTCTTCGTATGCCGCGGGTGCGGCGAGATCCACGACGTCGGCAAGTGCCAGATGGAGGAGTTTTACAACTTGATCCGTCTGTGGTACGATCCAGCCAAGCACGGCGGCGTGCTGCCGGAAAGCGCCGCGAAGATGTTAAACTAGGACGCTCGTCTGGCTGGAAGCCAGGACGAGAGAGCGTTCCAATCTCTGCATCTTTGCATACGTCGAGAAGAGAACTGAAGTTAGTGAACGGAAGAACCCGATCGAGAAATACATATGATCTTCATGGAAAACATACCGGTGTTGTTGCAAGTCTTCGGAAGCCTGATGAGTTCGCGAGAGCTGACGCCGTCATGGCGCTCTACCTACACCCAGGAGAGATGCGTGGATACTGGAAATATCACGCACCCAGTATAGGGTTCAAGCAGGCCAAGACGGGAGGGAAGATCAACAACGAAAAAGCGGACTTACTATTAGATTCCGGCGCCGAGGTGTCCATTCTGGTTCCCGCCTTTGCTCGTAAGGTTGGGTGCTATGTGGATGAAAGTCAACGACAAGAGTGTGTTGGTATTGGAGAAGGCGTGTACGTGACGAAGGGACGTACCAAGATCAAGGTCACCTTGGCTGGAGCGCTGGTGTACTTCTTCGACGTGCGGGTAAGCGAGATGCCAGGCCAAGACGCGATCCTCGGCATGGATTTCATGGTGCCGGCGGGAATCCGCTTGGACTTGGCTAACGGGACGCTCTGCCTGCCCGACGAGGTCCGCATCCAGCTGTCCGGACGACGCCCGCTGTATGGCGAACACGTTCGCGCAGTTGGCTTGGACGGGCTCGAAGTGATAGACGCGGGCCAGAGCATCGAAGTGCCGCTGCGATCCAAGCCGTCAGAAACGTTGTGGATCATCCGGGGAGAACACTGGATTCCCACAGTGGTCGAAGAGCCTGGACGGCGACGGTACCTGAAGATCACCAACGACAGCGATCGGACGAGGTGTATACCCGCCCATACTCATGTCGGGATGTGGCTGACCGGAGATCGCGTGCCGAGGCGTCAAGGTTTCATCACTGTGGGGTCACGTCGGTACACCGAGTGGCAGAATCTGGTACTACAGGCTACCACGGACGCGACGAACGAGGAAGAAGATCCGATCGCGGAGTCGACGGAGCCGATGGTCGTTCGTCCGCAGCATGACACGCCGACGGGCATCCTACGACGACCCACAGGTCAAACGATCGTCAGCAGTCAGGTTGTAAGGACGCCCGACGTCTCATCGACGAGGAAGTATCTGGAGCGCAGGCTGTGCAAACGCATACACCAGAAGACCAGATCGACGAGCTGACAGCGGCTGACGACGAAGTCACCACAAACATGATGGAGGACGTACAGATCGAGCCATCAGCGGGCCTAATAGCGGGGTCGATGGATCGACTGACGATCGAGCAGGCCTGAGCGCGGAGGTGGCCGAGGCCGATCCGATCGGAGATCAGGCGGAAGCGAGGCCGATCACAAATGAGTCGAGACTGTCTGCTGTGGATCGACCCCTGGAAGATGATCAAGTCTGCATCAGCGAAGGGGACGAACTCTTCGCCGAGGATGTGGACGCGCAGATGGCGATCTTGCCGGAAGTGACGACGACGCCCGAGGATGTGAAGCTTGAAGACATCCGGATCGAGCACGAAGGCTGGAGCGCGCCGGAGGAGGAAGCGCGACTGAGGAAGATCCTCTGGAGCCGACAACACCTTCTGCTCGGAAAAGGGAACGCTCTGCCGCGCGAGGCGTCTACTGCGATATCGATACAGGGGACGCCAAGCCGGTGGCTCAGCGCGTGCGTCGAGTCGCGCCCCAATTCCGTGGTAAGCTGTTCGACTTGATCAAGGGTCTGCTCTCTGCCAAGATTATCAGGATGTCCAACTCTCCGTGGGCATCACCGATCGTGGTGATTATCAAGAAGAATGGGGTCGACATCAGGCTCTGCATCGACTACCGCGTCATGAACAGCCTGACGCGTCTCGCGGTGTAACCCGTGCCGCTGCTCATCGATCTGCTCGAAGACCTGGGCAAGGTGCTTTGGTACTGCTCACTGGATATGGCGAGCGGTTTCTGGGTCTGGAAATGACCGACCGGGCGCACCTGGTGTCGGCGTTCATCACGCCGTTTGGTCTCTTCGCATGGCTGCGTATGCCCTTTGGGCTGAAGAATGCGCCGCAGATTTATCAGCGGCTCCTGGACAACGCGCTGTATGGCCATCTTCGGATTCCAGACGGCGGCGACCAGTCAGGCATGACATATGCTTTCGAGACCTGTGTGCCGGACATGTACTCCGGATCGCCGGTGCTGGGACGTCGCTCGTACATCGACGACATTCTGGTGACCGCTGAATCCTGGGACGCCCTCTGCGACAAAGTAGATCGACTGCTGGACGCATGTGACCGTTGGAACTTGTCGATTAGCGTGGTGAAGAGCTCATGGGGCTGCCGCAAGGTAGATTAACTGGGACACCGTGTGTCAGCGGACGGCCCCGAAGCTCACCCGAAGAACCTGGAGACCCTGACGACTCTGCCGTTCCCGCGCACACTGCGATCGATGCAGTCCTTCCTCGGCAGCCTCAACTACTACAGTAGATTCATCGAGGACGTCGCGATCTACGCGTCGATCTTGTACGAGCTCGAGAAATGGACCAGAAGCCCGACCGAGTTGCTGGGGACGAGAAACAGATCGCCTCGGCGGACGAGACGGAGAAGTGGGATCGAGCTCGAGTAGCGTTCGAGATGCTGAAGAACAAGATCACAGACGCGCCAGTGCTCAGACACTTTGACCCAGATCGGACGCCGGTGATCGTCGTCTACGCGAGTGACTGGGCGATCCCTGCGGCCTTGATGCAAGAGCACGCCGGCACATACATGCCGGTAACGTTCACCAGTCGCACGTTGAAGGCCAATGAGTTGAACTACTGCACCGTTGAGAAAGAGATCTTGCCTCTTCTCCGGATACTGGACGTGTGTTACACCACGCTGGTCACGAGATCGATCAAGGTGCTGACGCGACACTCCACGCTGGCGTGGCTGGTGCGGTCGTCGGGCCTGCAGGGCCGGCTGGGCAACTGGGCAGCATTGCTTTCACCGTGGACGCTGGAGATCGTCAGGTGTACGCGAGGAGAGGACGAAATTCTGGGCGCCATTGCAGCAAGCATCACCTCTCGGGAGAACGTCGACTCGATCTTGTCGTCGATCGCTCCGAGGAAGCAGTCACGCCAATATGTCGCCGCAATCCCGCCTACAGTTGAACAAGGCGAGGAGTTGCTAGTCGTGAGTTTCGATGGATCAGCGCGTGTCAAACGCGGCTGAGGAGCATGCAGCGCTATCGTATGGAAGTTACCTGAGTGGATCGTGGTCGCAGCAGAGTCGAAGTACTTGCCGGACCTCACGGTAAACGAAGCAGAGTACCACGGGTTACTGCTGGCGTTCGACTTACTGTCCAGCCTGAACAGGGGACGTCTGATCGTCTGCGGCGACTCCAACCTGGTCATTCGACAGATGCGCGGCGAGATCGCGTGCAAGGCGCCCGGTTTAACGCCTCTGCGGCAGCGAGCGCTGGATCGTGGTCGTCTCACGAATTCCTGCATGTCAAGCGAGAATGGAATCAAAGCGTAGATCGGTTAGCAATCAACGGGCAACATGAGCAAACAGGCACCGTGATTACCTCGGAAGCCGATCGAGAGGACCTGATCGTTCTCAATCGACTGCCGGAGCTGCTGCTCCCGAAGGACGAGACGCCGAAGGTACGCGTAGCAGCCGCAACTCGATCACGGACGCGCCTCGCGAGCTCTCCGGAAGTGCTACAGTCAGACATCGTACGACGCATGAGAACGGATCGAATCCGGCAAGCACAAAACGAGGAGAAGTGGATCGAGGATATCAAGACGTACCTCGGTGGCGACCTGGAGAAGCTGAGTGCTGGAGAAGCGCGCTTTTGTGGCAAGATCGCCAACGACTACGAAGTCGACGAGAACGGGCTGCTCTTCTACTGCTCACACGCGAGAGGAGACGATGCTGACCGTGACCAAGTGCGAAGCTTGTAGTGCCGGAAGACCTGCAACAAGACGTACTCCATCACTACCACACAAGTCTGGAAGGCGGACACCAAGAAGTCGGAAGAACGTACCAACGAGTGAGATCGCGCTTCCATTGGCGCGGCTTGTTCAGGTGTGTGCAGCGCTATGTGGGACAATGTGTGGATTGTGAGATAGGGAAGGGACGTCCTACACTTCAAGGAGAGTCGCCAGGGAATATGCAGGCAACGTACCCATTTCAGTACATCGCGATGGACCACATCTCGTCTCTGCCGAAATCGCACAAGGGCAAGCTGCTTATCTGGGTTGACCTGTTTTCGGGTAACGTGTTGGCCAAAGCAAGCGCGTCGAGAACTGCGCAGACGATGACCGAGAACTACGAAGAATGTGTCTTTCGCCGATTCGGCGCGAGTGAAGTCATCCGACACGATCGGGAGCCAGACTTCATGTCTGACTTTTCCTCGCATTCAATCGCGTTGTGGGACAGCGACAACGTGCCACTATGGCGTATCGCTCTCAAGCCAATGGAACGGCTGAGCGGATGGTGCAGACGCTGACCAGATCGTTGAAGATGTACGTCACAGACATAAATCAGAAGGACTGGGACGAGTACGCGGAACGCTTGACGTTCGCCCTCAACACGGCGCATGACCGCATTCGCGGAGAGACGCCGTTCTACTTGATCCACGGGTGGGACGCAAGGCCCACCCTAGAGGCGACACTTCCGCTCGGTAGCACTCGACGCCGGGACTCGGAGCCGCGGCGATGGCGCTACAACATCCAGCGACAGTACGAACGGGCCCGAAAACACGTCAACGAAGCACTGCGCGAGGCGATCGCGGCGAGAGCAGATCGACACAACGAGGGTGTGCGTCCTCATGACATCAAGCCTGGTGACCAGGTGTGGCTATATCTGGATCGTGTCAAAGAAGGCTATGCCAGGAAACTGGCGCATATGTGGCACGGACCCTTCAGAGTCGCAGAGATGATCGATCAACATGCGGCAAGGCTGAAAACTGCTGGCACGGAGTACCGACTGTTTCCGATCGTGCACGTGACGAAGCTGAAGCTGGTTAAGACGTACTCGGACCGTCCGACCACTCTGCTGACAGACGATCAGGCAGATCGCGTGGACTTCGACGAGGGCCTGCTACCTGAAGACAGTTGAGAGCGTGAGCTGGACGAAGACGAGTTCGAGGTCGATCGGATCGCTGACGTACGCACACGACGCCGGACACGCTACGGCCGCGCCTTACGTGAATACCTGGTATAATGGAAGGGCTATGCTGAATCCTCATGGGTCGATGAAGCGGACCTGAACTGTGGTGCTCTGTTGAGAGACTTCGAGCGTGGACGGACTGGTCGCAACCGTTTCGAGGCGATACAGTCGCACGAGGAGTGAGCGGTGGAACATCTACGGTGGGCTGACCACTGTGGAGAAGCGAGAGGAAGAAAGACTTGCAGATAGGCTGCAGGGTGCAATGAGGAGGCGGAAACATGTTATGCGCGAAGTGGATCAACCGATCTGATATGCCAACCACGGCGGAAGGGTGGTAGGAGTAGATCGGGCCGGAAGAGATCTACAAAGAAGAAGAACAAGAGCAAACGGAGCGTTAGGACACGAACCTTTGGCAACAAGATCGCGTGGGATTATCAAGTGAGGGAGATCCACCCTGCTCATACTGCCGCTATGTGACGCTGGGGATGGACCTGAATGCGTAAAAGAGATCGTGGAAGAACGACGCTGATCTAAGCCGGAGTGGTGAGATTGCCAGCCAGGCGGGGAATTTGGTACGCCGGATGAGCAGCGTGATCGTCACGGTAGTCATTGCGCCACCGATCGGCACGGTCCGTGGAAGCTAAGGCGTCGAGCTGATCGGCGTGGTTGCCATGAGATTCTGAGCCGGGGTACCACGCCCCAGCTTCACCATGACGCGGGAAATGGAGAGAAAGGGTCCAGCAGCAGATCAAGATCGCAGTGGCCGCTCAGCATACCAGTTAACACTTGCTGGAGGAACGTCTTTCACCGCGCAATAGCACGAGATCGACGCTGTTTGCGGTGGGTATACACTGCGGCGAGGTAACGACTCGATCTGCACGTAGCAATGCTAATCGGAAAGGCGTGAGTGGAATCACAGTACACACGGAGGTACTCGCTCTCGTAGGAGGAGTAAATTTCCGCAATGAACACAAACCAGCCTTCCAGACGGAAGGTGAGCGGGCGAGGCCGGTTCGCAAGCACTTCCCAGGGTCGCGCGGCCTCCAGACGCCGCACGCTGGTTTCAGTGATCAGATCTTCATCCCAGTCTTGCGCGGGTGGAACCCGACTGCGGGCGGGAAACAACCACTCGAGAGGCTTGGAAAACTGGTGGAAGAGGAGATCGTGATCCATCTCCACGATGCAGGTCTGATGGATGTCGGCGATTAACCACGGGAATACATCGCGAGCCTGACGAGAGCTCCGGCCACGGTAGCTGGGAATCCATTCTCCCCGGGAGACCCGTGTGGGAGGCAAAGCGACCTATGCCGCGTCAGATAGCGGGTCGAGGGGCTCCCGAGACGCATGGCTGACAGAAGAGTTGTCAGCCTCTTCCTCGCTGCTACTGCCGGAACCACCGGAGCCACCGGAACTGCTGGAAGTGCCATCGTCAGAGCCACCGTCTGGGGGCGGTCCCGAGCCTGAGCCAGGCGCCCGAGAGGACAAATGACCTTGATCACGCACCGCCAAGCCACCGGAAGCCCGGGAAGCGTCGGATCCACGAGAGGAGCGACTGTTCGCGGATGACGAAGTGACACTGGATCGGCGGTGAGTGGATCGAGACCGAGATAAGGCGGCGAAGAACCCATCATCCTCGCTATCCGAAGGGGCACGGGAAGGAGATGGAGGTTCCGAAGCCTGATTACACGAAGCGGCTGCGGCGGACAAGATATCGATCGAACGACGAGAGGAAGCTCGAGTGGATGATGCACGAATGGCCGCCCGAGGGCACTTCGACGGTCGAGGAGATCGAGGCGGCGAATGGCTAGGAAAACGGCGACGTTTGCGGTAAGCAGGTCGTACCGGGGCCGGTGCGCCACTGGTGGAGGCGCCCGGAGTAATCAATGACGCAATACCGGCGGGTCGATCGCGCGCATGATCGCGTTCAGCACAAACTACGCCCACCTCAGTCACGCGCTGGTCCAGCTGGCGCCGTAAATTGTCGCGATCGGTCGTAAATGTGGCCACCTCTGCCGCATACCTTTTACGCACTGATTCTGAGTCCTTCGCTGTGGCTAGGCGCTTCTCGAGACGCGCGATCTGGTTCCGAGCAGAAGTTATGTGCGCGCCTGTGAAGCAAAAGAGGTTAGCCTGAAGACGACCCCTACAATTGACGAAAAGAGCACCTACCAGTAGGTTCCAACTCAGCCCGCGCCTGATCGCGTTGTTGAGTAGCCTGCTGAGCCTTCTTCGACGTAGCAGTGAGCTCCTGTCTCAGGAGAGAGATTACCTCTTCCAGATTACGACACTCGGTCACGCAAGCTGCAAGAATGGTGTCGGCGCGCTTCCCACGATGCGCGCAAGTCGATTTCAGCTCCTCGATCTTCTGTCTTTTCGCTGAGACGATTCATCTCCTCTTGGGCAGCCTTGTGAGACTTGGTGGACTCCAGGAGCTCAGCTGCAACCCGCGCGTCCGTTTCTTTGTCGCCGCTGTGTTCGAGCGTGCTTGTGACAACTGGGCCTACAACGCGAGTAGGCGCTTCGAAACGTCGGGCGGAGCCACGCCACCAGGCCCCAGAGACCTCGTCGCGGCCAATTGCGCCTCCAGGTTACCAACGCGATCGTGGGACTCTCGGACCGCTTCGTCGTAACGCAGTTGCAGATCGTGATACCGAAGGCGGCAGGCCTCCATCTCTCTCGAATTGTCCAGACGCTCCTGCAGCGCGTTGAGGCAGTCTGCGAGCTCACCGCGCACACCCTCCAACTAGTGGCGCACGAGATCATACTTGCGCTGGCAAAAGAGTACAAAAGGGGAAGCTGCGTTCGCCGTGTCGGCCAGCTGACGGTCCAAGTCGGTCGCTCGAGCACGAGAAGCTAAGTAAGCACGCTGCAGGACCGCGTGGCTCTCGCGCAACTCCTGCAACTCCTCGGTCTGATCCACGGAGAGCTGAAGCGCGCACATCCGCCAGGCGAACTTCGCGTCCCGCAACATCCGCGGTGGGGACAACCACAAGAGGCTGCTCCGGCATGGGCTCGGGAGAGAACCCACCTGCAGTGAGATCCACGGCAGCACCTCGCTGGGAGCCGGTGGGACCTGAGGGCGGCCAGGAGAGCGGGATCCATCGGGTGAATGCCGAGCCTGAGCTGCAAGGCACCAACGCAAGGGAGATCAGAGACGGCAAGGAAGTCAAGTGATAGCATGCGAGCGTACCGGAAGAGAACATGCTGGGGTGCCGAGAGGACGCCGCTGAAAGTTGGTGTGTGGGTCGCGACAGTTGTGCTGTCGGAGTTTACACAGGGGACGATTGTGGTGAAGCGCCCGTTAAGTTTTGGCAGCTTGGGCTGAGTGATGGATATTGACTCGATCTGACCAGGCGGGTTCGGGGTGAAGCTGGAGCGACCTCGTCCCAGAGAAGGATGCGATCGGGTCGCCGCCAGCTAGATCGGATCGTTACCGCGTGGATCGGATCGGCTTGGGACGGGAGATCGGATGTACGATCCTCCTGAGAACGCCCTGGAATCATCATGTACAGATCAGCTGATTTGTACCCAAGTTCGGTAAAGTACGATTGGACCTTGAAGTACCGGATCGGTAATCATAGGATACGCAAGGTAGTGGGTCTGAAGGACTTAAGTAATAACAGAGTGAATTTTGCCTTGTCAACAACAAGTACCTTGGACTTCGATACTGTAGCGGGAAATTGCAGTGGCTCATACATTAATCAACTTAAAACTACCAAATACACGTGTCGATCGCCGGAGTTAGCAGCTTGACCGGCCCGACTGTTGTCGATCTCGCCCTCGACTCCCCCGCTATAGGAAGCGGTCAAGCCTCGCAAGAAAAGGTCTATTCACCCTACGTAAAGGAAACCCACACCCAAGTCGATCAAGCCCAAGATCGACGACCTACCTGGCGCGTAGCCTGAAGAATTCCACGCTACACCAACCCCCACCGTCCTGCGCCTCGCCAAGGCGGAACCAACCGCAGGCCAAGTTTCCCTTCAAGTCCACCAGAGGAGTGTAACCAGCCCCACCGACGGGTCCACAAGGTGAGCCCTCAGCAACCCCACGGTTATTGGAGTACCCCCTCCGTTAGTCGGCATTCTCGGGCACTGTGTGTGAGACCGGATCGCAACGCGGTTTTGCGATACCCACTCCACTACATGGCTACATCAGCCGATAATATGATGGACCGGCCTTGTCTGCGGCCAAAACTGCGATGTTCCATCGGTGGCTGGTCCAGGGGATGCAGACGGTGTGACAAAGGTTTTGCATCAGGCAACGAGCGTTCGTTTGCAGTACATAGTTGACACAGGGGCACCAGACCTGGTAGTGATTACGCAAGAAGAGATAAGTCCGGATGACAACGCACCGACTCTGTGCTCAACGAACATTTCGAGCAAAGATTTGACGAACGACCCAGAAGCTCAAGATACCACGATCAACGTGAAAGACCCTGTACCGAGGGTTCACTCGGAATTTAGTGGTGGCACCACCAGAGTATCGATTTCATTCACGGCTACATCCGGGGCATATGGCCCGGTGAGGATTTGGTTCGTATGAACACTTCTTTGTCTCATACGACGCCCCCACGCGACTACCGAGGGTTCGCCGTGTCATTCGATGGATCAGCAAATTCCAGAGAGTACCGTGGGCATGGCAGTTGCTCGTGGACATTATGGAGACTTCCCGACTGGAGGATAGTAATCGCTGCGAACGCTTACCTATCGTCAACTACGCTAAACACGCTGAGTACACTGGTATGAATAACGGTATCAAGGCTACTATTGCGTATGGGGCAAAGGATTTGATCATCGTTGGTAACTCAAGGCTCGAGGCACGATGGGAGAAATCGATTTCGGGCGACGCCTTCTTAGGAACTGCCCATCTCCCTTTCCATCCTACCATCCGTTACGCTGACACAGAGCCCTCACTACCAAGTTGTCAGTTAATATTGGTGTAGCCATATCAGGTACGATGGCAGAAATCGGTTTCGGGCGACGTCTTGGTAAGAACTGCCCATCTTCCTTCCAATGCTACTGTTCGTTGCAGCTGAGAAAGAACCTTCACTTCGAAGGTATCCGCTAAAGTGTATGTACCCATATCTCCTACCATCCGTTACGCTGACACAGAGCCCTCACTACCAAGTTGTCAGTTATAGTGGGTGTAGCCATATCAGGTACGATGGCAGAAAACGGTTTCGGGCGACGCCTTCGTAAGAATTGCCCATCTTCCTTCCAATGCTACTGTTCGTTGCAGCTGAGAAAGAACCTTCACTTCGAAGGTATCCGCTAAAGTGTATGTACCCATATCTCCTACCATCCGTTACGCTGACACAGAGCCCTCACTACCAAGTTGTCAGTTAATGTTGGTGTAGCCATATCAGGTACGATGGCAGAAAACGGTTTCGGGCGACGCCATCGTAAGAACTGCCCATCTCCCTTTCAATCCTACCATCCGTTGCGCTGACACAGAGCCCTCACTACCAAGTTGTCAGTTAATATTGGTGTAGCCATATCAGGTACGATGGCAGAAATCGGTTTCGGGTGACGTCTGGGTAAGAACTGCCCATCTCCCTTTCAATCCTACCATCCGTTACGCTGACACAGAGCCCTCACTACCAAGTTGTCAGTTAATGTTGGTGTAGCCATATCAGGTACGATGGCAGAAAACGGTTTCGGGCGACGCCTTCGTAAGAATTGCTCATCTTCCTTCCAATGCTACTGTTCGTTGCAGCTGAGAAAGAACCTTCACTTCGAAGGTATCCGCTAAAGTGTATGTACCCATATCTTCTACCATCCGTTACGCTGACACAGAGCCCTCACTACCAAGTTGTCAGTTAATATTGGTGTAGCCATATCAGGTACGATGGCAGAAATCGGTTTCGGGCGACGCCTTCGTAAGAACTGCCCATCTCCCTTTCAATCCTACCATCCGTTACGCTGACACAGAGCCCTCACTACCAAGTTGTCAGTTAATGTTGGTGTAGCCATATCAGGTACGATGGCAGAAAACGGTTTCGGGCGACGCCTTCGTAAGAATTGCCCATCTTCCTTCCAATGCTACTGTTCGTTGCAGCTGAGAAAGAACCTTCACTTCGAAGGTATCCGCTAAAGTGTATGTAACCATATCTCCTACCATCCGTTACGCTGACACAGAGCCCTCACTACCAAGTTGTCAGTTAATATTGGTGTAGCCATATCAGGTACGATGGCAGAAATCGGTTTCGGGCGACGCCTTCGTAAGAACTGCCCATCTCCCTTTCAATCCTACCATCCGTTACGCTGACACAGAGCCCTCACTACCAAGTTGTCAGTTAATATTGGTGTAGCCATATCAGGTACGATGGCAGAAATCGGTTTCGGGCGACGTCTTGGTAAGAACTGCCCATCTTCCTTCCAATGCTACTGTTCGTTGCAGCTGAGAAAGAACCTTCACTTCGAAGGTATCCGCTAAAGTGTATGTACCCATATCTCCTACCATCCGTTACGCTGACACAGAGCCCTCACTACCAAGTTGTCAGTTATAGTGGGTGTAGCCATATCAGGTACGATGGCAGAAAACGGTTTCGGGCGACGCCATCGTAAGAACTGCCCATCTCCCTTTCAATCCTACCATCCGTTACGCTGACACAGAGCCCTCACTACCAAGTTGTCAGTTAATATTGGTGTAGCCATATCAGGTACGATGGCAGAAATCGGTTTCGGGCGACGTCTTGGTAAGAACTGCCCATCTTCCTTCCAATGCTATTGTTCGTTGCAGCTGAGAAAGAACCTTCACTTCGAAGGTATCCGCTAAAGTGTATGTACCCATATCTCCTACCATCCGTTACGCTGACACAGAGCCCTCACTACCAAGTTGTCAGTTAATGTGGGTGTAGCCATATCAGGTACGATGGCAGAAAACGGTTTCGGGCGACGCCTTCGTAAGAATTGCCCATCTTCCTTCCAATGCTACTGTTCGTTGCAGCTGAGAAAGAACCTTCACTTCGAAGGTATCCGCTAAAGTGTATGTACCCATATCTCCTACCATCCGTTACGCTGACACAGAGCCCTCACTACCAAGTTGTCAGTTAATGTTGGTGTAGCCATATCAGGTACGATGGCAGAAAACGGTTTCGGGCGACGCCATCGTAAGAACTGCCCATCTCCCTTTCAATCCTACCATCCGTTGCGCTGACACAGAGCCCTCACTACCAAGTTGTCAGTTAATATTGGTGTAGCCATATCAGGTACGATGGCAGAAATCGGTTTCGGGCGACGCCTTCGTAAGAACTGCCCATCTCCCTTTCAATCCTACCATCCGTTACGCTGACACAGAGCCCTCACTACCAAGTTGTCAGTTAATGTTGGTGTAGCCATATCAGGTACGATGGCAGAAAACGGTTTCGGGCGACGCCTTCGTAAGAATTGCCCATCTTCCTTCCAATGCTACTGTTCGTTGCAGCTGAGAAAGAACCTTCACTTCGAAGGTATCCGCTAAAGTGTATGTACCCATATCTCCTACCATCCGTTACGCTGACACAGAGCCCTCACTACCAAGTTGTCAGTTAATATTGGTGTAGCCATATCAGGTACGATGGCAGAAAACGGTTTCGGGCGACGCCATCGTAAGAACTGCCCATCTCCCTTTCAATCCTACCATCCGTTACGCTGACACAGAGCCCTCACTACCAAGTTGTCAGTTAATATTGGTGTAGCCATATCAGGTACGATGGCAGAAAACGGTTTCGGGCGACGCCATCGTAAGAACTGCCCATCTCCCTTTCAATCCTACCATCCGTTGCGCTGACACAGAGCCCTCACTACCAAGTTGTCAGTTAATATTGGTGTAGCCATATCAGGTACGATGGCAGAAATCGGTTTCGGGCGACGCCTTCGTAAGAACTGCCCATCTCCCTTTCAATCCTACCATCCGTTACGCTGACACAGAGCCCTCACTACCAAGTTGTCAGTTAATGTTGGTGTAGCCATATCAGGTACGATGGCAGAAAACGGTTTCGGGCGACGCCTTCGTAAGAATTGCCCATCTTCCTTCCAATGCTACTGTTCGTTGCAGCTGAAAAAGAACCTTCACTTCGAAGGTATCCGCTAAAGTGTATGTAACCATATCTCCTACCATCCGTTACGCTGACACAGAGCCCTCACTACCAAGTTGTCAGTTAATGTTGGTGTAGCCATATCAGGTACGATGGCAGAAAACGGTTTCGGGCGACGCCTTCGTAAGAACTGCCCATCTCCCTTTCAATCCTACCATCCGTTACGCTGACACAGAGCCCTCACTACCAAGTTGTCAGTTAATGTTGGTGTAGCCATATCAGGTACGATGGCAGAAAACGGTTTCGGGCGACGCCTTCGTAAGAATTGCCCATCTTCCTTCCAATGCTACTGTTCGTTGCAGCTGAAAAAGAACCTTCACTTCGAAGGTATCCGCTAAAGTGTATGTACCCATATCTCCTACCATCCGTTACGCTGACACAGAGCCCTCACTACCAAGTTGTCAGTTAATGTTGGTGTAGCCATATCAGGTACGATGGCAGAAAACGGTTTCGGGCGACGCCTTCGTAAGAATTGCCCATCTTCCTTCCAATGCTACTGTTCGTTGCAGCTGAGAAAGAACCTTCACTTCGAAGGTATCCGCTAAAGTGTATGTAACCATATCTCCTACCATCCGTTACGCTGACACAGAGCCCTCACTACCAAGTTGTCAGTTATAGTGGGTGTAGCCATATCAGGTACGATGGCAGAAATCGGTTTCGGGCGACGCCTTCGTAAGAACTGCCCATCTCCCTTTCAATCCTACCATCCGTTACGCTGACACAGAGCCCTCACTACCAAGTTGTCAGTTAATATTGGTGTAGCCATATCAGGTACGATGGCAGAAATCGGTTTCGGGCGACGTCTTGGTAAGAACTGCCCATCTTCCTTCCAATGCTACTGTTCGTTGCAGCTGAGAAAGAACCTTCACTTCGAAGGTATCCGCTAAAGTGTATGTACCCATATCTCCTACCATCCGTTACGCTGACACAGAGCCCTCACTACCAAGTTGTCAGTTAATGTTGGTGTAGCCATATCAGGTACGATGGCAGAAAACGGTTTCGGGCGACGCCTTCGTAAGAATTGCCCATCTTCCTTCCAATGCTACTGTTCGTTGCAGCTGAGAAAGAACCTTCACTTCGAAGGTATCCGCTAAAGTGTATGTACCCATATCTCCTACCATCCGTTACGCTGACACAGAGCCCTCAATACCAAGTTGTCAGTTAATGTTGGTGTAGCCATATCAGGTACGATGGCAGAAAACGGTTTCGGGCGACGCCTTCGTAAGAATTGCCCATCTTCCTTCCAATGCTACTGTTCGTTGCAGCTGAGAAAGAACCTTCACTTCGAAGGTATCCGCTAAAGTGTATGTACCCATATCTCCTACCATCCGTTACGCTGACACAGAGCCCTCACTACCAAGTTGTCAGTTATAGTGGGTGTAGCCATATCAGGTACGATGGCAGAAAACGGTTTCGGGCGACGCCTTCGTAAGAACTGCCCATCTCCCTTTCAATCCTACCATCCGTTACGCTGACACAGAGCCCTCACTACCAAGTTGTCAGTTAATATTGGTGTAGCCATATCAGGTACGATGGCAGAAATCGGTTTCGGGCGACGCCTTCGTAAGAATTGCCCATCTTCCTTCCAATGCTACTGTTCGTTGCAGCTGAGAAAGAACCTTCACTTCGAAGGTATCCGCTAAAGTGTATGTACCCATATCTCCTACCATCCGTTACGCTGACACAGAGCCCTCACTACCAAGTTGTCAGTTAATGTTGGTGTAGCCATATCAGGTACGATGGCAGAAAACGGTTTCGGGCGACGCCTTCGTAAGAATTGCCCATCTTCCTTCCAATGCTACTGTTCGTTGCAGCTGAGAAAGAACCTTCACTTCGAAGGTATCCGCTAAAGTGTATGTAACCATATCTCCTACCATCCGTTACGCTGACACAGAGCCCTCACTACCAAGTTGTCAGTTATAGTGGGTGTAGCCATATCAGGTACGATGGCAGAAATCGGTTTCGGGCGACGCCTTCGTAAGAACTGCCCATCTCCCTTTCAATCCTACCATCCGTTACGCTGACACAGAGCCCTCACTACCAAGTTGTCAGTTAATATTGGTGTAGCCATATCAGGTACGATGGCAGAAATCGGTTTCGGGCGACGTCTTGGTAAGAACTGCCCATCTTCCTTCCAATGCTACTGTTCGTTGCAGCTGAGAAAGAACCTTCACTTCGAAGGTATCCGCTAAAGTGTATGTACCCATATCTCCTACCATCCGTTACGCTGACACAGAGCCCTCACTACCAAGTTGTCAGTTATAGTGGGTGTAGCCATATCAGGTACGATGGCAGAAAACGGTTTCGGGCGACGCCTTCGTAAGAACTGCCCATCTCCCTTTCAATCCTACCATCCGTTACGCTGACACAGAGCCCTCACTACCAAGTTGTCAGTTAATATTGGTGTAGCCATATCAGGTACGATGGCAGAAATCGGTTTCGGGCGACGCCTTCGTAAGAATTGCCCATCTTCCTTCCAATGCTACTGTTCGTTGCAGCTGAGAAAGAACCTTCACTTCGAAGGTATCCGCTAAAGTGTATGTACCCATATCTCCTACCATCCGTTACGCTGACACAGAGCCCTCACTACCAAGTTGTCAGTTAATGTTGGTGTAGCCATATCAGGTACGATGGCAGAAAACGGTTTCGGGCGACGCCTTCGTAAGAATTGCCCATCTTCCTTCCAATGCTACTGTTCGTTGCAGCTGAGAAAGAACCTTCACTTCGAAGGTATCCGCTAAAGTGTATGTAACCATATCTCCTACCATCCGTTACGCTGACACAGAGCCCTCACTACCAAGTTGTCAGTTATAGTGGGTGTAGCCATATCAGGTACGATGGCAGAAATCGGTTTCGGGCGACGCCTTCGTAAGAACTGCCCATCTCCCTTTCAATCCTACCATCCGTTACGCTGACACAGAGCCCTCACTACCAAGTTGTCAGTTAATATTGGTGTAGCCATATCAGGTACGATGGCAGAAATCGGTTTCGGGCGACGTCTTGGTAAGAACTGCCCATCTTCCTTCCAATGCTACTGTTCGTTGCAGCTGAGAAAGAACCTTCACTTCGAAGGTATCCGCTAAAGTGTATGTACCCATATCTCCTACCATCCGTTACGCTGACACAGAGCCCTCACTACCAAGTTGTCAGTTATAGTGGGTGTAGCCATATCAGGTACGATGGCAGAAAACGGTTTCGGGCGACGCCTTCGTAAGAATTGCCCATCTTCCTTCCAATGCTACTGTTCGTTGCAGCTGAGAAAGAACCTTCACTTCGAAGGTATCCGCTAAAGTGTATGTACCCATATCTCCTACCATCCGTTACGCTGACACAGAGCCCTCACTACCAAGTTGTCAGTTATAGTGGGTGTAGCCATATCAGGTACGATGGCAGAAAACGGTTTCGGGCGACGCCTTCGTAAGAATTGCCCATCTTCCTTCCAATGCTACTGTTCATTGCAGCTGAGAAAGAACCTTCACTTCGAAGGTATCCGCTAAAGTGTATGTACCCATATCTCCTACCATCCGTTACGCTGACACAGAGCCCTCACTACCAAGTTGTCAGTTATAGTGGGTGTAGCCATATCAGGTACGATGGCAGAAAACGGTTTCGGGCGACGCCTTCGTAAGAATTGCCCATCTTCCTTCCAATGCTACTGTTCGTTGCAGCTGAGAAAGAACCTTCACTTCGAAGGTATCCGCTAAAGTGTATGTACCCATATCTCCTACCATCCGTTACGCTGACACAGAGCCCTCACTACCAAGTTGTCAGTTATAGTGGGTGTAGCCATATCAGGTACGATGGCAGAAAACGGTTTCGGGCGACGCCTTCGTAAGAACTGCCCATCTCCCTTTCAATCCTACCATCCGTTACGCTGACACAGAGCCCTCACTACCAAGTTGTCAGTTATAGTGGGTGTAGCCATATCAGGTACGATGGCAGAAAACGGTTTCGGGCGACGCCTTCGTAAGAATTGCCCATCTTCCTTCCAATGCTACTGTTCGTTGCAGCTGAGAAAGAACCTTCACTTCGAAGGTATCCGCTAAAGTGTATGTACCCATATCTCCTACCATCCGTTACGCTGACACAGAGCCCTCACTACCAAGTTGTCAGTTATAGTGGGTGTAGCCATATCAGGTACGATGGCAGAAAACGGTTTCGGGCGACGCCTTCGTAAGAATTGCCCATCTTCCTTCCAATGCTACTGTTCGTTGCAGCTGAGAAAGAACCTTCACTTCGAAGGTATCCGCTAAAGTGTATGTACCCATATCTCCTACCATCCGTTACGCTGACACAGAGCCCTCAATACCAAGTTGTCAGTTAATGTTGGTGTAGCCATATCAGGTACGATGGCAGAAAACGGTTTCGGGCGACGCCTTCGTAAGAATTGCCCATCTTCCTTCCAATGCTACTGTTCGTTGCAGCTGAGAAAGAACCTTCACTTCGAAGGTATCCGCTAAAGTGTATGTACCCATATCTCCTACCATCCGTTACGCTGACACAGAGCCCTCACTACCAAGTTGTCAGTTATAGTGGGTGTAGCCATATCAGGTACGATGGCAGAAAACGGTTTCGGGCGACGCCTTCGTAAGAACTGCCCATCTTCCTTCCAATGCTACTGTTCGTTGCAGCTGAGAAAGAACCTTCACTTCGAAGGTATCCGCTAAAGTGTATGTACCCATATCTCCTACCATCCGTTACGCTGACACAGAGCCCTCACTACCAAGTTGTCAGTTATAGTGGGTGTAGCCATATCAGGTACGATGGCAGAAAACGGTTTCGGGCGACGCCTTCGTAAGAATTGCCCATCTTCCTTCCAATGCTACTGTTCGTTGCAGCTGAGAAAGAACCTTCACTTCGAAGGTATCCGCTAAAGTGTATGTACCCATATCTCCTACCATCCGTTACGCTGACACAGAGCCCTCAATACCAAGTTGTCAGTTAATGTTGGTGTAGCCATATCAGGCACGATGGCAGAAAACGGTTTCGGGCGACGCCTTCGTAAGAATTGCCCATCTTCCTTCCAATGCTACTGTTCGTTGCAGCTGAGAAAGAACCTTCACTTCGAAGGTATCCGCTAAAGTGTATGTACCCATATCTCCTACCATCCGTTACGCTGACACAGAGCCCTCACTACCAAGTTGTCAGTTATAGTGGGTGTAGCCATATCAGGTACGATGGCAGAAAACGGTTTCGGGCGACGCCTTCGTAAGAACTGCCCATCTCCCTTTCAATCCTACCATCCGTTACGCTGACACAGAGCCCTCACTACCAAGTTGTCAGTTAATATTGGTGTAGCCATATCAGGTACGATGGCAGAAATCGATTTCGGGCGACGCCTTCGTAAGAATTGCCCATCTTCCTTCCAATGCTACTGTTCGTTGCAGCTGAGAAAGAACCTTCACTTCGAAGGTATCCGCTAAAGTGTATGTACCCATATCTCCTACCATCCGTTACGCTGACACAGAGCCCTCAATACCAAGTTGTCAGTTATAGTGGGTGTAGCCATATCAGGTACGATGGCAGAAAACGGTTTCGGGCGACGCCTTCGTAAGAATTGCCCATCTTCCTTCCAATGCTACTGTTCGTTGCAGCTGAGAAAGAACCTTCACTTCGAAGGTATCCGCTAAAGTGTATGTACCCATATCTCCTACCATCCGTTACGCTGACACAGAGCCCTCACTACCAAGTTGTCAGTTATAGTGGGTGTAGCCATATCAGGTACGATGGCAGAAAACGGTTTCGGGCGACGCCTTCGTAAGAACTGCCCATCTCCCTTTCAATCCTACCATCCGTTACGCTGACACAGAGCCCTCACTACCAAGTTGTCAGTTAATATTGGTGTAGCCATATCAGGTACGATGGCAGAAAACGGTTTCGGGCGACGCCTTCGTAAGAATTGCCCATCTTCCTTCCAATGCTACTGTTCGTTGCAGCTGAGAAAGAACCTTCACTTCGAAGGTATCCGCTAAAGTGTATGTACCCATATCTCCTACCATCCGTTACGCTGACACAGAGCCCTCACTACCAAGTTGTCAGTTATAGTGGGTGTAGCCATATCAGGTACGATGGCAGAAAACGGTTTCGGGCGACGCCTTCGTAAGAATTGCCCATCTTCCTTCCAATGCTACTGTTCGTTGCAGCTGAGAAAGAACCTTCACTTCGAAGGTATCCGCTAAAGTGTATGTACCCATATCTCCTACCATCCGTTACGCTGACACAGAGCCCTCAATACCAAGTTGTCAGTTAATGTTGGTGTAGCCATATCAGGTACGATGGCAGAAAACGGTTTCGGGCGACGCCTTCGTAAGAATTGCCCATCTTCCTTCCAATGCTACTGTTCGTTGCAGCTGAGAAAGAACCTTCACTTCGAAGGTATCCGCTAAAGTGTATGTACCCATATCTCCTACCATCCGTTACGCTGACACAGAGCCCTCAATACCAAGTTGTCAGTTAATGTTGGTGTAGCCATATCAGGTACGATGGCAGAAAACGGTTTCGGGCGACGCCTTCGTAAGAATTGCCCATCTTCCTTCCAATGCTACTGTTCGTTGCAGCTGAGAAAGAACCTTCACTTCGAAGGTATCCGCTAAAGTGTATGTACCCATATCTCCTACCATCCGTTACGCTGACACAGAGCCCTCACTACCAAGTTGTCAGTTATAGTGGGTGTAGCCATATCAGGTACGATGGCAGAAAACGGTTTCGGGCGACGCCTTCGTAAGAACTGCCCATCTCCCTTTCAATCCTACCATCCGTTACGCTGACACAGAGCCCTCACTACCAAGTTGTCAGTTAATATTGGTGTAGCCATATCAGGTACGATGGCAGAAATCGGTTTCGGGCGACGCCTTCGTAAGAATTGCCCATCTTCCTTCCAATGCTACTGTTCGTTGCAGCTGAGAAAGAACCTTCACTTCGAAGGTATCCGCTAAAGTGTATGTACCCATATCTCCTACCATCCGTTACGCTGACACAGAGCCCTCACTACCAAGTTGTCAGTTAATGTTGGTGTAGCCATATCAGGTACGATGGCAGAAAACGGTTTCGGGCGACGCCTTCGTAAGAATTGCCCATCTTCCTTCCAATGCTACTGTTCGTTGCAGCTGAGAAAGAACCTTCACTTCGAAGGTATCCGCTAAAGTGTATGTAACCATATCTCCTACCATCCGTTACGCTGACACAGAGCCCTCACTACCAAGTTGTCAGTTAATATTGGTGTAGCCATATCAGGTACGATGGCAGAAATCGATTTCGGGCGACGCCTTCGTAAGAACTGCCCATCTCCCTTTCAATCCTACCATCCGTTACGCTGACACAGAGCCCTCACTACCAAGTTGTCAGTTAATATTGGTGTAGCCATATCAGGTACGATGGCAGAAATCGGTTTCGGGCGACGCCTTCGTAAGAACTGCCCATCTCCCTTTCAATCCTACCATCCGTTACGCTGACACAGAGCCCTCACTACCAAGTTGTCAGTTAATGTTGGTGTAGCCATATCAGGTGCGATGGCAGAAAACGGTTTCGGGCGACGCCTTCGTAAGAATTGCCCATCTTCCTTCCAATGCTACTGTTCGTTGCAGCTGAGAAAGAACCTTCACTTCGAAGGTATCCGCTAAAGTGTATGTACCCATATCTCCTACCATCCGTTACGCTGACACAGAGCCCTCACTACCAAGTTGTCAGTTAATGTTGGTGTAGCCATATCAGGTACGATGGCAGAAAACGGTTTCGGGCGACGCCTTCGTAAGAATTGCCCATCTTCCTTCCAATGCTACTGTTCGTTGCAGCTGAGAAAGAACCTTCACTTCGAAGGTATCCGCTAAAGTGTATGTAACCATATCTCCTACCATCCGTTACGCTGACACAGAGCCCTCACTACCAAGTTGTCAGTTAATATTGGTGTAGCCATATCAGGTACGATGGCAGAAATCGATTTCGGGCGACGCCTTCGTAAGAACTGCCCATCTCCCTTTCAATCCTACCATCCGTTACGCTGACACAGAGCCCTCACTACCAAGTTGTCAGTTAATATTGGTGTAGCCATATCAGGTACGATGGCAGAAATCGGTTTCGGGCGACGCCTTCGTAAGAACTGCCCATCTCCCTTTCAATCCTACCATCCGTTACGCTGACACAGAGCCCTCACTACCAAGTTGTCAGTTAATGTTGGTGTAGCCATATCAGGTGCGATGGCAGAAAACGGTTTCGGGCGACGCCTTCGTAAGAATTGCCCATCTTCCTTCCAATGCTACTGTTCGTTGCAGCTGAGAAAGAACCTTCACTTCGAAGGTATCCGCTAAAGTGTATGTACCCATATCTCCTACCATCCGTTACGCTGACACAGAGCCCTCACTACCAAGTTGTCAGTTAATGTTGGTGTAGCCATATCAGGTACGATGGCAGAAAACGGTTTCGGGCGACGCCTTCGTAAGAATTGCCCATCTTCCTTCCAATGCTACTGTTCGTTGCAGCTGAGAAAGAACCTTCACTTCGAAGGTATCCGCTAAAGTGTATGTAACCATATCTCCTACCATCCGTTACGCTGACACAGAGCCCTCACTACCAAGTTGTCAGTTATAGTGGGTGTAGCCATATCAGGTACGATGGCAGAAATCGATTTCGGGCGACGCCTTCGTAAGAACTGCCCATCTCCCTTTCAATCCTACCATCCGTTACGCTGACACAGAGCCCTCACTACCAAGTTGTCAGTTAATATTGGTGTAGCCATATCAGGTACGATGGCAGAAAACGGTTTCGGGCGACGCCTTCGTAAGAATTGCCCATCTTCCTTCCAATGCTACTGTTCGTTGCAGCTGAGAAAGAACCTTCACTTCGAAGGTATCCGCTAAAGTGTATGTACCCATATCTCCTACCATCCGTTACGCTGACACAGAGCCCTCACTACCAAGTTGTCAGTTATAGTGGGTGTAGCCATATCAGGTACGATGGCAGAAATCGGTTTCGGGCGACGCCTTCGTAAGAACTGCCCATCTTCCTTCCAATGCTACTGTTCGTTGCAGCTGAGAAAGAACCTTCACTTCGAAGGTATCCGCTAAAGGTTATGTACCCATATCTCCTACCATCCGTTACGCTGACACAGAGCCCTCAATACCAAGTTGTCAGTTAATATTGGTGTAGCCATGTCAGACACGATGGCAGAAATCGATTTCGGGTAATGTCTTGGTAAGAACTGCCCATCTCCCTTTCAATCCTACCATCCGTTACGCTGACACAGAGCCCTCACTACCAAGTTGTCAGTTAATGTTGGTGTAGCCATATCAGGCACGATGGCAGAAATCGATTCAGGCGACGCCTTCGTAAGAACTGCCCATCTCCCTTTCAATCCTACCATCCGTTACGCTGACACAGAGCCCTCAATACCAAGTTGTCAGTTAATGTTGGTGTAGCCATATCAGGTACGATGGCAGAAAACGGTTTCGGGCGACGTCTTGGTAAGAACTGCCCATCTTCCTTCCAATGCTACTGTTCGTTGCAGCTGAGAAAGAACCTTCACTTCGAAGGTATCCGCTAAAGTGTATGTACCCATATCTCCTACCATCCGTTACGCTGACACAGAGCCCTCACTACCAAGTTGTCAGTTATAGTGGGTGTAGCCATATCAGGTACGATGGCAGAAATCGGTTTCGGGCGACGCCTTCGTAAGAACTGCCCATCTTCCTTCCAATGCTACTGTTCGTTGCAGCTGAGAAAGAACCTTCACTTCGAAGGTATCCGCTAAAGGTTATGTACCCATATCTCCTACCATCCGTTACGCTGACACAGAGCCCTCACTACCAAGTTGTCAGTTATAGTGGGTGTAGCCATATCAGGTACGATGGCAGAAATCGGTTTCGGGCGACGCCTTCGTAAGAACTGCCCATCTTCCTTCCAATGCTACTGTTCGTTGCAGCTGAGAAAGAACCTTCACTTCGAAGGTATCCGCTAAAGGTTATGTACCCATATCTCCTACCATCCGTTACGCTGACACAGAGCCCTCAATACCAAGTTGTCAGTTAATATTGGTGTAGCCATGTCAGACACGATGGCAGAAATCGATTTCGGGTAATGTCTTGGTAAGAACTGCCCATCTCCCTTTCAATCCTACCATCCGTTACGCTGACACAGAGCCCTCACTACCAAGTTGTCAGTTAATGTTGGTGTAGCCATATCAGGCACGATGGCAGAAATCGATTCAGGCGACGCCTTCGTAAGAACTGCCCATCTCCCTTTCAATCCTACCATCCGTTACGCTGACACAGAGCCCTCACTACCAAGTTGTCAGTTAATGTTGGTGTAGCCATATCAGGTACGATGGCAGAAAACGGTTTCGGGCGACGTCTTGGTAAGAACTGCCCATCTTCCTTCCAATGCTACTGTTCGTTGCAGCTGAGAAAGAACCTTCACTTCGAAGGTATCCGCTAAAGTGTATGTACCCATATCTCCTACCATCCGTTACGCTGACACAGAGCCCTCACTACCAAGTTGTCAGTTATAGTGGGTGTAGCCATATCAGGTACGATGGCAGAAATCGGTTTCGGGCGACGCCTTCGTAAGAACTGCCCATCTTCCTTCCAATGCTACTGTTCGTTGCAGCTGAGAAAGAACCTTCACTTCGAAGGTATCCGCTAAAGGTTATGTACCCATATCTCCTACCATCCGTTACGCTGACACAGCGCCCTCACTACCAAGTTGTCAGTTAATATTGGTGTAGCCATGTCAGACACGATGGCAGAAATCGATTTCGGGTAATGTCTTGGTAAGAACTGCCCATCTCCCTTTCAATCCTACCATCCGTTACGCTGACACAGAGCCCTCACTACCAAGTTGTTTGTTAATGTTGGTGTAGCCATATCAGGCACGATGGCAGAAATCGATTCAGGCGACGCCTTCGTAAGAACTGCCCATCTCCCTTTCGATCCTACCATCCGTTACGCTGACACAGAGCCCTCACTACCAAGTTGTCAGTTAATGTTGGTGTAGCCATATCAGGTACGATGGCAGAAATCGGTTTCGGGCGACGTCTTGGTAAGAACTGCCCATCTTCCTTCCAATGCTACTGTTCGTTGCAGCTGAGAAAGAACCTTCACTTCGAAGGTATCCGCTAAAGGTTATGTACCCATATCTCCTACCATCCGTTACGCTGACACAGCGCCCTCACTACCAAGTTGTCAGTTAATATTGGTGTAGTCATATCAGGTACGATGGCAGAAATCGGTTTCGGGTAATGTCTTGGTAAGAACTGCCCATCTTCCTTCCAATGCTACTGTTCGTTGCAGCTGAGAAAGAACCTTCACTTCGAAGGTATCCGCTAAAGTGTATGTAGCCATATCTCCTACCATCCGTTACGCTGACACAGAGCCCTCACTACCAAGTTGTCAGTTATAGTGGGTGTAGCCATATCAGGCACGATGGCAGAAATCGATTTCGGGTAATGTCTTGGTAAGAACTGCCCATCTCCCTTTCAATCCTACCATCCGTTACGCTGACACAGAGCCCTCACTACCAAGTTGTCAGTTAATATTGGTGTAGCCATATCAGGTACGATGGCAGAAATCGATTTCGGGCGACGCCATCGTAAGAACTGCCCATCTTCCTTCCAATGCTACTGTTCGTTGCAGCTGAGAAAGAACCTTCACTTCGAAGGTATCCGCTAAAGTGTATGTACCCATATCTCCTACCATCCGTTACGCTGACACAGAGCCCTCACTACCAAGTTGTCAGTTATAGTGGGTGTAGCCATATCAGGTACGATGGCAGAAAACGGTTTCGGGCGACGCCTTCGTAAGAATTGCCCATCTTCCTTCCAATGCTACTGTTCGTTGCAGCTGAGAAAGAACCTTCACTTCGAAGGTATCCGCTAAAGTGTATGTACCCATATCTCCTACCATCCGTTACGCTGACACAGAGCCCTCACTACCAAGTTGTCAGTTAATGTTGGTGTAGCCATATCAGGTACGATGGCAGAAAACGGTTTCGGGCGACGCCTTCGTAAGAATTGCCCATCTTCCTTCCAATGCTACTGTTCGTTGCAGCTGAGAAAGAACCTTCACTTCGAAGGTATCCGCTAAAGTGTATGTAACCATATCTCCTACCATCCGTTACGCTGACACAGAGCCCTCAATACCAAGTTGTCAGTTATAGTGGGTGTAGCCATGTCAGACACGATGGCAGAAATCGATTTCGGGCGACGCCATCGTAAGAACTGCCCATCTCCCTTTCAATCCTACCATCCGTTACGCTGACACAGAGCCCTCAATACCAAGTTGTCAGTTATAGTGGGTGTAGCCATGTCAGACACGATGGCAGAAATCGATTTCGGGCGACGCCATCGTAAGAACTGCCCATCTCCCTTTCAATCCTACCATCCGTTACGCTGACACAGAGCCCTCAATACCAAGTTGTCAGTTATAGTGGGTGTAGCCATGTCAGACACGATGGCAGAAATCGATTTCGGGCGACGCCTTCGTAAGAACTGCCCATCTCCCTTTCAATCCTACCATCCGTTACGCTGACACAGAGCCCTCACTACCAAGTTGTCAGTTAATATTGGTGTAGCCATATCAGGTACGATGGCAGAAATCGGTTTCGGGCGACGTCTTGGTAAGAACTGCCCATCTTCCTTCCAATGCTACTGTTCGTTGCAGCTGAGAAAGAACCTTCACTTCGAAGGTATCCGCTAAAGTGTATGTACCCATATCTCCTACCATCCGTTACGCTGACACAGAGCCCTCACTACCAAGTTGTCAGTTAATGTGGGTGTAGCCATATCAGGTACGATGGCAGAAATCGGTTTCGGGCGACGTCTTGGTACAAACTGCCCATCTTCCTTCCAATGCTACTGTTCGTTGCAGCTGAGAAAGAACCTTCACTTCGAAGGTATCCGCTAAAGTGTATGTACCCATATCTCCTACCATCCGTTACGCTGACACAGAGCCCTCACTACCAAGTTGTCAGTTAATGTGGGTGTAGCCATATCAGGTACGATGGCAGAAATCGGTTTCGGGCGACGTCTTGGTACAAACTGCCCATCTTCCTTCCAATGCTACTGTTCGTTGCAGCTGAGAAAGAACCTTCACTTCGAAGGTATCCGCTAAAGTGTATGTACCCATATCTCCTACCATCCGTTACGCTGACACAGAGCCCTCACTACCAAGTTGTCAGTTATAGTGGGTGTAGCCATATCAGGCACGATGGCAGAAATCGATTTCGGGCGACGTCTTGGTAAGAACTCCCCATCTTCCTTCCAATGCTACTGTTCGTTGCAGCTGAGAAAGAACCTTCACTTCGAAGGTATCCGCTAAAGGTTATGTACCCATATCTCCTACCATCCGTTACGCTGACACAGAGCCCTCACTACCAAGTTGTCAGTTATAGTGGGTGTAGCCATATCAGGTACGATGGCAGAAAACGGTTTCGGGCGACGCCTTCGTAAGAATTGCCCATCTTCCTTCCAATGCTACTGTTCGTTGCAGCTGAGAAAGAACCTTCACTTCGAAGGTATCCGCTAAAGTGTATGTACCCATATCTCCTACCATCCGTTACGCTGACACAGAGCCCTCAATACCAAGTTGTCAGTTAATGTTGGTGTAGCCATATCAGGTACGATGGCAGAAATCGGTTTCGGGCGACGTCTTGGTAAGAACTGCCCATCTTCCTTCCAATGCTACTGTTCGTTGCAGCTGAGAAAGAACCTTCACTTCGAAGGTATCCGCTAAAGTGTATGTACCCATATCTCCTACCATCCGTTACGCTGACACAGAGCCCTCACTACCAAGTTGTCAGTTAATGTGGGTGTAGCCATATCAGGTACGATGGCAGAAATCGGTTTCGGGCGACGTCTTGGTACAAACTGCCCATCTTCCTTCCAATGCTACTGTTCGTTGCAGCTGAGAAAGAACCTTCACTTCGAAGGTATCCGCTAAAGTGTATGTAGCCATATCTCCTACCATCCGTTACGCTGACACAGAGCCCTCACTACCAAGTTGTCAGTTATAGTGGGTGTAGCCATATCAGGCACGATGGCAGAAATCGATTTCGGGCGACGTCTTGGTAAGAACTCCCCATCTTCCTTCCAATGCTACTGTTCGTTGCAGCTGAGAAAGAACCTTCACTTCGAAGGTATCCGCTAAAGGTTATGTACCCATATCTCCTACCATCCGTTACGCTGACACAGAGCCCTCACTACCAAGTTGTCAGTTATAGTGGGTGTAGCCATATCAGGTACGATGGCAGAAAACGGTTTCGGGCGACGCCTTCGTAAGAATTGCCCATCTTCCTTCCAATGCTACTGTTCGTTGCAGCTGAGAAAGAACCTTCACTTCGAAGGTATCCGCTAAAGTGTATGTACCCATATCTCCTACCATCCGTTACGCTGACACAGAGCCCTCAATACCAAGTTGTCAGTTAATGTTGGTGTAGCCATATCAGGTACGATGGCAGAAATCGGTTTCGGGCGACGTCTTGGTAAGAACTGCCCATCTTCCTTCCAATGCTACTGTTCGTTGCAGCTGAGAAAGAACCTTCACTTCGAAGGTATCCGCTAAAGTGTATGTACCCATATCTCCTACCATCCGTTACGCTGACACAGAGCCCTCACTACCAAGTTGTCAGTTAATGTGGGTGTAGCCATATCAGGTACGATGGCAGAAATCGGTTTCGGGCGACGTCTTGGTACAAACTGCCCATCTTCCTTCCAATGCTACTGTTCGTTGCAGCTGAGAAAGAACCTTCACTTCGAAGGTATCCGCTAAAGTGTATGTACCCATATCTCCTACCATCCGTTACGCTGACACAGAGCCCTCACTACCAAGTTGTCAGTTAATGTGGGTGTAGCCATGTCACACACGATGGCAGAAATCGATTTCGGGTAATGTCTTGGTAAGAACTGCCCATCTTCCTTCCAATCCTACCATCCGTTACGCTGACACAGAGCCCTCAATACCAAGTTGTCAGTTAATATTGGTGTAGCCATATCAGGTACGATGGCAGAAATCGATTTCGGGCGACGCCTTCGTAAGAACTGCCCATCTTCCTTCCAATCCTACCATCCGTTACGCTGACACAGAGCCCTCACTACCAAGTTGTCAGTTAATATTGGTGTAGCCATATCAGGTACGATGGCAGAAATCGGTTTCGGGCGACGTCTTGGTAAGAACTGCCCATCTTCCTTCCAATGCTACTGTTCGTTGCAGCTGAGAAAGAACCTTCACTTCGAAGGTATCCGCTAAAGTGTATGTACCCATATCTCCTACCATCCGTTACGCTGACACAGAGCCCTCACTACCAAGTTGTCAGTTAATGTGGGTGTAGCCATGTCACACACGATGGCAGAAATCGATTTCGGGTAATGTCTTGGTAAGAACTGCCCATCTTCCTTCCAATCCTACCATCCGTTACGCTGACACAGAGCCCTCAATACCAAGTTGTCAGTTAATATTGGTGTAGCCATATCAGGTACGATGGCAGAAATCGATTTCGGGCGACGCCTTCGTAAGAACTGCCCATCTTCCTTCCAATCCTACCATCCGTTACGCTGACACAGAGCCCTCACTACCAAGTTGTCAGTTAATATTGGTGTAGCCATATCAGGTACGATGGCAGAAATCGGTTTCGGGCGACGTCTTGGTAAGAACTGCCCATCTTCCTTCCAATGCTACTGTTCGTTGCAGCTGAGAAAGAACCTTCACTTCGAAGGTATCCGCTAAAGTGTATGTAGCCATATCTCCTACCATCCGTTACGCTGACACAGAGCCCTCACTACCAAGTTGTCAGTTAATATTGGTGTAGCCATATCAGGCACGATGGCAGAAAACGATTTCGGGCGACGCCTTCGTAAGAACTGCCCATCTCCCTTTCAATCCTACCATCCGTTACGCTGACACAGCGCCCTCACTACCAAGTTGTCAGTTAATATTGGTGTAGTCATATCAGGTACGATGGCAGAAATCGGTTTCGGGCGACGTCTTGGTAAGAACTGCCCATCTTCCTTCCAATGCTACTGTTCGTTGCAGCTGAGAAAGAACCTTCACTTCGAAGGTATCCGCTAAAGTGTATGTAGCCATATCTCCTACCATCCGTTACGCTGACACAGAGCCCTCACTACCAAGTTGTCAGTTAATATTGGTGTAGCCATATCAGGCACGATGGCAGAAAACGGTTTCGGGTAATGTCTTGGTAAGAACTGCCCATCTCCCTTCAATGCTACCATCCGTTATAGCTGAGATAGAGACCTCACTACCAAGGTATTTGAAAGGGAGATGCGCAGTTCTTACGAAGGCGTCGCCCGAAATCGATTTCTGCCATTGTGCCTGATATGGCTACACCCACTATAACTGACAACTTGGTAGTGAGGGCGCTGTGTCAGCGCAACGGATGGTAGGATTGAAAGGGAGATGGGCAGTTCTTACGAAGTCGTCGCCCGAAACCGATTTCTGCCATCGTACCTGATATGGCTACACCAATATTAACTGACAACTTGGTAGTGAGGGCTCTGTGTCAGCGTAACGGATGGTAGGAGATACGGCTACATACACTTTAGCGGATACCTTCGAAGTGAAGGTTCTTTCTCAGCTGCAACGAACAGTAGCATTGGAAGGAAGATGGGCAGTTCTTACCAAGACGTCGCCCGAAACCGATTTCTGCCATCGTACCTGATATGACTACACCAATATTAACTGACAACTTGGTAGTGAGGGCGCTGTGTCAGCGTAACGGATGGTAGGAGATACGGCTACATACACTTTAGCGGATACCTTCGAAGTGAAGGTTCTTTCTCAGCTGCAACGAACAGTAGCATTGGAAGGAAGATGGGCAGTTCTTACGAAGGCGTCGCCCGAAATCGATTTCTGCCATCGTGCCTGATATGGCTACACCCACTATAACTGACAACTTGGTAGTGAGGGCTCTGTGTCAGCATAACGGATGGTAGGATTGAAAGGGAGATGGGCAGTTCTTACGAAGTCGTCGCCCGAAACCGATTTCTGCCATCGTACCTGATATGGCTACACCCACATTAACTGACAACTTGGTAGTGAGGGCTCTGTGTCAGCGTAACGGATGGTAGGATTGAAAGGGAGATGGGCAGTTCTTACGAAGGCGTCGCCCGAAATCGATTTCTGCCATCGTGCCTGATATGGCTACACCCACTATAACTGACAACTTGGTAGTGAGGGCTCTGTGTCAGCATAACGGATGGTAGGATTGAAAGGGAGATGGGCAGTTCTTACGAAGGCGTCGCCCGAAATCGATTTCTGCCATCGTGCCTGATATGGCTACACCCACTATAACTGACAACTTGGTAGTGAGGGCTCTGTGTCAGCGTAACGGATGGTAGGAGATATGGCTACATACACTTTAGCGGATACCTTCGAAGTGAAGGTTCTTTCTCAGCTGCAACGAACAGTAGCATTGGAAGGAAGATGGGCAGTTCTTACCAAGACGTCGCCCGAAACCGATTTCTGCCATCGTGCCTGATATGGCTACACCCACTATAACTGACAACTTGGTAGTGAGGGCTCTGTGTCAGCATAACGGATGGTAGGATTGAAAGGGAGATGGGCAGTTCTTACGAAGGCGTCGCCCGAAACCGTTTTCTGCCATCGTGCCTGATATGGCTACACACACGTTAGCTGATACCTTGGTAGTGAGGGCTCTGTCTCAACTGCAACGGGCGGTAGCATTGAAAGGGAGATGGGCAGTTCTTACCAAGACGTCGCCCAAAACCGTTTACTGCCATAGCGCCTGATATGGCTACATGCACGTTAACTGATACCTTGGTAGTGAGTGCTCTGTCTTAGCTACAACGGACGGTAGCATTGAAAGGGAGATGGGCAGTTCTTACCAAGACGTCGCCCGAAACCGTTTTCTGCCATCGTGCCTGATATGGCTACACACACGTTAACTGATACCTTGGTAGTGAGGGCTCTGTCTCAGCTACAACGGACGGGAGCATTGAAAGGGAGATGGGCAGTTCTTACCATGACGTCGCCCGAAACCGTTTTCTGCCATCGTGCCTGATATGGCTACACACACGTTAACTGATACATTGGTAGTAAGGGCTCTGTCTCAACTGCAACGGACGGTAGCATTGAAAGGGAGATGGGCAGTTCTTACCATGACGTCGCCCGAAACCGTTTTCTGCCATAGCGCCTGATATGGCTACACACACGTTAACTGATACATTGGTAGTGAGGGCTCTGTCTCAACTGCAACGGACGGTAGCATTGAAAGGGAGATGGGCAGTTCTTACCATGACGTCGCCCGAAACTGTTTTCTGCCATCGTGCCTGATATGGCTACACACACGTTAACTGATACATTGGTAGTGAGGGCTCTGTCTCAGCTACAACGGACGGGAGCATTGAAAAGAAGATGGGCAGTTCTTACCAAGACGTCGCCCGAAACCGTTTTCTGCCATCGTGCCTGATATGGCTACATCCACAGTAACTGATACATTGGTAGTGAGGGCTCTGTCTCAACTGCAACGGACGGTAGCATTGAAAGGGAGATGGGCAGTTCTTACCATGACGTCGCCCGAAACCGTTTTCTGCCATCGTGCCTGATATGGCTACACACACGTTAACTGATACCTTGGTAGTGAGGGCTCTGTCTCAACTGCAACGGGCGGTAGCATTGAAAGGGAGATGGGCAGTTCTTACCAAGACGTCGCCCAAAACCGTTTACTGCCATAGCGCCTGATATGGCTACATGCACGTTAACTGATACCTTGGTAGTGAGTGCTCTGTCTTAGCTACAACGGACGGTAGCATTGAAAGGGAGATGGGCAGTTCTTACCAAGACGTCGCCCGAAACCGTTTTCTGCCATCGTGCCTGATATGGCTACACACACGTTAACTGATACCTTGGTAGTGAGGGCTCTGTCTCAGCTACAACGGACGGGAGCATTGAAAGGGAGATGGGCAGTTCTTACCATGACGTCGCCCGAAACCGTTTTCTGCCATCGTGCCTGATATGGCTACACACACGTTAACTGATACATTGGTAGTAAGGGCTCTGTCTCAACTGCAACGGACGGTAGCATTGAAAGGGAGATGGGCAGTTCTTACCATGACGTCGCCCGAAACCGTTTTCTGCCATCGTGCCTGATATGGCTACACACACGTTAACTGATACATTGGTAGTGAGGGCTCTGTCTCAACTGCAACGGACGGTAGCATTGAAAGGGAGATGGGCAGTTCTTACCATGACGTCGCCCGAAACCGTTTTCTGCCATCGTGCCTGATATGGCTACATCCACAGTAACTGATACATTGGTAGTGAGGGCTCTGTCTCAGCTACAACGGACGGGAGCATTGAAAAGAAGATGGGCAGTTCTTACCAAGACGTCGCCCGAAACCGTTTTCTGCCATCGTGCCTGATATGGCTACACACACGTTAACTGATACCTTGGTAGTGAGGGCTCTGTCTCAACTGCAACGGGCGGTAGCATTGAAAGGGAGATGGGCAGTTCTTACCAAGACGTCGCCCGAAACCGTTTTCTGCCATCGTGCCTGATATGGCTACACACACGTTAGCTGATACCTTGGTAGTGAGGGCTCTGTCTCAACTGCAACGGGCGGTAGCATTGAAAGGGAGATGGGCAGTTCTTACCAAGACGTCGCCCGAAACCGTTTTCTGCCATCGTGTCTGATATGGCTACACACACGTTAGCTGATACCTTGGTAGTGAGGGCTCTGTCTCAACTGCAACGGGCGGTAGCATTGAAAGGGAGATGGGCAGTTCTTACCATGACGTCGCCCAAAACCGTTTACTGCCATAGCGCCTGATATGGCTACATGCACGTTAACTGATACCTTGGTAGTGAGTGCTCTGTCTTAGCTACAACGGACGGTAGCATTGAAAGGGAGATGGGCAGTTCTTACCAAGACGTCGCCCGAAACCGTTTTCTGCCATCGTGCCTGATATGGCTTCACCCACGTTAACTGATACATTGGTAGTGAGGGCTCTGTCTCAACTGCAACGGACGGTAGCATTGAAAGGGAGATGGGCATTTCTTACCATGACGTCGCCCGAAACCGTTTTCTGTCATAGCGCCTGATATGGCTACACACACGTTAACTGATACATTGGTAGTGAGGGCTCTGTCTCAGCTACAACGGACGGGAGCATTGAAAGGGAGATGGGCAGTTCTTACCATGACGTCGCCCGAAACCGTTTTCTGCCATCGTGCCTGATATGGCTACACACACGTTAACTGATACATTGGTAGTAAGGGCTCTGTCTCAGCTGCAACGGACGGGAGCATTGAAAGGGAGATGGGCAGTTCTTACCATGACGTCGCCCGAAACCGTTTTCTGCCATCGTGCCTGATATGGCTACACCCACGTTAATTGATACATTGGTAGTGAGGGCTCTGTCTCAACTGCAACGGACGGGAGCATTGAAAGGGAGATGGGCAGTTCTTACCATGACGTCGCCCGAAACCGTTTTCTGCCATAGCGCCTGATATGGCTACACACACGTTAACTGATACATTGGTAGTGAGGGCTCTGTCTCAGCTACAACGGACGGGAGCATTGAAAGGGAGATGGGCAGTTCTTACCATGACGTCGCCCGAAACCGTTTTCTGCCGCCTGATATGGCTACACACACGTTAACTGATACCTTGGTAGTGAGGGCTCTGTCTCAACTGCAACGGACGGGAGCATTGAAAGGGAGATGAGCAGTTCTTACCAAGACGTCGCCCGAAACCGTTTTCTGCCATCGTGCCTGATATGGCTACACACACGTTAACTGATACATTGGTAGTGAGGGCTCTGTCTCAGCTACAACGGACGGGAGCATTGAAAGGGAGATGGGCAGTTCTTACCATGACGTCGCCCGAAACCGTTTTCTGCCATCGTGCCTGATATGGCTACACACACGTTAACTGATACATTGGTAGTAAGGGCTCTGTCTCAGCTGCAACGGACGGGAGCATTGAAAGGGAGATGGGCAGTTCTTACCATGACGTCGCCCGAAACCGTTTTCTGCCATCGTGCCTGATATGGCTACACCCACGTTAATTGATACATTGGTAGTGAGGGCTCTGTCTCAACTGCGACGGACGGTAGCATTGAAAGGGAGATGGGCAGTTCTTACCAAGACGTCGCCCGAAACCGTTTTCGGCCATCGTGCCTGATATGGCTACATCCACAGTAACTGATACCTTGGTAGTGAGGGCTCTGTCTCAGCTACAACGGACGGGAGCATTGAAAGGGAGATGGGCAGTTCTTACCATGACGTCGCCCGAAACCGTTTTCTGCCATAGCGCCTGATATGGCTACACACCCGTTAACTGATACCTTGGTAGTGAGGGCTCTGTCTCAACTGCAACGCACGGTAGTATTGAAAGGGAGATGGGCAGTTCTTACCAAGACGTCGCCCGAAACCGTTTTCTGCCATCGTGCCTGATATGGCTACACACACGTTAACTGATACATTGGTAGTGAGGGCTCTGTCTCAACTGCAACGCACGGTAGTATTGAAAGGGAGATGGGCAGTTCTTACCATGACGTCGCCCGAAACCGTTTTCTGCCATCGTGCCTGATATGGCTACACACACGTTAACTGATACATTGGTAGTAAGGGCTCTGTCTCAGCTGCAACGGACGGGAGCATTGAAAGGGAGATGGGCAGTTCTTACCATGACGTCGCCCGAAACCGTTTTCTGCCATCGTGCCTGATATGGCTACACCCACGTTAATTGATACATTGGTAGTGAGGGCTCTGTCTCAACTGCGACGGACGGTAGCATTGAAAGGGAGATGGGCAGTTCTTACCAAGACGTCGCCCGAAACCGTTTTCGGCCATCGTGCCTGATATGGCTACATCCACAGTAACTGATACCTTGGTAGTGAGGGCTCTGTCTCAGCTACAACGGACGGGAGCATTGAAAGGGAGATGGGCAGTTCTTACCATGACGTCGCCCGAAACCGTTTTCTGCCATAGCGCCTGATATGGCTACACACCCGTTAACTGATACCTTGGTAGTGAGGGCTCTGTCTCAACTGCAACGCACGGTAGCATTGAAAGGGAGATGGGCAGTTCTTACCATGACGTCGCCCGAAACCGTTTTCTGCCATAGCGCCTGATATGGCTACACCCACGTTAATGGATACCTTGGTAGTGAGGGCTCTGTCTCAACTGCAACGCACGGTAGTATTGAAAGGGAGATGGGCAGTTCTTACCATGACGTCGCCCGAAACCGTTTTCGGCCATCGTGCCTGATATGGCTACATCCACAGTAACTGATACCTTGGTAGTGAGGGCTCTGTCTCAACTGCAACGGACGGGAGCATTGAAAGGGAGATGGGCAGTTCTTACCATGACGTCGCCCGAAACCGTTTTCTGCCATCGTGCCTGATATGGCTACACACACGTTAACTGATACATTGGTAGTGAGGGCTCTGTCTCAGCTACAACGGACGGGAGCATTGAAAGGGAGATGGGCAGTTCTTACCAAGACGTCGCCCGAAACCGTTTTCTGCCATCGTGCCTGATATGGCTACACCCACGTTAACTGATACCTTGGTAGTGAGGGCTCTGTCTCAGCTACAACGGACGGGAGCATTGAAAGGGAGATGGGCAGTTCTTACCATGACGTCGCCCGAAACCGTTTTCTGCCATCGTGCCTGATATGGCTACACCCACGTTAATTGATACATTGGTAGTGAGGGCTCTGTCTCAACTGCAACGGACGGGAGCATTGAAAGGGAGATGGGCAGTTCTTACCATGACGTCGCCCGAAACCGTTTTCTGCCATAGCGCCTGATATGGCTACACACCCGTTAACTGATACCTTGGTAGTGAGGGCTCTGTCTCAACTGCAACGCACGGTAGTATTGAAAGGGAGATGGGCAGTTCTTACCATGACGTCGCCCGAAACCGTTTTCGGCCATCGTGCCTGATATGGCTACATCCACAGTAACTGATACCTTGGTAGTGAGGGCTCTGTCTCAACTGCAACGGACGGGAGCATTGAAAGGGAGATGGGCAGTTCTTACCATGACGTCGCCCGAAACCGTTTTCTGCCATAGCGCCTGATATGGCTACACACACGTTAACTGATACATTGGTAGTGAGGGCTCTGTCTCAGCTACAACGGACGGGAGCATTGAAAGGGAGATGGGCAGTTCTTACCATGACGTCGCCCGAAACCGTTTTCTGCCATAGCGCCTGATATGGCTACACACCCGTTAACTGATACATTGGTAGTGAGGGCTCTGTCTCAACTGCAACGGACGGTAGCATTGAAAGGGAGATGAGCAGTTCTTACCAAGACGTCGCCCGAAACCGTTTTCTGCCATCGTGCCTGATATGGCTACACACACGTTAACTGATACATTGGTAGTGAGGGCTCTGTCTCAGCTACAACGGACGGGAGCATTGAAAGGGAGATGGGCAGTTCTTACCATGACGTCGCCCGAAACCGTTTTCTGCCATCGTGCCTGATATGGCTACACACACGTTAACTGATACATTGGTAGTAAGGGCTCTGTCTCAACTGCGACGGACGGGAGCATTGAAAGGGAGATGGGCAGTTCTTACCATGACGTCGCCCGAAACCGTTTTCTGCCATCGTGCCTGATATGGCTACACCCACGTTAATGGATACATTGGTAGTGAGGGCTCTGTCTCAACTGCGACGGACGGTAGCATTGAAAGGGAGATGGGCAGTTCTTACCAAGACGTCGCCCGAAACCGTTTTCGGCCATCGTGCCTGATATGGCTACATCCACAGTAACTGATACCTTGGTAGTGAGGGCTCTGTCTCAACTGCAACGGGCGGTAGCATTGAAAGGGAGATGGGCAGTTCTTACCAAGACGTCGCCCGAAACCGTTTTCTGCCATCGTGCCTGATATGGCTACACACACGTTAGCTGATACCTTGGTAGTGAGGGCTCTGTCTCAACTGCAACGGGCGGTAGCATTGAAAGGGAGATGGGCAGTTCTTACCAAGACGTCGCCCGAAACCGTTTTCTGCCATCGTGTCTGATATGGCTACACACACGTTAGCTGATACCTTGGTAGTGAGGGCTCTGTCTCAACTGCAACGGGCGGTAGCATTGAAAGGGAGATGGGCAGTTCTTACCATGACGTCGCCCAAAACCGTTTACTGCCATAGCGCCTGATATGGCTACATGCACGTTAACTGATACCTTGGTAGTGAGTGCTCTGTCTTAGCTACAACGGACGGTAGCATTGAAAGGGAGATGGGCAGTTCTTACCAAGACGTCGCCCGAAACCGTTTTCTGCCATCGTGCCTGATATGGCTACACACACGTTAACTGATACATTGGTAGTGAGGGCTCTGTCTCAACTGCAACGGACGGTAGCATTGAAAGGGAGATGGGCAGTTCTTACCATGACGTCGCCCGAAACCGTTTTCTGCCATCGTGCCTGATATGGCTACATCCACAGTAACTGATACATTGGTAGTGAGGGCTCTGTCTCAGCTACAACGGACGGGAGCATTGAAAAGAAGATGGGCAGTTCTTACCAAGACGTCGCCCGAAACCGTTTTCTGCCATAGCGCCTGATATGGCTACACACCCGTTAACTGATACCTTGGTAGTGAGGGCTCTGTCTCAACTGCAACGCACGGTAGTATTGAAAGGGAGATGGGCAGTTCTTACCATGACGTCGCCCGAAACCGTTTTCGGCCATCGTGCCTGATATGGCTACATCCACAGTAACTGATACCTTGGTAGTGAGGGCTCTGTCTCAACTGCAACGGACGGGAGCATTGAAAGGGAGATGGGCATTTCTTACCATGACGTCGCCCGAAACCGTTTTCTGCCATAGCGCCTGATATGGCTACACACACGTTAACTGATACATTGGTAGTGAGGGCTCTGTCTCAGCTACAACGGACGGGAGCATTGAAAGGGAGATGGGCAGTTCTTACCATGACGTCGCCCGAAACCGTTTTCTGCCATAGCGCCTGATATGGCTACACACCCGTTAACTGATACATTGGTAGTGAGGGCTCTGTCTCAACTGCAACGGACGGTAGCATTGAAAGGGAGATGAGCAGTTCTTACCAAGACGTCGCCCGAAACCGTTTTCTGCCATCGTGCCTGATATGGCTACACACACGTTAACTGATACATTGGTAGTGAGGGCTCTGTCTCAGCTACAACGGACGGGAGCATTGAAAGGGAGATGGGCAGTTCTTACCATGACGTCGCACGAAACCGTTTTCTGCCATCGTGCCTGATATGGCTACACACACGTTAACTGATACATTGGTAGTAAGGGCTCTGTCTCAACTGCGACGGACGGGAGCATTGAAAGGGAGATGGGCAGTTCTTACCATGACGTCGCCCGAAACCGTTTTCTGCCATCGTGCCTGATATGGCTACACCCACGTTAATGGATACATTGGTAGTGAGGGCTCTGTCTCAACTGCGACGGACGGTAGCATTGAAAGGGAGATGGGCAGTTCTTACCAAGACGTCGCCCGAAACCGTTTTCGGCCATCGTGCCTGATATGGCTACATCCACAGTAACTGATACCTTGGTAGTGAGGGCTCTGTCTCAACTGCAACGGACGGGAGCATTGAAAGGGAGATGAGCAGTTCTTACCATGACGTCGCCCGAAACCGTTTTCTGCCATCGTGCCTGATATGGCTACACCCACGTTAACTGATACATTGGTAGTGAGGGCTCTGTCTCAGCTACAACGGACGGGAGCATTGAAAGGGAGATGGGCAGTTCTTACCATGACGTCGCCCGAAACCGTTTTCTGCCATCGTGCCTGATATGGCTACACACACGTTAACTGATACCTTGGTAGTAAGGGCTCTGTCTCAGCTGCAACGAACAGTAGCATTGGAAGGAAGATGGGCAGTTCTTACCAAGACGTCGCCCGAAACCGTTTTCGGCCATAGCGCCTGATATGGCTACACACACGTTAACTGATACATTGGTAGTAAGGGCTCTGTCTCAGCTGCAACGGACGGGAGCATTGAAAGGGAGATGGGCAGTTCTTACCAAGACGTCGCCCGAAACCGTTTTCGGCCATCGTGCCTGATATGGCTACATCCACAGTAACTGATACCTTGGTAGTGAGGGCTCTGTCTCAACTGCAACGGACGGGAGCATTGAAAGGGAGATGAGCAGTTCTTACCATGACGTCGCCCGAAACCGTTTTCTGCCATCGTGCCTGATATGGCTACACCCACGTTAACTGATACATTGGTAGTGAGGGCTCTGTCTCAGCTACAACGGACGGGAGCATTGAAAGGGAGATGGGCAGTTCTTACCATGACGTCGCCCGAAACCGTTTTCTGCCATCGTGCCTGATATGGCTACACACACGTTAACTGATACCTTGGTAGTAAGGGCTCTGTCTCAGCTGCAACGAACAGTAGCATTGGAAGGAAGATGGGCAGTTCTTACCAAGACGTCGCCCGAAACCGTTTTCTGCCATAGCGCCTGATATGGCTACACACACGTTAACTGATACATTGGTAGTAAGGGCTCTGTCTCAGCTGCAACGGACGGGAGCATTGAAAGGGAGATGGGCAGTTCTTACCAAGACGTCGCCCGAAACCGTTTTCGGCCATAGCGCCTGATATGGCTACACACACGTTAACTGATACATTGGTAGTGAGGGCTCTGTCTCAGCTACAACGGACGGGAGCATTGAAAGGGAGATGGGCAGTTCTTACCATGACGTCGCCCGAAACCGTTTTCGGCCATCGTGCCAGATATGGCTACACACACGTTAACTGATACATTGGTAGTGAGGGCTCTGTCTCAGCTACAACGGACGGGAGCATTGAAAGGGAGATGGGCAGTTCTTACCATGACGTCGCCCGAAACCGTTTTCTGCCATCGTGCCTGATATGGCTACACACACGTTAACTGATACATTGGTAGTAAGGGCTCTGTCTCAGCTGCAACGAACAGTAGCATTGAAAGGGAGATGGGCAGTTCTTACCAAGACGTCGCCCGAAACCGTTTTCGGCCATAGCGCCTGATATGGCTACACACACGTTAACTGATACATTGGTAGTGAGGGCTCTGTCTCAGCTACAATGGACGGGAGCATTGAAAGGGAGATGGGCAGTTCTTACCATGACGTCGCCCGAAACCGTTTTCTGCCATCGTGCCTGATATGGCTACACACACGTTAACTGATACATTGGTAGTAAGGGCTCTGTCTCAGCTGCAACGAACAGTAGCATTGAAAGGGAGATGGGCAGTTCTTACCATGACGTCGCCCGAAACCGTTTTCTGCCATCGTGCCTGATATGGCTACACACACGTTAACTGATACATTGGTAGTAAGGGCTCTGTCTCAGCTGCAACGAACAGTAGCATTGAAAGGGAGATGGGCAGTTCTTACCAAGACGTCGCCCGAAACCGTTTTCGGCCATAGCGCCTGATATGGCTACACACACGTTAACTGATACATTGGTAGTGAGGGCTCTGTCTCAGCTACAATGGACGGGAGCATTGAAAGGGAGATGGGCAGTTCTTACCAAGACGTCGCCCGAAACCGTTTTCGGACATAGCGCCTGATATGGCTACACACACGTTAACTGATACATTGGTAGTGAGGGCTCTGTCTCAGCTACAATGGACGGGAGCATTGAAAGGGAGATGGGCAGTTCTTACCATGACGTCGCCCGAAACCGTTTTCTGCCATCGTGCCTGATATGGCTACACACACGTTAACTGATACATTGGTAGTAAGGGCTCTGTCTCAGCTGCAACGAACAGTAGCATTGAAAGGGAGATGGGCAGTTCTTACCAAGACGTCGCCCGAAACCGTTTTCGGCCATAGCGCCTGATATGGCTACACACACGTTAACTGATACCTTGGTAGTGAGGGCTCTGTCTCAACTGCAACGGACGGGAGCATTGAAAGGGAGATGAGCAGTTCTTACCAAGACGTCGCCCGAAACCGTTTTCTGCCATCGTGCCTGATATGGCTACACACACGTTAATTGATACATTGGTAGTGAGGGCTCTGTCTCAACTGCAACGGACGGGAGCATTGAAAGGGAGATGGGCAGTTCTTACCAAGACGTCGCCCGAAACCGTTTTCTGCCATCGTGCCTGATATGGCTACACACACGTTAACTGATACATTGGTAGTGAGGGCTCTGTCTCAGCTACAATGGACGGGAGCATTGAAAGGGAGATGGGCAGTTCTTACCATGACGTCGCCCGAAACCGTTTTCTGCCATCGTGCCTGATATGGCTACACACACGTTAACTGATACATTGGTAGTAAGGGCTCTGTCTCAGCTGCAACGAACAGTAGCATTGAAAGGGAGATGGGCAGTTCTTACCATGACGTCGCCCGAAACCGTTTTCTGCCATCGTGCCTGATATGGCTACACACACGTTAACTGATACATTGGTAGTAAGGGCTCTGTCTCAGCTGCAACGAACAGTAGCATTGAAAGGGAGATGGGCAGTTCTTACCAAGACGTCGCCCGAAACCGTTTTCGGCCATAGCGCCTGATATGGCTACACACACGTTAACTGATACATTGGTAGTGAGGGCTCTGTCTCAGCTACAATGGACGGGAGCATTGAAAGGGAGATGGGCAGTTCTTACCAAGACGTCGCCCGAAACCGTTTTCGGCCATAGCGCCTGATATGGCTACACACACGTTAACTGATACATTGGTAGTGAGGGCTCTGTCTCAGCTACAATGGACGGGAGCATTGAAAGGGAGATGGGCAGTTCTTACCATGACGTCGCCCGAAACCGTTTTCTGCCATCGTGCCTGATATGGCTACACACACGTTAACTGATACATTGGTAGTAAGGGCTCTGTCTCAGCTGCAACGAACAGTAGCATTGAAAGGGAGATGGGCAGTTCTTACCAAGACGTCGCCCGAAACCGTTTTCGGCCATAGCGCCTGATATGGCTACACACACGTTAACTGATACATTGGTAGTGAGGGCTCTGTCTCAGCTACAATGGACGGGAGCATTGAAAGGGAGATGGGCAGTTCTTACCAAGACGTCGCCCGAAACCGTTTTCGGCCATAGCGCCTGATATGGCTACACACACGTTAACTGATACATTGGTAGTGAGGGCTCTGTCTCAGCTACAATGGACGGGAGCATTGAAAGGGAGATGGGCAGTTCTTACCATGACGTCGCCCGAAACCGTTTTCTGCCATCGTGCCTGATATGGCTACACACACGTTAACTGATACATTGGTAGTAAGGGCTCTGTCTCAGCTGCAACGAACAGTAGCATTGAAAGGGAGATGGGCAGTTCTTACCAAGACGTCGCCCGAAACCGTTTTCGGCCATAGCGCCTGATATGGCTACACACACGTTAACTGATACCTTGGTAGTGAGGGCTCTGTCTCAACTGCAACGGACGGGAGCATTGAAAGGGAGATGAGCAGTTCTTACCAAGACGTCGCCCGAAACCGTTTTCTGCCATCGTGCCTGATATGGCTACACACACGTTAATTGATACATTGGTAGTGAGGGCTCTGTCTCAACTGCAACGGACGGGAGCATTGAAAGGGAGATGGGCAGTTCTTACCAAGACGTCGCCCGAAACCGTTTTCTGCCATCGTGCCTGATATGGCTACACACACGTTAACTGATACATTGGTAGTGAGGGCTCTGTCTCAACTGCGACGGACGGTAGCATTGAAAGGGAGATGGGCAGTTCTTACCATGACGTCGCCCGAAACCGTTTTCTGCCATCGTGCCTGATATGGCTACACACACGTTAATTGATACATTGGTAGTGAGGGCTCTGTCTCAACTGCGACAGACGGTAGCATTGAAAGGGAGATGGGCAGTTCTTACCAAGACGTCGCCCGAAACCGTTTTCTGCCATCGTGCCTGATATGGCTACACACACGTTAACTGATACATTGGTAGTGAGGGCTCTGTCTCAACTGCAACGGACGGGAGCATTGAAAGGGAGATGGGCAGTTCTTACCAAGACGTCGCCCGAAACCGTTTTCTGCCATAGCGCCTGATATGGCTACACACACGTTAACTGATACATTGGTAGTGAGGGCTCTGTCTCAGCTACAATGGACGGGAGCATTGAAAGGGAGATGGGCAGTTCTTACCATGACGTCGCCCGAAACCGTTTTCTGCCATCGTGCCTGATATGGCTACACACACGTTAACTGATACATTGGTAGTAAGGGCTCTGTCTCAGCTGCAACGAACAGTAGCATTGAAAGGGAGATGGGCAGTTCTTACCAAGACGTCGCCCGAAACCGTTTTCGGCCATAGCGCCTGATATGGCTACACACACGTTAACTGATACCTTGGTAGTGAGGGCTCTGTCTCAACTGCAACGGACGGGAGCATTGAAAGGGAGATGAGCAGTTCTTACCAAGACGTCGCCCGAAACCGTTTTCTGCCATCGTGCCTGATATGGCTACACACACGTTAATTGATACATTGGTAGTGAGGGCTCTGTCTCAACTGCAACGGACGGGAGCATTGAAAGGGAGATGGGCAGTTCTTACCAAGACGTCGCCCGAAACCGTTTTCTGCCATCGTGCCTGATATGGCTACACACACGTTAACTGATACATTGGTAGTGAGGGCTCTGTCTCAACTGCGACGGACGGTAGCATTGAAAGGGAGATGGGCAGTTCTTACCATGACGTCGCCCGAAACCGTTTTCTGCCATCGTGCCTGATATGGCTACACACACGTTAATTGATACATTGGTAGTGAGGGCTCTGTCTCAACTGCGACAGACGGTAGCATTGAAAGGGAGATGGGCAGTTCTTACCAAGACGTCGCCCGAAACCGTTTTCTGCCATCGTGCCTGATATGGCTACACACACGTTAACTGATACATTGGTAGTGAGGGCTCTGTCTCAACTGCGACGGACGGTAGCATTGAAAGGGAGATGGGCAGTTCTTACCATGACGTCGCCCGAAACCGTTTTCTGCCATCGTGCCTGATATGGCTACACCCACGTTAACTGATACCTTGGTAGTGAGGGCTCTGTCTCAGCTACAACGGACGGGAGCATTGAAAGGGAGATGGGCATTTCTTACCATGACGTCGCCCGAAACCGTTTTCTACCATCGTGCCTGATATGGCTACACACACGTTAACTGATACATTGGTAGTGAGGGCTCTGTCTCAGCTACAACGGACGGGAGCATTGAAAGGGAGATGGGCATTTCTTACCATGACGTCGCCCGAAACCGTTTTCTGCCATCGTGCCTGATATGGCTACACACACGTTAACTGATACATTGGTAGTAAGGGCTCTGTCTCAGCTGCAACGAACAGTAGCATTGAAAGGGAGATGGGCAGTTCTTACCAAGACGTCGCCCGAAACCGTTTTCGGCCATAGCGCCTGATATGGCTACACACACGTTAACTGATACATTGGTAGTGAGGGCTCTGTCTCAGCTACAACGGACGGGAGCATTGAAAGGGAGATGGGCAGTTCTTACCATGACGTCGCCCGAAACCGTTTTCTGCCATCGTGCCTGATATGGCTACACACACGTTAACTGATACATTGGTAGTAAGGGCTCTGTCTCAGCTGCAACGAACAGTAGCATTGAAAGGGAGATGGGCAGTTCTTACCAAGACGTCGCCCGAAACCGTTTTCGGCCATAGCGCCTGATATGGCTACACACACGTTAACTGATACATTGGTAGTGAGGGCTCTGTCTCAGCTACAACGGACGGTAGCATTGAAAGGGAGATGGGCAGTTCTTACCATGACGTCGCCCGAAACCGTTTTCTGCCATCGTGCCTGATATGGCTACACACACGTTAACTGATACATTGGTAGTGAGGGCTCTGTCTCAGCTACAACGGACGGGAGCATTGAAAGGGAGATGGGCAGTTCTTACCATGACGTCGCCCGAAACCGTTTTCTGCCATCGTGCCTGATATGGCTACACACACGTTAACTGATACATTGGTAGTGAGGGCTCTGTCTCAGCTACAACGGACGGTAGCATTGAAAGGGAGATGGGCAGTTCTTACCAAGACGTCGCCCGAAACCGTTTTCTGCCATCGTGCCTGATATGGCTACACACACGTTAACTGATACATTGGTAGTAAGGGCTCTGTCTCAACTGCGACGGACGGTAGCATTGAAAGGGAGATGGGCAGTTCTTACCAAGACGTCGCCCGAAACCGTTTTCTGCCATCGTGCCTGATATGGCTACACACACGTTAACTGATACATTGGTAGTAAGGGCTCTGTCTCAACTGCGACGGACGGTAGCATTGAAAGGGAGATGGGCAGTTCTTACCATGACGTCGCCCGAAACCGTTTTCTGCCATCGTGCCTGATATGGCTACACACACGTTAACTGATACATTGGTAGTAAGGGCTCTGTCTCAACTGCAACGGACGGTAGCATTGAAAGGGAGATGGGCAGTTCTTACCATGACGTCGCCCGAAACCGTTTTCTGCCATCGTGCCTGATATGGCTACACACACGTTAACTGATACATTGGTAGTAAGGGCTCTGTCTCAACTGCGACGGACGGTAGCATTGAAAGGGAGATGGGCAGTTCTTACCAAGACGTCGCCCGAAACCGTTTTCTGCCATCGTGCCTGATATGGCTACACACACGTTAACTGATACATTGGTAGTAAGGGCTCTGTCTCAACTGCGACGGACGGTAGCATTGAAAGGGAGATGGGCAGTTCTTACCATGACGTCGCCCGAAACCGTTTTCTGCCATCGTGCCTGATATGGCTACACACACGTTAACTGATACATTGGTAGTAAGGGCTCTGTCTCAACTGCAACGGACGGTAGCATTGAAAGGGAGATGGGCAGTTCTTACCATGACGTCGCCCGAAACCGTTTTCTGCCATCGTGCCTGATATGGCTACACACACGTTAACTGATACATTGGTAGTAAGGGCTCTGTCTCAGCTACAACGGACGGGAGCATTGAAAGGGAGATGGGCATTTCTTACCATGACGTCGCCCGAAACCGTTTTCTACCATCGTGCCTGATATGGCTACACACACGTTAACTGATACATTGGTAGTGAGGGCTCTGTCTCAGCTACAACGGACGGGAGCATTGAAAGGGAGATGGGCATTTCTTACCATGACGTCGCCCGAAACCGTTTTCTGCCATCGTGCCTGATATGGCTACACACACGTTAACTGATACATTGGTAGTAAGGGCTCTGTCTCAGCTGCAACGAACAGTAGCATTGAAAGGGAGATGGGCAGTTCTTACCAAGACGTCGCCCGAAACCGTTTTCGGCCATAGCGCCTGATATGGCTACACACACGTTAACTGATACATTGGTAGTAAGGGCTCTGTCTCAGCTACAACGGACGGGAGCATTGAAAGGGAGATGGGCATTTCTTACCATGACGTCGCCCGAAACCGTTTTCTACCATCGTGCCTGATATGGCTACACACACGTTAACTGATACATTGGTAGTGAGGGCTCTGTCTCAGCTACAACGGACGGGAGCATTGAAAGGGAGATGGGCATTTCTTACCATGACGTCGCCCGAAACCGTTTTCTGCCATCGTGCCTGATATGGCTACACACACGTTAACTGATACATTGGTAGTAAGGGCTCTGTCTCAACTGCGACGGACGGTAGCATTGAAAGGGAGATGGGCAGTTCTTACCAAGACGTCGCCCGAAACCGTTTTCTGCCATCGTGCCTGATATGGCTACACACACGTTAACTGATACATTGGTAGTAAGGGCTCTGTCTCAGCTACAACGGACGGGAGCATTGAAAGGGAGATGGGCAGTTCTTACCATGACGTCGCCCGAAACCGTTTTCTGCCATCGTGCCTGATATGGCTACACACACGTTAACTGATACATTGGTAGTAAGGGCTCTGTCTCAACTGCAACGGACGGTAGCATTGAAAGGGAGATGGGCAGTTCTTACCATGACGTCGCCCGAAACCGTTTTCTGCCATCGTGCCTGATATGGCTACACACACGTTAACTGATACATTGGTAGTAAGGGCTCTGTCTCAACTGCGACGGACGGTAGCATTGAAAGGGAGATGGGCAGTTCTTACCAAGACGTCGCCCGAAACCGTTTTCTGCCATCGTGCCTGATATGGCTACACACACGTTAACTGATACATTGGTAGTAAGGGCTCTGTCTCAACTGCGACGGACGGTAGCATTGAAAGGGAGATGGGCAGTTCTTACCATGACGTCGCCCGAAACCGTTTTCTGCCATCGTGCCTGATATGGCTACACACACGTTAACTGATACATTGGTAGTAAGGGCTCTGTCTCAACTGCAACGGACGGTAGCATTGAAAGGGAGATGGGCAGTTCTTACCATGACGTCGCCCGAAACCGTTTTCTGCCATCGTGCCTGATATGGCTACACACACGTTAACTGATACATTGGTAGTGAGGGCTCTGTCTCAACTGCGACGGACGGTAGCATTGAAAGGGAGATGGGCATTTCTTACCATGACGTCGCCCGAAACCGTTTTCTGCCATCGTGCCTGATATGGCTACACACACGTTAACTGATACATTGGTAGTGAGGGCTCTGTCTCAGCTACAACGGACGGGAGCATTGAAAGGGAGATGGGCATTTCTTACCATGACGTCGCCCGAAACCGTTTTCTGCCATCGTGCCTGATATGGCTACACACACGTTAACTGATACATTGGTAGTAAGGGCTCTGTCTCAGCTGCAACGAACAGTAGCATTGAAAGGGAGATGGGCAGTTCTTACCATGACGTCGCCCGAAACCGTTTTCTGCCATCGTGCCTGATATGGCTACACACACGTTAACTGATACATTGGTAGTAAGGGCTCTGTCTCAGCTGCAACGAACAGTAGCATTGAAAGGGAGATGGGCAGTTCTTACCAAGACGTCGCCCGAAACCGTTTTCGGCCATAGCGCCTGATATGGCTACACACACGTTAACTGATACATTGGTAGTGAGGGCTCTGTCTCAGCTACAATGGACGGGAGCATTGAAAGGGAGATGGGCAGTTCTTACCAAGACGTCGCCCGAAACCGTTTTCGGACATAGCGCCTGATATGGCTACACACACGTTAACTGATACATTGGTAGTGAGGGCTCTGTCTCAGCTACAATGGACGGGAGCATTGAAAGGGAGATGGGCAGTTCTTACCATGACGTCGCCCGAAACCGTTTTCTGCCATCGTGCCTGATATGGCTACACACACGTTAACTGATACATTGGTAGTAAGGGCTCTGTCTCAGCTGCAACGAACAGTAGCATTGGAAGGAAGATGGGCAGTTCTTACCAAGACGTCGCCCGAAACCGTTTTCTGCCATAGCGCCTGATATGGCTACACACACGTTAACTGATACATTGGTAGTAAGGGCTCTGTCTCAGCTGCAACGGACGGGAGCATTGAAAGGGAGATGGGCAGTTCTTACCAAGACGTCGCCCGAAACCGTTTTCGGCCATAGCGCCTGATATGGCTACACACACGTTAACTGATACATTGGTAGTGAGGGCTCTGTCTCAGCTACAACGGACGGGAGCATTGAAAGGGAGATGGGCAGTTCTTACCATGACGTCGCCCGAAACCGTTTTCGGCCATCGTGCCAGATATGGCTACACACACGTTAACTGATACATTGGTAGTGAGGGCTCTGTCTCAGCTACAACGGACGGGAGCATTGAAAGGGAGATGGGCAGTTCTTACCATGACGTCGCCCGAAACCGTTTTCTGCCATCGTGCCTGATATGGCTACACACACGTTAACTGATACATTGGTAGTAAGGGCTCTGTCTCAGCTGCAACGAACAGTAGCATTGAAAGGGAGATGGGCAGTTCTTACCAAGACGTCGCCCGAAACCGTTTTCGGCCATAGCGCCTGATATGGCTACACACACGTTAACTGATACATTGGTAGTGAGGGCTCTGTCTCAGCTACAATGGACGGGAGCATTGAAAGGGAGATGGGCAGTTCTTACCATGACGTCGCCCGAAACCGTTTTCTGCCATCGTGCCTGATATGGCTACACACACGTTAACTGATACATTGGTAGTAAGGGCTCTGTCTCAGCTGCAACGAACAGTAGCATTGAAAGGGAGATGGGCAGTTCTTACCATGACGTCGCCCGAAACCGTTTTCTGCCATCGTGCCTGATATGGCTACACACACGTTAACTGATACATTGGTAGTAAGGGCTCTGTCTCAGCTGCAACGAACAGTAGCATTGAAAGGGAGATGGGCAGTTCTTACCAAGACGTCGCCCGAAACCGTTTTCGGCCATAGCGCCTGATATGGCTACACACACGTTAACTGATACATTGGTAGTGAGGGCTCTGTCTCAGCTACAATGGACGGGAGCATTGAAAGGGAGATGGGCAGTTCTTACCAAGACGTCGCCCGAAACCGTTTTCGGACATAGCGCCTGATATGGCTACACACACGTTAACTGATACATTGGTAGTGAGGGCTCTGTCTCAGCTACAATGGACGGGAGCATTGAAAGGGAGATGGGCAGTTCTTACCATGACGTCGCCCGAAACCGTTTTCTGCCATCGTGCCTGATATGGCTACACACACGTTAACTGATACATTGGTAGTAAGGGCTCTGTCTCAGCTGCAACGAACAGTAGCATTGAAAGGGAGATGGGCAGTTCTTACCAAGACGTCGCCCGAAACCGTTTTCGGCCATAGCGCCTGATATGGCTACACACACGTTAACTGATACCTTGGTAGTGAGGGCTCTGTCTCAACTGCAACGGACGGGAGCATTGAAAGGGAGATGAGCAGTTCTTACCAAGACGTCGCCCGAAACCGTTTTCTGCCATCGTGCCTGATATGGCTACACACACGTTAATTGATACATTGGTAGTGAGGGCTCTGTCTCAACTGCAACGGACGGGAGCATTGAAAGGGAGATGGGCAGTTCTTACCAAGACGTCGCCCGAAACCGTTTTCTGCCATCGTGCCTGATATGGCTACACACACGTTAACTGATACATTGGTAGTGAGGGCTCTGTCTCAGCTACAATGGACGGGAGCATTGAAAGGGAGATGGGCAGTTCTTACCATGACGTCGCCCGAAACCGTTTTCTGCCATCGTGCCTGATATGGCTACACACACGTTAACTGATACATTGGTAGTAAGGGCTCTGTCTCAGCTGCAACGAACAGTAGCATTGAAAGGGAGATGGGCAGTTCTTACCATGACGTCGCCCGAAACCGTTTTCTGCCATCGTGCCTGATATGGCTACACACACGTTAACTGATACATTGGTAGTAAGGGCTCTGTCTCAGCTGCAACGAACAGTAGCATTGAAAGGGAGATGGGCAGTTCTTACCAAGACGTCGCCCGAAACCGTTTTCGGCCATAGCGCCTGATATGGCTACACACACGTTAACTGATACATTGGTAGTGAGGGCTCTGTCTCAGCTACAATGGACGGGAGCATTGAAAGGGAGATGGGCAGTTCTTACCAAGACGTCGCCCGAAACCGTTTTCGGCCATAGCGCCTGATATGGCTACACACACGTTAACTGATACATTGGTAGTGAGGGCTCTGTCTCAGCTACAATGGACGGGAGCATTGAAAGGGAGATGGGCAGTTCTTACCATGACGTCGCCCGAAACCGTTTTCTGCCATCGTGCCTGATATGGCTACACACACGTTAACTGATACATTGGTAGTAAGGGCTCTGTCTCAGCTGCAACGAACAGTAGCATTGAAAGGGAGATGGGCAGTTCTTACCAAGACGTCGCCCGAAACCGTTTTCGGCCATAGCGCCTGATATGGCTACACACACGTTAACTGATACATTGGTAGTGAGGGCTCTGTCTCAGCTACAATGGACGGGAGCATTGAAAGGGAGATGGGCAGTTCTTACCAAGACGTCGCCCGAAACCGTTTTCGGCCATAGCGCCTGATATGGCTACACACACGTTAACTGATACATTGGTAGTGAGGGCTCTGTCTCAGCTACAATGGACGGGAGCATTGAAAGGGAGATGGGCAGTTCTTACCATGACGTCGCCCGAAACCGTTTTCTGCCATCGTGCCTGATATGGCTACACACACGTTAACTGATACATTGGTAGTAAGGGCTCTGTCTCAGCTGCAACGAACAGTAGCATTGAAAGGGAGATGGGCAGTTCTTACCAAGACGTCGCCCGAAACCGTTTTCGGCCATAGCGCCTGATATGGCTACACACACGTTAACTGATACCTTGGTAGTGAGGGCTCTGTCTCAACTGCAACGGACGGGAGCATTGAAAGGGAGATGAGCAGTTCTTACCAAGACGTCGCCCGAAACCGTTTTCTGCCATCGTGCCTGATATGGCTACACACACGTTAATTGATACATTGGTAGTGAGGGCTCTGTCTCAACTGCAACGGACGGGAGCATTGAAAGGGAGATGGGCAGTTCTTACCAAGACGTCGCCCGAAACCGTTTTCTGCCATCGTGCCTGATATGGCTACACACACGTTAACTGATACATTGGTAGTGAGGGCTCTGTCTCAACTGCGACGGACGGTAGCATTGAAAGGGAGATGGGCAGTTCTTACCATGACGTCGCCCGAAACCGTTTTCTGCCATCGTGCCTGATATGGCTACACACACGTTAATTGATACATTGGTAGTGAGGGCTCTGTCTCAACTGCGACAGACGGTAGCATTGAAAGGGAGATGGGCAGTTCTTACCAAGACGTCGCCCGAAACCGTTTTCTGCCATCGTGCCTGATATGGCTACACACACGTTAACTGATACATTGGTAGTGAGGGCTCTGTCTCAACTGCAACGGACGGGAGCATTGAAAGGGAGATGGGCAGTTCTTACCAAGACGTCGCCCGAAACCGTTTTCTGCCATAGCGCCTGATATGGCTACACACACGTTAACTGATACATTGGTAGTGAGGGCTCTGTCTCAGCTACAATGGACGGGAGCATTGAAAGGGAGATGGGCAGTTCTTACCATGACGTCGCCCGAAACCGTTTTCTGCCATCGTGCCTGATATGGCTACACACACGTTAACTGATACATTGGTAGTAAGGGCTCTGTCTCAGCTGCAACGAACAGTAGCATTGAAAGGGAGATGGGCAGTTCTTACCAAGACGTCGCCCGAAACCGTTTTCGGCCATAGCGCCTGATATGGCTACACACACGTTAACTGATACCTTGGTAGTGAGGGCTCTGTCTCAACTGCAACGGACGGGAGCATTGAAAGGGAGATGAGCAGTTCTTACCAAGACGTCGCCCGAAACCGTTTTCTGCCATCGTGCCTGATATGGCTACACACACGTTAATTGATACATTGGTAGTGAGGGCTCTGTCTCAACTGCAACGGACGGGAGCATTGAAAGGGAGATGGGCAGTTCTTACCAAGACGTCGCCCGAAACCGTTTTCTGCCATCGTGCCTGATATGGCTACACACACGTTAACTGATACATTGGTAGTGAGGGCTCTGTCTCAACTGCGACGGACGGTAGCATTGAAAGGGAGATGGGCAGTTCTTACCATGACGTCGCCCGAAACCGTTTTCTGCCATCGTGCCTGATATGGCTACACACACGTTAATTGATACATTGGTAGTGAGGGCTCTGTCTCAACTGCGACAGACGGTAGCATTGAAAGGGAGATGGGCAGTTCTTACCAAGACGTCGCCCGAAACCGTTTTCTGCCATCGTGCCTGATATGGCTACACACACGTTAACTGATACATTGGTAGTGAGGGCTCTGTCTCAACTGCGACGGACGGTAGCATTGAAAGGGAGATGGGCAGTTCTTACCATGACGTCGCCCGAAACCGTTTTCTGCCATCGTGCCTGATATGGCTACACCCACGTTAACTGATACCTTGGTAGTGAGGGCTCTGTCTCAGCTACAACGGACGGGAGCATTGAAAGGGAGATGGGCATTTCTTACCATGACGTCGCCCGAAACCGTTTTCTACCATCGTGCCTGATATGGCTACACACACGTTAACTGATACATTGGTAGTGAGGGCTCTGTCTCAGCTACAACGGACGGGAGCATTGAAAGGGAGATGGGCATTTCTTACCATGACGTCGCCCGAAACCGTTTTCTGCCATCGTGCCTGATATGGCTACACACACGTTAACTGATACATTGGTAGTAAGGGCTCTGTCTCAGCTGCAACGAACAGTAGCATTGAAAGGGAGATGGGCAGTTCTTACCAAGACGTCGCCCGAAACCGTTTTCGGCCATAGCGCCTGATATGGCTACACACACGTTAACTGATACATTGGTAGTGAGGGCTCTGTCTCAGCTACAACGGACGGGAGCATTGAAAGGGAGATGGGCAGTTCTTACCATGACGTCGCCCGAAACCGTTTTCTGCCATCGTGCCTGATATGGCTACACACACGTTAACTGATACATTGGTAGTAAGGGCTCTGTCTCAGCTGCAACGAACAGTAGCATTGAAAGGGAGATGGGCAGTTCTTACCAAGACGTCGCCCGAAACCGTTTTCGGCCATAGCGCCTGATATGGCTACACACACGTTAACTGATACATTGGTAGTGAGGGCTCTGTCTCAGCTACAACGGACGGTAGCATTGAAAGGGAGATGGGCAGTTCTTACCATGACGTCGCCCGAAACCGTTTTCTGCCATCGTGCCTGATATGGCTACACACACGTTAACTGATACATTGGTAGTGAGGGCTCTGTCTCAGCTACAACGGACGGGAGCATTGAAAGGGAGATGGGCAGTTCTTACCATGACGTCGCCCGAAACCGTTTTCTGCCATCGTGCCTGATATGGCTACACACACGTTAACTGATACATTGGTAGTGAGGGCTCTGTCTCAGCTACAACGGACGGTAGCATTGAAAGGGAGATGGGCAGTTCTTACCAAGACGTCGCCCGAAACCGTTTTCTGCCATCGTGCCTGATATGGCTACACACACGTTAACTGATACATTGGTAGTAAGGGCTCTGTCTCAACTGCGACGGACGGTAGCATTGAAAGGGAGATGGGCAGTTCTTACCAAGACGTCGCCCGAAACCGTTTTCTGCCATCGTGCCTGATATGGCTACACACACGTTAACTGATACATTGGTAGTAAGGGCTCTGTCTCAACTGCGACGGACGGTAGCATTGAAAGGGAGATGGGCAGTTCTTACCATGACGTCGCCCGAAACCGTTTTCTGCCATCGTGCCTGATATGGCTACACACACGTTAACTGATACATTGGTAGTAAGGGCTCTGTCTCAACTGCAACGGACGGTAGCATTGAAAGGGAGATGGGCAGTTCTTACCATGACGTCGCCCGAAACCGTTTTCTGCCATCGTGCCTGATATGGCTACACACACGTTAACTGATACATTGGTAGTAAGGGCTCTGTCTCAACTGCGACGGACGGTAGCATTGAAAGGGAGATGGGCAGTTCTTACCAAGACGTCGCCCGAAACCGTTTTCTGCCATCGTGCCTGATATGGCTACACACACGTTAACTGATACATTGGTAGTAAGGGCTCTGTCTCAACTGCGACGGACGGTAGCATTGAAAGGGAGATGGGCAGTTCTTACCATGACGTCGCCCGAAACCGTTTTCTGCCATCGTGCCTGATATGGCTACACACACGTTAACTGATACATTGGTAGTAAGGGCTCTGTCTCAACTGCAACGGACGGTAGCATTGAAAGGGAGATGGGCAGTTCTTACCATGACGTCGCCCGAAACCGTTTTCTGCCATCGTGCCTGATATGGCTACACACACGTTAACTGATACATTGGTAGTAAGGGCTCTGTCTCAGCTACAACGGACGGGAGCATTGAAAGGGAGATGGGCATTTCTTACCATGACGTCGCCCGAAACCGTTTTCTACCATCGTGCCTGATATGGCTACACACACGTTAACTGATACATTGGTAGTGAGGGCTCTGTCTCAGCTACAACGGACGGGAGCATTGAAAGGGAGATGGGCATTTCTTACCATGACGTCGCCCGAAACCGTTTTCTGCCATCGTGCCTGATATGGCTACACACACGTTAACTGATACATTGGTAGTAAGGGCTCTGTCTCAGCTGCAACGAACAGTAGCATTGAAAGGGAGATGGGCAGTTCTTACCAAGACGTCGCCCGAAACCGTTTTCGGCCATAGCGCCTGATATGGCTACACACACGTTAACTGATACATTGGTAGTAAGGGCTCTGTCTCAGCTACAACGGACGGGAGCATTGAAAGGGAGATGGGCATTTCTTACCATGACGTCGCCCGAAACCGTTTTCTACCATCGTGCCTGATATGGCTACACACACGTTAACTGATACATTGGTAGTGAGGGCTCTGTCTCAGCTACAACGGACGGGAGCATTGAAAGGGAGATGGGCATTTCTTACCATGACGTCGCCCGAAACCGTTTTCTGCCATCGTGCCTGATATGGCTACACACACGTTAACTGATACATTGGTAGTAAGGGCTCTGTCTCAACTGCGACGGACGGTAGCATTGAAAGGGAGATGGGCAGTTCTTACCAAGACGTCGCCCGAAACCGTTTTCTGCCATCGTGCCTGATATGGCTACACACACGTTAACTGATACATTGGTAGTAAGGGCTCTGTCTCAGCTACAACGGACGGGAGCATTGAAAGGGAGATGGGCAGTTCTTACCATGACGTCGCCCGAAACCGTTTTCTGCCATCGTGCCTGATATGGCTACACACACGTTAACTGATACATTGGTAGTAAGGGCTCTGTCTCAACTGCAACGGACGGTAGCATTGAAAGGGAGATGGGCAGTTCTTACCATGACGTCGCCCGAAACCGTTTTCTGCCATCGTGCCTGATATGGCTACACACACGTTAACTGATACATTGGTAGTAAGGGCTCTGTCTCAACTGCGACGGACGGTAGCATTGAAAGGGAGATGGGCAGTTCTTACCAAGACGTCGCCCGAAACCGTTTTCTGCCATCGTGCCTGATATGGCTACACACACGTTAACTGATACATTGGTAGTAAGGGCTCTGTCTCAACTGCGACGGACGGTAGCATTGAAAGGGAGATGGGCAGTTCTTACCATGACGTCGCCCGAAACCGTTTTCTGCCATCGTGCCTGATATGGCTACACACACGTTAACTGATACATTGGTAGTAAGGGCTCTGTCTCAACTGCAACGGACGGTAGCATTGAAAGGGAGATGGGCAGTTCTTACCATGACGTCGCCCGAAACCGTTTTCTGCCATCGTGCCTGATATGGCTACACACACGTTAACTGATACATTGGTAGTGAGGGCTCTGTCTCAACTGCGACGGACGGTAGCATTGAAAGGGAGATGGGCATTTCTTACCATGACGTCGCCCGAAACCGTTTTCTGCCATCGTGCCTGATATGGCTACACACACGTTAACTGATACATTGGTAGTGAGGGCTCTGTCTCAGCTACAACGGACGGGAGCATTGAAAGGGAGATGGGCATTTCTTACCATGACGTCGCCCGAAACCGTTTTCTGCCATCGTGCCTGATATGGCTACACACACGTTAACTGATACATTGGTAGTAAGGGCTCTGTCTCAGCTGCAACGAACAGTAGCATTGAAAGGGAGATGGGCAGTTCTTACCAAGACGTCGCCCGAAACCGTTTTCGGCCATAGCGCCTGATATGGCTACACACACGTTAACTGATACATTGGTAGTGAGGGCTCTGTCTCAGCTACAACGGACGGGAGCATTGAAAGGGAGATGGGCAGTTCTTACCATGACGTCGCCCGAAACCGTTTTCTGCCATCGTGCCTGATATGGCTACACACACGTTAACTGATACATTGGTAGTAAGGGCTCTGTCTCAACTGCAACGGACGGTAGCATTGAAAGGGAGATGGGCAGTTCTTACCATGACGTCGCCCGAAACCGTTTTCTGCCATCGTGCCTGATATGGCTACACACACGTTAACTGATACATTGGTAGTAAGGGCTCTGTCTCAGCTGCAACGAACAGTAGCATTGAAAGGGAGATGGGCAGTTCTTACCAAGACGTCGCCCGAAACCGTTTTCGGCCATAGCGCCTGATATGGCTACACACACGTTAACTGATACATTGGTAGTGAGGGCTCTGTCTCAGCTACAACGGACGGTAGCATTGAAAGGGAGATGGGCAGTTCTTACCATGACGTCGCCCGAAACCGTTTTCTGCCATCGTGCCTGATATGGCTACACACACGTTAACTGATACATTGGTAGTGAGGGCTCTGTCTCAACTGCAACGAACAGTAGCATTGAAAGGGAGATGGGCAGTTCTTACCATGACGTCGCCCGAAACCGTTTTCTGCCATCGTGCCTGATATGGCTACACACACGTTAACTGATACATTGGTAGTAAGGGCTCTGTCTCAACTGCGACGGACGGTAGCATTGAAAGGGAGATGGGCATTTCTTACCATGACGTCGCCCGAAACCGTTTTCTGCCATCGTGCCTGATATGGCTACACACACGTTAACTGATACATTGGTAGTAAGGGCTCTGTCTCAACTGCAACGGACGGTAGCATTGAAAGGGAGATGGGCAGTTCTTACCATGACGTCGCCCGAAACCGTTTTCTGCCATCGTGCCTGATATGGCTACACACACGTTAACTGATACATTGGTAGTGAGGGCTCTGTCTCAGCTACAACGGACGGGAACATTGAAAGGGAGATGGGCAGTTCTTACCATGACGTCGCCCGAAACCGTTTTCTGCCATCGTGCCTGATATGGCTACACACACGTTAACTGATACATTGGTAGTAAGGGCTCTGTCTCAACTGCGACGGACGGTAGCATTGAAAGGGAGATGGGCAGTTCTTACCATGACGTCGCCCGAAACCGTTTTCTGCCATCGTGCCTGATATGGCTACACACACGTTAACTGATACATTGGTAGTAAGGGCTCTGTCTCAACTGCGACGGACGGTAGCATTGAAAGGGAGATGGGCATTTCTTACCATGACGTCGCCCGAAACCGTTTTCTGCCATCGTGCCTGATATGGCTACACACACGTTAACTGATACATTGGTAGTGAGGGCTCTGTCTCAGCTACAACGGACGGGAACATTGAAAGGGAGATGGGCAGTTCTTACCATGACGTCGCCCGAAACCGTTTTCTGCCATCGTGCCTGATATGGCTACACACACGTTAACTGATACATTGGTAGTAAGGGCTCTGTCTCAACTGCGACGGACGGTAGCATTGAAAGGGAGATGGGCAGTTCTTACCATGACGTCGCCCGAAACCGTTTTCTGCCATCGTGCCTGATATGGCTACACACACGTTAACTGATACATTGGTAGTAAGGGCTCTGTCTCAACTGCGACGGACGGTAGCATTGAAAGGGAGATGGGCATTTCTTACCATGACGTCGCCCGAAACCGTTTTCTGCCATCGTGCCTGATATGGCTACACACACGTTAACTGATACATTGGTAGTGAGGGCTCTGTCTCAGCTACAACGGACGGGAACATTGAAAGGGAGATGGGCAGTTCTTACCATGACGTCGCCCGAAACCGTTTTCTGCCATCGTGCCTGATATGGCTACACACACGTTAACTGATACATTGGTAGTAAGGGCTCTGTCTCAACTGCGACGGACGGTAGCATTGAAAGGGAGATGGGCAGTTCTTACCATGACGTCGCCCGAAACCGTTTTCTGCCATCGTGCCTGATATGGCTACACACACGTTAACTGATACATTGGTAGTAAGGGCTCTGTCTCAGCTACAACGGACGGGAGCATTGAAAGGGAGATGGGCAGTTCTTACCATGACGTCGCCCGAAACCGTTTTCTGCCATCGTGCCTGATATGGCTACACACACGTTAACTGATACATTGGTAGTGAGGGCTCTGTCTCAGCTACAACGGACGGGAACATTGAAAGGGAGATGGGCAGTTCTTACCATGACGTCGCCCGAAACCGTTTTCTGCCATCGTGCCTGATATGGCTACACACACGTTAACTGATACATTGGTAGTAAGGGCTCTGTCTCAACTGCGACGGACGGTAGCATTGAAAGGGAGATGGGCAGTTCTTACCATGACGTCGCCCGAAACCGTTTTCTGCCATCGTGCCTGATATGGCTACACACACGTTAACTGATACATTGGTAGTAAGGGCTCTGTCTCAACTGCGACGGACGGTAGCATTGAAAGGGAGATGGGCAGTTCTTACCATGACGTCGCCCGAAACCGTTTTCTGCCATCGTGCCTGATATGGCTACACACACGTTAACTGATACATTGGTAGTAAGGGCTCTGTCTCAACTGCAACGGACGGTAGCATTGAAAGGGAGATGGGCAGTTCTTACCATGACGTCGCCCGAAACCGTTTTCTGCCATCGTGCCTGATATGGCTACACACACGTTAACTGATACATTGGTAGTAAGGGCTCTGTCTCAACTGCGACGGACGGTAGCATTGAAAGGGAGATGGGCAGTTCTTACCAAGACGTCGCCCGAAACCGTTTTCTGCCATCGTGCCTGATATGGCTACACACACGTTAACTGATACATTGGTAGTAAGGGCTCTGTCTCAACTGCGACGGACGGTAGCATTGAAAGGGAGATGGGCAGTTCTTACCAAGACGTCGCCCGAAACCGTTTTCTGCCATCGTGCCTGATATGGCTACACACACGTTAACTGATACATTGGTAGTAAGGGCTCTGTCTCAACTGCGACGGACGGTAGCATTGAAAGGGAGATGGGCAGTTCTTACCATGACGTCGCCCGAAACCGTTTTCTGCCATCGTGCCTGATATGGCTACACACACGTTAACTGATACATTGGTAGTAAGGGCTCTGTCTCAACTGCGACGGACGGTAGCATTGAAAGGGAGATGGGCAGTTCTTACCATGACGTCGCCCGAAACCGTTTTCTGCCATCGTGCCTGATATGGCTACACCCACGTTAACTGATACATTGGTAGTGAGGGCTCTGTCTCAGCTACAACGGACGGGAGCATTGAAAGGGAGATGGGCAGTTCTTACCATGACGTCGCCCGAAACCGTTTTCTGCCATCGTGCCTGATATGGCTACACACACGTTAACTGATACATTGGTAGTAAGGGCTCTGTCTCAACTGCGACGGACGGTAGCATTGAAAGGGAGATGGGCAGTTCTTACCATGACGTCGCCCGAAACCGTTTTCTGCCATCGTGCCTGATATGGCTACACACACGTTAACTGATACATTGGTAGTAAGGGCTCTGTCTCAACTGCGACGGACGGTAGCATTGAAAGGGAGATGGGCAGTTCTTACCATGACGTCGCCCGAAACCGTTTTCTGCCATCGTGCCTGATATGGCTACACACACGTTAACTGATACATTGGTAGTAAGGGCTCTGTCTCAACTGCGACGGACGGTAGCATTGAAAGGGAGATGGGCAGTTCTTACCATGACGTCGCCCGAAACCGTTTTCTGCCATCGTGCCTGATATGGCTACACACACGTTAACTGATACATTGGTAGTGAGGGCTCTGTCTCAGCTACAACGAACAGTAGCATTGAAAGGGAGATGGGCAGTTCTTACCATGACGTCGCCCGAAACCGTTTTCTGCCATCGTGCCTGATATGGCTACACACACGTTAACTGATACATTGGTAGTGAGGGCTCTGTCTCAGCTACAACGGACGGGAGCATTGAAAGGGAGATGGGCAGTTCTTACCATGACGTCGCCCGAAACCGTTTTCTGCCATCGTGCCTGATATGGCTACACACACGTTAACTGATACATTGGTAGTAAGGGCTCTGTCTCAACTGCGACGGACGGTAGCATTGAAAGGGAGATGGGCAGTTCTTACCATGACGTCGCCCGAAACCGTTTTCTGCCATCGTGCCTGATATGGCTACACACACGTTAACTGATACATTGGTAGTAAGGGCTCTGTCTCAACTGCGACGGACGGTAGCATTGAAAGGGAGATGGGCAGTTCTTACCATGACGTCGCCCGAAACCGTTTTCTGCCATAGCGCCTGATATGGCTACACCCACGTTAACTGATACATTGGTAGTGAGGGCTCTGTCTCAGCTACAACGGACGGGAGCATTGAAAGGGAGATGGGCAGTTCTTACCATGACGTCGCCCGAAACCGTTTTCTGCCATCGTGCCTGATATGGCTACACACACGTTAACTGATACATTGGTAGTAAGGGCTCTGTCTCAACTGCGACGGACGGTAGCATTGAAAGGGAGATGGGCAGTTCTTACCATGACGTCGCCCGAAACCGTTTTCTGCCATCGTGCCTGATATGGCTACACACACGTTAACTGATACATTGGTAGTAAGGGCTCTGTCTCAACTGCGACGGACGGTAGCATTGAAAGGGAGATGGGCAGTTCTTACCATGACGTCGCCCGAAACCGTTTTCTGCCATCGTGCCTGATATGGCTACACACACGTTAACTGATACATTGGTAGTGAGGGCTCTGTCTCAGCTACAACGAACAGTAGCATTGAAAGGGAGATGGGCAGTTCTTACCATGACGTCGCCCGAAACCGTTTTCTGCCATCGTGCCTGATATGGCTACACACACGTTAACTGATACATTGGTAGTGAGGGCTCTGTCTCAGCTACAACGGACGGGAGCATTGAAAGGGAGATGGGCAGTTCTTACCATGACGTCGCCCGAAACCGTTTTCTGCCATCGTGCCTGATATGGCTACACACACGTTAACTGATACATTGGTAGTAAGGGCTCTGTCTCAACTGCGACGGACGGTAGCATTGAAAGGGAGATGGGCAGTTCTTACCATGACGTCGCCCGAAACCGTTTTCTGCCATCGTGCCTGATATGGCTACACACACGTTAACTGATACATTGGTAGTAAGGGCTCTGTCTCAACTGCGACGGACGGTAGCATTGAAAGGGAGATGGGCAGTTCTTACCATGACGTCGCCCGAAACCGTTTTCTGCCATCGTGCCTGATATGGCTACACCCACGTTAACTGATACATTGGTAGTGAGGGCTCTGTCTCAGCTACAACGGACGGGAGCATTGAAAGGGAGATGGGCAGTTCTTACCATGACGTCGCCCGAAACCGTTTTCTGCCATCGTGCCTGATATGGCTACACACACGTTAACTGATACATTGGTAGTAAGGGCTCTGTCTCAGCTGCAACGAACAGTAGCATTGAAAGGGAGATGGGCAGTTCTTACCAAGACGTCGCCCGAAACCGTTTTCGGCCATCGTGCCTGATATGGCTACACACACGTTAACTGATACATTGGTAGTAAGGGCTCTGTCTCAACTGCGACGGACGGTAGCATTGAAAGGGAGATGGGCAGTTCTTACCATGACGTCGCCCGAAACCGTTTTCTGCCATCGTGCCTGATATGGCTACACACACGTTAACTGATACATTGGTAGTAAGGGCTCTGTCTCAACTGCGACGGACGGTAGCATTGAAAGGGAGATGGGCAGTTCTTACCAAGACGTCGCCCGAAACCGTTTTCTGCCATCGTGCCTGATATGGCTACACACACGTTAACTGATACATTGGTAGTAAGGGCTCTGTCTCAACTGCGACGGACGGTAGCATTGAAAGGGAGATGGGCAGTTCTTACCATGACGTCGCCCGAAACCGTTTTCTGCCATCGTGCCTGATATGGCTACACACACGTTAACTGATACATTGGTAGTAAGGGCTCTGTCTCAACTGCGACGGACGGTAGCATTGAAAGGGAGATGGGCAGTTCTTACCAAGACGTCGCCCGAAACCGTTTTCTGCCATCGTGCCTGATATGGCTACACACACGTTAACTGATACATTGGTAGTAAGGGCTCTGTCTCAACTGCGACGGACGGTAGCATTGAAAGGGAGATGGGCAGTTCTTACCAAGACGTCGCCCGAAACCGTTTTCTGCCATCGTGCCTGATATGGCTACACACACGTTAACTGATACATTGGTAGTAAGGGCTCTGTCTCAACTGCGACGGACGGTAGCATTGAAAGGGAGATGGGCAGTTCTTACCATGACGTCGCCCGAAACCGTTTTCTGCCATCGTGCCTGATATGGCTACACACACGTTAACTGATACATTGGTAGTAAGGGCTCTGTCTCAACTGCGACGGACGGTAGCATTGAAAGGGAGATGGGCAGTTCTTACCATGACGTCGCCCGAAACCGTTTTCTGCCATCGTGCCTGATATGGCTACACACACGTTAACTGATACATTGGTAGTAAGGGCTCTGTCTCAACTGCGACGGACGGTAGCATTGAAAGGGAGATGGGCAGTTCTTACCATGACGTCGCCCGAAACCGTTTTCTGCCATCGTGCCTGATATGGCTACACCCACGTTAACTGATACATTGGTAGTAAGGGCTCTGTCTCAACTGCGACGGACGGTAGCATTGAAAGGGAGATGGGCAGTTCTTACCATGACGTCGCCCGAAACCGTTTTCTGCCATCGTGCCTGATATGGCTACACACACGTTAACTGATACATTGGTAGTAAGGGCTCTGTCTCAGCTGCAACGAACAGTAGCATTGAAAGGGAGATGGGCAGTTCTTACCAAGACGTCGCCCGAAACCGTTTTCGGCCATCGTGCCTGATATGGCTACACACACGTTAACTGATACATTGGTAGTAAGGGCTCTGTCTCAACTGCGACGGACGGTAGCATTGAAAGGGAGATGGGCAGTTCTTACCAAGACGTCGCCCGAAACCGTTTTCTGCCATCGTGCCTGATATGGCTACACACACGTTAACTGATACATTGGTAGTAAGGGCTCTGTCTCAGCTACAACGGACGGGAGCATTGAAAGGGAGATGGGCAGTTCTTACCATGACGTCGCCCGAAACCGTTTTCTGCCATCGTGCCTGATATGGCTACACACACGTTAACTGATACATTGGTAGTAAGGGCTCTGTCTCAGCTGCAACGAACAGTAGCATTGAAAGGGAGATGGGCAGTTCTTACCAAGACGTCGCCCGAAACCGTTTTCGGCCATCGTGCCTGATATGGCTACACACACGTTAACTGATACATTGGTAGTAAGGGCTCTGTCTCAACTGCGACGGACGGTAGCATTGAAAGGGAGATGGGCAGTTCTTACCAAGACGTCGCCCGAAACCGTTTTCTGCCATCGTGCCTGATATGGCTACACACACGTTAACTGATACATTGGTAGTAAGGGCTCTGTCTCAACTGCGACGGACGGTAGCATTGAAAGGGAGATGGGCAGTTCTTACCAAGACGTCGCCCGAAACCGTTTTCTGCCATCGTGCCTGATATGGCTACACACACGTTAACTGATACATTGGTAGTAAGGGCTCTGTCTCAACTGCGACGGACGGTAGCATTGAAAGGGAGATGGGCAGTTCTTACCATGACGTCGCCCGAAACCGTTTTCTGCCATCGTGCCTGATATGGCTACACACACGTTAACTGATACATTGGTAGTAAGGGCTCTGTCTCAACTGCGACGGACGGTAGCATTGAAAGGGAGATGGGCAGTTCTTACCATGACGTCGCCCGAAACCGTTTTCTGCCATCGTGCCTGATATGGCTACACACACGTTAACTGATACATTGGTAGTAAGGGCTCTGTCTCAACTGCGACGGACGGTAGCATTGAAAGGGAGATGGGCAGTTCTTACCATGACGTCGCCCGAAACCGTTTTCTGCCATCGTGCCTGATATGGCTACACCCACGTTAACTGATACATTGGTAGTAAGGGCTCTGTCTCAACTGCGACGGACGGTAGCATTGAAAGGGAGATGGGCAGTTCTTACCATGACGTCGCCCGAAACCGTTTTCTGCCATCGTGCCTGATATGGCTACACACACGTTAACTGATACATTGGTAGTAAGGGCTCTGTCTCAGCTGCAACGAACAGTAGCATTGAAAGGGAGATGGGCAGTTCTTACCAAGACGTCGCCCGAAACCGTTTTCGGCCATCGTGCCTGATATGGCTACACACACGTTAACTGATACATTGGTAGTAAGGGCTCTGTCTCAACTGCGACGGACGGTAGCATTGAAAGGGAGATGGGCAGTTCTTACCAAGACGTCGCCCGAAACCGTTTTCTGCCATCGTGCCTGATATGGCTACACACACGTTAACTGATACATTGGTAGTAAGGGCTCTGTCTCAACTGCGACGGACGGTAGCATTGAAAGGGAGATGGGCAGTTCTTACCAAGACGTCGCCCGAAACCGTTTTCTGCCATCGTGCCTGATATGGCTACACACACGTTAACTGATACATTGGTAGTAAGGGCTCTGTCTCAACTGCGACGGACGGTAGCATTGAAAGGGAGATGGGCAGTTCTTACCATGACGTCGCCCGAAACCGTTTTCTGCCATCGTGCCTGATATGGCTACACACACGTTAACTGATACATTGGTAGTAAGGGCTCTGTCTCAACTGCGACGGACGGTAGCATTGAAAGGGAGATGGGCAGTTCTTACCATGACGTCGCCCGAAACCGTTTTCTGCCATCGTGCCTGATATGGCTACACCCACGTTAACTGATACATTGGTAGTGAGGGCTCTGTCTCAGCTACAACGGACGGGAGCATTGAAAGGGAGATGGGCAGTTCTTACCATGACGTCGCCCGAAACCGTTTTCTGCCATCGTGCCTGATATGGCTACACACACGTTAACTGATACATTGGTAGTAAGGGCTCTGTCTCAGCTGCAACGAACAGTAGCATTGAAAGGGAGATGGGCAGTTCTTACCAAGACGTCGCCCGAAACCGTTTTCGGCCATCGTGCCTGATATGGCTACACACACGTTAACTGATACATTGGTAGTGAGGGCTCTGTCTCAGCTACAACGGACGGGAACATTGAAAGGGAGATGGGCAGTTCTTACCATGACGTCGCCCGAAACCGTTTTCTGCCATCGTGCCTGATATGGCTACACACACGTTAACTGATACATTGGTAGTGAGGGCTCTGTCTCAGCTACAACGGACGGGAGCATTGAAAGGGAGATGGGCAGTTCTTACCATGACGTCGCCCGAAACCGTTTTCTGCCATCGTGCCTGATATGGCTACACACACGTTAACTGATACATTGGTAGTAAGGGCTCTGTCTCAACTGCAACGGACGGTAGCATTGAAAGGGAGATGGGCAGTTCTTACCATGACGTCGCCCGAAACCGTTTTCTGCCATCGTGCCTGATATGGCTACACACACGTTAACTGATACATTGGTAGTAAGGGCTCTGTCTCAACTGCGACGGACGGTAGCATTGAAAGGGAGATGGGCAGTTCTTACCATGACGTCGCCCGAAACCGTTTTCTGCCATCGTGCCTGATATGGCTACACCCACGTTAACTGATACATTGGTAGTGAGGGCTCTGTCTCAGCTACAACGGACGGGAGCATTGAAAGGGAGATGGGCAGTTCTTACCATGACGTCGCCCGAAACCGTTTTCTGCCATCGTGCCTGATATGGCTACACACACGTTAACTGATACATTGGTAGTAAGGGCTCTGTCTCAGCTGCAACGAACAGTAGCATTGAAAGGGAGATGGGCAGTTCTTACCAAGACGTCGCCCGAAACCGTTTTCGGCCATCGTGCCTGATATGGCTACACACACGTTAACTGATACATTGGTAGTGAGGGCTCTGTCTCAGCTACAACGGACGGGAACATTGAAAGGGAGATGGGCAGTTCTTACCATGACGTCGCCCGAAACCGTTTTCTGCCATCGTGCCTGATATGGCTACACACACGTTAACTGATACATTGGTAGTGAGGGCTCTGTCTCAGCTACAACGGACGGGAGCATTGAAAGGGAGATGGGCAGTTCTTACCATGACGTCGCCCGAAACCGTTTTCTGCCATCGTGCCTGATATGGCTACACACACGTTAACTGATACATTGGTAGTAAGGGCTCTGTCTCAACTGCAACGGACGGTAGCATTGAAAGGGAGATGGGCAGTTCTTACCATGACGTCGCCCGAAACCGTTTTCTGCCATCGTGCCTGATATGGCTACACACACGTTAACTGATACATTGGTAGTAAGGGCTCTGTCTCAACTGCGACGGACGGTAGCATTGAAAGGGAGATGGGCAGTTCTTACCAAGACGTCGCCCGAAACCGTTTTCTGCCATCGTGCCTGATATGGCTACACACACGTTAACTGATACATTGGTAGTAAGGGCTCTGTCTCAACTGCGACGGACGGTAGCATTGAAAGGGAGATGGGCAGTTCTTACCATGACGTCGCCCGAAACCGTTTTCTGCCATCGTGCCTGATATGGCTACACACACGTTAACTGATACATTGGTAGTAAGGGCTCTGTCTCAACTGCGACGGACGGTAGCATTGAAAGGGAGATGGGCAGTTCTTACCATGACGTCGCCCGAAACCGTTTTCTGCCATCGTGCCTGATATGGCTACACCCACGTTAACTGATACATTGGTAGTGAGGGCTCTGTCTCAGCTACAACGGACGGGAGCATTGAAAGGGAGATGGGCAGTTCTTACCATGACGTCGCCCGAAACCGTTTTCTGCCATCGTGCCTGATATGGCTACACACACGTTAACTGATACATTGGTAGTAAGGGCTCTGTCTCAGCTGCAACGAACAGTAGCATTGAAAGGGAGATGGGCAGTTCTTACCAAGACGTCGCCCGAAACCGTTTTCGGCCATAGCGCCTGATATGGCTACACACACGTTAACTGATACATTGGTAGTGAGGGCTCTGTCTCAGCTACAACGGACGGGAGCATTGAAAGGGAGATGGGCAGTTCTTACCATGACGTCGCCCGAAACCGTTTTCTGCCATCGTGCCTGATATGGCTACACACACGTTAACTGATACATTGGTAGTAAGGGCTCTGTCTCAACTGCAACGGACGGTAGCATTGAAAGGGAGATGGGCAGTTCTTACCATGACGTCGCCCGAAACCGTTTTCTGCCATCGTGCCTGATATGGCTACACACCCGTTAACTGATACATTGGTAGTAAGGGCTCTGTCTCAACTGCGACGGACGGTAGCATTGAAAGGGAGATGGGCAGTTCTTACCATGACGTCGCCCGAAACCGTTTTCTGCCATCGTGCCTGATATGGCTACACACACGTTAACTGATACATTGGTAGTGAGGGCTCTGTCTCAGCTACAACGGACGGGAGCATTGAAAGGGAGATGGGCAGTTCTTACCATGACGTCGCCCGAAACCGTTTTCTGCCATCGTGCCTGATATGGCTACACACACGTTAACTGATACATTGGTAGTAAGGGCTCTGTCTCAACTGCAACGGACGGTAGCATTGAAAGGGAGATGGGCAGTTCTTACCATGACGTCGCCCGAAACCGTTTTCTGCCATCGTGCCTGATATGGCTACACACACGTTAACTGATACATTGGTAGTAAGGGCTCTGTCTCAACTGCGACGGACGGTAGCATTGAAAGGGAGATGGGCAGTTCTTACCATGACGTCGCCCGAAACCGTTTTCTGCCATCGTGCCTGATATGGCTACACCCACGTTAACTGATACATTGGTAGTAAGGGCTCTGTCTCAGCTGCAACGAACAGTAGCATTGAAAGGGAGATGGGCAGTTCTTACCAAGACGTCGCCCGAAACCGTTTTCGGCCATAGCGCCTGATATGGCTACACACACGTTAACTGATACATTGGTAGTGAGGGCTCTGTCTCAGCTACAACGGACGGGAGCATTGAAAGGGAGATGGGCAGTTCTTACCATGACGTCGCCCGAAACCGTTTTCTGCCATCGTGCCTGATATGGCTACACACACGTTAACTGATACATTGGTAGTGAGGGCTCTGTCTCAGCTACAACGGACGGGAGCATTGAAAGGGAGATGGGCAGTTCTTACCATGACGTCGCCCGAAACCGTTTTCTGCCATCGTGCCTGATATGGCTACACACACGTTAACTGATACATTGGTAGTAAGGGCTCTGTCTCAACTGCAACGGACGGTAGCATTGAAAGGGAGATGGGCAGTTCTTACCATGACGTCGCCCGAAACCGTTTTCTGCCATCGTGCCTGATATGGCTACACACACGTTAACTGATACATTGGTAGTAAGGGCTCTGTCTCAACTGCGACGGACGGTAGCATTGAAAGGGAGATGGGCAGTTCTTACCATGACGTCGCCCGAAACCGTTTTCTGCCATCGTGCCTGATATGGCTACACCCACGTTAACTGATACATTGGTAGTAAGGGCTCTGTCTCAGCTGCAACGAACAGTAGCATTGAAAGGGAGATGGGCAGTTCTTACCAAGACGTCGCCCGAAACCGTTTTCGGCCATAGCGCCTGATATGGCTACACACACGTTAACTGATACATTGGTAGTGAGGGCTCTGTCTCAGCTACAACGGACGGGAGCATTGAAAGGGAGATGGGCAGTTCTTACCATGACGTCGCCCGAAACCGTTTTCTGCCATCGTGCCTGATATGGCTACACACACGTTAACTGATACATTGGTAGTAAGGGCTCTGTCTCAACTGCAACGGACGGTAGCATTGAAAGGGAGATGGGCAGTTCTTACCATGACGTCGCCCGAAACCGTTTTCTGCCATCGTGCCTGATATGGCTACACCCACGTTAATTGATACCTTGGTAGTGAGGGCTCTGTCTCAACTGCGACAGACGGTAGCATTGAAAGGGAGATGAGCAGTTCTTACCAAGACGTCGCCCGAAACCGTTTTCTGCCATCGTGCCTGATATGGCTACACACCCGTTAACTGATACCTTGGTAGTGAGGGCTCTGTCTCAACTGCAACGGACGGGAGCATTGAAAGGGAGATGAGCAGTTCTTACCATGACGTCGCCCGAAACCGTTTTCTGCCATCGTGCCTGATATGGCTACACACACGTTAACTGATACCTTGGTAGTGAGGGCTCTGTCTCAACTGCAACGGACGGTAGCATTGAAAGGGAGATGGGCAGTTCTTACCAAGACGTCGCCCGAAACCGTTTTCTATCATAGCGCGTGATATGGCTCGTCGCCCGAAACCGTTTTCTGCCATCGTGCCTGATATGGCTACACCCACGTTAATTGATACCTTGGTAGTGAGGGCTCTGTCTCAACTGCGACAGACGGTAGCATTGAAAGGGAGATGAGCAGTTCTTACCAAGACGTCGCCCGAAACCGTTTTCTGCCATCGTGCCTGATATGGCTACACACCCGTTAACTGATACCTTGGTAGTGAGGGCTCTGTCTCAACTGCAACGGACGGTAGCATTGAAAGGGAGATGGGCACTTCTTACCAAGACGTCGCCCGAAACCGTTTTCTGCCATCGTGCGTGATATGGCTCGTCGCCCGAAACCGTTTTCTGCCATCGTGCCTGATATGGCTACATGCACGTTAACTGATACCTTGGTAGTGAGTGCTCTGTCTTAGCTACAACGGACGGTAGCATTGAAAGGGAGATGGGCACTTCTTACCAAGACGTCGCCCGAAACCGTTTTCTGCCATCGTGCGTGATATGGCTCGTCGCCCGAAACCGTTTTCTGCCATCGTGCCTGATATGGCTACATGCACGTTAGTTGATACATTGGTAGTGAGGGCTCTGTCTCAACTGCAACGGACGGGAGCATTGAAAGGGAGATGGGCAGCTGCTGCAGTGGGGCTGCCGTTGCTTTAGCGTCAGAGGAAGACGTTCGACTCAAAGAGTCCGTAATACAAAGTTCCTTTTCCGAAGGAGCTTTAGCACAGCCCTTAAACCAGGGCGCAGAGTTATTAACTCGAAATAACTCTTTTGCTTCCAATACCGAAGTGTTTATATTTAACTATATTGCGGCCAAGCCGCAATCTATGTTTAACTATCTACCATAGTTAAACCTAATCATATGCACAACGTGTGGCCTCCAATCTATGTACTGAGACCACCGCTAATTCTAGACATCATGTACTGAGAGTCTGTTAACTCTCCGGGCACTCCGTACCCATGTGTGCGCCACACCGTGTAACCCCGTTACACCCCCCCCCCCCCCCCCCCCACTAAGATGAGAGCTTACCCGTTCTCGAAACTACCTCAGCGAGGCCACGTCTTGCCAAGACGTCGGAGGTCACTGCACCTCGACCCTGCGTTCTCCAGCTCCCCAAGCTTACGAACATCTTTGCACCTCTGATGTCCAACACCTCACCTGCAGCCCACTGCCAACACCATCAGCGCGTCGCGCCTCAAGCTCTCTCGTGGTATCAGACCATTACGCCACGCCTGCTCCAGGAGCTGCCACACATTCTTCCGTGGCCGGGTATACCGCCGCCGACACGGCACACGCTCAAAGAGCCGCCAGCCCGATGAGCACGAGGCTCTTGACTCGTTCAAGTCGCGGGTATTACCCAAATGGCTCAGTTGTCGAGCACTCGCTTCACAAGCGAGAGGTCGGTGGTTCAAACCCACCAGGGCGCAGCCCTCTCATATCATGAGCTATATCCATGCCTGGACAAGCACAAGGGCATTGCCCTCATAACTTAATGGTAGAGCGTTGGCTTTGAAAGCAAAAGGTTCATGGTTCGATCCCCGTCCGGGGCATACCACATTCGCTGTTCCAGCGCAACTCCAAACTTGGAGAATGCTCCTCGAGCACGTTCTCCGAAATCAATACGCGTCCATCAGACGCTTGTGTGTGGACCTCGTCCAACACAACACAAAGCGCCTGCTTCCTTGGGGACCACGTCGCAAACACCACGAGGCACCCCTGCCTCCTGCTCCCGCTGTGAGCAACCGAAGCTCCTACTTGAGGTGGCTGCTCCAGCCACTGGTCAGAGCCTGAGCTCAGCTACCGACCTGAAGACACCCCGCACTACTGGCGGGAAGCGCTAGGCGCTTGGCGACGCAGTCGAGCCCTAGTGACGCATTGGCACTGGGTGTGCCAGGTCATAGGCGTCAACGACGTCAGGGCAGTCCTCACGGAGGGGTACCTCGAACTCCCATGAGTTCTGTAAATGTGAATACCCTCTCCACTTCACCAAGTACTGTGTACGACCCTGGCGGTGGCGCCGCGCCACGAGGCGTTCCACGTGGTAGTGGGGCTCACCGTGCTCATCGGGCAGAGCTGGAGAAGGCCTTGCCTTAGCTGGATTCTCGCGCTGCGAGTCAGCAATTGCCGGAACGGCGTATGCGTCCGCACGACGCATGTGTCCACGACGCGAACGTCCACGTTCACCGCCGAGCGGTTGATCTCGAGTAGATCTTCCACCTTGTGGACTGGTTGGAATAACCTCCGTTGGTTCACAACCAGGTCTCGGACCTTGCGCATCAAGATGTTCAGCCTCATCAAGCGATGCTTGAACAGACCTCGGACCTGGAGCGTTATGTCGCTCAGCTGTACCTTCAGCTTGAGTTGCTCCCGAGCACTTCGCCCCGCGATCCGTGGCTCCGTCACTTGCTGATGACCAGCCTCCCGTGGCTCCACCACCTGCTGTCTCGCAGCCGCCCGCAGTCCAACCACCCTCTGCCGAGCCGGCGCCAGTGACTCAGCGCTCACGCGAGCCGGATCCTGGTATGGCGTTAGCAAGCCAACGTTAAACACCGGATGGATGCGCATCTTCTTAGGAAGGTTTAGCGTGTACGCTTGGCCCTTCCTGGCCACGACTATTGATGTAAGGTATAGATCTTGGACACGAAGCTTGGACGAAGCGGAGGGAGGGGCGTCGCAGACGGCGGGACCGGAGCGAAGACACTTAATGGGGTAGAATGAAGATTCGAAAGTGATTGAATGAGGTCTTTAGCTCGCTAGCCTTCTCGCTACTCTAGACCTACTGGATACACACTACTTGATTCTTTACTGGATACAGAGTTACTTCAGCCAATCAGAGAGCGCCACGTCGAAGCCCATCTTGGACCTACAATCTTGCACCCACAGGTGGCGAAATCGACAGTGGCGTAATCGGCGGTGGCGTAATCGGCGGTGGCGTAATCGGCGGTGGCGTAATCGGCGTGGGATCGGATTGGACTGGTTCGGGCTAACCAGTTTACGGTCAATAACCGATACCAAACCGGTAACCCTCAATACCCTCAATACGCCCCCTCAATGCGAAGTCCCATGAATGCTGAGAGCCGCCGTCAGATCCGTGTGGCGTGGTCCCGCAAGCGCCTTCATCATGATGTCCGCTAGCATCACAGAAGTCTCGCAGTACTCAAGCTTGACTTCACCGCGCTTGACTTCATCGCGGATGTGGTGGTACTTGATGTCGATGTGCTTGGCGCGGCCGTGGTTCACCGGGTTCTTGGTCATCTTGATGCACGACTGGTTGTCTTCGCGGATCATGAGTTCGGGTCCAGTCTCATTAGCGGCCGCCAGAATCTCGCATAGCAGGCGATGAATCCACTTGCCTTCTTGGATCGCCAGACTGAGCGCGATGTACTCCGCTTCGCTCGTGGACAGTGACACACTTGATTGCTTCTTGCTTCCCCAGCTCACAGGCGCACTCATGAGCATGAACGTGTAGCCTGAAGTGGACTTGCGGTCGGCGAGGTCGCCGGCCCAGTCCGCGTCCGAGTAGCCACGAAAGTCGATCTTGTCGCCCGGCTTGAAGCAGATCCCATGCGTCTTGGTGCCTTGCAGGTAGCGAAAGATACGCTTGACCGCAACCCAGTGTTCCTCTTGGGGGTTCTCCATGAAGCGCGATACATAGCCAACGGCGTACGCGATGTCTGGGCGCGTGGCGGTCATCAGGTGCATCAGAGCACCAACAGCTTCGCGAAACGGAGCGTTCACCTTGGTCGCCGCATCGCTTGGAACAAGTCGAGTGCTCATGTCCACCGGACTCACCACGGCCTTGCACTCGTCCATGGCGAAGCGCTTCAGGATGTCGTCCACGTATCGCCGCTGGCACATGGTCACGCTGCCGTCCGGGCCGTCCACCAGTTCGATCCCAAGAACAAACGCGCACTTGCCGCTGTCGGTCATCTCGAAGCGCGTCTTCAGGTCGGTCTTCGTGCGTGCGATCAGCTCGGGCGAGCTTCCGGTAATCAGCACGTCATCCACGTACACCAGTACAAGCACGCAGTGACCGTCCACCACCTTGATGTAGAGGCACGGATCGAAGGCCGACACTTGAAAGCCGATGGAGCACACGAACTCGTCGAAGGTCTCGTTCCACACTCGCGAAGCTTGCTTGAGACCGTAGATGGCCTTCACCAGTTCCAGGCAGTCGAAGTCACCATCCAGTTCGACGCCTTCCGGAACCACGCAGAAGACCACCTCCTTCATTATCCCGTACAGGAATGCTGTCACGACGTCGAGTTGGTCGAGGGGCCAGCCAAAATACTTGGCAATCGCGATCACCATGCGCAGCGTCACATACTTGACCACGGGCGAGAACGTCTCGGTGTAGTCAATGCCGTACTTCTGCTTGAAGCCCTTGGCCACGAGGCGCGCCTTGTACTTCTCGATCGAGCCGTCCGCTTTGCGCTTGATCTTGAACACCCACTTGGTACCGATGGCGCGTTGTCCGTTAGGCAACTTGGCAGCTCGAAACACACCACGTAGTCGCATCGACTTGAGCTCCGCGCGGATCGCCTTGCGCCAGTGCACTTGATCAGGACCGTTCACAGCCTCTTGGAACGTCGTCGGCTCCGATAGATCGGCTGCTGCTTCCACAGCGTTGGCACTGGCACGCCAAAACACTGGAGGCGTCGACTCGTCGTCTTCATCTTGGTCCCCAGACTTTTCTTCTTTGTCGGGGTCGGCTCGGCGCGAGGAGGATACGTCCGGCGCACTTGCTTCTTCTAAGCCAGCTCGGTGGCGAACGGGGCGCGATCTTCTGGCAGTGTCGTCGTCGCCACTCGGTCGGTACTTGCGCTTCCCCGTCTGCTTGAAGCTCGTTTGGCGCGGTCCATCGTTGTCGTCCAGGTCCAGCGCGTCCAGGTCCAGCGCGTCCAGGTACAGCACATCATCATCGACGTCTTCATCCGAAGTATGCGTCGAAAGTCCAAAGGTCGACTCATCGAAGTTGACATCGCGACTGATAACCACCTGCCCCGCCTCGATGTCATAAACTCGATACGCCTTGGACACTTCTTCGTAGCCGAGGAACAGCCCGGCGCGAGCCTTGGGGTCCCACTTGCGCCGTCTTTCCTTCGGCGTCAGGATGTACGTCTGGCATCCGAACACACGCATGTGCTTCACACTCGGCTTGGACTTGTAAACGATCTCGAACGGAGTCTTGTGTTCGATCTTGGGTGATGGCAGACGATTCTTCACGTAGATGGCTGTCATGGCCGCCTCAGCCCAGAAGCTCTTGTCCAGCTTGGCGTGATGCAGCATGCTGCGGCCAATCGTGACGATGGTCCGGATGGCGCGTTCTGCCGTGCCGTTGGTCTGGTGCGCGTACGGAACCGTGGTTTGCTGCTCGATGCCTTCGACTTCGTAAAAGGCCTTGAGCGAGTTGGTCGCGAACTCACGGGCTCCGTCGTGCCGCACAAACTTGACCTTCTTGCCGAACTGCGTCTGCACCTTCGTGACGTACATCTTGATGCAGTCCTCGCTCTCCGACTTGGCACGCAGGCAGAACCCCTTCATGCATCCGCTGGCTTCGTCCACGATCAGCAGCAGATACTTGCTGCCACCCAGTGACTCTTCTTCCATGGGGCCGCACACGTCGAAGTGGAGCAGCTCGAACGTGTCGTAGTGACGCTTGTCACGGTTGCTTGGGAACGGCTTCTGGACCATTTTCCCTTGCTGGCAGCCGCGACACACGCTTGGTCCACTCGACTTGGAAGGTGCCTTCGCGTCCTTGATCATGTTGTTGTCGACCATCTTGCGAAGCACCTCCACCGGAGCGTGACCCATACGCGCGTGTAAGTCGACCGTCTTCCCACTGGTCGCCGCATTCGCCGATCGCTGAGGCGTCGTCAGCCAGTAGAGTCCATCCACGAGGTTTGCCGTCGCCACCACTTGCTTGGAGCCCTTGTGCGCAATCTGCATCTTGGTGCCGTCGAACACGACTTGGAACAGACCACTCTTGTTGATCTGTGGCACCGAAAGCAGATTCTTGCTCATGCTTGGGACGTACAGCGCGTTCTTGATCTCGATGTCGCGCTCGTCGCCGTTGCGCAGAACCACTCGTTCCACGATGGTCCCCACACCCATGATGGCCGCCTTGTTGCCGTCGGTCACCGAAAGTTCGCCTTCATTCCGCTCAATCAAATGAGCGAACTTGGCCTTGTCGTTGCAGATGTGGTGCGTTGCGCCGCTGTCGACCGCCCACATCCCGGACACATTCTTGCCCGTCGAAATGCCACACTCCAGTGAGACCGCGAACGCCACTCGATCATAGCCGTAGTCGTAGTTGTAGCTGGCGTCATCGTTCCTCCACTGGGCATTGTTGGCCCCGCGTCCACGGCCATTGCCATTGCCGCCGCGTCTTGGGCCCCGATTCTCGTCCTTCTGCTTGGTCCAGCACTTGTCAATCGTGTGCCCCAATTTCCCGCAGTACGTACACTGGCGAGACTCTCGGTCGGTGTTGAACGCCTTGGCCGCATTCTCCGTCTTCACCGTCGCCGTCTTCTCGCCTTGTCTCTTGATGTGCTCATTCGTCAGCACCTTCACGACGTCTTGCGATCGTAGTTCAGCGCTGCTCATCTCCAAGTTCAGCACGACGTTCTCGTAGCTCTTGGGGAGGCTGCGCAACAGGCAGATCGCCACGTCCTCATCCTCCATCTTGGCGCCGATGCTGCTGAGCTTGGCACTGATGTTGAGGACTATTGAGGGTTGCTGGTCTTGGGTACTGTGTACCAGTTGTACCCATTAACCGGTTAACCCGAACCGGTCCAATCCGAACCCACGTTGATTATGGTGATTACGGTAAGTTGTTTACGCCACCGATGATTAGACGAGTAGGATGATTGAATGAACACCGGTGAGTGATGGTTGATTAGATGCACTAGGTGATAGGACGCAGGGTCGCGTGTCTATAACAGTAGGGTGTAAGCTCCAACAATTCAATCACTTTCGAATCTTCATTCTACCCCTCAAGTGCCTTCGCTCCGGTCCCGCCGTCTGCGACGTCCCTCCCTCCGCTTCGTCCGAGCTTCGTGTCCAAGATCCATACCTTCCATCAAGTCGTACCAGTTCCTCATCACGGCGTTGGAGTCGAGAGCTGACTCGCTGACGTGGGAACTCGTGACGGCTCGACTGCTGCATGAAGACTTGAAGCGCAAGGAACAAGGTGGCGGTGCTGAAGGAACCGCGCACGGGGGTCAAGCGTTCATGACAAGCGGCAATGGGAAGAGCAAGGGACGACAAGCGCAGAAAGCCAGTGCGTGTCACTACTGTGGTGAACAAGGTCATTGGATCGCCAAGTGTCCCGTGAGGATTCGCGAGAACGCGGATCGACAGAAGCCACAGCGAGCGAATGTGGCGAATGAAGATGAAGAGGAGTTCGACGGCGACTACCTGTTTTCGGTTGCTGGTGGAGCCACCAAGTCGAGTGTGTTGTCAAGAAGGCGCCTCGACCTGCCACGGTGTACCAGTAGACACTGGTACGACCTTCACTCAGTGGCACTCACGCATTCACGTGATTACGAGACAGGTGATTGCGAGACATGTGATTACGGGACGGTGTCGCATGGGTACAAGATTGTGGGTACAAGATGGGCATCGACGTGGCAGCCTCTGATTGGCTAAGGTAACTCAGTATCCAGTTAGGAATCCAGTAGTATGTATCCAGGAGAGAATCTAGTAGGCTTAGAGGTAGCTATTGAGGGTTGCTGGTCTTGGGTACTGTGTACCAGTTGTACCCATTAACCGGTTAACCCGAACCGGTCCAATCCGAACCCACGTTAATTATGGTGATTACGGTAAGTTGTTTACGCCACCGATGATTAGACGAGTAGGATGATTGGATGAACACCGGTGAGTGATGGTTGATTAGATGCACTAGGTGATAGGACGCAGGGTCGCGTGTCTATAACAGTAGGGTGTAAGCTCCAACAATTCAATCACTTTCGAATCTTCATTCTACCCCTCAAGTGCCTTCGCTCCGGTCCCGCCGTCTGCGACGTCCCTCCCTCCGCTTCGTCCGAGCTTCGTGTCCAAGATCCATACCTTCCATCAAGTCGTACCAGTTCCTCATCACGGCGTTGGAGTCGAGAGCTGACTCGCTGACGTGGGAACTCGTGACGGCTCGACTGCTGCATGAAGACTTGAAGCGCAAGGAACAAGGTGGCGGTGCTGAAGGAACCGCGCACGGGGGTCAAGCGTTCATGACAAGCGGCAATGGGAAGAGCAAGGGACGACAAGCGCAGAAAGCCAGTGCGTGTCACTACTGTGGTGAACAAGGTCATTGGATCGCCAAGTGTCCCGTGAGGATTCGCGAGAACGCGGATCGACAGAAGCCACAGCGAGCGAATGTGGCGAATGAAGATGAAGAGGAGTTCGACGGCGACTACCTGTTTTCGGTTGCTGGTGGAGCCACCAAGTCGAGTGTGTTGTCAAGAAGGCGCCTCGACCTGCCACGGTGTACCAGTAGACACTGGTACGACCTTCACTCAGTGGCACTCACGCATTCACGTGATTACGAGACAGGTGATTGCGAGACATGTGATTACGGGACGGTGTCGCATGGGTACAAGATTGTGGGTACAAGATGGGCATCGACGTGGCAGCCTCTGATTGGCTAAGGTAACTCAGTATCCAGTTAGGAATCCAGTAGTATGTATCCAGGAGAGAATCTAGTAGGCTTAGAGGTAGCTATTGAGGGTTGCTGGTCTTGGGTACTGTGTACCAGTTGTACCCATTAACCGGTTAACCCGAACCGGTCCAATCCGAACCCACGTTAATTATGGTGATTACGGTAAGTTGTTTACGCCACCGATGATTAGACGAGTAGGATGATTGGATGAACACCGGTGAGTGATGGTTGATTAGATGCACTAGGTGATAGGACGCAGGGTCGCGTGTCTATAACAGTAGGGTGTAAGCTCCAACAATTCAATCACTTTCGAATCTTCATTCTACCCCTCAAGTGCCTTCGCTCCGGTCCCGCCGTCTGCGACGTCCCTCCCTCCGCTTCGTCCGAGCTTCGTGTCCAAGATCCATACCTTCCATCAAGTCGTACCAGTTCCTCATCACGGCGTTGGAGTCGAGAGCTGACTCGCTGACGTGGGAACTCGTGACGGCTCGACTGCTGCATGAAGACTTGAAGCGCAAGGAACAAGGTGGCGGTGCTGAAGGAACCGCGCACGGGGGTCAAGCGTTCATGACAAGCGGCAATGGGAAGAGCAAGGGACGACAAGCGCAGAAAGCCAGTGCGTGTCACTACTGTGGTGAACAAGGTCATTGGATCGCCAAGTGTCCCGTGAGGATTCGCGAGAACGCGGATCGACAGAAGCCACAGCGAGCGAATGTGGCGAATGAAGATGAAGAGGAGTTCGACGGCGACTACCTGTTTTCGGTTGCTGGTGGAGCCACCAAGTCGAGTGTGTTGTCAAGAAGGCGCCTCGACCTGCCACGGTGTACCAGTAGACACTGGTACGACCTTCACTCAGTGGCACTCACGCATTCACGTGATTACGAGACAGGTGATTGCGAGACATGTGATTACGGGACGGTGTCGCATGGGTACAAGATTGTGGGTACAAGATGGGCATCGACGTGGCAGCCTCTGATTGGCTAAGGTAACTCAGTATCCAGTTAGGAATCCAGTAGTATGTATCCAGGAGAGAATCTAGTAGGCTTAGAGGTAGCTATTGAGGGTTGCTGGTCTTGGGTACTGTGTACCAGTTGTACCCATTAACCGGTTAACCCGAACCGGTCCAATCCGAACCCACGTTAATTATGGTGATTACGGTAAGTTGTTTACGCCACCGATGATTAGACGAGTAGGATGATTGGATGAACACCGGTGAGTGATGGTTGATTAGATGCACTAGGTGATAGGACGCAGGGTCGCGTGTCTATAACAGTAGGGTGTAAGCTCCAACAATTCAATCACTTTCGAATCTTCATTCTACCCCTCAAGTGCCTTCGCTCCGGTCCCGCCGTCTGCGACGTCCCTCCCTCCGCTTCGTCCGAGCTTCGTGTCCAAGATCCATACCTTCCATCAAGTCGTACCAGTTCCTCATCACGGCGTTGGAGTCGAGAGCTGACTCGCTGACGTGGGAACTCGTGACGGCTCGACTGCTGCATGAAGACTTGAAGCGCAAGGAACAAGGTGGCGGTGCTGAAGGAACCGCGCACGGGGGTCAAGCGTTCATGACAAGCGGCAATGGGAAGAGCAAGGGACGACAAGCGCAGAAAGCCAGTGCGTGTCACTACTGTGGTGAACAAGGTCATTGGATCGCCAAGTGTCCCGTGAGGATTCGCGAGAACGCGGATCGACAGAAGCCACAGCGAGCGAATGTGGCGAATGAAGATGAAGAGGAGTTCGACGGCGACTACCTGTTTTCGGTTGCTGGTGGAGCCACCAAGTCGAGTGTGTTGTCAAGAAGGCGCCTCGACCTGCCACGGTGTACCAGTAGACACTGGTACGACCTTCACTCAGTGGCACTCACGCATTCACGTGATTACGAGACAGGTGATTGCGAGACATGTGATTACGGGACGGTGTCGCATGGGTACAAGATTGTGGGTACAAGATGGGCATCGACGTGGCAGCCTCTGATTGGCTAAGGTAACTCAGTATCCAGTTAGGAATCCAGTAGTATGTATCCAGGAGAGAATCTAGTAGGCTTAGAGGTAGCTATTGAGGGTTGCTGGTCTTGGGTACTGTGTACCAGTTGTACCCATTAACCGGTTAACCCGAACCGGTCCAATCCGAACCCACGTTAATTATGGTGATTACGGTAAGTTGTTTACGCCACCGATGATTAGACGAGTAGGATGATTGGATGAACACCGGTGAGTGATGGTTGATTAGATGCACTAGGTGATAGGACGCAGGGTCGCGTGTCTATAACAGTAGGGTGTAAGCTCCAACAATTCAATCACTTTCGAATCTTCATTCTACCCCTCAAGTGCCTTCGCTCCGGTCCCGCCGTCTGCGACGTCCCTCCCTCCGCTTCGTCCGAGCTTCGTGTCCAAGATCCATACCTTCCATCAAGTCGTACCAGTTCCTCATCACGGCGTTGGAGTCGAGAGCTGACTCGCTGACGTGGGAACTCGTGACGGCTCGACTGCTGCATGAAGACTTGAAGCGCAAGGAACAAGGTGGCGGTGCTGAAGGAACCGCGCACGGGGGTCAAGCGTTCATGACAAGCGGCAATGGGAAGAGCAAGGGACGACAAGCGCAGAAAGCCAGTGCGTGTCACTACTGTGGTGAACAAGGTCATTGGATCGCCAAGTGTCCCGTGAGGATTCGCGAGAACGCGGATCGACAGAAGCCACAGCGAGCGAATGTGGCGAATGAAGATGAAGAGGAGTTCGACGGCGACTACCTGTTTTCGGTTGCTGGTGGAGCCACCAAGTCGAGTGTGTTGTCAAGAAGGCGCCTCGACCTGCCACGGTGTACCAGTAGACACTGGTACGACCTTCACTCAGTGGCACTCACGCATTCACGTGATTACGAGACAGGTGATTGCGAGACATGTGATTACGGGACGGTGTCGCATGGGTACAAGATTGTGGGTACAAGATGGGCATCGACGTGGCAGCCTCTGATTGGCTAAGGTAACTCAGTATCCAGTTAGGAATCCAGTAGTATGTATCCAGGAGAGAATCTAGTAGGCTTAGAGGTAGCTATTGAGGGTTGCTGGTCTTGGGTACTGTGTACCAGTTGTACCCATTAACCGGTTAACCCGAACCGGTCCAATCCGAACCCACGTTAATTATGGTGATTACGGTAAGTTGTTTACGCCACCGATGATTAGACGAGTAGGATGATTGGATGAACACCGGTGAGTGATGGTTGATTAGATGCACTAGGTGATAGGACGCAGGGTCGCGTGTCTATAACAGTAGGGTGTAAGCTCCAACAATTCAATCACTTTCGAATCTTCATTCTACCCCTCAAGTGCCTTCGCTCCGGTCCCGCCGTCTGCGACGTCCCTCCCTCCGCTTCGTCCGAGCTTCGTGTCCAAGATCCATACCTTCCATCAAGTCGTACCAGTTCCTCATCACGGCGTTGGAGTCGAGAGCTGACTCGCTGACGTGGGAACTCGTGACGGCTCGACTGCTGCATGAAGACTTGAAGCGCAAGGAACAAGGTGGCGGTGCTGAAGGAACCGCGCACGGGGGTCAAGCGTTCATGACAAGCGGCAATGGGAAGAGCAAGGGACGACAAGCGCAGAAAGCCAGTGCGTGTCACTACTGTGGTGAACAAGGTCATTGGATCGCCAAGTGTCCCGTGAGGATTCGCGAGAACGCGGATCGACAGAAGCCACAGCGAGCGAATGTGGCGAATGAAGATGAAGAGGAGTTCGACGGCGACTACCTGTTTTCGGTTGCTGGTGGAGCCACCAAGTCGAGTGTGTTGTCAAGAAGGCGCCTCGACCTGCCACGGTGTACCAGTAGACACTGGTACGACCTTCACTCAGTGGCACTCACGCATTCACGTGATTACGAGACAGGTGATTGCGAGACATGTGATTACGGGACGGTGTCGCATGGGTACAAGATTGTGGGTACAAGATGGGCATCGACGTGGCAGCCTCTGATTGGCTAAGGTAACTCAGTATCCAGTTAGGAATCCAGTAGTATGTATCCAGGAGAGAATCTAGTAGGCTTAGAGGTAGCTATTGAGGGTTGCTGGTCTTGGGTACTGTGTACCAGTTGTACCCATTAACCGGTTAACCCGAACCGGTCCAATCCGAACCCACGTTAATTATGGTGATTACGGTAAGTTGTTTACGCCACCGATGATTAGACGAGTAGGATGATTGGATGAACACCGGTGAGTGATGGTTGATTAGATGCACTAGGTGATAGGACGCAGGGTCGCGTGTCTATAACAGTAGGGTGTAAGCTCCAACAATTCAATCACTTTCGAATCTTCATTCTACCCCTCAAGTGCCTTCGCTCCGGTCCCGCCGTCTGCGACGTCCCTCCCTCCGCTTCGTCCGAGCTTCGTGTCCAAGATCCATACCTTCCATCAAGTCGTACCAGTTCCTCATCACGGCGTTGGAGTCGAGAGCTGACTCGCTGACGTGGGAACTCGTGACGGCTCGACTGCTGCATGAAGACTTGAAGCGCAAGGAACAAGGTGGCGGTGCTGAAGGAACCGCGCACGGGGGTCAAGCGTTCATGACAAGCGGCAATGGGAAGAGCAAGGGACGACAAGCGCAGAAAGCCAGTGCGTGTCACTACTGTGGTGAACAAGGTCATTGGATCGCCAAGTGTCCCGTGAGGATTCGCGAGAACGCGGATCGACAGAAGCCACAGCGAGCGAATGTGGCGAATGAAGATGAAGAGGAGTTCGACGGCGACTACCTGTTTTCGGTTGCTGGTGGAGCCACCAAGTCGAGTGTGTTGTCAAGAAGGCGCCTCGACCTGCCACGGTGTACCAGTAGACACTGGTACGACCTTCACTCAGTGGCACTCACGCATTCACGTGATTACGAGACAGGTGATTGCGAGACATGTGATTACGGGACGGTGTCGCATGGGTACAAGATTGTGGGTACAAGATGGGCATCGACGTGGCAGCCTCTGATTGGCTAAGGTAACTCAGTATCCAGTTAGGAATCCAGTAGTATGTATCCAGGAGAGAATCTAGTAGGCTTAGAGGTAGCTATTGAGGGTTGCTGGTCTTGGGTACTGTGTACCAGTTGTACCCATTAACCGGTTAACCCGAACCGGTCCAATCCGAACCCACGTTAATTATGGTGATTACGGTAAGTTGTTTACGCCACCGATGATTAGACGAGTAGGATGATTGGATGAACACCGGTGAGTGATGGTTGATTAGATGCACTAGGTGATAGGACGCAGGGTCGCGTGTCTATAACAGTAGGGTGTAAGCTCCAACAATTCAATCACTTTCGAATCTTCATTCTACCCCTCAAGTGCCTTCGCTCCGGTCCCGCCGTCTGCGACGTCCCTCCCTCCGCTTCGTCCGAGCTTCGTGTCCAAGATCCATACCTTCCATCAAGTCGTACCAGTTCCTCATCACGGCGTTGGAGTCGAGAGCTGACTCGCTGACGTGGGAACTCGTGACGGCTCGACTGCTGCATGAAGACTTGAAGCGCAAGGAACAAGGTGGCGGTGCTGAAGGAACCGCGCACGGGGGTCAAGCGTTCATGACAAGCGGCAATGGGAAGAGCAAGGGACGACAAGCGCAGAAAGCCAGTGCGTGTCACTACTGTGGTGAACAAGGTCATTGGATCGCCAAGTGTCCCGTGAGGATTCGCGAGAACGCGGATCGACAGAAGCCACAGCGAGCGAATGTGGCGAATGAAGATGAAGAGGAGTTCGACGGCGACTACCTGTTTTCGGTTGCTGGTGGAGCCACCAAGTCGAGTGTGTTGTCAAGAAGGCGCCTCGACCTGCCACGGTGTACCAGTAGACACTGGTACGACCTTCACTCAGTGGCACTCACGCATTCACGTGATTACGAGACAGGTGATTGCGAGACATGTGATTACGGGACGGTGTCGCATGGGTACAAGATTGTGGGTACAAGATGGGCATCGACGTGGCAGCCTCTGATTGGCTAAGGTAACTCAGTATCCAGTTAGGAATCCAGTAGTATGTATCCAGGAGAGAATCTAGTAGGCTTAGAGGTAGCTATTGAGGGTTGCTGGTCTTGGGTACTGTGTACCAGTTGTACCCATTAACCGGTTAACCCGAACCGGTCCAATCCGAACCCACGTTAATTATGGTGATTACGGTAAGTTGTTTACGCCACCGATGATTAGACGAGTAGGATGATTGGATGAACACCGGTGAGTGATGGTTGATTAGATGCACTAGGTGATAGGACGCAGGGTCGCGTGTCTATAACAGTAGGGTGTAAGCTCCAACAATTCAATCACTTTCGAATCTTCATTCTACCCCTCAAGTGCCTTCGCTCCGGTCCCGCCGTCTGCGACGTCCCTCCCTCCGCTTCGTCCGAGCTTCGTGTCCAAGATCCATACCTTCCATCAAGTCGTACCAGTTCCTCATCACGGCGTTGGAGTCGAGAGCTGACTCGCTGACGTGGGAACTCGTGACGGCTCGACTGCTGCATGAAGACTTGAAGCGCAAGGAACAAGGTGGCGGTGCTGAAGGAACCGCGCACGGGGGTCAAGCGTTCATGACAAGCGGCAATGGGAAGAGCAAGGGACGACAAGCGCAGAAAGCCAGTGCGTGTCACTACTGTGGTGAACAAGGTCATTGGATCGCCAAGTGTCCCGTGAGGATTCGCGAGAACGCGGATCGACAGAAGCCACAGCGAGCGAATGTGGCGAATGAAGATGAAGAGGAGTTCGACGGCGACTACCTGTTTTCGGTTGCTGGTGGAGCCACCAAGTCGAGTGTGTTGTCAAGAAGGCGCCTCGACCTGCCACGGTGTACCAGTAGACACTGGTACGACCTTCACTCAGTGGCACTCACGCATTCACGTGATTACGAGACAGGTGATTGCGAGACATGTGATTACGGGACGGTGTCGCATGGGTACAAGATTGTGGGTACAAGATGGGCATCGACGTGGCAGCCTCTGATTGGCTAAGGTAACTCAGTATCCAGTTAGGAATCCAGTAGTATGTATCCAGGAGAGAATCTAGTAGGCTTAGAGGTAGCTATTGAGGGTTGCTGGTCTTGGGTACTGTGTACCAGTTGTACCCATTAACCGGTTAACCCGAACCGGTCCAATCCGAACCCACGTTAATTATGGTGATTACGGTAAGTTGTTTACGCCACCGATGATTAGACGAGTAGGATGATTGGATGAACACCGGTGAGTGATGGTTGATTAGATGCACTAGGTGATAGGACGCAGGGTCGCGTGTCTATAACAGTAGGGTGTAAGCTCCAACAATTCAATCACTTTCGAATCTTCATTCTACCCCTCAAGTGCCTTCGCTCCGGTCCCGCCGTCTGCGACGTCCCTCCCTCCGCTTCGTCCGAGCTTCGTGTCCAAGATCCATACCTTCCATCAAGTCGTACCAGTTCCTCATCACGGCGTTGGAGTCGAGAGCTGACTCGCTGACGTGGGAACTCGTGACGGCTCGACTGCTGCATGAAGACTTGAAGCGCAAGGAACAAGGTGGCGGTGCTGAAGGAACCGCGCACGGGGGTCAAGCGTTCATGACAAGCGGCAATGGGAAGAGCAAGGGACGACAAGCGCAGAAAGCCAGTGCGTGTCACTACTGTGGTGAACAAGGTCATTGGATCGCCAAGTGTCCCGTGAGGATTCGCGAGAACGCGGATCGACAGAAGCCACAGCGAGCGAATGTGGCGAATGAAGATGAAGAGGAGTTCGACGGCGACTACCTGTTTTCGGTTGCTGGTGGAGCCACCAAGTCGAGTGTGTTGTCAAGAAGGCGCCTCGACCTGCCACGGTGTACCAGTAGACACTGGTACGACCTTCACTCAGTGGCACTCACGCATTCACGTGATTACGAGACAGGTGATTGCGAGACATGTGATTACGGGACGGTGTCGCATGGGTACAAGATTGTGGGTACAAGATGGGCATCGACGTGGCAGCCTCTGATTGGCTAAGGTAACTCAGTATCCAGTTAGGAATCCAGTAGTATGTATCCAGGAGAGAATCTAGTAGGCTTAGAGGTAGCTATTGAGGGTTGCTGGTCTTGGGTACTGTGTACCAGTTGTACCCATTAACCGGTTAACCCGAACCGGTCCAATCCGAACCCACGTTAATTATGGTGATTACGGTAAGTTGTTTACGCCACCGATGATTAGACGAGTAGGATGATTGGATGAACACCGGTGAGTGATGGTTGATTAGATGCACTAGGTGATAGGACGCAGGGTCGCGTGTCTATAACAGTAGGGTGTAAGCTCCAACAATTCAATCACTTTCGAATCTTCATTCTACCCCTCAAGTGCCTTCGCTCCGGTCCCGCCGTCTGCGACGTCCCTCCCTCCGCTTCGTCCGAGCTTCGTGTCCAAGATCCATACCTTCCATCAAGTCGTACCAGTTCCTCATCACGGCGTTGGAGTCGAGAGCTGACTCGCTGACGTGGGAACTCGTGACGGCTCGACTGCTGCATGAAGACTTGAAGCGCAAGGAACAAGGTGGCGGTGCTGAAGGAACCGCGCACGGGGGTCAAGCGTTCATGACAAGCGGCAATGGGAAGAGCAAGGGACGACAAGCGCAGAAAGCCAGTGCGTGTCACTACTGTGGTGAACAAGGTCATTGGATCGCCAAGTGTCCCGTGAGGATTCGCGAGAACGCGGATCGACAGAAGCCACAGCGAGCGAATGTGGCGAATGAAGATGAAGAGGAGTTCGACGGCGACTACCTGTTTTCGGTTGCTGGTGGAGCCACCAAGTCGAGTGTGTTGTCAAGAAGGCGCCTCGACCTGCCACGGTGTACCAGTAGACACTGGTACGACCTTCACTCAGTGGCACTCACGCATTCACGTGATTACGAGACAGGTGATTGCGAGACATGTGATTACGGGACGGTGTCGCATGGGTACAAGATTGTGGGTACAAGATGGGCATCGACGTGGCAGCCTCTGATTGGCTAAGGTAACTCAGTATCCAGTTAGGAATCCAGTAGTATGTATCCAGGAGAGAATCTAGTAGGCTTAGAGGTAGCTATTGAGGGTTGCTGGTCTTGGGTACTGTGTACCAGTTGTACCCATTAACCGGTTAACCCGAACCGGTCCAATCCGAACCCACGTTAATTATGGTGATTACGGTAAGTTGTTTACGCCACCGATGATTAGACGAGTAGGATGATTGGATGAACACCGGTGAGTGATGGTTGATTAGATGCACTAGGTGATAGGACGCAGGGTCGCGTGTCTATAACAGTAGGGTGTAAGCTCCAACAATTCAATCACTTTCGAATCTTCATTCTACCCCTCAAGTGCCTTCGCTCCGGTCCCGCCGTCTGCGACGTCCCTCCCTCCGCTTCGTCCGAGCTTCGTGTCCAAGATCCATACCTTCCATCAAGTCGTACCAGTTCCTCATCACGGCGTTGGAGTCGAGAGCTGACTCGCTGACGTGGGAACTCGTGACGGCTCGACTGCTGCATGAAGACTTGAAGCGCAAGGAACAAGGTGGCGGTGCTGAAGGAACCGCGCACGGGGGTCAAGCGTTCATGACAAGCGGCAATGGGAAGAGCAAGGGACGACAAGCGCAGAAAGCCAGTGCGTGTCACTACTGTGGTGAACAAGGTCATTGGATCGCCAAGTGTCCCGTGAGGATTCGCGAGAACGCGGATCGACAGAAGCCACAGCGAGCGAATGTGGCGAATGAAGATGAAGAGGAGTTCGACGGCGACTACCTGTTTTCGGTTGCTGGTGGAGCCACCAAGTCGAGTGTGTTGTCAAGAAGGCGCCTCGACCTGCCACGGTGTACCAGTAGACACTGGTACGACCTTCACTCAGTGGCACTCACGCATTCACGTGATTACGAGACAGGTGATTGCGAGACATGTGATTACGGGACGGTGTCGCATGGGTACAAGATTGTGGGTACAAGATGGGCATCGACGTGGCAGCCTCTGATTGGCTAAGGTAACTCAGTATCCAGTTAGGAATCCAGTAGTATGTATCCAGGAGAGAATCTAGTAGGCTTAGAGGTAGCTATTGAGGGTTGCTGGTCTTGGGTACTGTGTACCAGTTGTACCCATTAACCGGTTAACCCGAACCGGTCCAATCCGAACCCACGTTAATTATGGTGATTACGGTAAGTTGTTTACGCCACCGATGATTAGACGAGTAGGATGATTGGATGAACACCGGTGAGTGATGGTTGATTAGATGCACTAGGTGATAGGACGCAGGGTCGCGTGTCTATAACAGTAGGGTGTAAGCTCCAACAATTCAATCACTTTCGAATCTTCATTCTACCCCTCAAGTGCCTTCGCTCCGGTCCCGCCGTCTGCGACGTCCCTCCCTCCGCTTCGTCCGAGCTTCGTGTCCAAGATCCATACCTTCCATCAAGTCGTACCAGTTCCTCATCACGGCGTTGGAGTCGAGAGCTGACTCGCTGACGTGGGAACTCGTGACGGCTCGACTGCTGCATGAAGACTTGAAGCGCAAGGAACAAGGTGGCGGTGCTGAAGGAACCGCGCACGGGGGTCAAGCGTTCATGACAAGCGGCAATGGGAAGAGCAAGGGACGACAAGCGCAGAAAGCCAGTGCGTGTCACTACTGTGGTGAACAAGGTCATTGGATCGCCAAGTGTCCCGTGAGGATTCGCGAGAACGCGGATCGACAGAAGCCACAGCGAGCGAATGTGGCGAATGAAGATGAAGAGGAGTTCGACGGCGACTACCTGTTTTCGGTTGCTGGTGGAGCCACCAAGTCGAGTGTGTTGTCAAGAAGGCGCCTCGACCTGCCACGGTGTACCAGTAGACACTGGTACGACCTTCACTCAGTGGCACTCACGCATTCACGTGATTACGAGACAGGTGATTGCGAGACATGTGATTACGGGACGGTGTCGCATGGGTACAAGATTGTGGGTACAAGATGGGCATCGACGTGGCAGCCTCTGATTGGCTAAGGTAACTCAGTATCCAGTTAGGAATCCAGTAGTATGTATCCAGGAGAGAATCTAGTAGGCTTAGAGGTAGCTATTGAGGGTTGCTGGTCTTGGGTACTGTGTACCAGTTGTACCCATTAACCGGTTAACCCGAACCGGTCCAATCCGAACCCACGTTAATTATGGTGATTACGGTAAGTTGTTTACGCCACCGATGATTAGACGAGTAGGATGATTGGATGAACACCGGTGAGTGATGGTTGATTAGATGCACTAGGTGATAGGACGCAGGGTCGCGTGTCTATAACAGTAGGGTGTAAGCTCCAACAATTCAATCACTTTCGAATCTTCATTCTACCCCTCAAGTGCCTTCGCTCCGGTCCCGCCGTCTGCGACGTCCCTCCCTCCACTTCGTCCGAGCTTCGTGTCCAAGATCCATACCTTCCATCAAGTCGTACCAGTTCCTCATCACGGCGTTGGAGTCGAGAGCTGACTCGCTGACGTGGGAACTCGTGACGGCTCGACTGCTGCATGAAGACTTGAAGCGCAAGGAACAAGGTGGCGGTGCTGAAGGAACCGCGCACGGGGGTCAAGCGTTCATGACAAGCGGCAATGGGAAGAGCAAGGGACGACAAGCGCAGAAAGCCAGTGCGTGTCACTACTGTGGTGAACAAGGTCATTGGATCGCCAAGTGTCCCGTGAGGATTCGCGAGAACGCGGATCGACAGAAGCCACAGCGAGCGAATGTGGCGAATGAAGATGAAGAGGAGTTCGACGGCGACTACCTGTTTTCGGTTGCTGGTGGAGCCACCAAGTCGAGTGTGTTGTCAAGAAGGCGCCTCGACCTGCCACGGTGTACCAGTAGACACTGGTACGACCTTCACTCAGTGGCACTCACGCATTCACGTGATTACGAGACAGGTGATTGCGAGACATGTGATTACGGGACGGTGTCGCATGGGTACAAGATTGTGGGTACAAGATGGGCATCGACGTGGCAGCCTCTGATTGGCTAAGGTAACTCAGTATCCAGTTAGGAATCCAGTAGTATGTATCCAGGAGAGAATCTAGTAGGCTTAGAGGTAGCTATTGAGGGTTGCTGGTCTTGGGTACTGTGTACCAGTTGTACCCATTAACCGGTTAACCCGAACCGGTCCAATCCGAACCCACGTTAATTATGGTGATTACGGTAAGTTGTTTACGCCACCGATGATTAGACGAGTAGGATGATTGGATGAACACCGGTGAGTGATGGTTGATTAGATGCACTAGGTGATAGGACGCAGGGTCGCGTGTCTATAACAGTAGGGTGTAAGCTCCAACAATTCAATCACTTTCGAATCTTCATTCTACCCCTCAAGTGCCTTCGCTCCGGTCCCGCCGTCTGCGACGTCCCTCCCTCCGCTTCGTCCGAGCTTCGTGTCCAAGATCCATACCTTCCATCAAGTCGTACCAGTTCCTCATCACGGCGTTGGAGTCGAGAGCTGACTCGCTGACGTGGGAACTCGTGACGGCTCGACTGCTGCATGAAGACTTGAAGCGCAAGGAACAAGGTGGCGGTGCTGAAGGAACCGCGCACGGGGGTCAAGCGTTCATGACAAGCGGCAATGGGAAGAGCAAGGGACGACAAGCGCAGAAAGCCAGTGCGTGTCACTACTGTGGTGAACAAGGTCATTGGATCGCCAAGTGTCCCGTGAGGATTCGCGAGAACGCGGATCGACAGAAGCCACAGCGAGCGAATGTGGCGAATGAAGATGAAGAGGAGTTCGACGGCGACTACCTGTTTTCGGTTGCTGGTGGAGCCACCAAGTCGAGTGTGTTGTCAAGAAGGCGCCTCGACCTGCCACGGTGTACCAGTAGACACTGGTACGACCTTCACTCAGTGGCACTCACGCATTCACGTGATTACGAGACAGGTGATTGCGAGACATGTGATTACGGGACGGTGTCGCATGGGTACAAGATTGTGGGTACAAGATGGGCATCGACGTGGCAGCCTCTGATTGGCTAAGGTAACTCAGTATCCAGTTAGGAATCCAGTAGTATGTATCCAGGAGAGAATCTAGTAGGCTTAGAGGTAGCTATTGAGGGTTGCTGGTCTTGGGTACTGTGTACCAGTTGTACCCATTAACCGGTTAACCCGAACCGGTCCAATCCGAACCCACGTTAATTATGGTGATTACGGTAAGTTGTTTACGCCACCGATGATTAGACGAGTAGGATGATTGGATGAACACCGGTGAGTGATGGTTGATTAGATGCACTAGGTGATAGGACGCAGGGTCGCGTGTCTATAACAGTAGGGTGTAAGCTCCAACAATTCAATCACTTTCGAATCTTCATTCTACCCCTCAAGTGCCTTCGCTCCGGTCCCGCCGTCTGCGACGTCCCTCCCTCCGCTTCGTCCGAGCTTCGTGTCCAAGATCCATACCTTCCATCAAGTCGTACCAGTTCCTCATCACGGCGTTGGAGTCGAGAGCTGACTCGCTGACGTGGGAACTCGTGACGGCTCGACTGCTGCATGAAGACTTGAAGCGCAAGGAACAAGGTGGCGGTGCTGAAGGAACCGCGCACGGGGGTCAAGCGTTCATGACAAGCGGCAATGGGAAGAGCAAGGGACGACAAGCGCAGAAAGCCAGTGCGTGTCACTACTGTGGTGAACAAGGTCATTGGATCGCCAAGTGTCCCGTGAGGATTCGCGAGAACGCGGATCGACAGAAGCCACAGCGAGCGAATGTGGCGAATGAAGATGAAGAGGAGTTCGACGGCGACTACCTGTTTTCGGTTGCTGGTGGAGCCACCAAGTCGAGTGTGTTGTCAAGAAGGCGCCTCGACCTGCCACGGTGTACCAGTAGACACTGGTACGACCTTCACTCAGTGGCACTCACGCATTCACGTGATTACGAGACAGGTGATTGCGAGACATGTGATTACGGGACGGTGTCGCATGGGTACAAGATTGTGGGTACAAGATGGGCATCGACGTGGCAGCCTCTGATTGGCTAAGGTAACTCAGTATCCAGTTAGGAATCCAGTAGTATGTATCCAGGAGAGAATCTAGTAGGCTTAGAGGTAGCTATTGAGGGTTGCTGGTCTTGGGTACTGTGTACCAGTTGTACCCATTAACCGGTTAACCCGAACCGGTCCAATCCGAACCCACGTTAATTATGGTGATTACGGTAAGTTGTTTACGCCACCGATGATTAGACGAGTAGGATGATTGGATGAACACCGGTGAGTGATGGTTGATTAGATGCACTAGGTGATAGGACGCAGGGTCGCGTGTCTATAACAGTAGGGTGTAAGCTCCAACAATTCAATCACTTTCGAATCTTCATTCTACCCCTCAAGTGCCTTCGCTCCGGTCCCGCCGTCTGCGACGTCCCTCCCTCCGCTTCGTCCGAGCTTCGTGTCCAAGATCCATACCTTCCATCAAGTCGTACCAGTTCCTCATCACGGCGTTGGAGTCGAGAGCTGACTCGCTGACGTGGGAACTCGTGACGGCTCGACTGCTGCATGAAGACTTGAAGCGCAAGGAACAAGGTGGCGGTGCTGAAGGAACCGCGCACGGGGGTCAAGCGTTCATGACAAGCGGCAATGGGAAGAGCAAGGGACGACAAGCGCAGAAAGCCAGTGCGTGTCACTACTGTGGTGAACAAGGTCATTGGATCGCCAAGTGTCCCGTGAGGATTCGCGAGAACGCGGATCGACAGAAGCCACAGCGAGCGAATGTGGCGAATGAAGATGAAGAGGAGTTCGACGGCGACTACCTGTTTTCGGTTGCTGGTGGAGCCACCAAGTCGAGTGTGTTGTCAAGAAGGCGCCTCGACCTGCCACGGTGTACCAGTAGACACTGGTACGACCTTCACTCAGTGGCACTCACGCATTCACGTGATTACGAGACAGGTGATTGCGAGACATGTGATTACGGGACGGTGTCGCATGGGTACAAGATTGTGGGTACAAGATGGGCATCGACGTGGCAGCCTCTGATTGGCTAAGGTAACTCAGTATCCAGTTAGGAATCCAGTAGTATGTATCCAGGAGAGAATCTAGTAGGCTTAGAGGTAGCTATTGAGGGTTGCTGGTCTTGGGTACTGTGTACCAGTTGTACCCATTAACCGGTTAACCCGAACCGGTCCAATCCGAACCCACGTTAATTATGGTGATTACGGTAAGTTGTTTACGCCACCGATGATTAGACGAGTAGGATGATTGGATGAACACCGGTGAGTGATGGTTGATTAGATGCACTAGGTGATAGGACGCAGGGTCGCGTGTCTATAACAGTAGGGTGTAAGCTCCAACAATTCAATCACTTTCGAATCTTCATTCTACCCCTCAAGTGCCTTCGCTCCGGTCCCGCCGTCTGCGACGTCCCTCCCTCCGCTTCGTCCGAGCTTCGTGTCCAAGATCCATACCTTCCATCAAGTCGTACCAGTTCCTCATCACGGCGTTGGAGTCGAGAGCTGACTCGCTGACGTGGGAACTCGTGACGGCTCGACTGCTGCATGAAGACTTGAAGCGCAAGGAACAAGGTGGCGGTGCTGAAGGAACCGCGCACGGGGGTCAAGCGTTCATGACAAGCGGCAATGGGAAGAGCAAGGGACGACAAGCGCAGAAAGCCAGTGCGTGTCACTACTGTGGTGAACAAGGTCATTGGATCGCCAAGTGTCCCGTGAGGATTCGCGAGAACGCGGATCGACAGAAGCCACAGCGAGCGAATGTGGCGAATGAAGATGAAGAGGAGTTCGACGGCGACTACCTGTTTTCGGTTGCTGGTGGAGCCACCAAGTCGAGTGTGTTGTCAAGAAGGCGCCTCGACCTGCCACGGTGTACCAGTAGACACTGGTACGACCTTCACTCAGTGGCACTCACGCATTCACGTGATTACGAGACAGGTGATTGCGAGACATGTGATTACGGGACGGTGTCGCATGGGTACAAGATTGTGGGTACAAGATGGGCATCGACGTGGCAGCCTCTGATTGGCTAAGGTAACTCAGTATCCAGTTAGGAATCCAGTAGTATGTATCCAGGAGAGAATCTAGTAGGCTTAGAGGTAGCTATTGAGGGTTGCTGGTCTTGGGTACTGTGTACCAGTTGTACCCATTAACCGGTTAACCCGAACCGGTCCAATCCGAACCCACGTTAATTATGGTGATTACGGTAAGTTGTTTACGCCACCGATGATTAGACGAGTAGGATGATTGGATGAACACCGGTGAGTGATGGTTGATTAGATGCACTAGGTGATAGGACGCAGGGTCGCGTGTCTATAACAGTAGGGTGTAAGCTCCAACAATTCAATCACTTTCGAATCTTCATTCTACCCCTCAAGTGCCTTCGCTCCGGTCCCGCCGTCTGCGACGTCCCTCCCTCCACTTCGTCCGAGCTTCGTGTCCAAGATCCATACCTTCCATCAAGTCGTACCAGTTCCTCATCACGGCGTTGGAGTCGAGAGCTGACTCGCTGACGTGGGAACTCGTGACGGCTCGACTGCTGCATGAAGACTTGAAGCGCAAGGAACAAGGTGGCGGTGCTGAAGGAACCGCGCACGGGGGTCAAGCGTTCATGACAAGCGGCAATGGGAAGAGCAAGGGACGACAAGCGCAGAAAGCCAGTGCGTGTCACTACTGTGGTGAACAAGGTCATTGGATCGCCAAGTGTCCCGTGAGGATTCGCGAGAACGCGGATCGACAGAAGCCACAGCGAGCGAATGTGGCGAATGAAGATGAAGAGGAGTTCGACGGCGACTACCTGTTTTCGGTTGCTGGTGGAGCCACCAAGTCGAGTGTGTTGTCAAGAAGGCGCCTCGACCTGCCACGGTGTACCAGTAGACACTGGTACGACCTTCACTCAGTGGCACTCACGCATTCACGTGATTACGAGACAGGTGATTGCGAGACATGTGATTACGGGACGGTGTCGCATGGGTACAAGATTGTGGGTACAAGATGGGCATCGACGTGGCAGCCTCTGATTGGCTAAGGTAACTCAGTATCCAGTTAGGAATCCAGTAGTATGTATCCAGGAGAGAATCTAGTAGGCTTAGAGGTAGCTATTGAGGGTTGCTGGTCTTGGGTACTGTGTACCAGTTGTACCCATTAACCGGTTAACCCGAACCGGTCCAATCCGAACCCACGTTAATTATGGTGATTACGGTAAGTTGTTTACGCCACCGATGATTAGACGAGTAGGATGATTGGATGAACACCGGTGAGTGATGGTTGATTAGATGCACTAGGTGATAGGACGCAGGGTCGCGTGTCTATAACAGTAGGGTGTAAGCTCCAACAATTCAATCACTTTCGAATCTTCATTCTACCCCTCAAGTGCCTTCGCTCCGGTCCCGCCGTCTGCGACGTCCCTCCCTCCACTTCGTCCGAGCTTCGTGTCCAAGATCCATACCTTCCATCAAGTCGTACCAGTTCCTCATCACGGCGTTGGAGTCGAGAGCTGACTCGCTGACGTGGGAACTCGTGACGGCTCGACTGCTGCATGAAGACTTGAAGCGCAAGGAACAAGGTGGCGGTGCTGAAGGAACCGCGCACGGGGGTCAAGCGTTCATGACAAGCGGCAATGGGAAGAGCAAGGGACGACAAGCGCAGAAAGCCAGTGCGTGTCACTACTGTGGTGAACAAGGTCATTGGATCGCCAAGTGTCCCGTGAGGATTCGCGAGAACGCGGATCGACAGAAGCCACAGCGAGCGAATGTGGCGAATGAAGATGAAGAGGAGTTCGACGGCGACTACCTGTTTTCGGTTGCTGGTGGAGCCACCAAGTCGAGTGTGTTGTCAAGAAGGCGCCTCGACCTGCCACGGTGTACCAGTAGACACTGGTACGACCTTCACTCAGTGGCACTCACGCATTCACGTGATTACGAGACAGGTGATTGCGAGACATGTGATTACGGGACGGTGTCGCATGGGTACAAGATTGTGGGTACAAGATGGGCATCGACGTGGCAGCCTCTGATTGGCTAAGGTAACTCAGTATCCAGTTAGGAATCCAGTAGTATGTATCCAGGAGAGAATCTAGTAGGCTTAGAGGTAGCTATTGAGGGTTGCTGGTCTTGGGTACTGTGTACCAGTTGTACCCATTAACCGGTTAACCCGAACCGGTCCAATCCGAACCCACGTTAATTATGGTGATTACGGTAAGTTGTTTACGCCACCGATGATTAGACGAGTAGGATGATTGGATGAACACCGGTGAGTGATGGTTGATTAGATGCACTAGGTGATAGGACGCAGGGTCGCGTGTCTATAACAGTAGGGTGTAAGCTCCAACAATTCAATCACTTTCGAATCTTCATTCTACCCCTCAAGTGCCTTCGCTCCGGTCCCGCCGTCTGCGACGTCCCTCCCTCCGCTTCGTCCGAGCTTCGTGTCCAAGATCCATACCTTCCATCAAGTCGTACCAGTTCCTCATCACGGCGTTGGAGTCGAGAGCTGACTCGCTGACGTGGGAACTCGTGACGGCTCGACTGCTGCATGAAGACTTGAAGCGCAAGGAACAAGGTGGCGGTGCTGAAGGAACCGCGCACGGGGGTCAAGCGTTCATGACAAGCGGCAATGGGAAGAGCAAGGGACGACAAGCGCAGAAAGCCAGTGCGTGTCACTACTGTGGTGAACAAGGTCATTGGATCGCCAAGTGTCCCGTGAGGATTCGCGAGAACGCGGATCGACAGAAGCCACAGCGAGCGAATGTGGCGAATGAAGATGAAGAGGAGTTCGACGGCGACTACCTGTTTTCGGTTGCTGGTGGAGCCACCAAGTCGAGTGTGTTGTCAAGAAGGCGCCTCGACCTGCCACGGTGTACCAGTAGACACTGGTACGACCTTCACTCAGTGGCACTCACGCATTCACGTGATTACGAGACAGGTGATTGCGAGACATGTGATTACGGGACGGTGTCGCATGGGTACAAGATTGTGGGTACAAGATGGGCATCGACGTGGCAGCCTCTGATTGGCTAAGGTAACTCAGTATCCAGTTAGGAATCCAGTAGTATGTATCCAGGAGAGAATCTAGTAGGCTTAGAGGTAGCTATTGAGGGTTGCTGGTCTTGGGTACTGTGTACCAGTTGTACCCATTAACCGGTTAACCCGAACCGGTCCAATCCGAACCCACGTTAATTATGGTGATTACGGTAAGTTGTTTACGCCACCGATGATTAGACGAGTAGGATGATTGGATGAACACCGGTGAGTGATGGTTGATTAGATGCACTAGGTGATAGGACGCAGGGTCGCGTGTCTATAACAGTAGGGTGTAAGCTCCAACAATTCAATCACTTTCGAATCTTCATTCTACCCCTCAAGTGCCTTCGCTCCGGTCCCGCCGTCTGCGACGTCCCTCCCTCCACTTCGTCCGAGCTTCGTGTCCAAGATCCATACCTTCCATCAAGTCGTACCAGTTCCTCATCACGGCGTTGGAGTCGAGAGCTGACTCGCTGACGTGGGAACTCGTGACGGCTCGACTGCTGCATGAAGACTTGAAGCGCAAAGAACAAGGTGGCGGTGCTGAAGGAACCGCGCACGGGGGTCAAGCGTTCATGACAAGCGGCAATGGGAAGAGCAAGGGACGACAAGCGCAGAAAGCCAGTGCGTGTCACTACTGTGGTGAACAAGGTCATTGGATCGCCAAGTGTCCCGTGAGGATTCGCGAGAACGCGGATCGACAGAAGCCACAGCGAGCGAATGTGGCGAATGAAGATGAAGAGGAGTTCGACGGCGAATACCTGTTTTCGGTTGCTGGTGGAGCCACCAAGTCGAGTGTGTTGTCAAGAAGGCGCCTCGACCTGCCACGGTGTACCAGTAGACACTGGTACGACCTTCACTCAGTGGCACTCACGCATTCACGTGATTACGAGACAGGTGATTGCGAGACATGTGATTACGGGACGGTGTCGCATGGGTACAAGATTGTGGGTACAAGATGGGCATCGACGTGGCAGCCTCTGATTGGCTAAGGTAACTCAGTATCCAGTTAGGAATCCAGTAGTATGTATCCAGGAGAGAATCTAGTAGGCTTAGAGGTAGCTATTGAGGGTTGCTGGTCTTGGGTACTGTGTACCAGTTGTACCCATTAACCGGTTAACCCGAACCGGTCCAATCCGAACCCACGTTAATTATGGTGATTACGGTAAGTTGTTTACGCCACCGATGATTAGACGAGTAGGATGATTGGATGAACACCGGTGAGTGATGGTTGATTAGATGCACTAGGTGATAGGACGCAGGGTCGCGTGTCTATAACAGTAGGGTGTAAGCTCCAACAATTCAATCACTTTCGAATCTTCATTCTACCCCTCAAGTGCCTTCGCTCCGGTCCCGCCGTCTGCGACGTCCCTCCCTCCACTTCGTCCGAGCTTCGTGTCCAAGATCCATACCTTCCATCAAGTCGTACCAGTTCCTCATCACGGCGTTGGAGTCGAGAGCTGACTCGCTGACGTGGGAACTCGTGACGGCTCGACTGCTGCATGAAGACTTGAAGCGCAAGGAACAAGGTGGCGGTGCTGAAGGAACCGCGCACGGGGGTCAAGCGTTCATGACAAGCGGCAATGGGAAGAGCAAGGGACGACAAGCGCAGAAAGCCAGTGCGTGTCACTACTGTGGTGAACAAGGTCATTGGATCGCCAAGTGTCCCGTGAGGATTCGCGAGAACGCGGATCGACAGAAGCCACAGCGAGCGAATGTGGCGAATGAAGATGAAGAGGAGTTCGACGGCGACTACCTGTTTTCGGTTGCTGGTGGAGCCACCAAGTCGAGTGTGTTGTCAAGAAGGCGCCTCGACCTGCCACGGTGTACCAGTAGACACTGGTACGACCTTCACTCAGTGGCACTCACGCATTCACGTGATTACGAGACAGGTGATTGCGAGACATGTGATTACGGGACGGTGTCGCATGGGTACAAGATTGTGGGTACAAGATGGGCATCGACGTGGCAGCCTCTGATTGGCTAAGGTAACTCAGTATCCAGTTAGGAATCCAGTAGTATGTATCCAGGAGAGAATCTAGTAGGCTTAGAGGTAGCTATTGAGGGTTGCTGGTCTTGGGTACTGTGTACCAGTTGTACCCATTAACCGGTTAACCCGAACCGGTCCAATCCGAACCCACGTTAATTATGGTGATTACGGTAAGTTGTTTACGCCACCGATGATTAGACGAGTAGGATGATTGGATGAACACCGGTGAGTGATGGTTGATTAGATGCACTAGGTGATAGGACGCAGGGTCGCGTGTCTATAACAGTAGGGTGTAAGCTCCAACAATTCAATCACTTTCGAATCTTCATTCTACCCCTCAAGTGCCTTCGCTCCGGTCCCGCCGTCTGCGACGTCCCTCCCTCCGCTTCGTCCGAGCTTCGTGTCCAAGATCCATACCTTCCATCAAGTCGTACCAGTTCCTCATCACGGCGTTGGAGTCGAGAGCTGACTCGCTGACGTGGGAACTCGTGACGGCTCGACTGCTGCATGAAGACTTGAAGCGCAAGGAACAAGGTGGCGGTGCTGAAGGAACCGCGCACGGGGGTCAAGCGTTCATGACAAGCGGCAATGGGAAGAGCAAGGGACGACAAGCGCAGAAAGCCAGTGCGTGTCACTACTGTGGTGAACAAGGTCATTGGATCGCCAAGTGTCCCGTGAGGATTCGCGAGAACGCGGATCGACAGAAGCCACAGCGAGCGAATGTGGCGAATGAAGATGAAGAGGAGTTCGACGGCGACTACCTGTTTTCGGTTGCTGGTGGAGCCACCAAGTCGAGTGTGTTGTCAAGAAGGCGCCTCGACCTGCCACGGTGTACCAGTAGACACTGGTACGACCTTCACTCAGTGGCACTCACGCATTCACGTGATTACGAGACAGGTGATTGCGAGACATGTGATTACGGGACGGTGTCGCATGGGTACAAGATTGTGGGTACAAGATGGGCATCGACGTGGCAGCCTCTGATTGGCTAAGGTAACTCAGTATCCAGTTAGGAATCCAGTAGTATGTATCCAGGAGAGAATCTAGTAGGCTTAGAGGTAGCTATTGAGGGTTGCTGGTCTTGGGTACTGTGTACCAGTTGTACCCATTAACCGGTTAACCCGAACCGGTCCAATCCGAACCCACGTTAATTATGGTGATTACGGTAAGTTGTTTACGCCACCGATGATTAGACGAGTAGGATGATTGGATGAACACCGGTGAGTGATGGTTGATTAGATGCACTAGGTGATAGGACGCAGGGTCGCGTGTCTATAACAGTAGGGTGTAAGCTCCAACAATTCAATCACTTTCGAATCTTCATTCTACCCCTCAAGTGCCTTCGCTCCGGTCCCGCCGTCTGCGACGTCCCTCCCTCCGCTTCGTCCGAGCTTCGTGTCCAAGATCCATACCTTCCATCAAGTCGTACCAGTTCCTCATCACGGCGTTGGAGTCGAGAGCTGACTCGCTGACGTGGGAACTCGTGACGGCTCGACTGCTGCATGAAGACTTGAAGCGCAAGGAACAAGGTGGCGGTGCTGAAGGAACCGCGCACGGGGGTCAAGCGTTCATGACAAGCGGCAATGGGAAGAGCAAGGGACGACAAGCGCAGAAAGCCAGTGCGTGTCACTACTGTGGTGAACAAGGTCATTGGATCGCCAAGTGTCCCGTGAGGATTCGCGAGAACGCGGATCGACAGAAGCCACAGCGAGCGAATGTGGCGAATGAAGATGAAGAGGAGTTCGACGGCGACTACCTGTTTTCGGTTGCTGGTGGAGCCACCAAGTCGAGTGTGTTGTCAAGAAGGCGCCTCGACCTGCCACGGTGTACCAGTAGACACTGGTACGACCTTCACTCAGTGGCACTCACGCATTCACGTGATTACGAGACAGGTGATTGCGAGACATGTGATTACGGGACGGTGTCGCATGGGTACAAGATTGTGGGTACAAGATGGGCATCGACGTGGCAGCCTCTGATTGGCTAAGGTAACTCAGTATCCAGTTAGGAATCCAGTAGTATGTATCCAGGAGAGAATCTAGTAGGCTTAGAGGTAGCTATTGAGGGTTGCTGGTCTTGGGTACTGTGTACCAGTTGTACCCATTAACCGGTTAACCCGAACCGGTCCAATCCGAACCCACGTTAATTATGGTGATTACGGTAAGTTGTTTACGCCACCGATGATTAGACGAGTAGGATGATTGGATGAACACCGGTGAGTGATGGTTGATTAGATGCACTAGGTGATAGGACGCAGGGTCGCGTGTCTATAACAGTAGGGTGTAAGCTCCAACAATTCAATCACTTTCGAATCTTCATTCTACCCCTCAAGTGCCTTCGCTCCGGTCCCGCCGTCTGCGACGTCCCTCCCTCCGCTTCGTCCGAGCTTCGTGTCCAAGATCCATACCTTCCATCAAGTCGTACCAGTTCCTCATCACGGCGTTGGAGTCGAGAGCTGACTCGCTGACGTGGGAACTCGTGACGGCTCGACTGCTGCATGAAGACTTGAAGCGCAAGGAACAAGGTGGCGGTGCTGAAGGAACCGCGCACGGGGGTCAAGCGTTCATGACAAGCGGCAATGGGAAGAGCAAGGGACGACAAGCGCAGAAAGCCAGTGCGTGTCACTACTGTGGTGAACAAGGTCATTGGATCGCCAAGTGTCCCGTGAGGATTCGCGAGAACGCGGATCGACAGAAGCCACAGCGAGCGAATGTGGCGAATGAAGATGAAGAGGAGTTCGACGGCGACTACCTGTTTTCGGTTGCTGGTGGAGCCACCAAGTCGAGTGTGTTGTCAAGAAGGCGCCTCGACCTGCCACGGTGTACCAGTAGACACTGGTACGACCTTCACTCAGTGGCACTCACGCATTCACGTGATTACGAGACAGGTGATTGCGAGACATGTGATTACGGGACGGTGTCGCATGGGTACAAGATTGTGGGTACAAGATGGGCATCGACGTGGCAGCCTCTGATTGGCTAAGGTAACTCAGTATCCAGTTAGGAATCCAGTAGTATGTATCCAGGAGAGAATCTAGTAGGCTTAGAGGTAGCTATTGAGGGTTGCTGGTCTTGGGTACTGTGTACCAGTTGTACCCATTAACCGGTTAACCCGAACCGGTCCAATCCGAACCCACGTTAATTATGGTGATTACGGTAAGTTGTTTACGCCACCGATGATTAGACGAGTAGGATGATTGGATGAACACCGGTGAGTGATGGTTGATTAGATGCACTAGGTGATAGGACGCAGGGTCGCGTGTCTATAACAGTAGGGTGTAAGCTCCAACAATTCAATCACTTTCGAATCTTCATTCTACCCCTCAAGTGCCTTCGCTCCGGTCCCGCCGTCTGCGACGTCCCTCCCTCCGCTTCGTCCGAGCTTCGTGTCCAAGATCCATACCTTCCATCAAGTCGTACCAGTTCCTCATCACGGCGTTGGAGACGAGAGCTGACTCGCTGACGTGGGAACTCGTGACGGCTCAACTGCTGCATGAAGACTTGAAGCGCAAGGAACAAGGTGGCGGTGCTGAAGGAACCGCGCACGGGGGTCAAGCGTTCATGACAAGCGGCAATGGGAAGAGCAAGGGACGACAAGCGCAGAAAGCCAGTGCGTGTCACTACTGTGGTGAACAAGGTCATTGGATCGCCAAGTGTCCCGTGAGGATTCGCGAGAACGCGGATCGACAGAAGCCACAGCGAGCGAATGTGGCGAATGAAGATGAAGAGGAGTTCGACGGCGACTACCTGTTTTCGGTTGCTGGTGGAGCCACCAAGTCGAGTGTGTTGTCAAGAAGGCGCCTCGACCTGCCACGGTGTACCAGTAGACACTGGTACGACCTTCACTCAGTGGCACTCACGCATTCACGTGATTACGAGACAGGTGATTGCGAGACATGTGATTACGGGACGGTGTCGCATGGGTACAAGATTGTGGGTACAAGATGGGCATCGACGTGGCAGCCTCTGATTGGCTAAGGTAACTCAGTATCCAGTTAGGAATCCAGTAGTATGTATCCAGGAGAGAATCTAGTAGGCTTAGAGGTAGCTATTGAGGGTTGCTGGTCTTGGGTACTGTGTACCAGTTGTACCCATTAACCGGTTAACCCGAACCGGTCCAATCCGAACCCACGTTAATTATGGTGATTACGGTAAGTTGTTTACGCCACCGATGATTAGACGAGTAGGATGATTGGATGAACACCGGTGAGTGATGGTTGATTAGATGCACTAGGTGATAGGACGCAGGGTCGCGTGTCTATAACAGTAGGGTGTAAGCTCCAACAATTCAATCACTTTCGAATCTTCATTCTACCCCTCAAGTGCCTTCGCTCCGGTCCCGCCGTCTGCGACGTCCCTCCCTCCGCTTCGTCCGAGCTTCGTGTCCAAGATCCATACCTTCCATCAAGTCGTACCAGTTCCTCATCACGGCGTTGGAGTCGAGAGCTGACTCGCTGACGTGGGAACTCGTGACGGCTCGACTGCTGCATGAAGACTTGAAGCGCAAGGAACAAGGTGGCGGTGCTGAAGGAACCGCGCACGGGGGTCAAGCGTTCATGACAAGCGGCAATGGGAAGAGCAAGGGACGACAAGCGCAGAAAGCCAGTGCGTGTCACTACTGTGGTGAACAAGGTCATTGGATCGCCAAGTGTCCCGTGAGGATTCGCGAGAACGCGGATCGACAGAAGCCACAGCGAGCGAATGTGGCGAATGAAGATGAAGAGGAGTTCGACGGCGAATACCTGTTTTCGGTTGCTGGTGGAGCCACCAAGTCGAGTGTGTTGTCAAGAAGGCGCCTCGACCTGCCACGGTGTACCAGTAGACACTGGTACGACCTTCACTCAGTGGCACTCACGCATTCACGTGATTACGAGACAGGTGATTGCGAGACATGTGATTACGGGACGGTGTCGCATGGGTACAAGATTGTGGGTACAAGATGGGCATCGACGTGGCAGCCTCTGATTGGCTAAGGTAACTCAGTATCCAGTTAGGAATCCAGTAGTATGTATCCAGGAGAGAATCTAGTAGGCTTAGAGGTAGCTATTGAGGGTTGCTGGTCTTGGGTACTGTGTACCAGTTGTACCCATTAACCGGTTAACCCGAACCGGTCCAATCCGAACCCACGTTAATTATGGTGATTACGGTAAGTTGTTTACGCCACCGATGATTAGACGAGTAGGATGATTGGATGAACACCGGTGAGTGATGGTTGATTAGATGCACTAGGTGATAGGACGCAGGGTCGCGTGTCTATAACAGTAGGGTGTAAGCTCCAACAATTCAATCACTTTCGAATCTTCATTCTACCCCTCAAGTGCCTTCGCTCCGGTCCCGCCGTCTGCGACGTCCCTCCCTCCGCTTCGTCCGAGCTTCGTGTCCAAGATCCATACCTTCCATCAAGTCGTACCAGTTCCTCATCACGGCGTTGGAGTCGAGAGCTGACTCGCTGACGTGGGAACTCGTGACGGCTCGACTGCTGCATGAAGACTTGAAGCGCAAGGAACAAGGTGGCGGTGCTGAAGGAACCGCGCACGGGGGTCAAGCGTTCATGACAAGCGGCAATGGGAAGAGCAAGGGACGACAAGCGCAGAAAGCCAGTGCGTGTCACTACTGTGGTGAACAAGGTCATTGGATCGCCAAGTGTCCCGTGAGGATTCGCGAGAACGCGGATCGACAGAAGCCACAGCGAGCGAATGTGGCGAATGAAGATGAAGAGGAGTTCGACGGCGACTACCTGTTTTCGGTTGCTGGTGGAGCCACCAAGTCGAGTGTGTTGTCAAGAAGGCGCCTCGACCTGCCACGGTGTACCAGTAGACACTGGTACGACCTTCACTCAGTGGCACTCACGCATTCACGTGATTACGAGACAGGTGATTGCGAGACATGTGATTACGGGACGGTGTCGCATGGGTACAAGATTGTGGGTACAAGATGGGCATCGACGTGGCAGCCTCTGATTGGCTAAGGTAACTCAGTATCCAGTTAGGAATCCAGTAGTATGTATCCAGGAGAGAATCTAGTAGGCTTAGAGGTAGCTATTGAGGGTTGCTGGTCTTGGGTACTGTGTACCAGTTGTACCCATTAACCGGTTAACCCGAACCGGTCCAATCCGAACCCACGTTAATTATGGTGATTACGGTAAGTTGTTTACGCCACCGATGATTAGACGAGTAGGATGATTGGATGAACACCGGTGAGTGATGGTTGATTAGATGCACTAGGTGATAGGACGCAGGGTCGCGTGTCTATAACAGTAGGGTGTAAGCTCCAACAATTCAATCACTTTCGAATCTTCATTCTACCCCTCAAGTGCCTTCGCTCCGGTCCCGCCGTCTGCGACGTCCCTCCCTCCGCTTCGTCCGAGCTTCGTGTCCAAGATCCATACCTTCCATCAAGTCGTACCAGTTCCTCATCACGGCGTTGGAGTCGAGAGCTGACTCGCTGACGTGGGAACTCGTGACGGCTCGACTGCTGCATGAAGACTTGAAGCGCAAGGAACAAGGTGGCGGTGCTGAAGGAACCGCGCACGGGGGTCAAGCGTTCATGACAAGCGGCAATGGGAAGAGCAAGGGACGACAAGCGCAGAAAGCCAGTGCGTGTCACTACTGTGGTGAACAAGGTCATTGGATCGCCAAGTGTCCCGTGAGGATTCGCGAGAACGCGGATCGACAGAAGCCACAGCGAGCGAATGTGGCGAATGAAGATGAAGAGGAGTTCGACGGCGACTACCTGTTTTCGGTTGCTGGTGGAGCCACCAAGTCGAGTGTGTTGTCAAGAAGGCGCCTCGACCTGCCACGGTGTACCAGTAGACACTGGTACGACCTTCACTCAGTGGCACTCACGCATTCACGTGATTACGAGACAGGTGATTGCGAGACATGTGATTACGGGACGGTGTCGCATGGGTACAAGATTGTGGGTACAAGATGGGCATCGACGTGGCAGCCTCTGATTGGCTAAGGTAACTCAGTATCCAGTTAGGAATCCAGTAGTATGTATCCAGGAGAGAATCTAGTAGGCTTAGAGGTAGCTATTGAGGGTTGCTGGTCTTGGGTACTGTGTACCAGTTGTACCCATTAACCGGTTAACCCGAACCGGTCCAATCCGAACCCACGTTAATTATGGTGATTACGGTAAGTTGTTTACGCCACCGATGATTAGACGAGTAGGATGATTGGATGAACACCGGTGAGTGATGGTTGATTAGATGCACTAGGTGATAGGACGCAGGGTCGCGTGTCTATAACAGTAGGGTGTAAGCTCCAACAATTCAATCACTTTCGAATCTTCATTCTACCCCTCAAGTGCCTTCGCTCCGGTCCCGCCGTCTGCGACGTCCCTCCCTCCGCTTCGTCCGAGCTTCGTGTCCAAGATCCATACCTTCCATCAAGTCGTACCAGTTCCTCATCACGGCGTTGGAGTCGAGAGCTGACTCGCTGACGTGGGAACTCGTGACGGCTCGACTGCTGCATGAAGACTTGAAGCGCAAGGAACAAGGTGGCGGTGCTGAAGGAACCGCGCACGGGGGTCAAGCGTTCATGACAAGCGGCAATGGGAAGAGCAAGGGACGACAAGCGCAGAAAGCCAGTGCGTGTCACTACTGTGGTGAACAAGGTCATTGGATCGCCAAGTGTCCCGTGAGGATTCGCGAGAACGCGGATCGACAGAAGCCACAGCGAGCGAATGTGGCGAATGAAGATGAAGAGGAGTTCGACGGCGACTACCTGTTTTCGGTTGCTGGTGGAGCCACCAAGTCGAGTGTGTTGTCAAGAAGGCGCCTCGACCTGCCACGGTGTACCAGTAGACACTGGTACGACCTTCACTCAGTGGCACTCACGCATTCACGTGATTACGAGACAGGTGATTGCGAGACATGTGATTACGGGACGGTGTCGCATGGGTACAAGATTGTGGGTACAAGATGGGCATCGACGTGGCAGCCTCTGATTGGCTAAGGTAACTCAGTATCCAGTTAGGAATCCAGTAGTATGTATCCAGGAGAGAATCTAGTAGGCTTAGAGGTAGCTATTGAGGGTTGCTGGTCTTGGGTACTGTGTACCAGTTGTACCCATTAACCGGTTAACCCGAACCGGTCCAATCCGAACCCACGTTAATTATGGTGATTACGGTAAGTTGTTTACGCCACCGATGATTAGACGAGTAGGATGATTGGATGAACACCGGTGAGTGATGGTTGATTAGATGCACTAGGTGATAGGACGCAGGGTCGCGTGTCTATAACAGTAGGGTGTAAGCTCCAACAATTCAATCACTTTCGAATCTTCATTCTACCCCTCAAGTGCCTTCGCTCCGGTCCCGCCGTCTGCGACGTCCCTCCCTCCGCTTCGTCCGAGCTTCGTGTCCAAGATCCATACCTTCCATCAAGTCGTACCAGTTCCTCATCACGGCGTTGGAGTCGAGAGCTGACTCGCTGACGTGGGAACTCGTGACGGCTCGACTGCTGCATGAAGACTTGAAGCGCAAGGAACAAGGTGGCGGTGCTGAAGGAACCGCGCACGGGGGTCAAGCGTTCATGACAAGCGGCAATGGGAAGAGCAAGGGACGACAAGCGCAGAAAGCCAGTGCGTGTCACTACTGTGGTGAACAAGGTCATTGGATCGCCAAGTGTCCCGTGAGGATTCGCGAGAACGCGGATCGACAGAAGCCACAGCGAGCGAATGTGGCGAATGAAGATGAAGAGGAGTTCGACGGCGACTACCTGTTTTCGGTTGCTGGTGGAGCCACCAAGTCGAGTGTGTTGTCAAGAAGGCGCCTCGACCTGCCACGGTGTACCAGTAGACACTGGTACGACCTTCACTCAGTGGCACTCACGCATTCACGTGATTACGAGACAGGTGATTGCGAGACATGTGATTACGGGACGGTGTCGCATGGGTACAAGATTGTGGGTACAAGATGGGCATCGACGTGGCAGCCTCTGATTGGCTAAGGTAACTCAGTATCCAGTTAGGAATCCAGTAGTATGTATCCAGGAGAGAATCTAGTAGGCTTAGAGGTAGCTATTGAGGGTTGCTGGTCTTGGGTACTGTGTACCAGTTGTACCCATTAACCGGTTAACCCGAACCGGTCCAATCCGAACCCACGTTAATTATGGTGATTACGGTAAGTTGTTTACGCCACCGATGATTAGACGAGTAGGATGATTGGATGAACACCGGTGAGTGATGGTTGATTAGATGCACTAGGTGATAGGACGCAGGGTCGCGTGTCTATAACAGTAGGGTGTAAGCTCCAACAATTCAATCACTTTCGAATCTTCATTCTACCCCTCAAGTGCCTTCGCTCCGGTCCCGCCGTCTGCGACGTCCCTCCCTCCGCTTCGTCCGAGCTTCGTGTCCAAGATCCATACCTTCCATCAAGTCGTACCAGTTCCTCATCACGGCGTTGGAGTCGAGAGCTGACTCGCTGACGTGGGAACTCGTGACGGCTCGACTGCTGCATGAAGACTTGAAGCGCAAGGAACAAGATGGCGGTGCTGAAGGAACCGCGCACGGGGGTCAAGCGTTCATGACAAGCGGCAATGGGAAGAGCAAGGGACGACAAGCGCAGAAAGCCAGTGCGTGTCACTACTGTGGTGAACAAGGTCATTGGATCGCCAAGTGTCCCGTGAGGATTCGCGAGAACGCGGATCGACAGAAGCCACAGCGAGCGAATGTGGCGAATGAAGATGAAGAGGAGTTCGACGGCGACTACCTGTTTTCGGTTGCTGGTGGAGCCACCAAGTCGAGTGTGTTGTCAAGAAGGCGCCTCGACCTGCCACGGTGTACCAGTAGACACTGGTACGACCTTCACTCAGTGGCACTCACGCATTCACGTGATTACGAGACAGGTGATTGCGAGACATGTGATTACGGGACGGTGTCGCATGGGTACAAGATTGTGGGTACAAGATGGGCATCGACGTGGCAGCCTCTGATTGGCTAAGGTAACTCAGTATCCAGTTAGGAATCCAGTAGTATGTATCCAGGAGAGAATCTAGTAGGCTTAGAGGTAGCTATTGAGGGTTGCTGGTCTTGGGTACTGTGTACCAGTTGTACCCATTAACCGGTTAACCCGAACCGGTCCAATCCGAACCCACGTTAATTATGGTGATTACGGTAAGTTGTTTACGCCACCGATGATTAGACGAGTAGGATGATTGGATGAACACCGGTGAGTGATGGTTGATTAGATGCACTAGGTGATAGGACGCAGGGTCGCGTGTCTATAACAGTAGGGTGTAAGCTCCAACAATTCAATCACTTTCGAATCTTCATTCTACCCCTCAAGTGCCTTCGCTCCGGTCCCGCCGTCTGCGACGTCCCTCCCTCCGCTTCGTCCGAGCTTCGTGTCCAAGATCCATACCTTCCATCAAGTCGTACCAGTTCCTCATCACGGCGTTGGAGTCGAGAGCTGACTCGCTGACGTGGGAACTCGTGACGGCTCGACTGCTGCATGAAGACTTGAAGCGCAAGGAACAAGGTGGCGGTGCTGAAGGAACCGCGCACGGGGGTCAAGCGTTCATGACAAGCGGCAATGGGAAGAGCAAGGGACGACAAGCGCAGAAAGCCAGTGCGTGTCACTACTGTGGTGAACAAGGTCATTGGATCGCCAAGTGTCCCGTGAGGATTCGCGAGAACGCGGATCGACAGAAGCCACAGCGAGCGAATGTGGCGAATGAAGATGAAGAGGAGTTCGACGGCGACTACCTGTTTTCGGTTGCTGGTGGAGCCACCAAGTCGAGTGTGTTGTCAAGAAGGCGCCTCGACCTGCCACGGTGTACCAGTAGACACTGGTACGACCTTCACTCAGTGGCACTCACGCATTCACGTGATTACGAGACAGGTGATTGCGAGACATGTGATTACGGGACGGTGTCGCATGGGTACAAGATTGTGGGTACAAGATGGGCATCGACGTGGCAGCCTCTGATTGGCTAAGGTAACTCAGTATCCAGTTAGGAATCCAGTAGTATGTATCCAGGAGAGAATCTAGTAGGCTTAGAGGTAGCTATTGAGGGTTGCTGGTCTTGGGTACTGTGTACCAGTTGTACCCATTAACCGGTTAACCCGAACCGGTCCAATCCGAACCCACGTTAATTATGGTGATTACGGTAAGTTGTTTACGCCACCGATGATTAGACGAGTAGGATGATTGGATGAACACCGGTGAGTGATGGTTGATTAGATGCACTAGGTGATAGGACGCAGGGTCGCGTGTCTATAACAGTAGGGTGTAAGCTCCAACAATTCAATCACTTTCGAATCTTCATTCTACCCCTCAAGTGCCTTCGCTCCGGTCCCGCCGTCTGCGACGTCCCTCCCTCCGCTTCGTCCGAGCTTCGTGTCCAAGATCCATACCTTCCATCAAGTCGTACCAGTTCCTCATCACGGCGTTGGAGTCGAGAGCTGACTCGCTGACGTGGGAACTCGTGACGGCTCGACTGCTGCATGAAGACTTGAAGCGCAAGGAACAAGGTGGCGGTGCTGAAGGAACCGCGCACGGGGGTCAAGCGTTCATGACAAGCGGCAATGGGAAGAGCAAGGGACGACAAGCGCAGAAAGCCAGTGCGTGTCACTACTGTGGTGAACAAGGTCATTGGATCGCCAAGTGTCCCGTGAGGATTCGCGAGAACGCGGATCGACAGAAGCCACAGCGAGCGAATGTGGCGAATGAAGATGAAGAGGAGTTCGACGGCGACTACCTGTTTTCGGTTGCTGGTGGAGCCACCAAGTCGAGTGTGTTGTCAAGAAGGCGCCTCGACCTGCCACGGTGTACCAGTAGACACTGGTACGACCTTCACTCAGTGGCACTCACGCATTCACGTGATTACGAGACAGGTGATTGCGAGACATGTGATTACGGGACGGTGTCGCATGGGTACAAGATTGTGGGTACAAGATGGGCATCGACGTGGCAGCCTCTGATTGGCTAAGGTAACTCAGTATCCAGTTAGGAATCCAGTAGTATGTATCCAGGAGAGAATCTAGTAGGCTTAGAGGTAGCTATTGAGGGTTGCTGGTCTTGGGTACTGTGTACCAGTTGTACCCATTAACCGGTTAACCCGAACCGGTCCAATCCGAACCCACGTTAATTATGGTGATTACGGTAAGTTGTTTACGCCACCGATGATTAGACGAGTAGGATGATTGGATGAACACCGGTGAGTGATGGTTGATTAGATGCACTAGGTGATAGGACGCAGGGTCGCGTGTCTATAACAGTAGGGTGTAAGCTCCAACAATTCAATCACTTTCGAATCTTCATTCTACCCCTCAAGTGCCTTCGCTCCGGTCCCGCCGTCTGCGACGTCCCTCCCTCCGCTTCGTCCGAGCTTCGTGTCCAAGATCCATACCTTCCATCAAGTCGTACCAGTTCCTCATCACGGCGTTGGAGTCGAGAGCTGACTCGCTGACGTGGGAACTCGTGACGGCTCGACTGCTGCATGAAGACTTGAAGCGCAAGGAACAAGGTGGCGGTGCTGAAGGAACCGCGCACGGGGGTCAAGCGTTCATGACAAGCGGCAATGGGAAGAGCAAGGGACGACAAGCGCAGAAAGCCAGTGCGTGTCACTACTGTGGTGAACAAGGTCATTGGATCGCCAAGTGTCCCGTGAGGATTCGCGAGAACGCGGATCGACAGAAGCCACAGCGAGCGAATGTGGCGAATGAAGATGAAGAGGAGTTCGACGGCGACTACCTGTTTTCGGTTGCTGGTGGAGCCACCAAGTCGAGTGTGTTGTCAAGAAGGCGCCTCGACCTGCCACGGTGTACCAGTAGACACTGGTACGACCTTCACTCAGTGGCACTCACGCATTCACGTGATTACGAGACAGGTGATTGCGAGACATGTGATTACGGGACGGTGTCGCATGGGTACAAGATTGTGGGTACAAGATGGGCATCGACGTGGCAGCCTCTGATTGGCTAAGGTAACTCAGTATCCAGTTAGGAATCCAGTAGTATGTATCCAGGAGAGAATCTAGTAGGCTTAGAGGTAGCTATTGAGGGTTGCTGGTCTTGGGTACTGTGTACCAGTTGTACCCATTAACCGGTTAACCCGAACCGGTCCAATCCGAACCCACGTTAATTATGGTGATTACGGTAAGTTGTTTACGCCACCGATGATTAGACGAGTAGGATGATTGGATGAACACCGGTGAGTGATGGTTGATTAGATGCACTAGGTGATAGGACGCAGGGTCGCGTGTCTATAACAGTAGGGTGTAAGCTCCAACAATTCAATCACTTTCGAATCTTCATTCTACCCCTCAAGTGCCTTCGCTCCGGTCCCGCCGTCTGCGACGTCCCTCCCTCCGCTTCGTCCGAGCTTCGTGTCCAAGATCCATACCTTCCATCAAGTCGTACCAGTTCCTCATCACGGCGTTGGAGTCGAGAGCTGACTCGCTGACGTGGGAACTCGTGACGGCTCGACTGCTGCATGAAGACTTGAAGCGCAAGGAACAAGGTGGCGGTGCTGAAGGAACCGCGCACGGGGGTCAAGCGTTCATGACAAGCGGCAATGGGAAGAGCAAGGGACGACAAGCGCAGAAAGCCAGTGCGTGTCACTACTGTGGTGAACAAGGTCATTGGATCGCCAAGTGTCCCGTGAGGATTCGCGAGAACGCGGATCGACAGAAGCCACAGCGAGCGAATGTGGCGAATGAAGATGAAGAGGAGTTCGACGGCGACTACCTGTTTTCGGTTGCTGGTGGAGCCACCAAGTCGAGTGTGTTGTCAAGAAGGCGCCTCGACCTGCCACGGTGTACCAGTAGACACTGGTACGACCTTCACTCAGTGGCACTCACGCATTCACGTGATTACGAGACAGGTGATTGCGAGACATGTGATTACGGGACGGTGTCGCATGGGTACAAGATTGTGGGTACAAGATGGGCATCGACGTGGCAGCCTCTGATTGGCTAAGGTAACTCAGTATCCAGTTAGGAATCCAGTAGTATGTATCCAGGAGAGAATCTAGTAGGCTTAGAGGTAGCTATTGAGGGTTGCTGGTCTTGGGTACTGTGTACCAGTTGTACCCATTAACCGGTTAACCCGAACCGGTCCAATCCGAACCCACGTTAATTATGGTGATTACGGTAAGTTGTTTACGCCACCGATGATTAGACGAGTAGGATGATTGGATGAACACCGGTGAGTGATGGTTGATTAGATGCACTAGGTGATAGGACGCAGGGTCGCGTGTCTATAACAGTAGGGTGTAAGCTCCAACAATTCAATCACTTTCGAATCTTCATTCTACCCCTCAAGTGCCTTCGCTCCGGTCCCGCCGTCTGCGACGTCCCTCCCTCCGCTTCGTCCGAGCTTCGTGTCCAAGATCCATACCTTCCATCAAGTCGTACCAGTTCCTCATCACGGCGTTGGAGTCGAGAGCTGACTCGCTGACGTGGGAACTCGTGACGGCTCGACTGCTGCATGAAGACTTGAAGCGCAAGGAACAAGGTGGCGGTGCTGAAGGAACCGCGCACGGGGGTCAAGCGTTCATGACAAGCGGCAATGGGAAGAGCAAGGGACGACAAGCGCAGAAAGCCAGTGCGTGTCACTACTGTGGTGAACAAGGTCATTGGATCGCCAAGTGTCCCGTGAGGATTCGCGAGAACGCGGATCGACAGAAGCCACAGCGAGCGAATGTGGCGAATGAAGATGAAGAGGAGTTCGACGGCGACTACCTGTTTTCGGTTGCTGGTGGAGCCACCAAGTCGAGTGTGTTGTCAAGAAGGCGCCTCGACCTGCCACGGTGTACCAGTAGACACTGGTACGACCTTCACTCAGTGGCACTCACGCATTCACGTGATTACGAGACAGGTGATTGCGAGACATGTGATTACGGGACGGTGTCGCATGGGTACAAGATTGTGGGTACAAGATGGGCATCGACGTGGCAGCCTCTGATTGGCTAAGGTAACTCAGTATCCAGTTAGGAATCCAGTAGTATGTATCCAGGAGAGAATCTAGTAGGCTTAGAGGTAGCTATTGAGGGTTGCTGGTCTTGGGTACTGTGTACCAGTTGTACCCATTAACCGGTTAACCCGAACCGGTCCAATCCGAACCCACGTTAATTATGGTGATTACGGTAAGTTGTTTACGCCACCGATGATTAGACGAGTAGGATGATTGGATGAACACCGGTGAGTGATGGTTGATTAGATGCACTAGGTGATAGGACGCAGGGTCGCGTGTCTATAACAGTAGGGTGTAAGCTCCAACAATTCAATCACTTTCGAATCTTCATTCTACCCCTCAAGTGCCTTCGCTCCGGTCCCGCCGTCTGCGACGTCCCTCCCTCCGCTTCGTCCGAGCTTCGTGTCCAAGATCCATACCTTCCATCAAGTCGTACCAGTTCCTCATCACGGCGTTGGAGTCGAGAGCTGACTCGCTGACGTGGGAACTCGTGACGGCTCGACTGCTGCATGAAGACTTGAAGCGCAAGGAACAAGGTGGCGGTGCTGAAGGAACCGCGCACGGGGGTCAAGCGTTCATGACAAGCGGCAATGGGAAGAGCAAGGGACGACAAGCGCAGAAAGCCAGTGCGTGTCACTACTGTGGTGAACAAGGTCATTGGATCGCCAAGTGTCCCGTGAGGATTCGCGAGAACGCGGATCGACAGAAGCCACAGCGAGCGAATGTGGCGAATGAAGATGAAGAGGAGTTCGACGGCGACTACCTGTTTTCGGTTGCTGGTGGAGCCACCAAGTCGAGTGTGTTGTCAAGAAGGCGCCTCGACCTGCCACGGTGTACCAGTAGACACTGGTACGACCTTCACTCAGTGGCACTCACGCATTCACGTGATTACGAGACAGGTGATTGCGAGACATGTGATTACGGGACGGTGTCGCATGGGTACAAGATTGTGGGTACAAGATGGGCATCGACGTGGCAGCCTCTGATTGGCTAAGGTAACTCAGTATCCAGTTAGGAATCCAGTAGTATGTATCCAGGAGAGAATCTAGTAGGCTTAGAGGTAGCTATTGAGGGTTGCTGGTCTTGGGTACTGTGTACCAGTTGTACCCATTAACCGGTTAACCCGAACCGGTCCAATCCGAACCCACGTTAATTATGGTGATTACGGTAAGTTGTTTACGCCACCGATGATTAGACGAGTAGGATGATTGGATGAACACCGGTGAGTGATGGTTGATTAGATGCACTAGGTGATAGGACGCAGGGTCGCGTGTCTATAACAGTAGGGTGTAAGCTCCAACAATTCAATCACTTTCGAATCTTCATTCTACCCCTCAAGTGCCTTCGCTCCGGTCCCGCCGTCTGCGACGTCCCTCCCTCCGCTTCGTCCGAGCTTCGTGTCCAAGATCCATACCTTCCATCAAGTCGTACCAGTTCCTCATCACGGCGTTGGAGTCGAGAGCTGACTCGCTGACGTGGGAACTCGTGACGGCTCGACTGCTGCATGAAGACTTGAAGCGCAAGGAACAAGGTGGCGGTGCTGAAGGAACCGCGCACGGGGGTCAAGCGTTCATGACAAGCGGCAATGGGAAGAGCAAGGGACGACAAGCGCAGAAAGCCAGTGCGTGTCACTACTGTGGTGAACAAGGTCATTGGATCGCCAAGTGTCCCGTGAGGATTCGCGAGAACGCGGATCGACAGAAGCCACAGCGAGCGAATGTGGCGAATGAAGATGAAGAGGAGTTCGACGGCGACTACCTGTTTTCGGTTGCTGGTGGAGCCACCAAGTCGAGTGTGTTGTCAAGAAGGCGCCTCGACCTGCCACGGTGTACCAGTAGACACTGGTACGACCTTCACTCAGTGGCACTCACGCATTCACGTGATTACGAGACAGGTGATTGCGAGACATGTGATTACGGGACGGTGTCGCATGGGTACAAGATTGTGGGTACAAGATGGGCATCGACGTGGCAGCCTCTGATTGGCTAAGGTAACTCAGTATCCAGTTAGGAATCCAGTAGTATGTATCCAGGAGAGAATCTAGTAGGCTTAGAGGTAGCTATTGAGGGTTGCTGGTCTTGGGTACTGTGTACCAGTTGTACCCATTAACCGGTTAACCCGAACCGGTCCAATCCGAACCCACGTTAATTATGGTGATTACGGTAAGTTGTTTACGCCACCGATGATTAGACGAGTAGGATGATTGGATGAACACCGGTGAGTGATGGTTGATTAGATGCACTAGGTGATAGGACGCAGGGTCGCGTGTCTATAACAGTAGGGTGTAAGCTCCAACAATTCAATCACTTTCGAATCTTCATTCTACCCCTCAAGTGCCTTCGCTCCGGTCCCGCCGTCTGCGACGTCCCTCCCTCCGCTTCGTCCGAGCTTCGTGTCCAAGATCCATACCTTCCATCAAGTCGTACCAGTTCCTCATCACGGCGTTGGAGTCGAGAGCTGACTCGCTGACGTGGGAACTCGTGACGGCTCGACTGCTGCATGAAGACTTGAAGCGCAAGGAACAAGGTGGCGGTGCTGAAGGAACCGCGCACGGGGGTCAAGCGTTCATGACAAGCGGCAATGGGAAGAGCAAGGGACGACAAGCGCAGAAAGCCAGTGCGTGTCACTACTGTGGTGAACAAGGTCATTGGATCGCCAAGTGTCCCGTGAGGATTCGCGAGAACGCGGATCGACAGAAGCCACAGCGAGCGAATGTGGCGAATGAAGATGAAGAGGAGTTCGACGGCGACTACCTGTTTTCGGTTGCTGGTGGAGCCACCAAGTCGAGTGTGTTGTCAAGAAGGCGCCTCGACCTGCCACGGTGTACCAGTAGACACTGGTACGACCTTCACTCAGTGGCACTCACGCATTCACGTGATTACGAGACAGGTGATTGCGAGACATGTGATTACGGGACGGTGTCGCATGGGTACAAGATTGTGGGTACAAGATGGGCATCGACGTGGCAGCCTCTGATTGGCTAAGGTAACTCAGTATCCAGTTAGGAATCCAGTAGTATGTATCCAGGAGAGAATCTAGTAGGCTTAGAGGTAGCTATTGAGGGTTGCTGGTCTTGGGTACTGTGTACCAGTTGTACCCATTAACCGGTTAACCCGAACCGGTCCAATCCGAACCCACGTTAATTATGGTGATTACGGTAAGTTGTTTACGCCACCGATGATTAGACGAGTAGGATGATTGGATGAACACCGGTGAGTGATGGTTGATTAGATGCACTAGGTGATAGGACGCAGGGTCGCGTGTCTATAACAGTAGGGTGTAAGCTCCAACAATTCAATCACTTTCGAATCTTCATTCTACCCCTCAAGTGCCTTCGCTCCGGTCCCGCCGTCTGCGACGTCCCTCCCTCCGCTTCGTCCGAGCTTCGTGTCCAAGATCCATACCTTCCATCAAGTCGTACCAGTTCCTCATCACGGCGTTGGAGTCGAGAGCTGACTCGCTGACGTGGGAACTCGTGACGGCTCGACTGCTGCATGAAGACTTGAAGCGCAAGGAACAAGGTGGCGGTGCTGAAGGAACCGCGCACGGGGGTCAAGCGTTCATGACAAGCGGCAATGGGAAGAGCAAGGGACGACAAGCGCAGAAAGCCAGTGCGTGTCACTACTGTGGTGAACAAGGTCATTGGATCGCCAAGTGTCCCGTGAGGATTCGCGAGAACGCGGATCGACAGAAGCCACAGCGAGCGAATGTGGCGAATGAAGATGAAGAGGAGTTCGACGGCGACTACCTGTTTTCGGTTGCTGGTGGAGCCACCAAGTCGAGTGTGTTGTCAAGAAGGCGCCTCGACCTGCCACGGTGTACCAGTAGACACTGGTACGACCTTCACTCAGTGGCACTCACGCATTCACGTGATTACGAGACAGGTGATTGCGAGACATGTGATTACGGGACGGTGTCGCATGGGTACAAGATTGTGGGTACAAGATGGGCATCGACGTGGCAGCCTCTGATTGGCTAAGGTAACTCAGTATCCAGTTAGGAATCCAGTAGTATGTATCCAGGAGAGAATCTAGTAGGCTTAGAGGTAGCTATTGAGGGTTGCTGGTCTTGGGTACTGTGTACCAGTTGTACCCATTAACCGGTTAACCCGAACCGGTCCAATCCGAACCCACGTTAATTATGGTGATTACGGTAAGTTGTTTACGCCACCGATGATTAGACGAGTAGGATGATTGGATGAACACCGGTGAGTGATGGTTGATTAGATGCACTAGGTGATAGGACGCAGGGTCGCGTGTCTATAACAGTAGGGTGTAAGCTCCAACAATTCAATCACTTTCGAATCTTCATTCTACCCCTCAAGTGCCTTCGCTCCGGTCCCGCCGTCTGCGACGTCCCTCCCTCCGCTTCGTCCGAGCTTCGTGTCCAAGATCCATACCTTCCATCAAGTCGTACCAGTTCCTCATCACGGCGTTGGAGTCGAGAGCTGACTCGCTGACGTGGGAACTCGTGACGGCTCGACTGCTGCATGAAGACTTGAAGCGCAAGGAACAAGGTGGCGGTGCTGAAGGAACCGCGCACGGGGGTCAAGCGTTCATGACAAGCGGCAATGGGAAGAGCAAGGGACGACAAGCGCAGAAAGCCAGTGCGTGTCACTACTGTGGTGAACAAGGTCATTGGATCGCCAAGTGTCCCGTGAGGATTCGCGAGAACGCGGATCGACAGAAGCCACAGCGAGCGAATGTGGCGAATGAAGATGAAGAGGAGTTCGACGGCGACTACCTGTTTTCGGTTGCTGGTGGAGCCACCAAGTCGAGTGTGTTGTCAAGAAGGCGCCTCGACCTGCCACGGTGTACCAGTAGACACTGGTACGACCTTCACTCAGTGGCACTCACGCATTCACGTGATTACGAGACAGGTGATTGCGAGACATGTGATTACGGGACGGTGTCGCATGGGTACAAGATTGTGGGTACAAGATGGGCATCGACGTGGCAGCCTCTGATTGGCTAAGGTAACTCAGTATCCAGTTAGGAATCCAGTAGTATGTATCCAGGAGAGAATCTAGTAGGCTTAGAGGTAGCTATTGAGGGTTGCTGGTCTTGGGTACTGTGTACCAGTTGTACCCATTAACCGGTTAACCCGAACCGGTCCAATCCGAACCCACGTTAATTATGGTGATTACGGTAAGTTGTTTACGCCACCGATGATTAGACGAGTAGGATGATTGGATGAACACCGGTGAGTGATGGTTGATTAGATGCACTAGGTGATAGGACGCAGGGTCGCGTGTCTATAACAGTAGGGTGTAAGCTCCAACAATTCAATCACTTTCGAATCTTCATTCTACCCCTCAAGTGCCTTCGCTCCGGTCCCGCCGTCTGCGACGTCCCTCCCTCCGCTTCGTCCGAGCTTCGTGTCCAAGATCCATACCTTCCATCAAGTCGTACCAGTTCCTCATCACGGCGTTGGAGTCGAGAGCTGACTCGCTGACGTGGGAACTCGTGACGGCTCGACTGCTGCATGAAGACTTGAAGCGCAAGGAACAAGGTGGCGGTGCTGAAGGAACCGCGCACGGGGGTCAAGCGTTCATGACAAGCGGCAATGGGAAGAGCAAGGGACGACAAGCGCAGAAAGCCAGTGCGTGTCACTACTGTGGTGAACAAGGTCATTGGATCGCCAAGTGTCCCGTGAGGATTCGCGAGAACGCGGATCGACAGAAGCCACAGCGAGCGAATGTGGCGAATGAAGATGAAGAGGAGTTCGACGGCGACTACCTGTTTTCGGTTGCTGGTGGAGCCACCAAGTCGAGTGTGTTGTCAAGAAGGCGCCTCGACCTGCCACGGTGTACCAGTAGACACTGGTACGACCTTCACTCAGTGGCACTCACGCATTCACGTGATTACGAGACAGGTGATTGCGAGACATGTGATTACGGGACGGTGTCGCATGGGTACAAGATTGTGGGTACAAGATGGGCATCGACGTGGCAGCCTCTGATTGGCTAAGGTAACTCAGTATCCAGTTAGGAATCCAGTAGTATGTATCTAGGAGAGAATCTAGTAGGCTTAGAGGTAGCTATTGAGGGTTGCTGGTCTTGGGTACTGTGTACCAGTTGTACCCATTAACCGGTTAACCCGAACCGGTCCAATCCGAACCCACGTTAATTATGGTGATTACGGTAAGTTGTTTACGCCACCGATGATTAGACGAGTAGGATGATTGGATGAACACCGGTGAGTGATGGTTGATTAGATGCACTAGGTGATAGGACGCAGGGTCGCGTGTCTATAACAGTAGGGTGTAAGCTCCAACAATTCAATCACTTTCGAATCTTCATTCTACCCCTCAAGTGCCTTCGCTCCGGTCCCGCCGTCTGCGACGTCCCTCCCTCCGCTTCGTCCGAGCTTCGTGTCCAAGATCCATACCTTCCATCAAGTCGTACCAGTTCCTCATCACGGCGTTGGAGTCGAGAGCTGACTCGCTGACGTGGGAACTCGTGACGGCTCGACTGCTGCATGAAGACTTGAAGCGCAAGGAACAAGGTGGCGGTGCTGAAGGAACCGCGCACGGGGGTCAAGCGTTCATGACAAGCGGCAATGGGAAGAGCAAGGGACGACAAGCGCAGAAAGCCAGTGCGTGTCACTACTGTGGTGAACAAGGTCATTGGATCGCCAAGTGTCCCGTGAGGATTCGCGAGAACGCGGATCGACAGAAGCCACAGCGAGCGAATGTGGCGAATGAAGATGAAGAGGAGTTCGACGGCGACTACCTGTTTTCGGTTGCTGGTGGAGCCACCAAGTCGAGTGTGTTGTCAAGAAGGCGCCTCGACCTGCCACGGTGTACCAGTAGACACTGGTACGACCTTCACTCAGTGGCACTCACGCATTCACGTGATTACGAGACAGGTGATTGCGAGACATGTGATTACGGGACGGTGTCGCATGGGTACAAGATTGTGGGTACAAGATGGGCATCGACGTGGCAGCCTCTGATTGGCTAAGGTAACTCAGTATCCAGTTAGGAATCCAGTAGTATGTATCTAGGAGAGAATCTAGTAGGCTTAGAGGTAGCTATTGAGGGTTGCTGGTCTTGGGTACTGTGTACCAGTTGTACCCATTAACCGGTTAACCCGAACCGGTCCAATCCGAACCCACGTTAATTATGGTGATTACGGTAAGTTGTTTACGCCACCGATGATTAGACGAGTAGGATGATTGGATGAACACCGGTGAGTGATGGTTGATTAGATGCACTAGGTGATAGGACGCAGGGTCGCGTGTCTATAACAGTAGGGTGTAAGCTCCAACAATTCAATCACTTTCGAATCTTCATTCTACCCCTCAAGTGCCTTCGCTCCGGTCCCGCCGTCTGCGACGTCCCTCCCTCCGCTTCGTCCGAGCTTCGTGTCCAAGATCCATACCTTCCATCAAGTCGTACCAGTTCCTCATCACGGCGTTGGAGTCGAGAGCTGACTCGCTGACGTGGGAACTCGTGACGGCTCGACTGCTGCATGAAGACTTGAAGCGCAAGGAACAAGGTGGCGGTGCTGAAGGAACCGCGCACGGGGGTCAAGCGTTCATGACAAGCGGCAATGGGAAGAGCAAGGGACGACAAGCGCAGAAAGCCAGTGCGTGTCACTACTGTGGTGAACAAGGTCATTGGATCGCCAAGTGTCCCGTGAGGATTCGCGAGAACGCGGATCGACAGAAGCCACAGCGAGCGAATGTGGCGAATGAAGATGAAGAGGAGTTCGACGGCGACTACCTGTTTTCGGTTGCTGGTGGAGCCACCAAGTCGAGTGTGTTGTCAAGAAGGCGCCTCGACCTGCCACGGTGTACCAGTAGACACTGGTACGACCTTCACTCAGTGGCACTCACGCATTCACGTGATTACGAGACAGGTGATTGCGAGACATGTGATTACGGGACGGTGTCGCATGGGTACAAGATTGTGGGTACAAGATGGGCATCGACGTGGCAGCCTCTGATTGGCTAAGGTAACTCAGTATCCAGTTAGGAATCCAGTAGTATGTATCTAGGAGAGAATCTAGTAGGCTTAGAGGTAGCTATTGAGGGTTGCTGGTCTTGGGTACTGTGTACCAGTTGTACCCATTAACCGGTTAACCCGAACCGGTCCAATCCGAACCCACGTTAATTATGGTGATTACGGTAAGTTGTTTACGCCACCGATGATTAGACGAGTAGGATGATTGGATGAACACCGGTGAGTGATGGTTGATTAGATGCACTAGGTGATAGGACGCAGGGTCGCGTGTCTATAACAGTAGGGTGTAAGCTCCAACAATTCAATCACTTTCGAATCTTCATTCTACCCCTCAAGTGCCTTCGCTCCGGTCCCGCCGTCTGCGACGTCCCTCCCTCCGCTTCGTCCGAGCTTCGTGTCCAAGATCCATACCTTCCATCAAGTCGTACCAGTTCCTCATCACGGCGTTGGAGTCGAGAGCTGACTCGCTGACGTGGGAACTCGTGACGGCTCGACTGCTGCATGAAGACTTGAAGCGCAAGGAACAAGGTGGCGGTGCTGAAGGAACCGCGCACGGGGGTCAAGCGTTCATGACAAGCGGCAATGGGAAGAGCAAGGGACGACAAGCGCAGAAAGCCAGTGCGTGTCACTACTGTGGTGAACAAGGTCATTGGATCGCCAAGTGTCCCGTGAGGATTCGCGAGAACGCGGATCGACAGAAGCCACAGCGAGCGAATGTGGCGAATGAAGATGAAGAGGAGTTCGACGGCGACTACCTGTTTTCGGTTGCTGGTGGAGCCACCAAGTCGAGTGTGTTGTCAAGAAGGCGCCTCGACCTGCCACGGTGTACCAGTAGACACTGGTACGACCTTCACTCAGTGGCACTCACGCATTCACGTGATTACGAGACAGGTGATTGCGAGACATGTGATTACGGGACGGTGTCGCATGGGTACAAGATTGTGGGTACAAGATGGGCATCGACGTGGCAGCCTCTGATTGGCTAAGGTAACTCAGTATCCAGTTAGGAATCCAGTAGTATGTATCCAGGAGAGAATCTAGTAGGCTTAGAGGTAGCTATTGAGGGTTGCTGGTCTTGGGTACTGTGTACCAGTTGTACCCATTAACCGGTTAACCCGAACCGGTCCAATCCGAACCCACGTTAATTATGGTGATTACGGTAAGTTGTTTACGCCACCGATGATTAGACGAGTAGGATGATTGGATGAACACCGGTGAGTGATGGTTGATTAGATGTACTAGGTGATAGGACGCAGGGTCGCGTGTCTATAACAGTAGGGTGTAAGCTCCAACAATTCAATCACTTTCGAATCTTCATTCTACCCCTCAAGTGCCTTCGCTCCGGTCCCGCCGTCTGCGACGTCCCTCCCTCCGCTTCGTCCGAGCTTCGTGTCCAAGATCCATACCTTCCATCAAGTCGTACCAGTTCCTCATCACGGCGTTGGAGTCGAGAGCTGACTCGCTGACGTGGGAACTCGTGACGGCTCGACTGCTGCATGAAGACTTGAAGCGCAAGGAACAAGGTGGCGGTGCTGAAGGAACCGCGCACGGGGGTCAAGCGTTCATGACAAGCGGCAATGGGAAGAGCAAGGGACGACAAGCGCAGAAAGCCAGTGCGTGTCACTACTGTGGTGAACAAGGTCATTGGATCGCCAAGTGTCCCGTGAGGATTCGCGAGAACGCGGATCGACAGAAGCCACAGCGAGCGAATGTGGCGAATGAAGATGAAGAGGAGTTCGACGGCGACTACCTGTTTTCGGTTGCTGGTGGAGCCACCAAGTCGAGTGTGTTGTCAAGAAGGCGCCTCGACCTGCCACGGTGTACCAGTAGACACTGGTACGACCTTCACTCAGTGGCACTCACGCATTCACGTGATTACGAGACAGGTGATTGCGAGACATGTGATTACGGGACGGTGTCGCATGGGTACAAGATTGTGGGTACAAGATGGGCATCGACGTGGCAGCCTCTGATTGGCTAAGGTAACTCAGTATCCAGTTAGGAATCCAGTAGTATGTATCCAGGAGAGAATCTAGTAGGCTTAGAGGTAGCTATTGAGGGTTGCTGGTCTTGGGTACTGTGTACCAGTTGTACCCATTAACCGGTTAACCCGAACCGGTCCAATCCGAACCCACGTTAATTATGGTGATTACGGTAAGTTGTTTAGGCCACCGATGATTAGACGAGTAGGATGATTGGATGAACACCGGTGAGTGATGGTTGATTAGATGCACTAGGTGATAGGACGCAGGGTCGCGTGTCTATAACAGTAGGGTGTAAGCTCCAACAATTCAATCACTTTCGAATCTTCATTCTACCCCTCAAGTGCCTTCGCTCCGGTCCCGCCGTCTGCGACGTCCCTCCCTCCGCTTCGTCCGAGCTTCGTGTCCAAGATCCATACCTTCCATCAAGTCGTACCAGTTCCTCATCACGGCGTTGGAGTCGAGAGCTGACTCGCTGACGTGGGAACTCGTGACGGCTCGACTGCTGCATGAAGACTTGAAGCGCAAGGAACAAGGTGGCGGTGCTGAAGGAACCGCGCACGGGGGTCAAGCGTTCATGACAAGCGGCAATGGGAAGAGCAAGGGACGACAAGCGCAGAAAGCCAGTGCGTGTCACTACTGTGGTGAACAAGGTCATTGGATCGCCAAGTGTCCCGTGAGGATTCGCGAGAACGCGGATCGACAGAAGCCACAGCGAGCGAATGTGGCGAATGAAGATGAAGAGGAGTTCGACGGCGACTACCTGTTTTCGGTTGCTGGTGGAGCCACCAAGTCGAGTGTGTTGTCAAGAAGGCGCCTCGACCTGCCACGGTGTACCAGTAGACACTGGTACGACCTTCACTCAGTGGCACTCACGCATTCACGTGATTACGAGACAGGTGATTGCGAGACATGTGATTACGGGACGGTGTCGCATGGGTACAAGATTGTGGGTACAAGATGGGCATCGACGTGGCAGCCTCTGATTGGCTAAGGTAACTCAGTATCCAGTTAGGAATCCAGTAGTATGTATCCAGGAGAGAATCTAGTAGGCTTAGAGGTAGCTATTGAGGGTTGCTGGTCTTGGGTACTGTGTACCAGTTGTACCCATTAACCGGTTAACCCGAACCGGTCCAATCCGAACCCACGTTAATTATGGTGATTACGGTAAGTTGTTTACGCCACCGATGATTAGACGAGTAGGATGATTGGATGAACACCGGTGAGTGATGGTTGATTAGATGCACTAGGTGATAGGACGCAGGGTCGCGTGTCTATAACAGTAGGATGTAAGCTCCAACAATTCAATCACTTTCGAATCTTCATTCTACCCCTCAAGTGCCTTCGCTCCGGTCCCGCCGTCTGCGACGTCCCTCCCTCCGCTTCGTCCGAGCTTCGTGTCCAAGATCCATACCTTCCATCAAGTCGTACCAGTTCCTCATCACGGCGTTGGAGTCGAGAGCTGACTCGCTGACGTGGGAACTCGTGACGGCTCGACTGCTGCATGAAGACTTGAAGCGCAAGGAACAAGGTGGCGGTGCTGAAGGAACCGCGCACGGGGGTCAAGCGTTCATGACAAGCGGCAATGGGAAGAGCAAGGGACGACAAGCGCAGAAAGCCAGTGCGTGTCACTACTGTGGTGAACAAGGTCATTGGATCGCCAAGTGTCCCGTGAGGATTCGCGAGAACGCGGATCGACAGAAGCCACAGCGAGCGAATGTGGCGAATGAAGATGAAGAGGAGTTCGACGGCGACTACCTGTTTTCGGTTGCTGGTGGAGCCACCAAGTCGAGTGTGTTGTCAAGAAGGCGCCTCGACCTGCCACGGTGTACCAGTAGACACTGGTACGACCTTCACTCAGTGGCACTCACGCATTCACGTGATTACGAGACAGGTGATTGCGAGACATGTGATTACGGGACGGTGTCGCATGGGTACAAGATTGTGGGTACAAGATGGGCATCGACGTGGCAGCCTCTGATTGGCTAAGGTAACTCAGTATCCAGTTAGGAATCCAGTAGTATGTATCCAGGAGAGAATCTAGTAGGCTTAGAGGTAGCTATTGAGGGTTGCTGGTCTTGGGTACTGTGTACCAGTTGTACCCATTAACCGGTTAACCCGAACCGGTCCAATCCGAACCCACGTTAATTATGGTGATTACGGTAAGTTGTTTAGGCCACCGATGATTAGACGAGTAGGATGATTGGATGAACACCGGTGAGTGATGGTTGATTAGATGCACTAGGTGATAGGACGCAGGGTCGCGTGTCTATAACAGTAGGGTGTAAGCTCCAACAATTCAATCACTTTCGAATCTTCATTCTACCCCTCAAGTGCCTTCGCTCCGGTCCCGCCGTCTGCGACGTCCCTCCCTCCGCTTCGTCCGAGCTTCGTGTCCAAGATCCATACCTTCCATCAAGTCGTACCAGTTCCTCATCACGGCGTTGGAGTCGAGAGCTGACTCGCTGACGTGGGAACTCGTGACGGCTCGACTGCTGCATGAAGACTTGAAGCGCAAGGAACAAGGTGGCGGTGCTGAAGGAACCGCGCACGGGGGTCAAGCGTTCATGACAAGCGGCAATGGGAAGAGCAAGGGACGACAAGCGCAGAAAGCCAGTGCGTGTCACTACTGTGGTGAACAAGGTCATTGGATCGCCAAGTGTCCCGTGAGGATTCGCGAGAACGCGGATCGACAGAAGCCACAGCGAGCGAATGTGGCGAATGAAGATGAAGAGGAGTTCGACGGCGACTACCTGTTTTCGGTTGCTGGTGGAGCCACCAAGTCGAGTGTGTTGTCAAGAAGGCGCCTCGACCTGCCACGGTGTACCAGTAGACACTGGTACGACCTTCACTCAGTGGCACTCACGCATTCACGTGATTACGAGACAGGTGATTGCGAGACATGTGATTACGGGACGGTGTCGCATGGGTACAGGAGTGAACTTCTGCACGATACCCCGTTCGCTGCAGAACTTGGCCATTTCACGAGACTTGTACTCGCCACCGTTGTCGCTACGGAGCTGCTTCACACGGAGCGTTCTCACGCAACCACCCGTCTGAGTTTCTGATGGAAGGTATGGATCTTGGACACGAAGCTCGGACGAAGCGGAGGGAGGGTCGTCGCAGACGGCGGGACCGGAGCGAAGGCACTTAAGGGGTAGAATGAAGATTCGAAAGTGATTGAATTGTTGGAGCTTACACCCTACTGTTATAGACACGCGACCCTGCGTCCTATCACCTAGTGCATCTAATCAACCATCACTCACCGGTGTTCATCCAATCATCCTACTCGTCTAATCATCGGTGGCCTAAACAACTTACCGTAATCACCATAATTAACGTGGGTTCGGATTGGACCGGTTCGGGTTAACCGGTTAATGGGTACAACTGGTACACAGTACCCAAGACCAGCAACCCTCAATACGCCCCCTCAATGCGAAGTCCCACGAATGCCGAGAGCCACCATCAGATCCGTGTGACGTGGTCCCGCAAGCGCCTTCGTCATGATGTCCGCTAGCATCACAGAAGTCTCGCAGTACTCAAGCTTGACTTCACCGCGCTTGACTTCATCGCGGATGTGGTGGTACTTGATGTCGATGTGCTTGGCGCGGCCGTGGTTCACCGGGTTCTTCGTCATCTTGATGCACGACTGGTTGTCTTCGCGGATCATGAGTTCGGGTCCAGTCTCATTAGCGGCCGCCAGAATCTCGCATAGCAGGCGATGAATCCACTTGCCTTCTTGGATAGCCAGACTGAGCGCGATGTACTCCGCTTCGCTCGTGGACAGCGACACACTTGATTGCTTCTTGCTTCCCCAGCTCACAGGCGCACTCATGAGCATGAACGTGTAGCCTGAAGTGGACTTGCGGTCGGCGAGGTCGCCGGCCCAGTCCGCGTCCGAGTAGCCACGAAAGTCGATCTTGTCGCCCGGCTTGAAGCAGATCCCATGCGTCTTGGTGCCTTGCAGGTAGCGAAAGATACGCTTGACCGCAACCCAGTGTTCCTCTTGGGGGTTCTCCATGAAGCGCGATACATAGCCAACGGCGTACGCGATGTCTGAGCGCGTGGCGGTCATCAGGTGCATCAGAGCACCAACAGCTTCGCGAAACGGAGCGTTCACCTTGGTCGCCGCGTCGCTTGGAACAAGTCGAGTGCTCATGTCCACCGGACTCACCACGGCCTTGCACTCGTCCATGGCGAAGCGCTTCAGGATGTCGTCCACGTATCGCCGCTGGCACATGGTCACGCTGCCGTCCGGGCCGTCCACCAACTCGATCCCAAGAACAAACGCGCACTTGCCGCTGTCGGTCATCTCGAAGCGCGTCTTCAGGTCGGTCTTCGTGCGTGCGATCAGCTCGGGCGAACTCCCGGTAATCAGTACGTCGTCCACGTACACCAGTACAAGCACGCAGTGACCGTCCACCACCTTGATGTAGAGGCACGGATCGAAGGCCGACACTTGGAAGCCGATGGAGCACACGAACTCGTCGAAGGTCTCGTTCCACACTCGCGAAGCTTGCTTGAGACCGTAGATAGCCTTCACCAGTTCCAGGCAGTCGAAGTCACCATCCAGTTCGACGCCTTCCGGAACCACGCAGAAGACCACCTCCTTCATTATCCCGTACAGGAATGCTGTCACCACGTCGAGTTGGTCGAGGGGCCAGCCAAAATACTTGGCAATCGCGATCACCATGCGCAGCGTCACATACTTGACCACGGGCGAGAACGTCTCGGTGTAGTCAATGCCGTACTTCTGCTTGAAGCCCTTGGCCACGAGGCGCGCCTTGTACTTCTCGATCGAGCCGTCCGCTTTGCGCTTGATCTTGAACACCCACTTGGTACCGATGGCGCGTTGTCCGTTAGGCAACTTGGCAGCTCGAAACACACCACGCAGTCGCATCGACTTGAGCTCCGCGCGGATCGCTTTGCGCCAGTGCACTTGATCAGGACCGTTCACAGCCTCTTGGAACGTCGTCGGCTCCGATAGATCGGCTGCTGCTTCCACAGCGTTGGCACTGGCACGCCAAAACACTGGAGGCGTCGAGTCGTCGTCTTCATCTTGGTCCCCAGACTTTTCTTCTTCGTCGGGGTCGGCTCGGCGCGAGGAGGATACGTCCGGCGCACTTGCTTCTTCTAAGCCAGCTCGGTGGCGAACGGGGCGCGGTCTGGCAGTGTCGTCGTCGCCACTCGGTCGGTACTTGCGCTTCCCCACCTGCTTGAAGCTCGTTTGGCGCGGTCCATCGTTGTCGTCCATGTCCAGCGCGTCCAGGTCCAGCACAGCATCATCGACGTCTTCATCCGAAGTATGCGTCGAAAGTCCAAAGGTCGACTCATCGAAGTTGACATCGCGACTGATAACCACCTGCCCCGCCTCGATGTCATAAACTCGATACGCCTTGGACACTTCTTCGTAGCCGAGGAACAGCCCGGCGCGAGCCTTGGGGTCCCACTTGCGCCGTCTTTCCTTCGGCGTCAGGATGTACGTCTGGCATCCGAACACACGCATGTGCTTCACACTCGGCTTGGACTTGTAAACGATCTCGAACGGAGTCTTGTGCTCGATCTTGGGTGACGGCAGACGATTCTTCACGTAGATGGCCGTCATGGCCGCCTCAGCCCAGAAGCTCTTGTCCAGCTTGGCGTGATGCAGCATGCTGCGGCCAATCGTGACGATGGTCCGGATGGCGCGTTCTGCCGTGCCGTTGGTCTGGTGCGCGTACGGAACCGTGGTTTGCTGCTCGATGCCTTCGACTTCGTAAAAGGTCTTGAGCGAGTTGGTCGCGAACTCACGGGCTCCGTCGTGCCGCACAAACTTGACCTTCTTGCCGAACTGCGTCTGCACCTTCGTGACGTACATCTTGATGCAGTCCTCGCTCTCCGACTTGGCACGCAGGCAGAACCCCTTCATGCATCCGCTGGCTTCGTCCACGATCAGCAGCAGATACTTGCTGCCACCCAGTGACTCTTCTTCCATGGGGCCGCACACGTCGAAGTGGAGCAGCTCGAACGTGTCGTAGTGACGCTTGTCACGGTTGCTTGGGAACGGCTTCTGGATCATTTTCCCTTGCTGGCAGCTGCGACACACGCTTGGTCCACTCGACTTGGAAGGTGCCTTCGCGTCCTTGATCATGTTGTTGTCGACCATCTTGCGAAGCACCTCCACCGGAGCGTGACCCATACGCGCGTGTAAGTCGACCGTCTTCCCACTGGTCGCCGCATTCGCCGATCGCTGAGGCGTCGTCAGCCAGTAGAGTCCATCCACGAGGTTTGCCGTCGCCACCACTTGCTTGGAGCCCTTGTGCGCAATCTGCATCTTGGTGCCGTCGAACACGACTTGGAACAGACCACTCTTGTTGATCTGTGGCACCGAAAGTAGATTCTTGCTCATGCTTGGGACGTACAGCGCGTTCTTGATCTCGATGTCGCGCTCGTCGCCGTTGGGCAGAACCACTCGTTCCACGATGGTCCCCACACCCATGATGGCCGCCTTGTTGCCGTCGGCCACCGAAAGTTCGCCTTCATTCCGCTCAATCAAATGAGCGAACTTGGCCTTGTCGTTGCAGATGTGGTGCGTTGCGCCGCTGTCGACCGCCCACATCCCGGACACATTCTTGCCCGTCGAAATGCCACACTCCAGTGAGACCGCGAACGCCACTCGATCATAGCCGTAGTCGTAGTTGTAGCTGGCGTCGTCGTTCCTCCACTGGGCATTGTTGGCCCCGCGTCCACGGCCATTGCCATTGCCGCCGCGTCTTGGGCCCCGATTCTCGTCCTTCTGCTTGGTCCAGCACTTGTCAATCGTGTGCCCCAATTTCCCGCAGTACGTACACTGGCGAGACTCTCGGTCGGTGTTGAACGCCTTGGCCGCGTCCTCCGTTTTCACCGCCGCCGTCTTCTCGCCTTGTCTCTTGATGTGCTCATTCGTCAGCACCTTCACGACGTCTTGCGATCGTAGTTCAGCGCTGCTCATCTCCAAGTTCAGCACGACGTTCTCGTAGCTCTTGGGGAGGCTGCGCAACAGGCAGATCGCCACGTCCTCGTCCTCCATCTTGGCGCCGATGCTGCTGAGCTTGGCGCTGATGTTGAGGACCTCGTTGCAGTGATGCAAGACGGTGCCGCCTTCCGACATCTCCATGCTGAAGAGTTGGCGCTTCAGGTAGATGCGTCCAGCCTTCTGCGAACCACCGTACAGCGTCTTCAAGCGCGTCCACGCAACCCACGCTTCCTCGCAGTCGTCGACCACATGGTGGTAGTCCGCGTCCATGTGAAGCAACATCAGTCCGAACGCGATGTTGCTCGACTTGACGTAGTCGTCCTTGGCCCGCGAGTCCGTGAAGCTCGGCGTCGTCTCGCGGTTCACGACATGCCACGTCGACTTGGTCAGGAACACGCCACGCATGTAGCGGTTCCACGTCGCGTAGTTGTCCCCGTTGAACTTGTCAATTGAGACCTTGGTCGAGGCGTCTTGGGCAGAGGACATGGTGCTTGGGCTCATAACCTGATGGAAGGTATGGATCTTGGACACGAAGCTCGGACGAAGCGGAGGGAGGAACGTCGCAGACGGCGGGACCGGAGCGAAAGCACTTGAGGGGTAGAATGAAGATTCGAAAGTGATTGAATTGTTGGAGCTTACACCCTACTGTTATAGACACGCAACCCTGCGTCCTATCACCTAGTGCATCTAATCAACCATCACTCACCGGTGTTCATCCAATCATCCTACTCGTCTAATCATCGGTGGCGTAAACAACTTACCGTAATCACCATAATTAACGTGGGTTCGGATTGGACCGGTTCGGGTTAACCGGTTAATGGGTACAACTGGTACACAGTACCCAAGACCAGCAACCCTTAATACTGACGAATGAGCACATCAAGAGACAAGGCGAGAAGACGGCGACGGTGAAAACGGAGGACGCGGCCAAGGCGTTCATCACCGACCGAGAGTCTCGCCAGTGTACGTACTGCGGGAAATTGGGGCACACGATTGACAAGTGCTGGACCAAGCAGAAGGACGAGAATCGGGGCCCAAGACGCGGCGGCAATGGCAATGGCCGAGGACGCGGGGCCAACAATGCCCAGTGGAGGAACGACGACGCCAGCTACAACTACGACTACGGCTATGATCGAGTGGCGTTCGCGGTCTCACTGGAGTGTGGCATTTCGACGGGCAAGAATGTGTCCGGGATGTGGGCGGTCGACAGCGGCGCAACGCACCACATCTGCAACGACAAGGCCAAGTTCGCTCATTTGATTGAGCGGAATGAAGGCGAACTTTCGGTGGCCGACGGCAACAAGGCGGCCATCATGGGTGTGGGGACCATCGTGGAACGAGTGGTTCTGCCCAACGGCGACGAGCGCGACATCGAGATCAAGAACGCGCTGTACGTCCCAAGCATGAGCAAGAATCTACTTTCGGTGCCACAGATCAACAAGAGTGGTCTGTTCCAAGTCGTGTTCGACGGCACCAAGATGCAGATTGCGCACAAGGGCTCCAAGCAAGTGGTGGCGACGGCAAACCTCGTGGATGGACTCTACTGGCTGACGACGCCTCAGCGATCGGCGAATGCGGCGACCAGTGGGAAGACGGTCGACTTACACGCGCGTATGGGTCACGCTCCGGTGGAGGTGCTTCGCAAGATGGTCGACAACAACATGATCAAGGACGCGAAGGCACCTTCCAAGTCGAGTGGACCAAGCGTGTGTCGCAGCTGCCAGCAAGGGAAAATGATCCAGAAGCCGTTCCCAAGCAACCGTGACAAGCGTCACTACGACACGTTCGAGCTGCTCCACTTCGACGTGTGCGGCCCCATGGAAGAAGAGTCACTGGGTGGCAGCAAGTATCTGCTGCTGATCGTGGACGAAGCCAGCGGATGCATGAAGGGGTTCTGCCTGCGTGCCAAGTCGGAGAGCGAGGACTGCATCAAGATGTACGTCACGAAGGTGCAGACGCAGTTCGGCAAGAAGGTCAAGTTTGTGCGGCACGACGGAGCCCGTGAGTTCGCGACCAACTCGCTCAAGACCTTTTACGAAGTCGAAGGCATCGAGCAGCAAACCACGGTTCCGTACGCGCACCAGACCAACGGCACGGCAGAACGCGCCATCCGGACCATCGTCACGATTGGCCGCAGCATGCTGCATCACGCCAAGCTGGACAAGAGCTTCTGGGCTGAGGCGGCCATGACGGCCATCTACGTGAAGAATCGTCTGCCGTCACCCAAGATCGAGCACAAGACTCCGTTCGAGATCGTTTACAAGTCCAAGCCGAGTGTGAAGCACATGCGTGTGTTCGGATGCCAGACGTACATCCTGACGCCGAAGGAAAGACGGCGCAAGTGGGACCCCAAGGCTCGCGCCGGGCTATTCCTCGGCTACGAAGAAGTGTCCAAGGCGTATCGAGTTTATGACATCGAGGCGGGGCAGGTGGTTATCAGTCGCGATGTCAACTTCGATGAGTCGACCTTTGGACTTTCGACGCATACTTCGGATGAAGACGTCGATGATGCTGTGCTGGACCTGGACGCGCTGGACATGGACGACAACGATGGACCGCGCCAAACGAGCTTCAAGCAGGTGGGGAAGCGCAAGTACCGACCGAGTGGCGACGACGACACTGCCAGACCGCGCCCCGTTCGCCACCGAGCTGGCTTAGAAGAAGCAAGTGCGCCGGACGTATCCTCCTCGCGCCGAGCCGACCCCGACGAAGAAGAAAAGTCTGGGGACCAAGATGAAGACGACGACTCGACGCCTCCAGTGTTTTGGCGTGCCAGTGCCAACGCTGTGGAAGCAGCAGCCGATCTATCGGATCCGACGACGTTCCAAGAGGCTGTGAACGGTCCTGATCAAGTGCACTGGCGCAAAGCGATCCGCGCGGAGCTCAAGTCGATGCGACTGCGTGGTGTGTTTCGAGCTGCCAAGTTGCCTAACGGACAACGCGCCATCGGTACCAAGTGGGTGTTCAAGATCAAGCGCAAAGCGGACGGCTCGATCGAGAAGTACAAGGCGCGCCTCGTGGCCAAGGGCTTCAAGCAGAAGTACGGCATTGACTACACCGAGACGTTCTCGCCCGTGGTCAAGTACGTGACGCTGCGCATGGTGATCGCGATTGCCAAGTATTTTGGCTGGCCCCTCGACCAACTCGACGTGGTGACAGCATTCCTGTACGGGATAATGAAGGAGGTGGTCTTCTGCGTGGTTCCGGAAGGCGTCGAACTGGATGGTGACTTCGACTGCCTGGAACTGGTGAAGGCTATCTACGGTCTCAAGCAAGCTTCGCGAGTGTGGAACGAGACCTTCGACGAGTTCGTGTGCTCCATCGGCTTCCAAGTGTCGGCCTTCGATCCGTGCCTCTACATCAAGGTGGTGGACGGTCACTGCGTGCTTGTACTGGTGTACGTGGACGACGTACTGATTACCGGGAGTTCGCCCGAGCTGATCGCACGCACGAAGACCGACCTGAAGACGCGCTTCGAGATGACCGACAGCGGCAAGTGCGCGTTTGTTCTTGGGATCGAGTTGGTGGACGGCCCGGACGGCAGCGTGACCATGTGCCAGCGGCGATACGTGGACGACATCCTGAAGCGCTTCGCCATGGACGAGTGCAAGGCCGTGGTGAGTCCGGTGGACATGAGCACTCGACTTGTTCCAAGCGACGCGGCGACCAAGGTGAACGCTCCGTTTCGCGAAGCTGTTGGTGCTCTGATGCACCTGATGACCGCCACGCGCTCAGACATCGCGTACGCCGTTGGCTATGTATCGCGCTTCATGGAGAACCCCCAAGAGGAACACTGGGTTGCGGTCAAGCGTATCTTTCGCTACCTGCAAGGCACCAAGACGCATGGGATCTGCTTCAAGCCGGGCGACAAGATCGACTTTCGTGGCTACTCGGACGCGGACTGGGCCGGCGACCTCGCCGACCGCAAGTCCACTTCAGGCTACACGTTCATGCTCATGAGTGCGCCTGTGAGCTGGGGAAGCAAGAAGCAATCAAGTGTGTCGCTGTCCACGAGCGAAGCGGAGTACATCGCGCTCAGTCTGGCTATCCAAGAAGGCAAGTGGATTCATCGCCTGCTATGCGAGATTCTGGCGGCCGCTAATGAGACTGGACCCGAACTCATGATCCGCGAAGACAACCAGTCGTGCATCAAGATGACGAAGAACCCGGTGAACCACGGCCGCGCCAAGCACATCGACATCAAGTACCACCACATCCGCGATGAAGTCAAGCGCGGTGAAGTCAAGCTTGAGTACTGCGAGACTTCTGTGATGCTAGCGGACATCATGACGAAGGCTCTCGCGGGACCACGCCATACGGATCTGACGGTGGCTCTCGGCATTCGTGGGACTTCGCATTGAGGGGGCGTATTGAGGGTTGCTGGTCTTGGGTACTGTGTACCAGGTTTGTACCCATTAACCGGTTAACCCGAACCGGTCCAATCCGAACCCACGTTAATTATGGTGATTACGATAAGTTGTTTACGCCACCGATGATTAGACGAGTAGGATGATTGGATGAACACCGGTGAGTGATGGTTGATTAGATGCACTAGGTGATAGGACGCAGGGTCGCGTGTCTATAACAGTAGGATGTAAGCTCCAACAATTCAATCACTTTCGAATCTTCATTCTACCCCTCAAGTGCCTTCGCTCCGGTCCCGCCGTCTGCGACGTCCCTCCCTCCGCTTCGTCCGGGCTTCGTGTCCAAGATCCATACCTTCCATCCCATCGCCGATACGAACGTAGTCGGCATTTCTCCCACTGAATCCACAACGAAGGCCGCGTCGAAGCCTTCTTCTTTCGCGATGGCTGACATCTCGTCCAGCGTTTGTTGCCGACTGTGCCGCTTGGACCTTGGGATCTCCACCGCTTCCTCCAACGACCGCGTCCGCTGGTGCCGCTTGCTGCCGGGTTCGAAGTCTTCGTCCCGCGCAGCTTCTTCTTCGTCGTCCTCTTCCGATCCGGACGATGCTTCTTGGTCCGTGCCAACTTCTTCTTGAAGTTCCACGACCGCTTCTTCTTGATCCAACTTGCGTCTCCCACCGTCGAAGACGTCTTCCATGAACTGCGCATCGCGGCTCACTAGCACGCGACCGCTCTTCATCTCTTCAAACCGATACGCTTTCTCATGTTCCGAGTACCCGAGAAACCGACAACGCACCGACCGAGCGTCAAACTTGGTGCGTTTCTCCTTCGGGACCGTCACATACGCATGGCAACCGAACACCTTCAGGTTCGCCAACAGCGGTTTCTTCCCCGTCCATACTTGGTGTGGCGACTTGTCGTGGGTGGTGGAGCGTGTCGGACACCGATTCCGGAGGAACGTCGCCGTCACCACTGCTTCACCCCAATACGACTTCGACAGTCCGGCATGTTCCAACATGCAGCGCGCACATTCCACCAACGTCCGGTTCATCCGCTCGGCCACTCCGTTCAGTTGAGGCGTGTACGGCGGAGTGAACTTCTGCACGATACCCCGTTCGCTGCAGAACTTGGCCATTTCACGAGACTTGTACTCGCCACCGTTGTCGCTACGGAGCTGCTTCACACGGAGCGTTCTCACGCGACCACCCGTCTGAGTTTCGGCAAACGCCACAAACTCCGCGAACTTGGCAGCCACCTCCGACTTGTTCCGCAGCAAGTATACTACACAAAAGTGCGAGTACTCGTCGATGAACGTGACGAAGTACCGCTTGCCACTGAACGTCGGCGTTTTCATGGGACCGCAGACGTCACTGTGGATGACTTCCAACAGCTTCTTGGCGCGGTTCGGTGACTTAGGCATATAGCTCACTCGCGTTTGCTTGCCGAGTGCACACCCATCACACAACTCCCACTGCTTCACAGCCGTAATCTTCATCCCAACACCATAACCCTTCTTGACGATGGCGTCTAGACCGCCATGGCCAATGTGACCAAGTCGAAGGTGCCAGAGGTATGACGTGGTGTCCCTTTTGCGTTCCTTCGGACTTGACACATTCGCCTCGTCAGTCATGATAGGCGTCATGCACAACTTGAACAGTCCCTTGCCTTCACTTGCTCCGAGCTTCCACTTGATGTTCTTCGTCTCGGCGAAACACCCGTCGCGCTTGAACGTGACAGGCCCAACATCCTTAGTGAAACGCCCGACCGAAAACAAGTTCCGCGACAACTTGGGAATGTGCCACACACCGGTGAGCACACCCTTCTTGATCCCGCGTGGAGTCTTCATCGACATGACAATGTCGCCACTGCCGACTGCTTGAACCACTCCGTCGTCCGCGAGATGCACGTCCACCGGAGTCATCTTCTTGTAGTTCTTCATGTACTCTTTCGAGTACGTCATGTGCTGCGTCGCACCCGAGTCGACCAGCCATGTTGTCAAGAAGGCGCCTCAACCTGCCACGGTGTACCAGTAGACACTGGTACGACCTTCACTCAGTGGCACTCACGCATTCACGTGATTACGAGACAGGTGATTGCGAGACATGTGATTACGGGACGGTGTCGCATGGGTACAAGATTGTGGGTACAAGATGGGCATCGACGTGGCAGCCTCTGATTGGCTAAGGTAACTCAGTATCCAGTTAGGAATCCAGTAGTGTGTATCCAGGAGAGAATCCAGTAGGCTTAGAGGTAGCAAGCAGTTAGCGAACTAAGGACCTAAATCAATCACTTTGCATTTCGACATCTAGTGCTCAAACGACCTTGACTTTTGGTTATGAGCCCAAGCCCCGTATTCCCTGCTGAAGACTCCGACTACGCTTTCGCCATGGACACCACCTCGACCACGACCTCCCGTATCAACAAGTTCGACGGAACCAACTTCCACACGTGGAAGTTCAAGATGCGCATGGTGCTCGAGGAGCGCGACCTGTGGGAAGTGACGTGCGGAGAGATCAAGCTGGAGCACTGCGCTACGACGCTGGACCAGACGACGTTCAAGAGGAAGTCTCGCAAGGCGCTGGCGATCATCTGTCTCGCGATGGAGGATTCGCAGTTGCCGCTGGTTCGGTCGGCGAAGGATGCGTTCGATGCATGGTCAAGACTGGAAGGACACTTCGAGAAGAAGAGTTTGGCCAACAAGCTCTTCCTTCGTCGACGGTTCTTCACGACGATGATGGCGGAAGGGAATGATGTGTTGGAACACATCAACAAGATCAAGACGCTGGCGGAACAGCTCGACGCAGTGGGCGCTCCGGTCAGTGAGGACGACTTGGTGATCACGCTTCTGGCAAGTTTGAACGAGTCGTACCAGTTCCTCATCACGGCGTTGGAGTCGAGAGCTGACTCGCTGACGTGGGAACTCGTGACGGCTCGACTGCTGCATGAAGACTTGAAGCGCAAGGAACAAGGTGGCGGTGCTGAAGGAACCGCGCACGGGGGTCAAGCGTTCATGACAAGCGGCAATGGGAAGAGCAAGGGACGACAAGCGCAGAAAGCCAGTGCGTGTCACTACTGTGGTGAACAAGGTCATTGGATCGCCAAGTGTCCCGTGAGGATTCGCGAGAACGCGGATCGACAGAAGCCACAGCGAGCGAATGTGGCGAATGAAGATGAAGAGGAGTTCGACGGCGACTACCTGTTTTCGGCTGGTGGTGGAGCCACCAAGTCGAGTGAAGTTTGGCTGGTCGACTCGGGTGCGACGCAGCACATGACGTACTCGAAAGAGTACATGAAGAACTACAAGAAGATGACTCCGGTGGACGTGCATCTCGCGGACGACGGAGTGGTTCAAGCAGTCGGCAGTGGCGACATTGTCATGTCGATGAAGACTCCACGCGGGATCAAGAAGGGTGTGCTCACCGGTGTGTGGCACATTCCCAAGTTGTCGCGGAACTTGTTTTCGGTCGGGCGTTTCACTAAGGATGTTGGGCCTGTCACGTTCAAGCGCGACGGGTGTTTCGCCGAGACGAAGAACATCAAGTGGAAGCTCGGAGCAAATGAAGGCAAGGGACTGTTCAAGTTGTGCATGACGCCTATCATGACTGACGAGGCGAATGTGTCAAGTCCGAAGGAACGCAAAGGGGACACCACGTCATACCTCTGGCACCTTCGACTTGGTCACATTGGCCATGGCGGTCTAGACGCCCTCGTCAAGAAGGGTTATGGTGTTGGGATGAAGATGACGGCTGTGAAGCAGTGGGAGTTGTGTGATGGGTGTGCACTCGGCAAGCAAACGCGAGTGAGCTATATGCCTAAGTCACCGAACCGCGCCAAGAAGCTGTTGGAAGTCATCCACAGTGACGTCTGCGGTCCCATGAAAACGCCGACGTTCAGTGGCAAGCGGTACTTCGTCACGTTCATCGACGAGTACTCGCACTTTTGTGTGGTATACTTGCTGCGGAACAAGTCGGAGGTGGCTGCCAAGTTCGCGGAGTTTGTGGCGTTTGCCGAAACTCAGACGGGTGGTCGCGTGAGAACGCTCCGTGTGAAGCAGCTCCGTAGCGACAACGGTGGCGAGTACAAGTCTCGTGAAATGGCCAAGTTCTGCAGCGAACGGGGTATCGTGCAGAAGTTCACTCCGCCGTACACGCCTCAACTGAACGGAGTGGCCGAGCGGATGAACCGGACGTTGGTGGAATGTGCGCGCTGCATGTTGGAACATGCCGGACTGTCGAAGTCGTATTGGGGTGAAGCAGTGGTGACGGCGACGTTCCTCCGGAATCGGTGTCCGACACGCTCCACCACCCACGACAAGTCGCCACACCAAGTATGGACGGGGAAGAAACCGCTGTTGGCGAACCTGAAGGTGTTCGGTTGCCATGCGTATGTGACGGTCCCGAAGGAGAAACGCACCAAGTTTGACGCTCGGTCGGTGCGTTGTCGGTTTCTCGGGTACTCGGAACATGAGAAAGCGTATCGGTTTGAAGAGATGAAGAGCGGTCGCGTGCTAGTGAGCCGCGATGCGCAGTTCATGGAAGACGTCTTCGACGGTGGGAGACGCAAGTTGGATCAAGAAGAAGCGGTCGTGGAACTTCAAGAAGAAGTTGGCACGGACCAAGAAGCATCGTCCGGATCGGAAGAGGACGACGAAGAAGAAGCTGCGCGGGACGAAGACTTCGAACCCGGCAGCAAGCGGCACCAGCGGACGCGGTCGTTGGAGGAAGCGGTGGAGATCCCAAGGTCCAAGCGGCACAGTCGGCAACAAACGCTGGACGAGATGTCAGCCATCGCGAAAGAAGAAGGCTTCGACGCGGCCTTCGTTGTGGATTCAGTGGGAGAAATGCCGACTACGTTCGTATCGGCGATGGAATCCTGCAACTCGGCCAAGTGGAAAGAAGCGTGCGACTCGGAGATCCACTCTCTTCGCAAGAACGAGACGTGGGTGTTGGTGCCATTGCCGAAGGGACGCAAGGCGATCGGCTGCAGATGGGTGTTTCGGATCAAGGAAAACCAGGCTGGAGACATCGAGCGGTTCAAGGCGCGTCTGGTGGCCAAGGGATTCTTGCAGAAGTTCGGCATCGACTATGAAGAGACGTTCGCGCCGGTGGCCAAGTTCACGTCCATTAGGATCTTGCTCAGTCTGGCGGCCAAGTACAATCTCACGGTGCACCAGATGGATGTGAAGACGGCGTTCCTGAACGGCTGGCTGGACGAAGAAAAAGTCAAGGTCGTTTGAGCACTAGATGTCGAAATGCAAAGTGATTGATTTAGGTCCTTAGTTCGCTAACTGCTTGCTACCTCTAAGCCTACTGGATTCTCTCCTGGATACACACTACTGGATTCCTAACTGGATACTGAGTTACCTTAGCCAATCAGAGGCTGCCACGTCGATGCCCATCTTGTACCAAAAGTCAAGGTCGTTTGAGCACTAGATGTCGAAATGCAAAGTGATTGATTTAGGTCCTTAGTTCGCTAACTGCTTGCTACCTCTAAGCCTACTGGATTCTCTCCTGGATACACACTACTGGATTCCTAACTGGATACTGAGTTACCTTAGCCAATCAGAGGCTGCCACGTCGATGCCCATCTTGTACCCACAATCTTGTACCCATGCGACACCGTCCCGTAATCACATGTCTCGCAATCACCTGTCTCGTAATCACGTGAATGCGTGAGTGCCACTGAGTGAAGGTCGTACCAGTGTCTACTAGTACACCGTGGCAGGTCGAGGCGCCTTCTTGACAACATGCTCACCGGTGTGTGGTACATTCCCAAGTTGTCGCGGAACTTGTTTTCGGTCGGGCGTTTCACTAAGGATGTTGGGCCTGTCACGTTCAAGCGCGACGGGTGTTTCGCCGAGACGAAGAACATCAAGTGGAAGCTCGGAGCAAGTGAAGGCAAGGGACTGTTCAAGTTGTGTATGACGCCTATCATGACTGACGAGGCGAATGTGTCAAGTCCGAAGGAACGCAAAGGGGACACCACGTCATACCTCTGGCACCTTCGACTTGGTCACATTGGCCATGGCGGTCTAGACGCCCTCGTCAAGAAGGGTTATGGTGTTGGGATGAAGATGACGGCTGTGAAGCAGTGGGAGTTGTGTGATGGGTGTGCACTCGGCAAGCAAACGCGAGTGAGCTATATGCCTAAGTCACCGAACCGCGCCAAGAAGCTGTTGGAAGTCATCCACAGTGACGTCTGCGGTCCCATGAAAACGCCGACGTTCAGTGGCAAGCGGTACTTCGTCACGTTCATCGACGAGTACTCGCACTTTTGTGTGGTATACTTGCTGCGGAACAAGTCGGAGGTGGCTGCCAAGTTCGCGGAGTTTGTGGCGTTTGCCGAAACTCAGACGGGTGGTCGCGTGAGAACGCTCCGTGTGAAGCAGCTCCGTAGCGACAACGGTGGCGAGTACAAGTCTCGTGAAATGGCCAAGTTCTGCAGCGAACGGGGTATCGTGCAGAAGTTCACTCCGCCGTACACGCCTCAACTGAACGGAGTGGCCGAGCGGATGAACCGGACGTTGGTGGAATGTGCGCGCTGCATGTTGGAACATGCCGGACTGTCGAAGTCGTATTGGGGTGAAGCAGTGGTGACGGCGACGTTCCTCCGGAATCGGTGTCCGACACGCTCCACCACCCACGACAAGTCGCCACACCAAGTATGGACGGGGAAGAAACCGCTGTTGGCGAACCTGAAGGTGTTCGGTTGCCATGCGTATGTGACGGTCCCGAAGGAGAAACGCACCAAGTTTGACGCTCGGTCGGTGCGTTGTCGGTTTCTCGGGTACTCGGAACATGAGAAAGCGTATCGGTTTGAAGAGATGAAGAGCGGTCGCGTGCTAGTGAGCCGCGATGCGCAGTTCATGGAAGACGTCTTCGACGGTGGGAGACGCAAGTTGGATCAAGAAGAAGCGGTCGTGGAACTTCAAGAAGAAGTTGGCACGGACCAAGAAGCATCGTCCGGATCGGAAGAGGACGACGAAGAAGAAGCTGCGCGGGACGAAGACTTCGAACCCGGCAGCAAGCGGCACCAGCGGACGCGGTCGTTGGAGGAAGCGGTGGAGATCCCAAGGTCCAAGCGGCACAGTCGGCAACAAACGCTGGACGAGATGTCAGCCATCGCGAAAGAAGAAGGCTTCGACGCGGCCTTCGTTGTGGATTCAGTGGGAGAAATGCCGACTACGTTCGTATCGGCGATGGAATCCTGCAACTCGGCCAAGTGGAAAGAAGCGTGCGACTCGGAGATCCACTCTCTTCGCAAGAACGAGACGTGGGTGTTGGTGCCATTGCCGAAGGGACGCAAGGCGATCGGCTGCAGATGGGTGTTTCGGATCAAGGAAAACCAGGCTGGAGACATCGAGCGGTTCAAGGCGCGTCTGGTGGCCAAGGGATTCTTGCAGAAGTTCGGCATCGACTATGAAGAGACGTTCGCGCCGGTGGCCAAGTTCACGTCCATTAGGATCTTGCTCAGTCTGGCGGCCAAGTACAATCTCACGGTGCACCAGATGGATGTGAAGACGGCGTTCCTGAACGGCTGGCTGGACGAAGAAAAAGTCAAGGTCGTTTGAGCACTAGATGTCGAAATGCAAAGTGATTGATTTAGGTCCTTAGTTCGCTAACTGCTTGCTACCTCTAAGCCTACTGGATTCTCTCCTGGATACACACTACTGGATTCCTAACTGGATACTGAGTTACCTTAGCCAATCAGAGGCTGCCACGTCGATGCCCATCTTGTACCAAAAGTCAAGGTCGTTTGAGCACTAGATGTCGAAATGCAAAGTGATTGATTTAGGTCCTTAGTTCGCTAACTGCTTGCTACCTCTAAGCCTACTGGATTCTCTCCTGGATACACACTACTGGATTCCTAACTGGATACTGAGTTACCTTAGCCAATCAGAGGCTGCCACGTCGATGCCCATCTTGTACCCACAATCTTGTACCCATGCGACACCGTCCCGTAATCACATGTCTCGCAATCACCTGTCTCGTAATCACGTGAATGCGTGAGTGCCACTGAGTGAAGGTCGTACCAGTGTCTACTAGTACACCGTGGCAGGTCGAGGCGCCTTCTTGACAACATGCTCACCGGTGTGTGGTACATTCCCAAGTTGTCGCGGAACTTGTTTTCGGTCGGGCGTTTCACTAAGGATGTTGGGCCTGTCACGTTCAAGCGCGACGGGTGTTTCGCCGAGACGAAGAACATCAAGTGGAAGCTCGGAGCAAGTGAAGGCAAGGGACTGTTCAAGTTGTGTATGACGCCTATCATGACTGACGAGGCGAATGTGTCAAGTCCGAAGGAACGCAAAGGGGACACCACGTCATACCTCTGGCACCTTCGACTTGGTCACATTGGCCATGGCGGTCTAGACGCCCTCGTCAAGAAGGGTTATGGTGTTGGGATGAAGATGACGGCTGTGAAGCAGTGGGAGTTGTGTGATGGGTGTGCACTCGGCAAGCAAACGCGAGTGAGCTATATGCCTAAGTCACCGAACCGCGCCAAGAAGCTGTTGGAAGTCATCCACAGTGACGTCTGCGGTCCCATGAAAACGCCGACGTTCAGTGGCAAGCGGTACTTCGTCACGTTCATCGACGAGTACTCGCACTTTTGTGTAGTATACTTGCTGCGGAACAAGTCGGAGGTGGCTGCCAAGTTCGCGGAGTTTGTGGCGTTTGCCGAAACTCAGACGGGTGGTCGCGTGAGAACGCTCCGTGTGAAGCAGCTCCGTAGCGACAACGGTGGCGAGTACAAGTCTCGTGAAATGGCCAAGTTCTGCAGCGAACGGGGTATCGTGCAGAAGTTCACTCCGCCGTACACGCCTCAACTGAACGGAGTGGCCGAGCGGATGAACCGGACGTTGGTGGAATGTGCGCGCTGCATGTTGGAACATGCCGGACTGTCGAAGTCGTATTGGGGTGAAGCAGTGGTGACGGCGACGTTCCTCCGGAATCGGTGTCCGACACGCTCCACCACCCACGACAAGTCGCCACACCAAGTATGGACGGGGAAGAAACCGCTGTTGGCGAACCTGAAGGTGTTCGGTTGCCATGCGTATGTGACGGTCCCGAAGGAGAAACGCACCAAGTTTGACGCTCGGTCGGTGCGTTGTCGGTTTCTCGGGTACTCGGAACATGAGAAAGCGTATCGGTTTGAAGAGATGAAGAGCGGTCGCGTGCTAGTGAGCCGCGATGCGCAGTTCATGGAAGACGTCTTCGACGGTGGGAGACGCAAGTTGGATCAAGAAGAAGCGGTCGTGGAACTTCAAGAAGAAGTTGGCACGGACCAAGAAGCATCGTCCGGATCGGAAGAGGACGACGAAGAAGAAGCTGCGCGGGACGAAGACTTCGAACCCGGCAGCAAGCGGCACCAGCGGACGCGGTCGTTGGAGGAAGCGGTGGAGATCCCAAGGTCCAAGCGGCACAGTCGGCAACAAACGCTGGACGAGATGTCAGCCATCGCGAAAGAAGAAGGCTTCGACGCGGCCTTCGTTGTGGATTCAGTGGGAGAAATGCCGACTACGTTCGTATCGGCGATGGAATCCTGCAACTCGGCCAAGTGGAAAGAAGCGTGCGACTCGGAGATCCACTCTCTTCGCAAGAACGAGACGTGGGTGTTGGTGCCATTGCCGAAGGGACGCAAGGCGATCGGCTGCAGATGGGTGTTTCGGATCAAGGAAAACCAGGCTGGAGACATCGAGCGGTTCAAGGCGCGTCTGGTGGCCAAGGGATTCTTGCAGAAGTTCGGCATCGACTATGAAGAGACGTTCGCGCCGGTGGCCAAGTTCACGTCCATTAGGATCTTGCTCAGTCTGGCGGCCAAGTACAATCTCACGGTGCACCAGATGGATGTGAAGACGGCGTTCCTGAACGGCTGGCTGGACGAAGAAAAAGTCAAGGTCGTTTGAGCACTAGATGTCGAAATGCAAAGTGATTGATTTAGGTCCTTAGTTCGCTAACTGCTTGCTACCTCTAAGCCTACTGGATTCTCTCCTGGATACACACTACTGGATTCCTAACTGGATACTGAGTTACCTTAGCCAATCAGAGGCTGCCACGTCGATGCCCATCTTGTACCAAAAGTCAAGGTCGTTTGAGCACTAGATGTCGAAATGCAAAGTGATTGATTTAGGTCCTTAGTTCGCTAACTGCTTGCTACCTCTAAGCCTACTGGATTCTCTCCTGGATACACACTACTGGATTCCTAACTGGATACTGAGTTACCTTAGCCAATCAGAGGCTGCCACGTCGATGCCCATCTTGTACCAAAAGTCAAGGTCGTTTGAGCACTAGATGTCGAAATGCAAAGTGATTGATTTAGGTCCTTAGTTCGCTAACTGCTTGCTACCTCTAAGCCTACTGGATTCTCTCCTGGATACACACTACTGGATTCCTAACTGGATACTGAGTTACCTTAGCCAATCAGAGGCTGCCACGTCGATGCCCATCTTGTACCCACAATCTTGTACCCATGCGACACCGTCCCGTAATCACATGTCTCGCAATCACCTGTCTCGTAATCACGTGAATGCGTGAGTGCCACTGAGTGAAGGTCGTACCAGTGTCTACTAGTACACCGTGGCAGGTCGAGGCGCCTTCTTGACAACATGCTCACCGGTGTGTGGTACATTCCCAAGTTGTCGCGGAACTTGTTTTCGGTCGGGCGTTTCACTAAGGATGTTGGGCCTGTCACGTTCAAGCGCGACGGGTGTTTCGCCGAGACGAAGAACATCAAGTGGAAGCTCGGAGCAAGTGAAGGCAAGGGACTGTTCAAGTTGTGTATGACGCCTATCATGACTGACGAGGCGAATGTGTCAAGTCCGAAGGAACGCAAAGGGGACACCACGTCATACCTCTGGCACCTTCGACTTGGTCACATTGGCCATGGCGGTCTAGACGCCCTCGTCAAGAAGGGTTATGGTGTTGGGATGAAGATGACGGCTGTGAAGCAGTGGGAGTTGTGTGATGGGTGTGCACTCGGCAAGCAAACGCGAGTGAGCTATATGCCTAAGTCACCGAACCGCGCCAAGAAGCTGTTGGAAGTCATCCACAGTGACGTCTGCGGTCCCATGAAAACGCCGACGTTCAGTGGCAAGCGGTACTTCGTCACGTTCATCGACGAGTACTCGCACTTTTGTGTGGTATACTTGCTGCGGAACAAGTCGGAGGTGGCTGCCAAGTTCGCGGAGTTTGTGGCGTTTGCCGAAACTCAGACGGGTGGTCGCGTGAGAACGCTCCGTGTGAAGCAGCTCCGTAGCGACAACGGTGGCGAGTACAAGTCTCGTGAAATGGCCAAGTTCTGCAGCGAACGGGGTATCGTGCAGAAGTTCACTCCGCCGTACACGCCTCAACTGAACGGAGTGGCCGAGCGGATGAACCGGACGTTGGTGGAATGTGCGCGCTGCATGTTGGAACATGCCGGACTGTCGAAGTCGTATTGGGGTGAAGCAGTGGTGACGGCGACGTTCCTCCGGAATCGGTGTCCGACACGCTCCACCACCCACGACAAGTCGCCACACCAAGTATGGACGGGGAAGAAACCGCTGTTGGCGAACCTGAAGGTGTTCGGTTGCCATGCGTATGTGACGGTCCCGAAGGAGAAACGCACCAAGTTTGACGCTCGGTCGGTGCGTTGTCGGTTTCTCGGGTACTCGGAACATGAGAAAGCGTATCGGTTTGAAGAGATGAAGAGCGGTCGCGTGCTAGTGAGCCGCGATGCGCAGTTCATGGAAGACGTCTTCGACGGTGGGAGACGCAAGTTGGATCAAGAAGAAGCGGTCGTGGAACTTCAAGAAGAAGTTGGCACGGACCAAGAAGCATCGTCCGGATCGGAAGAGGACGACGAAGAAGAAGCTGCGCGGGACGAAGACTTCGAACCCGGCAGCAAGCGGCACCAGCGGACGCGGTCGTTGGAGGAAGCGGTGGAGATCCCAAGGTCCAAGCGGCACAGTCGGCAACAAACGCTGGACGAGATGTCAGCCATCGCGAAAGAAGAAGGCTTCGACGCGGCCTTCGTTGTGGATTCAGTGGGAGAAATGCCGACTACGTTCGTATCGGCGATGGAATCCTGCAACTCGGCCAAGTGGAAAGAAGCGTGCGACTCGGAGATCAACTCTCTTCGCAAGAACGAGACGTGGGTGTTGGTGCCATTGCCGAAGGGACGCAAGGCGATCGGCTGCAGATGGGTGTTTCGGATCAAGGAAAACCAGGCTGGAGACATCGAGCGGTTCAAGGCGCGTCTGGTGGCCAAGGGATTCTTGCAGAAGTTCGGCATCGACTATGAAGAGACGTTCGCGCCGGTGGCCAAGTTCACGTCCATTAGGATCTTGCTCAGTCTGGCGGCCAAGTACAATCTCACGGTGCACCAGATGGATGTGAAGACGGCGTTCCTGAACGGCTGGCTGGACGAAGAAAAAGTCAAGGTCGTTTGAGCACTAGATGTCGAAATGCAAAGTGATTGATTTAGGTCCTTAGTTCGCTAACTGCTTGCTACCTCTAAGCCTACTGGATTCTCTCCTGGATACACACTACTGGATTCCTAACTGGATACTGAGTTACCTTAGCCAATCAGAGGCTGCCACGTCGATGCCCATCTTGTACCAAAAGTCAAGGTCGTTTGAGCACTAGATGTCGAAATGCAAAGTGATTGATTTAGGTCCTTAGTTCGCTAACTGCTTGCTACCTCTAAGCCTACTGGATTCTCTCCTGGATACACACTACTGGATTCCTAACTGGATACTGAGTTACCTTAGCCAATCAGAGGCTGCCACGTCGATGCCCATCTTGTACCCACAATCTTGTACCCATGCGACACCGTCCCGTAATCACATGTCTCGCAATCACCTGTCTCGTAATCACGTGAATGCGTGAGTGCCACTGAGTGAAGGTCGTACCAGTGTCTACTGGTACACCTTGGCAGGTCGAGGCGCCTTCTTGACAACACTCCCACTCGACTCGGCCGTAGTTATGCCTTGAGCTCTGAGCCCTTGGATACCGAGCTTGCTCCGTAGGAAGTCGAACTGCACAGCGGTGATCGGCTTGGTCATCAGGTCTGCCAGCATGTCCTTGGTCGAACAGTACTCCAACACCACTTGGCCGTCTTCTACCTTCTCACGCACGAAGTGGTAGCGAATGTCGATGTGCTTGGTGCGCTTGTGGAACTCCGGGTTCTTGGCCAACGCGATGGAGCCTTGGTTGTCCTCGTAGATCTTGACAGCCGACTTGGTCTCCATCTCGCCGATCTCACACAGAAATGCCTTGAGCCAAATAGCCTCCTGCGTAGCCTCCGTCAACGCCATGTACTCGGCCTCCGTCGACGATAGCGCCACCGTCCGCTGCTTCTTGCTTCTCCAGCTGATGCATCCGCCGTTCATCATGAACGCGTAGCCGCTTGTACTCCGTCGAGTCTCGATGTCGCCGGCCCAGTCCGCATCCGAATAGCCTTGGAGTCCGTCCTCGCTGCCAGCTTGAAACTCGATGCCATGCGTCTTCGTGCCTTGGATGTAGCGGAACACCCTCTTGAGCGCTTGCCAGTGTGTCGGACACGGATCCGCGGCGAACTGGCTGAGAACTCCCACTGCTGCTGCGAGGTCCGGTCGAGTCCCCACCATCAGGTACATCAAACACCCGACGGCATTCCGGTACGGCACCTTCGCCATGGTCTCTTCGTGCTTGCAACCTCCTTCGCACATGACCTTGGTCAACTTGAGTCCCGGGTCTTGTGGTGTCTTGACCGGGTTGCTCTTCTCCATGCTGAACTTCTCCAGGATGTCCTTCGCAAACTTGGTCTGTCGCACCGACACATTTCCGGTCTTGGGATCTTGGTCGATTTCCATGCCGAGGAAGTACTTGAGCTGACCCATGTCCGTCATCTCAAACCGCACGCTGAGCGCCTCCTTGGTCGACTTGAGCAGGTCGTCGTTGTTGCTTGCCAGGATCAAGTCGTCCACGTACAGCGCCACGAAGATCATGTCTTGGTCATTGCGCTTGACGTAGATGCAGTGATCCGCCTCACACTTCTTGAACCCCAGCTCCAGCATGAACTTGTCGATGGTCTGGTTCCACATCCGCGGCGACTGCTTCAGGCCGTAAAGCGAACGCTTGAGCTTGCACACGAAGTCCGGGTGCGCCTCGTCAACGTAGCCGTCCGGCTGCACCATGTAGATGTCTTCGTCCAGCCAGCCGTTCAGGAACGCCGTCTTCACATCCATCTGGTGCACCGTGAGATTGTACTTGGCCGCCAGACTGAGCAAGATCCTAATGGACGTGAACTTGGCCACCGGCGCGAAAGTCTCTTCATAGTCGATGCCAAACTTCTGCAAGAATCCCTTGGCCACCAGACGCGCCTTGAACCGCTCGATGTCTCCAGCCTGGTTTTCCTTGATCCGAAACACCCATCTGCAGCCGATCGCCTTGCGTCCCTTCGGCAATGGCACCAACACCCACGTCTCGTTCTTGCGAAGAGAGTTGATCTCCGAGTCGCACGCTTCTTTCCACTTGGCCGAGTTGCAGGATTCCATCGCCGATACGAACGTAGTCGGCATTTCTCCCACTGAATCCACAACGAAGGCCGCGTCGAAGCCTTCTTCTTTCGCGATGGCTGACATCTCGTCCAGCGTTTGTTGCCGACTGTGCCGCTTGGACCTTGGGATCTCCACCGCTTCCTCCAACGACCGCGTCCGCTGGTGCCGCTTGCTGCCGGGTTCGAAGTCTTCGTCCCGCGCAGCTTCTTCTTCGTCGTCCTCTTCCGATCCGGACGATGCTTCTTGGTCCGTGCCAACTTCTTCTTGAAGTTCCACGACCGCTTCTTCTTGATCCAACTTGCGTCTCCCACCGTCGAAGACGTCTTCCATGAACTGCGCATCGCGGCTCACTAGCACGCGACCGCTCTTCATCTCTTCAAACCGATACGCTTTCTCATGTTCCGAGTACCCGAGAAACCGACAACGCACCGACCGAGCGTCAAACTTGGTGCGTTTCTCCTTCGGGACCGTCACATACGCATGGCAACCGAACACCTTCAGGTTCGCCAACAGCGGTTTCTTCCCCGTCCATACTTGGTGTGGCGACTTGTCGTGGGTGGTGGAGCGTGTCGGACACCGATTCCGGAGGAACGTCGCCGTCACCACTGCTTCACCCCAATACGACTTCGACAGTCCGGCATGTTCCAACATGCAGCGCGCACATTCCACCAACGTCCGGTTCATCCGCTCGGCCACTCCGTTCAGTTGAGGCGTGTACGGCGGAGTGAACTTCTGCACGATACCCCGTTCGCTGCAGAACTTGGCCATTTCACGAGACTTGTACTCGCCACCGTTGTCGCTACGGAGCTGCTTCACACGGAGCGTTCTCACGCGACCACCCGTCTGAGTTTCGGCAAACGCCACAAACTCCGCGAACTTGGCAGCCACCTCCGACTTGTTCCGCAGCAAGTATACCACACAAAAGTGCGAGTACTCGTCGATGAACGTGACGAAGTACCGCTTGCCACTGAACGTCGGCGTTTTCATGGGACCGCAGACGTCACTGTGGATGACTTCCAACAGCTTCTTGGCGCGGTTCGGTGACTTAGGCATATAGCTCACTCGCGTTTGCTTGCCGAGTGCACACCCATCACACAACTCCCACTGCTTCACAGCCGTCATCTTCATCCCAACACCATAACCCTTCTTGACGAGGGCGTCTAGACCGCCATGGCCAATGTGACCAAGTCGAAGGTGCCAGAGGTATGACGTGGTGTCCCCTTTGCGTTCCTTCGGACTTGACACATTCGCCTCGTCAGTCATGATAGGCGTCATGCACAACTTGAACAGTCCCTTGCCTTCACTTGCTCCGAGCTTCCACTTGATGTTCTTCGTCTCGGCGAAACACCCGTCGCGCTTGAACGTGACAGGCCCAACATCCTTAGTGAAACGCCCGACCGAAAACAAGTTCCGCGACAACTTGGGAATGTGCCACACACCGGTGAGCACACCCTTCTTGATCCCGCGTGGAGTCTTCATCGACATGACAATGTCGCCACTGCCGACTGCTTGAACCACTCCGTCGTCCGCGAGATGCACGTCCACCGGAGTCATCTTCTTGTAGTTCTTCATGTACTCTTTCGAGTACGTCATGTGCTGCGTCGCACCCGAGTCGACCAGCCAAACTTCACTCGACTTGGTGGCTCCACCACCAACCGAAAACAGGTAGTCGCCGTCGAACTCCTCTTCATCTTCATTCGCCACATTCGCTCGCTGTGGCTTCTGTCGATCCGCGTTCTCGCGAATCCTCACGGGACACTTGGCGATCCAATGACCTTGTTCACCACAGTAGTGACACGCACTGGCTTTCTGCGCTTGTCGTCCCTTGCTCCTCCATTGCCGCTTGTCATGAACGCTTGACCCCCGTGCGCGGTTCCTTCAGCACCGCCACCTTGTTCCTTGCGCTTCAAGTCTTCATGCAGCAGTCGAGCCGTCACGAGTTCCCACGTCAGCGAGTCAGCTCTCGACTCCAACGCCGTGATGAGGAACTGGTACGACTCGTTCAAACTTGCCAGAAGCGTGATCACCAAGTCGTCCTCACTGACCGGAGCGCCCACTGCGTCGAGCTGTTCCGCCAGCGTCTTGATCTTGTTGATGTGTTCCAACACATCATCACCTTCCGCCATCATCGTCGTGAAGAACCGTCGACGAAGGAAGAGCTTGTTGGCCAAACTCTTCTTCTCGAAGTGTCCTTCCAGTCTTGACCATGCATCGAACGCATCCTTCGCCGACCGAACCAGCGGCAACTGCGAATCCTCCATCGCGAGACAGATGATCGCCAGCGCCTTGCGAGACTTCCTCTTGAACGTCGTCTGGTCCAGCGTCGTAGCGCAGTGCTCCAGCTTGATCTCTCCGCACGTCACTTCCCACAGGTCGCGCTCCTCGAGCACCATGCGCATCTTGAACTTCCACGTGTGGAAGTTGGTTCCGTCGAACTTGTTGATACGGGAGGTCGTGGTCGAGGTGGTGTCCATGGCGAAAGCGTAGTCGGAGTCTTCAGCAGGGAATGCGGGGCTTGGGCTCATAACCAAAAGTCAAGGTCGTTTGAGCACTAGATGTCGAAATGCAAAGTGATTGATTTAGGTCCTTAGTTCGCTAACTGCTTGCTACCTCTAAGCCTACTGGATTCTCTCCTGGATACACACTACTGGATTCCTAACTGGATACTGAGTTACCTTAGCCAATCAGAGGCTGCCACGTCGATGCCCATCTTGTACCCACAATCTTGTACCCATGCGACACCGTCCCGTAATCACATGTCTCGCAATCACCTGTCTCGTAATCACGTGAATGCGTGAGTGCCACTGAGTGAAGGTCGTACCAGTGTCTACTGGTACACCTTGGCAGGTCGAGGCGCCTTCTTGACAACAGAAGACATCTACATGGTGCAGCCGGACGGCTACGTTGACGAGGCGCACCCGGACTTCGTGTGCAAGCTCAAGCGTTCGCTTTACGGCCTGAAGCAGTCGCCGCGGATGTGGAACCAGACCATCGACAAGTTCATGCTGGAGCTGGGGTTCAAGAAGTGTGAGGCGGATCACTGCATCTACGTCAAGCGCAATGACCAAGACATGATCTTCGTGGCGCTGTACGTGGACGACTTGATCCTGGCAAGCAACAACGACGACCTGCTCAAGTCGACCAAGGAGGCGCTCAGCGTGCGGTTTGAGATGACGGACATGGGTCAGCTCAAGTACTTCCTCGGCATGGAAATCGACCAAGATCCCAAGACCGGAAATGTGTCGGTGCGACAGACCAAGTTTGCGAAGGACATCCTGGAGAAGTTCAGCATGGAGAAGAGCAACCCGGTCAAGACACCACAAGACCCGGGACTCAAGTTGACCAAGGTCATGTGCGAAGGAGGTTGCAAGCACGAAGAGACCATGGCGAAGGTGCCGTACCGGAATGCCGTCGGGTGTTTGATGTACCTTGTTGTCAAGAAGGCGCCTCGACCTGCCAAGGTGTACCAGTAGACACTGGTACGACCTTCACTCAGTGGCACTCACGCATTCACGTGATTACGAGACAGGTGATTGCGAGACATGTGATTACGGGACGGTGTCGCATGGGTACAAGATTGTGGGTACAAGATGGGCATCGACGTGGCAGCCTCTGATTGGCTAAGGTAACTCAGTATCCAGTTAGGAATCCAGTAGTGTGTATCCAGGAGAGAATCCAGTAGGCTTAGAGGTAGCAAGCAGTTAGCGAACTAAGGACCTAAATCAATCACTTTGCATTTCGACATCTAGTGCTCAAACGACCTTGACTTTTGGTTATGAGCCCAAGCCCCGTATTCCCTGCTGAAGACTCCGACTACGCTTTCGCCATGGACACCACCTCGACCACGACCTCCCGTATCAACAAGTTCGACGGAACCAACTTCCACACGTGGAAGTTCAAGATGCGCATGGTGCTCGAGGAGCGCGACCTGTGGGAAGTGACGTGCGGAGAGATCAAGCTGGAGCACTGCGCTACGACGCTGGACCAGACGACGTTCAAGAGGAAGTCTCGCAAGGCGCTGGCGATCATCTGTCTCGCGATGGAGGATTCGCAGTTGCCGCTGGTTCGGTCGGCAAAGGATGCGTTCGATGCATGGTCAAGACTGGAAGGACACTTCGAGAAGAAGAGTTTGGCCAACAAGCTCTTCCTTCGTCGACGGTTCTTCACCAACTTAATGTAAAAGGTAAAAATACTAAAATTGGGGCAAATATAAATAAAATTACATCAGCATTAGGAAGGACACTTCGAGAAGAAGAGTTTGGCCAACAAGCTCTTCCTTCGTCGACGGTTCTTCACGACGATGATGGCGGAAGGTGATGATGTGTTGGAACACATCAACAAGATCAAGACGCTGGCGGAACAGCTCGACGCAGTGGGCGCTCCGGTCAGTGAGGACGACTTGGTGATCACGCTTCTGGCAAGTTTGAACGAGTCGTACCAGTTCCTCATCACGGCGTTGGAGTCGAGAGCTGACTCGCTGACGTGGGAACTCGTGACGGCTCGACTGCTGCATGAAGACTTGAAGCGCAAGGAACAAGGTGGCGGTGCTGAAGGAACCGCGCACGGGGGTCAAGCGTTCATGACAAGCGGCAATGGGAAGAGCAAGGGACGACAAGCGCAGAAAGCCAGTGCGTGTCACTACTGTGGTGAACAAGGTCATTGGATCGCCAAGTGTCCCGTGAGGATTCGCGAGAACGCGGATCGACAGAAGCCACAGCGAGCGAATGTGGCGAATGAAGATGAAGAGGAGTTCGACGGCGACTACCTGTTTTCGGTTGGTGGTGGAGCCACCAAGTCGAGTGAAGTTTGGCTGGTCGACTCGGGTGCGACGCAGCACATGACGTACTCGAAAGAGTACATGAAGAACTACAAGAAGATGACTCCGGTGGACGTGCATCTCGCGGACGACGGAGTGGTTCAAGCAGTCGGCAGTGGCGACATTGTCATGTCGATGAAGACTCCACGCGGGATCAAGAAGGGTGTGCTCACCGGTGTGTGGCACATTCCCAAGTTGTCGCGGAACTTGTTTTCGGTCGGGCGTTTCACTAAGGATGTTGGGCCTGTCACGTTCAAGCGCGACGGGTGTTTCGCCGAGACGAAGAACATCAAGTGGAAGCTCGGAGCAAGTGAAGGCAAGGGACTGTTCAAGTTGTGCATGACGCCTATCATGACTGACGAGGCGAATGTGTCAAGTCCGAAGGAACGCAAAGGGGACACCACGTCATACCTCTGGCACCTTCGACTTGGTCACATTGGCCATGGCGGTCTAGACGCCCTCGTCAAGAAGGGTTATGGTGTTGGGATGAAGATGACGGCTGTGAAGCAGTGGGAGTTGTGTGATGGGTGTGCACTCGGCAAGCAAACGCGAGTGAGCTATATGCCTAAGTCACCGAACCGCGCCAAGAAGCTGTTGGAAGTCATCCACAGTGACGTCTGCGGTCCCATGAAAACGCCGACGTTCAGTGGCAAGCGGTACTTCGTCACGTTCATCGACGAGTACTCGCACTTTTGTGTGGTATACTTGCTGCGGAACAAGTCGGAGGTGGCTGCCAAGTTCGCGGAGTTTGTGGCGTTTGCCGAAACTCAGACGGGTGGTCGCGTGAGAACGCTCCGTGTGAAGCAGCTCCGTAGCGACAACGGTGGCGAGTACAAGTCTCGTGAAATGGCCAAGTTCTGCAGCGAACGGGGTATCGTGCAGAAGTTCACTCCGCCGTACACGCCTCAACTGAACGGAGTGGCCGAGCGGATGAACCGGACGTTGGTGGAATGTGCGCGCTGCATGTTGGAACATGCCGGACTGTCGAAGTCGTATTGGGGTGAAGCAGTGGTGACGGCGACGTTCCTCCGGAATCGGTGTCCGACACGCTCCACCACCCACGACAAGTCGCCACACCAAGTATGGACGGGGAAGAAACCGCTGTTGGCGAACCTGAAGGTGTTCGGTTGCCATGCGTATGTGACGGTCCCGAAGGAGAAACGCACCAAGTTTGACGCTCGGTCGGTGCGTTGTCGGTTTCTCGGGTACTCGGAACATGAGAAAGCGTATCGGTTTGAAGAGATGAAGAGCGGTCGCGTGCTAGTGAGCCGCGATGCGCAGTTCATGGAAGACGTCTTCGACGGTGGGAGACGCAAGTTGGATCAAGAAGAAGCGGTCGTGGAACTTCAAGAAGAAGTTGGCACGGACCAAGAAGCATCGTCCGGATCGGAAGAGGACGACGAAGAAGAAGCTGCGCGGGACGAAGACTTCGAACCCGGCAGCAAGCGGCACCAGCGGACGCGGTCGTTGGAGGAAGCGGTGGAGATCCCAAGGTCCAAGCGGCACAGTCGGCAACAAACGCTGGACGAGATGTCAGCCATCGCGAAAGAAGAAGGCTTCGACGCGGCCTTCGTTGTGGATTCAGTGGGAGAAATGCCGACTACGTTCGTATCGGCGATGGAATCCTGCAACTCGGCCAAGTGGAAAGAAGCGTGCGACTCGGAGATCAACTCTCTTCGCAAGAACGAGACGTGGGTGTTGGTGCCATTGCCGAAGGGACGCAAGGCGATCGGCTGCAGATGGGTGTTTCGGATCAAGGAAAACCAGGCTGGCGACATCGAGCGGTTCAAGGCGCGTCTGGTGGCCAAAGGATTCTTGCAGAAGTTCGGCATCGACTATGAAGAGACTTTCGCGCCGGTGGCCAAGTTCACGTCTATTAGGATCTTGCTCAGTCTGGCGGCCAAGTACAATCTCACGGTGCACCAGATGGATGTGAAGACGGCGTTCCTGAACGGCTGGCTGGACGAAGACATCTACATGATGCAGCCGGACGGCTACGTTGACGAGGCGCACCCGGACTTCGTGTGCAAGCTCAAGCGTTCGCTTTACGGTCTGAAGCAGTCGCCGCGGATGTGGAACCAGACCATCGACAAGTTCATGCTGGAGCTGGGGTTCAAGAAGTGTGAGGCGGATCACTGCATCTACGTCAAGCGCAATGACCAAGACATGATCTTCGTGGCGCTGTACGTGGACGACTTGATCCTGGCAAGCAACAACGACGACCTGCTCAAGTCGACCAAGGAGGCGCTCAGCGTGCGGTTTGAGATGACGGACATGGGTCAGCTCAAGTACTTCCTCGGCATGGAAATCGACCAAGATCCCAAGACCGGAAATGTGTCGGTGCGACAGACCAAGTTTGCGAAGGACATCCTGGAGAAGTTCAGCATGGAGAAGAGCAACCCGGTCAAGACACCACAAGACCCGGGACTCAAGTTGACCAAGGTCATGTGCGAAGGAGGTTGCAAGCACGAAGAGACCATGGCGAAGGTGCCGTACCGGAATGCCGTCGGGTGTTTGATGTACCTGATGGTGGGGACTCGACCGGACCTCGCAGCAGCAGTGGGAGTTCTCAGCCAGTTCGCCGCGGATCCGTGTCCGACACACTGGCAAGCGCTCAAGAGGGTGTTCCGCTACATCCAAGGCACGAAGACGCATGGCATCGAGTTTCAAGCTGGCAGCGAGGACGGACTCCAAGGCTATTCGGATGCGGACTGGGCCGGCGACATCGAGACTCGACGGAGTACAAGCGGCTACGCGTTCATGATGAACGGCGGATGCATCAGCTGGAGAAGCAAGAAGCAGCGGACGGTGGCGCTATCGTCGACGGAGGCCGAGTACATGGCGTTGACGGAGGCTACGCAGGAGGCTATTTGGCTCAAGGCATTTCTGTGTGAGATCGGCGAGATGGAGACCAAGTCGGCTGTCAAGATCTACGAGGACAACCAAGGCTCCATCGCGTTGGCCAAGAACCCGGAGTTCCACAAGCGCACCAAGCACATCGACATTCGCTACCACTTCGTGCGTGAGAAGGTAGAAGACGGCCAAGTGGTGTTGGAGTACTGTTCGACCAAGGACATGCTGGCAGACCTGATGACCAAGCCGATCACCGCTGTGCAGTTCGACTTCCTACGGAGCAAGCTCGGTATCCAAGGGCTCAGAGCTCAAGGCATAACTACGGCCGAGTCGAGTGGGAGTGTTGTCAAGAAGGCGCCTCGACCTGCCACGGTGTACCAGTAGACACTGGTACGACCTTCACTCAGTGGCACTCACGCATTCACGTGATTACGAGACAGGTGATTGCGAGACATGTGATTACGGGACGGTGTCGCATGGGTACAAGATTGTGGGTACAAGATGGGCATCGACGTGGCAGCCTCTGATTGGCTAAGGTAACTCAGTATCCAGTTAGGAATCCAGTAGTGTGTATCCAGGAGAGAATCCAGTAGGCTTAGAGGTAGCAAGCAGTTAGCGAACTAAGGACCTAAATCAATCACTTTGCATTTCGACATCTAGTGCTCAAACGACCTTGACTTTTGGTTATGAGCCCAAGCCCCGTATTCCCTGCTGAAGACTCCGACTACGCTTTCGCCATGGACACCACCTCGACCACGACCTCCCGTATCAACAAGTTCGACGGAACCAACTTCCACACGTGGAAGTTCAAGATGCGCATGGTGCTCGAGGAGCGCGACCTGTGGGAAGTGACGTGCGGAGAGATCAAGCTGGAGCACTGCGCTACGACGCTGGACCAGACAACGTTCAAGAGGAAGTCTCGCAAGGCGCTGGCGATCATCTGTCTCGCGATGGAGGATTCGCAGTTGCCGCTGGTTCGGTCGGCGAAGGATGCGTTCGATGCATGGTCAAGACTGGAAGGACACTTCGAGAAGAAGAGTTTGGCCAACAAGCTCTTCCTTCGTCGACGGTTCTTCACGACGATGATGGCGGAAGGTGATGATGTGTTGGAACACATCAACAAGATCAAGACGCTGGCGGAACAGCTCGACGCAGTGGGCGCTCCGGTCAGTGAGGACGACTTGGTGATCACGCTTCTGGCAAGTTTGAACGAGTCGTACCAGTTCCTCATCACGGCGTTGGAGTCGAGAGCTGACTCGCTGACGTGGGAACTCGTGACGGCTCGACTGCTGCATGAAGACTTGAAGCGCAAGGAACAAGGTGGCGGTGCTGAAGGAACCGCGCACGGGGGTCAAGCGTTCATGACAAGCGGCAATGGGAGGAGCAAGGGACGACAAGCGCAGAAAGCCAGTGCGTGTCACTACTGTGGTGAACAAGGTCATTGGATCGCCAAGTGTCCCGTGAGGATTCGCGAGAACGCGGATCGACAGAAGCCACAGCGAGCGAATGTGGCGAATGAAGATGAAGAGGAGTTCGACGGCGACTACCTGTTTTCGGTTGGTGGTGGAGCCACCAAGTCGAGTGAAGTTTGGCTGGTCGACTCGGGTGCGACGCAGCACATGACGTACTCGAAAGAGTACATGAAGAACTACAAGAAGATGACTCCGGTGGACGTGCATCTCGCGGACGACGGAGTGGTTCAAGCAGTCGGCAGTGGCGACATTGTCATGTCGATGAAGACTCCACGCGGGATCAAGAAGGGTGTGCTCACCGGTGTGTGGCACATTCCCAAGTTGTCGCGGAACTTGTTTTCGGTCGGGCGTTTCACTAAGGATGTTGGGCCTGTCACGTTCAAGCGCGACGGGTGTTTCGCCGAGACGAAGAACATCAAGTGGAAGCTCGGAGCAAGTGAAGGCAAGGGACTGTTCAAGTTGTGCATGACGCCTATCATGACTGACGAGGCGAATGTGTCAAGTCCGAAGGAACGCAAAGGGGACACCACGTCATACCTCTGGCACCTTCGACTTGGTCACATTGGCCATGGCGGTCTAGACGCCCTCGTCAAGAAGGGTTATGGTGTTGGGATGAAGATGACGGCTGTGAAGCAGTGGGAGTTGTGTGATGGGTGTGCACTCGGCAAGCAAACGCGAGTGAGCTATATGCCTAAGTCACCGAACCGCGCCAAGAAGCTGTTGGAAGTCATCCACAGTGACGTCTGCGGTCCCATGAAAACGCCGACGTTCAGTGGCAAGCGGTACTTCGTCACGTTCATCGACGAGTACTCGCACTTTTGTGTGGTATACTTGCTGCGGAACAAGTCGGAGGTGGCTGCCAAGTTCGCGGAGTTTGTGGCGTTTGCCGAAACTCAGACGGGTGGTCGCGTGAGAACGCTCCGTGTGAAGCAGCTCCGTAGCGACAACGGTGGCGAGTACAAGTCTCGTGAAATGGCCAAGTTCTGCAGCGAACGGGGTATCGTGCAGAAGTTCACTCCGCCGTACACGCCTCAACTGAACGGAGTGGCCGAGCGGATGAATCGGACGTTGGTGGAATGTGCGCGCTGCATGTTGGAACATGCCGGACTGTCGAAGTCGTATTGGGGTGAAGCAGTGGTGACGGCGACGTTCCTCCGGAATCGGTGTCCGACACGCTCCACCACCCACGACAAGTCGCCACACCAAGTATGGACGGGGAAGAAACCGCTGTTGGCGAACCTGAAGGTGTTCGGTTGCCATGCGTATGTGACGGTCCCGAAGGAGAAACGCACCAAGTTTGACGCTCGGTCGGTGCGTTGTCGGTTTCTCGGGTACTCGGAACATGAGAAAGCGTATCGGTTTGAAGAGATGAAGAGCGGTCGCGTGCTAGTGAGCCGCGATGCGCAGTTCATGGAAGACGTCTTCGACGGTGGGAGACGCAAGTTGGATCAAGAAGAAGCGGTCGTGGAACTTCAAGAAGAAGTTGGCACGGACCAAGAAGCATCGTCCGGATCGGAAGAGGACGACGAAGAAGAAGCTGCGCGGGACGAAGACTTCGAACCCGGCAGCAAGCGGCACCAGCGGACGCGGTCGTTGGAGGAAGCGGTGGAGATCCCAAGGTCCAAGCGGCACAGTCGGCAACAAACGCTGGACGAGATGTCAGCCATCGCGAAAGAAGAAGGCTTCGACGCGGCCTTCGTTGTGGATTCAGTGGGAGAAATGCCGACTACGTTCGTATCGGCGATGGAATCCTGCAACTCGGCCAAGTGGAAAGAAGCGTGCGACTCGGAGATCAACTCTCTTCGCAAGAACGAGACGTGGGTGTTGGTGCCATTGCCGAAGGGACGCAAGGCGATCGGCTGCAGATGGGTGTTTCGGATCAAGGAAAACCAGGCTGGAGACATCGAGCGGTTCAAGGCGCGTCTGGTGGCCAAGGGATTCTTGCAGAAGTTTGGCATCGACTATGAAGAGACTTTCGCGCCGGTGGCCAAGTTCACGTCCATTAGGATCTTGCTCAGTCTGGCGGCCAAGTACAATCTCACGGTGCACCAGATGGATGTGAAGACGGCGTTCCTGAACGGCTGGCTGGACGAAGACATCTACATGGTGCAGCCAGACGGCTACGTTGACGAGGCGCACCCGGACTTCGTGTGCAAGCTCAAGCGTTCGCTTTACGGCCTGAAGCAGTCGCCGCGGATGTGGAACCAGACCATCGACAAGTTCATGCTGGAGCTGGGGTTCAAGAAGTGTGAGGCGGATCACTGCATCTACGTCAAGCGCAATGACCAAGACATGATCTTCGTGGCGCTGTACGTGGACGACTTGATCCTGGCAAGCAACAACGACGACCTGCTCAAGTCGACCAAGGAGGCGCTCAGCGTGCGGTTTGAGATGACGGACATGGGTCAGCTCAAGTACTTCCTCGGCATGGAAATCGACCAAGATCCCAAGACCGGAAATGTGTCGGTGCGACAGACCAAGTTTGCGAAGGACATCCTGGAGAAGTTCAGCATGGAGAAGAGCAACCCGGTCAAGACACCACAAGACCCGGGACTCAAGTTGACCAAGGTCATGTGCGAAGGAGGTTGCAAGCACGAAGAGACCATGGCGAAGGTGCCGTACCGGAATGCCGTCGGGTGTTTGATGTACCTGATGGTGGGGACTCGACCGGACCTCGCAGCAGCAGTGGGAGTTCTCAGCCAGTTCGCCGCGGATCCGTGTCCGACACACTGGCAAGCGCTCAAGAGGGTGTTCCGCTACATCCAAGGCACGAAGACGCATGGCATCGAGTTTCAAGCTGGCAGCGAGGACGGACTCCAAGGCTATTCGGATGCGGACTGGGCCGGCGACATCGAGACTCGACGGAGTACAAGCGGCTACGCGTTCATGATGAACGGCGGATGCATCAGCTGGAGAAGCAAGAAGCAGCGGACGGTGGCGCTATCGTCGACGGAGGCCGAGTACATGGCGTTGACGGAGGCTACGCAGGAGGCTATTTGGCTCAAGGCATTTCTGTGTGAGATCGGCGAGATGGAGACCAAGTCGGCTGTCAAGATCTACGAGGACAACCAAGGCTCCATCGCGTTGGCCAAGAACCCGGAGTTCCACAAGCGCACCAAGCACATCGACATTCGCTACCACTTCGTGCGTGAGAAGGTAGAAGACGGCCAAGTGGTGTTGGAGTACTGTTCGACCAAGGACATGCTGGCAGACCTGATGACCAAGCCGATCACCGCTGTGCAGTTCGACTTCCTACGGAGCAAGCTCGGTATCCAAGGGCTCAGAGCTCAAGGCATAACTACGGCCGAGTCGAGTGGGAGTGTTGTCAAGAAGGCGCCTCGACCTGCCACGGTGTACCAGTAGACACTGGTACGACCTTCACTCAGTGGCACTCACGCATTCACGTGATTACGAGACAGGTGATTGCGAGACATGTGATTACGGGACGGTGTCGCATGGGTACAAGATTGTGGGTACAAGATGGGCATCGACGTGGCAGCCTCTGATTGGCTAAGGTAACTCAGTATCCAGTTAGGAATCCAGTAGTGTGTATCCAGGAGAGAATCCAGTAGGCTTAGAGGTAGCAAGCAGTTAGCGAACTAAGGACCTAAATCAATCACTTTGCATTTCGACATCTAGTGCTCAAACGACCTTGACTTTTAGCCAAACTTCACTCGACTTGGTGGCTCCACCACCAACCGAACACAGGTAGTCAAAAGTCAAGGTCGTTTGAGCACTAGATGTCGAAATGCAAAGTGATTGATTTAGGTCCTTAGTTCGCTAACTGCTTGCTACCTCTAAGCCTACTGGATTCTCTCCTGGATACACACTACTGGATTCCTAACTGGATACTGAGTTACCTTAGCCAATCAGAGGCTGCCACGTCGATGCCCATCTTGTACCCACAATCTTGTACCCATGCGACACCGTCCCGTAATCACATGTCTCGCAATCACCTGTCTCGTAATCACGTGAATGCGTGAGTGCCACTGAGTGAAGGTCGTACCAGTGTCTACTGGTACACCGTGGCAGGTCGAGGCGCCTTCTTGACAACACTCCCACTCGACTCGGCCGTAGTTATGCCTTGAGCTCTGAGCCCTTGGATACCGAGCTTGCTCCGTAGGAAGTCGAACTGCACAGCGGTGATCGGCTTGGTCATCAGGTCTGCCAGCATGTCCTTGGTCGAACAGTACTCCAACACCACTTGGCCGTCTTCTACCTTCTCACGCACGAAGTGGTAGCGAATGTCGATGTGCTTGGTGCGCTTGTGGAACTCCGGGTTCTTGGCCAACGCGATGGAGCCTTGGTTGTCCTCGTAGATCTTGATAGCCGACTTGGTCTCCATCTCGCCGATCTCACACAGAAATGCCTTGAGCCAAATAGCCTCCTGCGTAGCCTCCGTCAACGCCATGTACTCGGCCTCCGTCGACGATAGCGCCACCGTCCGCTGCTTCTTGCTTCTCCAGCTGATGCATCCGCCGTTCATCATGAACGCGTAGCCGCTTGTACTCCGTCGAGTCTCGATGTCGCCGGCCCAGTCCGCATCCGAATAGCCTTGGAGTCCGTCCTCGCTGCCAGCTTGAAACTCGATGCCATGCGTCTTCGTGCCTTGGATGTAGCGGAACACCCTCTTGAGCGCTTGCCAGTGTGTCGGACACGGATCCGCGGCGAACTGGCTGAGAACTCCCACTGCGGCTGCGAGGTCCGGTCGAGTCCCCACCATCAGGTACATCAAACACCCGATGGCATTCCGGTACGGCACCTTCGCCATGGTCTCTTCGTGCTTGCAACCTCCTTCGCACATGACCTTGGTCAACTTGAGTCCCGGGTCTTGTGGTGTCTTGACCGGGTTGCTCTTCTCCATGCTGAACTTCTCCAGGATGTCCTTCGCAAACTTGGTCTGTCGCACCGACACATTTCCGGTCTTGGGATCTTGGTCGATTTCCATGCCGAGGAAGTACTTGAGCTGACCCATGTCCGTCATCTCAAACCGCACGCTGAGCGCCTCCTTGGTCGACTTGAGCAGGTCGTCGTTGTTGCTTGCCAGGATCAAGTCGTCCACGTACAGCGCCACGAAGATCATGTCTTGGTCATTGCGCTTGACGTAGATGCAGTGATCCGCCTCACACTTCTTGAACCCCAGCTCCAGCATGAACTTGTCGATGGTCTGGTTCCACATCCGCGGCGACTGCTTCAGGCCGTAAAGCGAACGCTTGAGCTTGCACACGAAGTCCGGGTGCGCCTCGTCAACGTAGCCGTCCGGCTGCACCATGTAGATGTCTTCGTCCAGCCAGCCGTTCAGGAACGCCGTCTTCACATCCATCTGGTGCACCGTGAGATTGTACTTGGCCGCCAGACTGAGCAAGATCCTAATGGACGTGAACTTGGCCACCGGCGCGAAAGTCTCTTCATAGTCGATGCCAAACTTCTGCAATAATCCCTTGGCCACCAGACGCGCCTTGAACCGCTCGATGTCTCCAGCCTGGTTTTCCTTGATCCGAAACACCCATCTGCAGCCGATCGCCTTGCGTCCCTTCGGCAATGGCACCAACACCCACGTCTCGTTCTTGCGAAGAGAGTTGATCTCCGAGTCGCACGCTTCTTTCCACTTGGCCGAGTTGCAGGATTCCATCGCCGATACGAACGTAGTCGGCATTTCTCCCACTGAATCCACAACGAAGGCCGCGTCGAAGCCTTCTTCTTTCGCGATGGCTGACATCTCGTCCAGCGTTTGTTGCCGACTGTGCCGCTTGGACCTTGGGATCTCCACCGCTTCCTCCAACGACCGCGTCCGCTGGTGCCGCTTGCTGCCGGGTTCGAAGTCTTCGTCCCGCGCAGCTTCTTCTTCGTCGTCCTCTTCCGATCCGGACGATGCTTCTTGGTCCGTGCCAACTTCTTCTTGAAGTTCCACGACCGCTTCTTCTTGATCCAACTTGCGTCTCCCACCGTCGAAGACGTCTTCCATGAACTGCGCATCGCGGCTCACTAGCACGCGACCGCTCTTCATCTCTTCAAACCGATACGCTTTCTCATGTTCCGAGTACCCGAGAAACCGACAACGCACCGACCGAGCGTCAAACTTGGTGCGTTTCTCCTTCGGGACCGTCACATACGCATGGCAACCGAACACCTTCAGGTTCGCCAACAGCGGTTTCTTCCCCGTCCATACTTGGTGTGGCGACTTGTCGTGGGTGGTGGAGCGTGTCGGACACCGATTCCGGAGGAACGTCGCCGTCACCACTGCTTCACCCCAATACGACTTCGACAGTCCGGCATGTTCCAACATGCAGCGCGCACATTCCACCAACGTCCGGTTCATCCGCTCGGCCACTCCGTTCAGTTGAGGCGTGTACGGCGGAGTGAACTTCTGCACGATACCCCGTTCGCTGCAGAACTTGGCCATTTCACGAGACTTGTACTCGCCACCGTTGCCGCTACGGAGCTGCTTCACACGGAGCGTTCTCACGCGACCACCCGTCTGAGTTTCGGCAAACGCCACAAACTCCGCGAACTTGGCAGCTGTTGTCAAGAAGGCGCCTCGACCTGCCACGGTGTACCAGTAGACACTGGTACGACCTTCACTCAGTGGCACTTACGCATTCACGTGATTACGAGACAGGTGATTGCGAGACATGTGATTACGGGACGGTGTCGCATGGGTACAAGATTGTGGGTACAAGATGGGCATCGACGTGGCAGCCTCTGATTGGCTAAGGTAACTCAGTATCCAGTTAGGAATCCAGTAGTGTGTATCCAGGAGAGAATCCAGTAGGCTTAGAGGTAGCAAGCAGTTAGCGAACTAAGGACCTAAATCAATCACTTTGCATTTCGACATCTAGTGCTCAAACGACCTTGACTTTTGGTTATGAGCCCAAGCCCCGTATTCCCTGCTGAAGACTCCGACTACGCTTTCGCCATGGACACCACCTCGACCACGACCTCCCGTATCAACAAGTTCGACGGAACCAACTTCCACACGTGGAAGTTCAAGATGCGCATGGTGCTCGAGGAGCGCGACCTGTGGGAAGTGACGTGCGGAGAGATCAAGCTGGAGCACTGCGCTACGACGCTGGACCAGACGACGTTCAAGAGGAAGTCTCGCAAGGCGCTGGCGATCATCTGTCTCGCGATGGAGGATTCGCAGTTGCCGCTGGTTCGGTCGGCGAAGGATGCGTTCGATGCATGGTCAAGACTGGAAGGACACTTCGAGAAGAAGAGTTTGGCCAACAAGCTCTTCCTTCGTCGACGGTTCTTCACGACGATGATGGCGGAAGGTGATGATGTGCTGGAACACATCAACAAGATCAAGACGCTGGCGGAACAGCTCGACGCAGTGGGCGCTCCGGTCAGTGAGGACGACTTGGTGATCACGCTTCTGGCAAGTTTGAACGAGTCGTACCAGTTCCTCATCACGGCGTTGGAATCGAGAGCTGACTCGCTGACGTGGGAACTCGTGACGGCTCGACTGCTGCATGAAGACTTGAAGCGCAAGGAACAAGGTGGCGGTGCTGAAGGAACCGCGCACGGGGGTCAAGCGTTCATGACAAGCGGCAATGGGAGGAGCAAGGGACGACAAGCGCAGAAAGCCAGTGCGTGTCACTACTGTGGTGAACAAGGTCATTGGATCGCCAAGTGTCCCGTGAGGATTCGCGAGAACGCGGATCGACAGAAGCCACAGCGAGCGAATGTGGCGAATGAAGATGAAGAGGAGTTCGACGGCGACTACCTGTTTTCGGTTGGTGGTGGAGCCACCAAGTCGAGTGAAGTTTGGCTGGTCGACTCGGGTGCGACGCAGCACATGACGTACACGAAAGAGTACATGAAGAACTACAAGAAGATGACTCCGGTGGACGTGCATCTCGCGGACGACGGAGTGGTTCAAGCAGTCGGCAGTGGCGACATTGTCATGTCGATGAAGACTCCACGCGGGATCAAGAAGGGTGTGCTCACCGGTGTGTGGCACATTCCCAAGTTGTCGCGGAACTTGTTTTCGGTCGGGCGTTTCACTAAGGATGTTGGGCCTGTCACGTTCAAGCGCGACGGGTGTTTCGCCGAGACGAAGAACATCAAGTGGAAGCTCGGAGCAAGTGAAGGCAAGGGACTGTTCAAGTTGTGCATGACGCCTATCATGACTGACGAGGCGAATGTGTCAAGTCCGAAGGAACGCAAAGGGGACACCACGTCATACCTCTGGCACCTTCGACTTGGTCACATTGGCCATGGCGGTCTAGACGCCATCGTCAAGAAGGGTTATGGTGTTGGGATGAAGATGACGGCTGTGAAGCAGTGGGAGTTGTGTGATGGGTGTGCACTCGGCAAGCAAACGCGAGTGAGCTATATGCCTAAGTCACCGAATCGCGCCAAGAAGCTGTTGGAAGTCATCCACAGTGACGTCTGCGGTCCCATGAAAACGCCGACGTTCAGTGGCAAGCGGTACTTCGTCACGTTCATCGACGAGTACTCGCACTTTTGTGTGGTATACTCGCTGCGGAACAAGTCGGAGGTGGCTGCCAAGTTCGCGGAGTTTGTGGCGTTTGCCGAAACTCAGACGGGTGGTCGCGTGAGAACGCTCCGTGTGAAGCAGCTCCGTAGCGACAACGGTGGCGAGTACAAGTCTCGTGAAATGGCCAAGTTCTGCAGCGAACGGGGTATCGTGCAGAAGTTCACTCCGCCGTACACGCCTCAACTGAACGGAGTGGCCGAGCGGATGAACCGGACGTTGGTGGAATGTGCGCGCTGCATGTTGGAACATGCCGGACTGTCGAAGTCGTATTGGGGTGAAGCAGTGGTGACGGCGACGTTCCTCCGGAATCGGTGTCCGACACGCTCCACCACCCACGACAAGTCGCCACACCAAGTATGGACGGGGAAGAAACCGCTGTTGGCGAACCTGAAGGTGTTCGGTTGCCATGCGTATGTGACGGTCCCGAAGGAGAAACGCACCAAGTTTGACGCTCGGTCGGTGCGTTGTCGGTTTCTCGGGTACTCGGAACATGAGAAAGCGTATCGGTTTGAAGAGATGAAGAGCGGTCGCGTGCTAGTGAGCCGCGATGCGCAGTTCATGGAAGACGTCTTCGACGGTGGGAGACGCAAGTTGGATCAAGAAGAAGCGGTCGTGGAACTTCAAGAAGAAGTTGGCACGGACCAAGAAGCATCGTCCGGATCGGAAGAGGACGACGAAGAAGAAGCTGCGCGGGACGAAGACTTCGAACCCGGCAGCAAGCGGCACCAGCGGACGCGGTCGTTGGAGGAAGCGGTGGAGATCCCAAGGTCCAAGCGGCACAGTCGGCAACAAACGCTGGACGAGATGTCAGCCATCGCGAAAGAAGAAGGCTTCGACGCGGCCTTCGTTGTGGATTCAGTGGGAGAAATGCCGACTACGTTCGTATCGGCGATGGAATCCTGCAACTCGGCCAAGTGGAAAGAAGCGTGCGACTCGGAGATCAACTCTCTTCGCAAGAACGAGACGTGGGTGTTGGTGCCATTGCCGAAGGGACGCAAGGCGATCGGCTGCAGATGGGTGTTTCGGATCAAGGAAAACCAGGCTGGAGACATCGAGCGGTTCAAGGCGCGTCTGGTGGCCAAGGGATTCTTGCAGAAGTTTGGCATCGACTATGAAGAGACTTTCGCGCCGGTGGCCAAGTTCACGTCCATTAGGATCTTGCTCAGTCTGGCGGCCAAGTACAATCTCACGGTGCACCAGATGGATGTGAAGACGGCGTTCCTGAACGGCTGGCTGGACGAAGACATCTACATGGTGCAGCCGGACGGCTACGTTGACGAGGCGCACCCGGACTTCGTGTGCAAGCTCAAGCGTTCGCTTTACGGCCTGAAGCAGTCGCCGCGGATGTGGAACCAGACCATCGACAAGTTCATGCTGGAGCTGGGGTTCAAGAAGTGTGAGGCGGATCACTGCATCTACGTCAAGCGCAATGACCAAGACATGATCTTCGTGGCGCTGTACGTGGACGACTTGATCCTGGCAAGCAACAACGACGACCTGCTCAAGTCGACCAAGGAGGCGCTCAGCGTGCGGTTTGAGATGACGGACATGGGTCAGCTCAAGTACTTCCTCGGCATGGAAATCGACCAAGATCCCAAGACCGGAAATGTGTCGGTGCGACAGACCAAGTTTGCGAAGGACATCCTGGAGAAGTTCAGCATGGAGAAGAGCAACCCAGTCAAGACACCACAAGACCCGGGACTCAAGTTGACCAAGGTCATGTGCGAAGGAGGTTGCAAGCACGAAGAGACCATGGCGAAGGTGCCGTACCGGAATGCCGTCGGGTGTTTGATGTACCTGATGGTGGGGACTCGACCGGACCTCGCAGCCGCAGTGGGAGTTCTCAGCCAGTTCGCCGCGGATCCGTGTCCGACACACTGGCAAGCGCTCAAGAGGGTGTTCCGCTACATCCAAGGCACGAAGACGCATGGCATCGAGTTTCAAGCTGGCAGCGAGGACGGACTCCAAGGCTATTCGGATGCGGACTGGGCCGGCGACATCGAGACTCGACGGAGTACAAGCGGCTACGCGTTCATGATGAACGGCGGATGCATCAGCTGGAGAAGCAAGAAGCAGCGGACGGTGGCGCTATCGTCGACGGAGGCCGAGTACATGGCGTTGACGGAGGCTACGCAGGAGGCTATTTGGCTCAAGGCATTTCTGTGTGAGATCGGCGAGATGGAGACCAAGTCGGCTGTCAAGATCTACGAGGACAACCAAGGCTCCATCGCGTTGGCCAAGAACCCGGAGTTCCACAAGCGCACCAAGCACATCGACATTCGCTACCACTTCGTGCGTGAGAAGGTAGAAGACGGCCAAGTGGTGTTGGAGTACTGTTCGACCAAGGACATGCTGGCAGACCTGATGACCAAGCCGATCACCGCTGTGCAGTTCGACTTCCTACGGAGCAAGCTCGGTATCCAAGGGCTCAGAGCTCAAGGCATAACTACGGCCGAGTCGAGTGGGAGTGTTGTCAAGAAGGCGCCTCGACCTGCCACGGTGTACCAGTAGACACTGGTACGACCTTCACTCAGTGGCACTCACGCATTCACGTGATTACGAGACAGGTGATTGCGAGACATGTGATTACGGGACGGTGTCGCATGGGTACAAGATTGTGGGTACAAGATGGGCATCGACGTGGCAGCCTCTGATTGGCTAAGGTAACTCAGTATCCAGTTAGGAATCCAGTAGTGTGTATCCAGGAGAGAATCCAGTAGGCTTAGAGGTAGCAAGCAGTTAGCGAACTAAGGACCTAAATCAATCACTTTGCATTTCGACATCTAGTGCTCAAACGACCTTGACTTTTGCAGCCACCTCCGACTTGTTCCGCAGCAAGTATGCCACACAAAAGTGCGAGTACTCGTCGATGAACGTGACGAAGTACCGCTTGCCACTAAACGTCGGCGTTTTCATGGGACCGCAGACGTCACTGTGGATGACTTCCAACAGCTTCTTGGCGCGGTTCGGTGACTTAGGCATATAGCTCACTCGCGTTTGCTTGCCGAGTGCACACCCATCACACAACTCCCACTGCTTCACAGCCGTCATCTTCATCCCAACACCATAACCCTTCTTGACGATGGCGTCTAGACCGCCATGGCCAATGTGACCAAGTCGAAGGTGCCAGAGGTATGACGTGGTGTCCCCTTTGCGTTCCTTCGGACTTGACACATTCGCCTCGTCAGGCATGATAGGCGTCATGCACAACTTGAACAGTCCCTTGCCTTCACTTGCTCCGAGCTTCCACTTGATGTTCTTCGTCTCGGTGAAACACCCGTCGCGCTTGAACGTGACAGGCCCAACATCCTTAGTGAAACGCCCGACCGAAAACAAGTTCCGCGACAACTTGGGAATGTGCCACACACCGGTGAGCACACCCTTCTTGATCCCGCGTCGAGTCTTCATCGACATAACAATGTCTCCACTGCCGACTGCTTGAACCACTCCGTCGTCCGCGAGATGCACGTCCACCGGAGTCATCTTCTTGTAGTTCTTCATGTACTCTTTCGAGTACGTCATGTGCTGCTTCGCACCCGAGTCGACCAGCCAAACTTCACTCGACTTGGTGGCTCCACCACCAGCCGAAAACAGGTAGTCGCCGTCGAACTCCTCTTCATCTTCATTCGCCACATTCGCTCGCTGTGGCTTCTGTCGATCCGCGTTCTCGCGAATCCTCACGGGACACTTGGCGATCCAATGACCTTGTTCACCACAGTAGTGACACGCACTGGCTTTCTGCGCTTGTCGTCCCTTGCTCTTCCCATTGCCGCTTGTCATGAACGCTTGACCCCCGTGCGCGGTTCCTTCAGCACCGCCACCTTGTTCCTTGCGCTTCAAGTCTTCATGCAGCAGTCGAGCCGTCACGAGTTCCCACGTCAGCGAGTCAGCTCTCGATTCCAACGCCGTGATGAGGAACTGGTACGACTCGTTCAAACTTGCCAGAAGCGTGATCACCAAGTCGTCCTCACTGACCGGAGCGCCCACTGCGTCGAGCTGTTCCGCCAGCGTCTTGATCTTGTTGATGTGTTCCAACACATCATCACCTTCCGCCATCATCGTCGTGAAGAACCGTCGACGAAGGAAGAGCTTGTTGGCCAAACTCTTCTTCTCGAAGTGTCCTTCCAGTCTTGACCATGCATCGAACGCATCCTTCGCCGACCGAACCAGCGGCAACAAAAGTCAAGGTCGTTTGAGCACTAGATGTCGAAATGCAAAGTGATTGATTTAGGTCCTTAGTTCGCTAACTGCTTGCTACCTCTAAGCCTACTGGATTCTCTCCTGGATACACACTACTGGATTCTTAACTGGATACTGAGTTACCTTAGCCAATCAGAGGTTGCCACGTCGATGCCCATCTTGTACCCACAATCTTGTACCCATGCGACACCGTCCCGTAATCACATGTCTCGCAATCACCTGTCTCGTAATCACGTGAATGCGTGAGTGCCACTGAGTGAAGGTCGTACCAGTGTCTACTGGTACACCGTGGCAGGTCGAGGCGCCTTCTTGACAACATAGTCGCCGTCGAACTCCTCTTCATCTTCATTCGCCACATTCGCTCGCTGTGGCTTCTGTCGATCCGCGTTCTCGCGAATCCTCACGGGACACTTGGCGATCCAATGACCTTGTTCACCACAGTAGTGACACGCACTGGCTTTCTGCGCTTGTCGTCCCTTGCTCTTCCCATTGCCGCTTGTCATGAACGCTTGACCCCCGTGCGCGGTTCCTTCAGCACCGCCACCTTGTTCCTTGCGCTTCAAGTCTTCATGCAGCAGTCGAGCCGTCACGAGTTCCCACGTCAGCGAGTCAGCTCTCGATTCCAACGCCGTGATGAGGAACTGGTACGACTCGTTCAAACTTGCCAGAAGCGTGATCACCAAGTCGTCCTCACTGACCGGAGCGCCCACTGCGTCGAGCTGTTCCGCCAGCGTCTTGATCTTGTTGATGTGTTCCAACACATCATCACCTTCCGCCATCATCGTCGTGAAGAACCGTCGACGAAGGAAGAGCTTGTTGGCCAAACTCTTCTTCTCGAAGTGTCCTTCCAGTCTTGACCATGCATCGAACGCATCCTTCGCCGACCGAACCAGCGGCAACAAAAGTCAAGGTCGTTTGAGCACTAGATGTCGAAATGCAAAGTGATTGATTTAGGTCCTTAGTTCGCTAACTGCTTGCTACCTCTAAGCCTACTGGATTCTCTCCTGGATACACACTACTGGATTCTTAACTGGATACTGAGTTACCTTAGCCAATCAGAGGTTGCCACGTCGATGCCCATCTTGTACCCACAATCTTGTACCCATGCGACACCGTCCCGTAATCACATGTCTCGCAATCACCTGTCTCGTAATCACGTGAATGCGTGAGTGCCACTGAGTGAAGGTCGTACCAGTGTCTACTGGTACACCGTGGCAGGTCGAGGCGCCTTCTTGACAACATAGTCGCCGTCGAACTCCTCTTCATCTTCATTCGCCACATTCGCTCGCTGTGGCTTCTGTCGATCCGCGTTCTCGCGAATCCTCACGGGACACTTGGCGATCCAATGACCTTGTTCACCACAGTAGTGACACGCACTGGCTTTCTGCGCTTGTCGTCCCTTGCTCTTCCCATTGCCGCTTGTCATGAACGCTTGACCCCCGTGCGCGGTTCCTTCAGCACCGCCACCTTGTTCCTTGCGCTTCAAGTCTTCATGCAGCAGTCGAGCCGTCACGAGTTCCCACGTCAGCGAGTCAGCTCTCGATTCCAACGCCGTGATGAGGAACTGGTACGACTCGTTCAAACTTGCCAGAAGCGTGATCACCAAGTCGTCCTCACTGACCGGAGCGCCCACTGCGTCGAGCTGTTCCGCCAGCGTCTTGATCTTGTTGATGTGTTCCAACACATCATCACCTTCCGCCATCATCGTCGTGAAGAACCGTCGACGAAGGAAGAGCTTGTTGGCCAAACTCTTCTTCTCGAAGTGTCCTTCCAGTCTTGACCATGCATCGAACGCATCCTTCGCCGACCGAACCAGCGGCAACAAAAGTCAAGGTCGTTTGAGCACTAGATGTCGAAATGCAAAGTGATTGATTTAGGTCCTTAGTTCGCTAACTGCTTGCTACCTCTAAGCCTACTGGATTCTCTCCTGGATACACACTACTGGATTCCTAACTGGATACTGAGTTACCTTAGCCAATCAGAGGCTGCCACGTCGATGCCCATCTTGTACCCACAATCTTGTACCCATGCGACACCGTCCCGTAATCACATGTCTCGCAATCACCTGTCTCGTAATCACGTGAATGCGTGAGTGCCACTGAGTGAAGGTCGTACCAGTGTCTACTGGTACACCGTGGCAGGTCGAGGCGCCTTCTTGACAACATAGTCGCCGTCGAACTCCTCTTCATCTTCATTCGCCACATTCGCTCGCTGTGGCTTCTGTCGATCCGCGTTCTCGCGAATCCTCACGGGACACTTGGCGATCCAATGACCTTGTTCACCACAGTAGTGACACGCACTGGCTTTCTGCGCTTGTCGTCCCTTGCTCTTCCCATTGCCGCTTGTCATGAACGCTTGACCCCCGTGCGCGGTTCCTTCAGCACCGCCACCTTGTTCCTTGCGCTTCAAGTCTTCATGCAGCAGTCGAGCCGTCACGAGTTCCCACGTCAGCGAGTCAGCTCTCGATTCCAACGCCGTGATGAGGAACTGGTACGACTCGTTCAAACTTGCCAGAAGCGTGATCACCAAGTCGTCCTCACTGACCGGAGCGCCCACTGCGTCGAGCTGTTCCGCCAGCGTCTTGATCTTGTTGATGTGTTCCAACACATCATCACCTTCCGCCATCATCGTCGTGAAGAACCGTCGACGAAGGAAGAGCTTGTTGGCCAAACTCTTCTTCTCGAAGTGTCCTTCCAGTCTTGACCATGCATCGAACGCATCCTTCGCCGACCGAACCAGCGGCAACAAAAGTCAAGGTCGTTTGAGCACTAGATGTCGAAATGCAAAGTGATTGATTTAGGTCCTTAGTTCGCTAACTGCTTGCTACCTCTAAGCCTACTGGATTCTCTCCTGGATACACACTACTGGATTCCTAACTGGATACTGAGTTACCTTAGCCAATCAGAGGCTGCCACGTCGATGCCCATCTTGTACCCACAATCTTGTACCCATGCGACACCGTCCCGTAATCACATGTCTCGCAATCACCTGTCTCGTAATCACGTGAATGCGTGAGTGCCACTGAGTGAAGGTCGTACCAGTGTCTACTGGTACACCGTGGCAGGTCGAGGCGCCTTCTTGACAACATAGTCGCCGTCGAACTCCTCTTCATCTTCATTCGCCACATTCGCTCGCTGTGGCTTCTGTCGATCCGCGTTCTCGCGAATCCTCACGGGACACTTGGCGATCCAATGACCTTGTTCACCACAGTAGTGACACGCACTGGCTTTCTGCGCTTGTCGTCCCTTGCTCTTCCCATTGCCGCTTGTCATGAACGCTTGACCCCCGTGCGCGGTTCCTTCAGCACCGCCACCTTGTTCCTTGCGCTTCAAGTCTTCATGCAGCAGTCGAGCCGTCACGAGTTCCCACGTCAGCGAGTCAGCTCTCGATTCCAACGCCGTGATGAGGAACTGGTACGACTCGTTCAAACTTGCCAGAAGCGTGATCACCAAGTCGTCCTCACTGACCGGAGCGCCCACTGCGTCGAGCTGTTCCGCCAGCGTCTTGATCTTGTTGATGTGTTCCAACACATCATCACCTTCCGCCATCATCGTCGTGAAGAACCGTCGACGAAGGAAGAGCTTGTTGGCCAAACTCTTCTTCTCGAAGTGTCCTTCCAGTCTTGACCATGCATCGAACGCATCCTTCGCCGACCGAACCAGCGGCAACTGCGAATCCTCCATCGCGAGACAGATGATCGCCAGCGCCTTGCGAGACTTCCTCTTGAACGTCGTCTGGTCCAGCGTCGTAGCGCAGTGCTCCAGCTTGATCTGATCTCTCCGCACGTCACTTCCCACAGGTCGCGCTCCTCGAGCACCATGCGCATCTTGAACTTCCACGTGTGGAAGTTGGTTCCGTCGAACTTGTTGATACGGGAGGTCGTGGTCGAGGTGGTGTCCATGGCGAAAGCGTAGTCGGAGTCTTCAGCAGGGAATGCGGGGCTTGGGCTCATACCCAAAAGTCAAGGTCGTTTGAGCACTAGATGTCGAAATGCAAAGTGATTGATTTAGGTCCTTAGTTCGCTAACTGCTTGCTACCTCTAAGCCTACTAGATTTTCTCCTGGATACACACTACTGGATTCCTAACTGGATACTGAGTTACCTTAGCCAATCAGAGGCTGCCACGTCGATGCCCATCTTGTACCCACAATCTTGTACCCATGCGACACCGTCCCGTAATCACATGTCTCGCAATCACCTGTCTCGTAATCACGTGAATGCGTGAGTGCCACTGAGTGAAGGTCGTACCAGTGTCTACTGGTACACCGTGGCAGGTCGAGGCGCCTTCTTGACAACACTCCCACTCGACTCGGCCGTAGTTATGCCTTGAGTTCTGAGCCCTTGGATACCGAGCTTGCTCCGTAGGAAGTCGAACTGCACAGCGGTGATCGGCTTGGTCATCAGGTCTGCCAGCATGTCCTTGGTCGAACAGTACTCCAACACCACTTGGCCGTCTTCTACCTTCTCACGCACGAAGTGGTAGCGAATGTCGATGTGCTTGGTGCGCTTGTGGAACTCCGGGTTCTTGGCCAACGCGATGGAGCCTTGGTTGTCCTCGTAGATCTTGATAGCCGACTTGGTCTCCATCTCGCCGATCTCACACAGAAATGCCTTGAGCCAAATAGCCTCCTGCGTAGCCTCCGTCAACGCCATGTACTCGGCCTCCGTCGACGATAGCGCCACCGTCCGCTGCTTCTTGCTTCTCCAGCTGATGCATCCGCCGTTCATCATGAACGCGTAGCCGCTTGTACTCCGTCGAGTCTCGATGTCGCCGGCCCAGTCCGCATCCGAATAGCCTTGGAGTCCGTCCTCGCTGCCAGCTTGAAACTCGATGCCATGCGTCTTCGTGCCTTGGATGTAGCGGAACACCCTCTTGAGCGCTTGCCAGTGTGTCGGACACGGATCCGCGGCGAACTGGCTGAGAACTCCCACTGCGGCTGCGAGGTCCGGTCGAGTCCCCACCATCAGGTACATCAAACACCCGACGGCATTCCGGTACGGCACCTTCGCCATGGTCTCTTCGTGCTTGCAACCTCCTTCGCACATGACCTTGGTCAACTTGAGTCCCGGGTCTTGTGGTGTCTTGACCGGGTTGCTCTTCTCCATGCTGAACTTCTCCAGGATGTCCTTCGCAAACTTGGTCTGTCGCACCGACACATTTCCGGTCTTGGGATCTTGGTCGATTTCCATGCCGAGGAAGTACTTGAGCTGACCCATGTCCGTCATCTCAAACCGCACGCTGAGCGCCTCCTTGGTCGACTTGAGCAGGTCGTCGTTGTTGCTTGCCAGGATCAAGTCGTCCACGTACAGCGCCACGAAGATCATGTCTTGGTCATTGCGCTTGACGTAGATGCAGTGATCCGCCTCACACTTCTTGAACCCCAGCTCCAGCATGAACTTGTCGATGGTCTGGTTCCACATCCGCGGCGACTGCTTCAGACCGTAAAGCGAACGCTTGAGCTTGCACACGAAGTCCGGATGCGCCTCGTCAACGTAGCCGTCCGGCTGCACCATGTAGATGTCTTCGTCCAGCCAGCCGTTTAGGAACGCCGTCTTCACATCCATCTGGTGCACCGTGAGATTGTACTTGGCCGCCAGACTGAGCAAGATCCTAATGGACGTGAACTTGGCCACCGGCGCGAAAGTCTCTTCATAGTCGATGCCGAACTTCTGCAAGTATCCCTTGGCCACCAGACGCGCCTTGAACCGCTCGATGTCTCCAGCCTGGTTTTCCTTGATCCGAAACACCCATCTGCAGCCGATCGCCTTGCGTCCCTTCGGCAATGGCACCAACACCCACGTCTCGTTCTTGCGAAGAGAGTTGATCTCCGAGTCGCACGCTTCTTTCCACTTGGCCGAGTTGCAGGATTCCATCGCCGATACGAACGTAGTCGGCATTTCTCCCACTGAATCCACAACGAAGGCCGCGTCGAAGCCTTCTTCTTTCGCGATGGCTGACATCTCGTCCAGCGTTTGTTGCCGACTGTGCCGCTTGGACCATGGGATCTCCACCGCTTCCTCCAACGACCGCATCCGCTGGTGCCGCTTGCTGCCGGGTTCGAAGTCTTCGTCCCGCGCAGCTTCTTCTTCGTCGTCCTCTTCCGATCCGGACGATGCTTCTTGGTCCGTGCCAACTTCTTCTCGAAGTTCCACGACCGCTTCTTCTTGATCCAACTTGCGTCTCCCACCGTCGAAGACGTCTTCCATGAACTGCGCATCGCGGCTCACTAGCACGCGACCGCTCTTCATCTCGTCAAACCGATACGCTTTCTCATGTTCCGAGTACCCGAGAAACCGACAACGCACCGACCGAGCGTCAAACTTGGTGCGTTTCTCCTTCGGGACCGTCACATACGCATGGCAACCGAACACCTTCAGGTTCGCCAACAGCGGTTTCTTCCCCGTCCATACTTGGTGTGGCGACTTGTCGTGGGTGGTGGAGCGTGTCGGACACCGATTCCGGAGGAACGTTGCCGTCACCACCGCTTCACCCCAATACGACTTCGACAGTCCGGCATGTTCCAACATGCAGCGCGCACATTCCACCAACGTCCGGTTCATCCGCTCGGCCACTCCGTTCAGTTGAGGCGTGTACGGCGGAGTGAACTTCTGCACGATACCCCGTTCGCTGCAGAACTTGGCCATTTCACGAGACTTGTACTCGCCACCGTTGTCGCTACGGAGCTGCTTCACACGGAGCGTTCTCACGCGACCACCCGTCTGAGTTTCGGCAAACGCCACAAACTCCGCGAACTTGGCAGCCACCTCCGACTTGTTCCGCAGCAAGTATACTACACAAAAGTGCGAGTACTCGTCGATGAACGTGACGAAGTACCGCTTGCCACTGAACGTCGGCGTTGTCATGGGACCGCAGACGTCACTGTGGATGACTTCCAACAGCTTCTTGGCGCGGTTCGGTGACTTAGGCATATAGCTCACTCGCGTTTGCTTGCCGAGTGCACACCCATCACACAACTCCCACTGCTTCACAGCCGTCATCTTCATCCCAACACCATAACCCTTCTTGACGATGGCGTCTAGACCGCCATGGCCAATGTGACCAAGTCGAAGGTGCCAGAGGTATGACGTGGTGTCCCCTTTGCGTTCCTTCGGACTTGACACATTCGCCTCGTCAGTCATGATAGGCGTCATGCACAACTTGAACAGTCCCTTGCCTTCACTTGCTCCGAGCTTCCACTTGATGTTCTTCGTCTCGGCGAAACACCCGTCGCGCTTGAACGTGACAGGCCCAACATCCTTAGTGAAACGCCCGACCGAAAACAAGTTCCGCGACAACTTGGGAATGTGCCACACACCGGTGAGCACACCCTTCTTGATCCCGCGTGGAGTCTTCATCGACATGACAATGTCGCCACTGCCGACTGCTTGAACCACTCCGTCGTCCGCGAGATGCACGTCCACCGGAGTCATCTTCTTGTAGTTCTTCATGTACTCTTTCGAGTACGTCATGTGCTGCTTCGCACCCGAGTCGACCAGCCAAACTTCACTCGACTTGGTAGCTCCACCACCAACCGAAAACAGGTAGTCGCCGTCGAACTCCTCTTCATCTTCATTCGCCACATTCGCTCGCTGTGGCTTCTGTCGATCCGCGTTCTCGCGAATCCTCACGGGACACTTGGCGATCCAATGACCTTGTTCACCACAGTAGTGACACGCACTGGCTTTTTGCGCTTGTCGTCCCTTGCTCTTCCCATTGCCGCTTGTCATGAACGCTTGACCCCCGTGCGCGGTTCCTTCAGCACCGCCACCTTGTTCCTTGCGCTTCAAGTCTTCATGCAGCAGTCGAGCCGTCACGAGTTCCCACGTCAGCGAGTCAGCTCTCGACTCCAACGCCGTGATGAGGAACTGGTACGACTCGTTCAAACTTGCCAGAAGCGTGATCACCAAGTCGTCCTCACTGACCGGAGCGCCCACTGCGTCGAGCTGTTCCGCCAGCGTCTTGATCTTGTTGATGTGTTCCAAAAGTCAAGGTCGTTTGAGCACTAGATGTCGAAATGCAAAGTGATTGATTTAGGTCCTTAGTTCGCTAACTGCTTGCTACCTCTAAGCCTACTGGATTCTCTCCTGGATACACACTACTGGATTCCTAACTGGATACTGAGTTACCTTAGCCAATCAGAGGCTGCCACGTCGATGCCCATCTTGTACCCACAATCTTGTACCCATGCGACACCGTCCCGTAATCACATGTCTCGCAATCACCTGTCTCGTAATCACGTGAATGCGTGAGTGCCACTGAGTGAAGGTCGTACCAGTGTCTACTGGTACACCGTGGCAGGTCGAGGCGCCTTCTTGACAACACGTACTGCGGGAAATTGGGGCACACGATTGACAAGTGCTGGACCAAGCAGAAGGACGAGAATCGGGGCCCAAGACGCGGCGGCAATGGCAATGGCCGTGGACGCGGGGCCAACAATGCCCAGTGGAGGAACGACGACGCCAGCTACAACTACGACTACGGCTATGATCGAGTGGCGTTCGCGGTCTCACTGGAGTGTGGCATTTCGACGGGCAAGAATGTGTCCGGGTTGTGGGCGGTCGACAGCGGCGCAACGCACCACATCTGCAACGACAAGGCCAAGTTCGCTCATTTGATTGAGCGGAATGAAGGCGAACTTTCGGTGGCCGACGGCAACAAGGCGGCCATCATGGGTGTGGGGACCATCGTGGAACGAGTGGTTCTGCCCAACGGCGACGAGCGCGACATCGAGATCAAGAACGCGCTGTACGTCCCAAGCATGAGCAAGAATCTGCTTTCGGTGCCACAGATCAACAAGAGTGGTCTGTTCCAAGTCGTGTTCGACGGCACCAAGATGCAGATTGCGCACAAGGCCTCCAAGCAAGTAGTGGCGACGGCAAACCTCGTGGATGGACTCTACTGGCTCCAGACGCCTCAGCGATCGGCGAATGCGGCGACCAGTGGGAAGACGGTCGACTTACACGCGCGTATGGGTCACGCTCCGGTCGAGGTGCTTCGCAAGATGGTCGACAACAACATGATCAAGGACGCGAAGGCACCTTCCAAGTCGAGTGGACCAAGCGTGTGTCGCGGCTGTCAGCAAGGGAAAATGGTCCAGAAGCCGTTCCCAAGCAACCGTGACAAGCGTCACTACGACACGTTCGAGCTGCTCCACTTCGACGTGTGCGGCCCCATGGAAGAAGAGTCACTGGGTGGCAGCAAGAATCTGCTGCTGATCGTGGACGAAGCCAGCGGATGCATGAAGGGTTTCTGCCTGCGTGCCAAGTCGGAGAGCGAGGACTGCATCAAGATGTACGTCACGAAGGTGCAGACGCAGTTCGGCAAGAAGGTCAAGTTTGTGCGGCACGACGGAGCCCGTGAGTTCGCGACCAACTCGCTCAAGGCCTTTTACGAAGTCGAAGGCATCGAGCAGCAAACCACGGTTCCGTACGCGCACCAGACCAACGGCACGGCAGAACGCGCCATCCGGACCATCGTCACGATTGGCCGCAGCATGCTGCATCACGCCAAGCTGGACAAGTGTTTCTGGGCTGAGGCGGCCATGACGGCCATCTACGTGAAGAATCGTCTGCCGTCACCCAAGATCGAGCACAAGACTCCGTTCGAGATCGTTTACAAGTCCAAGCCGAGTGTGAAGCACATGCGTGTGTTCGGATGCCAGACGTACATCCTGACGCCGAAGGAAAGACGGCGCAAGTGGGACCCCAAGGCTCGCGCCGGGCTGTTCCTCGGCTACGAAGAAGTGTCCAAGGCGTATCGAGTTTATGACATCGAGGCGGGGCAGGTGGTTATCAGTCGCGATGTCAACTTCGATGAGTCGACCTTTGGACTTTCGACGCATACTTCGGATGAAGACGTCGATGATGCTGTGCTGGACCTGGACGCGCTGGACCTGGACGACAACGATGGACCGCGCCAAACGAGCTTCAAGCAGGCGGGGAAGCGCAAGTACCGACCGAGTGGCGACGACGACACTGCCAGAAGATCGCGCCCCGCTCGCCACCGAGCTGGCTTAGAAGAAGCAAGTGCGCCGGACGTATCCTCCTCGCGCCGAGCCGACCCCGACGAAGAAGAAAAGTCTGGGGACCAAGATGAAGACGACGACTCGACGCCTCCAGTGTTTTGGCGTGCCAGTGCCAACGCTGTGGAAGCAGCAGCCGATCTATCGGAGCCGACGACGTTCCAAGAGGCTGTGAACGGTCCTGATCAAGTGCACTGGCGCAAGGCGATCCGCGCGGAGCTCAAGTCGATGCGACTGCGTGGTGTGTTTCGTGCTGCCAAGTTGCCTAACGGACAACGCGCCATCGGTACCAAGTGGGTGTTCAAGATCAAGCGCAAAGCGGACGGCTCGATCGAGAAGTACAAGGCGCGCCTCGTGGCCAAGGGCTTCAAGCAGAAGTACGGCATTGACTACACCGAGACGTTCTCGCCCGTGGTCAAGTATGTGACGCTGCGCATGGTGATCGCGATTGCCAAGTATTTTGGCTGGCCCCTCGACCAACTCGACGTGGTGACAGCATTCCTGTACGGGATAATGAAGGAGGTGGTCTTCTGCGTGGTTCCGGAAGGCGTCGAACTGGATGGTGACTTCGACTGCCTGGAACTGGTGAAGGCTATCTACGGTCTCAAGCAAGCTTCGCGAGTGTGGAACGAGACCTTCGACGAGTTCGTGTGCTCCATCGGCTTCCAAGTGTCGGCCTTCGATCCGTGCCTCTACATCAAGGTGGTGGACGGTCACTGCGTGCTTGTACTGGTGTACGTGGACGACGTACTGATTACCGGGAGTTCGCCCGAGCTGATCGCACGCACGAAGACCGACCTGAAGACGCGCTTCGAGATGACCGACAGCGGCAAGTGCGCGTTTGTTCTTGGGATCGAGTTGGTGGACGGCCCGGACGGCAGCGTGACCATGTGCCAGCGGCGATACGTGGACGACATCCTGAAGCGCTTCGCCATGGACGAGTGCAAGGCCGTGGTGAGTCCGGTGGACATGAGCACTCGACTTGTTCCAAGCGACGCGGCGACCAAGGTGAACGCTCCGTTTCGCGAAGCTGTTGGTGCTCTGATGCACCTGATGACCGCCACGCGCCCAGACATCGCGTACGCCGTTGGCTATGTATCGCGCTTCATGGAGAACCCCCAAGAGGAACACTGGGTTGCGGTCAAGCGTATCTTTCGCTACCTGCAAGGCACCAAGACGCATGGGATCTGCTTCAAGCCGGGCGACAAGATCGACTTTCGTGGCTACTCGGACGCGGACTGGGCCGGCGACCTCGCCGACCGCAAGTCCACTTCAGGCTACATGTTCATGCTCATGAGTGCGCCTGTGAGCTGGGGAAGCAAGAAGCAATCAAGTGTGTCGCTGTCCACGAGCGAAGCGGAGTACGTCGCGCTCAGCCTGGCGATCCAAGAAGGCAAGTGGATTCATCGCCTGCAATGCGAGATTCTGGCAGCCGCTAATGAGACTGGACCCGAACTCATGATCCGCGAAGACAACCAGTCGTGCATCAAGATGACGAAGAACCCAGTGAACCACGGTCGCGCCAAGCACATCGACATCAAGTACCACCACATCCGCGATGAAGTCAAGCGCGGTGAAGTCAAGCTCCAGTACTGCGAGACTTCTGTGATGCTAGCGGACATCATGACGAAGGCTCTCGCGGGACCACGCCATACGGATCTGACGGTGGCTCTCGGCATTCGTGGGACTTCGCATTGAGGGGGCGTATTGAGGGTTGCTGGTCTTGGGTACTGTGTACCAGTTGTACCCATTAACCGGTTAACCCGAACCGGTCCAATCCGAACCCACGTTGATTATGGTGATTTACGGTAAGTTGTTTACGCCACCGATGATTAGACGAGTAGGATGATTGGATGAACACCGGTGAGTGATGGTTGATTAGATGCACTAGGTGATAGGACGCAGGGTCGCGTGTCTATAACAGTTGGATGTAAGCTCCAACAATTCAATCACTTTCGAATCTTCATTCTACCCCTCAAGTGCCTTCGCTCCGGCCCGCCGTCTGCGACGGCCCTCCCTCCGCTTCGTCCGAGCTTCGTGTCCAAGATCCATACCTTCCATCAACTTCCACACGTGGAAGTTCAAGATGCGCATGGTGCTCGAGGAGCGCGACCTGTGGGAAGTGACGTGCGGAGAGATCAAGCTGGAGCACTGCGCTACGACGCTGGACCAGACGACGTTCAAGAGGAAGTCTCGCAAGGCGCTGGCGATCATCTGTCTCGCGATGGAGGATTCGCAGTTGCCGCTGGTTCGGTCGGCGAAGGATGCGTTCGATGCATGGTCAAGACTGGAAGGACACTTCGAGAAGAAGAGTTTGGCCAACAAGCTCTTCCTTCGTCGACGGTTCTTCACGACGATGATGGCGGAAGGTGATGATGTGTTGGAACACATCAACAAGATCAAGACGCTGGCGGAACAGCTCGACGCAGTGGGCGCTCCGGTCAGTGAGGACGACTTGGTGATCACGCTTCTGGCAAGTTTGAACGAGTCGTACCAGTTCCTCATCACGGCGTTGGAATCGAGAGCTGACTCGCTGACGTGGGAACTCGTGACGGCTCGACTGCTGCATGAAGACTTGAAGCGCAAGGAACAAGGTGGCGGTGCTGAAGGAACCGCGCACGGGGGTCAAGCGTTCATGACAAGCGGCAATGGGAAGAGCAAGGGACGACAAGTGCAGAAAGCCAGTGCGTGTCACTACTGTGGTGAACAAGGTCATTGGATCGCCAAGTGTCCCGTGAGGATTCGCGAGAACGCGGATCGACAGAAGCCACAGCGAGCGAATGTGGCGAATGAAGATGAAGAGGAGTTCGACGGCGACTACCTGTTTTCGGCTGGTGGTGGAGCCACCAAGTCGAGTGAAGTTTGGCTGGTCGACTCGGGTGCGAAGCAGCACATGACGTACTCGAAAGAGTACATGAAGAACTACAAGAAGATGACTCCGGTGGACGTGCATCTCGCGGACGACGGAGTGGTTCAAGCAGTCGGCAGTGGCGACATTGTCATGTCGATGAAGACTCCACGCGGGATCAAGAAGGGTGTGCTCACCGGTGTGTGGCACATTCCCAAGTTGTCGCGGAACTTGTTTTTCGGTCGGGCGTTTCGCTAAGGATGTTGGGCCTGTCACGTTCAAGCGCGACGGGTGTTTCGCCGAGACGAAGAACATCAAGTGGAAGCTCGGAGCAAGTGAAGGCAAGGGACTGTTCAAGTTGTGCATGACGCCTATCATGCCTGACGAGGCGAATGTGTCAAGTCCGAAGGAACGCAAAAGGGACACCACGTCATACCTCTGGCACCTTCGACTTGGTCACATTGGCCATGGCGGTCTAGACGCCATCGTCAAGAAGGGTTATAGTGTTGGGATGAAGATGACGGCTGTGAAGCAGTGGGAGTTGTGTGATGGGTGTGCACTCGGCAAGCAAACGCGAGTGAGCTATATGCCTAAGTCACCGAACCGCGCCAAGAAGCTGTTGGAAGTCATCCACAGTGACGTCTGCGGTCCCATGACAACGCCGACGTTCAGTGGCAAGCGGTACCTCGTCACGTTCATCGACGAGTACTCGCACTTTTGTGTGGTATACTTGCTGCGGAACAAGTCGGAGGTGGCTGCCAAGTTCGCGGAGTTTGTGGCGTTTGCCGAAACTCAGACGGGTGGTCGCGTGAGAACGCTCCGTGTGAAGCAGCTCCGTAGCGACAACGGTGGCGAGTACAAGTCTCGTGAAATGGCCAAGTTCTGCAGCGAACGGGGTATCGTGCAGAAGTTCACTCCGCCGTACACGCCTCAACTGAACGGAGTGGCCGAGCGGATGAACCGGACGTTGGTGAAATGTGCGCGCTGCATGTTGGAACATGCCGGACTGTCGAAGTCGTATTGGGGTGAAGCAGTGGTGACGGCAACGTTCCTCCGGAATCGGTGTCCGACACGCTCCACCACCCACGACAAGTCGCCACACCAAGTATGGACGGGAAAGAAACCGCTGTTGGCGAACCTAAAGGTGTTCGGTTGCCATGCGTATGTGACGGTCCCGAAGGAGAAACGCACCAAGTTTGACGCTCGGTCGGTGCGTTGTCGGTTTCTCGGGTACTCGGAACATGAGAAAGCGTATCGGTTTGACGAGATGAAGAGCGGTCGCGTGCTAGTGAGCCGCGATGCGCAGTTCATGGAAGACGTCTTCGACGGTGGGAGACGCAAGTTGGATCAAGAAGAAGCGGTGGAGATCCCAAGGTCCAAGCGGCACAGTCGGCAACAAACGCTGGACGAGATGTCAGCCATCGCAAAAGAAGAAGGCTTCGACGCGGCCTTCGTTGTGGATTCAGTGGGAGAAATGCCGACTACGTTCGTATCGGCGATGGAATCCTGCAACTCGGCCAAGTGGAAAGAAGCGTGCGACTCGGAGATCAACTCTCTTCGCAAGAACGAGACGTGGGTGTTGGTGCCATTACCGAAGGGACGCAAGGCGATCGGCTGCAGATGGGTGTTTCGGATCAAGGAAAACCAGGCTGGAGACATCGAGCGGTTCAAGGCGCGTCTGGTGGCCAAGGGATTCTTGCAGAAGTTCGGCATCGACTATGAAGAGACGTTCGCGCCGGTGGCCAAGTTCACGTCCATTAGGATCTTGCTCAGTCTGGCGGCCAAATACAATCTCACGGTGCACCAGATGGATGTGAATGTTGTCAAGAAGGCGCCTCGACCTGCCACGGTGTACCAGTAGACACTGGTACGACCTTCACTCAGTGGCACTCACGCATTCACGTGATTACGAGACAGGTGATTGCGAGACATGTGATTACGGGACGGTGTCGCATGGGTACAAGATTGTGGGTACAAGATGGGCATCGACGTGGCAGCCTCTGATTGGCTAAGGTAACTCAGTATCCAGTTAGGAATCCAGTAGTATGTATCGAGGAGAGAATCTAGTAGGCTTAGAGGTAGCAAGCAGTTAGCGAACTAAGGACCTAAATCAATCACTTTGCATTTCGACATCTAGTGCTCAAACGACCTTGACTTTTGGTTATGAGCCCAAGCCCCGCATTCCCTGCTGAAGACTCCGACTACGCTTTCGCCATGGACACCACCTCGACCACGACCTCCCGTATCAACAAGTTCGACGGAACCAACTTCCACACGTGGAAGTTCAAGATGCGCATGGTGCTCGAGGAGCGCGACCTGTGGGAAGTGACGTGCGGAGAGATCAAGCTGGAGCACTGCGCTACGACGCTGGACCAGACGACGTTCAAGAGGAAGTCTCGCAAGGCGCTGGCGATCATCTGTCTCGCGATGGAGGATTCGCAGTTGCCGCTGGTTCGGTCGGCGAAGGATGCGTTCGATGCATGGTCAAGACTGGAAGGACACTTCGAGAAGAAGAGTTTGGCCAACAAGCTCTTCCTTCGTCGACGGTTCTTCACGACGATGATGGCGGAAGGTGATGATGTGTTGGAACACATCAACAAGATCAAGACGCTGGCGGAACAGCTCGACGCAGTGGGCGCTCCGGTCAGTGAGGACGACTTGGTGATCACGCTTCTGGCAAGTTTGAACGAGTCGTACCAGTTCCTCATCACGGCGTTGGAGTCGAGAGCTGACTCGCTGACGTGGGAACTCGTGACGGCTCGACTGCTGCATGAAGACTTGAAGCGCAAGGAACAAGGTGGCGGTGCTGAAGGAACCGCGCACGGGGGTCAAGCGTTCATGACAAGCGGCAATGGGAAGAGCAAGGGACGACAAGCGCAGAAAGCCAGTGCATGTCACTACTGTGGTGAACAAGGTCATTGGATCGCCAAGTGTCCCGTGAGGATTCGCGAGAACGCGGATCGACAGAAGCCACAGCGAGCGAATGTGGCGAATGAAGATGAAGAGGAGTTCGACGGCGACTACCTGTTTTCGGTTGGTGGTGGAGCCACCAAGTCGAGTGAAGTTTGGCTGGTCGACTCGGGTGCGACGCAGCACATGACTGATGGAAGGTATGGATCTTGGACACGAAGCTTGGACGAAGCGGAGGGAGGGACGTCGCAGACGGCGGGACCGGAGCGAAGGCACTTGAGGGGTAGAATGAAGATTCGAAAGTGATTGAATTGTTGGAGCTTACATCCTACTGTTATAGACACGCGACCCTGCGTCCTATCACCTAGTGCATCTAATCAACCATCACTCACCGGTGTTCATCCAATCATCCTACTCGTCTAATCATCGGTGGCGTAAACAACTTACCGTAATCACCATAATCAACGTGGGTTCGGATTGGACCGGTTCGGGTTAACCGGTTAATGGGTACAACTGGTACACAGTACCCAAGACCAGCAACCCTCAATACGCCCCCTCAATGCGAAGTCCCACGAATGCCGAGAGCCACCGTCAGATCCGTATGGCGTGGTCCCGCGAGAGCCTTCGTCATGATGTCCGCTAGCATCACAGAAGTCTCGCAGTACTGGAGCTTGACTTCACCGCGCTTGACTTCATCGCGGATGTGGTGGTACTTGATGTCGATGTGCTTGGCGCGACCGTGGTTCACTGGGTTCTTCGTCATCTTGATGCACGACTGGTTGTCTTCGCGGATCATGAGTTCGGGTCCAGTCTCATTAGCGGCTGCCAGAATCTCGCATTGCAGGCGATGAATCCACTTGCCTTCTTGGATCGCCAGGCTGAGCGCGACGTACTCCGCTTCGCTCGTGGACAGCGACACACTTGATTGCTTCTTGCTTCCCCAGCTCACAGGCGCACTCATGAGCATGAACATGTAGCCTGAAGTGGACTTGCGGTCGGCGAGGTCGCCGGCCCAGTCCGCGTCCGAGTAGCCACGAAAGTCGATCTTGTCGCCCGGCTTGAAGCAGATCCCATGCGTCTTGGTGCCTTGCAGGTAGCGAAAGATACGCTTGACCGCAACCCAGTGTTCCTCTTGGGGGTTCTCCATGAAGCGCGATACATAGCCAACGGCGTACGCGATGTCTGGGCGCGTGGCGGTCATCAGGTGCATCAGAGCACCAACAGCTTCGCGAAACGGAGCGTTCACCTTGGTCGCCGCGTCGCTTGGAACAAGTCGAGTGCTCATGTCCACCGGACTCACCACGGCCTTGCACTCGTCCATGGCGAAGCGCTTCAGGATGTCGTCCACGTATCGCCGCTGGCACATGGTCACGCTGCCGTCCGGGCCGTCCACCAACTCGATCCCAAGAACAAACGCGCACTTGCCGCTGTCGGTCATCTCGAAGCGCGTCTTCAGGTCGGTCTTCGTGCGTGCGATCAGCTCGGGCGAACTCCCGGTAATCAGTACGTCGTCCACGTACACCAGTACAAGCACGCAGTGACCGTCCACCACCTTGATGTAGAGGCACGGATCGAAGGCCGACACTTGGAAGCCGATGGAGCACACGAACTCGTCGAAGGTCTCGTTCCACACTCGCGAAGCTTGCTTGAGACCGTAGATAGCCTTCACCAGTTCCAGGCAGTCGAAGTCACCATCCAGTTCGACGCCTTCCGGAACCACGCAGAAGACCACCTCCTTCATTATCCCGTACAGGAATGCTGTCACCACGTCGAGTTGGTCGAGGGGCCAGCCAAAATACTTGGCAATCGCGATCACCATGCGCAGCGTCACATACTTGACCACGGGCGAGAACGTCTCGGTGTAGTCAATGCCGTACTTCTGCTTGAAGCCCTTGGCCACGAGGCGCGCCTTGTACTTCTCGATCGAGCCGTCCGCTTTGCGCTTGATCTTGAACACCCACTTGGTACCGATGGCGCGTTGTCCGTTAGGCAACTTGGCAGCACGAAACACACCACGCAGTCGCATCGACTTGAGCTCCGCGCGGATCGCTTTGCGCCAGTGCACTTGATCAGGACCGTTCACAGCCTCTTGGAACGTCGTCGGCTCCGATAGATCGGCTGCTGCTTCCACAGCGTTGGCACTGGCACGCCAAAACACTGGAGGCGTCGAGTCGTCGTCTTCATCTTGGTCCCCAGACTTTTCTTCTTCGTCGGGGTCGGCTCGGCGCGAGGAGGATACGTCCGGCGCACTTGCTTCTTCTAAGCCAGCTCGGTGGCGAGCGGGGCGCGATCTTCTGGCAGTGTCGTCGTCGCCACTCGGTCGGTACTTGCGCTTCCCCGCCTACTTGAAGCTCGTTTGGCGCGGTCCATCGTTGTCGTCCAGGTCCAGCGCGTCCAGGTCCAGCACAGCATCATCGACGTCTTCATCCGAAGTATGCGTCGAAAGTCCAAAGGTCGACTCATCGAAGTTGACATCGCGACTGATAACCACCTGCCCCGCCTCGATGTCATAAACTCGATACGCCTTGGCTACCTCTAAGCCTACTGGATTCTCTCCTGGATACACACTACTGGATTCCTAACTGGATACTGAGTTACCTTAGCCAATCAGAGGCTGCCACGTCGACGCCCATCTTGTACCCACAATCTTGTACCCATGCGACACCGTCCCGTAATCACATGTCTCGCAATCACCTGTCTCGTAATCACGTGAATGCGTGAGTGCCACTGAATGAAGGTCGTACCAGTGTCTACTGGTACACCGTGGCAGGTCGAGGCGCCTTCTAGACAACACTCCCACTCGACTCGGCCGTAGTTATGCCTTGAGCTCTGAGCCCTTGGATACCGAGCTTGCTCCGTAGGAAGTCGAACTGCACAGCGGTGATCGGCTTGGTCATCAGGTCTGCCAGCATGTCCTTGGTCGAACAGTACTCCAACACCACTTGGCCGTCTTCTACCTTCTCACGCACGAAGTGGTAGCGAATGTCGATGTGCTTGGTGCGCTTGTGGAACTCCGGGTTCTTGGCCAACGCGATGGAGCCTTGGTTGTCCTCGTAGATCTTGACAGCCGACTTGGTCTCCATCTCGCCGATCTCACACAGAAATGCCTTGAGCCAAATAGCCTCCTACGTAGCCTCCGTCAACGCCATGTACTCGGCCTCCGTCGACGATAGCGCCACCGTCCGCTGCTTCTTGCTTCTCCAGCTGATGCATCCGCCGTTCATCATGAACGCGTAGCCGCTTGTACTCCGTCGAGTCTCGATGTCGCCGGCCCAGTCCGCATCCGAATAGCCTTGGAGTCCGTCCTCGCTGCCAGCTTGAAACTCGATGCCATGCGTCTTCGTGCCTTGGATGTAGCGGAACACCCTCTTGAGCGCTTGCCAGTGTGTCGGACACGGATCCGCGGCGAACTGGCTGAGAACTCCCACTGCGGCTGCGAGGTCCGGTCGAGTCCCCACCATCAGGTACATCAAACACCCGACGGCATTCCGGTACGGCACCTTCGCCATGGTCTCTTCGTGCTTGCAACCTCCTTCGCACATGACCTTGGCCAACTTGAGTCCCGGGTCTTGTGGTGTCTTGACCGGGTTGCTCTTCTCCATGCTGAACTTCTCCAGGATGTCCTTCGCAAACTTGGTCTGTCGCACCGACACATTTCCGGTCTTGGGATCTTGGTCGATTTCCATGCCGAGGAAGTACTTGAGCTGACCTGTTGTCAAGAAGGCGCCTCGACCTGCCACGGTGTACCAGTAGACACTGGTACGACCTTCACTCAGTGGCACTCACGCATTCGCGTGATTACGAGACAGGTGATTGCGAGACATGTGATTACGGGACGGTGTCGCATGGGTACAAGATTGTGGGTACAAGATGGGCATCGACGTGGCAGCCTCTGATTGGCTAAGGTAACTCAGTATCCAGTTAGGAATCCAGTAGTGTGTATCCAGGAGAGAATCCAGTAGGCTTAGAGGTAGCAATCAGTTAGCGAACTAAGGACCTAAATCAATCACTTTGCATTTCGACATCTAGTGCTCAAACGACCTTGACTTTTGGTTATGAGCCCAAGCCCCGTATTCCCTGCTGAAGACTCCGACTACGCTTTCGCCATGGACACCACCTCGACCACGACCTCCCGTATCAACAAGTTCGACGGAACCAACTTCCACACGTGGAAGTTCAAGATGCGCATGGTGCTCGAGGAGCGCGACCTGTGGGAAGTGACGTGCGGAGAGATCAAGCTGGAGCACTGCGCTACGACGCTGGACCAGACGACGTTCAAGAGGAAGTCTCGCAAGGCGCTGGCGATCATCTGTCTCGCGATGGAGGATTCGCAGTTGCCGCTGGTTCGGTCGGCGAAGGATGCGTTCGATGCATGGTCAAGACTGGAAGGACACTTCGAGAAGAAGAGTTTGGCCAACAAGCTCTTCCTTCGTCGACGGTTCTTCACGACGATGATGGCGGAAGGTGATGATGTGTTGGAACACATCAACAAGATCAAGACGCTGGCGGAACAGCTCGACGCAGTGGGCGCTCCGGTCAGTGAGGACGACTTGGTGATCACGCTTCTGGCAAGTTTGAACGAGTCGTACCAGTTCCTCATCACGGCGTTGGAGTCGAGAGCTGACTCGCTGACGTGGGAACTCGTGACGGCTCGACTGCTGCATGAAGACTTGAAGCGCAAGGAACAAGGTGGCGGTGCTGAAGGAACCGCGCACGGGGGTCAAGCGTTCATGACAAGCGGCAATGGGAAGAGCAAGGGACGACAAGCGCAAAAAGCCAGTGCGTGTCACTACTGTGGTGAACAAGGTCATTGGATCGCCAAGTGTCCCGTGAGGATTCGCGAGAACGCGGATCGACAGAAGCCACAGCGAGCGAATGTGGCGAATGAAGATGAAGAGGAGTTCGACGGCGACTACCTGTTTTCGGTTGGTGGTGGAGCCACCAAGTCGAGTGAAGTTTGGCTGGTCGACTCGGGTGCGACGCAGCACATGACGTACTCGAAAGAGTACATGAAGAACTACAAGAAGATGACTCCGGTGGACGTGCATCTCGCGGACGACGGAGTGGTTCAAGCAGTCGGCAGTGGCGACATTGTCATGTCGATGAAGACTCCACGCGGGATCAAGAAGGGTGTGCTCACCGGTGTGTGGCACATTCCCAAGTTGTCGCGGAACTTGTTTTCGGTCGGGCGTTTCACTAAGGATGTTGGGCCTGTCACGTTCAAGCGCGACGGGTGTTTCGCCGAGACGAAGAACATCAAGTGGAAGCTCGGAGCAAGTGAAGGCAAGGGACTGTTCAAGTTGTGCATGACGCCTATCATGCCTGACGAAGCGAATGTGTCAAGTCCGAAGGAACGCAAAAGGGACACCACGTCATACCTCTGGCACCTTCGACTTGGTCACATTGGCCATGGCGGTCTAGACGCCATCGTCAAGAAGGGTTATGGTGTTGGGATGAAGATGACGGCTGTGAAGCAGTGGGAGTTGTGTGATGGGTGTGCACTCGGCAAGCAAACGCGAGTGAGCTATATGCCTAAGTCACCGAACCGCGCCAAGAAGCTGTTGGAAGTCATCCACAGTGACGTCTGCGGTCCCATGACAACGCCGACGTTCAGTGGCAAGCGGTACTTCGTCACGTTCATCGACGAGTACTCGCACTTTTGTGTAGTATACTTGCTGCGGAACAAGTCGGAGGTAGTTCGCGGAGTTTGTGGCGTTTGCCGAAACTCAGACGGGTGGTCGCGTGAGAACGCTCCGTGTGAAGCAGCTCCGTAGCGACAACGGTGGCGAGTACAAGTCTCGTGAAATGGCCAAGTTCTGCAGCGAACGGGGTATCGTGCAGAAGTTCACTCCGCCGTACACGCCTCAACTGAACGGAGTGGCCGAGCGGATGAACCGGACGTTGGTGGAATGTGCGCGCTGCATGTTGGAACATGCCGGACTGTCGAAGTCGTATTGGGGTGAAGCAGTGGTGACGGCAACGTTCCTCCGGAATCGGTGTCCGACACGCTCCACCACCCACGACAAGTCGCCACACCAAGTATGGACGGGAAAGAAACCGCTGTTGGCGAACCTAAAGGTGTTCGGTTGCCATGCGTATGTGACGGTCCCGAAGGAGAAACGCACCAAGTTTGACGCTCGGTCGGTGCGTTGTCGGTTTCTCGGGTACTCGGAACATGAGAAAGCGTATCGGTTTGACGAGATGAAGAGCGGTCGCGTGCTAGTGAGCCGCGATGCGCAGTTCATGGAAGACGTCTTCGACGGTGGGAGACGCAAGTTGGATCAAGAAGAAGCGGTCGTGGAACTTCGAGAAGAAGTTGGCACGGACCAAGAAGCATCGTCCGGATCGGAAGAGGACGACGAAGAAGAAGCTGCGCGGGACGAAGACTTCGAACCCGGCAGCAAGCGGCACCAGCGGACGCGGTCGTTGGAGGAAGCGGTGGAGATCCCATGGTCCAAGCGGCACAGTCGGCAACAAACGCTGGACGAGATGTCAGCCATCGCGAAAGAAGAAGGCTTCGACGCGGCCTTCGTTGTGGATTCAGTGGGAGAAATGCCGACTACGTTCGTATCGGCGATGGAATCCTGCAACTCGGCCAAGTGGAAAGAAGCGTGCGACTCGGAGATCAACTCTCTTCGCAAGAACGAGACGTGGGTGTTGGTGCCATTGCCGAAGGGACGCAAGGCGATCGGCTGCAGATGGGTGTTTCGGATCAAGGAAAACCAGGCTGGAGACATCGAGCGGTTCAAGGCGCGTCTGGTGGCCAAGGGATACTTGCAGAAGTTCGGCATCGACTATGAAGAGACTTTCGCGCCGGTGGCCAAGTTCACGTCCATTAGGATCTTGCTCAGTCTGGCGGCCAAGTACAATCTCACGGTGCACCAGATGGATGTGAAGACGGCGTTCCTGAACGGCTGGCTGGACGAAGACATCTACATGGTGCAGCCGGACGGCTACGTTGACGAGGCGCATCCGGACTTCGTGTGCAAGCTCAAGCGTTCGCTTTACGGTCTGAAGCAGTCGCCGCGGATGTGGAACCAGACCATCGACAAGTTCATGCTGGAGCTGGGGTTCAAGAAGTGTGAGGCGGATCACTGCATCTACGTCAAGCGCAATGACCAAGACATGATCTTCGTGGCGCTGTACGTGGACGACTTGATCCTGGCAAGCAACAACGACGACCTGCTCAAGTCGACCAAGGAGGCGCTCAGCGTGCGGTTTGAGATGACGGACATGGGTCAGCTCAAGTACTTCCTCGGCATGGAAATCGACCAAGATCCCAAGACCGGAAATGTGTCGGTGCGACAGACCAAGTTTGCGAAGGACATCCTGGAGAAGTTCAGCATGGAGAAGAGCAACCCGGTCAAGACACCACAAGACCCGGGACTCAAGTTGACCAAGGTCATGTGCGAAGGAGGTTGCAAGCACGAAGAGACCATGGCGAAGGTGCCGTACCGGAATGCCGTCGGGTGTTTGATGTACCTGATGGTGGGGACTCGACCGGACCTCGCAGCCGCAGTGGGAGTTCTCAGCCAGTTCGCCGCGGATCCGTGTCCGACACACTGGCAAGCGCTCAAGAGGGTGTTCCGCTACATCCAAGGCACGAAGACGCATGGCATCGAGTTTCAAGCTGGCAGCGAGGACGGACTCCAAGGCTATTCGGATGCGGACTGGGCCGGCGACATCGAGACTCGACGGAGTACAAGCGGCTACGCGTTCATGATGAACGGCGGATGCATCAGCTGGAGAAGCAAGAAGCAGCGGACGGTGGCGCTATCGTCGACGGAGGCCGAGTACATGGCGTTGACGGAGGCTATGCAGGAGGCTATTTGGCTCAAGGCATTTCTGTGTGAGATCGGCGAGATGGAGACCAAGTCGGCTGTCAAGATCTACGAGGACAACCAAGGCTCCATCGCGTTGGCCAAGAACCCGGAGTTCCACAAGCGCACCAAGCACATCGACATTCGCTACCACTTCGTGCGTGAGAAGGTAGAAGACGGCCAAGTGGTGTTGGAGTACTGTTCGACCAAGGACATGCTGGCAGACCTGATGACCAAGCCGATCACCGCTGTGCAGTTCGACTTCCTACGGAGCAAGCTCGGTATCCAAGGGCTCAGAGCTCAAGGCATAACTACGGCCGAGTCGAGTGGGAGTGTTGTCAAGAAGGCGCCTCGACCTGCCACGGTGTACCAGTAGACACTGGTACGACCTTCACTCAGTGGCACTCACGCATTCGCGTGATTACGAGACAGGTGATTGCGAGACATGTGATTACGGGACGGTGTCGCATGGGTACAAGATTGTGGGTACAAGATGGGCATCGACGTGGCAGCCTCTGATTGGCTAAGGTAACTCAGTATCCAGTTAGGAATCCAGTAGTGTGTATCCAGGAGAGAATCCAGTAGGCTTAGAGGTAGCAAGCAGTTAGCGAACTAAGGACCTAAATCAATCACTTTGCATTTCGACATCTAGTGCTCAAACGACCTTGACTTTTTGACCCATGTCCGTCATCTCAAACCGCACGCTGAGCGCCTCCTTGGTCGACTTGAGCAGGTCGTCGTTGTTGCTTGCCAGGATCAAGTCGTCCACGTACAGCGCCACGAAGATCATGTCTTGGTCATTGCGCTTGACGTAGATGCAGTGATCCGCCTCACACTTCTTGAACCCCAGCTCCAGCATGAACTTGTCGATGGTCTGGTTCCACATCCGCGGCGACTGCTTCAGACCGTAAAGCGAACGCTTGAGCTTGCACACGAAGTCCGGGTGCGCCTCGTCAACGTAGCCGTCCGGCTGCATCATGTAGATGTCTTCGTCCAGCCAGCCGTTCAGGAACGCCGTCTTCACATCCATCTGGTGCACCGTGAGATTGTACTTGGCCGCCAGACTGAGCAAGATCCTAATGGACGTGAACTTGGCCACCGGCGCGAAAGTCTCTTCATAGTCGATGCCAAACTTCTGCAAGAATCCCTTGGCCACCAGACGCGCCTTGAACCGCTCGATGTCTCCAGCCTGGTTTTCCTTGATCCGAAACACCCATCTGCAGCCGATCGCCTTGCGTCCCTTCGGCAATGGCACCAACACCCACGTCTCGTTCTTGCGAAGAGAGTTGATCTCCGAGTCGCACGCTTCTTTCCACTTGGCCGAGTTGCAGGATTCCATCGCCGATACGAACGTAGTCGGCATTTCTCCCACTGAATCCACAACGAAGGCCGCGTCGAAGCCTTCTTCTTTTGCGATGGCTGACATCTCGTCCAGCGTTTGTTGCCGACTGTGCCGCTTGGACCTTGGGATCTCCACCGCTTCTTCTTGATCCAACTTGCGTCTCCCACCGTCGAAGACGTCTTCCATGAACTGCGCATCGCGGCTCACTAGCACGCGACCGCTCTTCATCTCGTCAAACCGATACGCTTTCTCATGTTCCGAGTACCCGAGAAACCGACAACGCACCGACCGAGCGTCAAACTTGGTGCGTTTCTCCTTCGGGACCGTCACATACGCATGGCAACCGAACACCTTTAGGTTCGCCAACAGCGGTTTCTTTCCCGTCCATACTTGGTGTGGCGACTTGTCGTGGGTGGTGGAGCGTGTCGGACACCGATTCCGGAGGAACGTTGCCGTCACCACTGCTTCACCCCAATACGACTTCGACAGTCCGGCATGTTCCAACATGCAGCGCGCACATTTCACCAACGTCCGGTTCATCCGCTCGGCCACTCCGTTCAGTTGAGGCGTGTACGGCGGAGTGAACTTCTGCACGATACCCCGTTCGCTGCAGAACTTGGCCATTTCACGAGACTTGTACTCGCCACCGTTGTCGCTACGGAGCTGCTTCACACGGAGCGTTCTCACGCGACCACCCGTCTGAGTTTCGGCAAACGCCACAAACTCCGCGAACTTGGCAGCCACCTCCGACTTGTTCCGCAGCAAGTATACCACACAAAAGTGCGAGTACTCGTCGATGAACGTGACGAAGTACCGCTTGCCACTAAACGTCGGCGTTTTCATGGGACCACAGACGTCACTGTGGATGACTTCCAACAGCTTCTTGGCGCGGTTCGGTGACTTAGGCATATAGCTCACTCGCGTTTGCTTGCCGAGTGCACACCCATCACACAACTCCCACTGCTTCACAGCCGTCATCTTCATCCCAACACCATAACCCTTCTTGACGATGGCGTCTAGACCGCCATGGCCAATGTGACCAAGTCGAAGGTGCCAGAGGTATGACGTGGTGTCCCTTTTGCGTTCCTTCGGACTTGACACATTCGCTTCGTCAGGCATGATAGGCGTCATGCACAACTTGAACAGTCCCTTGCCTTCACTTGCTCCGAGCTTCCACTTGATGTTCTTCGTCTCGGCGAAACACCCGTCGCGCTTGAACGTGACAGGCCCAACATCCTTAGTGAAACGCCCGACCGAAAACAAGTTCCGCGACAACTTGGGAATGTGCCACACACCGGTGAGCACACCCTTCTTGATCCCGCGTGGAGTCTTCATCGACATGACAATGTCGCCACTGCCGACTGCTTGAACCACTCCGTCGTCCGCGAGATGCACGTCCACCGGAGTCATCTTCTTGTAGTTCTTCATGTACTCTTTCGAGTACGTCATGTGCTGCGTCGCACCCGAGTCGACCAGCCAAACTTCACTCGACTTGGTGGCTCCACCACCAACCGAAAACAGGTAGTCGCCGTCGAACTCCTCTTCATCTTCATTCGCCACATTCGCTCGCTGTGGCTTCTGTCGATCCGCGTTCTCGCGAATCCTCACGGGACACTTGGCGATCCAATGACCTTGTTCACCACAGTAGTGACACGCACTGGCTTTCTGCGCTTGTCGTCCCTTGCTCTTCCCATTACCGCTTGTCATGAACGCTTGACCCCCGTGCGCGGTTCCTTCAGCACCGCCACCTTGTTCCTTGCGCTTCAAGTCTTCATGCAGCAGTCGAGCCGTCACGAGTTCCCACGTCAGCGAGTCAGCTCTCGACTCCAACGCCGTGATGAGGAACTGGTACGACTCGTTCAAACTTGCCAGAAGCGTGATCACCAAGTCGTCCTCACTGACCGGAGCGCCCACTGCGTCGAGCTGTTCCGCCAGCGTCTTGATCTTGTTGATGTGTTCCAAAAGTCAAGGTCGTTTGAGCACTAGATGTCGAAATGCAAAGTGATTGATTTAGGTCCTTAGTTCGCTAACTGATTGCTACCTCTAAGCCTACTGGATTCTCTCCTGGATACACACTACTGGATTCCTAACTGGATACTGAGTTACCTTAACCAATCAGAGGCTGCCACGTCGATGCCCATCTTGTACCCACAATCTTGTACCCATGCGACACCGTCCCGTAATCACATGTCTCGCAATCACCTGTCTCGTAATCACGTGAATGCGTGAGTGCCACTGAGTGAAGGTCGTACCAGTGTCTACTGGTACACCGTGGCAGGTCGAGGCGCCTTCTTGACAACAGCTTGGACTTGTAAACGATCTCGAACGGAGTCTTGTGTTCGATCTTGGGTGATGGCAGACGATTCTTCACGTAGATGGCTGTCATGGCCGCCTCAGCCCAGAAGCTCTTGTCCAGCTTGGCGTGATGCAGCATGCTGCGGCCAATCGTGACGATGGTCCGGATGGCGCGTTCTGCCGTGCCGTTGGTCTGGTGCGCGTACGGAACCGTGGTTTGCTGCTCGATGCCTTCGACTTCGTAGAAGGCCTTGAGCGAGTTGGTCGCAAACTCACGAGCTCCGTCGTGCCACACAAACTTGACCTTCTTGCCGAACTGCGTCTGCACCTTCGTGACGTACATCTTGATACAGTCCTCGCTCTCCGACTTGGCACGCAGGCAGAACCCCTTCATGCATCCGCTGGCTTCGTCCACGATCAGCAGCAGATACTTGCTGCCACCCAGTGACTCTTCTTCCATGGGGCCGCACACGTCGAAGTGGAGCAGCTCGAACGTGTCGTAGTGACGCTTGTCACGGTTGCTTGGGAACGGCTTCTGGACCATTTTCCCTTGCTGGCAGCCGCGACACACGCTTGGTCCACTCGACTTGGAAGGTGCCTTCGCGTCCTTGATCATGTTGTTGTCGACCATCTTGCGAAGCACCTCCACCGGAGCGTGACCCATACGCGCGTGTAAATCGACCGTCTTCCCACTGGTCGCCGCATTCGCCGATCGCTGAGGCGTCTGGAGCCAGTAGAGTCCATCCACGAGGTTTGCCGTCGCCACCACTTGCTTGGAGCCCTTGTGCGCAATCTGCATCTTGGTGCCGTCGAACACGACTTGGAACAGACCACTCTTGTTGATCTGTGGCACCGAAAGTAGATTCTTGCTCATGCTTGGGACGTACAGCGCGTTCTTGATCTCGATGTCGCGCTCGTCGCCGTTGGGCAGAACCACTCGTTCCACGATGGTCCCCACACCCATGATGGCCGCCTTGTTGCCGTCGGCCACCGAAAGTTCGCCTTCGTTCCGCTCAATCAAATGGGCGAACTTGGCCTTGTCGTTGCAGATGTGGTGCGTTGCGCCGCTGTCGACCGCCCACATCCCGGATACATTCTTGCCCGTCGAAATACCACACTCCAGTGAGACCGCGAACGCCACTCGATCATAGCCGTAGTCGTAGTTGTAGCTGGCGTCGTCGTTCCTCCACTGGGCATTGTTGGCCCCGCGTCCACGGCCATTGCCATTGCCGCCGCGTCTTGGGCCCCGATTCTCGTCCTTCTGCTTGGTCCAGCACTTGTCAATCGTGTGCCCCAATTTCCCGCAGTACGTGCATTGGCGAGACTCTCGGTCGGTGCTGAACGCCTTGGCCGCGTCCTCCGTTTTCACCGTCGCCGTCTTCTCGCCTTGTCTCTTGATGTGCTCATTCGTCAGCACCTTCACGACGTTTTGCGATCGTAGTTCAGCGCTGCTCATCTCCAAGTTCAGCACGACGTTCTCGTAGCTCTTGGGGAGGCTGCGCAACAGGCAGATCGCCACGTCCTCATCCTCCATCTTGGCGCCGGTGCTGCTGAGCTTGGCGCTGATGTTGAGGACCTCGTTGCAATGATGCAAGACGTTGCCGCCTTCCGACATCTCCATGCTGAAGAGTTGGCGCTTCAGGTAGATGCGTCCAGCCTTCTGCGAACCACCGTACAGCGTCTTCAGGCGCGTCCACGCAACCCACGCTTCCTCGCAGTCGTCGACCACATGGTGGTAGTCCGCGTCCATGTGAAGCAACATCAGTCCGAACGCGATGTTGCTCGACTTGACGTAGTCGTCCTTGGCCCGCGAGTCCGTGAAGCTCGGCGTCGTCTCGCGGTTCACGACATGCCACGTCGACTTGGTCAGGAACACGCCACGCATGTAGCGGTTCCACGTCGCGTAGTTGTCCCCGTTGAACTTGTCAATGGAGACCTTGGTCGAGGCGTCTTGGGCAGAGGACATGGTGCTTGGGCTCATAACCTGATGGAAGGTATGGATCTTGGACACGAAGGTCGGACGAAGCGGAGGGAGGGACGTCGCAGACGGCGGGACCGGAGCGAAGGCACTTGAGGGGTAGAATGAAGATTCGAAAGTGATTGAATTGTTGGAGCTTACACCCTACTGTTATAGACACGCGACCCTGCGTCCTATCATCTAGTGCATCTAATCAACCATCACTCACCGGTGTTCATCCAATCATCCTACTCGTCTAATCATCGGTGGCGTAAACAACTTACCGTAATCACCATAATTAACGTGGGTTCGGATTGGACCGGTTCGGGTTAACCGGTTAATGGGTACAACTGGTACACAGTACCCAAGACCAGCAACCCTCAATAAGCGAATGTGGCGAATGAAGATGAAGAGGAGTTCGACAGCGACTACCTGTTTTCGGTTGGTGGTGGAGCCACCAAGTCGAGTGAAGTTTGGCTGGTCGACTCGGGTGCGACGCAGCACATGACGTACTCGAAAGAGTACATGAAGAACTACAAGAAGATGACTCCGGTGGGCGTGCATCTCGCGGACGACGGAGTGGTTCAAGCAGTCGGCAGTGGCGACATTGTCATGTCGATGAAGACTCCACGCGGGATCAAGAAGGGTGTGCTCACCGGTGTGTGGCACATTCCCAAGTTGTCGCGGAACTTGTTTTCGGTCGGGCGTTTCACTAAGGATGTTGGGCCTGTCACGTTCAAGCGCGACGGGTGTTTCGCCGAGACGAAGAACATCAAGTGGAAGCTCGGAGCAAGTGAAGGCAAGGGACTGTTCAAGTTGTGCATGACGCCTATCATGCCTGACGAAGCGAATGTGTCAAGTCCGAAGGAACGCAAAAGGGACACCACGTCATACCTCTGGCACCTTCGACTTGGTCACATTGGCCATGGCGGTCTAGACGCCATCGTCAAGAAGGGTTATGGTGTTGGGATGAAGATGACGGCTGTGAAGCAGTGGGAGTTGTGTGATGGGTGTGCACTCGGCAAGCAAACGCGAGTGAGCTATATGCCTAAGTCACCGAACCGCGCCAAGAAGCTGTTGGAAGTCATCCACAGTGACGTCTGCGGTCCCATGAAAACGCCGACGTTCAGTGGCAAGCGGTACTTCGTCACGTTCATCGACGAGTACTCGCACTTTTGTGTGGTATACTTGCTGCGGAACAAGTCGGAGGTGGCTGCCAAGTTCGCGGAGTTTGTGGCGTTTGCCGAAACTCAGACGGGTGGTCGCGTGAGAACGCTCCGTGTGAAGCAGCTCCTGATGGAAGGTATGGATCTTGGACACGAAGCTCGGACGAAGCGGAGGGAGGGACGTCGCAGACGGCGGGACCGGAGCGAAGGCACTTGAGGGGTAGAATGAAGATTCGAAAGTGATTGAATTGTTGGAGCTTACACCCTACTGTTATAGACACGCGACCCTGCGTCCTATCATCTAGTGCATCTAATCAACCATCACTCACCGGTGTTCATCCAATCATCCTACTCGTCTAATCATCGGTGGCGTAAACAACTTACCGTAATCACCATAATTAACGTGGGTTCGGATTGGACCGGTTCGGGTTAACCGGTTAATGGGTACAACTGGTACACAGTACCCAAGACCAGCAACCCTCAATAAGCGAATGTGGCGAATGAAGATGAAGAGGAGTTCGACAGCGACTACCTGTTTTCGGTTGGTGGTGGAGCCACCAAGTCGAGTGAAGTTTGGCTGGTCGACTCGGGTGCGACGCAGCACATGACGTACTCGAAAGAGTACATGAAGAACTACAAGAAGATGACTCCGGTGGGCGTGCATCTCGCGGACGACGGAGTGGTTCAAGCAGTCGGCAGTGGCGACATTGTCATGTCGATGAAGACTCCACGCGGGATCAAGAAGGGTGTGCTCACCGGTGTGTGGCACATTCCCAAGTTGTCGCGGAACTTGTTTTCGGTCGGGCGTTTCACTAAGGATGTTGGGCCTGTCACGTTCAAGCGCGACGGGTGTTTCGCCGAGACGAAGAACATCAAGTGGAAGCTCGGAGCAAGTGAAGGCAAGGGACTGTTCAAGTTGTGCATGACGCCTATCATGCCTGACGAAGCGAATGTGTCAAGTCCGAAGGAACGCAAAAGGGACACCACGTCATACCTCTGGCACCTTCGACTTGGTCACATTGGCCATGGCGGTCTAGACGCCATCGTCAAGAAGGGTTATGGTGTTGGGATGAAGATGACGGCTGTGAAGCAGTGGGAGTTGTGTGATGGGTGTGCACTCGGCAAGCAAACGCGAGTGAGCTATATGCCTAAGTCACCGAACCGCGCCAAGAAGCTGTTGGAAGTCATCCACAGTGACGTCTGCGGTCCCATGAAAACGCCGACGTTCAGTGGCAAGCGGTACTTCGTCACGTTCATCGACGAGTACTCGCACTTTTGTGTGGTATACTTGCTGCGGAACAAGTCGGAGGTGGCTGCCAAGTTCGCGGAGTTTGTGGCTTTCGCCGAAACTCAGACGGGTGGTCGCGTGAGAACGCTCCGTGTGAAGCAGCTCCTGATGGAAGGTATGGATCTTGGACACGAAGCTCGGACGAAGCGGAGGGAGGGACGTCGCAGACGGCGGGACCGGAGCGAAGGCACTTGAGGGGTAGAATGAAGATTCGAAAGTGATTGAATTGTTGGAGCTTACACCCTACTGTTATAGACACGCGACCCTGCGTCCTATCACCTAGTGCATCTAATCAACCATCACTCACCGGTGTTCATCCAATCATCCTACTCGTCTAATCATCGGTGGCGTAAACAACTTACCGTAATCACCATAATCAACGTGGGTTCGGATTGGACCGGTTCGGGTTAACCGGTTAATGGGTACAACTGGTACACAGTACCCAAGACCAGCAACCCTCAATACGCCCCCTCAATGCGAAGTCCCACGAATGCCGAGAGCCACCGTCAGATCCGTATGGCGTGGTCCCGCGAGAGCCTTCGTCATGATGTCCGCTAGCATCACAGAAGTCTCGCAGTACTGGAGCTTGACTTCACCGCGCTTGACTTCATCGCGGATGTGGTGGTACTTGATGTCGATGTGCTTGGCGCGACCGTGGTTCACTGGGTTCTTCGTCATCTTGATGCACGACTGGTTGTCTTCGCGGATCATGAGTTCGGGTCCAGTCTCATTAGCGGCTGCCAGAATCTCGCATAGCAGGCGATGAATCCACTTGCCTTCTTGGATAGCCAGACTGAGCGCGATGTACTCCGCTTCGCTCGTGGACAGCGACACACTTGATTGCTTCTTGCTTCCCCAGCTCACAGGCGCACTCATGAGCATGAACGTGTAGCCTGAAGTGGACTTGCGGTCGGCGAGGTCGCCGGCCCAGTCCGCGTCCGAGTAGCCCCGAAAGTCGATCTTGTCGCCCGGCTTGAAGCAGATCCCATGCATCTTGGTGCCTTGCAGGTAGCGAAAGATACGCTTGACCGCAACCCAGTGTTCCTCTTGGGGGTTCTCCATGAAGCGCGATACATAGCCAACGGCGTACGCGATGTCTGGGCGCGTGGCGGTCATCAGGTGCATCAGAGCACCAACAGCTTCGCGAAACGGAGCGTTCACCTTGGTCGCCGCGTCGCTTGGAACCAGTCGAGTGCTCATGTCCACCGGACTCACCACGGCCTTGCACTCGTCCATGGCGAAGCGCTTCAGGATGTCGTCCACGTATCGCCGCTGGCACATGGTCACGCTGCCGTCCGGGCCGTCCACCAACTCGATCCCAAGAACAAACGCGCACTTGCCGCTGTCGGTCATCTCGAAGCGCGTCTTCAGGTCGGTCTTCGTGCGTGCGATCAGCTCGGGCGAACTCCCGGTAATCAGTACGTCGTCCACGTACACCAGTACAAGCACGCAGTGACCGTCCACCACCTTGATGTAGAGGCACGGATCGAAGGCCGACACTTGGAAGCCGATGGAGCACACGAACTCGTCGAAGGTCTCGTTCCACACTCGCGAAGCTTGCTTGAGACCGTAGATAGCCTTCACCAGTTCCAGGCAGTCGAAGTCACCATCCAGTTCGACGCCTTCCGGAACCACGCAGAAGACCACCTCCTTCATTATCCCGTACAGGAATGCTGTCACCACGTCGAGTTGGTCGAGGGGCCAGCCAAAATACTTGGCAATCGCGATCACCATGCGCAGCGTCACATACTTGACCACGGGCGAGAACGTCTCGGTGTAGTCAATGCCGTACTTCTGCTTGAACCCCTTGGCCACGAGGCGCGCCTTGTACTTCTCGATCGAGCCGTCCGCTTTGCGCTTGATCTTGAACACCCACTTGGTACCGATGGCGCGTTGTCCGTTAGGCAACTTGGCAGCTCGAAACACACCACGCAGTCGCATCGACTTGAGCTCCGCGCGGATCGCTTTGCGCCAGTGCACTTGATCAGGACCGTTCACAGCCTCTTGGAACGTCGTCGGCTCCGATAGATCGGCTGCTGCTTCCACAGCGTTGGCACTGGCACGCCAAAACACTGGAGGCGTCGTCTCGTCGTCTTCATCTTGGTCCCCAGACCTTTCTTCTTCGTCGGGGTCGGCTCGGCGCGAGGAGGATACGTCCGGCGCACTTGCTTCTTCTAAGCCAGCTCGGTGGCGAACGGGGCGCGATCTTCTGGCAGTGTCGTCGTCGCCACTCGGTCGGTACTTGCGCTTCCCCGCCTGCTTGAAGCTCGTTTGGCGCGGTCCATCGTTGTCGTCCAGGTCCAGCGCGTCCAGGTCCAGCACAGCATCATCGACGTCTTCATCCGAAGTATGCGTCGAAAGTCCAAAGGTCGACTCATCGAAGTTGACATCGCGACTGATAACCACCTGCCCCGCCTCGATGTCATAAACTCGATACGCCTTGGACACTTCTTCGTAGCCGAGGAACAGCCCGGCGCGAGCCTTGGGGTCCCACTTGCGCCGTCTTTCCTTCGGCGTCAGGATGTACGTCTGACAGCCGAACACACGCATGTGCTTCACACTCGGCTTGGACTTGTAAACGATCTCGAACGGAGTCTTGTGCTCGATCTTGGGTGACGGCAGACGATTCTTCACGTAGATGGCCGTCATGGCCGCCTCAGCCCAGAAACACTTGTCCAGCTTGGCGTGATGCAGCATGCTGCGGCCAATCGTGACGATGGTCCGGATAGCTCGCTCTGCCGTTAGTCTGGTGCGCGTACGGAACCGTGGTTTGCTGCTCGATGCCTTCGACTTCGTAGAAGGCCTTGAGCGAGTTGGTCGCAAACTCACGAGCTCCGTCGTGCCACACAAACTTGACCTTCTTGCCGAACTGCGTCTGCACCTTCGTGACGTACATCTTGATACAGTCCTCGCTCTCCGACTTGGCACGCAGGCAGAACCCCTTCATGCATCCGCTGGCTTCGTCCACGATCAGCAGCAGATACTTGCTGCCACCCAGTGACTCTTCTTCCATGGGGCCGCACACGTCGAAGTGGAGCAGCTCGAACGTGTCGTAGTGACGCTTGTCACGGTTGCTTGGGAACGGCTTCTGGACCATTTTCCCTTGCTGGCAGCCGCGACACACGCTTGGTCCACTCGACTTGGAAGGTGCCTTCGCGTCCTTGATCATGTTGTTGTCGACCATCTTGCGAAGCACCTCCACCGGAGCGTGACCCATACGCGCGTGTAAATCGACCGTCTTCCCACTGGTCGCCGCATTCGCCGATCGCTGAGGCGTCTGGAGCCAGTAGAGTCCATCCACGAGGTTTGCCGTCGCCACCACTTGCTTGGAGCCCTTGTGCGCAATCTGCATCTTGGTGCCGTCGAACACGACTTGGAACAGACCACTCTTGTTGATCTGTGGCACCGAAAGCAGATTCTTGCTCATGCTTGGGACGTACAGCGCGTTCTTGATCTCGATGTCGCGCTCGTCGCCGTTGGGCAGAACCACTTGTTCCACGATGGTCCCCACACCCATGATGGCCGCCTTGTTGCCGTCGGCCACCGAAAGTTCGCCTTCGTTCCGCTCAATCAAATGGGCGAACTTGGCCTTGTCGTTGCAGATGTGGTGCGTTGCGCCGCTGTCGACCGCCCACATCCCGGATACATTCTTGCCCGTCGAAATACCACACTCCAGTGAGACCGCGAACGCCACTCGATCATAGCCGTAGTCGTAGTTGTAGCTGGCGTCGTCGTTCCTCCACTGGGCATTGTTGGCCCCGCGTCCACGGCCATTGCCATTGCCGCCGCGTCTTGGGCCCCGATTCTCGTCCTTCTGCTTGGTCCAGCACTTGTCAATCGTGTGCCCCAATTTCCCGCAGTACGTGCATTGGCGAGACTCTCGGTCGGTGCTGAACGCCTTGGCCGCATTCTCCGTCTTCACCGTCGCCGTTCTCGCCTTGTCTCTTGATGTGCTCATTCGTGAGAACCTTCACGACGTCTTGCGATCGTAGTTCAGCGCTGCTCATCTCCAAGTTCAGCACGACGTTCTCGTAGCTCTTGGGGAGACTGCGCAACAAGCAGATCGTCACGTCCTCGTCCTCCATCTTGGCGCCGATGCTGCTGAGCTTGGCGCTGATGTTGAGGACCTCGTTGCAGTGATGCAAGACGTTGCCGCCTTCCGACATCTCCATGCTGAAGAGTTGGCGCTTCAGGTAGATGCGTCCAGCCTTCTGCGAACCACCGTACAGCGTCTTCAGGCGCGTCCACGCAACCCACGCTTCCTCGCAGTCGTCGACCACATGGTGGTAGTCCGCGTCCATGTGGAGCAACATCAGTCCGAACGCGATGTTGCTCGACTTGACGTAGTCGTCCTTGGCCCGCTGGTCCGTGAAGCTCGGCGTCGTCTCTCGGTTCACGACATGCCACGTCGACTTGGTCAGGAACACGCCACGCATGTAGCGGTTCCACGTCGCGTAGTTGTCCCCGTTGAACTTGTCAATGGAGACCTTGGTCGAGGCGTCTTGGGCAGAGGACATGGTGCTTGGGCTCATAACCTGATGGAAGGTATGGATCTTGGACACGAAGGTCGGACGAAGCGGAGGGAGGGACGTCGCAGACGGCGGGACCGGAGCGAAGGCACTTGAGGGGTAGAATGAAGATTCGAAAGTGATTGAATTGTTGGAGCTTACACCCTACTGTTATAGACACGCGACCCTGCGTCCTATCATCTAGTGCATCAAATCAACCATCACTCACCGGTGTTCATCCAATCATCCTACTCGTCTAATCATCGGTGGCGTAAACAACTTACCGTAATCACCATAATTAACGTGGGTTCGGATTGGACCGGTTCGGGTTAACCGGTTAATGGGTACAACTGGTACACAGTACCCAAGACCAGCAACCCTCAATAAGCGAATGTGGCGAATGAAGATGAAGAGGAGTTCGACAGCGACTACCTGTTTTCGGTTGGTGGTGGAGCCACCAAGTCGAGTGAAGTTTGGCTGGTCGACTCGGGTGCGACGCAGCACATGACGTACTCGAAAGAGTACATGAAGAACTACAAGAAGATGACTCCGGTGGACGTGCATCTCGCGGACGACGGAGTGGTTCAAGCAGTCGGCAGTGGCGACATTGTCATGTCGATGAAGACTCCACGCGGGATCAAGAAGGGTGTGCTCACCGGTGTGTGGCACATTCCCAAGTTGTCGCGGAACTTGTTTTCGGTCGGGCGTTTCACTAAGGATGTTGGGCCTGTCACGTTCAAGCGCGACGGGTGTTTCGCCGAGACGAAGAACATCAAGTGGAAGCTCGGAGCAAGTGAAGGCAAGGGACTGTTCAAGTTGTGCATGACGCCTATCATGCCTGACGAGGCGAATGTGTCAAGTCCGAAGGAACGCAAAAGGGACACCACGTCATACCTCTGGCACCTTCGACTTGGTCACATTGGCCATGGCGGTCTAGACGCCATCGTCAAGAAGGGTTATGGTGTTGGGATGAAGATGACGGCTGTGAAGCAGTGGGAGTTGTGTGATGGGTGTGCACTCGGCAAGCAAACGCGAGTGAGCTATATGCCTAAGTCACCGAACCGCGCCAAGAAGCCGTTGGAAGTCATCCACAGCGACGTCTGCGGTCCCATGAAAACGCCGACGTTCAGTGGCAAGCGGTACTTCGTCACGTTCATCGACGAGTACTCGCACTTTTGTGTGGTATACTTGCTGCGGAACAAGTCGGAGGTGGCTGCCAAGTTCGCGGAGTTTGTGGCGTTTGCCGAAACTCAGACGGGTGGTCGCGTGAGAACGCTCCGTGTGAAGCAGCTCCGTAGCGACAACGGTGGCGAGTACAAGTCTCGTGAAATGGCCAAGTTCTGCAGCGAACGGGGTATCGTGCAGAAGTTCACTCCGCCGTACACGCCTCAACTGAACGGAGTGACCGAGCGGATGAACCGGACGTTGGTGAAATGTGCGCGCTGCATGTTAGAACATGCCGGACTGTCGAAGTCGTATTGGGGTGAAGCGGTGGTGACGGCGACGTTCCTCCGGAATCGGTGTCCGACACGCTCCACCACCCACGACAAGTCGCCACACCAAGTATGGACGGGAAAGAAACCGCTGTTGGCGAACCTAAAGGTGTTCGGTTGCCATGCGTATGTGACGGTCCCGAAGGAGAAACGCACCAAGTTTGACGCTCGGTCGGTGCGTTGTCGGTTTCTCGGGTACTCGGAACATGAGAAAGCGTATCGGTTTGACGAGATGAAGAGCGGTCGCGTGCTAGTGAGCCGCGATGCGCAGTTCATGGAAGACGTCTTCGACGGTGGGAGACGCAAGTTGGATCAAGAAGAAGCGGTGGAGATCCCAAGGTCCAAGCGGCACAGTCGGCAACAAACGCTGGACGAGATGTCAGCCATCGCAAAAGAAGAAGGCTTCGACGCGGCCTTCGTTGTGGATTCAGTGGGAGAAATGCCGACTACGTTCGTATCGGCGATGGAATCCTGCAACTCGGCCAAGTGGAAAGAAGCGTGCGACTCGGAGATCAACTCTCTTCGCAAGAACGAGACGCGGGTGTTGGTGCCATTACCGAAGGGACGCAAGGCGATCGGTTGCAGATGGGTGTTTCGGATCAAGGAAAACCAGGCTGGAGACATCGAGCGGTTCAAGGCGCGTCTGGTGGCCAAGGGATTCTTGCAGAAGTTCGGCATCGACTATGAAGAGACGTTCGCGCCGGTGGCCAAGTTCACGTCCATTAGGATCTTGCTCAGTCTGGCGGCCAAATACAATCTCACGGTGCACCAGATGGATGTGAATGTTGTCAAGAAGGCGCCTCGACCTGCCACGGTGTACCAGTAGACACTGGTACGACCTTCACTCAGTGGCACTCACGCATTCACGTGATTACGAGACAGGTGATTGCGAGACATGTGATTACGGGACGGTGTTGCATGGGTACAAGATTGTGGGTACAAGATGGGCATCGACGTGGCAGCCTCTGATTGGCTAAGGTAACTCAGTATCCAGTTAGGAATCCAGTAGTATGTATCCAGGAGAGAATCTAGTAGGCTTAGAGGTAGCAATCAGTTAGCGAACTGAGGACCTAAATCAATCACTTTGCATTTCGACATCTAGTGCTCAAACGACCTTGACTTTTGGTTATGAGCCCAAGCCCCGTATTCCCTGCTGAAGACTCCGACTACGCTTTCGCCATGGACACCACCTCGACCACGACCTCCCGTATCAACAAGTTCGACGGAACCAACTTCCACACGTGGAAGTTCAAGATGCGCATGGTGCTCGAGGAGCGCGACCTGTGGGAAGTGACGTGCGGAGAGATCAAGCTGGAGCACTGCGCTACGACGCTGGACCAGACGACGTTCAAGAGGAAGTCTCGCAAGGCGCTGGCGATCATCTGTCTCGCGATGGAGGATTCGCAGTTGCCGCTGGTTCGGTCGGCGAAGGATGCGTTCGATGCATGGTCAAGACTGGAAGGACACTTCGAGAAGAAGAGTTTGGCCAACAAGCTCTTCCTTCGTCGACGGTTCTTCACCAACTTAATGTAAAAGGTAAAAATACTAAAATTGGGGCAAATATAAATAAAATTACATCAGTATTAGGAAGGACACTTCGAGAAGAAGAGTTTGGCCAACAAGCTCTTCCTTCGTCGACGGTTCTTCACGGCGATGATGGCGGAAGGTGATGATGTGTTGGAACACATCAACAAGATCAAGACGCTGGCGGAACAGCTCGACGCAGTGGGCGCTCCGGTCAGTGAGGACGACTTGGTGATCACGCTTCTGGCAAGTTTGAACGAGTCGTACCAGTTCCTCATCACGGCGTTGGAGTCGAGAGCTGACTCGCTGACGTGGGAACTCGTGACGGCTCGACTGCTGCATGAAGACTTGAAGCGCAAGGAACAAGGTGGCGGTGCTGAAGGAACCGCGCACGGGGGTCAAGCGTTCATGACAAGCGGTAATGGGAAGAGCAAGGGACGACAAGCGCAGAAAGCCAGTGCGTGTCACTACTGTGGTGAACAAGGTCATTGGATCGCCAAGTGTCCCGTGAGGATTCGCGAGAACGCGGATCGACAGAAGCCACAGCGAGCGAATGTGGCGAATGAAGATGAAGAGGAGTTCGACGGCGACTACCTGTTTTCGGCTGGTGATGGAGCCACCAAGTCGAGTGAAGTTTGGCTGGTCGACTCGGGTGCGACGCAGCACATGACGTACTCGAAAGAGTACATGAAGAACTACAAGAAGATGACTCCGGTGGACGTGCATCTCGCGGACGACGGAGTGGTTCAAGCAGTCGGCAGTGGCGACATTGTCATGTCGATGAAGACTCCACGCGGGATCAAGAAGGGTGTGCTCACCGGTGTGTGGCACATTCCCAAGTTGTCGCGGAACTTGTTTTCGGTCGGGCGTTTCACTAAGGATGTTGGGCCTGTCACGTTCAAGCGCGACGGGTGTTTCGCCGAGACGAAGAACATCAAGTGGAAGCTCGGAGCAAGTGAAGGCAAGGGACTGTTCAAGTTGTGCATGACGCCTATCATGCCTGACGAAGCGAATGTGTCAAGTCCGAAGGAACGCAAAAGGGACACCACGTCATACCTCTGGCACCTTCGACTTGGTCACATTGGCCATGGCGGTCTAGACGCCATCGTCAAGAAGGGTTATGGTGTTGGGATGAAGATGACGGCTGTGAAGCAGTGGGAGTTGTGTGATGGGTGTGCACTCGGCAAGCAAACGCGAGTGAGCTATATGCCTAAGTCACCGAACCGCGCCAAGAAGCTGTTGGAAGTCATCCACAGTGACGTCTGTGGTCCCATGAAAACGCCGACGTTTAGTGGCAAGCGGTACTTCGTCACGTTCATCGACGAGTACTCGCACTTTTGTGTGGTATACTTGCTGCGGAACAAGTCGGAGGTGGCTGCCAAGTTCGCGGAGTTTGTGGCGTTTGCCGAAACTCAGACGGGTGGTCGCGTGAGAACGCTCCGTGTGAAGCAGCTCCGTAGCGACAACGGTGGCGAGTACAAGTCTCGTGAAATGGCCAAGTTCTGCAGCGAACGGGGTATCGTGCAGAAGTTCACTCCGCCGTACACGCCTCAACTGAACGGAGTGGCCGAGCGGATGAACCGGACGTTGGTGAAATGTGCGCGCTGCATGTTGGAACATGCCGGACTGTCGAAGTCGTATTGGGGTGAAGCAGTGGTGACGGCAACGTTCCTCCGGAATCGGTGTCCGACACGCTCCACCACCCACGACAAGTCGCCACACCAAGTATGGACGGGAAAGAAACCGCTGTTGGCGAACCTAAAGGTGTTCGGTTGCCATGCGTATGTGACGGTCCCGAAGGAGAAACGCACCAAGTTTGACGCTCGGTCGGTGCGTTGTCGGTTTCTCGGGTACTCGGAACATGAGAAAGCGTATCGGTTTGAAGAGATGAAGAGCGGTCGCGTGCTAGTGAGCCGCGATGCGCAGTTCATGGAAGACGTCTTCGACGGTGGGAGACGCAAGTTGGATCAAGAAGAAGCGGTGGAGATCCCAAGGTCCAAGCGGCACAGTCGGCAACAAACGCTGGACGAGATGTCAGCCATCGCGAAAGAAGAAGGCTTCGACGCGGCCTTCGTTGTGGATTCAGTGGGAGAAATGCCGACTACGTTCGTATCGGCGATGGAATCCTGCAACTCGGCCAAGTGGAAAGAAGCGTGCGACTCGGAGATCAACTCTCTTCGCAAGAACGAGACGTGGGTGTTGGTGCCATTACCGAAGGGACGCAAGGCGATCGGCTGCAGATGGGTGTTTCGGATCAAGGAAAACCAGGCTGGAGACATCGAGCGGTTCAAGGCGCGTCTGGTGGCCAAGGGATTCTTGCAGAAGTTCGGCATCGACTATGAAGAGACGTTCGCGCCGGTGGCCAAGTTCACGTCCATTAGGATCTTGCTCAGTCTGGCGGCCAAATACAATCTCACGGTGCACCAGATGGATGTGAATGTTGTCAAGAAGGCGCCTCGACCTGCCACGGTGTACCAGTAGACACTGGTACGACCTTCACTCAGTGGCACTCACGCATTCACGTGATTACGAGACAGGTGATTGCGAGACATGTGATTACGGGACGGTGTCGCATGGGTACAAGATTGTGGGTACAAGATGGGCATCGACGTGGCAGCCTCTGATTGGCTAAGGTAACTCAGTATCCAGTTAGGAATCCAGTAGTATGTATCCAGGAGAGAATCTAGTAGGCTTAGAGGTAGCAAGCAGTTAGCGAACTAAGGACCTAAATCAATCACTTTGCATTTCGACATCTAGTGCTCAAACGACCTTGACTTTTGGTTATGAGCCCAAGCCCCGTATTCCCTGCTGAAGACTCCGACTACGCTTTCGCCATGGACACCACCTCGACCACGACCTCCCGTATCAACAAGTTCGACGGAACCAACTTCCACACGTGGAAGTTCAAGATGCGCATGGTGCTCGAGGAGCGCGACCTGTGGGAAGTGACGTGCGGAGAGATCAAGCTGGAGCACTGCGCTACGACGCTGGACCAGACGACGTTCAAGAGGAAGTCTCGCAAGGCGCTGGCGATCATCTGTCTCGCGATGGAGGATTCGCAGTTGCCGCTGGTTCGGTCGGCGAAGGATGCGTTCGATGCATGGTCAAGACTGGAAGGACACTTCGAGAAGAAGAGTTTGGCCAACAAGCTCTTCCTTCGTCGACGGTTCTTCACCAACTTAATGTAAAAGGTAAAAATACTAAAATTGGGGCAAATATAAATAAAATTACATCAGTATTAGGAAGGACACTTCGAGAAGAAGAGTTTGGCCAACAAGCTCTTCCTTCGTCGACGGTTCTTCACGGCGATGATGGCGGAAGGTGATGATGTGTTGGAACACATCAACAAGATCAAGACGCTGGCGGAACAGCTCGACGCAGTGGGCGCTCCGGTCAGTGAGGACGACTTGGTGATCACGCTTCTGGCAAGTTTGAACGAGTCGTACCAGTTCCTCATCACGGCGTTGGAGTCGAGAGCTGACTCGCTGACGTGGGAACTCGTGACGGCTCGACTGCTGCATGAAGACTTGAAGCGCAAGGAACAAGGTGGCGGTGCTGAAGGAACCGCGCACGGGGGTCAAGCGTTCATGACAAGCGGCAATGGGAAGAGCAAGGGACGACAAGCGCAAAAAGCCAGTGCGTGTCACTACTGTGGTGAACAAGGTCATTGGATCGCCAAGTGTCCCGTGAGGATTCGCGAGAACGCGGATCGACAGAAGCCACAGCGAGCGAATGTGGCGAATGAAGATGAAGAGGAGTTCGACGGCGACTACCTGTTTTCGGCTGGTGGTGGAGCCACCAAGTCGAGTGAAGTTTGGCTGGTCGACTCGGGTGCGACGCAGCACATGACGTACTCGAAAGAGTACATGAAGAACTACAAGAAGATGACTCCGGTGGACGTGCATCTCGCGGACGACGGAGTGGTTCAAGCAGTCGGCAGTGGCGACATTGTCATGTCGATGAAGACTCCACGCGGGATCAAGAAGGGTGTGCTCACCGGTGTGTGGCACATTCCCAAGTTGTCGCGGAACTTGTTTTCGGTCGGGCGTTTCGCTAAGGATGTTGGGCCTGTCACGTTCAAGCGCGACGGGTGTTTCGCCGAGACGAAGAACATCAAGTGGAAGCTCGGAGCAAGTGAAGGCAAGGGACTGTTCAAGTTGTGCATGACGCCTATCATGCCTGACGAGGCGAATGTGTCAAGTCCGAAGGAACGCAAAAGGGACACCACGTCATACCTCTGGCACCTTCGACTTGGTCACATTGGCCATGGCGGTCTAGACGCCATCGTCAAGAAGGGTTATGGTGTTGGGATGAAGATGACGGCTGTGAAGCAGTGGGAGTTGTGTGATGGGTGTGCACTCGGCAAGCAAACGCGAGTGAGCTATATGCCTAAGTCACCGAACCGCGCCAAGAAGCTGTTGGAAGTCATCCACAGTGACGTCTGTGGTCCCATGAAAACGCCGACGTTTAGTGGCAAGCGGTACTTCGTCACGTTCATCGACGAGTACTCGCACTTTTGTGTGGTATACTTGCTGCGGAACAAGTCGGAGGTGGCTGCCAAGTTCGCGGAGTTTGTGGCGTTTGCCGAAACTCAGACGGGTGGTCGCGTGAGAACGCTCCGTGTGAAGCAGCTCCGTAGCGACAACGGTGGCGAGTACAAGTCTCGTGAAATGGCCAAGTTCTGCAGCGAACGGGGTATCGTGCAGAAGTTCACTCCGCCGTACACGCCTCAACTGAACGGAGTGGCCGAGCGGATGAACCGGACGTTGGTGAAATGTGCGCGCTGCATGTTGGAACATGCCGGACTGTCGAAGTCGTATTGGGGTGAAGCAGTGGTGACGGCAACGTTCCTCCGGAATCGGTGTCCGACACGCTCCACCACCCACGACAAGTCGCCACACCAAGTATGGACGGGAAAGAAACCGCTGTTGGCGAACCTAAAGGTGTTCGGTTGCCATGCGTATGTGACGGTCCCGAAGGAGAAACGCACCAAGTTTGACGCTCGGTCGGTGCGTTGTCGGTTTCTCGGGTACTCGGAACATGAGAAAGCGTATCGGTTTGAAGAGATGAAGAGCGGTCGCGTGCTAGTGAGCCGCGATGCGCAGTTCATGGAAGACGTCTTCGACGGTGGGAGACGCAAGTTGGATCAAGAAGAAGCGGTGGAGATCCCAAGGTCCAAGCGGCACAGTCGGCAACAAACGCTGGACGAGATGTCAGCCATCGCGAAAGAAGAAGGCTTCGACGCGGCCTTCGTTGTGGATTCAGTGGGAGAAATGCCGACTACGTTCGTATCGGCGATGGAATCCTGCAACTCGGCCAAGTGGAAAGAAGCGTGCGACTCGGAGATCAACTCTCTTCGCAAGAACGAGACGCGGGTGTTGGTGCCATTACCGAAGGGACGCAAGGCGATCGGTTGCAGATGGGTGTTTCGGATCAAGGAAAACCAGGCTGGAGACATCGACCGGTTCAAGGCGCGTCTGGTGGCCAAGGGATTCTTGCAGAAGTTCGGCATCGACTATGAAGAGACGTTCGCGCCGGTGGCCAAGTTCACGTCCATTAGGATCTTGCTCAGTCTGGCGGCCAAATACAATCTCACGGTGCACCAGATGGATGTGAATGTTGTCAAGAAGGCGCCTCGACCTGCCACGGTGTACCAGTAGACACTGGTACGACCTTCACTCAGTGGCACTCACGCATTCATGTGATTACGAGACAGGTGATTGCGAGACATGTGATTACGGGACGGTGTCGCATGGGTACAAGATTGTGGGTACAAGATGGGCATCGACGTGGCAGCCTCTGATTGGCTAAGGTAACTCAGTATCCAGTTAGGAATCCAGTAGTATGTATCCAGGAGAGAATATAGTAGGCTTAGAGGTAGCAAGCAGTTAGCGAACTAAGGACCTAAATCAATCACTTTGCATTTCGACATCTAGTGCTCAAACGACCTTGACTGTTGGTTATGAGCCCAAGCCCCGTATTCCCTGCTGAAGACTCCGACTACGCTTTCGCCATGGACACCACCTCGACCACGACCTCCCGTATCAACAAGTTCGACGGAACCAACTTCCACACGTGGAAGTTCAAGATGCGCATGGTGCTCGGGGAGCGCGACCTGTGGGAAGTGACGTGCGGAGAGATCAAGCTGGAGCACTGCGCTACGACGCTGGACCAGACGACGTTCAAGAGGAAGTCTCGCAAGGCGCTGGCGATCATCTGTCTCGCGATGGAGGATTCGCAGTTGCCGCTGGTTCGGTCGGCGAAGGATGCGTTCGATGCATGGTCAAGACTGGAAGGACACTTCGAGAAGAAGAGTTTGGCCAACAAGCTCTTCCTTCGTCGACGGTTCTTCACCAACTTAATGTAAAAGATAAAATACTAAAATTGGGGCAAATATAAATAAAATTACATCAGCATTAGGAAGGACACTTCGAGAAGAAGAGTTTGGCCAACAAGCTCTTCCTTCGTCGACGGTTCTTCACGGCGATGATGGCGGAAGGTGATGATGTGTTGGAACACATCAACAAGATCAAGACGCTGGCGGAACAGCTCGACGCAGTGGGCGCTCCGGTCAGTTAGGACGACTTGGTGATCACACTTCTGGCAAGTTTGAACGAGTCGTACCAGTTCCTCATCACGGCGTTGGAGTCGAGAGCTGACTCGCTGACGTGGGAACTCGTGACGGCTCGACTGCTGCATGAAGACTTGAAGCGCAAGGAACAAGGTGGCGGTGCTGAAGGAACCGCGCACGGGGGTCAAGCGTTCATAACAAGCGGTAATGGGAAGAGCAAGGGACGACAAGCGCAGAAAGCCAGTGCGTGTCACTACTGTGGTGAACAAGGTCATTGGATCGCCAAGTGTCCCGTGAGGATTCGCGAGAACGCGGATCGACAGAAGCCACAGCGAGCGAATGTGGCGAATGAAGATGAAGAGGAGTTCGACGGCGACTACCTGTTTTCGGCTGGTGGTGGAGCCACCAAGTCGAGTGAAGTTTGGCTGGTCGACTCGGGTGCGACGCAGCACATGACGTACTCGAAAGAGTACATGAAGAACTACAAGAAGATGACTCCGGTGGACGTGCATCTCGCGGACGACGGAGTGGTTCAAGCAGTCGGCAGTGGCGACATTGTCATGTCGATGAAGACTCCACGCGGGATCAAGAAGGGTGTGCTCACCGGTGTGTGGCACATTCCCAAGTTGTCGCGGAACTTGTTTTTCGGTCGGGCGTTTCGCTAAGGATGTTGGGCCTGTCACGTTCAAGCGCGACGGGTGTTTCGCCGAGACGAAGAACATCAAGTGGAAGCTCGGAGCAAGTGAAGGCAAGGGACTGTTCAAGTTGTGCATGACGCCTATCATGCCTGACGAAGCGAATGTGTCAAGTCCGAAGGAACGCAAAAGGGACACCACGTCATACCTCTGGCACCTTCGACTTGGTCACATTGGCCATGGCGGTCTAGACGCCATCGTCAAGAAGGGTTATGGTGTTGGGATGAAGATGACGGCTGTGAAGCAGTGGGAGTTGTGTGATGGGTGTGCACTCGGCAAGCAAACGCGAGTGAGCTATATGCCTAAGTCACCGAACCGCGCCAAGAAGCTGTTGGAAGTCATCCACAGTGACGTCTGTGGTCCCATGAAAACGCCGACGTTTAGTGGCAAGCGGTACTTCGTCACGTTCATCGACGAGTACTCGCACTTTTGTGTGGTATACTTGCTGCGGAACAAGTCGGAGGTGGCTGCCAAGTTCGCGGAGTTTGTGGCGTTTGCCGAAACTCAGACGGGTGGTCGCGTGAGAACGCTCCGTGTGAAGCAGCTCCGTAGCGACAACGGTGGCGAGTACAAGTCTCGTGAAATGGCCAAGTTCTGCAGCGAACGGGGTATCGTGCAGAAGTTCACTCCGCCGTACACGCCTCAACTGAACGGAGTGGCCGAGCGGATGAACCGGACGTTGGTGAAATGTGCGCACTGCATGTTGGAACATGCCGGACTGTCGAAGTCGTATTGGGGTGAAGCAGTGGTGACGGCAACGTTCCTCCGGAATCGGTGTCCGACACGCTCCACCACCCACGACAAGTCGCCACACCAAGTATGGACGGGAAAGAAACCGCTGTTGGCGAACCTAAAGGTGTTCGGTTGCCATGCGTATGTGACGGTCCCGAAGGAGAAACGCACCAAGTTTGACGCTCGGTCGGTGCGTTGTCGGTTTCTCGGGTACTCGGAACATGAGAAAGCGTATCGGTTTGAAGAGATGAAGAGCGGTCGCGTGCTAGTGAGCCGCGATGCGCAGTTCATGGAAGACGTCTTCGACGGTGGGAGACGCAAGTTGGATCAAGAAGAAGCGGTGGAGATCCCAAGGTCCAAGCGGCACAGTCGGCAACAAACGCTGGACGAGATGTCAGCCATCGCAAAAGAAGAAGGCTTCGACGCGGCCTTCGTTGTGGATTCAGTGGGAGAAATGCCGACTACGTTCGTATCGGCGATGGAATCCTGCAACTCGGCCAAGTGGAAAGAAGCGTGCGACTCGGAGATCAACTCTCTTCGCAAGAACGAGACGTGGGTGTTGGTGCCATTACCGAAGGGACGCAAGGCGATCGGCTGCAGATGGGTGTTTCGGATCAAGGAAAACCAGGCTGGAGACATCGACCGGTTCAAGGCGCGTCTGGTGGCCAAGGGATTCTTGCAGAAGTTCGGCATCGACTATGAAGAGACGTTCGCGCCGGTGGCCAAGTTCACGTCCATTAGGATCTTGCTCAGTCTGGCGGCCAAATACAATCTCACGGTGCACCAGATGGATGTGAATGTTGTCAAGAAGGCGCCTCGACCTGCCACGGTGTACCAGTAGACACTGGTACGACCTTCACTCAGTGGCACTCACGCATTCACGTGATTACGAGACAGGTGATTGCGAGACATGTGATTACGGGACGGTGTCGCATGGGTACAAGATTGTGGGTACAAGATGGGCATCGACGTGGCAGCCTCTGATTGGTTAAGGTAACTCAGTATCCAGTTAGGAATCCAGTAGTGTGTATCCAGGAGAGAATCCAGTAGGCTTAGAGGTAGCAATCAGTTAGCGAACTAAGGACCTAAATCAATCACTTTGCATTTCGACATCTAGTGCTCAAACGACCTTGACTTTTGGAACACATCAACAAGATCAAGACGCTGGCGGAACAGCTCGACGCAGTGGGCGCTCCGGTCAGTGAGGACGACTTGGTGATCACGCTTCTGGCAAGTTTGAACGAGTCGTACCAGTTCCTCATCACGGCGTTGGAGTCGAGAGCTGACTCGCTGACGTGGGAACTCGTGACGGCTCGACTGCTGCATGAAGACTTGAAGCGCAAGGAACAAGGTGGCGGTGCTGAAGGAACCGCGCACGGGGGTCAAGCGTTCATGACAAGCGGTAATGGGAAGAGCAAGGGACGACAAGCGCAGAAAGCCAGTGCGTGTCACTACTGTGGTGAACAAGGTCATTGGATCGCCAAGTGTCCCGTGAGGATTCGCGAGAACGCGGATCGACAGAAGCCACAGCGAGCGAATGTGGCGAATGAAGATGAAGAGGAGTTCGACGGCGACTACCTGTTTTCGGCTGGTGGTGGAGCCACCAAGTCGAGTGAAGTTTGGCTGGTCGACTCGGGTGCGACGCAGCACATGACGTACTCGAAAGAGTACATGAAGAACTACAAGAAGATGACTCCGGTGGACGTGCATCTCGCGGACGACGGAGTGGTTCAAGCAGTCGGCAGTGGCGACATTGTCATGTCGATGAAGACTCCACGCGGGATCAAGAAGGGTGTGCTCACCGGTGTGTGGCACATTCCCAAGTTGTCGCGGAACTTGTTTTCGGTCGGGCGTTTCACTAAGGATGTTGGGCCTGTCACGTTCAAGCGCGACGGGTGTTTCGCCGAGACGAAGAACATCAAGTGGAAGCTCGGAGCAAGTGAGGGCAAGGGACTGTTCAAGTTGTGCATGACGCCTATCATGCCTGACGAGGCGAATGTGTCAAGTCCGAAGGAACGCAAAAGGGACACCACGTCATACCTCTGGCACCTTCGACTTGGTCACATTGGCCATGGCGGTCTAGACGCCATCGTCAAGAAGGGTTATGGTGTTGGGATGAAGATGACGGCTGTGAAGCAGTGGGAGTTGTGTGATGGGTGTGCACTCGGCAAGCAAACGCGAGTGAGCTATATGCCTAAGTCACCGAACCGCGCCAAGAAGCCGTTGGAAGTCATCCACAGTGACGTCTGCGGTCCCATGAAAACGCCGACGCTCAGTGGCAAGCGGTACTTCGTCACGTTCATCGACGAGTACTCGCACTTTTGTGTGGTATACTTGCTGCGGAACAAGTCGGAGGTGGCTGCCAAGTTCGCGGAGTTTGTGGCGTTTGCCGAAACTCAGACGGGTGGTCGCGTGAGAACGCTCCGTGTGAAGCAGCTCCGTAGCGACAACGGTGGCGAGTACAAGTCTCGTGAAATGGCCAAGTTCTGCAGCGAACGGGGTATCGTGCAGAAGTTCACTCCGCCGTACACGCCTCAACTGAACGGAGTGGCCGAGCGGATGAACCGGACGTTGGTGAAATGTGCGCGCTGCATGTTGGAACATGCCGGACTGTCGAAGTCGTATTGGAGTGAAGCAGTGGTGACGGCAACGTTCCTCCGGAATCGGTGTCCGACACGCTCCACCACCCACGACAAGTCGCCACACCAAGTATGGACGGGAAAGAAACCGCTGTTGGCGAACCTAAAGGTGTTCGGTTGCCATGCGTATGTGACGGTCCCGAAGGAGAAACGCACCAAGTTTGACGCTCGGTCGGTGCGTTGTCGGTTTCTCGGGTACTCGGAACATGAGAAAGCGTATCGGTTTGAAGAGATGAAGAGCGGTCGCGTGCTAGTGAGCCGCGATGCGCAGTTCATGGAAGACGTCTTCGACGGTGGGAGACGCAAGTTGGATCAAGAAGAAGCGGTGGAGATCCCAAGGTCCAAGCGGCACAGTCGGCAACAAACGCTGGACGAGATGTCAGCCATCGCAAAAGAAGAAGGCTTCGACGCGGCCTTCGTTGTGGATTCAGTGGGAGAAATGCCGACTACGTTCGTATCGGCGATGGAATCCTGCAACTCGGCCAAGTGGAAAGAAGCGTGCGACTCGGAGATCAACTCTCTTCGCAAGAACGAGACGCGGGTGTTGGTGCCATTACCGAAGGGACGCAAGGCGATCGGTTGCAGATGGGTGTTTCGGATCAAGGAAAACCAGGCTGGAGACATCGAGCGGTTCAAGGCGCGTCTGGTGGCCAAGGGATTCTTGCAGAAGTTCGGCATCGACTATGAAGAGACTTTCGCGCCGGTGGCCAAGTTCACGTCCATTAGGATCTTGCTCAGTCTGGCGGCCAAATACAATCTCACGGTGCACCAGATGGATGTGAATGTTGTCAAGAAGGCGCCTCGACCTGCCACGGTGTACCAGTAGACACTGGTACGACCTTCACTCAGTGGCACTCACGCATTCATGTGATTACGAGACAGGTGATTGCGAGACATGTGATTACGGGACGGTGTCGCATGGGTACAAGATTGTGGGTACAAGATGGGCATCGACGTGGCAGCCTCTGATTGGCTAAGGTAACTCAGTATCCAGTTAGGAATCCAGTAGTATGTATCCAGGAGAGAATATAGTAGGCTTAGAGGTAGCAAGCAGTTAGCGAACTAAGGACCTAAATCAATCACTTTGCATTTCGACATCTAGTGCTCAAACGACCTTGACTGTTGGTTATGAGCCCAAGCCCCGTATTCCCTGCTGAAGACTCCGACTACGCTTTCGCCATGGACACCACCTCGACCACGACCTCCCGTATCAACAAGTTCGACGGAACCAACTTCCACACGTGGAAGTTCAAGATGCGCATGGTGCTCGGGGAGCGCGACCTGTGGGAAGTGACGTGCGGAGAGATCAAGCTGGAGCACTGCGCTACGACGCTGGACCAGACGACGTTCAAGAGGAAGTCTCGCAAGGCGCTGGCGATCATCTGTCTCGCGATGGAGGATTCGCAGTTGCCGCTGGTTCGGTCGGCAAAGGATGCGTTCGATGCATGGTCAAGACTGGAAGGACACTTCGAGAAGAAGAGTTTGGCCAACAAGCTCTTCCTTCGTCGACGGTTCTTCACGACGATGATGGCGAAAGGTGATGATGTGTTGGAACACATCAACAAGATCAAGACGCTGGCGGAACAGCTCGACGCAGTGGGCGCTCCGGTCAGTGAGGACGACTTGGTGATCACGCTTCTGGCAAGTTTGAACGAGTCGTACCAGTTCCTCATCACGGCGTTGGAGTCGAGAGCTGACTCGCTGACGTGGGAACTCGTGACGGCTCGACTGCTGCATGAAGACTTGAAGCGCAAGGAACAAGGTGGCGGTGCTGAAGGAACCGCGCACGGGGGTCAAGCGTTCATGACAAGCGGCAATGGGAAGAGCAAGGGACGACAAGCGCAGAAAGCCAGTGCGTGTCACTACTGTGGTGAACAAGGTCATTGGATCGCCAAGTGTCCCGTGAGGATTCGCGAGAACGCGGATCGACAGAAGCCACAGCGAGCGAATGTGGCGAATGAAGATGAAGAGGAGTTCGACGGCGACTACCTGTTTTCGGCTGGTGGTGGAGCCACCAAGTCGAGTGAAGTTTGGCTGGTCGACTCGGGTGCGACGCAGCACATGACGTACTCGAAAGAGTACATGAAGAACTACAAGAAGATGACTCCGGTGGACGTGCATCTCGCGGACGACGGAGTGGTTCAAGCAGTCGGCAGTGGCGACATTGTCATGTCGATGAAGACTCCACGCGGGATCAAGAAGGGTGTGCTCACCGGTGTGTGGCACATTCCCAAGTTGTCGCGGAACTTGTTTTCGGTCGGGCGTTTCGCTAAGGATGTTGGGCCTGTCACGTTCAAGCGCGACGGGTGTTTCGCCGAGACGAAGAACATCAAGTGGAAGCTCGGAGCAAGTGAAGGCAAGGGACTGTTCAAGTTGTGCATGACGCCTATCATGCCTGACGAGGCGAATGTGTCAAGTCCGAAGGAACGCAAAAGGGACACCACGTCATACCTCTGGCACCTTCGACTTGGTCACATTGGCCATGGCGGTCTAGACGCCATCGTCAAGAAGGGTTATGGTGTTGGGATGAAGATGACGGCTGTGAAGCAGTGGGAGTTGTGTGATGGGTGTGCACTCGGCAAGCAAACGCGAGTGAGCTATATGCCTAAGTCACCGAACCGCGCCAAGAAGCTGTTGGAAGTCATCCACAGTGACGTCTGCGGTCCCATGAAAACGCCGACGTTCAGTGGCAAGCGGTACTTCGTCACGTTCATCGACGAGTACTCGCACTTTTGTGTGGTATACTTGCTGCGGAACAAGTCGGAGGTGGCTGCCAAGTTCGCGGAGTTTGTGGCGTTTGCCGAAACTCAGACGGGTGGTCGCGTGAGAACGCTCCGTGTGAAGCAGCTCCTGATGGAAGGTATGGATCTTGGACACGAAGCTCGGACGAAGCGGAGGGAGGGACGTCGCAGACGGCGGGACCGGAGCGAAGGCACTTGAGGGGTAGAATGAAGATTCGAAAGTGATTGAATTGTTGGAGCTTACATCCTACTGTTGTAGACACGCGACCCTGCGTCCTATCACCTAGTGCATCTAATCAACCATCACTCACCGGTGTTCATCCAATCATCCTACTCGTCTAATCATCGGTGGCGTAAACAACTTACCGTAATCACCATAATCAACGTGGGTTCGGATTGGACCGGTTCGGGTTAACCGGTTAATGGGTACAGCTGGTACACAGTACCCAAGACCAGCAACCCTCAATTGCTCCGTAGCGACAACGGTGGCGAGTACAAGTCTCGTGAAATGGCCAAGTTCTGCAGCGAACGGGGTATCGTGCAGAAGTTCACTCCGCAGTACTCGCCTCAACTGAACGGAGTGGCCGAGCGGATGAACCGGACGTTGGTGAAATGTGCGCGCTGCATGTTGGAACATGCCGGACTGTCGAAGTCGTATTGGGGTGAAGCAGTGGTGACGGCGACGTTCCTCCGGAATCGGTGTCCGACACGCTCCACCACCCACGACAAGTCGCCACACCAAGTATGGACGGGAAAGAAACCGCTGTTGGCGAACCTAAAGGTGTTCGGTTGCCATGCGTATGTGACGGTCCCGAAGGAGAAACGCACCAAGTTTGACGCTCGGTCGGTGCGTTGTCGGTTTCTCGGGTACTCGGAACATGAGAAAGCGTATCGGTTTGAAGAGATGAAGAGAGGTCGCGTGCTAGTGAGCCGCGATGCGCAGTTCATGGAAGACGTCTTCGACGGTGGGAGACGCAAGTTGGATCAAGAAGAAGCGGTCGTGGAACTTCGAGAAGAAGTTGGCACGGACCAAGAAGCATCGTCCGGATCGGAAGAGGACGACGAAGAAGAAGCTGCGCGGGACGAAGACTTCGATCCCGGCAGCAAGCGGCACCAGCGGACGCGGTCGTTGGAGGAAGCGGTGGAGATCCCAAGGTCCAAGCGGCACAGTCGGCAACAAACGCTGGACGAGATGTCAGCCATCGCAAAAGAAGAAGGCTTCGACGCGGCCTTCGTTGTGGATTCAGTGGGAGAAATGCCGACTACGTTCGTATCGGCGATGGAATCCTGCAACTCGGCCAAGTGGAAAGAAGCGTGCGACTCGGAGATCAACTCTCTTCGCAAGAACGAGACGTGGGTGTTGGTGCCATTACCGAAGGGACGCAAGGCGATCGGCTGCAGATGGGTGTTTCGGATCAAGGAAAACCAGGCTGGAGACATCGAGCGGTTCAAGGCGCGTCTGGTGGCCAAGGGATTCTTGCAGAAGTTCGGCATCGACTATGAAGAGACGTTCGCGCCGGTGGCCAAGTTCACGTCCATTAGGATCTTGCTCAGTCTGGCGGCCAAATACAATCTCACGGTGCACCAGATGGATGTGAATGTTGTCAAGAAGGCGCCTCGACCTGCCACGGTGTACCAGTAGACACTGGTACGACCTTCACTCAGTGGCACTCACGCATTCACGTGATTACGAGACAGGTGATTGCGAGACATGTGATTACGGGACGGTGTCGCATGGGTACAAGATTGTGGGTACAAGATGGGCATCGACGTGGCAGCCTCTGATTAGCTAAGGTAACTCAGTATCCAGTTAGGAATCCAGTAGTATGTATCCAGTAGAGAATCCAGTAGGCTTAGAGGTAGCAAGCACTTAGCGAACTAAGGACCTAAATCAATCACTTTACATTTCGACATCTAGTGCTCAAACGACCTTGACTTTTAGAGCCGCCGTCAGATCCGTGTGGCGTGGTCCCGCAAGCGCCTTCGTCATGATGTCCGCTAGCATCACAGAAGTCTCGCAGTACTCAAGCTTGACTTCACCGCGCTTGACTTCATCGCGGATGTGGTGGTACTTGATGTCGATGTGCTTGGCGCGACCGTGGTTCACTGGGTTCTTCGTCATCTTGATGCACGACTGGTTGTCTTCGCGGATCATGAGTTCGGGTCCAGTCTCATTAGCGGCTGCCAGAATCTCGCATAGCAGGCGATGAATCCACTTGCCTTCTTGGATCGCCAGACTGAGCGCGATGTACTCCGCTTCGCTCGTGGACAGCGACACACTTGATTGCTTCTGGCTTCCCCAGCGCACAGGCGCACTCATGAGCATGAACGTGTAGCCTGAAGTGGACTTGCGGTCGGCGAGGTCGCCGGCCCAGTCCGCGTCCGAGTAGCCCCGAAAGTCGATCTTGTCGCCCGGCTTGAAGCAGATCCCATGCGTCTTGGTGCCTTGCAGGTAGCGAAAGATACGCTTGACCGCAACCCAGTGTTCCTCTTGGGGGTTCTCCATGAAGCGCGATACATAGCCAACGGCGTACGCGATGTCTGGGCGCGTGGCGGTCATCAGGTGCATCAGAGCACCAACAGCTTCGCGAAACGGAGCGTTCACCTTGGTCGCCGCGTCGCTTGGAACCAGTCGAGTGCTCATGTCCACCGGACTCACCACGGCCTTGCACTCGTCCATGGCGAAGCGCTTCAGGATGTCGTCCACGTATCGCCGCTGGCACATGGTCACGCTGCCGTCCGGGCCGTCCACCAGTTCGATCCCAAGAACAAACGCGCACTTGCCGCTGTCGGTCATCTCGAAGCGCGTCTTCAGGTCGGTCTTCGTGCGTGCGATCAGCTCGGGCGAACTCCCGGTAGGTCTCGTTCCACACGCGCGAAGCTTGCTTGAGACCGTAGATGGCCTTCACCAGTTCCAGGCAGTCGAAGTCACCATCCAGTTCGACGCCTTCCGGAACCACGCAGAAGACCTCCTCCATCATGACGCCTTACAGGAATGCTGTCACCACGTCGAGTTGGTCGAGGGGCCAGCTATTGAGGGTTGCTGGTCTTGGGTACCGTGTACCAGTTGTACCCATTAACCGGTTAACCCGAACCGGTCCAATCCGAACCCACGTTGATTATGGTGATTACGGTAAGTTGTTTACGCCACCGATGATTAGACGAGTAGGATGATTGGATGAACACCGGTGAGTGATGGTTGATTAGATGCACTAGGTGATAGGACGCAGGGTCGCGTGTCTATAACAGTAGGGTGTAAGCTCCAACAATTCAATCACTTTCGAATCTTCATTCTACCCCTCAAGTGCCTTCGCTCCGGTCCCGCCGTCTGCGACGTCCCTCCCTCCGCTTCGTCCGAGCTTCGTGTTCAAGATCCATACCTTCCATCAGGTTATGAGCCCAAGCACCATGTCCTCTGCCCAAGACGCGTCGACCAAGGTCTCCATTGACAGGTTCAACGGAGACAACTACGCGACGTGGAACCGCTACATGCGTGGCGTGTTCCTGACCAAGTCAACGTGGCATGTCGTGAACCGAGAGACGACGCCGAGCTTCACGGACTCGCGGGCCAAGGACGACTACGTCAAGTCGAGCGACATCGCGTTCGGACTGATGTTGCTCCACATGGACGCGGACTACCACCATGTGGTCGACGACTGCGAGGAAGCGTGGGTTGCGTGGACGCGCCTGAAGACGCTGTACGGTGGTTCGCAGAAGGCTGGACGCATCTACCTGAAGCGCCAACTCTTCAGCATGGAGATGTCGGAAGGCGGCAACGTCTTGCATCACTGCAACGAGGTCCTCAACATCAGCGCCAAGCTCAGCAGCATCGGCGCCAAGATGGAGGACGAGGACGTGGCGATCTGCCTGTTGCGCAGTCTCCCCAAGAGCTACGAGAACGTCGTGCTGAACTTGGAGATGAGCAGCGCTGAACTACGATCGCAAGACGTCGTGAAGGTGCTCACGAATGAGCACATCAAGAGACAAGGCGAGAAGACGGCGACGGTGAAGACGGAGAATGCGGCCAAGGCGTTCAACACCGACCGAGAGTCTCGCCAGTGCACGTACTGCGGGAAATTGGGGCACACGATTGACAAGTGCTGGACCAAGCAGAAGGACGAGATTCGTGGCCCAAGACGCGGCGGCAATGGCAATGGCCGTGGACGCGGGGCCAACAACATCCAGTGGCGAAACGACGACGCCAGCTACAACTACGACTACGGCTATGATCGAGTGGCGTTCGCGGTCTCACTGAAGTGTGGCATTTCGACGGGCAAGAATGTGTCCGGGATGTGGGCGGTCGACAGCGGCGCAACGCACCACATCTGCAACGACAAGGCCAAGTTCGCTCATTTGATTGAGCGGAACGAAGGCGAACTTTCGGTGGCCGACGGCAACAAGGCGGCCATCATGGGTGTGGGGACCATCGTGGAACGAGTGGTTCTGCGCAACGGCGACGAGCGCGACATCGAGATCAAGAACGCGCTGTACGTCCCAAGCATGAGCAAGAATCTACTTTCGGTACCGCAGATCAACAAGAGTGGTCTGTTCCAAGTCGTGTTCGACGGCACCAAGATGCAGATTGCGCACAAGGGCTCCAAGCAAGTGGTGGCGACGGCAAACCTCGTGGATGGACTCTACTGGCTCCAGACGCCTCAGCGATCGGCGAATGCGGCGACCAGTGGGAAGACGGTCGATTTACACGCGCGTATGGGTCACGCTCCGGTGGAGGTGCTTCGCAAGATGGTCGACAACAACATGATCAAGGACGCGAAGGCACCTTCCAAGTCGAGTGGACCAAGCGTGTGTCGCGGCTGCCAGCAAGGGAAAATGGTCCAGAAGCTGTTCCCAAGCAACCGTGACAAGCGTCACTACGACACGTTCGAGCTGCTCCACTTCGACGTGTGCGGCCCCATGGAAGAAGAGTCACTGGGTGGCAGCAAGTATCTGCTGCTGATCGTGGACGAAGCCAGCGGATGCATGAAGGGGTTCTGCCTGCGTGCCAAGTCAGAGAGCGAAGACTGCATCCAGACGTACATCATGAAGGTGCAGAAGCAGTTCGGCAAGAAGGTCAAGTTTGTGCGGCACGACGGAGCTCGTGAGTTTGCGACCAACTCGCTCAAGGCCTTCTACGAAGACGAAGGCATCGAGCAGCAAACCACGGTTCCGTACGCGCACCAGACCAACGGCACGGCAGAGCGAGCTATCCGGACTATTGTCACGATCGGCCGCAGCATGCTGCATCACGCCAAGCTGGACAAGAGATTCTGGGCTGAGGCGGCCATGACGGCCATCTACGTGAAGAATCGTCTGCCGTCACCCAAGATCCAACACAAGACTCCGTTCGAGATCGTTTACAAGTCCAAGCCGAGTGTGAAGCACATGCGTGTGTTCGGCTGTCAGACGTTCATCCTGACTCCGAAGGAGAAGCGGCTCAAGTGGGATCCCAAGGCTCACGCCGGACTGTTCCTAGGTTACTATTGAGGGTTGCTGGTCTTGGGTACTGTGTACCAGTTGTACCCATTAACCGGTTAACCCGAACCGGTCCAATCCGAACCCACGTTGATTATGGTGATTACGGTAAGTTGTTTACGCCACCGATGATTAGACGAGTAGGATGATTGGATGAACACCGGTGAGTGATGGTTGATTAGATGCACTAGGTGATAGGACGCAGGGTCGCGTGTCTACAACAGTAGGATGTAAGCTCCAACAATTCAATCACTTTCGAATCTTCATTCTACCCCTCAAGTGCCTTCGCTCCGGTCCCGCCGTCTGCGACGTCCCTCCCTCCGCTTCGTCCGAGCTTCGTGTCCAAGATCCATACCTTCCATCAGGTTATGAGCCCAAGCACAAAAGTCAAGGTCAAGGCATAACTACGGCCGAGTCGAGTGGGAGTGTTGTCAAGAAGGCGCCTCGACCTGCCACGGTGTACCTGTAGACACTGGTACGACCTTCACTCAGTGGCACTCACGCATTCACGGATTACGAGACAGGTGATTGCGAGACATGTGATTACGGGACGGTGTCGCATGGGTACAAGATTGTGGGTACAAGATGGGCATCGACGTGGCAGCCTCTGATTGGCTAAGGTAACTCAGTATCCAGTTAGGAATCCAGTAGTGTGTATCCAGTAGAGAATCCAGTAGGCTTAGAGGTAGCAAGCAGTTAGCGAACTAAGAACCTAAATCAATCACTTTGCATTTCGACATCTAGTGCTCAAACGACCTTGACTTTTGGTTATGAGCCCAAGCCCCGTATTCCCTGCTGAAGACTCCGACTACGCTTTCGCCATGGACACCACCTCGACCACGACCTCCCGTATCAACAAGTTCGACGGAACCAACTTCCACACGTGGAAGTTCAAGATGCGCATGGTGCTCGAGGAGCGCGACCTGTGGGAAGTGACGTGCGGAGAGATCAAGCTGGAGCACTGCGCTACGACGCTGGACCAGACGACGTTCAAGAGGAAGTCTCGCAAGGCGCTGGCGATCATCTGTCTCGCGATGGAGGATTCGCAGTTGCCGCTGGTTCGGTCGGCAAAGGATGCGTTCGATGCATGGTCAAGACTGGAAGGACACTTCGAGAAGAAGAGTTTGGCCAACAAGCTCTTCCTTCGTCGACGGTTCTTCACGACGATGATGGCGGAAGGTGATGATGTGTTGGAACACATCAACAAGATCAAGACGCTGGCGGAACAGCTCGACGCAGTGGGCGCTCCGGTCAGTGAGGACGACTTGGTGATCACGCTTCTGGCAAGTTTGAACGAGTCTTACCAGTTCCTCATCACGGCGTTGGAGTCGAGAGCTGACTCGCTGACGTGGGAACTCGTGACGGCTCGACTGCTGCATGAAGACTTGAAGCGCAAGGAACAAGGTGGCGGTGCTGAAGGAACCGCGCACGGGGGTCAAGCGTTCATGACAAGCGGCAATGGGAAGAGCAAGGGACGACAAGCGCAGAAAGCCAGTGCGTGTCACTACTGTGGTGAACAAGGTCATTGGATCGCCAAGTGTCCCGTGAGGATTCGCGAGAACGCGGATCGACAGAAGCCACAGCGAGCGAATGTGGCGAATGAAGATGAAGAGGAGTTCGACGGCGACTACCTGTTTTCGGCTGGTGGTGGAGCCACCAAGTCGAGTGAAGTTTGGCTGGTCGACTCGGGTGCGACGCAGCACATGACGTACTCGAAAGAGTACATGAAGAACTACAAGAAGATGACTCCGGTGGACGTGCATCTCGCGGACGACGGAGTGGTTCAAGCAGTCGGCAGTGGCGACATTGTCATGTCGATGAAGACTCCACGCGGGATCAAGAAGGGTGTGCTCACCGGTGTGTGGCACATTCCCAAGTTGTCGCGGAACTTGTTTTTCGGTCGGGCGTTTCGCTAAGGATGTTGGGCCTGTCACGTTCAAGCGCGACGGGTGTTTCGCCGAGACGAAGAACATCAAGTGGAAGCTCGGAGCAAGTGAAGGCAAGGGACTGTTCAAGTTGTGCATGACGCCTATCATGCCTGACGAGGCGAATGTGTCAAGTCCGAAGGAACGCAAAAGGGACACCACGTCATACCTCTGGCACCTTCGACTTGGTCACATTGGCCATGGCGGTCTAGACGCCATCGTCAAGAAGGGTTATGGTGTTGGGATGAAGATGACGGCTGTGAAGCAGTGGGAGTTGTGTGATGGGTGTGCACTCGGCAAGCAAACGCGAGTGAGCTATATGCCTAAGTCACCGAACCGCGCCAAGAAGCCGTTGGAAGTCATCCACAGCGACGTCTGCGGTCCCATGAAAACGCCGACGTTCAGTGGCAAGCGGTACTTCGTCACGTTCATCGACGAGTACTCGCACTTTTGTGTGGTATACTTGCTGCGGAACAAGTCGGAGGTGGCTGCCAAGTTCGCGGAGTTTGTGGCGTTTGCCGAAACTCAGACGGGTGGTCGCGTGAGAACGCTCCGTGTGAAGCAGCTCCGTAGCGACAACGGTGGCGAGTACAAGTCTCGTGAAATGGCCAAGTTCTGCAGCGAACGGGGTATCGTGCAGAAGTTCACTCCGCCGTACACGCCTCAACTGAACGGAGTGGCCGAGCGGATGAACCGGACGTTGGTGAAATGTGCGCGCTGCATGTTGGAACATGCCCGACTGTCGAAGTCGTATTGGGGTGAAGCAGTGGTGACGGCGACGTTCCTCCGGAATCGGTGTCCGACACGCTCCACCACCCACGACAAGTCGCCACACCAAGTATGGACGGGAAAGAAACCGCTGTTGGCGAACCTAAAGGTGTTCGGTTGCCATGCGTATGTGACGGTCCCGAAGGAGAAACGCACCAAGTTTGACGCTCGGTCGGTGCGTTGTCGGTTTCTCGGGTACTCGGAACATGAGAAAGCGTATCGGTTTGAAGAGATGAAGAGAGGTCACGTGCTAGTGAGCCGCGATGCGCAGTTCATGGAAGACGTCTTCGACGGTGGGAGACGCAAGTTGGATCAAGAAGAAGCGGTCGTGGAACTTCGAGAAGAAGTTGGCACGGACCAAGAAGCATCGTCCGGATCGGAAGAGGACGAAGAAGAAGCTGCGCGGGACGAAGACTTCGAACCCGGCAGCAAGCGGCACCAGCGGACGCGGTCGTTGGAGGAAGCGGTGGAGATCCCAAGGTCCAAGCGGCACAGTCGGCAACAAACGCTGGACGAGATGTCAGCCATCGCAAAAGAAGAAGGCTTCGACGCGGCCTTCGTTGTGGATTCAGTGGGAGAAATACCGACTACGTTCGTATCGGCGATGGAATCCTGCAACTCGGCCAAGTGGAAAGAAGCGTGCGACTCGGAGATCAACTCTCTTCGCAAGAACGAGACGTGGGTGTTGGTGCCATTGCCGAAGGGACGCAAGGCGATCGGCTGCAGATGGGTGTTTCGGATCAAGGAAAACCAGGCTGGAGACATCGACCGGTTCAAGGCGCGTCTGGTGGCCAAGGGATTCTTGCAGAAGTTCGGCATCGACTATGAAGAGACGTTCGCGCCGGTGGCCAAGTTCACGTCCATTAGGATCTTGCTCAGTCTGGCGGCCAAATACAATCTCACGGTGCACCAGATGGATGTGAAGACGGCGTTCCTGAACGGCTGGCTGGACGAAGACATCTACATGGTGCAGCCGGACGGCTACGTCGACGAGGCGCACCCGGACTTCGTGTGCAAGCTCAAGCGCTCGCTTTACGGTCTGAAGCAGTCGCTGCGGATGTGGAACCAGACCATGGACAAGTTCATGCTGGAGCTGGGGTTCAAGAAGTGTGAGGCGGATCACTGCATCTACGTCAAGCGCAATGACCAAGACATGATCTTCGTGGCGCTGTACGTGGACGACTTGATCCTGGCAAGCAACAACGACGACCTGCTCAAGTCGACCAAGGAGGCGCTCAGCGTGCGGTTTGAGATGACGGACATGGGTCAGCTCAAGTACTTCCTCGGCATGGAAATCGACCAAGATCCCAAGACCGGAAATGTGTCGGTGCGACAGACCAAGTTTGCGAAGGACATCCTGGAGAAGTTCAGCATGGAGAAGAGCAACCCGGTCAAGACACCACAAGACCCGGGACTCAAGTTGACCAAGGTCATGTGCGAAGGCGGTTGCAAGCACGAAGAGACCATGGCGAAGGTGCCGTACCGGAATGCCGTTGGGTGTTTGATGTACCTGATGGTGGGGACTCGACCGGACCTCGCAGCCGCAGTGGGAGTTCTCAGCCAGTTCGCCGCGGATCCGTGTCCGACACACTAGCAAGCGCTCAAGAGGGTGTTCCGCTACATCCAAGGCACGAAGACGCATGGCATCGAGTTTCAGGCTGGCAGCGAGGACGGACTCCAAGGCTATTCGGATGCGGACTGGGCCGGCGACATCGAGACTCGACGGAGTACAAGCGGCTACGCGTTCATGATGAACGGCGGATGCATCAGCTGGAGAAGCAAGAAGCAGCGGACGGTGGCGCTATCGTCGACGGAGGCCGAGTACATGGCGTTGACGGAGGCTACGCAGGAGGCTATTTGGCTCAAGGCATTTCTGTGTGAGATCGGCGAGATGGAGACCAAGTCGGCTGTCAAGATCTACGAGGACAACCAAGGCTCCATCGCGTTGGCCAAGAACCCGGAGTTCCACAAGCGCACCAAGCACATCGACATTCGCTACCACTTCGTGCGTGAGAAGGTAGAAGACGGCCAAGTGGTGTTGGAGTACTGTTCGACCAAGGACATGCTGGCAGACCTGATGACCAAGCCGATCACCGCTGTGCAGTTCGACTTCCTACGGAGCAAGCTCGGTATCCAAGGGCTCAGAGCTCAAGGCATAACTACGGCCGAGTCGAGTGGGAGTGTTGTCAAGAAGGCGCCTCGACCTGCCACGGTGTACCAGTAGACACTGGTACGACCTTCACTCAGTGGCACTCACGCATTCACGTGATTACGAGACAGGTGATTGCGAGACATGTGATTACGGGACGGTGTCGCATGGGTACAAGATTGTGGGTACAAGATGGGCATCGACGTGGCAGCCTCTGATTGGCTAAGGTAACTCAGTATCCAGTTAGGAATCCAGTAGTGTGTATCCAGTAGAGAATCCAGTAGGCTTAGAGGTAGCAAGCAGTTAGCGAACTAAGGACCTAAATCAATCACTTTGCATTTCGACATCTAGTGCTCAAACGACCTTGACTTTTGCACCGACACATTTTCGGTCTTGGGATCTTGGTCGATTTCCATGCCGAGGAAGTACTTGAGCTGACCCATGTCCGTCATCTCAAACCGCACGCTGAGCGCCTCCTTGGTCGACTTGAGCAGGTCGTCGTTGTTGCTTGCCAGGATCAAGTCGTCCACGTACAGCGCCACGAAGATCATGTCTTGGTCATTGCGCTTGACGTAGATGCAGTGATCCGCCTCACACTTCTTGAACCCCAGCTCCAGCATGAACTTGTCCATGGTCTGGTTCCACATCCGCGGCGACTGCTTCAGACCGTAAAGCGAGCGCTTGAGCTTGCACACGAAGTCCGGGTGCGCCTCGTCAACGTAGCCGTCCGGCTGCACCATGTAGATGTCTTCGTCCAGCCAGCCGTTCAGGAACGCCGTCTTCACATCCATCTGGTGCACCGTGAGATTGTATTTGGCCGCCAGACTGAGCAAGATCCTAATGGACGTGAACTTGGCCACCGGCGCGAAAGTCTCTTCATAGTCGATGCCGAACTTCTGCAAGAATCCCTTGGCCACCAGACGCGCCTTGAACCGGTCGATGTCTCCAGCCTGGTTTTCCTTGATCCGAAACACCCATCTGCAGCCGATCGCCTTGCGTCCCTTCGGCAATGGCACCAACACCCACGTCTCGTTCTTGCGAAGAGAGTTGATCTCCGAGTCGCACACTTCTTTCCACTTGGCCGAGTTGCAGGATTCCATCGCCGATACGAACGTAGTCGGTATTTCTCCCACTGAATCCACAACGAAGGCCGCGTCGAAGCCTTCTTCTTTTGCGATGGCTGACATCTCGTCCAGCGTTTGTTGCCGACTGTGCCGCTTGGACCTTGGGATCTCCACCGCTTCCTCCAACGACCGCGTCCGCTGGTGCCGCTTGCTGCCGGGTTCGAAGTCTTCGTCCCGCGCAGCTTCTTCTTCGTCCTCTTCCGATCCGGACGATGCTTCTTGGTCCGTGCCAACTTCTTCTCGAAGTTCCACGACCGCTTCTTCTTGATCCAACTTGCGTCTCCCACCGTCGAAGACGTCTTCCATGAACTGCGCATCGCGGCTCACTAGCACGTGACCTCTCTTCATCTCTTCAAACCGATACGCTTTCTCATGTTCCGAGTACCCGAGAAACCGACAACGCACCGACCGAGCGTCAAACTTGGTGCGTTTCTCCTTCGGGACCGTCACATACGCATGGCAACCGAACACCTTTAGGTTCGCCAACAGCGGTTTCTTTCCCGTCCATACTTGGTGTGGCGACTTGTCGTGGGTGGTGGAGCGTGTCGGACACCGATTCCGGAGGAACGTCGCCGTCACCACTGCTTCACCCCAATACGACTTCGACAGTCGGGCATGTTCCAACATGCAGCGCGCACATTTCACCAACGTCCGGTTCATCCGCTCGGCCACTCCGTTCAGTTGAGGCGTGTACGGCGGAGTGAACTTCTGCACGATACCCCGTTCGCTGCAGAACTTGGCCATTTCACGAGACTTGTACTCGCCACCGTTGTCGCTACGGAGCTGCTTCACACGGAGCGTTCTCACGCGACCACCCGTCTGAGTTTCGGCAAACGCCACAAACTCCGCGAACTTGGCAGCCACCTCCGACTTGTTCCGCAGCAAGTATACCACACAAAAGTGCGAGTACTCGTCGATGAACGTGACGAAGTACCGCTTGCCACTGAACGTCGGCGTTTTCATGGGACCGCAGACGTCGCTGTGGATGACTTCCAACGGCTTCTTGGCGCGGTTCGGTGACTTAGGCATATAGCTCACTCGCGTTTGCTTGCCGAGTGCACACCCATCACACAACTCCCACTGCTTCACAGCCGTCATCTTCATCCCAACACCATAACCCTTCTTGACGATGGCGTCTAGACCGCCATGGCCAATGTGACCAAGTCGAAGGTGCCAGAGGTATGACGTGGTGTCCCTTTTGCGTTCCTTCGGACTTGACACATTCGCCTCGTCAGGCATGATAGGCGTCATGCACAACTTGAACAGTCCCTTGCCCTCACTTGCTCCGAGCTTCCACTTGATGTTCTTCGTCTCGGCGAAACACCCGTCGCGCTTGAACGTGACAGGCCCAACATCCTTAGCGAAACGCCCGACCGAAAAACAAGTTCCGCGACAACTTGGGAATGTGCCACACACCGGTGAGCACACCCTTCTTGATCCCGCGTGGAGTCTTCATCGACATGACAATGTCGCCACTGCCGACTGCTTGAACCACTCCGTCGTCCGCGAGATGCACGTCCACCGGAGTCATCTTCTTGTAGTTCTTCATGTACTCTTTCGAGTACGTCATGTGCTGCGTCGCACCCGAGTCGACCAGCCAAACTTCACTCGACTTGGTGGCTCCACCACCAGCCGAAAACAGGTAGTCGCCGTCGAACTCCTCTTCATCTTCATTCGCCACATTCGCTCGCTGTGGCTTCTGTCGATCCGCGTTCTCGCGAATCCTCACGGGACACTTGGCGATCCAATGACCTTGTTCACCACAGTAGTGACACGCACTGGCTTTCTGCGCTTGTCGTCCCTTGCTCTTCCCATTGCCGCTTGTCATGAACGCTTGACCCCCGTGCGCGGTTCCTTCAGCACCGCCACCTTGTTCCTTGCGCTTCAAGTCTTCATGCAGCAGTCGAGCCGTCACGAGTTCCCACGTCAGCGAGTCAGCTCTCGACTCCAACGCCGTGATGAGGAACTGGTACGACTCGTTCAAACTTGCCAGAAGCGTGATCACCAAGTCGTCCTCACTGACCGGAGCGCCCACTGCGTCGAGCTGTTCCGCCAGCGTCTTGATCTTGTTGATGTGTTCCAACACATCATCACCTTCCGCCATCATCGTCGTGAAGAACCGTCGACGAAGGAAGAGCTTGTTGGCCAAACTCTTCTTCTCGAAGTGTCCTTCCAGTCTTGACCATGCATCGAACGCATCCTTCGCCGACCGAACCAGCGGCAACTGCGAATCCTCCATCGCGAGACAGATGATCGCCAGCGCCTTGCGAGACTTCCTCTTGAACGTCGTCTGGTCCAGCGTCGTAGCGCAGTGCTCCAGCTTGATCTCTCCGCACGTCACTTCCCACAGGTCGCGCTCCTCGAGCACCATGCGCATCTTGAACTTCCACGTGTGTGGAAGTTGGTTCCGTCGAACTTGTTGATACGGGAGGTCGTGGTTGAGGTGGTGTCCATGGCGAAAGCGTAGTCGGAGTCTTCAGCAGGGAATACGGGGCTTGGGCTCATAACCAAAAGTCAAGGTCGTTTGAGCACTAGATGTCGAAATGCAAAGTGATTGATTTAGGTTCTTAGTTCGCTAACTGCTTGCTACCTCTAAGCCTACTGGATTCTCTCCTGGATACACACTACTGGATTCCTAACTGGATACTGAGTTACCTTAGCCAATCAGAGGCTGCCACGTCGATGCCCATCTTGTACCCACAATCTTGTACCCATGCGACACCGTCCCGTAATCACATGTCTCGCAATCACCTGTCTCGTAATCACGTGAATGCGTGAGTGAAGGTCGTACCAGTGTCTACAGGTACACCGTGACAGGTCGAGGCGCCTTCTTGACAACACTCCCACTCGACTCGGCCGTAGTTATGCCTTGACCTTGACTTTTGTGCTTGGGCTCATAACCTGATGGAAGGTATGGATCTTGGACACGAAGCTCGGACGAAGCGGAGGGAGGGACGTCGCAGACGGCGGGATCGGAGCGAAAGCACTTGAGGGGTAGAATGAAGATTTGAAAGTGATTGAATTGTTGGAGCTTACATCCTACTGTTATAGACACGCGACCCTGCGTACTATCACCTAGTGCATCTAATCAACCATCACTCACCGGTGTTCATCCAATCATCCTACTCGTCTAATCATCGGTGGCGTAAACAACTTACCGTAATCACCATAATTAACGCGGGTTCGGATTGGACCGGTTCGGGTTAACCGGTTAATGGGTACAACTGGTACACAGTACCCAAGACCAGCAACCCTCAATACGCCCCCTCAATGCGAAGTCCCACGAATGCCGAGAGCCACCGTCAGATCCGTGTGACGTGGTCCCGCAAGCGCCTTCGTCATGATGTCCGCTAGCATCACAGAAGTCTCGCAGTACTCAAGCTTGACTTCACCGCGCTTGACTTCATCGCGGATGTGGTGGTACTTGATGTCGATGTGCTTGGCGCGACCGTGGTTCACTGGGTTCTTGGTTATCTTGATGCACGACTGGTTGTCTTCGCGGATCATAAGTTCGGGTCCAGTCTCATTAGCGGCCGCCAGAATCTCGCATAGCAGGCGATGAATCCACTTGCCTTCTTGGATAGCCAGACTGAGCGCGATGTACTCCGCTTCGCTCGTGGACAGCGACACACTTGATTGCTTCTGGCTTCCCCAGCTCACAGGCGCACTCATGAGCATGAACGTGTAGCCTGAAGTGGACTTGCGGTCGGCGAGGTCGCCGGCCCAGTCCGCGTCCGAGTAGCCACGAAAGTCGATCTTGTCGCCCGGCTTGAAGCAGATCCCATGCGTCTTGGTGCCTTGCAGGTAGCGAAAGATACGCTTGACCGCAACCCAGTGTTCCTCTTGGGGGTTCTCCATGAAGCGCGATACATAGCCAACGGCGTACGCGATGTCTGGGCGCGTGGCGGTCATCAGGTGCATCAGAGCACCAACAGCTTCGCGAAACGGAGCGTTCACCTTGGTCGCCGCGTCGCTTGGACCAGTCGGGTGCTCATGTCCACCGGACTCACCACGGCCTTGCACTCGTCCATGGCGAAGCGCTTCAGGATGTCGTCCACGTATCGCCGCTGGCACATGGTCACGCTGCCGTCCGGGCCGTCCACCAGTTCGATCCCAAGAACAAACGCGCACTTGCCGCTGTCGGTCATCTCGAAGCGCGTCTTCAGGTCGGTCTTCGTGCGTGCGATCAGCTCGGGCGAACTCCCGGTAATCAGTACGTCGTCCACGTACACCAGTACAAGCACGCAGTGACCGTCCACCACCTTGATGTAGAGGCATGGGTCGAACGCCGATACTTTGAAGCCGATGGAGCATATTGAGGGTTGCTGGTCTTGGGTACTGTGTACCAGTTGTACCCATTAACCGGTTAGCCCGAACCGGTCCAATCCGAACCCACGTTGATTATGGTGATTACGGTAAGTTGTTTACGCCACCGATGATTAGACGAGTAGGATGATTGGATGAACACCGGTGAGTGATGGTTGATTAGATGCACTAGGTGATAGTACGCAGGGTCGCGTGTCTATAACAGTAGGATGTAAGCTCCAACAATTCAATCACTTTCGAATCTTCATTCTACCCCTAAAGTGGTTTCCAGTCTCTGCTCCGGTTTCGCCCTGAGTGCTGCCCTCCCTCCGCTTCGTCCAAGCTTACGGTGTCCAAGATCTATACCTTCCATCAGGTTATGAGCCCAAGCACCATGTCCTCTACCCAATACGCGTCGACCAAGGTCTCCATTGACAGGTTCAACGGAGACAACTACGCGACGTGGAACCGCTACATGCGTGGCGTGTTCCTGACCAAGTCAACGTGGCATGTCGTGAACCGAGAGACGACGCCGAGCTTCACGGACTCGCGGGCCAAGGACGACTACGTCAAGTCGAGCGACATCGCGTTCGGACTGATGTTGCTCCACATGGACGCGGACTACCACCATGTGGTCGACGACTGCGAGGAAGCGTGGGTTGCGTGGACGCGCCTGAAGACGCTGTACGGTGGTTCGCAGAAGGCTGGACGCATCTACCTGAAGCGCCAACTCTTCAGCATGGAGATGTCGGAAGGCGGCAACGTCTTGCATCACTGCAACGAGGTCCTCAACATCAGCGCCAAGCTCAGCAGCATCGGCGCCAAGATGGAGGACGAGGACGTGGCGATCTGCCTGTTGCGCAGTCTCCCCAAGAGCTACGAGAACGTCGTGCTGAACTTGGAGATGAGCAGCGCTGAACTACGATCGCAAGACGTCGTGAAGGTGCTCACGAATGAGCACATCAAGAGACAAGGCGAGAAGACGGCGACGGTGAAGACGGAGAATGCGGCCAAGGCGTTCAACACCGACCGAGAGTCTCGCCAGTGCACGTACTGCGGGAAATTGGGGCACACGATTGACAAGTGCTGGACCAAGCAGAAGGACGAGATTCGTGGCCCAAGACGCGGCGGCAATGGCAATGGCCGTGGACGCGGGGCCAACAACATCCAGTGGCGAAACGACGACGCCAGCTACAACTACGACTACGGCTATGATCGAGTGGCGTTCGCGGTCTCACTGAAGTGTGGCATTTCGACGGGCAAGAATGTGTCCGGGATGTGGGCGGTCGACAGCGGCGCAACGCACCACATCTGCAACGACAAGGCCAAGTTCGCTCATTTGATTGAGCGGAACGAAGGCGAACTTTCGGTGGCCGACGGCAACAAGGCGGCCATCATGGGTGTGGGGACCATCGTGGAACGAGTGGTTCTGCGCAACGGCGACGAGCGCGACATCGAGATCAAGAACGCGCTGTACGTCCCAAGCATGAGCAAGAATCTACTTTCGGTACCGCAGATCAACAAGAGTGGCAAGTTTCAAGTGGTGTTCGACGGCACCAAGATGCGCGTCGCGCACAAGGGCTCCAAGCAAGTGGTGGCGACGGCAAACCTCGTAGATGGACTCTACTGGCTGATGACGCCTCAGCGATCGGCGAATGCGGCGACGAGTTGCAAGATTGTCGACCTGCACGCGCGCATGGGTCACGCTCCGGTCGAGGTGCTTCGCAAGATGGTCGACAACCACATGATCAAGGACGCGAAGGCACCTTCCAAATCGAGCGGACCAAGTGTGTGTCGTGGTTGCCAGCAAGGGAAAATGGTCCAGAAGCTGTTCCCAAGCAACCGTGACAAGCGTCGCTACGACAGGTTCGAGCTGCTCCACTTCGACGTGTGCGGCCCCATGGAAGAAGAGTCACTGGGTGGCAGCAAGTATCTGCTGCTGATCGTGGACGAAGCCAGCGGATGCATGAAGGGGTTCTGCCTGCGTGCCAAGTCAGAGAGCGAAGACTGCATCCAGACGTACATCATGAAGGTGCAGAAGCAGTTCGGCAAGAAGGTCAAGTTTGTGCGGCACGACGGAGCTCGTGAGTTTGCGACCAACTCGCTCAAGGACTTCTACGAAGACGAAGGCATCGAGCAGCAAACCACGGTTCCGTACGCGCACCAGACCAACGGCACGGCAGAACGCGCCATCCGGACCATCGTCACGATTGGCCGCAGCATGCTGCATCACGCCAAGTTGGACAAGTGTTTCTGGGCTGAGGCGGTCATGACGGCCATCTACGTGAAGAATCGTCTGCCGTCACCCAAGATCGAGCACAAGACTCCGTTCGAGATCGTTTACAAGTCCAAGCCGAGTGTGAAGCACATGCGTGTGTTCGGATGCCAGACGTACATCCTGACGCCGAAGGAAAGACGGCGCAAGTGGGACCCCAAGGCTCGCGCCGGGCTGTTCCTCGGCTACGAAGAAGTGTCCAAGGCGTATCGAGTTTATGACATCGAGGCGGGGCAGGTGGTTATCAGTCGCGATGTCAACTTCGATGAGTCGACCTTTGGACTTTCGACGCATACTTCGGGTGAAGACGTCAATGATGCTGTGCTGGAAATGGACGCGCTGGACCTGGACGACAACGATGGACCGCGCCAAACGCGCTTCAAGCAGGCGGGGAAGCGCAAGTACCGGCCGAGTGGCGACGACGACACTGCCAGAAGATCGCGCCCCGTTCGCCACCGAGCTGGCTTAGAAGAAGCAAGTGCGCCGGACGTATCCTCCTCGCGCCGAGCCGACCCCGATGACGAAGAAAAGTCTGGGGACCAAGATGAAGACGACGACTCGACGCCTCCAGTGTTTTGGCGTGCCAGTGCCAACGCTGTGGAAGCAGCAGACGATCCATCCGAGCCGACGACGTTTCAAGAGGCGGTGAATGGCCCGGACCAAGTGCACTGGCGCAAGGCAATTCGTGCTGAGCCCAAGTCGATGCGACTTCGGGGTGTGTTTCGTGCTGCCAAGTTGTCTAACGGACAACGCGCCATCGGTACCAAGTGGGTGTCAAGATCAAGCGCAAAGCGGACGGATCGATCGAGAAGTACAAGGCGCGCCTCGTGGCCAAGGGGTTCAAGCAGAAGTACGGCATTGACTACACCGAGACGTTCTCGCCCGTGGTCAAGTATGTGACGCTGCGCATGGTGATCGCGATTGCCAAGTATTTTGGCTGGCCCCTCGACCAACTCGACGTCGTGACAGCATTCCTGTACGGGATAATGAAGGAGCTGGTGAAGGAGCTGGTGTTCTGCGTGGTTCCGGAAGGCGTCGAACTGGATAGTGACTTCGACTGCCTGGAATTGGTGAAGACCATCTACGGTCTCAAGCAAGCTTCGCGCGTGTGGAACGAGACCTTCGACGAGTTCGTGTGCTCAATCGGCTTCCAAGTGTCGGCCTTCGATCCGTGCCTCTACATCAAGGTGGTGGACGGTCACTGCGTGCTTGTACTGGTGTACGTGGATGACGTGCTGATTACCGGGAGTTCGCCCGAGCTGATCGCACGCACGAAGACCGACCTGAAGACGCGCTTCGAGATGACCGACAGCGGCAAGTGCGCGTTTGTTCTTGGGATCGAACTGGTGGACGGCCCGGACGGCAGCGTGACCATGTGCCAGCGGCGATACGTGGACGACATCCTGGAGCGCTTCGCCATGGACGAGTGCAAGGCCGTGGTGAGTCCGGTGGACATGAGCACTCGACAGGTATTGAGGGTTGCTGGTCTTGGGTACTGTGTACCAGTTGTACCCATTAACCGGGTAACCCGAACCGGTCCAATCCGAACCCACGTTGATTATGGTGATTACGGTAAGTTGTTTACGCCACCGATGATTAGACGAGTAGGATGATTGGATGAACACCGGTGAGTGATGGTTGATTAGATGCACTAGGTGATAGGACGCAGGGTCGCGTGTCTACAACAGTAGGATGTAAGCTCCAACAATTCAATCACTTTCGAATCTTCATTCTACCCCTCAAGTGCCTTCGCTCCGGTCCCGCCGTCTGCGACGTCCCTCCCTCCGCTTCGTCCGAGCTTCGTGTCCAAGATCCATACCTTCCATCAGGTTATTAGCCCAAGCACAAAAGTCAAGGTCAAGGCATAACTACGGCCGAGTCGAGTGGGAGTGTTGTCAAGAAGGCGCCTCGACCTGCCACGGTGTACCTGTAGACACTGGTACGACCTTCACTCAGTGGCACTCACGCATTCACGGATTACGAGACAGGTGATTGCGAGACATGTGATTACGGGACGGTGTCGCATGGGTACAAGATTGTGGGTACAAGATGGGCATCGACGTGGCAGCCTCTGATTGGCTAAGGTAACTCAGTATCCAGTTAGGAATCCAGTAGTATGTATCCAGGAGAGAATCCAGTAGGCTTAGAGGTAGCAAGCAGTTAGCGAACTAAGAACCTAAATCAATCACTTTGCATTTCGACATCTAGTGCTCAAACGACCTTGACTTTTGGTTATGAGCCCAAGCCCCGTATTCCCTGCTGAAGACTCCGACTACGCTTTCGCCATGGACACCACCTCGACCACGACCTCCCGTATCAACAAGTTCGACGGAACCAACTTCCACACGTGGAAGTTCAAGATGCGCATGGTGCTCGAGGAGCGCGACCTGTGGGAAGTGACGTGCGGAGAGATCAAGCTGGAGCACTGCGCTACGACGCTGGACCAGACGACGTTCAAGAGGAAGTCTCGCAAGGCGCTGGCGATCATCTGTCTCGCGATGGAGGATTCGCAGTTGCCGCTGGTTCGGTCGGCGAAGGATGCGTTCGATGCATGGTCAAGACTGGAAGGACACTTCGAGAAGAAGAGTTTGGCCAACAAGCTCTTCCTTCGTCGACGGTTCTTCACGACGATGATGGCGGAAGGTGATGATGTGTTGGAACACATCAACAAGATCAAGACGCTGGCGGAACAGCTCGACGCAGTGGGCGCTCCGGTCAGTGAGGACGACTTGGTGATCACGCTTCTGGCAAGTTTGAACGAGTCGTACCAGTTCCTCATCACGGCGTTGGAGTCGAGAGCTGACTCGCTGACGTGGGAACTCGTGACGGCTCGACTGCTGCATGAAGACTTGAAGCGCAAGGAACAAGGTGGCGGTGCTGAAGGAACCGCGCACGGGGGTCAAGCGTTCATGACAAGCGTGATGGAAGGTATGGATCTTGGACACGAAGCTCGGACGAAGCGGAGGGAGGGACGTCGCAGACGGCGGGACCAGAGCGAAGGCACTTCAGGGTAGAATGAAGATTCGAAAGTGATTGAATTGTTGGAGCTTACATCCTACTGTTATAGACACGCGACCCTGCGTACTATCACCTAGTGCATCTAATCAACCATCACTCACCGGTGTTCATCCAATCATCCTACTCGTCTAATCATCGGTGGCGTAAACAACTTACCGTAATCACCATAATCAACGCGGGTTCGGATTGGACCGGTTCGGGTTAACCGGTTAATGGGTACAACTGGTACACAGTACCCAAGACCAGCAACCCTCAATACCTGTCGAGTGCTCATGTCCACCGGACTCACCACGGCCTTGCACTCGTCCATGGCGAAGCGCTCCAGGATGTCGTCCACGTATCGCCGCTGGCACATGGTCACGCTGCCGTCCGGGCCGTCCACCAGTTCGATCCCAAGAACAAACGCGCACTTGCCGCTGTCGGTCATCTCGAAGCGCGTCTTCAGGTCGGTCTTCGTGCGTGCGATCAGCTCGGGCGAACTCCCGGTAATCAGCACGTCATCCACGTACACCAGTACAAGCACGCAGTGACCGTCCACCACCTTGATGTAGAGGCACGGATCGAAGGCCGACACTTGGAAGCCGATTGAGCACACGAACTCGTCGAAGGTCTCGTTCCACACGCGCGAAGCTTGCTTGAGACCGTAGATGGTCTTCACCAATTCCAGGCAGTCGAAGTCACTATCCAGTTCGACGCCTTCCGGAACCACGCAGAACACCAGCTCCTTCACCAGCTCCTTCATTATCCCGTACAGGAATGCTGTCACGACGTCGAGTTGGTCGAGGGGCCAGCCAAAATACTTGGCAATCGCGATCACCATGCGCAGCGTCACATACTTGACCACGGGCGAGAACGTCTCGGTGTAGTCAATGCCGTACTTCTGCTTGAACCCCTTGGCCACGAGGCGCGCCTTGTACTTCTCGATCGATCCGTCCGCTTTGCGCTTGATCTTGACACCCACTTGGTACCGATGGCGCGTTGTCCGTTAGACAACTTGGCAGCACGAAACACACCCCGAAGTCGCATCGACTTGAGCTCAGCACGAATAGCCTTGCGCCAGTGCACTTGGTCCGGGCCATTCACAGCCTCTTGGAACGTCGTCGGCTCCGATAGATCGGCTGCTGCTTCCACAGCGTTGGCACTGGCACGCCAAAACACTGGAGGCGTCGAGTCGTCGTCTTCATCTTGGTCCCCAGACTTTTCTTCGTCATCGGGGTCGGCTCGGCGCGAGGAGGATACGTCCGGCGCACTTGCTTCTTCTAAGCTAGCTCGGTGGCGAACGGGGCGCGATCTTCTGGCAGTGTCGTCAAAAGTCAAGGTCGTTTGAGCACTAGATGTCGAAATGCAAAGTGATTGATTTAGGTCCTTAGTTCGCTAACTGCTTGCTACCTCTAAGCCTACTGGATTCTCTACTGGATACACACTACTGGATTCCTAACTGGATACTGAGTTACCTTAGCCAATCAGAGGCTGCCACGTCGATGCCCATCTTGTACCCACAATCTTGTACCCATGCGACACCGTCCCGTAATCACATGTCTCGCAATCACCTGTCTCGTAATCACGTGAATGCGTGAGTGCCACTGAGTGAAGGTCGTACCAGTGTCTACTGGTACACCGTGGCAGGTCGAGGCGCCTTCTTGACAACACTCCCACTCGACTCGGCCGTAGTTATGCCTTGAGCTCTGAGCCCTTGGATACCGAGCTTGCTCCGTAGGAAGTCGAACTGCACAGCGGTGATCGGCTTGGTCATCAGGTCTGCCAGCATGTCCTTGGTCGAACAGTACTCCAACACCACTTGGCCGTCTTCTACCTTCTCACGCACGAAGTGGTAGCGAATGTCGATGTGCTTGGTGCGCTTGTGGAACTCCGGGTTCTTGGCCAACGCGATGGAGCCTTGGTTGTCCTCGTAGATCTTGACAGCCGACTTGGTCTCCATCTCGCCGATCTCACACAGAAATGCCTTGAGCCAAATAGCCTCCTGTGTAGCCTCCGTCAACGCCATGTACTCGGCCTCCGTCGACGATAGCGCCACCGTCCGCTGCTTCTTGCTTCTCCAGCTGATGCATCCGCCGTTCATCATGAACGCGTAGCCGCTTGTACTCCGTCGAGTCTCGATGTCGCTGGCCCAGTCCGCATCCGAATAGCCTTGGAGTCCGTCCTCGCTGCCAGCCTGAAACTCGATGCCATGCGTCTTCGTGCCTTGGATGTAGCGGAACACCCTCTTGAGCGCTTGCCAGTGTGTCGGACACGGATCCGCGGCGAACTGGCTGAGAACTCCCTCCCACTGCGGCTGCGAGGTCCGGTCGAGTCCCCACCATCAGGTACATCAAACACCCGATGGCATTCCGGTACGGCACCTTCGCCATGGTCTCTTCGTGCTTGCAACCTCCTTCGCACATGACCTTGGTCAACTTGAGTCCCGGGTCTTGTGGTGTCTTGACCGGGTTGCTCTTCTCCATGCTGAACTTCTCCAGGATGTCCTTCGCAAACTTGGTCTGTCGCACCGACACATTTCCGGTCTTGGGATCTTGGTCGATTTCCATGCCGAGGAAGTACTTGAGCTGACCCATGTCCGTCATCTCAAACCGCACGCTGAGCGCCTCCTTGGTCGACTTGAGCAGGTCGTCGTTGTTGCTTGCCAGGATCAAGTCGTCCACGTACAGCGCCACGAAGATCATGTCTTGGTCATTGCGCTTGACGTAGATGCAGTGATCCGCCTCACACTTCTTGAACCCCAGCTCCAGCATGAACTTGTCGATGGTCTGGTTCCACATCCGCGGCGACTGCTTCAGACCGTAAAGCGAACGCTTGAGCTTGCACACGAAGTCCGGGTGCGCCTCGTCAACGTAGCCGTCCGGCTGCACCATGTAGATGTCTTCGTCCAGCCAGCCGTTCAGGAACGCCGTCTTCACATCCATCTGGTGCACCGTGAGATTGTACTTGGCCGCCAGACTGAGCAAGATCCTAATGGACGTGAACTTGGCCACCGGCGCGAAAGTCTCTTCATAGTCGATGCCGAACTTCTGCAAGAATCCCTTGGCCACCAGACGCGCCTTGAACCGGTCGATGTCTCCAGCCTGGTTTTCCTATATCCGAAACACCCATCTGCAGCCGATCGCCTTGCGTCCCTTCGGTAATGGCACCAACACCCACGTCTCGTTCTTGCGAAGAGAGTTGATCTCCGAGTCGCACGCTTCTTTCCACTTGGCCGAGTTGCAGGATTCCATCGCCGATACGAACGTAGTCGGCATTTCTCCCACTGAATCCACAACGAAGGCCGCGTCGAAGCCTTCTTCTTTTGCGATGGCTGACATCTCGTCCAGCGTTTGTTGCCGACTGTGCCGCTTGGACCTTGGGATCTCCACCGCTTCCTCCAACGACCGCGTCCGCTGGTGCCGCTTGCTGCCGGGTTCGAAGTCTTCGTCCCGCGCAGCTTCTTCGTCGTCCTCTTCCGATCCGGACGATGCTTCTTGGTCCGTGCCAACTTCTTCTCGAAGTTCCACGACCGCTTCTTCTTGATCCAACTTGCGTCTCCCACCGTCGAAGACGTCTTCCATGAACTGCGCATCGCGGCTCACTAGCACGTGACCTCTCTTCATCTCTTCAAACCGATACGCTTTCTCATGTTCCGAGTACCCGAGAAACCGACAACGCACCGACCGAGCGTCAAACTTGGTGCGTTTCTCCTTCGGGACCGTCACATACGCATGGCAACCGAACACCTTCAGGTTCGCCAACAGCGGTTTCTTTCCCGTCCATACTTGGTGTAGCGACTTGTCGTGGGTGGTGGAGCGTGTCGGACACCGATTCCGGAGGAACGTCGCCGTCACCACCGCTTCACCCGATACGACTTCGACAGTCCGGCATGTTCCAACATGCAGCGCGCACATTCCACCAACGTAGTGTTGTCACGAAGGCGCCTCGACCTGCCATGGTGTACCAGTAGACACTGGTACGACCTTCACTCAGTGGCAACTCACGCATTCACGTGATTACGAGACAGGTGATTGCGAGACATGTGATTACGGGACGGTGTCGCATGGGTACAAGATTGTGGGTACAAGATGGGCATCGACGTGGCAGCCTCTGATTGGCTAAGGTAACTCAGTATCCAGTTAGGAATCCAGTAGTGTGTATCCAGTAGAGAATCCAGTAGGCTTAGAGGTAGCAAGCAGTTAGCGAACTAAGGACCTAAATCAACCACTTTGCATTCGACATCTAGTGCTCAAACGACCTTGACTTTTGACGACACTGCCAGAAGATCGCGCCCCGTTCGCCACCGAGCTGGCTTAGAAGAAGCAAGTGCGCCGGACGTATCCTCCTCGCGCCGAGCCGACCCCGACGACGAAGAAAAGTCTGGGGACCAAGATGAAGACGACGACTCGACGCCTCCAGTGTTTTGGCGTGCCAGTGCCAACGCTGTGGAAGCAGCAGACGATCCATCCGAGCCGACGACGTTTCAAGAGGCGGTGAATGGCCCGGACCAAGTGCACTGGCGCAAGGCAATTCGTGCTGAGCTCAAGTCGATGCGACTTCGGGGTGTGTTTCGTGCTGCCAAGTTGTCTAACGGACAACGCGCCATCGGTACCAAGTGGGTGTCAAGATCAAGCGCAAAGCGGACGGATCGATCGGGAAGTACAAGGCGCGCCTCGTGGCCAAGGGGTTCAAGCAGAAGTACGGCATCGACTACACCGAGACGTTCTCGCCCGTGGTCAAGTATGTGACGCTGCACATGGTGATCGCGATTGCCAAGTATTTTGGCTGGCCCCTCGACCAACTCGACGTCGTGACAGCATTCATGTATGGGATAATGAAGGAAGTGGTCTTCTGCGTGGTTCCGGAAGGCGTCGAACTGGATAGTGACTTCGACTGCCTGGAATTGGTGAAGGCCATCTACGGTCTCAAGCAAGCTTCGCGCGTGTGGTACGAGACCTTCGACGAGTTCATGTGCTCTATCGGCTTCCACGTATCGGCGTTCGACCCATGCCTCTACATCAAGATCGTTGACGGTCACTGAGTGCTCGTGCTGGTCTACGTGGATGACGTGCTGATTACCGGAAGTTCGCCCGAGCTGATCGCACGCACGAAGACCGACCTGGAGACGCGCTTCGAGATGACCGACAGCGGCAAGTGCGCGTTTGTTCTTGGGATCGAACTGGTGGACGGCCCGGACGGCAGCGTGACCATGTGCCAGCGGCGATACGTGGACGACATCCTGGAGCGCTTCGCCATGGACGAGTGCAAGGCCGTGGTGAGTCCGGTGGACATGAGCACTCGACAGGTATTGAGGGTTGCTGGTCTTGGGTACTGTGTACTAGTTGTACCCATGAACCGGTTAACCCGAACCGGTCCAATCCGAACCCACGTTGATTATGGTGATTACGGTAAGTTGTTTACGCCACCGATGATTAGACGAGTAGGATGATTGGATGAACACCGGTGAGTGATGGTTGATTAGATGCACTAGGTGATAGGACGCAGGGTCGCGTGTCTATAACAGTAGGATGTAAGCTCCAACAATTCAATCACTTTCGAATCTTCATTCTACCCCTCAAGTGCCTTCGCTCCGGTCCCGCCGTCTGCGACGTCCCTCCCTCCGCTTCGTCCAAGCTTACGGTGTCCAAGATCTATACCTTCCATCAGGTTATGAGCCCAAGCACCATGTCCTCTGCCCAAGACGCGTCGACCAAGGTCTCCATTGACAGGTTCAACGGAGACAACTACGCGACGTGGAACCGCTACATGCGTGGCGTGTTCCTAACCAAGTCAACGTGGCATGTCGTGAACCGAGAGACGACGCCGAGCTTCACGGACTCGCGGGCCAAGGACGACTACGTCAAGTCGAGCAGCATCGCGTTCGGACTGATGTTGCTTCACATGGACGCGGACTACCACCATGTGGTCGACGACTGCGAGGAAGCGTGGGTTGCGTGGACGCGCCTGAAGACGCTGTACGGTGGTTCGCAGAAGGCTGGACGCATCTACCTGAAGCGCCAACTCTTCAGCATGGAGATGTCGGAAGGCGGCAACGTCTTGCATCACTGCAACGAGGTCCTCAACATCAGCGCCAAGCTCAGCAGCATCGGCGCCAAGATGGAGGACGAGGACGTGGCGATCTGCCTGTTGCGCAGTCTCCCCAAGAGCTACGAGAACGTCGTGCTGAACTTGGAGATGAGCAGCGCTGAACTACGATCGCAAGACGTCGTGAAGGTGCTCACGAATGAGCACATCAAGAGACAAGGCGAGAAGACGGCGACGGTGAAGACGGAGAATGCGGCCAAGGCGTTCAACACCGACCGAGAGTCTCGCCAGTGCACGTACTGCGGGAAATTGGGGCACACGATTGACAAGTGCTGGACCAAGCAGAAGGACGAGAATCGGGGCCCAAGACGCGGCGGCAATGGCAATGGCCGTGGACGCGGGGCCAACAATGCCCAGTGGCGAAACGACGACGCCAGCTACAACTACGACTACGGCTATGATCGAGTGGCGTTCGCGGTCTCACTGGAGTGTGGCATTTCGACGGGCAAGAATGTGTCCGGGATGTGGGCGGTCGACAGCGGCGCAACGCACCACATCTGCAAAGACAAGGCCAAGTTCGCCCATTTGATTGAGCGGAACGAGGGCGAACTTTCGGTGGCCGACGGCAACAAGGCGGCCATCATGGGTGTGGGGACCATCGTGGAACAAGTGGTCCTGCCCAACGGCGACGAGCGCGACATCGAGATCAAGAAAGCGATGTACGTGCCGAACATGATGGATGGTATAGATCTTGGACACGAAGCTTAGACGAAGCGGAGGGAGGGACGTCGCAGACGGCGGGACCGGAGCGAAGGCACTTGAGGGGTAGAATGAAGATTCGAAAGTGATTGAATTGTTGGAGCTTACATCCTACTGTTATAGACACGCGACCCTGCGTCCTATCACCTAGTGCATCTAATCAACCATCACTCACCGGTGTTCATCCAATCATCCTACTCGTCTAATCATCGGTGGCGTAAACAACTTACCGTAATCACCATAATCAACGTGGGTTCGGATTGGACCGGTTCGGGTTAACCGGTTAATGGGTACAACTGGTACACAGTACCCAAGACCAGCAACCCTCAATACGCCCCCTCAATGCGAAGTCCCACGAATGCCGAGAGCCACCGTCAGATCCGTGTGACGTGGTCCCGCAAGCGCCTTCGTCATGATGTCCGCTAGCATCACAGAAGTCTCGCAGTACTCAAGCTTGACTTCACCGCGCTTGACTTCATCGCGGATGTGGTGGTACTTGATGTCGATGTGCTTGGCGCGACCGTGGTTCACTGGGTTCTTGGTCATCTTAATGCACGACTGGTTGTCTTCGCGGATCAAGAGCTCGGGTCCAGTCTCATTAGCGGCCGCCAGAATCTCGCATAGCAGACGATGAATCCACTTGCCTTCTTGGATCGCCAGGCTGAGCGCGATGTACTCCGCTTCGCTCGTGGACAGCGACACACTTGATTGCTTCTGGCTTCCCCAGCGCACAGGCGCACTCATGAGCATGAACGTGTAGCCTGAAGTGGACTTGCGGTCGGCGAGGTCGCCGGCCCAGTCCGCGTCCGAGTAGCCACGAAAGTCGATCTTGTCGCCCGGCTTGAAGCAGATCCCATGCGTCTTGGTGCCTTGCAGGTAGCGAAAGATACGCTTGACCGCAACCCAGTGTTCCTCTTGGGGGTTCTCCATGAAGCGCGATACATAGCCAACGGCGTACGCGATGTCTGGGCGCGTGGCGGTCATCAGGTGCATCAAAGCACCAACAGCTTCGCGAAACGGAGCGTTCACCTTGGTCGCCGCGTCGCTTGGAACCAGTCGAGTGCTCATGTCCACCGGACTCACCACGGCCTTGCACTCGTCCATGGCGAAGCGCTCCAGGATGTCGTCCACGTATCGCCGCTGGCACATGGTCACGCTGCCGTCCGGGCCGTCCACCAGTTCGATCCCAAGAACAAACGCGCACTTGCCGCTGTCCGTCATCTCGAAGCGCGTCTTCAGGTCGGTCTTCGTGCGTGCGATCAGCTCGGGCGAACTCCCGGTAATCAGCACGTCATCCACGTACACCAGTACAAGCACGCAGTGACCGTCCACCACCTTGATGTAGAGGCACGGATCGAAGGCCGACACTTGGAAGCCGATTGAGCACACGAACTCGTCGAAGGTCTCGTTCCACACTCGCGAAGCTTGCTTGAGACCGTAGATGGTCTTCACCAATTCCAGGCAGTCGAAGTCACTATCCAGTTCGACGCCTTCCGGAACCACGCAGAAGACCACTTCCTTCATTATCCCATACATGAATGCTGTCACGACGTCGAGTTGGTCGAGGGGCCAGCCAAAATACTTGGCAATCGCGATCACCATGTGCAGCGTCACATACTTGACCACGGGCGAGAACGTCTCGGTGTAGTCGATGCCGTACTTCTGCTTGAACCCCTTGGCCACGAGGCGCGCCTTGTACTTCCCGATCGATCCGTCCGCTTTGCGCTTGATCTTGACACCCACTTGGTACCGATGGCGCGTTGTCCGTTAGACAACTTGGCAGCACGAAACACACCCCGAAGTCGCATCGACTTGAGCTCAGCACGAATTGCCTTGCGCCAGTGCACTTGGTCCGGGCGGCCCCGGACCAAGTGCACTGGCGCAAGGCAATTCGTGTCACCGCCTCTTGAAACGTCGTCGGCTCGGATGGATCGCCTGCTTCGACGGCATTGGCACTTGCACGCCAAAACACTGGTGGAGTCGAATCGTCATCTTCATCTCCATACTTTTCTTCTGCGTCTGCTCGGTGCGGAGAGGAGTAGCTCGGTGCACTTGCTTCTTCCAGTCCAGTCGATGACGCACAGCTCGCGGTCTTCTGGCAGCTTCATCTTTGTCACTCGGGCGGCTCTTGCGCTTCCCTGCCTGCGTGTACTCCGTCTGGCGGGAATCATCAGCGTCGATGTCGAGCGATTATTCGAAGTCCAGCTCGTCGACATCTTCATCGGAAATTGTCGGTGAAAGTCCAAAGGTGGACTCATCGAAGTTGACATCGCGACTGATAACCACCTGCCCCGCCTCGATGTCATAGACTCGATACGCCTTGGACACTTCTTCGTAACCTAGGAACAGTCCGGCGCGAGCCTTGGGGTCCCACTTGCGCCGTCTTTCCTTCGGCGTCAGGATGTACGTCTGGCATCCGAACACACGCATGTGCTTCACACTCGGCTTGGACTTGTAAACGATCTCGAACGGAGTCTTGTGTTCGATCTTGGGTGATGGCAGACGATTCTTCACGTAGATGGCTGTCATGGCCGCCTCAGCCCAGAAACACTTGTCCAGCTTGGCGTGATGCAGCATGCTGCGGCCAATCGTGACGATGGTCCGGATAGCTCGTTCTGCCGTGCCGTTGGTCTGGTGCGCGTACAGAACCGTGGTTTGCTGCTCGATGCCTTCGACTTCGTAGAAGGCCTTGAGCGAGTTGGTCGCAAACTCACGAGCCCCGTCGTGCCGCACAAACTTGACCTTCTTGCCGAACTGCTTCTGCACCTTCATGATGTACGTCTGGATGCAGTCTTCGCTCTCTGACTTGGCACGCAGGCAGAACCCCTTCATGCATCCGCTGGCTTCGTCCACGATCAGCAGCAGATACTTGCTGCCACCCAGTGACTCTTCTTCCATGGGGCCGCACACGTCGAAGTGGAGCAGCTCCAACGTGTCGTAGCGACGCTTGTCACGGTTGCTTGGGAACAGCTTCTGGACCATTTTCCCTTGCTGGCAACCACGACACAGACTTGGTCCGCTCGACTTGGAAGGTGCCTTCGCGTCCTTGATCATGTTGTTGTCGACCATCTTGCGAAGCACCTCGACCGGAGCGTGACCCATGCGCGCGTGCAGGTCGACCGTCTTCCCACTGGTCGCCGCATTCGCCGATCGCAGAGGCGTCATCAGCCAGTAGAGTCCATCTACGAGGTTTGCCGTCGCCACCACTTGCTTGGAGCCCTTGTGCGCGACGCGCATCTGGGTGCCGTCGAACAGGACTTGAAACTTGCCACTTTTGTTGATCTGCGGTACCGAAAGCAGATTCTTGCTCATGCTTGGGACGTACATCGCGTTCTTGATCTCGATGTCGCGCTCGTCGCCGTTGGGCAGGACCACTTGTTCCACGATGGTCCCCACACCCATGATGGCCGCCTTGTTGCCGTCGGCCACCGAAAGTTCGCCCTCGTTCCGCTCAATCAAATGAGTGAACTTGGCCTTGTCGTTGCAGATGTAGTGCGTTGCGCCACTGTCGACCGCCCACATCCCGGACACATTCTTGCCCGTCAAAATGCCACACTCCAGTGAGACCGCGAACGCCACTCGATCATAGCCGTAGTCGTAGTTGTAGCTGGCGTCGTCGTTCCTCCACTGGGCATTGTTGGCCCCGCGTCCACGGCCATTGCCATTGCCGCCGCGTCTTGGGCCCCGATTCTCGTCCTTCTGCTTGGTCCAGCACTTGTCAATCGTGTGCCCCAATTTCCCGCAGTACGTGCACTGGCGAGACTCTCGGTCGGTGTTGAACGCCTTGGCCGCATTCTCCGTCTTCACCGTCGCCGTCTTCTCGCCTTGTCTCTTGATGTGCTCATTCGTGAGCACCTTCACGACGTCTTGCGATCGTAGTTCAGCGCTGCTCATCTCCAAGTTCAGCACGACGTTCTCGTAGCTCTTGGGGAGACTGCGCAACAGGCAGATCGCCACGTCCTCGTCCTCCATCTTGGCGCCGATGCTGCTGAGCTTGGCGCTGATGTTGAGGACCTCGTTGCAGTGATGCAAGACGTTGCCGCCTTCCGACATCTCCATGCTGAAGAGTTGGCGCTTCAGGTAGATGCGTCCAGCCTTCTGCGAACCACCGTACAGCGTCTTCAGGCGCGTCCACGCAACCCACGCTTCCTCGCAGTCGTCGACCACATGGTGGTAGTCCGCGTCCATGTGGAGCAACATCAGTCCGGACGCGATGTTGCTCGACTTGACGTAGTCGTCCTTGGCCCGCGAGTCCGTGAAGCTCGACGTCGTCTCGCAGTTCACGACATGCCACGTTGACTTGGTCAGGAACACGCCACGCATGTAGCGGTTCCACGTCGCGTAGTTGTCTCCGTTGAACCTGTCAATGGAGACCTTGGTCGACGCGTATTGGGTAGAGGACATGGTGCTTGGGCTCATAACCTGATGGAAGGTATAGATCTTGGACACCGTAAGCTTGGACGAAGCGGAGGGAGGGCAGCACTCAGGGCGAAACCGGAGCAGAGACTGGAAACCACTTTAGGGGTAGAATGAAGATTCGAAAGTGATTGAATTGTTGGAGCTTACATCCTACTGTTATAGACACGCGACCCTGCGTACTATCACCTAGTGCATCTAATCAACCATCACTCACCGGTGTTCATCCAATCATCCTACTCGTCTAATCATCGGTGGCGTAAACAACTTACCGTAATCACCATAATCAACGTGGGTTCGGATTGGACCGGTTCGGGTTAGCCGGTTCATGGGTACAACTGGTACACAGTACCCAAGACCAGCAACCCTCAATACCTGTCGAGTGCTCATGTCCACCGGACTCACCACGGCCTTGCACTCGTCCATGGCGAAGCGCTCCAGGATGTCGTCCACGTATCGCCGCTGGCACATGGTCACGCTGCCGTCCGGGCCGTCCACCAGTTCGATCCCAAGAACAAACGCGCACTTGCCGCTGTCCGTCATCTCGAAGCGCGTCTCCAGGTCGGTCTTCGTGCGTGCGATCAGCTCGGGCGAACTTCCGGTAATCAGCACGTCATCCACGTAGACCAGCACGAGCACTCAGTGACCGTCAACGATCTTGATGTAGAGGCATGGGTCGAACGCCGATACGTGGAAGCCGATAGAGCACACGAACTCGTCGAAGGTCTCGTACCACACGCGCGAAGCTTGCTTGAGACCGTAGATGGCCTTCACCAATTCCAGGCAGTCGAAGTCACTATCCAGTTCGACGCCTTCCGGAACCACGCAGAAGACCACTTCCTTCATTATCCCATACATGAATGCTGTCACGACGTCGAGTTGGTCGAGGGGCCAGCCAAAATACTTGGCAATCGCGATCACCATGTGCAGCGTCACATACTTGACCACGGGCGAGAACGTCTCGGTGTAGTCGATGCCGTACTTCTGCTTGAACCCCTTGGCCACGAGGCGCGCCTTGTACTTCCCGATCGATCCGTCCGCTTTGCGCTTGATCTTGACACCCACTTGGTACCGATGGCGCGTTGTCCGTTAGACAACTTGGCAGCACGAAACACACCCCGAAGTCGCATCGACTTGAGCTCAGCACGAATTGCCTTGCGCCAGTGCACTTGGTCCGGGCGGCCCCGGACCAAGTGCACTGGCGCAAGGCAATTCGTGTCACCGCCTCTTGAAACGTCGTCGGCTCGGATGGATCGCCTGCTTCGACGGCATTGGCACTTGCACGCCAAAACACTGGTGGAGTCGAATCGTCATCTTCATCTCCATACTTTTCTTCTGCGTCTGCTCGGTGCGGAGAGGAGTAGCTCGGTGCACTTGCTTCTTCCAGTCCAGTCGATGACGCACAGCTCGCGGTCTTCTGGCAGCTTCATCTTTGTCACTCGGGCGGCTCTTGCGCTTCCCTGCCTGCGTGTACTCCGTCTGGCGGGAATCATCAGCGTCGATGTCGAGCGATTATTCGAAGTCCAGCTCGTCGACATCTTCATCGGAAATTGTCGGTGAAAGTCCAAAGGTGGACTCATCGAAGTTGACATCGCGACTGATAACCACCTGCCCCGCCTCGATGTCATAGACTCGATACGCCTTGGACACTTCTTCGTAACCTAGGAACAGTCCGGCGCGAGCCTTGGGGTCCCACTTGCGCCGTCTTTCCTTCGGCGTCAGGATGTACGTCTGGCATCCGAACACACGCATGTGCTTCACACTCGGCTTGGACTTGTAAACGATCTCGAACGGAGTCTTGTGTTCGATCTTGGGTGATGGCAGACGATTCTTCACGTAGATGGCTGTCATGGCCGCCTCAGCCCAGAAACACTTGTCCAGCTTGGCGTGATGCAGCATGCTGCGGCCAATCGTGACGATGGTCCGGATAGCTCGTTCTGCCGTGCCGTTGGTCTGGTGCGCGTACAGAACCGTGGTTTGCTGCTCGATGCCTTCGACTTCGTAGAAGGCCTTGAGCGAGTTGGTCGCAAACTCACGAGCCCCGTCGTGCCGCACAAACTTGACCTTCTTGCCGAACTGCTTCTGCACCTTCATGATGTACGTCTGGATGCAGTCTTCGCTCTCTGACTTGGCACGCAGGCAGAACCCCTTCATGCATCCGCTGGCTTCGTCCACGATCAGCAGCAGATACTTGCTGCCACCCAGTGACTCTTCTTCCATGGGGCCGCACACGTCGAAGTGGAGCAGCTCCAACGTGTCGTAGCGACGCTTGTCACGGTTGCTTGGGAACAGCTTCTGGACCATTTTCCCTTGCTGGCAACCCCGACACAGACTTGGTCCGCTCGACTTGGAAGGTGCCTTCGCGTCCTTGATCATGTTGTTGTCGACCATCTTGCGAAGCACCTCGACCGGAGCGTGACCCATGCGCGCGTGCAGGTCGACCGTCTTCCCACTGGTCGCCGCATTCGCCGATCGCAGAGGCGTCATCAGCCAGTAGAGTCCATCTACGAGGTTTGCCGTCGCCACCACTTGCTTGGAGCCCTTGTGCGCGACGCGCATCTGGGTGCCGTCGAACAGGACTTGAAACTTGCCACTTTTGTTGATCTGCGGTACCGAAAGCAGATTCTTGCTCATGCTTGGGACGTACATCGCGTTCTTGATCTCGATGTCGCGCTCGTCGCCGTTGGGCAGGACCACTTGTTCCACGATGGTCCCCACACCCATGATGGCCGCCTTGTTGCCGTCGGCCACCGAAAGTTCGCCCTCGTTCCGCTCAATCAAATGAGTGAACTTGGCCTTGTCGTTGCAGATGTGGTGCGTTGTGCCACTGTCGACCGCCCACATCCCGGACACATTCTTGCCCGTCGAAATGCCACACTCCAGTGAGACCGCGAACGCTACTCGATCATAGCCGTAGTCGTAGTTGCAGCTGGCGTCGTCGTTCCTCCACTGGGCATTGTTGGCCCCGCGTCCACGGTCATTCCCATTGCCGCCGCGTCTTGGACCCCGATTCTCGTCCTTCTGCTTGGTCCAGCACTTGTCAATCGTGTGCCCCAATTTCCCGCAGTACGTGCACTGGCGAGACTCTCGGTCGGTGTTGAACGCCTTGGCCGCATTCTCCGTCTTCACCGTCGCCGTCTTCTCGCCTTGTCTCTTGATGTGCTCATTCGTCAGCACCTTCACGACGTCTTGCGATCGTAGTTCAGCGCTGCTCATCTCCAAGTTCAGCACGACGTTCTCGTAGCTCTTGGGGAGACTGCGCAACAAGCAGATCGTCACGTCCTCGTCCTCCATCTTGGCGCCGATGCTGCTGAGCTTGGCGCTGATGTTGAGGACCTCGTTGTAATGATGCAAGACGTTGCCGCCTTCCGACATCTCCATGCTGAAGAGTTGGCGCTTCAGGTAGATGCGTCCAGCCTTCTGTGAACCACCGTACAGTGTCTTCAGGCGCTTCCACGCAACCCACGCTTCCTCGCAGTCGTCGACCACATGGTGGTAGTCCGCGTCCATGTGGAGCAACATCAGTCCGGACGCGATGTTGCTCGACTTGACGTAGTCGTCCTTGGCCCGCGAGTCCGTGAAGCTCGACGTCGTCTCGCAGTTCACGACATGCCACGTCGACTTGGTCAGGAACACGCCACGCATGTAGCGGTTCCACGTCGCGTAGTTGTCCCCGTTGCACTTGTCAATGGAGACCTTGGTCGAGGCGTCTTGGGCAGAGGACATGGTGCTTGGGCTCATAACCTGATGGAAGGTATAGATCTTGGACACCGTAAGCTTGGACGAAGCGGAGGGAGGGCAGCACTCAGGGCGAAACCGGAGCAGAGACTGGAAACCACTTTAGGGGTAGAATGAAGATTCGAAAGTGATTGAATTGTTGGAGCTTACATCCTACTGTTATAGACACGCGACCCTGCGTCCTATCACCTAGTGCATCTAATCAACCATTACTCACCGGTGTTCATCCAATCATCCTACTCGTCTAATCATCGGTGGCGTAAACAACTTACCGTAATCACCATAATCAACGTGGGTTCGGATTAGACCGGTTCGGGTTAACCAGTTAATGGGTACAGCTGGTACACAGTACCCAAGACCAGCAACCCTCAATAAGAAGCGGCTTCAGTAGGATCCCAAGGCTCGCGCCGGACTGTTCCTAGGTTACGAAGAAGTGTCCAAGGCGTATCGAGTCTATGACATCGAGGCGGGGCAGGTGGTTATCAGTCGCGATGTCAACTTCGATGAGTCCACCTTTGGACTTTCACCGACAATTTCCGATGAAGATGTCGTCGAGCTGGACTTCGAATCGCTCGACATCGACACTGATGGTTCCCGCCAGACGGAGTACACGCAGGCAGGGAAGCGCAAGAGCCGCCCGAGTGACGAAGATGAAGCTGCCAGAAGACCGCGAGCTGTGCGTCATCGACTGGACTGGAAGAAGCAAGTGCACCGAGCTACTCCTCTCCGCACCGAGCAGACGCAGAAGAAAAGTATGGAGATGAAGATGACGATTCGACTCCACCAGTGTTTTGGCGTGCAAGTGCCAATGCCGTCGAAGCAGGCGATCCATCCGAGCCGACGACGTTTCAAGAGGCGGTGACACGAATTGCCTTGCGCCAGTGCACTTGGTCCGGGGCCGCCCGGACCAAGTGCACTGGCGCAAGGCAATTCGTGCTGAGCTCAAGTCGATGCGACTTCGGGGTGTGTTTCGTGCTGCCAAGTTGCCTAACGGACAACGCGCCATTGGTACCAAGTGGGTGTTCAAGATCAAGCACAAAGCGGACGGCTCGATCGAAAAGTACAAGGCGCGCCTCGTGGCCAAGGGGTTCAAGCAGAAGTACGGCATCGACTACACCGAGACGTTCTCGCCCGTGGTCAAGTATGTGACGCTGCGCATGGTGATCGCGATTGCCAAGTATTTTGGCTGGCCCCTCGATCAACTCGACGTCGTGACAGCATTGCTGTACGGGATAATGAAGGAAGTGGTGAAGGAGCTGGTGTTCTGCGTGGTTCCGGAAGGCGTCGAACTGGATAGTGACTTCGACTGCCTGGAATTGGTGAAGGCCATCTACGGTCTCAAGCAAGCTTCGCGCGTGTGGAACGAGACCTTCGACGAGTTCGTGTGCTCAATCGGCTTCCAAGTGTCGGCCTTCGATCCGTGCCTCTACATCAAGGTGGTGGACGGTCACTGCGTGCTTGTACTGGTGTACGTGGATGACGTGCTGATTACCGGGAGTTCGCCCGAGCTGATCGCACGCACGAAGACCGACCTGAAGACGCGCTTCGAGATGACGGACAGCGGCAAGTGCGCGTTTGTTCTTGGGATCGAACTGGTGGACGGCCCGGACGGCAGCGTGCCATGTGCCAGCGGCGATACGTGGACGACATCCTGGAGCGCTTCGCCATGGACGAGTGCAAGGCCGTGGTGAGTCCGGTGGACATGAGCACTCGACTGGTTCCAAGCGACGCGGCGACCAAGGTGAACGCTCCGTTTCGCGAAGCTGTTGGTGCTCTGATGCACCTGATGACCGCCACGCGCCCAGACATCGCGTACGCCGTTGGCTATGTATCGCGCTTCATGGAGAACCCCCAAGAGGAACACTGGGTTGCGGTCAAGCGTATCTTTCGCTACCTGCAAGGCACCAAGACGCATGGGATCTGCTTCAAGCCGGGCGACAAGATCGACTTTCGTGGCTACTCGGACGCGGACTGGGCCGGCGACCTCGCCGACCGCAAGTCCACTTCAGGCTACACGTTCATGCTCATGAGTGCGCCTGTGCGCTGGGGAAGCCAGAAGCAATCAAGTGTGTCGCTGTCCACGAGCGAAGCGGAGTACATCGCGCTCAGTCTGGCTATCCAAGAAGGCAAGTGGATCCATCGCCTGCTGTGCGAAATCCTGGCGGCTGCCAACGTCACGGGACCCGAGCTCTTGATCCGCGAAGACAACCAGTCGTGCATTAAGATGACCAAGAACCAGGTGAACCACGGCCGCGCCAAGCACATCGACATCAAGTACCACCACATCCGCGACGAAGTGAAACGCGGTGAAGTGAAGCTTCAGTATTGCGAGACTTCTGTGATGCTGGCGGACATCATGACGAAGGCGCTTGCGGGACCACGCCACACGGATCTGACGGTGGCTCTCGGCATTCGTGGGACTTCGCATTGAGGGGGCGTATTGAGGGTATTGAGGGTTACCGGTTTGGTATCGGTTATTGACCGTAAACCGGTTAGTCCGAACCAGTCCAATCCGAACCCACGCCGATTACGCCACCGCCGATTACGCCACTGTCGATTACGCCACCTGTGGGTACAAGATTGTAGGTACAAGATGGGTTTCGACGTGGCGCTCTCTGATTGGCTGAAGTAAGTCAGTATCCAGTAAAGAATCAAGTAGTGTGTATCCAGTAGGTCTAGAGTAGCGAGAAAGCTAGCGAGCTAAAGACCTCAATCAATCACTTTTGAATCTTCGTTCTACCCCTCAAGTGGTTTCCAGTGTCTGCTCCTGTCTCGCCCAGAGTGTTGCCCTCCCTCCCCTTCGTCAAGCTTACGGTGTCAAGATCATATACCGTTCAGCCTCATCAAGCGATTCTTGAACAGACCTCGGACCTGGAGCGTTATGTCGCTCAGCTGTACCCTCAGCTTGACTTGCTCCTGTATCCCGAGCACTTCGCCCTGCGATCTGTGGCTCCGCCACAGCAAACTTGCTGATGACCAGCCTCCCGTGGTTCCACCACCTGCTGTCTCGCAGCCGCCCGCAGTCCAACCGCCCTCTGCCGAGCCGGCGCCATTGACTCAGCTCACGCGAGCCGGATCCTGGTATGGCTTTAGCAAGCCAACGTAAAACACCGGATGGGTGCGCATCTTCTTAGGAAGGTTTAGAGTGTACGCTTGGTCATTCCTGGCCACGACCTTGAACGGTCCAATGAACCGTGGTCTGAGCTTTGTCTTGAAAACCGCAGACACTGCGTGAGTAGGAAGGTTCTTAGCGTTTAATAAATCCAGGCCACCGACCTCGAACCGTTCCATATTGCCTCTGCCTTAAGCATCAGCATCCTTCTTCGGAAGGCCTTGGCTCACATAGCGTCACGCACCTGTCGCATGATGCTCAGTCGCAACGAGACAAAGTCATCGACTTGCTTGCGAATCGCAACAGTGCTGATATCAGTTAGTTGTCGGCTATTGCTCCCCCATCAAGCCCTGAGCCACTACGTGTTGGCGTCAGCGGGACGCGAGGATTCACCAGGCCGTTCACATATAACGGAGTGAAGCCGATCGAGGCATGCACCGCATTATTCAATGAAAACTCGACGAGTGGGAGCATCTCACTCCAGCGTTTCGGTGCCTCAGCGCATACGCTCTGGAGGATGTCCTCCACAACGCAATTCACGCGTTCAGTTTGACCATCGGTCTGCGGATGATCCGCTGTGGACATGTCCAAACGAGTGCCGAGCACTCTGAAAAGGGACGTTCAGGACTTCGCGGTGAATCGCGGGTCTCGATCCGAGACAATTGCCCCAGGCAAGCCATGGTGGCAAAAGACTCGGTCTAACAACGGCAAAGCTGTACCTTCACCGGCAATGGTGTCCGGCGCCACCGCTAAGTGAGCCATCTTGATCAACCGGTCCACAAAGACCACGATACAAGTGTTGCCCGCCTTGTCTTTCGGAAGACCAAACACAAAATCCATACTGATGGGCTGCCAACATCCCGTGGGAACAGGCAAATTCGCCAACGGTGCTGCCGTATTCGGCGCGGACTTCGTCCGCTGACACGTCTCACACGTGCGTGCGTAAGTGCCAACCCACTTGTACATCTTGGGTCACCAGTACATCGAGCTCACCGAGCCATAGGTCTTCTCACGACTTAAGTGCCCACCGACGGCGTATCCCCTGAGTCCGTGCTGTAGTACAGTAGGCCACTATCGGTTGAATATCGATGTAGCCTCGCGCGGAAGCGCCCTGACAGCTCCTTGTCCGAGTCCTCGAATTTCTCGCTCCCCAGAGCATGTAGCAGCGATACACACATGTCGTCCTGTGCATAAGCAGCGCGTATTAGATCGGGCACTGCCGACGTCACCGTTATGACATGGGCTAACTCGTAGTCCGGCCTGCGCGACAACGCATCGGCCACCACATTAAGCCGTCCCGGCTTGTACTTCACCTCGAAGTTGTACTCGGCAAAAAAGGAGAGCCATCTTGCCATTCTCCGAGAGAGGTGGGGCGACTGCGTCGCAGTGCGTAACGACGCATGATCAGTATAGATCACGAAAGGCTTGGAGCCAAGCAGGTGTACCCTGAACTTGACTAGAGCGTACTTCATCGCAAGTAGCTCTTTGTCATGAACCGGGTAGTTCTTCTCCGCAGCCTTGAGCTGGCGAGACTTAAACGCGATGACGCGTTCACGCCCTTCGGCGTCTGCTTGTAGTAAAGCACAACCGATTGCGAAATCGGAGGCGTCGCAGACGACGCTGAACAGATGATCCGGGTCCGGCAGCGCGAGTATCGGAGCTCGCAGCAGGCTCTCCTTCACAGCCTTGAAGGCTTCGTCGTGCTCGACGCTCCAGCACCAAGGTGCATCCTTCTTAAGGAGATCCGATAGTGGCCTGGCCATCTCCGCGTAGTTCGCGCTGTACTTGTGCACGTAATTGGTTAAACCTAGCCACTTGCGTAAGTCCTTCTGGTTCTTGGGAACTGGCCAGTCCACAATGGCCTTGACTTTGACAGGATGTGCCCGCAAGCCATGCTTCCCAATGAAGCACCCGAGGAAAGGGATCTCCTCCGCGCCGAAGACGCACTTGTCCAAGTTGGCATACAACTTATTCGTGCGCATGCACTCGAGCACCGCTCGTAAATGGTCAATGTGGTTCTCCACATCTGACTTCCCGTGCTCAGCACGACTATGGACGAAGATGTCGTCAAAGTACGTCTGTGGGTAAGCCCGATGGGGCTGGAACAACTGCGTCACAGGTCGATTGAACGTTGCTGGTGCGTTCGACAGCCCCTGGGGCTTCACCAGCCACTCCCAGAGTGTCCCGCTCGGAGTACTGACCGCAGTCAGCGGGATGTCGCTCTCTCTCATGAGCAATTGGTAGTAACCATCGACCAAGTCGAGTGCACTGTACAACGTACAGCCTACCATGTTGTTCTGCAGAACATCCTTGCGAGGAACTGGCGTCTGCGCCGGAATGGTGGTCGCATTCATCTTATTGAAAGCATGCACGATACGCCACTTGTCATTCGGCTTTCTGACACAGAAAGTGGGTGTCGAGTGCGGAGACGTGCTCTCACGCACCAGCCCTGCCTCGCACGGAAGAACGCGTCAACGACGTCACACTGTTCCTTTGGCAAGGGCCACTGCCTCGTCACGCAGTATTTGGTTCCTGAAACGAGGTCAATCCCATGACGCACGCCTCGATCCGGAGGCAAACCCATCGGAGGGTTCTTAGAGACTACGTCTCCATACTCCTTAATCACAGGATAGAACGGATCCGAAGGGTCTTGCAGGATCACCGATCCACTCCGCGCGCTCAGCGCCTTCTTGGTGTCCTCCAGGACCGCTTCGTCTGCGACGGACGAGGAGTTCAACTCCTCCTCAGGTCTTATCAAGACCACCTCGGCTAACTCGCCCGCCTTCAAGGCCTCACCGAACTCAGGAACGGACATCTCGTCCAGCTCTACCAGAGCATTAACAGCAGGCAAAGAGTCAAGACTGATGCCGCCTTCAACCTCCCCCGTCACTCCATTCATGAGTGTGCACAGCTGCTCGTAGAGATCACGTGGAGCTTTACCGCTCGCCACGTTGGACACCTCGTCCGACGCCGAAGACGTCACAGATGCTCTGCGTCTTCATCTCCTCTCCCTCCGCGACCGAGCCCGGCCGGACAAGGGCGGTGCGGCGACATCTTCGTCACCACCACCGGGTGCAGAAGCACCAACACTCCTCGAAGGGGAAGCCGTGTCTCGCAAGACACTTGGCTCAGAGCCATGCGGTCCATGACCCTCACACAATGAACTAGGTGTCACTTCATCAGCATCCTTTGGGCCGCACCCACGATGCCTCGACTCGCAGTCGACCGCGGCCCTCGGGCCACGCAGCTGCAGATTCCTTATCCGAAGGAACTTTAACACAGCCCTAAAACCAGAGCGCAGAGTTATTAACTCGAAATAACTCTTGTGCTTCCAATACCGAAGTGTTTTTATTTATCTTTATTGCAGCCAAGCCGCTATCTATGTTTAACTATATATCATAGTTAAACCTAATCAAATACATAACGTGTGGCCCTCAGCCTATGTACTGAGGCCACCGTTAATTATACACATCATGAACTGAGAGTCTGTCAACTCCGTGGGTACTCCGTACCCATGTGTGCGCCACACTGTGTAACCGCGTTACATAACACCTGCTAGCTTTGCTCGTGCTACTAGTGTGTTCTCATTTTCACTGGTTGGCCTATATAGGTAGTTCGCAAGGTCCAGTCTGTCCCGGTGCAAGGGCAGAACTGAGGTCTTTAGGTCCGCCCGAACGATCGTTGCCGTTCTGGTAGACGTATTGTTGTGGGAGCATCCTAACTACACTAGTAGCTAGAGTTCACGTGAGATTTCCAACACCACACGTACACCTTTAGAGCCCTCGCGATCGTCTGCGCCATGCGCTCCTCTTTTCCGGTCAACGGAGATCAATAAGCCATCGTAGCTCGTTGTTGTTGTCTTAGGATCTTGATAAATGCCCTGAAGAAATCAGACATAAACCAGCGATCGTGGCGGATCGCCTCGCTGGCTCCGAATCACCTAAACACACAATCTTCATATGATTCCGCAATCATGTATCCCGAGAAGAGATCTACCCAGATCAGCAGTTCAGTGTTGCCTTTATAGGACTTCGGCAAAGACGGAATGTGATCCATAGCCAGGACGTATAGGTAGGTCGCTTGGACATTACCCGACGATTCTCCGTGGATCGTCGGTCGGCCTTTGTCTGTTTCGTAGTCCACGCACTCGCACTCATTATGCTACACGCTCTTGTATAAACCTCTCCGGTGAAAGTGATCTCGGATCCGCTGGTAGGTTCGGCCGATCTCTTGATGGCCACCTTCCAGACTCACATGATAGTGGCGCAAGATGTCATCTTGTAGAGTCTCAGGGACAATCATTCGTATCGTACCGTCGTGTTCTACGTTGATCCGTCCGGTCGGCGGGCAGTAATAGAGCAGATCGTCGAAATGTACCTCATAGTTCTCTGCTACTTTGCTGTACGATCCAGCTTCACCTTGTGACAGATTGCCGAGCTCACCATTCAGATACCTCGTGAGACCCGAGACCCACGCCTCCTCCTACAGATCCGTTCGATCCAAAGCTTTTTCTATATCTTTTTGCAAGATGGTGGGGTTCGACCTCGTCCTTTGACTATAGCTGCTCATAACTGGCATGACCCGAACAGCATCATCTTCCGACTTCACAACCAAGATTTCATCCAAACGATTCAGCGGAACTAGATCTTCCCGATCCGATTCTTCAGCAACTTCGATCCCGCCTTGCCGTTGGAGCGCCTCACTCGCCAGCTTGTCAGTGCTACTATTCCAGTCGCGCTTTATGCACCAGCTCGTGCTGTAGCCAAAACTCGTAATTTGTCCAGCTCCTTCTGCATCAACAACGTCAACGTCGGACCTTACAGTCGATCTCGCCTCGTAATTGTGGTACCACCAGATTCGAGTCACCACAGATCACCAGACGTTGTCGATCCATGCCTTCAAATAGATCCAGACACAGCATCAATACATGGTACTCCGCTTCGTTCACGGCCAGTCCATCCGCGTATGGTGATTTGGCTCGAATCGCTGTCCACCCAGGCAATCGCCATACGATCACGCTGTAAGCTCTTTCGCCTCGTTTCACTCGCGCTGATCCGTCGAAACTAACCGTCAGGAGTTCTTCTTCGGCTGGTACGGTCAGTATAGGCATCTGGATGCGACACGGTTCCTTCGGTGATGCAATTGCGATCTGCGTCTCATCGGCTTCGGATCTTGGCGTGATACTGGATGCGATCGCCCCCAGGTTCTCGTCTTCACCATTGGTGCACTTCTCGATCTCCAATATCCACGGCGACAGGAGATCGGCCCACTGTCCCAGTCACCCTTACAATCGTGGCGATCTGAATAGCCACACAAATGTAGAGTGTTGAGGCGTGATCCGGACGTGCCGTTCGACAAGGATGTTGTAGTTGAGATCTAGGATCCTCAGCAATGCCAACACTTCTTTTTCCGCTACGTTCAGCTCGTTAGACTTCAGTGTTCTGCTAGCGACAGTCACTGGGCAGTAGACCCCGTCGTATTCTTACGTTAGCGCTGCGGCGATCATCTATTCACTTGCATATACAATCACCACTGGCTGTGGATCCGGATGGAAATGCTTCAAGATCGGGGTCGATGCAATCATTGACTTTAAAGACGTAACAGCACGGTAGACTCGGACTCATCGCGGTTCCACCACGTGGATCAGCACTTCTCGGTCCGTCGTTCCTTTGGGCTCCTTTGAATTCCATAGCGTCAGGCTCCTGGCACGAGATCATCGTCTTTAGAGTGTGGGGTTGCTGCTGCTGGATCTTGCATTCCAGCCAGCTGCTCGATTCGCGTCAGTTGACCTGGCTTGATGATCGCCGTGAAGTCCACCTCACGCATCTCATATAGAACCACAGCGTAGACCGCGTAGTTCTTAATATCCCGGCTGTAATAATTCAAACTGCCCAAGAACGATTGCATCGAACGTAACGATCCCGGGGACAGATCCACAAGCGCGGCGAGATCCTTCGGATTCGCCACCAGGCCGTCAATCGACACTCTACGACCGAGGTAATCTCACGCATCCAACAGCCTATCAACATGTTCGCACAACTGATCCCATGACTCCGCCGTGATGAAGATGCCGTTGATTTACGAACTTTTTCCCAACACCGAGGGCGTGTCCGGACCGCCCGATTAGCCTCCTCCTTCGAAGAGATCTTGCTAATATTGGCGTCCAGATCGCGGGATACGGGTGAATCCGTACAGCGCATTGCCGCTCAACCGCTGATAGATCTGCGGTGCGTTCTTATGCCCAAATGGCATGCGATTCTACTCGAAAAGGCCGAAAGGCGTGGTGAACGCCAAGATCGCACGGGCCCGATCCGTCATCTCCACAACCCTGAAAACGCTAGCCGTACCCAGCGAGTAATACCACAACGCCTTGTCAAGATCTTCTAGCAGCTCGTTCATCAAAGGCACCGTGTAGACCATCAGTTTCGTCGGCTATTAACCAGTCGGTCATCCATACACAGTCTGATGTCCACGCCGTTCTTCTGAATGATCACGATGATTGGAGATGCCCATGAGGATCTCGAGTGCTTGATTATCTTCGGCGCCAGTAGTCCCTTAATGAGCGCTGCCAGCTTCTCCCTGAATCGCGGAGCGACCTTGCTCACACGCTGAGCGATCGGCTTCGCGTCCCCGACATCGATGTCGCACTTGACGCCTCTGGCTACCGGCAGCAGCGCGTTGCCTTTGCCTATGAGCAGGTGTTCGCACCGCCAGAACAACCGCCGCAGGCGTTCCTCTTCACCTATAGTGTTGAAGACGAAGGTCGGATCACCGACTTTGAGATCTTCGACAGTCGGTAATACAACTTCCGGAAGAACGGTCATCTGAGCTTGAGCATCTTATGCAAATAGCTCACCACCTTCGGGGGAACAGAATTGCTCGTCCTCAACGGCACTGTCTCCTGCTGTCGGGCTTGGATCCGGCGAGATCGACTGGGTTTCTCTATGGCTATCCGCACTTGGCACCTGTCTGTGACCCGGGTCGGATGAGTCCAGTTGACGTTCCAGTACCTGCCCCGTTTCTGCTGAGACACGGTCCGGTGTCTCTGGCGTCACGCCCCTGTCGCATCATCTGGATCCACGGCGTCCAACATTGGCACTGCTTCCGGCTCCAGCTTCCGTCGCACATCGGCATTATGGGCTTCCTGTAGTCCTTTGTCTGTGTCAATCTGGTTTGCTTCGGCGCCACCGTCGTCCTCACGGCCAGGATCAGACTCCAGACCACCGCGATCGTGGGTGTCCGAAGATCGATCTGCTGCCCCTCGTACTATCGCACTGCCCACGACACCTGCGCCATGGTACTATCCAGCTCCGACGGCGGGTCGCTCGGTTTGGCGCTTGGTTCCGACGGCGGACTACCTGGTTGTCCCCTCGGCGCCGACGATCGCCTCGCCGCGCACTGGATCCGCACCGGTTGGCTTCGCCGCAGTATTATTCGCGGTGTCGGGTATTCCAGGCGATCCAACAAGGGCCAAGTTCACGCTTCCTCCTCCGGTACTTTGAATCGGGCATCAGTGGTGGCCTGGTAGACCAGGTTCTGCCACTCCATACACCGCCTTGAATAAATCGGATGTACACTAACGATCATGGCGGATCGCCCTGCTAGTGCCGAATCTCCTGAACACACACTCTTCATACGACTCTGCGATGGTTTGCGCTGTTCTTGATGGACCAGCCGTCGCGATCACGTATCCGGAGAAGAGATTCACCCAGATCAGCAGTTCGGTGTTACCTTGGTAGGATTTCAATGGCTCCTGCCGTTCTCGGGTCGGTTGACTAGGATCGCGGGCGTTCAGGGTCTCTCCCGTCGTCGTCAACGTTGAATCCTTCCCGAATCCGACGCTTGCGCTTGGATCGCGTGAACTTGTTTCGTCTGGACTGTCGCAGCGGGAGCACTCGACGGCTTTTGTCGGTACTTGCTCCCGTACGCCGACTTCTTCTGACGAGTCTCGATCCAAAGCTCGCAAGACTTCTTCGCGATCCCCAGCGTCAGTCAACCGCAGCAGATTAAGCCAATCCGTCAACGCTTGATCGTCTAGCGTCACGATGAAGTGCTCGACATGTTCCTTGCAGTCTTTCGACCCACCATCCTTGACCATCAGCTTCGCGCGCAGAGCCGCCACATGAATAAGATGCAGGCACTCCGACGGGGACCCATCCGATTGCATGCGCGCGTGATAGTACAGCCGCACCAACGAGACCCCGAATCCACAGTACTGGATCTGGAAACTTCAATGCAGATCTCTTCACTAGTTCCGAGTAGATCTACCAAGCTGGTGGTACCAGTTCTTCGCCTTCCCCCCAAGCTGATCCGCAAAGGTAAGACACTTCTCTTCATCCGAGGCTTGATCTCGCAAAAACGCTGACTTCACTTTGCTGACCCAGGCTCCGGCGCGATCTTCGTCTTGGTCCTTGTCAGTGAGCTCCTTCAGGTCCGAGATCGCAGAGATTCGATCTCTCTGGATCATCGACGGCCCCGTATACCCGACCGCCATGGACGCTACTGCAGTACGCGCAGTTGCCTTAGAAATCGGGAAGTCAATGTCATCCGGATCATACTCCCAGTTGGACTGCTCTTGATCCGGCGATTCCACCGACTCCATCTCCACATCTTGCGATCCCACGTTTCCAGCTACGACCGCACTCGACGTGGCGGGCACGAACTGCTGCTCGCGCAAGAATCGGTCCATGGCGGCTTGGAAATACGATTCCAACCTGCCGCTCGTTTCTTCGGTGGACGTGGTAGTGGCCGTTTGATCCGTAGATCACGGAGTCTGCTTCTGCTGCGGAGATCGTGGTTGATCTCGGCGTGCTGACTTCGCTCTGGCATCTATCATAGCGACGCCCGACGGTCCCAGGGACATGTGATGCGGCTCGGAAGAGCTGTCCATTCCCGATGTGTAGTGTGTCGACTCACCAGCGCTGCTCGCTGGCGGTCCTGAGTAATCTTGAGCAGGGGGCACGTCGCCTACCACGATCCGCAGCTTGCCGATCAAGTTCCGAGTCGACGTCTGGATCACAGCCAGATCCGGACCGAATAGGTCGTCCGCGTCGAATGCGCCGGCTGTGAGGCCATGGTGCTTCAGTACACGAAGCAGGTTATTCACCGCGACGAGTTTGTCCGACGTAGCAGGCGGATCCATCACCAGTCCGCCGATCTGCTTCAGTTTCAGGATCGACATCACCGGATCCTACTGTAGGAACTCTCTCAGGGCCTTCTGGTAATACATGATCTCCAGAGCGTCGTCGGTCCACGGGCTGACAGATGTCTCTGGATCTTCGCCTTCTGACTCAGGTGCCTTCAGCTTCTTCCGAGTAGTCTTTGACTTCAGCTTCTTCCGAGTAGACTTCGACGTCTTCTTCGTTGCAGCAGACTTTATAACTTGCGGATTCTGTGCTACAGGTAGCTCGAAATGCGTCTTGGATTTCCCTTGAGCGTCTTTATTTTGGGAAGCTCGATTTGCGTCAAGATCCGAAGGAGTCCCCGAAGGGACTTGGGGAGGATTAGAGGTTTTGTGGTAAAGTGGATTCTGCAAAAGGAGCGAGAAGGACACCGGCAAACGGAGGGGGTCCCTCGAATATCCGTTATCTTGTGCTAAACTTTGCTCACCTTGTGTACCCGAAGGTAGGGCTGGATCTTGCTCCTCTGGTGACTTCGTGAAGGTCCAAGTGGTGAAGGCTTGAACGTCTTTGCGAGACCTTGGGAGTGGGGTGAAGCAGCGCGGAAACTCTTCGCTCTGCTGCCGATAAGGTCCAAATCCTAAGCGATTACTCGAGCTTGGTTCTGGCGGCCTGGATTTGGATCCGTCCGTGGGGTTGCCTTGATGGGGTGTGTTTGACTCTACGGTCTTCCTTTACACTTGCTTGCCACTTCCTATAGCGGGATCTTGGGGGTAGTTGAGAATCGAAGGATCTCCCGGATAAGCAAAGAACTCCGGTTGATCTGGGATCTGCACTTGAGGGTAGATCACTAGGTGGCTAGATCCGGTATGTATATTATCAGACATTAATAACCAACACTAGGACACTTATCCCTAAACTTGCTAACACGGCGCGCGGCTAATGTAGTTCCTCTTCTTCTCGGGGCGTGGAGCACTTGTTGTTTCCAATGCAAATTCGCTTCTGATTTATGGTTAAGTATGGTACCACCTATCACCGCCTTTACGTCATTCGCACTCTTACCCATCTCGAGGTACCTTCTTCAACGTGGGTTCGCCATTATCCTATCGTAGATCTTGAGATCGTCCTCGATCGCCATGTCGGGATCCGGGGTCCGAGATCCGGGATCCAGATCGTCGTCAGCCTGGATCCAGATCGCCTTACCTTTTGAATCCAAATTCGATCTTCTTCCTTGGGCCTCTAGCATCCTGTTGCTGCTTGATCCTGCACTGCATCCGCTTGGTAATCATCGGTGAGTATGACGCTCGCATCCATGGTATCTTGATGTCTGATCGGGGATCACCTCTTCTGTCCTACCGGATCTCCAGTGGTCACTCTTCGGGGAAATGACCGGGTCCAATATTGTCACGATCCATCCTTCTCTCTCTTTTCCCAGAATCCGCTTCACCACAGGATCGAGACGGTATCGGGAATGGTAGACATTGGCCTACCAGCCTACGGCAGAATATCGTCCGGTGGAGAAACATGTCGCAGATCCGGAACCTATGGTGGACTATACGTCTTACCCAACACCAAATGCTATCTTAAAGCGGGTACCGGTGCTGACCATCATGACTCGAGCAGATCAACAAAGACCCTGCTCAGAGGAGGGACAGGTGAGAGTGGTGTCTGTGGCGAAGCAGGGAGAATGATCAGGGGAGGCGAAGACTGGAACGAAGCTGGAAGTGGGCGTACCCAGTCCAGATCCGGAGGGGACCGAGGGCCCGGCCTTCGATCTGCAGTACCGAATGACGAGGCGAAGTAGGAAAATAGTGATCAGTGCGCTGAGAGTCTGAAGATTAAAGACGAAGCGACGCCCAATCTTACGATGGTGGAAGATCCGGAAATGGGAGCGGCGCAGACTGAGCAGATACAGAAGGGCGGATCAAGCAAGAGATCGTTATCCGCCCAGTGTTCTCGCAAAATCAGGAGAAAGAGACCGCGATACATTTCCACTGATCGCCGGCACGCACCCGGCGGTTACGTCGCGCCTGGTAACATCGTTCCACAAATGGATCAGCTCGCCGCTCGGCGGTAGTGGGAAGGAAGTGAGTGTTCTTCCAAAAGGCGATCCGATGTTTCCACTCGACAGTCAAATACGCTCTGGCGAACCTGTATAATCCGGTGTTGTGATGTTGTTGGAGAGCCAGATTGAAGGTGATGGGAAGCCGAGGATTATTGAGAACCCCCCGCGGGTAAGTCGCCATGAGAGCGACGAGGTTGGTCCCGGTGATCAAGTTGTCGAGATATCCCGTTTCAGGAACGGGACTAGAAGCTCTTGGGGCGCGAACGGGAAACAGCCATCCGATCGGGAACGCGATCACCGAGATGACCGTACGCACGATCAAAGTCGTGATCTCGAGCTGACTCAAGACATCCGCCCTCCAAGGCTCTGTATCAGCCTGAACTAGCTGTCGCGGGTGATGGAATCCTGGGATAACGCCGGCCTGCGGGAAGAGCTGGGGATTCAGGAGCGGAGCGGGGGAAGCTGGAGCCGAGTCAGGAGGCTCCAGAGCTCCGGGAGGAGACGGGATCGGCGGACTCCCTCCCGCGGTCGGATTCTGTGGAAGTGAAGGTGGCGGTGTACCCCGCGGGGGAGAAGGTGGAGGTGTCCGGTGCCCCCCCCCCTCGGAGAAGCTCGAGGACTACCAGGATCGGAGACGGATATCGGACGATCGGCAGTCCCAGTAGCGCCGGAAGGTCTATGGCGCCTGGCGTCGGATCGGGATCGAGTGAGAGCAGCTCCCGTGGCGTCGTCCGAATCGGACCCGGAAGGGGAAGTTTAGTTTTGGCTAGATCGTTGGGGAGATGAGGTCGAGGATCCTTCGTCGGATCCCTCAAAAACCTCTTGATCGTGATCACCTTCGACGTCGATCACCTCTTCTTTCTCCTCCTCCTCTTCCTCTTTTTCCTCTGCCCCGCCGACGGCTTGAATCTCAGCCTGGGGAGATACTCCCTCAGCGACACGATCAGAGCCTAGCGGGTGATTGGCCTGGGAGCCTACGGATCCAGGGCGCGCAGAGCCACTGCCCACGGGAGAAATATCTCGACTAGCCGTTTTCTTAGGAGTGGGTTGATCGTGCGACGGATATTATGGCCGACTGTGCGCTCGTTTGCAATGATCGCTGATCCGACATGGTTCCTCGCAGGTGGGTGCAATGACCACGGAGGCGATCGGCAGTTCACGCCAGATCGGCGTCACATTTGCCGAGATCTTCGAGGGCCTCGTCACACATACCCAGGATATCGGTGACATCTTGTTGAAGCTCATCATACATCTCGGATGTGCGGCGCAGATCCGAGACGGCGCGGTGAAGATCGTGGCCTAGGAAGGCAGTGAGGCCAGATCAAAAAGAAGAATCCAGGTACGCGAGGTTTGGGACTCGCTCCTAGCGTGGTTGCGACCAGCCTCCGATTTCGACACGGCATCTCGAGTCGTGTTCCTAGCAGCTACTGCAGAATTGCGATCATCCTCGGTGGAGGCGAGGGCAGTTTGGGCCTGAGCTAAGAAAGCGCGGACGCAACGCAGCTCCCCCTCTAACCTGGTGGAAGTCGATATGGCTTGGCCGTGCGCCGCCTGAACATTCTGGGTGGTCCCAGCTGCAGATCGGGCAGCAGCAATTTCCGATTCCGCCGCAGCTAGGGCAGAACGAGGGCGATCCAAGGTGATTTCCGCAATAGAGAGGTCTTCGCGCAGATGATCGAGGTCACGCTCCTGGTCGACTACCTGATCACGAAGGGTGTCAGCCTCCGTACCGACTTGTTGGAGTTGGACCCGGAGAGAGTCGATCTCGAGACCGGAATTTTGAAGCTCGAGCTCCAACTGCTGCATCTGAGCGTTGGCATCGTCCGCCGCTTGACGCGATCGCGCAAGGCTTCGGTCCATGTCGCGGTTGGTCGATGTGAATACTCAAATCACGTATCGTACGAGCAGACACGGGAGAGGTATCGTCTTGGGATCTTGCTGTTGCAGGTCCATCTCGGCCTCTTGGTCGTGGCATAGACGTTCCAGATCATACTGATCCGTGCTCATGCATGCGAGTGAAGGTAATCTCCAGACAATTCCGATCATGGTCGAGGATTTCATAACTACGCGCTATGCGCCGGAGTTCTCCCTCCAAGAGGCATAGACGACTCTGGTCACGCGTGCGCGGGGAAGGGTGAGACTGCCGAGAGCGAATACTACCAGGAGAAGGAGGTGGAGATCCGCCGCCCCCAGAATCGTCTGGGTGAGCCGCGCTCATGATGTCGGAAGGGAGAGTATGTAGTTCAAAATAGGCGACGTCAAAATGGAGTGTGATAGGAGACGACCAGTGGGGATCAAGGGCCATGATGGATAGATCCACACCAAGGGACCGATATGTGGCGAGATGTATGGGTCCAGATCGAAGGACCGACATGCGACGAGATGGATAGGTCCAGGCCAATAGATCGGGCTTGAAGGCGAGACAGTATTCCTTTAGGCATCATCTAACGTGGGAAGTCAAGTACGCGTGTCCGAAGTGCACCACCGGGTGACCCAACTTGCTGACGAGGGGGCGGCTGTGGTGAATCGCTATCAGAACTTACCTCGAGGGGTGATCTGCAATCGATGGGTCCAAAGTGCACTACCGGGTGACCCTAACTTGCTGACGAGGGGCGGCTGTGGTGAAGGATGCGGTGATCTCATCGGTCCATGTGTGGGAGAGTGAGGATCAGATATTTCCAGAGAGAGAGAGATCAGTCGTCTAGAGGTGAAGATAGGAAGTTCATGGTTGCGATCAAGCCACGACCGATCTCGGCCAATATCAAGGTGGTAGGCAGCCAAAGCCCCCTGGCGCAAAGATCGAGAGACGTCGAGCCAAGCTCTGTGATTTAAGGACGAGATCAGGGCAAGACCGTGTGGTGGTCCGGGCAGATCAACATCGTCTGATAAGCCTATGGGTTGCCATAAGGTTGAGATCAAGGCCTCACGGTTCAAGATCAGCGATCCTGAGTAGAAATCCAGCCGGGATCGGATGATCGGCCATCAAGCTGAAGACCCCCGCGATCAGGAGGAGGATTGCCGATCTTGTCGAAGAACATCGATCGAGCTGATGGTTGCCGGGTAAGAAGAAGACCGACGATCTCTGTGAAGACCACTGATCAAGATTTCCGATCTGGACCGAGGTCGACGATAAATATGAAGATAACCAATCAGAAGATCGACGATCAAGATGAAGATCACCAATCAGGATCAAGATCGCTGGTCAAGAGTCGCGGTTGAAGGTCGTCGGATCAGTCGCCCGATTGAGGATGATGAGAGTCGATCTTAGCCAGAGATGGGGTATAGGAAGGCGTAAGATGCATGTTGGGGTGGGAAAACAGATGGCTGACTTAGAATAAACATTAATCAGAGTTACTTTTACCAAAAAGTGCACAAGTGGTTTCCTCGTGCCCCAGGACGTCTTACCGACATATTGGCCCGGTCCAAGTGTTAAAAAGAAACTTTAGGTGGCGGTTGCTAGAGTCGTAGTGTAATATATTGGTTAACATATTAGCCAGATTTACCTACACTAGTTGTCCCTACTTTAAATGTACAAGTCCCTGATTATCCAGACTTTGGTGCTTGACTAGAGGTCAGATCAACGCTCAAGACTAAAGCTCCCGCTATAGGAGGCGGCAAGCAACCCGGAAAGGAAAAGAAGGACAAGGAACAAGGCATTTTGGTACTTATATTAAGCATACGCTCATAGATCAAGGCCGACCGATCCTAATCGGATTCTATTTAGAACTTATCACAAGGGCGCAGAGCGAAGAGTTTCCGCGCTGTCCCACACGTCCAGCGTCCCACCAGGACGGTCAAGTTTTCACTGATCGGACACTTTCGGATCTCTGAGAGAGCCCATCCAGCCCGCCGACGAGTACAGAAGGTGATACCAAGTTCAGCCAATCATGGATCATCGGCAGCCCCCTCGGTTAGTCGGTGTCTGGGCACAGTGTGTGAGTGGCGATAGGCCTCAACCAGATTTTGGCTGATCCCGCTACACCACACTCAAGTTGTAGTGTACGCTGGTTATGCCACGATATCAGGTTGGCCCGGGTCGGGATAGGCCTCACTACGCGCGAAATTAATACAAGGACTCGCCAAGTCGCGAACCAGTACGCCGGACAGTCCGGGTGCCGTGACACTTCTAGCTGAGACGTCTTTGGGCTGGGTAACATGTAAAGGCGCTCGCTCGCCGTCGTCCACCCTTTGGTGGAGAGCATAGGGTATAGCGACTGAGACTGCTCGCTAGAGTGACCTGTCGAGGTATCGAGGGAGAACTAACTGACTTGGTTAGTCGGAACCTGGCGAGAGTAAGACCACACGTCTGTCCTTGCTGGGCCGAACCAACACCCTGCGTAGGCCTTACAACCACCTCATTTTTTCTGGCGAGCCAGTGTTACGTATCGATTTCTAAATCACGTGGTAATTTCCAAAGGGATCTAGAGATATCTTTAGCGACCATGTGTTCACCAAATGGACCGTACACTTTCTATAGGGACCGAGCGATCTCGAAATAGACCATGCGATCCACTAACTGATCTGGCGGACTCCAGTTTAGAGCTGGCGATATTATTGTGGTCTGAGTAAAGAATCCGCATCTGACTGTATTTGTGTGTTCTGTTATACCATATAGCGATACGCGCTGTCGCTTTGAATGCCGGGAAAGCATTGTGTTGTAGCGGGATCAGCCAAAATCTGGCTGAGGCCGATCTCCACTCACACACTGCGCCCAGACACTGACTAACAGAGGGCGTCCCTCGATAATCCGTGATCGGCTGCACTTGGTCTCACCTTGTGTACCCGTCGGCGGGCTGGATCTGCTCTCTCAGGGATCCGAAGGTGTCCGATAAGCGAAAATTTGACTGTCCTGGCGGGACGTGGGATGTATAGGGCAGCGCGGAACTTCTTCGCTCTGCTCCCGGTTGATAAGTCCTAAATACGGCCTGATTAATGACGATCGGCCTTGATCTAGGGACGTTTTGCCTAATTTAGGCACCGAAATGCCTACATAATCGTGTTTCTTGTTCTTCCTCTCCTTTCCGGGTTGCTTGCCGCTTCCAATAGTGGGATCTTTGGTCTTGAGAACGGTTCTGACCTCCAGTCAAGCACCAAAGTCTGGATAATCTGGGACTTGTACACTTAAAGTCGGGAAAACTAGTTTAGGTAAAGCCGGCTAATATATTAACCAAGATCTTACGCTACGACGCTAGTAACCCCTACCTAAGCCACCTTCTAACACTTCGTAACGAGCCAATATGTCCTTAAGACGTCTCGAGCGCGGGGAAGGCCACTTGTGCACTTCAAAGTAAATTCCGGTCTGATTGATGTTTATCCTAAGTGCATCCACTATCTGCCCATCTTACCATGCATCATGCGCCGTCCTATGTCTCATCCTTGGATAAGATCGGCTCTCGTCATCCTCAATTGGGCGACCAATCTTGCGATCTTCAATTTAGTCTCTTGGCCGCCGATCTCTCCTCTGATTGGCGATCTTCGCCAAGATCGCCGATCTTGACCTAGTCAGGCGATCTCGATGTTGATTGGTGATCCCCCCAAAGACTGCCGATCTTGATCTAGTCCGGCGATCTCGATGCTGATTGGTGATCTTGGTCGAGATCGGCGATCTTGATCATTCTGATCGGGGTCGATGATCCCGATTATCTTGATCTTGCCCGACGATCTTGATCCAGGTGAACGCTCTTGATCTCCCCTGAGGATCTTGATCAAGTCTGGCAACCTTGATGTCGATCGGCGGTCTTCGTGACGATCGTCGACCTCCGCATTCCCGATCACCAGTCTTTAGCTTGATCACAGACTTCCTGCTCTGACCTACCGACCTCGCCCCGATCTCAACCCGTTGCCGTCGGGCTCGAGCCACGGGTACTCGATCTTCATCTCTTGGCCTTCTTCCCGATCGTATGGCTACCCTGATCGTCAAGATCGCCTGGACGATCTCAGCCTGATCTTGTCCTTGGGCGGGGAATCTTGGTCCCTGGTGTCCTGATCCCTCCTCCGCCCCCCCCCCCCCCCGCCATCGTATTAGGTAGGCACCACGTTCGCGACGCTGACTGCGGATATCTATTACGATCCCCGATCCTTGGAAAATCGTGATGGCGCTTCACCACGGTATTGTCATTCAGAGCTTAATCCCAGTTATCCCAGTTGGAGAACTTGTGGTGTAGTGATTTGCGTCTGCAGAGCGAGTGAGCCAAGTGTTGTGATCAACCGGTGCGACACGGCTTGTCCCCGCCGTTGTCACACGATTCTCAGACCGCTAAAATGTCCAAGTACGGTAGTACCGATGACTCGCCCTGATTGGCTCAAAGTCCAGATGGTGACGACACGGCGTGGGAAATCCACCCAGGGCTGCGCTACATACGTGCGACGTGGTAAGGCGAGCGACTCGGGGGGATAGAGCCGCGGGGTCGGAATTCTTCCGTGTTCTTCCGTGTTCGGAGGGACTTCAAGTCGTCAGTGAGTCGTCGGTAGGGACAGTTTCGGTGAATCCAGTGGCCAAGCGACGCGATTGACTGATGGTGGTGCTTGAGGAGGACAAGGAGGGCGAGATCTTCGATTGCAACGGCTGAACAAGATCGAACGACATCCAGGTGACGTGGTAAATCAGCCTGGCGACGATGAGACGCTACTAGCCCAGAGACACGCGATCGGGATCAACATTCAGCTGCCGGACTTCAAGTCGCGGCCAAAATTGCTGCTGAGTTGCTGTTGAGTTGCCGGTGTAAGCAGTTACGGTCAGAGAAGAACCCAAGCGACGCGGATGAGCTGTCGGTGACGCTTGCAGACGACCAGGCGGGTGAGATCTTCAACAGTAACGACTGCGATGGATCCAACGACTCTTCGGGTGCGGTGGTATGAGGTCCGGTGACCTTTCGAGTCGTCAGCGGTAGTGTAGAAGATTCATAACGAACACGTTTGACTCGATATTTGTATAGGTAGATAGTAGGATTAGCTATTACATTAAGAGCCTTTGTGCTCAAAGAACAGAACAGCATTTACGCTCAACCACACAAGGGCACGTCCGACTATCGGTAAGTACGCGGTAGTGGCGGGATGGTTCGGGTAGTCTGGATATGACTGTCGGTGAATACTCCTACTGGTGGTAGCTTAGTGTTCATCCCTGCAGGGCCAATCGATAAGAGGGTAGATTTGGCCGTGTATTTGATAGCGAGTCATCGCTGTGTGTTGGCTAAGCTTGTGCGCTATCCATATATTACTTACCGTTCGGAGTATAACTCCGACACTCCCGTGTCAGGTCTGAAACACGTCCGGTACCCTATCTTTATAGGGACCGCGGGGTATATTTGAGAGAAAGAGAGAGAACACTCTAGCCTTTGCTCGTGGCTAGTAGTGTTGAGTCATCGGTGGCTTGCCCAGCAGGACACATGGTACACACAGGAAACCCCAATCTGGTAGGGTAGTTCCTGGGCCTTCAGGCTCTATACCCACATTTTAGCCTGTGTGGTGTAGGGGGATCAACAAAATCTGCGAGATTGCTGGATCCGACTTCCCACCAGTACCCAGACACCGACTAACGGAGGGGTCCCCCGATGATCCGTGATCTGCCGAACTTTTCTCACCTTGTGTACCCGTCGGTAGGGCGGGATTTTGCTCCTCTGGTAACTGCAGAGGTGTTCAAGGGGTAGAAGCTTGAATGTCTTGGCGAGATGTGGGGATTTGGAAGAGTAGTAGTGGAAGATCTTCACTTTACGTCCGATGTAGGGTCCAGATCACAAGCGAGTCCTTCGAGCTTGTAAGATCTGGCGGTCTTGATCTGAGATCCGACCGTAGGGTTGCCTTGCGGGTGTGTTCCCTTGCCTTTAAGCTCCTTTTCGTCGTACTTGCCGCTTCCTATAGCGGGTTCTTGAGAGTTGAGAGGCGATAGGTATACCCAGCCAAGTAGTAAATCTGGTTAACCTTAGATCTGCACTCGTAGGATAAGTTCACTTGGTGGTATGATCTGGCCAATATATTATCCAGATATCACAACCAACGCTAGATCTACTATAACCAACCTTCTATTATCCCATAAAGCCAAAGTAATCCGCTTTATTAGGAGCAGGAAGGCACTTGTGAAGTACAATGCAAATTCGTCTCTGATTTAAAGGTTAAGCCTATATCAGCCTGGATCTCTATCTCCTCTGTCCTTTACTCGTCAAATCGTTTGCCAGGCCTGACTACTTGTCCTTTCTCTCCATCTCCCCAGCTGTGTCCGCACCTGGCTTCCCCAGATCCGTGGCGCAATCATCATATCGTGGCCAATCATGGATCCACCCCCAACCAGGAATACTCCCGATCAGGAATATTTCTGGATCTTGGCTTCGGGTCCCGGGCTTAGATCGCCCAGATATTCGTCTTACTCACTCGGATCTCGGGTCTCACGATATCCAGATCTCGGCCCTTGCGGTCTTCCACTTGGGTCCTAGTTAGCCTCGTCGCCTCCCGTCCAAATCGTTAAAAGCTTCTGCCCCGATCCGTTATCCCCGGATCCAGATCATTGTACTCAGATCGACCATGTCATTAATCTCGAATAGTGTCCGGCTGTCACTTCCCATCTTCTCATTTTTCGAAAAGCACTTCACAGCAGCCGCCTCCTGCGCTCAGTTGTCGCCGCCCAACGGTGTTACTGCGCGCACCCGTCCAGTTCCCGCTTTCCTTATTGACTCCTCCGGTGCATACGTCATGGCTCCACCCGAACGCGCCGGTCAAGGACGTAGTAAGACGCCCACAACACCGACATCTCCCGATCTGTCTACGTCACCGCCATGGATGGCTCCCACAACACCGACAACTCCAGATCTGCCTAAGTCACCGCCGTGGATAGCTAAATCCAACAAGCCGCGGAGCAACCGTCACGGTCACGCTGGATCCATGTGGCAAAGTGTTCTCATTGTCTTGATCTACGCGATGCAGGAAGGCTGGTGTGATTTGGACATCCTCCTGGACTTATTCTTCCTCCACCTACCGACGCGTGGCGACAAAGTGGTCTGGTACCTTGGAGCTGAGGCTCGTAAGGCCAATCTGGCGGATCCCAATCTCAGTCGCCCTGAACCAACCACTCTACTGGAAGCTTTACGAGAAACCGACACGGCGGAACCGTGGCGCAATCAATATCGGGTTGACTTGGCCCACCATCCTGCTAATCAAATCCCTCGCCTGGTCGGGAAGTTCTTCAACGTCAGAGTAGCTGGATCTGGCGGACCCACCACCTTCACCTTGTGATCCGAGCTCTCCACATGATCAAGATTCAGGATCACGTTTCAGTCAACCGGATCGGGCTTCCCTACTTCTTCTCCTTGTCAGGTCCCAGCTGCAGCTGTGACTTGTGACAGCGTAGCACAGGCAGATCTCGTGAACTCATCGTTTAATCTCCATCTTCCACGAACTTTCCAGATCCTTCCTTGACATTAATAGATCCGAGATCTGATCGTGATACTGTCTGACGTCTCGGGATCTAGAGTCTTCACCTCCAGATCTGCGCCTCCCTGTCTCGGATCTTGCATATTCTATCCTCGATCTCGCATGTACACACCACTTAAATGCATGAACATCAACGCCCGTCCTCCGATCCACAACCTCCTTGTGGATCCTTCAACATATTCTCTGCTAGCGTGACCAACTCACACTAGTAGACCCCCTAGGGCTATTCTTCGTGGGATTGCATCACGCCAAAGCGATTCCGATTCGTGCGATCTCGCAAGAACTCATGTAGCAATGCTCCACAATTCAGATCAGCTTCATCCACCCAGGTCGGTTCGTCATATCCACGCCAGTGGACTAGGAATTCGCGATAGATCCGACCATATCGAGTTCGCTTGCCGGATCGCATATCTGTGATCTTCTCCACTTCGAACTCGTCGGATCCAAGATCTGGGGTCCAGCTATCTTCAGGTAGCAGGATCTCGTCGAAATCTACGCGACCCTGATCATCTACGGTCAGCCGGATCTTGGGCCGATCTGGGTAGTCCTTCACCAGCTTTGGCTTGGACACATGTATGATCGGGATAGTCAGTTCCACGGATCTCGAGTCTCGCCGCATCTTTACCGATCTTGTCCGCTACTCGGAACGGTCCGTGCCACAGGTGGGCTAATTTACGAGCGTAGCCTTCCTTCACCCGATCTAGGTATAACCACAACTGAGATCCGGCCAGGATCTGGTGTGGACGAGCCTCTTCGTTGTGTCGTTCAGCCCGATCTGCGATCGCCTCCTGTAATCGGCGGCTAACCTGGGATCTGGCTTGCTGATAGTGCCTCTGGATCTGGTATCTCCACCGTCTTGGATCTCGATCTCGCCTCTTGGTGCTGCCTACAGGAATAGTAGCCTCAAGAGTGGATTTGGGATCCCATCCGTGGACCAGATAAAAAGGGGTATCACCTCGGATCCGATCTTGGGTCGTGTTTATTGCGAACGAAAGCCGCTCCGCGTATTCGTCCCAATCTCGCTGATCGAGATTCTGAACGTACATCTTGAGCGCTCTCGTAATCGTCTGAACCATGCGTTCCACAGATCCGTTAGCTTGAGGTCGGTACGCCATCGTGGCTCTCTATTTCTGCCCAAAAATCTTGTTAAACGCGCGAAAGAAATGCGACATAAAACTTGGTTCACGGTCGACTAAGCTCCGACACATCTCCCAATAGGTATCTCTTCAAGTTCGAGATCCACGTCTCCTCGTCTTGCGCCTTCCGGGTCCGACCAATCCGGAACCCTCTCACATACTCTTCCTGCAGAATCTGGGGTGTGGAAGTTGGCCTAGCTCTAGATCGGGTGGTCACAGCTGAGATCTGCGCGACTTGGCCCTCAGATCGCGCCACAATAACCTCCCCCAATCGATTTAGCGTGACGAGATCTCGGTAGTCGGATTCCTCCTCAACTTCAATCCCACATTGACTTTGCAATGCCGCACTCGCTAGGCTGTCTGCACTGGCGTTCCAATCTCTCTTGACATGTACCAAATCATGATCTGGCCATTGTTGAAGTCGATTCAGTATATTTTGCCTCAGCAACGTCAATCCCTGTTCCTTGCATTCGATCTCACCTCGTACTTGCCGGATCACTAGATTTGAATCGCCACAGATCACCAATCTCTTCGGACCGGCCTCGATTAACAGATCCAGACCTAACAGCAGCCCATGGTATTCGACTTCGTTGACTGTGAGTCCTTCGGCGTACGCAGTTCGGGCTTTCATCACCGTCCATTCGGATAATTTGCACAGGACCGCACTGTAGGCGCTCCCCCCACGTTTCACACGTGCGGATCCATCAAAACTCACCACATATAGATCTTCGTCGGGTTGTACCGTCGGGATATCGGAGCCTGGATCTGACGCCTGGGTTCCTTCTTGGGCGCGATCCAAATTAGCACTTCGTCCATCTTGGATCGGGGCGTGATGCTTGCTGCGAGAGTTCCCAGGATCTCGTCTTCTCCCTCGGAACACTTCACGATCTCCAATGTCCATAGCGAGAGCAGAGCGGCCCACTAACCCAGGCGTCCTTGGAGGCCGGCTGATTTGAAAAGCCAGGCCAACGTAGAGTGCCGGGTCAGGATCCTGATAGGTCGTCCCATGAGCAAGCTGTAGTTTAGATCCAAGACTCGCAGAAGGGCGAGGATCTCCTTCTCCACCACACCATAGTTGAGCTCGTTAGATTTGAGCGTTCGACTAACGAACGTGACGGGATGATAGATCTCGTCATGTTTCTGCATCAGAGCTGCTGAAACGGCTCAATCACTCGCGTAAACGACTACCGTAGCTTGGCGATCCGGATCGAAGTAGCGAAGGATCGGGGTTGTCGCGATCTTGTTTTTCAGCTCAGTAAACGCTCGGTGGGCTCGGATCCATCGAGATTCGATACCCTCGAGGGGCTCTTTGCTCAGATCAGCGAGTCCACGTCCGGACCCTTATGATCTGGATCCCGATTCAGCTTCACTTCTTCTGGAATCCAACGTTTCTGACGTCAAAACTTGCTCGATCTTGGTCCGCATGTCCGATTTGGTCATCGCAGCAAAATCCACCTCTCGTAGCTCATAGAGTACAGCAGCGAAGATTGAGTAATCCTCGATGAATCGACTGTAATAATTCAAGCTACCCAGAAATGACTGCATGGCTCGCAGCGATCACGGGAAAGCTAGATCTGTCAATGCGGCCAGATCTTTCGGGTTCGCCTCTAGCCCATCCTTCGACACCCGATGACCTAGATAGTCCACCTTGCGCATTCTCCAATAGCTTTTCACCACACTGATCGAGAGATTCCACTTATTGCACGCCTCCAGTAGAGCTTTCACTCGTTCGCACAGCTGATCCTACGAATCCGCTGGGATTAGGATATCGTCAATGTAGTATATTTGTCCAAGGACTGACGGCGTACCAGGACCTTCAGGTTCGCCCGCTTCAAACGGGTCTTTACTGTCAGAATCTTCACCCGATCTTGGGATCCGGGTGAACCCATATAGCGCATTATCGACCAGACGTTGATAGATCTGAGGTGCATTCTTCAATCCGAAAGGCGTCCGATTCCACTCAAAGAGCCCGAACGGGGTGACGAAAGACGAGATCGCACGAGCCCGATCCGTCATAGTCACCACCCAGAATCCACTTGCCATGTCCAACGAACAATACCGAGTACCTTGTCGATACCTTCCAACAGGTCGTTAATCAGGGGCATAGGGTAGATCATCAACCTTGTCCGACTATTAACCAGTCAGTAATCAATACACAATCGGATATCCACTCCATTTTTCTTGACGATGATCACGATCGGGGATGCCCACGGCGACGTCGAGAAGTTAATGATCTTGCCTGGCAACAGTCCTTTTATCAGGTCTGACAGCTTTTACGAAACTGGCGCGCCACCTTCCGCACCTTCTGAGCGATCGGCTTTGCACCGCCGACATCGATATCGCACCTGACTCCACGCGCTGCCGCCGGCAGCGCGTTATCCTTGCCAATAAGTAGGTGTCGGTTATTCCAGATCTGCTGGCATAATTTCTCCATTTCCGCAGGATGATTTGCGCCATGATCTAGCTGAATATCTTCGATCTTCACTTCTTCGGTTGTTAATGGCACTTCAGAAATTACGGCCATGTCATCTCCGATATCTTCCGCATACAGATCGCCGCCACCTTCATGATAGCAGATCTGCTCATCCACCATCTCCTCCAACTTCGCTGTTCGATCTTGATCTCGATCGGCGTTAGCCGACTGCATACCAGGATCGGGATCCAGATCTGACTCTTGTCCTTTCACGACGTCCGATTGCTCTAGTCGCAGGAGTGGCGGATCCTCCGATGCCAGATGCTTCGTCTCCTCAGGGACCTTCGCATCCAGTGGCGGATCCGGATCCGACGGTGATGTCTCTTGTGGAGATTCTTCTGCCGCAGAAAGTGGATTGGGATCTGTCTTCAGCTCACCCGATTCTGACATATGTGGCACTGGTACCTGCTTGCATTCCTCCTTCTTCTTCAATATTTCAGGATCTGAGATATCCAAAGGCAGATCTTCGCCTGACGTCTCTTGCTTCACCAGTGTTACCATCACAGAAGATGATCTGGGCGACCCTAGACCTGACAACGAACATTCTGAATCTTCGCGGTACTACTCCGCGATTTGAGATCCGGGCTCTACTGACTCCGGATCCGGATAAGGGTCGTCGTGATCGTCTTTCGGCACTTGAGATCCAGCCTCCATGATCTTGATCGGAGTCCGCCGGCCCCTCTTTAGTATCATTTGCGGCGTGGGATGCACCGGTTTCTCCACAAAGGGTCCGATCGGCTCTTCTGGCAGCTCGCTTGACGTCTCCTCATAGACCAGATTCTGCCATTCTCGATAGCGACGAGATCCAATCGACACATATCCTGGGCGCCTTGGTACTCCGTCCGATGGCAGCCAGCGACCAATTTCCTGATAATGATCTAGCAGCAACATCCGATCACTGACGTTCGTGATCTCAAGATACTGAGATCGGCCAGGTCCTTGGACCACCGTAGGCACCCACTTCTCGCCTCGTGTGACCCATAGCTTCTCGCGATCTGTCCACTCAGACGCTCAGGCAACTCCCACACTTCTCCAAGCTCGATCCAAGTCGTTTCATCTGCCCTCCCGATCCTCATCTTGGTACCGTACAAAGGTCGACTTCCACTAAGCTGGATCCGCATCTCATCAGGGAAGCACATAGTCCCGTCGGTCAGATCCAGCCTCAGCCCGGCAGGTACCATGAAGTCCATGCCTAGGATCGCGTCTTGGCCAGCTAGATCCCCGACCCAGATCTCAAACCAATACACTAGGCACCCTGCCAGCGTGCTCTTGATCCGAGTCCTTCCATTCGTTCTGTGTACACCTTCTCCGATACCAACGCAGTCTTGGATCTGGCTTCGGTCGATCTGGCACCCCACCTTACGAGCAAAGTTGGTGTCCAGTATAGACACTTCGGCGCCACTATCCAGAATCATGATCGGCTTCTCATTGGTGATCTTGCCTCCTACCTTAGCCTGTCGAAACCATTTCCCCGGAGCGTGATACTTCCAATATCCACGACTCCCCAGGCAACAGATCCATAGATTCGACCTCAGATCCGCGGACTTCCGCGACTTGGCGGATCTTGGGAGGTTCAGTGACGATCTCACCTTCAGTGGGTGTAAACCATCGATCTTGATCCTGCTGCTTCCAAATCCACTGGTCTCACCGAGATGTAGATCCAAGGTCGATGAGACTTCGGATCTAGCATATTCATCGATTCGATTGAGACTTGAGATCTTGACAACAGACATCCCATGCAGATCACGTGTATTATCGACTTGATCTCGTACCTTGCTACCTTAATCTAGTGACATCTTGTTCACAAATGCATAAATGCAGTACCTAGAACGCTCGGCTCGTACCGGATTCCAACCCGGCGAGCTTCCTAGTTTAACATCTTCTCCGCTTCCTCTGGTAGCAGTCCTCCATGCTTGGCTGAATTGAACCACTGGCGGATCTGATTGTAGAATTCCTCCATTGGACATTTACCAGCATCGTGGATCTCGCCGCACCCGCGGCACACGTAGAAGCAGAGATCGCCTGGATGTCCTCTCCGGCCGCACTTCTCGCAGATCAGATGTTTCCAACATCCGGCGTCCGTATGCTTACTCGAACCACATTGTTGACAGCGGGTCTGCCCTGCCCCATCTCCTTGATCTCGAGATCCGTAAACTCCGCGGTCTCCAGAAATCAGATCAGGCTTCTTCGAGCTGCCTCCTGCCTTAATCACACGATTTTCGGGGGCGGCTATGCAGATCCCGCGAGACAGTACTACCATGCCCGCCGACGATCGGAAGAATCGCCACTGGAATATCTTAATCGTCTCAACGTGGCCGGTCTGCTGCAAAGTTGAAGATCAAGGATGGGGGGTTGAAGGTACTGCGGGAACACGTGGATCATTTTATTGAGACATTGGGAGACCCGGATCTCGCCGATCGGCTGACACTGTTACAACTACCGGATGCGGACGGGCTCGAAGAAGTGCTACGTGCGTTGGATCGCGCCAAGCATCGTTAGAAGAAGACAACAGCTGGATCTGGCAAGTATCGGCAAAAGGCTCCAGTACCCACAGCCCCAGCGAGACGAGTGCACAAGATCCAAGCGCCCGACTCAGGATCCGAGTCTGATTCTGAATGATCCAACTCCGACACTACTGGATCTGGAAACTTCGCAGCAGATCCGGCCACTTGTTCCTAGTAGATCTGCCGAATTGTTAATACCAGTTCTTCGCGGGTCCTGCTAGCAGGTCAGCAAAGGTCAGACATTTCTCTGCGTCGGATGCTTGGTCCCGCATCAGTGCCGATCTGACCTTGCTGATCCATGCTCGCGCTCGTTCTTTATCTTGATCTTTGCCGATAAACTCCTTCAGATCTGAGATTGCTGAGATCCGGACTCGCTGGATCATAGCCGAGCCATCTGTGCCGACTGCCGTCGTGGCTACAGCCGCAGGAGCTGATGATGGAAAGTTCAGATCGTCTGGATCGTAGTCGTCGTGAGAACTGTCTCCTTCAACCAATTCCATCTCCACGTCGCGCGATCCGGGATTGATCGGCGCTGTTGTCGTCGAGGGTGGAGCGATCGCGTCTCACTATGCCAGGAACCGGGTCATTGGTGCTTGAAAGTATCGTTGCAGTGATCCAGTCGACTCATCCGACGTTGCGGTCGCCGTCGTCTGATCTGGCATTGTTGACACCTCTTTTGTACCGTTCGCGCGGGATCTGCTAGCAGATCTTTGGGCGGATCTGTCTTGCACTTGGTTAGATCTAGTCAGATCAGAATTTGGCAGCATTGGCGGCTGCCTCTGGGCCTTAGCCCGCGTCTTCAGCATCGACGCGCCCGATGGTCCCAAGCTCATACGCCGTGACTCCGACGAGATGTCGGATCCGTCCTCCGCGACCGAAGCGTAGTTGGACGACGCGGTCTGGCTGATCTGGGGTGAAGCCATCGGATCTTGGACCCTCTGGGCTTCGCCGGCGATGATCTTGACTTGAGCGAAGAGATCCTGAGCTGCTGACTGGATCACATTCAGATCCAGCTCGAAGAGAGCTTCGGTGTCGAATGCTCCCGCCACAATACCTGCATCCTTGAGCAGGTGTAGCAGATCCGTCTCCGCCGTGAGCTTGTTCGTCGTTTCTACCGGAGCCAAGACCGGTGTCTTCGGATCCTCAATCTGCTCGAGCTCCAAGATCTTCATGACGGGATCGTGCAGGAACTCGCGGAGTGCCTTGTGCCGGTATACAAACTCCAGATCTCGAGTGGTCCAGGTCGATTTCGATCCGGATCGGGCTTCTTCCTCGGATCCTGGAGCTTCCATCTTCGCCCACGTAGTCTTCTTCTTCATTTCTTTCGGATTTTCGACTAGCGGGCTTGATCTCAGGTACGGTGTTGGCTTAGCAGGTGAATCAATAAATGAATACCGTTTTGCCTTCACTTTCCCTTCGTTGTTTGTTAGCAGATCTTGACTTGCGTCAAAATCCGCAGGAGTCCCCGAGGGGACTTGGGGAGGATAGAGAGGTTTCTCTTCTAGATCCGGATCCGGATCCGGATCTAACCCTCTTCCGTCAATAGAGTTCCTCCCAGCACACTGTCGATCCGCGGATCTTGCTTCATTCAGCGGCGTCGACGTCGATCCGACGCCAGTCAACGCTTGATTCCCCGGTTCAATCTTCACTTGAACATCTTCTTGGGACTCACGGAGAAATCCCGAGTCAACAGAAGATCCGGGCACACGCACCATTGTGGTGTAGCGGGTTCAGCAAAAAACGCGATATTGCTGGATCCGACTTCCACCAGTACCCAGACACCGACTAACGGAGGGGTCCCCCGATGATCCGTGATCTGCCGAACTTTTCTCACCTTGTGTACCCGTCGGTAGGGCGGGATTTTGCTCCTCTGGTAACTGCAGAGGTGTTCAAGGGGTAGAAGCTTGAATGTCTTGGCGAGATGTGGGGATTTGGAAGAGTAGTAGTGGAAGATCTTCACTTTACGTCCGATGTAGGGTCCAGATCACAAGCGAGTCCTTCGAGCTTGTAAGATCTGGCGGTCTTGATCTGAGATCCGACCGTAGGGTTGCCTTGCGGGTGTGTTCCCTTGCCTTTAAGCTCCTTTTCGTCGTACTTGCCGCTTCCTATAGCGGGTTCTTGAGAGTTGAGAGGCGATAGGTATACCCAGCCAAGTAGTAAATCTGGTTAACCTTAGATCTGCACTCGTAGGATAAGTTCACTTGGTGGTATGATCTGGCCAATATATTATCCAGATATCACAACCAACGCTAGATCTACTATAACCAACCTTCTATTATCCCATAAAGCCAAAGTAATCCGCTTTATTAGGAGCAGGAAGGCACTTGTGAAGTACAATGCAAATTCGTCTCTGATTTAAAGGTTAAGCCTATATCAGCCTGGATCTCTATCTCCTCTGTCCTTTACTCGTCAAATCGTTTGCCAGGCCTGACTACTTGTCCTTTCTCTCCATCTCCCCAGCTGTGTCCGCACCTGGCTTCCCCAGATCCGTGGCGCAATCATCATATCGTGGCCAATCATGGATCCACCCCCAACCAGGAATACTCCCGATCAGGAATATTTCTGGATCTTGGCTTCGGGTCCCGGGCTTAGATCGCCCAGATATTCGTCTTACTCACTCGGATCTCGGGTCTCACGATATCCAGATCTCGGCCCTTGCGGTCTTCCACTTGGGTCCTAGTTAGCCTCGTCGCCTCCCGTCCAAATCGCTAAAAGCTTCTGCCCCGATCCGTTATCCCCGGTCCAGATCATTGTACTCGGATCGACCATGTCATTAATCTCGAATAGTGTCCGGCTGTCACTTCCCATCTTCTCATTTCTCGAAAAGCACTTCACCACACCTGACTGAGTTATCGGAACTCAGTAGGTGTTGTTGGTGTGGAAGTGTGCTGTATACATTTCTGGCGTATTTCTACACGACAACTGGTGCCGCGACCCGGAATTGGTGGTGATCTTCTGTGCGTCGTGTTACTGCGGGTTAACTGACGTTTACGAGCAACCAAGAGGAGAGGGGAGAAGAAGAAGAGGATATCGGTGAACGAATCAGCGTTATCAGCAACGACGATGAAGACTGGCGGATCGCGTAGCGAGGACTCAAGTGCGGACATGATCACCGCGCGCATGGACTCAATCGACGAGTCTTCGGCCGGATTTGATATGCCGGTGGGCGGATTCGAATCCGAGGATGAGTGACGATGAAGAAGAAGACATGGACGACAATTACCTGGACAAGAAGGCTCCAGCTGTTCGGGCTGTAAAGCATGACGCTCCGGAAGACGTTGTTTCGTTGACAGGACGCATCGGGGGCACCCGGTCTCTGTTTCGAGACTTCGTTGGCGAACTAGATGATGTGGCTGGACCAGAGCCAGCCTAGAATGATTGTGATGACATTACCAAAGACGACATAGAAGATCCATAACGGACATGTTTAACTTGATATTTGTATAGGTAGATAGTAGGATTAGATATTACATTAAGAGCCTATGTGCTCTAAGAACAGAACAGCATTTCTATTGTCCTCCCACTAAGCGGACCAATGAAGATCGCGATGGATTAATGCGATTGGTGATGGCGGAAGCTCTACATCAAGACATCTTAATCACTATCATGCCAGCCTGGAGGGTGGACACCAAGGTATTGGTCACACTTATCAGCGGATCCGAGATCGGTTCTACTGGAAAGGACTGTACAAGAGTGTGCAACGTTATGTTGGTCAATGTGTGGACTGCGAGACGGGCAAAGGTAGGCCTACGATCTCGGGCGAATCGCAGGGGAACATCCAAGCGACCTACCCGTTCCAGATCATCGCCATGGATCATATCCCTTCACTACCTAAATCCTACAAGGGCAACACGGAGTTGCTGATATGGGTGGATCTGTTCACGGGATATGTGATCGCAAAGGCAAGTGCGTCCACAACGGCCCAAACCATCGCCGAATCGTATAAGGAGTGTGTCTTTCGCACATTTGGTGCCAGTGAGATGATCCGGCATGACCGTGAACCAGGTTTTATGTCGCATTTCTTTCGCGCGTTTAACAAGATTTTTGGGCAGAAATAGAGAGCCATGATGGCGTACCGACCTCAAGCTAACGGATCTGTGGAACGCATGGTTCAGACGATTACGAGAGCGCTCAAGATGTACGTTCAGAATCTCGATCAGCGAGATTGGGACGAATACGCGGAGCGGCTTTCGTTCGCAATAAACACGACCCAAGATCGGATCCGAGGTGATACCCCTTTTTATCTGGTCCACGGATGGGATCCCAAATCCACTCTTGAGGCTACTATTCCTGTAGGCAGCACCAAGAGGCGAGATCGAGATCCAAGACGGTGGAGATACCAGATCCAGAGGCACTATCAGCAAGCCAGATCCCAGGTTAGCCGCCGATTACAGGAGGCGATCGCAGATCGGGCTGAACGACACAACGAAGAGGCTCGTCCACACCAGATCCTGGCCGGATCTCAGTTGTGGTTATACCTAGATCGGGTGAAGGAAGGCTACGCTCGTAAATTAGCCCACCTGTGGCACGGACCGTTCCGAGTAGCGGACAAGATCGGTAAAGATGCGGCGAGACTCGAGATCCGTGGAACTGACTATCCCGATCATACATGTGTCCAAGCCAAAGCTGGTGAAGGACTACCCAGATCGGCCCAAGATCCGGCTGACCGTAGATGATCAGGGTCGCGTAGATTTCGACGAGATCCTGCTACCTGAAGATAGCTGGACCCCAGATCTTGGATCCGACGAGTTCGAAGTGGAGAAGATCACAGATATGCGATCCGGCAAGCGAACTCGATATGGTCGGATCTATCGCGAATTCCTAGTCCACTGGCGTGGATATGACGAACCGACCTGGGTGGATGAAGCTGATCTGAATTGTGGAGCATTGCTACATGAGTTCTTGCGAGATCGCACGAATCGGAATCGCTTTGGCGTGATGCAATCCCACGAAGAATAGCCCTAGGGGGTCTACTAGTGTGAGTTGGTCACGCTAGCAGAGAATATGTTGAAGGATCCACAAGGAGGTTGTGGATCGGAGGACGGGCGTTGATGTTCATGCATTTAAGTGATGTGTACATGCGAGATCGAGGATAGAATATGCAAGATCCGAGACAGGGAGGCGCAGATCTGGAGGTGAAGACTCTAGATCCCGAGACGTCAGACAGACCTGGTGAGTGGTTTGGAGGGTAAAGGAGAGAAAGGATAAGATCCAGGCTGGTGTAGGCTTAACTTAAAATCAGACTTCTATTTGCATTGTGTTACACAAGTGCCTTCCTGCCCTCAAGAATCGGAACTACATTGGCCGTGCGAGCTCGGTGAAGGTTGGGAATAGCAGATCTAGTGTGGGTAGTGATAACTGGATAATACATTGGCCAGATACTACCACCTAATGAACTTTCACTTTGCAGATCCGTAAGGTTAACCAGATTTACTACTTGGTCGGGTATATCTAAGAAGCTCTCAACTCTCAAGATCCCGCTATAGGAAGCGGCAAGTACGACGAAAAGGAGCTTAAAGGCAAGGGAACACATCCGCAAGGCAACCCTACGGTCAGATCGCAGATCAAGACCGCCAGATCTTACAAGCTCGAAGGACTCGCTTGTGATCTGGATCCTACATCGGAGGTAGAGTGAAGATCTTCCACTACCACTCCACCAAATCCCCACGTCTCGCCAAGACATTCAAGCTTCGACCCCTTGAACCTCTCTGCAGTTGTAAGAGGAGCAAGATCCCGCCCTACCGACGGGTACACAAGGTGAGAAAAGTCCGGCAGATCACGGATCATCCAGGGGGAGGTGGGGGGGAGGGGGGCTCTTCGTTAGTCGGTGTTTGGGTACTGGGGGGAAGTCGGATACATCAATCTCGCAGCTTTTGCTGATCCCGCTATACCACAAAGGCAGAAAACGCTTTTGGGCGACAGCACTGCCCATCTCCCTTTCAGTGCTACCGTCCGTTGCAGCTGAGACAGAGCCCTTCACTACCAAGGTACCAGTTAAAGTGCGTGTAGCCATATCAGGCACGATGGCAGAAAACGGTTTCGGGCGACGTCTTTGTAAGAACTGCCCATCTCCCTTTCAATGCGGCTGACCGTTGCAGCTGAGACAGAGCCCTCACTTCGAAGGTATCAGTTATAGTGTGTGTAGCCATATCAGGCACAATAGCTGAAAACGGTTTTGGGCGATGTCTTCGTAAGAACTGCTCATCTTCCTGTCAATGGTGCTGTCGGTTGCAGCCAAGCCGGTGCCCTAACTGGAGTAAATGCTGTCACGTCCGGTACTGGTATAATCAAATACCCTGATATTACCGATAAAATCTATTTTGAGAGGGGGATGGTGATGGAGATGATGTGTGGTCCGGGACCTCCCTTTACTGTACCAGTTATCTCCGTAAGCCGGTTCGTTAGCGCGCTCCAAGTGAGTCAGTACGGGCAATAGTCAAGCAGTGTATGTGGCGAAGCTAACAGACACACAACCTTGTAAAGAAGTCAAGCGATTATCCAGATATGCCGCAGTAGGAGTTGTAATTGTGAGACAAACCCACGTACAGACTTAAGCAGATTTGGTGTCGGGAAGCGCCCGGTGTCGAAGGCGCCATCCCCGCCGCCGCTGTTCTTGATTGACAAGGACCAGTTTTTGGTGGTATGAGTGGCCAAGCGCTGATTGGCTGAAAAGAGTCCGCGGGAAAGTGACTGAGTCATTCAGACGAGGCGGTATGTCACACATCACAACGTAATGACTGGCCACGACAAGACACATCCGGATGGTATCCGGAAGACGACTCTTCGAGGCCTCGTCCATCAGTCGCCGAAACCTCGGTGGTTACAAGATCTCCCCATAACGGACAAGTTCACACTAGATATTTGTATCTGACATAGGAAAGAGTAGATTATGAGATAAGCGCTTTCGTGTGCAACTAACAGAGCAGATTTTCCTCCCGATCGCACAAGAGTCAAGTCCGGCAGCGGTAAGTGTCCGTAGTGTCTGGTCTCGCTCGACCGCCAGGATTATACCTGCTGGTGAACACGTTGGCTGAAAAGTTCAAGTGTTCGCCCACCCCGGTAAAGCCAAGAGACGTGAAGGAGAAAACTGTGCTGTACCGAAGTGTTGAGGACGAGACGTCCGACCCCGAGGAGTGCGAAGAAGAGTCTCCCATTACCTACAGACCGAGTGAGCCAAGCTCCGGTCGCCCTCGCTTCCCGGCTGGACAAGCCCTGGGCCCTTCCCTACTGAGGGCCAGCGAGGTTATTGCAAGTGTGTGCGTGATCGCAGCCTAGTCGTCGCTCGTGACTAGTGCTGCTAGAAGAGCTCGGTGTACCTATCAACAAAGTCTGGGAGCACAGGGTCCATTATCAACCCGGTGCTAGGGCAGAGTCAAGGCCTTCAGGTTGAAGCTTCGCCCGAATATTCGTTAGGTCTTTGCGGACTTAGCGTGTGTTGTGGGTGGGAGTACTGGCAGACGGAAATTCTGGCGTGTTCCTACACGACAACTGGTGCCGCGACCCGGGATTGGTAGTAACCTTCTGTGTGTTGTGACTTGTGTTACAGGTCGCCGAGCTTACGAGCAAAACCCATGTGAGAAGAGAGAAAGTAGAAGAAGAAGAGAGGATGGTGAAAGGATCGACAGCGGTACCAGCTACGTCGATGAAGTCCAGTGGAGCATGTGGCGGCGACTCAGGTTCGCCTCCGGATACCCCGCGCATGGCACCGATTGCCGAGCGCTCGGTTAGTTTCAAGGATGATTCGGCGGACGATCTCGACGTCCGAGATGATGAAGATGTTAACGTATGATGGCCTGGAGGAGAAGGCGCAGGTGCCGGAGATGGCAACGCCGGACACTCCGGAAGGCGCGATGGTGACGACGACTCGCAGTGGTGGGACGAAGCCGCTTTCGCGCAACTTGGCGAATGAGCTGGATGAAGTCGCAGGTCTGGAGCCAGCTTATCCAGATGATGATGAAGATGGTGATGATGATGTGTCCAAGCTACCACGTAACACGGGGAAGGACGCGATGAAGCCGCTGGACAACCGGCCCCCTCTCAACGGAGACACGCGAACAAGGTTCTCGGATGGTGAATGGAGATGATGATGACTGACAGTGCATGGATTCCGATGTTTGCACCGGTCTCGGTTCGCCAAGCACGCTCGGTGAACATCAGCAACGAGCTAAGTTTGCCGGTGAACTCAACGAGCACTCGTCAGGCAGGTTGCTGAAGACACGGTGTCACTTCTGATGGCGATGGGTGTGAAGCACAGGCGTATCCTACAGGAGCCGCGCTCAACGACTGGACGCCGTCGGAAGCAGGAGCGGATTTGCAGAAGTGGAAGAAGAAACTTCGCCTGGCTTTTGGAGCTACCAACTCGGGTGCCGGGCGGTAGCCGGTGGCTCGTCAAGCAGGTGAAGTGGTCGACCCGCCGCAGGTTCCCTTACCGCAGACGCCTAAGAAAAGTGCTGGTTCAACTCGAGACGGGAAGCAAGCTGACGGGACATTTGCTGCGTCTGCCGAGCGCTCGCCATACAATCAGGACTCGCATATGGTTACGCCCCGCTCAGCAAGCCATGCAGCGCGCCTTACTCGTGAGAACGAGGACGCAAGGCCGACGCGTAGCACGCAACGAGGTTCTGGTCGACGTCCTGGGTGGCGACTGTCTGGCCGGGATGACTCGTCTGATGATGAGGTTGATGTGTTCGGCCTCGTCGGAGAAGGCGACAATCTGGCGGCTAAATTTGCCCGTCAAATCCGAGATGCCAGTCGCATGGACGATGCAAACGTGACGCCGACGATCGAACTCGCTACTCACCGACCTCTCGCTCAGATCAAGCCGTTCCACGGACACCGTGGCAAGCAAGAGTACGCTATGCAATGGCCTTGAGCATTTGTGTACGAGATGAAGGGTACGCGTACACCGACCACTCGGTGGTGTGAAGCCTTCCAGTTGAGCCTCCGAGACGGGGCTCTACACTGGTTTTGACAACTACCAAAGAAGGTGCAACGCAACTGGCAGTCTCTGAATTCAGAGTTTATTACTGCTCGCAGTTCAACGAGTCAGCGAAGACTCGCTACTACTCTGCTCAACGATCTGACAGCTGTGATTACCTGAACCGGCTCAACGGCTACGCGCGGAATGCAGGTGTGCGATTTGCTAATGGCAGCAGAGAAGGGCGAGACCACGTTCGCCGATTCCTGAAGACATGCGGTGATAAAAGCCTGCAGAAACGCCTGGGGCACCTTCAAATGAAAGACATTCACGAACTTGAGAGCATGATCAACGAGATTCTAAAGATGGAGGACCGTTACTCGTCAAATGACCCGTCGCAGTCCAGTCAACGCAATCTCGACTCTGCGCGTGGTCGTGACAGTTATTGCCGACTTGGCGAACGACGTAATGACCGCAAGGGTGATGGGACGCGTGATGGGTACCGCCGGGATAGACGGGACCGTGATTATGGACGACGTGACGAATCACGTAATCAACCGCGTGTCACTCTTTCCTTACCTCGCTGGCAGATATTATCTCTGAGTTGCAAGTACGCGATTCACGGGATGCGCACGGTGAGTGTTCAAGTTCGCAACGCTACGACTATGGTAACGAAGGGTCGGACTATGAGTCAGAACCTGATGACGAAGAACCCGACAACGGTGATTACGCCTTCGAAGACGATGAACGACACCTCGCTACAGCGAACGAGAACGAGAGACGTGCCAATGCTCATGGGACCTATGGCAGGTCTGACAACCGACCGCCAAGGGGTGACCGACAGGAGCGTGACAGTGGACGAGACAACCGTTTCACTAGTCGCGACCGCCGAGATAGTAACCGCCAGTACGGTCCATGCGCAGCTTACGGTGGACTCACTCATTCAGCTCACTATTGCTTCCGACGCTGCAAATTGTGCAACCAAGTGCACGATGCAGGGAAATGTGAAGCCTTCCAAGAACTCGCAAACCTCGTCTAGTCCAAGGTCGACAAGAAAGATCTGTCGCCTGAACTACAAAGCCTCGTATTCGGGCATTTAAACTAGGCAGCCCACCAATTGAAACTGGGTTGGTCCCAATCGGGCTGCCACAGTTAGCCGAGCCTGCGGTCGAAGCGGAGTGTATCTACGCTTTCGTGAGCAAGTGCGAATGGCCAGATAAAGGGGACTGTGATGGGGAGAGAGTGAATTCGACGGATTTTGACAAGGAGAGAGGTGCAAGCCTCGGTGGAGGTGAATTTAGTGATGAAGAGAGTGGGTTGATTTCGAACGTGGAGCAGAAGAGCCCCGGAGAGCGAAAGCTCGCCAAGACAGTGAGGCTGTTACCAGGAGATCGACTGGGGTGGTGGTCGTCCAAGAAGTCCGACCGACGTGTGAGGATGTGAGCTCTAGTCCAAGGAGCTGTGAACGACTCGAGGACGAGGATATTGTTGGACACTGGAGCGAACGTGAGCGTTATTTCGACGAAGCTAGCGAAGAAACAACGGATCCGGGATGTGCCAGACCATGGCAGATACATGGAGGTGCAGGGGTTTACGGAAGGAAAACAAGGAACGTCGCGCCGAGCTCTGGTAAAGATTACGCTGGGATGGGAGCGTGTCTACGAATTTGAAATGTGGGTGATGGGCCACAGTGCGGGGGTAGAAGTGGTGCTAGGCACGGACTTCATGATACCGGCTGGTATCAGGCTGGATTTGTTCCATGCGACAGCACAACTTCCAGACGAGGTCAAGATTCCCTTAATCAAGACCAAGAACATGGAAGGTGATGAAGCGTACGGGTCTCATATTCATGGACCTAACGAAGCCTTGAACATACCTGCGCGTGAGTAAACTGATTTTCGCCTGCAAAAGCGACAGCCGTCAACAGAGACACACGATCTGTGGATTAAACGGGCCGAAGCTTGGGTACCAACTGCAACGAGGACTCGCAGAGGCCGCCCAGATTATGTGCGGCTGACGAACGTCACGGACCGAGATGTATGGTGCCGAGCTTTTGGCTCAGTGGTCCAATGGGTGTCTATCGGTGATTTGCCACGGGAAGCAGGCTATGTCAGGCTCGACTCCAGCAAATACACCGAGTGGCAGGTGATTGCATATGCGGAGCCATGAGAACTGGCGCTGTGTCAGAAGGAGTGTGAGATTTACGAGGGCTGGTTGTCAAAGCAGCCGCCTACGGTAGACAAGCCTGATTACTCAACACCACATGGTGTGTTAAAACGGCCAGTCGACACCTCAAGTGAACCTGGAGGCTACCAGCTGACGTGCGCCGAGCGTTGGGAACGTGTTCTCAGTGAGCGGGATGAAGAAGGTCAGGGAATCAACGCTGATGATGAACCAGTGCCAGTACCGACCGACTCATCGTACTCCCAAACCAGTACCGACAACGGAAACACGCTTGTAACCACCAATCCGGCTATTTGACAGTCGATGCTATGCGTGCCGCTGATGACACGACGACAGACAGGCCATACCCAAGGGGTGACATCGGTGATTCAGTGTCAGTGTTGGAGCAAACGTACATTTCGGCCGCGAGAGTACTCACTACGGAAGGAACGAGACCTCGGTGGATAGAGGCAACGACGTATATGTTCGTGAGCCGAACGTTATTGAGCTCGAGGACTATGCACAAGAGTTGGCTTCTTACCAAACTTTACCGATGCCTCGGTCACGTCGTTGCATTACTCAGCACCAAATGTTCAGAACCCAGCGCTAGAATCAGGACAACAGGAACATCTTGTGGATGTGCTGAAGAACCATGAGTCCATCATGATCTCGAGTGGTAACGCACTGCCACTACCTGCGTACGGCGTCGTCTGCAACATAGATGTAAAAGGGTATGTTCCTATCAAGCAGCGTGCTCGACGAGCGCCGCTACGACACCTGCGGAAGCTGTACGAGCTTATAAAGGGACTACTAATGGCAGGACTGATCGCGTTATCGGATAGCCCTTGGGCGTCACCGATTGTAATCGTGATGAAAAAGAACGGCCAAGATATTCGTTTATGCATCGACTACAAGATGGTGAACGCAATCACGGCGATCATGGAGTACGCCATGCCGCTCGTTGATGGTTTGCTTACTGATTTGGAGTGCTACATGTGGTTCTGTTCTCTCGACGCAGCTAGTGGATTCTGGGCAATACTGATGACTCTACGAGCGCGAAAGATTTCGGCGTTCGCTTGGGCACTTGGGCACTTTGAGTGGCCATTCGGCCTTAAGAACGCGCCGATGATTTACCAGTGCATGATTGACAACGCGCTCTGGGGTTTTGTACAGCTTAACCCCCCCCCCCCCCCCCCCCCCCCAGCGCCCAAACCTTGTATCTGACAGCATGAAACATGTTGTACGTACAACATGTTCATATAGGGATTGGCTCGAAAAATGGGCTAAATACACTTTAATCAAGTGTAAACAAATCCTGGGTAAAGTCAGGTGATTACTCGGATGCACAGGGGTAGGTGGGCTGTGCAAATAAATAGGGCTGTCATAACTGTATGTGAGCGCCAACGATTTTTGTCATTTTAAAGTTAGAGGGAAGAACCACGATGTCGTTTGGAGAAACTCTCACCCCGTGAAACTCGTAGCGTACGCCAACGCTGCAATGACCGCATGGAAGGTAGGGCCACCGCCGATCGGAGGCGCCTACTGAAGGTGCACCAAGATTTTCTGGCTGGGAGGGTTGCACCGACGCAGAATTTGGTGGGGATGCCCTGAAGCGGTGGGCTCTGGTCATGTAGATACTTGCAGTATCTGGTACATGCTATACCTACGACTCTAATTGGCTTTGTACCGTTGTCATTATGGTAGGCGGTATCAAGTCAAGGCGATACATAGGATATGCTTCCACCACTGCCAAGCGACCGCGAACCACGTGAAAACCCAGACTATCAATTGGTCGGCGAGGCGCGATGTCGGCGCCAGCAACAGTGTAAAGTCTGTAAGAATGAGCGCTAAGGCACAAAATATTACTGTGAGGGCTGAAGTAAAACCGCCAAGGCTAGGTACGTGTACAACTCATAATCGTTGAATGACCTCATTCTAATTCGTACATGCACAGGACTTACTTCTGCAACAAGGCACATCATCATACCCCGCTAGCATACTTCGAGCTATGGATACACAAGTGGGACAACGGAAACAAGCGTCCACCACCGCGTCGAGGACGCGATTTTAAAAATATGGAGGCGGAGGGAAAAATGCAGAAGCGCACACGAAGTAGCCGGGGGTATGGCGCATAAGAGAGCAAGATAAAGGGGAGAAGGTCTAGGAAGACGAGGAAGCGAAGGAAGAAGAAGGAGGAGGGGCCGAGGAGAAGATGCAAGATCAAGAAGAGCGCTCCATCACCAAATCCGAACCCACGATCGGATCCGCAATATGAGCGCTGTAAAAGTAGGAGGCGGGATCAGTCGTACACGCACTACGTAGCTACAACTCTTATGAAACATTGATGAGTGTTCATTTATTGTTAAAGACCTTCCATTATGCCACTGGCTTTACCTACCTGTCCAGTCTCTCGATAAAAGGGACACCTGTGCTTTCCTGAATAACCGCTAACGTGGTGCACCATACAGCATGTCAAGCTAGTTCATGTTGCACGTACGACATCGCTAGCGATTTGAAGATAAGGACCTAGTATATCCATGTGAACCCTGTCACCGAAGTCTCGCTGTGAGTTCCTTGTGGCGATTCAACAAAGCCATTAATGACTCCTTCCGGCAAGCTATCACCCCAAGGGATTGCTGGATTGCGAGGCTTGAGTCACCGACTATCACAAGGTCTTCAACACCATACTCCAGCGCAGCCAGTACACCATTTTTCATTCCTGTGTACTCGGCTAGGTTCACCGTGGTGTGCTCGAGATAAGCATTCGCAGCGATCACTTTTTGCCACTTAGGAAGTCGCCACACGATCCACGAACAGCTACCGTAGCCTCCAAACCTCTCTGTTTTTTTTTAGCAGATCCATCGAAGACAAGACAAATCCTTGGTAGTCCTTAGGCAGTCGAGCATATACCAAGTTCGGATCCATGCGAACTGTAGGCGAACCTTTCGTCGGTGGCGCCACCAGTGCTAGCGAGTCCTCGAGATCAACGAAGTTTGTAATCGTCGACTGTAGCAGCTGAGCAAACGCGCAGACCTTCTCCTTGACTCGCTTCACTTCCAAGTGCCACGGCGATAGTAGTAGCGAAAACTGTACTGCTCGGCCGAAAAGCGACTTAGAACGATGCACCCATTCGAGCGTCGAAAACCGTGTGTAGACGTGTAATGTCCGTCCAGACAGCTGTGTGTAACAAACCTTCAGCAACAAAAGTAGCGCAAGCACCTCTTTTTCAGCAGAATGGTAGTTCATCTCTGCATCCTTCAGTACTCGGTCACAAAATCGAACAGGGTGCAGTGTGCCCTCGTGCTCCTGCATGAGTGTGGTGCTGAGCGCCCACTCGTTTGCAAATAGCATAATGTGCACATCTTTGCCCTGGTCAAAGTGTCGCAGGATAGGCGCATCTGCCACCTTCAGCTTCAACACAGCGAAACTTCGCTGGGTCACCGCGATCACCACTAGGACCGAATTCTTCGTCCTTCAACTGATAGAGCGCCGCACCATACACGGCAAAGTCTTGAATAAACCTGCTGTAGTAGTTCAGTGGCCCTAAGAAGGATTGCATTCCCTTCTTGGTAGTTGGGAACGGAAGCTCGGTAATCGCGGTCATCTTCTTGTTATCTGCTCTGATTCCAGTTGGGGACACTTCATGCGACAGAAAGTCCACCCGCGACTGGACGAAGATGCTCTTCGTGAAACTGACACTGATTCGACGCTCCTCAAAGCGACTTAACAGACGATCCAACGTAGTCAAACAACTGTCGAACGTGTCACCACCGAAACAAATATCATCAGCAAAAGACCTGCGCTCGAACACTGGCACCAGCGTGGACTCGTCAGGCTCTCCAGTCGCAAACATGTCTGTAATTGGGCTTTTAACGAGCTGTGACACCGGGTCCAACGTAGTTGACGCCGCACGGTCCGCTTCAAACTTCGTTTTAGCGGCAGTAAGGTCTGGCGAGGTCTCACCACTTGCGCTTCGCAACTGTTTCGCTTCGATTTCAGCGTCTTGCATAAGCTTCGTGTAGTTCTTCCAACCTCCTTTAACCCCCCTGCGCCTAAGCCCCTTTTCGTACTTGATCGAATGTCTGATAAATGTTGTCAGATCCAACTTGTCAGAAACAGGCCAGATCCCACAGTGAATACATCAACTTCGGCGCCTACAGATAAGGTAGGGGATGTGCTCGGCGAAGATCTCAAGACAGAGATCAAGCCTGACCGGAACGGACACAAGCACCTCCTGATGATTGTAGACTACGGATCCAGTCTAACCGCGTCTACCTGCTACGCAAGAAAGACGAAGCGCCGAAAAGATAATGGAGTTTCTGCCTGAGTTCGAGCGCCAGTATGGCGTTGCTGTGAAGGTCATCAGGTCCTACGGCGGTGGAGAGTTCCGAGGTCGTGAATTCGTTGCCTACTGCAAGCGCCACAGTATCAAGCAATCGATGAGTCTTCCTGACATTTACGCTTCAAATGGTAAGGTGGAACGTATGCACCGGGCGCTGATGAACTCGGGCTGCGCGATGCTGTGGGCCTCTGAGCTGCCGGAGCGATACTGGGGTGACGCAGTTAAGTATGCGTCATACATTCGCAATCAGCTACCAACAGAGCCAACGCAGAAAATAAGGCCCCACTGGAAGTGCTGACAGGCAAGGTGCTCAGGGTGGGACATATCCTTAAATTTGGCTACTCCTGCACAACGCATATTGCGCACAAGAAGGCTGCGTCGGTCAAGCGCCGTGCTGAGAAGGCCGTAATTAATGGTGTCAACGAGGAACAAAAAGGGTATCAACTGTTCCTGCCATGTATGAAGAAGATCGTGACGAGTTCTGACGTGTAAAACGTTGACAAACTCGACATTCTCGAGAAGGAGACGCAGGACACACTGAACGAGCTTCACGGTGAGAATGATCTACCACGAGAAAGCGCATCTGAGTCACCTCAAGCTACAAGTAGCGACAACGTCCCTGTAGAGAGGGAGGAGCAGGGGCTACCGGTCGGAGGCGAAACCAAGCGGCACATCAGCGTGAAGTCAACAAAGAAGCGCACAAGGCAGGTGAGTTCCTCAGACTACAGGAGTAATAGTGGCGAGGACGAACACGCTGGAAGCCAATTCAGCGCGGGCACGCTTCGCCGTGTTTTTGGCTCTCGCAAGAAGACTAAGCGGGCAGAGCGATTTTTCACTGTCGCAAGCTCTGATCGACGAAGTTGCAGGATCAGCCCTTCTCATTCTCTCCGAGGCAATGTCGGCCATGATCACCCCGCGCGATATCGATGAGACTCAGCAGACGCCCGAGTGGCCCAAGTGGAAGGGGGCGATCGAGAGAGAAATGGGGGATCTCCAAGCCAACGGAACATGGGAAGTGGTGAAGACACCCAGCTGAGCAAATACAGTGTCGTCAAGATGGGTATTCAAGATTAAGCTCAACTCGCGCGGTGAGCTCGAGCGATGCAAGGCTTGAGTAGTGGCTCGCGGCTTCTCGCAACGTTTTGGTATCGATTTTGACGAGACCTACGCTCCAGTACTGAAACCAACGAGCGTTCGCTTTCTGGCAGCATTAGCAGCACAGTGGAGATGCCGGCTCCGCCAGGGAGATGTCCCTAATGCCTATGTGAAGGCTAGCCCTGATTGCCCCATCCTAATGAAGCCTCCGAAGGGCACGCCATGCCCATCGAACACGGCTTGGTTGCTAAATAAGGGGTTATACGGCCTAAAGCAGAGTGGGCCTCTTTGGAACAACGAGATCAACGCGTTCTGCTCTCCATGGGATTTTCCAGAAGCAAGTTGGATCATGCTTCGCCTGTACGTGGACGATGTCATCGTCGTGAGTGAAGACGACACCAATAGCGATTGGGTTATGCGCCAGCTAGAGAAGAGGTTCGACATCAAGGATATGGGCGACGCGGCCAAGGTATTGGGAATATGTATCGAGTACAAAGAGGATGACTTTATGCTCCACCAACGCGACACTATCGAAGACCTGCTAGTCGATATGGACATGGCTACATGTCGACCCGTTAGTACACCAATGGACTCGAGGGTATTTGACGACGATGTACCGATGGCGTGCACTACTCTCGTAAGGAAGGCAATTGGATCCTTGCTGTGGCTCTCCAACTGTACTCGACCGGATATAACAGCAGCCGTGAATTACTTGGCAAGATTTGTTGCCCGCCCACGAGAGAGCCACTGGCGAGGTGTGAAGCGGGTTCTGCGGTACCTGCGCGGCACCTCATCGGCTGGACTGTTCTTCAAGTTCGGCAAGGGCGTTGGTTGCAAATGGAATACAACCATCTTCGCAGATGCTGACTGGGCCGGCGACACATCGGATGCCAAGTCAGTTTCTGGTGCCGTACTGATGTTGAACGGCGTGGTGATAGCCTGGGCTTCCAAGAAGCAAACCTCCGTTGCTCTCTCCGCGATGGAGGCGGAGTACGTGGCAGCAGCAATGGCCGTTAAGGACGCTGTCTGGGTGAAGCAGTTGCAGGTGGAGGTTGGGCTGTGGAAGAAGGATCATTCCATTCAGCTACTGGTTGACAATCAATCTGCATTCAGGACCATGCAGAACGAGCTCACGAGCCCTCGTGGCAGGCACGTAAATGTGCGGTTCCACTTCATTCGCGACGTTATCAAGCGCGGTGATGCGATCGTCCGCTACTGCCCCACACAGCAGCAACTTGCGGATATTATGACTAAACCTCTACAACGCGTGGATTTCGAGCGTCTACCGGACATGCTACGTGTGGTGCGACTGGCTTAGGCTTTGAGGGAGGCTGCTAGAAGTGGCAAAGCAGAAGCCAGACAGTTTCGCAAATGAAGCCGCTTCAGTGCCTGACCTTACGATGAAAGGCCGGTAAAACGTCACTTGACAGTGGAACTAAGTGGCGTGACGCTGGGACCACTGCAGAGCGAGCAGAGGCAGTGATGACTGGAAGGAGGAGCGAGGAAGGGTGACGCCTGGGTACTCTTGCAGTGACGCAGGGCACTTTCGATGGGATGCCGATGATCGCAGCATGCGAGCAAGTGAAGCAAGCAAGTTCAACTGAGCTGGACGGCAGCCACAGGAAGGAGCCCGAGTGCATTTAGCTACATGGAACGATGGCGACACAGGAGAGAGTGAAGGTCGCGTCAATATTCGATGTGGAGTGACGCCGCCAATGAGGCTGACTCGTACGTGCAGTGAAGCGCTAGCAAATGCAGTACTTATAGGCCGAAGGACGAAGCTAACTCTTTTAATAATCACTTTCCAATGTCACCTCAACTGACCAAGTGGCCTTCTCTTCGACAAACAACTCCTCTGCGGTTCCAGATGTCGCTGCAAGGTGGTTCCAAACCGTCCCTTAGTGTAGCCAAAAAGCGTAATAGTATTGCCAAAAAGCGTTTAGCTTCGATTTCCAAGCACAACCATCGCGGCACTGCTCCTTGTTCGTCGTGCACGTCCATTAGTTTTTTTTGCCACTCAGTGCATCCAAACTACACACGTATATCACTTATGCAGCTCTGAGTAGTAGGTCAAGACTATCCTGCACGACCTAGCCCTTGGAGTCCTCCATGCTCACCTCCTTCTTGTTTATGCCAAGGTCCTTGAGCTCGTAAAATGACGAGCCTCTTCAGCTACAAAGTCTTATAGTCGCATGCTGCAAGCGTTGGTGGGTTATCAGTGTTGGGGGGAACTGTCCTATATATATATATATATATAAGCGGGAGTTAGATGCTGTAAGTCTTAATAAAAATACAGCATATTTTCAAGGGTAAGCTAAGCCTTCCAAGCATCTCCTGCGCCTGCTTCGCAGACGCAGCATCTGCCCCGCGCACTTGCAACAAATCTGGATGAACCGTTTTCGTATTCCTGTGATCATATTCTATAGTGAATGATAGTTAAGGAGTCAGCAAACAGCGGCACAGAAAATCTGTGAACATATGAACGCACGAGTGTAGCGGAATGAAGCAAAGCACGACTCACCGATGCGCTGAACTGACGAGCCCGGAATACGGTAGTAGATTTAGCGAGCGAACTTCCTCGTGATCTATCGCTAATTCGAACAGCATTCGAGATTCATGCAGGTCCACAAACGCTGTTGTCTCATGGCGAGTTTAAAAGTGACCCAGTATTTCCCTTGACGGTACTGTTAATAGTCAACTTCTGTCTTCTTCCCACTTTATTAGCCATCAATTCAAAACCGATACATCGTAGCTGATTGGCCAAGCTCCCTTCGCGCAACATTCACGCTTATTAACCAACTTAGCTGAGGTGGACGGTTTGAACGACACGCATGAAATTTATAAACTTATCGAGGTTTTGTTAAGGTGAAAATGAATCATTTTTGAGTCACTTAATATTAGAAGAAAAAAGCTTCTGTTTTGATCATTGTCACAACTACAGACAACTCCGGCTATAGTGGCGCCGGGTATAAGAGGAAATTGGGTATTAGAGCGGTCTGATCCGGTCTCAATTTTCTACATATTAAAATCAAGTCAAATCTGCTATAAGACTGTAAGAGTATAAGAGAGGATCTTGATCGAGGCAAAGTGGCGCATTATAAGAGAAGTACATGCCGCATGGCTAGCCTTTGCAGCAAAAAAATGGCCTCCTCGAGCGAACACCTTACTATCTACGAAAAAACGATCTCCGTCGGGATCATCTAGCCCACCCCAACCTTAATCACGTCGATTTACCAGCAGTGGGTTGCAGAATGCCTAGGCATTTCCACGGTGGGAGAATAGTGAACCAACCTCTCGTTGGTTTTCAACCACGTGACTAAAGGTAACATGAAAAGAAACATCAACTCCAGTATGCTTCAATCGAGACCAAGCTTCTAGCATTCGTCCATACTCAACATAAAGGTGGTCTTCTTTCGGACGATGCGCTTCAAGCTAAGGCAAGTGCACTCGCCGGCAAGGAGGTCATGTCGCTGTCTTGGATTTAGCGCTCCATAGTTCGTCACAGAGTAACGCTGCATCGAATGCATAATGAAGCGGATCTGTTAATAGTGAGAGCTCGGGCAGCAACGCAATTGCTCGACCAACATGATATTAAAGGTAAAAGAAAAAAACATATATGAATATTACAAATATTTACTCTTTTTTAAACATGTGTGATTAATAGTAGCTTTTCTCTTATAAATGTAATAATCTATAAGAGAGGTATCTGAAGGTGAGACCAAACACCTCCACTATAGCCGGAGTTGCCTGCAATAAATTACCAGGTTTTAATTCATTGAAAATCATACCCCCTATATGATCCTCCCTTAGCTCTAAAATAAATTTCAGAGAATTCCGCAAAAAAAAAAAGTACTTGCATTCCCAGTGTAAGTCGCAGACGACCTAGTGATGAATTTGCGAGTTGGTGACGAAAAGATTCTCGGTTTTTGCTGTTGTTTGTTCGTTTCATGTAATCTGACGCCTTGTTCGCACCCCTGAGAAGCATTAAAGCTCGGGTATTTGCTCACAAACACAGAAACAAATGATAGCAAAAAGCCGCGTATTGTACGCTGTACAATATCCCATACGCGGCAGTTTGTGTGGGAAAAAGAAACAAACAACCGGTAGACACGAGCCAGAATAGCTGATCTGATGAAAGGGGTCTTCGATGTTGTCTTAGTTTCTGTTAATGCAGTATAGAAGCCTTTTATTTCTAATATCAAGAATTGTCCACTGCCACCGAGAATGGCTGAGGTGTATTGTGCAAATTCGGTCACTCAGCCAGACTGAAACGCAGATTCATTTTGCAATTGTTTCTTTTTTCTTTTGTTGCAAACTTTGTTGATAACACCCTTCTACTTGATGAAGAATGGTCTGGCCGCTGGCTTCTGACCAGCGGCGGCGAATAGTTGTGAACACAAGAGAGTTTGGGAACCCAAGAAAAGCAGTTTGTGCTGCCAACACAGCTTCTGTGTACCAGATAGATTTATTTAGGAAATTGTATTCGAAGAAAGAATGCTTATCCTCACAGATTAAAGTGAATCCAGGGTCTGAAAAAATACCTTTTAGGTATATGCATTCCCAGTGTAAGTCGCAGACGACCTAGTTATCGCACGATCGTAATACAGTATCTCCAGCTCGTCACCAGAATACTCTTACCAGGTTTGTCCAATAACGGTTCTTTTCTCTTTTCCTTGGCTATCAGAGGTCGCAAACGCCAGAAAGCGGATGTCCGTACCCGTCCGTAGGTTAGTGCTGCGAGAGTTAGGTTATCCGTGACCGTCCGTAATATTCAATCGGATGTCCGTGGTTGACCGCTAAAATGACTTCGGTTAACCGAAATCCGACCATATCTGTAGTGTTTACTAAATGTATTTAAATGTATTAATAGTTTTGATGTGTGAAAGTTGCTTACAACAGGTCAGCATTGGATCTAGCTACGAGAATGCCATCTAAAACGGAAGGGCTCAGCATCGTTCGCTTTACCCCGAACGCATTTCCAGCGTCAGAAAAATTACTCTCCGACATAGCGCTTGAAGCAGGAATAGCCAAAATGGATCTTGCAACTTGTCCTAAGGTTGGGAAGCGAGACGGTTCTCCTTCATCACTCGGGCTAGCAACTTTTTCCCACCACTTCAGTAAGTCAAATTTTATCATCTCAGTTTCACTAAGTCGAAGACTCCAATATCGTTCCAGTTCTAGTTCTTTTGGGTCTTTCAGTGGTGGTTCTGATGCCTTCTGCTCATCATGTCGGACTCGTCTGGTGCACTCAAACTAAATTAATCCGCGCGTGGACCTCCGTCGCTTGTTCGGAGCTAACGTCGATCGCTCTGATTCGCTGATATTCGTTGCATTGGAGCATGCACGCATCAAAGCTAACAAAATGTTCCGAGCATTCGAAATTTGGAGCTCTTCGACACGATAGAGTCGTAATTTTCGCTTCTGGCGTGGGTCGAGTATGGCCGCCACGTAATGTTTATCGATTATTTTTTTTTCCATTTGGGCATACCGTGTGTCAAAATGAGCTGCTTGACAGCTACAATTGACGGCGAATCAGGTGGGATAACTCTGTCTGGGCTAATTCAACAAAGACAACTTCCGGGTCTGTACATGGTTTTAGTATGTCCAACAATCTGTACCGCTCGTAAACAACTAAGTGCAGTGTTGGCTTTGTCCAGCTTTCGAGGGTTAATGTAGCCACATTAAATGTTTCCAAGAACACAACTAGCTCTTCGAAAAGTGAACGGTCTATCTGCTCAAGATAATGGAAGTTTTGGTGAGCTGTCAGCAGCGTAGCCAACTCATCGTACATGTTTAGAATGCTTTGCAGCATGCGAAAATGGGATCCCCACCTAGTCACATTTTCCTGTTTGAGTGTGATCGAGAGCTTGGACTGCAAGTGCCTGCTTGATGTAGCGGACTAGTTTCTTGCAACCATCGATTACCTCGAAGACTTTTAAAGCATTGGTTTTAAATCTGTAGAATGGCTCGGATCTTGTACCATCAGCTGTCTGAGTTGTTTTGCACAGTACTGTGGTCAAAATAATTGCAATCTTGTGATCAGCACACGCGATTCAGTCTTACTGAGATCTAAATCCACTCCTACCGCTCATGTTGGATCCACTATCTGTTACGACAGTAAAGAGACCGCGATCGTATATGTTTGAGTCACTATCACTCACGACAGAGAGTACTCTACTGTCAAAAATGTTGTAGACCCTAAGGCAATCGTTGAAAAAATCAAGAACCGCCGTGGCTGTGAGACGTTGACTTGAAATGCTTGACTTGAAGAGTACGTGAGTGCATTTTGAAGTTATCATCTATCCAATGACATGTAATGGAGACGAACGTTGGCTTACGAGCTTTGTCTGTCCACAAATCCACCGTAAAGCCTGCTGCGCAGCCTTCCTTGAAATGCGATGACAGCAACGTTTTCACTCGTAAACGAGAGTCTCCAGCAACTTTCACTACGTGGTTTTTTTACGGTGCTGCCGACAGGTAACAACGCATCGATGTCGACAAGTGACTTCGATTTTGTACCAATTTTGATTAGTGCAGACGCTAGTACTGTGAATCCAGCTCCTTCACAAATTGAAAATAGTCTCATGTCTTTGCTGCACATGATAGCTGCAGCTCGACACACTTCTTGTTTATCATTGGAAGATACAGATTGAGCAGTAGTATATCTAACCATAGAGCCGGCTGCCGCATTAGCATCTTGTAGAGAATACTGTTTGGTGTGGCTTTTCAGCGTACTTGTACCTTTGCCACTTTCGTACACGTAAGGCTGAAAACATGCTCTACATGCTACGTATTGTTTACCACCTGCAGTGAAACGCCCCCTGCTCTTTTTCTCGATCACGAACGAGAAATATTTCCAGCGTTGGGATCTGTACGAAGACGATTCAGCTTGAAGACCTAAAATTGCGGGTTTTGTTGACAGCAATTCACTTTTTATGGCGAGTTTTAGACTTCAGCTCAAGCGATTGAAGAAGCTGAAGTTTCTGATCTAGTTCGCTATATGAGTCCACCACCTGACCTTCCGCTCCTCCAGCAGCGTTGTTAGATGCGTTTCCACAAGATCGTGCAACGAATGAACCCATTGGTCTGTATCGCTCGTACTCGTACAGCCCCACGTCAAAAGATACTTCACCGCCGGTTCGTACCCTTACTATGCCACAGGCGTGACGTAACCCACCGCAATTCCAACTCCAACCACTCCACAGTCAGCGCCAGTAGTTCCAACCCCAAGTGCCACAAAGCCGAAATGTGTTCCACCACCAGGTCTAACTCCAACTTATCCACGTGACGAACCTCACAGCAAGTTCCAGCACCAACTGCTACACAGCCAACGTCACCAGTTCCAGCTTCAATTACCACAAAACCGTGATGTGTTAAACAACCGGTTCCACCTCCAACTACTCCACAGCCGCGACGAACTCTACAGCAAGTTTTAACTCCAACTACCACACAGTCACAACCGCGAGCTACTCCACAGACCACTCGAGATGTACACCGCCACCGGTTTGTAGTGCTACTACGCCACAGCCGGTATAAACTTCTCCACCGGTTCGTACTCGGACTACTCCACATACGCTATCACCGACCCGACAGAACTCAACTGGAAAACACTGAGACGCCAGTCAGCTCTTTTATTAGTCAAACGCTACAGTGATCGTTTTTGTCTGTGCTCTAATTCGTACATGAATGAACACAAGAGCCCCTAACAGGCGGGGTTCCCCGTTACTGGTTTCGGCCGCCCGGGACCAATCCGTTTTTAGGTTTCGCCTGTCCGTACCCGTCCATTTACGGACGGCTGTGGGGTTTCGGTTGCCCGTACCCGTCCGTGGTTATACCCGAAGCTTGCCCGAACGGGTACGGTTAACCGTTGCGACCTCTGTTGGCTATACATGCTGCTACAGCTCGTTGTTTCTATTCCCGATGCGCATGAAGCAGACGTCGTCTCTCATGGGCCATCCATTTTAGCGTGTCTGTCACACGGTAACTACAAGCTAATATACATGTTATTTAAAAAAATAATTGCCAAAGCAACGCCTCTAGTTTGCCAGTTCTGCAAAAATACGTGCAACGCACAATACCCACAAATAAAATAAAAAAATAAAGATCTTGTATTGGTCAAAATAGGTGGTGACACTTAACGACGGCGGACACTTGACACGAGGTTACGGTACTACGGCGCCGCCCTCCCCCCAACCAGAACAAAGTACAAAACGAGCGAGTCGAGCGACTGATGGGAGACGCCGAGATGGAGGGCAAGACGGTGCTGGATGACGCCACGGAGCGCAAGAAGGCGCTGCTGGTGTACAAGAGCAACCTCCAGTCGGCCTCCGACGACGATGACGACGCCTCCGACGAGGAAGGGGACGCGCATCATGATCTGAGGGTTCTTCCACCGCCAGCGACGGTCGTGGAGCCAGCGAGGCAGACTACGGCTGTGGGTGAAGAGGATGATGAAGCGGATGTGTACGAGGAGGAGGAAGGCGGCGTACAGGTAGAGAAGGATGACGACGAGTTTCTCAACGCGCCATCCGACGACGACCTGGACAGCACAGCCACGCCGAGACGCTCCGAGACCGACGAAGACGACGACGAGTTGACTAAGAGAGCGGAATTCTTCAACGCACCACCCTCAGCTCGAGAGGAGGGGAACAATCAGCAGAAGATGCCGGCGCACAGCGATACGGACTCTGCGTCGGAAGCAACTGCGAACCGCGCGCCATCACCCAGTCCCTGCAATGCCAGCGCTCAGCATGTGGACGACTCGACAACGTTGACGCTCAAATCAGGCACCTCCAATGTGGGAGCGATCATCGCAGCACGCCGTCGCACTGTGGCTCGTAAAGAGTGCGAGGCGTGTCATGAACCACGCAATGGACGACGGGCGCTGCTGTGTCTACAGTGCAAGTGCATGTACCACACGAGCTGCTTCCGTCAGCAGTTCCCCAAGCTAGTGCCAGCCGCCAATCGCCAGTGGTATTGTCCAGACTGCGAGCCTGCCGTCAAGACCGCATCGCCTGATAAACCTCCTGCTGGTACTCCCCGCAAGCAGCAGCGCATTGATTCGTCTGCCAAAGGTCGCACTAGTCGTGGCTCCAAGTCTTCTTCTTCTACAAGCCGAGGCAAGGGTGACATTGAGGACAGGGTCGGGGTAGCAGGAGATGTAACAGGTGCTGCAGCAGAGACGGAGGTGCAGCGCTTGACGGATCTAGCATTGCGTGGCGGTAAGAACATCAACTCCACGATACTGGAGCAGACAGGGGAGATGCTGCACATCACGCAGACGCTAGCGAAGGAGATCAACAGCGTCATGGGTCCGAATTGGCTTGAACACCCCAGTGGCGCGGGAAATGGCAATATCTTCGGTACTAACACCGCAAACAGCAGCAATGACGTCAAACGTGAACAGCAGCAGCAACAGCAGGTGGAATCTCCGCCTCCTCCTCCGTTCCTGTTGGTTCCTGCAACATCAGCACACGCGTCTTCGGCCGCTTCTTCGCAGATTGTTGCAACAAACGACACCAGTGTCGGCAATGGGAACAGTGCAGGAGTCTCCGAGAAAGACATCCTGCTGCGTCGAGTTCACAATGGCTTGGATTCATTGAAGCAGCTACTGGAGCAGCTACAGGTCGCAGGCATCCAGTTCGAGGTTGACTTTATTAAGGAGATTAAAGCAACTCCTAACCAAGATCACAAGTCTGCGTCTACTAGTGGGGCTAGGAAACAGGCGACTGGAACGGCTGGTCGATCTGCATCGGGCTCGAAAGGGAAAAGTGGTGCCAGTCGCTTGTATTCATCGAAGCAGATCCAGAAGCTGGAGGAATGGTATCAGCGGTCTTCTCGGCCGGAGTCTAGTGAGATTCACTCCATGTATCGCATCATCAATTGTCCAGACTATGCGGATCCAGAGTTACAACCGGAAGGCATTTCAGTAAAGCAGATCCGCATCTGGTTTGACAACAGGCGCGCAAAGGAACGTCTGGACTACATGCGCATCAAGATGAAGGACATTTCTACGACTGATATGGATGCGGACAGTGTCAAGAAGATGAAGGCGGCGTATATCGACGAAGCCAAGGAAGTGCTGGAGGCTCGAGTGTCACGGATGCGGGAGAATGGACAGGGGTCTGGTCATGTCGTCGATGAAGCAGACATGGCTTTGATTGCAAACACCGTGGACCAGCCCATGCAGGGTAGAGCTCCTAGATCGAGTCCGTCTGGAGCATCGATGGGAGTTGATAGACCCCCTACTTCTGCTGGATCGAGCACTCAGAAGAAACGCATTCGAATCGATCACGTTGCTTCCGTGAGGAAGGCAATCAAGAACGCTCGTGAGGCTGGCAAGAGCGAAGAGGAGACCAAGGCGCTACGTTTGGCTGCGATCGAACGTGCTCGAGAGAGGTTGCATGTTCCTTATAAGAATGCCCGTACTGGAGCGTCCAAGCCGCTGGGGAAGGAGGAAGTGTCACACATCAAGATGAAGATGCTGAAACTGCTAGAGGAGGACGCATCGGCTGAGGAACTTACGGACATCATCGAGTTGCTGCTGTCGCTTATCATCCCGCGCGCTGTTCTGATTGAGTCGGACATCCAGCGACAATTGGAATTGGTTCTGATAGCGCACAAGGATAACAAGGAACTTGTGCGACAGACAAAGAAGCTGCAGGAAGAGTTTCAATGGATTGTGGAAAACGGCGACGCACCGAGCGTGGTGGCTGCAATGGCTTCGGAGCCCAGTACCACCAAGAAGCGGAAGGAGAAGCCACGGTCGCTTTTGTTGAATGTGGACACCGAATCGTTGCCTGGAACTCCCGGATCGTCTCCGAGTTCAGGTCCGACACCTTCGCCGGAGTCGCGACGGCCGCGTGTCAAGTTCTCGCTGCCTCAGCTGGTGAAGCTCGAGAAGTACTTCCACACGGAAGACACGCCGAGCAAGAAGAAGCTGGACAAAATCGCGGCTCGGTTGAATGCAATCGCGTCTTCGGATCCGTCGAGTGACGCGGCGCAGAGATCTATCGATTACAAGCAGATCCGTTGCTGGTTCTACAAGCGGCGGTCGGCAAATCAGCCGCCTCAGGCCTTGAGTGGCGCGGATCTGCACATTGATGACGCCGCCTCGAGCTCGTCGAGCTCCAGTGACACCGAGTCGGACAATGAGACCAAATCAGAGAAGGGATCCAAGCCCCGAGCGAAGTCAAAGGCAAAGACGTTGGCTATTGCTCCTGGCAGTTCTGGTGCGAAGCGTACAGCGCCTGTGAGTGACGACAAGAGCAACGCTAAGCGCCCTCGAAAAGATACTCCTAGCGCCCAGGGAGAGCCGACTGAAACAGCTATTAGAAGTGATGAAGATTCCGCCGGGAGTGCGCAAGGAGGGCGGATCTTCAACGTGAAGCAGCTCGCGACAATCATCGAAGAGTACGAAAAGAATCCGCGGCCGACAGTGGCTCGACTGGAGGAATTGCTGAAGGTGTTGAATCAAGATGACCACACGGACGAGTACTCTGGGAATGCACTTGGAGTGACGAAGCAGCAGATCAAGACGTGGTTCTCGAACCGCCGCGCGAAGGAGCGTCTTGACCTTATCAAGATGAAAATCAAGGAGACTCGAGCTGGTCTCCAGGGGAGCAGCGACTCGGACAGTGATGGCGACGAACGCGAAGACCTGCCCAATGCATCTGCAGTCGGACACGTTAGCGCGATCAGCAGGGAGAAGGATGATAGGCGGGCAGTAGTTGCCAGGGATCACGAGGATGACGTGGCGGAGGATATGAAAGTTGATGCATGAGCAGGCCTACCAAGCTCAGTTCAGAACAAGCTCTAATGTGCTTTTTACACCTTTGTGTCTATCGATAGCTGTGACTGTTGGTTGTACGTGGTAGATTGGAGCAGCTCTAATTCAGCTGGGGCTGGTGGAGATCCTTGATGGCCACAGGCAATTCGACCGTGTCGACGAGCTTGACCATGCGGTAAGAGGATTCGACGGAGGTGAGGCACTGCTTCAGCGTCTTGCACAGAACGGGGTCATCTAGCGAGTCTAGCTGGCGTAGCAATGGATAAAGACCGCCAAACTGAGTGACCAACTGCGCTGCCACCTCGTCGGTCACATTATCTACTCTGGGAAGTCTTTTCCACTGATGACCGCACAGGGCGTGGAAGTCTGGGAGTAACTTGGGGTGCAACCCAAACCTCCCACGCAGGTTTCGCTCGCGGATGTATCGGCGTTTAGATGGTCGGTAGATCTCCACAACGGCAGGAGGCAGGTCGTTGTAGTCTGCAGTTCCTGCTTCCGTCTCTCCATTGATGCCATCATGGACGAGCTGCAGGAAGTCATTGTCGTTAGAAATTAACAGCACGTCGTAGCCAGCGGCTGTGTACTGCGCCGCGTACGAGGCGATGATGTCGTCCGCCTCCATCCCCGGGCGCTCAATACAGTTCACGTTGGCTCTGCTCAGAACTTCTTTTGCATATGCAAACTGTGACGCTAGCGACCGTGGCGTCGGAGCTCGGTCCGTCTTGTAGGCTGGCTGCATGATTCTTCGGGTGGTGGGGCGCTGTTTCGAGTCGAACACCACCGAAATGTGTTCTGGTTCGTGTGTCTTGTCCATCCGTCGTAAAAGTCGCAGAAGACCATCCGCCGCGCCAGTCTTGACTCCATCGCTGTGTAATTCCAACACATACGCAAAAGCGTTAGTCCGCTGGGATTAAGAAGACAAATGAATGGTAAGCGCCAACGCACTGCTCGACGGTGGACAGCGGGTCGTAGAAATGGTAGAGTGCGTTATTGCCATCCACCAGTAGACTCTTCTTCCGACAGGTAGGCGCCTCCTCAGCCACTGCTGCAGCCGTCATAAGCGAGCACCGCCTATTGCTCGCAACACAGACTCGTCGCTTCAGATGTACTTGAGCGCCTCTCATTGTTACCATGGTAAGCCTGTCAGTTGTTTGTAAACCTCCCAATATTAATACATTTAGCAAGTTTTTCGCCTTCTACTCAAAGTACTTTCACCTAACGATGGAAAAGGAAGCGTTCTTGCCGGTGGCGCGGCAGTCGCGCGGTGCCACGTCGAGCCGCATCTGCTCGGCCGTAACGTTCTTCCCCTTCTACGCAACACAGAGGCTGCTGTCGTGTTTGGGCTACACGCACTCTGTCCGTATGCAGAGTGGCCGAACGTACGCAGGTTTTCCACGTTGCGATATGAGTCTTTGTAATTGATTGACCTGTTTGGTGCACTGTAGGGTGATAGTCAGCTCAGAGATTGCACAGGGAGGCTTTTCTTTCGTCTATAAGGCCAGAGACACCGACACGGGCGAGGCCTTCGCGCTCAAGAAGATTTTATGCCAGACGAACGAGCAGGTGCAACTGGCCAAAGTGGAGATCCAAGCGCACAAGGCTTTTGCCCACCCGAACATCATGTCGCTATGCGACTACGCTGTGATTTCCACTGGGGCTGAGACGTTCGAATATTATCTGCTGTTTCCGTTCATGGAGGTACTTCAGTCATTGGGTTTTGGTTAGCCTGTAGAGCTGGGACTCACTTTTTTCTGTTGTGGACAGAATGGAACGCTACGTGAAATGATTAACAATGCAATCAGGTCCAGTACTTATGAATTTACTTTAGGTGTGCCGACTTTACACTAACAGTTTTCTGCTTTGCTGTGAGGACAGTCAAGACGTTCGGATCCCGGAGGCGCAGATTCTAGACATGTTCCTCCAGATATGTCGAGCTGTAGCAGAGCTACATTCCAAGTCGCCGCCGCTCGCACATCGTGATATCAAGGTAATGAAATTGCTGTTACTGGATGCGCGACAACACTTCCTGACTGATGGGATTTTCTTTAGCCCGAAAATGTCATGCTGTCCGACGAGGGTGAACCACTGCTGACGGACTTCGGCTCCGTCACCACGGCTGACGTCGTCATCTCTAAGCGTTCCGATGCGCTATTATTGCAAGAGCGCGCTGCACAGCACAGCTCAATGGCGTATCGTGCACCAGGTACGGTGGCAGAGCTAAATCCAGTTGCTACTCACTGTCAACTCATGCTGTTTTTTTTTGTCCCAGAGCTTTACGACGTGCCGGATAATACCCGCATTTCCAGCGCGACTGATGTGTGGTCGCTGGGTTGCCTGCTGTATGCTATGGCGTTCGGGTACTCGCCGTTCGAATGCTCCTTTTACGATTCGGGCGTTGTGCGCGTCGTGGAGTGCACGTACCTGGCGGTCATCGGGCCTATCAAGTTCCCGAAGAACTGCTCGTACTCATCCAAGTTCTGCGAGATGACTCGGTGGGTGCAAATGTACTATTTGCTATGTCTCAGTTGCACGGGTGAGTACTGAAATTGTTGCCGTTGTCGTTGCCGTTTTTGCTGCAGGTGGATCCTGACGCAAGACGCATCGTCGAGACCAACAGTATTCGATGTGATTGAGCGGCTACACAATCTGAACGAAGAAATGTAATTATGGTGAAATTTTGTCGTTTACCTCGTACGAATGTATTCAATGCCGATAAATGGTCACGACAAGACCTAAGAAGTTGAGGTTCAATCGGCAGTCCGTGTAAAGAACGCGAAGTACTTGTAGTTTCCAACGTTAACTTCCGTAAGTTGGATATTTGCAAGTCAATTACATGTAATTTGATTTCTTAAAATTATTTGCGCTTCGATGATTGGCTGTATACCGAAATATTTACATGAATAACGAGCGAGATTGTGAAGCCAGTGTCAAACATCAAGTGAGAGAGGAAGCGTTGAATAGTCATCGCCGGTGGCGCCACAGAGAAGAAGGCAGCAACCGCAGAGGCAAGCGCAATGGCGGTGGGCAAGTCCAAGGCCAAGAACGGCGGTAAGCTGTCAGATAAGGATATGGAGCAGCACCGAGAGTACATGAAGAAGTACAAAATGCAATCCAGCGACCTGAACAAGCATGAGATGCACTACAAGGACCACTACGAGCTGTTGGGTATCTCTCGTGACGCGTCACACACGGAGGTGGTCTGCTGCAGGGGATAGATAGGAGATATTGCGTGCAACTATTAACGGAGACCCCTACTGCTGTCGCTTTAGATCCGGAAGGCTTACAGAAAGCTGGCACTCAAATGCCACCCAGACAGGAAACCGTCGCCCGAGGCGTTGTCGCGGTGGGAGGGCGTGCCGGCGGCGTATGCGGTGCTGTCGAACCCGAACGACCGCACCGAGTACGACGCCACCCTACCAACACGCGACGCGCTGGTAGAGTTCTACCGTGCCTACAACCCGGCCAAACTGGACAACGCCACGATCGAGACCATCATCGACGGCTGGTACGGCCGCGAAGTTGAGCTCTTTGAGATGCTGAATGCCAAGTACGAGGTGGCTCCGCACCAGGGCACCACGAAGGCCGCGCAACGCGCAGCTGTGGTGTCGGTATCAAGGGAGAAGGCGCACAAGATCGCGATGGACAACCAGACGTACAAGTCGAAAGACGCTGCGAATGCAGAGATCACGTGGACAGGCACTATTGGGTCGGCTTTCTGCTGCAAGGGCGTCTTCTCACGCTTGTTCAGCACCACTTACTACGAGGTGGACACGACCAGCCCGGGTTTCCTGACGTCCCATGGCGCTTCGGATACGCCCGGCCAGGCCATGCCTATGAATCTTCAGTCCCCCGCGACACCTTCACAGCTATCGAAACCTGTGAGTCCGGACTTCGCGCCGCCTGTTGATGAAGAGAACTCTTCGACGGCTACGACTGCCGACGGATCGCCACCCAGTGGAGACGACAGCTGCACAAGGTCCAGGAACAACTACAGGGCTTCACCACCAGGCCCTCGAGCGTCACAAGCGAACGTCGCGGCGGCCAGCTAAGTACTCTGAGATGTGGAAGTGGTGCGGGTCCGTTTACATGCTGCACAACCCATATTGGTGTCAGAAGTAGATGCCGAATAAATTATCAATGTGTTCCAAATAGTAGCAGTAGTAGTGTAATGCCTACGCTGCAGCGCGCTCGCTTGCAAACTGACGTCAATAGAAGTTGTAATAGTAGTAAACGGAAGAAGTGGGAAGCCGACGTTACGCAAAGTCTGCCAGTGGCTCGGTGGAAAGAGACAGCGACCACGAGATAGCGCCCTTGCTCCACTCGAGCTCTGCTTCCTTCATCCAGTCGCTCATCCAGTTGCTTTTCTTAAGGACCTCTTGGGCATGTGGCTTGGGCAAGACGTCTCCATTGGGCAACTCTTCCTGAGATAGACTTGTCAGCGTCAGGTCCACGAAAGCGGACGGATCGTGCCACTCGTCAGCGCTTAGAGGCGAAGGAGACTGATCCATCACGGACGCGAATCCGAGCATCAAGCCGACTCCATCCTTCATGGACAGCGCACTGCTCTCCTCTTCCCCTTTCGCGATCAATGTCCGGTCATTCTCGACTTTTACGACCGGCACGCGCGCGACGAGGCTGGAAACTGGAGGCAGTACAACCAGCTTGGGGATGGCAGCATTTTCAGCGATGTTGCTAGTCTCTAAAGCTGGACGCGGGGCGATAACGCTTTTACCCTCACTCGAAGAGGCCTGTGCCGAAACTGTGGTGAATTCGACCTTCTGTCCGATTTTGCTGGCAAACTTGCAAAACTCGCGGACCCAGTAGTCCGCCTCAGCAGCTTTGAGCTCCTGGATGTTGAGGTTGGGCCCGAATTTGCAGCGGTATTGGACGTGCCAGTAGTAATGGTTGCGCAGGTTGGAGAGCTGCTTCTGGAGCTTCACGTGCAGATTGTAGCAGTAGTTCTTCTCGCGCTGGTAAAAGAAATTCTGCTTGCCGATGGCCTGACCTGTATACTTTTTAGTCACACGCAGCGGATCGCACTGCAGCATGTTGGCCATGAACACGCGTAGATGCAGCCCGTCCGCGAGCGGCAGAGCGCCCAGCTTGAACTGCTTCATCAGCAGGTTGGCGTATTTGTGCTCGTCAATGCTCCACTTGCCCTTGCGCGCATTCGAGTTCGACCGGTTCTTGGTTTCGCGGAACACAAGCACGTTGCCCACAGGCTCGTCGCACACCTCGCAGCGCGCCGCCGGCCACGCGAAAATGCAGCGCGGGTGGAATCGATGTCCGCATCCGTCCAGCTCCAGGACCGCCCCGCACGACTTGCAAGCCTCGCAGCGCGTCGAGCTATCGCCTTCCGGAGTGGCAGGAACGGCGGCAATACAGTCCATGGCTGCGGCGGCGCTCAAATTGAAGTGTGTGGGCTTTGCTCCGACGACAGTGATAGGCATGAGAGCGTTCTCTGTATGGAGGCTTGCGATTGGATAAATTATCACCGGTACCTTACCGGCAATATCTCAGCGTCAGTTCTGGATCGGTTTTCACAGATCCGGGGAAACAGAAACCTGCACGAGGGCATACTTAACGACCTACATGCACCGGTATACCGCTAAATCGTCCTTGTGAACGAACACTTCTGAGCAGGGGTTAATAGTACTGGAAAAAAGGTGGTAGCACTATTACCGGTAGTACCGGACCATTTTGTTTTTCAGTAATACTAATAATAGTATCGAAAGCACAACAGGGTATTATATTAGTACTAATAGTCAAAGTACTAGTCTGCCACTTTTGTAGCGTCACGCGACTTGCGCGCGTCTTGCTTCATCTTCACAATCTCGTCCCTGTTGTGCCGGAGCAGTAGCTGCTTCTCCGATCGCCTGCTATCTGCTCTGGTACGAAGCGGCCCCATGATTATCCCCCCTGTAGAAAACACTCGCTCTTGAAACGCCGACGATGAGATCTTGCCGAGGTGAATACGCGCCAGCAGCGCCATTGAAGGATATTGGCTCTCGCCTTCATCACGAAACCACTGTAGCACATCTACGTGTCGGTACGACCCCAGCAACGACCAGCACATACCGTTCCGACTGCCCGTAGTCATTGCCGAGGACAGATCTTCCTTCTTCGTCTCTGTATTTTGACGCTGAGCGATCTCGAGCCACTCTTTCATGATACTGTCCACTCTCGTATCTATCTCCGACTCCTTCACCTCTTCCCTGTTCTTACTTGTACGAATGGGAGCCCCGAGCAACAGCTCGTCTTCATCGTCCCAGCCTGTCGATTACGGAGAGGAAAGAGGGGAATTCAAGCCCTGGCTGAGTAAACTGCTCTGCGATGAAGACTGCGACAGCGACATCTTGCCCAGCTTCGCCATCTGTGCGAACACTTTGCGGTGCTCGTCTCGAAGGGAGTCTAGGCCATTTTTATAAAGGGTTTTCTCCTCTTTGCGAGAGACGTTGCCAACAGCAGCAATTTTCTTGGCGCTGGACTTAGTACGAGGGTCCAGCAATATGCACACCATAGCCTCCCTCGTCACTTTGGGGAAACGTGATTGCACTTGTAGAAGCGTTCTTCGTAGGCACGTTTTCCCAGCTTCCGAGAACTGGTCAAGCGTTCTCACCACTCGGCGATGACTCGCCTCGTTCCCATCCTTCGTTCGAGGGGCCACGATGACCATCGTGTCGAACTTGAACGATTTCAGTTTCTTCTCGGCAAGTCGCCGGAATACTACCATGTATGAAGATACCAGATTCTCGCTTTGCACTTCAACCAGCGCCAAGTTGGCGATAAAGTGTGTCACCGCCTCCATCTCGGTCGCCAGTACCCAGTCGTCTGCAGACAAAGCCGACGATACAGACTCTTTCATCGACTGGAAATAAGCTTCAAACGCCGCATAGTTAACCACCGTCCGTCTTAGAGTTTGCACGTGTACGCGACTCTAATATCGTTGTCGACCATGGGGTCTAGCTCGGGGTAAGAGAGAGCTTCTTGGATTTTCTTCAACGTGTTGCGCTGTTTTGCCGACCGGAAGTGGTTGTTCAGATTGCGCAGCTTCCGAATGACATCCCCACCCTCCTCCAGAGGCCCGCCAGGTGTAACTACCGTAGCTACTTTATCCCACGAACGATACGCAGCATTCCAGACAGTGTTGGTTTGTATGTTGTCCTTCCCTCCGAGCCCATATCCAATGCACAGATTAATCAGGTGCATCGAGCAATCTTCTTGCTCGTTATCAATGTGATCGGCTACATTCTGCGGTGAGGGCGTCGTGTCGGACATGGTGAAGCGAGTCATGGCGCGGATGTCGATGCCGTACTTCGCTTTAAAACCACTTTCAATCACTTTAGCGGCAAGCGGAGCATTGTGGCCGTCGTTCTTGACAGTAGCTAGCATTGCAATGAACCGGAATCTCCACGACGTATCAATAAGCGCCACTGACGCACCTACGATACTATCCTTTCCACAGCTTGTCCAGATGTCGTGTATGAGGTTCAAGAACTGGAGATAGCACGCCTTTTCGAACTCAGAAGTGAGTAGCTCGCCAACAAGATCGCAAAGTAGTTGGAACTGTCCTTGAAGTAAGCGGTCGTGTCTGTCGCGACCGAGCATGGGAAATGCTGGGTTTTCTGTTGCTGCACGCATCAGCTCCTCGAAGAGGCCTGACCTGCATGCCGGAAATGGAATTCCCTGGCTAATTAGCCACTTTGAAAGCATCACGTGCAGTGCCTTCTCATTCGCCTTGAAAAATCGTTTTTTGCGGCGACTTGGAAGTAGTAGTCCCCACAGAAAACCAGTAGTAATAGACGCAGAAGTAGTAGCGTCAGCCTCAGCGCCATCCGTGAGGTCTAAAACGACTTGAGCGTCAATTGCTGCACTCATGACATCGTCTTTCGCCTTTTGAGCTGTTGTGTGTTCCGCGAGTATTGCCAAAGGATGATCCGCATGTTTGGACTTGATATGCTCCTTGACGTTGCTGGTATTCTTTGTGCTGCGCAAGGCTTCCTCCCAGATATAAGGCGTGGTATTCTTCCGGGCCTTAATCTCCTCACAGCAGAGCAGACAAATGTTGCGGTACACCTGGACAGACGGCTTCCAGGGATTTTGCTTTCTGTATGGTTTATCCAATTCATGAATAAGGTCCCAAACAGAATCGGTAGTACCAACCTTCCTTGAGTGCGTCACCGAAAGCGGAACCCCTAAGTCAGAGACGGGAGAGGTCGGGGACGGAGGAAGCCCCGTATGTAGGCTGCCATCCAGAGGAGGTTTAGTAGGGGCGGCCTTGGTTGATCTTTCTTTCACCACAATCTTCCTACGCTTGGCAGAAGGCCCCACCACCGCGTTATCCGATCCTGAGGTGACTTTAGGAGACGGCACGAAGTCGGAGTCGGAGCCAGCCCAGATGTTCGTCGATGCAGAAGAAGCTGAAGCCGCACCACGGCTGGTGTCGAGGCTCCAGCGCTCGGGTAAACGATCTGTACGCACGTTTGGCTGCAGAATCTGCGAGAAGAGAGTTAAACGTCGATATAAGAGAGAAAAAATGAGCAAGCAATCTTTCATTCAACGCTGAGGTGTCTCGTTCAAATACTCCAATTGCACATATGTGATGAGTGGCCTTTCCGCATACGCTGCATCCTGGAAAATAGTACTGCTTGAAGTACTATAGTACCGCTTCAGGTGAGTAATACTACTAGTGATAGTGAATACCACATTATACGGTAGTAATAGCACTACTACTCAAATAGCATTAATATTAGTATTACTCTAGATTACTAGTTTGGCAAATACCCTAAACCTCTGCTTCTGAGAAGCTACTGAAGATAATCGGTATACCGGTCACAATTTTAAAAGAAAAGTATACCGGTATAAAAGATAAACATGTACCAGTATACTACCGGTAGATTCTGTACCGAAAATCCTCACCGGAAGTACCGGTATCTTCAAAACGGACGTAATGCTGTTTTACGCGATGCGTTCTTCAATTGAGTAGATGAGGTACTTGACGGTTTGGTGCGTACCGTATCCCATTGACTAAATACGACCTGCTGAATGACATAGGTTTATTCTGTAAGGCAGTAAAAAAGTAAATAGTGGCAGTGTGTGGCCCCGAGCATTTTGCTTGACGACTCCCTGCATCATGATCTCGCGCGTGGGGCTCGCTGCTGCCGCCAAGAGCGGCACTATCTCTCGAGCAGTACGCCAGTCTGCATGTGCTATACGATGCTTTAGAATTGTCAGTGCCCGCTAATTTTCTCTTTACTGTCACAGCTCTCGACGGAGACCTACTCGTTCGTTCAGGCTCGCGCCGAGTACCGCAAGGAGATCGCGTCGCTGCGCAAGGACTTCATCGAAGAGGAGAAGCGCCGCCGGGAGAAGCTCGCGCGTGATGCAGAGTACGTGTCGCGGCGATATGTTTTCAGCGACGAAAGGGACAGGGGAGCACTAACTCGGCTGTTTCGTGCAGAGCTCAACGCCAGAAAATCATGAAGGCCAAGGCGGCCCGACTAGAGATTAAGCGCCAGCAACAGGCAATTCGCGCTAAGGAGGTGGAACGCGAGAAGGCCCTCCACGACGAGAAAGTCAGGTGGGTTCTCCTGAACTGGCAATTTGCAAGCCGTCTGGGCACTTCTCGCTCGTTATTGCTCGAGAAAGGCTGTTTCTGGCGCAACCAAGCAAAAATTGCAGGTTGACTGATTGAAATTTGGTATCTGCGTGCAGGAAATACTTCGAAGAGAAGGTGGTGGTTCGTCAGGAGCGGAATGCCGAGGTGGAGCGCCGTCGCGAGGCGCTGGTGGCCTCGCTGCGCCAGCAGAGCGCCAAGTGGACAACCGAGGAAAACTACACGGAGAAGCTCAAGGAGGACGTCTTCATTTACTCTCCGCAGCAGATCTCAGCCCGGGGCTCTTTCGACCCGTCGAGCACGTCCGGCAGCGCCGTGTCCTGGCTGGAGAAGCTCCAGCGTATGAAGCCTGCTGGAGTGCACGATAGCAGCGACGAGGCTGCCGCGTCTGCCGTTGCATCGGCTGCCGACGAGGAGGATGCCACCACGTACGTCTCCAGCGACGACGACGACGACGACGACGACGTGGAAGCATCCAAGCCGAAGAAGGAGGACGAATAAGCGAGCCACAAGTCGGGAGCGCTCGTCGCTACTTCTCTCTTTGGCACCAGTACACACTACCCAGACACTTATTGAGCATTGTTTATTGCGTTGTCTTGGTTTTGGTGATCTACCGAGTGCGTGGCCCAACCCTTCCATGCTGTAGTTGAAGCTCATTTTCGTACTTAGTAGGAGTGTGCGAGGGAGGCGTTAAAATCTTAGAATCTTTCGAGCCGCCGAAGCGAAGCAGCGAGTAAATAGATTGAAGAGCGATGGTGACGGCGGAGCAGGCTTTCCAGGCGAACGCGGCGGCGGTGGTGCGCGACTACTACGTGGAGCCGCGAATCGGTGGGTCTTGTGTTGGATGCAGCATGGGTTGCAGGGCCTTTGTTGACCGATCCGCTTGCGATCTTCCACAGATTACCGCACCATCTCGGGTGTGAACGGCCCGCTGGTAATTCTGGAGAATGTCAAGGTGCGTTGAACTGGCAAATGTGCTGCGTAGACGGCTTTAGTGATATGACGTACGTCTTTTGTTATCTTCGTTAGCTGCCCAAGTTTGCAGAGATCGTCAACTTGACGCTGGCCAGTGGCGAGAAGCGCCAGGGCAAAGTACTGGAAGTGCAGGGCAGCAAGGCCGTTGTTCAGGTGTTCGAGGGCACGGATGGCATTGATAATCGCCACACACACTGCGAGTTCACGGGCGATGTACTGAAGATGGCCATCTCTGAGGAGATGCTGGGTCGCGCCTTTAACGGCTCCGGTAAGGCTATCGACGGCGCCCCCGCTGTTGTGGCTGAAGAGTACTTGGATATCGAGGGACAGCCCATCAACCCGTCGTGCCGTGACTACCCTAAGGAAATGATCCAGACTGGCATCTCGGCTATTGACGTGATGAACTCCATCGCTCGTGGACAGAAGATCCCGCTCTTCTCCGCCGCTGGTCTACCCCACAACGAGGTACTTACAAAATGGCAACACTTGTAAAGTCCATCTTGTTATTCAAAGCTTGACCGTATGCTGTTGTGTGTAGATTGCCGCGCAAATTGTGCGTCAGGCCGGTCTGGTGCAGCGCAAGGACGTGGTGGACTCCCACGATGACAATTTTGCCATCGTGTTCGGTGCTATGGGTGTCAACATGGAAACAGCTCGATTCTTCCGTAACGATTTCGAGGAGAGTGGATCTATGCAGAAGACGGCGCTGTTCATGAATCTGGCCAATGATCCAACCATTGAACGTATTGTGACGCCGCGTCTGGCGTTGACCACGGCCGAGTATCTCGCCTACGAGCGCGACATGCACGTGCTGGTCATCCTAACGGATATGAGCTCATATGCTGATGCTCTTCGTGAGGTGTCTGCTGCCCGTGAAGAAGTGCCCGGTCGTCGTGGTTACCCTGGTTACATGTACACGGATCTGTCGACGTTATACGAGCGTGCTGGTCGTGTGACGGGCCGCAATGGTTCCATCACGCAGCTGCCCATTTTGACCATGCCCAACGATGACATCACTCACCCCATTCCGGATTTGACGGGCTACATTACGGAAGGACAGGTACTGCTGGACTGTACAGGCATCACAGCTGAGGCTTTGACTTGCTAATGTGATCTTTGTGCTGCTGTTATTCCTGTAGATTTATGTAGATCGCCAGCTACACAACCGTCAAATCTTCCCGCCCATCAACGTGCTGCCATCGTTGTCGCGTTTGATGAAGAGTGCTATTGGCGAGGGAATGACGCGTGACGACCACAGCGCTGTATCGAATCAGTTGGTACGTTCGATCATGGATGGATTACACTCGTAGGATCTTGACCGTAACGGTTTGCTTTGATGTGTTCCTGTGTAATAGTATGCCAGTTACGCTACCGGTAAGGATGTTCAGGCCATGAAGGCTGTGGTTGGCGAAGAAGCTCTCTCGCTGGAAGACCATCTGTACCTCAAGTTCACAGACAAGTTCGAGGGAAAGTTCATCGCGCAGGGTCCGTACCAGTCGCGTGACATCTTCGAGTCACTGGATCTCGCATGGTCGCTCTTCCGCGCCTTCCCGAAGGAGTTGCTGAAGAAGATCCCGAAGAAGCATCTGGACACGTACTATGCGCGTCGGACGCAAGCGCGTGAGGAAAAGGAAGAGGTGGCGTCTTGATGACTGAGAATGTGAACGATACTACCGATCCGCTGACGTTTTATTTGTTTCGTTGACTTGTAGTGAGTGAGCTGGCCATAACGTGGTTGAGCCCTCGAGGGTCCAGCACAAGGCCCTTTTCTTCTTTCAAGCTTTGCACTTGCTCCAAATGTGTTGAAGAACTTCCAAAAAGTAAAATGAGAGCTGCTTGAAAGTTTTTAAGTTACTGGTTTGTATTGGCAGCGGGTTGCTTGCGCCTCCGTCGTCTAGTTGCTGGTGGCGCTTGTGCAGGTTGCCATTCAGGGTCTGTATGTTGAAGCACAAGTCGACATTGCCTTACACTAAAGTGCCGCTTGCGGCACGATTCACACATCCGTTTAAACTCTGGCGTTTTAGCTGCACAGCAAACGACGATTTTAGAGCTACAATTCAATTGCGAAGCAGTCGTAGCAAACCCACCTGGAGGACGAACGGGAACTACACTTCGAGCTGGTAAAGGAGTCTGCAACTGCCACTGCGGCATTGGCATCATCCCTCCGACAGCTTGAGGATTGAACATCATCGGAGGAGCTCCAGGAAACGCTAGGAGCATGTTGAACATGGAATGTGCTGGAGGCAGCGCGATCTTGGGGACGCTGTTGCCGGCTGTAGCTGGCTTAATCGGCTGCTCCGTGCTAGTAGCCATGGGAATAGCCGATATATGCGGAATCGAAGTCGGTATTGGGAAAGGTGGGGGCACTGCAGGCATTGCTAGCTGGCTTGCAAGCAGCAGGTTCATGGGCGCCATTGGAGGAGCTGAACCTGGTGCAGAACCACCTCTCGAGGCTTGCAAGAACGCAGCAATGTGTTGGTGTGCACGCAGCTGATTCGCCAGTGCTAGTCCTCCACTGCCTTGCTGCGCTTCCTTCTCTCGTGACTTTGCAGTAGCGACCTCCAACATACCGTTTGCGTTCTCGTTCATAATTGCACTGACCCCTTCCTCTTCCAGCACTTGATGTCGAGACTTAATCCATTGCTCCTTCGATCGTTGGATCTCGCGAACCTTCTCGCCGGCCTCGATAGCTGTAAGCAGAGCGCCACGTTGCGTTTTCTTCTTTGCCGGTTTCTTCTTGACTGTCGTAGTTTTCCCTGCAGTGGAATTAGCCTCTTGTTCGTCTGCAGCTTCAGCAGTCAGGTCAACCACCACTGGAGCCTCCAACTCGTTGCTCTTGTTCTACGAAGACAGCAACAGCGTTAGATAATTCGCCCATCCAATATCATGACTACAGGCACCTATACCGTGTTGGTTGGGGTGAGAGCGCTGGCGTTGCTGCTGCTGTTGTTAGTATTGCTGTAGACGCCGAACATGGAGTCGATGAACTCGGCCATCTCCATCAGGTCTCGGTGCAAGATGCGCTGGTAGCTACAGCAAACATCGAGTTCAGTACTGTATCCTTCTGTTCATTATGACACAAAACAACTCACGCGATGAGTCCTTCAGCGTCTCCTTCCGCTTGGCTCTCGGCCGCCGCTACGATCAAGTCCTCGTTGACGGTTAGCATCTGTGAGTGAACACAGCCATGTATGAGCGTCTAAAGACACGATACAGCGCACGAGAAAGGTTTCGCGTACGTCTGCAAACACATCTGAGATGGAGGGTGCGCCACCATCGTCCTCGTCGTCCGCCGCGGCTGCAGGCGGCGCCGTCCAGCGCAGGCCGCTACTGCTCATCTTGGAGAAAATTGCATTTTGGCGGGAATTGGTAAATTGCAACCTTAATAGTGGACCCTATTTCGCGCCATGCGATTGAAAAAGTTCGATCTAACATTTGTTTTACTTGACAATGAAGAGCACTCAAGTACGGAGGTGCTTAACGCAGTGATGTCAATAAATATTAGACTTCTGGATCACGCCTCAAAATCGCTGTCTGAAATGTCATCAAAGACCCACTGATCCTCTTCCTCGTCAGCGTCAACCGCCAGTCCTTCTGCACACCAAATAATGATTCATTATGGCGAAGCTGAAGATGTAATAATACTAGTAGGCCTCAGACGCACCGCTGCAGGTTTCCCAGTCCAGCATGTCCTCTGCAAGCCGCTCTGCCTGCGAGCGTGATGGTTTCTTCTGAGTTGCCTTCTGCTTCTTCGCCTTCGGCTTGGTGGTAGACGTGGCTGTACGTGCGTTTTTCTTCCTCTTTGCCGTCTCCATAGCCGGTGCCCACACATGTGTACGCTGCAGGTGTCCAATAGGCTGCGTCGCTTCTGAACGTGCTTCCTGTTGTTTAGACTGAGCATCCGCAAGTACACTGATCTGCGAGAGCACATTCAGCTGAGACGCGGGCGACAACTGAAGCTCTCTGCGTGTGGTCTGCAAACGCGATTCCGTCTCTTAAGTTTGCACACGTTGAATTAATATGCTCACTATTCCTAGGCTGGGAATCCTAGCAGCTTAGGTATCCACCCGACGCGTACCTCTTTGTCGAGGCGCTGAGACCTGTCCAGAACGCGCCTCACTCGAAATCTCCGCCGTTTCCTGCACCGACGACTGCCGCCGCTCCTCGACTACCGCTGAGTGAGTCCAAATACACGGAGACAGAGGCGAGTCTTCGCCCAGCTCCGTCTCGGCATCGCTGCTAATTGGGCTGGGCATCGTCAATCAAGTTGAAGTGAACGATTCGTACTTAGTATGAACCCAGAGATTGCGACGTTTTTCGCAGTAAGCCACAATCGAATTTGCAGATCATGGAGCTGCGTTTCCGGGGCAAGAAGAACGCCGAGGACGCGGACACCGTCGGCTTCTGGTAGATGCTAAAGACAACGATGCTACGTATCCTATTGTTCATAACGTTCCTCATTGATTTTTGTTGCTGCAGGTTGTGCGAGGGTCGGAAGAAACGTCGCGTGGTGGGCAACAAGACACAGTCGTTGATTTCGGCTGCGCCCGAGTGGGAGCTGAACCATGTGCTGGAGAACACGGAACTACAGTTTATGAACGAGTCTACGGGGCTCCTGGTGCCTCGTGATGAGGAGATGGGTAAGTTCATCTCGGAGCGCGACGTGGTGCGACTCTGCTCGATGGAGGAACTGGACGCGCTGCTGGAGAAGTTCGCGACACGTGATCAGGACGTGGCGGCGGAGATGATGAATCCCAAGGCCACGACGCCTATCAGTGCAGCTCTGTAAGACCCTCGAGCGTCAAAATATCTGCACACGAAGATTCAATACTGACAAATGAACTCTTGGTCGCTGCAGGTCCCGACTCAAGAAGATGAGCGTCACTAATCCGACGTTGAAGAAGTTGCAGCAGACGCTGGACGAGCACACGAGTCCTCATCCCGCGACAAAAGGCAGCGAAGCTGATGCTTTGGACCAATTCCCAGAGGTGGATCCGATCTTTGAGAGCGGGGAGATCGAAGAGATCACTGGAGACTCTGGAACTCAACCGAGAACGTGTGATATGTGTGAAGTCTCGTGGCCTGGCGATGCCTCTGAGAGTATGTATCAGTGGACGAAGCTGGGTATTATCACACATCAAGGGTGTGCGCAGTTCACTGCCGATGTATTGGCGCAGCATCCGGAGATCACAAGTCGTGAAGAGTTTCTCAGCATGTCCAAGACTCCAGTGTCGAGTTTGAATAAGCCTGGCACTTTCCATGTAACTGTGCATCGTGCAATGGAGCTTCCAGGGACGCAGCTACTTGGTAAGCAGACACCTTATGCCAGGCTATCGTTGCTTCCTTGGAAGGAGCCAATGCAGACCAAACCGGTTGAAAACGGTGGTCGCAACCCAGCGTGGATTAGCACACATGACAACGCGATGCAGTTCTCCCACATGTACAACAGCACTATCACCCCCATCCCGCTACTGGAGATCGAGGTATACAACTACAACTACCTTGCTGACGACCAGATTGCCTGTACGCTGGTGGACATGAGCCCACTCCTCCGATATCCCAACATAGAGGCCAAGAGGTGGTTTACGCTGTCTTCTCGAGCTCTGCTTACCCAAAGCACAGGCCAGCCCAAGATTATGCTTGCGATCAAGTTTGTACCGACGGAAGGGGAGATCAGCACGACCAATGCACACAAGTTTCGTGTCCATCAGCTCAAATCCATCGGTCTCGCGATTCCCGTTTGTGCAGTGTGTACGTTTGAGCGGAATTATTGAGATCATTGGCTGACTGGCTAACGTTTGCATGCTCATCTGTGTTTTGTGTTGTGCTTTAGGCGATCGTACCATCATGAATGCGCTGAAAAATATCTGGGGTTATCGATGCGAGCTATGCGGGATTGACGTGCACAAAGGCTGCATGATGAAGGCTACAATTCAGTGTGAATGTGTCGCCCAGGAATTATTAGGCGCCGACCAGGAGGAGAAACAGCGCGGAGGAACGAATTTCCGTGTACTGAATGATGGCGTATCGCGCCCATCAGGAGAGCTTTACGTGACTTTCCGTGGCTTACATCTGTGCACTAAACACTGCCGAGACGACTTCCATGCGAAGAACATCTTTGAAGGGGACTCGTACTGCCGACTAAACTTCGACGGTATCGTGCATGAGACCAGCCCAGTACTGAAAAGTGCCGACCCGATGTACATGGAGCATTTGTGCTTTAAGGTCCGCCATCCGAACTCGACCTTCCGTATCGACGTGATCGATTTCAACTCGGATCAGTGCATTGCACAACTGAATGTTTCGCTCTTCCAGCTTCTCCAACGCGAGGCTGACAAGTTTATTCGTACGAACTCCACGCTGATGAAGTTGAGGGACCCACTTCGTCATTTGAGCCTGAACAACGAGGCGAACCAAGCTGCAATCAACGATTCGTGGGCTGCCCTACCCATTCTGGATGACAAAGACCACTACAAGTTATCACCTCCCCCGGGATCGAAGCTTCAGCCTGGTGAACATCTTGGCTTTGTGCTCATCGATTTAGAGTACGTGGAACACAAAGAAGACTTGCTTCGTGTGCGGGTGGACAACGACTCATCTCTTCTTGAGCGGGAGGAGAAGGAGTTTTCGGTGGATTCTTTGCGGATTACAATTGAGCGGTTTGGGCGGGCAGTGAAGCTTTTCCAGGGGATTGATGCCGAGTATGCCAGTGTGATTTCGTGGAAGAACAAGAAGAAATCTGCAGTCTTCTTCACTGCGTTCGTGTACGGCTGCGTGTTCGCCGACTTGGAGTACGCTCTATCGTACATCTTTGGTGGGATTCTCTTGTATATGCTGTATCGCCTGCATCTCCGTCTTGAAGGGTCTTTTGTCGCAAGGTGGGTTGGATATGAAGAGTATGAACGTGAGCTGGAGGAGGCGCAGAAACTGTACAGACCACTAGCAGACCTGCACGTCGCTGTCCACGAAGCACACCTCTCGGAGGAGACGGACAGTCTTCTCATGGAATCACAGTCCCGTATGAAGGACGTCTCATCCTCGAAGCTTGGTTTCTACGTTCGCATTAAGTATCGCCCCAATGACAACAAATCCGAGACGGGCGACATGGTATTGATCCCTTCTGGCTACGATGAAACTACTATCGCGTGGACGAATGTAGTGGGGAAAAGCCGCAAGCCAACGTGGCGCAAAAGTTCTCTCCCCTCAGCAGGGTCCATACCACCAGCGACGATCAGGAAAGTGCTTCCGTTCCGAAACTTCAACGTGTCTTGGCGCCATGATCCGAGGACGTGTACGTGTGATCAGTGCGAGGTGTACCAGCGAAGCCTGAAAGAAGAAGAGCAAGAGACTATTGCCTGTGGCGTCGATCACCATGCCTACTACTTTCCGATCCCACAAGCGTCTCGGAAAAACTTCTCTGGTCGTGACGATTTGGTGCCGTGGTCGTCGTTTCCTGGTCTTCTGCAGTTTGACTTGTGTATTTCATTGACCGGAGAGGCGAAGGAGACGCCAGACCTGATAGCTGCGAGTGCTACGATCCCGCTTCGGAGTCTACTTAAGCGAGGTGACAACTCGAGCGAGATACTCCTCCCATTGTCCTCGTTTTCAGCCATTGACGACTCCGTGGACTACATTGCTCGAAGCGCAGACAAGTCTGAGAATGATTATCTGCGTGTGCGCGTTGAGTTTCGAGTCCCTGAAGGTAGCAAGATGTCCTCGAGTGATAAACTTCTACTTAACGACATGTGCGAGCGAAGGGAAGTGATCCCTGTCCAGCCAGCGATAGCGCGGAAAAAGCGTCTTGTTAGTCACGTTGACCGCAGCTTCTCGGAGTTTGTGTGCGAGAGCATGGTTGAGAAGGAGAAGTCCAAGATCATTGGTGCAAACCTGTTTGACGCCTTCTGGAAGGTGAAGGACACGATCAGACAGCTACAGAATGAGATTGGCCGCGCGTGTGGAGCTCTAGCATGTGCCGAGAATCTTTTGAACTGGACGCACCCATGGAAAACGGCGACTGCTTTCGTTGTGGTGGCGATGATGGCGCTCATTTTCTCAGTTATCCGTGGGCGTTGGGCGATTCTTCTGTTTGGACTGACGGAATTTGGCGCGGTGTTTGTGGACGATGCTCCAACGAGTAAGCGTGTCCGAAAAGTTCTTTGGAATTACCTCTCCTCGCTGCCAACAGACCAGGATCTTATCGACCTGTACGAACCCGAGCGTTCTGTGTACATGAAGAAGCGCAAGGCGCAGCTAGAAGCAGACGAAGAAATGGCAGTTCGTCTTCGCTACCACGCGCTGTGGATTGGCAATGTTTCTTCGAAACTCGAGGGAGATCGCTACGCGAAGGTAAGCTCGTTCTTTTATGCTAATTATTTCTCTGGCGATTGTACCGAGTTTCTGTTTGTGATGTTGTGTACGCACTGCTTTCCACTACATAGAATTATTTTATGGTGTATCGTCCGTATCGCTTCTTGATGTGGAAAAGCGAGGATGACGCTGAAGAGGGTTCCCAGCCGACGCAGCAGCTCGTGGTTGGTGCTTTATGTCCTAAAAATTGGAGCTCGAATGATGTGCTTACTTGAGAGCTACTTGTTTGTGGTGGGATGGCAGTTTGAAAAGCTACAAGCTATCGTCGACACCAGTGATGACAAGGTCTTCACGTTTAGCGTGTCGGGGGTAAACAGTTCCGGAGGCGAAGGTGCGAGAGGATACAATCAGGCATGCTTGCAGATAAGTTATGCTAACCGCTCCATTTTTGTTGCCCTTTGCTTGGCAGAAACTCGCGTGTTCACGCTAGATTCTCTGGACAGGAAGAATGATCTCTTGGATACTGTTCGCCAGAGCTGCAGACTGTAGCTTTGTATCCGCCAACTGCGGGGAAATCTCGATAAATAAATCACTGATTCATTTACTCACCACTCGTGATGGCAAGACCTTCCAGCTTTCCTGCGATCTCTTCTTCTACCGGCCGTGTACTGCTCCCTAGTTTTCTTTTGGTAGTCTCTAGCTTGCTGTCGATCTGTGCGAGAACGTTATGCACGATTTGTCGTCGACCGGTTCTGTAAGTGATAGCCACACAGAGGCGATCGGAAGCACCTTTTTGTAGGAGCTGCTGATCGAGGTCAATAGTCCCCCACTCGGCAATTGTTTCTGTCAGAATATCACGCAGCCATTGTAATGCATCGCACAGTGCCGATAGTTCCGCAAACTCAGCTGCAGCTGGACTTTGGTCCTCATCCGGCAACGGATCTGCGAGCGCAGCGAGGAAGTTAGGTGGGAACAATTCATCCAGCGAGCTCTGGCGGTCGATACGGATTACTCGCTTCATGAAGCGCAGCTTCTTGCCGCGCGGGCCAGCACGATCCTTATCAATCTCGACATCAACGTAGTCCCATTCATTATCAGTCAGTGCAAAGCCATAGTCCAACAGCAGCTGGAAATTGGACCGGCGGCCGTACGAGTTAAACACCTCTGCACCCTTCGCGAAGCTCGTTGTGGCCGACGGATAGAGTCGAAACAGTCCATTGTCGTTCACGTTAAAGTCATACTTGGTGGCGACATTGTTGTGATTAAGGCAGTCTGCGAACGGCACGAGGGCTGTCCACGGCAGCCTCCGCCCGAACGTCCTCGCTTGGATCGTTTTCCAGGCAAACTTAAACTTGTCAAAGGTGTAGAGTGTATCCGGGAACTCGCCCGGGTAGTTGTCCTGCAGTCTCGTGATCACCCGTCGGTAGTAAATGCTGATCTCGGATGACCGTCGCGCCGCGGCGTCCACGAGTCGCTCATCATGCAGCTCTCGGAGCTCGTCGTGTGTCCAGTCCTGTACGCTCTCAGGATACGGCAGGATGGCCAGGTACGGGTGGAAGAAGGAGCGTTCCTCCAATAACAGCTCGCGCACAATGAAAAGCGCCATAACAGGGTCGTCACGTGTGAATACGTCGCGGTTGTTCCTGAACACTGGGCCCAGCTGCGGGTCCTGCCAGCACATTTCCTCCAAAATGAGCAGTCGCCGAGGAATGCAAAGCACCGGCTCGTCCGTTGCGATGGCCTCGGTGGCTACCGCACCACGCAGTCCATTGGGCGTCGTCACTGGCCATTGCAGCTTCGGGAACGTCACACCGTTGTCCTGCAGCCACTGCAGGAAGCGAAGCTCGGTCGACAATTCCATCTCTTCTTTGACGCATCAGGTTATGTGCTTTGCAAATATTTTGTACATGTATTAATACCACCGTTTTAAGCATTAGATCGATCTAGAGCAGAAAATAAATCGAAGGCATAAAAATGCAAAACTGCTCGCTGAGGATCAAATCAAGTACCTCATTGGTGGTACTGTAAGTTACCGACCATCTCGTACATGCCGCCGGCCATTGACGCTGCAATATTGCTCTATTTTACGCGTGCTGCGGCTCTTTAGCATCGTATGTGTGTCTACTAGCTACTCCAGCTACCTGGTGCACTGTGGTTGGTGTCTAGCGCGATTGCCCTCCGGTCTTGTAAGTTCTACGGTCACCTGTATGCGTCTATACTAAAGCCTAGTGTATCGCTAGCTGCTGACGCTGCAATATTGCTCTTTTACGCGTGCTGTGGCTCTTTAGCATCGTCTGTGTGTCATCTAGCAACTGGGGCTTCTAAGACGTTCCAAATATAGTCTCTAGCAACATTTGGGGTCAAAGGAGTTTTTAACTCCTTTAAGAGGAGTCAAAGGAGTTAAAAGGAGTTAAGGAGTTTTAAGGTGTTACATGTTACCTTCTTTGACCCCAAATGTTGCTAGAGACTATATTTGGAACGTAATGATTGTCCAATTAAAGTGACTCGTACATTGAAATTTCTACCAGTCACATAGCCTATCCTTTTTCTCCCTGTAACCCACGGTACTTCTGGATTTCTTTAGCAGACCGACGGTAATGGAAGAAGCAAGGAACGATCAGTGCTCACACTGCCTGGGCGCGCCGTGCGACTGGAACCGCTTCGGGAGGCGTCTGACGGTCAGCTATACACGCATGAACGCGTACCTCGCGCCTGCAGACATGAAGAAACCTCTCTATCAGTTTTTTTACTACCTGAAGCATGGCAAATTCGATGTAAAATCTCGATACAAACTCCCCCGATGCGTTCGCACTCAGCTTGAAAGAAAAGTCCTTTCAACGTCTGATGTGGTATCATCGAACCGTTCTCCAGGAACGTCATTGCCCGAAACCAGCACTGCCGAATTATCGAGTGACTCAGGTTCTTTGAGTGACTCGATCGACCCAAGCCCTGCCAAACGACCCAACAACTCGATCGACCCAATGCCTGCTATACGACCCAAAAACTCGATCGACCCAAGACCTGCCGAGCGACCTTCGTCGACTAGGTTAGTAGCTACAGAAAACCCTAGAACAAGAAAACGCAAGGCGCCACTTATGGAGACATCGGGTGATCCCCACAGGAAACAGCTTCGACAAAGCAAATTACCTGACAAAAAAACGCGACTCCAATACGCAGCGGACAACTAGATCAAAGCGCAGCGGAGCCAGGCCCGATCTCACTGAGTAAGATAGTAAGGGAAGTGCCATGGCTGCTTGGTGTATGGACTTTGGCATTACGCTCGCTAACGAATGCGCCGCCGCGTAAGTGGTGCTGAATTTACGAATTACGACGGCTTGTCGCTCGATATTGCTGCTTACAATAGCGATAGTGGGTGCGTCAGGAAGCTCGATTCAGCGTAGGGACACTGCAATTTCACCTTGCGCGCTACGGACGGCGCCGCGGCTGAGTTGGGGCTGTCGACCACCAGTGCGGCAACGTTATACTCGTGCATTACGGATGGTTCGCGCGGACGTTCGAGACGCTGAGATCTATGTGACCAAGGTGTCAGCGTCGCTGTTGGTGTTCATGTCGCTGTGTATTATGGACGCAGGTGCGCCTGAATGCGAGATGCTGTCTGTAGCAACGTTATTTTTGTGCTTTCCCTGGGTTTTGCGTGGACGTTGGAGACGTTGCAAGCTGTGCGGCCAAAGCGCCAACGCCGGTGTTGTCGTGCGGTTGGCGTTCATGTTGCTGTGCATGATGCCGTGTGTGTTGCCGTGCGGTGTTGCTGACGCAAGAGCTCCTGAATGCGAGGCGCTATCTGCTACCAGTGTGGCAACGGTATTCTCGTGCATTACTTGGGTTCACGTGGAGTTGGAGACGCTGAGAACTCGACCAAGGTGTCAACGTCGCTGGTGCCGTGCGTGTTGCCGTGCGTGTCGCTGTGAGTGTTGCCCTGCGCTGCTGACACAAGAGCGACTAAGTGCGAGGTGCTATCTACTACGGTGTGGCAACGGTATTCTCGTGCATTACTTGGGTTCACGTGGAGTTGGAGACGCTGAGAACTCGACCAAGGTGTCAACGTCGCTGGTGCCGTGCGTGTTGCCGTGCGTGTCGCTGTGAGTGTTGCCCTGCGCTGCTGACACAAGAGCGACTAAGTGCGAGGTGCTATCTACTACGGTGTGGCAACGGTATTCTCGTGCATTACGTGGGTTCACGTGGAGTTGGAGCCGCGGGGAGCTCGGCCAAGGTGCCAACGTCGTAGGTACCGTGCGTGTTACGGTGCGTATCGCTGTGAGTGTTGCCGTGCGTGCTGCTGACGCAAGAGCGACTAAGTGCGAGGTGCTATGTACTACGGTGTGGCAACGGTATTCTCGTGCATTACGTGGGCTCACGTGGAGTTGGAGACGGTGAGAACTCGACCAAGGTGTCAACGTCGTAGGTACCGTGCGTGTTGCCGTGCGTGTCGCCGTACGTGTTGCCGTGCGTGTTACCGACGCAAGATCGCCTGGGTGCGAGGCGCTAGCTGCTACTAGTGTGGCAACGCTATTCTCGTGTATTTGGTGGGGTTCCTGTGGAGGTTGGGGATACGGAGATTTTGACCTAGGCGCCAACGGCGTTGGTGCGGTTCGTGTCGCTGTGCGTGTTGCCATGCGTGTTGCCGTTCATGTCGCCGTGTATTATGGACGTACCCCTGCTTGAGTCGAGGCGCAAACGCTATCAGTGCGACAACGATGTACTTTTTTCGCATTCTGGGTGGCTTACGTTGACGTTGGAAACGCAGTGAGCTGTGCGGCCAAGGAGACAATGTCAGTGTCGGCGTGCGTGTTACCGGGCGTGTTGGTGCGCGTGTTGCCGGGCGTGTTGCTGAGGTTTACGGAGGCTGGTGTGTGTACGCTCGAAGGGCTATCGGCCACCAATGTGACAACGTTGAGACTGTTTATTACGGATAACACGGTGTGGATATCGATTTGGTGTGGAATTCAAGGTGCTGTGTAAAGCCACGACTGTGGTGCCTTTTGCCTCTGAAGTATCAGCATTTTAGCGGAAGACTACGCACACGTGGTATAGCGTTTGGCGTTTGGAGCTGCCACGCAAAGCACTGAGTGCTAACTGGCGTATCAAACCCCTTCAAAGGTGATACCACCGTTGGTAAGACATTCACCGGACATCATTGGACCAAGTTACGGTAGTGCCGACAACTCGCGACGGTTGGTTGAAACTCAGCCTGCGACGTGGCATTCTGGCTGGGAGCCACGGGACAGGGGCTGAGACGCGACAGGCCGTGTGACGCAAGGGATAAAGTTGCGGGGTCGGAGATACCCGGAATTCTTACGTGTTCGACAGAGCTTCAGGTCGCTCACGAGTTGTCGGTAACGGCATTTCAGCAGGTTCAGTGGTCTCAGAGCAAGGGCGTGACTGTGACGCCTGGAAAGAGCGCAAAACACAAGGTCTTTGGCTGGCCAAGATCCAATAACCTTCCAGCAGCAAGTGCGACGGTTCAGACTCCGGTGACCTTTCGAGTCGTCGGCGGTAGTGTAGAAGGTCCATAACGGACATGTTTGACTAGATATTTGTATAGGTAGATAGTAGGATTAGATATTACATGAAGAGCCTTTGTGCTCAAAGAACAGAATAGTATTTACTCTCAACCACACAACGGCACGTCCGACTATCGGTAAGTACGCGGTAGTGGCGGGATAGGTCCGGTAGCATGGATATGACTATCGACTGTCGGTGAACACTCCTACTGGTGGTAGCTTTGTGTTCATCCCGGCAGGGCCAAGAGATAGAGAGTAGTTTGGCCGTGTGTTTGATAGCGCGTCATCGCTGTGTGGTGGATAAGCTTGTACGCTATCCATATTTTACTTACCGATCGGAGAATGGCTCCGACACCCCCGTGTCAGGTCTGAAACACGTCCGGTACCCTATCTTTATAGGGACCGCGGGGTATATTTGAGAGAGAGAACACTCTAGCCTTTGCTCGTGGCTAGTAGTGTTGAGTCATCGGTGGCTAGCTCAGCAGGACACACGGTACACAGAGGAAACCACAACCTGGTACGGTAGTTCCTGGGCCTTCAGGTTCGATACTCACAAAAAAGCCTGACTGAGTTATCGGGACTCAGTAGGTGTTGTTGGTGTGAAAGTGTGCTAGAACATTTCTGGCGTGTTCCTACACGACATGCATCTATGGCTTTGTATTCGAGGTGATAATCTACCGCCTACGATTCAGCGTTGGTGATTGGCACGGTTTTGCGCGAACCTTACGGATGTTGCTGCACCAATGTTAGTGACGTTATTGCCAACACCGTTGTTCCGCATCACATTCGGATTTACTTTACGGACGGATGACACGCAGTGATTGATAGCAAGTTCCTACATGCGATTGAAGGGCGATTATGAGCAGTGGCAAAACTAGCGTACGTGTGATGTAGGGAATCACTAATTTCTATCTATCGCTAGACACGTATCTAGCCTCTGCACACAACAATACGCCTTCCACAAGGGTCGGCGAAAATTATGGGCGAATCTAAAGGAACCAAATCCGACCCAGCACCCTGAGCCGACGCTTCACTCGATTACCGTTAGCGTAAGTAGGCCTCACACACAAACGTAGCAAGCACGAGCGTCGCCTGTACGTCTATGTGGTATAGCGATTCGCCTCGGAGGGGATTCGCGCCGCGTCGCAGCGTGGGTCGATACCCGTCGCCGTCGCGATGGGACACACGGTAAGGTTCGGACTGATTTTACTTGATTTTTGTAAATAGATGACCATAGGGGCAAAATATTAGAAGAGAGTATAGGCCTTTCGGCCAAAACAATACAGAGCTGAATTTTCCCTGAAGCACACAAGTGTTCAAGCGTCGAGGTAAATACTTACACTTAATAGCTTTGCAAGGTATGCCTACCAGTGACCAGCGACCTTCCTGAAGTTAGCGTTCGTTTCTGGTAAGGCCAAGAGACTAGTAATGGGACTGTGTTTTGGTTATTTCCCTATTTGAGGGAAACTCGGGTATTGGATTCCCGAATTTAGTGGTTTGAGTATTGGAAGTATACTCCTGACGACTTACAGCCTGAGTTAATCTCGGGCACCCCCGTAAAAGAGTCAAGGAGACTAGGCAACCTTCCGCTGTTGGTGCCACGGGGTTAGAGAGAGAGAGAGAGAGAGAGAGAGAGAGAGAGAGAGAGAGAGAGAGAGAGAGTGAGTGAGAGAGAGAGAGAGAGAGAGAGAGAGAGAGAGTGAGTGAGAGAGAGAGAGAGAGAGAGAGAGAGAGAGAGAGAGAGAGAGAGAGGATAGACGTACAGGCGACGCTCGTGCCTGCTACGTTTGTGTGTGAGGCCTACTTACGCTAACGGTAATCGAGTGAAGCGTCGGCTCAGGGTGCTGGGTCAGATTTGGTTCCTTCAGATTCGCCCATAATTTTCGCCGACCCTTGTGGAAGGCGTATTGTTGTGTGCAGAGGCTAGATACGTGTCTAGCGATAGATAGAAATTAGTGGTTCCCTACATCACAACTGGTGCCGCGACCCGGGATCGGTGTAACCTTCTATTATAGCTACGTTGCGTAAACAAAATTCGAGCAAAAGACCCAAGTTTACTGAAGATGGCGAGAGGGTCGAAGTCTGCGGTACGAGCGACTCCGATGAAGGGCGGAGCGAACCGAACGACGGGTTGGAGCGCGGCGACGATTGGGAGGCGTTCGGTAAAATTCAAAGCCTCGGATGACGACGGCTCGCGAACGACTCGCGAAGACTTTGGTCACGGTAGTGACCGTGAGGAGTCGACACCTCCAACGAAGGAGAAGATTGAGCTTCGCAAGGAGGCGGTGCTGTCGGCGGGAAGCAGAGGGGCTGCGAAGCCTCTCTCGCGAAACCTAGCTGACGAACTTTCGGCCGTGGTGGGACCGGACGCAACTTACGACGATTGGGGAGACGAAGAGAAAGACGATGAATTATCGCCGGAGGCTGCACGTAACTCGGGGGCGCTTGCTGTACGCCCTCCAGTCAATGGCGACACCCCAGCGGCCAACAAGGTCCTGGCGAGGTGTTATGAGAACTTGTTGACGAGTGTCTGGATTCGACTGTTCAACCCTCGCCAAGTTCGCCAAGCGACCTGGGGTGACTTGCGCGACGAGTTATACTGCCCGGTGAACTCGTTGAGTACAACGCAGGTTGCAGATGACACGATGTCGCTTTTGCGGGCGATGGGTATAGAGACCCGCAACTACCCGTCGAGTATGTCCCTGAAGGAGTGGACACCGTCCGAAGCGGGAGCCGATCTCCACAAGTGGAAGAAAAGGCTTCGTGCTGCATTCGGGATGAAAGATCTTGCGAGGGAAAGACAGCCCGTGGCCAGGGCGACGGCTGAACACGCGAATCCAGCGATGGTTCCGCTGCCGGATACACCGGCGAAGGGTAACGAAGCCGACGCCTATCGGGGCAATGTCTTCGCCAAGGGTGAGGGCTCTCCGTACTTCCAGGACTCGCACGTGATGACACCACGTTCAGCCAGTCGTGCCCAACGTCTAGCCGTTGAAGACGACGACGAAAGGTACGAAGGGCGGAACTCGCGAAGGTCGAGCAGGGCTTCGCGTCAACGTGGGTCGCGAAGTCGGCGCGATGACGATTCGTGTGACAGCGACAGCGATGCCTGGGACAAGGTCGACGAGGATCCGCGGGAGGAATTATCGCGACAGATGGACGCGTTGTGCGCCGCGAGCGTAGCGGACTCAGGCTCGAGGATTGAGCTGGCGTCGCACCGTCCACTGGATCGCATCAAGCTGTTTAGTGGTCGTCGCAACAAGAGCGACAACTCGATGCAGTGGTTGAAGACCTTCGTCTACGAGATGAAGGGAACTCGGACACCGCCGGACGAGTGGTGCACGGCGTTTGAGCTGAGCCTGCGCGATGGAGCTATCCACTGGTTCAGGCAACTGCCGAAGAAAACTCGTCGCAAGTGGAAGCTCCTTTACAAGGATTTCCTCGACTACTATTGCTCGAGGTACAAGCAGCCCCCAGCTGCGCGCTACTATTTGGCGACGCGTGAGCGCAAGGAGCACATCTGCGACTACCTCAACCGTCTTAACGGCTACGCACGTAATGCTCGCCTTCAGGTGGAGAAGGGTCAGCGTGACGCGAAGGACCACGTGGATCAGTTCCTTCTCACGTGCGGCGACGACCGGCTCATGCGCGATCTCGGGCGGCTGAGACTAAGCGACATTCGTGAGTTGGAGGCGGTGCTCAACGACTTGCTCAAGGATGAAGAGAGACTCGTCGCCCGAGGCGCTATCCAGCAGTTTAGGTACGAAGGAGAATCCTACAAATGCAGCGATGACCGCAGTCGAAGCGAGGGGCGGGCCGACCAAGACCGAGGAAGCCGTCGTGAAAGACGCGACTATGACCGTCGTGACTGGCGTGATTACGACCGTGGGGACCGTCGCGACTATCCGTCGTGAGCGACGGGAACTGGAGTGTTCTCGCGACGACACACGCCGAGGACCGAGGGTGACGTTTGCCGATGCTGCCGAGAGCGACTGGGTAGCGAATATGGGAGACAGAGTTCGAGGCCGGACGGGCACCCTACTCGTCGCGAGAAGTGGAGTGACAGCGAGAGTGCAGTGTCGAGCGACGAGGGGTCAATTTCGAGCTACAGCGAAGGCTACTTGTCGTCAGACGACGATCAAGGCCACCTGGCAGCAGCTAACGAGTTTGAGCGTCGGAACGCGGCCGAGGGGACCTATGCTCGTGCGGGTCCTCGCCCGCGATGCGAAGACCGACAAGGACGAAGCTTTGACAAGGAGCGGCGAGGGCCATGGTGACCGCGACAATCGTTGTAAAAGCTTCGGCCCGTGTGCCACATGCGGTGGGAGGAATCATTCTGCCCACTACTGCAATCGGCGATGCAAATTGCGCAAGCAAGTCCACGACGCAGGACAGTGCGAGCTGTACCGACACCTCCAAGGTCTCGTCAAGTACGCCCGGGCGAAGGACGACAAGTCCGACCTTCCTCCGGAGCTACGAATCTTCGTCGAAGAAGGCCATTTAAACTAGGTAGCCCCCCAACAATAACTGGGTTGGACCCGAACGGGCTACCACAGTTGACCAACGACGTAGCGAGTTGCACTGTCTATTTCAGCATCTGTTTATATATCGAGCTCAACGACTTAGTTCCTCTGTCCGGAAATATAGGACGTTGCTGCTGCCACAGGTTATTTTTGTAGTACACTCTAAAACAGTTATAAAATAGGACACATCCCTAAACTCCTAGTTTAATAAAAATTTGTGTGAAGAATTTATCGGTAAGCTATAATGGATCGTATGCTATCAATAGAGGTTTCGAGCCCACTGAAGACACAGTTTGAGTTGAGCTCCAGCCCCAGCCTGTGGCTGAATACATAAGTGCTGGTCTGCAAAATATGCAGACAAGTTCACTTAGTACACGCAGATACTTCGAAGTATATGTTAAGCGTCGTGAATATAGCGCCGTTCCAGGCCAGCTGAGTACACTCAGAAATGAAACGTGCTACTAGTAGTATGTAGTATTACAGGGTCGTAATGTACAGTAGAGTTGGCGGACGTGTTCATGAGGACTATTACTACAGTATAATAGTAGTGTGCCAAGGGTAATGTTGGGCATAACGAACCAGACACGGCATCGACAACTATACTAACATTACAACAAAATCAAACCGTCGTGTATAAATTTTATTCAACGCATCTTGTCGCTCTCGTAGACCACTATTCGGTGCAAGATGTACTGTTAGGTAACCTACTCAGGTAGGAATGTGGTTGTCGGGAGATCGTGGACCAAGACGTCAAGGATTCATCACCGTGGCATCGCGTCGATACGCCGAGTGGCAGAACTTGGTGCTACAAGCCACCACAGACGCGGCGAGCGAGAAAGAAGATCCGATGGTGGGATCGACTGAGCCCATGGTTGTCCGCCCACAGTACGGCACGCCGAAGGGTATCCTACGACGACCCACTGGTCGAGCGATCGCCAGCAGTCAAACTGTGAGGACGTCTGAAGTCAAAAAGGCTGAAGTCATTGACGAGGAAGTATCGGAAACGCAGGCCGAGCGAACGCGCGCGCCAGAAAACCAGATCGACGAGCTGGCAGCGGCTGACGGCGAGTTCACCACGAGCACGCTCGAGGATGTACAGATCGCGCCAATCAGCGAACCCGGAAGCAGGGTTGTCGGATCGACTGACGATCGAGTGGGCCTGAGCGCGGAGGTGGCCGGGGCCGATCCGATCGGGGATCAGGCGGAAGTGAAGCCGGTCGCAGATGAATCGGACCTGGCTGCGGTAGGTCGACCTCTGGAGGACGAACAAGTCTACATCAGGGAAGGAGCCGAACGCTTCACCAAGGGCGTGAACGCACAAATGGCGATCTTGCCAGAAGTGACGACGACGCCCGAGGATGTGAAGCTGAAGACATCCGGATCGAGCACGAAGGTTGGAGTACACCGGAGGATGAAGAACGGTTGAGGAAGATCATCTGCAGCCGGCAACATCTACTGTTCGGAATGGGGAACGCTTTGCCACCAGCCGCGCGAGGTGTCTATTGTGATATCGATACTGGGGACACCAAGCCGGTGGATCAGCGCGTGCGTCGAGCGGCACCCCCCCCCCCCCCTTCCGTGGCAAGTTGTCGGACTTGATCAAGGGTCTGCTCTCGGCCAAGATTATCAGGGTGTCCAACTCTCCGTGGGCGTCCCCGATCGTGGTGATTATCAAGAAGAATGGGGTCGATATCAGGCTTTGCATCGACTACCGCGTCGTGAACAGCCTGACGCGTCTCAGGGTATACCCCATGCGGCTGATCAATGATCTGCTTGAAGACATAGACAAGGTACTCTGGTGTTACTCGCTGGATATGGCGAGCGGCTTCTGGGTCGTGGAAATGACCGAGCGAGCACGCCTGGTGTCGGCGTTCAACACGCCGTTTGGTCCCTTCGAATGGCTGCGTATGCCCTTTGGGCTGAAGAACGTGCCGCAGATCTATCAGCGGCTCCTGGACAACGCGCTGGTCGGCTATCTTCGGATCCCAGACAGTGATGACGAGTCGGGCATGCAGGATGCTTTTGAGGCCTGTGAGCTGGACGTGTACTCCGGGCCACGTGTGCAGGGGCATCGCTCGTACATCGACGGCATTCTGGTGACCGCTAAATCTTGGGACTCTCTCTGGAACAAAGCGGATCGACTTCTGGACGCGTGTAATCGTTGGAACTTGTCGATCAGCGTGGTGAAGATCTCATGAGGATGCCGCAAGGTAGATTACCTGGGATATCATGTGTCTGCGGGCGGCCTCGAAGCACACCCGAAGAATCTGAAGACGCTGATGACTCTGCTGCTCCCGCACACACTGCAATCGATGCAGTCTTTCCTCGGTAGCCTCAACTACTATACTAGATTCGTCGAGGACTTCGCGATCTACGCGTCGATCTTGTACAAGCTGCGAGAAGTAGACTTCCATGAGATGAACAAGAGCTCCGACCAAATTGCTGGGGACGGGAAGCAGATCGCCTCAGCGGACGAAACGGGCAAGTGGGATCGAGCTTGCGTGGCGCTCGAGATGCTGAAGAGCAAGATCGCGGACGCACCAGTGCTCAAACACTTCGACCCAGATCGGACGCCGGTGATCGTCGTCTACGCGAGTGACTGGGCGATCTCTGCGGCCTTGATGTAGGAGCATGACGGCACGTACATGCCTGTAGCGTTCAGCAGTCGCACGTTGAAGGCCAACAAGCTGAACTACGGCACTGCTGAGATAGAGATCTTGCCTCTTCTCCGGATACTGGACGTGTGTTACACCTCGCTGGTCACGAGATCGATTAAGGTACTGACACGACACTCCACGCTGGCGTGGCTGGCGCGCTACAAAAGGCCGGCTGGGAAATTGGGCAGCACTGCTTTCGCCTTGGACGCTAGTGATCGTCAAGTGTACACGAGGAGAAAATGAAATCCTGGGCGCGATCGCAGCAAACATCACCCCACGGGAGAAGGACTCGATCCTGTCGTCGATCGCTTCGAGGTAGCAGCCACGTCAATAGGTTGCCGCAATTCCGCCTACAGTTGAACAAGGCGCGGAGTTGTTAGTCGTGAGTTCCGATGGATCGGCGCGCTTCAAACGCGGCGGAGGTGCATGCAGCGCTTTTGTATGGAAGTTACCTAAGTGGATCGTGGTCGCAGCGGAGTCGAAGTATCTGCCGGACCTCACGGTAAACGAAGCAGAGTATCACGGGCTACTGTTGGTGTTCAACTTACTGTCCAGCTTGGACAGGGTAGGTCTGATAGTCTGCGGCGACTCCAACCTGGTGATTCGACAGATATGTGGCGAGATCGAGTGTAAGGCGCCCGGATTGACGCCTCTGCGGCAGCGAGCGCAGGATCGACTGAGGTCATGGCCGTCTCACGAATATCTGCATGTCAAGCGAGAATAAAATCAAAGCGCAGATCGGTTAGCAAGCAACGGGCTACATCAGCAAGCAGGCACCATGATCAACCCGTCCTCAATCGACTGCCGGAGCTGCTGCTCCCGAAGGACGAGACGCCGGCTGTACGCGTAGCGGTCGCGACGCGATCACGGACGCACCTGGCGAGCTCTCCTGAAGTTCTTCTCTCAACTACCGGTGGGACATGGCGTGGCCCTCCCCGACGTATGCTAACGAGCACTTCATCTACAGTTAGACTTCGTACAGCGCATGAGAACAGATCGAATCTGGCAAGCACAAGATGAGGAGAAATGGATCATGGATCTCAAAACGTACCTGTCTGGTGACTTGGAGAAACTGAGTGCCGGTGAGGCGCGCACCTGCGGTAAGATCACCGACGAATACGAAGTCGACGAGACCGGGCTGCTCAGCTATTGCTCGCGCGTGAAGGGAATCGACGCCGATCGCGATCGAGAGGCGAAGCTGGTAGTGCCGGAAGACCTACAACAAGACGTGCTTCACCATTACCACACAAGCCCGGAAGGCGGACACCAAGGAATCGGAAAAACGTACCAGCGAGTTAGATCGCGCTTCCATTGGCGCGGCCTGTTCAGGAGTGTACAGCGCTGCGTGGGGCAATGTGTGAATTGTGAGACAGGGAAAGGACGTCCGACACTTCAAGCGTAGTCGCCAGGAAATATGCAAGCGCTGTACCCATTTTAGTGCATCGCGATGGACCACATCCCGTCTCTGCCGAAGTCGGACAAGGGCAACACCGAACTGCTCGTCGGGAGTGACCTGTTTTCGGGTGACGTGGTGGCCAAGGCAAGCGCGTCGAGAACTGCGCAAACGATCGCTGAGAACTACAAAGAATGTGTCTTACGCCGATTCGGCGCGAGTGAAGTCATCCGACACGATCGGGAGCCAGGCTTCATGTCTGACTTCTTCCGCGCATTCAACCGCGTCGTGGGACAGCGACAACGTGCCACTATGGCGTATCGCCTTCAAGCCAATGGAACGGATGAGCGGATGGTGCAGACGCTGACCAGATCATTGAAGATGTACCTCGCAGACGTAAATCAGAATGGCTGGGATGCGTACGCGGAGCGCTTGACGTTCGCCCTCAACACGGCGCATGACCGCATTCACCGAGAGACGCCGTTCTACTTGATCCATGTGTGGGACGCAAGATTCACCCTGGAGGCGACGCTTCCGCTTGGTAGCACTCGACGCCGGGATTCAGAGCCACGTCGGTGGCGCTACAACATCCAGCGACAGTACCAGCAGACCCGAGAACACGTCAATGAAGCACTGCGCGAGGCGATCAGGGCGAGAGCAGATTAACACAGCGAGAGTGTGCGTCGTCGTGACATCAAGGCCGGTGACCAGGTGTGACTATATCTGGATCGTGTCAGGGAAGGCTATGCTAGGAAGCTAGCGCACATGTGGGACAGCCCTTTCAGAGTCGCGGAGATGATCGATCGACATGCGGCAAAGCTGGAAACCGCGGGCCCTGAGTATCGTCTGCTCCCGATCGGGCACGTGACGAAACTGAAGCCGGTTAAAACGTACCCGGATCGTCCGGTTACCCCGCTGACAGACGATCAGGCTGATCGCGCCGATTATCAGCTTTACGAAGAGTCTCTTCATCAAGTCGAAAGTGAAGTTTTGTCGCATGAAGTGTCGAGGGACGGCATACGTGCCGACCCGAAGAAGGTGCAGGCAATCACGACGCTACCTTTCCCGGCGTCGAAGAAGGGTATGCAGTCCTTTCTTGGAGCGTTGAACTATTACAACCACTTCATTCAAGACTTCGCTGTATACGGGCCGCGCTGTATCAGCTAACCGACGCTGACTTCGATGGGGGTGACATGACGACGGCGAAGGCATCCTTCGCCGCGCTGCAGAAGAAGATTGTCGACGCGCCTATTCTTCGTCATTTTGATCGCAGTAGGGCAGGCTACGTCATGCTGTTCGCGAAATTGCGACGATTCATATGACGTCACGGCCTCGCGACAGTGTGGACCACACGAGACAGGAAACTCGTCTAACCGTAAGCGTTTGGATGGGACGCGCCACCGGATCTGGACTGATCTCACTTGATATTTGTATAGAACCACGGGCTCACTTGATATTGGTATTGAAACATCGGGAACGATAGGATTCGAAAGAATAAGGGTCAACTGGCCCTAACAATACAGAGCTGAATTTTCCCTGAAGCACACAAGTGTTCAAGCGTCGAGGTAAATACTTACACTTAATAGCTTTGCAAGGTATGCCTACCAGTGACCAGCGACCTTCCTGAAGTTAGCGTTCGTTTCTGGTAAGGCCAAGAGACTAGTAATGGGACTGTGTTTTGGTTATTTCCCTATTTGAGGGAAACTCGGGTATTGGATTCCCGAATTTAGTGGTTTGAGTATTGGAAGTATACTCCTGACGACTTACAGCCTGAGTTAATCTCGGGCACCCCCGTAAAAGAGTCGAAAGAGACTAGGCATCCTTCCGCTGTTGATGCCACAGGGTTAGAGAGAGAGAGGGAGAGAGAGAGAGAGAGAGAGAGAGAGAGAGAGAGAGAGAGAGAGAGACAGAGACAGAGACAGAGACAGAGACAGAGAGAGAGAGAGAGAGAGAGAGAGAGAGAGAGACAGAGAGAGAGAGAGAGAAACACGTGCCTATCACGTTTGTATATTAAGTCTAGCGACGCAAACAGTGAGCGAAGGAAGCGCCGGTTCAGGGTGTTGGGTCGAACTTGGTTCCTTCAGGTGCGCCCCAACTTTCGCTGGCCCTTGTGGACAGTGTATTATTTTGTGCGGAAGCTCGCTGTGCGTACATCAACATTTCTACGAGAATTCCTACATCACAGTGGCGTCAGAGTTGGCTGCCTTCTGTCGATACTTGCTCGATCCGAAGTGGGCTCGTCCTTGACAGTTCTTCGCGCGTTGCCGCGTTCTTAAGACGTCTTCTAGAGCGTCCGCGTCAGCGATCCGTAGTAGCGCGAGCTAATCAGCCATATCGCGATCGTCCAGTGTCTTGATGAAGTGCTCCACATGCTCGCAGCGGATTTCCGGCTGGCCGTTCTTCACACGCGCTTCGCCCTTAGCCCTGCGACATTCAGACGGTGGAGGTATTACAACGGCGTTTCGTCGGCACGCTTCCTCGCATGGTAGTTCTGCCTCGCGACAGATACCCCGAGCCAAAAATGCACTTGGAATTCGCGCAGAAGCTCCTTCCAGTCGCTTCGCGTGGTCCGGTTGAGCTGCCGGTACCAGTTGCGCGCCGAACCAGTGAACAGGCCGCCAAGCACCAAACACTTCTCGTCGTCCGGAGCCTGATCACGGATAAAGCCTGATCGCGGATGAAGGCCGACTTTACCTTGCTGTTCCAAGCTCGCGCGCGGTCAACGTCATCGTCCTTCCCCGAGAACTCCTTGAGCTCCAACATCGCGGAGACACAGCTGCGCGGGGTGATCGCTGGCGCTCCGGCGGTTGCAGCAGTTGTAGCCACTGTCGATTGACGGATAACAGTGAAGTCCAGATCGTCTGGATCGTACTCGCCATGCTCTGAGCCAACCGATTTCATGTCGACATCCTGTTGTTCGGCCGTTGCTGCCGGTGCTGCGGTTGGCCTCCCCTGTGCGGCGCGCTGCTCCTTCAAGAAGCGTTCCATGGCCGAGTTGAAGAACACCTGCAGCTTATCCGGATTGTAGCCCGATTTGCTGGTTGTCACGGTTGCACCCGCCTTGGGCCCCACTCTCGCCGCGCGATCTGACCTGGCCTGCAGTATGGCAGCTCGTGAGGGGTCAAGCTGCATGCGCTCGACTCCTCCAGAGCTGTCCGACCCGGTCATCGAGGCCGCGGACGCATATTGCGAATGCTGCGACGATCCAGTTCGCGACTATGACCCCGGGAGGCGCGAGGGCGACACCGCTGGCTTGAGCTCGACCTTGACTTGCGCCGACACACCGGCCAGCACCTTCAGGTTCTCGAAGAGCTCCGACAGCGCGATCTGCAGCATCTCCAGGTCCAGATCGAAAAGGTTCTTCGCTTCGAAGTCACCTGGTGTGACTCCGGCTTCTCGCAGCATACGCAGCAAAGCCTTCGCCGCGTCCAGCTTGTTCGCTGTGACTGGTGGTGGTGCTACTGGCTCCGTCAGCGATCTAGGCACCTGCGGCTGCACGATCTTCATCACTGAGTTCTTGGTCAGGAACGACTGAAGCTCGTTCCGGTTGTACGCATCCTCCAGCTGACTGTCGGACCAAGTCGCTGCGATCTCGTCACGGCTGTCCAAGTCCGAGTCTGCTGGGGCCTTTAGCTTCTTCCGCGACGCCTTGGACTTCTTCTTTTTCGCAGTCTTGTGCGTCGGCGGGGCGGTGGTCGACGAGCCTCCTTCGGTTTTCACCTTGGGTCCCTCATCCGGCGGATCACGATTTGCATCGCGATCCGCGGTTCCTCCAGAGGAGGAATGGAGAGGACGTTGATGTTTCTCTTCAAGAAGACCTTCCTCTTCGTTTCTGTCGGCAGAGCTCCTCCCAGGACTCTGTCGATCTGCTGATCCTGCTTCATTCAACAGCGTCCTCAGTAGAGGCGAAGTTTATCTTCGCCTTCGTCGGGAGTGGTGAATGGCCGGATGGAATTTGGGAGAATGTGAAAACGACGGAAACTGAAGATTATAATGACGGAACCTTCGCCGACGGCGGAGGAAGGGAAGATGGCCACGACGAAGCTCGTGGAAGACGCGACGATGCCCAGATGACAAGTGCGATAGTGAAAGAACAGCCTGCGGTACGACGCGCACCCAAGGTGATGAAGCTACTCGCTGGCGAATCCATGGGGTGATGGTCATCGCAGCGTTACGACCAGCGCGTGCGGATGCGAGCGATGGTCAGGGGCGCTATCAACGACGAACCGACGACAATCCTGTTCGATACAGGGGCGAACGTTAGCGTCGTCTCGGAGAGCTTTGCGAATAAACTACGACTGCGAGCTATTCCCAACCATGGACGAACGATAGATGTTCAAGGTATCGGCAAGGGTTCGCTATCGACGAAACGTAGGGTTGCGGTGAAAGTGACTCTAGAACAACGGCTTGTACACGAGTTCGAAATGTGGGTGCTTCCGCATAACGCGGGAGTCGACGTAGTCTTCGGTATGGATTTCATGTCCCTGCAGGAGTTCGCCTCGACCTATATCGGTCAACAGCGATGCTCCCAGGTGAGATTATGCTGTCCCTGCTGAAGTCGAAGAAGATGGAGGAAAATTCTGTGGGACGGCGCGTGGTCGCCGGTCGGACCACGGATGCACTGGACATCGCGGCTCACGAATGCGTCGACTTTCGTTTGCAAAGGGACCGCCCGTCGACAGAAACACACCAGTTGTGGGTGCGACGGACAGCAAAGCTAATTCCGACACTGCTGATGAATCGTCGTGGCGAGCCTGCGAGGGTTCGACTGACCAACGTCACGGGCAAGCACGCGACGTGTGATGCTTTCACTACCTTTGTGGTGTGGGTTCCGCACGGTGATTTACCCCGTGGCGACGGCTACGTGCTACACCCGTCGCAGCGGTATCGGGACTGGCAGGTTTCAGCATACACAGGGGCTCGAGACCTAGTACTCCTAGAACTCGAGCGGGAGAACTACGAACGCTGGTTAGCCGCCCAACCTTCGCCGGTTGAACGACCGCAGTACGTGACTCCTACTTGTATTCTGCGACGACCCTGCGATGACTCGAAGTCAACCGGGATGCGGGCGGAGTATCGCGACGAGGACATTTTTGTCAATAACGACGACAAGAGCGCGACTGCGGCAACAGGCTGGTAATCGCCGAGCGCAAGGCGCGGGACGTCGAGTGCGGCACAAGACGACCCATCCGGAGGCGGTGCCGGCACCAGAAGTACCGGCGAAGCCTCGATCAACTTTCGCGACGCTGGCACGAGCAACACCGACGACGACTCGTGTGGATCAGGGGTGACGGTAAAGGAAGCTGTGAACGCAGCGGCTACCCCGTCGTCAACGGGCGACGACGACCCACGCAATCGTATCGGAGGCGACGACGAAGGCCGAAGACGCCGTAGCAGCCTTGGAGGCGGTCCATATATCCTCGATCGCGGTTATGACTGCTGAAGGGGATGACTATGTGGAGGGAGTCGACGTCGTGTACGAACATCCGGCGGCCGATGCAGGGCTTGAGGACTACGCTCGGGAACTTGCATTCCTCCCTGACCTGACTGAAGCGTCGCCAACAACGATAAACTATACCTCGCCCAACGTGGTGAGCGATGAGCACAGCGGCGATGGCCACAATCGCCTGGTGTCGACGTTACGGAATCACGAAGGGATTTTGTTGGCGAGCGGAAATGCTCTACCGCCGCCGGCGTATGGAGTAGTTTGCGATATCGACAACGACGGACATCAACCTATCAAGCAGAAGGCGCGACGAGTTCCTTCGGTTCCTACGAAAGCTATATCTGTTACTGAAAGGACTGCTTGAGGCGGAGTTGATCGCGTTTTCGGATAGCCCGTGGGCGTCGCCGATAGTGAACATGATGAAGAAAAATGGGAAGGACATTCGCCTGTGCATCGATTACAAGTGCGAGAATGCCATTACTGCGATTATGGAGTATGCGATGCCTATTGTGGACGACCTGTTAACTGAGCTGGACGGATACCTTCGGTTCTGTTCGCTTGATGCCGCCAGTGGATTTTGGGCGGTGATGATGACTATGCGTGCAAGGAAAGTATCAGTCTTCGTATGTGGATTGGGGCACTACGAATGGCTCCGGATGCCTTTCGGGCTTAAGAATGCGCCGATAATTTACCAGCGAATGCTCGACAATGCCCTGTGGGGTTTGTACAGCCAAAGGGTGGCTGGAAGCGGTTCGTCGAGCGCATGCGTGCAGCCGAGCTACAGTCCTCCGCTAGACGTCGCCACAAGCATGAACAGATTCATTTTGCGATGGAGAACGTGGACCCGACAAAGACGAAGTTTATCGTAGATGCGAATCTTTTAACAGAGCAGACCCCCTCGTCCAGCTGGTAAACAGACCCGACGTGGATATGTTCACGAATGGAGAACCGGACGAGTCGACGTTGGTACCGGTATTTGAACGTCGCTCTTTCGTGGACGATATTTGCTTCGGTGGCGACACCTTCGAGGGCTGCTTGGCGACGCTAGATCGGCTGCTGTCGCGCTTTGAGGAATGTCGAATAATTGTCAGCCTGACGAAGAGTCTTTTTATCAAGTCGAGAGTGGACTTGTTGTCGCATGAGGTGTCGAGGGACGGCATACGTGCCGACCCGAAGAAGATGCAGGCAATCGCGACGCTACCATTCCCGACGTCGAAGAAGGGTATGCAGTCCTTCCTCGGGGCGTTGAACTACTACAGCCGCTTCATTCAAAGACTTCGCTGTATACGGTGCTGCGTTATATCAGCTAACCGATGCTGACTTCGACCGGGGTGACTTGACCACGGCGAAGGCATCCTTTGACGCGCTGCAGAAAAGGATCGTCGACGCGCCAATTCTTCGCCATTTTGATCGCAGTAAGGCAGTCTATATCATGCTGTTCGCGAATGAGTGGGCGCTTAGTGCGACGATGCTCCAGGAGCACGAGTCGAAGCTGCATCCTGTCATCTTCAGAGGGCGAGTATTGCGTGACGCAGAGTTGAACTATCTTCCCGCTGAGAAGGAGGTCCTTGCGTTGCTGCTGCTGAAGGCGTGTTATACGATGCTCGCTGGGAAGCGTATACACGTATACACACGATTCTCGACGATGGACTGGATCAACAAGTCTAAGACTCTGTTCGGGCGAGCGGTTCAATTCGCAGTTGGCTATCGCCGTGGGACTTGGTGGTGGAGCGAGTTTCGGAGCAAGACGTCCGGTTCGCGCAGCTGCTCCAGTCGACGGTGACGAGCTTTGTCGAGCTTGCAGACACCTGATCACCTGTGATGCCTCCGTCGCGGGGTTCGGCGACGGCGCGACTGGATCCTGCTTTACTGTATGCACTCCTTCCTCGCGACTACGAAGGTTTTGTGCTGTTCTTCGACGGTTCAGCGAAGACGGAAAAGTACAACGGCTACGGGAGCTGCTTGTGGATTATATGGCGCCTTCCCGAGTGGAAAATAGAGATCGCTGCGAGTGCTTTCCTCGAGTCGACGACCGTAAACGTCGCAGAGTACACAGGGATGAACTATGGGGTGACTACAGCTTTGTGTTGAAGGTCGACGACTTAGCCATCGTTGGCGACTCTCGGCGGGTAATTCAGCAATCTCTAGGGGTGACCGTGTGCCGGAAGGAGACGCTACAAACGCAGCTAAGCCGCCGCAAGACGTTGACGTCCAAACTTCGTAGTGTCCGGTACCTACATGTTGTGCGCGCGTACAACGCAGCAGCAGACTCACTAGCGGCGGAAGCGTTGGAATCCAAGCAGTCACTACGAGTGAGCGACCCAGTGCGGTTGACTGAGCTACGAGATTTGAACAAGATTGGCCAGGTCATCTTCGACGCTTCGTCCGATACGACCCAAGAGGCGAAGACAGAAAGAGAGTCGAACGAGGTTAACACCATTGCGCGTTTGCGAAGGATGCAGGTGTAAAAAAACTCCTCGGGGAAGACTTTCAAAAAAGTTCGTATCTGTGCTGACGAGAAGCCAAGCCAAGTCGGGAAAGAGATCAACTCAGACAATGGACTGGCCGTCGCCAGGGGCATCAGCAGAACTGCCTGTAGCTGCTGAAGCGAGTGGTGGGTCTGGCAACGCTCCAGGCTCGAGCCCGAATGAGTTATGGACCGACGAAGCTTTGGAACGAAACCCTTCGTCACATAACATGGTGAGGCGAAGTGGGAGAAGGGCGTCGCCAAAGACATCAACAGAGCCGCCTACGGTAGCTGAAGCGAATGGTAGATCTGGCGACGCTGCCAGAGGAGAAACAGCCGAGTTACCGATCGTCGATGCCGAGGAAAGTACTACCCCCTCGCCGCACGACGGAGCGGAACCATACCCTCCTGAACCGTCGCCGGAGATACCGACAGACGTTACGAGAAGCAAGGAAGGAAGCAGAACCACGGACGATGCTTTAGGAAGGGTTGGGCCCTCCGCGGGTCCTCGACAGGACAATACGTCGTCGGAGCCAGGAACTTTTGACATCGACCCGGTGGAAGTGCAGGAAGAGCGACGACGACGCATCGCCATAGCGCAAGGAGAAGAAGCAAGGTGGAAAAACATCAAGTCAGTGCTGACGGGCGACACTGAAGGACTCAGTTATCGCGAGACGAAGGGGGCCTGGAAGTGGGCTGACAAGTTCGTGCTGACAGAGGACTCAATCCTCTACTACGTGGGATCAAGGCGTCGAGGAAGGCACGATCAGCAAGAAGAGCTCGAGATGAGACTGGTGGTACCAGCCACGATGGTTCAGGAGGTCTTGCAGAACTGCAACGACTCCCTGGAAGGAGGCCACCAAGGAGTAGTCCGAACTTGCCAATGAGTGAGAAAGGATTACTATTGGGCCGGGCTATTTCAGACGTCGAGAAACACGTAAGGTCATGCCCGGACTGCAGTGCAAGTAAGAGCCGGCCTCAGCTACGCGGTTACTCACCGGGAAACATCTTAGCGGAGAGACCGTTCCAAGGTGTCGATGGACTTCGTCATTCCCTTGCCGAAGAGTCGACGAGGAAACACATCCTTGCTGCTGTTGCAGTGTGCTTTCACAGGCTTCGTCATCGCCAAGGCAATGGTAGATATGTCTGCGCTAAGGGTAGCTCAAGCGTTCGAGGAATGTGTGTACCGACGTTTCGGAGCACCGTTCTTGATACGTCACGGTCGAAACCCTCGTTTCATGAGTGAGGCATGAAACGAGGGTTTCGACCGTGACGTATCGAGGGCAACACTTAGCTATCGGCCGCAGGCGAACGGTCAGCAGGAACGCTCGGTGAAGTCAGCTATGGCGTCAGTGAGGGTCTACGTCGAAGACCCGCTGCTACAAGACTGGGATGAACTAGTGGAACGGCTCATATCGGCGATCAACAACTCGATGGATACAACATGTAAGGAGACGCCGTTCTACCTCGTCCATGGTTGGGATGCACGCTCGACGCTGAAAACGATGACTACGTCAATACGGCGAGGCGTCAGGAAGCAATCGGAGGCACTCACCTGGAGGCGAGAGGCCAACAGACAGCAGGAGATAGCATTGGCGATGGAGTACCAGGCGTCGGAGAAGAAGCGATGGGCGCAAGAACACAATGATGCGTTAAGCAGGATGGAAAGAGCCTCGACTCAGCGAAGACGTGAGAGACCGGCATCGAGTGATGACAGAGATGATCCAGCGCGTCACGACGAGTCGACAACAAGTTTCTTCGAAGTTGGGAGCCGAGTGTGGCTATACATGGAGCGAGTGAAACCAGGACCGGTGAAGAAGCTCGCCCATTTGTGACACGGCCCGTTCCGGATCAAGGCGAAGGTTGAAGAATTCGCTTACAAGCTGGAGCTCCCCGACCGTCGAGGGTATCGATTTCACCCTGTCGCTCATATATCACGTCTTAAGCCAGTGACCGAGTTCGGAGATAGACCGACAGTCAGATTAGCTCCAGGAGTGGACGATGAGCATCGTCTCGACTTCGACGAGGAACTGCTGCCCGAGGACAGCTGGGTGCCAGAAGCAGCGACGGATGAGTTCGAAGTCGAAGCTATCCTGGACGATCGTATCCCAGTGTCGACGGGCACCGAGCGGCCTGTGCGAGAGTTCAAGGTCAAGTGAGTCGGCTATGAGGAGCCTTCGTGGGAACCGGTGTCCAACTTGTCGTGTGGAGGTTTGCTGTATGACTACCTTCTCGAATGCAAGAAGGACCGGCGACTCCAAATGGTCCAAGTCGCCGACGAAGCGTAGATCACGCATCGCCGGTTATGATGAACTGACTGTGGGGGCATCGCAGCTCACAGCAACAGATGAAGAAAGCTACTGCGAACAAGAATATGACCTGCGCGAGGGGCAGTGCAGCCCTCGTGAGCAGACGAAAGAAGTTACTGCGCTAAACGACTGCATGTTGCATGTTAATCAAGAGAGGAAAGGAAAAGAACTACCGCGCCATCGAACAAAATCCAAGAAGAATGAAGCAATCGCGAGAAGTGGTACCGTGGTGTAGATGACTTGTACGACGACGTAGCGGAAGTGGCGAAGGCTAGATGGTGAAACCAGCCTCTCCAGCCGCAGACGCCAGCATACCCAAACCAGAGGTGGAGAGGCCTTCGCTTGACGCAGGAACAGTTGAAGAAACAGGAGCGGTGCCTGGAGCATCGCCGGACGAAGCCTGAGCCTCACTCGAAGTCGCAGGAGTCTGAGTCCAGTCATGGTCCCAACCAACAGCAAACTCCGACGGAGCCACAGAATCGTCGACGACGATACGTGGCCCGATCGTCTGAGGAGTCCACCCGCGAGGCATGAACATCCTCGCATTCGAGTTGCACGGGTAAAACGTCGTGTTGAATGGGTGAAGACGGGACTGATCCAGCCAACAATTGCGCCATGACTCAAGGATGTCCACCTCGACGACCGATGCGTTCCAGTCGTCGCTGGAAGGGACCCATGTCAAGCGTTCGAGGGACATCACAGGGGCGGAAGGCTCGAAGGCCACTTCAGTCGGGAGCTCCGGTTTATCGGTCGGCTTGTCCTGCTCTCCAGCCAGCCACTATCCGTGGAGTACCTCTTGTAGTGGATGAAGAGGATATCGGAGCGCTTCTTCCGTTCGGCTTCCAGATGATTCTACGCAGCGAGAATCGCTTGGCCACCTGCTGATCGAACGACAGGTCTCTAAGCACGGCACGAATCATCGCCTTCACAGCGCGACCAGATACCCAGTGATGACGCTCCCACAAGGCAATCGCAAGGTTCAACGACGGAAGTTCGCCGCGCAAGCCTCGCCAAAGGTGAAATAGCGAAGCGCGACGCCGGTCTTGCGGGAGATCACGATGTCCTCGGGTAAATCCTTACGACTGAGGAGACTGGCGTCTTCGGGAAGCGAGCGCAGGTATCGCTGGAACGGATGGTTGGGGCCTTGGAAGTGCCGAAGGCGATGATCCCTTCGACGCTGCATAGAGCGACAGCTTGACCGCCGATGGGTGTTGGAATTCGAGCACCGAGGATTCGGAACCAGCATCGCTGAGGCGCCTTCCGCGTGAAAACCAGATCGGCGAAGATGTTCGACGAAGTCGGAACCTTCGTCGATGGACGGACCAGAGACCGAACTCCATGGATAGGTACCGGGACATCTGACGAAGGGATCGTGCGATGAGGATCGTGACCTGGAGTGAAAGTCGAGACAATCACCACGCCCGGGCGATGTTGAGTCGGCGGCGGAGCACTGGCAGCCACCTCCGTGGTACCAGAAGGTCGGAGAGCCTCGCTGGCGTTCTCCTCATACTCGACAATCGAAGATTGAGCCGGCGACGGAGAACGACCCTCCTCGGACGAGATTTCCACCTCGGATGCCAGACCAAGGACATCGCTGTCAGAGGCTTCTTTTTGCTCGACCAGCAACGACGACTTGAACTGCGATCGTTGCGACGACTGGCGACGGGGGGTTCCTCTTCCTGACGGGCTTGGAGTCGAGCCCGAAGCTGGAAGCGACGATTGGGGCAGTGGCTGCGACGTCGATGGTCGAGAGGAGGTTGGTCCGAACATCGACGAAGGATAGCGACGAGAGCCGACGTGAACGAAGGATCCGGCGACGGGTGTGGAGCAAGAAGCCGTCGCTTGAGCAGGAGCACGCCCGGACGCGTCGCCTGGCGTGGCAGGTGAAGGAGGCGTCTGCGCTGGAGCGAGGAGACTCTGAGGCGAAGGAAGACGAGCGCTGGAAAGGATTCGGGCGGCCGACGCAGTCAGAGCCGGAGTGATCCTGGCAGAGCTCGACGGTGGAGTACTCGTATCAGAGCACTAGAAGTCGAAGGACCGGCGATGGAGGACGACACGACAGGAGACGCGCCGCCGGACATCGCAGGAGACGGAGGAGCATCTTGGGAGCTCGGTGGTAGTGCCTGCGAGTGCTCGACGTACACAGGCGTCGTCCTGAGTGGAGCACGACTGGCCGGGGTGACCTCAATTGGGCCCGATGCACCTCGACGCTTCTTCGTCGGCTTGGACGATTTGCTCTTCTTCGAAGCTTGGGACATGACGAGCTGGCGACGACGAGTCGGGCTCGGCTCGCTAACGATGCCAGAGACATCGAGCAAGCCAGCAGCAGCCATCGATGCATCGCGAGATTTAGGACGACGGCCACGAGCTCGCGAGGAGTCCTCAGGAGAGTCTTCCGACGATTCGCTGGAGTGACCGTGACGTCGGATACGACGACGCTTGCCAGGACACTTGGTGCGATGGACAGCTTTAGCGACGTTGGCCTCCAGGGGCGTCGTAACTCCAGCAGCGGCATCCAGCTTCTGTAGCTGAGTCAGGGCATCAATAGTCGATTGGTCCAGTTGCAATTGGTCCAAGTCGAGGTCGCCTGAGGCAATACCTGGAAGGAGTTAAGCATCGAAAAGAGTTAGACTAAGTCGAGCTTGAGCTGAAGAACAAGATGGTACACAAGACGAACCTTCAGTGGCAAGCACCAACGTATCGGCGTCGAGATCACGGAGGTTCACCTGCTGGTGCTGGCGAAGGATAGCATTCGCACGCATCAGCCTCTCGATACGGTCATGCTGCGTGGAAATCTTCGTCTGCAGCGCCAAGACGTCGGAAGAGTCACCGTGGATCAGTTCCGACAAGAGTCGATGGAGCTTGTTCAGCAGGGACGTGTTCGCAGCTACCTTGGCCTTGAACGTATCGCGCTCACGATGAACCTACTTTTCAAGCATAGTGTTCTCGTCGCGGATTGTGAAGATGAACTGCTGGAGCCGCGCCACAACTTCCTCGTGCGCCTTCAACGTCGCCTGAGCATCCAGGGCCCTCTTGAGATGCGCGGCGTCGGAGTCTCGGACGCGTCGAAGCTCGGCCTTCAATTCGTTGATTTCAGCCGTCGCCTGTCGGGCGAACAGCTGCGCGCTCTCACGAAGGCCAACCTCGACGCGCAGCTTGTTCTCCTACGACGTGTAGCCGATCTGGGAGGAGTCGAGCCAAGCGCGCAGACGACCAACGTCAGTCGATGTGTCGTAGACTTGAGCGGTACCTGCCGTAAGAGCAGAACTGACTTCCTCGACGGTCCGAGCTTGGTCGAAGCGATCCCAGAAGCCCTGATCGTTCGAGCGAGGGCGCTGGACCATCGCGCGCGCCAGGACCTTCGTCACAGACGTGATCTGATCGGCGGACACGCGGAGGCCACGGTCAGACGCCGATGTTGCTGCACCGGCGACGATATCCCGCAGAGCATCTTCGCTGACACCTGGAAGAGCAGTCTCGGGCGGCAAGGCATGCGCTATCGTCGACGACGATGGAGGAACGTCCAGCGAAGGATCGCTCGACAGGAACGACGTCTCGGACGGAGGCAGCAGGAGCCGCGAGGGAGGAACGACGGCTGACTCATCGCCGGAGCCCTGGAACCCGCTCATGGCAAACCAAGGCAAGGTGCGCCAACTCGCCAAGTTCCGTGGTTCGTGTCTTGGCGGGGCAGTTGTGGTATAGTGATTCGCCTCGGAAGGGATTCGCGCCGCGTCGCAGCGTGGGTCGATACCCGTCGCCGTCACCGTTCAAGGATTCGCCGGGACCGGCCCGACCAATCGGCGCAAGTGGCGATGGCTACAGGGACGACGGTGTATCAAGATGGTGTGAACCATACGAGATTAAGGCATCGACTGGTCGCGCCGTCGCGATGGGACACACGGTAAGGTTCGGACTGATTTTACTTGATTTTTGTAAATAGATGACCATAGGGGCAAAATATTAGAAGAGAGTATAGGCCTTTCGGCTTTAACAATACAGAGCTGAATTTTCCCTGAAGCACACAAGTGTTCAAGCGTCGAGGTAAATACTTACACTTAATAGCTTTGCAAGGTATGCCTACCAGTGACCAGCGACCTTCCTGAAGTTAGCATTCGTTGCTGGTAAGGCCAAGAGACTAGTAGTGGGTGGGTGTTTTGGTTTATCCCTATTTGAGGGAAACTCGGGTATTGGATTCCCGAATTTAGTGGCTTGAGTACTGGAAGTATACTCCTGACAACTTACTGCCTGAGTTAACCTCAGGCACCCCCGTAAAAGAGTCAAAAGAGACTAGGCAACCTTCTGCTATTGGTGCCACGGGGTTAAAAGAGAGAAAGAGAAGATAGATGTGGTGAAGGGAATCACTAATTTCTATCCTCGACGTGCGTCATCGCGAGAACGCTCCGGTTCCCGTCGCTCGCGACGGGCATAGTCACGACGATCCCCACTGTCGTAATCACGCCGATCACGCCGGTCATAATCACGTCGTTCCCGACAACTCCCTCGATCTTGGTCGGTCCGCCCTTCGCTTTGACTGCAGCCATCACTGCGTTTATACGACTCTCCTTCGCACCTAAACGGCTGGATTGCACCTCGGCGACGAGTCTCTCTTCGCCCTTGAGCAAGTCGCTTAGCACCGCCTCCAACTCACGATTGTCACTCATCCTCAGTCGCCCTAGGTCGCGCATGAGCCAATCGTCGCCGCGTGTAAGAAGGAACTGCTCCACGTGATCCTTCGCGTCACGCTGACCCTTCTCCACCTGAAGACGGGCGTTGCGCGCGTAGCCGTTAAGACGGTTGAGGTAGTCGCAGATGTGCTCCTTGCGTTCACGCGTCGCCGACAAGTAGCGAGCAGCCGGGGGCTGCTTGTACCTCGAGCAATAGTAGTCGAGGAACTCCTTGTACAGGAATTTCCATTTGCGACAAGTTTTCTTCGGTAGTTGTTTGAGCCAGTGGATAGCGCCATCGCGCAGGCTCAACTCGAACGCCGAGCACCCCCATTCATCCGGCGACGTGCGTGTCCCGTTCATCTCGGAGACGAAGGTCTTCAACCACTGCATCGAGTTGTCGCTCTTGTTGCGACGACCACTAAACAGCTTGATGCGATCCAATGGACGATGCGACACCAGCTCAATTCTCGAGCATGAGTCCGCTACACTTGGCGCACAACGCGTCCATCTGTCGCGATAATTCCTCCCGCGGATCCTCGTCGATCTTGTCCCAGGCATCGCTGTCGCTGTCACACGAATCGTCATCGCGCCGACTTCGTCATCCACGTCGACGCGATGCCTTGCTCGACCTTCGCGAGTTCCGCCCTTCGTTCCTTTCGTCGTCGTCTTCAACGGCTAGACGTTGGGCACGACTGGCTGAACGTGGTGTCATCACGTGCGAGTCCTGGAAGTACGGAGAGCCCTCACCCTTGGCGAAGACATTGCCCCGATAGGCGTCGGCTTCGTTACCCTTCGCCGGTGTATCCGGCAGCGGAACCATCGCTGGATTCGCGGATTCAGCCGTCGCCCTGGCCACGGGCTGTCTTTCCCTCGCAAGATCTTTCATCCCGAATGCAGCACGAAGCCTTTTCTTCCACTTGTGGAGATCGGCTCCCGCTTCGGACGGTGTCCACTCCTTCAGGGACATACTCGACGGGTAGTTGCGGGTCTCTATACTCATCGCCCGCAAAAGCGACATCGTGTCATCTGCAACCTGCGTTGTACTCAACGAGTTCACCGGGTAGTATAACTCGTCGCGCAAGTCACCCCAGGTCGCTTGGCGAACTTGGCGAGGGTTGAACAGTCGAATCCAGACACTCGTCAACAAGTTCTCATAACACCTCGCCAGGACCTTGTTGGCCGCTGGGGTGTCGCCATTGACTGGAGGGCGTACAGCAAGCGCCCCCGAGTTACGTGCAGCCTCCGGCGATAATTCATCGTCTTTCTCTTCGTCTCCCCAATCGTCGTAAGTTGCGTCCGGTCCCACCACGGCCGAAAGTTCGTCAGCTAGGTTTCGCGAGAGAGGCTTCGCAGCCCCTCTGCTTCCCGCCGACAGCACCGCCTCCTTGCGAAGCTCAATCTTCTCCTTCGTTGGAGGTGTCGACTCCTCACGGTCACTACCGTGACCAAAGTGTTCGCCAGTCGTTCGCGAGCCGTCGTCATCCGAGGCTTTGAATTTTACCGAACGCCTCCCAATCGTCGCCGCGCTCCAACCCGTCGTTCGGTTCGCTCCGCCCTTCATCGGAGTCGCTCGTACCGCAGACTTCGACCCTCTCGCCATCTTCAGTAAACTTGGGTCTTTTGCTCGAATTTTGTTTACGCAACGTAACTATAATAGAAGGTTACACCGATCCCGGGTCGCGGCACCAGTTGTGATGTAGGGAACCACTAATTTCTATCTATCGCTAGACACGTATCTAGCCTCTGCACACAACAATACGCCTTCCACAGGGGTCGGCGAATATTATGGGCGAATCTGAAGGGACCAAATCTGACCCAGCACCCTGAGCCGACGCTTCCCTCGATCACCGTCAGCGTAAGTAGGCCTCACACACAAACGTAGCAGGCACGAGCGTCGCCTGAACGTCTATCCTCTCTCTCTCTCTCTCTCTCTCTCTCTCTCTCTCTCTCTCTCTCTCTCTCTCTCTCTCTCTCTCTCTCTCTCTCTCTCTCTCTCTCTCTCTCTCCCTCTCTCTCTCTAACCCTGTGGCATCAACAGCGGAAGGATGCCTAGTCTCTTTCGACTCTTTTACGGGGGTGCCCGAGATTAACTCAGGCTGTAAGTCGTCAGGAGTATACTTCCAATACTCAAACCACTAAATTCGGGAATCCAATACCCGAGTTTCCCTCAAATAGAGAAATAACCAAAACACAGTCCCATTACTAGTCTCTTGGCCTTACCAGAAACGAACGCTAACTTCAGGAAGGTCGCTGGTCACTGGTAGGCATACCTTGCAAAGCTATTAAGTGTAAGTATTTACCTCGACGCTTGAACACTTGTGTGCTTCAGGGAAAATTCAGCTCTGTATTGTTAAAGCCGAAAGGCCTATACTACCTGCTAATATTTTGCTCTCTAATCTTCATGTACAACAATCAAGTAAACTCACTCCGGACCTTACCGTGCGTCCCATCGCGACGGCTGCGACCAGTCGATGTCTTCATCTCGTGTGGTTCACACCACCCTGACACTCCGTCGTCACTGTAGCCATCGCGCTTGCGCCGATTGGTCGAACCGGACCCGGTGAATCATGGAAAGGCGATGGCGACGGGTATTGACTCACGCTGTGACGGGAACCGGATCCTTTTCAAGGCGAATCGCTATCTCGACTCCTTCAGGCACTTCCGAGGGGAACGGCCGGCTCCGGCGCCCCTGGAACTTCTTTAACCGATTGACGTTAACGGTGACCACTTTGTTCGAATGCGTAGGGATAGCGATGCTGTAAGCATTCTCGGCCACTTTGCCCATCACTCGGTACGGTCCGTGCCAAGAAAAGGCAAGCTTCTTAGTCCGTTTCTCGCCACGCCAAGCCCGGAAGTACTGACCGACCCAGACGACCTCACTACTTCGAAGTCCACTTTTTCTTGGCCACTCAATCTCTTTTCGTGTCGGACTTGCGCTTTAATCAACTGGCGTTCAACCATTCTCCTCGTATCCCGGAGAGCGAGGTAGAGCTGGCGACGGTAGACCGCCACTTCGTTACTTTCCACTCGGAGCTCGTGTTCAGAAAGGCGAGATCCAGTGGTAGCACTGGCTCTCGTCCGTATAAGCTGAAGAAAGGTGAGTCGCCCAAAGCTTCTTGATATGACGTGCGGTACGCGAAGAGGACTCGCGGCAGGTACAGATCCCAGTCAGTTTGTGTCTCACTGACGAACATTCGTAGCATTCCCAGCAGGGTTCCGTTGAAGCACTCTACTAATCCTTGCGTTTGAGGGCGGTAAGCCGCGCCGAACAACTTTTTGATGCCGAGAGTCTCATAAAATGAATTGGCCAACTCTGAAATGAAGTTCGACTCTCTGTTGCTGAGTAGGCGTTCCGAAACGCTGTGTCTAGTGAGGACTTCATCGATCATGACGCTCACGAAAGTAACAGTGTCCAGTGTGTCCACCGGGAACGCCTCCACCCACCGCGTAAAGTAATCGGCGAAGACCAAGATGTACTTGTTGCCCCGAGGAGTCGTGACCAGTGGTCCTTTAGCGTCCACAACTAGTAGTGAGAACGGTCCAGAGAGCTCCTGAATGGGCATGCGCTGCATGAGTCCGTCCATCCAGGGTCGGTATCCCTTCCCACTCCCGCACACAGTGCCAGCTCGTAAGTACTCGACGGCGTCACGCTTCCATCCGTGTCAGAACACATGTTTGCGTACCCTGTCGATAGTCATTGTCAATCCTGCGTGCGCGGCAAGCGTGTCTCCGTGGTAATAGTAAAGTACGGTTTCGATGAAGGGCAGAGGGATCACCGGGACGCTGATGGCCCGGGCGTGGGCCACACGAGCTCGTAAGTGAACACATCTCATTAGAATTCCTTGTCTGACCTCGTAGAGAGGAACCATTTGTAGGATTCGAGTCCTTAGTTGGACATCCAACGCTAGAGCCCCCTCTGCAAGAAAGCCACGAGGGCCAGTACCCACAGTGTCTTCTTCTGTTCTTCCACGAAACGTTCCCGGTCCAACCCGAACTCGTCCAGAGGAGTCAGCACGCCGGGTTCAGAGAGATCGTCCTCACCCACTCCGCCCACGTCTTCCCCGGAGGCGGTCCTGAACGTGAGACGCCCTCATGACCTTCACACCGTCCGAGCTTTCCTGGGACTGACGAGCTATTTTCGCCGATATATCCCCGGGTACGCGTCTATCTCAGCTCCCATCGAAAGGCTGAAGTTGAAAGGCGTACCGTTCTGCTGGGATGGCGACTGCGCGGCGGCCTTCCTACAGCTAAAACTTCGGTTAGTGCCCCCCCCCCCCATCCTAAATTATCCGGACTTCTCGAAGTGGATCCAGCTCCATGTCGATTGGTCCCGAGTAGCCGAAGGGTCTTGTCTGATGCAGAAAGTCGACGGCCGCGACCGCATAGTGCCCTACGCCAGCAAGTTGCTGGTAGGAAGCGAGAAGAACCGGATCAACCATCTAGATGAAACCTCCGAGATCGAGTGTTGGGGTATCATCTGAGCCACGAAGAAATTTCGATGTCACTTGGATCGGAGAGAGTTTGACTTATTCACGGACCATAAGGCTCTCGCCTGGGTGTTCAATGAGAAAAACCGTACCAGCAACGCCAAACTAACCCGGTGGGCGATGGAATTATCCCAATTAAGCTTCAAAGTGTACCATAAAGCCGGCAAAATTCATGGGCCACGTAGACGGTCTCTCCAGACTACCGTGAGCGCTCTCACGATGGAAGAACTGCGCAACGAGGCTGGGTCCGAAACGGAGGACACTCCGGCGAGCCTGGTCCACGATAACGGGACTAACGCCGCCAAAGGGTCCACCGGGGGCGACACGTGTGGTCCGGACCCAGTCGGGATGAGTTCCCCCGACGCCTTGGGGAACCCGACTTTGGTCGAAGTCGAGGAGAAGGCGTCTGATGGGGACATGACACGAGGGTCTGGCAACGGGGCCTCCTCTTAACATCTCAGGGTTGGTCAAAATTCTCGACGGGGTCACTTTGTGACCCAAGAAGGCTACTTGGCCCCGCACCCACCGGTATTTCCCATTTTCAGTTTGAACCCCGCATTTTGCAACCTTACCAAAACCTCTTTCAATCGTAGCAAATGGGTCAGAAAATCTTCGCTAAAAACCACACAGTCGTCAAGGTAGACCAGACACGTTCTCCACTTCAGGTTCACTAAGACGTTCTCCATTAGGCACTCGAACACAGGGACTGCATTGCATAACCCGAAGGGCATCACCAACCATTCAAACAGGCCGTACTTGGAAGTCCAGGCAGTCTTCTCGACGCTATCGGCTGCCATGGGTACATTCCAGTACCCGGACGCGATGTCCATCGTCGAGAACAACTTAGCGTTACCGAGTACGTCCAGAATGTCGTCGTGAGCGGCATGAGATAGCAGTCCTTAATCGTTACTGCGTTTAGTCGGCGGTAGTCAATGCAAAACCGGATGCCGCCCTCCGGTTTACGAATCATTAGAACGGGGCTGGCCCACGGGCTCGTGGACGGACGTATGAACTTCATCTCGAGATACTCCTGTATTTCATCCATGACGTCGCCCTAGGCCTTGGAAACACGGTACGGTCTTTGTTTGATAGGAGGTTGCGTTCCAGTATCAATCGAGAACTCCATGAGGTCCGTCCGGCCAGGGTCATCGACGTTTCGACAAACATGCCACTGAGGGACTCCATCATTTTTTCTCGCATTAGACCCCGTTGCTCGTCACTGAGCTTCGAGTCGGAGAAATCGATGTCGAGCGCCTCCGTCGTCATCTTGTCCAACTCTGGTATTGGGTCCTTGCTCGGGCCACTTTCTTTACAGCTCGCACTGATCCATGAGTCGACCCATGACTAAGACACAAAGTAGACCCCAGAGAACCCGATGCATCCTCTTCTACCCTCGTCGGGTCGTTCTCGAACGCCGACGGAGGCGCTACACTGGCCGCCGCTATCCTTGTCCCTATCTTGATCACCATGTCCTCACCGGAAGCGTTGCATACTTCAACTATTAGCTTTCCTTCCCGGACACACCATAGCGTCCGAGCCACCCGGAGCGAAGCATCCAGCTCGACGAGTCCTTCTACTAGCGCCGTAATCCCTTCGGGGGGCTCGCCCTTGCACTTCGGTTTTCATTAGAGCCTGCTCACCCGGCTCAAGTTGCGCGGTCGAGCTCGTTCGAGGTATAAACATTTCTTCCACTCGAGGGGACCCTAGTTGGAACACTTTTCCAGTGGTTCGGAGAGTTAGTGAGCTGTCGCTCAGGTCGATCACTGCACGGAACGCTTTGAGCGTATCAGTACCCAGAATCGCGTCGACGTGTAGACGGTCGACTACGACGAAAGGTCGAGTGATCTCCGCCGATCCTAATCGCAGCGGCAAATCGACGATCCCTCGAATCTTGATCTTCTCGCCGCTTAGGCCCCGCAGACTTTGCCCGTTAGGCCGTAACGGTATCTCGGCCTTACTTACGCGCTTGAGCACTCTGAAATTTACCAGACTCGCAACGGCCCACGAGTTAAATAGGAGTTCCACCGGAAGACAGTCGATATGACCGGCCGACACGGCCTCTGTTTCTTCGACAGAGACAACCACTCGTTTTCCCGCAAGGTACAGCGGATCGTCGTCATCGACACAATCCATGGGTACTGTAGGTCTCGGGCCAACTTCCCGTAGTCCGGCCTTCCTTCGTCGCTGATCCTCATTCCGGATCACACGCCCATATTGGTCAACTTCGTCCGACCCCTCTATGCTCTTCCCGAGGTCCACTAAGTCCTCGGATTGGCTGTGAAATAGTGTCGATATGTCAAAGCCAACGCGCCTTCCTTGTAATTTCGTTTCAGCACTTTCGTTTGGCGCGCCGGAGCTGCAGCACCGAGCCCCTCGCTCTCGTAGCTTAGCACGTATGGTTCCGGCCGCTTCCCAGTATACCTGCTGGGCGTACTCTAATACCTGGGTGCGCCGATCTTCGGGGACCGTATCCCCCCAATAGGTCATAGCATCTAGCAGCCGCTCCTTTAGATCCCTCTCGGCGTCGTGCAACCGGCTGAATAGCCGGTCGCGGCACTGAGCACACAGGGCTTGTCCTCGTCTCTCACGAGGTGGTAAACGGCGACGAGTTAAAGCTCGATAGCGGATCGGTAGGTAGCCCGGGGAGGGGTTGTTCTCTCCCTCCTCCTTCAACACAGCCTCGTCGCCACCGGTTCCGGTTAAACTCACCACTAAGTTCTCCTCCACTACCGAGGGATCGACAAAAATCGTTGGGGACTTCTTTACAGGATCTCTCGGCATGGAGAGGCCGGTTGCGGCCGCCTCCTTCCCTCCCCCAATGTCTCTGTCATCCGACGTGGTAGCCGAACGCGTCCCGACTCGCGCAGCTTGGTCGGACGGCCCCGTCTCCCGGAAATCGCGATGGCACGCTTGGCCGCCTTGGAAGCAGGCAGGGTTTCTTGGAACCACTGGGTCCAGTATTCAGGCGGCGAAAGCTCCCCAGGAGAAGACTCGCGAGGGTTGGCTCCCGTTACCGCTCTTTATTCTTCAGTACTCGTAGCTTCAAGTCAACCTCGTCTACCGCTAGCAGCTCATCTTCGAGCTCTTTATCATATCCATCACTTTCATCCTCCACTCCGAGCGAGCTTCCCGCCTCTAGCTCATCCAATTCATCCGCTGAGAATAGACGCTTAAGGGCAGGCATCCTGGTTTAATCCGCTTCTATCCCCGGGTCAGCAGATGTCAGGCCCGAACCTTGGTTGTCTAGAGACGGTCGGGCATCAAGTACGCTTCCGAGTCGAGATCTCAGGGCGATCTCAGCATCGGCGGCAAGCGAGACCAGGATGCCACCGGCCTCTCCTTCCTCGGCGTCGTTTGGAGCCATGTCATAGCACCCAGCGCCATTTCTATCGCGGATTTTCTCCCCGACAGCCACTTCTCAACGTCGGCTTTCGGTAGCAGCCGGGGTCTCACCTGTATTGCACATTCAGCTTCCCCACGGCCACTCCACTCACTTCGTCAGCATTCCCAGAGGCCGTTACCTTTTCGATCCCTTCGCTCTCGACCGGGTCGACCCACTCGGTGATAGTTCGTGCCAGTTTGGCCTCGTGAAGCGAATCGCATCCCGTGACGGCGGGCGTCACGCGGCCGCCTTCGCTTCGTTCTCACGCTCCGTCAGTTCAGCGGTCGGACGCACACCTTCGCCGTCCACTGGGACCCTCACGGGCTCAGCGAGGATTTCATCCCCTTCACATTCACGTCAACCCAGAAGATGGCATCGACCACAGATGATACGGCCGTCCTGAGTGTACAGGTCGGGGCCGGGATTGATACCACTAGACGACTGGGTCGGAGTAGTCAGGTTACTGGCGGGCATCGGCACATTCACCGACCCATACTCTGGCTGACGGACACTTCGTAGGCGTCGGCTAGGAGGGACTTCCCGCCTGGGTCACCCGAGCAGCCTGCTGTTGCTACAAGAGCAACCCCTGAGTCTGCTCGACCAACGTCAGCATCTTCTTCATCAACGCGTTTTCCGTCTTTGACGAGGCCACTTCATCGGTGAAATCAGTGTCATGTTCTACAGGCAGGTGCATGCTCTTGAAGAGTAGTACTACCACGGCATGATGGATCGAATTCACCATGGTGATACTTAATGCTGACTTCCATTCTCGGTTTCGCAACCCAACGAGGAAATAGTGGTACCTCATCTGAGGGTCATAGCACTGGGCCACGTCACAAAGAATTGAGACCACATCAGCCCAGACCTCAAGCCGTGACGTCATATGAATCGTCGCAATTGAGTGGGCGCTTAGCGCGACGATGCTCCAGGAACACGAGTCGAAACTGCATCCTGTCATCTTCAGGGGGCGAGTTTTGCGCGACGTGGAGTTGAACTACCACCCCGCTGAGAAAGAGGTTTTTGCGTTGCTGCTGCTGAAGACGTGTTATACGATGCTCGTTGGGAAGCGTATACACGTATACACACGATTCTCGACGATGGACTGGATCAACAAGTCTAAGACTCTGTTCGGGCGAGCGGTTCAATTCGCAGTTGGCTATCGCCGTGGGACTTGGTGGTGGAGCGAGTTTCGGAGCAAGACGTCCGGTTCGCGCAGCTGCTCCAGTCGACGGTGACGAGCTTTGTCGAGCTTGCAGACACCTGATCACCTGTGATGCCTCCGTCGCGGGGTTCGGCGACGGCGCGACTGGATCCTGCTTTACTGTATGCACTCCTTCCTCGCGACTACGAAGGTTTTGTGCTGTTCTTCGACGGTTCAGCGAAGACGGAAAAGTACAACGGCTACGGGAGCTGCTTGTGGATTATATGGCGCCTTCCCGAGTGGAAAATAGAGATCGCTGCGAGTGCTTTCCTCGAGTCGACGACCGTAAACGTCGCAGAGTACACAGGGATGAACTATGGGGTGACTACAGCTTTGTGTTGAAGGTCGACGACTTAGCCATCGTTGGCGACTCTCGGCGGGTAATTCAGCAATCTCTAGGGGTGACCGTGTGCCGGAAGGAGACGCTACAAACGCAGCTAAGCCGCCGCAAGACGTTGACGTCCAAACTTCGTAGTGTCCGGTACCTACATGTTGTGCGCGCGTACAACGCAGCAGCAGACTCACTAGCGGCGGAAGCGTTGGAATCCAAGCAGTCACTACGAGTGAGCGACCCAGTGCGTGTCGCCGGATGAATGGTGCTCGGCGTTCGAGTTGAGCCTGCGCGATGGCGCTATCCACTGGCTCAAACAACTACCGAAGAAAACTTGTCGCAAATGGAAATTCCTGACAAGGAGTTCCTCGACTATTATTGCTCGAGGTACAAGCAGCCCCCGGCTGCTCGCTACTTTTCGGCGACGCGTGAACGCAAGGAGCACATCTGCGACTACCTCAACCGTCTTAACGGCTACGCGCGCAACGCCCGTCTTCAGGTGGAGAAGGGTCAGCGTGACGCGAAGGATCACGTGGAGCAGTTCCTTCTTACATGCGGCGACGATTGGCTCATGCGCGACCTAGGGCGACTGAGGCTGAGCGACAATCGTGAGTTGGAGGCGGTGCTAAACGACTTGCTCAAGGGCGAAGAGAGACTCGTCGCCGAGGTGCAATCCAGCCGTTTAGGTGCGAAGGAGAGTCGTATAAACGCAGTGATGGCTGCAGTCGAAGCGAAGGGCGGACCGACCAAGATCGAGGGAGTTGTCGGGAACAACGTGATTATGACCGGCGTGATCGGCGTGATTACGACCGTGGGGATCGTCGTGACTATGCCCGTCGCGAGCGACGGGAACCGGAGCGTTCTCGCGATGACGCACGTCGAGGACCAAGGTGACGTTTGCTAATGCTGCCAAGAGTGACTGGGTAGCGAATCTGGGCAGACAGAGTTCAAGGTCGGACCAGCAGTCTACACGTCGCGAGAGGTGGTGTGACAGTGAGAGCGCAGCGTTGAGCGACGAGGGGTCAATCTCGGGCTACAGCGAAGGCTACTCATCGTCAGACGACGATCAAGGCCGCCTGGCAACCGCGAACGAGACCGAGCGTCGGAACGCGGCCGAGGGGACTTATGTTAGCGCAAACCTTCGCCCACGACGGGAAGACCGCCAAGGACGAAGCTTTGACAAGGGTCGACGAGACTCGGGGCATGGTGACCGCGACAGTAGCCGCGAAAGCCTCGGTCCATGTGCCGCATGCGGGGGGAAGAATCACTCGGCTCACTACTGCAATCGGCGATGCAAATTGTGCAAGCAAGTTCACGACACATGACAGTGCGAACTGTACCGACACCTCCAAGGCTTCGTCAAGTACGCCCGGGCGAAGGACGACAAGACCGACCTTCCGCCGGAGCTACGAACCTTCGTCGAAGAAAGCCATGTAAACTAGGTAGCCTGCCAACAATGACTGGGTTGGGCCCGAACGGGCTTCCATACCTCGGTGAAGGCGAAGTTTATCTTTGCTTTCGTCGGGAGTGGCGAATGGCGGAAGGAAACTTGAAGAGTGTGAATACGGCGGAAACTGGAGATAACTACGACGGAGCCTTCGCCGAGGGCGGAGGAAAGGAAGATGGCCACGACGAAGCCGGTGGAAGATACGGCGACGCCCAAGTGATGACCGCGGTAGTGAATAAGCGGCTTGCAGCGAGGCTCGAACCCAAGGTGATGAGGCTACTTGCTGGTGAATCCATGGGGTGGTCGCCGCAGCGCTACGACCAGCGCGCTGGTCCGAGGTGCTATCAACGACGAACCGACGACGATCCTGTTCGACACAGGGGCAAATGTCAGCGTCGTCACAAAAAGCTTTACGAAGTAGCTTCGGCTGCGATCGATACCCAACCACAGGCGAAGGATAGATGTTCAAGGCATTGGTAAAGACTCGCTCTCTACGAAGCGTCGGGTTTCCGTGAAAGTGACTCTAGAGCATCGGCTCGTTTACGAGTTCGAGATGTTGGTACTCCCGCACAACGCGGGTCGATGTAGTCCTCAGAATGGACATCATGATTCGTGCTGGAGCTCGCCTCGACTTGTACCGCTCAACGGCGATGCTCCCAGGAGAGATCATGTTGTCTCTGCTGAATTCAAGAAAGATGGAGTAGAATCCTGTAGGGGGACGCGAAATTGCAGGCAGGACAACGGAGGCTATGGGCATCGGCGCTCATGAGTGCGTCGACTATCGATTGTAACGAGACCCCCCGCCGACGGAGACTCACCAGCTGTGGGTACGACGAACGGCGAACCTGATTCCGATGCTACTGAAGAATCGCCATGGCGAACCGGCAAGGGTTCGACTGACCAACGTCACGGATAAACACGTCATGTGCGACGCCTTCACAGCCTTTGTCGTGTGGGTCCCGCATGGAGATCTACCCCGCGGCGATAGCTATGTGTCCCACACGTCACAGCAATAGTGAGACAGGCAGGTCCTCGCCTACGACGGAGCGCGAGACCCAGTACTGTTGGAACAGGAGCGGAGGAATTACGAACCATGGCTGGCCGCCCAACCTTCGCCGGTTGAGCGCCCGCCCTATCCGACGCCTACTGGCATCTTACGATAGCCGTGCGACAACTCGAGGGCTACCAGGTCGTTGTCTCAGGATAGCGATGAAGAGTGAACCCACGATCACGACGATGAGGACGTGACCGTAGCAGTATGCAAGGAGAGACCAGGTATCGCTTGCGGGTTCTCGCTCTGTAGCAGATGCTTCTTGTTATCTTCGCGTAACATGTGCGGCGCGACGAAGCCCCCCCGAGGTACTGACGACGTCTCGACTGGTTCGCTAGGTGTCCGACATGGTGCGGGCGATAACCTCGACGACTCGCACGGTGTGCCCGAGGCGGAAAGTGTACACAAGGACGCAGGTGCCGGTCGCGATGCCACGACGAGTGCACCTAGCCAGCCAGGGTTGACGGCACCAGGGCTAAACCCGAGGCGAAGCCATCGCAGACGGGCGACGAAGACCCGCGCACACGGCCGAAACTGTCTGTGGCGTCGGCGACGGGTAACGGTAAAGTCGACACTGTGGCGGCTTTGGAAGCAGTCTACCTCTCCTCGATGACGGTCATGAGTATTGAGGGGGATAGCTATTCGGAGGAAGCCGATACAGTGTACGAACACCCGGAGGTTTTTGCTGGATTAGAGGACAATGATCGGAAGGTGCCGTTCGCGCCCAATACGAGGGAGGTGTCACCGAGAACGCTGAGCGAAGAAACTGACGGTACGGATGACACCGCTGACGACCTTGACGATGTGCCGGGTGATTCGGACGATGTGGCATCGAACATGGCGGGTACCACGATTGGACCATCTCCGATGGGTGATGAAGATCCACGCACTCGCCCTAAAGACATGGAGGCAACAACGACGGACTATGATACGGCGGACGATGTTGGGACAAAATTCCGTGTCGGTACTGACAAGGCGCCAAACAAAGTCCCGAGAGGAGCGAGCGCGGAAGACGGACGACCCTTCGCCAGGGGCATCGGTGGGATCGCCTGCAGCTGCTGAGGTCAATGGAGGGTCCGGCGACGCTCCAGGGGCAAATGCGAGAGATTTACGGAGTGACGAGGCTTTATGGCGAAACTCTTCGCCACATAACATGGTGAGCCGAAGCGGGGAAAGGACGCCGCCGAGGTCACTAGTTGGAACGCCTGCTTCCGCTGAAGCGAATGGTGTATCCGGCGACGCTGCAGGCTCAAGTACGAGCGAGTTGCGGACTGGCGAAGCTTTGGGACGAAACCCATCGCCACATCACATGGTGGAACGAAGTGAGAAAAAGATGTTGGGGAGGCCATCATCAGGATTGCCTGTCATCGCTGAAGCAAATGCCGGGTCAGGCGACGCTCCAGGAGCAAGTCCAAGCGAAGTATCGACTGGTGACGCTCTTGGACGAAGCGAACCTTCGCCATGCGACGAGGTAAGACGATGTCGACATAGGCCGTCGCCGGCTGCGCCAATGGATTCATGGGAGCCATGAAAGGTGTTAGAGTCGCGAACGCCACGTCAGGTGGACCTGCACAGGACTTGCGATCGAGGCAGGACTGGAGCTTGCGGAAGGTCCAGGCTGCCGACGAAGCTTAGTCAAGCATCGCTGGTAATGAAGAACTGCCTGTGGGGCATTGCAGCCCACAGTAGCAGATGAAGAAGGTTACTACGAAGAGATTACGGACGAAGCGTGGGGCGGTGCAGCCCGCGTAAGCAGATGAAAGAAGCTGATGCACCAACACGACTGCACGTTGCATGTGAATCAAGAGACGAAGGAGAAAACGACTACACTACAGTGCGGGGCTCAAGAGAGGAGAAGCTATCGCGAGAAGCGGCGTTATGCTAAAGACGACAGTTACAACGACGTTAAGACTGTATCGATGGTCAGATCTTGTTGGTTGGTAGATTTGCAGAGGAATCGGGCAGCATGGACCCATGCGTCCCGGAGACTACCGAAGTTTTAAGATCAGATAATAATAAACCGTCGCCCGCGGTATCAAGATGTCCGCTCGAATCCTGGTAAGGTGTTACAGGACTGAGCGACGCCCCCGAGCGCGATGAACGGACGTGAAGCTAGTGCGGGTCGGGGAAACATTGGTACCGAGGGTCAAGATAAGCCGCGACGAAGACACGACGTCTGACGGAGCCGACTCGTCGCCGGAACCGTGGACAACCCATACGAGTCGTGAGTAGCTGGAAGCGAACAAGACCAAAGAGCAAGACCTACCGGAGGCGATGGCGGCGAAGCGTAGCCGTCCGGTTGAGAGCGTGAACAACGATGCGACGGGTGAACCTGCTCATGACGAATCAAGGGCAAGAAGCGCCGAGATACTCGCCAAGTTCCGTGGATCGTGTCTTGACGGGGCCAGTTGTGGTATAGCGATTCGCCTTGAAAAGGATCCGGTTCCCGTCACAGCGTGAGTCAATACCCGTCGCCATCGCCTTTCCATGATTCACCGGGTCCGGTTCGACCAATCGGCGCAAGCGCGATGGCTACAGTGACGACGGAGTGTCAGGGTGGTGTGAACCACACGAGATGAAGACATCGACTGGTCGCAGCCGTCGCGATGGGACGCACGGTAAGGTCCGGAGTGAGTTTACTTGATTGTTGTACATGAAGATTAGAGAGCAAAATATTAGCAGGTAGTATAGGCCTTTCGGCTTTAACAATACAGAGCTGAATTTTCCCTGAAGCACACAAGTGTTCAAGCGTCGAGGTAAATACTTACACTTAATAGCTTTGCAAGGTATGCCTACCAGTGACCAGCGACCTTCCTGAAGTTAGCGTTCGTTTCTGGTAAGGCCAAGAGACTAGTAATGGGACTGTGTTTTGGTTATTTCTCTATTTGAGGGAAACTCGGGTATTGGATTCCCGAATTTAGTGGTTTGAGTATTGGAAGTATACTCCTGACGACTTACAGCCTGAGTTAATCTCGGGCACCCCCGTAAAAGAGTCGAAAGAGACTAGGCATCCTTCCGCTGTTGATGCCACAGGGTTAGAGAGAGAGAGGGAGAGAGAGAGAGAGAGAGAGAGAGAGAGAGAGAGAGAGAGAGAGAGGATAGACGTTCAGGCGACGCTCGTGCCTGCTACGTTTGTGTGTGAGGCCTACTTACGCTGACGGTGATCGAGGGAAGCGTCGGCTCAGGGTGCTGGGTCAGATTTGGTCCCTTCAGATTCGCCCATAATATTCGCCGACCCCTGTGGAAGGCGTATTGTTGTGTGCAGAGGCTAGATACGTGTCTAGCGATAGATAGAAATTAGTGATTCCCTACATCACACCTGCCATCCACGAGCTTCGTGGAACGAATCGTCATAGCCGGTGAAGGGACGGTCTACTCGGGGGTCAGTAATGCGGTGATCGAAGTGTTGGCAAAGAGAACGAAGAACCGTGAAAGGCAGTACCTCGTGCTGACGACGGCCTAGAAGACAAGCTGGCGGTCTGCTTCGTCTCTCTTGCCCAACTATGCCGTGCTAATACGAGCTTTCGAGGACGCCGAGAGGACTGAGAAGGGCTGGCCTGCCCTGTGTCACAGTACCCGTTTGGCTGAAGCCAACGCTGCTGTCGACGAAGAGATGTTGCTGTTCTAAGCTCGACCTAGGAGCTATTTGTCGTGGGCTCGAGAGGGACCACGGCGCCTTGGCTCGAGATGCGGAAGGAAGGGTCGGATTTTATTTGTGCGATTTTACATTTTACGAAGCGTGTCCGGATGAGAGGGCGGAGTACCTTTCTGAGGAGGGGAAGTGAGACGCTGGAATAATATATATTGAGAGCTTTTGACGAATCAAGGTTAGTTAACCGAGCGGCCGGAAGCTCTCCTACTTGGATGACGGAGACTTTGGGACTTTCTTTGACTAGTTGCTTCTTGGAAGGCGTCTTCTTCGACGACGGTGGATTGTTGTCCTCGCTTTCGTCGCTCCTGGACGGCTATGATGTTGGCTTCTGCTGGGCTGCAGGAGGCGGCTTGCCCGCAAGTGTCTCGATGGAGCTGTCGCTGTCTCCGTCACTGGAGGACGGCTCGTGCCCTCCGCCGGCCTGAGCGTCGGGGCCCCGAGCTGTGTAGGTGCCGTCCTCATTCTTGAAGGGTGTATAGTTCGGCTGCTTGGGCTCCGAGGGGCGGAGTTTGGGGCCGTCGGAGGCAAATACGTGTCGTCGCGAAGCGCCTTGTGGATGATGATCTGGGGCTGCCTGATTAGAGGGTGGTTAAAAAGCTCCATCCATGGCGAGTGCGCTGGGTCTCCCCACTGCGGACGACTTTGGCGGTTGGAGGTGATGTCTCGACTGATATGGACCAAGGCTCGGTCGTACAGACGCCGAGCATACTCCTTGAGATCGGGGTTGAGCGCCCCCAGCAGAACCATCATGAGAAGAAGATTCTCGAAGCCGTTCTCGTCCAGCCGGTAAGGCTTAAGAGCGTTCTTGATATTCCTATCGTACGCGTCCTCGTCTCGCTTTCGAAGGTCATACAAGTCGGTCAGAGGAGTGCCGGCGAAGTTCTTATCGTCTCTGGATCCTTTACCCAGCGCTCCTCCCCACCACATCAGGTTTCGACGACCAGGGGCTCGATCCTTTCTAGGAATGCGTACCATCCCCAAGTCTCGATGCCCATACTGATCAGCTGATTACGAGCTCGCACGGCGGCTTTCTTCTTCTTCCGACGCTGGGACTGGTCCGTCGGCGATGCTAAGGGAGAGTGTAGGGCCCAGGCGAAGAGCACGGCCCTCCAGGCATGTTAAAACATCCAGTGCGCGAGATGAAAGTTGGGATACGCTGCGGGGTCGTACCACAAGATGCGCCCTGCCCACGGATAGGCCCGTTGGAACACTGTCATCCCGACTGAGGACGCTTTCCAATAGATCTTTTCAAGGTCACGTTGGATTTCTTTGGGGATTTTGGATGCCAGAGCGTGCGGGAAGTAGGTCTGGAGCAGGACGATGGGGGAGCTCGCTGATCCCGCAGCCGCCGCGTCCTTACTTGTCTTCTGCTTCTTGGATCTGGTAGACCTGATGCTACTGGATGGGGAAGCTGGCCGTTTCATGTGGTCATTTAGGTGGGGAAGCACGGTATCGATCCTTCTACCTCTCGCATGCTAAGCAAGCGCTCTACCATTTGAGCTACATCCCCGGATATATATAATGTCGCGCACTGCCTCTTGTAGCTGTAGGATCGGGTAAAACGCGATCGTTTGTGAGTACAGACTTAGCTCGGGAAAGACGCGAAGGTGTGGCCGAATAGGTAAAAAGTAAAGCTTGTTTTTGGAAGCTGTAGGTAGCAGTAGCTACAGAGGAAATCCACGACTGATCAGGCAACACAGGAAGCGGAAGCTACCTTTACTTCGTTCGTAGTGGTGTCACCACTACATACGAAGTAAAGGTGGCGCGCAACCTCCTCTGCCCTCGGGAGTGACCCCTCTTCTGATCCAACCTTCGGTAAGTAATAGCATTCGACCATGACTTCCATCATCGCGTCGTTCATCCGCCAAATGCACCAAAGTATTAGGACAGCGCACGCATCCGCTCTCCGAGATCCGTACCGCCAGGATCTCGAATTCTCGTGTCATCCCGGAGAGGTGCATCCTCTTGTTGACTGCTCAGGCCATGTGGCCCACTCCGAATGAGCCCACTTCAGAAACTGTTACCTTGGCGGGCACAGTCGTAGGAACACCGTTCAGAGGCACCAACACAGTCCCAGCGGGACGCTCAGCCACTCCGACTCGGGACATACTCCCGACTACTCGTCTGGCGTCCTCGGCAGACGTCTACTCGACGGTGTTTCGACCCTGCCATTAGTCTACGCTAAATCCACCCTCGCAGGAGGAGAACTAATCTCGATAGGAATCTCAGGAGGGTCCACTCCACTTACGACATCCTGGTATTCATCGTCGTCGTCGGACATGAGGACCACCTCCTCGACCTCTTCGCTGCGCAATTTCCGCAAGCTGGCTTCCTCGTGCCGTCTCCGAGTCTTGACACCCCGCTTCACGCTAGCTCTAGCGTCTTTCAATACAACTCCCGGGGATACACCTCGGAGTCGACTCTCCAGGTCTCCCAGACGCCACACGTGAGTTCCGAGACCGACTGAGACGATCCCGCAAGTCACAGGCACTCCGTACTCGGTCCACGCAAGATACGCATTGAGCACGTTCAATGCCACAATCGCCCACTCCACCTTGTAGTACAAATTCCAGGAGGTCGTAGGCCGCCATGGGTATGTGTATCCCTAGAGTCACTAGGAGGCACACTGACCATAGAATTACTCGGAGTCCTTCACACACTCGAGCCCACACTGCTGCCGAGGCCTCCAGTAACGCACCGAAGTAGTGGGCCACCGAAGACAAGTCTCGATCATCAGGTGTGGTAAGTAAACGCATAGCGTAGCGTGCCAGGTAGGCTGCATGCATGGCAATGAAGTACTAATCCAAGCTATTGAACCACACACGTAATTAGGGAAACACTGGGTCCACCTTGTCAGTACATATAAGCTAAATATTCGTTGTACTCTTGTAAGTTCTGCTATGAAGTGTAATGCTTTCACAGTGTCTAATACTACAGTATTTGTAGTAACGATAGTGCTAAGTTAGCTTTTCAAGATGGATGCGACTACTTTAGTAAAACCAAACTGCCAGCCAGCGTACGACGCATGTCCTAAAAAAATGTCAACAAAAGTTTGACGAGAAGGAAAACATCCTGATTTTAGTATGATCTGGCACACAATAAGATATGACAAGCATTCGTAACACGGCGGTCTTACGCCAGAAAGTCGTCTCCTATTGGTAAAAATCGACACTGATGACTGCTTCTAGCACGCTGTTATTAACAAATCGACCTCTGACGACCAGGGTTCAGTAGTAGCTATTGATAATAGTAGAGATAACAGTAATAATATGCATATTACTTCTACTGTAGCACTAAGAAAATGGCATTAGCTATTAGTAGCCTTGAAAATGGAGATTAGTAGTGATACTAGCACTAATAGAACTACTATTCTGAGGAAGCCGCGAACCCATTGAAATCTTCCAAGGTCGCACACAACTGCCCCCCCCCCCCCCTTGTATTATCCTCACTTCTACATTCGCATAGCAAAAGCCACAACTGATGCGGTGTGCTAAGATAGACTGCTGCTGGCAAGACATGCCGGAGACGCCCCCGTGTTGTGTGTGCGGCCGCATTGTCCATCATTTGTGCTCTAACAAGCTGTGCACAAAGGACAATGACCTCCGGAACAGGTGACTTGATGCAATGAGCTCCATAAACGCTTCTTTAATGCTAGCATTGAATGGGAGCAGGTTCTGCAGCTCCAAGTGCGTGAAGAAGTTCTTCAACGAAGAGGACGCTGACGTGGAGGAGCTTACGCCCAGCAGCTCGTCTGGAATATCGAAATCTAGTCGAGCCACCGTAATCGACCTTGCACAGGGCGAAGAGGGGCTCGAGGATAAACACGAAGTCCTAAATAGAGTATCAGAAGAGATTACACATGCTCCTCCAGCGAGTTCGTACGATACTGTGTGGAATATAGTGTACAAGCTCGATACCGACGTATCATACAAGAACATGACGTACACCCATATCTGCTTGCTCTGCTTGGAGACGAAGACGTGGAGGGAGTCACTATGTCGGACACGACATGCTAGCAACGCAAAGACGCACCTAGTTTCGGCACACAAAGACCATGCTGAGGCGGTGAAAGTTAGAAACAACGCATGGAGAATGCAAAACGCTTCGCAGTTGATCTGATGCCAACGAAGAACGAGAAGCGCGAAGAACCGAGTGAACCCAGACCTGACGGCGATCAGCCATCCAAACGTCAAAAGAGGTGGTGGAAGCTCCAGCCTACACAAGACCAAATAGCTGGGGTTCCGGCGTAGTATTTCAACTGCCTTTCAAGAAAAGTTTTTTTCGACTGGATCCTTCGTCATGAGTCGTCTGCGCTCTAGGACCGATAATGAACGTGCCCAACGGCAGCTGACTCGTCGCCACAACCGCATGGAGCTCCAGCGCATGGAGGACAGCAAGCATGGTATTTGGTAACCATTTCAGTCTCGTTTGTAGTGATAATAGTCGTGATATTAGTAGTGATAGTGATATCGCCGTCAGGCAAACTTCTAATATATTACTAACCCATATTTTCAAGATCGGGTTATGCATATCACTATCACTACTAATCAAAATTCCCACTACTACCGAACCCTGCTGACGACTAGCACGCTTCCCACATTTCACCCCCATGGCTAGTGCAGCAGTAATTTAAGCATGTACCGTTGCCTCAGTTGTGTAGATAGTCACACGTATCGAGTTAAGCTGTTGACGTGAATATTAGATTCAAGCTTCAGTTGAATCATCACTGTGATCTTGCATGCGCGGATAGAGACCAATCGCGGCCACGAAATGCTACGGTTTGTTAATATTGTATACTGGTGTACTGGCTTCGTGTGGACTCTTATTTGAGTTTTGTGGGGAGTGAAGTGGCAACTTCGCCTTCTGACATATCTTCTTTGTAAAACAAATAGCAGCTTTGTTGCTGGAGGAAAATGAGATTTATGCGAAGTAATGAGACAGATAAGCTTCAGTCTTCTAGCAAGAAGTAAGAGCAAGAAGGCGCAGCTAAAAGTCGCAGAGGAAGATCAGCAAGATGGCAAGTGCTAACAATTGGCATGTTGTGGATGCCCTTCGTGCTTATGTAGCCATTTATACGCGAGGCTAATCGCACTAATACTGCAGCAGCTTCAACGTCGAAAAGACGAAACCATTATTATAATCAGAATGGGCAATTCTTTCATGCAGCTGGGTGACGCCACTGACTGGGATCTACCTAAGTCTATGTTATAAAGCCCGTCGCAGATAGAAATGTAATCAGGTAAATTCGGTCAGTGCCGAGCTTTATAACGCCACCGAGCTGCTTGAGAGGAATTGCCGAGATCTGCCCAAGGTAGATTTTGGGTCAGCGTGGTTTTAGTATATATCTCGCAACCATCGTACAGTCACCGACATTCATGTCAATAAGGGCTCTCACTTTGCACTTGTAGAATCATTCTTCACTGAACAGCGTGACTTAATTGGTTAAAATAGCCATTCTTGTAGAACGAATAATGACTCTTCCATTACCCACCTCGCGAGTTGCGTAATGGGAAAGGCGTTGCAGAATGGATTTGATTGGTGATTCGCTTGCATTTACCCACGCATCCGACGAGCTCGGAGGGAGCTCGACTCCCCCAAAAAAATAGGCGAGCAGTAAAACCTCGCGAGTCGAGCTCGACTCCCCCAAAAAAATAGGCGAGCAGTAAAACCTCGCGAGTCGAGCTCGCAAGGTTTTACTGCTCGCGGAGGTTATCAGCTTTAGAGGGGGAGCTCGAATTTTGCGGCGGCAAAGCTCGTTCTCAAGGTCTCTTATTCGCTAAAAAAAATAAACACAAATCAACTTCTAGGATTGGCCATTTACAAGTTTTACAAGCTGATAGAGCGTGGCCAAGCCCACGGATAGCGCCGAGACCGAGTGTAGTGCAGGCGTGGCCAAGGACGCGTGCGTCGCAAGCCGTGCGAGCGCTGCGAAAAAGAGAAGATAGGGCGTGGCCACGGATAGCGCCGAGACCGAGTGCAGTGCAGGCGTGGCCAAGGACGCGTGCGTCGCAAGCCGCGTGAGCGCTGCGAAAACGAGAAGATAGGGCGTGGTCAAGGCCACGGAGAGCGCCGAGACCGAGTGCAGTGCAGGCGTGACCAAGGACGCGTGCGAGCGCTGTGGATACGACCGGAGAGGGCGGGGCCTAGACCACGGATAGTGCTGAGACCGAGTTCAGCTGATAATTGTTATGACAAGGACGCAAAGTGAGGCCGTGGAGAATGAAGGAGAGCGAGCGTTAGCTCTGGTGGCACCAACATATTGTCAATTCCGTCCAAATTTGCCGTTTGGAGCGGTCGGTCGAGTCACTCACATACAAAGTCCAAGTTATTTGACAACCGCTCCAGCGATTGTAGCTGTCACTTGCCACATGGAATCGTACTTAAGGTGGGAATACTTCGAATATTATGCCGCCGAGCGAAACTCGGAGCAAAACTCCGGAGCGGTTCAATCGGCCGGTCTGGGAATTTAGACTAGAACTCACAATATAAAATAATGCTGCTTATTTCGTAACCCCACTACACGTGTTCTTAGCGCCCACCGAGTTCTGGGTCGTGCTTTGGCCACTCCCACGCTGCTTGTTGGCCATGGCTCAGTTGTTAGGGTGGATCGCATGGTGGATATCTGCCAATACCGTGCCGCTATCACGAGCTCGACTTGAACACCTCACGCATGGAGCGAGCACAACGTTCGATCGCGTGTCTTGTTGTAACGGGGTACATCCCAAGTGTACCCTGGTTACATGAAGAGTGATGTGTCACTCTTTCTGGTACATGGTACATGGTACCAGAGGCTCACTGAGCCAACCATTGGATATCAACATAGCTTCGCTATAGGTGACTTCTAGTTTGTATGAGAGCTCATGCTAAGTTTACCTATAAATACATCAGTCTTTAATCTACTCTTCTAAGTAGCAAACCGTTCCCTTTGAGGCCGGGAACACGTGAACTGACGTTCACTTGAGTAGTAAATACCCGTAATTACTTCCTCTGTGCAAGGTGCTGTGTGACCCCGTCACACTTGGTAGCACATGTAGTCGATCCTACGCCTGCACGGGTAGATTGCACTGCCTGAATCCTCTGTGGTCTCGACGTTTGAGCCACGACGGACCGAAGTGAGTTTCCTCACTTGAACGACTCGCAGTTCGAGTCTGTTCGGAAGATGGGAGGCATCTTTGGGCAAGATGTCCTCCGCAGGTTGGCGGCAGCGACGCCTGCCTAGCAACACGAGCGCGTGCTCGCGTTTGAGACCTACGAGCGTGGTCTCATCGCGCACGTCCGCGGGAGCTTGGAGGCTTTGATGACCGCTTCCCAGGCAACCAGGCCTAAGCCGATAAGGCTGAGGGTCCCCGCGTTCGAGGGGAAGGAAGGGGAGAGCCTTCATCCTGGGTCCGGGAGGTTGAGATCGCCATGAAGGCGGGCCTCATCTCGGACGAGCCCCTTCGGGTGGCTTTTGCCCTGTCCAACCTTGGTGGACGTGCCAAGCACTGGGCATACACCAGAGAGACGACGTCTCCTGGATGCTTCGCAGCTGTGTGATCCGTTGCGCGCCACCTTCCTGCCGGCGAACAACGAGTCCGGCCTGCGCTCGCGCTTTCTCGCCTGTAAGCAGGAGGGCGCGCGCTGCACGTGTACGTGCAAGAGATACGCACGTTGGTGGCTTCGCTAGCTGGGAGTCCCCTCCCTGAAGACATTAAGACAACAGTCTTCATGGACGGCCTGACGGTCGGTCCTGCACGCACGCAACTATTTCGCGTGCATGCGACCAAAATGGAGGAGGCGTTTCGAATCGCCCTCCAAGAGGAGTACAGTCACCAGCAGGCTGGTACTTCTCGGGAAGTGGAGCACCGTGGTGCGACCAGACTGGTGTTCCTATGGGAACGGAGCAGAACCATAATGATGCTCCTGCTCCTGCTGTTGCGCAGCCCGTAAACACCGGTGCGAACAGCGAGCCTGAGCCCATGGACTTATGCTCAGTCGAGAGCTTGGTCCGCTGCTCCAGGTGCGGCGGACATGGACACTACCAGCGTGTATGTCCCTCACCAGTCTTCGGGAAGTAGACAGCCCGTGGACCCGAGCGCCGGTGGCGCAGGCCACGGTCAGGTGGGAGAGGGATCCCCAGCCACCAGTAGAGGCGGTATGCCCTACCCAAGAGCGCTGAGTCCTCGCGATGGGTGTGCAGGTTGTGCGCACCACGAGACTTAGCCCAGAGAGACATGGTTCTCTAAAACCGGTGAAGGGCAGTGGCGGACTGCTCGTAGTACACGTTGTGTACGGGGGTACGGCACCCCTTGAACGTTTGTTAAGTTTTGGTGCGTTGACACGCCGCCGGAATGTCGCTTGGCATAGCGACACTTGACTGCGCTCTACGTCAGAGTGGCAGTCGTGGGCTGGTCCTTGGTGGACTAGCCTTTGGTACGGTGAAGGAAGTACCGATGGTCCTCGACGGACCTGAACGTTTGCGTTCGATGAACTCGCGCACCACGGTGCCGCTCGCAGTTCTCGCCATGAACAATTTGGCTGTGCCGAACACAAGGCATAGACCCGGACATTTGGTGTGGCAAGGCTGCGATAGCTTGCCCGCCCAGGCCTATGACGGAGCATTGGTGAGTCATGTTCTCACCTCCGTCATGCCTTGGGCGTCTGAAAGAGACCGCCAGGACGCAGTAGCGTCAAGGAGTTGTCGGTTCGCTGACAGCTCCACGTACAACAAGGCCATACCCCGCTGCGGCAATGCCGTGGGCATGGGTCTTTTGCCGGGCGTGTGGACCTGCTACGCCAGCAGCGTCCAAAGCCGAAGGTCGTCGCGCCGTATGGGCTTCGACAGTGGTTATGCCTATTAGCGCTAACCAGGTGGGTAACTTAGGTCCACACATAGTCGCCCAGACTATAACTGAAGAGGAAGACGCTGGATGCGCTTCCTGTGTGGGTAACACAATTCCACACACGGTCGCCCATACCTTAACTGAAGAGGAAAGACGCGGTTTTCGCTTCCTGTGTGGGTAACATAGTTCCACACGAGGTCTTTAGTACCTCTGATGTCGCCATTGAGACATCACACGACGTGGGTAACGGAGTTCCGCGTCACGGCCGCCGTCGACGACGCCGTCACCGCCGTAAGTCGAGTCTGACCCTTGTTCAGGCTGACGTCGCCCCAAGCCACTCGGAGTCCAGGGCCCGGACTCCTTCGACACGGCCGGCCGAAGGGTGTTATCACATCTTCGACGGCGTGACCGGTCTTCCAAGATGCGGTCTGCGACTCGCATCGGAAGTGTACGTGTCACTGCGGCAATGCCGGTGGGCATAATCTTCTGTCCGATGTGTTTGGGTCTGCCACGTCAGCAAATCCCAACACCGAAGGTCGTCGCGCCGTACGGGCTTCGACAGTGGTGATGCCGAATGGCACTAACCACGGTGGGTAACAGAGCTCCACATCCAAGGCGGGTAACATAGTTCCGCACCGAGCCAATGGCTCCAAGTGGTGAGGTTAATGGGACCTCACCAGACGTGGGTAACTTGTTCCACGTCAAGTCACGCAGACTCAAACTGCTTAGAAATGTGACCACCAGTAAGCCCACTAGGAGAAGAGAGTCTCTCCAGGAAGAGACCGACCCCAAAGCTCTCCTTGGGAGGTCAATACCCTCTCGGGTGGATAGCAGCTCCCTGGTCGGCGGGTGTCGCCACCGGACCCCCACGCATACGCTGGGCAGCATGGAAGTCCTCCTGCTGCTGGTCGAGATCGCTCGTGATCTCCCGGGTCTCATCAACGACACCCTTTTCCTCTTCATCTGAAGAGCCGAAGATATCGTGGTAGGATTCACTGGTCTCCTGCTCTTCACGGAGCAGAGACTTCGAAGCCATGCGCTTCTTGGAGGTCTTGGCCACCTTGGCTGCTGCTATAGCTTGCGCCTTGGCTCACAGCCGTGTCACCCTGCCTCGGAAGCTACCGGAGTAGCCTCCTTCAGTGCAGAGGTTTTGACGAGAGACTCAACGGTCTCACGTCTAAGTGGGGGAGAGGCTCGGAAATACGTTTTCTCCCTGGTCTTGCACAAAGCAGACAGCCGTCGTGCTCGCCTGTGGCTATCACACGCCACGAGAGACCCAATGGCCTCAAGTTTAAGTGGGGGAGAGGCTCGGAAATGCTTTTCCTCCCAGGTCTCGGAGATAAGACCAATCTTCTAAGAAGGCAAGTGTCGGTGGACATCGACTGCAGGCTGAATACGATCAGCCGGGTTGAGAGCCGCGATGGCTCTAACCAAATCAAGACGCACAAAGTACTCTGGCCAAAACGGTAGAGGAATTATGAACATGTTACAGTTAGGGACCTAGTTCCTATCACTAACATTGTTCGCGTGGTGGTGGGCACCACGGGCGCTAGACACCTTCACTAAGCTAAAAAGGTATCAGCAGAGGTTGCAGACGCAACCACAATAGGAAGCAAGCGCGGACCTGGTGCATCGCTGCTCAGGTCCCTTGGTCATAAATGACCAGACGAGTAGGGCGAACGAGCGCCTCGCTCAGTCGTACGGCCGCTGTCGTGTACGTAGTACACAGCGCGCCAGGTGTAGGGGGCCGTGACCCTGTACACATCCATGGCCATGACGGCCTGTCGAGCAGGGTGAACGGAAGTATCACCCGCACGCAAGGCGATTGCTGTACGTGATTTACGCAACGCGCCGGATATAATGGTCGATGGAGCCATGACCCGTGTGTTGTGCACGAGGGCACACACAACTGACCAGGTATCGGTCGAGGCAACGCACGCAGTTGCAACTGGCGCCGCGCCGAGTATGGCGCCGTGGTGGTAGCTGCTTGCACCACCGTGGGTTTAGTACTGCACGGGTACTTGGCGTCAATGCCGGACGCCAACGCCGCAGTGGCATGGTGCTGGGATGCGTCCCATCTGCGGTTGAGTACCATCGTGGTACACGGTGTCGCTTGCAGACAACAACGCCGCTGTGGTATAGTGGTATGGTGGCAGTATGCCCCGCCACGATTGGGTGCCGTAAAGGTACATGGTGTCGATGTGAGGCACCTATGCGTCGTTGGTATGATGACCAAGACGCGGGGCGTAGCATGGAAGAAGCAACGCCCGCAAGGATGAGCCCTTGTATAGAGAAGGCATCGCCCGAGGCGAGCTTAGAGCTCCCTCCGTTGTTGGGCAGGTGTGGCCCTTATCGGTGTTGTCCCTTGCGGGAGACACCGTGCTCCGGACGCGTTCGCGAGGACTGTCGTGTCCTCCGGTGCGAACTGTGGGCGAATGCCACACGTTCGGATGCTATTGCATCCCGCGCCAAAGCGCTGTGCGCGCTATAGCGCAGGAGCTAAGGCAGCTCTGAGTGTCAGCTTTGCGGCCAACACAGTTGTGAGAGTGGGGACGCAGGGCCCAGTGTGCTTTGTGAGCACAAGTCACTGTGGGCGTGACTGAGAGCCGCGCCAGCCGTGTGGCAGCTCAGTGTGAGAATTGCACCTTTCACTGTTTTAGTTCTCTCACTTCTGATTGGAGAATCAGTTGTGATTGGAGAATCAGGTGATTCTCAGCTAAGTGGGGGAGGATGTAACGGGGTACATCCCAAGTGTACCCTGGTTACATGAAGAGTGATGTGTCACTCTTTCTGGTACATGGTACATGGTACCAGAGGCTCACTGAGCCAACCATTGGATATCAACATAGCTTCGCTATAGGTGACTTCTAGTTTGTATGAGAGCTCATGCTAAGTTTACCTATAAATACATCAGTCTTTAATCTACTCTTCTAAGTAGCAAACCGTTCCCTTTGAGGCCGGGAACACGTGAACTGACGTTCACTTGGGTAGTAAATACCCGTAATTACTTCCTCTGTGCAAGGTGCTGTGTGACCCCGTCACACTTGTGGTCGCTGCTTTCGTACTTAATGGCGCGAGCAATAAAACCTTATTTTTCGAGCTCGTACAAAATGCGGCGAGTCCGCAAATCAAGGTTTTACTGCTCGTCCGATGCGTGCATTTACCTTCGAATAGATACACATGATTGGCTAAATAGCTGTTGTGGATTGGCCTTGTAGAATCGCACGTCTTTGCAACGAAGTAGGTCAAAACGTTTCTGGCTTGTGATTGGCTCTTTGCCATTCTTTAAGGATGGTCTGCAAAAGCTACGTGAGAACCCTTAATATACCATTAGTAAACTGAACCAACGGGATGCCTGGAGATGAACACAACTCACAGTGAGATAGAGAAACAACTATGCCTAGAAATGTTGCTGCAAGAGGCGCTGGCGAAGCATACCTCAACACTCGGTCTGAGTACAGTGGGCAACTGTAACACACAGGTTTTCATCTTGACGAAAAATCGACTTATTTTCATCCAATCATATCGACTTAAGATTCCGTTACTTCTCGAGTCAAATGAGTTGCCTTCTGGTCCGCCAAAATGCCTCCCAGTTCCTACGTCTCTTTTAATCATGACTGCATTTTCTGCTAGAGTGGCGGAGGAACGTACCGGTACTTTTCTACATCTGTGTAGGTGTGGATGAAATGGGGTGAGTCGTGTTGATAACTCAGGAATCCTGTGTTACACAGATTTGCAACATGATCCTGACTCAGGAATTCTATGTTGATGCAAGACAAAGTAAAAAATCGCTTACATGCGTGGTTGGACCGTCCTATTACAGCAGTGGTCTGCGCTCGCTGCTGGAGCTGCAGCGGTTGTTATAGGCGCGGATGCCAACGAAAGCGGTACCAATCACCACAACGGCCGCGACAGCAATGCCTGCAATAGACCAGGTCGACAGACCCTCGCTGCTTGATACTCCGCTAGGGGCACTCGCCACTACAGCCCCCGAGGTCGCCGGGATGCATTTGGTCTTGGCAAGCTTGCTGAACCATTTAGCAGCCGGACGCGGGATGCGCTCAAGCTCTGTGGGCTTCGCCAAGACGTACTCCTTGGATCCGGTCTGGGACGTGAAGTTGACGTAGTAAAGCCCGAAGCGCGGCTCGAACGAGCCCCATTCGTAGTTGTCCAGGTACGACCACGCAGTGTAGCCGATGACCTTGATCTTTTCCTCCGTCACAGCCTTGTAGACCTGCTCCATGTAGTTCGTGTAGTACCACATCTGATCTTCTGCGCCGTCAGCCTCAGCATTGCCGCACCAACCGTTCTCTGTCAGCAGCACATCGGCCGACGGGTCGTGCGCGCTCACCCACTTCATCAGAGCCAGATATCCGGGAGGGTATGCCGTGAACCATCCGCAGTTGCGGTTACCGTGGCGGTCCATGCTAGAGAGACGCGCGCCCTCGGGAGCACGGGTGTCATCCACGCCCTTGTCCTTCTCCCAGCCGAGCGTGAGCTGATCACAGCTACGCTTTGACGTCGGTGAGTCGCAGTCCGTCACGGACTTGGATGCATAGTGGTTGATCATAAACAGATCGTATGACCCCTTGAGGATCTCGGACTCTTGCGCAGTGAATCGAGGCAGGCGGTCGCCGACCACCTCGCGCATGACGGCTGGGTAGTCGCCAGAAATCATGGGCTGCAGGAACCAACCGTAGTCGAACTGCAGCGCTCGCTCAGCGGCAGCAACGTCCTTGGGGTTGGAGGGGTCAAGCGGGAACATCATGTGTGCCACCAACACGATACCGATGCGAGCGGTGCGGCGCACAATGCTGTTGTTACGGAATTCACGGAACTTTTGCACCGCTAGAGCGTGGGCACGCAGCAGGTTGTGGGTCACAATGTATGTGTTGGTCTCGGACCCAGTAAAGCCGGGGGCGTGCACACCGGTACCGTAGCCCTGCGTGACGAACGAGTACGGCTCGTTGAAAGTCGTCCAGTAGTCGAGTTTCTGGCCGAATTCCTGGAACATGAGCGCGGCGAAGTCGACGTAGTGGCCGATAATGTCCGAGCTGAGCCAGCCCGCGGGGGAAAGCTCCGTCTGCAGAGCCGACGGCAGATCCCAATGGTAGATGGTCAGAATTGGCGTGAGGTTGTTCTTGGCCATCTCGTCAATGAGGTCGTGGTAGAAGGCAATGCCGGAGGGGTTGGGCACCATGCGGCGCTTCGCCGGGTTCCACGTCATGACACGCGACCAGGAGATGGAGAAGCGGAAGGACTGCAGACCGTCGTCGGCCATCATCTTGAGGTCGCTCGGGTAGCGATGGTAAAAGTCGTCGGCCACGTTGGCGCAGGACAGACCAGGCTTCTCTCGGCAGAAGTCGTCCCAGATACTAGACGTGCGACCTCCCTCCATGTAGGCGCCTTCCACTTGATACGAGGCGGTGGCCGAGCCGAACATGAAGTCCTTATCGAAGCAGCGCTCCTCGGCAGCTGCGGGGGTCAGCAGGGCGGCAACGGCAGCCACGGCACATGGCAACAGACGCAGCAAGTTCATTGCGACCGAGCTCTTCCAGAGATCTAACTTATCTGCGCAGGACCCGGAAAGTCGGCGACTGCGGTCGAACCGCTTGCCACTACGCACTTCAAGCAGCTATATTACCACAAGAGGGTCCTTGAACTTGGTTCTTGTATTGCTGGTACGCATTGCGCATCTTTCTGTGGACCACACGATCCACGCAACAATGTTGAGCCTCCATCATCAGGAGCGAGTGAGCAAACGTTTAGCAGTACATGTGTCAATGTTTTCTGGACGGGAGGGACTGAGCCTCAGTCTGAGGGGGATAGCATTACGGTTCATTATTAATAATAATCTGAGAGCATGTCGACGAATTCAATACATGTACATGAGATCGGGATGGAGTGTCGATTTGGATTGTTGCAACTTCAGAACGGGCTTCACCAATTTTGAGCACATCGCTACACGTACTTCGAAGTAATTTGGAGTCCAATTCCGCTGCTTCATCATCAGAGATCAGTGGTTGCACTAAGGCAAATCGTTAGGAGTGCATCGTGGCAGTTGAAGTACATGCACCCACGCATCAAAGCTCGTTTTCACTTTTCAGTTCTCTTTGCGAACGCCGAAGTCTGAACAGATAGAGGTCAAAACAACACGGCCTTGGTGCCCGCCGATATCTACGGCTACTGCGAAGACAATGGATGATTTTCTTTAACCTCTTGTTGCTGAACAGCAAACGCGCTTACTATGAAAACGCGGATTAAGTGGCCGTCACGCGCTGCAGCATCACTTGGTGTGTGCGAGGGGAAAGCATGTCTTCGGCGTGCAAAGAGTAGGTGGGAGGAACCGTAAACTTGCGACGGTCTGGAGTTTGCAGTTCCATGCGATCGAAGCGGAATGTCGCTGACACAGAGGGAACCAAAGGAAAGCAAAACTGCACTGGGAACCCGTCCGTCAGCGCCTTTTTATACATGTATCCGTACAGACAATGTTAGCATTAAAGTATTCCGTTTGTAAGTGGCGTCGTACCGCTGAGAAGAACTCTTGCACACTCTCAAATGCGCTCGTGGTTTTCGAGAGTACCTCGATCACGGGGAGGAATTCCGACACCTGCACAGAATATGACAACATGTCGGTCAAGGCAAATCCAGAATTGTAGAGGTACTGTACTTACGCTGAGGGGGAATCGGTCGCTCATGTAGACAGTTGCAGGAAACGACTTTGTAATCTTGTGGCATGAAGGTTGAGTGTGTACCATGGTGCAACGACGAGGGTGCAGAGCACGTAGCGAGGGTAAGCTCTCAATCGACACTCCGAACCAGTCTTCGAATGTCATTTCCTCTTCTTTGGCGCTTGTCTGCGTATCCCAGTCGTCAATTCCAGTGGAGTCTCTTTCTGCTACAGGGCCAACAGCAAACCTCAGCCTTTTCGGCCTCCATCCAAAGCAACCATTAAAATTCCCAACAGTTGAATCACGTAATAGATAACTTACCGAATCACGGAGTATGAGTTGTCCCAAGTGACAACAAGCGTGCCTGTGCTAGTAGCCTTGAATGAACCGGTCTGCTCCTTCAAATGGGCCTGGGTGCGTTGCAAAGGAACAATTTCGTCCCAAGTGTCTCCGTTGTTCTCTTTGAGAAAGCGAACGCCAAAGTTGATGTCACGCTTCTCAGTTGAGAATTTCCACGTAACCTCCTCATCTCTCCCCAGCTCCAGCGACACAACGTGGTTCGACTTGGGATCGACAACCACCTCGGTATAGTGCTCTGCAACTCCAGTCGCTTCGGTCAGCAAGGAGACAGCATCACACGCAGCAGGCTATAAAGTACAAAACAGCGGTTTTATAGATGGTAAGAAGTATAATTCCTATTGCATTTCACGTACTTGCTCTTCCATTGATTTGGGAGGTGGGTGCTTTGGGTTGTGCGGCTTACGATAGCGAAGCGATGCCTCAACACCGATCATATCAACGACACGAGTGTCTTTCCAACAACCGATGTCTTGGATCATTGGAGCAGAAGAAAACCAAGCGCATTTCTTCTCGAAAACAACGTTAGCTGCGTCGAAATCGGTCGTAACAATTGACGTGGTCATCAAGAAGTGCACCATCTGGTCCAAATCGAGCTCTGTCAGCTCCGTGTCCAGCTTCAGTAAATCGGTGCAAGTCTCTGCCTCGTTGTCCAAACACAGGAACTTGCCTTCAGAGCCTAAAAGCAAAAAAGACAAGTCTCCTCGGTCCCACTTGCCTTTCTCGAACCCTACCAAGGTGACATCGAAGCGGATATCCTGGGCTGCTTTCCAGATCTTCACCGTGTCCGATGGCAGCCAGCGAGAGACTCCAGGGACCCAAGTGGAAACATCGACGTGCATCTCACAGTAAAAATCTGGGACTTCGGCCAGGCGGGGACAAATGTCGTCAATCTTCTTCTGCAGCAGTGCAGGTGCTTGCTCTTTCTCTTGGTATAGACAGCAAAAGTGTGGTAAGTCTGCAGTATCATCGTATTTCACCAGAAATTGAAACTTACCTCTGCGAATGAGAAGCCGCATTATCTCTTCGTTTTCAGACACTATGGCGTGGTGAATGGCCTTCCAGCCTTCCGTATCACGTGAGCGAACACGTGCACCGGCGTCCTACGAGAAGATCCAGCTAGTCAGTACTATTATTCTTTAGTAAATTACTAGTAGCAATGGCACTGCGAGGATCAGATGAACTTTTACCAGCAAAGCCTTGACGATTGCTGTGGAGTTTCGGTGAGCGAACTTCAGCGCCAGATGCAGAGCGCGATTGCCTCGCGCGTCTCGCGTCTCTAGCGCCCTTTGACCGCCAGTCTGTAGACATTCCCGTATCTGCTGCAAGTTCCCATTCTGTACGCACCACACAGAAGTTAATGCCTGTATCGACAAGATAACTGCTGTCAGCACAATAGAGACTGACCCAGAGAGCTATCTGAAGCGGGGTGGGCGGCGGGCTGGTCATGTGATGCCCATTGTCTACTGCATTAGAACAGCCCTTCTTCATCGTAAGACGTTGGCTGCGAAGAAAACTCGATACTGAGGAGCTTGACTGGGACGAGCCTTGATGTTGAGCCTTTTCTTTAGAATGCTGCCATCCCTCTCATTAAGAATCTTCGCGCTGACAGCATTCTGCTAAGGCGGGGTACCCAAACCTGAAAACTATGTGTGGCATTGTCGTCGCCGCAGTGGCGGTGGTTGTCGCCACTATCTCTGATATTCGCGCAGTCGTGCCAACAGCGAGAATGTCGTGCACGTTAACTAGTGAGGATGCGTGGCTGCAGGCTGAGCGATGGTAACAAACAGTGCGAGTAAGGAGTTAATAATACGAAGTAAGAGTTTCTGATGTTCAGTGATATTTTCATCAAGTAAAGACTGCACACGTTTCGTTTAACAAGTTGAAGTGATTTGAAGATCGGACGGATAGCATGCGGTATGCTTTGTTAGCGACTGGTTAAGTTGGGACTTGATTGTCGATGTAAGGTAGCAAGTTCGCAGTTAAGTTGGTTAGTGTGTTCGTTTTGTACTTTTATACGGTATCGTGTTTTGCTATGTTGTTTCATGCTGTCACTTGCTTATCTGTATGAGTTCTTTCGAGCGACTCGCTCTATGTCTGCATGATGTTTTGTTGTCGGTATCACCTTGACCTCGTAAGCCCTCACGCGGAAAGGCAAGTCGGACGCACAACTCTCGAGACTACGAGATAGTAGAGCATTTCACTTGGATCCATGGCGTATTCCCTCACCCTGCCGGTGTTGCTGCCGCAACAATGACTGTCGACCCTTGCGCATAACGTGAATGACAGCGTATACTGATGATCCGAGCTCTGAATTGTTCAAACTTGCTTGCTCTAGCACGGTGCGGAAGCTCATACTCGGCAAGGATGTGGATGTTGCCAGTCTCTGTGCAACTTGGTTTTCTTCATCTCTTCGTCGGCGCACCAGGATTTGCAACTTTTGTTGGCTTAATCGCAAAAGCAGCTTGAGGTCTCGCGTACGGATATCACTCTGAAGCTGATGCATTTCAAGCATTGAGATCGTCAAGACCGATAAAGAAGATATATATAACACTTCACAACAGTACCTCTTCTACGTCAAAAAAGTCATGTTGCATGAGTGCGTCCTCGACGCCAGGATACACCGCTTTGCAAAGGTAGAAAATAATGTATCAGACACCATGGCATCACCGATCGAACAAGGACGTACTCAGTTGAAGAAGTTGTTTGAGTTCTCTTGTAGCACAGTTCTCGGTATCCAGTATTTTTTCGGAAAGACTTACCAAGCGCTGCAACTCCTGATGAGACTTTTCGAGGTCACTTATAGAGGCTATGCCTTTCGCGATCCCACCAAGCGCTGTTTCTCTTAAAACCTCTTCCTGGTAGGCACGATTGGATGCAGTATTAACGACGTGCTCATAGAACGTCTTGATAGAGTGCGGCAAGTGTCTCGATGATAATTCCTTCGATGACAGTAACTATTAGTCTGCGCAGCTATTGACAGTAAAGTAAGGCATTACGACAATCAGTGTACCTCTAGAAGCGAGTTTGCTGTCTGAATGACGCGCTTTGTTTTATCGACAAGCGAGTCGGTTTCCGCTGTGAGCATTGCTTCTTTCATACGGCTTTCATTTGGCGTGTACTGCATCGATTCGTCGACTTCGATAAAGCGCTAACAAAACAATAATTAGAAAGGTCGAATTAACCAAAATCTGTCATGAGAGCAAACCTGGACAGATGCATGCCACATGCAAAAATTGGTGTCGTTTTGATTGTCTTGGACCCCTTGCGAGCTCATACATGAGCGCCACATACAGGATGGGCCAAGTAGCTCAAGAATATTGGAATCTGGTACTGCTTTGAACTGCCGCGCAGATCTAAGTAGGGTAGAAGAAACTTCGCACTGGCAAAAAATATGGGTGGAGGTTAGCGCTTCGGATGCAAATGAACTCTCTTATTCCTATACATGTACTCACCTCGACGAAAACAAAATCTGCATCTCTGAAACCCTGGAGCTCATCTGAATCATCTTGCTCTCTTGTGTATTTGCTCTGATTCCAGCATTCGCTCTGTTTCCATAATCCTCGAAAATTCTTGATAACACAAAACCGAGCACCATCTACATGTAGCTGGTTCGAATCCGTTTGCCGACTTGGTAGTAACGTATTCACCGCATCTGACAGTGCCAAGCTTGTTAACTGCTGATTAGAACCCGAATCAGGTGTTAGCCCATGTCGTCCTCGAGCGACATAAACCAATAGGAGCTCGTGAATCGCACGATCATTCAATGGGAGCATGGATACTTTCGAAGGAGGCACGACAGCTTCGTCATGACGCTCGCTTTCTCTTAGGCAAGTGATCACTGGAACGTAAAGCGTTGTAAGACATCCTCCACCAAAGAGTGCACTCGGATAGCTGTTGTAAGGTAGCACTCAAAAGGTTAGAAGACTAGAATGAGGTGACAGAAATCACGAGACAACGCATGGAAAATATCGTACAGTTTTCTCAGGGCGGCGACGTCTACTTCCGGCATCAATGTGAGAAAACACGTGGAATAGTAGAGTGTCTGCACGAGTTGGAGTACTGATGCACGAGCAAATACTCTGGGGTCCTGTGGTCTGCTTGGAGTATCGTCACCAGGTTGCATCTTTCGCGTGGCAAAGATTGTATCTGCAGAATAACCCTCCTTTCGATCACGAGAGCGCTCTAAAATCGCACTTATCTGTCGAAGAGATCGCCGAGCAGATGCCAGTGCGGCATGAGATGTCGATGACACATCTTCCGAAACAGCACTGGTAGCATAGTTTTGCATAATTGTTGCGAACTTCTGCTCGTACTCAGCAATATCAAAATAAATATTACAGTCTGCAACGCTGATCTGTTGCAACCAGTCTCTTCCGCTAGTAACGTCGTTAGGAAATGAGCCCTGTGAATGGTACTGCGTTGGCAGCATCCACCGAATGGAAATGGAGCTCAGCGGGACATCACACGCTGTAACAGGAAACTGCGGCGTTGCTTCTGAAGCCAATTGTCGAAATACCGAGCAGGTTCCATCACAAGTAAAAAAGTTTGACTTTGCTGTAGCATCTCTAGACGATGGAAGCCGACGGATTCGACGGGTAGATGTTGAAGATATTACTCTTCGAGGTTTTGAGGGGTTCGACCGGCTCATCATTTGTTCTAGTACTTCTGTCCACATGTCCGATACAGACACACCAAATTGCAGGGAAGGTGCTAGTCTGCTGCTTTTTTTGGCTCGATGGGCTGGTATTGCTCTGCGCAGTGATACGACGGATCGTACTGTCAACTCTTGTCCCTTTTCCATTGCGGGGCCATGCTCTTGAAACACCCTGTGCAGAATAGTACTCACCGACGCCTTGATTTTCCTTGCTTGCTTTGTCGAGTGGAAAGAGTTGTCACTACAGTCGTGTGAAGGTCCCGGGATCATCAGTGAAGCATTGAGATCTCCAGCCCAATCCTGCTGTAACCGAGATAGAAATAATTGCCATTCGTAGCGACGAAGCGTGTCTTCCACCTAAAGTAGCGGACACACAGAACATAGCATCAGTGGCGTCAGCTCGTAATGTGGGATCATCTTCAACATGGACTACAGGTTTGACAATTTACCATACTTTCAGACTCCTCCGTGGTGTCTGCGGCTACAGCGTCCATGCGTATCAGCGCCTTCTTCATCTCTGCAATGCACTCATACAACAGCGTCTGTCCACAGGACGCGTTAGACATCTGCACTGAGATCCTACTACTCGATATACAACATTGAACCTGCAGTCTGACCGACGCCTTGGCATGGGTCTCAGCCAAGAACAACTGGAACTTGTGGTCGTGCGCTGAGATTTCTAGCAGAGCCGCGTCGCGTTCAGCCGCCGCTACAGCGTTCAGTCGCTGCTTCTGCCTCCGTTTAACCTCTCGCGTCCTTCTCACCTCGACTCGTTTACGCCTCAGCATCGTCAGTTTGTTAGCGCTTGCATTGTGTCGAATTTCCTGTATGATGCAGCGGTGGACCGTTGGGTCAGAAGTCGTAAGTGACGTCAGCAGCGTATCTGATGCGGTTTGTGATGAAGCAGTGAGAGGAGTCCGAAAGCCTGGCGAATTGACGCTTTCGATCGAGGATACGTGGACGGCAAGACGATCACGCAGGGCATCGAAAAGCGCCGGGAAGACGCCGCTCGGCGGGGGCATGCAGATCGGATCTTGAACAGTCGTAGACCGACCTTACAGAAGTGCATTGGCCAACAAAAATGTCGGCCTTATTGTCATTGTGCTGAAAAACTTACAAGCCCTCTGAGATCCAGACGCACCTCCAGGCAAACTTTGTCGGCCTAGCAAAATGTATATTACCGTAAACTCATTGTGCATCGCCGGTTTGCGCTACCGGTACCTACTTCTTTGCTGTAGTCCGAATGGACGACGAGCATAGTACGCCCAGCCAAGGCAAAGTGTTAGCAAGCGGGCGGCGTGCGCAGCGGAGCCCGTAAGTCATGGGCCAAACTACATGTAACACGAAGCCCTGAGATACACAACTGAGTCCCTTGCACAAGTCGGCATCGCCCACGTGGCTTATCCGTAACTGTGCTATATATATATATATCCATGTACCGGTACAGGATCATACAGCAAAAACGCCCACACCGACATGACGATTTACAATTTGTAAATTGCAAAAGGCTAATGTCACAATCCTAATACATTCTAAACTTTACTGGCACCGAATGCCACTGCTGCCATGAAAATTTATTATTAATATTACCAGGTGTGCATAGTGGCCTCTGGAGCACAATTTTTTCTTTTTTTTCTGCTGGAAGCGTGTCATGGTCGTCAGCTCAGCCGCTTGCGATCTTTTGTTTGACTTGGTTTTTGTGTGGACGAAGTCCGCACTTACCAGTGGCCTCCCATTCTTCGTTTGAGCGACGCGAGCGCAAACAACGGGGAAGACAGCGACCGAAGTGACCAGCAGCGGCAAGCCATCGACTGATAGTGAACTTCAGGACAGAAACAGACACAGAGAGCGACCACTGAGCGACGACAAAGACCCCAAACACTCTTCTAACCCGTGTTTTGTGTCGGAAAGGGCCTCCTCTGCGAGTGGAGTGCTCTTTCTCGGGCAACTAACCGCCTCTTCCCGCCCAGGGTTGAGCGCCTTGTGTATTGATTGTGTCTGTGTTTCATTCACTAAGAGGTGGATCGATCTTTCCTTCGGCTTCCATTGTGTAGCTGGGAGTCTGCATCGATTCGATTTCGTTGCATTTCATTTCCTAAGTAAAACAAAAACACAAAAAACTAACCCCAGAAAAACAGAAAGAGAAACAGTAAAACAAACAGAAAAAGTAGTGCATTTAGTCTAGTTCAAGCAGTAAGGATGGCAAGAAACGAGAGAAACATCCGAGAGAAGAAAGGAGGCAAGTGGAACGGCATGTCACGCGCTGGTCTCATCGCGTGCATCTGGAGTTTCTGGGCGTTGGAGGTCTCATCAGCGCCCACGATGGTCAAGTCCTGGACTCGTGACGACGCAGATGCGACGACGGTCAACTGCTCAGCACTTTCGCCGCCCCCGGACACTCCGTTCTGGGAGGCGATGGACCGATGCTACGACTGCGCCGCGGTGCCGTCGTGCGGTTTCTGCCGATCCACGCTCACATGCGTACCCGGCAACCTCCACGGACCGTTCGCTCGGTACCAGATCTGGTGTAGCGATTGGATCCCTGAGGCCGCGGCCTGTCCTGTCAACCCGCAGTGCAACACTGTCACCGACTGCGGTAGCTGTGCCGCGTCGGATGAATGTGTGTGGTGTGCGTCCGATGCATCGTGCATGGCGACGGAAGAGGGCTACGGCTCTGGGTGCAAGGCGCTCGTCAGCGACGCGCCATGCCCCACGGTGATTGTTCCAGGTATATATATATATGAGTTGAGGGTTGTGTTGCATTAGTGGCAGTGTGTCTAACGTACTTTTGTATTCCAGAGACGATCATTGTTGGCGATGTCATCATCCACCAGGAACCGCCAAACGTACGCAGGGGGGTCGTTGTGACGGGTGTTACCCAACACTCGATAAACTACTCCTTTGTCGTGAACCAATCTACTGTAGCCGTGCAGTCAGGCGGCGCCATCACGCTGCGTGGTGGTGATGACAATAGATTCAATACTGCCGGCGGTAACGTGACGGTTGCTGCTGGTAACGGAGTGCATCAGAACCGTGGACGTGGCGGCGTTGTCACGATTTCCGGAGGTGATGGGCTTGGTATCCAGAACTTTGATAACTCGATCACGGGAGGCGCTGTGATAGTATCAGGTGGAATGTCGAAGGTCGGGACCGGTGGTAGCATCGATGTGACTGGTGGAGTAGGTGCAACAACCGGTGGATCAATCAATCTTACTTCCGGCCCGAGCTCTGCCTCGACTAGTGGCAGTGTTACGATTAAGACAGCGGGCGTCGTGACCAAAGGCGATTCCGGCAGAGTTGTTGTAGAGACTGGGGCCGCAGTAAATGGAGCGTCAGGTTCGATGGAGTTCCACACTGGTACTTCATCTTTGGCTGAAGCAGGTTCGATTGTACTGTCCAGCGGATCATCCGACGCCGGCAAAGGTGGAAACGTTGTTGTGCGCGGAGGCTCGTCTGGCGGGAATGAAGTCGGCGGGTCTGTGCGCGTGGAGACTGGTGCATCTGCTGCCAAAGCTTCTGGCGGAGTGGTCATCGTAACTGGCAACTCTGGGGTGAATGGTTCCAGCGGTGCCGTCGTGATCGGAACGGGTAACTCGTCATCTCGATCGACTGGGCCGTTATACCTGTTCACTGGAAGCTCAAACGAATCAAGCACGGGTTCAATTTCTCTTACGGTTGGCACTGGAAAAACTGATAGGGGTGGAGAGATCCTTGCTACAGCTGGCTCTACAATCAAATTGGGAGGCACCGGAGGCGCGGTCAAGATCATTGGAGGGGATGGAGCTAACACTGATGAGTCTGCCGGAGGTACAACTACTATCAGCGGTGGCGCTTCGATGGGTATGCTAAACACTTCCGTCGGCGGACATGTGATTGTAGTTGGCGGAAATGCAACCGGCGGAGCTGGTGGGTCTATTATGATCTTTAGTGGACTTAGTCAGAATGATTCGAGCGGAGCTGTGGCTATCCAAACGGCGGTCAGCACTCAAGGGGGTAGTGGCAGTGTTGGTCTCTCAACTGGAGATTCAGTACCAGACTCAGGGCGGGTTGAAATATCTACTGGTACTTCAACTGAGGGCAACAGCGGTGCTATCCAGCTAAGTGGAGGCAAGGCAGTCGTTGGACATGGTGGCGGAATTAATCTGAATGGTGGCTCAACTGAAAGTGGTGTTGGTGGGGAAATCCGCCTGTCATCTGGAGCGAGCTCATCGGGAGTTACTGGAGGTGTTGACATTACAACGGCGACTAGTGCTCTTGGAAAAGGCACGGGGTCCCTGAGTCTTACGAGTGGCCCCGCTGGTTTTGGTGAATCTGGAAATGTTACTGTTGGAACAGGGTACACTGTTCGTAGCCGAGCGGGAAATCTGCACCTGCAAGCTGGGTCTTCGTCGGAAAGCACATCCGGAGCCGTCAACATTGCCAGTGGTAGCACAGCAGCTGACACCGGTGTTGGTGGCGCTGTTATGCTTAGCGGGGGGTCTGGTTTGTCTTCAAACGGCGGCGTTGGTGGCGAGGTTAGCATTGCTGGAGGTAGTGGACACGGACTTCATTCTCAAGCTGAAGGAGATGGAGGTCGTGTTAAGCTTGCCGGAGGACAATCGGTCGATGGTAGTGGTGGAGAGCTTATGCTTCAAGGTGGGAGTAGCACCTCGTCCGTTGGGGGAGCTGTTAACCTTATGAGCGGTGCATCAAGTCTCAGTTCGTCTGGCACAGTGCGCGTGGCGTCGGCGAATGCAGCTGCTCTTGGAAACTCTGGAAACTTAGTCATGATCAGTGGTAGTACATTATTAGGAAGAGCTGGTTCTATCACCCTCGGAACTGGAACATCTGAAGGCCAAGCTGGGAGTGTTTCAGTCGTGGTCGGTTCTAATGGCATTGGCGACGGAGGGGACATATCTGTCGAGTCTGGTTCCTCGAATCATGCTGCTACCACCGGCGGAGCTCTGCTCTTAAGAGGAGGCTCAGGTAAGAGTGATAATTCTGGTGACGGAGGCGACGGCGGCCGGGTTGTGCTAGCCGGTGGCGCGTCGCGCGGATCTTCTGCTCAAGACACCGGTGGCACAGTCTCAATTCAGGGTGGTGAAGCACAAAGCGGTGTCGGTGGTAACGTCAAGATGATTTCCGGAGCAAGCGCTTACTCCTGGAGTGGTGCTGTTGAGATTGCATCAGCCCAGGCTGCGAGTGGAGGCATGAGTGGGACGTTGTCGCTTGCCACTGGAAACAGTCCAGATGGTACTGCTGGAGCTTTAAAGGTGTCTACGGGCACAGCATCGAGAGGCAATAGTGGAACGATCGAAGTTCTTGTTGGAACTGGTGACGCGACTGATGGCGGAGACGTTCAAGTTAGTGCTGGGGAGTCGTCAGGAATGGGCCGCACTGGAGGTAAAGTGGCGCTAACTGGTGGTACTGGCTCAAGCACAAATGCCGTAGACGGTGGAGACGGTGGTGGCATTGACATTATCGGCGGCGAAGCACGTGGTTCAAACTCCCTTGATAACGGTGGCAGCATTAACGTAGCTGGCGGTCGAGGGTCGTCTGGGTATGGAGGTGATTTGTCCATGCAGTCTGGATCCGGGGTTGCCAGTTCTAGTGGGTCTGTATACGTAAGTACAGCAGACGCAGGCTCACGCGGTGTAAGTGGCATGCTCTCTTTTGCCACTGGAACATCATCGTATGGAAACTCGGGTCCGATGAGCCTAACTACGGGCACGGCCAAAGGCGGCAAAGGAGGTCAGTTCCAGGTCTTTGTTGGTAGCGGTGACTTTGGTGAAGGAGGCTTAATCTCCATGGAGGCAGGTAGTACGACTGATACTCGGACGGGAGGATTTATTTCACTTCTCTCTGGTGCTAGTCAGGCAACCTCCAGCGGTGATATCACAGTGAATACGGCTAACGCTGGTGGAGCTGGAGGAAGCGGAGGCGTTAAGGTTCAAACCGGAACTGCTACCGCTACAGATTCAGGTGCACTCGTGCTCTCGACTGGTTCCGCGACGCTTGGACACGGAGGCGACATAATTGCTACTGTTGGGACTGGTACGAAAACCGATGGTGGTCAAGTTCAATTGACTGCTGGCGCAACAACTGATGCTGGTAAAACGGGAGGAACTGTCGCCATTCAGGCCGGTGAGGGAACCAGCCCAGCTTTCAGCGACGGAGGCAATGGTGGTGTCGTGAAGGTGACTGGAGGAGCTTCCCAAGGCGGAAGCACTGCACTCAACACTGGTGGAAGCATCTCTTTGGAAGGCGGTTACGCGAACAAAGGCCGTGGCGGGAGTATTCGTCTCGACACTGGCTTTAGTGCAGCCACATCCAGCGGCACAGTGTCTATCGCAACTGCTGCTTCGGGGAAAAAGGGTACTAGTGGCTCTGCAATTGTCAGTACTGGCGACACGACTGCCGGTGATAGCGGTGAAATCAATTTGTATAGCGGCCAAGCTCTCAAAGGCAAAGGTGGATACATCTCGCTTTCGGTTGGAAACAACACCGAGAACCCCGGAGGAGATGTGGCTGTAAGCGCAGGGCTTGCTCTCCAGAAGTACACTGGAGGTTCGATCACTCTTACTACTGGTGGTTCTGTGCGAACTACGTCGGGTGATTTTCTGGTCCAAACGCCAAACGGTGGCCCAGAAGGTGGATCGGGATCGTTGACGTTCACTACCGGCAAAAGCCATACCACAGACAGCGGTGCAATGACATTCGTCACGGGTCTCGCAAGCAAGGGTCGCGGCGGAAATGTGATTGTATCTGTTGGCGTGGGAGATACGAACAGCGGTGGTGATGTGGACATCACTGCGGGAGATACTTCCGGTAAGGTTTTATGCCTCGAACTTTGCTATTAAAAGTTGATTAACCAAATACTGTATGCATTTCCTGTTACAGCGGCTGCTCAAGTGGGAGGAAGAATCTCGCTTCAAGCAGGGTCTGGGACAAGCACTTATGGAAGCAATGGCGGCGACGGGGGTGCTGTTCAAATTCGCGGTGGCCAAGGCATGGGTGGTAAGAAAGACTTTGACGTGGGAGGAATGGTTCATGCTGAAGGAGGACAAAGTAGGACCTCAACAGGTGGCAAAATTGAGGTATTTTCCGGTTCTGGTATGACTTCCAGCAGCGGAGATGTGGTGATCATGACTGTCGACTCTGGAAAGAAGGGAGTGTCAGGAACGCTTCAGGCTGAAACCGGAATTTCCACCGCAGGCCCGAGTGGATCGCTTTTTGTAGTGACTGGAAAATCTGAACCTGGTCCGGCAGGCGACATTATTGTCTCTGTTGGAACTGGTAGAACAGGTAGTGGTGGGCGTGCTGCAATTAGCGGTGGTGACATGAGCGAAATGAGGTCAACTGGTGGTACAATTGATATCACGGGTGGTCGTGGAACTAGCCGCAATGCTCAATGGGGTGGAAAGGGCGGCCCGGTCAACGTTGTTGGTGGCTACGCCGGTGGCCAAAGTGGCAGTGATATCGGTAAGGCATCCAACTGTTTATTTTTTTTTAGTTTCGCTTGTCTAACGCAATTTGTTTTTCATGCAATAGCTGGAGCTGTGACTGTTCAGGGTGGCCAAGCCCACAAAGGGACCGGCGGTGCTGTTAACATTGTCTCTGGTATCCCAGAATTCTTCTCGAGTGGAGATATCGAAGTTCGTACGTCAGATTCGGGGTTTTACGGCGTTAGTGGATCGATTGTTACTCGCACCGGTAAATCACAAGCCGGCGACTCGGGCAACTATACCCTTCGAACTGGCGATTCCGATAAGGGCAGCAGCGGTAGTATCGACGTCGCTATTGGTAACAGCCTTGCTAAGGCTGGTGGCGACTTCAAGCTGAAAGCTGGATCAACGTCTGCAGAGGGGCAACCTGGTGGAAACGTCGTTGTTTCATCTGGCTCCAGCACGAAGGGTGATAGTGGTAGCATTACCGTGAACACCGACAACTCCGGGACAGCCGGAGTTAGCGGATCTATTGCTGTTTCGACTGGCATTGCTGCGAAAGGGGACTCGGGTATGATCTCGCTAACAACTGGTAGCTCAGCAGGAGGCCATGGCGGCAATGTTGATGTATTAGTTGGCATTGGTGGTACTGGAAATGGAGGTGACATAACTGCGCGAGCTGGAGATACCACAGCCACAGCTTCGGTTGGTGGAAAGCTTTCGCTTACCGCAGGTAGCGGTTGGAGCACTGATCCGAAGAACGGTGGCGATGGAGGTGACGTCGTCCTGTCAGGTGGTGATGCTAGTGGTAAAAACTCCGCGACAGACGTCGGTGGATCTATTCACCTATTCAGTGGCAAAGGAAATGCAGCAACAGGTGGATCCGTGGCTATCTTAACCGGAAATGCAACCTCCTCTTCAAGTGGTGATGTGAGAATTTCTACTGGAGACTCTATTGAGAGAAACACTCACTCATCGGGAAGCATCAGCGTCACTACTGGTGCTAGCGCTAATGAGGCTAGTGGGGGAATTTCCTTGCGCTCTGGCTCAGCGACGAAAGGTACGAGTGGCGACATTACTGTGCAGGGTGGGAGTAGCCTTCATGGAGCAGCAAATGTGGTCGTTCAAGCTGGAAGTACTTCTTCTGCAAAGGGCGGGTCCGTCGTCGTTGTTACTGGAGTCTCTTTTCCAGGCTCCAGTGGTGACATCGACATTAGCTCCGACCGGAGTGGTAGTAGCGGTGGTAGTGGAGCCGTGAATATGTACTCGGGTTATTCTCGAGGTGGGTCCTCCGGCACCGTGACACTAAGTTCAGGTGCATCAGAGCATGGTGCTGGTGGCAATATTCAGCTTTCGGTAGGTTCAGGAGTTGGTCACCAGGGAGGAAATGTAGGTGTCACTGCTGGAGCGACTACTCACGCTGATGGTGGCGGAAGTGTTGCTATTCAGTCCGGGCAGAGTACTACAGCTTCCAGCGGAAGCATAACGTTGTCGACAGCTGGTGCCGGAAGGGAAGGATACTCAGGCTCCGTCGTGATCCAAACTGGAACGTCCACTGATTTGCCCGGCTCTGGAAATGTTTCACTTCTCACTGGCGATGCTTTCAACGGCGGAGGTGGTAATATCACAATAGCTGTCGGGCTTGCCTCTGTTGGTGATGGTGGATCGATTCAGCTGGCTGGAGGAGACTCTACAGCTGCTCGTGCTCAAGGAGGCAGTGTCCGACTAGTTGGTGGTAGTGGGCGCTCGACTGATGACAAGGATGGAGGTAACGGTGGCGATGTGGAGATCGTGGCTGGGTCGTCTGATGGCATGAACAAGGCGCGTGATCAAGGAGGAGCAATTGCTATTTCTGGTGGGGACGCCGCGGAGTCTGCAGGTGGTGCCGTCTCGATCGCTTCTGGTTCCTCGCTGAGTGCATCAAGCGGCGACGTCTCAATTGATACGGCTGATGCATCTAGTTCGACTGGCGCAATTGAGCTCCACACTGGCATCTCCAGTCTTGATGGCTCTGGTAACGTTGACATTCGGACGGGTGATGCTAATAATGGGAGAGTAGGCTCGGTTAACATTGCGGTCGGTACGGGGTCAAACGCAGCCGGTGGAGACGTCTCTGTCTCTGCTGGTTCGACAACTTCATCGAAGGCCAGAGGTGGTAAGGTTGCTATTACGACTGGATACAACTCGGCAACTTCAAGTGGTCATTTGTCCTTGGAAACTCCAGATTCTGCAAAAGACGATGGATCCTCTGGCCAAATTTCCTTGAAAACGGGCGATTCGGCAACCAAGTCTGTTGGCTCTATTATTCTCAGCACTGGCTTAAGTGCAGTCTCGGATGGTGCTGGTATTCAAGTCGCTGCAGGGAAGGCAAGCGCTGGAAACGGTCAGTCGGTCGACATTACAGGCGGAGATGCGCTCCAGGCCGAAGATGCTATCGCTGGAGGTGTCACTGTTGTTGGTGGTGCCGGGCTTGGAGACGATGAAGCTGGTGGTGGCCGTGGTGGTTCTGTAAAATTGGTTGGTGGAAAAACTTATGGAGGCTCTTTCACCAAGGACGTTGGCGGATCGGTTGCTCTCAAAGGTGGCGAAGCTGTTGCCGCGTCAGGTGGCGCCGTCCACATTATCAGCGGTGCGAACGCAATCTCATCTAGTGGAGATGTTTCACTACAAACGCATGATGCTCGCGTCGATGGAAGCAGTGGGCTTGTTAATATCGTTTCCGGACAAGGTGCTGTGAGGTCAGGGTCCATTTCGATATCTTCGGGTCTGTCTGCAGTTGGAATTACCGGAAACGTGACTCTCGGCACAGGTGACACTAATTCTGGAGTGTCTGGATCGATTGCAGTGTCTACAGGTACTACCGATACTGGTGGCCCAGGCTCAATTGCTCTGAGTACTGGAAGCAGCAGTTCTGGCGTTGGAGGTAACTTCGTGGTTCGTCTCGGATTGAACAACGGAAATATCTCATTGGTTGCTGGAGAATCTGCTTTGGGTACTGGAGGCTCGATTCGGCTTGGTACAGGAGTCGGTCCAGTATCATCAGGGTCTGTCTCTGTTTCAAGTGCTGATGCTAGTGCCGCTTCTACTGCTTCCACAGGAGCCGTTGGCATTGCTACCGGAAACTCACCACAAGGTGCTTCAGGCCCTGTAAAAATCAAGACAGGGGATTCAGGGGCTGGTGGAGGTAGCGTCTTAGTTGCTGCCGGGTCATCCTCTAAAACGAAAGGATCCCTGTTAATGTTATTTGCGGGGAGCACAATTGGTGTTCTCGGTGATGGTGGCGATGTAGCACTCGGCGCCGGTGGGTCAGAAACCGCCACTGGGGGCAACACTGCTGTTACTGCTGGTGCTGGTGAAAGTGGCGGTGAGCTATCTCTTCATTCCGGAGCTGGAACGACCCTAAATGGAGGGAGAGTCTCGTTAGTGTCAGGGGCAAGTGGAAGCGCCGACAGTGGTGGAGTATTGGTTCACTCTGCTGCAAGCACCGCCAGAAGCGGGCTTGTTGAGGTTGGATCAGGTTCTGCCCGAACGTCGTCGAGTCCTGTCCGTCTTTTCACTGGATCTGCGTCAACGGGAAAAGCGGGTTCTATTGATATTCGGGGAGGCAGCGGGGTAGTAGACGATGGAGGCACAGTTTATCTTACTGGCGGTGGAAATCCCTCTGCTCTTGGTGGCTCTATCATAATGGCTTCAGGCTCCGGAAAGGTTAGTGGTGAAGTCACCGTGCAATCTGGGGAAGCTGAAGCTGGCGGTGACAGTGGTATGCTGCATCTTCGAACTTCGGATAGTTCCGACTTATCTGGTAGTGTGAAGATCTCGTCTGGGGATTCCACGACTAAGCAGAGCGGCAGCGTGGAGCTGAGCGCTGGTACAGGCTCTACTGCAGGAGGCATTGTATCCATTTCTGGATCTTCTAGTGCTCTGGCGATCGGTGGTGATGTCGCGATTAAGAGCGGTTCGTCTACTGCAAACCTGAGTAACGGCGGCTCCGTTCAAATTACCTCTGGTTCGGGTGCTACTAGTGGTATCCTGACTGCGGCAACTGCCAGCTCATCTGTCAGTGGCGGTGCGGTTGTTGGCAGTGGAGACGCAACGACTGGTGTTAGTGGGGATGTCACTCTTCAAACTGGCTCCAGTCTTAGCGGCTCTACCGGATCACTTCGAATGGCAGTTGGCACGAGCATAACTTCAAGCGGAGGCAACATTACTCTTGTGTCCGGCAAAGGCTCTACCCAGGGTGGGAACATTGAAATCGCTAGTGGTACAGCTTCCGCAGGTGGTGGAATTGGTGGACGTTTGGCGCTAAAGTCTGGTGGTGGTGATGTGGTTGTATCGGGAACGAACACAACTGCTTCCCATATGATCGTGTCAGGTGATGGATCAGTCAGGGTAAAGGCGGCCGCAACTTCATCCATGGAAATTCGCGGTGGCAACAATATGAATATTAGTGTGGATACTGGAGAACTTACGGTATCTCACGGGGAAACCACAGTACCTGGAGGAGTAATCTGGCGTTTGCAGCCGAACAAGATGATCAGCCATGTCCCAGCGCAAATTACCGAAGTCACATACCCATCAGATCGCCGTATCAAGACTGATATCGAAGATATTGATGAAGATGACATACTCCAGCGCCTTCAAACCCTCGAAGTGAAAAAATATCGGTACTCAGAAATGTGGCGAGAAATACGCGGGATTCCTGATGTGACTGTTCGCGGTGTGATAGCTCAGCAAGTGGAGGAAACATTTCCGGAATACGTGACTATTTCAACGCTAACGCTTCCAGAGAAAAACTTCAGCTTGGAACACTTTCATGAAATTAATAAACAGCAAATCACGATGGATTTAATCGCAGCTATTCACGCCCAGCACAGGCGTTTCAAGGTTGGGCCCAACAGCGAAACTCAAAGTGGGCGAATTGACATTGCAACGGCTGACGCAGGATCCTACACAAACGCTTCCCCTACCGGTAGCAGCGGTGATATCAGTATTGAAACTGGATCGTCCAGCTTCAGTAGAAGCGGCGATGTAAATATTGCGAGTGGGGGAGCCCAATCCAACTCAGGTGCAATTAACATTCGAGCCGGCGACAGTATCGCTGGAGATGGTGGATCTTTAGTACTCGAAGCGGGAACTTCTCAGGGAAGTGGAACAGCTGCTGGTAGTATTGTAATCGCGAGTGGTGGGAATAATGAGAATCCAGGAAACATCAACCTACAGACACCAGATTCTCGTGGGAGTCGCAACAGCGGAAGTATCTCCGTGACAACAGGTTGGTCTGCTTTTGGAGAGAGTGGCTCAATTGCCATCAGCACCGGCGACTCGTTGACGGGTGCTAAAGGTGTTGTCGATGTTACATCAGTGTCTACTCGCGTTTTTGGTGAGTTTTCGGTTAATTCGGAACTGGACCAAAAAGCCGATATTGCTGCTGATGTTCAGCTGCGTACCGCGAGCAGCGATGCCCGCTCCGGGGATATTAAACTTTCAACGATATCAGTCCAGAGTGTCCGTAAAGCTGGCTCCCTTACTTTTGAAACAGGTACAGGCCTTGACAAGAGTGGAGACATCGAGATTCTATCCGGGTATACATTAAATGGAGATTCCAGTACGTCTACGACGTCACATGCACCAGGAAACGTGGTTGTACAAGCTGGAGATTCTGCCGATCTCGGCGGCAATGTAACTCTCGCTTCAGGGCGCGGTCAACTAGAATCGGGAACTATAGCAATATTGTCGCCAAGTGCGCCACAAGGATCTGGTGGATCGATTGCCATTCAAACACAGCAGTCAGATGCAAGTGGGACGGGCACTATTACTATCGGATCCGGGACAACTGTTTCCGAGTCGTCAGGGTCGATCCACCTTCGATCTGGTAGTACGACATCTTCTTATGCAGGTACGGTAGCAGTTATGGCAGGACATTCAGATACAGGCCAAGCAGGTCTCGTTTGCGTTAACGGCGGTTCTTCGTCGTCGAGCGGGTCTGGAGGAGCTGTTCGTGTGTCTGGCGGTTCGTCATCGAGCGGTATTGGCGGCGATGTGACCGTGTCGAGCGGCGACTCCGGTAGCAATACGGTTGGCAGCAGCGTGTTTGTCCGTAGCGGTCCTGGCGGCAGCCTGAGCCTCGTCCAGGGCGACAGCAGTGCTGTTGGTGCCGATGTGGAGTTGCGTGGCGGTCGTGTATCTAGTTTGGATGCAGCGCAGAAGGTGAGGATCATCGGGTCTGCGAACGGTCAAGGAGCAGGAGGCGACGTGTCTATTGATGGCGGGTCGTCTGCGGCGACGGTGGGTGGTGCGGTGTTGCTGACCAGCGGCGGTGGTACCGTGAGCAGTGGCGACGTGCGTGTGTCTACGAGCGTCGTGCCCGGCGGTTCAAGCGGTGATATCGACGTGCACACTAGCGCTAGCAGCACGTCTAGCGGGTCGGTTCGTATCAGCAGCGGGTCCTCTGACGCTAGTGTTGGATCCATCGAGGTATCTGGTGGCTCTTCTGCGAGTGGAGAGGGCTCCAGTGTGTCCGTGGTGGGCGGTGCATCGGAGTCGTTAACGGGCGGCGACGTGACGATCCTGAGTGGCAAGAGCTTGTCGACAATGAGCGGGTCGGTGAAGCTTGGATCTCACGGTGGCGCCAGTTCCGTGAACAGTGGCGCAGTGTCTTTGACAAGTGGTTCGGTGGAGACCGGTTCGTCTGGCGCTATATCGATCGGTTCTGGCGCGTCGCATGCGCAATCGAGTGGATCTGTGAGCATGTCTGGTGGCGGGGCTGTAGGTGTCGGCGGGTCAGTAAATGTGTCCGGCGGCAGCAGCTCCGGCGACTTGGGCGGCTCGTTGGTTTTCGCTGGTGGTGGTGGTGCGACAGGAGGCGACGTGACGGTGTCGGGAGGCGCGAGTGCGTCGGATATCGGTGCGTCGGTAGCGTTACGCAGCGGAGAAGGCTTGGGCAACAGCGGCGAGGTGCGTGTGTCAAGTGCGGATGGCGCGGCGTCGGGCGGTGTACAAATCTCGTCCGGTTCGGCGTCGAGTAGCAGTGGTTCTGCAGGGGGCATCAGCTTGTCGGTGGGCTCATCTGCCTTTGAAGGCGGCAACGTCGAAGTACGCAGTGGGTCTAGTACTAGATCCGCTGCGGGGGACGTGTTGCTGGCGGGTGGGTCATCCCTACTGGCATCTTCGTCTTCGTCTTCGTCTTCGCCTGCGGGAGCTGCGGCAGGTGCGGTTCGGCTGGAGGGCGGTAGCTCTAGCGGCAATAACGGCGGCGGCGGTTTGGTATCTGTGTCGGGTGGCGCTGGTATCGTGCAGGGCGGCTCGGTGTCCGTAGTGAGTGGTAGCGGCAGCGATGCGTCTGCCATCAGTGGCAACGTGTTGGTGGGTTCGTCTGGCGGTGGCACCAGCGGCTCTTTGAACGTGAGGAGCGGCGCTTCGACTGCAGGCGAGTCCGGCAGCGTGACGTTAGGCAGTGGCAACTCGATCGATAGTGCGCCTGGGTTTGTCGATGTCGTTGGCGGGTCCAGTGTTTCGTCCAGCGGTGGTTTGGTGTCGGTGCGTGGCGGAGGGTCTTCTGTGTCTATTGGCGGTGCGGTATTGCTACAGAGCGGTGCGGGTAGTGCGGGTAGCGGTAGCGTTCTGGTGTCTAGCGCTGTTGCGACGGACTCGAGCTTAAGCGGAAACGTGGATATTGGCACAGGTGGCGCTGATTCCAGTGCGTCGGGTTCTTTGTCAGTCGTGTCTGGCGGCAGTGCTAGTGGATCAAGCGGGTCTGTGGTCGTGTCGAGTGGCAATTCTTCCTCGTCCGATGCAGGTGTTGTGGAAATCCGCGGCGGGTCAACCGGCAGCTCTAGCGCACGCGGAGGCTCAGTGATCGTGTCGTCCGGTGAGGACGGCGTGGTGAGTTTGTCTAGCGGCGTTCGTCGTAGTGAAAACGGTGGCATGGTCGACATTGTGGCCGGTGCAAGTATGGACGGCAGTGTGGGCGGCGGTTCGGTGCAAGTTCGCGGCGGGTCTTTGAGTGCGTCTTCTGGCCTTGCAGGCGATATTGCCTTGTCTGGTGGTGCGGCTTCGACAGGCGCGGCGACTGGAGGCGTTGTATCTCTTAACGGCGGTGAGAGTGAGGCTGGCGTCGGTGGCGGCGTGTCCATTTCGTCTGGCGCAGGCTTGCTGGGCAGCGGTGACGTGCGCGTTATGAGCCGTGCTTCTGCGAATGTCGCCGCCTTGAGCGGCTCGGCGACGATCGGAAGCGGTGAGTCGGTGGACGCTGTGTCGGGCGTGGTGACGCTGTCTTCGGGGTCCTCGGAGGCGGCTGGCAGCGGCGACGTGTCAGTACAGTCAGGCGGTGCAGCAACAGTGGCGGGCCGCGTGTTTGTGTCGGGTGGCTCTAGCAGCTCCTCGACAGGCGGTGCGGTGTCTGTGTCAAGCGGCGTTGGTAGTGTGTCGAGCGGTGCTGTGTCGATTGGGAGCAGTGCTGCTAGCGCTGCGTCTGCGTCTGGTGAGGTGTCCATTGTATCTGGTGACGCGTTGGATGGTGGTTCCGGTGCGGTGCGTGTGTCCAGCGGCTCTAGCAACATAGGGTCCGGTGGATCAGTGAGCGTTCTGGGCGGGCCTAGCGGTGCGGCGGCATCGGGAGGCAGCGTATTCGTGAGTGGCGGCGGCTCGCTGGCGGGATCTTCCGGGTCCATGGAAGTCAGCGGCGGTTCTTCGTCGTCGAGCGGGTCTGGAGGAGCTGTTCGTGTGTCTGGCGGTTCGTCATCGAGCGGTGTTGGCGGCGATGTGACCGTGTCGAGCGGCGACTCCGGTAGCAATACGGTTGGCAGCAGCGTGTTTGTCCGTAGCGGTCCTGGCGGCAGCCTGAGCCTCGTCCAGGGCGACAGCAGTGCTGTTGGTGCCGATGTGGAGTTGCGTGGCGGTCGTGTATCTAGTTTGGATGCAGCGCAGAAGGTGAGGATCATCGGGTCTGCGAACGGTCAAGGAGCAGGAGGCGACGTGTCTATTGATGGCGGGTCGTCTGCGGCGACGGTGGGTGGTGCGGTGTTGCTGACCAGCGGCGGTGGTACCGTGAGCAGTGGCGACGTGCGTGTGTCTACGAGCGTCGTGCCCGGCGGTTCAAGCGGTGATATCGACGTGCACACTAGCGCTAGCAGCACGTCTAGCGGGTCGGTTCGTATCAGCAGCGGGTCCTCTGACGCTAGTGTTGGATCCATCGAGGTATCTGGTGGCTCTTCTGCGAGTGGAGAGGGCTCCAGTGTGTCCGTGGTGGGCGGTGCATCGGAGTCGTTAACGGGCGGCGACGTGACGATCCTGAGTGGCAAGAGCTTGTCGACAATGAGCGGGTCGGTGAAGCTTGGATCTCACGGTGGCGCCAGTTCCGTGAACAGTGGCGCAGTGTCTTTGACAAGTGGTTCGGTGGAGACCGGTTCGTCTGGCGCTATATCGATCGGTTCTGGCGCGTCGCATGCGCAATCGAGTGGATCTGTGAGCATGTCTGGTGGCGGGGCTGTAGGTGTCGGCGGGTCAGTAAATGTGTCCGGCGGCAGCAGCTCCGGCGACTTGGGCGGCTCGTTGGTTTTCGCTGGTGGTGGTGGTGCGACAGGAGGCGACGTGACGGTGTCGGGAGGCGCGAGTGCGTCGGATATCGGTGCGTCGGTAGCGTTACGCAGCGGAGAAGGCTTGGGCAACAGCGGCGAGGTGCGTGTGTCAAGTGCGGATGGCGCGGCGTCGGGCGGTGTACAAATCTCGTCCGGTTCGGCGTCGAGTAGCAGTGGTTCTGCAGGGGGCATCAGCTTGTCGGTGGGCTCATCTGCCTTTGAAGGCGGCAACGTCGAAGTACGCAGTGGGTCTAGTACTAGATCCGCTGCGGGGGACGTGTTGCTGGCGGGTGGGTCATCCCTACTGGCATCTTCGTCTTCGTCTTCGTCTTCGCCTGCGGGAGCTGCGGCAGGTGCGGTTCGGCTGGAGGGCGGTAGCTCTAGCGGCAATAACGGCGGCGGCGGTTTGGTATCTGTGTCGGGTGGCGCTGGTATCGTGCAGGGCGGCTCGGTGTCCGTAGTGAGTGGTAGCGGCAGCGATGCGTCTGCCATCAGTGGCAACGTGTTGGTGGGTTCGTCTGGCGGTGGCACCAGCGGCTCTTTGAACGTGAGGAGCGGCGCTTCGACTGCAGGCGAGTCCGGCAGCGTGACGTTAGGCAGTGGCAACTCGATCGATAGTGCGCCTGGGTTTGTCGATGTCGTTGGCGGGTCCAGTGTTTCGTCCAGCGGTGGTTTGGTGTCGGTGCGTGGCGGAGGGTCTTCTGTGTCTATTGGCGGTGCGGTATTGCTACAGAGCGGTGCGGGTAGTGCGGGTAGCGGTAGCGTTCTGGTGTCTAGCGCTGTTGCGACGGACTCGAGCTTAAGCGGAAACGTGGATATTGGCACAGGTGGCGCTGATTCCAGTGCGTCGGGTTCTTTGTCAGTCGTGTCTGGCGGCAGTGCTAGTGGATCAAGCGGGTCTGTGGTCGTGTCGAGTGGCAATTCTTCCTCGTCCGATGCAGGTGTTGTGGAAATCCGCGGCGGGTCAACCGGCAGCTCTAGCGCACGCGGAGGCTCAGTGATCGTGTCGTCCGGTGAGGACGGCGTGGTGAGTTTGTCTAGCGGCGTTCGTCGTAGTGAAAACGGTGGCATGGTCGACATTGTGGCCGGTGCAAGTATGGACGGCAGTGTGGGCGGCGGTTCGGTGCAAGTTCGCGGCGGGTCTTTGAGTGCGTCTTCTGGCCTTGCAGGCGATATTGCCTTGTCTGGTGGTGCGGCTTCGACAGGCGCGGCGACTGGAGGCGTTGTATCTCTTAACGGCGGTGAGAGTGAGGCTGGCGTCGGTGGCGGCGTGTCCATTTCGTCTGGCGCAGGCTTGCTGGGCAGCGGTGACGTGCGCGTTATGAGCCGTGCTTCTGCGAATGTCGCCGCCTTGAGCGGCTCGGCGACGATCGGAAGCGGTGAGTCGGTGGACGCTGTGTCGGGCGTGGTGACGCTGTCTTCGGGGTCCTCGGAGGCGGCTGGCAGCGGCGACGTGTCAGTACAGTCAGGCGGTGCAGCAACAGTGGCGGGCCGCGTGTTTGTGTCGGGTGGCTCTAGCAGCTCCTCGACAGGCGGTGCGGTGTCTGTGTCAAGCGGCGTTGGTAGTGTGTCGAGCGGTGCTGTGTCGATTGGGAGCAGTGCTGCTAGCGCTGCGTCTGCGTCTGCGTCTGGTGAGGTGTCCATTGTATCTGGTGACGCGTTGGATGGTGGTTCCGGTGCAGTGCGTGTGTCCAGCGGGTCTAGCAACATAGGGTCCGGTGGATCAGTGAGCGTTCTGGGCGGGCCTAGCGGTGCGGCGGCATCGGGAGGCAGCGTATTCGTGAGTGGCGGCGGCTCGCTGGCGGGATCTTCTGGGTCCATGGAAGTCAGCGGCGGTTCTTCGTCGTCGAGCGGGTCTGGCGGAGCTGTTCGTGTGTCTGGCGGTTCGTCATCGAGCGGTATTGGCGGCGATGTGACCGTGTCGAGCGGCGACTCCGGTAGCAATACGGTTGGCAGCAGCGTGTTTGTCCGTAGCGGTCCTGGCGGCAGCCTGAGCCTCGTCCAGGGCGACAGCAGTGCTGTTGGTGCCGATGTGGAGTTGCGTGGCGGTCGTGTATCTAGTTTGGATGCAGCGCAGAAGGTGAGGATCATCGGGTCTGCGAACGGTCAAGGAGCAGGAGGCGACGTGTCGATTGATGGTGGGTCGTCGAGATCTTTGAGTGGCGGTACTGTTCGTATTGGTAGTGGGCGGAGTAGTACTTCAAGCGCTGGTGGTGTGGTTATCCGTGGCCGAGACTCGGTTTTAGACGGTGGTCAAGTGACGTTGTTAGGAGGGGCAAGCAACTCTACTACCGGTGGAAATGTTTCAGTTATTGGCGGCGATGTTATGGGAAAAGGGAAATCGACAGTAGCAGGATCAATTAACCTGGCTGGAGGTATGTCGCCCATCATTGGAGCTGGAGGGTCCGTCTCTGTCAGCGGAGGCGCCGGCGCTGAAGCTGGTGGAAGCGTCAGCGTCCTCGCGGGATCAGGGTCGAAGCTTTCCGGAGGAAACTTGCAGCTTTATTCTGGCGATGGTGCTCAGAGCGGATTTATTCGTATCGAAACGGGAAGTGCGTCTACCGCGCAATCCGGTGATGTTCATGTCAAGTCTGGAAGCTCGTCTGCTTGGGGATCTGGATCTGTCTTCCTGCAAGCAGGGGCCAGCGGCAAGGCAAAAGGCGGCGATGTGGTCGTCAGTGCTGGCAGCAGCTCTTTTAGTGGAACTGGTGGCAGTGTTTCCATTCAAAGTGGTATCAATTCAGCTGGCCAAAGTGGTGACATAAACATCGCCAGTCAATCTTCTGTGTCGCGCGCGGATAGTGGTTTACTTTCCGTCTCGAGTGGTCAAGTCAAGCAAGGAGCAAGTGGCTCGCTACAACTGTCCAGTGGGAGCAGCGAACAGGGACAGTCAGGCTCGTTGTACCTGTCTACTGGTGACTCGAAGGGGCCCCAAGGAGACATTCGTATCGCCACAGGAGCAAGCGTAGATTCACCTTCCAGTGGCGGATCGATCTCGCTGAGTGCATCAAGCAGCGGCCTAGTTAACATAACGACAGCGGGTCGCACATCTACTGCATCAGGAGATGTGGCCATTCAAGTCGGGCCCACGTCCACGATGAGCTCAGGCGGAAACGTCAACATTTCAGCGGGTTCTCTATCTGGACGTTCTGGCATTGGCGGCAGTATTCTCCTACAAGGTGGTAGTGCTATTGCGTCTTCGCGCGATAACAGTGATGGCGGGGCTATCGCACTTTCAGGTGGACCGAGCACGAGCCGTATTGGTGGTTCAGTGCAAGTCACATCGGGTGTGGGGCTCACTCAGAGCGGAGCTATTCAAGTGGTTACCGGTGCTGGAGGAACACCAGGCGTTGTAGGATCAAGTGGTGCAACGTCAGTTGGGAGTGGACGTTCTCTCACGTCTTCAACCGGACGTGTGACTCTGTCTTCGGGGCTGTCATCCGCGGCTGGCAGCGGCGACGTGTCAGTACAGTCTGGCGGTGCGGCAACAGTGGCGGGTCGCGTGTTTGTGTCGGGTGGCTCTAGCAGCTCCTCGACAGGCGGTGCGGTGTCTGTGTCAAGCGGCGTTGGAAGTGTGTCGAGCGGTGCTGTGTCGATTGGGAGCAGTGCTGCTAGCGCTGCGTCTGCGTCTGCGTCTGGTGAGGTGTCCATTGTATCTGGTGACGCGTTGGATGGTGGTTCCGGTGCAGTGCGTGTGTCCAGCGGCTCTAGCAACATAGGGTCCGGTGGATCAGTGAGCGTTCTGGGCGGGCCTAGCGGTGCGGCGGCATCGGGAGGCAGCGTATTCGTGAGTGGCGGCGGCTCGCTGGCGGGATCTTCCGGGTCCATGGAAGTCAGCGGCGGTTCTTCGTCGTCGAGCGGGTCTGGCGGAGCTGTTCGTGTGTCTGGCGGTTCGTCATCGAGCGGTGTTGGCGGCGATGTGACCGTGTCGAGCGGCGACTCCGGTAGCAATACGGTTGGCAGCAGCGTGTTTGTCCGTAGCGGTCCTGGCGGCAGCCTGAGCCTCGTCCAGGGCGACAGCAGTGCTGTTGGTGCCGATGTGGAGCTGCGTGGCGGTCGAGTATCCAGCGTGGATGCAGCACAGAAGGTGAGGATCATCGGGTCTGCGAACGGTCAAGGAGCAGGAGGCGACGTGTCGATTGATGGTGGGTCGTCGAGATCTTTGAGTGGCGGTACTGTTCGTATTGGTAGTGGGCGGAGTAGTACTTCAAGCGCTGGTGGTGTGGTTATCCGTGGCCGAGACTCGGTTTTAGACGGTGGTCAAGTGACGTTGTTAGGAGGGGCAAGCAACTCTACTACCGGTGGAAATGTTTCAGTTATTGGCGGCGATGTTATGGGAAAAGGGAAATCGACAGTAGCAGGATCAATTAACCTGGCTGGAGGTATGTCGCCCATCATTGGAGCTGGAGGGTCCGTCTCTGTCAGCGGAGGCGCCGGCGCTGAAGCTGGTGGAAGCGTCAGCGTCCTCGCGGGATCAGGGTCGAAGCTTTCCGGAGGAAACTTGCAGCTTTATTCTGGCGATGGTGCTCAGAGCGGATTTATTCGTATCGAAACGGGAAGTGCGTCTACCGCGCAATCCGGTGATGTTCATGTCAAGTCTGGAAGCTCGTCTGCTTGGGGATCTGGATCTGTCTTCCTGCAAGCAGGGGCCAGCGGCAAGGCAAAAGGCGGCGATGTGGTCGTCAGTGCTGGCAGCAGCTCTTTTAGTGGAACTGGTGGCAGTGTTTCCATTCAAAGTGGTATCAATTCAGCTGGCCAAAGTGGTGACATAAACATCGCCAGTCAATCTTCTGTGTCGCGCGCGGATAGTGGTTTACTTTCCGTCTCGAGTGGTCAAGTCAAGCAAGGAGCAAGTGGCTCGCTACAACTGTCCAGTGGGAGCAGCGAACAGGGACAGTCAGGCTCGTTGTACCTGTCTACTGGTGACTCGAAGGGGCCCCAAGGAGACATTCGTATCGCCACAGGAGCAAGCGTAGATTCACCTTCCAGTGGCGGATCGATCTCGCTGAGTGCATCAAGCAGCGGCCTAGTTAACATAACGACAGCGGGTCGCACATCTACTGCATCAGGAGATGTGGCCATTCAAGTCGGGCCCACGTCCACGATGAGCTCAGGCGGAAACGTCAACATTTCAGCGGGTTCTCTATCTGGACGTTCTGGCATTGGCGGCAGTATTCTCCTACAAGGTGGTAGTGCTATTGCGTCTTCGCGCGATAACAGTGATGGCGGGGCTATCGCACTTTCAGGTGGACCGAGCACGAGCCGTATTGGTGGTTCAGTGCAAGTCACATCGGGTGTGGGGCTCACTCAGAGCGGAGCTATTCAAGTGGTTACCGGTGCTGGAGGAACACCAGGCGTTGTAGGATCAAGTGGTGCAACGTCAGTTGGGAGTGGACGTTCTCTCACGTCTTCAACAGGACGTGTGACTCTGTCTTCGGGGCTGTCATCCGCGGCTGGCAGCGGCGACGTGTCAGTACAGTCTGGCGGTGCGGCAACAGTGGCGGGTCGCGTGTATGTGTCGGGTGGCTCTAGCAGCTCCTCGACAGGCGGTGCGGTGTCTGTGTCAAGCGGCGTTGGTAGTGTGTCGAGCGGTGCTGTGTCGATTGGGAGCAGTGCTGCTAGCGCTGCGTCTGCGTCTGCGTCTGGTGAGGTGTCCATTGTATCTGGTGACGCGTTGGATGGTGGTTCCGGTGCAGTGCGTGTGTCCAGCGGGTCTAGCAACATAGGGTCCGGTGGATCAGTGAGCGTTCTGGGCGGGCCTAGCGGTGCGGCGGCATCGGGAGGCAGCGTATTCGTGAGTGGCGGCGGCTCGCTGGCGGGATCTTCCGGGTCCATGGAAGTCAGCGGCGGTTCTTCGTCGTCGAGCGGGTCTGGCGGAGCTGTTCGTGTGTCTGGCGGCTCGTCATCGAGCGGTGTTGGCGGCGATGTGACCGTGTTGAGCGGCGACTCCGGTAGCAATACGATTGGCAGCAGCGTGTTTGTCCGTAGCGGTTCCGGCGGCAGCCTGAGCCTCGTCCAGGGCGACAGCAGTGCTGTTGGTGCCGATGTGGAGCTGCGTGGCGGTCGAGTATCCAGCGTGGATGCAGCACAGAAGGTGAGGATCATCGGGTCTGCGAACGGTCAAGGAGCAGGAGGCGACGTGTCGATTGATGGTGGGTCGTCGAGATCTTTGAGTGGCGGTACTGTTCGTATTGGTAGTGGGCGGAGTAGTACTTCAAGCGCTGGTGGTGTGGTTATCCGTGGCCGAGACTCGGTTTTAGACGGTGGTCAAGTGACGTTGTTAGGAGGGGCAAGCAACTCTACTACCGGTGGAAATGTTTCAGTTATTGGCGGCGATGTTATGGGAAAAGGGAAATCGACAGTAGCAGGATCAATTAACCTGGCTGGAGGTATGTCGCCCATCATTGGAGCTGGAGGGTCCGTCTCTGTCAGCGGAGGCGCCGGCGCTGAAGCTGGTGGAAGCGTCAGCGTCCTCGCGGGATCAGGGTCGAAGCTTTCCGGAGGAAACTTGCAGCTTTATTCTGGCGATGGTGCTCAGAGCGGATTTATTCGTATCGAAACGGGAAGTGCGTCTACCGCGCAATCCGGTGATGTTCATGTCAAGTCTGGAAGCTCGTCTGCTTGGGGATCTGGATCTGTCTTCCTGCAAGCAGGGGCCAGCGGCAAGGCAAAAGGCGGCGATGTGGTCGTCAGTGCTGGCAGCAGCTCTTTTAGTGGAACTGGTGGCAGTGTTTCCATTCAAAGTGGTATCAATTCAGCTGGCCAAAGTGGTGACATAAACATCGCCAGTCAATCTTCTGTGTCGCGCGCGGATAGTGGTTTACTTTCCGTCTCGAGTGGTCAAGTCAAGCAAGGAGCAAGTGGCTCGCTACAACTGTCCAGTGGGAGCAGCGAACAGGGACAGTCAGGCTCGTTGTACCTGTCTACTGGTGACTCGAAGGGGCCCCAAGGAGACATTCGTATCGCCACAGGAGCAAGCGTAGATTCACCTTCCAGTGGCGGATCGATCTCGCTGAGTGCATCAAGCAGCGGCCTAGTTAACATAACGACAGCGGGTCGCACATCTACTGCATCAGGAGATGTGGCCATTCAAGTCGGGCCCACGTCCACGATGAGCTCAGGCGGAAACGTCAACATTTCAGCGGGTTCTCTATCTGGACGTTCTGGCATTGGCGGCAGTATTCTCCTACAAGGTGGTAGTGCTATTGCGTCTTCGCGCGATAACAGTGATGGCGGGGCTATCGCACTTTCAGGTGGACCGAGCACGAGCCGTATTGGTGGTTCAGTGCAAGTCACATCGGGTGTGGGGCTCACTCAGAGCGGAGCTATTCAAGTGGTTACCGGTGCTGGAGGAACACCAGGCGTTGTAGGATCAAGTGGTGCAACGTCAGTTGGGAGTGGACGTTCTCTCACGTCTTCAACCGGACGTGTGACTCTGTCTTCGGGGCTGTCATCCGCGGCTGGCAGCGGCGACGTGTCAGTACAGTCTGGCGGTGCGGCAACAGTGGCGGGTCGCGTGTTTGTGTCGGGTGGCTCTAGCAGCTCCTCGACAGGCGGTGCGGTGTCTGTGTCAAGCGGCGTTGGAAGTGTGTCGAGCGGTGCTGTGTCGATTGGGAGCAGTGCTGCTAGCGCTGCGTCTGCGTCTGGTGAGGTGTCCATTGTATCTGGTGACGCGTTGGATGGTGGTTCCGGTGCAGTGCGTGTGTCCAGCGGGTCTAGCAACATAGGGTCCGGTGGATCAGTGAGCGTTCTGGGCGGGCCTAGCGGTGCGGCGGCATCGGGAGGCAGCGTATTCGTGAGTGGCGGCGGCTCGCTGGCGGGATCTTCCGGGTCCATGGAAGTCAGCGGCGGTTCTTCTTCGTCGAGCGGGTCTGGAGGAGCTGTTCGTGTGTCTGGCGGCTCGTCATCGAGCGGTGTTGGCGGCGATGTGACTGTGTCGAGCGGCGACTCCGGTAGCAATACGGTTGGCAGCAGCGTGTTTGTCCGTAGCGGTCCTGGCGGCAGCCTGAGCCTCGTCCAGGGCGACAGCAGTGCTGTTGGTGCCGATGTGGAGTTGCGTGGCGGCAGTGTATCTAGTTTGGATGCAGCGCAGAAGGTGAGGATGATCGGGTCTGCGAACGCTCAAGGAGCAGGAGGCGACGTGTCCATTGATGGCGGATGGTCTGCGGCGACGGTGGGTGGTGCGGTATTGCTGACCAGCGGCAGTGGTGCCGTGAGCAGCGGCGACGTGCGTGTGTCTACGAGCGTCGTGTCCGGCGGTTCAAGCGGTGATATCGACGTGCACACTAGCGCTAGCAGCACGTCTAGCGGGTCGGTTCGTATCAGCAGTGGATCCGGTGACGCTAGTGCTGGGTCCATCGAGGTGTCTGGTGGCTCTTCCGTGAATGGTGAAGGCTCCGCGGTGTCAGTGTTGGGCGGTGCGTCGGAGTCGTTGACGGGCGGTAGTGTGACGATCTTGAGCGGCGACGGATTGTCATCAGAGAGCGGGTCGGTGACGCTCGGGTCTGTAGGCGGCGCAAGCACGACTGTGAGTGGCGCGGTGTCGCTGTCGAGTGGGTCGACTGCAAGCGGTTCGTCTGGCGCTGTATCTATCGCGTCTGGCGCGTCGCCCGCGCTGTCGAGCGGGTCAGTGGGCGTATTCGGTGGCGAGGCTGCAGGTACCGGTGGTCTCGTGAGCGTCACCGGCGGTAGCAGCACCGATGCTGCGGGTGGTGCGTTGGTTTTGGCCGGTGGTGCTGGTGCGACGGGAGGCGACGTGATGGTGTCTGGCGGCGAGAGCGCGTCGGACACGGGTGCGTCAGTGAAGTTGCGCAGCGGAGAAGGCTCGAGCAGCAGTGGCGATGTGCGGCTGCTGAGTGCAGATGGCGTGGTGTCGGGCGGCGTGTATATGTCGTCCGGTTCGGCGACGAGCAGCAGCGCTTCTGCAGGAAGTATCAACTTGTCGGTTGGCTCCTCGGTGGCTGACGGCGGCGATGTTGATGTGCGCAGTGGGTCCAGTTCTGAATCCGCGGCAGGTGACGTATTGCTGACGGGTGGATCTTCTCTGTTGTCGACATCGCCTTTTACAGAAGCCGTGGCAGGCGCCGTTCGGCTGACGGGCGGTAGTTCTGCCGGAGACAATGCCGGTGGTGAGGTATTAGTGTCAGGTGGTGCTGGTGTTGCTAAGGGCGGGTCGGTGTCCGTGTTAAGCGGAGGCAGCGACGATGCGTCCGCTGCCAGCGGTGACGTAGCGGTGGGTTCGACTTCTGGTGGTGCTAGCGGGTCAGTAGATGTGACGAGTGGCGCTTCGGGAACTGACGCGTCTGGCGACGTGACGTTGGGCAGTGGAGACTCAGGCGACAGCACGTCGGGATCCGTGGCCGTGGTTGGCGGTAGAAGTACGGTGTCCAGTGGTGGCTCCGTGTCAATGCGTGGTGGAAGCAGCGGCGGTTCGTCTGCGGGTGGTTCTGTGTTGGTGGAGAGCGGGGTGGCGAGCGCGAACAGCGGCAGCATTACGGTGTCCAGCGCAGCTGCAACGGACTCTAGCTTGAGCGGCAACGTGGACATAGGTACGGGCGACACGGACTCTGGTGCATCAGGTTCGTTGTCGGTCGTGTCCGGCCTCAGTGGTAGTGGATCGAGTGGGTCTGTGGTCGTGGCTAGCGGAACTGCTAGCTCGTCCGATGCAGGCAGCGTGGAGATCCGTGGTGGGTCGACGGACAGCTCGAGTGCACACGGAGGCTCTGTGACTGTGTCTTCTGGCGAGGACGGCGTGGTGAGTCTGTCTAGCGGTGTTCGTCGCAGTGCTAACGGCGGGACGGTCGAAATTGTGGCCGGAAGTGGCACTACCAGCAGCGTTGGTGGCGGGTCGGTGAGTGTTCGTGGTGGCTCTTTGAGTGGATCTTCGGGCCTTGCGGGCGAGGTTTCCTTGTCTGGCGGTGCGGCCTCGACGGGCGCTGCGAGTGGAGGCGTTGTTTCTCTTGACGGCGGCGTGAGTGAGGCTGGCGTCGGTGGTGGCGTGGCCATTTCGTCTGGCGCGGGCTTGCTGGGCAGCGGTGACATGAGCGTTGTGAGCGGTGCTTCTGCGAATGGCGACGCCTTGAGCGGCTCGGCGACGATCGGAAGTGGCGAGTCGGTGGATGCTGCGTCGGGTGTGGTGACGCTGTCCTCCGGGTCTTCTACAGCGGCTAGCAGCGGTGATGTGTCTGTGCAGTCTGGCGATGCGTCTACAGCAGCGGGTCGCGTATCTGTATCGGGAGGGTCTAGCAGCTCTTCGACGGGCGGCGCGGTGTCTGTGGCGAGTGGCATGGGAAGTGACGTGAGCGGCCTTGTTTCGGTTGAGAGTGGGGCTGCAAGTGCTGCATCTGCGTCGGGCGATGTGTCGATTGTGTCGGGTGACGCGGAGGATGGCAATACCGGTGCTGTGCGTATGTCTAGTGGCTCTAGTGACACAGGGTCCGGTGGCTTGGTGAGCGTTATGGGCGGTTCTAGCGGCACGGCAGCATCGGGAGGCAATGTTCTCGTGGGTGGTGGTGAGTCACAAACGGGATCTTCCGGGTCCGTGGACGTGAGCGGCGGTTCTTCTTCGTCGAGCGGGTCTGGAGGAGCTGTTCGTGTGTCTGGCGGCTCGTCATCGAGCGGTGTTGGCGGCGATGTGACTGTGTCGAGCGGCGACTCCGGTAGCAATACGGTTGGCAGCAGCGTGTTTGTCCGTAGCGGTTCCGGCGGCAGCCTGAGCCTCGTCCAGGGCGACAGCAGTGCTGTTGGTGCCGATGTGGAGTTGCGTGGCGGCAGTGTATCTAGTTTGGATGCAGCGCAGAAGGTGAGGATCATCGGGTCTGCGAACGCTCAAGGAGCAGGAGGCGATGTGTCTATTGATGGCGGATGGTCTGCGGCGACGGTGGGTGGTGCGGTATTGCTGACCAGCGGCAGTGGTGCCGTGAGCAGCGGCGACGTGCGTGTATCCACGAGCATCCTGTCCGGTGGTTCTAGTGGTGGCATCGAGGTATATACTAGCGCTAGCAGCGTGTCTAGCGGATCCATTCGTATCAGCAGTGGATCCGGTGACGCTAGTGCTGGGTCCATCGAGGTGTCTGGTGGCTCTTCCGTGAATGGTGAAGGCTCCGCGGTGTCAGTGTTGGGCGGTGCGTCGGAGTCGTTGACGGGCGGTAGTGTGACGATCTTGAGCGGCGACGGATTGTCATCAGAGAGCGGGTCGGTGACGCTCGGGTCTGTAGGCGGCGCAAGCACGACTGTGAGTGGCGCGGTGTCGCTGTCGAGTGGGTCGACTGCAAGCGGTTCGTCTGGCGCTGTATCTATCGCGTCTGGCGCGTCGCCCGCGCTGTCGAGCGGGTCAGTGGGCGTATTCGGTGGCGAGGCTGCAGGTACCGGTGGTCTCGTGAGCGTCACCGGCGGTAGCAGCACCGATGCTGCGGGTGGTGCGTTGGTTTTGGCCGGTGGTGCTGGTGCGACGGGAGGCGACGTGATGGTGTCTGGCGGCGAGAGCGCGTCGGACACGGGTGCGTCAGTGAAGTTGCGCAGCGGAGAAGGCTCGAGCAGCAGTGGCGATGTGCGGCTGCTGAGTGCAGATGGCGTGGTGTCGGGCGGCGTGTATATGTCGTCCGGTTCGGCGACGAGCAGCAGCGCTTCTGCAGGAAGTATCAACTTGTCGGTTGGCTCCTCGGTGGCTGACGGCGGCGATGTTGATGTGCGCAGTGGGTCCAGTTCTGAATCCGCGGCAGGTGACGTATTGCTGACGGGTGGATCTTCTCTGTTGTCGACATCGCCTTTTACAGAAGCCGTGGCAGGCGCCGTTCGGCTGACGGGCGGTAGCTCTGCCGGAGACAATGCCGGTGGTGAGGTATTAGTGTCAGGTGGTGCTGGTGTTGCTAAGGGCGGGTCGGTGTCCGTGTTAAGCGGAGGCAGCGACGATGCGTCCGCTGCCAGCGGTGACGTAGCGGTGGGTTCGACTTCTGGTGGTGCTAGCGGGTCAGTAGATGTGACGAGTGGCGCTTCGGGAACTGACGCGTCTGGCGACGTGACGTTGGGCAGTGGAGACTCAGGCGACAGCACGTCGGGATCCGTGGCCGTGGTTGGCGGTAGAAGTACGGTGTCCAGTGGTGGCTCCGTGTCAATGCGTGGTGGAAGCAGCGGCGGTTCGTCTGCGGGTGGTTCTGTGTTGGTGGAGAGCGGGGTGGCGAGCGCGAACAGCGGCAGCATTACGGTGTCCAGCGCAGCTGCAACGGACTCTAGCTTGAGCGGCAACGTGGACATAGGTACGGGCGACACGGACTCTGGTGCATCAGGTTCGTTGTCGGTCGTGTCCGGCCTCAGTGGTAGTGGATCGAGTGGGTCTGTGGTCGTGGCTAGCGGAACTGCTAGCTCGTCCGATGCAGGCAGCGTGGAGATCCGTGGTGGGTCGACGGACAGCTCGAGTGCACACGGAGGCTCTGTGACTGTGTCTTCTGGCGAGGACGGCGTGGTGAGTCTGTCTAGCGGTGTTCGTCGCAGTGCTAACGGCGGGACGGTCGAAATTGTGGCCGGAAGTGGCACTACCAGCAGCGTTGGTGGCGGGTCGGTGAGTGTTCGTGGTGGCTCTTTGAGTGGATCTTCGGGCCTTGCGGGCGAGGTTTCCTTGTCTGGCGGTGCGGCCTCGACGGGCGCTGCGAGTGGAGGCGTTGTTTCTCTTGACGGCGGCGTGAGTGAGGCTGGCGTCGGTGGTGGCGTGGCCATTTCGTCTGGCGCGGGCTTGCTGGGCAGCGGTGACATGAGCGTTGTGAGCGGTGCTTCTGCGAATGGCGACGCCTTGAGCGGCTCGGCGACGATCGGAAGTGGCGAGTCGGTGGATGCTGCGTCGGGTGTGGTGACGCTGTCCTCCGGGTCTTCTACAGCGGCTAGCAGCGGTGATGTGTCTGTGCAGTCTGGCGATGCGTCTACAGCAGCGGGTCGCGTATCTGTATCGGGAGGGTCTAGCAGCTCTTCGACGGGCGGCGCGGTGTCTGTGGCGAGTGGCATGGGAAGTGACGTGAGCGGCCTTGTTTCGGTTGAGAGTGGGGCTGCAAGTGCTGCATCTGCGTCGGGCGATGTGTCGATTGTGTCGGGTGACGCGGAGGATGGCAATACCGGTGCTGTGCGTATGTCTAGTGGCTCTAGTGACACAGGGTCCGGTGGCTTGGTGAGCGTTATGGGCGGTTCTAGCGGCACGGCAGCATCGGGAGGCAATGTTCTCGTGGGTGGTGGTGAGTCACAAACGGGATCTTCCGGGTCCGTGGACGTGAGCGGCGGTTCTTCTTCGTCGAGCGGGTCTGGAGGAGCTGTTCGTGTGTCTGGCGGCTCGTCATCGAGCGGTGTTGGCGGCGATGTGACTGTGTCGAGCGGCGACTCCGGTAGCAATACGGTTGGCAGCAGCGTGTTTGTCCGTAGCGGTCCTGGCGGCAGCCTGAGCCTCGTCCAGGGCGACAGCAGTGCTGTTGGTGCCGATGTGGAGTTGCGTGGCGGCAGTGTATCTAGTTTGGATGCAGCGCAGAAGGTGAGGATGATCGGGTCTGCGAACGCTCAAGGAGCAGGAGGCGATGTGTCTATTGATGGCGGATGGTCTGCGGCGACGGTGGGTGGTGCGGTATTGCTGACCAGCGGCAGTGGTGCCGTGAGCAGCGGCGACGTGCGTGTATCCACGAGCATCCTGTCCGGTGGTTCTAGTGGTGGCATCGAGGTATATACTAGCGCTAGCAGCGTGTCTAGCGGATCCATTCGTATCAGCAGTGGATCCGGTGACGCTAGTGCTGGGTCCATCGAGGTGTCTGGTGGCTCTTCCGTGAATGGTGAAGGCTCCGCGGTGTCAGTGTTGGGCGGTGCGTCGGAGTCGTTGACGGGCGGTAGTGTGACGATCTTGAGCGGCGACGGATTGTCATCAGAGAGCGGGTCGGTGACGCTCGGGTCTGTAGGCGGCGCAAGCACGACTGTGAGTGGCGCGGTGTCGCTGTCGAGTGGGTCGACTGCAAGCGGTTCGTCTGGCGCTGTATCTATCGCGTCTGGCGCGTCGCCCGCGCTGTCGAGCGGGTCAGTGGGCGTATTCGGTGGCGAGGCTGCAGGTACCGGTGGTCTCGTGAGCGTCACCGGCGGTAGCAGCACCGATGCTGCGGGTGGTGCGTTGGTTTTGGCCGGTGGTGCTGGTGCGACGGGAGGCGACGTGATGGTGTCTGGCGGCGAGAGCGCGTCGGACACGGGTGCGTCAGTGAAGTTGCGCAGCGGAGAAGGCTCGAGCAGCAGTGGCGATGTGCGGCTGCTGAGTGCAGATGGCGTGGTGTCGGGCGGCGTGTATATGTCGTCCGGTTCGGCGACGAGCAGCAGCGCTTCTGCAGGAAGTATCAACTTGTCGGTTGGCTCCTCGGTGGCTGACGGCGGCGATGTTGATTTGCGCAGTGGGTCCAGTTCCGAATCCGCGGCAGGTGACGTATTGCTGACGGGTGGATCTTCTCTGTTGTCGACATCGCCTTTTACAGAAGCCGTGGCAGGCGCCGTTCGGCTGACGGGCGGTAGTTCTGCCGGAGACAATGCCGGTGGTGAGGTATTAGTGTCAGGTGGTGCTGGTGTTGCTAAGGGCGGGTCGGTGTCCGTGTTAAGCGGAGGCAGCGACGATGCGTCCGCTGCCAGCGGTGACGTAGCGGTGGGTTCGACTTCTGGTGGTGCTAGCGGGTCAGTAGATGTGACGAGTGGCGCTTCGGGAACTGACGCGTCTGGCGACGTGACGTTGGGCAGTGGAGACTCAGGCGACAGCACGTCGGGATCCGTGGCCGTGGTTGGCGGTAGAAGTACGGTGTCCAGTGGTGGCTCCGTGTCAATGCGTGGTGGAAGCAGCGGCGGTTCGTCTGCGGGTGGTTCTGTGTTGGTGGAGAGCGGGGTGGCGAGCGCGAACAGCGGCAGCATTACGGTGTCCAGCGCAGCTGCAACGGACTCTAGCTTGAGCGGCAACGTGGACATAGGTACGGGCGACACGGACTCTGGTGCATCAGGTTCGTTGTCGGTCGTGTCCGGCCTCAGTGGTAGTGGATCGAGTGGGTCTGTGGTCGTGGCTAGCGGAACTGCTAGCTCGTCCGATGCAGGCAGCGTGGAGATCCGTGGTGGGTCGACGGACAGCTCGAGTGCACACGGAGGCTCTGTGACTGTGTCTTCTGGCGAGGACGGCGTGGTGAGTCTGTCTAGCGGTGTTCGTCGCAGTGCTAACGGCGGGACGGTCGAAATTGTGGCCGGAAGTGGCACTACCAGCAGCGTTGGTGGCGGGTCGGTGAGTGTTCGTGGTGGCTCTTTGAGTGGATCTTCGGGCCTTGCGGGCGAGGTTTCCTTGTCTGGCGGTGCGGCCTCGACGGGCGCTGCGAGTGGAGGCGTTGTTTCTCTTGACGGCGGCGTGAGTGAGGCTGGCGTCGGTGGTGGCGTGGCCATTTCGTCTGGCGCGGGCTTGCTGGGCAGCGGTGACATGAGCGTTGTGAGCGGTGCTTCTGCGAATGGCGACGCCTTGAGCGGCTCGGCGACGATCGGAAGTGGCGAGTCGGTGGATGCTGCGTCGGGTGTGGTGACGCTGTCCTCCGGGTCTTCTACAGCGGCTAGCAGCGGTGATGTGTCTGTGCAGTCTGGCGATGCGTCTACAGCAGCGGGTCGCGTATCTGTATCGGGAGGGTCTAGCAGCTCTTCGACGGGCGGCGCGGTGTCTGTGGCGAGTGGCATGGGAAGTGACGTGAGCGGCCTTGTTTCGGTTGAGAGTGGGGCTGCAAGTGCTGCATCTGCGTCGGGCGATGTGTCGATTGTGTCGGGTGACGCGGAGGATGGCAATACCGGTGCTGTGCGTATGTCTAGTGGCTCTAGCAACATAGGGTCCGGTGGATCAGTGAGCATTCTGGGCGGGCCTAGCGGTGCGGCGGCATCGGGAGGCAGCGTATTCGTGAGCGGCGGCGGCTCGCTGGCGGGATCTTCCGGGTCCATGGAAGTCAGCGGCGGTTCTTCTTCGTCGAGCGGGTCTGGAGGAGCTGTTCGTGTGTCTGGCGGCTCGTCATCGAGCGGTGTTGGCGGCGATGTGACTGTGTCGAGCGGCGACTCCGGTAGCAATACGGTTGGCAGCAGCGTGTTTGTCCGTAGCGGTTCCGGCGGCAGCCTGAGCCTCGTCCAGGGCGACAGCAGTGCTGTTGGTGCCGATGTGGAGTTGCGTGGCGGCAGTGTATCTAGTTTGGATGCAGCGCAGAAGGTGAGGATGATCGGGTCTGCGAACGCTCAAGGAGCAGGAGGCGATGTGTCTATTGATGGCGGATGGTCTGCGGCGACGGTGGGTGGTGCGGTATTGCTGACCAGCGGCAGTGGTGCCGTGAGCAGCGGCGACGTGCGTGTATCCACGAGCATCCTGTCCGGTGGTTCTAGTGGTGGCATCGAGGTATATACTAGCGCTAGCAGCGTGTCTAGCGGATCCATTCGTATCAGCAGTGGATCCGGTGACGCTAGTGCTGGGTCCATCGAGGTGTCTGGTGGCTCTTCCGTGAATGGTGAAGGCTCCGCGGTGTCAGTGTTGGGCGGTGCGTCGGAGTCGTTGACGGGCGGTAGTGTGACGATCTTGAGCGGCGACGGATTGTCATCAGAGAGCGGGTCGGTGACGCTCGGGTCTGTAGGCGGCGCAAGCACGACTGTGAGTGGCGCGGTGTCGCTGTCGAGTGGGTCGACTGCAAGCGGTTCGTCTGGCGCTGTATCTATCGCGTCTGGCGCGTCGCCCGCGCTGTCGAGCGGGTCAGTGGGCGTATTCGGTGGCGAGGCTGCAGGTACCGGTGGTCTCGTGAGCGTCACCGGCGGTAGCAGCACCGATGCTGCGGGTGGTGCGTTGGTTTTGGCCGGTGGTGCTGGTGCGACGGGAGGCGACGTGATGGTGTCTGGCGGCGAGAGCGCGTCGGACACGGGTGCGTCAGTGAAGTTGCGCAGCGGAGAAGGCTCGAGCAGCAGTGGCGATGTGCGGCTGCTGAGTGCAGATGGCGTGGTGTCGGGCGGCGTGTATATGTCGTCCGGTTCGGCGACGAGCAGCAGCGCTTCTGCAGGAAGTATCAACTTGTCGGTTGGCTCCTCGGTGGCTGACGGCGGCGATGTTGATGTGCGCAGTGGGTCCAGTTCTGAATCCGCGGCAGGTGACGTATTGCTGACGGGTGGATCTTCTCTGTTGTCGACATCGCCTTTTACAGAAGCCGTGGCAGGCGCCGTTCGGCTGACGGGCGGTAGTTCTGCCGGAGACAATGCCGGTGGTGAGGTATTAGTGTCAGGTGGTGCTGGTGTTGCTAAGGGCGGGTCGGTGTCCGTGTTAAGCGGAGGCAGCGACGATGCGTCCGCTGCCAGCGGTGACGTAGCGGTGGGTTCGACTTCTGGTGGTGCTAGCGGGTCAGTAGATGTGACGAGTGGCGCTTCGGGAACTGACGCGTCTGGCGACGTGACGTTGGGCAGTGGAGACTCAGGCGACAGCACGTCGGGATCCGTGGCCGTGGTTGGCGGTAGAAGTACGGTGTCCAGTGGTGGCTCCGTGTCAATGCGTGGTGGAAGCAGCGGCGGTTCGTCTGCGGGTGGTTCTGTGTTGGTGAAGAGCGGGGTGGCGAGCGCGAACAGCGGCAGCATTACGGTGTCCAGCGCAGCTGCAACGGACTCTAGCTTGAGCGGCAACGTGGACATAGGTACGGGCGACACGGACTCTGGTGCATCAGGTTCGTTGTCGGTCGTGTCCGGCCTCAGTGGTAGTGGATCGAGTGGGTCTGTGGTCGTGGCTAGCGGAACTGCTAGCTCGTCCGATGCAGGCAGCGTGGAGATCCGTGGTGGGTCGACGGACAGCTCGAGTGCACACGGAGGCTCTGTGACTGTGTCTTCTGGCGAGGACGGCGTGGTGAGTCTGTCTAGCGGTGTTCGTCGCAGTGCTAACGGCGGGACGGTCGAAATTGTGGCCGGAAGTGGCACTACCAGCAGCGTTGGTGGCGGGTCGGTGAGTGTTCGTGGTGGCTCTTTGAGTGGATCTTCGGGCCTTGCGGGCGAGGTTTCCTTGTCTGGCGGTGCGGCCTCGACGGGCGCTGCGAGTGGAGGCGTTGTTTCTCTTGACGGCGGCGTGAGTGAGGCTGGCGTCGGTGGTGGCGTGGCCATTTCGTCTGGCGCGGGCTTGCTGGGCAGCGGTGACATGAGCGTTGTGAGCGGTGCTTCTGCGAATGGCGACGCCTTGAGCGGCTCGGCGACGATCGGAAGTGGCGAGTCGGTGGATGCTGCGTCGGGTGTGGTGACGCTGTCCTCCGGGTCTTCTACAGCGGCTAGCAGCGGTGATGTGTCTGTGCAGTCTGGCGATGCGTCTACAGCAGCGGGTCGCGTATCTGTATCGGGAGGGTCTAGCAGCTCTTCGACGGGCGGCGCGGTGTCTGTGGCGAGTGGCATGGGAAGTGACGTGAGCGGCCTTGTTTCGGTTGAGAGTGGGGCTGCAAGTGCTGCATCTGCGTCGGGCGATGTGTCGATTGTGTCGGGTGACGCGGAGGATGGCAATACCGGTGCTGTGCGTATGTCTAGTGGCTCTAGCAACATAGGGTCCGGTGGATCAGTGAGCGTTCTGGGCGGGCCTAGCGGTGCGGCGGCATCGGGAGGCAGCGTATTCGTGAGCGGCGGCGGCTCGCTGGCGGGATCTTCCGGGTCCGTGGACGTGAGCGGCGGTTCTTCTTCGTCGAGCGGGTCTGGAGGAGCTGTTCGTGTGTCTGGCGGCTCGTCATCGAGCGGTGTTGGCGGCGATGTGACTGTGTCGAGCGGCGACTCCGGTAGCAATACGGTTGGCAGCAGCGTGTTTGTCCGTAGCGGTCCTGGCGGCAGCCTGAGCCTCGTCCAGGGCGACAGCAGTGCTGTTGGTGCCGATGTGGAGTTGCGTGGCGGCAGTGTATCTAGTTTGGATGCAGCGCAGAAGGTGAGGATGATCGGGTCTGCGAACGCTCAAGGAGCAGGAGGCGATGTGTCTATTGATGGCGGATGGTCTGCGGCGACGGTGGGTGGTGCGGTATTGCTGACCAGCGGCAGTGGTGCCGTGAGCAGCGGCGACGTGCGTGTATCCACGAGCATCCTGTCCGGTGGTTCTAGTGGTGGCATCGAGGTATATACTAGCGCTAGCAGCGTGTCTAGCGGATCCATTCGTATCAGCAGTGGATCCGGTGACGCTAGTGCTGGGTCCATCGAGGTGTCTGGTGGCTCTTCCGTGAATGGTGAAGGCTCCGCGGTGTCAGTGTTGGGCGGTGCGTCGGAGTCGTTGACGGGCGGTAGTGTGACGATCTTGAGCGGCGACGGATTGTCATCAGAGAGCGGGTCGGTGACGCTCGGGTCTGTAGGCGGCGCAAGCACGACTGTGAGTGGCGCGGTGTCGCTGTCGAGTGGGTCGACTGCAAGCGGTTCGTCTGGCGCTGTATCTATCGCGTCTGGCGCGTCGCCCGCGCTGTCGAGCGGGTCAGTGGGCGTATTCGGTGGCGAGGCTGCAGGTACCGGTGGTCTCGTGAGCGTCACCGGCGGTAGCAGCACCGATGCTGCGGGTGGTGCGTTGGTTTTGGCCGGTGGTGCTGGTGCGACGGGAGGCGACGTGATGGTGTCTGGCGGCGAGAGCGCGTCGGACACGGGTGCGTCAGTGAAGTTGCGCAGCGGAGAAGGCTCGAGCAGCAGTGGCGATGTGCGGCTGCTGAGTGCAGATGGCGTGGTGTCGGGCGGCGTGTATATGTCGTCCGGTTCGGCGACGAGCAGCAGCGCTTCTGCAGGAAGTATCAACTTGTCGGTTGGCTCCTCGGTGGCTGACGGCGGCGATGTTGATGTGCGCAGTGGGTCCAGTTCTGAATCCGCGGCAGGTGACGTATTGCTGACGGGTGGATCTTCTCTGTTGTCGACATCGCCTTTTACAGAAGCCGTGGCAGGCGCCGTTCGGCTGACGGGCGGTAGTTCTGCCGGAGACAATGCCGGTGGTGAGGTATTAGTGTCAGGTGGTGCTGGTGTTGCTAAGGGCGGGTCGGTGTCCGTGTTAAGCGGAGGCAGCGACGATGCGTCCGCTGCCAGCGGTGACGTAGCGGTGGGTTCGACTTCTGGTGGTGCTAGCGGGTCAGTAGATGTGACGAGTGGCGCTTCGGGAACTGACGCGTCTGGCGACGTGACGTTGGGCAGTGGAGACTCAGGCGACAGCACGTCGGGATCCGTGGCCGTGGTTGGCGGTAGAAGTACGGTGTCCAGTGGTGGCTCCGTGTCAATGCGTGGTGGAAGCAGCGGCGGTTCGTCTGCGGGTGGTTCTGTGTTGGTGGAGAGCGGGGTGGCGAGCGCGAACAGCGGCAGCATTACGGTGTCCAGCGCAGCTGCAACGGACTCTAGCTTGAGCGGCAACGTGGACATAGGTACGGGCGACACGGACTCTGGTGCATCAGGTTCGTTGTCGGTCGTGTCCGGCCTCAGTGGTAGTGGATCGAGTGGGTCTGTGGTCGTGGCTAGCGGAACTGCTAGCTCGTCCGATGCAGGCAGCGTGGAGATCCGTGGTGGGTCGACGGACAGCTCGAGTGCACACGGAGGCTCTGTGACTGTGTCTTCTGGCGAGGACGGCGTGGTGAGTCTGTCTAGCGGTGTTCGTCGCAGTGCTAACGGCGGGACGGTCGAAATTGTGGCCGGAAGTGGCACTACCAGCAGCGTTGGTGGCGGGTCGGTGAGTGTTCGTGGTGGCTCTTTGAGTGGATCTTCGGGCCTTGCGGGCGAGGTTTCCTTGTCTGGCGGTGCGGCCTCGACGGGCGCTGCGAGTGGAGGCGTTGTTTCTCTTGACGGCGGCGTGAGTGAGGCTGGCGTCGGTGGTGGCGTGGCCATTTCGTCTGGCGCGGGCTTGCTGGGCAGCGGTGACATGAGCGTTGTGAGCGGTGCTTCTGCGAATGGCGACGCCTTGAGCGGCTCGGCGACGATCGGAAGTGGCGAGTCGGTGGATGCTGCGTCGGGTGTGGTGACGCTGTCCTCCGGGTCTTCTACAGCGGCTAGCAGCGGTGATGTGTCTGTGCAGTCTGGCGATGCGTCTACAGCAGCGGGTCGCGTATCTGTATCGGGAGGGTCTAGCAGCTCTTCGACGGGCGGCGCGGTGTCTGTGGCGAGTGGCATGGGAAGTGACGTGAGCGGCCTTGTTTCGGTTGAGAGTGGGGCTGCAAGTGCTGCATCTGCGTCGGGCGATGTGTCGATTGTGTCGGGTGACGCGGAGGATGGCAATACCGGTGCTGTGCGTATGTCTAGTGGCTCTAGTGACACAGGGTCCGGTGGCTTGGTGAGCGTTATGGGCGGTTCTAGCGGCACGGCAGCATCGGGAGGCAATGTTCTCGTGGGTGGTGGTGAGTCACAAACGGGATCTTCCGGGTCCGTGGACGTGAGCGGCGGTTCTTCTTCGTCGAGCGGGTCTGGAGGAGCTGTTCGTGTGTCTGGCGGCTCGTCATCGAGCGGTGTTGGCGGCGATGTGACTGTGTCGAGCGGCGACTCCGGTAGCAATACGGTTGGCAGCAGCGTGTTTGTCCGTAGCGGTTCCGGCGGCAGCCTGAGCCTCGTCCAGGGCGACAGCAGTGCTGTTGGTGCCGATGTGGAGTTGCGTGGCGGCAGTGTATCTAGTTTGGATGCAGCGCAGAAGGTGAGGATGATCGGGTCTGCGAACGCTCAAGGAGCAGGAGGCGATGTGTCTATTGATGGCGGATGGTCTGCGGCGACGGTGGGTGGTGCGGTATTGCTGACCAGCGGCAGTGGTGCCGTGAGCAGCGGCGACGTGCGTGTATCCACGAGCATCCTGTCCGGTGGTTCTAGTGGTGGCATCGAGGTATATACTAGCGCTAGCAGCGTGTCTAGCGGATCCATTCGTATCAGCAGTGGATCCGGTGACGCTAGTGCTGGGTCCATCGAGGTGTCTGGTGGCTCTTCCGTGAATGGTGAAGGCTCCGCGGTGTCAGTGTTGGGCGGTGCGTCGGAGTCGTTGACGGGCGGTAGTGTGACGATCTTGAGCGGCGACGGATTGTCATCAGAGAGCGGGTCGGTGACGCTCGGGTCTGTAGGCGGCGCAAGCACGACTGTGAGTGGCGCGGTGTCGCTGTCGAGTGGGTCGACTGCAAGCGGTTCGTCTGGCGCTGTATCTATCGCGTCTGGCGCGTCGCCCGCGCTGTCGAGCGGGTCAGTGGGCGTATTCGGTGGCGAGGCTGCAGGTACCGGTGGTCTCGTGAGCGTCACCGGCGGTAGCAGCACCGATGCTGCGGGTGGTGCGTTGGTTTTGGCCGGTGGTGCTGGTGCGACGGGAGGCGACGTGATGGTGTCTGGCGGCGAGAGCGCGTCGGACACGGGTGCGTCAGTGAAGTTGCGCAGCGGAGAAGGCTCGAGCAGCAGTGGCGATGTGCGGCTGCTGAGTGCAGATGGCGTGGTGTCGGGCGGCGTGTATATGTCGTCCGGTTCGGCGACGAGCAGCAGCGCTTCTGCAGGAAGTATCAACTTGTCGGTTGGCTCCTCGGTGGCTGACGGCGGCGATGTTGATGTGCGCAGTGGGTCCAGTTCTGAATCCGCGGCAGGTGACGTATTGCTGACGGGTGGATCTTCTCTGTTGTCGACATCGCCTTTTACAGAAGCCGTGGCAGGCGCCGTTCGGCTGACGGGCGGTAGTTCTGCCGGAGACAATGCCGGTGGTGAGGTATTAGTGTCAGGTGGTGCTGGTGTTGCTAAGGGCGGGTCGGTGTCCGTGTTAAGCGGAGGCAGCGACGATGCGTCCGCTGCCAGCGGTGACGTAGCGGTGGGTTCGACTTCTGGTGGTGCTAGCGGGTCAGTAGATGTGACGAGTGGCGCTTCGGGAACTGACGCGTCTGGCGACGTGACGTTGGGCAGTGGAGACTCAGGCGACAGCACGTCGGGATCCGTGGCCGTGGTTGGCGGTAGAAGTACGGTGTCCAGTGGTGGCTCCGTGTCAATGCGTGGTGGAAGCAGCGGCGGTTCGTCTGCGGGTGGTTCTGTGTTGGTGGAGAGCGGGGTGGCGAGCGCGAACAGCGGCAGCATTACGGTGTCCAGCGCAGCTGCAACGGACTCTAGCTTGAGCGGCAACGTGGACATAGGTACGGGCGACACGGACTCTGGTGCATCAGGTTCGTTGTCGGTCGTGTCCGGCCTCAGTGGTAGTGGATCGAGTGGGTCTGTGGTCGTGGCTAGCGGAACTGCTAGCTCGTCCGATGCAGGCAGCGTGGAGATCCGTGGTGGGTCGACGGACAGCTCGAGTGCACACGGAGGCTCTGTGACTGTGTCTTCTGGCGAGGACGGCGTGGTGAGTCTGTCTAGCGGTGTTCGTCGCAGTGCTAACGGCGGGACGGTCGAAATTGTGGCCGGAAGTGGCACTACCAGCAGCGTTGGTGGCGGGTCGGTGAGTGTTCGTGGTGGCTCTTTGAGTGGATCTTCGGGCCTTGCGGGCGAGGTTTCCTTGTCTGGCGGTGCGGCCTCGACGGGCGCTGCGAGTGGAGGCGTTGTTTCTCTTGACGGCGGCGTGAGTGAGGCTGGCGTCGGTGGTGGCGTGGCCATTTCGTCTGGCGCGGGCTTGCTGGGCAGCGGTGACATGAGCGTTGTGAGCGGTGCTTCTGCGAATGGCGACGCCTTGAGCGGCTCGGCGACGATCGGAAGTGGCGAGTCGGTGGATGCTGCGTCGGGTGTGGTGACGCTGTCCTCCGGGTCTTCTACAGCGGCTAGCAGCGGTGATGTGTCTGTGCAGTCTGGCGATGCGTCTACAGCAGCGGGTCGCGTATCTGTATCGGGAGGGTCTAGCAGCTCTTCGACGGGCGGCGCGGTGTCTGTGGCGAGTGGCATGGGAAGTGACGTGAGCGGCCTTGTTTCGGTTGAGAGTGGGGCTGCAAGTGCTGCATCTGCGTCGGGCGATGTGTCGATTGTGTCGGGTGACGCGGAGGATGGCAATACCGGTGCTGTGCGTATGTCTAGTGGCTCTAGTGACACAGGGTCCGGTGGCTTGGTGAGCGTTATGGGTGGTTCTACCGGCACGGCAGCATCGGGAGGCAATGTTCTCGTGGGTGGTGGTGAGTCACAAACGGGATCTTCCGGGTCCGTGGACGTGAGCGGCGGTTCTTCTTCGTCGAGCGGGTCTGGAGGAGCTGTTCGTGTGTCTGGCGGCTCGTCATCGAGCGGTGTTGGCGGCGATGTGACTGTGTCGAGCGGCGACTCCGGTAGCAATACGGTTGGCAGCAGCGTGTTTGTCCGTAGCGGTCCTGGCGGCAGCCTGAGCCTCGTCCAGGGCGACAGCAGTGCTGTTGGTGCCGATGTGGAGTTGCGTGGCGGCAGTGTATCTAGTTTGGATGCAGCGCAGAAGGTGAGGATGATCGGGTCTGCGAACGCTCAAGGAGCAGGAGGCGACGTGTCCATTGATGGCGGATGGTCTGCGGCGACGGTGGGTGGTGCGGTATTGCTGACCAGCGGCAGTGGTGCCGTGAGCAGCGGCGACGTGCGTGTATCCACGAGCATCCTGTCCGGTGGTTCTAGTGGTGGCATCGAGGTATATACTAGCGCTAGCAGCGTGTCTAGCGGATCCATTCGTATCAGCAGTGGATCCGGTGACGCTAGTGCTGGGTCCATCGAGGTGTCTGGTGGCTCTTCCGTGAATGGTGAAGGCTCCGCGGTGTCAGTGTTGGGCGGTGCGTCGGAGTCGTTGACGGGCGGTAGTGTGACGATCTTGAGCGGCGACGGATTGTCATCAGAGAGCGGGTCGGTGACGCTCGGGTCTGTAGGCGGCGCAAGCACGACTGTGAGTGGCGCGGTGTCGCTGTCGAGTGGGTCGACTGCAAGCGGTTCGTCTGGCGCTGTATCTATCGCGTCTGGCGCGTCGCCCGCGCTGTCGAGCGGGTCAGTGGGCGTATTCGGTGGCGAGGCTGCAGGTACCGGTGGTCTCGTGAGCGTCACCGGCGGTAGCAGCACCGATGCTGCGGGTGGTGCGTTGGTTTTGGCCGGTGGTGCTGGTGCGACGGGAGGCGACGTGATGGTGTCTGGCGGCGAGAGCGCGTCGGACACGGGTGCGTCAGTGAAGTTGCGCAGCGGAGAAGGCTCGAGCAGCAGTGGCGATGTGCGGCTGCTGAGTGCAGATGGCGTGGTGTCGGGCGGCGTGTATATGTCGTCCGGTTCGGCGACGAGCAGCAGCGCTTCTGCAGGAAGTATCAACTTGTCGGTTGGCTCCTCGGTGGCTGACGGCGGCGATGTTGATGTGCGCAGTGGGTCCAGTTCTGAATCCGCGGCAGGTGACGTATTGCTGACGGGTGGATCTTCTCTGTTGTCGACATCGCCTTTTACAGAAGCCGTGGCAGGCGCCGTTCGGCTGACGGGTGGTAGTTCTGCCGGAGACAATGCCGGTGGTGAGGTATTAGTGTCAGGTGGTGCTGGTGTTGCTAAGGGCGGGTCGGTGTCCGTGTTAAGCGGAGGCAGCGACGATGCGTCCGCTGCCAGCGGTGACGTAGCGGTGGGTTCGACTGCTGGTGGTGCTAGCGGGTCAGTAGATGTGACGAGTGGCGCTTCGGGAACTGACGCGTCTGGCGACGTGACGTTGGGCAGTGGAGACTCAGGCGACAGCACGTCGGGATCCGTGGCCGTGGTTGGCGGTAGAAGTACGGTGTCCAGTGGTGGCTCCGTGTCAATGCGTGGTGGAAGCAGCGGCGGTTCGTCTGCGGGTGGTTCTGTGTTGGTGGAGAGCGGGGTGGCGAGCGCGAACAGCGGCAGCATTACGGTGTCCAGCGCAGCTGCAACGGACTCTAGCTTGAGCGGCAACGTGGACATAGGTACGGGCGACACGGACTCTGGTGCATCAGGTTCGTTGTCGGTCGTGTCCGGCCTCAGTGGTAGTGGATCGAGTGGGTCTGTGGTCGTGGCTAGCGGAACTGCTAGCTCGTCCGATGCAGGCAGCGTGGAGATCCGTGGTGGGTCGACGGACAGCTCGAGTGCACACGGAGGCTCTGTGACTGTGTCTTCTGGCGAGGACGGCGTGGTGAGTCTGTCTAGCGGTGTTCGTCGCAGTGCTAACGGCGGGACGGTCGAAATTGTGGCCGGAAGTGGCACTACCAGCAGCGTTGGTGGCGGGTCGGTGAGTGTTCGTGGTGGCTCTTTGAGTGGATCTTCGGGCCTTGCGGGCGAGGTTTCCTTGTCTGGCGGTGCGGCCTCGACGGGCGCTGCGAGTGGAGGCGTTGTTTCTCTTGACGGCGGCGTGAGTGAGGCTGGCGTCGGTGGTGGCGTGGCCATTTCGTCTGGCGCGGGCTTGCTGGGCAGCGGTGACATGAGCGTTGTGAGCGGTGCTTCTGCGAATGGCGACGCCTTGAGCGGCTCGGCGACGATCGGAAGTGGCGAGTCGGCGGATGCTGCGTCGGGTGTGGTGACGCTGTCCTCCGGGTCTTCTACAGCGGCTAGCAGCGGTGATGTGTCTGTGCAGTCTGGCGATGCGTCTACAGCAGCGGGTCGCGTATCTGTATCGGGAGGGTCTAGCAGCTCTTCGACGGGCGGCGCGGTGTCTGTGGCGAGTGGCATGGGAAGTGACGTGAGCGGCCTTGTTTCGGTTGAGAGTGGGGCTGCAAGTGCTGCATCTGCGTCGGGCGATGTGTCGATTGTGTCGGGTGACGCGGAGGATGGCAATACCGGTGCTGTGCGTATGTCTAGTGGCTCTAGTGACACAGGGTCCGGTGGCTTGGTGAGCGTTATGGGTGGTTCTACCGGCACGGCAGCATCGGGAGGCAATGTTCTCGTGGGTGGTGGTGAGTCACAAACGGGATCTTCCGGGTCCGTGGACGTGAGCGGCGGTTCTTCTTCGTCGAGCGGGTCTGGAGGAGCTGTTCGTGTGTCTGGCGGCTCGTCATCGAGCGGTGTTGGCGGCGATGTGACTGTGTCGAGCGGCGACTCCGGTAGCAATACGGTTGGCAGCAGCGTGTTTGTCCGTAGCGGTCCTGGCGGCAGCCTGAGCCTCGTCCAGGGCGACAGCAGTGCTGTTGGTGCCGATGTGGAGTTGCGTGGCGGCAGTGTATCTAGTTTGGATGCAGCGCAGAAGGTGAGGATGATCGGGTCTGCGAACGCTCAAGGAGCAGGAGGCGACGTGTCCATTGATGGCGGATGGTCTGCGGCGACGGTGGGTGGTGCGGTATTGCTGACCAGCGGCAGTGGTGCCGTGAGCAGCGGCGACGTGCGTGTATCCACGAGCATCCTGTCCGGTGGTTCTAGTGGTGGCATCGAGGTATATACTAGCGCTAGCAGCGTGTCTAGCGGATCCATTCGTATCAGCAGTGGATCCGGTGACGCTAGTGCTGGGTCCATCGAGGTGTCTGGTGGCTCTTCCGTGAATGGTGAAGGCTCCGCGGTGTCAGTGTTGGGCGGTGCGTCGGAGTCGTTGACGGGCGGTAGTGTGACGATCTTGAGCGGCGACGGATTGTCATCAGAGAGCGGGTCGGTGACGCTCGGGTCTGTAGGCGGCGCAAGCACGACTGTGAGTGGCGCGGTGTCGCTGTCGAGTGGGTCGACTGCAAGCGGTTCGTCTGGCGCTGTATCTATCGCGTCTGGCGCGTCGCCCGCGCTGTCGAGCGGGTCAGTGGGCGTATTCGGTGGCGAGGCTGCAGGTACCGGTGGTCTCGTGAGCGTCACCGGCGGTAGCAGCACCGATGCTGCGGGTGGTGCGTTGGTTTTGGCCGGTGGTGCTGGTGCGACGGGAGGCGACGTGATGGTGTCTGGCGGCGAGAGCGCGTCGGACACGGGTGCGTCAGTGAAGTTGCGCAGCGGAGAAGGCTCGAGCAGCAGTGGCGATGTGCGGCTGCTGAGTGCAGATGGCGTGGTGTCGGGCGGCGTGTATATGTCGTCCGGTTCGGCGACGAGCAGCAGCGCTTCTGCAGGAAGTATCAACTTGTCGGTTGGCTCCTCGGTGGCTGACGGCGGCGATGTTGATGTGCGCAGTGGGTCCAGTTCTGAATCCGCGGCAGGTGACGTATTGCTGACGGGTGGATCTTCTCTGTTGTCGACATCGCCTTTTACAGAAGCCGTGGCAGGCGCCGTTCGGCTGACGGGCGGTAGTTCTGCCGGAGACAATGCCGGTGGTGAGGTATTAGTGTCAGGTGGTGCTGGTGTTGCTAAGGGCGGGTCGGTGTCCGTGTTAAGCGGAGGCAGCGACGATGCGTCCGCTGCCAGCGGTGACGTAGCGGTGGGTTCGACTTCTGGTGGTGCTAGCGGGTCAGTAGATGTGACGAGTGGCGCTTCGGGAACTGACGCGTCTGGCGACGTGACGTTGGGCAGTGGAGACTCAGGCGACAGCACGTCGGGATCCGTGGCCGTGGTTGGCGGTAGAAGTACGGTGTCCAGTGGTGGCTCCGTGTCAATGCGTGGTGGAAGCAGCGGCGGTTCGTCTGCGGGTGGTTCTGTGTTGGTGGAGAGCGGGGTGGCGAGCGCGAACAGCGGCAGCATTACGGTGTCCAGCGCAGCTGCAACGGACTCTAGCTTGAGCGGCAACGTGGACATAGGTACGGGCGACACGGACTCTGGTGCATCAGGTTCGTTGTCGGTCGTGTCCGGCCTCAGTGGTAGTGGATCGAGTGGGTCTGTGGTCGTGGCTAGCGGAACTGCTAGCTCGTCCGATGCAGGCAGCGTGGAGATCCGTGGTGGGTCGACGGACAGCTCGAGTGCACACGGAGGCTCTGTGACTGTGTCTTCTGGCGAGGACGGCGTGGTGAGTCTGTCTAGCGGTGTTCGTCGCAGTGCTAACGGCGGGACGGTCGAAATTGTGGCCGGAAGTGGCACTACCAGCAGCGTTGGTGGCGGGTCGGTGAGTGTTCGTGGTGGCTCTTTGAGTGGATCTTCGGGCCTTGCGGGCGAGGTTTCCTTGTCTGGCGGTGCGGCCTCGACGGGCGCTGCGAGTGGAGGCGTTGTTTCTCTTGACGGCGGCGTGAGTGAGGCTGGCGTCGGTGGTGGCGTGGCCATTTCGTCTGGCGCGGGCTTGCTGGGCAGCGGTGACATGAGCGTTGTGAGCGGTGCTTCTGCGAATGGCGACGCCTTGAGCGGCTCGGCGACGATCGGAAGTGGCGAGTCGGTGGATGCTGCGTCGGGTGTGGTGACGCTGTCCTCCGGGTCTTCTACAGCGGCTAGCAGCGGTGATGTGTCTGTGCAGTCTGGCGATGCGTCTACAGCAGCGGGTCGCGTATCTGTATCGGGAGGGTCTAGCAGCTCTTCGACGGGCGGCGCGGTGTCTGTGGCGAGTGGCATGGGAAGTGACGTGAGCGGCCTTGTTTCGGTTGAGAGTGGGGCTGCAAGTGCTGCATCTGCGTCGGGCGATGTGTCGATTGCGTCGGGTGACGCGGAGGATGGCAATACCGGTGCTGTGCGTATGTCTAGTGGCTCTAGTGACACAGGGTCCGGTGGCTTGGTGAGCGTTATGGGTGGTTCTACCGGCACGGCAGCATCGGGAGGCAATGTTCTCGTGGGTGGTGGTGAGTCACAAACGGGATCTTCCGGGTCCGTGGACGTGAGCGGCGGTTCTTCTTCGTCGAGCGGGTCTGGAGGAGCTGTTCGTGTGTCTGGCGGCTCGTCATCGAGCGGTGTTGGCGGCGATGTGACTGTGTCGAGCGGCGACTCCGGTAGCAATACGGTTGGCAGCAGCGTGTTTGTCCGTAGCGGTCCTGGCGGCAGCCTGAGCCTCGTCCAGGGCGACAGCAGTGCTGTTGGTGCCGATGTGGAGTTGCGTGGCGGTCGTGTATCTAGTTTGGATGCAGCGCAGAAGGTGAGGATGATCGGGTCTGCGAACGCTCAAGGAGCAGGAGGCGACGTGTCCATTGATGGCGGATGGTCTGCGGCGACGGTGGGTGGTGCGGTATTGCTGACCAGCGGCAGTGGTGCCGTGAGCAGCGGCGACGTGCGTGTATCCACGAGCATCCTGTCCGGTGGTTCTAGTGGTGGCATCGAGGTATATACTAGCGCTAGCAGCGTGTCTAGCGGATCCATTCGTATCAGCAGTGGATCCGGTGACGCTAGTGCTGGGTCCATCGAGGTGTCTGGTGGCTCTTCCGTGAATGGTGAAGGCTCCGCGGTGTCAGTGTTGGGCGGTGCGTCGGAGTCGTTGACGGGCGGTAGTGTGACGATCTTGAGCGGCGACGGATTGTCATCAGAGAGCGGGTCGGTGACGCTCGGGTCTGTAGGCGGCGCAAGCACGACTGTGAGTGGCGCGGTGTCGCTGTCGAGTGGGTCGACTGCAAGCGGTTCGTCTGGCGCTGTATCTATCGCGTCTGGCGCGTCGCCCGCGCTGTCGAGCGGGTCAGTGGGCGTATTCGGTGGCGAGGCTGCAGGTACCGGTGGTCTCGTGAGCGTCACCGGCGGTAGCAGCACCGATGCTGCGGGTGGTGCGTTGGTTTTGGCCGGTGGTGCTGGTGCGACGGGAGGCGACGTGATGGTGTCTGGCGGCGAGAGCGCGTCGGACACGGGTGCGTCAGTGAAGTTGCGCAGCGGAGAAGGCTCGAGCAGCAGTGGCGATGTGCGGCTGCTGAGTGCAGATGGCGTGGTGTCGGGCGGCGTGTATATGTCGTCCGGTTCGGCGACGAGCAGCAGCGCTTCTGCAGGAAGTATCAACTTGTCGGTTGGCTCCTCGGTGGCTGACGGCGGCGATGTTGATGTGCGCAGTGGGTCCAGTTCTGAATCCGCGGCAGGTGACGTATTGCTGACGGGTGGATCTTCTCTGTTGTCGACATCGCCTTTTACAGAAGCCGTGGCAGGCGCCGTTCGGCTGACGGGCGGTAGTTCTGCCGGAGACAATGCCGGTGGTGAGGTATTAGTGTCAGGTGGTGCTGGTGTTGCTAAGGGCGGGTCGGTGTCCGTGTTAAGCGGAGGCAGCGACGATGCGTCCGCTGCCAGCGGTGACGTAGCGGTGGGTTCGACTGCTGGTGGTGCTAGCGGGTCAGTAGATGTGACGAGTGGCGCTTCGGGAACTGACGCGTCTGGCGACGTGACGTTGGGCAGTGGAGACTCAGGCGACAGCACGTCGGGATCCGTGGCCGTGGTTGGCGGTAGAAGTACGGTGTCCAGTGGTGGCTCCGTGTCAATGCGTGGTGGAAGCAGCGGCGGTTCGTCTGCGGGTGGTTCTGTGTTGGTGGAGAGCGGGGTGGCGAGCGCGAACAGCGGCAGCATTACGGTGTCCAGCGCAGCTGCAACGGACTCTAGCTTGAGCGGCAACGTGGACATAGGTACGGGCGACACGGACTCTGGTGCATCAGGTTCGTTGTCGGTCGTGTCCGGCCTCAGTGGTAGTGGATCGAGTGGGTCTGTGGTCGTGGCTAGCGGAACTGCTAGCTCGTCCGATGCAGGCAGCGTGGAGATCCGTGGTGGGTCGACGGACAGCTCGAGTGCACACGGAGGCTCTGTGACTGTGTCTTCTGGCGAGGACGGCGTGGTGAGTCTGTCTAGCGGTGTTCGTCGCAGTGCTAACGGCGGGACGGTCGAAATTGTGGCCGGAAGTGGCACTACCAGCAGCGTTGGTGGCGGGTCGGTGAGTGTTCGTGGTGGCTCTTTGAGTGGATCTTCGGGCCTTGCGGGCGAGGTTTCCTTGTCTGGCGGTGCGGCCTCGACGGGCGCTGCGAGTGGAGGCGTTGTTTCTCTTGACGGCGGCGTGAGTGAGGCTGGCGTCGGTGGTGGCGTGGCCATTTCGTCTGGCGCGGGCTTGCTGGGCAGCGGTGACATGAGCGTTGTGAGCGGTGCTTCTGCGAATGGCGACGCCTTGAGCGGCTCGGCGACGATCGGAAGTGGCGAGTCGGTGGATGCTGCGTCGGGTGTGGTGACGCTGTCCTCCGGGTCTTCTACAGCGGCTAGCAGCGGTGATGTGTCTGTGCAGTCTGGCGATGCGTCTACAGCAGCGGGTCGCGTATCTGTATCGGGAGGGTCTAGCAGCTCTTCGACGGGCGGCGCGGTGTCTGTGGCGAGTGGCATGGGAAGTGACGTGAGCGGCCTTGTTTCGGTTGAGAGTGGGGCTGCAAGTGCTGCATCTGCGTCGGGCGATGTGTCGATTGTGTCGGGTGACGCGGAGGATGGCAATACCGGTGCTGTGCGTATGTCTAGTGGCTCTAGTGACACAGGGTCCGGTGGCTTGGTGAGCGTTATGGGTGGTTCTAGCGGCACGGCAGCATCGGGAGGCAATGTTCTCGTGGGTGGTGGTGAGTCACAAACGGGATCTTCCGGGTCCGTGGACGTGAGCGGCGGTTCTTCTTCGTCGAGCGGGTCTGGAGGAGCTGTTCGTGTGTCTGGCGGCTCGTCATCGAGCGGTGTTGGCGGCGATGTGACTGTGTCGAGCGGCGACTCCGGTAGCAATACGGTTGGCAGCAGCGTGTTTGTCCGTAGCGGTCCTGGCGGCAGCCTGAGCCTCGTCCAGGGCGACAGCAGTGCTGTTGGTGCCGATGTGGAGTTGCGTGGCGGCAGTGTATCTAGTTTGGATGCAGCGCAGAAGGTGAGGATGATCGGGTCTGCGAACGCTCAAGGAGCAGGAGGCGACGTGTCCATTGATGGCGGATGGTCTGCGGCGACGGTGGGTGGTGCGGTATTGCTGACCAGCGGCAGTGGTGCCGTGAGCAGCGGCGACGTGCGTGTATCCACGAGCATCCTGTCCGGTGGTTCTAGTGGTGGCATCGAGGTATATACTAGCGCTAGCAGCGTGTCTAGCGGATCCATTCGTATCAGCAGTGGATCCGGTGACGCTAGTGCTGGGTCCATCGAGGTGTCTGGTGGCTCTTCCGTGAATGGTGAAGGCTCCGCGGTGTCAGTGTTGGGCGGTGCGTCGGAGTCGTTGACGGGCGGTAGTGTGACGATCTTGAGCGGCGACGGATTGTCATCAGAGAGCGGGTCGGTGACGCTCGGGTCTGTAGGCGGCGCAAGCACGACTGTGAGTGGCGCGGTGTCGCTGTCGAGTGGGTCGACTGCAAGCGGTTCGTCTGGCGCTGTATCTATCGCGTCTGGCGCGTCGCCCGCGCTGTCGAGCGGGTCAGTGGGCGTATTCGGTGGCGAGGCTGCAGGTACCGGTGGTCTCGTGAGCGTCACCGGCGGTAGCAGCACCGATGCTGCGGGTGGTGCGTTGGTTTTGGCCGGTGGTGCTGGTGCGACGGGAGGCGACGTGATGGTGTCTGGCGGCGAGAGCGCGTCGGACACGGGTGCGTCAGTGAAGTTGCGCAGCGGAGAAGGCTCGAGCAGCAGTGGCGATGTGCGGCTGCTGAGTGCAGATGGCGTGGTGTCGGGCGGCGTGTATATGTCGTCCGGTTCGGCGACGAGCAGCAGCGCTTCTGCAGGAAGTATCAACTTGTCGGTTGGCTCCTCGGTGGCTGACGGCGGCGATGTTGATGTGCGCAGTGGGTCCAGTTCTGAATCCGCGGCAGGTGACGTATTGCTGACGGGTGGATCTTCTCTGTTGTCGACATCGCCTTTTACAGAAGCCGTGGCAGGCGCCGTTCGGCTGACGGGCGGTAGTTCTGCCGGAGACAATGCCGGTGGTGAGGTATTAGTGTCAGGTGGTGCTGGTGTTGCTAAGGGCGGGTCGGTGTCCGTGTTAAGCGGAGGCAGCGACGATGCGTCCGCTGCCAGCGGTGACGTAGCGGTGGGTTCGACTTCTGGTGGTGCTAGCGGGTCAGTAGATGTGACGAGTGGCGCTTCGGGAACTGACGCGTCTGGCGACGTGACGTTGGGCAGTGGAGACTCAGGCGACAGCACGTCGGGATCCGTGGCCGTGGTTGGCGGTAGAAGTACGGTGTCCAGTGGTGGCTCCGTGTCAATGCGTGGTGGAAGCAGCGGCGGTTCGTCTGCGGGTGGTTCTGTGTTGGTGGAGAGCGGGGTGGCGAGCGCGAACAGCGGCAGCATTACGGTGTCCAGCGCAGCTGCAACGGACTCTAGCTTGAGCGGCAACGTGGACATAGGTACGGGCGACACGGACTCTGGTGCATCAGGTTCGTTGTCGGTCGTGTCCGGCCTCAGTGGTAGTGGATCGAGTGGGTCTGTGGTCGTGGCTAGCGGAACTGCTAGCTCGTCCGATGCAGGCAGCGTGGAGATCCGTGGTGGGTCGACGGACAGCTCGAGTGCACACGGAGGCTCTGTGACTGTGTCTTCTGGCGAGGACGGCGTGGTGAGTCTGTCTAGCGGTGTTCGTCGCAGTGCTAACGGCGGGACGGTCGAAATTGTGGCCGGAAGTGGCACTACCAGCAGCGTTGGTGGCGGGTCGGTGAGTGTTCGTGGTGGCTCTTTGAGTGGATCTTCGGGCCTTGCGGGCGAGGTTTCCTTGTCTGGCGGTGCGGCCTCGACGGGCGCTGCGAGTGGAGGCGTTGTTTCTCTTGACGGCGGCGTGAGTGAGGCTGGCGTCGGTGGTGGCGTGGCCATTTCGTCTGGCGCGGGCTTGCTGGGCAGCGGTGACATGAGCGTTGTGAGCGGTGCTTCTGCGAATGGCGACGCCTTGAGCGGCTCGGCGACGATCGGAAGTGGCGAGTCGGCGGATGCTGCGTCGGGTGTGGTGACGCTGTCCTCCGGGTCTTCTACAGCGGCTAGCAGCGGTGATGTGTCTGTGCAGTCTGGCGATGCGTCTACAGCAGCGGGTCGCGTATCTGTATCGGGAGGGTCTAGCAGCTCTTCGACGGGCGGCGCGGTGTCTGTGGCGAGTGGCATGGGAAGTGACGTGAGCGGCCTTGTTTCGGTTGAGAGTGGGGCTGCAAGTGCTGCATCTGCGTCGGGCGATGTGTCGATTGTGTCGGGTGACGCGGAGGATGGCAATACCGGTGCTGTGCGTATGTCTAGTGGCTCTAGTGACACAGGGTCCGGTGGCTTGGTGAGCGTTATGGGCGGTTCTACCGGCACGGCAGCATCGGGAGGCAATGTTCTCGTGGGTGGTGGTGTGTCACAAACGGGATCTTCCGGGTCCGTGGACGTGAGCGGCGGTTCTTCTTCGTCGAGCGGGTCTGGAGGAGCTGTTCGTGTGTCTGGCGGCTCGTCATCGAGCGGTGTTGGCGGCGATGTGACTGTGTCGAGCGGCGACTCCGGTAGCAATACGGTTGGCAGCAGCGTGTTTGTCCGTAGCGGTCCTGGCGGCAGCCTGAGCCTCGTCCAGGGCGACAGCAGTGCTGTTGGTGCCGATGTGGAGTTGCGTGGCGGCAGTGTATCTAGTTTGGATGCAGCGCAGAAGGTGAGGATGATCGGGTCTGCGAACGCTCAAGGAGCAGGAGGCGACGTGTCCATTGATGGCGGATGGTCTGCGGCGACGGTGGGTGGTGCGGTATTGCTGACCAGCGGCAGTGGTGCCGTGAGCAGCGGCGACGTGCGTGTATCCACGAGCATCCTGTCCGGTGGTTCTAGTGGTGGCATCGAGGTATATACTAGCGCTAGCAGCGTGTCTAGCGGATCCATTCGTATCAGCAGTGGATCCGGTGACGCTAGTGCTGGGTCCATCGAGGTGTCTGGTGGCTCTTCCGTGAATGGTGAAGGCTCCGCGGTGTCAGTGTTGGGCGGTGCGTCGGAGTCGTTGACGGGCGGTAGTGTGACGATCTTGAGCGGCGACGGATTGTCATCAGAGAGCGGGTCGGTGACGCTCGGGTCTGTAGGCGGCGCAAGCACGACTGTGAGTGGCGCGGTGTCGCTGTCGAGTGGGTCGACTGCAAGCGGTTCGTCTGGCGCTGTATCTATCGCGTCTGGCGCGTCGCCCGCGCTGTCGAGCGGGTCAGTGGGCGTATTCGGTGGCGAGGCTGCAGGTACCGGTGGTCTCGTGAGCGTCACCGGCGGTAGCAGCACCGATGCTGCGGGTGGTGCGTTGGTTTTGGCCGGTGGTGCTGGTGCGACGGGAGGCGACGTGATGGTGTCTGGCGGCGAGAGCGCGTCGGACACGGGTGCGTCAGTGAAGTTGCGCAGCGGAGAAGGCTCGAGCAGCAGTGGCGATGTGCGGCTGCTGAGTGCAGATGGCGTGGTGTCGGGCGGCGTGTATATGTCGTCCGGTTCGGCGACGAGCAGCAGCGCTTCTGCAGGAAGTATCAACTTGTCGGTTGGCTCCTCGGTGGCTGACGGCGGCGATGTTGATGTGCGCAGTGGGTCCAGTTCTGAATCCGCGGCAGGTGACGTATTGCTGACGGGTGGATCTTCTCTGTTGTCGACATCGCCTTTTACAGAAGCCGTGGCAGGCGCCGTTCGGCTGACGGGCGGTAGTTCTGCCGGAGACAATGCCGGTGGTGAGGTATTAGTGTCAGGTGGTGCTGGTGTTGCTAAGGGCGGGTCGGTGTCCGTGTTAAGCGGAGGCAGCGACGATGCGTCCGCTGCCAGCGGTGACGTAGCGGTGGGTTCGACTTCTGGTGGTGCTAGCGGGTCAGTAGATGTGACGAGTGGCGCTTCGGGAACTGACGCGTCTGGCGACGTGACGTTGGGCAGTGGAGACTCAGGCGACAGCACGTCGGGATCCGTGGCCGTGGTTGGCGGTAGAAGTACGGTGTCCAGTGGTGGCTCCGTGTCAATGCGTGGTGGAAGCAGCGGCGGTTCGTCTGCGGGTGGTTCTGTGTTGGTGGAGAGCGGGGTGGCGAGCGCGAACAGCGGCAGCATTACGGTGTCCAGCGCAGCTGCAACGGACTCTAGCTTGAGCGGCAACGTGGACATAGGTACGGGCGACACGGACTCTGGTGCATCAGGTTCGTTGTCGGTCGTGTCCGGCCTCAGTGGTAGTGGATCGAGTGGGTCTGTGGTCGTGGCTAGCGGAACTGCTAGCTCGTCCGATGCAGGCAGCGTGGAGATCCGTGGTGGGTCGACGGACAGCTCGAGTGCACACGGAGGCTCTGTGACTGTGTCTTCTGGCGAGGACGGCGTGGTGAGTCTGTCTAGCGGTGTTCGTCGCAGTGCTAACGGCGGGACGGTCGAAATTGTGGCCGGAAGTGGCACTACCAGCAGCGTTGGTGGCGGGTCGGTGAGTGTTCGTGGTGGCTCTTTGAGTGGATCTTCGGGCCTTGCGGGCGAGGTTTCCTTGTCTGGCGGTGCGGCCTCGACGGGCGCTGCGAGTGGAGGCGTTGTTTCTCTTGACGGCGGCGTGAGTGAGGCTGGCGTCGGTGGTGGCGTGGCCATTTCGTCTGGCGCGGGCTTGCTGGGCAGCGGTGACATGAGCGTTGTGAGCGGTGCTTCTGCGAATGGCGACGCCTTGAGCGGCTCGGCGACGATCGGAAGTGGCGAGTCGGCGGATGCTGCGTCGGGTGTGGTGACGCTGTCCTCCGGGTCTTCTACAGCGGCTAGCAGCGGTGATGTGTCTGTGCAGTCTGGCGATGCGTCTACAGCAGCGGGTCGCGTATCTGTATCGGGAGGGTCTAGCAGCTCTTCGACGGGCGGCGCGGTGTCTGTGGCGAGTGGCATGGGAAGTGACGTGAGCGGCCTTGTTTCGGTTGAGAGTGGGGCTGCAAGTGCTGCATCTGCGTCGGGCGATGTGTCGATTGTGTCGGGTGACGCGGAGGATGGCAATACCGGTGCTGTGCGTATGTCTAGTGGCTCTAGTGACACAGGGTCCGGTGGCTTGGTGAGCGTTATGGGCGGTTCTACCGGCACGGCAGCATCGGGAGGCAATGTTCTCGTGGGTGGTGGTGTGTCACAAACGGGATCTTCCGGGTCCGTGGACGTGAGCGGCGGTTCTTCTTCGTCGAGCGGGTCTGGAGGAGCTGTTCGTGTGTCTGGCGGCTCGTCATCGAGCGGTGTTGGCGGCGATGTGACTGTGTCGAGCGGCGACTCCGGTAGCAATACGGTTGGCAGCAGCGTGTTTGTCCGTAGCGGTCCTGGCGGCAGCCTGAGCCTCGTCCAGGGCGACAGCAGTGCTGTTGGTGCCGATGTGGAGTTGCGTGGCGGCAGTGTATCTAGTTTGGATGCAGCGCAGAAGGTGAGGATGATCGGGTCTGCGAACGCTCAAGGAGCAGGAGGCGACGTGTCCATTGATGGCGGATGGTCTGCGGCGACGGTGGGTGGTGCGGTATTGCTGACCAGCGGCAGTGGTGCCGTGAGCAGCGGCGACGTGCGTGTATCCACGAGCATCCTGTCCGGTGGTTCTAGTGGTGGCATCGAGGTATATACTAGCGCTAGCAGCGTGTCTAGCGGATCCATTCGTATCAGCAGTGGATCCGGTGACGCTAGTGCTGGGTCCATCGAGGTGTCTGGTGGCTCTTCCGTGAATGGTGAAGGCTCCGCGGTGTCAGTGTTGGGCGGTGCGTCGGAGTCGTTGACGGGCGGTAGTGTGACGATCTTGAGCGGCGACGGATTGTCATCAGAGAGCGGGTCGGTGACGCTCGGGTCTGTAGGCGGCGCAAGCACGACTGTGAGTGGCGCGGTGTCGCTGTCGAGTGGGTCGACTGCAAGCGGTTCGTCTGGCGCTGTATCTATCGCGTCTGGCGCGTCGCCCGCGCTGTCGAGCGGGTCAGTGGGCGTATTCGGTGGCGAGGCTGCAGGTACCGGTGGTCTCGTGAGCGTCACCGGCGGTAGCAGCACCGATGCTGCGGGTGGTGCGTTGGTTTTGGCCGGTGGTGCTGGTGCGACGGGAGGCGACGTGATGGTGTCTGGCGGCGAGAGCGCGTCGGACACGGGTGCGTCAGTGAAGTTGCGCAGCGGAGAAGGCTCGAGCAGCAGTGGCGATGTGCGGCTGCTGAGTGCAGATGGCGTGGTGTCGGGCGGCGTGTATATGTCGTCCGGTTCGGCGACGAGCAGCAGCGCTTCTGCAGGAAGTATCAACTTGTCGGTTGGCTCCTCGGTGGCTGACGGCGGCGATGTTGATGTGCGCAGTGGGTCCAGTTCTGAATCCGCGGCAGGTGACGTATTGCTGACGGGTGGATCTTCTCTGTTGTCGACATCGCCTTTTACAGAAGCCGTGGCAGGCGCCGTTCGGCTGACGGGCGGTAGTTCTGCCGGAGACAATGCCGGTGGTGAGGTATTAGTGTCAGGTGGTGCTGGTGTTGCTAAGGGCGGGTCGGTGTCCGTGTTAAGCGGAGGCAGCGACGATGCGTCCGCTGCCAGCGGTGACGTAGCGGTGGGTTCGACTTCTGGTGGTGCTAGCGGGTCAGTAGATGTGACGAGTGGCGCTTCGGGAACTGACGCGTCTGGCGACGTGACGTTGGGCAGTGGAGACTCAGGCGACAGCACGTCGGGATCCGTGGCCGTGGTTGGCGGTAGAAGTACGGTGTCCAGTGGTGGCTCCGTGTCAATGCGTGGTGGAAGCAGCGGCGGTTCGTCTGCGGGTGGTTCTGTGTTGGTGGAGAGCGGGGTGGCGAGCGCGAACAGCGGCAGCATTACGGTGTCCAGCGCAGCTGCAACGGACTCTAGCTTGAGCGGCAACGTGGACATAGGTACGGGCGACACGGACTCTGGTGCATCAGGTTCGTTGTCGGTCGTGTCCGGCCTCAGTGGTAGTGGATCGAGTGGGTCTGTGGTCGTGGCTAGCGGAACTGCTAGCTCGTCCGATGCAGGCAGCGTGGAGATCCGTGGTGGGTCGACGGACAGCTCGAGTGCACACGGAGGCTCTGTGACTGTGTCTTCTGGCGAGGACGGCGTGGTGAGTCTGTCTAGCGGTGTTCGTCGCAGTGCTAACGGCGGGACGGTCGAAATTGTGGCCGGAAGTGGCACTACCAGCAGCGTTGGTGGCGGGTCGGTGAGTGTTCGTGGTGGCTCTTTGAGTGGATCTTCGGGCCTTGCGGGCGAGGTTTCCTTGTCTGGCGGTGCGGCCTCGACGGGCGCTGCGAGTGGAGGCGTTGTTTCTCTTGACGGCGGCGTGAGTGAGGCTGGCGTCGGTGGTGGCGTGGCCATTTCGTCTGGCGCGGGCTTGCTGGGCAGCGGTGACATGAGCGTTGTGAGCGGTGCTTCTGCGAATGGCGACGCCTTGAGCGGCTCGGCGACGATCGGAAGTGGCGAGTCGGCGGATGCTGCGTCGGGTGTGGTGACGCTGTCCTCCGGGTCTTCTACAGCGGCTAGCAGCGGTGATGTGTCTGTGCAGTCTGGCGATGCGTCTACAGCAGCGGGTCGCGTATCTGTATCGGGAGGGTCTAGCAGCTCTTCGACGGGCGGCGCGGTGTCTGTGGCGAGTGGCATGGGAAGTGACGTGAGCGGCCTTGTTTCGGTTGAGAGTGGGGCTGCAAGTGCTGCATCTGCGTCGGGCGATGTGTCGATTGTGTCGGGTGACGCGGAGGATGGCAATACCGGTGCTGTGCGTATGTCTAGTGGCTCTAGTGACACAGGGTCCGGTGGCTTGGTGAGCGTTATGGGCGGTTCTACCGGCACGGCAGCATCGGGAGGCAATGTTCTCGTGGGTGGTGGTGAGTCACAAACGGGATCTTCCGGGTCCGTGGACGTGAGCGGCGGTTCTTCTTCGTCGAGCGGGTCTGGAGGAGCTGTTCGTGTGTCTGGCGGCTCGTCATCGAGCGGTGTTGGCGGCGATGTGACTGTGTCGAGCGGCGACTCCGGTAGCAATACGGTTGGCAGCAGCGTGTTTGTCCGTAGCGGTCCTGGCGGCAGCCTGAGCCTCGTCCAGGGCGACAGCAGTGCTGTTGGTGCCGATGTGGAGTTGCGTGGCGGCAGTGTATCTAGTTTGGATGCAGCGCAGAAGGTGAGGATGATCGGGTCTGCGAACGCTCAAGGAGCAGGAGGCGACGTGTCCATTGATGGCGGATGGTCTGCGGCGACGGTGGGTGGTGCGGTATTGCTGACCAGCGGCAGTGGTGCCGTGAGCAGCGGCGACGTGCGTGTATCCACGAGCATCCTGTCCGGTGGTTCTAGTGGTGGCATCGAGGTATATACTAGCGCTAGCAGCGTGTCTAGCGGATCCATTCGTATCAGCAGTGGATCCGGTGACGCTAGTGCTGGGTCCATCGAGGTGTCTGGTGGCTCTTCCGTGAATGGTGAAGGCTCCGCGGTGTCAGTGTTGGGCGGTGCGTCGGAGTCGTTGACGGGCGGTAGTGTGACGATCTTGAGCGGCGACGGATTGTCATCAGAGAGCGGGTCGGTGACGCTCGGGTCTGTAGGCGGCGCAAGCACGACTGTGAGTGGCGCGGTGTCGCTGTCGAGTGGGTCGACTGCAAGCGGTTCGTCTGGCGCTGTATCTATCGCGTCTGGCGCGTCGCCCGCGCTGTCGAGCGGGTCAGTGGGCGTATTCGGTGGCGAGGCTGCAGGTACCGGTGGTCTCGTGAGCGTCACCGGCGGTAGCAGCACCGATGCTGCGGGTGGTGCGTTGGTTTTGGCCGGTGGTGCTGGTGCGACGGGAGGCGACGTGATGGTGTCTGGCGGCGAGAGCGCGTCGGACACGGGTGCGTCAGTGAAGTTGCGCAGCGGAGAAGGCTCGAGCAGCAGTGGCGATGTGCGGCTGCTGAGTGCAGATGGCGTGGTGTCGGGCGGCGTGTATATGTCGTCCGGTTCGGCGACGAGCAGCAGCGCTTCTGCAGGAAGTATCAACTTGTCGGTTGGCTCCTCGGTGGCTGACGGCGGCGATGTTGATGTGCGCAGTGGGTCCAGTTCTGAATCCGCGGCAGGTGACGTATTGCTGACGGGTGGATCTTCTCTGTTGTCGACATCGCCTTTTACAGAAGCCGTGGCAGGCGCCGTTCGGCTGACGGGCGGTAGTTCTGCCGGAGACAATGCCGGTGGTGAGGTATTAGTGTCAGGTGGTGCTGGTGTTGCTAAGGGCGGGTCGGTGTCCGTGTTAAGCGGAGGCAGCGACGATGCGTCCGCTGCCAGCGGTGACGTAGCGGTGGGTTCGACTTCTGGTGGTGCTAGCGGGTCAGTAGATGTGACGAGTGGCGCTTCGGGAACTGACGCGTCTGGCGACGTGACGTTGGGCAGTGGAGACTCAGGCGACAGCACGTCGGGATCCGTGGCCGTGGTTGGCGGTAGAAGTACGGTGTCCAGTGGTGGCTCCGTGTCAATGCGTGGTGGAAGCAGCGGCGGTTCGTCTGCGGGTGGTTCTGTGTTGGTGGAGAGCGGGGTGGCGAGCGCGAACAGCGGCAGCATTACGGTGTCCAGCGCAGCTGCAACGGACTCTAGCTTGAGCGGCAACGTGGACATAGGTACGGGCGACACGGACTCTGGTGCATCAGGTTCGTTGTCGGTCGTGTCCGGCCTCAGTGGTAGTGGATCGAGTGGGTCTGTGGTCGTGGCTAGCGGAACTGCTAGCTCGTCCGATGCAGGCAGCGTGGAGATCCGTGGTGGGTCGACGGACAGCTCGAGTGCACACGGAGGCTCTGTGACTGTGTCTTCTGGCGAGGACGGCGTGGTGAGTCTGTCTAGCGGTGTTCGTCGCAGTGCTAACGGCGGGACGGTCGAAATTGTGGCCGGAAGTGGCACTACCAGCAGCGTTGGTGGCGGGTCGGTGAGTGTTCGTGGTGGCTCTTTGAGTGGATCTTCGGGCCTTGCGGGCGAGGTTTCCTTGTCTGGCGGTGCGGCCTCGACGGGCGCTGCGAGTGGAGGCGTTGTTTCTCTTGACGGCGGCGTGAGTGAGGCTGGCGTCGGTGGTGGCGTGGCCATTTCGTCTGGCGCGGGCTTGCTGGGCAGCGGTGACATGAGCGTTGTGAGCGGTGCTTCTGCGAATGGCGACGCCTTGAGCGGCTCGGCGACGATCGGAAGTGGCGAGTCGGCGGATGCTGCGTCGGGTGTGGTGACGCTGTCCTCCGGGTCTTCTACAGCGGCTAGCAGCGGTGATGTGTCTGTGCAGTCTGGCGATGCGTCTACAGCAGCGGGTCGCGTATCTGTATCGGGAGGGTCTAGCAGCTCTTCGACGGGCGGCGCGGTGTCTGTGGCGAGTGGCATGGGAAGTGACGTGAGCGGCCTTGTTTCGGTTGAGAGTGGGGCTGCAAGTGCTGCATCTGCGTCGGGCGATGTGTCGATTGTGTCGGGTGACGCGGAGGATGGCAATACCGGTGCTGTGCGTATGTCTAGTGGCTCTAGTGACACAGGGTCCGGTGGCTTGGTGAGCGTTATGGGCGGTTCTACCGGCACGGCAGCATCGGGAGGCAATGTTCTCGTGGGTGGTGGTGAGTCACAAACGGGATCTTCCGGGTCCGTGGACGTGAGCGGCGGTTCTTCTTCGTCGAGCGGGTCTGGAGGAGCTGTTCGTGTGTCTGGCGGCTCGTCATCGAGCGGTGTTGGCGGCGATGTGACTGTGTCGAGCGGCGACTCCGGTAGCAATACGGTTGGCAGCAGCGTGTTTGTCCGTAGCGGTCCTGGCGGCAGCCTGAGCCTCGTCCAGGGCGACAGCAGTGCTGTTGGTGCCGATGTGGAGTTGCGTGGCGGCAGTGTATCTAGTTTGGATGCAGCGCAGAAGGTGAGGATGATCGGGTCTGCGAACGCTCAAGGAGCAGGAGGCGATGTGTCTATTGATGGCGGATGGTCTGCGGCGACGGTGGGTGGTGCGGTATTGCTGACCAGCGGCAGTGGTGCCGTGAGCAGCGGCGACGTGCGTGTATCCACGAGCATCCTGTCCGGTGGTTCTAGTGGTGGCATCGAGGTATATACTAGCGCTAGCAGCGTGTCTAGCGGATCCATTCGTATCAGCAGTGGATCCGGTGACGCTAGTGCTGGGTCCATCGAGGTGTCTGGTGGCTCTTCCGTGAATGGTGAAGGCTCCGCGGTGTCAGTGTTGGGCGGTGCGTCGGAGTCGTTGACGGGCGGTAGTGTGACGATCTTGAGCGGCGACGGATTGTCATCAGAGAGCGGGTCGGTGACGCTCGGGTCTGTAGGCGGCGCAAGCACGACTGTGAGTGGCGCGGTGTCGCTGTCGAGTGGGTCGACTGCAAGCGGTTCGTCTGGCGCTGTATCTATCGCGTCTGGCGCGTCGCCCGCGCTGTCGAGCGGGTCAGTGGGCGTATTCGGTGGCGAGGCTGCAGGTACCGGTGGTCTCGTGAGCGTCACCGGCGGTAGCAGCACCGATGCTGCGGGTGGTGCGTTGGTTTTGGCCGGTGGTGCTGGTGCGACGGGAGGCGACGTGATGGTGTCTGGCGGCGAGAGCGCGTCGGACACGGGTGCGTCAGTGAAGTTGCGCAGCGGAGAAGGCTCGAGCAGCAGTGGCGATGTGCGGCTGCTGAGTGCAGATGGCGTGGTGTCGGGCGGCGTGTATATGTCGTCCGGTTCGGCGACGAGCAGCAGCGCTTCTGCAGGAAGTATCAACTTGTCGGTTGGCTCCTCGGTGGCTGACGGCGGCGATGTTGATGTGCGCAGTGGGTCCAGTTCTGAATCCGCGGCAGGTGACGTATTGCTGACGGGTGGATCTTCTCTGTTGTCGACATCGCCTTTTACAGAAGCCGTGGCAGGCGCCGTTCGGCTGACGGGCGGTAGTTCTGCCGGAGACAATGCCGGTGGTGAGGTATTAGTGTCAGGTGGTGCTGGTGTTGCTAAGGGCGGGTCGGTGTCCGTGTTAAGCGGAGGCAGCGACGATGCGTCCGCTGCCAGCGGTGACGTAGCGGTGGGTTCGACTTCTGGTGGTGCTAGCGGGTCAGTAGATGTGACGAGTGGCGCTTCGGGAACTGACGCGTCTGGCGACGTGACGTTGGGCAGTGGAGACTCAGGCGACAGCACGTCGGGATCCGTGGCCGTGGTTGGCGGTAGAAGTACGGTGTCCAGTGGTGGCTCCGTGTCAATGCGTGGTGGAAGCAGCGGCGGTTCGTCTGCGGGTGGTTCTGTGTTGGTGGAGAGCGGGGTGGCGAGCGCGAACAGCGGCAGCATTACGGTGTCCAGCGCAGCTGCAACGGACTCTAGCTTGAGCGGCAACGTGGACATAGGTACGGGCGACACGGACTCTGGTGCATCAGGTTCGTTGTCGGTCGTGTCCGGCCTCAGTGGTAGTGGATCGAGTGGGTCTGTGGTCGTGGCTAGCGGAACTGCTAGCTCGTCCGATGCAGGCAGCGTGGAGATCCGTGGTGGGTCGACGGACAGCTCGAGTGCACACGGAGGCTCTGTGACTGTGTCTTCTGGCGAGGACGGCGTGGTGAGTCTGTCTAGCGGTGTTCGTCGCAGTGCTAACGGCGGGACGGTCGAAATTGTGGCCGGAAGTGGCACTACCAGCAGCGTTGGTGGCGGGTCGGTGAGTGTTCGTGGTGGCTCTTTGAGTGGATCTTCGGGCCTTGCGGGCGAGGTTTCCTTGTCTGGCGGTGCGGCCTCGACGGGCGCTGCGAGTGGAGGCGTTGTTTCTCTTGACGGCGGCGTGAGTGAGGCTGGCGTCGGTGGTGGCGTGGCCATTTCGTCTGGCGCGGGCTTGCTGGGCAGCGGTGACATGAGCGTTGTGAGCGGTGCTTCTGCGAATGGCGACGCCTTGAGCGGCTCGGCGACGATCGGAAGTGGCGAGTCGGTGGATGCTGCGTCGGGTGTGGTGACGCTGTCCTCCGGGTCTTCTACAGCGGCTAGCAGCGGTGATGTGTCTGTGCAGTCTGGCGATGCGTCTACAGCAGCGGGTCGCGTATCTGTATCGGGAGGGTCTAGCAGCTCTTCGACGGGCGGCGCGGTGTCTGTGGCGAGTGGCATGGGAAGTGACGTGAGCGGCCTTGTTTCGGTTGAGAGTGGGGCTGCAAGTGCTGCATCTGCGTCGGGCGATGTGTCGATTGTGTCGGGTGACGCGGAGGATGGCAATACCGGTGCTGTGCGTATGTCTAGTGGCTCTAGTGAAACAGGGTCCGGTGGCTTGGTGAGCGTTATGGGCGGTTCTAGCGGCACGGCAGCATCGGGAGGCAATGTTCTCGTGGGTGGTGGTGAGTCACAAACGGGATCTTCCGGGTCCGTGGACGTGAGCGGCGGTTCTTCTTCGTCGAGCGGGTCTGGAGGAGCTGTTCGTGTGTCTGGCGGCTCGTCATCGAGCGGTGTTGGCGGCGATGTGACTGTGTCGAGCGGCGACTCCGGTAGCAATACGGTTGGCAGCAGCGTGTTTGTCCGTAGCGGTCCTGGCGGCAGCCTGAGCCTCGTCCAGGGCGACAGCAGTGCTGTTGGTGCCGATGTGGAGTTGCGTGGCGGCAGTGTATCTAGTTTGGATGCAGCGCAGAAGGTGAGGATGATCGGGTCTGCGAACGCTCAAGGAGCAGGAGGCGACGTGTCCATTGATGGCGGATGGTCTGCGGCGACGGTGGGTGGTGCGGTATTGCTGACCAGCGGCAGTGGTGCCGTGAGCAGCGGCGACGTGCGTGTATCCACGAGCATCCTGTCCGGTGGTTCTAGTGGTGGCATCGAGGTATATACTAGCGCTAGCAGCGTGTCTAGCGGATCCATTCGTATCAGCAGTGGATCCGGTGACGCTAGTGCTGGGTCCATCGAGGTGTCTGGTGGCTCTTCCGTGAATGGTGAAGGCTCCGCGGTGTCAGTGTTGGGCGGTGCGTCGGAGTCGTTGACGGGCGGTAGTGTGACGATCTTGAGCGGCGACGGATTGTCATCAGAGAGCGGGTCGGTGACGCTCGGGTCTGTAGGCGGCGCAAGCACGACTGTGAGTGGCGCGGTGTCGCTGTCGAGTGGGTCGACTGCAAGCGGTTCGTCTGGCGCTGTATCTATCGCGTCTGGCGCGTCGCCCGCGCTGTCGAGCGGGTCAGTGGGCGTATTCGGTGGCGAGGCTGCAGGTACCGGTGGTCTCGTGAGCGTCACCGGCGGTAGCAGCACCGATGCTGCGGGTGGTGCGTTGGTTTTGGCCGGTGGTGCTGGTGCGACGGGAGGCGACGTGATGGTGTCTGGCGGCGAGAGCGCGTCGGACACGGGTGCGTCAGTGAAGTTGCGCAGCGGAGAAGGCTCGAGCAGCAGTGGCGATGTGCGGCTGCTGAGTGCAGATGGCGTGGTGTCGGGCGGCGTGTATATGTCGTCCGGTTCGGCGACGAGCAGCAGCGCTTCTGCAGGAAGTATCAACTTGTCGGTTGGCTCCTCGGTGGCTGACGGCGGCGATGTTGATGTGCGCAGTGGGTCCAGTTCTGAATCCGCGGCAGGTGACGTATTGCTGACGGGTGGATCTTCTCTGTTGTCGACATCGCCTTTTACAGAAGCCGTGGCAGGCGCCGTTCGGCTGACGGGCGGTAGTTCTGCCGGAGACAATGCCGGTGGTGAGGTATTAGTGTCAGGTGGTGCTGGTGTTGCTAAGGGCGGGTCGGTGTCCGTGTTAAGCGGAGGCAGCGACGATGCGTCCGCTGCCAGCGGTGACGTAGCGGTGGGTTCGACTGCTGGTGGTGCTAGCGGGTCAGTAGATGTGACGAGTGGCGCTTCGGGAACTGACGCGTCTGGCGACGTGACGTTGGGCAGTGGAGACTCAGGCGACAGCACGTCGGGATCCGTGGCCGTGGTTGGCGGTAGAAGTACGGTGTCCAGTGGTGGCTCCGTGTCAATGCGTGGTGGAAGCAGCGGCGGTTCGTCTGCGGGTGGTTCTGTGTTGGTGGAGAGCGGGGTGGCGAGCGCGAACAGCGGCAGCATTACGGTGTCCAGCGCAGCTGCAACGGACTCTAGCTTGAGCGGCAACGTGGACATAGGTACGGGCGACACGGACTCTGGTGCATCAGGTTCGTTGTCGGTCGTGTCCGGCCTCAGTGGTAGTGGATCGAGTGGGTCTGTGGTCGTGGCTAGCGGAACTGCTAGCTCGTCCGATGCAGGCAGCGTGGAGATCCGTGGTGGGTCGACGGACAGCTCGAGTGCACACGGAGGCTCTGTGACTGTGTCTTCTGGCGAGGACGGCGTGGTGAGTCTGTCTAGCGGTGTTCGTCGCAGTGCTAACGGCGGGACGGTCGAAATTGTGGCCGGAAGTGGCACTACCAGCAGCGTTGGTGGCGGGTCGGTGAGTGTTCGTGGTGGCTCTTTGAGTGGATCTTCGGGCCTTGCGGGCGAGGTTTCCTTGTCTGGCGGTGCGGCCTCGACGGGCGCTGCGAGTGGAGGCGTTGTTTCTCTTGACGGCGGCGTGAGTGAGGCTGGCGTCGGTGGTGGCGTGGCCATTTCGTCTGGCGCGGGCTTGCTGGGCAGCGGTGACATGAGCGTTGTGAGCGGTGCTTCTGCGAATGGCGACGCCTTGAGCGGCTCGGCGACGATCGGAAGTGGCGAGTCGGCGGATGCTGCGTCGGGTGTGGTGACGCTGTCCTCCGGGTCTTCTACAGCGGCTAGCAGCGGTGATGTGTCTGTGCAGTCTGGCGATGCGTCTACAGCAGCGGGTCGCGTATCTGTATCGGGAGGGTCTAGCAGCTCTTCGACGGGCGGCGCGGTGTCTGTGGCGAGTGGCATGGGAAGTGACGTGAGCGGCCTTGTTTCGGTTGAGAGTGGGGCTGCAAGTGCTGCATCTGCGTCGGGCGATGTGTCGATTGTGTCGGGTGACGCGGAGGATGGCAATACCGGTGCTGTGCGTATGTCTAGTGGCTCTAGTGACACAGGGTCCGGTGGCTTGGTGAGCGTTATGGGCGGTTCTAGCGGCACGGCAGCATCGGGAGGCAATGTTCTCGTGGGTGGTGGTGAGTCACAAACGGGATCTTCCGGGTCCGTGGACGTGAGCGGCGGTTCTTCTTCGTCGAGCGGGTCTGGAGGAGCTGTTCGTGTGTCTGGCGGCTCGTCATCGAGCGGTGTTGGCGGCGATGTGACTGTGTCGAGCGGCGACTCCGGTAGCAATACGGTTGGCAGCAGCGTGTTTGTCCGTAGCGGTCCTGGCGGCAGCCTGAGCCTCGTCCAGGGCGACAGCAGTGCTGTTGGTGCCGATGTGGAGTTGCGTGGCGGCAGTGTATCTAGTTTGGATGCAGCGCAGAAGGTGAGGATCATCGGGTCTGCGAACGCTCAAGGAGCAGGAGGCGATGTGTCTATTGATGGCGGATGGTCTGCGGCGACGGTGGGTGGTGCGGTATTGCTGACCAGCGGCAGTGGTGCCGTGAGCAGCGGCGACGTGCGTGTATCCACGAGCATCCTGTCCGGTGGTTCTAGTGGTGGCATCGAGGTATATACTAGCGCTAGCAGCGTGTCTAGCGGATCCATTCGTATCAGCAGTGGATCCGGTGACGCTAGTGCTGGGTCCATCGAGGTGTCTGGTGGCTCTTCCGTGAATGGTGAAGGCTCCGCGGTGTCAGTGTTGGGCGGTGCGTCGGAGTCGTTGACGGGCGGTAGTGTGACGATCTTGAGCGGCGACGGATTGTCATCAGAGAGCGGGTCGGTGACGCTCGGGTCTGTAGGCGGCGCAAGCACGACTGTGAGTGGCGCGGTGTCGCTGTCGAGTGGGTCGACTGCAAGCGGTTCGTCTGGCGCTGTATCTATCGCGTCTGGCGCGTCGCCCGCGCTGTCGAGCGGGTCAGTGGGCGTATTCGGTGGCGAGGCTGCAGGTACCGGTGGTCTCGTGAGCGTCACCGGCGGTAGCAGCACCGATGCTGCGGGTGGTGCGTTGGTTTTGGCCGGTGGTGCTGGTGCGACGGGAGGCGACGTGATGGTGTCTGGCGGCGAGAGCGCGTCGGACACGGGTGCGTCAGTGAAGTTGCGCAGCGGAGAAGGCTCGAGCAGCAGTGGCGATGTGCGGCTGCTGAGTGCAGATGGCGTGGTGTCGGGCGGCGTGTATATGTCGTCCGGTTCGGCGACGAGCAGCAGCGCTTCTGCAGGAAGTATCAACTTGTCGGTTGGCTCCTCGGTGGCTGACGGCGGCGATGTTGATGTGCGCAGTGGGTCCAGTTCTGAATCCGCGGCAGGTGACGTATTGCTGACGGGTGGATCTTCTCTGTTGTCGACATCGCCTTTTACAGAAGCCGTGGCAGGCGCCGTTCGGCTGACGGGCGGTAGTTCTGCCGGAGACAATGCCGGTGGTGAGGTATTAGTGTCAGGTGGTGGTGCTGGTGTTGCTAAGGGCGGGTCGGTGTCCGTGTTAAGCGGAGGCAGCGACGATGCGTCCGCTGCCAGCGGTGACGTAGCGGTGGGTTCGACTGCTGGTGGTGCTAGCGGGTCAGTAGATGTGACGAGTGGCGCTTCGGGAACTGACGCGTCTGGCGACGTGACGTTGGGCAGTGGAGACTCAGGCGACAGCACGTCGGGATCCGTGGCCGTGGTTGGCGGTAGAAGTACGGTGTCCAGTGGTGGCTCCGTGTCAATGCGTGGTGGAAGCAGCGGCGGTTCGTCTGCGGGTGGTTCTGTGTTGGTGGAGAGCGGGGTGGCGAGCGCGAACAGCGGCAGCATTACGGTGTCCAGCGCAGCTGCAACGGACTCTAGCTTGAGCGGCAACGTGGACATAGGTACGGGCGACACGGACTCTGGTGCATCAGGTTCGTTGTCGGTCGTGTCCGGCCTCAGTGGTAGTGGATCGAGTGGGTCTGTGGTCGTGGCTAGCGGAACTGCTAGCTCGTCCGATGCAGGCAGCGTGGAGATCCGTGGTGGGTCGACGGACAGCTCGAGTGCACACGGAGGCTCTGTGACTGTGTCTTCTGGCGAGGACGGCGTGGTGAGTCTGTCTAGCGGTGTTCGTCGCAGTGCTAACGGCGGGACGGTCGAAATTGTGGCCGGAAGTGGCACTACCAGCAGCGTTGGTGGCGGGTCGGTGAGTGTTCGTGGTGGCTCTTTGAGTGGATCTTCGGGCCTTGCGGGCGAGGTTTCCTTGTCTGGCGGTGCGGCCTCGACGGGCGCTGCGAGTGGAGGCGTTGTTTCTCTTGACGGCGGCGTGAGTGAGGCTGGCGTCGGTGGTGGCGTGGCCATTTCGTCTGGCGCGGGCTTGCTGGGCAGCGGTGACATGAGCGTTGTGAGCGGTGCTTCTGCGAATGGCGACGCCTTGAGCGGCTCGGCGACGATCGGAAGTGGCGAGTCGGCGGATGCTGCGTCGGGTGTGGTGACGCTGTCCTCCGGGTCTTCTACAGCGGCTAGCAGCGGTGATGTGTCTGTGCAGTCTGGCGATGCGTCTACAGCAGCGGGTCGCGTATCTGTATCGGGAGGGTCTAGCAGCTCTTCGACGGGCGGCGCGGTGTCTGTGGCGAGTGGCATGGGAAGTGACGTGAGCGGCCTTGTTTCGGTTGAGAGTGGGGCTGCAAGTGCTGCATCTGCGTCGGGCGATGTGTCGATTGTGTCGGGTGACGCGGAGGATGGCAATACCGGTGCTGTGCGTATGTCTAGTGGCTCTAGTGACACAGGGTCCGGTGGCTTGGTGAGCGTTATGGGTGGTTCTACCGGCACGGCAGCATCGGGAGGCAATGTTCTCGTGGGTGGTGGTGAGTCACAAACGGGATCTTCCGGGTCCGTGGACGTGAGCGGCGGTTCTTCTTCGTCGAGCGGGTCTGGAGGAGCTGTTCGTGTGTCTGGCGGCTCGTCGTTAAGTGGCATTGGCGGTGATGTGACTGTCGAGAGTGGTGGTTCTACTCATGGAACACCGGGGAATTTATTACTTAAAACTCTTTCTAGCTCTGATGATGCGGTTGTAGGAAATATTGCTGTTGCTGCTGGAAGGGATACTGCTGGTGGATCTATATCTATTGTGTCTGGAGCGCGCAAGGGTTCTATTGATGTTGGGATTGATGGAAGTGTCGCAATAGGCAGTAGTACAGCCGATGTATCTCTCAGTGGCACGAACACAAAGCAGACATCAACTCAAGAAGCACTTTTCAAGAATCCTAATTCAAACACGGCTGACGGCATCGTTTTCCGTGTGCGAAGTGACATGGTTGTTGGTACGGTCCCTGCACAATTCCCGCAAGTTATATCTCCTTCGGATCGACGCATCAAGACCGACATTGAGGATGTGGATGAAGACGATATTCTTCAACGATTACAGACGCTTGAAATCAAGCAATATCGATACACGGACGAGTGGAGAAGAATTCGTGGCATTGAAGATTCTGTTGTGCGTGGTATTATCGCTCAGCAAGCCCACAAAACTTTCCCGGAGTACGTGAACGTTGGAGACTTCTATCTCAACGAAAGCGATTTCGGTCTGATGAACTTTCACCAAATTGACAAGCAGAAGATTATTCTTGATCTTGTTGCGGCGATTCATGCGCAGCACCGCCGTTTCCGTGTTTCTGCTAATGCACCCGACAAGAGCGGTGATGTCTCTGTATCAAGTGCTGACTCTGGGGCCTTTGCAACCAGTAGCAGTGCGGCAGGAACTGGTTCTGTGTCTATTGAGTCTGGTACTTCGCGATCCAGTTCGTCTGGCAGTATCCAAATCGTTTCAGGTGATGCACCTAACGGTCAAGCTGGAAATATTGTGCTCGGCGTTGGTGACAGTGCTGACCACGGCGGTAGTATCTCGGTTGAGGGAGGAACAACTACCGGTAAGGCGAGCGTTGGCGGATCAATTGCAATTTCGTCTGGTGGGAGTGTTAATGGTAATACCGGTAGTGTAAGTATGGCTACCTTACGTTCTGACACGGCAGGAGACTCCGGGGATTTGATCATGGCCACCGGAAACACAAATCTTGGTTCGACCGGTTGGATTGAGCTTGTATCTGGTGACTCAGCAAGTGGCAACAGCGGCAGCGTGGTGGTTGGTGCAGGATCCAGTGCGGCAGGAAGTGGCGGACGCGTGGTGCTGTCTGCCGGAGCGTCAGGATCTAGCAGCTCTGGCGGCTCTGTCGACGTTTTGTCGGGTGTTTCAGCAAACGGCCTCTCCGGAAATGTTTCGATCTCATCTGCGTTAAGTTCTGGCACTAAAGCACGTGGAAGCGGAAACGTGACGCTGACAACCGGCGACGCAGAGTCGAACGTGGGGCTGACATCCGTCACGGGGGGCTTTTCGTGGGCTGGAAGTGGAGGCAGCGTGCTTGTCGACGCAGGCGATAGCTCGAAAGGTAATGGCGGGGCAGTGAATATCGTGTCGGGGACGTCCACTACAGGCGACTCTGGTGAGGTGAGCTTGCGCTCAGCAGCGATTTCATCTGCGGCAAGTTCAGTGCATGCGTCGGGCAATGTATTGGTGGCGACTGGAGATTCAAGAGCGATAGCCGGGACTGTGAGTATTGCCGGGGGTAGGGGTGGTGTAAGTGGTGGCAATTTGACGGTCACTTCGGGATTAAGCGGGTTGCAAGTTGGTGGAAACGTGAACGTTTCTGCAGGTGGCAGCTTTAATTCGGATGGCGGAGGCACTCTCATATCTGGCGGATGGAGTAACAATCAAACCTCTGGGAGAGTAGATCTGCAGACGCGGTCTAGCCGAGCCTCTGGTGCGATTAGATCGGGGACCGGTGCTTCCAGTCAAAACAGCGGTGTAGTACTGCTCAGTACGGGTACTTCGGTAGATGGCATTAGCGGCAGCGTTGGACTCCAGACTGGACGGAGTGCCAAAGACGCCGGAAATATAACCCTCGCTGGAGGAAATAGCCGCTACGCTACTGGTGGAGGCCTGACGTTGACTTCTGGCGGTACTGAATTTAAAAGTGGAACGAGCGGTAGTGTTTCTATTGCAAGCGCTGATACGTTGAGCGGGACTATGTCAGGCACTGTATCGCTTGTTTCCGGTAGTGTTGGTAGCGGGTCAAGTGGCTCGACTATTGTAGCAACTGGCGACGCAAGTGATGGAGTTACTGGTGATCTCGTGGTGAAATCTGGCTATAGCACAACACGAAGTCCTGGAAGTATTTCTATTGTGGGCGGGTCGTCTGGGCGGCTCTCAGGATCATCGATTGCTGTGGCTGCTGGAAATGGATCGTCGGGTGGGTCGCTATCGATATTATCCGGTTCAGGAACCGTTATTTCAGGATCTGTAGTGATTCAGACTGGAAAAAGCACCGCGTCAACAGGTTCAATGACCGTATCAAGTGGTTCTGCCGGCACTGGAGCGTCTGGTGACGTGAATGTGTTGTCTGGAAACTCATCGACTGGACAAACTGGAAGTATAATGGTTGCGGTTGGGCTATCAAGAACTCGCGTAGGTGGCTCGATCAGTCTTTTGAGCGGAAATGGTACCAGCACTGGTGGCTCGGTTGTCATTCGTTCGGGATACGCGAATCGTGGAACTACAGGAGACGTAAATATCTCAACTTCGTCAGCCGGCAAAGCAAGTAGCTCTGGTGCGATTAACCTGAGCACGGGGTCATCAAATTCGACCAGCGGCAATCTGATCATGTCCAGTGGATTGTCGACTAGTTCTCAGGCTGGCAATGTTGTGCTGTCCGTTGGTGCCAGTAATGCTGCTTGGGGCGGAAACTCTACAATATTGGGGGGGCCAAACGGACTTCGAGGTGGCGACGTAAATCTTATGGCTGGAGAAAGTTCCCAGGCGGTTGGTGGTACTGTTAACATTACATCAGGTATCGGTGCTTTACGCAGTGGTGCGCTCATAATGAGTACTTCAGACTCCAGTGATACAGGAACTTCAGGGTCGATTGTTGTTTCGACTGGCTTATCAGCGTCTGGAACAAGTGGGTCTATAGTTCTGAGCACTGGGGTATCTTCTGGACAAGCCGGGGGCCCAATATCTATTCTTGTTGGCGCTGGATCTCGTGCGTCTGGAGGGCTTGTTAACATTACCAGTGGTAATAGTTACAGTGGCATGGGCGGTTCGATCTTCGTTCGCAGTGGATTTGGAACATTGACATCCAGTGGTTCCGTGCAGATTGAGACTGCAGCTGCCGGGATCATGGGTCAATCTGGTGCAGTTAATATTGCTACTGGCTATTCCAAAGTTGCCGAATCAGGAAAAGTAGCAGTTACTACTGGCAGTTCTCAGATAAGGAAAGGCGGAAGCATTGAACTAGCAGTCGGAAGTTCAGGGCCTGTTCGTGGTGGCGACGTGATAACTTCAGCAGGTAATAGTTCGGATGTTGGGGGGTCCTTTGTTGCTATGGGTGGACTTGGTTCCCAAACCGGAGGTCACATTTCACTTAAATCTGGTGGAAGCAGTGTTTCTAATTCTGGAAACGTCATTATCGCGACCGAGACTTCCGGACCAGCAGGACGTTCTGGGGGCGTAATTATTGCTACAGGGAAAAGTCTTGGTGGTAATAGCGGCGATGCATACATCCAGACTGGCGACGCAACGCAAGGCAGCGGCGGCTCCATTCAGCTGATAGGCGGTACAGGGGATACAGGTGATGGTGCCAATATTACGATGATGGCTGGCATCACACTTGACCAACACGCAGCTGGAGGAGCTGTCGTCATCGCTACTGGTTCCAATGTTTACGGCTCAAGCGGGAACGCTATCCTTGCGACACCAGATGCAGGAACCTTGGGCGAATCCGGTTATATTCGATTATCCACAGGTTCAGCGGCTACTGCAACAGTGGGGGATGTGACGGTGAGCACTGGCGGCAGCACGGGCGGCAATGGCGGGTCGGTGCTCTTGAAGGTTGGCACTGGCAGCAGTGGTGCTGGTGGGTCGATCTCGCTGCGGTCTGGAGACACTCACACAACTGGCACAGTGGGCGGTTCGATTTCGCTGAGCAGTGGCAGCGGCATAATGAGTGGCGGGTCGATCTCGCTGCAGAGCGGTGCGGGTCTGAGTTCATCTAGCGGCGATATCTCGCTGATGACACCAGACGCTGCTGTGACGAGTGGCGTGAGCGGTAGTCTGCGTTTGACGAGCGGCTCGAGCCGCGTGGGCGACAGCGGATTGGTGTCTGTGAACACGGGCGTGTCGACAGGCGGCCACGGCGGGTCGATCTCTCTGTCGGTGGGCGCTGGCGACGCGTTGTCCGGCGGCGCTATCTCGCTGACTGCAGGCGACTCGACGGCTGTGTCGTCTGCCTCGAGTGGTACGGGTGGCTCGGTGAGTGTGTTGAGCGGCCGTAGCGTGGGGAGCACGAGCGGTTCGATTTCAGTGGGCACGGCCACGGGCGGCACGGCGGGTCGGTCTGGCGTGTTGAGCTTCAGCAGCGGGAGCGCAAGTACCGGGTCGTCTGGCAACCTGTTGCTGAGCAGCGGTGCGAGTACTGGTGGCAACGGCGGCTCTGTGCTGGTGAGTGTGGGTGATGGCTCAGTAGGCAGTGGCGGCAAGGTGTCAATCACGGCTGGTCTGAGTTCTGCGACGACAACGGGATCTGCTGGTGGCTCGATGGAGCTGGTGGGTGGCCAAGGTGCGCTGACTGGAGGGTCTATCAGTGTGGGTAGCGGCGCTGCATCCGGCACGGCCAGTACGAGCAAGACAAGTGGCGACGTGTCATTATGGAGTGCGTCATCCGGCACGAGCGGGTCTCTGTCTCTGGCGAGTGGCGCGTCTTGGTTGTCTTCGAGTGGGTCGATTCGTGTATCTACAGGTGCTGCGACTGGCGGCAGAGGAGGCAACATCGAGCTGTCCGTGGGCGGTGGCAACATCGGCGCTGGTGGCAAGGTATCGTTGACTGCTGGTAGCACGAGTGGTGGTGCTACCGGTACTGCCAACAGTGGCACGGGAGGCGACTTGGAGGTGACAAGCGGCGCGAGCACGGGCTTCACGAGCGGTAGCGTACTGGTGCGCACGCCGGATGGCGGCTCGAGCGGTCCGTCGGGTTTGATCAGTCTGACAACGGGTTCTGCGACGGCTGGCACGGTGGGTGGCGTGACGGTGAGCACTGGCGGCAGCACGGGCGGCAATGGCGGGTCGGTGCTCTTGAAGGTTGGCACTGGCAGCAGTGGTGCTGGTGGGTCGATCTCGCTGCGGTCTGGAGACACTCACACAACTGGCACAGTGGGCGGTTCGATTTCGCTGAGCAGTGGCAGCGGCATAATGAGTGGCGGGTCGATCTCGCTGCAGAGCGGTGCGGGTCTGAGTTCATCTAGCGGCGATATCTCGCTGATGACACCAGACGCTGCTGTGACGAGTGGCGTGAGCGGTAGTCTGCGTTTGACGAGCGGCTCGAGCCGCGTGGGCGACAGCGGATTGGTGTCTGTGAACACGGGCGTGTCGACAGGCGGCCACGGCGGGTCGATCTCTCTGTCAGTGGGCGCTGGCGACGCGTTGTCCGGCGGCGCTATCTCGCTGACTGCGGGCGACTCGACGGCTGTGTCGTCTGCCTCGAGTGGTACGGGTGGCTCGGTGAGTGTGTTGAGCGGCCGTAGCGTGGGGAGCACGAGCGGTTCGATTTCAGTGGGCACGGCCACGGGCGGCACGGCGGGTCGGTCTGGCGTGTTGAGCTTCAGCAGCGGGAGCGCAAGTACCGGGTCGTCTGGCAACCTGTTGCTGAGCAGCGGTGCGAGTACTGGTGGCAACGGCGGCTCTGTGCTGGTGAGTGTGGGTGATGGCTCTGTGGGTAGTGGTGGCGTGGTCAAGGTTGCAGCTGGCTCAGCTGTAGATAATATCGGTGGAACGATTCAAATCACGAGTGGATCAGCAACAGGTACAGGAAGCAGCAGCGGTTCAGCATACTTCGGGTCAGCAAGTAGTGGCATGACGGGTGCGATGACGGGTGCGGTTACTGTGAGCTCTGGAGCTAGCAGTGCTGGCGCGTCTGGCCTGGTGACAGTGTCGTCCGGAGCAAGCACTGCGGGGACAAGCGGACAGGTGAATATTGGTGCCGGAAACAGCTTCGGCACTGCGGGCGTTGGTGGTTCCGTGTCGATCTCGGGTGGCTCGACGAGTGGCAACAGTGGTATCGGTGGTGCTTTGTCAGTCTCGGGTGGTTCAGCGAGCATCGCTGCTGGTGTGGGTGGCAAGACATCTATGTCCGGTGGCACGGGCGGTAGCACAGGTATTGGCGGTGCGTTGGAGTTGACTGGGGGTGTGGGCGGCAGCACTGGTGGCGCGCTGTCGGTTGGTAGCGGACGTGCGTCGAGTGGTGTCAGCGGTTCTGTGCTGTTGACCTCTGGTGCGTTGGATGCGACGACGACGGCATCCAGCGGTTCTGTGACTGTCGCGTCTGGGACTGCGACTTCTGGCTCGAGCGGTTCGATCACTGTGTCGACCGGTGCATCAACTAGTGCTGGTACCGGTGGCTCAATCTCGCTGTCCGTTGGTAACGGCGTAGCTGGCGCAGGCGGCGATGTCACGATTGCTGCGGGTGCGACTAGTGCTAGTAGTGGTGCGGGTGGTAATTTGAACATTGCAGCTGGTGGTGCTACGAGCTCAAGCAGCGGGTCGGGTGGAACGATTCAAATCACGAGTGGATCGTCGGCAGGAACGGGAAGCAACAGCGGTTCAGCGTACTTGGGCTCAGCAAGTAGTGGCATGACGGGTGCGATGACGGGTGCGGTTACTGTGAGCTCTGGAGCTAGCAGTGCTGGCGCGTCTGGCCTGGTGACAGTGTCGTCCGGAGCAAGCACTGCGGGGACAAGCGGACAGGTGAATATTGGCGCCGGAAACAGCTTCGGCACTGCGGGCGTTGGTGGTTCCGTGTCGATCTCGGGTGGCTCGACGAGTGGCAACACTGGCATAGGTGGTGCTTTGTCGGTCTCGGGTGGAACGGCGAGCATCGCTGCTGGTGTGGGTGGCAAGACATCTATGTCCGGTGGCACGGGCGGTAGCACAGGTATTGGCGGTGCGTTGGAGTTGACTGGGGGTGTGGGCGGCAGCACTGGTGGCGCGCTGTCGGTTGGTAGCGGACGTGCGTCGAGTGGTGTCAGCGGTTCTGTGCTGTTGACCTCTGGTGCGTTGGATGCGACGACGACGGCATCCAGCGGTTCTGTGACTGTCGCGTCTGGGACTGCGACTTCTGGCTCGAGCGGTTCGATCACTGTGTCGACCGGTGCATCAACTAGTGCTGGTACCGGTGGCTCAATCTCGCTGTCCGTTGGTAACGGCGTAGCTGGCGCAGGCGGCGATGTCACGATTGCTGCGGGTGCGACTAGTGCTAGTAGTGGTGCGGGTGGTAATGTGAACATTGCAGCTGGTGGTGCTACGAGCTCAAGCAGCGGGTCGGGTGGAACGATTCAAATCACGAGTGGATCGTCGGCAGGAACGGGAAGCAACAGCGGTTCAGCGTACTTGGGCTCAGCAAGTAGTGGCATGACGGGTGCGATGACGGGTGCGGTTACTGTGAGCTCTGGCGCTAGCAGTGCTGGCGCGTCTGGCCTGGTGACAGTGTCGTCCGGAGCAAGCACTGCGGGGACAAGCGGACAGGTGAATATTGGCGCCGGAAACAGCTTCGGCACTGCGGGCGTTGGTGGTTCCGTGTCGATCTCGGGTGGCTCGACGAGTGGCAACACTGGCATAGGTGGTGCTTTGTCAGTCTCGGGTGGTTCAGCGAGCATCGCTGCTGGTGTGGGTGGCAAGACATCTATGTCCGGTGGCACGGGCGGTAGCACAGGTACTGGCGGTGCGTTGGAGTTGACTGGGGGTGTGGGCGGCAGCACTGGTGGCGCGCTGTCGGTTGGTAGCGGACGTGCGTCGAGTGGTGTCAGCGGTTCTGTGCTGTTGACCTCTGGTGCGTTGGATGCGACGACGACGGCATCCAGCGGTTCTGTGACTGTCGCGTCTGGGACTGCGACTTCTGGCTCGAGCGGTTCGATCACTGTGTCGACCGGTGCATCAACTAGTGCTGGTACCGGTGGCTCAATCTCGCTGTCCGTTGGTAACGGCGTAGCTGGCGCAGGCGGCGATGTCACGATTGCTGCGGGTGCGACTAGTGCTAGTAGTGGTGCGGGTGGTAATGTGAACATTGCAGCTGGTGGTGCTACGAGCTCAAGCAGCGGGTCGGGTGGAACGATTCAAATCACGAGTGGATCGTCGGCAGGAACGGGAAGCAACAGCGGTTCAGCGTACTTGGGCTCAGCAAGTAGTGGCATGACGGGTGCGATGACGGGTGCGGTTACTGTGAGCTCTGGAGCTAGCAGTGCTGGCGCGTCTGGCCTGGTGACAGTGTCGTCCGGAGCAAGCACTGCGGGGACAAGCGGACAGGTGAATATTGGCGCCGGAAACAGCTTCGGCACTGCGGGCGTTGGTGGTTCCGTGTCGATCTCGGGTGGCTCGACGAGTGGCAACACTGGCATAGGTGGTGCTTTGTCGGTCTCGGGTGGAACGGCGAGCATCGCTGCTGGTGTGGGTGGCAAGACATCTATGTCCGGTGGCACGGGCGGTAGCACAGGTACTGGCGGTGCGTTGGAGTTGACTGGGGGTGTGGGCGGCAGCACTGGTGGCGCGCTGTCGGTTGGTAGCGGACGTGCGTCGAGTGGTGTCAGCGGTTCTGTGCTGTTGACCTCTGGTGCGTTGGATGCGACGACGACGGCATCCAGCGGTTCTGTGACTGTCGCGTCTGGGACTGCGACTTCTGGCTCGAGCGGTTCGATCACTGTGTCGACCGGTGCATCAACTAGTGCTGGTACCGGTGGCTCAATCTCGCTGTCCGTTGGTAACGGCGTAGCTGGCGCAGGCGGCGATGTCACGATTGCTGCGGGTGCGACTAGTGCTAGTAGTGGTGCGGGTGGTAATTTGAACATTGCAGCTGGTGGTGCTACGAGCTCAAGCAGCGGGTCGGGTGGAACGATTCAAATCACGAGTGGATCGTCGGCAGGAACGGGAAGCAACAGCGGTTCAGCGTACTTGGGCTCAGCAAGTAGTGGCATGACGGGTGTGATGACGGGTGCGGTTACTGTGAGCTCTGGAGCTAGCAGTGCTGGCGCGTCTGGCCTGGTGACAGTGTCGTCCGGAGCAAGCACTGCGGGGACAAGCGGACAGGTGAATATTGGCGCCGGAAACAGCTTCGGCACTGCGGGCGTTGGTGGTTCCGTGTCGATCTCGGGTGGCTCGACGAGTGGCAACACTGGCATAGGTGGTGCTTTGTCGGTCTCGGGTGGAACGGCGAGCATCGCTGCTGGTGTGGGTGGCAAGACATCTATGTCCGGTGGCACGGGCGGTAGCACAGGTATTGGCGGTGCGTTGGAGTTGACTGGGGGTGTGGGCGGCAGCACTGGTGGCGCGCTGTCGGTTGGTAGCGGACGTGCGTCGAGTGGTGTCAGCGGTTCTGTGCTGTTGACCTCTGGTGCGTTGGATGCGACGACGACGGCATCCAGCGGTTCTGTGACTGTCGCGTCTGGGACTGCGACTTCTGGCTCGAGCGGTTCGATCACTGTGTCGACCGGTGCATCAACTAGTGCTGGTACCGGTGGCTCAATCTCGCTGTCCGTTGGTAACGGCGTAGCTGGCGCAGGCGGCGATGTCACGATTGCTGCGGGTGCGACTAGTGCTAGTAGTGGTGCGGGTGGTAATGTGAACATTGCAGCTGGTGGTGCTACGAGCTCAAGCAGCGGGTCGGGTGGAACGATTCAAATCACGAGTGGATCGTCGGCAGGAACGGGAAGCAACAGCGGTTCAGCGTACTTGGGCTCAGCAAGTAGTGGCATGACGGGTGCGATGACGGGTGCGGTTACTGTGAGCTCTGGAGCTAGCAGTGCTGGCGCGTCTGGCCTGGTGACAGTGTCGTCCGGAGCAAGCACTGCGGGGACAAGCGGACAGGTGAATATTGGCGCCGGAAACAGCTTCGGCACTGCGGGCGTTGGTGGTTCCGTGTCGATCTCGGGTGGCTCGACGAGTGGCAACACTGGCATAGGTGGTGCTTTGTCGGTCTCGGGTGGAACGGCGAGCATCGCTGCTGGTGTGGGTGGCAAGACATCTATGTCCGGTGGCACGGGCGGTAGCACAGGTACTGGCGGTGCGTTGGAGTTGACTGGGGGTGTGGGCGGCAGCACTGGTGGCGCGCTGTCGGTTGGTAGCGGACGTGCGTCGAGTGGTGTCAGCGGTTCTGTGCTGTTGACCTCTGGTGCGTTGGATGCGACGACGACGGCATCCAGCGGTTCTGTGACTGTCGCGTCTGGGACTGCGACTTCTGGCTCGAGCGGTTCGATCACTGTGTCGACCGGTGCATCAACTAGTGCTGGTACCGGTGGCTCAATCTCGCTGTCCGTTGGTAACGGCGTAGCTGGCGCAGGCGGCGATGTCACGATTGCTGCGGGTGCGACTAGTGCTAGTAGTGGTGCGGGTGGTAATTTGAACATTGCAGCTGGTGGTGCTACGAGTTCAAGCAGCGGGTCGGGTGGAACGATTCAAATCACGAGTGGATCGTCGGCAGGAACGGGAAGCAACAGCGGTTCAGCGTACTTGGGCTCAGCAAGTAGTGGCATGACGGGTGTGATGACGGGTGCGGTTACTGTGAGCTCTGGAGCTAGCAGTGCTGGCGCGTCTGGCCTGGTGACAGTGTCGTCCGGAGCAAGCACTGCGGGGACAAGCGGACAGGTGAATATTGGCGCCGGAAACAGCTTCGGCACTGCGGGCGTTGGTGGTTCCGTGTCGATCTCGGGTGGCTCGACGAGTGGCAACACTGGCATAGGTGGTGCTTTGTCGGTCTCGGGTGGTTCAGCGAGCATCGCTGCTGGTGTGGGTGGCAAGACATCTATGTCCGGTGGCACGGGCGGTAGCACAGGTACTGGCGGTGCGTTGGAGTTGACTGGGGGTGTGGGCGGCAGCACTGGTGGCGCGCTGTCGGTTGGTAGCGGACGTGCGTCGAGTGGTGTCAGCGGTTCTGTGCTGTTGACCTCTGGTGCGTTGGATGCGACGACGACGGCATCCAGCGGTTCTGTGACTGTCGCGTCTGGGACTGCGACTTCTGGCTCGAGCGGTTCGATCACTGTGTCGACCGGTGCATCAACTAGTGCTGGTACCGGTGGCTCAATCTCGCTGTCCGTTGGTAACGGCGTAGCTGGCGCAGGCGGCGATGTCACGATTGCTGCGGGTGCGACTAGTGCTAGTAGTGGTGCGGGTGGTAATGTGAACATTGCAGCTGGTGGTGCTACGAGCTCAAGCAGCGGGTCGGGTGGAACGATTCAAATCACGAGTGGATCGTCGGCAGGAACGGGAAGCAACAGCGGTTCAGCGTACTTGGGCTCAGCAAGTAGTGGCATGACGGGTGCGATGACGGGTGCGGTTACTGTGAGCTCTGGAGCTAGCAGTGCTGGCGCGTCTGGCCTGGTGACAGTGTCGTCCGGAGCAAGCACTGCGGGGACAAGCGGACAGGTGAATATTGGCGCCGGAAACAGCTTCGGCACTGCGGGCGTTGGTGGTTCCGTGTCGATCTCGGGTGGCTCGACGAGTGGCAACACTGGCATAGGTGGTGCTTTGTCGGTCTCGGGTGGAACGGCGAGCATCGCTGCTGGTGTGGGTGGCAAGACATATATGTCCGGTGGCACGGGCGGTAGCACAGGTACTGGCGGTGCGTTGGAGTTGACTGGGGGTGTGGGCGGCAGCACTGGTGGCGCGCTGTCGGTTGGTAGCGGACGTGCGTCGAGTGGTGTCAGCGGTTCTGTGCTGTTGACCTCTGGTGCGTTGGATGCGACGACGACGGCATCCAGCGGTTCTGTGACTGTCGCGTCTGGGACTGCGACTTCTGGCTCGAGCGGTTCGATCACTGTGTCGACCGGTGCATCAACTAGTGCTGGTACCGGTGGCTCAATCTCGCTGTCCGTTGGTAACGGCGTAGCTGGCGCAAGCGGCGATGTCTCGATTGCTGCGGGTGCGACTAGTGCTAGTAGTGGTGCGGGTGGTAATGTGAACATTGCAGCTGGTGGTGCTACGAGCTCAAGCAGCGGGTCGGGTGGAACGATTCAAATCACGAGTGGATCGTCGGCAGGAACGGGAAGCAACAGCGGTTCAGCGTACTTGGGCTCAGCAAGTAGTGGCATGACGGGTGTGATGACGGGTGCGGTTACTGTGAGCTCTGGAGCTAGCAGTGCTGGCGCGTCTGGCCTGGTGACAGTGTCGTCCGGAGCAAGCACTGCGGGGACAAGCGGACAGGTGAATATTGGCGCCGGAAACAGCTTCGGCACTGCGGGCGTTGGTGGTTCCGTGTCGATCTCGGGTGGCTCGACGAGTGGCAACACTGGCATAGGTGGTGCTTTGTCAGTCTCGGGTGGTTCAGCGAGCATCGCTGCTGGTGTGGGTGGCAAGACGTCTATGTCCGGTGGCACGGGCGGTAGCACAGGTACTGGCGGTGCGTTGGAGTTGACTGGGGGTGTGGGCGGCAGCACTGGTGGCGCGCTGTCGGTTGGTAGCGGACGTGCGTCGAGTGGTGTCAGCGGTTCTGTGCTGTTGACCTCTGGTGCGTTGGATGCGACGACGACGGCATCCAGCGGTTCTGTGACTGTCGCGTCTGGGACTGCGACTTCTGGCTCGAGCGGTTCGATCACTGTGTCGACCGGTGCATCAACTAGTGCTGGTACCGGTGGCTCAATCTCGCTGTCCGTTGGTAACGGCGTAGCTGGCGCAGGCGGCGATGTCTCGATTGCTGCGGGTGCGACTAGTGCTGTTGGCAGCGCTGGTGGAAAGGTTGACATCATGAGTGGTGCGGCTTCATCGTCGACTGTTGGCAGCGGGTCAGTGTACCTGAGCTCAGCCAATAGTGGCGTATCGGGAGTGATGACAGTCAGTTCCGGTAGCAGCACTGGTGGCACGGCTGGTTTGGTGACAGTGGCTGGAGGTGACGGCAGTGGAGCCAGTGGTATCGGTGGTGGTGTGTTGGTGAAAAGTGGTAAGACAAGCATCGCTGCTGGTGTGGGTGGCAAGACATCTATGTATGGCGGCACGGGCGGTAGCACAGGTACTGGCGGTGCGTTGGAGTTGACTGGGGGTGTGGGCGGCAGCACTGGTGGCGCGCTGTCGGTTGGTAGCGGACGTGCGTCGAGTGGTGTCAGCGGTTCTGTGCTGTTGACCTCTGGTGCGTTGGATGCGACGACGATGGCATCTAGCGGTTCTGTGACTGTCGCGTCTGGGACTGCGACTTCTGGCTCGAGCGGTTCGATCACTGTGTCGACCGGTGCATCAACTAGTGCTGGTACCGGTGGCTCAATCTCGCTGTCCGTTGGTAACGGCGTAGCTGGCGCAGGCGGCGATGTCACGATTGCTGCGGGTGCGACTAGTGCTAGTAGTGGTGCGGGTGGTAATTTGAACATTGCAGCTGGTGGTGCTACGAGCTCAAGCAGCGGGTCGGGTGGAACGATTCAAATCACGAGTGGATCGTCGGCAGGAACGGGAAGCAACAGCGGTTCAGCGTACTTGGGCTCAGCAAGTAGTGGCATGACGGGTGCGATGACGGGTGCGGTTACTGTGAGCTCTGGAGCTAGCAGTGCTGGCGCGTCTGGCCTGGTGACAGTGTCGTCCGGAGCAAGCACTGCGGGCACAAGCGGACAGGTGAATATTGGCGCCGGAAACAGCTTCGGCACTGCGGGCGTTGGTGGTTCCGTGTCGATCTCGGGTGGCTCGACGAGTGGCAACACTGGCATAGGTGGTGCTTTGTCAGTCTCGGGTGGTTCAGCGAGCATCGCTGCTGGTGTGGGTGGCAAGACATCTATGTCCGGTGGCACGGGCGGTAGCACAGGTATTGGCGGTGCGTTGGAGTTGACTGGGGGTGTGGGCGGCAGCACTGGTGGCGCGCTGTCGGTTGGTAGCGGACGTGCGTCGAGTGGTGTCAGCGGTTCTGTGCTGTTGACCTCTGGTGCGTTGGATGCGACGACGACGGCATCCAGCGGTTCTGTGACTGTCGCGTCTGGGACTGCGACTTCTGGCTCGAGCGGTTCGATCACTGTGTCGACCGGTGCATCAACTAGTGCTGGTACCGGTGGCTCAATCTCGCTGTCCGTTGGTAACGGCGTAGCTGGCGCAGGCGGCGATGTCACGATTGCTGCGGGTGCGACTAGTGCTAGTAGTGGTGCGGGTGGTAATGTGAACATTGCAGCTGGTGGTGCTACGAGCTCAAGCAGCGGGTCGGGTGGAACGATTCAAATCACGAGTGGATCGTCGGCAGGAACGGGAAGCAACAGCGGTTCAGCGTACTTGGGCTCAGCAAGTAGTGGCATGACGGGTGCGATGACGGGTGCGGTTACTGTGAGCTCTGGAGCTAGCAGTGCTGGCGCGTCTGGCCTGGTGACAGTGTCGTCCGGAGCAAGCACTGCGGGGACAAGCGGACAGGTGAATATTGGCGCCGGAAACAGCTTCGGCACTGCGGGCGTTGGTGGTTCCGTGTCGATCTCGGGTGGCTCGACGAGTGGCAACACTGGCATAGGTGGTGCTTTGTCAGTCTCGGGTGGTTCAGCGAGCATCGCTGCTGGTGTGGGTGGCAAGACATCTATGTCCGGTGGCACGGGCGGTAGCACAGGTACTGGCGGTGCGTTGGAGTTGACTGGGGGTGTGGGCGGCAGCACTGGTGGCGCGCTGTCGGTTGGTAGCGGACGTGCGTCGAGTGGTGTCAGCGGTTCTGTGCTGTTGACCTCTGGTGCGTTGGATGCGACGACGACGGCATCCAGCGGTTCTGTGACTGTCGCGTCTGGGACTGCGACTTCTGGCTCGAGCGGTTCGATCACTGTGTCGACCGGTGCATCAACTAGTGCTGGTACCGGTGGCTCAATCTCGCTGTCCGTTGGTAACGGCGTAGCTGGCGCAGGCGGCGATGTCACGATTGCTGCGGGTGCGACTAGTGCTAGTAGTGGTGCGGGTGGTAATGTGAACATTGCAGCTGGTGGTGCTACGAGCTCAAGCAGCGGGTCGGGTGGAACGATTCAAATCACGAGTGGATCGTCGGCAGGAACGGGAAGCAACAGCGGTTCAGCGTACTTGGGCTCAGCAAGTAGTGGCATGACGGGTGCGATGACGGGTGCGGTTACTGTGAGCTCTGGAGCTAGCAGTGCTGGCGCGTCTGGCCTGGTGACAGTGTCGTCCGGAGCAAGCACTGCGGGGACAAGCGGACAGGTGAATATTGGCGCCGGAAACAGCTTCGGCACTGCGGGCGTTGGTGGTTCCGTGTCGATCTCGGGTGGCTCGACGAGTGGCAACACTGGCATAGGTGGTGCTTTGTCAGTCTCGGGTGGTTCAGCGAGCATCGCTGCTGGTGTGGGTGGCAAGACATCTATGTCCGGTGGCACGGGCGGTAGCACAGGTACTGGCGGTGCGTTGGAGTTGACTGGGGGTGTGGGCGGCAGCACTGGTGGCGCGCTGTCGGTTGGTAGCGGACGTGCGTCGAGTGGTGTCAGCGGTTCTGTGCTGTTGACCTCTGGTGCGTTGGATGCGACGACGACGGCATCCAGCGGTTCTGTGACTGTCGCGTCTGGGACTGCGACTTCTGGCTCGAGCGGTTCGATCACTGTGTCGACCGGTGCATCAACTAGTGCTGGTACCGGTGGCTCAATCTCGCTGTCCGTTGGTAACGGCGTAGCTGGCGCAGGCGGCGATGTCACGATTGCTGCGGGTGCGACTAGTGCTAGTAGTGGTGCGGGTGGTAATTTGAACATTGCAGCTGGTGGTGCTACGAGCTCAAGCAGCGGGTCGGGTGGAACGATTCAAATCACGAGTGGATCGTCGGCAGGAACGGGAAGCAACAGCGGTTCAGCGTACTTGGGCTCAGCAAGTAGTGGCATGACGGGTGTGATGACGGGTGCGGTTACTGTGAGCTCTGGAGCTAGCAGTGCTGGCGCGTCTGGCCTGGTGACAGTGTCGTCCGGAGCAAGCACTGCGGGGACAAGCGGACAGGTGAATATTGGCGCCGGAAACAGCTTCGGCACTGCGGGCGTTGGTGGTTCCGTGTCGATCTCGGGTGGCTCGACGAGTGGCAACACTGGCATAGGTGGCGCTTTGTCAGTCTCGGGTGGTTCAGCGAGCATCGCTGCTGGTGTGGGTGGCAAGACATCTATGTCCGGTGGCACGGGCGGTAGCACAGGTACTGGCGGTGCGTTGGAGTTGACTGGGGGTGTGGGCGGCAGCACTGGTGGCGCGCTGTCGGTTGGTAGCGGACGTGCGTCGAGTGGTGTCAGCGGTTCTGTGCTGTTGACCTCTGGTGCGTTGGATGCGACGACGACGGCATCCAGCGGTTCTATGACTGTCGCGTCTGGGACTGCGACTTCTGGCTCGAGCGGTTCGATCACTGTGTCGACCGGTGCATCAACTAGTGCTGGTACCGGTGGCTCAATCTCGCTGTCCGTTGGTAACGGCGTAGCTGGCGCAGGCGGCGATGTCTCGATTGCTGCGGGTGCGACTAGTGCTGTTGGCAGCGCTGGTGGAAAGGTTGACATCATGAGTGGTGCGGCTTCATCGTCGACTGTTGGCAGCGGGTCAGTGTACCTGAGCTCAGCCAATAGTGGCGTATCGGGAGTGATGACAGTCAGTTCCGGTAGCAGCACTGGTGGCACGGCTGGTTTGGTGACAGTGGCTGGAGGTGACGGCAGTGGAGCCAGTGGTATCGGTGGTGGTGTGTTGGTGAAAAGTGGTAAGACAAGCATCGCTGCTGGTGTGGGTGGCAAGACATCTATGTACGGCGGCACGGGCGGTAGCACAGGTACTGGCGGTGCGTTGGAGTTGACTGGGGGTGTGGGCGGCAGCACTGGTGGCGCGCTGTCGGTTGGTAGCGGACGTGCGTCGAGTGGTGTCAGCGGTTCTGTGCTGTTGACCTCTGGTGCGTTGGATGCGACGACGACGGCATCCAGCGGTTCTATGACTGTCGCGTCTGGGACTGCGACTTCTGGCTCGAGCGGTTCGATCACTGTGTCGACCGGTGCATCAACTAGTGCTGGTACCGGTGGCTCAATCTCGCTGTCCGTTGGTAACGGCGTAGCTGGCGCAGGCGGCGATGTCTCGATTGCTGCGGGTGCGACTAGTGCTGTTGGCAGCGCTGGTGGAAAGGTTGACATCATGAGTGGTGCGGCTTCATCGTCGACTGTTGGCAGCGGGTCAGTGTACCTGAGCTCAGCCAATAGTGGCGTATCGGGAGTGATGACAGTCAGTTCCGGTAGCAGCACTGGTGGCACGGCTGGTTTGGTGACAGTGGCTGGAGGTGACGGCAGTGGAGCCAGTGGTATCGGTGGTGGTGTGTTGGTGAAAAGTGGTAAGACAAGCATCGCTGCTGGTGTGGGTGGCAAGACATCTATGTACGGCGGCACGGGCGGTAGCACAGGTACTGGCGGTGCGTTGGAGTTGACTGGGGGTGTGGGCGGCAGCACTGGTGGCGCGCTGTCGGTTGGTAGCGGACGTGCGTCGAGTGGTGTCAGCGGTTCTGTGCTGTTGACCTCTGGTGCGTTGGATGCGACGACGACGGCATCCAGCGGTTCTATGACTGTCGCGTCTGGGACTGCGACTTCTGGCTCGAGCGGTTCGATCACTGTGTCGACCGGTGCATCAACTAGTGCTGGTACCGGTGGCTCAATCTCGCTGTCCGTTGGTAACGGCGTAGCTGGCGCAGGCGGCGATGTCTCGATTGCTGCGGGTGCGACTAGTGCTGTTGGCAGCGCTGGTGGAAAGGTTGACATCATGAGTGGTGCGGCTTCATCGTCGACTGTTGGCAGCGGGTCAGTGTACCTGAGCTCAGCCAATAGTGGCGTATCGGGAGTGATGACAGTCAGTTCCGGTAGCAGCACTGGTGGCACGGCTGGTTTGGTGACAGTGGCTGGAGGTGACGGCAGTGGAGCCAGTGGTATCGGTGGTGGTGTGTTGGTGAAAAGTGGTAAGACAAGCATCGCTGCTGGTGTGGGTGGCAAGACATCTATGTACGGCGGCACGGGCGGTAGCACAGGTACTGGCGGTGCGTTGGAGTTGACTGGGGGTGTGGGCGGCAGCACTGGTGGCGCGCTGTCGGTTGGTAGCGGAAGTGCGTCGAGTGGTGTCAGCGGTTCTGTGCTGTTGACCTCTGGTGCGTTGGATGCGACGACGACGGCATCCAGCGGTTCTGTGACTGTCGCGTCTGGGACTGCGACTTCTGGCTCGAGCGGTTCGATCACTGTGTCGACCGGTGCATCAACTAGTGCTGGTACCGGTGGCTCAATCTCGCTGTCCGTTGGTAACGGCGTAGCTGGCGCAGGCGGCGATGTCACGATTGCTGCGGGTGCGACTAGTGCTAGTAGTGGTGCGGGTGGTAATGTGAACATTGCAGCTGGTGGTGCTACGAGCTCAAGCAGCGGGTCGGGTGGAACGATTCAAATCACGAGTGGATCGTCGGCAGGAACGGGAAGCAACAGCGGTTCAGCGTACTTGGGCTCAGCAAGTAGTGGCATGACGGGTGCGATGACGGGTGCGGTTACTGTGAGCTCTGGAGCTAGCAGTGCTGGCGCGTCTGGCCTGGTGACAGTGTCGTCCGGAGCAAGCACTGCGGGCACAAGCGGACAGGTGAATATTGGCGCCGGAAACAGCTTCGGCACTGCGGGCGTTGGTGGTTCCGTGTCGATCTCGGGTGGCTCGACGAGTGGCAACACTGGCATAGGTGGTGCTTTGTCAGTCTCGGGTGGTTCAGCGAGCATAGCTGCTGGTGTGGGTGGCAAGACATCTATGTCCGGTGGCACGGGCGGTAGCACAGGTATTGGCGGTGCGTTGGAGTTGACTGGGGGTGTGGGCGGCAGCACTGGTGGCGCGCTGTCGGTTGGTAGCGGACGTGCGTCGAGTGGTGTCAGCGGTTCTGTGCTGTTGACCTCTGGTGCGTTGGATGCGACGACGACGGCATCCAGCGGTTCTGTGACTGTCGCGTCTGGGACTGCGACTTCTGGCTCGAGCGGTTCGATCACTGTGTCGACCGGTGCATCAACTAGTGCTGGTACCGGTGGCTCAATCTCGCTGTCCGTTGGTAACGGCGTAGCTGGCGCAGGCGGCGATGTCACGATTGCTGCGGGTGCGACTAGTGCTAGTAGTGGTGCGGGTGGTAATTTGAACATTGCAGCTGGTGGTGCTACGAGCTCAAGCAGCGGGTCGGGTGGAACGATTCAAATCACGAGTGGATCGTCGGCAGGAACGGGAAGCAACAGCGGTTCAGCGTACTTGGGCTCAGCAAGTAGTGGCATGACGGGTGCGATGACGGGTGCGGTTACTGTGAGCTCTGGAGCTAGCAGTGCTGGCGCGTCTGGCCTGGTGACAGTGTCGTCCGGAGCAAGCACTGCGGGCACAAGCGGACAGGTGAATATTGGCGCCGGAAACAGCTTCGGCACTGCGGGCGTTGGTGGTTCCGTGTCGATCTCGGGTGGCTCGACGAGTGGCAACACTGGCATAGGTGGCGCTTTGTCAGTCTCGGGTGGTTCAGCGAGCATCGCTGCTGGTGTGGGTGGCAAGACGTCTATGTCCGGTGGCACGGGCGGTAGCACAGGTACTGGCGGTGCGTTGGAGTTGACTGGGGGTGTGGGCGGCAGCACTGGTGGCGCGCTGTCGGTTGGTAGCGGACGTGCGTCGAGTGGTGTCAGCGGTTCTGTGCTGTTGACCTCTGGTGCGTTGGATGCGACGACGACGGCATCCAGCGGTTCTGTGACTGTCGCGTCTGGGACTGCGACTTCTGGCTCGAGCGGTTCGATCACTGTGTCGACCGGTGCATCAACTAGTGCTGGTACCGGTGGCTCAATCTCGCTGTCCGTTGGTAACGGCGTAGCTGGCGCAGGCGGCGATGTCTCGATTGCTGCGGGTGCGACTAGTGCTGTTGGCAGCGCTGGTGGAAAGGTTGACATCATGAGTGGTGCGGCTTCATCGTCGACTGTTGGCAGCGGGTCAGTGTACCTGAGCTCAGCCAATAGTGGCGTATCGGGAGTGATGACAGTCAGTTCCGGTAGCAGCACTGGTGGCACGGCTGGTTTGGTGACAGTGGCTGGAGGTGACGGCAGTGGAGCCAGTGGTATCGGTGGTGGTGTGTTGGTGAAAAGTGGTAAGACAAGCATCGCTGCTGGTGTGGGTGGCAAGACATCTATGTATGGCGGCACGGGCGGTAGCACAGGTACTGGCGGTGCGTTGGAGTTGACTGGGGGTGTGGGCGGCAGCACTGGTGGCGCGCTGTCGGTTGGTAGCGGAAGTGCGTCGAGTGGTGTCAGCGGTTCTGTGCTGTTGACCTCTGGTGCGTTGGATGCGACGACGACGGCATCCAGCGGTTCTGTGACTGTCGCGTCTGGGACTGCGACTTCTGGCTCGAGCGGTTCGATCACTGTGTCGACCGGTGCATCAACTAGTGCTGGTACCGGTGGCTCAATCTCGCTGTCCGTTGGTAACGGCGTAGCTGGCGCAGGCGGCGATGTCACGATTGCTGCGGGTGCGACTAGTGCTAGTAGTGGTGCGGGTGGTAATTTGAACATTGCAGCTGGTGGTGCTACGAGCTCAAGCAGCGGGTCGGGTGGAACGATTCAAATCACGAGTGGATCGTCGGCAGGAACGGGAAGCAACAGCGGTTCAGCGTACTTGGGCTCAGCAAGTAGTGGCATGACGGGTGCGATGACGGGTGCGGTTACTGTGAGCTCTGGAGCTAGCAGTGCTGGCGCGTCTGGCCTGGTGACAGTGTCGTCCGGAGCAAGCACTGCGGGCACAAGCGGACAGGTGAATATTGGCGCCGGAAACAGCTTCGGCACTGCGGGCGTTGGTGGTTCCGTGTCGATCTCGGGTGGCTCGACGAGTGGCAACACTGGCATAGGTGGTGCTTTGTCAGTCTCGGGTGGTTCAGCGAGCATCGCTGCTGGTGTGGGTGGCAAGACATCTATGTCCGGTGGCACGGGCGGTAGCACAGGTATTGGCGGTGCGTTGGAGTTGACTGGGGGTGTGGGCGGCAGCACTGGTGGCGCGCTGTCGGTTGGTAGCGGACGTGCGTCGAGTGGTGTCAGCGGTTCTGTGCTGTTGACCTCTGGTGCGTTGGATGCGACGACGACGGCATCCAGCGGTTCTGTGACTGTCGCGTCTGGGACTGCGACTTCTGGCTCGAGCGGTTCGATCACTGTGTCGACCGGTGCATCAACTAGTGCTGGTACCGGTGGCTCAATCTCGCTGTCCGTTGGTAACGGCGTAGCTGGCGCAGGCGGCGATGTCACGATTGCTGCGGGTGCGACTAGTGCTAGTAGTGGTGCGGGTGGTAATTTGAACATTGCAGCTGGTGGTGCTACGAGCTCAAGCAGCGGGTCGGGTGGAACGATTCAAATCACGAGTGGATCGTCGGCAGGAACGGGAAGCAACAGCGGTTCAGCGTACTTGGGCTCAGCAAGTAGTGGCATGACGGGTGCGATGACGGGTGCGGTTACTGTGAGCTCTGGAGCTAGCAGTGCTGGCGCGTCTGGCCTGGTGACAGTGTCGTCCGGAGCAAGCACTGCGGGGACAAGCGGACAGGTGAATATTGGCGCCGGAAACAGCTTCGGCACTGCGGGCGTTGGTGGTTCCGTGTCGATCTCGGGTGGCTCGACGAGTGGCAACAGTGGTATAGGTGGCGCTTTGTCAGTCTCGGGTGGTTCAGCGAGCATCGCTGCTGGTGTGGGTGGCAAGACATCTATGTCCGGTGGCACGGGCGGTAGCACAGGTACTGGCGGTGCGTTGGAGTTGACTGGGGGTGTGGGCGGCAGCACTGGTGGCGCGCTGTCGGTTGGTAGCGGACGTGCGTCGAGTGGTGTCAGCGGTTCTGTGCTGTTGACCTCTGGTGCGTTGGATGCGACGACGACGGCATCCAGCGGTTCTGTGACTGTCGCGTCTGGGACTGCGACTTCTGGCTCGAGCGGTTCGATCACTGTGTCGACCGGTGCATCAACTAGTGCTGGTACCGGTGGCTCAATCTCGCTGTCCGTTGGTAACGGCGTAGCTGGCGCAGGCGGCGATGTCACGATTGCTGCGGGTGCGACTAGTGCTAGTAGTGGTGCGGGTGGTAATTTGAACATTGCAGCTGGTGGTGCTACGAGCTCAAGCAGCGGGTCGGGTGGAACGATTCAAATCACGAGTGGATCGTCGGCAGGAACGGGAAGCAACAGCGGTTCAGCGTACTTGGGCTCAGCAAGTAGTGGCATGACGGGTGCGATGACGGGTGCGGTTACTGTGAGCTCTGGAGCTAGCAGTGCTGGCGCGTCTGGCCTGGTGACAGTGTCGTCCGGAGCAAGCACTGCGGGGACAAGCGGACAGGTGAATATTGGCGCCGGAAACAGCTTCGGCACTGCGGGCGTTGGTGGTTCCGTGTCGATCTCGGGTGGCTCGACGAGTGGCAACACTGGCATAGGTGGTGCTTTGTCAGTCTCGGGTGGTTCAGCGAGCATCGCTGCTGGTGTGGGTGGCAAGACATCTATGTCCGGTGGCACGGGCGGTAGCACAGGTACTGGCGGTGCGTTGGAGTTGACTGGGGGTGTGGGCGGCAGCACTGGTGGCGCGCTGTCGGTTGGTAGCGGACGTGCGTCGAGTGGTGTCAGCGGTTCTGTGCTGTTGACCTCTGGTGCGTTGGATGCGACGACGACGGCATCCAGCGGTTCTGTGACTGTCGCGTCTGGGACTGCGACTTCTGGCTCGAGCGGTTCGATCACTGTGTCGACCGGTGCATCAACTAGTGCTGGTACCGGTGGCTCAATCTCGCTGTCCGTTGGTAACGGCGTAGCTGGCGCAGGCGGCGATGTCACGATTGCTGCGGGTGCGACTAGTGCTAGTAGTGGTGCGGGTGGTAATTTGAACATTGCAGCTGGTGGTGCTACGAGCTCAAGCAGCGGGTCGGGTGGAACGATTCAAATCACGAGTGGATCGTCGGCAGGAACGGGAAGCAACAGCGGTTCAGCGTACTTGGGCTCAGCAAGTAGTGGCATGACGGGTGCGATGACGGGTGCGGTTACTGTGAGCTCTGGAGCTAGCAGTGCTGGCGCGTCTGGCCTGGTGACAGTGTCGTCCGGAGCAAGCACTGCGGGCACAAGCGGACAGGTGAATATTGGCGCCGGAAACAGCTTCGGCACTGCGGGCGTTGGTGGTTCCGTGTCGATCTCGGGTGGCTCGACGAGTGGCAACAGCGGTATAGGTGGTGCTTTGTCAGTCTCGGGTGGTTCAGCGAGCATCGCTGCTGGTGTGGGTGGCAAGACATCTATGTCCGGTGGCACGGGCGGTAGCACAGGTACTGGCGGTGCGTTGGAGTTGACTGGGGGTGTGGGCGGCAGCACTGGTGGCGCGCTGTCGGTTGGTAGCGGACGTGCGTCGAGTGGTGTCAGCGGTTCTGTGCTGTTGACCTCTGGTGCGTTGGATGCGACGACGACGGCATCCAGCGGTTCTGTGACTGTCGCGTCTGGGACTGCGACTTCTGGCTCGAGCGGTTCGATCACTGTGTCGACCGGTGCATCAACTAGTGCTGGTACCGGTGGCTCAATCTCGCTGTCCGTTGGTAACGGCGTAGCTGGCGCAGGCGGCGATGTCACGATTGCTGCGGGTGCGACTAGTGCTAGTAGTGGTGCGGGTGGTAATGTGAACATTGCAGCTGGTGGTGCTACGAGCTCAAGCAGCGGGTCGGGTGGAACGATTCAAATCACGAGTGGATCGTCGGCAGGAACGGGAAGCAACAGCGGTTCAGCGTACTTGGGCTCAGCAAGTAGTGGCATGACGGGTGCGATGACGGGTGCGGTTACTGTGAGCTCTGGAGCTAGCAGTGCTGGCGCGTCTGGCCTGGTGACAGTGTCGTCCGGAGCAAGCACTGCGGGCACAAGCGGACAGGTGAATATTGGCGCCGGAAACAGCTTCGGCACTGCGGGCGTTGGTGGTTCCGTGTCGATCTCGGGTGGCTCGACGAGTGGCAACAGCGGTATAGGTGGTGCTTTGTCAGTCTCGGGTGGTTCAGCGAGCATCGCTGCTGGTGTGGGTGGCAAGACATCTATGTCCGGTGGCACGGGCGGTAGCACAGGTACTGGCGGTGCGTTGGAGTTGACTGGGGGTGTGGGCGGCAGCACTGGTGGCGCGCTGTCGGTTGGTAGCGGACGTGCGTCGAGTGGTGTCAGCGGTTCTGTGCTGTTGACCTCTGGTGCGTTGGATGCGACGACGACGGCATCCAGCGGTTCTGTGACTGTCGCGTCTGGGACTGCGACTTCTGGCTCGAGCGGTTCGATCACTGTGTCGACCGGTGCATCAACTAGTGCTGGTACCGGTGGCTCAATCTCGCTGTCCGTTGGTAACGGCGTAGCTGGCGCAGGCGGCGATGTCTCGATTGCTGCGGGTGCGACTAGTGCTGTTGGCAGCGCTGGTGGAAAGGTTGACATCATGAGTGGTGCGGCTTCATCGTCGACTGTTGGCAGCGGGTCAGTGTACCTGAGCTCAGCCAATAGTGGCGTATCGGGAGTGATGACAGTCAGTTCCGGTAGCAGCACTGGTGGCACGGCTGGTTTGGTGACAGTGGCTGGAGGTGACGGCAGTGGAGCCAGTGGTATCGGTGGTGGTGTGTTGGTGAAAAGTGGTAAGACAAGCATCGCTGCTGGTGTGGGTGGCAAGACATCTATGTACGGCGGCACGGGCGGTAGCACAGGTACTGGCGGTGCGTTGGAGTTGACTGGGGGTGTGGGCGGCAGCACTGGTGGCGCGCTGTCGGTTGGTAGCGGACGTGCGTCGAGTGGTGTCAGCGGTTCTGTGCTGTTGACCTCTGGTGCGTTGGATGCGACGACGACGGCATCCAGCGGTTCTGTGACTGTCGCGTCTGGGACTGCGACTTCTGGCTCGAGCGGTTCGATCACTGTGTCGACCGGTGCATCAACTAGTGCTGGTACCGGTGGCTCAATCTCGCTGTCCGTTGGTAACGGCGTAGCTGGCGCAGGCGGCGATGTCACGATTGCTGCGGGTGCGACTAGTGCTAGTAGTGGTGCGGGTGGTAATTTGAACATTGCAGCTGGTGGTGCTACGAGCTCAAGCAGCGGGTCGGGTGGAACGATTCAAATCACGAGTGGATCGTCGGCAGGAACGGGAAGCAACAGCGGTTCAGCGTACTTGGGCTCAGCAAGTAGTGGCATGACGGGTGCGATGACGGGTGCGGTTACTGTGAGCTCTGGAGCTAGCAGTGCTGGCGCGTCTGGCCTGGTGACAGTGTCGTCCGGAGCAAGCACTGCGGGCACAAGCGGACAGGTGAATATTGGCGCCGGAAACAGCTTCGGCACTGCGGGCGTTGGTGGTTCCGTGTCGATCTCGGGTGGCTCGACGAGTGGCAACAGTGGTATAGGTGGTGCTTTGTCAGTCTCGGGTGGTTCAGCGAGCATCGCTGCTGGTGTGGGTGGCAAGACATCTATGTCCGGTGGCACGGGCGGTAGCACAGGTACTGGCGGTGCGTTGGAGTTGACTGGGGGTGTGGGCGGCAGCACTGGTGGCGCGCTGTCGGTTGGTAGCGGACGTGCGTCGAGTGGTGTCAGCGGTTCTGTGCTGTTGACCTCTGGTGCGTTGGATGCGACGACGACGGCATCCAGCGGTTCTGTGACTGTCGCGTCTGGGACTGCGACTTCTGGCTCGAGCGGTTCGATCACTGTGTCGACCGGTGCATCAACTAGTGCTGGTACCGGTGGCTCAATCTCGCTGTCCGTTGGTAACGGCGTAGCTGGCGCAGGCGGCGATGTCTCGATTGCTGCGGGTGCGACTAGTGCTGTTGGCAGCGCTGGTGGAAAGGTTGACATCATGAGTGGTGCGGCTTCATCGTCGACTGTTGGCAGCGGGTCAGTGTACCTGAGCTCAGCCAATAGTGGCGTATCGGGAGTGATGACAGTCAGTTCCGGTAGCAGCACTGGTGGCACGGCTGGTTTGGTGACAGTGGCTGGAGGTGACGGCAGTGGAGCCAGTGGTATCGGTGGTGGTGTGTTGGTGAAAAGTGGTAAGACAAGCATCGCTGCTGGTGTGGGTGGCAAGACATCTATGTATGGCGGCACGGGCGGTAGCACAGGTACTGGCGGTGCGTTGGAGTTGACTGGGGGTGTGGGCGGCAGCACTGGTGGCGCGCTGTCGGTTGGTAGCGGACGTGCGTCGAGTGGTGTCAGCGGTTCTGTGCTGTTGACCTCTGGTGCGTTGGATGCGACGACGACGGCATCCAGCGGTTCTGTGACTGTCGCGTCTGGGACTGCGACTTCTGGCTCGAGCGGTTCGATCACTGTGTCGACCGGTGCATCAACTAGTGCTGGTACCGGTGGCTCAATCTCGCTGTCCGTTGGTAACGGCGTAGCTGGCGCAGGCGGCGATGTCACGATTGCTGCGGGTGCGACTAGTGCTAGTAGTGGTGCGGGTGGTAATTTGAACATTGCAGCTGGTGGTGCTACGAGCTCAAGCAGCGGGTCGGGTGGAACGATTCAAATCACGAGTGGATCGTCGGCAGGAACGGGAAGCAACAGCGGTTCAGCGTACTTGGGCTCAGCAAGTAGTGGCATGACGGGTGCGATGACGGGTGCGGTTACTGTGAGCTCTGGAGCTAGCAGTGCTGGCGCGTCTGGCCTGGTGACAGTGTCGTCCGGAGCAAGCACTGCGGGCACAAGCGGACAGGTGAATATTGGCGCCGGAAACAGCTTCGGCACTGCGGGCGTTGGTGGTTCCGTGTCGATCTCGGGTGGCTCGACGAGTGGCAACAGCGGTATAGGTGGTGCTTTGTCAGTCTCGGGTGGTTCAGCGAGCATCGCTGCTGGTGTGGGTGGCAAGACATCTATGTCCGGTGGCACGGGCGGTAGCACAGGTACTGGCGGTGCGTTGGAGTTGACTGGGGGTGTGGGCGGCAGCACTGGTGGCGCGCTGTCGGTTGGTAGCGGACGTGCGTCGAGTGGTGTCAGCGGTTCTGTGCTGTTGACCTCTGGTGCGTTGGATGCGACGACGACGGCATCCAGCGGTTCTGTGACTGTCGCGTCTGGGACTGCGACTTCTGGCTCGAGCGGTTCGATCACTGTGTCGACCGGTGCATCAACTAGTGCTGGTACCGGTGGCTCAATCTCGCTGTCCGTTGGTAACGGCGTAGCTGGCGCAGGCGGCGATGTCACGATTGCTGCGGGTGCGACTAGTGCTAGTAGTGGTGCGGGTGGTAATTTGAACATTGCAGCTGGTGGTGCTACGAGCTCAAGCAGCGGGTCGGGTGGAACGATTCAAATCACGAGTGGATCGTCGGCAGGAACGGGAAGCAACAGCGGTTCAGCGTACTTGGGCTCAGCAAGTAGTGGCATGACGGGTGCGATGACGGGTGCGGTTACTGTGAGCTCTGGAGCTAGCAGTGCTGGCGCGTCTGGCCTGGTGACAGTGTCGTCCGGAGCAAGCACTGCGGGCACAAGCGGACAGGTGAATATTGGCGCCGGAAACAGCTTCGGCACTGCGGGCGTTGGTGGTTCCGTGTCGATCTCGGGTGGCTCGACGAGTGGCAACACTGGCATAGGTGGCGCTTTGTCAGTCTCGGGTGGTTCAGCGAGCATCGCTGCTGGTGTGGGTGGCAAGACATCTATGTCCGGTGGCACGGGCGGTAGCACAGGTACTGGCGGTGCGTTGGAGTTGACTGGGGGTGTGGGCGGCAGCACTGGTGGCGCGCTGTCGGTTGGTAGCGGACGTGCGTCGAGTGGTGTCAGCGGTTCTGTGCTGTTGACCTCTGGTGCGTTGGATGCGACGACGACGGCATCCAGCGGTTCTGTGACTGTCGCGTCTGGGACTGCGACTTCTGGCTCGAGCGGTTCGATCACTGTGTCGACCGGTGCATCAACTAGTGCTGGTACCGGTGGCTCAATCTCGCTGTCCGTTGGTAACGGCGTAGCTGGCGCAGGCGGCGATGTCTCGATTGCTGCGGGTGCGACTAGTGCTGTTGGCAGCGCTGGTGGAAAGGTTGACATCATGAGTGGTGCGGCTTCATCGTCGACTGTTGGCAGCGGGTCAGTGTACCTGAGCTCAGCCAATAGTGGCGTATCGGGAGTGATGACAGTCAGTTCCGGTAGCAGCACTGGTGGCACGGCTGGTTTGGTGACAGTGGCTGGAGGTGACGGCAGTGGAGCCAGTGGTATCGGTGGTGGTGTGTTGGTGAAAAGTGGTAAGACAAGCATCGCTGCTGGTGTGGGTGGCAAGACATCTATGTATGGCGGCACGGGCGGTAGCACAGGTACTGGCGGTGCGTTGGAGTTGACTGGGGGTGTGGGCGGCAGCACTGGTGGCGCGCTGTCGGTTGGTAGCGGACGTGCGTCGAGTGGTGTCAGCGGTTCTGTGCTGTTGACCTCTGGTGCGTTGGATGCGACGACGACGGCATCCAGCGGTTCTGTGACTGTCGCGTCTGGGACTGCGACTTCTGGCTCGAGCGGTTCGATCACTGTGTCGACCGGTGCATCAACTAGTGCTGGTACCGGTGGCTCAATCTCGCTGTCCGTTGGTAACGGCGTAGCTGGCGCAGGCGGCGATGTCACGATTGCTGCGGGTGCGACTAGTGCTAGTAGTGGTGCGGGTGGTAATTTGAACATTGCAGCTGGTGGTGCTACGAGCTCAAGCAGCGGGTCGGGTGGAACGATTCAAATCACGAGTGGATCGTCGGCAGGAACGGGAAGCAACAGCGGTTCAGCGTACTTGGGCTCAGCAAGTAGTGGCATGACGGGTGCGATGACGGGTGCGGTTACTGTGAGCTCTGGAGCTAGCAGTGCTGGCGCGTCTGGCCTGGTGACAGTGTCGTCCGGAGCAAGCACTGCGGGGACAAGCGGACAGGTGAATATTGGCGCCGGAAACAGCTTCGGCACTGCGGGCGTTGGTGGTTCCGTGTCGATCTCGGGTGGCTCGACGAGTGGCAACACTGGCATAGGTGGCGCTTTGTCAGTCTCGGGTGGTTCAGCGAGCATCGCTGCTGGTGTGGGTGGCAAGACATCTATGTCCGGTGGCACGGGCGGTAGCACAGGTACTGGCGGTGCGTTGGAGTTGACTGGGGGTGTGGGCGGCAGCACTGGTGGCGCGCTGTCGGTTGGTAGCGGACGTGCGTCGAGTGGTGTCAGCGGTTCTGTGCTGTTGACCTCTGGTGCGTTGGATGCGACGACGACGGCATCCAGCGGTTCTGTGACTGTCGCGTCTGGGACTGCGACTTCTGGCTCGAGCGGTTCGATCACTGTGTCGACCGGTGCATCAACTAGTGCTGGTACCGGTGGCTCAATCTCGCTGTCCGTTGGTAACGGCGTAGCTGGCGCAGGCGGCGATGTCTCGATTGCTGCGGGTGCGACTAGTGCTGTTGGCAGCGCTGGTGGAAAGGTTGACATCATGAGTGGTGCGGCTTCATCGTCGACTGTTGGCAGCGGGTCAGTGTACCTGAGCTCAGCCAATAGTGGCGTATCGGGAGTGATGACAGTCAGTTCCGGTAGCAGCACTGGTGGCACGGCTGGTTTGGTGACAGTGGCTGGAGGTGACGGCAGTGGAGCCAGTGGTATCGGTGGTGGTGTGTTGGTGAAAAGTGGTAAGACAAGCATCGCTGCTGGTGTGGGTGGCAAGACATCTATGTATGGCGGCACGGGCGGTAGCACAGGTACTGGCGGTGCGTTGGAGTTGACTGGGGGTGTGGGCGGCAGCACTGGTGGCGCGCTGTCGGTTGGTAGCGGACGTGCGTCGAGTGGTGTCAGCGGTTCTGTGCTGTTGACCTCTGGTGCGTTGGATGCGACGACGACGGCATCCAGCGGTTCTGTGACTGTCGCGTCTGGGACTGCGACTTCTGGCTCGAGCGGTTCGATCACTGTGTCGACCAGTGCATCAACTAGTGCTGGTACCGGTGGCTCAATCTCGCTGTCCGTTGGTAACGGCGTAGCTGGCGCAGGCGGCGATGTCTCGATTGCTGCGGGTGCGACTAGTGCTGTTGGCAGCGCTGGTGGAAAGGTTGACATCATGAGTGGTGCGGCTTCATCGTCGACTGTTGGCAGCGGGTCAGTGTACCTGAGCTCAGCCAATAGTGGCGTATCGGGAGTGATGACAGTCAGTTCCGGTAGCAGCACTGGTGGCACGGCTGGTTTGGTGACAGTGGCTGGAGGTGACGGCAGTGGAGCCAGTGGTATCGGTGGTGGTGTGTTGGTGAAAAGTGGTAAGACAAGCATCGCTGCTGGTGTGGGTGGCAAGACATCTATGTATGGCGGCACGGGCGGTAGCACAGGTACTGGCGGTGCGTTGGAGTTGACTGGGGGTGTGGGCGGCAGCACTGGTGGCGCGCTGTCGGTTGGTAGCGGACGTGCGTCGAGTGGTGTCAGCGGTTCTGTGCTGTTGACCTCTGGTGCGTTGGATGCGACGACGACGGCATCCAGCGGTTCTGTGACTGTCGCGTCTGGGACTGCGACTTCTGGCTCGAGCGGTTCGATCACTGTGTCGACCAGTGCATCAACTAGTGCTGGTACCGGTGGCTCAATCTCGCTGTCCGTTGGTAACGGCGTAGCTGGCGCAGGCGGCGATGTCTCGATTGCTGCGGGTGCGACTAGTGCTGTTGGCAGCGCTGGTGGAAAGGTTGACATCATGAGTGGTGCGGCTTCATCGTCGACTGTTGGCAGCGGGTCAGTGTACCTGAGCTCAGCCAATAGTGTCGTATCGGGAGTGATGACAGTCAGTTCCGGTAGCAGCACTGGTGGCACGGCTGGTTTGGTGACAGTGGCTGGAGGTGACGGCAGTGGAGCCAGTGGTATCGGTGGTGGTGTGTTGGTGAAAAGTGGTAAGACAAGCATCGCTGCTGGTGTGGGTGGCAAGACATCTATGTATGGCGGCACGGGCGGTAGCACAGGTACTGGCGGTGCGTTGGAGTTGACTGGGGGTGTGGGCGGCAGCACTGGTGGCGCGCTGTCGGTTGGTAGCGGACGTGCGTCGAGTGGTGTCAGCGGTTCTGTGCTGTTGACCTCTGGTGCGTTGGATGCGACGACGACGGCATCCAGCGGTTCTGTGACTGTCGCGTCTGGGACTGCGACTTCTGGCTCGAGCGGTTCGATCACTGTGTCGACCGGTGCATCAACTAGTGCTGGTACCGGTGGCTCAATCTCGCTGTCCGTTGGTAACGGCGTAGCTGGCGCAGGCGGCGATGTCACGATTGCTGCGGGTGCGACTAGTGCTAGTAGTGGTGCGGGTGGTAATTTGAACATTGCAGCTGGTGGTGCTACGAGCTCAAGCAGCGGGTCGGGTGGAACGATTCAAATCACGAGTGGATCGTCGGCAGGAACGGGAAGCAACAGCGGTTCAGCGTACTTGGGCTCAGCAAGTAGTGGCATGACGGGTGCGATGACGGGTGCGGTTACTGTGAGCTCTGGAGCTAGCAGTGCTGGCGCGTCTGGCCTGGTGACAGTGTCGTCCGGAGCAAGCACTGCGGGGACAAGCGGACAGGTGAATATTGGCGCCGGAAACAGCTTCGGCACTGCGGGCGTTGGTGGTTCCGTGTCGATCTCGGGTGGCTCGACGAGTGGCAACACTGGCATAGGTGGTGTTTTGTCAGTCTCGGGTGGTTCAGCGAGCATCGCTGCTGGTGTGGGTGGCAAGACATCTATGTCCGGTGGCACGGGCGGTAGCACAGGTACTGGCGGTGCGTTGGAGTTGACTGGGGGTGTGGGCGGCAGCACTGGTGGCGCGCTGTCGGTTGGTAGCGGACGTGCGTCGAGTGGTGTCAGCGGTTCTGTGCTGTTGACCTCTGGTGCATTGGATGCGACGACGACGGCATCCAGCGGTTCTGTGACTGTCGCGTCTGGGACTGCGACTTCTGGCTCGAGCGGTTCGATCACTGTGTCGACCGGTGCATCAACTAGTGCTGGTACCGGTGGCTCAATCTCGCTGTCCGTTGGTAACGGCGTAGCTGGCGCAGGCGGCGATGTCTCGATTGCTGCGGGTGCGACTAGTGCTGTTGGCAGCGCTGGTGGAAAGGTTGACATCATGAGTGGTGCGGCTTCATCGTCGACTGTTGGCAGCGGGTCAGTGTACCTGAGCTCAGCCAATAGTGGCGTATCGGGAGTGATGACAGTCAGTTCCGGTAGCAGCACTGGTGGCACGGCTGGTTTGGTGACAGTGGCTGGAGGTGACGGCAGTGGAGCCAGTGGTATCGGTGGTGGTGTGTTGGTGAAAAGTGGTAAGACAAGCATCGCTGCTGGTGTGGGTGGCAAGACATCTATGTATGGCGGCACGGGCGGTAGCACAGGTACTGGCGGTGCGTTGGAGTTGACTGGGGGTGTGGGCGGCAGCACTGGTGGCGCGCTGTCGGTTGGTAGCGGACGTGCGTCGAGTGGTGTCAGCGGTTCTGTGCTGTTGACCTCTGGTGCGTTGGATGCGACGACGACGGCATCCAGCGGTTCTGTGACTGTCGCGTCTGGGACTGCGACTTCTGGCTCGAGCGGTTCGATCACTGTGTCGACCGGTGCATCAACTAGTGCTGGTACCGGTGGCTCAATCTCGCTGTCCGTTGGTAACGGCGTAGCTGGCGCAGGCGGCGATGTCTCGATTGCTGCGGGTGCGACTAGTGCTGTTGGCAGCGCTGGTGGAAAGGTTGACATCATGAGTGGTGCGGCTTCATCGTCGACTGTTGGCAGCGGGTCAGTGTACCTGAGCTCAGCCAATAGTGGCGTATCGGGAGTGATGACAGTCAGTTCCGGTAGCAGCACTGGTGGCACGGCTGGTTTGGTGACAGTGGCTGGAGGTGACGGCAGTGGAGCCAGTGGTATCGGTGGTGGTGTGTTGGTGAAAAGTGGTAAGACAAGCATCGCTGCTGGTGTGGGTGGCAAGACATCTATGTATGGCGGCACGGGCGGTAGCACAGGTACTGGCGGTGCGTTGGAGTTGACTGGGGGTGTGGGCGGCAGCACTGGTGGCGCGCTGTCGGTTGGTAGCGGAAGTGCGTCGAGTGGTGTCAGCGGTTCTGTGCTGTTGACCTCTGGTGCGTTGGATGCGACGACGACGGCATCCAGCGGTTCTGTGACTGTCGCGTCTGGGACTGCGACTTCTGGCTCGAGCGGTTCGATCACTGTGTCGACCGGTGCATCAACTAGTGCTGGTACCGGTGGCTCAATCTCGCTGTCCGTTGGTAACGGCGTAGCTGGCGCAGGCGGCGATGTCACGATTGCTGCGGGTGCGACTAGTGCTAGTAGTGGTGCGGGTGGTAATTTGAACATTGCAGCTGGTGGTGCTACGAGCTCAAGCAGCGGGTCGGGTGGAACGATTCAAATCACGAGTGGACCGTCGGCAGGAACGGGAAGCAACAGCGGTTCAGCGTACTTGGGCTCAGCAAGTAGTGGCATGACGGGTGCGATGACGGGTGCGGTTACTGTGAGCTCTGGCGCTAGCAGTGCTGGCGCGTCTGGCCTGGTGACAGTGTCGTCCGGAGCAAGCACTGCGGGCACAAGCGGACAGGTGAATATTGGCGCCGGAAACAGCTTCGGCACTGCGGGCGTTGGTGGTTCCGTGTCGATCTCGGGTGGCTCGACGAGTGGCAACACTGGCATAGGTGGTGTTTTGTCAGTCTCGGGTGGTTCAGCGAGCATCGCTGCTGGTGTGGGTGGCAAGACATCTATGTCCGGTGGCACGGGCGGTAGCACAGGTACTGGCGGTGCGTTGGAGTTGACTGGGGGTGTGGGCGGCAGCACTGGTGGCGCGCTGTCGGTTGGTAGCGGACGTGCGTCGAGTGGTGTCAGCGGTTCTGTGCTGTTGACCTCTGGTGCATTGGATGCGACGACGACGGCATCCAGCGGTTCTGTGACTGTCGCGTCTGGGACTGCGACTTCTGGCTCGAGCGGTTCGATCACTGTGTCGACCGGTGCATCAACTAGTGCTGGTACCGGTGGCTCAATCTCGCTGTCCGTTGGTAACGGCGTAGCTGGCGCAGGCGGCGATGTCTCGATTGCTGCGGGTGCGACTAGTGCTGTTGGCAGCGCTGGTGGAAAGGTTGACATCATGAGTGGTGCGGCTTCATCGTCGACTGTTGGCAGCGGGTCAGTGTACCTGAGCTCAGCCAATAGTGGCGTATCGGGAGTGATGACAGTCAGTTCCGGTAGCAGCACTGGTGGCACGGCTGGTTTGGTGACAGTGGCTGGAGGTGACGGCAGTGGAGCCAGTGGTATCGGTGGTGGTGTGGTGGTGAAAAGTGGTAAGACAAGCATCGCTGCTGGTGTGGGTGGCAAGACATCTATGTATGGCGGCACGGGCGGTAGCACAGGTACTGGCGGTGCGTTGGAGTTGACTGGGGGTGTGGGCGGCAGCACTGGTGGCGCGCTGTCGGTTGGTAGCGGAAGTGCGTCGAGTGGTGTCAGCGGTTCTGTGCTGTTGACCTCTGGTGCGTTGGATGCGACGACGACGGCATCCAGCGGTTCTGTGACTGTCGCGTCTGGGACTGCGACTTCTGGCTCGAGCGGTTCGATCACTGTGTCGACCGGTGCATCAACTAGTGCTGGTACCGGTGGCTCAATCTCGCTGTCCGTTGGTAACGGCGTAGCTGGCGCAGGCGGCGATGTCACGATTGCTGCGGGTGCGACTAGTGCTAGTAGTGGTGCGGGTGGTAATTTGAACATTGCAGCTGGTGGTGCTACGAGCTCAAGCAGCGGGTCGGGTGGAACGATTCAAATCACGAGTGGACCGTCGGCAGGAACGGGAAGCAACAGCGGTTCAGCGTACTTGGGCTCAGCAAGTAGTGGCATGACGGGTGCGATGACGGGTGCGGTTACTGTGAGCTCTGGAGCTAGCAGTGCTGGCGCGTCTGGCCTGGTGACAGTGTCGTCCGGAGCAAGCACTGCGGGGACAAGCGGACAGGTGAATATTGGCGCCGGAAACAGCTTCGGCACTGCGGGCGTTGGTGGTTCCGTGTCGATCTCGGGTGGCTCGACGAGTGGCAACACTGGCATAGGTGGTGTTTTGTCAGTCTCGGGTGGTTCAGCGAGCATCGCTGCTGGTGTGGGTGGCAAGACATCTATGTCCGGTGGCACGGGCGGTAGCACAGGTATTGGCGGTGCGTTGGAGTTGACTGGGGGTGTGGGCGGCAGCACTGGTGGCGCGCTGTCGGTTGGTAGCGGACGTGCGTCGAGTGGTGTCAGCGGTTCTGTGCTGTTGACCTCTGGTGCGTTGGATGCGACGACGACGGCATCTAGCGGTTCTGTGACTGTCGCGTCTGGGACTGCGACTTCTGGCTCGAGCGGTTCGATCACTGTGTCGACCGGTGCATCAACTAGTGCTGGTACCGGTGGCTCAATCTCGCTGTCCGTTGGTAACGGCGTAGCTGGCGCAGGCGGCGATGTCACGATTGCTGCGGGTGCGACTAGTGCTAGTAGTGGTGCGGGTGGTAATTTGAACATTGCAGCTGGTGGTGCTACGAGCTCAAGCAGCGGGTCGGGTGGAACGATTCAAATCACGAGTGGACCGTCGGCAGGAACGGGAAGCAACAGCGGTTCAGCGTACTTGGGCTCAGCAAGTAGTGGCATGACGGGTGCGATGACGGGTGCGGTTACTGTGAGCTCTGGCGCTAGCAGTGCTGGCGCGTCTGGCCTGGTGACAGTGTCGTCCGGAGCAAGCACTGCGGGCACAAGCGGACAGGTGAATATTGGCGCCGGAAACAGCTTCGGCACTGCGGGCGTTGGTGGTTCCGTGTCGATCTCGGGTGGCTCGACGAGTGGCAACACTGGCATAGGTGGTGTTTTGTCAGTCTCGGGTGGTTCAGCGAGCATCGCTGCTGGTGTGGGTGGCAAGACATCTATGTCCGGTGGCACGGGCGGTAGCACAGGTACTGGCGGTGCGTTGGAGTTGACTGGGGGTGTGGGCGGCAGCACTGGTGGCGCGCTGTCGGTTGGTAGCGGACGTGCGTCGAGTGGTGTCAGCGGTTCTGTGCTGTTGACCTCTGGTGCATTGGATGCGACGACGACGGCATCCAGCGGTTCTGTGACTGTCGCGTCTGGGACTGCGACTTCTGGCTCGAGCGGTTCGATCACTGTGTCGACCGGTGCATCAACTAGTGCTGGTACCGGTGGCTCAATCTCGCTGTCCGTTGGTAACGGCGTAGCTGGCGCAGGCGGCGATGTCTCGATTGCTGCGGGTGCGACTAGTGCTGTTGGCAGCGCTGGTGGAAAGGTTGACATCATGAGTGGTGCGGCTTCATCGTCGACTGTTGGCAGCGGGTCAGTGTACCTGAGCTCAGCCAATAGTGGCGTATCGGGAGTGATGACAGTCAGTTCCGGTAGCAGCACTGGTGGCACGGCTGGTTTGGTGACAGTGGCTGGAGGTGACGGCAGTGGAGCCAGTGGTATCGGTGGTGGTGTGTTGGTGAAAAGTGGTAAGACAAGCATCGCTGCTGGTGTGGGTGGCAAGACATCTATGTATGGCGGCACGGGCGGTAGCACAGGTACTGGCGGTGCGTTGGAGTTGACTGGGGGTGTGGGCGGCAGCACTGGTGGCGCGCTGTCGGTTGGTAGCGGAAGTGCGTCGAGTGGTGTCAGCGGTTCTGTGCTGTTGACCTCTGGTGCGTTGGATGCGACGACGACGGCATCCAGCGGTTCTGTGACTGTCGCGTCTGGGACTGCGACTTCTGGCTCGAGCGGTTCGATCACTGTGTCGACCGGTGCATCAACTAGTGCTGGTACCGGTGGCTCAATCTCGCTGTCCGTTGGTAACGGCGTAGCTGGCGCAGGCGGCGATGTCACGATTGCTGCGGGTGCGACTAGTGCTAGTAGTGGTGCGGGTGGTAATTTGAACATTGCAGCTGGTGGTGCTACGAGCTCAAGCAGCGGGTCGGGTGGAACGATTCAAATCACGAGTGGACCGTCGGCAGGAACGGGAAGCAACAGCGGTTCAGCGTACTTGGGCTCAGCAAGTAGTGGCATGACGGGTGCGATGACGGGTGCGGTTACTGTGAGCTCTGGAGCTAGCAGTGCTGGCGCGTCTGGCCTGGTGACAGTGTCGTCCGGAGCAAGCACTGCGGGGACAAGCGGACAGGTGAATATTGGCGCCGGAAACAGCTTCGGCACTGCGGGCGTTGGTGGTTCCGTGTCGATCTCGGGTGGCTCGACGAGTGGCAACACTGGCATAGGTGGTGTTTTGTCAGTCTCGGGTGGTTCAGCGAGCATCGCTGCTGGTGTGGGTGGCAAGACATCTATGTCCGGTGGCACGGGCGGTAGCACAGGTATTGGCGGTGCGTTGGAGTTGACTGGGGGTGTGGGCGGCAGCACTGGTGGCGCGCTGTCGGTTGGTAGCGGACGTGCGTCGAGTGGTGTCAGCGGTTCTGTGCTGTTGACCTCTGGTGCGTTGGATGCGACGACGACGGCATCTAGCGGTTCTGTGACTGTCGCGTCTGGGACTGCGACTTCTGGCTCGAGCGGTTCGATCACTGTGTCGACCGGTGCATCAACTAGTGCTGGTACCGGTGGCTCAATCTCGCTGTCCGTTGGTAACGGCGTAGCTGGCGCAGGCGGCGATGTCTCGATTGCTGCGGGTGCGACTAGTGCTGTTGGCAGCGCTGGTGGAAAGGTTGACATCATGAGTGGTGCGGCTTCATCGTCGACTGTTGGCAGCGGGTCAGTGTACCTGAGCTCAGCCAATAGTGGCGTATCGGGAGTGATGACAGTCAGTTCCGGTAGCAGCACTGGTGGCACGGCTGGTTTGGTGACAGTGGCTGGAGGTGACGGCAGTGGAGCCAGTGGTATCGGTGGTGGTGTGGTGGTGAAAAGTGGTAAGACAAGCATCGCTGCTGGTGTGGGTGGCAAGACATCTATGTATGGCGGCACGGGCGGTAGCACAGGTACTGGCGGTGCGTTGGAGTTGACTGGGGGTGTGGGCGGCAGCACTGGTGGCGCGCTGTCGGTTGGTAGCGGACGTGCGTCGAGTGGTGTCAGCGGTTCTGTGCTGTTGACCTCTGGTGCGTTGGATGCGACGACGACGGCATCCAGCGGTTCTGTGACTGTCGCGTCTGGGACTGCGACTTCTGGCTCGAGCGGTTCGATCACTGTGTCGACCGGTGCATCAACTAGTGCTGGTACCGGTGGCTCAATCTCGCTGTCCGTTGGTAACGGCGTAGCTGGCGCAGGCGGCGATGTCACGATTGCTGCGGGTGCGACTAGTGCTAGTAGTGGTGCGGGTGGTAATTTGAACATTGCAGCTGGTGGTGCTACGAGCTCAAGCAGCGGGTCGGGTGGAACGATTCAAATCACGAGTGGACCGTCGGCAGGAACGGGAAGCAACAGCGGTTCAGCGTACTTGGGCTCAGCAAGTAGTGGCATGACGGGTGCGATGACGGGTGCGGTTACTGTGAGCTCTGGAGCTAGCAGTGCTGGCGCGTCTGGCCTGGTGACAGTGTCGTCCGGAGCAAGCACTGCGGGGACAAGCGGACAGGTGAATATTGGCGCCGGAAACAGCTTCGGCACTGCGGGCGTTGGTGGTTCCGTGTCGATCTCGGGTGGCTCGACGAGTGGCAACACTGGCATAGGTGGTGTTTTGTCAGTCTCGGGTGGTTCAGCGAGCATCGCTGCTGGTGTGGGTGGCAAGACATCTATGTCCGGTGGCACGGGCGGTAGCACAGGTATTGGCGGTGCGTTGGAGTTGACTGGGGGTGTGGGCGGCAGCACTGGTGGCGCGCTGTCGGTTGGTAGCGGACGTGCGTCGAGTGGTGTCAGCGGTTCTGTGCTGTTGACCTCTGGTGCGTTGGATGCGACGACGACGGCATCTAGCGGTTCTGTGACTGTCGCGTCTGGGACTGCGACTTCTGGCTCGAGCGGTTCGATCACTGTGTCGACCGGTGCATCAACTAGTGCTGGTACCGGTGGCTCAATCTCGCTGTCCGTTGGTAACGGCGTAGCTGGCGCAGGCGGCGATGTCTCGATTGCTGCGGGTGCGACTAGTGCTGTTGGCAGCGCTGGTGGAAAGGTTGACATCATGAGTGGTGCGGCTTCATCGTCGACTGTTGGCAGCGGGTCAGTGTACCTGAGCTCAGCCAATAGTGGCGTATCGGGAGTGATGACAGTCAGTTCCGGTAGCAGCACTGGTGGCACGGCTGGTTTGGTGACAGTGGCTGGAGGTGACGGCAGTGGAGCCAGTGGTATCGGTGGTGGTGTGTTGGTGAAAAGTGGTAAGACAAGCATCGCTGCTGGTGTGGGTGGCAAGACATCTATGTATGGCGGCACGGGCGGTAGCACAGGTACTGGCGGTGCGTTGGAGTTGACTGGGGGTGTGGGCGGCAGCACTGGTGGCGCGCTGTCGGTTGGTAGCGGAAGTGCGTCGAGTGGTGTCAGCGGTTCTGTGCTGTTGACCTCTGGTGCGTTGGATGCGACGACGACGGCATCCAGCGGTTCTGTGACTGTCGCGTCTGGGACTGCGACTTCTGGCTCGAGCGGTTCGATCACTGTGTCGACCGGTGCATCAACTAGTGCTGGTACCGGTGGCTCAATCTCGCTGTCCGTTGGTAACGGCGTAGCTGGCGCAGGCGGCGATGTCTCGATTGCTGCGGGTGCGACTAGTGCTGTTGGCAGCGCTGGTGGAAAGGTTGACATCATGAGTGGTGCGGCTTCATCGTCGACTGTTGGCAGCGGGTCAGTGTACCTGAGCTCAGCCAATAGTGGCGTATCGGGAGTGATGACAGTCAGTTCCGGTAGCAGCACTGGTGGCACGGCTGGTTTGGTGACAGTGGCTGGAGGTGACGGCAGTGGAGCCAGTGGTATCGGTGGTGGTGTGTTGGTGAAAAGTGGTAAGACAAGCATCGCTGCTGGTGTGGGTGGCAAGACATCTATGTATGGCGGCACGGGCGGTAGCACAGGTACTGGCGGTGCGTTGGAGTTGACTGGGGGTGTGGGCGGCAGCACTGGTGGCGCGCTGTCGGTTGGTAGCGGACGTGCGTCGAGTGGTGTCAGCGGTTCTGTGCTGTTGACCTCTGGTGCGTTGGATGCGACGACGACGGCATCTAGCGGTTCTGTGACTGTCGCGTCTGGGACTGCGACTTCTGGCTCGAGCGGTTCGATCACTGTGTCGACCGGTGCATCAACTAGTGCTGGTACCGGTGGCTCAATCTCGCTGTCCGTTGGTAACGGCGTAGCTGGCGCAGGCGGCGATGTCACGATTGCTGCGGGTGCGACTAGTGCTGTTGGCAGCGCTGGTGGAAAGGTTGACATCATGAGTGGTGCGGCTTCATCGTCGACTGTTGGCAGCGGGTCAGTGTACCTGAGCTCAGCCAATAGTGGCGTATCGGGAGTGATGACAGTCAGTTCCGGTAGCAGCACTGGTGGCACGGCTGGTTTGGTGACAGTGGCTGGAGGTGACGGCAGTGGAGCCAGTGGTATCGGTGGTGGTGTGTTGGTGAAAAGTGGTAAGACAAGCATCGCTGCTGGTGTGGGTGGCAAGACATCTATGTATGGCGGCACGGGCGGTAGCACAGGTACTGGCGGTGCGTTGGAGTTGACTGGGGGTGTGGGCGGCAGCACTGGTGGCGCGCTGTCGGTTGGTAGCGGAAGTGCGTCGAGTGGTGTCAGCGGTTCTGTGCTGTTGACCTCTGGTGCGTTGGATGCGACGACGACGGCATCCAGCGGTTCTGTGACTGTCGCGTCTGGGACTGCGACTTCTGGCTCGAGCGGTTCGATCACTGTGTCGACCGGTGCATCAACTAGTGCTGGTACCGGTGGCTCAATCTCGCTGTCCGTTGGTAACGGCGTAGCTGGCGCAGGCGGCGATGTCACGATTGCTGCGGGTGCGACTAGTGCTAGTAGTGGTGCGGGTGGTAATTTGAACATTGCAGCTGGTGGTGCTACGAGCTCAAGCAGCGGGTCGGGTGGAACGATTCAAATCACGAGTGGATCGTCGGCAGGAACGGGAAGCAACAGCGGTTCAGCGTACTTGGGCTCAGCAAGTAGTGGCATGACGGGTGCGATGACGGGTGCGGTTACTGTGAGCTCTGGAGCTAGCAGTGCTGGCGCGTCTGGCCTGGTGACAGTGTCGTCCGGAGCAAGCACTGCGGGCACAAGCGGACAGGTGAATATTGGCGCCGGAAACAGCTTCGGCACTGCGGGCGTTGGTGGTTCCGTGTCGATCTCGGGTGGCTCGACGAGTGGCAACACTGGCATAGGTGGTGCTTTGTCAGTCTCGGGTGGTTCAGCGAGCATCGCTGCTGGTGTGGGTGGCAAGACATCTATGTCCGGTGGCACGGGCGGTAGCACAGGTACTGGCGGTGCGTTGGAGTTGACTGGGGGTGTGGGCGGCAGCACTGGTGGCGCGCTGTCGGTTGGTAGCGGACGTGCGTCGAGTGGTGTCAGCGGTTCTGTGCTGTTGACCTCTGGTGCGTTGGATGCGACGACGACGGCATCCAGCGGTTCTGTGACTGTCGCGTCTGGGACTGCGACTTCTGGCTCGAGCGGTTCGATCACTGTGTCGACCGGTGCATCAACTAGTGCTGGTACCGGTGGCTCAATCTCGCTGTCCGTTGGTAACGGCGTAGCTGGCGCAGGCGGCGATGTCACGATTGCTGCGGGTGCGACTAGTGCTAGTAGTGGTGCGGGTGGTAATTTGAACATTGCAGCTGGTGGTGCTACGAGCTCAAGCAGCGGGTCGGGTGGAACGATTCAAATCACGAGTGGACCGTCGGCAGGAACGGGAAGCAACAGCGGTTCAGCGTACTTGGGCTCAGCAAGTAGTGGCATGACGGGTGTGATGACGGGTGCGGTTACTGTGAGCTCTGGAGCTAGCAGTGCTGGCGCGTCTGGCCTGGTGACAGTGTCGTCCGGAGCAAGCACTGCGGGGACAAGCGGACAGGTGAATATTGGCGCCGGAAACAGCTTCGGCACTGCGGGCGTTGGTGGTTCCGTGTCGATCTCGGGTGGCTCGACGAGTGGCAACAGTGGTATAGGTGGTGCTTTGTCAGTCTCGGGTGGTTCAGCGAGCATCGCTGCTGGTGTGGGTGGCAAGACATCTATGTCCGGTGGCACGGGCGGTAGCACAGGTACTGGCGGTGCGTTGGAGTTGACTGGGGGTGTGGGCGGCAGCACTGGTGGCGCGCTGTCGGTTGGTAGCGGACGTGCGTCGAGTGGTGTCAGCGGTTCTGTGCTGTTGACCTCTGGTGCGTTGGATGCGACGACGACGGCATCCAGCGGTTCTGTGACTGTCGCGTCTGGGACTGCGACTTCTGGCTCGAGCGGTTCGATCACTGTGTCGACCGGTGCATCAACTAGTGCTGGTACCGGTGGCTCAATCTCGCTGTCCGTTGGTAACGGCGTAGCTGGCGCAGGCGGCGATGTCACGATTGCTGCGGGTGCGACTAGTGCTAGTAGTGGTGCGGGTGGTAATTTGAACATTGCAGCTGGTGGTGCTACGAGCTCAAGCAGCGGGTCGGGTGGAACGATTCAAATCACGAGTGGACCGTCGGCAGGAACGGGAAGCAACAGCGGTTCAGCGTACTTGGGCTCAGCAAGTAGTGGCATGACGGGTGTGATGACGGGTGCGGTTACTGTGAGCTCTGGAGCTAGCAGTGCTGGCGCGTCTGGCCTGGTGACAGTGTCGTCCGGAGCAAGCACTGCGGGCACAAGCGGACAGGTGAATATTGGCGCCGGAAACAGCTTCGGCACTGCGGGCGTTGGTGGTTCCGTGTCGATCTCGGGTGGCTCGACGAGTGGCAACACTGGCATAGGTGGTGCTTTGTCAGTCTCGGGTGGTTCAGCGAGCATCGCTGCTGGTGTGGGTGGCAAGACATCTATGTCCGGTGGCACGGGCGGTAGCACAGGTATTGGCGGTGCGTTGGAGTTGACTGGGGGTGTGGGCGGCAGCACTGGTGGCGCGCTGTCGGTTGGTAGCGGACGTGCGTCGAGTGGTGTCAGCGGTTCTGTGCTGTTGACCTCTGGTGCATTGGATGCGACGACGACGGCATCCAGCGGTTCTGTGACTGTCGCGTCTGGGACTGCGACTTCTGGCTCGAGCGGTTCGATCACTGTGTCGACCGGTGCATCAACTAGTGCTGGTACCGGTGGCTCAATCTCGCTGTCCGTTGGTAACGGCGTAGCTGGCGCAGGCGGCGATGTCACGATTGCTGCGGGTGCGACTAGTGCTAGTAGTGGTGCGGGTGGTAATTTGAACATTGCAGCTGGTGGTGCTACGAGCTCAAGCAGCGGGTCGGGTGGAACGATTCAAATCACGAGTGGACCGTCGGCAGGAACGGGAAGCAACAGCGGTTCAGCGTACTTGGGCTCAGCAAGTAGTGGCATGACGGGTGTGATGACGGGTGCGGTTACTGTGAGCTCTGGAGCTAGCAGTGCTGGCGCGTCTGGCCTGGTGACAGTGTCGTCCGGAGCAAGCACTGCGGGCACAAGCGGACAGGTGAATATTGGCGCCGGAAACAGCTTCGGCACTGCGGGCGTTGGTGGTTCCGTGTCGATCTCGGGTGGCTCGACGAGTGGCAACACTGGCATAGGTGGTGCTTTGTCAGTCTCGGGTGGTTCAGCGAGCATCGCTGCTGGTGTGGGTGGCAAGACATCTATGTCCGGTGGCACGGGCGGTAGCACAGGTATTGGCGGTGCGTTGGAGTTGACTGGGGGTGTGGGCGGCAGCACTGGTGGCGCGCTGTCGGTTGGTAGCGGACGTGCGTCGAGTGGTGTCAGCGGTTCTGTGCTGTTGACCTCTGGTGCGTTGGATGCGACGACGACGGCATCCAGCGGTTCTGTGACTGTCGCGTCTGGGACTGCGACTTCTGGCTCGAGCGGTTCGATCACTGTGTCGACCGGTGCATCAACTAGTGCTGGTACCGGTGGCTCAATCTCGCTGTCCGTTGGTAACGGCGTAGCTGGCGCAGGCGGCGATGTCACGATTGCTGCGGGTGCGACTAGTGCTAGTAGTGGTGCGGGTGGTAATTTGAACATTGCAGCTGGTGGTGCTACGAGCTCAAGCAGCGGGTCGGGTGGAACGATTCAAATCACGAGTGGATCGTCGGCAGGAACGGGAAGCAACAGCGGTTCAGCGTACTTGGGCTCAGCAAGTAGTGGCATGACGGGTGCGATGACGGGTGCGGTTACTGTGAGCTCTGGAGCTAGCAGTGCTGGCGCGTCTGGCCTGGTGACAGTGTCGTCCGGAGCAAGCACTGCGGGGACAAGCGGACAGGTGAATATTGGCGCCGGAAACAGCTTCGGCACTGCGGGCGTTGGTGGTTCCGTGTCGATCTCGGGTGGCTCGACGAGTGGCAACACTGGCATAGGTGGTGCTTTGTCAGTCTCGGGTGGTTCAGCGAGCATCGCTGCTGGTGTGGGTGGCAAGACATCTATGTCCGGTGGCACGGGCGGTAGCACAGGTACTGGCGGTGCGTTGGAGTTGACTGGGGGTGTGGGCGGCAGCACTGGTGGCGCGCTGTCGGTTGGTAGCGGACGTGCGTCGAGTGGTGTCAGCGGTTCTGTGCTGTTGACCTCTGGTGCGTTGGATGCGACGACGACGGCATCCAGCGGTTCTGTGACTGTCGCGTCTGGGACTGCGACTTCTGGCTCGAGCGGTTCGATCACTGTGTCGACCGGTGCATCAACTAGTGCTGGTACCGGTGGCTCAATCTCGCTGTCCGTTGGTAACGGCGTAGCTGGCGCAGGCGGCGATGTCACGATTGCTGCGGGTGCGACTAGTGCTAGTAGTGGTGCGGGTGGTAATTTGAACATTGCAGCTGGTGGTGCTACGAGCTCAAGCAGCGGGTCGGGTGGAACGATTCAAATCACGAGTGGATCGTCGGCAGGAACGGGAAGCAGCAGCGGTTCAGCGTACTTGGGCTCAGCAAGTAGTGGCATGACGGGTGCGGTTACTGTGAGCTCTGGAGCTAGCAGTGCTGGCGCGTCTGGCCTGGTGACAGTGTCGTCCGGAGCAAGCACTGCGGGGACAAGCGGACAGGTGAATATTGGCGCCGGAAACAGCTTCGGCACTGCGGGCGTTGGTGGTTCCGTGTCGATCTCGGGTGGCTCGACGAGTGGCAACAGTGGTATAGGTGGTGCTTTGTCAGTCTCGGGTGGTTCAGCGAGCATCGCTGCTGGTGTGGGTGGCAAGACATCTATGTCCGGTGGCACGGGCGGTAGCACAGGTATTGGCGGTGCGTTGGAGTTGACTGGGGGTGTGGGCGGCAGCACTGGTGGCGCGCTGTCGGTTGGTAGCGGACGTGCGTCGAGTGGTGTCAGCGGTTCTGTGCTGTTGACCTCTGGTGCGTTGGATGCGACGACGACGGCATCCAGCGGTTCTGTGACTGTCGCGTCTGGGACTGCGACTTCTGGCTCGAGCGGTTCGATCACTGTGTCGACCGGTGCATCAACTAGTGCTGGTACCGGTGGCTCAATCTCGCTGTCCGTTGGTAACGGCGTAGCTGGCGCAGGCGGCGATGTCACGATTGCTGCGGGTGCGACTAGTGCTAGTAGTGGTGCGGGTGGTAATTTGAACATTGCAGCTGGTGGTGCTACGAGCTCAAGCAGCGGGTCGGGTGGAACGATTCAAATCACGAGTGGACCGTCGGCAGGAACGGGAAGCAACAGCGGTTCAGCGTACTTGGGCTCAGCAAGTAGTGGCATGACGGGTGCGATGACGGGTGCGGTTACTGTGAGCTCTGGAGCTAGCAGTGCTGGCGCGTCTGGCCTGGTGACAGTGTCGTCCGGAGCAAGCACTGCGGGCACAAGCGGACAGGTGAATATTGGCGCCGGAAACAGCTTCGGCACTGCGGGCGTTGGTGGTTCCGTGTCGATCTCGGGTGGCTCGACGAGTGGCAACACTGGCATAGGTGGTGCTTTGTCAGTCTCGGGTGGTTCAGCGAGCATCGCTGCTGGTGTGGGTGGCAAGACATCTATGTCCGGTGGCACGGGCGGTAGCACAGGTACTGGCGGTGCGTTGGAGTTGACTGGGGGTGTGGGCGGCAGCACTGGTGGCGCGCTGTCGGTTGGTAGCGGACGTGCGTCGAGTGGTGTCAGCGGTTCTGTGCTGTTGACCTCTGGTGCGTTGGATGCGACGACGACGGCATCCAGCGGTTCTGTGACTGTCGCGTCTGGGACTGCGACTTCTGGCTCGAGCGGTTCGATCACTGTGTCGACCGGTGCATCAACTAGTGCTGGTACCGGTGGCTCAATCTCGCTGTCCGTTGGTAACGGCGTAGCTGGCGCAGGCGGCGATGTCACGATTGCTGCGGGTGCGACTAGTGCTAGTAGTGGTGCGGGTGGTAATTTGAACATTGCAGCTGGTGGTGCTACGAGCTCAAGCAGCGGGTCGGGTGGAACGATTCAAATCACGAGTGGACCGTCGGCAGGAACGGGAAGCAACAGCGGTTCAGCGTACTTGGGCTCAGCAAGTAGTGGCATGACGGGTGTGATGACGGGTGCGGTTACTGTGAGCTCTGGAGCTAGCAGTGCTGGCGCGTCTGGCCTGGTGACAGTGTCGTCCGGAGCAAGCACTGCGGGGACAAGCGGACAGGTGAATATTGGCGCCGGAAACAGCTTCGGCACTGCGGGCGTTGGTGGTTCCGTGTCGATCTCGGGTGGCTCGACGAGTGGCAACAGTGGTATAGGTGGTGCTTTGTCAGTCTCGGGTGGTTCAGCGAGCATCGCTGCTGGTGTGGGTGGCAAGACATCTATGTCCGGTGGCACGGGCGGTAGCACAGGTACTGGCGGTGCGTTGGAGTTGACTGGGGGTGTGGGCGGCAGCACTGGTGGCGCGCTGTCGGTTGGTAGCGGACGTGCGTCGAGTGGTGTCAGCGGTTCTGTGCTGTTGACCTCTGGTGCGTTGGATGCGACGACGACGGCATCCAGCGGTTCTGTGACTGTCGCGTCTGGGACTGCGACTTCTGGCTCGAGCGGTTCGATCACTGTGTCGACCGGTGCATCAACTAGTGCTGGTACCGGTGGCTCAATCTCGCTGTCCGTTGGTAACGGCGTAGCTGGCGCAGGCGGCGATGTCACGATTGCTGCGGGTGCGACTAGTGCTAGTAGTGGTGCGGGTGGTAATTTGAACATTGCAGCTGGTGGTGCTACGAGCTCAAGCAGCGGGTCGGGTGGAACGATTCAAATCACGAGTGGACCGTCGGCAGGTACGGGTAGCAGTAGTGGTGTTGTGTATTTGCGATCTGCTTCGAATGGCGCATCTGGTCTTGTGACCGTGAGCTCTGGCGTTAGCAGCGCTGGTGTATCAGGGGATGTTACTGTAGCCTCTGGTGCGAGTACTGGAGGTTCAAGTGGCCTGGTGACTGTGGCTGGCGGAGTCGGTATTGGAGTTGGTGGAGTTGGAGGTCCAGTGTCGATCTTGGGTGGGTCGACAAGTGATGCTTCAGGCGCTGGTGGTAAGGTTTCTGTATCTGGAGGAGCAAGTGGTGCAACGGGCACTGGTGGGGCCGTGGAGCTGACTGCGGGTGCTGGGGGTAATGCCGGAGGCTCGATGTCTGTTGGTACTGGAAGTGCAACAAGCGGCACCAGCGGAGCTTTGCTGCTGACGACCGGGTCTTTGAGTAACGCAGCGACTGCGACTAGCTCTAGTGGCACTATTACGGTGCGTTCTGGCCCAGCATCATCTGGATCGAGTGGCTCAGTCAGTCTGTCGACGGGTGCATCTACGGCTGGAGGCACGGCAGGTGCGATAACGTTATCTGTTGGCAGTAGTACAGGTGGCGTAGGGGGCGACATAAAACTTGCTGCTGGTGCGACTTCCGCTACGAACAGCGCGGGTGGAGTCGTTACAGTCACGAGCGGATCGGCCTCATCCTCGACGAGCAGTAGTGGCCAAGTGTCTATCAGCTCAGCTACGAGCGCCATATCTGGTGCGGTAACTGTAAGTTCTGGTGTCAGCAGTGCTGGGATATCTGGCCCAGTGACACTTGCATCAGGTGCAAGCACTGGTGGCGTAAGCGGGTTGGTTACTGTGGTTGGTGGTAATGGAATCGGAGCAGGTGGAGTGGGCGGTGCGGTATCGGTCACGGGTGGCTCTACAACAGACTCTTCAGGTGTTGGTGGCAAGGTGTCCGTGTCCGGTGGCAATGGTGGCAATTCAGGAAGTGGTGGCGCACTGGAGTTAACTAGTGGTGCTGGAGGCAGCACTGGTGGCGCGTTGTATATTGCGAGTGGTAAAGCGACTAGTGGTATCAGTGGTGCTCTGTTGCTGACGACGGGGTCATTAGTTGACCCTCCGGCGGCGACAAGCTCCAGCGGTGCTATCACGGTGCGCTCTGGGGCAGCATCTCCAGGGTCAAGCGGGTCAATTTTTTTGTCAACAGGCGCATCAACTGGTGGCGCTGGAGGCGGTATCTCGATGTCAGTTGGCAGTGGCACAGTAGGAAACGGAGGAGGTATTTCTTTTGTTGGTGGCGCTGCCTCTGACACGACTGCCGGCTCGGGAATCGGTGGAAGTATTACAATGTCGGCTGGTGATTCGTCTGCGGCAACGGGAGGACTTCTTTCGTTGGTAAGTGGAACTGGAACTGCCAAAAGCTCAGGAGGAGTTAGCATCCTGAGTGCGAACGGAGGTACGGCAGGTGTGAGTGGGAATGTGAAACTAGCTTCCGGTACTACCGGAGCTGGTAGCTCTGGTTCCCTCACACTTTCCACTGGTAATGCTGTTGGTGGCACTGGTGGCGATATATTAGTTCAAGTTGGCTCTGGCTCTGTCGGAACTGGTGGTGCCCTAACAATGAATGCTGGGACTTCCTCTGCTACCGCAGCTGTTGGTGGACAAGTTTCAATATCGTCCGGAAGTGGCGGTGGTGGCGGTGGAGCTATGATGATTCAAGCCGGCACAACCAGTACGAGTAGCGGTGCTGGAGCTGGCGGTTCAATCACGATCTCTAGTGGTACTAGTTCATCTGCAGCTGCTAGTGGGAATGTTTTTATCTCCTCAGCTGCGAAGTCTATGCCTGGAGCGAGCGGTGAAGTCTCCATAGAGACAGGATCAACAACGTCTGGAATCAGCGGTACTATCTCAATTTCTTCGGGTGCATCTTCAAGTGGTACTGGTGGAGCTATCTCCATTTCCGTTGGTGCAGGAACGACGACGACTGGAATTGGCGGCCTCTTAAGTCTGTCTGCTGGTCAAAGTAGTGGCGGAACCGGTGGCGACGCAACTATAACTGCTGGAGGCGGGGCTATTGGAGGCAAGATCACACTGAATGGTGGCTCTGGAACCACAGGTGACGGTGGTACGATCGCGATCACTAGCGGAACAAGCACAAGTACTTCCAGCGGGTTGATTCAAATTGCGTCGGCCACTGGTGGGTCCGTTGGAAGCGGAGACGCGTCATTTGGGTCTGGTACAGCGTCTGGTCCAACCGGTGCGCTAACGCTATCTACAGGCACGTCGACGAATGGGCTTGCGGGTAGTATGACGTTAACTGTCGGGTCGGGTAAAGCGGCATCCGGTGGGAGCTGGACAGCCTCGGCAGGATCGACTACAGCAGGCATTGGAGGTGTCGCCACAATTAATGGAGGAGTAGGAAGCTCCTCCGGCGGCACGGTTAACATCATTGCTGGCCGTGGTGGCACAGGGAACGGAGGTGATATTAGCCTTTCAAGTGGGCTGAGCACTGGCGCAGCAGGAGGCGCGATATCGTTGGAGACGGGTACAGGATCTACAAGTGGTGCCATCACACTATTTTCTGGCACAGCGGCAAATGCTAATAGCGGCACTATCACGCTTAGCACGGGTGCCTCTACTGGTGGCGTTGGAGGTGCAATTTCTTTGTCGGTTGGGGATGGCAACACGGGTAACGGTGGAACTGTCACAATTTCCGCTGGCAAGACAACCTCGTCAAGTAGCATTGGTGGCTCTGTTTATTTGAATGCTGGAGATTCGACGTCCGGGACGGGGGGATCTGTGCACGCGTACATCGGTACAGGATCGGTAGCTGATGGCGGCTTTTACGTCAAGAAAGCCACGATTGGTGCTCCGGATCTGCTCAAGGTCACGGGAACGGAGCTAGCTGGCAAAAGCTTAGCGGTCGCTTTTACTTCCACGAGTTCTACAATTCAGCTTACTTCGGCGTCGCAGGTTATGATCACTGGAACATCGACGACTGTTTCGGGTGGTCCCCTTCATGTCGACTCGCGCAATTTCCGCGTATCCAAGGATACCACAACAGATGTCCTGTATGTGGACACCACAGGAAGCGTTGTGAATATTCTCGCAGCGAATGTTGTTGGGCAGCTGCAGATGAGTGCTGGACAGGCTTCGATCCTTCACACACAGACTGGATCGACAGCTGCGCTCACGATATCGTCGCCAAAGCTCAAGTTGGACGGTGGTGATGTCATTTTTGTGGGCAGCGCTGTAACGACTGCATCTCCTGCTCCAAGTGGAGGTAGTGCGTGTACTGCAGGAACACTTCGGTATGATGCGAGCGCTATCTACTTCTGCGGAACCGAACAGGTGTGGAAGAAAATCGCCTTAACGACGTACTCCTAGGCAAGCTACACATACATATTTTGCATTTTTTTTCCATAAAATCAGTGGCAGCCTACAATTGTCCAAGAATGCGCACACTCGTTCAACATTTTTGAATGAATACATTTCTTGATTAGTTTTGCATCCTACGTCCTGCTCGACTACTGTAATCCGTTGAAATCAAAAACAATAATCTTGGTGGACAGGAGCTTCGTGGACAGGATGCTAACAGCACCATGAGCACCTTGCTTCTTCGGAGAAACCAGGACGGCTTTACGTACGTCGTGACCGCAAATGGCGTTTTACCGCAGGAGAGGCCAGTGCCAGCGCCAACACACCAGCTGAATCCCTGTGACGAAGGTCGTGTACACTGGCTCAATAGTGGCTTGTATACTGGGACTGAGTGATCACACTTTACTATACGGCAGTTAGTGTATACGTGTTCTCTAACAGAGGGGGTTGTCACCTTCGAGGTTTCCTCCTCAATCCACATTGTATACGCGCAAAGCTCTGCAGGTGTACTCTCTGAGGCTTGCAAGTCTTGGGCTCATAAACTGGCACAATGCGCAGGCAAGTGGCGGCACTAGCAGTAGCTTAGTTGATAGGGAGATAACGCCAGAACACTGCTTTCCCACTCAGCAAGTCTGCTACGTCAAGTGCGGCGACTTCTCCGGTGAGCGGCTCTACTGTCATGATTGTTAGTGGTGGTCTTGGACCCTCTTCAGGAGTGAATACGGCACCAACCAGAGGTGTGACTTCCGGTTCTGGAATGAGTGGAGTGAGTGGGAGCTCTACCGCGTCTCGTGTGACGTCTATTGGCCCTGTTGGGTATACTGGTACTGGTTTGTGCGGGGAGGGGGTTACGTTTGTTGCATCAACTGGAATTACTGCGATGATGGCTAGTGGTGTTAATGTTGCTTCCGGTGCTGGTGCGGTGGCTTCGGCTCCATCAGCATGGGTTCCACCGATGTTCGCGACCTCAGCTTGGCCAGCAGTCCCGTCAGTTGGATCCGCAGCTAATGCATCGGCGCGGCCTCATGCTGCAGGATTTGCAGCTGCTCCGGTGGCTATCTCTCAGTTTTCCGGTGGTGGATTTGGAATGAAGCTGGATAATAAAGCACCGGTAATGCACGAAGGTTTTGACTTATATGCGGTTGAGTTAGAGACTTTCTTGAGACGCATGAATGTTTGGGGTGTGATTGAAGATGAATCGAGTGTTCGTGCCTCTACAACAAGTGCTCATTTTGCTTTGATGGATAATATTGCTCGTGGTGCTATTCTGCATGGAATTCCAACTGCAGATGCCGAGCTAATCTGTCACGAGATAAGTGCTCACGCGATGTGGACGCGCTTTGTCAATAAGCAAACCAAGAGGGAGTACGCGAACTACATCTTCGCTCGACAAATGCTGTATGCAAATAAGTACACACCTGAGAGAAACATGAACGACTGGCTGCGTGAGATGGAACTCCAGCGTAATGAGTTGAAGCACTACAAAAAAGTAATTTCGGATGAAGAATTCGCCGAGATTATATTAAGTAATGTACTTCAAACACATCGTGAAGTGGTACGGCAGTTCTCGAAGCATTACGATCCTGGTGTTCAACGCTCAGCCCCGTCATCAGCTCAAGTAATGAATGCACTCCGAGCTGAGTCTGAGCTGGATGCTAGAAGTGACGATCCACCACAGAACATCTCGTCTGCGCAAGCTGGCAAGAGGCAAACCAAACCGCCAGGTCAGAACAAAAGCCAGCCACAGGGAAAAGGAAAGCAAAGAGGCCGAAGTAGATATAAGACCAGAGGCAGTCCAAACGAAATTACTGTTGGAACATCTGGCAAGCAAAGTGGAAAGAAGCATGATACCGGTAAGGAGGACTCTCGTGAGTGCTGGAATTGCCATGAGACCGGCCACATTCAGAGGAATTGTCCGCGTACGAAGCGAGATGATGATGAATCCGCTTCACAACTTCCCGAGCGAAAGCGCTGGCAGAATAAAAAGAATTCTAGTGGTAGCAACAGTAACCAGAGGCAAATTGCCATGCTGTCACGACAGGAGTGCGAACCTAAGCCTGTTGTTGCACAGCAAGCGATCGATGTGATTGTGGAGTGGGTCTTAGATTCTGCGAGCGATTGCCATGTGTGCACTAACAAGGAAATACTATCGAGTTTGCGCCAAGATGAAGGTCCATTAGTATTCGACCGGGAAGGCAAGGCATCAAGCAATTATGGGCAGGTTGGAGATGTAGAAGTCCGCGTAAAGAACGAGAGCCAACCCACATTAGTGCAACGCTGCATCTGTCCAAGGTGCTTTACACCCCCAGCGGGACTAACAATTTGCTAAGCTTGGATATGCTGGAGCAAGGTGGATGGGACTTCATCAAAATGAAGAAGCAGAAGTGCGCGTGGCTTCGGAAGGGCAGTCTGCTGGTGAAGTTTGTTAACAGTCGTGGCCGCTATCGGTTGCAGTCCTCGGCGGTACGTGTGCAGCAAGTAACGTCAGTGACTCGCAGTATTGAGCGAGATCTTGTGTTGTGGCACACACGCCTTAGCCATTTAAACTATGGTATCTTACAACAAATGGTGCGGAACGGAACTGTAGATGGCTTGGGGCTGGCGGATGGTGTGTGTGCACCGAGTGATAAATGTTGGACGTGTGAAGCGAATGTCCTACAAAAGAGTGACTACAGCAAGATCAACGGAGCTGTACTAGAAGTTGATGTCCGACATGTGTTACGTGGGGGAAGACACTTACGACAGTTATCGACACTTTCAACTCGTGCAAGACGAGGCCTCTCGATATGTTTGGGGTTTTCTTCTGAAGGAAAAGGGAGAAACCACTAGGTTGTGATTGCTCATGTGAAGTGGCTATTGGCGCAAGGCCATCACATCCAAGTGTTTTCTACTGATCAAGGAAGAGAGCTTGTGAATAAGCAAACGAAAGAGTTTCTTCGCGAGAATGGGATTGAATTCGTATGGACGAATGCGTATAGCCCAGAAGAAAATGGGTTAGTTGAGCGAATGAACGGAGTGGTGATGTCTCGCGTTCGAAGCTTACTGACAACCGTGGATATGCCAAACCTGTTGTGGGGAGAAGCCTTTAAATTTGCTCTCGAAGTGTTAAACATCAGTCCAAGTGCAGCATTGGCTGGTGAAACTCCGTATACCCGTCGCTTTGGCCAGCGACCTGACATCTCAAATCTTAGACCGTGGGGCTGCCTGGTGTTCGTATTCACGCAGAAAGTGTTCAGAAAGAACAAACTGGAGAATCCGGGCAAACCCGCCATCTTCCTTGGCTATGCAAACAACTCGATCAGTTACCGTGTTCTGGATTTGATCTCTGGTGCCATCCAAGAGTTGAGAACTGTTGAGTTTGTGGAAGACAGTTGAGAGAAGCTATGTGGAAAAGCTTCTGCTCAACCGGTACCGACGTGGTAAATACAAGCTTCCATCGAAGATTTCATACGTGCGATTGGAAAGTTTTAGTGGACCTAGTGCTACAATGTCTTTTAGCAGTAAACCAGAGGATGGAGAGCATCATGAGAAGCGTCAGTGCAATTATGAATTATGATGTACGAGATCACGGCTCAAGCCCTGTAGATGATGCTCCAAACGCTGTAGATGAGCCGGCGTTGGCTAGCACGCCTGCAAGCGAGTTGTCGAGCGTGAATCCGATGAGGTCCGCAGATGCGGATGCTCGATTGTCACGTGCTGATGCGGCGAGTCCAGCAAATGCTGAAACTCGGTCGTCTCGTGCTCGTGGTCTACGGGAGTGGAGTCCATTGCGGTTGCGACTAGATACTGATGGAGGAGGCGGCACAGAAGGTAGCGTGGACCTGTCTAACCGCAGGTGCCATGTACCTTGCCATGGTTCTGGAGATCTGTTTAACAGCAGAGACTGTTACATCGGCGAGCCCGCTAGCTCTCAGTGATTTAGATGATGATCGAATGGACATGAGTGGCAGTGATTTAAACGAAGACGGTACTGATGCTGTAATTGCGCATGGTGATCCGATGGTGGATATTTCCCGCTTGGTGGGGGGAGATAGAGAAGCTGATGACGAAGCAGAAAATGGTCCAGCAGCATCATTTCGACGATCTACTCGAGTTCGACGGCAGAATGTGCGACTGTCAGACTACGAAGTGGGGATCCCGGGGGCTTAGTGATCCAGTCTGTGAATGAACTACTTGAGCCAACTTCTGTGGAAGAAGCTTTGAGTGCTCCGGATGCTAAGAAATGGATAGAAGCTTTGGACACTGAATACCAAGAGCAGATGAGGAATCATGTCTGGGATCTTGTCGATCGCCCACCTGGAGTAAAGGTGTTGAAAAATGAGTGGGTCTTTGTGAAGAAGAGAAATGCACAAGGAAAAGTTGTTCGCTACCGAGCACGTATTACTTACTGTTAAAGGTTGCCAGCAACAATTTGGAGTCTATTTCTGGGAGACATTGGCTCCGGTTGCTAGGATTGAATCAGTGAGATTCATCCTACCGCTTGCGCTCTACTTGGGACTGTTGTGTCGTCAAATCGACTTTGTCACTGCGTTTTTAAATGGTCCTATTGGCGAAGCAGATATTTATATGGAGCAGCCCGAATATTTCGATGATGGATCCGGCCGCGTTTGCAAACTGCTACAGAGCCTGTATGGCTTAAAGCAGGCACCTCGCATATGGTACCAGATGCTTGACAAATACTTGAGGAAGTGTGGATTCAAGCGGACAAAGATGGATGCAGGAGTATACGTAAGAACGGTGGGAACAAACAGAGTTTTTGTGACGGTCTATGTCGATGATCGTTGGAAACAAGTCTGACATCGAGATGGTGGTAGCAGAGTTGAAGAGCGAGTTTAAGATCAAAGACTTGGGAAACGTGAAACACTTACTGGGAATGGAGATTACGTACGTACATAGTAGACACATGCTCACAATTTCTCAGAAGAGCTACTGCGAGAAGGTGCTGAAGAAGTTTAAGATGGATAAATCAAAACCAGCGCCTACGCCTCAAGTGACAGGCAATTTACCTTTGCCTGGCAATCCTGAAGTGGAACCAGTGTGTGTAAACACATCCTGATGTTGACTTTCATCAAATTGTGGGATCTTTGCAGTTTCTGGCGCAGTGTACGCGTCCGGATATCGCAAACGCTGTGAGAACTTTGGGAAAGTTCTTGAACTGTTTTACGCATGAGCTCCACGTATTAGCAAAACGAGTGTTGCGGTATCTGAGAGGAACTACAGACTACGGACTCGTGTGGACGAGATCGGATAAGCCTGACTTGCAGGTTGCAGCCTACTTGAACTCATGGCGACATCCCTCGAAAGAAGTGCAGATTGTCGCACATGCTGATGCAGATCTCGGAAGTGAGAAGGACAACCGACGTTCAATCACTGGGTATGTGTTGCAGATGGAGGGTTGTACGTACGCATACTCGAGTCGCAAACAGCGATTGATCACAGACGATACGTGTAGCTCAGAATTTGTCGCTGCTGCCGAGTGACCATGATAATGTGGACGCACAATGTGTGTAAAGAACTTCGTGTTCGCAGAAAGAAGACCATACTGTATGAAGACAATCAAGCGGCAATTGCAGTTATCAAGGCAAATACCGGAGACTACTTAGTTAAAGGTATTGACCTCAAGTATCACAAGATTCGTGATTACTGTAAGCGTGGAGAATTTGCCCTGGAGTGCCCTTCTGAGGACAATCTGGCAGATATTTTGACTAAACCTCTTGGGCCAACACTGTTCAAGAAGCTACGACAGCTTTTGAATGTGATTCCAGTACCAGCAACTCCCGAAAGAAACATGTATGATGCTGAAGCCTGATAAGCGACTGCATTTGCCAGATCACGAAGTGGGAGTGTGACCAAGGTCGTGTATACTGGCTCAATAGTGGCTTTGTATACTGGGACTGGGTGGTCGCACCTTAGTATACGGCAGTTAGTGTATACGTGTTCTCTAACAGAGGGGGTTGACCTTCGAGGTGTCCTCCTCAATCCCAGACTTGCTGAGTGGGAAAGCAGTGTTCTTGCGTTATCTCCCTATCAACTAAGCTACTGCTACTGCCGCCACTTGCCTGCGCATTGTGCCAATCCGAGCCTCCAGCAGAGCAGGGTCCACAAGAATGGTATCGCGCGACTTACCTTGCACCTGGAGCACTACCTGATCTAGCACTGCTGGGTCGCACGCTGGTCATGTGTAAGCATGCACATCTACCGATTCACCCCTGTCGTGCAATATTTCAGCAGTAGTGTGGGGAGCCAACGGGGCCAACATCTGCACTAACGCCTTCAGAGCTTCTTCATAAGCAACAGAGCCCTGAAGCTGCGTGCGACGCTCGCCAAGCAGGTTCGACAACTTCATCAGCTCTGCGATAGCAATGTTAAAAGACCGGAAGTCATTTAGTGCCTCGGTCACACGCTTGCTCGTTCCGTGCAGCTCATGACGAAGTTCCTTTTCGTCATCACCAGCAGGAACACTCGCACCCATCACGCCGATGAGCCAACGCGCCATCCAAAAGCGTCCAAATGCGAGCCATCCAACGCGATTGGCCCGCGAGAAGTCTCATTCCACTCCAGCTCGTGAGCGGGTGGCGCCTTGAACAGCACGATAAGACACGTCACATCGGCACAATGGCGGGCACGATTCGTGCCGCACGAATCTGCTCAGATTTTCACCGTTATACTTCGACTTGTACATCTTTTCCCAACGTGAGTACAGCAGGTGCAGGATCGCGTCTTCGATGCCACCGATATAAAGACGTGCGCTTCACCCAGTTCCGTGCCTCCGAATGCAGTAGCGTCGTTACGAGCATCACAGTATTATTTTAATTATTAAAATAATACCACGTGTGAATACCATGAGCGGTACATAAACGTGTCAAGCGTGTCGGTCTCGCGCATAGCTTCGCCACCACAGAGCGGGCATTTGCAGTGTCTCCAGCCAGCTATACGAGCCTTTCCAGTCAGCTACAGTACTTGTCTGTTCCACATTTTTACGGAGTAAAATTTTAACATGCAATATCTTGGGCACGCAAGGTCAGATTCAGGAGCTGAAGGGAGCATGAGAAAGCTCCTGAGGCGTGCTTCTTGATCAATTTTTTATAGGACATCGGCGTTTGTTTTGAGGAAGATACAGGGGCGTTTGCATGGTCACTTACCAGGAGGGTTTGCATTTTCCTCCGTAACTCATGTCCTATTTGCCGCTGTGAGTTAAAAAAAATATATGAGCGTGATCACAGAGATCTGCTGCTTTCAGGAAAATTGTAAAAAGAGCTCTGAATGTTTCCCCTAACGCGTTTATGATTGGCACGGCAGAGCACAATATGCCAGCTAACATAAGATATCATTGGTTGCAATTTCACATCCAGGAAAGTTGACCAATGAAACACCTAGGTGTGGACCACATCAAGTAAATTTTGAACATCTACTCCATAAAAATGTGGAACGGACAAGTACCGGAATCGACGGAAAAACGCAACGCTGTAAAATCATCACTCCAAGTCAAATTGTAAAAAGGTAAGAAGTCGTAAATATTTAAATAAGGCTCTAAAGAGCCAATAAACATATTAGCGCCATCTGATCCAATTTCCCGCGCATTTTCATTTCATCGTCACTTCTAAAGCTCCTTCGATGCGGCGCAAGCCGCAGTGCACCAACCAAGAGCGCCGACAGGTACAGAAGACCTAGTTCCCTAGCATGCTGCTCTTGGGTACTAACACCTCTTTTATAGGCTGTACTTGATGTTCGAGCTGCTGGACAAGTCACAGAGGAGCTGGCCGCCAAGTACGGGGTCCACCGTGCGACGCTGTGGCGCTGGGCCAAGGAGGAGGGTCGAATTAAAGACACCCAAGGCGCAAACAGAAAGAAAAAGAAGATAAGCAAGGTCAAGAGAGGTGTGAAGTTACGCTTTCCCCAACTGGAATCTCGGTACGTGCATTTTTAAGAATTGATAATTGTTAATTATAACTAACAAATTTGCAGTCTTCTAGAGTGGTTTATCGATATGTCGGAAGAATAAGTCAATGTGTAAGTGGCATAAATATTTATTGCAATGAATTATTGTTTAACGTTTTTAAAAACCTGAGTAGGTGTAACAAGCCAGTGTCTACTGCTCATGGCTGTCCGCTTTGAGCCCCAGTATCTTTCTGGAAGATCGTTAGATGCATATGTAGCTGCTATAAGGCGGTTTCGCCTTCGCAATCGTCTGTCAGTACGGGTTATTACCCATCGAGGCACCAAAAAGCGCTCGGAATTGCAGGTACACTGTTGTAAGAGCATCACAATATTATTTAATAACGTTTTATTAATTTTTAGGGTGTGGCGGATCGTTTTTCAAAAATCATTCAGTACAATCTTGAGATGGTCGGCCTCCTTTCAGGCATCAAGGGGCCCAACAAGTACGAGTCGGTGTTTAATATGGACCAAACGTCAATTTACATTGATATGGGGCCGAAGCGGACGATTGAGTTGGTAGGGGCTAAAAATGTCCAAGGTAACTTTGTCGAGATTGATAATTTAACTCCTTTTTTTTAACAATTTCTTTGATTTTTTTTTTTTACTGTAGGAATGTCGGAAAACTCGTTTCGTGCTTCTGTGTTCCTTTTTGCCTCAGCAAATGGTAAAAACTCCTTCCGTTTGTCGTCTTTGGAGGGACACGGGATGGAGCAGTTCACCAAGAGCTGATGGCCAACAGAAACTACCGCATGAACGCTATACTTGCCGCCCAAAAAATGCGTATTGCGACGAAGATCGAATGCTTGAGTGGATAAATGAAGGTTGAACATTTTATTTTTTTATTTTTTTCGATTTGTTTTAATTTTTAATCTTTTTGTTTGCTTTTTTATTATAGGTGTGGAAACCGAGTGTTTGTGGACCTCGGTTGCTGCTGTTGAACTCACTGAAGACTCACAAAATGGCCTCTGTGCGAACAGCTCTCGAAAATGAGTGTTGTACCTCACCCGAGTTTATTTCTCCTGGAATTACGGGCTTAGCCCAGCCCATGGACGTTTCGGTGATGCGAGAGTTCATGTCTTTATGCAGAAACTACTACGTGAACTACCATGCTGTCCACGATTTCGCTCAAGATTCCCCTGCTCGCCGTGCGTTAATTACAGAGATTGTTGTTAACGCATGGAAAGGAGTGAGAGAAAAGGTAATTGTACGAAGTTTTATTAAGGCAGGCATTGTGTCTTATGGACCTCGGGATGCCGAAGGTACCTTTGTAATTGACGCGCCAGAAGAGTCAGACGACGAGGAGGTTGAAAAGGAGAATAACGATAACGAAGAATAATACACTATCTCCATTTTTACCGATAAATGTTTACTTTCTTAATGTATATATGAAAATACATATAAAGTTGAATACACTTGTAGAACACATCAAGTTTTTTCAATTGTGGAGGGGGTGTCACCTTTACCCTTTTTGTCGTGTTAAGGTTGTGGTCGTACTATTGTATATTTTACGTCGTTGCATTTTTTACGTCGAATCCGGTACACTAGTTTGACTCAATTTGATGTGGCTAAGACAATACTTAGGTACGGCATTATGATTAGTCAAAAAGAAACGTTTTCGTTTCGAAAAGATTTTTAAGGCGCATATAATTATCGTGAGCAGACGCAGTACGAGTCGATGGTAGTGGCGGCAGGAGACATCTCGACCTTCAACATTCAGCACGGCTACGTGGAGGGACTGGTGCGTGGCTTCCGCTCCGGTTTCCTGGACGACGTCGACTACCACCACCTCACACAGTGCGAAAGCCTGGAAGGTACGAAGACACGGACGCGTTCGTCTTCTTCCATTGCTGATCCCTAGTATTGCATTACAGATGTGAAGCTGAATCTTCAGGAGACGGACTACGACCAGTTCCTGGCGGACGAGGTATGACCGAGTAAAGAGAGTAAGAAAGGATTATCATCACTAACTGCTCTTTGTTGTCCCTACAGTCGTCGGGCACGATCTCACCTGGTCTAATCCAGGCCGGCACGACTAACAAGCTCGTGGAGGAGTTCAACTTCCTGCGCGCCCAGGCGATGGAGCCGCTGGGCGAGTTCCTCGACTTCATCACGTGCGTGACACCTGGGGATGCTGTAGACGGGTAGGTGCTAACGAAAGTAGTGTTACTGTGTATACAGGTACGAATACATGATCGACAACGTGATCCTTCTGCTCAAGGGAACGCTCAACGGACGCGACGTGAACGAGCTCATTGGACAGGTACGGAGTATTATAGGTTTGGTTTTATGGCTGTTATGTGCTAACTTATTTTGTTACTGTTGTGCTCCAACTAGCTGCACCCGCTTGGAAAGTTCGACGAGTCGATCATGCGCAGCATTTGCACCTTCGAGCCGAACGCCAAGGGCTACTCGGACTTGTACGAGACGGTGCTGATTGATACCCCCATCGGTGTGTGATATATCCGTGTAGAATTGCATATAGTATCCATACACTGACCATGGTGTTGTCATTACTCTGCAGGAACCTACTTTAGTCAGTTCCTGGAGGAAAGCGCTGGAGGCGATCGCATGGAAGGCACATCCGACGTACGCAACGTCCTGGAAGAGGTGCAGATGGAGCTCATCAAGAACAGCATGCTGAAGCTGTGGCTTGAAGATTTCTACAACTTCTGCCAGGTAATACGATGCTTACTACCTGTACATTTTATTTCAGAGCCTTAACTGACATATATTTTCGCTCTACATTTGTAGGAGATTGGCGGCGACACGGCTGCCATCATGGGAGAAATCCTCAAGGCGCGTGCTGATCGCATTGCCATTAACATTACGTTGAACTCGTTCGGCACGCCGTTGAATGAGGTATGGTTGCTGTGACTTCTGTTTATCGTCGAAGGTCTTTACTGACCGTGTACGTGCTGTAGCCTGCGATGCGTATTTCGGACCGCAAGCCACTGTATCCGTCGATCGGCTCGCTGTACCCGGACGCAACAGCGCTTCTGTCGGAAGCGGGTGACGAGTCGTCGCTTGGAGCGGCTCTGGACTCGTTCCCAGTATACCGCAAAATCTGGGAGGTCCACCAGGGCGAAGGCGTAGACAGCAAGTCTATTGACGACGCGTTCTACGAGCGTGACGTCCAGATGGCGGAGTTGGCGTTCCAGAGCCAAATGCACTTCGGTACGAAGCGTTTGTGCATCGTGCGTCCGTATAATTGAGCTTACGAAATCTCTTGCATGTTTGCAGCATGCTTCTACGCATACGTGAAGTTGAAAGAGCAGGAAGTGCGCAACCTCGTGTGGATCTGTGAGTGCATCGTGCAAAACCAACGCGACGCCATCAACAACTTCATCCCGATCTTCAGCGACAGTGCGCCGTGGCGTGGCAAGGGCTCGAACAAGCATTGAGTGGCAGCCTAAGTCAGAGTGCATCCATGCTTGCACCAAAAGATCAGACGGCCCGTCAACTCGATTCCCATTGCACGTTACCGGTGCTGATCGACCCGTAAACTTGAATAAGCATTTATCTTCCAGCACAATGCCGTCATTTCTGCACCAAATTGTGATTGGTCAATTCTTCTCGTTTACCGGTATATTGCCTCTTCTCGTTGATATTGCCATTTTTCGTTGCTGGTCGGTCACCTACAAGAGCCGCAAACACCGCAATGGTGCTACGATACTAAGTACCTGCCATGGCATTTGCCCGTACTCGCGTCTGATGTGTGTATGCTGTGCTACAGAATTGCCTGGCTACTCTAGCTCGGCGCTCGGTGGTGAGACGCTCGTTTTCCACGGCGCCAATCTTTAACCGAGGTGCGTGGGGCTGGAGCTCTTCGAAAAGAGCTTTGCAACTATAAAACTGATGTGATTTGCTTCACGCTACAGCGATCAAGAGGCAACAGCGCAACAACATCGCGCTCTTGGAGAACGGCGACGAGTACGAGTATCTTAAGGACGAGGTTGCCCGTCGCCTCATCGACCGCCTAGAGGTGCACCTCGAGCCAACAGTGAAATGTATATTCGACGCAGTGTAAGCTCAGGATGGCCGTGAACTTCGTGCTGCTGCGTTGCAGGATATCGAGCGCGACTTCCCGTTAGCACTGGACTTGGGTTGTGGAAGTGGACACCTCTACAAGAATTTGAGCGTTGACGACGGACTGGGCGGCGTTAATAAGCTTATCCAATGCGACTCTGCTGGTATGTACTCAATACAGGCAAATAGTGGTGGGTCAAGCTTCTAACAGGCCAAATTTTATGCAGAGAAATTGCTTCTTCGCGACGATCTGGAGACCGAAAATACGACCTGTAAGTGTGTGCTCTTTATTATTGGTACCACTTAAACTCTGAGATGTGCTGGTGGCTTCTGTAGTGGAGACATCACGTCTGGTGGTGGACGAGGAGTTCCTGCCGTTCCCGAAGCAGCATTTCGACTTGGTGATGAGCTCTCTGTCTCTGCACTGGGTTAACGACCTCGAGAGCACATTCCGCCAGGTGCTGGATACGCTAAAGCCCGACGGCGCGTTCATCGGCGCGGTTCTGGGAGGTGACTCGCTTCAGGAGCTACGGTACGCCTGCCTTGACTTACCTGCGCAAGCAGCTATAACTTCACTGACAAACGTTCCATCATAGGAGCGCCTTTATCCTTGGTGATCAAGAGCGACAGGGCGGCATCTCGCCGCACATCTCTCCGTTCATGAACGTCGCGGACGCCGGCAACCTCCTGTCGGCCACGGGCTTCAACTTGTGCACAGGTGCAGTCACGGTTATACCTGAATTCTCACCCGTGCATCATTAATACTAACTTGTCGATTGCCGGCAGTGGACACGGACTACATCCAAGTGGACTACCCGAACGCGTTCGTACTCATGGAGCATCTGCGTGGCATGGGCGAGAACCACGCCGTGAACTCACGAGGAGCGCCGGCTACGCGCGACTCTATACTGGCCGCTGCCTCTATCTACCAGTCCATGTTCGGTCAGCCGGACGGAACGGTGCCCGCCACGTTCCAGGTCATCTACCTCATTGGCTGGTCGCCACATGAGTCGCAGCAGAAACCACTGCGTCGGGGCTCAGCGCAGCACTCGCTTAAGGAACTCGGTCATGACTCATGACTCATGACTAAGGGACGCTGTTATGTAGGGGTCAATCCAATACTTCTATACAGGGGTTAGAGAAACTCCTACAAGATGGTCAAACGGACAGAATACTAAAATCAAGAAAACTGTCTTGAAATGATTGCATAAGTGCAACTTTGCAAATTACTGTTGGCTGGTAATTACAAGGCGGGAACGCAGGCGTTATGGCGGACCCAGCGTGGGGGGCAACGTCGTCCCTGTCCGACGAGGAAACCGCGCACGCGCTGTGCGCCTTCCACCACACGGAGCCTCTGCCGACCCAACGCCGTCGGTCGCTCTATCTCATGAAGAAGCATCAACAAGCCGCGCCACTGTATCAACCGCGCTCTAATTACCATGAGATGCAGCCTCAACGAGCCTCCACCGGCTTCTCCACCTTTGAATACCCGGTTGTCACCACGCATGTGGTGTCCATGTCCGCTCAGCGCAGTGAAGCGACAACGATGTTTGTGGGGATGCCCTCAACTATCAGCGACGACTGGCACAGACATCAGCAGCGCGCGATTCAAGAGCAGATCGAGCAGCAACAGCGCGAACTACAGGCACAATTACATCGTCAACAACAGAGGGAGATGCAGTTGGGTGTGCAGCGGATGCAGGCTCAGATTCAGCAGCAGGAACAGCAGATGCAGGTCCAGAGGCAGGTGGAAAACACACAGCAACCGCGTTATTCGTCCGGGTTCGGTGGATTCGAGCAGGCGAGGTGGAATAATGGAGTATATACGTCCCAGCCGCCACCAACTACGTCTACCTCGTATAATGGTGAGAGACAGGACGCTGAAATACAGAGGCAGCAGCAACGTGATCATCAGTCGTATACTAGAAGATTTGGACCAACAGCGTCGGCATCAACGCCATCATTCGTGTCTGGTTACAATGTCACATTTCAAGCAGGGATGTCGATGAGCAGAAACCAAGAGATGTTTGCTCCGCAGCAGGTTCCGCAGCCAGCACAGTCGCATTTGCAAGCTCGAAATCCTGGCATATTTCCGGTTGGTGGACATGAGTGGGAAAGACATGACCCGATGCTGTTTAGTAGAGCTCCGACGGACAGGACGCCGATGTTCCAGACGCAAAGAACCGAAGAATTTGTACCACAACAGCCGATGCGAAGTAAGCTCCGCCCCGATGAATTTGTGCTAGATGGAATCATGAAGCATTTCCAGACAAATGGTGGGTCATCAGCTGGGGCCCCTGCTGCCTCTACTAGTGGCTCTTACGACATGAACGCTGGGTTTGCTGGAGCTCCCAACGTCAAACCAGTATTCAACTCGACGGTGAATCAAACTCGGATTCAAAGTTCAACAGGGGTGCAGACGCAGGGGCAGCTTAACTCGCATTTGAAGGTGCCAGTTCCGCCTACTGGAACAGCGGTAGTTCCAGGAATTGCATTGGCATCTCAATCGATGCGTCTTTTAACAATGCGAGACATTTTAAACGTAGAGGATGGAGCTATCAAGATGGACTCATTGAGGAATCGACAACGAGGAGCCAAACAGAAGCGAGCCCTTCCCAATCGCAAAGTACCGAGGAAAAAGACGACAGTCAAGCGCCAGAGAACACCTCAGCAGCAAAATGAGCGGAGATTTCAGCCCATCCAATCGAGGCAAGGTGCAAGCCCAGCACCTATTGGGGTTTCTGGACCCGTCGCCAAGATGCCCACCCCGATGTATCTAGCATTTATGGAATCACGAGCCGCTCGGGTGTTGGAGCAGACGGTCGGCAATGCGAATACGACTGTGTCATCTCCAGGATCACAGCAACCTGCTCCTGCCTCCGGATCGACAACCAATTCTATCAGTCGTGTCAATGGTCAGGATGTTGCTGTCACAGCACAAAGTCTAGTCAAAAGGAAGAAGACGGAGGAAGTCCCGCCAAGAATTTGCCATCCCTCCAGCACGTACCAGCCTTATCATCAGCCAGTTGCAAACACCACTTCGTCACGACAGGCTGCAGATAAGGAAGCGTCCGGTCCGCAACCAAGTACCACCCAAACTCTTCAAATGGAAAGTGAACACCATGCGCTTGTTAGTGACCTGGCCCTGGCTGGGAACGGCTTTGATCGCCCGAGAAACGGAGCGTTTGGGATGCAACAAAGTCGTCCAAAGGTCCCCATATCCAACAAGTTGGAGTGCAGCGCTCAAGTGGGAGTTGTCCAGAATGGTAAAGCTAGTGCTTCGTCAAGGAAGAGACCCAGAGCGAAGTTGCCAACGGCGGGTTTGAAACCACTGGCTGCAACTGGCGTTCAACAGCAAGCTGCTATTATACAAGTCCCGAATGAGGTTCTTCCTTCGGAGTCGGGATTAAAAGCTGCGACTGCAGTTAATTCTTCTTCGGTGGCGCAGGCACCAGCTGCATCTGCTGTACCGCGAGCGGAGAATAGAACGGTGGTAATTTTTTGTAAGCGGGACTTCATGCGCTATCAGGCAGCTAAGATTTGGCGCAAATACCAAGAGCAGCTCAAGAAACACGAGGAATGGCGTGAAGTTCGCGTTGCTGGTAAGCGTACACGGTATCTCAATTCTCGCTATGATGAATTGCAAAGGACGCACAAACGGACCTACACGCGATCCGGTAAACCACGTAGAAAAGCATCGCAGGCAGCTAAGGGGGCTCGCCGTCGCAAGGCATTGCTAGCATCGGCAGACTCAGCTCCGGTGGATGCTACAGTGCCATCTTTGATGCTGTTTGATGATGAGATTGAAACAAGGAAGCCCGGACAGACAGTTAACGGAGAGTCTGGTGCTGCTGGGGATGCCCATTCGATAAGTGCAAATGGTAGTGAAAACGACTGTCCCAGGACAGTACAAGACGCATCCGACGCACAAGAAAACCAACTGGCAACGACTGAAGACGAAACAATAAAGTCAAGTAGTTGCAATGATTCAAGTAATGGCGGAGCAGCCGACTCAAAGACCCATCAAGGACTCGACAGGACAGTGTCTGGTACTTATATCGCTAACGTTCTGCTCAGTAGCGATACCGTTGCTGGCGCACCGCCTTGTGGTAACGTGGAGGTCAACTCTCTTGTCGATGGATCGCCTCAAAATGCGGATCGCTCCGTAGCCGAAGTTTCACGTCAGGGCGGTGCCGAGATCACAGACGCAACACCCAGTAGCAATATCCCCACCACCGGTGCCAGTGCGTTCGAATCTACATCTGGAGAAGCCACCGTGCAATGTATCGACGCCCATGCCATTGCCGCTACACCGTCCAATGGTACTATTGAGGTCATTGGTTTGACACCTCGTAAAACTATGGACAACGTCGTCGTGAAGGCTGTTGAGCTCGTCGACAATACCTCTGCAACCGATTGGATTATGGATACTGACGCGAAAATTGTCGGAGACTCTGAAGGGCTTACAGGGAACGATAAAGCTCGTGTTTGTGGGGAGCAAAGTTGCTCGCCGTCGCTCGAATGCACGCTATCTATGCCGGAGCAAAGTCCAAGTGTTACGGAGAATACAGATTCTGCTGCTCAGCTTGGGACCCCTCCAGAGCAGCAAGCGACAGCGAAGACAAAAGCTACACAGTGAGATATTAATCCGGGCCAGCCAGAGACTTCAAAGACAAAGCAACAGTGCACGGATTCTGCGTCGTTGCACAATGCACCAGTCATGCCAGTCTACGCAGATACTAGTAACCGTGACACAGCTGTATAAGTAGTGACCAACAAGGAGATATTAATTGGCGTGCGTTTAATCGGCTTTGGAAGTGCTGAAGATGGGTATAAACGATGGCCTGCTTCCTTCAGCCAGTGACGCACTACCGATCTCGCTCGTCCTCGTTGTTATTGGTGACTTCAGTTCTCCGGGAATGCTTGACCTTCGGCACCGTTTTACTTGTTTTTGAGCGAGCTGAATAGGATTTCGGCACCGTTGTGCTGGGTTTCTTGTTTTTATCAGAGACGTTTGACTGGCAACGGAAACCGGTGTCTGCTGCTTCAACAGATAATCCAAGGTAACTCCACGAGCTTTGAGAGCCTCCTCCAGGCGGGTCAGCTGCATCTGAGCCTGTGCCAAGTCACGTTCCGCCTTGTCAGCTCGGACTTCGACGGCGTCAGCAGCATCTTCTGCTAGCTGCCGTAGTCGTGTCTCCTGCTCCTGCGTCTCTCGTGCCACGAGTTCAGCTTGCTCTGCTTCGCGGGTAGCAGTCTCAGCCGCAAGCAGCTTCTCCTGCAACTGGTTCTTAGCGCTCTCCAAGTTGACAAGACGCTGTGCCTCGTGACGCAGTTCGGCCTGGTGATTGGTGTCGATAGCACAAAGTTTTCGTTCGAGCTCGTCCAGTCTCGCTTGTAATTGTTGCTTCTCGTCTGTAAGCTTGACAATCTGAGCTGCGTTCTCAGCCAGTTTCTGCTTGCTCGCTTCTTCCTCGCGCAAGAAAGCCTGATCACGTTGTTCCAGTTTCTGTTGCCACACTTCAACCACATTAGCACGCTTCTCTTTGGCGTGTTCTAACTGCTTCTTCAGCTGTGGCAGTAGCGCCAATTGGCTCTGGAGCGTCTTCGTACAGCGAGCGAGCTGCTCGTTCTCCTGGAGAGCTCGCTGAGCCTCCTCCCTCTTCTCTTTCAGCATTTTCTGGCACTTGCGCTTGGTCTCATCGACAGCACTTTTGGTTTTCTTCAGCTCAGCATGCAGAGATGTTATCTCGTGGTCTCTCTTCTCCAAAGCAGCAGCCAACCGGGCGACTTCCGCTGCCTTTTGAGTCTCGAGATCGGAGACTTGCTGCTGCATCTCGTGTGTGCTGGTCTCCAAGTCGGTCTTTCGAGCTGTGAGATGCTGGATCTGCTGCCTCAGCTTTAGCTCCACAGCCTTGTTACTGCCTTGTTTACCAGTGTGATTGTCTCGGTTGGGTCCTGTGCTGCCTCCTCGAGCCGCTTCCTTGCCACCGCTACCTGAACCCGAAAGCGCATTCTTCCGAGCTGCTAAACGCAGTTCCTCTTTTTCCTGGCGCAACAGAACGAGCTCCTTTTTCAATTCCCGTGCCTCTTGTACGGCACGTTTCATCGTGCTTTCTACAGCTTTGCGAGCCTCGATCTCGGAACGCAGTCGGCATTTCACCAGGCGCTACGAAGGCAGAATGATGTAGTCGCATTGGCAGGTTAGCACTTGCTGACCTTACAAATACAGAGCAGGCGAAATCGACTCACCTCGATATCGTCCTCTTTCTGTTTTCTAGCGTTAGTCGACATGGTTGGACTTGCGCTCTTGCTCAAGTCGAGGTCACCGTTGCTGAGCAAACCAGTTTAGCTGTGCCTTTTTCACCCCAGACAAAGCTGAATTCTACATTCCACCGCTGAAAATAGTCGATTGGAAGAGTGATGGTAGCGACGGCGTATCCTTTTCCCCGAATTGGTTGAGCCATGGCGGTGAATGCTCGCATCAAAAGGAAAGACGAGTTTCAGCTGGGGTCGGATCACGGGCCACCGCTCGTGTATCTGGATTTGAGTGTGGGCGATCAGCCCCCGCGACGTCTGCACATCGAGGTCTGGAATGGTTGCGGTAGTTGAGTTTGTTTAAGCAAATGATTTCATAAAGGTAAACTGGATTGTTGTCTGCCGGCAGCTCTTCCATGAAGAACTCCCGATCACGACCGACAACTTTCGTCTGCTCTGCACAGGTGGAAATTGAGTTGTCTCGCAATGCAATTTGCTATTTCGTTTTTTTGGCTTGACCCCAAGTGGTGGCTTCTGTAGGTGAGCTGCGAGGCAAGGGGAAAGTGAAGGCGCTCTGGTACAAGAATACACGCTTCCACCGCGTCATCCCCGGATTTATGATGCAGGGCGGAGACATTACGCACGGTGCGTCGGCAATGAGATGAGAGTCGAACAAGTCGGTCGAAAGATCACTCCATGATGTGACCGTTGAAATTGCGTCTCAGGGAACGGGGCGGGAGGTGCGGCTGCATTGGGGACGATGTTCGACGACGAGGTGTGTGTACAATTGCTACATTTCCCTACCATAGTTCAGCTCATGTGTATGCCGTATCGATGGACAGAGCTTTCTTTACACGGTTTGTATCTGTGTTTCCTACCATGCTGCCTTCGCCGCGAGCTGAACGCATCCGTGCTGCTGCAGCACCAGGCAGGAGCAGTGGCCATGGCGCACCAGAACTCGACCAATCGCTCACAGTTCTTCATCTGCTTCAACAAGGTTCGTCTCAATTATTCATCGCTTTTTGCTTCTTTTTTTGCCGATGTTGAAGTTACCGTGAAGCAGCTCAGTTGGCTGGACGGCAAGCATGTCGTGTTCGGGCAGGTGCTACACGACGATCTCCCCCACTTGGCGGTGTTCGAGGCCACCGGCTCTGGCTCGGGTCGTCCTGTCAGCCCCATCGTGGTCACTGATGCCGGCCAGGTCTGCGGCGCGGGATTCTCACCGAAGCAAGAGAGTGACAAGACAAGCGCGACATAATATTCGCGCCGCGACAGTAAATAACTTGAAATTGGATTCACCAAATTTCGACCAATCATCGCGAGATGATATTCGCGACAAAATATACGCATTGCGACAGTAAATAACTCACATGGATTCAATGAATTTCGACCAATAAACGTCTGCCAACTCAAAACCTGTGGTACAAGCTTCCTTGCAAGGTTAATTCCCGATGACAAGTCGCTTTGGACGTTTTGTTCTTCACCTTCGACATGCTGTTTCAGCAGCTATGACGCAGTAAAGGGAAGTGCACAGCCGGGTCCAATTTTCGCCTTGTAAAGGTGTATGTGAAGCATTCCTACTTCTTCCACCGTCGACGTAGCGGTTTAGCATGGCCTCGCTCGTGTGGGACGACCGACTGGAGGATTCGGATCTACTCATGGACGACTTTCTATTCCACGAGACGGACGCCTTCGCGCTTCCACTGTTGGATTTTGATCCGGACGGCGCGCTGCTGGCACCCGACGAGCTGGCCATGAGCCAGAGACACTTGCAGCAGACACAGCTGCTGCCATTTTCAGTCTCGGACAGCGGCTTGAACCAGAACAGCAGCAACGTCAATAACAGTAGTAGACAGCAGCCAAGCAGTCCTGTGAGTACAGATGGCGGCAGCACAGACGCAGAGGTGTTCACACCGCCGCCAGCTTCCGTCGATCAACAGAAGCAACACACTGAGATGCACGCTGCCTCGTCGCCTGCTGCGAGAATGTCGATGCTTCTGGGCTTGTCGACGGCGACGCACTCTCCAGTTTCCAGCGAACAAAAGCTATTAGCGCCCAGGACTAGCAACATCAGCAGCAATAGAAACAATGTTAACGCGACACCGCCCACCAACGCAGCCAGGCCCATGCAGCCCAGTATGATGCTGCCGATGCCGACGCCTACAGCGTTCCCGGACGCACTACCTTACGCCATGCCAGTGGCCTATTTCCAGCCGACACTTAACACCACTCTGAAGCGGCCATTCCCACAGGTGCTGCCAGGCCCAACGACTTCCAGCACTTCCACTACTACACCTGCTCCTGCTACTGCTAGTCCAACCGCCGACCATGACGCCAACGCCAAGAAGTCGAAGCGTGAGATCCGCCAGATGAAGAACCGTGAGAGCGCCAACAAGAGCCGCCTAAGACGCAAAGCGCAGCTGACGACGCTGGCAACGGAGGTGACGGAGCTCAAGAAGAAGGAGCAGGAGCTGCAGACCATTATCGCTGGCTTACGAGCGGAGAACAAGTCACTGCTGGACCAGAACACGTTCCTGCGCTCACTGGTGACGAGCTTCAAGCAGGAGCCTGCGTCGTCTCCAAGCAGCCATCAGATGACTGCGGCGTTTGCGTCATTGCCTCCACCAGTGGAACAGAACTGCGTGGCTCTTAATATGCTGGAAAGTGGCCGAAAGATGGAGGTGGATGACAAGGTAGAAACTGCAGACATGGACCTGACTATGACACGACCGGGCAAGCGACGTGCTGTGACGTCGACATTGTCAACGGCGAGTCTGGCTGTGTGCGCTTCTGTGTTCGGGATCACTATCTTCGCTGACTACGATGGAGGTGTCGTTGACTCGAGCAACATTCGAAGCGTTGGTCGCGTGCTACACGAGGCCCCGACGGCGTGTGGCATGGAAGGATGCTCGTCTGAAGTGTCAACTTCTGTGGTGGGCTTGACGGTGACTGCTGTGCGGTCATGGTGGCAGTTCGTGTCGTCGTCCGAGCTGGTGTTCGGCGTGCTGCTGAACGTGCTATCGTTTATTACTATCGTGGTGCTGTATCAGTGGTGGCAGTCGCAGTCGGAGGGTGGATGGAGGTGGAAGTGGCCGGTCTTATCGCTACCTGATCGTCAAGATATTCGTCACCATAGTGACTTGTCGCCAGGTAGCACGTCGTCGAAGGGTGAGAAGAAGCGGAACGCAAGTACTCGGCTGCGCGAGAAACCACTTCGTCCCAAGAACGCCCCGTAACGCCGTTGTGTATGCGACTGATTGGAGAATGGTGGGGTTATTTATTTTTGATGAAAATGCACATACCTTCACTGTAGTAGGATTAAATACTTTGGCAAATACCACTACGGCATGGTTTCTCCTAGAAGTGCGGGGTTTTCTTGCTCTGGAGAACCCAACTCTGGCTCCTGTACAACAGCATGTGGATTCACTTTTCCCTCGAACTGTGATGAAGGGGAAGACGAAAGAGGCCGCATTTCAATTGGGGCGGACCTGTCGGAACAGTCTTCATCATCCTTGACAGGATTGAATCCTCGTGACCCCACAACACCTTCAAGTGGAAGGTTCAGCACCGTCGACTCTACTGGTGAACCATCTCGCTCAAACAGCAGCATGATGGCTGCCCTCCCATGGCTCGATTCGCGAATCAAATGTATACATTCCTGGAAAAGCTCCAACGGCATGGATCCACCACGAGGCCGTGACGCAGCCGTTCCGATGACACTTTCATTGATAAAGTCAGCGAAACACTGTGTCTGTGTGAACTCGCGCAGGAATCTCTCGTTGGATGCCACCGCACTACAGAATTTGTCGTAGTCGAACTGTACAAACAGAGCCAATGCAGACGAACGGCGTCGCAACCGGCCAAACTGTTCTGGTGTCGGCAGCGCATGTTGTCTGCCAGAGGAATCATTCAGTTCGGATTCTTGGTGACGAACGTCGATGTATCGTCGGTAGTCACAGAAAATGCTAGCGAACATTGCGGCAAAGGCCCCACGCAATGTATCCACCCACGGAAGCAACTGATTCTCGTGCACGGTCTGCAGAGCTGACACCAGGGACAATGCTTGAAGTCGCTCAGCAAAATGGCAGGCGTTCTCGTATGGGCGCGTCGCATTTAGGAATCGTAGGCGGATCGGACGGCGTGCACGGCGCAAGTAGTCGATGGTTTCTTCGAACGTCAGGTCTAACGTGGATTGGCCGTTGATACCAATCAGAAAACTTCCGGCGGAGATTAGCCCTGAGCGCTCTGCCGGCCCTATCACTCCGTTAGGAAGCCGTGGTAGTGCCTTGACGACAGCAGACCCGCCTAATTGCCGCTCAGGATTGAAGTTGCTCGCTGCTAGAAGTCGAAGGTGTGTGGACTCGAAGGTTATTCCAAGCTGGACGAAAACACGGTACAACTTTAGTTAAAGGTGCAACCTAGGTTGCACCAGCATTAAAACAAAGAATGGTCATACTCACCGGTCCCTCGTCAAACGTCAGCTCAACTTCATTGACTGTGTTTGAGTCAATCTGTGGAGATTCTGGTGTAAGATTCTTCGGGGCAGGAGGAGTGTAGCCAATTGGACTTGGTACAACGTGCTTCAGCGAAGCAAGGAAGGCAGTCACTTCCCTCGAAGGCAGTCGAGGTAATACGAAATCGACAGGATACTCATCGACTCGAGAAAAAATCGGAGATACGACTTTATCTTTGTCCAAATGTACTACGACACACGACGCAAACATTTCAGCGCCCACTCGAGTAGCTAACGAGCTGGTATGCACGCCGATAAAATATGGTACAGGTGCCTAAATTAAACAGCAGAGCGAGAGCTGGTTACCACCATGGTGGCGACCGGTTCATGTGGTTTAGCACGTACCTGCAGGTATTCGATCAACATCACGGGCAGGAACGGAATAAAAACATGTTTCCAGCTGAACGGAAACAAAAGTGCACAAAGCGCCTCGCAAATGGGTGTGAGAAGACCTTGATGCTAAACTCACACACGACGTGTAAGCAGGTTTAGTCATGTGAACAAAACAGTCATGATAAAAACAAAAGCATGGTTCGTACACTCGAGTGGACCAGGACGCGTTGTTCAAGAAGCAAACAATTGATGATGTAAATGACGTTCTTCAGACTCAAACACTGAAACAGCATCTGGAAGCAAGAGTCATCTAAGTGCACAGCTTTTCCCCGTTGCAAGTGATAGCGGAAAAAAGCTCGTCCATGCACGCGGATGTCTAAGGTACGGCCTGGAAGAGGCCGACTTGCGTTCCGTATGAGCAGCGGGATAATACGGCAGTACAGTTCGCGGATCCTGTTGCTGTTACTATCGAGAGCATCTTTCCAATCAGGAAATGAAGCGCGGCTTCGGTCATTCGATTCCCTGATGTTAAGTTCCTGACTTTGCAACACCGGTGATGCATGTCTGGGTGATAGGAACCAGCTACGATCTCCACACGCATTCGCGATCTTGGTCTGTACAAGTGAGTCTTCTGACTTTGAATTTCGACTGCGATACATCCAACTGCACGCGAGTGAGCGACCAGTTAGCTAAGGTATAGGTATCCTTGCCGTGTAGCCAATAACAAAATAATGTACAGTACCTGACAATCTCCTTGAAGAGCGAGAAAAACGGGTGGTGTGAAATTAGGCACAGCACACGGGGCATCCAGTCCGAAGCTGTAGTGACACAACGACATCACTAGGTAAACATCAACTCTGCAATCTATCCACTTGTTTTAGCCCACCTGCAGTCGTGTATTCTTCAAAGAAATGCAAGGCAAACCCGTATGCATGGATGCCATCTCCTCCCGTTAATATAAACGAGAAGAATGTGGGTTTGCGCTCGTAGACTGTCGGGTTGAAGAAGGCCTCGCTCTCCGGAATGCAAAACTAGCAGCAGCGGCAGATCCATCAGCATTTAGGGACGCAGTATCCCAAACAGTACATGCACAATGTAAAGCCACTTACAAATGGCACCCCATCAGGCAGGGCAAAGTCCGGATGGTCACTCGAAGGGATCCGTGTCACGATTTTCCGCTCAAAACCCTCGCTCTGCTGTACTGAAGGAAACCAATGCACCTGCCGTTGGTCACACTGGATAGTATTTGACCGCACGAGAGAATGATTTAAATACCCGCTGGCTCCGCAACAACCTCGACGAAGTAATCCGCTAGTCGCGCCATGGTGGCGCTGCTCGCCATTTTGGGTCTCATGTTTCAATGTTGAGAAGAGTTTCGGAAATAAGCGGGGGATATGAGATTTGTGTACTGCACATCCGGCCAATCTGACGACGCAGGTATCGTCACCCAGCACCATTCGAGTGTAGCGAACGGTGGCGATGCTGGGCTCCCTACGCGCTCTGCGTGTGGTGCATCCGTCAATGCGACAATGTGAAAGCTTGAGCGGCCTGTCGAGCGCGCCTCTGCGTCGTCGCGCACCGCTTCCTGCAATACTGCCGCCGTTCCGGAGCCACGAGTGGCTCTTTTTATCGCAGCCACCTTCGTTCCGTTGGATGGCAACAACAGTGCCCAATTCGAGGGATAAAACAGCAGCAAAGAAAAAGGAGGATGGAGGCGACGATAAAAAGAAACAGAGTGCCGAAAAGGACGAAGATGACGAGCCGTTTTTGACCAAGATCGTGGAGCCCACGTACCCCATTCCCCAGCCGCGCACGGACATCAACAAAGCCTACTTCCCAGGCAAAGTTTACCGTTCGACGTCACGTGATGTGGTGTTTCGAGCTATGGCAGGGAACACAGCCATCACGACGCTCAAGGTACTGGCGTGGCTCAAGACTGGATCGAGTGCCATGCTCTCGGAGGCTATTCACTCTCTTGTGGACACTGGCAACCAGGCCATTCTCATCTTGGGCTTGAAACAGGCGTCAGGTGTACCGGATAAAAAGCACCAGTACGGATACGGACGTGCCGCTTACTTTTGGTCGCTCATTTCAGCACTAGGAATCTTCTGGTTGGGCTCCGGTGTGACTGTTTTCCATGGCATCCAGACCATCTTGGACCCCCCAGAAGAGCTCGTCCTGTCATGGGAAGTCTGGTGTGTGCTCACAGCTTCTTTCAGTATTGATGGTTGGGTGTTGAAGCGGTCAGTGCAGGATCTACTGGCCTCCAAGCCCAAGAATATGTCGTTCTACCAGCATGTGAAGCGCACGAAAGATCCGTTTATGATGGCTGTGTTGCTTGAGGACCTGGCGGCCTGTACTGGTGTTTTAATGGCTGGGTGTGGCATCGGAGCTAGCTATATTACGGGCAATCCGCTGTGGGATAGCCTCGCCAGTATTTCAATCGGTGTGCTTCTAGGTGGTGTCGCCGTGTCACTCATCCGATTGAACCAGAAGTTTCTATTGGGCCAGTCAGTGGAGCCTGAAATTGAGAAGGGCATTCGGGAGTTGCTGCTGGCGCGTCCGTCCATTGACAATGTGTATGCGGTCCAGTCGCAGTGGGTTGGTCCGTCGACGTTTAGCTACAAGGTACGATAAAGAGATCTCGTGTCCTTCGCTGTGTGTTATGATTCTGACACATGTCGTTATTGAATGTTTCAGGCCGAAGTAGACTTTGATGGGACGTACCTGGCGGCAAAGCTACTTCGAATGTACGCGTCGTGATATGGTTGTCCCTACTCATGCCTGTGGCACTGATGATACTACGTTCTACATGTCTGGCTGGACAGGTACAAGCCTGTCTTCTTAGAGACCAAAGATTTGGAGAACGATCTGCCGCTCATCCTGGCCTGGTACGCTGAGGATGTGACTCGTCTGGTCGAGAAGGAAGTCCAGGAGGTTGAAGAGGTGATCCGAGGCATTTACCCTGAGGCTGCCTTCATTGAGCTGGAGCCTGATAGTAAGGAGTCGGAGATGCGTGCCGTTTTAAGCATGCAAACAAAGTCCTCTCGCACGAGCGAGCGTGAAGCTATGACGCGTGCATTGGCCCTTCTTGCGCGGACATTAGAGCGTAAGACGACCGAGTCTGATCGCCCTGCAAGTAATTAAAGCGTCCTATCGATAGCCCAAGTTGTTTTTGAAACATACGACATATTTTAGCAAGTACTTCGAAGTAGTTCACTTTCATCAAATTTTGAAGATTCAATCCTACTAAATTATGCATGTGTACTGAACGGGAAGCGCACTAACCCTGCGGTTTCTTGTGACGAAGGGGTTTTTCGCGTAACCGAGTACTTGCGTTCCGCTTCTTCTCACCCTTCGACGACGTGCTACCTGGCGACAAGTCACTATGGTGACGAATATCTTGACGATCAGGTAGCGATAAGACCGGCCACTTCCACCTCCATCCACCCTCCGACTGCGACTGCCACCACTGATACAGCACCACGATAGTAATAAACGATAGCACGTTCAGCAGCACGCCGAACACCAGCTCGGACGACGACACGAACTGCCACCATGACCGCACAGCAGTCACCGTCAAGCCCACCACAGAAGTTGACACTTCAGACGAGCATCCTTCCATGCCACACGCCGTCGGGGCCTCGTGTAGCACGCGACCAACGCTTCGAATGTTGCTCGAGTCAACGACACCTCCATCGTAGTCAGCGAAGATAGTGATCCCGAACACAGAAGCGCACACAGCCAGACTCGCCGTTGACAATGTCGACGTCACAGCACGTCGCTTGCCCGGTCGTGTCATAGTCAGGTCCATGTCTGCAGTTTCTACCTTGTCATCCACCTCCATCTTTCGGCCACTTTCCAGCATATTAAGAGCCACGCAGTTCTGTTCCACTGGTGGAGGCAATGACGCAAACGCCGCAGTCATCTGATGGCTGCTTGGAGACGACGCAGGCTCCTGCTTGAAGCTCGTCACCAGTGAGCGCAGGAACGTGTTCTGGTCCAGCAGTGACTTGTTCTCCGCTCGTAAGCCAGCGATAATGGTCTGCAGCTCCTGCTCCTTCTTCTTGAGCTCCGTCACCTCCGTTGCCAGCGTCGTCAGCTGCGCTTTGCGTCTTAGGCGGCTCTTGTTGGCGCTCTCACGGTTCTTCATCTGGCGGATCTCACGCTTCGACTTCTTGGCGTTGGCGTCATGGTCGGCGGTTGGACTAGCAGTAGCAGGAGCAGGTGTAGTAGTGGAAGTGCTGGAAGTCGTTGGGCCTGGCAGCACCTGTGGGAATGGCCGCTTCAGAGTGGTGTTAAGTGTCGGCTGGAAATAGGCCACTGGCATGGCGTAAGGTAGTGCGTCCGGGAACGCTGTAGGCGTCGGCATCGGCAGCATCATACTGGGCTGCATGGGCCTGGCTGCGTTGGTGGGCGGTGTCGCGTTAACATTGTTTCTATTGCTGCTGATGTTGCTAGTCCTGGGCGCTAATAGCTTTTGTTCGCTGGAAACTGGAGAGTGCGTCGCCGTCGACAAGCCCAGAAGCATCGACATTCTCGCAGCAGGCGACGAGGCAGCGTGCATCTCAGTGTGTTGCTTCTGTTGATCGACGGAAGCTGGCGGCGGTGTGAACACCTCTGCGTCTGTGCTGCCGCCATCTGTACTCACAGGACTGCTTGGCTGCTGTCTACTACTGTTATTGACGTTGCTGCTGTTCTGGTTCAAGCCGCTGTCCGAGACTGAAAATGGCAGCAGCTGTGTCTGCTGCAAGTGTCTCTGGCTCATGGCCAGCTCGTCGGGTGCCAGCAGCGCGCCGTCCGGATCAAAATCCAACAGTGGAAGCGCGAAGGCGTCCGTCTCGTGGAATAGAAAGTCGTCCATGAGTAGATCCGAATCCTCCAGTCGGTCGTCCCACACGAGCGAGGCCATGCTAAACCGCTACGTCGACGGTGGAAGAAGTAGGAATGCTTCACATACACCTTTACAAGGCGAAAATTGGACCCGGCTGTGCACTTCCCTTTACTGCGTCATAGCTGCTGAAACAGCATGTCGAAGGTGAAGAACAAAACGTCCAAAGCGACTTGTCATCGGGAATTAACCTTGCAAGGAAGCTTGTACCACAGGTTTTGAGTTGGCAGACGTTTATTGGTCGAAATTCATTGAATCCATGTGAGTTATTTACTGTCGCAATGCGTATATTTTGTCGCGAATATCATCTCGCGATGATTGGTCGAAATTTGGTGAATCCAATTTCAAGTTATTTACTGTCGCGGCGCGAATATTATGTCGCGCTTGTCTTGTCACTCTCTTGCTTCGGTGAGAATCCCGCGCCGCAGACCTGGCCGGCATCAGTGACCACGATGGGGCTGACAGGACGACCCGAGCCAGAGCCGGTGGCCTCGAACACCGCCAAGTGGGGGAGATCGTCGTGTAGCACCTGCCCGAACACGACATGCTTGCCGTCCAGCCAACTGAGCTGCTTCACGGTAACTTCAACATCGGCAAAAAAAGAAGCAAAAAGCGATGAATAATTGAGACGAACCTTGTTGAAGCAGATGAAGAACTGTGAGCGATTGGTCGAGTTCTGGTGCGCCATGGCCACTGCTCCTGCCTGGTGCTGCAGCAGCACGGATGCGTTCAGCTCGCGGCGAAGGCAGCATGGTAGGAAACACAGATACAAACCGTGTAAAGAAAGCTCTGTCCATCGATACGGCATACACATGAGCTGAACTATGGTAGGGAAATGTAGCAATTGTACACACACCTCGTCGTCGAACATCGTCCCCAATGCAGCCGCACCTCCCGCCCCGTTCCCTGAGACGCAATTTCAACGGTCACATCATGGAGTGATCTTTCGACCGACTTGTTCGACTCTCATCTCATTGCCGACGCACCGTGCGTAATGTCTCCGCCCTGCATCATAAATCCGGGGATGACGCGGTGGAAGCGTGTATTCTTGTACCAGAGCGCCTTCACTTTCCCCTTGCCTCGCAGCTCACCTACAGAAGCCACCACTTGGGGTCAAGCCAAAAAAACGAAATAGCAAATTGCATTGCGAGACAACTCAATTTCCACCTGTGCAGAGCAGACGAAAGTTGTCGGTCGTGATCGGGAGTTCTTCATGGAAGAGCTGCCGGCAGACAACAATCCAGTTTACCTTTATGAAATCATTTGCTTAAACAAACTCAACTACCGCAACCATTCCAGACCTCGATGTGCAGACGTCGCGGGGGCTGATCGCCCACACTCAAATCCAGATACACGAGCGGTGGCCCGTGATCCGACCCCAGCTGAAACTCGTCTTTCCTTTTGATGCGAGCATTCACCGCCATGGCTCAACCAATTCGGGGAAAAGGATACGCCGTCGCTACCATCACTCTTCCAATCGACTATTTTCAGCGGTGGAATGTAGAATTCAGCTTTGTCTGGGGTGAAAAAGGCACAGCTAAACTGGTTTGCTCAGCAACGGTGACCTCGACTTGAGCAAGAGCGCAAGTCCAACCATGTCGACTAACGCTAGAAAACAGAAAGAGGACGATATCGAGGTGAGTCGATTTCGCCTGCTCTGTATTTGTAAGGTCAGCAAGTGCTAACCTGCCAATGCGACTACATCATTCTGCCTTCGTAGCGCCTGGTGAAATGCCGACTGCGTTCCGAGATCGAGGCTCGCAAAGCTGTAGAAAGCACGATGAAACGTGCCGTACAAGAGGCACGGGAATTGAAAAAGGAGCTCGTTCTGTTGCGCCAGGAAAAAGAGGAACTGCGTTTAGCAGCTCGGAAGAATGCGCTTTCGGGTTCAGGTAGCGGTGGCAAGGAAGCGGCTCGAGGAGGCAGCACAGGACCCAACCGAGACAATCACACTGGTAAACAAGGCAGTAACAAGGCTGTGGAGCTAAAGCTGAGGCAGCAGATCCAGCATCTCACAGCTCGAAAGACCGACTTGGAGACCAGCACACACGAGATGCAGCAGCAAGTCTCCGATCTCGAGACTCAAAAGGCAGCGGAAGTCGCCCGGTTGGCTGCTGCTTTGGAGAAGAGAGACCACGAGATAACATCTCTGCATGCTGAGCTGAAGAAAACCAAAAGTGCTGTCGATGAGACCAAGCGCAAGTGCCAGAAAATGCTGAAAGAGAAGAGGGAGGAGGCTCAGCGAGCTCTCCAGGAGAACGAGCAGCTCGCTCGCTGTACGAAGACGCTCCAGAGCCAATTGGCGCTACTGCCACAGCTGAAGAAGCAGTTAGAACACGCCAAAGAGAAGCGTGCTAATGTGGTTGAAGTGTGGCAACAGAAACTGGAACAACGTGATCAGGCTTTCTTGCGCGAGGAAGAAGCGAGCAAGCAGAAACTGGCTGAGAACGCAGCTCAGATTGTCAAGCTTACAGACGAGAAGCAACAATTACAAGCGAGACTGGACGAGCTCGAACGAAAACTTTGTGCTATCGACACCAATCACCAGGCCGAACTGCGTCACGAGGCACAGCGTCTTGTCAACTTGGAGAGCGCTAAGAACCAGTTGCAGGAGAAGCTGCTTGCGGCTGAGACTGCTACCCGCGAAGCAGAGCAAGCTGAACTCGTGGCACGAGAGACGCAGGAGCAGGAGACACGACTACGGCAGCTAGCAGAAGATGCTGCTGACGCCGTCGAAGTCCGAGCTGACAAGGCGGAACGTGACTTGGCACAGGCTCAGATGCAGCTGACCCGCCTGGAGGAGGCTCTCAAAGCTCGTGGAGTTACCTTGGATTATCTGTTGAAGCAGCAGACACCGGTTTCCGTTGCCAGTCGAACGCCGTCCGGCAGAACCACCAGTAAAACTAGAGCGAGCAGCACCACCGCAATTCACACTGCTGCGAAAAACCCGATTCGAATTAAGAAAATGGTCACATCGCATGTGTCGGGCGTTGATAGCAAGAGTTTGAGCAGGACGAAGGCGAGAAGAAGCAACAACAACGATGACGAAGAGTAAAGTCATGTCTAAGCTAACAAGTTCATAAGCTTACCAGTACAGCTATGTAGATCCAATATGGTACCCGGTTAGCCCAAAAATCGATGGACTCAAGTCACAATATTTGATTTTGCTTTACATTGCTGCATAGTCTGTCTCAAATGAACGCCCACCAGTACCGCTCAGCTCAGCGAACAAGTTCTCCTCGCGCTGGCGAGCGATCGACCGCTGTCTGATCAGCACGGCGCCAACGATGATAGCCACGAAAACGATGCACGCGATAATGATTCCAGCGATGGCTCCACCGCTCAAGACTCCAGAGGCTCCACTTGAGGTGGTACCAGTTGAGGTCGAAGCACCTGCAACATTTGCATCCGCTCCTGACGTGCCAGTGTTTGTGTACGCATTGTTCCCTGTGGAAGTCGATGTCTTAGTCGCCGATGTACTAATAGGTTTACTGCTTGATGAAGTTCCAGTTGTCGTATTGGAAGTAGCTGGTTTCGTAGTGGTGGATGAGGATGTCGATTTTCCATTTGGATGTGATGATGTCGATGTTCCGTGCTCAGTGGTTGATGTCGCCGGTGTAGGTACTGGCTCGTCGTAAGAATTCGTCGGAGTTACTTCAGATGGTTGTGATGGGGCTGGTGTGGGCTCATCTTGCTCACTAGGCTTGGACGGAGCTGGCGTGGATTCATTTGGCTCATTAGGCTGGGACGGAGCAGGTGTGGTCTCGCTTGGTTTAGGCGTTGCTGTTTCTGGTTCTGTTGGATACGAAGTAGGCTCAAACGGCGTCGCTGTAGGCGTCTTCGATGGAATCTCCGTTGGTTGCTGGGTCGGCGTCTCGGTTTCACCATTGCTATCGCCAAACACACAACGCCATGCACCATTCTTGATTTTCGAGCAAGTAGCGTCAACCGGTGCCACACAAATGCCACTGGTCCAGCTCGGCAATTTGTCGTTGTTGCAGTCCTCTACGGCAACATCCCCCTTGATCGGACACAATGAACCAACAGGGGTACTATCTGAGCCACTGCAAATGGGGCCCTGAATACAGTACGTCGCATCACCTTCGACGGAGACGTTGATACAGGTTTTGTCGTTTGGAGTTTTTGCCGGTGCTGGGGTCGGTGACTGAGTAGAATTGTCAGTAGAATTGCTCGTCTCGCCGTACACGCATCCCCACGCACCAGTTTTGACTTTTGAGCAAGTAGCGTCAACCGGTGCCACACATTTGTCTGTACTCGTCCAGCTAGGCAGCTTCTCGTTATTGCAATCCTGCACGGCAAAATCCCCCTTGATGGGACACAACGAACCGGCAGGAGCGCTGCCTGAGCCGCTGCAAATGGGGCCCTGAATACAGTACGTCGCGTCACCTTCGACAGACACGTCGATACAGGTCTTGTCATTTGGAGTTTTCGTCGGTGCTGGTGTCGGTGACTCCGTTGTACACTCATAGCTCTCCCCATAATTTCCAATAACCTTGGTACATTGACTGAATTCGTCCTCGTAAGGGTTTGTAGGCTTTTTGTCGGGAGTCTTGGTGGGGATACTTGGTGGTAGACTCTCCTTGAGGTATTCCCACGATTCATTTTCATCGACCACAATCGGAAGGTGCTTTTCGTAATCATCGCTCTCGCGGGGATACAAGGGAGCGAGTGTTGGCGACTGGGTCGGGACGTCACAGGGATTGCAGTCGTCTTGGTTCCAACGCACATTCTCATCGGTGACAGTCATCGTCGTCATCACCCCATCTTCTTCTTCCTTAATAATTTCTACGTGTTCACCGGATTCATCAGATTTCACTTGAGCCTCGCCAGTTTGTTGATTTTCTGGCTCCGATTGCAGGCCTCGCGCAAATAGTGAGGAAGCTTCACTCCACGGCACGACGTCACCTAAGAGGTGGCTGTACTGCTGGGTCTGTGTGGGTTTCTCCGCTTTGGGCTCTCGCATCAGCTGAGTTTTACCGCCACTCCAGGGAGTTATAGGCGCGAGGGCACCATGATACACGGTGGGCTTTTCGTAACGCGCCGACTCTGATGAAGGTGATTTCGTGTTCGAATAGTCCGATGACTTGGAAGCTCTGGTTTCCCAAGAAGTGCCCACCACCGCTACATCTTCTTCATGCTTTGCTTCATCCGATACAGAATATGGTGCGTTTGCCTGCTTGCCAGGCTGAGAGCCTGTCAAAGGATTCCCGTTCTTATCGTTCGTATCCTGCTTGTGCGGTGTGCTATTCTCCTTTGAGGGGAAGCTGGGGCCCACCATCTTATCGTATGCAGCGCTCGTTTCCTGGTTCCTTGCTGTTTCTCCCACTGATGTCTTCTCGGGCTCTTGAGGTAGTCCAGCCTTGTTCTCAATCAACTTTTGTCCCTCATTCCGGTAACTCTGATAACGAGCCAGCCCCGAGTCGCGTTGATGCGTGTCACCAATGGACTTTCGCCACTTTTCGTCACTGGGATCTTCATTACTGTGTTGCTTTGGAGAAGAATCGTCTTTAGTGCTTTCACCCCTGCGACGTTCGTAACTCTCTGCTGACCTGGAAGCCGCACCACCCCACGGGACGAGAACATCCGCAGCTTCAGCTGGTAGAGCATCTCGTGAAGTTGCTGGCGAGTATTTGTTCCTGTGTGCGGAAATTTCAGCCGCCTTGGTCGGAGCATTCTGATTGTAGTTAGGCACTCCAGTTTGACCGTCCATGCCTGTCACCTTACTGACGCTTGACTCTGTAGTCGATCTAGACGGCGTCTCCGTGCTGTAGTGGCGTGGCGTCGTCGAAGTGACGCTATCCCAAGGCAACACTACTGCTGATACTTCTCCTTGCTTCACTCCATCCGTTGCAGGGAATGTCTTCTCGACAGCCGTTGTTGACCCTCGAAGCTGTCCGATCTTCTCGTCGTAATTCTGCCATGCGATCGCCTCTTGGCCTCCCGCTAGGGCCGAATTGCGATGCTTGCCCGCTGGCTTCTTGTCAATTACTCGATCGGCCAGGTAGTCATCAACCGCTGAGGTTTTGGAGACCAGCACCACCACCACCACCACCCACGCGAGAAACTGCTTCATGCCGAGCTCTCCTTCCACGTTGCCACCACAATGCAGAATGACACGCAAGGACTGACAAGCTAATGGCAAGATCCCCGACTCCTAAAACTAAGATCGCGACCCCTAAAAAAGGCGCGGCTTTTCACCTATAGCGGTTGTGCTTACATTGAATCAAATAGATGAATCATATCTATCGATCCACCGTCTAGTGCATCATCTCTACGGACGCGGACGCTTCAGAATTGCTGCTTCGTGCTTAGCAGCTGCAGCTTTCGCCTTGGTCTCCTTGGTAACTTATTTCTCAGCGTCGACCTTACGCTTCCGTTCTACTATCGCCGCAGGGATAATGAGTGGAGGGGCAGTTGAAGCTTTTTCTTTAAATTTCGTTGCGAATTCAGCGTGGTAAGCGGCAAAGCGATCGGTGTTGATGACTGTTCGGATCTCTCGGAAGAAGTGATAATAGTGTTGCAGATTGTGCAGATATAACAAGATGTCTCCAAGCATCTCCCGGACGTTCAGCAGGTGGTGAATGTAAGCACGTGTATACTTCTGGCAGGCAAAGCAGTCGCAGCCCGCCATCAGAGAACCAAAGTCGGTCGCAAATCGCTTCTCACGCAAGTGCAGCACTCCACCCGAGCGTTCTCGTTCCGCGTTGCGTTCACTAGCACTGCCTCCGTCTTCGCCATCACTAATCCAGAAGATCAACGCAGAGCCTGCCTTGGTGACAGTCGCTGGGTAGGGCGACACGAAGGCGTCGATACCACGATTGACAGTGTCCAGCACGTCGAGAGGATGTCCGATCCCAGTGATGACACGTGGAAGCGACGCTGGAGTGACCTCGCTCACGATGGTATCGATCAGCTCCAGGCGCTTCGCTCTATCGGTGCACGACCCCAGCCCACTGAGCAGGATCGCCTGGATATCGCGCTTGCACGTCTCGCCAGCGCTTAGCCTTCGCAACGTGTGGTCATTCCCACCCACCACTACCCCGCACATGGGCGTTCGCGAAGTGTTGAGTGCCTGGCAGGCGTCCAACCAGTCCAACGAGGTCTGGACAGCAGCACGATGCCGGTTTCGACCCTTCTCGATCGGTATCTCGTCAGCGAGCGGCACCACCAGCTCTGGTTGCAACAATTCCGTCGCAGTCATGAACTCCTCGATCGACACAATACGTCGACCACCACTCGTTTCAACCATGAAGCCTGTGCCCTTGGAGCTCGGCGGGTTCTAAACAAGCAGACAGACACCATGTCAACACTATTGACTCCAGAGTCACCCCACTACATAAATGAACCTGCACTCTTACCGATTCAGTAATGTAGTCTCTAGCCGAAAGCACGAGCTCGTAGTCCGTCACGTTCAGAAGCTCCCGAAAAGGTTTCTTCTTGTCCTTCGCCAGCTTCACTAAACTCAAGCTGCATCACCTCAATACAGTCAGAAGACAAAAGCCATAGTACCAGCTTTAATAAGAGAATTTGGACGCACATATCGGCGAAGTCCACCACCTGAGCCGTCAAGTCCTCCACTTTGCTGCAGTTATCTGCCCATTCAAAGCTCAGTACAACAGTATGGCATCCCAAACCAGCAGCTCTTTATGCTCCTCACCTGGAGTCAAGTGCGGCACATTGCCCGCGATGCTCGGTGGTAGGTAGCAGGGCGTCTGCGTCCTGCTGAAGAGCGAGTTCACGCGCGCGAACGTCGTCTTGCCCACGCGGTTGAGCATGTCGCCGCCGCTGGTCGGAGATCCCTCCGCCGACTCGTTCCGGTTGGTCATTCACCCTGTGTACTTTCTAAGTACGACTAAACCGATTGAAGCAGACGACTGATGGTGGTGCCTGGAGCTCCTCGTCGTCATGGCTGTGAAGCTCCACTGCATCCGTCGCAGATTGTGGTGCGTTGTGCAGATAGGAAGAAAGCGTTCAACATGCAGCTGACCGGATACTTTTTCTACGTTCAGGTCGTAAGCATTGCGCTGCTGTCGGCAGTGGTTTTCTACGTCTTCACTGTACAGGAGCTGCCTGAGCTCATGCAACACACTGTTCTACCGCTCTATAGCGTGCAATTCGCTATCACCGCTCTGCTGTTTACCATTGTACGAGGGTTCTTTTGGAGGATACTGCTGCTACACTATCTGACACTAGCTTATTGCTTGTTTGTTGCTGTACAGATTTCGCGCTTTGATCCGGTACAACCGAGACAACAAGCAACGCATCCATCGAAGTCGAGCGGACAAACTGATGATGCACAAGTCACGGAGGCAATCACAGGGTTTGGCGTCGTTAAAAATGACATCAAGACGAGCTCTGAGCTCTTGCCATCGCATCCAGTGGGCGCAAGATGCCGCGAGTGTGGTCGTATAGCGCTCACCCCCGACACGAGGCATTGCGGCAGATGCGACAAGTGCGTCCCAGGCTACGACCACCACTGCATTTACTTGAACACGTGCATTGGCACGCGCAACTATCCACTGTTCGTCGGTTTGCTGTCATGCTCGATCCTGCTGCTATCCACTCAGCAGATCGTCACGGGGTACGCTGTCTCGTGTTTACTTACTTCTGGACAAGACGACAAGAACAATCGAGTTGTCTTGCTGTGCGTGCTCTCAATCCTGCCACTGCTAGAGCTTTTCTTTCTCGTAGTACTTGGCATCTTTCACTTGTATATCGCATTTCGGGGGCTGACCACGTACGAATGGCTTTACCAGTGACTGGAAGGACGAAATCCCAGCGACACTTCTTCACCCCGGGAAAATACATCAGAAGGAAGCCGCACAGCACTCTGAAGGCAGTACTTAGAACAACAGTAGACGAATGCCATTCACACGCGTACCATATTTTAGCTAGAAATTCAGCGCAAAAACTGAACTCGTTTCAAAATTGCGTTCGTATCGCGAGGCACTTGCATAGAATCGAAATCACCACGAGCCACAGCTGCATCAACTTTGGAGCGATCGATATTTTCTTCAGCAACCAGGTTGACCAGCAGTAAATCGTCTTCAGGCGACCACATCTCGGACGCTGAAGCCCCTTTCAAGATGGTCCTGGCCATTTCCACATCACCGCTGCAATAATACAAAGCGTGAACCACAGACGGCATGGCTGCGTGAGTGTCGACCTGAAGCTGGCAGATCAATTGATCGGTCTCCTTCTCGGTCGCATACTCGACCTGCACCACGCTAGTTTGCATCCGCTCGATGCCGTTTTCACTGTTGTCTGCCTCTTCAAGGATCGCAGTGTCCTGATCACTGACAACAGAGTCGGTGCTGCTTGCCTTTTGTTGGGGAGGAGGCGCAGGGGTTGGCTCGAAGAGCCTCTGAAGCAGGCGCCTCTTGCTCTGATCTTGAGCTAGCTCCGTCCAAGCGCAGCGGAAGTAAATTCCAAACTCTCCACCACGGTTGCGCTCGACACTGTCATCATCGCTCTCCTGGCGACGTGCGTTTGAGTCCTGGGTGACGCTGCTTGGAGAGTTTCGCTTCCGCTTATGCTGATCTTCTGACGTCCTCGGAGTCACTGAACTAGATGAACGTGCTGGGGTAGAGCGAGCGGGTGGAGTACTGGGTGTCGCAAAAGTGCCAGGACTAATTTGAGTTAAAACCTCTCGCTGTGGTGCTGTCTGTTTGCGGCGGGTCCTCCCGCTAAACTTCTCTTTCTCAACCTCCTTTAATCGAGCCTCAATTGTGCTCGACTCTGGAGTGGTAGCAGTCTCAGTCTCAGTTTCTTGCTCCAGCAACTTCGCCCGTATAATCGCCTGCACAACAGAACTATCGTCAGTTTCTCCTCTCAAGTGTCAACCAAGAGTCCACCGCAACAGCAGCCTACCGCAGCCTTGGCCATGATGATCCGCTGCTCGATGGGCGTCTTGCGCTGCAGTTTCTTCCTGAAGTGCTCGTGCATGCTAAGTGCTGGGTGAAGTGTCACCCGGTCGCTCTCCGCCAGCTTCCAGACGCTCGCAGGGACAGAGTTCATGGACTTCCAGTCTCTGGACTTGGCGAAATGCAACATCCGGGCGTCGTCCTCCAGTGTGTAGGGAATTCTACCGCGTCTCTTTCGTCCTCTTTTATCTCGCTGCATCATGAAGATCTTGCCAGAGTATTTGGCTGGGTCCTGCAGCGCCCGGAAGGCCACCGAGTCCTTGATGAAGTCACTGGAGATCTGCTCCGGGTGACGCGCGTCCAGTTTATCGTAGTCGACGAGCTGCGTGGCACCGGTGGGGGTATTGGATATCACGCCCCCATTCTGTTCGATAAGCTGCTTCAGATCTTCCTCATCCGCGTCCGAGAGCTTGGGGGCCACGTAGAATCGCAGCTCTTTCAATAGAGGAGTCATTTTGGCGGTCAATTTCTGAAGAAGTTACATGTACCGGTATTGTGGTTGTTTGTCCTTTTCGCCTATCGTTTTGCTCGACTCTGTCCGGAAATATAGGGCCAGGTCGTTCATAAGTACGCCCGGAAATTTAAGGCCACCTGATGCCTCTTGAGAGTCGGCAAAAAAACCTACCTGCCTCTTTCAAGCCTGTAGGTACTTTGGGCGACCCTCAAGTAGGTATCAAAACGAGAATTGTATCGAACTCGGCTCAGATTCAAATTAGGCATTCAGGTTCCATACAATTATCAATTCAAATATTCAAATTCCTGATGATTGCTAAAGCTTGACCACTTCGAGCTCTTGATCGACTTCAAAACATCGAACTAGCGCTTCAGTGTGGGTTCTAGGCAGACCCACAGGAACATAAGCTACCAGCAGTTTTGTTTCTATTGACCAACAGCGACTTTAGCATGATAAATCATCAGTAAGATGATAGAGGCCGTCCTTCTGACATCGCTCAAATGGTTTCCAAAGCTGGTTTCGCGTAGTTTGACGAGCAGTGCCGGGAGCTACTGTATGACCAGTCATACCTATACTCAATCTGATATCAAAACAACGGATTACCACACGCTTCTATCGTTTAGAGCATGCATTTGAACGACCTATTATAGTCTGCCCCAAGTATTACTGAGCGTCCGCCAATAAACGACCATATTCTTTTTTGTCGCTCTTCATCTCACCGGCAAAACATACAAAAGCAATGTCAAGTAGGAATACAGCGGCGATAATATAGTCAAACCAGTCGATGGAGACGGCCGATAATTTAGTAAACAGATCACCCATCCACCAGCTAGTGAAGGAAGGCGCCGAACGGGCTCACAGATCCATACTATGGATTGGATGATGTAATATAATACATGTAACACGGTCAAAGAGCAAACAGTTCCATTTAGATCTCTATGGCGTGGTCGAAGAGAACGTAGCTCACTTAGTGGCAAACTTAATTAGTTTCGTAGTATGTTCGCATTTTTTGGGCACGGTCTAAACAGACTAGACCCACCGGTAACCCGATTTTATTTCTTCCCACGGCAACCGGGGTGTTCTCCCCCAAATGACTCGCAGAACTTACTCCGCGCCTCCGTCACATCACCACCAGCACTTCGGTCGAAGGCCAAGCTCTTCTTCATACTTCGGGACCTTAATATGGTACTTAAGTGTGGTTTGGACGAGTACGGTATTGACGCAGCGTGTTAAGCTAACAATTTATTCTTTGGACAGACGGCGGTGCACGGCCTATACTAAATCGCGGGGGTGATAGCCAATCGTTGCCAAAAAGAGTCTGTGGACTCCGGGCTTCGGTAGGCGTTTTGAAAAAATAGGAATCGGCTTTTTGTACGTTCTCTTGATACACTACCTACTCTCAGGAGGCCTGTTTACCGGTACTTTAAAAATGATTAGGTGCACTTCAATTTAGCAGAGCCAGGAGCAAAGCCCCATCAGTGAAGTGCATCAGCTAGTGGGATTGAAGGTACAGAGTGCACAAGGAACAGGCGTTTTAGACTGAAAACCACTATACCAGAGTTAGCGCTGGTAAAAATGGCGAAGAATCAAGAGGGCCCGGAGAAGGGACCGCCAGGCCAAGGGCCGCAGCCCGACCCAGGTGAAGGCAACCTAGGACTGAGGAAACAGGCACCAGCAGGTACTCAGGTCGACGGTTCGGTGAAAGACAGCCAAGATTTCCTATGTACCGGAGGCGCAAGGATCCCATGCGGAATCGGAGCCAAGTAGTGGTCAGGAGGGTCAAGGCGGTGGGTTGGAAGAGGATTCTCTAGACCAGACGGATGGGAGACTTGGGAAGGAGGAGACGCGTAGTGGAGAGGCCAGGGAGACGGAAGAGGATAAGACTAGCCCGAAGCAACAAGACGCTGAAAGAGTAAGTAACGAAGAGATGTTCGAGGCAGTCATACAAGAGATGAAGAGGGCCGAAGGTCATGCGCAGGTCGACGCCTGGAAAGAAACTGTTGCGGAACTGTTCGCCGAGGTCTTTAGCGACATACCCGTTAACAAGGAAAAGGTACCGATGGCAAAGAGAAGGTATCCCAAGCTCAGTGGCGAGGAGTCGCTAGACTTCTGTAGTTCTTCGAGCAGGCATGTGTGATAAATCCGCGCAAGTATGAGAAGTGGCAGGAATATGCTACGGCGATAACGCATGACATTTACAACACAACATGAACATTCACGACCATTCTGGAAAGCATGTTCAGCAAAGTGAAGTGAGCGAGAGTACATGTGCTAAACCAGTGGGCAGCCAGAGTCACGGGCGGAGCATCGAATAAGGAGGCGGAAGCTCCATGATCGAGCTCTTTATGTTCAATCCAGCGACTTATCAGGCGGACGAGATCAAGAGGTTGCTCGGGGTGTGCATGCTGCAGGAAGTGGCGAGCAACGGAAGGCGATTGCGAAAAGGAACACAGGATGAATGGAAAATCCTGAGAGGAATTGCTGAAGGAGCGATAGTCTGCAGACGCCTACCAGATTTTGTGAAAAGAGTGTTTGATTCGCAAGAGAGAATGCGATTGAATACCACCATTCAAGCACAGGTCGAATGAGAGTTAATGATGTCTTTAGCTGGATACAGTCATGTACCAGTCAGCCGTCAGCACACTATGGTCTTGAAATAGGACATCTTGCTAGCGGCGGAGAGCGCTAAGGTCAACCTGTCGGACTTGCATAGCATGCTCAGCCAAACCAAGACAATTAGCTACAACCCCGTTCAAAAATCGATTAACTTCTATTTCTTCAACAGAGTGACAGCGGCTAAATTTCAGCTGACGATGGTCCCCTTCCGTCGTCGGGTATACAGGTTAGCCAACGTGAGAAGTCTTCAAGCGGATTCAGCGTGGAAGAATCAGTTGGGAGCGGATGGAGTGAGAAGAGTGCCACAGGCAGAATATGAAATAAGGCTCTACAATGTCACCAGGTTCCTTGACATTGGCAGACTCACGGCGTACATCAAGGAACGAACGCAGGCTGAATTTGATTTGGAAGACCTAGATATTTGTACCCCAAACTCCAGAACTTCCACAGTGTGGAAATTGACGTTTAAGCTGGCTGGTTGTCCAGAATTTCTCAGAGGAATTGTACGCAGCATGTGGTTTGGCACGGGGATCATCCTCAAGCACCCCGACGTAGGAAGGCGTTTGCAGTGCTTAAAGTGCGGGAATCTCGGCCACACAATGACAAGGTGTAGTTTCTCGAAAGGGCAATTGCTGGGACAAGGGAGTATCGTAGCAATGGAGCAGGAAGTGGCACATTTAGAAGATTTAGCAAGACCTTTTGCAAGTCTAGAGGAAATGATGGCGGCAGCTACTAAGCGACTACAGTTTCAGCAGCAGTCGGAGCAAGCTGCTCAAGCAGCTGTCACCCCCACAGTGCACCCAGCAAAAGGAGCCTGGACCAAGGCAACTGAGCAGAGAAGTGGGGCGACTGCACCACCAACCAACAGCGGAGAAGCAAGCGCTTCGGAAGCTACAACGGATACATCGACAGCTACCGAGGGAATGCCGAAGCCGAGGAAGGAGTATGTGAAAGTACCACTAAAATGTGGCCGGACACTGTTCGCTCATAAAGGAGCACTTGAGGACAAAACCAATCAGCATTAAGTCGAGGTATGAAGTGTTGAGTGACGACTCAGAGTCGGAAACGGAGAGAAAACGAGGCTGGTACAACGGGGATCAGGACAGAGGCAACGAAGGCGCAACTCCCACCAGTTATTGAGATTTCGTCGGGTTCATCCCAAGTGTCGATAAAGCAAGTGGAACTCTCCTGCGCTGCCAGAGCCAAGCTCCACATTCGGACCAAAAATCCACCAAAACAACCAGCAGTGCCACAACTCGTGGCTCGCAAGCAGCGAGAACGGGCAGCATTAGCAAAGGCGTTGCAGGATCAACCGCGACGGAAGGGGAATAGGCTACTAGTGCACGCAAAAATCGGGGAGTCTCCGACGGACTTCCAAAACATGACGACGAGGTTGGGATTACGGGAGGTAACGACTCCAGCGACAGGCAATTGTTTAGCGATGGCTTTGGTTCAAGCTCTAGCAGACCACGACCTTGCAGCCCACGACACCACGCTAATGGAAGCATCAGCGAGTCTAAAACGAGAAATCAAGTACACGGGGCAAATGCACATGAGCGCTCAATTTGATCATTACGTTCGTTCCACTACTCTCGTAAATCTCCAGCGTGGGTGGATGGGGATGTCAGTACCTGAATAAAAAAAACAATTCAAGTGGTATCTGGAGGAATACGCAAGCAGCCCGTCAGATAGAGAATCAGTGGTTGACAGTCATGACTGGGCATGTAGTGAAGTGGTATCAATGGCGGCCAGATTGGTTCAACGGAAGATCTACGTACTGACGCAGGAGGGCGAGACGGCGGCCAACTGGCAGTGCGTTATGTACAGGCTAAGTTCCATGACCAAATTCAACAAGGTGATTGAAACAGGAGAGCAAGTAGTACTGACACGCCAGGAATGCATCGATAACATACTTGCCGACAAGAGCAGGGGGAGATAGCAGGGGCCATTAGTGTTGCGCTATTGGGGTCGTCATTACTCGGCTTACGTACATTCACGGGGAGGCGACGGGATTGCAACGGCGAATTCGAGATGCAACGAGGAACCGAGTCGGGACTTTGAAATGGAAGAAGCCGATCCTTCGTCCGGCGACAGCCGGACAAAGGGGTCGGAAGCGGAAGCATCGCAGGAGCCATGGAATCCGCTAGAATGGGACGGGAATCTGGATGATATCTACACGCGGTTGGAAGGGATGACGATTCCACATAGGTTAAAGCAGCAAATTCAGTCCATACTCAAGGTGGCTCAACCAGAGAGGTGTCGAGAGCTACTAGCGTTCCTCACGCACACAGTGGCGGACCTTAATCCGGTAGAACAGAAGTTATTGTTGGACACCAACATGTCCGATCCGGATGAAATCGAAGTACGTCAATTACAACAGCAGTATGACATACCCTGGATAGTTCTGAAGCAGTGGCAAGAGCACATCCAAATTAACGTGGACTATAGCCAGGAAATCGGGAGAGACGTGGAAAGCAAACTAAGTCCGACGGACGCGGAAGTAGACGAGGACCGGTATGAACCATCTTCATTGAGCGGGGAACTAGGCGATGACACGGAACAAGGATGTCGGAATCCACCTAGACAATCTTCACGTCGGGGAGCGACCAAGCGAAGCGCATGAAGGTACACCCGAGGATCGAGAGCAGCAAGGGGTGACGGTAAGAAACAAACACACAGCTGCAGTTCTGAAAAAGGGTAGACAGGACAATGCACCAGCATTAATAGTTCATCCGGAGCAGATGGAAGATGACGAATGGCATAGGCATTGGCAAGCGTTGGCGGACGAACTGCTCGGCAAGGCCAAAGCAGCATTCCCGGGTGTACTGAGTGGGTACGCAGCATGGTGCAAGGCGGCCCAGGCGGAGCCACGGCGACTACTTAGTATGATACGACGTTTCCCGTTCGGGCCGGAGCTGATGCAGTCATTAAGTGGTGAAGTTCTCATCACATGGACAGCTACGTGGAGACGCGACTGTATGCACGACTGCTTAGTGAAATATCGCAGTCAAGCCGAGGACAGTTCAACCAGAGCTTGGCTGGATAACTGGAAGTCAAGAACGGCGAGGCAAACGGTACCATCGATGCTGGCGCCCCTTATCAACAACCGAGATGACTGGCAGAGACTCCGGGAACGGGGCTATGGCAATGACACTCTGCTCAGGCAGTGTGACATCGGAAACTGCGTGAAACTAGCGGAACACATCCACTGTGCCGCACTATTCGGCAGGGATCTGCGGGTAATAATGGCCACAGGCGATGAAGTCGAGAATGGAGTAGCAACCAAAGTGAGAAGACATCTGTTAGCTCTACAGACAAGGGACGGATACCGGGAAGCGTACTACAATGGAGGTAAGCGGATTAATTGGTTTGCAATGGCGAGGCACTTTGCGGAGGCCTTTGAACCTGTGGAGGAGACGGCATTAATCCAGTACTAAGGGCACCTCACAAGCTGAACATGTCGGTAGGGGAGGCCAGACATGCAGCGTATGGACGCATATGGCCGACATTATCAACTACGACAAGCAAGTGACTGGGGCAGGAAGAACCAAGAAGGAACGGGGGGAGGAGATCACGCAAAGGCCTGGGTGGAGACCCAGAACTTGTGGGGATTCAAAGCGAGAGATAAAGTGAAATGGATGGAGGCGTGGAGGCGCCTTCCAGTTCGGAACAGACCAGGGCTGAGATGCGTACAGGAAACGCACATCCACTCGATAGCGCAGGCGGAGGAAATGGAGCAGCAGTGGAGAAGGCTATGGGGTCAGCAAAACAGGAGCGGACTTGGTAGTATGACGTTTTGGACTGAAGCGGACGAGCATACCGGAGGAGTTGGGATCTTGCTCGTCCCATCAATGGTGGGGCGGGTGAAGAAGTGGAGACCGGAACTGTGGAGTAAGCGGGTAATGGGAGTACTAGTGGATGACGTATTAGTGGTGAACATTTATGCACCCAATGACCGTGATGAGAGATTGTTTACTACGGTGGCTAGGTGGCCATGACCAAACCTAGAGATAGCGCTAGTTGGGGATTTCAATAGTGTGCAGTGTCCGCATTTGGATCGCCGCATTTGGATCGCGGAGGGGGGGGGGGGTGAGAGGTCATGCCGACCAGAGAGTATCGCGTTACAGGGCCTGTTGGAAACTGGAGTTAGAAGACGCACACATATTAGCAACGCATGCGGAAGAGGAGAGGGAAGCTGACCCAATTGATTTCTATACCTTTTGGAATTACCGAACGGCCAGCAGGATAGATAGGATCTATGTTCCTATTACCTGGACAAACAAAGTGCAGCGAGTTGAAGTGGCGGAACCGCCGATGAAAACAGATCACCAGACAGTGAAATTGCATTTATCGGAACCAAAAGGTTCAGCCAGCACTCGCAAAACCCATCGACCGGTTTCTTATCCCATCGCAGCGGCCCAGCCATTAGTTGACGAACTTGTGAATCACGGAGTGGGGAAGAGAGTCTCGGCTTCTAACTGGGATCGGTACCTGCCAATATGTGTGGAATGCATTCAAAATGTAAGGAGACGAGTGAAGCAACGCTCTTCCAGGTATGCAGCAAAAACACGGTCGCAAACTCGGGCGCATCTATTCAAGCGGAGTGACTTAATAGAAGCCACAATCAAAGATTTCGGGAGGAGCAAATCTTCAGAGCGGGGCAACGACTGGAGAGATCACCGGATAATATCAGGTGGCAGTTCAAACGAATCTCAAACTGGGAAAAAGAACAATCAGTGACTGAAATACAGTGTGTTAATGGAGAGGCGTTCACCAGGAACATGACGACAGCGGATAAATTTGCTTCGAAGTGGGCGCCGATTCTGGGCAAAGCGCACAGCTCAGTAGAAGCGGACAAACTGGAACAGCAGTTCGACGCTTCTGTCAAAATACCAGGGGGTAGAATACTGACAGGAACCGATAACAACATGCTTATGTCGCCCATCACGCTGGATGAAGTGATACAGGCGATACAGGGCCTGAACCGACACAAGGCTGAAGGACCAGATGGACTCATCAATGACTTTTTCATTGATGCACAAGCTGTCTTAGCGCCAGCAATGATGGCCATCGGCAACGAGCTTCTAAAAGGAGGAACCCACCCGCCTCCTTTTTAGAAAGTCTAATCATTCCACTCAGGAAAAATGGGGACTCGGTCAACTCCATGGACTACAGGCCGATCTCACTACTCCAGACAAGATATAAAGTCTTTGCTAAGATTTTGGCGCAGAGAGTGCAGAAGTTGATGGGGAGAGTAATTGGGGAGTCACAGCAGGGTTTCGTGCATGGACGACAAATGCTAAAGACAGTGATAATGATGATGGCAATCCTAGCAACAGCTCGTGGGGAGCCTGGACTCGCAGCTGAACGTAGCAGGGTTATCCTATTATTGGATTTTCGAAAAACCTACGACACAGTGGCGAGAGATTTCTTGTTTCTAGCACTAACGAAGTCCGGTTTCTCTGGGGACTTTGTGGATATGTTACGGAAGTTACACAACGATGCGCAGGCCAGATTCCTAGTCAGTAGGGAGCTCTCCGAGCCAACGGCAGTAAGGTCAGGCATCCGACAAGGTTGTCCGTTAGCACCACTGCTGTTTCTGATAGCAGAAGAGGTACTAGCACTGGCAACAACGCAAGCACCAGATGTGCGAGGAGTGTCGGCGCCTGGAGCTCCAGAAGAAGAGCATACCTTTTCAGCATTTGTGGACGATTCCACAGTTTTTCTGCAGGAGGCAGGCCAATTACCTCGCATTATGGAGATTGTGGAGCACTTTGGGGAGTTATCAGGACTACGGATGCAACCTGCAAAGAGCAAAGTTATGTTTCTCAATACAGCAGTGGAACTTCTGGAATACTGCGGAATTCCGGTCTTACAGAACGGAGACACAGTCCGGTACTTAGGATACGAAATCGGAACGAAGGATCTGGTGAATCATTATTGGGCGACTCGCATTCGGAAAATCAAGAGGAGACGGGCAACAGCGGCGCGGATGGCCACAAGTGTGGAAATGCGAGTCGTAATACTCAACGTCATCATGATACCATCCATGTTATTCACTGCAGCAGTATTTGACTTACCACAATGGGCGGAAATGGAATTACGCAACTTACAGAAACAGTTTTTGTGGAGACACTCGGTCAACACAGAAGCTAGTTGGCATAAAGTCAACCCGGGACTGTTGTTCACCCCCAAAGGAGCTGGAGGAGTGGGGTTAGTGTCGACGGCAATAGCTGTGAAGACACAACGAATGAAACTCGCCCTGTAATGGCTAATACAGCGCGAGGATAAATACTTTTGGGCGTGGAGATCCTGGACATTTAGAGGTGAAGACACCGGAGAACAGGAATGGGTTTCACCAGAAACAATAAGTAAACGGTAAAATACGTCTTAAACCTCCCATTTTCAAAAAGTATATTTAAAACTTTAGATATTAAATATTGAACTTTATAAAAATTAATCCATAAGATAAACTTATTAAAATATTAATATTTTCTGGTTAAAAATTAATTTTAATTTTAGTTCATAAGTGAAAATATTGATTTTATTTTTTAATAATAAAAATACGCAACATGAGCAAAAGTTTGAAAACACCGGGAGCACGAATGAAATCTCTACTAGGGGAATGGGTTGGACCAAATAAAGAGATGACACAAAGCGTCAAAGAACGGGCAAGCCGACGCGTCGGTTCACTCCAGCAACAAGCGATGGGCTGGTGGAATGGAGATCGACTCGAGGTAAGGCTGCACGATACGATACCCGAACATGAACGGTCACTGTCGGACGAGAACAGAGCGGTTTGGCCTGCACATTCATGGGCAAAGAATCCATGGATAGTAGATGCAAGAAGAGTAACTCTACGATCTAAATGCTTCACCAAGGTTCAAGTATGTACAATCGGGGAACTGGAAATACAACGGACCGGGGTTAAGGACTATTCCATGAAGGTGCCGTTGATGAAGGACGCGAATACTCACCACACGCTGCCGAAGCTGTGTAGATGGGCAGTGGCCATTCTGGCTGGCATCCCATCGATAGAGGTAGCAGGAGGGATGACACTTTACCCTGAGCTCACTCTGCGTCAGCCACCAGAACTGAAGCAGGAGTACCGATGGACACATGATGTAGGTGCTTATGTGATGAGAATTCAGCTACATGGGGACGTGCTAGGAGAAGGACAGATCACACGGAGGCAAGCAATCACTGGCGCCTTCATGCCGCGGAAGCGGTGACCGGAGAACTGGACGAGGATGTGTTACAGTTGATCCGAGCAGCCGGCAGAAAAGAGCTGATGTTTGAAGCTCATCTCAGCAAACACAGGATTCCATGGGCAGTACGGGACAGTGTACGAAACTGTCACGTGGAAAAAGCATTGAAGAAGCAGCCATTTCACAAGTACAAGCATGATTTAGCGAACGGAGTAGCGGACATTACAGATAAATTGGCGAAGCGAAGCGAAACGGACCAATGGTATCACAGTGTCATGCAACAAACACCGACGCAGTTATGGACTCATGGACAATCTCTTACAAAGTATCAAGTATGGGTCACGCACCGACATGCAACATGTCAGCTGAATCTGTTCTTTGAAGGACGGCAACTGGATAAAATCGATGTCGACGAACACAGCGGTGTCACAACCAGAAGGAGACTCTGGTTCATATCTTCTGGGAGTGCCCCCGCGGCTCAAGCGTGTTGGTGAAGGCTGATAAGTCAGTGGACAGGGCACCACTCGGAAGGTTGCAACACCAAGTCATTCCAAAGGTACTGCGCGTCACGAAACCCGCCCCCCTTGGTGACGACAACTCAACAGCAGCTTAGGAATAGCTTAGGGGAGGACGCAATTCACTATGAGCAAGATTGGAAACGGATATGGTGGATCCTCACCACAGTGTGTATCACCACCCTATGGATGCAGCGAAATGCGGTAGTGCATCAAGGGAAACAGATAACGATAGAAGGAGGAGAACAGGACATGTGGACGCGAGGGCTTCGACAGTTGAGAACAGTAGCTAAACACGAGCAGCGAAGACCGAGTACCAAAGTCAAAGGCACAAGACTAGTCCAGTGTATTGGGCTTATCTCTTGCGTATCAACAGAGTCACCGCAACCAGTGGGGTGCCACGATCGACCACCGGAGCCAACAGGGCAACCGGCGTTAATATCCTGGCTTAGGAAATTCCAGACATCTTGTACACATTAATTGTTAAATAGAATAGTCTGATCCTTTCTCTCTCTAAAAATGATTAGGTGCGTGTGGACGAGACGAAAAATCGTTCTTACGTCATAAAATAATCGTACCTAGGAGGAAGTGGTGAGTTCATGCAGTTGTTTTTCAAAGCTTTGAGCCGCTGATTTGATAATGATTGGATGTTTGCGATAAAAAGACGGTTACAAGGTTTTGGATCACCAATCAGCTAGCGCTAATTTATCTTTTTGGTCTTAAGTTTGAATTTTTGATTTGAAGTGGCCCGGAGTGTCTGCTGCCACAGGTGGAAAACATATGATTTGTTCTACCTGTGGCTCGACCTGTCAGATTTATGCCACTTCACGCCACAGGCGGAGAAGTTATTTTCAGCGGGGTAAAATACGGAACCTTCACAAACTTATATCATATGTGGCTGGGATGAGCGTACAGCCGGTAGAGCATTTGCAAAAGGGAGAGCAAGTTGCGCCGCAACAGCCTGCGCGTCCGCGCCTTTGACTGCTGTGAATTGGTGGCGGGAAGGGGAGGTGAGATGAGGGGGGGATACTTGCGGACGTAGTGAAGGCTCGGAAGACCGCGTGGACGAGAAGCAAGGTGTCTAGCTGCGGCCGAGAACCCGGTGGCTGTGGTGCGTGTGTTGTGCGTATGTTATGGTTAAGGTTGATGCGTACAGCGCGCTTACGTACAGGTATAAATCAAGCAAATAGAACTACTATGATACATGCTAAGATGAGCCGACTACAGGTTGCAGCTACTAAAATGCGGCAGTGTGTGCGTATGGGGGGAGGGGCTAAGCTCACGCTTGGGAGGTGTCAGACCCCTCCCTGTTAGCGGGTAGGCACCTCGTCCGGTCGCTGACGTTGGTGATCTTCAAGTACCGTTTCCGTCCAGGCCCTTTAATCACAATGGGAATCCAATGTTCTCCCCGGGTGATCCACAGCGTCTCCGATGTCTTGGGCCGCAACGGCACCTCGATGCGCTGGCCCGCATCTACCACTTCGAGCCCGTCCAAGTCAACTGCGCGAACGTGTTCGCCATACAGCGGGCGTCGTCCGGACAGCGGACTTCATCGGGCAAGCAGAGCATCCCGTCGGCCAAGTCCAAGCGGATCCCCGCCGGTACCATGAAATACATGCCGAGGATCGCGTCCTGGTCTGGCATCTCGCCGGCCCACACGTCGAACAATTACACCAGCGCTCCAGCCAAGGCGACCTTGATCTTGGTACGTCCCTTCGTTATGTACACACCTTCTCCAATACCAACACACGCTTGTCGTTGACTTTCATCTACGTAGCACCCAACCTTACGGGCAAAGGCGGCGTCCAGAATGGACACCTCAGCGCCGGAATCTAATAGTAAGTCCGCTTTTTCGTTGTTGATCTTCCCTCCCGTCTTGGCTTGCTTGAACCACTTACTGGGTGCGTGATATTTCCAGTATCCACGCATCTCCCCTGGTAGTAGATCGAGCACCATGACGGTGTCAACTTTCACGAACTCATCAGGCTTCCGAAGACTTGCAACAACACTGGTATGTTTCCCATGAAGATCATATGTATTGTCGATCAGGTTCCTCGGTTCACTAGCTTCCGATCTCTTCTCGACGTATGCATAGATGCAGAACTTGGAACGCTTGGCTCGTCCTGGCTTCCAGCCAGGCGGGCGTCCTAGTTTAACATCTTCGCGGCGCTTTCCAGCAGCACGCCGCCGTGCTTGGCTGGATCGTACCACTGACGGATCAAGTTGTAAAATTCCTCCATCTGGAACTTGCCGTCGTCGTGGATCTCGCCGCACCCACGGTATACGAAGAGACAGTGATCCGACGGGTGGCCCTTCTTGCCACAGCGCTGGCACATCAGCCGCTTCCAACAGTGTAGATCGTCGTGGCGGTGCGAGCCGAAGTGCGTGCAGTGTTGGAACGCGCCACGCCCATGCAGTCGTCGTTGGCCCGGATCGGGGTCTCGCGATGGAGATGTTTCGCCAGGCGCCGCTCGATCAGGTTCCTGTGGAGGAGGCACTTGGGTCTGCGCCTCTCCTTCAGCCGCAACCAGGTAGATCCGGCGTAGATCGCCATCCGGCTCCGATCCTCTGATACTAGAGTTGCTGTCGCTGTCCGTGGCCTTAACGACTTGCACCTTGCGCGTTGGTGCTGTGGTACAGGGTATTGTTTTTCAACCGCGGGCCAAGTCACGAACCATCGCAAGTGCCTCGCAACAAGTCTCCATGGTCTATCAGACCCGCCGACACTTATTCGACACTTCTCAAAGCGCGACAGCAGCCAGTCTAGCGTCGCCAAGCAGCCCTCGAAGGTGTCGCTGCCGAAGCAAATATCATCCACGAATGAGCGACGTTCAAAAACTGGTACCAGCGTCGACTCGTCCGGTTCTCCGTGCGCGAACATATCCTCGTCGGGGCTGTTGATCAGCTCGAGAGGGTCTGTCTCGTTGGAAGCTTCGCGGTCGACAATAAACTTCGTCTTTGTCGGATCCATATTCTCCGTCGCTGAGTAGGTCTGGTCAAGCTCGTGGCGACGGCTAGCGAAGGACTGCAGCTCAGCCGCACACATTCGCTCTGCGATCTTCTTCCAACCGCCTTTAGGTTGCACGAACCCCCCACAAGGCATTGTCAATCCTTCGCTGGTAAGTCATCGGCGCATTTTTAAACCCGAAAGCCATTCGAAGTGCCCTAGCGTACATACGAAGGTGATACCTTCCACGCGCGCCGAGTCATCATCATCGCCCAAAATCCACTGGCGGCATCAAGCGAACAGAACCAAAGGTATCCGTCTAGCTCAGTTAACAGGTCGTCCACAATAGGCATCGCATACTCCATAATCGCAGTAATGGCATTCTCGCACTTGTAATCGATGCACAGGCGAATGTCCTTCCCATTTTTCTTCATCATGACCACTATCGGCGACTCCCATGGGCTATCCGAAAACGCGATCAACACCGCCTCAAGCAGTCCTTTCAGTAACAGATATAGCTTTCGTAGGAACCGAAGGAACTCGACGCGCCTTCTGCTTGATGGGTTACTGTCCGTCGGTGTCGATATCGCAAACTACTCCATACGCCGGCGGCGGTAGAGCGTTTCCGCTCGCCAACAAAATCCCTTCGTGATTCCGTAACGTCGACACCAGGCGATTGTGGCCATCACCGCTGTGCTCATCGCTCACCACGTTGGGCGAGGTATAGTTTATCGTTGTTGGCGACGCTTCAGTCAGGTCAGGGAGGAATGCAAGTTCCCGAGCGTAGACCTCAAGCCCTGCATCGGACGCCGGATGTTCGTACACGACGTCGACTCCCTCCGCATAGTCATCCCCTTCAGCAGTCATAACCGCGATCGAGGATATATGGACCGCCTCCAAGGCTGCTACGGCGTCTAACTCATCGTCGGCCTTCGTCGTCGCCTCCGATACTTCTGGCCGATTGCGTGGGTCGTCGTCGCCCGTTGACGACGGGGTAGCCGCTGCGTTCACAGCTTCCTTTACCGTCACCCCTGATCCACACGAGTCGTCGTCGATGTTGCTCGTGCCAGCGTCGCGAAAGTTGATCGAGGCTTCGCCGGGACTTCTAGTGCCGGCACCGCCTCCGGATGGTTCGTCTTGTGCCGCACTCGACGTCCCGCGCCTTGCGCTCGGCGACTGCCAGCCTGTTGCCGCAGCCGCGCTCTTGTCGTCGTTATTGACAAAAATGTCCTCGTCGCGATACTCCGCCCGCATCCCGGTTGACTTCGAGTCATCGCTGGGTCGTCGCAGAATACAAGTAGGAGTCACGTACTGCGGTCGTTCAACCGGCGAAGGTTGGGCGGCTAACCAGCGTTCGTAGTTCTCCCGCTCGAGTTCTAGGAGTACTAGGTCTCGAGCCCCTGTGTATGCTGAAACCTGCCAGTCCCGATACTGCTGCGACGGGTGTAGCACGTAGCCGTCGCCACGGGGTAAATCACCGTGCGGAACCCACACCACAAAGATAGTGAAAGCATCACACTTCGCGTGCTTGCCCGTGACGTTGGTCAGTCGAACCCTCGCAGGCTCGCCACGACGATTCATCAGCAGTGTCGGAATTAGCTTCGCTGTCCGTCGCACCCACAACTGGTGTGTTTCTGTCGACTGGCGGTTCCTTTGCAAACGAAAGTCGACGCATTCGTGAGCGTCAATGTCCAGTGCTTCTGTGGTCCGACCGGCGACCTCGCGCCGTCCCACAGGATTTTCCTCCATCTTCTTCGACTTCAGCAGGGACAGCATAATCTCACCTGGGAGCATCGCTGTTGACCGATATAGGTCGAGGCGAACTCCTGCAGGGACATGAAATCCATGCCGAGGACTACGTCGACTCCCGCGTTATGCGGAAGCACCCACATTTCGCACTCGTATACAAGCCGTTGTTCTATGTCACTTTCACCGCAACCTGCGTTTCGTCGATAGCGAACCCTTGCCGATACCTTGAACATCTATCGTTCGTCCATGGTTTGGAATAGCTCGCAGCCGTAGTTTATTCGCAAAGCTCTCCGAGACGACGCTGACGTTCGCCCCTGTATCGAACAGGATTGTCGTTGGTGTGTCGTTGATAGCGCCCCTGACCATCGCTCGCATCCGCACGCGATGGTCGTAGCGCTGCGATGACCATCACCCCATGGATTCGCCAGCGAGTAGCTTCATCACCTTGGGTGCGCGTCGTACCGCAGGCTGTTCATTCACCATCGCGCTCGCTGCCTGGGCGTCGCCGCGTCTTCCACAAACCTCGTCATGGCCAGTTTCATTTCTGCCACCGTCGGCGAAGGTTCCGTCGTTGTAATCTCCAATTTCCGTCGTTTTCACACTCTCCAAATTCCGTCCGGCCATTCACCACTCCCGACGAAGGAAAGATAAACTTCGCCTTCACCGAGGTATGGAAGCCCGTTCGGGCCCAACCCAGTCATTGTTGGCAGGCTACCTAGTTTACATGGCTTTCTTCGACGAAGGTTCGTAGCTCCGGCGGGAGGTCGGTCTTGTCGTCCTTCGCCCGGGCGTACTTGACGAAGCCTTGAAGGTGTCAGTACTGTCCTGCGTCGTGAACTTGATTGCACAATTTGCATCGCCGATTGCAGTAGTGGGCCGAATGATTCTTCCCGCCGCATGCGGCACACGGGCCGAAGCTTTTGCGACGACTGTCGCGGTCACCGTGCCCCTAGTCTCGTCGCTCCTTGTCAAAGCTTCGTCCTTGTCGGTTTTTCCGTCGAGGGCGACGGTTCGCACGAGCATAGGTACCCTCGGCCGCGTTCCGACGCTCAGTCTCGTTCGCAACTGTCAGGCGGCCTTGGTCGTCGTCTAACGATGAGTAGCCTTCGCTGTAGCTCGAGATTGACTCCTCGCCGCTCGTCGCTGCGCTCTCACTGTTGCTCCAACTCTCGCGACGGGTAGACTGCCGGTCCAACCTCGAACTCTGTCTCCCAGATTCGTTACCCAGTCACTCTCGGCAGCATCGGCAAACGTCATCCTTGGACCGCGGCGTGTGTCGTCGCGAGAACGACCCGGTTCCCGTCGCTCGCGACAGGTATAGTCGCGACGGTCTCCACGGTCGTAATCACGCCGGTCACGACTCGACTATGACCGTCGTGACCAGCGTGATTACGACCGACGACTTCCTCGGTCTTGGTCGGTCCGCCCTTCGCTTCGACTGCGGCCATCGCTGCGCTTGTACGACTCTCCTTCGTACCTAAACTGCTGGATTGCACCTCGGGTGACGAGTCTCTCTTCCCTTTTGAGCAAGTCGTTTAGCACCGCCTCCAACTCACGAATGTCGCTTAGTCTCAGTCGCCCGAGATCGCGCATGAGCCGGTCGTCGCCGCACGTGAGAAGGAACTGCTCCACGTGGTCTTTCGCGTCACGCTGACCCTTCTCCACCTGAAGGCGAGCATTACGTGCGTAGCCGTTAAGAAGGTTGAGGTAGTCGCAGATGTGCTCCTTGCGCTCACGCGTCGCCGAATAGTAGCGCGCAGCTGGGGGCTGCTTGTACCTCGAGCAATAGTAGTCGAGGAACTCCTTGTAAAGGAGCTTCCACTTGCGACGAGTTTTCTTCGGCAGTTCCTGAACCAGTGGATAGCTCCATCGCGCAGGCTCAACTCAAACGCCGTGCACCACTCGTCCGGCGGTGTCCGAGTTCCCTTCATCTCGTAGACGAAGGTCTTCAACCACTGCATGGAGTTGTCGCTCTTGTTGCGACGACCACTAAACAGCTTGATGCGATCCAGTGGACGGTGCGACGCCAGCTCAATCCTCGAGCCTGAGTCCGCTACGCTCGCGGCGCACAACGCGTCCATCTGTCGCGATAACGCTTCCCGTGGATCCTCGTCGATCTTGTCCCAGGCATCGCTGTCGCTGTAAGACGAATCATCATCGCGCCGACTTCGTGATCCACGTCGACGCGATGCGTTGCTCGACCTTCGTGAGTTCCGCCCTTCGTACCATTCGTCGTCGTCTTCGGCGGCTAGACGTCGAGCACGACTGGCTGAACGTGGTGTCGCCATGTGCGAATCCTGGAAGTACCGGGAATCCTCACCGTTGGAGAAGACATGGCCCCGGTCGGCGTCGGCTTCGTTACCGTTCGCCGGTGTATCCGGCAGCAGGACCATGGCTGGATTCGCGATTTCAGCCGTCGCTCTGGCCACGGGTTGTCTTCACTTCGCAAGATCTTTCACCCCGAATGCAGCACGAAGCCTTTTCTTCAACTTGTGGAGGTCGGCTCCCGCTTCGGACGGTGTCCATTTCTTCAGGGACATACTCGACGGGTAGTTGCGGGTCTCCGTACCCATCGCCCGCAACAGCGACACCGTGTCATCCGCGACCTGCGTCGTACTCAGCAAGTTCACAGGGTAGAAAAACTCGTCGCGCAAGTCACTCCAGGTCGCTTGACGCACTTGGCGAGGATTGAATAGTCGAAACCAGTCCCTCGAAAACATCTTCTCGTAACACCTCGCCAGGACTTCGTTGGCCGCTGGTGTGTCGCCATTGACCGGACGGCGTACAGCAAGCGCCCCCGAGTTACGTGCAGCCTCCGGCGATAATTCATCGTCTTTCTCTTCGTCTCCCCAATCGTCGTAAGTTGCGTCCGGCCCCGCTACGACCGAAAGTCCGTCAGCTAGGCTTCGCGAGAGAGGCTTTGAAGCCCCTCTGCTTCCCGCCGACAGCACCGCCTCCTCGCGAGGCTCAGTCTTCTCCTCCGTTGGAGGTGTCGACTCCTCGCGGTCATCACCGTAGCCCAAGTCTTCGTCTGTCGCTCGCGAGCCGTCGTCGTCCGAGCCTTCGAAACTCACCGAGCGATCTCTAGTCGTCGCCGCGCTCCAACCCGTCATCCGGTTCGCTCCGCCCTTCATCGGAGTCGCTGGTATGGCAGACTTCGACTCTCTCGCCATCTTCAGTAAACTTGGGTATTTTGCTCGAATTTGCCAACGCAACGTAACAATAATAGAAGGTTACACCGATCCCGGGTCGCGGCACCTGTTGAGATGTAGGGAATCACTAATTTCTATCTATCGCTAGACACGTAGATAGCCTCTGCACACAACAATACGCCTTCCACAAGGGTCGGCGAAAATTATGGGCGAATCTGAAGGAACCAAATCCGACCCAGCACCCAGCGCCGACGCTTCCTTCGATTACCGTTAGCGTAAGTAGCGTAAGTAGGCCTCACACACAAACGTAGCAGGCACGAGCGTCGCATGTACCTCTATCTTCTCTCTCTCTCTCTCTTTAACCCCGTGGCACCAACAGCGGAAGGTTGTCTAGGCCGCCCGTCACACGAAACGGTAAGATTCTTGAACATTCTCATTGGCTGCCGAGCGGAGCGAAGGCGGCTCCGATTGGCTAAAAATATTTTGCTGCCGAGCGCAGCGAGGCGGCCCAGGACGGACACGATACTACAGTTGATGTTTAGGACTAGCCGGCCGCCGCCGCTTCGCGGCGGAGGTGACATGGTTTGTTGGAGAAAAGTTACTCACAGATCGAAGGGCTTCGTGGTAGCGCGTGCATCGAGTTCATCGCGTGGTTCGAGGTTCCGTGTACGTTCGTGGATCCAAGTACTTTGTGGTATAACGTGTATCATGCGCTTCGAGGTTTTGCGTAGGTGTGTGGATCCAAGCGCGTCGTGGTTTTACGTGCTCCGTACGCCTTCGCGTTCCGTGGCTTCCCGCGGGCGTCGTCCGCGTCTCCGTCACTGCGTGCTCGGTCTCGACTCGTGCGTCTCAATGATGCCGTAGGTCTCACGGCGCGGCTCCGTCGTCCATGACTACGCGTTATACCATGCTATCGTGCTCTGTGGTTCAATGGTTTCCGTCCGTACTCCCTTATGGTTACTTGCACTACCGTCGTGTCGTTGTCACTTCCGTAGTCCATAGTCCGCATTCGTTTAATGCCTCCCAAGGTTGCGCGTTCTTCCGTAGTTTCGTGTCGTTGGTATCGCGCTACGTGGCTCGCTATTTTTTTCCGCCCATGATCTACCGTGGCTACGTGTACCCCCGTGGTGTTGTGCCCCCCTGGTCATCTATGGTCCATGATTTCTTGCCTTAGTCCATCCCGTGGTTTCGCGCTCTCCCGTGGTGTCGAGTCCTTCCTTGGCTTCGTGTCCTTCCTTGGCTTCGTGCCCTTCCTGATTTCGCGTCCATCCGTGCTTCGTGTCATTTCGTGATTCCGTGTCGTTCCGTGCTTCGCTTCTATTCTATGTATCCCCTCCAAGTGTGTTTAATGTGTGCCACATACCATGCTGGTAAGTTCGCACCGTATTGTAAGGTTCGCACATTAAGTTCGCAAGTACAAAATAAATTGTGGCCAATGGAAAAGCGTTTATTTTTAGCCAATCAGTCCTTACGCTGGTTACGGGGATGCTTGCTGCGCTGGCGAGGCTTCCAGAGACGACGCGTGGTGGTGGGCGTGGTGGGCCCATCGCAGCGGCCACTAAGGCCGCACTTCGCTAGCGCGGATCTTGGGGCGGCTCTGGCGCTGGCGCAACTGGGCGGTGCCAGAACGCCTGGCTGTATGGGCCAGAGGCACACGCGATGCACCGGCGGGCACCCGTTCGGGCCTTGCCCAGTGCGAAGGCATCCCATGCTAAGAATTGCTAACAGCAGGCGCACCGCCGGAGCTGCATGCCGAGGCTGTCATGGTCAAACGGGGGATGCACGATGTCCGCCCGGCACGTCGGGCATATTGTTGGTAAACGTTCTATTGGCAAAGTGATTAATTATTAATAACAATTTAAATGAGAGGTTCTTTTCTTACAATATGTAATGCAAGTTTTTTTTTTATTAAATGAGAGGATTTGATTTTTACAATAAGTGCATTTTATAAATTAAATCAGAGGTTATGTTTTATTTTAACAATAAATACTAAAAAAATCTAGCCAAAACCTGGTCCAAATTTTCTTGACAGCTTCGAGGACCGGTTGAAACCCTATGTGAGCAGTGGCGTAGCCTACTAATGCAAACTAACATACGTACGCGGAGCGTGTCTCTCCGTGGCTTCCGTTTTGAAAATGGGGGCAAAATAAAATTTGAACAGTGCATTTAAGTACGAAATGTAAACCACATAAAATACTTAATTACATAATAATTATATTTGAGCCAATTGGGGCCGCCTTCGCTGCGCTCGGCAGCCAGTAGAACGGCAGTATGAGCGTCGCCTTTATTAACCGTAGCCCGTTACGGACGGACTGTCGGACAGACAGACACCACACTGCCGCTGAGTTTTAAGATTGCGTCCACGGGTCTTATATTACAAGACCCGCGGACGCAATTTATTAACCCCTTGAAACCGGAGCGCTTTCATTCCCCCCATTTACTTAAACCCTACTTATCTTAACGTGTATGTGCGGGTAAGGTTTAGTATACAAAGCTCGATATGTTAAGCTAACGTGTATGCCACCTCGTCTTTACAAAAACCTAGACCCAGATCTGTATGTCCGCCATTATCGTGTATGGTCCAAGATTTTCAGAGTTCGACATACACGTTTCGGGACTAACATGTATAAGAACTAGCAAAATAGTGCAACAATGTGTTAGAGATGCGAATGCGTTGAACAGAGCATTACACACTTTGGGCAGAAATCTAACTAACGGGAGCACATGTAACGGACAAAAAAATGGAATGTACTTGCAATACTTAAAGGTATATAAATGCAAAGAGCGAGATCAGATGCTCAGTCTGTCTCTTCCATATCAGCTCCACGGCGGCCACGCTTGCGTGGATAAGGAGAGGCTTCCCTGGACTCACCACTCGACAACGCTTCTTCCTCGTCGTTGGAGCCCTCGCCGGACGGCGCCACTGGCTTACGCGCTCGAATCTTTCGCTTGAAAGCCTTGCTAGGCAGCACGCTGCCATTCTTCCACGCTTTATGCCAGATTTCAAAGCAAGACATCGTATTCCCGTTGACTGTGTGGCTCACCTTGCCACACAAGAAGACGCGCCATGCTTTAGGCGCCTTAAAAGTGGTAGGAAGCTTGCACGCACTGCAGTATCTAGAAGAGTCCCCGCCACGCGCATTGTCGGTACCCTTCAAAAGCGAACAGACTTTGCAAGCTCGGGTACGCCTCTTCCTGCCGTTTTGGTTGTTTCCCGCCCTCCATTCGTCATTCTGAAGCGGCTGGTGCGCTGCCTGGCGCTGGCGTGCGCGAGGTAGCGCCTTTGATGGTGTAGCTTGCAGGCATTCATCGCTTAGAAGCATCTTCCAGTCGTCATAGCATAGTTGACACAGCTCCAGATGGAGCTGTTTCAGGAACGTCACATGGGGCATCTTCGGGAGATTCTCGGCGGTGTGAAGATGATATAGGCGTTGATAATGGCTAAGTCGACGAGTCCTAAGAACAGGGACTTGTAGTATTTTTTGTACTTGATACAGAGTTGAAGTGAATACCTGTAACACGTATAATACACGATAAGAACTTGTCATAACATGAACATACAGGATAGCAGTACTTACCGCTGTAGACGTAGTTGGTCGTGGACGTCCACCCCGCCCATGAAGGTTTGGTAGTCCTTCACAATACGTGGGCAGACGACCTCATGTTGCTCACCAGTCAGCTTATCGCGTCTTACAATGCGACCCACTGTAGTACTTCCACCCGATGACAACATGTAGACGGCACGGGTGTCCCACCAGCGTAGGACCTGCATACCCGGGACTTGTTTGGCTTCAGAATAGGTAAAAGAGCCTCGTTCGACGTTGGCAGGTCTGGTTTCAGGGATTTTGGGTTTGTGCGTATCTCCTTTCTTCTTTGTCGGGATGCGTTCAGTGCTCAGGCCTTGGCGATTGGTTTGCACAGGACCCACAGTGTAGAAGCCCATGGTCAAAAGTTGCATGGCCAACGGGACGGAAGTATAAAACCTATCCGTCACCACTAGGCGCATTTCGCCACTCTGTGGTGGTGAAGGACCAAATACATGTCGGAGATTGCGCATGACAGCTGCAGGGCCCGACTTGTAGTCAATCGAGCTTTCAATCCTGGCACGCTCATTTTTACCACAGTATACTTCGAAGCTGTAGGATACATGATAACAAACATGTTAGTATGTACGGTACAAGATAAGACAACTTTATAGCCAAAAAACAAAATGAGTCCTCCAAAAAGCAGCACTCGTTACTTACCAAAAACAGTATGCGATCGATGAACAGCACAACATGAATAACTTCGTCCCTCACTTGTGGGGTTTATCCTTGAGGTAGACTCGCATGCGGTTGAAAGTTGGTCTCGAAGGCAACATGGCTTCGTCGAAAGCCATTATTGGTTGCGGCGTGTATCCAGCAGCAAACCTATGATGCAATGCGTCCATCACAGGTCTCAGTTTCCTGGCACTGTCTGTAGCGGCTCGTGCGTCGCCATTGCTGCTGAAGTGTAGGTTTCTAAAGAGGTGCATAAATCCATCCCGAGCCATAAATCGACCGAAGCAACCTCGAGAAATGGCTCCTTCATCAGTCGTGCGCCAATGGTTCGCCAGCCTCTCTTTGTTGGGGACGATAGACCGCGCGATAAGAAGACCGATAAAAATACACAACTCACTTGCAGTTATGTGTTCGAATTCGATCGTTTCTTACTTGATCACAACTTTTCTTCTTGAATTCTGGATGTTTCCGCTCTCGCGCCACTTGTTTCGCATTCTGGCCCTCGACGCGCTCTTCTATCTTCTCTGTGAAGTAGTTATTGCATTCAGTAGCGATGGATCCCCAAAGCTAAGGTTGCATGTAGTAGAAGAATGAGCCTGATGGCGTAGCTGCAGCTCCCAAAGCCTTCGGCGTCGGCCCACACTCACCAGAGTATAGGTTAGGATAATCCTCAGCCATGGAACCGGCCGGTCTGAGCTCGTAAGGCTCCATCAACTAATCATACGGAGTCTCAGTAACGTGATCCGACCATCCATTGTCGCTCACGTTCTTCAGAAACTCGTCTGACACACCACCAGACGTAATTGCCCAATCCCCCAATTGCCGATATCATTTCGTTGTCAAATGCATTTCAGGCGCAATAGGCATCGACTCATCAACACTCTCCACAGACTAGGTGTCGTCATCCCAGTCTCCGTCGTCGTTTTGAGCATCGGACTCAAATACGACTAAAGCACGCGGGCCGTCGGTAGCTGTAGCACGATTGACATCCCCTGAACACACACAGCATTAGATACACGTTAGTTAAGCTAACCGTGTACATCAAACTTGTATGTACACGATAACAAACCTTCCGTATCACTTGCTGACTCACACAGATCTTCGTCGCTTGCCATTTCCACCCCAGCGGCTGTTTGATCATCGGCTACAACATCAGACTCACTGGGAGGTTCGTCGTGGCCCACGACTTCTTCAAAGTCTGCCTCGAGGTTGTGTGGTATCACCGATCGAGATCCTACACGATAACATCAATGTACATGATTGGTACCCATGTTACCTTGTGTAATACAACATTGCCGAACCAGTAGACTGCAGATTGCTTTCAACGCGGGTTGAAACATGCGGCAATGCTTCGTGCATCTCGCTGTCTCCGGAGGCTGCTTCTGGGTCTTGAACGGCTCCTTCTCGCTCTGTAGACACACAAACGTACGATACAGGATTAGCCCGACTCCAACCATGTATCATATATGCTAAATGAGCACACCTTCTTCTTTGCTGTTGATGCGAGGGCCTGTCAGTAGCGTATAGGATTAGCAAAGCTGTACACGTGAACAATACAAGTTAGACACGCGCACCTTCATCATCACTTTCAGTGTTATGATCTGGCGGTAGCTGGGGTGTCGTTGGGCTGATCGGAGAGGGAGACGGACTAGGTGAGGACTCGGCGAGAGCCCGTAGCGCATCTGAACAACTCAGACCGTCAAAAGGATGTTTCACAGACTCGTTTTAGTTTGATCACACACCAAGGTCGATCCGGTCCAAGTACCGCATCACTTCTTCTTCCCCGACGAATACATCCTGCCCGCGCACTCCATTCTTCGTTTTTCCTGGCCTGACGCACGTGTGCATGTTGGAGAGGCCTGTCGGGAGCTTTGACGTCCATCCGTCCTTTTTGAGCTCGCGCCAGCGCGCACGGAAAGCCATTTGTGTGCTGGCCGGAGTTTCTGAAAGGTTGAGTCAGTGGGTGGCTGGCATTTTTCACCTCTAATATTATATCTTTGATCACCGGTACCTCTCATTTGTTATATGATTCGGTTATGTACCAAAGGATCGTGCTTTGTTCGGAAAGTGGTACATTCCGGGAAGATTAGAGCTTTATGCCTACCCCTCGTTGATTTGAAGTTTGTAAGATCCAATACAAAAACCAAGTATACATTTTTTTACGTGTACGGTCCACGTTAAGAAAAATTTCGTATCGTGTATGGTCCAGGCTCCCGGTTTCAAGGGGTTAATACCGGTACCAATAATAAACAAATCTAGACCAGGTCACACATGGCCGGAGTGACCTTGAAATCGTTTCTCTCAGCACACCGCGGTCCAGCAGAAGTCTCGTATTTTCGCTTTACGGTTGAATACTGAACGAGCTTGTAGACAAGCCCCGTGAGCTGCTTGTCACAGAAATGTAGGAGTTCGCATGCAAGCTGTCCAGATATTCTATTGTAGCACAAATATGAGCAGACTTCAGGTATTAATACCTTCACTTCTTGGCTGAGCAATCGACGCGGAGCAGGAGTAGGTCTGCGGCATAGACTCAAGGCGGTGTGCAGTCAACCTGCGAGCCGATGCATGCACCCCATTCTTCATTCAACGCTGGATAGGCGACGGTCAATTAGAATATTCTTGTCAAACGCGCGTTTTCTTGTGGCACCGCACATAACGTCGTACCATCATCAGTTCCAATTCGTAACAGCAGCAAACCTTTCACATCCTATATTCTAGAAATCCAAATGGCTTCTATTCCCCCTTCAATTCCCAATGACCTGTATATTTGCATTAATATAATGGATATCCATATCTGGGTGGCTAGCAGAGACACGCAAAAACCCAAGCAGAAACCAGAGTGTGAGGCTGAAACTCACATTTCGATTTGCCCCCAACATCTCAAACAACAATGGAACTTGTCAGGCGTAGTGCCAACCCCCATCTCTTATCAGGCGTGCTATCTGCGGCCGCCAAGACTGCCGTGGCACGTCATGGCGCTGCACTGCTGCACATGGACGCTTTTCGCGCGAACTTCGAGACCAAAAACGCCATCTCAATGGATGAGGTCCGCGAAATTGCCCACAACGACCCCACGCCCATGTCCCTCCAGCAGATGCGCACGTTCGCCGACGGTAGCATGAAGCTGCGTCTCGTGTCGGCTAAATTCGTGCACAAGGAGTTGCAGTCGAGATACGCACGAGCCATCATGGAGCTGTCCGATTTGCCTGTAGGTCTGAGCGAGACCACGTCCGTGCGCCACGCTATCAACTTCTACCGTTACGAACTGCAAAGCATCAACCGGATGAAGTCGCCCACGAACGCCGCAGAGGATCAAGTATTCACAGAGAAGATCCGCATCGCAAAGGAACGTGGCTCGAACATCGTACCGCTTATCTGTTACGGGCTCCAGGAACTCAAAACCACGGATCTAGGACAGAGCGCTCTGCAGTTGGAAAGCGTGCAGGAGGATATCAAGGACCGATTGGACAAGTTCTTCCTTGACCGCATTGGTATTCGTATGATCATTGGCCACCACGTCGAGTCTCTGGAGCACACTGGCGGTCGTGTGCATCTAATTAATGCAGAGCAGGTCGTCCGTGACGCGTGCGAACAAGCACGGAGGCTATGCGTCCAATATTGCGGTGTGGCGCCTCCCGTCCAGATCCGCGCGACTCCCAGCGCCAATATGCCTTTCATGTATGTTGAGTCACACCTACATCACATGGTCTTCGAGTTGGTCAAGAACTCGATGCGTGCCACCGTCGAGCACCACCGCTCTCGGTCTCAGCTTCCATCCCGAGGCAAAGTGAACCGCTGCGAGCGTGTAATGAACCCGAAGAGCTCGTCGCTGGACTTTTACATCCCAGCCGTCGAGGAGGTAGCGGGAGTCAAGATTTATCCTGATGTGAGCAAATACCGATCAAGTGATGAGCTTCCACCTGTGGAGATTGTGATCTATCAGGGCAATGAAGACATGACCGTCAAGGTTAGTGACGAGGGTGGAGGTGTTCCACGTAGTCGCTGGAACAAGATGTGGCACTACGACTACACCACGAGTCCATTGTGTCCGCCTATCAACTCGGACAACTACCCGACTTGCGGCGAACACTTTAGTGGCGGCGGCTACGGTATGCCGATGGCAAGATTGTTCGCTCACTACTTTGGTGGTGAGGTGGTTCTCAGCTCACAGGAGGGCTGCGGTTCAACGGCGTTCATCCAGGCACATCGTCTAGGAACGAACATGGAGATGGTCCCTCGTTGGAAGAGAATGCAGCCGTCAACAGCACCTCCTCACTGGCAGATTCACCGTTCAAAGCCATAGATAGAGCTTGACGAATCGCCAGTAGAATGCGTTCACTTCTTATTTTATTATCAATGGACAAGTATTTTTAAGTACACTATTACCGGTAAGCCAAATGGAGTTGTTACCTTTCAATTTTTCAGATCTAAAGCCTCGCCATTATTCTCTCTAAAAAATTCTGCTCGTCTTACACTTGTAGATGATCTTATCCCTGGTTTAGCCTTAAATAACTTCAATGTACCTCAGTACCTCAACGAAAAAAAAGAAGGCTGTCCATCCTGCTCCAGCCTTATTGAAGCAGTGATCTTCTTGAATGGATAATATCCATTAGCGTATATTGAATGATTATCATCCCTTTTTCGTAGGGGGTCCGAGACCCGGTCTCTGTGACGCTAAAGTCAGCCATCGGACGCGACGTTGATAACTAGAATTTAGTTTTTGTCCAATCAAGTGTTTGCGTATTTGTAGCACAGTAATAGGCTACCTGTAGAGTTCACGGGCCAATTTCCGCTACATGAATACCAATTACAACTTCGATTCGCTCAACTTTCTTGAACTTTATAAGTAGTGTACTAGATGTCCACCACCAGCGCACTGACTAGGATGCAAGTTTTGCTTTCATGTGTAGATATGTACCTCAATCTACCGTCGTTAATATTATACTTCGAAGTACTAGATCTCTGACGACACTGCTCACGCCACTTGATCACGTGTATCCTACGTTGTAGTTGTCCTCGTCGACGCAGTGAAGTACATGCAGGATACACAATGACGAGCTCAAATTAATGCAGCCCTCATTCACGCAATACAAGAGCTGTCACTATCGTGGGTCGTGAGGTCGGATGTCACCTTCAGCTCGGAGTCCTCCGCCGGCGCGTACGTCTTGACGTTCTAGTTGACGTTGGCAATCATAGACAGCGCGTCCATAATGCTGTCGACAGCAAATCCAGCCTGCATCGTGAGCATGGTCATGGCTCATAGCACTAATACATCCGCGCAGCTTCGTTTAACACCTTGGTCGCCCACATTGAGCTGGCCGAGTACTTGTAATCATCCAGACCACGATCATCCCGAGGGGACCAGACCATATCGGTCAAAAACCTACCCTCACTAAGATGAGCCACGGAACATGGTGCCCATGGAGGTAATCTTGAGCATTTTGTATAGCACCAGGTTCAGGTCCGAGTCGAACGGGGTCGAGTCGATCAACACGTCGCCGACCACCTGGCGAAGCAGCGCTCATGGGCAGTTTAACGCTTGCCGATCTCGTAGACCAGCTTCATGTGCTCCGGGTGCAGTAGCAACGCGTGGTCTCTCTGATCATGGTAAGAAATTGGTGCTCTCACCCAGGTCGCAGCATTGATGGACCACTTGTTCAGCTTGCAGCCCTGCTTGGAATCTCAACGCTGGACGGAGTTAAAGTTCAGATTGGCCGTCCCTGTGTCGTGGATACAGCTCGAGGCAGCACCACCGCCCAATACCGATATTGCCACGTGCCGCCGATCTTGACCACCCATGAGCGCCCTTAGCAGTGCTAAGTTAGCACAGTGATGTCCACTTGGCAAGACCGGCCGATAACATGATCGACTTGGTGTGCTCACTCGCCGGGAGGAGCACCATACCGAACAATTGGGCAAAGCCTCTCACGATGGGCTAACCAAACTTGTTACCGTAGCCCGATGTATCAATAGAAGCCTGGACAAGAATGACATGCGGGTCACCCGCCTGGCGGTCCTATGCGCGTACCTAAGGTGTGCTCGCATTCACCTCCGGTGCACCCACTGCTTTCAATACATGTTATCACACCACTCCGTGGCCCCATACACGGTTGCTCTTGGCACACTTTCCCGTCATTCCGTGGGCAGCTTGCCAAACGCCGCTTGTTTAGTGCTGGTGGTGGTGCGGTACACCACCCAAACCATAGTTAGCCAATGAGAACATCTAAGTCCCGGGGACTGATAACTCGACTATCTGACCTATTGGACAGGTGATAACCCTGATTATTTCTCATTTTGACTGAGGTCCTGTCAGGACCAGGTCCGGACCTGGGTTATGATAATATACGATAATAGTCGTATACTTCAAGAATTATATCTAACGTTATCGAAGACCTGAACACATTTTTGCTCGCAGAATCTGGCCGACATTTTTTCGCAAGCCGCCCCTACCATGTAGTGAATCGACCCTAGAGCTATCCGCTGCATCGTGTAATCGCTTCGTTAGTGCAACTTGGCTGTCTACTTCCGATCAAGTTGTCTTATCCTGTTGCTGCTGAATTCCTCGAAGCGATTGCCCCCCCCCCCCCCCCCCCCCCCAGGCACCGTAAATACAACCGGGGCTTAGCAGTGATTACCTCGGGAAATGATTACCGGAAGTCTGATACGGTGCCACAGGCTTTCGGCATCTATTATATTATAACTAGGGCTGATGCGGAGTCTTTTTTTTTTTGGAACAAGGTTATCACTTAACTAGAGCTAACGACAACCTATGACATTTTCGGCATTGTCGGCGAGCGTCCCGAATCCACTCACCCCCCCTTGTGGTGTACTAGACACACAAGGCCGCCCCAGCACCTTATGGCGTTGGGACCACGACTCTCGAAAAGCTCTCGTCGCTGTTCCCCTGCAACCAGTGACCTACATCATTGGGAGCATTCGCATACACTACAGACCAACGCTCGGTGGAACCACTATCGTGCGCTGGGCGGACTTGGACACTTCGGCAACCTTCATGGCCATATTGGCCAACCCATCGGCCATTTTGTTGTAGGTCCGGTAGTGGTGCTGCTATGAGAGCACCATCAGCTGTGCTGCTAGGGTCTGACATTGAAAATATGTGTTCCTGAGATAAGGCGCGCGAGGAGGCACCCTGAGGTGGTGCTGCCTGAGTACCAGTTGACTGTCGCCGATAACATGTATGGGCGTCCATCCTGCCACGAGACAGGCGCGGATCCCCGTTAAGAGCCCTAGTAATTCCGCCAAGTTATTGGTTATGCCGGAGGAGCCGTAGGCCATGCTGCCCACCCAGCAAACCTGCAGGCTCGCTACCTCCACGCCGACACGCACTACCACAGCTCCGCTGCTGCCGGGGCCGGGGTTGCCCCTGGACCCCCCGTCGAAAAAGAGCAGGAACCTGGACTGATGCGACTGTACCAACCCAGGTGGAGTCGCACAGTGATCCCGTAGTGCCGCCGTCATGACACGAGCAACGCAGTCGTAAAGTTTGGAGGCACCCGTCCGCCGAAGGTGATGCTGGACTGTAGCATACCCGACCGCCAATCTGGCTACCGTAACAGTGTTGTGGGCGTCAAAGTAGGCCACCCACCACCGCCAGACACCATGGGTAAAGTGCCGCACCTACCCTCCAGCTACCGTCGGCAACGTCAGTAAGGACCGGTGTAAGGTCATCGAAGTCCTGGCTGGAGAGATCGGGGTACATCGAGGACACGAGGGACCATAGTCCCTCCGGGATCCGGGGCAGTGTGAGCCCAAACAACGCTGAGATAAGGGCGTCTGGGGATTGGCTGCCGAGTCGCCATCGTCGTAGCACCACGTGGCGCAGCAGTTCCGCGGCTGGGCAAGACCAGAAAACATGGAAGAGGTCGACATCTCTGGGCCCCCGGCACTCCGAATGGGGACAGCCAGGTATGCCCTGGGACAAATCATACATCGAGAAGGCGTGGTGCTTGATCCGGAATAATAGCTGCTCCACCCACGGACCCAGCCCGACAATGCGACGGAGGCACCTCCACTCCAGAGCGGTGAGGCCTGCGACTACTTGGGGTTCGCTCGGCTCCAACGCGTCAGACGGCGTGTCGCACTGGCCTGGCCCCGGCGTCTCGATCCCGCGGCCGCTGTCGCCAGGAAGTTCTGCCTGGCGCGCCACCAGTGACGGTGGTCTTGGCGTAAACAAACTAACCTGCTCACGCGTGGGAGAGGGTGAACGGTCGCGATGCGTGCGACCGTACTCAAGGAAGCCACAACGAGCTGGGTCAGTTGACCATGGCTGTGTATCTGTCCGCCACTCCCTCAACTCCCGGAGTCTGCTTTAATCCACGCCGAGGGGGGCGCGTCGAACCCTAGTTCCACCGAGACTGGGAGGTCGGTCGGTGCTGCGGTAAAGCGGACTTCGGCACTGTGCAGGGTCGCATCCTAAAGCCTCGGGAAGTTGGTGACGAGCACAACCAAATAACGCTCCAGCTGCTTGAGGGTGGCAGGTGAGCGGCGTCCACGGGGGCAAAGCAGTGTGCATTCCAGCCTGCCGCCACTGACCTTGCGCCAGTGTAGAAAGTCTCGCAGTAGAACACCGAGGCGGGAGATGGACCCGAACTCCCTACCATCCACGTAGCGACCGGCCATGCCGTCGTACAGGCGTAGCGCTGAGAGAGCCGCGTATGGTAACCATTCTGTTGAAAGGGGCCCGACACGGTTGGCTTCCTCTCGGATAAATAATTGCCAAGACGAGGTGGCACGAAGCCGAGACCCGTCGACACAGAATCGGCTGCCATTCGACGTCCAGTGGAAGGAGATCATCCCAAAGGGCTGAGCCAAGTGGTATAGACACCGGATCATGGAGATCGGTAACACCAACGGGACGAACGACCTACGACCGCTCCCGCCATCGCCAGCAATTCCCCACGTAGGTCAGGCACCGCCAGACCGCCTGTGGCCCGTGGCAAAGCCGCCAGATCTGCATCCAACCAGGCTCTGGAGCCCGGGACGTCCGACGCGAACACACCATGCCATACGAAGTTTCTGATCCTTTTGGAGACTCGAATGACTGTGCTAAGGCACGGCCATGCGTGCTGGCCGACATAGAGCAGTTTTGGGATAATGACGGCCGCGGCAATGACACTGCGATGGTTTACCGTGAGCGTTTTGCAGCTGGCAATGGCCAGACGCACGACGAGCTGCTTCTCCGCCACCGCCCATGAACACTCGGGGTCCGGTTTGCTGCTCACGTGTATCCTCAGATAGCGACCATGCGACTCGGCCGATTGAAGCTGAAGCGGCTTCGGTAAGCAGGGCTCGGTTACAGGCCCATCGGGGTGCAAAGCCACAATCATGTTTTTTGCGTGGTTTAGGTCAAGGCCGAATGCATCGGTGACCTCAAGCAATTGCGGGATGTAAGCCGACGACTCCAAGTACGTTGCAGTATCGTCTGCGAATCCCGCCATATTCACCTCGACGACACCTCCAGCCGAGCGAAGATGAACCCCCGGTAGATATCCAGTTCCTGGTAGAGAGCCTCCAGCGCCAGGATGGAGAGAAGCGGGGCCAGCGGGCATCCTTCTGAATTCCGCTGGTCACGCGAATCTTGCGGGAGCGAAAGCCGCTCGCGACAAAGCGTGCTGAAGTGCCTTCATGAAGGAGAGCGACCGATCTGATGAACTGGGCTGGATACCCATGGCGGTGTTGCGCGTGTAGAAGGAAGTCCCGCGAAAGTGAGTCGTACGTCTTCATGAAATCTAGGATTAGTACCATCGCGTCCTGTTGAGTGTCATCGGCCTCAATAAAACTCTGCGCCACCTCGAAAAGATGTAGCGTTTCATGTATCGTGCGTCCAGGCACGAAACCATTTTGATTCGGGTGAATTCGAGACGCCAAAGTCTTGCGAACACGCTTGGTCAAGATCCTCGAGAGTATCTTGTTGTCCGTGTTCAACAGGGCAATGGGCCGGTAGTTGAGTGCGTCGCGAAGGTCCCCACTCTTCTTGAGACAGAAGATGTCTGCCTCGAGAAAAGATGGGGGGGAACCCTCCGAATACCAGCGATTCAGCATAATGGTGAAAATGGGTATGAGCTGATCGGCATACGCCCTGTACCATTCATTCCCCCCAAAATCGGGCCCCGTTGCCTTACCCGCCTTACAGTCCGCAAACGCAGCCGCTACCTCCTCGTCGAAGATTACTGCGACCACAGCCTGCTGTTCCAGGGAAGGTTCCATCACTTGAGGAATCCAGACCGCTACATCTTCCTGGGTCTCCGGCCGCCGTACCGACTGCTGTAAGATAGGGGACCACGCGTCCGCAAAAATGTCTGCCTGTGCGTGGATGTCCCTGTTCGGGCTGCCCCGCACTGGGTCCAGCCGACGCACAGTGTTGTCCTGGAACTTGTTCAACGCTCGACGAAACATTGACCGGGTGTATTTTTTCCATCCCAGTAGCTGGATGCTGTGAACAAACATTGTTGACGCCGGGAGGAACGGGCCTGTTGGCAGTCAGCAATCGCTCGGCGCAGGCGAGCTGCTGGGGTGGCTCCCACACCGTCCTCCAATTCAAGAGCGGCTAGCCCATCCGTGATGGCGTCGACAGTGGCTGGGTCCCCAGCAAGCTGACCCTGGAGCCGGGCTTGTTGGGCATTGAGCCACCGGAAACGCTGCCGGGTGTTGTTGCGCAGCCGGTGTCACAGGTCCCGTATCTCTACCCGAGTAGCTGCCGCCAGTTCCTATTTGAAAGATTCCCATTTTTCCGCCGTCGCTTGTGCTGAGATGAGGGGCGAGGAGATGACTTGGTGGAATTGAGCGATCATCCCCAGGAGCCTGGACCGGACAGCAGTCGTGGCAAACTCCGGTACCGGGTGAAGACGTTGCGTCCGTTTGGTTCAGATCGGGTCACCTGGGGTCTGTAAGTGAAGAAATGCACCGAGATGGTCCGCACAAACGCGCTTGCGTCTCCCACCCAGCAACCCAAGGGACCAAAGCCGGCGTCAGGTACCACCGATCCAGCCTTGACGATGCTTCTCCTCATCCGGGCACCAAATAATGGTACGTGTGGATATTGGCATGGTGGGTGGCCAGTACGGTGGTGTCCCACCGGTCCGGCCGAGCTGACGCGACAGGGTCCAGGAGGTCCCAGCCGTCGAGGAGATCGCGGAGAGCTGGGGAATCGTGGGCGCCTACCGTGGTCTTATAGCTGCGATCGGCTACGGTTTCAAGTGTGCAATTGAAATCGCCGCCAACGGCAATTGGCATATCCGTGGGGAGGTCAACGTCGCACAAAGTGCGGAAGAATTGTTCCCTCTGGGCCCGACGATGCGGGGTATACACATTCAACCCCAGCACGGGTTGCCCGTAGAGCATTCCCTGGACGGCCATAAAACGGGGGCTCCAGTATCGTTCCAGGCCCCCTTGAAAGCGCCATAAGGATTGACCAGAATGGCCACACCCCCTTTCGCGGCCGACGCCGGGGACCAGGATGAGTACACACAAGTGCCAGGACCCGTTCTGAACCCGCAGCCAGCAGCGTGGTGGTCGGCATAGCGCTGCGTATCCGTAGGTCCCGCGTGAGTTTCTTGCAGTAACTGAATGGCAATCTTCCCCTGCGACGGCGACGCCCGTAGAGACCGGAACCACGCGTCACGGTCTGCTGCTCCCCGCCCAAAACCGATCACATTGTGTGACAAGAAGCACACGGTGTCCTGGTCCTGGTGCACAAGACCTGTACGAGATCTGCCAGGTCGGGACATCCCTTCCGCCTCTGCACTGCGGCGAGCCCTGACGATACGTTTACGACCATTCCGGAACCCACGGCGGGTGTTGTTCACATGCTGCTCCCGCGTGACATCCGGGAAAAAAATCGCCCAGATACCGCTGCCTCGTTGTCTGGCGCCGTGGCTGCTCTGTTGATGTACGCGGCGGCCGCGTACGAGGGACCCCTCCACTGTCCCCTCTGTGCCTCGGCCAAGGCAATTCTTGCTGGTGGCACACAGCACGCCGTCCAAGAGGGGCGGGGTAGAGCAGACGGATACAGCTTCGTGTCCGACCGCTCTGCACGGGTGAGGCCTACTGGAAGGTAGGCTGCCGCGCTTTAGTCACCTACCACCACGCCGCGTCCTATGTCTCCAATAACCGGGTAAGCAGTTGCCCAGTATCCGATCGAGCTTGTCTGCGCACGACCCATGGAAGTCCCCCACCAGGATCTAATGATGAAGGGAAGGATATGGAGGATTTGCCACACCGGGGTTGGAATTCCCGCTGGTCTCGCCCTTGAGCAGGGGCGTGGAAGCCATTGTGTGATCCGTTCCCTCCGATCGAGGTCCCCCATAACTTGGGGTTGTATGGGTCGCTCTTGCTGATCGGTTTCCCTAATTCACTGGGAACAGAATAGCCGAAGCTGCCCCGGACGCATTGGGTCCGACGCTAGACGCTGGATGAACTCGCGCTGTGCTTTATAAACCTCCCCCCCCCACCCCACTGTTCGATACACTCAAGGGGAACCTGCCGCGCTGCCAATTCCGGGTAAGGAAGGGTGCCGAACACGGCGCGGACCGGGTCACCGACTCCAGCAAAACGGGCCAAGAGGTCGGGAAGAGTAGGCATACCGCCCACCTGGTGTGACTCTAAGAAAGTCATACTCTCCCTCGTCCACCACTACGAGTAGACTGCAGAGTTTTCCGGCATTGCGACCTGAAGCTTGACTGACTGAGCAGGTGTGAGGGCGTCCGTGTTAGGCGCGGTTACTAAATTCCCAGTAGCCACCTTCGTCCACTCCCCGCCGTGATGGTGGGCGTACCCGGGTGGGGGCACGCCATAGGCCCACCTCGGGTACGACAACTGCACCGATCGCGCAGTCGTCAAAGCCGGCCGCAAGGTAGGTGAGCTGTTCCTCGTCCTGCATGATGACCTCCATGTGGTTACCGTCGTAGTCCCCAGTGTCTAGAATAGGCCAGCCGACACGCAGATGGACCACATCCAGCTTTGTAGTATTGTGAGACATCGGTGGAGGAGGAGGTTGGTGTCCTCCGAGTCGTCGAGGAGGTCCACACACTGACCTGCTGCCCGGACAGAGAAGCCGACTTGGTCCCGGGAGCCTGACTGGGTCCGCACCACTTCCACCCCCTGTGGGGGAGACAGGCAGTCCAATAGCTACTCGTACTGGGAGAGGATCTCGCCTGCGTAGACCGGGTCGCCCTCCGCGTGACATTGGAGGAAAAGCTCGCCATGTTGAACGCCGAAGAAGTGGCTTTCGTGGTGCTTGAGCAGCAACATCGCAGGGAGGACGTGCAGCCTACCACACACTTTGAGGTAATCTGAGGTCTCAGAGTCGGGGATGGCGGTGCAAGTCCCGGATTCATGGAGCGAGGTGTCGTCGACTCCCTCCGTCGGGATTGTGTACTCACGGTAGCTGTAGACTTGCATGTGGGCATCCCCCTGGGGTCCACGTCGAGGACCAGCAAAGGTTGGCGGAGGTATTGGGCGTACGCCCGGAGAACATGCGGAGAGACCCAATGCGTGCTGGGGATCCCAGTGGCCACCAGCCTGTTCCGTTCGAGTAGGAAGTGCTGGAAGAGCAGGGCTTCTGCAAGACCTCGGGTGGCAGGTAGGTCACCCTTTGGATACAGTCTGGTTAATTCGGCGACGGGGTCGACAAGCCCGAGAGCGGAATCGGTGCGGAGGTTGGCGAGGAGGAGGGTGTACATGGCGCGTTTGTGGAGATTCACATCCCTGGTCACGGAGGCCGAGAGTTGGAGTTGGCCGTCCGTGTGGTTGGTCACCGTCGTGTAGAGTTCAAGGATAGCACACTGCCCGTTGTCCGGTACTGACACCTCCCGGCCTTTAAACTATGAGAGCCAATAGGCCACCTGGGTGGGGTTTCGAGCTGGTGCTATGGTAGCTACATACTCCACTTCATCCTCCGGCGAGGGAATGTGCTCACCACTGGACAAGAAGGAGGCCTCTGGGTGCTGGTACTGTTGAGCTAGTTCGTCTGACCTGAGGTCCGACGAGGACGACGCCAGGGAGTAGGGTACGTCAGGCCCCGGTGTCGGTGCCCGTTCTGGGGAATGTATGGGAGCCGAGGACTCCACGTAGCTGGACACGACCGACCCGCCAGTGGACGCCGATTTAGGAAAACTCACGCCCGAAGATTCGAGTGCTGAAGCATCAGCTTCTCCCGCTGCCCATGATGACGCAGGATGGTAGAGAGGGGCGCGATGGGCTCCTGGGGCAGGATGCTGGTCAGCTCCTGTGGATCCACACATGCCGGCCACCACCACGTCAGGTGAAGAAATAGGAGGGTCAAAGCAGGACTGCGGGAAAGCATAGGCAGCTTCCTCTGTGTCCGCGGCGGCGTCACTCACGTCCCCGCCATTGCTGATGTCCACGTCAGACTCCCCATCCGCCGACTTCATGTCTTCGTCCATTATGACCGAGAAGCGTCGGTAGGTACATGTCGGATCGCCAGGTGCGGGTTCCCCTTGGGGGTCCCGTGCGAACCAGACGAGATCATCGTCGACAGCTGGCTGTGCCACCAGCACTGCAGTCTAGGCGCTGCAGCATTCATAATGGAATGGCGTGCTTGAACTTGGCCTCGTATGGAGTAATCAATACGACTTCCTGGACTGCCAGGATGGCAGGCAAGGACGTAGGAATAGTTCCGTATCAAATAAGCAACCTAACGAGCAATACACGTTGTCGTTGGTGGGAGTTCCAGCTCCCAAAATCTACTGTCTTGATGCTGTAAGCCATCGCAAAGTTAACTTTAGTCCGAGGGCTACGGATAAGACGAGGAATCAAGGTGCTCGGCTTCCGGAGGCAGTAGTGCTGCGCAGTGTCAAGGCCAGAAGCCCTCGGCGGCGATTCTGCTTGCTGGAGAAAGACTTGTTTAGCGCCGAGGCGTATCAAGTGTGGTGAGCGTTGGAGTGAGTGCTCGTGTGAAGTAGCTGATTCAGAGGCTGAGCGTAGACCCGTGGTGTTACGGACTGACCCCAGGAGATTCTTTACGGGGAGGTCTTCTTTTTCTTTTTGGACGAGAACACTTTGATAGCTGAGGACTATTGTACTGGCGAGATGAAATGATACACCAAATTTAGGAGCCGTTATCGGATCCTCTACTGGGTAATATTCGAAAAGGAAGCCAGCATTCGAAAGATCTTTGTTTGCTCGTTAAAGTAAGCTCAACCACTTCTTTTATACCGCCTTCAATGAAAAAATATATTTAAAGGAAAACCGTGCCTCCCACAATGACCAAAATCGATCGGGGCTATGTATCACCCGGCTGTTTCCCGTTGGGCCTTTACGGTAAAATATCGAAACTGCATAATCGAATAAAGCGGATAACTTCGGATATTATATATTCTTATAAGGCTATCTCGTACTCTTCGAAGTGACTGCTGTCCGTTTCACCCGTACTGTTGTTACTGACGGTCTGTTCGGTGGGTTCATTGGCGAAATCCTGCAGCTCTTTGATCGTAGGCGTTGGCGTTACGGTCGGTGGTAGCTGCTGCTCCATGTATGCTACATCCTGCTTCCTCGCCTTCTTGGACGCGCCAAGCCACTGACGCTTTGTTATGGCCTGTAGACCCGCCGTGATCTACATGCCCAAATCGGCTACTGACGTCGCTGGATCCATGGTAAGCCTGTTTTTTAAGCCCCCCCAAATCAATTCTATTGGTTGCAGCTCAGGATGATAGGGGGCGTGTACAAGACTTCGTGGCCATAGTGATGGGCCATCGAGACAGCACAGTACGTCGTCGGCGGTTTAGTGTAACGGGGTTACACGATGGGGCGCACACATGGGTACGGCATACCCGGAGAGTTAACATACTCTCAGTACATTGTGTGCAGAATTAACGGTGGGCTAAGTACATAGGCTGAGGGCCACACGTTATGCATCTGATTAGGTTTAGCTATGAAAGATAGTTAGATATAGATAGCAGCTTGGCTGCAATAAAGTTAAATAAAACATTTCGGATTTTGAAGTATAAAAATTATTTGTGTTCTTAATAACTTTTAGCCCTGGTTATTGGTCTGTACGTGTCCTTCGGATAAGGAACTTAGTTTTAGTGACTCATGGAGTCGGACGTCTTCCTCTGACGCGAAAGCTACGGGCAGTCCCGCTGCACTTGGTAGCATTACAGTCAATCCCGCACCTGAGTCGATTGACGGTATCCTCTTCGAGGATGGAACACCCAGTGATCGCGAATATGCCCCCGGTGCAGCAAGACGCGCTTAATAAGCTTATGTCCTTGCTTGACACGGAGGGCGTGGCTTAGCTTGTGTCGCAAGGCCCAGAGGCGGTGACCGCCAGGCTGGGATCGTTCTTCCGTTACGAGAACGCGCTTTTGGAGCATGTCTAAGAGAAGATGAGCGCCGCAACAGCGGCGGCGGCGGTGACGCGTGACGGGCTGGTGAGCGTGAAGACCGTCGAGGGGAAGGATGGAGAGAATTTCCTTCACTGGACCCGTGAGGTCGAGATGGCCATGGGATCGACTCTGCTCCAGTCTGAGCAACAGCGCGTCGCGTTGGCTATCTCCAAACTTGGAGGTCGCGCTCGCGAGTGGGCACTGACGTGCGGTATGTCGGTGGACACTGCGTTTCCCACTTGGGCTCAGCTGAAGCAGCAAATGTCGCGCGTGTTCGCGCCGCCTAATCAGCCGTACCGTGTTCGGACGAAGTTCCTTGCCGCCCGACAGGGCAAGAAGGAATTACTGGACTATGTCCAAGAGTTAAGAACTCTGATCGCCGGAATGGCGGCGGACCCTCTTCCGGAACTGGCCACAGTGACAGTGTTCACGGAGGGACTCTGAGTGAGCGCAGCTCGAACGGAAGTATTCCGTGTACACCCAAACGCTTTTGAAGAGACGGTAAACGTGGCATTGAATGCCGAAAACATCTTCAGGTCGGCCCGACCTGGTTGGAGCGCTGGTAGCGTGAGCTCTTCGAGCGGTCCGGAACCGATGAACCTCAGCTATGCTGAAGATGAAGACGGGAGCTTCTTGCTGCGGAACAGTGTACCGGCATCCGCCGATGCTTTGTGTGCATGAGCACCAAGCATCTGAGGGCACAATGCCCTCTGCGCTTCAAGCGCCAGGCTCCGGCGAGCCAACCCTCCGGGTCATCGCCGGGACACGGCGACTCCCAGTAGGCGCGGGGCAGCCTACAGGGGGAGAACTGGGTTCTGTTGTGTATCGAGGAGGTAGAGGACAACGGCTGGGCTCTCTCACGAGAAGAGTGTTTGCAAGCCGGGCTTGCTGGTCGTTCAAGCGAACGTGAAGGGCTTTGCGAAGCCTTGATTGACTCGGGAGCCTCGGGCAACTATGCCCGTCGCTGCACCCTGGAAGGGAGTCAGCTGTATGCTGAGGCACTGGAAGTGCGAACACGAGATGGAATCTCAGTCCGTCTGGCGACGGGGACACCTGTAACTGTGTTGAAGGTCAACGTTGACCTTAATGTGAAGTTCTTAGACTTCGATAGCGTGGAACGCTGTTTGGGCTTAGACCTGGATTCGAGGTATGACCTCATCCTTGGCATGGCATGGCTCGAGCGTCATGAGCCATGGATCGACTGGAAGTCGAAAACACTGGGTGCTATGCACCCTGCTCTTAGTGGAGCTTTGGTGAGTCATGAACCCACCTCTGCTAAGAAGCAGAAGCGCTACTGGCGCGAGCACGAGGTCGAGGCGGCCGTGGTGCTGGACATTGATATATCGGAACTTGTTAGCAACGAGGTTGTTGTCTGTCCTGGTGAGGATGAGCGCGGAGAGGCGCGTGATCCACTGAGTGGTATTGATCTGGTCGAAGACTTACCACTGCGTGGTCCGAGGGCCGCGGTCAACTGCGAGTCGAGACATCGTGGGCGCGGCCCAGAAGATGCACGTGAAGTGACACCTCGTTCACTGAGTGAGGGTCATGGACCACATGACTCTGAGCCAAGTGTCTCGCGAGACACAACTTCCACTTCGAGGAGTGTTGGAGCTGCTGCTCCCGGTGGTGTTGACGGAGATGTCGCCGCACCGCCCTCGTCCGGCCGAACTCGGTCGCGGAGGGAAAGGAGAAGAAGACGCAGGGCGTCTGTAACGTCTTCGACGTCGGACGAGGTGTCCAACGTGACGAGCAGTGAGGCTCCACGTGATTGCTGTGAGCAGCTGTACACACTCGTGAACGGAGTGACGGGGGAGGTCAAAGGCGATATCGGCCTTGACGCGCTACCCGCTGTTGATGCTCTGGTGGAGCTGGACGAGATGTCCGTCACCGAGTTCGGCAAGGCCTTGCGATTTGGCTGAAGTGGCCTTGATAAGATCTGAGGGGAAGTTGAACTCCTCGTCCGTCTTGGACGATGCAGTCCTAGAGGGCACGAAGAAGGCGCTCAGCGCGAGGAGTGGATCGGCGATCCTGAAAGATCCTTTGGACCTATTGCTTAGGAATACCAAGATATTGTATGTAAGAACCCACCCATGGGTTTGCCTCCGGATCGAGGTGTGCGTCACGAGATTGACCTGGTTCCAGGAACCAAATACTGCGTGACAAGGCAGTGGCCCTTGCCGAATGAACACTGTGACGTCGTTGACGCGTTCTTTTGTGCGAAGCACGAGACAGGGCGGGTGCGTGAGAGCAAGTCTCCGCACTCGACACCCACTTTCTGTGTCAGAAAGCCGAATGGCAAGTGGCACATTGTGCATGCTTTTAATAAGCTGAATGCAGCCACCATTCCGGCGCAGACGCCGATTCCTCGCAAGGGTGTTCTGCAGAACAACATGGTAGGCTGTAGGTTGTACAGTACACTCGACTTGGCCGAGTGCTACTACCAATTGCTCATGGGAGAGAGCGACATCCCGCTCACAGCGGTCAGTACTCCGAGCGGTATGCTCTGGGAGTGGCTGGTGATGCCCCAGGGGCTGTCGAACGCACCGGCAACGTTCAATCGTCTAGTGACGCAGTTGTTCAGGCCCACATTGACCATTTGCGAGCGGTGCTCAAGTGCATGCGCACTGATAAGTTGTATGTCAACTTGGACAAGTGCGTCTTCGGCGCGAAGGAGATTCCTTTCTCGGTTGCTTCATAAGGAAGCGTGGCTTACGGGCAGATCCTGCCAAAGTCAAGGCCATCGCGGACTGGCCGGTTCCCAAGAACCGAAAGAACTTACGCAAGTGGCTAGGCTTAGCCAATTACTTGCACAAGTACAGCGCGAACTACGCGGAGATGGCTCGGCCATTGCCGGATCTGCTTAAGAAGGACGCACCTTGGCGCTGGAATGTCGAACACGACGAAGCCTTTGAGGCTGTGATGGAGATCCTTCTCCGGGCGCCAATTTTGCGCTGCCGTACCCGGATCGTCCGTTTAGCGTCGTCTGCGACGTCTCCGAATTTTCAATCGGTTGTACTTTACTACGAGCAGACGCCGAAGGGCGTGAACGCGTGGTCGCGTTTGAGTCTCGCCACTCAAAGCTACAGAGAAGAATGCGAACTAAGAAACCCTGGTAAACTTATAGATTTCATGGGTGTCGTTCAAACCGTCCACCTCAGCTAAGTACAGTAATATATTTGCGCGTTGATGTTGCGCGAGTGAAGGTCAACCCCCTTCACTACTTAGGTAGAAATTGGTCATTGGACTCAAGAAGTGACCGATTACGCAGCTTCACTGATTATTGTGCTTTTTCAACGTTCCTCCAAAATATACTTACGTGTGCCAGCCTGCTGACACTTCATGGAATAAGCCTTGTAAAGGCATGTTGCGAGGTCTGTGGATTGATAGACTTTAAGAGCAGCTTGTGAAATACAACCAAGGTGAACAAAAGCGTCAAGCGAAATGGAATAAATTGGCTGCAGCAATTTTGAGCGCGCGAAAGACGTATGACCAAAACGAAGCGGATCTCAAAGTTGCTGAGCTGCTCGACAAGCACAAAGAAAAGGTATTTCTGTGACTGGTCCCTCAAGGCCTGATATGACAAAGTGGATCACGTACAGCTGGTCGAAGTTGTCATCGTCAACGATAATTAGTGGGTTCTCGCGTGCGGGGTTGCTGATGGATACTAGAGGTTCATCTGAAGAGCAGACTGGCGAATTAGACACAGACAGCGTTATTAACTTGCTAGAGAAGTTCGGGCTAGCAGAGAGGGAAGTTGATTCTGACGACGACATCGGTAGTGAATGTAGCGCGAGCGATAGTGATTGCCACAACAGCGATGGTGAGGATTAATATAATTTTGATACGGTATGCACATTTCTTAGGATTTGTAGCACTTTTGATTGGTAATCATGTTGGTGGGTTGTCGCCTATGACTACGAATATACGGTACTGGCGGAAAATCAGTTCACTCGATGGCAGCCGTCGGTCGCTGTCGCATTTCTGTGACAGTCACAGAGTGATCTAACTGAAACTCAGCACACTAGTGATGAGCTGAATTAATGCTGCCAGGCGGAACCGAACCACCGTCCTCTCGGTTATGAGCCGAGGACTTTACCACTAAGCTAGGGCAGCGCTTCCTGACAGCACAAATTGACCTATACTTATACACATATTACAAAATACTGTGTACTGTCTGCATTATCCTATAACCTCTCGTTAATGATATTTTGTAGTGTCGTGTAGGATAGTACAGGTGTTTCGAAGCTGCCAAGCAGGAGGAAAAAAGATTTGCCTTCCTACAAAAGTTAAGAGTACAAGCGGCAGAAAACTGGCCACATGTGGAAAATGGGTTGTATCAGTCAGTTGCTTCTTATTACGCGCTTAGTAACGGTTCATCGCTCTGCTAATAGGAGAGATCGCGCTCTTTTCAAATCTGCCTTTGTTGCTCACAACTAGTAGTTCACTACAAAGTTACGCAAAAGTAAATGAAGGGGTTTACATAATGGCACGAAACTGGCACATTACCCTTGCTGGCACATTATTTTTAGAAGTGACTAGTTAAAAATTAAAAAAGTGACTAGTCGAAAATGAATACCCGAATTGATTATTGCGCAAAGAATGTATGAGCCTATTGGACATACGAAGTTATCGTAATTTTTTGGTGATTAATTGAGGGGTAGCACTGTTGTTAACAACCACGCCGCTCGGGCTACAGCGACGCGGGCATGGTCACGCACAACAGGTTCAGGTTCACGTACTACATGATCATGAATGTGATGGCCACGACCTAGTCAGTCAATTTTTCGCACTACAAATACATTATCGTTCATTATCACGTTTGTCTCTTTACACGACCGCCGTACGCGACCGCTGTCATGAAGAGTTAGAGAGAAAGAAAAATAATAACAAGAAAAAGAAGAAGTAGAGTAAAAGAAGAAGTGTATTATCCATCAACAAACTTAGCTCTATCTACGCGATCATGAACGTGGCTATACACAACGCGTACGGGCTTCAATAGAGAGAGAAAGAAGAAGAATATAAACCCTCCTGTCCTACGTAGCTGCCTAGCGACGCAGAACGGTTATATCTTCTGTGTTACTACCTCCTTCCTCCAACAGTTGAGACTGATGTTGCTCGTGCCGCAGCCCGTTGGCTCTTACCTTTGACCATCGACGGGGCACAACGAGGCGGTTATGGTGGAACCGTTGACCAAGTCCGGGGAGTCTGGCGCTCGAGGCAACTCAAACACCGGACATTCTGTTGTAAGCTGAGTGTTGACGTGTCTGGTTGACCATCAGATTATCTGGTTGCAAGGGAGGGCTCTTTCGCTCTAATTATCATTTGAAATTTCAGAGTTTCTTCGTGCGGAACCCATTTATACTTTAATGTCGTATTTTCAGCAGTCTCGCTTCAGGAGCCGGGACGCTGCGGTAGAACAACGTTCCAGACGGCTGGGGTCACTAATAACAAAATGGGAAAATGCTATTTAAATCAAAATTACGTGAAGAAGAAAGCTAGTACATGTATTCCCAGCTAAGGCGAAGACGATCTAGTTATTATTTGTTCTCCTCGTCGAGTAAGGCCCGAAAGCTCCGCACTTCCTTTCGTGCCAGTTTACCATTGCGCGTCTAACCAGAGACTGCAAGTTGGGAGGGTGAAGAATGCCTTGCAGTCTCTCACCACATTGATTCTCAGCGGGCGTCACGGCCACCACGGAGTTCACTTCGAAGGTCCGGGTTTCGCTTTTGCAAGCCTAAACACGAACCACCGAGTCTCCGGGAGGTAACTATGCAAGCGTCGCCTCAACTGGTGTCGCCTTGGACACCGAGCGTCGCTCCCTTGCTGTGGGTTTCCTTGTGAACTCACCGCGCTTGCGCCCACCTTTCACGCCTGCGATGAAGGGCCAACCTCCTTCCGTTCGGGCTTAAAGGGTTATATACTCATGACCACGTACTTATCCAGTGCAACAGTAGTTAAAGTGGATCACCATACTGTAACAAATACCTCACACGAATTGAATTCATGTCCCTGTACTATAATGGCCGTGCTGTACCATTCACCTTACCGAAAGCATGTCAAAAGCACAATGACCCCTCTCCGAAGGGTGCAAATATTCATTATCCCCAAGTATTTTTCGGACAGGCGTCATGCCGAGTCAAACATGTAGCCCTACCCCTTCCTGTTTTGTCCAACAATATCGCATGAAAAAAAAACATCGGTACCATTTCAGTATAATGGGGACTTCGTCCCAAAAACTAGATCGTCTGCGACTTACGCTGGGAATACTGGTATTTTTTTATCGGACAAAGATTGTCAAATGTACAACGATTGATCATGTATATTTTTATTAGCAATTGCCGGCCAATTGCATACAAGGTATATCGCTTACCATTGCAGGAGTCGCGATCAAAAAGGATGGCTGGAAATCCTGCGCTTGCTCGGAGCCGTATACTCATTGGCTAGTAATCTGCGTTTGCCGAGCAGATTCCTCACTGTGCCTTAAGTCTCAAACTCTACACATCGACAGGGTTTATAAGTGTTCATTTTCAAATTTCTGATACAAAATAGAAAGTCTAATTTCTTTCTCCCATCTTTGTCAACCGTACTCGTGCCCCCAATTTTAAATTCTGCTGCAGCTTCCCTTTCTGCATCAACTGAACAGAACAAACCAAGCACATCGAGACAAACAACGGTGTATAGCAGAGTAGGCATCAATGAACTAATTAACACATTCCCGCTTACAGTATAACGTGAAACTCCGACACCTTCTCATTAACCATTAAAGTTGTCCTCCTTAGGCGGCGACAACTGCCACGTTGTGCCTTCTTGCTACGCAGTATTGTTTGGGTGCATAGTCTCTAAGCAACGACTCGTCGTCTTCGGAGCCTTCTCTGCGCTGGTGGTGTTGGGTAATGTAACGAAATGTGTAGTGACAATTGACAAGAAATGACCTTGACAACTATTGCTTTTATTGTTGTACGAATGTTTACCCAGGTTACGCTTATGCGTTACCGTTGAATTAATCCGTTGGGGGCTGTCCATCCCTCATTCTTTGGGATTTCCAGTATATCCGTATTCATTTTAAAAAAACTCTTAAAAAACGTGTTTTTAAAATAGCTTATTATAAGATTTTTGTTTCAAAAATAAAAGTTTAAGAAAGCCGGAAAAACGTTTTTTATGTAAGATTTTTTTAGTTCGCATTTTACAAATTACAGTACACGCTGAAGCCGCATATTGTACCGGAGGAGAGCGTAATTGGTAGTGTTCGCACGAACACTAACTGTATGGTTGAGACACCTGTTTGCTGACTTTCAGTTAGTGTTTGTAAATGTAGCTAACATGTTGGTGGAGTCAATCTCGCCCTCATTGCGCACGTATTTATACACGCAAATCTCGCCCACATCGCGTACATATTTATACACGCTAGTGCTACCTAACATGAATTCGCTAATCACTACTACATGAACTTAGTTTGAGTGTGCGTAAAGTTTTGTTAGTTTGGTTTTAACAACGGCCAGTATGAAGCGACCACACAACATGACTATTTGAAGTAGCCCCCATGTACTCCAAACAGCCTAACGCCGAGCAGCCTGGTCTCAGTCGGTTGTCTTCCGACACAATAAGAATTCTTGGCCCTACTGCAGTCTCTTGTGGTGTACTGTTTGGCGTTTGGTTAACACAACAAGCACTGAGCGCCAACAGTAGCACGAAGCATAGAAGGTCACCACCAATCCCGGGTCGCAGTACGAGTTGTCGAGTAGAAACACGCCAGCAATGCCTTCTACACCAACACACCTACTGAGTTCCGATAAATCAGCCAGGCTTTAAAGTGGGTATAGAACCTGAAGGCCCAGGAACTACCTTACCAGGTTGGGGTTTCCTCTGTGTACCGTGGGACCTGCTGAGCAAGCCACCGATGACTCAACAATACTAGCCACGAGAAAGTCTAGAGTGTTCTTTCTCTCTCCTCTCTCTCACTCTCTCTCACTCTCTCTCTCTCTCTCTCTCTCTCTAATATACCCCGCAATCCCTATAAAGATAAGGTACCATACGTGTTTCAGACCTGATACCGGGGTGTCGGAGCTATACTCCGATCGGTAAGTAATATATGGATAACGTACAAGCTTATCCAACACACAGCGATGACTCGCTATCAAATACATGGCCAAACTACTCTCTATCTCTTGACCCTGCCGGGATGAACACTAAGCTACCACCAGTAGGAGTGCTCACCGACAGTCATATCCAGTCTACCGGAAAATATCCCAACCATACCGCGTATTCACCGATAGTCAGACGCGCCCATGTGTGGTTGAGAGTAAATGCTGATTTGTTCTTTGAGCACAAAGGTTGTGTCTACCTATACAAAAATATAATTAAACATGTCCGTTATGGATCTTCTTCACTACCACCGACGATTTAAAAGGCCGTCGGGGCTCGAACTGTCGCAACTTGTTGCCGGAGAGTCGATACGTCATGTTCGCCCGAAGATCTCGTCTCTAGCGTACACACTAATTGACCACTGGGTTTGCTGAAACGATCGTTACCGACGACTCGTCGGCGATTTAAAGTTCCGCCGAAATGAAAGAACACAGAAGAATTCTGACCCCGCGGCTTTATCCCATGTGTCGCACTGCCTGTTGCGTCCCAGCTCCTGTCACGTGGCTCCCAGATGGATTGCCACGACACTTCGTCATCACGCTGAGTTTCGACCAATCGTTGCGAGCTATCGGCACTACCGTAACTTGGCCCAATGATGTCCGCCGAATTTCGTACCAACGCCGTCATCATCTTTGACAGGGTCGGCTACGCTAGCGGTTAGCTGACCTTCACAAGCAAATAAGCAGAAGAAGAAGAAGAGAAGAAGAAAACAACTATGGCGAAAGATTCAGCGGTACTAGAACACCGATGAAGACCGGCGGATCGCGGGGCGAGGACTTGGACACGGACCTGATCACCCCGCGCCTAGACGCTGAGAGCTCCGTCAGATTCAATGTTTCGGTGGGCGGATCCGACGCCATGGATGAGGCCATGAACACCGTTTACGATGATGATCTGGAAGAGAAGGATGACGACCCTATGAGTGCGACGCCGGATGCCCCAGAAGGCGCGAGGTTGTCGGTGGGGCTCAGTGGAGGGACGCGTTCGCTATCACGAAGTCTCGCGGAAGGACTGAACGACGTGGTTGGCCCCGAGCCAACCTACGATGGCTATGATGAAGAAGCCAAAGACTCTTTGTCTTCGGTGAAGATGGCTCAAGTAACAGAGCAAACGACGGGCAACAGATCGCCTGTCAATGGCGACACTCCAGCGGCGAATAAAGTCCTCGGCCGCTGCTACTAGGAAATGAAGACGAGCGACTCGATTCACTTGTTCGCACGGAGGCCAGTCCGGCAGTCAGTATGGAGTGATCTGAGCTACAATATCTCGCGTTCGGTAGGGTCATCCACGCTGGAACAAGTGACTAAAGACACCATGTTGTTTCTACAAGCACTGGGTGAAGCCAGCGGAACAACCGTCACCGTCGATGATGGAAGGTTGGCCTCCTGCCGAGGCTGTAGCCGAGCTGTGGAAGTGGAAGGATAAACTGCGTCGGGCGTTAGGCGTGACTGGCTACGTTTCCCAAAGCCATCACGAACCGATTGATCCGACGCGAATTTCGCTTCCAAAGACGCCAACAAAGTCGAAGGTAGCCTACGCTAAATGTGTATTCTCGCGACTGGCGAACGTTCCCCTACTTCCAGGACTCCCATATGGTGACTCCACGCTCGCCTAGCGGCACGGAACGCACTACACGTAGTGCCGACAGCTCCAAGATGGCCGTGGACACCCGGCGTTGGTCTACGAGACGTATTGGTCGACGCTCGCGCGACACCGACGATTCTTCGGATAGTGGTGATGACTACTCAAGTAAGAAAGATATACCGAGGTGAGCGAATATCCCCGCCAAATACGTGAAGTGACAGAAGCCGAGTCCGACAATGTGACTCCGAGGATTGAGATAGCGTTGTCGCGGCCTCTCTCGCAGTCCAAGTTTTTCTCCGGTCTCAGAAGACGAAGCGAGAACACGATGCAATGGCTTCGAGGATTCGACTACGAGATGAAAGGGACTCAGGCGTCGCCTAATGAGTGGTGTATGCCTGTCGGCTGAGCCTCAGAAACGGCGCAACGCACTGGTACCGACAACTCCCGAGAAAGACCAGGAAAACGTGGAGTCTCTTGAGTGAAGCCTTCATCAAGTACTACTGTTCTCAGTACAATCAATCGGCTGAGGCGCGGTACTACTCGGCGAAGCGAAGCGACAAAGCGCACGTCTGAGACTACTTGAATCGCATCAACGGTTACTCGCGAAACGCCGGGATAACGTTCGATGGACACAGTCGTAAGGCTCACGATCCTGCCAAACGATTCCTTAGAGACGTGTGGATATCGGGGACTCGAGCAGCGTCTATGCCACGTCAGGGTGAGAGACATCCATGAGTTGAAGGGGATGATCAAGGACATCTTGAAGATCGAAGAGCGCACCATTTCACGAGAATTCGCTCCGTCAAGCTCATGAAGCCGGGATATCTCACGTCGTCGTGATGAACATCGCCACGATAACTCGCGCGATGACAACGGACGTCGAGACCGACGCGACCGATATCACGGACTCCGTCGCGACGACTCGTATCATGCCGCGGGTGACGTTGGCAGACACCGCGGATGACGACCGACGCTCCGACAGTGACGCTGGTGACGACTGCACGAGTCGACAGAACACTCGCCAGCAACATTACAGCAACAGTGAGGGTGATGGTGGCTATGACTCCGATGTATCACAATACGGTAACGACCGGAGCGACCATTGCTCTTCCGACGCCGACGTCCGATATCTCGCAGCAGCAAACGATACCGACAGACGTACGGCAGATAGTGACTCCGACGGCCAGAGCGAGAAGTGAAACCCCAGGGGTGACAGCGGCGATCGCGGGAGCGGGCGAGAAGACCGATACCCGAAGCCGGCAACTCGTGCTGATCGCTACCAAAGTCGAAATGAGCGTGACGGTTGACGACAGTACGGACCGTGCGCAGCCTGTGGCAGCATGTCGCACTCCGCCCACTTCTGCCCCAGACGATGAAAGCTGTGCAAACAGGCGCACAATGTATGAAAGTGCGAAGTGTTCCAGAGTCTCACAAACTTTGTTCGTAACAAAGTGGACAAGAAGGATCCCCCCAAGGAGCCCCAGACACTACTGTTCATCGACCATTTAAACTAGACTACCCGCCAACGGAAGCTGGGTTGGTCTCCATCGGGCGGTCACAGCAATACAACCAGCAACGGGAGCAGAATGTATCTACGCGTTCGTGGGGGAGCTGAAATGGAAAGAACTGAACGAGACGATTTTGTGAACACGACGGACTATGACCAGGAGAGAGGTGAAAAGTGGCGGCGAGGCAATTGAGGATGCTACCGAAGACGGGTAACGAGTGCAGGCCAAGAGAAGCCGAGCCGAAGTCTTGACAAGGAAGTTCGACTATTACCCGGTGAACGTATGAGGTAGTGGTCGAAATAAAAATACGACCGGAGAATTCGGATGCGCACAATGATCTACGGCGCTATCAAAGGCTCGAGAACACGGATACTATTGGATACGGGAGCTAACATCGGCGTAGTATCCGAGCGGTAGCCAACAAGCTAGGACTTCGAGACATACCGAACCATGGCCGTCACATTGAGGTATAAGAAATAACACAAGGAAAGACAGCAACGAGTCGACGTGCTTCGGTTAAAGTCACTCTGGGATGGAAGCGACTCTACGTGTTTGACGTTTGGATTATGGACCACAACGCTGGAGTCGACGTGGTGCTTGGCAATCGACTTCACGATTCCAGCAGGAGTGAGACTCGACATGTTCAACGCAGCAGCGAAACTCCCAGATGAAGTGATGATCAAGATGATCAAGACACAAAGCATGGTCGATGAGAACGAAGGCAAGCACATACCTGGAGGACCTACAGAGGAGCCATGCCTCCGCATTGTAAATGGGTACCGATTGAATTTTGCCAAAGGGAGCTGGTTATGTACGCTTGGCTCAAGGTTATACCAGGATTGGCTGGCAAGTTTTGGTCTACGCTTCAGCAAACAACAAGACGCTGTACACGTGGGAGCGAAAGTTGTATGACGAATGGCTAGCCCGTCAGCCGCCAGCGGTTGACAGACACCGCTACCCGAATCCAAAGCGGCTACTACGTCGCGACCAGAGGGATGATAGTGATAGCTGTGAGTCAGCAAGTGACTGGCCACGACTAGATGAATCACGTCTGCGCTCTTTAGTGAAAGTTAGAGAAGCCTCAACAGCTGCCGACGGCTCAACTGGGGTGACATTGCCAGCGGATGGAGATGATATGGACCATGACCAGACCTGTAACCGAAGCGACAAGGATGATATGTCTGAAGATATTGCAATTGCTGACTTGAAGGTGAAAGACGCGTCCGCATAACCACGTCCGACAGGAGTTGCTAGTGTCAATGCCGACAACTCGGCGATAGCCATTCTCGTGATAGCGTACGTATCGGTTATGCAAGTTCCCACGACTGAAGGTACGGGAACCGGAATGAACATAAGGCAGCAAACATCGAATTTAACGCCTATGCACAGGAACTGGTATTCTTGCCGGATCGATCAAAAGCGCCGGTCACCGAACTCGACTACACTGATGACAACGTCCAGAGTCTTGAATTGTCGCCGCAACAACAAGCCGACTTGGCGAAAGTACTGAATAACCATGAGAAGACTATGATATCGAGCGGCAATGTTTTGTCACCACCAGCTTACGGCGTGACGTGCGACATCGATACCCGGGAGCTCGCACCGATCAAACAGCGTGCGTGCCGGACGTATTCCGGTAAGGCACTTGGACAAGCTCTACAAGCAACTCAAGGCGTTGCTCGAAGCCAATTAAATTGCTTTCTCGAACAGTCCATGGGCTTCACCTATTGTGATAGTTGAAAAACAAACGGCATCGACATCAGATTGTGCATATCCTATAAGCTAGTCAACTCGATCACGATTATTATTGAGCCCGCTGTGCCTCTTGTTGACGATCTCTTGACGGATTTGGAAGCGTACTTGTAGTTTTGCTCGCTCGACGCTGCCAGCGCACTATCTCAGCCTTCGTGTGTCCTCTGGGACACTTTGATTGGCTTTGGATGCCCATCGGCCTGAAAAACGCACCGATGATCTATCAACGCATGATCGACAATGCGTTGTGGGGATATGTACAACCAAAAGGCGGATGGACAGTTTTCGCGAAGAAGATAGAGACCACAGAGTACCAAGCCAAAGCAATGCGAGAATCGATTAGAGACCATTCGGAACTGACGACAAGCCAACCAGAAGAACCTTGGATGAAGTTCGATGCAGCCCGCGAAGACTCGACGACTCTAGATCCCGTACAGCAACTAATCAACGACCACGAGCCGAACATGCTCTCGACGAACGAGACCGATGAGGCATCGTTTGTACCGGTCTCGATCGAAGATCCTTTGTTGACGACATTTTTTTTCGGTGGAGCTACGCTTGAAGACTGTCTCGCTACTTTGTACTGATCGCTGAGTCGCTTTGAGTAATGTCGGATCAGCGTGAGCTTCACGAAAAAGCATCTTCGTGCAAACTTGAGTTGGCTTCCTATCTCACGAAGTGTCGCGAAAAAGAATACGGGAAACGGCTAAGAAGCTGGAGGCCATCCTGGAGCTGGAATTTTCAAGAACGAAGAAGGACATGCAGTCCTTCTTGGGAGCACTTAACTACTACTACAGATTCATTCAGGACTTTGTAGTATTTGGTGCCGCGTTATATCCGCTCAAGGACGAGGACTTTGCACCTGCTGAAGGCCTGACTACAGCCCGACGAAGTTTCGACATGCTGAAGTAGAAAGTTGCGGGAGCACCGATCCTTCGGCACTTTGACAAGTTAAAGGACGTCCATATCATGTTATTCGCTAATGAGTTGGCTCTAAGCTTGACGATACTTCAGATGCACGATGGTAAGCTGCATCCGATGAGATTCTGTGGACTCGTCCTGAAGGACGCTGAGATGAATTACCACTCGGCGGAGAAGGAAGTGCTGGCGTTACTACTGGTGCTGAAAGCGTGTTACACGCCGTCGGCAGGACGTACACTACGCGTATACACCCGATTCTCGACGCTGGGATGGATCGCGAAGTCAAAGTCGCTCTTCGGTCGAACAGCTCAGTTTGATGTGCTTCTATCCCCATGAGACTTTATTGGGAACGCCTGAAGGAGATCAATTGTGCGCTCATCTAGTTGTTTCATGCAATGGTAACGAGCTTCTTGTGGATAGACGATTCGCTTGAACTGATGGCACCGCCAAACAAAGGTTGAGCGACAACTCCGATGGATCCAAGTTTGCTATATGCACGTCAACGAATAACCACGATGGATTGCGTAGTTTCGTTGGATGGTTCGGCGAAGACAGAGATGTACGGCGGATATGGCAGTTACTCTTGGATTGTGTGGCGACTACCCAAATGGCAGATAGTCCTTGCAGCGAGTGCTTATCTCGATAAGACAACAGTCAACGTGGCCGAATACTCAGGAATGGTCAATGAGGTCTTGGCCGCCGTGGAATACGGTGCCACTGATTTGGTCATCGTCGGCGATTCAAAGCTCAAAATCCAGCAAGCACTCGGGGTGATAGCGTGTCGGGATGAAGCTCTGATGACTCAATTGAGTCGCTACAAAGAAGTGACGACACAACTCAAGTCCGTCAAGTATCTGCATGTGACCCAAGAATACAATGCAGCCGCTGACTCTTTAGCAACCGAAGCTCTGGTGTCGAAGATGGCGAAGGTGGTACTGAGCAGAACTCGAAAAGCAGAACCCACTGAGCTTAATCGAATCTCAGAAGTGATCTACGATGAGTCGAGTAAAGCGGAGGTGACAAATCCTGTTTCGACAGGCTCTATTCAATTTACCGACGTCTACTAGTCACCAACACACCAGACCTTTTGCGATTTCGTGCGTAATGAACCACACATGCTCATGGCGACGACTCGTTCACAAGCCAGGGCCCGTAAGAGAGTCCGGTTTGCTGACGAAGTGGAAGACCAAGAGGAAGACAAACACGACGAGAACCAACCACATAACGTACCTATCGAAGACCCGCAAGATGATCTGCAGACTGGGGCACATACTCAGTCAAGGCCGAATGCAAACGACGTTGACCCAGTGGTTGTTCAGGAAGAACAGACAACGTATCGCTAAAGCACATGATGAGGAGCTGGGATGGTCGAATCTCAAGGCTGTGTAACGTGGGGAGGTTGAGCAACTCGGATACAGAGCAACACGCGACGCGATAAAATTAGCCGGTTAGTTCGTCTTTACGGATGACATCGTGCATCGTTGTCTTGGAGCCTGTCATCAGAGCAAGACACAACAGCAAGAAGACATCCAGCTAAGACTCGTGGTACCCACCACGATGACTCAGGAAGTACTCCAGAACTGTATGACTCTCTGGAAGGCGGACACCAAGGTGTTGTGAGGACCTATTAGCGTGTCAGACGTGATTACTATTGGTACGGACTCTACAATGACGTTGAAAAGCATGTCAAGTCTGGTCCGGACTGCAGCTCGAGCAAAAGCCGACCATACCTACACGGATACACGCCCGGCAGTGTGTTAGCCGAACGACCATTCCGGATCGTTTCGAAGAATTTTGTGATATCATTGCCGAAATTCCGACGAGGAAATACAGCGCTTCTACTATTTAAGTGCGCTTTCACTGGATACGTGATCGCCAATCCCAGGGCTGAGACGTTAGCACTCAGAGTAGCCCAAGCCTGTAAAGCAAACGTGTACCGAAGATTCAGAGCACCATCTTTCTTAAGGCACGATCGAGACCCAAAGTTCATAAGCGAAGTCTTCTAGGCTTTCGCTGAAACGATACAATCAAGATCGAGAGTGACACTGAGTTATCGGCCGCAGGCAACGGACAACAAGAGCGATGTGTCAAAACTGTGATTCAATCTGTTAGAGTGTACGCCAAAGAACCGTTACAATACGATTACGAGCGATTGGTGTTTTCCATCAACAAATCGCAAGAAACGACACGGAAGGAGACTCCTTTTTACCTGATGCATGTCTGGGATGGTGACACGACCCTCAAAGCAATGATGGCATCAATTAGGCGAGGAAGTAGTAGCAAACTGATGCATTGGCGTGGCTTCGACAAGTGAACCGACAGCATGAAGTGGCGTTAAAAATGGCAAAGGAGTACCAAGCTACATAGAAGACACGGAGAGCTGAGAAACACAACGAGGCGTTAAGTCATTAAGAGCGAGCGAATGCCCCTCGAAGTACGTAACATGAGCCCGTGGGGCATGGTGACGATGATTCGCGAGCCCAACAAGAAGACAGTAGTGAGGCGCCGAAGTCTATTTTCAAACCCGGCAGTCGTGTCTGACTTTACATGGAGCGCGTGAAAACCTGGACTCACCAAGAAACTCGCCCACCGGTGGCACAAACCCTTCCGAATCAAGAAGAAAGTGGAAGAGGTCGAGTTGCTAGACAAGAGCGGATACCTGTTTTATCCAGTGGCGCACTTCTCCAGATTGAAGCCTGCTTGCGAATTCGAGAGCCGACCTACGGCCAAGCTGACCGAAGGCGTCGCTGATGGCTCAAGGTTTGACTTCGACGAAAACTTGCTCCCGGAGGACAGTTGGCAACCCAACTGGCAGGCGAGTACGCGGTCGAGGCAATTCTTGACGGCAGAACACCACTCATGACGACTACTGAAAGAGCAGTGCGTGAGTTCAAGGTGAAGTAGATTGGTCACGACGAGCCTACGTGGGAGCCAATGTCAAATCTCTCGTGTGGTGGTTTGCTTTACGATTACTTGCGACAGAAAAAGAGTGAACATCGTCTTCAAATGGTCCAAGTAGCTAACGAGGACTAGCCGACGAGTTATCGCCAAGAATTACCTACACTTGAGGCAATGCAGCCCAATATTACAGACGAAGAAAGCTACTGCAGATTGTTATTGCGTAATGTATGGAATCAAAGGAACATGAACACGTTGGAGTGAAGCGACAAGTGAAGATATTCGAACTCAACCTAAGACTATTCAGCTGATACTACAATTTTGACGATTGGAGATCGATGAAAAACTCACCAACGCAACACGAAGAAAGGAGCTACGACGCCATAGCCCGTGCTGTGTCGCCTGGTTCGGCAGCTGTAGCCATCCGTGCAAAGAATTGGAGAAGCGCAGCGTCGTTGATGACTGCCGGGCTTTCGGCAGCAGCTTCAGAAGCGGGTTACTCAGGAGGAGCAGGACCCGCAGCTGTCTGGGGCACCATTAAGTCGGCATCCCAAGTCGGAGAGATTTCGATGTTAGACAACAACGCATTCACTAGAATCTGGCGACCGACGGACTCACGGGTGTCACCGGTGTGAATGGACAGCGGAAAACCTGCATTACACGGTACAAACGTCGTGTTGTATGAATGCAGAACCGGTGTGTCAATTCATCCAATGCGCCACGGCTCAGCAGCATCCAACGCCGGTATGTAATCGAGCTAGCTCGAGTTCTGAGTATCCACGTAAGATACTCGAAAGAGTACCCAGGCATCGACAGTCCAACAAAACTTTTGGAATAAGGCCATCATACCGACCCTCGGTACTGCGCACCATCGCCATCTACTTCCTCGGCAAGCCTGTCTATTCGGCACCAAACACATCGATCCCCACGTCCACATTTTGCAGCGAGGCCCCCCGCTGCTTCGCTTCAAAGGATTTTGGCGTATCTGTTGTAGAGATGGTCCTGAAGACGATGCTGACCTTGGGTTCTCGCTCTGGGAGCGAGATCACTTGATTTCAGCTCGCGCCGTTGAACTATCCATGGAAGCAGGGTACCGAATTCTCGCTGAGGATACCGCGCTCTCGGACGACACCAAGGCTGCTGTTATACATGCTCTGGATGAGGCCCGAGAGACCTGGGATGAATGGGTCGTTGGTCGGACCAAGCGCGTTAGTCGACTTCGCGTCAACACGTTGCCATGGGTGATCCGAGTCCCGGAAGTTTGCGAAAGCTCGGGCAATCGTAGCGCAGCATGCGAGCTTGGTCTTTGGAGGCAGAGGAGAAAGTAGACCACTGTTTACGATCTGGACCCAGCACTTGGACGCACCACGAAGAGTGAAAGAAGGCTTCAAGTATGGCGAAGCCCACTTGGCTACCTGCTTGGAGAATCTTATAAGTGGCTGTGTACCACGAACTGGCGCGGATAGCGGCATGAGTGGACGCAGCGACTGTCGGTTCGAGTTAGGAATCGAAGACAGCGTAGCGACAACCTGCGTACCGCGGGGGACCGACGCGAGGCAGAAGCAGTCTGACTCGTACGTGCGGGAGAAGATGTGGAACCTGCGACATGCGGCGTGTCTTGATTTCCCGCAGGTGCCGAACCGGTGTCAGAACCGGTGTCGACCTCTTGGTGACCCGTACTCAGAGTCTCCGCTTGAGCCAAAGGTTCACCTTGAGGTAGGTCGTCACTATCAGCGGCTGAAACCTCCCTACCTCTAGATGAAGAAGCAGCCGAAGACTGAATGAGTGTTTCAGCAGGGATCTCAGAGTCGGAGTTGTCATCAGAATCAATGACATTAGTTGCCGTGGGTTCAGCGTCATAATCAGAATCGTCGTGAGTTGCAGCGTCTTAAGTCGCAAGCAGCGGATACCGCAAGGCTTGGACCGTGTGTTGGTCTTCAGCATAAGCAGCAGAAAACTCCGACGCAGATTCCGACGATTGTCGAGATTTGGGTACAACAAGAACAGTGAGCTGAGCCACTGTCTGAGTATCAGACTCGTCACCCGACGACCGATCTGGATGTATAGCATCGTCAAGCTCCATGGGGCTCGCCGTCCGATGCCTGCTCAAACTCGAGTTGCAGCGAGGCGCAGAATGACGACCGGGCATCCTGTTGTCGAATCGGACAGCCTGTGCGAGATGACAGCTCGGCATCACGATCTACGACATTTGATTTGGAAGCAGACGACGCGCAGTCCGAAGACTCAGCATCAACCGGAGTAACACTTGATGACTCGTGGACGACCTCGACGTCTGGAGAAGCACTATCAGCGGATGCAAGTACTGAAAAAGACGGGGAGATGAACGAGTGCTCGGCAGAAGATGAAGAGGGTGTAGATAGAGCCGAGGTATCTAGAACGTGCTTTTCTTTGCCTAGAGATTTGGTGGGTTGAACTTGAAGGGTGGGTTTAGCAGGTGTAGTCGTTTTTCTTTTGGAGACAGACTGCGAGTGTCGCATGATCTTCCCAGAGCCCTCGACCGAAGCCGAAAACGTGCGAACACGAGGAGCGGCCACCGGAGTTGAAGTTTGCACTGCGGCGTGGATACAGCGGGCTACGCGTTTTGGAGAAGGTGCCGATGAGTCGGTGTCGCTTGCAGAAGCGTGATGCAGACGTTTGCGAATGATGGAAGCCGGAGCCTTAGACTTGGAGTTGCTCCGTTGGAATTCGACGTACGACTTGCCGGGTCATGTACGCCGCGCTGCGGCAGCACGATCTTCTGGTGGCAACTCGAGATCGTCACCTTCACGATAAGCCACACGAGCAAGGCCATCACCAACTTCCTCGGCCGAAGACGATGCAACCGCCGTGACCTGCACACGACGAAGAATGGTGCGAGTCTAACCACTCACTTCAAGTAACTCCCGGTTCAACTCGCCAGTCGAGAACTCTGATAAAGTGAAACCAACAGAACAAGTCAGAACAACGGAACATCTACTAATGATAGTAAACAAGGACGTAACTAACCTTCCAGAACAAACACCAAGTCGTCGGGGTCTATTTCGTCCACCTTGATGTGAGCGCATAGAGTTTTATTAGTATTTGGCAAGCGCTTGACTTGCTTCCAAATATCTTCATTCCGCCGCTTGAGACTAGCCCCTGCCGAGTCATCGGCAACGTTAGATTCAGCAAGCAGGTGATACAAACAATGAACTTGATCGGTGTTGGTAGGTCTTGAAGATCTCCTTCTGGAGGTCGAGTGATTGCGTGAACGGGTGGATTCCTCTTCAGACATCCGAACTCGGTTTTCAAAAACGCCGGAAACCCTTCATTATGGCCATCAACTTGCGCGTTGAAGGCATCCAAGTTCACCAGCAAAGAGCGCTCAAGGTTGCGGAGACGCTTAATTTCCTTTTGGGTTTGCGCAAGCTCTTTACGAGCGAGCGGCAAACGCCCTGAGCACTCTCGCGACGCAGGATCTCTTTCATGTGCGACGTTTTGGCAGTCTCTTGCGCACAACGAGCGGAATGCAGCTGGGAACAAAGTGCCGCCAATTCATCTTCAGCAGTGCCCGTGGCAGCTTCGTCGCTAATGTCTGGGACAACTGAATCGACAACCTCGGAGCGATTGCAAGCTTCCTCAAACTTCTTGCCCATGGACCGACTTCCCCGAACCGGAGAAGCGAGCTGCACCCCAACAGTGACGCGTAGAGACTCTCAAGCTGGGGGACAGCGCGCTGATGACTCGATCCGTAGCTGCATCACTAGCTTCATGAAGGAGCAGCCGCAGCGACTGGCGGGAGATGCTGTGGTCAGAAGAGATCGCTATAGACGGCTGATCCTGAGGGCATGCAAGAGCCGAAGTGAATACGCAGATCAATTGAACCAAGTTTAAGTAGCAGGTAAGCAGTATTTACCGCCGGGAGATCACGCGTAGCAGCATCTTCCGGTGCAGACGAAAGCGCAGGCGATTCAACAGGAGTCGTGTCGACTCTTGGTGGTGACAGTCCGGCCGGCTGATGCAGCATCCGACGACTAGGATGACGAACAAGTTAGCGTAACGCTCAGCAGCATCACAGAGTTACGAATTGACAAACTTACCGACATGACGAGCGAGTGGCGCGGTGGACGCAAACAGGAAGCGGGGCGCGCAGAACTGGATGAAGCGTGTAGCACAACGCCACTCACCAATGCTGTGGCTCAGGTCGCTGTGGGGGTAGTTGTGGTGTAGCGTTTGGCTTTTGGCTGACACAACAAGCACTGGGTACCAACTGGCGTATCCGACCCTGTCAAAGATGATGACACCGTTGGTACGAGATTCGACGGACATCATTGGGCTAAGTTACGGTAGTGCCGATGCCTCGCGACGATTGGCCGAAACTCAACGTAGTGACGAAGCGACGTGGCATTCGGTTCGGGATCCACAAGACATGGGCGACGTACTTCGTGACGCACGGGGTAAAGCCGCGGGGTCGGAAATCCCCGGGATTATTCCGTGTTCGGCGAGACTTCAAGTCGCTGACGAGTCGTCGGTAACGGCCGTTTCAACAAGCCCAGTAGCCCAGCCGTGTGTCGGCATGGCAGTTGCTTGAGAAAGACGTGCGGGACGGGATCTTTGGGTAACAAGGTTCAACGACCTTCGGGCAACAATTGCGACGGTTCAGCCTCCGACGGCCTTTTGAGTCGTCGGTGGTAGTGAAGAAGATCCATAACGGGCGTGTTTAATTATACTTTGCATCGGTAGACACAACCTTTGTGCTCAAAGAACAGATCAGCAGTTATTCTTAACCATACAAGGGCACGTCCGACTATCGTGAGTACGCGGTAGTGGCGGGATAGATCCCGGTAGACTGGATATGACTGTCGGTGAGCACTTTTACTGGTGGTAGTTTAGTGTTCATCCCGGCAGGGTCAAGAGATAGAGAGTAGTTCGGCCGTGTATTTGATAGCGAGTCATCGCTGTGTGTTGGATAAGCTTGTACGTTATCCATATATTACTTACCGATCGGAGAATAGCTCCGACGCCCCCGTATCAGGTCTGAAACACGTCTGGTACCTTATCTTTATAGGGATTGCGGGGTGCACCAGAGAGAGACAGAACACTCTAGCCTTTGCTCATGGCTAGTAGTGTTGAGTCGTCGGTGGCTTGCTTAGCAGCACCAACGGTACAGAGAGGAAACCCCACCCGGTAGGGTAGTTCTTGGGCCTTCAGGCTCTATAACCACATTAAAGCCTGACTAAGTTATCGGAACTTAGTAGGTGTTGTTGGTGTGGAAGTGTGTTATTACATTTCTGGCGTGTCCCTACACGACAGGACGTGCGCCTTGTTCAGCACGACAAGTCCGCACCAGTTGTCCTCGCCCAGCAGTCAGTCCACTTGATGCTGTCATCTGAAGCTGGTAGCTGACGCGTCCAGACAAATTCCAGGTGAGACTGTCATTCTATGAGTCAGGCATCGCTAAGCAGTTGCACACGTTATGCAGCAACTAAATCGGAGGTGTTCGGACGCTCCGAGAGCTCGCGAAGAGGCCAATTTATTAAGAATTCGCCCGGGAGAAATGACTTCAAGACTATAACTATGGATTTGGCCCTTGACCGTTCGCTTAGTTTCTCCGCCCGTCGAGCACAAACAGTGATTTGCAGAGTAAGTTGTGAATATAAACGCGAACGCATTCGTTGACGTCCTCATGCCCCACGCGCTTCGGCTGAAAATCCATTAGTGCACTTCCCCGCTCCCGTTGTCATGCACCACAGCACCAGAAATAATAAGATGAAAAGAGATCACTCTCTCCTCCAGCCTTTTCTTCAATGGTGCAAGCATAATCAATGAAACTGATGTATAATTTTAATGTACACTAGTACGGCTCTTACGATGTGTCGTGTAGGAACACACCAGAAATGTAATAACACACTTCTACACCAACACCTCAGCCAGGCTTTAATGTGGGTATAGAACCTGAAGCCCAAGAACTACCCTACCAGGTTGGGGTTTCCTCTGTGTATCGTGGGTCCTGTTAAGCAAGCCACCGATGACTCAACACTACTAGCCACAGGCAAAGGCTAGAGTGTTCTGTCTCTCTCTGGTGCACCCCGCAATCCCTGTAAAGATAAGGTACCAGACGTGTTTCAGACCTGATACCGGGGCGTCGGAGCTATTCTCCGATCGGTAAGTAATATATGGATAACGTACAAGCTTATCCAACACACAGCGATGACTCGCTGTCAAATACACGGCCGAACTACTCTCTATCTCTTGACCCTGCCGGGATGAACACTAAGCTACCACCAGTAGGAGTGCTCACCGACAGTCATATCCAGTCTACCGGAAACTATCCCAACCCTACCGCGTATTCACCGATAGTCAGACGTGCCCATGTGTGGTAGAGAGTAAATGATGTTTTGTTTGTTTGAGCACAAGGCTCTTAATGTAATAGCTAATCCTACTATCTACCTATACAACTATCTAAGCAAAACATGTCCGTTATGAATCTACGGACGGCTCGGGGCCCGTACCACCGCAACTTGTTGTCGAAAGATCGTTGGATCTTGTTTTCCCAAAAATTGCGCCCCTTGTATCCCTCCCAAGCAATACAATCGCGCACAGGCACGACTTGACCACTGGGCGTGTCAACACCGTTGTTGCCGACGACTCACCGGCGACTTGAAGTTCTGCCGAACGCGGAAGAACATGGAAGAATGCCGACCCCGCAGCTTAATCCCTCGTGTAGCACGTCTTTCCACGTTTCAGCTCCCTCTCGCCGGATGGATTGCCAAGCCGCGACGTCATCAGGCTGAGTTTCGACCCATCGTCGCGAGTTATCGGCCCTTCCGACACTTGGCTCAATGATATCTCGTACCAACGGTGGTATCGCCTTTGACAGCGTTGGATACGCCAATTGCCACTAAGTGCTTGTGTGTCAACCTCAGACGCCAATCGCTACACCACGGAGCCAGAGCTGGAATCTTGCAGACACCAATCACTCATGCCGTAGTCATTTTTGGATTAGCTGAAGTAACGTCGTAAAAGACCTGAGTCGAGTTCGCGCTGGTCAGTATAATCTCTTCTCTATATAACTTCTGATATATGTATTTTGATATTGTCAGAACCTGGATTGTTTTGTGTTTAAATAATAGTGGTGATGTAAGTACGGTTTTACTATCAGTATCATAAAGTGTGTCTATGATAGAAATAATAATGTCTAGTATAGCTGAAACACGATACTAAATTAAAGAATATTATTTTAGCGTTTCTTCTGGGAATACAAACATAACTCTAGCTTTTTTATACAATAAAGATGAGATCTAAATGGTTCAAAACCAGAAAAGAATGCTAGATAATCATCTGGTTCTCTTAGTCCAGCATAATCCCAGGACCTTGGTGGCATAAAAGCTTCATGGAATTCACCTTCTTTTTGCTCATGTAACTCGATAGAAGATATGTCTGTCCTATCCACGCTCACATCAGCCTCACCGTGAGTTACGAGCTCAAATTAAGAGGGCCCCCAACGAGTGCTGCTGATTCCATACCCGTTTTGGTGCGATTGGGACGGAGGTTGACCGCGCTCCCGCTAGCGTTTATGAAGAGTCGAGGGCTCCAGAATGCTTGTGGATATCTGGTCGCTAGCAATCTGTAGCCTTCAATGCGTAGCAAAAAACTCAGGTAGCAGCTTTTCAACCCCATTCGATTCCATAATTCCAATGAAACCGTAAGGCAGGGGGAGGCCCTGCTCGCGCTTGAATACTCGATCACAAACACAACGTTATGGCCATGAACAACAGTTTTATGAGCATCCTTCTATACCTTACGCCTTAAAGCGAGAGCGTGCACGCTTATTATCTTCGTCGCAGAAAATCGTTCATCTCTTCACGAGAAGCCTGGTATTTGTTGTTCGCATCATCTTTAATCCACGATGGTAACAGACGTTGAAGTACTGTGACTAAATCTCTTTGTGAGTTATCTAGCCATGCCTTGATTTTGGCGTGAGTCCCTCCCTATCCCGGTGCTCTGATTTGTGATGATTTCATGGGTGACCTTGTAGGACTAATAATCCGTAAACCATCACAGACATACCCTCTCTAACGGCAACTTGCTGGGAAGCATGTCTCTGGCGACTTATGTGGGCCGTCCGATTTGAGGAGAATATTGGCCAAATACCTTGGATGGCATATAGAGTCGGCGCATTGGATTGTAGTTAGTAGTAAATTACTGCTCGTTTTACAGGACCTGACGACGCACCTTAGATGTGGAATCTGAGGACGCTAGAAAAGAATACAAACCCGAGGCATGCCAACTTGACTCGAGCAGGCCGACTTTCGAAATGACAAGCTTGCCCCTGAAGATGGCGTGCTGAAATCGCGGAATGATTCGCGCGTTGAAGTGTTTAAAAGTTGCCGAATTAACGCAAACGCAATTTCTACATAAGGGGTACAGCATTTATACCTTACAAACTACAATATATTATTTTATCCAGTTGCTACTCCGGGGTGGGTGCTTAAAGGTGATATATCCAGTTTAACGCCAAGTTTGGCGAGACCACTTTTCGTCTCACCAAACTCTCCCCGTTTTATCACCCTCTTTAATTAATATCCAGGTTTACTCTTTCGCGGTAAAAGGATACATTTGTCGCCCTGTGCATGGTTATTAAAACACGGTTACAAAACAGCCTCTTTAAGGGCGCCTTTTGGCAGCCTTTCGACAAGCGTCGTTTGTTTCTGCCAGTCAAAATTGGGCACACTAAGCGGGGAGGAACAGGCGGCGTCATTCGCTGGATAAAATACCGAACGACGAGTCGATTTTCGTTATATAATGGCTCCACTTCGCCTCTGTCATGTCCAAACTATGCATAAACAAGGTGCCTCAATCCTATTTTCTATCTTCTGAATCTGAATCTTCCCATCAATATTTCACCGAGTTGTGCAAGTGTCGGTAATTTTGTATTGGAAAACTGACGGGTGTGCGTTGGCTAGTAGCCACAATCAAAAGGGGTGCAGTAATTGCAAGTGGTAGCACAATCGCTAACGTTTACGGAAGCTATACACGTTGTTAGCTTGCTATTGGAGGATATCGGTGATGGCGATACTCGCCAACAGGCTGGTCGAACTCAGAACAACGCTGGAGAGCTTTTGCCGTCTGGTGTCGCCGCCATGATTGCCGCGATGGAGCCGTTGAGCGAGCGTGATTTTTTTCTCGACATTGGCGCAGGAATAGGCAATGTCCTGGTTCAAGTTGCACTAGCTACAAATGTCAGCAAGTGTGTTGGTATCGAGGTCCGAGCTGAGTTGTGCTCACTCACAACGCGTAGCATGCACAAGCACGTCGATGCCTACACACTACTTCGCAAGTTGATGGTGAAGACTGCGGATGTGCGAGATGAGCTCCTATCGGCTCATGCGCCGATGTCAGAGGCTACAGTTATTTTTGCTAACTACTTCCTCTTCGAGGAAGCCGCGAAACTAATTGTAGCCCGAGAGGTAAGTGCAATGCCAAAATCTGGATTTGTTGCGGCTACTTCACTCCTTTGTCTACGACACAGCATGAAATGTCAACTGCCATTTTGTGTGCTTTGGAAACTCGCACGAGAGCTCAAGGTAGAAAGCAGTTGGAAGTCAGCAAAGACGTCTTTATATGTTTATATGAAAATATAAATGTAAATACCATACATAGAACTTGTACTTCTTCTTTTTTCTACTTTTATCAGTGATCATGACCAGCTCCATCACGTCGGCGGCCAAGTCCAGCGCGTCCACCACGTCGGCGGCCAAGACCTGTGGCGGCTCCAACACTTCGGCGGGAAAGGCCAGCAACTCCACCACGTCGCCGGCCTTGTCTAGCGACTTCACGACGTCTTCCAAGTCCAGCGGCAGCTCCACCACGTCGTCCAGATTTAACGGCTCCACTTCGTTGCTCGTGGGAGCGAGGGGGCCCGCCATCAGAACGCTGGCCAGCGAGCTTCTCCACGATGAACAAGTCCAGTGGCCTTAGTGACAATGTTATCCAAGTTTATAAATTTCTTTCCAAATATATTTGTAAATTTATCGCACTTGTGCAATGTCTCATCTTCCGTTTTCTACTTTTTAAAGGAGCCCAAGTACAGCAGTACGTGATCCCACCACCAGCTCCACCCTGTCGTCGGCCAAATCCAGCGGCTCCGACAGGTCGTCCAAATCCTGCGGTGTCTTCGCCACGTCGTCACTCAGTCCAGCGGCCCCACCATGCCCACCAAGTCCAGTGGGCCCACCACCGCACTGGCCAAGTCCCGCGGCTCCAGTTTGCTGCTCGTGTGAGCGCGGTGAGTCCACCACCAGCTTCACCACGTCGCCGACCAATTCCGGCGGTGGCTCTACCACAAGTCCAGCGACTCCACCACGTTGCTGGTCCAGTCCAGAGCCTCAACCATCTCGACCACCAATCCACCGCTCCGTCCAAGCCCATCGACATGCAAGTACAGAGAGGTCACCACCGATGCACCTCTACATCGGTTACAGTATAACTTGACGAACTACGTCGAGCTTTGGGGAGCCTTGACTCTGCTCTGCCAGTTCGGAGGTCGTAGGAGCGGTGCCAGTTGCAATTTGATTCAGTGTAGCCAGCGCGAATATTTGCTTTTGCTGTAAATAGGATTTTCGACAAGTTGAACTTGTGGAATTTATCCCAACAGGTCCAGGATTGTTGCGAACACATCCAGCTCGTTGATATTGTTTCGCTTAACTCTTGGTAGATACACACACTATGAGTGAAGCAGTATGTCGTAACTTCAGTTGGGTAGCGGTCTATCTATCGACACACGATGCACCTCCGTCGTTTTCGGCTCTGTTTGCCGTACGGCTGTGCATCGACGCAAAGGGCTATCAGTGCTGGGGGTCAACGGTCGAGCAGCGTAACGCCTGAAACACCACCGTCACTAACGTCGGTATCTTCTCCTAACAACTGCGCTCCATAAATCATACGGCCCTCGCTCGGAGCATCGAGCCATTTGCCGTTCATAAGCTCGCTAGCCAAATCCAGAACGATTTCTCTGTGCGCGTCAAGGTCCGTCACGTCGGGCTTTACCAATCGGCGCGTCATGCTCGCGTTCGAACGCGCGATATCGATCATAGCCCGCGCAAGTTTCTTGTGCCATTTTTATAAGAATAGCCGTCTGCAATTGAAAATCTGGCGCTGATCCGATCCAATCTGTCCACGCCTTGCATATTTCTGTTGTACTGGCCGATACATGTTGGAGCTGTGTATTCGGTCAATGTGTTGCCTACCATTCTGGTGACATGTGTGCTGGTGGACGCGTCCGCGCTAGACACTATGTTCACGACGTCACCGTCGCACCATGAGGCGGCGATCATACTATAATCGCGAGAAATAGCCTGGTGGATATCGCCGCGGGTACATTTGGCGTCGTCGAGTATAGTGTGACGAGGGAAATGCTTATTGTTAGATTGGACGGTGGCCCTTCCGTACAGGCCTTTGAGTTCGAGCTCTTGAAGCAATTGATCAGACGTGGAGTAGTTGTCCATATTCACGATGCGCTGTGCCGAATAGCGGGCGGACCACTTCCAATACATGTTGTCGAATCTTTGATACTTTTTCAAATTCAACACGCAGTGTTTGTGCTTCTTCATACCCAACGACACCATTAAGTCGATCTCCAACATCGCATCTATTATATAGTAACTTGTGATTTAGCGCAATCCAAGTGGATGAGCAACAGACTACCTATAGTCGAAAACGATACTTGCCAGTCGGTTTCATCGGGTTGAACAAAATCCTGTGTCTTCCTTGACGAGATCGACACGCAACACTGGTCTCGTTCAGTGCAACATTTTGCCCAACCTTGACATAGAGGCTCCCAGTAATCTTGAACAGATTCAGCAGAGGCCTAATTCGTGCTGCAGCATTGCGATCCAGTGTGGACGGTACGGCGTTGAAACTCAAACAGCGTCGGAGCAAATTGTAGCGATTGAGAGACATAACACTATCTAATGAAGTTGAGCTTCCACCAAATATCACGTCTTCTGGTCGTGCTCCCCAACAGTTTCCGTATTCTCCTTTGTCGTTCAGCGCCATGTAAAACATGATGCCCATGAATGACATGAGCTCCGATGGTCTGAACGGGGTTGAAACCTTGACGGTGTTGGCAACGGCATACTTGTTTGTTTCGAACAGTACTTGTCGCCAGAAATAAAGAGGCAAATAGGCGAAAAAATCGATGTAGCCGAGTGTTCGAACAAGTACCTGTACGCAGGTTTGAGCTCCGTCGTGGTTGACCCATCTGCGTGCTCGTAGAGATCACCCGGTGCATTGATGTCTCCACCTGGCTCAAATCGCATGCTTTAAATTGCTTCGACTTCTTCTAAACTAGCCGGAAAGAATCTCCAGGGTCGAATTCTTCGTAATTGTCAGCCACCTCCAATAAGCTTTTGCCAATCTAGATTGTACTTCATGTGGGTAAGTGCCTCGTAGTTCTCAACACCGCGTTGAACACACCCAACGCTGGCATGCTCCACAACGTTCTGGAACTGGCTATCAAGCCAGCGAATCTCAAATAGATAGGCAAACTTGCCCCGCATCGGTCGTCGCCAAATGCAGCCCACAATGTACGCCGTCCGAACAGGACGATATTGCTTTGACTTCATCCAGGGATCTCGCCCCGGCGTGAATGCCACCAACTTGTTCAGGTACACCTGTTGGAGCAGCAATGGAGGAGTACGTGTTGGTGGAGTCCGGCGTGATGAGCCTGGAGTTTGGCTCCGTGCAGTCGTCGAAGTAGCTCGTGGCGCTCCAGAAATCGTCGCCCACGACCCACGTGATGTATGACAATCTGTATTAATACTGGTTAGCAAAATGTACTTCCACCACACATGCGGTCAATACAAACCACAACCTGACGCCATGCCGAACCCAGTTTGTTCTCGTCCTTGGTCTCCCCCGTCGCCGGCGCCAACAGCGGTGCTCACGGCTCGCACGCGCTCTTGGCCGTCGCTGGCGGCAGTCGCACTGGTTGCTGCGGCTGCAAACAACACACAAACAAACGCAAAGTTAGTATTTACGTATACGAGTCAAGTACCTTACCCGTCGCTGCGACAGCGAACTGGAGGACAGCGTCCTCACTAAGAAGATAGTCAACGCCTACGTGGCCATTTGGATCGCCTCCGGGGCGTACATACCGATACCTGGGACCTAAGCACCTTCGATTTGGAGTATCATCAAAAGCTCCTCAGTCCTGCCCACGCATCGTTGAACGCGACAACGACACCCAGGCTTCTTGTAGTGGCAGACGGCAGCTCTACTGGATTGGCCGTTGCTGCCGCCTTGTGCTTCTTGGGCGTGGGCGTCTTCTTGGTCTGGAGCTTCTTCGTGGTCTTGGCAGTCCTCTTGGCCTTCGGGATCTTTGGAGATGCTGCTCCTTGCTTGTGCTTGTGCTCTTTCTTGGTCTTCTTTGGCGGCCGCGCGAGCTCGTCAAGGGCTTCCCGAGTAAATAGCCGACCACCAACGGTAGCTGTCTTGCGTACACGCTTCTTGGCCGCTGGTAGTACGAGAACGTCCTTCGGCACGGTTTCCCTGATGCGGATGCACTTTGCTAGCTGAACGGTGGTTGGGGTACCGCTACGAACGAAGCTAGCGATGGATGCATCCATTCGATGCTTCGAAGGCGGAAATAGGCCGCTTCCAGCAAAACCAGCCTTAACCTTATCACCCATTTTGCATGCCAACCACGCCGTGCTAGCCATCTTGATGGCCTCCTCCTTGTTAACAGAAGTGCTGCCAGTTTCGCCCACACAAATGTCGGTCAACTGGCGAAGCTTGGCCTTGAATGATGAAAATACTGCCACATCAAGCGGTTGTAGCAAGTGAGTAGTGTTAGATGGGAGCAGCAATAGGAGAATACCAAGGCGTTCAGCCTCTAGCACAATGTCGACGGAGTAGTGTGAGCTGCACCACGTCCAATATCAGCAGCAGAGGTCGTTGCACGTCGACTGGAACGCTACCTGCGAAGAAACGCAGCCATTGCACAACCAGCTGACCATTCATGAACCCTGATGTAGATGTAGTTACGGCAACTCCAGGTACAGCGCAACCGTTTAGGGCTTCCAGCTTGACCGTGGAGCACAGGTACAGCGCAACCGTTTAGGGCTTCCAGCTTGACCGTGGTAGCACGAACACTGGCGGTACCATGCCTCCAGCGACACTGCCACAAGCCACCAAAGTAAGGAGGAAATTTAGAGCCACGTCTTGATGCCAAACATTATTGGAGGTTTTGACGGCCACGACGCGCTTGGATCCCTTGTTTGTATGAAGCGCTGTTTGTCCATATTGAAAACCCGGGAAGCGTCGAGCTTGTTCTCGATTACGGCTGTGATTAGCGAGTTGAACAGCAACGCTGTGTCATCCTTAGTCACACAGTTTCGGGCCTTGGTCACCGCCTGAGACGTTCTAGCTACGAGAAGAGGGTGCCGGTCCATAAAGCAACGGTACCCCCCCCCCCCGCGCCTACGGTTTGTCCGGCCGCCAACGAGGAGATAGCTCCTGCCTTGTATATGATCTCTTTGCGGCTAGCTGGTTGTCCCACCATCTGATGCCCAACAATCCATTCGACCAGGCACAGATAACACCAGGTATTCACCAGGTACTGAATGTGTATTAGCCCACGTTATCTTCAGCTATAATGGATGCAGCTACTCTTCAACTACACGCGTCTTCATGACTCACACAAGCATATTCCACCGTAGCTTGTCAATACCCGACGGTGACAAATCCGTGGATGCCTCGTGGGAGGCACACGCCCAAAAGAAACGGCATACAAAGATCCCGCTGCTGCTGTTATCTTTTTGAATTGGCGTTTTGACCAGTTGCATTGTGTACGTTTCCTGCAGAACCTCGCCCATGAGCTTCTTCGCAGGAGCCGCCATCACATTTGCAACCTTCCGGCCCTTCATGCTATCGTAGACGTAAAGCTTTTTCACCTCTTGGTCAATAACCAGACCGACCCAGTGGTTAGAATCGATGTTAACAGGAAGGAAAACGAGCTTCACATATTGCTCCTCCACGCAAGCGCGAATCCGATTCATCGTAGACGACTTGGTCATGTTTTCGGGGTAGTTACCACCCATAGTTGAGGTGGTCGTCACTGGATCCAGGAACACGTACTTATTATTCTTGTACTTGCGCTGAAGATACCGAGAAAGCCCCTATCGTTCCGTCATTTAGCCAAACCCCACTTCTGAACCGGTACAAGTCTGCAAATGTTACGTCAAATACAATGCCAGGCATAATAGATAAAGGCCACGATGTCAGGATTTCTTCAATCATCGACCCGGCTACATCTTTCTCCTCCACAATGGGTACGATGGCTGAGCCTATCCACGAGCAACACTCGACGCCTTCATAGAACACATGTTGCCAGATCCATAGGGTTTTCATAGCCTCGATCTGCTCCCTAGTGAATTCTCCCTGCTTGCCGATTGAGGCCACTGCGAAATTCTTAGGTTCGTCATCGTCATCGATCGAAATAGTTTCATGTAGAACATTCCCATCATGCGTGAGGCCATTCAGCGTACACAATCTGTCAAGTGCCTCATCGACTATCGCCTCTCTCAGTCTAAACCGGACGCAATTCGGCACGAAACCCGTAGCAATTCGATAGTTGATGTCCTGTGGAGGCGCCTGGTCATGCACTTGAAATGTTTGTAAAAAAGACCGGAGCTCTCTCAACGGTGGACAAATTTCTCCAATAGATACCACAATATCGCAAACGTCACATTCCCGAAACAATGCGCGCAGTTTGACTCCGTGGTTGTATTCTTTCAGTGCCGCGCGTGACTTCGTGCGCTGTTCCGTTCGATTTAGTCTCGGTCTTCCGACTTTAGGAGCGTAGGAATTCAACCGGATCATTTGCTGGCTGGACGATGTTTGCATACTTTCAGGCCCTACCTGCGTATCTTGTTCGTCACGGGCAGCATCGTTACCGCCACCTCCGCTTGAATCTCTGTTTTTACCCACAACTGCTTCCGAACGGCCAACGTAACTCGCACCACCGACTCCTGCATCACCTCTGTCCTCGTCCTCAGCGTCGTTGCCTTTATTTGCATCACCAGCACCAGATCCTAATAGCGGAGAGTTTTCTTTACCTTGGCGGATGTTATACCACCAATCGTTTCGCTGCTTCATAGCTCTGTTGAAATCGCTGTCTTTAAATCGAGCAAATTATCCACCGATACTCCCAAATGCTTGCTGAACGAGGCGATATTTCTCTTTCTTAGATTGCTCACCCGATTTTGCGCTGGTATCTTACTTAAAGGCTTTAGTAAGAAACGGAGCCGCCACCGCACGCACTTCATCCATTGAGAAGCGCCTCTGACCAAATCACCTGAATTACCAATTGAAACGATAAATACCTGATTAAAACATGGCCTCAAAAAACAAATACCTGGGTTGCCGGAGGAAACCTGGTAAATAACTGGATAAGAAAAATGCATACCTGAGGAGAATGGAATGATGAACCCACCCCCAACAAACTTCTTGTAGGCCATGGCGTGTCTGTACGGAAGCTGCATCGTCATCGCGAATTCACAGTCACACTTCACATCGTCTTTGGTAAGCATGAACTCGCGGTCGCCGCTGCGAACCGTAATTGTAGACCCTTTATCTGCGAAAACGTAGGCAGAGGCTGTTGCCGGGTAGACAGCCACCAGGTGTTGGCATACAGCGCGGAAGCCACCAATCGTGTAGTCATACCTAGTACTATGTTCATCTCCTCTGCGTACTTGGTGTCCCTCAATGTACCAGGCATCTCTACCTTCATGCGGTACTCGTCTTCCACTCTTTTCTGCCATTTCATCAGACCATGCAACGCAGCTCGCATTGTCAAATGGATTTGAAGATACTGCTTCACTTTGCCGAACAAACTCTCGACGCGGTTGTTGGTGTGGTTGTTGAAGTGAGCAGCTCGCACCGAAAACCCATGACCCACATTTCCTTGCACGAGTCCCAATTCGGTTCGAAATACTCCCATAGATCTGTTCGTCCTCCACGACAGGCCAGGTCTTCAAACTCATCGCGGTATTGCAAAAAATCGATTTCAGTTTTTGCATACGTCATGTTTGTAATAACATGCTTCAGTTGAACAAGGACGTCCTCGGAGTAAGCTCCAAATTATTTCGAGTTGCGGATAACTTCGTGAAGCCACTTGAGCACGTGGAAATTGCACAAAAGCACACGAGTCTCGGGTAGCTTCCTGCGAATGACTGAAACTTCTTGCATGTCTTTATCCACAATTACAATGCGCACGAAATTCCAGTGCTCGTTCGTCCGCTTGAAATGATCCAGACACTTTGCTATGTGCCAAACGGATGTAGTTTCCAACAAAGAGTATTGAACAGGTTGTCCATGGACAAACTGGCCCATCGCAACCATCGCGAATAACTGGTAGTTATACCTGTGGCATCGGAAAACATGGACAATACCTGTTCAATACCTGGGAATTCCTGATTCATATCAAAAAAACGACAAACATTGTAACGACCTTGTTTATCTTGTGAGTGCAGTCGATCTGGATAACCTCGGGAAAGCCCTTGAACATAGCACGCATATGACCTGTAGACAAGGAGATAACCCCCGTATCACCTCGGACACTCTGGTTCACCGTTCTTCGCGGACTCCAGATTGAAGCTCACCACAGCGTCAGCTACAGCATCGTCGTCACTTAGGCGGTCCTCTGCAATTTTAGCAATAATTCAAGAACTGTTCGAAAGATTAAGCACTACTACGACAGTCTGACCTTCATGAAAAGTACTTTGACTCTGGCAAAGACCCCCTTTTAGATTCCGAACGTCATTCATGGTCACTCTGTGGTCCGAGTTGCTGCGTATGTAATCGTAAATGCTGGTTGGAGCTGCGATAGTTTCCACTAGGAGTTGAATTTCCAGGTATAAGCGCACAACTGGCCAGTACCTGGCGAATACCTGGATAATTCGTGTAAATCTCCTTCGTGATGGGGTGGTTGTGGACGTAGTTCTCACGCATCAAAGCCACGACCCATGTATCGCCGCGGTGTTGCAACTGAGCCAGAAACTGGAAAGGGCACTCAGTTGCGCGGAGGTTGTGCGTCATCCGCTTGCCGGATGACCTCTCCCGCGATCGCCAGCCATGCGCGCAAATGTACTTGCGCTGGTATACCTCGTATTTGGACGGAACAAGCGGAATCTTGTCGTCCGACAATCCTGCGTACTTGGTCTGGGATCACAGAGCACAGTTGTGCCGGGAAACATTAAACGTTTCCATAACCACTAGAGCTAGTCTCGTCTACCTTATATACTCCTTCAAATTCGTCTCAAAAGACTGCCATGATGAATGTTCGGCAGGCACCATTGGAGGAACGATCACCAAGGCGTCGCTATAAATATCAGAAGCGGAGAGCTTCTTTCCTTTCCGAGGCTGGTGACGAGATAACGGCACCATCTTCCTTATCATCAGTCACCGCAGAACCGACGTCTTCATCGTCCTTAACGGCGCTCTCTGCAGAATTATATTGCTGCTCTTCCTCCCCCTGCTTGTCATCCTGCTGCGTTGCCGGCTCTTGTTGCTTCCCCTTTAGGTTACCTCGTCTTCGGCAACCCCGGCGCCGCCAGAGCGAGCACGATCCCTTCTGCTCGGTCGAGGGCTTGCCTCTTCTCAGAGCGTGTCCGCGCATCAAAGCTCTGCTTATGGTGTGCTTCCTCGGCTTCGCGGGCCTCCTGCTCTCTCAAGGCCTTCTCCGCCATCTGCTGCTTGATACTGGCCGTCTTGTGCGTTCGCGCCATCACCGTTACAGCTCCACAATGCTCTCGCAGAATGCCGCGTGTCCAGTTTCCCGAAAGAGTGGATGTGGAAAGAAGAAAATAAAAAAAAATATGTCGTATTTAGCAGGGAATACTTCTACCTGGTCAATACCTGGAGCGATACCTGCCAAATACATATTGATGCATACCTGGACGCAAGCCAAGCCGAATTGAAGTTTAGACTAGTCACTTTTTCAGTGTTCGGTAGTCGCTTTAAAGTCGTACTTATTGTGAATCCCAGCTAAGTTTGGATTTCTTGGTCCATTCGGTAAACATCCACCAAACCGAATGGGTGGCCGTGATTGGTCAATTTTGCGGCGCGCGCTTGGATGCGCCTAGCTGTCGACCACGATGGAGGAAGCTGTGCTGAGGCAGAATGTCCAGCCAAACACAGTCTTCCATTGCCTCTATGGATTCTACTGCCTCGGTTATTCACGAAGAGAGCTTTCTTGCACCTACGGGAAAACTGTGGAGACGATTGGCAACAGGATAAACGTGTATGAGACTGATGAGCGATGTAGCGCTGCTGCACGAAGGACATTTTCCGAGGAGCACCGACAATGGCTGTGTAACTTTTACGCAGAGCAACTGCTTGCGTATTTGGGCGAGGTCCAGGCAGCTTTCCAGCGCGTGCATCACATCAACATCTCTACTTCGTCAGTGTGGCATCTCATACATGAATGTGGCCTGACACGAAAAGTACTCGAACGACGCGCCATGCACATCAAAGAGAAAGATGTGTTCCATTTCATCGAGGAGCTAAGCAGCATCAGTTGGTCTCATCACAATATCGTCTTTCTAGACGAAGTTTCATTTGGTAATCGCGGGATGATTTGAAAGAGGGGCTACTCGCTAAAAGGCAAGGCGACTGCGATTTGTGGAGATTTCACGCGCAAGCCTAGAGTGTCTATTCTAGCATTTATAGATGCCAATGGTGTTATCAACTACATTAACACTTAAGGTACCTTTGACCGGGTCGGGTTTGCCAATTGCTGCAGCGATTTCGCGTATTCAAAAAGAAACAGAATTCATCAGTACCCCGGTTCTCATTCTGTGTGGATCCTAGACGGCGCTTCAATTCACTGAGACCCCGATATTGTCCACTTCCTGAGAAGAGTTGGCATCGTTCCGATTTTCCTGCCTGTGTACTGCCCGCTTTTCAACCCCATCGAGTTTTTCTTTGGCTACATTAAACAGTCTTTTCAGCGATACTATGTTGAATCTAGCAGCCCGGACCTGCTGCCGTTTGTTGTTGAAACATTCCGGCGCTTTGAGAAGTTCGAGATGAAGCGGGTATTCGGGCACTGTGGCTGTAAAATTGGAGGACACTTTGATCCAACTGGACCGCTCTCCAAAGAGAAACGTCTAGTGCCCGATGTGTCTACCGGCTCAGTACGTGATGAACGACAAAGACGTATTTGAATTCTTTGATAGGGAAGTGACAGAGTCTGAGGACTAGTTAAAAAAAAGGAATTGCTAGCTGATGAAGTACTCCTGATGGTCGACGTTCGTTACACTAAATCAATGCATTGTGCCCCACAAAACGCGTTACTCCTGGTGATCTGCGTCCTCAGCGTTCACCACACCTGCCAGTTGATCGATCACGTCAGCTCGATCCGGAAGCGGGATGGCCTCGATAATACCCTCGATCACCTCCTTGCGTGCATTTAAAGCGTGCTTAACGCTATCCAAACGCCGGCCAAAAGCCTCCCACTCACCCGTCAGGTACTTGACGTCTTCGAGGGATGCTTGCACACAATTGAGGGCCAACTTGCCTTTTTTCATGAGTCCTTCCAAGTGCTCCTCAACCTGAGAGTCAGCGGCCCTGAGCTGACGCTCGATGTGCGCTGGCGGGGAGTCCAAGACAGCCGTTCCCCAAGTAGAACGGTCAAGATTCTTCGTGATTTTATTGGCCCACATGCGCCATGTCGTGGTTGCGCCTTGATGGTCCTTCCCAAATCGTTCTTAACTGTTCCACAACCTCGCGCAGTGAGGCCTCTGCGGTTGCTCCAGAGCGGTCGGTGTTTACAGGCCGAACGCATGCCTTCAGGAATTCCTCGTGGGCTCGAGCATTGGATATGCCCAGGCCATACTCGTAGATTAGTAACATCACTGTCTCTCCTCTGAGAGACACAACCTAACGATTATAGGCTTACTCTGACTTCAAGGTTAGGACAAGATGACGGTTCCACTAGAACTGCATCACGCGGTTCCATGCCTGCTCCGTTGGCCTCTCGATAAACCACGTATCGTCCTGCTTCACCGCCAGGCTTTTCACACGACCACTGAACTTTCCCACAGTTTGTGCATAATGGCAATAAACGTGGTGCCGTTCGCAACAAAGTCTTCCAGTGTCTTGCCCGACGCGTCTCTCTGTCCAACTGTGCTCTTTATTATCGGCTGGACGACGAGCTGAAGTCGGTGCTCCTCTGCTGGTTGTGGCGATCCATCCAGTGACGCGTGAGCCCGTTGACCGGAAGGCTGCGGTGTCTGCTGTGTAGGCTGCGTCGTCTGTGTGGAGGCTGCGGCGTCTGGCGTGGAGGAGACGCTGGAGATGCTGTTGAACTTGGTGTTCTTACTCGAAACGGGTATGGTGATACACGTACATCCGCTGGCGACGATGAAACAGGTGTTCTTGGTATGGCGCTTCGACCTTCTAAGGGAGCTCTGGAGTCTCGTGCTGGTGCCGCGTTCTGGTGTTGTGTGCTGCTGCAACGCGAGAAGCCTCCGAAGACGTGCTGGTGTCTGGTGCAACTGCAGAGTGTGATAAAATACTACCTTAATTCATGTTCCTATGCACTTATGCAGGTTGGTGGATTACCTGATTCATTGATTCAAAGTACCGCCCTTGATAAATTTGGGTAGAAAGCACAATAGCTAAAATTTTACACACAACGCCAACGTCCGCCGGAGGTGCGTCTAGACAACGACCGAGCGCAGCGAGGTGCTCCCTCTTTAGGGGGAGGTAGAGGGGGTCTAGGGTACACTAACTGCCTAAAGTTTGGTTTAGGGGGGTGTAGCTTTCTGCGCAGGTAGCTCAATGATAAGCTGGAACGCTTCCTGCGGTTTAAGAGCCGCGTGCGTTGCACGCTGGCTTAAACCCATCCGGTGCCAAAAGGGAACGCTACCTGTGGATTGTGAGCCGTGTGCGTTGCACGAGGGCCTAAACGCAGGCTGAGGCAGGTGAGAACGCTACCTGCGGTTTGTTTACCGTGTGCGGAGCACTCGGACGAAAACCCAGGAAAATTATCTAATTAAAAATGTATTTTGTTGCTGAAGTTAAATTTTTGACAAGTTTCTTTTTGCGTTTTAGGTAGTCACTTTCGTACTGAAAAAGAATGTGCACTTCAATATAGTGTTCAACACATGAATTTGGTTGGTGGTTATGATTGGTTGATAATTGATTTCGCACGAGGTGTGGCAAATAGGAACACGTTCTATATCTATGAATGTCACACCATATTGACGTGCACATTCGTTTTCGGACCGGAGGTAGTACTACGGTAGTACAAATACTAAGTGGTCTGGTAGGAAACACGTTCTATATTTATGTATGTCACACCGTACTGAGTGCACATTCGTTTCGGACCGGAGGTAGTACTACGGTAGAACAAAATTTGTACTGAGACCGCGTCAAACAATAGAATACTAATCAACCAAAGTACGAATCGGGATTTAAAGCACATCGCTCTAAAGAGCCGCGTCTTGTGCGTGTTTTGAGCTCTTATTTGCGCGATATTGTTCTGTAGTCCATGAGATAAAGTCACCTGAAAAAGTATCTCCGTTTTACGGGGTCAAATTATCGAAACGTTTGGGAGCCGTGTGCTCCCAATATTTTATCGATTTTTGCGATTCGTATATTGTCGGAAAGTTCATGTAAAGAGCTGTCGAATAGCAGTGTTTTTACGCTTTTCTTATGTGAAAATTATAATTAGGTACGAAATCTGGTCAGTCAACTTTAGAGGCGGTTATCTCGAAAACTCTAAATGGTGGATAAGTCTCATTTTGTTTGCCGTGGTCATATTTAATACTAAAGTGGTCTGGTTTTTGCGTGTCGGCTAGTCACTTGTGATTAGTGGAAGTGGAAACACAAAAAAGTAACTAGTTGAAACATTTTTTTCGAAAGTGACTAGTTTGAAATAAAAAGTGACTAGTTGAAAAGTGGCACCCGGGTGGGAGGGGAACGACATCGATCACCTGAGAACAGCAAAAGAATCTACATTACCACACACATACCCCCCCCCCCAGAACAACAGCAAAGGTCAGAAAGCCAAGCCCATGTGAACACCAAACGCTTCCAGAACGTACGCAACGAAGGCTATATTGCCTCTTGAGTATGAAGTGGCTCGAGCAAAGCCACCCGCTCGGTCGAGTGCGTGGGGATAGCCATCACCTCGGTAGAGTAGGCGTCGAACTTTACGGCGAGTACCAACATCAGAAGCGCGCGCGGGGGCTGTAGCTACGACGGCCAGGAATACGAGGAGCGTGAAGAAAAACAGATATTATGGGCGTCTTTTGGGTTGCCGATGAAATCTAATGCTGACGACCCTTGGGCCAAAATCTGATTTTGCTTCATATTTCGGGTCCCCCTGAATTGAAAATGAGCCTCAAAACCCGATTATGGCGCTAAAATCTGAATTTCCGTTTGCCGTGTTCGCGTTGCAGATTTTGCCCCATAATCCGATTTTGGACTATAAATAGCTATTTCCAAGCCATCGCGAACACGGCCTAAGTTTTCAAATACTACGTAAAAAATTTATTGTGTCTTAGCTAAAAAAAAAGATAATAAAAGGGAACGAAGTACAGTACCTATAATAGAGAACGAAGTAAGCTATAATAACTGATGTAGGGACGTCTTCAATGGTACGTTTACCTACCGTTCCTGAGAGGTCGGCCCATTAGCAACTCGACCTCGAGCTGCTCGGTTATTATAGTTTAGATACTGTATAAATACCCGCCATTTGTGCAACAAGATTTGCAACTATACGTTGATTGGTGGGAAATGGTTTATTATATCTAAAGCACAAAGTACTTGCCGAGGACCCAGGGCCAGAAGAAGCTCTTAGCCTGTTACCTGAGTAGTATTTCATTTGCTTCGACTCCCTTGGGAGGTATAAGACACAGACAGACTATCAATTTCAGTGTATACTTCGTCAATGGAGAAGGTTATTGTGCCTCCTGGCGACTGTAACACTGTGCCAAAGTTTCTTCGTGAGGAACGGGACGTTTGTATGCACCATGTAAGAACGACTTCTCGTTTTTGCTGCTCTGGACCATGCAACAACGAGAAGTCTTTGTGTGATCCAAATCAGCAGCGAATAGGTGCACGAAGGCCCAGTACCCCCTTGAAAACCGAGTTAGCGAGACACGAAAGGCGTGATGCACCATTGTCATCGCTGTTGACCGCACCTTGGCACGGCGATACTCAGCGCAGGGTAGCTAGTGTATAGTATTTCGTCGTAGGTCACTCAATTTACTGTTATAACACCCATCAATGTAGCGAGTTGCCGTTTCCTCCACCTTCTGATGCTACGGCATGCACATTCGTCGAAGCTTGGTGCTGCATAATTGCCTGGTACTGCTGGCAGCAGCGCTGCAGCAGCACAGTGTAGGGAGTGTTTACACTCGTGTCCCTACTAGGGAGTCAATAGTAGGCCTAGTAGGGACTGTTCTTTTGCATTCCAATAATCAAATTTACTTGCTTTTCGTAAGGTAATGGGTTGCAAAACCGCTCCAGTATCGCCACTCTTCGTGCAACCAAAGTTGCATAAGGTACCATCTGTTTTGGCATGGTATTGGCCATGGAGCTGGCAAATACTGATGCCAGCTACCGTTAGTGGCCAACCAGATCTGCTGATTTTGAGAAATACAACCTCGGTTGCAAATGGCTGATAATGTACCGGTAACAGCAAAATCAAACTACTTCAAGAAATACCACTGAAGTATTGAGAAAAGTACTAGTATTTTTATGTTTCTCCACCTATCTCCCGGAGCTGGCCATATTTTTATGAAAGGGAGCTCCGCTAAAGGGAACTCCCTACTGTAACTTTTCCCGATGAATTCGTGATTGGAGTTGAAATGGTTCAAATATTCTAATGCATGAACTACGGTGCAGGCGAACAGCATCTCAAGCAAAGTATAGCGGTTGGTAGAACATCGCTCGTCGCTGATCGTTATACGGGGTATAGTACACTGGAGCTCCCCATAGCATGTTATGTCCAAACACCGGCAATTGCTGAATAGTTTCGCCAAACACTTGACAACCGGGGACCTTCTGCTCCCACATACTGGCATTGTTAAAGCCCATCGATGCCACTTTCTTCCCCACGTCTGCCATGAACTGTTTTCGCTTTTGTTCTTCGTCGTCCTCGTCAGGTTTATCCTCTGTTGCTGGCTCAGGCTGTGGTCCCGGCTGTAGCTTCTCGTCGATGTGCTGGATGGGATCAATGGCGAGCTCCTCTGCGTCATCACAGAAGCCCTCGGGTGATGCCGAGGAGTCAAAGGCATTGTATCCCAAGTGCATTTCCGTGCCCGCCGACTCGGGCCAGTAGCCGTCGTCCAACTTGTTGCAGAGCTGCGCCTTTTGTTGTTTCTGCCGCCATTTAGCTGGAATTTTGCGAGTACGGCCTTCATCCATATCAAGGGCCTCGATTCTGGAGCCGGACGATGCACCTTGCTGTCGGCGACAAAGCCGTCGATGGCGAGCACGAAATCTTTCAATCTCCGAAACTTCTCGACTGAACTTGGTGCCGCCTGAAATGGATTGCGAGGGCGACGCGAACATGGTACTTACTTTGCTGGGTGCTGCTAAATGAGAAGTGAGGGTGGACGATCATTGCCTTATCCTTATGATAAATTATCATTGATAATTCAAAATGAAGTTGAAGCGTGACAAGCCATATTTTCACCCAATCGCAGCAGAGGTGACCGAAACGTCAGTGCAGGACCTGCTGTACAATTGTAAGTTGACAAACGCTGCAGCAATGCGTCTACGGGATGGCACCAATAAAACTCCAACCTGATTCCATTTCACAGGATGTAGCTAAGAAGGCGTCAACAGCATGTCAGGGACGGGAAATGACTAGGTCATTTGTGAAGCAGCGATTGGCCTAGTCAGCATTGGGGAGATCGTTCACAGAATGTGCCTGCAAGTTAGAATTTGCAACGAGCTTCTACACTGCGCGCCGGGCATGGCGAATATTATCGGGACTTCCTGTAGCATTTAAAAAAAGTTATGCATAACCGAGAAGAAATGGTAACTAACAGGAATCACTGCCCTCGAGCCGAACTTCGGATTGGTAGAAATCTTTTGATTATCCTTCAAAATGATTCGTTTTATCAATTATTATCATGTTGAAGTTGTAAGGGCGATTACATAGTCCTGCTCTACACAATGCGTAAGCTCGAGATGCCGAACGCCGCGTCCTGTTGCTCCACGCGTGGGAAGAGCTCGGCTCGCATGATCTCGTCCAGAGCTCTCAGTGCGCGATTGGCATGAAATACGACGACTCGATCCCGGTCGACACGCGCCACGTGCTTGAGCGTATGGTATAGTGGCGATAACTGCTCCGGCATAAGCTCCAGTATCTTCCAGCCAAGCAGTTCTACGAGATAACGGAGCACGAATACAGCTCCTCGTCGTACCGCCACTATGCGCTGCTGTTGCTCTTCCTCTTGATGTTTTCGCAGCTTCTGCTGCTCATCGTCGTCAGGAGCGTCGCTTGCTCCAGACTTTGGACGACGCTTTGCCTCAATCTCCAGTTCCAGCTGAAGAACGCCAAACACGCAAGTGAGCACGTCTAGCAGGAACGGCTGTAGCCCCCATTGTAGCAGCGCACACACTTCTGCTAGGTTCGACAAACAACTAGCACGTAGTGTTGCAGCTGCAAGAAGCTCCTGCTCACTCTCTACCTCGCTCTGCGATTTTTCTGTCGTTGCTGTCTTCTCTTCATCTCTCTTTACCTCTTGAATAAGCTGGACACGCTTGGAAGCCTCTTTTTGGATGCACTCCACGCGTTTCCTCTGGGAAGGTGGTGGGCGGATGCAATCCAAGTACGCGTACACGAACAGCTTCCCGTACTTGGGGAGTGTCTCGCCACACCGTTTAGCTGAGAACAGAAGCGCTTCGCTAAGCTTAATGCGAGTTTCCAGCGAGTTTTGCGAGTCTTGTAGTGCTTTTACCGAGGCAGGAATTGCTACATCGGGGTGAGCGTCTGCCAGTGCTGCCAAACCTTGGACAGCCGCGAGAAACACATAACTCTCCGAGTCGTGTAAATGCACCAGAAAGACTTGGGCTAAGGCATGAACTCGTGGTGTCCACTCTGGATCATGCACGTGCGAATGACTCTGACGCACAAGTTTCGTCAGCATAACGACACCACGCGCACGCAACGGCACCAGTTGACTAGATAAGTCTTGCTCAGCCGCACAGAGCACTTCGTCGAAACTCTGTTCGCCTGCTCTGGTTGTCTTGGCGTCAGTGGCATCTGTCGCGCCGCGACTTAAAATCTGTGCACGCGCATTGCTTGCGAGCTCTGCAACTTCAGGTCGTGGATGGTGAGACAGAACTTCGAGTACAGGAAGGATTGCACGAAGCTGCTGCTCTTCCGCGTCACTGCGATGTGATGAACCTGCCTCGAGAATCGTTGTTACCACGCCCAGGCATATTGTTAGGATCTCGTCTCCTTCTTCCTCTTCGTCATCCGCTGTCTGTGCAAGGCTCTCATCCCGTTGCTCTGTATCCACGAGCTTTGTTGCAGGAGTGTTATATGTCTCCAACACAGTTGCAATACACTGCAGAACTGTTGCAGCACTGCGTAGGACGGATGGCCCCAAGCATTCGATCAGTGCCAACAGCAGCATCAGAACCATCTCTACGCCTTCGGCGCTGGATGGCATTTTCATAGGTTCATATAAAGCAAATGGAGATGCTGTGCTTGCGTTCTTGATGACCAGATCAATAGCTTCTGTCGCGCCATGTTTCCGCACGTGCATGTAGGTCAGCAACAGCGATGAAAAGAGATCTCCCACCACTTCAGAGTTTTCGAGCTCCTTGTCGCCCAAAAGCTCCACCAGCGGCATTATCAACGCTTTCAGTGACTCGGTAGTATCAAGTTCTTCAGCTACTACTGATGAAGACTTCACGAGTCGGAGGGATATGCCGCCACCTCCTCCGGCACAGAACTCTCGTCGTGGCCTCCACGATTCTCGGGTATAGTTCCGTTCATATCCGCAAGCTAATAGGGTCGGCTGGAGAGGTAGTGTTACAGGAAGTATTGCAACTTGAAGAAGCAATGCCGCATTGGAGCACGAGCGAATCCACGCTGTGAGAAGCGCACGGAGCGGAGCTGCCAGAAAACTTTTGCTAGTTGCAGCGAATGCGTACATGTGGAGAAATGGACGTATCAGCGGCGCTAGAGCTTGTAAAAATCGTTGAGAAGGAGGTGGGCCACAAAGAAGTAGCCGTGCAATACCCACACAACGATTCAAAGCCTCTTCGCTTGTATCTCCCTCTGGCATTCTTGCATCCAACCGACTATCTTCGTAGATCAGCAGTGGATGGAATAGTACTGACAAAATCTGCGTGTCGAAAAGTACCGGATGGCGAGTGGCCAACTGATCAGCCAACAGTGCTGCCATTTCACCCAGCAATTTGCTGCTAGTATTTCCCTTTTCAGGGGTCACCGCTGCGAGCAGTAGTTTACGTACTTGCGTACACAAAGCAGTCGCATACTTTTCAGGGTCCTTGCCGCTAGGACACTGGCAGATCAGCGTAGCAACTTGCAATCTAGCCTGTGTGTTTCCCTCTTCCACAGCTCCAAGCAACATTTCAATGGTAGCCACGATACCCCCGTCTTCCATCAGTAATCGCGACAGTAAGTTACCACACCGCGCCTTAAATCGCTGAGCGACCGTCTTTTCATTAGCTGCAGGGGTGGCCTGGCCGAGTGCCGCACGTAGACTACTCATGCTCATTCGCAGCGGCAAGACCCGCAGCACCATCTCTCGTAGGCGGATAAATTCCGTTTGTGTCGGCGTCGATGCCTGCGTATCCATCGCTACATCTCCGTACACTAGCAGAACCAGCAACTCCACGACGTATTTGGGTAGCAGAATCGGCTGGAACTGTGGCAATGACAGCAACTGTAACAATGTCTGCGTGATTTCCAGTAGCTCACTTGTTGTCTCCTCATTCGTCAGCTCAGAATCAATAACGACTCGAGTGTGTCCTCGATATCCCCACGTCAACACATCCTTGGAAACTGCATGCACACAACTATCGGGTTAGCCTACCCACCTTCCAACTCTCCCAAAGCCTAACGTCTTACTCTCTAAAGTGCGTGTGGGTCTCCTCTTCTCGATTGGGATCAGTACACCAGCAGCCACGCGAGGGTACGCGCTCCAGCAGAAGAGAAGCTCCACAGCCGCCTGGAGCACCGAATAGTCCCGCAGGCTTAGCAGACCTGCGGGTGCCTTAGGCTTCTCGGCTTGGCGGGGCGTCTGTGGTCCCATTTTCTCTCTTTTCTGCGCTTCCAGTTGGTCCAGACGTGTCATACAGAGGCACAGACGCTGGAATGTAGGCACGAGGCCGCGCCGCCACGCTTCATCATGCCACTGAACACCATTCTGTGTCTCGAAAGACCCGCAGAGCTCGCGCACAGCCTCCACGATGCTGCTATTGACACTGTTAGAGTCTTCCGTCTTCTTGATGTCACGCAGAGCGTCCACAAACATGCGTAGAGAGCGCATGATCTCCTGCTGCTGCTTCACCTCGACGTCCATGTTGACCAGCAAAATATCACAATGGGGAAGGATTACGCAAACTTAAAAGACAATATTTGTGGTTGGGATTCATTTTTAGAGGTGAGGACGTATCTGTCCACCATGTGTCTTCTACGAGTGTTTGAGTACTAGCAGCACTGTCATGATGAAGATCATGACGAGTAGTAATCCGATGCACTTCATTGGGCGACTGTTCTTCTGGGTTTCCTCAGCCTTCTCCAATTCTTCAATACCTTTCTCCGTCTGCTCCACCACCTGCTCCATGTTGTAGTCGATGCGATCCAAGATCGTGCCCTGGTCGATCACAAGCACAGCCAGTTCCTTAAATATTGTAGCCAACTCTGTGATGGACGTGGCAATGCGTTGAATCTCCTGGTCACGCTCGTTGATGACGTCATCGGCGATCTCCACCTCCGTGATCTGAGCCTGTGTGAATCCCTGAAGCAGCGCAAGGACAAAGTGGCAACGTTAGACTACAATCACGATTGCAGCGCATTTGTAACTTAAACTCAACGCACCGTGTCTGCTCCACCACGTCGTTTCTGCTTGGCGTCATTCTCTGCTAGGAAGTCGAACTCTACGGGGCCTTCTTTCTGGTTCTTCACACGTGCGAGGTACGTCTTCTGTGACTTTCGGAAGTCGCCCGACAGCGTCTGGAGCTGTGTCGCCAATGCTCTGCTCCGCAACACCAAAACTATTAGCCGCAGCCTCCTTAATTAAATACCTGCCATCCACCTGACGCACCTCTGCACGTTTTGTCTAGTCTTCGCGTCAGCGGCCGAGAACTCTCCATTTCGGTCGCTCTGTGCCATGCGCCGCAGCCCCTTCTCAGCACTACGAAACTCGTCCGTGATGTCCTGTGTCAACTGGTCGATTTCTCGCTCATATTTGGACTCCTGACCATCAAAGCGCACCATTAAGCGGCTCGTATGCAGCTTATTGAGCTTCTCCACTGCAGGATTTACAACATGTCAATACAACGACCACCTCTGTCCTCCATCTTCTGTCACGTACTCATCTCCTTGATGCGAGCCACGTGCTGATTGGTGCCATTGACAACATCCACCCATCCGGGGGCGATAGCGACACTAGTGGCTTCCTGGTCTGCGTTTTTTATGAGTGCGTTGCCCTCTTCGCGATGGCTCACGATATTCTTGCGTCGCAGCACTTTGGCCTTCTCATCAGCACGCAGCAGCAAGAACTGACGCGTCAAGTCTCGTGTCGCCATGTTCCCTTTCTGTCTGTGACTTCCGCTCTGTGTCTACACGCTTATTCCGACGCCTCACCGCAAGCTTCCCTGCGTGAACTTCACGCTCTGGCTTCAGTATTGGAATTTCCACCCGGTGTATTTTTGGGTACTTTGTATCAGTTATGTGGTGAACATAAACAGATGGTTTACTAACGTGAAAATCGTCGTGGTTGAAGTGCTCGCCACGGATAGTGGTGCTGCTCGTCAGTCTCTAAAATCTCCCCTATAAGCCACAGATGCGGAGGCTTTATTTACATTGTATCGCTCTATTAGTGACTGTTTTCAGCGCTAATGCCCTCGTCGTCCCGCTTACCCGATGGACGTTCTGCTCTGCCAACGGCTCCGTTCGCGCCGACAATGTGTCGGTACCCGGCACCTCGCACGTCCACCTCATGGAGGCTGGAGTGATAGGCGATCCATACTACCGCTTCAACGAGCGCGAATATCAATGGGTGGCATTGGAGACGTGGACGTACGAGACGCAAGTGACATTGCCAAGCGAGGTTAATTCAAAATCTACGCTTGTGTTCGAGACGCTGGATGGGGTAGCGCAAGTGGTGGTCAATGGAAAGCAAGTGGCGACCACGGCGAACTCCTTCCTGCCGTACAGAATCGACGTGGCCGCAGTGCTGCTAGCGGGGGTGAACTATATCCAGGTGGAGTTTCAACCTGTGTTGCACTACACTAGAGAGCTGGCGGACAGGTATCCGTATTTTGTACCAGCGACGGAGAACTTCAACACGTGGACGGAGCCCACGCGACGCTCGTTTGTCCGCAAGGCAGGGTCAGATTTTGGGTGGGACTGGGGACCGGCATTTGTCTCGTCGGGCATTGCGGGCGCAGCATATATTGAGTTTAACGATCCGGTTGTGAAGCTGAAGGACTTGCAGGTGGTGCAGGTGTTCCCTGAAAAGAATGACCTGTCGGTGGTTGGTGTTACTGTTCGTGTGACGCTGGATGGCGGGAAGGTTAGGCATGAGAACCTTACGATTGATTTGGTTGTCAATGAGAAGCAAGAGACTTCCATCGCGACGACGATACCGGCGGACTGGAAGGAGGACGCCGTTATTGATCTTTCGTGAGAAGACTATTGGAGCATGTAGGGGTGCTGTTTTAGTACTAATATTGATGATTTGGCTCGCTATTGCAGGTTTCGAATGCAGAATCCGAACTTGTGGTGGCCTGCTGGATATGGCGAGCCTTATCTGTACAACATACGCGTGGATGCATGGAACGCAGACTTCAACGCGTCCCTTTCTCACAAGATTGGTATTCGCCAAGTGGAGCTGGTTCAGGATGACACAAACGCTGGCAACGTGACTGGAAAGACTTTCTTCTTTAAGGTTAATCGTGTTCCTATCTTCATCAAAGGCGCAAATTGGATCCCGACAGACTCGTTCCCCACTCGTACGAGGGCATCCACTGTGCACCATTTACTGGAGAGTGTCCGTGCTGCGAACATGAACATGGTACGATAGTGCACCCGATTAAAAATGTCACCATTGCTTACACCCTGGTTTTACGTGACAGATTCGTGTTTGGGGCGGTGGTCGCTATGAATCCGACCTGTTTTACTCCGAGTGCGATCGACTGGGCATCCTAGTATGGCAGGAGCTCATGTTTGCCTGTGGAATGTACCCTCGGGACGCTGCATTCCTCCAGAGTGTGCTGAAAGAGGTGGGGTTTCAAGTCAGTCGGCTTCGCAAATACACCAGTATTGCGATCTGGGGCGGGAACAACGAGAACGAAAACATGATGGAGCAGTTCGTCGAGGCGCCAATATTCCCGCCAGGAACAACCTTCAACCGTGATATCGCCGTTGTCGACTTTACCAAGCTCTTTGTGGATTTAATTCACCCGACTATCGTTGCATTGGACTCGAGTAGGCCGTTCATCGACACGTCTCCATCTAACGGTTTGTATTCAGTCGTTCCTTACGTCAAGCGGTGGGGTCCCTCGAATAGTGTCGCGTATGGGTGAGTATTGTGTGTCTTATCGTATCTACTGGCCGCCTCATAGCTGATTGCACTGTGTCCCTAATTTGCTGCAGTGATGTTCACTTCTACGACTACAAAAAGGACTGCCAAGACTATCGTATGTACCCCCCGGCTCGCTTCATTTCCGAGTTTGGTTTTCAGAGCTGGGCTTCAGCCGCCTCTCTCCGTGATGTTAGCACAAGAGAGGACTGGGATTCTTTTCAAGCGTTCTGGAAATTCCTAAAGTATCGCGAAAGACACGAGAACGGCACGACTCAAATGCTCACGCAGCTTAATCGCCGCTTTCACGTGCCATTCCCTTTTCGCAACGAAACGTGGCTAGCTGAAGTGTCCGATGTCCACGATGGTAAATCGTTTGGCTTCAGTGTCAGCAAGCGTATCGAGTCGTATCTGTACCTGACACAGATCCAGCAATCGCTGTGCTACCAAACTGCCATCCGGACGTGGCGACGTGGCAAGAATGCCGAACTCGGTATGACGATGGGTATTCTGTACTGGCAACTGAACGACATTTGGCAAGGCAGCAGTTGGTCAAGCATCGAGTACTCCGGTCGATGGAAGAGCTTACACTACGTGGCCAAGCGGGAATTTGCTCCATTTATCATTTCCATCCACGAACGTGAAGACAAAGCTGTGCAAGTGTACGCCGTGAGTGATGTGAACGATGATTTGCACGTTGACGTCGTGTACGAACTCCGTCGAACCAAGTGCGGAAGTCTCGTGAAGTCCATTGATCGTCAAGCCATCGCCATAGCAGCATTGGTACGTAGCGTATAGAGTGATGCGTACACGTCAGACTAACTGTATTGTTGCGCAGGAGAGTCGCTCGATTGAGGAGCTGGACATCGACGTGCTACTGGATCGTGACGACACGTCCTGCCACCGCAGGTCCTGCTTCTTACGTGTCCGCTGTGTTGTGAAGAGCAGCGTCGCTAAGCTTGCAACGGCTGCCTGTGAGGACACGCACCACTTCTTCGCGCCGTACAAGCACCTGAATTTGGGCTGGGGAGAAGTGACCGCCCACTCTGTTCTGAAGACAGAGACAGACAATGCCGTCGTGTTTAGTGTGGAACTCGTGGCAACGGACTTTGTGGCATTATTTGTGGAAGTGGATGCTCCGGGTGTGCTTGGTTACTGGAGCTCCAACTCGATCGTGATGGTGGGAAATGAGACCAACACGCTGAATTTCACGGTATCAGAAGATGTGGACAAGCTCTCGACCGACGCATTCTCGTGCTTACTCAGTGTGAATTGGCTTCAGAAGAGCTACGACAACTCGGTCGAGGATGTGGCGGTGCAGTAAAGCTGAGCTGCGAGCAATGCTTTTAGCTCATTTTCTGTTCGACGATCGGCCGCTTCAAGTTGGTGTCAACCATGTGACTTGGATTCATTATGTGACAGGCGAGTCTTATCCGGATAAGTGAAAAAGAGCACCCATTCTTTTTTGCCAAGTGCGATCCGCGATCCCGTTAATAATAGTAGGAAAGGCCCAGAGGAACTTTTCGAAATAGTAGGAAAGCGGTGTCCTCTGTCCGGATAATTTTGTAATCAGGCTGTCCAACACCAGCATGTTCAAAACCGACAGGCAAGAGAAAGAAGCTCATTTATACACTTCCACCATGACCGACGCGTCGTCTGAGCGCCGCGAGCAGCTCCGAACCCTCAACGACTCTCTAGTCAGCGGCTCGTTATCCCGTCAGGAATATGACGAACTACTGCCGTTCCTGGCATCCCCAACCTCGACGCAGCCGCAACAAGACGCCCAGGCGCAACGGCCCGCCTCATCATCTGACCGTAACTCCAGTCCACAGCGCAACATCCACTTTGCTGACAATGTGAATCCGCCGGCTCCAGAGCCCATCGAGGCTCCGCCACAGTATCAGATGCTTGCGCCCATCGCTGCTGCGTCAACAGGACTACAGCTGCGCTGTCCGGCGTGCGGCACCAGCAACGATACTGCGCGTGGTACTCGTTGCTATGTGTGCAGCTCGCGCCTCACCGTCGCCGACGAGCTATCGGCTGCAGCGGTTGCGAGAGTAAGTTCGAGTTCGAGACAACGCTGGCCAATTGTGACGGCCATGGCGCCTCCTAGCGGTGCGTTCAGCGCGGGGGAGGACGGACGCGTAGTGATCCACAACGGCTTCTTCTCGTGCTCCATGCAGACTACTCAAATCATCGCTACAGCTGAAGGAAGCGCCTGTCAGGTATTCGTCATGTGCTGTACGTGGCAGCCTCGCCCTGCTAAAGGTACAAGCAACCAACAATATGAAGCGACGTGGTATGTATCACAACGCTTCAGCCAGTTCGAGAAATTGCACAAGGCACTCAAGAGGAGGCTGGCACGCTCCACGTCGGCGTCGCTGCCTCCGTTCCCGGCCAAATATTACCTTACCAATCGACTGGAAAAGAGAAAACAGGGACTGGGGACGTACTTGCCTCGACTGCTGGAAATGTGCGCACATCTACCCAACGCACCGCCGGTCCCAGAGCTAGACGAGTTCTTGGACATCTCGCATCAGGTTCGGATGTTCCGGTCGCAGCGTCCTAGTGCTGCTGCTCCTGCTATGAGTGCGAGTCCGCCTGTTGAGGGATCTCAGTCTACAGCGGCAACCTCGACGATGTCGTCCTTCCCGGCGTACTCAGGCCCGGCGATGCTACCTTCTCAATCGATGGCTCCACCTATGGATGCTACGGAACTTGCTCAAGCTGAGGGTGCAGTGAGACTGCTTGCCAACGGAGTACGCAATGCACGAGAGGATGTACGTGGCGACGGCACTGTGCAGCATCATTTAGACATGTGCGTACAGTTAGCACCCGGACTGCAGCGTTCTGCTGACGTGGATAACCCGTTCGCCGATGCGGAACTCATTCCGCGTGCAATGCAGTGCCAAGAAGAGCTCCTACAAGCCGTGTCGATGTACAATGATGCATTGCTCGCTGCCTCGGGGATAGCGTCGACCCAACAGCAAGCGCAACGAGCTCAGCAGCCTGAACCGCATGTCCAATCCCAGCAAATGCCAGTGTGCAACGTCGTCCCAGCTAGCGCCGCGTAAAAAGTATCCTCATGGTACAAAATTGACAGGCGTGTCTACAATCTGAAGTTCTTATCAAGCTCAACACCGGTGTGCCCCACCTTTCTCTTGTAACTAGTGAATATATCCTGTTTCAAATGAAATGTATTGGAAACGTGCAGCTAAAACATGCAAACATCACCCTGCTAACGCGCGCTCTGTCCGCCAACTTCATTTACCAAGCAAGCTACCAACGGCTTCCTGCTGCTTGTTTCCCTCCTTCCTTGCGCGCCTTGTGAGACCACATTTAAGCTGTCCATATTCGTCAATGTTTAAACACCGTAGCTGGGCTGGTACGAGTTCTGCTGGCCCGGAACATATGGAGGTGGTGCCTGCACACCGCCGCCTTCCTGTGCAGAGAGTGCGTACGTCTCCGTGACAGCAAGCAGCGAGTCGTTGTACAGACCCATCGTCGTCTCCAGGTCCTCCTGGCACTGCATCGCGCGCGGGATCAGATCCACGTTAGCGAACGGATTGTCCAGGTTTGCCGAGATCTGCAGACGCGGCAGAAGCTGCACACACACCTTAAGGTGGTGCTGCACCTGCGGGTCGCGGCGCAGGTCACCGCGCGCACTACGAATCGATGCGTTCAGCAGCGCCACCGCCTGCTCCGTGTGGGACAGCTCCTCCTCGTCCAGCGGCGTGGGCAGCTCCGTAGGCAAGCGAGCCTGTTCGCGGGCAGCCATCCCTTCAGCACCACCAGCGTTCACGTTCAGCGCACGGCCGAATCCTGGTGCGGCACCAGATTCGTCACCACCGCCCGACACGAGCTGACGACGGTACTGCTCAACCTGGCGTGACACGTTCAGGAAGCGATCCAGCTCTGGCACGTTCAGGTTCTCGGGGAGACGAGCACACAACTCTAGCACCTGCGCCACGTATCGCTCCAGACCCTGCTTGCGCTCCTCGACGATCGCGCTCGAGTTGCCTGTCTTACCCTTGAACACGCCACCGAGGACGTGCTTACGCGGGAACATCGGAATCATAGCCACAGCCGTCGGAATCTTTCGCTTCAAATCCTTGTGCAGCTTCTCAAAGACGCTGAAGCGGTGAGACACAAGCCACGTTGTAGACTCGCTCCCGTCCTTGGGCTGCCATTGGCAACGCAACACGTACACCGTGTACTCCGTGTAGTTGTCGTCCTGCAGGACCTGCGTACGATGCATCTGCGCCTCGAAGTATCCGTCGTGGATCACAATGCGACCGTTCTCAGTACAGAACGTGCCCAAAGGTGCCGTCAGTGTCGATAGACTTCTCTGCTGCCGATTCTGGCCACGGTATCCGTAGTATCCAGGGTCAGCGGCGGCAGCAGCCGATTCATCGCTCGTGGTAAGCAAAGAGCCACACTCGTCACAGTGGTTACCATTGGCAGTGTTGTTAGTGGCACCACAAGCTGGGCAGCGAATCTGGATACCATACACACCCGTAGTATACAGACGGCTCAACGATTCCTCCTGTTCCGCCGTGAGAGCAGCGCCAGACGGGACTTCCTCGGGTTTCTCGAGCAGGAACGGCACCAGCTCGTCGTACTCAGACTGAGTGATAGCACCACTCAAGAGCAGGTCGTTCAACTGCTGCAGCTGCTCGCGGTTCTCCTGTGAAACATCGTCGGGGATCTCCACCACGTGCACCTGGCCAGCACGCGTCTGCACGCTGTTCACCTGCGCCAGACCACTCAGCAGACTGGCGCTGACACTGGCAGCCTCGAGCAGAGCCTGTTCCTTGCGACGTTCTGCCTCTTCACGCTCGCGTTCCATTCGCTCTTCGAGCTCCTTCGCCTCGGCAATAGCACGCAGCTCGGCCTGGCGTTCATGCTCCACGGCAGCAGTAGCCTCCGCAGCAGCAGCTTCAGCTTCTGCAACCGCAGCTGCGGCTTCCTTCGCCAGTCTGATAGCCTCTTCCTCTGCAGCGCGGGCCTCGGCCTCCATACGAAGACGGTCATCTTCGGCCGCAGCTCGAGCAATGCTCTCGCGACGAGCAATTTCAGCAGCCATACGAGCTTCCTCTTCACGACGTTTAGCCTCCTCTGCCTGGCGCTTCGCCTCAGCAGCACGTGCAGCTGCCAGAGCAAGCATTTCCTGCTTCTTGGACTTGAATAGACGACGTGCTGTCATACCACGGAACAGAGCCTGCACCACAACCACAGCCGAGCGCTTCTTCTTAAAGTCACGGCGCACCGAGAGAGCACGCCACCAGCGCTGAATGCGCACGACCGAGTTGCGACGGAACTGGATACGACGCAGCAGCTTCGAGAAGCTGTTCTGGGCAACGACCTTCGCCAGACCCACACGCCAACGACGACGAGCCAGCCACAACTTCATGCGTGACACAATGTGCGGGCCTTCAGTGGCCCAGTCGATCTTCAGGATCGAATCCAGCACAGCGATCTTACCAGCCTTGAAGAACAGCTTCGTAATACCCAACTTGTACGCATCCATCGGTACCTGGAAGGCCCACAGGATGGCCGTAATGAGCGTCGGGTCACTCTGGTTCGCAAACAGCCGCTGAGCATCAGGAGGCATGAACTTCTTGTAAGCGCCAACCAACTCGCTGTAGCTCACACGCGTGGGTAGGCCCACCTTGAGCACCTGAGCAGTCTGCATGATACCCTGGCAACGCAACTGGCCCACGACATACCGAGGATCAAACATACCCACACGCATCAGAGCGTTGGGCTTAATGCAACGAATGAAGTTGCATCGCGTAGCATCCAGAGTGTCCACAAGCTCCTGCATCTGGTTCGAGAACTTGGCCGCCACACTCTTCGTCAATTTCCTCTTACCCGGGCGGCTGTTGTCCGGTTCTTGCTGGAAAAATGCAGGCACCAACTTGTTCGACGAGCCGGAGAAGAGGTTCGACATGTCAGCAGGGATCGAGTCGTTGTTCTTGTCGATGAACGCGCCGATCGTGTAGCTCACAGCACCGGCAAAGTGCCTCACAATAAACATGTGCTCCATGTCCTTCGGGTGGGGGCGCGGGAAGTACGGGTGCTTCGAGTGCTTTGAGTGCAGCGTACGCAGGAACTTAGCATCACTAGGCTGCGGGTTCATAGCCTCGGCATCTAGCAAAGCCAAGATACCGTTGGGCTTTGAGGAAATCAGGTCCACACACTCGCGGTTATCGGGCCACTTAATCCTTCCCACTGTAATACCTTCACGCTTGTAAAGCTCCATCTCGGCAATAAACACTTGGTTGTTGAATGTCGCCTGCAAGACTTCGTTCGTGTAGTTGATAAGCAGCTGCTCGAAGTCATTGCGCTGGAACGACTCGAAGCCGAAGATATCCAGTACTCCAATGTACGGCAGCGGGTTAGGATCGTGGCCCAGAGACGAGTTCACCTGCTTGATCACCCAGTCGAACATGCGGCTGTACAGCGCCTTGGCAATGGCATCACGCGCGTACACGGCAGCCTGCTCGTTACGACGAACCGTGTACGTCTCCTCACGCGTCACAATGTCGCGTGTCATGATCACCTTCCACAGATCCTGCTCTTTGACACCAAGCAGTCTAGCCGCCGTGGAAATAGCATGCTTAGCGGATTCCTTTTCAATGACAGCAGCTTCGCCCTCGGGCGTATCTTCTTCGACGAATTCGATGTTACCAAGATGCAGTAGACCTGCGACCACCGAGAAGATCACGTGCTGGACCTGTTCATCGATCCCCACGCAGCTCAGACCACGCACCACGGCCTCAAAGCACGCGTGGTCGTCCGTTTCCTCGGCAATGTAGCACCCGCTCTGGTTTAAGTAGCAGAAGTCCTCGGCCTTCGTCAGTTCGAACTCTTGACGTGCAGCAGGCGAGGCACCGGCTAGCAATTGGTAGAAAATGTGAAAATTGCGCTCGCCGTCCACCTGGTACACAAGACGCGACTTTTCCAGCAGATATGTCTCCACGAGAGCGCCGGCCAGCTTGAATTCGCCATCGGCCGTGAACTGCAGCTTCATGAACTTGCCGAAACGCGAAGAGTTGTAATTGCGCAGTGTCTTGGCGTTACCGAAGGCTTCCAGGATGGGGTTCTGTTCAATTAGACGGTGATCCAGCGATGTACCGTGCTCCTGACGGGTCTTGGACATCTTCTCGATCTCCTCTCCGCGCGCCTTCTTGCCGTACAGGCCACGCGTGGTTAAGTGACGCAGCACAATCTTGGAAGACTCGGTCTTACCAGCACCACTCTCACCACTGATGACAACCGACTGGTTGGTGGGTTGGTCGGTGCCAGAGTTGTAGACCATTTGCTGGTATGCCATTTCAGCTATGGAGTACGGGTGTGGCGAGCTACCTGCAGTGTTCACCACCTCACTGATACGAGGATTGGGCAGGTCCCGCAGCGGGTTGACGGCGATCAGCACATTGGCCATGAAGGTGTAGGGCTTCTGTCCGGTGCCGTCGCCGCCGTCGAGCTTGCAACGCTCCTCCAGGTTGTGCAACACACCTGCCTCGTGAATGTAGTAGAGCGAAGTCATGTCGTCAGCCTCGCGAGGGTTCTGCGGCACGGCGAGACCGCGATCCACCTGCTGGATCTTGCCGGCTTGAGTGCGCACGGTCACCTTGAGGCCGCCGATAGCCATGACGGTGGCCTTGTCCCACACACGCTCAGTGCCAGGCACCCAGATGACCTGTCCAACCTCCACAGGAAGAAGTTCAACATCGGCATCGGATTTAGAGGCCTGACGGGCGATCGGAGGGGGTGTTGACATGGCTTAGGTCGCGGCGGTGTAGCGGAGAAACGACCCGACGGAGTGCAGTGAGAAACAGCGCGTTAGATAGACGACACACTCGAGATTTGAACGAGGTGTGGGGCGCTGCGAGTATCGGGGGCCGAGCGACGCAAGCGAGAAGGTAGGGTGGGGCTCTCTGCTCTGCGGTCAGCGAGGCTTGAAGTGGCAATGCGGAAGAATCTGAATCCCCCCTCGAAGCTGCCTCCTCATGACAGAATGTGATTGGTCGTATCATTTTGCACTACCAATTTCAACCTATCAAAGACGATCTATGTGACGTACATAAAGTTATCCAAGCAGAGCCAGAACAGTAAAACGATGTTACGATGGCAAGGGGACGACCATTGCCAAGCGGATACCCACGGTTGTACGCCGAGATCTCTCTTTGTCTGGAAATGTATCATCGATTGTTGCATTTGTACGAGGAAACTATAGCTGGTAGCCACTCAGTTCACAAAGGCTGCACTGGCGACTTGCAACTGGAGACTTGAAGTGGAAGTTCACGCGGGGTTTGCCACGTCCGTTGGGTGATATTGGGGCCAGCCAACCTCACTTTGTGGCAGTTGCGAAGCGCTCCATGCGCTTTCGTCGCTTCTCCTCAAACTGCAAGGCGGCGTTATTACACGAAAGAGCAACAGAATTTTTGTGTCAGAATTGCTGTTTGGTCGCTGAGGATTCAGCGACATTGCAACAACGAAAGATCAACTACAAACGCACCACTTCCCTAGTCTCGAGGCCGAAGCGCATGGCGCGGTCCAGACGTCGTTTCTCATCGGCGTTTAGACCAAAGCGCTCAGCCCGTGCCTCCTTCTTCTTCTCAAGCTATTAATCAACCATAGAGGGTCAGTGCGGTACCATCAACGCAGCAGTAATGGGCACATTCGCCGTATCAGCAACGTACCGTATCTTTCGTCTCCAACTGGAATCGTTCCGCTCGTTTAATTCGCTTTGCCTTCTCCTCTTCCACCACTGCATGAGTCAGCCAGTCCAAACGTCAGTCTTGTCTTAACCATTCCACCGTCAACTACGAACAGAAGACACACCTGCGCTAAGGAGGTGGAATCGCTTCGCACGCTGAGCCTAACCATGTCTCGGCAAGGATAACACCGTGATTTAGTCTTCATCGCCTCCACACCAACCACCAATCATTTCTACACACCTTTTTGTCATCGAGACTCAACGGGATACCAAACTTGGCCGCACGGGCGGCACGCTTTTCCTCTTCTGTCTCGGGTTTAGTGGGGGTGTCCGTCTCCGGTCTCGTAGTGGTATCCGGTGACTTCTCTGCCTCGCTCTGCTTAGTCTCCGGTACCGGCTCAGGAGCAGCAACGTCAGGCTCCACCTTGTCTTCCTTTTCGGTCTCCTTTTCGATGGGAGCCGACTCCGTAGATGGCGCCACTGCTTTCTTCGCAGGGGAAGGGGCCTTAGCCGCCGTCTTTTTGGGCGTCTCAGGCTCCACAGCGGGTGTCTCCTTTTTCTTTGGCTCGGTCTTCTTAGTTTTCTTGGGACTCGGTACTTTGAGTTCCTCCATCTCCTGCGCCTCGCTACCAAACTCCTCTTCGTCCAGCGCCAGCTCCAGACGCTGGATCAGCTCCGTCTTGAGGCCATTGGAGCTCAGCCCGCGCGACTCCAGCGCCAAACGCAGCTCGCTCACCTTCATTTTCTTGGGGTTCATGGGCGCCGCGCTGGTCATGCTTTCGATTGATTTTCACTATGCTAAAGACAGATCCAAAAACTGGGCAACATAAGCTGTAGGAAATGCAACATAATCCGCTTCGGCCAACTTTATTTGCATCTTGAGTTGCTCGATGAAGAGTAAGCAGGCAGTGTTCCAGTAAACTACAGATACTGCAGAGCTTTCTGTAGACAGCCTTTTAGTATCTCTTCGGGGCTGTGAATTCCTTTGTCCATTGGGCCATGTCGATCGGATGCGATTCCTCCGACGCGGAGCTGTCTTCCTGCCACACCTTGATGGTTTTATCCGCCTCGCATGTGATGAATCGGCTGCAAATTGCACAACACACAAAGTCGTCAGACTCACATAAAACACATGCACTGCGTGCAAGTACGTACAGGCCCGTCTTGTCGAATGTGGATGCAAAAATTCCGGTCTCGCTGTCCAGGGAGCCGGGCTGCGCCTTAGTCGAGTCGCTCTGGAAGCAATAGCCCGTCTGGTAGTCCCAGAAGCGCATCGAGCCGTTATCTCCACACGAGGCCATCACGCCGTCCTGGTTGATTGAAATCGAGTTGATAATGGCGTTGTGCGTCGAGAAGTTGCGCAGGAAACGACCTTCCTTCGCCTCCCACTTCTTCATGTTGTCTACGGCGCCTGTCATGAACGTATGATCCTGCCGACATGGAGATCGGACGTTAGATCAACTATCAATGCAGGAGGTATGGCAATTCAGCCCAAGAGCTTACCGTAGGAGACTTTGTGACAGCACGAACCGCCTTCTTGTGGTATGTCAGCGTTGTCATCACCTTGCCGGCAGCAAGATCCCACAGCTATACAAAGCAGTCTGTGATTAGGGATACGCAATACAATGCATTAAACCGACGTGAGCATACCTTGACTGTGCTATCGCTGGAGCCCGTGATAATCTGCGGGTCCGTCGCTTGCGTCTCCATAGCCCACACAGTGCCCTGGTGACCAGAAAGCACGTGGATCTGGTTCTTCGTTCGCATATCCCACACCTATCAAAACAAACCATAGACAAGGAGGTCATTACTCCTTTGTCTGATGAAATGTCACTTGGTAATAAAGCTGAGACTTACTCGAGCGACGGCATCGCGACCACCTGTGACGAGGATATCCAGCGTAGGGTGCACCTTCAAAGAGAAAACACCTGACAGGTGACCGTGGTAGCTCCGGATCACCTTGTTGTACTCGAGGTCCCAGCACAGCACCTTTTTGTCTTCTCCAGCCGAGAAGAGATACGGATGACGTGGGCTCACCTCCAAGCCGCGGATAGCATTGATGTGGCCTGTGAGCGTGAGCTTCAACTGCCCTGAAGCCAAGTCCCAGACCTTAATCGTCCGATCAGCAGAGCCCGTAACAAACCAGTCGTTGGTTGGGTCGACGGAGATTGAGCGCACCCAGCCAAGATGTCCTGCGATCACGCGCTTGAGCTTCCACGGAGCATGCCACTTGGGCTTGGGCACCTGCGTTGCACGACGACGAATAATGGCGCTCGATCCAAACTGGGCTGCTGTCTCGGTCTGTTTCTTGTACTCTACAACCGCCGAGGAAGCACCTCCGTTGATATTTGAGACCGCACTGCCATCATTGAATATACAACATAATTAGGAATTGCAAGCAACATATAGGGTGAGCCAATGCACCGGACGTACATCTTCCGCTTCTTGATCGCCAGCTCCTCTTCGGCCTCTTTCGCCACTTGATCCACGAATGAGGGCTTTTCTGTTGCTGCAGAGTCTTCATCTGCGATTGAAACACCAGGAGCCGAAGGGATTGGGTGTCCTCCCGTGACCACATCAGCCGGAGCTGGGGCAGGACCAGGAGCAGCAAGTGTAGCAGCTTCGGCGGGCGTAGGAGTCACGTCTACGGCTTCGGCTGCCGCCTGTGGCTCCAGCAGCGCGTCGGGAAATTCGAACAAGTAGGTGTCGTTCAGCTTGGTACGCACACGCACTTTTTTGCTATGGCAGCAGGTTACAGTTAAAACACAATAAGCATCCACTGATTGATAAGCTGGGATATGGCCGTACCTGGGCGCATAGTCGTAGGCCGACGAGGCACTGCGCTTGGTGAGCGCGAACATTTCTGCAGTGCGAAGCACCGACGCCTCGATCTGCTGCTGCACGCCTGCCGCTGCAGCTACATCCTCGGCAGGTGCTACACTCGCCACTTTCGCCATCGTTGTCGGCGCTTGACCCTTGTATTCTGTGACGGAAGCTTGTTTTCGGTTTAAGGCACAGACTGCACTAACGTTTAAACCAATTGTCTGCAGCTATTTGATTGGCTCACTGGATTTTACCGTCATTCCTGGTTCCGCAATTTTCTACCAATCTCTGCGGTGCAGCGCACCTTGACGTTGGTGGGTTGATCGCAGTCTCCAACCTGCGTTAAGGAACAAGCTCAGTCACATCTAGCCATGACGTCTGTGCTCTTCTCCGCGCCTATAGCGCCAGTTGCCAACATGGATGCTGCGCAGTACCCGCAACAACAGCAACAAGCCTCTAATACCAACGCCCCGTCGCCGCGCATGTTGGCCCAGTACCAAGTGCTCCATACGCTAGGCTCGGGCCTGCAGGGCAAGGTGAAGCTTGGCGTGGACATCACCACGCATCAGCGCGTGGCGCTCAAGATTGTCGATATGGCCAAGCTCAACCGCAAGAGCATGATCAACGTCTACCGCGAGGTGGAAGCCATGTCACGTGTCTCCCACACGAACGTGCTGCGCCTCCTATCAGTCCACGACGACGTGCCGTATCCTAAGAAGGACGGCAACAACAAACAAGTGATTGTTATCGTGCTGGAGCTGGCCACAGGTGGAGAACTCTTCGACTTTATGATGTACACTGGTTGCTTTGCAGAGAACATCGCTCGCGCCTATTTCCAGCAACTTGTGGCTGGTTTGGAGGCTTGCCATGCTCAAGGAGTGTACCACCGAGACATTAAGCCGGAGAATCTGCTATTGGACGAGAGTTTTGCGCTGAAAATCGCAGATTTCGGACTCTCAGGACTGAGAGAAGGAGCCGACGGAGCTGTGGCCGAGCTGTACACGCAATGCGGCACCAGAGGATACATGAGCCCGGAAGTGCTTTCGTGTCTGCCTTATGGAGGAGAACCCGCCGACGTTTGGTCGGCTGGCGTGGTCTTATTTATCATGCTGGCGGGCTTCCCACCTTTCCAGATTGCCACAAACCAGGACTGGTGGTTCCGTGCGTGTGCTGCCAAGCAGCACGAAGCGTTTTGGGCGGCTCACGCGCGCTCTGCCACGTTCTCGCCTGGTGCCATGTCACTCATGACGCGCATCTTCCATGTCAAGCCGCAGGAGCGCATTACACTTGCCGAAATCAAGACACACCCTTGGTTCAAGGAGAATGCAGTTGCACCCGAGGATCTTCGTGCAGAATTGATGAGTCGCAAGCTGCAGGTGGATGAGGAGAAACGCAAGGAGCGTGAAGAGAAGTTGCGCGCGGCGGCTAAGCAGCGGCTACAGCAGCAGGACGAAGAATTTGACCCTTTTAACATGGACGTCGAGCGATCAATGGCGGTCCCGACAGCCACAGAACCTGCAACTGCAGAAGTAAGTTCGAAGAAGGCTCCGTCGTATCCATCGTCCAGTGTGGCGCTTTACACAAGCTTCCAGTCAGGTCGGACGGCTACCGAGTTGCAGACGCGGGTGGAGAAGGCGTTGACGGAGCACTCGGCGAGCTTTGTGGCGCACAAGGACCGCTTCAAAACCAAGGCCACCATATCTGCAGACGCGGAGGACGTGGGCTTTGCTGTGCGCATCTACTCACTAGACAATGTAAGGAGCCCTTGCGAGGACGACCGGCGGCAGCCTGAGCACGCCGTTGTTGCGAGCGAGCGGAAGAGGGTTCGTGATCGCAACTAGCAGCATTACACTGCTGTTCGTCGCCTTACCTCTGGTGCTTGCTTGCTCTGTGTCTGTGTGTTGTGGTTGCCGACTTTTGTTATGAGTGGAAGGACTGTTGCTGACAACACGTTGTTGTATCGTAATTGTTGCTGTCTAGGCCCCGGGGCGCTGCGTGGTGGAGTTCCGGCGTACAAGTGGCGAGTGCCTCAAGTTCCACGACGCATACAAAAGACTCAGCAGCTCACTGTCCGACCTCGTCTGGGACAACAACGATGAATCGGAGATGGCTGACGACTCGCCCGCGGAGGAGATCATCTCTGACGAGGCGATGATGATTTAGGCGGCATGCATGGCAATGAAGTATCAATATTGTGAATTTCGCCTAAAATTGAGTATTCTGGGCGGTAAAGGAAATGTGTCGAGCCTTTCGCGTACAAAAAGCAAGTCACAAGAAAATGGCGCCACATGAAACCACATGCTTTCTTGGCTCTCAGAACTCGTACTTAGTGGGGATCCACAGCCATCAAGGGCATGGGCGATTGGCGGAGATTCGGCTCTCTGCAGACAGCCAATCCAATTTTGACTAGAACTCGCAATACTAATCCAAGCTATCGAACCACACACGTAATTAGGGAAACACTGAGTCCACATTGTCAGTACATATAATCTAAATATTCGTTGTACTCTTGTGAGTTTTGCAATGAAGTGTAATGCTTTTTCACAGTGCCTAATACTACAGTAGTACAGTATTTGTAGTAACGGCTCTGTAGTGCTTAGTTAGCTTTTCAAGATGGAGTTGCCTTCTGGTTCGCCAAAATGCCTCCCAGTTCCTACGTCTCTTTTAATCATGACTGCATTTCCTGCTAGAGTGGCGGAGGAACGTACTGGTACTTTTCTACATGTATATGTAGCTGTGTAGGTGTGGATGAAATGGGGTGAGTCGTGTTGATAACTCAGGAATCCTGTGTTACACAGATTTGCAACATGCTCCTGACTCAGGATCATGTTGCAAATCTGTGTTGATGCAAGACAAAGTAAAAAATCGCTTACATGCGTGGTTGGACCGTCCTATTACAGCAGTGGTCTGCGCTCGCTGCTGGAGCTGCAGCGGTTGTTACAGGCGCGGATGCCAACGAAAGCGGTACCAATCACCACAACGGCCGCGACAGCAATGCCCGCAATAGACCAGGTCGACATACCCTCGCTGCTTGATACTCCGCTAGGGGCACTCGCCACTACAGCGCCCGAGGTCGCCGGGATGCATTTGGTCTTGGCAAGCTTGCAGAACCATTTAGCAGCCGGACGCGGGATGCGCTCAAGCTCTGTGGGCTTCGCCGAGACGTGTCCGGAGTCGGTGTCCCGCCTGGGACTGTGTTGGTACCTCTGGACGGTGTTCGTACGAATGTGCCCGCCAAGGTAACAGTATCTGAAGTGGGCTCGCTCGGAGATGGCCGCATGGCCTGAGCAGTTAACAAGAGGATGCACCTCTCCAGGATGATGCGAGAATTCGAGAACCTGGCGGTACGGATCTCGGAGAGAGGATGCATGCGTGCGCTGTCCTAATACTTTGGTGCATTTGGCGGATGAACGACGCGATGATGGAAGTCATGGTCGAATGCTATTACTTACCGAAGGTTGGATCAGAAGAGAGGTCACTCCCGAGGACGGAGGAGGCTGCGCGGGCTCGCTTTCGGCGTGCTTACGAGCGAGGTGGCACCACTACGAACGAAGTAAAGGTGGCTTCCGCTTCCTGTGTTGCCTGATCAGTCGTGGATTTCCTCTGTAGCTACTGCTACCAACAACTTTAAAAAAAACAAGCTTTACTTTTTACCTATTCGGCCACACCTTCGCGTCTTTCCAGTACTAAGTCTGTACTCACAAACGGCCGCGGCTTACCCGATCCTACGGCTACAAGAGATAGTGCGCGACATTTTGGTGGAGAAGCAGGGTAAGCTGCTTGCTGGAGAAGGGCTCGTTTGGCTCTAGAAGCGAACGCGTGCTAGTCGGAGGAAAGTCCCGCGTGTTAGTTCCAAGCCTGTGTTAACGAGATCCGATCAAGTGAGGAAGAACCTCTGTCTTCTACCTGGCCCAGGAGTGTATCTACGCTAGTGAGTGTTGGCAAGAGACTAGCTAAAGACGATCCCGTTTTGGGTGGCGCGTACTAATACGCGTGGACGAAGGACCGAGTCAGGGGACCCTAGCGCTATGGACCCGCTGGATTCGGAAAGAGACCAAGACGCTGACTTCGACGATGCAGTCAATGAGGCGGTCGGGAGTGTACAAGGTGACCATGAGTCTGAACGACCTCTGGGCCCGATAGGGTTCTTCAGTGGTGAAGACGGTGCCTCCAGTGATGCTCTACCGGGAGGAGGCAATGGAGACCCCGAGATTGCTAGCGCACCTCTCACCAATCCAGACCGCCCGTACTTGACGACGTTAGAAGGGCTGGCGGCGGCGTGGAGTGCAGTGGAGCAGGCGCTGATCAAGACAGAGCACGGAAACTCTCGTGCTATGGCTCCGCCTAGCTCGGAGCCTACGAGCCAGGCAGCGGCGGGTACGCTCGGAAGCGTGCCCATGACAACGGTGTCAAGCGAAGGCTGGGGAGTATCGTTCTTCCCGAACTCTCCTGCCCCTCTAGCTTTCTCTCCGGTCGGATAATCGCGGATGCTGCCTCAATGCAGACGCCAGTGGCATCGACATTTGGAGTGACTATGGGACCGTCGAGCACCCCAGTCGCGAGACCGGTTGATGCTACGCATGGGGAATGGCTTTGGCAGTACGTGCCCCATGCCCAATTGACCGCTCCCGTGTCCCAACCCTCCTTGCCAACGTGGTTTGGACAAGTAACTCCACAGACGCCCTCACCTGGCGGCCCGATCAACACCCCTGTGGGCCCGCGGAGGGTTCAAACGGCCATCGCTTCGTATGGAGGAGTCTCGATTGGCGCTTTCATAGGGATTCCCGGGTACGGCTACGCCAGTCCGTACCCCCAGCCGGCCATGGCCCCAACTACAATCCCCGGAGGCCTGAGGCAAACGACCCGGCGTTTCTATGGAGACCCCGACGCCGCAACTCAAGTACGGAGCCACGGACGCTGGTCTCGGCTTCCCGAATGCGCTGAACCAAGCCCTGGGCTCAGCGTCTGCACCGGTGCCTACTCCGAACCACAACACGACTGGCTGATACGCGAACTCCTCGGACAGCCGAGTAGCCCAAGTCGGGGGATAGGGTGGTATGCTCTCGCACATCAATAATGCTGTTAAGACGATTCAGCCGTTCTACTCTGAGAACGCTACGGTGGGGAAAGCCAAGTCATTGTGGAACGAGTTCGAAAGAGCTATGGTGGACCTTGATGAGAAATTGCGGCTTAGTGCTTTCCGGGAATGCCTAAAAGACAAGACCTGAGAAAACTGGTGAATGTATTCTTTAATCAACGACTTCGAGACGCTGAGAACACGCTTTCACAACGGTTTTATATGCCAGACCCCTCAGTAGATGATCGAACGCTTGAAAACCACGAAACGTACTCGGGGTATGTCGATGAGAGCCTATTGCCCGAGGACAGTTGGGAGCGTGGGCTGGACGAAGACGAGCTCGAGGTCGATCGGGTCGCTGACGTGCGGACAGGGCGACAAACGCGCTATGGACGGACCTTACGTGAATACCTGGTATACTGGAAGAGCTATTCGGAACCCTCATGGATCGACGAAGCAGATCTGAACTGTGGAGCACTGTTGAGAGACTTCAAACGTGGACGGACTGGTTGCAACCATTTCGAGGCGATGCAGTCACACGAGGAGTGAGCAGTGGAACAGCTACGGTGGGCTGGCCACTGTGGAGAAGCGAGAGAATGAAGGACTCGCCGGAAGGCTGCGAGTTTCAAGGAGGAGGCGGTGCATGTGATGCGTGTTTGGATCGAGAAGCACCATCTTCCCGATCCGGTCTGGACGGAGCTGAACCTGAGCGAGGGCACCTGCCGCTCACGATGAGCTCGAAACGGACCCAATAAAGCCAAGGCAACGACCGAAGTGGAAACTGGAAGTTAAAGCAGAAGAGCTACAACGTCTATTGATGATCAGCAATATCTACTCAAGGAATTGTGGCTCGCCATATGAACGTATGGAACTGGAATCGGTGGAATTTGTCGCTGCTGCAGAAGTCGTCCGAGAATTGGCTGTCCAGACACGAGCGAAGCATGATCTCCTGCTCGAGACCAAAAGCCGTGGGTAGTCGTGTAGACGTTTCGTGCTGCGAGTGTGGAGTGGATCGTGATACGGCAGGGGCCGCCATACACCGCGGGTCGATCTGCGCTGTTGTTCGTATCACGGACTAGATGATACCGAAGGAAAATCGATCGATCCGATCAGACGGCCCATTGGTTCACTGGGGACGTCACGTCGACAACGCTGCGTGACCGGATGTGATCGCCCGCCTCACATCCAGAGTGATAGCTCCTCTTGGCGTATTGTCCTTACGTTTTGGCTAGCGATACGAACAACGCGAGGCATCAGTACGTGGAGCAACAACGATCGGTTTTCATCTGCCCACGTCCGGTTTTCAATGTCTCGCATCAATAGTATACTTTTATAAAGAGACAGCAATAATTGGACACACAAATCGAGTGGGTCAGCTTAACCTAACAAGCTTCACACTGTCCTACAGTTCCCAAGGGCCTTTATCAAGCACAAGTTTAGCATGTACTCTCATGATTTTCACTGGCGCGCTATCTTCCTTATTCATGTGTACGGTAGTACATTAGTGATATCTTCGGACCAAACGAGCGAACGATACGTCGTTGGTATAATCTATTCTTGGCTGACGGTGTAGTGGAAGCTATGGGATCTGCTAAGGAACCAAGCCGCTCGTCGCGTTGGCCATGCGATGTAGTAGCTCGTGTCCAAAAGTACTTAAAATCCCACCCTACATTTATCTAGAGGAACTCCAACAGTTCATTCGAGACACATTTCCTCACGGGAAAAATGTGTCGTTGAGTACTATATGTAGAGCCTTGCATTTTGATATGAATATGTCGAGAAAGGTATTAACTAAAGAGTCGAGAGAGTCTGTTCCACATGAAGTGCACGCGTACAAGGTTAAATTGGAGACTATATATTCGTATCCCGAGCAACCGCTCTTTATTGACGAGACGTCGAAAGATGGTCGTCATGCTTACCGTTGGTATGCATGGTCAAAACGACTTACAAAAGCGGTGGTTCGATTGCCGTTTAGTAGAGGCAATAGATTGTCAATATAGCAGCACTAGATCACGCAGGATTTGTTTCTTGGGATTATACGGATGGTACCTATACGAGAAATTCGTTTCACAAGGTATTTGTTGAGAAGATCTTACCTCTTTTCGACCGTGGCCACTTCCACGATCAATAGTTGTAATGGGCAATACCAGAATTCATATGTATCGTGAGCTCGAGCAGGTACTATCTGTCAATTATTCGTTTTGAGTGTTGTTGCTAACCTTTTATTTTCCTATGTCTCTTACAGATAGGTAATTCATCAAACAGGAACACTCCTCATTTACCTACCTGCATATTCGCCTCAGCTTAACCCAATAGAGGTCTGTTTCAGTCTTTTGAAGCGATGGATACAGAAGAACGCGAATCTGGTCTTTCATTGTATCCCCGTTTAGTTCTGGACGTTGCAATGCGTTCGCGCTGCAAACCATACAAGCCTAATAAACGCGGTGGCGTTCTCAATCTATACGCTCATTGCGGTTATGACACGACGCATCGAGGATCAGAGTTCAAGCTATCGATTACTGAGGGGAGCGACGACGGAGAATATTAAAGACACTTTGAAGAAAAGTAATTCATAGTAATCGGCTAAAGTGTCTTTTCTCTATCGGGTTCGTTATGGCATTGATCTTCCGTTTCTATGGTTCGTTGGTTGCATCATCGTGGCCAGTGTCGTGAACGTCAGCGCTTTGCGGCATCACTGCCTCTGGCCTAAAGCCATGGAAGATCCCTCGTGAAAAAATATCGTGCTGTGGAAACCAGAGAACCGACCACAGAGAAGATCCTTTCACACAGACCTTTGCCCACATCCCAAATAACACCACTTCACTTTCTGCTGCATCATCTTCGGTTTCGGACGGCTCAATTGCCAAGGTCGCTGCAGCTTCATCCAGCGCCAGAGCCTACCTCATAGTATTGTCCGCAGGCACAACCAGCTCAGTTCCCTCAGGTTGTCGTGGATGGTGTACGGCAAGATGGTGCGTAGCAATAGGACCAAAAATTTGACCCTCACGCTCTTGCAACGCTGCAATCTCTCTCGCTGCAGCTCGAACACAGTCCGCTGTTGCCAGTTGAATACCCTCTGCTTGGCGTTTCACTGGGGTCATCTAAACAAAGAACTCGAGCGTAAACTGCTCGAAAATCGGAAGCTCGTTTGACGACATCGTCAGAATATCCATATCGTGATGCATACCCAGCGGCGCTTCAGCAGTTCCCAGAAATTGAAAGCCGAAACTTCTTTAGCCCCTTGAACGTGAGAGCGTGGACCGTACACGTTACGATCAAATTCTTATCGTGTACGGTCCACGATAAGAATTTTTGACTGGAAGTTTGTAGGGAGTATTACAAACTCCAAGTCATGTAGGGGTTGGTGACGAGACCTTTCTTTCCCGGAGTGTATCCAATGTTGAAGACAGCCGCCGCGATTGAACAAAGAAACGCCATTATTAATAGTTAGGAGTAAGATGGTGTGCGGACACATCGCACATAAAGTATTAGAGTTGTAATCCAGCCGCCACTCATTTCCCTCACTTTCAGAAACGCCGAGTCAGCCCAAGATGGCATTCCAAGCGCGATGGCGGGAGCTCACGAAGCTAGGCTGTACGTCCAGCTAGCATTCAGGACTCAGTAACGACTATACCTACCTATTGCCAGGCAAGAAAAAGAGAGGCGGCATCCGGGGAAGAGACTACTTCATCGGAGAAGAGGAACTGATGTAATACCTCGACGAGATCGATCTGGGTGAGTCTGATGAGTGTTCGTGTGTGTACGTTACGTTTCTGACACTGTAGTGGGTGTGACGGTAAGCTGAGCTACGCGCAGGAACGCAGGGCACTGTCCTGTCCTCAGAAGGACGACTAAGCAGCTCCAGAACGCCTTCTGCCGCCACCACACTCGACCCAAAGCGACATGATGGAAATACGGAGAGTGATACGTGTTGAAGTACCGGAAGTAGCTCGCAGGACGATAGTGGGGCTGGCGACAGCGCGGGGGCAGCTGCTACGGGTATGCAAGATTTACCATGTATGATACATGATTGGCCTGGATCTAATCTTGTATCTCTGTGGTATCTTGACTTCACACCGGTCAATACCAGCGCAAGCCTTTGATGATGCTCCAACCACCCCACCATCCTCACAAAGAGACCCAGAAATCACTCGAGGTGTCTCCCCGCACACACTACTTTTGGCGGCGAGGATCTCAGGTCCGCTGACGACAACGACACCACTACTGGTAAGAAGCTGTACATACATGCTAAGCGATCGAACTACAGCTCACAAACGTGTATGGCTGTCTGTAGCTATTTCGCCTTCTACTCGTCGAAGTCTGGCCGGTGCTTGTGTTGACGGTGTCAGGCAGCGACCTCGACTGTTGCGTCTTATGATTCAGATGATAATCCAGAACATGGTACTAAAGCTGTACATACTTGATTGTATACTGTCGCTAACTTGTATATGCATGTTTCCTTTACATAGAGCACTACCATGACTACCGAGACAACATCCGACGACGTGAAGTATGCCGCTCTCAATTCAGACGGTGAGAATGACGAGGGCACCGAGTGGGACATTGGCGAGCTTGCAGAATAATCCCGACTTGAGTTTGGCGTCGATGACGATGCGCCACCGCCGCCTGAGTTGCTATTTGATAAATCATTGCTTCATTCTGTGGGAGGCGTTGAGCAAATTACCTCGGGTGGTGTATGTGTATTGAAATAGGTACTATTTGTAACTAGCGATTAAATACAAGAAGTATTACCAGTCCTTTTTCCCTGGATTGGTTGATCTTGCTGTGGTCAATGCCTTCATCGTTTACAACGCTCGCCGAAAGCGGATGGGCTGAGAAAGGTCAACGCTGTGTTGCTGAAGTCGACACTCAATTCGTGCACGCAAACCGGCCGCCGCAGCAGTTGAGGAAGCTGAGGAAGAGCGGAGTGCGTCGTCGAGAAACGAATCGAGTGGGGGATAGGTGCCTAACGGGGGGTCGACAGGAGAAGGTACACGCCAGCCAAAGCGAGCATGCACAGTTGAGTCTGCGGACTAAGCATTCGTTGCCGCTGCATGCATCTTGCTTTCAATATAGCGTCCGTTGCGTATTGCGTATCTTGTAGCATCTGGTTTCCCCTGTGTGATATGCTGACTGATTTTGCACACGCTTATCACATCAATACCCGTGCTCAGTACTGATTTTGTCCTGACAGGGACATGTTAGCCTATTAACGTGAATGTTTACCGCCCAATATCGTGGAGATACATTAGCGGAGAGCCAGAACCTTGAGTGTAGGTGTAAGGTGCGACTATCCAATATACACGATGTCATAACGTATTAAGTTTTGTATTGCAACCCTTACCCCGACACACAGGTAGTTTTGAACCGGTAGTGGAGCTGAGAGGGGTCCGCGTCAAGGTGTTAAAGTCCTGTTGACGGGCGGTTTTAGTGATTTTCATGAAGATCTTGTTATCTTCCAGCACCTCGGGGTCGGTTCCGAACTCGTCTCCTGACAGAAATCGGAAAATTTGTCCTTGAGCCACAGACAATCCTTCTTCCGCCACAAATCTGAACTTCTTCAGGGTTCCTTTACGAGTACCATTTGCACGCTTTCCGATCCGAAACGTGACCGTACCACGCAACTGTGTATTAAAAGGCAGACACCCAGCTCGTGCAGTGTTCATACTATCACTGAAGCCAAATACAGCTACTGGATACAACCAGGTAGTAAATAAATTCAAAATGAGCTTACGCGATGGTTTATACAGGCCGCTCGAAGAGAATGAACTCTTTTACCCTTGGTGATATTAAAGGAATCATAATAGAGAGGTTTCGGAGTTCACTCTGCCTGCACCTTCACCCTCAGACCAGAACGGACAGAAACTGAACAAAATTGCAGTAGCAGCTCTGGCTAAGTTCGCAACATTTTACACAGGTTTGTAATGCAGATATTGTTAAACAATGATAGGTTCGCACACGCACTTAATGAAATGATGCAGGTGAATGTGATGATCAAATTCTGGTGATTTGGGAAAATGTAGGGATTCTATGCGCGTAAAACGTACAAATAGTGCGAGCTTAACGGACTCTGAAGGAAAAGGGAGGGTAAGGACAGCTACGAAATCTCTCTAATGTCTATAACTCTCCCCTATTCCAACATTTTACTGGCTAAAAATCATGTTTACCAAGCAATCGCTCCTGCTATATGCATTATGGAGCTTGTAAGAAACGAAGTACATTATTGGACACAATAAAGTGAACCCCTCTCTAGTTCTCCAAAATAACTCGGCGTCGGATGGTGTTGATGTGCAACTCAATCTAAAACGGTTCCTAGTCGCTACGAAAGTAGAATGATCCGAATGCCAAAAGGTAAAATCTGCGGGTTATTCAAGGTGCCATTGACGTCGAATAGGCAGCGCTTTGGCGCATGGACGTCCAAGACGCTCAGTAGTATGCAGTCACGATGCTGGTGTTGGAGTGAGTGTTGCCGTACGCGTTGGCGTGCATTACAAACGCCGAGTTCAAGGCGGAGTAGCTACCAGTACGTCAACATTATTTCTGTGCATTACGTGAGGTTCGCGTGGACGTTGGAGACGCTGAGAACTCGACTAAGGTGTCAACGTCGCTGGTGCCGTGCGTGTTACGGTGCGTATCGCTGTGAGTGTTGCTGACGCAAGAGTGCCAGAATGCGAGGGGCTATCCGCTACGAGAATGACAACGTCATTTTCGTGTATTACGTGGGGTCCGTGTAGACGTTGGAGACGCGGAGTGCTCGGCCAAGGTGTCAGCGTCGCTGGTACCGTGCGTGTTGTGGTGTGTGCCGCCGTGCGTGTTACCGGGGGTGTTGCCGTTCATGTCGCCGTGTATTATGGACGTAGGTCCGCTTGAGTCGAGGCGCAATACCTACCAGTGTGGCAACGATGTACTTTTGCATTCTGGGTGGTTTACGTTGACGTAGGAGACGCAGTGAGCTGTGCGACCAAGGTGCCAACGTCGGTGTCGGCGTGAGTGTTGCGGTGCGTGTTACCGGGCGCGTTGGTGCGCGTATTGCCGGGCGTGTTGCTGAGCGTGTTGCCGTCTACTACGGTCGCCGGTATGGCTGCGTTGGAGGCACCGTCTGTCACCTCTGTGATGGCGTTATTGTTGTGCAATCTGGGTGGTTCACGTGGACCTCCAAAACCCTGAGAGCTGTGTGGCTCTGATGCTAACACCGTTGTTGGTGTGCGTGTCGACGTGCGTGCATGCTACCGTGCATAACGCAACCGAGCGAACGTTGTCGACGTCGCTGCTTCTGCTTAGAGGTACTGCCCATTATCAACAAAATTGTGAATTGCGTTGGGGATATTTGTTCGTTGCAAATCCAGTTCGATCCAATAGTAGCCGGCCACATAGTACATGTACGAAAACCCAGTCTGCACATAAGGCACTCTTGATGGGGGATAATACCTGAATATACTACTGGTCTACTAAAATCAGGCACAAAATCGAACCTTCTCGAGCAGCCCCCAGAATGAGTAGTGAGGACCTCACACCGCAGCATGAGAGACAATCCTGGCGAGGAGACCAAGGAAAGTGAACACGTATCTTCTGGAGACACACCGGGGAACATAGCTACAACACAGCAGCTGAGAACACCTGCGGAGAGCTGCGACAACAATAGTGAGCTTGATGATGATGGTAGCGCTCAATCAACGCAGTCACGTGGGTATGACGACGTTTTCGTCGTTGCAGTCAAGATAATAGAGGACATGCCGGAACCCGTGGACATGATTGGATTTCTGGGGAATGAAGCGATAACCCCAAGCATGGCGGATGAAGATGACACGGCGGCGAGCGAGTGGGAGTTGGATGACGAGCTTTCCGATGGTGAATTGGACTTGCTCCCGCGCTGAGTTGGTTCCTGTTGCCGTTCCAGATTATTTAGAAGGATGGAAAACCGAAAGTCAGCTTCATATGCTTCAAGAAGCGAAAATACGTAAGAAGTATTACGAACACTGTGCTTTTTGGCTTGTTTTCACTGTTTTGCAATAAGGAGTTGCGAGAGACGCTTTGGGGTTGGACCAATGAGATGGTTTACGAAAGCGTAGGACTTAAATGACTAAAACGGAATGGGATGCATACATCGGATTGGAAAGAGCGATGAGTTTGTGCCAGCTAAATGAAATTTCTGACTACTGGAATGAAAAACGTTTTCTAGGTCAAGACGAGTTTCCAAAAGTGATGGAACGGAATCGTTTAACGGATATTCGTAGCAAAGTTACAATTTGTGCCCCATCCGGTGTGTCACCGGATGAAAGGGATCGTGATCCGCTTTGGCATTCTCGCTTTCTACTTCGGCATTTGCAAACTCAATTTGCAATAATGGCAGTACCGCTTGGTACTTCTGCGTTCCATGAAACATCCGTCCGTACTACCGCTCGCACCAAAGCGAAGTTGTTCATGCCGGTAAAACCCGACAAGCATGCTTTTTGCTTTTATGCGGTTGCAAAGTGGTACCCATTGTATATTCTTACTCTGTGGGATATCAGTTCGGGTTTGATATCACCGCTCTTACCTGCACAACGCTACATGCAAACATTTCCAGAATTACGTACCCCGCTGTAAGCTACTTCAAGAAAACCTGGTATCGATCTGGATCTCAAATAATCATCCGCGGTATGGGCAGCCATGGTTGGCCATCAGACCCTTCGTCTTCGACTGCCAACGGGACGGCGATTAGCTGTCTGCGACAACTGCTATGCGCGTCATGTTTTAGCACGTGCCATCAACACCCTTACGGATGGCGAAGTTCGTATTCTAGGCTCGGTTCGTATGAACTTAATCGTTCCTGGAACAAAGCCAGTGTGTTCGCGGCCGTGAAACGTCTCGAAAAAGCTGAACGTGGATCGTGGGAATTAGTAGCTTCTATCGAACCGGTCCCCGATTGGAAGGAACTACAAGAAGTTCACACAAAGCAACAGAAACGCGTTGCAAAAAGCAAGAAAAGTAAGTTTAAATTTCCTCTACGATTCGCACCGTGCGCTGGATATGTTGTCTTCAAAGACAAGCGAGTTGTTGTTTTCAACACAAATGATTTAGTGAAAACTCTCACAACCCATACACAAGGACCGGACAACCAAGAAGCATATTGCTAGCGTTCATGGGCTTGCACCACTTAACCGCTGGACCGGGAAAGAGATTCTACACAGAAAAGTTATCCCAGCTCCGTCTGTATGAGCAGCGTGGATCGTGTAGACCAGCGTTTGAGCATTAACAGGACGCAGCGAAGAGAAAAGCGGGTCTTGATGACAGTGTTCACTTGGGGCTGGATCTATGCATTCTGAACGCATACGGACTGTTGCGCTGTGTGAAGTCTCCAGACCCTCCAGGGATGGACCTCCGTGAGTTCAAGCGCAGGATTGCGGAGCGTTTGACGGATCAAGGACGCACACGCCGTGAGCAGAAACGCCCAGCTGTAGATACCACTCTGGCTCCAGCAAATACCGCCATAGCTGTCGATGCTTCGAACCACTTTATCACCAGCAACAAGAACGGGAGAGTCCTCAACTGCCGAGAGCGCGAATTCAAGGCAAAGGCTCGCTGGGGCTGCACCGGCTGCAACGAGGGGTTTTACGTGTATTGCTACACCGTTTTCCACGCACGGGATGCGCTGAAATCGGAAGATCTCGAGATCTCTCAGGTACTTGATGTTCTTGCCCGAAACGCATCGGGAAAACCACTTCACAAAACCCGAGTGAGATCCAATGCCTCGATTACTCCGTTGGCAAACGTCAAGTTGCCAGCTTCTACGCGCAGCACTTGAATTGACGAGACACGTATGTGGTATAGCGATTCGCCTCGAACGGGATTCGCGCCGCGTCGCAGCGTGGGTCAATATCCGTCGCCGTCGCCTTTCAAGGATTCACCGGGACCGGTCCGACCAAACGGCGCAAGTGGCGATGGCTACAGTGACGACGGAGTGTCAAGGTGGTGTGAACCACACGAGACGAAGTCATCGACTGGTCGCAGCCGTCGCGATGGGACAACGATAAGGTTCGGACTGATTTTACTTGACTTTTGTATATAGATGACTGTAGGGCAAAATATTAGAAAAGAGTATAGGCCTTTTGGCCAAAACAACACAGCTGAATTTTCCCTAAAGCACACAAGTGTTCAAGCGTCGAGGTAAGCACCTTATACTTAATAGTTTTGCAGGGTATGCCTACCAGCGAACAGCGACCTTCCTGAAGTTAGCATTCGTTGCTGGTAAGGCCAAGAGACTAGTAGTGGGACTGTGTTTTGGTTATTTCCTTAATTGAGGGAAGCTCGGGTTTTGGATTCCCGATATTAGTGGTTTGAGTATTGGAAATATACTCCTGACAACTTACTGCCTGAGTTAATCTCGGGCACCCCCGTAAAAGAGTCAAAAGAGACGGCACCTGGTGCGATCTTGCGGGACCGAAGGGCCCGCCTCAGCTACAACTTACTAACCTAACATTCGAGTAGTGCAGCGAGCCTGTGGCGAGCGGAATGGAGGCACAACACGGTAAGCAACATGCAGGCTTGTTTATTATGTACTCAGCGAAGAATTCGTATCTCATGCTTGTTGTTGGTACTTCATGGCAAATTCAACCATTTGCTGTGTCTTTGTGGGCTTCACAGACCATTGCTTCGGGACTAACCGACGTCGTCCGCGATGTCTTCCGTCTACATGTTCTCTTCAGTGTCGAGCTGGTACGGGTATACTTTGCGGCTCCGATCTTCAGGCGGATCACCTGTGGACTTACCTGGATCCTGTTGCATTGCTGGATAGTTGTTTGTACTCTAATGCTGCTTTTTCACGTTGTATTAATCGCAACTGAACGCTTTTCGAGACTGTGAACGCGCTTTATACAAGGAGTGGAAGTACTGTACGGTACTATTAATACTGTGCATTAACCGTCTTGAATTTTCCATCTTTAACATCTTTCTTTGTCACTTGGTACTGCACGTCAAGCTCAGACAAACCAAGTCGAGAGGTGCCCCGCCATGCTCAACGGCTCCAAACCATCCGTGCTCACCACCCCTTCCCCCAAGTCTACATGTGTAAACCACTTGTCGCCATTCTTCGCCAGGAAGAGCTGCAGTTCGTCGGCAGGGAACCGGTACATCTTCTCCTCTTTGATCGCCTTCGTCAAGTCGCCCACCGTCTCACTCTCGGCAATGGTTATGGGGATCGTGCTTCCCCCGGTACCAACGACCGTACATATTAACTTGACCATCTTTCTTCAGTCGGGAGATTCTGGAAAGAAAGAAGGAAAAGAGAATAATTGCAGCCGTTTCAAGACTGGGAGTAGTGGAATCGTCGAGCAGCAACGTGAACTGGTGCTGTCGACCACCGGAACGCTGAAGCTCGACGCGCGACGAATCGACGTCACACCCAATGCCTTGTGCCCGCTGCAACGAGCCCAGAACGTGTATATGTCGACTACTACATGATGCAGTAAGTATAAACCAATTTGGTACATCGCATTTTGGTAGTACCAAAATGCGATGCAATAGCCAGAGCTGCTTTCGTTTCGGCAGGCATCGCATAAATGACAGCACTTTTGTCTGCATGTATCACTTGTTTTGATGCACCACCCACCGCCACAGGAATACTTTTGTCTTTAGATAGCAGTGCTATCATAGCACTGCGCTACCCACGGCTGCTTGTGCAGGGGCAAATGTTTTCCAAGTGGAAGTTCCAATAGCGCCGTAGAATGGACCCCATCGCCTTGAACCTGTTTACAAGTTCTTGTGGCGTCGTCTCTGCCAATCAGCGCGCAGCATTTAAGGAAGCTGAAGTGCTTGCGCAACGCCATTTCACAACAGGAATAGATCGAACGTGACCATGTTGTCGCGCAGCGGCAGCTCCGCGTCCCTAGCGGCGGCTCTGGTACGAACGCACCACGTGCGCTTTGTGCAAACCCACCACTTCGCCTCTGACCTGTGCGTTTGATTGTAATTAGAGCCTAATATGCCAATTTTCTTAATTGTTTCTGACATTTCGGTGGTACTTGTGTGCAATCTGCAGCCACGATACTCCCATTCCCATGGACCAGGTGCGCGAGATCGCCGATACGGAGCCCACGCCGCTGTCTCTGCAGCAAATGCGCTCTTTCGCGGACGGTGGCGCCAAGCTGCACATTGTATCAGCCAAGTTCCTACACAAGGAGCTCCAGTCACGCTTTGCTCGGTGAGAAGACCATGAAAACCTATGGTTTTAGCTGTGTTTCACGCCGCTTTGCTCTGATGAGGTTTCGGAAGTTGTAACTGTGTTTCGTTGTGCGTTTGGGGGTGTAGTGCCATTGTGGAGCTGTCGGAGCTACCATTGGGTCTCAGCGACACGGCGTCCATCCGTCAAGCTATCAACGTCTACAGACGAGAATTACAGTGGATCAACACGACCAAACCGCCAAGCACTGTCGTAAGAAGAACCCGTGGAAGTGGGTAAGGTGAAGAGGTTCTAACTGTTGTTATTTTATTCTGGAAGGCGGAGGACCGACAGTTTACGGAGACATTACGACAAGCCAAAGCACGAGGTTCGAACTTGGTGCCCCTGATCTGCTATGGTCTGCAGCAGCTTAAGGCGACGGATCTTGGACACAGTGCACTGCAAATTGAGAGCGCGCAGGAAGACATCAAGGGCCGATTGGACAAGTTCTTCCTGGGGCGTATCGGCATCCGCATGCTCATTGGTCAACATGTGGAGGCGCTGGAGCACCCAGGAGGGCGTGTTCATCTTATACACGTGGAGGAAATCGTGCGTGAAGCATGCGATCGAGCCACAAATTTGTGCATTCAGTACTGCAGTGAGGCTCCACCAGTGGAAATTCACGCGACGGCCAGTGCTGGCACGCCGCTGATGTATGTGCGGTCGCACCTGCACCACATGGTAAGTAGTGCAGTATCCAACTAGGTCTAGCATACATGTAGCTGATGACTATGTTGTTTTGTGTAGGTGTTTGAGCTAGTGAAGAACGCTATGCGTGCAACAGTGGAGTACCATAAGAAGCGGACTCATAAAGCCCCGGGCGAACTTAACCATTTCAAGCAAGTAATGAATCCGGACAGTCCGTCCTTGGGATTCTTCCTTCCTTCGGTAGGCGAATATTCTTAGATGCGAGCGTTGCAGTTGTATGTTTGTTTACTCAGATATTTGTTCATGGACATTTAGGTTGAAGACGTTTCTGGTGTCAAGATATTCCCTGATGTTAGTAAATACAAGCGTGGAGGAGAACTCCCGCCAGTGGAAATCGTAATTTGCGTGGGCAGCGAGGATCTAACCATCAAGGTCAGTGACGAGGGCGGAGGTGTTCCACGTAGTCGCTGGAATAAGTTGTGGCACTACGACTACACCACGAGTCCTCCTTTCCCGTCTATCGACTCAAATGCTGCCTACAGGCAACACTTTAGCGGAGGAGGCTACGGACTGCCGATGGCAAGGCTATTCGCACGCTATTTCGGAGGTGAGATCAGCTTTAGCTCACTTGAGGGATCTGGGTCCACTGGGTTCATTCAGGCACATCGACTGGGAACCAACACGGAAGTCGTCCCTGGTCATGCGTCTTTTAACCTCCAGCCACTCTACTCGTAACTTAGACTTGACATATTGAATACCAAGCCAAATATTGAATACTCAACTGTACCATTCTTGTTGTGATACAAGGCTGTTTTTGCAAAAATAAAACCTATGCCTTCATAGTAACACGGAAGATCTTCGCTGCTTACACTGCATGATCCTTGATCGGGTCCCATGCAGTCACAAAGTAGGCGTCCAATCCGTTCAACTTTTCCATGTGCTCACTCGAGAGTTCCAACTTGGCAGCCTCCAGATTTTCTTTGATCCTGGACTCGGTCACCGACTTGGGCAGCGTCACGAAGCCCTTTGCCAGACTCCATGCGATCAAAACTTGGGCCGGCGTAGCACCTACGTCACTTGCAACCTGCTTCAGTGTACGGTCGTGCATCTTCTGAGCGCGAGCCAAGGGAGAGTACGCCTCCATGATAATTCCCTGTTCCTCGCAGTACTTGACTGTATCGGCACGAGCAAGCCACGGGTGCAGCTCCACCTGATTCACGGCTGGCTTTACACGCCACGTCTCCGCCAGCTTCTGCAGATGCAGCTCACCAAAGTTGGACACGCCAATGTCGCGCACGATGCCTTCAGTCTGCATATCCTCAAGAGCCTTCCAGGCATCAGCACGTGTAGCACTGTCAAAGGGGGCGTGCAGTAGGTACAGGTCGATGTACTCGAGTCCGAGCTTGCGGTTGCTTAAACGGACTCCTTCAACCACCTCGTCGTAGCTCCAACGGCTGCGAGAGGCGACGATTTTGCTGGTTACGAAGATTTCATCACGAGGGACTCCCGAGTCCCGAATGGCTTTACCCACATCCGATTCGTTTCGATACACGGTGGCAGTGTCGATGTGGCGGTACCCGAGCTTGAGAGCGGCGAGCACAGCGTCGTACGTCTCGGATCCAGGGGCACTTTGGTAGACGCCTAACGCGACAGCGGGGATGGCGTGGCCACTAGGAAGAATCTTGGTCTTCACGAATGTACTCATCATTGAAACTGACTTTTACAGAAGCTTTGCAATCACCCCTATTTACGGGATCTAATTACGGTGCACATTCGGAAATGTCGATACATGTAGAAGACTGTCGCCGTGCATCACACGGCGATCCGCCAATAGCTGTCACGCGTGCGATCTTCAAACGACATTACCAGGCGATGGATTGGCGCCAAAATTGCACTGACTGGTTGACTGCAGTGCTTTGCTGGCAAAACTAAAAAGCTCAAGAGTTCCTGTCATCATGACAGTACCGGTACCGTGTATATCCTCAACTTACGCACAAAAGCGATGCTCGTAGCTGCTGTTTTCATACTCGCCAGTGTGTTTTGCATGCAAGTCCCGGCGTGGTATTAAGAGCTCGTGACTAGGTGCACAAGTTCAAGGCAACCCGAAAAATTATCAGTGATACTTCAAGGGAGTCCTTACTTCAACCGCATCGCTCTGCTTATTGGCCACACGAAAGCTTGTCCTTGTGCGTTGAAAAGCACCTCTGCAAAAATGGATCGACGTACAGCTCGTCTTTATCACTGCACTCGTTGACACCAAGTTGCAGCCCCGTCGAGTTCATTATTGAATTTTCCCTCAAGAACCGCTCTCCTTTGGTCTTCTTTCGCTCGTCCGAGTCGACGTAGCAGAGAGACGTTAGCGACAACATGGCGCACACCCAAGAAGTCGATCTGGAGAAGAACTTTGCCAATTCCTACATCCAATTCGATACCAACGCTGACGTCCCCGTCGAATATGAGAATGGTGACACCTGGTATGCACGCGCACAACGGTGGGTCGAGAAGAACTACATGGAACCTCGCAGTATCGAGCGTGTTCCCGAGGACGAGCGGTACGATACGTCCTCATCGACGTGTGTACAATGTGGCTGTCACCAAACATGGTTATGTGGCACTTTGCTGTCGGAATCCCTTGGCAAAGCCATCTTCGAAGCCGATGTCGCCGTGACTGGCCAGCGGACCGACAAACCAAGTTTGACTCATACCCAGAGCTACACTCGCACAGCCGCAGAGGAACGAGAAAATCGCAGCAAAGCCGATCGGAAGCTTAGTCGTGGTGTTATAGTCGCCAACATTGTATCCACGTTGGAAAACGAAGTGGTCGGTCAGCGCGACTAAGACGTAAATTGTGGCCCAGTACGCGATGAAGTTCATAAGTTGCTGAGAACCGACTCGAAGTGTGAATAACCTTCGATGGCAATAACTGCGTAAACGATCGCACCGATCAGCGCCCAAAGGAATCTTGGTACTACACGTGTCCACCGTCCGATTACCTTGATATTGAGCGTGAATGAATAAACATTCGGGCAGTTGGTTCGCAACTGTGGACAGCGCCAGAAGCGCCCTAAGTCTCCTAAATAAGGAATCAACACTGCACCGATCAAACCCCAAGCGCCGGAATCGTTGTAGCCATTTAGGTATCGAGGCAGTGGGGTCGAGTCTTGTTGCCGACATGATGATAACAGACTCTGTGTTACAGAGACCCACTCGGTGAAGACCGAAGGGAAGATTAATCCCACCCACGTCGCGAAGAAAATCTTGCGCTTGCTCTCAGTCGGCGGGTGGTAAACTGTGTAATCCGCTGCCATGGAACTCCAGCTAATAGCTGTACCAAACACGATGGAAAAGAAACTCAACACTCCCGACACCTCTGCGCTGCCACTTCCCATCGGAATGTGAACGTACGCTCCGGAATGAATAAAACTGCCCAACAAAACTAACTACGCAATGAAATTCGGGATCCACGAGTACCGTTCATAGTGTGTACAACTTTGTATCCGAAGAGTTTGATGAGGAACGTGCAGAATGCGATGATGATGATTCCAGCCCAACCAGGGACATCAGAATTAACCGCATGGATCAATTCAGCACCAACGATCACGTTCACTGTGGCCCACCCCAGTCCCGACACACAAGCAATCGCAGATACAACACGAATCCCATACGAGCGGAACCAGAAGCGGCCGAGGATCATTTGCCGCAGTCCAAACACTGGGCCGAAGCACGAGAAAAAGCACACTGGGAGAACTCCCAGTAAGTTTGCGAATAGAATTACAAGCATCGAGTCCACGACGCCCATTCTGTAGTGGGCGGTATCTTCACAGTCCTAGCATTGCTCTCACGCCCACTTGAGCTCTACGCCTTCCAGCGCTAATGGCAATGACTTGGGTGGGGGAAACTAGATCGTCGACTTCACCTCTAGGTTAGCACTGTATACTCTTGTCGTAAAGGCATCAATGCAACTGAGCGTCATCATCGGGACTGAATTGATCACGGATCAAGCGATCGAATAATAAAACATGCAGTTCAGTCAAACAACATAGCGCTATTCTCACCGATCTTCATAATTCCTTGGTCTACTTGGCCATCGTGACCAAGAGTCGATCTTGCTGGTAGAATAGGTGTGTGGCATAGTCACCGATCGACGCGCCGATGGTGCCGTTAACACGCATCAGCAGGCCGCCTGTCAGGGAATGAATGATCGTCGCGATGGCCTCTGGGCTCAAGAAACTCTGAACTTCGGCACTCATGCACTGATCGACCGATGCACGCGGACATAATGGCATATGGTCACTGCAGTGAGAGCCTTGGCAGCACGAGAAGCAGCCGTCTGTGTTTGCAGGAATATAGATCGACTGAAACACTGTAGGCGCGAACCGAGCGAGGGATTTGTCGAAATACTTCTTGCACACGAGTTTACCGTCATCATCTGAAGATAGTACGTGCTGGTAAGTGACAAGTAGCAGACAATAGACAAGCAACTATTGCACACACCTGAGACCTGGTCTTCACAGGGATACAGCTCCAAATCCACTCCTGTCACTGTGATACTCTCACTGAACGGGTTCCGCAGCTCGAGCGACGTCGGGATCTTCGTCAAGTGGAAAAGTGACGGAATGTACAAGAGCGACGAGGTGACAAGTGTTGGCGTCGCTGGGAACAACTCGCCCAAAGTAGGCAACTTCGAAGGGATCGAAAGAACTTTCATCGCCGGCTGAAGAAGATCCAACGAGGTGCTCTCCGCAGACCCCTGGATTGAAATCTGTAGGAATCAAAACAAATTACATTCATCCCGTTAGTATAAGCGAAAAAGAGTGCAGGTAGGAACTCCAACACATTGACAATCAGTACCTCCTGGGCAGCTCCATGAGTGAAGTAGCCACTCACAAAGTTCGACAGAAATCTCTCTGCGATTGCGAGGTCATCCGGCTGCGGATTGTACTCGAACGTTCCGCGTAAAACTGTAGCTTCGCCGCAGCACTTGAGACTGAACTCTGAGATCTTGGCAGAACCCATGCGCGCACCATCGGAAAACACATCCAGCACGAGCGAACCCAACTTGGTCTGCACAATCGACGGATTTTGTAAAGAAAACTCCATCGTCATCACCATTAGCGACGGTGAGCCTCGCTCGATGTCGACACTGAGGACCTTAACCGGTGGGTGGCGGAAAGAATCCATCGCGGGAATAAGCGGTTCGCCTTCAACCGGAATATTGCTAAGAGCAAGCATCCCCATTCTCGTCTCAACATCCGGGAACGCTCCTTCACTGGCACCGACATCGCTAGCGAGCCGCATCATAATGCTCCCGTTCTTCGTAAGCAAACCCTCGATAAAACCAGACATCCCAACGACATCTTCATGGGTTTTAAACCCAATCGGGTAGAAGTTACTCATGTTCAAGCGGAATGCCCCATCATCCGTCTGATTGAACTCACAAGTTTCGCGATCAGACACCAACAAACCCAGGGGGTCACCGCGTTCATTCTCCAAAGTAAGCGCAACTGATAGATTCGATATTTTCAGAGGCATCTTGATAGAAGTTGGCATCTTCACCTTGGCTTTCATGTCGGTACGAACCCGCATGCGTGTATTGGTCATTGGGCCTCTCTCACCAGGTGGAGCCTCGTCCAAGATGACATCAAGCTGATTCATTTTGAAGTCCTTAATCATCTGGAAGCCCTTCTCAACACCAGGCAAGCTCGTCTCAATTGTTAATCCCATCAATGCCTCTTGCATCCACACACAATTGTCATATTGTGTGCCTGTGATCGTCACAACCACTTGAGAGCTATTGCCCTCCAGGTAACGAGAGAAAAACCCTGCCACAGCAGCACTCACTTGCCCTCCTGCATCTTGAGTTGGCTTTAAGTGGCCAGTCATCTCCAGATTGTTCATGCCTGGGGCCAGATTCATTGTACCATGAAGCGATCCAAATTTCTCTCGGGGCGCGTTCAGACTTAAGTCCATCGTGAGTGTACCAATAGACACAGTAAACACAGACGGGTTGCGAATTCCAATTCGTGTCTGGATTGGTTCTTCGTGTTCTGTCGCGCTACCAGTCCCTGGCAATGCAAAGCTCTTCACCGTCACATCTTGAAAGTGATTCATCCCATTCAGCAAAGTGGTGGTGCGAAGTGGCAACCCTGAGAGCTTCAGCGTACCCAGAGCTCCATGGCACACGACATCCATGCTACCAGAAAGCGTTAGCGGGATCTTCTCCTTGACAACTGATGCGCGAACGAATCTCCCGAATGCTTTTCCTCGTTCAGCAAGGTCGAGCTCCGTTAGACATTCAACAGAAATATTGCTTCGATCCACCAGCTTTCCGTCAATAATATTAACAGACACAGTCGAAAGCGTTCCTAGAGCCACATCCGCGCCCTTGAGACTGACATTCATGCGCACATCTGTGATAGTCAACGCCGAGTTGGGCCCCAATGGACTCGTAGCTTCCACCAGGACAGCTGTGTCAAGCCGTACAATGTCGTTCTCCTTGCCTTCTTCTGGGGCGTGCAGCGATATCCCGCGGAAAAACGTATTCCCCACCAGCGGGTCTTTTTGAGGCGGCAATGAGCTTTCGATCGTCAAATTCTTCATCGCTTCATTATACAACTCCACCGACGTCGCCTGGGGGTTGCACGTCACTACCGTCAGCTCTGCAGAAACGTTGCTTAGATACTTGGTAATCAACCCGCTAATCGCTTCCGAGTTGATGCCCAGCATTTGACCTTGCAACTCCAATAAGTTGTACCCTGTGCTCATATCCATTGGTCCCTGTAGTGACGCACAGTACGGGTGGGACGGCTGTCCGCCTGCTACTGGTAACCCCGTATCCTCAGATGTCTTCAAGTGTGCCACGAGCGTATCGTGACCCAACTTCGGGTAATGAGCATTGAGACACAGCGCTCCCACCGGTCTGATCGTCGTAATCGACGGATTGCGAATACACGTCTTGATGTTCGCCAAAACTTGTTTTAAGGTTGAATGTTGCATATCCACTCGAGCGATCAGCATGTCACGTAGGCCGTCCATGCCTCTGAATGTCATCGTTTTCTTTAATGGAATGTCTGAAGCGCTTAACTTGACCAGACCCCCCATTAGTCGAACGTGGATGTTCAATTTACTGGAGATTTGGTACTGCACGGTGGATCGTCTCATCATATCCCTTGCAAATTGATCCCAAGCCTTCTTGTCCTGAATATTTAGCGTCGCATTGGGGAATATTTGGTTGTTGGTGCCATGGGTTATCGTCATGGAAGGGGCTTGAAAGGTGCCGACTTCGACACCTTCGTACTTTATACTGAAGATGGCGGGCTCCACTGTTGCCGGGAATGGGGACGCCGCCATGAGACTTAGACTGAGGTTCAGTGTAACACAAGTCGATTGTGGCTGACTCAGACCCATCTTCTCGATGTGCATGACCGTGTCCTTAATGGCCTTGGTGGCGATGCGTGTAATCTGGCTGGAGACGATGAAGTATGAGAGACCGCACACTAGCAGCACTACGCCCGTGACGGTGGCCACGCGACGCCGGTACCACGGCTTCTTCGGTCCCTTCCTCGGGTTGTAGTCGCCACCGTGCAGCCCCAGTAGCGGCTGCTGCGCCGCCAGGCGCTCGTCCAGATCCATCTCGTCTTCCATCAGCTTTGACATCCTTTCTTCAACTGATTCGGACGTCACTGGATCGAGGCACTTTATCAAATAATATGTTTCGGGTAGCTAATACTTATAGTACCTCATTTCAATGGCGTTGAATCCCTCATCAGAATGACTTTATTTACTTTATTTCTAAAATGAAGTCCAAGGTCGAGACCGATGTGGTCAAGGAGGAGAGCAAGGTGGCGACGCCCAACGACGGCCCGGGCTACCCTGTGGGGGCCACACTGGTGGCGCGCTGGATGGGCAAGACAGAACGCACATGCGTTGTGATCGAGCGCAGTACGAACTTCCATCTACCGCGATATTTAAAGGAAAAAAAACGTCAGACGCTGGTACTAACAATTTTATGATATGTTTTACGTTTCCGCCCTATAGGGGCGCTCAGCAACGATCGGTTCAAATACTACGTTCACTGGCATGATGTACGCTCATTTCATGCTCGCTAAGATACTAGTGACAACTAATGGCAATTTAACTTAAATTGCTGCAGTTCAATCGCCGTATGGACGAATGGATCAACGAGCACGAGATCGTGCGCCGAGGCACGGACGAGGAGACGCTGAAGCTGCAGGAAAAAGACGCTAAGGAGAAGGAGAAGGAGCAGCGTGCCAAAAGCCGCAGCAAGAGCAAGGCAGCCAGCTCAGGAGAGAAGCACGACGTGGCAACACCTTCAAGTACAGATCCCTCGGCTCGTACTCGAGGACAGAAGCGAAAGACGCCAGATGACCAGGATTTCACCCCTCAAGAAGAAGAGCATGATGAACACGAAGGTATGGACGCCGCTAGTATTCGAGAGCACGAGGAGGTCACTAAAGTCAAGGTACGTACGGGCTGGAGCTGCGTATGGATGTTGACGTTGTTAACGCTGATGTCCATTGGCTGTGCAGAATGTGCGGTTTGTGGAGATGGGACGCTTCCGCATGGCAGCTTGGTACTTCTCACCGTTTCCGAAAGAGTATTACCCTGACGGATCCATCGACTGTGTATGTTTCTGCAAATTGACCTGCTTTGGAGTTGCCGGATGAATGCTAACTCATAAGTTTTTTTTCTACGTTCCTAAAATGACGGTGTAGCTGCACTTTTGCGAGTTCTGCATGGCTTTCTTTCGCTTCAAACGTGAGCTCAAAGTGCACCAAGAACGTCGTGTGTGCAACCGCGTAAGAGGCAGCTATTGTGTGACAGTATTTTTGTTGTGGCTAACTTTGTTTGACGAACAGCATCCCCCAGGGAATGAAATCTACCGACACGAGAATCTGAGCGTATTTGAGGTGGACGGTGCCATCTCTAAGGTTTACTGCCAGAATCTCTGTTACTTCGCCAAGTATGTCATGTTGTGAGCAGCTGTGCAATGATTCAATATCCTAAACCTTTTTTATGTTTATGTAGGTTGTTTCTGGACCACAAGACACTGTACTACGACGTAGATCCGTTCCTGTTCTACATTATCTGCGAAATTGACTCGCGCGGATTCCATCCAGTGGGCTACTACTCCAAGGAGAAATACTCGGAGCTGGGCTACAATTTGGCTTGTATCCTTACGTTCCCATGCCATCAACGCAAAGGCTACGGCCACTTCATCATCCAGTTTTCATACGAGCTCAGCAAGAAAGAAGAGAAGGTAGGATCGCCTGAAAAGCCTCTATCGGATCTTGGACTCGTGAGTTATCGAAGCTACTGGACCCGCGAACTGCTGCGTATTCTACGAGACTATCCGGAAAAGGAAGTGTCAATCATGGAGCTCACCCGAGTACGTAACGATAGTCTTTTGGCTGTAAAACGTTATTTTTTACGCGGTTTCTTGCAGATGACATCGATCAAGAACGAGGACATTATCGCGACGCTGCAACACCTCAACATGATTAAGTATCTAGGCGGACAGTATGTGTACGTGGTTCCCAGGCAGATCGTGGACGCGCACTTGACAAAGCTGACGAAGAAGGGGCCGCAGGTCGTTCCTGAGAAGCTGCACTGGGCGCCGCTGCACTTGGACATCAAGCGCGACAAGTGGTCGCTCAAGGCAATGACAGCAGACAAGGAGGACTAGAAGAGATACCGTAATTCATGGCATTTTTTTGCGTTGGCCTACTGGGTTTCTATCTATTTCTACTCGATCTTCGCTTCATTTTCCTCTCTGGATCTTGTGTTGTTCTTGTTACGGGTTGGCTATATGTTGGCAGGCCAACTGGAATTCCTTCTTCTGCTCTGTAGTCATCTCGCTCTGCACATTCTGGAGGACGTCACTGGCCCGCAATGACTCGGAGCACTGTAGATGGTACCATTCCATGATCATGAAGCCTTCAACGTGGATGTACATGAATCCGAGTTGCCACTCGCCCTTGGCGATGGTCTTGGAACAGACTTGGCACGTGGTAGTGGCGATAGGGGCAATGCGAGCCACGGGGTGATCACTGCGGCGCCAGGAGCTACTGGAGCGTGGGCTGGTACCAGGCGGCGGGACTTGTGGAAGCTCTTGGATATCCATTTTTTGTAGTAAAACTTAACTTGAAGTATGATTTGACCTTTTGGTTTGGATTTGGGTAGGTTTTGATGGTGGTATCGCACGTCTTGACTGCAGTGGGAGGTTGGTGTGTGTTGTATTTGATGCTGAAATGAGGCAAGCAGACAAGACTTGGAGCTCAGCGTCCGAGTTAACACTTGAGGAGGAGCAGTTTAGGGAGGAGCTTCTAGTCGTTTGTGCGAGAGGAGGCGAATCTAAAAGTGCAATGGGGCTGAAGCGCTGTCGATGTAGAAACCAGTACGACCGGCCACTCGCAAATTGGGGAGGTGAATGGCTACTGCAATATTGTAATACACTGTGATATTATCTTATCTTTCAAGGTGTGCTTGAATTACGAGGTGTCGGATCAACAATGACCATGTTCAGCATCACTGCGACTATCACCTCGATGGCTGCTTCAACTATCATGGCCGCTTTTCTAAGTATGCGTGGCTCAGGTTCGTCGCTGCTGAATGAGAGCAACGCTGGTTCCCTACACAGCTTAATAGTGCGAGAATTCACCTGGAAGTTATGACTGCATACTTCATATGTCGGCTGGGGTTTCCACCGCAGAACCTGGGTTTTGCTGAAAAGTGGACTGGGTGGGTTAAACACTTCGTGGTTTCCGATGGTCAAAACGTTTTCAAAAAGAGTACGATACGTTGATTCTACTTACTGTTACTGGTTTCTTTAATCTACTCTTGCTCTGGAGCGGTACTATTGTGCTTATTGGCAAAACATGTTCTACTTGACTGCATGACGATACTCGGACGGCACTCGACATCGAATAACACCTTTCAGTCATGCTGCCTTCTGGCAAGCCAACTGGAACTCCTTCTTCTGCTCCGGGGTCATCTCACTCTGCACCGTCTGAAGGACGTCAGTGAGGCCACTGCCTTGGAGCGACTTGGAGCACTGCAGGTGATACCATTCCATGAGCATAAATCCCTCAACGTGAATAAACATGAGTCCAAGCTGCCACTCGCCCTTGGCGATGCATTTGGAGCAGACTTGGCATGTGGTGGTGGCAATGGGGGCGATACGAGCCACGGCCTGGTCGCAGCGGCTCCACGAGTTACTGGAACGCGGGCTAGTACCCGGAGGCGGCACCTGCGGGAGCTGGTCCATTTGAGTCGCCATCGGTAACTAAGTGTGTAGGTTGGCAACCTAGCTTGCTTGGTGTTACTCGCGACTGTAGTGGAAGTTCGCGTGGGTGCTGGGTCGACCGATGCAGACAAGACGCTGGTGGAGTTCAGTGGGTCTGCGTGAGAGGAGGCGAATCCGAAAGTGCAGATGGGGAGGACGGACGCGGCAACGGCAAAGGAGAGTGGAGGAGTGTTGGGTCGGCGTCTGTGACTGTGGCAAGCTGTGATGTCGCGAACGAAACTGGGTCGGTTTTTCACGAACTGAGGCTTGATTCACTGCGTTGTATGGTGGTGCAGCGTGTGTCGTTCCAGCGACTTCCGGGGCGGTGGCTGCTGGTTTGCAACGAAGTTCTGGGGGGATTGAGGCTTGTGGCGATGGCAGTGAAATGCGTTGTGCTGACGGTTGAGTGGAGATTCCGGAGCTCTCCAGCAGGGCCTCGCTCTGCGTGACTTGGAGTCGCAGCCGTTTTTTCCACCGGCGTTAAAAGACGTGGCTATTATATTAGTCGTCCGGTTGCACAAGCTCAGATACAACAACACGACACCTTACCGACTTAGCCAAATCTCACGGATGTACATGTAGGGTGGAGTACGGTAACAAGACCCGATTACCTGACGGGGCTCGCAGACCCCAATATAACCGCGTAATGGCCCGAGATAATCACACATTCCATCGCTGGTATGGCGCGATGGTACGCTTGATTCATCTGTAACTTTCAACTACCAGCTGGGCAACATCTGTCCTGGTTGAGCACCGCGCTGAAGCCCGCTCTTGCTCCAGGGCTGGGCTTGTTTGGTCCGATGGACGGACTTTGACGGACGTGCGAGTGGCACTTTCTGGTGGCAAAATTTCTGCGATTGCAAGCGCCGAGCAGGCCACAGTGGCCTCCACTGGTGCTCGGCGAGCTCGGTCCAATCGCTAAATTTGATCCCATGATGAGGGAATACTTTTTTTGGCGCGCTCCGCCTCGATGCCCCGGAGCTGGCGCTGCAGACAATGCAGACACCATCTCGGGGATGATGTCATGCGGTTGCAAGGGGTGGCTTCGCAGCGATTGTCCTGCGTATTTGGAGGGTCCAAGCGAATTCATTTATTGTCTACAATGTCATAAGAACACCTTCATCTTGCTCCATGGAGTCCTGCTGTGGTGACCCCACCCCATCGCATTCTTTCGTGTCTGCTGGAGTGGAGCGCTCCCTATATCATGTCGGTGTTTGTTTCTTGTACGATTCAAGTTTGGTTTTCGGATTGGTTAGCCTTGTCTGCCACATTGGTGTCATGGAGGACGAGCAGAGACACGACTAGTGGAGTGGAGACGAACCCTGTTGCAATGTTGCCGGCGGACCGAAGTAACGCAAACGGAGGTCGATTGCCCGTGAACTTTTTGCCTGGCGCCAACCCACCCTGCCGATCCAGGCCTCATCTACGTAGAAGTCTTGGCTCAGTTGGCTATTGCCAATTTTTGACAAACAAGGGTCTTATTTTTCGGGAACTTTCAAAATTTGCCCGTGATCTGTCTAACCACCTTAGATTCAAGATATCCATAATGTTTACGACGGCGCGATGCTATAATAAATTCGCGGATACCATAGTTATTATCTGGCTTACATTTGTTGGACGTTACAGATATCCCCGTGGTGGTGTCCATCGTGCCATGTGGCTCGTGCGTTGGCCATTCTTGGTAAATGAATGGCACAAGACGCGATGACCAGCGGATACGGAGATCTGGATCGCAATTTGTGTCGTTGATCAAGTGGCTTCAGATATTCTATTGTGATCTCGGAAAGCAGATGTAGAGGTTGGTTACAGTGTTGAAGAGGACAAGAGCGACAACTTATCGTCTGTTGGTGGGTTTTTGTTGCTCTTGTCGGCGACAAGAGCAACAAAAACCTATTATACCACACCAAACCCACGACAAAAGCCTATCAGCATGATGACGAAGCTTCACGCAGCTCGCTCGTAGGCCAGCTCTGTCGTGCACAGACTCGTGAATGAAGAGTAGTCACCAAGTCCGGTTACAAGTACTTCGAAGTACATGTAGAAGGCAAAAGATGGTAGAGGATGGTAAACCGAGACGTGCTTTTAGCTTCAACTGCAAAGCTACGTGGATAGCGCGTGCCAAAGCCATCTCGTGAGAAGGAGTTCGATCATCGAAACGCAGAGATCTTGCCATGGAGCAACATCAACCTGTTTTTATTTTTTTCAGAAGAAAAGTTTGAAAGACCGCGCTTCAGCGTTAAAATTGCAATATGTTTTTCTTTATCAATCTTCACCGCACAAAGGCACGTCCCTCAGCCAACCTGAAATCCGGAATGAGTGGCAAAAGGCTACATAATGTTACTCTCCCTCGAGTTCTCTTACATGAAGTCGTCCGCGCTGCTGCCGTCTTCTTGCGTATCCAAATGCACCGCTCGGAAGCGCTCATTGCTGTCACGGATTTCGTCCTCGCTGTCGTCATATTCCACCGTCTCTGCATCTGCGTCCACATCCACGGTCTCTACGACCATGTCGGATGAAGGCGCGGTCGGGGCACTCGAGCCGTCATCGAAGCCGCCTCCCGCCATAAAACCATCCACAGAGTCAGACGCATCTGCAGAGTCTCCTTCTCCATCTAGTGCCGCCACCGTCGAGCTGTAGAGACGCACCGTTGGCACAGGCGGTTTGGCCTTCTCGTTCTTCACCCAAACCTTCCAACCATCTACCGGTGGAGACTCGTCATCAATGTGCGACTGGACAAAGTAGAAATCCTCGTCCGACATCGTTCCGAGCAGATTCTTGTTCGGCGAGTACGAAATGTACCAGCGACGTGCCTTACTGGGCATGCAGCACCGGAACAGCGTGTACTCGATGTCGCTCTTCACGCTAGCGTACGTCAAGCAGGTGTCGTGAACGTGAGACGTGCTTACATACACGCCATTGACAGCAGCATATCCGGCGCCTTCGACCACGTATCGCCGCTGCTCCTCCTGGTACGGAATACCCAGCGCTTCGCCCAACCTCCACAGCATCTCGAGTTTTGCTGGCTCGCGTCTCAATAGGGAGAGACGTCCACCCAGACTAGGTTGCAATGACTCGAGACGCAGCCATTCATAGAGCCACTCCCACTTACTGCGATGCTCTGTAAGCCAAGCACTGACTGCCGGTACACGTGCACGCAGTTCTAACACTAGAACCAATTGTCGGTATACAAACAGAGGGACATGCGCGGTGTTCACGTAACGTGAGCGCAGATTCTCTCGGCTGTGTGCGGAGCAAAGTAAGCCGTAATCGCTGTGAACCAGCGCCAGCTCCACGAGTTCCTTCTGGTAATCACACTCATAGCCCAGCACTCGCTGCACAGCTAGTGCACAAGCGTCCACCACAGGTTGTCCCTTCCATCCCGTCTCGGTACTCTGAAGACAGTGCAGAAGAGCACGCAACAACCGTGTGGAGGTCTCGTGGTCTCCCAGACTCAACCGCAGCAATAGTTCGCACGTCGTCTCTGCTTCTTCCTCGAGCGCCGAGTCGAAGAAAACATCGTTTAGCAGCGCACCGCGGCTCAAAGAACTCAACCCCTCGAGAACCTGAGCTCCTGTGGGCACGTCTCCGCTCGACATCGAGTGCCGCTGGAGATCCTCACTGAAGCCGAAAGCGCGTAGATCTTGTAGCACGGACTTCGTCGACGACGCTGCCATATCTGTATAGTACAGCAAGAATCCATCAAGCTCTACACGTGAAGCAGTTACTTCTGAATCTTCTTTGGAAGTGTCGTCAACTGGTGTGCCGTACTTGGTTAGCATATGGAGAGCCTGCTGCTCCACTGCAGGACTGGTTGTAGCACTGCTTAGCGACACGGAGAAAAAATTCTTAAGCTCTTCAAGACCCAAGCCAGGGTTGCCATCCGGTCCTCCGGGTATCTGGTAGTCCTCGAAAATCTCAGTTAGTGCAAGCTCAGCCTTCTCCGATAGAACCGTACGGTGCGGATATTGTGTGCTGCTCTCCGTTAGTAATGGCTCCGTTGTGCGCCTCGGAAGACCCAGAATTGCAATAACAGCCTCCAGCAGATACTGATAGTCCGGGGACGCGTACCGGGAAGCCGTCGGTTGCAATGTCGAGGACAGGAAGGCATCCTTCAGCGCGCTCGGACCGCGATCACATAGGAAGAAATTGATCAAACGTGCGATCATCTCGAGCTGTTGCAGCTGAATCCTCGCCGTGGCACTGACCTCTGCGCAGTTGCGCAGGAGCATGAAACACTCTTCCAAATGGGACTGCTGCATAATCGAGGTTTGGTCCAAGAAAGAAGCGATGGTCTCCAAAAACGCACGGATGATCGTCGTATCAGCTGCTGCCGCTGCTTCGGAGCTCGCGTCATCCAGAGTAGCTTGCTCTCCCTTTCGGTGCGCCTCATACGCTGTAAGAGCTCGAGAAACCAGGTGTACAAATGACTGCCGCGCAATCGAATCGGGACACTCAAACAGCAACCCACGCAGCCAGAGAATGCGCTTTGACGTCGATAGAGCCGAGAAGAAGCGTACACAGATAGCCTTGGATCGCGTGAACTTGGACGCCAACACCGTGATCCACCGCGCAATCCCATGTTTTTCACGTGAGTGGAGCAGTACACTTAACACGAACTCGACGCCGATCTCTGTTAGCGTCATTTGAATTTCTTCGTCGGCTGCCAGTGCTGGAACAGCTAGTGCCACCGGTGCAGCCGGCGGAGCTGACAAGTCGTTTGACTCTGGCGATGGCGATATAGCCATAGGTACGTCATCTTCCGCTGAAGCGTCTTTAATGTACTGGGACTGAACCATCTCACGTAGGAACTCGTGGAACTCTACATCAAGCAGGTACGAGTTTTGCAGGAATATCTCGTTGGACTTCCACACTTCTGCTTCGTACTCGCAACGCTCTTCATCCGGAGCAGCAGCAGCGACTTGCGTAGACGCTTCAGATTCAGTGGCCGGTGTTACCTCGGGCTCGACGGGGATAACCTTTTCATAAAATAGCATGAGCGCGTTGCTGAAGACTTCCATCTCCATAGAATTGTTCGAGCCGTGCCACGAACGTCGTTGCACTCCTCCAAAACATTCAGCCTCAATGTTGGCTGGGTCAAACGGCGTCACATCCTCGTCGTCATACTTAAACCACTTCTCAGACATGTGGTCATAGATGAAGGAATAGTAGTGGCCGCCTTGAGCGACTCCAGAGTGCACCAGGATACCCTTCAGCCGGTATTCGTAGTTAGGATCCGACTTGGGGCTGCTTCTCTCATCGGCGTCACTCTTACTTGCGCTGCGTGGGGAAGCAAGTTTAATGCTTGACCTAGGTGACGCTGAAGAAGAAGGGGGAATCGCTGGTGTATCACCATTCACGTCTGCCATAAACTCGTCCGAGTCGCTCGAATCATCCGACGCCATGTCTTCATCAGCCGACGTATCTTCACGGTCTTGCTGCAAGTTAGAGCGAGCTTCCTGCTCTTCGATGCCCGCCTTGGTGTATGGTTTCATGCTCAGACGCATAGGGAACGAGCATCTGTTATTCAACTTCACAGTCTCGAAAGTCGTGTAATCCAAATCGAAGCGCTTCAAGTGAAGAATCAGCAGGTTAGGAAGCGAACCGAAGCACGTTCGCCGCACAGCTGCCTTCTTCGTAGCACACAGCTCGCATTCTACCTTGTTGTCACCATCCATGAGTTCTCCTTCAACGAACGCAGAAAGAGACTCCTCGATGCTTTCCTTCCCACGAATCTGCAATTCTAAGCGAATAAATGGTTCTTCACGTTCGTATCGATGTCCACAGTCCTTCGGTAGCTTTTGCGAGATAAGCTTTCCACCCATCACATCCTGGAGACACCTCGTGCCTTGTGGTGTCGTCTTCAGACCCGTCTCGAGACGATCCAACAGCTTATCACAAAATTCCGTCGCATCGTTCTGCTGGTACACCGAAAACTCGAGATTCAGACAAGTGCACGAGTCGACAAACGCCTTCGGGTTGAAGTACCGCATCTCACTGTCACGCAGGTAGCAGAACGTGCGCTGAAGTTGACGAAGAACCTCCAACGTCGCGTCAGTGCCCGTCAACTCCGGCTGCAATATGACATAGCGTCCATTTTCATTCCCTGGTCTTCCCTCTGCCAGCACGAAGGTCGCCTCACCTCCATTGTCGTAACGCATCGTATGTTGGCCGCTTAGATCATCGTATGCCACGACACTTGCTTCGTAGACCCGGCCGCCCAAACACTCCAGAGCCACACGACAGCCTACCAAGCGTTCTGGGAACTTCTCTGCCTCTGCTTTCGTTGGTTCTTGAGGAGTGGGGCGAGGTGTCACCTTGGCTCCTAGCAATCCTTGGCGCAACGTAGGGTGCATGAACAGCTGCTGTAAGAAGGAATTCATGTAGCACGAGCAGCCTTGGTTTTTGAGGCCGACGTGCTCGCCGTTACCACGCGTTTCAATGTTGTTCTCTTGGCCCCACTTGAAGCGCAGCGCGTCACTCCGCGTGAACAGCTTGGTCAGGCGACCATGCAAGTCATGCAAGATGCTGGCATCTGAAGAAATTGCACTCGCAAGCAGCTTGAACGCCGGGCGTCGCGTCTCCAATGACACACACAGCGGACAGCGACGGCGATCTTCAGACGGTAGCGTGAATAAACACTCCTCGTAAACGACGTCAACGATATCGCGAGCGATTCCGGCTCGCACGTCGGCATGTACCATAAGCACTTTACGCAAGAACTCCAAGAAGCCAATCAGTACTTCGCCCGAACGCTCATTGCAAGCGAGAAACTTGCTCGAAAACCCACGACGCAATTTGGCCACTACCGCGAGGGCCAGCTTTTGACAATATGACGACGACTTGCCACCCTCAAGACGTGCCAACGAACACAACATGTGTGTATACTGGTCACACGGCGCCGTCACACTTTCGATACGATCGACAGATTGGATGCATTCCTCAAAGACCACTTCGGCTGCCGCGTCCGACGCCTTGCAAACGGACTCCAATGATGAGAGCCACTGGTCCCGCACTAGCTCCGATTCGAACTTGGTAAAAATATTGACAATGATAGCACGTGGCTCCAGCGCCATGATGTACTTGGCCGCTGCATCATTCGCAATGGACACAATCGACTCCACGGTCTTCACGGCGTCGATCAAGATACGATACGCCGTCTTCTTCGCAGGGATTTTCTCCTCGACGCGCGTGTACTCCGACACAACGAGCTCTGCAATCTTCAGTACCAACTGATCATAGCGACGTTGCTCCACAATAATTTTTGCCCTAGGCGTCTCCACATTGTCGCCTGATCCAGTCTGTGAATCAATCCCAGCAAGTACTTCAACTGGAACTTCCCCGTTTGCAGTAGCCGAATACAGCCCATTATCATGGCCCGAGTCGAAAAGACAGAATTTCAGGATACGAAGAGCCACCGCAGCACCTTCATTGAAGGAACTCTCGTGGAAGTTAGCGTTAATAAAGTATGAGAGCACTTCGTGGAATCCACCACCAGAAATGAAGCGTTGAAGGTACGTCTGGGCAAACGGTATCTTAGCGGCATCTGACGGCAATAGCAGCGCATCCATGATCTGTAGCGTGTAAATAGCCTGGTGGGACGATATTCCTTTCACCAAAGATGACCAATCGGGCTTGGTCGCTCCATTGGCTGCGTCGTCGGAGGGGGAGCTCATATTAACATCTCCTTCACTCGTCTCGGTCGCACCAATGTTGGAAACACGGTTCAGCAACTCCTCGCTAGTAGGAATCTGCTTCAAAAAGGCCCACAGCAACTCGTGGACAGAATGGCCTTCCACTATATCAAGTACACGGAACATTATCCCGAAGTACGAGGCGTCGCGAGCAATAACTAAACCAGGGTGGTGCTTCGACGACGAGGACGAAGGAGAAGAAGGCGATTCCTTGCCTGCCATCACTTGATCCTGGTCCATCACGCTCGAGCTAGAGCGCTGCACAATCGAGTTGAACATCAGCACACGCAGCTCACTGGACTCCGTGATCTGCAAGTCTGCCAGCGTCTTCTGATCACCCGTGATCGCCGATCCAGACGACAGAATTTTCGTCTGCTGCATAGGATGGCCCACCAACTTTTCAATTTGCTTGCGAAAATGCCTCAACGTCTGGTTCGAGTATGCAGCTGCCTGCATCGTTCGCACTGCATTATCGTGGCTTGAGGCAGTAGTCGCCGAAACACCCGCCCCGCTTGTGTTGGATGAAGGGATCCGCTGCGCAATAACCTTAATGGTAAAACACGCGCCTCGACCGCTTAGACCGTGTGGAACAAAATTCTGCTTCTTGCGAGCACTGGACACCAGTCCTGCCAACAGACTTGAGCACTGCTGCACTAACTTCAGCGAGTCTGGTGAGCTGTCCTCCACAGTGGACAGCTGCTTAAATACACGCGCCAAGAAATCCTTCACGCCCTCGTCTGATTCGCTTTCACCGCTGTGGGTAAGCTCGTCGGACGATCGCTCATAAACTTGAAGCAGCTCACGTGTAGCCATCTCGGCAACTTCAAGAGGAGCTTCAAACGCGATACGCCATAGAGCATCCATTCCCAACAGATGGAGCGTATTCTCCGACGATTCTTCGGCGTGCAGCATCAACTTGTGTTGAGCGTTTAGACCCACGAAGTAGGTATTAAAGCACTTGTAGCCCATGCATCCAAGCGTTCGGAAATCGGTTTGCTTGCACAAAAGTTCCTTAAAGACGTAGAAGCATACATCCAAGTTGAAAGCCGAGCTAATCGATCCACCGACGCTGCTCGTACCAGGTGCTGTTCCGCCCCGCATGCTCGTCTGGTTGAAAAATATCAGGCAGAATTCGCGCTCAGCCGGTGACGACGAGAGCACTTGCCACAACCGTTCAATTTGTGGGATCGAGAGTTCCAGCTTTGGCGACTTGACGTGGATATAATGAATCAACTCCAAGCGATGACCAATGGCGGTGCGGTAGCTTGGAGACTGTTTATCCGTGCTCCGAGCCACAAACGTCGCCAGTTCGTCAAACAGCAAGCTCACTAACCCGTGCTCTGAATTGAGCGATTCCACCACAAGCGCCTGATCAACTCGATACGAATCGATAAGGAATTTGAGCAGCTCCAGCGATTTGGATGCCGTTGAGTCCTTGCTCGATAACTCCGCTGAAGTAGCTGACGTAACTGAGTTGCTGCTGCTAGGCGCCAGGGGAATCAATGTGGAAGACGGAGATGTAGCAGAATCTGGCGCCGAGCTTGATAACGAGCACGATTTCTTGATTCCCTCAATGCACTCGTTCAAGAACGCCTTTCGGAGTGGCTCGCCATATTCACTCCGTAGTCCTTCTTGGAAGAAATCACGCAAACTCCTGCTAAGTCGAATGTTAGCGATACTGCAGTGCATTTGAATAGACCAGAGCAGCTGCAAGATCGCCGTCGTGACGTTCACATTGCGATCCATAAGAAAACTCGGTGAGTTAGTGGCCAACCGCTGTAAAAACGAAATCAACTCCGGGAAAGGCTCGTTCTTTTCCAGGTTTCGCAATAACGAGGCGTGGATACTTTCCACGAGATGCAATAGCAGCTCATTCGACAAAAAAGGCACCGTGGCGATGAGTAGGTTGTGGATTTCGTGCACCAGTGTCTGGTCTTTCTGGATACAGGACTGCCAAATCACGTCAATAGCGTGTGTATCCAGCTTGTTGGATTCTGCCAAAAACTTTACCAGCAACGCACTGCGCGACACAATCTCACGATGGATTCGGTCCCCAAAAATCTCTTCAAGAATCTTCTTCTCCACCACCCAAGCACTCAATATGTAGTCCAGTCGGGTGCGATCTTCATCGCCATTCTCTTGGACGCTTTCCGCGATAAGCTCGGGGGCTGGAGCCTCTCCTTTCCCCGTAGGGACCCAGTTGTGCGTGGGAGGCAAGTATTCTTCGTACTGCGACTGGTGTTGATAATAATCAATATCTTGATCCGATCCAGGCTGCATCTTGTCAGCCTCCGAGATAAACCACCACTTCAAACCACTTTTCATGGTGCAGCAGAAGAGCGTAAATACTTGACCCGTTTCTTGTTGTCGGAATACGTACGTTGCCGACGTGGAGTTGGCCTTCAACGTGTACACGCCGTTAACTGCTGCAGTGCCTGCATTTCGCACAAAGTACCGAGGCGGGAATGCTCGTGATGCTCGCGCACAATTCACGATCTGGTTGATTTGCTCCAAGCCAAACAGTCGGAGAGGCAGTGAAGTGGACTCCACGTACCTCTCGGTAATGTCAAGCCACAACGCATTGATAGCCTCAGGCGACACAATGCCAGCATCCACCAGCCTCCGAATAATCGTGATCACGGTTCCCACAGCGTCGCTCGACTCCTTCTTGAGCACTGAGTCCGAGATCTTGGTGAAGTACGTCATAATCAGCACCGATATCTTAGTACAGATGGTTTCCGGGACAGATGCCCGGAACTCCAGCAGCGCTTGCAGCACGATACGGATGTCTTCACTGTCCATCGCTGCCTCGAGCTCGTCGCCTTCACGGTGGTTCTGTATCAGAAGCTCCAAAGTGCTCAACAGTAAGTGGAACCCTTTCATCTCGCAGAACGCTTCGATGCACTGCGCTCGCACTTCAGGCGATCCTGGCACCTTGTTCCAGTAACTGCCGATCATCGCCGAGGTGCGCAGGTCCTTGTAAAAGGTCTTTTTCTTACTAAAGATCATAGTAAGCACTGGAAGCGTCTGGAAATACTTGCCCGCCTTCATCTGCGCGATCACCAGAGGCACAGCAAGTGACAAACACTGTGTCACACACGACTTTTCAAAGGATCCGATCTTGCTGGCACTGCAGTAGCAATAAAGCAACAAAACACAGAGGTTAAAGAAGAGCTATGACAAAAAGGGCTCAAAAGCAGCACGTACTGCTGGTCCAGCATAATGCTGATGATCTTCTGGAAGGCGTCGTCCAGGAAGGCCTGGCTCTCGGGGCGATCGATGTGCTGGTAGGCCGAGTTGAGCACCTTGACGGCGTTCTGCCAGCCCACTGTGGACTTGTGGCGCAGATCTTCCTGCACCACGTGGAAAAGCTCGAGCTCCTCATCCTCCATGTCTGTTGCGTGGCCGCTTGTGCTCTCCTGGCTCTTTTTACGTCGCTTTTGACTGTCCTTGTCCTGAGCGGGCGCACGATCCATGGAACGCACGTGCAGCTTCTTCTCCTGCCCGCCGCTGCTAGTTGAGGGGCTTTGGCTAGCACTCGGTGGGCCGGGTATCGTGCAGGCGGTTGCGAGGCTGCGGTCGCCCAGCCCCGAACTGCTACTGCTGCTGTCGCTGTTTAAGTTGCTGCAGCCACCACTCAAGTTGCTGCTGCTGTCGCTACTACTTCGACTACGGGCGATTAGGTTGCGACAAGCTTTGGACTTCTTCCTGCTACTGCTACTGCTGCGTCCGACGCCTTTCCTCTTCCGCCGTCGTTGGCTGTCGTCGCCTGCCGTCCTTCCTCTAGGGGAGTTCTCCCTGTCCCCCTTGTGCTGTCCTCTCGTGGCGGCGCGTTTACGCGTCGGAAAGAGGGCGGAGGGCGGGGTGGCTGGGGACTCGCTTTGGGTTTCCTTCTTCGAGCAAGATTTTTGCGAAAGGCAAATACCGCCATGACCAATTTGAAGAGGTTCTGCACCGGTTTTTCGTATCAAGCTTGTGGGGTACACGTATCAAATTCTTTGTGAAGGGAATTAATATAATTATACGGGTCAAAAGGGCTTTTGACCAGCACTCTGGACGCATGTTTCAACCCATTTTCATGGCACATCCATCGGTTTTGCATCGGTATCTCATTAATCTGGTCCTGATTTGGTCACAATGTGACGTGATGGATCGCTTTGAAGTGCGTGCACTACTAAACGTGGGCGTCCCCGACCGCTCTGTGTCTGCCCCTGTGGACCTCGGCATCTACGTGGACGACTCTCTGGGTGAGGAGACGTTTCTCAAGACGCTGGAGGAGACTTTACAGCAGCATGCGGCGTCCTTAGGTCATCAGTTCCTCGTGCTTAGCGCCGCGCAGGTGGACCGCTTGGCCTTCCGCTTGAATGACGCCCTGGTGCCCAAGCGTGATGCAGAGACGCGAGTTATACAGGCTTGGACGATCCAGCCGCAGCTCCAGCTTAAGGTTAAGGCCAGCGCCCACATCCAAGTGCTCAAACTGTCCACGATCCTGCGGGAGGTACAGAGACTGCGACTGCATCAGTCGCAGACAGAGGAAGCTCATACAAACCCCATTGAGGTGGAGATCTTCCCGTCTTTACGGATCATTGAAGTGCTCAATACGGAGACCAGAGGCCTACAGAACGTACACTACTTTGCTAACCAGTTGAAGGAGCTTCATATTGAACATACTGAAGTGGCGACGCTGAGGCAGCTTCTGGCACCCAAAAAGGAGGAACAGAAACCGTGGAGGAAACTACTAAAGCTGCAGATGAACTGCTGTGAGTTGCAGATTCTGGACGAGTCGGTAAACTTGCTGAAAACCGTGAAGACACTGGACTTGGGCTGGAACAAGATTGAGAAGGTGGAGACCGACGTGACCACGCGGTCGCTCCAAGTACTGAATTTGTGTCACAATCAGCTGCACAACGTACCATCAATACAGTCACTGCGGTCTTTAAGGGAGCTGGATCTTGCAGTTAATCGGATATCGTCGCTGAAAGGACTGGAGACGCTCACGGCTCTGGAACGACTGGATGTCTCGCACAATTTGATCGATGATATTACGGAACTTGCGCTGTTGACGAGTCTGGCGCGACTCACGTACCTCAAGATGGAGTTCAACCCGATTGCACGGCGGCCAGACTACCGAAGAGAGGTGTTATTCTACTTGGGCGAGCCCATCGAGCTGGACGGGAAGCGCTGGAGCGATGCCGAGGTGAGCAGTATGAAAAATCGCCGCATGATTATGATGCTGGACGACGTGAAAGAGCGCAATGGTACTGAGAACAGCATCTGGGGACAGTCTGTGGAAACCCCTGTGTATCCCAGGGTTCGTGTCCAGAGTGGTATCGTTGTGAAGGCTCCAAAGCTTGTCCTGCGATACCCGCCATTGCCTCAATCTCAAGCTGTTGCTGCTCACTTTGTCGAAATACAAAACCCACCGTCCACTTTACCGACAAAGAGTAATCATGCGAATCATACTGCTGGCAACGGTGCAGAGAGTGGCGACAGTTCATCGAAGCCATCCGTAAACAGCAAAGGCTCGCAGAGTTCTCGACCGCCAGTTCTAACAGTGGGCGACTACTTTAGAACGCAACGCGATGTTATCGTAACGAAGGAGAAAAACAACGGGAAGCAAAGCGACGACCAAGCTACAACCAGTGGTATGCCATTCTAGTGAACGTTAATTGTGGGTATTTTGCTGATTGATATGTGTTACTGTAACCAGAGGAGGAAGACAGCGATGACTCCAGCTCGGGATCGACTCGAAAGCGCAGTCGCAAATATACGGCAAGCGACTTCATGCGCGACTTTGAGGAGGAAGAATTGTTTGTGCGGGAAGGCAATGATGTTGATAATGTGAACGCTCTTGTCGCACGCTCCACCTCTCAAACGCAGATATCAAGTCCTCAGGTACAGCTCTATTTGTCGTGGTCTCCTGGAGTTATACATGCGCGAACTTACAGGCTTGCACGTTTCAGAAACCTGGACGAAGCATCAGCGTGCGAGTTCTGCTGAGTGCAAAGGAGGCTGCTGAACTTGATCTCCACTTTGGAATCGATGGTGTCCCAGCAAGCGTAGAAATCAAGGTAAGTAAGCATGTGGTATCAAATGTGGCACCTTCTTTCTTGCTAATATGTAATATTTCTGTATGTGATATCTGTAGTCTCGAGAACTGATCGAAAGGTTTACTGTCAGCGATGACAAAGACCCGATAACTATTTCCCGATGGCTACCAGATGTCGTCGCCGTTGGCACTTCAATGCACTCAAACCGTGCAAAGATTATTACAATGAAGTTGCGATCACGAGGGTCATCCAGCGTTGAAGATGCTGCGTATCAATTCGATACGATTGCGTCGTTGGAGACTTTGTTGGCTTCACTGGTTGCCCGTCTGTATCAACAGTACAAGGGCCACATCGTGATTTGCAACTGTGCGAATTGTGGGGCTCTTTCGCTGCTCACTACCAAATACCCCTCAAGAACAGAAGCTGACGACGCGTTGATAGTGTACTCTTGCTTGCTGTGTTCAAGCTGCAACGTACGAGAAACTTCGTTCAAGAAGCTGGTGGCTGTTTGTGCTAACGAAGGGGTCACCATTCCAAGTAGTATTCCACTGGCGCCGCCCCCTTGGGAGACAATTACTGAAGGTTTTTACATCGAGGAGCCAGTCGCTACCGATCCTAGCTCCATGCGTGAGTGCGTCATGGTTTCGTGCAACGGTATCCGCGAAGTTGCAGCACCTACTGCTGAGTTTAGCGGCAGTGATGAAGCGCAGAGTGATGAGCTGAACGATGCAATCGTACATGCTATGACTGCGGCAATGCGGTGAAAGGTAAGTAGGCACCATGTAATGTATGAATTTAATATCCAAAAAGTTGTTTTCCCTACTAAACAATCCTCATCATTTACGTTAATCGTTGCGACTTGATCGACTCGTAGCTGCGGTTACTTGAAAATGGTGCCCTCAGTAGAAGCAGCAAAAACTCTGTGACCAGTAACACTATCCCGTCGAAGATGAACTTGGGGGCGAAGATGGCCCAAACCATCAGATGCCTTCGCTGCAGCGCGACAAATAGCGTTGACACCAACGCGTTGAGGGAAAAATACGTCGAGAATGCAAGGAGCACATTCGGCTGCGGTTGATGCAGCTTCAAGTTTAGCCAAGGTAGCGCCAGAACAGCCAACGCAAAACATCCGAAAGTGTTGAGCCCAAGCAAGGCTCCGGCGGTGTAGAAGGTGAAGGTGTCGAAGCCCACAAAACCCGCAGCGTTCTGCAAACTCGTGAATGTGTTAGCGTGCCCAGTTGTAAAGAAGGCTTGGTAGGAACACGATGCCCAGATTAATATCCATGGCGTGATGCCTCCGAACGTTGTGGGAGAAGCGGATCGGCAACACGTGACAATAAATGAGAAGCTCAGGAATTGTACTACCAGGCACAGCACAGATAGCGGAGCTGTAGGCCCCAGCACTAATAGATACGCTGGGACGAGCTGCCAGAGCAAGAAAAGATGCTCATTTGCCATCTCCCTCGCGAGTCTGTTGCCACTGTTGTGCTTTGATTGTCGTACTACACGCACGAGGAGGCAAAGCAGCGTTCCCAGGAAGCTCAAGTAGACGAAGCGCGGCATCCACAGTCTCCAGAAGTCCACTTGTATTGGCGAGGCAGCCCAAAAGACTGCGCACAGGAAGCAACTCGTCGTCGATGATACGAGAATAAGTCGGCCCGTCACGGATAGAGTTTGTCCTATATATTTCACCACTTGTACGGAAAATCCAATAGCTAGTAGTGCTATCACACCCAACGGAGCAAAAGTTCGTCCCAACGTCGCAGTTGTTTTGATAATATTGGGTGGCTCCAGCGCACTGCCTAATCGCGTTGCAACAATGAAGGCTAGCGCAGCACCCGTGGCAGCATTCCGAGTGTCAACTAACCGCTGCACAGATGCCAGCATGAAGAACCCGGTCGTCGCTGACAGAAATTGCATAACGTTGGCCTCAGCTACGATGTAGCTATTGGAGAGTAGTGCCAACGCATGAAGTACCACAACAACAGCAGCAACTACCCCCGCCGCTGAAGGGAAAGACAGTGTTGTTCCACCGGAAGCTCTGCTTTGTCTTCGAACCACAAGGTGCCACGTCATGTCAATCATGGCAGTGCAAGAAGCTGCTACCAGTGCTCGCGACAGCGGAGCTGCGGGGAGAAGCGGTAGATTAACCCCTGCTGGGCAAACGAAGAACAAGACTCCCATTATCGCGACAACAATAAGCGGAGGGCTCCACGAATCTCCTTTTTCTGAACCAGCACTGACAACTCGAGTGAAGATAGCGCCGATGAAGAAAGACCATGCAAGAAGCATCATCCCCCAGCCCATGCTGCACAAGTCAAATTGTGTCCAAATAGAGCGTCCCAACGACAGTGATTCGCGCAGGTAATGCTGCTGTTGCTTCGCCAAGTCTTCGTGAAGACGTAGCAGCAGAGGAAGATCTGCCTTCGAGAGTGCAGAGTTTGCCTCGTCCCCTTGCACCTGTTTAAGTTGGTCTTCAACACGCTGAATATTGACAAAAATCCTCTCCAGTTGATCATATGCTCGTTCAGGTAGCTTGGAAGCGGATGAGTATCTGAAAAGATAACGCCGCACTTGATCAAGGTTTAACCGCAGAGCCCGATTCAGCGTCTGGAATGCGGCTAACGCGCTGCTATCGCCCCTCTCGGATGCTGCTGGGGGCACGAAAAACAGCGACGGAATTACGCTCCCCAGGTTGCCAAACGGAATGGGCAAGCCGCTCAGCAGCGCTAACGTCGGAACGAGGTCCACTTGCGGCACTTCTCCTGAACTGTCAAGTATTCTCTCAGCATATTTCTTCAGCTCTTTCGCGTCTTCGCTGTCATTTCCTCCTCCAGTAGCCACAAGTGATGCCTTGCTGTATAGGAACAACGCAGCACCTGTCTCTTCATCACTAGCGCCACCATGGTTACCGTCAGCAGACATGCCGTGATCCCCCAACACAGCTAACAGCACGTCATCCCCATCCGGCATTTCTTTCAGCGTTTGCAGTAACTTCTTCAAAATACCATTCATCTCATCCAATTTCTTAGCCATGAACACAGAACTAGGTCCATGTGTATGTCCAACATGATCCACTCCTAAGAAGTGTGCGATCAATAAGTCCCAGTCGGGCTTCTGCAGCTCAGGAAATAAATGTGCTGTTACTCCACGATCCACCGAGTGCAAATCCTTCACATTGAACGAGTCGTAGGCAAATTTCCTCGTGAACTCCTGAGCGTACAGCGAGTCCCACGTGTCGTCTCCCATGAACACCACTCCACGTTGCTGAGCACGCAGTTGACGCAGCAAATTGTCCTCCACAATCTGACTGCTAGCTGCCATGTTGTCCTTAATATCCAGAAATGTCGGCAACGATCCGGTCGTCAAGCCTTTGAGACGTTGCATGGTCATCGTTGGTGGATCAGCCACGAACTTGAGCAGCAACGCGTGTTCCGATTCTCTTATCAAAGTATCATTAAGAATCGGCAGGCGGTCGCTATAGAACGACGACCGTTGAGAACTTGATCCTGTGGCTGCAAAGTCAAACCGCAGTGCATCAATCACCACGAAAACAACGCGGCGGAAGCGGCGGGGCATCCAGCAGCCTTCAGGAGCATCGACAGAGCTAGAAAGGTCTTCATGGCCACCACGGAGGTGCGGAGGCACAGCGTTGGTATCTGATGGAGACGCTTGGCAACTGCTGAGGTCCGACACTTCGAAGCGGGTGAGGAAGAAACCTGTGGTGAACAAATAGAGCGCTGCGGCGTGCAGCCCAAGCAGCGCCGCGAGCACGCGAAATCCCATTGACGGGAAGGATCCAATAATGAAGCCAAGTTTTGTCCAATCGCAATGGCACTGACGTACTTCAGAAAGTAGAAGTAGGGTTTAAAGGTACGGAAGACAAGACGAGTATGAAAGACTTTCACGCAGTTCAAATCAACTTGTTTCCATGTAAATGTGAATTTATGCAAGCAATGCAGTTAGTTGTTCTGGGAGCTTAGGCGTCTGCCCAACCTTCAGCGTTGTGCAGCCTCACGTCGGCGTCCATGTTGGGCGAGTTCTGAATGGCGTACAGCAGCTTGGTACGCAGCACCTCCTTACTTGTGTAGGCCGGGAGTCGCAGCGCGAAGAAACACGTCTGTGCGTGAGGCAGGTACAGGTCTGGCTGACTAGAAGCGCCTGGGTCTTGAGCAGTCTGTAGCTTGAAGTTCATGGGGAAGTCCTTGGCACTGTTGGGCATGCGACTGCGAGCCCACACGAAACGCAAGAAGGACGTCCTCTCCTCACTTGTCATTTCACGTACCACCTCCCAGAAGTGATGTACGTGCGGCATCGCCTCGTCAGCTCCTTCACTGTACTCCGTGCATTGATGTAGCAGATCCACGTCCACTTCGCGACGTCCACAGATCAACACCTCAAGTTCACGCGGCGTGAATAATGGTGCTAGCTCCATGGGAAGCACAGAAGCCAATCCGTCCTTGAGGGCTGCAAGCTGTTGGCTGCTCTCTGAAAGTCGAGTCTTCTCTACGAGCTGCACATACAGCTCTCGGTTTGCCAAGGTCACCGGCATCTTTTCACCCTGTGGAACCAGCGGAACTTCAACACCGTCACTCAACGTCGTCGAAAGAGTCAAGTAACCGAGCACTTCCTCTGCCTCTTGAGCTGCTGCCTCCGTATCAGTACTAAGCTCTTCGACGCGGGTCAAATTATTAGCCGCCGCCACATCGACGCTCTCAAGGTGCGCACGGCTGACGTCAAGACCTGCCAATGGACGCCACACAAGTGAAGGCAAGTCCAGTCCCATTTGCAGACCGTGACGCACTGCTGTGCCAATCAGTTTTCCCAAAAAGCGATGCAGGTCCAGTGCCATGGGTCCGTTTGCCAATAACGCCGTACCGCACGACGGGTTTAACAAGAATTTGTCCTGGTTGATACCTGTAGCGCTGCGTCGGTTCGGGCACGGGATCAGCAATGGCAACAGACCTTGCTCTCCCTTTGCTAATTCCACATTGTCCATCTGTAGTTCGTCCACAATTTGCTCGAAAACTGCGCGATACGGTCCGCCATAGTCGTTCACACCTTCGCCCAAGAATTTGACCTTGAATGCGCGACGCTGGCCACCGTGGCCCTTTCCGCAGTACGCACGACGGAAGAAGCTGTCGCTCCACGCGCGCATTTCCCGGTAAAGCTGACCGAAGACCGAACGACGTAGGCGGTCACCGGGTTGCGATAGCAAACTCAGCTTGGACGCTTGCGCTTGAATACGGTTAATGCGAATAACGCGGATCTCGCGTGGGTCCTCGTACTCATCTGACGGAAGCGGTGTACTGGTTGTCGTTGCGCGTAGGACGTCGTCCCAGAAGGCGCGCTTCGTGCTCGTAAAGATTAAACGTCGCAGCGAACGCAATTTCAGGCTGGTCGATAAGAATTCGGCCGAGCTCTTGGTAGAAGCACCTGTGCTGTCTGCAACTTCAATCGGTTGAGTGCTGCTTCCATCATCTGGCTGAATGGCAATGATCGAAAGCACACGAAGGATTTTGCTGTTCAGAATCCGTAGCACCGCAGTGCGTGCACGTAACTCGGGGCCAGTGATGTTCTTCAGAGCTGGTGACGTGAAATAGTCATCCATGACCAGAGATCGCGTCCGAGAGCGTTCACGTACCGCACCTGTGCCGCTCTCAACTTCTTCCATCTCCGCTGGAGTTACTACATCCGTGATTTTGAGGTTCGTCACGTCCAACCCGATCGCTGCACAATACGCGTTCAGTCTCTCCACAAGCTGCATGTCGGATGTGGTCGTGTGAGCTCGTGTTGCTAGCTCTACGAAAGCTTCAAAGTCAGTCTTCCCACGCTCTTCCAGTGGCGAGCGGGGCTTAAACGGGCTGTTTTCAGGCGCACTTTCGTAGTCCGACATATCCATCGCGCTGTTCTCAATCAGTGTCATATCCTTGCCACCACGACGAATCAGAAGAAGCTCCGGTAGCTCGCTTGGAGACCAATACCAGGCCCAAGCACGCCCTTCATCTGCGCCTTCATTACCCTGTGTTTCGGTTCGGTACCACAAGAATCCACGGTACACACCTAAGATCACGGCCTCTTCTGGCTGGTTCAACTCCTGCCCGCACTTTGAGCACATGCGAACGCGATCACCAGCCAAGAACGGAGCACCCAAGCCCGCAGCATTGCTGACGCGGATGCAAGCCGCAGGGGACGTATCAAAGTCCACTGAAATCCCGCGCGGTCGCACATGACACCGTTGCCAGTGATTGTCACTCCAACGCTTCCACTCGGACCAACTCTCACGGAGCAGTACTTCTGGCAGCTTCACTCGCGTATCGACACTTGGTGTCATCGCCTCAGTTCCGTCCGTAGATGACGACCTGGCATTGGCAGCAGCTTTTCCGTTTTGAATTGAAACATACCACGAATGCAGCGACTTGCTGACATCTACAGCGTCCGACAGAATCTGGCGCGGAGACACACCAGGCATTGAGACCCACTTCTGGTTGAGCGTGACACGATCGCCACCCTTGCGCATACCAATGCATGGATACAAAGTACGCGAATTGCGCTCACCCTTAATGTTTTCGAACGCGACACCCAAGTCCGACACGATGTGCTCGCCAAACTTAATTCCGTCCATGAAGAACGACAGCTTGCCTTGTTCCATGTCAAGTCGAACGCCGATAGTGTCGCTCGCGTTGAAGTGGTCACCGTAGATCCTCTCCGTACTGTTGTGATACGTTGCACGGAAGTTGACAAAGCCCCATCCGTGCCACCTGTTCAATCGGCTAGACAGTGCAGCCTGGGAGCCGGGTGGGCCAGCCTTCTCGCACACGCCAATGAACACGCTGCCAAACTCAGCTTGCTCTACGTGGACCTCCCAGTAGTGAACACCAGTAGTAAAACCCACTGTTCCTAGCGCAAGATTCCGCGATTCACCACTGTGACACGTGACGGACAGTCCATCAGACGAGATGCCAAGAGTTGAGAAATGATTGTGGTGGTCCATCGTGAATAGATACTTAGTCGAAATTTGAAGCTCGCCGCAAATCTCAACAAGTTCTCCATCTTTCACACCAGCGTGCGAGTACTCTCCACGAAGAGTATCCACCTTCGAAGCATCGTCGGTAGAAGCTCCGTCTGCCAAGTCTTGCGTCGGACGAAGCATGTACTTCGTCCCCGGTTGCCATTTCTCACTTCCAAAGCGAAGCATCCAGCCCATGTCGGGATTACCCCGTGTTAGCTGCAATTCTTGGATGCAAAGAGAACCATCGGCATATCTCATACCAACAACCCGAACAGCAGCACCGTAGTCAGGCCACTCCATCAAGCCAGCAACCTTCACAGCCTCGGCTTTCGCTGCACTCGTATCATTTTCGTCAACGAAGAGATAGAGCAACACACCGAGATGCAGCTCGGAGCCGAACGATCCCTCGTCCTCCTGCTTAGCTTTCGGAGTCGGGTACTGTTGTGTGATGTTCCCGTCCTCGTCCACTTCCACGTGAATTAGGTCGAAATTACCGTCTGCACCCCAACGGTACGTGTACAAGGAATCGTTTGGCCAACGCACGGACATTCCTTCTCCATCCACGCCACTCCAGGGTGACACACCCTCAACAACACCCACACTGCCTTCGCCTCCGTCTTGGTCACGCCACTTCCAGTTGGGTCCACGAATCACCTTGCACCCGACCTTCAGCTCCGTTTGGTTGGTCTCCTCTTGCTTTTGACGTAGCCTGAACTGGGTCAGCGTGCCACTCCATAGCTGCGTGTGAGCATCAGCAAGAACACCAACGTCATTGCCATGCTTCCAGCCTCTTGGTTCCTCCCCCACAATGCCACGCTTTGCGGCTTCCAACACGTCGATTTCCTCTGTGCTCAGCATAGACGTGTCGAAAACGGGATATTCCTCTGGTAATCGGAACTCGAATGTCGTATCAGTATTTTCCTGACGCAGTTCAGGCATAGGGAGCTTTGTTCTCCGTCCTGGTCCCTTGATATCAAGTCGGTCCCCAGATCCCGCAGCAATAGCTGCAGTGGCTGCCATCACATCACTATCCACAGTTACCATGTTCGCAATTGCAGACAGCGTGATGTCGGGAGCCTCCTCCGAGTCACTATTGTCGACCTCCATGTTAGTGACACCGCTATTCCTCGCAGAAATGGCGTCATCTTGTGCATCTTCGCTTGCAGCATCGCCGTTAATGGACGCTGTATTGACGTCGCCTAGACTTGAAGTCGAGTCTCTAACGATCCCTGCTTCTGCAGCTGCCGCTCGCTCTGCAGCAAGCTTCTCCTGCTTCAACGCTTCCTCAGCAGCCTGTTGTGCCTGCTTCGCCTCCAAAAGCTTCTTCGCGGCCATTACTTCTTCGTATTCCTTCTGGTCGATCGGCTCGAGGTCAGCCTCGATGTGCTTGCAAGCCTGCAACTGCTGAGACGAGCTGCTTTCAAACAGTGTATCGGTAGACTGCCCCACAGCACTCATCACCAAACCAGCAGCAGACACAAGTTCCACGAGGCTTTGGACATACTTGGAGCACACAGGGACGTTTGGATACTCGCGCAGGATTCGTTCTTGTGAGAGATCGACAATGCGCTGCAATGGAAGCACCCCCAACGCCAATTTCAGTCGCATCTTCGTTTCATCGTCAACGGCTCCAATGTCAGTCGCATCAGTGATTCCGCGTGTCTTCGGCAGAATATCTTGAAGGACCCCCGCAAGAATGGTTGCACCTCGCTCTTTGACGCACATGCTGGGGGATTTCAGCGACGATGTCCAAGCTTGCAGCAATTGCTGCCGAATTTGATCATGGACAGGTGAGGAGAGCCGTCCCCTGTGCTTTTCCAACGATTCTAGCAGCAAACCACTGATCCACTCTGCCAGGAACAGGTTGGGGTGATTCAGCACTTCCTTATCGGACCACGTCTGCCCTGACTCAGCTGTGACCTGGAGGAGTGTCGCAGTGATAGCAGCCTCTGACGAGTTCCACGGAATGCGAGCGTACTGGCGTTGAGACGCTCGCTTAACCTCCGAAGAAATACACGACAGGATCGTAACAACCAGCGGGTTGTGATCATACGCCCCAGACGTAAACGTCGAAAGAGCATGATTCAGCGCCGATTGCACAACCCCAGAGAGTAAGCCTAGTGCGAATCGGCCAGTGGCACCACAATCGAGAAGATGAAGAGCATCGCCGTCCGGAAGCGTCAGAGACGTGCTGGGTAGTACATTGGAAACGTGGAGAGCACTCAAACTCGCAATGAGTTTGACAAAGTCGATGAACCTTGCCGAATCCTCATTCTCGGTAGCAGTACCTAGTGATCCTCCACCAGATAAGCACGCTGCAACGGAGAACGGACCCACTTCTGATGTCGGCCATTTTGCTAGCAATGTCAACAAGGCTCGTCTTGCTTGCAAAACTGCAAGCGAGCGCGTGACCACCAGGAGTTCCACGTACACGCGATTGTCCGGAAGTGCCTTGATCTCAACCAGAGCGTCCGCTTTTGTCATGCCGGAGCCAGAGGTAAATCCGCTACTGCGACTGTGGCCAGAGCTCCGAAGCATGGATGGATGCATGTCTCGGGCGAAGTATCTCGTATCACTCGAGTAATTCTCCTCACCCACGCTCTCCTCCAGACAGTCTTCTCGGGATCCAATCACTTCAAAGCCCTTGGGGACCGAGCTAAGGTCGTGGGTGTCACTGAGGACATTAAGAATTGGCTGGAAACCTGGCGGAGGAGGGTATTTGAACGGAGTTCCACCGAGGTTAAACTGCAAACGCTCTCTCCTATTGAAACTTGCGCACGGGTACACACCGCGGGCGAAGTCAATAGCCCTGAAAGCGACGCCCATGTTAGCCGATCGCATCTTGCCATTTAGACTAAAGATGATGGTACCAGCGTCTGCGTCGATACCGCAACCGACGACATCGCCTTGTTTCCATTTCGAACCCCATGGCGACGAACGCCCGTGCCATCGCTGTTGTCTCCACCCGTCGTACGCCCAAGAGTGCGCCCCATCTCCAACTCCATCTCCGCGATCAGCCGCGCCGCAGAATGCTACATCAGCCCAGCCAATTTGAATGCAACCATTGGTGTGAAGGGTAGCTTCGTAGTACCATCGACCGCTCGAGACGAGACAATCCGGTGCACCAACACTGGCGAAGCCACCACCAACGAGGCCTTCCACCATTAAGTCGTGCTCTCCGATGCAAGCTTGGCCACTCACAGCTCGAAGTGGGTTTGGCATAAGTACACCATCTTCACCTTCTAGAACAATAGTAGGAAGAGCGTTTCCATCTGCGCCATCTCCATCCGAAGCGCGCAGCTTGGCTTCCTCATCCCGCCTATCTTCCGCTTCCAGGGCCTCGCCGTTAGATAAAATCCAAGTCAAGGCCGCGTCTACGTTATTCCTGTTCGCGGCTAGTGCCTTTTTGCACCAGTTGAAAGGAAAACCCATCTCGGACAACTGCTCCAGCAACGGACTGATAGCTTCGAATTCGTCCTTTCGCGAAGATTTCAAGCTGCTATCCCCACCAGATCGACCGGACCGGTGTTCTGCAACTAGGCGCTCCATGTCACTACTGTGTTCGAAACAGAAATTGATTGCAGCTTCAACGTTCTGAGAACAGCGAGCCAAAGCAACGTCACACCACTCCTTCGGGAATCCCATCTCCATCATCTGCTGAACCATCGGGCCCGAAGCGTTGTTTGCTTCCACCGCATCGCTCGTTTTATCCTTTCCTTCGTTGGTGTCAGTAGGCGGCGATGGTGCTGCGTGAGCACTCCTAATTGCGTACCAACGGGACCATAACATCAGCCAGCTTTCCTCTAACGAGGATATATCTCCGACTCCTGCAGTTGTAGGAGTTTCGGAAATTGCAACCGTAAGTAAGTCCTTGAGGCCACTAGGACCAACACCCCGGATAAACGTCGCAGCGCAATAGTCGTTCTTCAACAGTGTAGCAGAAGCACGAAGGCCATGCTGGCAAAGCAGCATTCGATGAAGTCGTGACTCCTTCTCCATTTCGGCCAGAACGTCAGTAGGCTCAGTGGGCGACGCGGATTCAGCTCCAGTTTTTTGATGACGGGGAGAAGACTCATTGGCTTCCGAGTCGGATTCATCAGCACCAGTGCCACTGGGCATATCACTGTCCATCGGCGATGGCGAGGAGGAGCCATCATTGGACATATCATCGTCATCTTCACTTTCTCTATCGTTTCCGCCTTCCTCGTCAGCTCCGTTGAGAGCGTCGACGATACTCATGTCCATAAGGCTCTTCTTGACTTCTGCCAAGAAATACGGGAATCGTGCAACAAGTAGCGATTGCAAAACCTCATCTGAAAACGCGTTGTTCGGCAACTCAACCTCTGGAACTGCAAACAAATCGTCAATAGGCACACGAACTGGGCGCGTCTGTGATATGCAGCATACAGAGTAATTAATACTCCGCTCCTCTCATCAACATAACTGAACCACCAAATACTTACCGGGATGGAGCGAGTTGGAAGCAGAGGCTGCTGCTGTCCGTTGGTCTCATCTGCACGGTTTCCACGCAGCAGTACTTCTGCTGCTGACTTCTCTGCCTCATAGGCAACAACAACCCCTCGAGCACCTCGGAATGCTATCTCTTGTAAAGATGAACCAGATCGAGGCATAATTTTGACTGTGCCACCAGCGCGGATGCCTTCAATCTGGCCATCGAGTATGCACAACGCAGACAAGGCTCGCACGTAATTCGTTGTCTGTGTCGTCCAGCTTTCGAGAGACGGCGTCTCCTTGGATATATCTTCCATTTCCACATCGGAATCGGCAGTTTCTGCTATACCTCCTTCTTGCTCTGTGACGCATACAGGTGGAATTGATGCAAGTGCGTCGGAGATGGCGCGATTCAAATACTCAGCCCACTTTTCCGACTCGTATAACGAACGCAACAGAAGTACAACTTCAGCAGCGAGGCTTCCGCCGTTAAAACCAGAAGTTGCCACCTGATTAGGGGCTTCAGCACTACCAGAAACGCTGGAATCTGCTAGCCGACGCAGCAATACGTTGGCGACACTTGGAGGATTATTCATTCCCACAATTCCCACAAAGAAGTTAATCAATGTGGATGCATGGTCCGGCTCGTCCTGCCCGTCCGCATCATACTCGTCGTCACTGTCCATGTCGAAACTTTCGACCTCGTCGTAACGCACTCTAATAAAGGTCGGGTCAAGAGACGGCAGCAATCGACGAAGCAGCTTTAGGATCCGTCGTTGTATCTGAGGTGAGTTCACATCGACGAGAGCAAGCAGCAACCGAAGCCACCGAGACGATGACAGGTGTGATCTGCAAACAGGCGAGCCGCTCACCGAATACAGCAGCGAACAGATCTGGTAGCAATACTCTTGAGCATCATTCAGGCCATCGCCAAAGTCAGTTTCCGACCCCGATGTGCTCGGGTCGCCGGATTGCGTTGGATCAGTCACAAATGCTGTCGACGGGGCATCAACAACCATATTACCCCGATTCTGCCGCATCTCTTCCAGAGAGTTCTTCAGCTCTGTGTACAGCATGTGGAACACAGATTTGCCGAGCGTTTCGGGGCCTGATGGTTTGCGTAGCAGTGGTATAGAACCTAAGCTAAGACCTGGAGTTGATGGGAGATCGGACGCGTTTAAGAGCCCATCTGCAGTATCGCTGGCGTGAGCAACTTGCGCGGCTAGGAGATGCACCACTTTCAATGCAGCTTGAACGATCTTCTTCTTGTTCTCCGCTACCAAAGCTGCATCATCAGGGGAATTTCGAGATGATCCAGCTGAGGTTTCTGTTAAGGTCATATCGCTAGATCCACGGGCCTCGTCCAACACAGTCTGCAGCACTCTGAAAATGCCAACGCGTGACAAAAATGAATGGTCATCCGGCTGAATGATGATCCCCCAAGCCAGCAAAATAACCAGCTGCAGGTCAGCGTCGTGGGCCCAAGTAGCTTTGGACAACGACGCGCTCAGGTATCCATACAATGACTCAAAAGAGTCCCGCAGGTCATTCTTCAAATGTTTCCCGCAGCCACCCAATCCGCTCAGATAGTAAGTAGACTCCGTGATATTGGTCTGACTTGAGGCCGATGGAGCTGGGACTACACTAGCACCAAAATCTCCAAAGTCCTTGCCCAGAGACCCACCACGACCACCATTGGCTTTGAAGTCGGCCAGAGATGGGGACAGCCATTGCAGTGCAGTTGATAACGCGAATGAAGACTGGATAACTTCGTGACGCTCAGCAGTTAAAACTCCACGATGGTTGCTACCCGAGTCACCCACGAAGTTTCTGAAGGACAACATGCCAATTGTTCGCAGGAATGCTGCGGTGCAGTTTCCAAGCATCCTTGACTGAAGCGTCGGCACACGAATAGGAGCTTCCACAAAACGCGCGACCTGTACCAGGACATCGCTGTAAATGCGCTCAGCGCATTCGTACACGGCTGACTTGGACGCTATCCTTTGAGCACCGCTATCCACGGTCGTCAGCGCGAATACAGCCTCGGCAGCCGCCAAAGCTTTCGGGCTGGGTTCTATTTCGAGCAAAAATTGGGCTTTCCGAATCACCAGTCCAGCGACAACTGTGTACGAGGATCCCATCGAATTCTTTGCTCGGATAGCCCACTCAATGACTCTCTGAGCAGCTCGCCAGATGTGCATCAAGTTGTCGTGTGGTCTAATATCGCTTTCTATGAAGTTACCCTGCGAGTCGTCAGTGTGCTTCTTGATGAAGTTCAAGAAACCGCTATGCCATATCATTGCAGCGCAAACGGTACGTCGAGTAGCCTTCATGGGCTCCCCACCAAGACGCACAAACGGCGATTCGCCAACGTGTTTCGATACCCACTGATCCAACGCCGCTGCCTCGCCGCGGTTCTCGATAAGATCCTTCAAGAAGGGACTATTCACACGAGCCCCGGCAACAGGCGTGCTGTCGGCTTGAGGAAGAGGGACTGATAGGGTCTTAGGCAACACAAACTGCATCCACGCTGTGGTAGCTTCCGTGAGAACAGGCAGTGAGCCAGTGACCGCGGCAGATCCGAAACCAGTAATCTCAGAGCATCGATCGAGCACGCTTTTCAGGTGTGCCTGTACGTTATCCAGGGGCAATCCACCTTCAAGCAAGCTACTGTTGACCCATTCATCGTAATCATCAAGTGAGCACTCAGAAGATGACAATTTGGACAAGTCACCGTCATCGCTTACGCCTTCGTCACTCTTCGCAATCTCATCCAAGCTGAGAACGCTCGTCACGTTGTCGACAAGGACGTCATCATTCTCCAAACTGGTTAGCGCATGGCCAAAATAGCCCAGCAAGTTTGCAATTACCATTTCCAGGATGACAAGCTGGTTGCTCACCCACTGACGTTCATCCGTATCCTTGGTGGCTCGCGAGATTTTGTTTCCGACAATACAACCACTTGTATGGCTCTTGGTATCTTCATAGCTGCCAGTGAATACGGTGCCATCAGCACGGAGACGTCCCTCGACCAAGCAGGTGCCTCCTTGGCGCCAAGTTTCTACGAAAGATACCTTAGTTCCGCGAGCGATGCCGTTCAACGTCACCGTAGTAAACGAGCCGCTGCTGCGCCCATGCATCGATCCATCTTTGTCTTGAGAAAGAGTGAGATGGTATTGCTGTGCCGGAATATTGCCAGCAGCCATACTCTTTAATTCCCATTCTCCAGCTACGCTGAGCACAAGATTACCAGAAGAAACGTTGTCATCGCCTTCGGTAGATGTTGCCAGCGCACGAAGAGCTTGGTTTACACGCTCAATGCTTTGCATGGTACGAATACACCATGGCACGAATGTCATAGCCAGTGTCGAAGACAAGCCGTGGTAGTTCCGAATAAGACTTAGAGAACTGATGAGCGGAGTCACCATTGAAAACAGCAGCGGGTGTGAAGATACCAACCGTTCGTATTCCCGCGCACGCTCGATTTTTTGTCTTGAAGTGACGGTCAATTGCTGATCTGAAATGTTCAAATCACTCAGCGCAGGACCCGATAAGAATGAACAACATGACTCCAACAGGGCTCCTGCGTGATGCAAGAACGGCTTGAGAATAGCAGGAATCGCCACACCCTTGTGTTCGAGTGCTTCACCACTCGAAGATGCCGCAAATGTTGTATCCACTGTCGGTTGCACTGGAAGAATGGTCACTTGATCGTCCCGTTGGTATAGACCAATTGCAGGATATAAGGTACCGTGTTGCGTTAAGCCGTCGAAAGCAATACCCCAATCACTATCCCCAACACCAAACGAAAGCGCTCCGCTATCCGTATTCAAACGGACCCGCACTACACTGCCTGTAGTGAAGCCATCACCATAGTCACCGCGTACTTTGCTTCGGGCATGCCAGAGCGCTCGAGTGCCAATCAGCCCCCAACCTTGCCGGTCGCCACCAACGTAGGTTGCCACTGATGCATCTCTGGTACACACACCAAGGAAAATGTGTCCCTTTTCGCAGCGATCAAGACGAACGCCCCACTCATGAATTCCGGTATTGGGAGGGCAACCGGTTGTAGCCATTACCATTCCCCACTGTTTTGCTGTGTATTGCTTGGCAGTTCGGTTCCCGTCTGACAGCGTCATCGTTTCAGCGCACCTTGAAGAATCAAACTCCAAAGCTGGAGGCTCGTCACCACGGGAGCCACCGAGTCGCTGAATCATTAAATCTTGAAGTGATCGTAGCAGGACAATTCGAGCATTCAGCATTGGTGGTCGAGAAGAATCCTCTTTCTCGAGAAGCGGTAGCAGTGGGGCGTGCACCAACTCGTAGCTGTCTTTAAACGAGAAACTATGCCACCCAGAGGACAAAATACTTTCGCGCAACAAATCAACAAGACTGGGCAGGCGATTAATGCATTCCAAAGCTTCCTCCTTTTGCTTGCGTCCCATATCCCACATTTCATCGTATGCATTTGCCAAAGTATCAGCACTCAGTGCATCATCGCTCGGGCCACCACCAGGACTTTCGATTATTGTATCGAGAACACCAGGAGGGCCATGCCCCGAAATGTAGTCGTAAAGGCATCTTGCACTTAGAGATCCAGAGTCAAGCGAAGCACGAATGACGGCAGGACTCCACTTTGCTTTGATTTTTCCTGTCTTTGACGCGGCATTCTGAAGCGCTCCATCATCAATCGGCTTCACGCTCGAATCAGTCTCGCTCTGGCTCTTCTGTTCACGCTCAATCTTGCTGTCATGTTCGATAACATCTACACAAGTGGGTACAAACTGTTGCGCCATATCGGGCAATGCCAATCGAGCGCACAGAAGATCAAGCTGGTGAAACTTCCACTCGACATTTTGTTCACCAGATCGAGCAAGCTTAAGGCACTCGGCCAGCTTTGACGCCAGTACCATATGCCGCTCTTTCTGTCCGTCGTAGAAGATAGCAAAAGCGCGTAACCACGCTGCCGTTGCTTGCTCACGAATCCGAGCATAATAGTACGCTGCGGCATTCTGCACATCAACCGGAGAAGACGACGCCGGGCTTGAGAAAATTATATAGCCGATGACATCCACGTCAGCGCCAGCTTGAGGGAGACTCTCAATGGCGACGTAATTAAGCACTAGCGACTTCAAACTCTCCAAGAGCGGATTGCCACCTTCACTTTCGCCGTCATTTTGTCGGGGACTCAGCTTGGGAATCTGTCCTAGACCAACAGAAGCTGGGGCAATCCCCATCACTTCAACGTGGAAAAAGTTGACTTCTAGCACGCGAAACAACGAAAGCATCGAGCACGACGTGAATAATCGCCACTTCGCACCCCAACTGGGGTCCTCAGCCCATCGCGAATGAGGAGCAACGGAAGTGTGCAAGTCCTTCAATAAGGAATTCAGGAGCATGAATGTGAGCGGGTGCGGCTGGACAGGTGACTTGTTAGGGAGGACACCCTGTTGACATGACTTCAAATACTCCATGCATACTTTAGTCATCTCGACTATCAAGGCCATCACAACAGTGGCTCCATCAACATCAGCCATCGAATCACCAGGTAGCGTGAATGGGCCAAGTTCCAACATTTCCTCAGCAGAAAACTTGGGCGGACGAGTTTTCACGATAGGAGGCTCGTTTCGCTCCGCCTCCGCGCCGTCGGGCTTGCCCTCGCTTTTGGGGGTTGTTGGAGTATCGTCCGAGACGTTTTGGTCCCGCAAATTTACTTCGGGAGAAAGTGACAACGCGATTGCACGGGCCATCAGCGCATCTTCATCCACGCCTTCACCAGCAAGACTGTCTTCGCCTTCACCACGCTCATCACCATCGTCATCGTCATCATCTCCATCTTCTCCGTCGTCACCGAATCGACTCAGCCGAGCACGAAGCTTGGCAATCGACCCAGTGTCCGAGTCCAAATCCATTTCGGCGGAGGTCGCAGCCTCCAGGACAATGCTTTGCAAATCCGCCTCACCTTCCGCCCTGTCAAGAACATTCGAGTCTGCCATGGTCTGGTCCGCATTCGTCGGCGTCGTGACTTCTTTCGTCGCAGAAGCGCCTGTTCCAGCTGCCTTTTTCGGCTTGTATTCAGGAGCTTTCTCTCCACGCAACACTCGCAGATGTGATGCCAGTGGGAACGTCGGCGGGGTCGCCTCGCTTGTTTTACTCTGGTGGTCCAAGAACGACAGCACGAGCTTCGCCGCGAGCATCAGTCCTTGCAGCGATCCGTCTGCAATGCTCTTGGCGACGAAGCGACTAATGTTGGTCTTCATGTCCTCTTCCGACAAGGGGTCGGCCGTCAAATCGGGCGTGAGCATGCCAGCTCCGATGTTCGTTTGCGATGGTTGCTTCTCCTTGCGGTCTCTGTCCTTCCGTTTCTTTTTCTTCTTCTTGTCCTTCTTCGGATCCACGCCGGTGACGAGCGGGTGGCACAGAATGGCGCCGTACAGTGCCGGGTCCTGCTCTCGGATCGGACCCAACATGACGTTGTACACCCTGTTGTCCAGTTTGTCCTTGAGCAGTCTAGCATGCAACTTGGCCAGCCGCCTATCAGGGTCCTGGGCATCGTCCTGGGTGTCGTCCTCGGCCTCCACGTCGTCCTTGTCGTCGTCGCGTTCGCTCTCAGCATCCTTTTCCTTGTCCTTAGCGTCGTGAAAGTCACGGCCGCCGCCCAATGCGAACTCAATGTCTGATTTGGCCTCCATAAAGAAGCGAGTGAGCTCCTCGACACGCTGGCGACGCGCAGCGTCGGCGTTCAGCAGGTCGTCCTGCTTGCTGCTGGTCTGCTTCTGCTGTGCGTCGACGCGCTCAGGCGCACGCTCCAGCTTGACGGGCTCAGCGCGGCCACTGGAGGCGAAAAACTGCAGCGACTCAGCCGTCATGACATTATTGCGGTCGCTGCAGAGCGCAGCCAGCTCAGTCATGAGGCGCGCGTAGCGGCCGTCCAGCGAGTCCTTCTCCTGCGACTCCTGCAATTCATGGAGCACGCTGGCTTGCCGCAGCAGTCGCGTCTGCTTGCTGCGTGTGCCGCTGCTGCTCATGAGCCCTCGTTCCCTTACTTAGATCCGGTTGAAAGGAGTGATGGTCTCTTCTTGCAGCGTAGGGGAATTGTCGGATTGTCTTCTTCCCCTTTACGATCTTTGCGAAGAGTGCTAAGCACTAAGTACGATTCGCACTTAGTATGGATTGAAGTGAACGACGAATCAGCCAGCAGCAAGCAATTGAGATGGAAGCGAGCATGGACCACGGCGCGGACGAGGAGAGCGTTTGGAGCAACTTTGACAAGAGCGTCACGTACATGAAGGAGGTGGCGTCGCTATATGAGTCGGCTTTCGGCTGCAAGGCGGATAACTCGACCTCTACCAGCAGGAAGACCGTCACGAAGGCGCATCTGGACGAGGCACACAATCAGGCGCAACAGGCGCTCGAACTGCTAGCGTCGAACCTGTTAAACGCGTCAATGACGATTGTTAATTCTATTGAAAAGCAGGTAAGAGGAGTGAGATAGTTTGACCGTCGTAGTGCTGTTGATGGCTGACTGCGTCGTGCTGCAGGAGAGCGAGGCGGACACACTGAAGCAAAAGGTGTCGGCCATCAGCCAGACCATCCGCCATCGTCAGGTGGTGCTGGATCAGAATGCTATCAGCAATTTCTACTCATTGCATAAGCCCAACCAGACAAGAGCGCCATTGCCGCCGTCGCCAGCTCGAAACGTCAGTAAGCAACAGCAGCGTACGCGTTTGTCTCCCAATATATTGTTCTGGCTGGTCTAGTCTAATGGTGCTTTTTGTGTTTCAATGCAGATCAACTGAAGCTGGCCCTTGCCCAGAAGCAGTGCATTCAATAATCATCAATTTATTGTTTTATAATAGTACGAAGTAGGATATATTATATCCTACTTCGTACTATTTTTCAATTCATGATACCGCTCCTGGCATGTTTGCTTGATGCACAGGATGTTGTGATGCATGTTTAGGACTTGCTACTTTAACAACCTTGGGATCCGTGACATGCGATGTTCGTCTTGTAACTGCTGGGGCGGACTGTCGTCGTATTTCCCTTTTTGCGGGAGTCATCGTTCGCTTCAGCTCAGGCAGCTTTATTGGTCCATCATCTGGAATCTCATCGCTACTACCAGAAATGCTAGCATTCTTGTTGTTTGTGCTGGTGACAAGTGTGCGTTTTGATCGATGAGAAAATGGTCGAAATCCTGAACCTCGCCCGTACCAATTTGACGCCGTTTTAGCTTGAATTTGGCCACCGAGATCTTCCTCCATCGAAGTGAGCAGCTTGGAACTAGTTTTCCTGGATATCAGCGTCACCTCTTTGACGTGATCCCAGTTCAGCGCTGCCACATTGATCGATCCGCGCTTCTCGGCTGCGCGCGACCAGAAACGTTTTCCTAATACCTTCCGCTGAATCTCCATCTGGAGTTCAAATGCAGGAAATAATAGCATCGGGTGCCGTACAGCGAACTCTTGGAAAAGATTCGCCGAGAGACGATTATTTGCCGTTTTTTCCATGATTGAGTCTAGCTTCTCCACGATTTTGTGAGCGTTTGGACTAGTCTCCCAAGCACTACCCCATACCTCTCGCACACACCTGATGACCTCATCATGCTCGATCTCGCCGCTTCCATCGACGTCGTATATGTCGAACGCGAATCGAACAAGACTAGCGTGGTTGAATGAGCAATAATTCCACACAGCCAGCACAAATTCAATGAAGTCTACTTCACCACTACCATTCCGATCCATGACCGAAAATGCCTTCTCTGAAAAGCGGCTTCGCTTCAAATCTACCGGTAACAAAGAATTTCAATTTTTTTTGACATGATCTAGCACGTACAGCTGCACGAACCAATGTAGTCGAAGAACTCAAACATGTTGATTTCGCCTGATTTGTCTGCAATTCACGAACACTATTACTATTTCTTTCACTTTGGCCATGCTTAAACAAACTCACTCACCTTTGTCCATGGCAGAAAAGATCTGGTGAAGAGCAAATAGATGTTTGTGATCGAGGCCAAGTTCCTTAAGCGTTTGCAGTAGCTTATCGTTAAGATGAAGCGCACGGTTGAAGGCCTTTTCTTGCGAATATTTGGTTCCGAGGCCGCATTTGACGAGCAAATTTCCCATTCCATGAGGCAGTTATCGCGACAGTGGCGGTGGAAGCGACAGCGGCAGGCGTGTCTTGTAGCAGGAACTAGCGTCACAACGCACCTCACATGTGCAGTCTGCACAGCCCTCCAGCAGATATTTTTAAATTGAACTGCCATCCGATCAGGTCAATAAGAAACTGGGAGCAAAGCCAAATCCAGACCTGTTTGATTCGCAACGTTACTCAGCATAGTTGAGGACGTTGTTTTGCCACGACCAGTCTGACTTTAAGTTGACACAGTTTCGCAATCAAATATGACAGGTGTTTTTGCGGTTTTATGGGTCCAAACCCGAATTATCTACTTACACAGGTTTTTGACCCGTTTAAATGATTGGCGAAGGGCTCAGCAGTTGCCGACAGGTGACGCAGGCTGCCATTTTCAGTTTTGACAGCAGAGGCGACCGGCATCAGCGGAGACTTCAATGGACCTTCTCGATTGGTGCTTCTAAGGATGAAAAAATACACAAGCCGTCGAGATGTCCTCGGATGTCGATGTGACGCTAACTAAACTCTAATTTTTTCCTGAAGAACACACGAAGACTTAAGACTATGCGTATACTGGCACATGTATGCTGCATTTTCTGCGTTATTATCTAGGGGGTTCCGGTGAGGATAAACGTACCACCACACTGATCTATACGATGAGAAATCTTCCATAGAAATCAAACTTTACTGAGGAACCTCATCAAAGCAAATTTAAGCGTGTAAGTAGCTACTACCGGTACCAGTACATGTAGTAGTAATACCAATTCGGTAAACTTTCCATCATCACTTTTTAATTTTATCCAGATTGTCGTTGTACAGACAGAGAACTTAGGTACTGTACAATACTAGTAGTACTTAAGCTCTCTAGTACTACGTCGCCACTTTTTACTACTGTAGTAATTTTATCCGTTGTACAGACAGAGAACTTAGGTACTGTACTAAACCAGTAGTACCTAAGCTCGCTAGTACTGTAGTACTATGTAGTACTACTAGTATGTAGCTCGAAAATTATTGAAATATATAAATACTACTGTAGTAGTAGTACTACAGTAGAACTTAGTACCGGTAGATGAGCTGGTTCTACTTTTAAAAAATAAATAGATTTATTTATGTTTTATAAAAAATATCTTTATTTTAAATTAACAATATTTTATAAGGTTTTTAAACCTGTGATATTAAAATATCACAGTCATAAATTTTTCTTATTTAAAACATGATTTTACATAATACAATATTTTTTAGCAATTGCGACAAACCAAGTACGTCCCAAATAGTAGCCCCTATCTACTTAAAAAAAAAAGAAATCACACAATCGAATCTCATTCTTCAAGAAGAAGATCGCCCCCCCCTGTTATTAATATATGATGCGTGGGTTCATCATATTCCTCTTCTCGTTGGCGCTGCTGGCATGCACCGCTTTCGCCTCTTCTCTCAATGCCACCAGCTATAGCCTCACCATGAACTCGGTGGACGAGGATTTCTGTGACTCGACCAAGCAGTTGAGTGGCTACTTCAAGATCACGGGTTCCAAGTCGAAAAACTACTTTTACTGGTTCTTCGAGTCGCGTGGCGACCCCTCGACCGATCCATTGATCATCTGGCTCACTGGTGGTCCTGGATGCAGCTCCATCCTGGCTTTACTACAGGAAAACGGCCCGTGCTCCGTGAACGATGACTTGTCGCTCAAGAAGAATCCGTATTCGTGGAGCGAACGTGCCAATGTTATGTGGATCGACCAGCCCGTGGGCGTGGGGTTCAGTTATGGAGACAGGAGTGAATATGACGCGTCAGAGAAGGAGGTGGGCGATGACATGTACCACTTCCTGCAGGAATTCTTCAAGGCCTTGCCAGAGTATCAGAAACTTCCTTTCTACGTCTTCGGAGAGAGTTACGCCGGCCACTACGTGCCCGCAATCTCTCACAGGATCTTCACTGGCAACCAACAGAAGGAGGGACCTGTGGAAATTAATCTAAAGGGCTTTGGTATTGGCAACGGACTCACGGACCCTGAAGTGCAGTACAAGTACTACCCGGACATGGCGTACAACAATACCTATGGGGTCAAGGCTGTGTCGTATCCCGTGTACTTGGCAATGAAAGCTGCTGTGTCGCCCTGCGTGGGCATGATTTCGAGCTGTCAGACGACGAAAGCAGCGTGTCTAGCGGCACAGACGTTCTGCAATGCCGCTCTTGTGGCTCCTTACGCCGTGTCGGGGCTGAATGTGTACGACGTGAGGGCCAAGTGTGAACATCCTCCGATGTGCTACGACTTCAGTCACGTCGAGAAGTTCCTGAGGCTGAAGAGTACGTTGAAGAAGCTGCATGTGAGTCCCAAGAGCGCCAAGTGGCAAAGCTGCAACATGGAAGTCCACGCGGGCTTTTCGTTCGACTGGATGAAGAACTTCCACCAACTGGTACCGCCCATGCTTGAAGCTGGAATTAGAGGCTTGGTGTATGCTGGTGACGCCGACTTTATTGTGAATTGGATGGGATGCAAGGCATGGACTTTGGAGCTGCCGTGGAGCAAGCACGACGAGTTCCTGGCTGCAGAAGACAAGGAATGGACCGTGGATGGAAAGAAGGCCGGCCGGATCCGTCAAGTCGGGCCGTTTACGTTCCAGCAAGTATACGAGGCGGGCCACATGGTGCCTCTCGACCAGCCCAAGAACGCGCTGGCGCTGCTCAAGGCCTTCACTCTGCCTGGTGAGCAGGAAGAGGACATTGCAGCCGAGGCGGAGCAGCAGTGGTTGGAAAAGGAAGCCATGATGAAGGACGAGAGTGTCATGAGCATCATTTAAGGGCTGGCTTCAGAACGGCAGCACCAAATGTGTATAAGTGAGTTTACTGTTGGCAAGAGAGCATGTGAGAGCTAGCAACTGTAGCCACAACTAAACTGAATCCAATGTCAAAGCGGTTTACGCGCGATCAACGTGTAGCCTCCCACGTTTCCAGCATGGAATAAACTGGCTACACAAGTGTAGAAGTGGTCAAGGTCACGAGCTGCCACCTCCCCATCGCAAGCAATACGTGTCTCCAATCCTGCATGGAACTGAGTGGCACGATCCCACACATACGGCTGCCACTTAATTGTCATGTCTTAAAAATCGATCTTTTCAAAGCCACAAGCTTTTAGGACATCTTGAATCTCCTCTTGACGCAACAAGTCGGCGTAGTAAATGTCTTGCCTGAGCGTAAGTTAGTCCTCGTTTGTCAAGTTTTCACCACGAAGGAAAAAGTCGTCGACGTACAGGAAGCCACCTGGTTTAAGACTATCGTAGCAGCGTTGGAAGAGGTGGCGCCAATGCCCGATGTGCAGAAAGCTTAGCAACCCAACCACTGCGTTGTACTCGTTCTTTTGAAGTGGAAGCTCCAAGAAGTCCCCGTTCAAGTGCGATACTTGATCGCTAAGCTCACAACGTCGAGTGAGCTCTCGACCGGCTTCACTCAGATCCGGTTGTAGCTCCAGCGCGTCCACTTTGCAGCCACTACGGTGCGCTAGCAATCGAGCTGTGCCACCAAAGCCCGTGCCAATGTCTAGCACCTTCTTCTTTTCTGGAGTATCGTCCAGCAGCTCCACGATGCGGCAGATAGGCTCGTCTTCATGCAGCGAGTCCAAAGTGCCCAACTGCCCAGGATCCACGGGGACGTCCTTGCTGGTGTAGCCCAATTCCTTCAGGCGATGATCGATACGGTCCAAATGGCGGTACAGCTGCATGGTCTTGATCTCCTCGTGTTTGGCCATGGTCTCAAAATCGGTGACTTGTTATTGTACTTGGCAATTGCGTAGTAAAGCAAACGGGATGAACTACCGGTACGGACACACTACTGCATATCCGTTTGCGCGTGTTCAACGTGTTTAGGTTTCCGCTATGGAAGTTGAATATTGTTTGTTTGCTGCAGAAACGCTGTAACGCAGACATGTGATGACATTCTGCACAACCTCATGACACCACATTGTGGTGATCACCTGCATGCAGCATCGGGAACTTGACCAAATGTACCTACGTGTATTTATTAGCATTGAAACCACATACAACAAACGTAGGTACTTCCAACGTGTACTATTTATATAAAGTATAACTACAAGTAGAACTTTAGATTTCCGTTTTCCTTCGCGCACATTGAGCTAGCTCACGATGAAGTGTAGCAACGACGCCAGTCGCCATACAATATTGCAGTTACAGACAGCATTGCTACATGTACCGTAGTGTTGGACAGCACCACAACAAACAGCTACGATGAGTATGGTGTTACCTGTATCCACCGTAAACATCGGTGTTCTGGCCAATAAGCTAATACTCAATTGCACCTGATTGATACCGAATCTGTATTACATGTACAAGTCTTTTACTATCGGATACTCAGAAGTTGAAGTGGCTCAAGGTTGCTCACTGCATTTATTTAGTTCGAAGCATGTCGTACAAACACAAAGACGTCTGTGTGGAGAAAAGTTTTGACCCACTCGACCATGGACAACTTTCGCGCTTCCAGTGACGAAGAGCTGATGGTGAAAATAGCCTTTATTTCACTTGATTCGTGTGTCAGGTTTCCTCACACTCCCTTCCTGTTCTTGGGCAGCTGTAAATACAGCACACCAACGGGTCATGCCGCTATATTTACATTCCTGTCGCTCACGTTCACCGCAGTTTATGAGTTGGTTTCATCGCCTATTAGCGCGACGTGTGCTAGACAACCTTGCTGCATCGAAAGCGAATAGATCAGAAACTGTAGCTGCCAGGCATCACCATGGGCGCTGGGGCCTCTGTGACGGGCGATTCGAATGGCTCCATGCGTCTGCAGACACCGTCGCGCATCGTCACGGCGTTCCTTAACCTCGCCAACAAGCCACACCATGCGCCTCTGGTGGCTGCCAAGACGCAATGGAAAATCGCGCAGCCGTTTCCTGTCGGCAATGGAGAGGTATCGACGAATGAGCAGGAATTGCTACACCTGCTGCACGACCCAGTGGGGCAGAAACACATTGGTACTTTCGCCAAAAAGATCATGACGTCCGAGTCATTCTTCTGCTGGGTCGAGATCAAGGAGTTCAGGGAAGCGCCATCCATGGGTTATCGTAAATCGATGGCCAAGCTTATATACCGCAAGTATATCAAGAACGGATCGACTATGGCTCTCGGAAGTATCACATCTGATCTCATTGATCTCTACGACGTGAGTTTTCCCTAAACGTCTCTTGCATTTTTTTTTTTCCGATAATGCTCATCAAACTCGTTCATCTACCAATACAGAAAAAGATCGGGGAGTTGGAATCAAACCACGGCTCGAGCGCGACAGTCGACTTTTTCGATCCTCTCATGACCAACATCGTGAACGATATGTGCCAAAACACTTTCTTGCGATTCAAATCTTCACCGGAGTACGAGGCGTACAAGAAAGACCTGAAGGATACGTACAACAAGGTCACAATTGAAGATTTCGAGTACCTGGAGCTTCTGGGCAGCGGTGGCTTCGGTCGAGTCGTGCATGCACGCAAGAAGTCGACTGGCAAGCACTACGGTAAGCAGCAGTGATGGTCGTTTGTTTTAAACGACTGTTATCTTACAGATCTTGTGTGTGTGGTCACGCAGCAATGAAGATTCAGCTGAAGACTGGCCTGTTAGACGAACACCACGATCAACTGAGCCAGATTACTTCAGAGAAAGATATTTTACAGATCTGCCACAACCCATTCGTCCTGGATATGCACTATAGTTTTCAGACGCCAGCACACGCTATTATCGTGACAGAACTTGTGCGCGGTGGCGACTTGGGCGACGCGCTCAAATCATCACGAGATGGCTACCTCCATGAAGATCGAGTTCGACTCTACGCAGCCGAAGTTGGTCTAGCACTCAACCACATGCACGAATTGGGGCTTATTTATCGAGACTTGAAGCCTGGAAATGTGCTGCTCGGTGAGGACGGACACGTAATCTTAGCTGACATGGGACTCGCAGCAGGCTTCGACCCACTAAAGCTGAAGAAGGAAGAATCTGGAGACTATCGGTATACACCTATGCAGCCGAAACTCACACGTCGGAAAACAACAGTCGGTACGCGGGGTTACATGGCACCGGAGATCATCTCCGGCAAGTTAGTGAAACGCGACCAGCGGCCTGGATACACATTCGCAGTAGATTTCTGGTCGCTTGGCGTCACGCTTTTCGAGTTGATGTGTGGCTTCCAGCCGTTTAGCATGCATTCGAGTGGTAATTTTTTTCAGGAAGTGGCCAATGAGGAAATTTTCAGGTTGTCCCCTCGGACACAACACAAGATCGAGCTCCAAAAGATGACACAAGGCGTGACGTTCCCATTACATCTTACGCGAAACGCACAAGATTTCCTAAAGCGCTTGCTGGAGGTATCACCAGAGAATCGACTAGGCTGCAACGCTGAGAAAGGATTCGCCGAATTTATGGAGCACCCCTTCTTCGAAACTGTTGACTGGGAAAAGCTCATGATGAAGCACATTGACCCCAAGTTTAAACCTGCACTACCACTACTGAGTGACAAGAAGATCTACAACTCGTACGAGCACATGATGTCACACTTCGATATGCGCGACAAGGACTTCATTCGACGTATGTATTTGCTGTTACCAATACCTTCTAGTTTACTGATCTATTCTGTTGCTGCTTGGCATCTCAGATGACTGGTACGCGGATCCAGACCCTGAAATGCAAAAACATTTCGATACATGGGACTACATCTCTCAGTACACGTTACGAGCCGAACTGGGTATCGCCAAAGAGCTCGACGAGACGAATATCCCGTACAAGGTGCTGCAGCTTACGGGCGAGGACAGCAAAGCAAAGTTCACGGCGAATAAATAGAGTGCATTTCTCGTATAGCGTACCAGTGGGCATTCTACCGGTACCCACTCAACAGTTTCAATACAAGGGAATACCTGGTACTGTGAATTGAGCTCTTGAGAAGATCCTTCTTTTGCAAAACCCTAATTAAACGTCGCGCATTGAGTGCTACTGGTCAACAATGTGCACCACACTTTTTCGGTACAAAATGAGGATAATCTAGGATATTCTAATCCTGAAAGATACGGCGGGAGATGGGAACACATTAGGTTTTAGAGGTATAGCTCTGGGCGCGTTCTTATTGATGTCTGCACGTTTCTCAGCAAGGTATCAAAATAGCTACCGATCCAAGGGGATTCGTCTTCAACTACTACTTCGATGGAGAACCACTGAACATAGTCGTATTGTTATATACCAGTCACACATCTAGAAGTTCGTCTTATTGAATACTACATGTAGCACAGTAATGTGCGTCAATAAGGAACCTCTGACATGAATAGAGAGGAAAAGGAAATGTGAATTCACAATGATGCTTGTCATTACGGCGTATTGATTTAGTTAAGAATAAATGACACGCTCTTTTTACTAATAAGAGTCGAGTGCAACCAGCATTTTTTTATTGTGGAGGCAGGCATATTCTCCCACGCCGATTCGCACCACTTCATAGCAGTCAGCAAATCGATTTTATAAGCGTCCTCATTTTGATTCTCCAATGTAGCCTAGCACATGCATCATTTTCTTCGTTAACACTTCGCGCTTGACACAGTATATGATTCCTTGATCCATAGGTTGTATCTTTGCCGTTGTATTAGGTAGTAGGTTTTCGACGCGGACGTGCGTCAAGGCGACCCGTCTCATCATGGGACGACGCGTTGTCAACGAGTAAGAGAATATGTCTATTTTGTCGCTGCATATCTTCATTAACGCCCAACAACAACCATTGCTGATAAACCCATGTAGTCATCCACCCTTCTTAGTACCCATGTACTGAAGATGTGCTCGGTTTGTCCTTGTACCAACGCGGTTTTTCAGCCGTTCCGAGAAAAAGAATCGGAAGCTTTTCGGAGCCATCAGCATTGGCGCAACATGCCATTGTTACGCGAGATTTGTTTTGCTTTAGGGATGAGGCAGCCACTTTGCAAATCGAGCCCCGGGGAACCGCCCTGTAGAAGAAAGCGGAGTCGCCCATGTTGAAAACGTCGCGGGGTAGGTATGAGACCACAATAGACTTTATTCTCGACAGCGCTTCTTTTGCTTTTGATATTTTCACATAAGAGGATTCTCCATAAGCACGGCGCCAAAGAAAACCATACCGTTGCTGCAAGCATCGCAGCCATGAATGACCAAATCGCGGCTGTCGATGACGTGGGATGTGCAACTTGTTAGCCACTTCATAGAATTTGATCATAGCCTCGCTGAGGCAGATGCCCTCCAGTTCCGCAAGCATGATAAATTCTACGACGTTCTGGTCTAGCTCCGGATGAAGAGGCGACGCTTTCTTCTTTCGACAGAAGTTTCGCGTGGCTGTCGCTGCAACACTGCTCGTCCAGTCATAATCCGGCTTATGACAACCTCTCCGGGTCTATCACTCAGATCAAACTCGGATTTAGCCCAACTGGCTAGGCTTCGGTAGGTAGCGGTAGGGAAGTTCTTGGCCCTCTGGATTATTTGTAGCTTCTGGAGTTGAGTAAGCCGGGTTCGCGTCTTGGTAGTTGAGACCATCTTACAGAGCACTTGCCAGCAAAGTCGTAAGTTTGATTGTGATGCCGACGCATTGAGTGCACATACCGCTTCGATGCAATGGTTTGACGCGCAATTTCGAGCTATCTGACCACTTTCTGATTGGTGGAATCTTAACATGTCATCCAATCAGATGGAGAATAAATTTATGGATAACTAAAGTCAATGCGAGTTTTTTTTGCCCTTTCTCAGCTTAATATAGCATAACAAAGGATATAAGTTTCGATACGTTCCTTATTGACGCACATTACTGTACCGTCAAGTTGAATCCATTGATGGAATACTTCCCAGGGCAGTCTATACCGCTGACTACCAACTCGAAATCAAAAATCGTAATTGAGATTCTACATTACGCAAAACTAAAGTGTAATATAACGACATGGTTAAAAGGATAATGACTTGTGCGCAATGGCTAGAATGAGGAGAGCACGGAATGTCAGATGGGGGGGGGGGGCATCACCACTACCGCAAAATCCGGATTGAGAGAGACAGTGGTAAAAAGCTCTTAACCCAATAAAGCATGCAAGTAAACTCGGAACATTTTAGTTGGTAAAAGGTACAATTGTACTGATTTTTGTAAACCATCTCTTTTTACAGTTTACGAGCGTCGCACTCAATCAGTATGTCTCACTGAATCCGAATTTTACGGTATGACCTGTGTGCGGCGTAGTAACAATGCTCTGCGTCTAAGCCTCCCAAACAACTACCAAAAAGTTTCCCAGCACAGCCTAATGCGCATGTGCAAACACAAGCACGAGATCAGCGTGGCAGCGACCGTGTTGATATCAATTCAACTCCGGTAAGATGTTCACGTAGCACATCTCGAGACACAGCATGCAGTGTGCCAAGGTCCGATCGAATGCTTCTTTTCTGCGTCATCGTCCGCCTCTTCCGCGTCCATCGCGCAACTTGCAGCTCGCAATTTGAGAGTGCTTCCATCTGTGTGGGAGCAACGCGGTCGCGCGCAGAACCATCAGAGGTTGTCGGTTGTTGGCGCTCTTCTTCTTCGACATCAGTCGTCCGTCCCGCTCGAGCGAATGGTTTGTGTGTAATGCCACACACCAGAACTTTGCGAATAGCATTTGAAAGGTTGCAATTCATTATTAAGGTTTCATCTCCCCTACCAGTGGCGACCAGTGGCACGAATGCCACAGGTCAAACCACTGTCCAAGCAAAACAGCTGTATTTTTTTGACCAGTAGCAGCAGACACTTCGGAAGTTTAATCGCGGTGAGAGACCACTTTTTTTTGTCTAAACCTTAGTATATCCGAAGGTCGCGTTCCAGCAACCATGATTTAAACCGTTATTTTATATTTCCGATTCTCCACTAAATCTATTACAAATAGGTGTACCAACCAGGAGATGCCGACGTCCAAAACGCCCACTACAACGGATCGCTCCATGGCGTTTTCGTGACAGGAGTCCTATCCTTCTCAGCTGACGGGCTTATTGTGTGGGCAAAGCGCGGCAGCTGGAACGACGGGGATATGAGCCTAGCATTCCGGGAGTGCTTAGTTAATCCACGCTAATGTCCAGACCCACGATACGGCGTCGTTGCCGATAGCGCCTTCCCTTGCGGAGGTAATCTCACAGGCAAAATTCTTATTCCACTCAAGGACGGAGACCTAAACAAGTTGCTCCCTTCCCTGCGTTCTGTTGCTAAGAAGCTGTCGCGTGCTATCACGTTCGTTCGCCAGGCTGTAGAGTGGGATGGGGCTCTGTTGCGAAGGTGTACCATCGACTATATCTACACTTCCAACCGACAAAGGAGAGCGAGTCTGGATAACCTCTTTACAATGTCAAACTTCAAAGTCGAAACGGTTGGTATAAGCCAGATCCGTACAACACGCCAGTACGGACGACAGGACAATGCTTAACTTCACAAACAAATGAAACGAAGTCGTGTTCGTATGCGGGTTATCATGACTTTGCACATGTAGTTGCACGTCGATCTCAAGGTCCTTTTACTTCTGGTCCTACGACTTGTTGTTCAAGCGCGCAATCATTAGCATCATTTCTGTATGACGCCCGCGAGCTTCTTGTTGCTCAAGCTTCAGCCGAGCTTCGAACCAACGTCGACTCTCCTCTTTTTTCTTCTTGCCATTTCTGCTCTCGAGCTGAACGCTCGGCTGCTTCTTGTCGGAAGCGTTCAACTTCATCGTGTCTGACCAAATCTATTTGCTCTCGGTCACGCCGCTCCGACGCCTCTCTTAGCTATCGGTCTTCGCGTCGACGCTTCTCCTCGGCTTCAGCTTTGTTTCGCTGTCTTCACGAAAGAAGACAAGCAAACTCGTGACGTCGCTTCCATCAGGAGCTTGTTTACCTTCCATGCTATTGATTTGAAGACCGAGCTGCGCGATGTCCTTCGCAGCTGTGGTTCTCTTTGCATGGGTAAACGTCTCGAAGCCCGGCTCACCGTCGGTGCTAGGGCGTTTGCTCAACTTCCGGAAGTTGTCTCTTATCACTCCCAAATCCTGACCACCAAGCCGGTTGCAGACGCTCGTCAGCCTAGGATTACGAGCCTTCTCCCGAGTCTCTGCAACTGCTCGGCCGGGGTCGCGGTAGAGCTGCTCCCCATCCAGCGACGCCACGAGCGGTCGTGTGTGCGGAGATTTACGTGGCCTGCCTGCCCCACGCACACGAGGACACTGGGTATCAGGTGTTGATGAGCAGATCGATGCCACAGACGCTTGTGGCTCAGGTCCCTTCTCTTCCAGTTCAATCTCGGCGCGCACGTTGCTGTTGTTGGGCGTGTAACCTCGCTGTTGCCGGACGTGTACACCCCACCTGTCTCTCTTGTACTGTCGCTGAGGTCTGTGTCCGTCCTAGGGTCTGTAGTACCACTATCAACGGCGCCCTCCTCGTCGTAGCCGTCGTCCTCCTCTCCGGCCTCCTCACTGCCATCCGACAGCTCCAATGCGGCAGCTAGCGTTGCGTCGAACGTGCCGGAGCTGGTGATCGCAACGCCACGGAAGGCGGACTCGGGCGGAGGCGTCTGTATGATCTGGGCGAGCTGGCTTACAGCGTCTCGGTCGTAGTTGTTCACGGAGTCCGCAGTGGCAACTTCCTCACTAGAAGAAGGCTCCTGTAGCGGTGATCCATGCGTGGACCGCGGCGACGGTCTCTGCATGGACCACAGTGACATCACAGCAGCCGCCGTAAGTAGTACCTGCGGCACTGAGACTTGATCGGACAGTGGAGCTGGCTGGTTGGAAGTGCCTGGCGCGGTTCTGGCCTCTTCGCTCTCTCCACCATCGAAGATCGTGTGGGTCCCACTCTTGGCCTCAGTGGTGGCCTGAATCCGTTTGGCCCACAGGATCGCCTTCTGCGAGAGCTTCACCTCTCCGTGACCGGAAGGTTTCGCCTTGCTGTACAGGCTCTTAAAATTGCGTCGGAGAGACTCCAAATTTCGCTCCAACGTGTTTCGGCCGTGGCGAGTATTGTACGTGATAGTAAGTCTCTCCCAATCGTTCCTACCCATGGGGACGACCTTCTCGGGGATGGCACACAACAGAAGCTTCCCGTACATAATAGTTGCTGTAGCCAGTTCGACATCCTCGCTATAGAGAACAGCATTAAGCAATGCTATTATAACAGCAATGTACACTATACCGTAGCCAACAACGAGTAAGTTCAAAGTGTCTAAGCTCGTACCGCCATGGAGCTCTGTGTGCTTGCACGAATATCGCAAAATGACGGCCAAAAGTTGAACGGGAAGTAAGACACAAATATAACCTCAAGAATCTGATATGCTCATGTTAAAGTTTGTATACAGCTGCTTCAATACGAACTTCATTTACGGAAAAAGCCTCAAAGCCTGCAGGTTCATGGATGCGCATCATGATGCAAATCTTTAGCTGCGCTTCATGGGTCTGGAAGATGTTGGATATCTCAGTGTTGGCACCTTTCCCAGCCACACCTGCATATGAACCACAATACCTCTCCATAAGACACTGTAATCTCGTTCCCGGGGAAGATATCCCTAAGCGTGACGATGACGACTGTCAGGTGTCTCCCGGTTTGAACCTCGTGGAAACGGGTGTTCGGATTGCAAACATGATTTGCAAGGCGGAACAAAACCGCCTGCCTCACTCGCATCGATACCAAGCCGCGCTCCCCTACAGGGTCTTCAGGTGCATCCTGTACCCATTGTTGTACGGTCCGTTTGCGCACGGCGGACAAAAGAGCTCGATACGATCCAGGTATTCACCGATGACGATTCCCCTGGGGATCGCACGCGTGGCGACCAGCCCCAGCCCTCTTTTGTAAGGGCTCTTACAAATAGCAAAGCGCGTGCTTTCTCGAAGTGAGTTACCACAGAGCCCAGCGAACGAACAATTGTAGCGGCAACAGAACCGGTTGTTTTGTGCGTTGGTACAGGAGTCAGCATTGTAGTTCGACTCGCACCGACAGCTCTTTCCAACAGACACAGACTCGAATGTCTAGTGGCTCGGCTTACTTTGAGCATAAAGCCGAGTCATCCCATGCGTCCATGAAGCAGGCTCCCAAGTTTTAGTCGCAGTTGCCGTAGACTCGTTCTCCAGTACCTCGAACCCAGTGGAGCTGCTGCCCGACGACGCCACGGATGAATCTGGCGATGCAGCCACCGAAAGCGCTGCGGCCGCGAGCGGGGACCCAGCGAATGGTGTCCGGGAAATGGCGAAGTCCGAGGCGATGCTGACGTCGAGTTTCTTCGAGGCCTTTGATGATCTTGCACGCAGCACCCGAGGGGTCAGTATAGTCGGAGACCACAGAGCCTCCACTGATTCCTGTGACTCGCCCAGCGTGGATGTCTCTGAGTCAGAGTTTTCAAGACCCTTTACGACTGTTGATACAGAAGAGGACGTTTCGATTGTGATTCGTTCATCGGTGGCGGCGACAACGCGACTGAGGTCGACAAGTGCTGCAACGACGTACGCACACTCAGTTTCCGGCGATCAGTAGTCGACGACACAGTGCTTCGCTGCATTCTGCCAGTCAGGAAAACCCCGGGCACGTTGCAGTCACGTAGTTGTCATGTACGTATTGGCTCCCTGCGCCTCCACAGCATTTCTGCCGTTTAGAAAAGCTGCGTTTGTGACCATCGGAATTTTCCCCGAACGAGGACTTACGATCGGGGGGGGGGGATCAAGATATGGTGATCCCGACCGACTCAGCGCGAGGGAACGGAGACCCGGTGTCTCCTGTAGCCAATCCGACACCAGGAACTGAAGATCAAAGAGTGGACGACCGCGATCGGGCTGTGACCGATATCATTCAGCACTGCAACGGAAGGTCTCAAGGTGACGACCAAAATGCCTGGAAGAGGGATCAAGACACTAGAAGCCAAGATCTTCGGTTTAAAGGCAAGATCAGGCCAAGATAGTGTGGAAGATCAAGCCGATCGAACTCACAGGAGGGGTCGGAAGGAAGCCCAAAAGTAGCGATCAAGGCCACACGGATCAAGATCAGCTGTAAGGGGTGGAGATCCAGGCTAGATCAAGGGGTCGGCGATCAAGTTGGAGATCAGCGATCAGGTTGAAGATCGCCAGCAGAGTCAAAGATTACCAATCACGATCAAGATCGCCAACCAAGATCAAGACCACCAATCAGAGGAAAAATCACCAATCAGAGGCAAGATCGTCGATCAAGGGTCATAGTTGAAGATCGCGAGAGCGGTCGCCTGATCGAAGATGGTGGGAGCCGATCTTATCTGAAGGTGGGCTATAGGAAGGCGCAAGATGCATGTTGAGATGGGTGGGCAGTAGGTACACTAAGGATAAATATCAATCAGACCGAAAAAATTACTTTGAAGTGCACAAGTGGTTTCCTCGCGCCCCGAGACGTCGTAAAGATATATTGGCCCGGCTCCAAGTGTTAAAAGGAAGCTTAGGTAGAGGTTACTAGCGTCGTAGTGTGATAGCTCGGTTAATATATTAGCCAGATTTACCTACACTAGTTTTCCCTACTTTAAGTGTGAAGTCCCTGATTATCCAGACTTTGGTGCTTGACTGGAGAGCAGATTCGTTCTCAAAACTAAAGATCCTGCTATTGGAAGCGATAAGCTATCCGGAAAGGAGAAGAAGAACAAGGAACACGCTTATCTAGGCATTTCGGTCCGTCACGCAGTCGACACACTCTCCCACATAGCGCTGCAAACTTCGGAACAACCCTCGCCTGTGGAAATGCTTACAGATCCGTTGATAGGTGCGTCCGATTTCTTCGTGACTCCCTTTCAAACTCACATGATAATGATGCAAGACATTTGCTTACAATGGCTCCGGTACCACCAATCTCATCAATCCATCGCGATCTTCTTCTGACCTCGGTGTAGGTGGACAGTAGAACAACAGATCGTCACTGCCGACCGCGTAATCCTCAGCCACTTTTCCAAGTTCCCGGGCTTCGTCTGGTTAATCATCCCAGATTACCAGCTAGGTACTTCTTCATGTTGGAGATCCACACTTCTTTGTCCAGGATACTCCTTGACCGACTTCAACTTGGAGACGTGTACGATCGGGAATAGACGATACTCCGATCCCGCTATTTGTAGCCTTACGGAGTACTCGTCGATCTTTTCCGCGACTCGGAAAGGTCCGTGCCATAAGTGGGCTAGTTTCCGGGCGTATCCTTCCTTCACTCGGTCTAGGTAGAGCCATACTTGAGATCCGGTGTCGATCTGGCGAGGTCGCACTTGGTCGTTATGATCTTCAGCCCGATCGTTGATCGCGGCTTTTAGCTTAGCATTGACCTGCCGTCTCGCATGATCGTAGTATCTATGGATCCGATATCTCTATCGCCGGGGATCTGGGTCTCTTGTCTTGGTACTCGCTAACGGGGTCATCGCTTCGAGGGTGGATCTTGGATCCCAGCCATGCACTAGATAGAACGGCGAATCTCCGCGGATCCGATCTTGAGCCGTGTTGATCGCAAACGTCAGCCTCTCGGCATACTCGTCCCAGTCGCGCTGATCGGCGTCCTGGACATACATCTTCAATGATCGGGTTAGCGTCTGGACCATGTGTGGTGTAGTAAATCCCAAGTGAACTCTAGCTACTAGTGTAGTTAGGATGTTCCCACAACAATACGTCAGCTAGGATAGCTAACGATCGTTCGGGCGGACCTGAAAACCTCAGTTCTGCCCTGCACCCGGACAGACTGGACCTTGCAAACTACTTATATAGGCCAACCAGTTAATAATGAGAACACGCTACTAGCACGAGCAAAGCTAGCAGGTGTTATGAATCCTCGTAGTCCCAACAGCAGAAGGGTACCAGGCACAGTTAAGCCTTTTACGAGGGCACCGAGTGTTCAACACTCAGTTGGAAGAATATATAGGAGGCAATTCAAGCACTCCTAACCGTGCAAATAGGCAAGATATAGCCGTCACGTAAACCTTCCGATATATAATCGGCCAATACACACACAGTCTCTTGGCCCTGCCGGATGAACCCTCGCTAGTAAGCTTCGTGTCCACCGACAGGCATAACACACTCAAACAAGCTTGACCAGACGCTTACCTTGAAGCCGGACCTCGCTCTCTGTGCTTGAGTGGAAATTCTGTTCTGTATTTGTGTTGCCCTTTTGGGCCATGTCCTAATATGCAATCCTAATCATGTATACTAATATCAAGTGAACTACGATCCGTTATGGATCTTCTTGCATGCCAAGCGACGCTCACACCGTCGCACGTGCCTCTTCATCCTGCAACGTCCCTTCCCTACCCGACTGAGCATTAAAAAAAAAAGGTCGTGGAGACTTACACGAACTCATTCCAACCGCCACCGAGTCTTCGTACCGTGGCTGGTCAGTTCTTGGCCGCTGAATGCGAATCCGACCAGTCCCATTATTAATAATAGGGACAGCCTGGGTTGAGTGACATCTTGACCGTAACTAGACCCAATGAAGACTCGGTAGTGAAATGGTCGAGTTTCTTGGACCTTGGGGTCACTGTACATTATGCGACCGAGTGTTCGTGGCTTGGGCAACTTGAAGGCCGTCGGGTCTTTGGCTGGCGACAATTGTCGGCACAGGCGCAGAAATCACTACACCACAACTGCCCCTGTCGCAATGGGAGCCACCGAGATGGTGACCGTTGTGACACCATGTCTCCCGCATATCATCGCATGTCGTACGACTTGACAGCCATGTCACACACCAGTCACGACACGTCGCTCGACTTGACAGCCGTGTCATACACCAGTCACCATATGTCGTACGGCTTGACAGCCTTGTCACACACCAGTCACCGCATGTCGTACGGGCTGACAGGTGTTGTCAATGGCACCACGTCCGTATCCATGTCGATGACAATCGATGTGTTCATGGCCGTCGGTCCTTCTGCCACGCTCAATAGGTGCAAACATCCATCTTTAGGCACTGGCGAAATAGTGGGAGGTACTAACGAGTGTTCGCTCGCATCATCTGCGTCCACAACGACGACACGAGCCTCGGCCGTGTTATCGTCTGCCCTTGTTCACCTGTTGAGGGCCGTCGGCATCACCGGTTCGTCAGAGACCGCGGCACACCCGTCGACCACCTCGCCGATCTTGCTCAAATTGTGCACGTCAACCACCGAAGCTTCATTGGGCGAAGCAGTACGTGGTGTCTTAACCGGTCTTGTGCCACACATACCACAACATGGTTGGGCATGAAGGTGTACTCTACGAACCAGCCCCGAGGCTTGGCTCAAATTGAACCCTCGTTATCAGCGGCATCACCTTACTTGCCCGTGGTTACGTCTGTTAACACTACCAGCGAGTGTTCCGCGTCATCTGCAGTCTCTCCATCATCGACTGCCCCCATGATACATCTGGGTAAGAATACAATATTCCCCATGGGAGGTAATGTTGGCCAGTGTCGTTCGCCTGACCATTGAATCCTCGCTGCCGGGTGCTTCACCTTCCTCTGCAGCACAGCAACTACTGGAGGTATCTGCGACTGCTCATCTTCGGTCGTTGCCGCTCAAGGTGCGTTCATGTTTGTGTTTTTTCATTCATGCTCCACAACGTAATCTTGTTCACGTAAATCATCAAATTCGAATGCAAAGTGTTGATGCAGTAGCTCTTTTCGTCTGATACCACCGGCTGAACCACCCGATGGCCAGTTTAACACGCGAAACACGTCACGCTAATCTTTATCAGCCGCCTGAATGATCTGCAGCTGGTATTCACTTTTGGTCCACAGATATTCGTACAACAAGCCACAGCATGACAAGTTTGACGGTGATTCCCATGTTGGCTCTTCGCAGCCGACCCATTTGACTTTGAACTCGCGTCCAACACGCTCAGTGCTCATTGCCGGTGACGGACGATCATCGAGAATGAACTCCGCACGCCGCGCTATCCGGAAAGACCCGTGCAACTGATGAGCCATTATGCTGGTCTGTCCCTGTTTACCGCGCTCCATGTACGGCCACACCCGACTTCTAAACTCGTAACGAGACCTCGGTAGACCTTCCACAGCTTCATTCGCACCTGTTGAAGCTTCTGAGCTAGCAACCGAGGGTTCATCTGCGCGCGTGTCATCTCTTCTGGTGTTTGGCTGTGGTTGAGGCAAAATGGTAATATCATCAAAATCACCATAATTGCTCGAAATGTTACCCCGCACGGAATTTTCGCAAATTTTCCGCTGGGAATCCTCGTTGCCAGTTAAAACATGTGCCGGATGCTCCGATACACGTGATGGTATATCTACCGAGTCTTCGTTCGCCCCGTAGATCAATTCTTGGATACGGTTCAGTGACACCAACTCCGACTTGCGATTTTCAGCCAAAACCACACGACTGACCTTCGATACCAACGCTTCTGTGGCCAACGAGTTCGCGACTGCGTTGTACTCGCACTACATGGACATATTTCACTGATCGAAGCTTGGCCGTGAGCTCCTTGTGAATATTCAGCAGCGCTAACAGAGATTCCTCCCGACATGCGCTCACCCCTAGTGATTGCTGGATCACGAACCTTGAGCTACCAACGATAATAAAATCCTCGGCCCCATACGCAATAGTAGCCTTGATACCGTTATTCATACCAGCTTACTCAGCGATGTTTAGCGTAGTTGATGAAAGGTAAGCGTTCGCAGCGATTACTATCCTCCAGTCGGGAAGTCTCCATAATATCCACGAACAACTGCCGTGCCCACGGTACTCTCTGGGATTTGCTGATCCATCGAACGACATGACGAACCCTCGGTAGTCGCGTGGTAGCGTCGCATGAGACAAAGAAGTGTTCATACGAACCGAATCCTCACCGGGCCATATGCCCCCGGATGTAGCCGTGAATGGGATCGATACTCTGGTGGTGCCACCACTAAACTCCGGGTGAACCCTCGGTATAGGGTCTTTTTCACGTTGGTCGTGGTATCTTGAGCTCCTGGGTTGTACGTCAAATCTTTGCTCGAAATAGTCGTTGAGCACAGAGTTGGTGCGTTGTCATCCGGACATATCTCTTCCTGCGTAATCACTACCAGGTTTGGTGCCCCTGAATCAACCATGTACTGCAAACGAACACTCGTTGCCTAATGCAAAACATTTGCCCCACCGTCTGCATCCTCTGGACCAGCCACCGATGATTCATTCGCAGATTTGGCCGCAGACAAGTCCGGCCCAACATATTCTTGACTGCTGTAGCCATCTGAGCCAGTTCTGCTACTCTCCGCCTCCGTCATCACCCCAGACTCGAAACAAATACTCGTTGGCGTATGCACCACGCTCGCCGCACCCAGTAGATCGTGTAAACGTGCAGCCGGGTCTCCGGTCGCAATATTAACTCTGCCGCACGCTGTCGTAAAGGCATCCGAGGGACTTCCGGATGGTAGGACCTCAACTGGGTCCCCAGCTGTTACCCCAGGCTCCGTAGTGGCTCCGACCCACTCACATTCTACCAGGATATTCTCCCAATGTTCTGCACACGTCAGCCGATCGCTTGGATCCTTCAACGAGTCTTCAAAAGGCCGCGCCATCACCCCTTGGGGCTTTGGATACTCCGGTCGCTCCACTGACGGAGGTTGAGTTGCTAGCCATTGCTCGTACAGTTCGCACTCACGTTTGAACAGCTCGCGGTCTCAACAACTTTCGTAGGCGAGCACTTGCCAATCTTGATACTTCTTGGAGTCTACACGCACGTAGCCTTCCCCTCGCGGCAAACCCCCACCTGGCACTAGCATAGCGATGGGCTGAAAAACAGGAAAGTGCACCATCTTGTCTGAAATATTCGTCAGCACGATTCGCGCCGGACGTCCGCGACGAAAGCTCGCTACCGACGGGATAACTTTCTCCGTCCGTTGGAGCCACAGTACGTGTGTGTGTCGATACTCTCGGCACTCGTGCGCGGGAATCGTCAAAAGTTCGGTAGGCCCTGCTGTGACATGCCTGCTATAATCCTCGCTGTCGACCATGTTCTACGTTTTGACGAGCGGTATCTGTATTTCATTCGGTAGTTGCGCAGCACCGTGAAACAGGTCCAGACGGATCCCAGCTGGGATCATAAAGTCGGTCCCGAGTACCACGTCGACACCGGCGCTATGCGCCATGACCTGCATCTCGAACTCGTACACCATCTCCCAACCGAGCGTAATCTTGACGCGCGCTCGTCGTGTCGTCGACACCTTGCCTTCGCTAATCACTTGAATGTCGATACGGCGTCCGTGATCTGGAACATTGCGAAGCCGCAGTTTCTTGGCGAAGGTGTCGGTTATGACACTAACGTTCGCTCCGGTGTCGAGGAGAATCCTTGTTCGCTTGTCGTTCACAGCACCCTGCACCAGAGCTCTCATTCGAATTCGTTGGTCGGATTTCTTCGCCGACCACCATCCCTGTCTTTCACCAGGGTTCAACTCATCATCTTGGAGCGACCCTTGGGCTCGTCTCGCACTGCACTTGCAACCACGTCGAACGAGCCCTCGCTGGCACTACCATCGGCACCAGCTCCTCTCCTTTTCATTTTCCGTCGCGTTCACACTTGTTATATAATCTTCAGGCCATTTGCTCACCCCCGTGTACGCGAAGATACACTCTGCGTCCAACGAAGGCTCGGCTAACTGTGGCAGTCCTATAGGGACCAACCCAGTTGTAGTTGGAGGGCTGCCTAGTTTAAATGGCGTTCTTGAACGACGGCCTTGAGCTCAGGAAGGAGTTCTTTCTTCGTACCTTTCGTTCGCACGAATTTGGCAAGGTCTTGAAATTTGTGGAAGAGCTCGCGCTGTCCAGCGTCATGGAGCTGCTTGCAGAACTTGCACCACTTATTGCAGTAGCGAACTGAGTGATTCATGCCATCGCACACGGCGCATCGTCCGTACTGTGGACGTTGGTTGTCGCGGTTGAAGTCACGACGACCACGAAAGTCTTGATTGAATCCTCGGTCGCGATCAGAGAAGTTCCCACGCAGTTGACGGTTGTCTGAACGGGCGTACGTGCCTTCAGCTGCTGCTCGTCGCTTATCTTCGTTAGCCGCAGCGAGGTGTCGGTCTTCATCAGCTGGTGAACCATCGTTCTTACCATGGTCGGAATAATAGACATGGTACTCGTCTAGGTCATCCTCGTACGTGTCCCGTTCGCCTTCCGAACGCTCGGTACCACCTAGAACAGCATCGCGACCCTCCAATTCAGCTAATAGGTCGTCCACCGAGGCTTCAACGAGCGTCACTCTCGGGGTATTGCGATAGTCGTCGCGGCGACGGTCTGATTCGCGTCTATCGCGTCGTCCATGTCGGTCATGGGATTCACCTCTGCGTGAATCACGGTTCCTGGAGGGGCGGGACATCCCGTCACGCTTCGCCGTACGCTCCTTGCCCTTGAGAACGTCTTCAATGATCTTTTTGAGCTCGTGAATATCATTCACACGGGTATGGTAAAGGCTCTCCGCCATTTGATCATCACCACACGTCACCAAAAACTGCTGAACGTGTTCCTTCGCGTCGCGACCACCCTTCTCGAACTGTAGGCGAGCGTTCCGAGCGTAGCCATTCAGTCGATTTAGGTAGTCGCAGAGGTGTTCATTACGTTCGCGTTTCGCCGAGTAGTAGCGAGATAGTGCAGTCTGGGTAATTGCGAGCAGTAATAGCGAATGAACGCATTGCTCAGCAGCTTCCACTTGCGCTTCGTCTTCTTCGGAAGTTGACGGAACCAATGGATGACTCCGTCCCGAAGGCTCAATTCGAACGGAACGCACCACTTGTCAGCCTCTGTATGCGTTCCAGTCATCTCGTAGACTGAACGTTCGGAGCCACTGCATAGAGTTCTCACTCTTGTTACGCGAGCCCGAGAACGGCTTGATACGATCCAGCGGTCGGTGCGAGGTCATTTCAATCCTCGATGTAGGGTCGGAGTCGTTCAGCGCAGCGATCTCTCTCATCTGGCGAGTCAACTCGGCCTGGGCGTCCTCGTCGTCGTACGCAAAAGCCAATAAGTCTTCGTTATCACTAGACGAATCGTCGGTGGTGGTCCGACGTTGTCCAGCACCACTTCCGGAAGCTCGGGTACCGCCACGACGACCGGGCGAAGCCTCGTTATCGGTGTTCATACGTCGTGTACGGCTCTCCGATCGTGCTGTCACCATATGTGAGTCTTGAAAGTACGGTGAAGCCTCGGTAGAGCCAAAAGCACCTCGGTCAGTCCCTCGTTTGGTCGGTGGGGTCCGTTCGAGCCTTTTTGGTGTCGGCGGAAGCGGAATCTTGGACGGATCTTCATCTTGAACGGTCGGTCGACTTACTGGCTGCTTCCCCAAGTTGATTCCGATCGCCCCAAAGGCTTTCCGAAGCTTCTTCCACTTTTGGAGAGCCGCTCCAGTCTTGGAGCGACATCGTTGACGGGTACGCCTCATTCTCATATCCCAACGCAAGTAGTAGCGAGACCGAGTCCTCCGCGACTTGGCTCATCGATACCGAGTTCACAGGATACTGCAGCTCATTTGCAAGAGCCGGCCAGTCGGCCTGTTTCTTGGGGATGGGCTTGAACAGCTGCATCCACTCATCATTGCTCATTAGCGCCAGCACGCGGTCCAAAACGCGCTTGGCAGCTGGTGTATCACCGTTGATAGGTGGGCGAGGTGCATTCAGCAATGCTGAACGCTTTGCACTCGCCACCGAGGGTTTAGAACCCTCGGTCCCATCGTCAAAGTCGTCCGGGTCTGGACCAGCGACGTCGTCAAGCTCAGCGGCGAGGTTCCTCGAAAGCGACTTCGTCGCCCCGCTCAGCCCTGACGGTAACGTGGCCATCTCCGGAGTCGCCGCACCTGGCTCTGGCGCCGGCGTCTTATCCTCGTAGTCATCGTAATCATGGGCGTCAGGATCGTTGTCCGCCTCGTCCTCGAAGCTCACCGAAAGTTCGGAGACAGCTGCAAGTCGTGCAGCCGTCCCGTCCGGACTTGAACCCTCGTAGCGTGTTCCGCCGGACTTGGCAGGAGTAGCTGGTACCGTCGATGATCCTTTCGCCATATTTCTTGTTGTTTCTTGTTTCTTGTTCTTCTTCTCTTGGTAGCTCGTTAACGGGAGGGCCATACAAACAGTACACAATGGTCACACTCTGTTTCCGGGTCGCGGCACCAGATGTGGTGTAGTAAATCCCACGTGAACTCTAGCTACTAGCGTAGTTAGGATATTCCCACAACAATACGTCAGCTAGGATAGCTAACGATCGTTCGGGCGGACCTGGAAAAGACCTCAGTTCTGCCCTGCACCGGGACAGACTGGACCTTGCAAACTACTTATATAGGCCAACCAGTTAATAATGAGAACACGCTACTAGCACGAGCAAAGCTAGCAGGTGTTATGAATCCTCGTAGTCCCAACAGCAGAAGGGTACCAGGCACAGTTAAGCCTTTTACGAGGGCACCGAGTGTTCAACACTCAGTTGGAAGAATATATAGGAGGCAATTCAAGCACTCCTAACCGTGCAAATAGGCAAGATATAGCCGTCACGTAAACCTTCCGATATATAATCGGCCAATACACACACAGTCTCTTGGCCCTGCCGGATGAACCCTCGCTAGTAAGCTTCGTGTCCACCGACAGGCATAACACACTCAAACAAGCTTGACCAGACGCTTACCTTGAAGCCGGACCTCGCTCTCTGTGCTTGAGTGGAAATTCTGTTCTGTATTTGTGTTGCCCTTTTGGGCCATGTCCTAATATGCAATCCTAATCATGTATACTAATATCAAGTGAACTACGATCCGTTATGGATCTTCTTGCATGCCAAGCGACGCTCACACCGTCGCACGTGCCTCTTCATCCTGCAACGTCCCTTCCCTACCCGACTGAGCATTAAAAAAAAAAGGTCGTGGAGACTTACACGAACTCATTCCAACCGCCACCGAGTCTTCGTACCGTGGCTGGTCAGTTCTTGGCCGCTGAATGCGAATCCGACCAGTCCCATTATTAATAATAGGGACAGCCTGGGTTGAGTGACATCTTGACCGTAACTAGACCCAATGAAGACTCGGTAGTGAAATGGTCGAGTTTCTTGGACCTTGGGGTCACTGTACATTATGCGACCGAGTGTTCGTGGCTTGGGCAACTTGAAGGCCGTCGCGCAGAAATCTCTACACCACACATGCGTTCCGCAATTCCATTCGCTTGTGGTCGGTTGGCCATCGTCGCTCGTTGTCTCTGTCCTAAAATCCGGTTAAACGATCTAAAGAAGTCCGACATAAAGCCCGGCTTACGGTCGCGTCGGATCGCCTCACTAGCTCCGAATCTCCGGAATACGCATTTTTCGTACGATTTGGCGATCGTCTGCGCTCTTCTGGAAGCACTTGCCTTCGCGATCACATATCCGCTGAATACATCAGCCCATATCAGCAGTTCGGTATTACCCTTCCGCGACTTAGGAAGCGACGGGATGTGATCCATAGCTATGATCTGGAACGGATATGTGGCTTGTAGATTCCAGCCCCCCCCGGATCGGCCTATATTAGGCGAAAGTCCCTAGATCAAGGCCGATCGTCATTAATCGGGCCTTACTTAGGACTTATTATCAGGGCGCAGAGCGAAGAAGTTCCGCGCTGCCCCACAAATCCCGCGTCCCGCCAGGACGGTCAAGTTTTCACTGATCGGACACCTTCGAATCCCACTCAGGGACCCTGAGAGAGCAGATCCAGCCCGCCAACGGGTACGCAAGGTGAGACCAAGTTCAGCCGATCACGGATCATCGGGGGCCCCCTCCGGGAGTCGGTGTCTGGGCGCAGTGTGTGAGTGGCGATCGGCCTCAACCAGATTTTGGCTGATCCAGCAACACCACCTTTGCAAGACAGAGGACTGAGCGGAATCTCCTCCTCTGACGAGCGCCGATGCATGCCATTGGTTGCCTTTATCATGTCAGTCCTAAGGCACACGCACGTTGATACCAAGAGAGATTAGATACAGCTAAGCGAAATCAGTAGCGCCAAATAACAAAGAAAGGTGCGTACAAACAACATGCCCTGTAACGGATGCACCGCTTCCGTTGTTAACGGACGACAGGCAATGGGCTGCGTCTCAGACAGCACATTCGTAACCACGGCTAGCTCTCCCTCGGTAACCACCAGGAGCGCTCTTTTACTTCTTAAAACTCAAATTCATTCAGCCTTCATTTCGCCTTCAACTACTCAAGTTCCTACTTTGACGTGTTGCCAAGCCTCAAATTCGTTTTCAGCTTATTACGTGACATCATGGCAATTCATTCTCGCTGGCAGTGGTCGAATCTGCAGAATTCTTCTATTCTTCTAATTACAATACGGCAAATAACTAAAAAAATAAGACAAATAGAAGACCACCATCCACCAGATCAGCCAGGCGCTTGTGTAGACACTGCTGAGAAGCAAGAAAGCTCCGGCATTTGCTCACAAACACCGGGAAAAATTTCAAAAAACTACGTATTGGACGGCGTACTTGTAGTACAATATCCCATGGTTATGGGGCGTTTGTACAAACGTTTGAGCTCGGCCGGCAGACACCAGCCAGAATAAGACGATCAAGACCCTCAGTGGACTGGGGAGCGGCCAGTTCATTCTAAAATGCCTACCTTTTATCTGTTTCTGACTAGTTCAAATGACAGATGATATAATACATGAAACGAAAACAAAGCAACAGCAAAGGACAGTGCACGAATTCTTCAAACGTTCAGCTAGAAAAAAAACTTTTTTTAGGTGACACGAATGTTGACCCAGGTTACGTTACGCATTTCGATCTACACAGTACCGTGGAATTAATCCGGTGTGGGCTCTTCATACCTCGATAAGGCACTCCCAGTATAATGCGCTAAATACGCTGCTGTGTGAGTTACATTACATATACATCCGCACGGGTGCCAATTTTCAATTACCGGTAGTCACTCTTTAATTTCAAACTAGTCACTTTTTATTTTAATTTAAACTACCGGTAGTCACGTTCGATACTTTTTGTGTTTCCACTAGTCACAAGGACACTCGAAAGTAACTATATTTGAAAATTAACTAGATTGGTGTGGGTCCCAGTCCTCCCAGGCTCTGGGAGGACAGTGATTTTAACTTTTAAATGCACTTTTGATTCGTTGCTGTCAGGAAAATAAGCGTGAAAAGGTTGGCCTTTTCACGCTTGTTTTGTACGTCGAATTTATCCGCGTTTTTTTTTCGGGCAATACCGTTTGGGCGCCTTCCAAAACCCACATAAAACTGGTTTTATTCCTAGGACAAGGTAGGATCAAACGTGCGATTAACCCACCGATTAAACCTAATTTTTTTATTGACCAAAATAAACTGGTCAGATCAAACAATTCAGTTTGGTCGCGTTTTTCAACAATTTGCGCCATTTGAACAGCAATCCCAACTTGCAACCCAATCAAAAACAGTCAAGGCATAAGTATTGACTGTCTTCAATGCCTTTATTTGGCAACCCAGATCCGTTTGAATTCTGTCTAGCATACAAAATTTTTTGAAGGGTACAGCGATTTCGCGCGCGAAGTTTTCGCGCATCTACGCGGGTGTTCCCATTTTGAAAGATTCTGGTCAGGACTCAAGCCATCGCCCGATCGGACATTCATCTCTTCCCTCCTGCAGACGAGCTATTGTCCTCGTGGACAGAAAATCGCAAGATATTCGCGAATGAGACCCCGTATCGGATGAAGGTTTTCTAGGGGTTCCCATGATGGCTTGACGGTCGGGTCCAACCACTGGACACGATATTGTTGAGCTCCTTGGCGGCGCTTGTGGCCTGTAATTGAGCGTACTAGTAAACCTCCGTCATCATCAGCGACGATAACTCGAGGCACGCGATTGACACGCCGAGGTCTCATCGTGGTGGTACGGCTTCAGCAGCGAAACATGGAATTCGGGAAACAAACGCAATCCTGGCGGTAGCGTGAGGAGATATCGCGCTGGATCAGGTACTACTTGACTATATACGGACCCAAAACCCGAGTCGCAAGCTGAGTCTGCTAGTAGTGCCAACGTGGGCATAGCCCAGATTCTTGCTGTCGAGTAGTACTTGATCGCCAGCGGCAAAGCTCTGCTGTTGTCGTTGCCGATCAAATGTCTTGCTCATGCGCTGCTGTGCAGCTGCCATGGCATCCTGGGCCTTCACAAGAATAGCTTGCTGGTGCTCAACGAAGCTCGTTGCCGTCGATACAACTAGAGACTGAGGTGGTAAAGCGAGATCTAGAACCGAACGGGGCTGGTACCCGATATCAGCTTGGAACGGGGACATATCAATTACCGAGTGAGGACAGGAATTGTAGCATATTCAGCAAAGTATAGGAATTGATCTCAATCCGTCTGGTGCGGTCCAAAAGAAACTCAAGCACGAATTTGTTTGTGACCTCCGATTGACCATCGGTTGCTGGTTGAAAAGCGGAACTGAGACGAAGCTGGGTGTCTTGAAGCTGCATAATCCCTGAACAGAGTTTCGAAATAAATTTGCATCTCGATCACTGACAATCGAGCGTGGCAATCCGTGCAAACCTGATAGGACGAGCAAAAGAGTCTTACCACCTCTTTAACCGATGCATCCGTGCGAGTAAGAAGGAAGTGTGCCCTCTTCGTGAGACGATCCACAATGACCAGAACTGAATCAAACTTCTTGTCCTTGGTCTCCGGAAGCCGCACTAAGAAGTCCATGCTGATATCACTCCAACGACTTTCGGGGACCTCGAGTGGATGCAAATGACCGGGTCGCTTACCTCGAGGCACCTTATTCCGCTGGCATAACTCACACGACGAGACGAACGTCCGAATATCGGCAAAACATGCGGGGCCAATAGAATTTGGAAGCTACCAGCAGTCGAGTCTTGTGTTACCCAGAATGCCCTGTAGTAACAGCATCGTGTTCTTCGAACAATAGCTGATTTCGCAGATCTGCGTCATCAGGAATGCATAGTCGACGCGGAGCCGTCGAGTTGGTTTGGAAGCAGAGCCGTCCATCCTCCAGCGTAAACGTTAAGAGTCTACTAGGCGTCGCAGGTGCTTCACCCCCGAGCGAACAAAAATGGGTCCAAAGTACGGATCAGTGGGGTACTTTGGCGACATCGAGTAGGAATACTAGATTGGGTAAGACGCTGGCAGAGAAGTGCGTGAGGCTCAGTTTCCGCCTCTGGCGCAGTCAATGCTCGTAAGATCGCCCTGATGTTGGTCGCTCGCGACGTACCATCGGACCAGAGTAGGTTACGCGAGATTGTGTCGCCGACGACGTTGGTTGAGCCGACTACACATCGGAAAACGCGGCTGAAAAGCGCCAGCTCATTTAGCCAACGGACCAGGCGATGTGAACACGTCTGCTGCGTGAGTACACTGTCAACTGTCTTGCGATCAGTATTGATGAAGAACGGGTTGTCGATCAAGTACAAATTCCAAAGTCGCATAGCGTGAAGGGCAGCGAGCAACTCTTTTTCGCGGGTTGGGTAGACAATCTCTGCTCGGGAGAATTTCCGTCTGCCGTACGCAATAATTTGCTCTGAGCCATCGTCCGCTACCTGGAACAAATAACCACCAATTGCGAAGTCGTTCGCATCCGTGTTCACGTGAAGAGGTCGGGTGAAGTCGGGGTTTGCGAGTACTGCTGGTGATGATAACCGAAATTTGAGTTCTTCGAAAGCTGTATGATGCACCTCGCCAAGCACCACTGGGTCTCTGCGGCTGCGTCCTTTTGTGAGGTCAATAAGAGGTATACTGATTTTTGCGAAGTCTGGGCAGAAGCGAAGCACGTAGACGCACGTGCCTAAGACCGATTGAAGCTCCTGCTTCGGCTTGGGCACGGACCAGTGCCAAATGAGCCCCGTCTTCACTGGATCCATTCTAACGCCATCTCTGCCAATGCGATCGCCTAGACAAGGTATCTCTGACGCACAGAATGCGCACTTGGAGAGCTTGATGAATAGCTGTTGCTCCTTACAGCGCTCGAACACTTTCTTCAACGTTGGCAGGTGCTCCTCCACTGAGACAGATGGAGTAAAGACGAATATATCGTTTAAATAGGTTCGGCAGAAGTCTTGCTGGACGGAGAAAAAGTGTTGAACCAATTAGTTGAAGCACGAAGGACTACTAGAAACTCCCATTGGCGTGGCCAGGTATTTGTAAAGCCCTTCAGGGGTGGCGAATGCTGTATAAGAAATTGAATGCTCTAGCAAACGGGCCAGATAGAACCCCCAAAGCAGATTCACGGCCGAATGCACACGCCCACGAGCCATAGCGCGATAAATATCGTCCTTGCGAGGTATAGGATTAACTGGAACTCGCATTCTGGCATTGATCCCCCTGAAGTCATGAACAATCCTCCATTCACCGTTAACCTTCCGAATACAAAATGTCGGGGCGCAGTATGGTGATTTGGACGGACGAATGATCTTGGCGGCAACCATCTCGAGTGTCCACGCACGGATCGCTTCACGCATGGCGACTGATAGAGGATACTGCTTCCGGTGAACTGGTACGTTGTCAGCAAGCTCGATAGTAGCCTCCATACCTGCCACGCGCGTGGGCGGAACGGATGGTAGCTCTGAGTGGAAAATGGAATCTTTATAGCGAATAAAGAGTGGGTACACTGGATCCTCGTCGAGGGTATCCCATATCAGCGTTGATGTCGATGAATCCGTGTCGCCGCTAGAAACGATTCGTTATCGAAGGCTCGTAGCAACTTTTTGCGTTGATGTTGCGAAGCCAACCGAGTCATGCCTCGTGCCGACAAGTATCCATGTTGGCGGATATTATTGAGAGTACTCTGTTCAGTAGACAAAGGGGCTCGTCGAACAGATTGTCGACGGGAATGTCTGACAGTATGAGCCGGAGAAACTTAAACGCACTGTTGAAAAGCGAGTCGTAGGTCGGATGACCGAGGGCGGACTGTGTGCTCTGATCAGTCGATGTCGGGATTCGTAGATGCAAACCACGGCATTCCGAACAGCACGTCGCGTCCCTCCGGCACCTCCATGCCCAAAACGTTAGTCGTGTACGGCTTAAAACCGGGAAGGTCGACGGTAATGGTAATCACCCGTCGAGGATTTGTGGCAACCTTGTTACCACGGAGCTGAAGCTCCAAAGGAGTAGGGAAATCGCGACCTGCGAGTTGAAGTTTAGAGACAAGTTGCGGAGATACCGCATTAAAGGGAGCCCCACAATCTAGCAAAAATGAAGCATTCAAGTCTCCAATTGAGCCTAACTGATCCAAAAAGCCATGTCGTCTGCGTAGTGGACGCGGGTTAGCCTTCGCGTTGTTGAACGATTGTGCCAATGCGGCCACGGACATCGGAACATGGTTGGCTGGCGTACCTGGAGGCGTATGACCACCACCTACAGGGTCTTGCTCAGCGGGGCGCCAGCCCGCCGAGCCAATTAGGGTTTTGCCGCACGCGGCTTGCCCAATCCGGTGCGATGTAACCCTTCACATCACAGATGTGACAAACGGCATTCTTGATAAATTCGGGGTCGTGGCGTCGGGACGATTTGGCCTTTTTAGAATTGGTATTTTCGGTAGCTGATTTTCCACTCTTAGTACCGCCTGAGGTTTTCTTCTCTGTGGCTGGCTTGAGGGCGCCCTCGAAGCGCTGTGCGTGCTCGATCGTATCACGAAGAGGAGTCGGCACATTTTGCGAGATGTGAGTGCTGGTGTAGGAACGTAGATTTTGCGGATAGAACCAGCGTTTTACCATGTCAGGAAGCTCAAACGAAGATTGGGAGAGCAGAAGCATTAACTTAGCAGTGTATTCCTGCTGGGTGCCCGACGCCTTCAGGTCGTAGAGACGAGACAGCAGCTTGAACTCGAAGTCGCTGTCGCGGACGCGAACACGCAGTTGCTGCTTGAACACGTACCAGGTACGTGGGCTGTCGCCTAGCGTCTGCTTGAACGCTCGGTATCAGGACATCATGTCCGTGCCAAAATAGGGTACCACCAAGTCTGCAAATCTCAAGTCATTGCTATCTCGCTCGACCGCATAGCTGCTAAAGTGCTCCTCTATCTGGAAAAGCCACAGCTCTAGGTCTTCCTTAGTCGTAAAAGAGCGCTCCTGGTGGTTACCTACGAACGCAGAGGGAGAACTAGCAGTGGTTACGAATGTGCTGCCTGAGACGCAGCCCGTTTCCTGTCGCCCGCTAACAACGGAAGCTGTGCATCCGATACAATTAGCCATCCTGACCCCGATGAAGCGCTGATACGTTTTGCAATTGTTTTCTATACTTTTGTTGCACAATTTTTGAGAACAGCCTTCAACTTGATCAAAAATAGTTTAGCAATTGAATTGACAAGCAGAGACTACCACTTGTGAGTACGCGAGAGTGCTGGAAGCACCCGAAAGCAATTGGTGCTGCTGACACAGCTTCTGTGGAACCAGATAGAATAACTTAGGGAGTTATACTCAATCAAATAAATACATAGTACTGGTTTAATAATTGAATCCACCAGCAGTGCGTCCCCTGCCTTTTGGATGTAGTTGATATAGACACCCGGAAATCCTTTCGCTTATGACGGAACGAGATGGCTTTCATATATCTCGATAAATTGGCAGTATTGACCTTTTAGCAACAGGTTAACACGTAGAAATGGGCCCAATACTAGTGGAAGTACCAGTCCACTCAACAACTATTGTCTACAGTAGCGCAAATACAAAAAAGTTCCAACAGAGACACAAATTCCGCAAAAACAAAAACTGTACTCGCATTCCCAGTGTAAGTCGTAGACGACCTAGTTAGTGGTTGCAGCTTCCAGGCCTTTGTGTCATGTACGGCATCAACGCCGATGCTACGTCCTCAAAAAATGCTAAAGTTAGTTAGTTCTGCAAGTAGTCGAGGAACTCGGGCTGCATGCCATTGTTATAAACCGTTGCCACTGCCCATACTTTACCGACAGTACATGTATTATTGTGAGTTAACCATTCCCACCACTTCATTACTTATTGATTCACCTTTGGCACTAACGCTGCTCATGCGTCCATTCATTTACAGCACGTGCTGCAGCAACAACTACATGTTCTCTGAAAAAATTCAGAGTATCTATGTGATCCCAATTCACTATCACACAATATAATATCTAAAAATACAAAATAGCTAAAAAGCTAAACGCAAGCTAAATAACCTCGAAAGATATTGCACCTCAAACATCTTCTAGCTTTACGCTAAATTTAGGGGTTTTAGCGTGAGTCCTCTCGTAGCACACCTTCAAGGCATAGACTGTAGAGATCTCGGTAACAACGGCAAGCAAAATCACTGTGATAACGAATAAAGGATGGGATCTGATCAGCTCGGCGGATGTCCCTGTGGCTCACTCTTATCCACTGCAAGGAACAAATTAGATTTTTTTTTCTCAACACGAATCTCGCAATAGCCATTTGCATGAATTAGTAATCGCAAAATTGGCGGTAGCTTGGATCTCCGGGCTTCCGGTCAATGTGGGCGCAAGAAAGCTTCGCTAATTCTCTTTTAAAAGACTGTTACAGTCTCGCCCAAGATCTTGAAGCGCACAACAAGCATGGAAGCCATTTTAGAGATGGCCGGGCCTCCTCCAGAGCAAGGTAAGTCATTCATACAGTATAATGCAATCCAAAGTATCAATGCTCTCTTGCTGACGACGCTCTGCTTTGTTTAGACAATCCGCTAATACCCCCACCAAAACGACTTTGTATGTCGAGCAAGCTCAACGCGAGCAGGGCCATGCCACTGAAATGCACCGCCACTTCCAGCGTGATCTGTGCAAGCTGCGTCCAACATACAGCTCGCGCATACGTCAAGAATCTTGACCCAGGATCATCAAAGACGGACAGATATACACTGCATACTATACAGGGCAATACTAATAACTAATACAGTTCAACGCAAAATGCGCTGACGTTACCATTTGACCAGGGTCCGGTGTCGTACTCGTATGGCGCAGCAATTCGAAACTCTATATCTAAGCTCGCAATCCACCGCAAACTAGCAGGCAAAGCTTTAGCGCTCTGCTCAGAGTTACGAGGGAGGTCCCAACACAACAAGAAAAAAGCGTCGCTGAAGGAGTTAACTCAAGTCTACAAGTGTACGGCAGTCAGTCAAAAGTACCCTCATTTTATACACTGTTTAATGAAAAACACATCAGCTCACACCACGGTGCCAACGGGACGAAAACATTACAAGGACTGCTGAAAGTGAGCGGGTGAGAGGTCGCGTAGCCGCAGCAAACCCGCGCAGTATTTGCGGAGGTGGGCCTAGAGCCGAGCTCACCAGCGAACGGACCCATAGCACTTTCTAGAACATGTTTTTTCTATTGCGGGGGTCTGGGGGTGCAACCCCCTTCTGGTTCTGATCAGTTCCGTATACGAGCGAATCCGGACTAACCAAACAATATAGGCGACTCGGAGCATTTGCTTAGGGAGGAAACACAGGTCATCCAGCAATAAGAAAAGCTTAATATTAAGTTCGCACCACTTACTAACAAAAAAAACTTCAATAGTTCGCATGGTAAAACCGAGCTCTGCCTTGTCCAACTCAATTTACTTCTTCTTCTTTTTACCGATAAATGCTTAACAATGCGGTAAGATAAGCAAAGCCGGTCCTTATGCGAGATCACGGTGGATAAGTATCATTTTGTACGCCGTGGTCTCAATTTGTATTTGAATTAAGAGGAAATCTCAAAATACGTCCGTATAATTGAAGTATTGTCAAAACGGATCCGTTATATAACGTTATTTACTACCCGAGTGAAATACTGGAGTCTGCTCGAGCACAGTGATAGCTCTCGATTCAAAATGTATATAAGGCTAATAGAACACGCCAACACAACCACTATATTTTATGTTTAGGCATACAAGCGCTGCATTAACGCTCCTTTATCGAGCCTTTCTGCTTAGGATAGAAACAACAGCTCAAGTGGTCGTTTTCAGCGATTTACGATATCAGGGACGCATTGGAGGACATAAAAATATTCTTACACTTCTGCAGGCAAACTGTATTCAGCAGTTACGCTCAAGATATCATTAAGTCGCCTCTGCTGGGTAGGTTACCGAAAGGCTAGACCCGTTTTGAAAATATAGATATATTTCGCAGTGTTACTTGGGGGTGTTAGAGTGTGGACACCCAAAACCCGCGTGCATAGACGACATCCTAAACGTAATTCTCGAATTGTCTAAGCCTTCTAAGAGGCCGATTACACGTTAGTCCTTGGGATATGTACGAAAGCATTCTTCGACAACCAACCATCCAGCAGGCCTTTGATAATGCCTCAAACAGAACGCACAGGCGACCACCAAGCTCAAGCAGGCGAGCCTCAGCCCAAAAAAAAACGGAAACCGATGGTGCGTTTCTCGGAGGAGCTCGCCTTTGAGCTTATCCAAGAGGCCCATGCACTCAATCCGTATGGAGAGGAGTTCGGCAAGAAGACGCAAGCATGGAGTGACGTCGCTGAAGTGATGTCTGTGGACGTTGACAGCCGCCGTTGCCGCGAGCGGTGTGCTCAGTTTCTAGATGCCTATGATTCGAAACAGAAGGCATGTGAAAAGAGGAGCGGTGTAACAGAAGAATATTCGCTCAAGGACCAGTATCCGGCTGACCTACTCGAAATGAGAGAGACAGAATCCCTGATGAAAAGTGACAAGAAGCAACAGAGAGATGAGCGTTTGCAGGAAGAGGAATAAGCTGCTGCAATGCGGGACGCCGCTATGAATGGGACGACCAAGGGCGCAGCAAAGCCGGCCTCGCAGCGGCAGTAGCAGCAGCAGCAGCTACTTGCGTATTTGGAGCAACGCGATAGGACTGCTCACGACATTGAAAAGCGCAGGGTGGCACTACAGGGGCGTAAGCTAGCAGCCAACAAGCGTGTCGTGCAGAATACCAAGAACATCGAATGGAACTAGAACGCCAAGAGAGGTTTGCATTGACCGATGCCTTAAAGTCACTGATCATCCAAGCAAACACAACGAATTGACCACTAGCTGTAGGTACTGCTATAAGTTTGGGGGGGGGGGGGGGCTAATAGAGAAGAATCTACTGATTTGGTTGGGATTGGCGTAATTACGGCAGTTCGTCAGTAGGACACCGACAAGGTAATGTATCCCCACAGGGGAAATAAACAGCTTTTGGCTCAGCCTAAAGTCCAAAAAAGGCCACAACCGTAGAACACCACTCCACGGCAACTCGAACCTTGCTCATAGTTGCGTTATACCCTTCTTGGCGCCGCGTAAGCTTCGATCCTTTGTACCCCACGTGCAGCGTGGACTTCAGAGGTTATGCGGGATCACCGTAAATAAAATAAGGCGGCTCGTTTCCATCGCGCAGTCGGCTTTGTAGTCGCTCTAATAGTCTGCTTTCTTTCAGCAGAAATGTGTCATGGCGCCTCCCAACAACGGGCCCGTAGAAATCGATAAACAAGCCATCGGGGGCGATAACACCCTGATATTTGAGAGCGTGCTTCCTCTTGTGGCCATTGTAGACCTGACACTGGTTCTTTGACGGTCGTGCTATGGCTCTCACAGTTCAATAAAAAAAGCCCACGTATTTCTTTTCCGAAGACCCCTCTGCACGATAGCAGCTGCGTACTCACACCTCTTTGACTTTGTGAGCAAACCGCAGTAAATAGATAGAAGACCTTTGCACTCGCCGTAGACTAGTCTCAGAATGTAGTTGAATATCAGGCATACTATTGACGGAGAGCGCCCAAAAACACAGCTAGATCCCCACATCGGGCTGGATTCGCCATGTGGCGCAGCAGCACACGTAACACTTCAAATCCGCTGAAACCTGCCCTGTTAGGTAGCACGTATTGGTTTTCTAGCTGAAGAGCTTCATATAGCTGACACAAGCCCTTCTTCCAAAACCGGAAATAAAACCGCGTTTCAAAGTCATTGAGCGCGTTGATGTTAAACCGCTGACCTCCAGTAATCGCTCGAGGGATCTGGCTTGACGTGCTGTGTCTTGACGAACGCAGTAGCAAGACTTCTTCTTCAGAAATCGCGCCGCTTGCAAGTAAAACTTGCACGCATCTTGCTCTCATGGGTACTTTTCAGAAGTGTACACAACTCAGCTACACGTCGAAGTGCGAAACCTCGTTCTAGAATAAGGACTGTGGAGTCGTTGTTCGATCTCTGGACAGTGCTTTGCACGTCTCTTACTCACCCAAGTTCATAGTGCTGAGCCACTCTTATATTTCAATTATACGGACGTATTTTGAGATTCGCCCTTGAATTAAAGATGCGACATGACTGCTGTTTCGCTTACAACAGTACAGTAAGAAGTGTAATTAGTCTGGACCAAACTAATCGGGAATCGGGTTTTCAGGGCACGCGGACACAATTAGTCTCGACTCGACGTACCCAGACCAATTGCGAACTGATACAAATAACAAGATAAACTATTTGTGGATAAAATACGGGGCATTTTCGCAATTAGTCTGGACCAGAGTAATTGGGCATCCAGACTAAATAGGAGTCAAGACTAATTACCGTTAACCACGACCTCAGTGCAACACGTGTAAAATGTTCCATTGCTATATAAAATGTTTGCAGACTTTGTCCTTTTTACACGTGAAAAAAAATTCTGACCAGAAAACGCAAACATGCGGAGATTTGAAAAATCTGAAGGGATTATCATACAAATGTTCAAATAAGCTGGGGTGTCAGCTTTATGTTTTCAGTAATCGCTTTTTCCCCCATGATTTTAGATTTTATGCTGTAGCACTCAGGCCGTGCGTCGCACTGAGGCCGAGGTTTACGGTACACTTCTTACTGTACCAGTAAATGTAAATCCAAAACTAATGCGCGGCTTTGTTTTGACCCTTCGGATTCGTATAGCCCAGAGCCGACGAAAATTTGCGTCCTCAAAAGCGCAACGAAACGAAAGATGCAAAAAATCATAAGAAATCATTAGATTTTTCTCAGATTTTTGTTTTGTTCTGACGTTCTAGATTTTTTATTATTAATATTGTAAGCTTTATTTAGAATTACTCAACAAAGTCGCGCATTCGGCCCGAGGAAGCTCTGAAATTTTCAGATTTGTTTAATGAGGCAGAGAAAAATATGAACTAAGGAAATCATATTAATACCAACAAGCATACAAAATCAAATCCGTGCTTTCGCCTCAGCTCTGGACTTTTTGCGGCTCTGTTTTTTTAAAGAAAATAAAAACTAAGTTTATAAGAAAAATCGTATGTGCGGGGCTCTTACAACAGACCGGTTACCGTAGAGATATCTCCACGCTATTTCTGTGGTTGATGGGGTTTAGTCTTCAATCGCGACCGAACCAGGAGGCCTAACGCAATATTCACACTAGAATATCGCATTCAGTTCAAGGTTGCACGGATGTTGCCCCTCGCCGACACAGGCAACATTCACAAAGAAAATCGCTTTGTCAAATATATTAGACGCGGACTATTCAATCGCTTTTACTTGTAATTTCTAAAGACCCCCGTAAATATCAATCAACTACGACATACCGTAATTGACAGGACTCATCTATTTAATATTTGATAAATCGTACCAGTGATTCAGAAATACTAGTAAATTTCAGAGAATTTGACTGAGAATGTTCTAGTATAAGTTTACAGAGGGTCTTATGAACTCAGGATTTAAATTTCCAAAGAATAAATTTTATTCCCGCGATATCGTATCTAGTCACTAATGTTCTTCCTGAATCGCACTCAATCCTAATAGGTCGATTCGATCGTTGACGTTACGGTTGGATACGCGTTGAAGCTCAAGACTCAGAAAAGGAACGCCAGATCACCAACCTTTGCCAGCCGGGGCACAAGACCGTTGCCGATCTTCATACGAGCAAGACATAAGTAGCAATGAGCTACAGCGGAGGCCGCTACGGTGATCAGCGCGGCTACGGCTCGCGCGACGGTGACCACGGCCGTGGTGGGTACGACGATCCGAACCGTCCGGGAAGCGGCGGCGGCGGAAGCGGAGGCTATGGCGACCAGCGTGGAGGGTACGACCAGCGAGGAGGATACGACCAACGTGGGGGTTACGACTCCCGCGGCGGCGATTACGGCAGATCGTCGGGGTACGATGACTACAGTCGCGGCGGCGGAGGCGGCTACAGCTCCGGAGCAAGAGGGTACGAAAGCAGTCGAGGGGACTACAGCGCCGGTGGCTACGATGATCGCAGTCGTGGAGGGTCTTATGGTAGTAGCGGTGGCTATGGAGGCTCGGGGTATGACGACCGAGGAGGTTACAGTGGCTCCTCTTCCCATGGAGGTTATAGTGGCTCGCCGTCTTACGATAGTCGAGGTGGATACGACCAAAGCCGAGGAGGAGGTAGCTACAGTAGTGGAGGCGGTGGCGGCTATGACGACCGATCTCGTGGGTCTACCGGTGGTGGTTACGATGATCGCTCACGTGCCGGATACGGTGGACGGGACGACCGTGGGTACGGAGGCGGCGCCAGTGCAAGTGGAGGGGGAGATCGTGGCTATGGCGGACGCGATGATCGTGGCTATGGTGGAGGCGGTGACCGTGGAGGCGATCGCGGTTATGCTGGACGTGGTGACGGTGGCGGAGATCGCGGTTACGGCGGAGAAAGCCGAGATGATCGAGGCTATGGTGGCGGTGGACATGATCGCGGCCACGGTGGAAGTGGGGGTGCCAATCAAGGACGTGACGACCGCGGTTACGGCCGACAAGGAGATCATGGAGGCGACGGCCGTCGTGGAGGAGATCGTGGCTACGGAGGCGGTGGAGACCGAGGCAATGGAGGCGGTGACCGCGACCGAGGTGGTTTCGGAGGAAGAGGCCGAGGTGGAGGGCGTGGAGGTGGAGGCGGCGGCTCTCGAGGCCAAGAAGGACCTGGCGCAGGCCTCATTTCTGGCACTGGATACGAGCAGATTAGGAACCCAATTGCCGACCCGCGTATTCAAGAAGAGTGGAGCGGCCGAGCCGGTGTTCGTGAGGTCTCTGCGGAAGATGCCGATCTCCAACAAGAAGTGCAGATTTGCCGCCGTCCAGGCATCGCTCAAAGCGGCAAAACGACGCAGTTGAACGTCAACTACTTCGGTGTTTCGCTGGACTCAGCACCGCCGGAGATTTTCAAGTATCACGTGACGGTGGAGCGCTCTCCTGACCTTCAAGCAGACTCCAAGTATGGTCCTTCAGCCCCTGACCAGAAGGATGAAAGCATGGGTGACGAACCGAAGCAAGAAGGCAAGGACGTCAAGGATGTGGAGATGACGGATTCGTCGGCAGACGCTCCACCCAAGCGAGAGGCACGACCAGAGCGTCCTCTACCTCGCTCGCTGGTGCGTTACGTGATCAACGCGGCACTCCGTCAATACGAGTCTGAATTTGGTGGCCTTCGGGTGGTTCATGACGGTATGGCTGCTCTGTATTCACCGGCGTTGCTACCGTGGCATGCCAAGGACTTCACAGACGTCAATCCTGACGGCCCCAGTGCAGCTCCAGTGCCTCCTCCGCAGCCTGCGAGTGGCGATGGTGCTCAGCGTCGAGGCTTCAGAGGCCCACGAACTTTCTTGGTCAACATAAAGCTGGTCGAGACTATCTCCGTTTCGAGCTTGAAGGATCACTACTCCAACCCGGGCGTGAACGTTATGCCTGTTCTCCAGGCTCTTGATGTGGTGGCTCGTCACCTTGGCGCCCAACGTCTGATTGCTGTGGGACGCAACTTCTTTACCATGAAGAAGACGCACACGCTAAAGGGAGGCAAAGAGCTCTGCTGGGGTTACCATCAAGCGCTGCGTCTGGCCGACAACAAGCTACTGATGAATGTCGACCAAGCGGCCACCGTGTTCTACTCGCCTGGCCCTCTGATGCAGCTTGCAGTGGCTGCTCTGCGTGTGCGAGGCCCCGAAGAAGCACGAGACCTCACGGAACGAGATATGAAGGCTCTGGCACGTGCATTACGCAAGATTGAGGTGGTGCCTACGCACCGAAAAGACCGCAAGCGAGCGATTTTCGGAGTCAGCGCTCAGCCTGCCAATATGACTATGGTAAACATCAAGGGCGAGAGCATGTCAGTTGCTGCCTACTTCAGCGGTAAGTACAACATGCAGCTGCATTACCCGAACCTGCCGTTGGTGAACGTAGGCAGCAAGCGTCCAGGCAAGGAGAACTGGCTCCCCATTGAGGTTTGTGAGGTGGCTCCGGGACAGCGTTGCGCTAACATCAATGACCTCGATACTGCTGAGATCATTCGCCAGACTAGCCAGCCTCCTCGCAACCGCCAAGAGAATATCCTGGAACAGATTCGTCAGGCGGGCTTTGAGAACGACCCGTTCCTCGCTGCGTTTGGCATTAAGGTGGATCAGCGTCTCCAGCCGACTGAAGCTCGTGTTATGGACGCCCCTGATGTGCAATACCAGAACGTGTCGGAGCGTCCGTATGGTGGACAGTGGAGTCTTAACGGGAAGAAGTTCGTGGAGGGCGTTCCAGTTCGCAATTGGGGCGTGATTGTTGCTGCTAACGTGAGTGAACGCGACGCCCAGAACTTTGTTAGCAAGTTGTCGGACTTAGGCGACCAGCGTGGACTCCCATTCGAAGATAAAAGACCAGTTCTGATCCACCAGGATCAGTACCGTGGAGCTCAGGTCGAGGAACTGATGAAGATGTGCCACCAAGAACTAGAGCGACGCAACTTCGGTCCTCCGCAGCTGCTCTTGGTCATCTTGCCAGCGAAGAACTCTCCAGTGTACGGAGACGTGAAGCGCATGTCCGACACGGTTCTCGGCCTGCCAAGTCAGTGCATTGCGTCTCAGAATCTACCCCGAGCCAACCCGCAGTTCTGCGCGAACGTTTGTCTAAAGATTAACATGAAACTTAACGGCAAAAACGCAGTACTACGCGACCCGCTCCCATTGATCAGCAGTGAGCCCACGATTATCATCGGTGCTGATGTGGAACACCCCCGCTCTGGTATGGGTGGTCGACCTTCGATTGCTGCAGTCGTGGCCTCGATGGATCGCTACTCGGCTCAATATGCCGCTCGTGTGGCAGCGCAGAAGGCTTCGAGCGACATCCAACAGCTACCGAACATGCTTCGTGAACTCTTCTTGGCCTACTATGAAAACACAAAGCGCAAACCGGAGCGCGTGGTTTATTACCGTGACGGCGTGAGTGAAGGCCAAATGTTTGACATCCTGCAGACGGAGATGCGTGCTCTGCGGAAGGCGTTTAAAATGATCTCCGAGGACTACAATCCGTCCGTGACGTTCGTAGTTGTCAACAAGCGTCACCACCTTCGAGCCTTCACGGTAAATCCCCGTGATGCCGACCGCAAGGGCAACGTGATGCCTGGTACAGTGATCGACACGGGCGTTGTGAACCCACATCGCTTCGACTTTTTCCTGTACGGCCACAGCGGCATTCAAGGCACCACTGTTCCTGGACACTACACCGTGCTACATGATGAAAACAAAATGTCTGCCGAGGACATTCAGCGCCTCACGTACCACCTGGGGTACACATTCTCTCGATGCACGCGCTCGGTGTCTTTCGTGACGCCCGTGTACTACGCGCACTTGGCTGCTGCACGAGCTCGTTTCTACCTGAACGAGGTCTCGGACGGCGCGTCCACTGTGGGCTCGTACAACTCGAATGCGTCCAACTTTGAGTTCGCCGAGGTGCACTCGAATGTCCTCAACCGTATGTTCTACACTTAATTCCCGGTACTTTTGATGAAGGAGATGACTGGCCGAGGAGCAGAAGAGCTGCAGTGAAACAAGTTAGTGCCGGCCATCCAGACTTTAGCAGCGAAGTGCTGCATACTCCAGCGAGCTCAGGTGATGCATTTTCGAAATGGCAGCTTGGTAAGCGAACGCATTCCATTTTGGAACAAATGGAATCTGGCTTGCTAACCTGAAGTACTTCTACCGTACCTACGGAAGGACCCAGCTCGAAGTAATTCAGCAGGCAAGAGGGCAACTGTCCACCAACTGCATTGTCGGGGCTCACCAAGCTGGCTGACTCAGCAGCCGCTGAGAGCTAGCGGCAACAGTATTGTTGAAGTTATTGAAGTGAATGGTATAACTCAGCGCTGCCAGAAAGTAGTGTTGCTGCTGTTGCTGATAGTGCTGCAGCGCTACTGGAATGAGGCCGACTAAAGCGGTGGAACGCGTAAAGAAAAGATGGACAATCCTCCTTGTTTAGATCTGCTCGTACTGGTAGGAGCAGCTGTAATGATCTACATCGTGTGAAAGAACCCGTCGCATGAGTGGTGAATTGAATCGTAAGTACAAGTACTGCTAGTACACAAACCGATAGGACATTTCCTGGGAAGGATCTCAATTCTCGAAGTGGAAACCAATGTACATCAGACAATGAAGGCATTCAAACGTATGCGTCTGTTGAGAAGAGAAGATAATCAGCAAGGAGAGTGTGGCAGATACAAAACACAGAGATTCAAGTGACGCTGCGAGCACAACTCGACTCGCCATCTCGAGTTCAAATCGTTATTGCTCAAGCGCATTTTTGCGACGCGATGTAGGAGACGCGCGTGTGATACAGCGGCAACGGTATGTGGTGTTGAGTGCTCGTATCAGAGCTGAACAACCTGTCCTGGAGAAGACGAAGAGTTTGGATGTCAGATCTCTCGGCCCTGCATATCTCCAGCAGGAGTAAGCAGAGCTGCCGCAACAATCGCAGCGCTGTCTTCACGCAAGCGAGATCGTTCGGGTCTCCATATTTTTCAGCAGAGTTTGTGCTGTCGGGCCTCTGCGAGGCCTCCAGAACATACGGCAGTTGCCGATTCGTTGCACTTGCTCGGTGTCGCTGGATACGATAGAATGCTGACCTCACGCCAGGGACGTCGTGTCTCGGCGGGATACTTTTCGTTCGGTATATCGGCCGTATCCGGGACAAGTCTACTGAGAGAGCGCCAGTAGTTGTACCAAAACTCTTTTGGCATCAAGGCAGTTTGAAGGTGTTTTGCAGCAGACTCGTACAACTTCAAGGCCGTTGAAGTGCTTCCCAGCAGACCCACACATTCTGCTTCTTTAAAGTTGTCATTTCTGAACATTCCAAGCGAGACACAATGGGGTATGACCAACGTGACTATGATCCTCGCGAGAGTGGTAATGGAGGCTATAACAGCTCCCGTTCCTCCGGTTATGACAACTACAGCCGCCCAGGAAACTACGGCAGTGACTCCAGCAGCCGTGACTATGACTCGCAACGAGGAGGACGCTATGGCTCCGTTAGTGGGAGTGGATACGACTATCGCAGTCATGGTGCAGCCTACAGCTCGAACTACAACGAGTACGGATACGACGATCGTAACGGCGGAAGATACAGCGATAGTCGTGGTAGAGACTACGATAACCGGAGCTACAGCAGTGGCAGAGCTCAACGCTACGGTAATGGTGAAGACGACCGATCCCGGCAGAGTTACAACTACGATAGCCAAGCTTCCGCGCGTAGCTACAGTAATCAAGACTACGGTGGCGGATCAAGACGTGGCAGCTACGATACGCCGTCGAGTAGCTCCACGGGGAGATACGATCAAGGCCAGTCTTATTCGTACGAAGGACGCGGATACAACACCGCTCAGAGTAGCAGATACGATGCAGACCAGAGTCGCGGCAGTAGACGCTATGAAAACAATTCACGAAGCAGTCAAAGCCAAAATGAACGAGGCTATGGTGGAGACAATAACTCTCGTCCCAACAGAGGCTACGGTGGTTCGAATTCCCGTGACAATCGCTACCGTGGTAATGGGGGTCGAGGCTACGGCGGTGGCCGGGGACGTGCTGAGCAGGGCCAAGGCATTGGCGATGTTCGTGGGTGTGGCTATGAGAAGATTGGTGACGCTATCATGGATCCAAGCAAGCAAGATCTGTGGAGCGGTCGTGCTCCTGCACTCGAGATTGATCCAGAGGATCTTGATTTACAGAGGGAGACGCAGATCTGTCGACGTCCGGGCTTAGGCAGAGACGGCAGAACGATGAGGATGAACGTCAATTTCTTCAGTATCTCGTTGGATAAGGCCCCTGTCGAGGTGTTCAAGTATCACGTCGACGTCGTGCGTTCTCCGTATCCAGATGAGAGCGCGTCGCACATGAAGGACGAGAAGCCACAACCTCCCCAACCCGTACGACTTTTACCTCGAGCACTGGTGCGGAGAGTGATCAACGCAGCCCTTCGCCAATACGAAGCCGAGTTGGGTTGTATTCGTGTTGTTCACGACGGTATGTCGGCACTGTTCTCACCGCAAAAGTTCGAGTGGAACTCTCGAGACTTCCCAGACGTGAATCCTGATGGACCAAGCTCCGATCAGCAGAAAGGTGGAGATTCTCGTCGTCGGGGCCCACCTATATTCGTCGTTAAGGTGAAGCTAGCGGAGACCATCGCTCTTCGGAGTGTTGAGGAGCACTACAAAAACCCAGACGAGAATGTGATGCCCGTGCTTCAAGCACTCGATATTGTGGCACGCCACCTTGGAGCTCAACGTCTCATCTCAGTTGGACGCAATTTCTTCGCTATGAAAACGCCGCACGAGCTGAAAGGAGGCAAAGAGCTATGTTGGGGGTACCACCAAGCCATTCGTGTAGCAGAGAAGAAGCTGCTGTTGAATATCGACCAAGCTGCTACTGTGTTCTACCAGCCGTGCGAGCTCATGAAGCTAGCGATTGCTGCTCTAAACGCACGTTCGCCTGCAGAAGTACACAGTCTATCGGAGCGCGACATGAGAAACTTGGCTCGAGCTTTGCGAAAAGTGGAAGTGATACCGACGCACCGCAAAGATCGGAAACGCGCCATCTTTGGTGTCAGTCCCGATCGAGCTGACAGGACTATGGTGGATATTAAGGGCGAGACGATGAGCGTCGCTGATTACTTCTACAAAAAATATAACACGCGGCTTCGGTACCCGAATCTGCCGCTAGTTAACGTGGGTAGTAAGAAGGCCGGTAGAGAGAACTGGTTGCCCATCGAGTTGTGCGAAGTGGCACCGGGACAACGCTGTCCGAATATCAACGACCTGGACACGGCCGAGATTATTCGCCAAACCAGCCAGCCACCTCACCAGCGTCGAGAGAACATCCTGGGCCAGATCCGTCAAGCAGGATTCGAGAACGACCCGTACTTGGCTGCTTTCGGGATGAAGGTCGACCAGCAACTCGAGACGACGGAGGTACGAGTGCTCGATCCTCCTGACGTGCAGTACGCAAATGTTTCTGAACGCCCGTCGGGTGGGCAGTGGAACTTGAGGGACAAGAAGTTCGTGCACGGCGCTGTACTTCGTAACTGGGGAGTGGTTGTGGACGCCAATGTGAGTCCTCGAGATGTGAACAACTTCATTGGGATAATGGTGGATACTGCCAGTAAGTGTGGCCTGTCGATGGAGTGTCGAAGCCCATTGGTCATTGATCGCTCTTCGAGTCAACGCGGAGAAGTGGAGGATCTAATGAAGAGCTGCTTCCGAGAGCTAGAGGACCGTGGCAACGGCGCTCCTCAGCTTATCATGGTGATTAAGCAAGACAAGGGGTCCGTCTCGTATGGCCGGATCAAACGCATTTCGGACACTGTGCTTGGGATCCCAAGCCAATGTATCGTGGCGACAAACCTGCGTAAAGCCAACCCGCAAGTGTGTGCGAATGTGTGTTTAAAGATCAACATGAAGCTGAGTGGCAAGAACTCTGTGCTTCGAGTGACTCTGCCACTGATTAGTACATGTCCTACAATCGTGATCGGTGCTGACGTCGAACACCCTCGCTCTGGAATGGGTTCTCGACCTTCTATTGCGTCTGTGGTCGCTTCGATGGACGCGTACTCAGCCAAGTACATCGGGCGTGTGGCAGCTCAAAAAGCGGCGAGCGACATTCAGCAATTGCCGCATATGCTTCGTGATCTCTTCTTGGCGTTCTACCAGAGCACTGACCGCCAACCGGAGCGCGTCATTTACTACCGTGATGGAGTTAGTGAAGGACGTTTCTACGACATTCTACAGACAGAGATGCGAGCGCTGCGAAAGACTTTCAAGATGCTGTCAGACGACTACAACCCGCCTGTGACCTTTGTCGTGGTCAACAAGCGCCACCATATGCGAGCTTTCCCGATAAATTCTCGAGACGCGGACCGCAAGGGCAACGTGGTGCCGGGGACGGTGCTGGACACGGGCGTCGTGAGCCCACACCGATTCGATTTCTTCTTATATGGGCACAGCGGTATCCAAGGCACGAGTGTTCCGTGTCACTACACTGTGTTGCATGACGAGAACAAGATGACGGCGGACGAGCTGCAGAGACTCACGTACCATCTCGGGTACACGTTTGCGCGGTGCACGCGCTCGGTGTCGTTCGCGACTCCTGCATATTACGCGCACCTGGCTGCTGGACGCGCTCGATTCTTCCTGTACGAAGGATCGTCAGATACGGCGTCAATGAGCACCAACATCTCGAGTTCCTCGAACTTCGACTTTGCAGGCGTGCACAAGAACATGCTGGACTGCATGTTCTACGTGTAGTTTGTGCCGGAAAGGAAGGACGAACCAAGATGCTACGTCATGCTTTCGTGATTTTTGCGTTGTTATTTTGCTGTTTGAAGCAAGACTTGCAGCTAGTGGTCAAATCAGTGGAGGATAAGTAGAAGCTGCCAAGATATCTGCACCAAGGTCAATTTAGGGGAATGAAGACGAACTTGAAAAATGAGTTGACTTTTTGCACTCCATTTTTATTTTTGTGTACTTTTGAGGATCCTGAAGAGTCACAGAGCAGCCTTACTACATGTTAGTATCTTAAATGGAGGAAGAGTTGCTACAGACTGCCGCATTGGACGAGTACAAGTCTCAAGATCAAGAAGAATTAGAAGGTCAGGCGTCACATTGGGCCGAGTGCTACAGCGACAATGGCAAGCGATACTTCACTAACATGGTCACTGGCGAGACTTCGTGGTCCAAACCTGGATCGGACTATGAACAGGCCGGTTCGTGGCTGGATGATGGCTCTGTAGAGTTCAATGCAGCTGAAATCTCGGACAATGGCGCCGTTATCTTGAGGCAAGACACTGCGCCCAACGAATCCAGTGAAGTTACGCAATGGCTGGAGCTGTACGACCAGGAAAACCAAGCCATGTACTACTTCTCGCCACAGTCAGATGAAATGCGCTGGAAACCACCCCTGGAGGCTGCAGATCTGGTTCGAACGTGCGATAGCGATGCAGCGCTGAGAGCGGTGGTGTCGTTGCAGTATGCAGCTTGGTCGCAGCAAGCTCGTGGGAGAGTTACCGCGATGCGACAGCAGAAAATGGTGAATAAACTGGAAGATAGTAGCATTGACAACGAGACCAGACGTCAAGACGAACACGTAGAGCTAAATGGCGGTGTTCATACTGATGCAGCTCCATCCAGTACGGAAGAAGCAGCCCCGCCTGTCAATAACTCGCAGTGGGTCGAAGTGTTCGATCCTGCGACGCAACAGCTGTATTACTACAGCCCACGCACCAGCGAGACTCGTTGGGATCCTCCTGAAACATTCGTATCCTCTTTGGAAGATCGCAAGGTGGCTGCTGCTATCTCGATTCAGTCGCTATCACGTGGTCGAATAGCTCGTAAGCAAGTTAATGAGCTTCGAGGAAATTCCCGGCAGCATCATAAGCAGCATTCTTTCCAAGACGAATATGAGCGCGAAACTATATGCTGCCGTGAGATGCGCCATCAGGAGCTGCTACAGATCGAAAGTGGCGACCAATTTTGGGGACTAGACAATTACGAGCGCGAGAGGCAAGCCGAGGAAGAGAGGACGAAGGCCTTACTTTCAACAAATGAGATTCGTACTTCGCTTGATTGTCTCGATTTCGAAGACGAGGAAGTCGATCCAGAACGATTGAAACGAGAGCAACAGGAAGAAGACAATGCTCGTATTGAGATGTATTGTGAAGAGACTCTACAGTGTCAAAATGAAGATAGTTTCTGGGGTATTGAAGCAGAGGAAACTAGGCAACACGCTGCCAACTTTGCTATGGCTCAAGAGGAGGCAGCCAGTCGCCGTTTTGCGGAGGGCGTGCTAGATCAAGCACTTAGTGCGACGTGGGAAGCTGAAGTGCAGCATAATGCTTCGAAACAGCTAGCGTCACGCGGTGGACATGAGCAGCGTACGCAGGCGAGATATCTCCGTTGGTTCTACCAGCAGTGTGTATCCGTTGATGAATTATTGGACTATCGGTGGCCAACCAAACAGCAACAAGACTGTCTGTGCGAGTCAATGTCACCAGTCAAAAGGCGACGGCATCCCGTAGTTCGTTCAGAGCCCGAGTCTGTTGCATCCGTAACGCCATATCCGCTTGATGATTTGGTATTTCGCGATCGATTGGAGCACGGGGATCTACGGTACGGCCTTCGATCGATCTTGACGGTTCACCATCAAAGCGGTCGAGGCACAACCGGCACCCACTATGAGATCACTAAAGCTTCTCCAGAATGTGCATTCGATGAAGCCACAGCAGCAGCTCTATTGAAGAGCCAATCACTAGAATATTCGCCCAGCAACGACTCGTTCAATGGTTTTGAGCGCCAGGATGATTGTACTGGAGATACAAGTCAAGAAGAAGAACTGTTCTCGGTATATTCAGTCAACTATCGCCGCTCCCGAGTAAGTGTTCGTCATCACTTTCTGCTCCATCGCCTTTGTTCATAAAGTCTTTTTTCTTACTTGCTCTTCACCACACACACAGACCCCAGACCCACATATTCCTGCGCGATTTAACGGAGTTCCGTACAAATCAAATCAAGTGAGCAATATGTGTTCTGAACACCGCGTTAAACGTTGTGGCTAACATGAGATTTGCTTAAGATAAGCCTTACTCGAGAAATTCTAAGTGGAGACCATCGCAAGCTGAACCAGCTACCATCTCTTGCCAAGCACAAGCCACTAGAATCGCCAAAACTCCGTCACCTCCAGAAGGCAAAAACTAAAGCTCACACGAAGCCAAAAAGTTCGAGTCCTGTGACTCAGCAATCGCCCAACAACACAAATGATTCGGCTCGTGCAAGCGAAGATGATCATACAGAAGACGATGGGCCTCAAGCCCAGTTCAGGCGACAAGAGCACGAGGTATTATCAAAGCTCTTTTCACTTATGGACTTGGACGGAAGTGGCACAGTGAACCAGAACGAGATGAGGTGGGCTCTTCAGCGTGACGCAGAGATACACGCACTTGCCACGACTTCGCCACTGCTTCGCATTCTTCTTAAACAACGCACCCGTTTAGAAGCTCTATTCTCCAATCGGGTTACAAACGAGCATCCAAGCACTGACATGTACGATGCCGATAGCAGTAGCAACGAACTGTCCTGGGATGAATTTCTGGCTCGATGCGAGGACTCGTATCTCCGTTTGATGTCGGAAGGTCTTCTTCAGCCTGATGATGTTACTGAAAATCGTGGTCGTGGAAGTCACACTAAGACAGCGAAAGATTTCAAAAACAGCCACCAGGACGAACGTCCGCAGTCATCGGCGAGAGAAACTGAAGCTCGAACCATCAGACGCGTCTTCGCACTGCTAGACAATGACGGTAATGGAGTGGTAGATGTCGCCGAAGTTCAGCGGACCTTGTACAACTCGACCGCCACCACACAAAAGAGTTCTTCTGAGTCGGGAGTATTCAACGAGTTACGCGCACTAGTGGAAAGCTCGAACGCACTCCAGCCGATGCTACACCAAGAGCTTTTCATGACAGCATTCACAAAATTTGAGCCCATGGACCCTCGCGGTATCAATGAGGAAGAATTTGTAGCCTTCTGTCTCGAGATTGCCCAAGTTGCTGCTGCTAATAACATGGTGGTAGCTTAGGGTACGTTGATAGAAGCTTTCAAATTGTGGAGTTTCTATGCGAGTGTCTTCATTTTTGCTTTGAGCAGAGGCTCTAGAACGTCAAACGACGTAGTAACTGCGAGCCGCACACGAGAGTTGCTCTCAGGACTCACATATCTCAGTGTGATCGGATAGAAAATAATGCAGCTCCCACTTCTCCATGCCATCACGTTACTTCCTGTTTGTTGTTTCTCATTTGATGACGTTGTATTCGTCCAAATAACTTGGTTGAGCTTCTGCGAACGTTGCAGGGCCCCTTTGGAACGTGCAAGCTGTGTTAAGTCTAATGATATGCTCGATACCTCGACAAAAGGAAGAAGTACACTCGCAATGCCGCAAACTTTTTCTGTTCGGCGGGGATCCATCAATGCTGCCTTCCTTTCTCGCAAATAAACCTCGAATACCCGCTGAAATTCGTGCGGCTCCGAGTGATCTATGACTGCATTTCTCGATCTCCATCGACTTCTCTTCTCCGATTTCTTCTTCGTGTTAAGATCACGTTTAACAGAAGTTGCATCAATTGACTGGATCGATGCCATTATGTTGCGGATGCTGAGTTTCTTCGATACCACTGGATTATCTGCTCTATCAGCATTACGACATTCGTCTTCACTTGAAAAATTGGTTCCAGATTCGATGTTACTACCACCTTCAGATTCAAAACTACTCAAGCGCGGCGAGTAATAGAAGAAGAGGAATGATTCTTCTCCACCAAAGCTTTCTCCTCGATAATCTTCTTCGTTGGGAATGAGGATACTCTCACTTAGACGAATGAGCTCCCGTTCAACAGCTTCGTCAACTGCTTGGGAGAATGCACGACGAAATCGACGAGGCTAGCGAGCATCAAACGAACTCATGAGCACCACGGCTAATGGGGCTTCGAGGCGATTGTAAATGATCGAACTCACCACTTGGTTAAGTGTAGTCACAAGCTGCATCTCCGCATTATCACAATTATCGTAGTTGAAAGCCGCACGACGAACCACCCATCTACGATTAGCCAAAATAAGCAACAGTGAGAAGATTTACGAATGGATAAAGCTGACAGTATTGCTAATGAGACTTACTTGGCTATGTCCACGTCAAAATCTGGTTTTGTGAAAAGCACCTGGAGTTTATTCACGTCAGGGAATTTAACTGACAGGTTTGCATCAACAGAACGTAAATTACGATACCACAAGAAGTTTACTGAACGGTGTGGTCGCGAGCACCATAGTCTCTAGAGGAGTGGTGAACATAACAATCTCAGCAGAATCACTTGACTTCAGAAGATTCGCTGCAGGTCCGTTGCAGTGCTCAATCGATCGAATGCTGCTGACTGAAAGTACAATCATCACAGAGGAACACGGCAATATCAGTGTACATCGTGAGTGAGTTTGAAAAAGCACCATCGTACCTGCGAAGTTTTGCAATGCAAAAATGAGCGCGCCAAAGTTGAGACGCTCAGTCTTTGGATGCCGTGCATCAAACGCATCTGAAAATGATTTGGTGTAGTGTAAAGCACCTGATGACATTTCCACCAGCACTATGCCCTCCATGAGCCCTCAACGGAACTGAGTTGAAGAGCGATCCAGGTGATCAACGCGAGTACTCGACCAAAATAGACTTTCTGGGAGCTGTAGTGATCTCCGTAAAACGCGAGAAGGCGTTCTAGTTGACTGCAACGCCACACAGGTGCTTTGTACTTGCTCAATCATCAACGTGTAGTAGCAACCAAAGCTCCAACTAGCTACAGACAGTTTTCTGACAACCAACTGGGTTGGTGATCTCACCCGTCCATTTAATATATTTTTGGCAGCGATAACGAGAACAACAATGTGCCATCTGAGGAGTTTCGCTCTTGATGAAGCGCCGCACGCTGACCCGCACCAATAACCACTACAACACAAGACACCCAAGGTAAAAGCACTCGAAACCATGCAGCACGCAGACGCTCCAGCTCAGCAAACAGAGGTTCCAGTTTCTCCAGACGATGTGAACGTCGCCGCCATCAAGCCACACAAGACCTCAAGCAAGAAAAGCGAGTACCGGGCGCTCTGTTGCGGCAACTCGTGGCAGGATCTGCTAATCATCCCTCTGTGTCTCGCGGGAGTCTACGCTCTTCTCGGTGCACTCTTCGCACTGTGCACACGCTCAGTACTGCAGACAGACGACACCAACACGGCACTCTGGGTGTTCTTCGTCTTCTACGCGTTCTTTGTCTTCATGCTGGCATTGGTACTTGGAACCGTAGCGTACAACCGAAAGATGCTTAAGACCCACGAAGACGACGAGCTAGAAGATCTATAGCAGCGAGAGACTCCATGACTTCTCCTGTGCGCCTTCGATTGATAGATGCTGTTGCAACGTCCTGGACACTCTCTCGATTACTACTTGCTGGTAGGATACAGGACCAAAGTAATACTACCGCTTTTATTTGAGAAACCAATATCCGTGATCCATTACCTTGGTTGTCAGCTAGGACCTGGGCGGGCGTTGTTTGTTTTGTCTAGAATTTGTTTGCTGACGGTAATCCGGTGCATTCCCAGAAACTGCACTGACAGATACCACATTGTCGCCACGAATGAAAAGCTGCTTCACGTACTCACGTCGCGTTCCACCAGCACTCGCAAGTACTCGTCGATTGCGTCGTTGGTCTGCTGCAGAGAATACTCCATCACTCGCGGGGCGTTTATTCTCCCTCACTTCTCGCAGCAGTCTTTCATGAGTATTGAGTGGGATATATTCTTGAGTGACGTCCAGGAGAACCAGATTCATGTGCTTATCAAACGCCTTCAAAAACCCTGAACATGTTCCACGCACGCTATTAACGCGCCGAATGACAACGAAGACCCTCATTCGTTCAAGAAAGCAATGACGAAGAACTCGAAAAGGCCCTTCCAAGTAAGCATCTACCACCAAAACACCACGTCATAAATTCGATAAACACGCGTCAAGCAGAAAAACCATTTGCCAATTAATACCTGCTAGTTGCTCAAACAGCGACGGAGTAGCAGGTGCAGGAGCCTTCTTCACAACCGCCGCTTTGGCTTCAGCTGCTGATGGACTGGGCTTCTTTGGGCGTACGACGAGCGTCTGTCTATTCACGTCTGACTCTGGTAGCTATGAAGTTAAGAATGTAATAAGTCTCCAGTCCCATTCCCATTTCAACTCACAATCAGACGTACCAAGTGTCGACACTTTTGGATGTTGTCCAGTGGATAAGCAGTGTTCACCGGCAGCTTCAGCTGCTGTTTGGGTGTCTGAAGAGCCTTAAGAGCATCAAATCGAGCTGAGCGGAAGTCCTGAGGACTGTCTGTGCCCTTGGGCAGCTCGTACGCCTTGAAATCCCTCTGGTATGTTGCATTGGGGTATGATACTGGACTCGCTGTCGTTGCATCCTTTTCACACGTGGTGTCACTGAGATCTGGTGCTTCCCCATACTTCTTAAAGAGCTTTGCGCACAGTTGACGCTCGCGACCAGCGAATTTGCGCACGATCTCTGCGCTGTCGCAATGAATCAGTAGGAGAATGGGTCAGCTTTAGCAAGAGGGTCGCTAAGATATACCGACGCACATGTTGTGGTCATTTCTTGGATTGTGCTTAGCGTAGAAGGCGCGCAAGCGTTCCTCTACGAGCAAGGCATTCATCACTTTCCGTTCAAAGAGGCCTTTACTCTTTGTGGTGGTGTGGCGTACACGGGTTGACCTGTGAGCTTGAATTGTCGCTGCGTTTCTATTGGTTGCTTGTTCAACAAGAACCTACAGTGGTGAACAGTTGATATCTACCATGGCCGAGCAGCAGGTCGAGTCGCCGACGGCGCTGTCCAACGTGCGGAAGCTTAAGCTACAGTTATTCCACCGCCTACAGCGTCGCCACCGTGGCGCGTGGAAACGATACTGGGGATCGTTTCAGCTGTACCTGGCGGCGAAGCTTTCGCTTGAGGAGTTCCACGCGCTGGCCGAAGAGCTATTGGGACCCGACAAACGTGCGTACATCGCTGCTAATAGGTTGTGCTTTATATGCTAATTCGATGCCTGTTGATGTCTGGTTTGCAGCTCTGCACAATAAATTCGTGGTAGCGCTGTTGAGTACGGCACACCAGGAGGTGGGTGAAGGTGAGCTGCGACGGACTCCACAGCCACCCTCTGGACCGCAACTGCAGGGCCACAACGAAGAAGGAGGAGCAACAGCTGAGGTGAAGACAATAGTCAATGGCGGCCCCAGTAATAAGGACCCACTGCTACAAATTATCAAAGAGGAGGACGCCAAACACGGTAGGTGCGTCTGGTGCAGTTTGATGCCGCCTCAATGCAGTTGTTTAATGTATTGGGTGGAGATTCTGAGCAGCGCTCACAAGACACGCACGCAATACATGGACGCAAACGACCACACAGCAGTGTTGCACCTGCTGACGACGACACAGAGGAGTCCGGTGGGTGCGCTTAGAGTTGTCGGTGCTGGTAGTGGTTGCCAACCACTTGTTGCCAACCACTGGTTGGATTGATCTGTGCTAATTAACGGTGGGGTCGGATTCGTACTGATGTATACGCAGTAAATAAGCTCATGCACCTGGATCGAGATAAACCCCAGCACATACACGACCACCCAGACCACCACTCGGCAGAGCTGCTGATGGGGCTCGGCAAATGTGCGACAACCACGATTAGTCCGTCATCGCCATCTAGCAACAGAAACATCGAGTCGAGCGTACCGTCAGACAACGATCAGTAGCAACAGTTACTGCCGGGGCAGACAGTCCGTCAATTTCTTTCGGGCAAATGACGCTGCTCCGCATCGTCGACAGCATCCACTTCAACTGCGCTGTCGCCACTGGAAGCAGGTCCAGCCACCTCCGCACGAGAACACACATGGCCCTTTATTTTATCGCGTTTATATATTAGTGATCGCCTTTGTTGCCATAACGCCAAGAGCATAGCAGATAAGCTAAACACCTTCTAGTTGATAATAATAACAAAATTGGTTTGTATTATAGTGCAATTCAGTTGATAATGACAAAATTGTACAATGTACTTCAAAGTACGAATTTCTAAGTTAGAAATGCTAAAGTGCGAATCTAGAGAGAAACAAAAGGACGCCAAGCTTATCAGACCGGAACCGTTCAAGATCCCAGTCACCATGATGCACCAGCAATCGAACCCATCCGTGGCGCTGCCTACCACCGTGCGCTGGATCCCGGACGCCGAAGTTAGTGTGTGCTACGGATGCCAACTGCTGTTCGACTGGGTGCGCCGCAAACATCATTGCCGGTGAGTTGCGTTGATCGCTTTCTCTGTCCATTGCATCTCTTAACTAATTCGTTGTCTTTAGGTACTGCGGCCACGTGTTCTGCGAGCTGTGTACACCACAGCGCAGTCTCATCCGTGAAGACCAGATCCTCACCAACCCGGAGCGCAAGTATTTGGCGGTAAACTCACACAACCCGCAGCGTGTGTGTGATGATTGCCACGCGCGTCTGGAACCGGAACAAGAGGAGCTGCGTACGCAACGACTGCATACTGTGTGGTGGTTGATGGAGTCCTGGTTATTGACTGTAGCTTAACAGGTCGAACAATGAGCCACGCCGTGCAGCAGATGGAGGTGAAGGAGTCCGGACCTCAGAGGTTTTTCAACAGTCCCTACTCCTTCACACTGCGCGAGGAGATCCGCAAGGCCACGTATAGCGTCAAGAACTTTACGTTCCAAGGAGTCGTCAAGGACCAATCTATTCCTCTACCGCTGCTCACTCACGCCAAGGGCATCGCCGTATGAGTCTCGTTGATATTTTAAAGGAACGAATACGTAAGTCTCTAACCTATGGCCTTTGTTATTGCTGCAGTTCCTGACGGTGATCAAGATGGGCTTCGTGTTCACGGGACGCATGGGAACAGGTCTCGTGGTCGCTAGACTACCTGATGGGAGGTGGTCGGCCCCGTCGGCTATCGGCACTGCTGGAGTTGGCTGGGGCGCGCAGATAGGAGGCGAAATCACGGACTTTGTGATCATTCTCAACACGCAACGTGCGGTTGAGGCATTCTGCGCATCTGGACAAGTGAATCTGGGGGCGGAGTTGGGGATTTCTGCAGGACCTGTAGGTCGTGTGGCCTCTGGAGCGCTTGAAGCAAGTGCATCTATGGACGTGGCTCCATGCTACTCTTACTCGCACTCCAAAGGTCTTTATGCGGGCATCTCTCTCGAGGGTTCAGTGATCCTCTCAAGGCCAGATATTAATCGTTCGTTCTACGGCAAGGCGGTGACGGTCCCTGAGTTGTTGGGAGGTGTAGAGCCACCACCTGTGGCGGCTACACCGTTGTACGAAGCTATCCATGCGGCAATGGAAAGGTTTGTGGTCATCCACCTACTCAGTTGTTGGGAGATTCTGATAAATTTGTGTTTTATTTTTCAGCCCGGCGAATGGTGCCAATCGCGTTGCACGCAGCTCATCAGTCCCAGCTCAACACTACGAACCCACCGAGGCGCCAGCAGGTGAGTCTGCTGCGTCTCCACCTCCACCAGCTCCTCTTCCTGTTGCGTCGTCAGCTCCGATGGGCAGCTCGTTATTCAATAATGACGTCAAGCTATAAGCGTCAAAAGAGCGTGTCGAGGGTCATTCCAAGAGTAGACCAGGTTCAGAGAACTCAGCATTTAATTTACTCATGCGCGTGCAAGTGCGACAGCTCCTGTTGAAAAGACAAGGCGTTCCTGCAATGTCTTGTCTTGTCCATTTCAATTCATCGCTGCCTCTAGCGCTGCGAAAAACTGCTCCTGCATTTGTCGAGCCTCACGAGCTTTCTGTTAATCGCACACAAGGAAACGATCACACGTCAGTCATGTCATCCAGACATAAAAACACTAATTCCTCCAACCTCTGCCTGTTCCTGTTGCGCGGGAGTGAGCGTCGCTGCACTGACTACTGTAGTCGCATTCGCTAGGTCAGTACCATTGCCTGCAGTTCCGGATCCGCCAGCGTTCTCCATCTTGACATCGTCATCCGTTCCGATAGGGGAAGCTGCGTCAGCAGCCGCTGTATCGTCCGTTGACTCGTGTAGTTCTCCGTGTACGCGCTCTACCGCTTGCCTGGACTCGTCAATGGTGCGACGTATGTCCCTGGCAGCATCACGTCTCTCCTGTACCTGAGTCTTGAGCATCTGGATCACCGTCTCGCGCGCCTGATGCGGACGGAAGGCGTTGATGAGGTTGTGCATGTTGAGAAAGAGAAGCTCCATGTCGTCCAGCTTCGCACTAGGCAGCAACACAGTAAGCAGATGATCTACACTCCTGTTCGCAATGACCTGCACTCACTTGAACATGGCTGGTTTCTTGGTGAGGATGTCCACGAGCTCCACGAAGTTGGCGAGCAGAGAGCGGTTGATCCTGTAGTGCACAATATTAGTCTCCTTCACGTGCATAAGGTACTAAATATTGCACAAGCTACTTCTTCATCTCGGCCTTGTAATCCACAGGAGCACCATCGCCGTCCTCATCCTGGGGTGCGTACAGCTTTTTGCCCGGTTGGGGTAGCAGGTCGGGGACTACGTCCTGCGTGCTGTAGGGTGAGCCAAACATGTGGTAAGTGGGCTCCATGGGCTCGGGTGGTGCCGGTCCACTCTCCACACCGTCCGCATACAGAGTGAAGAACTTCGGCGGTGCCGGGAACTCGGACACGATCTCGGGCGCGGCTTCCTCCTGCTCGTCGGCCATGACAACAACAATTGACTTCGAAAGGGTGTTTAAAACACCGGGATTGGGTTAAATTCGGAATCATTTATCCACCAATCCAATCCAATCAGCCACTATGGAAGCCATCATAGATATTCTTTGTCTATCGCAGCTTCCAGACTGGAAGTTGCTCTTCGTGTGCCAATGCTCTCGGTACTCCGATTTCGTATGCGGCCGGCGGTCGTTCGTTCGGCAATGAAAATGCAGCATCGTGCTACATTCTCATCAACATCTTCTCCGGCTGAACCTCAGGGCTTTCGCCGTATTTGGAACGTGTACGCTTCGCTATTGGAAACCCACCCGCTGAGCACCAAGATCGTGACGGGTGGAGCCATTGCGGGGTTGGGCGACGTAGGGTGTCAGCTCGTGCTGGAAGCCGAAGACGGAGACGCCAAGATTGATGTCAAACGCACCGCCATCTTCACGTTCTTGGGCGGATTCTTGATCTCACCCGTTCTCCACGTATGGTACGGATTTCTGGGCTCGAGGCTGCCGGGGATCTCCACGGCTGCAGTTGCCAAGCGACTGGCACTAGATCAATTGGGTTTCGCACCCACGTTTCTGCCAATCATCTTGTCTTCGGTGTTGACACTCGAGGGGCACGCTGAGGATATCCCAGACAAGCTACGCGCTGACTGGTGGCCTCTCACGAAAGCCAATTGGGTCGTCTGGGTACCGGCACAGATTATAAACTTTCGATTCGTTCCGGGGTCTATGCAGGTGCTCTTTTCCAATGTGATGGGGCTTCTCTGGAACGCGTACCTGTCCTACGTGAGCCACGCTGAAGTTCCCAAGGCACTTCATGAAGAGGAGAAGGACATGGAGAAGAGTGCGCACTAGAGGTGCACCCCTTTAAAAGCCCTTTCAGTTATTGGAAGAGGAAATAGTAATTAGACTTCCGGTGGTCTAAGGTTTATTGTAGACTTTATGAGATGAAACTACTTCTCTTGAGGACTTCCGAAAGTGTTGTGCAGGGGTGAGGCCAAATGCTTTCGCGCTGACTGAACGGTTTTAGCCACGAACGATGATAAGCCCGTTGGCGGCGCAATTAGCTCACGAAAGCTACGCCGTCGATGATCTTGATCACTCTGAAAGGGGTTAGACGAGGAAAAATACGAGGCTGCCGGTGACAACCTAATGGTTGCGTTCGCAGACTCTTGCAGCTCGGTGACTGTGTTAGGCAGTTCCATCAAGTTGTTGAACAGGCCCGATCCGCGTCTTCCTGTGGCTTCCCTGGTGGGACGGATCGTCGTGCGCTTCTTCTGACCTTTTCGCTTTGCCATCGTATCGCTGGTATTGTTATTACTCAGTGGGACAACCTCATACTCACCACTGCGCTCGGAGGTTGCCAACTGCAGCTGAAGCCTCTCAACTTGCTCTTCTAGTGCGGCCTTGTCAACTGAAAGCGTCTTCAGTTCGAAATCCATTTGGACCAGATCAGCACGTAGACTGGCAATCACTTCGTCTTGGGCCTGTAGCTGTCGAGTCTCGAACCCAGCAGCACCAGTGACCGTGGCATCTAGTGCAGCTTTCAAGGTATCTCGCTCGTTCTGGAGATCCAAGACCTGCGCATGAGCCGCAGAAAGCTCCTCTTCCAGTCTGCGGCAATGCATTTGAGCTTTATCTAACGCCTTACGCCCCTCCACTCGACCTTGACTAGCACTGGTAACAGCAATCTGAAGAGCTTGTTTCTGTTGTTGCTGCTGCGCGAGAGAACGGAGTAGTTCATCGCGAGCTTCACGGTCATCATTGGCCTGCCGTTCGTCCTCTGCGCGCTGCGCCACCATCCGCGCACATTGCTTGAACAAGGCATCTCTCTCGACGCGCAGTCCACTTAGCTCACGTTCAAGAGCATAGTTTTTCTGCAGAAGAGCAAGTCGCTGATCTTCGGCTTTCTTGAGCTCTCTCATGTGAGCTTTCTCCTGGTTCTCCATATGAGCTGCTAGCACTTCGACGTCTTCCTGTAGTTGACGACAACGCTGTACGAGAGCTTCGTGGGTCTCATCCTCGTTGATGGTTTGTGGTTCTCTCTCGCCACGTTCATGGTCATTGTCATCGAGATTGTCCGTTGATTCCTCAAATTCAGGCGAGGTGGTTGCAGAAGACTCATTGAGTTCGATGAATTGCTTCTTTGCTGTAATGAGAGAGTCGAGGTCGAGGGAGTGGCCATTCCGCTGGTTAGAGGAAAGCAGCGTATCCTGGTGGTTCTGAGCCCATGTCCGTGATATGGAGAGGTCCATCCTGTTTCTTCTGAAAATGCAGTTAAGAAGCACAAAATGCACTTCAACTAGAAATACATCTCAGATGGGTACACAAAAATAGAACCCAAAAATAGAACCCGTAGCCACTTTCATATTAATGATCGAGCTCATAAGTAATGCCCAATTTGACCCTAACGTTAATGCAGTCGAGCCACTTCACGAGCCATGACTTGGATGTACGCTGCAGTATATGTATTGCTGTGATTCACTGAGCTCACGTCTACTGACTGCGACTTGTAGCTACTCGAATCGTACGTTCACGATTGCATCCACCAGTTACCCAAACTCCCAGCAGCCTCTGATGCCGCTGTGACGGGTGCCTGCAATGAAATCCCCACACGCTGCTCGTCGTACCATACCGTTTGCACCAATATGCTCAAGCAAGTGGTGTCACTGTTGTCGCTCTTATCTCCGAGACTGCGCAGACTTATCGGACAGGTGTGGGACCTTGCATCACTCAACGTGTTTGTGCTGCTTCAAGTGGCGAATTCCGCGCTACAGGAAGCACAGCAGCTTCGCGATCAGCTCGCGTTCATTGAGCGTTTCCATGCGGAAGGTCTACAACGACAGACTGCCCTTGTTCAACGGTATGAAGACGAACTAGCTCGACAGAGAGTGAGCGAACAGGGTCTGAGAGCTGAGTTACAGAAGGTTCGCCAGCGTGCCAACCGCCTTGCAGTGGAGAACGGACAGCTACATCTTGTCGTAAACCGGGTTCTGAATGCTCAAGACACAATGGAAGCAACTCGATACGATAGCTCAAATTCTACTGAGCAAATGGTCACGCAAGAGTCTAACTTCTGTGAAGACATCGCAGCCGTTGGAGACGCGGAGGAACGCGAGCTCTATGGGGTTGATGAAGACGCTCTGGCACGGATAGAAATTGCGCATCCCATTGAAAGCTACTCGATTGACTTCGAACAGCTCTTCCAGGCGCTATTCGAAGGAGAGGAAAGCAATATCCGCATACTAAACGAAATGGACCGATTTATCAATTCGACTGCCGTGGCCTTACTTTGGCGATATGGCTCAACGGAAGAAGAGCACCAGTTGATGCACCGAATGCTTAGTGCAAGCACCGTTGGTACACAAACTGAGGGAGCATTGCTTCAGAAGCCTCCTCATCTCAGTTCTCGAAGTGGAGACCTTTGGAATTCGGAAGATGGAGACAACGAGTCCGCCGATGATGACAGATATACTCGTGTACATATTCAAGGCCATCCATCGATCCAGAAGGAGCATGAGGACGAGGATAATCAACCTCAAGAACAGTCAGCGAACCACGAGATCCTGACAGTCACCAAACACCAGATAATCCCACCGACACTACGGGCACAACTAGACTCACGGCCTCGAGTTCAGCGTGTTCTAGAAAAGTCCCAGCTCAACTGCATTTTGCTTCGGTTATATCTTGAGAAACTCGAGTGTGACGCGCGGACTTTACGACGACAACGGGTGTTGAGTGCGCGAATATCTCGTCCTGTGGCTGACACGAATTCTTCTGATGACGGTGCAGTGTCTGCCGCAGTAGTCCGGACACCACTTCACCGATTCATGAAAGAGTTCTTCCTTGCACGCTACGAAGTGCCAGCACTGGCTGATTTCCACATGATGGAAATCGTCAAGAGCTGCTTCTACTATCAAGAACAGCTTAAGATCACACACCGTCGAGGAGCAACCGTCTTTGGCTCAACTACATTAGTTGACTGTCTTCCCGGAATGCCTGAAAAGCTTATTCATCTCATTCAGCACTATCAGAATCGCCGCCAACATCACGATCAGACAACGCTAACTGACCACTCGCTTCAAGAACTGCAACAACAGCAGCACTTTGATGCAGCTGACGTCCGTGTAGCACTTTTCAGCCGCCTTTGCGAGCTCGTACCTTTCGATGAATGTGGATCTACAATAGATTCCGCGATAGTTGGTGGGAATCTGTCGGCTTGTTTGCTGAATGCGGTCGTGGATGTGCTGGGTGACGTCTTAGAGCTAGATCCTTCCGTGTCATCTCTCGCTGCGGTGGAAGAAGTCCCGACTGAAGAAAACTGGGGGTTCCCACGTGGTCTAGCAAGTGAGTTATTAACGCAACATTTCCCGTTTGTTGATCAGGATATTCTAGAGGACACCAACGCTTGGCTTGCCCAACTGGCCCCTGTGCTACGGTCAGACTCAATAGAAGACGCTATATCAGCCGAGTGCATCGCCGTGGATGTCTTCCTCGCACTGTTTGCAACCACGTGGATCAAGTACGACCAACGACTTCAAAGTAAACTGCGCGAGAGTTTCCGACATCAACTGCAGTTGTCATCACCGTTTGCCAGAACGCAGTTGGCAGATGCAAAGGCTGCAGTCGATTACACGAGTAATGAAGGCCGAGAAGATTCGCAGCCCGACAACGAACTCATGAGTGGAAGACCAGGTAGCCGGATGAGTATCCGTCGCTCCAGCGCAATGCTCCCGACAGTGACACTAGGAGGAATAGCCATCGCAATGCATTCCTCACCACTTGAATTGCTCGTGCAGGCTTGGTCGATGCTTGAAGATGAAACGCTGTCGTCATTGGATATGGAAGAGCTTGAAAACACATTCCGAGGCTTGCTCGAAGCCAAGCAGCTCGATACCAAGCTCCGTCGCGGTCAATCCGTTAAAAAAGAGATTCCAGAGCCTACGGGGTCACTCGGTGGTGTGACAGAGAAAGAGTTCGTTTTTCACACGTTGCAGGTTCTTCGGCGACGGCGTAACAACCACGGACTGCGCACCAACAGCAGACGACCACCCCGGTTTGCAGCATACGGGAGTCATCTTCACGAAGCTCTAGGGTCGAACGAGATGTCGGTTCCTCTCAGTTCGCTTAAGCCAGGACTGAACAGCGACAGCCTTGCGTACGCTCTTAGTAAATAGCGACAAGCTGCACAAAGTCCTGCCAGTCCCTCTCAATACATGCACGAAAGCATTGTTAGTAAAATAGCAAGATTCGAACACAAAACAAACCAATTATTGACGAGATACTTGCAGTCTCCTTTTACTTCTTCGTCATTGATAGCTCCAACTCAAATGAAGTACATGCGATTCAGCACTTCCTTGCTCACTTTGGCGAACTTGAATTTCCCTCCGCTTGAGACTGTCGTTTCATTGCGAGCCGTGCGTTCCTGCAGAAAGTGGCGAGCATGTGCTGCAGCTTCATTGGCGTAGTAAACTGGCGTAACCACGGACACGGAATGCGTCGATCGAGCAAATGTGTACCCCAAATGGTACGTTAGCAGCTGCACGTCGTCCGCTGAAAGTTTGTTCTCGTCATACAGCACAGTGTAATGACACGGCCGACTTGTACCCTGCAATGCTGATCAGCGGAAGAGGGCCTTTCAGCACCGCGTTCTTGCCACCAAGCCTCATGTTAATCTTTAGACAGACATTAGCACAAAAGGCTGCATTGGCCTTCCGCAGATTCTCCGCCACAACGCACTGGCTTGCAATTCCTAGCACCGTGTCTGACATCCTCTTTACTTCTCCATAGTGGACAGAGTTTTCTTCCGGTATGATCACCAAAATCAACTGTGGAGAGCCCTCCTCGGTCTTTTCTAGCAGCTCACGCAAACAAAGCTCCATCAACTCGTTCACTTCCATGTCACGGTTATCTCTCTGGTGAATAACAACCGGTTTCTTGTTCTTAAACGGCATTCCGCGCTCGTCTCCAGCCTCGCACAGTTTGTCTTTGAACTTGAGGACTTCAGATGCTCGAGTCGTACCTAGAATGATCACGCCCCAGTTTCGGTCGGACACCCCACAGACAAATTTCTTGTTGTTCAGACTCCACTGTCCGTCGGATCGGTGCACAGACACGTTCTCATACTGCACGAAGGGTCTATCCATAACACGAGTTTGAACAGTTTGAAATCGTTGCTCCACGTTCAAACCAAATGCCCCCAGGTATGGGTCGTTCTCGAACCCAGCCTGGCGTACGTGTTTAAGGATTGCTTCTTGGCGAACCCGTGGAGGATGACTGGACAGCCGGGTGACTTCAGGTTGGTCCAGGTCATCAGAGCTCGAGAAGTGCTGTCCTGGGGCTACAGAGCAAGGCTCCACAGGCAGCCACGTCTCCATACCGGGGCGCTTACTGCCAACGTTGACCATCGGAATTGTCGGGTACTTGAGCTGGACATATCGTTTACTGAAATATGTTTTAATTAAAATATGCTCTCCTTTGTAATCCATCGTAGTCTGGTCAGCACCCAGTGCACTGACACCACAAATGGATCGCTGTCGAGCCGTCCGGTGTGTCGGAACCACTTCGACCTTGCGCAACGAACGCGCTAGCTTCTTCAGCTCAAGTTCGGACGGCGAACTCGCAGTGCCGCCATGACCAGATTCATCAACGATCCCGGTGAGTAAAAGAATCCAATGGTCTGGTTAATGTTCATCAGCACTTTGTTTTCTGCCACGTGAAGCGCTTGGTAATAACCCCAATAAATCTCTTTTCCACCACTTAACACACGCACGTCCTTCATGTTAAACAATTCTGACCCCACCGTGATAAAACGCTGCATTGCCAGATGGCGAACCACGACATCCAGAGCTTGGATCACCGGCAGAACATTCACACTTGGTCAGCGTAATATTCACTGAGCGTCGAAAAGTTAACAATCTCCACCATCTGCACCTTCACCATGAACGTACGGAAATTACCGGCACGGGCACTCGTGTTACCATCCTGAGAACTTGCAGAAGCTCGAGCGGCATCGACGTTGTCCGGGTCCACATTTACAAACTCCTTCCGAGTCCCACGACAACTTCGCAGGCGAATACAGAGCCGCCATGCCGTCATGAACCACTCGGACACCCTCAAACGATTCCTCGTACTGCTGCAGAGTAGCATTGATCACAACACGCACTAGCGAACGTGGCAGTGGACGTTCTGATCGCGGCTCGTGCTTTGGTGCGGAATTGGTCTCCTTTTCAGCGTCTGCACTTGCATCAGAGGCGCCATATCGGGCGTCTGCTGCGACGTCTCTAGAGCGCTCCACTGTCATGTGAAATTTGAAAATCTCACTTGGGGCCTTATCAACTGTAACTTTGAAGAAGTTGACATTAACCGGGGTAGCTCTGCCACAGCGAGCAACACCCGGCCGACTGCACATCTCGACTTAATTGAGCAGATCGGCGCCATCAGTGTTGACCTCAGGAGCACCGGCTCGGCCACTCCATTCTGCTTCGAGGAGAGGGTCAACGATTGGGTTACCGATCTGTTCGTTGCCATTGCCAGAGATAAAACCTGCGCCGGGTCCTTCTTCTCCACGAGATCCACTTCCACGACCCCCACCTCTACCTTGGCCGCGGTTGCGTGCGTCTCCACTACGACCTCCATCTCTGCGATGATCACCGCTTTCATAGCCTCTTTGTCGACCGCAGCTGCGGCCATCATGTCCGTGACTGCTATCTCCACCACCGCCACGGTCATGCAAAATACCATAGCCTCGATCATTTCGATCACCTCCTCCATCTTGCCGACGATCACTCCGACCGCCGCCATAGTCATAGCCACCTCGATGTCCTCTAGCAGACCTTCCACTGTAACTTCCTCGATCCTCTTGTCGGCCATATCTTCCTGCGTTGCCGTATCCTCGATTTTGGACGTCGTCGTGATCGTATCCTCCGTACCCGTGCCGCGAGGTTACCGCTTCATACCCAGACGAACCGCCATAACTCCTGTGATCTCTGTAGCTGCCGTATCCTCGGTCTTGGACGCTTTTACTTCGATCATGGCCGTATCCCCTATAACCATAGCCCGAGGCGCCTCCTTCATACCCAAACGACTGCGAGGAACCGCCATAATCCGCATAGCCGTTGCTGTTGTGAGAACGACTGCGGTCATCATAGCCGCCACTACCGTAACGCGAGCTGGAGCTCTCGTAGATGTTCTCCACTCGGGTATAATCGTAGTCTCGAGCGTTGTAGCTGCCGCCCATGTTGTTGCTCATGGCTGCCTGGGCTCGCTGCAAATTTGAGAATGAGTCCACGTTTGCACATGTCTACTCTGTAAAGAAAATTAATGCTACCGTTAGAGCGCAGTCGTTCAATACTGAACACTACCGTTAACAAGTTGATGGGAAGGTCTCAGAGGAGGCCAATACCAACAAGCAACAATCTGTGAAACACCTGCGAAGGAAGCACCTCTTTTAACGGACTAAGTGGCCAGAGGATAGCAAGTTTTCGGGATCTTCTCTTGGGAAGTGTTAACTAGATACTTATTGATCTCATCGAGGTCACACCAACCGTTCAATGTGAGCAGAATGCCAGCCGCGGTGCATCCATTTGCTCGTCTTCGGCCATCAATATGAATAGGCCAGCCGCAGTAAACCTTACCTCGTCAGAGTGTAAGATATCGACGCCCAGATCGCGCTCCCAGCAGCTTCCTGCACGGTGACTGAAACTTAGACGACGTTCCAACCTTGGCAAACGATTGCTTGCTTATTCCCTCATGATTGCAGAATAGTCTCAGTGAAGGAACAACCGAATCTACCTCTTAGCTGCAGCGACGTCGAGCGGGTTCCTCTTGTAGATTCAGTGTGATTCCGATACGGGCATTTTGGTGGATAATGGGTAGAGAGCTCGTCATCAGGTCCCGGAAGACTTTGGCAGCAGCTGCATGTGAACGAAGCACGTTTTGTGAGCCACAATGTACGCGAAATTATCAGACTTTTCAGCCCAGAAGCTCCTGTAGCGCTAGCGTAGCCGGCCGTTGTGAATATCAGCGGCTCGTTGAATGTCGTCCACATGTCTTCTTTATCGCTCAGTTCGTAAAGCATGAGTGCCGCGTACTCTTCGTAGTGATCGACAATGTCGGGAGTTCAACCAGAGGAGATGATTCGGTGTGTAGCTCGAGTGGCAGATCCCAAAGGCGCACTGCACAATGTTGTTGCCGTTGAGCTCGTCTACTACATCAGCTTATATCGTGTTTCAGCGCAAGGCCGTGGGGACAGGAAAAAGGTGCCGACGTTGCCAACGCCTTCTACCATCGCCATCGATACTCAGACCAAACGTTTGCAGCCAACCGGTGTCTACAGCAGAAAATTGCAGAAATTCTGCCTGGACAAACAGAGAAGTCGGTACTTTTTTAAAAGTACTTTTTTAGAGGTTAACTATTTTAGTATAAGTAGTATTTCTATAAATACTATGTAATAGTTTAAAGCAAATGAAAAAATGAAAATTTGTTTTAAACTGCAAGAGATGCGGAAAGTCACTGGATCTTGTGCAGCCGCTGCGGCCGGAGATACTATCCTCTGTGCCTTTCTCGGGCATCGCCAGCTCTTCGCCGCAACACCCACCAAAACTGTCACTACTGAAGACTCTTGTCAACGCCGACGAACACGGATGATCACAGCGACATGTTGCCCACCATAAACCTGTTCGCTCTCGCCCTAGAGGCGAAAAAGGGGGCCCTAAGATAACGGCTCGCGTTAAAGCAACTTCGGTTTGAGCACCTTCAGCACCTTTGAGCACCTTGGGCACCTTCTGACATTGAAGTGCGCACCTTCCAGCACCTTTGAGCACCTTCTGTTGGGCACCTTTGAGCAACTTTGAGCACCTTCGATGAGCTGCTGTATTTATTACTCGAATATTTGCAGTGCAAATTTGCACTAGAACGTGTCGAGCTAGTAGCCGGAGAAGCCCCGGGCTACTCTGAAACTGATAACCAACACTGCCAAGACAATAGGGGAGGCAGACTACTGCTAAATTCAATGGGAGTTCTAGTTCGTTGTAAAATTGTGACAGGCTAATGTCACACAGTCGCCACCGTGACACCACGGTGGCCAATCAGAACGCAGAATAGCTTTACTGGTTGGCGCGGTCCGATGTGTCGAGACCGCGCCGTTAAGAATCAATCTCAGAGTCTTATTTGCCTGCTTCCTATCGCTACAGTGTACACTTGGTAACGGGTTGTCTTAAGCCCGTTACACCTGGTAACACTTTTTTTTAATCCGTCCAACGCCCGAGAGGAACGATACGTCGATGAACGACACATCCAAGATGACCAGCACGTCCCTGGAATACGCCAGTTTCCCCCATCTCTCGTCAATTGAGTTGGAGACGCTACACCGCCTCGCCGCCGCGTCTGGCGAGGCCGTCGTCTAGACGTTGCTGACAGCCGGTTCGGAAGCCCAACAACGCATGGCCGCTCAAGCTCAAGGAGTTCATGGCGCGTGAACTCGCAGACCTTCGTCAGCGAGTGTCGACTCCCACGCCGTCCAAGAACAAGACCAATAACGTCAAGCTCGATGTCTCGCCTTACAGCGGTCAAGGCGACGGTCGCCTTCACTTGAACCGTTGGTTTTGCGAGGTGGACATCGCGATTAAAGCTCGGCAGCTATCTACCGAGCCCGCGCGCACGCGTTTCTTGCTCTCCAAACTGACGGGCAAGGCGAAGGAATTGGCGCTCGGCAAGCTCGTTGCCGACGCTAGCTGCTTCCCAACCATGGCATCCATGAAGGCCGACTTGCGGCTCGCGTTCGAGCCGCCCCAAGACGAGCGCGTTCAACGATCGGCTTTCCTCTCGCTCACGCAGGGACGCATGTCCATGCTCGAGTACATCCAGCGCGCACGACAGCTCATCTCGTGCATTACGACGTACCCTGTGGTCATGGCGACCCAAGTCCATGTCTTCGTCTAGGGCATGGGCGCTGGATATCAGCGCTTCTACTAAAAACTTGACACGGAAGACTTTGTCCACGCTGGAAGAGGCCTTCGCGGTCGCCTTGCCGAAGACTACAGTTTGACAGCGTCGCAAGCGTTCGACGTTTCTCGGGCCTTGGCGCCAGAACCGGAGCCGGAACCGATGGAGATTGACGCTATTCAGCAGTACGGTGATCGCCGTGGGACAACATCATCCACTCCACGGCCACGATCATTGACGCGCGGTTTGCGTCCGCTGCAATGTTTTCGCTGTAAGAAACCTGGTCGTCGCGCGGCGGTGTGCCGCGCTCCAGCGCCCGTAGTGGCGAACGTCACGGCCGAGACCGACGTCGCCGTTGCTGGCCAAGCAAAAAACGGCGACAACCAGTAGGTGCGGGGCGCCCTAGTGGCCGCAAAAGGAGTGAAGGTTCTATGGTGGCAGAACCTCCTCCAAGCCCTCCGGTGCTTCGTGCACACCTGTTTGCCACCACCTCCGGCAGCGACTCGAGACTGATTGTGCTCAGTCTCCGTGTCGACGGGGCGACGCGCCCTGTCCGCGCGCTGCTGGATTCAGGCGCGACGATCAACTTCGTCCGCGCCGAAAGTTTGTCGGTGTTGCCGGCGGACACGTGCGTACGTGAAGGCCCGGGCCACATGATTGTGAAGTATGCAGACGGCAAGCCGCGGCGGCTGCCGCGACGCTCCGTCTCCTTCCCGTACGAGTTCGACGAATTCCATGGATCGGACGACTTTCTGGTGATCGAGCTGAGTGGTTCCTTCGACTGCGTATTTGGCATCCCATGGCTCGCTCGTCACCAGCCCAACATAGACTGGCTGACCCGAACTGTCCACCCGCGCGACATCGACGTGAACGCTGGGTTGGCGTTCCTGAGCGGAACGCCCACCCATTGACCACATGTTGCAGTCATGGACCCCGACTTCATGACCACTGCTGTTTCCGGGAGAGCGATGGCCCTCCGTGTGCAGCGTTTGAACGCGCAACTTGTGCCAGTCCTGAGCAGGAGCCTCAGGACATCATGGACGTGGTCGAGCATGGGCTCCCACTTCCCGACGAGCAGTGGCTCTCAAGGGATGATGCGGTTGAGCGTAGATTCCTACCGACGGTTGAGCATGAGTTCCTGCATGTGATCGAGCGTAAGCTTCCCGAAGATGAAGAAGTATCCGTGGTTGAGCGTGGTCTCCCACTTGCGGTCGAGAACGAGCCCCCGCGTGTGGTCGAGCGGGAGCTCCCAGGTGCAGCAAGAGTGGTCGAGCATGGTCTCCCACAAGCGGTCGAGCGTGTGTTCCCGCGTGTGCTCGAGCGGGAGCTCCCTGACGAAGTTGATGCGGTTGAGTCGAAGAACCCACATCCGGACGACATGATCGAGCGTGGGCTCTCATCGTCTGTCACGGAAGACGCTCCGCGACCGGTTCGTCGTCGCGGTCGACACAACCCGCGACGACCTCATACACCGTCCGAGTGTTCATCGGCGACTGAGACTGAAGTGATCTCCGTCTTGATAGGCGACGACGACGACACCGTTGCATGCGTGCGAGAAATCGAGGTCGCATGTCCTCCGTGCGACGCCGCGTCCATCACGCACCTCCCTGGTCTCTCGTGGAAACACTTCCTCCGTGACGTGAATCGCGGAGAAGTCGTGCAAGTCTGCATGGTTGTCCCCGTACCCACTGACTCAGTGGCGACGGTCGAGGTGGACGCTGAAGCTTCAGCGTCAGACGCGCGAACTCGCCCGAAGCAAGCCAAACCGAAAACAGCCCGCGATGGTCGGTACGCAGCCCAGTCGTTGCTGGCTCTCGAGACGTCCGGCAACCCGTCGCCCCGCTCGTCCGTAAGTTCCTCGAGATCGTCCCGGATAAGGTCCCCGCCGTACTTCCCCCTGATCGTGGGGTTCGGCATGAGATTGACCTCACGCCCGGGTGCCAAGTACTGTGTCACGCGACAAAAAATGGCCGCTTCCGCGAGACCAGACGGAAGCCATCGATGCTTTCTTCGAGAGCCGCCGCCAAGCAGGGCACGTCCGTGAAAGCGTGTCCCCACACTCCAGTCCGACATTCTGTGTGAAGAAGGCCACGGGTGGGTGGCGCATCGTGCACGCCTTCAACCAGCTCAATGATGCCACGATCCCAGCGCAAACTCCAATCCCGCGTAAGGCCATGGTGTTGGACACCATGTCTGGTAGTACCCAGTACAGCGCGATCGACTTGATGGACGGCTTCTATCAAATCTTGATGTGCGAAGACGACGTGTCGCTGACTGCCGTCCGTACGCCCAGTGGAATGCTGTGGGAATGGCTTGTGATGCCGCGGGGGTTGAAGAACGCCCTTGCTACCTTCAACAGGATGGTCTCCAACCTCCTCCGCCCCTTCCGCAGGCTCGTGCCGAGTTACTTCGATGACATCTTTGTCCACAGTCGTGCCGAGGACGGCATGACCGACGTCGAGATTCATCTCCAACACCTGCGGCAGGTGTTCCAAGTGATGCGGGACAACAAACTGTATACCAACCTGAGGAAGCGCATCTTCTGTACTCCCGAGATCCCGGTACTCGGCAGCTATGTCAGCATGGACGGTGTCTGTGCTGACCCGGAGAAGATCGAAGCCATGTGCACCTGGCCGACGCCTCAGGACCAGAAACAACTCCGGCAATGGTTGGGACTCGCAACGTATCTCCACAATTACTCGAAGAACTTCGCGTCGACTGTCCCTCCGTTGTCATATTTTACTAGTAGCGACCATCCCACTTGTGGGGGTCATGTAAAGTGCTACTGATGGCTCGGTACTTGTATCGATTTACTAGTAACGACTATCCCACCGCATTGGGGGTGCAGACGTCACGTGGTCATGGCGTCCGGAGCACCAGGCTCTCGCGTCGTCCTGACTACGATCCCCGCGCGCAATGGGCCGCCACGCTGTTGGTAACGACGACGACGAAGACGAATGCGCCGTGTGTCTTGCAGAAGGATTCGCCGCAGTGGAGATTGCGGCGACCAGTCCGCTTCGGGATGCGATCGCCACCGCATATGAGCACGATGTGGCGTGCTCCGAGATGATCCAGTACTTGAGGGCGCCGTCGGATTCAGCGCGGCGACGGTTGACCCCGCGGAGCCGCTCTCGCGTTGACCGATACGCCATGGACGGCGACTTGCTGACATACTGCGTCGACCGCGCTGACATTCCACGCGTCGTCGTCCCGCTGGACGATGACCTTCGGGCTCGTATCATCCACGAGTTGCACGATAGTCCAAGTGCGGGACACCTTGATCGCGAGAAGACCTTCGCGACTCTCTCTCGGGACTTCTACTGGCCCCATATGTACAAGTGGGTGCGTAAGTGGGTACGCTCCTGTGAAGCGTGCCAGCGAGTCAAACCGGCGTCAAAGCAAGCTCCGCTTCGACCTCTACCCGTCGCACGTGGCGCGTGGGACTCCGTGAGCATGGTCGTCTTCGGGCTAACTTGCGATGCAAAAGATCGCACTGGTATCCTCGTCTTCGTCGACAGATTCAGCAAGATGGGCCGTTATACTCTGGTTGCCCCCTCGATCACCGCGGTACAGACGGCCTCGATCTTTGTCGACACTGTTTATCGGCATCACGGCTTGCCGACCTCGATCGTGTCTGACTGCGATCTCCGCTTCACTGCGGCTTTCTGGTCCAAGCTCTTCAAGCCTCTTGGCACGCGGTTGTTGATGTCCACCGCGGCTCACCCTAAGACGGACGGGCAGACAGAACGTGTCAATCGGGTTCTCGAAGACGTTTTGCGCAGCTACGCAACGTCCTTCACGTCGTGGAGCTCCTTCTTACCAATGGTCGATTTTGCGCTCAACAACGCTGAGCACGGGTCCAAAGGGCATCACTCCTTTCTACGTAAATTACGGTCGGCACCCTCGGGTCCCAGCGCTCCTTGGTGTCGAGCGCTCCGTGTCTCCGACCAGTACTGGTGACTCCGCTGCTGATGGTATACCGGTCGCGGCTCCCTCCTCGACTCACGACACGCCCTCCAGCTTGAACACTTGCGGTGGTGATGGTGGACGCAAAGCTGTCGGTCGTGAGAGTGCTCACGACGCTTTTTTGGCGATGTTTAACGGAGTGACGACTCGTACCGCGGCGAAATCTGCAGCACAAGGGATGCGCACGCGCGCTGCCACGCGGGCAGCGGCCCCATTGGCATCCGGCTCTCCATCTCCCAGTATCGTCACGAGGGCGACATCAACGCTTACCGCGAGCTCCACACAACAGAGACGCACCGCTTCGACAGCGGCGCCACGCGCGATCGCGAACTGGACGACTCGGACGCTGATCGACCCCGGACGCCAGCATCAACCTAGATCTGGTAGCATGCGGGTGGACGCGGCCGAGCCCACCGCGTCTCCTCTCAGCAGTTTTGAACCAATCCGGAGCCACAGCAGCGCGACGCTGCGGCTGTTCACGACTTTGTTCGGAAACGCGAGTTTTTTTTTCGGTAACTCGCTATGTTCGTGATGCCATCGCGTCTTCTGTCGATCGACAGAAACAATATACTGACCAGCGCGGACTCAAGAATTTGGAGAAATTGGCTGTGGGCGATCGGATTTTATCATCGACGGCTGGAATTCAACCGTCTTTAGTGACGAATTTGGGCACGAGCAAGCTCGCGCCTCGATACATCGGCCCATTTAAAGTGTCAAAGGTATTAGGCGATGCTTACACACGGCAACTCCCTACGGCTCTCCGGCTACACCCTACCTTCTACGTGGGACGTCTGCGTCGATACCACCCTGCCGTTATCCCCAGCGACACTGGTTCCACGCGCCAGCGTCCCAGCAATCCACTCGGTGACGTAGCTCCGCATTCTCCTGCTCCAGCTGGTCCACGCGACGAAGAAGGCGACTCAGAAGCTGCGCACTCGCAGCCTCCTCTCCACGGGTGCGATCCACGGTTCCAGCGCGACGGTCCCGCTCCTCGTGTCATCGTGCGGGTAACGAGCGCCATGTCGTGGAGGAGATCCTCCAACACGACGATGATCGCGTTTCTTCACTCCGAAGTCACGGCGTTCATCACCGTGACGGTGACGTCCCTCCACATCGCCAGTATCTGGTTCGTTGGCTCGGCCCAATGCCGGATAGTTGGGAGCCACGCGGTTCTTCGCGCCGACGTTCCGGACTTCGTGGAGGCGTACGAGGCAAGCCTCGTACCGTCGATGGCTGCCTCTGCGGACAGCCGCGCCTAGCCTCGTCAAGGGCTCGTTCGTCCCGGCCGATCACATCACGCTCCACTCCAGTTATGGGTATCGCTTCGATGTAACGTTGCCACTCAGTAGTACTGGGTCGCGGGAGGTTGCTCCCGCGACAGCGCGGACATCCATCCACGAAGTGCGCGAAACAGCACTGGCGATCCAAGTCGTACGAGAGCCAGCAGATCTGGTCTGCCAGCGCGCTGACGGAAAGTCGCTCGTTAGCTTCCTCGCGACTCTTCAGCATACGCTCAAACGCAGCTCCGCCTTCCTTGTTCCAGCGACTCACGAACGCGGTCCACGCCTTGTCAAGGGACCTGGTGGTCACGGTACGGGTCACCGTGGCGGGCTTACCACGAGTCGCACGGAGTCGCTCGAACAAGCTGCGCATCTCGTCCGGACTGCGCGCGTCCACGATGGCGCTGCAAACGTGCTGCGCCCAAGCCTCCAGAGTCTCATCGTACGTGCTGGTGTCGTTGTGCTGCTCGCTCATCGATGTTTCTCCAAATGTCGAATGCGGTGTGCTTCTCGTCTCAAGTGGGGAATGGTGTGACAGGCTAATGTCACACAGTCGCCACCGTGACACCACGGTGGCCAATCAAAACGCAGAATAGCTTTACTGGTTGGCGCGGTCCGATGTGTCGAGACCGCGCCGTTAAGAATCAATCTCAGAGTCTTATTTGCCTGCTTCCTATCGCTACAGTGTACGCTTGGTAACGGGTTGGCTTAAGCCCGTTACACAAAACTACATCTAGCTCCTAAATGCAAACCTCTTATACATGCAAGAATAGTCACACAACAGCAACGCCCTTGGCATTTTGTGTAATGTGAGCTAGCCAAGGCAGGAAGCCCATTCGACGCGCTGGCGACTTCGTCATAACCAAAAACCGTACACTAAACACTGGCTGCCGTACGAGCTGCTGCCTCGAAGTGTTGGCTGCTTTTCTTGTTGATAGTCTGGGCCAAAGTCCCAACACTAAAGTCTGCGTCGCCAACGTGATCTGCTTTATCGCATCGCACAAAGTTTGCCACAAGAGGCAAAGTCGCATAGCAGCAACGAGTTCGGGCTCTATTCTCTTCTTCAGCTTGAACGAGCTATTGCCGCTGACATGGCTGTAAGCCAAAGCAATGCACAGGATACCTCAACTAACTCCGTCGGGCAGCGGTGGGTATAGTAATGGTTCTTCCACCGCCGCCGCAAAGAAGGTTTAGTCAGTTTTCTTGGCCAGCGAGCAGTGACGAACTCCGTTTTCACCTTTGTTTTCGGTTGGTGAATTGCTCTTTTCGTTGTCACGTATCTGCCACCGCTCAAGAAGCCGCCGTGTATAAGTTTGCCACGTAGCCCTTAGCAATTGGAGATTGGACTCGATTCCAAGCGGGTCGTATAGTACCAAAGAGGCATCGTGTTTTTTTTTTCTGTGGAGCTAACAATCTGGATACACCATTGCCTGTATGATCTTTGGTACGCGTATTTCTCCATTGAGGCCGCTGGGAACGCAAAAATTTCTCCCTCGACATGAACTGGGTCTACAACTTAGATCTCTGTGATGAGAGAAAACGTGCTGTAGGGCACAGTTCATTACCGAGTCGGTCAGCCTGGCGTCGTCTGCAATACTGCCGACCGCATCACATAGCTGGAGGAAACCACCTCTCCCCGTTGCGCCCGCTCTAATTGGAAACTTCCGCGGAAGTTACGACTCAGAGAAAAATTGCGCAACTTTTCGGGCCATTTCAGGTATAGTGGGTGTTGTGGAAACGTCAAGAAACGGAACTTCAGCTGAAAGGTACGTTGTCCAATCTCGGTTGATCCATGTTAGATCGTCTTGATAACGGTTGATCACTTCGCGTGCAGAATAGATCTGCTTCACAACATCGGTGTACCTCCTGCATGCATTAGTATACACCATAGTTAGTTGAACATTAAGATGGTTATAGCAACAGAATGTACCTCGTAAATTTGTCCTCAGACGCCAGCATGGCGACAGGAGCAGCCTGACAAGAATCCGAAACCATGTCAACCACCACACGCTTAGCCACGTTGCCGTTTGTGCCCTTTTCCGTCTCTGCGTGGGATTCAACCCAAGTGGTTAGGGCACAATTGATGCTAGCAAGAATACCTTGTGGAACTAGATGATAGTGCGATGCCGGAGGTATCATCTGTACTACACGTGGTCGTCGCGAATGCCAACACTTTTCAGAAAACAGCACCGGAAAGCGATCGATAATCTCACCGACACGCCCCTTATCTGGAATGCACTTTATCCTTAAAAGTAGCTCTTCAACATCAATAGGGCAGTCAGACGCAACGCGGATATAGGTTCGGCGTCCCTGCATCTGCTTTGCTCCACTTATTGTTGAAACAGCTCGGCCCGGTGAGTGCAGCTTGATGCAGTCAACAGACGCACATGGTTCCCGACGTACACGGACAGCTTCTTGACCATTCTTGCAGGAATTTCTCACTGGAAGCTGTGCAACAGCTGGCCGGCTTGAGTTATCTGAGCTGCCAGAAAGAGATGCACTGTTTGACGTATCTGCGACTTCTGACACAGCTTCGCCACACATTTCGTTGTCTAGGTCGTCGTTGGACATAGCATCGTCATCACTTAGGTCTCCACAATCGAGTTCGTCATCTGAATCATAATTTGCTTCGTCAACTTCGTCTTTCAACCCCCATTTCTGCTTGAAGGTCTCTACTACGCATCGCAACTCCGAAAATCGGGCATAAAACTCGTGCGACGGGAGACGCTGCATTGCGTCGATAAGTGGTAGCAGCTCGGCTTGTATTACGTTGTACTTTTCGCAGTTGGACATTAAATGATGAGTGCAATGTTCACCACGCTTCAACTTAACGTACGCGATACTATGATTGACAGACTCTAATCGAATTACAGGATTTTCTGTGTGTTTCACCTCACCGACCGACGCCAATTTGCGAATCGTTGAATCGAGAACAGACCCAACCTGCTCAGCACCTCTCATTGACCAGCGGGTCTGAAGTTGCGCAGCTTGGAACAATGAAATCTGCTGGTAGTGCATGACGTTGAATGTGTGCTGACACAGCAACTGTGTTGACACATAAAACAAGCAGTTGCACGTGCACGGTGCTGCTTTCCTCCACGTCATGATGAATTTCTTACCAGAAGACGAAGCGTAGTGAAATAGATCTCCAGATACATTACGCCACATCCACGATTTTCCGTTGCTGACATGGCGATTCCACTGCCGTTGCACGCGTTTGAAGCAATACGAATTCAATACTTTAGCCCCCCCCTAATGGCTTCGAAAATTCGTCAGTATCGTTGACATGCAAATAATGGGTTCCAACACAATGGACCAGATCACGTAGAACGCAGGCCTGCTGCTGGAAGACGACTCGCAAGCACTTATCCATACTTGTTTTTTTTTTGCCTATGAGACGCTTGTATTGGTTCCAAGATGCTTCAATTCTATTTGTTGTATTGTTTCCAGCTGAAAATCTCTTGGCACTTACATAACTGCTCCATTGATTGCTACACGAATCCCAACAGCGCAAGAAATATTCACCAAAGGGCTTGGAGATATTGCGCACCCGCTTCATAAACTCCGCTCGACGTCCACAATAGCGTTGGTGAGACGGCGCATGAATCATATCTCGAAAAGGTCGTTCAACCTCTGATCTTTGTGATAGTGGCACAAATTATTTACGGCTGCCAAGGATTCGACGAACGTAGCGGAGAGCATGAAACTGGCAAAGGAAAATCTATCGCACAACATGTCAAACCATGGGCCTTGTAGTTAGAGGTACGAGTACTTTTTCAATCATAGTGAAGCTTACCTCTGCATTTGGAAACGCAGTTTTTAGTGCGGACATTTCCGTAAAATCTTTATCAATCACCAGCGATTCTACGTTCACCCACGACAGGTTCTTGTCCTTGAAAAACTTGAGAACAGCCATAAGAGTATTCTTCTGCTGGTTAACGCACAAAAAATCAAGCACGGAGACACCCCTACCAGTCGGAACGGTGACAACCAAGCTTACTGTATCACATACGCATTAATTAGGCCAACGCAAACAGAAACGAAAGTTGCGCAACTTTCATACATTCCGAGGTAATAACCGATGTTATTTCTATTATGTATCCAGTCCAGCACGAGGTAGTCGCCCCATAACTTGAATACCTTTTTTTGGGCAGCGCTTTGCACGACAATACCGGAGGTAAGATTCATGACGTCTTAAATGATAAGACAGCTATTTTCTTTCTCTGCCCCAAAGTCAGTCACGAGATCCTTCAATCGATCTTCTGTCGTCTAGGATCCAAGGTGAGAGCTGATCACGTTTCGAATTTGCTGTGGTGTGAACGGCATGTCTTCAAAAACAGAATGTTAAAATCGATATGATCCTTAATTTACAGAAACGTACCCATTTTCCTCGAGATATAGTCAGCAACTTGCTTCATGGGTGTATTAGTTTCCCTGAATGCGTCGAGCTGTTCAAGGAGGGTCTCGCCAATAATCTCGTTGCAATTCTGGAGCGTAGCGTCAAGCGCTTTATTTAGGTAGTGACAATGACATCTCTTCTGTGTGCACAACCCTCGAGTAGAAAAACTACATGGTTGGAACGTTTGGACGAAAGTACCTCGTTCACAATCTTGACAACCCATTTTGTGTTATCGGCGGAGGAACGAACTACAACTGCTCGAAATTTGGCAATGTATCCACGAAAGCGATCCGTGCGAGCAATTCTCTTGCCCTTTCCTCGGGATTTCTGCCGGCACCCGAGCTTGTAGACATACCGTTTGAAGGCATAGCCATAGGTGATGTCCTTGTCGGGTTGTCCAACTACATTGGAGCTGTCATTATCATCGAGCGTCTTCAACGCTGAGCCCGTCGTAACCGGGTGCTCCCTTGACTCAACTCCTCTAATCCGTGATACCTCCGAAATAAAATAGTCGGCGTTCGCCCGGAGCTGCTGACCCGTCGAATTCGCTGCGGCGGCAGAAGCAGCTGCGACAGACTTAACTTCTATCTCGAGGTGGTCAGCATCCTCACTGGGTTTGGTAATCGCATTCCACCAGCGTTCAGATCCCAGAGTCTCCCACGCCGAGTTCTTCGTTACGGGATGGCCATCGGTGCCATTTCCAGCGCTTGAGGTGCTAGCAGCTGAGTTCACCGCGCTCTGTCCCGTGCCAGTAGTGTGTCCAGGCTTGGCCCACTCGCTCAAAACGTCATCTTCAATTCTAGGGGCCAGCTGAGGACGAGCTTCGGGACCTCTAGTCGTTACAGCTGAGTCCTTCACCACAGCCTCGCTTCTTACCGTCATTACGACGTTTGGTCCTTCCACAGTCGAGTTCGTGTTGGGCCCAAAAACGTCGCCGACGCTGTCAAACTTTGTCCTATGACAGAGGACCGCTTGGTTATCATGTAGCGCAGGTGTAGAGTCAGCTTGGACGTCTTCTTGATGGAACGCCGAGTTCCGAATCGGGTCACCCCTAGTGTGCAGATTACTCCGGCGCCATCGCGATGCTTGCACGCTTCGTCAGCCTCCACCTTGGCATCGATCCGCTCCCAGCGCTTAGCCCATGTCAACTCTCGCTGGTCACCCCATGGAGCTAGTCGTTTCTCAACCGCCGTCAGAATAGGATATTCCCGCCTTTCGACAGCTGGCGGCTGGTGTGACAACCATTCTTCGTACAGTCGTTGTTCTTTCTGCAGCAAATCTTTGTCCATCGCTGTCTCATATGCCAACACCTGCCAGTCGCGGTACTTTGCTGAGCTCACGCGAACGTATCCTTCATTGGGCAGAACTCCATGTGGATGCCACTTTATCACATAAAAATGAGGTGGACACCAGACCGATTTGGACTGTACGTTCGTAATCAGTACCTGAGTTGGCCTTCCTCAACGATTGAAAATCACCGTGGGGATCCAGCCTTTCGTCCGTCGCACCCACAATTCATGAGTCGACTCGCTTGGTTGTCTCTTAGGCAGTCTGAACTCAGTGGTCATTCTACTATTGATCGTCAATCCGTCGAGTGGCCCGCATGGGATATTTGGTCCCAATTCTGCTGCGGTCGGCGCATTACTCGATCGATGAGCGGGATCACCACCTCATCGGGCAGCTTGACCGACGAGTTGTATAGGTCGAGTCGGATCCCAGCTGGAATCATGAAATCCGTGCCGAGTATCAGGTCAACTCCAGCATGATGGGGCATAATCCACACTTCGAATTCGTATGCCACTTCCCAGCCGAGTGTCACCTTCACGATCGCTCGTGAGGTTGTCATCACTCTGTCCTTACTGATTCCTTGTAAATCGATACGCTTATCTCGGCTGGCCACTCTCTTGAGTCTCAATTTCCTCGCAAAGTACTCGCCTATCGCCAAGACATTTGCCCCAGTGTCTAGCAAGATTTTCGTCCTTCGATCGTTCACAGCTCCCATCACGAGAGCTCTCGTTCTAACTCGGCGATCAAACGTCTGCGCTGACCACCATCCCAGCCGTTCTCCTGGAAGCAGCTTCATGATTCTGGTACGGTGCGCAGACTTGGTTGACCGCTGAGTCGTACTTGCAATAGCTCGGTAGTTTTTCTTCAACTCACCAAGCTCACGTTCAATACTATCGATTTCACACATCCAATTTCCATTCCTGCTCCGTCCCTCGGGCCGTCCTGCTTCACCTACAAAAGCAAACAAGAAGTTCGCTTCGGCTGCACGTTCAGCTGACTGTGGCAGCCCGGTATACCCCAACCCAGTCAGTGTTGGCCGGCCACCGAGTTTAAATCACTCGGCGCGTAAAGGTCTTGCAGTTCTTCTGGCACTTGGGATTTATCGACGGGATTCTTCACGAACGTGGCTAGTTTCTCGTATCGGCGGAACAGCTCGCACTGACCGACTTCGTTGACTTGCTTGCAGAATTTGCATCGTCGTCGACAGAAGTGAGCTCAGTGCCCCAATCTCTCGCAGGCCGCACAAGGTCCATATTGAGGATTGTCGCGCGATCCATCTCGGCGATTCGACTGGTTGCGTCGGTCGTAAGAGCGAGTATTACGAATCGCCGAGTTGTTGCGATCCCGGTTTGAGTCGTTGCGATCCCTCGCGGAGTTATCTCGGCGCTCGATGTTCTTCTCCTTGTCGTAAGCGTAGCCGGTGTCTATGTAGTCGCTGTTCCCCACCGAGTCGTGTCCGCTGGACTGGTCCTGACCACTCCATTCGCTTTCCAAACCGTACGAACTCGGCGGATGTTGTTCGAAATCGTCTTCTTCCGAGTTGGCCTTGGCGAAAGTCACCCGGCGTTCCTTACTTTCCTCTCGCCGACTGCGTCTATCATCTCGACGTACATCTCAGCGTACATCTCGACGATCATCTCGGCGAGGCTCAACGCGGCGACTCGACTCTCTCCGTTTATCGTCCCGACTCAGCGCTGACACAAGCCGATATCGCTGTTTCTTGCGCGTCTCACCGAGTATCCGACGGTTGATGATCTGTTCGACTTTGCCGATGTCTTCCAGCTGGAAGGGATAGATCAAGTCCATTACATCATCATATCCGCAGTGCAGTAGGAAGTGTTTAACGTGGTCAGCCGCATCGGCGCCGCCTTTCTCGTACTGAATCTTGGCTGTCCGAGCATATCCGTTGAGTTGGATCAAGAAGTCGCAGATTGGTTCGTTGTCTTTGCGTCTCGCCGAGAAGTAGCGAGGCGAGCGGACTCGTTAAACTGCGAGCAGTAATAATCCAGGAACGCTTCGCTGAGTAGTTTCCAGCGTCGCTGAGTTTTCTTCGGTAGCTGTCGATACCAACTCTTCGCCGCGCGTACTAGACATAGCGAGAACGGCTCGCACCAAGCGTTTTGAGGCATCCTGGTACTCTTCATCTCGTAGATGAACCTCGTAAGCCATTGGAGCGACGCGCCGGAGCGGTAGCGTTTGCCTTCGAACTCAGCGATTTTGTCCAGCGATGCGTGGGACCGGACTTCGAGATATTGCGTCGAGTCTTCTTCTGCCTTATCGAAGCTCAAGTGCCGGATATAATCCTTCACCGATACATCCGGGTTACTTTTGAAGTCAGCGGCAACGTTATCATCGGCATCATCTTCGTGGGCCTAAGCCTCATCAGCAGCGTCATACAGGTCACGATAACGACCTATTTTGTGCTGCCCTTGACGCGTCGTATGCCGGGTTGGCTTGATCTTCACTGGGCTCAGCATGTGGGAGCCTTCGAAGTACGGAGTACTCTGCGTAGCACGGAATACTTCGCGTTTCTTCGTCTCCGGCATCTTCGCCGAGGGACTTTGCTTGGATCGTCACCAAGTCCCGTGAACTCAGCGATTCGGCCATAAGCCGGTCGGGGTCCTTCTCCAATCCGAACGCTACCCTCAGCTCCTTCTTCCACTGCCAGAGCTCGGCTCCAGCTCGGTTTAGGCCCCAGTCGGGCAGGATGAGGCTGTTCGGTCGGCCGTTGCACCGATAGCCCATCGCCTTTAACAGTAACCCAGTTTCTTCCACCAACTGGTTGATGTTGGCAGCTCTCACCGGCTGGGTCAACTCTGGTCCTAAGACCGGCCATTTCGCTTGAGCCATCGCCACCGGTGCAAACATTATCATCCATTCAGATCTTGTTCTCATCTCTTCGCCGAGTCGAGCCAACACTTTGTTAGCGCTCGGCGTGTCGGCGTTCCTCGTCGCTTTCGGGATAAGGGGCGGACGGTCCCCTTGAGCAACGCCGTGTTCTTCATCATCATCGTCATCGTTCGCACCATCGTCGAGTTCGGCGGACAAGTTACGCTCGACTGGACGTGGGGTTCCCATACGTTCAACCTGCAGCGTCAACTCTTCCACCTCGCCGAGTAGCTCGGCGGTTGTTTTCACATCACCGAGCTCAGCGGCCTCGGCCTTCTCTTCATACCCTCCTTCACTTGCATCTCCGCTCTCGCTCTCTTGGTCTTGGCCATCATCGTCGAACTGGACGGTCCGTCCCACCTCCATCGTCATGATAGTGGGTCGTGAGTCCGTCGGGTTCGACCCCGCGAGAGGCGATCCTCCAACCGTCGCTGGGCTTCCGTCACTCGGAGTTGCAGATCCCTTGACCATTTTCACTCTTCTCTTTCTCTTCCTCTTAACTTGGTTAGCTGGTACCTACAAAAACAAGCACACACCCCTGTTTCCGGGTCGCGGAACCAGTTGTGGTGTAGTAGAACACACAAATACCGTCAGATGTGGATTCCTTACACAAACCACAACAAATCGCCGAGTTAGGTCGGCGCTTGTATGGCCTGCGCAGAGGGTGGTCCCCTCGCGGTTCGGCCCAGCCGGGACAGACGTGCGGTTCGCTTCCGCAAGTTCCGACTAACCAAGTCAGACTACTTCCAAGGTTCGCCGAGTTGAGTTCGGCTTACCTCGTTCACAAATCCCTGTGCCCTCCACCAAAGGATGGACGACAGCGCGCGAACGCTTTTACAGGTCACCGAGCGCAGAGGCAGCTCAGCTAGAAGTGTCACAGCACCCGGGCTATCCGACGTACCGGCCCGCTGAGTCCGCGAGGCTTTTCTTTCGCGCGTAGCGAGACCTTTGTCCTTCCCGGACTGACCTAATCTCTTGGCGCTGCCAGTCAATACCCTACAAGCTTATGCCTCTCGGGTATCAACGGCAGGCATAATCCGGCCCTGTGCAGGGACTTACTGGAAGAGTGTACACGTGTCTTGGACTAGGAAAATTCTGCTCTGTTATCTGTTTTCCTTTGTGAGCCTCTTTGGGCTCCTCCTATACTTCCTATACAAATATCAAGTGAAATGAAGTCGTTTTGGATCTCGACCGACCTTTCCGCCGAGTTCAGGCGGCTGTTGAGCTCATCGGCTATCCGGATAATGGTATCCGGGTTCCTACTGTGATCCACTGCTCTTTGGCTCGCGATGCCTATTCTCAGGCCACTTTCGCCTACCGCGGGTTGCCTATTTAGGTGTGGGCCGATCTGAAAATCCCTACACCACATAGGGACCAAAAATGAAGGGCCCAATTTCAAGTGATTATTTCATTCAGATGCTGCCTACTTTCCATATGCGAAATTTAGATATAGGGTAACCCAGACGGGTTAGATTATAAAATTGGTGTTAAAAATGGCCAATTCGCTGCCGTTTTGTGGTGAAGCGCCCGTTAAGTTTTGACAAACCCAGAGCTGAGTGATGGATATTGACTCGATCTGACCAAGCAAGCAAGAACGGCGCGTCCAAGAGGATACGGGATAGATCGGATTGCAGCTGATTGGATCGGATCGGCTTGGGACGAGGGATCGGATATGCGATCCAACCGGAGAAGCTTTTGATCCGCCTTCTTCGGATTGACTGATTTGTGTCCATGTCAGATAAAGTACGATAGGACCTCGAAGGGCCAGTTTGGCAAGGGGGCTCTAGAGCCAGCACCCGCCGTGGACTATGACGACGAACGTGGCGAACTGAATGAAGAGACGAACACAGCAGCAGCTCGCGCATTAACGAACACTCACCGACATATGACTTGAGATGGCGCGTGGCGCAGCAGCGATCAACGTTAGGACACGTGCGCGCTGACGGAGCCAAAGGTGCTCGCCGAGTATCGCGGCTCGCATCGCACTGGGGGGATTTGTGGTGTAGCGAATAGCGTTTGAGTGACTTCAGTGGCAACTGGCTTGTCAAAACCAGCAAGAGCTGATATCACCGTTGCCACGTGGTTCTCTTGGTGATAAAGGGCCCACATATGGTAGTACAGTGATTGGTCAAAATTCCAGTTGGTGACGCGGCGACGTGGTAAATCAGCCTGGCGACGATGAGGCGTGGCCAGCCCAATAACACGCGGTCAGACATACCTTCACAGGCCTCTATAGTCCAGGTGATTCCCTAGTTCACCTATATTAAGCTTATATAGGGTTGAAAGGCCTGCTACACATAGGGTCGGATAGGAGTCAAGATCACATAGTGGAAATAGTATATATGTATTGATATGGTTATATCATACGAAGGCTGCAATCTACCGTTGCACGTTTGTTGGTAGTGCCGTCGCAGTGTCTATCTACTTAGCGTGTAAGATACCCTCTAGAGTGAAATCTGCCAGCGACTTCCGATATTCATTCTTTTCTCCCAGAGCAGCCAACCTCGACTGTTGCTGTGTTTGTAAAAACTTTCGCCATGACACCACAAAACTGACGTAGAAGCGTGAATTGACCTCCTACGATCTCCCAGCCCGACTCAAATCCAGTTGCACTATCCGTAATGCTCTGCAATGCTGTCCTCAGTTTGACGTCCTTGTGGAATTCTGCAATGAGAGCTATGTGGTCGTTCTCAATCTTGTCAATCTGCTCTTCTGGCGAACCTGCCGTCTGCAGACGTGCTTCTGTTGCTTGACAAAAGCGCACACGTCTCTCGTACACGTTGTAGACAATTGGTGCGGCGGCACTGACGGCATTTTCATCTCCTTGGTTTTGTCTTGAGAATTGCGGATTGACACATTTCTTGCGATACCCTTATTTAGCCCAGCAAAAAGTTCCGCGACCGATTTACCGCACTGATTCACTTCTTCTGGGGATAGTTGGCCCAGTATATCAATGACGAATGACCCCCGGTCTTCGATAACTACCGTAGCGTATGAGCCTCAACTTACGTACGAACCGTCAACATTGAGTTGATGAATTTTGGCAGGCTTCAGCGGGCCTGAAACCAGGTATTCTTTGGTTAAATCGCGTTGTAGATCTTTGAGTTACGATAGTTGCTGATAAAGTAGGTTATCTTCCTCTGGTCGTTTGAGTTCCCCTCTCCACCGGACTTGATATAGAATCTACAAGCAGCAGAAATGACCTTGGAAGTATCGAGGTTCAGCTCGGTTATGTCAAAGCAATACATGATTTCATGTGCTGGCTGAATGGAGTCTGCACGGATCTTGGCACCTTGATCTTAGCGTGAATTTACTTGTGAGGTCTCTTACTTACGTGCGTAAGAGGAGGCTATAAAAAGTTGACCGGTCGTGGTAAGACTCAAAGCACGCGAGCTAAAATATTAAGTTTACCAAAATAGATGACCTCACATCAACTTAGCGTCGGTTAGGGATTTTGGGTCAAAACCGCTAGATTATAGAGGCATGTACATTAGCTACCGGCAGGGATTGGCAGTAACGGAATTGTCTTCTAACTACTGCCAGTACTTTTCAGTATAGCAATACAAATTACTGGCAGTAAGAATAACTCAGTTCAATCCTTCATAGTTACTGTAGTAATATTACTATAGTGCTACGAACTACTGGCTTACGACCAACTAAGCAAATTGTGTGTGGTCCACACTATCGAAGACTTGGCTGCCGACGTTCGCCATCTCCACCCGACGGATATCGTAGCGATTGTGCTTCATGACCACTTCCATCTCAGTACGATTACTGTCCGTTAATGCGAATCGCAATGTTGGTCGCTAAATTGGCCTATCATGAGGGACTATATCGATTAAATATTCAATCACACACTGATATGCCTTAACGTGGCTGGAAGAAAACCCTTGCCCCATTGCAGAAGGTCGGCCACGGTACTGCTTTACATATAAAAACTCAAACCAGGAAGCGGATGAAGGGAACAGCGACGCGCGCGTGCAATGGTTGCTGCTGTGGGGGGGGGGGGGGGGGGGGGGCGTACGGAGAGGCGCTCACGCAGTTTCGTGAAAGAATGGCACCCCGCAGACGGCCTATGGGTGAGAGGCGTGTGCACCGCGCCCTCTACCAGCTCTACTATTACCTCAAGCACAGAAGGCTGGATCCGGGGACTCAGTGGCGTCTACCACCTTGCATTATCGGACATCTCGAAAACGAAGAAAGGTATCACAAACTTTATTATGCTGGTGGTAACTGCATCTTATCTTACTGTGTAATTGATGTGTTCAGACGTCGGCGCGTGCTCACTGTAGATGTTCCTGCTGTTAGTCGGCATATTGATTCGAGGGCAGCACGAACGTCAGCTGTGTTGCTACTGAGACCGTCATGATGATGAACAGCCGCAAAGCACTCAATGTGGTAGCCCTCCAGGCAGCTTGTGCATCCATATTTCGAGCGTACTTTGGTTTTGATGCATCGGACACGGCATAACTTGCAGTAGAGCCTACCGTCGTTACTGTTAGGCGTCAATACATGCGTTGCAGTGTCAATACCAACAATATCTCCGAACCTTCTGCGTTTTTTTGTTTGACTTTCGTTTTACCGCTGTCTTACAACGCAAAGGCCCTCCGTAAGAGCCACTACAATTCGTCTTTTGAACTCCCTGAGCGTCATGTTGGTTGGCGTACCTTGCTGTGTCTTCATAAGCGCAAATGCGTTGATGGCCGATAGATCTAGCATCCACGTGAATAAACTCAGTGACAGACGTTGCTCCTTCCGTCTCGTCGGATTAGTTGACCGCATCTGATCCACACTGTCAACTCCATTCATGGTGAGGTTATAAGCGGCGACCACCGTCGGAACCATGAAAGTTTTGTGGTGCATGGACTCGTTCCCCGTCCACCTACGCAATGCCGATAGTCCATGGCAACACCGCACAGCTTCGTCGCTATTACCATCGAGAGCCCGAGCAGCGGCAGTAGATGCGAGATCATTGGTATAAAACACCACCGCTTTTTAATCTTTGAAAATGATATACCCCGCATTTGGCGAAAATGTCGTCACTCCTTGGTAGGATACTCGTCTAGATTTTGGCAGCATTGACTGCGAACGCACGTGTGCTGCTCTCAGGTTATCTTGTTCTGCGGTAGCGTCGACTACAACAACAAGTACCCAGGTCTCTCGTTCACTGTCTGCTAAGCGCTCCACTGCCTCGCTGACTGCTACCTTGTTCCACTTATCGACGAGCTGCAGACAAACCGTTCCCAGCATCCGAATCTCCCCATCCGTGAACGCAAGCAACGCTCTCGCCAAGATGTGACGGGTATAGAAATTGTCCGTCGCCGTGAAGGCGCTAGAAGTTGTCGGGTTTGATGCCTCATCATGCCTATCCATAACGCTGTTGCCGACTTCGGGTCAACCCCAACTTGATTCTTTAATGTAGTTGTAAGTGAGGAACGGAGTTGAGGAAACACTTCAAGGTACCTATCAGACGGTGCGGTGTTCGTTGTGTTACCCGAACCGTTGTCGAAGATGGAGTGAACGTACAGAGACTTCCCGCACACGGATGCGTAAAATCGAATAGCGAATTTGTCGGGTTTAGACGGAATGTATGATTAAGCGCACGGGCTTCGTGCGCGCACTACATTCGTCAAAGCTGCCCACGCCAGTGGGAACGGCAACTGATGCAAATGCCTGCTGAAGTGCTTGAGCATGGTACGGCTGTGCCAGAGAGGGTTTTTACGCATATCTTCAGCCGAAATCGTCGTTGGAGGGTGAACTGTAAAAGCACCTCGGATTGTTGCGCCCCATTGTTGCTTTGAAGTCGTGCTGTCCGAGAATGAAGCTTTCACTCCAAAAAACTTTGATATCCGTAATAGGACATAGTCCCATGACAATCGCCAGTCCTAAATAAGCATTTAGCTCTTTGACACTTACGGGAGGGTCGACATTTGATTCTAGCTTGACGTTTGTCCACGTACGCCACCCTTGCTTCACTTTCTCTGACACGAACAAACCAAATAATCCGATCTCGCCCTTTTGCTCATATGCCCGTCGTACGAGCACTGGGTTTAGCAGATGAATGCCGCTTTGTTCCGATAGACTAGCGATGTATTTTGAGCCACTTGCGTCGAGCCCGTACGTGCCCAACGTAACAGTGTGGGTCTCGTCAGTGTCATCGGGCGCGAGCTCGACGTCACTGTCGGACTGCCACGCAGAGGAGTCCCACGTATCCGTCAGCAGCTCATCGATGTCCATTGTAAAGTGTTTTAAAATGAAGTCTGAGGCTTAGCGCAAATTGGAGAATGGAAGGCTGTCGTGGGCCGCCCAAACCAAGAAGAGGCCAAATGGCGCGCGTCCAACCCTATCCGTAACTGTTATTGTGTCCTTTAAGGTATTTTAATGACCAACTGTGGTCTCTAAAGTGTACCGACTGTGCTAACCCTTCCCACATCAAGTATTTTATCCAATAGATCTCTTGTTACGGCTGAATTAGAGACCAACATTAGCCTCCACATCCGTCCTGGTACTGAAAGGGCTAACCCTTTCAGTATCAGTAACGAAGTCCAACGTAATAGAGCCTCTTTCAGTCAGTCAGTTTTCCAAAGTCAAGTCATTCTTCGGTATTCCCAGTATAAAACAAACTGTGTTATACTATTAATAACATTAAATGTAAGAAAACAAATGACAAAAACTGAAGGATTTTGTGGATCTCTTAACTTCAACAAACTCTTCAACAAACGTTTGCGCAACCGTTTGGCGATATCTTGGAAATGAACGGGCGCTACCAGTCTGCGATCTTCTCAACCGACTGACAGGATGCGACTTCTTCACATGCTCGGCGCCACGTTGGCAGGCGCGACAGCCTTCGCCGATGACGCGCCCCGCTGCTTTCCAGCCGACTTCATGTTCGGATCGGCCACTGCCTCGTACCAAGTCGAAGGCGCGTGGAATGAAGGCGGTCGTACTCCGAGTATCTGGGATGACTTCTGCCGCGCGCACCACAAGAAGAAAGTGGCGTGCGCCAACGTCGCCGATGACTTCTACCACCGTTACCGCGACGACATTAAGCTCATGGTCGAGACCGGTTTGCAGTCCTCGCGCTTCTCCGTCTCGTGGTCACGCGCCATGAACTGGAATCCTGAGACCAAACGCATGCAGCCAAACCCCCAGGGTCTTGCGTTCTACCACGCTCTAGTCGACGAGCTCAATGCCAACAACATCGCGCCGATCTTGACGTTGTACCATTGGGATCTGCCGCTCGAGCTACACACCGAGCTCTCTCCTCAAGGCTGGCTGAATCCCGACATCGTCGACCACTATGTGGAGTTCGCGACGCTCATGTTCCACGAATTGGGCGACAAAGTGGACATGTGGACGACGTTCAACGAGCCGCTGACGTTCACAACCGCCGGCTATGCTAGTGGTGCAGGAGCTCCTGGGCTGAAAAAGTCCGATACTTTCGCGTACATTGTGGCTCACAATGTGCTTCGTTCACATGCAGCTGCTGTCAAAGCCTTCCGAGACCTGAAGACGAGTTCTCCGCCCGTTCTCCACCAAAAGGCCCGTATCGGAATCACACTGAACTCGGATGCGGCATATCCGCTAGACGAGAAGAACCCGCTCGACGTCGCTGCAGCTGAGAGGAAGATGCAGTTCGAACTTGGCTGGTTCCTCTCGCCTCTGGTTACTGGAGACTATCCTGCTATCATGAGGGAACGAGTGGGCGATCGCTTGCCAAAATTCACCTCAGAGGAGACGGCGTTACTTAAGGGATCGTACGATCTGCACATGCTCAACCACTACTCGTCGAAGCTCGTGACGGACTGCGGGGTGTCGCCTAAGTCCAAGTCTCCATGCAAGAAGCTGGGTAAAGGCTGGGAACGCGATCTGGGTGTAGACATCTCGCACTCGAACGAACTACCGGGCTCTCGTCGCTCCAGCAAAGACCGTCACGGTAAACTTAATTGCGGCTGGTTCACAGCCTACCCACCGGGATACTTGAAGACGATCAAGTGGCTACATGCCACAGACCCCACGGCTGACATCCTGCTAACGGAGAACGGTTGGTGTGGCAACGAAGAGATCGAGAACCTAGATCAGTTATGGTACATGCAAGAGTACGTCGCGCAGGTCCACAAGGGTCTTGTCGAGGACAAGATCCCGATCATCGGCTATACGGCGTGGTCGTTCCTAGATAACTACGAGTGGGGATCGTTCTCACCTCGTTTCGGCCTGTACTACGTCAACTTCTCGTTCAACACGGGCGACCAGGACGAAGCGTACGAGCAGCGGTCGACGGAACTCGAGCGTATCCCGCGTCCTGCCGCCAAGTGGTTCGGCCACGTCGCTAAGACCAGGTGCCTCGACGGCTGGACGTATGAACGTCCGACCACGCAGGAGGAATTGCAGAGTGTCACCGAGCAGAGCTTCTCGCGCTGGATGCTCGGCATCATTGGCGTTCTCGCCGTCGTGGCCCTCACCGCCATGGCCGTCGTGGGCCGCAATATCATGGTACAGCTCTCATCGCCCAACGCGCGTCGTCTTCCTCGCGAGACGGACCCACTACTGCAAGCCAACACGATGATCTAAGGCGTAGCTAGTTAAAAACCCAATTGATCACAACGTCCACCAACGTCTACTTCGAAGTACAATTATCTTGAACTTCAATACAATAGTATTGGTGTGGTCCACCTGGAAAATATACCCAACGGTCGGGTAATCAGGATGGGATGAAGGTGTTGAGCAGTATTGCATTCTCGAACCTCCCGCCAAGGTGCCAATGCGTATCATGCAACGGCTTCGTGCCTCCATCGTCATAATGTTCTGTCTGTGGCTCTTGAGCTGCGTCTCTTTGGCGGTCGCTGCCTCTGAGGCACGCTGCTTCCCGTCCGACTTCCTGTTCGGTACAGCAACCGCCGCATTCCTAGTGGAGGGCGCCTGGAACACCTCTGGTCGCGAACCGAGCATCTGGGATGACTACTGCCACTCCCATCCGGATCTGCAGTGCGCTAATGTGGCCAACGACTTCTTTCACCGCTACAATGAAGACGTCCAGCGTATGAGTGATATGGGACTGTCGTCCTTCCGGTTCTCCATCTCCTGGTCCAGAGTGATGCACTGGGACGACGAGAACAAGAGGATGGTGCCCAATGCGCAAGGGATAGCGTTCTACCACGCTCTACTCGATGATTTACAGACGAAAGGGCTACAAGTTATTGCCACACTATACCATTTCGACCTACCATCGACGCTACAGACACATCTGGAGCCGAATGGATGGCTCAATCCGGGGGTTGTGATGCACTTCGAGGACTTTGCGGCTCTGGCTTTTAACGAGTACGGACACAAGGTCAAGTACTGGGCCACGTTTAATGAACCATTGACGTTCATCAGTGGCGGCTACGGTTCCTGCGACGCAGCCCCGGGCGGCATGAAGCCGTCGGATACCAACACATACACGGTCGCTCATAATGTGCTGCGTTCGCACGCGAGAGCAGTGGCACTGCTCCGTAAGATGAAACAAGGAGAACAGAATGTGGTAGATACCGGTGCTCGCATTGGTATCGTTCTTAACGCCAATTACGGCTACCCCGTGGACGAATCCAACGCTCTGGACGTGGCAGCCGCAGAGCGTAAAATGCAGTTTGATCTCGGCTGGTTCCTGATGCCTCTTGTGACTGGAGATTACCCTGAGATAATGCGTGAGCGTATTGGAGAGCGACTACCGAGATTTACTACCGAGGAGGCTGCACTGGTCAAGGGATCATACGATGTACTGATGCTTAACCACTATTACTCTCGTGTGGTAACTGATTGCGACTCGGAGCGCTCCGAGATCTCGTGTGATGAACTCCCTCTGGGCCATGCTCGTGACAGGGGGGTTGATGATACGCGAGCTCCAAACGGGGCACGCGCATCTAGCCCGGCGTGCTCATGGTTTTCAGGCTACCCGGATGGCTACTTGGCCACCATCAAGTGGCTACATGCTAAGGACTCGACAGCGAAGATCCTGCTGACGGAAAACGGGTGGTGTGGAGATGATCAAGTGGACAACTGGACGCAACTCTGGTATTTCCAAGCATACCTGGAGCAAGTGTACAGAGCTGTTGTTGAAGAAAAAATCCCCGTCGTTGGCTACACAGCGTGGTCTTTCCTGGACAACAATGAGTGGGGGTCGTACAAACTTCGTTTCGGGCTGCATTATGTAAATTATACCAAGAACGCCTCGCCCGAGCTGGAGCGCATCCCTCGTCCAGCAGCGAGATGGTTCGCTCGTCTTGCGACCACCAAGTGTCTGGATGACGGGGGTCTTGAGACGATGCGAATGAATACGGATGAACAACAAGAAGCAACAGCGACTCGAGAGGAGTTGCACTACCCAGAGGCTGGCGGCAATGGTGCCGGTGTTCCATGGTCTTTGAGTGAAGTGATCCTTCTAGTGGTAGTGGGTCTAGTTATCCTCGGTGCTATCACGTGTGAGGCGATGCGCGAGCTGCGTCTTAGTAGCCAAGGATCCCCTGGTGAACTGCAAGTGCTTATTACGGTCGAGGAATAAAAGCTCTACAATGAAAAGTAAGGATGTATGGTATGCTTGCACGGCTAACGTTAGATCTTCTTCCGCTGTAGTGCAAACTCGTCTCTTTGTCAGACCCAATACTGTAAGAATCTACTTAGTAAGTAGTGATCTGTAAGTGAGTAGGGCCTTCTCTCATCAACGAAGATCCACTTTATCGTCGTGTAGCGAAGATACCCAGTCTTAGACTGGCAGTCTAGAAAGCCCGGCAAAATCTTCAAAACGTCGTAGCAAATTGCAGTTGAGATCAGGATGAGGCTTCCAGAACGTGACGGCTCGACGTAGCGCGTCTAACTGTGCTTGTATTGTCATTGGAACCACCTTGTTCGATTCGTGAAGTTCTGTCGTAGTTGGATATCTTCATCGTTACAGTGTAGGCTCGAGGTCTATCCTGGATACAGTACATTTACAGTAGTATTGAGTAGCTACATGTAGAACGTGATCTCTCGGTGCGCTTCTCAGAGTCGAGACTCGGAATTTGAACGAACCCGTGGCCGGTTCGATAATGAAAACTGCGGCTTGGATCATTTCTATTGAACACTTAGTGCACTCATCTCTACCACTCTGAGCCGGAGCTCTCGTACAGATCGTTCGTACCAAACAGTTCTTGTGCATCCACGACATCATCCGTGAATTTCATAGGTTTCAGGTCATCCATACAGCTCGTGTCCACGTTTTTGAGAATACCATTTTCCTTCACGTAGGACGCCAATATGCGGACACCGCAGGTGGCACCGCCACTGTTCATCGGGGTAGTGAACGTGGTGCAGTGACCTGCGTCGTCAAAGTTCACAAGCATGCGCTCGCCACTCATGGTTTCATACTCCAGTTCTCCATACATGCGACGTGTCTGCAGATCCATTCCGCCCGTCATGAGCAGTGCCGTGACGCCGTCAGGAAGTTCTCCTGTCTTGTTCCAATACTCATCACGCTCGTACACCAGAGGTCGAGCGATGGGCAGATGAATCAGCTCCTGGCATGCATGTTCACGACTACCGGAGAACAAGCAGTAGTATGGGAGCGACAAGTAGTTGTCTGACGCCATCGTGGAGTTTTCATACCAGCTAACCAGTGTGGCCTTGTCAGGAGTGGGAGTTTCCCACATCTCCGAAAAAACGATCAGGTAGTAGAGCATATCCGAGTCAAAAAGCAGCGTCTCCGGCTCCGAGTCTCCAAATCCACCATCGTCCTCGGAATACGCAGCTCCTTCGGCAAAGTATCCGAGAGCGTCGGCATCTTGACCGGTACAGCGAGAGGCACGGTAGATCACAGCAGGGATCGCAATCCGCAGACGGTCAGACATGAGGTATTCTCCAAAGGTAGACCGCAGTAGGTAAGAGGGTTTCTTGCCGTTCTTCGCCAACGCATCAGCACAAGCGTTAGTCCCTTTCTTGCCATCAGCCACAGCAGCATCCAGCGTATCGTAGAGTTCGTGGACGAACGCTGTCATGTCCGTAACATCTGGAAACTTACTCTTGCAAAAGTCTTCGGCTAAACAAGCAGCAAGGAACCGGTCCCCAACAACACCGACGTCGTGGTCCCAATTGGAGAATGTTGATCGCTTTTCCACTGTGTCTCCACTCTCCGATACAATGCCGTCTACAGAAAAACCCTTCACACTCGATGGTGCAAAGTGCACCAGTCTCTCAACCAGATACGTGCCGTAGCTAAGGCCATACACGAACACATCCTGGTCACTGAGCTCATAATTAATAATCACAGCCAAGTCCTTCGCTGCGCTGGTGACGGAGAACGCCGCCGTCTGATTGTCAACCTGGAATCGGATATCATCCATACACGCGGGCAGTTCATCCAAGCGGATTGCTGAGCCACCAGGACTACCCAGAGCTCCAGCTTGGGCAGCTTGACACTCGAGTCTGGCACTGCGACCGGTTCCTCGATGGTCGAACGTATAGACACTGACCTGTCTGTCCAGCTCCAAGTACATGGTGTTCATCAGTCCCTCCACTCCAGTTGAGGACGCCCCGGGACCTCCTTGCAGCACCCACAGCGCCTTCCCTTTCTGTCCATCAGCGGTGCCAGTAGCCTTGACGCGCTTAACGAACACGTGGATGGTGTTATCGCTTTCACACACTCCGTCATAGCACATGGGTACACGGAACTCTGCGCATTCGTACTGCGGAATGCCCGGCTTGACGTCTTCCGCAGATTTATGATGTGTGCTGCGGTGACGGTGCGTTCGCTGCTGCTGCTGCTTCCAGTCGCCGTGCTGAGCGAATAGACGGTCGAACGACTGCTGTAGAAACGGTAGCGAGGACGCTTGCGTCTGCCTCACCTCGGCGGTAGCTCTACGTCGGATATTCGAATCGCTGGCTGTCTCCATGTAGTACTGGTCTGGGTGGCCCTTGTTTGTGTCGTCAGCTTGCAACGAGCTCTGCGTGCACGGATACCATCCATTGAGCTGCACGGGAGGCTCAGCAGCCACAGCGATAATGCAGAGCGCTGCAGACAGCAGAGACGCGGGGAGCTTCATGGCGAGCGAAATGTCAAATGAATACAACGTGGTTTCAACCAAAAGATCAGCATAGTCTGGTCATTACAACGTTTCTGTCGGGGTATCAGATTAATAGAGGTAATTCAAATTAGGGGAACATTGAATCAGGTGAATTTGTACCTACTGAAGATTTATGATGACAGGTAAAATTGCCAGCCCATATCAGAAATGCTGCAAAATCCAATTGGTCCACCCACCTAAGACCCAAGTTGGATGGAATGTCCACTTGTTCAAAATCCGCCATTAAATGGGTTTAATGGAATAAAGTATCCTGGCCGATGGACGTGCCATCGTGGCATCCGGCTAACCAGAGCTCGGATGCGGCACGGCGGCTGGCAATAAGCGGCGAGTCATCGGCGCCCAAGCGCGTCACGTATGAGACTGTAGACACGTCCACGGAAGCGGAGAAGGAAATGGTGGCCGCAGACGACGAAAACGTCGCGCTGGGCGGAGGCCGCGGACTGCTAGACCCATCGGATCGCATGTACCTCGTGGATCAGACCCAGCTGGAGCAACAGGCTAGGAACAGAGAGAAAATGGAGCGTCAGGCCGGTGAGTTTCATGACTGTGCACTGAGTTTTTCTAGTGTCAGACTGACCGTTGGCGGCCGCAGCGCTGCAGACCTTCCGCTCGAACGCATTAAAGATGCAGGCACACAGCAAGAGGGAGATTACTGTGGTTGCTTCAGGCAGCGGGAAAAAGTCGCCACTGTCGGTTGAGAAGAAATCAGTGGCTGTGATCAAGGCCAAGAAGCGGCAGGCGTCAACGAGTGGGAAGGAGACAGCCAAGCTCAAGAAGAGCCGAACCTTTTCGGAGAACTCTACTTCAGATGGAAAGGAGGACCGAAAGTCTGCAAAATCTGCCGACGTTCAGACACAGGAGAATACAAGTTGTAAGAAGAGCAGCTCCGCGTCCACGGCCAACCCTCCAACGACGAAGGCTGCGACGGCACTACTACTCCAGGACTATTCGAGCAGTAGCGACGACGAGTAGTGGTACAAAATATGTGGTACTGTACAGGTTTAACTTCGATCATACTACTGTAGTAAAAGCAAAGTACCCTTCAAATTAACCCTGTGCAGCAGTAAAAGGTGTTTGGGTGGATCCTCAAACCGAGTGCAACAAGCAGAATTAGCAAACCAACTTATCTAAAGCAATCTACAGCGAAATAGATCTTTACTCCCACGTCTGTCTACCTGGTACCTAACCTATCAACGTCGACAGTGTACATCTTACTCGTCGTCACTGTCGAAGGTAATCTTGGTGGCCTTCTTCATGGCATCGATGTTCTTTGCGAAAGCGCCGTACAATTTGTGCTCTTTCTTCTTGACGTGCGTACCGAACTTGGTCAGGTCCTTTGGTACCTCCTGATTGCCCTCGCGCAAAAGATTCACAAGCTCACCAGCTCGAGGCTTGTCGTTAGCAGTGAAGAACGTGTGGGCCGTACCCTTCTTACCACCACGACCCGTACGACCAATACGGTGTACGTAATCCTCGATCGTCAGCGGGAACGAGTAGTTCAGGACGTACTCGACGCCAGGGATATCAAGACCACGAGCAGCCACATCTGTAGCAATCAGCAGCGGGACTTCGCCAGACTTGAACAGCTCCACAGCTTCCGAACGCTGCTGCTGACTACGATCACCGTGGATAGCGATACAGTTCCAGCCGCGCTGGTGCAGCATGCGCTCCACACGGTCAGCCTCCTTCTTGTACAGCACGAACAGGAGGACCCGGTTCTTGCGGCTCGAGTGATACTTCTGCAGCAGAGCGTGTGCACGAGCGTCTCGAGCACGGTCTTCAATGACCTCGACCACCTGGGTAACGTTCTGGCTGGCAGCAAGCTCATCCGAGCCGATAGTCACCTTCACAGGGTCGTTTAAGAACTCGTGTGCAAGCTTCTGGATCGACTGCGGCCATGTGGCGCTGAACATGGCAATCTGACGCTCCGGGTGCGTGCTGCCAATGATGGCGCGGATGTCCTTCTCGAAACCCTCGTCCAGCATACGATCGGCCTCATCAAGCACCACAAACGTGACCTTGGACAGGTTGCACGAGCGTTCCTCCACCAGATCTTTCAGACGACCAGGAGTGGCCACAACGACGTGCACACCGTCACGCAGCGCCTTCTTCTGGGTGTGTTTGGGCACGCCACCGTAGATGCAGATGCTCTTGAGTCCGCACTTCTTGCCAGCCTCCGAGATCACATCTGAGCTCTGCATTGCCAGCTCACGTGTCGGAGCCACAACGAGCATACGCGGGCCTGGGTGTTTGTGGGGCACTTCGGGTTGCGCAGCGATGTGGATGAGACCGGGGATGGAGAACGCCAGAGTCTTACCGGATCCAGTCTCAGCAATGCCGATGATGTCGCGTCCCGAAGCCAGAATGGGCCAGCATTGGCTTTGGATGGGTGTGGGCTTGTCAAAACCCTTGGTGGTCTTCATGAACTTGGACTCAAACGTGACGTCGTCGAAGCTCAGCACAGGGCGGTAGAGGCAGTTGTTGCCACTGAGGATCATCTGGTTGGTCTCATGGAAAGCTGAGACTTCCTCGTTGGTCATCTTAGCTGTGTCCTTGCCTTCAGTGTAGAAGGCCTTCTTAAAGCTGCCATCCTTAGCTGGAGGTTGCTGGTACGGGCCGCTGGAGAAATCCGTGCTGGGTGCCACCTTGTCGTCATCGCTGCTGTTACGTTTTTTGTGTTTCTTCTTTTCCTTATTGTCCTTCTTCTGCTTTTTGGGGCTTTCGGCGGGTGTCTCCGTCTCCTCGCGAGCGCGTTTGTGCTTCTTCTGCTTCTTCTCCTTCTTAGACGGCTCAGCGGCAGGGTTTTCAGCGACAGCAGCCTTGCGTGCAGCCTTTTTAGCTTTCTTCTCGGTCTTGCGCTGGGCCTTGGCGTCGCTCACGTCCGTCATGATGTCTACGATGTCCGTTCGAGTCTGACGCAAGTCACACACCGCATCAAAGCACAGCCAGTGCTTTGAGCAGATGACAGTAGTTCAATTAATGTCGCTCGAAGGTGTACCGAATGTAACATATCTCCCTTTTTGAAAAAAAAGACCGACGCAATTCCTCGAAGCGCGGCAAAATCGGACCTGGTCATGGACGCTGATAGTGACGACTCCGAGTACGCGCTGCGCCCGCCCGCCACACACCGGCGTGAAACCATCACGCATCAGCTGCAGCGCGAAATTCTAGGCGAGATGGCAGGCGACAGAGCGCAGGAAGAGCCCTTAGATGCGTCGCACCAGCAAGAGCAGAAATCGGAGGAGGACGAACCGCCGTCGACACCGTCAAAACGCCACACGCTGTCGCCTGGCAAGGCAATACAGCTGCCGTCGAATGCAGAGGCATTGGACGCAGCCATATCCAGGCGAGATACAGTGAGTCCAGAGGCGCTAAAGGCCGTGATGAGAAGTGGTGGGGGATTGGAAAAGATAGCGCAGAAGAAGAGCAGTCCAGTCCAGACTAGGAACAGTTTAGAAACATCGGAGCTGCTGAATGTGGAGAAGGATATGCTGGGGAACCCTCCGGCTAGGAGAAAAGGCAGTGAAGAGATACCGGACTCGCCTGCCAGGTCTACGAGGTCCAAGACCTCGTCAGCGAGTAAGCGGCCGCGGTCAGCGACCAAGCAAACGTCACCAACGAAGCCCGTGGAGGACCCTAGGAAGAGTACGTCGGTGGTTAACAGCAGTGACAGCTTTACGGACTCAATGTTCGCACCCAATTTACTGGAACAAGACGCAGTGAGGAGACCGACGCTGGACACGACGGAAGCCGCAAGGGTGGTAGTAGCGTTGAGGATAGAAGAGAGGCGTTTAAGCAGCTCTGCGTTGGAGATGGACGTTGATTCGGACGATGCCGAGCAGCCTTCCAAGCAGATTAACAGCAGCAAGACGTCCACTCCATCAAAGGAGAGCAAACAGTCACCATCGTCAGTGAAAGATTCCACCAACAGCAGGAAAACTCCGACGCCGTCTAAGGATTCATCAAGCAGAAAATCCCCAGCGAAGGAGACTAGGAAGTCGCCATCTTTAGCAAAAGAGACGCCCACTTCGAAACAGAGCAAACAGTCATCATTAATAGCGAAGGACTCTGTCAATAGCAGGAAGTCGCCGTCTCCAGAGAAGAAGGCGAAGGGCAGGAGGTCGCCAACTCCTTCGAAGAGCAGCTCCAAGAGACGGGCGACAGTTGATCCGAGTGACGTATTCTCGACGTTGCCAAACAGTCCGCAGCAAGAGGAAGACCATCGCCAAGCTATCGACGACAACGGGTTATTGATACTGAATAACTCTTTAGCTACCGGTGGTAACCACGCAGCAGACAAGTGGGGAGAAGAAGCGTCCAGGAAGCGTGCGAACGATTCAGATGAGCGTAAACGAAGCCCTGGAAAGAAGCGCGCCCGCATCAACAGTGACCATAACGACGCAACTGCGGAGTACTTGGACGTGGACTCACCTCGGCATCCAGAAACCGAGTCAAGTCCCTCGACCAAGGAGGACAAACCATCAGGAAGCAGCCAGAACTCTCCCGATGAGCTTCCGCCGTCTCAAATCCCCAAGCATTCGTTATTCTCCCCTCTTCCTCGGCTGAGGACTCCACTGAAAGGCATTTTGAGTGCGCGCAAGGATCGACGTAATGCAGAGACAACACCGACTAAGTCCGTCAACTTTGGTCCTTCGCAAGGAGCCGAGTTCAACCACGGCTCGCCTTCTACTTCCATGACGCCCATGCTGGCCAAGGATGCTTCTCGACTTTTTCCATTGGAGCGAGTATCGTCCGAGGAAGAGCCTGATGACGCGGAGACATCGTTGAACTCTTCCATTCTTGATGAGGCTGACTCACTGGACGAGGAAGAACCGAAGCAGGTCAGCGTGCGTAAGGTTACGCAGATCAAGAAGCCAGGGTTTGACCTGCTGCAGTCACGGAGAAGCAGCCTAATGGCACCGAAATCGACGGACAAAGACCAACGTCGACACAGTATGCGAGGCTTCAGTCCTCTTGATTCTAGAGCTGAGATTCGACGACGCAGGCGTCAGACCATCAACGTTACACGCCAAGCCTCGACAACTACGTCATCTACTGCCGAAAAGCCGACTTCCAGCTCTCAGTCTCCTTCCGCAGTAAGGAACAATTCGTTTTTGCGCGCAACAGATGTAGTTCAGACTACCCTTATGCCTTACGCAGACTCGTCGGCATCGTCAGACGCTGGGGAAGACATGGAGATTACGGGGGATTATTCTATCACTCTAGGCAGTGGGAAGCAATCGCAGTCATTTACTGGTCTACCGCGCGATGAAGACACTGCGGAGTTCAGTTTGGGGCACCTTCTCGCGGAATCTTCAGTCTACGAGCTCACCAAATCCGCCCCTGAATCCGATCTTCACGATCTTCCTGGGTCTCTGGGTGACCTGGCTAACGAAGTTGCCAGTCAGAGCAACCACACGGAGCTGTCGAGCGACCAAGACGCTACGTTGGACCCGATCCAAGAGGCAAATGAAACGATGACGTCTTCGCGGAACCAGAGTGCCATGAGCCTCGTATCGGACGACAGCGACGACGAATATGCTGCCAAACGCGCCTCGCTTCAGGTGAATCTGAAGGCTCAGTTTGACCGCGTCAGTGAGCCCAGCCAAAGCCCCAGACACCCACCGACGCCTGAGTCTAGCTCTATCCCTTTGATCACCATGGAAGAGCTTCTGTCATCCGTTTTGTTGAACGAAGAGAGCACGTTAGTGGAAGCTGCTGGAGCCTTCTTTGGAGAGGACACTGAGTCATCTGACGGTCAAGTCTCGAAGGATGTGATGCTTGCATGTGCGCACGATACCTGCTCAGCGGTGATCGAGCGTCACTCTCAGGATGTGACGTCATGGTCTTCGGCTGTGACTGAAGAGCTCTCGTCCTTGCTTCACGTCAAGGCTCCTGCAGTTTTCAGTCCAGAGAATCTTGATGACGCTTGTCGGGAAGCTATTCAGGAGCTGTTTGCGACAGAGGCGCTGGTTGCTCGAACCGGTTGGTGTCAGCTGCAGACGCAGATCGAAAAGCAGCTTACCAGCAGTTTGTCGTTGGGTGCAGACGCGCTGTCAAATGACGTGAAGTCGCTGAAGGACAGTGTGGCTGCTGATGTGCTGAAGCGTCAGAATGAGCTGGCAGCTATTAGAGAAATGATCGATCGCGAGGAACAAATGGCTCTTCTTCTGGATGCAATCGAGGAGCAACAGGGAGCCCACGACGAGTATGTGAAAGCCGTTAAAGATTTGGAGAAAGAGTGCTCGTCGCTGTCGTTAGAAGAGTCAGTGTTGCAGAGTCGCTTAAAGGTTCTTCAGGGTCGAGCTGCAGAACTGGAGCCTGTAACTTCGGAAGCAGCAACGCTCTTTGGGCAGGAAGTATTAGCGACAGAGGAGATGCTGGCGATCCTGGAGAGTATGAGTGTGTGGAAAATTCGCGAGGCTACAGCATCGATTCTCCGGCTAAGTGCTCGCTTCGAGGACTTGTTATTCGATGTCGAGATCTGCGTGGATGTCCATCTGGGGCCCCCTTCGACGGGCGGGGCATCAACGTCGATCAAAACCAAGGAATCTCTTAAGCGGAGAGAAGGCAACACGTATCTTCCTTATGAGAAGGATGTGGTGCTGGTACTGCAGCGGCTTCTGTTGGATCCGCACTACATTTCTCGAATTGCAGATGAATCTGAGTTGGGTGATGGTCTCGATGGACGGATATGCTCAAAGCTGCAGGTGCTGGAGAATTTCGTCAGTCGCTCGTTCCGTTTATTGAAGGAGCTGCGCGAATTGTCGACGCACTTTTCCATGCGGTACGACGAAGATGATAGCAACCTCTGGGTTGATTTTCTCAAGTTCCCGTCCGCAGCTTCAAGGATTAATGTCGAGGGTGCTCAGTTTAGTGTTGGGTTCTCGCTCCTTCCAGTATTCCCCTTCACGGACTACCAAACAGCAGTGCAGGTGCCGCACGGAAAGGTAAGTTTAACGCTGCGGGTGTTGCTAACTTTAAGCTTTTAACTGATCACTGAGGTTATTTCCTGCAGGTCTCGACTGATGCTGTTGCGAAGGAGATTGAGCTGGTGTCCAGACAAGAGCCAAAGTACTTCACACGGGTGTGTCGAAGACTTCATGAGAGCTTTGCGCGGTAGCTGGCCCAACCAGAGGGAGTCTCTTAGGATTAGTGTCGGTGTGGTGGTTGTGTGCCTCTCTCAGCCATGCCGAGTTATCTATTGTGGGAAAGACAGCGACGGAACATGATGCAGCAACACGAGCACGTTAGTACGGCTGGAGTTGTAGAGTATAATCAAATTGCTGGGTATGAAAGTGAGCTTCTTATCGGCGAAAGGTGGGTCTAAAGTCGCGCGGTTCATCAGTCGCTTCACCAGAAACGCGCATTCCTCCATCCTAGGCTACGATGAAACGCGTTTGAAAATCTACAGTACCGTGCAGTCGACAAGCCTATCATCAAGTGTCGTGACGAGTTTACGGGATGTTGGACATAGCAGCAATAACTCGAGCGATGCCAGTGACAATCGTGCCCTTCGACAAGTGATACAGCAGTCGGAGCTCCCATGATGTGCCCATACCGTACTGGTCATAGAAATTTGCTAGCTTCACAAAGTCCTGCAGCTCGTGGTCGTTTTGTAAGTCTTGTCGGATGGCAACGCCCGCGCTCTTAGCCGACTCACTCAGCCCACTGAGCGTGCAGTTCACAGCAGGTAGCACGATGCTCAAGTTCTCGTCCTTGTCCAACTTGAGCAGCGCGGTCGGTGTTTCTTCAAGTGACGAACCTTCAGCTGCGGCAACGTGGTGAACTGCGAGTGTTCCAGTTTAGGCGCATTGGGCTGTTTAGGACACGGACGTTCACACGATCGGCCACTGTATCCGTCGGCTTGGAGGCAGCAACCTTGGGCTTTTTGCGCGCTGGTTGATCCTTCGAGGCAGCAGTAGACGAAGGAGCGGAGTCATTGGGCGAGCCACCATCAGGAAAGCTGCGCTTTTCTCCAACTGGTGGCGACGAAGGCGACGACGGAGCGGACGTGGCTCCTTCCGTCTTCTTTCGTCCGTTGTGGAAATGTCTGCTTTGGTTAAACTGCTGGGCGATCTGGTCCTCGTTGCGCTCGAATCCAGCTAGATTGGGGTAAATCGTACGGATGAGCGCATCGAAATTTGGGTCAGGGCGCAAAGAACGCTTGGACGGGGTGTTGATGCGGCACGACGGACACTCGCGCTTGCTGTGGCGGATGGCATAGGAGATGCACTCGCCGCAGAAGCGGTGCAGACACTCCATGACCACCATGGTTTTCTTAATAATGCCTCGACAGATGGGGCACATGAGGTCGGCGTTCAGGTGCCGCACAGACAACGTCTTGGTCGCGTTTGGGTCAGTAACGGGAGCACGCGGCTGGAGGTAGATTTCGAAAAGCGTGCAATCGTCCACGAGCTCGATCTCCTCGTACTTCGAGCGCTTACTGATCTGGCAATTGGGAGTCCTCGACACAAGGTTGTCGTAGTCCTCCCGCGTGAAGGTGTACACGTTCTTCGGCAGATTCGGCTCCATCGCCGCGATCAATGGGTCATGTCACTTCAATTTCACTGCCGATTATCAAAAGAAGATGTTGTTGTGCGTCAAAAGGGGGTTAATTCTACTTGCTGAACCTGTAAAATGAAATCAAAACTGGATTAGGAATGGTGCTTGCTGTGGCTGTAGCTTAGTCATCCCAGTCGTCATCGCTGTCAACCTCTACAGTTTGGGGTGTGGTTGGGTTGACTCCGGTATGGTGCGTGGAATGCAGTGACGGCTGAGCCGCAAGATTCTACGAAAGTAACCATGCAAAAGTTAGTTTGATGCCACAGAGCCAAACAATTCCCACGACTTACACTGAGTCGAGCAAATTGAGCAGCTTTCTGGCGCTCTTTCTCCTCTTCTTCTCTCTTGCTCGCCTGGAAATCTAACGTCTTGGGACGCACAGGTGTCGTGTCTTTCGGTTTCTCCGACAGCGCCACCATACCTGTAGGTCACAAGCAAGAAAAGAGTTAGGAATGGGTCATGCTGCCAAAGTACACCTACCGTACCGTCCGGTCGAAGGGACTCGTAAACAGGAGAGCCAGTCTCGCCCATGAACCACTGCTCGGCTGTCACTGAAGGCTCGTTCTTGGGGACCAAACCGAAGACGTCGTCTTGGAAGAATTCCTTCAGTTTCTGGGCTCGTGGTAGTGAAAACGACACTCGTTGTACAACATTTGGCGTTGCCACGAGCAACCGCGCCAGTTCAACGTCGCGAATATTGCAGATGGTCTTCGGGAGAAGAGCAACACCTCCGATGGTGTCGGTACCGGTCACCATGAAGGGCAGATTTGCTTGCACCGTAGTACCCTCCAGGTCCACTTCGTAGCTCCAAACGTGTCGACTTCCAGTGCCAATGAGGAAGAGCAGATGCGAACTGGCATCGTACAGCGGGATTGGGGTCGTGGTGCTAGCCGCACTAGCTGTCGGCTCGACCATCACGGGAGAACCCAAAGGCTCCAACAAGTTGCGCGCGTCCCAGAAACTGACCTGGGTCTCGTTGCGGGCGTTCACCCCCACTGTCAACAAACGCGTGGAGTCTGCCCACGTGACAAACTGTGGCTTGTTGCTCTCGTGTCCGCAGCCCATCGCCACCAACGCCTGCTCAGACTGACGAGGATCGAACACACGCACGATCTTGGCGCGGCTTGCAGTGGCCAGCAAAGAACCATCAGGACTGAACGCCATGTTCCACGTAATATCGTCCAGCTTCCCGTCCAGACACAACTTCTCCTGGCCTGCCTCGATGTCCCAGAAACGCAGCGAGAGATCGTGACTAGAAGAGCACAGCACATCGGCTGCTGCCGGGTTGAATTGAAGAGATCGAACGCCCTTTGTGTGCCCTGACAAGGTGTGCGTGAGTGTACCTGGACTGTCAGATGTGCTAGAGTTGAGAGACCAAAGCTGGATAGTAGAGTCAGCAGACCCTGTAGCGAGCACGTGATCATTGAACGGGTTGAACGCTAGTGCCGACACCTCTGCTTTCTGTCCGTTAATCACGGGAGCAGCCCCATGCTGCGCCTTGCCTGTCGCGGTAAGCTTTTCCACAAGGACAGGTCCACCTGCGCCTGCAATGGGTGCTGCCCAGAACGTTGCGTTGGCCGCAATCACAGGAGAAGCCTGAGTCGAAAATGCGACGCGCTTGTCACCGAAGTGGAACACATCGTTGCGTGGGGCCTCTTTACCTTGCAAATACTTCAGCTTGTGCCCGTACTTGGCGCCTAAGCGCTGCGCCTTGTCCGATAGTTCCACCACATCGGCGATACCCGTTGGCCCTGACCCTGTTGACGGCGCCTCCAACGTAGCTGATGGCGCCTCTGACGGCACTGAAGTTGGAGTTTCTTCCGGGTTCTCTGTTGAGCTCGATGGAGGTGTCAGAGGTACAGTAGATGTGGCTGTGACGATTGAATTCCATTGCGCAGGTGGAGGAGGAGCACTCTGAGCCGTGGGCTCCGGCTCATTCCACTTTCTCGTGCTCGACGCCCACCCTGTCTTGACATCAGACGCAGTTTTAGACGGGGCATTCGACGACGCCGAAGACGACAGAGCCTGGCCCCAGTCAGAAGTTTGCCATCCGTTCGCTGCAGCCCCAGTACTTGAAGCTGGTACTCCCCAACCTGACGGTGCTGGAGTTCGGCCAAACACACTCCCGCTCATATCCTCGACAAGCTTGACACTTGGCGTCACAGGCTGCACTTTGGGCTCAGCCTTGCGTCCTTGTTGCCACTCCGTTGATGTCATTGCAGCTTCTTTCGCCAATGTATCAGGATACAAGTCGCTCTGGAACGTGTGCGTCGCCTCCTTGCGAGGCACTCGGTAGCTCACGACTTCGCAGCTCCCACCAACGCTGCTTCCACTTGCGCTAAGGTTCAGAACACGAGCAACTTCACAGTCGTTTGTATCGCACGTCATCTTAGGCAATAGCGTCGCAGCAAGCGTCATACTGCCCAGAACACTGTGATCCAGGGCGTGCACATAAGGAGAACGTGCTAAGTCCACTTCGAACACTCGAGCACTGCGATCTCCCTTACCCAGCACATAAAGCAAGTCCAAATCTGCGTCGTATAATGGGAACAACTGCCCCACACCACCGGCATCCAGACGTTCACGATGCACGCACTTGGATAATTGTCGAGGGTCCCACAGCTTCAGTTCCCTCTCCTGCATGCGGTCACTGCCACACGTCACAAAGTGCTGCGTACGTCCACACCAGACCACACTTAAGTGTCTCTTCCCAGTATGCGCAGCCTCGATAACCGGCGCTGAGAGCTGCTGCATTCTCGGGTCCAACATCCTCACTGCTTGGTCCTGCGTAGCCATTACCATAGCACTGCCGTCCCAGTTCCAAGCCGCCGAACTCAGCACTGCATCTTCCTCCACAGCCACTTCAAAGCTCAATTTCTCGGCCTCTAAGTCGTAAATCCTCAGTGATCCGGGTCTCGAGTATGTGGCGACTATCGAGTCTGCGGACGGATGGGGAACAATGCCCGCCACGGTCCCTTGTGTCTCTTGGAATGTCGTCAAGGGCGTCACCAGATCCTCCGTCATGGGTTCAGTACTTGGCAGTTTCCAGAGCTTCATTGTGGCATCGGCATCCCCGGCGGACAGCAGTAGGTCTTCGTGGAATGGCGAGAAGCTCAGCGCCGTGACACGTCCCGTAGGGTGCGCACGAACCAGTGGAGGCGTATTGGGAGCCTCCTTTCCGGTTTGCGTCAGTTGCTTTACTTGGATTGCACCTCCATTATCCATCTGATGAGCGAAGGCGAAGCTGGAGGATGTGGCGGCCAACACGGTGCCGTCCAGAGACACCTGCAGCTGTTCAAAGCTCGGTAGATGCTTGCATTCTACATTACGGAACTTGCTACACACGCATCGACAGCCAAAGCACAGTTAGGGAGCGTACGATAGAGGAGTTAGGAGCGTTGTAAAGTAGAACCTCGCACGGAACGCGAATCGCGGCGCCATCGTCGAAGGGGGTCAGCTTCAAGTGTGATTATGGTCTCAAACATACGGATTACGTGTTGCACACGAATTCATGACAGTTATGTATCTACACACATTTATGTGTAGCCACAACATTTTGGAGACGCACTGGTGGTGCAGTCCCGACGCCGAAGATGCTGCGTCGCGCATGTCGACGTGCAGCGTCCTCGCAGGCGCGCTCCTTCTCGCCTCGTACCATGAATCGGATGCCCAGTTTACGGTTCGAGGACAAGCGGATCAACGTCTTATTGTCCAATAAGACAACCTCGGACAACTTCGTATTCGCCTGCCGCGCCCTACGCTGCAAGGACGAGACAACGTTATTAGCAGCCACAGACCCGTCGGCATGGAACGTAGCTCTACAGCGTCGGCTAGAAAAGCGGGACGAACGAGGCGCTGCCGAGCTGCTGGGGCTCGTGGCCAATTTCGCACGTGAAAATGCTAGCGAACCCGTATGGACGGATCTGCTATTTACGGTTATACGACAACGCTCGTCACGTGGGTTTCGTAGAGAAGAGGTCTACGAACTCTTGGACCAGTTGAAGAAAAGATATGGACCACAGTTTGTGGCTCGTGTGCTGGTTGAAGTGATCAATGGATGCGCCAACATTAAAATGACCACAGCAGGGCAAGAACTGCTGCTGTACCATCAGAAATTGTGGCCTGAGATTCGAGAAAAGGAGCTGGGCTTGAGCTCACTGGAACCGCTGATACCACCGTCCATAGTTGGGCATTTGATGTCCAAGATGACACAGCAAAAAGAGTACAAGCAACTGCTGAGCCTCGCGGCAGAGTATTTGACGCACCCAGAGTTCGATGCAGCCAGAGATTTCCAGCAGCAAGGATTTTTGGCGCTGTTTCAAGCGTGCGTAAAGGCGAGAGAGAGTCCAAGAAAAATTGTACGCACGTTTTTGGATTATGTGGATGGAAGTGTGCGTACAAATGACAACGACCTGGATAGGATTAAGCGTTTAAAGCTGGAACAAGGCTTTGGCGCTGCGATACAATGTTGCGTGGCGCTGGAGGAGTTTTCGCTGGCGTTGCATTGCTATTCGACGATGGAGAATACCCGCGAGAGGTTGGTTGGTCATGATGGCGATCTGGAGATGGATAGTGTGACTGACAAGGCTATAGAGAAGGTTAAAGTTGTGGACAAGGTGATTCCAGCAGATGAGAACATGTACGTCAACGTGATGAAGGCGTGTATGGCCCTCAATGACTTCTCCATGTTGAAAGACGCGTTCCGTGGGATGACAGCTCGAGGTGTTGGTCGCAGTGGTGGCTTTGGATCCGCGGTTCGTTATTGTCACGAGCATTTGGATGCGACCTTCTTGGAGGAAGTGCTGGAGGAAGCATCCGCGACAGAACAGGAGCTTGCAGGTGCCTGGATGCTGGAGGTGGAGAACTACAACGATGCACTCGGCTGTTATGCAGCTACCGGTAAATTTGAACAAGCTAAGGAGCTCTTCTCGCAGATGTTGAGCAATCCGTTCATTGTACCCGACCACATTACGATGCTGGAGATGGTGGAGAATCACCGTGATGCCTCGATCGAGGAAGTTTTCAACCTGATGGATGTGTTTCTTGAGTGGAAACTGGCACCGAATCTGCAGGTCTTCACGTCGCTATTGTCCATCTGCATGCGCCGCCGTCTCGTAGGAGACGCTGTCGCTCTAATTGATGCGATGGAGAAGCACGGCGTTGTCCTGGACGTCAAGGCGTTTACGACGATTGCGTTTATCCACGCGTCTCATGGCGACCTGAGAGCTGTTGTGGGCGTCCTTCGCGATATGGCTACAGCGAGTGTTCCTACAGATAAGGTCTTCTTCGACTACGTTATTAACGCGCTTTATGGTTCGTGCGGTATCGACACGTGCTTCGCGCTATTCCGTGAGTTAAGTCAAGAAAACTTGGCTATCCCGGAAGGCTTGTACGTCTCGCTGGTCGACTTGGGCACCCAGATCGGGTTGATCGAGCGTACACTGCACATCGCGTATAATATGGAGTGCGAGGGCTTTCAGCTCTCCTCGGATCAATTGCACGCATTGATGGTACGATGTCAGTCAGAATCTGAAATTTCCGAGTTTGTACGTACATTTTCTCTACTTCATCAAGGCTCACAGCCAGAGACGCCGCGGTTTGAGGTGGAAATGTACGAAGATTTGATCTCGATCCTGACACAATTCAACCGCAAAAATGAAGTGTCGAAAGTGCAGAAATTGGCAAAAACTGCTGGACACGACGATCTGATCGTCTAAGATATTAAGCGGTGCACTCACAGGATTATTTACCGATAGAAAAAAGTGGTTTGATTCTTTGGTTTGGTACGTTTTCTCACGTTTTACTACTACAGTGTTGTACTTTAAGTATTTAAGTAGTATTTAGTATCCGATGTGGATGTATTGATCGAGCTGCCTCAGCACAGATTGGTAGATCCTTTCGTTGGCATCCATGGCCCAGGTGAAGTCCAAGTGGCTGAAGTCGCTGATGTCCTCATCGTGAATAATTGTAGTGTTTGGTAACGCAGCTCGGAGCTTGTTAATGTCAGTTGAAGTAGCTAAGATGTCGTTCTCGCCAGTGAAAATTTCCGTTCGAGGGTACTTCATGCTGCTAACAGGAAAGGCTGGTGGATCGAAGCTGCCGTACTTGACTTTGTTCTTTCAAATGCGTTTGGAGCACAAGTTGATTCCAAGCACACGAAGACAGCCATAGCTGTAGTTGTATGCTGAAAAAGTGCCTTTGCGGATACTTTGGGCGAAGTGACCCATGTTCTTGACGGAGGTTCCTGCGGGCAACTCGGAGAGATACACACTCACTCGAGACGAGTTCCAGCTTTCAGACACGCCGGATATTAGTGCAAGAGCAGTCTCACAGAGTTCGGGATTCGCGGTGCATGTTGCAGCTTCGATGACCTCTTGTAGCACTTTGTTCTGTGACAGGAACTCGACCTGACCGAAGACCTCGAAGATCTTGTCCAAGTACACTTTGGCCAGGAATTTGAGAGCATCGGCTTGGTGTATCCCAGCCAGGCCACAGGCGCCAGAGCTGCGAAGTATGACACGGATTCGGCTAGCGTCTGGTCTTCGGAGAAGGCAACACATGCTTGAGTTGTCCCTCGGAATGGCCTACAAACGCCACCGTCTTCTGTTTCGACGTCTCGCGAGCGTAATTGAGCATCGCTGGCAAGTCGAATCGGCCCATGTCTTGCGAGCTGAAGTCCCAGAACGCGTCATCCTCGGTTGTGTATTTGACGTGACGGGTCGAGTACGTGTTGCCTCGGTTGTTTCCGAGCCACACATCGTAGCCAACATCGCCGAGTACGAAGGCGAGGCTCTGGTTACGAAAGTTGCAGACCCACGAAAAGCTACTGTCGAGTAGTCCATGTTGTATCAAGACGGCAGGTTTGCCCTCAGCAGCGTCTTTACCTGTTTGACTCTCATCGTACGACTTGGGAAGGCGATGCATGGTGAGAATATACCCGTCGGCTGTAGTGACGTTGTGAGTCTCCGCCACGTACCCACGCGCTTCGATAAGCTCTACGGTCGACTTGCCAACATCCGGGTCCAGCTTGACTTCCGTGACTTGATCCAGAGAGTGAACGATGGGAGTTGTCGCGAGCAAGACCGCTCCAATGAGAAGATTAAGTGGTGTACGCAAGGAGAATCCTAGCGTCATGATAGTTGTAGCTCCTTTTCTGCGAGTGCTGAAATGGCGAGCTGGAAATTGCAGCCTGAAGTGAACGGTCTCAAAAGCGTCAGCGATTTTGTTGTTGTATTACCGCCGACGCAGATGTTTGATCAGCGACCATGATTTGCTTGGGTGATCACCATGCAATTTCACTGTTGTTGACGCGTTGTTTGTGATGTGAATGCGCTTCGCGTTCGATATTAATACAGGCGGTTGCAGTCGACTCGACCGTCGAAGTCATGTGTGCAGTGGTGCGCACTGAAATGGTAAGTTACACTAGATGCCGCGACGACCTCGAGGCCTACATGACATGTAACATGTAGAGCCTCGGCTATTACTGAACATTAAAATAGTATTTTACATTGTTAATATTCCGTCAAGGCGACAGACATACTCAATCGTGGAGTCTTACTCACGCTGCAGTGTTGCCATCCCACTGGGCATCCCACTGGGATGGCAACACTGCAGCGTGAGTGAGCAAAACATCGGCGATAGTCCGGCTATAATAACAGGCGTGTTTCGTGTTTGAAAACTGTACGCGGACGAAATTCCAATTCTGTGTAGGCCAATAGGACACGAAGCAAAGCCGCAGACGGTTTACATGTAGTTTCTCTTTGGCCTCGCTGGTGGCTTGCTTTGACATTTTTCACCGTCACCTCATATCATTGCACTTTGCGTGAAGCCTTCATGATTTTAGAATTTCCAAATCCGCGATTCTTGCATTCTGGAAAGCAAACTACTCGCTTACCGGTACTTCACTCGGCAGTCATTGAAAAAAAAGAAGTGAAAGGCAGCAAATATAATTGGTACTGGATGGACACCAAAACGTTTAAATGTAATCAATAGCTTACTTGCTATCGACTTTAAGGTTCCGACTCGCATGGTCCGATACACGACGGGAGCTAGCGCACAGCTACATGTATTTATGATGAAGCTCATGCTGCCGACCACGTAAAAGGATATGGCCACGTTCATGTAGTGAGTACCTTCGTCCACACGGTTGATGTATTTGGGCAGGTAGAACCAACTACCGATGATGAAACACAGCGCGTCGACGAACGTTCCGAGGGCTGCAACCGTCCCCCAGCAAAAGATGTTCGCGATCTTAAAGCCTCTTACGCGTGGGTCCTCGTGAGTTATACAAATGAAGAGGATGTCTGCGACGGCGGCGATGCAGAAGACGATACAACCGATGATGAAGGCCCAACACCCGAGCTCCGGTGCCTTCGGATACCACGACGGTAGGAAGTAGAGCCCTCCCACGATGAAAATTGATGTGGCCATGTATTTAAATAGCGCTGTGAACGCACGAAGTACTTGACGGAGCGGGGTTCCGTGGTTGTAGCGGATCGTCTGGATGAAGTCAAGGTTGGCGCCAGTGAAGAAACACATACATCCGATCACGAAGTCCCAGCTACCGAAGAGACCAGCCTTGCCATTCCACATGACTGAGTACGTTGGGAAGAAGAAGATGGGGCCAAGCAGGAAGAGCACCGAGCCGATGAAATACGCTAATACGCGCGAGATTTCCGAAGCCCATAAAACAGGTCAAATCTGACACTTGGTCACACCCATATGTCATGAATATGTAGAACATAGGTCACGTGACCAGTTTGTCTAGGTCACGTGTATTAATAATAGCAGTAGCCAATATTTCAAACTGCTCCAGCAAATACCATCTGCTGCAGTTTTGAAACCAATCCAAGTAGTCCAAAACCGATGAGGTGCATCCGCATTCTCTAGCACGCGGATCCCAACTCTCGCAAAAGCCAATTCTACATAAAGACGGACAACGCTGCAAAACCAGATATCGATGACACGCCGCAGCCCCCCCCCCCCCCCCCACGTGGTGCAAATTCACCTTCAACTTTCAATACGTCTCTTGTGGACTCATCCCGTCGCCGTGGAAGTACAAGATTCTCACCACTTCTCGTCGGCCACGGTCTAACCGGGGTACTTCTCCAACATTGGAAGTACCGGCCAGATCAGATACATCGCCGCTCGATAGGGAAATTATCTCAGACGTACCAGCATCTTCCATAAGAGGAGAAGCACAAGGACCTTTGCCGTTAGCGCTTACTACAGATTCGCTGCCAACTCAGTCGTCGACGCCACCTGCAGCGAATCCGACGTGTTCGCAGCGTACTCAATCCCCACGTAGCCTCAGCCCAACGGCTACTGAGCAGACACAGTCAGCAGCAAGTTTAGTGCGCTCGCAGGCAGCATCTCAGCCACGTGATGGACGTATCAAGGTATATTATCAGGGCTATGCCTTCACGCGTGCAAATACGACCGGTGTGAAGATAACCTACCGTTGTAGCTCATATCGGAAAAACTGCCGTGCACAGCTTGCTTACTATGCAGACACAATGTCTTTTGACTTCACGGATATGGAACCGCATATCTGTCGTGCAATTGCCGATCTTAGCGGGACCGAGATAGGTGACGGTGCTCACTGCATCGATGTTTCCGAGGCTGTAATGGATGAAGTCGACAAACTGGCCGCCCAAACAACTATGACACAAGAGGAAATTTGGCTTTCTATTGTGCAAACATTTTACATGCAGAATGGGCCTCCTGTTCGTGGAGTTTCAAAGCGAATCGATGAAAACCGAGTTCAAAACACACGGGGAAAGAGTGCGGTTGGTGGTCCTACCAGCTTAATTTAGAAACCCCCACTGTCGAAAGTGAAAGTTAGCCATCAGGGCTTCTTCAATTTCAGTATTCATGGCATGATGACATCAAAGCGCAGAAAGACCCTGTTGGTTTCGACAGAATCATTGGGTGGGCTCACCCCGTGCTGTTTCGTTTGCTATGCTTCGAGAATTTGTCGTGGTACATCGACGGCACCTTCCGTTGTGCTCCTAATGACTACAAGCAGTGCGTCACGATTATGATCTATGACCAATCCAGTGAGCTGTACCTTCCTGTCGTCCATGCGCTCACTACAAAGAAATCGTACCTGAAATTGCTACAGTGTGTTCAAGATTCAGCTGGAACAAAACTCGTTCCAAAGGATGTTGTATGCGATTTTGAGGGTGCGCTCATCGGAGCAATTCGTAAGTTCTTCTCTGACGTCCGAATTATAGGCTGCTTATTTCACTTTAAGCAGGCCTGTAGCCGCAAACTGAATCGGTATGGGGTACCAAAACTCGAGGCCATGTTCGACGTACTGACCGTCATCGACCCCAGCAAAATCGCCGTCCAAGGAATCGCGTGGGTGAAGGCCAAGATACGAAAAACGTGTGAGACCAAGCAGTTGAACTACTCCCGACAAAAATGGAGGACATTTTGGCGATATTTCCAGCGCACGTGAATGGATACATTCCCTCCAACATTCTGGAGCATATACAGCATCAACCGGAAAATTGTAAGTCGAACCAACAATCCGTTAGAGCGGTTCCATCGTGAACTAAACTAGAGATTCAGGCCTCATCCGGCTATGAATCAAATTGCCACTACTCTGGAGATTCTAGCTCGCGAGTACGTCGTGCAACGCAATTCAATCATATCCGGAATTGCTGTTCCGCCTGCACGATCAGGATTCGTACTTCCAAGAGCCCCCAGACTACCAAATGTGAATGACATTGAAGAATCCGCATTAAGCAGCGACAGCGATGGCCAAGTAGACGAGGTCGACGTGGATTCGGATCCGTACAGCACTGATGTGTCCTCTACAAGCGAGGAAAATGCTGTGGTGGAGGAGGAGGATGCAACCTATGAGCGGGATAACTCGTTTGAGTACGAGGGTGTAGTCTAATGCATACTCAGTAAAACAAAAACTCAAAAAAGATAAAGAGTTGATTGTACAAGAATGACGAAGTATTTAGTATCGTTGAAGGTGACTGAATAAGGCTAGTGAGGATTATCATGCTCTTTTTGTCGTTAAAGACACTAAGGCGTAGCTACGGCAACATTTATTTGAAATTCTTGAGCTCAGAGAGTGCCTTTGCTGGCAGATCCACGGAGCAACCCTCTATCGTACGCTTCATTATAGACTCCGTCTCGCACCGTCAGAGACTTGCCTTTCAGAAGTTGAACACCACACCGACAGCACTATATTGCTGAGTGTATTCCTGGTTATCTCAACGGTGACCACAACGATCAACACCACAAACTTAGGCCACGAGTAGCGCTGGTACTGGCATGTTTAATGCAGCTAGAACAAGCCCTTAAGAGATAAAATGGCGGAACACAGACCTGTCGAACGCGACGTGTGGCTAATTCGACTGTGTGGTTACTCCATAATTGCCACCAGACAAAGACTCAACCACGAACAAGTTGCTCAAGCCATTTGCATAAAAGCTGACTACGGTAGTACCATACACCACGCCCTGGGGGAACGCTATGAACGCTCGGTCGCATGATGTACAGTGACCCCAAGGTCCAAGAAACTCGACCATTTCACTACCGAGTCTTCGTTGGGTCTAGTTACGGTCAAGATGGCACTCAACCCAGGCTGTCCCTATTATTAATAATGGGACTGGTCGGATTCGCATTCAGCGGCCAAGAACTGACCAGCCACGGTACGAAGACTCGGTGGCGGTTGGAATGAGTTCGAGTAAGTCTCCACGACCTTTTGAATGCTCAGTCGCGGTCTGGGAAGGGACGTTGCAGGATGAAGAGGCACGTGCGACGGTGTGAGCGTCGCTTGGCATGCAAGAAGATCCATAACGGATCGTAGTTCACTTGAAATTAGTATACATGATTAGGATTGCATATTAGGACATGGCCCAAAAGGGCAACACAAATACAGAACAGAATTTCCACTCAAGCACAGAGAGCGAGGTCCGGCTTCAAGGTAAGCGTCTGGTCAAGCTTGTTTGAGTGTGTTATGCCTGTCGGTGGACTCGAAGCTTACTAGCGAGGGTTCATCCGACAGGGCCAAGAGACTGTGTGTGTATTGGCCGATTATATATCGGAAGGTTTACGTGACGGCTATATCTTGCCTATTTGCACGGTTAGGAGTGCTTGAATTGCCTCCCATATATTCTTCCAAGTGAGTGTTGAACACTCGGTACCCTCGTAAAAGGCTTACCCGTGCCTGGTACCCTTCCGCTGTTGGGACCACGAGGATTCATAACACCTGCTAGCTTTGCTTGTGCTAGTAGCGTGTTCTCATTTTCACTGGTTGGCCTATATAGGTAGTTCGCAAGGTCCAGTCTGTCCCGGTGCAAGGGCAGAACTGAGGTCTTCAGGTCCGCCCGAACGATCGTTTGCTGTTCTGGTAGACGTATTGTTGTGGGAGCATCCTAACTACACTAGTAGCTAGAGTTCACGTGGAATTTACTACACCACAACTGGTGCCGCGACCCGGGAACAGAGTGTGACCATTGTGTACTGTTTGTATGGCCCTCCAGTTAATGAGCTACCAAGAGAAGAAGAACAAGAAACACGAAACAACAAGAAAAATGGCGAAAGGATCATCGGCGGTACCAGCAACTCCTTCCAAGTCCGGCGGAACACGCTACGAGGGTCAAGTCCGGACGTGACGGCTGCACGACTTGCAGCTGTCTCCGAACTTTCTGTGAGCTTCGAGGACGAGGCGGACTACGATCCTGACGCCCATGATTACGATGACTACGAGGATAAGACGCCGGCTCCAGAGCCAGGTGCGACGACTCCAAAGACGGCCACGTTATCGTCAGGACTGAGCGGGGCGACAAAGTCGCTTTCGAGGAACCTCGCCGCTGAGCTTGACGACGTCGCTGGTCCAGACCCGGACTATGACGACTTTGACGATGGGACCAAGGGTTCTAAACCCTCGGTGGCGAGCGCAAAGCGTTCAGCATTGCTGAATGCACCTCGTCCACCTATCAACGGTGATACACCAGCTGTCAAACGCGTTTTCGATCGCGTGCAGGCGCTGATGAACAATGACGAGTGGATGCAGCTGTTCAAGCCCATCCCCAAGAAACAGGCCGACTGGCCGACTCTTGCAAACGAGCTGCAGTATCCTGCGAGCTCGGTATCGACAAGCCAAGTCGCGGAGGAATCGGTTTCGCTACTACTTGCGTTGGGGTATGAGAATGAGACGTACCCGTCGACGATGTCGCTCCAAGACTGGAGTCCGCATGAGGCTGGAGCGGCTCTCCAAAAGTGGAAGAAGAAGCTTCGGAAGGCCTTTGGGGCGATCGGAATCAACTCGGGGAAGCAGCCAATAAGTCAACCGACCGTTCAAGATGAGGATCCGTCCAAGTTTCCGCTTCCACCAACACCAAGAGGCTCGGACGGACCCCACCGACCAAACGAGGGACTGACGGAGGTGCTATTGGCTCTGTCGAGGCTTCACCGTACTCTCAAGACTCGAACATGGTTACACCACGTTCGGAGAGCCGTACACGACGTATGAACACCGATAACGAGGCTTCGCGTGGTCGTCGTGGCGGTGCACGAGCTTCCGTAAGTGGTGCTGGACAACGCCGAACCACCACCGACGATTTGTCTAGTGACGACGATGACTTATTGGCTCTTGTATATGACGACGAGGACCCCCAGGCCGAGTTGACTCGCCAGATGCGGGAGATTGCTGCGCTGAACGACTCCGACCCTACATCGAGGATTGAAATGACATCGCACCGACCATTGGATCGTATCAAGCCGTTCTCGGGCTCGCGTAACAAGAGTGAGAACTCTATGCAGTGGCTCCGAACGTTCGTCTACGAGATGACTGGAACGCATACAGAGGCTGACAAGTAGTGCGTTCCGTTCAAATTGAGCCTTCGGGACGGAGTCATCAATTGGTTCCGCAACTTCCGAAGAAGACGAAGCGCACATGGAAGCTGATGAGCAATGCGTTCATTCGCTATTACTGCTCGCAATTACCCAGACTGCACTATCTCGCTACTACTCGGCGAAACGCGAACGTAATGAACACCTCTGCGACTACCTAAATCGACTGAATGGCTACGCTCGGAACGCTTGCCTACAGTTCGAGAAGAGTGGTCGCGACGCGAAGGAACACGTTCAGCAGTTTTTGGTGACGTGTGGTGATGATCAAATGGCGGAGAGCCTTTACCATACCCGTGTGAATGATATTCACGAGCTGGAAAGATCATTGAAGACGTTCTCAAGGGCAAGGAGCGTACGGCGAAGCGTGACGGGATGTCCCGCCCCACCAGGAACCGTGATTCACGCAGAGATGAATCCCATGACCGACATGGACGACGCGATAGACGCGAGTCAGACCATCGCCGGATGACTATCGCAATACACCGATAGTGACGCTCGTTGAAGCCTCGGTGGACGACCTATTAGCTGAATTGGAGGGTCGCGATGCTGTTCTAGGTGGGACCGAGCGTTCGGAAGGCAAACGGGACATGTACGAGGATGACCTAGACGAGTACCATGTGTATTATTCCGACCATGGTAATAACGATGGTTCACCAGCTGGTGAAGACCGACACCTCGCTGCGGCTAGCGAAGATAAGCGACGAGCAGCAGCTGAAGGCACGTACGCCCGTTCAGACAACCGTCAACTGCGTGGGAACTTCTCTGATCGCGACTGAGACCTCAATCAAGACCGCCGAGGTGGTGACCGAGGATTCAATCAAGACTTTCGTGGTCGCCGTGACTTCAACCGTGACAACCGACGTCCACAGTACGGACGATGCGCCGTGTGCGATGGCATGAATCACTCAGTTCGCTACTGCAATAAGCGGTGCAAGTTCTGCAAGCAGCTCCATGACGCTGGACAGCGCGAGCTCTTCCACAAATTTCAAGACCTTGCCAAATTCGTGCGAACGAAAGGTACGAAGGAAGAACTCCCTCCTGAGCTCAAGGCCGTCGTTCAAGAGCGCCATTTAAACTAGACAGCCCTCCAACTACAACTGGGTTGGTCCCTATAGGGCTGCCACAGTTAGTCGAGCCTTCGTTGGACGCAGAGTGTATCTTCGCGTACACGGGGGTGAGCAAATGGCCTGAAGATTATATAACAAGTGTGAACGCGACGGAAAATGAAAAGGAGAGGAGCTGGTGCCGATGGTAGCGCCAGCGAGGGCTCGTTCGACGTGGCTGCAAGTGCAGTGCGAGACGAGCCCAAGGGTCGCTCCAAGATGATGAAGTTGAACCCTGGTGAAAGACAGGGATAGTGGTCGGCGAAGAAATCCGACCAACGAATTCGAATGAGAGCTCTGGTGCAGGGAGGGTGTTGTGACCGACAAGCGAACGAGGATTCTCCTCGACACCGGAGCGAACGTTAGTGTCATAACCGACACTTTCGCCAAGAAACTGCGGCTTCGCAATGTTCCAGATCACGGACGCCGTATCGACATTCAAGGGATTAGCGAAGGCAAGGTGTCGACGACACGACGAGCGCGCGTCAAGATTACGCTCGGTTGGGAGATGGTGTACGAGTTCGAGATGTAGGTCATGGCGCATAGCGCCGGTGTCGACGTGGTACTCGGGACCGACTTTATGGTTCCAGCTGGGATCCGTCTGGACCTGTTTCACGGTGCTGCGCAACTACCGAATGAAATTCAGATACCGCTCGTCAAGACGAAGAACATGGTCGACAGCGAGGATTATAGCAGGCATGTCACAGCAGGGCCTACCGAACTTTTGACGATTCCCGCGCACGAGTGCCGAGAGTATCGACTGTCGAAACGACAGGCGGCACTGGACACACACATACTGTGGCTTCAACCAACGGAGAAACTTATCCCGTCGGTAACGAGCTTTCGTCGTGGACGTCCGGCGCGAATCAAGCTGACGAATATTTCAGACAAAATGGTGCACTTTCCAACTTTTCAGCCCATCGCTATGCTAGTGCCAGGTGGGGGTTTGCCGCGAGGGGAAGGCTACGTGCGTGTAGACTCCAAGAAGTATCAAGATTGGCAAGTGCTCGCCTACGAAAGTTGTAGAGACTGCGAGCTGTACAAACGTGAGTGTGAACTCTACGAGCAATGACTAGCAACTCAACCTCCGTCGGTGGAGCGACCGGAGTATCCATAGCCCCAAGGGGTGATGGTGCGGCCTTTTGAAGACTCGTTGAATGATCCAAGCGATCGGCTGACGTGTGCAGAACGTTGGGAGAAGATCCTGGCAGAACGTGAGTGGGTCGGAGCCACTACGGAGTCTGGGGTAACAGCCGGGGACCCAGTTGAGGTCCAACCTTCCGTAAGTCCCTCGGATGCCTTTACGACAGCGTTCGACAGAGTTAATATTGCGAACGGAGACCCGGCTGCACGTTTACACGATGTACTGAGTGCGGCGAACGGGTGCATACGCCAACGAGTATTCGTTTCGAGTCTGGGGTGACGACGGAGGCGGAGAGTAGTAGCACAGGCTCAGATGGCTACAGCAGTCAAGAATACGTTGGGCCGGACTTGTTTGCGGCCAAATCTGCGAATGAACCATCGGTGGCTGGTTCAGAGGATGCAGACGGTGCGGCAAAGATTGTGCATCAGGCAACGAGCGTTCGTTTGCAGCACATGGTTGATACAGGGGCGCCAGACCTGGTAGTGATTACGCAGGAAGAGATATGTCCGGATGACAACGCACCAACTCTGTGCTCAACGACTATTTCGAGCAAAGATTTGACGAACAACCCAGAAGCTTAAGATACCAACGTGAAAGACCCTGTACCGAGGGTTCACTCGGAGTTTAGTGGTGGCACCACCAGAGTATCGACCCCCATTCACGGCTACATCCGGGGGCATATAGCCCGGTGAGGATTCGGTTCGTATGAACACTTCTTTGTCTCATGCGACGCTACCACGCGACTACCGAGGGTTCGTCATGTCGTTCGATGGATCAGCAAATCCCAGAGAGTACCGTGGGCACGGCAGTTGTTCGTGGATATTATGGAGACTTCCCGACTGGAGGATAGTAATCGCTGCGAACGCTTACCTTTCATCAACTACGCTAAACATCGCTGAGTAAGCTGGTATGAATAACGGTATCAAGGCTGCTATTGCGTATGGGGCCGAGGATTTGATCATCGTTGGTAACTCAAGGATCGTGATCCAGCAATCACTAGGGGTGAGCGCATGTCGGGAGGAATCTCTGTTAGCGCTGCTGAATATTCACAAGGAGCTCACGGCCAAGCTTCGATCAGTGAAATATGTCCATGTAGTGTGAGTACAACGCAGTCGCGAACTCGTTGGCCACAGAAGCGTTGGTATCGAAGGTCAGTCGTGTGGTTTTGGCTGAAAATCGCAAGTCGGAGTTGGTGTCACTTCACCGTATCCAAGAATTGATCTACGGGGCGAACGAAGACTCGGTAGATATACCATAACGTGTATCGGAGCATCCGGCACATGTTCTAACTGGCAACGAGGATTCCCAGCGGAAAATTTGCGAAAATTCCGTGCGGGGTAACATTTCGAGCAATTATGGTGATTTTGATGATATTACCATTTTGCCTCAACCACAGCCAAACACCAGAAGAGATGACACGCGCGCAGATGAACCCTCGGTTGCTAGCTCAGAAGCTTCAACAGGTGTGAATGAAGCTGTGGAAGGTCTACCGAGGTCTCGTTACGAGTTTAGAAGTCGGGTGTGGCCGTACATGGAGCGCGGTAAACAGGGACAGACCAGCATAATGGCTCATCAGTTGCACGGGTCTTTCCGGATAGCGCGGCGTGCGGAGTTCATTCTCGATGATCGTCTGTCACCGGCAACGAGCACTGAGCGTGTTGGACGCGAGTTCAAAGTCAAATGGGTCGGCTGCGAAGAGCCAACATGGGAATCACCGTCAAACTTGTCATGCTGTGACTTGTTGTACGAATATCTGTGGACCAATAGTGAATACCAGCTGCAGATCATTCAGGCGGCTGATAAAGACTAGCGTGACGTGTTTCGCGTGTTAAACTGGCCATCGGGTGGCGCAGCCGGTGGTATCAGACGAAAAGAGCTACTGCATCAACACTTTGCATTCGAATTTGATGATTTACGTGAACAAGATTACGTTGTGGAGCATGAATGAAAAAACACAAACATGAACGCAACTTGAGCAGCAATGACCGAAGATGAGCAGTCGCAGATACCTCCAGTAGTTTGCTGTGCTGCAGAGGAAGGTGAAGCACCCGGCAGCGAGGATTCAATGGCCAAGCGAACGACACTGGCCAACATTACCTCCCATGGGGAATATTGTATTCTTACCCAGATGTATCATGGGGGCAGTCGATGATGGAGAGACTGCAGATGACGCGAAACACTCGCTGGTAGTGTCAACAAACGTAACCACGGGCAAGTAAGGTGACGCCGCTGATAACGAGGGTTCAATTTGAGTCAAGCCTCGGGGCTGGTTCGTACAGTACACCTTAATGCCCAACCATGTTGTGATATGTGTGGCACAAGACCAGCTAAGACACCACGTACTGCTTCGCTCAATGAAGCTTCGGTGGTTGGCGTGCACAATTTGAGCAAGATCGGCGAGGTGGTCGACACGTGTGCCGCGGTCTCTGACGAACCGGTGATGCCGACGGCCCTCAACAGGTGAACAAGGGCAGACGATAACACGGCCGAGGCTCGTGTCGTCGTTGTGGACGCAGATGATGCGAGCGAACACTCGTTAGTACCTCCCACTATTTCGCCAGTGCCTAAAGATGGATGTTTGCACCTATTGAGTGTGGCAGAAGGACCGACGGCCATGAACACATCGATTGTCATCGACATGGATACGGACGTGGCGCCATTGACAACACCTGTCAACCCGTACGACATGCGGTGACTGGTGTGTGACAAGGCTGTCAAGCCGTACGACATGCGGTGACTGGTGTATGACACGGCTGTCAAGTCGAGCGACGTGTCGTGACTGGTGTGTGACATGGCTGTCAAGTCGTACGACATGCGGTGATATGCGGGAGACATGGTGTCACAACGGTCACCATTTCGGTGACTCCCATTGCGACAGGGGCAGTTGTGGTGTAGTGATTTCTGCGCTTGTGCCGACAATTGTCGCCAGACAAAGACCCGACGGCCTTCAAGTTGCCCAGGCCACGAACACTCGGTCGCATAATGTACAGTGACCCCAAGGTCCAAGAAACTCGACCATTTCACTACCGAGTCTTCGTTGGGTCTAGTTACGGTCAAGATGGCACTCAACCCAGGCTGTCCCTATTATTAATAATGGGACTGGTCGGATTCGCATTCAGCGGCCAAGAACTGACCAGCCACGGTACGAAGACTCGGTGGCGGTTGGAATGAGTTCGAGTAAGTCTCCACGACCTTTTGAATGCTCAGTCGCGGTCTGGGAAGGGACGTTGCAGGATGAAGAGGCACGTGCGACGGTGTGAGCGTCGCTTGGCATGCAAGAAGATCCATAACGGATCGTAGTTCACTTGAAATTAGTATACATGATTAGGATTGCATATTAGGACATGGCCCAAAAGGGCAACACAAATACAGAACAGAATTTCCACTCAAGCACAGAGAGCGAGGTCCGGCTTCAAGGTAAGCGTCTGGTCAAGCTTGTTTGAGTGTGTTATGCCTGTCGGTGGACTCGAAGCTTACTAGCGAGGGTTCATCCGACAGGGCCAAGAGACTGTGTGTGTATTGGCCGATTATATATCGGAAGGTTTACGTGACGGCTATATCTTGCCTATTTGCACGGTTAGGAGTGCTTGAATTGCCTCCCATATATTCTTCCAAGTGAGTGTTGAACACTCGGTACCCTCGTAAAAGGCTTACCCGTGCCTGGTACCCTTCCGCTGTTGGGACCACGAGGATTCATAACACCTGCTAGCTTTGCTTGTGCTAGTAGCGTGTTCTCATTTTCACTGGTTGGCCTATATAGGTAGTTCGCAAGGTCCAGTCTGTCCCGGTGCAAGGGCAGAACTGAGGTCTTCAGGTCCGCCCGAACGATCGTTTGCTGTTCTGGTAGACGTATTGTTGTGGGAGCATCCTAACTACACTAGTAGCTAGAGTTCACGTGGGATTACCAACGCCGCAACAGGCTCAATCACTATTCGCTAGTACACACTACCAACAGCTAGGTCGGTGCTCACTCCAACGTTGGGGTTTCCCTCTTTCGTTTCTGTTTGATGGTCTTTTGTACGTGACCAACGGACTTTTGGTCACGTGACCAATCGCGTTTTTTGTACATGTGACCAAGTGTCAAATTTGACCAGTAAAATTGGTTACCGAGATTTCGACGCCCTTTTCCCATGGGGCAAGCAGGTGGTTGTTTGGTAGCAGAACTTGAGATGCTGCGTGGGTGGGTGTTATCTGTATTGAATACGAGTAGTGCGAGCTGCGTGGGGTAATTCCTGGCATGTTTTGGCTGGCGTCGGGGGAATACTTGACCACTTGATGAGAAAGTCGGAAATGAATGTGTGCATTGCTGGCACGTAGGGAGGCAAGGATCAGGCGAAGGGATAAAGTCGTGTTCTTCAAGCAGAGGTCTGAAGACACGGAAGTCCAACCAAAACACGCCAATGGTCCTGTCAGGAATCCAAAGCGCGCACTCTGCAAGAGTTAAACTTTCGGCTAACGAACAAAACATGCATTGCTACCACCGGAAAGTAATAGTTACCTACGCATGGGTTCATTTCAAGCAAATCTTGACTTTACGGCTGGAAAACAGGATCGGCTCAACCGATTCGGTGTTCGAAAGGCATGCCGGTGGTTGACAGCATTGCTGCACCGCAACGCCCGCCGATATTTTCATAACGATATCTTGTTTTGAACGAACAGAACGCAACTTCGGCATTTACTTGTATTTGCATTGACAGCATGACTAGTAGTACCAATAATGTGTAACTCTATCCATGAATGAATAAGCTTCTCGATTAGGATAGCTAATCCAATAATGGATAAATCATTATCCATGTAAGCTTATTAACAGTCGTACCAGTCTCTCGACTTCAGCCTTACAACTTACACGGCGCCGATGCAACATTACTTATACATGTACTAATTCATTAGCACTGTGCAGCATTATATACGAAGCTGTTCCACCACATTAGAACAAATACTTCAGTTTTCTTTTAAATCTCTGCCGGTGCGGTGAGTACGAATTCCCCGTTCCTTTGTCTTCTCTTAACAGCAACCATTGCCAGTGCCCACAGGATCATCGCCCAGATCATCCAGAGCACTGACAGCAACATGAAGTTCTTGAGTCCGTCTTGGTCCTCGCTGCATAATGGATTAAGAACAGCGTCGCCATCTTCCTCGACTGTGCCACAGTTTGGAGCCCACTTGTCCCTCACAACGCCCATAACAATAGGTGCAGGTACGTCTCCGAAGACGTGGATGATCACTGCGTTCGCTGAAATGGCCATTGATCGACGCGAGGACGGGAACAACTCAAGCACCGCCACCATTTCGGGTCCCCACAGGGCGCACATACAGAAGAGAGCAATAGTGAAGCACGTTAAAAACGCTCCTTTGCTGTCCGATATGAAGCACATAGTCAACGCGAAGACTTCAGCGATGGATACGTAGACGAAGAGCGAAGAGACCGCGACAAAGCATCTCTTACCGGGTACGGTAGTGTGTTTGGTATGCCGATCAAGTACAAAGCCTCCAAGCGGAGTGCCAATGAGACTTGTGACAGCCACGATACCACCAAAGATCAAGGATGCTGACGTTTCATCAGAGAAGAGCCCCAACCCAATAAACACATCCGGTCCGAAGGCATTGAACACACCTAGGGTAAACGTATATGCTCCATGCGCCAACACCACCAGCAAGAACGGGACGTCCGACAGGATCTCCCACCAAGTCTGCAAGAAAGGCTTGGAGATCTCTCCGTTTGGCCTTTCGACGCCAAATTTCTCGATGTATTCGGCAGGAGACAGCTCGGCTGCGTTCTTCTCCACGGTGTCATGACTCTCCCTTGACAGCGACATCACTTCACTAGCAAATTCATTGGTCGATACGAGTGGTTTACTCAATGCTGCTTCATCGTCTGTGGGCGGCACGACGTTAAGCTCATCGGGTACGCAGAACAAGCAGCAGAAAACCAGACATGCCATCAAAATGGCTTCAAAGTAGAATGCTCCCGCCCACGTCAAAGTAGACTCGGCGAACAGCGAACCGTACACGAATCCGATTGCGGTGCCAACGATGACCGACGCTAAGTAGATCCCCACGTAGAACGACCGACGTGCCGGTGGGGCGTGGCGGTCGATGAACGGCGGCGCTACACACTGGAACGAGGCCTCTCCAACGCCACTTAGCACTCTACCGACGATCAGTAGAGCGTAGCTGTTGACGTGCTCGGATATGGCACAGATGATGATAGCCACGATCCAGATGCTCGTTCCAAGTGAGATTATCCGGAACGGTCGATGAGTCAGCGCGAAGTACCCAAAGACGATTGATAGCACCGAGTGGCCGATAATGAAGGAAGAGGAGAGCAGTCCGAAATAGACTGACTGCTCCGTCACAGCCACGCCTAACGACGACGTGATGAAGTGTCGGAAGCTCTGCGGAGCACCCGGGATGATGCCACGATCGATGTAGTTGAGCAGGTTCACGAGACACAGCAGAACGATGAGCCCCTGCGACTGGATCTGGCACGCCTTCATGGTCGATCTTTCAGTTCACGTGGCTTCCGGCGAGCAGATTGGCGAGTGATAAGTGGGTTCTTTCTGTAGAGAACGGTAGGAGGACAGCCGTGGTACGTCTCGGTTGAAGGTCGGCGACGACAGAACCGACGTGGATTTGTTTAGTCCGCGCAGATGATGAGACTTGAACTATTCTCCAATAGTGCATAGACCCTGGCTCATGGCACCCCGAATGGAATGAATTATTGTTTTGCTTTGTTATCAACTAAGTTATCAAGTAAATGAAGTAGGTCTGGTCTGGTTATCAGACCTTATGTCAGCTCACATTTTGCAAACAGGCTTCGAAGTTTCATGGTTGCGCTCCATGAGTCCGTAAATGTCTTCGAATGCCTTGAACAGCGCGCGCTGGAATTCAGGTGCGGTTACTCGAGGAAGCCGTGGACCTGGCGGGCCCAGAAGTAGTTGGTCACGATCGCTTGGGTCAAACGATGTGATCATGAACGACAGAAAGTCATTCTCGCTACCATAGCAAATTCCGATGCCGTGGGGCAGCATCGGCACGAATCCACCCCAGAGCCACGGATATCCAGACACGTTGCTTGTAGAGAGCACGAAGTTGCCCCCTCCACCACTCTTAGCGTAGCTAGGGTCAGTGAACAATGAAGGAGGAGAACCAGTCTTCTGCATCGCTGCAATCTGCAGTCCCAGTAAGTGACGATCGATCCCATTGCCCGAAAGCGCCTCAAGTGAGACCTCCTTATGGCGTGTCATTGCTCGCTTGAGTTTGTCTGCCACCTCCGCTTCATCCACACCAGACTGATCCTGCACTTGAAGCCACGCCAGTACTTCACTCGTCACCGTGCGGATGGTCTCCGTTCGTCCTTCGACGAACATCCGAGTGTGGCCACTCTCGTACGTTGGGACTACGCGGCCAAACACTCGAAAACCTGCTAGCTGAATTCCCATTTGTATGAAAGTATCAGGAAACAGCTTCACTGCGCGTAGTTTGGTCTTTCCAAACGTCTTGTTTCGCACCACCAGCATGCGCAATGTGCTTCCATTACGTTGAAACTCTGCCAAAGCTGCTGGGATCGTGTTGACCGCGACTTCTTGAGGTAATCGCCAGCGCAGCAGCTCAGGAGGAGGTAAGAACTCTAGCGAGTGATGGCGACTCTCAATGAACGTCTCGTAGCCGCCATTTCGATTCAAATAGCGCTCTCCCAACCAGCGAAACATCGACTGCAGTACTGTTGCGTCCGCATTAGCGTGTTCCATGTTGGCGCCCACCATACCGTTGGCGAATACAAGGTACTGGAAGCTCTTGTCAAACCAGCGATTGCCAGCATTCGAAGCTGCACATTGTCGAGCTAACTCCGACGGCGTATTGGGCGTAGACGACTCCAGACACAGAGAGAAGAGGCTGGTTTCAATCTTGTCAAGACTTCGCTCGTTTAACTGGTCAAATTCGACAAGAGCTTGGCGAGTTTCAGCCCACTTATCACGTCTTAATGCTGTCAGTGCTCCTACAAACTGTGGCAAGTCAGCATCGCGTGTTGTTGTAGGAAGCGAGTTCAGATATGCCGAGTGGCGCAAGATATGCAGGAGCTGCACTTCCAAGTCTCCAATGGTCAGCAGCTCGTAATCCGCGTCGTATACACGCAGCACAAACACTCGGCCTTCACAAAACACAGTGATGTGGCGAATTGTGGCAGGATCCACTCGCTCGAATCGATCTGTCGGCTTGTCCGGAATGCGGCAAGTGGAGAATAGACGACGGAACATGTTCATGCACAAGACGTGACCACCCATTGTCTCTGGCGGCACTAGTTCACGCTTGAGTCTCTCCACGTACTCGCATGTGTATCTCACAGTCTCTGCAGCGCGTCTGGCTTGAGATACAGGTCGATCGAAGTCTTGGAACGAGCCGAAGCCTGTTACCATGTTGACGAAGAGCGCGTTGGGCGTCGGATCACTGAGATAAGCCACTTGTTCCCACCATTCTGCCAGCTGCAGCACGACTCTGTTAGTATTAATATAAGTTAGCTTTGCAAATAACCTTCCACGCACCCAGTTTTCTTTCTCTTTGGCTCGTTGCAACAGCTCCGCTTGTAGAGCTTCACCTTGACCTCCAGGCTTCCCAAACTCCTGCACGAGCTTCTTGGTTTGCTCCAGCTCCTCCTGTAGTGAACAAAAGGGCAATGACCTGATTAATACCGAGCTTGAAGCTGCAAACATTATTAGTTGGGAACCTTTGTGACCAGAGGTTCAAGAGAGCGCAGGTACTTGTCCAGCGTGGCGTGGAGGGAGGGCACTGGAAGATGGGGTAGCGACGCCTGCAATTCGTAACTTGGGAACATTGAAGTGAGCATCATTGTCGCTAAGGAGCCTATATGCTACAAGGGCCTACGTAGCGGTGCTGCGCGTTGAAAGGGGCCCCATTTCAAGCACTTGACTGGTAAAATTCCAAAATGGAGAAACCCAGCTCCTAACTTCAACTATTTCAGCTGGCAACTTTAAGTTAAGTAACTGATAAGTAACGTATTTGTTCCACTTCAACTTGAGTATTACTTCAACAATTGAAGCGACGCTTTGGAGCCATGGCGGACTTCGATGCGCTGGACCAGGTGGATTCGTTCTACATGGCGCTGCTGCGTTCGCGCCAGCGGAGATTCGCCGATTGTATCGACATCTGCACAGATATTTTGGCCCAGAACCCGTACGATCAGGCGGCGTGGGTGATCAAGACCAAAGCTATGACCATGCAGAACTATATCGACGACTCGGAGCTAGAGGAGGACGGCGCTGCGGATCTCCTCATGGACGACAACGTTATGGCATCTATGCCGCGACCGGGTACATCTCTCAACCGCCCGAATTCGCGGGCGGGCACTGGAGACCCGAGTTTACGCCCCATGACGTCTACTGGCCGCCCACTTAGCGGCTTTGCTAGGCCCGGAACGAGCTCCAGGCCGGGAACGGGCAGCATGTCGGTGGATCGTGCACTACAGGGAAACCGACCAGGTACTTCGCGTCCGGCAACGACGCTGGGACGACAGGTGCGACTGGGTACAGCGTCGATGCAAGCGTCCGACTCGGGCGTTTTCATTGATGTGAACCGCCTCGACTTTAAGCGGTACGCGAAGCGGCCAGCTATCGCGAAGGCGCTGGTAGATTACCTTCTCTACTGTGAGCATAACCCACGTAAAGCACTTGAGCTGGCTGCAGAGGCAACAGTAGCAGCCGACTATAAGGACTGGTGGTGGAAGGCAAGATTGGGCAAATGTTACTACCAGCTTGGACTGTTCCGTGACGCTGAGAAGCAGTTTGAGTCGTCGCTACGCAATCAGGACATGATCATCACCTTCTTAGAGCTGGGTAAAGTGTATCTACGTCTTGATCAGCCTAACACAGCGCTAGATAGGTACGACAAGGGCAAAGCTAAGTTTCCAGGAGACACGCAACTCCTCGTGAGCATCGCGCGCGTGCACGACATGCTCAACGACGTCGAGAAGAGCGTCAGCGTGTACAAGGAAGTACTGCAGCTGGATGCTTCCAACGTCGAGGCCATCGCGTGTCTAGCATCGAACTACTTCTACACAGATCACCCAGAGGTTGCTTTGCGCTACTATCGCCGTCTATTGCAGATGGACGTGAACACTGCCGAGCTCTGGTGTAACATCGGACTCTGCTGCTTCTACGCGTCGCAGTATGACATGACACTGTCGTGCTTCGATCGCGCTCTTTCACTCGCGTCGGACGACTGCATGGCCGACGTCTGGTACAACATTGGCCAGGTCGCCATCGGTATCGGAGACCTTGGACTCGCCTATCAGGCCTTCAAGATCGCTGTCTCCGTGGACAGCAACCACGCTGAGTCGTACAACAACCTTGGGGTGCTCGAGTTGCGCAAGGGCAACCTGGACCAGGCGCGTGCCAACTTCCAGCTATCCGAGTCGCTCGCAGACTTCATGTTCGAACCCAGCTACAACCGCGGTACGTCTTGCCTGAACGTACTCTGGGCCCTCCTTCTTGTTCTAACATTGTGTTGCTGGCTACAGCTCTACTCGCTTATAAGGTGGGCGACTTCCACGACTCGTTCACCAAGGTCAATCGCGCGCTCACCACAAACCCGACACACACCGACTCGTTGGAACTCAAGAAGCAGTTACAGCAATTCCTCACCATGCTCTAGGTAAGTCTGCAGCCTAAACGAAAAAAAAACACGCGACCAGATCTGCAACAAAAGCCAACGCGAGAATAACCAACTAAATCGTGCATTTATGAAGAATACCGTCGTGCCCCATTCTGAGAGATGACCAGGGACGTACCACGCCAAGCCAACGACACCGGCCAGGGCCCCTAGCAACCTCTCCTCACGCTTTGGACCTACCCTACCTGCTTTTTGCTCTTCCAGCTTCTCTTGTTTCTTTTCCCGAAAGCGTCTCGGTTTTATCGGTGGGCATTCTTACTCCACGCACACCTCCCTGTCCTTCTGGTCGCTCGTTGTGTCGCTACGTGTCATTCACACCTGTCCAGCCTACGCTACGTTGTCGTCTCCGTCCTGAGTCTACAGGAAGTAGTCGGGCGTGCGCTTCTTCTCGTTGAAGTTGCTGTCACGCGGAGCGGGGTCGAACTGGATAAACTTGCACGTCTCGTATACCTTGTCTCCGTTGCGGTCGGCCATGACCTCATCGATCTCCATGAGAGCAGCCTGGTTGCCGCAGCGGTAGCAGTAGTTGGGAGCACTGAAGATAGTCACAACGCCACGGTTGTGGGTCCACTGGTATCCTTCCATAACAAGCTGGTGAGCACGTGCGATGAACGTGAGGCCGTTGCTACGCTTGAACTGCTCCGTGATGTCTTGGCCGAACGTGTAACCGGCACCACGGGGAGAGATACCCCATCCACAGCGGTCGTCCGGGTCGGACCACACCAGATCGCACATGGGACCTTCGTGCGGAACTTCCTGCACGCGGTCAAGTGCGCGCGCGTGGTCCAGCGTGTCAATAGAGGGAGACAGGCCGCCGTGCATGCAGAAGACGCGGTTCTCGATGAGCGCTGTCATTGGCAGGTGGTCGAACAGGTCGGTGAAGTACTTCCAGACGTTGGCGTTGCCGTATTTACGTAGGCATTCGTCGTAGAAGCCGTAGACCTGCGTGATCTGGCGACTCTCGTGGTTGCCGCGAAGGATCGTGATACGTTCGCGATGGCGAACCTTAAGCGCCACCAAGAGCGCGACACTCTCGAGCGAGTAGTAGCCGCGGTCCACGTAGTCGCCCATGAAGAGGTAGTTGGTGTCCGGACATGCGCCGCCTATCCGGAAGAGCTCCAGCAGGTCGTAGAACTGGCCGTGGATGTCACCACAGACGGTCACAGGACACCTGACCGGCTGCACGTTGGACTCACCCGCCAGAATCTCCTTGGCCTTCTGGCACAACTCGTAGATTTCCGTCTCCGTCAGGTTCTCGGCGCGGCGCAGGCGCTTAATCTGCGCATCCAGCGCCTTCATCTCCCCGCGCGAGTCCATGATCGGTGAAACAGCTCCTTTGTGCTTGGTGGGGAACACTCGAGTGTCCGCGATTTCCCCCCTTCTGGCTTCTGACCGCTCGACCAATCCGGCGAAGGATAGTGCGTGTAGGAATGAGCTGATTTGTAGAAGCGCGGATATAGGATAGAACCTACAAAAGCACATGGATAAACAATTATTTCTTACAGCTCTTTTTGCTTAACCCTTTCGCGCGCATCTTGTTAGGTATTAATACATGTTTTAACATTTAAAAAAGCACAAAACAATTATAATATAAGTAAACAAGTAAATTAATTTAGATATTTAGAATAAAAATGCTCGAAAAATTATTTGTTTTTTCTTCACCTTCTCGTCTTCTACACCTCTAACCAGCGCCGCGTACATTTTGTTTTCTCCTTTGCACCCCCTTTTTTAGACTTGTGACCTAAATACCATCTCAGACAGGGTTCGGTAGCATTCATATAAACTTGTGGGAGTAAGAGACGCTCAAATGGCAGCGCAGAGAGCGGCCACTATATTGGTCGTAAAGTTCTAGAAAAATCTTTCGCAGCTACAACTTGTACGTCTGCGCCATTTTGAAAAATGATTCCTAAGCCTTTTTAGTTGAATTATGTACTCGCGCTCGGCGTGCTTTCGGAGCGTGTTGTCACGTGCTTCTTTAGCGATGTCTTCAGCGGAAGTGCCACGTACAGTAAGTAAGTTATGACGAACGATTCAACATCGGTGCTCTCAATAGCTATGAGACCAGATTTTTTTTTCGCTTCTGGAAAACGAGATCTATTTTGACTACTTCTGGCACTTGGCTTGGAGGATGCCTACACGCTTCCTGATCAAGCTGTGTTTTCTGGTTTGAAGGGACTTTGTGTTCTTTTGCGACGCATGTCATTTCCTGGATGTTATGGAGATCTCAGCACGTTGTTCGGCCGATCAGCTCCCATTTTGTGTATGATTTTCAACTACATGCTGGAGTTAGTGTACGACAAGTGCAATTGACTACTCTCCAGCTGAAGGTGGTGGCGGTTTAGTAGCTACGTCAAGAATGAAAGTATAAGCTGATGCTGTGACTCAGCGTGGCGCCAGAGCCTAAATACATCGGATTTGTGAATGGAACCGTTCGAGCTATTGCACGTCTGTCGAAGAACCAAAAGCAGGTCTATAATGAGCACAAAAGAAATCACGTACGGACATATCAAGGGGTCATTGCACCGGACGGTACGATCATAGAGTTTTATGGACCTAGCGTTGGTCGCCGACATGATTCTCGGCTGTTACGACAGAGTGGGCTACTTAAACGACTATCTCGAGTATCCTGCATACCCGCTCAAGCCAAACTTACACGTTGGATACAAGGGATCCAAGCTCACGACCGGTCAGATAGCATTTAATGCAGTAATGAGCAAAGTTCGTGTTCCGTGGAGTGGGGTTCGGTGGGATACGTCGGCTGTGCCCGTTCCTCGATCTGAGACTAGGTCAACGGCTTTATCTTTCTCCAGTTGGGAAACACTATCTTGTCGGTGTGTTGCTGACAAACTTCCGGAATTGCACAGATCCAAACCAAATTAGCAAGTTTATTTTTCTATTAAGCCACCTAGCTTAGAAGAGTACCTTAGTTTAGCTAGACCGACTAGTCTTGTTAACCACATACTTAACTATCAATAAACGCAAGTTTTTCGTTGCGTTCGAGCTCCATTCGCTGCTCTTAGAGATCGAGGCGACGCTCCTCAAGCTGGTGTCGCCTCACTTCGTTTACAATCTCCCGCTCCTTCAATTCGTGAGCCAAATTGTCACGGCGTTCGAGGTATACCAGAAATGACTGCTGCTATGACCCCCCCTCCCACCTTCGCTCTGCATTCCACTCACAGCTGCGCCGCGCATCGCGAGAGCTTGCTCGCCGTCTTGCTGTCGCTGATCTTTAGCTGCCTTTTTTGTCGCTCTTAAGCAGTTGTCGTGTAGCGGGATCAGCATAAATATGGTTGAGGCCGATCACCACTCACACACTGCGCAGAGATCTTACACTACGACGCTAGTAACCACTACCTAAGCTTCCTTTTAACACTTGGGCCGGGCCAGTATGTCTTGAGGACGTCCCGGGTGCGAGGAAACCACTTGTGTACTTCACAGTAAAATGAACTCTGATTGATGTTTATCGTAAGTCTACCACCTATCTACCCATCTCCAAATGCACCTTACGCCTTCCTATACTCCATCCCTAGCTAATATCTGATCTTCGATCTGGCGATCGATCCCACGATCTTCAACTGCGACTCTTGATCGGCGATCTCCATCCCGATTGGTGATCTTCATCTTGACCGGCGGCTCTCACCCTGGTTGGTGATCTTAATCTTCTGCCTAGACCATCACCAATCTCGATCCCTTGGGCCTTGATGTCCACCTTGTGACCTCAGACCGCCATATTAGAACATCCCGATCCATTCGGGCTGGCACCTGATTTTACCTTGATCTCACCTTTAGACCATCGCTCTCGCGCCCTGGTCGCTCGACCTCTCTTCGGGGGAGCTTGAGGGATGCCGCTACTACGCCTTTACAGTCGTCATTAGTTGGGACTCATCACGCCCTGACCACGTCCATTGACGTCTGATCCTGGCTTCCCGATGGCCAACCTTTCCTGATCCTTGCTCTGGGACACCGTTAGTGTCGGGTTCATCTAAGTTAGGCCTCTTTTGAGCATGGTAGATCTCCTCCTTGTCTTCGCCACCAGCCGCTGATCTCGTCTTCCAGCACTCGATCTTCAGTCGAGACCCCCTGATCCCGGTTTGTCGACACCTTTAGATTGAGATCACCTGTGTCAGGTCCCATCGGTCGTAGGTCGTACTCCCTTGTCCTGGGCCGGATCGTGGCTCCGGGGTCTCTCCCCGCCGCTCTCCAATCGGCCTTCGATTTTCTTCTCTCGACGCTCAATCATGGTTTCGCTCTTGATCTCCGTCTTCCAGCCTAGACATCACCTTCTAAGTTGCTCTCCGTGGAAAACTCCGATAGCGCTTCATCACAGCCGCCCCTCATTCGTACGTTGGACCACCCAGTGGTACACTTCGAACACACGTACTTTCCTCCTGGCCGATTTGATGCCAGGCCTGATACCTCATCCACGATTCATCCATCTCGTCGCACATCGGTACCTCAGTCTGAAACCATCCATCTGATCCGCCTTGATCTCCGACAGCCGATCTCCATCACTTCGCAATTCGCTACAGCCAGCCTCGACTACACACTCTACATCTCGATTTCATGAGCGCAGCTCATTCTGACGACTCTGGCGACGGGGTTTCCCGCCTCCCCCTCCCGACAGCACCCGCTCTCGACAGTCTCTCTCCTCCCCACGCATGCGGGACCAACGTCGGGTATCCATCTAGGAAGGCGAGCTCCGGCGAAGCTACGAGGCCCTCGAGCACGACCAAGATCGGCTGTAACACACTCTCTCCCGTGTGCGTACGGACCAACCTGATCTGGAGCGCCTTCACCTCGACCAAGAGGCCGAGATCGACCTACTCCAGCGCGATTCTCAAGATGATACCCCTTCGGCGTCCGATCGTACGATACGCGATCTACGCGGCCAGATTGTTCCAGCAGAACGGCGATCTTCGCGACATGGACCAGCGCCTTGCGCGATCGCATCACAGGTAGACGGCGCCAACGCTCGCGTTCGATCAATTGGAGCTCGAACTTCAGCAGGCTGGTCTCGAGATCGATTCCCTCAGAGCTCGAACTGGAGCAGGTCGTTGCTTAACCGACCCCCTCCGTGCTCAGGCGGTTGGCCGGGAGCGCGAGCTCGACTACCTACGCGGATATATCTCTACCGTTGAGAGTAACCTGGCTCGCCTGCGATCTGCCTTAGCCGTGCAGAGCTGGATCTCGTTGCCCGTTGGGGCAACTCCGAATGTTCAAGCGGCTTGTGATCAAGCTGTAGCGACTTCGACCAGGCTAGTAGGCGGTCTGAGTCGCGTTCGTACGTCCTTAGACCAAGCTAAAGCTGATCTCGCCACCTCCGAGACCGATCGAAATTCCGCGGTAGCCGCTAAGAACGCTTCCCAGAACACCGCGCCCAAGGCGGAGTCCGATCGGGGTCACGCAATGGACGAGGCCCGAACTGCCCGTAAGTATCCTTATTCGTCTTCCAGTCCGACCCCCCCCCCCCTGATCGTCGCGCTTTGTTCACCTTGGGTCACGATCTCGATCGCGCCGCCTTGGATCTACAACGAGTATCCGATATGTATGACGATCTTCAACAAGATGTCACCGAGCTCTTCAGCACGCACGACGTAGCTCTCGAAGATCTCGACAAGTCCGCCGCCGATCTGGCGTGAACCGCGGATCGTCTCCGGGATCTGTGCACTAACTCGCGGGAAACCATGTCGGATCTTCAGGACACCCCAACGGGCAAGCGGGCGCGTAGTCAGTCATCATTCCCGTTGCACGGCCAGCCGACCCCCCAAAAACCAGCTCATCGCGAGTCCATTCCTGCAGGCAACTGATCTGCTGGACTTGTATCTAATGTCCCCCAGACTAGTCTCCCGCTGGGTTCTGACCACGGTGCTGAGGGTGGATCTCCTCAGGCCGAGATCCAAGACGATGGCGGGATCGAGGCCAATGAAGTGGAATAAGACAAAGATGATGGAGAGGAGGAAGAGGAGATAATCGAGATCGAGGGTGAAGACGATCAAGGAAGCGCGGAGGGATCCGGTGAGGGATCTCCGGCTTCATCTCCCTAACGGTCTGATTTAGACCAAACTTCTCCTTTTAAGTTGAAATCGAACGGCGCTACGTGAGCAGCTCTCACCCGATCTAAATCCGATGCCCGGCATCAGAGACTTCCAAGCTCCGCCGGAACAGCAGATCGTCCGATCCCAATCTTCGGCCCCGGCAGCAAGATCGCCCCACAGGACTCCACCACTATCTCCTCGTCGGGATACACCACCGCATTCTCCGCCACAAAGTCCGCCTCAAGGTAGAGCTTCGTATCCCTCGAGTCTCTAGAGCCATCTGATTCGGATCCACCATCTCCTGCTCCGCCATTGAATCCGCCGCTCTTCCCGGAGGCCGATATGACCCCCGGCTTTAACCAACCGCGACATCTAACTGAGGCTGACACGGAACCTTGGGCGGCTGATGTGTTGAGCCACCTCCAAATCACGGCTCTGATCACGCGTAGGTCCTTTGGTGATAGCTTCCCCGATTGGGTGATTCTTCCCTGTTCGAGCGCCAAGAGCTTCCCGTCCAGTTCCCGGGCCCGGATACCGCGACGACTTGATCACTGGAGCTAACCTCCTCGCTCTCATGGCGTCTCACCCGTGGCGGGTCTTCAACAATCATTGATTTCCCTTCGCCTTTGACCTGGATCTTCACCGGCGTCACAACACCGGATTATATTGGTTCGCCCGAGCGTACCAACTTTCGAGTGGAGGCACCGGATCGCATTTTGGGAGAGTACTAATTTTCTTCCCATTACCATAGAACCTTGCGAACCTTGCGCGATCTCTCAGGAAATCATATAGCAACGCCTCGCATTTGAGATCAGCTTCGTCTACCCACGTCAGATCCTCGTAACCCCCCTAACACCAGGAATTCTCGCAACACTCGTCCATACCGAGTCTTCCGACAACTCTCAAATCGGAGATCTTCTTCACTTCGTATTCATCTTCCGACAACTCTCTAGTCCGGAAGCAGCGCCTCATCGAAGTCGAAACGTTTAGATCAAGGTTGTACTAACTCGGCTTGGGATCGATCGGCTTTGTTGAACTACCTCCTCGCGCGATCGTAATGTCGCTGGATCCGATATCTCCGTTGTCGTGGGTCTCGATTCCGAACCTTCGTACTTCCCAGCGGGGCCATCGCCTCGAGCGTTGATCTCGGATCCTAGCCATGCACCAAGTAGAACGGAGTATCTCCGCAGGTTTGACCATGAGTGTTGATTGCGAGCGCTATTTAACGGAGCAGCGATCCAGACGTCGTCGCAGTCGTAGCGGTCGGTGGCAGCTTCAGCAGTGCGCTCCTACTTTTTTCCGGCTCGTGAACTAGAATAAGGCATCTCCTCGTCGACATCTGCATCGGCACTCGCTTGCTTCTCTTCTGTGATAGCGATGATGGGGAGCGATTCCTTCTCGTCTGCGAAGGAAAGAGCGAGCGCTTGTTTTTCCTCCGCAAAAGGGTACAGAAGGATCTCCGACTAGGGCTAACCAGAGCCTCTCATCAGCAACTGAGGGTGACAGTTTATTCTCGGCGAAAACAGAAGAGAGATAGACAAATCCGGGTCTCGGCTGCTCATCAGCCGGGGGGAGGGACTTGCGCCAAGCTTTGACATGGCACCCATTAATACGTCGCCCATATCGAGCAATAACCGCGGAGAGAGCTTGAAACAAGAGCTCCGCGAGGTCGGAAGCTTCAACCACCTGATCCCCAAGCTCATTTCTCAGATAGCGTAGTGATTGGTTGATAATTTAAACCCAAGGAAAATGAATAAAATACAGGGGCTTGCTGCATCGTTAAATCTTGTGCGACCGAGACCTGGCGCCAAAACTTTAGATATAAGGAAGAATGATCAGTTTCTGTGAGGTTCCCTTTCAGTCGCTACGGTCTATTTTTTTATAGTTAGCCTGCTTTAGGCAAAAATAAAATAAAAAACACACAACTTGTATAATCGCATGATTACCATCCCAGACATGTAGTAACTGACATTTTTCGTAAAAGTTTTTTTGTCTCCCTGGGGCTGGATCTTCCATTACCCCCCAAGCGTATACGCGAGCGATAATGCTTGGGGGACTCGTCACCGATGTAGTCTTCGCAGGGCATCTCACGCTTGATATGGGAAGTGAAGGGTCGATAAACATGCGGGTCTGGAAGCTGGTACATTTTAACGAAGCATTGGTCGAATTATCATCCTGTTTGCAATCCTTAGCGCTTCCATTATTGCAGATGTCTGCTGTTTGCCGTGCTCATGCCACACCTCTCGCCTCAATCACCACTACCATGCAATCTCCGTTGGTGCTGACGATGTCTGCGCTACCGTTGATGTAACGCTCATCGGAATCGATTTCAAACTCACAAGCAATCTTCAGTTTGTATAGTTGGAATTTGCTTGGCTCGTCGCATTATAGCATGCGTTAGCGCTTCGGAGACGATGGCCTTCTAAATGGCTTCGTTTATCACCACACGGAATACCATCAGCACCCACACTTTCAGTATGGTCGTGCTGTAACGGGGTTACACGGTGTGGCGCACACATGGGTACGGAGTACCCGGTGAGTTAACATACTCTCGGTACATGATGTCTAGAATTAACTGTGGCTTCAGTACATAGGTTGAGGGCCACATGTTGTGCATGTGATTAGGTTTAACTATGATAAATAGTTAAACATAGATAGCGGCTTGGCCGCAATAAACATAAATAAAAACACTTTGGGTTTTGGAAGCAAAGAGTTTTTTCGAGTTAATAACTCTGTGCCCTGGGTTTAGGACTGTGTTATAGTTCCTTCGGATAATGAACTTTGTATTACGGACTCTTTGAGTCGAACGTCTTCCTCTGACACTAAAGCTACGGCAGCCCCGCTGCGCTTGGTAGCACTTGAAGTCAATCCCGCACCTGAGTCGGTTGACAGTTTCCTCTATGATGATGGAACACCCCGTGTTCGCGAATTTCCCCCCGGCGCAGCAGGACGCGCTTAACAAGCTCATGCCCTTGCTTGGCCAGGAGGGCGTGGCCCATCTTGCGTCGCGAGGACCAGAGGCGGTGGCCGCCGGGCTGGAATCGTTCTCCCGTTATGAGAACGCGCTCTTGGAGCATGTTCAAGAAAAGATGAGCGCTGCCACGGCAGCTGCATCGGTCAAGAATGACGGTCCTGCGAGACCCAAGCCGCTCATGCTTAGCGTGAAGATGTTCGAAGGGAAGGATAGAGAGAATCTCCTACTGTGGACCCGTCAGGTCGAGATGGCCATGGGGTCAGCCTTGCTCCAGAATGAGCAACAGCGCGTGGCGCTCGCCCTCTCCAAGCTTGGAGGTCGCACCCGTGAGTGGGCTTTAACGTGTGGTACGTCTGTGGGCGCCGCGTGCCCCACTTGGGCTCAGCTGAAACAGCAGTTGTCGCGCGTATTCGCACCGCCTAACCAGGCGTATCGGGTTGGGTCGAAGTTCCTCGCTACTCGCCAGGAGTTATTGGACTACGTCCAAGAGTTGAGAACTCTGATCGCCGGCATGGGGGTGGACCCTCTGCCAGAACTGATCACGGTGACAGTGTTCATGGAGGGACTCCGCGTGGACGCGGCCCGAACGGAAGTGTTCCGTGAGCACCCTACCTCTTTCGAAGAGGCGGTGAACGTGGCATTGAATGCCGAACACAACTTCAAGTCGGCTCGACCTGGTTGGTACGCTGGTTGCGCGAGCTCGTCGAGCGGTCCGGAACCGATGGACCTCAGCTACGCTGAAGATGAAGTAACGGAACTTCTTGCTGCGGAGCAGCTCGCCGGCATCCGCCGATGCTTTTTGTACAGGAGCTCCTAGCACCTAAGGGCGCACTGCCCTCTGCGCTCCGAGCACCAGGCTTCGGCGAGCCAACCCTCCGGGTCGTTGCCAGGTACGGCAACTTCTAGTAGGCGCGGGGCGGCCTACTGGGGAAGAACTGAGTTCTGTTGTGCCTCGAAGAGGTAGAGGGCAACGGGGCTCAGCCCCGAAGAGAGCTGGGCTCTCTTACAAGATGAGTGTGTGTAAGCCAGGCTTGCTGGTCGCTCAAGCGAACGTGAAGGGCTTCGTGAAGCCATGGAGAGTCTTGATTGACTCGGGAGCTTCGGGCAACTATGCCCGTCGCTCCACCCTGGAAGGGAGTCAGCTGTATGCTGAGGCACTGGAAGTGCCAACGCGAGATGAAATCTCAGTCCGTTTGGCGACGGGGACACTTGTTACTGTGTCGAAGGTCTCTGTTCACCTTAATGTGAAGTTCTTAGACTTCGATAGCGTGGAACGCTGTCTGGTCTTGGACCTGGACTCGAGGTATGACCTCATCCTTGGCATGGCATGGCTCGAGCGCCATGAGCCATGGATCGACTGGAAGTCGAAGACGCTGGGTGCTACGCACCTTGCCCCTAGTGGAGCTTTGGTGAGTCATGAACCCACCTCTGTTACGAAGCAGAAGCGCTATTGGCGCGATCACGAAGCCGAGGCGGCTGTGGTTCTGGACATAGGTATGTCGGAAATGTGATTGCTGTGAGTCCTGGAGAGGACGAGCGCGGAGTGGCGCGTGATCCACTGAGTGGTATGGATCTGGTCGTTGACCGACCGCTGCGTGGCCCGAGGGCCGCGGCCGACTGCGAGTCGAGCATCGTAGGCATGGCCCAAAGGATGCTGGTGAAGTGACACCTAGTTCACTGAGTGAGGATCATGGACCGCATGGCTCTGAGCCGAGTGTCTCGCGAGACACGGCTTCCCCTTCGAGGAGTGGAGGTGCTTTTGCACCCGGTGGTGACGGAGATGTCGCCGCACCGCCCTCGTCCGGCCGAGCTCGGTCGCGGAGGGAGAGGAGAAGAAGACGCAGAGCGTCTGTGACGTCTTTGAAGTCTTCGGCGTCGGACGAGGTGCCAAACGTGTCGAGCGGTGAGGCTCCACGTGATCGCTGCGAGCCGCTGTACACACTCATGAATGGAGTGACGGGGAAGGTCGAAGGCGACATCAGCCTTGACGCTCTGCCCGCTGTTGATGCCGTGGTAGAGCTGGAAGAGATGTCCGTTGCCGAGTTCGGGTAGGCCTTGAAGGCGGGCGAGTTAGCCGAAGTGGTCTTGATAAGATCTGAGCAGGAGTTGAACTCCTCGTCCGTCGTGGACGACGCAGTCCTGGAGGACACCAAGAAGGCGCTGAGCGCGCGGAGTGGATCGGAGATCCTGAAAGATCCGTCGGATCCGTGCTATCCTTTGATCAGGGAGTATGGAGTCGTGATCTCAAGGAACCCACCGATGGGTTTGCCTCCAGCTCGAGGCGTGCGTCACGAGATTGACTTGGTTCCAGGAACCAAATACTGCGTGACGCGGCAGTGGCCCTTGCCAGAGGAACAGTGCGACGTCGTTGACGCGTTCTTCCGTGCGAAGAATGAGGCAGGGCTGGTGCGTGAGAGCAAGTCTCCGCACTCGGCACCCACTTTCTGTGTCAGAAAGCCGAATGGCAAGTGGCGTATTGTCCATACTTTTAATAAGCTGAATGCGGCCAGCATTCCGGCGCTGACGCCGATTCCTCGCAAGGATGTTCTGCAGAGCGACATGGTAAGCTGTATGTTGTACAGTGCACTCGCCTGAGTCGATGGTTACTACCAATTTCTCATGAGAGAGAGCGACATCCCGCTGACAGCGGTCAGTACTCCGAGCGGTATGCTCTGGGAGTGGCTGGTGATGCCCCAGGGGCTGTCGAACGTGCCAGCAACGTTGAATTGTCTCGTGACGCAGTTGTTCCGGCCCCATTGGGCGTACGCACAGACGTACTTTGACGATATTTTCGTCCATAGTCGTGCTGAGCACGGGAAGTCAGATGAGGAGAATCACATTGACAATTTACGAGCGGTGCTCGAGTGCATGCGCACGAATAAGTTGTATGCCAACTTGGATAAATGCGTCTTTGGTGCGGAGGAGATCCCTTTCCTCGGGTGCTTCATTGGGAAGCGTGGCTTACGGACAGATCCTGCCAAAGTCAAGACCATCGTGGACTGGCCAGTTCCCAAGAACCAGAAGGACTTACGCAAGTGGCTAGGCTTAGCCAATTACTTGCACAAGTACAGCTCGAACTCCGTGGAGATGGCCAGGCCACTATCGGATCTCCTTAAGAAGGATGCACCTTGGTGCTGGAGTGTCGACACGACGGAGCCTACTAGGCCGTAAAGGAGAGCCTTCTGCGAGCGCCGACACTCGCGCTACCGGACCCGGATCATCCGTTCAGCGTCGTCTGCGACGCCTCCGATTTCGCAATCGGTTGTGCTCGCTACAAGCAGACGCCGAAGGGCGTAAACGCGTCATCGCGTTTGAGCCTTGCCAGCTCAAGGCTGCGGAGAAGAACTACCCAGTTCATGACAACGAGCTACTTGCGATGAAGTACGCTCTAGTCAAGTTCAGAGTACACTTGCTTGGCTCCAAGCCTTTCGTGATCTATACGGACCATGCGTCATTACGCACTGCGACCCAGTCGCCTCATCTCTCTCAGAGAATGGCAAGATGGCTCTCCTTCTTTGCCGAGTACAACTTCGAGGTGAAGTACAAGCCGGGGCGGCTTAATGTGGTGACCGATGCGCTGTCGCGCAGGCCGGACTACGAGTTAGGCCATGTCACGACGGTGACTTCTTCGGTACCGGAATTGATACGCGATGCGTACGTTCACGGCGACATGTGTGTAGCGCTGCTACGGGCTCTGGGGAGCGAAGCGTTTCAGGTCTCGGACAAGGAGTTGTCAGGGCGCTTCGCGCGAGGCTACATCGATACTCCGTCGATAGTGGCCTGCTGTATTACAGCACGGACCCCGAGGACACCCCTCGTGTGATCGTTCCTCATGACGAGGACCTCAAGTATCGTATCATCGATGAGGTACATGATACGCCCGTCGGTGGACACTTAGGTCGTGAGATGACCTATGGCTCGGTGAGCTCGATGTACTGGTGGTTCAAGATGTACAAGTGGGTTGGCACTTACGTACGCATGTGTGAGACGTGTCAACGGACGAAGTCCGCGCCAAATGCGGCGGCACCGTTGGCGAGCTTGCCTGTCCCCACGGGATGTTGGCAGTCCATCAGTATGGACTTCGTGTTTGGCCTTCCAAAGGACAAGGCGGGCAACACGGTTATCGTGGTCTTGGTGGACCGGTTAAGCAAGATGGCTCATTTAGCGGCGGTGCCAGACACCATTGATGGTGAAGGTACAGCTTTGCTGTTCCTAGACCGATTTTTTTTTTTCGCCAACATGACTTGCCTGAGATAATTGTCTCGGATCGAGACCCGCGATTCACCGCGAAGTTCTGGACGTCCCTCTTCAGAGTGGTCGACACACGTTTGGACATGTCCACAGCGCATCATCCGCAGACCGATGGTCAGACTGAACGCGTGAATCGCGTCGTGGAGGATATCCTTCGAAGCGTATGCGCCGAGGCGCCGAAACGCTGGAGCGAGATGCTCCCACTCGCCGAGTTTGCATTGAACAATGCAGTGCATGCCTCAACAGCTTCACTCCGTTCTATGTGAACGGCTTGGTGAATCCTCGCGTCCCGCTGACGCCGCCACGTAGTGGCTCAGGGCTTGACGGGGGAGGAATAGCCGAGCGACTGGCTGATGGCAGCCCTGTTGCGGTTCGCAAGCAAGTTGATGACTTTGTCTCGTTAAGACTGAGCGTCATGCGACAAGTACGCGACGCTATGACTGAGAGCCAAGACCTTCAAAAGGAATATGCTGATGCTAAAGGCAGAGGCAATGTGGAACGGTTATAGGTCGGATCCCTAGTTTTATTAAATGCTAAAAAAACTACCTACTCAGACAGTGTCTGCCGTCTTCAAGACAAAACTGAGACCTCGGTTCGTGGGACCGTTCAAGGTCGTGGCCAAGAAGGGCCTTGCGTATACGCTAAACCTTCCGAAGAAGATGCGTACGCATCCGGTCTTCTACGTCGGCTTACTCAAGTCATATTAGGATCCTGCTCAGGTGAGCGCGACGGCGTTGGCGCCGACCCGGCAGGTGGCTGAGCCACGCCCGAAGGTTGGGCAGCAGCGACGGGTGGCGGGGCCACAGGGCGAGGAGCAAGCTGCTGAAGACGCAGCAACAAGTCGAGTTGACCTTGCAGCTGAGCGACTTGACGCTCCAGATCCACGACCCGGTTTTGAACCGACTGAGGGTCCACACGACGGCGGGTCTCGTCGAGATCGTCTGCAAGACGGTTCAGGGAGCCAGTTGTGTCTCGAAGATACTGGTCCAGGGATTTACGCGCTGATCCAGCGCAAACAAGTCACTCCGAGTCGCGACGCGAGGGTCCAGCTGAGGCTCGACCTCTTCCAGCTCTGCTCCACGAGCACGGTTAGCTCCACTATCACGTGGAGCGCCTTGTGGCGCGGCGTCGACGCCAGGGTCGAACCCAGTATCTTGTAAAGTGGCGGGGTTATCCTCATTCGAAAGACTCGTGGGCGTTTAAGGTCCCCCTTCGGCAAGACTGCTCAGACGTCGTGGACGCTTATAATCGGGCTCATCCGATGCCGAAGCGCCACCCCGGCGTGCGACGGCGTCGCCAGGCGCTGAGCGCTTCCCACTAGAGTGGGAAGGAGACAGATCGGCAGCCGAGCTCAGGCGCTGATCGGTGGCTGGAGCAGCCAGCTCATGAGTAGGAGCGGCGCTCGCAGCGGAAGCTGGAGATCGGATGGTCTCGTAGTATTGTGGACGGGGTCCTGGAACGTGGCGTCGCGCCTTCGAATTTGCAAAGTCCAGGCACAGACGGCGCTCAAGACGAACATCAGTCTCGGAGAAACTAGCTCGAAGAGCATCCTAGCTGGGGAGCCGTCGAGAGTACTCAACCCAGTTTTGCGAATTGTGCGTCATACGCAGCCATCGTCTCTTCTTGATAAAGGACCACAGGAACTGTACACATGGTAGGCGCTGACTGCAGCTGCAGCCGTAGGCGCTCTCGGTACTCCTGGGGAGTTGTGACTTGTGGAGACAGAAAGCGCTCGCGGAGCTGGTGTCTCTGCACTTGCTCGTCAGCAGTAGCTGCCGCCGGCCCACACACGTACGTGTCCAAGAGCTGCTGCGCAGCACGGCGGGCCGTCTCGGCAGGGTCCCGTGGCTGAAAGCCGTAGTTGCGACGTGTGGGATGCGTCAGTGGCCGGACTACAGGCCGATACGACTCTTGTGAGCGCTGCTCCTCAGACATTTGCCGGCCTTGGGCCTCATCCAGGTCATTGGAAATGACGCGCGAATCGTAGCGCTCCTCTTCGTCGTACCGAGACGGTAGCGGAGGCGCATCGCGCAATGCACGTATGGGGTTGGTGCGTTCTGGGAACGGTTTCGGCGTCCGACGCTCACACCGAGGTGGCGACCGCGGAGCACTGGTGAAGGACCTCGGAGAGGCGGGATTGGAGCGCGGCTCACTGCCCATGGGCTCGTCCTGCTCGAGCTGCCCTTCCTCGATGTCCTCGAACAGGAGTTCGTTCGCGCGGCGCGGCACGCGCTGCTCAGACGAGTCTGTGTCTTCTTTCTTGGTCGACTGGCGGCTCAGGGAGCGAGGGCCGTGGCGGCGGTGGTGTTCGCGGTGATACTCTGTAACAGAAAGGAGAGAGGTGGTTCGAGGAGATGACGCGGAACGACGCGGAACGACGCGGACCGAGAGGCGTGGAAGTTCTTGGGCCGTAGGCCGGCGGAGGCGTGTTGGGCATCCAAGATGAGAAAGCGTTAATGATCTCGGAGATCTGCCAACGCAGGAGATGACGGAAAATGACTTCTAACGTCTTGACAAGACAAGACCACGCTGAGGAAGTTTCGAGAACAGGAAAGTTCTCGTCTTAGTGGGGGAGAGTGTAACGGGGTTACACGGTGTGGCGCATACATGGGTACGAAGTACCCGGAGAGTTACCAAACTCTCGGTACATGATGTCTAGAATTAACTGTGGCTTCAGTACATAGGTTGAGGGCCACATGTTGTGCATGTGATTAGGTTTAACTATGATAAATAGCTAAACATAGATAGCGGCTTGGCCGCAATAAACATAAATAAAACACTTTGGGTTTTGGAAGCAAAGAGTTTTTTCGAGTTAATAACTCTGTGCCCTGGGTTTAGGGCTGTGTTAAAGTTCCTTCGGATAAGGAACTTTGTATTACGGACTCTTTGAGTCGAACGTCTTCCTCTGACACTAAAGCTACGGCAGCCCCGCTGCACGTGCCGCACCCGCTCGGTTGTCAAGGGTGCAATCTAGCTTTCTTCTCTCTTGCGTGTACCGTGTCTGCTTATCTCCCGAGAGCATAAACTGGGACTGCATGTCGCCGATCTTACGAAACACTAACTTTCTGAGTCAGTTTTCGCTTCATACCAAACTTGCTCCACGCACATCGGCCAGTTGTATCTTTCCCGGGTGTCATTTTCGAGTTGTATATGTTATTGCTCCTGCGTCAACGCGTTTTGCAAAACAAAATACATATAATCGTCCACAGGCAGGACATGTATTAGTTTGTGAAAGTGGTAACATATAGTTGTACGTTTTCAGATATCTGCATTCCGCTGCTCGTCGCTGTGCTAGGAGTCCACGGCTGGAGCCTACACGAAACGTTACTGTTAGGGAGGGGGCTTGCGAAAATATTCAATCTAACATGTTCCAAGCTCCAGGGACCAAAATAGCTCCCTCCAATCGCTGAAGTTTTTTCTCGAGCATTCACTGCCATGTTTTGCGGTTCGAGGGCAAAATCATGCGTACGTGAAGGCGATTTCCCCTCGAATCTCGATTCAGATTCGAAGACCCCTTTATGAGCGAAACTAGATGGGGTCGATAGGGTAGAGCACGCCCCTCTTAGTTGGAAGGTAGACCCATTTGAAGACCAAGGTCACCAGGAGGACGCGCGACCACTTTCAGTTTGGACTGGCCCGGGTACACTAGAAACTGTTCTAGAAAAGAGTGAGCAAGCATCGAAGCTGTTGAATGTATTATATATTAAATATACGCTACTGTAAAGGGTTTTTATAACTCTCATCATATTTTACTCTAAATATTTAAAAGTTTAGTATTCTAAATTTACAAACATCGAAAGACTACTTCCAAAGTAATTTAGTAGATACAAATAATATAACACGCAAAATTTTACTAAATAATATATAAGATACAAATAGTATGAGACGCAAATATTGACTACTATCCGATAAAGACGAATACCACCAGTACTGGTATTTATTTTAATACGTAATGTGCTTATGTCGCTCAATTTTACGGGTTAGATCAAGTATGATCGGCAGATAAAACCAGGCTTAAAACTGAGATGAGGAAAGGCAGAGATGGAGTCAATTAATGTGTCATCGAATTGCGTTTTCAAACACGCAAAAAAAGGGTCGATTTACATGATATCGATGTTGATTTGTCGGGAAATCGATCTGAGCTGTCGATTTAGCTCGTCGAAGCCCGATTTATTAGCCACTCTATCTGGATCGATCTGTCTCTTTTATGATCCTCGATTTATAAAACGACCAGATTTAATTATAAATCGAAGATGAAACTAAGTGAAAACGTTGAAAAGCAGAGTACATGTTATTTTAATTTTCGGGCGACTGATGAACTGATTTTGGTGGAGATAAGCGATGCAACATCAACACACAGACAGATGTGCGGAGCAGGCGCAGGAGGAACGTGGTGAAAGAAAAGAGAATGTGGTGGGGTTGGAGCGTAAATTTGAGTAAGGTGGTATGGAACGGGAGATGTGGTTAACATTACAAAAGTAAGAGCATCTGTACCGGTAGTAAAAAAGGAAAGAAAATACAGCCCTTTTCACTAGTGGCATTTTGTGAACACTATCGGCGTAGTGATAGGGTTTAACAGTAGAGGAGAAGTAACACGCCTGTCTTACGAGCACGCCAAAGTGAATACACCCTCTCTATTCACTAGACGAGTCAAACAGACGTCCCGTAGGAAATAGACATTTTATCCACGCGGAAACGGTCGTTTCACTTTAAAGGGAGCGTCCGCGCCGTCTTGCAGCCGCCCCACATCAGATCGCACGCACACCTTTCTTCATCCCACACTATATACAAGTCCCTGATTGTAGACAGAAATACGCACCACGCCTTACAGCGAAACGAATAAAGCCACGTCTGGCCTTATTAAGCTCAGCGTGCATATTCGGCCTCGAAATCGCGTTCTAAGTTGGCTTTACGTCGTCTGCACCGTCCGCGCAGTCGCCTTAGTGGACTAGTGCGTTGACGTCTTCGACGCAGAGACCATTGCAGACTGGTTACTGTAGATGCACAGAGATGACACAGGTGCATTTTGGAACTGAGAATGGACAGGGATAGCGACTCTTATCAGCTATTCTAGATTTATCAGCAGGGACGTGCCTATCACTGGTATTCGAAGCTGGTGTGGTACACTGGATGTGACTTGTTTATGTAAAGCTAAGATTCATTTCGGCTAATCACTTTTCTGTCTTTGCACTACCGGTGCATATGCTCTTAAACAGGCCTCCTAAAATTAGGCATATGGCGAATTCAAAATAAATAAGCTAAATCGTGGACTTTTCGATTTTTATTTTGTTTCAATCATGACCTTCTTTATTATTTAGCTATATATGAACATCACCGTCCTGTGCCTTGTTAAAAGACGCGCTGCAGTGATAATAGACTATCACTGCGCACGATTGCCTTATCATCTATCCCCCCACTTCGCACGATATCGAACTTCGCATGCAAACATTATATTATGTAATCTACATAAAAAAGTGCGGACCGCTAGAGCATTCATCCATTCATGTCTTCAACGTAGATTCAAAACTGCATCACGTGCAGCAAAAATTTTGTTCAATGGACGGATTTCGGCTAGATCAGTATTACGCTTTGTTTCCTTTTCTCTTACTGCTGAAGCAAAGTATTCACAGAGAGGACGTCCTCACCAGCGCGAGGCATACATTTTCAATTCTGCCCAAATTTGCAAAAGCGGCGTCATTCCGCTCCAGCCTCAAAATCGCGAAGTGAATCAATCCTTGACTGTAACTGGTCAATATTCAAATTAATTATCATATCTACTTGAAGTACTCAGACCCAGACTCTCATTGGAGTGCGCAGTGCGCAGCGCACTGGACATGGAGGAAGCAATTACGCGCCAGCACGCACACACTAACACTATCTACCACTGCATACATGCACATATCAAGTTTGGGTACTCCAGACAGCGTGGATCTCGACGGATCCATTTCCCGCCGGTTCTGGCAGCTCTACACTTCACTCGACTGCTAAATAGAGACCAGACCTTTTGTATTATCTCGTGGAACGAGCTTCCATTAATGACAACGTCATCGAGGGCCTCAGCCGAGCTGTCATTCTGAGCAATGGTTGTCTTGACAATTGGCCGCAATAGAAGCTGGTAGAGGTGAGCATGACCTGCTGGTACTTGTTCCTCTTCAGTTTGAGACGCATCTTCCGATACCGTCGCTGCTGCGATGGCTGGTGAAGCAGAATCTGCTGTTGGAAGATTTGCAGCGCCTTGTGTGGTGGTAGGCACCACTCTGGAGAGGCTATCGCACCTGACATCTGCTGTGGAGCACCTGCAGACGCAGTTGTAGCCACTCGTATGGTTCTTGGGGACACTCTTGCCACCGCAATGCGGCGCGCACCGCCCTGTGTCGTCGTCGAAGTCGCTGGCGATGCAGATCGCCGTGTTGGCTTGGAACGAGTTCCCGGTGGTTGCTTGTGATAGTGTCGCCCATGCACCTAGAGAGTGTTGCGGAGTCGGAGGGCGTTCACTAGTGCCGGTTTTCGTCTACGTAGCTGGTACGGGGAGCTGTGAGCTCGGTTGCGCAGACGTGGTGACCTCCGTGGCGTGACTGGCATGATCCTATCCGGCAAAGCTGGGTTGGAACTGAAAGGAAACCCAAGACAACCTCCCACTGTGCATAAATATCATTCTCTTTGATAGGAGAAGCGATTTGTAACTCGGTTCGTTTGTATCGATTCAACCAACCCCTTCAGGAAAAGGTAAACAGAACTCATAATATAAGTCTCATGGCTTGCCTCGCGCACTATGAGGCTTCTCATGTTGTTTGTAGTTTATCTGGGTAGCGTTTGGGGAGCGTTCCAGTCGCTGGGATTAAAGCAGACCCCCTCTGTTTATCTTGATTTGACTATGAAAGGTCAACCCTTAAATAATGCACTTTTGAAAAATTAAATTATTTAAATTAGGCCCTTTTCCCAAAAAGGCCTCACTTTAGGAGGCCTGCTCTTATAGAGAAGAACACTTACCAAGCTCGTGCCAACATATAGTGTTTGGGAGTTTGTTCCTTCCAATGAAAATTTTTACACGTGAAGATCTTAAGCATACTGTGGATTCGGGGTATCACATGTATTAAGAAGCTAGGAAATGTATAACTTGCATTCAACGGTCTCGTACGATTGAGGTCAAGTATAATAATACTAGTCCAGGGATGGGTTGCTAAAAGGGCGACATGAATACCAGTTGCAAACCAGTTACGAGACGCCCCCCCCCCCCAAAATTCCAGAATACCTGTGCTATTCGATTTACATGCTTTTCAACGGTTTGCAGTAAAAAAAAAAAAGAACGTCAAGCTTTGATCGCTGCTGTAGCAACAGCAACACTAGCGAGGGGCCAGGGAAGCAAGCCGGAAGAAGCAGCAGCTACTGACGGAAAAGCAGCGAGACCCTGAGTGACAGCACACGTCCATAAACCGGGTAAAGAAGGCTACGCAGCAGGTTATGGCGTAAATCATGTGGAAGTTTGCTAACTCAACTTGTTACAATGCTACACTAGTCGCTGAGCTGCTGAGGTGGCAATGCAAATTCACGCCCGGATGCAAGGGGCGCCCCGCATTGAAGCGAAACGGCGAGTATCACAGCATGTGTGAGACCCACCGTCAATACCAGCGCAACAAAATAAACGAGCGGCGAGCTGCCATGGCTCCACGCCAAACTCGGCCCACGCAGTGCCGCTATCCTCCTGGATGTGAGAACAGGCGCTCGAAGAAGAGAAATGGAGATCTTCATTGGTTGTGTGATGACCATCGCCGGCGACAAAATGAACTTCAAAGGAAGCGACAGCGTAGAGAAAATCTACGACTGTCCACAACGTCGAAGTCGAAGACCACCGGCAAGCTGGCAGGACCACACAGGGCCGAAAAACCGCCGCACCCCAAAACTTTCGGACGCGCTTCTGCTAACCTGCTCACGAATACTGAGCAAGCCGCAGCCCAGGCTCCTGCTCCAGGTGTGGCCAAACAAGTATCCACTGAGGCACAGGTACAACACGCACCATCACCGTATAAATCTTCTGAGGTCCGACAGGCCGTGAAGTCTTCCAAAAGTTTGGTGAATACAGATCGGGCGCCTGATCTCCATCTCGGGCAATTCGCTGAGACGGTAATCGCCGAACGCGAGAGAGTTTTGCGCCGGATGGAGAAGATATGGTCTGCCCAAGTGAACAGCGATAGCTAAGTGCAGGTGTAATTGTTCACAGATAAATATGTTTAGCAATACACAAAGCATGCGTGGACGAAGGAGTCAATTCCATTGGTTATTCATTGTTGCAATACAGCTATTTCTACACATGAAAAATTGCAACAATTTTGAGGTACCAGTAGTACCTTATACGCCAGTAAAAAAACTTTCAGCTGTGACAATTCTCGCTGGAAAGTGACGTTGTTTTCGTCATGTAACAACCATTATGTCTTGGGCGGTTCTCTTTATATAAATCTCGATTTTTGGGATCAGGGGCTATAATTTTATTTCTTGACAAGTCGACCGCTCAAAACCCACAGTTTGTTGCACGAAGTCTTGCATACAAAATGCAGTATTTCTAAAGCTGTTTTAATGCTGAAACGCTGGCTAAAATTTCACAAAATGTTGGTACGTTCCAGCTTAAAACAAATCTCAAAAACGTGGAAGAATCACTATGTGAAATTCGTAGCCATTGAATGACCAGCTTTACTATGATGTAAATGGATGGTTCAATAACTAATGTTTCTTAGCAAAACCACCTACTCGATTTTGCTCTTTAGCTAATGGATCTACTTTCTAGCTCAAATAGCTACTGTAGGTCATAGTCAGCCTAGCGTGACCAGCGTCGTGTAGGTTTACCCCTACATCTTCGCGTTGGATGATGAATGACGTGCCATAGCCGAGCTCTTTACATCGGCGAGGTTAAGTGTCCACCACTGCGCCTCCACCCGCCCATTGTCCAGCCAAATCACTGGAACTCATTCTGAAGCGGCTACTGTAGGCTAGCCGTCGCCGCTCGATGCTTCGGTCGTAGAAAGAGTAAGTAGCCTAGATTGGGCACTTCACTGTCTAGGTAGTATTTTCTTGTTTTGCGCAGCCGCTACTGTCTTCATGGCTACCACAACATGGATGGCAGCTGCTAGCGTTTTTGCTACAACCTTTGCTACTCTGTCCTCCTCCGCCTTAAAAGTAGCGAGCTTCTCTGGAGAGGGCTTCAAGGTTCTCAAGGTGAGCGGGTGAGTTAACACAATAGCGTTGCGATGCCTTACGCGAGACAACGCTACGTACGCAAAAGCGACTGTAGGCACAGAAATACTGTGAAATACTATCTTGTCGCATGTGAGGCCCTGCACCTTATGAATATTCATAGCGTAGGCCAGACGTAGAGGTATCCCTCGCCGAACGGTCCTAAAATCACTGGCCTTTCTACCCCAGCTGATCTCCTTTGGAGGAACAGGCACAATGTTTGGGACGCCATCAATGAAGGATGGACCAAGGTATAAGTCCGTAATTTGAATTAGCACAATTGGTAACTCACTGTCAGAGCTAAAGATAAAGTCATAAACAATTGTGTTCGTGTCGTTGCAAAGGCCGGCTGACTGTTCTATGTTAAACGTTAGAGTAACAGGTGCTCCGACGCATAGCTTAATGCCCGTTGCTACAACTCTATCTCTATCAGTATTCGGTGCTTTGGCTTCCGCAAGGAGAGCACTCACGGTTCCTTCGGGAATTTCACGCTGTCGGTGTAGTCGTTTCTGCTGAACGTGACATTGGGACTTTACGTGGACGATGCGAGCAGCAGTAGCGCGAAGACTTTCTTCCTTGGCCGCGACAACATCCACTTTCTTGTGTGCAATGTGCTTTGCTTCGTGAAACTCTTCTAACGCAGTTTTTTCCTCTCCCATCTTGTATTAAATAGCGCAATATCCGCCGCTGTCGGTACTCGTTTCATTAGCCGACGCAAGGCATTAAACCACTTGGGGTCAATTTTACCTCTATTTTGGCTAGTTAGCGTACAAATGCAATCAATTCCCTCCCATCTTTCCCTACCCTTTCGATGAGCTATGTTCTGTATTTTGTGAGGGGGAGTCGGCAGTGAATAAGGCACAACAGGGTCTAGCTGAGCAGCGTCGCCTGTAAAGATGACGTCGCGTCCTCCAAAACGTAACTGCCGGTGGGATGGCCAGATCTCACGTATTCTTTCATCTATCCAATAAAGCATTCCACACGAAATCACGCTGAACTCATCAATAATAACTAAATGACTATCTTCATATCGCTGCTAAAGTTTTTTTTAGTTTAGCTGGTCCGTTTTTCTGAATTGTTAATGATGTGTATAGCACAGAAAATGCGGCCTTGGAGAATGAAGAAAAACCGAAGGCTGAACAAAGTGTTTGGCCTTTAATATTGAAAGCGGCTATACCCTGATGTGCGAGCAGAAGTACATGTACCCTTTGTGACGCATTTTGTGGTGCATCAGAAAATACCAAATGCGTGTCTTTAACTAATGTTCGATTAGCCAACTATTGCCAGACCCGCCTTCTCCGTTCACGACGAGATGTAAGGGGTTACACTGCGTGCCGTCGGACTGAGCTCTCGTTCGTGCTCTCGATTGCTTCATCGCCAGCGCGTAAGGAACCCACTAGGATTCACTCATTGAATCTACTAAATCAGACGTATTCTCCATATCTACAATTGGATGTCGATACACATTTTCTTTCCTTCCAGTTTGAAATGAATATCTCGTTTCGCTTTTACCCATGGCTTCACGCACGACTTTACAAAGTTTCTTGCTCTTTCAATATCGCCGGCGGAATGTTCATGTTTAGCGTTCCATTCACGGACTAACGTATTTGGTAGCGGTGGTTCTGCTGAAGCCAGGGCCCCAACGTCGTCGTATTGCTCTTGGTGCTCCTCTACAAACACATATTCAGAAGGAGGAAGCTTCGTGCAACACTGCAAACTGTTACACTGCTTTAGTAGCTCAAGTTTCTCACGACGTTCTATCTTTGCATTAGATTCGGATAGTAGCTCTCTACCTAGGTGTTTTTTCTGCTCTGCGAGAAACGAGGCAATGCAGTCTTCATCCGTATAAGGTAGGTCATCTAGAGATCACCATGGTACATGGTGAAAGAGTTCCGCAAAGCAGAAGTTAGCGCTCGTAGAGTCCGGGGCCATCCAAGGAGACATACGAATAACACGTGCTTTATTACGTTGTTTAATGTAAACTTCTCCATCGGATCGTGCCCAGCAGCTTTTATTCAAAGTAAGTTTCCTAAATCGTCGACCACTTCATAATTCTCGACAAACGTGCTGTAACTCATCGTCTGAAATAGGGGGCTGGTAGGTCGAGCCATGCAGGCACGTTCGCCAGGCTCGATTCGGGTTCTAGGTTGAGTTGAATTTGATATACCTACGAGCGCTTGTAGTTCACGCGGCTCGACACGATAGCTACTCAAGCTACGACGTAATGCCTTTACTTTCACTACAGATCGCGACTTACCGTGCATTAGTAGTTCACGTAAAAGTATGTAATACGCCGCTTGGGCACTCACTCCTCTTATAGATAACGTTGCATTCGCTATTTTTTTTAATGTGGCGTGGTAGGGTAGGTTGGCGTCGCAGCGTTTGACTGCTGATGCTATCACTTTTCTAAACCGGAGTGTATCCGGCTCCGCTTTGCTCACATAAGCACCGGCATATTAAGCTGCTCCATAAGCATTCCCAATAAGCAGAATGTCCATATTCGCCCTCCAACAAGATAGCAACGCAGGTGGATAATTATTGATGGTAGGTACTTCACGCTTCATTTGCACTTCTAGAGACGGTGTACCGTTAGAAGCAACAGAAGCATCGATTTCAGTGCAGGATTGTAATTCTTTAGGAAAACCGAACCGACATTCGTTGCCGTTCTTACGGCAAGAAGCTCCTTCGTAGCATACATGCTGCTGGACGCGCTGAACTAAGCGAGAGACATCGCACTTCCAAGCCTCTGTGTCGCAAACAGGTGGCCGTAATGTCAAAATATCTGCGTTTTCAGATCTGAATGTTATACACACATCACATCTACATGATTGCATTTCAGAGAGAGAGTTTTTGACAGGACCGATATGTTTTTGTCAACATAAATGGCTAATTCAGCTCTTCCTGCTTCTGATTCTGACAGTTTTAGCACGTCTGGGGCATCGTTTACCCAGATTAATGCGTGTATGTGAGGAGACCCACGCTGTTGGGATTCAACGCGCAAAATAAGTAGTCTTCGATTTATCCTAAGGGCTTGCTGCTTCCACACAGAATATTATCAAAAAGAATGCCTTAAACCGGTGATAAAAAAAGCGGGCCGCTATATCTGGGTTTTCGCTAAGTAGTTTCCGACGCACTTTGGACGGTAAGTGTCTGCACTGTTCAAGAGAAAGCTCAGGATTGCATACCCTAAAGAAATCAGGCCAATTAGTATCGGCAGCACTTAAAGTAAGGGAAACGGTTGGCCAGCGTGTAGGAAGCACGCGGCTTCCAATCATGCTCAAGAGGTCATCTCTAACGCTAGACCAATATAACCCACTACCCCTTACTACTCGAAAAAATGGTTTCAAGGAATCTAGAATTTGCATAGCTCGACTGGTATCTTTATCAGCTTTTGTATTTGCGCATGATTCCGATTGATCTGAATCGCCTTCATTTTCGGTATCACCTACCCTCCGCACAAGGCCGTCAATTTGACGTCGTTGAATGAGGTTCAGACAAAAGAATTAGAAATTACCGTGGATAACAAATCTACGATCATGCCACTTCATTAAATGGGCACAGTACTCAGCTAGATGATATTCCTCTGTTCTTTGCTCATCTTTCAATGGGTTATAACCTCCCTCGCCATTGGGAAAAAGAGTGGGAAGACATTTTTTGCATTAACAATTTTGTCTGGTACTCATCAATTGGCTCCGTATGTGGTTGCAACTCGTGGACAGGGTATTAACTAGAACTGCACGCTAAATTTGCAGCTTGGATAATTTTTCTAATTCACTTTGTCTACCACTTTCAGCTCGCTCGAGTTCGAGCGCTTCAGTCAGTCCGTCTAACACATCGTGTGTGCCATCGTGTAAATCATAGATATCTGTGCATTTTCCATCAGTTTCGTCTACCGTGCTTTTATGCAAACATTGCGTAGGCGAAATAGACCTGCAAGTATTCAAGCAAGCATGCTGGGGATCAGCTAAGTCGAGGAGCGGACTCTGGTTGAGGACATTTTGTCCGTCACCACGAGAAGCTCCTCTGCCGTTTTGGAGATTTGACAGGTTTTCCTGGACCTGAATCTCAAGGGCTTCTTCGTCGGAGAGCTCGATTGAAGACAGTTCGTCGTCAACGTCGAACTGTTGTAGTGCAGCCAGGTTCGCCTCGGAAATGGTGACTTTATTATAGAGAGGATTGTTCTCTAAGCCAGTGTAGGGCCTGCCGTAATAGATCCGGTCGAACTCGAAAAATGTTACTTGACCTGTGGTGTTGCGTCTTGAGGAAAATGATTCCACACTTGCTTAAAGGGCGTGGTAGCTCTAGCACCACGTCCACAGCGTAGTTCCAGTAATTGATTGAGTTTCCCCGCGTAAACTCTTGGTCGTCGACGTGTAGATTAATACAAGTCGTAAAAGAGATACCTAGTCCAATGAGACGCGCCTCCATGTTATTAAGCATTGCCAGTTCACGCGGCACATCTTGAATCCGCATCCCGCTTGCTCTGCTGAACTTCGGCACTTGCTTCTGCCTCAAAGATTTTTCGCAGCGATGACAGAGCCAAATACTGGTTTCGTCTGCGCTGCCACCTTTCACGACCGCCTCTTGTATCACTTCGCAGTCCCCTTCGCCATTACAAAGAGGAGCAAACAGATCCGCATCGGGAGCAAACTTTCGCATCACCGCTTGATCCGACTTCGTCACTTCTCCGCAGCTCCCGCAAACGCGCAAAAAGGTGCGTCGATCGAAGCGTAATGTGCTACACCAACAATAACAATTAGCTCGTGTCGATACAACAATTTAACATACCCCGTAAAAAAACATACCTTTGGTATCTCTATTCAGGCCATCTTTGGCTTCGCGTGTCGCCTTAACCTTTCCCCGGCGCCTCTTTGCCTTGTAGGGAAGGGCTTGAGCCACCGCGTTTTTTTTCTTGGTTTCTTCTTGTCTTGCTAGTCGCCGAGCGGTATCAGTTTTCTCGCCATCTTCGGCGGGATTGGACACCGTGCGTCTCTTTTTCTTTGGAAAGGGTACATCTTGCCTTTTTAACCTTTTAAGCCGTCGTTTAGCAGCCTGTGTGGCCCGGGAGTTTTCAGGTGGCTTCGCCATCTTCAAGCGCTCCGCAACGACAGCCAGAATCCTGTAAATGACGCGATGGAAAAGCTGTGTTCGCTCACGGAGGGACTGGCTAGTTCCCTGTTTTTTTTATTTTTAGTTGCTATTTCAACACGAATGAGTTGTCTTGATGTTGAAGTAGAATTTAATTTATTTTAAGCATCTTAAACACTACCACTTCACTTTTTTCAGAGCAACCCGACCCGTATCACTCGTAGTACGAGCTTCGTACGACCTTGAGTGTCAAGCTGTTACGTCATTAATCTTATCCATCCACAAATGGATCCGCTCTTCAAGTACATTGTCCTTTCTTTCAGAAGATCATGCAGGGTTTTTTTCATGATACACAAATTAAAAACCACTTCATTTTTTCTTTTTTCTATTTTCATTGGCATGCTGGATTTTAATCATACAAACCTGTTGCGATAACTAAACGACAAACTGTTATAATCGGGATTTCCGCTTCTATCATAAGACAAGGGTCATTTTAACCTTTTAGCTTGTGGACCAAGTCGTCACACAATCTTTGGTTACCGAGATACCCGGTCGTGCACACACACACACACGCGAACCTTTCCGACAACATGCTACCGAGTCTATGACCAAACTCGAGAGCTGTTAGCCAACACAGCTACATATCTGCATTCAAACAAACCTACTCTCCATCTCAATCTTAACTGCATCTGCTGATTGTACTCAGACCTTTCACAGTGCTGTTATTGTCCGATCACCAGCACTATCCGCCCAGCTTATGTGCGAGGTCCTCCAGCGCTCCTCGTTCGAGGCAGGTTTGCTGCGTCGCTTCCACCGACGCCGTCACCAGCTTTTTGCTCCTTCTCCTCATTGTCGTGAAGCGCTAAGCTCCGAGCCTTCACCTTGCGCCCCGCTACATCACGTTCGCCCTTCCTCTTGAGAATGGGAGGTGCTGTTTGAACAACCCTGTCCTGAACGCCATCCTCAAGCTGCACGCTGCCTTTCGGGATTTCGGCGTAAAACCCGACGCCGTGCACTTGCTTGAACTCGTAAAGGGCTCAAGCGCGGAACTGCATGGCTGCGGGTTTTGGTGAACCCATCCGCTTTTTAGCGTCCCAGACTATGATCAGGACGATGAAAGGTTTGCGGTTCACCGCGTTCAGCTCGTGGAGATCCTTGGCTACTCCCTCAAACACGCCATGGGCCATAGCGTTCAGTAGCGTGACGCGGGAGCCATTGTCACCGCGCAGTCTCTCAGCAGTGAAACAACACATCTTGACCGTAATAGTTACACCAGGGGCAGGCTCATGTGCACTAATATACTCGGTTAAGTCTTCAGTCCTGGTGAAAAAGTTCGTCACCTCCTCCTCTCGCTGGCGTAGCACTGCGTTGCGAAGGTTGTCGACCAACTCCATGGTTTGCGAGACTTGCGGGAAGAGTGGGGGATGGAAGGGTGGGGGATCAGGCTAGTTTGCTGCAAATGCAGAAGTGAAACTGCGAATGTCTCTCTACAGGCAGTCCGCAACGACGCCATCTAACACGTACACTATAGCTACGCTGATAGTCTATTCCCAATGCTCACTTTACTACCTGCACAGTCATAAGCCAAGTTATTCACCCGGTACTAAGGTTGCTGCTGTGTGTCCTACATATCAACCCATCCACGTACTATCGCACGCTAAGCATGACATTGAAGCTGAACACGTATCTAAAGTATGACTACCACTTCTACATTTTCAGAACGGTCGTGTCAACATTCGGTCTCCCGTCACACCGTAGCCGTACCTGATCTATGAAGTTGCGCCCTAGTGGTGCTCCATTAGCTCGGTGGGACTTCTGCTGGAAGCAAACCACGGTCACGAAATTTTGAGAACATCACTTGAATCTTGCTGCTTCCACATTTTCAGGGTCTAACATATCTAACATACTTTCACTCGACAGTTCCTGCTCACGCAGCCGCGCGTAAGATTCACAGCCGAGATTGATACCTGCGGATATCACACTCGCCCCGTTGGCGTACTTTAATACTGCACCGTGTTGCATGTGCATCCTACGGACTTCGTTGCGTCATCTTAATTGTGTATTGATATGAATTCTTCTTTTTGTCTCGATCTAGGGACCGTAGCTACTCTACCCTCACTTTTATCACAAAAGCATCAAACTTATATCGCTACTATCAACAGTAGCGACACTTCCACAAAAATCGATACTTTTTTTAACAAAACTTGTTGTACTTCAAGTGCGACATTGAATCCGAACACGTATCCGAAGCATTTTTGGACTCGACCTTTTCTACATTTTCAGCTCGATATTGCCGTTGAATCAACTAGCACTTCTCCCTACTGGTGGAAGTGAACCGTGGTCTAAATCTTTTGATCACCACGAACCTTGGTCTACATTACTCACAATATTTTCCTCCAAGATTCAATGTACACGTAACCGCAAAGAAATCATTCCATACAATTTTAGATCCCATCACTACTTTCGTTATCTACGTGAAAATAAAAAAAAAACAATTTTCCACGGAATCACCCGGCAATCCTAAATCCAGTCGAAGCTGCTGTATTTATCAATTCTTTACGAGGGGATATATCCGCGGCATCGCAGAGATATACATTCGCACTTCCTGTGGAGCTGTGCATCCAAAGTTAGCAAATTTGAGAGCAGGCCCATCCAAACACTCAGTAGTAACACTTTACCCCGAACAGTATTTTGCCACTACCATAGTCAATCGTGATTTCCGCTCCCATCGCAATGCTAATGAACGCAACACTGCCATAGCACGTCTCGCCGTTTACCTCCCAACGCTCAACGATAAAATTAGGTTGACAGTTGTGGTTTGCAAACCGAGCGAGCCCGCCCTTCTCTCGCGCGTCGATCACCTCGTTCCTCCCGACCGCCATCCCGTAATAATGCTTCATCCCCCTCAATGCCTACGACACCAATACAATATAATAAATCAGGTCGTACTTATACCTCAAATACACCGCTTAATGTCAGGAATGCCTACCTGTTGACGACGGCGGAACGCCGAAAGAGTGAGGACTTCTCCAGTGTACTGGCAGAATATCTGGCCAGGATCTATATACTCGTCCGCAAATAGCGAAACACCTTTCTCAGGCTGTTTTTTTTTCACGGACAGCATAGGCTAGCGAGCATCTTGCATATACTGATTGCTGCATTTCCCTCCCGTGTGACACGATCCGCGAATACATTCGACCTGCATCTGTATGTACACAGTTACATACTAATCCTTCACCATTACATATTTCTATACTTTTTACTATGAGCCTCACCGCGCGATTCTCACAACCAAGACCGCACGTTTCGCGCCAACTCGGACCTGGCTCACAGTGACAATGCTGAACATTATCCTGAATGCACTTGTACCAACGTGTGGATAGTTTATCGCACCAAAACGATGTTGCCTTACCTCTTGAAAATGTGTACGTGACCCGCCTTGGGTGGGTCACGTACGCCTTGGGCGGGTCACGTACACATTTTCATCAGTCCACTCGTATTCCATCAACGCCCGAGTAACTGATCGCTCTTCCAACAACTGCTGATAATTAGATACTTATCAGGCATTAACTTAGGGGTGCTATATTCTGACATCAAGCGCCAGATGATTACATACCAATCGAGGTCTCCACCTCGCTTTACTCCATCTCGCTTCCGAATCACGCACTATGTAGCGGTCAAGAGTCGACTGTTTCTTCGACATGCAACTTCTCCACGACGCTGAAAATTTAACAATAAATGTGTTCGTTCATCGCACGCAGTCACACCGATTCAACGTGCACCAACTTCAAACTACTCCATACGGTACTATGGCTTAAGTAAATTTACACCCCCTTATACTTTAATTTAACAGTGGCCAATGATTCATCTAGAAAACGTCGAACGATTGCCGAACTTCAAGTCTCGGAGAGTTGCACGCGGGCTGGATAGCCGAGCTTCAATATGGAAAAAGGTTATTGTATCTCATGGAAGCCATCGACACTATTAACAAGCATTATTTCATTTTATCGATCTTCGACCTATTTTAAAGTATTATGAGCGTTATCTATGTAAAGGGTACATTGCGCATACGAGGTGTTTGATAGTAGCTCCCGTCCTTACCTTATTCGATGCGGGCCTTCAATAGGCACGTCACTTCCTCGCAGTGGACCAGCACTCAAGTTTGCCAGTAGAGCCCATGGCCATTGCGCACAGAAATAGTGTGAGTCTATCCAGTCGCAGGAAGCTGCATCACATCGCCAGCCTTGGTGCGAGCATACGTCACATACTGGCGCTGCGATTTTGCCCATGACCATGTCTGTGCTCACAACAGGATACGGCGTTGAAAACGGTGGGTCTTGGAGCTACGCCGTCTGGGTGCTGCGACGCAACAATAAAAGTGAGCTTGCAATGGCTGCCAGCAGTGGGTACAAACTTCAACAACACAGGTAACTAAAAGCAAACACGATCTCAATACGTCCGACCGACTTTTTACAGCCACCGCAAGGTCTCTCTGAGTTTTTTTTTATTTACGATGATAGCATCTATTACATTTGAGATTCTGATCTCCTTAATCGGACTTACTCAGGTTGAACCTCTGCGTAACGCGAGTTGAACCTTTGCTTAAACCGGTTGTCTCATCCCGCGGGTAGGTCAGCCACGTTCGTAATTCTTCTACAAAATGTAGCGCCTTACTCAATCCTTAGCTCATATAATTAAACACGCCTCCGTAGTCAAACTAAAAAGTGCGTACCCATCTCTAAAATAACCCTCACGTTAGAGCATGTTAATTCATTTGAGCAAAGCCGACCCCCTGTGATCCCTACGTGTCCCACTATATCAGATGTGACCTTCTACACACAAGAGGTCACTGAACAGCAGGAATTTTCGCTTATTGTGGCCCCCGGTATGATGATTGTAGAAGTTAACCCTAGCCTACCTTCCAAATTGATAGTACCACTTCTGGTAAAAAAAAGAAGGGTATGCAGCAGCTAAATAAGACGCAAAAACAGATGATTATAGAGGGGGCTTCGCCCCAATTATACTTGACCTTGAGAGGCATTTTATCAAAAGTATCACTACTGGTAATTTGAGGTTTTAAGGTAGGGCTCGTCAAAGATTGTGACGGCTGTACCCTCAAATTCACTCTGATTTCCCAAACAGCCACAAAAAGAAAACAACCGACAACAGTGATTGTATGAGGATTCACTCTCTTAAAACTGCTTTTTTACTGTCTTTGAGAACGAATTAGGCCCTTAATAATGTCTGATAAGAAAAAACATATTTTTCTTTGTAGAGTACAATAAAACAAAATTTTGAAAATTTGAATTTTTTGACCGAGATATTTTTTTGACGGCCTTATAACTCAGGAGCTATTTAGCGGTCTTAGAAGTGGGATGGCTCAAAATAAAGCTCAAACGCCATAGATTATCGTATTGAGCATAGCTGAAAACCTCAAATTAGCGATAATGATACTTTTGATAAGATGTCTCTCATATACTACATCATGTATTAATCCTAATAAATAAAATGAATGTCTGTCTGTCTGTCTGTCCGTCACGTTACGCAAATCCGGACTTCTTATTGGATGTAGACAACATCTTATCTCAGTATATTATTGAGACACTTCTGACCAAAAGCTAAATTTGGCAAACAGAAAATTCTAGAAGCAATGTTTTCTGATTTGTAAATTCGGATACAATAATCTCACTAAACGTTACTTGCAAAGATGTGTACATTCAGTACATGTATTTATAGCGAAAGTAACGCAGCAACCAAAGATGTCCTGTTCGTAGTGCTATAGTACCAATAGCCCCGCTAAAAGGAGAAATGTGTGACTGCATCGATTGTGGCTCTCGATTCGAGAGCTGTCATGCTATAGATATTGTGATCCAGATCAAGTTTCGATTTGAATAAAAACCGAAATGTGCCACAGTTAGTGCGATAGAATAGAGCACAGTGATCATCAAATACTACGCAACGAGCTGTAGAACTGTATGTGTAAAATTGTTTGGTTCCTTTATTAATAAATACATGTACCTCGAAGTATGTACGAAATACGTCAGAAATATATTGCTTCCAGTGAAATGTTTTTTTATTTCTGCACCTTCATTCACGTCAGCAAATAGGTTTTGAAGGTGCAAGTTGGCTGCTCCGCTTGCGGCGCAGCGAGCTCGCTTGTATATTATACATGATGTGAGGGCTCCATGTGTTCGTTTAACTAACATTGGTTAACAAACTTAGTTAACCAATGTCTGCGCAATAACACACTAAAACATTAGGTACCGTACTGCACGAGATCACTCATACTAGTATTAGGATACCTGGCCCTTCAGGCCCGATTGTTCGCAATATCCTAATAGAGTTTCTTAGGTTATTCCGGTAGTTCACTTTTAAAACTGGTCCTGTATAACTTTCGGTTAGGTCAAGTTTGGTTCCACGGCTGGAATAGGAGCCCGAAGGGATGCGAGCTATTTGGAGCACGCCTTGACCACTCACACCGGAAGGCACTCGACATTTGGAGAAACCACCCAACGCAACGGCCACGCCAGACCGAAGGGCGGGGTATGTCGAGGAAGCACCACTACGTGACCAAGAAGGAGGCCTCCGACAGCTTCGAGGAGCTATCGGCCAAGCTCACAGCAGATCTACGGAACCATGTGCGCTTCATGGCCGACTACCCCGTGCTATCAGACGACTGGATCCAAATGGCTGAACAAATCAACCGCATCGGTAACATCACTGAGATGGAGAGACAATTACCCAAGAAGCACGACGCGACACTGTGGGAGTGCGAGGAGATTGCCCTGCGGTGAGTGGGCACGTGGCTTTGTGGCTGCACTTATAAGCGCTGACGAATGTATCGATTATTGTCATGTAGTTTCCTTCTCGAGGACGGCAAGCTGAATTTGTAGGTGTTGCTGCGGGTTTTAGGCTAAAGTGCACGATATTGACAAATGATAGGGTTACGTTTTGCAATTTAGGTGTCTGCGTAATCTCGTGGACTACAACAACTATCTCAAACGGATGATTGAGCGCGGTCCTGTGAAGGTTAATAGCTTCGCTTGTAAATTTTAAACGGCAATTGGTATTAACTGAAGTCGGTGTCGATGAGCACAGATCGAGACAATGGCAACATTGGAGAAGTTCGAGCATGGCATGGGTTTGACTTTGAAGAATGCATGGCTCCATGCGGAGGCAGTACAGGTGAGACTAGAAGTGTGTCGCTCTTATTGCACAGAAAGTTAATATTCTAGGCTAATAATGTGTGTGTTTCTTTTCAGACTACCGATCTTCCGCTGCTGATCGAATACATTCACGATATTTTAATCTATTGCCTCGAGCGCCCAGACGTACGTACGGCTGCTCTATTTCGTAGAAACTGTTGGGACGTTTAATAATTGCGTATTTGTGTTTTCATAAGCAGTATCTTCCAAACAAGAAGATGGACAACTGCCAAGAAGTCACTGTCATTCACTTTTTGCTTGGACTGTGCAGACAGCTAGACTCGATCGATGAATCACGGTAAGTGAGCATGTAGCTGCGGAGTAATACGGTTCGCTCTCATATGACCACTTTACTGGACATTAGGGTCATGCCGTTGTTGACGGAGAAGCGTATTTTCGCACTGCTGGCAATGCATCTGAGCGCACACATTAACCTCTTGAACGTACGTGGGGTCGATCTAAAGGGGGATTATGCGTCATAGTGGTAAACTAAGTGATTAAATCTCGCTTCTCTGGTTCTTCTTTCAGGCGGCAGACGTTGGTGTAGGTGCTGAAGTGCTTGCACTTATCTGCAGCACAGAAGACTTTGATTCTCACGATGATTATTATGTGGATTCGCCCGAAGCCGAGTCCGCACTTCTGTCCTTCTACGGTGGGTAGTCATTGCTAGCTTTGACCGTTCCTTAATCGATAGTAATCTCAAATGTGTTGCTTTCATTACAGACGACTACCTCGAAGAGGCAACCGAAGACCTCGACACACGCAAACGGTTGCGCCCTCTACTTGACACGGTGCGACAACTAAACTGTAGCCGCAAGTAACTCAGCTTGCGCCTCGCACGCGCTTGTTGATTTAACGCTTTAATTCATACACATAACTAACAAATTATCAGAAAGAATGTGGCTCGTCACATGGCTACAATCTTAACTGGCACAATGTACCAGCTTTATCCACGGTCCTCTAATCGGATTGGATTTGCCATTCTGAATCGAAGCAGACAAGAAGCGTCGCCGGCCTAGACTTGTCGCCGTGCGCGGCGCCTGCACCGCCACCCGCAGTGTCCGGACCTGTCTCACCCGCTTCATCTGCTTGACCCACATCTGTCTGCAGCTACTTCTTGTCCATCATGATGTCTGCTGCCAACGAGAACAGTAGCAGCACGTATGAGCCGACGGTGTACACTTTGCTGCTCACGGGTATGTGTCTGCTGCTGGCTCTGTTCCTGCTGACGCGGCTGATGGTGGCGCTACGCAATAAGAACAAACTGCTGGCCTGGTCTACTGGCTTCTACGTGCTGTGTCTACTCTGGACGGGTGTGCGTGCCGCCTACTGGATCATCATGTCGGCCCAATCCAGTATGCGCTACCTGACGCTCTACCTGCTCTACTGGTCGCCGACACCTATCCAGTTCGCCAACTTCTCGCTACTCATCCTGTTCTACATACAGGTGCTAACGGGTCAAGAGTGGCGCTCCAAGTGGCGCAATGTCTGTCTGCCACTCTACCTACTACTCACCATGACCATGGCCACGTTCACAGTAGTTTGGGCCTTTAATTCGTCCAACGACATATCCAAGGCGGCGCGACGAGGAGACGAGTACGATCAGGAGTTCTCTAGAGTATCAGATGTCAGTGTGCAGCTGAAATACTCAGCATTTTCTTTCTTTCTACTGAGTGTGTTATTCGGCTTCTTCGGCTGGAAAATGGCCAACGTAAGTGACGTTTCTTTGGGAAATTATGAAAACCAACGTCGGTCTGATGGACTGAAGCTTCGTTTTAATAGGTGGAAAGCTGGAAACGAAGGCGACTTCTGATTTCAAGGCCGCGGGTAAGTGACAGAGCGTTGAGAATGGAGTAAATTGGTCGCAAGATAGCAGTCGTACTAACTAATGACTGTAATGACCCGTTTATCTTACAGAGCCTGGCAGTGATTAATTCACTGTTATGTTTGATTTTCTTCACACGAGGAATCCGGGATCTGGCAACGTCTCAAAGCTGGTTCTTGAGCATCTGGAACAACCTAGACATGAATGGCCGCGTGACGACAGTCGCCTACTTTGTGTTCTTCTGCTTTTGGGAGTTCTTACCTACAATACTGCTGCTTTGTTTGATTTCATCGAAGGCTGGTGGGGTTGGAGGTAAGCGTTAACAGTTTTCTGTCTGGGATATTGTACGTGGTCGCTAATAAAATGTGTTGTTATGGAAGTAGCTCCAAAGCATGGATCGGCGTCCCAAAAGTTACCTGACTACGGTATTTTCCACATCATCAACACGGGCGAGGGCAAGCTTCTGACTGCAAGCCCGCTTGGAACAAGCGCTTATAGTTCCTATGGAACACGAACAGAAGGATCCGTGGGATTTGAGCAGGAGCCCGAGCGTGAGCGCCCGCGATGGACCCATGGGGGTGATCTCTTTCAAGATCCGTTGCGCTATGACTCGGACGATGGACCGGTACCATCACCTCGCCACTTATCGGATAGTTACAATAGCGAAACGAGCAACAGCAACTACTATTACGAACGAGTACCAGGTCATTTAATGAGAACTTAGCAATCAATTATCCTCACGTGTGTGTGATTGTGTGGATATATTAGCCTCCGCACCTTAGAATTGTTGTGTGGTCTATCCACCTTTACTTATGCTTGCACGAGCTGGTGCTCGCGGTACGAGGGGCATTCCACTCAGGGACATACTCAATGATTCTTCGCCCTGTAAGTTGCTATCTGCTTTAGCTCGCCCGCTGTGTCCGCCGTGCGGCTCCGTCGCGAAATAAACCGCTGTGGATCGCTGTTTCTCCCTCTGGTTTGGGCTGCGTGAGTGTTTCGGTGGAGCCTCGGTGGTTTCTGGAGGTAGATCTCCCTGCATTTCGATAAAGCTCTGGGAGTGGTTGATCTTGGCAAACACAAGACGAAGTACTCGCTCCCGGCCTTCCCAGCTGAGCTGGCGTAAATCCACTTTTTCAGTGAAATGTTGCGGTGGTCCGGGTGGTACCGAGCTTTGGCGACTGGTTGGGGATGTTAACTTCGGGAATCTCAGACTGGGTTTTATCCCATTTGCACAATTCCCTTCGCGGTGGTAATTTTCAGTTTCGCGTTCGTGTTTCTCTTTGCGTTCTCTTTCGATTTCACGCTTGACGTGCTCAAGCGAGTCCAAAAAGAACTGTTCGACGTCCGTGCGCTGGGTTAAGATGGTTTGCGCTAATCGCCTCAAGTTACGTAGTTCTCGGTTCTTGAGTCGCAGTAACTTACGTAAACCTTCCACATCCAGCGTCAACTCCTCGCGCTCCCGCTCGTGGCGAGCAGCGTGGGCGTGAGCATCCCACGACGCTGCAGCCAAACCTGCACCTAGTTTCTGTTCAGCCTCTCTCAGACTCGTACGCAACTGAGTGAGCTCTCTTGCTTGTCTCTGAGCTTGTTTGGCAAACTCCGCCTCCTTTTGGACTTGAAGTTGCAGCTCCACGTTCAATGTCTTCGCGCGAGTTTCGAACTGCTGCTTTTCTCGCTGAAGTTCTTCGGTCATTTGCAGCTGGAATCGCAGCTCCTCGCCCATACGCTTATTATCCGTCACGATCTTCCGAGTGTCGGCGTCCAGCCCATTGCGTGCGTCCTCCCTGGCCTGCTGCTTGACGATCTCAATTTTCTTCTCATGCTCCTTCTGCAAGCGAGCCTTCTCCTCTAGAAACTTGCGTTCAAGTGCGCCGGTTGTGTCGCGTGCTTGCTCTCTTTCCAGAGTCAACTGCGTTTCAAGATCCTTCATCTTTGTGGCAATACTGTCTTTCATTTCTCTGAAAAGCTCTAGCTGGTGGAGCTCTTCGCGCAGATAGAAAATCTGCTCTGAAGCCGCTTCTTCCTTTGCAGCAGCCTGCTGGATCAAATGCTGGCGCTCAGCATCGCGAGCTTGTTGCATCTGTTCCAGTGCGAGAGCATGACTCAAACGTGCTGCTGCAAGTTCTTCACTCAATTTCGTAAGTTGCTTGTCTCGCGTCTGGATTTCCTTTTGGAAATAGGCCACAAACTCATGTGTCTCCTGCTCGCGTTTGTCATGCCTTGCACGTAGCTCGGCATCTTCGTCCTGTAGTTGGGCTACTCGTGCTGCCATAGCCGCCAGCTTCTGCTGATCCACCTGCCGGTTGAACAGGTCGGCAGCTTCATTGTCATCACTTGCGGTAGCAACACCATCGGCCTCCATGATGAACCACGAATGCAACTACTTCACTCTTGAAACCTCAGCAATAAATTTTCTACTGTGGTAAGGTTTAATGATGGAGAGAGTTATCCTTGGCGTGCAACACCATGGACTTATTTTTAGTAGAGTCGATTGGTTGTCAAGGAGAGGGGCCAAAAATGGTTGAGGTCTATTAGATCGCGTCTTCTCAATATTGACAAGTGACTGGGAGACTCTCAGATGCCCTTGTTGTAGGTGACCACGCGTACAGGTTGTCTATCCTGTTTGCGCGTTGCGTGCTGCAGTTCCGGTTCCAGATACTTCGAGCCAAGTTGCGCTGTTTGTCGGAAGAGTCCGAAAGTCAGCGGCACCGAAAACTGTATAGCACAGCCTACGAGTCCCAGAAGTGTAGGCACACGCAGCCACCGCGTCTTAGGTCGCGTGAAGAGAGTACTGTTCTTTTCGATCCGCGAGATGATGACCGGTGGGAGCAACAAGATCGGAGCTGCGGCAAAGATTCTGCCAGCAGCGCACGAGGCAACCGCCAGAGCGCCGCATCTCCGTGACTTGCCGACGTAGTCTCCGTTCTCGTCGTACACGTGGACGCCTTTGAGATACTCGCTCTGTCTCATGACCGCCATGTTAAGCAGATCAGCAGCAGCAACTGCAGCAAATGGGCCCATGCGCGCAACAGCCGGGGCCCATTTGGCGTCCGTCATTCGACTAGCCAAACGCCGAATGCCGAGTGATGCCCCCACGGAGCTTGCTGTGGCGCCTACGTACGCCACGAGCCGCTGTTCCGCCGTGTCTTCGTTGGATGCATTGCGGTTGGCGTAGTAGTGCAGTGCGTTGTAGGTCTGGTTGAGCCACTGCGCGAAGATGGTGGTTTTTGTGCTGTTGGCAAGTAGCATGGCTCCATCCATGATCATGTTCATGGGCACGATCATGGACGCTCGAAGCGGCGTGAAGACCGGCGCTCCAGTGTCCGGATGCAGGATGGCATGTGTCACATACTGCGCGTGTTCGAGCTTAGCTAAATCCACAGCCTCGCCGCGGCGGTGCGCCTCCACCAGCTGCCGCGCGTCCTGCAGTGCGTGCTCGGTCGTGAAGGCAGTGCGGAAGTCCAGCATGTAGAACGTCTTGCGCACGCGCCCAAAGTACGTGTCCTCGTTCGGGTCTGCTAGCTTGATGTGCGTCTCCGGCGTGGTCATGGCTGCTGGTAGCAGGTCCTTCTCCCCCTCCATTGCAGCTTGGATGGCGGCTGTCCGACTGCCTGTCGAGCCTCGAGGGGAGGGCGCAATTAGCAAGGAGTGATAAGATTGATCTCGACGACGTCAACGTCACTTTCGTACTTAGTGTGGAACTTCAACACCAAGAAGCGAATTTGTGTAGAAGTGGTGTGTCTGCGACGTTGCGCGCGACGGCTGCAACGCAAAGATCTTTATGACTCGATGGGTGCATTTTGTGCAAAGTCAATCAAAAGCATATCACCGTTTTAAGCCTAGCTCACTACTACTTCAAGTACAATCCTAGCCTTGCGTTCGCATATCAATTTTTGTAGTGCCTTACTGAGTCTTCTTCGCTGCTTTTTCGACGGACTTCTTGGCGCTGCGCAGCAGGTAGCGCTCGATGAAGAACTTAAGGAACAGTGCGAAGTAGCTCGAGTACATGATGATACCCCATTTGAGGTTGTCAGGGTCCACACTGCATTCGTCGCCCTGCTTCATGTAGTGCACGTTGAGGCCACACACAGCGACACCCACGACCATCTGGCTTAGCTGGAAGATCGTCACGAGACGCGCCCAGGGTGGTCGGTAGCCGTAAGCCGTAAGGAAGTAGTAGAAGTACATGACAGCGTGCACCGAGTAGTTCATGGCCACAAAGTAGAGGCCGCTGTAAACAACAGACGACAAAAGCGCAAAGCCCAGACGGTCAGCATGATGATCAAGACAGTGCAGATAGCACAGAAGCCAGCAAGTTGCAGGACCCTGCACCACCAGAATGGCATTGGAAACATCACTCACCTAGCCGAGAGCGTGGCGAAAGCGTGCCAGCAGAAGAGCAGCACGGTGATGTGGTGGTACCAGTGTAGGAAGATGAGCGGCTTCTTACGCAGCACAATAAAAGCAGTGTCCACAAGCTCAGGCACCTTGGAGAAGATGAAGAGCATGACCCAGAGTGCTACGGGACCGTGGCCGTAGTGAGGCGTGGGTGGCGCGCAAACCGAGTGGTACACGCCACGGCGGTAGATGGTGTTGATAAGGAAAGGCACCGTTCGGGACGCGCCAATGGCGCTGAATACGGCCAGCCCCAAGTTCCAGAGCGCCAGTGGGCTACAGTAGGGCGAATAAGCATCGTCAGTTTCGGATCGCATACAAACTCCAAGAGAACGAGAGTCAGCAGGGCAAACGTACACTTTGAGGTTGAAGGGCTTGAGGTCGCGCATGATGCGGCGGCCGGCAAAGCACATGACGCAGTAGGCGGCACAGAGCGCGACGGCCATACCCATCGACTCTTTGCAGAAGTCTGGCTCCCACGAGATCACCTGGTCGGATCGATACACCATGAATCGTTAGCGAAAGACAGGAGGAGCATGCACTTGCAATGTGCGGTCACGACGCACCCAATCGCGCTCATATTGTGACGGGTACATCCAGCGCAGAGCTGGCACCTCGTCGTGCAGCCTGGGCACGCGCGTAAAGGTCGTCTCCATCGTAGATGAGATTCTTTCTGTCCTTTTGGATGCCTGCTGCTGCCGCGGTCCGAGGTCTTTTGAGTTGTGTGAGACGCTCTTGGCGCGGTATGCTTGCGCGGTGCGCCCGTTCCTGCAACCGCCTTGTGAGATTTTTCTGAAATCAGCGACAAATTTCTGAAAAATAAACCCCGACGTTTGTAACGCAGTGTGAACTGCATGTAGGACGTCGCCAACGTTCGGCTCTATCGAAGTTTGGCTGCCTCAGCTGAAGGATGGCAGCAGGGCCGTCATCCAAGTTGGATTCCAACACGGGAAAATATCTCGCCAGTGCGGATGTGAGGATGTCCGTGTCGCGTAGACTGCTTGCGGTGTGTCGCGGCAGTTGGATCAGTGGCCAAGGCGCAATAAAGTTCGTCACAAGAGGACGGATTTTTCATGTTAGACGCTTTCACGCCGAGCATTTAGTAATTTATGAGTATACCAGCAGTCTGGGACTGTGTGACAGAGTCTTTGTCAGTGCCGAGTCACTCACAAATTTTCAGTTTACGTCAAGCTGAAGTTACTGTTCACTAAGCCGTTCGGTTAAACTCCATGACATGAAGTTACTGTATAGTTTACGTTTTAACCTTGATGCTATCTGAGTGCCATGAGCTCCTGCTTGAGATTATGATTTCATTTGCAGCATTTACTAACTATAAAGCATATTGGCCAGGGCGATGCGGCATTTCCCTGGCCGTGTCGATATCGATCAAAAGCTATTAATACAATCGAGTTGATCCCAGGCCTCACTTGTGGTGTTATCATTGACAATTCTTTTTAATTTTAATATCATCTTAAAAGAAGCAGCGATGATCGACCACGGATCAAGGCGCAAAAGACCGTCCTTTGAGGACGATCTTTGAGGCTGATCGTCCTCATATTACGGCACCTCCGTCCTCAAATTATTTTTTCCCAATTTGGTACGTAAACAAATTGTCCATGTACTACGCTTGTCTGCGGTTCTGCGAAACGCCGCCGATATTTCCGATTTTTCGAAAATACCATATCCGCGTAAGATGGGGATTCCAGCCGCAACTCTCGCGGTGCTGCTCGCGGTGCTGCTCGCGGCGCTGCTCATGGAAATGCAGGTCCAAGAAGCGCTCGCCCAGGCAAGTGAAGTCCTGCATATCGTCGGGCGATGATGGAGAGGCGGAGGGTGGGCTGGCGCCAGCGCGTAATCACTCCCTCTCGTTCGTCGCATCGGAAAATGCATCGCTTGGTGGTCTCTGCTATGCACACGAGGACGACGTGACTGACGTGGCTTTTGATTTTGAAGGTGGTGCTGCCCAAGGTGCATCAGGTCTCGGCAGGTGGGTGAAAGCTGCAAGTTCGCATTGCCGAAAAGGAGGTCAAGGTGTCGTCGTCTGCGTGGCGTTGGCTGCAACGCGTGATTTTCATGCCAAACTGACGCTAACGTTGTGTTGGGAGAAGGATGTCCGCCTGATCAAGTGAAGAAGTGTCGGATGGATTGCCCGCCGCAATACCAAGACCCGCGGCGCTACCTCTGTCGGTGCTACAGGTGACGTGCTGGGGGTAATGACGGTTGCCTTTTTGTACGCTGTCGGAACTCCTGACGATGTATTTGTTGTTGTTTTTGATGGTGTGTCGGTGCATGACAGCAAACTGGGTCAGTGTCTAGTGCGTATTGGTTGCAGCATGAAGCAACGAGTGGATGTGGCTGCATTTTGCTCGCGACATGGGTACTGCAAGGATGGCTACTGTAACTTCCGCGCCGGTGACCTCACGCCAAGAGGCGATACTCGTCCCGAGGTTTTCGAACTCACGTCAGTGAAGACGCCCAGCACGCCCTGTATCGACAACTGCTGCCCTTCGTGGACCAACTGCTCGCAGGACTCCACGATGGTGGCCTTGAGGAGCCCCGGCAGGGTGTATCGGCAAGAGGAGCCATTGCTTCCACCTCGAGAGTGAGTTGCGACCTTGAAAAATTGTGCTCCGTTTCGAAATATGGCTGATGCGTTTAACACTTGGATTTTGTGCTTCGTGTATAGGGGCGATCCGAGGCTGGGTGTGAATCAAAACTACGATCGCATGCCGTACAGTATCCCACTTGCGAATCTACCGTAGCCCGAAAGCGAAGGACATGTACTGCAGGAAAAGCAAATACCACAGTACTTTAAGTATTACAAGTGGCTGCACCCAGGCTAATAAAGAGCAACAATTATTAATAGTAATTGTATTGTCAAGTACCAATTATGATGACGTTGCTGAATGGCCATTGGACCATAAATATCTTGATTTCTGGAGTATCAAAGCATAACTGTGCAAAATCCTGGTACGTAAGGGTTTCTCGTTCACCGAACATTGTCTTGGTTAGGTTTTCGAAGAATGCCATTTCGGGTAGCACGTCGCTGGCTTTGTCTAGGGTAGTCGGGGAGGCAAAAGCACGCAGCACCTTGGCAGTACCCACCACCAATGTGCGGAGAAGTAATGTCGCTTCGTCCGCCACCATTAGCCCTACTCGATTAGTGGATACGTTAAACAACTCAAAAATCGCTATTAATACAAAGTTTGAGCAGCAAACCGGTAAATGTAGTCAACTAAAGCTGTACTGAGGGTAGTGAGCGGAGCTAACAGCATTTACCTTTCTGCTTGGCATCCAGCGAGAGCTGCGAAGCCGCTAGGGCGAGAGTTGCCAGGATCTCGCACGAATCCACCGTCCCACTGGTTTGCGGGTCAAATACAGCGAATGCTTGTTCAATCACATCAGTTGCAATATCGGGAAAAAATGCATTGAGCTTGTTCGCATCTAGATAAAACCGCGCTGGGTTATTAGTATGAACAGCTTCAGCTTCTGTTCATTGACTGCAGCCAACGAGTAAGAAGCCAATATTATAAAACCGTGTTGGTAAGATACTACGTGTTGATTTGTCTATCGGTGATACGTACTTGTTCCTGCTACTGTCAATACAGCTTGGGCGTTCGGTGAGAACGTGTTAGCAGCTTGAGTATTGATGCCGAAGCTACTAACCGCTCCGCCCATGCTTGAATGGCCGCGTCCGTTTATCGCGATTCTGGTGGTGCAGGCTAAAACACGCGACTATGTGTTCTACTGGGAACCAACTGAAACGCCGGGCTGACGAAGCATTTGCAGTTGCATCTAACACGTACAACAGGTTCATAAAGCGTTAGATCTACGCAAGCAGATCAAGAGGGGGCAGGTTGGCAAGACGTACTTGACTCCGATCCAGTTCCACGAGCCAAGCTTGGCTTTGCATGACGGGCAGAGAAGCTTGCCGTCGTTGTTCGGAAAAAAGGCGGAAACCTTTGTCATCCACTGCATTGGCTCGATAAAGATGCCAGCACAGTTTCCTTCGTTGGTGGGATTGTGTGTCAACTGCAAGCAATTGGAGCGTCGAAGTCAGCATTTGGGGGGGACAAAGCTTTGGCAAGTATCGCTGTACCTGATTCCTTGTTGTACACAGCACGTAGTTGCATTTCCGGCAGCATATAGAGTTCCCCGGCCGTGTGAGTTGCGGGTCGGTGACAATATCAGCTACTCCTGTTTTCATTCGTTGCCGCCTTGCCATCATCGTACGGAACTCGGCATGGGCAAAAGTACTGCCCGTAATCTCCGGGTTGCTTTCCATCCGCTCGAACAGCTCTAATTGTCTTAAGAACCCAGGATTAATCGAGATGCACGGCCGGGCTTTCTGTACCTCGTCATACGCCTCGAGCAGCGTTTTGCCTTCCGTAGCCATCAAATACGCCACGCAGATGGCAACACTGCGCGACTGACCGTACACGCAGTGCACAAGCACCGCCGCCGGTTTACCTTCGCGCATCAGGTGCTTGTTTAGGAAGTTAATACACTCCGCAAAGTGCGGTAGCAGCAATTCTTCCTCCATATCCAAAATGTCGATCAACAGCATCTCACATGGCTACAGTTTGGCACAGGCATTCCAGTAAGCTCATTTGTCATTGCACTTGCAGCAACATGCACAGATTGCAACCTTCACGGTCAGATTACCGGTTCCCAGTGCGATGACCGCTTGGATTGAGTTGGTTTCCAGGAACTCTGCGTCCTGTGTCAATAGAATAATTGTTATAGAAAGATCAGGTTAGAACAATTGTTGCATCGCTGTTTACCTGCGCAGCACCTGCCTCGCCGAGGTATAGAGGCAAGTCACCGATACGCGCCGCTGTCGGAAATCCTTCGAGCAGCGGGTGGTGGCTCTGACGCTCCACGAGCTGGCTTACGACGGGCACCTCCTCTTTTGGCATGGCGGAGCGTAATGACTCAGTCGAACTGCAAGTGTCTCCGAGACGTCAATAAATGCTTTTAGCAGCAGCATTGATCTTGATGAAGTGAAAATTGTTTGTGGTAAAAAGCAAAATGCTACTAAAATCAAAGCTGTTAATCTGTGTCGCCTTCGCTGCGTGTCTTTGCAAAACGATCCTTGAAGCTGTTGCTTGGCGCCACGCCAGTGACATCGATCGATACCGGTACTTGCCACTGTTGCATAGTGGACCGCAGTGATATGATTTTTGCGTGCGAATATTCCCATCAATCCACTGCTTGCCATTCCTGTTTTTGCCTCGAGCGCTTCACATCGAGAACACAACACTTGTTTCCCCTTTCCAGTCGCCATGAAGATCGCCTTCTTCTCCACCCACAGCTACGACATCGAGTCGATGGAGCGCGTTGCCAAAGAGGACGGCATCACTCCTAAGCACGAGCTCAAGTTCTTCACCCCGCGTCTCGACGCCAATTCCGCTAAGTTGGCTGAGGGTTGCGAAGGTGTCTGCATCTTCGTCAACGACGTTGCCGACGAGGCTGCCCTGCGTGTACTAGCAGCGGGTGGCACTAAGGTTATGTTCCTGCGTTGCGCCGGGTTCGATATGGTCGACCTCAAGGTTGCTAAGGAGCTGGAAATGCCAGTGATCCGCGTGCCTGCCTACTCCCCCTTCGCTGTAGCCGAGCACGCTGCGGCTCTTATGCTGACGCTGAATCGCAAGATCCACCGCTCGTACAACCGTACACGCGAGCAGAACTTCCGCTTGGCCGGTCTGCTGGGCTTTGACCTGCATGGAAAGACAATCGGCGTTGTGGGTACGGGTAAGATTGGCGCCCTCTTCGCTCGCATTGCCGCTGGTTTCGGCTGCAAGGTGCTCGCCTACGATGTGGTTCAGAGCCCTGAGGCTTTGAGCTACGGTGTCGAGTACGTCAGCCAGGACGAGATCTGGGCTCGCTCGGACATTATCTCCCTGCACTGCCCTCTGTTCCCGTCGACCAAGCACACGATCAACGCTGACAGCATTGCCAAGATGAAGCACGGCGTGATGCTGATCAACACCAGCCGTGGTGGTCTTATTGAAACCAAGGCTCTGGTGGAAGGCCTAAAGAGCGGCAAGATTGGCGCGGTCGGTCTTGACGTGTTCGAGGGTGAGGGCGACTACTTCTACTCGGACCGCTCGGGTGCGATCATTGCCGACGAGACTCTTGCTCGTTTGTTTACTTTCCCCAACGTGATCATCACTGGCCACCAGGCTTTCTTCACCAAGGAAGCACTGGACAACATCGGCCACACCACTATGGCCAATATCAAGGCGTATGAGGCCAAGGAGGAGTTGGTGAACGAGGTTAAGTAAAAGCTCCCCGGCATTCGGAAGTCACAATTAAACAGCGAGGAATGTTAAGTTTCAATGAAGACGCATTCACGGTTATGGTACATGGCTTGAATCACTGCATTCTTGTCGCTTTCCTTTCCAAGGAAGGACTGACCCCGGGGTAAGACGAAAGTTGGTGTGTGTGTGTACTTTACACATGCGCGGGCGTTGATCCATTGAACATTTCACCAGTCTCATCAGAGTCTTTGGGGGTACTGTGTGTTGGGAATGATGGTCCTTGAAGTTCGACCTTCACTCTTCGTCACATACGCTACATTCAAAAGCACTAGCACAACCGACCGACGATAGACACTTGCAGCATTCACATACACCGCGGAAATGACGCTCGCACAATGTTCGTCTACAGCACCTGTCAACTGTATCCGGTTGGGTTGGTAACCGGATCGGTGACGGACCCTTAAAGGAGGTATATCGCGCACCCAGCGCGTGCCAATTCACCCGTCGTGTGGCACATACGCAGGAGTTGTCATTGCAGGCAGACACCCATCACACGTCAATCATATAGACACGCATACGGAACGACGGGGTTGAAGTATCTTACAGTGCTTAACTTCCTGTGAGCGGTCTCTGGAGCACATAAACCAAAAAGAACTCTGCTCAAAGATTTCCATTAACGTGCAACCATGATGCAGCGCTGTGTGACTTCGCTTAACCGCCATCAGGGCCTCTCGTTAGCGCGCCGATGGCTGCCGATTCTCGCTCGGCGCGACTTCGTCACCGCCCAGCAGAGCAAGGGCATACGTATGGGCTTTTTCTCAGCACACAACTACGAGATCGGTGCCATGAAAGCTGTCACGGGTTGCACTGGGACGGTGAAATGACAGGGAGAACGGCGGGAGTGGCGCGCTACGAGGTGGACAGAGTGGTGTCGGGGCAGTACCAGGATGGTACAGAGTACCACGTCTGAAAGGTCGGTCAGCCATCCACCGAGTTGGGTGCGAGGGAGGAGCCGCTAAGGCATCGAAGTGATGTTTGGAGAATGACGGCATGGCGGGCTCTGAGGCCTCGGAGGACCAGCTTTTGGACGGGGTGACACCAGGAACGGCAAGGATGCCGAAGGCACGGAAGAAGGCACGTCGGTAGAGTAGCCGCCGACGGTGCAAGGTAAGAAGACAGTCGTGAACTTTTCAGGTCTTACGCAAGACATTGGTAACAACAAACAAGTCTCTTTTATTTTTACGTTAACCTCCTTCTCTTCTTACGGGTAAAGTACTCACGACCCCCCGGATCTGGAGAGTCCCGCGACAGCGTGGTGGAGAAGCAGGGGTACGTCACCTAGCGTAAGAGTGAAAGACGGTAACTTCTGGTGCGTCGGCAGTGCCAAGAAGTGCGGAAAGTAAGCCGTAAGGGACATGAGTTCGCCCTACAGTGCTTATAAGGATGAGAGCTCGGACGACGGGTAAGAGGGGTGGCCGAAACGTGTACGGTGGCACTCCTGGGATGTTCGACATGCCCGAGGATGAGGGGGAAGGTCCGGCTCCAGGTGACGGAGTACTTTGAGGACGCCCTGCTTGAGGAGACCGAACTGGAGGAGGAAGCTCTCGAGGAAGGTCAGGATCTCGAGGAGTTGGGGGACTTCGGTGCTACGGTCCCGATTGGGGAAGTGCGGCAGAGGCCCTCTCTGATGGGTTCGGCGATGGGACGCGAGTCGCTGATGACGATGCTGACGCAATTGGCCAGTGCACCTGGTCCTGGGGAACCTCAAGTATCTCGAAGTTGGAGTGGGACGCCCGACCGTGCGAGACGGCAGGCATGAACGACGCCTCAGAGTGCGGATCCTCGGTGGACTCGGTCCACGAGTGGGGCGACGTATGCACAAGCTCCGCCTGGGGACGCGGGGACTCCAACGACGACAACTGCTACGGGTTGGACCTGGGCGACGGGTGGGACCGGTGGAGCTCCGGCGCCGGTGAGCGCACCAGCGGTGACAAGCCAGGCGGCTACGGTGCAACCAGCTGCGGCGGGTCCGCCAGCGACCGCGCCGGCGGTTTCATTCGGTGAGCAGTACCGGCAGTGGCTACAATGGACGAGGAGTGTCCTCCCTCCTGCGACTGTGACCTCGACAGCGACGAGCGCGGTGCGTCCGCGCCTTCCGTTGCCAATGAGGGCCTCGACGCAGGCGGCTGCTAGGCCCACTCGGCAGGCCGTGCCGCCTTCACAAGGAACTGCGGGTCCAGCTATGGCTCGACCAAAAAGGACAACGACTCTGCCATAAGGGCAAACGGCTCCTCGTGCACCTCGTCTCTCTGGGACGTGGCGAGGACTGGACAACCGTCCGCGGGGCGTCCCTTGCAGACTTCGGCTCCAGCTCAAGGACCTTCCAGACCTAGGATGACGCGGCAGACAGTGCCAACCCCTTCGTCTCAAGGGAAAGCTCCTTGGCAGAGTCATAAGTTTATATTATTTTTTTTTACTTATTTTGCCATTGATGAGATAAAAAATGAAAAAAAACTAGATAATACGTAGTGAAAATGCCCAACAATATAATAAAGGTTTAAAAAAACCATAATTTAAAACTACAACAATATAGATTATTTGAATTTAATAATCCTTTATTAAAGAAAAATAAAAAATATTTATTTTTCGACATGGAACACAGGCTCCGACGGTGCGGGCGGGTACTTCCATGCAGAAGTATGTGGACCGTGCGGAGCAGCAGGCGCTGCAGCAGTACGCGGCGGGAGCAAGCGGTCTGGCGGCTTTACCTCAGATGCCGATGAACACGTGGAACGCATACGCCATGCGGCCTCAGTCGATGACGCCTGCGACGGCAAGAGTATCGCACTTGTCCATGTCGGCGATACCGTCTTACGGTGGTGTGTCCATAGGCACGACTCCGAGTCTGGGACGTTACGGAGCGGCTCCGAATGCCCTCCTTCCTCCTTCCAGCCTCAGATGGTCAGGACACTGACGGCGGTGACGATGGCGGGGAGTGCACCCTTGCGGGCTCCTATGGCTGCAGTACCGGGTCCCGTGACGACCGGTGGCTTCGTACAGCCGTCCACCGTAGTGGGATCAGCAGGACCGGGGATGTTGCCATACGGTTCCGCGAGTCAGCCGCGACGACTGGATTCCCGGCAGGTGGTCCGTACGTGGCTCCCGTCATGACGACTGCGAATGGCACCGGGACTCCTGGGTACGCGCCGTACCCTGGGTACTCTCTGAACGGAGGAGTAGTGGCTCCTGCGCCTGCGCCCGGTAGTGGCGTCGGGCGAGTTAACTACCCGTTGGTAGAAATCCCGAACGAGCTCCGAAACGCGGTCAAGGTGATCGTATCGCTCCACTCGGACACGGCGACGAGTGAACGGGCGGCTGCATTCTGGCGGTCGTTCGAGAAGTGCACCTAAGGAATGGATAGCACCATGCGGTTGGCCGCGTTCGAACAATGCCTTAAAGGTAAAACGGGCCAAGAGTGGTGGTATAACTCGAGGATCGAGGATTTCGAATCGCTACGCGTCCGGTTCCACAACCACTTTTTTTGCCAGACGCCTGCGCAATTGTGGGATCGCCGCAAGAAGGCGAGGCGGAACGGCGGCGAGTCTGCTGAGGAGTGGGGGGACCGGATCTCCAAGATCTTTGATGCTCTGAACTACGGAGATGCACGCATGAGGTACGAGTTTTTCCTCGGCGGCAATCGGAATAAGCAGATGCGGGACATGCTGAACTCAAGCATGGTAATGTCTATTGAGGAGGCCTGTGCGCTCCTGTTGTATAAGAACCTGCACCTCCCGGTGGAGGAGGAAGACGAATTCAAGGAGGAGAAGACTACGTCACCGGACAAGACGAAGGAGGTGTCGCCGGAGTTGCAGATGCTCCAGCAGATGCAGAAGATGAATATGATGCTAATTCAGCAGCAGCAACGACAGGCGACCTCGTCGCCGCGTTCACCCAGACGGACAGTGGTCAACGCAGTGGAGTCGGAGGCCCCTTCACAGGCCATAGCCGCTGTGCCAGCGTCAACTTCGCCAGGAGAAGCTAGTCGACCGCCTCAGCCGAACATCTGTATGGATCCAGACTCACGGACGCAGGAAGGCGTGACCGTGTGTGGACGCTGTGGTCGAAAGGGCTGCAGCCGGGCAACGTGCCCTCGAGCTCCGGGTACTTGCAATCGTTGCGGAGTAGCGGGCCACTACTCGATGGAGTGTGGGCTACCGCGACCTCAGTCGAATGGAGGAAATCGAAACGCGAGGAACCGGCGGTCTGGAGGGCGGCCGGAAGCGTGTTGGCTGTGTGGATCGGGAGGTCACCCGGTGTGGAGGTGTCCAATGGTAGAGACACTCCGTGGAATGATCAAGTCGGCTAGCCAGGGGTTGGCCGCCGGGCCGACGCCACCCCGGCAATGAAGGGGGCAGGAGGAAGGGGGTGGGTTAGTCGCACCCTCCTCTTGCCAGGATAGCCTCGTAGTGGGGAGCGTGACTCAGCGGATCGGTAAAACCCGCGGGTCTAAGGAAGCTTCTGGAGACGACGGAACGGCACAAGCTGACGGAAAAGCTAAGGCCTCGGCCGTCGTGAGCGAAACGAGAAAAACTGCAGTGAAAAATAAGGGGGAAATGAAAAAGTGGGCTGGTCGACGGAAAAGGCTGGCTCGAGCGGAAAAGTCGTCAAGAACGAAGGATTCGTTAAGGACGAGGGCGTCGCCGGTGAAGGTGACGACAACGGGTTGGACGGGGGCGGTGCGGCCGTTCTTGTCCGAGAACAGGACATGGGTGAACTTTAAGGCGGTTCAGGAGAACCTGGAGTGAAGGTCGACGGATCGACCGAGTCTCCGACCTCGGAAGGGTCGAGAGAGAAGAACTTGTTGCTGAACATGGACGATGGCATGTTAGCATGGATGGAGAAAGTGGCGACCATCTCGTCGAAAAAAACGAACTCTACGGGGGCTCGTAAGGGCGAAGAGAGTGGTAGGCCGACGATAGCGGATACTAGTGACGGTGGTCTGACGAACGGGACGCTGGCTCCGAGTACCAAGGGCATGGAAAGGAAGGGCGAGCATGGACGCTTGTTCACCGAAGCAGAACTGGAACTGCTGGAAGAGGGTGAGTACAAGTTGGCTGAGCCCGAGCCCGAGCCCGAGGAGTACGACAAGGAACTACAGGAGAAATTATTCCCCTTGGATGAGGTGAAACTACGGCGTCGCTTGGAGCGGAACGCCGAAGGACAGAAAGAGCTTAGCGTCGCGGAGATGAGCGACCTAGTGGGGCTATCAGCCGAGGTAATCGAGCGTACGAAGGAGGTGAGTCACGGGACCCTCTCCTCGCCCGAGTACTGGCAGGTCTGGTATGAAGAGAAACTGGCCACGTCAAAGGAGGCCAAGCGTGCTAATAGGAACTTTCGGAGTGGGGTCCGATCGTCGAGCGAGTCGACCTCGGGGGCGTCGAATGCTATAAGCCTTACGGGCCATACCAGAGGGGTTGTCGAGTCGGAGTTACCGACAACTCAAGGAACGGATGGTGACGAAATAGAGAGGCGAGGATGGAAACAGGGCGTTGTCTCGAGACTCGAAGTCGAGGGAAACTCCCCCAAGTCGAGAGCAGATAGAACAGAGCACGCGTTCCTACGGAACGTAGGAGTGGGCCTTGACGAGGACAAGGAAGTGGGACCCCAAGGGACTGGCCACTACGAGGTGCCGATTGACGAAGACCCAAGGAGGGGTGCAGTTCCGTCGCCGGAGTGGCGAACGGCTGCTAGGCGAGGAGTATATGGCTTGATGCTCGCGGAAGACGAGAACGAGCGGAAGTCGGAGTTCCTGGACAGATGATCGACGGAGAGTTGGCTGAGGACGGGGAAGTGCCTCCTCTCCGTGATAAGGACACTCTAGTTGGAGTGATGAGGCTGGCATGCGCTTCTACTTGGCGAGCGAGGGTTGTGCCGAGGACGAGATCGAACGGGTCATGGACTGGACCAGGACTTACTACGCGACGGAGGCTGCGGTCATTCGCGACTAACTGAGGATCCGTCGATCACAGCGAACAGCCGAGGAGGGCGTCATCAAGGGCCCTCACGGAGGACGACGCTCGGTGACGTTCCAAGTGCCGGAGGAGTCCTTGTTTGAGCTCTACGCCGCTAGTGGAGGGCTCAGTGAGGGTGTGCAGAGCGTCTACAAGATTAACGGGGGACTAGTGCATAAGGGATTTCGCAGGCCGGGGCTACGGGAAGTAGAACTCGGTGACGGTAGAGATGACGACGACGAGCGGGTCGTACCTGACGGAAAACGGGTGATCTGTGGCGTCGGAGGCATCGAGGCGCTGCACGGTGGGTATGTGGAGGACTGCCCGACCGAAATGCTAGTAGACACGGGCGCTGTAGCCAGTCTAATGAATCAGCGGGCGCTGAGGAGGATAGGGTGCGCGAATACGACTTTGCGACCTTATCAAGGCAGCTTGAATTGTGCCTCGGGGCACGAGATCAAGGCTCTCGGCGTCGCGGAGCTGAACATGACGTTGGGGACGGTCGAGACGAAAGTGCCGTTCATTATCACGAGCAGTCTACACGTGGACGCTATCTTGGGAACGGATGTCCTGAGGACATTCCGAGCGGTGATCGACCTGGAGGCCAGGACGATGCTGTTGAAAGACTCAGGGCTCCCGATAGGAGATACACGAGTCGAGGAGACTTACGCCACTAGCGTCGCCTCGGAAGTGCGTCTAGGACCGGGTCGCCAGGCATTGGTGCGATCACGAGTCAAGGGGGACGTCGAGTACGGCTCTACGGTTCTTGTGGAAGGCGTTCCTGAGTTGGATAAGCCTTTGCAGAACACGAGGACGCTCTGCACGGTGCAGAGTGGGCAAGTGGTTGTTGAAGTCTGTAATGCCTCTACGGAGGAGGTCATCGTCGAGAAAGAAGCAGTGGTGGCGATGGTCGCCGTGGTTTCGGCCTCGGTTTTCGGAGGGTCGGGCCACGGTTCGTCAACTGTGAGTGCGGTGGGTCGCGTGATCGCTACGGCTAGCGAGGGACGACCAGCACCTCTCGATAAGGAACTTAGAAAAATGGAGACGGCCCTTAAAACGAGCAAGGAGGAGGAGTTGGGAGCTGATTACAGCGGCTCTATCTTGGATGAGGAGCAACGTTCTCTATTTATGAACATGTTGTGGCAGCTGAAGGAGCTCTTTGTGGAGACGTCGAAGCGTCCTGGACGGACGGATCTTCTCGAGTTCCGTATTGATACGGGAACTCATGCTCCTATTAAGCAGCAGCTTTATCGGGTGTCCAGGGCGGAAGGCGACGTGATGGAGGCGGAACTACTGCAGTACTTAGAGATGAATCTGATCCGACCGTCTACGTCTCCATGGGCAAGTCCTGTATTAATGATACGAAAGCCGGATGGAGGAATCCGCTTTTGTATTGATTACCGGAAGTTGAATGCGGTCACGGTCAAGGACTGCTATCCGATGCCACTAATTGACGACATATTGGATGTTCTAGGGAGCGCCAAGCTATTCTTTACGATGGATATCGCATCGAAGTACTGGAACGTACCCATGCATCCTGACAGCTTAGAGAAGACGGCCTTTATGAGCAAATTTGGGCTGTACGAGTGGCTCGTCATGCCCATCGGACTCTGTAATGCGGTGCCGGCGTTCGAGCGTCTAATGGAGAACGTGTTGGTGGATCTGAAGTGGAGGACGTGTTTGGTATACTTGGACGACTGTGTGGTGTTTAGCGCGGACTTTCTTACTCACTTGATCAGAGTGCGTCAAGTACTGGAACGCTTCAAAGCGGCGGGATTTAAATTAAAGATGAAGAAGTGCCATTGGGGTCGCAATCAGGTGGCTGTCCTAGGCCACATTGTGACGCCCTCGGGTATCCTACCAAACCCGGAGAAGGTGAAGTCGGTGATGAACGTCGCTAGACCACACGACTTGCACACGTTAAGGGCATTCTTAGGGCTGACCAGCTACTTTCGAAGGTACATACCGGGATTCGCGTCGATAGCGGCTCCGTTGGAACGGTTAAAGCAAAAGGGGGGGCGGTCCGTTGGGACGGCGACTGTGAGGGCGCGTTCTCGCAGTTGAAACGGGCGTTGGTGAGGCCTCCTATACTGGTCTACCCTGATTTTACGAAGCGGTTCATGCTTTACGTGGATTCATCTCACTCAGCTGTAGGGGCCTGTTTGATGCAGTCGATCGACGGGCGTGACCGGGTGGTTGCCTACGCTAGCAAGCTGTTGACCGGTTCGCAGAAGAACTGGGTCAACAAGACAAGTGGGACCACGAAAATCGAATGTTGGGGGATCGTTTGGGCCACTAGGAAGTTCCGATGCTACCTGGATCACGGGAAATTCGACCTATTCACGGATGACCAGGCTCTCACGTGGATCTTCGGGGAGAACACGCGCACCAACAACGCAAAGCTTGGACGCTGGGCGATGGAACTTTCGCTGTTGCGATTTAAGGTCTATCAGAGGGCTGGGACACTGATGGGGCACGCCGATGGGTTGTCACGGCTGTTTCCCCGTCATGGTGTGAATGCAGTGAGGATGGCGGATCAACTCAACACGGAAAACAGAAGCGAGGCTCCAGTCCAGGCGAGACGGCGCGTGCTTCGCTTGGACGACTTGTTGAACGCTCCTTCGAGCACGATAGGTGCTGATGTTAAAGTTGGGGAGGAAGGTGTCGCCTGTGTAGATGGTGGAGAGGAAGGCGGAGTGCCTAGGGTAGAGGGTGAGAGCGGTGACTCCCTGCCCACTCAGGACGAGCAAGAAGAGGAAGAGTCGGGGGGGGGGGGCGCTGTGACGCCTGGACTTTCAACTGATACGGCCTTCGAGCTGGACGGCGAGAAGTTCGCAGAAGAACAGGCGAGAACGCCATGGATGCGTGCCATGACGGCGCTCTTGGAAGATGGGGCGTTGGCGTTAGATCCCCAGCTACGAGCGCAAACGCTGAAGATGTCGCCGCATTTCTTAGTTAAGAATGACGTGCTGATGCGGAAGGTCTACTTGCGAGCTAGGGCGGGTCCGGCGAACACGATCGTCGTGCCGGTGGTCCCGGTGCGATTCGTGCAGACGGCTCTGAACTACTGCCACGCGGATATCTTCGCCGCTCATCTTGGCAAAGCGAAGACAGCCGATCGCGTACGGAAACACGCGTATTGGCCTGGTTTGGAAGAAGGATGTGGACGAGTACGTCCGGTCATGTGCTATATGCAGCGTTGGAAAGGGGTCGAGGCCCTGGAGATCGGGATTGATGCAGAGGATGCCTGTCATGGACCTCTCTGGTCCGTTTTCACTGCTGGTGGTCGACGCCGTTGGTCCTTTACGGACGACGGAGAGAGGAAACAAGTACATATTGGCTTTTGTGGATTATATCACGCGATGGGCTGAGGATACTCTCACGTTTGTGGAGACCATGATTGACGGGGTAATTTCGCGCCATGGTGTCCCTGAAAGATTGCTAAGTGATAGGGGATCCAACTTTACGTCGGGATTGACAAGGTCACTATACGAGACACTGGGGATTAAGAAGCTGTTTGGAGCTGCCTATCACCCCCAGACTCAAGGGTTGGTCGAGCGGTTCAATGGAACCCTCCTAGGCATGCTGAGGATGTGCGTGCACGAGTCCCAGAAGGACTGGGATGTGTATGTACCTCGAGTATTATTTGCCTACCGGACTTCTTATCATGAGGCGCTAGGCGACTCTCCGTTCTTCAGTCTCTACGGACGCGATCCAGTATTACCACTGGATCTGGCTTTCTTGAACACCGGCAGGGACTGGAAGTCCAACGAGGTGGTCGCGTACCGACGGCGGTTATACCGGTCGCTGCGTGACTCGCGCCGGATGGTGGAGCGTCAACTGATAAAGGCACAAGATCGCCATGAGAGGCGATTACACAGGTAGGAACGGGTGGAGTTTGCCGAAGGGGATCAGGTGTGGGTGTACCAGTTCTTCAGATCCTAGAGAGGGGAAGTGAGGACGCGTAAGCTGGCCTTCTCTTGGCACGGCCCCTACCGTGTGGTCGGCCAAGTCGGGGAGAATGCCTACCGTATTGCTATACCTCGACATCCTGATAAGGTGGTGACGGTCAACGTGAACCGTCTTAAGAAGTTCCAAGGTCGGTGGAGCCGTCCTTTTGCCGACGAGGTATCAGACGAGGTGAATGACCCGTCAACTGCGGATGAGGAAGGGCCTCTGGGCGAGGAAGATCTCCCAGAGACGAGCTTCGTGGAGCGAAGGACGATAGTGGGAGAGGAGACTGCGTTCTCAAGCGTTAACTCGCCCGTCGTGGACATTGTGGCGAAGCGAGTGGAGTCTAAGCAAGTTCAGTACTTGGCTTTGACTGCCACGTCCGAGACCTTCTGGCTTCCACGGGCTGCACTACTGCCTGAGTTCGAGCCGCTGGTGTTACAGTTCGAGAACGCCGAGAGGACAAGGAGAAACTTACCTGAGATTAAGCGGAGTGCTTGGTTGGTTGAGGCCAACGCCGGCGTGGAGGAGGACGAACTGCTTTTCTAGTGAAAGTGGACGCGGGAGTTCGCTTCGCTGAGAGGTGGAATGGGGTGATCGTTTCGGAACGGAGTGGAGTTTTCGGGATGGAAGGGATATGAGTTTATATTTTTACTTTCTTTTTTTGAGACTGGTGTTGGGTCACGAATCTCGTGGTGTGGAGCTGGTCATGGGCAGAGGATCTGTGGGGATTGAGGAAGACGGAGGGAAGGATGAGTGAGAGAAGATTGGAGCGACGTGAATTGCGCAAAGAACGATTATTGCTGACTAGGGTGTAGTCTTGGAGTCGTCGCTCGTGTCGGAGCTCTCCTCGTCGTCCTCCTTCGTCTCGAGATATTTCGTGTATGTATCTTGTCTGGTGGTGATGCTGAGCCTTTCGCTGGCTGCTCACCTACCCAAGTTGGCGTACGATTTTCTCGAGACTGTTCTTCTGGGATGGAAGGGTGTGGCCTTGATGTTGCTCATAGCCAATGGGTGGTTCTGGTTCTCGAAAACGGTGGTGACCGTCTCGAGTTTAATCATTCTGTGTGGAGGCTACAGTCGTGTGCTGCATCTTCACGAGCAACGACTGGCGGGGACGACTCCCGCAGCAGTGGTTAGCACGGGTTTTACTGGGTTGCAAGGACGAGTAAAGGCAAGAAAGGATGGGGAGCGCGCCAACGTGACGCGTCTCCGGAAGGACATTGGCGACGGAGTTAGTGCCGTGCCTGTGGAATACTCACTGGAGCAAGAAGTCCGAGGATCCGTGCGTGGGGAGAGCAAGCCCATAGGGACGCGACGGCAGCGCCCCGTGACTGGCGGCCACGGCGTTGGTTACCGAGGGCGTCAACCTGAAGTCGGGGAGAGTTGTCACGGGTTGCACTGGGACGGTGAAATGACAGGGAGAACGGCGGGAGTGGCGCGCTACGAGGTGGACAGAGTGGTGTCGGGGCAGTACCAGGATGGTACAGAGTACCACGTCTGAAAGGTCGGTCAGCCATCCACCGAGTTGGGTGCGAGGGAGGAGCCGCTAAGGCATCGAAGTGATGTTTGGAGAATGACGGCATGGCGGGCTCTGAGGCCTCGGAGGACCAGCTTTTGGACGGGGTGACACCAGGAACGGCGAGGATGCCGAAGGCACGGAAGAAGGCACGTCGGTAGAGTAGCCGCCGACGGTGCAAGGTAAGAAGACAGTCGTGAACTTTTCAGGTCTTACGCAAGACATTGGTAACAACAAACAAGTCCCTTTTATTTTTACGTTAACCTCCTTCTCTTCTTACGGGTAAAGTACTCACGACCCCCCGGATCTGGAGAGTTCCGCGACAAGCGCTGGTCGAGCACGCCGGCATCGCTAAGAACAACGAGCTTGTGTTCGTCTCTGAGTCAACTGCACTAGATAGAGTAATTTAAGTGACTGATGCTGTGTATTTGTCGTATCTGTCATGCAGTTTCTTCTCCAACCGGCTAACACAGCAGACCGCGCAACTGGCCGAGAACTGCGAGGGCGTCTGCATCTTCATCAACGACGTCGCGGATGCTCCTGCGCTGCGCAGAGTGAGTGATATAGTACTACCAATATTAGTTCACATGCTAACCTGTGTGGCTAGCTATATGAGCGTGGCACCCGCGTGCTCTTCCTGCATTGCGCTGGTTTCGATATGGTAGACCTTGATTTGGCCAAGGAGCTCAACATGCCCGTAGTGCGCGTGCCGGCGTATTCTCCGTACGCTGTGGCCGAGCGTGCAGCTGCCTTGATGATGACGCTGAACCGTAAGACACACCGCGTTTTCAACCGCACACGTGAGCAGAATTTCCGACTAACGGGTCTGTTGGGCTTTGATATGAACGGCAAGACGGTGGGTATCATTGGAACGGGCAAAATCGGCGCTATCTGCGCACGCATTTGCAAAGGCTTTGGATGCCGTGTACTTACGTACGATGTCGTGGAGAATCCGGAAGCGTTGGGCCACGGTGTCGAGTATGTGCCACTTGAACAGATCTGGAAGAGCGCAGACATCATCTCGCTACACTGTCCGCTTTTCCCGAGTACCAAGTACGTGGTCAACGAGAACAGCATCAAGCAGATGAAGGACGGTGTGATGATCATCAACACGAGTCGTGGCGCGCTGATCAACACGGAGGCCCTCGTGGAGGGCATCAAGTCCAATAAGATCTCGTCAGTGGGTCTGGATGTGTTCGAGGGCGAGCAGGGATACTTCTACTCTGACCGCTCGGGTGAAATCATCGCCAACGACATGCTGGCTCGCCTGTTCACGTTCCCCAACGTTATTATCACGGGTCATCAGGCATTCTGTACGCAGGAGGCACTAGACAACATTGCTCTCACGACTATCGACAATATCGTTGCCTACATCAACGACCAGCCGCTTTTGAACGAGATCAAGTAAAAAGGCAGTCTCCGGGCAGATACTTCATTCGGGATGAAATAAGTGTAACATTGTACTTTTCCACTGGGAATTACCTTTTTTTAATACATAAATTACCTCTTTAAATGCATTAATAGTGGTGCGACGGCAACGCGTGGCGGCGCTGACGATGCTTGAAGAGCGCCGACGCTCGTATAAGCACCAGCAAGTCTGGCCCAATCATGACGCTACTTATAGCACGAAGCGCACAGCGCCTCGCCACGCCCTGCTATGAATAGCTGAGAGTCTGGCTTGGTGGTGGCGGTGGAGGTGGTCATGTGTGTCGAAATGGCGTGTGTCTGGCGTTAAAGATGCTGAAAATTGCACACAAATGAGCTGGCGGAGAGCACTCCTTCCGCCATAACTTGGGCGTTTGAAGAAATTGTTTCGCGCTCAAACCAGTGCTGGAAAGAGGAGTCAATACGCGTCGATCCCACCAATCAGCGCCTCCTAATGGGCCCTCCCAGAAAAACAGCAATTGCGCGAAAAAGTTTGTTGCACTTATTCCATACCAGAGGAAGTACGAATCTTGAATCCAACGAGAAAAGAAAAACTGCATCATGGGTACGTGTTGCTGTCATATCGTTTAGTTTTAATTAATTAAAATTAAAGTAGAGCTTGCAAGCTTGACGACTGTGCTTTTGGTACTACGCAGGCTCGACCTACAGTACTAATAGGTCGTTTGCAACTTTAGCATTCAGATAATCGGTGTCGCGTCCTCGACGAGGAAGACAGTGTACGTGATACTTTCTTCAGAACTGATTATCCGTCATCCCCACGGCGTATTATCACCACTGACCCCAAAACGGTCACACTTTATCAGTGCTGACCCCCAAATCAACACATGGGCGTTGCCCGGTTGTGATTGGCAGCTTGAGTTGAAGTCAAGCAGCTATCGTATGTATTATTTATTATGCACAGGACGTTAGGGCTGTCGTATATGTCCGTGATCTCGTACGTGTTAGAGACCCGCGTAGTGATTGCAAATTTAAAACAAGAACTGCGGTGGTTACGAATGTGAAATACATTTCAAGCTTTGAATAGAAAATGGCACAAGTTTCTCATACATCAGCTATTTTCCAATTGGTATGAGCGGCGGCAAGATCGATCTACTCGCCCAGCATGGCCGCGGAACAATACAAGCTAACTCTGTTTTTGTATCGGCTCCCGAAGCTACCAGATTCCTAAAAGACCTTGCATTCAACGATAACAAGTCTATCTTTTAAAGCAACTCGTCCGGTCACGCGAAGATGTGGCGCTGTCAATCGGACGCGTGCTCGTGGTTTGTGTGTCTGCACAAGAAGAAACCATCGAAGCGCTCTGATTCAAAGATGTCTTTCGTTCCTGCCGGTGCCTGGTATGTGCGCTCTCTAATGCTCGAGCATTCAGGCGTTTGCGACGCTAAACGATATTGTTCAGGGAGACAACTTAGCCAGCTGGCTGAGTTTGACGCTGCTATCGCTGAAGGTTTAAGCACAGCTGCAGCTGGAGTGGTGGCGTCCTTGGATAAGGTTGACAAGGTAAACGTGTACGACCGCCCCGCAATGGTGTATCGGCAAATACAGCAAGCAAAATCTCGTATGAAGGACGTTGGTGATGGCTATGATCTCCTGCCGGCGTTTTTACGATCTTTTGCTAGACAAAACGCAGGATCTCGGGTTTGTTGTCAGGTCGACACATTAGCTTTTTACGAGTATTCTTGTCATTCGGATCTCTTATTGATAAGCAGTCACACTGGGTACCGGTGTTGGAGTGTGATGGAACATTTATGAAGGATTCACGTTACAAGGGTGTTTGTGTCCTACTTACGGGAAAAGACGGTGATTGGAAGAACATACCAGCAGCAATAGCGTTCATTCCTCAGAAACTTCTGGCAACTTTGAATGTTTTTTGCGAATTGTGCTCTGGCCGGATTCAATTTGTCGGATTATCCAGTTTTTTCTGACCGAGGGAAGCAGCGTGACGCTCAAGTTCGCTTAAGTGAGCGTGGACTCGACATCCACTTAAAATTCTGTTCTCTCCGCATACTGTTCAACGTTATAGACCGTTTTAAAGCAGTGGACCCAAGCATCGAAAACGTCAGGCCCTATGTTTTTCGTCTTCAGGCCACTACAACGCAACGTGAGTACGAGACTGTACTAGGTTTGATCCAATTCGCTTTCCCAGTACATCGAACCATCGGTTCGGGAGAGCGTAAGAAAACACAGAGTGTTTCGAAATATTTACGTTTAATTCATCCGACGAGTTGGACGCAATATGGCAATGGCTCGCTAAGTCCTAAAGAGGTTGCTTTTTTACGTGATAAATGGCAGAATTCTTAATCTTTCGGGCGGAGACTTTCTTTGTTTTATGTAGTGGGTTGGAGGTTTATAGCCTCATACAGCCCGTGCAGTGGGCAGCAAGACTGATCTTCGGATTGGCAGTGGCAGGGTTGCCACTGCCAACCATTGTGTAGATGACTGGAGCTCAATATGGCTGGCCCGAGCTGGCAGAGTATGCAGAGTATGTGTATTTAGGTACGGAGTGTACCGAGAGTACTTATAGTCAGTTAGTTCAGTCTAGATTTTACTTTGCCTTGGGATATACCTGGCATAAGTGTTCAGGGAGTGCCAGCTCCCCTAATGGTGTCTTCTTCGAGACGTGCTACAAAGTTTACTTGAGTACTCGTGGTCAACATGGAGACTACGCGGTTGAAGGTCCCAACACAAGAGCGTATCGTACAAGAATGAAGAAGCTGTGTATCGATAAGCGTTGGGAGCGGGAAAAGTGTTGCAGATGTCTCGCACGGCGCAGCGGGATTCGTTTGAAGCGGCGACAAGGACGAGATGTCCGTCATCGGCGGTAACGCGGGCGTGAGCCCGACAGGAATGACGTGCCCTGCGATAGACTACGGAAATGTTAGCCTTGCTTAAGTACTTAGCCGATGAGTGAGTGCAGTGGCAGCATTATGTTGAGCGTGGGTAGCGGCAACGTTACAGAGCTCTGCGCATCTTCAAGGGGCGCAAAGTGACAACAACGAGCGCGTTTTAGTCTCGATCGACCTAGACGCTAGTGAGTAGTGTTCGATGTCGTCGTTATGGCCGAGTGGCTCTGCGACGTGGCGTTTAACAAGAACGGTGTGAGTTTGATCAACCTGCGTGTTGGACGAGTGCCTATCTGGTGACGTGTGTCATCTAGTGTGGTCATGACGGGTTGGGAAGTGCAAGGTTTTAGTACCTGGACCTGGTGTCTTAGATGCTGGTGACGTGTGTCAACAGCATAACTATGACGGTGGTGGCCGTAGGCCTTAGTAAATGACCGAGAAGCTGGAGGCGTGTGTTTCTGATGGGCGAGTGTCCGAACTGTCGTACAGCGTGGATATCACAGTACATGGACAGAGCTGTCCTAAGCGTTGATGGCGTGCGTCAGTGACACAAAAATTACAGAGTGCGCTGACTATTAAGACGAGCTGTGGTGACATGGGCCAACAAGGGCTACAGGGTGAGATGATAACCGAGCGGAGTCAGTCTACTTTGTGTGTGTACAAGTCGTTCAGCATAAACAAGTGGCGTGCTTCAGCTAGTGTGGCTATTACGAAATGTATGGATAGCTGCAAGTCATGATCTACATATTTTCCTTCGAAGCTAGTGGCGTGTGTCGGATGCGGGATAGCGATAGTGTGGGGCGTGATTCCTCAATAGATGGACAGAGGTGTCCTAAGAGCTAGTGACGGTGTCTGCTAGCGGGTATATTATCTACCTGTGTTGCTGCGGTGGATCGCCATCAAGGGGTGTCGCGATGTAGCGAGTGCTTGTCATCGTGATGAACTGTCATTATTGGGAGCATTGACGTGAGCGGCAGTATGGATATTAACACAAGCGACTATGACTCGAGTGAGTCAGGTTCGTTGTTCGTCAGACATATCGCTCTGGAAAAGAGTGGATCGAGAAGATCTGCGTGCAAGTGCGAGTGGGTGTCTATGGTGTTTTTACTGATTGTAGCTAAAGCTCATGTGAGCTTATCATCCGACGAAGAGCGCGTCCTGAGTTTGACTAGTGGCGAACAATAACGGACTGGTGACACATCAGTCGATATTGTGACTACGGTTGGCATGACCACGAGTGTGGTTAGCTAGAAGTCCATGCCGGTGTTTATGGGTGAGTTCCACGATTCCGGGTACTGGATGCGAAGCCCTTCTGGCGCCAAGATGGCGTGGCCATTTCATTTGGCGAGAGGTCAATGAACGGAAGCAAGATTGATATCATGAACGACACCAGTGGTACGAGCGAGGACTTATCCAAGTTTGCTGCCGTGACGAGTCATCCATGAGTGTGCAACAGCGGTAAGCATGGTTGTACCGGGTGATCAGCATGATGTTAATCAGCACAGGCAAAGTATCGGAGTTATGGTGACTGGTAGTAGTATTACGAGAATGCGTCTGCGTCTCATGAGGTGTCGCATCGGGTATGGACATTCTAGCGCTGCGCGCTAGAAGGATGTGGTCGGCGGTAGCACGAGTGTGTCAGACGACAGGTAGGGGTGTATCGACCGGGTGTTGTTGGTGTCCAGAGCAGATGGTCGGTTGCAGTGTGGATTGTGTCGATGATCATCATGCCTGTACCTGCCAACGTTTCGAGCGACAACATGTCGGAGTGACAGGTTGCTATAGCTAATAAAGGCAGTTTTACTCCAGTGTGCTCGTTGCGAGTGCAACGGCAGTCGGATCGCCCGCGTGTCAAGCAACGTTGGCAACACCGAGGGGCGTGTTAACAACATTGTGTTTCCACCTGAGGAGGTGTCAACTATGTCTGGGGTGTGGCCTTGCCAGTCGAGAGGGTTGGTAAGTGTGGACAGTTCCAAGACCAGAGGTGCCGATTGTTTGGTGTGTTGGGCGCCTGCGACTACTGTAGAGCGCTGGCGTCGGTTTCAACATCGGCGTCGTCAACGGTCATACGGAGCCCGAGTCGTTGTTGGGAGAAGCGAGTTCGTCGGACACTAGAATAACGCAAATATTAAAGGCTGAGAGGATGCGCGAAAGTTTTGGCAGACGCGGGTGCGTCGGACACTGTAACGTACTTATCTGGTATCGCAAAGTGGTGCAGTACACCGATGTGTTAGTTGGAGGACGAGGCTTCGCGCTAGCACTGGTCAGAAATTGCAGTAACAGAAAGGATTAGTGCGTTGACACGAAGCCCGGGTCTGTACGAGACGGACAAGGAATTGGGTAATAAGAAGTTCGCAGCTGCACTCATCAGGGCAGTGCACCGAGCCTGAAAGTCGTGGTTCTACGGCAGCGCTGACGCTGGAACAGGCGGCTGGGAGTGGTGACGCGCCAGTAATCTCTGGTTGTGCGAGAGCAACGGCAGGCTGTATGCTGTGGGGTTTTTTTCAGCGGCCCCTGACTGTCAAGCGACGCTCACTGCATCGACCGTACTGTATTGTACCGACAGGTACTACTGTAGTGCTGTCATCCAATCTGCAGTTTTCGCGGCCGCGGCCCAGTGCGGCACCAAGTTTGTTTGTGACGGTGTGGGGTTGGAATGCGACCAACGCGGGTGCCACGAAAAAGGTGAAGCTTATCGGGCCTGAAGGTACCGGGCCGAAGGAAGAGCAGGAGGCGACGAGCTGGCTGGTGGTGGCTAATCTGTTGCGAGGATAAGTGGTGCGGAGCTGTGGTGGTGTCGCTATTGACGGCAAGTAGTTCTGTGGAGCTGTACTGATCGCGTTGGACTCGCTACCTGAGCTGTCAAGAGGTTACGTGAACGTGTTGCTCGAGAACGAGCTTGCTGTCCGTGGATGGTGTCACGACAAGGGCACCAGTTGATCACTGCATGGCGGCATATACCCCGGTACTGCGAGTGTTCAATTGCATTGGTTGTTGCCGGGTGATGGAGCAGATGTGAGAGTGTCAACAAAAACGCGCTGAATCGCGTTTTGGTGGTATGCAACTGCGGCCTAAGCTCTGCAGCATCACAGCCGGAGGAAGGAGGGTGTAGTGCGAGGTTACCGCACCACGACGGTGACGCGCGACACGGGTGTTGGCCAGCGTTGTCGGTGCGATAAGATGTGACGTGGTGGTGTTGACTGGCATGAGTACGTTGGACAACAGGGTGTCTCCAGTGTTGGCCAGTCTGGAGAACGCGACGCATCAGTAGCAATTCTCCCGTGTCGACTAAAGCGACAAGGCTTCGCAGTGGTACCTATAGCCGAGATGGATAAGTGTGGTGCGAGACCACCGCACCTTACGGGCATGGATTGGTTGGTGACATATGTGCGATCGTGTTGCGTTGTTACGTACAAACCATTGTTTGAACACAAGTTGAGGTGTCCAAACAAATTGCAAGCTGCTGCAATTGTGACTAGCGACATTTCCGGGTGGAGTTTTCTGTCATTTTTCGATCAAATTGGTTCAACTATTGCGGACGAGGTTGCACAATTAGTGATCCTGATGCTGTTGTCGAGTGGCAACTACATAAGCTCATGTCACGTGGCTGAATGAGGCTTTGAGAGAGGGGACTGTAATGGGTTGGAGGTTTATAGCCTCATACAGCCCGTGCAGTGGGCAGCAAGACTGATCTTCGGATTGGCAGTGGCAGGGTTGCCACTGCCAACCATTGTGTAGATGACTGGAGCTCAATATGGCTGGCCCGAGCTGGCAGAGTATGCAGAGTATGTATATTTAGGTACGGAGTGTACCGAGAGTACTTATAGTCAGTTAGTTCAGTCTAGATTTTACTTTGCCTTGGGATATACCTGGCATAAGTGTTCAGGGAGTGCCAGCTCCCCTAATGGTGTCTTCTTCGAGACCTACTACATTTTTTTGTCGTACTACAAGCGCGATTGAAGGCGAAAATAACGCTTTGCTCGTTAGTGGTGTGCGCGATAAGAACGTGTATGGGGCCTTTGTAATGTTCTGTAGACGTGCAGTCGAGACGCTGGCTCAAAATAAAGCTACTGCGTCGAAGTGGTTGTCGCAGAGTGAAACAATTACCCTGCGAGCAATGGAACTTTTTAACGTTCAGCTTGAATTGGCCGGTATATATCGAGTAAGGAAAAGTACTAGTTCAATTTTCTACGTTGAGCCGGTACGCAAAAGCATGAGTGTTGAAGATGGCACCGTCAACGAGTCTTCCGGTGGAGCCAACAGTCCCCAAAAAAGTGGTTGTACCACTGAATATAAGGTGGATCTTGCTGCTAAATCGTGTACTCGTTGTTCTAATCGGGAACACCTCCCAATACCGTGTCGGCACATAATTGCCACTTTGTATAGCTTGTCCAAGAGCTCGGCAAATATCGGCACCTTTGCTTTCTTTCATAACGCGTACACTGTCGCCTCGTACGCTGAAGCATTTACAGAGCAACTGTTACTCTACCTCTGGAGAGTGAGCTGATTCCAGAAACTATGATCCTTGCGCCTCCAGTTAAATCCAATCCAGGCCGAACGGTTAAACGTTCCGGCCGCGACAAGGCTACGGGTGAGCGGCGTTTTCGTTGCCGTGGAGAACCAACCAAAGGCGGTAGGAGCACGCACAATTCGACCCATCAAGCCCTTCACAATTCTAGCGTAGATGAAGATATCGTCGCTGATATACGTGCTGTGGTTGGCATCGACCTCAGAGCTGCAAGCAAAAAACCACGCAAACTGTATGTTTGCAGTAACTGTGGCGAGTCTGACCACAATGCCGCCCGCTGCTTGAGCCGTGCGTCTAGCGATGACTGTGCGGGTGAAGTGAAGCCTGGGCAATACGTGTTGGCCAATGACCATTCGAACACCTTCCCCGAAAGTACGACAGCGATCACCAACAGGAAAGTTTCACTGCTCAGCTAGTAGCCATAAATGACAAAGTCATCTACACGTTCTAAAGCTCTTTATACTAATCTAAGCTGCTTATTTCTTTCTTTTTACTCTCGACTTCAACTCAAGCTGCCAATCACAACCGGGCAACGCCCATGTGTTGATTTAGGGGCCAGTACTGATAAAGCGTGACCGTTTTGGGGTCAGTGTTGGTAAGTTATGCATCGTTCTACCTCCGTGTAAATCTCCAGTGCTCCTCTTACCTTGCATACTCGCTGCTTGGCAGCGTGCTGCATCCAATCGAAGGGCTAACGCTTTGGTGTCGGTCGATACTGCGCCCGACCGGGTACATGTGACGAATGCACATAATTTAGTGTACATGTTATTATCATCACGTTTTACGGTACATGTATCAACAAGGTCAATTAAACCAGTAGGCCCACTACGGTACGGTGCCCGAGAAACAACCCAAGCAGCTTCAGAATTGCAGAGAAACGCGCAGCTGCAGTGTTTCTTCACACTTTCTCAAGCTCTAACACGCACCTCACTCGCTCGCTCTGACAGAGAGTCTCTGTTTATGTGCTGAGCAAGTGAACTCCTGCAATGATGCTGACGCCGTCCAGCTGCATCCAAGCATGAAGATTCTCTGCGTTGACTTGATCCGGTCATTCTTCTTTTTGCCAAGGAAGCCACGCCACCACGCCAAATACCATTCAGATCGCCTTTTTCTCGTCTCACAGCTACGATATCGAGTCGATGGAACGCATTGCCGAGGAGGAGGGTATTACTCCCGCCCACGAACTTAAGTTCTTCACCCCGCGTCTGGACGCCACGTCCGCCAAGTTGGCCTAGGGTTGCGAAGGTGTGTGCATCTTCGTAAACGACATCGCTGATGAAGCGGCTCTGCGTGTGCTGGCTGCCGGCGGCACCAAAGCAATGTTCCTACGCTGCGCTGGTTTCGACATGATCGACCTCAAGGTCGCCAAAGAGCTCGATCTTGTCGTGACCCGTGTCCCAGCCTACTCTCCGTACGCCGTGGCTGAGCACGCTGCGTCGCTGATGATGACACTTAACCGCAAGATCCACCGTTCGTACAACCGCACACGCGAGCAAAACTTCCGTCTCGCTGGCTTGCTGGGGTTTGATATCAACGGCAAGACCATCGGTGTCGTCGGGACGGGCAAGATCGGTGCCCTGTTCGCTCGCATCGCTGCCGGATTCGGCGCCAAGTGCTGGGCTACGACGTGGTTCAGAACCCCGAGGCTTTGAGCTACGGCGTTGAATACGTTTCGCTGGACGAGATGTGGGAACGCGCCGACATCATCTCGCTGCATTGCCCTCTGTTCCCGTCGACCAAGCACACGATTGATGCAGACAGCATCTCGAAAATGAAGAAGGGCGTTGTGCTTATCAACACGAGCCGCGGTGGTTTGATAGACAACAAGGCCCTTGTAGACGGTCTGAAGAGTGGCAAGATCGGCGCGGTGGGTCTTGATGTGTTCGAGGGCGAAGGCGAGTACTTCTACTCGGACCGCTCGGGTGTTGTCATTCAGGACGAGACCTTGGCCCGCTTGTTCACGTTCCCAAACGTGTTGATCACGGGCCACCAGGCTTTCTTCACGAAGGAGGCTCTGGACAACATTGCCCTGACGACGTTCGCTAACGTGAAGGCGTATGTGGCTAAGGAGACGCTGGTGAACGAGGTAAACGTCACTTCCGTTTAGACGATCAAATACCTGTCAATAGTACAGTACTATAAATGAATGTATTTTAATACGTTCATTTCACTATTAAAATAGTGTTGCATGTTGGGATGAAGAGGAAAATAGTCTCTCGTAGCGGCAGTTATCCTGAGAATAACTATCATGCGCTTCAGCTCTATTGATAAGTGTCATGCTGCGCCGTGATAATGGACCATTATGTAGCTAAGAAGCTCTCGAAATAGGCCAGCTTGCTAGAAAATCGATAGCTTGACAATAGTGCGTGGCGGACCGAGCGACGCGTTAAAGACGTGGGTGAGTCTTGATCAACCGCAACGGCCATCGACAAGACCATCGACTTGCGAGCCACGCTTTTGGACAGACTTGTCTTGATGCTTGCTCACCTCGCGTTGCATTTTTATCGCAGAGTCTACGCGACACTTTCGCAAAAGTTTTCGTACAAAAAACAATAGACTTGAGCCGACTATTGAATCATGTTGAAGCGAAAAACTTATGTGGCTCGCAGAATCCCATGCACGATCGAGGCAACCGTTGCTTGGCAAAAACACGCGATCATTGCCCTAACGGTCAGCACGACTTTTAATTCGCACTCTTAGGTCTTTTCATTCTCATTTTTGCCAAAATTCGAGCAAGCCACGTCCCAGTCCTTTCAAAAGGCCTCCTTCACCATGAAGATCGCCTTCTTCTCCACCCACAGCTACGACATTGAGTCGATGGAGCGCATCGCTAAGGGGGACGGTGTGACCCCCACGCACGAGATCACATTTCTAGTGCCGCGTCTGGACCACACGTCTGCAAAGCTGGCCGAGGGTTGCGAGGGTGTGTGTATCTTCGTCAACGACATCGCCGACGAGGAATCGTTGCGCGCCCTACATGCCGGTGGCACCCGCGCTGTGTTCCTGCGCTGCGCCGGCTTCGATATGATCGACCTTAAAGTCGCTAAGGAGCTCGGTATCGTCGTCACCCGTGTGCCAGCCTACTCGCCCTACGCTGTTGCTGAGCATGCTGCCGCCTTGATGATGACGCTGAACCGAAAGATTCATCGCTCATACAACCGTACACGCGAGCAGAACTTCCGCCTTGCCGGTCTATTGGGCTTTGATGTCAACGGCAAGACCATCGGTGTCGTTGGCACGGGTAAAATCGGTGCTCTGTTCGCCCGTATCGCTGCTGGTTTCGGGGCTAAGGTACTTGCCTACGACGTGGTGCAGAGCCCCGAAGCTCTGAGTTACGGCGTCGAATACGTCAGCCAAGACGAGATCTGGGCCCGTGCTGATATCATATCGTTACACGCTCCCCTCTTCCCTAGCACTAAGCACATGATCAATGCTGACAGCATTGCCAAGATGAAACAGGGCGTGACCATCATCAACACCAGTCGCGGTGGTCTTATTGACACCAAGGCCCTGGTGGAAGGACTCAAGAGCGGCAAGGTCCGCGGTGTCGGCCTGGATGTATTTGAGGGCGAAGGCGAATATTTCTACTCGGACTGCTCTGGCGGTATCATCGCCGATGAGACTCTCGCTCGTCTCTTCACGTTCCCCAACGTGATCATAACGGGCCACCAAGCCTTTTTCACAAAGGAAGCTCTGGACAACATTGGCCACACAACCATGGGCAATATCAAGGCGTACGCTGCCAAGGAGGAGTTGGTGAACGAGGTCAAGTAAAGTACACCATCGCTGCAAAGTCGGCTGTGAGCTTTGTGAAGGTCAATTACGGCCTACTTCTTTAATATCACGATGCACTGCTGAGTTCTTTCATTGAATGTTTAGCATGGCTTCTGCTAGCGCGTCTCCCAGCGCCACGATTTTTGCTATAGGAATTGGTCCAATGCATAAGGAAACGATCTGGACAGGGCCACGCGTGTGCTGCAGGAACGTCAAAGCCTAAATACGATGCCGAACAATTGAGTACTCTGCGATCAAGGCTTGAATTGGTTTTACGTACCTCGTCTTCTTGCTTGAAGTCTGAAGGCAGTATCGTAGCGGAAGAAGTTGCAAGCTGTCGATGGGCGGCGAACTGACAGAGTTCTCGCCACCAAAAGTTCCTTGATTCCTGCTTCGTGTCCATAGTGAGCTTCAGACTGGTCTTCTCAGACTTTAGCACATTCTCCCATGTAGGATTGAGGTATGCCAGAGTTCTGCAAGACGGCGAAGTCGTGTCTCCCAGGCGAGATGCATACGAACTGCGGATTGAACAGGTTAATTGCAAGTACAAAGCGTTGGTATAGAGCAGTAGTCAGCTACGAACCAAATCAAGCTGCTGGGTAAGTTTTTCAGCAGACTGTCAGTCTCCCTAACGCGAGCTTTTGCTCGACACAACAGGAGCTTGTCTGCCTGAAAATGTAAAACGAATTTCACACGTTATTTCTCTTCTTGTATCCAACGCCAATTCATAACGAACCATCTCTTTTAGTGTTTTATCATCCTCCGCGTCGACAGGGAAAATGCCAATAAAGGTGATCAAAGGCCCCTTCGCGCTGTTTCGAATGACCACCTTGGTGTCTGTTTGCGTCCGTGCGTGGTGGACGCGACCAATGTAGTGCGTGTAGTTGCGCTCTCTTCGCCCCACACACTCCCCTAGTATCGTCAGAAGCAACAACTCTTTCGCTTCAAGTATCTTGGGGCCGTTTGGCTGGAAGTACTCGCCCACGAGTTCTCCGTTCTCGAGCCACGCGCCATGAACCAAGCTGCCACTCTTGCCAACATCGATGCCATCTAACTGCCGATACGCCACGACGTCACGCACAGGTCGCCCGAAAACAAAGCGCGGGTCTGTCTGAAACTTTATGACGATAGAATCTATCACTTCGACTTGCTTGGCGATGGCTGCGCGCAACTTGGACGCGTCCCAGTCACGTAAACTGCGTTCTCCGATGAGAATCAACAATGAATCAAACACTGTTCGCAACATGCGCCTAGTAATTCTATCATTTGATGGACAGCCGTCGCAAGGCTTATCAGACGCAAGCACCATCAACAAATCGATTGGCGTCATCTCGTAGACGACGGAGCGGTGCATCGTCTCCAGGGCCATTAGCTGCAAGTCGACGAATCCATCCTCTTCGCGCCGAGCAGCATGGTACAACGCGCTTGTTACGCCTACCGCAGCGCTGGGAGGCGTGCAAACTTCGCCGTAAGAGCGCACCAGTAGTGGGATGCCGTCGCCACTCACGAGCAGCAGCAGCGCGTTCGGTGGTGGCGTCTCATCTGGATCTACCTGCATCCCTTCAAGATATGGCTACAATTGTGTCCATTGAAATATTTCATGTGGTCCACATCAGGAACAGTGCTTTGAATGGGCACAATTACAGCATCAGAAGCACCCAAGTCACGAGACGACCATGAGCTCGCAGCGCGGTAACGTAAAGAAGCGTGCGCCTAAGCACCAGAACGCGTTCGCGTTCAAGCACAACCCCAAGTCTAAGAAGACGGAGCGCATTATGTCCATGCCTATCCATGGACTCTGTGAGAAGTGTCGTAAGCAGATCGAATGGCGTAAGAAGTACCGCAAGTACAAACCACTCACGCAGCCAGGCTCATGGTACGGCTCACTGCACTACAATACGTCGCTTAGCAGTAAATTATTGTATTGATTTAAGTCAAAGAGACTGACTGTTTTGCTGTGTCAACGTGACTACAGCATTTACTGCCACCAAAAGACCGTGACGTCCGCCTATCACGCCTCATGTGACCCCTGCGCCAAGGTAAAAAGAGGATCAAGTCAACCTTGGCAGCACAAGGATAATAAATTGCAGTTGCAATGTGCTGACTTGTTATGGCCGTGGTATTGCAGGAGCGAGACGTTTGTGCCAAGTGCTGCTTGACCAAGGAGATCGTTGCCAGGTGCGTATTATGAAGCTTCAGCATTTCAGAAAATCATTGCAATTTATTAACTAGCTCCTGTGCTGTCGTTGCTGTTGCTGCTGCTTTATTACAGTGAGCAAGAGCTGCTGGCGGAGCACGAGAAGAAGGAGCGCGAGTTCGAAAACACGCTGGAAGGAATGCGTGAACGTGACCGTCGTGCATACATACGCAAGCTGGAGAAGGAGAAAGAGGCTATCACCAATGGCGAAGGTGCCGATAACGCTGAAGGCAACGGCTACGAGTCGTACGACGAGGAAGACGAGGACATGTAGTAAATGGTCGTATGGACGGTTTTTAACCAATAAAAAGACGTTTGTAGATGCATTTTCAGTCACAATTATTTTATCGTGATGGTGTCACAGTCGACCCAGGAAGCGTGGGAGAAATGGTGGCATACAACCAAGAGCGGCAGCATCCGAACTTATGTGTCCATCGTGCTCTTCTTCCTCTCCACAGTTTTAGCCAACCCCATCGCACGTTGTCTCTTCTGGAGCGTCCGCAAAGCCTGCCCCAAGAAATGGATGTACGTTGCCATAAATAAACTGCCACGATTAACGCAATTGGCCCAATAATGCCACATTTACTAACAGTAATACTATTGCAGATGGCCCGATGACGCTCGACTGATGATGATGTGGCAAACGTCGCTCATGTGTCGCATCGGACTGCTGTGGATCGCCATCTTGGTCTCGAGACTATCACTGCTGCTGTACGAGTGGCCAGCATGGGTCTTTGGTGTCTGCTTCATCATCTGGATGGACTCGGGCGGCAACGTGCTTCGAGAGGTCATTGTACGCAAAGGAGTGGTGGGCTACAAGAAGGACGAGAAGGCTGGCCGCATGACTCTGCTATACGAAGGCAGCACATTGGCCAAAATGCTGTTGCTCGTACTGATCGTCTACACGTACTACGTCTCGCCTGAGATCGAGGAATCGAACGAGCTGAGACTGTTGTTCTCTGTGGGATTCTTCGTGTCCATTGCATTGGCTGCACTGCCATTGGTACGAAGAGTGAAGATATTTTGATGGCTAATTAGACTTCTTAAGCTAATACTGTGCTCTATTGCTCTGTAGCTGCGCAACGTCATGGGGGCTCACTACATGTTCTTGGCCAATATGCTGCACTTAGACTCACGGATCTATCTACACGGCTCTAGGAAGGGGAATATCTGCGATGCGCCACTGGGTTTCATTGTACTGGCCACTCCAGACAACACCAAGACATTCATTCCTGCTGGTGGTACAGTCAGTAACACTACCGAAGTATTCCACAGATTTTTGTGGCCACTTCGACTGGACGTCCAAGTGCCAGCAGATATTCCGGCGAAGCGTGTGCGTGAGTTCGTTCAAGATATGGACAAACTACTCTTCTGGGACCCTGTGGTCGTCATAGCACCTGATGGAACTGCCACATTGGACGTTGATGGAACGTCCTCCTTCATGGATGCGTCGACGCCGCGTGAAAGTGTCAGCGCTCCAGGGTTTACGACCACAGAGGCGTCCGAAATGACGGCGAAGTTGTTGTTTGATGTGAACCGACAGGAGGAGGAGAGAATTATTCAACGAGCACGAGGCAACGAGGGATATGTGGCGTTGAAGCCTAATAAACGCTGGGTCGTCCAGTTCCGCACGTTCGTCCAAGCCACACAGAAGACCTACTTCCGTCAAACACGAGCCGCAGTAAGTCTCGCTTGTTTTCTCTTGTAGATTCTGGGAATTGACTTGAGATTTTGTGTGCTGTAGTACATCGAGGCGATCACGAAGCTGATGGAGAAACAAGGAGCAGCTTTCACCTCACGAGCTTCTGTTACTGAGCCTCAATCTGCCGACGTGGATTAAATAGCTCACGTTTAGACGGCCACGGCATTTAGGAGCCGACTATCTCTCTGCTTTTCGCGGACCTGGTCCAAGCGCATACTGACCTCTATCGTCGACATGTAGAGCGCTATATCTCCGTCGTCGGGTAGAACTTGGAGCAAGTCTTCGGGACTGAGAGTCATGCACACGTGGTTGAGGATATTCTCCAGAATTGCGCTCTCGTCCGTCTGCGAGAACAAGAAGCAACGTGAGTGAAATAATAACCGCAAGCTGTTGCAACTCCGTACCTCAGTTGCATTCTCGGAAATGGACGATAGAGTGCTGATCAAGAAGCGCCATTCATCCAACGTGACGCAGAAGCTCTTGCCGTATGGTAAGAATAAGTTTATGAAGTCGGCACGTTGTGCGATGAGCTTCAGTCCGTCCACCGTTCTGCACCAAAACGACCAAATTAATACCACAAGATCTTCAAGAAAAACAGGCAACTTGCTACGTACCTGGAGACACGAGGCAAGGTGAGGAGAACAACGAGTGCAGCCAAGTCGTTCTCGAGCTTCCACGGCATCTGATCAGGACATTCCATGTCGAATACCTCGTACACCGACAACACGTCTTGAGGGCGAATTAAGGTCTTCTGATGCAGCAGTCCCAGCGCCTGATAGAAAAGGTACTCGAGAGTTCTGCGTAGTCTTGGCGTCTCCGGCAGACAGCGCGTCTTCAAGTATTCTTGCACCCATCCGGGGAGTGTACAATGAGAAGCTGATTCCGAGACTATCGGCTCAAACAGATCACACACGGTCGCCTCTACACGCCCGTCTTCATCGATAGTCTGCGAGCCATGGAAGCATGAACTCAGCTTGACACACAGCCGCGTCAACTCTGCTGCCACTGCCGCCTTGGCACTCAACAGATCTTCTTCGTCATCTTGAATTTCCTCCCGCTCAGCCAATTTCTCCAGCGTCGGGAACATCTGAAGCACAAACACCAGGAAGCGGAGAACAAGCACCTGGTGAGGCACGAAAGGCGTATCGTCCACGGACGAGGAGAAGCAACGCGAAGCAATCCTCGCTGCTGACGGCGCTGAGGCTTCGCCAATCGCATTCAAGCAGAACAACAGTGTGGACTGAATTGTTTCTTGGCGACCGATTGCGTTGTTGAAAATCCGCTCCAGGATGTACAAGTGTCTCGACGGAGCCTTCTCCAGCAGTGCCTTTGTTAATTTCGAGCTGGAAAGGTGTCTGGTGGAGCCTGGTGCTGTAATCTCTTGAACAAGCAGGTCTGGGTGAGTCACTGTCAAGTGGATCAACGCATCGACGTGCTTCCCCAGCAGCTCGTCTACTAACACCAGCATGTTTGGAAACGAGCATTGCAGTGTGAAGTCCTTGCGTGTCGTTCCTTCTGACGTTTCGAGAGCGTCCCAATCTTCTGCTGGGAACGCAGCTGCACGCAGCACTAGGACAAGTCTAGCGATTTGAACGAGGACGCTCTGGCTAGAAGAATCTTCCAACTTCTCGAGCGCAAATGCGATGTCTTCCAGTGTCCACTTGAGTGACGAATCGACAATCAAGCGAGAAAGTTGTTCGGGGAAATATTTGCCATAGTGCAGCAACACGATCCTCGTGAATTTGGCGTCATCTGAACTTGTGTTTGACTTTGAGTGAGGGGAACAAATGTCGGCGAGTGATTCAGGAGGTGGGAACACGAAAGCCTCGAGGTATTTTCCCGTCGCTCGGACCACCTCCGAGCGGTCCACAGTCCCAACGATAGCCTGGAGTCGATGCATCACTTCAATCGATGGGACATTTGACGCCACGAACAAAAGCGCAGCCCTTTCCAAGTTCCGATGGTGTTCCGACATGAAAACTGCTGCCAGATCAGCTGCGCACTCCCCAGCGAGTCGGTCGTACAGCTCCGTCTCAAGCTCAAGAGCCAACTTCTCCTTTCGGTCCGATATCGAAGCTGCCGCCTCCTTTCGCGCAGAGTCATTACTGGTGGGCAGACGAAGCAGATCTGAGCCCACGTCAGCCCGATAACGATACAATGAAAACAAACTGAGCAGCAAGTCGATCTGGAATGGCTTCATGTCGCCATCAGTTGATAACACGCCGTGACGTACGTACGAGAAGACCAACGACGGCGGACTTTGCTGGAAAATGAGGATACTGCGCTGCGATGGGTCTTGGGTACAGTCGAGAGGCGGACGCAGCTCAAACTCAGCTTCTGGAAGACGCTCAGCTGCAGCGATACTAGCCATGTGCATGATATCATTCCGATACGCCAACGAAGTCACTTGCGGTAGTAAAACAACGTACGAGTCCAGCGCAGCAAGCTGAAATACCGGGTACGGGATAGGCTGTGTACACAGGAGTTGAGGCTGAGAAGGCTGGGGCACAAGCGACTTGCTCAACGCGCGACTGGCGGCCATGTAGTGACACGGACTCCAGATGGACCATACTTGAAGACCTGACAGCGTCGCGACGAACAGGAACGAACTGTTGGCTGTGATGCTAGTGACTGCCGATGTGAAGTTGTAGTGCATCACCACACGCCCAGACTCCGTCGAGCTGTCGGCCGCATCGTCCTCGCCTTCGTTCTCCACACTCGTAAACGAATCTCGACTCTGTCCCACCACAACTTTCCCCATTTTAATGGGCTTGCGCATTCCTCTCGATTTTGTTCGCTCGCCCTTGCCCAATACTTTCTTGGACATTTTCTTCCTGGTGGAATCCACTTCTTCCGACAGGAAATAATACATGAACGCGTGCTTCTCTGTGGCTACCAGTAGACGTGTGTAGCTTCTCGTCTCGACGCAAACTCTGTTGTCGATAGTCTCGGGGAGGAACTTTAGAGATCGAACACTGTGGTTCGGCGGCAAATAGCGTTGCAGCAGCACACTCACGTCCTCCTCTCCGATAAAGTACGACATGGCTTGGTTTGTACGGATATCCTGGCTTTTTACTAGACCTGCAAGGTTCCACGCTTCTTGCTGAGCTTCGTTGCGTCCCAGTACCATGGGGGTTTGCTCCTGCTCGTCAAAGATCCGCTGTTCATCCTGTTCACGTCTTGTATCGGCTTCTATGGTACTGTAGGCTGAACACGACACTGGAACCTCCACGAACGCGTTCAAGTCTTCAAAACTCGAGATCTCAACACATTGGGACGAGTCTGGAGGCACTGCGTCTCCGTCCTCCCGCATGCCACTGTGATCCTCGATTGCCAGCGTCTTGTCTAACGCTGCGTCCACTTTCGGCGTCTCCTCGACGTCGTTGGAGCTCCTCACGTGGATCTCCATGACTCGGACCTCTGTTTGAGAGGCGAAGGCCACATAGACACCGTGGATGGTCACGTATTCGACCTGCAGGAAGGCGTGACGCTGCGCCATGTCCACCTTGAGCTCCATGACGTGCTCAAAGAAGCCATGACTGCACTGCCATATGTTGAGTACTGAGCCCATGGCTACTACGACACGGCCTGTGAAGCTGCAAACGGCCACGCAGTCGGCCTTGCGGTTGGATGACGGGCTTTCTAGTACGCCCAGTGGCAAAGTGTAGCCGCGCACCATCTTGCGCTCACGCCAGTCGTGGTAGACGCACAGGAAGGTCTCAGCGTCCTCGTCGTCGTCATCTCCCTTCACATCGCTTTCTAGCGTCACCAAACTGTCGGAAAAGCTCGTGTAGTGCAGCGTGTACACGCGACTGTGAATACAAGCGAACTCATGCAGCAACGCGGAGCACGAGGCCGCGTACACGCGGATCACACCCTCTCGACCGCTAGCCACGGCGAACGTTGCGTCAGCCGTCGTCCGCGAGGCGCTGGCCAGCGTCTGCGTGTCGTCCGTCGCCGCCCCCAGCGCCAGCGACCGCACGAACAGCGACTCCATCTTCAAGGGAGACTCTTGATTAGGTTGATGTGGTGGATACACTTGTGTATGGTACACAAAATACAGACGCAGAGAATTGCTAAATTTGCCTTGGCATTATTATACTCCGCAGAAGTCGTGACACCAAAGTTTGGCAAGTCATAGAAGGGCGTTGTACTACGAAAACCTATATCGATATTTAGATATATAGGTGTTTCGCGCGCTCTGATTATGAAAATGAGGTCAGAATTAGCTAACTCGCAGCCGTTTTAACGCTACAAGCTGTCCAAAAAAGATGCTCGTGGACGTGGACTGGCGTTTTTATGCAGAATTGGAGGGGTATTATTGGGCAGTATCGAGTTTCATGTGGTTTTCGCGGGAAAGGCGTACTGACAGCACAATTCGTCAAGTCGAGACATTTGAACCAACAGCTGGCATCTCACTATCCTCATATATACTCCTAGAGGTAGCTTGACTACCTATCACTATCGCATATTCAATTCAGCGCACTTCCGAAATTGTATTATTACAGGTAAATGATTTTAACCGTTAGCTTAGAATTGAGACAAAATTTGCCTTACTGGTGGTTATCTACCGCTTGCTGTAAAAGGCATTAGCGCGTGCAGCCAGCGTAGGTAGATAGCCAAGACACTAAGTAACAAGATTGCTCGTGCACTTTTCGTCCTACTGCTCTAGTATTTCCTGAATACTCGAAAAACCCATGATGCTCACCATCATTGTTTCTTTTCCTCCGGGTAATTACAGGTAGTCGAGCTCCATTTACATTAGCCATACGCCAGATAACGAAACGGTGGGGGCTGTACTGGATAAAGGAGGGTTTCCGCTTTCTATTAAGGGTAAATTTGTCCAAATACGACTTATTTTGGCTTAATGGTGTCACTAAATGTGACCAGTTACAAAAGTTGGTGTCATGAATTTTGCGGAGTAAAATACACATTATTGGCAAACGCGTAAGCGCTTGCGAACGTCGTTGTCAACGCTTTGTTGACAATGCGGAACCCTTCGCGTTGCAGTAATTGTGTCGACTCGCTGATAATAACGGTCGAAGTATGATCGTCGACTCGCTTGATAAATAACGGTCAAAATGCGCATTGGTAGGTTACATGTACTTCAAATGGTTAGTATTTTTAACGCAACGCTCTATCCGTTTCCATGAGTTTGCATTGCGGAAAAGTGGCGGATACCGAGCATAACCGTCCTCATAGTTGTGTTGATGGGAAGCTTGAGCCCCTTGACACCCTTGACACCACGTAAAGGATTGGCACTTGCGCCTTGCGGCTTCAATATCTTCAAGCAAGGACAGCGCCGAATAAGGTATAATTCTTGCTATCCGCGTTTCCTGTTATTATAGTAGATTTGCGTGCGAAGCTCTCTGAACCGATGCTCGTTGCTTGTCAAACTCTCGTGCGTGCGTCAGCCCTTAACGACAGTCCGTCCATAACGGCGCAATCGGATAACTGTCATAGCATTCTGCGAAAAGCTCTGAGCGACTATCTGCCTTGGTCACTTCAGTTCTAGCAGCGGACCAGCCATTTAGATATCTACACACATCAACCGACCCATGGCGATGCGACTTCAGAACAAGATTTCGAACAAGCGTAGCTCAGCTGAAGCGGACCCGCAAGCGTTGCCGCTGGCGCTGGTTAAGAAGAAGAACCCTCTGCTGCAGTCACTGAGTGCGCGATCCCCATTCGCAAGCTGTGCATCTATGACCAAAAGCTTTCTAGCCAAGGCGTTCCCGTCTCCGAACAAGAAGCTTTGGAGATCCCGGAGTAGTCCGACCGCCGTAGACGATCATACCGATTCGAGTATGGCTTCCGACGACCAGGACGATGAAGCTGCAAGAGGAGACATCTGCGAGATTATTGTGGTAGCGATCCAGAAGGTCACAGACTCGAGCTCCGACGTGGTCGAGGAGCAGGATCGCGCGAGTACAATTGGCCCAGGAAAATTGCAGAAATCGTCGCTCTGGGGCTCGGCCAAGTGGTCGCAGGGACAGTTGCAGTTGCCACACCGCTTGGCCTGCACCGTCCGTAGTGGCACGATGACCAAGGCCTCCGCCCAGCCCGAGCGGTGCGACAACGAGTTCGTCTTTGGCGAGAAGTTCGTATTTGAGCGACGGGAGAACGATACCCAGTACCATGACGTTACGATCGACGTATCGGCCGTCGCGCCAGGTTTCGGTCGGAAGCACAAGCTTGGCCAAGTTGAAGTGGACCTGGACGCCGCGTTCGCGCAGGCTTCGGGCCCGATCTACGAACGGAGTACCCCAACGATGGCGGACGGCTCGGACTCCGGCATTGAGATCCACTACGTGCTTCACCGTCTGGAAGTGCAGAATGCGACGGCCGCTGCAGCTTCGCGGGTGCTCACTCGGTCAAGCACGAGCCTCAACGACGACGACGACATGGACGCCTGTGGGCAAATCTTCCCGGATTTGTGGTATATTTGCTAATAAGTTAGGATCGCTACTGCATTTAGCGGCGACAAGTAAGTAAGGAGACGAATGAAGGCTCCAAAAATATCATGCAGTTTTCTACAACGAGTACGTTGCCTGCATTAATTGCTATTGCCAAAGCTCTACCATTTGAGTTCAAAATGATAACCTCAATGCCGTGGCGATGACGGCGAGATTTGCACGAACGAATTTCTCCATGTTACGGTATTGTAAATAAAGCTGAGAGTGCAAATTGAAGTGCAAACCGAAGCAGCAAACACATGCTGGAGAAGTCATCGAGATGTAGACACGGTCCGCCTTGGCTCGGCTTTTACGAGGTTGACTGTGGCTCTCGTCTTTGCTTGTGGATGCCAGGTGGCGTCGCCGCAAGTCTCCGGTGCGGAGGTTCGTTTACTGCGACCTTGCCGGTCGTGGTGTTGCTTTCCGCGAGTCAGAAACGACATCTTTCTATGGTTTACTAAAATCAAGTATAAAAACTGAATGTTTGGTGTGTGACACACGGCATAGAGCTGTCGACAGGCAAGAGGCTCCATAGTCACTCCGGGCCTATCGGACAGCAGCAGGAACTCCAACTCTGGCCTTGGGCCGCGCTAGTTGCATCGCATCTGTCGATCTTCCGTCAACACCATCACGATGGCGTTCCGCCGTGTCCCGCCCAGCGAGGAAGAGGAGTCGTCCTTCTCGTCTACATCCACCATGGACTCGGACTACGAGATCCCCGTGGCGCTTCAGCATCTGCACGTGTGGAGCAATGAGCGCGTGTCCACCAAGGTCTCTCAAGCGCTCAGCACTATGAACACAATTCGCGAGAGCGAGTCCATGCGCTTCAGCATGGTCACGGCCAACAAGTGGAAGAAGATGGGCTACCACCCTTACAAACCCGACGCCTCGGGTTACACGGCGCTGCACCGCGCCGCTAAACGTGGCGACGAGGCCGTCGTGGCCTCACTGCTCGCCATGTACGACGGCAAAGCGATCGACTTGGCCTCCATCAAATCCTACAAACAGCAACAGATCGCGCTGCATATTGCAGCCAAGTACGGCAACCTGGAGGCCGCGCGACTGCTAGCCGAGCCGGAATTCCGAGAACTTGTCAATATGCCAGATCGCAATGGCAACGCACCGCTACATTTTGCTGCTACATGTTCAGCACCGTCTGCGTCGGATGTAGTGGCGCTATTACTGCTGCGAGGCGCGGACCCGACTATAAAGAGCAAGCGCGACGTCTTCCCTATCATCGCTCACGTTCTAACAACACAGGACGACGACCCGGAGATTGTGCAGTTGCTCATGAAGAATGGCAGCGATCCCAACACTATCGACGCAGCTGGTAATACCGTGCTGCATATTGCTGTGTCACAGGGACTATGGAAGGTCGCAGCGGCGCTAGTAAGAGAACACGCTGGCATGACGATCCGTAACAACCAAGGCGTCATGGTCTTGGATATTCTATCGCCGCCACAACTGGCATGGCTGGCCAGGTTCATCGCACACCCACCAGAGTGGGTACCTTACGAAACTCAGCGCTCGTGTATGGTATGCTCGCGGAAGTTCGGTCTTCTGGTTCGACGCCACCACTGCCGACTATGCGGACGCATTTGTTGTGGCCCATGCTCCAAGTACAAGCGTCGTCTGCCCTTTACAAATATGTCCGTCAAGCCGACAAGTAAAGGACGCGACCAGATGATGAAGGTCTGCAGCACTTGCATTACCGTCCGTGAGGTCGCAAGCGAGGAGTTGTCGTGGGCCACCACCACAGCAGACCGACTGATTGCAAGCGACGCAGTTATCGACTATGATGATTATTAGTAGAGGAAGACAAGATAAACCTTCGAATGAAGAAGATCACGATTCATACGGCAAAACAAGAAAGGGCTCAGTCGTGCTTATCCTTTGTCAATGATCGCCACTGTTCTCCACGCAAATTGGATGTACCTTATGATACCAGGGCATTTTTTTGGTCTTCATATCCACTAGAATGCACAATTCGAGTAAAGCGAAGTTTGTTTTACTTACATGCTTGTTCATTCCATTCAACTCGTGGTTCCTATGGCAAAGTGTGACCAATCCATGTGCAGGTTTACCAGCTCACTCACCTGCTTACCATTTCTCTCTGCGATGCCCGGCATCATGCCGTGACACGCTTCACAAAGAGGACAACCTGCTGTTTGCCCTCTTGCCACTGCCTAATGAGGCAGTGCCTATCAGTATTAATAGTAGCATCACTGTGATGCAGAAACATCAACGTTTTGACTCGCGCTTTTACCTGATTTTGGTGTTCGTAAGGCGATGCTGGCTTCAACATGACATTAAAACCAGGCAGCATCACAGCGAAAGGGTTAACCTTTAACCTTCTCCTTCGGACCCAAACACAGCAAGACCCTCTACACGAATGGCTGCAACGCTATACACAAGAAGACCAAGGCTATTCAACGCCTATAGGGAGCGACATCAAGTCGCGAACAATATGCTACAAGGCTTCTATAAAGAAAATCACAAAAAAATCAAATGGAAGGCCATCTTTCTCTCTCTCACAGCGAAAGGGTGAACCCTTAACTTAATCCAAAATACATGTACACACTCGCTTCAAACATTTCCAATCGTGCCTTTTGTTTTTCTGTTGGTTATTTTTCCAGCGTCGCTTTTGCTCGCCAGATTGACAGCACGCTATCCTCTCTCTCCTCCAATTTTTCTGGTCCGTTTTCTTATGGCAACTTGCACCCGTCTACGCCTGGTAGGCGCCGTGCGTGGGCAGCATCATCGGGCCTCCTTCTTTCATGCTAAACACACACAAGCAGTCAGCACCCAACTAAACCTGTTTAGCAGCTCTCTTCACAACGTCAGCGTACCTCTTGAAGTAGTAATAGAGGAAATCCGCCATCATCAACATGTGGCCAATCTGCACGAAAATAACCATATAGCCGACGTGCTGGCCTGCGTCCTTCTCGCCGAGCTCGTGGTACGACGAGAACCAGAACACCAAGTGCAGGAAGCTACCGAACGCCAGGGCGTACACGAAGTGAGAAATACACGACTCCACAGCACCACCGCCCTGTACACGAAAAACCGGTAAGATACTGCAAAACAACCACGGTATTGCAACGTCAGCATGTACGTACGCGCTTCTGGAACATGAACAGCTGCGGCAGGATGGCAACGGCCTCAATGTACAGCGCGATCGTCCAGGACACATCCGAGAACCAGTTGCGGTTCAGATTCGGGTGAATCAGCTATACAAACACAAAGGATTAAGTCAGTATACACATAATTTCTTGTCCACAAGCAGCTTAATCTGCACGCACCATGCCGAAAAACATGCAGGGCAGCAGGATGTAGAGAGCACCGAGTTCCGTAGGCACGTGCAGCCACCCGAACGTGTCGTAGCGCAGCTCATAGGTCGAGTTGAAGCGCGTGGTGACGAGATAGATGACGCCGCAGCAGAGCGTGAGTGCCACGATCTCCAGGAACGAGTAGAGCCAGTCGCCACTCCGGTCGTAGGGCAGGTAGCCCTGGTAGCGTAGAATGGAGCTCAAGCGGAAGAGGAACACGAACGCGTACAGCTCCAGTGTCTTAAGCGACAGTCCAGCCACCGAGCGCTGCGAGAATGCCTTGAAGATCAGGAAGGCGAAGCCGAAAGCACGCACGAACGCGCCCATTGTCTGTAAAGAGTCATTTTAACGTCCATCACGAGTCAGAATTATCTCGAGGAAGCAGAGTTTTAGCTTCACAATGGTACCATAAGGAAAGAGAAGTCGCCATCGCTGAACAAGTGGTAGCAGAAGAACACGACCACCACGAAGCCAGACCACAGCGCGATGTTGCTCTTGTGCGTCGTCAGGAAGGCGCTGTAGGGGGACGAACACCGAGAATTAGGCAAAGTATACACATAAATAGAGGGTGGAGAGTCACGCACGCGCCGGGGGACTTGTCTTTGCTGTTCAGGTCCATCATGGTTGGCTACAATTTACTTTAGTTCGCAAGGAGCCTCCCTTCAAAAGATAATGGCAACGTGGAGCCTACGCGGCACTTGCCGAAGATTTCCTGTCGTCTGCCCGTAAATTCGAGTCTGGCCTGGGATTGGCCGAAAGTGCCAGGTGGAGATAAGAAAAAGCGGAAACAGAACAATCAATGCGAGGCTGATGGTGTGCAACACACCATGAACACGGCTCGGCCAAACCCAGCTTACAGGTAGTGCTGTGTTTTCAGGGCAGCAAAGCGCATGAATGGCGACAAACAAGGACACGTGGAAGATATACAGCAGCTGCAGTGCTGACAGCGAACACCAAGGGCCTTTGCACAGTACTGTTTCCACTGTGACTTCCCAAACAGCAGTACAAATACCGGTAGGCGTGAGACTCACAAACAGGGGACTATGGCAACAAGGTTTGTTGACACTACATAGGTCCTACAAATTTTGTGGTAGGTCGACGTATACTAGTATTACTACAGTAGTAGCATTTTGATAAGACAAGTCCCTCAGCATTGATATGATCTCAACACATTTATCCGATAGTAAGTGGATTCAGTTAGAGCTAATAACTGTAGATCATTGGGACTCTATGGTAGTAATCGCTAACAAGCAACGGGGTGGTGTTTTGCGGGCGCTCAGTATGAGTAGGAGGATGATTATGGTTAGTCATCACATTCGACTGAATCATCGTTAATCAATTCCTCATCGCGCACCGCGAACAACAACAAATATACACAACTAACTGATGTTGAGATGTCGAAATGCTGATTCTTCTGGAGGTGTTAGACCGCAAAACACGAGTCGGCACCTCCCAAAGTGCCCAGCGCTTCTGGCCGTCCCAAGGGACTTTCACGTCGGGCTGATGGACCCAACATCCACAAGAGGGGCCTGCTCTCGCCGCCGAGTACGTATGTACGGAAGACCCAGGCGTCGCACGGAGGAATGCAACGTGAGTGGCAAATGGGGCAACTGATTAAAGGGGACCTGAAGTGTGTCAGCAACCGATGCTGCTACTGTGAACGAAAAAATGAAATGGAAAGGGATGATGTGTGGAGACCCACGGACTGAGCAAAATGACTGGTCGGAAACGATCATGATAGTGATTGGCTGGAATATCACATAAACGTTTGTACAGCACTGCACACCAATCCATAAATTTAAATGCCCTACCAAACTTACTAAACATGCACTTTCTGACAAAATGCTGGCCGATTCATCTGCATAACTGACGGTCGTCAATCCGCACGTGGAGTGAGACTCCTCGCTGATCAAGGTGCGTCATCTGTTGAACCATTGCAATAATACACGTGGCTCCGGTTTTTTAAGAGATAGCACACATCTAGTAGTCCTGGGTGACATATATCAATAGAGCTGCTGTGCCGTTGACAGTTCGAGTGACGAGCGAAAGACTACCTAAGTACTATCGGATACAGCCCACCGAGGTTGTGTTCTAATTCTCACTTGCAAAGCTGAGCCTAGCGCAGGTGTAATGTGGCACTTGAAAGCGTGTCTGTACATGGCACTGATCGTACCCCAGCTCATCCGTTATTCAGACTAAGATCAATGTAGGGGAATAAGTTCCTTTGTCCCTCTGTGATCGACCACCACACATTCGATTTTTTTTTCAGAGCACCAGAACAGATAGGGAAAGCAGGTTTGTGGGCGCGGATAGATCTAAAGCGCTCTGGTAGTGTCTGGATACTATATGGAAGCTGAATAAAGGAGATAAAGCATGAGGTCGTTGAGCTTTCCCGTTGACGCAGAAATTTCCGATGCGTACAGTACGTTGAAGGCGTAGATATCGTCCAATCAGAATGCTTCCCTCATGGATACGTGCCAGATTACAGGCAGTCCTCAACTTGCCGGTCAGGACACAAGACCGTTGCAGATCTTGATACGAAAAGCAAAACACAAGTAGCGATGAGCTACAGCGGAGGCGGAGGCGGCTACGGCGACCAGCGCGGCTACGGCTCGCGGGGCGGTGACCACGGCCGTGGGTACGACGATCCAAACCGTCCGGGAAGCGGTGGCAGCGGAAGCGGAGGCTATGGCGACCAGCGTGGAGGGTACGACCAGCGTGGACAGCAAGGGTATGATCAACGCGGGCAACAAGGATACGACCAACGCGGAGGTTACGACCAGCGAGGAGGGTACGATCAACGTGGGGGTTACGACTCCCGCGGCGCCGATTACGCCAGATCGTCGGGGTACGATGACTACAGTCGCGGCGGCGGAGGTGGCTACAGCTCCGGATCAAGAGGGTACGAAAGCAGAGTAGGGGACTACAGCGCCGGTGGCTACGATGATCGCAGTCGTGGAGGGTCTTATGGTAATAGCGGTGGCTATGGAGGCTCGGGGTATGACGACCGAGGAGGTTACAGTGGCTCCTCTTCCCAAGGAGGTTACGGTGGCTCGTCGTCTTACGATAGTCGAGGTGGATACGACCAAAGCCGAGGAGGAGGTAGCTACAGTAGTGGAGGCGGTGGCGGCTATGACGACCGATCTCGCGGGGCTTCCGGTGGCGGTTACGATGATCGCTCTCGTGGCGGATACGGTGGACGGGACGACCGTGGTTACGGAGGCGGCGCCAGTGCAAGTGGAGGGGGAGATCGCGGCTATGGCGGACGCGACGATCGTGGCTACGCTGGAGGCGGTGACCGTGGAGGAGATCGCGGCTACGGCTGCGGTGGCGACCGTGGAGGAGACCGAGGAGGAGATCGTGGAGGAGACCGAGGTGGAGATCGTGGAGGAGACCGAGGTGGAGATCGTGGAGGAGACCGAGGTGGAGATCGTGGCTATGGACGCCGCGATGATCGTGGAGGCGGTGACCGTCGCGGAGGAGATCGAGGAGGAGATCGAGGAGGAGACCGCGGATACGGTGGCAGCCGTGGAGGTGGTCGCTTTGGAGGAGGAGGGGGTCGTGGCGGCGGCCGTGGCGAGTCTGGACCTGGTGTTGGTACAGTCTCTGGTTCTGGCTACGAGTCAATTGGCGACCCTGTGTCTGACCCGCGTCTTCAGGACGAGTGGACTGGCCGCGCTGGAGTACGCGAGGTGAGCGCAGAAGACCCAGATCTCCAACAAGAGTTCCTCATCTGCCGCCGACCAGGTCTTGGACGTGGTGGCAAGTCTGTGCAGATGCAGGTCAACTACTTTGGAGTCTCGTTGGACGCAGCGCCCGCTGAGATCTTCAAATACCACTTGGATGTGGAGCGTTCGCCCGATCTTGCTGCTGACTCCAAGTACGGGCCTTCTGGAGCTGATCAAAAGGACGAAACGATGGGTGACGAGCCTAAACAAGAGGGCAAGGACGAGAAGGAAGACAAAGAAGACAAGGACGTGGAGATGAGCGACGTGTCGGCGGCTCCTAAGCGAGAACGACGTCCTGAACGTCCGCTCCCTCGCTCTTTGGTGCGGAACGTGATCAACGCCGCCCTCAGACAATACGAGACCGAGTTTGGAGGCATCCGTGTTGTCCACGACGGGATGTCGGCCATGTACGCGCCTGCTATGCTGCCGTGGGACTCGCACTCCAAGACGTTCGTCGAAGTTAACCCGGACGGCCCCAGTCCGACGCCTCCGCCGCCTCCGCCAGCTTCTGGTGACGCGCCTCGGCGTCCGTTCCGCGGCCCTCGCACGTTTGTCGTGAAGATCAAATTGGCTGAAACCATCTCGACCAATTCGCTCAAGGATTATTACTCGAATCCGGATGTGAACGTCATGCCAGTGCTGCAAGCTTTGGACGTGGCTGCGCGTCACTTGGGCGCTCAACGGCTGATCACTGTGGGTCGCAACTTTTTTTCCATGAAGAAAACGTTTCCTCTTAAAGGAGGCAAAGAGTTATGCTGGGGTTACCACCAAGCTATCCGCGTTGCAGACGGGAAATTGCTCATGAATGTGGACCAGGCGGCCACTGTGTTCTACGCTCCAAAGGAACTGATGGAGCTGGTGCTCCCGGCGTTGAATGCTCGCTCTGCGAACGACATCCGAGCGTTGTCGGAACGAGATGCTCGGAATCTGGCGCGTGCATTGCGGAAGATTGAAGTCGTGCCTACGCACCGCAAGGATCGCAAGCGTGCCATCTTCGGCATCAGTGCTCAACCGGCCAATCAGACGATCCAGACTATCAAGGGGGAGAGCATGTCAGTCGCTGACTACTTCAGCAAGCGTTATAACATCAACCTGAGATATCCGCATCTGCCGCTGGTGAATGTGGGTAGTAAACGACCGGGTAAGGAGAACTGGCTGCCGATCGAGTTGTGCGAAGTGGCTCCAGGACAGCGCTGTGCGAATATTAACGACCTGGACACGGCGGAGATCATTCGACAGACCAGTCAACCCCCGCGTGCTCGTCAGGAAACGATCATTGACCAGGTGCGTCAGGCTGGATTTGAGAACGACCCCTACCTTGCTGCGTTCGGTATGAAGGTGGAGCAGCGTCTGGAGACGACGGAAGCTCGTGTGATGGACCCGCCTGATGTCCAGTATGCGAATGTGTCGGAGAGACCGTCCGGTGGCCAGTGGAATTTGAGAGACAAACGCTTTGTGGAGGGCGCGACGATGCGCAACTGGGGCGTCGTCATCAGTGCCAATGTCGGAGAGCGTGATGTCCAGGGTTTTATTCGCAACTTGGTGGATATGGCTGGCAAGAGCGGACTCGCGATCGAAGACAGCAACCCGCATATGGTTCACATGGATCAGTACCGTGGTGCTCAGGTCGAGGAGCTTATGAAAATGTGCTTCAAGGAGCTGGAAGCTCGCAACAGAGGCCCACCGCAGCTCATTATGGTGATTAAACAGGACAAGAGCGTTGGATCGTACAGTGACATCAAGCGGATGTCCGACACGGTGCTGGGCATCCCCAGCCAGTGCATAGTGTCCCAGAACGTCCGCAGTGCCAAGCCCCAGTACTGCGCAAATGTCTGTCTCAAGATCAACATGAAGCTGAGCGGAAAGAACTCGATCCTGCGCGAGCCGTTGCCGCTAGTGAGCACTGCGCCTACGATCATTATCGGTGCTGATGTGGAGCACCCTCGCTCGGGTATGGGCTCGCGTCCGTCCATCGCTTCTGTGGTTGCGTCGCTGGATCGTTACTCGGCAAAGTACGTCGCTCGTGTGGCTGCGCAGAAGGCTTCCAGTGACATCCAGCTCTTGCCGCACATGCTGCGAGATCTCTTCTTGGCGTACTACCAGAGCACCAACCGTAAGCCGGAGCACGTCATCTATTACCGTGACGGGGTGAGCGAGGGCCAGTACTATGATATCTTGCAGACGGAGATGCGTGCGCTGCGCAAGGCCTTTAAGATGATCTCGGACAGCTACAACCCGCCGGTTACGTTCATCATTGTCAACAAGCGCCACCACATGCGCGCGTTCCCGAATAACCCGCGCGACGCCGACCGCAAGGGCAATGTGGTTCCTGGAACTGTGATCGACACTGGGATTGTGGATTCGCACCGGTTTGACTTCTTCCTGTACGGCCACAGCGGCATCCAAGGCACGAGTGTCCCGTGCCACTACACGGTGTTGCACGACGAGAACAAGATGTCGGCTGAGGATGTGCAGAGACTCACGTACCATCTCGGATACACGTTCGCGCGTTGCACTCGCTCGGTGTCTTTTGCTACGCCCGCGTACTACGCGCACTTGGCTGCCGCTCGTGCGCGCTTCTTCCTGAATGAAGAATCGGACGGCGCCTCGACTGTGGGCTCGTTCAACTCGAGTTCGTCCAACTTCGACTTCACGGAGCTGCACAACGATCTCAAGAACTGCATGTTTTTCATCTAATTTGCGGCTGGAAAAGGATGCGATTGGAGGGACGAAAGGAGCGACCAGGTCGGTTAAAGATAATCAGATTATCCACCCTACTGCTGCACACAGGTTGGCGTTGGGTTGAGGCGAGAAAAGGTATTGGCGACTGAAGGTAATAACTCGCGCTACCTAAAAAATCTTAAATGAATAATGACTGAATAAGGCGTACGAAGTACAGCATGGAGTTCGTTCTCACATGCAAAAGCAGGGGAATCATCGTTCATTCACCATGCAGTTAGTCGTGCCCGTGTGCCGTTTCCATCTGGGAATTTGACTTGTGTTATTAAAATACAGTCACACCTCTATAAATGACGCCCGGTTGGCTCGTGAAAAAATGTAGTATTAGAATTGGTCAGATAGAGAAATGGCTACATGTATCCATCTTGCATCCAGTGTACGCTCGCCTACGATTCACCACTTGCGTTCGCACCAGCTTCGTCAAAGATTGCAGCATGCTTTGTTGGTCTTGTGTGCCCCCTTCGCACTGAAACAGGAACATTGAAAGCTCCACGCAGTACGCAAGAGCTGTTGAAGCATGTACTGGTGCCTGTTCTTGGTTGTCACTATCGTCTTCATCAAGTGAGGTGCTGCTGCAGTCAACGTCTATAGGCTCGTGAACTTCGTCATCTGAATCGATGTTTAGATAGTCGTCAACGTTTTCATAAACGCCAATTCTATTCAGCATGGGGTCATTGTAATGCGTTGCAATTTTGAACAGCCATCTTCAAGTTTGGAATTTTGTATTAATACCCACTTGGAAATATTCTTCTTTTTTGCTAAGCTAATTGTAGAATTGAACAGCCTTGCCTTTTAGAGCAAGAACACTCCCACCAATAAAACAACAGGGGTTTCTGTTGAAAAAAAGAAACACTTAAATTAGGAGGATTCGCGGACGTGTCACCTGTCCAGATAGAGAGTTTTACCTCCCACCCTGACTATCATTTAGCGAATAGAAGAGGGTTTTAGTCAGTTAGAGAGTCTGGTATAGTGAACCTCATATAGTATCGTTTGCGTTGAGAGACTGTATTCAACTAAAGAGCACGTGATCACTTATAGAGGTTCAAATAAGGAGGTGTGACTGTAATCAACCTACAAAAATTGTATTTCGGCTTTTACCATTAAAATACAGGTCACACGACTAATTAGGGTGAACGGTGTTGACCACCACTGTACTTCTCTGGCCCATCGACACTTCGGTTTTATGACCAAAAGTAAGCTTAGTCGTAGATTTTCGTCTATGACAAGCTATATCTCAAAACGAGGTTGTTCGCTTTGCCCCTAACCTATAAAAACAGAGGAACTACAAGTCTTTTAGTAACCCGGTTTAAGATGCCATTACGTTTTTTTGTTGCATGGCCTCAATATTTGGCGACAGAAAACGAAAGTTATGTGTACATAATCTTGAATTACCTTCATGTATGTGCCACGAAAAGTGTTTTTTATAGCTCATTATATTTTGGTGTTTTTACGCGAATTTTCCTATCTCGAAAACGTTTTAACCAATCAAATGTTATAAATCAGGATCTTATACAATTAGATTTGAAGTGTGGGCCACATCATATTGAGGTTTATTTTTATTGGAAGTGTCGAATCTTGAGTGTACTGTAGACAGAAGAAACCCAGGTACCGTATTCTACTGCTTCAAGTATACTGTATAACGTTAAGTAAAAAGTGGTAAGAACATGCTAGATCTGGGATTTTTCGCATAATGTGGAGTTCTTCCAATCGTCGTTTGCATTTCTCGAGCTCCGTGCAACCAGCAACTCGGCTACAGTACTATATCAAACGGTAGTGAATCTAACGAATAACGACGATTTGTATACGATACACAAGTGTTGTACTATATATACCGTCTAGTTGCGAAAAGTATTTAAACTGGACCGGTAGCTTGTTATAATTTCGGTTCTACAGATGGTTATACGCACATTACACAGGTTTCAAAACGCGTTTGCACTTCCCTCACCTTCACATTTTTGTTTAAAACATTAATAAACCTAGCCCACCCGGTCAAATTCTGGTGGAACTCGCAAATGTGTGGATTCCGCACCTCTTCCCTCACACCAACCATTCGCTCATCGAGCACTGTCTGGTTGGCTTCACCATCGCATTGTTAGAATTTCAATGGCGGAAACACCGAAGCGCAAGAATTTCTCGGGAGCCAAAGACGTGATGCTGCTCATGCAAGCCCTTGCAGAGGAGCCGTACTCTCAAGAGCATGGCGAGGTAATGGAGATGTGAAACGTTCTTGCTGCAACACTAATGGCCTGTCCAGACTTTTTCAGAAAGAATCTGGCCGGCAAGACCCCTCAGAATCGCGTTAATGCTCTTCTAATTTTGTAACTATCTTATACTTAATGTGCTTCTATTATCCTTTATCCTAATGTTTTTTTCGTTCTAATATTACGTTTAGCGGGGCACAAAAGAAAAACCCGAGGTGCGTCTAAGCGAGACCAGTTAGGCATAATCACCAGAACCCGTGTATCCATCGGGACACATGTCGGTACTCACGATCTCCGTCGTCACCCCAGACTCGGAATGAACATTCGTTGCTGTGTCCATCCCCTTCTTCTCATCCAGGAGCTTGTGTGGGCGTGTTGCTGAGTCATTCGACAAACTGACGTAGCCAGACGATGACGCATCGGCTGCTAGGAACCCCCGGAAAGCTGGACTTCAATCGAGTCTCTGTTTGTATTTCCAGAGTCAGTACTAGCCTGCACGCATTCGCGCTCCCCAAGGATCTGCTCCCAACGTTCAGCACACGTCAGACGCCCACCTGAATTGTCCACCGAGTCTTGCAGTGGTCGCATCATCACTCCTCGAGGTTCAGGATAGACTGGTTGCTCTACCGCTGGATGTTGAGTAGCAAGCCATTGTTCATAGAGTTCGCACTCACGTTTAAACAGCTCACGGCGCCGACAACCCTCGTAGGCTAGCACTTGCAAGTCTCGGTACTTCGTTGGATCCACCTGTACGTAGCCATCGCCTCGGGGCAAATCTCCAGCTGGCACCAGCATCGCGATAGGCGGATGTGCAGGGAAGTACATCGTCTTATCCGACATGTTCGTCAGCTTGATTCTCGCTGGTCGTCCGCGTCGAAAGCTCGTTACCGATGGGATAAGCTTCTCTTTCCGCTGATCCCACAGTGCATGTTTTTCCAGAGCCACCTGTTGCTTCGACAGTCGGTACTCTCGCCATTCGTGCTCCGGAATAGTTAAAGGCTCGGTAGGTCCTGCCATAACATGGGAGCTGTTGTCTTCACTGTCAATCTTGTTCTTCGTCTTTACCAGAGGGATTCGCACCTCGTTAGACAGCTGTGCAGCACCATGGAACAGATCGAGCCTAATACCAACTGATATCATTAAGTCGGTTGCAAGCACCACATCCACACCAGCACTATGCGCCATTACCCATATCTCGAACTCGTATACTATAGCCATATCCCAGCTGAGCGTAATCTTGACGCGAGCTCGTCGTGTCGTTGACACCTTGCCTTCGCCGATTCCTTCACTGTCGATTCGGCGTCCGTGATCTGGAACATCACGGAGCCGCAGTTGCTTGGTGAACTTGACACTAATGTTCGCTCCAATGACGAGGAAAATCCTCGTGCACGTGTCGTTTACTGCGCCCTTCACCAGAGATCTCATCATTATTCGTCGGTCAAACGTCTTGGCCGACCACCACCCCTGTCTTTCTTTTCAACTTCATCATCTTGAAGTGACCCTTGGGCTCGTCGCGTACTGCATTCGCAATCACGTCGAGCCAACCCTCGCGGACGCTTCCATCTGCATCAGCACACTTGACGTCATCTTTCTCACCTCCACCGAGGGTTCGCTCCATCTTCTTTTCATATACCGTCGCGTCTACACTTGTTACAAAATCATCAGACCATTCGCTTTCTCCACTGCATGCAAAGATACACTCTGCTTCCACTGAAGGTTTAGCTAACTGTGGCAGCCCCATGGGGACCAATCCAGTTGTGGCTGGAGGGTTGTCTAGTTTAAATGGCGCTCTTGAACGACGGCCTTGAGGTCAGGAGGGAGGTCTTCCTTTGTACCTTTTGTTCGCACGAATTTGACCAGGTCTTGGAAGTTGAAAAAGAGCTCGCACTGCCCTGCTTCGTAGAGCTGCTAACAGAACGCGCACCGTTTATTGCAGTAGTGAGCCGAGTGGTTCATTCCACCGCACACTCCACACGGCCCGTAGTGTGGACGCCTGTTGTCAAGGCGACCAGGAAAGTCTTGGTTGAGCCCGCGGTCACCACCTCGACGTCCTTGATTGAAGCCTCGATCGCGATCAGATAAGTTCTAGCGTGGCTGACAGTTGTCTGAACGATCGTACGTACCTTCAGCTGCTGCACGGCGCCCATCGTCATTAGCCGCAGCAAGGTGTCGATCCTCATCAGCTGGCGAAAAATTGTGATCACCATGGTTGGAATAATAGTCACGGTACTCATCGTGGTCATCCTCGTACGTGTCCCATTAGTTTTTTTGAACAGTTCGGTACCACTTTGAACAGCATCACGACCGTCCAATTCAACTAATAGGTCATCTACCGAGGCTTCGTCGAGCGTCACTCTTGGTGTATTGCGAAAGTGGTCCCGGCGACGGTCTGACTCACGTCTGTCGCGTCGGCCGTGTCGGTCATGGAACTCATCACGGCGTGAACCACGGTTCCTGGAGGGGTGGGGCACCCCGTCGCGTTTCGCCATGCGGTCCTTCCCTTCAGAACGTCTTCAACGACATCTTCGTGCATATCATTCACACGGGTATGATAGAGGCTCTACACCATGTTGTCGTCGCCACACGTTGCTGAGCATGCTCCTTCGCATCGCGCTCACCCTTCTCGCACTGTAAGCGAGCGTTTCGTCGTAGCCATTCAGTCGATTTAGGTAGTCGCAGAGGTGCTCATTACGGTTGCGCTTCGCCGAGTAGTAACGAACCAGTTCAGTCTGGGTAAACTACGAGCAGTAAAAGCGAATGAACGCATTGCTCAGCAGCTTCCACTTGCGTTTCATCTTCTTCGGAAGTTGATGAAACCAATGAATGGCCCGTCTCGGAAATTCAATTCGAACGGGATGTACCACTTGTCAGCCTCGGTATGCGTACTAATCATCTCATAGATGAACATTCGGACCCACTGCATAGAGTTCTCGCACTTCTCTCGCATCTGGCGAGTCAACTCGGCCTGAGGGTCCTCGCCTTTGTACGTAAGAGCCAACAAGTCATCGGCATCACTGGGCGAATCGTCGGTGATGATCCGACGTTGTCCAGCAATACTTCTGGAAGCTCATGCACTACCACGACGACCACGCGCAGCCTCGTTATCGGTGTTCATACGTTGAGTACGGCTCTCTCAACGTGTTGTCACATGTGCGAGTCTTGAAAACACAGTGAAGCCTCGGTAGTACCAAAGGAACCACGATCAGCTCCACGCTTGGTCGGTGGAGTGTTTCCGAGCCTCTTGGGAGTTTGCGGAAGCGTAATCTTGGACGGGCTTCCTCTTGAACGGTCGGTCGACTCGGAGGCTGCTTCCCCAAGTTGATACAAAAGCCTTCCGAAGCTTCTTCTTCCATTTCTAGAGGGCAACTCCGGCCTCATGCGGACTCCAGTCTTAGAGCGACATCGTCGACGGGTACGTCTCATTCTCGTACCCTAGTGCCAACAGCAGCGACACCGTCCTCTGCGGCTTGGCTCGTCGACACCGAGTTCACGGGATACTGCAGTGCATTGGCAAGAGCCGGTCTGTGGGCCTTTTTCTTGGGGATGGGCCTGAACAGCTGCATCCACTCATCATTGTTCATCAGCGCCTGCACGCGGTCGAAAACGCGATGGGTAGCTGGTGTATCACGGTTGATAGGTGGGCGAGGTGTATTCAGCAACGCCGAACGCTTTGCACTCGCCACCGAGAGCTTAGAACACTCGGTCCCATCGTCAAAGTTGTCATAGTCCGGGTCTGAACTAGCATCGTCGCCCAGCTCAGCGACAAGGTTCCTTGACAGCGACTTCGCCATCCCGCTCAGCCCCGACGATAGCGTGACCGTCTCCGGAGTCGTCGCTCCTGGCTCTGGAACCGGCGTCTTATCCTCGTAACCATCATAGTCATGGACGTCAGGATCGTTGTCCGCCTCGTCCTCGAAGCTCACCGAGAGATCGAAGACGGCTACAAGTCATGCAGCCGTCACGTCCGGGCTTAAACTCTCGTAGCGCGCTCCGGCGGGCTTGGCAGGAGTAGCTGGTACTGTCGATAATTCTTTCGCCATTTTTCTTGTTGCTTTCTTGTTCTTTTTCTCTTGGCTGCTCGTAAACTGAGGGGCCGTACACAATGGTCACACTATGTCCCCGGGTCGCGGCACCAGTTGTGGTGTTGAAAATTCCACGTAAACTTTAGCTACTAATGTAATTAGGATGCTTCCACACCAAGACGTCTACCAGAACGGCAACGATCGTTCAGGCGGACCTGAAGACCTCTGTTCTACCCTTGCACCGGGACAGACTGGACCTTGCGAACTACCTATATAGACCAACGTAAAAAATGAGAACGAGTAAACCTAGTAGGTGTTATGAATCCTCGTGATCCTAACAGTGGAAGGGTACCAGGCATGGGTAAGCCTTTTACGAGGGCACCGAGTGTTCAACAATCTGTTGAAAGAATAAAGGAGTGACGATACAAACACTCCCAACCGTGCAAATTGGCAAGATACAGCCGTCACGTAAACCGTCCGAAACTAATCGGCCAATACATACACAGTCTCTTGGCCTTACCGGATGAACCTCGCTATAAAGCTTCGAGTCCACCGGCAGGCATATCACACACGCAAGCTTGACAAGACGCTTACCTTGAAGCCGGTCCTCGCTATTTTTGCTTAAGTGGAAATCCTGTTCTGTATTTGTGTTGGTCTTTCGGGTCGTGTCCTTTAATGCAATCCTAATCATGTATACTAATATTACGGTCCGTTATGATCTTCTTGCATGCCAAGCGACGCTCAAACCGTCTTCATCCTTCAACGTTCCATCCCAGGCCGCAATCGAGTACGCAAAAGGTCGTGGAGGCATCCACAAACTCATCCCAACCGCCACTGAGTTTCGTACCGTGGCTGGTCAGTTCTTGGCCGCTGAATGCGAACGCTCCCTTGCCTATCCCTTTGACGTCGATAGTTCGTCCATGGTTCGGAACAGACCGTAGCCGAAGCTTTCGGGCGAAGCTCTCGGATACCACGCTGACGTTCGCACCGGTGTCCAGTACGATCGCAGTGGGTTCGTCGTTGATGGCTTCACTCATCATAGCACGCATCCTCACTCGTTGATCATACCGTTGCGACAACCACCACCCCATGGATTCGCCAGCTAAGAGTCGCATCACCTTTCGCTCGTGGCGCGGTCCGGGCCGCTCCTTGTTTACAGCTCTGGTGATCGAACCTTCGCTATGCTCTCCTCGAGGTTCCTGATCATCGTCTTCATGTCCCTCGCCTTTGGCGAAAGTTCCGTCGTGATATTCTCCAATTTCAATCGTGTTCACTTGCTCATCCAATTCCTCGTCCGGCCACACACTATCCCTCCAACGAAAGCAAGGATACATCCTGCTTCTACCGAAGGTTCAGTCAACTGTGGTAGCCCGTTCGATCCCAACCCAGCCTTTGTTGGCGGGCTACCTAGTTTAAATGACCACCTTCAACGAAGGTTCGCAGCTCGAGCGGAAGGTCAGTTTTATCATCCTTCGCTCTAACACACTTGATGAGGCCTTGGAGATGACGGTACAACTCGCACTGTCCCGCATCGTGAACTTGCTTACACAGCTTGCATCGGCGATTGCAATAATAAGCAGAGTGGTTCTTTCCACCGCAAGCTGCGCATCGTCCGAAGCTCCTGCGACGATTCTCGCGATCGCCACGCTCTCCATCCCGTCGCTTGCGATCGTCACCACGACCGACTTGATCATTTCGTCGCTGACAGTGGCTTGCCCGGGCATACGCCCCCTCGGCTGCATTTCGACTTTCGCTTCGTTCGCTGCGGCGAGCTATCGTCTGAGGACGAATCATTGCAGTAGTTTGACTCGAAGTCTCCTTCACTCGACGCTTCATCCTCACTGTCGCTTCAGTCTTCGCTGCGAAGGCTCGTCCGCGAAGTCCTCGACCCGCGACCGCTCAGCTCAGCTACCCAGCCTTGCTCCGTGGCGTCTGCAAACGCCACTCGCGGTGCGCGGCGCGCGGCCTCACGCGAGCGGTCCAAGTTGCGTCGCTCGCGGCGGTCGTTGACGCGACAGTCCCGACGGTCGTAGTCCCGACGATCGCGACGATCGTACTCACGTCGCTCTCGATGATTCGAGCGGTTTTGATCTACTCGCCCTTCTCTTCGACTACGACCTTAGCCACGGCGGTAGGACTCTCCCTCATAGCGAAATTGTTGGACAGTTCCTCTGGCGATGAGCCGTTCTTCTCCCTTCAACAAATCGATAAGGACTTCTTCCAATTCCTGTATGTCAGTCAGACGCAGCCGGCCGAGGTCCCGCATCAGCCGGTCATCCCCGCAGGTCAGTAGAACTGCTCCACATGATCCTTCGCATCGCGCTGCCCCTTCTCAACCTGAAGGCGAGCGTTGCGAGCGTACCCGTTGAGACGATTGAGATAATCGCAGATGTGCTATTTGCGTTATCGAGTCGCAGCACACTAGCGATCTGCCGGCGACTGTTTATACTGTGTACAGTAATAGTCGATGAACGCCTTGTGCAGCAGCTTCCACTTCCGACGAGTTATCTTGGGGAGATGTCGGAATCAATGGATATGTTGTGAAGCGGATTCTGGGAAAAGTGAGAGAAGGATGGATCGTGACCTGAGTGACAATATTGGACCCGGTCATTTCCCCGAAGAGTGACCACTGAAGATCCGGTAGGACAGAAGAGGCGATCCCCGATCAGACATCAAGGGACCGTGGATGTAAGCGTCACACCCCCCGAGGAATACCAAGCGGATGTAGTGCAGGAGCAAGCAGCAACAGGACGCTAGAGGCCCAATGAAGAGGAGCGGACCCGGATCCAAGAGGTAAAGCGATCTGGATCCAGGTTGATGGTAATCGGGATCTCGGATCTCGGATCCCGGATCCCGACATGGCGATCAAGGACGATCTCATGATCTACGATAGCATGATGGCGAACCCACGTTGAAGAAGGTACCTCGAGATGGGTAAGAGTGCGAAGGACATAAAGGCGGTGATAGGTGGTCATCTGGCCGGTATGAGGATAGTGACTTAGGATGGGACCATACTTAACCGTAAATCAGAAGCGAATTTGCATTGGAAACAGCAAGTGCTCTACGCTCCGCGAAGAAGAGGAACTACATTAGCCGCGCACCATGTTAGCAACTTTAGGGATAACTGTCCTGGTGTTGGTTATTAATATCTAATAATAGACATACCGGATCTAGCTACCTAGTGATCTACCCTCCAGTGCAGATCCCAGATCGACCGGAGCTCATTGTTTATCCGGGAGATCCGTCGGTTCTCAACCACCCCCAAGATCCCGCTATAGGAAGCGGCAAGCAAGTGTAAAGGAAGACCGTAAAGTCAAACACACCTCATCAAGGCAACCCCACTGCCGGATCCAGATCCAGGCCGCCAGATCCAAGCTCGAGTAATCGCTTAGGATCTGGACCTTGGACCTTATCGGCAGTAGAGCGAAGAGTTTCCGCGCTGCTCCACCCCACCCCCAACGTCTCGCCAAAAAAAGACGTTCAAACCTTCACCACTTGGACCTTCACGAAGTCACAAGAGGAGCAAGATCCAGCCCTAACGTCTGGTACACAAGGTGAGCAAACTTCAGCACAAGATCACGGATCATCGGGGGACCCCTCCATTAGTCGGTGTCCGGGCTTAGTGGAAGCTGGATCTAGCAGTCTCGCAAGATTTTGCTGATCCCGCTACACCACAGATAGCTCCGTCCCAAAGGCTCAGCTCAAACACAACGCACCATTCGTCGGGGGGGGGGGGGGGGGGGGTTCGGCTCTTTTCCATTTCGAACACAAAAGTCTTCAACCACTGCATCGAATTGTCGCTCTTTTCCGACGCCCGCTGAATAACTTGATTCGATCCAGCGGCACATGCGTCAATCTTCGGCTTGGCATCGGGGGCACTCGTCGCACACAACGCGTCCATCTGCCGGGCCAGCTCCTCACGTGGGTCCTCCTCGACTTGGTCCCAAAAGTCGTAATCGCCGTCCGACGAGTCGTCGCTGCAATGGCTCGCTGCTCGCCGCTCTCGAGCTCGGTCGCTCAACCTCTGCGCTCCACGACCTGCATTCGAACCTTCGGAATTGGCGGCCAGGCGTCGAGCACGGCTCGCTGAACGTGGTGTAACCATGTGCGAGTCTTGGAAGTACGGGGATTCTTGTTCCTTTGAGAAGACGTTGCCACCATAGTCATGATCCTCGTCGCGACCCTTCGCCGGGGTGTCTGGCAGCGGAATCATCGCCGGATCAGCCAACTGAACTGCCGACCTGACCACGGGTTGTTTCCCCTTGCCGATGTCCTTCACCCCGAATGCAATGCGAAGCTTCTTCTTCTTCCACTTGTGAAGATCAGCTCCTACTTCCGAGGGACTCCACTCCTTCAGAGTTAAGCTCGGCGGATAGTTTCGAGCTTCCACCCCCATCGCTCGTAGTAACGACACCGTGTCTTCCGCAACTCGCATCGTGCTCAGCGAGTTTACTGGGTACGCCAACTCGTCATGGAGGTCACCCCAGGTCGCCTGTCGCACCTGGCGAGGGTTGAACTGCTGAATCCAGTCGCTTGACTGCATCTTCTCGAAACACCTCGCCAAGACCTTGATCGCCGCTGGAGTGTCGCCGTTGACGGGTGGACGTACCGCGAGCGCATCTGGTCCTCATGCAGACTTCGACGAGGGTTCACCTTCTTTCTCTTCGTCACCCCAATCGTCGTAAGCCGACTCCGGCCCCGCCACAGCCGAAAGTTCATCAGCGAGGTTCGTGACAGGGGCTTCGTAGCACCCCGTGCCCCCGCTGACAGCACCGCCTCCTCGCGGTCATCACCGTAGCCCAAGTCTTCATCCGCTTCGTCGTCCGAAGCTTCGAAGCTCACTGAGCGTTTGCCAATAGTCGCCATGCGCGCCGACACCTTCGCCGCGCCGCGATTCGTCGCTCGGCTCGCTCCCCCTATCATTGGAGCCGCAGGTACCGCTGACTTCGACTCTCTCGCCATCATCAGTAGGCCTGAATTTAAGGCTAACAGAACGTAAACAAAAACAGAAGGTAACACCGATCCCGGGTCGCGGCACCAGCTGCGACGTAGGAATTAACGTAGAAATATCGCTGTACGCACAGCGAGCTTCCGCACACAACAATACACTGTCCACAAGGGTCAGCGAAAGTTGGGGCGCACCTGAAGGAACCAAGTTCGACCCAGCACCCTGAGTCGCGCTTCCCTCAAACACTATTTGTGTCGCTAGACTTAATACTCAAACGCACGAGCTTCGCTTGTACGCTTAACTTCTCTCTTTCTCTCTCCCTCTCTCTAGTACCCTGTGGCACCAACTGCGGAAGGTTGCCTAGTCTCCGTGACTCTTTCACAGGGGTGTCCGAGAATAACTCAGACCGTAAGTTGTCTAGAGTATACGATCAATACTCAAACCACTAATATCGGGAATCATCTTACCCGACTTTCCCTCAAATAGGGATAAACCAAAACACACACCCACTACCAGTATATTGGCCTTACCAGAAACGAACGCTAACTTCAGAAAAGTCGCGGCTCGCTGGTACGCATACCCTGTAAAGCTACTACGTGTAAGGTGCTTACCTCGACGCTTGAGCACTTGAGTGCTTCAGGGAAAATTCTGATCTGTATTGTTAGGACCAGTTGGCCCTTATTCTCTCTAATCCTATGCTTCCCGATGTTTCAATGCCAATATCAAGTGAGTTCATGGCTCTATGCAAATATCAAGCGAAATCAGTCCAGATCCGTGACCCGTCCCATCCAAGCGCTTACGGCCAGACGATGTTCCTGCCTCTTGTGGTCCACACTGTCGCGAGGTCGCTACGTCGTTTGAACCGTCGCAATGAGTGTAGGTGAGTCTAAAAGACCCTGGTGACTTGCTGGGAGACACTTGCGATGGTTCGTGACTTGATCCGCGGGCGCAAAGCAATTCACTATACCACAACTGCACCCGACCAGACTTGTGCCACGGAACGTGGTGAGTGTCTCGGCACTTCGAAACTTGGACCTCCGCACAGGCTTCAATCGGCGCACAGCTGCGCGGGAGCTTGGTGGTCAGCGTGACTTGTCGTTGTGCTCTCTCCGTGTAATCTTGGCTCGTGGCATCACATCGCTACATACTCCGCTTGCCACGTTCTTTTCGTACAGGTATCCGGCGATGCCTCCACCCATCATGCCGTGACTGCGCTACGAGCCTTCGCGAACGGCAAGCCAACACTCAGCAGAGAGTCCTCGTACTGGTCCTTGCCCTTGTGACGGCTTGGTCGAGCATGGTAACATTGTAGCGAATTCTGCCCTCCGTTAGCTGGAGCATGCCGACCCGTAGTGCTCTGGTGTTCTTACAGCGTGTTCCAAAGTGTCGCTAAACATTGTGCCATCTTGCTGACGTTCTGGCGGACTCACTGACACTATAAGCGACAGTTCAGTTGAGCTTGGTCCCGGGGTGTCATGATTCACTTTGATCTGCCATGGGTGCCGCCTGACACATCATTCGCTTAGGTTTGCCCTTGGAGTTTCGATGAGCACACCACTCACTTCCTATAGTTCCCCCAAAGCTGCTGGTGTCTTGTCCGACTCGTCCGATTCACCATACACACAGTTCAGGTTGTCGCCGATATGGCCCGCGACCACAGCTGCATTACCCGGGCCACCATGCGCATCGTCCAGTGTTGCCCCGCAAACCGGTCTAAAATTCGCTCGGCCCTGCAGGGCCTTCCCCGGTACTAGAACCGCCTGCCAGCACTTTCTTCGATGATTCATTCGATCTTGGTCTTCAAGCGTCGCCAGCGATGTTTCACTTGGACTTGCCCTGTGACATTGGGCGATACCTCCTCAATATTGACCTGGGAGCATCGCCAGATGTACCATTCCCTTCCTCTGCGTGTCGAGATGCTGTTGGTGCCCGCTGCGAAGGTTCGTTTGCAAAACGGCTCATCTCGCGTGACTCGTTCTCTTCGGTCTTGTTCACACTATTGTCGGACACCGCAAAAGTCGAAAAAAAAATAGCCTTGACTTGCGCTCCGCGTCCTCTCGCCACAGCGTTACGAATCGTTCGACAATCGGGCACTCCTAAGTGTTTGGCGAAGCTAGATTAAGAGATAAAAATTATTCTTAAATAATTGATTTTTACTTTTTTAAAAAATAACATAGATATTCTCAATTTTTATTATTTATCAAAATACCATTTTCTATTTAAAAAAATTTTCTTTAACAATATGCCCCGCTTTAGAATCGAGAATCTGCCGACACCATTTGCAATAATCCCCATCACGTTAGTCGCCACCGGTGCCCCTGAACCATCGTCGTGTATCTATACTGGTCCACGGTGAATCTTCACCCACAGCACTGGGGATGGCCCTCAGCTTCATCCCAGAGCTTTATATGTCACTAGTGTCACTCAATCGCGGTAAAAGTAAAATCGAGCACTCAGCCAATCGGTGCGCTCAATCGTCGAACACCCAACGCCTCAAAGTCTGCGCAAGGCGGATTATTGCCTTCGGCACGGCGGCCATATCTCCTAAGAAACGCTTTCCCGCTGCGCCACCACTGCCCCCCACTGCCCCCGTCGCGATGCGAGCATCAGGACAGGCGAGCGTCGTGACGCTTCACGCGTCTAGAGGAGTCTGGGCGGCGTACTACTCCATGGGGCTCGACAGTATCTCCGGCTACCACGTAGTACTCTCCCGCCACGTCGACTTCTGCTAACATGCACCACACGTCGCCATAACCTTCGCCTCGCATGGGATCACTTTCGAAAATCGTGTCCAGACATTCCGAGCCGACCTGCGACCCTCCTGTACCCGTTATCAGCAATTACGAACGTGGTGCCCAAGAATAACCCAGGCCGTAAGTTGTCAGGGGTATATGTCAATACTCAAACCACTAATGTCGGGAACCCCCTTACCCGGCTTTCACTCAAATAGGGATAGGCAAAAACACAAAAATACACCCACTACTAGTCTCTTGACCTTGCGAGAAACAAGTGCTAACTTCAGGAAGGTCGCTGTTCGCTGGTAAGCATCCCCTTCAAAGCTACTAAGTGTACGGTGCTTACCTCGACGATTGAGCACTTGAGTGCTTCAGGTAAAATTCTACTCTCCCTTGTTAAGGCCGAAGGGCCTATACTCTTTTCGAATGTTTTGCCCCTCCTATCTTCTACTTACAAAAATCAAGTTAATTTCACCCGTATCTTACCGTGTGTCCCATCCGGATGAGTACAGACAGTCGAAGCTTACTTGGTGGACTGAACACCACCTTGGCACACCGGCGTCACTCGAACCTTCGCAACGGATACCCATTGATAAAAGCCCGGCGACGCGAGAGCGGTTCGGGACTCAACAAGAGGATTCCTTGAAAGGCGATTCTGTGGTATAGTGAATTGCTTTGCGCCCGCGGATCAAGTCACGAACCATCGCAAGTGTCTCCCAGCAAGTCACCAGGGTCTTTTAGACTCACCTACACTCATTGCGACGGTTCAAACGACGTAGCGACCTCGCGACAGTGTGGACCACAAGAGGCAGGAACATCGTCTGGCCGTAAGCGCTTGGATGGGACGGGTCACGGATCTGGACTGATTTCGCTTGATATTTGCATAGAGCCATGAACTCACTTGATATTGGCATTGAAACATCGGGAAGCATAGGATTAGAGAGAATAAGGGCCAACTGGTCCTAACAATACAGATCAGAATTTTCCCTGAAGCACTCAAGTGCTCAAGCGTCGAGGTAAGCACCTTACACGTAGTAGCTTTACAGGGTATGCGTACCAGCGAGCCGCGACTTTTCTGAAGTTAGCGTTCGTTTCTGGTAAGGCCAATATACTGGTAGTGGGTGTGTGTTTTGGTTTATCCCTATTTGAGGGAAAGTCGGGTAAGATGATTCCCGATATTAGTGGTTTGAGTATTGATCGTATACTCTAGACAACTTACGGTCTGAGTTATTCTCGGACACCCCTGTGAAAGAGTCACGGAGACTAGGCAACCTTCCGCAGTTGGTGCCACAGGGTACTAGAGAGAGGGAGAGAGAAAGAGAGAAGTTAAGCGTACAAGCGAAGCTCGTGCGTTTGAGTATTAAGTCTAGCGACACAAATAGTGAGTGAGGGAAGCGCGACTCAGGGTGCTGGGTCGAACTTGGTTCCTTCAGGTGCGCCCCAACTTTCGCTGACCCTTGTGGACAGTGTATTGTTGTGTGCGGAAGCTCGCTGTGCGTACAGCGACATTTCTACGCGAATTCTTACATCACAATTCCGAAAGTCCATGACTTGGACCGCGGTCGATTGTCGATCCGCTACACCACAGTTGCCTTTCCTCATCAGCGACTAAACATAGCTCATAGCAAACACTTCGGAACCATGTACAAATCTGGTGTGTAGGCTTGTTGCATACCACTGTCTGAGATTCGTAAAAGGTGGCTCGGTGTCGATGTGGCTGCAATAACCAAGTTCATCAATTAAACAGTCAGGAAATAGCTGGACACACACGTAGCCAGCATTCCGATGCAATGGAGTGACAAACCGGTAACCGATATCATCAAGCCCATCTCGATTTACCTGTCAACCATGGAGAGTGCCGGCCTCGCTGATCATCACAACGCTCCAAGCCATTGCATTTCTGCTGCTCTGTCACCCGCCTCACGAGGAGAGAGAGGCGATCTCTCTCGCTCGCACGCAGCGTCAGTCGGTCTCGCCCATCAGCGCGAGGTCCTACGTCTTGTCGTATATATCCCTTCAAAACATTAGCGGATTGGCTTATGTTTTCTGAAATGGACCGATTCCTTGACTTCAGTCTTACTGAAGTTTACTATGGGCTGTTCTGGATCGGATGCGGCTGTAAGCGAAATGCCACTCATCTTATTGGTCGAAATTATATGCGGGGTTTACGAAAAGCCACTTCTCTTATTAGATAAAATTATTTGCTGGACTGCAGGTGCAATTTGTAAATCTCCTGTGGGCAGTAGGAAGAAAAAAAATATTGCTTCAATAACACTATTCGTGTTTCTACAATCGCTGAAAACTTCCAGAATTAAGCAGAAGCACTTTGGGTGGATAATGCATCAGAGATCCATGGTGCACTACACTGCCTGTGGGTTGCACAATCCTTTTTTAAGCGGCTTCGCCGCTTCAAGCGTAGGAACTATAAATAATGACTTCTACATTGTTTTGCGAAATCCCAGATGTAACTTATGTTAGTTGGAGAATGTCGAGTGGCGATCACCGTATTCAAATGTATTCAGATGATGGTAACTGTTGCCGACGGTAACTTGCCGTATTTGGTGGATGTCACCGTCAATTATCAGGCTATCCATCCACATTCAGTATTATTAATAGCTGAAAATAGCTGCACGATGCATACATACGGTCTGGATACTGTACAACATCAGCTATCAGTATCACAATTATTATCTTTCTACCGCTTCATATCCACCTGTTCATTCTACAATTCCCCTCGTTTTTAAACAAACAGCTAGAACATCGATGACACACATCTTCCTGTTGCTCATTGCAGCTTTGGCAATCATCTCAAACGCCAGTGCAGCAACGACCGTGGCTGAGGCGAATGCGACCAAGTGGACTGGTGGTCGTTTGTTGGCATATTCTCGATCTGCTACCACAGCAACAATTCGATCTCTTAGACCCGTCAGCACACCAGACACACACGACAGCGAAAGGGCACTCACTGTAAATCATGTTGACGATGTCTTCAAAGTGCTGGGCCTGAACACTGCACTCGATAACCTCCTTACCCAAGCAAACTGGGGTGCCTGGATTAAACACGTGGATCAATTGCCTTCAGAAGACTCTCGCAAAAGAGCAGCGCTGGTGGCGACGTTGATGCGTCCCTACGATGACCAAAGTCTTTTACATATGCTCCCAAAGCGAAGGAGTCTTAAAGTTCGGGCATTATCGCTGCCACGTTGGAATCGGAACTGGAGCAAACGATTACGTTGATAAAGAGCTGGAAAGATCATAACCTGGGCCCGGGCGACATCTTAAAAGTATTTCCGGTCGAAAAAACTTTGGATGACATAGTAGGGAACGTACACTGGAGTACTTGGGTCAAGTACGTGGACGAAATCACCCCCGACTCTGATCTTGGATCCATTAACACGTCGGTTCACCACAGAAGGGTGAGAGCGATTGCATCCAGTTCTGCCGTGGAATCGAGATACTTGGAGGAGCTACTATTTTCACAATGGCTACATGTAGAAAATCCGCTAATACCGTCTAGATCCGTTGAGAATATTGAGAAATTCGTGAAATCGATGTTCCAAACAGTTCCCGACAAAGTTAAACACCTCGTGGCAAGATACGCTGCCAGGTACGAGATGGACGGCAAATCAGTTAACGACATTTTGCGTATAAAGGAAGCTGACAAAGCAATGGCTGGGACAGCATTGTAAGCCAAAATCGTTGCTCACAGCTAGTGGTGCTGCTGCAAAATCGTTGCTCACAGCTAGTGGTGCTGCTGCATTAAGTTTTTGTTTGTAGCTCAGCCATAAAAACACAAATAAAAATAAGCTTATTGTGGAAACCAGCAATTTGTTGCCGATTGCCTACAGCAACGGGGTTCCTTCGGTGGCGGCACCATCGTGGCCACGGAAGTGGCGCCAAATGCGACGTCCAACAAGGAACACAAGCACAACCACCACCACGAAACCCACAGCAGCGACCGCCACGATGCCGAACAGCCAGCGCCACACGTGGTGACTGTGACCACCACTCTCGGGCGTCTTGGCTGTAGTTGCTGAGGCTTCGTCCACATTCAGACACTTGGACGTCGCCACTTTCTGGAACCACTTGGCCGACGGACGAGGAATGCGAGCGAGATCCGATGGTTTCGGGTCGTAGAAATCCGGAGACCCCGACTCGGTCGTGTAGTTGACGTAGTACAGACCAAAGCGCGACTCGTACGACCCCCACTCGTAGTTATCGAGGAAAGACCAGGCTGTGTATCCGATGATAGGGATGTGTTCTTCCGTGACGGCCTTGTGTACTTGCTCCAAGTAGGCTTGGAAGTACCAAAGTTGATCGGGGTTATCGATCTCGTCATCTCCACACCATCCGTTCTCGGTGAGTAGAATATCAGCAGACGTGTCGTGTTTGTGTAGCCACTTGATGGTCTCGAGGTATCCAGGCGGATAGGCGGTGAACGAAGCACAATGCGAGTCCTTAAGGGCCTTCTCACTACGTGGTCGCGTACCTGGAACTGTCTGAGAGATATCAACTCCACGGTCACGTTGCCAGCCGATTGCAAGCTTGTTGCAGTCAGTTTTAGATGCACTCGAGTCGCAGTCAGTAGCTGCACGCGTTGAATAATGGTTGAGCATAAAGAGATCGTATGATCCCCTTAACAGCTCAGTCTGCTCAGGCGTGAAACTTGGCAGGCGGTCACCCACAATCTTGCGCATGACGGACGGGTAGTCTCCACTAACAATCGGATCCAGGAACCAGCCCACGTCGAACTCCATTTTACGCGAAGCAGCCTCCACGTCAGCTGGGTTTGACTCGTCCAGAGGGTACGCGTAGTCAGCATTCAGCACTATAGCAACCCGAGCCTTGTCGTTAATAATATGAGACTTCTTCAGCTCACGGAATAGCTGGACAGCTCTCGCATGAGAGAGCAGCACATTGTGCGTGGCAGTGTACACTTGAGTCGGCGAGCCGGTGAAACCCGGAGCCTCTCTGCCAGTAGCGTAGCCGGCCGTCGTGAATGACAGTGGCTCATTGAACGTAGTCCAGAGGCTCACTTTCCTTCCATATTCATGGAACATAAGCATCGCGAACTCAGCATAGTGCTGGACGATGTCCGAGTTGAGCCAACCTTGAGGTGACAGCTCCGTGTGCAGTTCCAGTGGCAAGTCCCAGTGGTACAGCGTCAAAATGGGCTTAATCTTGTTCGCGTTCAACTCGTCGATCAGCGAGTGGTAGAACGCGATACCCTCCGGGTTCGGACGCATGCCGTGCAGCGCTGGATCCCAGTTCATGACTCGAGACCACGAGATGGAGAAGCGGAAGCTCTGCAGTCCCATCTGTACCATCAATTGGATGTCGCTCTTGTAGCGATGGTAGAAGTCATCGGCCACATTGGCACATTTGACGCCAGGCCGTTCGCGACAGAATTGATCCCAGATACTCGGCGTACGACCGCCTTCCTTCACTGCGCCTTCGACCTGGTACGATGCAGTGGCCGATCCAAAGAGAAAGTCATCCGCGAAGCATCGCGAGTCCACGGCGGCGACCGAATCTGTCGTTGCTAGCAGCATAGTTGCCACGCCCCCGATAAGCTGCAGAACTCGATGCATGGTAGACGAGCTCTTGGTTCTTGGCGGGAATGTCTAGCAATGAATGGCACCCGTCTAAGGTCCCTCTCTCGCAACAATGATGTGTGGTCTGGAAACGTTGAAGTTTTAACACCTTCAAGTTGGCTACGACGACAATCCTGCTTGCAGGAAGGTTGCGAGTTTTAGCAGCATGAAGTGGTGTTGCACCATGAAAGCAATACATGTACCTCATGTCAGTTTCAATGTTATGTTGCCATCTTTTGCGTACAAAAATTTGATCTATCATATTCTCAAAGAGGCCACCTTCAAGGTGATTAACTTTATTCAAATGAAATCAACTGATTTGATGACCTTGAAGATATTCATTTTTGAAGTAGCGGATACCATGTTGACCACCATCATCCATTATTGGATTCGCCTCGCCAATGCATTTTGCCACGCGCATCCTCCAGTTCCTGGGCTTTGCAGCTTCTGTTGCGTTGCTATCTGCCGACTCCCGTTGTTTCCCCGAGGATTTCTTGTTCGGGTCGGCCACCGCGTCGTACCAGGTTGAGGGCGCAGTGAAGGAAGGTGGACGTACGCCCAGCATCTGGGACGAATATTGTCGTACTCAGCCTGGCCTAAAGTGCGCCAACGTGGCCGACGACTTCTACCATCGCTATAAGGATGACGTTAAGCTAATGGTCGAAACAGGTCTGCAGAGCTTCCGGTTCTCAGTCTCCTGGTCTCGCGTCATGAACTGGGACGCCGCTACGGCTCGTATGCGTCCAAACCCCGAAGGTATCGCCTTCTACCACTCGCTTATTGACGAATTGAGTTCCAATGGGATCGTACCAATCCTGACCATTTACCATTGGGATCTACCCATTGAACTGCACACTCAACTGCGTGAAGAAGGCTGGCTGGGCTCCGAGATCATCGATCACTACGTCGAGTACGCTACGCTATTATTCCACGAGTATGGTAACAAAGTCAACTACTGGACGACGTTCAATGAACCACTGTCGTTTGTTGCCGGAGGGTATGCTTTAGGCATGGGGGCACCGGGGTACACTGGCTCCCTTACTCAGGCGTATACCGCTGCTCACAACGTCTTGCTATCCCACGCTCAAGCTGTAAGGAAGTTCCGCGAGTTAAAGACTACCAATGTCATTGGAGACAAAGCGAGGATCGGGATTGTGCTGAACGCTGACTACGCATATCCACTGGACGAGTCGGACCCCAAAGATGTGGAGGCTGCTGCGCGCAAAATGGAGTTCGATGTGGGTTGGTTCCTCTCCCCAATTGTTACAGGAGACTACCCGCCTGTCATGCGGCAGATTGTCGGTGATCGCCTGCCTCAGTTCTATGGAGACCAGTCGGAGTTGGTGAAAGGCTCGTACGATCTCTTCATGCTCAACAGCTATGCGTCCCGCCCGGTGACGAGCTGCAACTCGAAGACTTCCAACAAAAAGTGTGGCACTCTATCTCCTGGTTTGGAGCAAGACCGAGGAATTGACGACAGTCACATTATTCCTGGTACCAGACAACGAAGCGACAAGGCCCAGAATGATCCTCACTGTGCATTTTTCACCGCCTACCCACCTGGATACCTCGAGACCATCAAGTGGCTACACAAACACGACACGTCTGCTGATATTCTACTCACTGAGAACGGATGGTGTGGAGATGACGAGATCGATAACCCCGATCAACTTTGGTACTTCCAAGCCTACTTGGAGCAAGTACACAAGGCCGTCACGGAAGAACACATCCCTATCATCGGATACACAGCCTGGTCTTTCCTCGATAACTACGAGTGGGGGTCGTACGAGTCGCGCTTTGGTCTGTACTACGTCAACTACACGACCGAGTCGGGGTCTCCGGATTTCTACGACCCGAAACCATCGGATCTCGCTCGCATTCCTCGTCCGTCGGCCAAGTGGTTCCAGAAAGTGGCGACGTCCAAGTGTCTGAATGTGGACGAAGCCTCAGCAACTACAGCCAAGACGCCCGAGAGTGGTGGTCACAGTCACCACGTGTGGCGCTGGCTGTTCGGCATCGTGGCGGTCGCTGCTGTGGGTTTCGTGGTGGTGGTTGTGCTTGTGTTCCTTGTTGGACGTCGCATTTGGCGCCACTTCCGTGGCCACGATGGTGCCGCCACCGAAGGAACCCCGTTGCTGTAGACGAGGTCTTCTGGTCCTGGAGTCCTGGTGCAGCACCGACTTCAGTAATTGCTGGATTATCGCTTTCGCACAGAATAAAACTACATAGTAGTACTTCATTTGTTTTTCTTTCTTTCTTTTGAGTACCGGTATTAACAAAAAGCTACACGACTCCTCTTGAGTTTCATGCGTGAGTCATATACTGAGCTTTCAGGCACGCTGAATCAATTAGCAGAAAGAAGAGGAATGCGTTCGTAATTCTGGCGGCGTCTCTGTGTCGCGATACCGATCATGACAACGACTGCCACCACCGCAAGCATCACCAGAGGTGCTCCAAACATCTCCGTCATATCCGAGGTCGGCGCTTCCAGTGCTAAGATGGTGTTATCCTCCAGGCACCTGGTCGTGGAGAGTTTGTGGAACCATTTGGCAGATGGACGAGGAATCCGCGCCAGATCCGTTGGATTTGGGTTGTTGAAATCCGGTGAGCCAGTCTCACTCGTCCAGTTGACGTAGTACATCCCGAATCGAGGCTTGTAGCTTCCCCACTCGAAATTGTCGAGAAAAGACCACGCCGTGTATCCGATGACGGGGATCTTCTCCTCCACGACAGCCTTGTACACTTGACCCACGAATTCCTCAAAGAAATGAACTTGATCCCAGTTTTCCACTTCGTCATTGCCACACCAGCCATTCTCAGTCAACAAAATGTCGACAGTCGGGTCTTGTGAGTGCACATAGCGGATCATATCGAGGTATCCCGGCGGGTATGGCGTGAACAAGCTGGCACAGTAATTGTTACCGAACCGGTCGGGCTTAGGATGCAGTGTCCCTGGCATGACGTGCGTGTCATCTACACCTTTGTCAGCCTGCCAGCCAGGAGCAAGAGAGGCGCAGTCGACGGTTGACGTCGGTGAATTACAGTCCGTCACCGCTTGAGACGAGTAGTGGTTAAGCTGGAACATATCGTATGATCCTTTTAAAAGTGCCGATTCTTCGGCTGTAAAGCGAGGAAGACGATCACCAGCAACTTTACGCATGACAGCAGGGTAGTCTCCTGTAAGGATAGGTTGCAGGAACCAGCCGAAGTCGAAATCTAACGCGCGTTGAGCAGCAAGGACGTCTCTGCGCTTAGTTCGATCCAGTGGATAGAAGAAGCTGGAGACCAGTACGATGCTGATACGGGCGTTTGGGTCAACCACACCCGAGCTCCTTAACTCCCGGAACTTCCTGACAGCCTTGGCGTGACACATCAGAACCCCGTACGACACTTCGTAAGCTTCGGTGGGCGAGCCTCTGTGCGCGGGAGGCATATTGGGGAAGCCCATGCCGTATCCGTACCCCACCAACCCGAGGGGCTCGTTAAAAGTTGTCCAGAACTTCACCTTCGTGCCAAACGCGTTGAACATGAGTGTGGCGTAGTCTTCAAAGTGAGTGGAGATGTCGGGATTCAGCCACGCTTGTGGATCTAGTTCGTCTTGAAGTGCCAGCGGCAGGTCGTAATGGTGCAGTGTTAAAATAGGGGTGATATGGTTCGCGTTTAATTCATCGATCAGCGAGTGGTAGAACGCGAGACCTGGTGGGTTGGGGCGCATCCGACGCGTCTCTGGATCCCAAGTCATCGCACGTGACCAGGAGGTGGAGAACCGGAAAGATTGCAGACCGGTCTTAACCATGAGCTGGATATCGTCGCGGTAGCGATGAAAGAAGTCGTCAGCGACATTTGCGCACTCGATTCCAGGCGTCTCGCGGCAGTAGGCATCGTAGATGCTCGGCGTGCGGCCGGACTCGTTCCAGGCGCCCTCGACTTGGTACGCTGCCGTCGCCGAACCGAACATGAATTCGTCAGGGAAGCAGCGAGGTTCCGCGGCTACGCTCGACAGCACCAGCCCGGCCAGGGTGCCGGCCAAACGAATACTCTGCTCCAAGAATCGCATGCTTAGCGAATACAAAAATGAGATTTACCTTTGACTGTCGGGACAACAACCGAAAGTGACATCAATGATCTGTGGATGCACAGACGCGTTTCCTGTTGAAGTTTGTATGACTCGGCAAAGTTATTTCCCCGCCCCCCCCCCACTATTGAAGACAATCATGATGAATTTTGATTTTCATCAACATAGCATAGGACAACTACAGCTCAGAACAGGAATTATGATCTCGTTGTTGGTATCTTGCCTCTTAAAAGATACGAGTACCTACACTCAGTGTAGGTACTCGTAGCTGTAGGTCCTACAGCTACCAAATTTGACTTATTATGTCGTCGGTTTGGTGTCGTGCATTTTACGCAGAATGTCGTTGACTGTTTTGCCCTCTTTTTGTAAATGATAGCGTATCTTGCCACGAAATCTTTAGCATTTTAGGGAAGGATGTTGCCGAATACGTGCTTCGAATTGTGTGTAACCTTCCATACAGTTCTAGACTGTACTTTCGGACCTCCTAGCCACTTTGTGAATAGTATGTCCTCCATGGATTTCGATTGCGCAGGAGAACGGGATGCAACTGCCTTCACAACCTCCATCTCTTCGAAGTTCTGTTAACGGCTTCAAGATCATGGCTACCTTGTCTGAGTCCGGTGCGACTTCGTCAACATATCTGATCCACGTGTTGAAGTGGGGGTTAATTACGATATCATCCGCGCGAGGACGATCTCCTCAGGAGACTCCTGCGGGAAACGCTTTAAGGATATCGTTGGGACCCAAGTTTTGATCCTTCCAGCTCTTCAACTGATTGGGGATTGCTTGCTTCAGTTGCGACTCCAACACGGTAGCAATATCCTTCGTATTATGAGATTCCTTCGCTTTTGCAAGCGTCTGTAAGCGATGTCGGTCATCATAGTATCGTAGTGGCTCATCAACGTCTCCGCCACTGCGATTGAGCGTTGGTCTCTTGTTGGATACGCATCATCCATACGTTTTATCCAGGTGGCCAAATTTGCATGTGTTAGGAGGTCATCCAATTTAGAATTCAGGCCCAGCGCGTTGAAGACACCGTCACCGGTCATATTTTCCGTTATCGCTTGGCCCTCCTTTTCGATTCTTGCAGCGTATCTTGCCACGAGATCCTCAGCCTTTTTGGGAAGTTTGTGTGTGGGGGGGGAACACCGCTTTCAAGAAACCCCTAACATTATCCACGGTTCGTGACTGAGTTTTCGAATCTCCCAGCCACTTTGCAAATAATTGTTCCTCCAAGTATTTCGATTCCGAGACAGTTTTGGATCCAAGGATTGCTTTCAACACCCTCGCCGTGCCGAAGCGATCTGTTAATGGATTTAAGATCACAGGTACCTTATCTGCACCTGGGGCGATGTCATCGACGTACTTGACCCAAGTGGCCCGGTACATGCTCCCCATGATGTCATCAACTCGAGCAAAATCTTCGACGGGAAACGCTTTGAAGACATCGCCGGGACCGAGGTTTTGATCCTTTTAGCTCTTCTTGCGGATGGTGATTCTACTACCTCGGTGAAGAAGCGAGCTCTTAGATCCGTTAGCGCCCCAGAAGGATCAAAACCTCGGTCCAGGCGATGTCTTCAAAGCGTTTCCCGTCGAAGATTTTGCTCGAGTTGATGACATCGTGGGGAGCAATAGCGCCCCAGACACACATGTCGACGATGAGAGGACAATCTCCGGTAAGCTCGCGACGTTGGACGATGTGATAAAGGGAAATAAGGCTGTCGACGACGTGTTCAAAGTGTTGGGCCTGAACAGAGCGTCCAACGATCTCCTTACCCATGCGAATTGGGGAGCTTGGGTAAAACACGTGGATGATTTTTTCCGACAATAAAGAAGCAGTTTTGGTGAAGACGATGATGAATCACTACGACGACCAAAACCTTCTTGACATGCTTACCAAAGCGAAGGAATTTCCGAGTACGAAGGAAATTGCTATCGTGTTGGAGTCGAAATTGAAGCAAATCATTAATAACAAGCAGTTGGCGATGCTGAGGTCTCAGATTGTAACATGTTCCATCATCGCCATCTCCATCGATAGCTGTGAGGCGAAACGGAAACGTACAGCTATCGATGGAGATGGCGATGATGCTGTGAGGCGAAACGGAAACGTACAACTATCGATGGAGATGGCGATGATGGAACATGTTACAATCTGAGACCTCAGCATCGCCAACTGCTTGTTATTAATGATTTGCTTCAATTTCGACTCCGCAAACAAGTGATCACCAGTCAAGTTGATGACACTCGTCTTAGCAACGACCAATGCAGCACTGGCGTTAGAGATTATTGCCAAAGCAGTGAGGAGGTAGAGGCGAGTCATCGACGTTCTAGTTGTTTGTTGCCGAGGATATTGTGGAGTGAGCAGTTCGTAGTGGCAGGTTAGGCACAGCTAGCTTGTCCGGTTTTCACAAATTGGTTTCAGGTAGCTGAAATCGGTCCGTATGGAGAGCATAAATATGAAAGCTGGTATTATCATACTTCGAAGTAATAATACTGGGAATACCTTTAGGTATGGACAGCCCTCACCGGATTAATTCCACGGTACTGCGTAACTCGCTTTTTGTTATCTCGCACAACATTCGGCTTACATTTTGTTGTAAGCTGATTGTTGACCCAATGTTGAACAGTCAGACTTTCTGGTTGAAAGGTATAGACAAGAAATTCCGATACAAAAAAGAAGATAAATGATTTCTGACCAGCAAAAATGCAAGAACAGGTACAACAAGTGAGATCTCGTATACGGTAGATAACATTGCTGAAACGCCATAAGAGTACCGTTATTAATAAAATAGTTTTTTTTCAACTGTTATCTGCTAATTTTCGTTTTTCCATGCCTACGGATATTACCTTTCTGAAAAGACGACTCGAAGATGAAAATCAAGAGACGAAAGATGATGCAGTGCTGGAGAAATCACAGCAATCACTCAACTAGGTGTTTGCAGTTATTTGGAAGAAACCGACAAAGTCACGGCTCCTGTCGCCAAGGTTTTGGCTATAAGACACACTAACACGATATATGACCTGAACCAATCAACACCGACTCTTGTAAGGGACTACATTATACAAACAGAGCCACAGACCCCCGCAGGTCTTCTATATACACATCGAAAGACGTAAGACGTGATTTCGCGTCGAGGCTTCAAAAGAAAAAGTTATCTAAAACAAAATAGAACGCCACCTTTCATCATGATGATTTTTCTCCAGGCTGAGCCATACTGCGTGTAGGCTAACTCCCGGCCTAGTTTTCTACTGATCGGCTTCATGGTCGATTCGTCGCCAAATGAATTGGGAGAAGCGGCAGCGCCGTTGTTATCAATATGTCAATGTTTCGTATACCGTATATGAGATCTCCTACAGTGCTTCAGAGAGATATCCTAATTCATACCGCAGAAAACGTTCATCAGTGATTTTGTTTTTCGCGAGCCGCCACAAGGCTGTGGCAGAACAAAGTTCCACTCGCCGCGGGCTTGGAACACTAATAAAACAATTGGAAACGCTACGTGTAAAAAAACACACTGGTATTCCCAGCTAAGTCGAAGACGATCTAGTAAATACATCAATATTGATCTTATTGTACAAAGAAATCAAGCTATCGCCTTCAGGAACTATCTGCGTGCCATCGGTCTATATTAACGCGGGATATCAAATAAGTATGCGCTGGGGTTAATTTTCTATCATGGCAGGCCAAGACAAATCGCATGTTCAACTATTGGTTGACTTTTAATAACGTATATAAATAACTGATCACGGTGAACGTATAAGTCACGCAATCAGCTAATGTCGAGTCAAATAGACAAAGATTCAGACTTTGGAGCTACAGTATTAATGCACACATTGCACCGTACTGTAGACTACTAGAAGTACTTAGTAAGAATTTCGTACATGTTGCAAAAAAACAACTTTATGCAGTTAGGCCAACGACACATCGAACGTATAGTTTTCAGTGTATGGACCTAGGCAGACAACCAGAATGATTGATCTCTGATCATAGGTATATATTGCGAGGATAACAGTTTTACCGTATTCATACATGTATACGGTGACTTCATTATTCCCGCAATCCAGCAACCGGTATCTCAGAAAATAAAGTTGGAATTAGCCCCTACGGAATCGTACTGTATCCGTAGTACAAGATACAGTACCAGAGCTCGCGATCGGACACGGGTACGCGAACTGGATAAAAACATAATGAAAAACGAAAACTCAAATATAGGGTGCATGTTATTGTCGGATACTTCAGACAACGACGGTAAAGAAAAAATAACTGCCGGTGCCCCTTCTCTATATGGAGAAGGGTGAGGCAGCAGTGCAAGTAGCGACAGCGTGGACCCGGCGACGAGGGCAAGGGCAGTGTGGGCCCGGAAGCGGACGAGGACAAAACCAGCAGTGCTAGACGAGCTTGCAATGGCGATGCGTGTGGAGGGAAAAAACTTTCTTGCTGCAAACCCAAATAGGGACAGTCATTTAATCCACCTCTGGTTGGATAAAAACAGTTGCGCCAAAACAAAACTGTGCGCTGAAAAGCAATTGACTACAGACAATATTCTTTGTAGTGATACCGTCGGGAAGCCACTTTTTTCACTGTCCGGAGGAATCACTACCCAGAGCTGTACTATTATTACAAGGGTACCATCGCTTTTATGGCTACACTGGTGTGCAAGTATTGGTGTTGACAAAGTCGCGCCTTCGGTCCGAGGAAGCTCTGAAATTTTTCAGATTTGTTTAAGGTTTTAAAGAAAGATATACAGGCAGAGAAAAATATGAACTAAGGAAATCAAATCAACAAGCATACAAAACAAATGTGTGCTTTCGCCTCGGGAAAACTTTTTTTCCAAGCAACGAAGCTTCGTTTTCCAAGCAATTCGTAGGTAATTGGGAAAACCAAGCATTGTGTCAATGTTTTTCCCAAGTTACACACTTTCATAAATAGGTCATGTCAAATGAGGGCTTAGAGAGACCGTTTTCACCCGCAGCGAAGCGAAGGGCTGCAATGGTCGGCGCGTAGCCCCGAATAGTTATACCAAGGAGGGACTTACAATCTAATCCAAACACCGCGCCTGGCCGAGTAGAGGACTTAGCGCAAGGCACAGGGGGTGGGTCAGGCCGCGAAGCGGCGCAAGCGAGAGAGAGGCGAGCCCCCTGCCGTGCCGTCGCTAAGTCCGCAGACGAGTGCCAAAGCGCGAGTGTTCTACCAGTACTCTGAATAACCATTCCAAGTACCTCGAAGTATTATTTTAAGCTGACCTGGTCATATGTTATATCGCTAAGGATTTGGAAATTCTTATAAATACTTGATTTACATGCCAGAAACTTGCTTGGTTTTCATCCAAAAGTTGCTTGATAAAAATTGACACCTTTTCGCCTCAGCTCTTTGCGCCTCTATTTTTTTTAAGAAAATAAAAACTAAGTTTTAAGTTTATAGGAACATGTGCGGGGCTCTCTTCCAACAGACTGGTAGCAGCTCATCATAACATATCGCATATGATATGTACAGTATTAAATATTAATATAATAAATGAGGGCTTATTCAAAGAAAACAAAAGTAATGTAAACAAATCTGGAGGTTAGTAATTTTGACTTGGGCTTGCAAGCTGACTGATTTCTTCAGCCTTCTTAACTAGAGGGTATCACTATTTGGATTATCACTCCAAAGAGGATTATCTGTACCCCTATTATTAATACCCCTACACGGTACGTGATGCGAAATTCGAGCGGATGGAGAGTCCGAAATATCCGAAAACCAATCCGCTCCCTGATCTGGGGTGGTCCATTCTTACGAATGGGTATGAGGTAGCCCCATTTCTCACGGGAAATGCTTTTTGGGGCGCACTATCTGACTTCGTACTGTAGGGGCATATCGCACTTTATTTCTGCAATACCTAACGGTTGACGGGTTGCGTGAATAATGTGGTCACAGGGTTTGAATACGGTACACATGTTATCCTCGCAATCTTTAACTGTTACATGTACGAGTCAGTATTACTGTACAGTGCCGGATTTGGCCGGGTAGCTATTGCCACTCGCCACGTAGTAAAAAAAAACAATGATTGAGCTAAATTTGTCGTACTTTGCAATGTTGGAGGTCTAATCATAGAGTTAGTGATATAATACCCCAACCATAGATTGACTGGACTTTCACACGATAGTACAAAACAGTAAGACTAATGCCGTGCCTTGCACGGGGAAGCTCTGGATTTTGACGTACAAGAACGGGTGTTGAACTAGTTAGAGAGGTATATAGTAAGTAGAAAGCGTAGCTTAGTCAATTACTTCGAAGTATTAATTGCTAATTCGACCTACCCGCCAAACGAAAACTGTATGCTATAAATTAACCCAATACTCGCGTCAACGCGTCTCCTGCGCAGGGGTTCGGACCAACCGATGATACGCAGCGGTATTCGGATACAGCGGTGCCAATTCGACGTATCAAGATCAGGATCGGCTAGGAATAGATGATGTATCAATATCAATGATCCATCTTTGTAAAGAAAGTGAAATTATGTGATCCAGTATCTGATACCCTTATTTTATACAGAACAAACTTCTTTTCGACCTGTGTACTCGCCCGGGGCAAGTGCTCCGGGCCACCTATCCACATTGACCACAGCATGGGATACTGTAAAAAAATGAGAGCGTCACCAACTTTGGAAAAAAAAGCTTGAGCGTTTTTAACAGTACAGTACGAATATAGAAAAATATGTTTGTGCTATTTATGGATGCAATTACTGCAATTTGCCTCAAAAGCGAGTCTGGCATATATATTTATCAAATAAATAGTGACAGAAGTGTGTACTCTGAAAACGTGTGCCTGGCACAAATTATCTGATAAATTATAAGATTATAGGATTGACGCACATACTGTACGTGTACCGATCAAGCTGAAGAGCCATATCTCAAAATTAAATGCGCGTTTCACCCTCTCGTCGATGTGCTTTTCTGCGCTGGCCTCCGGAACTCTGGTCTCCACCAGAGCTTTAGGTCGGTCAAGAATCTACCTGGAAGAATTCTTATAAAAACGCAAGGGAGAACTTTAGCTCGGCAGCCGTGAGACTCCCGCCTGAAAGGTCGCCAATACAAAACTCAAGTAATTTGTTTTGTTCTGGATTGCCGTTCCAGGACACAACAGTCGTACTTAAACGGATTTTGGTCCAGGACAAAAACATTGGGGTTAATATGCTTGTTGTAGCCTACTGCTAACACAACCCGACCGTGGGCGTGTTTCATTGTTTGTAGCAGATGCTGCGGCTGCGAAGCAGGCGAAGGAGCAGGGGGTTCGGAGCATCGGCCCTTTTCGTAGTATTATTGATGCTGATCCACTGAAAAATGGCAATAAGGGTAGTATCATTTGATACTGATCCAGTGGCACGATACGCTGATCCTGATAAAATGATACTTATATTTGATACTAAATCAAATCACGATGTTAGCCATCGCTCATCTAGCTACATCCCCTTTATGAAGCCCGTGCTAAGGAAGTAGCAGCTCGTTCTCACCACGACGTGTTCGCAGGGTTTTAACCTGGATTCCAGGACAAAAAATGGGAAATTGACATGTTTTTAGCGGCGTTGGGAAGCTGCAATTTTCGTCATGAAGGAGCATGACAGACACGCAGCATATTAACCTGGGCCTGGTCTGTATGATCATGACAGTACATTCTCGTAAAGTGCAATATTGGCGCGATTCCCGCAGCCTTTTGAACCGGTTTAGATCCATAATATACCTTAACCTAAACGTAAAAAGCCATTTGCTCTTTCAAAAAACAAAAAGCACAAAAGCTCAGATCCAAGATCTGAATCGCCGGATTACACCTTTGAAAATTAGTAGAAAGGCCATCAAAAGAAGCACCTGTCAACATTGATACAGGTTAGCGACATTCACTCATCAATATCGCATCAAGAACAGCAGCAGCAGCGAGCCACTAGCGACAGCAGCAAGCATCATGACAAGCCGCGGGCGAGTAGCAGGAGTCGAGAACTGCAGCACCGAGGATGTTGACCGCTTACTGGATTTCATTGGAGCTTCCCTACAGACTGGAGCTAACGAATGGGAGTCTGTATGTCAACATTACAACTACGCTCAGGAAAACAACCGCGCTGAGCGAGAGCTTGTCTCGCTCAAAAAAAGTTTCAAGGGCTGCTAAACTGCAAGAGGCCGACGGGCAATCCGAGATACCCAGATCAAGTCCGCATTGCTCGTGATATTCAGCGCCGCATCCAAGAGAAGGTATTCATGAACAACGACGTCGACGGCGGGAGCATGACGAAGAGAACAACGATTTTAGCGGCGACGAGGATAGCAATTCACAAGAGCACAGACACCTCCATCAGAAGGTCTGGCTGGCATTGAAGGTGGACGTGAACCGCACTACAACATGCCAGTGACGCTGAGGTAAGGAGGGGGGTTGAGCCCACCAACTCCTCCGGCAGCAACTCCATCAACCAGCAGTTGTAGTATTCAAGGCGAAGTGATTTCTTCTGGTACAGTTCCGCGGCTGTTGCCTTCACTCACACAGACAGAGATCCGTGGAATGTAGCAGATTTCATCGACAGCTCGCCAAAGTACTGATGACGCGAGAGATGCTCTCCAAGCACCACCGGTGCTACCGTGGGAAGACCATATTCATCGTACGCTAGCTCTAGCACGTCACTTCACTCGCCAAGTAGTGGCCATCATGAACGACAAGATCCTGCTTTACGCATGAACAGGCAAACTACACCGAGCGCGAAGCCGACACGACCAAATGGTAAAACACTTGACCAGGCTCGCGTTACACACTCGAGCCGCCAAGCCAGCCACTATCTTGTCTTCCTCTTTACATGTTAACCACTCTACCTTGGCTCAAAAAACGATAGCAAGTAGTGAAAGGAGCTAACGTCAAAACCCGTTGTGACGATGAACGCTTTGTCTTTCCCAGCCCGGTATATCGCCTCCCACGCTGTCCCATACCGTGGCACGGGATGGAGGTCGGCCCTCGTAAGATAGTTCTGGCCGCGTTGGCGCATGCGTTTCTCTTTCTGACCTTTGACGGCTAATGCCAGCGTGAGAAGCAGCGTCACATTCTCGTCGTCGTCATCGTAGCTCATTGCGTGTTCAATGCAGAGTAAGATTGATTGTAAAGCTGCGGATGGGCACGCACTTTCCAAAATCTGTGCACCCTGTCTAAATCTATGTTTAGACATCACAGAATGGCTGCGAGAATCGCTCCATTGAAATCAAGCCGTCTCTGACTTTTGGTCCTATTTTTTGCCCAGGAAGAAAGCAGCAAGCTTGAAAGTGGCTTTTTAATATAACCCACCAATTTTAGTGTCATTCATGGGGATCTTTAATTAATCATATTTCCTTCATCCAACATCATTTGGGTGATTGGGGTTTGATGTCTTCCCTAGCCGACACAAGCAACATTCACGCTCTTTTTTTCATTGTCATGCGGCTTAGATCCAAGGATAGTTTCACTAGATGATGAGGCTACACATGCAAATACGAAAGTGAATAGTGGCACTTTTGGCCCTGGCATCCCTCTGATATAACAGTTACATCAAGTACTACGATTTAGTTTGTGTGTAATATTGAAAATTGACTTTTTTCTTAGTGTTGAGAATAAGCGCATAGAGTTTTTTAGGCAGAATCGCACCTCTGTAAATACACTGGATATAAATCCAGAGAACTATTATTAATACTATAGTTGCCATTATCGGGGAGGGATGCTCTTTACTACAGGTTTGTGCTACTAGAATTCAGAGGGGAACATATATCGATAGGAGAAGATTCCAACCTAAACAAGTAGAGTATTCTCGATACGGGGCAGTTAGGTTAAGCTTCACGTCGTCGTCTAGCCCATGTCCTTATAGTGTACGTCACCTTCAGCCCACGTCTTTTCTTATGCACGACTTAAAACAAAACTGATTCTGTCTGCGCTAGCATGCTTCCTCAATTGCTATTCTGCTACCACAGCAACTCACCGAATTTCATGCACTAGTGTCCTAAGCATCGTGAATTGCGCTAGCCAGTGTTCGCGTATCCTGAACTGGAGAAATATCACCCTGGTCGTGTCCTGCAGCACTAACCTGCGCTATTGTGCGGTAAGCTAAATTTCTGCCATACCTGGCGGGGTGGCACTATTTATGCATCTTTGAACGAATGTACTGCGACCGCCTAGGTTCCAACACCTGCCGGCTAATACTCGCGGTCTTGAAGGCAACTAGGGCTGATGCGGAGACTGGGATAGCCGGTTTAAAGTATGCTGGAATGAAGATGAAAAAGGAAATACGACTGCAGTGGTTTGTAATAAAAATATTACTTAGTGATAGAGACACATATTGGCAGCGGTTTCTGTTATTTCTGTTGCTGTTTAAGCTACGATAATAAAATAGGGAAATATCGGCTCATTGCTCCTCACAAACGCAGCCTTCAACAGTATTTACTTCAAATATAATGGCGATACCCACTCCAGAAATGTCAAAATGTGATATATGCTTTCAATCCGTGTGTGTTTCATAAATCCCGAGGCGAAGCAACCGAGTTGTAGACAAGATCCGCAAGCTTCATTAGCAATTGCATTTATCATCACATTGATAATCCCCACAAACTATGGTGAAGAGGTATCACGCCCTCCACATAACGGCTTGCTGTAGCACCACAGTCCATTTTATAGCTATTAATCTCGAAACTGCTGCAGTCAAACCGGCGTTTCCACTACATATCTTTTGGGGTACTTTGCAGATACAAGACACAAAGGAAACCGGAGGCCTTTCGCGATGTCGGACGCCGGAGAGGATAAACAAAGCCTGGTGAGCATGCTGGCAAACGCCAGGACGTCTTCGGACGAAGACGAATCCCGTGGTCACGTTCCTCCAGCCCTTGTACGTGCGGGAAGGCGGACAACCGCTCCCTAAGTTCCTCAAGTACCTGGACGCCTCAACGTTGTACCGCAACGGACCGGTCACCTCGCTGAAGATCCTCATCAGAGGTCCCCCAAAAACACAGAATGTCAGCAATCACTGGAGCTTCTGCTGCGTTTAACGCGTTTGCCCAAGGTGCCGAAGCACCGCCATCCCGCGAAGTTCGTCGGCAACAAAGATCAACCCTCACGAACCTGAACAAAACGTCCAACATACACATGAGCGACAAGATCGAGATGAACAGCGCAGGTATGCGGATGGTCTTAATGCTCAGGAACGGGAAAATTTGGAGCGGCAGCCTGTACCAATTCAGAACTGGGCAACAAACTACAAGGCACAGGAAGCGGCGCTGGAAAGTTACTCCTGTAAAGAGGCCCATATCGCTCCTTACGGTCAACTTGGAAAAGGAGTTGCTGAAGCCGCAGACTACCTCAAGACAGTATGGGGCTTCACCGCTAGCACACGCACAATTTAAGGCTGGGTTGAAGGTATGCCGACAAAAACACACGAATCGCAGGAAAGGCAACTTGATGCTGAGAGCGGCCAGGAGCATGAACGCTCGGCAATTGAGGTATGAATTACACATTTTTTTTTACTTGCAACGAGTGATTCTCATTTATTTTTTTTATTTGAATTCGTAAAAAAACTCAGCGAGATGTTAGAGGAACAGAAAAGCAATGTGTCAAACAAACCGGACAACGCTTCCAAGAAATAACGGGAAGAAGAGCTGCGGGAAGCGGGGCTTCGTGAAAATGTAGCCCGTGCTGTCTTCAATGGCGAGGTAACTGAGCTGGGAGGGAGGCCTGCGGTCTTAACTGGCGGTGGAGATGTAGCAGGTTTGTCAGTTGCCAAAACTGTGTTAGCATTAGACCATTATGAAGAAAACATATCTAATTCATTTGTGTTATTGTCTTTAGTCTCTAGTGGTGAAAGTGGCAGTCGTGGCATCAAGCGCTAATGAAGGTCTCCCAGGCATGAGATCAGGATGGAGAGGATGTTAGAGGAGGATCACGAACAAGCCTTAAAGCTGCAAGAGCACCGCCTTGAGTTTGAAGAGAACAGTTCATGGTAAATATGGAGATTCGCAGAGAGGAGCTGGAATTACGTGGCCAAGAATTGGGCTTCCGTCAAGCTGATATTCAGCGCTCGAACCAACTGAAGCAACAGGAGATGGAGCTGAGACACCATGAGTTTCAACAAGAGACCACACGCAAGCAAGAAGAATTCGAAAAGCAGTTCGATTTCAATGTCAAGAAGCTGGAGCTGATGCTAAACGGTAAGGCGGCATCCAATGACGAATAAGGCTCGATGCTCAATCAACTTGAAAGTGAATAGCGTCAAGGTATTCGTCCAGTGTCGGTGGTGCGCGGCAGAAAAAGTCAGAGATCTGGTTTCGTCCCAGCGACAGGTCAGGTAATTCATTAAGAATACAGCCAAAAGCCAGAAGGTTTCTACCGGCATCGCTTCGATTCTCAGCTGACGTTCCCAGTCGATAAAAGCAAAATTCTGTGTAACTTGAGCATACCCCCACTCAACCGATACGCGTACCTGTGCCATACGCTTGTTGAATGCAGACGTCCATGGTGGCAAGTTACGCTTTCGAAACATCGTCATCATGACGTTGTTGTTGGTGTACGCTGAGTCCCCGAAGACAAGATAATGGTTCTGCTGATTGTCAGCATGCCCGTCTAAGAACGATAAGAGATTTGAACCGCGAAGGATATAGCCATCACCGCGACGTCCGTCTTCACACCGGTAACAGGGTACGATTAAACCTACCAAGACCAGTATAGGCTGTTAACAGTTCTATGAAAGCATTAATAAAATACAACGTTCGTACCGTCCGGTCCCTCAAGCGTTTGGTATTTGAAACAGTGATACTTTTTGTGGCCACTGAATTGAGTTTGTTGATCATGCGTCGGTCTACAGTTTCTACCTTTTTGGTGTCGATGATGCTCCATATTCGAAGCTGATCTGGGCCACCTACTTCGAAAAGCATTGGCGTATCGTCGAAGTGGCTCAGGTGCTGATGTTTGGGAAAACATACTTTGCCAGGGATTGAGAGCTGAAATGGTTGCAACGTACTTACAGTATTGGGGTATACATTGTTATAACTCTGCAATTTAATTATTAAATGATTATAATCTATAATCGAAAGATAAACATAGAGTATTAATTATACGATTTGAGTAGTACTACTTTTGTTTGATGACGCGCAATAGGTATTGTAGCGGCAGAAAATGAAGGGACTAGTAATCAGGGTCACATGGTGGGTTCAGTTTTGAAAAAACCAGATACGACATTTAGATATGTGGTAAAACCGCCCATTTTGGATATGATTATGGTGTTAAAAATGGCGAATTCGCAGTAGTTTTGACGCTACAAGCTCCACAAAAAGGTGCCTCCGAGGCCGGGGAAACAGTTGCTAGCATGGGGCATCTCTATTGGTCAACATCGTGGAAAGTGCTGGACATATGTGGGAACAAGCATAAACTAGAAAAACGTCAATACATTAATAGAATGGTTTGTATAGAGTTAAAGAGGTTGTCAACCTGTTCAGGTTTATTTATCTCCCATCGAAATATCCAATTATAGGATTTTGGTTTATTGCCACTCTGTTTATCTGATCCTCTATCTGCAACACGAGTTTTATTTGATACAGATGGTGAGGGAGCCAAAATGATCACTTGGATAAACTATGCATGCTGCTTAAATGACGCAAAATTGTTTAAATGTTAACTGAGCCACACATTTTGGGAACCAAATCGAGCCAGACCTTTTTAACTGATTCATGAATAGCCCTTCGATAGGTCTCCTACTTTAATTTATGTTGCTATTTGTTACCATTTTTTATTTGTATGTAGGTATTATTAGAACGATACCGAAAATTGTTTATTCGCGGTGCTTGGACGCGATGGAGGCGAATCTTACAAGCAAATTGAATGTTTGGAAGCAGCCCAGTTTTCTATTGAGGCGTGGTCAGGCGTGGTCAGGAGTCACGGCCAACACAATTAAGAACTGCAGGGTCAAAACTCGAATTCTAAATGGCACCACACAAGTGGAGGTGCGACAGTGCGGAGAATATGTGGAAGCCGCTGCGAAGGAGGGAGAGAAGAAAGTGTATTATCCCGTTAAGTCCGTAGCTGCTGCCTTGGAGTTCTACAGGCAAAAAGAACCTGCTCCTCCGACCAAGGACGGATATACCCTTCTCAGGTCTTCCTTCCTTCCTCCCACTATGATAATCTCGTTAACAGCGCGCCACAGCCTGTCGACAATAACCACCGACGGGGCACAACGAGGCGGGTATCGTGGAACCGTTGACCAAGGAGGAATTGGTCGCACTCCCTGTGATGATGGCGGATCTGACTGTGTCTACACTGTATAAATGTTGGCGATTACGTGGCCATTGACGATGAGGTTAACGTTCACGAGCCAGACGTGATCGTCGACCAAGCACCAGAGATTGACCACGAGCCGGACGACGAAGTCGATGACACGATTGCGCGTTCGATCGCTTTGAAGCATTGATGGAGCTCCTTTCCTATTTGCTACAGGGTGGTGAGGCCGCAGACAACGACCGCAAAGGACTGCACGCATTCTCGAATCTAGTTCGCGCTAGTGCTACGAAAGCAAAGCGCCAGCGAACAATGCGCGACTTTCTTTTGTAATTTTGCATTTGTTTCTTTAAATGGAACCATTTTATATGAGTCAACGCCTCCACTGGTCCCGAATGTGCCTCAGATAAGCAGGTTTGACTGTATAACCCTATCCGGACGAAAATGACATTGGAACCTCGACGAAAGTGACGAATAAATCGGTCTTGTATGCCTCCACCGCACTAAAAATGGAGCGCTTTGCGAACCCCATTTCGACCTGCTGTCGCTTTTTCGGCTAAATGATTGTACGCGTCAGCTACTAGGGTTATACCTCCGGCAACGTGTTGGTTCCTACGCTGCATCGTGCTAGTTTTGGAGATACATGGCCTTTCTCTCATGTAGAAGATAATACGAACCCAGCGCTTTCTATTGAGGTGTTTCACGTTGTAATTGGATCAATATTGACGGTGTGGTGACTTTTCGGCTCGAAAGGATAAATTATTCGGATGAGCTAGCCCCATCATTTTCTGCCCTTATAATAACGTGGTCGTTCGACACAGACGTGCCTTCAATCGATCATACCGAGCCTGTAGATCATCAAGCTTTCGAAGGATAACGTAGCCTCTCTAGGAAAAGACAAACCCCTTAACAACGTGTTAGATATCGCTGGCTAGTAAAGGTTTTAACAGCTTACCGCTAAGAGCAGAGAATCGGTCTCAATGCCTCGGCGTGATGGAACAGCAGGAATTCTTAGGAGAACTACTTATCTCTTGATGCCAGCGTGGTCGAACTGAAATTTGTTACGGCAGTCGGTGTCAGACATCGCATTCAAGTGCAACGCAATCACTGGTAGCGTGGGCAAGTCTCGGTAGGAAGTAGCCTAAGGATATGGCTATACGCCAAGCATTACCGCCCCCAAATCGTCGAATAAGCAGCATAAATTGAGTTGCGTTTTGTGCTCGAATTATCGGTTTTTTCCTTTCCCCTGCAGCACTGCCACGATAGCAGTGAGCGGTGAGAGGCGTAGAAGTAGGTGGCGCATGACTCTCGCCGCGTACATCTCACTCCAAGGGGATGTCATCGGCATCGACGTTGTTCACGTCAAGGTCCCGCATCCGGCGCTTTCCTCTGTTTTGTCGCTCAATGAATTCTGCATTCAAAAAGGCAACTTCAGCGAGCGATCTGATACAATTCGCTCTTAACGTGTTTTGTCTTTGTAGGTCACTTTGTAGCCGAACTTTGTAAGTGCATGAAAGGTCCAACCGGAGGATGAGATGTGTGGTAAGTTCGCCGCAAAGCGGCTGCAAACCGCAAACTGCAAACTGCAAAGCTCTCTTAACCGCTCTAATAGCTGTACTATGGAGAAAACCGTGCTACTGTCAATCTCTGACCCCAACAAGCGGAATTAAGGACAAAATTTAAGGACAACTATCTGACTTCAGTAAATTGGACGGTATTTTTGTCCTTTGTACCGGTAGTTTTTCATTACCGTGAAGTAGCACTTATCTCGATTGGTGCGAAAATCCAGCTAAATGCCCAGAGAACACTTAGAAAGCGGACGCGCAGCGCGTAGTGCAGAGTGCAGAGTCCATATACCAAAAAGGAGGTTATGTCTATATCGGAGGCACCCCAACGAAGTGGACATGGCCTAGCGCTGGCGATATCTGAGATAAAATGTTAGCTTTTGGTTAAGTACGATTCTCACAGGGGTTTGTTTCAATTTTCGCACCTGATACTGGTCGCACCAGTGGAAGAAGTATACTGAAATCAAATTACAGAGCTTCTTCGTGCACAGCGCGACTTTGCTGGAGAGAATATCGGATAGGCATGTTTAAATAGCGCGAAATATACTGAAAGAGTCATGCTTAGCTAGCATCACCTTCAAATGACAGCACATAAACTTTTACAATGAAGATTGATTCTTGTGTGCCGCCCGATTGACAGTCTACAAAGGTCAAGGCAGGACTCTTAGTTCTATGGTGTGGTCGACTGGAAATCCAAATTCACGCTCCCGATCAAAATTAGGATTGCGGTACAGTATCACGAGCGCTCAGCTCTACTGTCACTGAAGCCATTTACTTACAGATCGGCTATAGCCCTCAATAGACGCACTGAATGAGAAACAGCGCTTAGATGAGAATGAACGGTTAGTTATAAAGTAAAATCGCCACATAATTTTTTTTTAAAAGTATATCCAGTATTAATACTAGGATAGGGAACCAGCGATCTAAGGGTGTTATTTTGCTCCTGAATTTAGCTTATTGTTTAGTGAGAAGCCCTATCACCTCCACTTTTGAAAACACCACCAACAAATCGGATAACACTACCTTACATTCGGATTGAATCACACACCATAGAATAGGGTCACATCACTAGCGATTTGTCCAGCATATCCCTAACCAATTCTGTATCTAAATCGAGGATCATCTATTTTCAGTAGTTTCGGCACGGGGCCTCGCTAAAAATACATACAAGTCACTTTTTGTGCATATTTGCACACGTCCTAGCACCACGAGAATTTCACCGGCAAGCCATGCATGACCAGACTGATGATGGAGATACAAATGTGCGTAGTATGCTGCTGTAATAATATGCTGCTTGGTCGAAGAGCTAATACTGTCCTTGTGTCGCAAGCGTTCGAGCTCATTAGTGAGCAGACACGATAACCCCGACGGGCACGGATACGCTGGGAGGAGCTATGGAATTCCGCAACTAGCACGGATGTCACGTTAGACGAGGTTGTGAACTCGCTACCAAGTCTGAGCCGTCAAAGGAATGACCTAGCACGTTGCACTCTCGACCACGCTAGACATGATGAAGATGAAATCCTGATGAAACGACACGAAATGCGTAGAATTGTAACAAAATGCGTTTCAGCACGCTGCAATATCAGCTTGTCAGGGTGTCCAAGTCGATATAGGATATTAACCTGTACACAGAGCACTTTAACATGTGTGTCGGTCAATGGGGACCATTCAATGACAGACTTGGCCGCACCGTCGCCAACGACATCCGTATTGATAAATCGGATGGAAGCTGTCATAGACAAACGCCTTGATGGATCATTTACTGCCATCGACCTGTTTGGAATATTGTGCAAGAAGACAACGGCACATTCTAGCTGGACAAGCACCGCTACTTATCCAAGTTCAAAGCTACGTAAAAATTGGCGAAAAAAAGAAACGCGACGCAATGCAGCCAGTTATCAACTTTTGCGGCGAAAAATATGTATGACTCCGAGGGGAATGTAGCGACGCAAAGTATGACGAGGCCGTATTAGTGCCCAATTTAGGAAATGGATCTACCGCGTCTCCATCTCGTATTGGCCTCACCTGTCGTGCACTACTAGAGCAGTACGTAAAAGCCCAACGCGACCCTCGATACTCCACGTCATTTCATATCTACAGCACTCGCAGCATCGTTAAGCAGTGCTATACAATTTTTGTTTTTGGGATCTCAGATTGTCGTGGCAAATTCTTTCCTATGATCTTCTCTGTACTTCTCAGCGAACCGGAAGTGATAGTGAGTGGTGCCTCGCGTTCACTAAGAGAGTTATTTGGTAAACTTTTATGGTTAAACTTTCTCCCCAACTCGTGATGACCGACGCCAATAACGCACAATACAACGCATGTAAGACCGAATTTCCTGAATCAAAAGTTCTTATGTGCTGATTTCATTTGCGCAAGACCGTGAAAGACTACGTAGACAAAACATTATCGAGTGTGAAAATTGAGACGATTTTTCGTGATCTCAATGATCTTCATTACGCACGCAAAGAAGAAGACTTTCTCAGTAAACGAACTCACGTGTTGGCGTCTTGGTGTGCTGCATCATCGTTCTGTGAGCCGTTTCGACAAGAAGCAGATCGTATTATCGCTCAGTGGATTTTAAATCCTTGTTTTAGTGAGTGGCAGGCTTTCCGCACACCTCCCGGATATGCAGTAACAAACCATCCCTAAGAACAATACCACAAAGCGCTCAAGTCAGTGAACAAGTCGAAAAAGGCAACGCCGGCCGAGTTAGTGAATCGGTTGGATAAATCGCGTTTGGTATTTGTTAATCTGCGCGTATCATTCCAGAGTACGCCTGCCGTTTCACAGCGGCTAAAAGCTTTGTACAACTTGACTGTTAGAAAAAAATAAACTGTTGGCAAAACTCCTTCCTGCTGCTGATGGCCTGCCTTCTCATCTTGTTCAAGTTATAGACGCTGGCCGGGCAGATTTCCTTTGCCTGACTCACCAGTACATCGAAAGCTAACTCCTTACGGCGATGCATAGAGCCACTCCGCAGATGATTTTTTGTTACGCCCAAGAAGGCAAATCTGCCTCTCAAGTCGATTCATGTCTTACGAATGCAGTGGCAGGGGGTGTCAAAAGATGGTTGGCTTGTGGACGCGACTTCAATAACCTGCAGCTGCCGCTTCAGTGCAAAGTTCCGCCTGTGTTTGCATATAGTCCACAGCACCAGAGAACTAGGGCTATCATACCCAGGGATGTCAGATCCAGAACGAAGCTTCGTAAGCAACCAAAGACCCCGTGGCAACGTCAATGGCAGGGCTTATGCCCGTCAAAACGTGCATGGACCTACTCCTGCTACAGCCGGTGTGGATGCTGTTCTGAGTATAAACTATCGATACCACTCGTGTTCTGCGCCACCAACCAATCAGACGTATGTAATAACTTCGGGGCTGCAAACGATACTCAAAACAGCATACATAGCCAACAAGTTGTATTTTCACCCGACCGCAACATCCTTGCTGGAGCTGCATTGGCCGGCCAGTTTCGCATAACGCACCCAGCTTCACCCATTAGAAGAAACAAACGCATTCGAAAATGACCCCCAAGCGCATTTTGGCTTCGATGAAATGTGGATAAACTATCTCACGCCAAGCGCAGATCAAGTCGATATTTTATCCAGTGATAATACCACAACCGACTATGTTGCTGATGTTGAAGTTCCTTCCGAAAACTATTTTGACTACGATGCGGGTCAGCAAGCACCAAAAGATGATACAGATGTGAATCTCCTTTATAATGGATGGCCGAGAACTTTTCATGCTAGTAGCAATGGACTATGGTTTGTGGAGGATAGTTACGCTGAATCCCATCCGGAGCCGGAACAGAGATCGATGAATCGGTTCTCGTGCAAAGCGCCGTAGGCTCTAACACAGTGTTTTCTGAATTACATGACTATACATCTCTTTTAATTCCGCCTAAGCAGTTTTGAGCGTTGTTACCAGGTGACCTACATTTCCTGAAGCGTTGTCATTCACCACACTATACGAAAGCCAGACGCAAAACTAATTCGACCACTTCAAATTTTATAAATTGGTGTGCTTGCTTTGATTTGGGGCTATATTTAGCGGTTTTGTTGCGAACTCTAACTCGAGGCGGTTCGCAAACACTCAAGCAGTCAATGCTGTATGTGAGCAGGTATGTGTATGTAAGCCTACCCAGCCGATTCTTCTGGTGGTTTATGCTCTTCTCCTGGTGGTATTTTCCAAATCTGTTGTGATTTGTTGCCTCGTATCTGATGGTGGTGACTTCCAAATCTCTGGTGATGCTGTCCAGACTGGCAAAACTGGACTCCAGTTTTGTGGTGGTGAAGTCCAAATCGTTAGTGATGATATTGTGCTTTGCAGTTGGAATATCGTCCCGTTTTATGGCTTAGATATAGCATGATCGGCAGATAAAACCAGGCTTAAAGTTGAGAAGGGGAAAGGCAGACATGGACCTAGTTTATGTGTCAACGAATTGCGTTTTCAAACACGCAAAGGGTCGATTTACAGGATATCGATAAATTTGTCGGGAAGCGGTCGATTTAGCTCGTCGCAGTCGATTTATTTGGTACCCTACCTGGATCGATTTGTCCCTTTTTATTGTTCTCAATTTATAAAACGACCACATTTAATTATACATGTAAATCGAAGATGAAGCTATATGAAAACGCCAAAAGTATTGAAAAGCACAATACCTCTCCCTCCTTATGAGATTGACGATTGCAACAAACCAAAGAGACGGTATGGGGTTAGGGTGAATGCACCTTTTCTAGAGTAGCGACCAACATTACTTCACGCCACGGAAATAAAACGCCAGCGTTCGTCAAATAACGCCCCAAAAAAAGGCATTTCTTTCGATTGTGTGTCTGCCTTTAATTTCGGAATCCACCCAGCCGTACATGCGTCGCCATCTATTACGCCACTGCAGCTCACGTCCCTGCCTTATGGGCCACTATGAACCCTTCTCGTCACCCGCCAACGCTTCCTGAGAGACAGAAATGTTCGCTGACCGAGGCACTAGGCCCGGCTTTTGTGCAAGACGACGCAAGTAACGAGAGTGATTGAAGTGCGCGAGGTCCAATATTATGGGTGTTCTTACGCGGCGCGTGTGCCTACACCTTATCGGCTGCGAGCAATATGAAGCGTTTGCTGGATGCTGTGAGCGAGGCTCTAGGTGAGTTTATCGACTTATTTTTCTGTCCTTAGCTGTCGTAATAAGTTTTCATACAATCCTACAGTATTCTATCCAAATGTGCAAGTGCTTTGTCATGCTTACGGTGCCCGCATGATGGCGCGGCGTGAGGTCAAGGCGTCATCAAGACTTTAATCGTTACGCGTGACCTCTCGGAGGCTGGCACAGAATACACAGACCCACTCTACCATGTTTAGGCGGTTGCCTGCACGCAGGATGGCTTGTACGCGAGGAGCTGTATAAAATAGCGCATGTGGGGATGAATGTCGATTAATATAATCTACAGCGCCTCTCATTGTGTTCCTTGTGTACATTTTTGATTGGGCTACTTGACAATTTGCTGGCACAAGTCTCCATCTTCTGTATTAGCTGTGATCACTCCACATGCGATCTATAAATCTATAATTCACACACGATGGTATGAGCACGATGAACACTTTTGTTCTGTGACCCTTCGGGTGATGATATCTATGACATGTGGACACCAACGAACAACTAACCGTATCTACTGTGCTCACTGTAACCTGCTAAAGGGGAATTAAGCGGTCGCGGATCCACCGGAAAACTGAAGCTGTCACTGGTAACATGGCTACTCTACAAGTGTATTGTATAGCAAACATCATGTACTGTATATCCTGTATTACATCACGCACGATAAAAGATAGTTTGGCTAGTATTTCGCTGTTTTATGTAGTGCAGTTTCAAATAATCATGTCGCTCACATAAAATAACTAGTAACCAACGGCCCGAGTGTGTTTTCAGTGACAATCACTCTCCAGTTCTGTACAGCACGTTTACGACGACATAGTCGAGGTTAGTTTGTATTGGTTTGTATGAGTTTGTACTTCAGTTACATCAGGTTTGCATATGGTTTGTATGATCGTACAAAACGATGGTGAACCGACTCTATGGTTTGTAGCTGTAGTTGCCAAGAAATCATGTACCCGATTTTAAGAAACTACTTTAAACATTATATCCCAGAATATTAAATTGCAGAACAATTGCTGTTTTAGGTTATAGTACGAAAGCCGACGGCTTAGGCCCTAAATGCCCCCTAGCGGGAGGTCCTATTGCAGGTTTTAACTTCAGGAAGTCTTATGAGTACTACCTCCGTCCCACAAGACATTTAACATGTATTTTTTTCTGCCATAGCACGGCGTTTACGTAGGCTACCAGCACGCTAAAGCACCCATTCGAACGCTCGTTACAGGCGCCACAGCTACGTCTTTGCTGCACTACGTTAACGACTGACCGGAGGAAGATAACATGGTCACAATTTGGGTAATTCTGGGGTGTGACGGGAAAATCTTCGCCACATTTTATGGAGTGATGTTTTTTAGTTTTGTTTTCGCTGCTGGACATTAGAAAGGCGTAATCAAAAATTACGCTTCTTCACGCATCTAAACGGATCGTCCAATCATCATAAAGGTAATATGAAAATGCAAGTTAAAATCGAACTTAGAGGATTATTAACGTATTGTTAGGACATTTTCCACCAATCCTCAAGCAAATAATGAAAAACCACCAATTAGCTGTAGCTATCAAAAATAATTGACGAATCCAACGGTTCTAACACTTTAATGTGTACCACATTGGAACCAAATGTTAAATTTCTTGTGGGACGGAGGTAGTATGACCGGAGTCTAAAAATAAGACTCCGGATTTAATGGATTGTGTGTCATACATAGCTAAATACTACGTATTAATAGAATGTATTTTGATTGGATCAAAAGAGTCAAATGTGTTTCACAAACAGTTCTTGCACATAAAAGATACTATAAAGCTTGAAATTTTGCCCGCTACACTCAAGTCCTTGGAGTCCTATTGGAAAAACTTGGGGCTTCAACCGTTGGCGCTTCGAATAAAACTTATTACAGGAAAATCTACGGAGCTCGAGCTTAAGAAGCCCTCGAGGTACCCAAATTTTTGAAATTGGGCGATATGGTAACTCAAAATGCCGTTTGAAACTACACCTTTTCAACTTCAAAATGGCAAATTGTAAGTTCAAATTGTCACCTGGTCTGAAAAGCGGTCAAAATTGATAAAAACGGTGTAGCAAATATGACAGGCGATTAGATAGTGCAGTTTATGATGAATGGGCGCTTTGCGCCAAAACTACATACTCGGTTTACTGAATCTAACCGGATCTACTGCATTTATACACCATTGTTACGCTCAACAGCGGCACCGCGATTTTCAATGTGTCTCGCATTCCACCCATGTTGGACAGTTGGTACAACGGACAAATCTAAATAGTAGGATTTCAGACGATTAGCACCAATATAAGCCGCTGCGTCAGTCCCGTTTTTTACGATGACAACTTGAACTACATTTTGCCAAATTGAACAAGGAAAATGCCATTTTGAATTACCTGCAATTTACCGGAAATTAGGACGCCACTGATTATAAAATCACCGGACGGTATTATCCGGTTTGTTCAACAGCTACCATACAAAATCTAGTTTTATTTGTTCCAGCTGCCAAACATTGGAAATCACCGGACAGTCATTCGGTGATCAATCTTAAGAGGTTGTCGAACGGTCACTCCCGAGCTCCCACTTTGAACAAGCGATGGCTACCAACGACGTGCTCAACCTTAGATGAAGAAGTTGCTCTCACTAGGGCCAGCACGATTGCGGCAAAGTCGCGTGCCAGCTACCTCAACTCTACCGTTCGCATGCTCACTTGGATGTTTCGTCACAAGCCGTCTCTGATTTCGGCCGAATTTCGCGACGCGCTGCAGTATGATGACGGGGGTGATGCAACTAAATCGTCAATTCTCGCTGCACTCTCGTCTGCACCGGAAAAGGCGGGTTTAACGACGCCAAAGCGGCTGACTTCCTATCTTGGATACTGTCCATTAAAAACAAGAACGGTGGGTGTCATTCGTTCTCAACCTATGCAGGGCACCGATCGGCATTTTACAATCTCTTTCGCGACTACCACTCTACCATGATCCGCAGCTAGAACGTGAGTTAACTTGCCATTTTAAAGGCTTACAGCACCGAATTGCGAGGCAATTAGTAGTGGTGAAGGCTCTATTAAAGTTGGTAAGGACCCGATGACTTTTAGTCTGTACCGTAGTGTTGCGGCGGAAATGATGAAATCTTTGTCGCGCGAGATGGTATTCGCGAGAACATTTCTTTTGATGTCGTGGAATTTGATGTCCCGGGCCGCCAATACGGTGTGGTGTAGTGTTTTCGCGGGAATCGCCCAGGACCATCCGATAGGAGGGACATGACCACGTTCAGGAGTTCGGGCTACGAACACTCGGTCATGTGACACAGAGTGACTTTGAGGTGCAAGATATACTAGTAGCGTGTTCTCATTGTTTTTTACTAGTTGGCCTATATAGGTAGTTCGCAAGATCCAGTCTGTCCCGGTGCAAGGGTAGAACAGAGGTCTTCAGGTCCGCCTGAACGATCGTTGCCGTTCTGGTAGACGTCTTGGTGTGGAAGCATCCTAATTACATTAGTAGCTAAAGTTTACGTGGAATTTTCAACACCACAACTGGTACCGCGACCCGGGGACATAGTGTGACCATTGTGTACGGCCCCTCAGTTTACGAGCAGCCAAGAGAAGAAGAACAAGAACAAGAAAGCAACAAGAAAAATGGCGAAAGAATTATCGACAGTACCAGCTACTCCTGCCAAGCCCGCCGGAGCGCGCTACGAGAGTTTAAGCCCGGACGTGACGGCTGCATGACTTGTAGCCGTCTTCGATCTCTCGGTGAGCTTCGAGGACGAGGCGGACAACGATCCTGACGTCCATGACTATGATGGTTACGAGGATAAGACGCCGGTTCCAGAGCCAGGAGCGACGACTCCGGAGACGGTCACGCTATCGTCGGGGCTGAGCGGGATGGCGAAGTCGCTGTCAAGGAACCTTGTCGCTGAGCTCGGCGACGATGCTAGTTCAGACCCGAACTATGACAACTTTGACGATGGGACCGAGTGTTCTAAGCTCTCGGTGGCGAGTGCAAAGCGTTCGGCGTTGCTGAATACACCTCGCCCACCTATCAACCGTGATACACCAGCTATCCATCGCGTTTTCGACCGCGTGCAGGCGCTGATGAACAATGATGAGTGGATGCAGCTGTTCAGGCCCATCCCCAAGAAAAAGGCCCACAGACCGGCTCTTGCCAATGCACTGCAGTATCCCGTGAACTCGGTGTCGACGAGCCAAGCCGCAGAGGACGGTGTCGCTGCTGTTGGCACTAGGGTACGAGAATGAGACGTACCCGTCGACGATGTCGCTCTAAGACTGGAGCCCGCATGAGGCCGACGTTGCCCTCTAGAAATGGAAGAAGAAGCTTCGGAAGGCTTTTGTATCAACTCGGGGAAGCAGCCTCGGAGTCGACCGACCGTTCAAGAGGAAGCCCGTCCAAGATTACGCTTCCGCAAACTCCCAAGAGGCTCGGAAACACTCCACCGACCAAGCGTGGTGCTGACCGTGGTGCCTTTGGTACTACCGAGGCTTCACTGTATTTTCAAGACTCGCACATGGTGACACCACGTTCGGAGAGCCGTACTCGACGTATGAACGCCGACAACGAGGCTTCGCGTGGTCGTCGTGGCGGTGCACGAGCCTCCGGAAGTCGTGTTGGACAACGTCGAACTATCACCGATGAGTGATGACGATGATTTGCTGGTGATCGCGTACGACGACGAGGATCCCCAAGCCGAGTTGACGCGCCAAATGCGTGAGATCGCTGCGCTGAATGACTCGGACCCTACACCGAGGATTGAAATGGCCTCGCACCGACCGTTGGATCGCATCAAACCGCTCTCTGGATCGCGCAATAAGAGCGAGAAGTCTATGCAGTGGCTCCGTACGTTCATCTACGAGATGACGGGTACACATATGGAGGCCGATAAGTGGTGCGTACCGTTCGAGCTGAGCCTTCGGGATGGAGCCATTCACTGGTTCCGTCAACTCCCGAAGAAGACGAAGCGCAAGTGGAAACTGTTGAGCAACGCGTTTACTCGCTAATATGCTCACAGTTCGCCCAAACTGCACTATCTCGCTATTACCCGGCAAAGCGTGAACGAAGTGAACATTTGTGCGACTACCTAAATCGACTGAATGGCTACGCTAGGAACGCTGGCCTACAGTTCGAGAAGGGCGGAAGCGACGCCAAAGAGCATGTGCAGCAATTCCTAGTGACATGTGGCGACGACGGTGTGACTGAGAGACTCTACCATACCCGCGTCAACGATACCAATGAGCTCGAGGAGATCATCGAGGACGTTTTCAAGGGCAAGGAGCGTATGGCCAAGCGTGACGGGGTGTCCCGACCCTTACGGAGCCGAAATTCCCGACGCGACGAATCGTGCGACCGTCATGACCGACGTGACCGACGTGAGTCAGACCGTCGGCGTGATGATCACCGTAATACACCAAGAGTGACGCTCGCCGAAGCCTCGCTGGACGATCTATTAGCTGAATTAGAGGGTCGAGGAGGTGCTCAACGTAGTACCGAGCGTTCGGAAGGTGATTGGGACGCTTATGACGATGACCAAGACGACTGCCACGACTATTACTCCGACCATGGTGACAACGACGGTTCGCCAGGTGATAATGACCGACACCTTGCTGCAGCTAACGAAGACGAGCGACGCGCAGCAGCTGAAGGCACGTACGCACGCGCAGACACTCGTCAGCCCCGCGGGAACTTCTCCGATCGCGACCGAGCCTTCAATCAAGACCGTCGAGGTGGTGACCGCGGCTTCAACCGAGACCGGCGAAGTGGCGACCGCGGTTTCAACCGCGATAATCGCCGTCCACAATACGGGCCATGCGCCGTTTGCGGTGGGAGTCACTCCGCTTACTGCTGCAACAAGCGATGCAAATTCTGCAAGCAGCTTCATGACGCGGGACAGTGTGAGCTCTTCCGCAGCTTCCAAGATCTTGCCAAATTCGTGCGCACCAAAGGCACGAAGGAAGAACTACATCCTGAGCTCAAGGCCGTCGTTCAAGAACGTCATTTACACTAGGCAGTCTCCAACTACAAATGGGTTGGTCCCTATAGGGCTGCCACAGTTAGCCGAGCCCTTGTTGGTAGCAGAGTGTATCTTTGCCTTCACGGGGGCAGGCAAATGGCCTGAAGAATATGTAACAAGTGTGAACGCGACGATATGTGAAAAGGAGAGGAGTCAAAGCCTCAGCGGAGGTATGAAAGAAGAAATGGAGTGTGCTGATGCCGATGGAAGCACCAGCGAGGATTCGTTTGATGTGGTTTCGAGTGCAGCTCGAGGCGAGTCCAAGGGTCACTCCAAGATGATGAAGCCGAACCCTGGCGAGAGACATGGATGGTGGTCGGCCAAGAAGTTTGACCGACGAATAAGAATGAGGGCTCTAGTGCAGGGCGCAGTGAACGACAAGCGTACGAGGATTCTCCTCGACACGGGGGCGAATGTTAGTGTCATCACCGACACTGTCGCCAGGAAGCTTCGACTCCGTGATGTTCCCGACCACGGTCGTCGAATCGATATACAAGGAATAAGTGAAGGCAAGGTTTCGACGACACGACGAGCGCGTGTTAAAATCACGCTCGGATGGGAGATGGCCTACGAGTTTGAGATGTGGCTTATGGCACATAGTGCTGGTGTTGATGTGGTGCTGGGCACGGACTTCATGATCCCGGCCGGCATTCGGCTGGATCTGTGCCATGGCGCTGCTCAACTACCCAACGAAGTGCGGATTCCGCTAGTCAAAACAAAACACATGCTGGATAGTGAAGATTACAGCTCTCACATCATGGCCGGGCCAACCGAGCCTTTGGCGATCCCAGAGCAAGAGTTGCGGGAATACTGACTACCAAGACGACAGATAGCGCTGGACACGCATAAACTATGGTTTCAGCGTACAGAGAGACTAATACCATCAGTACCGAGCTTTCGTCGTGGTCGGCCAGAGCGGGTCAAGCTAACCAACATCTCCGACAAAACGGTGTACTTTCCGGCACATCAACCCATCGCCATGCTGGTACAGCTGGCGATTTGCCGCGAGGCGACGGTTATGTGCGGTGGATTCACGGAAGTGCCGAGACTGGCAAGTACTTGCGTACGAGGGTTGTCGAGACCGCGAGTTGTTTCAGCAGGAGTGCGAGTTGTACGAGGAACGGCTTGCTGCCCAACCTCCGGCTGAGGAGCGACCAACCTATCCGGAACCCGCTGGGGTGATGGCGCGGCCTCCGGTGAACGCTTCTGGAGATCGTCTGGCGTGTGCTGAACGTTGCGAGTAGACCCTAGAAGAACGTGAGCGTGGCGGAGCCAGTACGACGCCTGGGGTGGCAACCGGGGACTCATTCATGGTCCAACTTTGCAGAGGTTCCTCGGTGGTCGGGACTACGGCTCGAGGTGGAGCCAATTCTACGAATGAAAGCTCGCCACGATGGGTACACGGACTCTTGAGTGTTTTGAAGGTGGTGACTGCAGTACCGAGTGTTCGTTTGAAGTCCGGGGTGGGTAACATGGCGTCAAGTACCGACATGGGTACACCCATAATCACCTGGGGGTGACGTAGAGACGTCGCCCCGGTGCCCCTGCGAAACTGCGAACGAAGACTCGGTAGTTGGATCAGAGGATGTTCCGGGAACAAGGGCGACACCGAACCAAGCACCGAGTGTTCAATCGAAGTCAAGCGTCAGCACGAATACAAGGGGAGACGCAGTGACCACGTTGGAAGAAACATCTGTTTCGGTGGCGCGGGTGTTGACGACGGAAGGAAACGAAGCCACGGACGATGCTAAGATGAATTACTACGAGCATCCACCTAATAAAATCGGTTTGGAAGACTATGCAAAGGAGTTGACGTTCCTTCCGGACTTCACCGAGGAGTCGAACACGACTATTGACTATGACTCGCCTAATGTACAGGACTCTCGGTTGTCGCTCGATCGACAAGAACGTCTGCTCGCGACGCTCAAGACTCATGAACACATCATGATCGCCGGAGGAAACGCGTTGCCACCACCAGCGTACGGTGTAGTGTGTGACATTGACACACAAGGGCACGCACCTATTAAACAGCGTGCTCTTCGTATACCGCTTCGCCACCTCGGCAAGCTGTATGAACTACTGAGAGCTCTGCTGAGAGCGGAACTGATCGTCTTCTCGGATAGTCCCTGGGCCTCGCCGATCGTGGTTGTGATGAAAAAAAACGGCCAGGCTATACGGTTGTGCATTGATTTCAAGATGGTGAACGCAATTTCCGCAATCATGAAATATGCGATGCCACTTGTTGACGACTTATTGACGGACCTGGAGTGTTACCTGTGGTTTTGTTCGTTGGACGCAGCAAGTGGCTTCTGGGCTATCATGATGACCCTACGAGCGCGTAAAGTGTCGGCCTTTGTTTGTGCACTCGGACACTTCGAGTGGCTGCGCATCCCTTTTGGGTTGAAGAACGCACCCATGATATACCAGCGTATGATCGACAACGCGCTGTGGGGGTTCGTTCAAGCTAAAGGCGGTATGTTTGAATGCTCGGTGTAGATGCGATTAGCCGAAGAAAAAGCCAAGGAACGTCATGCCGTCATGCGACTACGACCGAGGATTCGTTTCAAACCAAGTTCGCTGCAGATCGTGAAGCATCGATGAAAACAGACCCAGTCCTTCAACTGATCAACAGTCCCATAGCAGACATGTTCACAAACGGAAAGCATGAGGAATCTTCGTTGGTGCCTGTATTCGGTCGCCGGTCGTTCGTAGACGACATTTGTTTCGGTGGGGAGGATTTCGATAGCTGTTTAACGACGCTGGAACGACTTTTCGCGAGATTTGCACAGTGCCGGATCAGTATCAGTTTCGCCAAGAGCATATTCTGCCAGCCCAAGGTGGACTTTCTGTCCACGAGACATCGCCTGACGGTATCAGAGCAGATCCCAAGAAGCTTGCGGCTATCACCGAGCTTTCGTTTCCAACGAGCAAGCGCGGTAGAGCCAGTTTATCCAAGACTTCGCGGTCTACGATGCAGCGCTGTTTCAACTGAAGGAGGAATACTTTGGACCCGGTGGCGACCTTTCCGTTGCACGTCGTGCCTTCGAGGCTCTTCAAGCGAGAGTTGCCGAGGCCCCAATATTGAGGCACTTCGACCGGACGAAGGAAGTCCATGTGATGCTTTTCGCCAATGAGTGGGCGTTAAGTACGACACTGATGCAGGAACACGAGGACAAGCTATACCCCGTACGATTCCTCGGTCGGGTGCTCAAGGAGTCTGAAATGAACTACCATCCAGCCGAGAAGGAGGTCCTAGCCTTGTCATTGCTGCTTAAAACGTGTTATACACAGCTTGCCGGGAAGACGCTACATGTCTATACACGGTTTTCGACGCTCGAATGGATACACAAATCGAAGTCCCTGTTCGGCCGTGCCGTACAGTTTGCAGTAGTGCTGTCAATCTGGCATCTGAAGATATAATGTGTCAAGGAAAATGATGTTGCCTTTGCGCAACTACTCCAGTCTAGCATTACGAACTTTGTGAATTTGGAACAATCGCTTGCGCCTTTGGCCCCGCCGAACAAAGGCGGCTATGGTAGTTGTTCATGGGTACTCTGGAGCCTTCCGGAGTGGAAAATATTAATCGCTGCTAACGCTTACCTCCCGTCCACCACTGTCAATGTCGCTGAGTACACTGGGATGTTAAACGGAGTCAATGCAGCAATTACACACGGTGCCGAGGATTTGGTCATCGTGGGGGACTCAAGGCTCACGATACAGTAATTACTAGGGGTGATCGCTTGTCGGAAGGAACCAATGTTGGCGCTGCTAAATACTCATAAAGACCTCACGGCCAAGCTGCGAACAGTTAAGTACCTTCACGTAGTGAGGGAATACAACGCTGCCGCGGATTCACTGACCACCGAAGCTTTGGAGTCGAAAGTCAGCCGGGTGGTCCTTGCTGAATCTCGCAAGTCGGAGTTGGTTACTTCTCTGGCCCACTCCAAAATGACGATTACACATTTTGACCGATAACTTTGCAGCCAGGACTCGGCGGTGAACGAAAAGCACACCATATCAAAGCTCCGGATATAGCGCATGTGAACATATTGTTTTTGTTGTCTAGGCACCAGTTAAGCGGGAGCAATCTGCGTTTAAACCGGCTGCATTTCGTAGCCCGTTAGGTTTGTTATCAAGGTACGAACGGGAGATTTTCGACTGGGTACGAAGGCACGGACGGGTCGATGATTACCTCGAGGCAGATGAAGGACCTGCGAGCTGTGACCGCCTCCAAGCACCACTGCATGTACTGGCTTTGGTACATATTACGGAGCCGGTCCGCGCGGTTATCACGCTCCCGGACGTAGGCCTTTGACAGAGCCCTCTTTTGCTTGAGGAGCTCTCGGTCACAGTTGGGATCCTTTGCTTCATCATCGAAGCCCCTCTCAACAGCAGCAGCGAGTATCCAGAAGTAACGCTCCCACAAGGCGTAGCCGAGGTCTGGGTTGGGACCCTGGCTGTGAAAATGCGCCCAGAGTATACGGAAGCGCGTCTCACGCGAAGCTCGTCGAGAAGCCGGAGCGTTCGGGTCAAAGCCCTCCATGCTGAAGAATATCGGCTCCTCGGGAAGAGAAGCACGAACGACTTGCCACGGATGATCAGGATGTGAGAAATCGCAGAAAGCCCTGAGATCCTCAAGCGTCATGTGAATGACGCCACCACCAGGAGTCGGCTCCGGTAGGATCGTACTTAACATACGATCGAAACACTTCTTCACTCCTGAGTCGGAGAACGGCATGTTCAAGAACGGCTGAATCCACGGTGGAAAGCTCGCTGAGGGTAGGATGGCTGGAAAAGACCTTGAACAACCTGGTGGCTCATCGGTAAAGGCACCGGCGGAGACGGGTCTCCGCGGCGAGCTTGTGACGTATAAGTCGCCACTATCGCCCGACCAGGACCGGCATCCTGCGGAAGCGATGACGCACGAGCGCGAGCGGATCCTGGAGGAGGCAAGTGACGACGAGGAGACGGTGGTTGCGGTGAAGTCGAACGTGGGGGCGTTGGAGGTCTTGGCATCGGCAACGATCCTTCATCTCCACCGGAGCCATGAGAACCAGATGGTGAACCATCGCCACCTGGGGCACCCGTTGACGCCAAGGTGGAAGAAGCTCCAGCGCCAGAAACTGAACTTGAATGCTCGGTAGGGGGCGAAACATATTCATCATCATCCGGACCACGTGTGGGGAAGTCGAACGAGGATTCCTCTCCACGTGAGTTGCCTCCAGCTTCCTCTCGATCCTGATCACCATCGTCATCAACCTCTATAGGTGTACCCGATGGTGTAGGAGGTGGAACTGGGGAATGTTTTGGAAGCAGTACGAGAGCTCGAACCTTCGGCAGCAGTGGATTGATCATCGTCTGGAGGCGAGCGATAAGGAGACGTCACGCCCGGAGGTCTGTGAGCGGAATAGGGGTGTGCATTGTCCGAGTCATCATCATCCGAGCCAAACAGAAGATGATGCTCCAACTCGCCCTTTTCATCATCCGGCTTGGCAGGTGGCACGTCCTTACCCGTCAATGAAGGGTCGGTGGTAGGCGTAGGAACTTCAGGAGCAACTTCTTTACGAGAGGAAGAGGCATCGCGACTTCGTGAGCTTTTCTTCGGACTGGTCGACCCTGGAGAAGTTTGCTCAGGACAACTGGACATCTCGATGTCACCTGTGAGATCGACAAGGGGCCGAGGTGGATCATCTTTGGACGTAGAAGAAGACGCTGGAACGGACAAAGGTGGTGGCGATGACGCTGGAGAAGCACGCTTGCGTGACACAGACCGCGAACGAGACTTCGGACTGGGGACTTGGTGGAAGACGGAGAACGAAACGTGTCCGTGAACGAGGTCTCGTTCGGCGTGGACTCTTGCGAGACGGCAAAGGAGCTGACGATTGAGACCGGGAGCGAGTCTTTTGGCGTTTGGTCTTCTTCCAAGCCTTGGGCTTGAACAAGGACCTACGACCAGATTTTGGGCTGGTGGACTCAGTAGCCGGAATGTCGCCAAGACCAGCTGCTGACATAGCGGCACTGGCTTTATCCGTCGGATTTGGAGCCTTATCTTCAAGATCGGAATCGTCATCATAATCATCGTCTGAGCCCTTTCCTCCTGGTCGGAGACGCTTATGAGGCTTTCCGTGAGCAACTTGATGATCCGCCTTAGCTAACGCGGCAGGAAGAGCCTGTGGATTGGAAAACGCCGCGGCCTCGGTTTGGATACGCTGGAGAGCGACAAGAGTGTCCTGGTCAAGGTCTAGCGCGTCGAGATCCAGCTCACCAGCAGTGATACCTGACAGATGGCATCACGAACGGACGGTAAGGATGAAAACATCAGCTGTGGTATCAGTAGTCGACAACGTACCTTCCACGGCTATAACCAACACATCAGGATCCATACCAGCGAGACTCACGTGGCTACGAAAGAGCGGTTGACCCGGAGAAGATGCGAATTCCGCTTCTGAAGGTCTTCAAGTAAAGTCGTGGAATCGGCGACAAGTTTACTTTTCGATGCTCGAATCAAGAGGGCATACAGTTGGCGGGTTTGATCGGTGTCAGCAGCGGTCGCGGCCTTGAACGTCTCACGCTCCAATTCCAGTTGTTTTAAGATTCGTGATAGCTTGGTCTCTCTCGCTGACTTCGGCTTTCAGTAGGCGCAGGTCCTCAGTATGAGTTGTTGTCGAATCCTTGGTCTTGGCGACAAGCCCGGCGAGACGGATGTTGCCGGTCTTCAGTCGCTTGTTCTCAGCCTCAAGAGTCGTCTGGGTAGAGACTGAGACCTTGAGGAGTTGCTCCGCGGACTCACGAGCGAGCATGTCTGGGACAACAGCGCGCCTGGCAGCGGCCGCATCAGCCTGAGCAGCACGAAGCTGAGTCTCGAGTTCGGCAACTTGACGGGGAAGATCCGGTAGTGCCTCAGGAAGAGGACGAACGGCGGTGAGGACTTCGTCGAAGCCAACCGCGGCTTCAAGGCGACGCTGAGCGGTGATGTCAGTGCAGAGGAGGTGAAATGCCAAGCTGAACTTGGTGACGAGCGAGAGCAGTTCGGAACGGGGCATAGACGTCAGCATCTGATCCACCGACGTCGGAACTCTCGGCGAGCATGGCGCGCATCGAAGCCTCGGTGATAGGTGGAGAAGCATCCACAGGTGAAGGCGGTGCTGGAGGCGGGTCTACCGGAGGATCAACAACGATTGGAGATGGAGGACCTGCCTTCGAAGGCTCGGGCAACGGTGAAGCTGGAGGCATCGGCACCGGAGGATCTGGTAGCGTGGTCGGCCCGACTTGTGGATAGTGCGGGGCGTCTGAACGGTCGGTGTCGCCCTATCGAGATGCGCAACGATGGATATAGGGTGATAAGCGCGGAGACGGCGATTGGTGTTGAAGATTGGACAACTTACCTCCAGCCGCTCATGTTCCCTATGGTGTCGCAGCATTAACGCCTTGAACGCCCTGCCAATGGCCCGATTCAAAGACCCTTTCGCCATGGTGGTATCCGGGTGGGAAATTGAATAGTGAAGCAGTGTCACAACGGACACCAGGGCCGTGGCTTCCATTGTGACAGGGGCAGTTGTGGTGTAGTGTTTTCGCGGGAATCACCCAGGACCATCCGATAGGAGGGGCATGACCAAGTTCAAGGAGTTCGAGCTACGAACACTCGGTCATGGGACTTTGAGGTGCAAGAGACTCAGGGGGGTCACTACCGAGCCTTCTTTCGTGCTCCATTATGGCCACGATGCCGCCCAAGTCAGGTGGTCACTATTGGTAAGTTGGATTCGCATTCAGCGGACAAGAACTGACGGATCACGGTACGAAGCCTCGGTGGCCGTTGGGAGCGACTCTTGCGAAGGCATGGCACCTGTTTGAACGCTCGGTGGCGGTTGGAGAAGCATCGCAGGCACTCGAAGAGTCGCAAAACATGCGAAGTGATCCATAACGGATCGTAGTTCACTTGGTATTTGTGTACTTGATTAGGATTGTATATTAGGACATGGCCCGAAAGGGCATCACAATTACAGAACATAATTTCCACTCAAGCACACAGAGCGAGGTCCGGCTTCAAGGTAAGCGTCTGGTCAAGCTTGCGTGAGTGTGTTATGCCTGTCGGTGGACTCGAAGCTTACTAGCGAGGGTTCATCCGGCAAGGCCAAGAGACTGTGTGTGTATTGGCCGATTAGTATCGGAAGGTTTCGTGACGGCTATATCTTGCCTATTTGCACGGTTGGGAGTGCTCGTACTGCCTCCCATATATTCTTCCTACCGAGTGTTGAACACTCGGTGCCCTCGTAAAAGGCTTACCTGTGCCTGGTACCCCTCCGCTGTTGGGACCACGAGGTTTCATAACACCTGCTAGCTTTGCTCCTGCTAGTAGCGTGTTCTCATTTTCACTGGTCGGCCTATATAGGTAGTTCGTAAGGTCCAGTCTGTCCCGGTGCAAGCGCAGAACTGAGATCTTCAGGTCCGCCCGAACGATCGTTTGCCGTTCTGGTAGACGTATTGTTGTGGGGGCATTCTAACTACACTAGTAGCTAGAGTTCACGTGAGATTTCCAATACCACAACGGTGTCTCTATGCTACAATCACATGGAATGGGGTGAAGATGCCCTAAAAGTGTTTTTCGCCCATATAAAAAACGACCAGCACGGTACGCGGCTCAGAGACCCTCGGCACATATACGCAAACCCGTTGATGCTCGAGATTTGCCCAATTCTTGCTCTCGGTGCGTACCATGGATAATATTATATAAAAAATGTTTTTGTAGCTGTGGCAGCATTTGGGTATCCATGTAGGCTTATACTGGTTGGCATATGGAGTCGATTCAACCGCAACTCAAGTATTCCCCGGAAACGATCGGTATGACCGCTTCCGCAAAGCGCTTCGTCGGTCACTCAAGAGCACTAGTATGACAAATGAGTTAGAGCGCCGCGGAACAAACTGTGATGATATCGGCACCCATTCAATGAGAAAAGGTGCTGCTTACGTATTGCTCGTCTGGCTCAACGGCATGTCCACCTGCAATCGCTGTTCATTTACGGGCTGGGTGGGCCCTTGGCGGTGTTCATGATCGATACTTGAGGCACGACTCGGTAGGAGATATGTTCGTCGGCCGTACAGTATCGGGGTTACCTATCCTCAATGCTGGTTTTGCAACTTTACCACCAAGATTTCAAGGAGGTGGTGACCAAGTGGAGGTTGTTAAACGAATTGGCTTTCGCCAACTACCTCAATGCGCTTCTCTAATTGGCGAATTTGCGTTGGCATCTATTGTCTACCATTACGATTACTTGAAGGAGAATCTATCAGAAGCCCACCCCGTTTTTCAATCGCCTTTAATGAGGGATGAACAAATTATACAAGAGCTAAAAGCGTTCATCAAATGTGGCGCACCCAATGGAGATGACAATATTTCCGCCACTGGTATACCACCCCACGTCGTCTTACTGTCTGAATTTCGATCACTAAGAGGTATGGTCGAAAACCAACGAGCAAAGCAGCAGAACGTAGTCCGCGACGTAGTTGCCGGAGTTCGTTTAGCTTTTGATAGTGTAGCAGACTCCCGAGGTGCACCAAATTGTACCCGAATTGCAGCAACAGTACTTGACTGCCTTCACAGGGAGGATTACCCGCGTCAGCAACCGGAGCCAGACGACAATGACGAGTCTGGCGCAGCCGCAGACACAACAGCGGCCACCAATCCGTCCAGCAACAACTTTTCGTTGTACACCTGGGGTGGAGGCTTCCACGCCTTTCCCGAAGATGTTGCACTCCCTGAAGGCACAACCGAGCAAGCATGGGTGTTTTGGTGCTGCGGAGATCCATCAATATCCCTACCACCGTTTCGCAGGCTAAAGAGTACCGATCTCAGAGAATCTAAGCAGAAAAGCGACTATCAGATCTCAAATTCTTAATGGGAATGGTCGAGCAGCGACACTTAATATCGACACGAAGGCACTTACCACAGAATAAGCTGTAGTTGCTTTTCGGCAATGTGAAGATGTCTTGACGGCTCCTTACGTGACACCAAGCGCACGCAAACGGCGAAGTAGTCAGTTGGTATGGCAAACGGTGACTTCTATCATGCGTAAGAAGTTGAGGACAGCAAGTCAGCCACAATAACAGACTTGACAACCGTTCTACATCGCCATTGTAGTCCTTAATCGCGTATGCTTGTTGGAGACACTGAAAGCCGACGATGCTAACTGTGAGACTTGTCGTGTAATCACTCCAATATCTTATGTGTACCCCATCAATGTAACCCCACCCGGTAAAACGTGATACCCGTCTGGTAAATTCTGCCCACAAGTAAGTTGAAAAGGTGTATCTACCGCCAGGATGGCGACTGAAAGTGTAACGGGGTACAAGCCCCAAGTGTACCCAGGTTACATGAAGAGTAACTAGGTTACTCTTCGGAAGGACTGGTACCTGGTACCAGTGGCTCCAGGAGCCAACCATTGGATAATTACATAGCTTCACTATAGGTGACTTATAGTTTGTATTAGCTCAAGCCTAACCTTACCTATAAATACATTCAGTCTTAAACGTACCTTTAACTGGTTGCTTCGTCCTCTCAGACCAGGGACACGTGAACTGCCGTTCAATTAGAGTTTGTATACTCTCGGAAGCTCTTACTTCCTCAAGCGCAAGGTGCTGTGTGACCCCGTCACACTTGGTAGCACTTGTAGTCAATTCACGCCAACGCGGGAAGACTACCTGAACCTCTGAGGTTCTGTCACAATGGACCGGACCAACTTTCCTCACCTGAACGACTCGCAGTTCGAGTCTGTTCGGAAGATGGCAGGCATCTTCGGGATGGAGGCCTTGCAGAGCCTGGTGGCGTCAGCACCGGCCGAGCAGGTCGAACGTGTCAATGCGTTTGACACTTATGGGCAAGGGCTCATCGCGCACGTGCGGGGAAACCTGCAGGCGCTGGCGGCTGAAGGGAAGCCGCCTCACCCGAAGCCATTGCGGCTAAAGGTGAGCCCGTACGAAGGGAAGGAAGGTGAGAACCTTCACTTCTGGGTTCGAGAGTCGGAGCTCGCGATGGACGCGGCTCTGATCTTGACCGAGCAACTTCGCGTTGCTTTCGCGCTCTCCAACCTTAGCGGTCGTGCCAAGAGTTGGGCGTACACGCGGTAGGCGACCTCGCCTGGATGTTTCACATCCTGGGCTCAGCTGTGCGAACAGCTTCGAGCCGCGTTCCTCCCGGCGAACTACGAGTACCGGCAGCGCTCGCGCTTCCTCTCATGCAAACAAGGACAGCGTGAGCTGCACGCGTACATCCAAGAGATGCGGGAGCTCACGGCATCCCTAGTGGGCAACCCACTCAATGAACACATCAAGGTGACGGTGTTCATGGACGGCCTTCGAGTGGGCCCTGCGCGCACTCAGCTGTTCCGGGTGCACTCAAGCACCTTCGAAGAGGCGATCCAAGTCGCTCTTCAAGAAGAGTACAGCCATCGCCAGGCGCGTACACCGGCCTCAGCGTGGCCTGGGAATTCATCGCTGAATCCCAGCCGTGCAAGCCCCAGCGGACCAGTCCCCATCGAACTCGGTTCCGCCGAACAGCACGACATTCGCTGTTTCGGCTGCGAGAAGCTGGGCCACTTCAAGCGAGACTGCCCCGCGGTGAGACACCTCAGACGGTTCAACCCCAAGCCTGTTCTGAAGGGGTGCTGGCAAAAGCCACGATCCCGAGGCCAGGGAAACGCCGGAAACCAGTAGGGGCGGGGCGCCCTACTGGGGAAGATCTAAGTCTTCGTGAGCGGTACGCAGGTGGTGCGAACCACGGGGACTTAGCCCCTGAGAGTCTACACACTCTCGAATCGGCGAAGGGCAGCGATGGGCTGCTTGTAGTACACGGGCGTGTACGGGGATACGATCATCCCTTTAGAATCTTGATCGACTCTGGGGCGTCGAAGAACTTCGCACGCCGCCGGACGGTTGCTCGTAACAGCAACAAGTTGGCCGATGCTTTGAGAGAAAGCAAAGGCAACGGGGCCGTGTCAGTGCGACTGGCCGACGGGAACAAGGTTACTGTTCCCAACATCCAGATGGATCTGGCTGTCAAGTTCGAAGACTTCGACAGACCAGAACAGCTCACTGTTCTCGACATAGATCCATACGATTTGATCCTGGGCATGCCCTGGCTCGAGAAACACGAGCCGTGGATCGACTGGCGAGGCAAGGCCATTGGTGCCAGCCGCCCTGCAGTGACCGACAAAGCATTGGTGAGTCGTGTTCCCACCTCTGTCAGGACCTGGGGCGCCCGCAAGGGCCGCCAAGGTACCGAAGCATCCAGCGGATACCTGGGAGTCGTCGACGTAAATGACGACTCCGAGGACGCTTCGAAGGTGGCGACGCAGACAGACGTCGGCCTAGTGGGTAACACAGTTCCACACGAGGTCGCCCAGACCATAACTAAAGAGGAATACGAGGGGTGCGCTTCCTGTGTGGGTAACATAGTTCCACACGAGGCCTCGAGTGCCTCAGATGTCCGGATCACGACATCCCCAGACGTGGGTAACGAAGTACCACGTCACGGTCGCTGTCGACGCCGCCGCCGCAAGTCAAGTCTGAACCACGCTCAGACTGGAGTCGTGCACAACGACTCGGAGTCCAGGGCCCGGGCTCCTTCGACACCGTCGGTGGAAGAGTGTTATCACATCTTCGATGGCGAGACCGGTTTACTCGTCAAGGCATCTGGTGTCCACTTGGAACCGTTACCAGAGGTTGCAGAGATACTGAACCTCGAGGAAATGACGACAGAGTCTTTCCTGGCCTACCTCAAGGCTGGAGAGATTGCCGAGATGGTTCTCATTAAACACGAGACCTCTCAGGAAGAGTTGAACTCCTCCTCTGTCTTGGACGAAGACTTCCTCGAGGAGTTGAGTAAGCAGCGTCAATCGCGCTTGGGTTCTGAGATTCTTAAGAGCCCCAAGGATCCGGTGTACCGTTTGGTGTCGGAGTATGCGGACGTGGTGACCAAGAACCCCCCCCGACCCAACTCCCACCAGATCGTGGAGTACAGCACGAGATTGATCTCGTGCCTGGCACAAAGTACTGTGTCACAAGGCAGTGGTCTCTACCTCGCGAACAGTGCGAGGTGATTGATGCCTTCTTCGCTGCGAAGGCGAGGGCGGGCATGGTGCGGGAGTCGAAGTCCCCGCACTCGACGCCGACCTTCTGTGTTCGAAAACTGAACGGGAAGTGGCGTCTACTTCACGCTTACAACAAGCTGAACAACGCGACGGTGCCGGTCCAGACACCAATCCCACGAAAGGATGTGTTGTTGAACAACATGGCCGGGTGCGTACTGTACAGTGCGCTGGATTTGGTAGGCGGATACTACCAGATCCTGATGCGCGAGAGCGACATCCCGCTCACCGCGGTGAGCACTCCAAGCGGCATGCTTTGGAAGTGGCTCGTCATGCCGCAGGGCCTGTCTAACGCCCCAGCGACATTCAATCGCTTGGATACGCAGCTGTTCCGACCGCTGCGTGCCTTCGTACAGGCGTACTTCGACGACATCTTCGTCCATAGCCGTGCCGAGGGAGGCAAGACGGCCATGGAGATGCATCTGGGGCACCTCCGTCGAGTGTTGGACGTGATGAGAGCGAACAAGCTCTACGCCAACATCGACAAATGCGTCTTCGCGTCACCAGAGATCGAGGTTCTCGGTTGCTTCGTCAGCAACGTGGGCGTTCGGACTGACCCAGACAAGGTCAGGGCCAATGCAGCCTGGCCGACGCCCCAGATCCCAGAAGGATCTCAGGAAGTGGTTGGGCTTGGCCAACTACTTCCACAATTATAGCGCAGGGTACGCGGGTCTCGCAAAACCCTTGTCAGACCTCCTGAAGAAGAACGTCGACTGGCGCTGGGAGCAGACGCACCAGGACGCCTTTGACAGCGTCAAGGCCAGCCTTCATGAGGCGTCGGTCCTGGTCTTGCCGGACGAGACGAAGCCGTTCAGCGTCGTCTGTGACGCTTCCGATTATGCGATCGGTTGCGCATTGCTGCTGAACGATGCAGACGGCCATGAACGAGTCATCTCGTTCCAGTCCAGGCAGCTTAAGGCCGCCGAACGGATCTATCCAGTTCACGACAAGGAGCTCCTTGCCATGAAGTATGCCCTCGTCAAGTTTCGGGTTCATCTTCTGGGCTCAAGGTCCTTTGTGATCTACACAGACCACGCATCCTTGAGGACGGAGATTAATTCGCCTCACCTCTCCCAACGGATGGCGAGGTGGCTGTCTTTCTTCGCGGAGTACAACTTCCGCGTTGAGTACAAACCGGGCAAGCTCAACGTGCTTGCCGACGACCTGTCTCAGCGTCCGGACTACGAGTTGGCCCACTTCACACGGGTGACAACGGATCTTTATGATCGGATACGCATGGCGTATCGAGACGATGAGGCTATCGCGCCTATCGTCAAGTTCCTGGCAGCAGGAACGGACGCAAAGTCGGACTGGCTTTCGCCGCGGCAGCGTTCCCGGCTCCACCGATATGAGTTGGTGGATGGCCTCCTCTATTACCGGGTGAAGCCTGGTGAGCCTCCACGGGTGGTCGTACCCAACGACGAGGATCTAAAGTTTGACATCCTCGTGGAGGCAAACGACGCGCCCTCCAGTGGCCACTTGGGCCGTGAGAAGTCCTTCCTGTCGGTTTCTCAGACCTTCTGGTGGACCCACAAGTACAAGTAGGTCGCCAAGTATGTGAAGACATGTGAAAGATGTCAGCGGGTGAAACCCACAGGGCACGCTTCGGCTCCGTTTCAGAGCTGCCCGTACCTGCTGACTGTGGGAATTCGATGAGTCTTGACTTCATCTTTGGACTTCCCGCCGACGGACACGGCAACACCGGGATCGTGGTGTTCGTATGTCGGCTGAGCAAGATGGTACACCTTGCTCCGGTGCCCGTTACGGTCACAGGCGAACAGACCGCACGGCTGTTCGTCGATGGCGTGTTCCGCTACCACAGTCTGCCCGAGACCATCGTCTCTGACCGAGACCCGCGGTTTCCGCTGCGTTCTGGAAAACGCTGTTCCCTTTGCTTGGAACTCGTCTACAGATGTCCACTGCCGACCACCCGCAGACGGACGGCCAGACGGAGCGCGTCAATCGGGTGCTCGAGGGCACTCTGCGCAGCGTCTGCGCCGGAGCTCCACGTACGTGGTCGTCACAGCTCCCAGTTGTTAAGTTTGCGCTCAACAACGCGGTGCACGCATCCACGGGGGTTCACGCCGTTCTACTTGAACGGCTTCCGCCACCCCAGAGCGCCTCTCACTCTTTGAGGAGACGCCACGTCCTCTATTTTAAGTGGGGGAGAGGCTCGTAAAGCCCTTTCCTCTCAGGTCTCAGATGTGAGACCGGTTTCTCTGCGGAAACAAGTGGAGTCAATTATGGACACCAAGCGGATTGTGATCAGCAGGGTCCGCGATGCAATGGCAGCGGCCCAGGGCAGACAGAAGGAGTACTCGGACAAACATGGAAGAGGAAACTTAAATGTGTTTAAAGTGGGTGAATTTCTGCTACTTGACACTAGAAACCTACCGCTAGACACCGTCAGCTCTGTCGGCAGTAACCAGTTGAAGCACCGCTTCATCGGACCGTTCGCGGTCCTGGCCAGACACGGTGCGTGGCACAATATCGACCTACCAAAGTCAATGACGACGCACCCGACGTTCTACGTTGGACGTCTTAAGCGGTACCATGATGCGCAGGGGGTTGTTGACTCGCAGACCCACCTTGGCCCAGCCCCTCGAAGCGAAAATCCGGCCTCAGACGCCGACGGGCGCGCAGGAGCGTGCGCCCAAGTCTGGCGCTGGACAGCAAGGCTGCGAACGAGATCGTTCGCCGGAGGAGCCCCGTACGAACGGACCCCAGGGGGCATACACCGAGTACACCGGGTACGCATCATACGCGTACGGCTGGGAGTGCTCCAAAGGCGGCTCCGGACGTTGTTGTGCGTACTCAACACGTCGGATCAAGCGGTAGGCCTCCTCAAGATCAGACGAGAGGGCCCGGCGGTCGACCCGCGCATGGAGGTCCGCTACCTCCCGGCCCAACCGGTCCAGACGGTCCTCAAGTCGAGCAAGGACCCTCGGTTCCCGGCCTGGGCGGCAGCATCACCGCCAGTCCCAAGGCCAAGTGCAATCTCAAGCACGAGGACGCGTTGACGGAGGAGGTCAACCTCAGGTCCCTGCGTCGGACCCCCGGGTGGAGCACTCGAGCGAGAGAAGCTCCCCGGAGGCGCCTCATACTCGTACGTACGAGGGCACCTCCGCCCCTCCTTGACCGAAACGGAGAGGTCCACTACCACGTGGAGCGGGTACTCCAGGAGCGGCGGCAGCGCGGTAAGCGCCAGCTCCTTGTGAAGTGGAGGGGTTATCCCACTCCGAGAACTCGTGGGAGCCCATTGAACGGCTCCAGGCTGACTGCCCAAAGGCTGTAGCGATCTGGGAACAGAAGCGGCGGCAGCTTCGTAAAGTAGTCCGGGGCTTCTTGCCCGAGCGGGGTACGGACGTTAACGACACTCCGTACCCGCGCTCATCACGAGCGCTGGAAGCCGCGCGCTTCTGGATATCCCTTGGCAGCTGCCGCTTGCTGACCAAGTGGACAAACCGAATGCGAAGATCGCGCTGGTCCAGGGTTTTGGACAGCAGCTGATCTTCTTGGAGTTCCCGTAACTCCTTGGGTTAGTACTTGAGAGTCTCAACCCACGCCCAGAACATGTCCTCGCATGACCTCCAGCTCGGACAGTTCTCGGGAAGAACCCAGGGGTAGCCCCATACAGGGTAGAGACCACCCCAGTTCTCGGGCTTCTTACGACAAGTTGTGAAGTCATTCAGAGGGATCTGGTGCTGGCGCTGCGCGAGAAGCACGCGCCGGGCCGCCTCCAAGTTGTCGGTGAACAACTGTTCCTTTTGGACCAGGGCGCGTTCGTAAGCGCCCTTGGAAGTGTGGCAACCGATAAGCCCACGAGGAGGAGTGAGTTTCTCCAAGAAGAGGTCGGCTCCAAAGCTCGTCTCGGGAGGCCAATAACCTCTCGGGTTGATGGAAGCTCCGTGACCGACAGGTGTAGCCACCGGACCCCCCCCCCCCCCCCCCCACGCATACGCTGGGCAGCTTGGAAGTCCTCCTGCTGCTGGTCGAGATCGTTCGTGATCTCCCGGGGCTCGTCGATGGCATCCTCCTCCTCTTCATCCGAGGAGCCGAAGAGATCGTGGTAATGATCACGAGTCTCCTTCTCTTCGCGAAGCGAAGACTTCGAAGCCATGCGCTTCTTGGAGTGCTTCGCCTCTTCGGTTGCGGCTTTAGCAGCGGAGCACGCTCAAGACCCTCGGCAAGCGAGAGGTTCTTCGGAAGTTTATCTCCCTCGTCGCCGCCAGCATAGGGCGAGCCCTTGGCCTCGTCGGCAGGGCTCTCAGAGCGCTCAGGCGTCTTTGAACCGTGATCATCGTGATCACTACGTGCGAGTGTACGCTGTCGTCGTCGTGCTCGCTGGGCACTGGAGTGTGCCCTCCCTCGGAGCTCCCAGATACGCTGTGGAGGCTCCTGGCCTTAGCCTCGTCCTCAGTACCCGGACTGAGCTCACGGTATGTGAAGCGCGGGTTCGGACGGGTGTCAGGCGGCACCGAAGGCAGCCGACTGCGGCGTGATCTTGCGCGTTTGCTCGCAGCCGTGTTGCCAGACGAATCAATCGCCTCGGAGACCACCTTAGTAGCCTCCTTGAGTGCAGAGTCTTTGCCGCGAGGCTTAGAGCTCTTGGCTTTCGCCTTCCCAGCAGCAGCCTCGGCGTGTGCTTTCGCGTCGCCTTTCGCAGAGGCACGAGGCATGCCAGAGGTCGAAGTGGAGACCGTGAGGAAGAGCGCGTTTGCTGCTCGAGGCTCCAACTGTGGAATGAGCCACCACCGCGTTCTCGCAGCTTGTCGATACCTTTCGACTTTGAGAACGAGAGTTTGTGACTCACTATCCCTCATTCTGATTGGTCGGTAAACCGAACCTAAGTGGGGGAGGATGTAACGGGGTACAAGCCCCAAGTGTACCCAGGTTACATGAAGAGTAACTAGGTTACTCCTGGTACCTGGTACCAGTGGCTCCAGACGCCAACCATTGAATTGTGAGGAGAAATTGTAAGATCAGGATACTATGTTGGGTTACTATTGTTCTATTGGTCAAAATTACAAGTTAATTTGAACACCAAAGCAGCTCAAGGCGGATCGGACGCCAAGGCGGAGGCACTACCGAGATGGTACGTGAAGCTCAACATGATTGACATGATTTTAGGAGCGAGGCTAATTATGTATATGTGTTATGGCACTGACAACGTATATGTGCAGCTTCTGTCCAAATAGTGTCTCTCGACGACTAGCTCGATGACAGCGTCATGGTGAAAGCTGCACTCCTCGCGTTCCTGGTCCCCGCATGTACAGTAGTTGTCGCCGTGGTGCGCGTGCCATTCACATCAGCGTTAACGTCGCGATGAGTGACATCAAGGTGATCGACAGGCACTACTCCCTAACATGGCCACCACATGACGGTCAGTGGCACCCATAACTTTCGTGATAGACGATCACGGAAGCTATCGCATTTTACGCCTATCACTGATAGTCGTAAAATGCGATACTAGCGTGCGGTTTTCGATAGTGCTAGTTCCGACCTACATGTATATCAACGCTGCTACAGCCGGAACTGGAGCGTAACAAGTTTTTGCTGTTTGAATGCACTTTTCTATTCTGTTCAACGTGGCAATGACAACTATGGCCAACATGACACCGTGGTGCTTCATATCGCGTTCCAAGAACCCGAGCGTACCGGTATGGTCCGGGATACTTTACAGAGACACCGCGGTCCTTTATCTCGTCGTGCGTAAAATAACCACGACAAAGAACCCAATCGTACTGTCGGTAGCAATTTAGAAGCCGATGTACTTTAGTACAGGAATCGAATGAACTATAATACAAACGTGGATCTCTACGTACTTCACAATAGTGCCGATCATTAAGTAGTTAGCCGGTCGACATGTACATGCATCAGATAGACCACCAGCGGCCCGCTGGTGGTCTACCTGGTCTACTGCTCGCCGCGGTGCGCGTAGCGAGTAGATGCTGCAGAGCGCCATAATTTTGGCCAACGGAGGCAGCCATCTGGTCGTAAGAATCGAGTCTTACGAATTCGGGCACAATTTCGGTTGATGATCTCTGAATGATGTGTATCACACAAAAAACCGGAAATCATTTCACGAATGATTGAAATCGTAGCGAGATTTTCTTACGCTACTCTTGAAATGACTATGTGTGTCTTACGTTTTTACGTGAATGTACAAGCTCTGTTTTTTCGAAACATAAACTACTGTAGTCACTTCTACGAAGGAACTGCCGCTGGGAAACGATAAACTTCGTCCCACCGAAATGTTGGTAGGTCGGGCAAAAGATGATAATTGTGCTACTGTAAGAGGTGTAGACGTGCGCAGCGAAGCTGAACCCGGCATCTCCGTCAAATGATATATACACGGGACTAAAAGGCAGGCGTTTGAAGTGCTATCTGATGCGGACATGATAAACAAATTGAACACTGAAGATGAAAAGCGTACTGACAGCGAAATTATGCTTTGTTTCTCTAGAAGCTATGTGAGCGTGTAGCTACAAAGCACCAGTACGTTAATTAGACGATACACCACCACGTAATATCATAATGTCGATTATTAGGAACAACTTACTCGATCCACTCTGCAGCACTAAGTCACGTCAGCAGAATGCCTTACGATATCCTGCGCCACTTCTTTTTGGCGAGCATACTACATTCATATACCGAATACCCGCTTGCTCGACTAACGACATTGTTGTCCTCCCACGAGTGTCATTACATGTACATGTAGACCGATATTTCTTTGATACGATTAATCCCCCTTTTTCTGAATTTGGGTACCTCGAGCTCCCTAAGCTCGAGCTCCGTAGATTTCCCCCTTATTACCGGTGGAGATGCTCTAAGAGCATAAGCACAGATCTTCGACCTGTGAACTGTAATTTATGTGGTCCAGTTTAGTTGGATGAAACCTGAAAAGGTAGGCGTTGGTATCCGAGACGACGCTTAAACGTGATCATAGCAGCAATAAGCGCCCCCGCAACGACAACAATGAAGGCAGATGAGAAGTTGAAGTATCCCGCCGAGTGAGCAACAGACCTGTCCGCAGCAAGCTCGAATTTGTCCCAGCCGTCCAGACACTTCGTAGTGGCAACTTTGTGGAACAACTTAGCCGCTGGGCGAGGAATACGCTCCAGATCTGTCAATTTCGGCTTCTCAAAATTTGGCGAACCGGTCTCCTCAGTAAAGTTGACGTAGTAGAGACCGAATCGCGGGCCGTATGATCCCCACTCGTAGTTGTCCAGGAACGACCACGCCGTGTAGCCGATTACAGGGATTTTCTCCTCCACAACGGCCTTGTGTACCTGATCGACGAACGCCTTGTAGTAACGGAGTTGGTCCCAGTTCTCCACCTCCTCGTTTCCGCAACATCCGTTCTCCGTCAATAGGATGTCGACGGTCGGGTCATGCGAATGCAGGTAGCGGATCATGTCCAGGTATCCGGGCGGGTAGCCAGTGTAGCGACCACAGTAATTGTTACCGAACTTGTCCGGTCGAGGCTGCATTGTACCTGGCATCATGTGGTCCTCATCGACTCCCTTGTCAGTCTCCCAACCAGCAGTAAGCGACGAACACGGCGTCACAGAAGCCTTCGAGTCGCAGTCCGTGACCACCTTGGAGTAATAATGGTTCATCATTAGGATATCGTATGAACCCTTGAGCAAAGCGGACTCCTCCGCGGTGAACTTGGGGAGACGGTCGCCGGCACGCTCGCGCATGACCGCAGGGTAGTCACCGGTGACGATCGGTTCGAGGAACCAGCCGAAGTCAAAGTCAAGAGCACGCTTTGCAGCAGCGACATCTCGGGCGTTGTTTGGATCGAGTGGGTAGATGTACGCGGATACCAGCACGATTCCGATGCGATGGACTCCAGTCTTTGCGCTTCTCTATTTCCTGGTCACGTGAAATGACTTGGGATCGAGAGACCCGTCAAATGCGTCCCAACCCGGAAGGTATCGCGTTCTACCACGCGTTGATCGACGCCATGAACACCAGGGGTATCGTTCCGATCCTGACGATTTACCACTGGGACTTACCGTCCGCTTTGATGCACGAGCTCACTCCGAATGGCTGGCTCAGCCCCGAGATCGTGGACCACTATGTTGAATACGCGACACTGATGTTTCAGGAGTACGGCCACAAGGTCGACTACTGAACGACCTTCAACGAGCCGCTTGCGTCTGTTGGCTACAGCTACGGAACAGGGATGTTTGCTCCAGGACACAAAGGCTCACCGACGGAGGCCTATACCGTCTCTCGCAACGTTCTCGTTGCCCACGCGAAGGCTGTCCAGAATTTCCGTGAGCTTAAAACAAACCACGTCGTGGGGGACAAAGCTCACAGATGGGAGCGTTGTACAACCAGCCAGTGCACTGCCGCAAAGAACAGCTCCAGAGAGACCGTGTGTCTCCGAGGGATGTTTTCCGAATACTATGGCTGTACACAGTGCTGCGATTGCAGGACATGAGGACATCGTGTCCCTGCTGCTTCAAGCGGACAATATGATGGAATTGAACACGCCCACCTACCACTCCAAGGAAACGCTCCACCTGGCTGTCAAGAACGGACATCAAAGCTTGTTCACTACAATCGCGTGGTTTGGAGCAGATCTGAGTGTCGAAACCAGTGACGGAAGACGCGTGTGTGATGTGACGGATGATGAAGATTGGGCACGAGAACTTGCGACGTATATACCGAAATCGGTTGAGCCGGGGCTACAAGATGCTAGGAAACGCTATAAAGAACTCCGTAAAGAGCTTCATCGCAGCTCGATCTCCTCTCAGAGTGAAACCAATGCACCTGGGGAGATAACGAACAAGAAATGCAAACGAGAAAAGAAGAACAAGACGAAAGAAGAATCAATTATCGCGACCGCGGCAGAACCCAAAGATAATCGCTTTGAAGAAAAGTCTCGCTTACTGGTGAGTTTGTTGATCTCAGCCGGCCTCGATGGCGACGCAAACCTCGAGTCTACGAACATAACGACGCTGGAGGAACTACTCATGACTACTTTGGCGGCGCTCTTTGCTCGCCTGAGAGACCCAAACATTCACCCCAAAACCGACGATGTTCAGCACGCATGCGAGGTAGTTGGAGAGTGTCGAGAGGTTTTCGGACCGGAGTAGGATCCACTCGACGCGTCACGCCCAGCGAAGTGTCATCGCTTCTGTAGCTGCGCATGGTATTCATATGATGCAAAGGTTTATCGAGTTGACCACGCTGCACTCGCAGGCCTCGAACTTGCACCTATTCGCGAGCTTTGTGCTGTGACTATTCCGTATACGAAGTTTGAGGTCGGGACAGCGCAACTTTTCATTTCCGTCAACAGGAAACCGCAGGCGCGTGAGATCCTTCAAGTACTGGAGAAGCGATTGCTGAAGATGCCTTACGCCCAACGAAACCTCTCTTGGTTTCGAGAGATTGTACAAACGTACTCAATTGCTCGAAACGATATGGGTTTTGGGCAAACATCAAGCCCTGGTACATTCCGTCGTCTCGAATGGTATTTGACTAGCGCTGTGGACGATTACGAGCTACAATTGACCCTCGATAAACTGGTTGGACAGCCTTTTACTCTGAATTCCGTCTATCCGTCGAAACAAGTGACCAGCAGTTCCAAATTTTGACGAGTGCGATTGCTGCGGATCCCGAATTCGATGGTGTTGCCTGTCTCAATAAGAATGACAAGCGTATCGTCTACGGTGGCTCCCGTAAAGCTGACTTAGCGAAGACTCACGCTATCATACTAAATATCGCCGATGGTATGGGCATAGAGTTCGACGAGCGCAGATCCCAACCTTGCACTCCGGAGATCTGTGTCGAGTCATTTCTGTTCTCGTCTGCTGGGATCTTTCGAGCTGCCCCGATGGCTTAAAAGGAAAGAAACTACGAGATAGCTGCCTTAAAATTTAAAAGAAAAGGAGTCCAACGTCTTGCATAAGATTCAAGTCATCCGGGTAGCGGTGGTAGAAATCGTCGGCCACTTTGGCGCACAGCATACCAGGAGCAGTAGCCGTGCCAAACATAAAGTCTTTGGGGAAGCAGCGAGGTTCTGAGGCAACGACGAGGGACGAGGTTGCAGTCGCCATGCCCAAGAACCCAAGGATGGACCGCTTCATTTCGCGATGAACGAGTTACCGGAAGTCACTTCTTGGCAACCGAGCAAAAGCTGCAATGCTGTACAGAGAATTCATTCACCACCGGGTCACGTGGTCCACGTGAGCGGGCAAGAAAGACGCAGCTTCAGGCTGAAGTTCAGCCACGCATATTTGATGGTGGATGAGGTTAGGAACTTCAACTGTTAAAAGTGTACACTTTGCACAGGATTTGCCAGGCTCACTTTAAGCATTCCGGTGCTCGAATCACGCACACGCATCATGCTCAAACTGAAGTGGCGACTAGCGCATCGTATGAGAATCTCACAAATTGTCCTCAGTCTGCGGACACGAATGAGCAGCGAGATTGTAGAGTGCATGTACATGCACATGTGCAGTAGTTACTCTCGCGGAAGTGGAGCAGCTCTTTATATTTAGGTAAGCTCGTTCTTGCCTAGCAATGGGAAAGCGACATACATTGGAGGGCACTGCATGCAGCGCTGCTTTCGCCTGTCACCAGTTGTACCACCTAGTTGCGTGACAAAAGCGGCTCGTAGCCACTACGGCGACGACGGTATACAACCACCACAGCAATGCCAATCACAACCGCAGCGAGCGCGACGACTCCGAATACGATGCCGAAGATGGTCGTCTTGCTCTCATGCGTGTGCGCCTTAACGTTGCTGGTCTCACTCCAGCCATCCAGGCACTTGGTCGTGGCCACCTTGTTGAACCACTTAGCGGACGGACGAGGAATGCGAGCCAGGTCCGTGGGCTTGGGCTCGTAGAAGTCCGGAGATCCCGTCTGCTCCGTAAAGTTGACGTAGTACATGCCGAAGCGCGGGCCGTACGAGCCCCACTCGTAGTTGTCGAGGAACGACCATGCCGTGTAGCCGATAACAGGGATCTTTTCCTCCACGACGGCCTTGTGCACCTGCTCCACAAACGCCTTGAAGTACCACAACTGGTCGTAATTGTCAACCTCATCGTTGCCACACCATCCGTTCTCCGTGAGTAGGATATCCACACTGGTGTCTTGCTTGTGCAGGTAGCGGATCATATCGAGGTATCCGGGCGGGTACCCGGTGAACATTTCGCAGTAGTTGTTTCCGAAACGGTCCGGGACGCCGGCACGCGTGCCGGGCATGAGGTGGCTGTCGTCGACACCCTTGTCCGCCGGGTAACCAGCCAGTAGAGAAGAACACGGTGTGTTTGAACGGTCAGAATCACAGTCGGTAATGGCACGAGAGGCGTAGTGGTTCATCATAAAGATGTCGTACGAGCCCTTGAGCAGAGCAGATTCCTCAGCCGTGAACTTGGGGAGACGGTCGCCGGCACGCTCGCGCATGACCGCAGGGTAGTCACCGTTTACAATGGGGTTCAGGAACCAGCCGAAGTCAAAGTCGAACGCACGCTTGGAAGCGGCAACATCGCGCTCATTGTTGGGGTCCAGTGGGTAGTACCAGTTCGATACTAACACAATACCGATGCGAGCCTTGTCGCCAATAACGTTGCTAGTCTTGAGTTCGCGGAACTTCTGTACCGCCTTGCCGTGAGACAGAAGCACGTTACGGGAGACCGTGTACGCCTGCGTGTCAGAGCCCGAGTATCCGGGAGCGTGCATGCCTAGGCCATAACCAGCGCCAACAAAGGACAGAGGTTCGTTGAACGTCGTCCAAAGCTGCACCTTGCTGCCGTATTCGTTGAAGAGCAGAGTCGAATATTCGACGAAGTGGTCAACGATATCCGGGTTGAGCCAGCCCTTGGGCTCGAGCTGCGTCTGCAAGTCGCTAGGCAGATCCCAGTGATAGATCGTCAGGATCGGTACGATACCGTTCGAGTTGAGCTCGTCGATGAGGTTGTGGTACCAAGCGATACCTTCGGCGTTGGGCTTCATGCGACGTGTGACGGGGTCCCAGTTCATAGCTCGTGACCACGAGATGGAGAAGCGGAAGGACTCGAGACCAGTCTGGACCATGAGCTTCACGTCGTCCTTGTAGCGGTGGTAGAAGTCGTCGGCCACGTTGGCACATTTCAATCCGGGTTTCTCACGGCAGAAATCGTCCCAGATACTGGAAGTGCGACCACCTTTCTTAACGGCGCCCTCAACTTGGTACGAAGCTGTGGCTGAGCCGAACATAAACTTTTCGGGGAAGCAACGAGGCTCGGAAGCCGACGCCACCGACGATCCGAAAAGAGCCGCCATGGCGACGGGTAGCAGTTGGCGGAGGAAGCGCATGGTTCGACGACGTGCGTTCACAGGTTCACTGGAGACTGGGAGTGCGCACAAGCCGGCAAATGGCGGAATGATTCTTGCCGCTGTGAGACTAAAATTGCAGGAAGATCGCAAGACCTCACGCAGTTTTGATGCGCTTGTAGAGAAGCTGAAGTTCATCCACACAGAAAACATGACGTCAGCTGTTTGGGATCAGTTTTGGGAGTGATTACCGGTAATAAATACTGAAGTACAGAAGTAGTATGTCAATAGTACCGGTGCGTTTTCGATTACTACAACTGCATGTACACATAGTAGCAAGTAGTAGTACTACAGTAGGATAGCGCTACTGATTTTTCCAGTAGTATCTCCAGTACTACTCATCATTGTATTATAATTTGACACACTGCTACGTTGTAATTTTGTGGAATTTCATCCACCATTTTATTTTTGTCAAAAATAACGAAAACTTGACGCTTGCCATTGGCAATTTGCCAAGCTACCTAGTTGGGTGACAAGAGCGTCGCGTAGCCGCTGCGGCGGTGACGGTATACGGCCACCACGGCAACGCCAATCACAACCGCAGCTAGCGCAACGAATCTGAAAACGAATCCGAAGTTGGACGTCTCGCTGTTGAGCAACGTCGCATTGGCCTTCATGGTGCTGAACTCGCTCCAGCTGTCCAGGCACTTGGTCGTGGCAACCTTGTTGAACCACTAAGCCAACGGACGAGGAATGCGAGCTAGGTCCGTGGGCTTGGGCTTGTAGAAGTCCGGAGATCCCGTCTGCTCCGTGAAGTTGCCGTAGTACATGCCGAAGCGCGGGCCGTACGAGCCCCACTCGTAGTTGTCGAGGAACGACCATGCCGTGTAGCCGATAACAGGGATCTTTTCCTCCACGACGGCCTTGTGCACCTGCTCGACGAACGCCTTAAAGTACCACAGCTGGTCGTAATTGTCAACCTCATCGTTGCCACACCATCCGTTCTCCGTGAGCAGGATATCCACAGTGGTGTCTTGGGTGTGCAGGTAGCGCATCATGTCAAGGTATCCGGGCGGGTAACCCGTGAACATCGTGCAGTAGCTGTTTCCGAAGCAGTCCGTAACACCGGCTTGCGTGCCAGGCATAACGTGGCTGTCATCCACGCCTCTGTCCGCCTGGTGGCCAGGGAGTAGAGTCGAGCAAGGTGTGTTTGAGCGGTCCGAGTCGCAGTCCGTGACGGCACGCGAACCATAGTGATTCATCATAAAGATGTCGTACGAGCCCTTGAGCAGAGCAGATTCCTCAGCCGTGAACTTGGGGAGACGGTCGCCGGCACGCTCGCGCATGACCGCAGGGTAGTCACCGTTTACAATGGGGTTCAGGAACCAGCCGAAGTCAAAGTCGAACGCACGCTTGGAAGCGGCAACATCGCGCTCATTGTTGGGGTCCAGTGGGTAGTACCAGTTCGATACTAACACAATACCGATGCGAGCCTTGTCGCCAATAACGTTGCTAGTCTTGAGTTCGCGGAACTTCTGTACTGCCTTACCGTGGGACAGAAGCACGTTACAGGAGACCGTGTACGCTTGGGTATCCGAGCCAGAGTATCCGGGAGCATGCCAACCGAGACCGTAGCCTAGATAAACAAAGGACCAAGGCTCGTTGAACGTCGTCCAAAGCTGCACCTTGCTGCCGTACTCGTTGAAGAGCAGAGTCGAATATTCGACGAAGTGGTCAACGATATCCGGGTTGAGCCATCCCTTAGGCTCGAGCTGCGTCTGCAAGTCGCTAGGCAGATCCCAGTGATAGATCGTCAGGATCGGTACGATACCGTTCGAGTTGAGCTCGTCGATGAGGTTGTGGTACCAAGCGATACCTTCGGCGTTGGGCTTCATGCGATGTGTGACGGGGTCCCAGTTCATAGCTCGTGACCACGAGATGGAGAAGCGGAAGGACTCAAGACCAGTCTGGACCATGAGCTTCACGTCGTCCTTGTAGCGGTGGTAGAAGTCGTCGGCCACGTTGGCACATTTCAATCCGGGTTTCTCACGGCAGAAATCGTCCCAGATACTGGAAGTGCGACCACCTTTCTTAACGGCGCCCTCAACTTGGTACGAAGCTGTGGCTGAGCCGAACATAAACTTTCGGGGAAGCAACGAGGCTCGGAAGCCGACGCCACCGACGATCCGAAAAGAGCCGCCATGGCGACGGGTAGCAGTTGGCGGAGGAAGCGCATGGTTCGACGACGTGCGTTCACAGGTTCACTGGAGACTGGGAGTGCGCACAAGCCGGCAAATGGCGGAATGATTCTTGCCGCTGTGAGACTAAAATTGCAGGAAGATCGCAAGACCTCACGCAGTTTTGATGCGCTTGTAGAGAAGCTGAAGTTCATCCACACAGAAAACATGTCGTCAGCTGTTTGCGATCAATTCTCATTGAGAACTTCTCAATATATATTGGCGACGTCGAGTAAAGACTCTTCACTGAAGAGGCCAAAGTGCTCAACGCGAGTTGCAACTTGCTTCGACTTCGCTAACACAACATTGTTTTCAAACAAGACATCATTGCTTGCAAGGCTACTTCAAAGTATTGCCTATCATCCGATGATAGGCAATACTTTGAAGTGATGATTCATCGACTTCAGGTGGTGGGTTAGATCAGTAGTACTAATCACTATTCTACCCTCCCTTTCTAATGGAGGTATACCTGCTAATGAAAAAACATCCGATGATAGGCAATACTTTGAAGTGATGATTCATCGACTTCAGGTGGTGGGTTAGATCAGTAGTACTAATCACTATTCTACCCTCCCTTTGCTGGGCTGGTTCAGCGTAGTGCCAATCGCCGCCATGAATCGATAGCGCCTCCGATGCGGGGCCTCCGCACTCCTGAGCCAGATCGGCTTAGTGACCTCGCTATTGTGACATGAGCATGCATCTATAAATAGGGCACTGGGTGTCACCTGAAATCACAAATCGTTTTTTGCCTCAGACACAAATTATCTACAAAACCGGTATTGTGCCTTTCGCCAATTATGGCGGGTGGACTGTTAATTCAGGCGGAATTAGCTCCATAAAAAGGCGATGTACCCTTATTTAAAATGCCTAAGATTGTGAGGCCTTCATCTACATTCCCCGAGAAAGACGGAGTGGCGGGTAGCCACCCGCCAAAGGCCCCTGTTTCCCTCTTACTCGAGCTGGATTAGCTAATTCCGTCCTAAGGCAGCCCCACCATCGCCGTCCTAAAACCGGCCATGCTGAGACAGCCCAGAATTAAGATGGAATTAAATAACCCAAAGGCCTAATTAAGGCTGGTAACGGAATAGAATTATGCCAGAACTATCACGGCAGAATTATTGAAAGGCAAAATAAAATACACCATCGCAATTCTATCCTGAAAGCACACAATGCCTCATTTTCTCAGATTAGACTGTGACTCAGTCATCTGCCACGCGTCAATCTAAGAGAGAAGATGCGCCGAGTGCGTATAGCTGCGATGATAGACACCATTGCGGCTAGAAGCCGACGACGACGGCGCCAACGAAGACCACGTGCACTTGCCGCGCGGAAGTACGACCAGCGGATCACCCGACGAGCTCTACTGCCTCCTCATATGTCTGCATTTCAGTATCTTTTTGGCTCGGGCTGCGACCAGTCCTTAGTGACGCTGACGGGGTTTGATCATACCAGTTTCCGTATCCTTCTCTCAGCTTTCAAGCCACTTTATGACGCGTACACGCCCTATTCGTCGAGTGGACTTATCAAGCTAAAGCAGGCCCAGGTATTGAGCGGACGACCGCGGTCTCTGGACGCCAGTCAGTGTCTAGCATTGGTTCTGGCATGGAGCAGGACACGAGGTTCCCAGTGGCTCTGACGGTCATGTTTGGAGTAACAGCCTCGGTCGCGTCGTTGTTCATTCGCTTTGCTCGGCGCATATCCGCGCTGGACATGTAGATGGTCACGACATATTCATGGTTTTTGATTTTCTTACAAATTCAAGTCAATAAGAAAAATGATGCCATTTGAATGATTGGCCAGTTCCAATAATTTTGGCCGTACCAAATTCTAGCGCACACGGTTGAAAAGAGGAGAGAGTCCTGCCCATTTTAAGCCCATTCGCAATCGCGAGCGACCTATTTTGCCTGAACACCGCTCATCCATAGTCACTTGTTCTGTTCGCCATACAAATGCTATTTGGGCATGGGGGTGGAGAGATGGGTCATTTAGCGCACAAAACGTTCATCCATAGTAAAAACAAGTTTTCTCTGGTGACCATCTAAACGTCCATGTATTTTGTCTGCGACGTGTGAATACTTGGAAACATGCATAGGCCCTAACGTGACCATCTACACATCCAGCGCGGATACTTATTTAAAGCGCTAGCATGTGATGACAAGGCGCGCGTTCAAATTCCTTCGACTGCTGAAGTTCGAGAGTTTTCAGGTATAATCGCTGCAAAGTACCCACTCCTACAGAACGTGTGCGGAATGACGGACGGCCTCAAGCTATGCCTTCAATCGACGGATACTTACGCAATTTAAAATATGTTTTATAACGAGTGGACTCACGACCATTATGTCTCCAACGTGTTGGTATTTTCCCCGATTGGCAAGATTATCGCGTCAAGTCTGAATGCGCCAGGTTGTTTGCATGACTCCGTCGTGGCTGACTACGGAGGTGTCTATGCCAAGTTACAGACCTTACACGATGAAACTGGGGCAAAAGTTGTTGTTGACTCAGCATTTCTGTCGGGTATGCTACCCTTCTTGGTAAAATGTAGTACGCTCGAAGATATTGGGGACCAGGCTACTAAATTAAGACAATCTGCAGAATGGGGGATGCGTGCAATGCAGGCATCGTTTCCAAGGCTAAAAGATCGGCTTGGCTACGAAGAAATGGGAGAACGGAAGCTCATTTTGCTTTCATGCATTCTGCTTTTCAACTTTAGAAGTAGTACTGTAGGTATAAACCAGGTTTTGTCAACGTTTTACTGGGAGGCATTAGCAAAGGATCCTACGTCACTTCTAGCTGCTATCTAACACAATAAAAACTGTATCCAGTATTATTAGTTGTCCTTCTTGCCTAGAAGCATCAGTATCATTTGCCTCATGTTCTGACGCCACTGACGTTCCTCTTCACGCTCTCTTTCTCTCGCTCGTCTTTCTTCAGCACGGAGCTCGCGTTCATGTTGAAGCCGTCGTTCATCACGCTCCCGCTCCTCCTCCCGCTCTCGCAGGCGGCGCTCGCACCAAAATTCTTCAGCTTCACGACGACGTCTATCTACTTCTTGGCTTTGTACTAGTTGGACTCGAAGGAGCTGAACCAGGTCGTCGTCTCCTTTATTACGATGAGCACAAACAGCAATAAGAGGCCAAGCGACTTGTGCGTGCACGGTTGTTGAAGTTGTAGGTGGTGGAACCCGTTCTTGGTCTGGCCCCCCAGACACCGTCGATGCCGTTGAAGAATGGGTTGCTGTAGTCGTAGTCGCCGGTGTAGTTGATGTCGCACTTGTGCTTGTCTGTGAGTCCTCGTCTACTTCACTCTCAAAGGCTGACGCTACAGCCTTAACTCCGTCGTCGTCATTGCTCATGTTGGCCCTTTCGATTATCAAGTTCTTGATGCGCTTAGCCTCAGCTACTTCGTCCGGGCAGCTTGCACTTCCTGTAGGCACACCAGTACGGCACAAAGATGCAAACTTACGACGGAGCGACTCTGCCGTACGGGTTTTGCTTGGAAAAGAGCGAGCATGTTCACGCGCAACCTCTGTCCAATCCTCCATACCAATCGGAAGTGAGGCGCGAAAAACGGCAAGCAAAGCCTCAATTTCTTGGACTGAGAAGCCGGCACCGCGGCCTCCAAGAGCGACACGGCGAGGAGTAGTCCGGTTGGTGGTGGTGTTCGTGGGAGTGCTCATTTGAAAGTTTACGTCGACATCAATCTTGTGGCTAAGGCTGCCAAATTTACTAGAATCTTCGAGATGTCGATGTCTAATTCGATTTGTGTTTGCCCCACGTATTAACCTCGACCGTCCTTGACGGTCTAAGTTGGGGCAAAATTGCGCCTCTCATAGTGAGTAAAGCCGAGCCGATCGTGCGTTGCATAGTGCGATTTGTGATTTCAGGTGACACTCATTTTCACCCTATTCTATTTTGGGTAGATGCCCTGCTTAGTTGGGTCGGTCAGACACTTCGTCAAAACGGATTCCGCGTGCACCCCGTAATGAGATCTTGTTTGATCTAAGCATTATCCATCTAACGCATGCTACTAGTAGTATTAATTCATTTGAATGTTCTCGATGTGTGTCTGCAGCTACGGGATTGTGTTGTGATGACACGCGGCAAAAAGAAACGCGGCAGTGGGGTGCCGTATGCGGTAATTCAAGTTCAAGCTTCAAGCACTGCATCTGGACGTTCAACTCCGTTTAAAGACGCACATCAACTTCAGTACGGGCTTACAATTTCTGAACGAAATCCAACGAATGGTGTGGTGATCTCTGTCGCTTGTCGCTTTTGCATCTCGTTTGGTCGGGAAGAGAAGGTTGGCGCAAAACGCAAGCAGACCTCTAACACTAAGTACTTCGACAAACCTTTTCGTCCAGAACACAACCGACAGCATCTTGTGAGCCAGCACCCTACTCGATGGGCCAACTATAAACAACTAACTAAAGAGAACCAGCGTTTGTACTTCGACGACGTAAAACCAGTTCGTGCTAGCATTTTGGCGTTTGCCAATGAAAAACAAGCACCTATTGTTGTGGCTATCGACAGAGACATTATATATGTCATCATCGCCAAGGTACTACTAGAAGATGACGACGATGATATGGCGTGGACGCGCACCATGTCTGGTTTGCCAATGAACTATTCTCAGTCGCAGTACATATTGACAATCAAGAACCCCGTACAATTTTATTTGATTGTTGACTACTTAAGTGCGGGGATGTCATTTTGCATGGCCTTGTCGGTCTTGACCATGACAAAAGATCGTAGTGGTTTGGCGGCGATTGGACCCTGTTCATTGGAGCTTCCATAAAAATACGCACGATTTGTCTGTGCGATGAACCTGCAGAAAATCGCGCAAACACTATCACTTGCATGGACGTTTTCGCTGGTATTGGATATGCCAACGCACATGTCAATATCGTATTTGGACACCAGAATTCGAGTCTATGTCACAAGTGCTTGATGTGATCTCCGATTTGGAAGGTGATAATGCTCGGAATAACCAGCGACGGCGAACGCAAAATGACTGGCAAGTTTAGCGGACTAGCCTCGCGGTTTCAAAAAGTGTGCTCGCCTGGGTTTTATGTGAGTATGGTGTGGTCTGCGCCAACTAGATCTCATCCTTCAAAGTGATTTTAAAGCAATGATGAGTGGCGACTTCTACGGCTACATGACTCAGACAATTGCCCACTTGCGACGTCAGAAAACATTGATTACCAACATGAAAACGACTGCTCCATATCTGCAAAATACGTGGTGGGAGTCAATGGGTAAATGCTGCAATTGGTTTAAAACCCATCGAATTGAACTAACAGCATTTTTAAATGACGCCTATCCTATTTGCAAGCCTCCGGACAAGTGGGGGCTGGTTCTTTCACAGATTGAAAAGCTCTCTTCAAGAAGCCTGACAACGTTTCGGACCTTGCAAGGTCGGTCAACTCTAATTACCGAGCAGGAAGCCGAGTTTAAGCGCTTTTAAACAGAGCCCCAACAAGTTTTTGGAGCGAGTACAATCTCTACTGAGGAAGACGAACACCATGTATACTCTGAGGACGGCACCATTTCAGTCGACCCAACGAAATATTCGACATGCTTTGGGACGACGGTAGTTTTGCCATTTCAATTATCAATCGCTGGGCTTTTCTGATTCTACCGCGTCGACGAGGGATTTTGCTGGTGTGATGGCCAATTTGATCGAAAGTGTAAGAGATATATCTCCCGAGCGCGATGAGAATAACGAACTATTGGAAGGCGAGCTTCCACCAGCTCTTCCGAGTGACCTAGTGAAGCTAAAAGGTCGTGATTTGTCTGCTCTAATCTCCACGCACCGCGACCGGATGCTACCTCGCTGGAGTGATAAAAACATCGACAAAATGGAGCAAGAGCACTCTGAATTGCATGAGATGTAATGCCGCCAAGAAAAATTCAGCAATTGCATACTCAGAGACGCCAGCGAGGCACCGACATTCGACAAAAGCTGGAATGCAGTTGATAAAGATTTCCTATGCTGATAAAGTTTGTTGGTGGGCTCGCGACAATTTTTCCAGGAACATCCACCGTAGAGAGCGATTTTCCCTATTAAAATGGGAGAAACCTCCATCAAAAAGCAGACTTACGAACTTCTCACTGGAACGGGCACTTCACGCACAGCAGTTTCGGGAACTTGAAGAGATCAACGTGTCTATAAACGAGCCTACAGTCACCTAGGGTAGCGTTTAAACATCTACGATCACCTCAGCTGCTTCTTAAATACTTTTCAAATCCTTTAACCTTGTTTTTGTATGGTGCCCTACCGACGCCCAATCTTACTTCATCATAATGCCCTGCATTAGCTGTTTAGGTGTAATTCGGCATGTGCCTTATCTGTAGATGCCTGGACATAAGACAATGTTTATCGGTAACGCTCGTAGAATATGTGTAGTACTCTGTGGCTTTCTATCATTCTATCGCGCTACCGTCACGCATTAATTTCTATTTAACTTCTTAAGCTCTTGGAAGGGCGTAGCAATCGCCCCGCCACGCTGTCTGCTAGGTATGGTATTAATACTTCGTGTTAAGGAAAGGCTCGCATTGATTGCAAGTCTTGTCACTGCATTTGCGACTAACTGAGTTGACCAGTACTTTAGTGCCGTCTAATGGTTTTCATTACGAGTGTTGCGTCTGATGTAGTCTGTTGACCTTGGCTCGAGATCGAAGGTACTTTCACGTTGAAGTGAGCTTACCAGGTTTTCGATACAGTTCTGAACCTATCCAATCGCATAATACTTTTTCGCAGTCCTTGTGTTTTTTCTCCATGTTCGCTACAACCCCATAACGCGCGCCACTGTAGTTAGGTTGTGTAAAGCGGCGCTGTTGTAGGCCATGCAGCTGCTGGAGGCGTGGTCGACGGCTCGACTGGAAGCATTGGGCGTGGACGGTGTGTTCGCTCCTTACATTGTGGGCATGTTGCCTTCCCACGGTGGCGACGACGACAATCTGGAGGACGCTAAGTTCAACATCCACCAAGTGCTCATGGGCTGGCTGGCACCGGAAGACGAGGTGCGTTTGCTCACTATAAGGCCTTAATGATGCATTATGAGTGTCTAAATTAGACTGTATTAAATGCAGGAGCGCGCACAGGATTTTGTGGACGAATTGGCCAAGCTGGCGGACAACCCGGCGCAGCTCACAGAGGCCGCAATGGCTCTTGCGGCGCAGAGCAACGGGGACAAGCGTATCGAGGACGATATCAACAAGATATTGGCGCAAGACGAGGAACTCAAGGCTTCGGCCCCCACTTTTGTGCCTCGCAAGTTCCTATCGCCTGTGGTGGCCGAGTTCCACCCCACCAACAGTCCCGAGACGCCGTTCAGCGGAGGTTTTGACCAGCTACAAACGGCCTCATCGCCTCCTGTTGCGTTATCGCGCTTGAACAGTAGTGACGGATACGACGAGGATGAGGTGGCCAATGGAGAGGAGGAGGAGGAGGAAGACAACGATGCGATGCAGGACGAAGACAGTTTCTTCTGGTCCGTGGCCTACGAGGTACAGTGGACGACCTGGACGTCGCAGCTTGTTCGTCGGGATGGAGACGTCGCGTTCCTCTTTCTTTTCTTTATAGTTCTTTGGGTAAGGTAGACTGTTGCTAAGTGTCGGTGTTGTGGTGCTGGACAGCTGGTGAGCCACTTGCAACTCAAATTCCCGGACATCGACCCGAGCCGACTGTGCGACTTGTTGCGTCTAGTTGGACTGGATGTGGACAAGGCCCATGCGGTGCTGAAGGCCACGATCGAGCGGGAATCCATCGGACCAGGACAGGTGTGCCGTCACTACCTGCAGGGAGAATGTCGTCGCGCGGACTGCATGGTGCGTCTGTCATTTGCAAGATGAGACCTTTGAGGCAGTGCTGTGGAGTGCTCACAAGCGTTCGGACTCGTCTCTTGTTGCGGGTCTCACGTTTGTGGCTGTAGTTCCTGCACGACACGGACGCGATCACGTGTCGCTTCTGGCTGCGCGGCACCTGTTTACAAGCGCAGCACTGCGTCTTCGCCCACGACTTCTGTGAATACTACTCGATGGACGTCAACGCACTGGGCCAGCGCGACTACGACAGCGAAGACGAGATGGACGAGAACAGCACGCCACTGGACATTCAAGCCGAAGATATGTTCCCGTCTCTCCAGAGCGCCACGGCAGCAACCACAGCTCCACAGCCGCCGCTACCGCAAGGCAGCAACAGTCCGTCATTGACAGAAACAGCCACGAACTCATACCCGTCAACGGATGATGCTGTGGCCAATCTGACCTTGAACTTTGCTCGTGCGGTGGCTCTGCAGCCAGCAGCCACGGCTCCAATGGGCAACGGCAGCTATGGGCTGGATCCGTCACGACGAAAGCCACCCCCGCCTCCGATACACCGTCCTTTGTATCACAAGATTGGGAGCAGCGATGGTCCCAAGTGGGTGTCTACGGGTCAGAGCGTGGCGACGCAGTATCTGGAGCTGCGGGAGCAGGCCTATGAAATGGCTTGTGCTCGGAATAAGTGCTTCATGGGCGCCACACAGGCATATCGGAAGTACGCACCGCTGTCTTGTACGATAAGAAGACACTGAGCTTACGTTGGTATGGTGTTTTATATGATCGCAGTGGGAACAAGGCGCTGGCTAAAGGATTGTCCAAGCAAGGACACGAGTACAACGCCAAGATGAAGAACTTCCACTTCCTGGCGGCGTCCGAGATATTCGAGTCGCGTAACCCGCCCAACCAACTGTATATGGACCGGATGATGGATCTGCACGGACTGCACGTATCGGAAGCCGTCGAGTTCCTCACACAGATGCTGCCCAAGCTCGCAGATGAAGGCGTGGACAGCATTTACTTGGTCACAGGCTCCGGACACCATTCGAAGGGCCCCGATGGCAATGCACGTCTGTTACCAGCGGTCGAACGGTTCCTGGCTGGGGAAGGATACCAGTACACACCTGTGGCTGATGGCTCAGGGTTTGTCGGGATGTTGCTTGTAGACTTGCGGTGGTAGTCAAACTGTACTATCGAGCAAGCAAAAACAAAACATGAGTGAACAGCGTTTTTGTATGTATCTTACTACTGAAGGGAAAGGTGGTCATTGCTGTGTATTACCGCATGGCTGGTCCTCAAACATTGCTCTGTAGATCTCAAGTAACAGCTCGACCGAGGGTCCATTTAGTTGCCGCGTTCGTAGTCGTGCATCTCCTTGACGTCCTGGTGCACCACGTGCTTGAATCCTTCGGGTTTGAAGATGAAAACGTTGCAGAAGCCACCACTGTAAGCGTCACGGTGCGTGGCGTGGTAGATGGCGCGCTTGCCGAGCTCCACGGCCTCGTCGTCCGTGAGGTCCCAGCGCCAGTTGGCGTCCAGAACACCATACGCGTAAGTGGATCCTGAGCCAACGCTGAACTTGGGCACGTCCTTACTGGCAGGGATACGAGAGCCCTCGTCATCCACGTAGTAGAGAACGGGCTTGCCATTGTCGTAGCCCATCATCATCATGCCCAACGACATACCGTAGCGCTTGTAGTAGTTGCACGTGTTGGCGATGAGCTTCGACGCCGCGCGCACCGAGATGCGGTGGCGGTTGCGCAGCTCGTACATGCGGCACTGCACGGCCAGGTTACGCTGCCAGAACTGGCAGTCAGCGGCGCCGCCAGCCAGCGTGGCCAGGATGTAATCGTTAATAGGGTTCACCTTCTTGACCTGCTGAGACGCGATGAACGGACCCATTGTGGAGCGCGAGTCCACGGCCACGACGATGCCGCCGTTGTAGATGAAAGCGAGTGTGGTGGTTCCCTTGGCAAACTGCAGCGACTGCTCGTTGTCCTCCGTGTATTTAACCTTGAAGTGTTCGCGGGAGTAAGCGGCCGGGTCGGCCACGGGTGGAAGCATAAAGCCAGCGGCAAGCGCGTCGGGCGCGCTTGGGGTCAGATCATCCATAGCCGCCATGTGCATGTTGGGCATGGCGCCTCCGTAGTTGATGGAGGCACCGCGGCTGCCGGCGCGCAGGAAGTTGAGGTTCACGATGGGAGCACTCATGTCCGAAGAGCTCTTGAAGGGGGTTTTACTATCGAGAAGGAAGGATATCCTAAACAAGGGAGAGATCTAAAGTAGAGGTTATGTGAAGTGCTGTATAGAGAAAAAGATTCTCATAGAAGGAGGGAAAATTAAAACAACGTTCGTGCGACACTAAGCTTGCGTGTAAATGGTGTGGTTGCACCGTAACCTGCTGTTTGTGATTAGAGTACGCTAGGGTGCCGTATTCACCCAGCTCGTAATCAGCGAGTAATTGGCGTGGGTGTACTTGAGCAACAGGAGCGCCCCTCTATCCGGTGTATGCAGCGCAGCGGGGGTGGGCGCGACTACTGCGGACAGCTACTGTAGGCTACAGTTTGTATTAATCGCCTACATAAGCTCTACAGTCTGTAAATGCCTGCTTTAAAGAAGTGGCAGCTATTACCGAAATGGCTGTACCACTGAAGCCTTGCTACATGTTGGCACAAGCAAACAAACTCGATTATAATTTAGCGTTATGGGCTGCCGAAGTCCTTGGCAAAAAGCTAATAACTGCAGAGCTTACATCCGCAGATAGTCAATGTGGAACCGGATCATGTCGTCCAGGACGCTAGGTTGTACTGTCTGAAGCTCGTTCACGAAGGTCACAGTTGGCAAGACATCCAAGCCTGCCGAATCGTCGACCTTGATGGACTCATCCAGGATAGCCACGAGCTCCTCAAGCTGCTCCGGGTCCATAGCAATATCCAAAGGGGTCATTGGAGACGCGCCGGGTGATGCGCAAGAGGAACTCGGTGCCGGGCTACAGGCACCGATGGTTGACACGCTCGAGGCGGGTGATGCCGGTGCTCGCAACTGGGTCATCATGGTGCTCTGCGCCACACACGGATGCACCAGCTCATCCGCGCCTGTAGGGCTGTCGTATGACTGGTCGAGGCTTGGTAGTGGTGCCATGTTGGCAGCCATGATCTTGGTCTTCCGCGCGTCGAGCTCCGGGTGGTGGCCTTTGATGTGCCGGTTGAGGTTGCCGGCCGTACTGAAAGTCTTACCGCAGCCGGGCGACGAACACACGTGAACGGGATTGCCTAGGTGAAACTTCATGTGCTTGGAGAGCTTGTTTTCGCTTCGGAACGTGCAGATGCAACCAACAACGGGGCACTCGAGCGGTCTAACGGGTCCGTGGAGTCGCTTGTGCCGGGACAGGTTGCCGGGCGTACTGAAGCGGCGGCCACATGTGCGTACAGGGCAAATATGACGCTTCTCGCCTGCGTGCTTCTTGATGTGCTCGGCTAGCGAAAAGCTGTCGCCGAACGAGCACTCGCAGTACGGCACCGAACACCGAAACACTGCCTGCTGGGTCGTTGCTGGGTCCACAGTGCCTGCGAGCATTGTCAGTTGATCTGGTTTGGGCTGCGTATCGAATTCCGAAATGGGGACTCGTGTTTGCTCGCCGTTGACAGCTCGCTGAGATGGGGCGCGTGGGCAAGAGTCTCAGAAAACGGCCAGCAGTGTGGTCCGTCCCAGCCGGCATTTACCCACTGAGGATTTCCCAGTTGTGATCGTCGCGCCAGTGTTGAAATGAATGGCGCAGTCCCGATAGCGCAGCCGCAGGCTTTCGGTGGTGGCATTGCTGCAACATACCCGAGCTTCTGCATTCTGTTGCTGTTTTGGATGAGCATCAACCGGCAATCATGCAAAGCTTAAGAGCAACGATGACTCGAGTCAGAGCAATGCGAGTGCGACATCCTGTGCCAGGACACAGCAACAGCCCAAACACGCACTCGGCGTCGCGCAAGGATATTTCGTCCAAGAATCTATTGGCTGAAGTGTTTGCAGTATTGGCGCAGCGGCCACATCTAATGCAGCCACTTAGAAGTAGATATATCCATCTTGCCGGCGCCCTACGCTATGGCAAATTGCCGCTAGCGTAGGGCATAGTGCCCGGTAAGACAGCAGCTGTATCAAATCGCCGCCAAGCAACAATTCCGTCGAGTTTGACCACGCACGCCCCGCCTCAGAAGTCCTGAGTCAGGCGTCTCGTGGCAATTCTCACCGCGAGACGCGCTGCCTGTTGACAAACACATCGCACACGATCTGTAGGTGTCGAGCAAGTTGAGGCCGTAGACTATCAGCGAGGTACCTGTACATGTACATGGAGTCGTGCGGTTGTCTTCGGTATTGATGGCATCAAGTGTTGAGGCTGTGAGCCGGGCGTCGAGCTGTCCCAGTTTGCTCCCCTGGATTCCTGTCTTGGCCCAACTAAACACTTGGGATTAAAGTCTTCTTCCGCCCTGCCCGACTCACCAAGACGATAGAAGCTCCAAACGCTTGCCGCATTTCCGTCTTCACAGTCGTCGATCCGGACGCGGTGCGATGTCGTGCACACCGGAAGGGGTTCTTGCTTTGCCTCCACGTTGAAGCAGTGAAAAATAAAGCGTGCTATCACTGGACACCACGCCATACTGTGGTCGAGTAATTTTTTTGGTCTGAGTACTTGGAAGCGGTGAGTCGCATCCACAACAAATAGTAAGCAGTGCGATCTCCGAGAGGCAGTCGGATGGAGCGACGAACGGGCCATGTGGGCACGGACTGCAGTTACGGCGAGAAAGAGACGGTGGCATCCCGGCAGCACAGCAGGCAAGACGGCCGATAGCAACAACAGGGGCACGAAGCAATCGCGGGTCGCTGCTCAAGTAACGAGGTGCAGCGGTTGCGTGTGGTGATGAGGTGGCGTCAGGGACGTTGTTCCTGGGCGAGAACGGGGACGCGGCACTGGAGACGAGGAGACAGCCATGGCACTGGAGATGGCCGTTGCACTGGAAACGAGGCGACGGTCATGACACTGAGGATGGCCGTTGCACCGGAGACGGACGTGGCTCTGGAGACGTGGAGACAGGCATGGCACTGGAAATGGCCGTTGCACTGGAGACGGGTAGGGCGCTGGAGATGACGGAGACGGCAATGGATACGGAGACGTTACTAGATACGAAGATGGCACTGGAGACAGAGATGGTACTGGAGACAGAGATACAACGGAGTGGAGGCGGCTACAGAGACGTAGCCAGCCAACCAAGGTGTTGCTGGCACCGCAACGGATGCGACAGAAAGATCAAGCGTGACAAAGGGCAAGGACTGGGCGAGATCCAGCAACGACAGCAGCCGTTGAAACAGCTACGGCAGTTGACTACGTCAAAGGGTCGCTACGGATCGTCGCCGGAGATGAAGTCGGTGTGCTGGCAGAGATGCTGGCAGAACAGTAACTATGCGAACGAGAGCAAGTCGTGCGCGTGGAAGGGCTACAGCTTCTGAGCGCGCCAGAAGGAGAACAACAACAAAAAGCGAGTAGGAATACCAAACATCAACTAAGGCAACCAAATATATTGAAGTGGTCCGAGGCGAGTTCAACTGAGTCAATCTAGGAAGAGTCAAGGAAGAAATCACTGCGGCACAGTCGGGAGAGGAGGAGAAAGTCGGAAACAACAAGCCGACTGATTGTGGTGCAGCATTATAACCTGCTGGACGCGGAGCCGCGCAGGTCGGGATCGCTAAGAGAACCGGTCGACGGATCGGTGGGCCAAGCGAGTCGGCCAAGGGGAAACCCGCGGAAACTCTAACGCCGGTTGTAACACCGACCAGACGAACCTCAAGGACGAGGAGGCGAGCGTATACGGGGAGGTGTTGAACTGGACAAGGAAAGCGCTTACTTGGTGGTCATACAGGGGCTGATCAAACGGTAGGCCTCTCCAAGTAGGTGGAAGTAGGCCTTCACGAGACTCGACTCAAGCGGGCACGGACTCAGGACCGGTAGACCGGAAACAAAAGGGGACCAACGGGTAGTCAGAAAGAGCTCCGTAGTACAGGAGAATAGAGAGAAGGATAGGAAACGTTTGTGGAGTTCTCCTTGGCTCTTACCGGTTCGGCACAAAGAGAGCACCTGGCAGGAAGCAATCAAGTAGCTGAGGCAACTAGACAGGCTCGTGACTTGAGGTGCCACAGGAAGTTTGGTTTGAAGGCGCTCCGAGGTGTGGGTTAGTGCGTGTTGAGCGGCCCTCCTTGTCCGCGATCAGCACAAGTTGTGCTACCACCACTGAACGGACATTCCCGATTACTCTGTGGTAGACTTCTCCGGCCTGGCTGGCGGGGCTTCGCTGAGGTTGAGGTGGCGACACAGAGGCAGATATTGGGAGGCTGCTCTCTGTAAAGCACAGGCGGCTGCAGGAAGCGGCTCTCCGAATCGGTTACCAGTCTACAAGTGGTGACTCGAGAACGAGAAACAGCAAAAGGGGTAGGTGAGTAGGTGAACAACGAGGTGTACTAGAGGATGAATCTGCTCGCGATAAGATGATGAAGGATCAGCACGGAGACGATGTCGAGGTTGGACCCGCGGCGAGAACGATAAGCGCGGGAGCAGAGATTGGGGAGTTCGACGACGGAGCCGGCGTACAGCGTGCGAGAAAGAAGTAGCGTGTTACGCACGTGCGGTTGGAGGGGGCCGACAACGGTGGCAACGAGGAAGTCGAAGTCTCCGTGGTTATCATGGGCAGCAGTACTGCGGGGATCCGGATGGCGGTGGTGGAAGAGACAGCACTGATAGCGGCGACGGATCCGTCGGAAGGCGAGGAAACCAGGATGGTAGTGGAGGTGGACGACGAGGTGGATCCGGCGGACATGATCGAGGCAATGAGCGAAGTGGCGATGGCAGTGGAAGCGGACATGGTTGATGGAGGGTATGGATCTTGACACCGTAAGCTTGACGGAGCGGAGGGAGAGCAGCACTCTGGACGAGACCGGAGCAGAGACTGGAAACCACTTGAGGGGTAGAACGAAGATTCGAAAGTGATTGATTGAGGTCTTTAGCTCGCTAGCCTTCTCGCTACTCTAGACCTACTGGATACACACTACTTGATTCTTTACTGGATACTGACTTACTTCAGCCAATCAGAGAGCGCCACGTCGAAGCCAATCTTGTACCTACAATCTTGTACCCACAGGTGGCGTAATCGACAGTGGCGTAATCGGCGGTGGCATAATCGGCGTGGGTTCGGATTGGACTGGTTCGGGCTAACCGGTTTACGGTCAATAACCGATACCAAACCGGTAACCCTCAATACGCCCCCTCAATGCGAAGTCCCATGAATGCCGAGAGCCGCCGTCAGATCCGTGTGGCGTGGTCCCGCAAACGCCTTCGTCATGATGTCCGCCAGAATCACAGAAGTCTCGCAATATACTGGAGCTTCACTTCACCGCGTTTCACTTCGTCGCGGATGTGGTGGTACTTGATGTCGATGTGCTTGGCGCGGCCGTGGTTCACCGGGTTCTTGGCCATCTTAATGCACGACTGGTTGTCTTCGCGGATCATGAGCTCGGGTCCCGTGACGTTGGCAGCCGCCAGGATTTCGCACAGCAGGCGATGGATCCACTTCCCTTCTTGGATAGCCAGACTGAGCGCGATGTACTCCGCTTCGCTCGTGGACAGCGACACACTTGATTGCCTCTTGCTTCCCCAGCTCACAGGCGCACTCATGAGCATGAACGTGTAGCCTGAAGTGGACTTGCGGTCGACGAGGTCGCCGGCCCAGTTCGCGTCCGAGTAGCCATGAAAGTCGATCTTGTCGCCCAGCTTGAAGCAGATCCCATGCGTCTTGGTGCCTTGCAGGTAGCGAAAGATACGCTTGATCGCAACCCAGTGTTCCTCTTGGGGGTTCTCCATGAAGCGCGACATATAGCCAACGGCGTACGCGATGTCTGGGCGCGTGGCGGTCATCAGGTGCATCAGAGCACCAACAGCTTCGCGAAACGGAGCGTTCACCTTGGTCGCCGCGTCGATTGGGACCAGTCGAGTGCTCATGTCCACCGGACTCACCACGGCCTTGCACTCGTCCATGGCGAAGCGCTTCAGGATGTCGTCCACCAGCTCGATCCCAAGCACGAACGCGCACTTGCCGCTGTCGGTCATCTCGAAGCGCGTCTTCAGGTCGGTCTTCGTGCGTGCGATCAGCTCGGGCGAACTCCCGGTAATCAGTTCGTCGTCCACGTACACCAGTACAAGCACGCAGTGACCGTCCACCACCTTGATGTAGAGGCACGGATCGAAGGCCGACACTTGAAGGCCGATAGAGCACATGAACTCGTCGAAGGTCTCGTTCCACACGCGCGAAGCTTGCTTGAGACCGTAGATGGCCTTCACCAGTTCCAGGCAGTCGAAGTCACCATCCAGTTCGACGCCTTCCGGAACCACGCAGAAGACCACCTCCTTCATGACCCCGTACAGGAATGCTGTCACGACGTCGAGTTGGTAGAGGGGCCAGCCAAAATACTTGGCAATCGCGATCTCCATGCTCAGCGTCACGTACTTGACCACGGGCTCGTCGGCTCCGATAGATCGGCTGCTACTTCCACAGCGTTGGCACTGGCACGCCAAAACACTGGAGGCATTGAGTCGTCGTCTTCATCTTGGTCCCCAGACTTTTCTTCTTCGTCGGGGTCGGCTCGGCGCGAGGAGGATACGTCCGGCGCACTTGCTTCATCTAAGCCAGCTCGGTGGCGAACGGGGCGCGATCTTCTGGCAGTGTCGTCGTCGCCACTCGGTCGGTACTTGCGCTTCCCCGCCTGCTTGAAGCTCGTTTGGCGCGGTCCATCGTTGTCGTCCAGGTCCAGCGCGTCCAGGTCCAGCACAGCATCATCGACGTCTTCATCCGAAGTATGCGTCGAAAGTCCAAAGGTGGACTCATCGAAGTTGACATCGCGACTGATAACCACCTGCCCCGCCTCGATGTCATAAACTCGATACGTCTTGGACACTTCTTCGTAGCCGAGGAACAGCCCGGCGCGAGCCTTGGGGTTCCACTTGCGCCGTTTTTTCCTTCGGCGTCAGGATGTACGTCTGGCATCCGAACACACGCATGTGCTTCACACTCGGCTTGGACTTGTAAACGATCTCGAACGAAGTCTTGTGTTCGATCTTGGGTGATGGCAGACGATTCTTCACGTAGATGGCTGTTATGGCCGCCTCAGCCCAGAAACTCTTGTCCAACTTGGCGTGATGCAGCATGCTGCGGCCAATCGTGACGATGGTCCGGATGGCGCGTTCTGCCGTGCCGTTGGTCTGGTGCGCGTACGGAACCGTGGTTTGCTGCTCGATGCCTTCGACTTCGTAGAAGGCCTTGAGCGAGTTGGTCGCGAACTCACGGGCTCTGTCGTACCGCACAAACTTGACCTTCTTGCCGAACTGCGTCTGCACCTTCGTGACGTACATCTTGATGCAGTCCTCGCTCTCCGACTTGGCACGCAGGCAGAACCTCTTCATTCATCCGCTGGCTTCGTCCACGATCAGCAGCAGATACTTGCTGCCACCCAGTGACTCTTCTTCCATGGGGCCGCACACGTCGAAGTGGAGCAGCTCGAACGTGTCGTAGCGACGCTTGTCACGGTTGCTTGGGAACGGCTTCTGGATCATTTTCCCTTGCTGGCAGCCGCGACACACGCTTGGTCCACTCGACTTGGAAGGTGCCTTCGCGTCCTTGATCATGTTGTTGTCGACCATCTTGCGAAGCACCTCCACCGGAGCGTGACCCATTTGCGCGTGTAAGTCGTCCGTCTTCCCACTGGTCGCCGCATTCGCCGATCACTGAGGCGTCTGGAGCCAGTAGAGTCCATCCACGATATTCGCCGCCGCCACCACTTGCTTGGAGGCTTTGTGCGCGACGCGCATCTGGGTGCCGTCGAACACGACTTGGAACAGACCGCTCTTGTTGATCTGTGGCACAGAGAGCAGATTCTTGCTCATGCTCGGCACGTACAGCGCGTTCTTGATCTCGATGTCGCGCTCGTCGCCGTTGGGCAGAACCACTCGTTCCACGATGGTCCCCACACCCATGATGGCCGCCTTGTTGCCGTCGGCCACCGAAAGTTCGCCTTCGTTTCGCTCAATCAAATGGGCGAATATGGCCTTGTCGTTGCAGATGTGGTGCGTTGCGCCACTGTTGACCGCCCACATCCCGAGCATATCCTTGCTCGTCGAAGTGCCACACTCCAGTGAGATTGCGAACGCCACTCGATCATACCACCATGTGGTCGACGACTGCGAAGAAGCGTGGGTTGCGTGGACGCGCTTGAAGACGCTGTACGGTGGTTCGCAGAAGGCTGGACGCATCTACCTGAAGCGCCAACTCTTCAGCATGGAGATGTCGGAAGGCGGGGACGTGTTGCATCACTGCAACGAGGTCCTCAACATCAGCGCCAAGCTCAGCAGCATCGGCGCCAAGATGGAGGACGAGGACGTGGCGATCTGCCTGTTGCGCAGTCTCCCCAAGAGCTACGAGAACGACGTGCTGAACTTGGAGATGAGCAGCGCTGAACTACGATCGCAAGACGTCGTGAAGGTGCTGACGAATGATCACATCAAGAGACAAGGCGAGAAGACGGCGACGGTGAAAACGGAGGACGCGGCCAAGGCGTTCAACACCGACCGAGAGTCTCGCCAGTGCACGTACTGCGGGAAATTGGGGCACACGATTGACAAGTGCTGGACCAAACAGAAGGACGAGAATCGGGGCCTAAGACGCGGCGGCAATGGCAATGGCCGTGGACGCGGGGCCAACAATGCCCAATGGAGGAACGACGACGCCAGCTACAACTACGACTACAACTACACCGCGTCCATGTGGAGCAACATCAGTCCGAACGCGATGTTGCTCGACTTGACGTAGTCGTCCTTGGCCCGCGAGTCCGTGAAGCTCGGCGTCGTCTCTCGGTTCACGACATGCCATACCGACTTGGTCAGGAACACGCCACGCATGTAGCGGTTCCACGTCGCGTAGTTGTCTCCGTTGAACTTGTCGATGGAGACCTTGGTGGAGGCGTCGCGGGCAGAGGACATCGTGCTTGGGCTCATAACCTGATGGAGGGTATGGCTCTTGACACCGTAAGCTTGACGGAGCGGAGGGAGAGCAGCACTCTGGACGAGACCGGAGCAGAGACTGGAAACCACTTGAGGGGTAGAACGAAGATTCGAAAGTGATTGATTGAGGTCTTTAGCTCGCTAGCCTTCTCGCTACTCTAGACCTACTGGATACACACTACTTGATTCTTTACTGGATACTGACTTACTTCAGCCAATCAGAGAGCGCCACGTCGAAGCCAATCTTGTACCTACAATCTTGTACCCACAGGTGGCGTAATCGACAGTGGCGTAATCGGCGGTGGCATAATCGGCGTGGGTTCGGATTGGACTGGTTCGGGCTAACCGGTTTACGGTCAATAACCGATACCAACCGGTAACCCTCAATACCCTCAATAATGGTCAATAGGAGGAACCTGCACGACAACAGCACTGGTAGGACACACTGACACCGGGACAGCAACGAGAAATTGCATTACAACTACTAACACCCGCGACGATGGCAGCAGTGATGACACCACCAATGCCGGCACCCGTGCCGGTGGTACCGACGATCGTAGAATCGAGGCCGAAACGGAAGAAACTGGAAGTAGACGACTTTGCTGGTACAGCCGGCGAGAACGTGGTGACGTGGATTGAGACGGTGAAGCAGGCGCAACAGCGCCAGATGGTGCTGAACGGAGAGGACTGGTCCACCAGGAACTTGTATTATGGAGTGTCTGCTCACTTGAAAGGGGCTGCTGCCACGTGGTTCCGTAAGCTGGACGCTCAGACTCCACCGGAACTGAAGACCATTACGAATCTGGAATGGCACCTGCGTGACACGTATGAAAGCAGGGAGAGTGCCTGGGAGGTACAGCTACGATAAATTCAGCGACGGCAGCAGCCTGGGGAGCTGTTGAGAGACTATGCAAACAGCCTGACCGAGTTGGGCGCGGGACATCCTGGATTGGCTGGGAGTTTCTACGTGGACGCGTTTGCACGCGGCATGAACAACAAAATCTCAGCTCAAGTCGTACGCACGGCGAAACCTCCGACTCTCGAACAGGCCGTTAGTTTCGCTATTGAAAACTGCGGGAAGTATGGAGAAGGGGCCGAGGTGAACCACTGGGAAGTGGCTGCACAGATGCATCATAAGAACATCGCGACTGAGGCGCATGTACCACCCGCAGCGCACATCTCCGAGCCGACGGATCAATTGGACTGGACCAAATTGGGATTGAACATTGGCTCAGGTGTTGGCAAACCTCCACGGTACGATCTAGAAGGCCGGCCATTGGAAGAAACAACGACGGTTAGGGGACTAGGTCACTCCCATTGGGCGCGTTACAAGCTATTGAAGCGGCGATAGAGCAGCCGTTGCCGAACAGCGGTCCACCAAGTTCGGTGGAGCGGCTGGTAAGCCCAAGGTGGCTAAGGCCTTGGAGGTAAAGACGGAGGACCAGGAGATGAAAGCCCCCATACCACCAGTGGCCGTTGTGTCGGACTCCCAGACGACTGTTGGCGCGTGGCCGAGAAGCAATCAGGAAACGCATGATACAGCGAGCCTATCCGTATATGGAGGCGGGCTCTCGGCTGGCTATCACGGTTCGCTGCCACCTGACGAGCAACAATACTAATATCAGGGCTTCGGTGGATGGGGACGCGAATTTGGAGGCCGGAGCAGAGACTTCGGTGGTTCCAGCAACTGGTCAAGTGGTAGAGGAGGACGGTTCGGCAGCTTTGGGTGGCAGGGTCGAGGCGCCATCCCACCAGGGAGTCAAGTCTCACCCCAGTGGCGACCTGACACTGTTTGCCACTACTGCAATCAGGGCGATCACTGGTGGCGCCAGTGCCCTGTGCGGCTTGGCGATGTTCAGGCGCGGCGTGTACATCCACCCGGAGGACAGGCGCCGACAGGTCATCCGGCGACGAACAATACAACTGAGCGACCGCCGACGCAGCCGAACACGCAACCAACGACGACTCGCACTCTTCCGGGAAATGCGCCACGGCAGTAGAGGCGGGGACTCGACTGCCGGCGGATGACAAACACCCCGCCGATGAAGCCGACCTTGGTAGTCGCAATGGCCGCCGAGCCAAGAAGAGGAAGAGGTGGCGCCTACGATGGAGTGAGTCATTCTACAACAACCAGGAACGCGGCCACAGAGAGAAGAACGAGGAAGAAACTGCGGATACCAGAGGGGAGAGTGTCGCCGTCGACCCTTCTCGGGCGATGAGGGAGGACGCTGACAGCGGCAGACGGCGGAAAGGAGCAGAGGAGAGAGACGAGATACAAGAGTCGGAGTTGGAGCTAGGAGTGTCGGAGGCAACACAGCAAAGACAACAGGGAGAAAATGAACGGCAGCAGAAAAGATCTGTGGGTGGAAGAGAAGCATTTCCAGCTTGTGATGTAGTTGGCTCCGGCACCGTAGGCGTTGACGAAGACGGCAGCAAGCAGCAAGGTGCCCCTTCCGATGGCGCCCAGGACTCTAGCGCTAATCTACGGCTAGGCGAAGAAGATGCAATACGGGTAAGCGACGAAGAAATGGCGCGGCTCCCGCAGCGATTGTTACATGCTCAGCTGCGAATGAGTGGTGGTACCACGGTAGCAGCTAAACGCCGCCAACATAGAGCTGAAGTCGATGTGGCGGCCGTACGGGATATCGTGACGGCCGAGCTCCGTGAGCGACACGCAGACAATGCCAAAGAATTTCATGGAGTGGTGAAGAAACTGATAAGCGAGCTACGGGAGGTGAAGGACATTGAGGCGGCGCAACGGCATCGGTCCGAGTTCCAGAAGCTGATGGCGCAAGTACGAAGAGTATCAGCTCGGGTCATTGACCGTGGGATCCGTAGTATTACTGCAGACGAAGACGCATTGAGGGACCCCCGGACGCGGGACAAGGCGAAAATGCACCGAGACAGGACGTCTGGTGGAGGCTATCAGGACAAGAACGGCACCGGCATCCACATAACTGCACGCGTGCCTGCAGTTGCCGTGATTCCCGACGAAGTAGTTCGCACGCAGCGACACACGAGGCTGGACTGGGTGAAACAAGTGCATGAAAAGCAGGACCCTGCGCCGCACTACCTAGAAGAAGCGGGATCCCTGGAGAAACTGCGAGCAATCAGACGTTTGGCCAAGAAGGAGGCCAAGGAATTTAGAGCTGAGTTACGACGGCGAAGACTAGTGAGGTTGCAGGACGCTCAGTCATACATCGACGCCGCCACTATAGCCGGTCGACTGGCACGCACTCGCGTTCGGCGACGGCACCGCCAGCCGGATTACCGGCACGAGCAGCAAGGTACATATAGCGATGCGCAAGTGGTGAAAAACAGAGAAGGATCGGTGCGGGTCGCTCAGTTAAGGTCGATAGAAATTGGAGCGCCGAGTGGACTGCCAACCGTGTTGCTGACAATGAATAGGTCACACGTTCAAGCGGCGAAAGTGGACACTTGTGCCCAGTACAGTGTTGCTGGCGACGGGCTACGACGCTATGGACGATGCCTTACCCGGGAGTGTCCTGTTGACTTTATTGAAGGATTCGGCGGGGGGCGAGCGAGAGTCCTAGGTGTATGGCGGCTCCGAGGCACCACTAGGTACCACCAGACTGTCGTGGTGGATGCACTGATGGTGGAAGGACAAGGGGATGAGTTCCTTATTGGTGAGGACTGGATGATCGCAAAACGAGCCAAGATCGACTTCGCGAAACGGGAACTCAAGTATCACGATGAATATGGCCTCCGGATAGTCGTTCCATTCACGTGTCATGGCACTCTAGATAGATTGGATGCATCGTCTGGATTAAGAATAACGACGGTACGACTAGCTAGGACAGTGAAGCTGACGACGAATACCCGGGGTATGGTGCAAGTGAAAGTGGATGCAGCCGATGGGACGACCGGAATTTTCGTGCCAAAGCCCACGTGCAAAAGACACTTACTCTTGGCACCGACGGTGAGCACCGTGATGAACGGCGAGGCGACAGTGACAGTATTAAACCTGGAAGGCCGACGCGAGAAGTTACCTGCACGATCTGAGCTCGGCACGTGGATTCCGACAGAGGAAACCATGGAGATACTGGCCCTGAATGGGGAGTTAGAACGAGCCCGAGTAGCTGCCTGGGTAGCTCAACTCCGACAGTCCGATGCCCCGCCGCTAACGAACGAGAGCGAACTGAAGGTCGGCGAGATGGAGCCAAGCGACCGTGCGCTGGTGATCGCGCTGTTGAGGCAGTACGCGCATATAGTAGAAAAAAAAGACTGGTTGTCCACCGCTGTCAAAGACCGGCATCGTGCATCATATTAACACGGGAGATACAGCACCCATCACGCTGCGACGACGGCGACACGCAGTACAGGAGAATAAAATCATCGACAGGGAAGTAGCCACAATGCTCGCTGATGGGGTTATCGAAGAAGGCAACGGGGCATGGGGCTTCCCCGTCGTGCTAGTGAAGAAGAAGGTGGGACCGTCCGCCTCGTGTTGTTGACTACAGAACACTAAACGCGGTGACTATCAAAGACGTATATCCATTACCAAGAATCGACGAGACGCTAGAGTCGTTGCACAGTACGGAACGCTACGCATCACTGGATCTTCATGCAGGATACTGGCAGCTCGCTGTAGCGGAAGAGGACAAGCCGAAGACTGGGTTCACTACGAGAAGCGGCTTGTTCCAGTTCTGTCGAATGCCTTTTAGCTTGTGCAACGCTCCGGGCACTTTCCAACGCCTGATGGATTGCGTACTGAGCGGGCTGACGTGGTTCAGCTGCCTAGTATATTCGGACGACGTGATTGTTTTCACTAAGGGCTCCGTAGCCAGATATGTGCTGGAGTTGGCCACTGTGTTAGAGAGGCTCTCGGAGGCTGGTTTGAGCCTGAAGGCTAGCAAGTGCAGCTTTGCCGTCACGACAATGGAATACCTCGGACATGAGCTGTCACCTGAAGGTTTTCGTCCTGTCGATCGGCTGGTACAAGCTGTACGAGATTTCCCGGTGCCCCAAGATCCAGCAGACGTGCGCAGGTTTGTCACCCTCGCGGGTAACTATAGACGATTTATAGCTGGATTCGGAGCACGGATGGTTCCGTTGACGCGGCTACTTCGAAAGGATAGCAAGTGGGAGTGGGGAGCTGAGCAGCAGAGCAGCTTCAACTGGGCGAAGGATCAATTGGTGAAAAAGCCGGTATTGATTTATCCCGACTACAAGTTACCATTCAAACTCACGACCGATGCGTCGAGAGCTAAACTTGGCGCCGTATTATCACACGATCAAGGTCGCGGGGACCAGCCGATCGCATTCGCCTCGAAGACGAACAGCCCCACGGTTGCGCATTATAGTGTGGCTGAATTGGAGTGCTTGACGGTAGTGTGGGCCGTCCGACTCTTTCGACCACATCTCTACGAACGGAAATTCAGCTTTGTTACCGACCACGTTGCTTTGCGCTGGCTATTGACAGCCAAGGACCTCGCTGGACGTCTCTATCGGTGGGCGTTAGCCTTACAAGAGTACGACTTTGAGATTATCTACCGACCCGGACGTGAGAACCAAGTAGCCGATGCCTTGTCACGAAGCCCTGCGAGTGCACCCACGAAGAATCTATCAAAACCCAAAGAAGCAGATGGGGAGCTGGTCGCAACTGTACAACAAGTGCAAACAAGCTGTGTGGGTCACAAGAAGGAAGACGCCCCGAGCCTGACCAACAACACGGATGAGGTGCCACGAAGAGGCGGGCTGAACACGTTGCTCAGCGAAGATTCTGGACCAGTGCTAGCGAGGCCAGCTGTGGAGATTGGTGTACCAAGTGCTCGGGAACGCCTACAAAGCGTCGTACGAGAGGCGCTAGCCTGGGTCTTACGAGTCGCCGAGGCAGTGGACCCTGTGGCGTCAGTGTCTGCATCCAGCAGCTACGGGAAAGAGACTGACAGAGCCACTGCTGTCGCGTTGAGATTGGACAACTCGATCTGGGACCAGAACCGAGGGATGGCCACTGGACCTGTACATTGAACGGGGCCCCCGGACAAGGATGGCGGATGTGGAGTGGGGAAGTCCATTGATCAGATGATTGACGACGCAGCCAAGGACGTCACTATTGCAGTCAAAGTCTACCGTGTGGAGTCGGCCGAGATGAGGGTGGTTCAGTTTACAGATGTCGACATTAAGAGAGAGCAAGAACGGTCGGTAATGGTCCAGACGCTGCTGAGGAAGGGTGCTTATCGGGTGCTTATCGGGGGCAAAAGATCACTGTCCGCGATGATGGACTGGTGTACATTACTGGTGGAAAGTGACAGAATTATACTACCAGTCGTTTATTGGCCATTGGCGTTTAAGGAGGTACACGACAGCATCTGGGCTGGCCACTTGCGAGGACCGCCGACATACGAGTGGCTGAATCGAATGTACTGGTGGCCGCACATGCAAGACGGCGTGTACCAGTGGGTATCCGCTTGCCAGGACTGCGGGTCAAGGAAGGCCAGACCCAAGGCCGTCGTTCCTCCGTTACGAAGTGTGCACACCGGCGATGTCGGTGATCGCTGGGCTATCGATGTAGCCGGACCGCTGCCAGTAACCATACACGGAAATCGCTACGTAATCGCGGGGATCGAGTATACTACACGTAACGCAGTAGCTGTTGCAGTGCCCCGACACACTGCCAAGGATGCTACACAATGCCATTTCATCAGTTAGGCAGGCAGCCGTGTAGGGAATGGGCAGTGTTGAGAAGGTGTTTCATCGTCTCAACAGTCGCTACTGCTGTCAAACGTATTTAGACTCGCAAGCTATAAAGTTCGTACAACCGGAGTCAGCCAGCTTCGAACTGTGTACGCGCAATAGCTTTTGGTTGCTAGTAATTGAAATTTTACAACGGAAGTAAATGTTGTGAAGCGCCGCGCACGTGTCCAGCTCGCATTGTGCCTGAACAGTTCTGTGAAGGAAACGTACTGTTGCTTGTCAGTTTGTTCAGTTCGTGCACACAGGTAGATTAAAAAAACAAGCACTATGTATACTTCATATTACTATGTGCCGGGCGTCGAACTGACGGCAGAAGTCTGTCAATACCCCCATGGAGTTAAAATGCGTCCACGCATTGCTGGCGAACACGGACAAGATGAATCACTGACGACGCCCAGGCTCTGGTCGGGGAACACAAGCGAGGATCCGGGAGGTCTTTGCACGAAGCTCCAGGCTCGTATCAGCATCATTCCACGAGCCTGAGCAGTTGTGCTTGGCCCACAAGACGCATCCGCCTGCCCCAAAGCAGATCATCCCAGTGGCAAACACACGGTGCAGCCAACCATTGTAGTAGGCATTTTGAACCTCAGAACAGCAAGGTTGAATGACATAAGCAAACAAGTCGAGTCGATTATTTATTTATTACCAAATAATCATTAGAGCTCGGAAAGGGTTACTTACCCGATAACTTTTGCCATCCACGAATCTGAACACAGAGGTTCTTGAGTTCAACCCAGGATGCCATTTGGCGCTGGTGCTCGAGTGACTCCAACACGATCCTGACCGGGTAGAACCCTTTCAGCGCAGCTGGCAGCGCTTTTGACAAGCGTTCGCTGCAGCGTCGTGGGTGGTACAGCAAACACCTCGTACAGGGTTTTAAGACACGTTGACCCTTCGTAGTAGTGCATGAGCAAGCCAAGTACTTGGTGATGATACACAATTTTAGGCGGCCTCCCTCCTTGTGAGATGGATCAGTTGATGATATAGAAGTCAGCAAAGCGATCGAGCAGTTGATCAAAGCATATCTAGGTTAGCGGCACAAAACGAGCAGTAGGGGAGTGAGCTTCAGAATTTACCAAGTATTGCTGCAACTTTTCTTCTTACCGTGTCAAAGTGGTGACGTTTAACATATTTCAATTTGTCCCATACTTGTACAGCACGGTCCACGCTGGCATGTGCGGCCCCCTAAGCATACAACCGAGCGCCTGTGTCGGGTTCGCAGCTGACGCTTCAACTCCACCGCAACAATAAGCTCGTTCACCTCACGTCGCAGCTGGCGTAGCGTTCGTTGCTGTCTATCTTGTAGGATAGCGATGAGATCACGAAGAGACAGCATGGGGCTCCCCCGTTGAGCCGATGGGCTGGCAAGGATGGGGGGGGGGTCGAGAGTGCGCTTGTGCTGAATACGTTTTGTCAGCTAATGTCGGAGCTCGCCGGAGATTGGGATGAGATCAGGATCTTGAGACGTGTTCGGTTGATTGAGATTAAAAACGAAATGTCACCGATACCATTTTTATTCGGTACGGGGGAATTATACATGTATTAATAATTATAATCAACTGTATTGAAATAGGTTGGCGACCGGACTTCTTGAAGTGTGGTCGGCTTGCTAACTTCGAAACAACCATGGTAAGCGGTATCGTGGTGACAGCGTCATGACCGAAAAACCTATTGCATGAGTGCTCCTTAGATTCTCCGAGCATATTAATAACCATGGATTACAGTACTATCGTTACGCAATTACTGATCGCAAGTAGCAACTTGAATCAATCGGCTCAAATCGAAGCGTCGAGGTTTAATCGACGAATGACCGATGCATTTACTTTCGATTCCCTCGCGCCCAGCACAAGACCTACCTCCAGCCCTTCCGGTTCTTCATTCCTGGCCGCGTGTGTCGCTATAACGAATACGAAGCATTCAAGAAGCAGCGATAACTCGCGGAGTTCGACATGAGTCATTAGTGTTGCTACGCCAGTCCGCAGTACCTATTTCTTTGTGACTATCAGATTCTATCTTTGGTTTGCATCCATGAAGCGCCTTCTCGTCGCGACCGGCATAGCGCTGCGCGAGTTGACCGTGCATGAAATACGATCTTGTCAACAGACGGTGAGCATACCTTAAAACTTATGTGCAAACGGACGTTGGCCATTTACGGACAGTTATTGTGCGTTCTACTCCAAATTGCATTGCGTGACTGGTTCAATCTCTGGTGAGCCCAATCTCCGCCAATCGCGCAAATCACTTGTTCGACTTTGAACCCTTCTAAGTACGAGTTTTGGCTAAGCCACATGCCAAGCAAACAGATGTTTTACCATGAGGCGCGATGGCTTGTGACTTGATTTTTGTAAATGGAGGCCTTGAAAGGTACTCAGAATATTCAAATTTAGGCGAGCTTCACAAAATTGAATACCAATCACAAGCTGGTATTTTGTGTTCTTTGCTTGTTGATTGGTCGGAAAAAAGTATCGGATAAAATGAACTGTCCGTATTGTGCTTTTCAATGCTTTTGTCGTTTTCACTTAGCTTCATCTTCGATTTATAATGAAAAGTGGTCGTTTTATGGATCGAGGACCATAAAAGGGACAAATCGATCCAGGTAGGGTGGATAATACATCGGGTTGCGACGAGATAAATCGACCGCTCAGATCTATTTCCCAACAAATCATCATCGATATCCTGTAAATCGACCCTTTTTGCGTGTTTGAAAACGCAATTCGAGGACACATAAATTAATTCCATGTCTGCCTTTCCCATCTCAGTTTTAAGCCTGGTTTTATCCACCGACCATGCTTGATTTAAACCATAAAACGGAACCTGCAAAGCACAATAGGTTCTACTGTTTGTCTGTACCGGTAACACTGTTGTTCTAGATTCTAAAGCGTCAGATAAAATGGATATAAGAGCGTGTTCAATACACACCTGGAGATGGAGATCTTCAAATCGTATAGGATAAAAGCAGAAAGCCATTGGTTAAAATCTCATGCCAACACAACTCGAGATAAAATCAGGATTTCTTCTCTACCTCTTTGAGGTGGAGAAGGGAGCGCTATCTAGAGATCGTCCCGTCCTTGTGCAAAAAGATGTTTGCCGATTTCAATCTGACTTTATTTTGTGAATTGGATAACTCAGATAGTTGTTATATTCGCAAAATTGCGTTGAAGTCGGAATTCAGCAGCAAAGACGAGAAGTGCTCGATCACTGCGGAAGTAGGAGCATAGCTGTGTGACTGGGAATCATGCAAAGGCTTGAACTAAGGCAAGAATGCTTGCATTTAGAATCTGGTCGGTGATAAAGCATTTAATTGGTTTAAATAGCATAACTGGATCATGCTAATTGGATGAAAAGGTAGCTGGAGACACCGCGAACAATGGAGATTGCCGCAAATCTCCATCTCCAGGTGTGTACTACACTCCAGGTGTGTAGTGAACACGCTCTAAAAATCAGGCTAACGCATCGTGTCTCATGATCTCAAATTTTAGGTTAGATGAATAGAACACCAGTCGATGTTTGCTTCAAGCTCTGTACTGTAGAGCTCGACCTACGTTGACTTCGCTGTCGTGGCCGTTGCGACGTCCTCGGGCGCTTCCTTCTTGTCCTTGGGCTCGTCGTCGTCTAGCAGACACGAGAGCACTTCTAGTAGCTCTTCGTCGGAAACCTGGTGCTCGCTACTAGCGTCCAGTTGCAAGTCCTCGCCAATAGGAGTCACCTGTATCGCAACGCTAGTTGGACTGTTGCCGCCCCAAGCGAACATGTTGACGGGGTCGGCGTCCACGCTCGTAGGAGATTGCTCTTCCTTCTTGGCCTCGCAGGCCAGCGGGTGTCCGAAGCGGATGTGCTGGTTGCGCATATGGCGATTCAAGTTGCCCGTAGAGCTAAATGTCTTGTTGCAATTGGCAAACTTGCAGCGGCGCATGGGAGTACCAATGTGTACGTGCATGTGACGCTGTAGCTTGAGCTGGGTGGTGAACGTCTTAGTGCACCCAGGCGAGGAGCACGCCAGCGGTTGCAGCTCGTCGCCATGCAGCCGGCGGTGGCGCGCCAGATTGCTGGTTGTGGTGAAACGCTTGTCGCAGCCGCGTGCAGGACATTGGTAAGCCTTCTCGCCTGTGTGCGTAGCAAGATGCTCCTGCAACGCATAGCGGCGCGAGAACTTTCGCGGGCATTCGCCGCACTGGAATGTCAAGATAGGTGCGAATGCCTTGCTCGACTCCGAAGTCGACGAGAGCGCCATGGGTTTCAGTACTTCCGACGCAAAGCGTGGGGTCATGGTGGAGACGAATTGGTACACGGAGGTCGACATTCGGTCTGTGTAAGGCACTTGTGGGGTCAACGTTAAGTTGGAAAATGACGAAATGTCAGCAAAGCGGTCAGGACCGTCGCACCTGCGCCCACTGCACCCTCTCCTCTCTCGACAATTTTTCGAGCGTCATCTTGGTTGATGCCTCAATTTCGGTGCTGTTGCCGTTCCAGAACCTTGTCCATACATGTACGACTCGCTGGGACCTGCTTGCACAGCCGATCTTGAGATAGCGATCTCATGGAGCCCAGCACAAGTAGACACCATCAGGTGAGTCATATCCATATCGGCGCGAGCATGCTGGTCTACATGTATTAATAGGACCGCAATTTGGTTCTGTTACAACAAAATCCAGCTACTAAAAGCGTGTCCAAAGGTTGGCACGTGCTTTCTTTCGCATCCACCATCATGTAGAGATGAGGATGTCTGATAGGTTGGCAGGACGCCGCTGGCAGGCACTTCAAGCGAAGCTTATTCTCGAGACCTGCTACAGACTATTGCGTGGTGCTCAGAGGTGTAGCCATTCTTGGTTGCCGTAGTTGAGCGCATGCGGCTTGATTTTCTTGTGCCGCGTTAGAGATTTGCACCGATGTGAAGCCTGACGATCATGATGGCTGTCACAATGGTGACCGCAGTGTGTTGGACATCAGCGTGATACCGCGTCAACCACTTGACATGGCGTGCTTCAGCTTCTGTCAGCGATCGATCGTCAGGCTGCGGGTTGCTTGGCAACGAAAATATAAGGCTACTAACCTTTGTACTTCATAACATTATCTACCGCAAGCTGCATCATTGGCGACCACGACACAGGCATCCGATAGTGTCGGACCGACACCAAGCACGCCATTTAACTAGTGACATGCGTCACAGCGGACGCGTTCACTTGATGTCGCGAATCAGACTCGCGTGCGCTCCATGTGGAGCCCAAGACAGCAGTAGCACAACAGCACGGAAAGCAGAGCAGAGCAGAGTTTTGTCTTAGGTTGATTCATTTTTATCGGTTTTCCTGTCACTTGAGCGTCAAGCCTGCAGTCCACAGACACCCATGACGACACTCGTCTTCCGTCAAGCCCTCTTCCAATTCTCGGAAGCCACGGCCTGCATGTCGTCGGTCTTTTCGTCCAACGGCTTCATCCAGAACAAGTAGACCAAATTCGTCTGGAGGCGTGAGACCTACTACAAAAGACACTGGAATGAGCAAATTACTGGTCGGCCTTCTTCTCCTCGGGCGCCTTAATGGTGTAAGCAGCAGCACCCAGAGTGATGAGGCCCGAGGCAGCGAAGATGGCGTAGCAGCTCGTGGGTCCGTCCGCGTTGTTGATGAGCTCAGGCTTGTACGTCCAGAGGCTATGGCGAACTCCGCAGAGCACGTGGTAGCTGACGGGGAAGGCCACGAGGGCCTTGGAGATCGGCGCGAAGAACGGGATGGAGTCCTGCGCCATGTAAATGAGAGCGGGCACATCGGCACCAACGAATCCCAGCGCGCTGCCGCCTACGAAGGCTGCGGACATGCCCATGGCCGAGAAACGGTTCGCAACGGACGAGATGGCCGTCACGGGGAACTTGTAGATCTCCACGTGCGGCGACACGGGGCGACCCAGCGCCGTCTGTGTGGCAGAGTAGTTCTCGGTGCTGACGGCACGCGCCAGCGTGGGCGCCACGGCGCGCGAGGCCAGCTTCTTGCTCACGACCTGTAGACTCATGCTCACTACTGTGTGGGGCCTGAAGGAATTTATGGGATTGAAGGCGAGCGCTCGACGCTGCGTGCGTGGATCGCTCACACTGTGAGAAAGCATGCTGTTTAACGGACGCCTGACTATACCGTTAACTAATACAAAACCCTGTAAGAAAACATACATTGTATGAATGAAACTGTACGTTTTTATAGCTCAACTTGGATGCTCCGGTGGTTTTGGTTGATTGATTTTTTTGTGGCTGGTTTCGACCAATTACCGCTGCCAATGTCAGCGTTTCAGCCAATGCCTTTGGGGGAAAGTAATGAGGCCATTTGTGCGGTTCGCAACGTTGGAAACCTCTCATCTCGATGCTCGCTACGACCCTGCGCCGCTCAGCGGCCCCCAAGCGCGCGCTTGCTCAGTTGCAGAGCCAGCGCCGTCACGGCGGATCGCTTTCCAAGAACAAGCACATCGAGGTGTGTTCCACTGCCTCGTTATCGAACCTGGTTGGCTGTCATTAGTGACATTGCTGTGTTTTTAGAACTGGAACAACTGGCGAGGAGACTCTGAGAAGCGCTTCAAGTTTGACGGAAAGTTCTTCACGTCCATGGCGGCCTGGGGCCTCTTCCCCTTCGGACTCTACTACGTCATGGGTGCCGACGAACGCGTACGTGCCGAAACTCTACGATGACCATTTTTTTTTGAAAGGACTGCAAGTGAGCTGATGTGTTATTTTAAATTGCAGCGCAAGCGTGACCTGCGCAACGGCGTCCCGGAGAACTTCCGCCAGTAAAACGATCGATGGAAACAAGATCTATGGCAGACCTGTATTGGTGGTCAAGTGAAGCTGTCAAGAGGAACTTGGTTGTAGACGTGTGTGCAGTCGAAATCGCACTTGTCAACTACTAAGTAATCAAATTTATTGCGGCTTCACGGTATCATATTGTCCACTCAGTAAGTCGGTGACCGACCGCTGTGATGAAGGTCTTTTTGGCTAGTTTTGCTTCGAAGTAGAAATGCTTCGAATACATGTACATGAACCATTATCACAATGTTGCCATCATTACCGTCGTACTTAATACGAACTCATACTACTATCGTGTCATTTTTGCGCCTATCAATTAGAATGGAGAGCAGTGGAGGACTCGGCGGATGTGGTTGTGGCCCCAATGACCTGCACGCAGCGACGCTGGAGGCGTTTTACTCGCGTGTGATTCAGCGCGTATGTTCTTCATACCGAGAAGAGAGCGAGCTTTCTACAAACGAATCCGTTGAGCGACTGCGGCAGGTTCGTGCGGAATTGCTCCATCTCGATCGGTCTCCACTAACTACTCAAATGCTGTAGAAATGGCTAGAAAAATTGGCACTGTATACGGGAAGACGTGCACAATCAAGCGCAGTGATGGAAAACAATAGCAACGAATTATCGGCGGTGGAATCGATAGAATCTACTGGGGACAGCGACGTTGAAGTTGCTGATGACGAGGACGGATTCTCAACCCCGTCCAGCTCTTCTTCTTCTTCTTCCCATTCTTCTCCTACGTCTTCGCCTCCTCCTTCTTTTATCGCGTCGGAAGCTACATCAGAGCAAGTGGTTGGTCGACCGAGTGGTCTATTGGTAAGTACTGAAGTCTTAATACTCTTTGCGCTGGAAGAACTAACTGGGTACTGATGGCAGCAGCCCAGCGCTGCAGCGTCAACGACTTCATCGATTTTCTCCAAAATGGTACGTTCATTTAAATAAGTTTTGTAAGGACAACGGTTTAATTGTCATTGGGTGGTGCTGTATTATAGCTTGGAGCCAAGCGAAAGTTGCATCAGTTGGATGGATCTGCCTCAGATGACGACGCAGTGGAATGGCAAGACGATGACGCTCAAGAGGTGAGAGTTTTGATAGTTGTTTTATTGTATTGTCGTAATTTACTGAGTTGGTTTGAATGCAGCAACACAACGTAGAACCCAGGACACCACTCCTTGCAGCTTCGATGACAGAGGCGCACGTTGAACAAGGCAACGCTGGTAGCGACACTGAAGATGAATTTCTTCTGGACATTGAAGAAGAAAAAGAGGACGAGCCATCATCACGTTCCGACGACTCCACGGCACCGTTGCTGGTGTCCGCGGACGATTTCGCTCCAGTATCGGGGCTTTCTGGCATCAATCTGCCTCTACAAGTAGCTGCACAGTATTCCAAGTTCATGCATCGAGGCAAACGCCGTGGATACTTTGGCCAGCTACACTCGATTGTGCTTACATGGCCTAGTAGTTTGAAAGCGCAAGACTCCGTTCTCCCAGGTGACATGGTTTGGTGTTGTCCCGATACAGAGCGAGGGTTTCTTGATGAAGGGGAACTCGTGAAGGTGATTTCCCTGGGCGACACGCTACATGAGCTCAAGATTGAGCGCAGTAATGGGATGGAGGCTACGGTTCAAATACATCGAGTGCGTCGACTAAAGGAGTATCTCATTCGCAAGGGCAGCGTGCGGTTCCGCAGCGAACACTAGACCCCTCGGCCACCTCACCTCTATTATCAGAACTCAACGAACTCCTAGGAGGCGACGTATTTTTGCTTGGGACCAGTAACTAACAGTACTCAGATAAACTCCGTCGAGGATGACACTGATGATAGGAGGACGAGCAGCTAACGACGCCTCAATGAAAGGATCACCACTCGACGATCGACCAAGTGTTACAACGACATGGGAGCTCAAGATCGGGAGGTTGGATGCTTTGGGCTTGCGAATAGCTCGAGCCGTGTGGCGCAGCAAGGTCTGCTGCAGTATCAGAGCAAAGACGGCACGTGGAAAGAGCGGTGGTTTATCCTGGATGGAGTCAAGGCGGCGCTGGTCAAGTGCAACACAACGAGTCACCTGGCGGCGGAGTCGTACGGAAGTGTGCTAGGTGGGGATGTACTGATCGCAGAGGTAAAGCCACTTTCAGAGGTGCAGACAGCTCCTAACAGCAATAGTGGAGCTGACGATCCATCGACTATCGGCTTTGAAGTTACCGCTCCAAGTGGTTTGAAGATTGTCTTCCGTACCAAGTCGTTGAAGGAGCAGAAGGCGTGGTTGACTGCGTTAAACAAAGTCGCGAGTGGATTCGTATTGGGAGTAGCAGACCGACTGGCAGACCGCGAGTTGCTTGCGGGCAAGTATTCTCTTGTTCGTGAACTTGGCCGAGGAGCTTCGGGGATCGTTTCCCTCTACACGTGGCAAGGCAAGCCGTACGCCATCAAGAAGTTCGTTCCTCAGAAGAGCAAAGGCGTCCCGAATCGTCGAGCTGTTCCAGTCGCTACCGGAGCGCGGCCATCCACTCAAGTGAGCCAGCCGAATGCGATTCCTGACGATGTTCGTCGAGAAGTGGCGTTGCTTAAGAAAGCTAGCAATCTCCCGTATGTTATCCGTCTGCACGATGTCATCCTAGACACGGAGAATAAGGATTACTACTTGGTGATGGAGTACATGGGCGGCGGTGCTATAGCCGAATGGGATGGCTCTCGTAAGTGCTACGTCAGCTCAAGAGCCAAGAGCGCAGCTAGCGGCAGTGCTTGTCTGCTGGACGAAAGCACAGTGCGTACATACGTGACGAACCTTGTGCTAGCAATACAAGGCCTCCATCTAAACAACCTTGCTCACCGTGATATCAAGCCTGAGAACCTGATGGCGAACGAGACGCACACACTCTGCAAGCTGGGAGATCTCGGCGTTGCTCATTATTTTAAAGAGGACAACGGTGAGCTCCATGATGAAGAAGACGTCGATGCAATCGAGTTGTGGGATATCAACCAAGGCGTTACGGGTACAGATGGAAGCAAGAAACATTTGCGGGGTATGATCAAGTCCACGAAAGGCACGTACCAGTTCTTGCCTCCGGAATCGCTCAATGGAGACGCTTATTGCGCGTTCAAAGCGGATATTTGGGCGATTGGTGTGACGATGTACGCACTGCTGTTTGGATCATTACCGTACTACTCAAACGATGTGAGTGAGCTGTTTGACAAGATTGAGAGCGATCCTTTGGAGTTTCCTCCCTCCTGTCAAGACAACGACACGAAAGACTTGCTGAAAGGAATCTTGGAGAAAGACCCGGAAAAGCGCATCACTCTGGAAGGCATCTTACAGCACCGGTGGACACACCGTAACATTAACTCAAAGAGTCTACGCAAGCAAGTGAATGCCCTCAAACAAGCCCCCATACTCTCGATTGAGGACCACGAACTGGGAGGCGCAGTGTCTGTACATCAGAGCCGATTCCTGAAAATGGCAGCCGCTATTCGTCACGACACGCTCAACGATCTCGCCACCGATGAGAATACTCCTTCTGTTCAGGATGGGGAGTATAAACCCAATCCGATCGATACGAAGGATACGGAACTTCCGCAATGGTTTCAACCACACCGAGAGCTGGTGGCGGCGCAGATGCACTACGACTGGTGTCGTGGCAAGTCGTTGGCTGGCTGGAAGCACGGCGACGTTCGAGATGACGCACACTTGGTGCACCCGTTGATGCTGCCAATGCGAGCACTGGACAACACTGCACGAGCTCGGAACTTTGCTTCTGTTGACGAGATCATCAAGTGTATCGTTGCGCTTGGAGTGCAAGTTACCTATCGACGCCCCCCGAAGTTGAAAACGAGAGAAGTTCCTTTCCCAGTGAACCACGTCCAGTTGTCGTGGGATATCATGATACTCATCGATCTGCTCGCTGAAAACTCGCACGAGGTGTGGGCTGCAGAGTATGCAGCCAAGAGTTGGCGCTTTGGTAAAGAATTTGATGAAGGCGCGAAGACACATCCGTCACTCAAGAGTTACATGACGCTGGACGAGCACGACAAAACGCTAACGCGGGAAAGCGTGACGTCGGTGCTCAAGTCGTGCATTTATCTCGGCTGCAAGTTTTTAGTCTCGCGCAAAAAATAGCAGTAACTGCACTTAACCAATTTGGCATGTAGGACATGTGCAAAGGGAAACGTTGTTCCAACAACCGATATGGCAAAGCTTTTCGGTCAGAGCTCCTTTCAATACACAACGCATCATCCGTGTTACTGTTACTCGAGAGTATTCACAACATACATCCAATTGGGCTTTGTTCTTTTGAGCGGGCTTGCTTATGATTATCGTGAGCTTCATTATACACAATGAAGAAGGTCGATCCACCAGACAGATCCAGCGGTCGATCGACCTAAGAACGCCTAGGATCGTTGAATGCGATGACAGGAGGAGGACTCTTTTTCTTGTTGTAGTAAGCCGTGTATCGGGTTACAACTTCAATGTCTGCAGCACCAGCAGAATTCTCCTCTACCTTGAGAATTGTCTTGTAAATGCTTTTCGGCTCAAGGATGCTCTTGAACCAACGCTTGAACAGCGCCATCTGGTATGCGGTGGCAGTATAGGTGGCAGTTTCCAGGTTAAGCGAGTCTAGCCTCTCAAGTACCGTAACGATCTTACGTGCCAGACCGCCATCGCCACCGAAGCCATTGCTAACCACCGTGAGCAAATCAACTTTTTCTTGGGGGTTTGAAGCCCTGAGTACCATGACGTACTCGCGCAAGATCTCCAGCCTCGGGTTATATCTTCTAAGAAATCATCAATGCTAATTTTCAGCAGTTTGAAAGCATCGCCCGCAGGATTTTTGCTCGTAAGCCACATCTTGAATTGTTGCATCTGCAGATTTGTAGCTATACTTCTCGTGGCCAGGTCAGACCTCAAAGAATAGAGCGCCTTTGCCACCACATCGTCTCCATAATGCGCGGAATCGTCCCAATCAGCGATGCCTTACTGTTCGGATTCCTTCTATTATACATAGAGATGAACGCTGTCAAAGTGTGTAGGTTTTCGTCGAGTAGAGCATCTTTCACTCCGCTGTCCAGCCTGAGCCTCTTCAACACGCTTTCAGGTTGGATCCTGCTTGTCATCCACTTGTTCAGTAGTGCGTTCTGCAACGCCGTCGCCAGTTCGCTCGTGCGAGGGTCATCTTTCGCACGCAACAGTATCACTGCTAGTTTCTCTACTCCACCGAAACCCTTCGTTAAAGCATGGAGAAATGTCTCTTGACCTGAATTCGTGTGGAAAACCAGCTTAATGTAGTCATCTAATACATCCAACTTCGGACTGGCAAGAGCTGCGTATCCATCCTCGCGAAGCTTTAGTAGCGTGAACACATTGTCAACAAACAGATTTCTCACGATCCTGCCAAGCTGATAGTTGGTCCTTCCGAAATTGCTGTATCGTACTTAATGCATCCTCCGTCTTGGCATTATTTTGCGCAGTTACGAGTGCATTTGCCACCACATCATCTCCATAGTGCGTCGTGAATACACCAATCACCGACATTTCGTTGTTTTGATTAATTTTGTTTACTTCTGTCACGTAGCTTTCCATAGTCTTCAGGTTAGGGCTGGCAAGAGCTCTTGTGATTCCATTGTCAAGATGAAACACTTTTAAAATCTCGTGGGCTGGTTGCTCCTCCGTCAGCAAAAATTTCCAATTCGCGTTTCCACTCATCTTCGATGCCCCCATCGTAACCAGACCCGAAAGCTTCTCAATAGCAGCATTCATCATCCTGTTTTCACTATTCTTGCCCTGTGCCTCAATTACCCTCAATAACCTTTCGTTAGGGATATGTACATGTGGCACCATGCGGAGTTTTGTCGGTAAGTTAGCAGTCGTCGTGTCCGAGACAGTCGACAACGTGTCACTTTGGACGCACGACAGGATAGCTGCAACTGCTAATAGCGCAGTCGAAGAAAGCTGCATAAGCCGGTGGTGACGAGAAGCTTGTAATTTTGTAAATGACCGAACAGCTCTCACTTCCTCTGACCCATAGATGAAAAATGTATTGCGTTAATCTAAACTCGAGGACCGCGATCAAAGGGAATGGTGCGTGAAGGCGACGTATTTCCCAAGATATTTACGTTATCTCAGTTTGTGTTATGGTGGGAAACAAACCCCTAGTTAGACTGCTGATAAATCGAGTTGCGGCAAACAAATCGACCGCTCGAGGTCGATTTACCTCCAAATCCACATCGATATCCTGTAAATCGACCGTTTCTGCCGTTTTGAAAAGGCAATTCGTCACAGATATTAGATAAATCGGGGTCTGCCTTTTCCCATCTTATTTTTATGCCTGGGTTTATGCTCCGACCATGCTCGATCTGCGGCATAAATCGGAGGGACATTTCATCTGTCAAGCACAATACATGTAAGAAATTTAATTCACCAAACTAATTGGGAATCAGGTTTTCAGGACGCGCGGACACAACTATTAATAGTCTGGACTCGAAATACACTACAACATAAGTTATTTATGGATCAGAATATGGGACAGTTTCGTAATTAGTCTGGACCTGCGTATATTGGGAATTATGAGTCCAGAACTGAGGTCGCAACGCAAATTTCCGGTTAACCATACGTCCGAAAGCACTTACGACCAAGTTTCGGATGACCATAACCAACCGTATTAACCGTTCGGACTACCATGGCTGTATCGTCCGGTTAGCCGAAAATTACGTGAAATTTTAATTTAATGCTTAGAATGCAAATTTGCTAAAAAAAATATTTCCTTGTCCGTTTTTACGCTCTGAATAGTCTACTAGGCACCCTTTTTTGCTAAAATGAACGAGGAGTAGCCAAAACGCTTGATAAAGGAAGCAAGCAACAAAGAATAAATCTACAAATGTTCATACTCGGGTAAACTCGGTCAACCAAAAATCAACCGATCCATTGAGTCAGTTACCCGTACCCGTCCGATAATCACTCGGGCAAACTTTCGGTTAACCATACCCGAACGGGTACGGTTAACCATTTGCGACCTCTGGTCCAGAAGAATTACACTTCTTTCTGTACCGGTACACTGGGGGTATTGTACTACACTGTACTGCAAATATGCTTGTAGAATAGGGTTTTTCTGCAGCGCATAATATGTTTTTTTAAATGTTGCACTAGATTTATATAAACACTGGGTGCCTTCCAAAGCCCATATAAAACGGTTTAATCGCATTGTTTAATCGCCCATTTTATCGTGGGGTAATGTATTTTTATCACGTATTCGACCGACCGACATCCAAAACAGGCATTAAACTCTTAAATTCGTCCAATTATAATTGCCCCAATGATTATAGTTTACTATGTTTCTGTAAGGCATCGAGTAGCGGACATTTTAACTTGGACGTGAATACACACTAGGTACGACTTGTGGTCATCGTCTGGCAACTTCAACTTATGGATCTTCAATGTTGAGTCGACATTCTAGCAAACTTGGCCGCAGTCGTGCTAGTAAGGGAGCGTTATACCGTATGTCAGTATCTTAAAAGGCTGGCGAGCGATGCGCGTGATTTATCTCTTGATGACTCTATGCGTCCCGACGTAAATGACGTCCTGTATATAAACATAAGAAACATACGCAGATACCTACAAGTACATTGTCTAACAATCACTTAATGCGATCTACCTAGATAGAATCGTCACTGCTAGGAAGTCAACGTCCGTGTCTCCTACCCAGACGTACATCCAAGGCGTCATTTCGGGATCCGCGAGGGCTTTCGCAGTTACTCAATGACGCATGCGCACTAAGCGGGCATGCACCGCTCCCATGGTCTCCACGTAAATGCGCTGGCCCAGATCTTGAAAAGCCGCCATCCTGCGACCTTCTAGATCGCTTCACCCAATTTTACGACATATCGTTATACAATCCCAAGCACGGAAATTGATCGGTCGGGACTGGGTTAGAAATAGATTTCTGTGGGTTGCTGTTGCCACATTATCTGAGCGATCGTCTCCAGTCGCGGTGTCCACCAGCTGGCACCTTTTCTTCCAAGTCGTCCTCTCTCACCCTTATGATCTACGGTTGACTCGCCAGATTCATTGTCGGAGTCCCTCTTTGCCGAAGATACGTTCTTGAAGCGTAAGGCGACACGATGTATTATCTCGCCGCTTCGAGGGACAGTGACTGCCTGGATCGATGCGGCGGGTACGGGCGAGCGCAGCGTGTGCTGCAGAGATCCAAAGGCTTAAAATCCAACCAAAGGCTCCTCGTCTTCGGCCGTGTCCGTTGCAGTGTTCTACACACAGATCTCCGTAGCGCCACCGTTACGGACCCTGGTGCTCGCAATTACGTCTCCTCCGCCACGTTGAGTGCTTGCTCCATACAACTTCCGTCTGAAACGCCCAGAGTCTGTCGAACCGCTGGCCCTCTCGGGTGTCTTCTACCGGTTACAGTATTAATCAGTGTGGGTAGCTCGTGATCATCGTCGCCTTGATCTTGCCCGTCAAAAGAGGTCTGGGCGCCACCTTCCTGCTCGATTTCGTGTTGGAGTTGTTTTGCCCACGCGACGGGCTTCAATCACAAGGACACGTTCCCATTCTCGCCAGAAGGCTTAGTTTTCGTGTACAGACTTTTAAAAATTTCTGCGAGGCGATTCCCAGTCGCGGTCCATCCAGCTTCTGCCGCGGGTCGCGTTAAAGCGTAGTGCGACGTGCTCACCACATGTTCCGATCATAAGCTTGATTTCCTCCACAATTTCACAGAGCAGTAACCCCGCGTAGACGCTGTAGTTTGAATAGCCAACCCTGTGGCCGCGCTACAAAAACGAATCAGATCGGTAAGGTTCGTTAACTGATAATATAACCAATACTTATAGCAAAGAACTTTGGAACCAACCCCTGCCATGAGTTGTGTGAAAGAATTGCGATTCCAGAATGAGCTGCTGTCGGACAAGCCTTCGAGCGCAAAGAAGCATCCGAAATCCTTCGTTTGTCACGACTTTCTTGCATCTCGTGCGTACAGGTAGATTTGACCGAGATGTTCACCGATCACCTCGCCTCTTGAGATTGCCGCTTTCGCAATAAGCCCACGCATCCCTGTGCTATGGATATTGCAATGCTGAGTGAAGTGCTGTCTCTCAGCGAGTTGCCGCACGTTCCTGCAAGTACGCAGTTTCCAGTTGTGGAGAAATTGCCATTTCTGGCATTCGTACACGAAATCGCATTACAGCGAGTTTTGCACCGACAAATGTCCTCACGAAGGGGCATTCCAGGAAAGCCCAGCTTTAACGGGTTGTCTCGGGTATATAGCCGCTCCACGTACAGCGGCCAGCTTGCATAATGTCTGTGGTGTAGGGAAATTCAAGTTCGGCAAGCGCGCCTAAGCCAGGGATACGGACCTAGTATAGGAAGACCTCCCGACCTGACGGAACCCATGAACCAGAAGTCTACGGTACCTTCCTGGCGGACGAGGCGCGGCTTAGGACCGGAGACCTACGGTACTTACCTGACGGAGAGTACGGATACGTTATCCGGAAGATCTTATCAGCTGAAGAGTCACCCAACGTTGGCTGAGGGAGCGCTGGAGAGTCGTTGGGAGTTTCGCAACGGCTCCATTTCACTTGATATTTGTATAGGAGCATAGGATAAGTAGGAGGAGCCCAAAAGGGCTCCCGAAGGATAACATACAACAGAGCAGAATTTTCCACGTTCAAGACAAGTGTATACTCTTCCGGTAAGTCCATGTACAGGGCTGGATTAATGTCTGCCGGCGGTACTCGAGAGGTATAGCTTGTAGAGTACTCGTCTGGTAGCGCCAAGAGATAAGGTTGGGAAGCTCGGGTCGGGCAAGAGATCTCGCTACGCGCGAAAGAAACACAAAGACTCGTCAAGTCGCGAGCCGGTACGACGGACAGCCCGGGTGCCGTGACACTTCTAGCCGAGACACCTTTGCGCTTGGTGACCTGTAAAAGCGCTCGCGCGCCGTCGCCCACCCTTTGGTGGAGGGCACAGGGTATAAATACCGAGACTACTCGCCAGCGTCACCTGGCAAGTCTTGAAGATTACTGGCTTGGTTAGTCGGAACCTGGCGAGGGTAAGACCACACGCCTGTCCCGAATGAGCCGAACCGCGAGGGAACTACAACCCTGCGCAGGCCATACAATCGCCTCAACCTTTCCTGGCGTACCAGAGTTACCTGGCAAATTCTAAGTTACCTAGCGATTGCTAAAGGGACCTAGCAATTTCTATAGGGACCTAGCGATTTCCAAACTGACCTGGCGGACTCCAGTTAGCCTGGCGATATTGTTGTGGTTTGTGAAAGGAATCCACATCTGACGATATTGGTGCGTTCTGCTACACCACACGCCACTCGCCTAAAGGCGCAGAAGGAGTCCTGCTCTAAACGATTTTAAAACCATCACTGTTTGCCGTAGAGCCCTGTGATAGGGTTACGCGGGCAGGCGCAGAAGTATTCACAGCTGCATCACCAGCAGTATCGGAATCAGGAATCATCGGAGTAGAAAGCTTCGTAGCACCACGTGAGGTCACGTGAGGTCACGTGACCTCACGTGGTGCTACGAAGCTTAGACACCACAAGCTTACGTGACATCATCGGAGTAGAAAGCTTCGTAGCACCACGTGACCTCACGTAACCTCACGTGGTGCTACGAAGCTTTCTACTCCGATGATGTCACGTAAGCTTGTGGTGTCTCAGGGGGGGTCGAAAATGCGACGGGTTTAATTTACGCGGAGGCCATGGCGGCGAAGCTGTAGCCGCTTGAGAACTCGTAATCATCGACGTGGGTGGAGGCGTTCACAAAATTTTAGACGCCTGTGAGCCCTTAGTCAGCGGGCATCCAAACACTTCTGTCACCGTCGGGGCGTTAGACATAGCAGAGGATTGCGGAGAATGAGCTGGCGGTCGTGGAATGTAATGGATGGCAATGACACATGCGAAGTACTAGCCACCGACGCCGGCTCGAATACGGGAGTGGAGGGAAGATCCAAAAACTTGAAACTAGCAAGCGGCTCTGTGTACATCGCTGCAATCTCTATGACGAATGAGTGTGGACTGGCAATGCCCAAATCACAAGAGAGCCCCGACGTTCTTGTTAGGAGCTCCCATCGTCACTCTCTTGCGCGTCTTGCCGGAAAAATCATGACATACACCGAGCGTAGTGGCTGTTCCCGTACGCGCTCGCATACCGTGAGAGACCGTCATGATGACTACGATATAAGTTAAGAGTTTTGTATCAGCTCGAATTCCAACAGAGTTTCAAATGAAACGTCACGTACTACCCAATTCAGCCTGTGGCAGTAGAAATGACCCGCGGCGCCGTAGTTTGCGGGGTGTAATAGGCATTATAAAATGACGGGCTACCAAAGGGTCCCCGAGTGCGGAAGCCGCCCTCATCCCTCGCCTAGGCCGTCTTGTCTTCAAGGCGTGAATGATCGCCTGCCCCATAGAGGTCGGATTATATTTTATAATGGAATCATGTTTCTCTTTTATGCGGTTGCAGCCCCAGGGTCATCAAACTCGTTAATGAGTTGTTTGGTGAAACCACTGTTTGGTGCGACCAAACAATTCAAGTTTAATGCGGATGTTTAATTACATGTCTAATGCTAGGATTCAACCGTTTTATATGGGTATTGGAAGCCACGCACGGGAATATCGCGTTGACACCTCTGGTATTACCCCCGTTTTACTGTAGGTTTCCAAGGGGCGCCGATGATTTTCGCGACATGTAGTCACGCGTACATAGAGGCTTTGAAAACGAGGAATCTCCATAATCCATTAGTAGTGTACTGGAAAGGTTCCGACAAATGTTAATACTGATTACAGTACGTGTTATTAATAAGTTCGTTCTATTATGTTTTGCGCGCTTAACCCTTCGGTGACGGCAGCGGACAGGTTTATATAATATACCTTCCCGGAGGGTTCACATATAACCACAGGTTTATTTTAGAATAACTAAATCGAATCTATTTCGGCTTGTTTTTGTGTGGCCTTGTTGCTAACCTTCCTAGCAAAAAAACTTGCATAGATACACTCTGGATACCTAGCTCACGATCGTGATCACTATTTTTTATGCACGAATGTAGTGACGCCCCGTTGAATTTTGGCAGACCCAAGGCTGAGTGATAGATATTGACTCGATCTGACCAAGCGGGTTCGGGGTAAAGCAGGGATGACACCGTCCCAAAAAAGTATGCGATCGGATCGCAGCTGACTGGATCGGATCGTTGCTGCCTGGATCGGATCGGCTTGGGGCGGGGAGATCGGACATACGATCCACCCAGAAACGCCCTTAATCCATCACATACAGACCGACTGAATTGTACCCATGTGAGGTAAAGTACGATATGACCTCAAAGGGCCAGTTTGGCAATCGTAGGATACGCAAGGTAGTGGACCGAAAATACTTTAAGTGTTAACAGAGTGAATTTCGCCTTGATAACAACAAGCACATAGAACTTCGAGACTGAAACAGGAAATTGCAGTAGCCCATACAGTAATCAAGTCAAACATACCAAGCACACGCGTCGATCGCAGGAGTTAGCAGCTTGGCCGGCCCGACTGTCGTCGCTCTCGCCCTCGACTCCCCCGCTATAGCAAGCGTCCAAGCCTCGCAAGGAGAGGTTATCTACCCTACGTACAGGAATCCTACACTCCCAAGTCGATCGAGATCGACAACCGTAGCCAGGAAGAGAATCCACGCTACGGCCCCACCGTCCTGCGTCCTGCCAAGACAGAACCAACCGCAGGCCAAGCTACCCTTCAGTCCATCAAAGAGTGTATCCAGTCCCGCCGACGGGTACACAAGGTGAGTCCTCAGCAACCCCACGGTTATCAGAGCGCCCCCTCCGTCAGTCGGTAGTCCGGGGCACTGTGTGTGAGATCGGATCGCAACGCGATTTTGCGATACTCACTCCACCACACGAATCAACTCGCGGTGCCTCTACTTGCGGCTAATGTAGGTAAGTGTCTACGACGCTGTTGAGACAGAGCGTTTTACATTACTCAGTAAGTTTTCAAGTTTACAATCTATAACGTTCGGCGCGCTTGGAGCGAATCCTCCGTTTACCCACATATGATTGTAAATTTCCGAGCATGTCAGCCTGGGGCTCGATTTGTGGTTCCGGTTCTGGTTGCAGAAAAACACTTTACTACGCATCTCAGCTAAGAACGTCGGGCAAAAACCACGAAATCACACCACCCCGTACTTTTCCTTGTTGTCTCACGAATAGTATGAAAACGCGGTACTGCCACTGCCCAAGGCGTACAAGTCCGTTGTTGATCCTTGTGACTGTCATTTGCAGTAGCTCGTGTTCATGGTTTGCTCCAAATACCCCGCAATATTGCTTTAAACAGGGCGCGTCGACGTGATGTCGCGCAGGCACCTTGATCATGGCTTCATGGAGGTTTGTCAAAAACTTGTAGTGCGTCTTAGCCTTCTGCCGACTATACATGCTTCAAATCTTATTGTAGGATACAAGCATTAACGAGTGACATGTCAACTAGGCCTAGCAATAACGAAGGATAGTACTTCTGAGAACATTTACATGACATGTAAATTAAATTAAAACATGTCCAAACTGTAAAGCATACCGAACCTTGTCGAAGGTTGCAGCGAATATGATTGCAGCCGAAGCTGGTCGGGGTTGTAAACGTCAACCATACTGACTAAATTTTCTCGCACAATAGCAGGGCACGACAGCGACGCCACACCACTTCTATGTCGGCGGTTCGCTCTGGTAATTTCAGTCTTGATTTGGGACGACAGGAAGTACACAGGGCGATTGTCAACCCACGTTAGCGCCACGAATCCAGGGTTGTTAATGGTTGTATCCATTCGTAATGTTCCGCAAAGGAATCTTCTCAGGCCACTTCATGAGTGGGAATTCAATCTCTTTGCACCAACCAACTCTATTTTTCTGAATGGTGCCGCCAAATAAAAACCCTTGTCTGAAGTTGCCGAGCGAGCGCGACCGATGTATAAAACTAGTCGGTGATGCAACCGTCACCCACGATACGGCTCGCACGCAAAAACAACCGTAGCGTTACGCACCACCGCAACAGGTCCACTTTTTGTATCAATCGAGCCAGCGGTACAGTAATTTTTGTCTAGCTCCACCTTGGTCGTAGATAATATAATTTATCTTCCGAATAAGTAAAACTTTACACATATCATTCGCAGTATCCGGTGACAGCACAGCAAGTCATGACATATTCAGATCCCCACTTATGAGGCTTCGCCTTTCTGTAAGTCCGTGTCAGATGTGGCGGTTTCAACAAGGTAGGATGTCCTCGCCAATGGCGAGCTTAGGGCCGACTCCGTATCCTGACCAAAACGTCTTCTCTAGTGTAGACAGAACCGGACGCACTTTCCACGCTCTATCGAGCTTAGCCTTTGCTTTGATATTGTCGAAGAAATGGAGACCTTGTAATATCTGTGAACCTGCCTCGTGGCATGACGCTGTCGGGAATGACGCCTTTTTCTTGTGCTGACTAACGATCGGAAATGTGCTTTTCGCGGGCAAAGCATAGGGGCCACTAGACGACCAATCCACCGCAGCAAATCGTGAGGCAGAATCGTCCTGAATTTTTCCAGCTTAGTAAGCAGCGTTCTTGTCGGTGTGCGAGGCAGCACTAATCGGAATAGGTCTTGTCAACGCTCTGGCCAAGGGTTACCGCCAGTACAGGTTCGATTGGCTTGCAATATCCTCCAAAACATGTTGTGGAGAAAAAAGAGAAAGAGAGAAACGAGATTCGCTCCGCAAGGTTTGCTTCATCCGAAGTGCTCCAGTATCCATCATACCATCGATCGGCCACAGGGTCGTTCTCAAAGGAAGGGGCTATGTTGTCAACAAGAATTTGCCAACCGTTTGTCCCCATGTCCCGCAGTGCTGCGTCGCCAAACACGTGGGATCGTTCTATAGAAAGAGGCAACACATTCAGAGATTCAAATATCCTCTATGATATTATAAAAATGCAAAAAACCTACGCTTCATTAGTTTGTCCAATATCGAAGTGGCCAGTGACAATTCTTCTGACGTTACTGTGGAGAGCCCATCCTTAGCGTCCGTGTCACTATCGAAGCTGTCATCGTCGCTACTGCCATTGTGGCTCGACGACTCTTTATTCACGGAGTCCAAGAAGTGGTCATCGTCTACAACATTCAGGTTAGGTTCAAATACCTCCAAATTTCGAAGGCTGTTCCGTTTATGGCGTGACATAGGTCGTGCTGTAGGTTGCCCACGTGTAGATCCGGTATTAGCTGACGTTGCATCGTCTTGATCGCTGTCAGCGTCCTCAAATGATCTGGTGAGTGATCGCTCGACGGCTCACTCATCGGATGTTGTTACGATTAACCTAGCTGCATGACAAAGGTTCCAATATGTGGTAAAAGACAAGTAGATATTTAGCAATTTGTAAGACATACCTTGCCGACTGATCAACGGTGCCATTGTGTCGAGGCTTCGATCGCTTACGAGCCCGTGATGGCTCTGAGTCTGGAGACAACGTCGTTGCTGAATTAAATTGAGCTGAAAGAGCAGGCTCCGGGGACGTTTTGTTCGCAGTGACATCTGAATATGTTCGCTCTAATAGAGAAACGTCTACATGCGTCACATATGCAGATGAGTAATAACAATAGCAAACGTACTCCGGAACCTAGTGTTTATTGCTTCATCTTAAACCACACGCCTGCGCAGTGCCTGATACAAGCTTTCGAATAAGGGTATTTTGACTTTGATTGAGTTCGTGTAGGTAGTGCTACTTTCAAAAAACCAAAATCCCTATAAATTCGTGGGACAGAGAAGTATAATATTCCGACAAATGGTCAATCGTAAAATAAAGAGAATTGCCAAAAGTTGAAGAAACCTCTCCTCCCATATTTAACCCCACCTCGCTGATAACCCTGAGCCTTTCGTTTCGGAAAGAAGCGCAAAACGATTACCCGGTATGTTGAGCGCCGCGTCGACAGGAACGGAGCCGGACAGCAAGCCAGGAGATGCCCAGTAGCCAGAATCACATTCCATTGTCGAAGGCAGACCATATCCCTGCGTCGTGGGCGGTCATTGGCCACGCTCCATGTCTCGACCCCAAGTGGTCGGGGGCGAAGAAGAACCTCATTGTGTAGTTCTTGCGAAAGAAGACGGGAATGCTCTCTACTTCACTATATTTGGGTTAGCTATAATGATTCTAATCTTTTTACGTGGCAGTGTAGGAAAGCATGTTACGCTCAGGGACGTTCAAATCTTGATCTCCAAACGGAACGAAGCGCGGCGCGGATCTTCAAGCGTCGAGGAAAGCTTGGAAGATGGGCTCCGCGACTTTCGCACTTGACAAGGGAGCGCGGCGACGATCCACGAGAGCGACGACAAGTTAGCACATACTATAACGTTCCAGACTCACCGGATGCGCCGACCCTTCAAGGCATTTCCTTAGGTGTTGATGATAGACGCCACCCATTACACGAACGACGATCGGTAAAGCTCTTCAGCATTATGATCTACGAAGTCTTTTGCCTTCTACGCATTGACGCGAACTCTTGCGTACCTCTCTGTGACCTTAGGCGCAAATTTTGCCTCTTTGTGGGACTTGTGTGTGTGTGTTGCGCTATGTGATCCTGTGGCTTTGTGTGACTCTGCTGCGATCTGTGACTTTCCAGGGCCAATTTGAGCATACTCTCATGGAGAAAGAGAGTTTCGATAGCCTGATGGATGCGCCGACTCCCTTCAAGTCGTTCAACACAACGTGGGATCAGTCCGGCTTATCATCGTGGACAAGAATTTTGGTGAGTTTCCGCTGCTACAGGCAGCTTTTCTGGGCGCTCCGATTTTACTCTGCGTTTTTCATGTGGTGAAATATCTTCGTGGCGAGATTGTGTAGAAATGATACAACATCCAGGACCAAGATTAAATGGAGGACGCGGTCCATATGATGCAGGACGCATCGGCTGAGGCTGATGATGATACAGTTCGCCAGTATCTATACTGCGTGATTGGCGGAAAAAAGGATTGCTGGATACATGCGATATTCAGGTTCTAACAGTGAGCTGCACAAGCTTGCCAGAGAAGCCAATCAGTATACTTATCACTTGGTGGAGACCCAGTATCGAGTTGCGAATGATCGCAAGGGTGCGTACACGACTCGCGAGATACAGTCTCAGGTGATCTAGATTATTGCGGCTGTGGGCTCAACCGCAAGTATCATTTGGACATGAGCTTGACATGCTGTGACAGATTAAAATGTATGATTGAAAACTGTTATTTTATTACTATTTTTCTTATCTATTTCACCAGTCCTACCATTGCTCCTGCATCTGTATGAGAACGGAACTGCTACATTGTCGGCATGCTACCAATTGATGCCTACTTGCCAATAAAAGCCCAATTCCGATCAAAATGACGTGTCTGTTAAATATTCCTGTGAAGGTGAAGACGGAATTGGAGAAAAGGCTGCGTGTACGTCGATTCGTGTCCGCGAATCTGATTTGAGGTCGTCGCGTCATAAAGTGCTGAAGGGAATCAAGAAACGTTACAAAGACAACGCTGTCCCAACGCACTTTGCCGGTGGAATCAGTCGGAAAGGAACGCCGACGTTCATGCAAATGCTGCAATGTCTGTAGGAGTTTGAATCGAGTGTACTTGATAGATTTGTGTCATTGATGATGCTGCAGTCACGTGAGACCGCGGAGACTTCAAAGTCTGACGACTCTCGTGTCAATCGACCAGCGGGTACAGACGGCAGTGAGAGTGAGTACGAGGAGAAACCGAGCCTCACTTCGGCAATGCCGCCAGATTGGGATGATACTACCGGCGCTAGAACGGAGGCGCAGTCCTCGAGTCGCTCTAGATGCGTGATGCAAGAGACCAGCCACTCAATGGTGTGTCTAATGATGTAATTCGCTCAAGTGGCGTGCCTCAAGAGACAAGGCTCTCAAGCCAGATCATAAGGCACTTGCCAGATGCCAGTCAGCCAAGCTCGTTCTCAAGCGATAAACGTTCGTTCTTCGTCTCTAAAGTACCTTACGTCGAGGCCGACCCAAGATTAGTAAAGATCAAAACGTAAAAGCAAAAGAGGGTACGCATGACGGAATCTAGCAAGGGGATCAAGCAGCTTGTACAGGGAACTCTATTGCCGATTACAACTCTATTCAACGTTGCAAAAGTTTTAAAATCGACATACAGGTACGAATATGCGTTCGAGCTTCTATCTAGCTTTTTTTCTGTGAAGCCCATGGGGACCTATCGCCAAAGTCGTTGCCCCGAACGAGTGGCTGGCACATGTCAAGTCTGTGCTGGATGAGAAATTTACGAAGGAATGCCAAAAACTGGCGAAAGAATATCGACCTTCTCTTTATGATACAGAACTATCAGTTGGAATTTATATAGCCAAGGTATCTGTACTCGGCGAAGATCTCCTACACGTAATAACGAAGTATTACGGCACCATGAGCTCTGTGGTTGCTATATCAGATGCGGTGACGTGGGCGGTAGCTACGTCTGAACAGGCTTGACATCGTGAAGGGCCCAATGCGTATGCGGATGTAGATAAAGACACGGCTACAACTGCATTGAAGAAAAAAATACTTCCAATGTCACTAGACTCGCCGTTTGGAAGGATAGCAAACCAATCTCTACTTCCAGTGAGGACATACAGCTGGTGGAACGACGACTGTATGATGCACGCAGCGACGACACTGCAAGAACAATGTGAAACTATTGGAATTATTTCACCTACTAGCTGCAGGACAGAGAGTCCCGATTGTCGCCGCCAGAGGATAAATGCTGGCTCGAAAACTTTCGTGGTGCAGGACACACACGTATTAATACCAATCCACATCAACAGAAACCACTAATGTGGTGTAGTATTTGAGCTCAAAAGTCACATCAAAAGCAATATGCTTACTAATTCTTAGAAGCCGAAGCAGTACGAAGAATGCGAGCGTCTGGAGCAGAAAGTCTTTCCAGTCACGGTGCGCGGCGTGGAGCAGAAAAAGTGATCGTCCTAAAGCAATGAGACGGCGACAGCTGGGGCTCACTAGTCCTCCTGTGTGTTGAATGTGCAGTACGTAGTATAGCGCTGATAAAGTCCCCCTCAAACGCGTTTCTACGCTACTTCAGATTGAGATTTCTTTTGAAGTCTTTGCATGTTTAAGATGAAAAACGGTGTAGTTTGGCTTAATTGGTTTATTATATTTAATGCATATTCAGTTACTATCTTGTACCCGTTCATTGTGCAGCGCCTTGTCAGTGGGAGAAACCAGATACAAATGTGGAAGATGCTGATCTTATATTTTATATATGTTAGTTTGTGGTGCTGGAATTGTATCCAATGTGCACATATGTTGACTACTCTGGGGAGGTAACAGATTTTTTGGATGTCGACTTGGATGCTGTAGAGGCGACGGCAATTGTAACGAATTTGAAGCAGAGCGGTTCGTGGGTGAATTAGCACTCTCAACAGCTTGCCATTACGGCAGCAACGTATAGTGGTGAGGTCAATCACTTACCTCAAAGTCAACTTCCTCAAAACTCGTACGATTCATTTGGAGGCCGCTACGCAATTTCTGGCTCGTCCAAGTCTTCCGTGTTGCTCAATTTACACGGCAGTCGTAGAGGAGCAAACAAACCCAGGTAACTCGTGCAAGATACCACCTTGCTGTCTAGACTGCATGCTCTATGATAATACAATCAGTAGGAAGCATCACAGCTCATCAAATATTTTTGATTTGTCATGAATGTTGGTATTGAATGCGCAATTGAAAAAATGCTAAGTTAATTGCATTCTCCTGCAACATGTAAGCACATGCAAGTAGACACGTCATTCAGTCGAAAAAGGAGGTCATGTAAATGCATTCATCGGCATACAGAATGTCTACTAACGCATAATTTTTTGAAATTTCGGTTAGCTAATTTTATTGTGTCATTGTGCCTTTGTGTTAGATACACAGCATGAAATGGTGATTTATATAGTCACTAAAGTACGAAGTCACAATCGCTTTGTGTGCATCTAACACCGATCTTTTCCATTAGCCGTTTTTTGTTCTTCATCGGTTAAAAAAAGCCTTATCGAAGTTTGCCGTTGAAGTCGTCCCATTTCATGTCATTTTTGTCGTTACACCGTGAAAAAATAAACAAATCGCATTGGCCAATAAAGGAAAAGTGACATTTTCAGTGCATACAACAAAAAATTGATGCGCTTTCGTCATTTTTGTTGAAGACAGATTGTGTTGTCCAGCACTTGCCAAATTCGTAGCTGTTGCTCGCAATATACATTTGTCAACGAACACCACGAGTCCGGGCACAAAACAAGTATCATTCTTAGCGATAGATCACAGCAAAGATAGACGATAACGGCTCTATATAGCTGCTAATTTCTCTTAATAGTCTGAATGTCGCCCGTGTCCGGTAGCCTTAAGCTCATCATCTGCGATGTTGACGTTGCGATTGTACGCAAGCGTGTAGCTATGCTGCGAGGGGTCGCCACTCTGGGTTAGGAGTGTAGGCAGCGGAATCCATAGCTCCCATGCCGTTTCCAGATCCGCTGCACTGACAACTAACCGCCTTGTCGAACTTGTCGACTTGATAGAGCTTTTGCTATCATCTTGAGCTGCATCCAAATCCGTCCACTTGCACTTCGACCTCCAAAATGAGACTATCCGGTGGCCGATCCGCCATCTGGGTCCGCATCATCATTATTTCAGGAGGGTTGAGCTACCGGCTCCATCCCAACGCGTCCACTGCACAAATCGTACCACCACTGGTGAAAGGCTGACAAAGCTCGCTCAAAATCATCGTCTGAGAACCGAACCAATTCACCGCTAATGCGACCAAATGCTTGTTGCACACGACGAAGTTTCTCCGGTTCAGTAAGCCGACCGTCGAAGGTAGTAGCACCAGATTTGGGTTTGTATAATTTTGCCATGAACGGCCGTCAATCACCGTCATCTCGTCCGGTGTCAGTCGGCTTTGCCCATACCATCTGTACCAAGTTCAGCAATTGCGAAGGGGTTAGTCTTTAGACTCAATGCCGTAAAAACTGGGAAAACCTGGTTGAAACCTGGGCGTTTGGACAATAACTCACCTTGGATTGATAGCCGAGAAAGGAACGAGGAAGGGGGTCGCGATTGCCTTCCTGTAAACCATTGCGTGATGACACGGGAGCTTCATAGTCTGCGAAAATACGCAGTTACACTCCCACGACTCCTTCGAGATAAGAACTTAACTTTCGTCACGCGTGATCAGTACCGTGTCCCCGTTGTCCTGGATTGCATATTGATCGGCAATAGAGTTGTGTAATGGACCTACTGTTTGTCCACTACTTCGGCTTACACGTTAACGCACGTGTATGAGAAAAACGTAAGGTGCGTTCAACTTAGATTAACTATAGTTTAGTCCGAAAGAATAGATTTACTTAAATAAGGAAAGCAAAACCGATTTACGGTAAAATTGAGAACTGTTAATGTGTTTTGTTTGGGTTTTCCTCCTAAAATGCTATTGTAGCGTATTTTGCCAACGAGTGGTTGACAGAACCCTGCTATTCTAACTGGTTGAAAGATATTGCTCTCGGCCAATGAACGGTTTTAAATGCATGCAGACCAGTAGTCTGCCAAATGTAACCATTGGTGTATCGCGCACCAACGTCGAAAACCTTCTTCGTAACCAAGTGGCTACATGTAGCCATTTGCGTGTAACCCTACTGCGACTTGATAGCAGTTGCTACCCAGCACGACGTCATGCCTAACACGACGTCCATATCCTTGCAGTACAAAAGGTCTCGCAGCGGTCCAGGATCTCGACCTTAGCTCTGTACTCTTTCTAAACACGAGCTTGATACTTCAATAGCGCCCTGAGACTGTCCTTCATTGTTGCGTGCCCTTTGAGATGTCGCTTCAATTTGCCAAGCAGACTTTCCACACTGTTGTTTGTATAGTGCAATAGCAAAACAAATGATACGCCATAGAACAGAACGCATTCCAGTTTGTCTTAAAATAACTCCACAAGTCCTGACAAACTTCTCTTGTCAATAAACTTTCAAATTCAGCTCGGTGCATCTTGTAGTCTTCTTCGGTTCTGAAGTACGCCATGTCTGATATCGAGTGCTTCATCTGCACGATGACGTCTTCTTCGTAGGCCCCAAATCTTTTGCGATCTCGAATTGTTTTGTGGAGACACTTAATCACATGAAAGTGACATAGAAGAACACGAGCTTCGGGCAACTTATTTCGAATTATGTTTACCTCACGCAAGTCCTTATCGACAACAACCATACAAACGAAACGCCAGTGTTTGTTTGCCGTCTTTAAATCGTCCATGCACTTTGTCGTATGCCAATCCGAGTTCGATTCGATCAGTGAGTACTGCACGGGCCGACCGTGGTCAAATTGGTCATCGCCACAATCGCGAGTAATTGGTAGTTATACCTATTCAACCATTCAAAGAAACATAGTAAACCTGGCAAAACCTGGGTTGCACGGCTTACCGGTTGGTCTTGTGCGTACAGCCCATCTGAATGACTTCCGGAAAGCTGTCCACCATCGACCGCATATGACCACTTGTGAACGAAATAATGCCTGTGTCGCCGCGTTCACTTTCATGAGCCGTCGACAAATTCTTCGACGACTCCTGGTTGAACTCTAACACCAGTTCAGTAACAGCGTCGTTTCCTGAGCTCCTCGTCTATTCAAACCTTAAAAATGTCTATATATAGTGTTCGCAGTTTTCTGCTCCCATTCCCTCAAGACCGGGAACTTCTGTATAAGGGAATGGTATAGAAATCAGAAATTGGGCATTGTGCAGCTTGCATTTCTCTCACACCCTTCCCTCTCCAAATAGATACGTGTTTTGAGAGTTGAGAGTTGCCAAGGCCATTCGACTTATGGGGGCGTTAGAGTTGACGGCTGTCGCTAAAACAGCTCATCGGCTACTGGACGTCCACGATGACCACTGTGACCGTCCTGAGCGCCCATCATCCCCGCAATCCGCTTCGTACTAAGCGACCAGACGGACGTCAATTGTGAGAAGGACATTAGGTTTGATAAAGCCGGCATCTGTCAACTCGCAGAGCTATTCGCCCTCCCCGAGTTCGTGACCACTGCGCACCACGACAAGCTACATCGCACGGAGACCCTTTGCATCCTGTTGTACCGCACAAGCTATCCACGCCGCAACTACGACGTCCTGACTAAGTTCGGTTGCTCGGAAGCAGCAATCAGCAGTGTTTGCACACACTTAGGTACGGTGTAAACTTTTTTGAGCCCACCGTACTTAAACAATGGGTTAATACGTAATGTTCGTGGATACTTACGCGAGGTGTTGAATTGTATAATCAAATGTAATGCACGTAGTCATCTGGCTTTACAAGCGCTTTGAAGCTCTCATTTACTTCCAAGAGGCGATCTGCAAGAAAAAGATACGTCGCTACGCCCGTGCTGCTCATGACAAGGGGTCGCCCATGCACAATGTGTTCGGTTTCATCGATGGAACTAAGAATGCTATCTGCCGTCCTTCTCCGCGGCCAGGCTGCCGTGAAGCCCTCCAAAAGCAAGTACATTCAGGGCATAAGAGGATGCACTACCTCAACTACCAAGCCGTGGTTGATCCTGACGGACTAGCCATACATTTCTGGGGGCCTATTGAAAACGAGCGGCACGACATCACGCTGCAAAACGAGAGCAAGCTGAGAGAGTTTCTAGGGGCTAACGAAGATGTCTTTGAAGGCTTTGTACCGAATGGAGATCCGGTATATGGAGTTTAACGCTTTATTGTCTCGGTCTTCAAGAAGACCCATTTGACGGAAGGTGAAAAGGCTTTCAATGCAGCAATGAGTTCAGTCCGCGGAAGTGTTGAATGATAATTTTCCTTCTTAAAACTAGATGGGCGTTTATCGACTTCAAGAAAATGTTGGAGTTGCGTCAAGGTCCTAATGGCAAGCTAGTTATGGTAAGTATGCTACTTACAGACAGTCACTGTTGCTACTATGGAGGCAATGAGATTAGCAAGTATTTTGATTTGAAGTCCCACCCTTATCAGAGTATCTAGATTTACGTAGCTAGTCTTAATCCGAGCTGGCTACACTACTTGCTAAAATGCGTCCAAAACGCCTCTGCTAGCTTAAGCAAGAAGGCTCTATCTTCGTCACGCTCACGAGCACGCTCTCTAGCTTTATGTTCACGAGCATCTCTCTTCTCGTTGTGCTCCATCTCTTTCAGCTCAAGCATAAACTCCTTCAGCTCTTCTTCCTTTTTCGCACGCTTGGGGGGCACCTCCATCCTGCAAGCTCTCTATTGCAAAACGACGTGCTGTAAGCGACGCGGCATCAACAGCGTCTCGTTTGCGCTTGGTGACTTCCTTTTCGGCGATTACAGAGTCTGCATGGTCGTCCATGAGGGCAATCAGTTCGCCAAGTAAGATATCCTTTTCGGTTTCTTCCTCGTCGACACCCGACGTAGCCAGGTCAACAGCATTCTGCTGTCTTTTTTTGCATGACCAGCTTGTCAATGCGAGCTTGAGCATTCTAACCGCTCAGTTTGTTTCGCGTGAAGCTGTCGTCGTTGACCAGCTGAGCGGCAAGATTATCCCATGCTGCCACTGTTTTCCCTCTCTCTTTCAGCAATGGACGCTCGCTAAGCACTTGGCGAAGCAGAGCTAAATCTTCTTCTGCGCTGAAATTGCGCCGCTTGTGACCCATAGCAGTGGCGATTCGTGCGTTGATCTCGTTGTGAGAACTGAGTTCCTCACAGCCATCAAATCCACAGCACAAATTTCTTGTAACCCGTTTTTTGTTAGTGGTTAGGTTAACTATACAGGAATAGGAATGGATTTTGAACTGCGAAATATCTCTAATAGCAAGTATATGTAGCAAAATCATCTTGACAACGTGCCTGCATTCCGCATCCGTCTGATAAAATTCCCCACGTCGTTCATATTGACGCGATGATTGGAATTGCTGCGAATGAGCCGTAGATGCTGGATGGTGTCGCCTGCGTGTCAACCAACATCTCAATCCCGGGCATTAGTGGAGAATCAGCAGGAACCTGACGAACTCGTGGGTGCAGAATGTAGATCTCCTGATGATTGTGTCTGTATCCTTCTCTCTTCATCACAATACCCCATGTACCATCATGTTTCTTAGCAACTTGCGGAAGCATCTGAAATAGACACAAAATTCGGAGCAAGTTGTGAGAGGTCCTTCTTCCAGTCAACATTTTACGCTCCGACCAAGCATGTGTACAGATGAACTTGCGCTGGTACAGGTCCATTTCACTGGGAATCAAGGAAATATCGGTGTCGGGAACGCTTTTGTATCGTATTTGAGAGCGGAGATCGGCGCTCCGACGGGCAACGTGGACGACCTCTTTATTGTCTAGCTTCTGGTTTATCAACTCCATGTATTCCGGCGAAGAGGTTTCCAGGCTTGCCTAGGTGTCGTGCGCAGGTTTGAACGCCGGGTACATCGTACAGCGTCTCTCCTTCCTCTAACTCAGCGACCTGTTTTTCTTTCCGCGGCGCGACTTCGCCTTGCCCGACGTACGCGATGACTAGCCCTCTGCATCACCGCCATCCATACCCTCCGAGGCCTCTTCTTCCTCGCCCTCCGACGCATCTTCGCTATTTGTCCTCCGAAGTCTCTTCTTCCTTGGCTCGACTTTCCACGCACTCCGTGCCTTCGTTGTTCTCGCAATCGTCAGCAACGTCGCTCTGTGTTCCTTCGCCAGCCTGGCCCTCAACTTCACCATCCGCGTTCCTGCCTCGTGGAAGGGAAGGGGACGCTCTTGCATTCCCCGCTGAGCGGGTGCGTGCTGCCGGGGGTGTTCGCCCGTCTGGCTTCTTCGTTCCGGCGCGCCTCTTCCTCCAGTCGATCTTGTTCCGCCACCTGCGCCTTGATCATTGAGGTCTTGCGCGTCCGCGCCATGGTAGTGCAGTAGAGAGAGCTGGGGGCGGGGGCTGAGGGCTCTCAAAGGCGTGCAGAAGACGCCGGTAGCCGTGGACTGCAACGTGGCTCGCTCCCTCCAATGGATGGCTCTGAGTCCAAAAGCAAAATAACGGTAAGATAATTTTTTACTTACACATGAAAAAAACTGCCGTTAAACCTGAATAAATCCTGTTTGAGGCCCTCGTATCTCCGTCGGTGTCTGGGAATATATCTCGTTGATCACTTTAATTCCTTGGTACCTCCCCCCCCCAAGGGGGCGGGAATAACAAAGGGATATTATTCCGAGATGTGTATTCATTATGACAGCCTTTTTACTATCAGGTACAGTAAATATTACATCAATTGAAGCATACTATTAAATTATGCAGGATTGTGTTTATTTCTGCTGCACAGTCAATTCCCGACAAATCCTGAGAGCGTTTCCTGTTTAACCAATAGAACTGTTCCAATTTATTCCCAGACCCAGCCACGGACGGAGATACCAGGGCCTGAGAAAACCTGGTCGGAAAGGTTGCCGTTTTTTATTAAGGACAGAGCTAGCGTCGTCTTTTTGACACATTTGAGGCTTTCTATGTATGATCCCGGTATTGCCATGTTTGTCGAATATACAGTACGTATCATTTTAGGTACGATCGGCTGTACCAGACCGCGACAGCATCGAAAAGATTTTTTAGGGTAACTTCGTCAAAAATTTTTTTACCAAACTTCTAATGACGATTGTATGTGAGAAAAGGCTGACGAGTAGCACAAACATTGTGTCAGCAGATCGTGATTGTAGCTTGGCTTCTAGATTCTCTCGGATCTCTATCCAATCAGATGACGGATCTATTACTCGATAGGGGTGTATATTGTATAAATGCATATGCGCAATTTATCGAAATAAAAAGGTTTTTTCATTTTGACCTGAATAAAGTAGCGACAACTCTGGGTGTGTTTCTGGCAAAACTAAGACGTGCCGAATCGGCGGAGACCCATTCCCGTAATCAGGAGATCAAGGCGTTTCTATAAATGAAGCGTTTGGTGGACACCCGGGGTCCAGCGGGTACCCGGTTCCGCCAAAACATACCAGTTATTACTAAGAATTTGTATTGTGATACTGGAAAAGTATATACTCTACTTTTGTGAAATAGCCCACACCGCCCAATTTTAGTCCTGTGAATAAACTGTCGAGTCTTAAATATCCGTGCCTTTCCCTTTGTTCTCTCGATATTTATATCCAGAGTTTTGGGGGCGATTGAAAACCGTCAACGATACTGCAAAACCGCATATTTGTGGTCATATGTGTAATTAAGCAAAACCTAGCCTCACGTATTTATATCCGAAAATGATGCATAAACTAATATTGTGCCTTTCAATAATTCTGCCGTGATAATTCTGGCATAATTCTATTCTGTTACCAGCCTTAATTAGGCCTTTGGGTTATTTAATTCCATCTTAATTCTGGGCTGTCTCAGCATGGCCGGTTTTAGGACGGCGATGGTGGGGTTGCCTTAAGACGGAACTAGCTCATCCAGCCCGAGTAAAACAGGGTCCTTTGGCGGGTGGCTACACCGGCCACCCTTATTAGTCGTGCGACTTAATTAGTCGTGCACTGGCACATTAGTGACTGGGAACTTTAACAAAATTGCATAATTTTGCAAAAGACACCGGTTTTGAGCAGATCTAATCGAGAGCGTTATTCCCAAATTTTTAATGACGAATGTTGACCCAGTCGGCCTGGAACAACATACAAGCGACCTTATGTGGATATTGATCCAGCATACATTCAAGTAACCTGGACGGCATCCTGCGAATGTTTTATTCTCCTGCGCATGATGTAGGCTGCTATTATTAATGCCCATTAAGATGCTTACCAGTATAATACTGGCGACGCATAATCGAGCAGGGGAGCGGCTACATTGGGAGGTTTCGACATCTTAACGTACATGTAGCAAATCGAAGTGCGACGACTGATCGGCTACTGTCTGCAGTTTGGCGCGCTGTTCAAAAGTATGACTGTACGTGGGCTACTGTCTGTGAGCTGTTTGAAAGTATGACTGTTCGTGAATATTTGGAGGTGTTTGCAGCTTCACCGGTATACCTCGGGCTTACAACGTGCACTCTTCACGACTGCAGGTCTGCTTCTAGGCTGGAGCCATTGACGATACAACTCAAAGTTGTTGATTCAGTAACTTGAGTTGAATATATTTGTTTATACTAACAGAAAATGTGAAGAGGGCAAAAGCGTTCAACTGGCGGTGTAACCTCAACCAAGCACTGGTCACAATCAGGCATTCCGATAATAACATTGGAATAATATTGGAATAAGATATTGCATCTAAAAATAAATTTCAAAAAATAAATTACTGGTAGCAAAAGAAGTGTATTGAATGAGTATCAACTTCACTACAGCTACATGATCCTACGCTTTACTCGTCGCGCGCCACGGTTCCCAGTAGTAAAAAGAGAAAGTTTGGTGCATGTTTGAGAGAGAGGTTGGCAATTCTGCCAAAGTGAAAAAAAATTCAGTGTGATATATTAAACTGAAATCGCAATACAATGATTATTTCGGAATGCCTGGTCACAATTGTCCCAATATCCAGAGCTTCCCGGGCGAAGCGCGGCATTAGTGCTGAAGAACTGTAGTTGATTCGCACTCAACTTCTTTGTGTTGGTGGAGCGACCAGCTTTACGTTTCCCTTTCGTACTGCTCCCACCTACGTCTCCATTCAAAAGAGAGCATCAGCGTCTATTCTGCAGTACCTGAAGCAATTATCAACCGACTGAAGATATAGCTCACGTAGTATTTTCCAGACAACGACTTCATCTTTTTTGCAGTTGCTCTTTAAGGGGATGCCGTCGCAGCTGTACGCTGATCATAGATGCTTCCCAGATACTGTAGACTCTAGGACCGAAAAAAAAACTGCCAAAACAGCGCGGCCAATGCTCTCTATTTTCCCAGTCTTTACCATAGCAAAAGAAATAGAGGAGTGTTGACATTTTTGATGTGACGTAGCAGTTGCAACTCGTCCGCCCTAAAAATAAAAATTTAATTATGGATACCGAAAAAAAAAATGGGGGACTTCATATATCAAAACGTATAGGGGGTAGAAAAATCTCCTCGATGGTGTCGCGGACTGTAAATTTCAGCGGGCGTTTGTTGCGTACGACCTGGATGGGCTACTACATGTATAACGTGCGTTAGCTCAATCTAAAGGCTGAAGAATCGTGAATGCAGAAGGTATGCTCAAGCTCGTGTTATCTCCACTAGTAGCAAGCTCTGTCCTTTAATTAACAATACAAATTACTTAAGTAAGTCATACCTATCCCAGCCTCGCGTAAGATCTGCCAAAATTTAATCTGCCAAGCCAAGTGCGCGAACTTGAGCAGCAAAATGCTGGAGGATAATAGCCAAACGACTGCCACCGATTGCGATACGCTTCTGCGAGATCTCGCCAGCCATGTCGAGGTATGAAGACGACGGGCATGAATACTTGCCAGAACTGGTAGCGTTGAGATCCAACCCACTGTAGACAACCGTGTCGGCGTACGAGTAGGTCTCGAGAATCACCTCGCGCAGTACTGAGTTGGATACTAGAGCTGTATACAGCTCGTTGTACGTTACGCTCTCGTACTGCGAGAAATCGAGAGAGTCTGATACGTTTGGCAGCAATTTGATGAGGTCCGTGGCGTTGCTCTGTAGCGTCGACTTGAAGTTGTCGATGTTAAGCGCCCAGTTGTTCAAGCTGTACAAGCCGCCGGCAGCATCCCAGACCGCGTGCAGGTTACTGAAGGCACACGGAGACACGAAATACTCGCTGTTACCGCCACCATCGCCCTCCGGGAAGGCCTCACTAACGCCTGCCACAGTGTGGAGAGGCTGGTGGAGGTCGCCGAAGATGTGGATAAAGTTTCGAATGAACAGATTCGCGGCCCAGCTCGACTTGGTCGTCTTGAACGATTTTAACGCACCCTCAATGACCGACACCGCGTCACCTCCCATGGTGTCTTCAAACAACGACAGATCGACGTCTTTGTCTTCCCACTTGTCGCCGTTAATGTTCACCGGGAGGTCAATGTAGTGCCAGTCGCTCATGCTCGTGATGGAAGGAGTGAGAGGGGACTGGCAGTACGAACTGACAGACGTGCATTTGATGAGATCCATCCAGACAGCGCTTGTAGTGATCTCACCCGTGTTGGGAAAGTCTTCGTTCCATTTGGACAGAATGCTTTCAATCGTGATGACGTCCGCCTCGTTCATAAGCTGCTTGGCCACCTCGCCGACGAGCATGTGTCCGTTGTCCCACCATCCGTGAGTCGTGGGTAGGAAACACGTGGAAGCCACCATCGCTGTCGTCGCGATCAGCACGAGTACTTTCATTGCTGCTTGTTGGTCTGGTGATGAAAAGGGAAATGATTGCCACAAAACAGCAGCAAACACTGGATCAAGTGGAGTGGCATGCTCGCGAATCAATGGAGATTCGTCGTGCAGAGAATGGAGTTCAGGGTAAGTCACGGCGAGCTTTCATCTGATCCTTCGTGTTCGACCTCCGTGAATGCACACAAGGAAGTGGCATTATCCTGGTTGCAGTGTCCGAGGACAAGAATTTGCAGTAAAACCTGCCAAAATGGATTGTTGAAGCTGATTTGTGCCACGCCATTTGGGCCTAGCGGGCCTGTTGCAACCGAGCTGTGTATTGATGCTTTATGAAATCGTCGAGTTTAAGCCACCTAGTTCGCTAGTCCAAGCACACGCAGCTGGGCAGCAAAGTGCTTCAAAACAACGGCAAGTCGACTGCCGGCGACCGCAATCCGCTTTTGCGAGATCTCACCTGCCATAGCGAGATACGAGGCCGACGGACACGGGTATGTTCCGGAGCTCGTGGCATTCAGGTCCAGGTTCGAGTACACAATAGTGTTAGCGAAGTTGTACGTCTCTAGAGCCACTTCACGCAGCACCTGCTTGGTAACCAGCGCCGTGAGAAGCTCATTGTACGTCGCGTTCTCATACTGCGAGAACGTGATGTTGTCCTGGACGCTCGGGAGCAGCGCGATCAGCTCCGACGCGTTGCTCTCCAGCGTCGGCCTGAAGCTTTCAATACTCAAGCTCCACTTGTTGAGGCTGTACAGTCCACCAGCGGCATCCCAGACGGCGTGCGGGTTGCTGAACGCACAAGGCGACGTGAAAGTCTCGCTGTTACCGCCGCCGTCACCTTTAGGGAAGGCCTCGCTGATACCTGCCACTGTGTGGAGGGGCTGGTGGAGATCACCGAAGATGTGGATGAAGTTGCGAAGGAACAAGTTGGCGGCCCACTTAGACTTGGTCGTCTTGAATGACTTGACAACGCCCTCGATCACCGAGATGCCGTCACCTCCCATGATGTCGTCATACAGCGTCAGGTCGGTGTCCTTGTCCTCCCACCTGTCACCATTGATATTGAGTGGCAGGTTGATGTAGTGCCAGTCGCTCATGCTCGTGATGGAAGGCGAGGCCGGGGTCAAGCAAGTTGAGCTCTCGGTCGTGCACTTGACAATATCCATCCAGACCGCAGTCGTTGTGATCTCGCCAGTGTTGGGGAAGTCCTCGTCCCACCTGGACAAAATGCTCTCGATTGTGGTGACATCGGCCTCGTCCAAAAGCTGCTTGGCCACCTCACCCACGAGCATGTGTCCGTTGTCCCACCATCCTTGAGTCGCAGGCAAGAAGCCCGTGGAAACCACCGCTGTTGCCGTGAAGCTTGCTGCAAATACTTTCATCCTGTTGATCTCGATGCGAAAGGAGAAATGACTCTGTGGCTGACGTTGAGACGGCTACTGTAACCTGGAAGGTTGCAGACACAGTTGCGTAGTCACGCTCTCACGCTCACGGGCTGTCGTGCAAAGACTGGGATTGAGGTCACAAAAGACTTTCGTTCGCCAACAAGGCTTGTGTTGTTGAACAAGCGTTGAAGAGAAACCTTGCATGCATGAGGTCCATTCACGCAATCCCTTCATAGACGTGGAAGTTGCTCGTCTGCAACGGGCAGTCGCCGTCCACTGGGTAAGGTTGGCTTCGACTGGGCGAAACACAAAGACAGCCGTCAGCATGTCAGTTCTCTCTCGCCGGCTTCAACTGTTAAAGTGCGTAAATGGAGTACGTGGTTCTTGAACTCCAAGAACCATGCTTCTCCAAGTTGGAGAAGCTTGTCCGCGGTTGGTCCGGCAGTACGGTAGTGACCGATCGGCTTGAAATAGTAAAAATGAAGAGATCCCTGCGACCGTCAGCGTGCGTGCTGATTGATCGGCACCTGTACGCTGGGGGGGGGGGGGGTCAAACGCTGATCACGGTGTGGGAATAAGGTGTATCCATAGTTTTTTTTCGGAAGAGTGACTGCTTGGACTAATGTCTACGTAGTTCGCGTAGGGGATCAATACTTTTTATTCTTGCATAGCACGGGTTTAGCACGAACCGGCTGCAGCTTCGGGCTCGCCTGCAAGTTCGCGAAGCTCTTAGCTGCTCGCTTCTGTAGCTCCAACCTGGTTAATGGGCGTTCATCGTCCTCATCATCGCTTCTGGGCGATTCCGGTTCATCTTCAGCGATTGAAGTGTTCACGGAGAGACGCCTGTCGATACTGAAGTCGATGCTCGTACCTCCCATCGAAGTACCCGTCACTGGACTTGTAGCTAATGGGGAATTTCCTCCGTATCCACTACTAGTTGTGGGGCCGTCCAAGAACTCTGGTAGAAGTGCTCGCACAGCATTGACAGACCGCGTAGGATCACTGGGACGTAGATTCGCTCCTAGCGAAGCACGTTGAGCTTCCGCAGGGTTCTTATATTGTATACGACGTGAAAACTGCTCAATGAGATCGTTGCTCCGCTGCTCAATGATCTGATCGAGGCAGTCGTGTTAGTTAAAGTGGCAAATGTAAGACGCCTTTGAAAAGATCTACGGAAACCAACCGCTAGGAATTGAAGGATATTTCCCTCTGTGATACCTTGAGCAGCTAAGAGATCATTCATGGAATTGATGCGTGCCTTTAGAAATAGTCAAACAAAAGCCGCGAATGAGATGATGAAACCCCAGCAGCTAGCAACGCATAATCTTACCACCATTGCGAGCTGGTCCTCCGATTGCTTTCTTGTACGCTTCGATGTGTCCGAGCCATTCCCATTAGAAGACGCTCCAACAACGGGCTGTATGAACGTGATCGCACCGTGAGCTCGGTACTCACAAATCAATTAGAACTAAACATACCGGCATGACATCGTTGCAGCCGAGCACGTTGTAAAGCCTGTCGACAACTCGAGCAAGCGGTTGAAATTCTCGAGCAGCTGCAGCTCGGAGCCGCTCGATCTCCGCGTTTTCCTTCAGAATACTAGACAAAAAAAACACAACGTAGTAGCAGTCAGCAACTTCAACAACTCCGGGAGAATTGCTGCGACTGCAGACGTACTTTTGGCGCGTCTCGACAAGGTCGTCGACCATGCGTTTCCGAGCGTTGGCACTGCCGTCTTGCATCTCGCTCTTCAGTCTACGATTACAAACAGCGGTGAGTCAATTAAGCAATAGACAAGAAAGCGACGTACTTCTGAATCTCTCGTTCCAGAGCCTGTTTTTCATCCTCGAGCTGCTCCACTTCGTTGTTGGTGCTCTGAACGTAGCGAAAGAGAGCGAAATTCTCCTCTTCCTTCCTGGAGTACACTTCGACGAGCTCATGATAGTCGTCCACTCCCATCTCTTGTTGCAGTGCTGCAAATGTCGTCTCAAACTCCTGTAGCTTCTCGTTAATAGATGCGATATTCTGCTTGTCTTCTAGCATCTACACAACCCAGCAATTCCAGAAGTGAGCCAGTTATTATTCAAAAACGACAGTGTATACCGTCATATCGAGCTTCTGCAGCGTTTTCTTGAGTTGCAGCTCATCCTCGAGCTTCATGTTGCCACGAACAAAGTCTTCTGCAAGATCCATCGGATCCTGCTCGAGAATCTGCTTCCGGTACGCCTCAGCGCTCTCTTTCTCGCGCTTGATGATCGATGCGAGACTCTGATAGACTTGGTCGAAAGCCTCTTGTTCGTCTATGTTTTGACCGGACAAAGAATTCGCTTGGGATAGAATCTACACCGACAAAACCATTGATAAGTAAGAGTCAAGAAGTATTCTAGTTTTAACTGGTAGAGTGCACTCACCCGGTCGCGCTCGGCTACGATCTGAGTGGACTGACGGAAGGTCTCTTGCATTTGCTTCTGGATATCACGCAGACGACGTTGGTTCTTGTCGAACACGGTCTGACTCAACACTCGATTGGCTCGCAGCTCGTCCACGCGGTTCCTAAGCTCCGCATTATACGCGATCGTCTTGCTCTCGCGGGTTTTGCACGCTGACAGGCGGTTCTCCAGCTTCATGAGCTCTCGTTGCTCGTCTGCCATTCGAGTACGAACTGCATTGACACCTCCACCGCGTTGATCACTCTCACCGCGCTTTAATCGTAACTCTTTGAGCTCTTCATGAACTTTCTTCCAGTGATCATCGAGCTGGCGCAGACGGTGTTTCTGCTCTACCAGTAGCCGAGCATACTTGTCTCCTTGGACTTGTAGATTGAAAAGCTGTTCACTCTGCGCCCGGGCATTCGTCTTGGACATTGCGAGGACTAGACACCGTAGTTGCTGTGCGTCGAACTTGGCTTAGCAATGATGAAACGCGCGACGATATTTTCGTATGCTGGCATCAATTGGCAAAGCGTCCGCCTACCATGGCATGGAGAACGCCACGTTCGAAGCTTTCAGTTAGTGATGGAATCCACGAAAGACTCGAACCCTCCAAACCTCTGAAGCAACCTACAATGAAGCGAGGGAGTAGCCTTCGTGTGGGTCGTATTGTATCGGTACGTCGAGCAAGAAAGCACAATAGAAGCTTCTGTTTGACGTTTTTGTGTTGGGCAGGACACTCGGAGCTCATCGACGCGGGATAATCAATCATCCAGTCTATTTGTACAGGAAGAAGAACGTCGAGTTCAAGAGGAACTAGCTGAAATGCTCATGGTCAAGCTCGCAAACAAGGAGAAGGAGGTGGAAATGCTGCGGTGCAAGCAGAACGTGGTAGATCAGCAGTTTGCTGGCTACGATCGGCAACTGCAACAACAGCAAGAAGAGCATACACGGGTTGCCAGTGAAATAACGGCGACAAACCAGGAGCTGCAACGACAAGTGCAGCTACTGCAAATTCAGTGTGAACAGGTACGATCGAGGCTGCAGCACGTACATGATCTTGTAACTGATGCTCGTCTTGTAGCTTCAAGTTGATAGTGAACTTCAGCACACTGCTGCACTTGAGCAGAGGAGGCAGCGCGAGAAAGACCAAGCACAAGCAAGACTTGATAGTAAAGCGCTCCAACGAATCATAGACGAGTTACGACGAGAACGACAACACAGTATCAACGATCGATTCGCTCTCGAAGATAAACTACAGAGAATTCTACAGGACCAAAAAGCTCAAAGCGGTTTAGTAGAGCAGCTCGAAGCGAGGTGTGCTCAACTTGAAGACGAGCTTCAGCGCTCAGAAGAAAATTGTCAACAGCTTCAAGAGGTGCGAGTTTTTACGTGCTTGCTACGTAGCTTTAGCCTCTTATTCGCTGGTGTTGGTGCAGGCTTTGGCACACGAGGAGCACGAGCGTAAGGACGTTGAAAACATGTTGAGGAAGCTCGAGGAGGAGAAACTTGCGCTGGAAGAGAAACAGAAAGCACTCATGAAAGTAAGCTGCTCGACTTGGTTGCATTCGACGGAAGTATACTCATCCTTGTGCATTGAAGACTCTGAAAGGTGCCAGTTCAAGGGTGGCAGACATGGAGAGGAAGAGGAGTGAGCTATCGAAGGTCGAGGATCAGCTAACAGAGCAACTCGCAACTGCTAAAAAGGAGAACGGGGAACTGAAGGCACGAAAGGGTCAGATGAGCTCGCAGACCAAACATCTCCAAGCTCGAATTGCTGCTCTCGAAAGCGCCAACGCCGTGCAGGAGAAGAAACTGGAAGACGCCTCTATTGAGCTGGAAAGTGCGCGCAAATATTGTCGTGACTATCAGTTCCGTACCAAACAACTTCAAGAAGAAATCGTGTTTCTGAAAAACCGGAAACCAGCAGCAGACGCTGTAGTAGCAGTAGCAAACAATGCACCCCCTCCAGAAGTCCAATGTGATGCCCCCGAAACGGACACAGCAGACATACCGTGCTGGATGAAAGGTTAACATCGAATAAAAAAATGAAAAGAGCGGATTATCAAGGCTCTTATGCATCAGCAACTGCAACGGGTGCAGACATGGCAGCCCCATAGCCTTCGGGAGCGGGTCTCTTGCCTAGTGCACACTGAATCAGCTTTTTGACCTTGGGATTAGACGCGTTTTTCTTCTTGCGCCGACCCCAGACCTTGCCGCTCACGCGTTCTGCGCGCTCCTGATCGTTCAGCACGCCCTGACTCAGTTTTTTGTTCTCGAAGAAGTCCCGCACGCAGAAAACTGTCACGGTTTCTCCGTAATCTGTCGGCAACCACAGTAAAATTAACCCTCTGGAGACTAACAGTAAGGTTACAACACGACGTACAGTGGAAATTAGTCTCACGGAATTCGTTCTTGAGTACGGGCTTCTTAGGTTTGGCGGGTTCGGTCTCGGGTTTCTCCACCTCTGTCAAACGCAGCAACAGCGTCAATCCAGCTTCTGGTATTGCTATTTACATGGAATGCGTGTCCAGGTGTCTACCTTTCGGGTGTGTGGGACACATGCCGTCTCGCGCCAGGCAGCACTTTTTGCAGGCCTGGACGGCACAGCCAGCGGCCACAATCTTCTTGTTACTGCAGAACTTACACGAGCGTCCTGTGGTCTCGGTCTTGACGCGTTTGGCGGGCGGCGCCACGAGCTCCACAACCTCCACAGTCTCCACAGAATTCACGGTTTCCACTGCCTCCGTAAACTGCACGGCCTCCTTAGACTCCACAACCTCCACAGCCTCCACCTCCTCCATCACCACGTCCTCTGGTTTGCTCGCCATCGTCTTATTATCCAAGTGGTTTGACCAGTCACTCTTAGCACGGTCACTAAAGTGAGTAGCTGATATTCTATTCAATAGGCTCACTTCAAGATCCTCTGAAAACAGATATGAATAAACTAAACAGGCCCTTCGAGAAACGGCGACGTCATCGTGCCACCTTCCAGAGGGGGAGAAGAGAAGCGAGAAGCTCGACGCTACGGTACATTATATAGAGGGGGCAACACAATGGTGAATTTGCATGTGAAGACGACAGCGGGGAAGAAGTTCTCGGTGAACGTGACGCTGGACAGCTCCGTGCTGAAGTGCAAGGAGGCGCTCGTTACCCCCACCGAGGTGCCAGCTGCGCTGCAGCGCCTTATTTACAAGGGCAAGGTCCTCAAGGACGACCAGACCCTCGAGAGCTACGGTACTTGAATTGCAATTCTCTGGGTGTGGCGAGTGCGTATGTCTAATTGTTATTTGGTACAAAATACGTCGTAGGCATCCAGGCGGAAGATACCATTTACTTTGTCAAGGGCTCAGCGCGACCAGCGAGACCGGCAACGGCTACGCCTGCAGCTAGCACTTCGACCTCAGCAGCTGCTCCAGCTGCTACACCAGCCCCGGCTGCAGCTTCCTTGGCGGCGGCAAACCCGTTTAACTTTCCTCTATTTCCGGGAGCTGCCGGCGCTGGCGCCAGCACTGCTAATGGCAACATGTTCGGCAACATGATGGGCGCTGGGGGCATGCCGAACATGCAGCAGATGCAGCAGCAGATGATGGATAATCCCGAAATGGTGCGGCAGATGATGGACTCGCCCATGATGCAGAGCATCCTCAACAACCCGGACATCATGCGCAACATCATGCAGAGCAACCCGGCAATGCAGCAGCTTATGGAGCAGAATCCGCAGCTCAATCACATTATGAACGACCCGGAGCTGCTTAGACAGAGTATGGAGGCCATGCGCAACCCCGCGGCGATGCGTGAAATGATGCGGAACCAAGATACGGCGCTGCGGAACATTGAGAGCCATCCCGAGGGATTTAATGCGCTGCGACGCATGTACCACGATGTGCAGGAGCCGCTGATGGATGCTGCGGCTAGCGGTACCCCTGCTCCTCGTGGTCCGGCGTTCACCATGCCTGGCGTTGCAGGAGGAAGTAGTAATACCAACTCAGCTAGCAGCACGCAGTCACAGGCTTCCAGCTCGGCTTCATCGACCCCTGCTGCTGCCAATCCGTGGGCTACACCTGGTGCTACTACCGGAACTGCATCTACTGGTGCTTCTGCGAATCCTTGGGGTGGTGCTGGCATGGCCGGCTTGGGAGGCCTTGGAGGAATGGGCGGGCTGGGTAGCAATCCGGAGATGATGGCGCAGATGATGCAGAATCCCATGTTTCAGGCGGCTTTGGACCAAGTGACGAGAAATCCGGAGCAGTTTGTTGCTCAGATAGAGGCGATGAACCCTCAGATCGCAGCAATGATGAACGCCAACCCGCAGATGCGACAAATGATGTCGAACCCGGAGTTCCTTCGCCAAGCCATGAACCCGCAGAACATGCAGGCCATGATGCAGATGCAGAACGCCATGAACCAGTTGCGCGGGTCTGGACTTATGCCAGGGTGCGTATTTGACACACCGCGACATCGACGAACGTGGCATTCTAACTGGTATTTTTTTTGCTTGCTTGCTTTGAACAGACTTGAAGGTATGAACCTTGGTGCTGGCGCTGGTGCCTCTGGTACTGCCGGTACCGCTGGAGCTACTAACCCTGCCGCCGCCAACCCGTTCGCGATGTTCGGTGGCTTCCCTGGTGCCGGTTTTGGAGGTGCATCGAGCACTCCCGCAGCCCCTGCAGGCAACCCTGAAGAGATGTATGCGTCGCAGTTGACGCAGTTGAACGATATGGGCTTTCCTAATCGGGACCAGAACATTCGAGCGTTACAAGCCACCTTCGGCAACGTGCAAGCTGCCGTGGACCGCCTCCTCAGCGGCTCCATATAGCAAAGCACCAGGCGGACTTTTAGGATGACAATCTTGCTGTCAAAATACAGGCACATTTTTTTCTCGTCTGCTTTTGGCTCACACAAAAAACACTTTTTCACACCAAATATTACCCAATTGTAATAAAAGTGTTTTTTTTCTTTTACAAATATCAAGTCAATTCTCTTTTGCCAATTCCGCATTCGCTCATGGAGCAAGGCAGTGCTCCCTCGCTGCTCCGTGTGAGCGCCACAGACGCCGATGCTGTGCGTCAGTATCTGCAGTCCATCGAGGCCGACGAGGTGTGTATATACACTTTCAATATGCAGCTAAAATAACATTCTAACCGTTAAATACGCCCAGCTTAACGGCCTACTGGACGGCATAGCTCCTCGCGATGCCAAATGCGGCAAGAAGAAGAGCGAGTTCCTCGTACAAGATGATTGGCTGCCGTTAGTGCATCTTCTGGTGCAATGTGAGGCTACACGACTGCGCGCTGCCTCGCGGATCACCCAGGTCCTGCGTCGAGGCAGTCCCAGCGAACTGGAGAGCATGCAGCTGCTGACAGAGATCAATCTGGGCTACTCCAGCGCCCTGGACGAGCTACAGGACCTTAAGAAGAAGAAGTTGCAGTACTCAGTCAAGAGGAAAAAGTTGCTGGACGAGATCCACGTGGTGCTGGAAATTGTGTTCAGCTTTTTAGAGGAGGTGGTGACCGACGCCAAGCCCGGGAACGGCAAGGTACTACCGCAGCTGCTGGGTCTTGTACCTTACTTTTTAGGAATGTGCGGCGAGCTGAGGGACGAGTTAGGGACCAGTGAGAACCTGGCCAAGCTGCTGGAGCTACCGTGGAGCTGCCAGACTGTGCCTTGTCTGCTGGACGTGCTGGTAGAGGACAACGCTTTGATGTCAAAAGAGAGTTGGCAACAGCTTCAGGTGCGGAAGAGGCGAGAGAAGGTGGATATTTTTTTTATTGATGATAATATTTTGTTATTATATTAGGAGAATGTGGAACGTATGGTGACGACGTCTCCTGAGATGGCGAGTGAGACGATGAACCCTGTGATTCGAGAGTGTGTGTTGGTGGCTAATGTGACGGGAGATCACAAGTGGATTGGTATTGCGCGTTATTTGCTACGACAACTACCGGTGCATCTGCGGCAAGAGGCAGAGTTCAATTTGCAGATGGTATGTGCTGTCTCACGTCAAGGAAGATGGTGGTGTATTGACCAACTTTTTGTTGTGTTTAGCGTTTCAACCAGTCTCCACGTATTGTTCTGCTCGTGTGCGAATCTATTCGATCGAGTCAGGTGACAGCAGATGGTGTTGATATGAAGGATGCTAGCAGTCTGTTCGACGAGCCAGAGTGTGCCGCACTAGACCTCAAGGCAGACTGGCGTGACCTTTTCCTGTTGCTTCATTCGCTCCAGGCGTCGAAACCGATTTTGCACCATCGAACTTCATCCTCCCGCGTCGCAACTGAAGCATCCGTGTTCACAGACATCGAACAGCTCGCGTGGTGGATTGTGCAGAGTGATTTCAAAGCGTTTACGAGTGACACGAGCTTGCGAACAGCGAGTAAAACCATTGAGAGGCACGCGCTAGATCAAGTGGAGCTTTTGTTGAACTTCGGTGGCAAACAGATCCACTCTCGCGAGTGGAAAGCTCTGCTTTTGATGGATATCGCTTTCTTCTGGATAGAGCAAAACAACTCGACTAGCAGCGACGACCAAGTGGCGATTTTGAAGTCAAAATTGGCACTGCTGCTTTTGCAGGCGATATTCGAGACGGTACTCACTATTTAAACCTTGTTACTGCCTTTGCATTCTAATCTAACGTGTGAATGTGAGTTGAATAGGCACCAGAGACACGAGGTGAGGTGCTCTGCAGTCTCTTTGAACGCTCTCAGAAGCCTACGCAAAGGAAGGTGAGAGGGTAAATCACTCCGTATCATGGAACCGAAGCCAAAACGTTTGACTAATGCGAGTGTTTGAACTCTTGTCATAGATTGCTGGAGAAACTCTTTCACGACTATTTATTTCGCAATCAGGGAAGCTTTTCCCTCATCTCAATGCCATTCAAGACTGGCTGAGGTAAAAACTACTTTTGATGCTCATGTGATTTTCTAGCCTGACGATATGTTTTGTTCCGGACAGCACGCAGTTCCAACGATCATTCGACAGTGCTCGCGAGTTTTTCCTCATTGCCTCCCGTTTAGCAACATCATACAAAGGTATACTTACCTTTTTTGTTGACTAGTATTCTGGAGAAAAGCTGACAGTGTGTGCCGTTTAGATCTGTATAATTTTCTTATGGTATTTCTACGGAAGCTTTTGTCAACTGGCAACCGGTTGCACCAACAGTTTGCTGTGGACATGTGGTGTGCGTGGCTAGACCACCGACTTCCTTTTAACGAGCAGCAAGAAGTACGTATTGATTTGGCGCTTGGCTGTGATATCATGATACTGAATGTGGGCTTCGTTTCTAGGAAGAAATTGTTTCTGCGCTCAAAAACAGTGTGATGGTTTGCCACGATACTCAAGCCTGGTCGTTCGGACGATTGGAGCAGGTATTTCAATGTAGTGATGGTTGTGTAGAGGAACCCGCCGTCTTGTTGCGGAAAACCTCATGGGAAGAACTCCACAGGTTTTTCTCTCAGGAGGTGGGCAAGTTTATCATTCCAACAAGATCGGCGGTGATGGAATATGAAGGTGAAGATGATGACGCAAACGAGTACGATGACAAGGATTCAGGCTTACCGCGGTTTCGGCTCAACTCTCTGGACACGTTTTATCAGCAGAATTCCAGTTTGGACGGCGCGGCTTCGATTGGGTTAGTATTCCAGAAGTTGTTATCATGCTTGATACAGTTCGAGAAAGCAGCTTCCCTATCGAAACGCTCAGCTGATAATTTACCGATCGAGGGTCTTAGCGAGAACGACAGCGATATCAAGCAGTGGCTCGTTGACCTGGTTTCCAACTGGAAATACTTCTTTTACTGGATATGCCAGGACTCTGACAATCTACTGAACCAGTCAACACAAGGCAGAACTCGTGAGAAGAGTGCATGGTGGAAACTTGTAGCTCGAATCTACATTGGTTGTGGAATTTGTAATATTGCGATCGAAATGCTGATGTGGAAGCGACCTGGCGGAGACTCGGGTGATCGAGATATAGGGACGCTGGACATATTAGCGTGTCATGGTGATGATTGTGGTATTTCGGTGTGGTCTTTGATGGAAGTGGAGTTCAGTTTGCATCGGATGGTACAGAAACTTACTTCACATTATGCAAACGAAATGGAAGCAAGTTTATCGAAAGAGTACGTGAGGGCTGTATCGTATGGGCTGCATAGAGTGCTGCAACACGAGAAGCTTCAACTGTTGACTGCTATCAAGTGCAGGCTTCAGGATACACCTGCAGCAGATTCGTTGCAGCAAGGTCAACTAGATAGAGTGTCGTTTGACGCTGTTGTGTTCACTCTGGACTCATGCTGCAGTACACTCGGTGACGAAGACCTATTCGGGGCTTTTTATCCTCGTGATATTGAAGAGGACGGTCTAAGTGAAGCTGGACGTATTCTCGAGATTTTACTGTGTGTCTACGTAAATGTTCGTGACCGTATTGTGGCAGCGTATGACCAGTCACATGCAGACAACCTCTCCATTGATTCAAGTGGTGGGAAGGATGACTCGAGTCGATTTCAATTCTCGCTGTATGCAGATTCCATTTCGTCCAAGTTTCCAACGTCGGCCCGACATCTTGTCGCGCCCAGCAGAAATGCAAAAGCGGTTATGCTGCTCGACTCGAAAGGAGGAGAAGAGATGCTGGAGCATGTTTGCGCTGCAATCGGTCGGATGTTGGATATGATGATTAAGGCCTCAAATCTTCATTCAGTGCACACGCAACTTGGTGAAGTGCTGAACAATTTATCGCGGAGCGGAAACCGATTGCCTGAAGGCCAAGGAAACAGAGGCGACAATTATTTTTACCGTTTATCCCGCTACTTTATGAGTGACGTCAAGGAGTGTGTTCAACGGGATCGACTTACCAAGTTGAGTGTGTCATGTGCATCACTTGGCAAGCGGCTTCGGGATATTGCTGCTGAGATAGCGGATGGGAACGAAGTCTGTTCAGACTTTCATGAACTCTCTTCCCTTGCCTATGGCATTTTGTGCGACAACGTTGTGTTCAACCCACGACTTCTTCGACTTCTCTTGAATATTTGTCTCCCAGCTCAGCACGGTCTCCACATCCAGACGTTTGTGACATTGGAGAGCAAGATCGAAGGAATCATGCATGCATGTGGTATCGACTCGGCAGAAAACGAGACCCTATCAGCAAATTCGAGCAAGGATAATAGACAGCGTAGGCAAGATCTCAAGAAAACGAGACGAATGGATGACATTCCAGCACGCCGGAAGCGCCTACGCCAAGGACTTGATGCCAGGTCTGGATACGGCTTAAGAGTGGATTCTGAATCGGAATCCGACGCCAGCTACTCTTCCGACTCCGGCTTGTCTGTTCGATCTGACGACTCCAGCGCAGATATACACACTGCAACCACATTTAACCGTGATCGCATTCCACACCTCCAGTCTCATGCTACCCAAAGCATCGCCATTTTGGCGGTCTTGGCTGTGCTCGAGCAATCTCAAACCACATTGCTCAGTGTCATCACCGCCAAAAACAGCAGTGAGCCCTGCTCGTTTCTTCATTACCAGGAAATAATGGGTTACATTCGGATTCATGAGCAAGTCAACAAGGCGATTAGCGACGATCGAGATTTCTCGTGGGAAACCCGAAAAGTGCTGCTGAAGATCCTACATGTGATTGATCTGGGTCTGCGAATCGGCAAAGCAAGTGGGGTGTTGCGGAAGGGAGGTGAGGCTGGCAGCGGCCTTCTGAATGACTCCGTTATCCAGATCTACGTATCTTCAGTGACGTCGGCATTGACAAGTCGAGCGTGGCTTGAAGGGATCAAGGATGCAAGCCAAGACCCTGGAACAAAAGCGAAGGTACGCTTTACTATTTCTTTTGAGAGCTAGCTGATCATGGTTGTCTGATACCCAACGTATGTGACGATGAAAGGTATCTGCAACCTTACTTAAGATGGATATTTTTTTCCTGCAAGTCCCGAGCACCGTGCAATCGTGGTTGAAAGAGGTACGTACTGTACCTGCATACTCGTTATCAAGTGCTCTTTGTCTTAAGACTAACGTCTTATGCTCTACAGAGCACAGTTTTGGATGAGACAAAGGAGCGCTTGAAGGCATTAGTGACGTTAGTTAAGCAGAGGATTGCACCGACAGACCAAGAAAGTCTTCGTCGTGGAAAGGCAAAGGCTCGCCAGCGTCTGCTTGGTGTTGTTCCGATCGTAAAGAAGCGACGGAAGCGTCTGCGCAGTCGCCACCCGATCATCGACGCGTTCCTCAACGAAGAAGACGGCGCTGATGCGTTTGCTGATCTGGAAGATTTTATTGAATAGAGCTGGACGGAAAGTGTCTTCGGTAGTACTGATGCTCTTATGATTGTGTGTTGTAGTCTTACAATTGATAGTTGCGACGTACAAGTTTCGTCGTCTGTGGTGATTGTTTGGCCAAGTACTTTGTAAAATCCTGCATGAAACAAGAGTTGTGAGTCCCGTGTTTTAGAGCTGATCAAGTCCAAGCCAAGTTTAGCGAACCTTATGTCGGATTTTGTACTTCCCAGCCAACGCATCGCTAATGAGCTGGCTTTCGTTTTTTAACTCGCTGAACGTGGAGTTGCACACTCTTGATGCGGACAGTGATGGAGGAGCCGACGTTTTTTCGCGCGTGAATGTCGTCATGCAGAAACGCGTTTGTGGAGTTGCGTGCAAGTTGTCTTGGGTAGCAGCTGAACTGGTCACTCGCGGCGATTTGGATCTGCTGGACGAGCAATCACCATCAGCTAAAGCTTGGAGATGATAACCTTGTTGTGATAGCTCGAGGCTCTCCTTCACAAGTTGCTGGGCACAATTCAAGCGATGGAATCAGCAAAACAATGGGTTGAAAAACTTTCGCTGTGCTAACGTACTGCAGATTTGGGATCGCTGGTGTTGAGAGCTTGCAGCCGTCGCTAAGATGAACACAGAGGAACGATTCGATGGGGGTGAATTTCGCGACAGCAAACTGGAAGTTTTTTGGACGTACCTGCATGACTGCACATTTGTCGAAGCAGGAGGCGGCTTGTTGTCGCATTTCTTGAGGACTCAGTAGTTCACACCGTAGCTGTTTCGACTCAAAGAGCTAAACAAGGAAGACATCGCAAGAGGGATACAATGATCAGATCATGATATTACGGGAAGTTGCACAGGGTATCATGTATCGCACCTGAACAAACGGCGTCCACTGGATCTTACCAGGTGCTGGCATGATGCTCTCCAATATCTGCGAGTCGCCCTCCTTCCCATCAAACCGTAACCCATTGTACGAAACCGCGTAACCACGCGTACGAAGGTATCGAAACACACCCGCAAGGCGTTCAAGGCCAATGCCACTGCACATATCGACAGTTGTGAGCTCACGACACGATTTCTCAACAACCTCGTGAACTACGCACCCATTTTTGACTTCTTCAAATGATTGGAAATGTTTCTTCAGAGCTGTGACTTCCCAGTCACCCAAACCTGGAATGCCGTCGGCCTTATTATTGTTGGCACTCGACCTGGATCTTGACGTCGGAGATGTTTGCTGTGGATCTCGATTAAGCTCCTGCAGCTCTCGTTCGGCTGCCTCACGAGCTTCCTTCTGGCATTGCACAACTACAGTCAGACGATTTAAACAGCCCAGAGTTTGCTGATGCCGACACGTACTTGTTGCTCTCTCTTGATAATCGCGACCTCTTTAAAGAGCATCTTGACGGTCCCTGATAGTTCCTGTGGTGGCGCCCCGGCTACAGTGGAAGATTGTTTCTTGCTCTTCTTGACTCCATTGGAACCGCCGTGTATATCTCCCTCTTCTCCAAAATAAAGTTGCAGCCTATATGCAACGATGTGAGTACCCCGATGGTGTTTGGTTTGCTCTGTAAGATGCTCGTGTACCTGGCAGCTTTTGCGCGTTCCTCCTTCGTGATGACATGTCGATCCAATACGTCCAGTGATGGGATGGCTCGAATCACGTGCAAGCGGTAGTTCTCCTCTTCCACGACGGGATTGCCGAATAGATCGAGGTCTCGCAAGTGGGATAATCGGCTTAACACTTTCAGTGTGGCTTGCAAGTCCTTTAGTTTGTTGTCATACAACCGGAGCTCCAGCAGAAATCTGAAGTTCGGGAGTGAAGAACCCTCAAGAGAGCTACAAAACCAGAATTAGTATACACAACCAAGGCAGCACTCCAAGATACCGACGTACCGTATGCAGTTGTTGTGAACGTAAAGCTGTTTGAGACGGAAGCAACCGTCCAGTCCGTCAAGTTTCTGAATCTAGGAGCATGTCAGTGATATTGAAGAAAACACTAAGACCATGACAAACCTGGTTGTCGTTGATCCAGAGCACCTCGAGGTTGACGAAAGCGTCGAAGTTGGCGATTTTGTCGATGCGCTTATTGACCATGTACAGCTCGGTGCAATTTTTCACATACTTGTGGTTCTTGATGGGAAGCTCCGCGTGAGGATCCGAGAGCCGTAGCTTCCGTGTCAGGCTTGCTGTGGACATCGCAGAGCTCAAATGAAAAAATCACTGACATTTGAAACCTACTTTAGAGAACGTTGTGGCGGTGTTTTTAGCGAGAAGACTTTTATTAGCGTGCACTCAGTGTAGTTACATCCACAACCGATTGATCGTCGAGACTGCAACGACAGCAGGGAACTGCGTGTTAAGCTCCACCTTGATCACCACAGTCATGTCGTTGCAAACGACGTACAACGTGAAGAACAACAAGGCTGCTCTAGTGGGCAACTGGGTCGAAGAAGACGCTCTCCGTGACAAGACTGGCCACGCCCGGCGAAAAGTGCCCGCCCCTTACTTCGCACCAGGTAACATCAGTTGCTCATCGTTGTCAATCTCTGCTGTAGATTCTAACCTACTGCTCTTGTGAATGTTCAGATCGAAAGGAGTCTCGGATCGAGCCAACATACGAACGTGTTCTCCTCCATGACATACCAGCAAAGCTGACGTGCAACAGCCACGCCAGCGAGTTCACGCCCCCTCCGTTCGAAACCACACTCCAAGCGAGTCACCGGTACGCCGACTATGCAGCAGAGAAACCAGGTCCTGGACCTCGAAGCTCTCTTCGTGATCAGTATTTAGCTGAGACTGCCCAGCGTCTTCACAGTGAACAACGTGCACGGGAGCGAGAAGAGCAACAACTTGAATGCCACGAAGCAGCACGCACGACGATTGCGAAAAGTTCGTACCTACCGGTGGACAGTTCGGCGCTGGTTAAGGACCGTATTCCTCGAGGACGCAACGGTTCTCTGGCTCGTCAAGTGGACGCAAATGTTCAGCATTTGACGAAAGCGGAGACCGACAGCATCGACCAAATGAAACTGGATCTACTTCACGGCACGACAGTCACCAGATACTCGTACGCAGTGACTACGGGTGTCGGATTAAACTTTGCCACGACTGTATCGGACGGGAGCAACGCCTTCGGTCGGTCCAGCACCTTCACGAACGAGCTCAACGATCCGACCAAGCGGCACGGTGAAGCTACGGAGCCTGGATCCATCCATGATGAAAGAATTGGCGCTAGTGTGCACCAGCGTTCGGCGTTGAAACGACTGCTCAACCTTTTGAAGGCAGCTCCCGACACCGCTCGACATCTCCTTGATACTCTAAGATTTGGATCGGAGAGAGCAGATCAACCACAACAGGAAGAAGAGCGCGAGTATATCGAGCTACACGATTTCAGAGCAGCATTTACAGCAACAGGAGCTGCTCTACCTGCCAACAGCATCGTTCGTGGGTTGCCGGCCATTCTGACCGACAGGGAAGTGATTCACATCTTCATGTACTTCGACATCGACAACATTGGCGCAATCCAGCTACGATCCTTTACCGATTTTTGCGGCGAAACATTTCCATTTATCTCCCCGAAGTATTTGCCATGGGATCCATACACTCGGACCACACCAGCAAGCGACTGCTAAACTTCAAGTAGTAAAAACGTTTTTACTGCTTCAAAAACCTCTTTACTTCCGTTGAGTTGAGAAACTTGGCATACAACGGCGCAATGTCGCTGTAAAAAGGATTCGGTCCACTTAGATTGGCTTGACGAGGCATTATGGTGTTCGTATTTGCAGGAGTTGAAGGAGAAGTTGCTTTGCGTGGACCTTGGGAGGTCGTAGCTTGAGCCAGAGTTTGGGGTATTCGAACGGCGTCTTCCTTTCTCGAGGCTACTGCACCAACCTTGTCATCTTCTTGTGGCTCGATTACCTTATCGTCACCAGCTTCAGTCGTATCATCCGTTGCAGTAACAGTAACTTCACTTGTGACGTCCTCACTAACTCGCGTGCGTGGACTCGGTCGAGTTCGGTTAACCTCTGAGGGTGGTCGTGGACTTGGTGTTGGTTCTTTCGCACCTTCCACGACAGGATTACACCACGACGTGTTAAACTTTCGCTTACGAAAAACAGGTCGAGGTGCACGAGGCTTCACAGCTTGAACTGCAGCGTCGTAGTCGATAAAGAGATTAGACGGAGGGTCCGATACGTTCTCTGGTTGTGCGACGGGTGGTAAGATTATTGCTGCCGTCTCACGCGAAGACACGATGCTGTATCGCGGTTCATAGTGCGTTGGTCCAGGCTCCGGACTCTTGCTACGCTGGTCTGATGCTGCGTTGCGTAGCAGTCGTCTTATCAACTGCTTGGTCGTCATGGTCCCGTCAGGGCGACGCTCGGCAACACGCCACAGTTCCTCGAGATCACGCATCGGCGCATTTGGAAATATCATACGTATAGCCTCCACAAAAAGGTTAAAGCGGAGTGCAGGAGCCTCCTTTAAGTCATTAGCACCTCGAGAGTGAGTACTTTTAAGCCGGAAGGCGACACGTAAGCGACGGCAGATGAACTGCTGGGTCTCACGATCACCACAAAGATACTCAAGTAGAGACAATAACGGTCGACCGCTGACCTTCGCTTCCATCCACGATGTAGGACGCCATTGCAGCAGTTGTGGGTCCTTCATCAGCATTTCTTCAGTATTGTTAGGCTCCAGATTGTTATTCGAGTCTGACTCGTTCTTTTTGGCTCTGAACGAAGATGCAGAATCGTCTGGAGTGGCAGCCAAGGCGCTTCGGATCTTTGGTAACATGAAACTCGATTTTCGTCGTAGTTTGTCAATGTCGTCTTCATCCAAAGATGCAGACGCGGCTGCTGCTCCGGCGATGGCAGCAGCCGAGGCTGCGTCATCCTGCGCAGAGGCTCGAGAGAAAAGAGCGTGCGACAGCAATCGTTTCCGCTTTTGCCAATTCTGCCACGCTAGAAACCAGGATCCGTCACTTACTCGACTAAACTCGACGCTGTTCAGAGCCACCAATACGGTGTACACTCCCTCTTGAGGGAACGCAGGAGCTGGACACAAAACTCGCTCTGTAGATACGAACTTTGCCACCACGTCGACGTATGATGCTGACACCGTAGAAGTCTCCACACTGGTGTTATTGCTCGCAGTTCCCTTAGCGCTCTTCGTTTGCGACAATCCTTGACTTTGAGCTGGCCTAGGACCTTCATCTTCGGTGCGAGGTGTTGATTCCTGTTGATCAGTGTACAGTTGAAAGCGGACAATTATTTTCCCAGTGTCGATGAAACTTCGACCTTCGACAACGATCGCAAAACCTCCATAAACCGGTCCATCCATTGGCGATACGAGGTGAACGGTAGGGATCTCTCGGTACACGTGAAGCGGTAGTGGTGACCCTGTCAACTATAACAATCTATCAGTACAATTTATCCAGGTATACCTGTGTCAGTGTGTAGCGTACCTTCCCTCCCAGCCAAATATCGACAAGAATGGGGGAGATTTTCGTTGTAGGTGGATGAGTCGTTTTGTCTCGACTAGCATGGGATAACGCCTGCCATATCTCTCGAGGAATAGAGCAACGCACTTTGCCATCTTCACATTTACCGCGAGCAACCTTCTTCTCACGGGGCCCACTGAACGATACTTGGATAGTTGTAGTATCTTGCGGACTTCGGTTATTGTCTGCGGATGTTGTAGTGCTGACGGCTGTTAGATTGATGCCACGAAGCTCCAATTCCAGTGTCGTATTCGCTGAAACCCAATTTGGATAAAGTTCTGTAAGTCGCGGAGACTGAAAGACACGCAGTTCTCCAGGACACGGTACGAACTCGACACCGTTTAAAGCCACCGCTACTCGCACCATAACTCCTCTCGGAAAGTCAGGGACGCTACATTCCATCCGCGTACTGGACACCACGACAAGTTTTGCTGTACGCACTTCGGAATCGGCAGTCTGGGATGTAAAACGTGCTGAGATGTCAATATAAAGAAAAGTTACTGGAGGTTGAAGACACAATCAACTTCTCGACTTTCTTACCTGTGGCGATGCCTGTATTCGTGAAATTTGTGCCGTCAATTGTGAGATGTGACGTGTAAATCCCGTCTGTCGGTCGCACTCGCGTGATTTTAGGAGTTAAATAAACTCGAAGTTGAGGTACCAGCAAGAAGTTCTCGTTCCTAGATGACGTTGCTAACCGGGTTGGTGAGCGTCTTCCCGATCCGTGTCCATCTAGTGACAGTGATAGGATCTTCTTGTAGTCGACCACGTACTGCTCGTTCACCAGAGCAATAGTGCGGTGATTTTCTATAGCTTTACGCGGGCTTTTACGCGGGGGTTCTTCGATTGCCGTTTCATCACTTTCTTCAATGCGCTCGTTAATACTCACACTCGGTAGAGGCCTCGCAGCAACGGGTTCACTCACTTTTATAAACTGTTTAGGCAGTGCGATGCTGTCGAAATCGGATCCATTGAGAGAGACGTAGACGTTCACGTACGAGGCGTCTGTAGCGACGTTCAGCAGTGGCGGAGTCGTACACACTAGACATGTACTGGATCGGTACTTGGCCTCGACGACAATAGTACGGTCACTACGAAGAGTCTGAGTCGTATCGTCCTTTGTCAGCACTGCGAAGGCCACGCGTAAGCAGCCAGTGTTGACGAAATTATTCCCCGACACAAACACAGTCGAGCCACCAGCGATGGAAATGAAGTTGGGCTCCACATCAACCACAATCGGAGTTAGTATGGAGTAACATGTCGAGGGAGCCACCGACCAGAAATCTTGGCCATTGAGAGCCAACTCAACTGCTAGTTCGGTAGGAACCAACGATACCGGAGCCCCACGTTGACGGAAAGCACGAAGCAGCTTCTCCTTCTTCGTCGATAAAACACTCGACCCACCTTTAGCTTGAGACTGCTTCCTGGATTGGGGCTGGGTCGTAAGGACAGAGATGATTGATGATCGCAGTACCTTCTTGTGCTTCTTAGGCTGGGCTACAGGAGGGACGAATGCGATTGCTAACTCCACGTCACCCAAGTTTGAAGCTGAAGTTGAGCCTGGAGCTTGTTTCTTGGCGGTTTTCTGGTTGTGTACTGCTGTTTCTTCGTTCTCTTTGCGGTAATATTTCCCACGGATACGACGCAATGGGAACCACGCACGGAGTGAAAAAGGTTGGGTGAGCTTGTCATTGACGGGAAACCTGAGCTCAATGTGCCCCAAACTTTCACTCTGGTCAACAGTTAATTGATTCTCGAACACCACACGGACTGACGGTAAGTTGGAATCGCTGTCGGGTGTCCACTCAAAGTCGAATAATTCGTTCCATACAGGCGAGAAAACACCGTCTTTACGAGTGCTCTTGAGCTGCGCCTTCCCCACATAAATTACCGCGAATGGGTTGCATGCGTTCTTCTTCGATGCACGTAAGTTACGGGCACCGAGCAACGTAACAAAAATTCCCGCCGCACGCGTCCATAATTTCGGTTGACTGTTGTTGCGTCTTGGACTCAATGCACCTCCACCTCGAGGTTTCTGGATGGGACGAACACTTGAAAGTACAGATAACGGGAGCTCTGTAGCGACTGCATTGGTCACGTTGAAACGTGGCACGACGCACTCAAAGCGTGACTCGGAGATAAGCTGAGCGTCCGATACCTGCATCTGCCCTCTTCGCTTGAAGCGTAACTTAGGCGCCAACCGCATGTTGCTGACCGCCTTCTCTTCGAAGCCCTGGACAATAATCTCCGTCGTTGAAAGCCCAGACACTAATGCTGTGAGCGGAGCGACAGACTTGATTGTCGGCGTCTTGTACATGACAAACGAGACTTCATCTCGTCCAAAGCGCGGGATCGTGTCCACTCCAGAAGCACCTGAACTTACGAGTGCTAGCTCAACGTTCACAGCGATACTGTAGAGGCCAAATTTGCTCTGTGGAGAGTAGAAGTACACTGCATCTTCGTGGGGATAGAACTCTCCTGGTACCATCACATGCTCGAGATCTCGAGCTCCGCGCTTCCACGTCACCCGTACAAGAGGAGATAATCCGGAACGTAATGAGAGACAAGCGTCGATATTCGTGCCGTGTAGTGTAGCGTACGTATTGCCTGAGATTGGTCCTCCCTTAGGAGTTACAGCGTTGATACTGAACAGCAGCACGTTCGATACGTTCGAGGCCTCTGTAAAGGATCGTCCGTCAAACGATACCGAGTAGTAAACGTTGTAACTCGTCAAGTACGACGGCATCCTGAACTTGAGACTCGAAGTAGAAATGAAAACGCCTTCCACATCTCGCGAGAAATACGGGAAGAAGCCGTCGTTCGTACTCTCCGTTCGCTGGAATCGCTTCACTCGGTTGATTGTTGCAAGTGCGCGCTGTTCTTCGTTGCTGTTCAGGAATCGGTTCTTCTTGAACGCGAACAAACGCACACACACTTGACCACTATTGACGAATCCGGTACCTGTAACGATCACATCGCCCCCTGCTGATCGTGGTAACACACTTGGAGAAGTTTGCGTCACAATTGGTGGTTTGTACACCAAAAAAGAGTGAGGAGCTGAGTAAAATCCATCGCCTGACGAAATTTGAACGTCCAGAGATTGTGGAGATAGCTGCTGAAGCAAAGAAGACGGGATTTGAGAGACGATATAGTCCGGATGCAGCATCAATGGTGACAATTGGAGAAGCAGTTCTACTTCCGTTGCTGCTCCAGAAGTTGATTCACTGCCGACATAATATCCACGCTTGAAATGCTCTTCAAATCTCGCAGTATAGCGGCGAATATCCGAGGATCCTACTTGAACCCCACTGAGAGAGACCCACGCTTGAGCGAGTTCAAGAGGCTTCGGCAGAGAAGGATCAGAGAGCTCAGCAGTTAATAACAGCGGAGCGCGTCGGTCAGCTGCAATTCGAAGCTCAAATTCCTCCTCCCAGCTCAAAACGGAACCCGAAGAAATCGCCGCAAAGACGCTATTTTCTCGACATGAAGCGTATAGTCTTTGGTCTCCACATTCGATCCGAACTGTGAAGGTGAAAGTCGACCATGTCGAGACGAACGCTACGATAGAGCCACCACCAGTGGTCCCACCAACGATGGAGCTGAGATACTTGTCCTCTTTTCTCTGCGATGATGTGGCTTCATTCCCAGCTTTAGAAACTTGCGGGATGATGCCAAGTGGCTGCAGTAATACGCGCAAGTTCTTGACTGCAGCGATACGCAAGCTCAGCACGTGAACTTGGTCAACTTTACCGGGCGCTATAAAATACCGATCCTTATCAGATACCCGAACCATTATCTTGCGGTTCTCGACAAAGTGCTCGCCTTTTAAGCGAAGTGTCATGGGTTCCTGTTGCTCGTTAGAGTCTTGGAGGGAGAGAAGCTGTCCACATGGAGGACTTAACGCAGTCACCTTCCAACTCCTTGGATCGTAGCAATGGACCGTGACGCTGTTGGAAAACACGACACCTCCACAGCTTACTACAAGTGAAGCGATGCCACTAAAGGAGAGCGTGGGCATCGAGCATTCCAGTGTCACGGTGGGTCCGTTCGTCATCTGCGGAGAGAGCGAAATCGCTAACAAAGTCTGGAAATTGTCGGTTGCCGAGAGCATCAACCTCGCGCGGGATGAAGCAGTGACACTGCGAGCGGAGTCGGCATTTGTAAAGTCGAACGTGATCGGGACGGCGTAGGATTGACAAGTCACTGTGCTAGTCCGTTTGGGCGACAAGGCGAGGTTTGTCAGGACAGTCTTCAGTTTTGAAGAGACAATCGAGTCCTCTTGAACGTCCTGGACGAGTTTGTCAACAGCTTGAACTGTTCGTGACGGCGTAGAAGCGCTAGCTGAATCAACATGAAGTGACAGTTGACCAACGATCCATATAGAGCATCCCACAGGCGGGCCACAGAGACAAAGTTGTACCCCGTTGTTGTCCAGCACAAGCACTTGGATGTTGGTTTCTTCTTGACAAGTAGAAGGACTGAGGTTTTCGCTGTCGATAGCACCGAAACGAACGCATACGTAGCTGACGTCGCAGGCTGAATCAATGATGACTGTCGGATCCACTGAAGCTAAACAACTCCTAAATTTCTCGTGCTCCTCGGGATCTGAATGGCTTATAGCAGACGTTGTGACTTCTCTCCCACTGCCATCAATAATCATCACACTGAGCTGAGTCGTGCAGGGCCCCATTACAGCGACATGCAGCTTCCCAGCTGCAGGTAACTGAGTCAACACCAGGTGCGTTTTCGATGGGTTTTGTATCTCGGATAACTCGATAACTGAAGAGTACGAGGCATAGGCACAAGGCGATGGCAAAGTAGCACTAAGCAGAACTTGGTCGCCCCAGTTTGACATGTCAAAAACACCGCATCCTGTGTCATCTGGCACCATTCTCCCAGCCTCACATTGGTTATCCACACGCGTCGCCGTCATCGTTACACGCTTCAAAAGCTTTGCGTTAGCAGGTACCAAAAACACTTGAACCGAGTGAAATGAACGCTTCTGCCATCCTTCGAAGGGTTCTCGACTGACATCACAAGTGTCACCATCTTCTTCCTCGTCGTCGAGCTCTTCTGCCTTGGCTTCGTCTATTTCGTCGATACCTTTTACAGCTGAATCCAAGTCTTCCTCCGTTTGATCAGCATCATGAACATTTGTGGCCTGGTCTTCGATCTGCAGCATTCTCATTCGAGCTTCTTCCAACGCGACACTGTTCTTCCTCAGTCCAAGATCCTGAATTTGGGAGTGTCTTTTGTCTGCTGTCGTCACGTCTTCCGGCGCCAGATATTTCAGTACAGTCGACGGAGAACACTGCAGCGACAATGGACTCCCACCGACGTTCGAACAGAATCGAAATGTCGTGTGGTGATACTCATCTTTGATAACCATCGCCGGGTGGAACAACAACTCGCCAAGACACACAAACTGCTGTGCGTTTGGAGAGAAGAAAACGTGGACAGCTCCTGGAGTTGAAAAGTCCGGCACGACACAAGTGACTTCGTTCGCACTGATAACTTTCCCAGCAATACACGGCGATGATCCTGTTGTAGCGGGACGAGGTGAGGATATCTCAGGAGTGATCGGTCTACTCTTCATCCCATGTGCACCGATAGCTTGACGACGTGAAGATACCGACGACCCGATGCTGTCGTTCCGTGGGGACACTGGAGGACTTGCTGAAAGATTCTCACGTGATAGGATACTGTTCTGGAAGTACGTGATCGATCTGCGCATCGTTGACTGCGTCTGAAGCTTAGGAGGATTCGCAATGACCAGTTCCGTGCGTGACTCAGTCTCGTACAGCAGTATAGAAGATTTCCGTCGCATTGAGAGCTGCGGGTTGGCGTCGACGCTGTCGAAGCGGAAGCATACCCGTTCCGGCGAATCTGTGAGTCTGAAAACCTTCGGTAATATCACTGTAATTAGTCGAGAATCCGTTGCTTGACGCCCACCTAGACACTGAGTCGGCAAGTGTCTTGGAGACCATTTAACCTGACGTGGCTCAATGTCCTGGTAGTAATGGAAGTGGACACTGTGTGCGATGAATTGCTCCCCAGCGTTCAGTGTAAAGTCAACCAGGACGGTCGCTCCACTCTCAGCATCACAATGACCTCGTGGGGTAGCTTTGACGCTTGGTCGAGTAATCCGTAGAGTACCGATCCCACCGTCGTGATTACCTTGAGCAACGGAGGCTCGTTGAGCCTTTAAGCTCTGCTCAGCGAGCATCTGGTACGTCTGGGTGCGAGCTTTACCCGCAGCAGCACCTTCTCGATTGCGAGGTGAAGGCTGAGAAGCAGAATCTACGCCAGTAGAGATGGTTTTATCCACAAACTCGACCGGTGGAGTGTTGCAAATGATCAGCGGAGACGCACTGGCTGAGCCACCAGGGAACGTTCGACTGTATCGTGCAGGTACGAGAACAAACTCTCGTTCGTTAAAACAGGAGCGGAAGCGTACGAAAATCTGCGCCGTGTCGAGAATATTCGCGCCTTCAATTACGAGCTGAGTGGCGCCGGATACAGGACCGCAACTTGGTGCGATTTCAGTGATACTTGGAGATTCATACGAATAATACTTCTCACGCTCACTTGGGCGTACACCGAATAGCTGGCAGGCCGAGGACGCTCCACTGCCACTCGGTAGTAAGATATCCACGTTGGATACGCAGGCAACACGTAGCAGCGGCGCACGACAAGTAACTCGGGCATTAACGTGATCAATGTCACCAACCATAGTCATGGCGTCAACGCTACTCGATAGCTTGTTAGGGCTAGTGGCCCCCGTAGAGTTTGAAGGAGGTAAGCGTGTGATCTTCTCCGTCCCTCGGATAGGCGTGAATTGAACTTGGCACTTGGATTCTCGTGACAAAATCTTTAATAGTTTTCCACCGAGAAACAACACCACAGTCGACCCACCGGCTGCAGGACCGGTAGCTGTTGCCAGACAGAAAGGCGATGCGAAGTGTCGAAAAGGAAGCAGCGCGGTGCATGCAGTGCCACTCAAATTGCCGAACGTTTTGCTCACATATTGAGACTGCGAGAATTGCTGTCCGTTAAGACTGATCGCCAGCTCGTAGAAGCCCGGAGATGGAGCTGGAAAGACACACCGAAGAGCTCCATCAGCAGTGGCAGAAGTCGTTGAGTTCGAGATAAACTGCGCACCAACCACAACGCAATTCTCCTCTGGCTGCTTCTCGTCCTGCAGACTGAAGCGCACCAATAGTTTACAGCCGAAATCTCGAATATGTTCGCCTTCGATCACAAGCACATCATTCGCCCCTTCCAGAGCGGCCCACCCAGGATTGATCCGACGAAGTATAGGCTCCATATAGTACGTGAAATGTAGCGGACTCTGCGTCGAAGTGTAGTTGATGCCGTTCAACGAGATGCCTAGAACTGCCGTACAAGGCCCATCAACTGTTGGGGCAATAAAGCGTACGGATTCTCCGACAATTTCGCCTCTCACCAGTATCGGCGGTAGTGTGTGGTGGCCTCGTAAACTGGACTTTCGTGACTGAGGCGGTGATAAGATGGTTGAGCTTCTGCGTTTCATAAAGGTCGGTCGTTCCAGTTCACTTCTGGTAAGTTGAATCGAGACTGTGATCTCTCCAGTCTCCACTATACTCCCACACCACGCCAGGACCTTCGTTCCGCCTCCAATCGGTCCAGCAGCAGGCTCGATCTTAATCACACCTTCGGGCGGGTCATAGAACAAAAACTTGATGCGTGTGTCTTCAAACAGTTTACCTTCTCCACGCGATAGAGAGACTCGAAGGTTGACCAGCTCATTGGAAGGCCACGCAGGCGTAACACACGACAGAACGCACATCTCCGGATCAAACTGCGCCTCAACGTCCACCGAAGCGTGACTTTTCTCACTTTCGAAGCGTACAGCACACTGGAGCAGTTGAGTGTGACTCGGCAGGCCTTTCATGTCTTCCACAACCAGGTTCAGTGGCGTTTGACCTGAGATGGGACCGCATAGTGTTCCTCTTGCAACGTATCGCGTGGGTGCGTGATACTCGAAGTAGCACGTGGAATCACTGAACTGCTGTAAATTGTACGAAACGTGCAGTACAGCGCGACCCAGACGCATGGATGGTGGAGAAATACACCGGATGGTCTCGTCATCCACCACTTTAGCGGCCACAATAATCTCCGACTGACCGTCAAACGCATCCTTGAATTGAGACGCGAATCGTACGTAAATCTTCGTGTCGGGCACGAATCCTTTGCCCTTAATGACGACCACAGTTCCACCCGATGTCGGGCCAAACGCATACACACGGTCTCTACCAGCAGGAGGAAGAACGAAAACTGGCAGCGGGAAAGCGTGGAATGTAGCAGCTGATAGCTCGTTCTCCTTGGGTAATTCCACTTGACGCTCCACCAGTACAGCGGGTTCATAGTGTTGCTCGTTAAACGAGATGCTGATGCTATACGTCCCTGCTGATAGCTCTGGCGAGAAGCACTCCACAAACCGCTCGTCTCGAATTCGACCACTTGTAGGCAAGCTATCGCCGAATCGGAAGTCCACTGTGGGGGTGGCGATACGCTCTACAAACTCAAACGAGACGATGGAGCCACTACAGACATATCCGGCACGTGGGTTCATGGATACGAGCGTAGGAGCTCGATAGTATCGGAACACGAACGGTAGCGATATCGGTTGCCCGTCAATAACGCTAATCTGCATGACAACTCGCTCAGACAACAGCATTCCACCACTTTCATCGCCTTGGCTTCGGCGATTTGGCATTCCATTAGTAATTCCAGGGGAGGGAGCAACGAGAGGAGCGTTCTGTCGATCTGCACTAGCGCGAAGCTGAGCTAGCGATGGACACGTAAAGGTTAACCGCTGTCGCTTGACATTTATCTCAGCGACGACGGTAGTAACAGGTACAGGGGCTGCTCGAGCTGCCGCGCGTCTGTCTTTAGGTTTCCCTCTAGTTGATTCCAGAAACAACGCCAGCTTGACGACATCTTCCGGTCTCATGTGGACTCCATGAGCCACAACTCTCGTCTCGCGATCGGAGAGTCCGAACAGTGGATTGACCGACGTTAACTGGGGCATATTGTACACACGATAGTGATCTCGCAGGTCTCCAACGCCATGGAAATGCACGCCATCAAACGATGCTTCCATGTGCGCAGTAGACAACACCGATAAGCTCTCCACTAGCGTACTTAACGGAGGAACCATAAACTCCACGCTGGATGCAGTCCAGCTATTTGCTTCAACTGGACCATAAACAGCCTCGAATTGCTCCTTGGAAGACTCGTCCACCGTCTTGACAACCCCCAGACGTAAGCGCACGAGTATCTTGTCCGTGACGACTACTGGCGCCACAGATACAGTTAAAGTTATTGGCACTTCAAAGGCGCCAAGCGGTGGGTCTACACGGGTGATCGCGTACTTTAAAAAATACCGCAGAGGAACGAATGTCCCTGATAAGTTCGCACCATTCAACGCGACGTCTACGAGCGCATTCTGGTTAGCGTATTCGTCGGAGAATACGGGAGTAGTAGCGGTTATTACACCGTCACGAGCAGTGCCAGGAACATCCTTGAACACAAGACGGCGTCCAGAACTCGCAGGAAAGCTAACACGCACTTTAATGCGGTCCGTCTCGATGAGATTCGTACCGTAGATCTTCAGTTCACTTGGCTGACGCACACAAGCACACAGTGGGCTAATACGAGTCACGGTGGGCGAGCTGTAGAAAATAAATTCCACTGGGGCATTCGTCTCCGGGTCGTGAAGATCACAAAGCGTGTACTGCTCGTCATTCAGAGACAAAAACACTCGCGCACGCCCCGCGTTGAATGGCGGCGCACAGCATCGCAGCTCTCCTTTGTCAACGAAAGCAGACACCTTCCGACTCATCGTGGACGACTCAAAAATCACGGACGTCTGAGCTCCATGGTCCACCAGATGCTCTCCTTGGAGACGGACGTAGCTCCCACCGAGAATGTCCGCTGACAGAGGTATCGCAGAGCGCACCACTGGGGGTGGATAGAAGAGGAAACACAAGAACGAGAGATCCTTGGCAAGCGGATTGGACCGCGTAGCTGTCGGTGGGGTATCAATAACAGGAAAGAACGTCACTCCGGCATCGTATGAGACTTGGACGATTGTCAAATGTGGCACTTCACGTGTAGAACCCGCTAAGGTCTCAGTCCACGGCGGCGTCTTACAGGAGATTAAGTATTCAGGGTCATCGGCGACTTGCTGGGGTACGGTCGTCTCGGATCTCGCGTCACTCGTTAAAATAAAAGTTGTTGTAGTGCTCTGGTCTACACGATGGCCTTCAATTGTCGTGCTTTTAATGAAATCAAGCGTAGAGAAGCGTACAAGTAGCTTGATCCGTGGTGGAACTTTGTGCTTCATCCGAAGCTTGACGCACGTGTCTCCCGTCGACGGTCCATGATGTTGCGTGAGCGATCGTATCACAGGAGGGAGATAAAATGAAAATGGCAGTTCCCCCTGGAAAGACTCGCCACCCAGCGCTACAGCCACTGTATATCTCCACATGTACGGCACATTGTCTCTATCACTCTCAGCTGCTCGCATGCCGTTCAAAGCTTTAATGTTCTCCAGAAAATTCGGAGTCTTGCAGATTAGCAACCCTGGCGTCTGGGACGAAGCTTCCGCGTTTACAACCTTGGCTAGACTACCACCTTCTGATTCTCCGTAACTAGCTGGCTGAAATCGCACGTGGATGCGTCGAGGTGGATCAAGTCGTTGCAACTGATAAAATGCGTCCACATCTTCAAGAGTCAGACACGAATGTCGGATCGTGACTGTTGTTCCTCCAGCCAGACTGCTGCTCGCTGGAGAGATCGTCTCCAACGCTCGGTCACGATGCAGCAAGCCGAAGACTCGAGACTGACCAAACTGTCTGCCGCCATTTAACGAGACACTAAACCACGTGCATCCAAACGACATATTAGCGGGCACTGTACACCGCACTTCGTTCTTGCCATAGTACGTCGCATTCAGCTGAGCCACCTGCACCTCCTTCGCTGACTTTGCTGTTTCTGCTCCTGTAGACGACAACTCCTTCTGCAGCAACGCCACCACAATATCTCCAGTGTCCACAAATCCGTCCCCAAGCAATTTAACCTCCGTAACCTGTCCACTTGTCACACTAATACACGCTGGCTCCACTGCTCGTAAACTCACATCTCGATGCACTCGATAGCCGAAGCCTTCGGATGGAGCGTCGCTCTTACACCGAAAAAACTCCACTCTATTGAGCGTAAGCTCCACACTGACGGCTCCAAAGCCCATAGTGGGAGCGTCGAACTCCACCTCGTATATCCCCAATGGGGAGACCTTCCACTTGCCTTCCCTCGTCTGCTCAGACACGGCTCCGGTACGTTCTGACGCTTGTTTGACTCGAACAAATACCGGTAGAGAACACATGTCCTCGAGAACTTCTAATTGTCCACCTTTTGGTGTCGCTTTATGAACGGCAGGAGCAGATAATCTCAAGATATTTAATGTCACAGTGGCAGTGACAGCGGGGGACACCATGAGGACACTTTGAGGACATATGCGTCGTACTTCCAGCGGTTGATGCAGCTTAAACGATAACGTGTTGGATCGCTGTTCGCCTCCGTTTAATATTACTTCCACGCATAAAGGGACTAATTGCGGCGCGCTGGAGACTGACGCGGAGGACGCTGCGAGGCACGTGCGGGCTGCAATGGCGCGAGCAGCTTGGCGCTCGAAGCTCGGTAGGACGCATTCAAGCTGTGAGTCGAGTAGGAAACGCCCATTGACGTCCACTGTGTTGGACATTGGCGGGCGAGTAGATGTCCAGGAGAGCTGATCACAGGTGTCGGAGTGATTATCGTATTCCGCATCCTGTAAACCCACGCGAAGTCGGACTGTTAGTGAATGTGGAGGAGGACGGAAGCCAGCGCCATGCAGAACCACGCGCGTGCCGCCAGACACAACACCCACACTGGGATCGAGCAGGCGCAGACGCAGAGAAGCGCTGGGCGCCTGCATTGCGCGGGCGTCGCTTGAAGTGGACGAGTATTGTTTTTGCTCAACTACCGGTAATCGGCAGTACTTCCCTAAAAAGCCGATATTTTTGGCTACCGGCAAATGGGTTATCAGGATTGTTACCAAATACCGGTTCGTGAAGTACTGTCCCTTCCTTATCGAATACCGTACCGTTGTCTTTAGGCTCGGTATTAATATTATCTCCGCAAAAGGGCGCGATCTTTTGGCGTCATTATCAGTTTGGGGATGGAGGCACCACGCCAGCAAGCGGAGGTTCGATCCGCTGAGATGTTGGAGGAGATGATAAAGTCCACGCATCACCTGGACGAAATTCTCCAACGCATGTGTGCTCACGACCCCGACGTAGCAGAACAGGCAAAAGCTCAGCATAAAGCAGACGGGGAGAATGTCCTCGAGTTCCAAGATTGCATCGATGATGCCTCCATTGAAGAAATTGCGGATGCAACACCAGAATCATACCTAGATGTAGGTTCTTCTCTTCACGGCGTAATTTTACGGGGCTAATTGACTTGGTGTAGAGTGTCAGGAAGGTGTTTCGAGCCACAGATGGAGGGAAAGTTGAGACCCCGGCAACTGCAGTGGATATCCAGAATTTACTGGGCGATTTGGGTGGGGATTTATCGGTTCGATTCGCCACCTGCACTCGAGACACATCGTTCTTGTTCCCGTCGCTGGTATCTGTGACTGCTGATAGAAACTTTGAGGTGATATCGTCTCAGTCACCGGAGTCTAATGTCTCGTACAGCTATTTCATTTCTCGGTTAAGGCAGCAAATTGTTGCTTGCGACCACATTATACCAGTGGAACGTGCGGACAAAGCTGCTCAGTTGGCGTTTGTACTGCTAGAAGAGCAACAGCGACGACTGCTTGGGGCTATTAGCAACCATTTCCCGTATCAACGGGAGTATGTCTACTGGGTGCAAAATAATCGTGTCTGTGAGGTAAGAATCAAGTATTTATTTCTCTTTATTATACGCTTCACGCTCACATTATACGTGTATGCAGGTTTTCGTCCAAGAAGCTAAGCACAACAACCAGTGGGGGCTGCAGCTTACGTTGAAAGTGACTTCACATCTCCGAGCCCAAATTGACACAGACGACTCGAGTCGTCAGAATCCCAGCGACTCATCCGATCCAGGACTTTCCTCCTGTACTCGTTGTCTGGTATTTCTTCCTAAAACTAGATACCTAGACACACCGGGCCAAGATGCCGCGTTTCAAGCGTCTATAGCAGTTGAGCTCGCACTAAAAATCCCGGAGACGGAAGAATCCAATTCTCAAGAGCCGAGAGAGAATCCTGAAGACCAGACAAGTGTGAATCCAAGCGTGATCTCTTCAAACCCGTCGGAGCTGCCCGAGATGCTCACTGTGTCGCTGTGGGGCTCACACGACGAAAACCCCGTCCTAGACAACCAAAACGACACACAACCGGTGAACAGAGCGAGTAGTTTCAGGAAAATCGAGATTAAAACGGTACGTTCCTGTATCCTACTGTCAAACTTATCGAAGATCTAACCGTTAGTGTTTAAATTGGTGCAGCCATTGCCGAGGAATCGCATTGTGCAGGCCGCTTGCAGTCGATTCCACACGCTCTTTCTCAACGATATGGGGCTGGTGTTCGCGTACGGCCACACATTGGACGGTGCACTGGGACTCGGCTATGAATTGAGTGGCTACGTATCTCAGCTTACTTTGGTGGACTATTTCTTCGACAATTTGATCGTTGTACAAGACATCTCTTGCGGCGGGGACCAGTTAGTCGGAGCGCATTCTGCAGCTGTCAGTCAAGATGGAGAATTGTACACGTGGGGAGTGGGGGTTGCTCTGGGGAGAGGGACACTCAGGAGTGCGTCTACACCTCAAAGGATAGCCTTGCCACCGGTGGAGACAAATGCTGGTGGAGCTGACGCTACGTCGACAACGATTGTCGGCTCAGTTTCTTGCGGTAGTGGCTTTTGCGTCGCGCTAACACGTGAAGGATACGGGTTTTCATGGGGGAAATGGAGCGACGGACGTCTTGGACTCGGACGGATCCCAATTATCGCTCGGACGTCTCGACGCCATGGAGGAGGAGCTGTACGTAAGCAGTTCCAGTCTTTTCAATTGATTCCGAGGCAGATCCAGACTATGTACACTAGTCAAGTCAACTCTACACACAACGAAGCTCCGTTGTTCTCGAAAGTCACTTGTGGAGATGCCCACTGCATCGGTCTCACCAGAACTGGTACTCTCGTCACTTGGGGGAGAGGAAACAGCGGTCAACAGGGTCGAGGTGATATTAGTGATGCTCTTACGCCGAGAGCAGTATTTAAACAGAGTGTGCACAAACAGTGGCGTGACGTTGCTGCGGGTGAGAACTGGAGTATGGCGCTTTCAGTTGATGGACAAGTGTGGACCTGGGGAGCGTGTGGAGGCTCAGTACTCGGTCATGGCTTGTACGGCAGCCAGAAGAATGGCCTTCTGGCCGAAATGATCCTTCAACGTCATCAACGGCTACTTGCACAGCGTAAGACGTCGTCACCAGCATCGTTATCATGCCCTAGACTGCCACAGCTGAAGTGGATGACCCCGCAGATGGTACCGTGCTTAGCCACGCCAGGCATTCGCATCTGTCGGATCAGTGCTGGAGCTCAACATGCTGCTGCCATTTCAGACACGGGGGATCTCTACATGTGGGGTGAAGGACATTCAGATGACTCAAGCGCTCTTGTTCTATCCAGTCTACCGAAGCTCGTGAACTCTGGACAACGAGGCGGAGAAGACGGAATGGATATAAGTACTCGAAATGCTGCCGACATTGGAACTCACAGCGTCGAGCATGTAGTATGTGGCGGTCGACAGGTAATCACCTTCACTTCTGGCAGCTTTTTGGCCCGATCCATGGCTAAGCTGTATCGTGATTCTATCACGCAAACTGGTAAAATCGGTATCGCTGGAGCGGACCTCGTTTTGGTTGTCTCGGGCCAGCGTCTCCCGGCCCACAAACTGCTGCTCGCCCAGCGAAGTTTTGTGTTACGTGAACTCATTCTAGACGAGGAACAACAACAGCAGAGCCGCCTCACAGCGAGTGAAAGCGATACATTCCGGACGGAGACGATGGAGCTGTTGCTTCCGACACTACGAGTGGACGTGGCTCAACTGCTATTGGAGTTTATCTATACGGACAGTTTTACACTTGAAGTGAGCAAGAGCTCGTATTATCTGGTTCACGACGTGCTACGAGCTGCAAAAGTCTACAAGCTTCCCAGTCTCGTGCGACTTTGTCGTCAACGTCTCTTCTCGGCATCTCCGTCGTCTCTCTTTGGCTCATCAGATCTCCTACCTGAGATCGCTGAAGACGAGCTGAGTGATAGTAACAGTGAAGAAGACGAAGACGAGGTGGAGACTCTAAGCGGGTCTACACGCACTCTAAATGACGACATGAAGTTCGCTCTGAGTGACGAAGTATGGTCCGACACAGTGCTTATAGCTGAAGGACGCAGCATTCCAGTGCACCGCTGCATGCTAATAGCTCGGAGCGAGTACTTCCGAGCTGTACTAGCATTCCATCGCCTAGCAGAGAGTGGCAATACCGAAAGGGAGACGGCAGTGCTGAACGTGGAAGACTCGTACGCTGGAATTGTGCGAGTGCTTCGCTTCATCTACTACGACCACGTTGCGCTGCCTCAGTTGAAAAGAAGAGCAGAGAGCGATGCAGACGCGAGTGACCAGCTTCTGGAAGATCTCGTAGCAGCAGACAAGTACGGGCTGGAGCGAATGAAGCGTTTGTGCGAACATGCGATTGGTGTGACCGCAGCGAACTGCCTTGAAGTCCTCGTAGTTGCCGAGTTGGTACATGCTGCACACCTCAAGCAGGTGGCGATGCGATTCGTCCAGACCAATCTCGCAGACGTGACAGCTCGGCGAGAGGAATTTCAACGTTTCCAGGAGGATTTTCCTCAATTACTAGAAGAACTTTATGCGAGTCTCCGTGATGCCAGTCGAGATGAATTTCTTCTGCGTGTAAGTGGATTCTTCTTTATATTCTGCGTGCTATGTCAGCTGATAATTTTCTTGGTTGTAGGAATGGCATACGCAAGTGGGGACCAGCTTGGCTGCCCAGCGCGAGGAGCAAGAGCTTCAATGGGGCAAAAAGTCAGATACAGCGACGTTCCCATGGGTGCCATTGAGCTTAACACTAGCGTTTGGCACCATGTACTTGTCCATGATGCACACCCAAGAACACGAATACTCTGCAGTCCCCGCTACCAACTTAGTAGCGATTGCCGCTATTGGAGGAGCCATCGTGATGGGATATCTGTAAACAACAAGTCAAACACCCTCGTTTCAACTCTCGTTCTTCACTTCACTTGTGTTTATGCGCTTGTTGCGAAGCATGTGAACCACATCTGGACTGCTGGACGTCATGGCGAAGTGCATACTGTCCTCATCGCTCCGATCTCGCAAAAATCCAACTACATCCACATAGCCCTTCACAGCGACTATGTCAATGGCACAAGCAATGCTGGACGCTTCGCTTTTGCCCGCCAGTTTCTCTACTACAGCAGCGTGATAATTCATAGCAGCACCGCTCAACGCACAGCCTATAGTGTGCTTGTTTACTTTCTCCAGCAGGTTCTGTACCAGCCCGAGTAGGCCACGACTAGCTGCATTGTGAACACGCCATCGTACGCGCTGATATCGCATTTCCTGAGTAATAGCGTTACCATTTCTGGCCTAGCACTCGATGCAGCTCGTAGCAGAATCTGGTCGACCATTTTCCCATTAGTGTGGGCCAGAAGAATATCCAGTAAACCCATTCGGACTTGCACCGCAGCAAAGGCTGCAGCTTCCACAATAGACTCAAAATCATTTTCTTAACCAGTTCAGTCAGCACCTCCGTGTAAGTATTCTCCACTGCGATCAGTAAGGCACGTCTTGGGCAGAAGGCAGTACACTTATTAAGTAGCAGTCTTGCCATATCGATACTACGAGTCGATGCGGCAATCTCAGTCACTGTAGCGATACAGCTGAAATGGTAGTCGTCATTCAAGTCTTTCGAAATATCGAGTAGCAACTCCAGAACGCCCAACTGGTGATCATCTGAGAGACTGAGTTCGGTATTGTTCTCAATCAGCACTTCAACAACACCGACATGGCCTCCATGTACAACCACTTGAACACTGGCTTCACGATCTTAATACTGCCATTTTCTGCTGCCGCGAGAAATGGCTTTACAGCATCGTAAGTGTGGGAATGATAACTTTCCACCAATTCAACGAAACCATTAGCAGCGGCCGCTTCTTCCACAATACCAGCAGCCCGGGTGGAGAACAAATGAATCCGCTGTAAATAACGGATCGCTCGACTTTGATTGCCTCCAGTAGCGGCACTAAGTTCTCTGTCGGCATTGCACTGCGCTGGATAATACTTTTGGTAGCCATTTGAGCGTGTTAAGATGACCATTGGAGGCTGCTCCGACGAAAGCTGCTGTCGAGCAGCCTTCACTTCGGTTGATATGCAGCCACTGAAGAAACGAGACGCACCCTCTAGCTGCAGCCCCGTCCATTGATCCAACGGTGTATGGACGAAATGGGTCGTACGCTCGGATAATACTCGGAAGATTGTTGTATACAGCGCAGTCGATGGTGTTGAGGATAGCAAAGCTGCTGATGACTTGTAAATGTGGCCTAACGCCTGAAAGCTTGGTAGCACTAGCTTGACCAGGAGTAGCGGAGGTGGATCAACCATATCTTGTTCACGTTTGTTAGCTTTCTTGAAAAGGAATTGTGGGACAAGGTTTACTGTTATTTTTTGCGGAATCAAGGATCTTCGTTATCATAGAAAATCTTAGTATTAATAGTGAAAACCCCCTCAAGCTTCGCGAACGTAATGCAGCGTATTGTCTCCAATTTCATCACGCCAATCGAGCCTGATGATATCCATTCGTGCGGAGAGCAGTCTTTTTGCGCTCCAAAACGGCTAAATCGCTCTTCTTCTTCGTCAAGGCTTCTTCTAGTGACTTGACCTCTAAGTCATGCGACGCCTGGTCTCCATCCCAACAAGTTTTGTCGTCATAGTGAACTACCATGGGCCAGTTCACCTTCTTTTCCTTCAGATGGTGACGTACTCCACAGATTTCCAGCTGCTTGACTTCGATCCGATGCTTCGTTTGGCCCAATTCGACTCGCGTTCTTAGCTCGCATCGGTCGTTTTGACATTCATCGAGATGAACTTGGACAGTCCGCCACATACAGCACACGTCTGACTCAATCTTCATCTTTTCACGAATTTCAGCGCAGTTTTTCGAGCAGGTGGTATACCTCGTAGGAGGTACGCACCACTTCGCATATTCAAGTCGCGACTCCACGTTTTAATCGGCTCGAGTTGCCCCGGATACTGCGGTTTCAGTATACATAGATTCTTCACCGCTTCTTCACTCTCAATCGTGCCTCTATCTTCTTCATTAGTCTTGCACTCCATAGCGACAGAGTCAGTGTCATCATCGTCACTTTCCTCGTCAGATTCGAGCATTTCAATTATTCGTTGCTCAGTCTCCGAATAGAGCGAGATTTCCTCTACAGGCGAGCTGATGTCGTCTGTGAACTCATTAGCAGGAGGTTCAACCAGTCGACAACGCTCCTCTTCCCCAGCATCTGTGAAGCTCCTGACACGTCTTCAACGCCGCATTGTTCGTCAAAGAAAACATCCCCGCGACAACGAAACCAGACGTCTTGCTTCATCACTGCACTTAGCATCGCCTTCGACGCGTCGTTCTTAGATGCAAGGAGGACGCAGTCCATTTTCTCGACAAAATCCGACGTGACCATGGTCTTGGCAATATACTTGACCAGTTGACGACAGTAGGCGAATTATTTGTCGAAAGTTGCATCTTCCAACGCGGCTGGAGGCCAAGAAGAACTCAGATTTACATTCTCCTCAAAGTTGACGAATATCTTGTCAGATTTTGTCCATATGCGATCCAACGCCAGATCTCTTATCAACACCTTTACCTTACCAACCATATTCCGCGAAAGGAAAGAGCTCGACTGATGATATCTGCCCAGATTGACCCGACGAGCAAACAGTTAAGTTGGTTACTGGTGTGTTTTGCTAGTGAGTTAGTGAGATCCCTACAATGTCTTTGTATCCCTGAGCTTTGAGCTTCTCCATCATACGACGCGTATCTGAAGCAGCGATGCCCAGGTCGTTCTCAATCTCGAGTACTCGCTGTGAGCCATCACGAAAGGTGGCCAGTACGCGACGGCAAGACGAGTTAGCACTCCACCCGACCCCACCACTGAGATGCCACGCGTTGCGTATCATGAGCTCAAATTCGTCGTCGTTGGTGATCCCGGCGCTCAGATCTTTGTAGTACTCGAGGAACTCGTGCCAAGTGATAACTCTGTCACCGCATGAGTCGGACTGCTCGAAGACGCTCATCATCTCGAGCATCGCATCCCGAGGCTTCATACGTCCCGCAAGGACTTCAGGATGTTGGGAGGCATCATACAGACGCTCGACTTCTTCAACTGTAGCCTTACCATCTCCTGAAGTATCCAAGAGCGCAAACGCCTTCTTCACTAGAAGAATACGACGCTTAGGCATCGACCCCTGTCACCAGAAAACAATTAGTGTAACTCAAACATTTCTGAAGCCCTCAAAACGCGTACCCGCAGTCCGCGCATGAGCTCGTCAATAGTGATTTTGCCACTTTCGTCGCGATCGAAGCACCGGAATGTGCGCTCCAGTTCTTCTGGATCAGCATCATTAACCCCCAAGTGTACGATACCATCACGAAATTCCTGAACGTCAAACAACTTTTTATCGTAAGAATGAGATCATATCCAAGGTTAAGCTGTAGGAACAGACCTCAAACTCGATGACTCCGTTGCCATTCTGGTCCATTCGCCGCAAAATCACGCCCAACGTTCGAATTCCGTTCTTGCCACCGGCTTCCAGAATACTGTCTCGTACCTGTTCCAGAAGAGAGCGAGCTCTTCCAGTCAGAAGAGCTCGTCCGGAACATCCCGTGACGGCTTGAGCGAACTCGGCGTAGCTTAGTACGCCGTTCAGGTCCGTATCGTAGCGGTCAAAGAGAGCTTCAGTCTCAGCTTGGACACCGACAAAATTGAGGGATAACATGGCGCGTGCAAATTCGTCAAAGTCCACAACACCCGAACCATCGCGATCAAAGTTTCGGAAATGTTTGGCTATCAGCGCTGCCTGACTGTGCTCGTCACGATAACCTGAACGTATTTCGAACATCTCGCGCAGTTTAGTCTCCATCGCGTCCACTCTGCTATCAATCATGGATCGTTTCCTAGCGGTCTGCTACTTGGGGAAACCGGAATAGTCGTGGAAATGCAAGACCTGTAACAACCCTCGTGGAAATAGCCATCTAATTATTATTCTTCATTTAAAAAAATCTTTCCGCTTGATCTGACACAAGTGAGTCAGGGCTTCAAACCGCTCGGACTGTAAACACATGAATTCATGGCGCGATGACGCTAGACGATTACTTCGAAGTACATGAGTTCGTCATAAAAAAATTGCGCCGGAAATTGTCACTCCGCGACGTCCTGTATCATATTGGTGCCCTGTGGCATCGCTCCGATGCGGTTATTTAATGCTGGTATAGCAAAACGAGCAGGGTGACAGCAAAAGAGTTTCCTGTGCAGCCTGCCACTCTAACAGCTTTTCTACATGTAGCTTACTTGTACGAACGTCAAGGTGAGTCATGATGACGGGGTTCTAAAAGTAGGTAATCCTGCGTAAGCTCCCTCTGCCTACAATTGTGCCATTGTAATTTCCTATCGCGTATTTAATCACGGCTGGAACACTGCAATGTCGGCGGCGGCAATGGTGATAGAGGTCATTCTTTAATTTGCAGCGCGGAAACCACTCGATATCCTCCAGTCCTTTAGCCATGAAGTTCGCGATTCTTTTCACGCTTCTGGCCGCAGCCGTCGCTAGTGTCCATGCTCTTCATCAACAACCGCAGGTCATCAACCGTGAATCGAAGGAGGAGGATTGCCCCAAGTACTGCCTCGACGTGTACGATCCCGTCGGCGACGACGAGGGCAATACGTATTCAAATGAATGTTACATGAAGCGAGCAAAGTGTCACAACGAAACAATCCCTCCGGCCTGGAAGAACCTCCGGATTATTACGAACGATAACTTCACCACTACGGAGGCTCCTGCCAAGAACTGCCCAAGTGTCTGTCCCGACGTTGAGCGGCCAGTCTGTGGCTCTAACGGTGTCAGATACGTCAACTCATGCGAACTCAAGATCGCCGCCTGTGAGCACCCCGAGCTCAATATCGTCGAGAATTCGGGCGAGGCTTGTGTCGGGTTGAAGGTTACGACTCACTGATGAGTCAGACTCAGGAGGGATAGCCACCGTGGCATTACGTCGCATTCTCCAGACTCTAGGGTAGTGCAAAGATCACCTTGAATAGAGTCCCTACTGTTGCTCGTTCTGTAGCATCTTGTTGAGTTGTTAATTCTGCTGGGTCAAATATTCTCTCAAGGCCAGCGTTGGGTCGGAGACTAACCTTTTTGAGGGTTTACACTAATGACACACCTTGACATCGCGTTGCACTCTCTACTGTAGATTCTAGGATAGTGTATAGCTCAGCTTGAATATACTCGTCCTTTAGTCCCTACTGTTGCTTGTCATGAAGCAACTTCTTAAGCTGCTGGTTTTGCTGGGCCACATATCTCGCGTTGCTACCTGCCGCTCGACGAATCTCGGTTTCCTGCATTTAACACGCAACGTTGTACTCAATTAACCTTCCTTTTATACTCAAATAACACTTGCGGTCATACAGTACCTCCAGCTGGAAATTGGCATCGGCACGACGCTCCGCCCACTTCATGACGTAGTAGCCACCGATAATGGGAGTTGTAAAGTACACGAGCCCCATAACGCGCTGGCCGTTCTTGGACAGCGGGATGCGCGTGTTGTGGATCTTCTTCTTCAGTGCCCCGTGGCGCTCTCCAAGCCGGCGGAAGAACTCCATTTTGCCTCAAATTGCGTTAAAATGATGACACACAAAAAACTACGGCAAAACTCAAAATGATTAGCACATGTGTATTACCGTATAAATTGAAAACTAAACACCACGGTCGCCAAAAATGTACTTGAAGTATCCATTTCGCGAAACGCCGTTGAGCATGGAAGGACATAATGATGCAATGCATTGTGGAAGCGATGCCAATGGAGGTGAGCTGCTTTATGGATTTATTCGTCAAAGGATTGAGCTGATGTCGGGGCTATTTACGCGTTTGAAGCCGAAGTAGGGGCGGAGTACTATCCTGATGGTTACGACGCGACTTATACAGACTATTACAACCAACAAGGAGCTGACTATTATGCGTCCTATCAGCAGGAAGGATATGATGCGTATTATTCGCATCAAGACGGTGGACAGGAGTGTATGGATCCATACCAGTACCAGTACAGCTATGACGATTACGCTAGCGCTGAAGGACAAGACTATAGCTACTATCCTACTGGTGAAGGATACGAAGCAGAGCAAGCAGAGGCACCAGAAACTTGGAGTTATACTCCTGAAGAGGGACAACGACTGTACTTGGACCAACTTACGACGGATCAATCGGCTGGGTACTACTACGATGAACAAGGGAACTTAATCGACGGATACGGAGGAGAGTCTCCAACAAGTGTATTTAATCAGGAAGTATACTGGCAGGACAGCAGCAATTCGCCATATATTGGAGACGCTACCACAATAACTGGAGAGGAAAGCCCTCAGGATGCAGCAGATACGAAGGAACCTCGTGTTACAGGCTCGACTCCCACGACCGATAGTATTCCGACACCAGACGTAGATTCCGCACAGAAAACCAAGAAGAAAAATAAAAACGATAGGGCAGTGTCACCATCCAAGAAAACGGTGAGTTTCTATGCGTTGGTATGTGGCTGCCTCGATACCCTCACTTTTCATGTGTCAATTCTTGCTTGAGTAGAAGACAAAGAAGGAACGTATCGAACAGCGCCAAGCTTTGTTAGAAAAAGAGGAAGAAGAAAAACTGAAAGCTCAAGAAGCTGCTGAAGCCACTACGTCGAATAACAGTGCACCTAAAACTGGCGAAGCATCAACTAGCAAAGCGAACAAGCACTCGAAGATGAAGAAGACGCGATTTGTGGATCGAGAGAGAGCAAAGCTCCAGCTGAAGTTGCGCATTATTAAAGCGATTAAGCGGAATCGTATGCCGGTGCAAATTCGCATCCTTCCGACGGTATTGTAGTACACTACCAGATTGGCTACCCCATGTCACTATGCTGATCAGTGTATGATTTAATTTGTAGACTCGAAAGCACCTAACCCCAATGGAGAAATATTTTGGAGGCAAGAGTGTCGAATGCGTTCTCTCGGACATTTTCTGGGCATCGATGAAAGGAGACATTGGGCGTGTGAAACACCTAGTCGAAGTAGAAGGCGAAAGCCCAACGGACAGTAAGCTGGACCCTTGGAATGTGCGTCAATTGCTTCGTCGTACGCTTTTGGTTTGCTGACACGTATACTTCACTCTTGAAATCAATATTGCTCTCCAGTTACACCAAACACCTCTCCACTGGTAAAAAAAAATTAGGCTGACAAATTGGAGGTGGCATCCTAACAACCTTGTTTTATTTTCTCTTAACGATGTATCTAGGGCAGCAAAAGGCGGACCCGTGCCTGTTGTGAGCTATTTGCTAGCAGCGGGTGCCAGCCCAAGATGTTTGGATGAGAACGGCAGTTTACCTCTGCAAGTGTTTAAATTTCTCATGACAGGAACGTGTACGCTTATTCTAAAAAAATGTATGCGCATGTGTTGCCAGACATCTTTCTTGCTGGGCTGGCCACGTTGACGCTACTATCTTGCTGTTGCGTGCCTCCGACGTAAAGGATCTCTACGTGCAGGACTATGACGTAACTTATGCTCCATTAAAGTATCGAGAAGTGAACTAAATTACTGACTTTCTTGATAAACAAGGGTGCGATGTGTCCTCTAGATTGGGCGAATGTTCGAGGACATTTGAAGTTGCTGAAAGCAATCGAAAAGGTGTGTGGTATCCATAGTCGGGTCAGAAAAATCTACTGCTACTTACTTACATCAAGGATCAGTACCAGGACTCTCTGTGGCTGCCCAAGTTCGTGGACGAATTGATCCGAGGCATCGTACGCTACAAAATCAAAATCTTCAAAGACCCACCAAAGAAGCTCGAAAAGGTGGAAGACAAGAACAGCCCTATAGATTCTGAAGCAAAAGTCGACGAGGTACCACCAAGTGCTGAAACCGCAGATAAAAGCTCGGAGAAGGATACTGCGAGTGGTTCTGTTGATTCTAAACAATAAACATTTCTTCGCGATTACCGAAGGATACTAAATTCACTGACGAAAAATGATCGTAGCAACGAGCTTTGCCCTACATGACAATTTGAGTATGACGGTGGGAACATTTGCTATTATCGTTATGGTTCTTCTCGGCTCAGAGCAGGTCCGTCTCACTCACGACGGAGTTCGCCAATCGGTAAAATAGCGACTGCGGGTTCTTCACCAGCTCTTTCGGGTCACCACTTTCAGCGATGCGTCCATTGTCAAGCAACAAAACTCGGTCGCAGTGCATGATCGTTGGGATCCGATGAGCTACAGTCAACACTGTAGACGTCGCGAACTCGGAAGCGATAGCCTACGTTTAAAGCAAGACAGACAATTAGAAACCACATAAAAAATATACAGATCCTATCTACCCACCTCTGAAATGGCACGTTCGGTCTCATGATCAATAGATGCCGTGGCCTCATCAATACACAGAACCTTTGACGGACGCAGTAGTGCTCTTGCAATGCACAATAGCTGAGCTTGTCCCTGGCTAAACGTGGCAGCTTGCTCTTCCGCCCCACCTTCGATGACAGTATCTAAGCCGCGATCTAGCTTAGCGATAGCATTCGCAAGTCCTCCACACTTACGCAGTACCGTCCAAAGGCGTTCATCCTCCAACACTCCGCTGGGATCAAGGTTGGACCGTACCGTGCCTGAGAAGAGCACCGCATCTTGTGGGATATACGTGAGACGTGATCGTAGATCTTGAAGACCAAGAGAATCCAAAGGCACGCTGTCGATCAAGATACTACCACTACGTTCCCAAGGGACCGCTCGGAAGAGAGCGTTCAATAGTGTGGACTTCCCAGCACCCGTACGTCCACAGATACCCACTTTCTGACCCGCAGGGATGTCACACGTGACGTATTTCAACGCTGGAGCTGCTCCTCGTGGCCCCACCCACTCCAACTCAGGCTCAACCTTGTTCGAACTTTGAGTTAATAACTCGTAATTTACAGTCAACGCCTTGATCGAAATGTGACCCGCTGTAGGCCAGACGTACGGTAATTCATCAGTCTTTGTAGCTCCAACCACGGCTTCTTCAGGCTCCAGATCCGTGTACTCTTTGACCCGTTCGACTGCGATCATCTGACGTTCAGAATCCACAAAACTGTTGAGAATAGCGTTGAGTTTCCCCACAATCGGGAGCGCGTACGTGAGGGTGAGACCCAAGATACCAGGGTTTACTGAGCCCGTGAGGTTGAAGTCAGCCACGGCGAATACAGCGACGAACGAGGTGACGCAGACGCCAAGCATATCGAGACGCAGTCCGAACCACGCGCCTGTGGTTGAACTGAGGAAAGAGACTCGTTGACTGCAGTTCAAACGCACTCCGTAGCCATGGGTGTACTGCTGCTGTTTCTGTGCAGCGCGGAGAACAGCGAGACCGTCCAACGTATCGGTAAACATGGCCAGTAGTGGAGATTGAGTAGCTGCATCCAGTCGCTTGAGATGACGTGAACTTGGACGATAGTCCCGCTGTAAGTGGAAGTACAAGACGCTGAGTGGAACCAGAAGAACTAACACCAAGCGGTTCCCGTAGAAGAGAATGACCAGCGCACCCACCACATCCGCAGCATCTCTCAAGAAAATGTTGAGAATAAATGGTAAAGATTCATCAACAGCGTACGTGTCCCCACTTAATCGGTTGAGTACACGACCGGTAGGTGTGCGTTCGAAGAACCGCAGTGGAGCTGCAAACACACTGCGTACCAGCTTGTTATACGTGGCTCGTGCGGCGCGTAGACCGCCATACGCGAAGAGAAATGAGCGGAAAAATACAGCAGAGATGTTCGCTCCTGCGATGTATATCAACACCAGCGCGAAGTCCCTGGCGGTAATCGAATGCTTGCCGTTCGTATACACAGCGATCCACCAGTCCAGCGAGTTGCGAGAGAGCTGCATGGCTGCTACAGACAGGACGATAATAATTGAGAGCACCCAGCCTACATCCAACGAATAAGCTTTCCAAACGTGCCAGCCTACTACACCCGATTCACGGTGTTCCTCTTCGTCTGACGACTGCCATTCCGTCGCGTTCTCTGCTTCATCGTCGGCTTCTTTTAATGTCACGGTTGGTTGCTCAGTAGCTTCGGTATCGTTGGTGTTTTCTTCGTTTGGAGAGCTCTTTAGCAACGTTATTAAGCGACTGGGAGGGTTTTGTGTCTTCATTGTGTTGTAAGTTCCCTGCTCAACAATGTAGCCATCTTCCATGACGAGAATTTGCGTGCCTGTCGGGAAAAGTGGTAGGAGATGAAGCGAGTGCGTCACGATGACAACTGCTGCATCTTTCGGGAAGATACTGGAGCTGGACATGAAGCAGTTGGTCACCACTTTGCTAGCTGTAGTCACATCCAGACCGCTTAGTGGGTCGTCCAATAAGTAGAGATCTGCTCGCTGGTAAAGAGCACGCGCCAGGTTGATTCGAGCGCGTTGACCGCCGCTGAAGTTGCTGCCACTCTCAGCCACGTTGTACGGAGATTTCATTCTACGAAGATCCACATTGAGCTCGCAGGCACGTAGAACATGCTCGTATCGCGCACGATCAACACGATTTTCTTCAAATTTGTCTTCGCCTTCAGTGCACAGAGTAATATTCGCTTGGACACTCCCACGGAAGAGCCATGGAGTCTGTGGAGAGTATGAACAACGTGAAGATGCTCGGCGCTTGTAGGAACCAGCTGAATTTCTCGATCGCTTTGGCATTTCGCCTAGTAATGCGAACAACAGCGACGATTTACCAGATCCTACTGGCCCACAGACCACATACGTCGATCCTGGTTGTAGCTGTAGCTGCTTGATACGCAGCGCAAATTCGTGACAAGATGACGGGGATGAAGGCGGATCTACCATTAGTAGAGGTGTATCTGCGCTAGATCCATCAATATCATCCTCCTCCTTAGCTGTGCTCCACCCAAACTCGTAGTCGCGTATACTCACAACTGCGTTACCTTCTTCGGACGGTTCGTAAGTCATGGTGCTGTTATGTTCGTCTTCTCTGTCGAATAGGAAGCCACGAATACGTAACGCTGACACCTTAGCTTCGAGAAATTCATTGATAATCCACGGGAAATAATTCATTGGGAAGATAAGTCGATCCAGCAATGCAATCGCTGTGAAGGCGTCTGCAGCCGAAACGTCTCGTCCAGAGAAGACCGCAGTGGCAAATACCGATACCTGTACGATCACCGGTGTGGACGCCCAGAAGAAGACACAGAAGGCGTCCAAGTACTTGCGCACTTGCAGTCTCCCCATTTCCAGCGCTCGACTTTCACTCATAGACTCAAGTCGAGACGTCACCCATCCCAGCAGCTTCAGAGTTCGAATCGCCCTGAGACTTTCAGCTGCTAGACCCACACGTTCGTCACGGAATCGCATCATATCTGCTGTGACGCTCTGAATCTTACGACCCAACACAGTCTGCAGCGGTAGCATGACTGCCAGTAGGGCGACTCCAGCGACGAACGCAACAGAGACGGCTTCACTCAGCAAGATGAGGGCGACTGCGATCTCCGCAGGGATCAGTACCATGTCGAATAAAGTGCTGGGCATTCCAACGATGCGTCCCACATCAACTGACAGCAGGTTCGTGATACGTCCGAGTCCTCCAGCCTGACGCTTTCCAGGTCCTGATAGCTCCAGTGTCCGAGCGTAGATGGCGGATACCAGTCCAGCTCGAACTCTTAAATCAAATCTTTTCCACGCGAGATTGTACTGCGTTCCCGATACGGCTGATATGATTGATCTGGTTATCATTGCAGCAGCGAGATAGTAGCCTTTAGAGAGGGACGGATTCGGTGAATCAGCCCAGTCTAAGAAGAATTTAAGTAGCAACGGACTCGCTAATCCAATGGCTTTGTTAACAGTTGACCACATTGCAAAGAGCAGCACATCAGCGCCGTATAATCGCCGTGTTACACGCAGAAATGACCGGTTAAAAGCGCGATACTCACGGAATTCTCGCTGTAACTCGTTCTTGAATTTTCCAGCAGCGACAGACGTATCGTCACGTAAGGGAAGGTTGGGAACATCCTCCATTTCCATTCGACGTTTCTTGCCCAACGCGACAAACGGAGAGATCCAATGATACGAGAGTTGGGAGAGCCATCCAACACGATCCAATGGGCTCTCCATCGTCTTCTTCTTTAATTTCTCGTAACTTTTAGTATTAGCGTCATCATGTTGATAAGTGAGCACTCTGAGGACTGCAAATATCGCCACAATTACCGAAATTATCGCATTCCAATGCACCAACGTCACCACCAACATATTCGACTGAACCAGTCTCCCTCTCAGCATCAACTCCTCAATAGCAGTCAGTACCACAACCAAGGAGATAACCTTGCATCCTCTCTTATACTGCAGAAACTCGTACACAATTTCGATAGTGTAGAAGCTCCAGGTCGCTACCGCGACACTCGCACCAACGACCAGAGACGCAGACGAGTGGTGCAGCGCTGCGACTCCAGCTACAGCCACGGCACAGGCTGCTGCAGCCATGACCGACACCAAATGAAGAAGGAAGAGCACTATGTCGACCTCTTTCCAGCGTCTGAAGCCTCTGGTGCGTCCCTCTGCGAGATGCAGTACCTTCCTCATGCATAATAGGAGAAGTATGATCTGAGACCCTGCATAGTAAAATCAAGTTACGATCGGTCGTTTGAGGCTGGGAGAGGTTCAATAAAGCGTCAATACACCTTGCAGTGCTAAGAGCTGCGAACATTGCGCCGTCGATAGCGTGAAGCCGTTGAGTTCGACGCAATAGACGGAGAGCAGTCGCATTAACGGAAGATCGCGGCGCCCAAATCCGAACGGTCTATCCTATGCTACCGGTATCCAAAGGTGGGGAGATGGAGCAACGCCTGGCCATCAAGTTGCACGGTCTCGTACTCGAAATTTTTTGAAGGAGGTTGAGGAATCTGCAAAATAGGTTCATTTCATTTTAATTTAAAAAAACATCGATACGTAGCGATCGCTGAGAGTCTCAGTGCGATACCGTCTCAGATACCGTCTCAGTGAGACGGTATCCCCAGTACCGGTACACAGATGGCTCTGATACGAGCGATCGATGGGTATTACCGGTATCAACAGTTCGTTTGAGAGTAGGGGGCTAAAACGCATTCGAGGCCGCGGTTTGCAGTGACCACCGCTCAAAATGCTCAGCAGTATTCGAGGAAGATACATGCAGCAGCTACAGTGCTACTAGCAGCAATATATCAAGGAATCAGACTACGAAAGAAGTTCTTTTCTTAAAGAAGTTTTTTTGAGTTTATACTTAAGTACTCGTGTATTCCATCTGCACTCCACAAATTCGGCAATAAACGAAATGCTCGCCTTACCGTCAAGTTATTCCTCGTTAAGAACCACCTTTGATTTCGTACAGGCGGCACCCACAGCCTCGACAATGTTGACCTCGGGGTGTTTGCAGGCAGCAATCTTGAGATCGCACGGGTTGCCGTACCTGACACCGTCAGAGCCACAGACAGGCAGCTCAACGTCGGGACAGCCACCAGAGCATTTCTTGAGGGGAATCTCTTGGGCGGAGGAGACGTCGTTGATAAACTTGAATTTATCTCAGAATGGAGGAGTCGTCTCCTTGTTCTTCTCGCACTTGGACCGCTTCATGTAGCACTCGTTCGAGTACATGTTGCCTTCGTCATCGCCAACTGGGTCGTGGATGTCAAGACAGTACTTGGGGCAGTCCTTGTCCTCCGGTTTAGAAAAGGATAGAGGTCTGATATCATGTGTCACTCGATCTTCGGCAGTGACGGTGGCGACCAGAAGCGCGAAGAGAACCGCAGACTTCATGAGTAAGGGATAAGTTAGGAGACTTCGGAGACGAGCGAGTGTGTTACTTAACGCAAATTCAGGAATGGTTCACTGTCAATCGTCATTGTGAGATTAATTCCGTGATTGGATTGTCGGTAAAGCAAACTTACGCACATTTTACCTTCTTTGAGAGTATTTCAGCACCGTCATCATTCCGAATACAGCTCAGTACTGAGGTTGTCGAGCATGCAGCATGCTGCATGTGGCGTAGACTCAATGATTTTCGATCCAAAAGTAATCTCCCTGTACCGTTGTTGACTCTAGAAAATATATTCAAGCTGTCGAGCTGTCGAGCTGTCGAGCTGTCTGTCGAGCTGTCGATCGAATATCATTATTAGATTGACACAGTTGTACTATTTACTTAATATTTACTATTATTTTTTGATAATTTCTTCAACTTCCACATCCAGTGCCGCCAGCCATCCGAAGACAAGCAGTACTCTCGAAGAAAGACAACACGTTCGCAGTAGTCACATACGTCAGTACACTGAAAAGCACAACGACGACAAGCCACCCTCCCGATGCACTATAACCTCCATAATAACGGAGCTGTTGCACGTCGAGTTTCTGGCAAGGGAGCAGTCCAATAAAAGCGAGACTCATGAGCTGGAATGTCCACGCAATAAGATACGTATAAGTAACTTGCAGCCTTGTGGAATCCGAGTCGTGATGCACATCATCGTCCGAGACCGAGAAGTGCGAATTGATGGCTTTATACGCCGTCGTACCCAACGGAATAGCCATATTGCGGAAAGTAATAACCAAACCGTACGTAGTTCCCTCGATTCCACGCGGAGCGAGCTCTACAATCGGGAATAATTGAACAATAAACCGTAGAGCTACTGCTGGAGCTGCAAGCACCTGCATATACAGCCAGAAGCTTCGCCGTCTCACCACATCAAAGACTGTACACGCCACAGTCACAACGTCGACACCTACGACCCACACAGTCGCCACACAGTAGAGATTGGTCCACGTTCCACGCAACAGGAAGCGTCGAGTCGCCAACAAGCCTCCAATAAACGCCAAACTCCACGCTGCTAAGGAGATCGACTTCGGCCAATTGTCCACATCCACCCAGTTCGCTTCAATCGCTGGGACGGCGTTTGAGTCCATCGTCAAGCAAAAACTCGCAATGAGTTCGAACATGAGCAACTGCCACATTGCACGACTCTGAATTAGTCTCCAAATTAGGTGACATCGTTCGCTAAAAGTTAGCGGTGGATCAAGTGGAGCTGTGTTAGTTTGGTGGCGCTGTGGCGGTACAGGACACGAAACTACGTCGGAAAAGGAGAAAATGGGTACTGTTTGAGCTGTCGGGTCTTCGTGCAAGAACCAAATAGAACCCACAAATGGGATCACCGAGCAGGCCGCCAGTACCAATAAAACCTGGTTTAAATCCAGCGACCACGAAAAACTACCTCCATAATCTGGTCCGTTTAGCGTCCCGGTCACGAATAAATCCATGATAATAGCTCCAGACATTCGACCAGCGTAGATTGACACCTGTGTGTGTCCTCTGGTCGGTAAAGGCTCCCGCTGTGCAATCTCCACCACAATGGCGTCTGCTGCTACGTTTGCTAGGAAATATCCGATCGTACCCAGTGTCATAAACAGCAAATATCTCCATGCTGCGTCGGTATCTCCAGCTCTTGGCATCCCCGTCGTTCCGAGGTACAGCAGACTCGCACAACACAATAACCAGCCAAAAACCAAATAGGGTTTCCGTCTGTAGCCATATATCCTCAAACTATCTGTCAATAATCCACCAAAGACCTTGAAAGTCCACGCCATATTGAGAACGGTAGACGTCGCGCGGACCTGGTAGTGCTGTAGTTGGAGATAGTTACTGAAGAAGGGCACAACGAGACTGTTGATGCCGCCGTAGAGAGCGCCAATACCTGCGTAGTTGAGTAGTAATCCGACTGTTCTTCGCGTCATTAGAGCCACCTGGCCCCCAGGTCGAAGTGCTCCGTCCTGCTCGAGCCCATAAAATGTGTACTCCTGCCGCTCCTGCATCACAAATGGGTCCATTGGCACCGTGTTTTGCATCACAATTGGGTCACCACGCAGCTCCGCGGGTAGTGAGTCCATACTCAACGAGAGAGCGTCGGAGGACGGCGATAGAGACATCGACGAACAGCTTTTGAGCCAGATACCGGATGACATTGAAAGCGAGGCCATGTGACAGGCGAGAAAAAACGTCAATAAACGGTTGGCGACTAGCTCAACCGACACACCATCCACAAGTTAACTGCTGTAGTGCTTGTGCTTGGCGGGTAGACGCTTGGGGACACTTGAAGGGCGAATGGAGACTGCCCTGCCTTACTGGCAGCGTGGCCGCGGTCGTGGAATCCGGTGGATGGACAATCGAGTTGTATGCGCTTGTCGTTGTGTCGGGACGGTGGTCGAATTGTGCACAGAAAACTGTGAGCGGTGGGTATCTTTGTTTGAATTTGATGTACACTAAATAACCTCTCATAAATAGTATAAGTAGAAGAGCTTTTGATAGATTTAATTGACCTCAAAATATATTATAACTGGTAGCGATGTATGTTTGTTTACTGTTACGAATTAAACTAAATCTTGTACTTGTGGAGTAATGTAGCCAAATGATGCAGCTGTACGCTGCCAAACTGCCTCTGACTTCGTTCGAAGCATGACCGAGTCATCATGATGTCGACAAGCTCGGAACCACAGTGTGATAAGCTCAGCCACGTCTGTTTTGGAGGAAGGCGCGATGACCGGCTACGATACAGTGCCTCCAAGTTGGTGGCCATCCAAGTGGTGTCCGTGCCATACAGTGCTCGAGATATGTGGGTGCAATCCACATTGCTCGAGCTCATTGCGAGTTGCTTTCCATCGCGCATATATCGGATATGATATGATACAGCATTCGTCATGCTTGAAGCGATTGGAGTCGAGTTCAACGAAGGCAAGGCTCGCTTTACGCGATGTGAATCTGCATCATAATTGTTACACTTTGTCCCAACAAGAATAAAACTTTCGTCCCATAAAGACTGTCATCTTGATCCTTTTTGCCATTGCAAATCTAAAACCATGCCGTCGCGTAGTGGTCGCAAGCTGGCGCGGCGCCGCCCGCTGTGGTTCGTGTGGGACCCATCGGGCATCGTGATCGCGCTATTCGCCTGGATGCTGGTGTTCGGTCTACTGGTGGCAGTTCTCATGTCCATTTCGCAATGGGTGGGGCTGCTATCGCTCATGGGAATGACCGAGGGGGTCTGGTTCACGGGGCTCTTCGGCATGTGCCTCTGGTGCCACGTCGTGGTGCTCACCACCAACCCCGGCACGGTACCGTTCAAGCTTAAGGGGCTGCCGCCTGCAGAAGCAGACGATCAGAGTGACGACGATATAGAGGAGATCGAGGAAGAAATGCCACTGAATGAATACGAAGAATGCGAAGACGACGGGACACTGCTCATTTACTGCGACGAATGCGAGATCTACAGACCAACAAGGTGCGTCGGCTATTAAGAGCTGCTGGAAGTTGTACTGACGCTTCTCTACAGGGCCACGCATTGCCACACTTGTGAACGGTGCATCGTACTGCAGGATCATCATTGGTAAGGACTCCTTACTAAGGAGGATGCTATACGTATACATGTAGCACTGCGCTGATCAAATTGTTGCGTATGTCCAGTCCGTGGGTGAATAACTGTGTGGGTATCGGCAACCAGAAGGCGTTTCTCTTGATGCTGCTGTACGTGACGGCCACGAGTGTGCAGGCGGCGCTACTGGTGTTGATGCAGTACGCCATGTGCTCGCGCGGCAAATATACCTGCGGCTTGCAAAACGATCAATTCCCTGGCAAACTGGGCGGCTGGATTCTAGCGGCGGCTGCCGTGTTCGGAATCTTCTGCTCGCTCATGCTCACTATGGAACTGTACAATATTTATCAAGACCCGTTGTTCACGTTGATCGCCGATCAGATTGCTGCACGCCGGGGTGGGGACAAGTCAACGTCGAGACTGGAGCGGCACTTGAGCGTCATTTGCGCAACGGACGGCATGCGGGCCTCATGGTTTTTCCCTCCGCCTGAACGACACGCTTTGCATGACATGGAGATCGTACAAGGATTTCGATGCCGGCCGGACGATGCAGAGATGTGCTAAGGAAACGAAAGTGATGTAACTAAACGCTTATCCGCCGAATAGGTAACAGTCGCAAGAAGTTAGTCTTAGCGTATGCTGCTCAGTTTCTCGAAAAATTGAGTTAACAACGGATTCATCTTAATTATCTTGACAAATGCCGTTTTTAGGAAAAGAGATGCTCAATCTCAGTGGCGGTTGGAGCAGAGACAAGTACGATATTACGAAACACGTAAAACCACAACACGACTTTCGCCCCAAATTTACTTGACCGGGTGACTTTAAACTGGGTGAGGCTTACCGTAAGACTGTCAACCTCCACCCTACTCACTTTAGTAGTTCTTGAAGTAGCAGTTAAAGGACGAAGTATGAGACTTGTGCGTGGAACTTCAGGCTATGCCTCTTTAGATTGCCGTTCATATCCTATATGTCTATTTCATAGATAAATCGACATCTCATGGCCAGGGGTTAGTAGTACCAATAAATTCTCTGGATTTTATATCCAGAGTATTTACAGAGGTGCGATTCTGCCTAAAAAAACTCTATACCTTATTCTCAACACTAAGAAAAAAGTCGATTTTCAATATTACTCACAAACTAAATTGTAGCGCTTGATCGCCAGGATTTTTTAGCCAAAAGTGCCGCTATTCACTGTCAAACTAGATGAAGAGGCTGCAGATGCAATACGGAATTCTAGGATCTTTAGAAAATGAGCCAGGTGAACTCTATAGCCGCATGACAATGAAAAAAAGAACGTGAATGTTGCTTGTGTCGGCTTGGGACGATATCAAAACCCAATCACCCAGATGATGTTGCTTGAAGGGAAGAAGGTTAATTAAGATCGTCATGAATGACACTAAAATTGGTGTGCTATATTAAAAAGCCACTGCAAACTCTGTGCTGCTTTCCTTACTGTATTTTTAAATAGCAGTATTAAAATATAATGCTTGTAGTATTAATAGCCTACTACTGCTCGTAATCGAAATTAGAGGCGACCGTGGCGTGTTTCATTGTTTGTAGTAGATGCTGTGGCTGCGAAGCAGGCGCAGAAGATGCGTCGATGCGAGTATTGGGGTAATCAATAGCATACGTTTTCGTTGGTCGAATAAGCAATTAACTATGCTACGCTTTCTACTTACTATATATCTCTAACTCAGTTCACTCGTTCTTGTACTTTCCCCATGCAAGGCACGGCATTAGTCATCAAACTACTATAGTACCGCCTCAACAGAGTGATACTACTACTCACTGTGAATACCGTACTACATGGTAGTAGTACTACTACTATCAAAAAACAATAGTAGTAAGGACCACTGCTATTGAAAATACTATTAACCCCTGCTAATGGCTGCAAGTAGAATTAAATCGAAATGTTTCAATGTTATTGTGGATATATCAGTATTACAGCTGCGAATTGCATTCAAATCGACAATTTTGGCAGTTAGGTACATAAATATCTTGCCTTAGATTAATGATGTGTTTATAACGTAAGACATCAGTTTAGTGCATGGTTTTGGATGTGTTCGGAAAACGTCTGTTGCGGTGCTGAACACAAACATAATCGAAGTAGCGTAATCGAATAAGTTGTATGAAGAACTAACTATCCATTACAAATCGGCTTTATTTTTTGGTAAATTGCCATTGACGCCGATGATATATCAAAAAATCTTTACGCATTTTGGTGAGAAATGCAAGTGATCATTTTAGTGCACGACCTGCATAGCGCTTCAATAAAACTTCGTGACGTTGCCTAATTCATAGCAAGCACTCCAACTGTATCGATAGGAGCTCTAGCACTCTATCCAGCCATCCTTGCTGTGGGTGGAATTAAAAAATATTTTGATCTGAGCCTTCGCCTACGCTTTTGAATGCTAAAAATGCAGCGAGCACTAAACTGACTCAAGCAATTTTGATCAATAGTGTTGTTATTAAAATAAATAAAGATCCCTCATTGGTCAATGTTGTCCATAGTGCACTAAACTGATACTGCGCACTCGAGTGATTTTTTACGTTACTGCCGAAACGTTATTATTCGCGCCCCATATTATTGTATCGAAAATATCACTGACTTCCAAGGTATACGTTCATAATTCGCGATTATCTTACTTTTTGCGCCTGTGACCTAAGAGCATCTCCAACACGAAGACCCCATACTGGTAGTAAATCGCAAAATATAGTAGAGAAGGTCTGTTTTGAAAAAGGTTTGGCCCGTCGCCTTTCCAACGCAAAGAAGATCTCAACCTTAGACCCCAACCAGTTCCTGATTTCCTCCCTGCTTACGAGCGAGATGGACGCAGCATCAGACGACGAGCTCTCCGCCTGCGAAAGCAGCGACGAGGAGGCGCGGTCCCTTCCTCCCTCCCAACCATGGATCCGTTTCTGCTAGATTCTGATGTTTAGTGTTGCTGTGGATACAGAAATGTATCGCACTGATGCTCAACTACACCGGAGTTTGGCGTAAAAGCCAGCATAGCGGCTCGCGGCCCGGACGTTCTGCCAATGTAGAGCGCGACGCTCTAGCCGGACACCAACGCCTCTGGAGGGTGCATCTCCACGGTACTCGGACGAGACATTCGAGCGTCGATTTAGAATGAAGCGTTTATTGTTTGTTCGAGATATGGAAGCAGTTGTGGTATGCGATCCAGAGTTCGATCAGCGGCGCGATGCTCCCGGAAACTGGGCTGTCGACGATACAAAAATGCACGGCTGCTATCAGGATGCTCGGCTATGGATGCTCTGCGTCTCGCTGGATGAAACGATTCCCGGAGCAGATAGTACAATCTTGTACGAAGCGGTTCTGTGAAGCTGTAATTCATGCCTTTGAATCAGAGTACTTACGTGAGCCGACTTGAGCGGATAGCGAGAGACAGCTCCAATCTTCCGAGCAGCGCGGTTTTCCTGGCTGCCTTGGATCATTGGACTGCATGCATTGGTAATGGGAGCTGTGTCCAGCAGCATTCAAGAGGGAAGAAAGGCAAGCCAACTGTTGTTTTAGAAGTTGTAGCTGACAAGCGACTCGGGAGTTGACACTTCTGATTTGGCTCAGCAGGCTCAATTAACGGTGCGTATAATGAGCTATTGACGCAAAGTTTCTTTATTGATATTGACATTATGTGTTACGTGAATGATGAGCAGATACTAGTATTATCGATCGCTCCCCTCTTGTTAGCCAGCAGATTTTACGCTCGGTTATCTTCAGGTCGTTCGAGTTCACTGCGGCGGGAAAACAGTTTGACCAGCTCTATGAACTTGTCGATGGTATATATCCACCATATAGCTGTTGCGTGTCTACGATTTCTAAACGAGCTAATGTCAAGCAGAAGGAGTTCGCAGAAAACCAAGAAGGTTTGCGGAAGGACGTCGAGCGTGCATTCGGTGTTCTGCGCGTCAAGTGTTGGGTACCCAAACAGCCGAGCCGTACTTGGAGCGCTGCCGACCTGTTGATTATCATGAAAGCTTGTGTTATTTTCCACAATATGATCGTGGAGAATAACGACGAGAATGGCGTCGATCCTACTGCAGTATTACACCGACGCCGAGCGCAAGTTGGTGAGCACATCTCATACTCCGATTCCGAGCATGCAGCCGATTCAGACAGTGACGTCAACATGGTAAATCGAGGCGATACCGATTACGAGGCTCGCTCGACTCTCAGCGAGCTCACTCAAAGAAGACTGATAATTCAGTCAAAACCCAATCGCGAAGCTTTAAAGTCAGCGCTAGTCGACCCCATCTGGAGACGACAAGGATGCACACAGAGTGGGGGTTAATCGCTTGTCGTTCAAACGACAGCTTCTTCCCGAATCGCCGCGTCTCCCCCATTCACAGTGTTGGGTTTGTGTTCTCGGACGCTTCGCTTGCTGCCATGGACGGAGCGTCTTTCACTGACGTGGATGCTTTCTGGTCCACATTATTTAGTATCAGTTTGACCACTCAGTTTTATCGTACATCAATACTATCACCTCTTCCATTTGACAAAGCATACTTTGCTTTTTGAGCTGCAGGATACGCAGCGATATTGGATCCAAGCCCTCGGTTGGTTGGAATAAAATGCTGTTTCCTCACGCTATTTGAGAAGCTGGCGCTTTTTCGCAGCAATCGATACTTTCATTTCACTAGTTTTAGACGTCGAAGTGGCAGCATCCGCAATTCGCTGGCTACTTGCCTCCATGGAGCGTTCTACTTTTGATTTCTTTGCTCCTGCTGGGCGCGAGCGCTATGCGGCTGCGACATCAGCCATGTCGCCTTCGCCACGTTTAGCAATGGCGCCACGACCAGGTCCACCACCACCAGCGCTGCCACTGCCGGAGCCACTGCGCTTACGGCGGTCAGTTCGCACACTGGAGCTATTGCACAACTGTTTCCACTTTGGCTCATCACGGAGCTCTCGCCAAGCACCCCAAAAAAACTCAAACCGCTGCTCGTAAAACTCCTCAAACATAACTTCAGCGTCGTCAATATGGTCTTCAGCGCTCTTACTGCTTTCGCTTAATTGTAGCTCAGAAGCGTAACACCCCGCAGAATCTTGCGACTGCTACTCGCAGTGACTTCCATCGCTTCGTGATTGAATTGGGCCCCCTCTTAATCTTCTTGTGCGCTCTTAGGCGAATGCTGTTGTAGTGTGACGCCACCTTCTCCCAGAATATGTCTGCCTTTTGGTCTGTCCCCACTTTATCACCAGTAGACAATATCACCCACGCTTTAGCGAGCTGCTTGTTTTCCTGGGGCTCCCAGTTCGGTCCTCGCGTAAACTCGACGTCGTTGCTGGCATATTTCCTTTCGTGATGTGGAAATTGGGCCTAAAGAAAACTTCAATGTGTTGTCCTGTTTAAAAGTGACCTAGTTAAAGTGATGACGATATTGAGTAGGAGACAAAACAGTTTGGACGGAGGGATGCGGTCTGGACATCAACACTAGACCTCAAATCACGTCGATTTGAGGTCGACAGCGGTAACTTAGTTTAGATCGCTTCAAATTAAGACTTGCGTCGGAGGAAAACAGGCCGTAATCTACCTCAAACTGAGGTCTCAACCCCATTATGGACCCCGCGTTGGAGATGCTCTAAAAAGTATTAATTCAAGGATGAAAAATGTGATCCAAAGAAAAAGAAGGTACAAATATCAAATCATTTAAATACTATAGGATTTTTAATTGCTGCAGGGGTTGTACCGTAAAATATAGCATTTAACCCTTTCGCGGCATAAGGGCGCAGAAGTCGCCCTTTTAGAGGTTTGTGCAAGAACCGTAGGAATCAGACGCTTAAAGGGCGCTAAATGCGCCCTTTAACATAAGTTCAACTGATCCCGGACTGTCTTTTGGGACATAGCATTTACAGTACGATTCGTAAGCATCAAAGTATACTTTAATCCAGTCATATTCATGTTGCGGATTGCATCACCATGCTATCTTAAATGATTTATTACAAGAGATCATTCAAAACGAGTACCGTGATCTTGTAAAAGGGCGAGAAATGCCCCTTTTTCAATATAAATGACAGCTACTTGTATACTATAGTTTATACAAGATGCGCGCGAAAGGGTTAATAGGTGATGATGGAGAAAATGTTAACAACAGCTCCGGCTTTAGCGGCGCCGGGTATAAGAGGAAATCGGGTGTAGTAGAACGCACAAATATCATCAGATGTGGATTCCTTACACAAAACCACAACTATATCGCCAGGTCTAACTGAAGTTCGCCAGGTCAATTTGGAAATCGCTAAGTCACTTTGGAAATCGCTAAGTAACTTAGAAATCGCCAGGTAACTCTGACACGCCAGGAAATGTTGAGGCGAATGTAGGGCCTGCGCAGGGCTGTGGCCCCTCGCGGTTCGGCCCAGCCGGGACAGACGTGTGGTCTTACTCTCGCCAGGTTCCGACTAACCAAGCCAGTACTCTTCGAGACCTCGCCAGGTGACGCTGGCGAGTAGTCTCGGTCTTTATACCCTGTGCCCTCCACCAAAGGATGGACGACGGCGCGCGAGCGCTTTTACAGGCCACCAAGCGCAAAGGCGTCTCGGCTAGAAGTGTCACGGCACCCGGGCTGTCCAACGTACCGGCTCGTGACTTGGCGAGTCTTTTTGTTCCTTTTGCGTGTAGCAAGACCTCATGCCCGACCCGGGCTTCCCAACCTTATCTCTTGGCGCTACTAGACGAGTACTCTAGAAGCTATGCCTCTCGAGTACCGCCGGCAGACATTAATCCAGCCCTGTGCAGGGACTTACCGGAAGAGTATACACTTGTCTTGGACGTGGAAAATTCTGCTCTGTTGTCTGTTATCTTTTGGGAGCCCCTTTGGACTCCTCCTACTTTTCCTATGTTGCTTTACACATATCTAGTGAAATTGAGCTGTTTCGAAACTTCCAACGCCTTTCCAGCGCTCTCTCAGCCAACGTTGGGTGGCTCATCAGCTCATAAGGACTTTCCGGATAACGTATCCGTACTCTCCGCCAGTTAAGTACCGTAGACCTCAAGTCCTTGGGTTCCGTCAGGTCCAGAAGCCTCCCTAGACTAGGTCCATACTCCTGGCTTAGGCGCTTTGCCGAACTTGAATTTCCCTACATCACAACTGCCCCGGTCACGATACGAGCCAGCGTGGTGAGTGTCTTGACCTTCATTCTTCATCGTCAGCTTCTTTCCACCGTTAGCTCTCGCGCCCGTTGGCTCATACTTCAAATAATCAAATCGTCACCTCCGCCGTCTCCAATGGTAAGTCGTTTCCCCCCGCTTCTCGGCTCTCCGGTGGCTCACCGCGTCTCGATCTTCTCTAGGATTCTTCTTCCCGATCGCATCCCCCGGCTTCTTCTCGTCGTGGTGACAGCGCACCCTCGGAGCCAGCGCCAAGGTCGATCAACTCTCGTGGGGTCGGTGGCGGACGTGGTGCTTCCTCGTACGTTGATTTGACAACTTCCCACGAGAGTGACTAGGAATCTTCGGGTGCTACTCGCGTACCTCCATCATCTTCATCGAGTCTTCCGGACGACTCGACTTCGAGTGCTCTCCAGGAATCCGTCGGGCATGTGACTCTCGAATCTCTTCACGAGCTCATCTCGCGTACGGCTGTGGACCGGCAATATGAGAACGCGGCGTTAGCGCGTGTCTTCTCGTACGGTCTCACGCACCCTCTGACGACGCTTGATCCAAACTACCATCAAACGCTCTTGGATGCTTATTCTGCCGAGGAGATCCTGGAGCTTTTACGTGGAGAGCACCCGCCCTCCGTCCAGACGCCATTGATCGCTAGTCTCCGCTCGGAACTTCAATCGGCTAACACTTTGAATGACGCGCTCAACCGGCGCCTGGACACCTTGGCGGAGGTGAAGACCGACCTGGAAGCCTCCTTAAAGTCTGCTCGCGCTGAGCGGAACTCCTTGAAGAACGAGCTCAAGAAGTCGTCGGATCTCCAGGCCTCCTTCCGCAAGGCTTGACCTTGTCCGAGGCTAAGAAGATGAAGAACGTGCCAGCCCAAGAGAAAGCGAAGCTGGATGGCGCTCTCAAGCAAGCCCACGCTCACCACGATCACGTTCTGGAGCGAGAGGCGCATATCGCTGTTCTAACCCATCTGGTAGCCGATCGCGATGCGGCATACGCTGTCCTTCAGGGCGTTGCCGCTATCCATTTCCAGCAACTATAAGAATCTTGCCGGCTTTTGACTGCTGGCGGTGATTCGAAACTCCGTCATCTCCAGTCGATCATCGAGAGTCAGCGGGCTGTCATCGGACGTCAGAAAAACATTATCCGACACCAAGGTGTGATCCCGATGCACGATCCACAGCTTGCTGTGGCTACAGGGACAGGTGTGGACGCTCCTGGTGTCAGTCCCGCCGATTTTTTTTAATATGAACGCTCGTCTTTGTCGGATACTCACCGAGCGGTTTCCAGAAGTCGCTCATGTTCCTGCTGGCGAGTCACGTCGCATCGAGCTGGTGATCCAACCCCGTCAAGACACGTCTGCCGCTGCTCCCTCAACTTCCGCTGGTGGTGATTCCACTGCCACAGGTTCGTCATCGGCTGCACCTCCCCTCCGTTCCGAGGCATCATCCCCGGAATCCTTCCACCTTCGACGACTGGTGCTTCTTCAGCTGCGTCATCGGCTCCACCTGCTACTGCTTCGGTTTCCACTGCTCCTTCTTTGGGATCACCGGTTTCTTCTGCTCCGTCAGGTGTTGTTTCACGCTCACCAGCCGCTACTGTGTCGGACAAGTACCAGGCGATGACAAAGAAGCGCCGGAACCAGTCGAGCCACCCACCCTTCCGTTCGTTACTTAGCAAGGGAAAGAGTCGAGTGAGTCAGAATACACTCGACTCTGTTGAGTGGTGTCTTACGGTAGTTCGCTTTCTTTCCATCGGGATGCTTCGGGCATGAAGCCCAAGCAAATAGTGCGCCGACTACAACTGGATTCGGCCATTCGGCCAGCAATCTCTTCCTTCTCTGAGGACGACGAGATCGACCGTGATGATTCTGCTTTTGACTTCGAGACTCCCGCTCTCGATGAGGAGTTTTTTTCGGCCGCTGTGCCTGTTCCAGAAGGAGGTCAGCTCACTGCTTTCCCGCCGGCGACTTCAGGCTCGCCTGCTTCGCTTGCAACTTCCGACTCGTCTGTCACGCCGGCTCCTCGGGCTTAGTCCCGCCAGCAACCACGAGTTCAGCTCCGCCAGCAACTTCGGGTTCATCTGTTGCGTCAACTGATATAAGACCCACTCCGTCATGTACGTCCCGGTAGTGCTTCTGTTGCAGCCTCTCACTAGCTTCACTCCGCCCGATTTTCTGGCACCTGCTGTCTCCCGGCTCTTATCCTGTTGGAATGAGTCTACCGGGACGGCATCAACAGTCACAACGTCGATTCCTGCTATTCATGCTGCTTCTATAGAGCCATCTTTCCCGGTAAGCGCCGCTAGTGTGACATCTCCGTCGGGATGTCCTCTTCGGATGTATGCGGCAAATTCTCGTGCCAAGGCGGCACATCCATTGGAGAACTTGGTGGCGTCTGATAAGGAGGTTTTGGATCCTACGCGGTCGCCAAGTTCCGACAGTAGTTCGCCTGACCTTTTGTCTACCACTGGAACCTCGGCCAATCCTATTGAGATGCCCGCAGACTCTTCAAGCGGTAGCAAAGCGAGTTCCGTAAATTCGCCTAGTTCCGCGGCTGAATCTACTTCGGGTGGAGACCGCAGGACGCTCTCTGGGTCGATGACGGGTAAATATCTCGATGCTCGTATGTTCGACTCCGACGACAGTAGTGACTCTGACACCGTCCACCCAACGGTTTGGCCGACGAGATCTACCAGTCCTCGCCAGCTACCTTAAAAGAGTCCCTCCAAGTCCAAGCGTAGTAAATGTTGCTCCGAAGCGAGTCCCAAGCCTACGCGCACACGATCGAAGGTGACAAACGCTCCCAGGAATTCGAACCCGGCTCGTCCACCATCATCTCGACCGACTGTCCCTGGGAGACAAAGGCTCCCAAAAAATCGAACCCGGCTCGTCCACCATCATCTCGTCCGACTAACCCTGGCGGAAGGTCCGGAACACCATCGCAGTCGACATCCGCCAGCAGAAGCTCTGATCCGCCAGTAGCCTCTGTGACAACAGTCCCAACTCAGGTTGAGCCTGCTTCAGCTACGTCAGCGGCGGGCAGCTCTCGTCAGTCGGCTCCATCGCTTGCCCCAGTCAATCGAGTTGAGCTCCCTGAGGCCTTACAACTCCCATTCTCTCAATTGTGGAAACGGGCTTCGAGGGCGGCTTCGAAAAACTCGCGTCTGCTCTCGCAGATGGCTCGCCTACAGGACTTTCCTTTCGTCCACTTCGGGTCAGCTCGTTGCTGGCGGTTGATCATGAGTCACCAGGCTGGAGAGGTGCCTATGGAGTACTCCACCGGGAAGGCTCGGATGATTGCGACGCCGGCGACTTTGGCTGCAATGCGTGCGTTCGTGAATGTCTACAATCCGACTCACCCTTGTCAGCAGCTTCGACGTCTGCTTCCAGACAAGCCGTACTTCTTTTCGCTGGCGGTTCTCGAGTGGGGCACGCCAGTGCGCCTCTCGCCAGAAGCGACCTCAAAACCTGATGGAGGCATTGGGCGACCTTTGGTTCAAGATGCGCGGAGGTGGTCGTTCGGACCCAGCTCAGTCGTCCCCTCCTCATACCTCTGCTCCAGTTCGCGATAATCACCCCACACGTTACTACGTTGCTTTGTGGGTGCGATTCCACTGGTTACTCGAAGCTAGCGTCTTGATGGGTCTTCATCCGGATCCCTCAGTCCCTCCAGCGGACCTCGCAGACATGATGGAGATATGGGTGGTCTACAAGGCGGACCGTAAACGTCGCAGCGACAACTTACGTAGCTTGATGGCTCCGCTGTGACGCACACTGTTCCTGGCGATCCCGCTCCATTGATCGACGCAGAGATATACTTTAACCCGGCTGTACCACTGTATAGTCTCGCTAATGTCCCGTGGATTCCTTCCCGGGCTCACTGGATCGAGGGCATTCGCGACATCGATTACGAAGATCCCTGGCGAGCGTGGCGGTTGGCTAACCCTGCTCGTCATCCCTACAACACTGCCGTTCGGGCTCGCAATGTCAGCTTCTTGGTGTTTGCTCCTTTCGGTGTGAACTCTATCGTTGTGGATGATGCCATCGAAGAAGACTCCGACTTAGCGGAACCGGCTCCGCCTCGCTTGGCCACCAACGCTCCGACCCCTCTCAATCGTCATGGTATCCACATCTTCATCGGACAGGGTATCGGAGAGCTGGACTCTGCTTCAGAGGGTAAGGAAGAAGTTGCTGACGATGGTTCCGATGGTCTCCGGTCTCCTAACACTCACGGAGACTCACCGTCAGCTTCGTTGTTGAATCCCTCGCGATCTACATCTTCTGGGGGTCAGTCTGTCACAGCCAGTTCAACCACCAAGTCTGATGATCAGTTGAGTAGTTCGTCCGGCCCCCTTACTACCAGTACGCGAGGTCCGGTCACTACTTCGTCCAGTTCTGCGATTCCGTCGGGTTCCATACGTTCGCCCGGTCCTGTAGCCGAAACGGGCGGCTCGACTGATACCTCGCTCGCTCCTTGCACACCTGATGGGATGGCTCCACCTCATTCAGCTATGAGAGTGCTGGCGAAGGCTGCTACTGCTGTATCTCACGCTTCATCTTTGATGATCAATCCAGCGGACTCGTCTTCTTCCTGTCCTGCTCTGCCACCTGGGTTGGTGCCTTACTCGCCGAGCTCGTCTGACTCTTCTGAGTCTCCCGGTCCTCCCAAGTCATCGCGTTTGCCTCCATGAGTGGTTGGCTGACGGACTTGTGCCTTCAGTCTTACTCCATCTCGTTAATTGATATGCAATGCATGTAGTTTTTGGCGTGGCCGCTTTTATTGATCTAGCTCAGCCCACACCATGACTGAGTTGAACTTGAGATCGTTGGGGTGCAGTAGGGTTTAGTCCTCGTCAGCAAGCTGTACCATTTGCAGACGGTTTTCACGTTTCTTTCGTCGGAGATAATCAAACAACAATCCTCCACACGACAGGTTTAATAATTGTTCCCAATCTTGAACTGGTGTGGTTAGTCGGAACCTGGCAAAAGTACGTCCACACGTCTGTCCCGGCTTGGCCGAACCGCGAGGGGACCACAGCCCCTGTGCAGGCCATACAATTGCCTCAACATTTCCTGGCGTGCCAGAGTTACCTGGCGATTTTTGAGTTACTTAGCGATTTCCAAATGGACCTAGCGATTTCAAAAGTGACCTAGCGATTTCCAAATTGACCTGGCGGACTCCAGTTAGACCTGGCAGTATTGTTGTGGTTTTGTGTAAGGAATCCTCATCTGACGATATTTGTGCGTTCTGCTACACAACAACTGGTGCCGCGACCCGGGAATAGGGGTGTATGCTTGTTTTCTTAGGTACCAGCTAACCAAGTTTCAGAAGAAGAGAGTGAAGATGGACAAGGGATCTGCGAGCGACGGAAGTCCGGCGACAGCCGGAGGATCGCCTCTCGTGGGGCCGGTCTCGGCGAATCAACGGATTACTGATATGACGATGAAGGTAGCTCGCACCGTCCAGTTCGACGACGACGATGCTCAAGACCAAGGAAGCGATGAAGATGTGAGTGATGAATAGTATGAAGAGAAGGCCGAGGACGATGAGCTCGGTGAAGTGAAGACGTCCGCCGAGTTACTTGGCGAGGGGGACGAGTTGGCGCTGCAGGTTGGACGCATGGGAACCCGCGTCCGGTTGAGCGCAATTTAGCTGCCAAACTCGACAAAAGTGCGGACGATGAGGAAGAACACGGCGTTGCTCAAGGCGACCGTCCGCCCCTTATACCGAAGGCAACAAGGAACGCCGATACGACAAGTGCCAAAAAGGTATTGGCGAGACTTGGCGAGAAAATGAGAGCGCAATCAGAGTGGATGATGATGTTGGTGTCGGTGGCTATGGCGCAAGCGAAGTGGCCGGTGTTGGGACCTGAGTTGACTCAGCCGGTGAGAGCAACTGATGTTAACCAGCTAGTCCAAGAAACCGTGTTATTGCTGAAGGCCATGGGATACCGATGCAACAGCCGCCTGAATAGCTGGATCCTGGCGGACTGGAGCCCCACCAGAGCTGGCGGAGAACTTTGGCAGTGGAAAGGTTATCAGAGGGTAGCCTTTGGTTTGGAAAAAGACCTGACGAGTCAGAGACCAAATCAAGGTAAGCCTGCTGAGTTCGCTACACTCAGCGAGGACTCGAGCAGGATTCCCTTGCCCAAGACTGCTGACACGAAGAAACGCAATGTGTTCCGAGCGTCTCAAGGTACTCCGTATTTCGAGGAGCGCACAAGTTGAGCTCAAAAAAGAGTACGCCAAGGGCACCAAAAGCTGGGCGCAGCAGACCCAAGAGCAGTAGTTATGGCGACTTGTTCGATGCAGCTGACGAAGCCAAAGCTGGCGAGGACGAAGACGAAGAAGGCGGACAAGGATACAGGGGTGACTCTGATTCAGTATGTACTATATTCGTCATCTGAGCTTCGACAAAGCGGAAGGACCAAGCGGTCAGTTCTAGGATATCCGGTCGCATGCGTCGCTCGACAAGATCACGGGACTCGAAGGCAAGCGCTATCGCTCAGATGCTTCTCTCCAGTGGCTCAAGAGGCTCATCTATGAGATGAAATTTACCCGGATGCCACAGAACGCTTAGTGCGAACCATTCTCTCTGTGCCTGGGTCAAGCAGCGAAAATCTGGTATCGCCAGCTACCGAACAAGACTCAACAACGATGGAAAGCACTCAGCGAAGCGTTTCTGGACTATTACTGCTCTGAGTTGATCAGTCCGCTCGCACTCGATATTACTCAGCCCGGCGTAAAGAGAACGAACAGATATGTGACTTCCTGGTCCGACTCAACGGTTACGCTTGCGCGGTTAAAGTACAGTACGAAGCTGGCGGAGCCGACGCAGCGGATCACGTGGAGCATTTCTTGCTACACTCCGGCGACGACGAGTTAATGGAATTAATCTATCCGCCCCAGCTGGAAGATATCGGCAAAATCGAGAAGATCATCAACCGCCGAATTCTGGGCGAGAAGCTGAAGAAACAGCGTGATCGTTGGGTGACTGGCCATACTCGGGACGACCGTCGCAAGGGACTGGAGCAAGCGAAACGAGTCACGTCGAGAAGATCGACGTGAAGGACGCCGTGAAGAGCACCGGGAACGACCCGCCGAGATGATCGTTGGAGCCGTCGAGATGAGAGCCGTGATCGACGAGTGGTATACGCCGCAGCCGACTCAGACAGCGAGTATGACGAAGTTGACCAGGCTCCGTCATGTCGCCAACAAAGTCCTTACCGCACTGACAGTGACTTGAGCGGCGACGACTACCAACGTGAGTATGAGTCCCCGGGGGATAGCGACTATTCCGCAAAATTCATGACACCAACTTTTGTAACCGGTCACATTTAGTGACACCATTTAGCCAAAATGAGTCGTATTTGGACAAATTTACTCTTAAAAGAAAGCGGAAATCCTTCCTTTATCCAGTACAGCCCCCACTGTTTCGGTATCTGGCGTGTGGCTAATGTAAATGGAGCTCGACTACCTGTAGTTACCCGGGGGGAAAGAAACAATGATGGTGAGCATCATGGGTTTCTCGGATATTCAGGAAATACTAGAGCAGTAGGACGAAAAGTGCACGAGCAATCTTGTTACTTAGTGTCTTGGCTATCTATCTACGGTGGCGCACGCGCTAATGCCTTTTACAGCAAGCCACCAGTAGGGCAAATTTGGTCTCAATTCAAATCAAACGGTTAAGTATCATTTACGTGTAATAATACAATTTCGGTAGTGCGTTGGATTAAATACGCGTTAGTGAGAGGTAGTCAAGTTACCTCTAGGAGTATATATGAAAATAGTGAGATGCCAGCTGTTTGGTTCAAATGTCTCGACTTGTCGAATTGTGTTGTCAGAACGTTTTCCCGCGAAAACCACATGAAAGTCGATATTGTCCAATAGTACCCCTCCAATTCAGCATAAAGAGGCCAGACCAGTCCATGAGCATTTGGGCGTTTCCGAATTACTTTTTTGGGCAGTATGTAGAGTTAAAACGGCTGCGAATTAGCTAATTCTGACCTCATTTTCATAATCAAATCGCGTGAAACACCTATATATCTAAATATCGATATAGGTTTTCGTAGTTCAACGCTTATCTATGACGTGCCAAACTTTGGTGTCACGACTTCTGCGGAGTTCAATACATGCAAACCGGTGTTGCTAGTGACAAGAACAAGAATAGACAGCGAGAAGACCTCGAGTTCCGGGCGTGATCGACGCAACCTGGCAAGTCGGCCTTTTCGCTCGTCAGAACGCCGCGATCAGCCTTATCGTCGGGACGAAGCGCGAGAACGAACCCATTATGGCCCTGTGCAGCGTGCGGTAGACCGGGGCACTCAGCTCACTACTGCCGTAGACGCTGCAAGTTCTGCAAGCAAGTTCATGAGCCGGGACACAGTGCGAGCTGTTCCAGCGCTTCGAGAAGCTAGCCACATTCGTCAAGAACATCGTCGACAAGTCCCAAGTGCCGGATGACTTGCAAGACCTTAACGCGCCGGGAGATTTAAACTAGGTGGCCCTCCAACACTGATTGGGTTGGGGAATACCTGGCTGCCACAGTCAGCTGAGCCTGCGGTCAAAGCAAACTTCCTGTTTGCATGCGTAGGTGAGGCAGGACGGTCCGAGGGAATACGCGGGAGCAATGGGACGAGTGAAAACGACGGGAATGAATGTGAGGTCGACGAGTCGGATGAGGACTGTCGAACGTTTGCTAAAATGACCTGTTGCCCGAAGCGCGAGACAAACCACAATAGGCTGGTGAAGCTTCTTCCTGGCGAACGGCTGGGATGGTGGTCGGAACAGACGCTCGATCTTCGGGTGCGAATGAGGGCTCTCGTGATGGGAGCAATGAATGATAAGAGGACCAAAATATTAATGGACAGGGGAAAACGTCTCAGCAACCAGCGACGTGTTGGCGAAGAGGCTGAGACTGAAGCAACGGGCTAGCCACGACAAGAGGATAGAATTGCAAGGTATCGGAAAGAACAAGGTAGTGACGACGTCAAGAACGATGGTGAAGATTACACTCGGCTGGCAAGTGGCTTACGAGTTCGAAGTCTGGATAATAGAGCACTTAAGAGCGCTTTGCACCGTGCACTCTGCAGGCACTTTGTAACGAACCTATCAATCGGTTTGTACGGGGATAGCCATTTCAACTAAGTTCGAGCCTGTCAACCTACAAAGTGGGGAAAGCGTTATGAACACTTTGTACATTGCACCTTGTATTTTGTAGGTTGAAGTTTCCTTGGGAGAGAGAGAGCGCTTTCGCGCCAAAACACAAATGGAAAGAAACTCACAGTCAAAACATGCTACGAGATCTATTGGTGAACGACATCACTGTGTACGACATTCCTGCAATTCGAGAGCGCCGAGCTGCTCGACTGATGCGCTTTCTACTCAAGCGCTACCCTCCACTGACAGCAACCGTGATTGCGTTGCAGTGACGCGGTAACGACCATGTTATTCGTCCAGCTGATGCTCAGAATCTCTTTTCTCTAATCAAACGCTGCGGACGAGAGAGGGCTTGGCGGATGGACCTCGTCTCAGGCTTCTTCCTACATCGTGATTTGCCTATATTGCCCATGTTTGCCTTCGATCTTAACGCGATGTCGGACACGGACTGCAGAAACCGCTTCCGGTTCGATCATGGAGGAAAAAAGGATCTCGTCGTGCTGTTACAGTTCCCAGCAACTTTGTTCACGCCGCATCCGTGCGGTGATAAGTTACCCGCTATTGAGGGAAAGTAGAAATAGTTTTTAGTAATTTCTAACTGCGAGCTAACCCATTTTTATGAGAAGGCGTCTGTCGTTTGCTTGATAGGCTGAGATATCCACGATCACTCCTCGATCTGAGACTACGCTATGATCGGTTTCCTTCTGCTCTGAGTCGAATCACGACGTATGTGGTGTAGCGGGATCAGCAAAATCTTGCGAGACTGCTAGATCCATCTTCCACTAAGCCCGGACACCGACTAACGGAGGGGGTCCCCCGATGATCCGTGATCTTGTGCTGAACTTTAGCTCATCTTGTGTACCCGACGGTAGGGCTGGATCTTGCTCCTCCAGTGACTTCGTAAAGGTCCAAGTGGTGAAGGTTTGAACGTCTTGGCGACACGTTGGGGATGGGGTGGATCAGCGCGGAAACTCTTCGCTCTGCTGCCGATAAGGTCCAGATCCTAAGCGATTACTCGAGCTTGGATCTAAGACGTCTACACCTGCAAGAATTAAGTCATATGTCGAAGCATTTCGACGCCAAGGCGTACCAGAGCAGCTTCGCGTGTGTAGCGTCATTAATATAAAGAAAGTAGCAAATTGCAGGCTATCTCACGATCAACGAGCTCAATATTGCGGTCACAAGAAGATTCACTGCTTGAAGTATCTAATCCTTGGGCCTCCGGACGGTAAGTACTATAATTATTAAATCGGTAGGCTAGTATTGGTATTTAACAAACCTGAGCAAGAGTGGATTGTTCACTGCTACAGATGTGCTGATGGTCATCGAGGTGACGGTTTGTTTTTTGCGCTCCTCTAACCTCATGCCATTCCTGAACAGCAATGGACACATTACGCGGTATGGCTACGTCGTTTTTGGTGGCTCAGCGTACCCAGATAACAATGTGATGGTCAAAATGTTCAGAGGTCGTAGCTTACCTGAATGGGCATCCGTATTTAACAAGCAGATGGATTAAATTTGCGTCAATGTCGAGTGGGGGTACGCACAAGTAACGCAAAATTTTGCGTTTATTGACTGGGATAGACAGCTTCGCGTCGAATCTGGCTGTTGTCAGTGTTTTTTACTACCTGTTCGACGTGCCATTGGGGTCGCAACCAAATCTCCGGCTATTTTAGCTGCTTGCCGCCTTCGTTGAACGAACATCTGGATGGTGTTTGCATTAACGTTGATTAGACTATCATTAAAACAATCTTGAAGATAATTGTGCTATCCTACTTCCGACTACTCTTTATCATTAGCTTGAGCTTCTTAAATTTAAGTTCGTAGTGTTTTCGAACTTTTGACGACGTTGCTCATTGACATCGGCTCTGATACGCATTTCACTTTGGAAGTGCTCCTGTTGCGTCGCCATCTTTCTCATTTCCATCTCGATTGTCTGCTGGCGCTGTTCACGAGATAGCTTAAGGTCCTCCTATCCCAACTCGAGGCGCGCTTTCTTTAACTCAACATCAGTCTCAAAGCATTTTTCCTCCAGCGCTAAACGACGCAGTTCCAGGTCAGACGTAGCTGCCATGTCGTCCTCTAGCATCCCTTCAATGCGTTGCTGGTGCCTAGGGTTTCTACGCTGAGGCTGCGCACGAGAACATTCAGCTTCGTTATGCTCTGTACCATCTAAATAGTAAATCGATCGTTAAGTAAAATTAGTTTAATTTTGTTAGATGCCACGACATTTACCAACCTTCAACCGTTCCCTCGCTGCTTAGCCGCCGCTGCGAACCTCCAAGCTCGGTGACGCGGTCTCCGATCATGCTACGGGCGATGTTTTCGCGTTGCCGTAGGCCTGTTTGTCTTAAAGCCTCCTCGCGCTTTCGCTTTTCGACTGTCGTTTCCGCTGTTTCGACGACGTCGCGCTTTTCCTCGACCATCAGGTCGAGTTTCTCGCGGATGCGCTCCTGTACACGCAGCATTACTTTTAGTACCACTACGCTTAATAGTTAACCGAGTCATAATACAATACCTCGAATAATGAGCGGTTGTACTCGCGGCCGTTTTCAGCATCGAGTGCATTTTCCCGAGGCTCATGCGAGTCCAGCATCTCATCAACCCATTTCTTCATGGTGCGTAGGTTTACCGTCAGACCCCAAACCGCTTTTAAATACTCGATCGCGCTATCTAACCGCTTTACATTCGTCCCGTAAGGCGCTGTGTGCACTTCATTGGAATAATAGCTTTCAAGCACAGCTTTCTTGAGCTTCTAAATTGGTTAACCAGTTCATAATTGGTTTAACCTTTCTTGCTTGATTGACTTCTTGTTGAGGGTTAAATAGCGCCGCGTTTTCTCCACCTTTACTCATGCGTTCGTCTTGACCGGCGTTTCGACGAAATGACCCCGGAAAATTGTCCTCGTCCTCGCCATTTTGAGCTGCATCTGTGGGTGAGAGCTCTGTCAAGTCATCGGAGGAGGCATGGTGCTTACGTGGAGGTGGCCCTCCAACTTTACGGTCTATATCAAACCCATTACCATGGACTTCTTGCGATATCCCAGTGGCTTGGGATGCAATCGGTACGGTGTGCGGCTGAGTTGGTCTGCGAAAGGGAGGAGGCAAAAATCATTGTCGTCAGATCAATGCTTTGGATGCAAAGTAACCAAGATCCGTCGTCTTTCGCCTGCTCTCCAGGCCGGGAAGCACAAGTCTTCTTCTTACTCGATTCTTTCCTGACTGGAGGGCGCTTTCCTAAGCTGTACTGTAGTCGCTTGCCGTTGTTGTCCCTTTGCTCTTGGCCTCTGTCAGCACCGGACATCACGTCAACGTTGTTCTCGAGACGCTTGCCCTCTCTGACCGCTGACTCCGAGGAGTTGCTGGCGCCGGGCGGCTTAGTAGTGCTGGACGCAGGCTTCTTCTGCATGCTAGCCTGGTGTAACGTTGTCGCGGTCGCCACCCTTGTACGTGCGTGCTTCTTGCACTCCGAACTGACTTGTGAGTGGTTTTCTGCATGGCGTTTCCACCACAAAGTTGCCTCCAATGTTCGAAGCAAAGCTGGCGTATTCACTAAAGAAATTTCGACATTGTTGCTGAGTTTGCACTACAAAGCTGCTCACTAAGTTCGCACTCCCAATTAAGTGCGAATTTTGGCTGCAAACAAACTACAAACTACAAGGTGCAAAGTGATTTTAAGTGCTCTAAAGCAACATTATGCAGGAATTGACTTGATCCCGGGGCCGATTTCATGATACCAGCTGGGATCCGGCTGGAGCTTTACAACTCGTCGGTGAAGCTACCAGACGAGGCCATCATCCCACTGATCAAAGCAATTAAAATACCGTCTCAAGCTACGAATGGAGAACACGTGACAGCAGAGCCTCTGGACGACTTGCAGATCGGCGGGAGACTGACAGAGAAGTTCAGGTTACCTCGCCACCAGCTCAATGACTCAACGCATGAGTTCTGGATCCGACGATCTAAGCATTGGATTCCCACGGTGGTATTCAACAGAGCCGGACGACCTACGAATGTGCTGATAACGAACGTACAACCGTCACTGGCTTTCTGCCCGTTTCATACTGCTGCTGTATATTGGATTCCACATGGTGTGTTGGCTCCAGAGGGATATGTGCGCTTAGATTCGGCGAAGTACAGAGATTGGCAGGTGCTGGCCCTCGAGAGTGCCATAGACAAAGAACTACTACACAAAGAACAAAAGCTTCATTACGAATGGCTATCGAGACAACCACCGGCCGTCGAGAAACACGATTACCCGACGCCGAAAGGAATCATCAGGCGGCCAATGGATGAAATTTCGAAATGTCGAACTGCTGACCTGTGCTGAGCGCTGGGAGAAGATTGACGCCGAACGGGACTCCTCCGCCACTATCGCCGAGCGCCAAGAAGAAGTTCGAGTCGAAACAACTAGGGGCACGAACAAACCGCTTGTCAGCCCAGATATGATGTCAGACGATGACGTCATCGAAACCGGAAACTGCGACGTCGAGAGAAACAGAGGAGGATTTGCTAACGACCAGACGACAGCTGAGTCCGGCCTGGCGGACTCGAATAGAGACATGGGGTACGCTCAGAGAGCCATCCCCGACGACCAAGATGAGCAAGCAGGCAATCTCCGGATGAACTTCCAGCCCGAGAAATAGTGTCGTCTGATAGGCAGCAAGCACTTCTGTTGGCGAACTCATAAAACGACGGAAGTGGCTTAGCTGGCGGACGGAGTCGGCAGCGGCGTTGTAGTGTCGGCCTACGTGAAGGTAGCAAACGGAATTCATCTTTCGAACCAGTTCCTTGTGGCGCGCCAACTGGACTTGTAATGTCTCCTCCTTGCAGGCGATCGCCCCCATAAATTGCTGGATCGCGAGCCTTGAGTCACCAACTATAATCAAGTCAGAGATGCCTCGAGTCAGGGCAGTCTGGACGCCGTTGTTCATCCCAGTGTATGCTGCAATGTTGACCGTAGCTGACGTCAGGTAAGCGCTCGTAGCGATCTCAATGTCCCATTTCGGTAAGCGCCATAATACCCAGGAGCAACTCCCATACCCGCCATACTTCTCTGTCTGTGCCGATCCATCAAACGATAGCACATGACTTTGGAAGTCAACGGGTATTCGAGCGTAAAGAAGTTCTGGGTCCATCCGAATGGATGCCTCGCTCTTCGCTGGAGCAAGGTGCTTGAGTGACTCGTCGAATCCCACCAATGGGGTTATGGACGCATGGAGAAGTCGGATGAAATCCATGTCTCGTTCTCGCACACGCTTTACCTTCAGATCGAACGGAGATACGAGCACTGCAAAACTGACAGCGCGACCGTAGACAGACTCCGAATTGAATATCCATTCCAAAGTCGAATATCTTGTGTAAACATGGATGGGCTTCCCCGCTAGCAGAGTGTGGCATACCTTCAGCAACTGTAGTCGTGCCAGCACCTCTTTTTCCGCCGCGTGGTACCGGAGCTCGTTTTCTTTCAAGACTCGCACTGAACCTCACTGGGTGGAGATTATCGTCATGCATTTGCATGAGTGTGCTACGCATGGCCCACTCGTTAGCTAGCATGACGTAAACTTCTTTCGTAGCGTCGAAGTGACGTAAAATCGGAGCATTTGCCACCTTTTCCTTCAGTTCTGCAAACGAAGCCTTGGCTGTCGTCAGATCCCCGCCAGCCTCGAAATCTGCATATTTTAGTTGGTACAACGTAGCTCCATAAACTGCCAGGTTCTGGATGAATCGGCCGTAGTAGTGGATAGCTCCGAAAAAGGCGTGTACCCCTTTCTTCGACTTCAGCAAGGGCAACTCGGTGATAGCTGCCACCGTTTTAGGATTCGCTTGAATTCCGGCCGGAGTCACCACATGTGACAGAAAGTCGACTTTGGGTTGGACAAATATGTTCTTCGTAAAGCTAACGCTGGTCCTTTATTCGGCGAGCCGAGTCAACAGCCGGTCTAGCGTCTCCAAGCATCCGTCGAAAGTATCCCCCAAATCATTTATCGTCCACGAAAGATCTCCGTCGGAATACCGGCACCAGTCCTGATTCATCGGGTTCATCGTTTTCAAACATATCTCCGTCAGGTCCATTGACGATGTCCTGCAACGGGTCGGACGAGATGGGCGCATGACGATCTGCCTCGAAATTGGTTTGCGAGATGGGTTGGGATTCTTCTACCTTCAGTTGATCCTGTCGCCAGGTATCCATCTCACTCTCCGCTCTCGCAACGCGTTTCTCAAATGACCACCAGCCACCATTTGGCTGAACGTACCCCCACAGAGCGTTGTCAACGTCTTTGATAAATTATAGGCGCGTTCTTAAGCCCAAAAGGCATTCGTAACCATTCCAAATGGTCCAGCGGACAACCAAAGCGGATATCTGTCTAGCTCGTCGTGTCGTGAGTACCGCCCAGGATCCGCTAGCAGCATCCGGCGAGCAGAACCACAGGTATCGCTCGAGCCCAGTAAGTAGGTCATCCACCAACGGCATCGCGTACTCCAGCATGGCTGTAATCGCATTCACCATTGTCAATGCACAGCCGAATGTCGACACCATTCTTCTTATGCACAATGACGACGGGTGAAGCCCACGAACTATTTGAGAAAGCTATGAGTCTTGCATTAAGGAGTCAACTTGGTCAAATGGCGTAAAGGCAATCGCCGAGCTTGTTGTCTTATTGGGACGTGACTCTGTACGTCAATATCGCATCGCACACCGTAAGCAGGAGGCGTGTAAAGCGTTCCCGCTGGAATCCATGATGCCTTTGTGTTTCTTCAGTATTTCTACCAACCGCTTCGACTGAACGTCCGTATGGCTGCTTGAGCACATATTTGGAGCGCTATAGTCGAGATAAGTTGGTACCACATCAGTTAGGTCTGGCAGGGAGGCCAGCTCGTGTGCGTAGTCTTCGAGATAGAGTCTATTCGCTGACCGTTCATAGCTATCTTGTTGGTCATCGACTTTGATGGCGGGTTCGTCAAGTCCGGTCACCGGCTCAACGGCTGCCGCAGCTAAAAATCGTAATGTCAATGGTCACAAAATCCCTCGAAAAAGTATAATATTTGGTCGGTTATTACCGTAATTGGCCAATTATAATCAACGATTGAGAGATGGGGGCTGTAATAACCCATCAATAACCAGCCTTTGCAATTAACGGCCGCCTTTATGGCAACAGGATATCGCACCTCAAGCTACAGTGCTACCGGGGGGTCCAACCCTGAAAATTCGACTGTACTATTTGCAACTAAAACCGCTCCGGGCCTCACGACCCGTGACTGTGGGATAAGTGATCGGAGATAACCGTGATGGGAGCAAGCAATCCCGGGTAGCACGCAGACGTCCAAGACTCTACTTTAAGAAAACCTACTGCTACGTGTGGTGTACTTAGACATTGGCTAACGCGTCACGTTTTCGTGTTCGCAAACCTATGGCTCGGACTAAACGGAAGAGGACGCGAGAGGCGCTCGAGGAAGCCCTGCGCGAGAACGAACGCATTAACTCGACCCCGGCGCAAGAGGACAAGGACGCACGAAAAAAACGTATGAATAAGCGAAGGAGAAAGCGTTGCGACATGAACAAACAGCTTCAGGCTCTCGGTGTGCACCAAGAAGACACTGAAATTACGGGATGTCCAGCGGTACCTGTTGATGAGCGTGAGGAGAAAACGGAAGAGCCCGATCCTGCGGTATATCAGCGGTTGTTTGCTGCTGAAATGGAGGCAGCGTTTCAAGCTGGAGTCCTGGATGTTGGCTTATCTGCGGTGCCTGTCCCCCCCCTCAAGCTATCATTCAAGAAGCGTTTCCGATATCAGCTGCGCAGCGAGCTCGCGAAAGGAGAGCTAACGCGACGCTGTCTCAGAAAGAGCGCCGACGTTCCAGCGATGCACAGAGAGCTTATGCGAGGCGAGAAAACATGACACTTTCTCAGCGCGACCGTTCGAGGAAGAAAGAAGTGGAGCGCAAACGCGCTCGAAGAGCTCAACTGCGTGGGGAAGAACTTCAGGAACGACGAGAGCAGGAGAGGCAGCTACAGACAGCACACAGAGCTGAGCAGAGTGAGCAAGAACGAGAAGCCGAGCGCGCCCTGAACCGTCTACAGCATGCGGATCGGCGAGCACAGTTGTCGGGTACCAACGAGAAGCTGAACGTGAGCTACACCGCCAACAGGAAGCGGATCGACGAGCTCGATTGACCGAAGAAGAGCGCCAGCAAGAGCTCGAGCGGGTGTGCACTAGACGCCAATGTCCCAACTGGCAGCGTTTTCAAGATTGGTTCTACAGTCGCTTCGGCAAAACAGCTTACTTCAACGTGAGGTCACCAGATACGACGAGTCAGCTTTGGAGGCGATTGTAAGCACAAAACTGAACAAAGGTCAGCGGGTTGTCTACGATGAGATTATTCAATCGGTCGAAAATCCTGAGGAGGTCAAGAAGTTGTTTTTTCGTCGATGTACCAGGAGGTACCGGGAAATCTACACTACTTCGAAACATACTGGCCAAAGCCAGACTCTCTTGAAAGATCGCCATTGCGGTGGCGTCCAGCGGTATTGCCTCGCTCGTGCTCATGAGGGGAAGAACAGCGCATTCAACATGTAAGATCCCTTTGAAACTGAACGAGAGCTCGATGTTCTCTATCTCGAAGAACACTCATGTACAGGAGTTGATCAAGCAAGCAAGCTTGGTAATTTGGGACGAAGCACCCCATGGCCCATCAGCACGCGTTCGAGGCAGTAGACCGAACACTGCGGGACATACTTGACAATGAAACCGAGCCTTTCGGAGCGAAAGTGTTTGTGCTTTCGGGAGATTTCCGCCAGATTCTCCCTGTCGTGAAGAATGGAACACCCGTCGAAACAATCGACGCTTGCCTCAAGTCGTCAAGGCTGTGGCAGCTTTTCCAGACTTTCCGCCTCACGGAAAACATGCGAGTGCGATCGGCTGATACTGTGGACACTGCTGAAGAAATGGCTGCGTTTTCCGAGTTCCTGCGGCAGGTTGAGGAGGGGAGACATGAGGTGAGCCCTTCCCAAGGTGGGGATTACATTAAGATTCCGCGCGATAGGCTGATCGAAAATCCATCTGCGCCCGAGGACGAAGAGGAGGAAGCCCTGGCGTTATTCCTAGAGGCATGGATCGGATCCATCGACGAGATGTATGGCGAGATAAACAACCCCGAAGTTGCAACCGACGAGTACTTCGCTAACCGTACGATCCTCACGACTTCGAACGCTATCGTGCACCGCATCAATGAAGCGGTGACTGACCGTTTATCAGGGCAGGCGCGGGAGTGCATGACTTCTGATTCTGTACACGACGACACTGACGGCAATTTCTTCGAGCAAGAGGTACTACACTCGATGAATATCAGCGGAATTCCGCCCCACAAGTTGAAACTCAAGGTAGGAATGCCTATCATGATGATGCGGAGCCTGAATCTTGATCTGGGGTTGTGTAAAGGAACACGCCTTCGAATCGTTGCTCTCAAGTCACATGTGGTTCACGCCACTATCATGCATGGTGCGCGACAAGGGCAACATGTCTTCATTCCCCGGATTGTGTTTATCAGCGACGGAGACATTCAAAGATTTCCGTTTCAATTGAGACGCAAGCAGTGTCCTATCCAGTCGGCCTTTGCCATGACCATTAACAAGGCGCAAGGACAAACGGTGCAGTACTTGGGGTTGTATCTTGCTACGCCTTGCTTCTCATACGGACAGCTGTACGTTGCCATGTCGCGAGTGACTTCGAAATCAAGATTCAGGGCGCTGATCGAGTACCCAAGGATGGAGGATGAAGACAGAGCTTACCCACAGAACATTATCTACAGGCAGATCATCGATTCGGAGTAGGAATTCACAGTTCCATATGCATTTAAATACATCCAATTCATGTTAAGAAATACATCCCCGCCGGAGCGAAGCGAAAGTGGGTGCCCTAGTCCATTGCGACTAACACCGGCCAGCTAGTCTTAACTATCAACTGTAATTAGTCTGTCCGTCCGTCACACATATGGTCAGTTTTTTTAGCATTCTCATTGGCTACCGAGCGGAGCGAAGGCGGCTCCGATTGGCAAACATATATTTGCTGCCGAGCGCAGCGAGGCGGCCCAAGCCGGCACCTGGTACGATCTTGCGTGTCCGAAGGGCCCGCCCCAGCAACAACTTACCAACCTAACTTGCGAGTAGTGCAGCGAGCCCGTGGCGAGCGGAACGGAGGCGCAACACAGTGACTAACATGCATGCGCCCCAGCCGCGAAACGGCGGCGCTTGGCTAGGCTGTATTAGTTTTCCACGAAATTGGACTTATTCCAAATCTGTTTCGTTTGATCCGGCGAAGTTATTCCGCTACTTATTCTCAAGTGAAACAACCCTTTATATTATTGATAGGGGCTGTGCCCCAATTATAAACCTTAGACCCTGTTTCATAATTTACTTGTGTGGCGGAATTTATCGGGACCGGAAAGGGTTACATTTGAGGGGTATAAATAAGTTATTACGGTGATTACACGAGCGATAGCTCCTGGCAAGAGCAAATGGTTCAACATCGCCCGGTGTGGTACTGCTGCGCCATCTAGCGCCGCACGGACACGCTTAAACATTGTTACATGCGCTGTATGACTCGGATGTTTTTCAAAGTAATGAACTTCTGATCGTAATATAGCGTTCGGTAGCCTGCCAGTGGCTAGTACATACTTTATATTTCATGGTGCAGATTAATCCTTAGCGTCGAATGCCAGTGGACTCCTAAAAATAGGAGTACTTAGTACATGGATCACAAAGGTGTTTATCCTGGGAGGACAGTTAGAAGAGCTGTATGGACAGCCTCACAGAGATTAATTCGTTTCCGAAAAAGTTGTCTGTAACACATTCAACATTCAAGTAACCTGATGTAATGACGTACAAATACACGAAGTCACCGAACCTATTTTTTTTAAATAGGTTGGGAACTTATTAAAATAGCTTCATGTAATTTTGTAGGACGAAGATATTCACCCCTATCTCTTTGGTTATTTCGTGCAAGTCCTCCTGCTCAAGTATTTCATAACAGTGCAGTTGGGGAATAGCACTGTACTACACGTATTCGCCTGGATGGGAATCTCTCAAAAATGCCAAGGAAGCTCGAACGGCAATTAACATGCGTTGCCAAAACCTCCAGAATTTATTTATGTCGTACTAGTTGGCGCTATGGATCTCAAATAAGTGACGACTCGTGTCCACCAGAAGCAAACCTGGAAAGGGAAACGGTCATGAGAATTTGAGCATTTATATGTCGGAACTACTCGTGTCCAAACAGCTGATGGACTACGGTGTTTGCCGCTTACCACTTCCTATCACCGCGAAATGCTGATGAAGTCACGGCCGAACATCTTTTCTTGTCTAAGTGAGGTACATTAGTGTCAATTACCTAGCCTAGTGGCTACACACGAGAAGAACGACCCAACATCTACACCATCAAATGGTTGATGAATAACGGCGACAACGGATTCTGGAAGAGTAGATAATAGTTTCAAATATATAACATACTAATCAACAGTCCTCCCAGCCTAATGCGAAGCACCCTTGTTACTCCTACAAATGAGGAGTACTTAGTACGTGGATCACAAAGGTGTTTATAAGTGGACGTGATTCAATCGAAGCGGTTGGTTCGTCCAGTTCTTCACTTCAAAAAGTTGCGAAGCCAAGAACTGGTTGGATTAACCGCTTCGCTAATAGCAAGGGGAATAGCACTGGAATGCTTCCAAGGCAGAGGCTTAGCGGTGGCTAAATAGGTTCATATGCGGCTTTCTTCTCTGTAATCCACCGCATTCATATAAAAGAACTCATACTCGCTCGCAATTCCTCGTTACAACTCTTACATCGACTTAGGAAGTCGCCGCTTTTAAATGTAATGGCGCTCAGAGTTAAGCTTTTCATTATCAACACAGACTGAGTACGGAGTGCGTGTACGAGTACGGTGGATAAGGCAAAACTACCAATTTATATAGGTGATTTAGGCAATCAAAGAATGATATCGTTTGCTAGAATATACTCCCTTCTCCACCTTTCTAGATGCCATAATTCCATGATCAGTCTTAAGTAAAGTGCGTGTCTGAATGAAGCCATCGCTCGACTACCTCTCTAATTTGATCACCGGAAGACTGTCCGGTATTTTCCGATGGTTGGGCGCATCTAACCAGAATTACTTCAAGCTTGTATGCAAATTGTTGAACATTTTCGGAAAATACCAGCAATCCATCCGGGACAAAATACGAAAAACACTGCTCAAACAAGCGTACAGCACGCTTCAACGCATAATTCCACCAAGTGCAAGAGCCGGGTACACTCAAGCTGGGTTGAGCGTTCAGGGTGCCACACAGTTTTACATCAACTAACAGTATAACGCCACATAATTGACACATCATTACCGAATCGCCCCCTTACCCGTCGATGGAACCAGCGTCGCGCCTACAAGAGACCGTTGGGGCACCGCGACCGAGACGACGGACGCAGCTGACGCAACCGACGTGATCAAGGTCGCTGCTGTTGCTGAGGCACTAGTGCCTGTGGTGCAGTGTGCTGCGGTGGTTGCACGAAGAGGGAGTCGCGGTCGACGTGTCGAAGACTCCGAAAGAGCCGACAGAACCCAAATCCGCGGTGGACGGAGTCAGAGAGGACGCCATTGTAGCTGAAGTGCTGGGCGCAGTGGAACAGGCTACTCAAACTGTGTTCGCGGCTGCGTCGTCGCGGAGGCAGCTGTGGCAGGCGAGACGACTGAGCCCAAGGCGACCGAGTCCGAGACGGCCAAGTTCGAAACGACGGAGACCAAGGTGGCCGACACGACCGGGACCGAGACGACTGTATGAGTCCGAGACGACAGAGCCCGAGATGACGGACGTAGCTGGTGCAGTCAACGTGATCGAGGCCGCTGCTGTTACTGCTGCGCTGTAGTTTCCAGTGGAGCGCGCTACGATGACAGCAGTGGCGAAAAACGCGGTCACCGCTGGCGAGGAGAAAGTCGCAGTTGATGTCGGATACCGGGGAAGAGAACGAAGGCACACCGCCATCCTCACATCGAGCACCACCTAGTGACGAAGCGAGAAGATGTGTCGTTATAACTCAGCGAGCCCTACAGCTCCTTGGTCATGGGTTCGCCACCCGCCGTCTCCTTGTGGTGAAGTAGGTGACGATGCTCTGGCTCGTGGTCAACATAGCGTCAGCTACCATGAATACCAATACACTGTTTTTTCCGACCAACTCATATGTGGTAAGCCAATTTATTATCAGTTATCTAGGTCCAAATATTTACTAATGTTGCTCCTAGTCAAGCGCCTGCCTGTTGTTCATCGGTCTGCCGACAGGTTGAGTTCGCTCATGGCCAGGTCCGCGATAGCAAAAGCGATCTCGTTCTCCATCGTGGTCTTGGTTGTGCATGAAGAGTAGCGAGTGAACACACGACGAGTACTTCATGTTGTACGGGCAGGGGCAGTGACCAGTGCTAACGTCAACACTCCAGCCCGACGGAGGAATTCCTTTCAGCTCCATTCTTCCTGTGTGGTAGCTGACTTGTGCCGTTACAGGAAGTGCTTCACGAGTGCGCTTGATCTCGGAGTCGAAGACGCGTAGCGCTGAGATCTGGAAGACGTAGACCGTATCGTCCGATGACTCCGCATCATTCAGCAAGAAGAATACGTTGCCACGCGCAGGAACGTGCTCGTAGATTAACCCTTAACGACGGAGGGCATTCATCCTGCGCTTTAGATGTGCTGCCGGTAAAGGCGTAACACGGAATTGACGTGCGGTGATTGATTCGTGCTTGCAACAAGCCGTCATTTGGGCCAGCACGCCCATTTTTAATCGTCGGTAAAGTGTGTAGAGAGACCTGTTAAACTGCTTCACGGGGTTGTTGGTTGTTGCGAAACCCCGTGGAGAGCTATAGCACTGCCACCGCTGAAACTTGCCGGTAAGCCACTGCTACTCGATGTAGGTGACAAATGTTGCGAGGTCCAACTTTTTCTTCCACTTATTGATCACATGATCCTTCCTCGTCAGGTATTCCGATTCATCTCGGGTGAATGCAAGTCATGCAACCCACGCATTACAGCTTCGGAACTCTCGGTGGATAGGTGTCGTGTACGTTCGTACACCTTCACAGCTACATGAAAGTAGCACATTAGAGTTGTGAACTTGTTGTCCTCACCAGACACACGCTGGAACGCATTCCACTGCGCATCCTCTGCGTCACCCATGACGTACGCAATTTTAAGCGACTGGCCAACAACTTGCGTGTAGACACGGCGGAGCGCGCAAAGCGCTTCTGTGTAATTTTCCTCCTTTCTTTGTGAAGAAATATAGATTGCCAGCAAGTGGAACGTTCTGTTGCTGTCGGAAATACCCACAACGAGAACTGGATACCAAGCTTGAGACAGCTTGAACGTTGCGTCCATATGCATGACGAAGGGCGAGGGATCACGTGCGGCCTTTCGTAGAAGATTCTTTGTAGTGATGCCCACAAGAAACGGGTCCTCGTCCGATCCCCGCCCAACCCACGGTTTTCCATCAGCCGTTTGCCTCCATGCGAACGTGAAGCGGGCATCATCTGCTTCAGCTCCAGTGAAGCCAGCGTCCCATATGTCTTTTTTTGCTTCGTCAATAAAATCATTGTTTTGAAGCTGAGATTTAATGTTGTAATTCACAAAGCGCTGCACCAGCTGCAAAAATGGCAGGTTCGCTTGGTCTAGCGAAAACCAGGTCATCATGCCGTTGCGAATTCGCGATGGCTTGAGTCCCTGCGCGGCCAGGTCGGTGGCAAACTTCTCCATCGCCGCTGTCATCCGCGCCGGCTCGACGTGGCGGCGCTGGGTGAGGTGGTCACCTCTTTCCGCAACGGTCACTAAGCATAGTGTTTGACACTCCATCGTTTTGCAGCGCCACTTGTACCACCCACCCACTGCAACTTCCTTGCACGCCTTGTCTCGGCAGAGACGTTCTCTCACGCGCATTTTGTGTGGCGCGTTACAGACATTGCAAGCCCGCAGCGCACTCTTTGCTATCTTGGAATATTTCATCGACTCAATCAGGAGGGCGGCATCGCTGGCAGGATACGCACGTGCAAGAAATGTCCACTGGGGCTGGGTACGCTTAGAGGGCATGGTGAAGGGAGTGAGAGACTCTTGCGTAGAGGGCGGGGGCAACTTTAGTGGCTTCTAGCGATTTCTAAAGTGACATGCAAGCTGTTTTTACATTTTGACCTGGTTTATGATTGGTTATTATAGTACATTTTGCTAGCACTGATTGGACTGAGGATATGCAAGTGTAAACAATGGATGGTGGTGACCTGATTGGCTGTGCTGGCTTACAAAAAGGGGATGCTCGTACAGTAATGTTGTGTGAAAGTACGCATTATGTGGTGCTTTTGTGTAAGTGTAGTTATGATTTTGTAATTGATGGTGTTTTTGGCATGTTGTCTCCGTCCGGTGAGTCCATAATAATGGGTGACCCTTGAAATCCGGTATATTCCAGGTTATTATGAATCATAAACCCACGTTGCTATTCATTTCCATCGCAGTTGCTGAAGAGAGCCACGTGCTCAAGATATTCAGGGTGATGACGGCATGCCGCGATTCGCTCGAAATCCAGGCGCCATTAATCGGATTGCATGTCATCGCTGCGACCCATACCGTAATCGGCGAAAAGTTTCCCGGTAAGTTAGCTATTCCTGCGACGTCGTGAATCATCGTTCGTACTGTATTATTGGGCAATTTGTTTCTCATCTTGTTGCCCACATGTCACGGATCAAACCATCGCAGCAGGGGCAGAATTTCACTTATTAAGCTGCGGACCACTGCCAACGATTCGTTGCCGGGGCAACTTGCCCCGTGGTGCCTTCGCTCTATTAGCAGTACTAATAGAGCGGATTTAGCACAGGAAACCCTGTCGGTGACATGAATGCGATCCACAGTCTATGACTGTTGCGCTAGGCAAGGGTCACTCACTACCTTATAGTCGTGGCTCCAGTACCGGTAGCACCGCTCTGAGGCGGGCCAACCTAGGTCGGACAGCAAACTAACTGAGAGCGGGTGCCGGCGAAAACGGCACCTCGAGCAGACAACTATTATTATAAGGGTTTGTGCCAGTTACGTGCAATCAACCAGTTTTGGGTCACAAATTTTAGCCAATTAGCGCTTCATATTGTGGGTAATACTTGGTTCTTATTGGCTATTTTTTGTCAAGAGAAATTTGACCTGGATTAGACAAAAATGGATTTGCTCTAATACAAACTTCAAAACAAAAAGCGGCAGGAAACTGGTCACCACGCTTAATTGAAAGCTTTTTTCAAAGCAGAGCCATCAGTGCACCAAAGATGATAGTAAAACAGCGTGTACTCCATAAAAAAGCCGAAACAAGCGCTTTTTATGGGTGCTTTTACACTAAAATCTGAGTGAAAAGTTATGTTGACTCGGATTTAAGACTTCGAAAAGTGGCACGTTATTGGCACATTACCTTATAGCAAACTCCTGCTTCGTTCGAGCGCCTGAAAACCAGTAGATATTGATGTTCAATACAGCAAGCGACATACGAAGATCGCAACCAAAGTTGACTGCTCCGCATATCGAAAACCTGGTGGTGTCACGAACCAAATGACGCCCATTTTTTGTGGCGCAATCGAGCGCACGTAATCGACATAATGGGTAAAATTCAAATTGAAAATAGTGCTTTCATATTTTGGGTCAATTTGCTGTTTGATCAGCGTTGTGTTTTAAAGACGGTGTTCATGACCAGGATATTGCCGTTTAAACGATACCAGGCGCATGACTGATGACGAAATGCGCGTTATTACCGTGATTCAGCACAGACTCACTGGCTGTCCGCTGTCCGCTGCCTGCAAAGCGCAACGTCGTGGGTCTACATGCAGTTTAAAATGGATTACGGGTAAACAAGCTTGCCTGATGTAAATACTACAGTTTAGCTCTGGCAAAAATACTTGGTACAATTTAGCTTTGGACGATAGCAACTGCCATGATTAATATTACGGTACATACGATAGATACTGCAGTTACTGTACGTCAAATATGTCTCCTAAAGAAGTCAAACCAGAACCCACCACACGTAGAGCCTTGCTCCTTCACAATAACCAAACTACTAAACGCATCGGGGACAAACTTAAAAGTAATGAAGGGCGTCTGACAGTCGGCCAACATGTCTTTATGACGGACTGCATGCGGTAGAAATGTTGGACTATGTGTTTCTGCGCGAAAAACCCTAGGTTGATCGATCGAATCGCACCATCGAAAGTTACAAATTCGCCGTGAGCCCTTCGTTATGAAAAACAAGAAACAGAACACACACACGCACTATTTGAATTGCGATATCTCTCGATATGGCGGCAAGTGCCAAGTGGTCGATTTGTATTTTTACCTCTGCCTACTTCCAATGAAATGCATTCATCCATTGTCTGTGGGCGTGTCACAAGGGAAAACTACCGTAGCGCACTTGCTGTCAAAATACAAAAGCGTAGGGCGGTTATCCGATACCGGTACCATTGCTCCACTCGAGTCATGACGAAGCTGGCACCTGTAAAACCTGCGTGTTCGAACGCGCGTTCGCTGTTAGTAGCGTTCTCTGACTTTCTGGCAAATCTGAAACCAAATCATACTAAAAAAAACGGAAATGCCGGAAGTCACCGCGCCCGGAGCGCTGGACAACAACCGTTGCGATCTCTTGCCCGACTGTTACTCTATGTGCCATTCTTGTAAAAGGCTTTGCTTGTGAGGTGAGGTTCTGCAGCCAGCAGACTTTTGCCATAGGACGGTGTAGCCTTGATATCAAAATAGGTACTAATAATGGGTCTTTTTAGTCCCTGCCATGCACCTGATGATGCCAACCTACACTTTTTCGCAGTTTCTAACTAGAAGATGGCATACTCCCTTCGTATATCATGAAAGATAAACGACGGTTCAAAATCAACTAGCTTTAATTTCGACTCTTACTTTGCCTGACCTATTATAGCGCATGCCATTTCTATATCGATATTTCAGCTGACTGCAAACTTCCGATGGAGCGCAATCAGCACTTTTCCGGGCGGAAACAACCTCGTTCATTCGCACGCTTACCAGCAACAAGAGAGCTGTACCTCTACCAACCAGCAACCGACGTCCATGGCGGTGCTCCCTACGCGATCTAGGGACGACGAGCTCGATCATGTCGGGCCCGTGAAGATCATCGAGGACGAGAACCAATTGTTCCACGAGCCGCAGCCGGCAAAGGACGATAGTGACGAGGAGGACGGCGTCAAGACCAGCCGCCTGTCGAGCGACGATTTCGACGACGTTAAGACTAAGCGACTGTCAAATGCGACCGCCGTCAGCAGCGACGGCGAGGTGCTCACCGGAGAGGAACGCGACCGCATCCGCGAGGTGCGTGAGCGCGTGCTTCAGAACGCCGTGAACCGCCCGCCGGTGTCGCCGGCCAAGAACCATTTCCGACGCGCCATGACCGTGGCCGTACCGACGCAAGGCCTCGTCCCTAGGAAAGACGCGCCCGAACAGGACTACGACAGCAACAGCGAGGCAGGTGAGACGCCGACGAGCCTCAGACTCACGCGCTCCAAGAGCTGGGCCGGCTGCCCACAACGCGACGCCGCCCTGGAGGCGATAGAAAACCGTCAGGTACGTTTCCGCTTCTCCACGGCGGCATCAGCACGCGAGATCGTGCGTGAAATGCACTCGCACCGTCTCCGCGAGTTCCCCGAGCAGTGCATCATGACGGCGGAGATGGAGATGCAGGTCGGCTCGGTCTGGCGCAAGATGACCGTCCAGCTGGACCGGGACGGCATTAACTGCCAGCGCGTGTCGCTGTTCCGCAAGAAAACGAAGGAGTTCCAGATCTTCAAGGACGATCTATTGGCTGCGTCGTTCACGCCCGGTAGCAAGACCAGCGTGGATGTGCACTTCATGCTGCCGGGCCGAGGCAAGGAACACCGCCGCCTCATGCGTCGATACCGCACCGTCACTCTGCGTTTCAGTGATGAAGCCACAGCCGCCAGGCTGGTGACTTCACTGCAAACGTTTGTGAAATGGCTGGCTCGCGTACCGGAGAACGTGACGCGACGCATCAAAGTGGTGGTAAACCCGCACTCGGGTCGCCGTCGCGGACGGAAAGTCTGGGAGCACTGGAGACCGCTACTGGAGCTCGCCAACATCCAGTGCGACGTGGAGGAGACGCAGTACAGCGGCCACGCGCGCGACATCGGCGCGGCTTTCGACCTGGAGATGAAGTATGAAGCCATCGTGTTCGTCGGCGGCGACGGCACGGTCAATGAGTTCATGAACGGCGTGTTCTCTCGCGAGGAGAGTGTGTGGCGCACACTGGTCGCTACGACCCCCGTGTCGCTTATTTGTGCTGGTACAGACAACGCCTTTGGCAAGGGCGTGGGCACCCCAACACACGCGTCGTCGGTGTACTGCATCATCAAACGCAAGATCCGCCCGCTCGACGTGATGACGTGCCAGGCCAGCAACGACGATGGCTCTACTCGTCTCGAGTTCGCTTGTACCGGTGTGAGTTACGGTATCGGCTCGGACATCGCCGTCGAGTCGGAGGCCACCAGATGGCTGGGCGTGCACCGATACTTCTACCTCAAGGTCAAACGCGGCCTCTTCGCGCCGCACAAACACGAAGCCAAGATCAGCTACGTGCTGTCGGATAATATTCCGGTGGATCCCAACACAGGCGAGCAGATTCTTCGTACCTACTATGAGATCATGGACGACACTGCAGAGGACCAGCATCACGTGGAACGCTGCAGTATCTACGACGACTCGGACCCGGCGGCCAAGCAGTGGACGGGCGACGCCGAGTCCATCTTCCATCCTGCTAGTGAGGAGAAGTACGCCGGCAAGTGGCACAGCTTTACGTCCGAGCTGACGTCAGCTGGAGGATCGAACGTGTACTTCGAGACGAAGTACGCGCACCCGTCGGACGGCAATCTGGATCTTATCTACTCACGTAAGGGCAACGTCAAGCAGACAGCCGAGATCGCCGTGCGCTACCTGAGTAACACGTTCCTTAAGTCCGAATTGGTGGGCTACCACAAGGTCAAGGCAATGGTGATTGAACCCATCGTGGAGGACGTGCTGAACGTGGACGGCGAGGTGTTTGCCGGTCCGGGCCCGTTCCGCATCGAAGTGGTGCCGCAGCTGCTGTGCGTGCTGTCGGAGAAGTGAGTTGACCTACATTATCCATAATTGATGATTCATACCCAAAGACGATAAAAAGAAATGGTAGTACCATAGTGATAGGAAGAGGCAGGAGCACGATCGAAGCGCTCGATGGAAGGCAATCGGGTGTCGAAGGAAGCACCCGGTGCCGTTGGAGGTAAACTGAAGTGAATATACGTAAGTCAGTGATTGCATCCAACAGGACAGCTCGAAGCTCATTACCCGTAGCGAGCATAATCTTCTTCTAATTCCGTCCTATACGTGCAACCATCTCGCCATCACCATCAACAGCGGCGCAGCTGAACAAGTCGCCACAATTTGTGGCACAATCGGGAGCCCGATCAGAGCAAGTGACGATGGTGGGTCCGCCAGAGGCTGAATTGAAAAGAGCTAATAGCTGAACATGTGAGATCACACTGTGGTCGGATATATGCGCGGCGCCCGAAAGAATTAAGGCATGACTGTGTAGCGTGAATGAAGCCATACTGGTGTTTGTACATGTATCTTCGGTCACCAGAACGCTGTGCATCGCACGATGGCTACACTCATCAGCGATCATGTCGTCCGAATGTCGTCGTTTATTCGAGCGACATTTTTTGTATCTACACAACTTCACGACGAGTGAGGTTTTATTCTGGCTCTGGAAGAAGAGCCAGGTGTACCCATAATTATTTGTTTGGAGTCGGCAAACATAGCGGCAAGACAGGCTGTGTCACTGCTGTAGCAACCTGGCGTCCACATAGCGACCGCTGGAAAACTTTCTCATAGCGGCCACTGCACCACTTGCAACACTGACAATGCTTGGAACGGGGTTGTTTGCGGGCATGCAAAATTATGAGTGCTATCGATATAAAAGGGCGCTGTGTGCCCAGTTTCGGATCGCCATTTCAACAGGATAATCCTGGTGAGTTTAGTCTCGGCTGAGAAAGTCACAGAAGTCCAGCAAAAGTATCGCCAAAATTCCGTCAGACCGAGTGCTTGCATAAAGCAGTACCGGTATTAAGTTTGTCGAAATCTGCAAGTATGTACGCTACTTTGACGCTAACTCTCGTTGCCACGGTTTCATCAACACCCGATCAACATGCATTCACTTTCAAATCACGAATCGTTCCGCTTGACTCTTGTGACCAAAACAAGTTATATGGGCAAATCCCTTAGTCGACGTGTCAGAACAAAACCATCTTGGATGACTATGGTCTTCCCTGAGGACGCAGAGGGTCAGTGGCAGCTACAGAGCTTTTTGCGAAGCTGCCTCAAAATCATCACATCACCCAAAATACTAGTATGTCGTTTTGACAAATTTGGGCTATGTGCCCATTTCAAGGCGAGGTTTTTTGGCAGGAGGCAGGCGTCAGCGTGACTGGCCCGGTTATGGCTACAGTCGTCGAATCGCTCTCGTCTTCGCCAATGAAATCGCACGATTTGGCTGGGGTTAGGGATCGCTCAGAACGACGACGCGAGGGGGAGTCACGGCCGGAGCCAAGAGGAAGAGGCCTCGCCTACGACGGATAGACGGACGTCCAGTTCGAATTGTTGCGCTGGCCAAACGCCACCAGGCGCGCGCAGGAGAAGGAAGCAGCAGCTCGAAAGCTCTCCTTCGACATCTGGTACACGTCAGCGGCAAGGGTTCGCTCTCTCACTGCACCACAGCACCTGGCGGTAGAGGCCTCCACAACGACAGGGTACGTGCAACACGTGGGGAAGACCGCGGCTCAATCTTAGCCGCTTTCAGACGAGAAAACACGCCTGCGCCGCAGTCAAGAGGCTAACTCGACTCTCTTCTTTTTGTGTGTGTCTTCCTCGTAGCTAGCAACAGTCAGCAGACTCGCTTCAAGGTGCGTCATGCGTCATCATCTCTAATGCGACCCCTGTCGCTTTAGGCTAGTGTTAACCGTGTCTATCTCTCTTATTTTTTGCCAGTGTCAAAGATGTCGTTCCGGTTTCCTCGATGGGGACGAAAGAAGAGCAAAAGCAAAGAGGCTGCCGGGGGCAACAAGTATTACCCTAATGGTGCAAACGGTGCCGGCGGTGTCCCGCGGGGCCCGCCGTCCGCGCCCGGACGCACCTACAGCAACGGCTCGGACTATCAGTCGCAGCAGTCATGGCAGGCGAACGGCACAATGCCGCCGGCACCTGCTTCGGCCGACTACCACTCCGGCCAACGTGCGGCCGCTCCGTCCGCGAACCGGGGGGCGGCGCTTCCTTTCTCGCACCCACTGTACGCCATGGACGCCGAAGGTATGATCCACCTCAAAGCTACGGGCAAGGGACTCGATGACTCGGATCTGGCTGTACACCAGGACGAGATTATCAACACGGTCGTAAAGTACGTGCAGGACTCGATGCGCAAGGAGTTGGGCTTCCGTGAGGTCTACATCCCGGCCAGCAGCACACCTGAAGCGCCTGTTAAAGCCAATGTCTTTGTATCACACAACTACGAGACGTGCAAGAAACTTCTGGTCTTTGTGGCCGTCAGTCGGGGCCTGTATCCTGGTCTCTGGAGTCGCGGACTGGTACTCCACGCTGGCGTCAAGAGTGGGAGTATGCTCGAATACTTCCGCAAAGCTATCGACGAAGGCTACGGTATCATTGTCGCCAATCCCAACAAAAACGTCATCGTGATGCGTGACGGCAAGCAACGACTGCAGATTCCGGGATCTTCCAGTCCGGAGGAACACATGGATTCACTTTGGGACTCGTACGTCGCTAGATCTGCCGCACGTCGCGTGTATTTCCTCGGATACTCGTACGGTGGTGTACTCATCAAGTACCTCCTGCAGTCGCGTGGCGACCAGCTGATGCGTCGTAATGGCGCCATTGCACTCATTGAGTCGAGCCACCGTATCGAAGACGGCGACTCCCAGTCCGTCAAGTCCATTCTGGCACACCGTACGATGTACTGGGAGAGCAACGATCAACTGTTCCAGACGAAACTGGACGGCGACGCACCGCACCGTACCGGTTGTACCTGTCTGTCGGCCGGTCGACCGCCGCGTGCCCACGCGAACCATTACTACGTGACTGCCTTCTGCATCAACAAGATCCAGGACGCGTTGTTCCGGTTTTTGGACACTCGCGATGCTACCACGTACGTGGCCGGCGAGAAACCTGTGCCAGAACCGCCGGCATCGGCACCGGCATTGATCGGCAACGGTGCCGGTCCGGCCGCTCCGCAACTGGCACGCCAGGAGTCGACGCGACGTGAAGCCAACAACTCGAAGATGGGCAACAGCGAGAAGCACTGCAACTTGTGTCTGTTCCACTTCACGCTGTTCGACCGTCGGCACCACTGCCGCATGTGTCACCGTGCCGTCTGCAATGCCTGCTCGCGTGACCGGCTGTTCTTGCCGGGATCCAGTACGGCTCAACGTGTGTGTACCGAGTGCGCTACTGAAGGCCCTCGCGCTAACAACCAGGTACCTACGCAGCCTGTGCCGACCTACCCGCGCATGAACCGCACCGCCAGCGACGCCGTGACCGCTACGAACTCGTCGATGGATATGTCACAGGCACGTAACCGGTCGGACACGCAGATGTCGAACCAAGGACGGTCCGAGTCGAACGCTCAACCCCCGCAGAACACAAAACTCAGTGTGGAAGACTTCGATCTGCTCAAGGTTATCGGTAAGGGTGCATTCGGAAAGGTTATGCTGGTACGCAAGAAGGTGCCGGACGGATCGTCCAACCCGAACGCTATCTACGCCATGAAAGTGCTGAAGAAAGCGTCGGTGTTTGCAAAGAACCAGGTGGAGCACACCAAGTCGGAGCGTCGTATCCTGCGCGATATCGATCACCCGTTCGTGGTGCGTCTGCGGTATGCGTTCCAGAACGAAGACAAGCTGTACCTGGTCATGGACTACTACAACGGCGGCTCGCTGTTCTTCCACTTGCGCAAATCGCGCAAGTTCTCGGAGAAACGCGCTCGTTTCTACGCGGCGCAGTTGCTTATGTCGATGTCGCACTTGCACGAGCTCAACATCGCGTACCGTGACTTGAAACTTGAGAATATTCTGATGGACGACAAGGGGTTCATTGCTCTGACGGACTTCGGTCTGTCCAAGGAGAACGTGGACGTGCCGGACGGAGCCAAGACGTTCTGTGGTACGGCCGAGTACATTGCGCCGGAACTGCTCAAGGGCCTGCCGTACGGTAAGGCGGTGGACTGGTGGGGCTTCGGCACGTTGCTGTATGAAATGATGACCGGTCAGACGCCGTTCTTCGACCGGAACCGGAAGCGCATGTTCCACAATATTCTGCACCGGGACGTCGTCTTCACGCAGGCATTCTCGGAGGACGCCAAGGATCTACTGACCGGTCTGCTGCGCCGAGACCCGGCCAAGCGGTTAGGCTCCGGCCCGTCGGGCGTGCAGGAAATTATGGACCACCCGTTCTTCGCTAGCATTGACTTCGACAAGCTGTTGAAGCGCGAGGTGGAGCCGCCGTTCAAGCCTGTGGTCAACAGCGAGGCCGATACGGGCAATGTGGCCAACATCTTTACGCGTGAAATGGCCCGTGACTCGCCCGTGACGCAGGAGCTGGGAGCGACGCACCGTGCGCAGGCTCACTTTGATGGGTTCACGTACATGCCTGGCAACGAGCACTTGAACTAGTTGAAGAGTGATGGAGGGTCGAAGATTGTTAGACGACTACCCGGTCCCACGACAGACGAAGTGTAAGAGCAAGAGCGAACTGCAACGGGAGGAAAAAGCTGTCAAGTCGACGCAGGCCGAGCATGCAGCTTCGTTGGAAAACCCCGTTGCAGCCGGTGGGTGAGGGAGGCGACATGAGCGAGAGAGCCGTGTCGATGTGTGTTGTGTAAGAAGAAGAAAAGGGAAGAAGAGCAAGACGAGCGAACTGGCAAGGCGAGAGGAGGAAACGGAGGTGTCAAGTCTCGTCTTGCTAGCGATCTCGCCATTTTAGTTTTAGCTTTGCGAGTGGCATAAGATGAAAAAAGAGAAAAGGAATATCCATAGTACTCATTCAATCACGACCTGATCGTGAGGTTGGTACCGCTCACTCTTTTTTTTAATAGAAAAATGGTATAAAAATAGCATGATGCTGTTGATTTTGCAGAAAAAAGCAAGCGTCTAACAGGTTCCTATCAGGTTGGAAGCAGGTTGGTAAAAGCAGTCAGGTTGGAGCAGGTCGGAGCAGGTTGCAGCAGGTTTGTAAGTTTATCGTAAATTTGATCATAAGGTCGATCGTTCAGGACCTTTTCAGGTTGTGAAGCAACAAGTATGGTCTATTATACGAATAGATGGAATTGACATTGCCCTACTGCTCCTCAAGTAGGGTCTAGAAATTTAAATCAACGAACGCAACTGACTAGTGCTCTACTTGTAGGGGTTAGCCCAGCATTAGAGAAATATTGAACTGGACAGTGTAAGGTTTGTTCGCTTCAATATCTTGTAAAGGCCCATTACCACCCCTGCTATCCTACTTCTAACTGCCATTTCGTCTCCAACTATTATATCAGTGGTGTACTAGTATTTTAAAATATACTAGTACACCACTGATAAATGAAACATACTCTTGTGCGTCCTACTCCAAATTGCATTGCGCGATTGGTTCAATCATTTGTATCGACCATTCGTAAGACGAGGGAGTTTCGGAATAATCAGTCGATTTGATTGGATAAAACTATTTGGCTATCATCAATGAGGAAGTGCTGAAGGGTATTTACTACCCAACTGAACGTCAGTTCACGTGTTTCCGGCCTCAAAGGGAATGGTTTGCTACGTAGAAGAGTAGATTAAAAACTGAGGTATTTATAGGTAAACTTAGTATGAGCTCTCATAACTAGAAGTCACCTATAGTGAAGCTATGTAGATATGCGCAGAGCATCTGGTACCATGTACCATGTACCAGAAAAGGTGTTCATGTAACTAGGGACACTTGGGTTGTACCCCCTTACAGCCCCCCCCCCCCCCACTTAACTGAGAATCACCTGATTCTCCAATCAGAAGGGAGAGAATTAAAACACTGAAAAATGCAATTCTCACACTGAGCTGCCACACGGCTGGCGCGGCTCTCAGTGACGCCCATAGTGACTTGTGCTCACAAAGCACACTGGGACCTGCATCCCAACTCTCACAACTGTGTTGGCCGCAAAGCGAACACTCAGAGCTGCCTTAGCTTCTGCGCTAGAGCGCGCACAGTGCTTTGGCACGGGGTGAAATAGCATCCGAACGTGTGACATTCGCCCACAGTTCGTACCGGAGGACACGACAGTCCTCGCGAACGCGTCCGGAGCACGGTGTCTCCCGCAAGGGACAACACCTGCCCAACAACGGAAGGGTCTCTAAGCTCACCTCAGGCAATGCCTTCGGCTCTTACAAGGCTTCATCCTTGCCGGCGTAGCTTCTTCCTTGCTACGCCCCGCGTCTTGGTCATCATACCAACGACGCATAGGTGTCTCACATCGACACCATGTACCTTAACGGTACCCAATCGTGGCGGGGCATACTGCCACCATACCATTATGCCACAGCGGCGCTGGTGTCTGCAAGCGACACCGTGTACCGCGAAGGTACTCAACCGCAGATGGGGCGCATCCCAGCACCATGCCACGGTGGCGTTGGCGTCTGGCATTGACGCCAAGTACTCGTGCAGTACTAAACCCACGGTGGTGCAAGCAGCTACCACCATGGCTCCATACTCGGCGCGGCACCAGTTGCGACTGCGTCCGTTGCCTCGACCGATACCTGGTCAGTTGTGTGTGCCCTCGTGCACAACACATGGGTCATGGCTCCATCGACCATTATACCCAGCGCGTTGCGTACATGACATACAGCAACCGCCTTGCGTGCGGGTGATACTTCCGTTCACCCTGCTCGACAGGCCGTCACGGCCATGGATATGTACTGGATCACAGCCCCATACACCTGGCGCGCTGTGTACTACGTACACGACAGCGGCCGTACGACTGAGCGAGGCGTTCGTTCGCCCTGCTCGTCTGGTCATTTATGACCAAGGGACCTGGGCAGCGATGCACCAGGCCCGATCTTGCCTCCTGCTGTGGTTGTGTCTGCAACCACTGCTGATACCTTTTCTGCTAAGTGAAGGCGTCTAGCGCCCGTGGTGCACACCACCACGCTAACAATGTTAGCGATAGGAACTAGGTCCCAAACTGTAGCATGATCATATTTCCTCTACCGTTTTGGCCAGAGAACTTTGTGTCTTGATTTGGTTAGAGCCATCGCAGCTCTTAACCCGGCTGATTGTATTTAGCCTGCAGTCGATGTCCATCGACACTTGTCTTCGTTAGAAGATTGGTCTTATCTTCAAAAAGCATTTCCGAGCCTCCCCCCCCACTTAAACTTGAGGTCATTGAGTCTCCCATGGCGTGTGATAGCCACAGGAAAGCACGACGGCTGTCTGCCTCGTGCAAGACCAAAGAAGAAGCGTATTTCCGAGCCTCTTCCCCACTTAGTCTTGAGACCGTTGAGTCTCTCGTCAAAACCTCAGCACTGAAGGAGGCTACTCCGGTAGCTTCAGAGGCGATCGACATGCCTAGTGACACGGCTGTGAGCCAAGGCGCAAGACCACGCCGCAGTCGGTCACCGTCAGCGTCTTTCGGACCCGTGCTTCACATACCGTGAGCACAGTCCTGGTGCGCAGGACGAGGCCAAGGACAGGAGCCCACAGTGTATTTGGGAGCTCCGAAGGAGGGCACACTCCAGTGCCCAGCGAGCACGACGACAACAGCGTACACTCGCACGCTAGTGATCACGATGATCACGATTCAAAGACGCCTGAGCGCTCTAAGAGCCCTGCCGACGAGGCCAAGGGCTCGCCCAATGCTGGCGGCGACGAGGGAGACAACCCCCCGAAGAACCTCTCGCTCGCCGAGGGTCTTGAGCGTGCTCAGGCTGCTAAAGCCGCAGCCGAGGAGGCCAAGCACTCTAATGGCTTCGAAGTCTCTGCTCCGTGAAGAGCAGGAGACCAGTAGATCCTACCACGATATCTTCGGCTCCTCGGATGAAGAGGAGGTGTGTGTGTGTGCCATCGACGAGCCCTGGGAGATCACAAACGATCTCGACCAGCATTAGCAGGACTTCCATGCTACCCAGCGTAGGCGTGGGGGTCCGGTGGCGACACCTGGCGGTCAGGGAGCTGCCATCCACCCGAGAGGTTATTGGCCTCCCGAGGAGAGCTTTGGGGCCGGCCTCTTCCTGGAGAAACTCACTTCTCCTCGTGGGCTTACTGGTGGCCACACTTCTAAGCAGTTTGAGTCTGCGTGACTTGACGTGGAACAAGTTACCCACGTCTGGTGAGGTTAATGTGACCTCACCACTTGGAGCTATTGGCTCAGTGCGGAGATATGTTACCCGCCTTGGATGTGGAACTCTGTTACCCACCGTGGTTAGTGCCATTCGGCATCACCACTGTCGAAGTCCGTACGGCGCGACGACCTTCGGAGTTGGGGTCTGCTGGCGTGGCATACCCACACACACCGGACAGAAATTTGTGTTCACTGGCATTACCGCAGTGACACGTACACTTCCGACGTGTGTCGCTGACCTCATCTTGGGAGACCGGTCACGCCGTCGATAAAGTGTGATAACACCCTTCGGCCGGCCGTGTCGAAGGAGTCCGGGCCCTGGACTCCGAGTCGCTTGGGGCGACGCCAGCCTGAACAAGGTTCAGGATCGACTTAACGGCAGCGACGGTGTCGTCGACGGCGACCGTGACGTGGAACTCCGTTACCCACGTCGTGTGATGTCTCGATGGCGACATCAGAGGCACTCAAGACCTCGTGTGGAACTATGTTACCCACACAGGAAGATCGCCCCGCGTCTTCCGCTTCAGTTATGGTCTGGTCAACCTTGTGTGGAACTGTGTTACCCACACAGGAAGCGCATCCAGCGTCTTCCTCTTCAGTTATGGTCTGGGCGACCTTGTGTAGAATTGTGTTACCCACACAGGAAGCGCATCTAGCGTCTTCCTCTTCGGTTATAGTCTGGGTGACTGTGTGTGGATGTGTTATCCACACCGGAAGCGCAAACAGCGTCTTCCTCTTCAGTTAAGGTCTGGGCGACCGTGTGTGGACCTAAACTACCCACCTGGTTAGCGCTAATATGCATAATCACGGTTGAAGCCCATACGGCGCGATGTCCTTCGGCGTTAGACGCTGTTTGAGAGAACCATGTCTCTCAGGGCTAAGTCTTGTGGTGCGCACAACCGGCACACCCATCACGAAGACTCAGCGCTCTTCAGTAGGGCATACCGCCTCTACCGGTGGCTGGGGAGCCCTCTCCCACCTGACCGTGGCCTGCGCCACCGGCCCTGTGGCCCACGGGCTGTCTTCTCCCCGAAGACTGGTGAGGGACAAACACGCTGGATGTGTCCATGTCCGCCGCATCCATAGCAGCGGATTAAGCTCTCGATTGAGCATAAGTCCATAGGTTGAAGCTCGCTGTTCACGCCGGTGTCTACGGACTGCGCAACAGCAGGAGCATCATTATGGTTCTGCTCCGTTCCCCTAGGAACACCAGCCTGGTCGTGGCGGTGCTCCACTTCCCGAGAACTACCAGCCTGCTCGTGGCTGTACTCCTCTTGGAGGGCGCTTCGAATCGCCTCCTCCATTGTGGTCGCATGCACGCGGAATAGCTGCGTGCGTGCAGGACCGACCTTTGGGCCGTCCATGAAGACTGTTGTCTTAATGTCGTCAGGCAGTGGATTACCTGCCAGCGATACCACCAACGTGCACATCTCTTTCACGTAAACGTGCAGCGCGCGTCCCCCTTGCTTACAGGCGAGAAAGCGCCAGCGCTGGCGGAATTCGCTGTTCGCCGGTAGAAAGGTGGCGCGCAACTGATCACACAGCTGTGCCCAGGATGCGAAGCATCCAGGAGATGTCGTCTCCCTGGTGAATGCCCAGTTCTTGGCACGCCCACCAAGGTTGGACAGGGCATAAGCCACCCGAAGTGGCTCGATGAAGCCCGCCTGCATGGCGATCTCGACCTCTCAGACCCAGAAGTGAAGGTTTTCCCCTTCCTTCCCTTCAAACGCGGGGACCTTCAGCCTTACCGGCATAGGCCTGGTAGCCTGGGATGCGGCCATTGAAGCCTCCAAGCTCCCGCGGACGTGCTCGGTGAGACCACGCTCGTAGGTCTCAAACGCGGTCACGCGCTCGTGTTGCTCGGTAGGCGTCACCGCCGCCAAGCTGCGGAGGACATCTTACCCAAAGATGCCTCCCACTTTCCGAACAGACTCGAATTGGGAGTCGTTCAAGTGAGAAAACTCACTTCGGTCCATCGTGGCTCAAACCTCGAGACCACAAGGATTCAGGCAGTACAATCTACCCGCGCAGGCGTAGGATTGACTACAAGTGCTACCAAGTGTGACGGGGTCACACAGCACCTTGCACAGAGGAAGTACTTAAGGGTATTTACTACCCAACTGAACGTCAGTTCACGTGTTTCCGGCCTCAAAGGGAACGGTTTGCTACGTAGAAGAGTAGATTAAAGACTGAGGTATTTATAGGTATACTTAGCATGAGCTCTCATACAAACTAGAAGTCACCTATAGTGAAGCTATGTAGATATGCGCAGTGAGTATCTGGTACCATGTACCATGTACCAGAAAAGGTGTTCATGTAACTAGGGTACACTTGGGTTGTACCCCGTCACAGATTTGCATTAGGGAAATCACTGTTGGAGCGAGCACCTCATCACTAAAGACGTTTGTTATTCTCGAAAAACCACACGAGGTAGCGACTACTTCCATCTTGACAGTCTTTTCGCCTATCACATTATTCCTGACGGACTCCGCGTTGTTTCTCAAGATCAGTTTGGTCGCTCGAAGTGGTGCTCGTCGCCATGATTGCACGGCAGGAAAAACAGTTTTGTACTACCGAATGTACTCCACTAAGTAAGCGCAGAACAAACGCATACAAATTCTTGCTACATATGACACTTTGTTTTTAATTGTTTTGGGATCACTAAGTAGCTTTAGTCCGTGGTACAAGTATGTGTATAACTTTGCCAGAAGAAGCCCTTTCAAACATTTAACACATGAATATCGTTTTAGAACATTAATTCAATGCCCTCGAACTACCGCATCTACAACAGTTAGTGTTTTCACCAGTAGGAATTCAGACTCGAACAAATGCCTACACTAGTCGTTAATAACCCAAGCGACAACAATGTATCTTAATTAGCTACTTCGAAGTACGTATTAATAAAATATATTTTTTAATATAATTACATACTTTAGTTAGAAGCCTTAAACATTTTCTTCTGCCGCTTCTGTGGTACCAGTTGAGCCTCCTATCTTCGGAAATTATGAGTTTTCCGTCTTGATGTCAGTCTTAAGCAGGCTTGCATTCATCTTCACTAACATCGCTCAAAATCTTAGAATTACTATAACGTTTGCACCGGAACTATATCAATGCGCCGGTAATGACCATTCTCATTGCAATAAAGTGCTATCTCAGAAGAAAACAGAATGTATGAAGTTTTTATCTAATATGATTTCTATCAAGAGAGCCAATTGAAATATAATAGATATGCTATACTAGCTGTCGCTCTACTGGTGGCCATCAGACCATCATCGGAATCAGCTTGGCTCACCTATCCTGACTTGACTTTTTTCACAGACTTATTACTTCACCCTGTAGTTCCTAATAGTAAAAGCTGACGGCAATGCAAACGATAATCGATGCAAATATGCATGTGCAGTCTGTCAGCTATGTTCTCATGCCACGCAAAAGAAAAAAAATCCCAATTGCGCAGAACAGCTACATGACCGACGCACTCATGATTCGACCGGCAATGTCAGCAGTAGATTTTGTTGAAGGTCGTATGGAGATCGGTCATGAGATTAGATAAAGACTTTTACATAGGGACGATTTCACACTGATCGGTAGTTAGATCGGCGGTTATATAGTAACACAAGCAGGTGTTGAACGCAAGTGCTGCATCGCACTAGTGCCGTGGTGTTCATTGAGGGGCCAGCCTCAGTGCATTATCATTAAGGTATTGTATGGGTGTGGCCAGCCACATTCACTCCACGACATGAAAGTACGGATGATATCCACCTACCGTCAAACGGCATTTTTGAGTGTCGGGTGCGCAATCAACGCTAAAATCAAATGCACGTTACAACGTCACGCCCACGCATGTAGCAAGTTAACTGGATTCTGTAGTAGAGTTGTGGGCCTCGTACCGCGCTGTCGAATCCTATTCATTTCCCATTTTGATCACCAGAGCTCAATTTCCTGCCCTACACATCTGTACCAACCTTTGCTGATTGTATTAAAGTGGCACGGCGCTCAGAGTCAACACTTTGTCTACAATGGCTCGCCGGTCGACAAGCCCTCCAACAACCCGTTGAAGGCTCGGGCGACCCCACCCGAATGCACATCAGCAGACAAGAGATACAGGCCTGCACAGCTCAGCACCGCCCAGCAGTAGAGCCGACCAGCGTGTAGCTGGCGACGCCACATCCCAATCCGGGGAGACAAACAACGAAGAGGCAATTCCAGCTCCAACAATGCTGACACGCGCATCATCAAAGCAGAAGCGCACTCTCGTACAGCCCGTTTCCACCGTGGCTGCAAGTACACGTAGGGCTGGCTCTCCAAGAAAAAAAAACCGTCTCCAGATGCGGTGGGTATCGCAAAACAAAATGCCCGGCGGTTTTAGAGTTGCGGATGTAGTCTCATGAGCTCATTCCTGTGGGTACTCACACATGTTCAGTCGCCGTCAGTGCTGGAGATCCTACCGTGGACGTAAATCCGGCGATGAAAGAAATGATTAACCAGTTAGTGACTACTGAGATCGGACTATCGGCGAGTCAAATCTGGAAAGAAGTCTGCAAAAACTTATATCTTGTAGATTTTTTGCTGGATTGATCGAAGAACAAGTTGTTGATCGGGTTCACCGAATTAAATGAAAAAACTTCGGTGGCGAACTACTCGGAATTGTTGAGGTACCATCTCTTTCAATGATTCCTCGAAGCAAGATGCCATTATTCCAGTTTCACATAGTGACTCCAAGCAAGAAGAAGATTAAAAATTCAAGTCGGCAAAAAGGATGGGCTCACCAAGCTTTGATGGAAATTTGTCTGCCCACAGTGTGATACTGTTCGTTGACGGTACGTTCCGGTCTGTGACGAAGGGATTTCGCCAGTGCGTCGTGCTCATGGCGGAAGATCGACCGCGCTGCCTTTTTGTACCAATTTTTTTCGTATTATGTACCAGCAATAATGAGGAAACGTACTGGGAATTGCTAGACCAAATTATCAAGAGCGCCGATGCTAACATGCACCCAGCCGAAATTGCGTGGGATTTCGAGCTCGGCTTAATCAAGGCCCACAAGCACACTTTCCCAATGCAAAAATCAGTGGTTGCCTTGTCCATTTTAAACAGGCAGTACGTCGTAAGATGAAGCGCTTGTGCATCCCCGACAACGAAGTACGCGTTGCGATGCAAAAAGGTGTGCTGGATATGCTCACTGTCGTAGGACATAACCAAGTGGAAGGGGCTGGAATAACAAACGACCCCAACACGGCCTGCACTACGTTGATTGTGATTTAAGATTTCCAATATGACTCCTGATCATACATGGGTGCATTGGTGTTGTGGTGATCCATCGGATGGGTATGGACCTTATCTTTGTTTTTGGAATCGCAAGACCTTTCAAATCCAAAAAACGAAAAAGACTTTCGCGCTACATATATAGGTTCATGATGATAGAAATTCAAACTAGAGCCATAGAAAAATCAATCATTTGTGTCGAGCATTCGAGTTGATTTGTTTTGATGCCGCTTGCCTCCCGTAACAATGCTGGTATAGAGTAGTAGCTGACAATTTGCAGTGTGAGCCCCCCCCCCCCCCCCCCAAGCACTATTTAGATGTATGTTGACAGGAAGTACTACGTACTACATTATGGGCTGACTGTGCGAAGGTTGTAAGGCACAGCCTTCGCACACTCTGCATTAAACTGAAACAATAACCAAGGATATACTGTACATTTCAGCTTGTCGGCTCAGTTTGGTTAGTGGAGGACTATTTATCTTTTCCGACAAGCATGAATGAATGTTCCATCCTGGTTACAGTAAAAACTAACCTGAACGACACTATCAGGTGATGTCGCCTTCTGTATCTGGTTGTGCTACTTCATCCGCTTATCACTTGTCCCAACTAATCGTCTGATGCTTCCTTTTTCCTATTAGCTTGCTTCGATCTCCTTGCATACAGCAGCTTTGAAATAGTAAGCGACATAACCGACAGCTTCTATTATATGTACTCTGTTGATACATGATTATGGATGAAGGTAGGTAAATATTGCTTGTCTCCAAGTCTGCCAACCACTAATTAGGTGCAGTTCCAGTCAGTATCATCGGTGGGATATTTCATGTATCATACACTAATTTTCAACCAATTTCGGCCGCGAATGCGACCAAATACACGAGTGAATGATTTTGCTGTTACTTCTTACTACATGAAGCGTGATAGCTTTTCATTTGAGTTTGTGGTGTGCAAAGTGGCAACTTCGCCTTGATGCCTTTGCGAAAATGATAAACCTTCTTCGTAGATGGCACGTGCTACACATAGATAAACGGGAGAAACATACGAGCATAATTTTGCTTTGGCTCGACAAGAGAATGTCCATGATATGACAGTCACAACAGAGTAATAATTTCGGATAGATGGCAGATGATTAGAATATTTCGCAGCTCATTACGCAAAAGAAAAACTCTCACAACTCCCTCCCAACATGCTATATAAACGCTACTCCGATTTTCAACGATTCCGTGCTGGCACCCTGGGATGACCAAAGCAAGATGCTGCGGGGTGAAGGGGCTGCTGTGCGTGGGTACGCGATGTACGGAGAAGGGGAAATGCAATACTATTATGGCCTCGACGGTAAAGCAGAGCTTGGTTAATAACCAGGACGTTTGGAGCCCTCTCAAAACCAAAAATACCTCGAACGAACCTGACGTTGTGCAACGATCCCGATGCCGGAATTGTTTTTGGAATTACCGACATAGTTGAGGAAAATGTTTTTTTTTACGGTATCGTGTGCAGTGGAGAGATGAAACGAATGGGTATCTCTGGGATGATTCGTGGGTTTCTGGAGTCAGTTTACGGGATCGCTCTTACAAAGTTTGACATGTCATGAATTTATGGAATAAAAATTGTGCGCTGCGTCGAGCTATACAAATTATGAAGCATGTTTCCTGAACTAAAGAGTGTGGTCGTTTTTTCAAGAATTATTTCTACAACAGTATATGTAAGAATTATTTCTACATTACGACTTGAGGTATTGCTTTATTTTTTAACAGTGGTCTTATTCGAATGGTCGTCTGCCTGCGTATCTCCATGACCACAACGGTGCAAACAACTCCTCAAGCTCGAACACATCCGGCATTGCAAGCGTGGTTGCAGTGAGATCGTGTGGAGATAGCGGTATCAGAGATCCAAATGCAGACATTAAGCGATCTTGAGATCCAGGAATATCTTCTGCCCGCGATTGAGCTGGGCGGCGTGGAGGTGTTGCAAAGTGTTGAGATCGACTCTCTCGCTGAGAAAAGGATCACGTGCAGTACCGTGAAGACCTCAGTTTCGACGATGACCTCTAGCTGCGTTGCGTAAGTTACTTCGAATTGTTGGAGGCTATTCGATTCAGGGAATGAAGGTCACCGAGTGTGATCGCCTTACAAACCAGTGCTCTCTGAAATGCTGCGGAGTCAACCTCAGCGCTCCATCCGATTCGATGATTCGTATTAGCTCATGTAGACAGGGCCTGTCGTGAACAGTGCGAAAAGTTCCAGAGCACTCCGATCTAGTATATCGCTTGAAAACGATATTCTCAGCATCCTTCCAGTGTGCCTCGGTTGCGTTTAGCGCCCAAATGGAGATGGTGCAAGCAACAGCATTATACCGGCTTGTCTGCAGTCGATAAGGAGCAATCGTCGCATTCCATTCAGTTAGAAGATTGTGCGCTTTTGCTAATTCAATCCACCATGGCCGCCGTTTCTGGAATACCGTGTATAAGTCACCTCGAGAATTATGGTGCCACTTCGAGTGGATTCCTTCCACCGCGGAGGATGTCTGATGTCCATACTGTGCGTAGGCATTGGTCCTGTACCGAACGATCGATTGTTTGTATCGCCACCAGTGACGATCCAAATATCCAGCAAGAACATCACTCTTCGCCGCGAGCACGATTCGTGTAGCCTCAAAATCGTCTTCCGTGTCAGCACTCACTGCCTCGTAGCAAGTTGACCAGAAGGAATCGATCTCGCAAGTATTCTGGAATTTGTCTTGGCCTGGAATAGGTTGATCGACTGGCACCTGCCCGAGGATCTGACGGGTTTTACTGAGCACATTTCGGTTCATGTGCCACTGGCATATGAGCGATGGTGTCGACGGAAATACACGCGCGATAGCATTTATACACTCTAGATCTCTGTCCGTAACGTATACGCTCGGGCGTGCGATGCTGTTGTCTCAGAGATAGGACTCGAATGTTACCAGAGCCCAAACGAAGTCGTCTTCGAGATCGCCTGGTAGCCAGCTTTGTGCCACATATTGAAGCCCGTCATCTCTATAATGTTCAGGAGTGGGAGATTGTACCGGTTCGTTTTATTAGTGCAATTCAGAACGATGACATCAGGGTGCTCGGCGAATATTGATGTCGTTACACGATGAGCCCAGACTAGACGATGTAGTTGGTTACTGGTGGCGTTTAGCTCGTGTTTGAAGAAGAGATCTCCATGACGAAGCTCGTCGAACAACCCTTCCAAATGTGTCCGTGTCGCTGGGTCTTGTTGGCGCGCTGCATTCCGTGCATTCGAAAGGTCCTTGGGGATTATCATTGAATCTGGGTCTGAAGTCAGTATAGAGGCGTGTATGTTTGCGACACATACACCTGCGGACGTTTGTGCTCGTAAAAAGGTGTCACTGGTATTAAAGGGGGTCTGGGCAGTTGATAGTGTGGCGCGACGGCGATGTGCAGCGTGAATACGAACTTCCTGGGACGGCGGGTGGTTGTGACTGTCACTGCCCTTCTTGTGATGAGCGGTAGCCCAACGAAGGTCAGGTTGGGTTTTGCCGAGAGCGCAGAGCTTAATTTTCATAGGACATCCGCTGCGTTTTGATCCTCGCGTTGACCGGGAACGATCAGTGTCCGTCAGATACCACATGTTTATTGGTTTCCCAGATGTGTCACACTCGTAATACTGGGAATGCTTCTTCTTCCCGTGGAGACAAACTGCAGGTCGCTTCGAAACATTGAACCCGTTCTCATTAGTCCATCGATGAAGAACGGCTTCTGCAGCTTCAAAACTGGCATAAAATCGCTCTGGTGGAGGTGGGATCTTAATCACTTTCTGAAGAACAGGTGACGAAGAACTGGTTGGACGTGATGATACTTCCATGGCTGTTGTTCAAGTCGGTAAGGCTGAGGTGATGTCTAAGTCGCGGAGTTGGGTGAGCAGTTGGGAGGTTGTTGCAAAGTGACACCGTGCGAGGGAGCCAATGAAAAAACTGAATGTTCCATTTATAGTTTTGGCGCTGGCCAGAACCTAAAGCAATCACTATTTTAGATTTTTCTAAAGATAATATACTTTTCTAGTCCTGATGTTTCCAATTTAAAATTTTCTCTTGTCGAGCCAAAAACAATATTATTCGCGTTAGTTTCTCTCGCTGGTAAGCTTGATCGCCGTATGGCAGCGTTATCGGGAGTCCCGACAGGGATCAACTTGTCCTTGTGTAAATTCCCAAAGGGAAACAGCGGGTAGAAGTAGTGGTCTGCGTATAATGACAGTAGCACTCGGTCTGCGCAGAACTTTAGGCGGCATCCTTGTGCTGGGGTGTATGTAGTGGGCGCGTTCAATGCAGTGCGCGGCGTAGATGTCATTCATTCAGTTGTTGTTGAATGAAATGCGCACTGGTGTTTGTAGCTGCCTGCAGCGCTCTGTACTTACCACTTCCCACGACAGACGCGCTTGCCAAGCGCCGCCAGAGCTCCACGTGACCCACTTTCTTGCGACCGCGGTGGCCACTTCGTACGCTCTACAGCAGCGATACGTTCCCCCATGTTCTTGTCTTTTTACATACGCTCGCCACGACGTCCGGCCAAGCTTATACGCATTTGGGATCTGCGTGATGTTCCCATGGGCGAACCTGTCCCCGGTGCTATTGAGGAGCAGCACTTCCCAGAGTGCTTGGGCTTGGTCGTCCGGTATCTTCCTCATGAGCGCGAGTGCTCAACTTACAAACTGGTCTGTTGAAATTGAGCGGCAAATGTGATGTTTCTAGGTTTTATTGAATTCATCTGGGTGCAACATCTATTTCGAGATATGCGTTCTCAGGCTGAATAGGTACATCGCCATATGCACGTAAATAACCGAACGGAGGTAGTAGATCACATGCCTGAATGGAGGCAACTGCAGCTAAACATGCATTTACGCGCTAGAGAAAACACCTCACTTTGCAACGACATCAAAGACCTACACCAGCTTGCGCATATTCTTCTCAATCTGCTGGTACTGCTGGAACTTGTGCATGCTCAACCGCTGAGCAGCAGGCATCCGAAATACCCATTATATTGCGGCTTCAATACCATATGTCGCGCTGTAGTGTCATCAGGTAGGCGAAGACACGCTGGGGAGCTGGCAAAGCTTCGGGTAAGTTGTTGCCGAGTGTATTGCTAATTGCAAAGTGAGCTGTTCTGGTCTAAGCTACTCTAACTTGCTTGGACTGCTGCCGCATAGTTGTGCTGTATGAAGCCACATGATGTTCAGTGAACATCGCCTTCTGCGTTATAATCCGCTTGATTGTCACCAACATTGCCGGTATGCCGGAATGAGTAAGCCTGCACTTCGTTATGCATTGCCATCCTCATTACTGTAAGCCGATTGGTCGTTATGAACGTAGTTAGCCTGCTCACTGCTGCTGCTGCTGCTAGTTGGACATAGCTGGCATAATCCCTACACTAATATCCCCCCCCAAGCGTTGTCCAGGTCGGAGCCGTATATGCATTTCATTGTTAGTGTGACGTGTCACGTCAGTATGATGAAACCGTTGGCGACTAGTGCAAGATCACGGCTTGTACCGACCTATCACTAGTAACTCATTCAAGTGGTCTTTCTTGAACTATAACCGGGGCAACAAGTTGAAGTTGATCGTTAACATTCCTTATGAAGCCAATACGCCTACAATTCAATCCAAATTTTGACCATCGCCAGATACTCTGCATGATAGTGCCTAATATAGATGTTCTATTATGAATTGAATTGTCTTGACAAGACAATGCAAGTTATATTATTGAAATTTCGACAGGTGGTCTGTCCAGTACTTGTGCACGTTAGCATCCTGATTTTGTAGCTATTGATCTACAACAACCCGCACGTCTCGAGCAAGAGATGTAAGCGGTTCCCACGAATCTTCAACAGCCTCTAAGCCTTTCCAACTCGCAATAACCTCGTTGTTCATTATGGTGGGGTTACAACGATTCTTTTCAGCTCATTTAAGGCCAAAATGATGCCCTGAGAAGCTACATGCTCGAGGATATCCTCACGTATGTTAAACTACTATCTGAATAGAACTTTAGTCTTGATGCATGGACATCTACAGTAGCTCATCTTCCGTCACTAACTGACGAATTCGAAAGGAGTGTGAGGCGGTTCGAACAACTTTGTATCGTCCTTTCCGCGTGACGATAAGTTTGTTGCCCGTTTTGTCGCTTACACGAGAACGTAGTCCCCCACATCGAAGTTCACCGTGTTCTCCCTTATCTTCATCTTGTTATTGAGTAGACGTTGCTTAAGCCGCTGGTCAGATATGGACCGGTGCACCGCGCACAGGCTAGCTCGCAAAGTCTCTAAGTACTGAGAGACCGCTGCCGAGTTTGATGGCACTGTGGCCAACTTCTTGGTTTTTGAGTGGTAGAACTCGGCCAGTGGAGATGGACACGGTAGCCCAGTGAATAGTTCGACCGGAGCTCGATTGCCAAGTGATGGCAGAGCCGTGTGGTTAAGGCTTGCTTGTACGAGAGGAACTAAATAGACCTAATCTTTTGTAGAGATCTTGTACTCTAGTATCATTGCTCGAAGTACTTGGAGAATATCGCGATTAACGCGCTCTATCGACCCATTCATCCGCGGCTGTAAGCTAGGGTGACGCTCAGCTGACTTTTCAGCCTTCTCGAAAGATCTGCCACCACGTCGTCTAGACGTGGCTGCCGCTGTCGCTGACCCACACTGACGGGGCGCCAAAACGACTGTGCCAGTCGAGGATAGCCGCTGTGGCTACCGCAGTGTCAGCAGTGTCGCACACCACTAGCTCACAATAGTGGGTGATATGGTCCTTAAGCACCAACAAATACTTGCTAGTACTGTAGGACTCGCCGGTGAATAGGAAATCCCAAGGCAGGACTCCATTTCTTTCGTTGCGCTCTATTGCTTCACTTCACGGCCGACGAATTGTTCGTCCTCCTTTCACATACGGGCACAATAGACAGGTCGCCACAAATGCATGCACGACACTCCGCAAATCAGGGATATGGGAAATGTGCCTCAGATGGTCTACCATGGTTTCCTCACCGCGATGGCCCTGGGCCCCATAATGTGCAATCACACACAAACTCTGGGTAAGGTCCTGGCATCCATGCGGTATCCAAATCCGCTGATCGACTCGTATCACCCCGTCCTCGCTCTGCACTGAAGTTAATGGGGATACGCACTTTCTTTGTGCATTTACGATTTCCTCTAGCGACGGCCAGACAAAGCCGTCCTTGCCCAGAGGTTACAAATCACCGAGGTACCAGACTTGGGCGCTTGAGAAGGCAATCTTGCTCGCTTCCTGTTGAAACGTTTCATCTTCACTGTTGTAGTAAACTGCCCAGCCCATCTGGAAAGCATGTGCGTCCACACATTTGAGACTCCATCCACGTGCTCAATAATGTATCGATTTGCCATGAGTTTCAAAGATCAACGTAGAAGTTTCCCTCTGATATGTTTCTTGATGCTAGTGTGGGGGGGGGGCAAATGTGGGTGAGGTTTATGTGATCACAGAAGAGCCGAAAAGGTCGTGCCCGCAATAGCAGATAATCGAGCTTATCGCACGCCAGCACGATAGAATAGGCCTCTTTCTCGATCCCAGTCCAGTTGTGCTGAGACCCGCGAAATGTGCCACTCACGCATGATACAAGTTTGTGTGCTTGTTCTGTGATTGCTTGTTTAGGATCAAAGTCCGTCACCTGACTGAGAACCCGGTATCTGAAGCGTCCGAGAACACGCAAGTCGTAGCAGCAGCATCTAGTAGTGCTAGTGTGGCTGAAGTAGCCAACAGAGTTTTGACATGGTCATACGTCTCCTTTTCTTCCTTATTAAGTTCAAGAGAAATGCCAGCGGCTACACGCTTTGTACGCTTAGTCTTTTCAAAGCTTCATACAACCGCAACTGGAGCTGTTCCACAGCTCGAGCGTAGTCAACAATCGACTCACGCATCCAAATGGCAGCGCAAATGAACTGCTGTAACTGACCAGCAGTGGTAGGGTAGGACATCGAACTCAAGACATCGATGCGAGCTGGATCGTGTGCGATCCCGTCGCTGCTGATGACCACAGCTTTTTACCGATTGCTCTCTTCTTCACGCTGAGTTTGAGTATGAATGACGCCACTAAATAAAAAACTCCTCTAGTTTGACTAGGTAGGTGTCAATGAGGTCGTCGATTCAGATAACGAGAGAACCATACAAAATCGATTCAATACATTTTTCCATCGTCTGCTGAAAGTGAACAGAAGCATCGCAGCACTCGACGGAGAGTGTATAATTTGGTGTCTGTGATGTGTGACATCAGCTCTTGGCTGAGCCCATCTAAAGGGTGCTGCCAAAATCCTTTGAGGAAATCGAATAGTCCACAGTGTTTTTTGTGTTTTGTATGCTCCAGTAAAGTAGCCATGTTCGGCATGGTACTGATGAGCGCATCAATGAGGTCATTGGCCAGACAATAGTCGCACGTTTGGCGATACTCATCAGCCCTCATGCCAGGCTTGCGAACAGGAAGTACTGGACTAGCCCTGCGGCTTTGCGGGTTTTCTTAGACCCAACCAAGTTCAACCACCTTGGCGTTAAACTCTCACAAAAACTTTCTCACAACAGGTGGGTATTGGCGGGGCTTTCACTGCGGCGCACGGGCACCATCCTTCAACCCTATTTTAAGAGGTGCAACATGTGCAGGTGGGTCAGCACCTAATTGTAGGCGCCAGATATCGTGCTTGCTCGAAATAGTGCATAGCCTCTGCTCAAATTGAGAGCGAAACCCTTTCTCCAGTGCCTTACGCACTAATTCATCCAGGGTCGTCTGGATATCATCACTCGAGGAGTCCGACGTAGAGACGGGCAAATGATCTTCGAGATCGGCCTCGTTCCGCATCGTCGTCCTTGCGCTCAGCTAGCTGTTCAAGCTGCCGATCGATGTCGATTCCGATCACCATTAATAGGTCCTGGCCTAGAATGAAATCGTGCTCATCGCCTTCGATGACCAGACGCTCAACGGTTTGGTTAAATCCAACGCGCCCGGCTGCAGAATTTAGCATCACGCATAGAAGCACCGAGGGTGTGCTTATGATCTCATGCTGGGCTACGGTAACACTCACCACTGGGTGCTCAGCCGGGCCAATTTAACCGACGGGTCACAAAGTAGAAGCTCGTCAACATGTTTTCTGCTGATACCCGTTCTATCAGCGCCGGTATCCGCACAATACGGTAGTTCCAGCACTTCATTCAGGTAAATGGTCTTTTCAGCCAACGGGAAACATTCCCGAAGGCGTTTTAGCCGTGCGACTTCTCGTTTATTGTCTCGCCTCGTTTTGCTTGCATCTTGCGGCAAATCTCGGCTTTTTCCGTCTCAGTTGCTGTTCGGCAATCTGAGAGCCAATGGGGATCGATGCAGTGGGGGCACGGACCTGGAGGGACTTTCGGGAGCTCCGCCTGCGTTTTGGTGGGAGGCCTTGGGCCAGATGCACATAATTCGCTCGAGAGTCGTGTTTTTTTTAGCAGCCTTCTTGTTAGAAGACTGCGGATGGGGGCGTTCAGCTTCGCACTCGCCAAGGCTGCGCTTGGCGCGACGTTGACTTTGGTAGACCTTTTCGTTATCAAGAGCCTTTTCCAAGATAAAGTCATGAAGTCGGCCTCGCCTCCTCTGCCTTTGCGCGTTTGGAAGCGGCCCGTGCGGTCAACCTCTTCGCGAAGAGATTTAGGCTCCAGTGACTTGATCAGAGTGTGGCACAATTGCTGCTTTCTTCCATCTTCACCAGTAAGAAATATGCGCCAACCATGATCGTCGATAATCTCGTGGCACGACTTCAAGTATTAAAAACACGCTCATGAACGTCACTCTCATTCAGGCCCATTCCCAGTTGTTCAGTCATTTCCTGCTCGATATCAGGTACGCTGTTGTTTTTAACCGATGAAATGATCTTGTCCAACTCCTTCAGTATGAGGGAATCAGAGACATCGTCAATGGAAATTTTCCATCGGAGGTGGCACCACTACCGGTGTAACCTACCGTCGAACGTGTTCTTGATCGGGACGATTAGACCGTCCGTCTTGCCCTTGGCACGGTTCCAAATGGTATCCTCGCACTCACGTCGCTCTTTACGCCGCTTTACTAGCGCAGCATGCGAGGTGCTCGTGATGCGTGGCAGTAAAACAGGCGTGAAAATAGGAGCTGGGAACCTACCTACCCGCGTCGTTGAAACGTGGGGTGGAGCACTGGGCTCTAGTCTTCGTCATTGTTTTGTTTGCAGGTGACTGCTAAATAATTCTTTGTTGTGTCTGCAGGTAGCCGAAGACACGCTGGGGAGCTGGCAAAGCTTCGGGTAAGTTGTTGCCGAGTGTATTGCTAATTGCAAAGTGAGCTGTTCTGGTCTAAGCTACTCTAACTTGCTTGGACTGCTGCTGCATAGTTGTGCTGTATGAAGCCACTTGATGTTCGGTGAACATCGCCTTCTGCGTTATAATCCGCTTGATTGTCACCAACATTGTCGTTATGCCGGAATGGGTAAGCCTGCACTTCGTTATGCATTGCCATCCTCATTACTGTAAGCCGATTGGTCGTTATGAACGTAGTTAGCCTGCTCACTGCTGCTGCTGCTAGTTGGTCATGGCTGGCATAATCCCTGCACTAAACGAACTAACAAAAGTATTTTCGTATTAGCAGCTTTCTGCCAGTAAGTTATTTTGCACATTCAACAAAGTACTTTATTTTCGTAAAAGTTGCTTTGTTTTGTCTTGCAAAAGCGATATTACCAGTCAAATCTTCAAAATTGTCAACCACTCTCTCAAACATGCACCAAACTTTCTCTTTTGACTACTGGGAACCGTGGCGCGCGTCGAGTAATGCGTAGGATCCTGTAGCTGTAGTGAAATTGATACTCATTCAATACACTTCATTTGCAGCCAATAATTTATTCCTTGTAATATCTTTCTAGAAACAATAACTTATTTCTGCATGTGCCATCAATATCATTCCAATAATATCATCGGAATGCCTGCTGAGCAGTACCCGCTCTCCACCGACGTTCGTTTCAGCGCGCCAAATCCGAAGTAAGCAATGGGAGGCGGACAACAATCGTATTTTAGTGCAGCGATAGGATAAGCAACCTGATCAAACTGTTGTCCGTTGCAACTTGGTTGGCAACCTGCCAACTGTTATCAACCTGTTCCTAAACCTAAAAATACAACCTGGCCTGTAGATTTTCTGCCGGTACCTAGAGACTAAAGTCCACATTGGGTCTTGAAAGTTAGAGGAAATCCGTTTTCGGGGCCGTAGTTAAAAATAATTCGATTTCGGGGCCGTTACTTTGTTAGTTAACGTTATTTTGACAACACACCGTGTTTTGTAAGTCCTAAAGCGTATCGTGTAGTCACTGTGTACCCTGCTACCGATGTGTATCTTAACCGGTCTCTACAATTGGTCACTCTAGTTTTAACTCCAGTCAGGCGGGCGCGATATATGTTACCAATGTGTACCCACCTACCAAACTGTACTCTGCTACCAGAATGAATGCAGTGTATTTTGTGTAACCTATTTGCCAAACGTTACGTGTATCCAAACTGTAGCCTGTGTCCGAGCTGTTTCGTATACCATAGTACAATCTAATCCAGGATTCTGTATGCATGCATCACACGTTTTTGAGTTCTCTTCAATCACGCTCGTCTGCGACGCCGTTTTGTTCGCATCCTTCGCGGTGTCCATGTCGACGTCTTCATCGTCTCTAGAAGAAAGCAGCACTTGAGGTTGCGCTTCGCCTTCAGATGTGGGTGCTTGAGCTTCACACCGCTTCAAATTTCCCGCTTTTTCGCCACGGAGTAAACTTGGGTCGTCTAAGGCGCGCACTCAGCGCTCCCGGTGCGTAATGTCATATTCTTCTCCGTCCGTTAGGTGTCAACCGAAGTGTTGTTTAAACTTGGAAGGAGTCATGCCCTTGTTGCGCTTTCGGGGCGTGTATATGATCACAGCGCGCTAACCGTCCACCATCGTTGCTTTTGACGTGCTGTGTGGGGTTTTCGTGAGGGCTGCAAAGTGGCCAGACCAACCTGGCTCGAATTGTGTATCCACATCGTCTTGTGTAACCATGTCTCAACACTTTATTGTGCAAATCACATCGAACACAACATTCCGAGTGGATCTCAGTCGGCGTTTTGGCGGGGTGGAGAGAGTTGGGTAACTAGAGTTCCAACGCGGTCTCGTGTGCGAAGATAATGATGCTTTTACACGTGTTGCCGCCTGCTATGCTGTAATGGTGAGGGAAGCTTTACACCATTTCCCGATCAAAGTGAGAATTGATAAATTCAAAGTAAGAACGTTAACGAAAATGGTCAATGATTTGCAACATTGGTTTGAAGAGGTATTTCGAACGTTCGAGAACACTGGCCGACGCGTTCCATTGCTATGCCATTCTTCATTTAACCTCGCCTATGGTACAGCAGCGCTACACTGACGACCAACACCAACGCATTCTAGACGTCGCGAAAGAAGGAGGGGGCTGGGCATTAGTGGCGACGCAAGATGGGGTGCACTATAAATCGGTGTGGCGATAGATCAAGCGCGCTAGGAGCACTAGTATTTGGACACCTCAAATCGGAAAATGTGGTGGTGCTCGGCGAGTTAAAATCTTGCAGCAGCATGTCCAGCACATGGTTGCCTTACTGGAGGACAACTGCTTGTTGACTCTGTTCCACTTAGTCGACGATCTAAAGTGCACATTCGACATCGACGTGGCTCCGTAAACCGTCCACAAGGCACGTGACGCCGTGTGTTACACTCTCAAGAAGATCCCCTCAGAGCCTCCGGACATGCACTCAGAACGGGTAAGCTGCTACGCCGACAGTACGTACTGGACATCATGGAGGTTCAAGCTCAGCGTAAACGCATCATATATTTTGACGAAACCCACTTTAATTTGTTCTGCTCGCGAAATTTTGGGTGGATTCGTCGCGGATCTCGGGCTGTTGTTCGGCGTCCTGGTCCTCGTGGTGATAACCTCAGCGTGGTTGCCTGTATTTCGTCGTTCGGACTAGAGCACGCTATGTTTCGATGGGGCACTAACGACGCGGGTGTAATAGAGACGTTTGTTCGAGAGCTACTAGACAAACTGATGGACCGTCACATTTCGCTCCTCGACGTCGTTCTAGTGTGTGACAGTGCATCTATTCACACAGGTGTCAAGGAGGTGACGCAGCACTCGGACTACGTGGGCCTTCAGCTGATTAAACTCTCACCATACTCACCTATGCTGAATCCTATCGAGTATGTTTTCTCGGTCTTAAAGTCTGAAGTCAAAGGCTATGTAGCAGATAAGAGAGTTGCTATACTTAGATCACCGTCGGGAGTGACGAAAAATGAGCACAGCGCTAAATACTTGCTTCGAGCCGCAGCGCACAGTATGGAGATGAAGGTGACACCAGGCCTCTGCGACTCTGAGGCTGCTCACACATTGCGGTTTCATGCTCGAGCTTAGATGCGATTGATATGTACGTTGGCGCCTAATAAACCTTGCGATTTATAAATTTCCACGAATACTATATACAAAACTTTTTATCACTTTGAATTTATCAATTCTCACTTTGATCGGGAAATGGTGTAAAGCTTCCCTCACCATTACAGCATAGCAGGCGGCAACACGTGTAAAAGCATCATTATCTTCGCACACGAGACCGCGTTGGAACTCTAGTTACCCAACTCTCTCCACCCCGCCAAAACGCCGACTGAGATCCACTCGGAATGTTGTGTTCGATGTGATTTGCACAATAAAGTGTTGAGACATGGTTACACAAGACGATGTGGATACACAATTCGAGCCAGGTTGGTCTGGCCACTTTGCAGCCCTCACGAAAACCCCACACAGCACGTCAAAAGCAACGATGGTGGACGGTTAGCGCGCTGTGATCATATACACGCCCCGAAAGCGCAACAAGGGCATGACTCCTTCCAAGTTTAAACAACACTTCGGTTGACACCTAACGGACGGAGAAGAATATGACATTACGCACCGGGAGCGCTGAGTGCGCGCCTTAGACGACCCAAGTTTACTCCGTGGCGAAAAAGCGGGAAATTTGAAGCGGTGTGAAGCTCAAGCACCCACATCTGAAGGCGAAGCGCAACCTCAAGTGCTGCTTTCTTCTAGAGACGATGAAGACGTCGACATGGACACCGCGAAGGATGCGAACAAAACGGCGTCGCAGACGAGCGTGATTGAAGAGAACTCAAAAACGTGTGATGCATGCATACAGAATCCTGGATTAGATTGTACTATGGTATACGAAACAGCTCGGACACAGGCTACAGTTTGGATACACGTAACGTTTGGCAAATAGGTTACACAAAATACACTGCATTCATTCTGGTAGCAGAGTACAGTTTGGTAGGTGGGTACACATTGGTAACATATATCGCGCCCGCCTGACTGGAGTTAAAACTAGAGTGACCAATTGTAGAGACCGGTTAAGATACACATCGGTAGCAGGGTACACAGTGACTACACGATACGCTTTAGGACTTACAAAACACGGTGTGTTGTCAAAATAACGTTAACTAACAAAGTAACGGCCCCGAAATCGAATTATTTTTAACTACGGCCCCGAAAACGGATTTCCTCTAACTTTCAAGACCCAATGTGGACTTTAGTCTCTAGGTACCGGCAGAAAATCTACAGGCCAGGTTGTATTTTTAGGTTTAGGAACAGGTTGATAACAGTTGGCAGGTTGCCAACCAAGTTGCAACGGACAACAGTTTGATCAGGTTGCTTATCCTATCGCTGCACTAAAATACGATTGTTGTCCGCCTCCCATTGCTTACTTCGGATTTGGCGCGCTGAAACGAACGTCGGTGGAGAGCGGGTACTGCTCAGCAGGCATTCCGATGATATTATTGGAATGATATTGATGGCACATGCAGAAATAAGTTATTGTTTCTAGAAAGATATTACAAGGAATAAATTATTGGCTGCAAATGAAGTGTATTGAATGAGTATCAATTTCACTACAGCTACAGGATCCTACGCATTACTCGACGCGCGCCACGGTTCCCAGTAGTCAAAAGAGAAAGTTTGGTGCATGTTTGAGAGAGTGGTTGACAATTTTGAAGATTTGACTGGTAATATCGCTTTTGCAAGACAAAACAAAGCAACTTTTACGAAAATAAAGTACTTTGTTGAATGTGCAAAATAACTTACTGGCAGAAAGCTGCTAATACGAAAATACTTTTGTTAGTTCGTTTAGTGCAGGGATTATGCCAGCCATGACCAACTAGCAGCAGCAGCAGCAGTAGTGAGCAGGCTAACTACGTTCATAACGACCAATCGGCTTACAGTAATGAGGATGGCAATGCATAACGAAGTGCAGGCTTACCCATTCCGGCATAACGACAATGTTGGTGACAATCAAGCGGATTATAACGCAGAAGGCGATGTTCACCGAACATCAAGTGGCTTCATACAGCACAACTATGCAGCAGCAGTCCAAGCAAGTTAGAGTAGCTTAGACCAGAACAGCTCATTTTGCAATTAGCAATACACTCGGCAACAACTTACCCGAAGCTTTGCCAGCTCCCCAGCGTGTCTTCGGCTACCTGCAGACACAACAAAGAATTATTTAGCAGTCACCTGCAAGCAAGACAATTACCAAGACCAGAGTCGGGCCCCGGACAATACAACACGGTATTGTACTGCAAGGCCTCGCATCCAATAATTATAACGGCAATATGATGAACAACAATAATAATAACGGGGTCATTATCAATATATTGTATCCATATACAACCTTACATTCCTCTAGTCGGTGGCGATAAGCGATGTCGCGTTTCACAAGTCGCGGTCCACGCGAACAAATGCCAGCATTTCATAGTTCGCCGGTAGCATGCACGAACGCCGAGGTGTCAGAACGAGCTTGCATTGAAAAAAAAACTCGTTCAACCGTGTTCGAAGTGGGTGGCACCACCTTTACCAGCTCGTGGAAGCTCACAGCCGCAGACCCCACAGCTCGCATCTGCTTCCCTCCTCGTAGAATCTCACTGGCGTAGTCGCTCGTCGAGCGCTCCTTTCTCTTAGCGCTTGTAGCGGCTGGCTCCACTACAAACGCTGCACCGCACGCAATTCAGACGCAGTAAGCTTCGTATTGTTGCAAATCTTGACTAACGCCGCCTCGAATGCCGGCGCGTGAACGATTTTCGCAGTCGGACGAAGATGGCTCACCATAACCGGGTAGTCGTAGGCCACCTTGTCAAACAAAACGCGCACGTCGGCCATGCTGTTGTTCTCACGTTGGAGTGTCTTGCAGATGCTATCAAGTTTCTTGATCTAGCACGTCGAAAAGCTTCTTGCGGGCCGTACCTTTTGAGATGAATTCTTCAACAGCATCGACCTGTCGAATAGAATCTCGAATTTTCTTGTAGCGGTACACCATCTCGAACGTCGAAGACCAACGGGTAATATCTTGTTTGACAGGTTTCAGGTCGGTGAATTCTGCTAGTTCCGCCGCATTGTTGACATGGCGTAGCTGCAGCATGAGGCTGTTAACCGCAGCGAGATCAGACTCGTAAGCGGCTAAGTAGCGGTTCCCGCAAGGTTGTACCGGTGACTAGCGCGACCAACCAGTGGCAACTCTAACAGCGTAGCGATTCGCTGATTGGTCGCGCAATTGTCATCTACCAGAAATGCCACCATGGAGATGTAATTGGTATACAGCGCCAGCACCCGCTTGAACGGCTTGATTCGTACTTCTGCATTTTGGCTACCGAAATCGAAATCGACAGCAGTCACTCACGATGCTTGCCGCCTACGTAGCAAACACCGTATGAACCGACGTAGTGCACGGTACCATGCGTCCGGCCGTCCCGCATGACGCCAAGCAGCGCCCCCAACTTTTTCACGATCAGCACGCCAACGCTCTCGGAGCACCTGTGCATGTCCAGCTTCAACGTCTTTGACGAAACGGGTTTCCAGGACGACATGGACCTTGTGAATGGGTTGTCGACCTCGGAGACGGGCATCCTTCTTTCCACGACCCACACAAGCCACTGGTAGCGATGCTGAGTCGCCTCTGAGGCAAACCCTAAGCTGGAGAGAGGGGTGGCCGTAAACACAGAGCGTCGTACGTCTCTTCAAAGCGGGGTGCTTCAGGTTGAGGTGAGACAGCAGGTTTGAGTAGCCGGTCCCAGCTTGCTGCTTGCGGCAAGCACCGCACAGCTGACAGCGGAAGTTGCCTTGACCTTTGTCTTCGAAGAAGAATTCGCAGATTTCACGGTTCGGAGCCACCCTGCCGAAATTGAAAGTGAGACTTGAAAGTGAGACAACGTTATGTTGCTGCAGCTCCGTGCTCGTGCCCTCCAGTCGTTAGAATGACTGGTCCAAGCGAATCGATGCACAAACTGGCTCTAAACCCGCATTGTATTGATAATATTGGGACAATAGCATATTTTATTAACTTTTGTTCGATCCAAAAATAAATAATTGTAGCCGGACAATACAGTACCGACATTTACTAGTTATAAGGGCATACCCAAATTCATCTCGGGATAGGTTTATGCTGCTGTCTTTATCTCAGTCAAAGTCAACAACGTTACAACAGGTTTTCTTGTCTTTTTATTGGTCAAAAGTATCACAATCTATTGAACAACGCCACAACAGATCAGACATTCTTGTATTCTTATTGGTCAATTGCTTTGCCCTTATGACAAGTAGTGTCCTTATGACTAGTAAATGTCGGTAATTACGGGATTGATATTATTTTTCCGAGACCTGAGCCTGCCAGTTGATATAATTGGGACAATAGCATATTTAATTGACTCTTGTTCGATCCAAAAATCAGTGGTTATAAATAGTACAGACTTTATATTTTATGGTGCAGATTAATCCTTAGTGTCGAATGCTACTGGACGCCTAGAAATGAGGAGTACTTAGTACATGAATCGCAAACGTGTTTATAAGTGGACGTGATTCAATCGAGTGGACACCTAGAAATAAGGAGTACTTAGTACATGAATCACAAAGGTGTTTATAAGTGGACGTGATTCAATCGAAGCGGTTGGTTCGGTCAGTTCTTCACTTCAAAAATTGCGAAGTCAAGAACTGGCTGAACCAACCGATTCGCTAATAGCACGGGAAAAAGCACTGGAATGCTCTCAAGACAGATGCTTAGCCGTGACTAATTAGGTTCATATGCGGCTTTCTTCTTTTTTTATCCACAACATTCATATAAAAGAACTCAAACTCGCTCGGAATTCCTCGTTACAAATCTTACATCGACTGACGAACTCGCCCCTTTGAAATGTACTCAATGGCGATCAAATTAAGCTTTTCATTATCAACACAGACTGAAATACTGAGTGCGTGTACGAGTACGGTGGATAAGGCAAAACTAACAATTTATATAGGTGATTTAGGCAGCCAAAGAATGATATCGTTTGCTAGAATATACTCCCTTCTCTACCTTTCTAGATGCCATAATTCCATGACCAGTCTTAAGTAAAGTGCGTGTCTAAATGAAGCAATCCTCGACTACCTCTATAGTTTGATCATCGGAAGATTGTCCAGACCGCACCGACAGAACCATAAGCTCGCTGCGGCGCCGCTTGCGAGAAATATTTCGTACTTAGCGTTGTTTTAGGACAAATAGGATATTTGAGGACTCGTTTTGGACGTATTGTCATCTTCCAGTTACTATTATAGAAGCTTTCATCAAAGGGAGCCGGGATATACAGTAAGTAATAGACAAGTTTTGTTATAAAAAAAGAGCTCCGCGATGGTGAGTATTTACAATACAGCTTCTTCACGAAGACGCCCTAACACGTGTAGAAGCGTAAGTGACGGGTCAGTAATTTTGTATATTTTTTATCATGTCTGTGAACAATTGCCGGAGCTTTTCTAGTGTCTACACAAGCGCCTAGCTAATCTGATAAATGGTGGTCTTCTAGTCTGTCTTACTTTGTTTCCTTATATTTGTATTTAGAAAAATATGGTAGTTCTACAAATTCGACCACTAGTAGCTGATGAAGAAGTGTGCAAATTCGGTCATGAGCCATACTGACCCTGATCCGTTTTGCAATTGATTTTTATTCTTTTGCTGCGAAATTGGTTGAGAACTGTCTTCAACTTGATGGAGAATGGTCTGGTCGCTGAATTGACAAGCGGAGACGAATAATTCGCAGTTCTCAGCTTGCGCCAAAGTGTTAAGACGTTACCGTGGTCGAAACTTTTTTTACGTGGGAGGGGCAAGCGCTCCATCTTTAGTGAATACTTCATGGATTCACACATTTGCCGGTTGCCGACACAGCTTCTGTGGAACCAGATAGAATCATTTAGGAAATTGTACTCGAAGAAAGAATACTTATCTTATCATAGCGCTGGTTTATCCATTGAATTCAGGCACAAATTGTCCAGTACTTATTGATGTGGCGATTGATAGTTGATATAGGCACCCGGAAAATTTTCCGCTTGCTTCGTACGGCGGAACGTGGTAGTTTTCATAATATCTCGATAAATGGGCAGTATTGACCTTTCCGCAACATTCAAAAGGTTCCTCTACAAGTGGGGAGCTTGTGCCAACCGTTGACCTCGTCATCTCCGGTTACCATGAAGCATCAAAGTCTTCGTGAGAAATAAGAGCGTGGCCATGGCGGACTCATTGACGTCTACTTCGCACCCGCTTAAGTCCTTGTTGGCGTTCTTCTTCTGTCATTCGAGATCGTCGACCAGCATGTCGTTGCCGGTCTAGCTCACGTTGAGCTCCCCGTTGTTGGTCCGGCAGCACGCCTCGGGGTACAGCGCGAGCCGTAGTATTTACCTCCCGCTCGCAATCGCGGTCTTCCTGGCTCAAACTTGCACGTCTTTCGTGTTGGCGAATTCTATCTTGCTCTCGTCGTTCATCGAGCTACTCCTGGTGCAGTCGAGCTCTTCGGGTACGTTTCCGCTCAGTGCATTTCTTCCTCGCACGATCACGCCGTGAGAGTGTCATGTTAGCTCGTCGCGTCCGAGCTCGTTCGGCAACCCTGGCACGCTCGCGATCTACCTTAGAGAGCGTCCGGTTAGCCCGTCTGTCGCGAGCCCGCTGTGCAGACAAGACCGGCACGTCTTCCTGGATTAGAATTTGTGGTACGACTGGCGCTGTGAAGACAGCCACGTCTGTAGCCCCTGCTTGATACGCCGCTTCCATTTCAGCCGCAAACCGCCGCTGATGTATCAAAGGATCAGACTCTGTTGTCCTCTTCTCACGCGCTTCAGTACCTGCCACGCGAGCTTCCGCAGCTGCTATGGCATCCTGCTGCACGCTGAGGGCCTTCACGTCTTTGGTCAAGTCGTAACGCTTCTTCCTTCACTTAGTTTGATGTCTTTTTCGCGCGTCCTTGTCATCTTGCGCCGGGGTCGAGTTAATACGTTCGTTCTTGCGAAAGGCCTCCTCGAGCTCCTCGCGCGTCCTCTTCCGTTTAGTCCGAGCCATCGTTCTGCGAACACGAAAACGTGGCGCGTTAGACAATGCCTAAGTACGCCGCGCGTAGCAGTAAGTTTTCATAAAGTAGTTTCTTGGACGTCTGCGTGCTACCCGGGATTGCTTGCCCCCATCAAGGTTATCTCCGATCACTTATCTCACAGTCACGGACCGTGAGGCCCGGAGCGGTTTTTAGTTGCAAATAGTGCAGTCGAATTTTCAGGGTGGCCCCCGGGTAGCACTGTACCTTGAGGTACGATATCCTTTTGCCATAAAGGCGACTGTTAATTGCAAAGGCTGGTTATTGGTAGGCTATTACAGCCCCATCCACATTTTGTTGGTTATAATTGGCCAATTACAATAAGTACCGACCAATTATGGTACCAACATGCACGCACGCAATGTGCGCACCCATCAATACCCATTAGCGATCGGTTCAACTGATTCGCTGCCAGGTTTGTGGTCAATGGACCAGGTTGCCAAATGTGCTCTCGCGCAGAGTGGGCGGTGGTATAAAGCCCCGAGATCCCAAAAGGTTCTGGGACTAAATCCCTTTAGTACGGCTACCTACTTGCAGGATAAATCCCGTAAGTTATCGGCTACCTCCTCAGCAGCTCCACGAACCTCGGATTATCTATGTGTATAGATCTTGGCGTCTACTAATGCGTACCTTGCGTAACGTGGCCCTCCGCGGTTGAAAATGGGGACAAACTGAAATTTGCACGGCGCACTTAAGTACGATATGTGAGCCACACACAATAATAGTTTTTAGCCAATTGGGGACGTCTTTGCTGCACTCGGCAGCCAGTAGAACGCCTGTATTTTTGCGTTACAATTATTAACCCTACCCTGTGACGGCCAAACAGACAGACACCGTACTGCGGTTGAGTTTTAAGACTAGCTGGCCGCCGCCGCTTCGCGACGAAGGTGGCATGGTTTGTTGGAGGAAATGTGTTCGCAGATCCGAGTGCTTCGTGGCATCGCGTGCATCGTGGTGGTCGCGGGCTTCGATGTTTCGTGTAAACTTGTGTATCCGCCTGCGCCGTGGTTTTACGTGCTTGATATACTTTTCTATTCTATATTACCACGCTGTTCGTTACGCTGCCGTGAAAGCGTACTCATCCGGTAGTTCCGCGCTGCTCGTTGCGCACTATGCTCTGTCGTGCTCTTTTTTGGCACCGTGGCCCCTTCTTATTCGTGGCTATGTGCTCTTTCGTGGTTACTTACTATTCCGCGTTTCCATACGTTTACCTGCTTTTGTGGTCCGTGACCTTCCGCGGTTCATGTCCTCCCGGCGCCCGCGCCCTCTGTCTTAGCTCCGTGAGTCACAGTGATTCCGTAATTTCACCGTGTGGTGCCGTCGTCAGTGGTATCGTGTTCTACCCTTGGTATCGTGCTCCGTGGCCCGCTAATTTTGAGCCCATGTTCTACCTTGGCTGCATGTAGTCTCGTGGTATCGTCGTCGCGTGCTCTTCCATGATCTGTGGTCCTCATTGGTTTAGCCTCTGCCGTGGTTTCGCGTCCTCCCGTGGTTTCGCGTCAATCCGTGGCTTCGTGTGATTTTGTGGCTTCGTGTCCTTCCATGCTTCGTGTCTTTTCGTGCTACGTGTCTTTTCGTGCTACGTGTCATTCCGTGGTTCCGCGTCCCTCTGTGCGTTATCTGTGCGTTTCATGTATGTTACATACAGCGGTGATAAGCTCGCACGTTCTCCTAAGTTTGAACACGATGCGTGCAAGTACAAATCGATTATGACCAATGGGAATATGTTTATTCTAGCAAATCCGTGCTTCCCTTGATTACGGGGACACGCGTGCCAAATTTCACATTCGTAGTTGTATTATTTTTAGAATAATTAAATTATTAAAGCCCAGTTATTAATTAAAGGTTTTCTATATTAAGAAAAAGAAATATAGAAAAAAGTATACACTACCAATGATATCACTAAAACCAAGAACTAAAAATTATTAAGCACTACTAAAAATATTTATTAATTACTTGCATTTACTTTTAAGTTGGCGCGGCGAAAGCCAGGCGGACTTTGCGTCCGTTCCTGCTGCCAGGAACCGGACGATAGGCGCGATAGCTTCATCGTCTCGATACGCCAAGCGTATCCGATCATAAGGTCCGTTGTCACTCGCGTGATGTGGGCCAACTCATAGTCCGGACGCCGAGACTGGGTGTCGGTAAGCACGTTGAGCTTACTCGGGTTATATATATATTCAACGCGGAAGTTGTACTCCGCGAAGAAGGACAGCCACCTCTCCATCCGTTGGGAGAGGTGAGGCGAATTGGTCGCCGTCCTAAAGGATGCATGCGTGGTCTGTGTAGATCACAAAGGGCCTTGAGCCCAGAAGATGTACCCGAAACTTCACGAGGGTATACTTCATGGCAAGGAGCTCCTTGTCGTGAACTGGATAGTTCCGTTCGGCGGCCATAAGCTGCCTGGACTGGAACGAGATGACTCGTTCATGCCCGTCTGCATCGTTCTGCAGCAATGCACAACCGATCTCATAATCGGAAGCATCGCAGGCGACGCTGAACGTCTTCGTCTCGTCCGGCAGGGCCAGGACCGGCGCCTCTTGAAGACTGGCCTTGACGCTGGCAAAGGCGTCCTGGTGACTCTGCTCCCAGCGCCAGTCGACGTCCTTCTTCAGGAGGTCCGACAAGGGTTTTGCGAGACCCGCGTACCCTGTGCTGTACTTGTGGAGGTAGTTAACCAAGCCCAACCACTTACAGAAATTATTTTGGCATCGAGGCGTCGGCCAGGCTGCAATGATCTTGTCTGGGTCAGCCCGAACACCCACATTGCTGACGAAGCAACCGAATACCTTGATCTCTGGTGGCGCGAAGACGTACGTGTCGATGTTGGCGTAGAGCTCGTTCGCTCTCATCGCGTCCAACACTCGACGTAGGTGCCCCAGATGCACCTCCATGGCCGTCTTGCCTCCCTTGGTACGGCTATGGACAAAGATGTCGTCGAAGTACGTCTGTACGAAGGCGCGCAGCGGCCGGAACAGCTGCGTAACCAAGCGATTGAATGTCGCTGGGGCGTTAGACAAGCCCTGCGGCATGATGAGCCACTCCCAAACCATGCCGCTTGGAGTGCTCACCGCGGTGAGCGGGATGTCGCTCTCGCGCATCAGGATCTGGGAGTATCCGTCTACCAAATCCAGCGCACTGTACAGTACGCACCTGGTCATGTTGCTCAACAACACATCGTTTCGTGGGGTTGGTGTCTGGGCCGGCACCGTCGCGTTGTTTAGCTTGTTATAAGCGTGAACCACACGCCACTTCCCGTTCGGATTTCAAACACAGAAGGTCGGCATCGATTGCGGGGACTTCAACTCCCGCACCATGTCCGTCTTCGCTTTCGCAGCGAAAAAGGCATCAATCACCACGCACTGTTCGCGAGGGAGAGACCACTGCTTCGTGACACAGTATTTTGTGCCAGGCACGCGATCAATCTCGTGTCGTACTCTACGATCTGGTGGGAGTTGGGTCGGTGGGTTCTTTGTCACCACGACCGCATACTCCGACACCAAAGGATACACCGGATCCTTGGGGTTCTTAAGAATTTCAAAGCCCAAGCGCGATTGGCGCTGCTTACTCCAACTCCTCGAGGACGTCTTCGTCCAAAACAGAGGAGGAGAACAATTCTTTCTGAGATGTCTCTTGTTTGATGAGTACCATATCAGCAATCTCTCCAGCCTTGAGGTTGGCCAGGAAAGACTCTGCCGTCATTTCCTCGAGGTTCAGTATCTCTGCAACCTCTGGCAACGGTTCCAAGTCGACGCCAGATGCCTTGACGGGTAAATCGGTCTCGCCATCAAAGATGTAATAACACTCTTCCACTGACGGTGTCGAAGGAGCCCGGGCCCTGGACTCCGAGTCGTTGTGCACGACTCCAGTCTGAACATGGTTCAGACTTGATTTGCGGCGGCGGCGTCGTCGACGGCGACCGTGACGTGGTACTTCGTTACCCACGTCTGGGGATGTCGTGATTCGGACATCTGAGGCACTCGAGGCCTCGTGTGGAACTATGTTACGCGCACAGGAAGCGCACCTCGCGTCTTCCTCTTCAGTTATGGTCTGGGCGACCTCGTGTGGAACTATGTTACCCACACAGGGAGCGCGACCCGCGTCTTCCTCTTCAGTTAAGGTCTGGGCGACCGTTTGTGGACCTATGTTACCCACTCGACCGACGCCTGTCTGCGGCGCCACCTTCGAAGCTTCCTCGGAGTCGTCATATACGTCGACGACCTCCAGGCATCCGCCGGATGCTTCGGTACCTCGGCGGCCCTTGCGGGCGCCCCAGGTCCTGACAGAGGTGGGAACATGACTTACCAATGCTCTGTCGGTCACGGCAGGGCGGCTGGCACCAATTGCCTTGCCTTGCCAGTCGATCCACGGCTCGTGTTTCTCGAGCCAGGGCAAGACCAGGATCAAATTGTAGGGATCCATGTCGAGAACAGTAAACTGTTCTGGGTTGTCGAAGTTCTCGAACTTGACAGCCAGGTCCATTTGGATGTTGGGGGCAGTGACCACCTTCCCGTCGGCCAGTCGCACTGACACTGCCCCGTTGCTTTTGCTTTCTCTCAAAGCATCGGCCAACTTGTTGCTGTTACGAGCAACCGTCCGGCGGCGTGCGAAGTTCTTCGACGCCCCAAAGTCGATCAAGATTCTAAAGGGATAATCGTATCCCCGTACACGTCCGTGTACTACAAGCAGTCCATCGCTGCGCTTCGCCGATTCGAGATTGCGTAGACTCTCAGGGGCTAAGTCCCCGTGGTACGCACCACCTGCGTACAGCTCACGAAGACTTAGATCTTCCCCAGTAGGGCGCCCCGCCCCTACTGGTTTCCGGCGTTCCGCTGGCCTCGGGAACGTGGCTTCTGCCAGCTACCCTTGAGAACAGGTTTGGGGTTGAACCACCTGCGGTGTCTCTCCGCAGGGCAGCTTCCCGCAGCCAAAACAGCGAATGTCGCGCTGTTCGGCGGAACCGAGTTCCATGGCGACTGGTCCGCTGGAACTTGCCCGACTGGGGTTCAGCGATGAACTCCCTGGCCACGCTGAGGCCGGCGTACGCACCTGGTGGTGGCTGTACTCTTCTTGAAGGGCCACTTGAATCGCCTCTTCGACGGTGCTTGTGCACCCGGAACAGCTGAGTGCGCGCCGGGCCCACTCGAAGGCCGTCCATGAACGCTGTCACCTTGATGTGTTCATGGAGTGGGTTATCCATTAAGGATGCCGTAAGCTCCCGCATCTCGTGGATGTACTCGATCAGCTCGTGATTTCCTTGTTTGCATGAGAGGAGGCGCGAGCGCTGGTGATACTCGTAGTTCGCCGGGAGGAACGCGGCTCGAAGCTGTTCGCACAGCTGAGCCCAGGATGTGAAACATCCAGGCGAGGTCGCTTCACGCTTGTACGCCCAACCCTTGGCACGACCGCTAAGGTTGGAGAGCGCAAAAGCAACGCGGGTTGCTCGGTCGAGATCAGAGCCGCGTCCATCGCGAGCTTCACCTCTCGAACCCAGAAGTGAAGGTTCTCACCTTGCTTCCCTTCGTACGGTTTCGCTATTAGCCGCAATGGCTTCGGATGAGGCAGCTTCCCTTCAGCCGCCGGTGCCTGCAGGTTTCCCCGCACGTGCGTGATGAGCCCTTGCTCATAAGTGTCAAACGCATTCGACCTGCTCGGCCGGTGTTGACGCCACCAGGCTTCCATCCCGAAGATGCCTGCCATCTTCCGAACATACTCGAACTGCGAGTCGTTCAGGTGAGGGAAGTTGTTCCGGTTCATGATGACAGAACCTCAGAGGTTCAGGTGGTCTACCCCCGTTGGCGTGCTTTGACTACAAGTGCTACCAAGTGTGACGGGGTCACACAGCACTTGCGTTTGAGGAAGTAAGAGCTTCCGAGAGTATACGAACTCTAAGTGAACGGCTGTTCACGTGTCCCTGGTCTGAGGGGCCGACGTAACCAGTTAAAGGTACGTTTAGGACTGAATGTATTAATAGGGAAGGATAAGCTTGAGTTAATACAAACTACTAGCCGAGAGCCACCGCTTCGCGGCGGAAGCGTATGGTTGTTACTTACCGTGTTGCGCCGCGCCTCAGTTCCGCTCGCCACGGGCTCGCTGCACTACTCGCTTGTTAGTTTGGTAAGTTGTGTCTGGGGCGGGCCCTTCGGACCCGCAAGATCGCACCAGGTGCCGGCTCGGGCCGCCTCACTGCGCTCGGCAGCAAAAAATTATTTTAGCCAATCGGAGCCGCCTTCGCTCCGGTCGGCAGCCAATGAAAATTCTCAAAGTCTGAGCGCTAAGTGTGACGGACGGACACCATACTACAGTTGATATTTTAGATGTTTTAAATTAGATGAATCACCTATAGTGAAGCTATGTAATTATCCAATGGTTGGCTCCTAATTCACTGGTACCATGTACCAGTCCTTCGGAAGAGTGACCAGTCACTCTTCATGTAACTTGGGTACACTTTGGCCGGTACCCCGTTACTTCCGAGGATTCACGAAGACTGCTGAGCAAGCCTCCTAGGAGCCCGAACGAGAGCCGAGCTCCCGGGTTCTTCGGGGGGGCCCGGAATTCAGGCTAGACGGGCTCTCCCTCCTGTGTTAAATAGGTTAAAGAAAAGAAGCCCGTGTTATGGTCGGGAGCCCTGTTGATTAAGGTGCGTGTGATTTGTTTGAATATCTAGGTTCTAGTCGCAGATTTCCAGCAAAGCGGGAGGTAAAGGTTCTAACAAGATCTCAGGCCCGCGCCGCAGCTCAAGAACAACCGGACATAATGGAGGGGGTTGTTACCGAGGTACACGATGAAGAGCTCCTTGCTGTCGTCCCTGCACCTGTCGCAGTGCGGAATGTCCGCCTAGAGTCTCAAGTCTTGAGAATCGTCGACAACTTCTGGAGCGAAACCCAAAGACTTGACTACAATGCTGCAGAGCAATCAAGTTCAACAAGCGAAAGAATACCACGCCGCCTTGACTGCCATCCACCACGATGCTCGAAGCAGTACGGCTGAGCTGGTAGCACACCAACAGTGGAAAGGTCAGTTACGAAAGGCCCTGGAAGACACCAAATTAGCTCTACAACAAGAACTGCAAGCTGTTTGCAATGCCCAGGTAGTTGGCTGTGAATCTTTGCGTTTATTTAACCAGGAGCAGCTGCAATCTGCGAGGGGAGCCGCGCATCGTGAAGCATTGAAGATGAAGAGTACGATAACAGCTTAAGCTGCGAAAATAGAGCAGTTGGAGAGAGAAATGAGTGTGGTAATCACAAATGCTCATAGCGCGCTGGTGCAGAGGATAAATAATGTGCTTTTGCAACCACAGGCCGCCATTGACGTAAAAGGCCAAATGGAGGAAATGTGGGGTGCAATGCAGGAGAAGATCGGTATGAAGTTCCAGCAGATGACTACCGAGTATTGTGGAGAACTGTATTGCGAAGTCGGAGGAGCGTGGTGGTGTTACCACCGGTAGGTTGACGCTTCGGCGGGTTCAAAAGCTGGTGTCTGAGTACGTGGCTAACCAGGAAGAGAAGATGGAGAATAAAGTCAAACATCTTGTACAGAGCGCACACTCACAGCTTAGCAACGACATGACGAACAGCATCGAAAAGCTAGAAAATAAGATGCGTGAACCCGTACGCCAGCAGCTGGAGGATGAATCAGCAGCAACAGACGTACGCATGGAAAACCGAATCCGCGACATGCTGCAAAAATCCCACGAAGAACGATTAATTGAGTCGCGTCGTCAAATGAAGGCAACTCACGCAGTTGAAGAGAAACTTGAGCGTGCCCGCGTTGAACTCAGCACAGCAGTTCGAGAAATGAAGGCACGCCTGGATGGACTCGAGAAAAAGGTGGATAAGAAGGCATCTATCATTAATGTGCCGCAGAGACGTCGTATTGCGCGCGGGAAGAATATAACCCCGTCATTGTAAGGCACATGAATGACCTGGCGAAGAAAATAAGCGTTCTTAAGATGAGCGAGTGGATCGTATGGAGCAGTATGTTCAAGCAGAAATACGTCGGGTTCTCCAGGTTGCGCCAAGTCTTAACGCCACAATACCCCCAGTTGAAGCAGATCCTGTACAGTCCCGACCCCAGCAAGAACATGTTCTGGTGCCGTATAATTCTACCAAGGTCAAACGCGCAATTGACCAAGCGCAGAAAGCTGCCAAGCGTCGATCAGAGCTGGCCGCTCGCCGATATGATGCTCTTCACAAGAACGAGACGAGTGGTAGCTGATCACGACACCGATCGCTATACCTTAGTACGGTTGTTATATATTTTAAATACATTTCGTGACCAAGCTATGACGTCGAGAGGCTTACCTATTACCACGACAACCACATTTTTTTATTATTGCTTTCTGACACGACTCGGTCATGCCAGTGACACCGGCGACAAACTTCTACATTAATAACTTCCATAATACTGTAGGCCTACGGCAGACCTACCATTAACCGGGGGTATCACCCTGCCCGGTAACAACACTTACTGATACGATGAACGCTTTGCCGCCTCGGCAATGTCGCCGACGATGACACCTTTCACTCCAGTCCAGACACGACAGCCTCGCCTTCGATGAAGATGCCGGCGACGACGGCTCCGTGTCCCGTGGTCTCTCGTCCGACACGGGGAAACGTCCTATCTGAAACGCCCTTCCTTTTTGACGACAGCACCGGTGGGCACGACACCTTCCCCAGTGACTTCCTTTCAAGACACGACTGAGATGCCTTCATCCATGACACCGGCTATGACTCCGTGTCCTGGTGCATCGCTTTCGGGCAAGTCCGACATTTCCTCTTTGACGATGCTGGCGACGACGACACTTGCCCAGTGACTCCCTCTCCAAACACGACGGAATCGTTCGACCACGACCTCGAATTTGTCGACGCGGCGCCTTTGCTTTCGGGCAAGAAATTACAATTACCATCTCGCTCACCCATGAGCGTTCAGTATACCGTACACCAGCATCACCGAGAGTGTGAAACTAGCAAAACCGAAATCTTGGCTTTGTAATGACGCCGCTAATACGGTCGGTTTTGGTCGCAAGGGCTGTATCAACCCGTCCGGCCACTGGTGCAACCTCAATGGCTGGTGTGGCCTGAGTCAAACGGCAGTAATTGTGGCTGCTCCGACAACCAGATCATCTACTTCACCGGAACGTCCGGTGTTAGCATCCGAGCGGGCACTTCGAACTCCTGGCAGGGGTAGCTTCTAATAAGCACAGCTGATAACTAGACCACCAGATTTTTTCATACTTGAAGAACCCTACGAGCCTGGCGATGGCTGTTGGCAGTGCCAATGTGGCATCCAACCATATCCAGCGAGGATGCTTGTTCGGGATCCTCACCGAGGAGTATAGCGAGCATCCAATCAATATAGCCCTTGAGCCACACCAATATTTCTAAATCTCCCACAAAATAATGAGCGTCGGAACGTACGTGTCCAGTGCGTTCACTGACAACATCACCCCGTCCACAACACCCAAGTATCAGTGTGCTTGACGACGAATCCAGCGTCTTCATATCGACCAACATTTGTGCCATCGAACTGTCTTGCACCGCGAATGGCTCTCGATTCCCGTGTGGCCTCTCTACATTATCCGTGCTTCGTTCACTCTTTCTGCACTAGCTATTCAATACGACGACTCTGGAGTTCCAAAGCACAGCACAGCCACGTACAGCACGGAACTGCAGGTGATCGTGGCTCTCCATCGACGCTGAGGCGCCAAACCGGAGGCCATTCCGACATTGCGGGCCACAAGTTGTTCCATGAACAGGAATATCACGGGCTGGGCGGTGTTAACGGCTTAGACGACACCGGAGAAACGAGTGCTGAGCCAAAAGGGACGCGCACCTGAAGAGTTATCACGGCAATGGACACTGAATGAACGTTCGATTCAAAACTGTGTACAAACGGCACCCCTCGTTAATACCCGCGCCCAACTTGGGATTTCTCGCCGCCGTGTGGAATACCTTTAGGATAGGCGGCGCTTCAGGTCACGAACGTGTTGTCACTCGTCGAGTACAGGACGGAAAGGTAGATATATCGTTGCAATAGTAGCATCACATCTCTGCGTCCTCTTCTTCAACGCTCGCTTGAGAAAATAAGCCGAGTATCATGTCATCTTCGTCATCACGTGGTGTAGCCTCCATTACGTAGCTTACGCACTGCGGAATGTGAGCTTGCAGTTCATCGTCCGGGATTGATTCGCACTGTGCAATGTCCACAAGTCTTCGTTTCGATTGAGAAAAGCACACGTCAACGTTTTCGTCTGAAAGGCTAGCACGTTGCGATGTCACCAACTCTCCACTAAAGTATCTCTCGATCTGGGCAGATGATGAGGGTAAGGCAAATAAAACCTTCACCACTCTCGGCAATATATACTGTAGTTACCACTGTGCTCCATTCGCATCCAGAAATCAAGCACGCTCTCATTGGCTCTCATCTCGGTCTGATCTATCTCCCAGTTGCGAAGCTCCTGGCTAACTCGATCAGGTTGAATAGGAAGTGGACGTTGAGTAGCACGGATTTCAAACCGTGCTCGAATACCGCTGATGGGTGCTGAATCCTCTTCGATAGAATGCTGATGCTGCACCATATTACTTCCAGCAGGGTCTACTACCTTCCCCATTAACGTGCGAAGCCTCGTCTTGACTGCCTCATTTAAGGAGCTAATGAACACCGTCATTGCATCGTCCGACATATCTTTTTCCTTGTACAACAATTTTACAACCGCGTTGAGGGCTTTCTCCGGGGTTTTGAACTCAAGGTGCAGCCTCTGCTGCATTTCGAAAACAAAAGCTCCTTCATCGAGGTAATCCTCACTTGTGTAGCGGCAGAAAAACGCGAATCAAATGCACTGCGCAATAACCGCCTAGTTTGTGCCGCAATCTCTGTCAGGTCGTCCACTGCAATCCACTTGAGAGAATCGGGTTTCGATCGATAATCTAGCAAAGCCTCCTCCAAATTCAATGTGTCAAGACGTATCTGATACAGCTCCATGAGCACTTCTACTTGGTTTGGACGCCCGGCCTGACAGAGTCTCGTAAGCCTAGAGACTGGTTCCAGCAGCGATAAAATTTGCTCGAGATCCCCACGATGGTTTTTCAGTCTGAAAGATGGGGGAGAAACACGCTGTCGGCGAGTGAGGTGGGCGCGTTCGTCGTACCAGTCGACAAGTGCACCCCACTTCTCTAATATTCGACGGAAGGTGCCAGTAATGCTCAGAAACCGATTTGCCGCGTAACTTAGTAGCTGAGTAGTAGACGTGTTTGTCTGCGTTCGGCAAAGTGCAGCAAATAGATGTCCGGTTTTTTCAATAGACTGGACGTCAAAAATTGTTCTCTTTATCCGGGCAATCAGCTCCGTCATGCCTGGGTTGTGGTATCGCTGAGCATCTCCATTCATTTCGCATGCGTCTTTGGTGGCAGCATGTGCCATGTGCGCCATGCACCGTTCACATTTTAGTTCCAGCACATTTTTTTAGCAAGTTTTTGACATCAGCGCCACCGTCGCTCGTTGCGCCGAAGAAATCACTCGGAGTCAACCCAAAATCGCCAAGTAGCTGAATCGTACAAGTTTTGTAAGGACCTTGGATCCCCATCTCACGGTCTCTATAACTTGGCGAAAATCTGCGCATCCGAGAAGAATAGAGCGAAACTCCCAGTTAGAGTCAATGAAATAATCACGAAGGGCCATGTGCTTCTTGTGGGTAGCTTAGCACGTCCAGAAATCACCCATGATGACGAAGTTGCCGAACGATCCCAGCTTGCTGTCCCCCAACACGCTCATAATCTCTATTTGCGTGGACGAATAGAACTCGATAATCGCTCGTGTGACCTTGGCTGTGTTTATAATGATCTGCACATCATCTCTCTTCAGCAGGGCTTCGATGATACGGGATTCTCGGTACTCTCCAAATCTAAAAGGGAGGTTATTATTGATAATTCGTAACGTCTCCATAAGTAAGGCAAATCGGCGCGGATTGTTCTTAAACAAGGATGAAGAACGTAAATGCTCGATCTCATCTTCCCGTTTTCGTTTCTCGCCAAGCTGTACTTTCGGTCTCATGGACACGACTCGGTGGGCCACTGCTAGGTGATTCGCCGGTTTATACGTGCGATCACAGGACAGCGTAAAATTTGTTCCGTTTCGCCTGCAGGTTTCGTCAGCAAGGCAAATCCAGTGGCGAATAGGAACCCCACGCTCGACGACCCCAACGCGGACGCCCCATTTGTATATAGGACGTCTCTTTTTCTGTAGGAGGCTTCAGCACAAGCCCTGGCACCTCAGGAAACGCTGCGATTGCGTTTGTCACCGCAGCGGGCGGTTTTATATTTGAAACTTCGGCGTCGAGATATCCATCACTAGCCAAATCACGCGCGCGGTGAGCATCTGACACCGCGGCCGAAGAAGACGCATGTGGTGGCACACGTGCTGCTGCGCTTTGGTCCACCTGACCCGTTGCCGAAACTGAGGCGCGCGACGCACCTCCACTCGACGCAAGGTCTTCCTCGCCATTCTGGCTCATCTGCTCGCGTCTCGAGCATTTAACGGCCGGAGTGGCTTCGTGTGTCTGCATCCGGGGTCGAATTGGTGTTAAGTCGCCTTGCGGTGCTCCACGGGAGGCCACAAACTGTCTTCTGGAGTCTGAAGACAGAGCGTCGCCAGTGTCGACGGCATTCCTTCTTGGGCCTGCCAGCTGCTCGCTTGCGCGCAGCGCGCGTCTCTCTTGGAGGCGTTGGAAGAGGCGTGGCCACATTTTCGACGTGGGGGCCTTCCGGTGCGGATAGTGACGAGTGGAAGGATGCGATTGTAAGCGAGTTGGAGTCGCTCGTCCCAAACAAGACCTGGAAGCTGGTGCCAAGACCAGCAAACCAGCGGCCAATCGGTTGTCACTGGGTTTTCGCATTGAAATGGGACGAGAAGGGGCAAGAAATTCGTCACAAGGCTCGTCTCGTAGCAAACGGGTTCTCGCAGAAGCACGGCATCGACTATGAAGAGACGTACGCGCCAGTGGCTTACCTGAATTCGATCCGTGCCAAGCTCGCGAAGTGCGTTGCTGACGGATTCGAGATCGAGCAGTGTGACGTTAACACGGCATTTCTGTATGGTAATGTCAATGAGGAGATCTGCATGGAATTGCCTGAAGGACTGCGAGAGCTGCTCACTTGGGCTGTGGCAGAAGGTGAAGACGATGTTGTGTGTCGACTGGTACAGATCCTCTACGGGCTCAAGCAAGCGTCTCGAGTGTGGAACGAGACAATCGATAGTCATCTCAAGGACATGGGTTTCAAGCCGGCCGACGCTGATCCGTGTGTTTACACGATAAGTGAAGGTGACGACGAGTGTATAGTGTGTCTCTACGTCGACGACATGCTCATTGCTGCGAAGGACAAGGCAATAATCACTTCGGTGAAGGCTGGAATCGCAGGGAAGTTCAAGATCAAGGACCTCGGACGGGCACGTTTCATTCTAGAGATCAAGATCGACTACGACATAGAGTGCAAGTCTCTACGCATCAGTCAACAAGCGTATACAGAGTCGATCATCAAGAAGTTCGGGCAGGAGGACGCTAAGCCGTGCCTCACTCCCTGCCAGCTTCGGACAGTGTTGAGTCGACAACCTTCTAGAATCTAGATAGCATCCTCGAAAACTCTAACGTAGTTATCCAATCAAATCGCGTAGACGCGAGCCTGCATTACTTGCCACTAGTGCCACAAGAGGCCTAAATAGGAGCCCGAAAGAGAGCCCTGCGTTCGGCTCTGTGCTCTCGGACTTAACTGGATGGAGCCCCACTGTCATCTCGCCCGGGCTCCAAAAGATTTGACGGAGCCGAGTGTTAAAGTAAGGGGATTTGCAGGGGTGTTAGGGCAGCTGAGGACAGCGAGAATGCATGTTCGTGTTGGTAGGAAAAGAGTCTTGGAGGAGAAGCTTGTGTATTGGACTTGTGAAGAACTTGATAAAAGAAGTGAGGACCAGTTATCCAGATCCTCTCATTATAATATCTAGGTTTGTATGGTCAATATAGTGTTTAGTATAATTCACGTATGTCTTTCTTACAGCATTGCTGTGACTTATATATAGCATATCACGTCGGAGATGCATACTTTGACACCGAGGTCCTTGAAGATAAGGGCTCCCCCCCTACCCCTCGGCTCGTAGTAGGCTTGCTGCTGAGCGTCATAATTCGGTGTCAACATGCGCTGCAAATCGACCTCGAATAAAAATAGCCTGAGAATTGACGAGCTATTCTGGGTCAAATACTTACGCCACAGTTGCTCTGCGTTAGTGTCATTCCTCGGTGGCGTCACTATTGATAGCAGGCCAGTAATAGCTAGTGTTTTATTTCTGCTGCTGCTGGCATTCTCTACGTCAACGGCCTGAGAGGTGTTACACTCCTTCTCATTCCCAAACTTTCCAGCGCTCTGCTAAAGCCCCAGGTCTTCGCCTTTCGACTCGTCCATAGACTCTCGATAACGATGAGCAGCGTGAAGGGGCCCATTCGATTCGGCGATGTGGTCAAGCTGCAGACCAAGTCAGCGTTTGTCGAGAGTACTCCGACCTTCCTGGGTTTCCTCGAACTACCAGGTAAAGCGCAGACCCAGCTGCTTGTGGTACCTCCGGTGAAGGACGAGGTCAAGGAACGCTTCATGGAGGCCGAGTTCATTATGTACGTCACAGTTTTATCGAGTGTTCAATACGATACTATTCGTTCTGAGCTCTTTCGCTGCATTGTCTAAAACTATAGTGCTCCGATTCGAGGCGATAAGCAGCAGGCCAACGGCACCCCCCTGACATACCAAACCCCGTTCGTGCTTCGTACTTCAGACGGGAAAGATGGCAGTACATATTCACTAAACAACAAGGTGGTAGGTCAGCGTGAAGGTGTCAGTCTACAGCTCTCAGCCACCAAAGGAGAGATGTACATCCGAGTGGAGAAGGAAGGCTGCACGAACGCCACTGGTCTCCACTATGGCGACGACGACCTCAGTCTTCGCGTCGTGGACTCGAATCGTGTCCGCAAGACGCACAACCAACTGCTTACTCACGTTGCCAAACCCAAGAGCGACACACCCGGTGGTATTGTCACCTGCGGTGCCAAGGGTACGAGTCTCACCTTCAGCTTCCAGCTATCAATCGATGCTGACGGCAAGGCCAAGACCGAGACGACCAAGTACGTCAAGAACCCGCAAGCTCGTCGCGGTAGCATGGAGGCTCTTAGCCCGTCCAAGGTAGACCAGATCGGTCGTGCTGACCGTATTGACAGCAGCGAGTTCTCGGATGTTGACGCTATGAGTCGCTCCAGCAGCATCGCCGGCTTCGGCTCGAACCCCGCGAGTCCTCGTAGTAGCTCTATGACGAGTGGACTGGCGAGTCCTGTTGATCCTGCTGCAGTAGCTGCACGTCTTCCAGCAGTAAAGGATGATGAAGACCACGAGACCGAGGCTACGGTCTCGACAAGTAGCGTCCCTACCTCCACGAACGAGCCTTCGAAAGCGGCACCTACTAACACTAACTTGAAGCCTGCCACTCCTGCCTCTCCGCCGAAGCCTACGGTTGAGACGAAGGCTAAAGCATCGCCTGCTCCGTCGCCGGTGAAGGCAGCTCCTGCTGCATCACCGAGTAAAGCCGAGGTGGTCAAGACTGAGCCCGTGAAAGCGGAATCTCCGTTCAAAGCAGATCTCAAGGTCGAGACTGGAAAGACACCAGCAGTGAAGGCCGAGCCAGCGAAGACTGCGACTACGGTTACTAAAGCAGCACCGGCTGAGCCTAAGACGGTTGTGGCTGATGCTTCGACCTTCCCTCCTACGCCAGCTATCAACGGTCCTGCACCGGCGCCTGTGGTGTTGTCTCCGAAAGCTACAGCTTCACCCAAGATAATGAAAGAGGAGGACGTCGCCAAGCTGAAGGCCGAAGCCGAAGTGGAGAATCTGGAGCCAGCGTGCGGTGCCAAGTGCAGCGTCATGTAAGCCACGGTCAAATCGAGTCCGTAGAACTTCGCTGCATATTATAAACCATTAAATAATGAACCACTGCTCTCAACTGTCCTCTATGTTCTTGTATATACTTGCCATCACCTCACAAGCTGCTTGGTTGCTTTCCTCGATCTCCATCACTTGGAGTTCATTCTTCTGTTGTCGCCGCTCACGCTGCAACGTTGCAGCTGTGCTTTCACGACGAGCTATTCGCTCTAAACGCCTTTGCTCCAGTGCTTCATGTTCCCTAGATTTAGCGTCACCAACACCGCTGACCATGAACCCTTCGTCTCTCAAATAGGGCTCCGCTAGCAACCCTCGTTGCTGCGCTCGCGTTGAGCGGAAGCCCTCGGCTGAGTTCTCCAGCACTAAAGGAGCGTAGATTGGGTCCATCGAGCGAGCTAATGCTCGCCTCACGAACGCTAATTGAGGTGCAGTAGTTGGTGAGCAGAAGCTCAACCCTCGCGGTGCTCCCGGACGTTGACAGTCGTGGACTGTCTGGGCTCGCTCCAGAGCCTCCGACGCTGTGATTCCGTACACACGACCAAGTAGCAGCGCTGACACGATCCCCGTTCGACCGTGACCAAGACGACTGAATACGTACAGGTTCTTACCGGCACGGAGTCTAGACTCGACCTGTTCATTGAGGAAGGCGATCAACTTGTTGCTGTCTGGAACGCCGTTATGTTCGATAGGGAAATACAAAAACTCAATTTGCATCATGCCAAGCCGCGCAAGCTCTTGTGAGGCTTTGACAGCCTGTTGTTCAGCCAGTTGAAGCTTTTGTTGCAATGCCTCGCGCGCCTCTTTTGACATCGAAGCTCTCCTCACTCTAGTGTCCTTGGTTCCAGAGCTTCCCACAGCCGCAGCAGAGGCTTTAGTGGCGTCTGTATCGAACTCGATCAATGCTTGTTGTGCCAGTGCAACGTGGCGTTTACTGATCGTCTCGGCGCCTTTCAGCTCCGTACATAGAGCTTGATACTTGGAGCGAACTTGACACTCATAACTCCAATCAGCCTCGTTGGAATCTCCCAGTTCCTCGGGTTCCATTAGACACACAAACACACTAATCTGTTGCAGCAACACACTCGTAGCAAAGTCCGTTCGTGACACCAGTCGCCGGGCCTCACGAAATTCAGGGCCGACAGGACACACGCCGGCAAGAACTCGTGCCCGAATGACCCAATACGACGTATCGGCTGGTCCGGCGTGGTTCGCTTTGAACAATTTATAGGTCGCCATGTCTTCGATGATCACTTGGGTTCCAGGAGCGACCGATTTGTCCTGAGGTGTGCGTCGTCGGGCTCCCATACGTGGTAGTTTAGGTAGCATGGCCTTCATTCCGTGACTTGGATGCCACGTTAGAGCTGGTGGGGGTGGAGGATCACTAGGCCCCACAACTTCACGCCATTGTCTCAATGCGATGCGCTTCCGCTCCTCCATCTGCCGAGTTAGGAAGGCGTAGAGCTTCCGTGCTTCGATCTGTCGACGTCGATAGAGTTCCAGTGCATCTATTGAAGAGCCTAACGCCATGTTTAAGAGGAGCTGGCGTTCCTTTTGACGCTCTTTTTCGACCATACGTCGAGCCCATGCCTGCAATACACAAGCAGCATGTTCGCGATTCTGCTGCTCTTCTCGAGTGCGATGCCGTTCCACATACTCACGCCACAATTGCCAAGCAAAACCTGCGTTAACAAACAGCAATTGCTCCAGAATCGCACGAAGATGCTGTCGACGCACGCGCTCGGGCAACACCAAGTCGTGTTGTGGTATCATGAAGTAGCGGATGCGAGTAGCCGGAGTCCAGGGCGTAGGTACTGGTCTCTCCAGTTCCTCTTCCTCAAACATCGCGTCGTGACTGGCCACGCCACTTTCAAATGGCACGGCGTCTTCTTCGCGTAAATCACCAGCATGTCCGATCGTCTTCATCCAATTGCGGAAGTTCCAAGTGCCTTGAGCGAGCTCGTGATAGAAACTCATATCATCTTGATGCGTAAGCCGCACATCGAACTCAAGACCGAGCATTGCTAAAGTCTCCGCTACAATCTCATCTAGTATCTCTGAAGACGGGAACGCTTCCGGCTCAGCTTCATCGCGGTTATCTAGCCCGATGCGCCAGCGGTGTATGCGTCCTCCTTCCAGTTCACGTCGAAATTTACCACGTGCGATCTGCTCAGCTGTAACGACAGCACGCAACGCACTAAGTTGTGTTGGGAATACTCCGATTTCGTGCGGCCAGAAGGTCTCGCCAATGTCTTCGTTGTCGCTGCTAATATCCCAACCAGGTAGCGTCAGAGCTGCACGGTAGAAGCCGTTGGGTAGAGCTACCACGCCTCGTAACCAGAGCACACGGTGGTAAAATGTGCCGCCACTTGAGGTCGTGGCAGGTTCCCGACTTATCAAAGTGCCGTGGAGTAGTTCACATGACCAGCGCGAACAATCTGACGCTCGAAAGAAAATTTGAGTCCCTGCGGGCAGTGAAAGCAGAGGTTCGGATGGTTTGGTACATGTAGATGTGGTAGTTGGACTTAGGGCTGAAGAGATCACTGCAGCGTCAACGTCGAAGCCAGATATTTGGCTGCCACTGCTGGATCGACCAAAACGAATGTTGTGCGTCGAAAGCGACGGGATCTAAGCAAAAATGTATTGTTAGTGTTGGTAGTTCCACTTCAAAACAATCGCTACTTACGATGTGGATAGCATCCGTGCATCGGAAACAGAGAGCGAGGTTGCAATCTTCACAATTAAAGACAGCGGCCATGGCGCTACACTCTTCGCATAGACATCGTTCGTGTCTGGTGTCAAAATGTGAGTCAGTTGGGTCCATAGAGGCTTCTATCGCGTTGCTGTCTGCATGCTCAGCTTGGTGCGTCAGCTCTGATTCGCTCTTGATGCCAGCAAAGTTTGTCCGGATCCATGCAGCCACGAATTCCCTGCGAGTTATCAGTGGCTCGCCACCATCAGGCTGTTCAGGTTCCTCACTGCCTTCGTTTGCTTGGTGGTCTAGTAGCCCATAGCGTAAGCTTGCTTCTTCTTCTGCTTCATCGATCTCACTCTCAGTCTCCATCTGGGTCAGCGGCCACTTCGACATTTTCATTGTCATCGGCTTCATCGCGCATCGTCTGAGAAGAAGAAAACTGAGGCGTTAGTCTTCACATCTCAACAACAAAACATCATGCTTAACCTGTCCAATAGCAGTCGACGACTGTCCATTTCGTCCTTGAAACGTCGCTACCTAAAGCAGAAAACCCAAAAGAAACCACGAACGCGGACTTTTTCAAAAGACAAAAAGCGACCCGTGTTTTGTGTTGGAGCGTATCAGGTCGAGGCAAAAACTGCTGAAAAGACTGCTAGCTCAATAGCAGTGTTTGCCATGTATGTGTTGTGTGTGGTGTCTTGACAGCTCGTTCACCACGACGATCGCTTCTTCATCCTCATGCCCTTTTCTTTCATTTGAGCTTGTATGTGTTGGGACTCGTAACTTCACCTTCGTTCTGTTCGTCCTCCATTTTTCACCTTCCGATTTGTGTATGATAATCTGCGCTTAGGACTTCCCTCTTGGTCGAATTAATCAATTGGTACGGAAGCCCATTCATCTGTGAAATTCAGCGTCTAACTGTTGTTGATCAACGAGCCGGAGCGGCGGTACGCATCGCCACCGAAGTCGCTGTGCATTCGCAGACGGTCATTGTCGCTCTCGTTCGAGTTCGCAGCGTTGAAGCCGTAAAAATTGCTAGAGAATCCACTCGACGGCTGCGACACCAACGCCGGATCATAAAACGACGAGCCACTCGACGCTCGTCGCGCACTGGACTGTCCGTCGAGCCCCAGCGAGCTCAAGCTTCCTCCGTCCCACGCGTCAGGCGAGACTAGACCGCCTCCAGCACTCTGACTGCGCTCGAAAAGCCGACGTCCTGCGTTGCGCCCGTGGCCTGTGCTCGCACTACGACTAGGCGTCGTCTCCGTACCAGATAAACTCGGATAGTCGCCTCCAAAGCTGATGTTGACATTCGGCAGCATCTGCTGAAGGAACGCTAGTCCGCCAGACTCGCCACCAAGAGCGCTGCTACCACCGAGAGGCAGTTCGTTGCCGCGGAAGTCACTACCGAAAGAACTTGTCGACGGATGAGGCGGCGGCATGTGGCGCTGTGAGCTTCCAAGTGGCGGGAAACCAGATCTGTCGGTCGCTGCTGGAAATCCTGAAGACGTCGAAGCATTTCCAGAACGCGGAGCGTCAAACCCGCCACGACTATTAATTGTCGTTCCATCCAGCAGCTCGTAGCGCGCCGTCGTCTGGCGGTCAGCGTCTGCAGGATTGGCGAATGAGAAGCGAGACGTGTGCGCGTCCTTCGACGGCGCAGCTAGAGGTTGCGCCAACGGGTTGGGAGCCAACTGGACACCCAGCAAACCTGCTAGAGCCTCGGACGAGTCGTTCCGCTGGCTGAAAATCGCATCAATCGAAGCAAATGACGACGACGAGCTCGCAGACGCAGACATCGCTGGAGCGGCAGACGGGAACGAGTCGAGCGTACTGCTACTTGTGGTCGACGCTCCCCACACGTCGCCAGCCACTGGAGACTTGGACGTGAGCTCTATAGCGCTGCTGGCACGTCGAATGCCACCGTCGAATCCAAGCCCAAACGGACTGAAAACACCTACACTGCTGTCGGTAGTATTCGTACTGGTCTCTTCACTGTCGTTCTGGGATACTGCTGGGGTCGGGAATGGCTGGGCCCACGCCGGCTGCTCTGTGGAGGATCCTGTCGCCAACTTGAGCGCTTCCAAGGGCCCTACCACCGTCTCCACTGCTTGTTTCGTGTCTTCTTCTCTTGATGTGTCTACGCGTAAGTCTGGCTTCTTGGTTGGTACTGCATCAACGGGAGGAACCGGAGCTGAAGATGTAGAACTGCTACTGCTGTGTCCACCGGCTACAATATTGCTATAGGAATGTCCTCTGCTCAGTGGGGGGTACTCTTTTGTGTTGTGTGTTGCTCTGTCCATATGATCCGGAGACGAAGACCCTGAGCTATTGCTGCTGTCCCCTGCGGCCTGTCTGAGCTTCGATATCGCCGCTGCGCTCTGTGCATGTCGCTGTGTGTCTTCGCTGTGTGATCTGACCAGTGCCGTCCCTCTTGCTGGAGACGGCGCTCTAACATTTGCTGCTGAGGCTGTTCTGGTGGGTGCAGTAGGTCTATGTGGGGCTGGGAACCGTGATCCTTCTCGCTCTTGTATCTGTCCATTTGCCATCGACATATCCCGGAAAGCCTTCCCAGAATGTAACGCTACAGTCACAAGACCCATAGCCACACTCTTGTCAGCTCTTAGCGTCTCTAACCTGTGAAACCTAATCGTCTCCTTACCAGACTGCATCTCCTCCTTCGTAAAGCTATCGTCCTCGTCCCCCAGCTCGTGCAAATAAAGGCAATCCGGGTTGTTACACTGCATATTACGCAGAAAGAAGTTGCAGTACTTGGTCGTTCCGAACGACGCTCTACCTCATACAAAAACAAGAGCGTTCTACCCTGTGAGACTCTCGCAAATGAAGAAAAAGGTAGAGCGTACCGTAGTTGACTCCCGTCCAGGTAGTATCCATCTATTGCCACAATACAACACAACGCGTCCTCCTTATTGGCAAACGTGATGTACGCGCTGGCCGTGGCGTTGGCTCTGTCCGCATTCAAGTGACTCTTGTTCACCACCGCCTTGACGATCTTCCCGTACTGGCCGAAACACTCGTTAGAGCGTAGAATGTCCTCCTCGGCGAAGTGCACGGGTAGTCCGATAACGTAAACGAGGTTACGCTGCATCACACGCACGTTCTGCAGACTCTTGCGGTTCACCGTCGACTGTTTGGCTTGCGCGGCTGAGCGTCGCTCGTTCTTCTCCTTTTGCTTGCGCTGTTTAGTGCGCCGTACCACCCTGTCGGTCACAGTAGCAAACAATTAGTCGGTTAACGGTAGGATGAGGTGGGAATGAAGTAGAACGCCCTACTCGTCGCGGTCCAGCGGGGTTTTCTGCTTGGAGAGCTCAGCGTAAGGCTGGCGACAGGCAGGACACAAGCCATTGTACTCGTTCTTGATCTGGTGCCAGCACCAGAGACACACCTGGTAGCCACACGGACAAGCGTTGAACGTTTGGTCCGTGATGTCCAGCTCCTCCATACACAGAGGGCAGCAATCAGATTCCTCCTCGTAGTCGGCCATGGTCTGGGAGATGAGGGAGACGAGCAGTTAGTGAGGGGGCCGCTGGGAGGGGGAGGGCGAGTGCACGTACCGCAGATGGGTACTTGTAGGTCAGGGGACTTTAGTGTCGCTCGCTTTGGCGCTCTTTCTCTCTCGCTCTCTGGCGGCTGGCTGCTGGTCTCTTTCAACAGTGTTCCCTGCTAAAAGCGATATTTTTACATTCGACCGGTAAGGTACCGGTACCGGTAATGATGTGTCTGTTTTTCATGCTCGCCATGACTACCTGGTATGAAGTGCTGTGCATAGCGACGTTTCATAGTTCTACAATACAGTGTTGGTGGAGTGCATTTCCGTGGATACGTTTCATCTCTACAAGGCTGTAGAATCTAGGAAGCGTGGCGTCGTATTGTAGGTGTGCAACTCGCAACTTGCGTGTTCAGAGGTAGTAATTTCGAGATTTCGTTAAATTGGTCGAACCAGCATTTTCAAGAATGCCTACCAGGTAGCCACACTAAGTTGAAGTGCCTTCTCTTTCGATTTTTCTTGTATTCACTATGGACCCACTCCGCCTTTTCGTTAAACCATTGGTCATTCGCATTTCTCCTCTTTTGCGCACACCATAACTCTTCGCGTGATGCCGCACGCACTGCAGCACTCCTTTTTCCCCACGGCCAAGGAGCTCTCAAGTGGCGTGCAATGGTTCAAGGACCATCCAGTGTTGGCTGCCGCGGCTGCCACTGCTGTGTCCGTCATCACGTATCTCAACGCACTGGAGCTGGCCGAGGCGGAGGTGGAGCACACAAACGACGTCCCAGACCCAGATACTGCAACCTCCACTAGACACAGGAGACCGCCGCCCATCCGCCGCAAAGACTCGCCCTCTCTATCCCGCAAAGGCTCGTCCGGGGCTGCCAGCGATGGCAAATTGTCGGCCGCTGTGAGCTGGTGCGACGAGCACGGCGGAAGCCTCACGCAAGTGTTCGAGGACGATTCACCTCCGCGTAGTAGGCGAGACAGACGAATGGAGGACAGCGATAGCGATGACGAAGCGCGTGACGACGTGGCCGAGAGCTGCGAGAACGCCTTTCAACAGCACAGAGCGCTCACGGGCGGATTACGCAAGAGCGTGACGCAGCAGCAGCTGGACACGACAGTGGGGGCGGCAGCTGTGAACGACTCGGACGCGGACACACAGCAGACGGAGAGTCCGCAGTGGGGCTGGTACGTCCCCATTACTCCACCTCAGGACCAGTTCCAGGCAACAGGACGCGACTCGACGGTAATCGCGTCTTGTTCGGTACAGCAGCCCACAGAGGTGAGCGTCACGAGCATGCGACGCACCACTTCAGGGCAAATCCCATAGGAGTTTTAAGATATGTGCCTTATAAGTATTTGGATCCTCCGTGAGTCATGGACTCTGATGTTACAGATCCAATGTCAGAGGTTCCTCTTCACTTGGTGACACGTTCACTTGAAGGGGTTCTGCAAGATGCTGCCTACCCTGGGCGACGGTAGGGTTATCGATCTTGATCTCCTCGTCTAGTGTCATATCCATACTGTATTCATCCTCTTCAGTTGGGATTTCGCCAGTCACAGGACGCTCATTGTGTTCACCACTTCCTATCGCTTGAGCGTTGTCGATTGATTCTGAATAGTGACCGTATCCGTGCGAATCGTTATCAGTGAGCGTCTGCACAATGTGTTCACTCAAAGTGGCTTTACCGCAAGCTTCTTGTTGCTGCTCTCCGTTCTCAGAAACTGAATGCTTTTGGATAGCATTAGTATCAGCATCTCCATCAACGAAGGCATCGTACGTCGTCGTTGACAGGTCCAACATGTCCGAGCCACTTGGGCTTTGTGCGTTGTGTTCCGTTGACTGCGTGTGTCCCTGATCTGGCAATTGCAAAGTGTATTGCGCACGATTTGATCGTCCACTTTTTGGCTTAATTTTTGGTTTTGTTGCAGGCAACAGTGGCGTCGGAGTTACAGTTGATGCAGGCCAAATCACCCCAATCTGTTGCATTGCCCCATTAACGTCCTTCGCCAGAGCATTAAAATGTCCACAAGCCTGTGTCTCGACAATTTGGTCGATCACGGAGTCCAAGCACTGCATCACAACACTGTCACGACGAATGTCATCCATCGACCAAGTGAGGAAGTCGAAGAATTGACGACATTCTTGAGCGTGCATCGTCATCCAAATCTGTAGAGCTTCAACCTCATTCTTGATGCTTTTGGTCTCCACTTCTCTGATAGTGGACGCTGCTGCCACAGGGTCACTTTCTCGTGCTTCTTTTATATATTTCGCTTCCATTTCCTCATTCGAGCGAGTTGCAGCCTCAGGAGCTAACGCAGGTACAATCACTGGTCCAGAGTGACGGCACTCCTGTTCATGCAACGCTGTCCGAGTTAGTAGAGCACTTAGCTCTTCTCTCATGCATCGCAATTGTGGAGATATATCCAAAGGTGTTGCCTCTCGTGCTGTTAAAAGTTGCATCCCCTTAATGCGTTCTTGCTCCACAGCAGCAGCTAACCTGACCAGCATCGCGTCTGAATCCTCCATGAAAGCTTGGATGGTCTCCTTCATCGCATTGTGTTGCATACTAACCTCATTTAAAGTATCGCGTTGGGCAAACTCTAGTTGATGCACCCGCTGTACAAGTGTAGATTGAATCTCTTCTGATGAGTTACGCTGGTTCAGCTCCAACTCGTACAAACGTTGAGCAAGCGTCGACTGCTGTGGCAAGTATTCCTCTCGATTCGATTCGATAGCATGGCTCAGTGCCTTCACAACACCCTCCACACGTCTTCGAAGCTTATCGTCATTCTTCTGTCGAGCTTGAACTTCTAAAGGGATCACCTCCTCCAGCGTACGTAGTTTGCGTTGCATGACAACAGCTACAGCTCGCACAGCCTCCTCCAGATCATTAAATCTCACTCCTAAGTCTTCCTCCTGTCGTGTCTGTGCTGCGTGCCACATCTTGAGGCCACTAGCAATCTCCACTAGCACACACTGGAAACGAGCATCGACATCTCCCGCCAATGCTTGAAAGACTCGTTTGATCTGACCGAACTCGCTGTGTAGCCATCGCTCCAACGCCAATAAATGGTCATTCACACGCGAGAACTCGCGCATGTGCGAAGACACGCGCTGGAAATCAGCACCTGTAACGAGTTGCCGCTGCTCGTCAAGTGCACGCGCTAAGTCTCGCTTGTCAGCCGTCAGCTTTGAGTTTAAGCGCTCGAGTTGAGTGTCCAGTTTGGCGTCGATAGCAGCGTCATTCTTCCACCTAGCACTGCGGTCTGCGTCCAACTCACTACGCAACTGTATCATCGCGTCCTGCATGTCCCTCAGTTGTCGCTGAAGCTCTGGGTTCCGAGTTGGTGACGGAGCTTGATGCTGCTGCTTTGAACTAACGGACGCCATGAACTGTGCATGTTGCTCTTGCGCCTCGAATTTCCGCTGAGTGTCGTCGACTACACCTCTTAACTCACTTTCCAGCCCCTCTACTCGCTGTCCAAGGCGTGCGATCTCTGCGAATAGCAACGCCGCCTTCTGCTGTTCACGTTGCTGGTGACTCGTGTCTGCTTGCAGCTTACTATTGAAGGACTGTGCAAGCCGTTGAAGATCTTCAGCAACTTTTCCGACTGAGAGCTAGTCAAACGTAATAATAAGTAGCGCAAACCCTCTACGTATTACGATCGCTCATACCTTGTCGTATTCGTGCTGCTGCTGGTTGCTGGAGTAAAATTGCCGAAGATGCTGCAGTTCTTCTCGAACGCGTTCGTTCTCGCGTTCGAGCGCATGTACACGCTCTGACATTCGGTCCAGCCCTGCTGGAAATGCTCCAACCGACGAAACGCCATCGGGTTGATTACTAGGAGAGGAAAGCCCCGCAACAGCAACTTGTTTCCTGATACTGTCGTTGAAATTCCCTCCATTGCCGCGGCGATCGTTCGATAACCCGCGCGAAGAATTGTAAATGGGAGGCAACATTACTCGTCAATTACCAACGCGTTGCACTCAATAATGCCAGAAATTTTGCAACGTCGCTTCAAATAGACTAAAAAAATAGTCCGAAAAAGTGTCTTGCAACTTACCTGTTGCATACGAAACACAAGATGAGGATAGTGTCTTCCACACAAAGACGCAAAACACAAACGCCTCGAAATCTTCTCTCCATCATCCTCTTCCGTGAATTTGGTGCTTTCCCGCGATCGCCCGCCCTACTAACATCTCTACTTTTTCTTGGAAGCCGATGACTGCTGCTTCGAGCTCGAAGGAGTCGCGTCTACTTCAGGTGCCGTCTCAGGCACGGGGGGAGCTGGTGCGCCGTCAGCAGGAACTTCAACATCATCGCCACTGGGCGTCGGGGGTAGAGGGGGCTGAGGACCTACACCCGCATACGGCGGGAAGCCGCCATTTGGGGGCGAATAGTAACCCCGGGGGTTGTATCCGTGCTGCTGGTAGCCGTAGCCGCCGCGCTGTCCACCCATCATGCGCATATTCTGCTGAGCTATCATGGGTGGGTACATCATCGGCACTCCATTGGGTGCCATCGGCACGCCGTAGCCGTAAGGAGGCATTCCCATCTCACCGCCTTCTTCTCCGCCCATACTATCGTACATCCACTCCTCCTGCATCGGCGGAGGGTAGCTCATACCAGGGTGTGGGTAAGGCATGTGACCAGGCGAGCCACCACGGTAGGGCGACGACACGTGCTCTTTCACTGCCGGTGGCACCGTGAAGCTCGGAGTGAACTCGGCTGCTGAAGCGTTCAGCTTGAATTCCTTGGCATTCGGGTTCAATCCCTTCTTAGGAGCGGCCTTCGGTGTCTCCTCCTTGGACGTAGATTTGTTCTCCGTCTTAGTCTCTGTCTTCTCTTTTCCACTGGCAGAATCCTTCTTCTTTGGACTCTCCTTGGATTTAGTCGCAGCAGACTTAACGTCTTTACCATTTACCTGCGCAGACGTCGCCTCTTTCTTCGGAGAAACAGGGGCCGCTTTTTTCTCATCTGACTGGCTTTTCGAGGCCTCCTTGGGAGCAGCAGCAGATGCAGCGGCGGCTGATCGGCCAGTGACCGCTTCGCTGAAAGATAATGGCTTAGGCGCAGTGGGGGCAGCCGGTGGCGCCGGTGCGGGGATGCCAGCAGGAGGTGCAGGCTCTGAAGGAGGAGCTGGGGCCGGTACCTTCGTCTGAGCCTTTCCACCACTGGACTGATTCCTCAAAGCCGGGGGCACGTACGTGTTACCACTAGGAGCAGCGCCTTTGCGGTCTACGGAGCTGTACCGAGCCTCTTCATCCAAGTCGTTCGCGTGCTTCCCGCCACGTCCAGTCTGTCCGCGCTCCTCCTGCAGATGAAAGTTCCCAGCAGCCGACTGGCGCTCAATTTCGTGTGCTAGTTTCTCGGCCGCACGCGACTGTTCTGTAGAGATCTTGGACTTGTCCAGCTTGGTCGTATAAATATTCTCGTCATACGTCGACACGACGCCGAAGAGCTTCTCGTTGGCTTCAAACTGGTTCCAGCCCTGGTTCTTACGTCTACCGTTATCCTCGAGCGAGCCAGCGTCCAGCGCTGGGTCCAGCCACGAGCTGGCTGCCTCCAGCTCCCGTCCGAACAAATGCTCTCCTTTCTGTCCACTGATCTCCGTGTCTGTGCGGAATCCGCCCGAAACAGCAGCCCTTGACGCGAACACGCCGTCTGTGTAGTTGACTGAGCCGTCCGCTACCAAATGTGCGAGCTGGTGGCGTCTGAAGATGACGGTACTGCCGTCCTCAAACGGCTTGGCGTTGGGGCCACTGCTCAGTCGCTTTGTGCTCTTCAATACTACCGAGAAATCGTCCGGATCCACGCAGTCCAACACACCAGCGTATCTCTCGTCAGATGCCACGAGCTGCAGCTCCACAGCTTTGCCCACTAAGAAGCGGAACGCGAACAGCGCGCGATGCCGCAGTAGTCTCACGTGGGCGTCTGCAATATTTTAAATAGAAATGATTAAAAAAATAATCGATAACATTTTTGCGTGCAACCTACCGCTGAAGCCCGAGGTAGGTTTGGGAGGGCTGGGAGCGAAGCCCGGTGGGGGTGCACTAGTTGCCGCGGGTTTGGGGTTGCCCCAAGGCCCTGAAACCGGAGGCGGGACAACGGGCCGCGGACCCATGGTCTCAGCAGCCTCCTTGCCATTGCCATTGCTCTTGAGCTGCTGCGGTTTCTTCTTCTTGCCCTTGGAGCCGTTGCCAGCGCTGTTGTTCTTGCGGGAAGCCGCCTGACTGCCCGGTCTGGCCGTCGTGGTCTGCATGGGGCAGTGAAAAGAGATACGAGAAGAGAGAAGGGAGGCGCCAGGGACCTCTCCACAACGGCTTGAGTGTTGGTCGCTGGCTTGAAGCCTCTTTTGGCTGGACACTCCGATATCCCCCTGCCTCGAAGTTGCGAGTTCAGGGTGAACCTTGTTTGAACAACAGAAGTGTGGCGCTCACGGAAATAGTGTGGTTTACATTAATACAAAATCGTGCTTTGTCCGAAGAAGCTCTGAAGACCTTGAAGAACTTCGTAAACTCGCTTCCAGACGACCACGGTGGAAAAAACTTACCACGGCTATCTCACGCAGGTATAATTTGCGAAGTGGCTGCTGCCACTGGTCAAAGCACAGATGTTTTGCTTGAACTTGGTTTGACCTGTGGCATTCGAGCCAATGGTCGACACTGGTAGGGGAAGGTGAAACCTTAATAATTAATTGCAACCTTTCAAATTTTGATTAGTATTTTATGCTATTTACATTATGCGTTGCATACACATCATTCGCCCGAGCGGGACGGACTGAAGCCGAAGACGAGGAGCTCCGACGGCCGACAGCCTTGATGCTTCTGCGTGCAACCGCGTTGCTACCAAACAGGAGGAACCACTCGCAAATTGCGCGATGATGACGCGAAAAAAAAGGCGTTCGCTCGGACCTTGGCGCACTGCGTGCCGTGTCCAGTACGTGAGCGTCTTTCGCCGTTGGTGCAACCAACTTGGTTGTGACATCAAACGGTCGCACTTTGATCTCGTGCCTGTATGCACATCAGATTGTGCTCGGTGATTTCTAATATAGACGCAGAAGGCGAAAGGCGCACTGTGTTGCTGTGCCGTGCACAAGTCATAGTGTTGATGACCCCCATGTACTATTTAGCCATTCATAACGTAACATTTGAACGAAGATGTTTGATTTCGCGTTGATAGTCGGCGGTCTACACTGTCCTCGTGGTACGTAGGTAATATTTGGTGAGCGACATGATGACCTCGGACGGCACGCTTACGGCCGAGATGTCCTCACCAGTGATGAGTAAAAATGTATTGCAAGTATTGGCATTGATCAATACTACTTGCATTCCATACTGCTAGCGCTTACAATACTGCAATACATACTGCTGGAAGGCACGAGACTGTAATTTGTACTGCATCTACCAGTTAGCTTTTCAAGCAATCTCTAACCGCCTTTTGAATCGTTACGGAGAACGGGTGGTGTGAGGATATCTTAGACCTGCTTATCGTTACAATAAGCCAGGTTTATTTGAGATACCCTGATCTTCGGTTCATTGCTGGCACCTCTGCATCAACAGATCGGCAATTCAGCAGCACGTCCTACGCTCGACGGTCAACTTCGAGGACTATATGTTTTTTAATGCATAATAGACACCTTTGGAATGCTGACATTGTAACACAGGCTATGAAGACACGACATACGACCGGAAATTACTACGTAGTAAAATGCACCAGGTATTGCAATCAATATTGCAAGTTTGGTAAGTATTACAGTTCTTACTGCTATGTGATGACTTACTCCAATACATATTGCACCGTGCTTTCTCCTTTGCAATGCCCTCCCGTACATTTTTACCCATCACTGGTCCTCACTAGCCGCTCCAGCTAAGAAATCGACCACGCCACATCAATGGTAGCCGTCCCGACGGTACCACGTGTACTATTCAATAAGAGGAAGTACGTAGTGTAACAACCTTGTATATAACAATAGGAGTGGCTCTCCATGTAGTAGGAAACGAATCCCCTTGGGTTGGTAGCGAGGTTGATACCTTGACGATACATGACATGTATTGTAGGCGTGCAGCAGTCAACACAGTCGTGCATCACAGAAACACCTCTAAGAACTAATGTGATCCCATCCCGTTTTATCTTACGAAAATACTCGCCGTATCTTTCAGTATTTGAATATCCTAGATTACTCTCGTTTTGTACTGACATAGTGTGGTGAGCATAGTTGACCAGTGGCAGCAGCAACGTGCTATAATTTGGCTACGCGAACACGTAAACCATTACATTACATTTTCCTTTTCAATGTTAACGACCTTTAGCCCCAGCCCCCCCTCCCCTTTTTTTGCTAGGACAAACGGAAGGAAAAAAAACAGAGAGAGTGCGGAAAGGACATCGTCAACTTTGGCGTTGGTGACTACGTTCTACGCTCACGTGTAGACGAAAAAAGGGGAAACAAACTCCTTGTCACGTGGCAAGGACCATACAAAGTGGTCCGCGCGGGCCCACACTCCTTTCGAGTAAGCCATTTGGTGACAGGGGATGAGGTAGATGTTCATGCGTCTCGCCTCAAGTTCTATACGGACAGTTGTCTTAACGTTACCGAGGACATCCTCGAGCACGAGGCTGCTCAATGCAACATCCTGGCCGTCAATGAGCTAAAGTAACGTCATTGGAATCCTACTATATGGACTACGAAGTTCTTGTCAGCTGGAAGAGCCTAGAGTCTGTAGAAGATTCATGGGAACCACTTACATCGCTTGGAGTCAAAGCTCTTGTAGACCAATACATCCAAAAACAAGATGCCGAAGTGCGCAAGCACTGGAAGGACCATCAGCCCAAATTTCGGTAAAAATACATGCAAACTGTTGCAAAAACAAATTCGTTTCTTCTGGATCATCAATATACTATACTACCATGCAGTATTATACCAGGACAATAGAATGTCCAATTTCGGATTGAAAATGCTCTATATTGACTGCACAATAATTTAGTAATGTCAATTTGAACGCGTTGAACCAGTTATAGTTATAGCCAGGCCATTCAACCTGCGACTACTGACACAAACGTTACAAAAACGTGACATTTCGTTTGACTTACTGTATTTTGTCACAATGACATCACTTACATCACAACTGACATACTCTTCGATTGGGGGTGCAATAAACTGTTTCTACCTGAGTCAGGTTTGGGGGGGGGGCAGTGGACTGTAGCGCAGGCATATCCATCCAGCCTGCCCAGCTAGTAGCACCGGGAAACAAGCTGGCCTCTGGTGCCATGACACTTGCAAGACGCAGCCGACGATATCGACATTGCTGTTGACACTGTGTTCGGCATAGCGACAAAGCTGTTTACAGCAAAGACGATAACGACAAGCATGATGACATGCATGCTGCCCAACCAAGTAGATTAGATGTCCGAAAGCTTTTAACATGCCTTCGGCGCTAGTTTGATCAGCTCTAGAGAAGCTCAGTTTCCACATTACCAAGCAATATACTTACGGCCAACTACCTGGAAGCGCCGCCGGCTCCCCCATCCGTGGCATCGTTTCCTAACGAACACCACACTCTGGCCGCTTCTAAGAAATGAAATGACATAGCCATTATTATGTATTCGACGGGCACATAATTTCCCAAGATAATAGCCGCAAAGAACAATAAACAACGAGGCGTTTTTAAACATTTCGTACCTGGCACAATTGATGTTAATCCGCTTCTAGGAAACTACTTGGAATCTTTTTTTATCCGTGGTTTTAACCCGCAACCCCCATTATAAGTCTAGATAGTATTTTGTAAACATCGGGGAGGAGATGCATTAAATCGCAAGGACAAAAAGGACGTATGCTATTAAACAAAAGATGTGTCAGCTCAAACACGGCACTAGAAAACTGTATCCCCGTTGCGCGGATTAATAAAAATAGCAGGTACTGTCACTTAGTTATACGCCTTTGACAGTACCGTTTTTTAATTTACACTTTCCAATATCAGGCTAAATTGAAAAGTAATGGCTTATCGATACAGATGCAGACAGCTTAACGTTCAAATTCAGTGTCTCGAAGAATCCCTTTGTTGACTGTTTAATCGAAGTTATAAAAATGCAGCACATGGGTCGAGTTTATCGTCATCTTATGTGAGTTTAAAACCTAATATGAATAAAATATCTAAATAGACATGCCTTTGAAATTTCAAAGCACAGCTCGACTTTGTTAATAACAATATCTCCACATTTCTAAATGTTTAAAAATAAGGAGATATTTTTTTTGGTGGGGGCAGAATGTTCCACCATGTTATTAATTTCTATAATCCCATCGGACAGACGGTGAATACCAACAAGCAAAATGCATAATCAACATAAGTGCAGCAAAACACACGATTCGTATACTATGACAACAAAGGCCGTGTGGCACTACACAGGATCAGAGATGGGCACATGAAACAGCGGTTAAAACGTACTTTAACGTTATTCACATCAAATGTAAAGAATGCGAAACCAGTCATTTTCGTAGCCAACCAGTTACTAGATCGTCGTGCCAACTAGCTAATGGGAACTACCTTCATTTCAGCCATCATGAACACAATTCAATTTGCAGTGGTGACAACGAAGTGGATTGGTCGGCGAGACCTGAAATCACCGGTATCGCAAGCGATGGGGCGGCTCGAGTGGAGTGAGGTTGTTTTGAATGGATCTCCAGAAAATGCAGAGCTGTTTCTGGGGACATTGAAACAGGAATTAACGCAGTGTCATGCACAATATGCACCTGTGTTGAGACACGTTCGATGAGATACCGGATATTGGCGTGTGGTTCAGATTCTTGTGCGCGCGCTTGCCCCGGGGGTAGATGCTCATGGCGAGGACGGACGCTAGAGTGTTCTAAAACAGGCGAAGACTCTATTCATGAGTTATCAACTCATGTGAGCCCAGTACCCGATCCGAGGTCGGCGTTTTTGTCGGCCGCTCAGAAGGTGTATAGTGTAGAAATGAGTGCACTGCCTCTCAAGCCAGCTAGAATCCGTAATGGAAGATTGACATTGCAGTAGAGGACCTCCCGCCCCTTGCAAATTTAAAAGCTCGCAAACTACTATCGGAGGAAAAAAACAATCACCAGTGACTGGTACGATGATGTCGTTGAATATGTAAAAATCATGGCTTTACCAGACGGGAGCGCGATACCCAACCTTTCACATTTGGAGCAAACCACGACGAAAGTGGATGTCCTTAGGTTGGTGATGGGTCCGACACTGACCCGTGCGTAGTTGGGGTAACCACGAAGATGCTGCTGATGAGACTAGCCCGTCCCCCCGAGCCGTTCATACTCGCCATTGATGCAACGTACAAGCTGAACCAGGTCGGCTATCATGTGCTTGTGTGCGGTATATCGGATGCAAACGGATCATTTCACTTGGTCGCTATTTTCGTAATCTCGCAATCTCAGGATATTCACTACGCCCAAGCAATAAATTCTCTCCGCTACGTTTTCCCGCATGACCAATTCCCAGCTGTTGGTGCATTAAGTCATGAGAGATGGCGACGACGCTCAGTACAACGGTTGCCGTAGGGTGTTCGGTCCAGACACCAGCTTCGTGTATTTGATGTGCTTCTATCATGTCGTGCTCCAGCACAGCAAAGGTTTGAGTATGTCGGCGAAGACACGCATCACGAAAGACATCTACGAAATGCACTTCAGTCGCTCTACCGACAAGTTTTAACGGCTGCGTGATGCAAGTCTCAAAACAAAATGGATTCGATATCCTGAAATCCGACCCTTCACGAAGTACTTCATTGCTAAGTGGTTGAGCGGAAATTGTTTTCGCTGGCAGAGCATTTACACGGCTGTGGAGATCACGACAACGAATAACCCCGTACTAATAACAAAATGGGAAAATGCTATTTAAATTAAAATTACGTGAAGAAGAAAGCTGGTACATGTATTCCCAGCTAAGTCGAAGACGATCTAGTTATTATTTGTTCTCCTCGTCGAGTAAGGCCCGAAAGTTCCGCACTTCCCTTCGTGCCAGTTTACCATTGCGCGTCTAACCAGAACCTCACGATGCAAGGCATTCTTCACCCTCCCAACTTGCAGTCTCTCAGTCACGATGTCATCATCGGCAGCGTGCTTCTGCAAAATCAAGCTCGAAGTTACTCTGTTCCGACAGCAGCCAGCGCTCAAATTCATACACCACGAAACTCCGTGCCCAGGGGCTCGAGAAAACGTGGCCTCACCACGGAAGAAGAGCTTTTTCCGGTGGACAAACTGACTGACTTGAAAGCTGACCAATTCGACCATGAACTACACGATTCGGTTAGGACCCCCCGTCAAAAGCAACACCGAAAGATCAGACATCGAAATCTATCCATGTCGCCGCACATTACGCTGGACAAAGTGACGACGGAATATTTCCGCGTCTTTCGCCGTGGATTTGTTGTGCCGGACGGATCACGAGCCGCCGAGCTAGACTTTTTGCGACTGTCCATGGCTCACGACCTCAACGCCGGAATGGTGCACGGCTTTGAAGCGCTGGCGAGAAACTGGGGGATTTTCAGCCAGCTCTTTGAAGATATTCGCTTTCAGCCTTGGTATGTGATGGAGAACTATCGGGTTGTTAGTTCCACTACAAGCCTCACCGCCACCAAACGACGTTTGGCTGATGTCTTCCTGTATCAAGGTTTTGGTGACGATCCGACTCATTGCAACAGATGGAAGCATATTACTACTAAAATACTGGGGCAACGACTAACCTTGAAAGGCACTGTGCAATTTATCTGGGACAACTCAACCAAACGCATGATTGAGTTGATTTCACAATCGGACATACTGTCACTGACAGTATGTCCGATACAGTGTCACTGATGCTGCAGCTGTTGGGTAATGTTGAAGACATATCCATCATGTTCAGCAACGCATGCATGACGCTGGAGTGCAATCTTGTCGAAAAGTGTTTCTCACGGTACCCTTTGTTTCGTTAGTACAAATCTACGGTCTTTGATGTTAACAGTGTTGGTGATGGAAGATATTGCGGTACCAATGTATACTGTACTACTGTTTTTTCTGATTTTTACTGCGCATTGCTTTATTGATCATGTTACTACAGTAAAGGTGAATGTTACTACAGTTATATTACTGTAGTACCATTCATCGTTATGGAAGTATACCAGCAAGAACGTGGAACCAATATCCAAAATTATTCCTTACCAAAATAATACGTTACGACTGGATGATTGATTTACGATTAGGAATGCCTTTGCTGATCACTGTAGGCATAGCAGTGACTTCGAACTACCTAACTCCACCAACGTGTATCTAAATTGATCGAGCTGCAAGCAATACCGTTCGTACTTGTGCGAACACCACACCTTTCGACTTCCAAACTGATGCCCTTTTCATTTATTCGTTTAGACTTGAAAGGGATTACTCTTTGAACTTGAGAAAGACTGTCGCTCCACTTTAATAATCATGTTAAACTTCACACTAGATTTTGCACGACAAGCCTTTTCTTTTAAATTTTAAGGCAGCTATCTTGTAGTTTCTTTCCTTTTAAGCCATCGGGGCAGCTCGAAAGATCCCAGCAGACGAGAACAGAAATGACTCGACGCAGATCTCCGGAGTGCAAGGTTGGGAACTGCGCTCGTCGAGCTCTATGCCCATACCATCGGCGATATTTAGTATGATAGCGTGAGTCTTCGCTAAGTCAGCTTTACGGGAGCCACCGTAGACGATACGCTTGTCATTCTTATTGAGACAGGCAACACCATCGAATTCGGGATCCGCAGCAATCGCACTCATCAAAATTTGGAACTGCTGGTCACTTGTTTCGACGGATAGACGGAATTCAGAGTAAAAGGCTGTCCAACCAGTTTATCGAGGGTCAATTGTAGCTCGTAATCGTCCACAGCGCTAGTCAAATACCATTCGAGGCGATGAAATGTACCGGGGCGTGATGTTTGCCCAAAGCCCATATCATCTCGAGCAATTGAGTACGTTTGTACAATCTCTCGAAACCCAGAGAGGTTTCGTTGGGCGTAAGGCATCTTCAGCAATCGCTGCTCCAGTACTTGAAGGATCTCACGCGCCTGCGGTTTCCTGTTGACGGAAATGAAAAGTTGCGCTGTCCCAACCTCAAACTTCGTATACGGAATAGTCAGCACAAAGCTCGCGAATAGGTGCAAGTTCGAGGCCTGCGAGTGCAGCGTGGTCAACTCGATAAAACCTTTGCATCATATGAAAACCATGCGCAGCTACAGAAGCGATGACACTTCGCTGGGCGTGACGCGTCGAGTGGATCCTACTCCGGTCCGAAAACCTCTCGACACTCTCCAACTACCTCGCATGCGTCTGAACATCGTCGGTTTTGGGGTGAATGTTTGGGTCTCTCAGGCGAGCAAAGAGCGCCGCCAAAGTAGTCATGAGTAGTTCCTCCAGCGTCGTTATGTTCGTAGACTCGAGGTTTGCGTCGCCATCGAGGCCGGCTGAGATCAACAAACTCACCAGTAAGCGAGACTTTTCTTCAAAGCGATTATCTTTGGGTTCTGCCGCGGTCGCGATAATTGATTCTTCTTTTGTTTTGTTCTTCTTTTCTCGTTTGCATTTCTTGTTCGTCTTCTCCCCAGGTACATTGGTTTCATTATGAGAGGAGATCGAGCTGCGATGAAGCTCTTTACGGAGATCGTTATAGCGTTTCCTAGCATCTTGTAGCCCCGGCTCAACCGATTTCGGTATATACGTCGCAAGTTCTCGTGCCCAATCTTCATCATCCGTCACATCACACACGCGTCTTCCGTCACTGGTTTCGACACGCAGATCTGCTCCAAACCACGCGATTGTAGTGAACAAGCTTTGATGTCCGTTCTTGACAGCCAGGTGGAGCGTTTCCTTGGAGTGGTAGGTGGGCGTGTTCAATTCCATCATATTGTCCGCTTGAAGCAGCAGGGACACGATGTCCTCGTGTCCTGCAATCGCAGCACTGTGTACAGCCATAGTATTCGGTAAAACATCCCTCGGAGACACACGGTCTCTCTGGAGCTGTTCCTTGCGGCAGTGCACTGGCTGGTTGTACAACGCTCCCATCTGAACCATCCATTCGACTTGTTCACAGTCGTGAGCAGGACCAGCTGAAGCTTGGTGCAACAGCGTGCAGAGGTCGTTATACTCCATGGATGTACCAGTGTCTTTCACTATCCTGAGTAGTAGTGGATTCTTCCTGATTTCCTCCTAGAGATAGCTCAATTCATCCTCTGAAATCGGACCATCACTTCCTTCCAGTAACGTCATTAGATCAGCAAATACCTGCTCGCGATTCTCGTTCATTATTGACTCTTTGAATGATGCCGAGCCATATTATCTTGTGACGAGGTCCGGCTGGGGTGGGAATGTAAATTACTTTTCTTCCCAGACATCAGAGGCCGCGAATCTCATGTCCAGCACAGCAGCAATCGCCTTGCACACACTGGTAGCTGTATCACAGCTGATAGGCCTACCGGGAATGCCACCAAGTCTTACTACCACATCTACACCAGGCCCCATGACGTCAAGCAGTTGCAACATAAAGGTCGCCGCTCTATCTGTGGTTTGGTTATCCTGGCGTTGACCAGACATTTCGTGGGCAGCAGCATCATTGTAGAAGTCATGCTGCTCCAGCACCCCACATACTTCAGACAAAACATTAACGAAATCGTCGTTCAGCCTCACCAGGTCTCGTGACTGCACGCGTGACTCAAACAGCTCCGCGGAGCAAACCTTTGCAGTAGCATCCAGTACACAGGCCACGACGCACCCCCAACTCGGATTTATCGTTTAGCATAACCAGTCGGAACGTCTTGGACAAAGTATTGAAGTAGAGCTCGCTTCGTCCCTTTGAATTCCCCTTTGCTGCCCGAAACGCCGCATCGACTGCGGGTGTTCGCAGCTTTGAGCTTCCCAGGTAGGTGTTATAGTAAGACCCACGTACTGCCGCTGCTTGGGACGGAGTGAAGACTACGTCGCTGTATATTTCCAACATGTCGTCGAACATTTGGATCCGCTGTAAGTACCGTTCTTTCACCAGTGCATTGTAGAGATTTCCACACAGTCGAAACCTCGATTCCGAGAGCACAGTCTCGTGTGCAAGCTGTAGATACATGAAGTGGTGATCCAGCATCATGAGCTCTGCAAATATCGGGTTTGCGCGCGCTAAGAAGCGGAGATTAGTGAAGTATTTAATATCTTCTGCACAACGCTCAAGAAATGTATCCCTTCTCTCGTGCACGTTGACAGCATTCCGCTTCGCCGCTGTGGCCTCAATACTTCTCATCAACTGGGTCGAATGTTTGAAGGTAAGACTGATATTTCGACCCAGTCCTGCGTTTCCTTGCAGTGCAGCCACCGACTTCATCCAGCACATACACGCGAAGACCACGGGAACTATCACCTCTCTGGTTGCCAAGGACTCTTCTATCAGAGTCGTAAACGACCCCAGCCGTGTCTCTGGCTCAAAAGAATGCCCTTTGTTGGCCTTTATCTGGAGGATGACCTTGCTTAGTAGATGAGTTGTTGTAGCAGGAAAATTTTGCTGTTCACAGGGTCAGGGATCAACGTGTAATGTGGTGTTCGCTCCTCACCGTAGCATTCGCCAAAGTATCCGTCGGGGAAGGTTATTCCCGTGGTATTTTCCATGGGGGTGGAGGCGATGTAGCTGTCCAACGTCTTCCCAACACCTACGAAGTCCATGAAAAACATGCCCGGGACGTACGGAGCCACCCCGTCACCGTTCTCCATCGAATCCTTGAGGTCCCGTAGAAATTTCTCATTAATCGCCGACATTGCACGTCTAAAAGAATCCGGAGACACATTATTGACAATGTTAAACAACCGATGTGAGCGATGGGTATTTCAGCTGGAGCTGGGTCGTCAACGCACTTGCAGCATCCATGGCCAGTTTCACGACCACCGTCGCCTCGATCATCGTACGCTTCTCTCTCTTCACATCAACGTAAACTCTCCACACACTCTGCATCAACTCGTCCAGTTCCATGAAAAAGTAGCCAACTTCTAGTCTCAATTCGTCCATGAATGCTTTCTCAAAGAGCCGCTCTCTGTCGATCTTCGTCCTCCTCGGAACATCCGCCTTATACGCTTCCTCGTCTGAGAAGTAGTCATCGTCTACCTCCAAGACCTCGTAATAGTTCTCGAACTTGGAGTTCTCCCCAAATTCCACCACATCTTCACCTTCTACCGACAAATTTGATAGAATGTCATGCCAGCTTTTGAGCAGCAGCAAAAAGTATGGATGGCCGTGGTCGTCGTCTGCGAAGAACGTTGCCACGTGTTCTCTAAGAGTGATAGCGCACTGACAGGCAGCAAGAGCCTTGGATAGGTCTTGCAGTAGCTTAGGAGTCAGAGTCGATTGATCTTTAGCGACTTCCATTACTACGGTGTTGAGTATTTTCAGGTTCACGCGTTTGCCCCCATGACGTCCACGCCCTCGTGCACGCATCAGCCAGTCGAGGAAGAAGGCAGTGGCGCGCTTGTAGCGAGTGTATTTGCTTGTAGCGAGTGTATTTGCTCGCTGGAAACGAAGACATTCAATTGGGCTTTCAGCACGTTGACCTGAGGTCTTGGATTGAAGAATGCGGCGGTGGGAGGGCAACGCGAAAGCAGGAAACCCCAGATTCGTCGCGTCATCGTTGCGTGGTACATATCAGACCATTACGCCGGACCATCTTCTAGTTCTTTATGAATTAAGATTCTGCCAAATTAAGCGTTATCGTAAAACATGCTTTTTTGTTTTTAACTTTTTTTCAACACCACTTCCGTGCAAGAAGGTCCTCGCTCACCTCCCATACAAAAGTAGGCATAAGGGTAGCCATACTATTAATACAGTTGATGTTTAAGATGGCGACTTGATGATATCTTGAGCGTGAACTACTGGATATAGTTTGCCTACAGAAGTGTAAGAAAGCCCTTTATGTCCTCCAATGCGTCTCTGGTAGCGGATATCGCTGAAAATGACCACTTTAGTCTGGTGTTTCTTTCCGAAGCAGAAGGCTCAATAAAGGAGCGTTAATGAAGCGCTTGTATGCAAAACATAAACTGTAGTGGTGGCGCTGGCGTGTTCTATTAGCCTTAGATACGTTTTTGAATCGAGAGCTATCACTGTGCTCGAGCAGACTGATCCGTTTTGACAATATTTCAATTATACGGAGTATTTTGAGATTTTCCCTTTTTAAAAAAAACTTGTAACGATATTGTGAGCTGCCGGAATGACGGTAAATTGAATCAAAATGGAGTCAATATTAGAATACAGGATATCTATTCTGTTTTGAGGTCTACAGCAAGCGCTGCACGGAGTGAACACACTGCAATCCACCTTCCCCTCCATCATGGAGTCCATGCCACTCTTCGAAGCACGGATCGAGATTATGCAACGTTTGCCAATTCCAAGCCTCCCGATCGGCCAAGCCTGCGCATTGACACAAACCCTGTGCCATGGCCATCTCGCGTGCTCTTTTCCTTTGCTGAACCATTGATGAGGATCGCGGTTGAACGAAAACTGACCGAAGACGATATTTGGGAGCTTGATCTCGAGAATCAAACGCGAGCGGCACTACTCAAATTCGCCAAACACTATGAACAATCTGGAGGAATGGTGCTGTCTGCTGTGGTGCACTGCTATGGTCGGGAGCTAGCGGTATGTGGTTTGGCTTCCGCAGTGTCTGCAGCATGCGAACTGGCTGCACCGGTCGTATTGCATCATGTGCTTGAAGCGTTTACTGCACCACAGCTGAGCTTACATGACTTGGGTCTCTGGTTGGGGCTCTTCTTCGCGTTAATTCTGCTGAATGCTTTACTATTGGAGCATTTGGCATACTACGTTCAAGTCGTTGGACTTCGGGCCACTTCGGCCATTAGAGCGATTCTATTCCTGAAATCCCTTCGTCGCTCTACATCAGAGTCCAGCTCTGTCGAGATATCCAACCTGTATACTCGGACATGGGCAACATCACGATTGCAATCCAGTACATCAACTCCATCTGGGTGCTTCCACTTGAGATCGGTGTAAATTGTATACATGCTATACTGGGTTATTGGTCTCGCAGCGTTTGCAGGGCTGGCTGTGACCGTGCTTAGCCCACTGCTAGGGATGTTAGTCGGCAAATTGGCAGCGGGTGGGTTCACGAATCTGATGCAACAACGGGATCGGCGCATGAAGGTCATTCTGGAGTTATTCGGTGGCATTCAAGTCGTGAAACTCAACGCGTGGGAGGAGAAATTTGCTCAGCGAATAGCCGGTCACCGATCAACCGAAATGAAGGCTTTGAAGTCGTTAATGTTGATTTACTCGCTCGAGGATGTTGTGGTGTCGGCGTCACCGTTGCTGATGTCTATTGTCTCGCTCGCTGTCTACTCGGTTGGTTTAGGCGAAGCTCTCACGGCTGCGAAAGTATTTACAGCACTGGCATTGTTCAATGCTCTCTGCTCGTCACTACAAGACCCCCCCCCCGCTATTCAAGCGTGTTTTCAAGCCAATCTTTCGCTGCAACGAATGACAGAATATCTGCAGAGCGCCGACTTCGACTGCTGTAATATTCTTCGTGAGGATCCTAGACAAGAACGAGATGTTGTCATCGTCGTGCAGATTGGCACTTTTGGATGGAAAGCCGATACGGCTGTGCTAAGCAATGTAAACTTCCAGATCAAACGAGAAGATTTAGCGATCGCCCGCGGCCCGGTGGGCTCGGGCAAGTCTTCGTTGTGCTCGGCTCTACTAGGAAAAATGCAACGGATCGACGGGTGTGTGTTCGTTCGGGGAAAGTGGCCTACTACTCGCAGCAGCCGTGGATCCAGAGCTTGACCATTCGCGATAGTATTCTGTTTGGACACGAGCTCGATGAAGTCAAGTATGGAAAAGTGCTGGATGCTTGTGGGCTTGTGGCGGATATCAAGCAATTACCTAGTGGAGACTTGACTGAGATTGGTGAAAAGGGCGTCAACTTGTCCGGGGGCCAGAAAGCACGCGTCAGTTTGGCTCGCGCCTGCTACACTGACGCTGATGTGTATATCCTAGATTCCCCTTTCGCATCCGTTGATGCTGCCGTTCGAAATGAGACTTTTACCAAGTGCATATGCGGTTTGCTTGGGCACAAGACGGTTCTCTTGGTCACTCATAGCCGCGATGTTATTCGATCGCCAGCTGTAAACTACACTGTGACAGTTGAACATGGCACGGCGCATGGAGAACTACATGCGAACCAGGTCCACCGAAGCGAGTACGCAGCGCACCCTTTCGACGGATAAACCCGAGGTTGTCGTTGAGGAAAAAACATCCAGTGGACTCTTCGTAGTGGAAGAAGGGCGACAGGAAGGGCGTGTTACTAGTGACGTGTTTTGGATCTACTTCAGAGCACTTGGTGAGGCAAAAATGTGTGCACTGGTGGTCGTATCGCACTTACTTTGGCAAGCTTTCCAGATTGGGAGCGATATCTGGCTCAGCCACTGGACAAGTGAAGCCTCATTGGGCAGTAACAAGACTAATGGAGGTATACGCTCTTCTGGGTGGAGGAGGAACACTCATGGTACTTGTGCGCTCCGTCTGTGTAATCTTCGTTGGACTTCGTGGTGCTCGATTCCTCTTTGGAGCTATGACAGACGCGCTACTACGTGCCCCCATGAGTTTTTTCGATACCAATCCCGTCGGAAGGATTATGAATCGCTATACAACGGATATTGGCTCAATCGATTTTCAGCTGCCGTTGATCAGCGGTGCATTTATTGCGGATTTCTTCCTCGCAGTATGCCAGCTAGTAACCGCAGCTTACATGGTGAATTTCCTCGGGATACTTGTGATTCCGCTGACTTGGATGTACGTGAAGGTGGCAAATTTCTAGTTGGCATCGTGTAGTGAAATTACGCGATTGCAACGCTTAGTATCCTCACCTGTGCTGAGCCATGTGAAGCAGTGTGAAGAAGGTCTGGCGATAATTCGGGCGTTTGGCCCGGACTGCGTCTCTCGAATGGCCGACAAAATGTTCTATCTCATCGACCAAAGCAACAAGATATCTTACATTCAGACCGCGACCAAGATGTGGTACGTTGTGCGCATTCAGCTTATCGGCTGTGCTGTGGTAATTGGGATCGTGTCTGCACTGGTATATCTACGTGGGGCTTTACCTCCTGGATTCGTAGGGTTGGCCTTCACGTACGCGCTGAACGTTGACGCCAGTTTGGCTAATATCGTTCGCCAGTGGTCGTTCGTGGAGCTTATAATGGTGAGCCCGGAGCGTGTTATGGAGTACGCGTCAATTGCTGCAGAAGGCAGCAACACGCTTGTTGGAATTGAACCAGCGATTGAATGGCCTCACCGCGGGGTTATCACATTTCAAAAGGTTAACTTTGGTTATGAACCAGGAGCACTCATACTGAAGAATGTATCGTTCTCTATCAAGCACACTGAGAAAATCGGGATCGTCGGACGGACTGGCGCTGGTAAATCTAGCTTGAGTATGGCGCTTTTTCGAATCAACGAGATAGTGTCCGGCCATATCTTCGTCGATGGAATTGACATTTCAACAATTTCCTTGCAGAAACTTCGAGCTGGAAAATTCAATTATTCCTCAGGAACCGGTTTTATTCAGCAGGCCCCTTAGAACATGCGTCGACCCCTTTGACGAGTTCACAAACGAAACTACATGGGCGGCAGTTGAAGGAGTTGGTATGACAACGAAGATTGAAAATCTAGAGAACCAGCTGGAGTTTGAATTGGGCGACAAAGGCAACAACTTCAGCGTTGGAGAGCGCCAATTACTGTGTATGGCTAGAGCGCTATTAATACGAGTCGGATCGTGGTGATGGATGAAGCAACTTCTTCGATTGATCATAACACCGAGCAAAACTTGCACAAGATACTGAGCCGGGACTTTGAAGACGCTACGGTGGTAACTATCGCTCATCGCCTGACCACTGTGCTTGATTTAGATCGCGTCATGGTGCTCAGTCAAGGCATGGTCGTAGAGTTTGACACTCCGCAGAGTCTACTTAAGAACCCTGAGGGTATATTCTACGATCTAGCAAAAGAAGGAGGCTTTTTCGGCTAGAAGTAAAGCTGACACCATAACGTTAGTCGTATTGCCAAGTCCGCAGTTCGTAAGAACTGTCGCTTGTTGTCCAAAGGCTGTTTGTCATCAAACTCCGGGGGACAAAACCATTCGGCCAATCTTGGGTGCACGATACGCTTCACTACTATATAAATACAATCCCTAACGACGAATATCGCTGCGTATCCGTACGTAAGCAAGCGAGTCGAGCTGCTGTAGGCTATAGCTAAAGTACTATTCAAGGTGGTCGAATATTGGAGAGCAAACATGCACACTTAAACCTCAAAAAGTACGCAGCGACTTCGGTATAATAGTGTTATGGATCGCATACTTAACACCTTTTTAGCACGTGAATTTGAGCAGCTGGCAAGAAAACAAGAGGCTAACAAATAGCAAACTAACGTTAGGGTTTCAATCATAAATGCATTGCCTGATGCGATCTACTTAGTAAGGTTACGTTTGTTTTACCGAGTAGGAATGCGTAAAGTATCCGAAGTAACTAACGTTACATGTGCAAGTTATTATGGATAAGCCATCGATTTTTTACTTCACAAATTGAAATATGACATCTTCGACGTCGTCATCTACTGAATCATGTCTGATAAACGGATTTTACCGTTAACTTCAAATATAAGTAAAGCCCTGCATCAAAAAGAGACCCAGTACAATATAAATCCGCTAGAAATAAAAGAGTCGTTCTCGAAAGCTCAATGTTGTTGAGCTTTCGAGATCGATTTTCTTACAACATCAACCCAGTACGTCTTCATTTTCGAATCGCGACGACCAAACGCAGCGCTATCCAGCTTATCTATTTTTAAGTTTCGGAGCTTTTATACTTTAACTGTCCTTAATCGGTATTTATCCAGCAAGCAGGGTCCTTAAAAACTAGTTTTTAAATTAAAGGGTATTAGCTTAAATACGCAGTAAATTGTAGGCGTGTTATTTATCGAGGAGGCCTATGGGCTGGAGAAGGGCTTGTGTGACAAAGAAGCGATGACAACGTTGGTGGCAGCGATGTCAGATCCTTCGTATATACAGGTATGGTGATCGTGATTGCAGGTTACCCGAGGGATATGGACATCATGTTGAACCTCATCGCTGGGCTCATAAGCCGCTTCACCCGCTTTATTGATTTTTCAGACTGGGAAGCAAAAGATAGCGTGGCATTCCTTCAAACGAAGGCTGAAAAGGACGAGATGAAGTTGGGAGCTAGAGCGGAGCGTGTGTTGCATCAGCTTTTCGTGGAGCTCTGTTTGAGTCCGGAAAAAGAGTTTGATGCGACAACGGAAGAGAAGGCGAAATAAGTGAACGAATTCACTGCTGAACACGAGGAAATAGGTATGCCCAGTGGGCTACAATTGGTACACTGTGCTGGAGGAAGTCACTTAGTGTCGGATGCACAGCTGAACAGCCAATTTACACGCTGATGCAACTATTGACGTTTTATTTCAGTTCTTGAATTCTTTTTACGAACACCAACCTTCTGCGTGAGAACTGTCTCAAGCGTTATTCTCTTCCTCCGTGTCCACGACTCGTGGGCCACGAGCACATTCTTAGGCGATTCTCTTTAGTAGTTGTCTAATATGCATCATGTACCACGACTCGACGAATCTGGGGTTTCCTGCTTTCGCGTTGCCCTCCCACCGCCGCATTCTTCAATCCAAGACCTCAGGTCAACGTGCTGAAAGCCCAATTGAATGTCTTCGTTTCCAGCGAGCAAATACACTCGCTACAAGCAAATACACTCGCTACAAGCGCGCCACTGCCTTCTTCCTCGACTGGCTGATGCGTGCACGAGGGCGTGGACGTCATGGGGGCAAACGCGTGAACCTGAAAATACTCAACACCGTAGTAATGGAAGTCGCTAAAGATCAATCGACTCTGACTCCTAAGCTACTGCAAGACCTATCCAAGGCTCTTGCTGCCTGTCAGTGCGCTATCACTCTTAGAGAACACGTGGCAACGTTCTTCGCAGACGACGACCACGGCCATCCATACTTTTTGCTGCTGCTCAAAAGCTGGCATGACATTCTATCAAATTTGTCGGTAGAAGGTGAAGATGTGGTGGAATTTGGGGAGAACTCCAAGTTCGAGAACTATTACGAGGTCTTGGAGGTAGACGATGACTACTTCTCAGACGAGGAAGCGTATAAGGCGGATGTTCCGAGGAGGACGAAGATCGACAGAGAGCGGCTCTTTGAGAAAGCATTCATGGACGAATTGAGACTAGAAGTTGGCTACTTTTTCATGGAACTGGACGAGTTGATGCAGAGTGTGTGGAGAGTTTACGTTGATGTGAAGAGAGAGAAGCGTACGATGATCGAGGCGACGGTGGTCGTGAAACTGGCCATGGATGCTGCAAGTGCGTTGACGACCCAGCTCCAGCTGAAATACCCATCGCTCACATCGGTTGTTTAACATTGTCAATAATGTGTCTCCGGATTCTTTTAGACTAACATTCCACGTATCTCCACAATTTGGCGCGCGCAAACCCTTTGTTCGCAGGGCTTCTGGTGCTGGACCACCACTTCTTCTACTTGCAAATTTCGCACGAGATGCTACTGATTAGGGCAAAATTTCGATTGCTCGGACACGTCTACAATGCGCTCGTGAACGAAGGTTACTTGCGGCATATCTCGTTGTTCGACGAAATGCTGGAGATATACAGCGAAGTGATCTTCTGTTTGTCCCAAGCAGAGGCAATGCAAGGCTCTTACTATCGTAACTACCTGCTTAGCTTACGGTTGACCACTGCCGCTGTCGAGGCAGCGTATCGTGGTGAACCTGTACGAGGAGACTTGAGGGGAAAAAAGGAGTTTCACTTCGACAAGGTATCCAAGATGTACCGGTTGGTAATGTTAAACGACAAGTCTGAGTTTATAGGCGCGTCATGGCCTGATATACTGGATAGCGCAGCAGAGGTTTGTTCCGCAGAGCTGTTCGAGACACGCGTGCAGTCACGGAATCTGTTGAGGTTAAACGACGATATTGTGGATGTATTCTCGGAAATATGTCGCGTGGTGGAGCAGAACGACTCGTATAGTGGTGCTATTGCAAACGCAACGCCTGAGCAGCAAGAGCATGACCATGCCACGGATAGAGCGGCAATTTTCATTTTGAAGGTCCTCGATATCGTGCAGCGGGGTACCTCTGTATTTCCGCAATTTGGTGGCATAACCGGCAGTCCTATCAGCTTTGAGACTGCTACGGACATGTGCGCGACAATTGCAGCTGTGATCAGCAACAGATTCACAGCTGATGTATGTGAGGAAAAGTATTTTACTTTCCCACTGCAGCCCGAATTCGCCACACAAGAGTATGGCTCGGTATCTTTCAAGGACACAACGACGACCGGGAATCGCGAGCAAGTTTTTGCTGATCTGATGACGTTACTGGAAGAAAGTGATGGCCCGATTTACGGAGATAAGCTGAGCTACTTCAAGGAAGAAATCAGGAAGGATCCACTGCTACTGAAGATATCAAAGGCATCAGATACCTCTGCACAGTACAATGATCTCTGCACACTTTTGCATCAAGCATCAGCTGGCCCTGCACATGACTGTGAACTGGTGGAGTGGATGATTCAGATGGGGGCGTTGTTCAATCAACCTTTGCACTGCCGCAAGGAACCTCTGCCGAGCAAACGTGCTTGTTCACGGAGTCTTCTGCCGAATACTTTGGCTGTCCACAGTGCAGCGATTGCAGGATATAGGGACATCGTTTCACTTCTGCTTCAAGCGGACAACTTGGTGGACTTGAACACACCAACCTTCCACTCCAAGGAAACGCTTATACATTTGGCTGTCAAGAACAACCATCAAAGCTTGTTCGTCACTCTTGATTGGCTTGGCGCTGATCTGGACATTAAAAGCGGTGATGGGAGGCTCGTATGTGATATGACAGATGATGAAGAGTGGGCACGGGAAATCGCTTCTTACATGCCACAATCTATCCAACAAACCGAGCGAAGCCCTACGAAGCGCAATAAAGGCCAGTGTTTACCTACTACTGAGGTAAAGGGCAATCTCCTTTCACGTTGCAATCAAGTAAACACCGGCGTACAAACCGGGAAGAAGAACCACGCCAAGAAAGACAGAAAATGCAAGAAGAAGATCGCGAGGGAAGAATCTATCATCGCTACTGCTGCAGAAGCGAAAGGTACTCGCTCCGACGAGAAGGTACGTTTACTAGTGAATCTTTTGGTCTCAGCTGGCCTCAATTTCGAAGCAAAGACCGAGACTGCGAGTGCAACAACGTTGAAAGAACAGTTCAGCACCGCTTTGGCGTCACTTTTTGCTCATCTGAGAGATCCAAACATTCACCCCGGTCTCAAAACGGACGATGTTCAGCACACATGCAAGGTAGTTGGAGAGCTAATGGAGTATGTCGAGAGGTTTTCGGACCGGAGTAGGATCAACACGACGCGTCGCACCCAGCGAAGTATCATTGGCACCTGCGCTGTGTAGGCCATTCACATGATGCAGAGATTCTATCGCGTCGACCACGCTGCACTCGCAGGCCTCAAGCTTGCTCCCATCCAACAACTGTGTGCAACGACTTTGCCGTATACGAGATTTGTGGTCGGAACAGCGCAACTTTGTATTTCCGTCGACAGGAAGTCACAGGCATGCGAGGTTTTGGGAGTCTTGGAGAAGAGTCTGCTGAAAATGCCTTATTCTCAACGCAACCTCGCTGCATATCGAGAGATGGCTCAAACGTACTCTATTGCCCGGGAAGTAATGGGTTCTGGACGAACATCAAGCTCCGGTACATTTCATCGCCTCGAATGGTATTTGACTAGCGCTGTGGACAATTACGAGCTACAATTGACCCTCGATAAACTGGTTGGACAGCCTTTTTACTTTGACTTCCGTCCTTCCGTCGAAACAAGCGACCAGCAATTCCAACTTTTGATGAATGCGATTGCTGCGACTCCCGAACTCGATGGTGTTGCCTGCCTCAATAAGATTGGCAAGCGTGTCGTCTACGGTGGGCCCAGCAAAGCTGACGTAGCAAAAAATGTTGCTGCTATGATCAGTTGTGCCGATAATGCGGGTGTGCAGTTTGACGAATGCATATCCCAACCTTGCACTCATGAGATCTGCATCGGGTTATTTATGTTCTCTACTGATGGGGTCGACCGAGCTGCTGCGTTCGCGTGAGGCAAAGTTTGTTACGTAAAACGAGTTTCTCGATTGGTCTAACTGGAAATAAGCGATCTTAGGATTGGCCCAATTGTTCTCGAAACTAGAGGCGATGCTTGGCCTGGGAGGACAGTGATGTAAAAAAAATTAAATACGTTTTTGATTCTTTGCTGTCAGGAGAAAGGCGTGAAACGGTTTTCACGTTTTTTACATTAAAGTAAGTCACTGCTACAGCAGTGCCAATCCAGTGGGCGGGCTACCCTTATTTTAAATCTAGTCATTCATAAGCGAAATTGGGTAGCTACTCTTGCTTGAAAGTTCAGTGTATATGTCGACCAGCGCTATCGAACTGTAAAGCCAAAATATTTCTTCAAAGACTTGTTTTTAAAGAAGTTTACAAAAAAGCAGAGAATCATCAACAAAATGGAAAATTCGAATCTTCAGGCGACTTTACGAAGACCACGAGTCACCAGACTTCATAATTGTGTTTGGATAGACAAAACCGGAGACGACATTCGCGAAATAAAGTCTGAGGGGTCCCACCGGCCGCTGTAATAGGATGGTTCAGCCAGCTAAAGCTGTCCTCCCAGTAAACGGTGCAATTCTTTACGCGTATCGTCAAGAGAATTGATACCCACTGGCACCTCATTTTCGCGTATGTTTTATTTGTTAATTAGGCTCTACCGGTAAGCATTGATGGCTCCTTACGACACTATAACTCATCATCGGGGACGTAAGACATACCTGCGTGGCTATTCCCCGATGATGAGTCGTTTAACCCCTTGGACGCGGAGGTGTGACACGGATAGGCTACGAAAAGTGCTTATACTCTCCGGGAGGGTATAAGAAAATATGTTCATTAAAGTATGCTATAGTGCATTCAAGGTAAAAAAGACACTAAAAATACACTTTCTTTGCGACGAATGTAGCTAACCTCCTAAGTAATTTTTCCGCAAAAAAGGATGGTGTGATCTGCGGGTTTAAAATTCTCCAATCAACCGTTTGCTGCTCATGCTATACCAGCTCTACATTTAGAGAGAACCAACGATCCAGCTCACACGTTACACACACAGAAATTTCCCTCCCCCCCTCCCCCCCCCCAAACACGAGCAAGACGCAGGCAATGTGACGGAAGCGGAATGGGCTAGCGAGTGCTAGCGCTGCCGCAGAGACGAATGCATGAGCAGATAAGGCTGTCAATAAACGCAATTATTCAAATGCGCGTGAGGTGAATGTATTAAGGTGTTGATCTACGGATTGGTAAGACTACGGTCCCGAATATGGCCGTCCTTTGGTGAAAACTCACCGTTTTCCCACAGTATATGCCATATTTGCGCACAGGTCATGCCTTCGTTTGCAGGATGCCCTCGAACTTTGTTGCAGAGCGTAACCACGCCCTTCTTGCCCTCCGAACACTTCAGGCAGTAAAATGTTGATGTTCCTCCACGCCGCTTACCTTCAGGCTTGTAGCAGGAGCAGACTTCACTCTGGCGCTGTCTGAGCCTCTGGACGCCGTTGTTCATGCGCGTGTCTGCGGTTTGTACTAGTGCATACACGCTATGTACAGCGACTTGTTGGGGGACTGCATTAGTTGCTCGAGATAGACCGGTTGTCTCCGTAAATGCTCTCTCTGTCTGGTGGATAAGGTGCTTGTGCAACCTTGCCAGAAAAGCGTAGTGTGACATCTTCTTCTTACGCTGTTTCTCCCACATATGCGAGTGCACAATGTACGCGTTCACCATGACCATGTCTACAAGTCCGAGGAAGAGACTCTTGTAGTACTTTTGAGATCTAGCATATAGAGCAGCATAAATTAGAAAAGAAAAGGTGACATTGTCAGGATTTCTCTTACCGTGCCGCTAGCTGCATTGAGTACGACTGAAGTCGCAATTGATCATGGCGGTCGACACCACCCATGCAGCGCTGATATTCCGCCACAATCCCAGGACACGGAACAGTGATATACTCTCCACTTTTTTTTCGCGGCGTTGCGCACTCGTCATCTCTGCTCCAACGTGTGATGCCAGCAAGTAAACCGATCTGTTGTCAACCCAGTCCAATGCCACTAGACCCGGGTTGCTTTTAGCGACCACCATCTTGAAGGAGCCCCTTCTAAAGTCCGTCGGCCGCTTCTTGAATGAAAATTCAACTCCCTTGCACCACCCTTTTCGATTCTTTTGTATAGTCCCGACGAAATTGAAGCCCATAGTACGCAGTTGTCGTGCCAGCGGCACGGAAGTATAAACCGAACCCTTGGTAAGGAAGTCCACGAAAGACACAGGCAATGTTTCGGATGACGGTCACCGGGCCACTCTTCATATCCATCGATTGAGCACCCTCCTTATCCTTCTTTCGCCCTACGTCGACTTCAACTCTGTCATGCAAAAACAAAAACACTCAGTCAGCATAGGTTTGATTTTTTATCTTACAATGTCAGCATTATCTTTTGCAATAACCCTATTCGGCGCAACATGTCATGGCGCACTTGGTTCCCCACTTATGGGGTTTGTCCTTCATGTACATGCGTGTCGGATTACGGCGATTGAACGAGGGTAGCATACCTTCGTCAACGGCAACCCTTGAACCCAAGACGTATCCCTCCTTGAATGTAGTTTCCACCGTTGCCAGCACCGAGCGTATTTTCCAGCCTCTGTCGCTTGAGGCTGCCGGATCTTCGTTGTCATCAAAGTGAAGAAATCTGGTAATGCGTCGAGAGCGGTCTCGAGACATGACCTTTCCGAAAGTTCCTGCAGGGATTGCCCCATCCTCGGTCGTATTCCAGTGCATCTCGAACGACTTTCGAAGACACGAGGCATGTGCCAGCATCAGCCCAACCCATTGAGCAACTTCATACGGCAATATCCTCTCAAATTTCATCAGGCGCTTTCTCGGTATGTCTCGACTCTTCTGTGGTCGATGCGTCACCTTTTGCTCTTGTTGGACTGCTTTCTCGAGACGTGCTCCAAGCGTCTGCTTCCAATACCGATTAGATTCGCTTGCAACATGCCGCCAGAACGACTTTGGTAGGAAGTAGTAGAAGGGATCCATAGATGTCTGCGCCACCGCTAGGATGCCTTGTGATGGCCCGCAGTATCCGTCGTACACCTTGTCTACACCGGCATCATTAGGGACGGGCGCCGTTGTATCATCCGGAAGATCATTCCAACCATCTTTCACCATTTCTGTAAGTTGATCGTTGTTGTAAATCTCAAACGACCTTGTCGGCATAAAATTGGTTAGATAAAGCCTTCGTGGCACCACAGCATAATAAAGTAAATACATACCTTCAACACGAAAGCGCATTTCCTCGATCTCAGTATGTTTCATAAGGCTGATCATACGACTGATCTCTTCAGCGACAGAGTCGACGTCTTCACTGACAGACTCGCTCGTGTCTCCAGCTTCGCTGGAATCGTCATCTACGAGTTTCTCCGCAGTCTCCACTACATCATCACTCTCCCCATCGGAATCAAGGAAATCTTCATCCTCTCCCAGAACAAGGTTTGGATCAGTGGGTTCCGTCCCTGCGAACTCAATCCCTTGAAACTGAGACATACTGACTGCTACAGGCGGGATATCCACACTATCGCCATCACGGGTCATGGCGCCAGTATCATCATCCGATTCAACATCATCACCACCACTCCCGTCAAAACTGTAAGCACTGCCTTCGCCATCACTGCTGCTGATTTCCACTGACTCTCCATCTTGGTCGATATCGGGGTCTGCCAATTCAGTTATATCATCTTCAGCCAGAATAATAAACACTTGACGTCAATAAACATATTAGTCAGCATAAATCAGCTACAATATACCTGGTGGGGCAGGATTAGCTGGTGCTACCAAGTCAGCATTAGCATATCCTGTATGCACATCGCGTCAGCATATGATATTGTCAGCATAATAATAGTCGGTTATACCTGTCGTGTCAGCGTTAGCTTGTCCTCCACAGTCAGCATTATCTGAAAATCATTTTGACAGTGTCAGCTTTATACAATGTCAGCATATAATCGCACTCGCATACCGCTCTTATTATTCCCCGTGGTATCAGGTTCTTGGTTTGTCTGAGGGGGGTCTGCACGAAGGCCATCGTTCGCTAAACATACAACGTTAGTTTTTCATAGATAGCCGCCTCAACACAAAACAGTACCTTGGGCATTTTCATCTCCCCATACTCTACCAACGACGACAGCTCTTGACGTCGGTCAGCAGCTTCTTGGTCCAGTTGCTTCTTCGTAGAAGGTGTCGCGACCTTCGGCTTTGTAGGCGTCTTCTTTATGCGTTTCTTCACCGGCCCTTGAGCTGAAACAGGAGCGGGCCTCTTTGGCTCGGTTACTGGCGCAGTTTCAGCCGGCTCACGGGTCGGATGAAGCGCTGGGGTCACGGGTGTCGGGTCGGGTACTGGTGTCGGGCTTGGTACTGGGCGTACGGGCGTCGGAGAAGGTGCGCTTTGCGGGGCGGGAGGGTTAGACTCAGCAACGCCGATAGTACTTTGGACTATACGACAATAATTAATAAGTCACTTGCTGTAAGCACATACAAACAACAAGATATTACTTACTCGCTTGAGAAGGCGGACGCACGCACACGTTAGCGATATTTAGACGCGCGCATAGTTCTGTATCCCTGCGCACATTACGCTAGTAGCTCGTCCTCGCCGTTGGAATAGTCCGTCCCACGTTTGCCGCCCCTAATTTTGCTGCCTGGTTTTAGGTAGTTATGACTGCAAACATTTTAATAAGTTAGTGCATTAGTGTATAACACAATAGGCAACAAGGTGACGTACTAGATCTGGATGCCGGTTGCACGCTTCCACGTCCAGCCTTCCTTTCGTAGAAGCGGACAGACCGAATTGAAATCCATGAAGTAGGCCATCCTTGCGCTTGACTCGGCGAAACGAAGAATGAATGGCTTGGCGTCGAGCGGCAAAGGGAAACCGAGATTAATTTACCAAAATACGAGAGCGTGTGCTTTACATGCGGTACATCAAACCACCTGTTTCAGGAGCCAATTACATTGTTGAATTTGTACACGTGGACCAATAACATCAGTTCAGTTGATGGGAAGGGGCGAGGATACCCTTTTGCGGATTTCGAGACATAGTGAGGGTAAGTGTTTCTTATGCTGTTCTGAACAGCATAAGACCATATTGCAACCCTCCGCGTCCAAGGGGTTAAGGAGGAAGTGATGGCACCTAGTTGTTGCTTCTTCATTGATTGGAACTACATGTAATAAATGTGTCTCTGATTTTGATGGAGAATATGTTTCGGTATGTGCTAGTCTGCATTAGGGAAAGCAAACGTTGACACAGGTGTCACTCGCTTTCGTAAATGGGAATTTGACAAGAGTAGTATAGATTCCATAAGATCAGTATAAGCGGATGGTGACGGATATTACTGAATGGGAAGTTTTGCCAGTACATGTATAAGTATTACCCATCATACTTGTCTTAAAATTTGTCACTGCCAACAAGTTGTTGGCAGTGACAATCCAAAAGACCCCTGTGCGACGCACAGGGGTCTTTTGGATAAATCGCATGATTTCGAAAAAAAAAGCTCTATTATTAGGGGATGTTAGATATGAAAAAAATTGCTCTCAAAAAGCACGCCATTTCAGACAAATAGTACCCCATTTTCAAATAACATGCCTATTGAAAAGAATACAGACAATCCGCTCGGAAGTAATCCATAGAATTGGAATACACCCTCAATACCAATAATTATGGTCTTCCAATGACCAGCAGCTTACAAACTTAAGTTAATTCCACCTCTCACCCCTCAGTTGTAAATTGAAAAACAATTTCATGCAGATATTCTTATTTTGGGGTGCTTAACTAAGAGAAAGTCTCAATTAGACAGGACACCGGAAATAATCCAATAAAACAGTATCGATTTCAAACTATATATTCCCCATTGTTACCTCACTGATCTTCTCATATCCCTTAATCCGTCGGAACGACATACAATTGCATCCCCATTATCGGAAAACTTCAACGTCCTCCCTGACAACCGAGCCCGTTCGTGCAATATGTGGTGGTTGCTGCGGAGGCGAGAACGCGAGCAATAAACTACAGTCAGCTATATATGTATTATATAGTATGCATTATCAACTTTGTTACGTATGACGGTCTTTACACTAGTTTTGACTCTACCGAGTGTTTTGTAAACCACTAGATCATCTTCGACTTAGCTGGGAATACATGTACCAGGTTTTTTCTTCGCGTAGCATTTCCCATTGTTTATTAGTGATCCCAGCCGCGGCGCAGCCTCGTGGCGTGGCATAGATTCTGAAGTGATGCGAGCTGGTAAGCGAAAAAAAAACATTTCTGAAACGTCATCGAAATATGCGGGAAAATGTCCAATGAGGTACCCAAATGGGCCAAACGTGTAACAACCGAGTCGGTTGAACCGACTAAGCCTACCCCGTACCGCCCGCCACCATCGGTATCTCCGCATATGCATACGACTCGCGTTACTGCACATTTAACCTTGGCAGCACGACAGCTGGTAGCGCAATGCACATTTAAGCGATATATATCGCGTTAAGGTAAATAGCAAGAGCGCATTTTAGCATGTGGCGCATTTATTCGTTTTTAGACTTTTGAGATGCAGTCTCTACGAAATTCCACAGTGATGTGTGAACACCACAGGGAAGTGCAAAAGCTTACCATTTTACTAGGTACATGCATCGACCCCCCGACTCATCGACTCCTAGTTTTATCGACTCCTAGTATTCTGGGGGTTGCACCCCCAGACCCCCCGCAGTAGAAATACAATGTACTGGACAATGTAACGGGTCCGACATTGGGTACACCTGTGGCGAATGGAGCTTACTAAGTCGTTCCTAGCCTGATCAATGGCGCATTTCCACCAAACTCTCGCGTGCATTCCTACTTCCTACTAATTCCTTCCGCTAGCACTTTTAAGACCATTACAGTTGAATTTATTTAGAAAGTAAAACCACGGCAACAAGTTAAACAAACGCGAACTCACTTCATCATCACCACCTGCTTAAACGACTACCGGCAATAGTAAATAGAAAAACTCCACGAAACAATTGCTGCTAAACATGCGTATGTCCTAGAAAGCAAGTAACATCATGTTTACGAAAACAAAACATCTCTGCAGCGGCACCGACGCTCGAACAGACAAACGCACTTGTTCTCTGCACTCTGTTGGTCCTATCGGAGTTTGTACCCGCTCGATTGCTTAGCGCTGCCGCTATCCACCGACGTTGTTCCCAGCGCGTCAAAATCAAATTGAGGAAATGGGAGTTTAGCGCAGCAATAAGGTATTTTCAAAAATACCAATGTTCTGAAAAGCGGTAAATGTGCTGTAGCACAATTATCTGCCTGTCGTGCTGTCGAACATAAAAGAAACGACATACACCTATGGTCACAAAAACTTAAAAGAGATCAAGAGTACTTACTGTATGAGTCTAGGAGAAGGCTCATGCTAGCATCGACGAGCGTATGGGCGAGTATGGTTGTGCCAGCCATAGTGCTCGTATTTGTTTATCGAGCTCGTGGGATTTGAAGTCTCGCTACTGGAAATTAGTCTAGACAGAAACTTCGGAACAAGCCCCCCCTGGCGAATGCTACAAATCATCCACTGCCAAGTACCAGAACGGCTGCGCAACGTGCATGAACAATAAATGCTCGGCGATCCCTCCAGCGACGCCCCCCCCCCCCCCTCCGTTCGCTATCTGAAGTGCACCGAACCAGACGAGTACTGCGAGAATGACACCAACGTCTGCCGTGGGCCAAACTACGCTGGCGAATGCTTCAACCATACGACTGGACATTTCCAAGGTGGATGCGGTGCAGGGTGGGCGAGCCCGACTTGGCCCTGTGGGCAGAGTGCTGGCTGCTGGCATGACGGAGGGCAAGGTGAAGTACACGGACGTGAAGAAACCTCGGAGCTCCGTACTCTGCTCGCTCAGTACTTAGCTGTGTGGAAGGACCTATCGGATACCTGGCTGCGCCCAAGTACTTCGTGCAGATGTGACATCTGCACGAAGTATCTGAGATGTGCACGAAGCTGCAACGCCAGCTAACATCGTGCGCGGGCTCGGTGGGCCAGATCAGGGTGCGCATGACGACAAAGGACCGAAGTCTGGAATGAAAGTTGTGAAGCTCACATCCGATCTGATGGAGTCAAGAGGACGGACAAAGCCCACCGCCCCCGTTCATCCCTTGCTGACATACTAGCAGCAGTGTCGAGCTGCTCCTTGTGCACGTGCAGAGGTTCGAGACGTCTGAGGTGAATAAGAACACGAACGGGAACACCTTTCTGGCCCCACAGAGCGGGTTTATGGTATTAGCTGGAGCTCCACCTCAGTGGACTTCGTTAGAGAGAAGCTTACAAGTGAGAAACTTCACTGTAATACTTCAAGTTTATGAGGCTTGTGTAGCGGAAGGTCTCATGCATACACGTTCAGACGTGCTGCAAATTAATTCATACCTCCATAGGCATAAACATATCATATGGATACCGCACACACGTACGGGCACATTTTCACACCTTCAGCACATACCGACCAATTTCATACTTCTTTAGACATTTTCCCGAAATCTGCGGCTGAAGTAATAATTTACCGTAGTCAAACTGTCCACGATTACGGATTATATGCTCGCTCATGCAGTTGTAACAAGACAGAATATTATTTTTGGGAGTGCGATTACGGACGGCTACTCGCCCCATCATCATTTCTTATGCGAAGCGACAAACATTTTTAATACATGTACCGACATTCCTTTCTCAAAGGGCACACCAAAGTTACGAAGTGACGATAAAGAGGGCAATGATTTGAAGTACAGTGACATAGGAGGTACATACTCTATTACATGTAGCAGACTGCTCAGATGCTCTACCTGCTGCATATAGAACAACATGTTACAGCGCCTAAAGTAACAGGCAGTACTACTGTACAAGGCTAGCCTCTATCGTATTTATAGTTAGTTTTATCATTTGTCTGAGATCCATCGAGTGCATGACTACGGTACGAAATAGTTTCACGAGGTCCACACTAAAGCGTTTTTGGTCGCGCTGCAATGGAATGTAACCCACTCACATGGACGCGAGTCATATCTTAGCTAGTCGAATAACTATAATAAACCCAATATCGTCTTGTTTTCGCTATGTTTTCCATTTTTGTCTGATTGTAGCTGTATCCTATTTTATACAAACACCAAGTGAATGCAAAATTTGCTAACATCGCAGTATCTGAAGAGCCAGCAATTTAGCGTTTCTACACGTGTAACTTTTGAGAAACGATTATTATGGTCTCGGATTCCTGTGGTTCCATTGGGTGCCGTCCAAAACCCATATAAAACGGTTTAATCAGTTTAATCGGTTATTTAAAATAAATTACAAATCGGTTTAATGCTCACCAAAACGGTTGCTGGAACACGACCTTCGGGTATAGTGAAGCTCAGTCATGTGTTTTATCACGTTGCTACTTAAAAGTCGGATTAGAATTGTTTGATGAGACCAAAAGGTGTCTCACCAAACAATTCATCGCGATTAAACTTTAATGCGCGACTTTTATGTAGATTTTGGAAGGCACCCATTGGCTAATCCCCATTTCTGAGATTTGATAGGAGTGCCCTTTGACAAAGGAATGTCGGTAGTGTTTCTCGAAGGTATTATCTCTTACGAATACAAGTCGACACACCTCTTGAGACTCGGCAAAAATACCTACATGCCTCTTTCAAAGCCTGGATAGGTATTTTGAGCGACCCCTGGTCGGTATTCAAATGGGAATTGTTTCAGTTTTGGATCAAGTTCAAATTAAACATCCAATCTCCTACTATTAAGTCAAATTGCAAATCTATGATGATTGTTAAAACATGACCGCTTCGTCTGTTATGATATTTTCATTTACTTTTGGCATGACTGAGATCGGAAGCTCCCAAAATAAATGTTGGTGTGTTAGAGAACCGACATCATAGATAATGCGATAAAAAAATAAATTTGAATGAATTAAAGCTTGTAAGGAGCTAAAAAATATTTGAGGCATTTTGCTATCAGCAATAATGGGTAATGTCTCACGACATAAATTATGGAATCGCAAGGCTAAAAGCAGCAGCACAAATAATCATTGGGTATTTATGGCCATTTCTCGAGGATCCAGTTATTTTTTGTTCGTCGGTTGAGCTTTTGATCGACTTCAAAAGGTCGAACTAGCGCTTCAGTGTGTATCCTAGGCAAAGCCACAGGGACACAAACGTCCACCAGTCTTATTTCTGTCAACCAACAATGATCTTACCATGCTAAATTGCTTTTTCAAAGTCGCAGTAAAATGATAAAGCAGTCCTTGTGACACCGTTCAACCAGTGTCCGACGCTGCTTTTGCGTAGTTTGACGAAGAGTGCCGAGAGCCACTGTATGTCTTTGCCTTTGTCAATCAGATAGCAAAACAACGGCTTAGCACACGCTCTATCGTTTCGAGCATGTACTTAGCCGACCTATAATAGTTCGCCCCACCATATTGCTGAGCGTCTGACACGTTGAACCCATACCGTACGCAATAAACTTTAAAAAAAAATCGCATAGAGGTAAATAGCGATGCCTTTTTAGCATGCAACATCTGGTGGACTATGTTGCACGATGCCAACACCGTGGTGCGCAGTAGCAGGCGTTGTCGGTCGAGACTTGGGTAGTGTTCTTGACGAAGAAAGATGCAGAATGAATTGAGAGTTAAGATGCAAGTCTCTGCGACTACTTTGTCTCCTAGCGTGCTCACTGAAGTAGTTACGAAACTCCTACGACCCATAAGGCGGTCCCTGTTCAGTGGGCGGTCTTGTACTGATGGTAGTGCTGTTCGTGACCGGTTCACGCAACACTCCTCCTCGAGCCATACTCGCGTCGCGTGTTATCAAGTACAGTGCGTTCACCATTTGCTGGTGCAGTTGCGGCCCGGCGTTTTAGTGAGAATGTCAGCCTCCATGTGAGTTGTCGGACAGTAAGCTACTTGCACTGTGCCCTTCTTGAGTACGTCCCGGATAAAGTGATACTGGATATTTATGTGCTTCATGCGTTGCGACGTCAACTCGTTTTCCATCGTCTTGATCGCGCTTTGGTTATCTACACGGAGGGTGACCGGAGCATCATGCGGGCGTAAGCATAGCTCCACCAGTAGTGGTTGAATCCAAAGACAGTCACGAAGAGCTGTTTCACCTGCTATATACTCCGCTTCGGCCGTTGATAAGGCGACAGTCGTTTGTTTCTTCGAGTACCAGGCAATGGGTGAGCCATTTAAGACGAGCACTCCCCCAGAGGTAGACTTGGCGTCGTGTTGATCCCCAGCCCAGTCGGAATCAGAGTACGTTACGAGGTGCAGTGCTGGGTTGGCTTAATGACTATACTAGAAAAATAGGCCGGTAGTCGAAGTGCCTTTCATGTACCGCAAAAGATGCTTTACTGCACGCCAATGACTCAAAGTGGGTTGAGTGACGAATCGTGTCAGTTAATTGACGGATGCAGCGATGTCGGGTCTGGTACAGTTGCTTATCCACAGCAACGATCCGATAGTCCCGCGCATCAGCTGGGTATCGAAGATGGGGGCATCGTCGTCGTTGGCTGGGCTACTACAGCGAGTCACAATTGGTGTTTTAACAGCTTTGCAGTCCTCCATACCAGTCGTCGAGAGTAGGTTTGCGATGCTTGATTGGTGATGGAGGGATATCCCGCCGTCAAGTTGCTCCACGTGAAATCCAAGGCATTTGGACGCTGTGCCAAGATCCTTCACGTCGAACCGCTCGTGAAGTTTGGTCATAATTTGGTCCGCGTGCTCCGCATCTTGACTCACGATCAACAAGTCATCTACGTATAGTAGTCCTAGGGTTATCAGCTTGGAATTCCTCATTTCGATATACAGGCGAGGATCCAGTCGGCTCTGGTGAAATCCGCATTCGAGGAAACCTTGTGAAAACATCTCATTCCAGATTCGGCCACTCTGTTTTAGCCAGTATAGGCTTTTCTTCAGTAAAAGGCCTTTACTTCTGGGGAGCTTTAGTCCAGGTGGTGCTTGCGTTAGTATTGGTTTATCGAGATCCGCCTTCAGATATGCGTTAGGAACGTCGCCTTGTCGGACCTTGACCTTCCAGACCGCTGCTAGAACGAAAAGGAAACGCAGACTTGTTAGCTTGAGCACCGGAGAAAACGTCTCGCTGAAGTCTATGCCAATTTTTTGCGTAAAACCTTGTAACCAACCTTGCTTTGAATCGTTCGAGTTCTCCCACACTGTTGAACTTCACCTTGAATATCCATTGTCCGGATACGGTTGATGCGCCGGGGGGAATGTCCACGACTTCCCATGTGCCGTTTTTCCCGATTGCTGTCAGTTCCTCCTGAATTGCATTTTTCCACTCTGTGTGGTACGGGCTATTCATTGCTTCAGTGTAGCTCCGAGGTTCCGATATGTTTGCTACCGTCTCCGATGAGTACTGACGCGGTTGATTTGTTAAGCTTGCGGAAGTCCCTTCAGAGGAGATTACATGTACTGCACCGAGAGACTCGAACGTATGCATAGCTGTCGCGGGCCTGCCATACTCGCGAATGAGCGCGTCGGGCAGCTGGAACTCCTCCTGCGTTAGTGGGCGGTTGCGCCTGCTGTCACCAAAGACGTCTCGAATGCTGCGAGAGGAGATCTCACGGCCTGCGTCGACAGGTTCGCCGTCAGTATCGTCACCCGAGTGACCAGAGCTGGTGTAACGCGGATCTGGTATGTTGGTCTCGGTATCGAGGCTGCCCTTTGTAGCGACGTCGTCTAGAAGAGCGGCTGCAGACTGGGGGCCCAACCGGTCGACGTTCGGGACGTGACTAGTGGTTTTGACGCGTTTTGTGCGCGGAAAGAAGACAATATAACCCTTCTGTTGAGTGTCGATACCAATGATGACTGCCTTCTCGGCGCGCTTTTGTAGTGCTCTGCCCATCTTGTGCTGGATATGCGTCGTGGAGCGAGATCCAAACTTGAGGATGCTAGATACGTCTGGCACTTGGCCTGTCAGTAGTTCCAAGGGAGTCTTGTAGTCCGGATTCGCTCGGGTAGGCAGCCTATTCCGAATGTAGCTCGCATATTTTACTGCGTCTCCCAAAACCGCTTTGGCAAGTTGGACGCCCAGAGCATTGCCCTTGATGAATCCATAAAGGTTCGGTGGAATCGTTGGGCTTTACCATTTGAAGCCGAGGTCGCCGGAGCACTGTGCTGGTGGACGATTCCGCGAGACTGGAACAATTCACGCAGCTCCCGATTGATGAACTCGCCGCCGCCGTCCGTGCGGATACACTTGATCGATGAGTCAAATTGAGTTTCGAATTCGCTAATGAACGCTCTAATATTGTCAGCAGCCTCGTTCTTGCGTCTCAACAGGTACACCCGGTTGTATCTAGAGCCATAGTCTACAATTGTGAGTACATGCTCATGTCCATTGCGGTCCGGTGTGAGATTTGTCTTGAGATCCATCCCGAGTGTTACGCCCACAACGTCGGTTGGAGCAGAGGCTGAAGTGTCAACTTGGGGCTGGGATCGCCGAGCCTGCTTCGCTTCCGAACAACTCGGACAGAACTGAGCTTTGCGGCTGGATAGTCGTACACCGTCTACGAATCCCTTATCCACTAGCCGGAGGAGATCATGGTAATTAAGGTGTCGAAGACGCTCGTGCCATTTGCGCAGTTTTCCGTCCGACACTTCCGCGAATTGAGCAGACCCCATCCTTTGTTCAACGTCGAGTTTCAATAGTTTGTCATCGCCATCAGCGGTACCCACTACATTTCCGCTACGGCTTATTATGGTGCACTTCGTGCCAAAAAGACAGTAGAGGCCGTTCTCGACCAGTTTCTTCACGGAGATCAAGTTCTGACTAAGTCCGTCAGCCACATACACATCCGTTAAGAGGACAACCTTCGGTTTATCGTCGCCGAAGGTTGTGACGACGCAGCTTCCCTTTTCCAAAGATGATATGATGGTACCATTAGCAACTTTAATGTCGAGTCGGGCCGGATGTAAGCCAAATAGTAATGAGCGATCACTGCGAATGGGGTTAGTACACATAATCAATTAGCCAAGAGGTCTTCACACTGGCCACAAGTCGAGATGGAGGTGCTGGTACGTCACATGGGGCAACAGCATCTGTGACCCAAACTTCACCTTCTCACTGTCATCGCTCTCGCTTTGGCATTCGTTCGTGACGGCAGCCACATGTGTACTTCCTCTAGCAAGCTGTTTTGCCTTCTCAACAAGTGGGCAGTGTAACATCTTGTGACCTTCTTTCTCACAGACGAAACAGGTTAAACTTCCTCGAGCCGCGTTTCCTTCCTCACCAGTGTCCAGGTTTACATATGGGGTGGCTTGGTGCGGTCGACGGTGGTGCTCTGACCGCTGACGTTGGTGGCGTTGTTGGTCCTGTGCGTTCTGCGGGTGGCGTGCAGCATATCTGCGTTCATCGCCTCGAAGTTTGTACAGTAGTGCTAGCGCATTATCAGCCTATCCGAGCAAGTCGTCGCCCTCTGTGTTCACACATGAAAGAAGCACGGGCGCTAATTCTGAACAGGAATTGTTACAGAACACCTGGAGTAGGCGAAGAGTTTGGTCACCGTTCATAAGGCCTTTAATAAACTTCAGGTACTCCAGATAATCGCTCCACGTGTCGTCTTGACGTTTGTAGCACTTCAACCGATCACTGGGCTGAAGTTGAGTAAGCCGACAACCGTATCCAGTCAGCAGGATCTTTGTTAGAGCTTCGAACGACATCTGCTTCTCGTGTTTTTTCATCCACGCAGCACTCTTTTTGTGGTAGTACCGAGCCGCTTTGCCGTCAAGAAAGTTAACGATAACAGACGCCATCAGCTCATCGTTCCAGGTGGAGCCATTTACCAGATATTTCGCGCTTATTGCGTGTTCATACTCCAGTAAGAAGTATTCGAAGCCCGCTCCGAGGCTTGGATAGACTTCGGAGCCATCAAACTTACGGCAATGAATTTCCTTGATTTTTGGTTTCCGTGGTGGGTGGTGGGGGGGGGGGGTGCAGTGTGGGTACTGACGTCGGTCATGGATACTTCGAGTTTTTGTTTTGCTTGCGCAATGAACGCATCTCCTCCCGCATTTCAGCAATGGTTTTTAACAGGTCTGCAGTATCCAATGGAGTATTCGTGGAAGATTGCACAGGTAGGGACAATGGAGATGGCGGGAATGGCTCAAAATTTGGCTGCTGGGGTGGGTCGAAGGTCAAATTCTCCAGTAGGTCGGACAGGTCGGTACGACTGTCGGCCTCTTGATCTTCTTGGGGCTCCAGTTTAACTGGTTCGTTGTTACAACTACGTACTGCCTCGCAGAACGCACTTGAGCCATGTAGACGGTTGGTTCCTCGAGCAGGTTGGCATTTGTTCTCAACAGTGCTAGGTTTCGTCCGCGACCGCCGCTGGCGGTTTCCCAAGCGTGGCACACCCTTAACACCTAGCATCCGGCCGATTGGTTGGGCTCAAAACCTGTTGCACGATGCCAACACCGTGGTGCGCAGTAGCGGGCGTTGTCGGTCGAGACTTGGGTAGTGTTCTTGACGAAGAAAGATGCAGAATGAATTGAGAGTTAAGATGCAAGTCTCTGCGACTACTTTGTCTCCTAGCGTGCTCACTGAAGTAGTTACGAAACTTCTACGTCCCAGAAGGCCGTCACTGTTCAATGGGCGGTCTTGTACTGATGGTAGTGCTGTTCGTGACCGGTTCACGCAACAGACTCCTCCCAATTCATGCTCTGTCGCCCTGCGATAGATTACGCTGTTTTACGAGCTCATAGCGCTTGTCAAACCTGGTTTGATACACCTAAGCCACTATTCGAGCCTCCTTCGGAGACGAGTTTGACTGAAGCCTAGTTTAGGTACTGGTTTGTAAAGCATGATCTGTATCTACAGTCGCGTAAGAGTGCGGTATCTTGTAGAGAATAAAGACAACACGTAAACCTGATTAAATTGGGTGGCATAAAGCGTACGTCATCGCAGAGGTCGGGCCAAGTGGTGGATATCAACATTGATAAGACACTATTGGCGGCCTCGTTGTGACCGTGAAGGTGGAAGGCGCACTGTGCGATGTTTTCTACATTTTCACCTTTTCATCATGCTGAGTCGCCAAAACTCGTTATGGCAGCCAAATTCTAGTTTTTTTAGGAGTATGGAAGCCATGTGTAATTGCCACTAAGTTGTGTGGTGTGATGTGATCTGAAGCTTCTTGTACTACAGGCAACTTTTCTGGCACGAATTAGTCTGAGTGAGGCTGTCCATACAGCTCTTCTAGCTGTCCTCCCAGGATAAAATCATTTAACGCGTTAGTATTATCGAACAAATTAACCGGCCAAGCATTTCTGTGCGCGAGCCTCACTGATCCCTACTAAAAAGAAAACTGCAGCACTTTCAGCACGGAACTCAATCAAGCAATTATTTGTCATCAAGCCATTCGAATCGAAGACTAAAATCAGCACCTCAAAAATGACAAGATATGAAACCTGTAAGGAAGTGAAGTACATCAGTATCAAAAAAATGATCTACGTACCAAGATGCTCGAGTTCAAACGGTATAAGAATGATAATTCCAGCAAAAATCTTCATCTGGACCATATATAAGTGGGTTTCCAATACGAACGCAAGCTGGTGCATTGCCGAAAAAGCAAACTTGCGCTGCATAAAATGATGAAGGAATACGAGAGAGCCAACCTCCATATTGTCAACACTAGAATATTCACGGCAGTAGCTATACCCCAATTACCCGCACCGCCAGGATTGTAGACAATATTCGGCAACTGTTCCAGGACAGATTTGTACACCACGTATATTATTGGAATGATACATTCGACGTACTCAACCAGTTCAATGTATTCACAGTGAAAGAACAGTTGCAGTAGTAATACTTAGAGCATTACGCCGGCAGTTTTTTTCCTTACCGTAATTTACCACCGAGAACATTCCTGAAACCTTCTTTCGGGACAGCAGCGATTTCAACGACGCGACCTCTCGACCACCTGAGAGCGTTAGAAAGGCCTTTTCGATATTAGGGTAGTTTAATAACCGCTTGACCACTGAGATCCAACAGATCGCCACTTTAACGACGCAACCTCTCGACCACCGTAGAGTGAGAGCCACGTCTTTCGGATCTTAGGGTAGTTTTAGAACCGCTCGACTGTTGGAATACAAAGCAAGAATTTTATTATAGAAAGTCAAATGATCCTGATACAAGAATCTTAATTATATAAAGCCTATATCATATATACGATCAACAACCGACCATAATAACGATAATGTGTAACAGATGAGAGAAGAAAGTCTATTCGAGTCAAAAGCAATGTATCCTGATGAACATATTCGTACATATGAGTACTCAGACTACGAAAACTTAGATGAAGGAACCTGCTTAACTGTTGAAGATGCGAGAAATGCTTTCAATTCAACTCTCGAGATGGCATATTATTCGATTGATGATGTTAGAAATTTCTACCCGAATATCGAATCTTTTCGACTACACCTCGCGGAACAAATTGAGACGGTGGCCAAAAATCGTCTCGATAGGTTAAGTCATAAGAAAATATTCACTTCACAAATCGCTGAAGAACTCATCGCATCTGCTATGCATCCATCACGCATTCAAAAGCAACTAAACAACTTCAATGATATCGAAAAATTCTTTGAATCTATAGGCTGCTAAATTCTGAAATTCTAAATTAATTTATTTTTTCTCAAAAAATTAAAGGTGCTATGTATATAGATACCAACCTGATAACATGACGTTCGAACTCACTTTCGAAAAATGCAAGGGCAAGCCAATCGAAGAAGTATATTCTTCTGACCCCGGTTATTGTCGATGGGTATTCAACCAACCCAGTCTCAACATTAGTGAGGACATTAAGATGTTCTTACACTCCAAGTTCCTCAATAATGATAACTCATATATGATGACTTGGGGTAAATACAAGGGTCGGACTCTCAAGCAGATCAGTCGTTTGGATCCCGGATATATCGATTACCTCCGCAAGAGCGAATTAGTGATTGAGAAGTGTCCTAAGCTACTCAAGGAGCTTAACTAAGAAAAAAATATTTTTTTTTGTTTCATAAATTTAGAGTCTAAGCAGTAGTGAAATCAAGTACTTCACCCGTTAGGCGATCATAGCTCAGCTCCTGTTCGCTGATCACGAGGACCAACAGATTCACACCTTGATATCCAGCGTTGGTACCCTGAACCTGAATGGCTTGAGGGACATCACGCTCAGTCAGACGACTAACATCGGCGATAAGAAAACGGTTAGTTAGTGACCACGTCTGATAGTCAAGAAGACCATTAACCAATTCAGGGGTCAAATCACCGTTAATCGAAGAAATCTTAGAAAGCTCATTATGAAAATGATGGAAGTCGTAATCATGGCTGATATCGAACACCTGAGTAGAACCAATGCGCACGTTCAAGTTGCGAATCGAACTACCGGGATGGAGTGTCCATGGAGCACTATCGAACGGAGATTGAAATTCCTGTACCGCGGCGGTTGCAAAATTACCTGTCTGTTCAGCAAAAGGAAGTACAACAACATATTTCGCATTCTTAACACTTGCCGATAGCTGTAGATCAAAGGAAGCGTTATGCTGAGTCGATTGCTTACCAATACCAGCGCGCTGATAGAACCACTGAGCATAACAGTCATTGTACCGAACTTTCTTGACAGGCTTAGAAATGATAGCCTGAGGATTCTCAAGATGTACAAACGGAACATACAGGCGAGCCGTAGTGAAAGGCATGTAAGTACCATCAATATTCGGTTCAAGGGCATTGACTACAGCACCCCACGAGATACTGAATCCAGCAGAAGCAGCAAGCACTCCAGCCATGGGATTACCAGTGGAAGAGGCAGCGACCATTACAGGACATACATTGCCCGAGGCAAGGGTAGTAGAAGTTAGAGACATACCTTTTCCGCTATCTACAGCAATAGTAGAAGTTCCCTGATTGACGCGGAAACGGAGACGAATCTGAGGAATAGCCATTAAATCAAGTTCCTTGAAGATAGGATGGAGATCGGATAGCTTAAGCTTGAGCATGTAGGACCACGTACCCATGATTGCGTTAGCAGTAGCAGCACCATATACGAAAGCACCACGAGCCGTTTGATTAGCAATTGTGGTAGAAGCAGCAGCTCCACCAATCGAAGGCCACGCCGTAGAGAAGTCAGAGCCAGCATTAGGAGGGTTCGACAACAAACGCTTTACAAGTCCATCGTTAGGGACAGAAGCACCACCAGCGGGTCCTGTGGTAGCAAACGAAGATGAGAATGCAGTAGTGTTGGTGTATCCATCTCCGGTAGTCGAACTTGTGGCAGAGCTGTACAGAGCGGACTGAGCGGCATCCGGGAAAAGGAACGACTCAGCACCATGCTTTTCGACGTACTGAGGGCTATATCCGGTCTGAGCGCGTACATTGTTCCAAAACAGCTTGTAATCAGCCATAGAAACAATGGTTTTACCATTTAGCTCAAGCGACATGCTATCAATAACATTCCAGTTGCCACACTTTAGTGTAGCGCAGAATCGGTTAGCAGGTAGGGTCTGACCAGTAGCACCATTCTTCATCGATACCTTGTATGGTAGCATGATGTATGCATCGCGAAGACAAGCAAAGCCTTCGCTTCCGTTTAGCTGAGCCGTAGCATCAATCGTAATAACACCATTTTGGTATGATCCTTGGTTCAGATCGATTACAAACGGTACGCGCTTGCCTGAGGATACCTTGATCTCAGGATCGCTCTTGAGGGAGCTCTGGTACAAGTACTGGTCGGAAAGTTGAGTTTCAGTCATCGTTGAGATTCTATATGGCATGTTATATACTTTCTCAAAATTAATTATTATGGAGCTCATCAAACCGATCACATCCCATCATGATCTTATCGCACTTGCAAAAAAATTAAATATACATCTTGATGATATTTTTGAGTCAAGTGAGATAACAAAACCGATCCCAAAGAAAGGTTCATGTCTGATTTTGTTGCGACAACCTAATATGGATGTAGGGCATTGGACATGTGTTCATGATGGTGAATTCTTCGATTCAATGGGTGAGGCAGCTCCAACAAAGTATGGAATCGGGAAGTACAATCCCAAACAATTCCAAGGTACGTATGGTGATTACTGTGGGATTTGGTGTATGCTGTGGTTATATTGCAAGCAAAAAAAAAGATGAATCTACTAAATCGATTCAAGGATTTGAACTTAACTATCCTGACTTAGCCAGTGCTGATGTTTGGTTGTTCGATAGTGTTTAAGCTTATTGACATGGGTATATCTACCTCCACAATCACATTGGTGCTTGGTGTTTAATTTAGCGCTGATAGATTCTTTGTTAGTTTGATAAGGCTGCTTTTTATATAGTTTATTGATCTGAAATGGAGTCACTTTATTAACGCAAGTAAGTTTTGAAATCCACAAGCATTCGTATGCTTCGAGGTGCTTCCGATCTACAACATCATATGTTTTAATAGGGATGAGCTTGAACTTATTGATTCCATGTTCTTGGATATAAGGGTAGATTTCACACTTGCCCCGCTTTTCATGGATCCATTCATGATAGTGCTGCTTATGTTTTTGCCATCTCTTACGAGGCTCATTAAACGTAGAACCAACGTATTGAATGTCGCTCTCCAGGTGGATAGTTCGATAGACGTGTCCGATCATGGTACAAATGTACTATTACTATATAATAAACTACAATTTTTATCAGAATATAATGTATTCTTTAGTTTGGAAAATATAGATTAATCATGTATCGCGAACTAACTATTTCAAGCGATGTACCAGCTCCAAAGCTGACCAAAGCTTTCAAGACTGGTAAGCTAAGTCTGACAGCAAACGAACTCAAGGGTAGCGGCTCCATTATCCATCTCCATCCAGCTTCTTTTGAAAAGGCACTCAAGGCGCGCAAGGCGGGTCGTGGTGTTCGTCTTGACATCACAAGACACGAGGTTAAAAAGGGCTACAAGAGGGCCCAAGGAGGCTCTATTTGGGGTAAGATTTGGGGAGGCATCAAGAAGGCTTTCAAGTTCGCTAAGGACTCAGGCATTCTTACCCAAGCAGCCAATGCAGCAGTACCAGCATTGGCAACAGCTTTGGGGGCCCCTCAAGCGGCTATCCCAGCGAGAGCAGCCATCCGTTCTATGACAGGCATCGGTGTTTATGAATCTGAAAGCGATAGTGATAAGGAAGGAGGCCGTGTCTCAGTAGCTGACGTTAAGAAGGCGGCCAAAAATGCTCTTGGATACGCAAAGAGAAAAGGGGTACTCACGGATGGAGTAGATGCAGCTGAGAGATACCTACTAAGCAAAGCAACGAAGCCGGAACACGAAACACTTATCAAATCCGTACGCGGTGTAGTACGCCGTCGTTATGGTGTTGGTGTTTCAAAACCGAGAGGTAAGAAATTCGCCAAGGGATCGCAAGAAGCTAAGGATCACATGGCAGCTGTTCGCGCTAAGCGGAAGAAGCCTATGGTAGCTGGATCATTTCGTTTATAATTTCCACCACAATCTGATAAATAAAGTTGTACTAATATAGTATCACCCACCATGATTGGACACATTTACCGGATTCAACATACTCAATCAAACATTGTCTATGTTGGTAGTACTTTCAACGAGGTTAAACATCGATGGCAGCAGCACAAAAGATTATTCCAAAAATGGAGAGATAGTGATGGGCCATGTGCAGCAGTTATTTACCCTCATATGCTTGAGCATGGTGCTGAACAATTCAAGTGTATCTTAATTAAAAGCTACGATGTAATCGATCGACTTCATTTGGAAGTATATGAAACTCTTTGGATTAAAAAGCTGAAGGCATGCAACAAGAATCGACCATTTGCTATCAGGAAGATGACAGACAAAGCCGCCTATATAAAAGACCGTGAAAATCGGTGTGTCAAGGTTAGAGCGTATGCAGCAGCTAACAAAGATTTAATCACGCAGCGAAACAAAACGTACCGAGAAACCAACAAGGAGACTATCAAAGCTAAGAAATCAGAATCGTTCGCTTGTGAATGTGGTGGTAGATGGAACAGGGGACATGGAAAGCCACGGCATGATAGAACAAAACGGCATTTGAATTGGTTAGCAAGCAGATCATAAAAAAACTTGAGCTTTCAGCTTATTTTTTTGGTCTCAGCAGGAGCATGATCGATACTGAAGTATCACGAAATTTGACTTTTTGATCATTCTGGTTGTAGATACTGATCGTAATCGTCGATCGAGAACCGTTATGGCTTTTCATCCAAGCATACTGACTTGGTTTATATGAAATTAACTGACCTACCTGAGCATCACCCCGATCGAATGCGCTGAGAGTATCACCCGAAGCAACATACTCATTTTTAATCAAATCGCAACGAACGATGTACGAACTTGTTGGGTGAATCTGTGGGATGATGTTAGAGAGCTGAGCACTGGCAACGATCGCTGAGGAAGCAGGATACGTACCAGCAGTCAGTCCTACTACTGATCCAAAAGATGCGTTATCGATGATCAAACGCGGAACACGTGTAGTAGTCGGCAGTCCAGTTACACCAGTAGAGTACAATCCAGTAGCGGGTCTTGTCCAAGTTCCACCAGCGGTAGGTAAAGTTGTTGGAGTTGGAGAGAAATCAAATTGAGCGGCGTAATATACGCTATTTTCAGATAATTGTAAATAGAAAACATTTTCGCCTGACGGATTGATTAAGTAAGCTCCAGCATTGACGAGAGCAGTCTGAATGGAACGATTGATATCAGCGTATGTGTAAATACCATCCGCGAGATTAACACTTACGATGCTTGTTGTAGCAGCTGTAGGTACTTCGATTTTGAATGTAGTGTTCTGAAACTGAAACGAATCGATATTATATTCGGAATTGTACATGCTAATGCTTTGTACAGCACAGACTACATCACGGAAGTCAGCAGCACTACCAGGAAATGAGTACTTCCAAGTTGAATTATATCCATCTTGAATAAGATTTGTTGAGTCGAGTTTCAGAAAGCTTGCCATATTGATTAGTATATGATTCTAACCATAATTCTGATCAATAAATTGGAATTAGCTATCGATCGTGATTGGTCCATCGAAATTGTACCTGATTTGACCTTTAACTGAATCTATGAACAACATTTGACCTTTGCGCTCCGTGGCTTTGTTGTAGTAATAGACGATTGATCGATCATCAACTCCCTTGATATTGAAATCACGAACAACCATTTGTAAATCCCGCTTCGAATTCGCTTTTAGGATCGCTACATACTCTGAATTCAAGCGAATCATCTTATCGGTAGCAAAGTAGCTGTGGCTTAGGAATATGGTGCTTAATTTGAAGTGTCTTCCTCTTGTGAAGTAGTGTGAGAACAGATTCTTCTGAAGTAGCTTATCGTTGCTGTAATCGTCTATGATGATGAGCTCAGGTTTATTAGAACTGATTGGGGTATGACGAACTTGATCAACGCTTGGAGGGGCATCAGGATCAGCGAAGGTAATGAAACCATCCAACTTATCGCGAAGGAATTCGTATAACTCTTGATTCGGATTACGGGCAATAATCGTTAGATGAGCAAATACGTGAGGCGAATTCTTTAGAATAAACAAACAAAGGTTGTTCTTCCCACTGAACGATGGACCAAGTACAATCATTCTAAACAACGTTTTAATATCAAGCGCAGGGATGTCGCCCATTGAGGCTGACTTGTATTTTTTCGGTAGAGAACCACCAAAGTCAGGAATAGCGCTCATGACTAAAATCGTTTTATCTATATAGGATAAAACAAAATGAGTTCAGGTTTTTCATATCCGCAACCAATTTTCCAATCACCGATTTATAACCCCGCATTCTATCTGACGCTGGATGCCAGTGGCTATCTCACATATGATTATGCACAAACGTTGTATCTCAGTAAGAACGATTATCGTTTAACTTACCTTACAGGAATTACTCAAGGGGTTGCAACTCCGGGGATTGCATTGGTTCCTGGAACAGGTGGTAATATTAGTGATCGGAGCTCTCTCATGTAGCAGTCTGACCTTAAGCGCTGGTGGAACAGGTCCTGACACACCAAATTTAAAGTTTGGGGGCGCTAATTTCGACCATTCAATGTATATCAACATTGTCCAGGGATCAGCTGGCGTCTCGCAAGCAGTAGTTCTAAACTCAACTAAAGACTTCAATGGTATTCGCAACCTCACTTGCTCGGGGACGTTAACTGGATCAACCGCAATGGCAACGCAAACGCTGACTTGCGATACCATATCTAAATCAGGCACGCAGACGATGAATGCAACAACTCTTAACCTCAATCCTACTACTTTGCGACTGAGAGGAACAACAATAAATGCTACGGCAGCTCAAATTAATTATAATGCTGGAGTTGTTGCAGGATCAGCGGCAAACAGCAAAACGTTAGTACTTGGATCAGCAGGGGACATTTCTGGTATTAACGCTATATCAGCAGCAAGCGTTTCAACAAGCGGAGACATAACTTGTTCGGGTGCTATAAATGGGTTTTTGGCTTATGGTAATCAATCGAACATCACCACAGTAGGTAGTCTGACAGAACTCGGTATCCATTCTACACCTACAAATGAGTACTTTTCGATTACAGGTAGTGGCTTTGACTTTCTTGACGGTGCCTACACTCGAATGCTTACGTTCTCGGGATCGAATGCTACGCCCGTACAATTTCAAATAGAGGTCCATAATGGTACTAATGCAACAGCCGCTAATGCGACATGGATCGGGAACATCACAAACAATGACCTTCGTTTTGGTATAAATAATAGTACATCAATGATTCTAACAACAACAGGGCGGCTTGGAGTAGGTACAACGAGTCCCACAGCGCCGCTGTATATAACCGGCAGCAGCAATGTTGTTTTCGGAGCTGGCGGTACAACCGTATATCGACTACGAACTGATAACGGCGTAACCGAATCAGCACTGGGGCCTATTACGTATTCCACGGCTGCTGTATTTGGAGGGTACATTTCATGCACAGCCATGGCGATGACGAGTGATAGACGTCTCAAACGAAACATCCAACCATGCCCCATTGATCGAGTAAAGCGTCTGTATGATGAAGTTGATGTTTGTTTGTATGAATGGAACGAATCGGAGAACAGAAACGGACAGGAAATTGGTTTAATCGCTCAAGACCTTGTATCAGCTCATCTAACCGATCTGATCAGTGTGTTCTATCGCGATGATATTCATGAAGGAGACGATCCATCGCTTGAACCTGCCAAAACGCAACTTAACGTTGATTACAGTCGTATTGCTGCATACAACATGAAAATGATTCAGGTTTTGATGGTAGAGATAGATAGACTAAAAGATCACTTAGCTAATATAGAATCATGAGCTCAGCTTATACTTTCCGCGTTTCAACTCATAGAGGTAAGAAATATGATGCTGTGTTTGCTGATGGTAGAATTGTATCTTTTGGTGCTGTTAAGCGGAGTGGTGAGCCTTATCAACAATTTAGAGACCGTACATCATTAAAAACATATCGGGAATATGATCACAAAGATAAGAAGCGTAGAGAGAGATACTACAAACGACATGGACCAATAGATAATTATAATAAATACACAGCCGATTGGTTTTCTAAAACTTTTCTCTGGTAGTTATATAACATGGGTTGCATACCAAGTAAAGAGCTCAAAACCAATTTAACTACCGATGAACCGCGTCAGATTGTCGGATCGACAATGCTCCAAGCTGACAAAATTATTGTTCTTGGTGATAGTGTCTTCCTCCCCACCAAGACCCCCGAAGGAGAGTCTGCCATACTTGAAGTTTCTATCAACGATAAAAAAATTTCAGTCTATCGAGGCTATGCAAATAGACTTGTACGAAGCGGTATTGCTTAGATAGCAAACGTCTTCACAGTCTTTTTTTGGCGCGGGGCAAAGCCCCCGCCCGGAGGGCTCTTTTCTTGGGTTGGTAAGCCCATACGCGACCGCCCTCTGTCTGAGTCGATGCATCCACCTTCCTGATAGACTTATCAAGGTCAGTAGCCCAAACAGCTGCCTGAGTCTTCTGGGGGCGATCATGGATGATAAGATTCTTCATGATGGCTTTAAGCTCAGCAACGTTGAGATCGCTATTGTCGCCATAGCTACCAGCTGAGCTGGAAATAATGCGGGGATTGAAAAAGAGCATGGTTTATAATAGGCGCGTGATAATTTCCTTAAACTCTTTATCGTCAATCATTCGATTGCTATACATATCTACTGTGAGAGACTTGAGCTGCTTGATGATACTTGGATTGTCGCTCCCTAACTCCATCTCTCCTTTCAGCTTATCATACTCAGCACGAAGAGTCTCCAGAGGATCTGTGAGTTTATCATGGAAATTGTACTGAAGATGAGTGATGGCAAGGATCTCTTTGAACAGTTTCTTATCATCGATTGATAGCTTATCGTAAGCTGCTTGATCGATATGGTTCTTATACACAAGGGTTCTGATCATGGTTTGGAGACTATCAGAGATTTGACATTTAGGTCCGCATTTACGTCGATTGGGCTGTACAATCACGAGCGTTTTGGCATCCAGATCAGGCAAACGGATGTACTTGCTACCCAACTGAAGATAAACGTAGGCGCTTGGAGTTGCTAAACCCTGAATCTCATTGAGATTATAGGTTCTTCCACGTCGGATAACACCATCAAGCTTAGCAACACCAGCTCCTCTTAGGCCACGACCCTTAAGACCACTACCTTGTGGTAATTGGTTGAAGTAGGCACGGGTAGTAGCACGTTCTACCTTCGCTTTAGCTATTTCATCGAATTCATCAAGATTCATATCTGGATAGCCCTGTTTGAGTAAGGAGTATCGTTTCAACTTGATATTGTAGTTGGCCTTGGTAGCTCTCATCGCAGCTGTAGCAGCTTTGAGGTTCGACTTGGCGGCTTTGCTACGATTGGTCTTAACGACCTGTTTTGCCAGCTCATAATTCTTCATAGCTTCCCCATACTCTTTGAACGCGGCCTCCGCTTCGTCATGTAGCAGTCTCAGTGAGACGTATGGATCAATACTCTGCTCCTTAACACGAGAGGTATCTTCAGTAGATTTGGTATGTTTCTGAAGTACTCGATCAAGAATTTCGAGATTTTTAGTTAGATTAGCCTGTGCATCTTTCTCGTTAGATTTCATATGGTCTAACTCAGATAGATATTTTTCAAGATATTGAAATCCATCCATCAGAGCTGTGAATGTATCCATCCAACTAATGTTTCTCATGAGATTAGATAGATCTTTAGCCTTTGCCTGCTTACCATCTTCTGAATTTTTGATAACGATTAGTCGTGTCTTAGTCGGTTTAGCAAAGTAGTGGCTCTGATGAAACGATGTTCCTTCCGTTGTATTAATTACTGGATGTAGTTCGAATGCGATATCCACATTTGCTTTACGAAGGCCTTCAAAGAATTCATAAATTATGAGTTTAGCATCGTTATCAGCATTTGATAGATCTTTATCCGTATCATCGTCATTACCGCTTTTAACTCCACGTCGTGCCTCGTTCTCTCCATTGTATTCTTTGTATTCCTTAATCGATAACTTCTTACCATAGATGGTCTGGTGATGTTGTCGAATCCACTGCAAAGCTATCCTCAAGACGCTGTTTGCTTCGCTCCGAGTTATCGTTTTTACGTGGATCTGACAGACTCCTCTTTTTACCAATGAGACTCTCCCACACTTTTAGAGGTTCCATGGACTGAGGTATGCGCATCACTTTCTTTCGATCGCTAATGTATTTAAGGAAACGGGGATCCGTTTGAATGACAATCCTGATTGAATCGTAGGTCTCATCCCAGTCAATTGATGGAACATGAACTTTTCTCTTCGTTTTTGATATATAAATATTTGTACCATCTCTAATGATATATTTCAGTAATTGCTGACCATCCTGTTTGACTGGATGCAACTGTAGTTTATTAAGTACAGGATATATCTCGTAAAACTCTTTTAATGCTTTCTTCACCCGGTCCTCTTCATCTTTTTCCACAGGAATCTCAGATTCCTCCTCTTTTTTCACAGGAATCTCCACTGGTGAGACCTCAGGGATTTTTACAGAGTTTTCTTCATTCAGACTTTTTTTAAGTCAGATTGAGCAATCGCTTGATCAATAATATCATCAAGATTTTCTACATTTGGAATAGCTTCATCAGTACCAACACTCGCATCAGTTTGTGTTGTTGTAGTTGCTTTCTTAGCAACAGTTGTAATTCCATTCGCGATATCAGTAGCCCACGATGTGCCTTGATACATCTCACGCTTCGCTTTAGCTTGACGAACTCGGCGTTGAGTTCGCTCAAGCAACTCTTGTCGCTTCTGCTCTCTCTGAGCAAGTGATGTAAAATTTGGAAACATTGTATCTATATGTTGTGAGCCATAAAAAAATGAGTATTCGAATTACCAATAGCTCGGCATAACTGAGTCATGACGGAAAGGTAGATACGAATGACAAATACGGTTTCGTTCGTTTAAAAACGCCCTTTAATACAATGGAATGGGACGCCAAAGATTTCCTCCAATTCGTGTCGATACTAACGATTGACCACTGTCTTACGAAAATTTGAGGCTGCATCAAGATTAAGCAGCTCATTTTTGATTCGACTTACTTCTTGGATGATCCACAGCTTGCGTCGAAGCTTCACGAGCTCACGTTCCTTTTCTATACAACCGGGACACATTATTATGAAAATGGGTATCTATATATCAAGTCAGATAATTTAAAAATCTCTCAAAAATAGATTGGATAATATACTTGAGTCGAAGCTTACAGAGGATGTCTCTATCAATTAAATTTTAAAGCTAATCACGTCTCATTTTTTTAGCGCCGGGTCAAGTCTGAGCTTCAGCTCTTTGACTTCCAGTACTCGTTTTCAAGAGTTGATCTCTTGTTCTTGTTAATCAACCGTAGGTTATCTTGTGGCTCCCAGGAGTCAGCCTCATTACCAAGCCATTTTAGCAGATATTTGTACTTCCCAGACCGTGTCTTCTTATGATCCAAGATCTTTTCCGCCTCAAGAATATTGTCTCGATTAATAGTAGCATCTGTAGTATCTGTTTTAACCAGTTTAAGATCGTTTGGGGCCTTGTAGAGGGTATGACCATTCTTTGAACGGATTTGGACTCGGTAGCCATCAATTCCAACTATCGTATAGACTGCATTGCTCCACCGAGCCGATTCTTTACCAAATGCCTGCTTCTTGAGACGGTATAATACGCTTGATCCGACCTCAAACTCTTTCTCAATTCTATCGGCTTCTGCCTGATTATGACTCAGATCCGCATCCATTACTTTACCTTTGGCATCACTCGGGGTCATACCAATCGAACGATGAAACGTGCTATTGTAGTTTTCAATAACGTCAGTGATAAGCTTTTGCGAAATCCTCTTGGGGGACATTTTAGTTAGTCTCTGCTTCAACGTTCTGTTAAATCGCTCAATTTTCCCCATAGTACCATGATCACCGGGCTCGTTGTTGTAGTGCTCAATATTCTTGGTTTTAAAGAACTCTTGAGCCTGCGAGTTCATGAACTCGCTACCATTATCGCTTGTAATGATATCCACTTTTTGGAGTCGAACAAACGCTTTAAGCGCTGCTAACACAGTTGCTGCTGTCTTGTTCGATAAGACCTTCGCAAAGCCCAACCTCGAGTTGATATTAATAGAAGTCAAAATTGGTCGCTTCTCCCAAAACGCAAGATCAATTTGCCAAGAGTTGGGGTTATGCGAAGCTATTTTGAAACCATTGAATCTCTTCTTTTGCTCTTGATATCGTTGAATATCAGTCTGACTCGCATACCAATCCTTTACAATTTTGAAAGTTATCTTAGGATTTAACTCCTTTGCCTTCTGATACAGAGCTTGAGCTCCGATAAAACTGGTTTTTGGATCATAGTAGAGTTTCTTTAATAGCGCGTCCATGATCTATATTTACATTAAAAAAATCACCCACTGGTTAGTTGCTTAAATATCAAGTGGTTCAGTCGTGATACCATCATCAAGTACTCGACGTTTGTCATAGTAGTAGTTGAGCGCTGTTTTGTTTTGAGTATAGGTGATGATAGACTTGGTTTCTTTAGATAGTCTGAACCCCTTGTTTGTACCTTGTAGCGTGATGCGATCCCGTACAACAGTCTCAAACCCATCGGGATTAAGAACACCATTGTTTCGACCACCTCCCTGCTGAATACCCTTCGCTGAAACTTTTACCTTGTAAGACTCGTCGGGTAGATAGCAAATATAGTTCTTACTCGATAGTGAGACCATAGCATCACCTGACCATTCATCTTTGAACAAACCAGGAGTACGGCGATCAAACTTAGCTACCTCAGTGTTGTAGTCGCGTGGGAACCAATCGTATTTATGCTCCTTGAAGTGAGCACGTAGCTTAGGCTTGATACAGTCTTGAAACGGATTCTCATAGCTGAAAGCGATATAAGCTGAATCAGTGTCCATCTCCTGATACTGGAAGTCAGAGCGGTCGAAGTAGAAATCTATGCAGTCGTAGTAGAACTGAAGCATACGTAGTTTAGCAAGCTGATAGATAGCAATCGACAAATGGATTGGGTTCTTGTTATTAAGACGGCGTTTCTTCATAGTGATTTCACACGCATCATTAAGCTCCTCCAACCCATGGAACGTAAAGTGTTCGATCTTGTTCTTAATAGCTATGTCGCTCGACTCATACTTGACCTCTTTGTGCTTGCTCATGTCCATTCCCGATCGACCAAAAGCACTGTTGCCTACAAGTTTCATCATCTCAGCAATCATCGCCTTAGACTTATCAACATCACCTTCTCGTCGAGCGTTTGATACAGCCTCCATAAATGGAGCAAAAGCCTTGTGAGAGATGGCCTTGATAAAGCAGTAAGTCTTGGTGATCTCCATACCATGAGAAAGGTACCACTTGAGCAAAGGAGTGTAGATGAGAATCTTTTCACCAAAGTAGCTACCAATCAACTTGCGAGCGGGTTTTGCTCGGCTTTGCTTGCGCGCCTCATTGTGATCGAACATGTGCTTACCAATGACGCTCTCATTCGTACAGTCGATCAGTACATTCTTGAAAATTGGAGTCATCTCACCAAAGTACTGTTTGCGATGATCTAGTGTGCGAATATCACATTCAAGAAGCCAAATACCTTGTCTGCTTTGATGTCATCGATGATACCATCATACGCTTCAACCGTAGTCAATCGACCGCACGGCATCTCATTACCAAGAGCCCATAGGTATAGAGCGTTAGCGTCGTATCCGATAATTTTCTTACAGACCTTACCACCGCGAATCTTGGTTTCATTACGCTTAGCGTAGCGATTAAAGATAATGGATGGACCTCCGGCGATGTTGGCCTTCATCTTAGCGTAGATATCCTTTTCCTCTCGATCAATAGAGTATACCAGTTTGTCCGAGTTGAACTCAAGCAAATTCTTGTATCGAAATCCCCCGAGGGACATATCTTTACTCGCGGAGTTGCACTTCACACAGCTGATCAAGATGTTGCCGTCGATGTGGCCAAGCTTATTGTTGATACGATCAGCTGAAGCGGTATCAGCAGTTAGTTGGCAGTAGCATAGACCACACAGATACTTTTGCTTTTGCAGCAATGTATTCAAGTGCTCGAGTGTCATACCAAATTTTCGCTTTGCCTTAGCATCCTGACTCTTGTATCCACTCATTCGCTTAGATGGGAATTGGAATGCGTTAGCTGGCTTCTTATCCGGATATTGAAGATTAGTGAAGCAGGTCTGATACATGACCTTATCCGAAAGACCAGGTAGCGACACCCCATCCGCAAAACTATCCAGATCGAAACGCTTGAAAATTTCTCGTTGAGCCTTGATAGCCTTGATGAATGGGACTACGTCGAGATTGTTGTACCAGATCAATAGGTCCTCGATCGATTTCATCTCGTAGTACTCCCACACGAACTTCACTCGTTCGTAGTCATCATCGGTGATACTTGTTCCACGTAGCTTGCTGTCAAAAGCTGATTTAGGCGGGATAGTTGTGTGGTTTAGCACATTGAACGCGGTGATGTACTCGTATGGGAAAAGACCCTTACCAAGACCACAGACACATCTAATTTTGTCATCACATTTGCAGCCACCAAGATATGTTGTAAGATACTTATCGTAGCTGGTACCAGCTGGTACATAGTTGCTATATCGAGCATTTTTATGTTCGATGTAGCAATGCACATGTAGCTGGGATTCTTGATGACAGATTTGATGTTGTCGGTACCGATAACGGCAAACAAATCCTTCTTAATCAAGTTAATATCGTATCGACCAGAATTGAAACCAAATACTGGTACCTGATCAAGCTGCTGTTTTAGTTTCCCGTAATCAGATCTTTGCTTACCAAAGCCAATACTGCTATGGAAGTCAAAGAAGCTGGCATACTTTACTTGTTTGATCCAACCCTCGACATCAGACATCTTGTAGGTCTTACCAAGATTGCCTCCTGGAATTTCCATACCTGTCAGACCGTGAGCGTTGATGATTTTCTGTAGAAGCGACTTGTACTTATTGACATTGTACTGTTGGATCTTAACAGATACATCACCGATGTATTTGAACATATCCGTAAGTAGCATCTTCGGATCATCATTTACAAAGCAACGCACCTCCTCGGTTAGGCTATCAGCTACTGATACAGACACCGGAATGTGTTCGTTCGTGACGACAGTATTCTCCCCGTGTTGAGTCGCAGTAGGCTTAAGGATGACCTCAAAGTCATAAACGATGAAGTGATCAATGTACTGGTCAGCATTCTTGATTGAATACTTCGTAAGTAGTGATCGTATTGCGTTCTGAGCTGGTTTGTAGATAGTTGGCTCAGCTGGGAAGCTTTCGATATTTACGAGCTCGCACTGATTCTTTTTATGGTTTTTAACCCTTTCAGCGCTGACGAAAACCATTTCACACTTAGGACATTGATACTTAGCCTGAAGCATATCGATGTTCTTGATGTAAAGAGCATGATTCTCGAACGATAAAATATCCATAGTTTCATACCCCTTGTCAGATCTACGAATGCATTCTACATTTCCAGAAACTACATCCATCTTATATACGTTAATACCAAGTTGGAAGCAGTCTTCAACCTCATCGAGCTGTAGTAGGTCAATGGGCTTGAAACACCTAAACAGGCTCAACGAATATTTAACCCCCTCGAAAGAACAGTAGCGCTTGAATGCCTCCTTCACCTGAGCCTGAATTCTTCGAGGATCCTTCTTAGGGCTCTGGAATGTATGCCAGGCGATACAGTGGAAGACGCACTTGTTGTTGGTCTTGGGGAAGTTGATCACATGCTTGTTTTCGCGAATAATCTTAGGGATGACAGCTTCGCTATCCCCGAGAGCATGGTCGCGATGGTAGATGAAAATCTTGAATGCAGTGATCGCCTTTAGCTTATACCCAGAGCTGGGATAGTTCAGTTTGTCAGCCAACTCCATAGAACGGATTTCCGAAATCACCCTCTTTTGGATATCAGCCTTGCTATTGATAGCAATAGGACTATTGAATACATGAGTATTAGCGAGATTTGGGTAGAAGTAGCGTGTGTCGTCAGGATCGGTCTTGCTTACAAGCTCGTACCCGAGAGCGATATATTTTAAACGCACTCGTTTGAGTCGAAAGGACATTCTCGAGCTTGTTGTAGAAATCAGAAGGCTCAACACCCTCGTACAGATGTGATTCCATGTGAGTACCATTGTAAAAACGGTACTTAGGATCAGCCTTGTAGTCAGGCGACAAGTGTTTCTCAAGGGTTTCAATCGAAACATTGTACTGCTTAGCTACCAATCTCTGGTTGATTAGACGCGAAACGTTGCTAACAAACCATCTTGCCCGTTCTACCACGCACCTTAACACGGTTACTACCCCATTTGATAGGTTGGATATTTAATCTCTTTAATCCTTCGAGTTCGTATGCAAACATGTTGCCTATATATGCTTGGCTATATTATTCTCCGTAGATATGACTTTATAATTATTTGACCTTGTATCAGGATCGACTTTATATCTTAGCCATTTACAAAATATTCTGAAATTAATTAATTCGAATATTTGGCTTATACCTTTTTGGAGGTTTTAAGCCATTGTCATTGACTATATTGGGATTGACTTTTTATTTGAGAAAAAAAATTAATTAATTAAGTTCAGTTTCGTTGTTAGGTTCGGGTTTGTCTTCAATAAGTTCGGTTTTGGGCTTACGCTTGCGAGCACGGATCTGCTCTCTATTCTTATCGTCGTAGCTCTTTTGATACGACAGTCGAGTTTCACGTGTGCGCTGATAGTAGCGCTTCTGTGCTGCCTTAATGCGCTCTTTGTTAGCGAGGTATTGTTCAGGTGAGTACGTCATCTTAGTATATTACTAACTTTATATTTATCAGGATTAAAAAATATTTGACTCGACAGGTTACTCGATAACAGCATGGGACCTATCACAATTATTGACTTAGTTTTCGGAATAGCCTTTCAATTAATTGTAAGCAACGTTCTCACTTCCGACTTTTCTTGTTTGCATTCCTGCTCGTGGTCCGACAACGCGCCGTAGATCATCTCGCACGTATCTCGCAACGTCTTAATGTCTATTGTTTCCGCTGACCCACCAATCGTGCAGGAGTCCATTACAATCGTGTTCTCACCGCTTCGGTACAGCTGCCACTTGATGAAGTCCGTCACAATGCCGTAAACGACATACACACCTTCGCGGTCAGCAACCGCTTCGCATCCGATGAGCGCCTGTGCTTTTCCTTGATCGAAGTCGTTCCTTTTGGCTTCTACAATACAGATCTTCGTCTTACCGCGGGTGAGCACGAACTCAAAAAAACCGTTTGCGTGAACATTGTTGCCGTCCACCGATTCTTCGACCTCGAGGTTCACGTCGTCGAACAAGTTGCAAAGCATAATGAGTACGGGCGCGATAAAGTGACAACGCTTTGCTTCCTTGGCTGCGTCGGCGTATCCGTTCATCGCTTTCGAAGCGTATGTCAGGTATTCCCACAGAAAGTTAAATTCATCCTCGGGGATCGGTTTGCGATTCTGTCTGTAGAGTTCGTAGTCGAGCACACTCTTAACCTCGCTCCATCTCACATAGGAGTATCCGGTTGACGTGCCATCTCCACCGTTCGTCTTAGCCTTCTTGTTCTTGTCGAGGATATCGTTGAGTTCTCGCCAGCGCTTCCGTCGATTTTCACTGTGAGTTATCGCCGAGGGCAAAGGGCTATCCTTGGCGACTTGATTTGACCCATCGGAAACCACAAGCACATTCACAGGGCCTCTCCCTTCTGCTTCTTCTTCTTCATCCACTCCGCTGACATCCTCGTCCGACAGCCCCACACGCCGTAGCCTCGCTCGCGCCGCTCCCAGCAGCTTCAGACCAGTCGTGTCAATCACATCCTTTTTCACTTCTTCTTCAGTTAGCCACGGACCGCGACCCTCGTCCTTCTTCGCCAGGAAGAGCTGCAGCTCGTCAGCAGGGAACTGGTACATCTTCTCCGCCTTGATCGCCTTCTTCAAGTCTCCCACCGACTGGTCCGCGTCGATGTCCACAGGGAACGCGCTGCCCGCCACGCCAACGATCGCACAGAAGAGCTTCACCATCTTTCCTCAAGGCGGCACATTCTGGAATGAGGAAGAAGGGAGGGAGAATTTCTGGCGTACTTAAGCGGACATGAAGGTGTGTGACATGGATTTTCAACCAATGATGAGACGCCACGTCGCGCTGGTCCTTGAGGTAAAAATCTGCCGGCGTAATGTTCTATTGCTTTTTTTATCAATACATATAGTTTGAACTTTGTCGGCGGAGCGGTCCCGAAACGCCCTAAGATCCAAAAGATGTGGCTCTCGCTTTAAGGTGGTCGAGAGGTTGCGTCGTTGAAACCAACAGCTGTTAGATCTCAGCGGTTGAGCGATTCTAAAACTACCCTAGTATTGTAAAGGCGCTGCTTTCGCTCTAAGGTGGTCGAGAGGTTGCGTCGTTGAAATCGCTGCTGCCCCGAAAGAAGGTTTCAGGAATGTTCTCGGTGGTAAATTACGGTGAGGAAAAAAGTTGCCGGCGTAATGTTCTAAGTATTACTACTAGTTGCAACCCCTGCAAGACCAAATCGCTGGACTTCTCTGAATTTTGCTCGATGCATTCGGTCGGTAAGATAGAATTCTGCTGCGAAGATTGGTTCCGCATAGAGTATGCGCCTGATGGTTCCAGTTTGACAAGTGTCAACTTGTTTTGTCGTTAAAGACTGAGGCAGGCAGGCCCGCAGACGCACAGATATCAATGGCTTCGGCTTAAACGCGGTAGATCATTGATCACTTCGAGAATTATCGCCAGCAAATTTGTCGTCTCTGGCGTGCAACTTTTTTGAGTCGTAGAACCATCGGGCTGGTGCTCGATAAGCCGTAGCAACACGTTGGCACTATCTATCAGCTCACGTACCTCCAGCAATAATTGCCCTAAATCAGTTGCGATAAAGAGGAAGGACAGGTAGAATGGCCCTGAGGACGACATACACACCGATACGAAGAGCGAGCTGAAGAAATCAACCAGAAACGCCACAGCTTCTGGGATCATGTCTTCCAGGTCTCGGGTAGCATGGACGATCTTTGCTACGAATCTCCAGATGGGTAAAATGAGAATCACTCCACCTCGATACGTAACAGGAACAAAGACGTACAACACCTTGAAGAGAGGATAGATCCCGACGACCGTAGCTAACGCCAGTAAGTAGCGATTGCATCTTTTCATGTGGACCATTGTAGGAGACCCACTAACAAAGACACCTGCTCCAATGACAACTCGTAGCATTAGTGGCGTGCAAATCCCGGTTGGAATAGCTCCAAGTTGCATCATCAGTGGCACAGGAAATCCGATCCATTTTGCTGCAAGTATGCACGTTCCGATCTGTCCAACAATCGTCCCCGTAGCTACAGCAAACTGTTTACAAATTGTGAAGTTTTAGGTCCGGAACAAGTGATGCCATTTGTGCATTTCCACTGATGGCAAGCACCACAATTGTCAACGACGCACGAATCCAAAAGACCCAGTTTGCTGTCCATCCCTCGGATGGTGGTCGTAACGGCAGACATTCCGGTGCCACAGCTACCAAGAGGACTGGGATTGGAGTGGGTACGCTGACCAAAATCGCTCGAGTCCACGACGTCGTGTTGCAGTAATTCTCCAAGCTCATGAGACGCTCGATAGAGTACGATCCCTGGCGACCAACTTGAATTCGGTTCCATTTGTCTTCTAGCTGGCGCCAAGACGTCAGGCGACGAGCAGTCCGAGCGGCGTTGTTTTCCGTTGCGCCGGCCGTGGGGATAATTGCTGTGACTGTCCTTCTATACTGGAAGCTTCGCACCATGTAAAATTTCTTCAATTATCACCCGGACGGCTTCGTCAAGCTATTTGTAGCTTAGAAAACTTGCTCGTAATAGTACAACTAATCTTACTCATTATAGGTAAATAGAATCTGAAGACAGTTGGGTCTATCGCTTTACACACACAACAGCACCTGGTTCTAATAAATTCGATATCCAACCAACATGCACCGCTTAAAAATATAGAATGACCCCGAAACCTTTTTTGTGTCCTTTTAAAAAAGGAAAACAGTGTGTTGGTTTAGTTGGTAACGTCGCGCGGAATTCACAATACTTAATTACATTTTTTTAACGCAGGCTAGGCTTAACCATTACTTACTATCGAGCCATTCGAATCGAAGTCTAAAGTCAGCACCTACAAATTGACAAGGCAAGAGATACGACCTCCAGTACTGCCAGCACCAAATTATTCACGGCAGTAGCTATACCCCAATTTCCCGCACCGCCAGGATAGTAGACAATGTTCGGCAACTGGCCTAGGACCGATTTGTATACCACGTATACTATTGGAGTGATGCACTCGACGTACTCAGCCAGTTCTAGGAATTTACAGTGAAAAAGCAGTTGCAACCCCTGTAAGACCAACTGTTTCGGCTTCTTTGTACTCGAATTGGGCGCATTAAGTGTTTGTTCTTTGCACCACTTGAACCTAGAGTGGACGGTGTACTATATAATGGATAATGCCGAATAGAGTACTTTTCCAAATAGTGTACCAAGCCCATTTTCTGCAACTTGCTGTACTTTATCAATTGAGTACTGTACCAAATACAATACCCCTAGCCGTGCCACTTCTACTTTAGAGCAAAATTAAAGATAATTTATTTCTCTTGACTGCAGAAAACTTCACGGAGGCAAACTTGTGGTCAAAATATGACTCTAGCTACAATATTTTCGGGGCTAAACCAGCACGCAATCAGCAACAATATATATTGAGGGGCGGAGAACCTCTATCTATATACCAACGATTCAAGCGAACTATTTTATGCTACAAATTTAAACTAAAACACTCATAATTGGTTTTATTAAGCATAGTTTTCATTCTAAAAATACTTTCCCCTTATTTTTCACAATAAATTAATGTAGCGCAAACGTTCAACCTTCCAGGTACCTATACTTACCGCGAACTTTTTTATTTCGAAGGTAATTGAGCGACGATATCCCATTATGTTCGGTATCCTTCATTAGAACCAAAAATTAGAATACCGGGCCAATTTGAATACCTTTTGCAACTAGACGGTATAATACAACGTGGATATAAACTGATATTATGTATTAGACTACCAATAGGGATATTTTGTAAGGGTAAAGCATTACCTACTTTTAATTCAGCATCTGGTGAACTTTTTATATATTGATTAATTTTTAAACCCTCAGGGGCTAAAATTAAATATGATTTCGAATTATTTTTAATATAAGCAATATTTGCAGAGCGGTTAGGATCATATAAAATTTTAAATGGGCGTGGATTGATGTCAACATCAGCGGTGCTAGTACCACTGGGAACTCCTGCATAATACATATTGTCATTTCCGCCCCGAATATTTCCTTTGTTGAGATGACATGGGTTGTAGCATTCCTCTACGAGCACTAAAACCTCAGGAGCACATTATTTATATAAAATAAAAATTAAATTTAAATGTTTTATTATTATTCTCTGAAATTTATTTCAGAGTCTACCAGGGATCCGACTTTCCTCGCATAATTTATTTATGATACTATATTTGTACCCTCTTTACATCAATAACTGTTACTCTACTGTAAGCGCGTTCGTAAAATTATTACCCTTATATTCATCACCCTCCGTAAATTAAATGGTCAGATTGTCCGATAATCTCATATATTACTCTACAAGTTTGGAATACCTCTAATCATTTATACCTGCATTGCTTTTGAATCACCCCCGTGAAATGTGACATTCACGGTGAATGTTGACCCTGTCGGCGACGGTCCGATCTTCGCGCAACACGCAGCAGCAAGTAATTTAAATGGTTATTTATTTTGCGTGTTTTTTCATGGGTTAAAAACAAAAACCCGCTTATCCCATAGGATTAATCATGCCGTCACTTTAATGACCCAGTATCGAACATACACGGCAATTACCTCGCCAGAACTTACTTTAGCCACAAAGTCATGCACTAGAGCCCTGAGCGTGGCGATTCTGAGCCAGGACTGTTCATACCGTATACTTCCGTTTGCTTTTAAGCACTTCAGGTCCGTAAAGTTTGGCAGGGTGTGGACTGTCAAGGTGTTATTCAATAATATAATAGTGCACGCTGTGGAATCTACATGAGCAATAGCGAGTACATGCTCATGTAGATCCCACGAATTCTAACCCCGGCAGCTGTTACTCATGGGACCACCCGGGTCTAGAATGGACAATAAGTCTGTTTACCCTGTCTCCTTGTAGCTTTCGATTTGTTTCTTGGAGACGGAAGTTTTGTTCTTGGGGTTATCATAATTGGTATATATAAATATAAATTTAGTACTTGTAAGATGGCAGCTTTATATCAGCTCCTCCATTCCAAGTCTTGATGTTGTCCTCGCCGTTGAGTATTATTGTTGACCATACTGAGTTGAAGTGCAGTGGCACAGCAGTAAGTAAAGAAATATATAAATTGAGAGCATTTCTTCTGCAATCCTCATACAAATAAATTGAAATATTGGTCAGTTATTCCGCTGCCGCTTTTTTCATGAATATGCGATGGCATCGGCGGTGTCAAAGACCTGCAGTAAACTAAAACAACCACGAGGATATTGCTAGGACGAGTTGTATGCAAACAACTCTAGCGAAAGCAGGAGGTTAGTTACCCCGAAGCCTGCGAAACCCGTCTGTGCCCTAATATGATTTTCGCAGTAGTACTCTGCAAAAGTAAAATTGCGCCGTACGGATATCAAGCACAGCACCTCGTCGAAAATATTCAGCTCATCGGCAATTTGCGCTACATGTACATGACCGCAAGCTACAGTTTACATGTCATGCTTGAAATTTCAGAGCTTCTTCGTGCGTAACACGACTTTGTATAATTATATAACATTATTATTATTGGAGTAGGTACGATTAAAGTACATTTCTTACATTCACTTGAGCCATCGTCTGCAACGGCAATCTCTTCATAAAATCGTTAGAGGATTGATTTTGCTGACCGAACACACCTGTTGATTTCAGATTGGTGAGCAGTTCAGCGTGTGCACGTGTAAGAGAATGAGGCAGGCAGGCCCACAGACGCACAGATCCCAACGATTTGGCCCCAACCGATCAGGTTCTTCAATCGCTTTGAGTATAATCGACAAGAGCTTTGTTGGTTCTTGGGTGTAGTTTCGCTGATGACTAGGGCCATCTAAATGTGGTCTGATAAGTTGTAGCACCACCTTGGCATTGTCACTCACTTCACGCAACTCCAATAATATTTGTCCTAGATCTGCTGTGATGAACAGGAAGGACAAGTAAGATGGTCCTGAAGATGACATGCACACTGATACGAAGAGCGAGCTGAAGAAATCAACCAAAAACGCCACAGATTCGGGCATAATGTCCTCCAAATCACGCGAAGCGTAGACGATATAGTGCTTTGCAGCAAATCTCCAGATGGGCAAAACGAGAATCACCCCACCTCGGTTCGCTGCAGGAACCATGTCGTAAAAGACCTTGAAGAGAGGGTAAAACCCGGCGAGACTAATCAACGGAAGAAAGTATCGATATAATCTCTTCATGTGAACTTGGATAGGAGAGTCTCTCACTAACGCACCAGATCCGTTGACAACTCGTAGCATTAATTCTGCGCAAATCCCGGTTGGAACTGCTCCAAATTGCATCATAATGGGACAGGAAATCCGATGAATGCTGCTGCAAACAAACAAGAACCGACATGCCCAACAGACAAGCCCGTAGTTGCGATAATTTGCTTGCAAGTCGTAAAGTTCAGGTCCGGAACGAAATCTGGCAATTGCGAGTATTCACCGAAGCCAAGCACCAAGCTTGTAATTGACATGCGAAGCCAAAAGACCCAGTTTGCTGTCCACCCCTCGGACGGTGGTCGTAACGGAAGGCAGTCCAGCATCATTGCTACCGAAAGAGAAGGTAGTGGCGTGAGGACGCAGACCAAAATCACTCGCGTCCACGATGTCGTGTTGCAGTAATTCTCCAGACTCATGAGACGCTCAATGAGTACGATCCTTGCGGCCAACCTGGACTCGGTTCCATTTGTCCTCTAGCTGTCGCCAACAAGTCTCGGGAGGAGAGGCTTTGATTTCTGCTGTCGCAGTTTTTTTTAATCTGGTCAAAAGAACGATGTTTAAAATTAAAAATAATAAAGTCTTATAGGCTTTGACGGTTTAAACTCGAAAACCATGTACTTAGGTACTATCCTGTACAGACGCAAGTACCAATACAGCAACGAATGACGACTGTTCATGGATCTAGCATTATTGCTTCGTCGTCAAGTCCTGTTTCATATGCAAGACCTGCTTGTCCACACGTTATCAGCGTACAAACCGTTGCCAGGCAACTTTAGACCTGTGCCGCAAGATATTGCAAACGCAAGCAGGCTGCTGGAACACGAGAAGAGGATGGTGTACCCATACAACGTGTACCTCGAATCGCTTTTCTAACCACGCGCTGCCATGAGAAACGTTTTTCACCTGGTTTTTTTCTATTCTCAGTTATTTCAGAATATATCCAGGATCCGATTTTCAAGCATGTAATTCTAAATTCAGGAAATAAAAAAATAACAAGCAAGCTCGAAAATAACTGTAGTATCTAATAGCCCTTCAAGAAAATGCAAATCACCCCCAAGGTCTGACTGTCGCAATAATTTATTTTTAAGTTGTAGACTCTAGAGATATCGATACTTTCACCAGCAATATTCACTGCAATCGTGCATATCTAGCGAGATCTGAATCACCCAGGCACAAACTGCTTGCACCGTGCTCGCTCAACATTCGTTTTTTGTTGTTGAAAATAACCTTCTTCACGAAAATTACGGTAACGAAACTGTATTCATTCGTGACTATCCTCGTCGGCAAGCTGACGCTAAGGGACATTTTATGTAATGCTGCTGACAAGGTGAAGGAAAGGTGAAGGAAGGTAAAGTTTGTGTCATCTTTATTATAGGTCAGAAACAGATCACGTGATCACGTGGGAAACAAACCTAGGGAGGCATTTAGCAGGAGGAAGCGTAAGATGGTAGTAGCGGTGTTGCGGGTCATGAAAGACAATGTCAACGCATTAAACGAAATGACCGAGCTTAGTGGTATGTTTAGACGCCTGCCAAATGCGTGCCAGAATTTGTTTCGTGATCAGTGGCGTGACTAATTTGTTTCTGACCTAAAAAAATCCTTCGTCAGTTTTGATCATTCTTATTAATACGTACACTTAAAAATGAAGCGCCTCGGTACAGTTGTGTCAGCTTTCTCGTGATATGCGTTTTGCACTTTAACTCGGTGGACCAGCCAAGTATAATAAAATATACTAACACGCATTGTTGGCCTAGTCGTTGTCTCCACCGAGTGACATAAATAACAATTTATCAACAATTAATTTTTCGCTGTATCACTGCTACCCTCTCAGAGGCACTCCAGCAGCTATTAGTAGAGCCAACCCGCGATTCCATCCTCAGGGTCATGCATTTCAATGGATTGTACTGATTTTCATTATGCGGACTTCACCGACTCGAGTATGTGTATGTTATTTCTAAAGAACCCTTTCATCACTAAAGAAAACAATACCGGTATGTCCGAGCCCTCCTAACAACAAATGTAGCCGCGACAGCGTTAATTTCAGAGCTCACCCGTGCGACGCGCGGCCTTGTTACTATGGGCGCTTATTCTTTTGAGGATAAATGCCGGTGACATGTGATAGCAGGCTTGAAAATGTAAAATCCGTTTAAAAAAAACTATCGCTCGAAAAAATTATGTCCGCAAAATTGCCCCTCCCTCTACCAGTAGATATTGTGCGGCAAGGGTAAGAAATGATGTGGAATCGTAGGAAGAGTAGTCTGCTAGCTCCGTGGAGTACACAACAATGCATCAATGAAAGGGAAAAGTTCCTGGGCGACGTTTTCAGTTGCTCAAGATTGTGTGTTACATGTACGTGCTTCATCGCTGCGTTACGTCCATTGCCAAAGCGGGGGTCAGCAACTCTTCGACAATGTTTCCATCAAGAGTGATGCGAGCACCGTTGAACACAAGTGGCACGTCTTCCACATTGCCAAGAAGCTGCAGTGACGGTGACACCATGTCGATCTGACTGTGGATCCGTCCAATGCGATTGCTCGAGTTGTCCCAGTCAAAGCGCACAGAACCACGCACGACGAGGTGCTGATCGAGCAGCTTTTGAACAATGCGATGTCCTCTGCTTTCCACGCAGTGCAGGCCTCGAACCGTACTTCCATAGAACAAGTGTGGGAATGCGTTCATCAGTGCGCGTCTCGTGAGGGTAAAGCTTGTGGAAGTGGTGCCAACAACTGAGCTGTCTCCAATCTTCTCAAGACGCAGGAGCTGCATATTGATATCTTGGAAAAAGTGCGTGAAGATCACTCAGTTCCTCGCGATGGCCGCGGTGCCGTGAGCAGTGCCGGCACCGACATTCGGCGCGTTTAACAAGCGCAAAAACTCAAGCTGAGCTGTTGGTTTCCCGTTTTGATGGTGCAGTCCATACTGGAATAAACGAAAGTAATCGGTCGCGACTGACCACAATGCTGAGTGTCTCGCGGTGGCGTATGAGAGGCCTTGAATTCTTGTCGCAGCTGCGTGTTGGAATCCTCCAGGTCGCCCTGGAATGTTTTCTGTTTCTTTCGATACCGTTGCTAGTAAATCCTCTGACGTTCCCGGAGGGGCAGCTGGGTTAGCTTGAGAGTGAAACCTTTTGGCCGAGTGGTTGATCTGGTTGCCTGTTCTTCACAAGTGTACGGGTGTCCAAAACCCACTCTAGTCTTGTTGAACCCAGCAGTGAAGATTTGGCGCTGCCTCACGGTACCAATAACGTCGTCGCTCAAAGTGTCGAGGTTGGGCGGGCACAAAGAGTTGCTTGGCATTCTGCTCGAATGTGATTCGCTGGTACGAGGTGCTTGCAGTTTATGGGAAATGACGTAATGACACAGTCTCGACCAGTCTTAACCCGAGCTAGTAGTGTGGTCATCGTTAGGGCAGGTTTACTTACTGCATGTACGTTATTCAGACACAATCCTTTCCGATAAACTATCTTGTGTCTCGCTAACAATCACACAGCCATCTGGATTGCGGTCTTCGGATCTTCAGCGATGTGGCGGCTCATGTAAGCTCTTGATCGTGTACTGTAACAGATTTACGTACATGTATCACATGTTCTTCGAATTATAAGTTAGTTTATTCGTGTAAGGCGCATACTGTACAACCGTGTTTGAATGCTATAACTCTGTATGCTCTCTATGTAGGACCATCCAAGCCATAACGCATCGCAGTTATGTACAGGACCTTTTCGGGGTTTATGGCTAATAAACGGGTCTACTTTGTTTTGAACACACCCGCTTGTCATTATTCTATGCATGTAAAAGTATTTTTTTATATTAAAATATGTTTAAGCTAGAAAGTATTTCGAATAATTAATGTGTAATTATTGAGTGGTAATCACTGTGGCAAGTTTACTTTTCAATAATCATCCTATCCTTCCAACAACCACAGTTGCGTGGCCGCAATCTACACCAGAGATGGAAAAAATAATATCTACCAAAATCAGAAGAACTCAGCTAAACATGATATTTGTCGGGATGTCAATAAATAATCTTGATACTTTGATAAATAAAATATCGTAGAGGTTAGCCAAGTTGACTACAGTACTACTAGTATGACGCCAGGTGTCGATCTTGCTGAGAAAGGTAAAGCCTCGTTAGCGACGAAGACTTAAATAAGCACGCAGTCGTCGATGACCATTCGCTCTCACTCTCTTCCTTCTTTTCCACACTCACTTCCTCTGCTGTCATGTTGGAGGCCAAGCACTGTCTATATAAACTGTCAAGGGGCAAACTGTCTTTCATCCTTACCGTTTGTCATTCCATTTTTGAGTTAAGGAACAACAATTTATCAAGTGAACTGATCTGAGGCGCCCTCTGTGACGGTCTACATGTATAAGTACCAGCTTCGCGTGACCATTTTATGGGATGAATTCAAAATATTTGACCGATGACAGCTGCTAGATAATCGTGGCGCTGCGATTGTATCTCGATGAATATCGTTTGACTACACTCCCGGCCAAAATTATACGAACACACACAAAAGACGATGTAGCTCAGCCAATTCGAGTCATTTTGAGATACGGATTTGACAGAGGTACCAGAACACGGTTGTGAAGACGTGCATCGCGCTAAAGCTCACGTTTACGCATTCTATCGGGTAGCTCACATACAAAAAACCGATTCTGCCCATCGGACATAATATACGAACACAATCACTCCCATACAAAAGTCTATATAAAGTGAAAACGTGCTAAAAATGATATTACTAGGCGTTTGTATCGTATGAGCTTTAGATCGACGGTGCTTAGGCCCAACGAGGTGGGAACCCCCCAAAAATGACATAGTATCCACGCAAATATAGTCCTTAACGACGTGTGAATCTGACTTAGCTGCCTGAGTGATATCGATAGAAAAATATAGCGTTGTAGTCGTATCACCATACTAGCTCTATGATTTGCTATAGAAATGAGCAGTGGGCGAGGACCTTCAATATTATCTACTAAGTGTGCAAGCCCGCGCAGTGCAGTTTCTTTCCCCTTTTACTAAGCGACATCCTACTGCGGCTCAGACACACTAAACGTCTACCTCGTAAGATAGCACGGCTGCACGTGCGAAATAAACTCGGCCAATACAAACGCCTAGTAATATCATTTTTTTTTAGCACGTTTTCACTTTATATAGACTTTTGTATGGGAGTGATTGTGTTCGTATATCATGTCCGATGGGCAGAATCGGTTTTTTGTATGTGAGCTACCCGATAGAATGCGTAAACGTGAGCTTTAGCGCGATGCACGTCTTCACAACCGTGTTCTGGTACCTCTGTCAAATCCGTATCTCAAAATGACTCGAATTGGCTGAGCTACATCGTCTTTTGTGTGTGTTCGTATAATTTTGGCCGGGAGTGTAGGTCGTCTGCGACTTACACTGGGAATGCGAGTATAATTTTTTTCTCTCGGAATTTGTCTCTTCGTTGAAACTTGTTGTACCTGCATGAGACAGTGGTTGTGGAAGATCCACTTCCTTTTCTACGTGTTAAAAAGGCAATCGTAGCGAAGCAAGCGAAATGATTTCTGGGTGTCTAAATCAACTACCAATTGCCACATCAATAAGACAAGGGACGCACTACTGGACAAGTCGTGTCTGGATTCAATGAATAAATCAGCGCTATTCTTTCTTCGAGTGCAATTTCCTAAATTATTCTATCTGATTCCACAGAAGCTGTGTCGGCAGCACAAACTGCTTTCATGGGCTTCCAATACTCTCGCGTGTTCACTAATATTCGTCTACGCTTGTCAATTCAGCGACCAGACCACTCCTGATCAAGTTGAAGACTGTTCTCAACAATTTTGCATCAAAACAATAAAAAAAAAGGGATCGGCGTTTTGTCGGGGTCAGTATGGCTCGCCGAATTTGCACAATTCTTCATATTAGTCTTCTAATTACAAAGATAAGGCTTCTACGTACTACAACAAGTAAGTAAGACAAAATAGAAGACCACCTCTCATCAGATCAGCTAGGCGCTTGTGCAGACAGTGTCTACTAGACACATGCCGAGAAGCATGAAAGCTCGGGTATTTGCTCTCAAAACACACAGACAAACACCGCGGATTGTACGACGTACAATATCAATATGGGGCGTTGTGCAAACTTTTGGGCGCCCCGGCAGACTCAAGCCAGAACAAGACGAGCAAGACCCAGTGGACTGGGGAGCGGTCAGTTCATACTACCTTTTATCTATCCCTGACTCTAGTTCTGATAGAGTACATGAAAGGAAAACAAACAACAGCAAAGACCGGGGATTTATCGTCAACAATGCACAAATTCATCATACCTTTTGCAGCTAGAAAAAACTTTTAGTGAGGTGACACGAATGTTGACCCAGGTTACATTACGCTTTTCGATCTACACAGTACCGTGGAATTAATCCGGTGTGGGCTGTCCATATAAATCTATGAGGCATTCCCAGTATAATCTATTTTTATGGTACATTCCACGATAGGAATCCCCTTGGACAGGAATAAAAAGCCGTCTCCCGACACGATGACTACTGAGGGGATTGTCTGTATTTGTATTGTTGAATGAACAGTCCCATTTTTTGCCCACAGTCAATCTAAAAACTTATTAGACGTCTTTTTTGTAAAAGGACTTTTTTTATTAAAAGAGGTGCCCAATGGGCACTGCCCATTCAGCAGTAGCATTTTGCCATTTCAACAAGCACCGTTCTTGATGGTAATCTACGACTCCATGAGCTGCGTCCATGCATCCTTAGTAAGGATTCCTTACCACACGCCACTCGTCAATTTGCAGCGAGAACGAAGCATTACAATACTCACCGAAGTGATAGGGTATGTCGTCGTTTCCAGTGGGCAAATACGCGCGGTACAAGCGTGCCACCGCCTACTTTCTCGGTTGGCTAGCGCGTGCCGGAGGAACAGACCGCGGTGGCAAACACTCCCAGCTCGAAACGTTCGACGACGTGGTCAAGCAGATCGTAGCGGATCCATCGACGCTCACGACGAAGCTTCAGCAAGAGCTTTTGGGGGCACTTGCAGCTTGTCAGTACGCCATAGTGTTGCGCGAACACGTGGCCTTGTTCTTCCCTGAACACGACGCAGGACAAGCTGGCCATCAGTATTTCGTGGAATTATTGCGGAGCTGGCACAGTGTCTTGAGCAAAGTGAAGGTGGGTCCTACAAAAGCAGTCAAAACTGCCGAGTTCGAGAATTATTACGAAGTGCTGGAAGCAGACGACGATTTCTCACCAGATGAAGACTCGTATGTGACGAAGGTCGAGCGCCTAAAGACTGCGAACGTCGACAGGAGTCGTCTGCTTGAGGAGGCATTTGCCGATGAAATGAAGGTGGAAGTGGTATGCTTTTTCATGGAGTTGGATGAGTTGATGCAAGGTGTATGTAAAGTCTACGGTGAAGTGAAGCGCGAGGAGCGCACGTTGGTGGAAGCTACGGTGGTAGCGAAGCTGGCTATGGGATCTGCTAGTGCACTTACAGCACAGCTGCAACTCAAGTATCCGAAACTCCGCACAAGTGAAGACATGTACGACGTCGTTCGAAATATCGATCCGGACAAATTCAGGCAACGAATGGCTGCGATTCATACCAAATATTTGACGGATCTGCAGGAATCTTTGCTCAATGGTGACGGATCAATTCCATACATAACCGGAATGTTTCTGATGGATTTCCTGGGTGTGGGTACTACCTTAGCCAGCTTTCTGACTGCCCTCCCCAATGATACTACGAACAGTATAAAGTGTCCAACTGGGTGCTTCGGTGAAGCTTACGGTGAAGACCGGACGCCACAATATGTGGTACTTCCAGATCCCAGTAAGATGAACGTTTTCCTGTTACAGCAACTACCTCTCCTACATAAGACGATAATGGAGAAGAAGGTCACTACTGGATCTGGGTACGATACATCAGCACCAATTGACTCATTCATGGTGCTTATGGAGAATTACTTCACTAGTCGAGAGGTTACAGTCCCATTGGTGTTTGCGTGCATCTGCTGGATAAAATCTGTTGCAGCACTACAAGGAGACTCGTGTCTAGGCCGACATATTAGTCTAATCTTCAAGCAGTCGACAGAGCTGATGAGAAGTATTGAAGTCACTGTGGCAAAAGGTACAGTTCGAAAGACTCACAAGAAATCCAACGACGTGCTTCAGCTCTGCGCAGACGAGATCAAACGATCCTCTGGATGTCGCTATTTGTCACGAGCGAATCCGTTGCTGGCAGGTCTCACGATGCTGGATCATCAATTCAAGTACTTGCACATGGCAAGCGAAATTCTACTGGTAACGTCGAGGATTCGCTCTTTCGGCCATGTGTATAATGCTCTAGTGGAAGAAGGGTATCTCGAGCATATCCCGTTTTTGGATGGTGTACTTGAAGTCTACAGCGACATGATCTTTACGCCGTCTCGAGATTCAGCTACGCGTGGTTCATACTATCGTACCCTCCTGCTCAGTGTGGACTTGAGGTCAACCTCGGTCGATGCTGTGTGTCGTGGTGAAGCTTTACCTGCGGGAAACGAGAAATTCAAGAAACGAAAGGTTTTCCACTTGAGCGACGTGTCCGAGACATACCGGCTGATGGTAAAGAACGACAAATCGGGTTTAAAACACTCGTCATGGGCGTCAATCCTGGAGGGCGCTGCGAATACCTGCACGAAAGAGCTGTTTGAAACACGTGTACTGTCGCGCGATCTTCTGAAGTTGAATGACGAAATTGCGAATGTGTACTCTGACTTGTGTGGTGAGTTTAAGGCAGGCGATATCAGTCCAGACGCAGGGCCTGGCAAGAATCACCAGCAGAAAAGGGAAGATGGGATTGTTATGGTCTTACTGCAGTTGCTTGATCAGTATGACGGCGAGTTTTTTGCTTTGGGAGGAGCTACGGATATGTGCAAGAAGGCCGCTGCTGTGATAAGAGCGAGGTTTGCTAGCCTACCTACTGCCGATGGTGAAAAGTACTTCACGTTTCCGTCTCAACCAGATCTTGTCACTCAAGAATATGGTTCGAAGTCAGTCGAGTCAAGAGTGGAGGATAACGACCGTGATAATGTTTTCTCGAAGCTTATGACCTTGCTTCAAACTAGTAATGGTTCACTTACTAGAAGCAACCTAAGCTATCTAAAGGCAGAGATCAAGAAGGACCCTGAGATATTGGGTATGTATGAACCTACTCTTACAAACCCTGCTACATTCGATTGCGGGACAAATGCGTCGGAAGATAACGGCCTCTGTACTTTACTACATCAAGCTGCTGCGGGTCCGGCGCGCGACGCTGACCTGGTGGAGTGGATGATTCAAATGGGAGCGCTAGGTATTCAACCAACTTTCCAGTATCGAAAAAACTCGCAACCAAAGGAAGTCGCATGCTTTCAATCACTTTTGCCGAACGCAATGGCTGTGCACAGCGCAGCGATCGCAGGGTATGAGGACATCGTCCAGATCCTGCTCGAAGCAGACCAGTTTGCGGCCCTGAATACTGCTACTCTTCAAACGAAAGAATCACTTGCGCATTTGGCTGTGAAGCATGGACATCGACGTTTGTTCAACACTCTGGTTTGGTTTGGAGCTGATCTTCTCGTACGAGATGGACGAGGAAGATGTGTGTGTGATATGACGACTGATGCGGACTGGGCTCGCGATATCACTGCATACAGTGCGCAGGTTGGTAGAAGCACCTTCAGCAGCATTGGAAAGCGCAGGAATTGTTTGGAGGAGAAAGAGAGACGGCGTAAGCTAGCAGCGGCTCACTGCGACGAACAAGACCTAAGCGCACTTGAACGAAGCAGTCCCAGTCCTACGACGAGATCAAAGAAGCGATCAAACAAGAAGAAGACCAGAGATGGCAAGCTGAACGCTGGAACGAAGACACATTTATTGCACTGCCTGCACACATCGCCACGTCCTAGTAGCCGTTGCTATTGAAGCCATGGATGAAGTTAATATTACACAGATTAATGTTGAGCTGTTGGCATGGAAACTTGCTCCTAGTATTTGTTCTGCATTTAAAAGTACACAAGCGGCTTTTGTTTTTCTTTCGCCCTCGTACTCATGGATAAAGTATTGGCAGATAGAAATTGTAGACCAGCAACGTGCCACCCGATTCAAACACCTAATGGATGACGAAACTATTACCGCACGTCCTACTTACGTAGTGCTGCTCTGAGAATACAACAACGGTATGCCAGGCCGTTCGCACAATACAATGCTATTGTACGCTAGATGCGAGCACTGCGTATTTGATAAATGTTAAAACACTACACCATAAAAGTTTCGAAGTAGCCGTTAAAAGCTAACTAGTTGTTGTCTGCCGTATTGCGCGTTGTTTGCTCGCTTCCGAGTGCGACCCACCGCCCGTCATTCTTTCATTATTTGTTTCTTCATGGTGCTGTCCGGATGATTCCATTATTCGAGAAGACGAAGTCTCCAACACGGACAGAAGTTGTGCAGGGCTGCAGGCTCTGCTCGTCAAATTCGACCTGTGCCATCTTGGCCACCTGGAAAATCATATCTCGAATATACGCCACATCACCTTTACTTGTGCCGCCGTAGAGGACACGCAAGTCGGTACCAAAGACCACCACGTCTTCGAGTTGGGAAACAACTCTAGTGCCAATCATCAGGCGAGCGGCGTCAAGCTTGGTGGCTCCATCGGCCAGTCTGCATTCAAAGTAGAACGGACAACCAGCCATGCCATCCAGAGCCAGCTGCTGTTCATATATTTCCATAGTGTTGGTCAAGTACCATTCTAAACGGTCGAACGTCTTGGGGCTCGATGTCTGTCCCAAGCCCATACAGTCACGAGCACTGGAGTACGTCTGCACCAGCTCTCGGAACTCAGACGGTCACGTTCAGCGAACGGGATTTTCAGTAAACGTTTCTCCAGTACGTCCAGAATCTCACGAGCCTGTAGTTTTCGATCCACCGAGACGCAAAGTTTGGCTGTACCGATCACAAAATCTGCGTAGGAGGACGTCGTATCGCAGAGATCAAGCACAGGAGATAGAGCAGCAACAGCGATCGAGGCATGGTCAACTCGATTGAGCTTCTGCATCAGGTGAATGCAGTACACAGCCTCGGAGCACATGACGACTCGGATGTGGAATCGAGCAGCGTTTAGGTTGTTGGGGTTGGAATACGACCTGACCAGGTACTCCAGATCCTTAATCAGCTCACAGGCGTTGCGGACGTCTTCTTTCTTGTCACCGGCAGAAATGTTAGGGTCTCTGAGCCAAGTAAAAATCGCCGCCGCCAGTTTTCGGAACTTGTCCCCCAGCACTGTCACACTCTCCGTCTCCATACTGTCGCTGATCTCAACGCCAGCTGCCTGCATCAAACGGATCAGCACGCGCTTTGTGTCAACCACGTTGTCACTCGGTACTGCCGCAGCCGCAATCATCGATTCTTCTGCTTGTGAGTCTTTCTTGCCCTTTTTGCCCTTCTTCTTGTTGTTCTTCGCCCTCGTGCTGGTAGATTTCTGAGCGCTTTGGTGCTGTGGAAATAGCGTTGACTTGTGCGCAGTGCGAGGCGTAATCTGCGGAGGCAAAATGGCATCGCTTCGTCTCGCCTCGCCAGGGATCTTCGCGAAATATTGGGCTGTGAGTGCAGCAATCTCGCGCGCCCACTGCCTGTCGGCAGCCACATCACTCAAGCTTTGTCCTTTGCCGTCTTTGATCCGAAGGTCCTTGTGTCCGTTCTTGACAGCCAGATGCGCAAGCGTTTCCTTCGTGTGGAAGGTGGGCGTGTTCAAGTCCACCATGTTGTCTGCACTGAGAATGACCCGAACGATGTCTTCGTATCCAGCAGACGCAGCGCAGTGCACGGCCATTGTGTTCGGGTACATCCATCGAGGGGCTTTCATATCCTTGAGCTGAGGCTCCTCCCGGCAGTGCAGCGTTGGCTGGATGATGGGAGCCCCCATTTGAATCATCCAGTCGACCAGATCAGCGTCGTGTGCAGGCCCAGCGGCGGCCTCGTGGAGCAGGCTGCAGAGTTCGCGATACTTCATAGCATCGTGTGGGTCTGGATCGCTTGAGATCAAGCCCAACAAGTTCGGATCCTTCCTCAGCTCTGCCTTTAAGTAGCTCAGATCACTCGCACTTAGTGGACCATCGCTTTCTCTTAGCAGCTCCATCAAATCTTCAAACACTTGCTCGTAGTCCTCCCCCCTCTTGTCTGGATCTGGGCCTCTGTACTCTTGAGTGACAAAGTCTGGCTCAGCTGGAAACGTGAAGTACTTGAGCTCGCAGACTTCAGACGGGGTCGCGAATTTCGCCTTGATGACACGTGCCACCTCGCTGCAAAGCTCCTTCGCGAACAATGCATCCAGCACGGCTGTAGTAGACATTGCACCGGGTATTTTGGTACTGTCAATCGATCCGTCCGGTTGCAAGGCGTCCAGCAGCGGCATCGCCTTCTTCATCACCGATTCTTCCAGTGCCCGGCTTAGCCGCTGTTGCCGAGACTCGCCAGCTACCGAGTTGTCCATGCTTTTATGGAACTCTTCATGCTGGCCCAGTACTTGCACCAACTCTGGGAAAATATTCGTGAGGTCTTCGTTCAGCTTGAGCAGATCGCGTGACAGTACGCGCGTGTCAAAGAGTTCTTTCGAGCAGATGTTAGCCACGTCTTCCAGCATCTCCTTCCACGACCCGCCCTTCAAAATGGTCTTGTCGTTCAGTCTACTCAGTCGGAAGATCTTGGACACGTCGCACAAGTGGAACGCCTTCCGTTTCTTGTATGCCTCGCTTGGAGCAGGCAGCTCATCACCTCTGTACACCGCTTCGATCAGATTAACGCGAAGATTAGAGCTGATCAGGTACGTCCGATAGTAAGCGCCATGTGTCGCAGCAGCTCGAGACGGGGTAAAGACTTCTTGAGCGTACACATCGAACACCTCGTCGAACAACGGGATAGGCTGCAGATATCCTTCACGTACAAGCGCGTTGTACAAGTGGCCGACCGCCCGGAACTTGGACGTGGCGAACAGAACTTTGTTTGCTATATGCAAGTACTGGAACTGGTGGTTCAGCGCCGTAAGACCCGCGAACAGAGGGTTCGCTCAAGCTACCTGGTACAGCGGGACAAAGTGCTTGATCTCTCCAATACAGCGATCCAATAGACTGTTGGCTTTGTTGTACGCAAGCAGCGCCTTCTTGTTCTCCACTGCCTCGTCGATTCTTCTCTGCAAGTCCTCGGAGTGCTGGAACGTGAGGCTGATATTGCGACCAAGTCCTCGACGTCCCTGTAAAGCAGCCACGGATTTCATCCAGCAGATGCACGCGAACGCCACTGGGAGTGTCACTCTCGCGTCTTGAAGAATATATCCATGATCGCCATGAACGGGCCTAATGGAGCCAAGTCGTACCCCAACTTGGCCCCCACGTTTCTATCGGCGAGCGCGTTGTATAGCAGCGGCAATTGCTGCATGAGAAACACTTTGTCGTTATTGGTGCCTGGAGTCAAAACGTAAAGCGGCGTGCGGTCTTCGCCATAGGCTTCTCCGAAGACTCGAGCGGGAAGAAGATCGAGTTGGTGGCGCCCACGGGAATTTACGCAGTGAAGGCGTCCAGCGTCGTACCTACGCCTAGCAGGTCGATTAAGAACGTTCCAGGCACGTACTTGATGGTTCCATCGCGCTTCTGGTACGAGTCCGTGATCTCACTCATTATACGCTCGTGGAGCTGCAGAATCTTCTGTCTGAAACTCTTTTGGGAACTATTGCGGACGATGTTGAACATGTCCTTTGCTGACCGGAGCGATGGGTAGCGTAGCTGAAGTCTGGCTGTTAGTGCGCTGGCTGTGTCCATTCCAGCTTCACTACTACCGTGGCTTCTACCAATGACCGCTTCTCGTGCTTCACTTCAGTGTATACTTTATATACACCTTCCAGTAACTCGTCCAGTTCCATGAACAAGTATACTAATTTCCATCCTCAATTCGTCCGCGAAGGCTTCTTCAAAGAGACGATCTCTGTCCACCTTGGCAGTCTTCGGAGCCTCTTTCTCAGGTACGAAGGAGGATTCGTCTGGGAAATAGTCCTCGTCTACTTGTAATACTTCATAGTAATTCTCAAATTTAGAGTTCTCCATTTGCATGTCCACGAGCTCTGGAGGCGTCTCCACTTCCACCTGTCGAAGCGTCCGATGCCAATTCTGCAGGAGTTCCAGGAGCTACTGGTGACCCACTTGACCCTCATCGTCTTCAGGGAAGAATGCAGCCACGTGTCCACGCAATGTGATGGCGTATTGGCAGGCGGCGAGGGCTTTGGGAAGCTGCTGGAGCAGCTTGGGTGTGAGTGTCGACGGGTCCGCCGCGATCTCCTTCACCACGTAGTTGAGTGACTCTAGCTGCACGCGTTGACCGGCATGACGACCTCCACCACGTGCACGCAGCAGCCAGTCCAGGAAGAAGGCGGTGGCGCGCGCTTGTACCGCGCGTACTTGCCCGCCGGAAACGATGACATGGTTGTCACTCGGCCAATTGAAGATTGCAGTGGTTTAATGCACGTCTGGAAAAAAATGTCTAAAACGTGCCTCAAAAGATGTTATAAACAGTATCCATAACGCATCTACTGCGGCTGCTGCGAAGCAGCCGCAGTAGATGCGTGAGTGTTCAAAGGCTGTAAGTTTAATATCAACAAAAGAATGAGGGCGCATTGGCTCGCTTATCTTAGCCAGCCTGTTCATCCTTCCTTAACAAATTTATAAAAAAATAAGTTTTACATCGTCACAGTAGCAAAATAATCTGAGGTAGCGAGTCCAAAAAATGGGACTTCTTGTGCCAAAGCATATCCTGCGCCTGCTTCGCAGCCGCAGCATCTGCCGTGTCGAAGCTACTCTATGAATATGACTTTCAACCATTTTTCAAACCTTTGGTACTCTTATATACCTGACATAGTTTTGAAGATGGTGCGCAAGCGATCCAATTGAAAAATGAACCCGACGACAACTGTAAAAGACTACAGACAATCCCCTCGTTAGTAATCCCTAGCTTTGGAATACACCACCGATACGAATAAATTTTCGGCTCCCCAGCGGCATACAAACTCAAGTCAATTTCCCCTCCCACCCCTCAATTGTAAAAAGAAATACAAGTTTAGGCAATTATTTCTATTTTGGGATGCTTAACTATGAGAAATTCCTAATTGTACAGGACACCCGAAGGAATCCAGTAAATAGTAGACTGTTAGAGCATCTCCACCGGTAGTGCACATTACAAAAGTGATAGTGCGAAGTGAATAGGCTATAATAGGCATAGATATGACACTTTCGTGTGCAATAGTTCTGTGTCCCCAATGGTATGAAAAAATTGGCGTAGTGAATGCTATGAACAAAGCCTCCTGAAGAGAAATAGGAGGCTGTTTGCCCATGTCTGCCATGTTTTGCTATTTTAGGTCACACTGAACGTGCTGGGGGCGGATTGCAATAGTGGAGCCTCGTTGTGAATAGCCGGCCTCTATTCACTACGATTCTCCCGTATTGCACACGCAGTGCAAACTCCATAACTACCCTTCCAGGCGCCAACCTCAGCGGTTTCGACTTAATATTGTTTGTATGCACCTCCACATGCACATGCAGTATAGAACCAGATACCAGCGCGTAGGGCCATTTTCAAGGCATCCAAAGGGAACGAGTTTTCTATAGGCTATCGGCGTATAATGCTGCGGCTCGTTCTTGCAGCGCTTGTATAAATGTATCATGCAATTGCTATGCATGATACTAATATACATTATGCTATTTTCCAGTATCTCTTGAGGCTAATATATTATGCTTTCCCAGCCTACGCGTAGCCCTAGTGTATGGTATCCAATAATTAGCGCTCGAATTAATCTCTGAAATTTATTTCAGAGCTAGGAGGGGGGGGTATGATTTTGAATTAAAACATGGTAATTTATTAGCTGTGACAATGATCAAAACTGAAAGGTTTCTTACAAATGTTAAGAGACTCAAAAATGAATCATTTTCATCTTAATAACCCCCCGAGAAGCTTATAATTTTTATGCGTGTCGTTCGAACCGTCCACCTCAGCTCAGCTAAATACGGTAATATATTGGCCAACTAGCCGGCCGCCGCCGCTTCCCGGCGGAGGTGGCATGGTTTGTTGTAGTAGAGGTGTTCGCAAATCCGAGTGCCTCGTGGAATCGCGTGCATCGTGGTATTGCGTGTATCGTGGTGATAGCGTGCATCAAGGTTTCGCGTGGGTTCGTGAATCCGAGTGCGTCGTGGGTTTAGGTACTTGAGCTACTTTACCATTCCAAGATATCACGCGGTTCTGGCTCATAATCTGAAGATGTAGGTTCAAGTCCTAGCTGCGTACTCTCCAGTGGTTTTACATTACTCCTCGGGGTTCATGCGTTTCCGTGGACCGTGTCTTTCGTAGCTCCGTTGGTCCGTACTCGCATGTGGTCCGTGTCACTCAGTGGTCACGTGTCCGTCCTTAGTTCCACACTCTTACGGTAGTTACTTACTATTCCGCGTTTTTTTTTACCTCCTTTCGTGGTTCGTGACCTTCCGCGAGCCGTGTCCCCCCGCCGCCGGCGCCCTCATCGCTGCGTGCTCTGCCGTGGCTCCGTGCGTCTCAGTGATTTCGTGGTCTCCCGGTGTGGTTCCGACGTACGTGCATTCGTGTCATATCGTGATATCGTGTCCCCTGGTTCAGTGGTATCACGTCCCTGCTCTACCGTGGTTACATGTACCCCCGTGGTGTTGTCCTCACGTGCTCTTCCATGGCCCGTGGTTCTCTGGTTCAGTCCTCCCGTCGTTTCGCGCCCTCCATAGGCTTCGAGCCCTTCCGTGGTTTTGCGCCCTCCCGTGGTGCCGTGGCTTCCGTGGCTTCGTTTTCTTCCGTGTTTCTTGTCCCTTTCGTGCTTCGTGTCCTTCTGTGCTTCGCTTCTATCCTATGTAACCTCTTCTAAGTGCATTTAATGTGCGCCACACAGCGTTTTGGTAAGTTCGCACACTAAGTGCGCAAGTACACATACATATTATGGCCAATGGAAAACATTTATTTTTAGCAAATCAGTCCTTATGCTGGTTACGGAGATGCTTGGTGCGCTGGCGAGGCTTCCAGCGACGACGGCGGCGGCTAACGCACTCCCGGACGACTCGTGGTGGTGGGCGTGGTGGGCCCATCGCAGCGGTCACAAGGCCGCGCTTCGTTGGCGAGGTTCTTGGAGTGGCTCTGGCGCAGGCGCAAGTGGGCGTTGTCAGAACGCCTAGCTGTATGGGCCAGTGGGGCACACGCGATGAACCGGCAGACACCCGCTCGATCCTCGCCCAGTGCGAACGCATTTCCAGTTAAAGTGATTCGAAAGAACGTACGGGGCTATCAAATTCAAGTTCCAATTCTGCTACACATGACATCATATGGGCTTGAGGAGAAGATAGGTCTAAAACAGGCCGTGTCGCGATTTACAACTTCATTCGTCGCCATGGCGATGATTTCTCAGACTCACACGGGCCTCCCAGGGCGGATAAAGGACAAAGGATTTTGGCTTAATTTCAGCATGCAGAACACGTTGAGTATTAAGCGATCCGCTGGATCGTAAAATTCCACCGGAAAGGCTCGATTCCGCTGGAAATTGTACTTGCGGAACAGGCCCTTAACTTCAGCCAGGCGGGCGCGATATATGTCCCAATGCGTATCCTCCTACCATAGTGTACCCTGCTGCGCAATAGCTTTTGTCTTACCTGTTTACCAAGCGTTTCGTGCAGCCAAAACTGTAGTCTGTGTCCGAGCTGTTTCGTATGCCATAGTACAGCCTAATCTAGGATTTTTACGACGTTTTTGAGCTTGAGGATTTCGTCGGCTTACCGAATCAGCCGCATCCTCGTCGGTATTCACTTGCGGCACCCCAGCGCCCTCTTCGATGACGCTCGTCTGCGGCGCCACGTCCGTAGTTTTGTCCGCATCCCTCGTAGCGTCCATGTCGACGTCTCCATCATCCCTTGAAGCAACGCCCAGGTAATGTAGCCCAAATTCCCTACCGCTCATGTTCTTCACTTGTCACTAGCAACCTCAAAGAAGCTACCACCGCATCTATTTCAGCAAGTGGCTGTGGCGACTTATCAACATCTACTAGTCATAAGGGCTAACCGAAGTACACCAGGGTTTGGGTTTAATGGGTATAGGTGGCACAGGCCATATTCTTCGTACTTAGCACATCAATGGATTTTGGTCTCACAATTGTGCTGAGGAGGCGAATGAGTGAAGCGGCGACCAAGAACTCTGGTGCTTAAAAGCACGAAGTGGCCACCAACCTTCGGAGGACAGGGGGGCAGCTTTATCATCTCGCACAACAGTAAGTTTCACCGGCTTTGCTAGCATTTACCATGACTAAATGCGAACACATTATGCTGTATAGGCAATGGCCCTGGTCGAGAAAGGAGACGGCGGATCTTGAGCGACTGCTGCGCCCCCCCCCCCTCCCAGCTCGTACTGGATTTTGTTCCTTTGCGAATATTTTGGTAGGTACTGTACTTCAGTGCTGTGAGATGTGGCTGGTCAAGAAGCCCCTACGATGATTGTTCTCCTTTGCTCTTTGCTCTGTCACTGAAAGTTGCAATACTGCTGCCCCGTCCTCGAGTGTCTGTTTGGGAATTCCCTTCGTGAGCATAGCTGCAGAGACACTGCCATTTAAAAACCTGGTGATCTCTTTAACTACTATCGTTCATCCGTACAATATACCAGGTGCATTTTACCCCGATTTCGTAGCAGCTAGATGAACACATTTTATTCGAATATTAGCAGAACGAAATATTAGTGAGTGTGCACTAAATGAAGACGATTTTTTATCAATCAAGCTGCGTATCACTCATGGAGACTCGTCTTCCGAGCCAGCACTAGTTCTACCTGACAAAACAATGTCATCGTCAGAGACAATGCGCCTACGATGGGTACCTGGGCTGTACATAGATATATCTGAGAGCGCCTTGAGCAGTTCATCAACCTCTTTCTTCATGTCAACGTGCTGGACGTGGCTTCTAACGTCATTCAAAATCCCGATGCGGCTGAAGCCTCCCACAATCATGTCCGAAGTCAATCCCATCCAAACCTGTGCTATTCATTTTGCAATTTCAACTCGGTTTGGAGCTAATGGCTCCAAATGTCTTTCTTTTTCTTACGAGTACGATGACGGCGGCGATTTCGGACAGGGACGTCACGGGGAATCCGATTCAGAGTCTTTGCCGTCTCGAACGGCTGCCCAGCTAACCGACGTCAGGTCTAACCGTACAGATGGATCTGGTACTGCATCTTCAGATTGATCTGGTACTATGTCCTGGACCCGAATGTGATGTAGCGCTTGGAACTTATGCCCCTAGGCCACTTGGTTAACGCGTACGCAAGTGGATCAGGAGGAGACTCTCCTGTGGATAGACGGCTCCGCCCGGACGAGGGATTTTTCCGGGGCCGTGAGTTTCCTGGAGATTACCTTCTAATGATATGAGAAGGGTCCAGGAAACTCGGTCAGTAACCCCACCTTGTGTACCCCCTACGAATCGGTAGTTTTGATCAGATGTAAGTTCAACCAGTGAGAACCCTGGAGGATTCCGATCTTATAGATACGCTGGTGGGTAGCTGAACACGTAAACGCCCGGAGGCAGCTACCTGGATCCCGGGATGTCTGGGGTGGTACACTTAACAATACAAACACTAGTTTTTTTTCGGAGCAAGACTCCACGGCGAAGGCCGTCAATAGTTTTCGGGGAGAGGCTCTACGGGTGAGATCCTAAAGAATATGGAGTGCCGAACCCGGTCCGGCCAGACCGCGCTACCGGAAGGGGCGGATATGGAATACCGGAGAACCCTCCGGCAAATGGGACGTAGTTCGGACCTGGTAGTAGCCTTCTAGCGCGGATCCCAGCGTCCGCGTCCTTGCTCTGGTAGAGTTGGTCGAATGGATCTCGATCTGCGCTCTTGAAGGGAAAAGTAAGACTAAATTAGGCTCTTCCCGGTGGCAGCCTCCCCGGGGTTGCTTAGATATAGACCTGCTTTTCACTCAGCTTCGCTATGTTTGACTTTATCGGGCGTTTTCATATCCGGTATCGGCGTCGCTCTGGCTACATGTTCGCTTTCTGACATGCTTGGTCCGGGTGGGGTCGTTTTGGGTGCGTGCCCGGTTCTCCGGAAATTCCTGGCCACTATGTTACACAAACTTGAACGAAGTGAGCATGCTTGCCAGTAGATCCTACTGCATGCTCGATGATCGAACGCGTTGTACTTTCTGGATTGTTTCCCCCACAGATATAGTACCGGACGCTGCTCTCTCGTGTTCTCCTCCGACACCAACATCGATTGCGCTTGTTTGGTCTGCATGCCTAGCTGAGCCGACATGGATCGAAGGAACAGATCGATGGACGCCTCTCATGTTGCGAGCGGTTACAGTCGAGTTTAAGCGCTAGCGTACGCCTTCCGTATCTCAAAGGCGGTGTACAGCACTCTCACGCCGAGCAATTCCACCTTGCTGATCTTTCTCTTCTCGCTAAGTTTCTTTTAATCGGCGAGCTGCTTCGTCGCGATGGTGCTTTGCTACTTTCTCCCGCATTTGTTGTACCCATGCACGTCTCAAATGATCTTTCAGTGGCTTGCTAATGCGATGTCTGCGGGTTGGCACATATGTGTGTGTATACCGCGGAGAAAGTCTAATAGTACTGCCTGGATCGAAGCAGCATACTGACGAACTTCTTTGGTCCAGTGGTCCGGAAAAGCGTCCCACAGCAGTAACATTGGCTCGTTGCAATTATGTCGTTTAGCGAACTGGTACTTTAAGAACCCTATCAATAAAATCTGAGTCCCACCATCCATTTGAATTACCAAAAATCGATACCCCGTGGACTGCTGGAGCGGTGCAATTTTTTGCCATAGTGTCCTCCCAAACCCATTGCGTGCCTTAGTGTTAGCCACGCGCTCTTCCGGCTGTGTTGATGACTGAGTCTTGAAAACTAGAGACGGTGCGCGTTTCTTCACACGAGAATCGGCTAGAAGCATTGTCGTAGCGCTCTTTCTCTTTACCGGCACACTTGACCCAAAAAGCTCGAGCGTTTCGGTTGCCTACCGCTCTGCGAGGCACGTACTAAGGACATACAGCTAAGCACGTTAGAAAAAAAGAAATATTAACTAAGAGCGCAAAGTTAAGATTATTATCAAACGTGCCTGTTTGATCAGCGTTGTATATCTCAGGGATGCCATGCTCAACCATCGTTTGATGCACGATAGCAGTGAAAAATGTTGCAGCATGAAAGCATCATCTGAAGTGGTTTGGCTTTGCCTTGTTCGCGCGCGGATTAAAGTCTGTGCCGGCGATGAAAGCGTCGGGCCCACGTCGCTGAGGCACGTAAGTAGGCCGGGCTTTTGCCATCACCTGCAGCTATTTCTAGCGCTATTTGGGTTAGCATCCCTGATGAGATGGGGATGCCGTACCGCCTGGAAGAATTAATCCACAGAAATTATTTGCTCTTCTGCTTCGGCTGAGAGCACTGTACCTTGCCCACGCTTGCGGTACTTGTGCATTCTTCCTTTCCCTGATCACGCATATGTTTTGTGCGTGTACTCTCTCCAATCCATCTACCAATTAGCTTTTTAAGCCGCTTCATCTCTACTGGGTTATAAATACTTCCGAAAACACCGCGGATACTATCATCGAAACTTCCTATTTCTTGATAGGTCTGGATCACAAGTAGCTTAACTGTATAAGCGTAGGAAGTCCGAGAATACACTTTGGTTTTTGCACGTCGCCACCAAGTATGGTCTGCTGACTTGGCATGCTGTAGTCAAATTACAAAGTGCTTGCTCTGGGCCATTCCCTAGGAATAAGCATACTTATAAGACCCGGTACTGTAGCGATAGCCCCTATGACAAGAAACGGTTGTACTTTCATCAGTTTCATCGGCTAATTGTGGAATGCCCTTATGACAAGTAGGGCCTTTATCACTAATAATTATATGTATATATATTCTCCCAAACTAAGGCTCCGCGAGGCTGGAGTAGAATGACTCAGTGTGTATTGTTAGAATAACACTTTCTTTTAGCCTGTTTAGGTATCACTAACGTAGCTTTTCTTCTGGGCACATGTGTATGTATAACTTTGACAAAAGAAGCCATTCCAATCCTTTAACACATGAAAATAGTTTAGAGCATTAATATACAATTTCTTCTGTCTCTTTTGAGGTACCAGTGAACGTCAGCCTCAAGCAGATTTGCATCCATCTTCACTAGCATCACTCAAAATCTTAGAATCACTCCCAACGGTTGCACCGGTAGTGTATTGATATACCGGTAGTGACCATCCATGTTGGGCTGACCTAAAGTGCTTTCTATCTCAGAAAAACAGAATCTTTTAATAATGATTTTATCTATGTTTTCAATTGAACTATATAGTAGATATGCTCTGTTACTGTAGCTGTTGTTCTGCTGGTTGCCATTAGAACTAGCTTAGCTTGTAGCGCTAGACCTATCCGTAATGGACATATTTTGGGCCAGCTTTCAATAACTTATTTTTGTATGCAATCAATACCCCAACAGACACATTTCGTGGCAACGGCTTAACTATGGTGTACTAAACTCCAAAATTGTTATTGTAGGCACATGACTGTGTCTCACTATACCCATATATCGTGTTCCGGCAACCGTGTTGGTGCGTAATAAAGCGATTAGTAATTTATTTAATATTCTGATGAAACCGATCAAACCGTTTTATATGAATTTTGGAAGGCACCCATTCTTAAAGTGCTTTTACAATTTATAATAGTATTTTAAATTAAATCAGGGATACTATTTTATACAAAAATCTGAAAATATCAAACTTTGCCGATCCGGTCCAAGTTTTTTTAATTAAATCAGAGATTCTATGTTATTGTAGCAAGAAATACTAAAATGCCAAATATAGCCGAAATCCTCCTCACTGCTATATCGATCCAAATACCGATCCATCAGTAGCGCTAACCTGGTCCCAAAAGGTGTAATGCGGTGGGATGATCCTTACTGTGTATCGATCTAAATACCGATCGATCAGTAGCGCTAACCTGACCACAAAAAAATTAATGCGGTGGGGTGATCCTTGCTGGTATATCGATCCTAATACCGGTCCATCAGCAGCACTAACCTTACCCCCAAAAGGTTTAATTCGGTGGGATGGTCCATACTAGTATATCGCTACGATAAACGCTGACATTGCCAGCCGAATCATGAGTGCGTCGCTCATGTATCTGTTCCGCGCCATTGGATGTTTTTTCTTTTACGTGACCCGAGAATATAGCTGACAGATCGCGGCTTTGCATCGATTATCGTTTGCGTCGCCGTCAGGTTTTACTATTATGAACTACAGGGTGTGGGTAGCAGAAGTAAAATGTCTGTGTAAAACGTCAAGTCAGGGTGTCCGTAGTGGACATATTTCGGGTCAGGACACCTTTCGGGCCAGGGCCAATCCTTTCAAATCCAATTTAATAAGGAAAATGGGCCCCTAGCTGCGCGACCTCTGGTGACCCAAATATTAGTCAGCTGCCAACAAAAGTTTGAACGATGAATTCCGAGATTCATTTTTTAGAATCATCCACCGCTCGGTCGGGTCTGAGCATATTGTCCTGCTAAAAAAAGCCCGTGAAATCGGGCAACCACGTGTTGCTTTTGAGTGGAAAGATGCGAGTATAACGTTCTTCAACGATGCACGAAGCAGGTTGTATAACTCCTCTTTTGTCTGTGGTTTTTGTTCACCATCGCCGAACTCTTTGGTATGATAACGTGTCCCTCTATAAGGATTCATTGTGTAGGTTAAGGCTACGCGTCCCCTAAGTAGTATTTACCTACACATGTAGGAAAAACAAATAGGAAAAACAATTACGTAGTACTAATACAAGTGAAGCTTTATGTACCTTTTGGGATGTGAAAATTGTGGCTAACAGCACCTTTTAGTACTCGATCATCACGCGCCGACCTTTCCCAGCCAAGGAGGATGTACACAAGCTCCATTGCAAAGTTATATGCTCCAAGCACGTTACTGGAGTGGAAATCTTTTCTGTTTCCGAACCGCGGAGGAATTGAAGCGGGAGGAGCCCCTAGGATGTGGAAGTTCCATATACATCTCCTAAGTAGTTCCTGGAGTAGGGAAAGAACTTTGCGGATTGCTGAATCTGGATTGGAGTCGTGCTGTTGGGGAGACAATTACTTATTCCAGTTAGTATGAACAGGAAAATCAGTAAGCGGTCTCCGCTGTGAGTTTTACACGTGGTTGGCAGCAATAGCATAGACTCTAGTTCTTCAAGTAGCAAATGAAAGGTATGTACACTCATACGCGCGACGTTCGCGAAACGTATTAGACTTCGAGTGCTCAAAAGCTCCTCGTAGTACATAGTCCCGCATAGCATCGACGTACACCAACCCTCTTTCGCGAAATGAGCTCTGATGTACGACCAGTACGGTGTCAATCCCGCCATAACGAGAACAATTTTATCTTCTTCTTCGTCATCCGATCACTGTCCTTCCTCATACAAAGCGTCCATCGCACAGCAAAATAGTGTTCAGGCAAATGGTGGAATGGACATTCTGATTGCAATTACTGGGCGTTCCGCACATCCGGATAAGGTTCCAGCGGATTCCTTAAAGGTAAATCAAATCCGCTGTTCACTTTTAGAGGTTTTGCGGAACAGGCCCTAAAACTAGAGTGACGAGTTGTAGGAACCAGTTAAGATACACATCGGTAACAGGCTTTAGGCCTTTACAAAACACGGTGGGTTTTAAAAACTAGAGAATTGGGCTGGTAGTGCTTTTGAATTTTACAGTATCTATAAGCGACTTAAGATCTTTTTAAGAATAATATACAAATAAAATACGTTATAACAGCTAAACTCCAACACCTCCAGAATTTGTAAATCTGTTTAAGAAGGTAATATGATTGGAGCAAAGTTGTCATTTTTTGTCATCGAAAAGATTGTTTCTTTCAAAAGCTCGCAACCGCAATTTCTCAGCGAGCTCACCTGCTCCAGCGACCACCGCCCGAGGGCACTATACTTGCCGCCGCGGTGGTGAGTGAGCTGCTGCGGTTCTCTTCGCTACTCATCTGCATGTACATCTACTCTTCTACTCGTCTACTTACTTATATCGCGAAGAATACCACATGATGAGGGAGAGCTCCGAAATCACCATGTCCAGGGGCTCAGCGTCTCGATGCTGCGTCAAGTGGCAGCATCAAGCGTTGAAACCACTGCAACTTCAAGCGAGGATTGGCGAAAGGTAGACGGATGATGCCGCGCTGCCTTGTGGCGCTACATGCTCCCATTGGACTGTCCGTCTTCAGGTCCTATCATTGACACACACTTAAACGCCCTCGACAGCTACGTTTACAGACCTCTTGAGGGTTATTAAAATCTACTATTAACAGTGATATTCCTGCACAACACCTAGTCGTCTATAGTGTAAAAAAACTAAATTAAGGTAAATATTCTTTAAAAAAACAAATCCCAGCATTTACGTCGAGAAGTTCTTGAAGAAAGCGAGCTGTATTTTGATTCGTACACCAAGTTTCTATCAGTTTATACCCATGCTAAACATTTACTGCGGAGTGAAACCTGTGAAGTTTATACAAATTAGTAGGAAAATAAGACCTTATCATTTGAAATTTGTATTGAATCGATACTACTATTGGTGTGTGCACAAACACTCCCTGCCAAAATTATACGAACACCTACAAAAGACGATGTAACTCTGCCAACTCTTATCATTTTATGGAATGGTTTTGACACAAGTTCCATAACACCGTTGTTAGGAGCTGTATTGCGCCAAACCTCACGCTTACGCATTCTTCAGGGTAGCTCACATACAAAATCCGATTTTGCCCATCGGACATAATTTACGAACACCATCACACCCATACAAAAATCTATATAGATGAAGAAAATCTATATAGATGAAACCTGATCAAAAATGAAATACTAGGCATTTGTATCGGGTGAACTTTAGATCGCTCATACAGCCAAGCTATCTCATCAGTTTCATGCTTAATTGGGTTGGACCGGGGCATTATGACTCTTAGTGTAAGGGAACGAAGCTGCACTGCTCGAGCTTGCACTCTTGAGTAGAAAATAATGAAGTTCCTCGCCCACTTCTCATTTCTATAGCAAATCATAGGGCCAGCATGGTGATAAGACTGCACCACTACATTTTTCTTTTAACATCACTCTAGCAGCTAGGTAAGATTCACACGTCGTTTAGGACTATGTTTGCATGGATACTATGCCATTTTGCTGGGTTCCCATCTCGCTGGGCCCAAGCAGCGTCGATCTAAAGCTCACCCGATACAAATGCCTATTAATAGTATATCATTTTTGATCAGGTTTTCCATTTATATAGATTTTTGTATGGGGGTGACGGTGTTCGTATATTATGTCCGATGGGCAAAATCGGTTTTTTGTATGTGAGCTACCCTGAAGAATGCGTAAACGTGAGGTTTGGCGCAATACAGCTCCTAACAACCGTGTTATGGAACTTGTGTCAGAGTTGGCAGAATTACATCGTCTTCTGTAGGTGTTGGTATAATTTTGTCTGGGAATGTAATCTCGAATTAATCTCTATAGGGCTGTACGTACTTCTTAATACTCGTACCACTACCAGGATAATGCTAACTAAATAACAGAGCAACGGCCCCGAAATCGAATTATTTTTTAAAAAAAAATACGACCCCCGAAAACGAATTTCCCCTTAAAAAAAGAAAACAAATTTTGCTTTTCTGGAGAATAACATTTACTTTTCGTAGTTTCACTTTGAAAGTGCGATTAGCCATAAATAGCTTGTATGCACGCTTTCGTAACAGTTGGAACGACCAAGTTCGACGCGCTGATCGCGGCGCTGGACACGGACGCATGTCTGTCCGCGCTAGTGGCGCGCGGTTTCACGTCTCTGCGGATGCAAATCGGACACGGCGAGCACCAGCCACGCGCGACGTTCCCAGGACTAACGTTGAGCTTCTATCGCCACGATCCGCAATACAAGCGCGACGTGGCCGAGGCCGACCTGATCATCAGCCACGCTGGCGCCGGCTCCATCATGGACGGCCTGGCGCTCAAAAAGAAGCTTGTGATAGTAGTCAACACGGCGCTAATGGACAACCATCAGGCGGAGCTGGCCGAGGCCATGGCCGACCAAAAGTTCTGTCTCCAGACAACAGTACAGGGACTGCAGAGCACGCTCGAGACCGGCGACTGGGACAATCTACTGCCGTACCCTACGTTGGACGAGCAGGCATTCCCTGAGTTAGTAGACGCCGTGATGGGAGTGACCAAAGCGTCCAAGGAACTGTAAATAGTATGCCAACTTCATACACATCTTGCTAACGTTCATCTATTTACACTTCTTATAATAATTTCTATTCCAGCTTCACGGATCGATGGCGTCCACGACGTCCAAAAGGGCACCGACGACGGCCACACCGATGGCTGCAGCGGATAATTCTGCGGGGCTCGGCTCGGGCAGGCGGATGAGCTCGACAAAGTCGGCATCTCGGACGGCGTCATCGCTCGCATAAGGCGCGACGCCAAGCTTGCGAAGCGTGGTGTTGCTGTCTGCCTCTTCCTCTTTTGCGGCGTTGTCTGCATCTTCTGGCGCTGGGTGGATCACCGCCGCTGTGTTCCAATCGTCCGATCCATCAAATTCAAGCTCGACGGTGTCGATCAGTTCGAGCAGCGTACCGATGACGGCACTCGTTACAGCAGCAGCAGAAATCACGTGCGAGGGAGTTGCTTGGGCTTCAACCGCATTCACTAACTCCTGCGCAGTAGCTGCGACTTCGGTCTCTAGCTCAGCATCGTCGAGATCTACGTCGAGATCTACGGGTGCCGGCTCCTTAAGAGGCACCACTTCATTCATCGTTTCTTCCTTTGACACCTTGGCGACTTCACCATCGAACATTTTGCTTGCTTCACATAATGAATCTCTGACCTCCATCATCTCCCGTTCAGCCAAATGCTCAACAGTCTCGGGAACATTTGTTTCAAGCTCGGCCGTCTCAGGCTTATCGACCGCAGCTTCTGGTTCTATCGGCTCCTTCGGTGTCTCGAACACCTCGGTCTCGACCGACACGTCGACCGCGACTTCCTCCACGCCGGCGGGGACCGTTTCGTCTGACTCTGCAGCCAGCGCAGCACACTCCACCGCAGACACCAGCGACTCGGCAACGGCAGCGACCTCCATCACGTCAGCGGCGTCCGTCGTATCGGGCTCAACCGTCTCGGGTTCGGCCGGCTCGGCCGTCCCGGGCTCCGTCGTCTCGGCTGCTACCGTGGCGGTCTCTCCTTCACGTGCGGATACGGCCTGAAGAGCCTGTTCCACTGCCTCCTGCACTTCCGCCACAATGGCGTCCTCCACAACCTCAGCCACCGCAGCTTCCGGCTCCTTCGGTGTCTCGAACACCTCGGTCTCGACCGACACGTCGACCGCGACTTCCTCCACGCCGGCGGGGACCGTTTCGTCTGACTCTGCAGCCAGCGCAGCACACTCCACCGCAGACACCAGCGACTCGGCAACGGCAGCGACCTCCATCACGTCAGCGGCGTCCGTCGTATCGGGCTCAACCGTCTCGGGTTCGGCCGTCTCGGGTTCGGCCGGCTCGGCCGTCCCGGGCTCCGTCGTCTCGGCTGCTACCGTGGCGGTCTCTCCTTCACGTGCGGATACGGCCTGAAGAGCCTGTTCCACTGCCTCCTGCACTTCCGCCACAATGGCGTCCTCCACAACCTCAGCCACCGCAGCTTCCGGCTCCTTCGGTGTCTCGAACACCTCGGTCTCGACCGACACGTCGACCGCGACTTCCTCCACGCCGGCGGGGACCGTTTCGTCTGACTCTGCAGCCAGCGCAGCACACTCCACCGCAGACACCAGCGACTCGGCAACGGCAGCGACCTCCATCACGTCAGCGGCGTCCGTCGTATCGGGCTCAACCGTCTCGGGTTCGGCCGGCTCGGCCGTCCCGGGCTCCGTCGTCTCGGCTGCTACCGTGGCGGTCTCTCCTTCACGTGCGGATACGGCCTGAAGAGCCTGTTCCACTGCCTCCTGCACTTCCGCCACAATGGCGTCCTCCACAACCTCAGCCACCGCAGCTTCCGGCTCCTTCGGTGTCTCGAACACCTCGGTCTCGACCGACACGTCGACCGCGACTTCCTCCACGCCGGCGGGGACCGTTTCGTCTGACTCTGCAGCCAGCGCAGCACACTCCACCGCAGACACCAGCGACTCGGCAACGGCAGCGACCTCCATCACGTCAGCGGCGTCCGTCGTATCGGGCTCAACCGTCTCGGGTTCGGCCGGCTCGGCCGTCCCGGGCTCCGTCGTCTCGGCTGCTACCGTGGCGGTCTCTCCTTCACGTGCGGATACGGCCTGAAGAGCCTGTTCCACTGCCTCCTGCACTTCCGCCACAATGGCGTCCTCCACAACCTCAGCCACCGCAGCTTCCGGCTCCTTCGGTGTCTCGAACACCTCGGTCTCGACCGACACGTCGACCGCGACTTCCTCCACGCCGGCGGGGACCGTTTCGTCTGACTCTGCAGCCAGCGCAGCACACTCCACCGCAGACACCAGCGACTCGGCAACGGCAGCGACCTCCATCACGTCAGCGGCGTCCGTCGTATCGGGCTCAACCGTCTCGGGTTCGGCCGGCTCGGCCGTCCCGGGCTCCGTCGTCTCGGCTGCTACCGTGGCGGTCTCTCCTTCACGTGCGGATACGGCCTGAAGAGCCTGTTCCACTGCCTCCTGCACTTCCGCCACAATGGCGTCCTCCACAACCTCAGCCACCGCAGCTTCCGGCTCCTTCGGTGTCTCGAACACCTCGGTCTCGACCGACACGTCGACCGCGACTTCCTCCACGCCGGCGGGGACCGTTTCGTCTGACTCTGCAGCCAGCGCAGCACACTCCACCGCAGACACCAGCGACTCGGCAACGGCAGCGACCTCCATCACGTCAGCGGCGTCCGTCGTATCGGGCTCAACCGTCTCGGGTTCGGCCGGCTCGGCCGTCCCGGGCTCCGTCGTCTCGGCTGCTACCGTGGCGGTCTCTCCTTCACGTGCGGATACGGCCTGAAGAGCCTGTTCCACTGCCTCCTGCACTTCCGCCACAATGGCGTCCTCCACAACCTCAGCCACCGCAGCTTCCGGCTCCTTCGGTGTCTCGAACACCTCGGTCTCGACCGACACGTCGACCGCGACTTCCTCCACGCCGGCGGGGACCGTTTCGTCTGACTCTGCAGCCAGCGCAGCACACTCCACCGCAGACACCAGCGACTCGGCAACGGCAGCGACCTCCATCACGTCAGCTGCGTCCGTCGTATCGGGCTCAACCGTCTCGGGTTCGGCCGGCTCGGCCGTCCCGGGCTCCGTCGTCTCGGCTGCTACCGTGGCGGTCTCTCCTTCACGTGCGGATACGGCCTGAAGAGCCTGTTCCACTGCCTCCTGCACTTCCGCCACAATGGCGTCCTCCACAACCTCAGCCACCGCAGCTTCCGGCTCCTTCGGTGTCTCGAACACCTCGGTCTCGACCGACACGTCGACCGCGACTTCCTCCACGCCGGCGGGGACCGTTTCGTCTGACTCTGCAGCCAGCGCAGCACACTCCACCGCAGACACCAGCGACTCGGCAACGGCAGCGACCTCCATCACGTCAGCGGCGTCCGTCGTATCGGGCTCAACCGTCTCGGGTTCGGCCGGCTCGGCCGTCCCGGGCTCCGTCGTCTCGGCTGCTACCGTGGCGGTCTCTCCTTCACGTGCGGATACGGCCTGAAGAGCCTGTTCCACTGCCTCCTGCACTTCCGCCACAATGGCGTCCTCCACAACCTCAGCCACCGCAGCTTCCGGCTCCTTCGGTGTCTCGAACACCTCGGTCTCGACCGACACGTCGACCGCGACTTCCTCCACGCCGGCGGGGACCGTTTCGTCTGACTCTGCAGCCAGCGCAGCACACTCCACCGCAGACACCAGCGACTCGGCAACGGCAGCGACCTCCATCACGTCAGCGGCGTCCGTCGTATCGGGCTCAACCGTCTCGGGTTCGGCCGGCTCGGCCGTCCCGGGCTCCGTCGTCTCGGCTGCTACCGTGGCGGTCTCTCCTTCACGTGCGGATACGGCCTGAAGAGCCTGTTCCACTGCCTCCTGCACTTCCGCCACAATGGCGTCCTCCACAACCTCAGCCACCGCAGCTTCCGGCTCCTTCGGTGTCTCGAACACCTCGGTCTCGACCGACACGTCGACCGCGACTTCCTCCACGCCGGCGGGGACCGTTTCGTCTGACTCTGCAGCCAGCGCAGCACACTCCACCGCAGACACCAGCGACTCGGCAACGGCAGCGACCTCCATCACGTCAGCGGCGTCCGTCGTATCGGGCTCAACCGTCTCGGGTTCGGCCGGCTCGGCCGTCCCGGGCTCCGTCGTCTCGGCTGCTACCGTGGCGGTCTCTCCTTCACGTGCGGATACGGCCTGAAGAGCCTGTTCCACTGCCTCCTGCACTTCCGCCACAATGGCGTCCTCCACAACCTCAGCCACCGCAGCTTCCGGCTCCTTCGGTGTCTCGAACACCTCGGTCTCGACCGACACGTCGACCGCGACTTCCTCCACGCCGGCGGGGACCGTTTCGTCTGACTCTGCAGCCAGCGCAGCACACTCCACCGCAGACACCAGCGACTCGGCAACGGCAGCGACCTCCATCACGTCAGCGGCGTCCGTCGTATCGGGCTCAACCGTCTCGAGTTCGGCCGGCTCGGCCGTCCCGGGCTCCGTCGTCTCGGCTGCTACCGTGGCGGTCTCTCCTTCACGTGCGGATACGGCCTGAAGAGCCTGTTCCACTGCCTCCTGCACTTCCGCCACAATGGCGTCCTCCACAACCTCAGCCACCGCAGCTTCCGGCTCCTTCGGTATCTCGAACACCTCGGTCTCGACCGACACGTCAACCGCGACTTCCTCCACGCCGGCGGGGACCGTTTCGTCTGACTCTGCAGCCAGCGCAGCACACTCCACCGCAGACACCAGCGACTCGGCAACGGCAGCGACCTCCATCACGTCAGCGGCGTCCGTCGTATCGGGCTCAACCGTCTCGGGTTCGGCCGGCTCGGCCGTCCCGGGCTCCGTCGTCTCGGCTGCTACCGTGGCGGTCTCTCCTTCACGTGCGGATACGGCCTGAAGAGCCTGTTCCACTGCCTCCTGCACTTCCGCCACAATGGCGTCCTCCACAACCTCAGCCACCGCAGCTTCCGGCTCCTTCGGTGTCTCGAACACCTCGGTCTCGACCGACACGTCGACCGCGACTTCCTCCACGCCGGCGGGGACCGTTTCGTCTGACTCTGCAGCCAGCGCAGCACACTCCACCGCAGACACCAGCGACTCGGCAACGGCAGCGACCTCCATCACGTCAGCGGCGTCCGTCGTATCGGGCTCAACCGTCTCGGGTTCGGCCGTCTCGGGTTCGGCCGGCTCGGTCGTCCCGGGCTCCGTCGTCTCGGCTGCTACCGTGGCGGTCTCTCCTTCACGTGCGGATACGGCCTGAAGAGCCTGTTCCACTGCCTCCTGCACTTCCGCCACAATGGCGTCCTCCACAACCTCAGCCACCGCAGCTTCCGGCTCCTTCGGTGTCTCGAACACCTCGGTCTCGACCGACACGTCGACCGCGACTTCCTCCACGCCGGCGGGGACCGTTTCGTCTGACTCTGCAGCCAGCGCAGCACACTCCACCGCAGACACCAGCGACTCGGCAACGGCAGCGACCTCCATCACGTCAGCGGCGTCCGTCGTATCGGGCTCAACCGTCTCGGGTTCGGCCGGCTCGGCCGTCCCGGGCTCCGTCGTCTCGGCTGCTACCGTGGCGGTCTCTCCTTCACGTGCGGATACGGCCTGAAGAGCCTGTTCCACTGCCTCCTGCACTTCCGCCACAATGGCGTCCTCCACAACCTCAGCCACCGCAGCTTCCGGCTCCTTCGGTGTCTCGAACACCTCGGTCTCGACCGACACGTCGACCGCGACTTCCTCCACGCCGGCGGGGACCGTTTCGTCTGACTCTGCAGCCAGCGCAGCACACTCCACCGCAGACACCAGCGACTCGGCAACGGCAGCGACCTCCATCACGTCAGCGGCGTCCGTCGTATCGGGCTCAACCGTCTCGGGTTCGGCCGGCTCGGCCGTCCCGGGCTCCGTCGTCTCGGCTGCTACCGTGGCGGTCTCTCCTTCACGTGCGGATACGGCCTGAAGAGCCTGTTCCACTGCCTCCTGCACTTCCGCCACAATGGCGTCCTCCACAACCTCAGCCACCGCAGCTTCCGGCTCCTTCGGTGTCTCGAACACCTCGGTCTCGACCGACACGTCGACCGCGACTTCCTCCACGCCGGCGGGGACCGTTTCGTCTGACTCTGCAGCCAGCGCAGCACACTCCACCGCAGACACCAGCGACTCGGCAACGGCAGCGACCTCCATCACGTCAGCGGCGTCCGTCGTATCGGGCTCAACCGTCTCGGGTTCGGCCGGCTCGGCCGTCCCGGGCTCCGTCGTCTCGGCTGCTACCGTGGCGGTCTCTCCTTCACGTGCGGATACGGCCTGAAGAGCCTGTTCCACTGCCTCCTGCACTTCCGCCACAATGGCGTCCTCCACAACCTCAGCCACCGCAGCTTCCGGCTCCTTCGGTGTCTCGAACACCTCGGTCTCGACCGACACGTCGACCGCGACTTCCTCCACGCCGGCGGGGACCGTTTCGTCTGACTCTGCAGCCAGCGCAGCACACTCCACCGCAGACACCAGCGACTCGGCAACGGCAGCGACCTCCATCACGTCAGCGGCGTCCGTCGTATCGGGCTCAACCGTCTCGGGTTCGGCCGGCTCGGCCGTCCCGGGCTCCGTCGTCTCAGCTGCTACCGTGGCGGTCTCTCCTTCACGTGCGGATACGGCCTGAAGAGCCTGTTCCACTGCCTCCTGCACTTCCGCCACAATGGCGTCCTCCACAACCTCAGCCACCGCAGCTTCCGGCTCCTTCGGTGTCTCGAACACCTCGGTCTCGACCGACACGTCGACCGCGACTTCCTCCACGCCGGCGGGGACCGTTTCGTCTGACTCTGCAGCCAGCGCAGCACACTCCACCGCAGACACCAGCGACTCGGCAACGGCAGCGACCTCCATCACGTCAGCGGCGTCCGTCGTATCGGGCTCAACCGTCTCGGGTTCGGCCGGCTCGGCCGTCCCGGGCTTCGTCGTCTCGGCTGCTACCGTGGCGGTCTCTCCTTCACGTGCGGATACGGCCTGAAGAGCCTGTTCCACTGCCTCCTGCACTTCCGCCACAATGGCGTCCTCCACAACCTCAGCCACCGCAGCTTCCGGCTCCTTCGGTGTCTCGAACACCTCGGTCTCGACCGACACGTCGACCGCGACTTCCTCCACGCCGGCGGGGACCGTTTCGTCTGACTCTGCAGCCAGCGCAGCACACTCCACCGCAGACACCAGCGACTCGGCAACGGCAGCGACCTCCATCACGTCAGCGGCGTCCGTCGTATCGGGCTCAACCGTCTCGGGTTCGGCCGTCTCGGGTTCGGCCGGCTCGGTCGTCCCGGGCTCCGTCGTCTCGGCTGCTACCGTGGCGGTCTCTCCTTCACGTGCGGATACGGCCTGAAGAGCCTGTTCCACTGCCTCCTGCACTTCCGCCACAATGGCGTCCTCCACAACCTCAGCCACCGCAGCTTCCGGCTCCTTCGGTGTCTCGAACACCTCGGTCTCGACCGACACGTCGACCGCGACTTCCTCCACGCCGGCGGGGACCGTTTCGTCTGACTCTGCAGCCAGCGCAGCACACTCCACCGCAGACACCAGCGACTCGGCAACGGCAGCGACCTCCATCACGTCAGCGGCGTCCGTCGTATCGGGCTCAACCGTCTCGGGTTCGGCCGGCTCGGCCGTCCCGGGCTCCGTCGTCTCAGCTGCTACCGTGGCGGTCTCTCCTTCACGTGCGGATACGGCCTGAAGAGCCTGTTCCACTGCCTCCTGCACTTCCGCCACAATGGCGTCCTCCACAACCTCAGCCACCGCAGCTTCCGGCTCCTTCGGTGTCTCGAACACCTCGGTCTCGACCGACACGTCGACCGCGACTTCCTCCACGCCGGCGGGGACCGTTTCGTCTGACTCTGCAGCCAGCGCAGCACACTCCACCGCAGACACCAGCGACTCGGCAACGGCAGCGACCTCCATCACGTCAGCGGCGTCCGTCGTATCGGGCTCAACCGTCTCGGGTTCGGCCGGCTCGGCCGTCCCGGGCTTCGTCGTCTCGGCTGCTACCGTGGCGGTCTCTCCTTCACGTGCGGATACGGCCTGAAGAGCCTGTTCCACTGCCTCCTGCACTTCCGCCACAATGGCGTCCTCCACAACCTCAGCCACCGCAGCTTCCGGCTCCTTCGGTGTCTCGAACACCTCGGTCTCGACCGACACGTCGACCGCGACTTCCTCCACGCCGGCGGGGACCGTTTCGTCTGACTCTGCAGCCAGCGCAGCACACTCCACCGCAGACACCAGCGACTCGGCAACGGCAGCGACCTCCATCACGTCAGCGGCGTCCGTCGTATCGGGCTCAACCGTCTCGGGTTCGGCCGGCTCGGCCGTCCCGGGCTCCGTCGTCTCGGCTGCTACCGTGGCGGTCTCTCCTTCACGTGCGGATACGGCCTGAAGAGCCTGTTCCACTGCCTCCTGCACTTCCGCCACAATGGCGTCCTCCACAACCTCAGCCACCGCAGCTTCCGGCTCCTTCGGTGTCTCGAACACCTCGGTCTCGACCGACACGTCGACCGCGACTTCCTCCACGCCGGCGGGGACCGTTTCGTCTGACTCTGCAGCCAGCGCAGCACACTCCACCGCAGACACCAGCGACTCGGCAACGGCAGCGACCTCCATCACGTCAGCGGCGTCCGTCGTATCGGGCTCAACCGTCTCGGGTTCGGCCGGCTCGGCCGTCCCGGGCTCCGTCGTCTCGGCTGCTACCGTGGCGGTCTCTCCTTCACGTGCGGATACGGCCTGAAGAGCCTGTTCCACTGCCTCCTGCACTTCCGCCACAATGGCGTCCTCCACAACCTCAGCCACCGCAGCTTCCGGCTCCTTCGGTGTCTCGAACACCTCGGTCTCGACCGACACGTCGACCGCGACTTCCTCCACGCCGGCGGGGACCGTTTCGTCTGACTCTGCAGCCAGCGCAGCACACTCCACCGCAGACACCAGCGACTCGGCAACGGCAGCGACCTCCATCACGTCAGCGGCGTCCGTCGTATCGGGCTCAACCGTCTCGGGTTCGGCCGGCTCGGCCGTCCCGGGCTCCGTCGTCTCGGCTGCTACCGTGGCGGTCTCTCCTTCACGTGCGGATACGGCCTGAAGAGCCTGTTCCACTGCCTCCTGCACTTCCGCCACAATGGCGTCCTCCACAACCTCAGCCACCGCAGCTTCCGGCTCCTTCGGTGTCTCGAACACCTCGGTCTCGACCGACACGTCGACCGCGACTTCCTCCACGCCGGCGGGGACCGTTTCGTCTGACTCTGCTGCCAGCGCAGCACACTCCACCGCAGACACCAGCGACTCGGCAACGGCAGCGACCTCCATCACGTCAGCGGCGTCCGTCGTATCGGGCTCAACCGTCTCGGGTTCGGCCGTCTCGGGTTCGGCCGGCTCGGTCGTCCCGGGCTCCGTCGTCTCGGCTGCTACCGTGGCGGTCTCTCCTTCACGTGCGGATACGGCCTGAAGAGCCTGTTCCACTGCCTCCTGCACTTCCGCCACAATGGCGTCCTCCACAACCTCAGCCACCGCAGCTTCCGGCTCCTTCGGTGTCTCGAACACCTCGGTCTCGACCGACACGTCGACCGCGACTTCCTCCACGCCGGCGGGGACCGTTTCGTCTGACTCTGCAGCCAGCGCAGCACACTCCACCGCAGACACCAGCGACTCGGCAACGGCAGCGACCTCCATCACGTCAGCGGCGTCCGTCGTATCGGGCTCAACCGTCTCGGGTTCGGCCGGCTCGGCCGTCCCGGGCTCCGTCGTCTCGGCTGCTACCGTGGCGGTCTCTCCTTCACGTGCGGATACGGCCTGAAGAGCCTGTTCCACTGCCTCCTGCACTTCCGCCACAATGGCGTCCTCCACAACCTCAGCCACCGCAGCTTCCGGCTCCTTCGGTGTCTCGAACACCTCGGTCTCGACCGACACGTCGACCGCGACTTCCTCCACGCCGGCGGGGACCGTTTCGTCTGACTCTGCAGCCAGCGCAGCACACTCCACCGCAGACACCAGCGACTCGGCAACGGCAGCGACCTCCATCACGTCAGCGGCGTCCGTCGTATCGGGCTCAACCGTCTCGGGTTCGGCCGGCTCGGCCGTCCCGGGCTCCGTCGTCTCGGCTGCTACCGTGGCGGTCTCTCCTTCACGTGCGGATACGGCCTGAAGAGCCTGTTCCACTGCCTCCTGCACTTCCGCCACAATGGCGTCCTCCACAACCTCAGCCACCGCAGCTTCCGGCTCCTTCGGTGTCTCGAACACCTCGGTCTCGACCGACACGTCGACCGCGACTTCCTCCACGCCGGCGGGGACCGTTTCGTCTGACTCTGCAGCCAGCGCAGCACACTCCACCGCAGACACCAGCGACTCGGCAACGGCAGCGACCTCCATCACGTCAGCGGCGTCCGTCGTATCGGGCTCAACCGTCTCGGGTTCGGCCGTCTCGGGTTCGGCCGGCTCGGTCGTCCCGGGCTCCGTCGTCTCGGCTGCTACCGTGGCGGTCTCTCCTTCACGTGCGGATACGGCCTGAAGAGCCTGTTCCACTGCCTCCTGCACTTCCGCCACAATGGCGTCCTCCACAACCTCAGCCACCGCAGCTTCCGGCTCCTTCGGTGTCTCGAACACCTCGGTCTCGACCGACACGTCGACCGCGACTTCCTCCACGCCGGCGGGGACCGTTTCGTCTGACTCTGCAGCCAGCGCAGCACACTCCACCGCAGACACCAGCGACTCGGCAACGGCAGCGACCTCCATCACGTCAGCGGCGTCCGTCGTATCGGGCTCAACCGTCTCGGGTTCGGCCGGCTCGGCCGTCCCGGGCTCCGTCGTCTCGGCTGCTACCGTGGCGGTCTCTCCTTCACGTGCGGATACGGCCTGAAGAGCCTGTTCCACTGCCTCCTGCACTTCCGCCACAATGGCGTCCTCCACAACCTCAGCCACCGCAGCTTCCGGCTCCTTCGGTGTCTCGAACACCTCGGTCTCGACCGACACGTCGACCGCGACTTCCTCCACGCCGGCGGGGACCGTTTCGTCTGACTCTGCAGCCAGCGCAGCACACTCCACCGCAGACACCAGCGACTCGGCAACGGCAGCGACCTCCATCACGTCAGCGGCGTCCGTCGTATCGGGCTCAACCGTCTCGGGTTCGGCCGGCTCGGCCGTCCCGGGCTCCGTCGTCTCGGCTGCTACCGTGGCGGTCTCTCCTTCACGTGCGGATACGGCCTGAAGAGCCTGTTCCACTGCCTCCTGCACTTCCGCCACAATGGCGTCCTCCACAACCTCAGCCACCGCAGCTTCCGGCTCCTTCGGTGTCTCGAACACCTCGGTCTCGACCGACACGTCGACCGCGACTTCCTCCACGCCGGCGGGGACCGTTTCGTCTGACTCTGCAGCCAGCGCAGCACACTCCACCGCAGACACCAGCGACTCGGCAACGGCAGCGACCTCCATCACGTCAGCGGCGTCCGTCGTATCGGGCTCAACCGTCTCGGGTTCGGCCGTCTCGGGTTCGGCCGGCTCGGTCGTCCCGGGCTCCGTCGTCTCGGCTGCTACCGTGGCGGTCTCTCCTTCACGTGCGGATACGGCCTGAAGGGCCTGTTCCACTGCCTCCTGCACTTCCGCCACAATGGCGTCCTCCACAACCTCAGCCACCGCAGCTTCCGGCTCCTTCGGTGTCTCGAACACCTCGGTCTCGACCGACACGTCGACCGCGACTTCCTCCACGCCGGCGGGGACCGTTTCGTCTGACTCTGCAGCCAGCGCAGCACACTCCACCGCAGACACCAGCGACTCGGCAACGGCAGCGACCTCCATCACGTCAGCGGCGTCCGTCGTATCGGGCTCAACCGTCTCGGGTTCGGCCGGCTCGGCCGTCCCGGGCTCCGTCGTCTCGGCTGCTACCGTGGCGGTCTCTCCTTCACGTGCGGATACGGCCTGAAGAGCCTGTTCCACTGCCTCCTGCACTTCCGCCACAATGGCGTCCTCCACAACCTCAGCCACCGCAGCTTCCGGCTCCTTCGGTGTCTCGAACACCTCGGTCTCGACCGACACGTCGACCGCGACTTCCTCCACGCCGGCGGGGACCGTTTCGTCTGACTCTGCAGCCAGCGCAGCACACTCCACCGCAGACACCAGCGACTCGGCAACGGCAGCGACCTCCATCACGTCAGCGGCGTCCGTCGTATCGGGCTCAACCGTCTCGGGTTCGGCCGGCTCGGCCGTCCCGGGCTCCGTCGTCTCGGCTGCTACCGTGGCGGTCTCTCCTTCACGTGCGGATACGGCCTGAAGAGCCTGTTCCACTGCCTCCTGCACTTCCGCCACAATGGCGTCCTCCACAACCTCAGCCACCGCAGCTTCCGGCTCCTTCGGTGTCTCGAACACCTCGGTCTCGACCGACACGTCGACCGCGACTTCCTCCACGCCGGCGGGGACCGTTTCGTCTGACTCTGCAGCCAGCGCAGCACACTCCACCGCAGACACCAGCGACTCGGCAACGGCAGCGACCTCCATCACGTCAGCGGCGTCCGTCGTATCGGGCTCAACCGTCTCGGGTTCGGCCGGCTCGGCCGTCCCGGGCTCCGTCGTCTCGGCTGCTACCGTGGCGGTCTCTCCTTCACGTGCGGATACGGCCTGAAGAGCCTGTTCCACTGCCTCCTGCACTTCCGCCACAATGGCGTCCTCCACAACCTCAGCCACCGCAGCTTCCGGCTCCTTCGGTGTCTCGAACACCTCGGTCTCGACCGACACGTCGACCGCGACTTCCTCCACGCCGGCGGGGACCGTTTCGTCTGACTCTGCAGCCAGCGCAGCACACTCCACCGCAGACACCAGCGACTCGGCAACGGCAGCGACCTCCATCACGTCAGCGGCGTCCGTCGTATCGGGCTCAACCGTCTCGGGTTCGGCCGGCTCGGCCGTCCCGGGCTCCGTCGTCTCGGCTGCTACCGTGGCGGTCTCTCCTTCACGTGCGGATACGGCCTGAAGAGCCTGTTCCACTGCCTCCTGCACTTCCGCCACAATGGCGTCCTCCACAACCTCAGCCACCGCAGCTTCCGGCTCCTTCGGTGTCTCGAACACCTCGGTCTCGACCGACACGTCGACCGCGACTTCCTCCACGCCGGCGGGGACCGTTTCGTCTGACTCTGCAGCCAGCGCAGCACACTCCACCGCAGACACCAGCGACTCGGCAACGGCAGCGACCTCCATCACGTCAGCGGCGTCCGTCGTATCGGGCTCAACCGTCTCGGGTTCGGCCGGCTCGGCCGTCCCGGGCTCCGTCGTCTCGGCTGCTACCGTGGCGGTCTCTCCTTCACGTGCGGATACGGCCTGAAGAGCCTGTTCCACTGCCTCCTGCACTTCCGCCACAATGGCGTCCTCCACAACCTCAGCCACCGCAGCTTCCGGCTCCTTCGGTGTCTCGAACACCTCGGTCTCGACCGACACGTCGACCGCGACTTCCTCCACGCCGGCGGGGACCGTTTCGTCTGACTCTGCAGCCAGCGCAGCACACTCCACCGCAGACACCAGCGACTCGGCAACGGCAGCGACCTCCATCACGTCAGCGGCGTCCGTCGTATCGGGCTCAACCGTCTCGGGTTCGGCCGGCTCGGCCGTCCCGGGCTCCGTCGTCTCGGCTGCTACCGTGGCGGTCTCTCCTTCACGTGCGGATACGGCCTGAAGAGCCTGTTCCACTGCCTCCTGCACTTCCGCCATAATGGCGTCCTCCACAACCTCAGCCTCCGCAGCTTCCGGTTCTGTTGGCTCCCTCGGTTCCTCGAACACTTCCGCCTCGACTGCCGGTTCGACAACAAATTCCTCCTGAGCTGCCAATGTGTTCTCGTAAAGGTTGCTGACGGTCATATCATCCTTGTCTTCATATGTTTGAGACTCGTAGTCTATATTCTGATCCACAGCTTCGCTCGAGTGCGCCGGCGACACATTTTCTGTCTTGCCTTGCAATTCAACACGTTGTGAAACCTTACCCACTGTCTCGGACAGCATCGCTTTGACGGAGATAGCTACTGCACTAGACATGGCTACGGTCAAATGGTCTTCATATTCATCACTATCTTCATCATTGGTGTCAACAGAGATACTCTGTGGGGACGAGGGCTCCACTTTCTCAGCATGTTCATCGAATTTAGCAGCAGTATCATTCCCGGGTAGCACAGTATACAGCTCTCCCATCGCCTCGATTTCAACGAGCGCAGCAGTGATTCCACGAGCTGCAATTTGCTTGCAGGCGTCACGATCCAGACTCCAGTCCATCCAAACTGTCGGGTCCTCTTGGCTCTGATTAGGCAGCTCAATGATCTCGTACTCGTCCGGTTCTCCCTCCGTTGCATTTTGTTCCGGGTAATCTTCCTCACTCTTTCGGTCTTCTGGTTCAAACGCGTGTTCATCTTCTTCGTATGTATCTTCTAGGGGCAACGCAGTATCGTTCGATGGCGACGCAAAGCCAATCTCCTCTACGATCGGGAATTCTTCGGTCGGCATCGATGTAGCCTCGCTAAAATCGCGGTATCTTGATTCATCGAAGACCACATTGATGTTCTCGGGGATAGATTCATTCTCCTTCTCCTCCACATACCTGGGAGCATCGCTAGGCGACACAGCAAGTGGGATTTCTTCCTGAATCGATTCTTCGTGGCACGTTTCTGGCTCTTCTTCTTTCTTGTAAGGAGAGTCCTCCATGGCCGGCAAGCAGACGTTCTCTTGACCTGAATTCTCCTCTTGTTCGCTCGGGTCCTTCGCTGGTGCTTTATCTGGGCCAACGTGCAGTGGTTCCAAGAATGGGATGGAAGGAGAACGCACACTTGGGTCCAGCTTTGAAAGGAGCTTCCGATCTCCTCTTGGTGACGCCACATCAGCCTTAACCGGAGCTTTCTTCTCTTTCTTTTCACGCGATTTCTTGTATCCAGATGACAGTAATTTTGGAGCATCTGGCTTGGAATCTGCAGCTTGTGGCGTCTTCCGAGCGGCGGCCGTCTTGGTCACGTCCTTAGCAGTAGCAGTCGGTCTCTCGGCACGAGCATCAGGAGTTAATTGTGGACTTCCGCGCGGTGTATGCGCATGAGATGCCATGGCAAGACTTCGCTCGTACATGGAGGACTCGGCGATTTGGATCATTTTGTGAAGCTTGTCGGAGAAACTCATGCGGTTAAGACCAGGAGACTTGGATCCAGTCTGTGCCAGTAGCGACGATATCCGCGCTTCTTCCCTGAGTAGCTGTTGCGCAAACTCGCGAAGTTCGGCCATGGATTGGTCCATATCAGTTAGACTGGACGAGCTACTGGTTCGTGCCGGTGGACCTTCAGTGTATCGTTCTTGACTTGTGTCGTCTTCAATGACGAGAGAACTAGGACGAGACGGGCCTTTCCTTCGACTACGTGGCGATCTGCGTCCAGTCCTGGACGTCCTAGGCGAGTCTCGGTCTGGTTTTCTTTTTCCAGGGTCTTGTATTCTGCGTCCTTGCTGGCTGGTAGGATCCGTCAACTTTGTCACTACTACCGCAGTCTGTGGACGCAGATTGCCCGTGCTCATGCTAGATTCCATGGGCCACCCATCATCTCCAGTCCCAGAGCTTGTAGTCGAGAATTTAACGCGCTCATTCACTAGTGGAGTCAGACGTGCTGAGTGTGGACGCGTCGGGGTCTTAGATACGATCGGCTGCTCCAGCGACTGACTGCTGGATAGTGGCGGAGGGATGACGAACATCACAGCGTCTGCTCCTAGATAGTTGTTCTTCAACGGACTGAAGCGACTTTGGCTTAAGCTCCTATCGATAGCATCAGCAGATCGCTGGGTCTTGGAGCCTAAAGGAGCGTGGCCATACGTCTTCATGAGCAGTCGATCGCGTTGATCATTCCCGTTTCTCCGTCGCTTCATCTCTCCTGCTCGCTGGGCATGCTCGTCTCGGCTACGCGGAGGGGGCAGACGTGACGCCTTCGGTGTCAGACTCCGGCTGTCGTCCACAAGTTTTACAGGAGAGGTGAAGAACGACGAACCCGGTGCGTCTCCAAGAGCACTGGACATATGGCCAAAGGAACGCACGTTGCTCGGTACTGGTATTCCCGAGGAAGTGTTGGGGCGGCTGGTAGGAGACTTGGAGCGGCGACGACCAGTAGATTTCTGCCCCGGCTCGCTTTTCCTACTGGTTAAACGTGGCGAGGTCTCGCGCTTTCGACTGCTCAGAGCTGCGGTCACGGGAGAGCGCTGTCGTGCTGTCGGAGACGCGTGCTCTTCTAGGATAACACGAGCCTTGTCATGGACACTTTTGGACGGTGAGTGACTCAAACTGGTTTCTGCGATCTCTCGCAGAGCGGCGGTAGAGAAGCGGATGATACCTGCATGAACAATACAGTAAAGAGTTTAGAATATAAGTGTAAATTCTAAAAAGGAACGCAGTTTTATTCACCTTCGTCGGCGGGATACTTTGCCATGACGACAGAGATATCAGCGATGGCTCCAAACTCTCGCAAACTTGCAGCCGCCGCTGAACTATTGGACGCAAGACTACACAATTTCGCCGATATGAGTTAGCGTCGGACTTAAATTTTACGGTTAGCGATCACTTACCACAACAACAGACTGCAAAACGAACACGTCACTTTCTTATCTTCACGAGCCATATTCTGTTGGATAAGGGACACAGCTAGCTGGATCAGGGACTCGGACTTTCGTTGACGATCAGGGGCGATCAAAGAGCCGACGGTTAATGATCCACCATAGTCACATAATTCAGTCAACACTAGCAATAAAACAGCACAGAGTCAGCAATGTAAATACAATTTAGCTACGTCCGCATTGCCGCCGCACCTTCACAAGCATAAATCTGGACTTGACGCGTGAGATTCGAGTACTCGCGATGGATCTCGAGCGACGCGAGAACCAGTTTCAGAATGCTCGGCTCGTTCATCGCTAGCATCTCGTTCTTACTCACGTCGCTGGCTTGTATTAGCACCGCAAGACATCCACAGGCCGACGCCTGCAGGATGGCGTCTTCGGGGAAGCTCAGCAGCGCCTGAGCCACCGTGGAGATGATGCCGTGCTGGACGAACAACTCGACGGACTCGACACTGAGATGGCATAACTTACGCATGAGCACGCAGCCATAACAGAGCAAAACTGCGTGCGACGAGTGCGTCTGGATCGTGTCGAGTAGAAGCAGCTCGCCGTTCTGCTCGTGAATGCACTCGGCTGTGATCTGAGGCGCGGATCGGATCACACGGAGCAGCAGCGACAATGAATTTTTCTGTAACAAATAAACCGAAGTTAATAAGTCTGATATGGGTATTGTAAACTCTGTGCGTGCACTAACCACCGACACTGCGTCCGCTTCGATTGACGTGATCGCCTGGAGGATTTCAGTCACCTGCTTCTGCGTCTGAATGACTGAGTCGCTCAAGTCTCGTTGACGACGTGAAGATGCTGCTAGCGGCTTTTGAGACGCTCGTGTCGCGTGGGGAGACGCATGACGTCCTTTCGTACTCTCAGCCGTCCGTGCTCTGCGTAGTGTCGTCCGCTGGTTCTCAGCCTTTGGGGTGGGCGTCTTCTCCCCCGACACACGGTTCCGCATGGCTGCGAGTTGCTACTGGTGGAGAGGCACTTTGAAGAATGGCTGACTCTTGGCAGAACCGTGTGACGCTTGGATGCTAACCGTTAGTCGTGGTGGTTTCCCCTTCTCCATGACTTTTGTCTCTGCAGCCTTGTCGAGTCAGCCGCCAAATACGCTCGGTGCGTGAAATGCTCCTCACCGCCATTGATGCACTGATACAACACCACAGTCGTAGCACTATCTCTAAATAGAGGACCTCATTCGCCAGTCATACTTGGCACCGCAGCACAGCGTCGGCCCTGGTTGCCAGGTGTCTAAGCATATCGTGTACGGTGGGACCAAACAAGCGGTAGCCGAGGCGCGCAATCTGGTAGTCAAACTAGCTGAAGCTGCAGGTGTCAAGTTTGTCGAAAGCGATAATAAGTATCCTGTGCCCACTATCCGTGTGGGCAAGTTCACTTTTTCCGCTGATGGAATTGTTCGAGACACAGTGGCGTGAAAGCAACCTATCCAATACCTCTTGCAACCGCACTTCGGTACTTTACATTCTTATCACTTCTTTTTTAACGCTGAATGTGGTTGAATCAAAACTTATGCCATTTTTTTCTTTTTTTCTTTTTCGTTCGTTCATCGATAAGAGGAGTTCGTTTGTAGTACCTCGAATAACATAAGAGGAAAACTTAGAAACTCATCGTATCCAGATAGGCTACGCAAGTATTAATACCTGTATATCCAATATCTTGTTTTCTTTAATAGAAACGATAAAATGGGGGCAAACATCAACTGTTCTCTTGCGACAGTTGTACCCACATTACCACTTTACGGTGACGCTACGTGAAACGGGAGGACCAGCTCGCACTCAATAGTCTAAGGCAAAATATTTGCCCAAATGGCAGAAAGGAATCAATCTTGTCGCCAAATTTCCCGCTGAATCCACCGATCTGGTATCCTTCTTCGGGGGCAGACTGCTTGCCGATATCATCCGTGGGAGTTCCCCCAGAAACGGAATTGCCCTTATTGGTTGTGAACTTGATGAATGAGATACGCTCCCGATCGTTCTTCTCGCCCGTGTGGGCCTCGATGCTTGTGATATACTCGCCCGGGCCCAGAATGAGCGTGTGCGGATCGCTACCTTTCCCGCTGGCGAAATTTGTGACTGGCTCCCCGGCCAAATTCTGGTGAATGATACCAATATCATTGACGCGCTTGCCGGTATGAATCGTAACACCCTTCACGACTTCACCGGGTTCAACTGCGTCCCGATACTCGTACGCATCATTGTCAGTGCCGCCGAATTGCAAGCCAGAAAGAAGACCGTGAAGTGGCTTTTTCCCGCTGGAGGATCAGTAGCGCTGTTTGTGAACTGGTCCTTGATGTCCATCGCGTATCCCTTCAGCTTTCCGAAATCAAGTTGAGCGCTACTGCAGCTTGCCACTAGTGCGACCGTCGCCAGAACCTGGAAGATGAACCTCACCATTTTCGTCGGTCCTTGTCAAGTAGATGGTAACTTCGATTCTGAGTGAATGAACGTCGCTGGCTTTCCACTAACTGCAGACCACGCAATCGTGTACTCACTCCTGTTGGGATTAAAAATGTGATCTGTCGATATGCGACACCCGCATGTTGCATTTGCATCGTATTGCGACCTCAATAATAGTTGAGTTATTAAAATGTTGTCCAGCTGAGATGGAGGTGGAGAAATAGAGTGCAAATCATGATGGAGGGTATGGATCTTGACACCGTAATCTTGACGGAGCGGAGGGAGGGCAGCACTCTGGGCGAGACCGGAGCAGAGACTGGAAACCACTTGAGGGGTAGAACGAAGATTCGAAAGTGATTGATTGAGGTCTTTAGCGCGCTAGCCTTCTCGCTACTCTAGACCTACTGGATACACACTACTTGATTCTTTACTGGATACTGACTTACTTCAGCCAATCAGAGAGCGCCACGTCGAAGCCCATCTTGTACCTACCATCTTGTACCCACAGGTGGCGTAATCGACAGTGGCGTAATCGGCGGTGGCGTTATCGGCGTGGGTCGGATTGGACTGGTTCGGGCTAACCGGTTTACGGTCAATAGCCGATACCAAATCGGTAACCCTCAATACCCTCAATAAATCAAAACGGAGACTTCTCCGGTCTTCTCCAGAGAAGACCAACGGAGGCGGGGTTGCGTATCCGTATTAATAGCAAATCCGAGCCGGCGGCGAAGCAGGACCGCGAAGTATTTGTGAAGGCGGTCGGACTTTCTAGACGGCATCTTTGTCGAGCAGCTCTACACCGTCGACGACCTCATGGATCTCGTGGTTCGTACAGCACCAATATTGACCCTAAACCTGTCGCAACGGGCAATTGAAACGTTTGGCGGGAATCCGGGTTGTCACTGCCCCGCCAACTGGGAAAACTACCGGTATATTTCCCGTACTTAAATAATTTATCAGCAACTTCTGTATTTATTTAAAAAAAAACGCTACTCTTGTTCTAGAGTAATGGAGCTGGCTGGATTTCAAACAGTTACAAAATTGTTTCATTCCGGTTTAAAATTTCTCTTTGTAGCCCTACGTCATTAATATCAAGGCCTAGGTTTACAGCTTTAATAATTAGATCATGTCTTAGCTTTGCTTGCGCTGGCGATTCAAATTCTGCTACATTGATATGCTCTCATGTTTTGTAAGTAAATAAAACCGAGTGTCATTTCAAACTGAATTAGCTGTCCTGTACTCGAAATTAAATAAATAATTCCGCTCGACCTCGGTTTTGTGTGCGGGAACTCGGTTTCCCGCCAAACGTTTCAATTGGCGAGCATTGCAATCTTCAGGGGGGGGGAGATTTGCATCGGATTTGTGAGCCGTGATACACCTCCCAAAAGTCAAAACGTTTGGCAACTTTACTTGATTTTAGATTGAGTATGGCCCTAGCCCGTTTAGGAAACATGGGCTGTATTATTACTGTATACATGTAGTAGCGGCCGTTATGTTTCTTTTACATGTATCACACGAGTGCAGCGGAGCAATTCCTATGATCAAAATGAGATCCGTCCTATTTATCTTGGGGTTGTGATGAGCAATTATCTAAGATTTACCCGGTAGTAAAATCGTTGATTCCTTAGATTTACCGGTACCGTAAACTTATGCAAGGTCTACGGTAGCACAGTCGTTGAGCGTGATAGGGAACTCGAATCCAATGGGCAAAATGTATCCGCCTGCTTCAGCTAAGTGACTTAAATTGACTACTGTACCCTCTCTCTAAAGTCGTTTATTCCAGTGCGCGACAGCCCGCCAGTTATCATTTCATATTACCGGTAGCAACAATGGGCATTAAATATATATTTATTTATTTATATCTAGATACTAATATGGATTTGTCCTAAGAGGCATACAAAATTCAAGTATGATCGATTTGCTCTATGGACCGTGTGTTTACAATATTTATAGAAACGTTTCTATTATACCGATCCTATCGTGGCGTCCCCTTCGTCCGAGATGGAGGAGCGATGGGGCTTCATGCTGCCGTGGTGTCGGATACTGCACCAGAAAATCAAGTACAAAGCTGACAAGCGTGTGTCGAATGTGTGGCGTGAACAGAAGCACCGCTTTGAAGTGAAGCTGCCGATGCGTTGTCAGTTCAGCGAAGATTCCGAGGGGAAGGAGTTTGACCGATTTCGACTTTAGCTGGAGCGGAGAAGAATATTTCCAGGATAAATTCGTAAAGACTCGAGAGGCACTGGCACTTTTGGCTGCGGTGGCTCATGTGGACCAAAAAGCCTGGAAATATCTGCTCGAGGAACATTGTGGTGTTAAATTAGGCAAGGAAGGGAGTGCGAAGTTTGAGCAGGATATCCCTGCAGAGTTTTATCTGGTCATAGACCAAGATCAAGATGGTCATTCATTCATGTCAGGCCCATACCATGAAGGGCTAGACCTCGTTGTATTCTGCGGTACTGAACACCGCACAAACCCGACAACGGAGTACCTGGAGACACTGGCTCAGATTGCAGCAATGGATACAACATTCGGGTCTGATAAACCAGGGGTGGACATTGTCATCCCAGTGCAGAGTCTGTATTCGTGTCACGGCCTCTCTTCCGACGGAGGTCCGAAAATTCTGAAAAATGTGTTGAGAAGCAAAAATATAATTCACGAATTGTGGAAAAATGTCGAACAAACCGAATTGCCGTCTGGACAATTACGCTGCACTTTCGTTCTGAATCCTTTGGTTGCTGACTTGGAAGAAAAAAAAAAATCACGACGTGGCTGGAGATGGCGACCAAAGTCGGTAAGTTGATCACTAGAAGCCTGTGCTTCTCAGAGATCGATATGTGTGTGCGCAGAGGTCCTAGGTATGTGGGTGGAGAGAGATCGCCCAGACTTCTGTTCGGAGAGCTATTTGCACGTTTGTTTAGCTCTACACGACGCTCTCGTGAACTGATGTATACTTCCGACTTGTCTTGGGACGCGAACCGCCCTCAGATCGATTTGTTAGCACTGGATTGTGACCCAAAACTCGTGTCGGAGGACTTGCATGCCATGGGATCAGCTATGGTAGTCAATCAGACGACCAAAAGGCTGGCAATGAACTTATTTTTCCCGATCCAGGATTACGACGACCTCAGTTTCGATGACGAGATTACGACCCATGAGTGGTGGCAGTGGATCGCGTATAGCTTCTTCTCGAAGCGAGCTCGAACGCATTCTTCTCTTATGTCGCTTGCTCTTGTAAACATCCGTACGATGTGCTGTGAAGACATGGAGGGGCGAGGCGTCTGTTGCTGTGTTAAACTCTGAGCACCCAGAAGAGTAGCTGTTTAATCTTCCTCGCGGATTGGTCGATGAACGCGACGCAACACTGAAGGCCAATGCCCCAATTCGATGGGACTTTGATAGAACCGGCCAGCCTGTAGCAGATTCTACTCCATTTTCCTTCCCAATTCCTACAGCACGTACGAACATTCAGCGATGACGGTACTAGTGAGTGGATTAATGTGATGATTCCAGGATTTGGGCGTTGTCAAGTGCCTCGCCACGAGTTGGAATTCAGCGAGACCCCTGCTATCGAGTCTGAATCTACTAGCTTGGTGTCGTTAACTCATTAAAAATTGACTGTCCAGGAGGGAGAATGAACCTGAGCGAACGAGCGAATCTCCGAAAATGCCCGAATTTAGAGGAAATGTCGATTGGTGGTGGGATGGTCGATGTACATTTCGATTTTCGCGAATACCGACCCAAAACTTCCAAGAAACGGATTCACTGGCATAACGTGGCGGATCTCGCGCGTGACCTGAGCGACATGAGCAATCCTTTCGTGAAGTGTATCCGACGTTTGCGTTTGTGGCTGAACAATGCCTGGTACCCGTGGTTTCGACGTTGGCAAAACTACAATCCACCTGACTTTGCTGCTGATGTCGCCTGTCTTGTGGCTATGCTGGAAAAGAATAACATTCTTCAGTACTTCGAAGTGATTGTCGGTGATAGACACATGCAGCACCTTTCAACTTTCAGGAAGCAACACAATAAGGTGATTTCTGGCTGGGTCAAACTTCCAAAAGAGAACAAAATTGCATTTCTGAGTGTGCTAGCTGCAAGAAGTAAACCAGCGGGCGAGGAGGCAAAAAAGCGGCATACACCGTCGTCGAGAAATGATCTTTATGGGATTGATCGACACATTCTTGCCGAGATCTTCGCGTTTGCGAACCCACCGGCGCTTAGGGAAGTGTACGTTCGCTGCGAGAACGAGTGCGGTATTGACGAAGATGAAGATGAGGACCAGGACGAGTTATAGTTTTCTCGGCTTTTACTTTTTTTAGTCGCGACAGCATCATTTGTGGCACCGGCTTCATACTCGTAGGAGAGCTGATGCATGAATGAACAAAATAGATAAAATACTGTATTCTGTTGTGCTGTGGACAGTTGTTTTTTCTCTCTAAACCGCAGTCAACGTCAACGTTCGAAGTCAATTGGCAGACACCAATTCGGCGTCACCGAATCAATTTCGTTGCCGAATTTACTGCTGAAGCCACCCAACTGGTAACCTTCCAGTGCTGTCTCTTTGCCTACCTCGTTCGTCGGGGTTCCACCGGAGACGGGATTGTTATATAATAGTTGGTGGTGAACTTGACGTACGAGATGCGCGTCCTTCTCTCCCGGCCAGCTCATCGAATCCTCCTCATTTTTAGTGTTTCTTTTTTCAACAGAAGCCCCCGTTATTCTATTGGTGGGAGTGTTCGTGCTCTAAAGGCAAGGCTGTTCAATTCTACAATAGCAAAAAAAGAACATGGATGACAGTCCGAATCTCTTCCGAGTGGGTATTAATACGAAATTTCAACCTGCTCAAAATCGCAAGGTGTAGCCATTTCTCTATCTGACCAATTCTATAAATGAAAAGACATTTTTCCGAGCCAATCGGGCGTCATTTATAGAGGTGTGACTGTAGTGGGTAAGAAATAATAACACAAAGAATATAGAAGTATTACAATTTTTTTCTGGGAAAGCAGTGCAGTGTGCTGCTGGGACAGATTTATTCGGATGAAGCCGGTAGCTGAAGCCGGTAACTGAATCCAGTAACCGAAACCGGTACAATTATGAATCTGAATCTAAAAGCCCTCACAAGCTCAGACAGTCTGTACTGTATAGTAGTCTGAATGAGTTCCTAAGCGCACGATATCTCGGTGACGTGCTCAGGAACGTCAACGTGCAAGATACGGCGGTGGAGTCGGGAGGGAGGACGGTGGGCGAGGGTCACCATGACAGCGAAAATGGACGGGCCACTATTAGCGCAGCTTAGGTGTTTCTACAGCCCCTGTGCTATCCGATTTACAAGGTTTTGATGGATAAAAAGATTAAAAATAAAAATAAAATAACTTTATATTTTATATTTTTATTTTATCACGATAAAAATCCTTCAATATTTTTATGCCATCTCTGGTACAGAAGAGTCTGTGTAACGATGCCGTTAGGTTCCCGTTACGCCTATCTTTTCCCTCGTGTGGTGTGGGTGCAACACATAATTTAAGTTTTTTTAAATTACAAAATAAGTACTTATTAAAATCGCTTGTTTTACTGAAAACATTTTAATAGGTACCGACCGGTACGATGGCATCGCCGAAAAAATAAATGAGTCCATAAAAACCCAACCATTATTTATGGCGCAGCTTTTAGCTTTGCGATACCATAATTTATGTCGTGAGATATTACCCATTATTGTTTTTGTAATTAAAGTTGCAAAATACCTTAATTTGTGCTCCTTACAAACGCTTTTTTCCTTTTCACTTGCCGATTTACATGTTAAGAGCATCTCCACCGGTGTGGGCATTTCTCCAGCAAAATCGCCCTTTCCAGCTCGTAATTGTCAAGAATTTAGATCATTTTATGCACACTTATACTGGTTGCGAGCATTTATTCCAGCAAATGCTGGAGTATGAGGTGCAGGCGTCATTGCGCGACTAACAGGCGCCCGTAGCGTTCCTAAACATTTTCCTAAAAGTCTATAAAGCATGTGCACAACACCCGATAGAAGCTAGCATTCGTAGCCCACCAATCTTCGCCGCCCGGCGAAGCAGAGGCAATAGTCGGGGATGCAGCCGCTGCTGGGCCTTCCCTGCATGTGCAGCGGCACACCGAGGGTTGCCAATGTGGCAAACAAGGGTAGATGGGTCCTCTATAAGGTCGGTGGCCCCGGGGCGCCTCCGTGCCTGGCGGAAGCTCGTAAACCGCCCGAGTAGGCGGTGAGTCTTTAGGTATGCATTTGTCGACTGATAAAAACTTCAGCAAATCTACTGGATTTTTTGTCGGAAAGCAAACTTAGATAGCTATTGTCAAAATTTTGTCTGACCGGTTGGCGTTTTCTTTACAAATCTCACTATTGTTGGAATTTTTGTTGACCGGTGGAGATGCTCTAACCCCAATCAAACTTTTGCTAGGAAAAAAATGCAATTTACCTTGATTTCACTAAAGTGTACCACAAATTTTGTCCTAGCGAACCTGTCTAACCGTCTAGGACAAAATTTGTGGTACACTTTAGTGAAATCAAGGTAAATGGCATTTTGTCCTTCCGTTTGTCCTAGCAAAACAAATGTCATGTCATCAACCTAAAAATACTTGCGTTTTGTCGAAAAAATTGACGGCTTTTGTCGTGTTATTTTTGTCACCTAGGTACTACTGTACCAATCGTTTAGAGTTTTCCAGGACAGTCTATTTTACGTACGGTACACTTGATAATCCGCTACCTAGAGCTAATTCTGAAAATGAATATCATACATTGATTCTAAAGATCATCGTGCCCAACTAAAGAACAACAAAATAGTTTATATTTTTGGGGGCTAAGAGTCAATTTATAACCAATTGCTATCGTTCCGCTATTCAAATCATTTCACTGGATGAAATTAGACTGTGGTGTTCATTTTTGCTCAAACACCGTAGGCACTGGAGGGCACTGGAGTTGTAAATAAATAGATGCTCAATAACAATATTTAATGAAACAAGCCCTTAAATTAAGGGTTTAGACACTAGGAACGCCACGGAAATCGTTTCAGAGCAACAAGAACTCTATAAAATGAAATTAAAGCAGAAACTCAATTCCCAATGACCAAAATCAGCGGAAATGCACCGATCCATGGACGTTCGACATCGACAGATCACCGCCAACAGCACGCTCCATGGTAGCAGATAGTGCGTCGGTAGTAAAGTCAGCATCCAGCGGGTGTGTACCCACGCGCGTCTTGCCGCGTTTCGTGCGAATAACCAGCAGACCAGGCTGCTCCTTTCTGTGACTGTGCCCGACAGCCGTCTCGACCAACTTCCGGACCGTGTGCTGCTGCGTCTTCCAGTCCACGTACGCAATGCTCAGACTTTTCGAGTGACGGAATTTTTTAGCAACTTCCTTTGCCACTTGCATCCCCTGCTCACGTTTCTTCTTATCACCCGACAGGACAAACACAGCACAGAGAGATGACGCTCCTGACGTGGCCTGCTTGCCAACATTACACAGCTTGGCCTCGTTACCAGCATGCAATTTCTCAATCTCGCCTGACTCACGCATACGTTGAAGACGCGCAATATGTTTCTCAATAGCGAAGTTATACACCTGGTACTCGTCCACTTCTCCGTCAAATTTCGTGAGTTGGCCTTTCCAAATATACGCAAAAGTCGGAAAAGTGTCGATATCATTGGCACGACACAATTTCGCGTATTTATCGCAGTTCACGGCGCCGACACGCACTTTGCCGGTCAGATCCCGTGCCACATTTTCGTATTTACCGCGGAATTCAGCCATAGGCGCGTCCATCTCGTAGAACTGGACGAGCCACTCGTTGTTCGCGTCTTTGCCTGGGAATTTCTTCTTCGACAGCGTCTTAACGGGCGACTCGGGTCCATACAACGTCGTGGGTTGTCTTTGTCTCCTCTGTGGCTGACCACGTGCTCCTGGGCGTTGCTTAGCATGTCCAAAGCCATCCATACCTTCGAACTGGAACTCATTGGGCATTCCTCCCCCAAAACCAGCCCCATCAGGGAATCCACCGCCGAATCCGCCACCGAATCCACCCGCACCACCGGAAAATCCGCCTGCTCCTCCGAATCCGTGGCCAAAGACGCTCTCGAACATCTTGGTGAACGACGCCATGTTCTCGTCCGTCGAGCGTCTTCTGCCTCCCTGGCCTCCAAATCCACCGGGGAACTCCCCACCTGTGCCTCCGCCAAAGCGCCTGGCGTCGTCGTATTCCTTGCGCTTGTCCGGGTCGGACAAAACCTCGTAAGCCTCCGACACCTCGACGAACTTTTCTTTTGCTGTTTCTTTATCTTCGGCGTTCTCTGCTTTGTCTGGGTGGTACTGGAGAGCTAATTGTCGGTAGGCTTTCTTGAGCTCACGGTCGGAGAACTGCTTGCTCACGCCCAGTACTTTGTAATAGTCTTTACTGGGATCCATGGCGTGGATGGAGGCTACGGCGAGAGCGAGGAGCAGCGCTAGAAGCAGCCGCAGACGCACGCGCGTTGAGCTGTGGCTCATTATGTCGATTGTGTAGTTTGTTGTTTACTACGTGGAGAATTTAGCTCTGCCGAGATTGCTGTGAATGCAGCGACGGATTGCCACGTTGCGGTTCCAGATCTGCGTTAGGCAGCAAGAGAAATTTCGAGAATGAGACCGAAAAGCGATATGATTGGTTGAAATAAAGGAGTGAAAAATGTTACCTATATGCTACTTCCAGTGATTTTACCAATGAAAAGAATGCAAGTGGCACTGGACGAAAAAGCAGTTGGTTTGTGGCAAAGTTGAAGTGTGTGGCGAGTTGTCGAGCAGGTTGGAATCGACCGCGGAAAATGAATGTGGTGGAGCGGAGCCGAAGTTTTCCGTTTTGTCAAGCATCAGGCGCTTGTTAGCTAGGACCTAGACTACCGGTAGGGCTGATTTTTTATAATAGTGAGGTAAGACTCGAAAGTCCTGATAGCATAAAACCTTGTCACCTAGGGTGCGCTGGTATCGGAACCATGTTTCCTGGTATGTCCGTGGAAACGCGTTAAATTTCCATTTTAGCCTGAACAAAGCTAGTTTTGGGCAGAGGTCATATAAAGTTTGAAAGGTGTACTTATCCGTTTTTAATTTATTTGTATTCAGGCTTTTGTAAAATGCAATTTAAAAATTAATACTTTCATCAAAAACTTGAAAATCCATTATTCCGTACATTGAATTGTGAGGAGAAATCGTAAGAACGGGATACAACGTTGGATTACTTAACGTTTATTGGCTAAAATTGCCATGTTTATTGGGCGGGTCCAAAGTTCGGCAGTATCGTGTACGCAAAGCTCAGCAAGAACGAGTAACACGGCTCATTGTGACTTTGGCTGTCGCGCTGGCCCTGTATGTAGGTCGCTTCTCATGATGAATGCGGTGCCATTTGATGGCCGTCTCAAAGGCAGCATCATGATCAAAGCTTCTCTCACAATGCCAATGACAGTACAACGGCGCTAATCATGCGTGGGTGCGCGCGACATCAATATCAGCGCTCCTGTATAACGACAGAGCGCGCACACAGATAGATTCACAAACCGAGCCCCGGAATGTCCGATATACATTGTCTGCTCCATTGACATCATCTTGACGACCACAGCGCCATCTACATCCGTGATGGGCGAAACCACCGAGATCTGATGCCTCAAGCGTGCGTCTCAAGCATGCGAGTCAATGTATCATGTGGTGAACAGCCACGTATGTTAGTGATGAGTCCGATTGCTGGGTACTACAAGCTTTTCGACGTTAGAATGTACAATTATTTTCTGTGGAGCGCTCTAGATCACCGAAAATCAGTAGTAAGGTCACACGACACCACCATTTTTCGTCGCCAAGAGTCCAAACTTGTGGTCTATACACCCTTCACTTTAATTAGTCTGACCCTGACTAATTATGGTGATAAGCTGAGAGCACAATTTTCGGGATTTCAATTGCCCTTTTTGTGAAAACTACCGATTCAAATTTCAAATCGAGCATACTAGAATAATGAGCCCAGCGAGATCTATCCAAAACCGGTCATTTTGATAGGCATTGGTGAGATTTGTACAATTTCCCAGATTTGTGACGTCACTAAAGCGCGAGTGCATGACTAATCTCGAAGCTGGACTAATTAGAGTGAAGGGTGTAGAGCGAGAATGTGAAAGAACGGAGAAGTCGTGCATTTAAACGAACGCAAATTTCAATTAATGTAATACATTTATTGGGTAAATGCAGCATTATATGAACTCAGCAATTATGCTGATCCCTTAACTAGCTTCGCTGGTCGTCACATACGCCAGCAATTGTGCTGATCCCTTAACTACCTTCGCTGGTTGTCAACGTACGTACACACATACAACATATACAGGTTACAGGTGTGCCGCTGTCAGTGGGCGTAGCGAGTGCATTGAATGCATTCTTACTCGTGGTAGCTTAATGCTAAGGCGCGATAATATTGCCCAATGGCCGGAGTCATCCAATCGTAAGAAATGAGTCTTACGATTTCCCTGCTGGCCTTGGAACCCGCTTCATCGCCACGATTTCAGCCACATTCTCGGTTGATGATCTCATGACATGATGTATGCTACATGTACCCAAAATACCAGTAATCATTTCGCGAATAAAGCGAGATTTTCTTACGCGTCTCTTAAAATTACTGTGTCCTACGATTTTACATGAATGAATTATTATTGGTAGACCGTTTTAGCGACGTTCAACGCTCTAGTACACATACAACAATTTGTGTTCATCATGTTAAATGCACCAGCGTGCCCAGCATTGTATTAGCTTTTATTTTGTCCACTATTTTCCACGTCAGGATACATATTTTACCCTTTAGACTATATTCAAATATTAATTCGAGCATTAACGTTAATTATTGCGTTGAAAAAAATGTATTATTTTCTACGTAATAGCATTTTTACCCAACCTGTTTGTATTCAACTCATACGCGATAGGGTCGTGTCTATCGTCGTTTTCGAAGTCAATCTTGCCCAGGTCGATTTTGGCGCTATATGCCATTCTTGAGTGGAACGATTCAACCCAAGATCAGTCTCACAGAGCTGTGAGGTGCTGTGTTGTACCATACCATTATCGTTTTCAAATATTAGATATTATAGGTAATCTCGCAAGAAACGTCTGTGATTATTACGTTATACTTCAGCATTGTCTGCATGATGTCTTGGTTAATATCGACTACACAAATTCGGTGCCATGTTGGAGTTTGTTTGTCAGCTCTCTCTTCCTGTGTGAAGCCACTGTCAGCATGAATCGGTGTGCGTACGAGAATCCTCCTAATGACCGCTTTTTGCGTTATGCCATAGCTTAGCGTTGACATATGTACATTGTGTCTTTCTTACCACAAATGAAATACCCCGATGTCATCGGAATAAAAGTCAACGTTGCTTCCATCTTTGGCATCGGCGCCCACTGAAGTTTATGAAATCTAGTTAGCTGATAAGTCAATGCTGCACCGCCGTTCGGCTGAAATATACGAGATATACTATACTGCTTAGTCAATGTTGCGTCACTATTGATATCGATCAGGCAGAAGCAAATAACATTTACTAAACTGCTAGCTCAACAACACCCACCGTTGGTTCCTCAACTGCTGGAGTGTATGGGATAAAACATTTATTACTAAACTCTTAAGACAATGTTGATGCATTGTGGATTTGTTGTTGAATTTGCCAATATAAAATTCTTAAGATGACGTTTCGCATACAACATTAGCAATGGAGGACTTGCGTCGGTCGAATGCCTACATATTGTATCGATATGCTCTTGAGGCTAGGCGGCTCGCAGCCAGCTATGAAGGAGTTGTTTGCACCGTAGCAAAATTAAGAATCGAAAATCAACTAGAAAATGTGAACGCCGTAGTAAAAGTTGCATTGCTTCAGTGCGCAGATACTTAAATGATATGCTTGCAGCTGCCAGCAAATCTACCTTCGGTATCCACCCACTGCGGCAGTTCTTGGCTACCTCCACACGAACAACGATATCGTTTTGCGATGGATGTGAGAATGATTTCGCACTAGATTCACTATTCGCCATCTCAGCGATGGATTAACGTTGACTTCCTTGAGTCGCAAGCCTTGTTATATGGCAGTCAAATACAGCAGGTACCAACCTAACTTATACATCCTCGTGAACACCATATACACTACTAGGTAAAGTAAATGATCTAATCCATGCTATCCTTAGCTATTCAAACCCGCTATCAAGGGATCTAGCTGCTGGTGTCTGGTCTTGTTCATCGCTTACTACGGGGATTGATTTCGTGCATCGCTTACTGCGGGGATTGATTTCGTTTCGGCGGCTTTCAGATTTTACAGACCCGCTAGCTTTCGTATGTTCCCTTATCGGAATACAGTGCATTGGGGATGTAGTATCTGTGACATTTCTCCCAGCAAGTGAGATCCGTGTTGGGCCACATGAACGCTTTTGGAATGTTTGTGTAAATGCCCCTACAAGGACATCCGTTGTGTTTGCCTCAGTAATTTATTTATTTTCTGTTGACCATCGATTCTCCCACCGGCAAATCACGCAACCTCAAAGTGCTTTTACGTTAGCAGGTCCTCGACCATATCGTTGTGGGCCTTCATGTGAAAGAACAGTGCACCGACCAAGAAATCGATCAGAGCTGCTGTCCTTGGGTCGCTCTGCAGGGTTGAATCCAAAAAGTACGGGGTCACCACATAACAACTTGACATGCACGATGCGACCTCGTCTTCATTAGCTGTTGTGTCCTCGTCCTCTGGTTTGAAGATCATGAGGCATTGCTCTAAAAAATAAATGCCGCCGACTTGCTCGTTCTCGAACATAAATGGCTCCAGATATGCATTCCAAACGAACACGACGCGGTCGCTTTCCACGTCTCGCCGTACGATCTGTTGCCCATAGCATGTGACAGAATTGTTGGCCTTGAAGTCATTCATTTGCACTCCAAAACTCTCCACAACAATATTGCCTGGGACCTCCTCCTTGTGGCCTCGGTAGTTGTGCAAGTGTCCCCACCAAGCCTCACCAGTGGCATGTGTACCGAGAGGTAAGATTTTTTTTATCAAAGAGTGCTCTTTCTTCGCCTTTTCCTCTTCAGTCCACAGTCCCTTAGTATATGCAGCGAGGAGACTGCAGTACAGCTCTTTTGTGGACTACTATCAGGTCCTAGAGACACTAATCCTTTTTGTTAGCTTTGGGCTGGCGATACATCTGTTGCTGTGGCACCGAAAAGCATGATTTCATCGCCAGGAGCCTCAGCCCATTTCCCCGATATCAGAACCGATGCTAGTGCAATGATAAAGGTTCGGTGAGGGTCCCGTTGTTTTGAAGTGTCTACGATAAGTCTTCGTATCTTTAACCCTCGCGATATCATTTAGCACCAACACCAACTTCTTGCGCTATTTTTGGTAAGAGTCTCCATCTGCGAGCGAAAACCGACCATGAAAATGTTCTAGGCGATCTACGCCTTGCATGTGCTTGTTGTATTGACTCACGCATGTTGGTGCAGGATACGTTTGTGTAGCACGTCCAACTTGGCGCTCAATATTCGTCACAGTGGAAGCATCGGCATTTGATACTATTTGCACGGTGCTTCCGTCGCACCAGGAAGGGGCAACGATGCCTTGTTCCACTGAAACTGCCTGGCGGTGGTCGCCACAGGAGGTTCTTTCCTTATTTAGAGTAGTATGCTTCGGGAAGTGTTACTAGCTCCAGGAACCGCCCCACGTGCGTAAAGACCCTTGAGGCGTAGCCCTTATAGTAACTGAACCAGTTATCGATGTTGACAATTCGATTCGAGCCGTACAGCGGTCGGGTCACTTCGAGCACAATTTTTTGGATAGACGATACTTGAGAATCAGCCCACTGACGACGCAGCTTCATTGCTTCCTCGGTATCCACAACACCTTCGAGTCTGTCCGTTATATCGCTGTTTGATCGCTACCCAGCTCGTCATGCAGCATAGCATATACATTCGAAATTGATATTTGCCTGTATGTTTTGTTGGATTGAACACAATGCAATGTCGGCCGAATTGTGACCTGCAAGCAACACTGCACTCATCAAGTGCAGCATCACGCCCCACCTCAACGTAGGTCCCCCCTGTAGTCTTTAGCGGATTAAGTAGTGGACGAAATCGTGCAGCTGCATCGCACTCCGTATGAGACGCTGCCGCCCTAAAACAAAAACAAAATTCTGACCAACTTGAAACGACGCAATGCCATTATTTTTTCCAGGCCCGAAGAATTTTGGCTACCAAGTATTGTGTCTTCAGGTTCTACACCCCAGTAGTTCTCGAACTCGCCTTTGTCGTTGATACTCTAACAAACTTCATCAATTCCGAGAGTGAAACTGGAGGCAATAGTCGATCGCCTTTCACAACTGTATACGCATTTGTTTCATTCACCACCTGCCGCCAAAAATAGAGAGGAAGGCATGCTAAGAAGTTAGACGGGGCTGAATGCGTGAAGATACATGTGCACTTGGGGCGAACCCGCGTTCTCGACGAGCCACCACTATGGTTGTACAAATCGGCCGGAGCTTCCATTTCAATCCTCGGATCGAAATTCATGTTCTTAACAGCTTCTACCTCCTTCAAACTAGTTGGTAGCAACTGGTCCGGTCGAATTCGACGGAAACGGCTAGATCTTCTATCAGGTCCTCAAGTCGTTACTAAGCAATCGTCCAATTGTAACCGGTAACCGTGGACGTAACGCGAGTAACCTAAACAGAGGTGCTTAAGACTTGATAGTACTGTAAACCACTTTGTTACATGTACTTCAGTTAGTCATCAGCGAACCAAGATAAATTTTGCGAAATAAAAGTCATTTTTAAACATAAATATTGATCTTCCTACCTCAGTTCTACGTTGGATATCGTAACCCCCGTGATGAGAGGAAATACCTCATCTAAGTGGAAAAGTGCTTAGATTAGCATCCACATGATGAATTTATAAGTGACATCAGCACAATCTGGATTCGTACTACATGAAAGTTCACATGATTCGCATAGTTCGGTTTGCTATTAAGGTGTTTCAGATATAAGCTTTTTGCCCTTATTTCTTAGACTCGCAGGTTTGAGAAAAAAGCATCCCTCGAAACGACGTGGCCAAAAACCACGACAAGAAGTGGTACCGGTAAGCTGCCCATATCTACAGTAGCAATTCAATTTATAGTGGAAACAAGTATTTCCTATTCCGTTGTGTTCTCAATTCACTGAGCAGTTATGGCTTTTTTTAGCCGGGATGGAGGTCCCCAGCTCAATATCAAGAGGTCAGCAGTAGTAAGTTGGGGCTACAAAAGAAGGCTGTCAGCTCGCTGCAACTATGCCCTTAAGAGCATCTCCACCGGTTGGAACAAAACCAACCTGTTTGTCGACCATTTGTCAAAACAATACTGAACTTTTTCCCGTGTCCCATATGGCATCCGCACCGGTAAAAGGAAACTCAATAGCTAAAATGATGAGGTCGATACTGCAGGACGAACTAGTAGACGACATTTTGGAGGTGCTGACCGCTGAGGATTTACTTGAGTCGAGCTCTGACGAAGAGGAGGGGGAGCTTACACGTTTAGGATCTTGACCAGGAAAGGCACAGAACATTGACAGAAATGCTGGACTTTACAATAAGCTATTCCTACAAGACTACTTCGTCGCATTGCCCACGTACAGAGAAATCCATTTTCGGCGACGGTTTCGAATGCGACGCTGTCTGTTTCTTTCGATTGCAAGTGCAGTGGAGGCATACGACCCGTATATTAAACAAAACCCCGATTGTACAGGTAAGCTGGGGCTAACCTCTCTTCAAAAATGCGCTGCTGCAGTTCGAGCTCTGGCAACAGGTTGCTCTGCAGACGATCGCGATGATCGGTATCGCCTAGCCTTGACAACGGCGCTAGAAACACTCAAGCAGTTCTGCAGCGCAATCATTGCGAGGCTAGCCTTCGCTATCCTACCGTGGACGACTTCGCGAAACTAACGTGCGGGGCTGGCGGGGGATGTTGGGGCCCATTGACTGTTCACTCTGGTACTGGAAGAATTGTCCCACGGCATGGGCTGTCCAGTACACAGGAAAGGAGATTAAACCTACTGTCGTTATGGAGGTTGTAAGTGATTGGCACGGTCGCTTTTGGCATTTAGTTTTGGCATGCCTGGTTCCAACAATGACCTTAATGTGCTGGATCGATCGCCGCTATTTCATAGTGCGCGAAACGGTCTAGCCCCTTCTGTGGATTCTGAGGTCAATGGAATATAAATTCGATATGGGATATTGGCTGGCGGACGGCATTTATCCAGAATATGCTTGCTTCGTGAAGACCTCGAGCTTCTTCGTTGACACAAAAATGCGTTACTTTTTCAAAGTACAAGAATCGCAGCGCAAGGACGTTGAACGCGCTTTCGGGATGCTCCACGCGCGTTGGCATATATTGACACAGCCATGCCGGTTGTGGAACAAGCATGCGATGAAGAATGTGATTACTACCTGTGTTATTCTCCATAACATGGTAATCGAAGATGAGCTTTCTAACTAAGTGATGACGTGCTGGATAACATGCCTAAAGATCCTTTTGTTATCGTAGCACCTACTACTGTCTATCCTTCGGGTTCTTTCGCCCGACAAGTACTTCAATCGATTGAATACAAAGTCAAGCACCGGCAGCTACAACAAGATACCATCGAACATCATTGGAACAAGTTAGGAAACCGGCCATAACCAGTGATTACAGTTTAAACAGAGAGAAAAATCGCGCACACTTACCTTTTACTCCAAGCCGTCGGATTCATTTGGGTCTTCACCGTAGCTGCGCACTTCAAGTCTCTGCTTAGCTTATTCCAAACGAAGCCTGGCTGTAATGAGGTAAGATTGCTTCTTAATCACCAAAAATCTTTGGCCTCTTCTGAATCGTCCCCGCGAAATACATCGGTCGCAATCTGTTCTTCTAGGAGTTGTTTTTTGTTTGAAGAGCTTGCACTAGCTGGTTGCTGAGCAATAGTTTTGCGTTTTTTTCATCTTTCATATCACTCTGTCGCGCAGCTCGCTTCGCTTTCTTGTTGCCTTCCGGTCTATGACGGGGGGCTGCCGCTGTAGCAGGGTCAGTCGAGCATGAAGTGGGTGGTTTGCTTTTGGGGGTATGCGTGCTAGCGTCCATACAACCAATCCAATTTGGCTTGTCCTTCAAGATGTACCAGCAATGCATTAACTTAAACGGCTTCTTGCACGAGTCGAGAAATATGTCCAACGTTAGCTTCCCGTAGTCCTTATCAACCCATCCCGAGCGTTGCGTAGCTGTGGCCTTCTCGTAACAGCCACAGAACTTCGACAGTTTCTTTTGTATATTGCCGCGCTAATGAGAGGTCAAACTATCCTTGCCATGCTTACGGCTGATTTCTCCGAGTTCAGTTACCGCATTGTTTAGTACTGTTGCAATCTTGGAAAAAATGACGGCACCTTTCTGATTAATCCCAACAATAGGATCTTCACTGATTTCTAGAAAGCAGCAAGCTAATAGAATCTGATCCGCCTCAGAAAAATTCTTTCCTCGCGCCGCAGCAGACCCAGCGCCAAAATAGGTCTTTCGCATGAGCTGCTTACAGTAATTCCTCCACCAATTTGTCGAGCATCTGTTGAGTATGAGGGCACTGCACCGTAGTCTAACCTCTTGGCGCCTTTACTGTCAAGAAGAACATTTTCGAGGTGCAGTTGGCTCTCTCTATGTGTTTCCTTTTGTAGAGAAGTGCTCGGTCCCTCCTTGCGACTGGCGTCAAGTTACATTTGTCCCTGAACGGCATCAATATCCGCAGCTCCTTCTTGGGGATCACTTGATACCGATGATGTTACTGCCAAAGAATCACACGGTGATCCGCGTGTGGACGAGGTAACATCTGCCAATAATGGACCGAAATCTTGCGGCAACTGAGATATCGTTGAATCTGCACTTGATGAGCGTTCCGCAACCCTACTGAGCCCCCCCCTACTTCATCCACACCGGTTCCGAGAACATTAGCTGTCTCCCGGGAGCTTGACTGGGCAGCGGCACCTCTTGTCATGTTGGGCGGCGGCCCAGCGTGTTTTGGAGCTGTTCACCAGACGATGATTTCGCGAAGTGTCGACTTCAGTAAAAAATCCTGATAAACTGATTGGTTTTATTTTTGTCAAAATTGTCGCTTCGACAACATTTGCTGGACTTTTCTTAATCGGTGGATAACCGGATCTGTCAGCGACCGTCAAATTGGTAGGCAAATTTTACATTTGTCCAAAAGTTTCCCAACCGGTGGAGATGCTCTAAGAACTACACCGGCAGAACATTAGTAGTCGGCCCGACTCCTTCCGATTCTCGTGTCATAATCACAGCACTTGAGCACTTGCACCTGTAAGGATTTAGTCGACCACCAACAACTAGTTCGAGTCCCGTTCTGACCGATGCTGAAGAGGATTCATATATTGTGGGCTGCATGAAAAGCTACCACCGAACAAGAATCCAGTGCGAAGCCAGTGTTTACAAACGAAGGACCTTGCGCACTTCCATTTGTCGTGGTCTTTCTTTTCCGGAGTTCGGCCCTCATTGTGATGGTGCTGATGGGAAGTCCGCCGGGAGTGCCCCCAGTAAACACTGCGCATATACTTACTTTTTAAGTACATATTTTCTAAGAACCTATGCAGTCCAATCTAAGTGCTTTCCCACTTAGATTAGGTAATTCCTCTCCGTGATGACGATACGTAACCTGGCCGTGGTACCCCTCACTACAATGTGACAGCGTCTTGAGGAATAGATTTGCTTTCCGGTACAGCAGTCAGCGCGTACCAGCTGGGCCTTGACGCTGTTCTCGTCAGTATTCGGTAGATTTCAATTCCACGCTGAAGGACCCCAATCGAGAAAAAATGTGTATGCTTCTGGAACATTGTATCCAGCCACCGCACCGCGTAAATTACAACTTTGTGGTTCATAACTCTGTGGCAAACACGCCCCTTAATAAACGCAGGACCCACTTGTCTGAAGACTGGTGCCAGTTTCTTCAAAATAAAGGCTTGTATGCGCTAAACCCGTCACTAGCCACTTTCTCGTGATGCTGAGTACGCAACCAAACTGTTCACGTACACCACAGAGCTACCCGACAAATCGGGTGAACCAGCACCTTTACCAGTCATTTGGACGCATTCGACAGCTACACGTCCTTTCCTTCCCGCTGTCTTGCGCCATCTCCACCTAGGACGACATCGGCGAAGCAGGAGTGCCATCTTCACGAGTGACAGAAAGCCCAGCACCAACTGCGTGGCCAATGACAGGGGCGCCGTTTCCGCCTTCATTCCAGGCAACTTCACTCATAGAGTTGTGTCCATCATTACGAGGGTTGTTGCCCCGACTAACCGCTAATGTACGACACATGGCGCTTTTTTACGGCTTTGTCGGAGCCTTGACCAACCGCAGCTCCACGACGTGCATTAGTGCACCCCGCATCAACTGCGCGATCGCCATGAATAATGACGCTTGCATCTCCTCGAGCGGCATCCAAACTATAATCTCCGCCACGAGGAGTTGCATCACAATGCACCTCTGCAGTACGACGCGCCGAATTAATGGTTGTGTTACCGGTATTCATACTTCTTCCGACACCTTGCTCACATCGGGAAAGACTATACTCAGCATCATGTCAGCACGACATACAGGTCTTTCTCCATGACCCCGGGAACGTCCACCACCTTCACTGCCGTTTCGGCTACCTTGTGCAATACCGCTCACCGCGTTATTAACACCACCACGAGATTCATTACCCCTTTCTACTGCCAGTGCACGATGTACTGACAGATTTGTTTTTTTTTCGCTTCCTCACCTAGTGATTTGATCACTTTGTTCGACACCGGTACCACCCACACTTGAAGTCGGGTCCTTGGCACCAGCGGCGAGGGCATTGCCACGACTGTCGGATTCAACAACTTGGGCAGCGCCCTCAACACGTCTTCCACAGTCACGAGAGATATTTTCCCGGTCCACATCTCTTCCGACGGCCATGTTACTGCTCACAGCCCCGGCGCGATCGACACGAGATGTAATACCTCTCGCCTTAGCTGCGGCACCACTGCCAGCGCTGCCTTGCCCGTCGTCGCCTCCAGTTCCCTTGGAAGGCTACCAGCGGGACTACTATGTCCATTATCACAAGTTGCACCGCACTCTCCATCGGACGTGCTTACATGCGTAGCTTCGGTGGCCACCGGCACAGTAGAAAACTGTTTAATACCAAGTACACTTCCTGTTGTGCTTTGTGCTGGCTTCTGTTGTAGTAATCCCACCATGGCACCGGCGCATACGATCCCATTGTCGACCTGCTGAATTTAGTAGTCAACGAGGCTTCGCTCCCCGAAAAAATAGTCGATGCCCGCCTTGCCGTCCGGACTGTGACCTGGCTTCCCATAGCGATACCCGCTATCCAGGCTGCGCCGAGGAGGAGGTTTTGCCACCCAATCATCACGGCGAAGAACCCACCAAATCTCCTTGAAGAGCACGCTGTCATCTGCAAGAGCGAAGATCAGATAGTGTTAGATTTATATGTACTACGTGTAATAGTACAGAGGTGACACACTTACCGCGCGGATCCGCAGCTTCATCTCTGCGAACCGGTCTTCACGATGGCAATTTCCGGCGCTTAGCCACGCCCTCCGACGCATGCTGTCTTCCACACGTCTCCCCACGTGGCATCTTTTCCTCAGCGAAGAATCCTCGGAGGATGTAAAAAAAGTAAGCGCTTCAAGCACCCAACGTGACGACATTCAGATTCGAATCACCTGCTTTTAAAAAATAAAAGTGAATTGTGAATGTGATTGAAACACATTTCAAAGGTAATCCGGTTCTAGGCTCTAAGTCGGAGCAGCTGCATTAGCAAGGACTCCTTGCCAATACAGCTCGCCAAAGGCCACGCTAATGCATCTGCTCCAACGCCGTGGAACGTTAGCCCCACTCGTACTTCGTGAAAGTTAAAGCGAAGAAACGCACATCCCACTCCAGCTGGAGAGCTTCCATGGAAGCATTACACCCATGTACCGCACTTCCCAGCCAATCAGGAAGTTGGTCGCGAACCAGATGCTTCATAATGGCGGTTCTTCCCGAAGTCTGCGTTTTGACCAATTGGAACCCTGCCTCGCGACTTATCGATGGAGGCGTTTTACCTCCTTTCAGCATGTATCGACTTTGCCTGGCACTAATGGCTACATGCGGATGACGGTAAAATGCCTCCTTGCATTGTCGAATATCCAATCTTTGTATACTATACAAAGTCACTGTGTCCGCGAAAGGGTTAATATACGATACCGCAAAGGCTTTGCATACTAAATTTTCTCTGCAATAGTGTGCAATAAGTAGCGCTATAGTCAATCTTAAATAATAAAAATGAAAAAAAATTCTGTCTGTCTGTCTGTCTGTTGTGTTGCGCTTCTCCGCACTTTTGATTGACTGGAAAGATTAACATGAATCAGTGCAAACGAGACACTTAAGATTTTCTGAAATAGCTATTTACAGTAACCGTACTTTGTTTCAATGGGAACACCTCCTTAGTTTTGTTGATAATGTATTTGTCATCACCTTCTAGCTACAAAGACTGAGCTTCCTGAATCCTGCTACGTGTGTCCTTTTCTGGAAATTAGGTTTAGGTTTGGATTTGAGACAGTCCTGCAATCCAGATACACTACAGTACTACTGTAGTAATAATTATGGAACGACCTTACTTTTAAAAAAACTTTACTGACTTCTGAGTAGTGGCAATTCTAGGAGGATAAATGAGGAAACAACCCTGTTTTATATGGAAAGGCGTCAGACACATCTTAGGCTGAGTTCTGAGTAAAATGGATGCACTAGAGCATTTTTTGGTGTTGTCTTAGCTTTTCAAAGAGGGTTAGCGCCCCAGATCAACTAAGGCAAGCGGGTGCGTGGCGAGTAGCCATAGCAAATCCGCGCGGGGTGCCCGCGAAGCAGGGCCACGCGGTATTTGCGGAGGCTGGCCCAGCGCCGAGCTCACCCGCTAGCCGAACATTGCACTCTCCAGTACGTTCTATCTTAATATCGGGAGCGAAGCGAACCGCGGAGGCGCCGAAGGGGCGCCCAGCCAAGCGTAGCGCGGCTGGTATGCTTAACCCTTTCGTGAAACATCTATTTTGATTATACCATACAAATCCAAGACATTGAGTTCTCTAAAGGCGCCTGGTGCGCCCTTAAATGGATTCACTGTAGTCATTTGGTACAGTCTCATGTGACAAATCATTGAAGATAATTTGAGGATGCATCCTGATGTAGAAATACATGTTGATTAAAGTATACTTGATGATTACGAATTGTACTGTATGCCATTTGTTATAATAGAAGGAACAGAATCAGTTGAACTTGTGTAAAATGGCGCCCTTATGCCACGAAAGGGTTAATACTTCGAAGTAGTTTCCTCAAAAGTCAGCACGTAGCATTAAAGAAAGCAGCACAGAGTTAGCAAGTGGATTTTTTAAAATATAACCCACCAATTTTAGTGTCATTCATGATGATCTTTAATTAACCACCTTTCCTTCAAACAACATCATGTGGGTGATTGGGTTATGATGTCTTCCCTAGCCGACACAAGCAACATTCACGTTCTTTTTTTCATTGTCACGCGGCTATAGATTATAAGAGTTTTACCTGGCTCATTTCCTATAGATCCTAGAATTCCTTATTTTCATCTGTAGCCTATTCATCTAGTTTGAGAGTGAGTAGCGGCAATTTTGGCTAAAAAATCCTGGGTATAACAGTTACATCAAGTAGTACAGTTTAGTTTGTGTGTAATATTGCAAATAGACTTTTTTTTCTTAGTGTTGAGAATAAGCGTATAGAGTTTTTTTAGGCAGAATCGCACCTCTGTAAATACTCTGGATATAAAATCCAGATAATTACAAATTTCAAGTGGCATAACAGCTAACAGATCATAAATTAATGTTATATGATCTGTTAGCTGTTCTGCTGCTCGTTCTCCAGGTGGTCATCAGACCATGATATTATTATCTGCGCATTGGACCCTGGCTTGACATTTTGCATATACATCTTACGTTTATAGTTCTGCTGTCCACAGACTATCAGGCCTTGTAATTCCTACTATAATAAATGAGAGAGCCGTACTACCGCCGGGACAGTTTTCGATTTTAACGTGAAAAAAAGTAAAATAGAAAAAATGCTAAAATTTTTAATTGAGGGTAGAAAAGTAATTAATGACACATAATAGAACATCTAGTATCTAAAGACGAGCTAATTACCTAAGCCCCCCTCTTAACTCTGTAGACCAAGCTAATGTTGTCAGCGATAAATCCAACCACTTCCGCTATATTTCCAAGACATGCTGCTCATGCTTGCAGCCACTTCTCGTAATTCTTGCCGAGTGAACTTCCATTTGGCTGATTTGCAGGACTGCAGGATTCATGGGTAGGGTGTCCATCTAAAATTCTTATAAAGCTGCAACGTGTATGATTGATATCAGTTCTACTCAACTTGTGCTGCATGGTTCCTGCATATACTCAAGTTGAGCTTTGTGTAAACGGCCCCTTACCGCATCTCTTGCAATTGCTTCGCTGTCGCGGCATCCGCGCTGGGTTGTGGATGGTTGGTTGATTGTTTGTCGTAATGCATGTTGCTTGAGTATGTGGATTATTTAAGTATGTAGTATAGTTTATTTAGTATGACAAGTAGTTTAATATTTTAAAGGTTATTTGGAATATAAGGGGATATGCCCAAAACTTGCGCGGGTGAGTCAACATGCATACAGACATCATATTAAAGCTGCGAGGTTATAATATAAAAGATACGTTTTGACATGTTTTCCGTATTCGCTGTATTAGTGGTTCTCACGGTTCGCATGTTTTGCATGTTTCACCAGCCAATAGGATTCCTGTAATTTTTACCTGCAAAGCTGCACAGACCCTGCCAACTGAGAGTCGGTATGGTGGCCACCCTGCAATGTTTGTTTTCTACCCATCTGCAGGTTAGCCTTCTGTCAACGTTCCGCGAATCTGATTGGGCAGTACAACCTGCAACCTGCTAACCTGCCAACCATGAGAACCACTATTGGTTTGAGCCAACTATGAGGTATGCACGAGTTTCCACCCCATCGTAATTGCTGTTGAATTTAAATAAAATCCAGAGAAAAAATCAAAGTTTTTAACGTAATATCTACGGCGGAAAGGATAATCGATGCAAATTTGCATTTTTTCAGTTAGATTCTCAGGCCATGGTGTTGGTTTGGCACTTGTGGTTGAGGAGGTAAAAGCTGAAGTGAGTAAATTATTGCTAGCTAAAAGTGTCCTTCCTGGCTTTCTTAACACTATCACTCGGTTGTATCCCGCGTTGTCTTCTCGTAAGTGTTCACCGCTTTCGCTGTACATGTACCAGAGCAAGTCAAACTGCATTGGCCAATCGCATCCGATGTGGGTCGGACAGTAATCATCCGGACCGAACCGGACCCGGTCGCACTCCGTTCTGCGGTCTGCGTAATCAAGCATGTGATGACGGCACACTTCAACACTCCCACTCGCCGTTACTGCACGGTTCTCCTTGCCTTGATACTGCTCTTCTTCCGCAGATACTTCAGGGACTTGGTACCGAGTGCTTGAACAGGTTCCTCGGCCTCTTCCATCGGCTCGTCCTGGACGGGTTGACTTTCCGTTTGTACCGGAACCAAGGTTACATCACCGTTCTTCGCCACATAAACGACCGTTTCGTGAGCTGGCGACAGCGTGTACAAATTTCGTCCACCTCACGCGCGTCCATCCTCACGGATCGCGAAACCTTGACCTTGGATGGTCCAAGTCGTGCCCAATCGATATCCCTTTACGTTCTCAACGCAACCGATGAACATGCACTTGAACCTCTTGGGCTCCAGCTTCGTTCGTTTCACATCGTCGATATGTGCGTATCCTTGCGACCCGAATCCCCGCAGGTGATCCAGCGTGGGTTTCGCCATGAATCCCAACTTGTACGGCGTGACATTCGAGTGCTTGGTATTTGTCGACCGGTTAACCAAGTAGATCGCAGTAGATACAGCCTCGGTCCACCATTCCGTCGACACACATTGTAGTATAGCATGTTTCGTGCCTTCTCCATGATAGTCCGGTTAATCCGTTCTGCCACTCCGTTTTGTTAAGGGCTGTATGGAACGGACCGCTGACGAATGATACCGTTCTTCAGGCAAATTTTCGCGACTTTCTTGTTCTCAAATTCCGTTCCATTGTCAGATCGCAGACACTTTAGCCGTTCGCCTCACTGGCTTTCGTATAACACCTTGAACTCCAGTAGCTTGCTCGCTACTTCACTCTTGCTTTTCAAGAAGTACCCCGCGACATACCTCGAGTAGATGTCAACAAAGATCAAAACATACTTCGCTCCACCCTCGGATCGCGCATTCATTGGTTCCGTCGATTCAGCGTGAACCCGTTCTAGAACTCGCGATGTCTTCGCTGTGGACCCGGCCGGGAACGAAGTCACTTGCTGCTTCCCCTTCATGCAGCCACCGCACAAAGTCTTGATACCACGGCTCACTGTTGGTATGCCGTCCGTGGCCCGTTGAGTCTAGGCCATCCCGTTCTCACTGAAGTGTCCCATGCGAGCATGCCACAGCTCCCATTGAGTGTCGGTCACAGCATATTGCACGAATCGTGCTTCTTCCTGCTGACAGTCGAGGAAATACGCTTTTCCGATTTCTTTCCAAGCGCGCCGCGCTTGTCTTGCTCCAGATCACGCACGAGGAACGTTGAAACTCCATGTTCATACCGCGTTAGGCAAGTTTTTCCACAGACATCAATCTTCGGTCCAGATCGGGAATGTACAGCACCTCGATCTTCTTGATTCGTTTGCGGTCCAGGCCGGTCAACTTTACCGTTCCGTGACCTGCCACCCGCTACTTCTTCCCATCTGCGATCGTAACCTTGATACCAGTGTTAGTGCCTCGTATTCGAAGAGGTCGTTTCGGTGAGGGGTCATGCGCGATGTCGAACCACTGTCGATTAGCCACCCGGCCATACGATCCTCACCAACCGCGAAGCCCGCATCATCATCGCGATCCCCCGTCGAGGTCGGACCTCCGTCTCGGTCCGGTTCACCTCCATTTCGGTTTCGACTGCCCCCGTTCCGGGCCGTGCAGTCCCGCTTTATGTGCCCAAACTTGTTTCAGTTGAAGCATTTCCCCTGGAAACCACCGCCGTTCTTTTGTGACCCGGTCCCCATTCTGCCGTTTCTCCAGCCGCCTTTGACCCATCCAGCATTTGTCTTGAACGCGCGTTCCGTAGTCTCCTTCTTGAAACCGCTCGTTTTCCGTGAGTAGGTCTTCCTTAACCTCGATCAGCGATACGTCATTCGCGTTCTCGATGACCGACCCGATCAGTTCGTACTCTTCCGGCACGCTGCTCAGCAGCACCACAAGCTGCCTCGCCTCATAAACCGGTCCCCCCAGCGTCTGCAGACACACGATGAGTTCGTCGAAGCTGTCCAGATGCTTGGCCACCGTCGCCCCGTCTTCCATCTTATAATCGTGAAGGCGTCGTGTCATCGTGACGCGATTATGCAAGGTCGTACGGTTGTAAAATTCCCGCCGCGTTACCCACGCTTGCATAGTCCGGGTCGTAGACCGTATCTTCGTCTGACGCTGCAATTCTACTCCTTGAGCGATGATGCCGAGTGCCTAGGCATCGTTTACAAGCCACGCGTCCGTGATCTCACTCTCCGGTTTGACTACCTCCCCGTGCGCCAGTAGGCCCTTCCAGGCCAGCGTCATGGGCATGTTAAACTCCCAGTGAAAGTAGTTTCCACTACCCAGGAGGACTTCGGCTCTCTTCGCCAACATGGAGATTTTTGTACTCGACGTCTGCGTCGTAACAGAGCTTGCGGCTGTTAACCTGTTGGTTTGGCACTTGTGGTTGAGGAGGTAAAAAGTGAAGTGGGTGAATTAATGTTATCTAAAACTGCCCTTACTGGCTTTATTAATACTATCTCTCGGTTGTCTCCCGCGTGTCTTCTCGTAAGTGTTTGTGGAAGCACCGCTTTCGCTGTACATGTACCAGAACCAGTCAAACTGTATTAACCAATCACATCGTAATCATCCGGACCGGACCGAACCGGACCCGGTCGCACTCCGTTCTGCGGTCTGCGTAATCAACCGTGTGATGACGGCGCGCTTCAATACACGCAAACAAAAAAATTCCGATGACGCGGAAAGGAAATACGGGCAGCCTATATTAATTCCATGTCTGGCTTTACCCATTTAGCTGTAAGTTTTTAAGTTAAGCTTAAGTCTGGTTTATCCGCCTATCATGCTCGATCTAAGCCATTAAACGAAACGATATTTCATCTTCGAATGTTGTGTCATTCAACAAGGGCTACGCGAGGCTGGGATAGTTATGAATCAGTACCAGAATGTATTAGAGCACTTTAGTTTTAACCTGTTTGAGGTATTACAAAGTTAGTTTAGCTTATGAGCAATACGGGCGATGTGTTACATGGGAAACTTTACCCAAGGAGGCCTTAACCAAATCTTTAAGACATGAAAATACCTTTAAAGCGTAAAAAAATACAATGCCCCCCAACTAAGGCGTATACTGCGTGTGTCGTATTCACGTACCATCGATAATTTGTAGTGTTTTTAAACTCGCACGGAATGATGCCATCTCGTTAAAGCACTAAATCTACATCCACCTTGTCACTGACACCTATAACAATGCTTTTAGCGGTACTTGTATCGACGCACCGGTAGTGATCGTTCCAGGTTTGTTGAAACTGGTTTCCGAAACTGCCTGGCACTCAAGTGTTTCCGATCCTTCTTGCTCCGGGAGATTACACAGGTCGATAGCTTTTTTTATGTAATAAACGATTTCTAGCTGATTACTAGTTACAGTGCTTGTAGTACTTGTATTTCTTTTCGTTTTTTATAACCTCCAAGAGCAGTTAGCTGTAACCGCAATTCTAAGATGGCATTAAGTGGGAGCGAGACTGAGGGTCCGGTACGAACTCTTCGGCCAGGCAGCGTCATAAAAAAACTTCGTCATCTGAGCAGCTAGTTTTCCGGAAATAAACGACAATGAAGTCAATACATTCTTAGTCCTGGATTATTTTGAATGAGTTTCACCACTTGGTGCCAGTTGCAGACTGCAATTTAAGTAGACAAATTTGTTTTAAAAATTAGATGATAGTCAACCGATCTAAACGTTTATTTGCTTGCGCAAGCTATGTAGAAGTGAACTGCACGCGGATTGAGAATTTCTGACTATGCTCCAATCAATTTGCGATCACAGGAATGACTACTAAGCCGAAAATCTGGTTGGACAAGATTGTTCTATGATGTGGCTGATGTCTGCTAAAAAAGCTTAAATGGTGCCATCGCGAGTATTTGTCGAGCTATGACTGAGACTAGACATCTGCATCACATTTTGTGAAATCTTCAGCTGCTGAAGCTATTATAGTAGGATCCCACTTTTAAATATCACATAATTCAACTATTGGGTTATGGCTAAATCAGCCCACTGTTATAATGTTTCAAAAACAAATCAACGGATTCAAGTGGCTAGCTCAAGCCAGAAACCGGCAGCTATGGACACTGCCTCTGTCGCAATTTACATGGATGAGACAGGACAGACGAATCCTAGGCTAGGTGGTGAGCTTACTGATATTTGTGTGCACAGCTGGCTTTATTATTATTATAATCGTATAACAAATTAAAAAAAATGTTTTACTACAAAGGAAATTTGATTACACTTATTACCGCGTTATATTTGATGATCACGATGAACTATCGAAAGCAGTGTCTCCGTCAGTGCCATTCAGTTGTTGAGCATTAGACTTACTCTTTTCATCAATCTAGATCTCATGAAATGCGTCCAGAATCTTGCTAACACCTTCGCTCCCACCGCCTCCTCGTCTCATTGCATCTCCGTGCTGCACTCAGTAGACGTCATGCTCATCTTACTGGTATTAATTCCGAGCCAAGGGATTACTATTTTCTGTACACAATCATTGGTTGGAGTACCTCTACGCAGCTACAAAGCCACTAATAGACAACCAACAGCTCATTTTCAGCTGCTTCTTTGGTCTGTACACTGTAGATGTGCGACGGTGGTCTATTTGATCGGAGTTATATTTTAGGGAGTTCTATTTATAATTGAACTCCCTCTATTACGGTGTAGGGCGTTGTATTACTTTACCACGTACTATTCAGCATTATACGTTAGAGAATTGGGCTGGTAGTACTTTTGAATTTTACAGTATCTATAAACGACTGTAGATCTGTTTAAGACTAATGTACATATAAAATACGTTATCGCAGCTAAACCCCAACACCTCTAGCATTTATAAATCTGCTTAAGAAGGTAATAAGATTTGAGCGAGGTTGTCATTTTTTATCATCAGAAAGATTGTTTCTTTCAAAAGCTCACAACAGCATTTTCTCTGTGAGCTCACTTGCTGCGGCGACTACCGCCCGAGGGCACTATACTTCGCCGCCGCCGCGGTGAGTGAGCTGCTGCTGTTCTACTCGCGACTTATCTACATGATCCATCTACTCTTCTGCTCGTCTATTTATCTTCCACTTATTTAATTTTTTTATCTACGCTCTGCTCGGGAAAGTTCTGGGCCAATCGAGACCACCACTGGCGACGCCCGCGGCGGCTGGCCCGATACGGCCCTAACGGCACATACGAGTGGACCCATCACTTCGCGAAGAATATCGGATGATGAGGGAAAGCTCCGAAATCACCATGACCAGGAGGCTCAGCGTCTCGATGCTGCGTCAAGTGGCAGCATCAAGGCGTTGAAACCACTGCAACTTCAAGCGAGAAAGGGTGAAAGGTGGACGGATGATGCCGCGCTGCCTGGTGGCGCTACGTGCCTGCCAGTCTGCAGATCCTATCATTTTGCTGCTCGACACCAGGGGCAGAGCCAGGGTCATTGTGAGGGCCGTCTTTTCTATTTAGTTTTTTGGGATTGATCACTGAAGATTGGAACAAAGTACAAATCAAAAAAGAGATACACACACAAAATCCGAAAAGGCACACATATTTTAAAATAGGTACCAAACGCCATTGTTAGTAGTTTCGACACACAAACAAAGGAGCAAACCACCTATGCAAAGGAATATGCAACCGATGCATGCAATTCAGACTCCGTTTTTACTGTAGCTCCTTACGAGACAAAACCAACGCTTTTCAGTGTCTAAATATATACACATCTCCCTTCTTTTACAATGGTGGAGAGCGGCACGGGTCGTCGTGGACGACATCCTTGGCGTCAAGTGTGAAGGAGTGGCGATGATGGATCATATCAAGAGATGAAAGAACAGCTACCTAGCTATACAACCGATAAAAACAATCTAACGCACTGCACAATGAATCGTGTTGACCGTGGAGAAGACTTCTTGGCTGAGACGTGACACGAGATGCGATGCAAACTAACGAAGTGTGCCTCTAAGCGCTGCACAGCATCTGGTGAAAAATGTAAGGCTCGCTAGAAGAAGCTAACATGCCAAGAAGTTGATTTCACTATATTGCTGAGTCAAGGCACGCACACAATGGCTGATGAAGCACCGCCGTTCCCAGTCAGAGCTAAGTTAACACGAGAGATGAAAGAATCCATGGACTCTAAATTGTACGACAACCCTTCTATGCTGGCACAATTTGCATCTCGCTTGTGTGTGGGGAAGGACGCATTGCACGATCAGTATCAGTGCTTGAAAAGGTGCAGAACTATGTCAAATTATGGAGAAAGAAGCACAAACCGGACGGGATGGCTGCTGTTCTGGAGATTTGCAGCTTCGTATGTATGATTTGGGGGATACGGATCAAGATCGTAACTCATTGCTCGTTCTTTGCGACGATAGAAAATGGTAGTGTTGAACCGTTGCTAGGAACGGGTTCTGAGGGCAACCCATTTCGGATTGGATTGACAAGCTTGCAACTATTAGAGCACTATGTTGAAGTCCAACCAAATTCTGACATGACAACTGTATTGCACTTGGATAACACACACTGTGTCGTTAAGCAGAAGTACCCTGTATTTGTGATTGGCATTTCAGATTGCAGCGCAGGATTCATGCCCGTTGTATACTATTGTGGTTCCCAACGCCGCAAGGAAGACATTTCCTGGTGTCTCTCTTACTTAAAGCGTGTGATTTTGATGGAATTTCGGTTCGTATTTAGTCCTGACTTTGTAATGATGAACGCGGACTGTGCAGAGTACAATGCATACGTCGCTAATATTCCCGCTACTACTATTCTGATGTGCTGGCCGCACGTCACGCAAAATGTGCACAAACACTACAGAGGTGCAAAGTTGGATTTGGTGTCGATGCATCTAATTTTCAGTGATTTGCACGATGTGCATTTTGCGAAGAATGAGGAACATTATTTGCGCAAACGTGCTTTCGTTATCGCTTCTTGGAAAGGGGCTGCATTGTGCACCCGATTCGCTGGAGTCGCTAACCACATAATCAAAATGTGGATTTTGAATGCTAGATTTTTTCGGTGGCAAGCGTACCACACTCCAACCGGATACGCGGCTACCAACAACCCGCTAGAAAGCTACAACAACACTCTCAAACAAGTAAACAACAACAACCCGGCTACCCCAACTGAATTGGTTTCTCGCTTGGATCTTTCGCGAATCGTTCACGAGTCATCCTCGTCTCCGTTTGCTACAGAAGCCAAAGTTTCTAAACGGATGAAAGCCGCATACCGACGTGCGGACAAATCCAAAGTTTTAGCAGCTTCTCTTGTCCACCGAGTCCAAAGTCGTGATTTGGTGCTTGTCCGCATTTTTGATGGGCTGGGCGCTTCAGCTGAACAAATACCTACGCCTACGGACGATACCGGTAGCGAAGAAATTGATGTTTTGCTTCGCGACAAGGCCTTAGATGCTGGTCGGTCGTACAAATCCGCTAACCATGCTAGGATAATGCGGCAGGGCATGCCGAGTGGTGGATGGATAGTAGATGCTATCGGCAGGATTGCATTTGCCCAATTTGGTGGAAGTATGGAATCTGTTTCCATGTTATCAAGGCAACCCAGTTTATGGAGCTGCCATGCCCTGGTATGCCTAAGCCAAATTCAAGATTCGTGTCCCAGGCAACAAACAGAGGTGGGTCGCGTGTTTCGCAAGCTCGCGAGAGACAGGGTCATGACGCAACCGAGATAGAGCCCGGCGCGATTGTTTTTTTTTTTGGACCGCAGACACTACAAGACCATCGAGAGCTACATCTCAACGGGATTGCGACTAACGCTGTCGGTGAGGATCAATTCGACAGAGATATAAATGTCACGGAGGCACCTCTTGATGAACAAGAACAAGTTGATCGCCTGGGTGTAATGGATGAAGATGCGCATCAAGATGGCTTCAATGCACCTGACCTTCCTCCCGATGACAGCACCGCAAGTAGAGAGTATGCTTTACAGCGACCTGGTCCAGGCTGGTCAGCGCGCAGGTGCAGATCTCGTGGATAGCTATATCCCACCTGTCGAGCAACCAGATCAGAGCTCTGGTGATGTGGCAAATATGCAGCAGGTCGCAGCAAATTCTGCTGGAACTCAACTGCGAGAAGATGTAGAAGATGTCAATGTGAACGTGCGTCGTTCAAGAAGACAAAGGTCGTTGACCCAACGCGCGCGCGAGTCCTACGCGCTTCAGAAACGTCCTCGGACGGAGGTGGAAACAGAATCAATCTCCACCATCAGAGTACGTAACACATCTTTGTAGGTACTCCATCCAGCAGCCTGTTTTTGAGCAGCCCTCGAGCACCTGTTTCTCAGAAGCTGGAGCTTGTGAGTCACAAGCTCACAGGGACTTTACATGGTACTGTATATTTCTGACAGAGCCGCATCTGCTAAATCTTACCCATTAAATACGCCAACTTTGATTTCTTGCTCATTTCGAATTTGTCGCACTCTGTGACTTTAATCCTTACAAGACGTAGGTCATTCTATCCTGTTTAGAGTGTGTGCATTAGTTACCAGCACGAGCAACTGGAAGGACGTGAGCGTGTTGGGACGTGGAGGCTGCGAAATCTCAAGTTCTGTCTAGATTCCGCCAACAGCACACAGAGGCGCGTGGACGATGCCGCACATCGGGCAAACAGTCAAAAGTCAAGGCGAGAGGTCTGCGTCACCTTCATCATGGGCTGTGATGTAGTTTGACGCCAACGGCATGGCGACGCTCTCCTACTAGAAGTGCTGAACGCCGTACAGCGTGTCGATACCGATATGGAGTGCAAAGTCAACAAGGTGGTCCGTGTCTGCTGCTGGACTGGAGTCTAATGCTGGCAGCGGTGCCAAGGAAGATGAATTCAAGCTCACATCACCTCTGTTCCGCAACTCGGTAACGAATAAGTTGGTGATCAACAAGAACGAGCAAAATTCAACACGGGGTGACGGACCAAGCTAAAGTATGTCGGTTGTGCCGATCATTGATAGTGACGGTGTTGACGTTTACGAAAGCGGAAGTGGTCGCTCTCGGTTATTGAAGCTTGGTGACGATGGCAAGTACAACCTCAGATTCTGCACAACCAGACCATCAAGCATTTTTTTCTCGCTGCGTCTGTACCCGAATCAAATAGTGAAACAAGGATCGAAGTCAAGCAGTTGCTGCGTGAGAGCCGTACGTCGTCGACGTCATTCTCAAAAGTCGACATTGAGTTGTTTATGAAGGGCATAACTGTGGGAGCATTGGGCCCAGCCAGTCGCGACGAGGATGATGTGTTCAAGGATACCGAGGCGAATGTGACTAAGCTGTTCGACAAGATCCGCTAGCGCGAGAACTGCCTGTACGAGCTCCTGGGCCAGCCCACCGGCAACGGCAGCGTGGTGCTGCACGAATCGTAGGACGACTCAGCCCAGTTCGACTCGTACCTCGACCTGGTACAGGGCGACATGCCCCAGATGACCTTCACGGAGCCCGCCTCGGAGCTGTCGCTCCAGACGGACATTACTCTTCGCGATACGCTGGACCGCGTGCTGTGTCTACTGTACATCGGGGTGAACGGCATGCCAATAGGCCTGCTGAACCCTGGTGCTATGGCCCGTCTTAACATAGGCGAGTTGCCGACCAACATGGTGCTGGTCGCACTAAGCGGCCGTGGCCTGGACGGCTGCAAATGATTGGCGAACTGGATGTGGGCGGCCAAGCTGCTCAACGAGGCCGTGCGTATGTACAAGTGCGAGGCCATGACCAGGTTCATGAAGTAGGTCGGCGTGGCCGATGACGCCGGAAAGGAATTGGAGGCCATCTCCACCAAGCTGAACGTGCCGCTTGTCAAGCCGTGGAAGATAATGGTGACCGCGCCATTAAGGTGAGCATGAACGACGAGCGCGCGTTGGAGGACCAAATGGCGAACCTACGCGACGTGTGGGAGGCGACCAGCTTCGAGCTTGAGAAGCGTCAGTGCGACCCGGACTGCGTGGCCCAGGCGCAGCGTTCCCTGTGTACACATACGGCTCCGGCCAAGCGGCACTTGGTCAAGGGCAGTTCGAGTCGTTGTCAATGGCAGCTGACAGAGCGACACGCGAGGAATTGCGACGAGCGCGAGGAGCTAGATGACCAGAAGGAGATACAGAGGAGGAGTTAGCGCTCTGCTCTTCGAGGACTTTGCGGTCTCGTGTAAGTAGGATAGCTGCGCTTAGTACATAATACACTGACCTACAAGTTCCTCTACACTTAGCCTGAAGGTATACTCGCTCTTGCACTGCACTACTTCGAAGTACTTCTACATATCTGGTATCCAGTATCTACTCGGGTGTTCAGATTCGACTGCTGCACAGTGGCTGTGATTGGTGTTGTGGTGGACGCTGTTCGGCTGCAAGAGCGTTACACTATGCTAAGCTTACTGGATAACTGTACGTTTAATCAATCTGTGGACTATAAGCATGCCATTGCAATACGCAACACCAATGAGCGATTCCGCTGAGTCAGATGCATTGGGATCGCAGTTGTATCTTCCATCCAAGAAAGGAGTGCAACTCCTACGAGTGCACTGGTGGTAATCTCCCTTCAGTCGGTGCTGGCACATGGCTTACTAGCGAGTAGTGCTACCCAGATTTACAGTACTGAAGCCCAACGGATTGGTGATTCAAATCATTTGGTTTGTGGCGTACCTCAAAGCAGAAGTATTAGAGACTTTCAGAAGTACCGACAAATGAAAAACACGTAGCGCAAAAACACGTAAAGGAGATACGTAAAAATCGCTACGGGTTTTACGTAACGTTCGCGGTTCAGAAGCACGTCTTTCAAATTTACGTAGCAAACGATGGATCTGCCGCCGCGCATCCATAAAAGCAGCTAAGGAAGGTGAACTAAGTGTTACCTAGCTTAACAGATAGCTTAGTGTACCTAATTCATACCGCTACTAAATCGAGAGGATCTCTCCTCTATAGAAAGCTGTTTTCGGACACGTTACGTACTATTGAGATACGTAAAAACGGTAGATGAAGCGGTTCTTACGTACTTTTGTTACCGCTTTTTGCAAATGTCGGTACTTCTGAAAGCCTTTATTTGATCTCCCCCTCGGTCATTGTGGGGGGGGGCATAGCCTCCCCCATCTAAAAATTCCCAGTCCACTAATTCTGGCAAATTTTTAGGGAAATTTTCATAATGTTGACTGTTTTTAGGTCAAATTTCCAAATTTTGACCTTCCCCCCCTCTAATTGTAGTCCTGTCTAAAAATCTGTCGTACGTTAGATTAGAAATGATTACTATTGAGGGCTGCTGGTCTTGGGTTCTGTGAACCAGTTGTACCCATTAACCGGTTAACCCGAACCGGTCCAATCCGAACCCACGTTGATTATGGTGATTACGGTAAGTTGTTTACGCCACCGATGATTAGACGAGTAGGATGATTGGATGAACACCGGTGAGTGATGGTTGATTAGATGCACTAGGTGATAAGACGCAAGGTCGCGTGTCTATAACAGTAGGATGTAAGCTCCAACAATTCAATCACTTTCGAATCTTCATTCTACCCCTAAAGTGCCTTCGCTCCGGTCCCGCCGTCTGCGACGTCCCTCCCTCCGCTTCGTCCGAGCTTCGTGTCCAAGATCTATACCTTCCATCAGGTTATGAGCCCAAGCACCATGTCCTCTGCCCACGACGCCTCCACCAAGGTCTCCATCGACAAGTTCAACGGAGACAACTACGCGACGTGGAGCCGCTACATGCGTGGCGTGTTCCTGACCAAGTCGACGTGGCATGTCGTGAACCGAGAGACGACGCCGAGCTTCACGGACTCGCGGGCCAAGGACGACTACGTCAAGTCGAGCAACATCGCGTTCGGACTGATGTTGCTCCACATGGACGCGGACTACCACCATGTGGTCGACGAGTGCGAAGAAGCGTGGGTTGCGTGGACGCGCCTGAAGACACTGTACGGTGGTTCGCAGAAGGCTGGACGCATTTACCTGAAGCGCCAACTCTTCAGCATGGAGATGGCGGAAGGCGGGAACGTGTTGCATCACTGCAACGAGGTCCTCAACATCAGCGCCAAGCTCAGCAGCATCGGCGCCAAGATGGAGGACGAGGACGTGGCGATCTGCCTGTTGCGCAGTCTCCCCAAGAGCTACGAGAACGTCGTGCTGAACTTGGAGATGAGCAGCGCTGAACTACGATCGCAAGACGTCGTGAAGGTGCTCACGAATGAGCACATCAAGAGACAAGGCGAGAAGACGGCGACGGTGAAGACGGAAAATGCGGCCAAGGCGTTCAACACCGACCGAGAGTCTCGCCAGTGCACGTACTGCGGGAAATTGGGGCACATGATTGACAAGTGCTGGACCAAGCAGAAGGACGAGAATCGGGGCCCAAGACGCGGCGGCAATGGCAATGGCCGTGGACGCGGGGCCAACAACATCCAGTGGCGAAACGACGACAACAACTACGACTGCGGTTACGATCGAGTAGCGTTCGCGGTTTCACTGGAATGTGGCATTTCGACGGGCAAGAATGTGTCCGGGATGTGGGCGGTCGACAGCGGCGCAACGCACCACATCTGCAACGACAAGGCCAAGTTCGCTTATTTGATTGAGCGGAACGAAGGCGAACTTTCGGTGGCCGACGGCAACAAGGCGGCCATCATGGGTGTGGGGACCATCGTGGAACAAGTGGTCCTGCCCAACGGCGACGAGCACAAGATTGAGATCAAGAACGCGCTGTACGTGCCGAGCATGAGCAAGAATCTGCTCTCGGTGCCACAGATCAACAAGAGCGGTCTGTTCCATGTCGTGTTCGACGGCACCCAGATGCGCGTCGCGCACAAGTCCTCCAAGCAAGTGGTGGCGGCGGCGAATCTCGTGGATGTACTCTACTGGCTCCAGACGCCTCAGCGATCGGCGAATGCGGCAACCAGTGGGAAGACGGTCGACTTACACGCGCGTATGGGTCACGCTCCGGTGGAGGTGCTTCGCAAGATGGTCGACAACCACATGATCAAGGACGCGAAGGCACCTTCCAAGTCGAGTGGACCAAGCGTGTGTCGCGGCTGCCAGCAAGGGAAAATGGTCCAGAAGCCGTTCCCAAGCAACCGTGACAAGCGTCGCTACGACACGTTCGAGCTGCTCCACTTCGACGTGTGCGGCCCCATGGAAGAAGAGTCACTGGGTGGCAGCAAGTATCTGCTGCTGATCGTGGACGAAGCCAGCGGATGCATGAAGGGTTTCTGCCTGCGTGCCAAGTCGGAGAGCGAGGACTGCATCAAGATGTACGTCACGAAGGTGCAGACGCAGTTCGGCAAGAAGGTCAAGTTTGTGCGGCACGACGGAGCCCGTGAGTTCGCGACCAACTCGCTCAAGGCCTTCTACGAAGTCGAAGGCATCGAGCAGCAAACCACGGTTCCGTACGCGCACCAGACCAACGGCACGGCAGAGCGAGCTATCCGGACCATCGTCACGATTGGCCGCAGCATGCTGCATCACGCCAAGTTGGACAAGAGCTTCTGGGCTGAGGCGGCCATGACAGCCATCTACGTGAATAATCGTCTGCCATCACCCAAGATCGAACACAAGACTCTGTTCGAGATCGTTTACAAGTCCAAGCCGAGTGTGAAGCACATGCGTGTGTTCGGATGCCAGACGTACATCCTGACGCCGAAGGAAAAACGGCGCAAGTGGGACCCCAAGGCTCGCGCCGGGCTGTCCCTCGGCTACGAAGAAGTGTCCAAGGCGTATCGAGGTGATGACATCGAGGCGGGGCATGTGGTTATCAGTCGCGATGTCAACTTCGATGAGTCGACCTTTGGACTTTCGACGCATACTTCGGATGAAGACGTCGATGATGCTGTGTTGGACCTGGACGCGCTGGACCTGGACGACAACGATGGACCGCGCCAAACGAGCTTCAAGCAGGCGGGGAAGCGCAAGTACCGACCGAGTGGCGACGACGACACTGCCAGAAGATCGCGCCCCGTTTGCTACCGAGCTGGCTTAGAAGAAGCAAGTGGGCCGGACGTATCCTCCTCGCGCCGAGCCGACCCCGACGAAGAAGACAAGTCTGGGGACCAAGATGAAGACGACGACTCGACGCCTCCAGTGTTTTGGCGTGCCAGTGCCAACGCTGTGGAAGCAGCAGCCGATCTATCGGAGCCAACGACGTTTCAAGAGGCGGTGAATGGCCCGGACCAAGTGCACTGGCGCAAGGCAATTCGTGCTGAGCTCAAGTCGATGCGACTGCGTGGTGTGTTTCGAGCTGCCAAGTTGCCTAACGGACAACGCGCCATCGGTACCAAGTGGGTGTTCAAGATCAAGCGCAAAGCGGTCGGCTCGATCGAGAAGTACAAGGCGCGCCTCGTGGCCAAGGGCTTCAAGCAGAAGTACTGCATCGACTACACCGAGACGTTTTCGCCCGTGGTCAAGTATGTGACGCTGCGCATGGTGATCGCGATTGCCAAGTATTTTGGCTGGCCCCTCGACCAACTCGACGTGGTGACAGCTTTCCTGTACGGGATAATGAAGGAGCTGGTGTTCTGCGCGGTCCCCGAAGGTGTTGATCTCGACGGTGACTTCGACTGCCTGGAATTGGTGAAGGCCATCTACGGCCTCAAGCAGGCTTCGCGCGTGTGGAACGAGACCTTCGACGAGTTAGTGTGCTCCATCGGCTTCCAAGTGTCGGCCTTCGACCCATGCCTCTACATCAAGATCGTTGACGGTCACTGCGTGCTCGTGCTGGTCTACGTGGATGACGTGCTGATTACCGGGAGTTCGCCCGAGCTGATCGCACGCACGAAGACCGACCTGAAGACGCGCTTCGAGATGACCGACAGCGGCAAGTGCGCGTTTGTTCTTGGGATCGAGTTGGTGGACGGCCCGGACGGCAGCGTGACCATGTGCCAGCGGCGATACGTGGACGACATCCTGAAGCGCTTCGCCATGGACGAGTGCAAGGCCGTGGCGAGTCCGGTGGACATGAGCACTCGACTGGTTCCAAGCGACGCGGCGACCAAGGTGAACGCTCCGTTTCGCGAAGCTGTTGGTGCTCTGATGCACCTGATGACCGCCACGCGCCCAGACATCGCGTACACCGTTGGCTATGTATCGCGCTTCATGGAGAACCCCCAAGAGGAGCACTGGGTTGCGGTCAAGCGTATCTTTCGCTACCTGCAAGGCACCAAGACGCATGGGATCTGCTTCAAGCCGGGCCACAAGATCGACTTTCGTGGCTACTCGGACGCGAACTGGGCCGGCGACCTCGCCGACCGCAAGTCCACTTCAGGCAACACGTTCATGCTCATGAGTGCGCCTGTGAGCTTCGCTGTCCACGAGCGAAGCGGAGAACATCGCGCTCAGTCTGGCTATCCAAGAAGGCAAGTGGATTCATCGCCTGCTATGCGAGATACTGGCGGCCGCTAATGAGACTGGACCCGAACTCATGATCCGCGAAGACAACCAGTCGTGCATCAAGATGACGAAGAACCCAGTGAACCACGGTCGCGCCAAGCACATCGACATCAAGTACCACCACATCCGCGATGAAGTCAAGCGCGGTGAAGTCAAGCTTAAGTACTGCGAGACTTCTGTGATGCTAGCGGACATCATGACGAAGGCTCTCGCGGGACCACGCCATACGGATCTGACGGCGGCTCTCGGCATTCGTGGGACTTCGCATTGAGGGTGCGTATTGAGGGTTGCTGGTCTTGGGTACTGTGTACCAGTTGTACCCATTAACCGGTTAACCCGAACCGGTCCAATCCGAACCCACGTTGATTATGGTGATTACGGTAAGTTGTTTACGCCACCGATGATTAGACGAGTAGGATGATTGGATGAACACCGGTGAGTGATGGTTGATTAGATGCACTAGGTGATAAGACGCAGGGTCGCGTGTCTATAACAGTAGGATGTAAGCTCCAACAATTCAATCACTTTCGAATCCTCATTCTACCCCTCAAGTGCCTTCGCTCCGGTCCCGCCGTCTGCGACGTCCCTCCCTCCGCTTCGTCCAAGCTTCGTGTCCAAAATTTATACCCTCCATCAATTACCATGGGTGACGCAGTTTAGACCGATCAATTATCGTTAGTGGGAATTTTATGTTTTATAGAAATATATGTGGTCCACATTCGGGGAACATTGAGAGGTTCAGCTCCATTTACCTCAAAACAGACCTGTCATGCGGAGTAAGACAAACGCTGCGCGAAGGTGATCTCACTGAGAGCTGGTTAGCAGCAAAAATGGATGATTTAAAGTAGACGTTTTGACAGCGCCGAAGTAGTCTACAGCGGCATGACAGGAAGCGGAGGAAATTACTGCGAACTGCTGAAGTATGTGTGGCTTCGCCCCTGCTCGACACACCTCAACGCCCTCGACAGCTACGTTTACAAACCTCGTTAGAGTTATTAAGATCTACTATTAATAGTGATATTCTTGCACAAAACCTTGTCGTCTACAGCATAGTGTAAAAAAACTGAATTAAGGAAAATATTCTAAAAATCAAATCCATTTACGTCGAGAAGTTCTTGAAGAAAGTGAGCTGTATTTTGATTCGTACACCAAGTTTCTATCAGTTTATACCCATGCTAAACCTTTACTGCGGAGTAAAACCTGTGAAGTTTATACAAATTGGTAGTAAAATAAGACCTCATATTTGAAATTTGTTTAAATCGATACCTACTATTGGTGTATGCGCACTATTAATAGGGCTACGCGTAGGCTGGGAAAGCCTAATATATTAGCCTAAAAAGATACTGCAAAATAACAAAATGTATACACAGTAACGCTAAGCATCCAAAATAGAAATAATTGCCTAAACTTGTTATACTGTTTACAACTGAGTTGGGAGCCGAATATTTCTTCGTATCGAGGGTGTATTCCAAAGCTAGGGGTTACTACCGAGGGGATTGTCTGTCCTCTTTTACAGTTGTCGTCAGGTTCATTTTCAATTGGATCGCTTGCGCACCATGTTCAAAACTATGTCAGGTATATAAAAGTACCAAAGGTTTGAAAATGGTTGAAAATCATATTCATAGAGTAGCTTCGACACGGCAGATGCTGCGGCTGCGAAGCAGGTGCAGGATATGCTTTGACACAAGAAGTCTCCTTTTTTGGACTCGCTACCTCAGATTATGTTGCTACTGATTATTTTGCTACTGTGGTGATATAAAACTTATTTTAATAATTTGTTAAATAAACATGAACACGCTGGCTAAGATAAGCAAACCAATGCACCCTAATTCTTTTTTTGTATTAAACGTTCAGCGTTTGAATAATATGATACACTCATACATCTAGACGATACGGCAGATGCTGCGGATCACGATATGCTTTGGCACAAGAAGTCCCATTTTTTGGACTCGCTACCTCAGATTATTTTGCTACTGTGGTGATGTAAAACTTATTTTGATAAATTTGTTAAGGAAACATGAACACGCTGGCTAAGATAAGCAAACCAATGCACCCTAATTCTTTTTTTATATTAAACGTACAGCGTTTGAATAATATGATACACTCACACATCTACTGCTTTATGGATACTGTTTTATAACATTTTTTTAGGCATGTTTTGACACTTTTTTCTCCAGACTTGCATTAGGCGTAGCGGGAACCTAACGGCATCGTTTCACAGACTCTTCTGTACTGTATAGTACATGTAGTCTCCTCTGAGGTTGTGAGGGAATTTAGATTCATAAGTGTACCGGTTTCGGCTGCCGGCTTCAGTTACCGGCTTCATCTGAGTTCTTCTGTTTTGGGCTGTCCCAGCAGCACACTGCACTGCTTTCCCAGAATAATCTCGAATTAATCCCTGTCGGGCACCATTACCAGGATAAACTGGAATTAGGCTGATCCTATGCACTAACGTGTGCAGTTGCTATAAACGTGGATAACATGTTTGTTAGTGTGTAGTATTTGTAGGGTACATGCTATAGTGTCAGTAGAAACCTATTGAAATTTGAAGTATTTAAATTGTACAAGAGGACTCATAAGACGCAACGGTCGCCCTCAAGGTGTTGGAACAGAAGAAGGAAGTGGTGCTTGGCCATCTTACACTGGTCGTAGACGAAGAGGTGGGCCGCTATTCATAAAAAAATGATAGCAATTTTACAATACAAACCCAGATGGATCGCAACCCTAAGCTTATGTCAACAGCGCAAAGTGATTGTTGGTGTATACTGTAGCTCCCAAGGTATACATGTTACCTAGTACCTTAAGTATGTACCGATATTGGTCGGAGTATATATATAGGCCCAATTAAACTTGAGAATGGAACGGTATCGATACAAATACCGATCCTTCAGTAGCACAACCTGACCCAAAAGGTTTAATGCGGTGGGAATGTACTTACTAGTATATTGATACAAGTACCGATCGATCAGAAAATTTTATTACTGTACTGACGAAAACTGTTCGTCCTGTACTAGCAACAAACCTACCAAGGCTCTGTTCTCGACCTATGTATTCTCTTAGAGCAAGTGCTCCGGGTAGCCTAGATTATACCTATAGGCAGCGACACACAACATAGTACCACCAGCAGCAGAGTGATTTACTCTTTGAATCCGTCTCGTGCACTTGTTAACGTGAATCACCAATGGTGAGTGTTTTCGTCGTCTTGTGACTCAACACTACGAATGGCTTGCCTACCGGCATGAGCAGAAACACAAAAGAAAAGACCGCATCTTGACTTCGCGGGTCATAATGGCTAGCGAAAAAAAAAATCGGTGCTCACAACTTCTTGTTGCGAACGAACTTGGAAATCATATCCAGAGCGACCTCAGGTTGATCCGCTGGAGCCATGTGACCTGCGTTACGTATTTTCACGTACGTCAGGTGGGAGAACGATCGCACAGTTCCAGCATCCTTAATCCCCGAGGCGGTCGAATAAGGACGCGTTTTTGCTGCGTTAAATCCTGCAGATCCAAACCACTTAAACTTATTTGCCGTCGCTTCAATAGCGTAAAAGTTGCATAGCAGATCTGCGTCGCCAACATACATCAGCACTCGCAATCCTGCATTCAGTAGCTCAGCGACTTTATCACCCACCGACCGAAGTCCGGAGTAAGCGGGCGGTCCAAAAAAGCCGGCATTGATAGTAGCGTTGAGTTGAATCCATTCGGGACGGCTTGGGTGAACTCCAAGGAACTCACGCACCTCGGGTAAATCCAGATATCCTTTTGTAGTTGGAACCTTGGGCATGCAAGCGCTCATGTTCGAGACTGCAGTGTTGCACTTTTGACGGATATCGTACGGATTCCAGAGCTCTCCGAATGGTGGTATCCACTGTGTACTTATGCAAAAAGATCCTGCTTCTGCACACCGCGACGTGTTCGTTTGGCACTCTGTCATTAAACTCCGGCATACAGGAGATGCCGCTTGCATCGCTGCCAGTTGAGTCTCATTCACGAGAGTAACGTTATACGGATTATCGGCCATATCGACAAAGTGACTGAAGATTTCCACGGGATCAGCTAGAGCGTTGCCGATCGCGATACCTCGAAGATTAATCGGGATGGAGTCGGGGGAGGCAGGGGAGAAGAGGTGTTCTCCTTGTTTCTTCCAAATGTAGTGAGCCACTGAAGGCACGAAATGGCCTGCGTAGCTTTCACCGACGAGGAAAAGTTCTCGTCCTTGGAGCTCGAGATGCCTTTTTAGAAAGCCTTGGAGAAACCAGAACACGCTCTCGGCTACCCGTTCGTCTGTAAACTCGTCGTCTTCAGCGAAAGGTGAGTACGAGAACCCAGAGTTGACAGGGATGTCGACCCACACCACGTTGGCTTGTACGGTCCACGAGAACGGGTTTAGCTTGGTAGAAAGATTGGCATTGACGGTGAAGGGGCCGTTCTCAGCCACTAGCCCGTAAGTGCCGCCCATTCCCGGGCCGCCAGGAAGCCACACTAGTAATGGATCCGTGCTTGGTTTGTTGCGCGACTCAAAGTACCAGTAAAAGTAGCGGCTGTCGACTCGGTTGGGGAGATCGATGTAGGCCGAGTCCTGTTTTTCGAGCCTGCACACGTCAGTGCTAGCCACACTGCTAGCTGGCCCAATAAAGGTGCCGGCCACCGCCAGGATAAATAAGATGAAGGCCACGAAGCGCATGGCACGATGTCGTTTCGACCGGAAGTGGTGAGAGAAGAAATGCGGAACCAAGATCCCTGGAACGTCGTATCAGGTGCATCTCTCGTTGAGGTAAATGTTACAGCCATGGAATGCTTTGAAGTCATGCAGTAAGGTATCTAACCGGGTGCATGTGGAAATCCTGAAAGGTTTTCCCGGAAATGTTCAAACTGAAGCTCCATTTGGAGGTGAAATTGGTTAATCTTTCAGAAGCTTCGACACAATAAAGGCCTCTCACATGCCTTATCGAGATCGCCACGATGTCTTGATGATGCAGGCAGTAAGTAAGCCGGAGACAAGGATTTCCAGCGGGAATGACCAGTAGCAAAGCTGCAGTTATGGAAATCTTCATTTCCCGATATTATCAGTAAATCCTAAAAAAATTCACCGTAATATTCTTACATGTCTTTTGATAATTTCACTGTCAATACTCGATAAAATCAATTTTGACGGGGCGATCTTGTACTGTAACAACTTCAAGGAGGCCTAAATACGGCTCTCTGATTTTTTATTCCGGGACTCGTCGTGTCCCATTGCGGGATTTGCGCACTTCCCGAGCATAACGACCGTCGCCATGGAGCCCGTTCGGCTCCAGCGCCAACAGCAGGTGCCTGCCGACCACCGCGCGGAGCCTGCGCTCACGCCCGAGGACCAACTGGCGGCGCCACTAGCCGCCGTGAAACTAGCAGAGAGCGGCGATTTTCCGCGGCTTTTGGTGGCGTTAGCACTGCGGCCGCGACTGGCGAGAGCCGCTGACGCCTTTGGCATGACGGCGCTGCACTGGGTCTGCAGCGACCCCAAGGTGCCTCCGCGCGTCGTTCTCACAGTGGCGCACGCACACCCTGCAGCTGCTGCGACTCGTAACCTGGCGGGTTTGTTACCACTGCATCTGGCAGTCAGGAAGAGTCTCGCTTTGGAGGCCATCCAGGCGCTGCTGCACGTTTACCCTAAGGCTATTGGGGTACGAACCCCGGACGGCAAAACGCCGTTAATGTTGGCCAAGCAGCGACCAGTGGCGTCCAGCGCCGTGCTTTCTCTACTGAAAGTACTGGAAGCTCATGCGAGAACGGGTGCGCCATCCACGACGATCCTACCGACGGGGCAATGGCCCGAGGCTAAACCGGAACAGGAAAACAAACAGCAGCAGGGTGAGGAGCGCACGGAAGCCACGATATCCGACAGATTTAGTACCTCTCGATCTGTGACACAGGAGGATACCATCGCTGCGATGATGGCGCCACATGCACCTCCTCCGAGATGGGCATTGGCCTCGAGATGTCGCCTGTGTGCTGCAAAGTTCGGATATTTCAGAAAGAGACATCACTGCAGAAGTTGCGGAGCTTCGGTATGTGGCCGACACTCTAGACATCGAGTGCCTCTGAAACATCTCGGCCTCTTCCAGCCTCAGAGAGTCTGTGCGTGTTGCTTTGACGATCTCCAAAAGCAACTTAACGTGCGTGCATTGGAGCGCGTAACGCGTACTGGAGGAGCGTACCCATACATCGACAACGGTGACTCGAACAGCATCTATTCGAACAACTCGATAAGTCTCCACACCCGCTATAGACGACGTAGCAAATCGATCTTTAGTGAGCCGACACAGCGTCACGGACGGAGTGACTGGGAATATTGCAATGATAACAATAGCGAGGCCAGTACCAATGGCTTCACTCCTGTCTCAGCTCCATGGAACTATAGCATAGCAGCGTCAGAAGCTGTGGAGTCACTGCAGCCCAGTATGGGCTCCATGTTTCTATCGGTTGCACCGGTACAACCGACGGTGTTGGAGCGCCAGCGTATGTTACGAGAGCAGCAAGGACACTCAATAGAATCCGAGCCAAGCAGACGGAGAAGTCGACAACGACGATCGAGGCCACACTCGTCAGCGCTAGACCGATCATTACACGTACAGCGGATGTCTGAGGTCGATTCAGCATGTTCAAGTGACGAACAAGAGCTGGAGCAGCGAATGCAACAACTCATGGAAGCCAAACGCGAGCTTGTAGAGGCTATGCGTCGCAGTGAGCAGGAAATCGCACGAGCGCAACGCGAGAAATGCGATCTTGACGCTTTAGCTGATAAATACAGAGACAGCGGGTACTCTAGTCCACCAGAGTACGTGGATGAGGACGAGGAAGCTGAAATCGCAGCGACGTTGGCCTTTCTGAATGCTGGTAGAAGAATGAGCAGCACCGCAGAGCTGATAGAGGACACGGAGCCACCACTCGACGTGGCTGCCACGCACCACGAGTTGGGCGAAGCTCTCCTCAGTAAAGGAAGCTTTGCTGGAGCTGTTGTGGCATTACAGCGTAGCGTGGAGTTGGACGCCTCTAATGCCGCTGCTTGGCTTCATCTGGCGAAGGCTCTAGATGGTGTTGGTGAAGATAACGAGGCCGCCGAGGAGGCAGTACGTCGTGCACTGGAGCTCGAGCCAACGTCTATCGGGGCGTTATCCCTGTTAGGCAAGCTATTGCATCTACGGGGTGATCATGACGACGCCATTCTAGTGTTTCGACAAGCGCTGGAACTGCAATGCCCAACGAAACACCTCTCCAACCGTGCTGAGGAAGCTCAAGCTGAGCCCCAAAGCGCGACAATGTAGACAAACAAGCAGAAGTACATGCATACATAGCGAATTTGACTAAAATCGTTTGAATCTTAGTTTGGGGTCGGCTGTTTTCTAGTATTTCGTGCCGAATGTGGCGTTGATGAACTTGAGACTAAGAGTCAAATGGACCTGATTTACCCAAGTGTTAGCCCTTTTTGCGGGTTGTTGCGGTGTTGATGGAGGTGAGAGCTTTGTCACGCTAACGACGAGGTTGTTGCCACGAGTTGCGTCTTGATATTGCATCTGCATTCGCCTTGTCGTACCTCCCAGGGAACTTACAGACAAGTCGATATTGTGATCGTCTTCGTCCTGCTGTGATGACGCTGGTTTCAGCTTTAAGGCACGACTGAATGCCCAAACAGGAACACACTCTGCATCCCAGAGCGTGAAATCCACCACCAAGCAGTTATCCAGTGCGTATTTTACCACCTCCGTCTCCAATCTAAATGCTGGTTCAATATTGGAGGTAAGCACCCGATCACGAGCGGCGACAGTTCCTCCACGGTCGTTGTCCAGCAGCTGGACGCTTAGATTCCGTGCTCCATTTTCCGGTAAAGGAAACTCAACTTGGTACACTTCACGCTCCCAATAGAGTTCATCCAGCGAACGCAAACTTATCGCTGCTGTATAAGAATGCAACCCGTGTGCCCGGTCCAGGTCATCGTCGTTGCGAACTTGTAGAGCTCGTGGTGGGGCCGAGTACAGCAACTCCGTCGTGTTCAGCTGCAAGTAGAACCTAGTTACTTCGCGATTTTGGGTCCATACAAGTGCGATGAGTGAACTCGCACCCCAGCCACCGAGTACAAGCTCATACAGCGCTAAGTCGATGCGACGGTCTGTTTCCGCTACAAGTTTCCAGGCTTTAGTGCTCAACGTTCCATCGCTAGCAAGTGGGAGACAGCGAGGTGAAGGCATCGCGCTGGATGTGATCATCACGCTTAAGTCTTCCAAGGACGACAGTGTCAGTTTCGGATTCGAGTTTGTGTACTGTAAGCTCAGTCCATATCGAAATCTCCCCGCTTCCGGGTGGAACCGCCACCCCGCCGTACTTGAAGTCGGACGTTTGCTCCCCGCCTCCGTTGCGATAGCGACTGAACGACCTGGAGGAGCCATGGGTAGTAGGTCCTCTCCGTTAACAAACAATCTTGGCGTAATGCGGAGCGTCGCTAGTAGCTTCTCCATCGATTGTATTAACGAATGCGGCTGAATTCGTCGGAATAATTCGTCCACCTTCCTCTTGTTCACCGCCGCCGATGAAGCGGAGGAGCTTGTTGATAATGACGATGTCGCCAAACCCGGCATCTTTATCTTTGTCATCTCTAGACTGGAGACTGCGCTTCTCTCACTGATGGACTGGTTACTCGCAGCATCGTCATCGCAAAGGAGACGGCGTCTCGATACGTCTCCGTGACGCATCGATTGCAGCGGATACTTCCTCATGAAAACGTTGCTTTGTCTTCAACAATGGTACCACACTAACTACACACTAAACGGTACTTGATTTATAGGCTAACGTCACCTTCCATACTACCACCGACCAACTATCGGGCGCAGACATTTCATGACGCATTCCGCATCTAAGCTTCATGCTTCGAAATGTCCGCGTTCCCTGCCAGTAAGTATGCGCGATACAAGCGCGCCACCGCCTTCTTCCTGGACTGGCTGCTGCGTGCGCGTGGCCGAGGTCGACATGCAGGCCAGCGCGTGGAGCTGGAGACGCTCAGCGACGTCGTGAAGGAGATCGCCGCGGCTCCGTCTACACTTACGCCAAAGTTGCTGCAAGAGCTACCCAAGGCTCTCGCAGCCTGTCAATGCTCCATCACACTACGCGAATACGTGGCCGCGTTCTTCCCAGAGGACGACAGGGCACAGCGAGGCCATCAGCACTTCCTCGGGCTATTGAAAGACTGGCACACGACCTTGAAGGTGGTGGACCAAGAGGCTTTAACCGAGACGGAGAGCACGAGATTTGAGAACTACTTCGAGGTGCTAGATGTGGACGAGGACTATTTCCCTGATGAAGAGACCTTAGTAGTGGAGACGGAGGCGTCAAAGACCGTGAAGACCGACAGGAAGCGGCTGTTCGACGAGGCTTTTGCTGAAGATCTGAGACTGGAGGTGGTCTACTTCTTCCTAGAGCTCGAGGAACTTGTGGAAGGAGTGTTTACGGTATACAACCAAGTGAAGAAACAGCAACGTACGATGGTAGAAGCGACTGTAGTGGTTAAACTAGCCATGGAAGCTGCTAGTGCGTTGACAGCGAGACTGCAATTGAAGTACCCGGCACTCCAGACAGCTGAAGATGTGTTTAACATCGTAGCAAGCAAAATGCCATTGAACATCCGAATGCGGATGGCGGAAGACGTCGCTATGTTCTGGGACAGTTTCCAGAGGAACGGAACGTATCGCTTCGTCCCGGGGATGCTGATCGTGGACTTCATGAGTGTGGCCAGCACGTTGTCTAGCTTCACCACTGCAATCCCCACGTCACCACGACAGACGATGATCCTTCGAGATGGCTACTTTGGTCCGACTTATGGTGAGGAACGCACGCCCCAGTACGTACTCCCCGATCCAAGCAACATGGTGGTCTTCTTAATGCAGCAGCTGCCACATCTCTACAATGCCGTCATCGAGAAGAAAGCTGCTACTGCGTCTGGATATAATCCATCTGGGTTTACGGGCTCGTTCATGGCGCAAATGGACGAGTTCTTCACGTCGCGCAAGGTCACGGTTCCTATGGTGTTTACGTGCATCTGCTGGCTGAAATCCGTCGCTGCTCTACAAGGAGATGCGGGACTCAGTCGCAATGTGAGTCTTACATTCACTCACTCCACGAAATTACGGAAAAATCTGGATGCGACGTATACGAAAGGTGCAGTTCAAGCTAACGATCAACAGATTCACAACCTATTGAAATATTGCTCAGATGAGATCGAAGACTTAGTTCCTTGTCGCGCCTTGGCTCGTGCGAATCCGTTGCTGGCGGGTCTCATGATGTTGGGTCATCAATTTCAGTACCTGAACTTGGGAGGCGAAGTCATAATGGTGGCGTCGAGATTCCGAGCGTTCGGCCATCTGTACAATGCTCTAGTGCAGCAAGGATATCTCCAGCACATTCCGTTTTTCGACGAAGTGTTGAAGATTTACGACCAGATGATCTTCACTCCGTCACGTGCTGCAGCAGTGCACGGGTCGTTTAATCGCACTTACCTGCTTAGCTCGCACATGACCGCCGCTGCAGTCAATAAACTGTACCGTGGTGCGCCGCCACCAGCCACTGGCGAAGGGATCAAAGTGCGGAAGGCTCTCCATACGAGCGACTTGTCCAAGATCTATCGACTGCTCATTGATAATGACAAGACTGTGCTGGGTGGGGCTTCGTCGAAGGCTATGCTGAGCAAGGCCGCTGATATTTGCTCGAAGGAGCTTTTCCAGACTCGAGTTCTATCACGAGATATCCTGAAGCTTAACGATGATCTTACAGATGCCTTCTCTGAGATGTGTGACAGACTGGGTCGTCGACAGTACCACGATGACTATATAGCAAACCCGACGCCTGGGGAACCGCTACAGTATCGTGTTAATCGCGCTTTAGAAGACGCAGTGATGATGGATTTGATGCCACTCCTGGACTGTCTTCAAAGCGATGGTTCTTTGGACTTAAGTGCGCTTCCTATTGGAAGTCGTGTAGTGCAGACTGGAAGGTTGGATGGAGAGGGCGTCAAGGCCATGTGCAAGAAGACTGCGGCTGTGATCAAAGCCAAATTCGCGACCCCATCCCTGATCTGTACGCACAAGTACTTCACGTTCCCAGCAAGACCAGATTTTGTCAACCAGGAGTACGGTACCAAGTCATTCAAATCACGTACAGATCGTCAGAACCGCGAGGATATTTTCTGCGACCTGATGGATTTGCTCGAAGAGGCTGAGGGTCCACTTTCGGAAAGTGATCTGAACAAGCTGAAGACGGAGATCCGGAAAGATCCCGAACTCCTGAACATGCTTTCGCTTCGTTCCATGACGTTCACTGACCCCAACGCGTTCGACCCACACAACCTCGCTAATGCACCGCGTGATGACTTATCTACGCTACTCCACCTCGCTGCAGCTGGCCCTGCCTCCGACGCTGATCTTGTAGAGTGGATGATTCAGATGGGAGCGCTTACTCTCCAGCCAACGCTGCACTGTCGGATCGAGCCTCGCCAAAGCAGCGTGAGATGTTCTCGTGACGACTTATGTAGAACTATGGCTGTTCACAGCGCAGCAATCTCGGGCCATCAAGATATCGTCCAAATTTTTCTGGAGGCGGACAATATGATCGACCTGAACACTCCGACTTTCGACACGAAAGAAACGCTTGCGCATTTGGCTGTGAAGCATGGACATCGCGATCTGTATCGCATGCTTGCTGGACTTGGAGCGGATCTTCGTATCAAAGATCGCAGTGGCAAGCGTGTGTGTGATATGACAACCGACAGAGCGTGGGCAAGTGACATCGCGAATTCGACTGCTACACTTGAACAGAGCCAGGAGAGAACGGAGGGGGCGAAGAACCGCGACGCACAGTTCCGTCACGAGGGATTTTTACGTGCAAAACGCTTGCGCCAATCGGTATCGGCCCAGCGAGATGAGGAACGCCGACGTGCGTTTACCAATGCCAGCACGAATATCACTGATGGATCGATGACGAAGAGCAAGAAGAAGGGCAAGAAAGGGAAGAAGGGCAAGGCGAAGGGAAGCGCACCAAACGTATCTGCACCCTCCCCAGCTGCACCCGAAGTCAACGTTGAAGAAGTATCGAATCTGCTTAAAGATCTGCTCGTATCTACGGGTGCTGAGGTCGACACAAGTGCCGATTCCACACCAATTACCTTGCTGGGAGACTCAATTGAAAACACTGCAGCGATGTTTGCTCGATTGCGCGACCCCACCATCTCCACCGACGACAAAGTCGACGACGCACAGAAGGCCTGTGCAGCTATCGAGACGCTGGAGCAGGCGGTTGAGATGTTCTCTCACCCCAGTCGCCTCCACTCTGTGGATCGTCAATTGCGTACCTTGGTCGCTTCTGAAGCTCAACAGGTAATTCATATGATGCAAAAGCTGCATCGAGTTAACCATGCTGCCATCACGGTCCCTGCGCTCGATGCTGTTCGGAAGCTCTGTGACACAACGTTCGCTTTTACAAAGTTTGTGGTGGGTACCGCGCAATTATGTGTCTCCGTTGATAAGAAGGCCCAGGCTCGTGAGCTCTTGGATGTTCTGGAAAAGCGGTTGGTGAAAATGCCATTTGACAAGCGCGAGGCTGGCGGATTCCGAGAGCTGGTGCAGACGTACTCTGCAGCACGCGAAGCTATGGGAATGGGACGCACTTCCAGTCCTGACACGTTCCACGCATTGGAATGGTATTTGAACTATGCAGTGGATAACTACGAGCTCCAAGTGACTCTGGACGGAATGGATGGGCGGCCGTTCTACTTTGAGTTTACGACCACTGCGAGTGCTCGACAGTTTGATGATTTTGAACACGCAATTGATACGAGGACTGAGCTGGATGGTGTGGCATGCTTCGGCAAGCGCGCTAAGCACGTCGTTTACGGTGGTACCAGTGAAGAAGACGTGGCGAGAGTTTGTGAGTTAGTACTTGGGGTGGCAACTGCCTCGGGGGTCCGGTTTGCTGAGCGCGGATCTCAACTTTGCACGCGTACCATTCACGTCGGACAGTTTGTCTTTTCAGCTGCGGGGATCGTTCGGGATGCTGCGGCGGCATGAACGTTTTAGGAACGACCCTGAGCCAAGGATTATTATCGCGGGGTTCTATTTCGTGTAACATGCGTATTTAGGTATCAACACTTTGGATAGCCAAAAACAGTTAGGTGCTCGTTCGACTTCGCTCCCAAATAGCTATTTCAGCGAGGTTTTATTCTAATTTTTGAGATTTTATACCAAATAGAAAAAACTAAACTGATGGTAGACTTGTTTTCCATGAAGCAGCTCAAGCTGCTAAAATTAGGCTGAAATAGCTAATTTTAGTGCAATCACGTTTTTCAACTCGAACTCGACCTTAGATACCGAAAATATAAGCGGGTCGTCTGTTTAACAGTGTAAACTCTGTCCGAAAATTTAAGCGGTTTGCATACAAATTCACAGTAAACTGTGTCCGAAAATATAAGCGGGTTGTATACAAATTCACACCGTCAAGTCATTAAAGAATACCGTTTTATTTCGGCTAAGTATTAAATACTGGTTTCTGCTGAAGCTGTTTTTGGTGAAACAGTACCCCCTCCTGCAAAGGAAGCTACATGCGATGAGCTATCACTCCATAAATCTCCACACGAGGATCGACCAAAATTTAGATCAGTTTCTGCTCATTTATCTTAAAGATTGTAAGAATCGTAAGAGTCGCTAATCGGAATTTTCAGGATGTCCATCCTGTCAGAGGAATACATATTACACTCTCATCCTGTCTTTCCGGACAATCGACAATTTTACTGGGAGGACAGCTTTAGCTGGCTGAATAGCCTAACCGATTGTGGCTATCCAAACACGATTATTTTTGTAAATCGTGGTCTTCGTAAAGTCGCCTAAAAATCGAATTCTCTTTTTTTTAGAAATCGCTGATGATTCTCTGTGTTTTCAACCTCTTTAAAAAGAAATCTTAGAGGTAAAATTTTGGCATTACAGTTCGACAGCGTTGATCAATATATACACTCAGCCTCCAAGCAAGAGTAACTACTCAATTTTCGCTTTTGAATGACTAGATTTGAAATTAGGCTGATAGCCCGCCCACTAGCAGTGACTTATTTTAAAAAAAAAAGCGTGAAAAGGTTGGCCTGTTCACGCTTTTCAAAAACGCACATGTATTTTAAATTTTAAATTACTGTCCACCTGACCAAGCATCGCCTCTAGTTTATTGCTTCTACAAGCTACGGAGATACCAATGAGTCATATGAGCGACCCTTGTAATCACGAGAAAAAAAAAACTATGGATAGATATGGATAGAGGCGACGATTTTGACGATTTGGTTTGGGAGGACAAAGATTTGCGTAGAGTTAGATAAAAAGCGTTAAAGTTGATGCTTTTAGTATTCACTCTTTGTAAGAGACAACTTACAATTAGCATGCCAGTAATTATGAGCTAAAACAGGAAACTTATTTTCAACATGGAGAATTTAAAAGAAAAAAAAGAGGACAAAAGTTGAAGTGTTGATTCAGGATGGCAGTCCTGACTACCAAAGCGGTGACGTTTGGCACTTTGTTCATTAACGCTATTTGAGCAACTAAACATGCATCGTTCCAACTAGTAATGGAACCTAGGAGATAATTAGTGGCGGAATGGTGTCTACTTCGATGCTGTTCGTAAATGGGAAAAGAGCTGGGTGAGATTAACCTTGGATGTAGAAATGTGAGCGGGTATCAATGAGTTGACAAACCCTACCAGTATAAAATCGGTAGTAGTTCGCAGCGTTGTGCAATATTATATTGAAATCGATATGGTATTGTACCCATCAATACAATCCTGATATTGTATTGAGTATTTTTTATTGTAGTTGCCCACGGTTGGCGCCTTCATTTAGTCGGTCTGTGGAGTATGTGGGCCTTCTGCTCGCTAGCGTGCATAGCACTATTCCTTTTGCAGTCCGTAGCACTCACCTCGAAGCCCTAGATTCTTCCAAGCCGCATTATCTACAAGCCCTGGTTTCAACCCGATGTGATCGGCCCACCACTGCATTTGTGGCAAAGTCTACCAACATGATCAGAAAAACGGCTACCATAACCTCCTGAAGCACCTTTTCACGATGCTCAAAGCGTACGAGCGTATGACTAAGTCTGACGGAACTCCCCAGCCAACTATTGTCGAGTTCCTCGAGCTCGGGCAGTCCGACCTCGATAAATGGGCAGATTGGATTGTGATGAAGATGCTTCTAATCAGCTTCTGCGAGGACCCTACGACTCAGGCCAACGCCCGGCTATTCTCGTGGTATTGCCAGTCGCTCTTCTTTTTTCTTGTCAGTGTCGATAAAACATCCCTCATAAATCGTAATAAAGTACCATGATCCAGCACCACTGTAGCAGAAGCTGGTATACATGGCGGCGTCAGGTTCTTTGCTCGCTCAATATCCGCGAGTGTATAGTCTTGATGTACCTCCTGTTTGGTACCTCCAGGTATCGAATGCAAAAACGGAAACACAGTGGGTCTCTATCGCGGCTCAAAACACTTCACAGTATTATCAATTGCTCACTTAATAGGGTACAATGCGCTGGTCAGCGACTTAACTCTTGTTTGACTTCTATAACTGTCCTTGTCACCGCCTACTCGGAGAAAAATATGCTTGTAACTTGTGAATCGCTCATTTTGCCTGTCCGAAGGCCGCCTTGATCACTTGGTCGCTAAGATTCAAGACGACGCAAATGAACCCCCGCGGAGAAGAGGCACGGCACACAATTCAAGTTTTAGTAATGCTACCGAAGTTTCTGATCGTCGTGAGACCAGAACTCGATGAGAGTCATCCATCTCAACGATGAACAGTACTCGTATCTGAACGTGTACATGTATCAATTGATATTTCCAGTACAAATTAATAGTATGTAATGCGGACATCTGATTTTAATTCGTTCGCTTGTAGTAGGTAATCTGACGCATGGTATGCATAACAGGAACATCACATGTTTTGACCAGTTTTGACCTGATCTGTTTTTGACCTCCTACAGACGCTGTCCATAGGTGGTATCGATGTATGCATTTTTCGGTCCAATCCAAGGGCGCTTAAGGTGGGGCCGAGAACAGGGCCTCCAAAAATTATCTCCTCGTTAGCTATGAGCAATTCCTAATTGTACAGGACACCCAGGAGTCCTAATAAATATACAGTCGGCGATGTCTTGGCTTGTTTGACCGTATTTTACACCATCGCATGCAGCCACCCTGTATCACCTTACGAATTGGTTCGTTGTTACCTGAGCTGTCAGGGAGACGTACTGGTGGATTGGAAAAGTTTTTTTGTTTGTTTGTTTATGGGTGCTACTGGATGTTGTATAAGAATACGTATTCAGTGTATCATATTATTCAAATGCTGTATAAATATATCATGCATTTAATATGCATGATACTAATATGCATTATGTTATTTTACAGTATCTCTTAAGGCTAATATATTAGGCTTTCCCAGCTACGCGTAGCCCTAGTATTTGTGATCGGACTTGTATTTCCTACAGGTCTTGTATTTTCGGAAAAATTCGTTAGTACCATTATATTTTTGTAAGCGACGCACTCTATTTTGATACAGTGCGCTGTACGACAGCACTCTATTCGAAGGGCGCTGTATTAGCTAGGAACTCTATTAGCTATTTTACGTTAAATGGTTTTTGTCCTTCTGTTTGAAAAGTCTGATAACGGCAATTCATTTTTGATGTCCTGAGCTCTGAGAGCGTCTAGCTCTTGTCGCCACTTGGTAATTCGTACTGCTCATTGGCATCCACTTGCACCAACCGCTTCGACTTCAGTACAGATTACTGCGTCAATAACAGGTTAAACTAACTGTAGATACATATTTTTGCTGCTATCTCACCGGAATAATACACGCCGTGAGCTTCCTCCCGTAGCAGCAGCCTGTGTCCAAGCCCGTCGCAAAATGGTCTTGCTAGAATAGAACCACAACGTCAAGATCAACCATAAACTCGTTATCAGCAACTTTTTCACCTGCAGTCCTGCGCTCGCTGCATGTCCGAAGTACACGTGTCTAGGTCCGCTCCATACTTTGGCCCACATTTTGGCCTCTCCGCCGCTCTCAGACTTGAATTTCTCCTTCTCGAGTGCGATCCACTTGGAAGTCTCATCCCCCGCATTATCACGTTGTACGAAGCGCATCTTGTACATGTCAATGGGTCTCTGCTCCTCCAGCTCTACTTCTGGCACAACTCCAGCGTGAACCACAATGATGTTGCTATGGTTTGGCAGCGACAGCGAGAACGGCAGTTGTTCAAGGAATTCCACGTCTTCAGGCTTGAAGTGCTCCACGTATGGATACTTGGCCGAGCCGGGGGCACGACCACCGTGTACCCATTGGTAGTACGCACTCAGAGCAGCATCGTCGTGATTCCCACGCACGCAGAGCGAGCCCGAGTCGCGTACGAAACGCACGACGTCCAATGGCTTGGGACCTTTGTTGACCAGGTCTCCTACGAACACCAAACGGTCATTTTGAGGCGAGAAATCGCACGCGTCCAGCAGCAATTGCAGCTCGTCGAAGCAGCCATGTACATCGCCGATAATTATCAAGCGCATGGATGCAGCCACATCGTCAGCTACGCGGTGTACAAGAGCGGGGAGAGCCACGTCAGGGTGCGCCCGCTCGAGAGCCATGATTTTTTTTGAGGAATTTATTGGACTCAGACGAACATGATCTGAGTCTGAGTCGCATCAGCTCTGAGTCGGGCATTGGAGGTCAGAGCTTCTGTATCGCTACAGAAGAAATTTTTTGCTCATTTAATAAGCTGCCGTTAAGCTGAACATTGCAAACGAAATGTGTCATGCTAAAGAAGATGGCAACTCAAAAGTACAAGCAGAAGAAGAAAAGATCGGAGTTTGGAAAACGTCTTTTACTCGAGACGATCATCGACGACCACACAGAACGTCGTGCGATTTCGACGACTGCACAGGCTATTCCGGACGTTCTTTGGCAAGTGATGCTTGGCAAGTCCACTGCCAGCTGGGTGAGTCGCAGTGAGCTGTACATGTATTTGTCATTGGCAACACCGTACAGTTGAGATTGCAAGAGCTCCGTTTCGAAGTCTGAGCGTTTAGCAGTGGTGCCATGACTGAATGGCTGGGCGTCTAGAGCGTGTCACCCGACCAGCCTGCCGCGTCTATCGATGAGCAACGCGGCGTACTATCTCAGCCCTGCATCTAAATTACTGTAGAGCCTCTTACAGCAACTTGCTGCCAGCTCTCGCGGCACATCACATGAGGGCCTCAAAATTTCTCTGGGGGCGAATAGAGCACAGATTTTTATCCAACTCACCGCAATTCTATTAAGCTGAGAAGGCAGAGCCTGTTCCCCATTTAAAACCTTCCAGCGCTTCGAAACGCCTTGTTCTCGCTGACTGCAACGCTCTCTCCCCATCAATACTCGAAACGGCGAAAGCGTACGTCGTTTTTAGTGTTGTGCGGCATCGTTCTACAATTAGCACCGGTAAGCAAAACTTGTGTGTATTCGTCTGCCCCATCGCCCTACACTTGGATTTCAAGTTGGAGCGTGCGATTTTGCCTTGTGCAAGTCGCAGCGCCGGTCGGTCCTATTTCTGCCAGTGGCGCAGACTAGGGCTCCAGAACAGACAACCACAGTTCATGGCCGAGCTTCGTGCTTGCATGTTGACTGTGCGTTCGCCAACATCTGACTCTCCCAATAAAACCTTTCAAACCGCATAAACCATTCCTCCATCTCTTTTGAAAATTCTGATGTTGCTCCCCTTAACATCTAATACGCCTCCACAATAGAAAATATATCAACTATCGTAGTCGATGTACTTCACATAGAGAAGCACTGCTAATCAAGGCTCTAACACTTCGCAACACTGCGCTAAAGCTACACCCGTCCCATTCCCCAACTTCTATTCCGCTCGCTGAAAGCTTTGAAGTCCTTGACACGCCCATGAGTCGACTGGTGGTCGCCATCGGCCACGTCGAGTTCACGGGCGGCAGGGAGGTTCTGTACGTCGTCAAAGTGCAGCAGGACGTGGACGAGTGGGAGGTGCGTCGCACTTACTCGGACTTCAGGAAGCTGCGCGACGATGTCCAGCGCGTCATGAAGGACGCGCGTGCTCACATCCTAGACGACTCCTGTTCGCGTGAGTTTGCGCGCGAGCTGCAGGAGTTGCCGTTCCCATCCAAGCGGCTCTTTGGCAGCAAGAAGGACCACGTGGTCAAGGAGCGCGCCGTGGAGCTGCATCGCTTCCTCGTCAAGCTCTTGTTCCTCACGCACACGTACCGCAAGGCGCAGAAATCGCGCTACGATCAGTACGTGCAGGCACTGCCGGCTCACCAGCAGGCGGCGTATGCAGCGCTGCAGGACCGCACACAGGCCAGCGTCAGTGTGTTCTACCTGTTGCGAGACTTTTTAAAGCCCATTACCATCAAAACGGACATGCCGCCGCACTCCGGCGACCTGTTAGGCTCTTATGGACTCAATAACAACGGGACAGGAGACGACAGTGAGAATTCGCCTACAAGACTCATCCGAGAGAGCAAAATCTTGGCTATGAGAAGCTCCAATTCCATCGAGAAGAAGAGTCGAGAAGCCGAAAAGATGCAACAAAAGCGCAAAGAACAGCAACTGGGACACTTGCGGAAGGAGCAACATAAGCAACAAACTGTGGAAAAGAAGAGCGAGGGTGCCAATCCCGCCAACGACACCTCGTCTCTTTATGACCACAATCGTACCCCTCAAACTGCCAAGATGAACGATCTAATGGCCGCATCGGAGCGCTCGAAGGCTGAAGCCAACTGCTTACGTGACCAGTTCTTACAGAAACAACACAGCACGTCAGCACTAGCGAGCGAACACCGGAAACAGCGTCATCATTCGACGCCTGATGGTACCACAGGCGAGTGGAAGAACCGCAGTGCACGAGCGACTACGTCAGCGAGTACAGTGAACTCAGTGGCGTCCTCACACGACGAATCAGAGCCTGAGAAGGAGAAATTCATCTCGTCTTCGGCCACTCCGTCCTCAACGTCCTCGACGGCATCTGTTGAGGAAATAAAGCTCGTGGATTTGTCCTCTCTGGCTCAATACAAGACCAAGAGAAGCTCTCGACGAGGCAGCCACTCCAGTGACAAGTCCAAGTCGTCTCACAAATCCTCACGCAGTAAGGAGAAGAAGAGTCCGTCACGTACCAAGAGGAAGGCAAAGTCAGCCAAGAACGTCCAGATGAGCGACTCGGAACGCATGTCACGCGTCAGTTCTGCGCTGAACGCTCAAGCCATTTCGATCAATGCACAGCGCGAACTGGAAAAGTATATGACTGAGTACAACGCCATCATGATCTTACGCTACGTGGACCGGTTTGTCAACAAGGCGGTGATGAAAGCACCGGGTTGTTACCGGGTGAATGTACAGTATCGTCTGGTTATTGATGGCCAGCGGTTCCTCCAAGAACTGGAAGAAACGTTCACTGATCTGCCGAATAACTTTGGCGAGTTATTCCGTTTGGGAGACTCGGAGGACTATGGCTTCCCTCCAGCACTTGATAAGTATGTGCAGTTAAAGTGGGACTCGTTCCAGTCTATGGGCAGCAGTAGTATCAACCACGATACCGGACACAGCAGCGCAGCAGATCAAACTTCAGACTCAGATGATTCAGATACGGAATACGAGTACGAGGAAGTCGGAGGTGGCGGCTACATGACGGCCAAGCAGCAGTTCTCGAACGATGAAGAGTCCATGCTTCAGGAAATGATTGCCAACGGTACTGCTGGACGCGAACAGATGCTGCGTCTTCGACGTCAAATGAACGAGCAAGGCTGGAATCGCCGCCAGAATCCAGGGTCGAGGTCGCACCGTGTGATCGAGGAGGTCTCATCGTCCGACTCGGATGAAGAGGAGGTGGCTCGACAGAGAGAGAAGCGCCGATCCAAGCGACAGGAGCCCAAGAGAAGCGTGTCTTGCGTCGTCGAGAAGTACCAGCAAGAGCAGAACGCGAGAAGGAAGGACCGCCTCAGTCGAGTGCAGAGTATGGGCGGCCAGAGTATCGGCGGTTTTGTGTAAAATACATTCAAGCAAGCGGTGTAGCAGCGAGCAGGAAGCATGAAATTTGAACATGAACAAGACAAACACCAGATAGAGGCGACTATGACGAGCCTCTCGATCCAGCCAAAACATTGATGGAATAAGTGTAGTAACAACCAACCCACACAAATCAACACGTCAGTAGTCTTTCACTTTCTTGCGTTCTCGTTGCTCTTCTACAAAATCCTGAGTGTGTGCTGTTGAGGTTACGGTCGCAGTACTCTTTAGTTTCAAATCTAGATGGTGGAATGAAGATAGTCGAACGGAGTGGAGCTCGCTGTGCTATTAATATTAGAGGACAACACACGCCAGTCGATGATAGAGGAGGCGCAGTGACAACTGTTGTCACTGTCGTCTATGCTGACTCCTTAGAGCGGCCAGCAGAAAGCCAGATGGCACCACTGCATCATTTCGGTATAAGAAATACAAGGTAAACAGTCGATACAATTCACTTTAGAAAATTAATGGCGCTTAGATTCCTACTTCGAAGTTATTGAAATATAAAATATTGCAGTCAAACCGTTTTTAGCTTTCCAGAATCGTTCTAGCGCCTCTTTCCATCGTCATTCTTACCGTTTGAAGATGGATTTTCCCGCTCGACGCTTGACACGATGCAATTGTTGTTGTGCTAGAGGGTTCTTGTCAGCTTCTCGCTGCTCAGTCCCATTCCTCAAGTGACCCCCCAACTGCAGTGGAGACTCTTAAAATCTCCACTGCTTTACCAGCTCCAGGACTCTGACTGTTCCCAGAGTACTCTCCTCGTGCGGCATGGCACCCTGGCGTACGTTTCCAACAGGTTGCGGCTTAGCGTTAATGGTGTTCAATGAGTTGGCACAAGGCGCTACGGTCGACATGGCTGAAGTGAGCGTGTGCCGGGATGCCACTTTTCAGATCCCGATTAGTCGTGGCGCAGTGTGCTCGGGGTATGGAGCGCAGCCATTTGGGGTGCAATGCCCTCGCGTTGGCGACACAGCTCTGGATGCATGCCACCCGTACATCGATAGCTATAACGGGGTGGATTGCGTCGCTAAAGAGGATGCCCAGTGTGTTCATCTGGAAGGGAGAAATGTCTGGGGCTGCGCATTTCCGTCAACATGGTGCTTAGATAAGTGGAAAGCTCCGGAGGAGACTGCACGTGATAGCTGTCTGACGTGGGATTTTTATAGTGGTGAAAGCTCTTTGAGTGTGGATCCATTTGACGTTGAGAACCAAGATAATGGGGACCCAGCATGGTTTACCAAGACGACAAAAGTGACGAAGCTTTACAACTGCAAGGTTGATACGCCGACCTTAGCCCCGACACAGGAGCAAGATACAGCTATACCAACTACTCCATCCGAAATCCCGGTTTACACCATGGCGCCAGCGTTGACAACTACTATGGTTCCCCAGGTCGAAACGGTGGTAGCAGCTATTGTGGATGTCCCACAAGTTGTGGTATCAAGCCCGTCAGAAGCACCAGTGCAAACCGTACCGGTAACAATGACTCCGGTTGTTCCTGTAGCAACTGATCCACCTTCCTTGGCACCCACAGCAGCCCCAGTCCCCTCATTGCCACCGATATACCTCGATCCTACTCCGACAGAGATTTTAGCTGTACCAACTCCAACCTCTTATGAAGAATTAACGATTCCACCAACAACTGAAATTCCTACCGTGACTCCTTGCACCGATGAGGTAAAGACTGCTGCCCCGACGTACGAGACTCTTTCGCCAAGCACAGAGCAAACATGGGTAACTCCAATGGAAACAGCAGCTATATCCACCACGACTTCACCTCCGATGCCGACCACTACATCTCCAAGTTTTGAAACTACAGTCTGGTATCCGACTCCATCTGTGACCAAGAAAGCAATAATTGCTCCTGACACTACGGAGCCTACGTCAACAGCTGAACCGCCTCTCGCAACATTACCGGCGACTGAACTACATCAGTCGACTCCTGATCAAGTGCAAGAGTTGACTGAAGCGCCTTCAGTCACTGAAACACTGGCGCCATCATCCCCTCCTCCAGCAGAGACTACTTTCTCGCCTCACGATGCCAAGCCCGAGTCCCAAACTCCCCAGTCTACACCGTACAGTTACGACACTCCGTGTCCGACGAAGTCTCAAACGCTAACACCAATTTTCACTTCGTCACCAGCTCCGTTTGAAGAGATCGAGACCGACGCACCTACGTCGAATCCGCCATCATCAACAAACAACTCCTACACAATGGAAGAAACGCCGATCTCAACTCCGTGTGCAAGCCCAGAGACACCACTTGCGACGACGGAACCACCGATTTCCACTCCAACGGCAACCTTAGCGACTCCCACAGAGGCCGTTCCTTATACAACTCAACTGACCACAACCGAGCCACCGACAACGGAGACGCCATGCTCGGATCAATTAACAACAGAAGTACCGATCAGTGAGACTTCAACAAGTGAGCCACCTACAATAGAGACCTTGACAACCAAGATCCCTTCAACAAAAGTACCAACAACCGAGGCGCCAACGACGGAAGTCCCAGTAGCTACGATTCAGTCTCAGTATCAGCAAGAAGAACAGCAAAACGATCAGCAACCACTGGATACGACAGCTCCTCTAGCTACGACACAGGCGTCGACTGACCCAGTGAATCCAACATCACTTTCCGTTCATCCTGCCGAGACACCATGTGCTACGACGACTGCAAATAAGCAAACAGCACTTCAGGCTTCAACTGAGTCCGATCTCATGACCATCGCCTCCGTCAGCATCTCAGCCGCGGCAGTGATCGCCATTATCATCGCTGTAGGCACCATCGTGGTCGTGACGATTGCAATCTTTCGAGCTCAAAGACACAGCATCCAGCCACCAATTGCCGCCCCTGACAATCGCGTATTCGACCACAGTATTGTGCTCACCCCGTCCGATTTCTAAAGCTTTACAATATGTCATACAGTAGCTTTATCCACTTTAAACTACTCATCGTTACAAGCATTCCATACTAGATTACAACACCGCAGAACGTATTAATAGTCTGTACGATATGTAAACCAAATTATCTTGCCTTAACTATCCACTAAAAATATAAAACGTGAACGGAACCAGAGCGCGATGGTAAGTTAATTAGTGAGCATCTGATGGCCCTCTTCATCCAAAACAGTCCAAAGCGGATAAGAACCTCGAGACGAATGCGTTAAAATATCTTGTATCTCCTCGCATTGCACAACCGATTCTTCTTTCAGCCCAAGCCATCGCTTCATCTCGATGGTGCGACTTCTTCGTGTCGTGTCCATTGTAGTGGCGGTGGCAGCCACGATCTGTACCCCAGTCGAGGCAACCAATCTTCGCGGCAGTGCCAATGTCCCCAAGTACAACTGCAGCGCCCCGCCGTCGATCTACCAAGGCTCCGTGAAGTTCTTAAGCACAAATCCAGGCTCGACGGCAACGTATTCGTGCATGAAAGGCACGAACATCAAGGGATCCGGAACACTTCGGTGCACAAACCAAGGCATTTGGTCACCGCAACCGCCTGAGTGTCGTGTCACGTACCTGGCGTCAAGGGACAACACCTTCAGGAACCACGACACTGGGTATGCACTGTACTCCGGCTAAGATACTGAGCGTTGGCCGGCATAATAAAATCTTCCTAAAATGAATATCCTTATGTTATGATAGTTTTGTTTCTCTCATATCATCAATTGACCTTTGATACATAGATTGGCATAGCATTCCTTACACGGTCTTCTTGCTGTTCGCGGTCTTCTTGATAGGCACAAAGGTAAGCAGCAAATAGCAGACCACAAGACCGACGTGCCCAGCGAAGCGCATGGAGCGGAAACCTGCCACTGCATCTTCCCAGGACAGCACTACGAATGACACGGCCAGATAGTTGACAACCATCGCCGTACAGATCATGCCGACGAGGTCGTAGAGCGGCTTGATCGGGCTGTCCACAACGTAGGGGCGCACATGACGTCGAGCCAAGCGGTTCACCGACGTCGCAAGCGGCACCGTGAGGAAGAACAGATAGTATCCAGGGTAAAATCCGTGCCACAGAGCCGACACGGAGTACGTAGCCAACAGCGAGTTACCCGTGCGTGTATACACGTAGCGTTCCAGCCAGTTCTGGGTGCCTTTGTTCCACGCACGTGAGATCTCACGGACATTGGCACCGAGTTCGAAGCCCAAGATGTCCACATTACTGACGCCATCCCAGCCTTTGGGGTTGTTCTGCGCGTCGAATCCTTCGAACCCTGTGCCGGTCAGCACGGTCGCTCCCTCCGCCAGCTTCCACGCCACGTAATACTTGGCACGAGTCAAGAACAACGCGACAAATAGACGTCCCCATTTCACTAGCATGGACTGATTCTCGTCGCTCAGAATCTGATTCAAGTCCGCCAGCGCTCCGAACTGAACTAAGAGTCCCATAAGTCCAAGACCCAGAAATAACTTGGAAAACGCCGCTCGAGCAGGGGACACATTACGTCGGACACCGTTATTGTCCACGAACCGGGTCTGATGGATAGCGTCGCTGTATTCTTTGTATTCGAATGCCGGACCGGCCAGGAACGTCGTGAAGCAGTAGACGAAGCCCAGAAACTCCAACAGCGACGGTATCTTTGGGATTGCCAGCTGCTTACGCGACTGCTTGACTCTCTTGGTGTGCTCGGAGTCACCGTCCTGCACTGTTGTGGCACTGAGAACTACACCGTCGTGGTAGTTGAAGGCGAAGCTCGTGAGCTTGATAAGCAGCAGCATCTGACTAGCTGTTGAGTCCATACTCCAGCCCATATAGTTGACTCGCATGCGGTGGATATGCAGTGCCGCTACGAACAACATATTGCCGAGAAACACCACAAATGGTGCGTGCTTGTGCGGCAGTACACACACCATTGCGTACGTGACCAGCGAGGACAGTAGCGAGTGTAGCCATCCTGTTCCATAGACGAACTGCGCGATACTCACACCAGCGCAAATGTGCAGCCAGTGCTTGGCCGTGACCGACGGCAGCTTGCGAACGACAATTGCCAATGGGTAGACGGCCAACAGACATGCGACGCAGCGTAGTTGGTCTACCGGAACCCCCACGGCCTCCGAAATCTGCGTGAGCTGCTGGTTTAACATGGTGAATCGTAGCGGAGTGGCTGCATCGCTCAGCGCCGAGAGGACCTGAGAAGCCATGAATGCCAAATGGGAGGCAGAAGCAGGAATGGGAGGCTGCGTGGCGAAGATGGCAACTACGCAGCAGACGTTGATGTCATGTGCGACGTGTGTTCGATGACGCTGTTGGTTGATACGGTTATGGAGGTAAAAGTCTATTGGTCTGTAATGTAATGGTACAATCAATATGAATTTTTGTTTGAAAGGATTTAGATCATACAGGTTTGAGGGGCCACTATTTGAGGCGACCCGCGTCACTCATGTTGAGGAGCAGCTACTCGCACTGGTTGACTGGCTCGCAGCGCGCTATTTCTCGAGAAAATAGTCCATCTTACGAGTTGGCACGCATTCATGCAAACTTGAAGCCCTTGCGTTGCTGCAGTTTCGGTGATCTACACAATTGCGGTGGTGAAGGAGCCACGGCATACCAACAGCTTTTTGGTTGGCGACACAGGATGCTGTTGCAAGGCATAATCCACACAGAGAAGATGACAGCCAGATCCTGGAACCCTCGTATTGAGCGCATGTCACTTTGAAAACCGCCGCGGCATACCAGGTACTTCCGGCGATCCCGCCATTTAATTTACGTGTTCTGCCGAGATGTGATGACGTAGGTCTGGCAGCGAATTATGTAACCTGTATACTGTATACAGTAGGGTATTGACTTATCTTCGTTGCCGAAGACAAGACAAATCATTCATGCAACATTCATGCAACATTAGTGCAACCTGTGTGTAACAGCAGTGCGAAGATCATGTAGTTGCCAAAAGTAACCGAAACAGAAGAAGTGCAAACATGGAGGGTGCTGCCAGTGCTGATATCGACATGATAGTTGACCTGATGGAGAGCGAGCTCGGCCCATCGTCCAAGAAATAAGATGTCTCGGCCAGGGTAAAATTTAACACGTTTCTAAGAAAGCATGTAGGTAAAACTTTAACTTTGGAGAGGCTAAATACCGCAGACGTGACGATAGATGTTTGGAAAGCTTCTGTCGTTCTTATTTAAGAACCCAGACATTCATTGGCAACCCTCCATGAACTATCTGAGCTCCATAAAGCGACAGCTTGAAGAAACAACGGCTACAGACTTAATTCGCTCAGACCCCGACTGGTATCGGCGGTGTAGGCGACACCTACAGAAACAGTACCTCATGGTATCGATTTCGACTGGCAAAAAACTTAAGGAACAAGCGCCACCGATGACAATGGACGATTTGCGCTCCATTTCTACCATACTATTTCTTCAAAACGAGAAGAAAGCCCTCCTGGATCGAGCCTTTTTCAGCAAGCAATGGCTTGCAATTGGCCGGAGTTCTGATATTGGCATGATTCATTTTTCAGACTTGCATTGGCACGGAAGTTTTTCCTGGTTGACGTGACTCGGTACGTATTTGCATTGTTTCGCTTTGAGTTTCGCTAACAACGACATTAACTGATTTATAAAACAGCATTAAAGCTCAACAGCAGCAGAGTATCTCAATTGTCTGCTCTCTGATATGCTGGAGTGTTGACCCTTTTCATGCACTAGCGTCACAGTTAGTTGGGGATCCTTATAATGCCTCACCGAGGGTATTTCGTAAGTCACAGAAACTTATACGGACGCTCACGTAGCAGCATACATCAATTGCTTGTTGACGTCTTTGTATGAGCATGACAAACAATCTAGACTCACAAAAAATCTACAGTCTCACTCGGCCCGATGTGGAGGCGCAGCATTTGCCAGTTCAAACACGATTGTTAATCTGTCCGACTTTGCGCACCGTGGACTGTGGTCGATGGACGGTTTTGCGACGCTGCTCGAGTATATCTCGCCCACATCGGCGAGCTGTCGAAATGTTCCTAAAGCTCTTGGTGGATGGTCTGACACGAAGCAGGCTGGACACCCACCAACGCTATCCTGTTTCGACAAAGTACCCCATCAGACAATTAGCAGAGTTAGCAAATTTGCGCAATATCTCCGTCTTCTGCACTTCGTGAAAGTGGGCCCAAAGGGATTTGCTGATTGTTTAACCGCCACGCTACTCATGTACTACCGGGATACGCTTGCAGTTGCCCCCCCAACACATCTTGCACCAGGAGCTTCAGCGTGTCCACGCAACGCTACCACATCTTCTTCCCTGCCAAGAGGAGCTACTCAACTGGGGAACCATAATTCGACAGCGGTTTGTAATAATTAATATCCTGACACTACCAATCCAACAAGTAAAAAACGTTTTATCACCAGATGAACAAGCAGAACAATTTGTTGGGATTCATACCTTTAAGGACACGATCGAGCGTATTCTCACTGGGTATCAGCAATTAGTGGCTTCGAACGAGGAACTAAAGAGCATGATGTACCGAATTCTAGACCGTGTTAAGCGCCCCCCGTCGATATGCAATGCATGCAGTGCACGCGGTTCGAGCAACCCCTCAGAACACAACACCTGTAGCCCCCTAGAACACAATGCCAGCACTGCGGTAGCGTCATCACTCTCGTTGCGGCTTCCAGTGATCGGCCAGACCTGGCCGAAGAACCTAACGTCCTTAAAAGGCAGAACTCTCTCGGATTTCTTGGTCCAGTATATGATGGAGGGTCTTGGTTCGCTGCCAAAGACACCGGGGAGCCGCGATCAACAAGACTGTTTACGTGCACTACAAATTATAGCTTATGTGGCTGATCTCACCAGTATTCCGCCAATGCCAGTCACAAGAAGCACTGAGAACCGAATGGACTGCTTCACTTAAAGATATGGCAAGGAGGTGTGAGGTGGTGTTAGACGGTTTTACCGCAGCCCCGTCAGGAGTGTAACGCAAGCGTCGCAGATCTTGTAAACTTACTGGCATCGTCAAGGCGTGGAGCGAGCTGAACGAGCAACAGCGAGCAGCATTTCGATTGCTACCGAGGATTCGTTTTTCTTCGACATCTGCAGGTCCGGCTTCGTGATAGTCTTAATTGCAAGCTAAACGACAATAACAATTTTCAAAACTCAAATGTGCTCTCCTTACCTCTGAATTAAAATAAGGTTGATGACATCACGCACACTACATACCGATTGCAAAGCACATATTCCGCAAAAATTCCTTGAGAACCGTCCAACCTTCACGAGCAAGTGTTCACACACACTGCCCCACAGTCCACCAGCACGCAGCCATCTTCACAGTCCACCTGCAATGTGGTGAAGCGCCGTAAAGTTTTGGCAGCTTGGACTGGGTGATGAATATTGACTCAATCTGACCAGGCGGGTTCGGGGTGAAGCTGGAGCGACCTCGTCCCAGAGAAGGATGCGATCGGATGGCCACTAGCTAGATCGGATCGTCACCGCGGGGATCGGATCGGCTCGGGACGGGAGATCGGATATACAATCCTCCTGAGAACGCCCTGGAATCATCGTGTACAGGTCAGCTGATTTGTACCCAAGTTCGGTAAAGTACGGTTGGACCTTGAAGTACCGGATCGGTAATCATAGGATACGCAAGGTAGTGGGTCTGAAGGAATTAAGTAATAACAGAGTATTTTTTGCCTTTTCAACAACGAGTACCTTGGACTTCGATACTGTAGCGGGAATTTGCAGTGGCCCATACAGTAATCAAGTTAAAACTACCAAGTACACGTGTCGATCGCCGGAGTTAGCAGCTTGGCTGGCCCGACTGTTGTCGCTCTCGCCCTCAACTCCCCCGCTATAGGAAGCGGTCAAGCCTCGCAAGAAAAGATCTATCTACCCTACGTAAAGGAACCCCACACCCCAAGTCGATCAAGATTGACGACCTACCTGGCGCGTAGCCTAAAGAGTTCCACGCTACGCCACCCCCCACCGTCCTGCTCCTTGCCAAGGCGGAACCAACCGCGGGCCAAGCTTCCCTTCAAGTCCACCAGAGGAGTGTAACTAGCCCCGCCGACGGGTACACAAGGTGAGCCCTCAGCAACCCCACGGTTATCGGAGTACCCCCTCCGTTAGTCGGCAGTCTCGTGCACTGTGTGTGAGATCGGATCGCAACGCGATTTTGCGATACCCACTCCACCACAGCAAACCACCATTCACGAACGACCGCCACTCAATTCCCCAGCACGGAGTCAAATAGGCCGCCACGCAATCCGCCACACAATCCACAATGCCGTTCACCAGCAGAGCAGTCCACCACTCAACCCGCCGAACAGTCCGCCAGCACACCGCCAAACAGGCCTCCACTCAGTCCAACACCACGCCTCCATTCACGGTCGCCACTCAGTCCGACACGACACCACCATTCACTGGTCACTAAGTTCAGCAGCACACCGCCAAACAGGCCGCCACATAGTCTGACATCCAGACCACCAAACAGGCCACCAGCGCGCCATCATACAGCCCGCCAGCACACCGCCAACTCAGTCCACCAGCACGCCGCCATACGCGTGTGGTGAAGTGGATTCTGAGAAAGGAGAGAGAAGGATGGATCGTGACCTGATGGACAATATTGGACCCAGTCGTTTCTCCGAAGAGAGACCACTGGAGATCCGGTGGGACAGAAGATACGATCTCCGATCAGACACCAAAGGCCAAGTGGCGTACCTCCCCGACGGACATCATGCGGGTGCGGTGCCAGATCCGCAGTAGCGTAATGCCAGAGGCCCAATGAAGAAGATCGAATCTGGGTCCAAACGGTAAGGCGATTTGGATCCAGGCGGACGACGATCTGGATCCCGACATGACGATCGAGGACGATCTCAAGATCTACGATAAGATGATGGCGAACCCACGTTGAAGAAGGTACCCCGATATGGGTATGAGTGCAAAGGGTGTAAAGGCGGTGATACGTGGTCGTCTGGCAGGTAGGAGGATAGCGACTTAGGATGGGACCATACTTAACCATAAATCAGAGTCGAATTTGCATTGGAAACAACAAGTGCTCCGCGCCCCGCAAAGAAGAGGAACTACATTAGCCGCGCGCCGTGTTAGCAAGTTTAGGGATAAGTGTCCAAGTGTTGGTTATTAATATCTGGTAATATATATACCGGATCGAGCCACCTAGTGATCTACCCTCAAGTGCGGATCCCAGATCGACCGGAGCTCATTGCTTATCCGGGATATCCTTCGATTTTCAACTACCCCCAAGACCCCGCTATAGGAAGCGGCAAGCAAGTGTAAAGGAAGACCGTAAAGACAAACACACCCCATCAAGGCACCCCCCCCCCCTCCAGCCGGATCCAGATCCAGGCCGCCAGATCCAAGCTCGAGTAATCGCTTAGGATCTGGACCTTATCGATAGCAGAGCGAAGAGTTTCCGCGCTGCTCCACCCCATCCCCAACGTCTCGCCAAGACGTTCAAACCTTCACCACTTGGACCTTCACGAAGTCACCAGAGGAGCAAGATCCAGCCCTACCGTCGGGTACACAAGGTGAGCAAAGTTCAGCACAAGATCACGGATCATCAGGGGACCCCTTCCGTTCGGTGTCCGGGTTAAGTGGATGTTGGATCTAGCAGTCTCGCAAGATTTTGCTGATCCCGCTACACCACAATGGTGCGCGTGCCCGGATCTTCTGGTGACTCGGGATTTCACCATGAGGCTCAAGAAGAAGTTCAAGTGAAGATTGAACCTGGGGATCAAGCGTCATCGGAGATTGGATCGACGACGACGCCGCTGAATGAAACTAGATCCACGGATCGACAGAGTACTGGGAGGAACTCAGTCGACGGAAGAGGTACAGATCCGGATCCGGATCTGGAGGAGAAACCTCTTAATCCTCCCCAAGCCCCCTCGGGGACTCCTGCGGATCTTGACGCAAGTCGAGATTCGCAATACAAAGACTCCAAAGGGAACCCTAAGGCGCAGCCTGAGCTACCTGCAGCCCAGCATCCGCAAGTTCAAAAGTCGGCAGCAAAGAAGAAGAAGTCAAAGGCTACTCGGGAGAAGCTGAAGGCACCTGAGTCAGATGGCGAAGATCCAGAGACTTCTGCCAGCCCGTGGACCGACGACGCCCTGGAGATCATGTATTACCAGAAGGAACTGAGAGAGTTTCTACAACTGGATCCGGTGATGTCGATTCTGAAGCTGAAGCAAATTGGCGGACATCGTGGACCGGTAATGGCTCCACCCGCCACGTCGGACAAACTCGTTGCGGTGAAGAACTTGCTTCGCGTACTGAAGGACGCCGGCCTCACCACCGGCGCATTCGATGCCGATGACATATTCGACCCGAACCTGATAGTGATCCAGACATCGCTCGGACCTTGATCGACAAGCTGCGGATCGTGGTAGGCGATGTGCCTCCTGCTCAAGATCAGTCGGGATCGCCAGCGATCAGTGCCGGTGAGTCGTCACACTACACATCAGCAGCCGAACTGGGATCGGACAGCTCCTCTGAGCCGCGCCGCATGTCACTGGGACCGTCGGACATCGCTATGCTGGAAGCCAGGACGAAGTCAGCACATCGAGATCCACCACGATCTCCGCGGCAGAAGCAGGCTCCACGATCTACGGATCAAACAGTTACTACCACGGCCAACCAAAGAATCGAGCGGCAGGATGGAATCGTACTTCCAAGCCGTTATGAGCCGATTCTTGCGCGAGAAGCAGATATTGCCAGCCTCGTCGAGATCGGTGGTGGCTGGAAACGTGGGATCGCAAGATGTGGAGATGGAGTCGGTGGGATCGACAGATCATAAGTCCTCCAACTGAGAGTACGATCCGGACGACATTGACTTTCCGACCTCTAAAGCGACTGCGCGCACTGCGGTAACCTCCACTGCGGTTGGGTCTACGGGATCATCCATGATCCAGAGAGTTCGGATCTCTGCGATCTCGGACCTGAAGGAGTTCACTAGCAACTACCAAGACAAAGATCGCGCCCGAGCCTGGATTAGCAAAGTGAAGTCAGCGTTCCTGCGAGATCAAGCCTCGGACGAAGAGAAGTGTCTTACCTTCGCGGATCTGTTGGCTGGGTCGGCGAAGAACTGGTACCGCCAACTTGGCCGATCTACTCGAAACAAATGGAGCGACCTGCACCGAAGCTTCCAGATCCAGTACTGTGGATTCGATAACTCGCTGGCGCGGCAGTACTATCACGCGCGTAAGCGATTGGATGAGTCCCCGCTGGAGTACCTGTATCGCGTCAATGTGGCGGCCCTGCGTGCGAAGTTGAAGGTCAAGGACGGCGGATCGAAGGAACGCAAAGAGCATGTCGAACACTTCATTGAAACGCTGTGCGATCAAGAGTTGGCGGATCGGCTAACCCTGTTGCGATTGGCTGATGCAGACGATCTCGAAGAAGTGTTGCGAGCGCTGGATCAGGCCAAGGCTCGCCAGAAGAAGTCGGAGTTCGGGAGCAAGTACCGGCAGAAGACGTCGAGCGCCCCAGCTGCGACGGTCCAGGCGAAACAAGTCCGCGCGATCCAGACACAAGTGTCGGATTCGGAATCCGATTCTGGATCGGACGAATACAGCTCGGATGAGGACTATCGCCGCCGGATCTACTTGGCTGCGAACGAAGATCCAACATCGACGACGGTGAGAGAGACCCAGAGCACTCGCGATCCAAGCCAGTCAACTCGAGAGGGACTAGATCAGCAACCTCGCGATCAGTGAACACGTTTCCAGTCGGAACAACCAAGCCGCGATCGGTGCACCTACTGCGGATCGCGCCGCCACACGGAGACCGACTGCTGGAAGCGCATGATCTGAGAGAAGTGTGGCAAGAAGGGTCACCCAGAGGATCACTGTTTCTTGGTGTGGCGCGGCTGCGGTGAGCTGCACGATCTCGGAAAATGCCCGATGGAGGAGTTCTACAACCAGATCCGGAAGTGGTTCGATCCTCACAAGCACGGCGGTCTCCTACCTGAGATCGCTGAGAAGATGTTAAACTAGGACGCTCGCCGGGTTTGAATTCGGTACGAGCCGAGTGTTCTAGATATTGCATCTATGCATTTGTGAACAAGACATCGGTAGATCAAGTTAGCAACCAACCAGATCTATCCGGTAATACATGTGATCTGCACGGGAAACCTACCGTCAGGATTTCGAGTCTGTATCAAGCCGACAACTTTGACCGATCGGCGACGTCTGTGCCCTTAGATCTCCGTCACGGAGAAGCGAGGGGATTCTGGACGCAGCGAGATCGAGAGCAGTGGTTCAAGCCTGCTGAAGGCGAGGTCCTGTCGAAGCCGAGCCAGATCGCCGAGGTTAGACGATCAGGAATGGTGGGCGAAGCGGATCTCCTACCGGTTGAGTCGCGTGGGTACTGGAAGTACCATGCCCCTGGGAAGTGGTTCCGCCAGCTAAAGTTGCTGTCAAAATCAACAATGAGAAAGCGACCATGCTTCTGAATATTGGCGCCGAAGTGTCCATCTTGGACACTGCCTTTGACCGTAAGGTGGGGTGCTACACAGACGGAAGTCAGATCCAAGATTGCGTTGGAATTGGCGATAATGTGTACACGACGAATGGAAGAACTCGGATCAAGATCACGTAGGCTGGAAATCTGGTATATTGCTTCGATATCTGGGCAGGCGATCTGTCTGGCCAGGTGGCGATCCTGGGCATGGACTTCATGGTCCCCGCTGGCGTACGCTTGGATCTCGCGAATGGCACGATGTGCTTCCCCGAAGAGATGCGGATCCATTTGAGTGGCTGACGGCCGCTGTACATGATCGGAGAGTTGGCGTGGATCGAAGTCGGTAAGTCGTGGGAGATTCTGCGCCGCCTGAAGCTGCCAGATCACAAGAAGCTGTGGGTTACCCGCGGCGATCGGTTAGTTCCGACGGTAGTCCAAGGTCCAGGCAAGATCCGCTATCTCCAGATCACCAACATCACCAACAAACGGATCCTAAGGCAGGACAACGAACGCGTCGGGATGTGGCTGGCTCAGGATCGAGTGTCGCGCCTTCCGGGATACGTATCGGTAGGATCCAGGCGGTATTTGGAGCTGCAGAACCTGGCATATCAGGCCACCACTGACGCGCGATCTGAGGTATCGGAACCGGATTTAGACGAGTGGACAGGTCCCTTGGTGGATCACCCGGAGTACCCGACGCCACGAGGAATACTGCGGCGAGGACAAGCGGCGTGGATCCAGCGCGCGATGAGGGGATCGCTGTCGCCGAAGTGCCAGCCTGGAAGTCTGCCGTCTGACCCAAGTGTCGCGCTGAACGACCCGCCGTCGGAGCCGGATAGTACCACGGTACAGGTGTCGTCAGGGGTGATGGGCAGTGCGACAGTGCGGGATGCGACGGGCCGATCTTCAACCACCCACGATCTCCGTGGGTTGAAAGCTTATCCTGGCTCCAAGGAAGTCGGCGACGTCGGGCCAAGCAAAAGCGATGTTAACAACGAGATCCAGGAGGCCAAGAGATGCCGAAGCACCGCGGGATTCGAAGCTGGAAGCGGTGCAGGTGTCAGACACCACGGATCCAGATGATGCGACAGGGGGCGTGGCGCCAAAAACATTGGGCCATGTCTCAGCAGAAACGGGGCAGGTGCCGGGATGTCAACCGGATTCATCAGATCTGGGTCACAGACAGGCGCCTGGCGCGGATCGTCATAGTGAAACCCAGTCGATCTCGCCGGATCCAAGTCCGGCGACAGGAGCTAGTGCTGTTGAAGATGAGCAAGTCTGTTTCCACGAAGGTGGTGAGCTATTTGAGGAGGATGTTCAAGCGGAGATGGCCGTTCTACCGGAAGTTGTGCTGACGACTGACGAAGTTACTGTCGAAGATCTCAACGTCGGTGATCCGACCTTCGTCTTCAACACTAAAGGTGGAGAGGAACGCCTGCGGCGGTTGATCTGGCGGTGCGAACACCTGCTTATACGCAAAGGCAACGCGCTGCCGTCGGCAGCCAGAGGCGTCAAGTGCGACATCGATGTCAGGGGCGCGAAGCCGACCGCTCAGCGTGTGAGGAAGGTTGCTCCGCGATTCAGGGAAAAGCTGGCAGCGCTCATCAAGGGAGTACAGGCGGCCAAGATCATCAAGCACTCGAGATCCCCATGGACATCTCCGATCGTTGTGATCATTAAGAAAAATGGCGAGGACATCAGGCTGTGTATTGATTACCGGCTGGTTTATAGCCTGACGAAGCTGATGATCTACCCGATGCCTTTGACCAACGAGCTGCTAGAAGATCTCGACAAGGCGCTGTGGTATTGCTCGCTAGATGTGGCCAGCGGATTCTGGGTGGTGGTGATGACGGACCGAGCTCGTGCGATCTCGGCGTTCATCACGCCCTTCGGCCTTTTCGAGTGGAACCGCATGCCGTTTGGACTCAAGAACGCACCGCACATCTACCAACGATTGATCGACAACGCGCTGTATGGATTCACCCGGATTCCACGATCCGAATGCAAAGATCAGCTAGATCTCTTCGAAGGAGGAGGCGAATCGGGCGATCCGGATAAGCCATCGGTACTGGGAAGGAGATCGTACATCGACGACAATCCTCATCACAGCAGAGTCATGGGATCAGCTATGCGAACGCGTCGGTAAGCTGTTGGATGCGTGCGACGAGTGGAATCTCTCGATCAGCGTGGTTGAGAGCTACTGGGGAATGCGGAAGGTGGACTACCTCGGTCATCGAGTGTCGATCGATGGCCCGGAGGCGAACCCGAAAAAATCTCGCCGCGCTCGTGGATATGTCGTTTCCAGGATCGTTGCGTGCGATGCATTCATTCTTGGGCAGTTGGGATTATTATAGCCGCTTCATTGAGAACTACGCGATCTATGCTGCGGTTCTGTATGAGTTGCGCGAGGTGAACTTCGCGGCGATCGTCAAGCCAGGTCAGCTGGCGCGAATCGAGCAGTTGGCTGGAGAGCAAGCCCAAGACCTCGTAGATCCAGCAGCAGTGAATCCACGCACCAAGGGCGACGACCCCGCGAGCCAGGATCCTGAAGCCGTGGATCTCGAAAGGACGACGGATCGGGAAAGTCGACTCGTGAACCAAGCGAAGTGGAACCCCGGTGGATTCGTGCGTATCGTGCCTTTACAGCTCTGAAGCCAACGATTGCATCGACCCCGATCTTGAAGCACTTTGATCCGGATCGACAGCTAGTAATGATTGTGTATGCGAGTGAATGGGCGATCGCCGCAGCGCTGATGGAAGAATATGATGGAGTCTATTGCCCGATGACGTTTGCTAGTAGGACGCTGAAGTCTAACGAGCTGAACTACGGCGTGGTGGAAAAAGAGGTGTTAGCCTTGTTGCGGATCTTAGATCTCAACTACAACATCCTAGTCGGGCGAGATATCCAGATCCTGACTCGGCACTCTTCATTAGCGTGGCTGTTCAGATCGCCGGAACTGCAAGGAAGGTTGGGACAATGGGCCGCTCTTCTGTCGCCGTGGACGTTGGAGATCGAGAGGTGTACCAAATGTGAAGACGAGATCCTGGGGGCGATGCAGTATCACGCCAAGATCCGAAATCGACGAAGCGCAGATCGCGATCGCTCCCCAGAAGGAACCGCGTCGCAAGGTCCAGATGCCCATACCGACCGTGCGAGCTGATGAATAGCTTCTGGTTGCTAGCTTCGATGGATCGGCAAGAGTGAAGCGAGGTGGAGCCGCCTACAGCGCGATCGTATGGCGATTACCGGAGTGGACAGTGACACGAGCCGAATCGCGATATGCCGACGGACTAACCGTGAATGAAGCAGGGTATCATGGACTGATGCTGTGTCTAGACCTGCTTGAAGGTATGGATCGATAGCGACTGGTGATCTGCGGAGACTCGAATCTGGTGGTACGACAAGTGCGAGGCGAGATCGACTGCAAGGCTCCGGCGTTGACGTTGCTGAGGCAAAAGGTGTTGGACAACTTGCGAGTCTGGCTAGATCACGAGTTGGTACATGTAAAACGTGATTGGAATAGCAGCGCGGACAAACTTGCGAGTGAGGCGCTCCAGCGACAAGCCGGGATCGAAATCGTAGAAGAATCAAATCGGCAGGATCTAATTACGCTGAATCGTTTGGAGAAAATCCTAGTGGTGAGATCGGAAGATGAGGCTGCTCAGATCACGCCGGTTATGACCAGATCGAGACAGAGGACGAGGTGGAACCCCACCGTTTTGCTAGAGGAAGTAGTAAAATCACTCCGGAACGAACGGATCCGCCAAGCGCAAGACGAGGAGGCGTGGAGCTCAGGTCTTAAAAAGTGTCTGGGTGGTGAGCTCGGTGGACTTTCGCAAGACGAAGCTAGATCGCATGGCAAAGAGGCAGATAACTATGAGTTGGATCCGGACGATCAGCTTTATTATTGCCCACTGACCAGGCGGACCGACGAAGAGCGCGATGGTACGATGCGGCTAGTAGTCCCAGTGACTTTGCAAGAAGATGTCTTACACCACAACCATGTGAGTCTGGAAGGTGGCCATCAAGGGATCGGCCGAACCTACCAACGGATCCGAGATCACTTTCACTGGAGAGGTTTGTACAAGAGTGTACAGCGCTATGTGGGCGAATGGGTAGACTGCGAGACAGGTAAGGGTCGGCCGATGATCCAAGGAGAGTCGCCAGAAAACATTCAGGCCACATACCCGTTCCAGATCCTGGCTATGGATCACATTCCGTCTCTGCCGAAATTGTACAAAGGTAACACAGAGCTGTTGATCTGGGTGGAACTCTTCTCGGGATACGTGATCGCGAAAGCGAGTTCATCGAGAACGGCCAAGATCATTGCTGAATCGTACGAGAAGTGTGTGTTCAGGCGGTTCGGTGCTAGCGAGGCGATCCGTCACGATCGCGAGCCTGGATTTATGTCCGACTTCTTCAGGGCATTCAACAAGATCCTGTGGCAACGACAACGGGCTACGATGGCTTATCGACCTCATGCGAACGGAACAGCAGAACGCATGGTACAGACGATCACGCGAGCTCTGAAGATGTATGTACAAGATCCAGACCAGCGGAAGTACGCCGAGAGGCTCACTTTTGCGATCAAAACGGCCCGCGATCGGATCCGCGGGGAAACTCCTTTCTACTTGGTATATGGGTGGGATCCACGATCCACGCTCGAAGCTACAATCCCGATGGGAAGTACCAGGAGGCGAGATCGCTATCCACGTCGCTGGAGATTTCGGATTCAGAAGTATTATCGGCGTGCTCAAGAACAAATGAATGACCTATTGCGAGAAGCGATCTCAGAACGTACCGAACAGCATAACGATGTGGTTTGACCTCATCAGATCGACGTTGGATCTCGCGTATGGCTCTACCTGGATCGCGTTAAGAAGGGATACGCCTGCAAATTGGCACATCTCTGGCATGGCCCGTTTCGTGTGATCGAAAAGTTTGACGAACATGCTTTGAAGATCGAAACGTCAGGTACAGGCTATCACGTGTTCCCGGTGGTGCATGTCTCTAAGCTACAGTTGGTCAAGGAGTTTCCTGATCGCCCGAGGTCACAGTTGGCTGCGCAAATCACCGGTCGGTTGGACTTTGATGAGAGTCTACAACCAGAGGATAGCTCGATCTAGGATCTAAGGGATGACGAGTACGAAGTCAAACGGATCTCGGATATGCGAACCGGGAAGAAGTCGCGATATGGTCGAATCTACCGAGAGTTCCTAGTGCACTGGCAAGGATATGATGAACCCACTTGGGTGAACGAGTCAGATCTCAATTGTGGCGCCCTGTTGCACGAGTTCTTACGGGATCACGAGAACCGGAATCGGTTTAACGTGATGCAGTCCCACGAGTAGTGGACTGCGATCCGCTAGCTTAAGAGTGGCTGAGTTGGTGGAGATGAGTTGAAGGATCTACATGAAGGATGTAGATCGGTTTATTGGGTTGCGTGTTTACGTGTGGAGAATTTCACGATGAAGAATGGTGGTAGTAAGGACTCATGAACTGCGGATTTCTGTAAATGTGGCGATCCAGACCGTGACTCTACGAAACGCGTGTACTTGAAACGGAAGCGATGGAGATCGAAGCAGGCATATATTGATCGAATCGAGAGGATACTTGTGACTACAACCATGGCACGAGATGTGGCATCGTCAAGGTGTGTTGGACGCGCGAACGCCGAAGTATTTGTCGACAAGACGCGAGATCCGGCGTGCAGGGTGATCTCCAGGCGAAACCCGGAAGTGGTTGCGCCATGGATCGACAGCATCACAGTCGCGCAAAGCCTCAACCAGATTGGTGGGCTCACGGCCGTGAAGCTGAGGATCAGCTAAGTTGGCACGACGGGCTTTGATCCCTGGGTACCAGACGACATCGTCGGTCTTTTTCGGAAAGTGCATGAAGAACGGATCCAGTAGCAGATCCAGATCGCACCAACCCTCTCGCATCGCTATGATGAAGAGCCGTAGGATCCCTTTCCATTTGCTGCCAGCGTGCGATCGACGATTGCTGCGTTTCTTTCGGTACTCTGCCAGCCACGGATCTCGCTTGCACATATCCTTGGTGATCGGAAACGAGTGTGTGGACTCCCAATAGGTCAACAACGCTGCTCTCGTAGCTTTGGTACCGACCGATCACTAGTTCGAGCCGCCCGTCAGTGTCGATTCCGAAGCTGATGCATAGATCCACCCCTCCAAGATGTCCCAAGGCGTCTCGTCCATCAGAGTCTTGACGTTACCCTCGGTAACCAAACTTTCCAGATACTCGTTCGCCGCAGGCCGGGGCCCGTTAGTGCGGACTGGGAAGATCAACTCGGGACGAAATGGCAGCGCCGGGAACAGCAGGTCCACAGTGAGCTTGGCGATCGTGACGTCGACCAGCAAAGCCATGAGCCACGGATTGATCTCGGCTATTGACATGTGCCGAGAGCGGGTACGGCCTAGAATGCACTGAGAGATCGGGGCGAATGGCGCTATTGGTGTCATGGGGCCACTCGGGTAAGTATTGCTCGCGCCACCAGTTCCACCGATGCTACCTAGTCGAGAGCGATGTGGGGAGCGCGGAGATCCCGACGTTAGATCGATGGGAGCCGGATCTGGATCACCACCATTGTCTGGATCCTCTGGGTCGCTCGGGCCGGATTCCGACGCAGTCTTATTGCGGCGCGGAGTGGCGTGCTGTCGGCGGCGCTCTTCGGATCGAGATTGGGAAAGCGTTTGCAGTGTCTGTTCTTCCAGTACGAAGTTAGCCATCTCGGCCGACTCTTCATTCTCCTCCTCATCCTCGGCGTTAGGCTTGGCTGCTTGGCTTTTGCCTTTCCTGGTTGGAGTACGGGCTGTACTCGCGTCTGGAGTCGTACAGGACGCTGGCTTGGGCTTATGCAAGAACTTAGGCGGCGAGGGAGGACGAAGTGTCGAGGGAGGATTACTAGCTTAGGGCGATGGTGGGACCTCGCCATCCTCACCCATGTCGAAATCAGGATCATAGTTATCGTCAAAAGAAAGGGGGCGAGAGATCCGCTTGTTGGGACGGGAGGCAGAAGATTCTGGAGGCGGGGACTTGCTTCGAGGATGCTTAGAAGAGCCGGGTGGCGACGCAGGCGTGAGATCGTGCGCTGCCGACTGCTGTGGAGCGGCCGCTGCGATCGGCGCCAGCTCCCCCCCCCCCCCCCCAGCAGTTCGCTGCCCGGAGATCGGCGCCCCATTCTTTTTCGCAACCTTCCGATCCAGCGCCTTCGAGATCTGGGGGATCATCCCGTTCCGGATCGGCTACAGAAGCGAGTCGAGCTAACGCGGAATCGTGCTCTCGGCGGAGGTCGTCTCGTTCATGCTCGATTTTCTGAAGATCGGATCGCAGTACCCGAAACTGACCTTCGATCTCGGCCACTTGATGCTTGAGTCTTGCGACGGCTTGACGGGTGGAGCCCAGTTTGGCACCTGTCAACACAGGGAAGGATCAACAACTAGACACCGGACACGAAAAAATAGATTGGCACTTACGCAAGTCGGAGCTCTGAGCTTTCTCGAGATCGGCGTCCCGGAGAGCATCATCTCGTTCTCGGATCATGCGATCGAGATCGGCCTGGATGGCATCACTGCGTTTGCGAGTATTCCGCAGATCGGTAAGCGTCTGGACAAGAGCCTGTTACCCACCGTCTCACTCGCTGGTTACCTTAACCAGAGAACTCTTCAGTTCAGCGTTTGTGCACGCGATGATAGTCAGCAGAGGATTTGCTGAGCATCGATCCAGAGTCGGAAGTGGCGGTACTGGCCGGCGGTGAAATGCCTTGGGACGCTTGAGAAGGAGCAGTTTGGGGTGTGATCTGGGCCTCTGCGGTCTGCAGCGCTGCTTTGACCCGATCCAACGAGTTTTCGGTCCTCTGGAGCAGATCTTCGGCGTCCGAGCGGCTCCAATCGGCAGTATCACGCTGGACCTGGAGATCCAAGATCTCGTTGCGCGCGTGACCCATCTCCTGGGCCAGACGATCGTTCTCAGACATGAGATTGTCCCGAAGCCCCGTGAGTCGATCCACAACCTCTTCGAGCTGCTGGATCTGAGTCTGTTGTAAGTCTATTTGATCTTGAGAATCGGGATCGGGGGCCCGAGCGGCGCCCACCAGGGAGTCTCGGAGATGCGCCAGTTCACTTTGTAGGTCGTGGACCTCAGCAACCCGATCAACCTCTCGTCGCTCAAGTTGACGGGTGTATCGCACCTGCCGGAGAACGGTAATAGTCGATCGGCGTTGCGTGGCCACTGCAGTATCGCGATCCGCCTGCGCAGTTCGCAATTCAGCGTGAGTTGGGCTGCCCGGGCCGATAACTCTCGAATCGTGTGGCGCAAGCTTCTTGGAGAAGTATCCGCTGGGGGCGTTGTCGACTGAGCAGATCGATCCAGCGGCCACAAGCGTCGGCTGCGCGGATCCACAAAACGTGGGAACCGGCTGGCTAGGCGGTGTAAGAGCCGGCAGCGACAGACGACGAGGATGTGAGGGAGCGGACCAGGACGCTGGCGTCGCTGATGCGGGTTGGGCGACTTGGGGTGACGGCGGGCGCAAGATCATGGCTGTAGACATGCGATCTCGAATGGAAGCCGGGGATGGCGATCGGGAAGCCGACGGCGATGGCGAGGGTGGCGCATCGCGCAGGCCAACACATGCTGGAGGTCCGTCGGAGCGACATGACGGCGAAACACGTTGGCAGACGGAAGACGGGGAGGCGACACCAGCAAGCAGGTGGCAGTGTAGATGGAAACGACGAAATTGCGAAGTGACTGCGTGGAGCGTTGCCGTTGGGCGGCAACAGGTCCACGCAGGAGGAGGCTGTGGTGAAAATTCTGATAAAAGAAAGCGAAGGATGGATCGTGACCTGAGTGAGATTATTGTATCTGGTCATCTCCCCGTAGAGTGACCCCTGGAGATCCAGTGGGACAGAAGAGGCGATCTCCGATCAGGCATCGAAGGACCACGGAAGTAAGCGTCGTGCTCCCTGGTGAACATCAAGCGGGTGCAGTACAGGATCGAGCAGCACCGGGATGCTGAGAGGCTCAAGAGGAAGATTGGATCCAGATCCAAAAGGTAAGGCGATCTGGATCCAGGATGATGGCAATCTGGATCTCGGATCCCGGATCCCGACATGGCGATCGAGGGTGATCTCAAGTTCTACGACAGCATGATATCGAGCCCGCGTTGATGAAGATACCAAGTGATGGGCAGAAGTGCAAAGGATATAAAGGCGGTGATACGTGGTCGTCTGGCAGGTAGGAGGATAGCGACTTAGGATGGGACCATACTTAACCATAAATCAGAGTCAAATTTGCATTGGAAACAACAAGTGCTCCGCGCCCCGCAAAGAAGAGGAACTACATTAGCCGCGCGCCGTGTTAGCAAGGTTAGGGATAAGTGTCCTATTGTTTGTTTTAATATGGGATAACATATATACCTGATCTTGCCACCTAGAGATCTACCCTCAAAGCAGATCCCAGATCGACCAGAGTTTATTTCTTGGTCGGGAGATCCCTCAAGCCTCAACTCCCCAAGATCCCGCTATAGGAAGCGGCAAGCAAGTGTAAAGGAAGACCGTAAAGACAAACACACCCCATCAAGGCACCCCCCACCCCCTCCAGCCGGAACCAGATCCAGGCCGCCAGATCCAAGCTCGAGTAATCGTTTTGGATCTGGACTATATCGGCAGCAGAGCGAAGGGTTTCCGCGCTGCTTCACCCCATCCTCAACGTCTCGCCAAGACGTTCAAACCTTCACCACTTGGACCTTCACGAAGTCACCAGAGGAGCAAGATCCAGCCCTACCGTCGGGTACATAAGGTGAGCAAAGTTCAGCACAAGATCACGGATCATCAGGGGACCCCTTCCGTTCGGTGTCCGGGTTAAGTGGATGTTGGATCTAGCAGTCTCGCAAGATTTTGCTAATCCCGCTACAACACTTCGACGTAAAATAGTAAAAACAAGCCGGAGTTCCACTTACTTCGTTATAATAATAGCAGAAGATAAGGCCATATATCTTGTAAGCTGTGCTTCGAGGCCTTTGTACTACTATAGGAGCAACGCATTGATAGCAAACATAACTTACCGGTAATCGAGGTACAAAAATGTTAGCTTAAAAGAAAAAAAAATCTTTCAATGGACGAAATCTAACCTTCAAAGCATCTGCTTTCATATCTGCAATAAATTGCTTTTACAGTATCCATTCTTCAGCCTGTAACGGATTAAGAAATTAATTAGTCAAGGAAGAGCTCACAGATACAAACGCATCGAAACAAAGCACCACTCACTGGTGCACTGAGCTGTAGTCGTAACGAATTCATATGGCTGCGGAATATTTCGATGTGCGATTAGTTTCATGTAGTTTGCAATATTTGTGGATGTAGATCGAAAGCATACCTTGAAGCGCGACCACCGTACATGTAGACCGCATATCACTCGTCGCTGCGACGCTCCCCCCACCCCCACGCATCTTTGCATAATTGAGTTAGAGAAGCGTCGAACACATCGCTACTTGTCGTGATATCATACCTTCCACTCTTGAGATTTATTCCTTCATCTACGCTGTTCAACCTCCATGGAAATTTCTATAGTGAAGCATTTTACTAGGATAGCAAGTACCTTAGGTGCTGCTGGACAGCCCAAATCTATTAAACTGTTGAAGCCGGTAACTGAAGTCAGTATGGTATAACTGGACAGAAACCGGTAACGGAGTCGGTATTACAAAAAGCGGGCACGTTCCTAGTAAGTACTTCGAGAACTATCAATCAATGTCACTGTCGATATCCGTCAATGTGCCAGTGTCAATATCTATCAATAAGTTTTTATTGTAAGAACTTAAGTTCGGAAGAGTCGTGTACTCAAGACTGAGCAGGTGACCGCAGCAGATTCAACGAACGGTTGTGTATGGAGCAGGTGCTGCGCAGCAGGCGCAGGAATGCTGTATACAAGCATGAAAACATGTCGAGTAGCATCCCTGCGTCACCTACTAAAACGTGTGTCATATATCAGTTCTTTTAGCTAGGGGCTGCAAGGTTAGGCGTACACGAGTGGGGTATCCATGATTCGACCAACTTGTAGCGGAACACAAGTTGGAGAAGTTGCAATCGTCAATTTTGCTTTTTTTTTGGGGGGGGGGGGGGGGTGAAAGCAGGAAAACAATTTGATATTGCCCTGAGCCAATTGTCCCGGTGCGCTCAAGAGCGAGCAGCGCTCTATATACCAGGAGGATCGGCCGGCAGCGGCTTCAACGGGCAGATGTCCTGCAGTCGTTTTGCGCCGCAGTATCTGTTCTATACAAGTGTGAAAAGAGAGCGAATTGTTGTATCGCGCTATTGATAATTCTGAGCGTGTTTTCACGTTGACTTGATTAAATTGTATATTTTATAACGTTCACGCCAGAAGCATCCGGGCAAGCTCTGCATCATCCCCGCATATCTGGTACTTCTACTTGACGGCGCCGGCTGACTTGGTTAACTGAATTATTTGATTCAAAAGTCACTATCCCAGCCTTCGCGGAGCCCTAGTATGAGTCATTAAGTCAGCTTCTGTCTTCTCTCTTCTTCAACTTTAGAAATTGATAACCTGGCGGAGACGTTCTGTCTCCACGGAAAAATATTCTCCACTTTTACATGATTTCTAAGATAAGGGCATCTCCACCGCGCAGTGCGTAAAAGTAAATGTAAAGTGCTCAAAAATCGAGCCGAATACCTAACCTCTGTGTGAAAGCAGGGACCACGCTGTACCCGTCGTAGGCGCGAACATGTGTGCAAAACTAGAAGCTCACACGACAATAATGATGGAGAGCAGTCCCTCATCCTGTTCTGTGCGGCGAAGAAGGCAACATTGATGTACGCTGGTGATGCAGGTGAGAGTAGTTGAGCGTGTGTATGTGTCCATTGCTGCGGAGGGGGCCGGCGTTGACCAGGGGGCTAGCGCAACGCCAGCAAGAGCACCTCCGGTCGGGGGGACAGCTGAAGAATTTACTCACTGGTTTACTCAAAGCCCTCTTCGTGGCCAAACTTGGTCAAATCGGCGGTCTGCGTAAAATTTTCAGCAAATCTAACGCAATTTACTTAGCCCGGTGCAATTGCAAAAAACAAAATTTATAGCTAAATATCTGAGTAAATTGGGTTTTACAACCAACGGATGCCCTTAGGGCATCTCCACCATGCGATTTTTTAAGATTTATAGAACGTTTCACTTGAACAAAGTATGAATTTTATTGGTGTTCAATACACAGCCGAAATCGCTGCTAAGCACTTCTACGAAGCACTACCAGGATAAGCCTCGAGCTCTTTTTTTTGTAGTATATCTGTGGATATTACTGCAGGATTAAACTAACCTAGCACAATCCGAAAGCAAGCAGAGCTCATCTATACCTTTGAGTATTTATAATTATGTTCCTACTGTTTGTGCGTTAAACGCATTTATCTGGTTATCAGGCGGGTGTCATGTAGAAAATATAAATACGATTAGAGTTTCTGTCACTTCTAGTACGCACTGTGTTCGTTTTGGTTGCCATTAGAATCTGGTCAACCTTGGTAACTTTTTAGGTGCTAGACTGCGGATGACGGACTAGCCCATTCGTTTTGTAAAAGTAACCAGTAGCTATCTTCTTCACGAGACCTTTCTAGCGTTATATTTACTTGGTGCGTTATTCGAAAAAAACGATTTATTGCTACATAGCTTGTTATCTCTTCGAGCCCCATCGATTAGGGTTCCCGTTTCCAATACCAAACTAGATACTTTGGAGAAGAATTTGAGAAAAACAAATCACAGTGCAAGAAATGTAAAAATCCATGAGATGACCACCCCGTCTATAATTTTGATTTGGACATAAACAGCCAATGAAAATGATGTCAGCCGTCCAATGTACTTTTTCGTGTGTAACGAAATCGTGGACTGAACCTGCTTATTTTTGACATATTGAAATAAGCAATGGCTCTTCTTCTGTGTTCTTTTCATCGTTCGATTCGTCTCGTTTTGCTCTTTTCATTGGTTATTTCAGATTATCGCAGTTCGGCCCGGAACAATAGATATGATAAGATAATGCAAATTTGCATTTAGTGGGGCACGAAGAGATAACTTTTGACCAACAAAGAAAAGCAGTGAGCTGCAAAGTGGTAAAAACGTTTTTTTTTTCCTGAAGAGGCCAACAAAGGAAGTTGATAATACATTGTACAGTAGCTCCACCGCAAAACTACAAAAATTCTGAAGATAATACCGTTATGTTAACTAGTAGGCTGAGATAGCCCTTATAGTTCCGCCAGCGACACTATAATTTGCTAAATACTCTATTAATAGCGCAAGTTGAAAAAGTAGCATATGTTAAATATTTCCACTGCAAGAAAACTTTGTCGCGCTTCTTGGTGAAATGCTGTTTTTGTTTTCATTCAGTATGATATCAAAACACAGCTATTGCAGCACTTTGTCGACGTGTCAGCACAGCACAACTTACCGATGTTCGGGCTGGAATTCGAAGCTGTAAGTTCAAAACCAAAGATATACAGTATTTTCAGGATAAGCCTAGACCTTCAAAAGCATCTCCTGCGCCTAGGACGATTCATGTGATTGCATTATAGACGAATTCATGTTAGTAGTCCGCACAGAGTTACAGAAAAATACGTGACCAATGGTGTGGAAAAATATGTTTTGTTTCGTTAGTTGACAAAATGATATTATTAGTTCTTCAAAGAAAGGCTTATGTTTGTGGTCGGGCCACCACCATCATAGAAGGTTCGTGCAGGTCAAATACAAACGCCGGCGACCGGGGTACCCTTGCATGTTCTGCCTTAAAGTGCGTCTCCTTTTCAGTCTTTTCTTGAACAGTACAACCTCTGTCTTCTCTCTCTTTTAAGTTCACTTTCATCTAATTCACGATTTTGAACAACGAGTAGCTTTACTTACGCTTCACCTGATTCAGCTTCAAATAGCATGATTTACGTTGCTCCGTTGTATCTGTAGTGACAGAGCAATGAAGCGCAACTTTTGAGTCACATTTGGAGAAGCTCGAATAAAGTGAGGTTAATAACCTTTATACTAGTACTATCAAGAAGCACTGACGGCAGTGCTTCCCATTTATTAGATCGTTTTGACATCTCCCACTGCGTTTCACTGACTTTTGATAATTCCAAGGTTGGCAAAGAGGGTAAACGACGCAATACGTCCCGAGAGTGATAGTTCATCGTACTCTCACCGCTCCGCACATGCGGCCCGAGAACACTAAGTATGCGTTTCTTGTGCGTGCTTCAGCCACAGAAGGCGTCTTCCGCTGCATCAAGGGTCCTTAGACTGGCCAAATGTACCTGCATGCCCACCAAAGAAAAATAAATTCCAAGATGTTGCTTCAATGGTTACGCATGTCGCTGGAGGGAGATAATATACAAAATGTTGCTACAGTGACTAGATAAACAAAGTGCTGCAGGTAAAAATATCAAATTATAGTATATAGTATCAAACAGGTTTTTTCTCGTTGTCCGTTGTGGATGGGTCAATATTCACAGATAGTATAAAATAATCCAAGGGTATTTATAATACGAGACAAGCGCCGCAATTTTTCTAGCGCACTGCAATCGGTTACGAAAGGGTACATAATTTTAGCATATTCTGACCACCATTGCGATCACTGGATGGACTCTGGATATAAAATCCAGAGAAATCCAGAGAATATAATTTACTACTGTAGTGAATCTCCAGTCTATCTCTCAGTTTGCATCTCCCCTCTGCGCGGCACTAGACGACGTATTAACCTTTATCTGAAGATGCACTCCAAGTAGTTTCATCTCGCAGACAGCCGAGAGTGATCAAGCCCCATCGGCAACTCGGCTTCTGCAAGGATTTCAGGCGCCAATTACTATGATGATCACCGTATTGTCATTTCCCCTACGTGACTAGAGCAGCAAGGCCACTGGACCACCCTATGCGATGCCTACCACATCGTGCATGGTAGCAGCAGTCTCTCGTACCTTCGTTGTTGAATGGGAGTTGGCGTGGCAATGCTGTTGATTAGCGACACAAGCAGATGTTGCGGCTGCGAACCAGGCGCAGGAGATGCAATGATGCAAAATATATAATTTGGCATCTGTTTCCTACCTGTACTTTTCCTCGAATCACTTTTGTTATTGCGAGATGTTATTATGAACTGCTACTACTGTTGTAAATCTGTCTGTTGCTGTTGTATCACTCAAACAGCAGCAACAAACTCATACAGTTTGAGAGCCATATTTCAGTTTTATTTTCTTAAAAAAAGCAGAGGCGCAAAGTCCATTGGTGAGGCGAAAGCACGGGTTTGTTTTGGGCTTGTTGATTTGATTTCCTTAGATTTCATGAATCCAAACGAAAGAGTGTTATGAGCTTCTTCGGGCCGAAGGCGCGACTTTGTTGGTGGATAAGACATACTAGTAGTATTATTGGATATCATTGGTGGGTGACTGTCCATTTGCCTTTACTTAAATCAAGTATAAAAATAATAACGATATTCATCCGTATCAGTTCTATTTTAATACTACAGTATAAAAGCAGTATAATATAAGTCGGAGTTCTAGTTCCGTAGTACGTGAGTCCACGACTAATTTCGTAAGAGTAAATTTGGTAAGAGTCAAATATCCGTCTTTTACTGCGAAAACCTGGAATATTTATTCAACCCCCTTCGAATGCAACCAAACTGGGAGGATTCGATAACCCCAAGCGAACGAGCAGCGCAACACGTCGTCTATATGTCGACCCTCTTCCTCTTCACGCCAGACAGCCTTTTCGCTTCAGGGCTTTTGATATAGCTTGCGTAAGCTACGTAGACAAACCTGTACTTCTTCTCAATAGCAGGGTGAAGTTTGAGAACAGCAGTCAATTCGGCCGGGTCCACGTTATTCGCACGCAAGCGTGCGAATACTTGTTTCTTCTGGGCCCAAGATCCGGTAAGGGCTTCGTCGAGTGTTTTCGTATCCAACCAGCCCCAGATTTTCTTTCCCTTCAATTTGTCGGCCCACGTCGGATCGAGAATTTTGTTGAGCTTCTCGACCTGAAATAACTCATCGATTTTCTTGACTGATTCGAGGGCTAATGGGGGCGTATTTATCCGTTCCTCGTCGCCCTCATTGGTCAGCTCAGAGTATTGACGCAAAAAACGTTTGTGCGTTGTGGTAGCTGGGCCGGCCTCAACGGGATTAATTGGTGCCAACTTGTTCTGATTTCCTTCTGATGCTACCGATGAAATCTCGTTGCTGGTTAGAAATACGGCTGCTGTAGCTAGGGTGTAGCTGAGTCGCATTCTCGATTGACAAGTGCGTCGACGAGCTGGCGCGAGTTTCGTAATGAACTTGTTGGGCAGGAGGCTGGTACAATTCTGGATAGTATGTAGTACTGTAATCCCAAGCGATGATGGGAAATCTCTAGCATGTTACATCTACACTACCGTAGTAACAGTAAACAACAAGGCTTTTTCCTTTTACTTCGAAGTACAGTTAGTCCCATACATGTACATAATTCTATTCATTTCTAATAGGGAGTTTAAGAGACACCTTGTATTTGCACTTTGCAGTGTATTTTGCAGATTGCGGTCACTGTGCGAAGTTAACCGCCATTATGGCACTACGTTGGCGATTTTGTAGCTACAAAACCCGATGAGATTGTAGCCGCGGAGGCTGACTTCCAACAAAATCAGAATCATTTTGTAGCTGCAACTTGTCGCAGGGGCCAGCGAACTTTACGCATTGATGTGTATCTACACAAACTCCTTTAAGTAAATATAATCCTTTTAATACCGATTGGTAGGTTCGTTTTACAAAATGCAAACTACACTGCATTCTACAGATGCAAAGTGTTCTTAAACTCCCTAATAAAAAAATGGAATCCTTTTGTCGTCGAATTGCATCTGTTTTGTTTTGTCCCAGATTTGCAAGTCTTTTGTCGAGAGTAATCCGAAATCGATTATTATGGGAATACTCCATAAAGATAATGCGCCCGCGTGGGCGCAATATCTACCCCGGCATTGAATAAAGCAACATTGAAAATGCCGCCGTTCAGCAACATAAAGTCGTGCTACGCACCAGAGGTTGAAAAAAATATTATCAATAAAATAACTGTTGTATTTTTGTACGGAATAAATTATTATTGCTCCTTCTTTCTTCTACTACTTTATAAGTATGTAAAATACTTCTGCAATACTTATGACTTACAATATTTAAGTATAAATCAAATTGGGGCTAATTCATTTATTGCAATAATTGGTCAAAATACCATATTATTGATCAGTCCTGTATTGCAATCTATATTACTGAACTTGAAAACGAAAATATAATAACATATTTTATTTTCCAACCTCTGCTACGCGCGAAGAATCTTAGAGCATGACATCTAAATTGTAGCTTGCACTCATGTACATGAAGTGCTGATGAGCAGAATACAGTACAAACATTTACCGCGATCTGCTCTGCCTGGCAGCAATACGCTTCACAAGGGAAGGGACCAAATGGGCAAGCGCCGTTTGGCCGAAAGGGAGTAGGGATGGGTAAAAATAAATATATTACATTTTTTTGTACGCAATAATTAATGCTGGTGCTCGAATTAATGTAACGTAAAATACGGAATAATACGCCGTTTACTAGTTTTATAGCACGCGGTAAAATTGAGTTGGGGCGTTGTATTCGATGATGTTCTATTTGACGTCCAGCGATGACAGCTTTGGTAGTACGGTGAGCAGGTTGTGTCTCTTATTCTGTTGCCAGTCCTCAACTATCCTATCAATCCTTATCGTAAAATGAATCTACGAGCTGGTGCTCGATAGTTCCGAGATGAGGTTTGCGACCTCCCACAATAGCACAGGCTTGCAAAGCAGCTACCAAGTAAAAGGTAAAGCACAACTTTGGTTTCGATCTCATCTGCTACAGCCAGAGCTCGAATCGCAGAGCGTCCTCAGCCTAAATTGTACTCTGGTCTAAAATCACGATTCTTCTTTTCTCCACTACAAATTCTGCTCGACTTTTTATACAACTTTCGACGAAAAACAGGTTGCTTTTCGTGGATCGACTGCACCTTGTGCTACAAATCAGCTCTCACTCGGTCTCAATATTTCTTTCGGCTGCACTTGATCGTTTAAGAAGCCGTGCACTTTAATGTTCTGTGGAGCCGACATGGCACCATATCAAAATCCTTCGCTTCTGTGCTTCGTCAAGTACACTACAACATTCATGTGGCCATCACTTAATATTTCAAGGTTGTTAAAAAAAAACGATAGACTGTTGTGAACGCGAAGATGGTGGCATCCTATCTCGTACCGAGCCAAGCTTTTGCTAATTTGAGGTGCCGCGGTGTGTTTTGCCAGTTCAAGAAATACATTAAAGAGGTATGTAACTGGGTAGGGCGTATTATTCGATAGCGCTCTATTTTAATAATGCGCGGTCAGACCACTCTAATCAGGGGGCTTGTATTCGCTAGGGGAGCACTATTCGCTATTTTTATGTTATAGTTGAAGTATGTTGTAAGGTGGGTGCGGCTTATATCTACCCGCTAACTTCGTCTTAACTTCGTCCACTCCACACTATCAAAACTCGGACGAAGTTAGCGATTATTTCTGGCGAGCCCGTGTACACTTGAAGTAACTATTGGGAATTACTCGTACCCCAATTAACTTCGGCTGACGTTTTTATTGGTTAAACAAACTAAGGAGTCACGTCTAGCTATGGAGCAGTCGATTTCTGTAATGGTAAGCAACCAGTTATTCGCCACCCTGCCAAAGGTCGGCACTCGGATTTTTATATCTCCGTAACCAGGACTCGTACAGACCCAAGTGGGTACCATTCGATTGCTGAGTATTTAGGCTATCTCGTCATTTTTTTACACCTAAAGCGGAGAGGTTTGAGCAGCTCAAACTCATACTGGCGTGAGGCGACTGTTCAGAGCGACCCAACCAGTTGTCCCCCACAGCGCCTTATCTTGATTTTTGTAGGAGCCCGAATTTACTGTTATTACTCCGAGAAGTACGAGGGGTAAGCTTGACCGACCACCGAGTCTTTCCTGTTTGGGCACGATATCAAAAGAATCATCGAGTCGTGTGGTGTATAAAAAACGAAGGTGATCATTTGAAACAAATTTTCTGCGAGTATTCAATTTTACGCCCGCTCGAAGCATCTGACAGGAGTACTGGCTGGCTCCGTTGCTATGACACGCACTGTGGATCCAGCCATACTCATTGCGTTACCTCATGAAGAAATCGTCTTTTTTCTGCTACTGTAGAGGCGACACTTTTCGTACCGGGCATTAAATCAGGGTGGAGCACTGTTGGAGGAAATACAGTATTTTCTTATATAAATCAGGGTGGGGAGAGGAAATACAGTATTTCCTATATACTTGGAGTCGGTTGCAGAGAACCAGTGGAATACGGCCCAAATAATGACTGTTATGTACCTCACCAAAAACTTACCTTAGCACCCCCAAAGCCATGCGCTGGAGTCTTGAGCGTGGCAACTCTCACTCCATCTTGCCGAGGCTATTTATATCGTCGTTGCCTTCTGTTTACCTTTAAGTACTTGAAAGTACAAAATAAGAGAATTAGAGAACAAAACTTACGCCTTCACGAAAAGAGAGAACTAAAATTCCAAAGCTAAAAGTGACCGGTAAGCTGACTTCTTGCTATAGGTCCCGGTGGTCCCATGAGTAAGGGCTGCCGGAGTTACATGTAGATGTCGTGGAATCTACATGAGCAAGTACAGGTAATAGTGTGTACTAATGAATAACACCTGATACTTCACACCCAGGTGTTTTAATCTACTGACAAAGTCATTTTTATCTTGACGCAGTATACTTCACGGTACTTTTTGTCCAAAAACCCTTTCTCTAGGACAAAAGTACCGTGAAGTATACTGAAGCCAAGTGAAAATGTTTTTGTCATTAACTTAACTAGAAGGTGTTGGGGATAAGTCAAGTCGTGCTGCAGCTTTTCTCATGTATATGTTGAAGACCTGCTGTCAGCCAAAGCAGTCACGATTAGGACGCGTTATATATAAACAACTTTACCGAAAGCACGAGGTTATTTACGAAGCCTGCGAAGCCCTTCTGTGCCCTAATTGACAATACTACTCGACAAAAGTAGAATTACGCCGTCTGGATATCAAGCACAGTACATCTTTTCTTTCTCAGTGAGGTACATTAGTGTCAATTATTGTGCTAACCAGGCTCGGGCAAAATGCAATTTTAAAAATTAATATTATATTATAATACCTTCATAAAAACTTGAGAATCTGTTATTCCGTACATTGAATTATTGCTGATAGAAAGTTTTAGCGACATTCAAAGTCTATATTTAGTACACATAAGGTAAACAACCACCCTGCGATAGGTCGTTACTCCGATTTTTGTATCCCCGTAACCAGGGCTCGTACGGACCCATGTAGGGTACCGTTCGAAAGCTGAGTATTTAGGCTATCTCGCCTTTTTTTACACCTAACGCGGAGAGGTTTGAGCAGCTCAAACTCTTATTGGCGTGAGGCGACTGTTCAGAGCGACCCAACCAGTTGTCCCCCACAGCGCCTTATCTTGATTTTTGTAGGAGCCCGAATTTACTGTTATTACTCCGAGAAGTACGAGGGGTAAGCTTGACCGACCACCGAGTCTTTCCTGTTTGGGCACGATATCAAAAGAATCATCGAGTCGTGTGGTGTATAAAAAACGAAGGTGATCATTTGAAACAAATTTTCTGCGAGTATTCAATTTTACGCCCGCTCGAAGCATCTGACAGGAGTACTGGCTGGCTCCGTTGCTATGACACGCACTGTGGATCCAGCCATACTCATTGCGTTACCTCATGAAGAAATCGTCTTTTTTCTGCTACTGTAGAGGCGACACTTTTCGTACCGGGCATTAAATCAGGGTGGAGCACTGTTGGAGGAAATACAGTATTTTCTTATATAAATCAGGGTGGGGAGAGGAAATACAGTATTTCCTATATACTTGGAGTCGGTTGCAGAGAACCAGTGGAATACGGCCCAAATAATGACTGTTATGTACCTCACCAAAAACTTACCTTAGCACCCCCAAAGCCATGCGCTGGAGTCTTGAGCGTGGCAACTCTCACTCCATCTTGCCGAGGCTATTTATATCGTCGTTGCCTTCTGTTTACCTTTAAGTACTTGAAAGTACAAAATAAGAGAATTAGAGAACAAAACTTACGCCTTCACGAAAAGAGAGAACTAAAATTCCAAAGCTAAAAGTGACCGGTAAGCTGACTTCTTGCTATAGGTCCCGGTGGTCCCATGAGTAAGGGCTGCCGGAGTTACATGTAGATGTCGTGGAATCTACATGAGCAAGTACAGGTAATAGTGTGTACTAATGAATAACACCTGATACTTCACACCCAGGTGTTTTAATCTACTGACAAAGTCATTTTTATCTTGACGCAGTATACTTCACGGTACTTTTTGTCCAAAAACCCTTTCTCTAGGACAAAAGTACCGTGAAGTATACTGAAGCCAAGTGAAAATGTTTTTGTCATTAACTTAACTAGAAGGTGTTGGGGATAAGTCAAGTCGTGCTGCAGCTTTTCTCATGTATATGTTGAAGACCTGCTGTCAGCCAAAGCAGTCACGATTAGGACGCGTTATATATAAACAACTTTACCGAAAGCACGAGGTTATTTACGAAGCCTGCGAAGCCCTTCTGTGCCCTAATTGACAATACTACTCGACAAAAGTAGAATTACGCCGTCTGGATATCAAGCACAGTACATCTTTTCTTTCTCAGTGAGGTACATTAGTGTCAATTATTGTGCTAACCAGGCTCGGGCAAAATGCAATTTTAAAAATTAATATTATATTATAATACCTTCATAAAAACTTGAGAATCTGTTATTCCGTACATTGAATTATTGCTGATAGAAAGTTTTAGCGACATTCAAAGTCTATATTTAGTACACATAAGGTAAACAACCACCCTGCGATAGGTCGTTACTCCGATTTTTGTATCCCCGTAACCAGGGCTCGTACGGACCCATGTAGGGTACCGTTCGAAAGCTGAGTATTTAGGCTATCTCGCCTTTTTTTACACCTAACGCGGAGAGGTTTGAGCAGCTCAAACTCTTATTGGCGTGAGGAGACTGTTCAGAGAGACGCCACTCGGGGTAATTTGTATCGGGAATGCCCTGGCCCGGTCAGGGGAATGACGCTCAGCGAGCCAATCAAATCGCACATTTCCCATGATTAGAGGAAATTCAGGCTAAAGTGACCAAGGGTCACTTCCTGTGTAAGCTTATACGCGATCCGTCGCCGATCAATTTACCCCTGAAATAGTGCCCCTATTTCAGAACCATTCCCTCATCCCTAAAATAATACCCCAGAGGCGGCGAATGCGGGATTTGAATCCAACCAGAATTTTCCGTCCGCAAGTAGCCCATTTGGATTGGTTATCTAAGCGAACTCTTCCTATATTCAATACATGGTAACGCTTTCTGTGATATTATCGGCAGCCAGGCACCGCCCCCGATGACGAAGCCGACGATCTGGAAGAAGGAGAATACTCCATCGACTACGAATTTGATGAAGCTGTTTAGTCTTTCCACTTGCTCTCCTGTGCAGTGCCCCACACCCAAAATTGTGCCCACCCTAAAATATTACCCCAAAGTGTCGTGGGGTACAATTACACTACCCCTGGGACACTACTGGTGGTAAATAGAACATGCTAGTTTGTACCGGTAGGTACTGTTTACGCCTATTGCAAGAAACTACAGTAACCTGGGGTCTTGGAATTCAATCCTTGGTTGTAGAGAGCCTGTGGATTACCGTCCATAAGTACTTGAAGTACTAACGAGTGTATGTTCGATACTGGGTCACCAAATTAACGGCATGATTAGTAAAAAAACAAAGCGGAATTCTGCTTTTACAGCTAACACATGACAAACTCGCAAAATAGGTGGCCCGGAAAACCTGCTCCTGGGGAGTACACAGGTCGAATACAGTAAAAGTTTGTCCATGGCATTAATCGAAATAAAAAAATGAAGTTTGATTTAACTACACGTAATTTGCAATGCTGGAGAATATGTTGGAAGGTTGATAGATCAGCATAAAACGAAACAGTCAAAACCGTTGGCGCCGTGTTACAATAAAAACCCAGTTTGTGGTGAGCTAATCTGGACGTCAAAGGGGGCCAAAATTTAATTCTCAGCTGCAAAAAATGTTTTGAGAGTATTGGACATGCATATACGTCACGCAAAAAAATCTACAGAATAATTAAAAATCAACTTAAGCTAGCACCAGCTCCAACTGAGAGCACACGAATTCGTTCAATGAGGATATGTCCTTGTGTGACGTTGGATTGCCGCGTTGCTCAAAAATATGTTGCGTTTTATTTGACTCCCAAAGCCCGAGTCAATGAATTATTTGTCTAAGTGCAACTATTCTGCAAGCTCCATTGTCCATTCTGTCAAATAGGTGCAAGCATTCTACCACTACAAGCACTAAAACGCTAGATTATTCTATGCATCAACGCTCGCGGCACACACGAAACAGCGGTTTTCCAAGCATTGAAGGACCACTGTTTGGCAATGAAATTAGTGCAGGCTCCATCTCAAAAATCGTTCGGAAAATCTACAGGCCAGGTTGCATTTTTAGGTTTATGGACATGTTCGTAACAGATTGGCAGGTTGGCGGCCCGGTTGCCAATACAAAGCCAACTAAACAGGTTGATGGGAGTTGAACAGGTTGCTACCAGGTTGAACAAGAGGCTGGCAGTATTTCAAACCGGTCGGATTAGAAGGCTACCCGAGTAGAAATTTATGAGCAGGTTGGCAAGATATGTTACTAGGTGGTAGACAACAGCAGGATGCTTCCAGGTTGAATAAGTTAGAAGCAGGTTGTGAATAGGTTGCCGCCATGGTGAACATGTTGGTAGCAGGTTTCGCAAAATACTCTGAGCAGGTTGCTTCCCGGGTGAACAGGTTGGTAGCAGGTTATGACCAGGTTGTCACCAGGCCGAACAGGTTGGACAAATTATTTAATCAGGTTGCTATCAGGTTGAACAAGTTGGTAGCAGGCTGAGCATTTTTATCACACTTAACTATAAATAGTAGGGTAGATTTATTTTGATAATTTCAAGACCAGGTTGTAGCAGGTTGATCAGGTCGCAAAACAGGTTGCTCGTCTTTTAGCCATTTATTTTTAGCTCACACTACAACTAACTGAAGCGCATTGACCGCACGTGCTGTTCAATTGGCGTCTTGGAAAGCTACGCAGCTGACAGGATTGATGTGCTCGTACTCAAGAGTGGCATCGTAAGCGTGCGAGGGAAGACAGCATGGATAACATGGCCACCGACAGTCGAGCGACCGGAGGACCTGGTGACATTGGGGAGACGAATATCGGCGTTGCCTCGGGTCTGCAAATTCATGAATTCGTCGCTGAGCCTTTGCAGGCGGTTCACGACGATTGGGTTACGTGGGATGTCTACCGCAAGGACTATCAGAAGCGAACATTCACGCTTCGAGTGACAAAGGAGACAGAGTTTATCGCGAAACGAAACAAGCAGTTAATAAACTCCAAAAAGGCGCGGGGAGGTCAAGAGTTGCAGACTCTTTGCCTGGCGAATTGCCCTGTTGTCGGAAACATTATATTTGCACTCCCGGCTGGCGTAGAAAATCACGTGGGACCGGAGTCCGCCAATTGCAAAAGCTCCGGGGTAACTCATGTCCATTTCGTTTTATGACCGAAAATTGCTTCATTGATGGGAAATGGCGCGTTCAGATCCGGTGGCCAGTGTTCAAGCATATTCACGCTCTGTCACAAATTCAGTTCGACAACTATCCACAAAATAGGCATATTCCACAGTGTAAGCCGATTTTTGATGATGTCCGTCTGAAGGTTCGATAACCATTCTATTTACAAGGTTACCATGAAATATGTCCACAATTTGATCGCTCGGATTCGTAGGGATCTGCGTGGTGAAGCCAGCGACAATGTTGCTGTGACAAAGTTCCTTCTTGATTTTAACGATCACGATCGTGATAACGTTTCCGGTGTCGACGAGTCCGAAACTGGACCAACAGGAGCGATTTCGCTTACAACTAGCCACATGCGTCGAATGTTCCGGGACTTTCCGGAATTGCTGATGAACACAAAACTAGTAGGTGCGTTTTACTTTTCGATTTTTTTTAGTTTTGATCACTAAAAAAAAAAAGCTATTCCGTTTGCATCTTACTGTAGATACGACTATCAATTGTGCAGTCTTATGATAATGGATTAGTTTGGAGCCGGGCAGTTTGCTTAGCATTCAGTTATTGAGACCAATTCTGAATGGCATCTTCGCAAAATGATTAGCCACTTCAAAAACGCAAACGCAAGCTGAAGTGACATAAAGGTTGTCATGATTGACAAGGAGATGATAGCGGTCGCTGTATTACGCGAGAGTTTCCCAGAAGCAACTCTGCTGTTGTGTCATTTCCATGTTCTGAAGTCGTGCGACTGTTAAAGAAGCGAAGAACGGGCGCTATTCGCGTAATGAATACGAATCCATGGAGCATGTGTTCCATAATCTCGTCTATTCGGCTTCTGAAGCTGAATTCGAAGTTCAAACGAAGATGCTCCAGAAACTTGCATGCGCACGTGGGAATACCTCGTTTGGGAGTACTTTCAGAAGATCTGGATGGGATCTACTCCGATGTCGACAATATTTGGTAGATCTCGCCTATCTTATTTTCGTAATCACATCAACAATCGACTTGAGTCGAATTTTGGCATGTTGAAGCTAAATCTGGAAAGTTCGGCAACTATGAGAGAGTGTCTAGAATGTATCATGAGGTTTCAGCAGAGATGTCAAAATGAGTACGAAGTCAAAGATTTACACGAAGGAACTTGGGTGCATGCAAAGTACAGTCCGGATCTTAATCTCTTTCTCCAGATAAGTACACCATGGGCCGCAGAGACAATCAGCAATGAACATGAGTTTGCTCTCTCCGTTGAAGCGAGAAGGCGATATCAATTCGTTGAGGAGAACAATGTATGCAGAATTTCAAGCTCAATTGATATGCATACTATCAGCTTGACAAACTGGACGTGCTCCTGCGACTTTTCTGTATCCATAAAACTTCCTTGTCGCCATTTATTGTTCTATCGCTCAAGTTGCTCTCTTTATCCGGTTATTCCTATCGCTGCTATCCACCGAAGGTGGAGGCGGAACGTGCGCACAACTGAGGTGTTGCCGAGCGTACCCACATTTAACTACTCAAAAACAACCCAGCCCGCAACCAAGGCCAAATTAGGTTCCCGGGATAAGTATGTTGCTGCGAGCAGAACGCTTCACCGATTAGTTCAAGAGTTCACAGATCTCCCTCAAGAGCGGTTCGAAAACGAGATAAATTGTTTGGAGGAGTACACTTCTAAGTTACGATTTGGTGAAGTCTCTCCAGCCCAAAACACTTTTGCGACCGTGAAAGTGAAACCATTTGATGATATAAGTGACAATGAAGCCGAACTGGAGAGTTTGTTGGATTTACTTGAAGAAAACCCTGCGACGACTGCCATTCAAAAAGAAAGTCAGGAATCGGGACCTTTACAGAACAATCCTGTAATACAATTGGTAAATTTAGCCAACAAACCTTCAAAAGCGGCAATCATTGTTGCACAGATAACATCGGGATACGCTGGAAATGACATCAAGCATCCATTTTCCAAATATAATATTGTTGTGACTGCCGACAGCGATAATTACGATGGAAAAAAAACGAAGCATAGGGTGAATATTAATAAGAAAGTCGGACGTGGAGGTCGACCGAAGATTGACCCTAAGGCTAGGGCCCGCGCTACTGCATCATCGAGGAAAACCTTCAATGAGAAAATTGCAGCAGCAGGAGATATTGCAACAGAGGATATCGTGACCGTCGCGCGAAAACTCAGTAATCGCGAGAGAGCCCTGCTTCAAGTCAGCACTGCTATCGAGACGATTGAAACAAGCACGAAAAAGCTGAAAAAAATTCCAAAAATTGGGACCGATAAATCACCGATTCTATCCTCCTGCATTACATCAATTCTTCGAATTGCTCTGGTTCGGGAAGCGCTCATAAATATTTACGACAGCAACAAGGTCATTACGCTGGATGACTCGTCGGATTGCTCTGTTTCTGTTGATCAACCCAGTAATAGATGCATTCCGCCATACGTACGATTTTCAGGCATTGGTAATTACACGTTTGCGCAGCTGAACTCAATGCAAGAAATTTCAACACTGCGAAGTTCATGTCGGAATGGCAAGATGCTAGCAAAATGGGTTCAGCAGCAGTCTTTTGCAGACATAGAGTTTGAGAGTATTCTCGGTTCTATTAATCACCACCATCCGTATGCACAAGTCATCGGATTCGAAGGGGAATTCCTATATTTGTCTCATGTTTATCGTGTGGCACCTGGATTGTGGCTAAGTGAACCCGTTTTTCGAGCTCTTAGGAAATATGGAGACAGCAAGGAGCGGATACCATTTTTCTCCCAGTGATTGAAAGCAGAAAGCGTGAATTAGTACCAACTGAGAATGCTTTAGCCATTTCGAAGTGCTCTGGCCCGTGGATATTTATTCCCGTGAATCTCAACAGCAACCACAGGGTAGGTAGCCGTGGCGATAAACCTCACAAAAAAAAGTTTTACGCATATGATAGCATGTCGACAAATCCAGTTGAATGTTTGCAAGGAAGGTCCTCTCAGAACTTCGGTCTATTTCGTCTTTCATTAACTTCAGTGGATACTGAATCTGGAACGCGACAGAATGATACTTATAGCTGTGGTCCGTACGTCGCTCTTTTTTTTTTTGGAAGCTGCTGGATCCGAAAGTTTGCGAACTGCAGCATGAAGGACTTGTCCATTTCCGAATTCGTGTAATTTCTGAGCTTCTACGGAGTAGCTTCGACGCGTGATAAAGCGCTCTGGCGTTCGCATTCGTAGGTACTATGATACTTAAACTAAGTTTAACTTTTAAATAAAAAACATACATTTTTACCTATTCGTTATTCATAATCAACCTGTTTATCAACATGCTCCAACCTGATGAGAACCTGATAAAGGTTAGCCTTTTTCTGTAGTATCAACCTGGCCAGCAGCATCGTGCAAAATCATTCCTGAGACTAATAGTGACTTATTTTAGATTACACGCAGGCCAGTAGCGCTTAGGTAACATAAATTAAGTCAGATAAATGGAACTGGGGGCTACGCACTGAACTTCATGTCTTTGATGCTAAGAACCCCAAGCAAAAGTATTTTATGGTATCACGTGCAACTTCACGTCAAGCGTTACTGTCACTGAGGTCAATCACTGGCACATTGGCCAAATCCCCCTCCAGGCGCACTAGATAAGAAAGATCGCTTAAGTTTAGAAAAAAAGTCGTCACATAATCCTTTTTCGAGTATTTGCAGTAGTAGCATAATGTATATGGAGATAAAGGCAAATGGTTTTGTTCATGGGTTCGAGCTTATTAAGAAGTACCCAATTTTGGAAAACAACAAGAGAGATAATACCGGGATTCTGAGGTTCGTGTTTTGTAATTTACCCGATTTTTTTAAGTTTCAGATCTTCGACATGTGAATAAAAACATGACCACCTAAATTTCGAAGATGGGACCGTCTTTGCCCAAATACTTTAAGATTCGTTCGGAGTGGTTACCGCAACCTTATATGTGAGACATGTAAGGTTGCTTTATCGACATAAGGTTGCTTTAGTTGAATTAAAAAAAAATCCGTTGTAATATACATTCAAAACTTACTCAATGTCTTAAGTCCGCATTATCATACTAAGTGAGCACCTACCGTAAAATATTCCCTAAGTACGCTAACTTAGAGCCACTAATTCTCAAAATCCAAAAAAAACAGATCGACACGCGGCACGAGCGACACCGCGTGACTCTTGGACGCAGCGCGGAGGACTACAAGGCACACGGCACGTGAAGAGCTTGCGGCTGATGACGCGAGCGAAGGGGGAGCCATGAGCGGTAAGCTGCAGCGAGTGTCTAGGACTTTGTCCGATTATATGACTGACATTGTCAAATTGCTGTCGCAGGTCGGCTCTTACGGAGCCAGTCCAAGCACAGTGAGGGACCACAGTACGCTCAAGTGCCGCTTGGGATTAAGAAAGATCATTCCTGTGATGAGGATTTCGCACCAGGCGACGAGAGCGCCGCCCTCGACGACGACGACGAGTTGGAAACAAAACAACCAAGCGGTACGGTATTTAACTGCACTTACATGTTTGCTTTGCTAACAGTACGCTTACGTATGATGTTTGCTGAATGCTGCGCAGCGAGGAAAAGAGAGCGCACACGCCCAGACGGAAAAGGGAGAAAGAAGGGGGGGGAGCGAGCAGGACGTCCGATACGTTTGTCGTGTACCTTGCGGACTTCCACGTCTCCCCATACGACAAAGTTGCTAAAAGGTCGCCGTACGACAACGTTGCTGTATGGTTGCCCGTACGGCAGGGTTGCTGTATGGTCGCCCTATTACTTATGGAGTTACCATAGGGCATTAATGTTGCTGTACGGCTCCTGAAACTGACCCACTGCTGAAATGTATTTATTTACTTACCATAGTTGCAGATACCAAGACTGCGATGACGATCGCGAGTTCCAAGGGCGATAACAAGCGCCCGCGCGTCCTCAAAGACGATGGACCTCGGCACAAAAAAACTATGAAGAGATAGGAGACAAAGCCGTTGACAGCTGTGATGAATGCGGAAACGTCTCAGACAGTGAAGAGCGCGAAGGCGTCGAAGAGTGCGAAGGCGTCGGAGAGTGCGAAGGCGTCGGAGAGTGCGAAGGCGTCGGAGAGTGCGAAGGCGTCGGAGAGTGCGGAAAGCGCGAAGGCGACGGAACGTGTGGAGAATGTGGAGAGTGCGAAGGCGTCGGGCATTGTGAATAGGGCGAAGCCTGTGGAGAGTGTGGATAATGTGGAGACGCCAGGAACTTCGGAGGTGCCGGAGATGTCAGAGGCTGGTGCGAGTGGGATGACGTCGGGGAATCATGTATCTTCGATGCAAGCTCATGCTTCTGATACGGTCGACGTACAGTCAGACCATACATTGGCAAGTAGTGAAGGCGATGGATACAAGCCAAGAAGAAGAGCTAGCCACCATATTGCCGAGCTTGATTCGATGGCTGAACAGCAACAAAAAATAGTGAATGTCGTCACACCTTTTCCCCAAGTAACACTTACGTCGTGGGCAGAATTCGACACCATACTCGCATCGTACACGAAGGCCAACAATCTCCACTTCCGTGTTCGCAGCTCGGAGCCATCGGCAACATACAACAAGTGGGTATATTTAAACTTTAAAGGTTAATATGTTCAATTGGTCTAACATGCGTTTTGTCCGTAGAAACCACGATGACCAGATACCTACAAATTTTCGATGGAGCACAGAAGTTTTCGTTGTGCGCACGGCGCCTCACAGAATTCACGATCTACTTGGAAGCGTAATCGCAAAGGCCGCTATTGTGGGTGCTCGGCGAGCTTCACGTGGGCGGTGATGAAGGTGGAAGATGGAACGTACCAGATTTTCGTAAGAAATGAGGTAAATTTTCTTAATTTGTGGAATCGATTAAGCCACTTACGATTTCTTTTCTTTGTATTTCTTATAGAATCATCAACCAATTGCACAGCACCACGCGCGCACAGACTGCATCATATCTGACAACTAAAACGTTACCGATTGATGATCAGCGTCGCGAGGACGTCAAGATGCGTGCCGATGCCCGAGCACCATCTAAGCAGATTACCGACTTCCTCAACGATCGCATTGGTGAGAGAGTTAATTTTTGGAGCAAGGAAGAAACAAGATAGTCTTAATTGCATAATTTTCAATTTGCACTGACAGGCTGCCGAATTACGCCCCAGCAAACCCGTAATCTAATTCACGGGATCGTCGGCCAAGATTCAGCAGAGGAGTGCTTAAAAGACATGCTCCACGCTCTGGTACAATTGGATGGGAACGATGTTCTCGTCCTCCAAGACCAGATGGATGTCACCTGTGGGATCGTTATTCAAACCAAGGTGCAGAAATTAATGTTTGAGAGGTGGGGCGAGACACTGGCCATGGACTTCACGCACGACACCAACCGTCTGGGGTATCACTTGGACGTGTTTTACAGCAACCACTTAGCAAAGTTATTCAATTATAGCAACCTTTCAGCAACCATAGTATAGCAATCGTGGGTAACCTCGTGTCTAACGTCATATATTGTTATTGATGTTTACACTTGCAGGGAGTCTTGTGGTCACTGCAGTTACTGGGGGGGGGGGGGTTCCCCGTCCTAAATATTATCTGCCTGGACCAGAAGGCTGTGACCTTGTCGACTATCCTAGCTTACTTCAAGGAAAAGAATCCTGGGTGGCGTAACACCACATCCGTCTTAATTGATAAGGACTTCGTAGAATGACGCGTACTCACGCAAACATTTCCAGATGCCAAAGTTGTGATTTGCCAGTTTCACGCAATAACTTACAGGAAGAAGGTGATGAAGCGATCTACGTTCCGCTTTACCATTTCTCAGCGTGAAGACCTCATAATACTCATGATACGGCTACTAAACAGGTAAAGCTTAGTATATTCTGCGATTATGTTATGATCTAACTATGGTTTTTTTATGTTTGTAGTACAAGCGAGACCGACTACGATACGCGATTCGACGCGTTAAGACGTTACTGTCATGAGCACAAAACGACGGGCAATTTTCACGTACTTCGAGAAAAAAATTGGAATTCGTGCCGGCCAAGTGGTCTAATTTTTCTCGTAACAAGTTATTCACGGCGGGAAATATGACCACCAATAGTATAGAATTAAATTGGAACCAGTTAAAAACGTTATTGGGGCACAAAACTCGGATCGACAAGACAATTGCGGGGCTGCTTCAACATCAGATCACTATTGCGCATCAGACCGCTTCAGCAATTGGGCAGCACAGCTCGACCGCACGAATGCCAAAGACTGTGACGAGATTTCTGAGAGGCATCGCCACCCCAAATGTCGTCGGACATGCTTTTGAAACTGAAAAATGAGTGGGGACGGTTCGTCACCCTATTAAGCGACGCACGATGCGAACGAGTGAATTCAAGTGTTTCTGCTTGGAAGGTTCACTGTTTCAATCAAACATACAAATGCGACGACGTTGAGTGAATATGCACAGGTCTATTTTACTGTAGTCACCGTTTGCCGTGTCGTCATATCATGCAATTAGCTCTTAAAGAGCATGGCTTTGAGCTCCTTCCTGCAATTGCGATAAGTGAACGATGGAGTATGTCGTTCGCACTGGATGTGAAAGAAGAGATAGGTTGGCAGCAGACTATTGTGCAGATGTCCAAGTTAAAGTCGCCGAAGATATGGTTGCCAAAAGGGTCGTTGTGTGGGTTGCCGTATGGTGACGAGTCGAAGGCTACAGCACTTCCTGTATTAAACCGGCAAAAGAGGTGGTATATGTTCGTCTTCGTCGTAACGAGCGTGCAAAGCAAGTCGTGTTATCGTCGGCCGAAAAATACTCATAATGCTGGAACCTCTTCTAGAACACTTATCAAATCTGTCAAGTGCCGAGTTCTATCAAGAACTAAGTGCGTGGAAAGAAACCATAGACCTGGCTTAAAATGTCGAAAGGCTACGAAGGTCAATTCGGAACTATCGGAGGAATATAGTATCAGTGGAGAGAGTGAAAACGATGCACCTAAGACGATTGATCCGACTGAGGCGATGGAGACTGTAATGTTATCGAGAATAAAACCGAGAGCAGTGGTGAGCCCACAGATGTTGATAGTGCTTCAGAGGATGGCGTACCGAATACCCAGGCGACGGAGTCAGCTCGCAATGGGCAAGAATCTGAGCCATCATCGCCTAAAGCAAGTGGACCGGAAAAGACGTCAGAAATATCGATAAAGGAAGAATTTAGCACCCAGGAGGAGTCAGTAGTTATTGGCGGAATGACAGAGACGACGGCGCGGCAGGTAGATATTATTAATGTCCCGAAACCAAAACGCCGGGGGAAACCAAGAATCCAGCTCAAGCAGTTGAAACTATCACGAAGGGCAGATCGACTAGCTGTGCACAAGTACCAAAATCATTTAACAGTTTCATTGAAGGAGCTGTTAGCTTGGGCAAGAAACACCCCTAATCTTAAGGATGTACTGGAGCTGATGGAGAAATAACCTGTTCAGCTGGAAGATCCTTATCTACGAGCTCGTTCGATGGAGTGTCACTGAGAATTTGTGCGACCGTCGGACTACATGCACACATTTGTCATTCCTCCTGATCTAGCTAGATCGATGTAAGCACTGACCACAACAACCAAGATTGATCAGGAGTGCCCCGGCATACTTGACAAGAAGATGAAGAAACAAGGACTCAAGAACGACATCGTCGTCACCATCGACCTCAAGCTCGGGAAGTTCAGCGGGTGAGATTATTTTACTGTTCTGGTTGCCTTTGGAAGGTTGCTTTATACGTGATTGCTCTACGAGGGTTGCTTTACAAAAACCTAAGGTATTTGAGTGGTTGTCTGACATGAGATGTATTGTGTATTTTCAGGAAGTACGTCGGTGCTTTGACTGCGTTCTACGATATGAAGGCGAGGTGTAGATCGTGGATCGAAGACAGGAAGTGGATCGAACAGGACTGGATGAAGATTGACTCTACGATGGAGCTGTTTTGTGTCGAAACCAAAACCGCGGGACTTGGTCCACATGCAGTCCGGTTACGCAACAAAGAAACTGCCAACGAGATATATCCAAGTTTGCATCCAGCCCGCTGCGTACTACGTTTGCAACGCTGACAAATGCGCTGTGGATCGGGTTTAGAAACATCATTGGAACTCTTTGTCGAGGCTGGTTGAATGATAGTGCTGTGGATGTATGTCTGGAAGTAATTGCGGGCTTGATCGAACAGTCGCTAATGCTTTCTGCCTTGTTGGGAGTCGTGGTTGGCCAACAACCCCAAGACTTAAATACTCGACACAAAGTTCATCATCCATCCAGTGAATTTGAGTGCAATTCACTGGGTCTCATTATGGTGCGTTTCCATCGCGCAAATGCGACTAATATTTTATAATATAAAAAAATACTCTACGGGTACATGTGCTCATGTACGAACCTCTCATCGACGAAGAATACCAAGAACAAATGATTGCAGTGTGGCAAGGAGCAATGAGAGACGTGGAGCAGAGTGACGAGGAAGAGAGTGACGAGGAAGAATACCAGGGGAAAGAAGGGCTTATCCACTTCGTGAAGCGCTGACATGATGCTTCAGCCAGTGGATACCATCTTGAAACAGGGTCAGTGGGTTATATTCAGACACCACAACACCCTGACGACTCAAGCTTCGGTGTCCTTGCCATAGCACAAGCGTACAGCTACCTTACAGGGAGTATGCGATTTCAGTAACACCATGTGTCGAAGAAGGATGTTAGTGTCATGCGTCTGAAAATGCTGTGGATGGTTGTTTGCCATTCACAGGAGCGTTCCATTTCGATTTACGAAGCAGATAAGGCTACTCGAATGTGCGAACTGCTACAGACACAACTGGGATAGGTTTTAGCGATCCGTATTAGCATATTAATACTGATCGCTGCCTCAGTGATGTTTACATGCCCTTAGCGAGTTTCTTCACCAATATCTCCAGCAGCGTACCCAAAGACAGCGGTGCCGTGTCGGTTGTTCTAATGGCTCCGTCGCCTACAGTCTCCAACAACAGATAGCTGTGCTCGTCGTAATCTTCAACCATGGCCTGAAACTCAATCTGGGCCTGCATGATCATTTCCAGACCAGCACTGATCTGCTCCAACTTCTCTCTCATTGGCGCAAGGTCGGCATGGCGGGCACGCACCAACTCGCGGGCCAGCAAGACGTCGTCCATGTTTGAGTCAATGTAGATGTCGCCCCCTGCCCCCCCCCCCAAAAAAAAAGTAATGCCACTGAAATAAAACAAGGTGACAAACAGTTAGCTATTCGGGCCTCCGCTGTGTTCACGGGCGGAGCCACGACCAAAATGTAAGGGTGGCCCGACCAAAATTTAGAAAAACAGGGGGGAGGGCTTGAGTTTAAAAATCGCAAAAATACTCCGTTTTCTTAGAAATTTTGCAAAAAATGCCCTGAAAAACGACCTCAAATAGGGAATCGGCAAAAGTTTAGGGGAAGGGGGGCAGGCCCCCCAAATGGCCCTCCCTCCGCCACTGGCTGTGTTTAACTGCAACCTAGTTTATAGATGGTAGTTTTAAAGCATGATCTGTATCTGCAGGTGTAGAGAATAAAGACAAAACGTTCAAAATCCTCAAAGCGTAGAAATAAGCTCAATGGACAATACTACTTTCTCATGTAGTAATAGTACAGCATTAGCATTGTTAGTATAATTAAATTTGATTTTTTTGCGATCATTACGCAGCTTCCTCGCCTGCTGTTATCTCGCTCAACATTCGGCTTACATTTTGCTGTAAGCTGATGGATGACCAAATGTTGAACGGTCTGGACCATGACCATGATGTCAGACTTTCTGATTGCAAGGTAATCTATTCGAAATATTGCTCCAATGACCATGGATTTTAGACTTTTTGTATGCAAGGTATCTATTCGAAGCATTCGCATAACCAGTTGTTACTAACAACTGCTCTGTCGCTTCTAAGAGTATTTGGCGACAACCGACCATGAAGCCGATCGTATCGAAACAGTAGAAACTAGGCCGGGAGCTATCCTATACGCAGTATGGAGCGTAAGTGTTTGAAGAAGATATCAGCAGCTGCCCGTAGAAAAACGTATATTATTAATAACGGAATTCATTTACGAAGGACGATACGAAGGGATACTCAAATGGTGTTTCAACAATGTTTTTTATTCTCGCTTTGCTCGCATCACGTCAGGAATTTATGCGCCGCCACGAGGCTGCGGCAGAACAACATTCCACTCGCCGCGGTCTTGGAACACTAATAAACAATGGGAAAATGCTATTGAAGAAAATTGGGTATTCCCAGCTATGCTGAAGACGAATTAATTTACTAACTACGCTGATGGTATTTTAATGTAAATCCTACATCACTTCAGCTATTATTGTAAATGTTGCAGTAATATCTACTTCTCCGGAAAACGTCGTGCAAATCAGGTATTTGTATCGAATTCTTCGTGCAGAATGAATGAAGAATTCCCCGAATGCAAAATGTCAGGCATACAAAACGTAAGATAAAACCTCAAAATAAAATCATTTCGGAGAATTGGGGACCCGGGCGGTGGCCTGGCGAGATTCGCAGTTCGAAAAAATAGTTAGCCTCTTTGATCAAGAAATCAATAATTAATAGGAAAAATAATGTAAGCCGATTTTTTCAAGTAAGTTCGTATCTCGCTAAAAAATGTACAAATCACCAATTGAGCTTGTTAGTTCACAATGAGTAGTATTTTTTACAATAATCATGGAGTGGCTATCACGGTAGTGGATTGTGGAGCAATCTCTTGGATTATCGCTTCATGAGCATGCGTAGTGAATACCGCGCGCACGAAGGGCGATGATCGCGTCTTGCGTGAGCAATCTCGGAATTCGCTCAAGGACCACGCGGCTCCATTAAGGCAGTACGGCTCATCCTGATAACATGCACGTGGGATATAAAAACTGTCGTGTCTGTGGCCTGAAAGGCCATAGCAGCCAGAGGCTAGGTGTCATTCTTGTAACAAGTGTTGCTATTTACGAAAAATATATTCGTTTACCTGAGTGAAGTACTAGCATAAGCTCACAAGGATTTTGGTGTTATCTAACGGCGTTCGTACACCATCAAGAGTATCGCGGCCAATTCATAATCGGCATGGATCATCTTTGATATATATATATATATTGTATAGTCATGCGTTGTGAGTCGTCCAACGATAAAATAAAATAGACAAAGCATGACTGGCATCTTCTGCGCTACACTTGATATGTTTCTTGGAATGCTGTATCTGTGGAAAAATTAGCCGAGGAATCTCGGCCTCTGCTACGCGTATGATAGGAAAGCCTAATATACAGGCCTTACAAAATATTGCATAATAGCATCATGTAACTACGTAGAATATAATATGCGCAATGGATATAATATCATTCATTATACCAAAAAACTACTTCGTAGTATAATTATGCATTACACTCTTTCACACTTCCTCGTCGAGTTCGCTTTTTAATGGAATCACTTGCGTATCATCATCACCATGTCAGGTATGTAAAAGTACATTAACAAATTGGTTCAAAGTCATTTTCATAGAGTAGCTTCGACACGGCAGATGCTGCGGCTCCTTTTGGCATTTGAATTGTGTTGCTAATGTGGTGAAGCAAAACTTTATTTTTATTAAAATGCTGTGGAAACATGAGCAGACTGGCTAAGAAAGACAAGTCAATGAACCCTAATTCCTTCTTTGGTATTTTATTTTATGCTTGACAGCATCATCGACTGCTCCTGCTTCGCAGCTGCAGTATCTGCTTTGTCAATACAGTTTCATAACATTTTTGGAAACATTTTTTGACAGTAGCGGGGAATGTCGTTTCACAGACGTCTTCCCCGGGCTGGAGGTTATGTTAGAGCTTGTTTACCGGCTTCAGCTCCACAGCAGCATGCTGTTATCGTTAGCTTTTTTATGTTGCACGAACGTCGTTAGATAACATCCAAAAGCCTTCTGAGGCGAATGTGCATGTTGTACGAACGTTGTACGATAACATCCATCTATGGTGAATATGCATGTTGCACGAATGTCGTAAGATAACATCCAAAAACCTTCTGTAATAGCAACTTGCGATTCCCTACTGTACGTGCTCAATTAGCAGACGGCACTAAAGTAGCTTATCTAGCACTGCTTCATTAACATCGTACCGATGATTAAGCCTGAGCACTACTCGGGTGGCGCCTCGGTATGGCGCTCGCCCACGTATCAGCCCAACTCAACCAGCTGGCACAAGTGCACGCCCTATTGACTGGCCGCCAGAATGAGCAACATTTTCGCCAGAATATCTTCCTAGAGGAGCGCGAGCCCACCAGGAATCCGAAGAACAAACTCGTGTGCCATTAGCGAGACCTGGCGCTCGAACAACATGTGGCAGATCGTGTTGCAGTAAGACTAGCGTCCGCAACTTCCAGGACGCTAGTCTTACTCAATCTCGTGCTATGTATGACAGAAGCTTAGCTCAGCTTAGAACCCAAGAAGCCCTGCCCGAGCGGCCCACACCATCCAAAATGCGAGCATCTATGCCGTGACGGCATTGCCGTTACAGCTCTACTGTACTTCCTAATACGTACCCATCTGTTTAAACCGTGTCCGAAAATATAAGCAGAATGCATACAAATTCAAGTCATTTGATAGTACCGTCGTATTTCGACTAAGTATGCCTATACAAATGCTGTTGTTGTTGTCGGCCTCTGCAAAATAGACGCTAGGGATATTTAAGCACTCTACGTGGTACCGTTCAATAGGGAATCACACGCGCTACATCTCTACAGGTTTCTATAACATTTCGCGTAAAATTGACATCCTGGCAAAAGATTTTTAAATTTCACATCTTCACCACGGACTTTGCAGTATGATAAAGGTAGCCGATTTGCTTCAAACTTTGACCAATAATTTCACCGTAATCTAAACAGTAATTTAGACCCATCAGTTGCTCGTTTAAAGGTTTTCTGTTTTTAAAATTAATTTTGCCCGTCGATCCCGCTTATATTTTCGGACGAAGGAAATACAAGATTCCTGTTGAGCTTCCATCATCGCGGTGATGTATCAAACTGATACCTCATGTATGAGTAGAGTTGTTTCTACCCATTAGCAACGTTCTCAATTCAGCTTCGTTCATTCTGCACGACGAATTCCATTTATCTATACACGTAGCACTGCTGCTTTGTCGCCAAATCTTGACCCGTTAAGTCAATAGAGTTGCTTACATTTTATTCCCACTGGGAATTTCCCAGCCCAAGACCCTGACAGAGAAACCAAGGTCGGCTCAAACTTCGAACATCGCCCGGCCCCGCAGGCCGGTAAGCAATGTGTATTAGTTTTGCAGCTATGACGACGAACCCATCTAACGGTTGCTCCTCTTAAAAACACTGACAAACAGTAAGCAAATAGGCGAGTTTGCGCGAATATTAACCGTGCATGTAAAGTATTTAGACATACTTTAAAATAGCAGGTTGATGGGCTCCCTCAACTTACATGTTAGTACATTTTGCGTGTTCTTTTTTCTTCTTTGTTTTTGTATTCACCAGTTTCATGTATGTAGGCAACCACATGCTAAGCTGTCTGCCTCTGTTGATTGTCTCACTAGATGATTAAATAACTCTTCCCTCCTCTAAAAATTTAGTACAAAACGAAGAGCAACAACCTGCTGAACAGATGATTGAGTGCTAAATGTGGTTCTGTCTGCTCGACAACCGTTTTGATGCAGAGTAACGTGCCTGACAAAGGCACCGGGATGACATCCGCAGCAGTTGTAATAAGCTAGTGAAAGCTTTGGGTCCTTTGTACAATTATCACAGGAGCGTAATATCTCCAGCAAAACATACTTTATTAAACCAACTGTCCTCCCAGATCAAAGCAACGCATCTATGATAGAGGCGTAAGTAATAGAGAACTTTCGGAGCCCTTAAATCGTGCATGTTTCAGTTTCACTTTCAGTTCTGCGTGGTTTAGGGTGTGAAACTCAACTCAAATGCGGATAGGTTTGAGCTAAGTTGGTCTTTAGCTCAAACCTACCCGCGGTTAATTTGAGTTTCAGCTCGGTTCTTGGCATGAAACGAACAGGGAGAAGGCTACCGTGGCGCGGAAGCTTCGTAGCGGAACCAATTGTGCTGACTGCGCAAGGTCGCGATATCGGAGTACCACGACGTGGGCAATCCCACTCAAGTGCTGTAGAGGCACAACTACGGGCCGCCGCTCGCCAGGAGAATGCTGGCGCTCTTAACCAGGATCAGCGTGTGGACGTGCTCGCTCCATCGCATAACGTTGCGCACATCGTCAGACTCGTGAAGAGTCTCGTGAAGAGGGTCATGAGAAGAAGCATCGCGTTGTGCAGGCTCCTGCATAATAGTACGAGAAGAACTATGTTGACGTGTGGTACCTATCGCGCATTGGACATGTCAAACGATCCAAACAGTCGTTGCGAGAGGCCAACCTGTAAGTCCAATAGTTGACCCGCTACCATAATGTATGGGTTACCTGACTCTAGTACATGTAATCGATCTAGTAGAGAGCTACGTCTTCCACATTTGATAACTGTAAAGGTGCGCGAGTGGCGTCTAGCAGACCATAACGCGTCCTCCAAAAGCTTTGACGACCAACAATCGTTGGGCTGGCTATCTGAAAGTGAAAGTGAAACTGAAACCAACTCCGAAACGACTCGTAACATCTGTTTTGAGATTGCATAAAACTCTCTATCTCTAACCCAAACTCAACTCAAACGAGACTCCGAAAGTTCTCTAATAAGTAATTTTTACTGTAAATGGCTCTTTGCTACTATACAGTATACATCAAGACCGGATACTGATTCGGCCATTACGATGTATAGTATCCGACAAAAACGTGTTGGAGCTGCTCGCCACTCAGCCATCGATCAGGCTCGCGCATCACCCCCCCCCCCCCTCCCCCGACATCTTGAGCACCAAATGGACCGCGTCGTGGACATCGTGGAGCACCTGCAACCGTACGCGGAGCTTGCCACTCCCTTGGACTTCAGTTTCCCCCATGCTCAAGTGGACGAGCTGTCCGCGACGTTCGGTCTGGGCAGCGACCAGCTCTGCTACGTGCTGTGTCTATTCGCCGCGTATCCGCTAGCCATCGTGTATAAGCTGCTGCCTGGTGCCAGCCTCAAGCACGTATTCGACGTAGTGCTAGGCGTGAGCATCGCCCAGTTCGTTCTGGGCTCAGGCTGGGTGCACTCGTTCATCTCGAGCTTCCTGACGTATTTGATCGTTAAGTTCGGTCCATCCAAGCACGCCCCAGGCATCGTGTTCCTGTTTAACATGCTGTACATGTCTGCGTCGCACATCTACCGTTTGTACGTGGACTACATGGGCTGGACGCTAGACTTCACCGGCCCGCAGATGCTGCTGGTCATCAAGCTCACCAGTTTCGCCTACAACTACTACGACGGCGTGGTGGACAAGACGTTTGAGAAGAAAGGGGCCGAGATGTCCCCGGGCAAGAAGAAAGTGTACGAAGGGCGTCAGAAACTCGCTATCCAGGAGATTCCGTCTCTGCTCGAGTTCTTCGGCTACGTCTACAGCTTCACCACGTTCCTGGCCGGTCCGGCCTTCGAAATCCGCGAGTATTTGGACGTGACCAGCGGTAAAAAGTTCTTGGTGGACGGCAAGTACAAGCAGCCGTCGAGTGTCTTGGCTGCGTTCTCGAAGTTCCTAGTGGGATCGCTGTTGATGGCGGCGTTCGCTGTGTACGGCCCCATGTACCCGCTGTCGAACCTGCACGACCCCAAGATCGCTGCGCAGCCGTTGCTTTACCAGATTCGCGACTTGTATATTACGCTGATCTTCTGCAAGGCTAAGTATTACTCTGCCTGGAAGGTATATCATTTTCAATTATTTTTATCTGATTTATGTATTAACAATTTTATTTATATTGTGGAAATTGAAAATAGATTGCTGAGGGTGCAACGGTGCTGTGTGGCTTCGGATTCGAAGGCTTCAACAAGGACGGAATTAGTCGCGGCTGGAATGGTGTGAGCAACATGGACATCCTGGGCTTTGAGTTCTCGCAGAGCATTCGTGCTGCCTCTCGCGCTTGGAACAAGGGAACCCAGAACTGGCTGGAACGCTACGTGTACACGCGCACGGACAATTCTTTGATGGCCACGTACTTCATCTCGGCCTTCTGGCACGGATTCTATCCGGGCTACTACATCTTCTTCATGAGCCGTACGTATTTTTATTTTATTGTGTGACTTTGCAATATTGAGTTTAATTTAATTATTTTTATTCAAAACAGTGCCTTTGGCTACGGCTGTGAATCGTCTGGCCTTCAAGCGTCTTCGTCCGCGTTTCATCGAGGCCGATGGATCGTTTGGAGCCAAGAAGAAAATGTACGACGTGCTCAGCTACTTGCTAACGCTCTTCGCCATGCACTACTTCGTCATGCCGTTCCAGGTAAGTACGAATATTTTTATTTTCTAGTAATTAAATTCTGATATTTTTTTTACGTAGGCGATGTCGTGGGAGCACTCTCTGGCTTCGTTGAAGAACACGTACTTTGTCGGCCACATCGCCGCCGTGGTGCTGTACATTGTGTTCTCGTGCATTCCGGCGCCGAATCCCAAGAAGAAAACCGAGTAGAAAGTTTGAGAGACCAGAGTAAAGTGCCTTTGTTGCAAGTGGCCTGTACTTCATTAACCCTCGAGAGGCAGTAGAAGAAGGACAACACACAACTTTTCGATAGAACAATGCAAACAAGGTAAAAGTTTACCGTTGTTTTTTTATCAGCTTTACTCAAAAAAGTTATCTACAACTCGTTGCGGGATGCAAGCACCTTGAGTTCCTGGCAAAAGCGTTGCACGGGAAAGCCAATAACATTGTTCATGCAGCCGTGCACCTCCAGCACGAAGCACCGCGCGCGACCTACAACATCCTCCGTTAAGATCATGATTGTCAACATTGACACCAACACGGCGACCCTCACCTTGCAGGCCGTAAGATCCCGCCTTATCCATGGGCTCCCCCGTCGCGATGTAAGCTGCACACACACATTACAGCCATCAGTATCAACGACCGATCCACGGCACAAACTATAATAGCACCTACCGCGAATGTCTTCAGGCTCCAGTGGACCGAACACCAGACTGGTTTTCTCAAAGAATAGATGCGGGTTGTCCACGCCCCTTTCGGCGTAAAAGAGCGCCACACCGGAGAACACTTCATGAGGGCGATCGGACAGCTTGGACAGCATGTCGAAGGCGTCTTTCTCGTCTTTGGGCTTTTCGAGGATCACTCCATCCAGCACTACAACTGTGTCGCATCCGATCACGACTGCCGGTTGCTTATCACCAGCGCCCTTGTCTTTCAACACGCGGTTCAGCACCTCCAGAGCCTTTTGCTTGGCGTTCTCAACCACATAGAGATCGGGCGTCGGGAACCGCTCTTTGGGGAGGTTTTCCTCGAAAGTGGATGGGATGACTTCGAAGGTGAGACCCTGGAGACCAAGAGGGCAGTAAAAATGATAATTTAATAGGCGACGATAAGATACAGGGAAACTAAATACGTACGCAATCGCGGAGAAGCTCCAAGCGACGAGGACTCTGTGACGCGAGGATCACGCGACGACTGCGGAGGCAACTCGACAAGGTTGACAACATGCCAAGAAAAATGAAAAAATAAAATTTGGGTGCTAAAAGAAAAAAATCTTTTTTTTGGCAACTGGGTATTTGTTTTTAGTGTTTGTTTATTTTTTTGATAAATATTTTTTTACATTTATTTTTTAAATCTAAAAAACAGATGATGTAGTCCGCCCCTCTACTGTACTGTAATGGAGAAAGTTGTCCGTACGTCCGTCATTCCGGGGTAGAGTTATAATTGTAGCGCAAATCCACGCATTCTATAAATACTGGCTGCCGAGCGAGCCCCGATTGGCTGTAATTGGAGACCTGCGACACTGACTGGATCTGCTGTACGAGTAGATCGTCTCTCGCCCTATCGATTGGACGAAAGCAAACATATGTGCAACAACAGCGAAGCATATCGGTTGGGTGAAAATGGCTGGCCTGGCCTGTCCGACTTTGAGCAATTTACATTACGCTACTAAAAACCTGTCCTATCTACTGCAAATTGGGCGCGGTAACCGCCTCTTTTTGTAATAGCTAAAAAGATCGGAAAATCTGCAGGCCAGATTGTATTTTTAGGTTTACGACCAGGTTGATAACAGGTTGGCAGGTTGGCAGGTTGGCAACTAGGTTGCAACGGACAATAGGTTGACCAGGTTGCGTACCTTATCGTTGCACTAAAATACGATTTTTGTCAGCCTCCCGTTCTGCTGATTTCGAATTTGGCGCGCTGGAAAGAACGTCGGTGGAGAGCGGGCACTGCTCAGCGGTTAAGCATGTACACGTTCCGGCAGGACCTGCAGATTAGGGAGATTATGCGCATGCTGACGTAGGTCTTTGATGTCGCCGCAGAGTGTGTTGTTTTCTCTAGCGCGTAAGTGCACGTTTAGCTGCAGTTGCCTCCATTCAGGCATGCGATGTATGCTTCATTTATTAGTGGTGTATTATATTAGTCGAAGTAGCAGTTAGAAGTAGGATAGCGGGAGTGATAATGGGCGTTTACAGGATAATGAAGCGAACAGATCCCTTACACTGTCCAATATTTCTCTAATGCTGGGGTAACTCCGAGCACTAGTAGTATCACTTGCGTACGTCGCTCTTCATTTTTAGACCCTAGACTTGAGGAGCAGGAGGGTAATGTTAATTCCACCTCTTTGTATAACAGACCAAACTTTACTTGGTTATGATACTGTGCATCACAACCTGAAAAGGTCCTGAACGATCGAACTTGGTTCATGTGCATGCGATAAACCTTCAAACCTGCTCCGAGGCTCGGAGTCCGAGCTGCTACAACCTGATGGCTTTTACCAATCAGCTTCAACCTGCTCCTACCTGCTGGGAACCTGTTAGACGCTTGCCTTTTTCTGCAAAATCAACCTGGCCAGCAGCATCGTGGTAAAAAGATGGCATGGCGGCATGTGCAGACCTATTGTAATCGAGGTACACGGCTCACATGGCCCACTCCTAAATCTGCACCCGGGCACATCACGTGTTATTTACATCGGTGGGCACTAAGAACCATGCGAACTTGTTTCGACGTACTCTCATAATATATTTTTTACTTCACATGCTTATTATTTTTAGTTTTATTATTTTGTTTTGTGTCATGCCTTTCTAAAAGCTACTTAGAAGTAAATATATGCAATACATAAAAATGCTAATAGTACTTAATAAATTTTAGCTTTTGTTTTAGTAAAAGCCTTAGCAGTGGATACATATTTTTATATCTCTTACTTAAGTATTTCTTAATTTATAAAAAGCTTTAATTAGTAACTAGGCTTTAATAATACAAATATTCTAAAAACTATCCAACCATGAATGTGAACAATATTGGCCTCACCGCCGCTGTTGGTCTCACCAGCACAGCGCGTGTCCCCGTATCAGCGTAAGGACTGATTGGCTAAAACAGAAACGTTATCCATTGGCCACAATATATTTTGTACTTGCGCACTTAGTGTGCGAAGCTTATAATTACGTGCGTATTTGCCAGAACGCCCTGGGGCACATTGAACCCACTTAAGTGGTTACATTGGATAAAAGTGAAGCACGTAAAAGATGCGGAACAACGGAATGAACGCAGCGCGGAAGAACACGAAGCACGGAAGTACACGACACCCCGGAAGGATGCGAAACCATGGGAGGATGCGAAACCAATCCAATGAAGGCACGGGACCACGATGAGCATCCAACCACGACACCACAGGAGTACACGTAGCCATGAGAGGGCGCAGAGCACGATACCACGGTAGAACACGATATCACAGACGACGTAACTATGACACCACGATATCACGAAGTCGCACGGAAAGTACGGAAAAGCACGCGACAACGAGGGCACGGGCGACTGGTGGACATGGACCACGGAAGGTCACGGACCACGAAAGCGCATGGAACTCCAGAGAAAGTATGGAAAGGCAGAATAGTGAGCAACCACGAAAGAGGACCGCACGATGGAAGAGTTTGGAAATATGGAAGGACAGATGGTCACTAAGCGACACGGACCACACACGAGTGCGAAGCCACGAAGCTACGAAAGACACGGACCGCGGAAATTCCTGACGCCCAAGGAGTACTGAAGAGTACACAACCACGTAAGTGTTTGAAAAACAGATATTTCGGAATGGTGAAGTATAAAACCACGGCGCACTTGGGTCCACGAACACGCAAGAAACCTCGAAGCCCGCGACCACCACGATACACGCGACACCACGAAGTACTCAGATCTGTGAGCACCTTTTCTCTAACAAACCATGCCACCTCCACCGCGAAGCGGCGGCGGCCAGCTAGTCTCTAAAATCAACTGTAGTATCGTGTCCGTCCGCCCGTCTGTCACACGAAATGGTAAGATTTTAGGGCATTCTTATGGGCTGCCGAGCGGAGCGAAGGCGGCCTCGGTTGGTTAAAATAATTTTGCTGCCGAGCGCAGCGAGGCGGCACAAACCGGCACCTGATACGATCTCGCGGGCCCGAAGGGCCCGCTCTAGTCACAACTGACCAACCTAACATGCGAGTAGAGCAGCGAGCCCGTGGCGAGCGGAACGAGGCGCAACACGGTAAGTAACATGCATGCGCCCCCGCCGCGATGCGGCGGTGCTCAGCTAGTACTCTAATGATGGTAATTATAAAATTGCCATCCTTTTCCCTTAGAGCATCTCTGGCGGTCCACTGTAAACGGTAACGGCAAAGATATAGCGTGGAATTTAGCGGAGTGATAACTTATCTCCCACCGGTGTAATGTAACGCTAATCCTAAATTTAAAACGGTAAAATCTAGCGGCCTCTCGGCAAACGGTTGCTTCTGCCGTGACTCCGGCAAAGCAATGGTTAAATTCTTGTAATGTCATTTGTCAAGAAAGGGCTGGACTAGCCATTTTTAGCAAATAGATCTACAACCGGCAAACGCTCGATATATGGCGACAAGAAGCAAGGTGCTTGCGGAAGGCCCGGAAACAGCGCCGGCGCAGATTCTTCGTTACTATCTTCTGCGACACTAGGTTAGCTTCCCCCAGCCTGATCGTGCTCGAGTGGGGAGGGGGCCAATAAAGTCGTTGACCGTATTTGCCAGTTTAGCGCGCAGATTTGCGGTAGCATCTTAGCGGGACGGAAATGAATTGTGGAGAGGCCATATAATTCGCTGAAAGCGACCCTTTACTGTTAACGTTTGCAGCGAACCGCTGCAGATGCTCTTAGCCGGCACAGTTTCAGCGACCACCAGCATTTACTTTCTGACAATGTTTTCGGTTTGTTAATCTCTACTGAGGGAACGCAATCTAACTTGTTAATGATGTTTGATAGTTCTAGCATATCTTAATTAGCCAGGCCGTTCGGATAGATCTGAATTAATTGTAGAGAAGCCCCAGTGATTGAAAAAAACTATAATAGGCAGTATTTTTAGGCATTACTGATAATTGCAGTATGTATTGCAACTATTAACGTGCCAGCAGTGTATGGTTGCAATCGGCATTGCAAATCCTCCGTCTGCTGTAATACCGTTTTGTAAAATACTTTACTGCAATATTTGACACTTGTTTGTGAGAAGATCGCGATCCATAACACGAACTATCTCCTTGAATGGTTGAAAATCCGCGGCAGTAAGGCTCACTATACCTCGGTAATCCAGGCTAATGAACACCTTGCACATTGGCTGTATCTAAATTGGAGGCATACGCCAATATTTCTCGTTCGCTCATTTTCATTCTGCTCTGTCGCTTTTTCAAGGTAACAATTACGTCATATCTGCTACACAGCGACGTTATCTCTCGCCTACAGGCCCATTAAATTAAACAGCATGACCTGGACGGTTCTACTCACTGTGCTCTATTCTGTTAATCACAGTAAGTGGTTATCATTCTACACTAAATGGCACAACCGCATTGGTCCAAATAAACCGTTACTATTGTAAAAAACCGTCTGATGGGACTCCATTTTACATTGGATAAAGACATAAATTGTAATAACTCGACTCATTAAAAGTGAATACTAAATGGACTTGTAACCGATAATAAAGGGTAGTAAAAGTGGTGGTTAAAGACAGTGAATGTGGTTGCTGTCATTCGTGAAATTGATCTGATGGCAGCATGTACTCGGGAGATATAAGATGGCGAGCGGTTACGCTACATTACGGAGTGTCAATTTAGCGAGCGGAGGGAGGTTTTTTTTAATGCATACTTTTTTATTAGAAGTTTAAGGACCTGTGGTGCGCGTGTTCGGCGTCTGATACATCTTCATCTAGCTCTGGACGAATGTGTTGAACACGCCACTTGCAAGTAGATTGTGGTTTGGTAGCACCATACTGTCTCGGAGCTCAACAACTTTGAACGTAATTGGGAGTTCGGTGGAGCCACTAATGCGCACTTCCATCCTCCGATAGACACACACCAATAACTTGTGTACGGAGAGAGTTTTGGGACGCGAAATTGGTAGGCTACGTAATATTGCATATAATAATATGTAGCTTTGATTTCGGTATGTTTTTAGTCCGCCGCAGCGCAGCGGAGACGATCAGCCCATACTACACCAACCAACCATGCCCTAACGCCCACGGAGCGGGCGCCCAGAGCGCTAGTGTTATCTTGAACAATAAAATGAACGTCTGTCTGTCTGTCTGTCTGTCATGTCCCCCAAATCCGGACTTCTGATTGGATGCAAGAAATCACTTATGACAGTACAGTTTGTTGAGAGAATTCTGCCAAAAATTTAATTCGGTAAGTAGAAAACTCTAGAAACTTCTAAATTAGCGCGAATGCGGACACAGTGGGTTCGGAATGGAAAGTATCTGATTGTAAATCCTGCTACAATAAACTGGAAAGCGTAAACTGGCATTTCCCGCTTTGGTTATGACAGCGTGGTTCGTGCAGCACTACGGAAAGCGTAACATGCCAATACGTACTTTTTTATACTATTTTTAACGTAAGTTAGACGGAGCTACGCATTAACCAAAGGCACCCCTTTCGAATTTATCATCACTACACCCGCAAGCAGAAGTAGTGTGGCTGTATTGAGAGTCATCTCATGCTATATTTGGTCACAAAATTCCGAAGATGTTCCACAATTCGAGCATTCTATAGTAGCCGTCCAGGTCATGTTTGATATATTTTTTTAAAAAAACCAGTGTACGATCGTGAATCAGTATGTTGTACTACGTACTGCTTTTGAGCTTTCTTTTTCTTCTTCCTACATTCACGTCAGCAAATAGGTTCTGCTATCAAGTTGTGAAGGTGGGAATTGGCTGCACCGCTTTGCGGCGCAGCGAGCGAGTTTAAATTCGTCGACATATAGAAAATACTAAAGAGCCAATCCGCTGTGTCCTTAAAACATACCATGGATTTGTACAAAGGGTTTTATTTTAAAAAAACTGGTTTAAAAGCCGGTTTTATACTTTTGCTTTTGCCTGTTTTGGCTTTTAAACCAATGGGCCTACCTACTGTACCACATGTATTATACTTGTTATCCTACCTTCTACTACGGTACTACTGCTATCTTACGTTTCCTGCTACGCCCCACTCTATGTGCAGCTTGTACTCGGTATCAGTCAGACCTAGTTACCACCCATTTAGGTACTCGCGGAGTGTACCCCATAGATTGTGCACGACAAAAGAACCATTTGAACCAGTAAAAAACTTTAAAATAATATTTGGTTTGGTTTTAATTGCAGAATATAACTGTAATAAATACAGATAAAATACTTCGTTTGTACATCTGTATTGTTGCTGAGCAACATCGTTGTGCTTCAATACAGGTAAACATTGCACGACAAAAGTAAATGGGAGCCCCTTGTTTTGTCATTAGCATTCCGTAAAAATAATGTATTTTGGATTTTTCCTACCGGGGACAACAATCCGACGACACCGCTATGCACGGCACTAAAAGCCCTTGATTAGTGCCGCTGAATTGGCCAATGAGGGCAACGAGGAACGGATAAAGGCGTCCCCAATACTCGACACCGTCAAGAAATCGACGACTTATTTGAGGTCGAGAAGCTCAACAAAATTCTCGATCCGAAGTTGGCCGCCAAATTGCTAGAGGAAAAGAAAATTTGGGGCTGGTTGGATACGAAAATACTCGACGAAGTTCTTACCGGAAATTTGGCCCAGAAAAAACAAGTACTCGCACGTTTGCGTGCAAATAATGTGGACCCGGCCGATTTGACCGCTGTTCTCAAACTTCATCCCGCTATTGAAATGAAGTACAGGGTTGTCTATGTGGCTTACCCAGGTTATATCCAAAGTCCTGAGGCGAAAAGGCTGTCTGGCGTGAAGAGAATGAGGGCCGACCTATAGATGACGTACTTTGCTGCTCATTCGCTTGAGGTTATGGCATCCATCCATTTTTGGTTGCGTTTGTTGGGGTCTGAATAAAAAAAATCTTGTTTTCGCATTAAAATCAGATTACCAATTGGTGATTTACAGTTAGCAATTCATCTCCTATTGTATAGGCCCGAAGCACTTGCTCCGGGGAGTTCACAGGTCGAATATATAAGCTCTCTGAAATTTATTTCAGAGCTAAGGGGGGATCCGGTTGGTGTTTCAATTTCCGTAAAATAATAACCCGGGTATTTATACTAGAACATTACTATAAATTATTGAAAAGTAATATACAAATATATTACTTTTAGTGAGACAGTACCATGATGGCCATTGACATCTATACCTGTGTTGGATTAATAAACTATACAAATGTTACCGGTACCTGTGTCGTCGCCCTCGCGCTTAAGTACGCCTATTTTAATATGGAATGTTGCACGAACTGTTCGCTGAAATTAATACCTGTCTGAATGGCGGATAAATGCGGACAATAGGTTTTCTAAGGTGTCGTTTTGTTCCTGTCGCTCACAGTGTGAGCGTACACACTGAGTATAGGCGGTGGAAGCATTCCACATATTATGTATACAGTTGTTGCCTCTTACACATGCTCATGTAGGTGAGAACACTTCAGATGACAGTAAGTTAGCAGGCGGTACGCGCCGCTGGAGAAGGGCACCTAGCACTCTGGTTTTCGATGAAGATCCTCCTAAATATGCCAACCGTGAGATAATCTTCAGCCTTACATCTTTTGGACCACCAGACTTGCTTCTTAGAGCACTGCCACCGGTTGAGTAAAAGAATAGTGAAAATCACCTCGACTGGCGGGTGACAATCTAGAAACATAAATTTGCTTCAGCCAGATTTCGCACCGGTTCGAGTCAAATCTAGGTGCAACGAGACCCATTCAGCAACAGTGACCATAACAAACCTAGCCAGGGTTTTCCTAGGTTACATGTACCTAGAAAAAATATACAACAACAGCTTTGTCGATGAATTGAAGGATGAGAAGATGAGCCCTTAGTCACTGATTGGCGACGATGATTGAGCAGATATCCAAATATCGCTTGCTTGTCCATGTACCATGCGTTCAAATTGATTCTACTGTGCAAACCTCTGATTGGTTATCTTGTTACCATTGTCAAACGCCGCGAGGGGGTCCAGTCGGCATATTTGACTCCAGGACTCACCAATTATCACCCGTAGGAAAATATACTCCATGTTTCCTGCGACCGGTGCCAGAGCAAAGTTGTATTTTGGGGGGATATATAATTTTTTGTCAAAACTTTACCCCAACCGGTGGCAGTGCTCTTAGACAAACAAAAGCCTCCCACGCTAAAGAGCGTAACAAGCCTCGTATTTGGTGTGCCACATTAAATGTTTTCTACTGGGTTATATACAAAATTTAAATAACCCAGTAGAAAGCTATTAACACATATGCGCACAGACTTTTTGTCACCGTTAGAAATTCTGACTCACAATAACAGGCGCAAGTCGTAATATATCAACAGCTCACTGATTCGGAATCGAGGGAACATATTTATGGCGCGCACTGTAACATGTACTTGAATGCGGATACTGTAGTAAAACGAATGTGCTGATTAGCAATGCGTTGCTGCGGCTGCGAAGCCGGCGCAGGAGATGCATCGCTGCAGGAAATCCCAACCTTCAAAACGCTAGTATATTTATATTTTGTCGGGAAATCCCAACCTTCACAGCGAAGGGTAGGGATGGTAAATTTCAGAGCTTTTTCGGGCGAAGCACGACTTTGTATTATAATAATTAGAGAAAAAATGAAGTTCGATTGAACTCGCAATGCTGGAGAATATGTTGTTAATAGAATGAAATAAAATGAAACAGACAGAATGGGATCGTTCGCGCCGCATTACAGTTTTTTCTTTTTAGATTTTAGTTTGAGGCGAGAGGCGCGGCCAAAATGGTTTTTTTAGCTGCAATAAAGTTGATATCTCGTGAGCCTAGAACGTTTCCAGGTTTTTGAGAGAGTACCGGAAATGCTATTTTTATATTTGCCTGATTTAAAAATCACGCACTTATACTGAAAAATAATCTCAAGCTAGCGCCATCTCCAAATAAGCACACGAACCTTACAACGAAGATCTGTTCTTGTGTGCTGTAGGATTGACAGCAGCGTTGCTTGAAATTAAGTTGTATTTTAATTGGGAAATAATTAGAAACTAGTGAAATACTGCTGATAGACCTAGTGGGCCGTTAGAACTGCTGAAAACCTAGTGTTTGGAGTGGCTGGTGCTGATCCACATAGTGTTTATGCTGATACCCTAGTGATGCATGTATATACCAGGCGATTTTGTTTTATGTGAACCTTAGTTTTTACTTGAATAGTTGTACCCGGCGTACATACTGGTGGTGCCCACACAAGTCGGTTGTGGTGGAGTGCATACACTGAACAAAACGACAAACACAAGCTTTTCATGGTCGTCACTAGGTAGTGATACTGTTCACTAGTTTTTCAGTAGGATTGAGGCTCACTAGGTGGATCAGTAATTTTTCAATAGGATTTAATATTTTTCCATTTTAGTTGAGGCCGTCAATCAATAATTTGCCCAATTGCAACAATGCTACATTGTCCACTCTGCCAAGTAGGTGCTGGCATTCTACCACTATAATGCTAGATTATTTTATGAAGCAACGCTCGTGACACCACCGTCACACACGAGACAGTGGCTTTCCGAGCATTGTAGGGATCATTGTTTAGCTATTAGTGCAGGCTCCATCCTGAAAATAGCCCCTCCTGTTTGCTGAGGCTAATGCAGGCAAACGTAGAGATGAAGCTTCTCTTATCGAAATTACAAGCGGACTCAGTAGCGTTCAGGCAACAGAAGTTAGGTTAGATAAATGCAACAGGGGGAAACGTAATGGAAATTCAAAGTATCTGATGCTAAGAGCCCCTAGCAAAATACTTTGAGGTATCACGAGTGACTTCACGTTAAGCGCTACTGTCACTACTGGCAGATTGGTTAAAGCTCCCTCAGGGTTTAGAGTAAAGGGCGGCCTTAAAGCCAGGTACAATGCCTGGATCAAATACATATTTGATCCAGGCATTGCCCAGGTCTCACTTCTTTTTATGCATTTGACCCAGACATTTCCCACGTACAGACAATCCCCTACGGCTTTTTATTCCTGTCTAAGGGTATTTCTATACTGGAATGTACCATAAAAATGGATCATGGTTTAAAAATATACTCGGTAGAGTCAAAACTGCTGTAAAAAAAGACCGTCAAACCTACATGTAACAAGTAGATAATGCATATATTATATATAGCTGCTGATATTTTATTGCTATCTCGCCTCCGCAGCAAGCACCACATTACCTCACGGACGGGCTCAAGGTTGTCAGGGAGGACGTTCTGGTATGTTGAAGTTTATCGTTCGTGAGATGCCATTGAATGTCGTATCGACGGGTACTAGGGCTTCGCGTAGGCTGATATAGCCTTTTTAGTTCCGCCAGCAACACTATAATCTGCTAAATTTTCTACTATTAATAGCGCACAATGAAAAAATAAACATGTTGAATATTTCCACTGCAAGAATTTTTTGTCTTGGTGAAATGTTGCTTTTGTTTTCAGTATGATACCAAAACACAGCTACATGTATCACGGCCACCTTCACCAAAGTACTCATGTGTGTGTGCTTTTGCGGAAGCATGAGGAAAGTACCGGCTTCGATCTAGAACTGCGTATTCAGCACAGCCTTCAGATCCGTGAACACGCGCTGGTCGAAGTTGTTGGCATTGTTCTCGTGATCACCGCGCTCGAGTTCATGTCGTACACAATCTGCCGCTGCACACCAGCCAGCGCCAAGTACACCTTGCAGTACATGTACACGAAGGTCGTCAAAAGTTGAGGTCCTCCGATGTGCTTTCCTCGTCCTTGCCACGGCCACACCGTGCGAGTGCGAGTGGCCCAAATACCCGCAGCACTTAGTCGATATGTCAGCACCGCACAACTTACCGATGTTCGGGCTAGAATTCGAAGCTGTAAGTTCAAAATCATAGATATACAGTATTTTCAGGGTAAATCTAGACCCTCAAAAGCACCTGCGCCTGCTTCGCAGCCGCAGCATCTGCCAATCAAAAGGACGACTCATTGTATGGACTTGCAGGCGCATTCAGGTTAGTAGTCCATACAGAGTTATTGAAAAATACACAATATTGCTCACCGTACAATGCTGTTGGAAAATAAAATTTGTTTCAGTTAGTTGACTTCATGATGCATGAGTTCTTTAAAGACTTACGTTGTTATGTCGGGCCGCCAACATCATAGACTCAGGTTCGTGCAGGCAGAAGCAGACGCTGCGACCGGAGTACCCTTGCATGCTCTGCCTCCTTGTTGTGTTTAAAAGTGAGCCTCCTTTTCAGCGTTTTCTTGAAAGTAGTCGACTTCTGTCTTCTCTCTCTTTTAAGTTCACTTTCATCTGATTCGCGGTTTTGGCAACGAGTAACCTTACTTAAGCTACACCTGATTCGGCTTCAAATTAAAAACAACATCATTTGGGCTGCGCCGCAGCTTTGCTGCTATAATATAATGATATTATTATCAGAGTAAAGGATACGAGTAGATTAGTGAGGAAACACTGGGGAATATATAGTTTGAAATCGATACTGTTAAAGTGGATTCCTTCCGTCGTCGTCCAATTGAGACTATATCATAGTTAAGCACCTAAAAAATATCTACCTGAAATTGTATTCCACTTTACAACTGAGGGGTGAGAGGTGAAATTAACTTAAGTTTATAAACTGCTGGTCATCGGGAGCCCCATAATTATTGATATTGAGGGTGCATTCCAAGTCTAGGGATTACTACCGACGGGATTGTCTTTATTTTAAAACCCACCGTGGGCATCCTATTAAGTTCGCTCGACAACCAAAATCACAAGTTGTGGATCGTCATTGCGTTTGATCTACGAGGGCTACGTTACTGGGTCTTACCTCGATCTAAAGCCCGACGAACCACGAATCTAGAAGGTATGCTCAAGCGCGTTCGAAAATGATATCTTCGCCAGGAGCGAGCACTGCAAATTTCGTACTTAGCCGAAATGGCTCTGTGCTAATCAAAATCGAAAACTCGATACCTGGACGCAACGATGCCGTAGAGTAAAACCACCCAATAACCCTTCTCTGCAGTAGTAGCATAAGGTATAAATAAGATAAAGGCATATTACTGTATTTAACTCGTGGTTCCTGTTTATCAAGTACCCAATTTTGGAAAACGACATTAGAGATTATACCCGGAACTTTGAAAAGCTTCGAGTTTGCTCTTTTATTATGTACCCGATTTGGTAAGTTACAGTTCGACCTGTGAATTTTCTAAAATTTATTTCAGAGCTAAGGGAGGATGTATGATTTTCCATGAATTAAAACCTGGTGGACAAAATCGATCCTACTACCAAACCCCATTTATAAGGCATATCATTAATCAAAACAAAAAAAAGATCGGTACAAGTTATGCGAAACCTGACAGAAGAAAACCGCAGTTTTACAGGCTGGACTAAATTTGTCCGTGTAAATGATACGCATTTCCTAATCGTAACTAGGGTTTCGCGTAGGCTGATATAGCACTTTTAGCGTGTGTTCAGTAAATCAGCTTATTAATCCGTCTGAATAGAATTTCACCAGAATCTAAACCGTTTAGCTGAATCATCCGCGAGCTAATTCTGCAGCTGAACACGATTGAGGCCCTTGTTCAGGTGGAGAACGCGTTCTTAGTCGCCAGGGGTTAGGGTTACCAATGTTTGACTGGACCAGGGCACAACAGTTGAGAACACTGTGCTCCAGTATGTCCAAGTCGAACCCAGCACTCGCGCCATCAATTTCTTGTTGATCTCTGTCGAAGTAGGAGCTGAGAAGACACAAGCTGTTTCCCGATGGATCCACCAGACAAGAGTGCGGGTATCCTGCGACCAAGCCTGCAGAACAGCCCGTCTACAGGCCCTGGCGCCGTGCCAATGCCACGTCTGTTGCCCGACGTCGTGAGCGGCCACCCGCCCTTGCAATCGACGATTATCGCATCACTGCTGCCGCAGCCAGCTACGACCCGCCATCCTTCACTAGCAGCCGGTCCGTTAGTTAGTGAGGAAGATTCTCTAGCAGCTAAGACGGTGCCGAGAATTCAAAGGTACCAGCAAAAGGACAAACCAAGCGTGTTAAGTGGACGACTGAAGATAGTTCCTCATCTGTAGGCATAACTACGAACCGTGCAGCCATGGCGCTGAGCACATCAAAGGTCTCGTTAATGTAGACGACTGCACGAGGCCTGGATATGCCCATCGCCGTGGCAGTCTGGTCCATTGTACCGCACTGGGCTAAAATACATCATTGTCAGCGCTACACGCTTAATTACCGGGTTCTTGCTGTTGGGGGCAGGCTCGCAAGCCCACGAAGCATGCACCAGCGCGTAAATTCGCAAGAATGAGTCCTTATCACAGCGTAGCTTCTTGTGGAACCACGTCGTTCCGTGTGTTCGTAATGCTGTCTCGAATGCGCGCACCTTAAATGTCATCGGCGCCTTGGGGGGCTGCCGAAGGCCTCGCTTGTCTGCAACCGCGACTACTGCGCTTACACATACTCCCAATACTACAGCTATTACTGCAGCCGTGACGTCGTCCATGGCACAGGTGTGCTGCGGCTAGAACACGTGGAGGAGGTGTGCCCAGAACAAGTGGTTGAGAACGCGAACTTACCAAAATGGTCCTAAGGCCCTTGTTCAAGTGGGGAGCTATCCGCAAAAACAAACTGTTAAAATTAGTGTATTCATACAGATAAATAATGAAAGTGTATAGTTTTTCGGGAGCTTTTATGTATGGCAGAGAAAAATAATAAGCTGGCAACGATCACAGAACGCAACAAGCACCCTTAGGAGAAACGTCGCCTCTCGAAGACACTATTAATACCGACAAGACACTAATACATCTTGCGCAACGATGATTATCATGCTCCTAAGCAAACTATGCGACTACTAGTGCTGGTTGTGGGGCGACATAGCGTCCTGGCGAGGGTTGGAAGCGCTCCAGCAAGGTGTGCTCACCCTGGCCGGGCGACTCCCATGACGACGCAGCTCAGCTCCAGTGCTGTTACGTGCCTAGACGCTAGTGCTTACTGCGCTACTGTGGGCTGGAAAACACAAGCCTATGCGATACAAGACTAGCCATAGAGGTGCTTTGCTTTAGTTGCGTAGTATTCGTCAGACCAATCCTTAAATAAATGCAATTTTGTAGCCACTTCCCGCGAATCAGCCAAATGAATCAGCCAAACGCCCGAATTCGGGATTCTAGCAGGCTGAACACGATAGATTATCAAGAATCCAGCTAAAGCAAAAAATATCAGCTGAAATGGGTCAAATCAGCAGTAATACGTGGCTACTGAACACACCCTTATTAGTTCTGCCAGCAACACTAGAATTTGCTGAATACTCTACTAATAGCGCAAGTTGAAAAACAAGCATTTGTTTAATATTTCCACTGCAAGAAAACTTTGTGGTGCTTCTTGGTGAATGCTGTTTTTGTTTTCATTCAGTACGATATCAAAATACAGCTATTGCAGCACTTTGTCGACATGTAGCACAACTTACTGATATTTGGGCTGGAATTCGAAGCTGTAAGTTCAAGACCAAATATATTAAGTATTTTCAGGATAAGCCTAGACCTGCAAAAGCATCTTCTGCGGCTGCTTCGCAGCCGCAGCATGTGCCAAATAGCCTTGAAGACGCATTCATGTTAGTAGTCTACACAGAGTTACACTGATGTTGCGCACTGAATAATGCTGCGGAAATGTACAAATACTTGCAGTTCAACGTCAACCGATGGACTCTGTTTGGCAGCTTCTCCACTGGGCGACAACCAGGTTTATCCGGGAAAACTGCATATTTTTCATGATGTTACTAGCTCTTCAAATGCTTACGTTGTTTTGCCGGACCACCACCATCATCGACCAGGTTCGTGCAGGCCAAAGACAAACCGAGCGACCGGGGTACCCTCTGCATGTTCTGCCTCTTTGTTAAGTGAGCCTCCTTTCCAGCATTTTCTTAAAAAGTGGTCAACTTCTGTCTTCTCTCTCTTTTAAGCTCATTTTCATCTGATTCGCGATTTTGAACATCGAGTTGCTTTACTCAGGCTTCACCGGATTCGGCTATCTCAGAATAATACTTCGAGGTAGCTTTTTTTAAGCTACTTCGAAGTATTATTCTTTTTAAGAAAAGGATGTCTGAAAAAAAAACAAGATTTTTCGATTACCTTAAAAATGCAGCCATGCTAGCGATCTTAGTTTTAGCGATAAACTCCGTCATGTGCACAGTCTGCTCATCGGGCCATTAAAACGCATAACAAATGGGAGCGAGCCAACGCTGGATGCGCCTTAAGCCCGCAGCACGCGTCTGCTGTCGTTTTGCTCCTGGGTCTGATCTTGGCCATGCTTGCCATCGTCCGGACAAGGAGTTTCAGGCGCTGATGTGGGTGGAGCAGTGGTCTCGGGGTAAGGCGTCTCAGGTGCTGGTGTGTCGGGGTACGGTGTTTCTGGAGCTTCAGTCTCCGGGCACGGAGTTTCTGGGGCAGGAGTCCCAGGTGCCGGTGTCTCTGGGCATGGCGTCTCTAGAGCCGCAGTTTCCGGGCACGGAGTCTCGGGTGCCGGTGTCTCCGGGCATGGAGTCTCAGGTGCCGGTGTCTCCGGGCACGGTGTCGTTGGAGCGGGAGTCTCCGGGGCCTCAGTATCCGGACACGGCGTCGTTGGTGCCGGTGTCTCCGGGCATGGAGTTTCAGGTGCCGGTGTCTCCGGGCACGGTGTCGTTGGAGCGGGAGTCTCCGGGCATGGAGTCTCCGGGGCCTCAGTATCCGGACACGGTGTCGTTGGAGCGGGAGTCTCCGGGCATGGAGTTTCAGGTGCCGGTGTCTCTGGGCACGGTGTCGTTGGAGCGGGAGTCTCCGGGCATGGAGTTTCAGGTGCCGGTGTCTCCGGACACGGCGTCGTTGGAGCGGGAGTCTCCGGGCATGGAGTCTCCGGGGCCTCAGTATCCGGACACGGTGTCGTTGGAGCGGGAGTCTCCGGGCATGGAGTCTCTGGGGCCTCAGTATCCGGACACGGCGTCGTTGGTGCCGGTGTCTCCGGGCATGGAGTCTCAGGTGCCGGTGTCTCCGGGCACGGTGTCGTTGGAGCGGGAGTCTCCGGGCATGGAGTCTCCGGGGCCTCAGTATCCGGACACGGTGTCGTTGGAGCGGGAGTCTCCGGGCATGGAGTTTCAGGTGCCGGTGTCTCTGGGCACGGTGTCGTTGGAGCGGGAGTCTCCGGGCATGGAGTTTCAGGTGCCGGTGTCTCCGGACACGGCGTCGTTGGAGCGGGAGTCTCCGGGCATGGAGTCTCCGGGGCCTCAGTATCCGGACACGGTGTCGTTGGAGCGGGAGTCTCCGGGCATGGAGTCTCTGGGGCCTCAGTATCCGGACACGGCGTCGTTGGTGCCGGTGTCTCCGGGCATGGAGTCTCAGGTGCCGGTGTCTCCGGGCACGGTGTCGTTGGAGCGGGAGTCTCCGGGCATGGAGTCTCCGGGGCCTCAGTATCCGGACACGGTGTCGTTGGAGCGGGAGTCTCCGGGCATGGAGTTTCAGGTGCCGGTGTCTCTGGGCACGGTGTCGTTGGAGCGGGAGTCTCCGGGCATGGAGTTTCAGGTGCCGGTGTCTCCGGACACGGCGTCGTTGGAGCGGGAGTCTCCGGGCATGGAGTCTCCGGGGCCTCAGTATCCGGACACGGTGTCGTTGGAGCGGGAGTCTCCGGGCATGGAGTCTCTGGGGCCTCAGTATCCGGACACGGCGTCGTTGGTGCCGGTGTCTCCGGGCATGGAGTCTCAGGTGCCGGTGTCTCCGGGCACGGTGTCGTTGGAGCGGGAGTCTCCGGGCATGGAGTCTCCGGGGCCTCAGTATCCGGACACGGTGTCGTTGGAGCGGGAGTCTCCGGGCATGGAGTTTCAGGTGCCGGTGTCTCTGGGCACGGTGTCGTTGGAGCGGGAGTCTCCGGGCATGGAGTTTCAGGTGCCGGTGTCTCCGGACACGGCGTCGTTGGAGCGGGAGTCTCCGGGGCCTCAGTATCCGGACACGGTGTCGTTGGAGCGGGAGTCTCCGGGCATGGAGTCTCTGGGGCCTCAGTATCCGGACACGGCGTCGTTGGTGCCGGTGTCTCCGGGCATGGAGTTTCAGGTGCCGGTGTCTCCGGGCACGGTGTCGTTGGTGCCGGTGTCTCCGGGCATGGAGTTTCAGGTGGTGGTGTCTCCGGGCATGGAGTTTCAGGTGCCGGTGTCTCCGGGCACGGTGTCGTTGGTGCCGGTGTCTCCGGGCATGGGGTCTCTGGTGCCGGTGTCTCTGGGCACGGTGTCGTTGGAGCGGGAGTCTCCGGGCATGGAGTTTCAGGTGCCGGTGTCTCCGGACACGGCGTCGTTGGAGCGGGAGTCTCCGGGCATGGAGTCTCTGGGGCCTCAGTATCCGGACACGGCGTCGTTGGTGCCGGTGTCTCCGGGCATGGAGTCTCTGGGGCTTCAGTATCCGGACACGGCGTCGTTGGTGGCTGTGTATCGGGGCACGGTGTTGTCGGTGCCGGAGTCGGATAATTATCCGTAGGCATAGGGAGGTTGGTACCCGGGCACGGCGTGGTCGGTGCTGGGGTGGGGTAGCCGTAGCCGTCCTCGTCGCCCTTAGTGGCAGCAGGAGTCACATCGGGTGTACCCGATTCATAGGTTGTTGGGCACGGTGTGGCCGTGGATCCCGAGACGGACGGGAAGACACATCCCCAGGTATCTCCGAGTACGATGGCGCACTCGGCGTCCTCCTTGGCAGTACACTGCTTGCCGTCGAAGGAGAAGAGGTACGAGTGACAGTCAGCCGTAGCCACGTCGCCCTTCAGAGGGCACGCAGTTCCAGCTGGGGCTTTACCGGCACCGGAACAGGGTGCACCACGGGACGACGGGATGGTGTAGGTGGCATCGTACTGCACCGACACAGGCAGGTCGGAGGTTGCGAAGCCGGTTGAACACAGCGAAGCGAGCACAGTAGCGAGTTGAAGGCGAACCATGGTCCAAAAGTCCGTGCGGAAAGCAACGGGGTGTTTGCTTGAAGTCGAAGTTTCAAGGTCAAAGAAGAGGTCAACTGCTCGACGAAGAGCAAATTGAAAAGTGAGCAGCCGAATGAGGAGGGCGGCCGGTCAATTTTTTGCGGGTGTCTCTAGGTTACCGGAGACCTTGACGTTCGTGAATAGCTGAACTCATGAGCCACTCTGCCGCCGTTGCACCTTGGAAGCCGCTGGATAAGTCGCTGGGAGATTATCAAGGTGCATTTGTTTCTGGGGATGGCGTGCTGTGAGAAACGGCTTGACGTTTCTGCTGCTCTGACGGACAGTGAACTATATTTGGCTTGGACTTAGTATGGAGGTTGAAAGGACACCGTGCGTTGAAGTTGTCAAGGTCCAGCGTAGGCAATGGATGCAAGCGGCGCATTACTTCGATGCAAAGGTTTTTAGGCTGCATCAAAGGAATGCATTGCCGCTGTTGTCACGCGGACACGGAGGCATGGCGTGCTGTCCGGCACTCCGAACACTACCGACCACGCCGCCGACATGAGGATTCGGGCGTGAACAGTACGACAATCTCTAAGCAGCTCTTGAGCTTGATGGTGAGCTCAAGATATGATCAAAAAGTCATGAATCAGGACGCTTAATTGAATTCAGGGTGCACCCAATAGGTTCAACAACCAGCGCGTGGCTCAAAATTTTTCACTGGGTGGACAAAGTGCCTCTACGGGAGTACTGCAACTTGCAAGATCCAATACAGTACTCGATCTTGTTGCCCCATTGCACGGCCATCGCGTCCAGGTGCTTGCATGCCCGTCTTACCTGCAGTTGCATGTATCTGAGGCTGTGATAAAAATTAATGTTATGAAATTCCTTGGTAGCGATGAACAAGTGCTTGAGACGTACAATAATGGAGCATACATCGCCGGAAAAGATCCAGTGACTGGTAAGTGCAATGAAAAATCGCATTCTGACTCTGTGGCATAGATCATCTTTTACGGCGACCTTACCTCACGTGGTACACGTATCTCGCGGCAATCGGTATTGCTCATGATGTTCGTAGTGCCTTCGCTTCCTGCACCGTTGCGCGAACAACATTAATAAATGCCTTCCGGTTGATATACGAATCCCGATCCGAATTGTGCGGGTGTGGCATCGAGGATTGTTGCATTTGTGGATGAGAAAGCACCTACCCGTAGGCAAATACCGTACTTTAAGCAACAGGGGCACATTGTATGTTACTTGTATGTTTTAAAATATGCTTGATCGTATTAAAATACGATCAAGCTAGCTACTATAATAAATCATGAAAACCACTGCAGCACTCGTTGAAGATGAAGATCCGAGTTATTTCAAGCACCCGATTAAATCTCTGAAAAAAGTTCGATATAAAGCTTCTGAGCTGACACTTTACATATTTTCTATGAAATGATATCTACCATCGAGTCTATTACTTGTTGAAGCTCAACCTCTATCTACTTTCGAAATTCATAAAGTTGACTTCAGGTATTTAGCTGGACAAAAACGAGATTGCAACCAATATCGCTCAAACATACAGATATCTACAAATTGAGAGTGTCGACAAAACTCTCCGAATCGTCCGGAGAGTTTTGTCGACACTCTCAATTTGTAGATATCTGTATGTTTACTAGAAAGAACAGCTGAACAAAATGCTGAAAAAGTTTTTCGCTACACAATGGGCAACACCAGCTATTTTACATACGGTACTGCTGTTAGCCAGTTCTAAGACTCGAAGAGGTTTAATCTCACCCTTTCAAGTCAAACACTACATGAAGAACCTCTTTTAAAGGTCCTACAAGAATTCACGAAACATGTTACAAGGCTGTTTTAAAGGCACATTAAAAAATTATTTCTGGGGGGGGGGTAGATCTAATAACACGTTCACTACATCTATTCGAACGTATCGCTGAGCTCGCGGGCCCGGATTAGCAGTTCAACGGGTTCGTACTCTTCTGAGTCCTTTCGAGTGTTCTTCGTCACTTTCAACTTGGCCGTGAGTGCCATCTCCGTCAACGATCCAGCCATAAATTTTCCGAGATACTTTTGGGCTACATCGTATTCATTTAGCTTCGTCAGAAACTTTTTTGTCTTGTTCTTACTGTCCAGGTCTTTGGCGCGTGCGACTCCGTAGACATAAATGCGACCTTGAACCAATGATGACAGAGCCTCGTATTCCTTCGCATCCGCAGGTGTATATTTTGTGATCCCCAGCTTGGATGTGAGTTCCTTTGTCGACCATTTTTCGTCAATAAACTGGCTAAAACTTGTTGACAAGGGGGTTCTTGGTCGTCATTGTCCTCTTTGCGGATGCTATCTTTAAGAGGATCGAGCTCAATGTTCGCAAGGTTGTTGTAAAATTCACGAGCGTCAATTAACAGTTCGAAAGCCTTGTACTCCTGTGAGGTCTTCGAAGTAGATTTTGTGACGCCTAGTGCTTCTTGAGGGCCGATTGCGTCAGCATTTCGCCCATGTATTGCCCAAAAAACCTTTCAGCGAGAGGATTCATACTGAAATCCGTCAGATTTCAGGGGTTTGTATTGGCGGCGCATTTAATGGTATGGGTAATACTACTCCACGCTAAAATTTGGAGGAGGGTAGGATCACATGATCCTAATCCACTGATACTGCAGTATCAATATCAATATCAGGTATTTAATACATGTATTTAATACAAAGTCGTGCTTCGCCCGAGGAAGCTCTGAAATTTATGATCCCTTTTCCTTTTCAATGTTAACGATTCCCTACCCTTTAGGTAGACATCTTTAGCGTGGTGGCATTTGTTTTTTGAGAAGCAAGTCGGGCATGAGCAATGGTCCCAAAGTTGTAAGGTTGAAGATCATCTCCCCTGGGATATTTAGGAAGAACTGCATCGAAAACCTGCCGCGGTATGACTACTCGAACGGTGCGTACCGCCTACTAACTTACTGTCATCTGAAGCGTCTCGAGCGTGTGTAAGATTCTAGGCAACAAGTATTTACATACACTCAGTGTGCAAGCTCACATCGTGAGTGACAGGAACAGAACGACACCTAAGAAAACTTATCACCTGCCTTTACTTGCTATTCAGACAGGTATTAATTTACGCGAATAGTTCGTGCCACATTCCATATTAAAATAGGCGTACTTAAGCGCGAGGGCGACGACACAGGTACCGGTAACATTTGTATAGTTTATTAATCCAACACAGGTATAGATGTCAATGGCCATCATGGTACTGTCTCACTAAAAGTAATATATTTGTATATTACTTTTCAATAATTTATAGTAATGTTCTAGTATAAATACCCGGGTTATTATTTTACGGAAATTGAAACACCAACCGGATCCCCCCTTAGCTCTGAAATAAATTTCAGAGAATACCCGCTTTCAATCTTTTGGCTTCTCCCCTTAGTCTAAAGTACGGTTTCGCTCCGAATTGCTTTCATGACACACAAGTTATCCTCTGTCGTCACCCGGACACGTATTTACTAGCTTCTAGGCAACGAAGACTGATGTTTTGTTTTGTAGTAAAGCTGTGTATATCCTGAATATGACGGCAATGCCAGGCAGTCACGTTCCCGAAATTGTGTTATTCGATCAAAAGATACAGTCATTAACGTTTCCATAAAACCCTGACCATTAACAATGGTCCATTGTACCTTCCCCAGTGACTGGTCGTGTACTAGTTGGTCATCGCGGGCAATGTCAGCTTCGTACACACCAGACGTCTGCAGCGGCTTTGGAGGCTGCTGCTAACTTAATAGTCTGTGCACTTTTGCTGGAGTTGCTACAGAGTTTCTTGGAACCGCGGGGCCGTTTTAGTGTGGTTGTGAGAGCCAAAGGCATATATTTCAGTCCTCCACAGTAACATTTTCAATATTTCCGGTATCTAATACTGGATCAACCTATAGATGCTAATGGAGCAATAATCCTGATGATCACGGATTCCGTGGGTGTGAGCCGTATTGCTTGATACATTATACTAGGATGGTAGCATGCCGTATCAATGTTCTCTAAAATTTATTTCAGAGCTAAGGGGGGATCCGGTTGGTGTTTCAATTTCCATTAAATAATAACCCGGGTATTTATATCCACAAACTACCATGAATTCATGAAAAGTAGTACACAAATACATAGAGACAGTACCATGAGGGCCAAGAACATCTATACCTGTGTTGGATTAATAAACTAAACACGTGTTACCTGTGTCGTCGCCCTCACGCTTAAGTACTCCTATTTTAATATGGAATGTTGCACGAACTGTTCGCTGAAATTAATACCTGTCTGAATGGCGGGTAAATGCGGACAATAGGTTTTCTAAGGTGTCGTTTTGTTCCTATCGTGCACAGTGTATTATGTATGCACTTGTCGCTTGCGAGAACACTTCAGATGACAGTAAGTTAGCAGGCAGTAGTCAGCGCACAAGTTACAATAAAATACGTGATGTTGCGCACTGAACAATGCTGTGAAAAAATAAATATTGTTTCAGTCAGCTGACAACATGATATTATTAGTTCTTCACAGGCTTACGTTGTTTTATCGGGTCATCACCATCATAGATCAGGTTCGTGCAGGCCAAAGACAAACGCCGCGACCGTGCAAGGGTACCCCTCCATTGCATGTTCTGCCTCTTTGCTATGTTTAAAAGTGAGCCTTATTTTTAGCCTTTTTATGAAAAGTAGTCAGCTACTGTCTTCTCTCTTTCAAGCTCACTTTCATCCATCTGATTCGCTTTACTTAAGCTTCACCTGATTCGGCTTCAAATAACATGATTTGGGCTGCTTTGCTGCTGTCTCAGAATTAGCTTTCTATATAGGCCATGCGGCACACCAAAATACGAGGCTTGTTCTCTCTTAGCGCGGTGGCTTTTGTTTGCCTGAGAAGCAAGTCGGGCATGAGCAACGGCCCCAAAGTTGTAAGGTTGAAGATCATCTCCCAGTTGGGATATTAAGGAAGATCTTCATGCCCGATATGGACAACTCGAGCGATGCATTTAAAGTTCTAGGCTTATCCTGAAAATACTTTATATCGTTGGTTTTGAGCTTACAGCTTAGAATTCCAGCCCGAACATCGGTAAGTTGTGCTGTCTGACATGCCGACTAAGTGCTGCAATGCATGTGTTTTTGATACCATACATACAGAAAACAAAAACAGCATTTCACGAAGAAGCACCACAAAGTTTTCGTGCAGTGAAAACACTTAACAAATGCTATTTTTTCAAGTTGCGCCATTAGTATAGTATTTTAAGTGTTGCTGACAGAGCTCAAAGGGCTATCTCAGCCTACGCGAAGCCCTCGCGCAAGTCGTCCGCAGAATCTAAATATCAATAGCTCACTAATCGCTAAAAATGCCTTTTTAGGGAAATTAGGCCGTGCGCGCATATGGTGCGCACTATAGCATGTACTTGCGGATACTGTAGTAAAACGAATAGTGCTACAGTGTATGCAGATGCTCCGCAGCCGCAGCAGGAGATGCGTCAATACAGGAAATCCACGCTAATTGATTTTGTCGAGAAATCCCAACCTTCACAACGATAATAGGTTTTGAGGGTAGGGAATCAATCGATAGGAAAAGGGTGATAAATTTCAGAGCTTCTTCGGGCGAAGCACGAATTTGTATCATTTGCGAATACAAACCAGAGGTCCGAAAATACAATACTATATTGGATTGGTGCCAACATTTTGCCGTAATAAAACTTCCTATACACTCTTCACTCTAATTAGTCTGACCCTGACTAATTATGGTGATACGCTGAGAACACAATTTTTCGGGATTTCAATTGCCCTTTTCGTGAAAACTACCGATCCAAATTTCAAATCGAGCATACTAGAATAATGAGCTCAGCGAGATCTATCCAAAGCCGGTCATTTTGATAGGTATTGCTGAGATTTGTACAATTCCCCAAATTTGTGACGTCACTAAAGCGCGAATGCATGACTAATTTCGAAGCACGACTAATTAGAGTGAAGGGTGTATAAGGCACCCCAATAATAAAAGTTACCGCAATTTAAATATATTGAAACAATTTTAAATTATCTACTAGCGGGTTGTCTACTGGTTAAAGTGGTCATGGCTCTTTCTTTTCTTTCTGAAGCTGACACTAGACACATCAGCTTTATAGTATTGCGAGCATACCTCGTATTGATATCTAACGTCTCCACAATAACAACATTGCAAGCCATACAATACCATTTGCATCTACATTCCAGCAATTATCTTATCGCCTTCAGTAAAGACTTTCTGCTCAAAATTAAATCGTCTGAATGTACTTTATAACTTTTGCACCTTTGTTTTGGCGATCGTGTCGGAACGTCTTGGCTGTATTGGTGGTAAATATGTAGTGCATGTTGGTTGCAAAATGTTTACTCATTTCATACGCTGTTTGAAGTTCTGCAAAAAAAAAAAGGTGCTGAAAACATAGAGTGCTGAAAACGGCAGTGCGGCTTGAACGAGCGTCGGCAGCCATCGAGTTTACGGCGAAATGCATGTAGGTACATGCAGGGGGTTCCGACTATGATGTCATCATACTTGACGGAATCGTGGCCAGATTCTACCCGAAGGCACTTTTTATCATATTTATTGTCAATAATTGATCCAATACCATATTGTATTGGTCTTGACAGCTTCCAGTAATAAAAATTGATATTGCCAAACCCAATTATTTATTGAATCGCAATTATTTTTCTGACCTCTGATACAAACCCCTGGTCAGAATGTTGGTTGCCGTGATCAACAAATCCATATCTTTAGCATTGATAAGAGAGTCCTCGTAGATGCCGAACAGAAGTATAGCAGTGAAGACTTGGTTTTCCCTTCGCTGTCTGGTGACATGCCCTCTACGATTCCAAGCTTGGTCTTGAGTACATCCAAACTATTTCTCTTCTTTGAATTGCTCGTAGAACTTATCAGCAAGCTAGTTCAGGACTATCAGCGGCAGAACATAACGCTCGCCCCCTTCAGTGTCCACAACAGCAGACGGCCTTTCGTCTATAGTTGCTTCTGGCGGCGACAGCGACATGTAAGGGGACGTCGACAGCTGCCTCGTAAGAATGCCTATCTCCTTATGAGGTGCTGATACCAGATCGATATCGACATTGGAGTGTTTGCCTTCCGTTTGGGAGCTGCGTAAGAATCTATTGTCACTGCGTTCACTGCTTGGCCGTTTGCCGTTGAGGTAACACCAGATAACGCGACTAACGTGCTGGCAGTCGAAGAAGCCGTAGTGAAGCCCCCAAAAAGAGCAATTGCGGCGATCAACATCACGTTACTTAGATGCATCGTGACTTCAAAGCACCAGATCGAATCGTTTGGTCTTGATTGCTTGAAGGTATTTGTGGAGTGAGCGGTACGAGTTTGCTTTGAAAGCACGGTTTCCATCGAGGATAATGCCACCAAGGTACTGCATACAATCGAGAAGCACCGTAAACCGCACCATAAACTTCCGCGTCAGTGGGACAGCACTTTGTTCAGTATGAGGCGGCTTAAAGAGCTACCTTATAACTTATCAACTGTAATTTCGCAAATTATACTGTTTGTAAAGTAACATCTTGTTGTAAATATTTTTTTACCGCACTCGACTACATCAAGTGGCAGTCTTACGACGTAAATTACGAGGTAAGAAAAACTCTGACCACTAAGTATTTTACTAGTATTAAAATACATAAAGATGAATGACGGATCTTACTGGGACTGTGGCGTTAAAACGCTGCCGTTTTCGAAAACAAAACCCTTAGGCCCTTGTTCAAGTGAAGAAAACTGTTCTGTGCCGAAAATCCTAGTAATACGACAGAAGCGCGCTCAGGCCTCTGTCGAGGCCGCTTCGCACACGAGGTCTCTCAGCTTATACATATAACAAAACATATTCATACAGTGTGTGCCCAATACGCACGTGAAGGTGCGAATGAAGCGAGAGTCTGGATCAGTCGAACAGTACTGAATTAATAAAAAATTCGAATCTCAGGGACGGTGTGGTGGACGTAGCACGCAATCACCGCTGAGACGACCCCAAGGATGCGTCCGAGCGTAAGCCTGGACGTCTTCAATGTCATTTGAGGCGGAGTCTCCGAACGAGTAGCCCTCAAATGATCTCGGTGAGCTCTGGTGTTGTCTTGTGCACACCTTGCCCACCACAGCGACGAGCTGTCAGCGCTCACCACGCACAGCTTCCACCACTTCGTTGCTTTTTGGACGCCAACGGCGCGTTGGCGACCGCTTGGGGGTCAATGTGGGATCAAACGCCACAACGACGAGCTGCCACTCCTGCACACCACCGCTCACCACTTCTCGCCGTTCACGGCTCCCACCACCCCGTCGATCACCAGGTGCTCTGTACACCTTGGCCAACACAACCACGAGCTGTCACTCCTGCACACCACCGCTCGCCATAGTCGGCTTCCACCACCTCGTCGTCCGCCATCCTCGGCGTTGTCTTATGTACGCCTTGCCCACCACAGCGACGAGCTGTCAGCGCTCACGCACGGCCTCCACCACCTCGCTGCTTTCTGGACGCCAACGCGCCGTTGGCGTGCGTTTGCATTTACCCAAACACAAATGTCGAGAAAATACTTACGGGACGTATCGCTATTGGTCTGAATTGAGTGATATTACCCAAATATGTATACAGTTTACTCGCAAAAGTATCCTTCGACAGCTCCGTGAGAGTTCAACTAAGTATATGTTGCTTCGATGAAGAGACGCACTGGAAACCGCATTTAAAATTTCAGAGCAGTTCTGTAAAACGGGGGGGGGGGCTACTTTATCGCTAATGAGACTAATGTTTTATTACTTTTAGACAGCCAACTCGAATGCAAATTTTAGCTTGAATTTACTATTGATAGTTTAATCAAAGAGTATAAAACCAGAAAAAATAAAAAAAACTTCAACATGAAGTTTCTAAATGTTCTCGCTGTTGTGCTCTCAGCTAAAAGCTGAGAGAATTGGCTAAAAGTTTTATCGCTTCTGTACATTTTTTGCTCGTTCGTGTTCCACGAAACCATTCTTCTTAGCACACCAACCAGAGGTGTTCCAGCGAATGCACAAAAGTGCCGGGAAAAAAGGCACTCCCTTCCCTCCTTTGGTGACAGCCAAAGAGCAGCCTGGGGAAGACCACAACGCTCGCGTCTCTGCGGCGCGTATGGCAGCGCCAATAGGGGTACTTTGTGCAGGGGCGACGCTCAATTTAAACAGTTGTCCGGGAGTATCCCCTACAATAGAGCAGCCAGCGCGCGCTACCAAGACAACGCCATATTATTTTGTGGTGGTCAAAATCAAAATGACGTGGCCAGCATTAAAAAGGTAAAAGGTACTTACTTGGACATCTATCAGCACAAATTAAAACTGTTATTTTACCTATTCACCTAACCCTTGTGAAGCAACAATGAATGAGTCAACTAGCAACCCAATTTACTATTTTGGATGAAACACACAACTGGAAGAGGTACTATTCCTGCTCCTATACGAAGGAGACGTAACGAACCAAGCGACGGGATGAGTCAGTGCTCATTAAAATTTCTTCATTAAAGTACGGTAGGAACAATGTGCGTTCACAGTTATTTCATGCCATATAATTCGTAGTGGTTGCTTGCTCTCCCACTACCCATCCTGAAACATTGAGTTAATATCCTCGTCGGTTCTTAAGCCCTCGAACAGGGATCCATACTGATCTATAAAGAGGAGTCGTAAGACTTCTCTAGCGCCGCCATCTTTTCATTCTCTGGCAATAACGTCGCCGATAGCTCCGCGTCATCTGGATGGTCTGAAACAGACTTGTCGAGGTTACGAATAGCTTGGTCTTCGTCGGCCGACTCCAGCTCGTTAAAATCGAACTGGTCGATAGTTTTTTCGCTTGATATCTTAGTGTCTAGTGTCTGTTCAAGATGTTGGCGGTTGTTTCAGTGATGAGTACACCTAAAGCCGCGAGAAGCACGCCGTAGTAATTCATAATTGGTCGATGGCGGCGGGTTGGGAGGTAATCTTTGAGTTTCCGAGTTAATTGTAAACTGAGCATTTGCAGACAAGGTATTAGAAACACAACAAAAGGCCTGGTTAGCACAAAGCATTGCAATAAAAGCATACTGGGGGTTGCACCCCCAGACCCCCGCATTAGAAAAACATGTACTGGACAGCGCAAACGGGTCTGTTCGCTGGAGAGCTTGTCGCTGGGACAGCCTACGCAACTACCGCGCGGGTTTGCTGCGGCTACGCTCCTCGCACTCGCTCACTCCCGCCAATCTAATAATAGCGGTATTTTTACCATCGTTGTGGAATTCAGGGATTTGTGTTTTTTTATATTTTGTGGCATTTGCAGTGCCAGTGGGTAGTACAACAAGGAATTTCGTCACTCCCTACAGAGTACCACATTATGGCGACCTCTGTAGCGGAGGAAGTGCTGTCGAGCTACCCGAAAATCCGAATTGAAGGTCTCCTTGACTTCAAGTATGCTTTGCTATACAGAGCTACTCCTCCAATCTGGTTAAACGACGCTTCGATAAGGGCTTTATGCATGCGGCTTTGCCACAACTACCCCTCGTGCAAATTTAGGCCTTCAATCCGCTGTTGCAATAACGAAGCGAACGCGTACTGATGAGCCTGTAGTAAACAACACGTGAACGGGTTCTAAGTCAAGTCCGTGAAGATGCGGTCGACACAGTATTGCTACCGTTAAATTTCTCGAATGCTCACTGGTGCTGCATTGTCGTGAAAGTAAAGGCAAAACGCATCTTCTATTACGATCCTCTAAATCAGGCGCCTTACTTAAACGCTGCCAATGCAGTAGCTAACAATCTCAAGATTGGTGGACTTATGAAGTACGATGTGATCCTCCAGAACAACCCTATCCAGTTCGACGCCTTCAGCTGTTGGGCCTATGTATGCTGGATGTTCATCCGGCAAGTTACTACACGCCATCCCCTGGATATGAGTGCGGCATCTCTCACGAAATACCGCTTCGAACTATTCAACTATATGCTGAAAGGTCAGCTACTACCTATACCAGCGTCGTCGGCACTATCCGCTGCGGAATGTGATGAGACGGAGGAATAGGTCGCTGCCCCACCCTATGACGACCAACACCCGGCCGACGACGAAGAAGTCCTATTGACGCAGGTCTCGGAGTAGAAATTGTGAGCTGGTACTTTGCTTTAGGGTAATAACAACCGCATACACGTTATTTCATCACAGATTGTGCAGCAATGTGCCTTTGAGGGTGAAACGAAAGCTTAGCTTGGTACCTGTCGTGGCCGCAACTCCTTATGCTAGACAAAACAAAGTCACTAAGTGATGTATCCAGGATTTTGGTCCTGTGAAATTGCATGATGAATCCGGTATATTGTTGCTACCATTAGAGAGCAAAATTTCAATCCAGGATTTAATTCTGAAACTTACAGGATAAATGCTGGACAAGGAGCAGCCTCACGTTTGGTATCATCCTCGTCCTCTAAGAATCTTCCCGTATTTTCCCCACATCGCTACTCATTTAAGATAGGTCTTAATGGCCATGATTAATCCTGGCCTCAATCGTGTATCGTTCCATGTAAATAATCCTGGCCTCCAACAACTGCCTTTCCTTATCCTCTTTCTGCTGCAGCAAAAAAAAAACACACAGAGAGGGTGAGCGCAAGGCAAGTATAAGACTCGTGGCTTGCCTTGCGCTGTATGAGGCTTCTCATATTAGAGAACATTAGTTTATGAATAACTCAAGCTTTGGAATAAGAATTTCCTTCGTCCAGAATTATATTCCAGTGGAATAGCAAAGGGTCGCGTTATTCCACTGGAATAGACAATTGGAGTATCCAGCGGTAATCTATCCGTCATTTATTCAGATTTTATCCAGATATTCGCTATTCCAGGCCCAGAAACTAAAGTTCTCTATTGTCTGTAGTTCATCTGTAGCGTTTGTGGAGTGACCCCTGATTATCTTGATTTGACTATAAAGGTCATCCTTAAGTTATGCAGCTTTGAAAAAATTAAATAATTTGTATTAGGCCATTTCCCCTAAAAGGCCTAATTTTAGGAGGCCTGAACTTTGGTGACCCACTAAAACTCTACTACTGTACATGAGTGTATGTTCGATTACTGGTCACCAAAGTATATGGGCCATAGGACTAATCATGCCGTCACTTTTATGGAAGGCGTAGGAAGAAGATAATTTGTCCTAAAACGAGTCCTAAAATGTTCTAATTGTCCTAAATACGACGTTAAATACGAAAATTTTCTCGAAAGCTGGCGCGCCGCAGAGGGCTTAGGGTTCTGTCGGTAGCGAGCTCCCCACGGAACGGTGGTGTAGGGGCCCGAGAACTACTTGGAAAATCTCATTTATAAAACATCTATTTTTAGGAATTGTTTTGGACAATTAGGACATTTTTAGGACAGAAAATCCGACACCAAGGCGTCCAGTATCGAACATACACTCGCTAGTACTTTTAAATAAAAGGTAAAGTACCGTATTCCACAGCTTTGTTGCAAAAACGGATTTCTTAACATACATGTTCAATGTATTTTCTACTTTTTACTATTTCCTTATATACTTGAAGTCGGTTGCAGAGCACCGCTAAGTAATGGCTGTAATGTATTAATACCTCACCAAAAGCTTAGTTTAGCACCCCCAAAGCCATGCGCTTGAGCTCTATAGCGTGGCGACGCTCACTCCATCTTGCCGGGACTATTCATACCGCCGGTGCCTTCCGTTAACTTTTAAGTACTTGAAAGTACTAAAAGAACAAAACTTACGTCTTCACGAAAAGAAAGAACACAAAATCGAAAGCTAAAAGGAGACAGACTCCTTGTGCTATAGATCGTGGTCTCATGAGTAAGAGCTGCCGGAGTTACATGTCGATGTCGTGAAATCTACATGAGCAAGCACACGTAATAGTGTGTGCGATTTTTTCTGCAATCTCCACATAATGGATCGATTCCCGCAGAATCTATCGCGTACAGATTTCGGCTTAAAAGTAAGCGCACGGATCGCGTTCAGCCCGCTGGATGTCCCATCATCCGACGGCCAGATTTGGGCATACAACAGATTTCATTGAAACTTTTTTATTTTTAGACTTTCTAGCCATTTAGCAAATAGGGAGTGGCCGAACTGACCGTTCTATGGCAGAGGTCGAAAACAAAATTGCGACTCAATAAATAATTGGGTTTGGCAATATCAATTTTTATGATAGAAAGTGGCAAGACCATACAATATGATATTGAATCAATTGTTGACAATAAATATGATAAAAAGTGCCTTCGGGAAGAATCTGGCCACAATCTTCTCAGAATGGCATTGTTCGTCAAATATGCCCCCTGCATGTACATACATGCATTTCGATGTAAAAAGAAAGAATGGCGACGCTCGTACAGGCCGCACTGCCGTTTTCAGCACTTTTTGTTTTCAACATTTTTTGCTGAGCTTTAAATTTTTATTGTATATTGTTGCGTATTGAAATGAGCAGTAGTGAAGAATGTTTCGTATCCCCTAGCTGCAAAGAGTTGAGGCAATCCAAAGAGTTTGGTGTCAGTCCATCCACCGGAAGTACCCGTTTTGACAGTGCTATCATATGGAATCTGTGTAAGCAACAAACTCTCGACAGATCGACTTGTTGGAAGACTGGACCACGTATTGCGTAGAGCTATCCCACGTTTCGCCCACCTATCGCAGTTTGGGGGTCACAGTGATGTTGGCTCTAAAACATGTTGCAAAAATATCAACAAATACGCACTAATTCTCGCCAATACAGCCAATGCGATATGACGCAATCGGCAAAACAAAGGTGCAAAATTTATACATTTTGAACGATTTAACAGTGTTCATGAAGGCGATTAGATAATTGCTGAAATATAGATGCAAATAGTATTTTGAGAATTTGTACCGTATTTTACGGCCTCAGTGCAACACACGGGCTTATTGCAACACTGTAAAAACCTTCAAATCGAAAAAAAGAAAAAGTGCGCCGACAAGTTTTGCTATGATGACGCCCCATCCTTATACAAGTATCTGTAAGCAAACCTCAGCAGATTTTTTCAAATCTCCATATGCTAGCATCTTCTGGTCAGAATTCTACATACCACGTAATAAGTGCGAAGTTTACTAACATTTTATATAGCAACGGAACTTTTTACACGTGTTGCAGTGAGGCCGCAAATTACGGTAGTTATGTTCCTACTGTTTGTGCGTTAAACGCATTTATCTGGTTATCAGGCGGGTGTCATGTAGACAACATAAATGCGATTAGAGTTTCTGTCACTTCTAGTACGCACTGTGTTCGTTTTGGTTGCCATTAGAATCTGGTCAACCTTGTTACCTTTTTAGGTGCTAGACTGCGGATGACGGACTACCCCATTCGTTATGTAAAAGTAACCAGTAGCTATCTTCTTTACAATATCTTTTTAACGTTTTATTTTCACGGGTGCGTTGGTCCAAAAAATATATTTTTTCTAAATTTTAAATTATAGCAAATTTTAGGTAAAAAAAGCAAAAAATTAAAATAGCAATATGCTATATTATTTTTTTTTGATAAGTAGTATGTTATATTAGTAATGTTTACTTCCCATCCAACAAACATTTGCATAAAATTATCACCATATAATCATAAAAAAATAAGGATAATCGCAGTTCGTTTAGGAGAGGGTCGAAGTAGAAAACGTACTACATATAAAGAGAAAAAAAACAGATATGCGGTCGAAATGGACACCGATTTAAATTACCTCTTTTTTCTGATTTACCAGTGCGCTAGCCTAGCTCCATTGTCGGAGTTGCCATGAGCTCGCATGCTGCCACCACAAGTCCTGCCGAGGCCTCCATCACTGCGACTGCACCTGCTTGCATGAAGCCACCATGTATTACGTGGAACACGGCACGCCTGCAGACACTGCTTCACCTTCGTTCCGTGACGTACGGACCGGCATTCTTGCGGAACAACGGACGCGCGCAAAGCTCAAACCTATGGCAGGAGATTCAGCGGGCATTCACCACGAAGCATGCTGCAGAAGCCTCGGTGGTGCAGATCAAGAACAAGTTTAATCTGTGTTCGGTCAGATCAAAGCGGATGAAATTGCTACGGGGAATGCTGAAACGCCGATTAACTACCCTAGTTACTGGTTCAATATCTAGGCGACTAAAAGGGTCTGCGCAATCAAGACTTCGGACAGAGCGGCGTTTCGCTACCTGCGTTCCCCGCCACTTCGTTAGACAACGAGGGAAGTGGTGGTGGGAACGCTGACGGTAGGATGGGTGGCTATGATGGCATGATGGGTGAAGATAGCCTACATGATGAATGCAGCGAAGTGATGAACGAAGACGACAGTCAGGATGCAGACAACAAAGAGGTCGAAGGTGGCGATCATGAAGTTGAAACGGATGGGCGCTCAGGCGCACTGGATGACGAAGCTGCTCATGACAGTATGCCTCATAAACGCAAGCTTGAACTGCCAGAAGCTTTAGTTGCGATAGGATTCACGGTCGTAGCCGCGCTAGCTACACCGGACCACACCAACGAAATCTCGAGCCTGTCATAGCAGCTATCGGAAATCCAAAAGGCACATGAGCTGATAGTAAGTGCTCTTGACGAGTCGAGAAAAATTAGTGCCGCTCTTCTATCCTTTATGAGCAGCAACAACGCAGCATGACTTTTAAATTCTCTGTCGAATATACGCATGATATTGTTTGTATGTAATACGTTCATGTATAGATATACCTCTCGATCGTCTCGGTCAGTGGTGACTTCCTTATCATCGACAGCAGCAGCTTGCGTCGCCTTGTAAGTCTTGTTGCCAAGGTCGATCCGCCAGTTATGCAACACTAAAGCTGCAATAACTATCATCGCCATATACTCGGCGCGGTATGCATTAGAGGCTGCTTGTAGTTCCGAAATATCTCTTTGAGTCTTCCAAAAGCCTGCTCCACGGCAATACGCGTGTGACTTTGTACGTAGTTATATCTACTTCGGCGAAGAGACATGCCAAATCCAATCGGATACGGTGTGAGAATGTGTCTTGTAAGTTTGTACCCAGCGTCACCAAGATAATACGCTCGAGGGGGTAATTTCGCAGCGATTGTGTCCCCGAACTGGGAGCGGTTTAACACGGATTGATCATTTTGAGCCCCGTTGCGAATTGAGAAGGCGATGAATCTCTTGTTGTGGTCCACAGCGTTGAGGACATTGCAAGCAGGGAAACCTTTTCGACAATAGAAACCCTCAAAATCCTTGATATGCTTGGTCCGTATTAAAGTACCGTCGATAGCGCCGGCAACGCGCAGAATCTATTAATTTTTCCAAAGCCGGTGAAAATACTGGCCCATTCACTGGAAGATGAAGGCAATCGAATCCCCTCTTCACTGAAAGACGTGATCACTTGGACAACTTGCAAAATATACGTCAATGCCTGACTCTTGCATGCGCCAGCTAACTGCCCAGCCGTATACGTCCCTGATGGATGGGTTAAGAAATAAAGCGCAACAGCAACTCTTTCTCGAACGCCAAAGAACGCGTTTGGAGGGGAAGGTGGACATTAGGCCAGCTTTCTTCAATACGGGCTGCAAGGGAGAGGAAAGTTGCTCGACTGCAATGAAGATTCGCAGGGAATAATCCTTCGGCGTAAGCGGGCTTACGTAGTACACGTTGACAGACCTTCGTTTGCACAGCAAATCTCCGAGAGGGCTTGGAGGGCCAGCGTCGATTGTCACGCTGCGATCACCGTGATGGATGCGACAGAGCCACCATTACTTTCTTCGGAGACCCCCTCATCGCTTTATTTTAATAACCCCTCCTTGGTCATTAAAATAAAGTGAAACATGAGCTAAACTGACCATCTTGTCGTCTAATCCAAAGTCATGAATCTCTTTAATTTGGTCGCATTTCTACTTCGCCCTCTCCTTAGAATTGTCGTTTTTTTTGCACCACGATTGTGATAGTTTAACGGTATTGGGCGTTGATTGTCGATTCGAGCCCATTTTATGACCTGCTAGCTATACTATACAATATACAAGATTATTTCGCGGTAAAATACACACCAAGGCCGGTGATGGGAGGAAACCGGTGCCAAACCGGTTTACCAAAATATCAGTCAGTATCCACCTGACAAAACCCAAGCTTATTTCTCGGCAAAACTTTCACGAGGAAAAGTGGGATAAAACCGGTGCATAACTGTTTTTCCAAAACTAGTTGTCAGTATGCATATTACAGAAAACAAGATAAATTTCTCGGCAACACACACAAAGGGCACCGGTAGCAAGAAAACCAGTGACTAACCAACGGTTTTGAGTGAGAGCAGTTTTTTTGGCAAGAAAAACGGTAGGTGCTTGTATTTATATTTTTACTCTGCTGTCCATGCTATAGCCGCTCCGCTGGGCTGCGCTGGAAGTGCATCGGTTAGAAGATGAGGTCTTGGTTGTTAGCAGTAGAATAGCCATTAACGCTGCCCCCGCAGCGGTGAAGCGGGAAGCAGCAGCGCGCAATCGCTGGGCACAGTCTGCAAGTCCAACCAGGGAGGGTCGCAAGCCTGGTGGGCTTATTTGGCTTCCACGAGGACAGGTGGTGGCCTTACTAATCTCAATCGCTCGAGCTCGTAGCGGCAGTAACTCGCATTAACCAGCGCGAGCCTGCTTGAAAAAGAGAGCGCGTCATGCACGTGGTGGGCTAATTTGGTTTCCATGAGGGCAGGGTCACTCGAGTTCGTAGCACTAACCAGCGTAAAACTGCTTGGAGTAGCGTGAACGCCGCACACGTGGTTGGCTATTTTGGTTATTATGAGGACTGTGGTGGGCCTTTTTTGATGCATCGAGGACAGTGCCCTTGGGTGTACTTCTAGCGCTCTCGTCGGCGACGAGTTGTCGGGGACCTCGTTTCCTTTCTACTGAGACGGCTGCTGTAGGGCATGCAGATAGGAGCCCCCCCCCCCCCCCCCCCGAAGAAACGCGACGTGCTGTTCACATGATCGCGCTGTCGGCGGAGCTTGCGTGCGTGCGATGAAGCGGAAGTTGCTTGACATGATGTATGTGGATGATGGTGGCGCTGGCGCGGAGCATGGAGAATAGGGGTCGCAGAAGCGGCTATCGAGCCGGAGGACGTCGACCTTCTAAAGTATCTGGACGTTTCCCACCACGACAAAAAGCACTGTCGGTCCGCCATTTTGGATGGAAAGCAGAGCGGTGGCTGGTCTCGTGCGTGTGGGGTGGCAGGCGATGCAATCATGAGCCATGGCGAGGACATGCGAGGGGTCGCTCGAGTTGCAATGGCGATGGCGAGGTATAGGCGTGCGTTCACAGAAGAAAGAGCGGCATATCGACGTAGTAGACTTGTTGGGTGCGGTGGCTAATGAAATAGAATACACTGATGGACGATTTCTCCATTGTGTTTCCGGGATCCCGAAGACCAACCAACTCGGCCATATGCGCTTTTCACGTGAAATGGAACGCGAACGGAATGAAGCGCGTCGATGCGTTTGAACTTCTTAGTGACATCGATCGAGCGGAGGACTTGAAACGACTACACCAAACTTTGGGCCGCGACGGCCTTGGAGAATGCGTGTTTGTAGTGTGTGACGAGCGGATACTATGGTGAATGGTGCTGCGCAACGAAGCATCAGACGGACGCTTCAATAGCCAATTGAAGAACTGTCTTGCCGAGATGAATGAAGCATTTCCTCTATATCTGGTAGATATATACACAACTCTTGCGTGCGTCTCCTACTTGAGTTTCCCCTAACGCGTTTATGGTTGGCACGGCTAATCAACAAACACAACATCTCATTGGTTGGAATTTTACATCATGCAAAGCTGACCAATGAAACGCCTTGGTGTGGACCACTCCAAGTAATATTGAGCATCTACTCCGTAGAATGTGGAACGGACAAGTATTGCATATACCAGACAACGCAAACAATCCCGAGTTTATCAAGGAACAGTACGATGCACCACATCTTCATAGACGACTTTTACTCTATCTACCAGGATTAATAAACGCAAAATATGGTACATTCTTTAACTAATGCTTTGTGACAACTTTTCACCAGACCAACGACGTAGTAAATGCACAGAAGTGGGTGCTTAAACTACATTAGCGATGATTTTTTTTGGTAAAACACCTCCTTTTCCATTCCTAACGGACATTATGTTGGTTTTTGGCCAGATGAACTCCCGCTTTTTTCTCAAATACAAGAACAAGCCATTGCGCTAGTGGCACCTTGCGTACCCCTTTCGACAGGTACAGGAGGAAACTGCAAACCGATTCGATCGCATCACTATCTTGTGCAAAATACTGAATGGCTAATTATGTCCATGGCTAAACGGATTATTTCCGATCTTGTACGAATCAGAATGACTGGGAGTATGGCTTCAGAACAGGAAGTAGTGTACAGAGAAGATATGAGCTGAATGTACTTCATTGTAAAAAAACGGCAGAATTTCTTATGCATAAAAATGTAGTGTATTGAATGCGCAGAGTGAATGAACTCTGAATGAGCATCCATTTGAGCGAACTCGTGTCACCGTTGCCGCCCCTACTCATAGTCAGAACGGTGTCGATGCTGTTCGAGATTATACAGTACAATATTACAGGATCTACAATTTGGGAAGGATCTGGAGAAATCTTAACCAAAGCAGGATAGGCACATCCAGTATTGTCATTCCTCGCCGCCAACGACGAACAATACTATATTCAGGAAGCCAAACTTATTTATCGTTGGACAGATGGAGTGCATGTATTTGTAAGCTCCCTACGTAAATTCCGGGTGGTTGTGGTGGGCCGACAGAACAGCGACCAAATCCAATTTTCGTTACTCAGTGGATCCAACGGCTACTTCGCATTCAGAACCATCGCTTCGAACGCCACAATTTGTTTTTACTCTTTGGGTTTGGTTACTAAGCAGTACGAATTGCCCGACGAGTAAGCTTCATGTGTCTTCTGAAGCAAATACGATTTCTTGTGATATTACTCGAAATTCAGCTGAATATCTTGATCGTCCACTATATGCTGAGATAAAATCCAGACCCATCACCGAAGCAATCGCAGCAAATCATCGACTTGCGCAAAGGTCTTTGTACAAGAAAATCATCATTTCTTTGCTCCAACCTCAGCGAAATGCACGCAAAACATAATTTGTTTGCTACACCAAGTATTTCGGACTACTGTAATATTTTCTTACAGTATCGCTGGACTCGGCTGATACTTACTCGGTTGATGTGACTTCAGGTGAGGCACCCTCAACTAAGTGAACTCTCACGTTCTTCCCAATCGTGCCGATCGTAAAGAGAGCGCAAGTGATCATCCTATGCAAAGTACACAGAAAATCGATCGCGTAATAGCGATCATAATTGAGACTTTACTTGGGTGGGACCAAAAGATGCATCAGCATAAAAAAGAAATGGTGGCATCTTCGGGGTTGCTCGGGCTGCTGCAGAACACGATAGACTGGCAATTGGCAGGGTGATTCGCAAAACTCGCGGGATAAGAGCTCCCAGGAACGCCATGTAAATGCGTGAACACTAACTCAAAGCTAAACATATTGTCATCGCGTCGTGAACTTTGTTGACAGTATCTCGACCATCCCTGTACCTACCATTGAATCGCATAATCGCTGCTCAAATGAACATTGTGATAAACAAATGCTGCTCAGGTAGGGATTGATGGGTTTCGGAAACCATTATCAGGGCATCAAGCACCAATCATATCTCGATTCAGAGCTATTTTCACAATTCTCGTGAAAGGAGCAGATCATGGTGAACATGCTCATATATATTAGTACATTAGGGCTTCTACATCGTCACCTGAACGATAACGCATTTGCACGAGGTACAATCCATTCTCTCCATTATTGTTATCAGCGCGGTTTTACGATTCTACCACGCTGCATCCATGAACTTGAGTCGCCATAACTTGGGCAGCTCTTCAATCGCGCCAAAGCACAGAGTAGCTTGAAATGATATCTTTTTCTCTTGGGTTATTTGCTTCGAAAAATGAGCGGATGTCGGTAGCCCGAACGATCGGAGGTGTGGCCGAGCATCGCTCTTGCTCAACGAGTAGCGGGGTAATTTCGGCGGAGGGATCTCCCTCTGAAATTGTGACTTTCGTTGCACAAGTTCCTACGCACTTGAGCGACTTTAGAATTAAATCATTGGACAACACGGAATCGATTTCATTCATGTTTCTGGGAGACGCAATGTCTTTTCGGAAATCACAAAACAGAGGCGGGTCTAGTGGTATATTGGTGCTATTAATAGAGTACATTTATCAGAATTCAATGCTGACATCTAACTGTATTATGAATAAGATTTGACTCAAAGTAAGTGAAACTGCTTTATATGTGGTATATTATACACCTCTATACCTAACAAACCTGCATGTTAAATAACATAACACCATTACTTATTTTACTCAGCGTGTTGATCGCTGGTCGACTTCTTCAACTTCTAACCAACGAACGAGGACGCCTAAAAACTCCACGGCATTACGATGTGAATCCACAGCGATTGGATTAATCCACAGATGTGCAAACTCTGTCCGCAAAGTATTGTAAAAAAAAACGGCTTTAGAGCAAACCTACAGCAATACATATCAATCCAACAGATGTCGAATCCTTAACTAGGTCTGGATTAAGCCAATCACAGCTTGAAGAGGCGTCACAGCGTGATTGGCTCTAAATCGACGAATGCCTAGTGTTCCCCTCCCAATCATATTCTACAACAGACCCTTTGCAGCTACCACACTTTCTACGCTTGTTGCTCTCTCAAGCCATAGTTGATTACCCTCTCACAGATCTCGTGCGCCTCAGCGGCCTGTGGACCGTACACTCTCCCGTGTGTTGGTTTTACCATGCCGGTACGGATAAATAGCGTAACTCTGTACACTCGGCTGAGAGGAAACTAACTAGAATGGGAAAAGTACCCCCCTGGGCTATGCTGCACCGCTAGGTAGGGGAGCTTGAAGGGCAGCGCATACCAGAAAATATGAAGCATGTGAGGAGACACACCGTTACCGTCAGCAACACGTCCAACGGCACACTGTGTACATATTCTTCACACCATGCGGAACCGAAATATGTCCTGCGCTTCGGAAACTTGTGTAGCTGCGTGTGTCGCACCATTGAAATGCCTGTGGAAGTGCTAAATGCTCATTTGCAATAGTAGCAGTTTGGAGAACATTTACGAGCTTGGTTCCCGTTAAGTGAGGGGTAATGATTGCCCTACCGGAAGTCTAACATATGAGCAAAAGCAAACTGCACGCCAACTAGCAGTCAATAGCCTGAAGCCTGCAAGAATTCGGAATGCACTGTCTGTAGGCATACCAGAGGATAGGATACCTCATCTCGACAAGGTGCAAAACTTTGTAACGTATTGCCGGAAGTCCGATTTGAACAACACATATGAATTAAAATTGGTGGAGAAAATAATTAAAGCAAAGGCCTACACCGGACTAGAAGAAGATAGCACTGCGTTTCCGTTTTCGTGTGACATGGATTCACGTGGATAGATAGCTGTTGGAGACGGTACCAGCAACAACGCCTTTTTGTCGGTTTTACAACGAAAACGCTTCTAAAGCGACTTGATCGTGATCCGAGCAGCTTCATGTTTCACTTCGATACAACGTTCAAGTTGAGCGAAGTGGATTATCCGGTCTTTGTCTGTGGAGTCTCAGATCATGCTCGATGTTTTTACTTGGTTACCCTATTTGTTGGGTCCCAGCAAGAGGAACATCATTACACGTCTGCTCTTGTTTCTCTAGTCGCAATCTACGCTCGTTCTCTGGAAGCCCATGCTAGTACCTTGGGGATCAGGACGGAGCCCAGTACAATGTCATAACACCTGTGTTTGAGGATTGCGGGTTGGATGTTTTGATGTGCTTTTATCATGTTATCTCCAAAGTTCAAAATCGATCTAGCTACATCCACCCAGGCAAGCGTAGTCTCGTTGTAACTGATACGCACAATGCTAAAACTGCCTCGGGAATCTATGCTAAGAAGACGTCTGCTGTGCGGCGGAGACTGGCGGATCCAGATACTGAGCGATTTGGCAATTATTTTTTAAGAAGTGGCTGAATGGCAAGTTCGTGAAGTGGCAATGCTAGCGTACACAAATCGGATGGGCAACGACACATAGCCCTGCGGAAACATCCAATGCCAAGCTAAACAATACGTACACGCTAAGGGAACGCATGCTGATGGGATCTCTTTTTTGCCAACTGCAACTCTGTTGCCGAATGGAAAATATACGTCAGTTCAATTTCAGGAGCAAACCAAAGCTAGCGACAGACTGCGACGTCGTGCAACGTTTCCATGACGCCGGACAGTGTGAGCTCTTCCGCAGCTTCCAAGACCTAGCTAAATTCGTGCGAACGAAAGGCACGAAGGAAGAACTCCCTCCTGAACTCAAGGCCGTCGTTCAAGAACGCCATTTAAACTAGGCAGCCCTCCAACTACAACTGGGTTGGTCCCTATAGGGCTGCCACAGTTAGCCGAGCCTTCGTTGAACGCGGAGTGTATCTTCGCGTACACGGGGGGTAAGCATATGACTTGAAGATTATATAACAAGTGTGAACGCGGCGGAAAATGAAAAGAAGAGGAGTAGAATCCTCGGTGGAGGTGTTGGAGAGAGAGACGAGTGTGCTGGTGCCGATGGTAGCGCCAGCGAGGGCTCGTTCGACGTGGTTGCAAGTGCAGTACGAGACGAGCCAAGGTGCACTCCAAGATGATGAAGTTGAACCCTGGTGAAAGACAGAGGTGGTGGTCGGCCAAGAAGTTTGACCGGCGAATAAGGATGAGAGCTCTGGTGCAAGGCGCAGTGAATGACAAGCAAACGAGTATTCTCCTCGACACCGGAGCGAACGTTAGTGTCATAACCGACACCTTCGCCAAGAAACTGCAGCTTCGCGATGTTCCAGATCACGGACGCCGTATCGATATTCAAGGAGTTAGCGAAGGCAAGGTGTTGACGACACGACGAGCGCGCGTCAAGATTACGCTCGGGTGGGAGATGGTGTACGAGTTCGAGATGTGGGCCATGGCGCATATTAATAGCGCTGGCGTTGACGTGGTTCTGGGAACCGACTTTATGATACCGGTGGTATCAGACTCGATCTGTTCCATGGTGCTGCTCAACTGCCTAACGCGGTGCGGATTCCTCTGGTAAAGACGAAGAACATGATTAACAGTGAAGACTACAGCTCCCATGGTATGGCTGGACCTACCGAGCCTTTAACTATTCTGGAGCGCGAATGCGAGAGTACCGACTGTCGAAGAGACAAGTAGCTCTGGATACACATGTACTGTGGGTACAGCGGACAGAGAAGCTTATCCCCTCGGTAACGAGCTTTCGTCGTGGACGTCCGGCGGGAATCAAGCTGACGAATATTTCAGACAAGATGGTGCACTTTCCTGCTTTTCAGCCCATCGCTGTGCAGGTGCTAGCTGGGAATTTGCCGCGAGGCGAAGGCTACTCCAAGGAGCTCCAAGGAAGTATCAAGATTGGCAAGTGCTTGCCTACGAAGGTTGTAGAGACCGCGAGCTGTTCAAACGTGAGTGTGAACTCTACGAGCAATGCCTAGCAACTCAATCTCCGTCGGTGGAGCGACCGGAGTATACAAAGCCCCAAGGGGTGATGGCGCGGCCTTTTGAAGACTCGTTGAAGGATCCAAGCGATCAGCCGACGTGTGCAGAACGTTGGGAGAAGATCCTGGTAGCACGTGAGTGGGTCGGAGCCACTACGGAGTCTGGGGTGACAGCCGGGGACCCAGTTAAGGTCCAACCTTCCGGAAGTCCCTCAGACGCCTTTACGACAGCGTGCGGCAGAGTTAATACTGCGAACGGAGACCCGTCTGTACGTTTACACGATCTACTGAGTGCGGCGAACGTGGTGCATACGTCAACGGGCTCAGATGGCTACATCAGCCGAAAATATGGTGGACCGACCTTGTCTGCGACCACAACTGCGATTGTTCCATCGGAGGGTGGCCCAGAGGATGCAGACGGTGTGACCAAGGTTTTGCATCAGGCAACGAGCGTTCGTTTGCAGTACATGGTTGATACAGGGGCACCAGACCTGGTAGTGATTACGCAGGAAGAGATATGTCCGGATGACAACGCACCGACTCTGTGCTCATCGACTATTTCGAGCAAAGATTTGACGAACGACCCAGAAGCCTAAGATACCACGGCCACCATGAAAGACCCTGTACCGAGGGCTCACTCGGAGTTTAGTGGTGGCACCACCAGAGTATCGATCCCATTCACGGCTACATACGGGGGCATATGGCCCGGTGAGAATTCGGTTCGAATGAACACTTCTTTGTCTCATGCGACGCTACCACTATCGAGGGTTCGTCATGTCGTTCGATGGATCAGCAAATACCAGAGAGTACCGTGTGCGTGGCAGTTGCTCGTGGATATTATGGAGACTTCCCGACTGGAGGATAGTAATCGCTGCGAACGCTTACCTTTCGTCAACTACGCTAAACACCGCTGAGTACGCTGGTATGAATAACGGTATTAAGGGTGCTATTGCGTATGGGGCCGAGGATTTGATCATCGCTGGTAACTCAAGGCTCGTGATCCAGCAATCACTATGGGTGAGCGCATGTCGGGAGGAATTTCTATTAGCGCTGCTGAATATTCACAAGGAGCTCACGGCCAAGCTTCGATCAGTGAAATATATCCATGTAGTGCGAGAATACAACGCAGCCGCGAACTCGTTGGCCACTGAAGCGTTGGTATCAAAGGTCAGTCGTGTAGTTTTGGCTGAAAATCATAAGTCGGAGTTGGCGTCACTGAACCGTATCCAAGAATTGATCTACGAGGCGAACGAAGACTCGGCAGATGCACCACCACGCGAATCGGAGCATCCGGCACATGTTCTAACTGGCAACGGGATTTTTCAGAGGAAATTTGCGAAAATTTCGTGCGGAGTAACATTTCGAGCAATTACGGTAATTTTGGTGATATTGCCATTTTGCCTCAACCACAGCCGAACTCCAGGAGAGACGATACGCGCGCTGATGAACCCTCGGTCGCTAGCTCAGAACATCCAACAGGTGCGAATGAAGCTGTGGAAAGTATTCCGAGGTCTCGTTACGAGTTTAGAAGTCGGGTGTGGCCGTACATGGAGCGCGGTAAACAGGATCAGACCGGCAAAATGACCCACGAGGGGCGCGTACCTTTTCGGATCACGCGACAAGTAAAGTCCATTCTCGATGGTCGTCCTTCACAATCGACGAGCACTGAGCGAGCTGGGCGCGAGTTTAAAGTCAAATGTGTCGACTGTGACGAGCCAACATGGGAATCACCGTCAAACTTGTCATGCTGTGACTTGCTGTACGAATATCTGCGGACCAAAAGTGAATACCAGCTGCAGATCATTCACGTGGCTGATGAAGACTAGCGTGACGCGCTCACGTATTAACCTGAACACCGGGAGGCGCAGCCGGTGGTATCAGACGAAAAGAGCTTCTGCATCAACACGCATTCGAATTCGAATATTTACGCGAACAAGATTACGTTGTGGAGTATGGATGAAGAAACACAAACATGAACGCACGTTGAGCGGCAACGACCGAAGATGAGCAGTCGCAAATACCTCCAGTAGTTTGATGTTCTGCAGAGGAAGGTGAAGGACCCGGCAGCGGATTCAATGGTCAGGCGAACGACACTGACCAACATTACCTCACATGGGGAATAAAATATGCTTACCCAGAGGTATCATGGGGGCAGTGGACGATGGAGAGACTGCAAATGACGCAGAACGCTCGCTGGTAGTGTCAGCAGACGTAACCACGGGCAAGTAAAGTGTTGGCCGCTGATAACGAGGGTTCAAGTTGAGTCAAGCCTCGAGGCTGGTTCGTACGGTTCACCTTCATGCCCAACCATGTTGTGATATGTGTGGCACAAGACCGGCTAAGACAGCACGTACTGCTTCGCTCAATGAAGCTTCGGTGGTTGGCGCGCACGATTTGATCAAGATCGGCGAGGTGGTCGACGCGTGCGCCGCGGTCTCTGACGCACCGGTGATGCCGACGGCCCTCAACAGGTGAACAGGGGCAGGCGATGACACGGTCGACGAATGTGGCGTCGTTGCGTCACCAAAACAACGGGCGTACTCCGGAGGAGACATGATCCTCATGGAGCGTATTTTGCCCCACTGCGGGACAGCAGTAACTTATGTGATGTCATAGGCGAGGCGATCACACCTTCAATTGATGGAATGAGCTTCATATATGTATGCTGTCGCCGCAATGCATCTTTGCTAAGAAATGAAATTTCAAAATATAGCAGGGCTAGCGGTCTGTGCATAACGGCGGTGCCTGGAGAGTTGGCCGAATTGAATTGGATGGAAATTAGACTGATTGGATTGTGTATATCATTTACGACGTGCGTGAATCTCTACAGAGACCAACAGAAATTTACTCGCGGGAATGCTATAAGCTATTGGAACAATGTCGCTGAGATAGCCACTTTGGTGCTTAAGACTTGAGTAAATCTGGAGTTGTATTTCTTCGCTCCCAAACCACACAGGGATAAGATTTAGTGAGAGTTCGGCCTAAATTGATTCGACGAGCATTAAAGTGGCTTATTGCGAATATTCGCTTATGTGCTCATGTTAAAACTTCAAATGAGAATCTAGCCATGCTTGAAAGTTTGGAAACTAACATTCCTAGTGTTGACCTTACCGAAAACGAGCAAACCCAGCTAAATAACGATTTGTCTCAATCTTAGTTAGCGTTGAACCCAATAATATACGAGCAGCAGAGGGAGATTCCCAATCGACAGGCAACCTAACTACACCAACATAGGCTTCAGAATTCGATAAGGTCGGTAATGAGGGAAAATCCCCGATCGATTTTAATGAATCTTTTGAACCACTTGACCAGTTAAACAGTACGCTCGCAGAAGAAAGAAGAAACACTTAGGAAGGCTGTGAACGCGGTTGGGGAAAATAAGATTATCCGATCGGCGACTTACCTAACCAAAATCTACCTGTTAATGAATGAATGCAATACTGTGGAATTAATGCACAGTTGTTTTCCTAGTAAAAAGGTACATAAAGTACCTTCCTATAATATCTATTAATAGAGTTTTTTTTAAAGAATTCTCGACTTATAATGCACTTTTTATGCAGTGTACAAGGTTTTAGGCGACCCTTCGCTTAAAAGGTACTTTAGGTATTATTTTACGAAGGCAACTACTGATTGGCTGAGACGACCGCCGAACGACGTGATTTGTCAAAACCCAAGCTTCAAATATAGCAGTAGCGTCGAGCATTGAGGCACTTGGTTAAACGTTCTGTGTTTCTCACGATATTTCAAGACGACCCTTCAGAGCACGGACCCCGTTGGGTTCATTTCGAAGAATGCCATCATCCTGGCATCAAACATGCGGTACTGTTACACAGGAAAGGGTTCAAGCTTCGCTTTGGTGTGTTGCAAACAGAATCAACATGGAGCCCAAAGTCATAATAACCTCCACTGACCGACAAACCGAGGCTCAGCGTGGATGCTAACTCCGTGAGCCATGTTGCTGCTGTTGTCGATGACCACCAAGGTTTTCGGCGACGCAGCCGCTGTGAGTTTTGGTATGCCCCCTCCTCGAGCCCTCCCTCCACTAGACTTACTGAGCTGGAGTGACCGCACTCACTAGGGCACTGGGATTGGTCCGACCAAACTCCCGTGGCTTTTTCCGACGTTGTACTTAGCTGGCGGGTCGGTGATGTTGTTGTTGGATATGATGACGAGTGGTCGGTACCGCGCGAACAACACGTCCGGGTCTAATAGCAAGGACGCCATGGGAAATGCTGCGCCTTTAAACAATGGCTTTCTGAAACTTTCTTCATTATGTACACGAGAATCTACCTTGATCTCTACTCAAGCAATGCGTACAACAATACAAGACAGAAAGCTAATTAACCGTGAGTGCTTCGGCAAGAAGTAAATTCGTACTGGTAATATAGATTTGAAGTCTCGAGCGCTGCCTCGCGTATATAAATCAAGCTAGATGCAGTACGAGAGAGATATTTCCAGATATTTTATGTTTTTGATTCTTTTGCTATCGAGATTGGCGGTGAAATCGCGGCTATTACTGATGTGTAGACCATCGCTCCAGGATGCTAATGCCCCGGACGCTAACTCGGCAATGATCGTCACATCCGTAATTTCTCGATGAATGTACGTATAAACAAAACCTAATGGCGCACCACATTTCTAAATTTCTTCCATTATGATGCTGAGAAGTATTCAAAAGAGTGTGGGTGGCGAAATTCCGATACTATTCAATGAATGTTCGTCATATCGGTGGTGTGATGTTCTGAAACGGTAATATTATTGATGGCAGCTACGTGGTTAGCCCTACACACCCACTATAACCTCAAGGGAAGCGTTATTGCCAAGACTGTTGTTCTAGACTCCGCTGATATCGAGATTCAAGTAGCTGGTGCATCCCTTGGCTGTTATCATGTCATAATGGCGATGAGGAACATTTATTACTATAGTTACTGGGTGATAATAGAGCTCAGCAAGGCTGACTAGAACTCGAAAGGTTGGGTTAATCCTTGCGTTGTTTCATAAACGGTACTTGATCCTTGTAATCTCAGAGCTTCTCATCAAGTTTCCGCTTTGGTTGTAAGCACCTTTGGACAAATAATACGCATGGTATTTTTGCCAGCATTTCCAACTCGAATTCTGACACTAATGCTGCTATCATCAACGGGATAAGCTCGCTTGCAAAGGGCGACCTTATGAGTCTCACAATAATGCGTTTTCTGGGTGGGAGTTCGGCTTTCAAATCTGCACACCGTACACTATCGCTTTGTGCGACTTTTGCCGTTCAAGACAATCCACAATTCTTTGGCAACACACAAGGAACCCACGCTATCACCCACTGGTCCCACACTGTGCTCGTGGGCAGGTTGTGAACCAGACAGCGGCGTTGGATCCTAGTCTGCATACACAATTCCGCTGTCATTATTTTCCCATTTCCTCCACGTCCCGCCAAAAAGCTCCCCAATAAGCTCCGCAATAAACCAGCGATGTCGATCACGACCACGAAGCTGAGGTGAGGAGCAATCGAGCTATGTGTTGTAAATAACAGCTTCACCTTGAGTGAGATTGTGGCATATATAGGCATTGCATCGCGATCTTCTTATGCCATTTTTTGAACACTAGCAATTGAAAAACGACTGACTAATTGATCGTGACGATCCACATCCTGCATGGCAGTATTGTACTCACTAGCACAAGCCGGGGCTTCAAATGGTACCAGTTCCTGCTTGCTTCTTCGAGAAACCGTGTTTGTTCCGGAACCATCCGCATTGGAAACTACGTTTACAATTGATCAGTCCATCCAGCTAGCGGCTATTAAGTGTTTTTCTACATAAACACCTTGTTTTGCCCGTCCCCGTTCCTTGTCCACCTTCGGGTCTAGCATTGCGAAGTGTGGGGAAATGCTTGCTAGCTGACCGAACGGTTTCTCGCCCATACAGCCCGACCGACCGTAAGCTCTCAAGCAGAAGGCTTGAGGTGTAAAAATTATCGGTATTTACGATTCGACGTGATCCTTCAACGAGTGCGTAACTTCCAGTACATGGCGTCGTACTTCAGACGAATTTCGTGTCAGTTCAGCTAGGCGATCTATCTGCGGAGTTTCAAACACATTATCCAGAGCAATGCAGCTTAAAATTTAATACCAACCACGTACTCGAACAGCAGCACATGTACAATTTGCAATGGTAGTTTCCAGTGGGCTTTCTCGGATTGTAGGCGATGATATGACGTGCGTACTGTGACCGGCTGCAATGCTGGCCTCGTCGACAGCAACATTTCGACCAACTAGAAAATGACGCATACATCGTGTTTTCAGTATTGACAACAGCGGCCGAATTCTAGCAGCGGGATCGCGCTTCATTTCCGTTGGAGTCACTTCAGAGCGGAAAGACAGGTTCTTACGGATGTACAGGAAGCGATTCCACGCCATCACCGACCCCAAGCTTGTAGAGCGGGCACCGGGGAATATTCTAAATTCCTCACGATCTCTCCAGTAGTTCGCCATTTCACGTTTATTGACAAGGGCCATATACCAAAGAATCCCAAGAAACTTAATGAGCTCATCTAGCGTAATTTCAGTCAAAGATGGGGAGGGGGCTGTTTGCTGCAGCATATCCATTGCTAAACTGCACCACTTGTTTCCAGAAAGATGTCGGCAGAAAGGAGAAGAAGCTAGACGTTGCAGAATGACCAAATAATTTGCGGCTGGTTGCTTTCAGCTTCATGTCAGTGGATCCGTCGGCATGCGTAAATAACCCTACCGGCTGCTCTAGTCTTGTCGCCGGATTAAACGTCATTGCCTCAATTGCCTCGGCTTCATCAGGACTGAGGACTATTTGGAGCTCTTTTCGACATCTAAATGCGTTGAGCTCGCGATATTCAGTGTCTCTAGCTCTTCAAACTCCTCTGTCAGTGTGAAAATGTTGGAATACTTTGGGAACATACCACAAAGTGAACTCCAAGATTCAGTGAATTCAGCGTGACCATCATGCATGCGAACAAACTGACCAACACCACGAACTACAGTTTGTCCATCTATCTCGTGAATATGATGCTTTATTTGGAATGCAGTGCTAGTCCACTGAATCTTGAACATGGGCACAGGTACGCTGATGTTGTCTCCGTTCACTTCATTGGCAATTCGATAGTTGGTCAAAATACCAATGGGAAAAGTTGCGCCAGCGTCCCGGTACAAATGTCCAGCCTCCAGAGTTCTTCGGCGTGAAAAATTCCAACTCGAGTAGTAATATACTTGGTTGCTGAAAAACTGGCCCTTCGTTTTAGCTCTCCTTGCAAAGCCATTGTCATGTCAGATCTCCCGGTGTTAGCCTCTCTTTACAGATGGGAAAGTGGGTTATAGACCTATGAGGGATGATGGAAATCGTGTATTTGACTGTAACTTAGCTGGTATTAATGAAAATTTCTCTCTCTCGATGGTGTCGACCCCACCACCTGATGCTGGCGGTCCCTTTGCACTGCGGGGATAAGGCCTGTGTTAGGCTGTGCTTTTGGCTGGACATCTACCGTTGGTCGCCTTCAGGCACTCTGTAGAATGTTGAAAGAATCCAAAAAAACCAGTTTTGATGGCTATCCAAACTGGAGCCACTACCAGGAACGTGCAGTGTGGCCAGTAGCGTAAGTCCACGAGGGTCTTGTAGTCATAGTTTTTCCTCCTTTTCACACACACATAGCCTTATTGCTTCAAACGTTCCAGACTCAGCAGATTAGTGACGCCACCACTAGCATAGCGAGCATCCCCGACATTCTGGACCACCTCATTTCTAGACACCAAATCTGTTGCGCAAATATTCACCTGCCGGAATGCCTCGCTTTTGCTGGCGTCACCTTTCCAACCAATGAACGCTCGAGAGTCCTCCCGTTAACTCGAGAAAGTTGTCTAGTCAGTACAGACATGCACACCAGCATCGGTGTCAATTATCCACTCGTCATAGGCCAAGTCGCAGTCCTGAAAAGTTGCCGCAATCACCTTATGTCCCTTACGATCATCACCAAGAGAACCACCCATGACAATCATACCGATCGAAGATGATTTACCGCCACCAGCTCCACTCCAACGCACTAACGCATTAACGAGGATATCTTCTTCTTCCATTCCGACTTCCTGCACTGTTGTTCGCTTTCTGTGCCTGCTTCCGCCGCTTTACCTCCAGATATTCACTGCAGTCTCGCTTTCGATGGCCGGCTTGGTTGCAGAAGAAACACGTGCTAGTCTCCTCATCTGCCTGCCCATTCTTTCTCTTGAACATTTTCTTGTTTCTTTATTGCTCTGGTTCCACCGGCGCTTCTCTTTACCGCCAAAGGGTTGCTGCTGCTCATTCGCCTGTACTTCTCTGGTCCACCATAAAATGGCCATTTCCTAAAGTACACTATAACTTTCTCATTCTTGAAGCATTTCTGACAAAAAATACACCACGAGAGAGCTTTCTGCATAATCTGCAAAGCCTGTAATTCTGAACCTTTCACAGCAGGCGCATCAGACGAAATATTGAACGCAGTGAGGGTTTTTGTCGTAAATCTGTCAATAATTTAGCGATATTATGTGGTACGTTCAGGATACCGTACAATGCCTAGGGCGAATATATTGTGGGCCTAGATCCCTGGTAATGCGCACTGTGACTCTGTTTAGGAATGAGGTTTTTCTGCGTGTTAAGTTGGTATCATCACGGTTAATGAATATAATGGCTTATGATTGGCTGAAATAGGGATATGTGGACCACAAAACAAACTTAATGGTCATTCTTAGGCGGACCAGAGAAGTGGGATATTGGCGTCATCAGGCGATTTAGCAGTTTTTTGGTCATGTTGCTCCGTTGCTTATCCACCTCAGCCTCACTGCGAAGTGTATTGTGGTGTAGTAAATCCCACGTGAACTACACGAACCGCCACCAAGTCTTCGTACCGTGGCTGGACAGTTTTTGACCGCTGAATGCGAATCCGGCCAGTCCCATTATTAATAATATGGACAGCCTCGGTTGAGTGACATTTTGACCGTAATTGGACCCAACGAAGACTCGGTAGTGGCATGGTCGAGTTTCTTGCACGTTGAGGTCACTGTACATCATGCGACCGAGCGTTCGTAGCTTGAGCAACTTGTTCGTGGTCAAGTCTTTGACTGGTGACAGTTATGGAGTAATCACTACACCACAACTGCCCCTGTCGCAATGTGAGCCAACGAAATGGTACCGTTGTGACGCCATGTCTCCTGCATATCACCGCATGTCGTACGACTTGACAGCCATGTCACACGCCAATCACCACATGTCCTACCAGTTGACAGCCGCGTCAGACGTCAGTCACCGTAAATCGTACGGGCTGACACCATGTCTGACGTGAGTCACATCATGTCGAACGGGTTGACAGCCGTGTCAGACGTGAGTCACCGCATGTCGTACGGGTTGACAGGTGTTGTCAATGACGCCACCTCCTTATCCGTGTCGATGACAGTCGATGTGTTCATAGCCGTCGGACCTTCTGCCACGCTCAATAGGTGCAAATACCCACCGTTAGGCGCTGACGAAATAATGGGAGGCACCAACGAGTGTTCGCTCGCTTTATCTGTGTCTCCCGCAAATTCGTAGCAACGGTTGGTCAGTCTCAGCAAAGAAAGATACTACCACAAAAGAAACGATTAAGCTATTGTCGACATGATAACTAGCATTCTCGTGAAGTTGATAGTTACATACCGTTTACATCGTCACCTGCATCTGTGTTGACTCCTGCGTCGCGGGATTTAAGGTTTCGTTCTCGCTTCCCAGGCACTGGTAAATTTTGCGTCTTTTTGTTCGAGGCACTGTATCGGTGTGTTTGCCTCTTTTGAGCAGTCCTTTAGCAAATCATGGGCTATCCGAGCACGGTTTCGCCTCGAAACACACTGCCACGGGAATCGCTCTTGTTTTTAGCCTTCTAACCGGCTGTTAGCTGCCCTGATATGGTCTTCGTCATCCGTCTTGGTTTTATAACATTTAGCACTAACATTGTCCTAATTAGCAAAACATAAACCTTTTTTAATTGATGAAAACACTTATATACATTTAAGAAAATAATAGGTCTATCAAACTAACAAAATTGGCTATGTCTTTCAATTAGAATATCACATCGTAACCGCAACCGCCAACGAAGCCTCTCCATCGTACAACTTTAGCTTTCTTCATTTGCCACTGCTAGATCGCCATCATAAATTATGCACATACCAATGAAATATATTCAGCATCACAAACACGATTTTCGTCTACCTCATGCTTCCCACTCGTTAGCCGAACTTACCAAATAATACGCTATACAGTAGCATTTTAACTATTCTTACAGCTCACAAATAAACCGCTGCCGGTACCGCCCACTCTAAATTCACCAAGAGCTGAAACACTCTTGCGTAATTCACTTCGTTAACAAAGTCAGTATACCTACTGGTAAACACTGCTCACTCACACACACACACACGCACGCACACGACTGTTACTGCATGATATTGATCCCGACAGTTCGCATGAACAGTTAAATAGTTCTTGTGTGCACATACTAAAATCACACTGAGCCTCCAAAGCCGACCATCAAGCCTTCAAACTTTATTTACGATAGTCGATTGCGCTCTTACATCCCCGCACAAGCTATTATTTCCAGCCTACAAAAACGAAACGACTGGTTAATAGCGCGACAGCAACGGCGTACCCAGGATGCACTTAAACGCGTAATTTAGGCTGTACAGGGGCTCCCGCCGGAGGGGGTGAGATCTCGCCCAGCGAGAGCGATTTTTCATCCTCGAGTTTGCGCTGAAAGAAGAAAACAAAGCGGTGTCGGCTGAGACCACCTCAAGCGCCCGTACGAAGTGACAGCCCACCGACGGAGTCGGTCTGCGTACTTGAGGATGTGAAGGGTACCTCCCACGAACCCTCGCGTTGGCTAACCCACCTCGAGAGGCACAGTCGACCACCCGACTTCCAGGTTTTCTCCAAAAAGTACTTCCTTCGCAATGTCAAGGACGGCGTAATCGAGCTATCCGGTTTGCCTGATAACCGACGCTGATCTAGCGTCGCACGAAGTGAACGCTGTCAGTGAAGATGACGGGTCCTCGCGCCCTCAGAGCGCCGAATCGAAGGCGGCCCGCGAGGAGCGCTTCGCAGCACCATCTTGGGAAGCGCTACGCAAATCAGGAAACCTAGTCTACGAGATCGCCCGCGAATATGAGGACGTCTTTCCGGATAAGATCCCAGCTGAGCTACTAGCTGACCGAAGAATTCGCCACGAGATAGATCCCGTGCCCGGATCGAAGTATTGCATGGCGCGGCAGTTGGCACTGCCACGAGATCAAGTCAAACCATTGCCAGCTTCTTGGAGGGGCGCCGCAAGGCGGGTCATTTGCATGAAGTATATCGCCGCATCCAGTCCGACATTCTGCGGGAATAAAGCCACAAGTTGGTGGCGCATCGTCCACGTCTTCAACAAGCTGAACGACGCTAACATCCCCGCACAGGCGCCGATTCCCGAATGGGCATGGTGCTTGACACCATGTCGGGTAGTGAGATCTACAGTGCCATCGACTTGACCGATGGATTCTATCAAATCTTCATGAGGCTGAGGGATATACCGCTCACAGCGGTAAGTACTACCAGCGATATGCTCTGGGAGTGGCCTGTCATGCCGCAAGAATTAAAGAATGCCTCCGCCACGTTCAATCAAATGGTCTCCCATGTGTTGCGTCCGCTCCGTGAATTCGCGCCGAGTTACTTAGACGACATTTTCGTACACAATCGCGCTGATGAAGATCTCAGCGCGCTCGATCCTCACTTGAAGTATCTGCGGCAAGTCGTCTGCGTGATGAGCGAGAACAAGCTGTACGCAAACTTGAAGAAATGCATCTTCTGTGCGCCGGAGATTTCGGTGCTTGGCTGCTTCGCGAGCAAGAACGGTGTTTGCGTCGACCCAAGAAAGTATCTTCGATCTGCGCGTGGCCTACGCCACAGAACCCCACCCAATTATCTCCACAAATAAACGAAGAATTATGCCGGCCGGACCCAGTCGCTTTCTTCGTTGCTGAAGAAAGATGCGACTTGTTCGAAGAATCCTGCGCGATAAGCTGTCTTTGACTCGGTGAAACAAGAGCCTGGTTGAGGCTCCGACCCTCGCGCTCATGGATGACTCGAAGGCCTTTCACGTCGTCTGTGGCGCGAGCGACTTTGCCATCAGCTGTGCGCTGATGCAATTTGATGATAAAGGTTGCGAACGCGTCGTGAGCTACCAATCACGACAGATGAAGCCGGCGGAGCGCAACTACCCTGTCCACGAAAAGGGGCTCTTCGCCATGCGCTACGCTTTAATCAAGTTCAAAGTGTACTTGTTGGGTGAGAAGACTTTCGCGGTGTATACCGATCATGCATCGCTGAGGACAGCGATGAAGAGTCCCTATCCCTCCCAGCGGATGTGCCGTTCTTCTCTGAGTAAAACTTCGTGGCCACTGGTCCTCCCAGCTGATGTGTCGTTCTTCTCTGAGTAAAACTTCGTGGTCCACTACAAGCCCGACAAGTCAACATTCTCGCCGACGCCTTGTTCCGGCATCCCGACGAGGACCCACGTAGCTCGTTGAGTCGACAAGTGTTGCTCGACGTGTGCCATACGTACCAAGCGTCAGGATTAAATCTGGCGAGTGTCTCTCCGGAAATGCCACTTTGCGATGAAATCCGAGCTGCTTACGAGCATGATCCGACATACTCCAGTATCTTGGAACATCTCCGCTCTCCCAGCGCCGATACGCTGCTAGCTCTTTCTACGTACGACCGGGTTGACGCCTTTCATCGCTAACAACGCGCGGCACCCGCGTGTTCCAGCACTCCTCGCCGTGGGTCATCCCACGGCGCCGTGCCTCCCACCTCCGGGTGGGGAAGAAGCTTCGGACAAACTGTCTACTCCAGCTCCGACGTTATCAGTGGCAACACCGGTGCTGGGTCAACCGGTACAGACACAGGCTGCTAATGGTATCTCGAGTGTATCCCAAACGTCGCGTCGGTTAACGCAGTAACCCGTTCCCAGGCCAAGAAGATCTTGTCGACGCCACGCAACGCGGCGTCCCCTCTTGCAGCTTGGACCAATCGACACCTGATCAATCCCGGTGCTGCTTCGAAGTCACCCATGCCTGCTAACTACGCGCAGAAGCAAGCGACGCGATCAATCGAGTCCGCACTCGTCTCCGACTTCGTCATACAGTGACAAGCAGCCACCAACTATGTTCGAGACGCACGGCAGGATGCAGTGCACAAGCAAAAAGAGAATGCTGTCAAGATTGGCAGCAAGCGCACGACCACATTTATGACAGGAGATTGAGTGATCCTGTCGACCGCTGGTATTCGAGGTTTTGCAGTTACCAACCTCGGCGCGAGCTTGCTCGCGCCGTGCGTTATTGGGCCGCTTACGGTGACGAAGTATATATATAAATAATATATATGTTGGTGACGCCTACACGCTCGACATTCCTTCGACACTACGGCTACATCCGACGTTCTATGTCGAACGTCTGAAGAAGTACAGTCCGTCCAAGATCCCGGACATTGATTCGCCCCCGTGCGGCTCGGCGACGTTCCAGTGACATTGTCCTCCTCCTCTGATCGACGCTTCGGGCTCTCAGCGTTGGGTTGTTGAGCGAATCATCGACCATGACCTACACCAGCGGCGTGGTACACGAGACGGACAAACCAAAGAGTTGCCACAGGGTCACACCCTGCAGAACAAGTAACGGCACTATCGCGTGCGTTGGTTAGAACTCTACCCGGCTGAATATACTTGGGAGCCACGTAGTCGTTTGATGGAAGACATCCCAGCTGTGGTGAACGAATACGAGAAAACACTCACGTCCCAAGGCGTGGATTAACCGGGGAACACACCCGCAATAAACCGTCTCTGCGTGTGCGCGGAGACGCTCGCCGTGGTGACTAAGAAAAAATTTGGGGGGGCGACTCTGGGATTGAACCAGTGATCATCGGCACGTGGGCCTGTCGATGTTCCACTGAGTGACTCGATGAGTGAGCTGAGTGGGTCAATAAGTGAGTGAGTGAGTGAGTGAGTGAGTGAAGGATTGAGTGAGCGAGTCGACGACGTGTGAGCAAGGCACGAGGTTTTAGCAGCCTAAGGCTGTCTGTCATCTTCCTGTTGCTCGCAGTGTTACGTGTGATGTACAAGCCTGTGGGGCGCCGGTGTTCCGGCATTGCAGTACTCATCGCACCTCATCGCTCAGTTAGCTGAGTGAAGCGTCACGCGTTGTCCTGAAATAGAATTAGTGGTGTAGATTCAGACACCACAATAGCCTAGCGACTCAAGTTGCGGTATCCTTGTCGTACCACGTGCGTACAGCTACCTTGTAGGGAGTATGCAATTATAGGAACACCACGCGTCGAAGAAGGAAGTTAGTGTCATTCGTCTGAGAATGCTGTGGATGTTGTTTACCATTCACAGGAGCGTTTCATATTGTTTTACGAAGCAGGCAAGACTACCCGAATTCGCGAACTGCTACAGACGCAACTGGGATAGATCCATGCTAACATATTAATACATATTGCTACCTCGGTGATGTTTATTTGTGCTTGGCAAAATTGCTCACGAATATCTTCAACAGCGTACCGAAAGCCAGCGGCTCAGTGTCGGTTGTTCTAATGGCTCCGTCGCCTGCAGTCTCCAACAACCGATAGCTGTGCTCTTCCTAATCTTCAAACATGACCTGAAACTCAATCTAGGTCTGCATGATCATCTCCCGTCCAGCGCTGGTCTGCTCCAACATCTATCTCATTGACGCAAGGTCGGTATGGCGGGCACGCACCAACTCGCGGGCCAGCAAGGCGTCGTCCATGTTTGCGTCACTGTAGATGTCGGGAGAGAAAACGATCTTACTTGTGTCATTCTGCGTGAGTGGTGTCGTTGGGAATGTGGTTTCGTGCGAGCTTTTACGTGAATTCTCTAAATTTATTAACACTCGCCCATACCAGCCGTGATGTGCTCCACAAGACGTCACTTACACGTATTTTATTATTTAGTGTACTTTTCAAAGGTTGCTTTTATTTAAGTAAGGTTGGTATTAATAGAAATGCTGCTTTAGCATCAGTCCCCCTTTTGCTAGGACAAACGGAGGACAAAAAGTCATTTCTGTTGATTTCACTATATTGTACCACAAATAAAAAAAAAATGTCCTAGACGGTTCGCTAAGACAAAATTTGTGGAGAATCAAGGTAAATGGCCTGTGTCCTTCCGTTTGTCCTAGCAAATGTCTGATTGGGGTTAGGGATAATAGCCATAATTTCCGTCGATAAATTATAAGGCCGTGTTCGACTTCTAAACGCTATTCGATCTGAAAAGGACTGGATTTGCAAAAATTGCGAGGGAAAGTAAAATATCCACACAAAGCGTGATATATCCACAAGGTTTATGCTGTGTCCACAAGTGTGGTTTAGGGCCCACAAGTGTTTAGGGATGCACTGCGAGTAGAATCTCACGGCAGCAGGCTGGCGGGGCCTAGACAAAGCTATATGGTTGGTTCCTACGCCTCCTACTCATTCCGATAACACCGGTCCCATTCAAAACCAGCGCCGTGCTGCACGTAGCCGGTATTCCAGGCATTTAGATGCCCAGGATCGCTAGGCCGCAGACGATACAGTACGGCGACGTGTTGCTCACCGTGACGAGCCGGTTGCAGACGATACAGTACGACGACGTTTTCTGCGAAAATATTCTCAATCCTGGACCAAACGCTTGTAGCCTGTGCACACCTTCGTTGGTTGTAGCGCAGGTTTGTCACGTATGGAGCAGTTGTTCATTCAATGGGGGCAACTCGTTGACACGGGGGATTTCTGTGGTTAAATATTGCTAAGAGCAAAGTACTAAAGTAGCTAAGGAGATCGACAGACCTGTACAGAATGGACTCACTTTCAATGAAGGCAGCTATTGAAAGCGAGGCGTCTGTTTTGGTATTTTGTGGCGCATGTGGTGATGTCGCAGCATACAATGGAAATAAATTTTTTGCCTATGACAGTGGACCATATCAAAGAAGAGTGCATGCTGTCTAGAGGGGAGAGCATGGTGGAGTACATCACAGATGCAGCCCAGGCTGCTATAGATGATGCTCGTGAAATCAACGAACTACTTCCTGTTGGTAAATGCACGTTGAGTTTAGTCTCGTATTCCACGAAGCTTGTGTTTCCACGACACGAAGCTTACGTCTCCCTCTTGAAATATGAGGTCAAGCGGTGGGGGGGGGGGGGGGGGGCAGAGAAAGCCCAATGCATATCGACCATGGTCGTACTGTGGCTTATATTTCATCATGCCTCGAACGCACGTTCAAGATTCGTTTTTTATTGAAATTTCAAGAACGCGAGCATCATCCGGATCAAACGAACAGTCGATTCAGTTAATCGAATGTTAGACAGTCCTTATTCAAGCGTGGTGATACAGCGACCTGGAGATGTCGTCTACCTGGGTACCGTAAAAATCTGGCCCAGTGCGACACACGGACTCAGTGCGACAGTATACAATTAATGAATGACACCCCCTCTACACAGTATAGTCAGTGTGTACATTACGCAAACAAAAAAAGTAATTTTGTTTTAATAAATTAAGTTCATACCTTAAAAATAATGTATTTAAAAACGATGGGGAAACTTTTTTTAGTAATCACTTTCCTCATCCTCATCTCCAACTGACACATCTGGCAATGGCTGCAGGTAAGTTGCAAATACACCTTGGCAATCTCGGGGACCGATCGGTATCAGCTTAGCTTTTCGAAAGCCTTTTACGATTGTCTTAGCCTTCACCAGTTCCCATGCCTTCGCGAAAATAAACGAGAGCATCACGCGCCTCTCAGCAGCATCAGCTGGAAATGGGTAATCAATATGATGCTTGACATACAGATCTCTGTATCATATTACAATTCACAATTAATAATACTAAAAACAATAATGAAAATTGAGGTACACTCACTGAATTTTCTTCTTGAACGACTTCATCACGCTAACATCCATAGGGTGACTCAGCCCGGTAACTCCTGGTGGAATGTACTGGACCTGGGTTGCGCAGTCAATCTCGAGAAACTGCCGGATGCTTGCCATCTTGTGCACCTTGAGACTGTCCAGCAATAGCATACGACAGCCATTTACAGTAGGATGCCAAATCTGTAAATAAAAATTATAATTAAATGCTAAAACTCCAACAACAAAAATAAATAAAGATGCACACCTTCTCAATCCACTCTTTCATGATAGAGTGGTCGTAACAAGCTTTTTCCTGCACCGTGTGCTCCACTGCGGAGCTGCCAAATGCTGAAGATGTCACGGAATCCGCGACGGAACACCCAGGTTTTCTCGCGAACACGACGAAGGGCGGCAACTTCTCTCCAGTAGCTGAAGCGCACAAAAATACGCTACAACGCCCAGTATTCTCGGACGACCCTTGAATTATATCAATATTTGTCGTCCCGCGGTAGTCGATAGTCAATTTGCCAGGGTTGTCCACAAAAATGGCCGTCTGGTCCATATTAAATAGACCAGAGTATTTCGGCTCAAAGGTGATGAAATGACAAAATCCCATCCATTTCGACTGCCACATTTACCGAATTAGCAAATGAGTCCGCAACCTCCTAAAAAACAAACCAAATTAGAATCAAAAACAATTAATAATAAAATATTACGAAGTAGTAATTTTTTTAGCCACCATACCTGCATTTCGCTTCTGGTTTTGCTGCCCTTGTGGGTGATGCAGCGCACCACAAGGCGGTTTCGCTTTAAAAAGCGTCCAGTTCACGAGCGAAGAGCAGGATACTTCCGCGTTCTGACAAAGGCGGGGTCGAACTTGGCCATCATTAAAATGAGGCATTTTGTGGTGACGCAAAGCTTTCTGTTCTTGCGCATCTCTTCGACGTAGTCTAAAAGTCTGTAATAAAATATTGTAAACTAACAACAAGTAAATAAAGTATCAGATTTAGCTAACTTTTTTCTAGCACTGGATAGCGCACACGCAGAGCATCGTGTGCAGTTGTCCTCACATAGTATTTGTTGCCAGACTTCTTATTTTCCTCCAAAGCCTTGGCGTGCTTCCGCCAGCGGTAAACAGTTGAGCGGTGCACGCCAGGTTGGGTAGCTAACTCAATAACTGGGGCGCTTTTTGACGATTCTGCACCCTGCGCAACAAATCAACACAAGCAGTGTTAGCAAAAGAAAGATAAATATAGATTGTAATATCATAACAGAGACATATGCTCACCTTTAGCTGCATCTTGTTCTTGTATTTAGGCCTTCTCTTCATCCTGGTGTGGCTTGTGAAATGGGCTGACTTGTAGAATGAGCTCGTAGCGCAGCCAACCGTGCAGGACGGATATCATCAGATCAAGTAAAATAAAATATCTCATGAGGTTTATTATTTGACTTGATTTTGACCAAAACAATTATGTCGCACTGGGCCCGATTTTTACGGTAGCTTAATTTATCATGTGGTAATCTTGGCGTACAAGGCTGGAACTAAGGAAGAAGATAAGTGGGGAATGATCTCAGGCAATGTTGTCATAAGCGCAGAAGATACAGGCGCTGCTCAATGGTATGCCCAAGGAGCAGCAATTGGTATCTCAAAAGCATCCGTTTCAGCCTGGATGTGAGTACTTCCCGCTTTCGCACACATGGCCGTACATAAATGGAACGAAGAACGGTTCGAAGAAGAGAAAAGAATATTCATAGAGAAGCGTAATGAAAAACCTTTATTTAGAGTTAGAAGCGCGAGTTCTTACTCTAGGGTGGTGAAGAAGCGAGAATTAGCAGAGCAGTTAGCAGCTGCAAGAGCAGCTAAAAAGAAATAAGATTGTGAATAACGAATATATTTCTTGTGGTCATCTTCCACAAATGTTGAAGTTAAAGAGAAGATTTACATACTTGATTTGCGCGCATTGCATTTAACTTTTGCACTCCACGTTGTAGGCGAACGTCCTGGCGCACAAGGCTAATGTTACTCGCCTTTTTCCGGGCGGCGGAACGAATTGTATAGGATGCATTGAGACATGGTAAGAATTGACGTAGATGCATGTATGCCATTTGAGAGCTACGAAGATACAGATTTCTTTGCATTTTGCACCTCATGTGTTCAGCCCCTTTAATCCATTTTAGTTTAAACTCCACCTTCCACAAGCTAGCTTATGTGGCTGTGTCCTTGTACTCATGTTTCATTCACACCAGTACGGTAGGCTCGGATTTAAAAATTGCTTTTGCACCCTTGGCACTATAAAACTAATTACGACCCTGCGGCCAGTGTTAATGCCCTTTACGTGATAGTGTACACCATATCTATATACAGAATCACGTTTATCTAACCGTCCCTGTATCGACTTCGCCATATCTACCATAAATTATTATTATTACTGTTCTTCAAATTAAGATGACTGTTTGGGTCTACTGAGTAAATTAGGCGGGCAAAGTGTTGCTCCCCGCACCCATTCGCTCCGTCGCTGATATAAGATATGCTGTCCATGACAAATACAACCCACACAGACGTTTGGTTGATGCAAAAAAAACTGGGAATAACATCGTGGGTGCAAAGTTCTTGTGATATCTTGGTCTCCGGAGTATTCCGGCTCGCTCGACCATTTTTAATTTGATATCGTCTTCATTTGTTCTATATGCTATGTCTAACACATTGAGAATGAGCGTTTGATCAATTAACTAGACTACTAGTAATAAAACAGAGCCATCGGTTTTAAAAGGCAAATGACCTTATGACAGTAGCATCACATTCACTAAATATTTATTTCGGTAGTACTGCTTAGATCGGCATAAAGAAAATTATTAAAGGTTGAGATTGCTATCTACTGTAGCGACATGGCTGGATCGACCTGTGTTGGGCGTCCGCGTCGCGCACGTCACCGCCTGTTGACAAACGTCCGTTTAGAAATTGGCAGACCGGGAACCGCACGCCCTGACGCAAGCAATGCTGCCACCACGTGATTGCCGGTTCCATACTTGAACCAAGAAGAGCAAAGGGCATGCATTATCCTCCACGTTTACCTCCCACCCTTGTACTGGTTGTCACTGTAGCTCCATGCGATTCTTATTTCGTGTTTTCAGGATAGGACTCAGTTTCCTCCACCCCCCGCTTGGAGGGAGGGCCTCTTCGTCACCCGCTCGCTGGCAGACATACATTGTGTTCTAGGCTGCTTCCCCACCTAAGAGAAGCTGATGCTGGTGCAATGTGGCTGTACTATCCGGTAACTTTTTCGTGCGCGACAGCACTCCGCGGTTAGGCACCGACTTTTCTTAAAGAGATGCTCATGTCGAGACCAATGGCGACACAGCAGCTTCAACCTATCCTTTAAGCCAACGAGCATGACTAGCGAGTGGAAAGTGTAGTCTTGCTTGACGGTTTTGTCTCCACCGGATGGTTCGTCGAAGCAAAACCTGGTGGTGAAGAATACGTTGACCAGTTTGAAAATGGGTGTCCAGCCACTGCTTCTTCAAATAGGCAGCAATCTTGGCAAGTTCAGGCACCGCTTTTCACTTGTCGAGAGCGTCTTCTGAAAGTGTCTTGAATTCTTGTTCGCTTCTAGCGTAGTGCATCTAGTACAAATGGTGAAAGAGAAGCGACAATTGTTCACCTATCATTCCTGACGCATGCTTTCCAACAATTATTACATCGTGGAAAAAGCACGTGAGGTAGGCCATCTCACTTGGATCCCTTGTTTTCAAGGCTACCACGGATGACACTGCGTTAACGTGAGCCTTGTCCGCGTATGCCAAGCAATATTTGATCTTCGGAAAGTTTCCCGTTAGCTTCTTGAACGTCTCAAACAGGTGGGCTAGCGCAGTACTCATAACCGCCCCAGTGACTTGAGACGCTACAAACAGCGCTACAGGATGAAAGCTTCTTGAATTGTCAGACATTCCTACAACCGTGGTTGGGTATCTTGACTGGTTCAGCTTGTGCGTGACGTCGATGTGCAGGACATGATCTTCGGCGAAAACGAGCGTTTTCATCATATACTGCGTAGACACGCCAACTATGAGAAGGTCGTCATCAGAAACTGATCCAAACACAGGTGCACCGTTCTCTCCCACGCTAAACCCAAAGAAGAAAGACTCGCTGTCACTCATGTCTGCGCTAAACTTGAATCGCGATGCTAGACACTCCATACCCTCGATGAAGTCTGTTTCCCGCAGTTTGGCTCGCTTGTGGTGAGAGAGAAAGCTTTGAACTACAGAGAGCGTAGGTCTGGCCCCGCGTTCAGGATCAAACTTGTCTAGAATGTCATGGCGAATGCGGTTCGGTTTTGCGTCCTGTCCAGTAAGCTACACAGCCATCCACTTCATACTGAATGCCAACTTCGGTTTCTTCGGGGACGCCCCGTCGGTGTCGTGCGACCCACTATTGTAAATGTCACGTCTCCTGACACGTCAGCACTTTGACTTTCCACTTGCACTTATGGTCCATGTACTCGCCGCACGTTGCTGAACTGTATTCTAGAATCCTGTAGCGCATTTGGTGGAAATCCAGGTCAGATTACAGATCTGACATCTAACCAGGTGGCTGGCGGCCGTGTATCCTGTCCTACGACTGTCCAGGAACTCTTCGAGGCGAAGCTCACTGAGCGAAGATGCAAGCAGGCTCCACTGGTACACGGAAGTCATTTTAGCAGCGTTTTGGCGTGATGTCTTGAGGGCGGGTTGGAATGTGCGGCGCACAAGCCCCCCCCTGTAATTAGCTAAGACGTAGCCGATCAGTATATGAAGGGCAAGAATGTATTGTTATTGGCTAGAATTCAAACTCTCACTTGTGGTTGATTGGTTAAAACTATCTCTGCAGCATGTGTACAAATAGTGATGTCTTATTGGCTAATCAAACTTCAGGTTGTCCTTTTGTGTGGATTTGGGCAATGCAATGTGGATTAATTATGATCGCCGTGGATTTGTTTTGATGTTTGTGGATACAAGCGAGCTCGCTGCGCCGCTTTGCGGCGCAGCCATCTCGCACTCCACCTATTCATGTGAACTTCCCCACGCAAAAATATATTATTATTAACCCTGTCACTTTTTCGGAAGATATTGCTTCGCCCGAAGAAGCTCGAAATCTAACCTGACGTTAATTTACTCTTTCCGTCCTATTCGTTCTCTACCCCACGTCCTTAAGACATTACGCCTCAGCAATAGTTAGGGAGATCAGCTTCGCAGCCGTAGCACTTGCTGTGTTCATCCAAATAAACGCCTTTTAAACTTAAATAGAAATATCATACCTTTTTATATCAGGTAAAATCTCATCACACACACTGGTCTTTACTGAATTAAGTTAGACTTGCCAGCCTATTATAATCCCGGATTTGCGTAACGTGACGGACAGACAGACGGACATTCGTTTTGTTTATTAGGATTTGCGTATGTCATGTGGATTTTTTACGCGTTCTCAAAATTGCTGGTTTGGATGTTGCATATAAAAGACATTCTTATCCAGCGAGGAAATATGACAAATCCCTAGCTTTTTGAGGGAATTTCCACAGGACGGCATGCCCAGTCCACAACGATGTAACAACATGATGGCGCCACAATCCCCCGCACTTGCATTACCTTGGTAGCCTCAAAACAACGTAAACCCACCGTAATTTGGCATCGGAGTCGACCTTCTTTTGGAGATCTGTGTGTTGCACTTGTGTGTCGTTGGTGTGGCATAAATTCCATCTAACCTTTTCGGCAGAAACTCACAAGCAAGATGAGCGCAGCTGGTGGCTCCGACGTGATTGACCTCGTTAGCAGCGATGACCTGTCTTGCGAGGAGAAGGACATGGACGCTATCCATCTAACTGTTAGCAGTGAAGACGACAGCGATGGAGATAACGATAACACACGAGAAGAGAGCCAGGAAAAACAAAAGCTGGAGGTCATCTCGAATCCTGAGGCATTTATCCAGACGTATAAAACTAGAAAGAAAAAGCATAGAAGAATCCAAAAAAAAACAACGCGTGGCCCTCGAGACTCTCCCGAAAGCCGACCAGACATACGCGTCGAGTTGCAGTTAAGGACTCAAAGCGTATGTATCACACGAAGATAATGCAAACGAAATTCATCCAAGCATATTTGCAGTTACCAGGCGTTCGAGAGGCTTTACAACTCCTTCGTCAGCGAAGGGCGGAAGAGGAAAAGACCGCACAGCAAAATGAAGGTGAAGAACAGGGCGAAGAAGCGACAGAGAGAGAAGACCAGATTGATGAGCAGAAGGATTTTGAGCAGGAAGAGCATGAAGAAGAGGTTGTTCACCTAACAGGTGCGGAACCAGATGCATGCGCGTCATTGCCGGCTCCTGCTATCGCCTGACCAGCGTCTATTATTCATTCTCTCCAGCAAACTGTCAAGGAAGGAATTGTGATTAAGACTACTGGCCATCAGACCGATGCAAGTGCTACTGTGACTGCTACGCTGATACATGCCCTAATGCAGAGGCAAAGATCTTCTGCCAATCCGGAAATTGCGCATTTAGGGGCCGATGCTCAAATGGAGTCTACGAACACCCCGATGTCGAGCTATTCATGTCCGCTAATGAAGTGGGCGTGCGTGCGACTGACACCATCCCTGTCGGTACCACAATTGCACCGTACACTGGATTGATGACGAACTTCGATTACGATGGCAATCCCCATCAGTTTGAATACGTGGTCAGCTTGCAATGCAAAAGCCGTGAAAACAAAAAGCTGTATATTGACGCACAAGAGTGGGGAACGGTCGCGCGGTTTATTAATCATTCCTGCAGCCCAAACACGGCGTTCATCGAGATACGACACAACAGAAAGGCCCACGACGTGGTGAAAGCTACAAAGGAGATTAAGCGACCGTGGACTACGTAGAGACTTGGTTTACTCACGCGTGTAAGACCAAGAAGTGCCGTGAAAAAGTTGCGCTACCCACAAGAGACTCGTAGAGGTAAAGTCACGAGATTCCCGTAGTAACGTTGACCACAGTGCTTCAATTAATACCAAAACAACTTCTTACTAATTATTGGCGACTTTGACGATGAGGGGCGTGTATTAATTCACGTGATGTCTATACATACTACGGCGATGTAATTAGCGACACACTACTTGGTTATAATTATGGTACTGTTTTTATTGAAAGGTACTTGATGTCAGTTACGGTACCACAAAGTAGTACCGTAATGTGTGGGAGTTTACCTTTATCGACAACTGAAGTACCGTGAGTGAAATTCAACTACCGTGTACATAATTTATCTACTTGATTTGTATAGACACGCTCTATCTCTACAATTGGGGTACTCGCCATTGGATAGGCGGACGGTTCTGGATCCTCTGTCGAATCTGCGGGAGCGCTAAGGCCAAAGCGTACGCCTGGGCGCGAAAGGATATTCCCAGACAGGAGCGCAAGGAGAGCGATGAGAAATTCTTTCGCAGTCGGGCCGGCAAGGATATGCGAGCCCAGTTCTGGTAGATCGACCGGACGGACAGCCTTCTCAATGACGAAGAAGAAGAAGAAGACCTTCAGGATGAGGCAGAGCTTGTTCAACCCTGTCTCCGACGCACCGAACTGGAAATATGTGGTGCGCCGGATTGCAAGTTGCTGCAGCGTCTCCACAAACAGCTCGTTGAACATATACGCGTCGTCCGCTTATAACGGAAGCGCACACGATTGTTGAACAAGCAAAGGGATCAGGACGAGTCCCGCATGTTAGACCTATTGATACTTGGAAAAGGACGATTTCCAAGTGTTGAAGGGTAGAAGGTTGCATCAGAGACAGAGATTTCCACACACACCCACAAAAGAATATATCCCTTCCCAATTCCCGTAGTGACAACAGTTTGAACTGATCTTTGCAAACATCACTACGGTCTTTACCATCCAATTGTATAGATATTGATAGTGAGGGGCTCATGTTTATTTGCTTTGCAGATGGAGCCCCCTAAGCTGGTTTACATTGAAATATTGACTTGAATAGCAATTCGAGTCAATTCGCGCAGTCACACATAATACAATCTTATGAGTCTCAAACATATTTTCACCACTTGATGTACCATACAACCAATATTGAGAATGAATAGCTCATTTAAATGCATTTGTTAAGCTCTGGGGACATTGTGGACAGAACTGAGCTACACATACGCCAATGCAGGCCCATTGAGAATTGGTCGTCCTCTCTTCGCTTCCGTGGCCGCAACAGCTTCGGCAATCTGTACCTCCATGGTTTCCTCTTGTTGCGCCGACTTCGATTGTATAGCTTACGTTTGTCGGGTTGATCAGTCCCGAATCGTGCGTGAAGAGCGAAGTTCATATGAACACACTGCCCTTTGTGGAAATAATATTTGCACGGACAGCTTCGGTTTGCAATATCGACAGACCAACCTTCTTCTACCTGATCATCTCGCTCCATACGCGCGGCGTTAGCTCCAAGTTGGACGGCCAGTCCACTACCTCCACAGTCTTCTTGCGGGGTCTCACATAAATTCGTGGAGTCGCTATGGAAACAACTCAAACAAAATCATCTGAAACCGACGATCACGGGGGTTTCCACTAATAGATTTTGTCTACGCAGAGTAGTCGCGCGTCGTCTGATTCGATCAGACGCCCTTGGCTTTTCTTGAAAGTCGACCCCTGATGCACTTTCCATGCGGCAGCATATCTCCAGTTGTCCGAGCAAGGCCCCCATCAGCATACGTGCTCTCATAGTGTAAGTCCGCTTTAACTTTGCATTCAGCGTTTCAACTGGATTGTTGGTGGTTGCCCATCCAATAGATGTTCTGAAGCATTGCCACTTAAAAAAATTGCCGGAGAGCCATTGTTTATGAAAGTAGTTGCCGAACACTTGACTTCTTCGAATGGAACTGCGACGCAGTTTTAGCGTAGTGCATATCAAATATGTCGGCTACTACGAGGCTTCGTTTGCCTGGAAGGATGGAGCTCGTGCGCTCGTGAACTTTAGCGACCACGTGGTAAAAACACATCAGAATGTCGGGATTACAGTCTTCAAAAACCCTTTCCATGGCGTTGTATTGAGCCCCATCAGCATCGCCCATTATGTAGCGTACGGCCATAGGTTTTTCCATAACGCGAGCGTAGATCGCACGCAATGACTTCAACGCAGACGTATAGTTGAATTCTTCTTGTTGGGACAACACAAATACCGCTACCAAATGGAACGAACGGGCATGATCTGTAATGCCAAAGACAAAGGTCGGATAGTCGACCTAATTGAGCTTGTATGTAGTGTCGAAATGGAAAATAAAAGCTTTTCGGTTCTCGGTCTATTCGCTTCAACATCCTTTTCGTTGTGAACCCCACCAAAAAGGCATCGTTGTCCGTGCCTTCACCTACATATATCTGTGCGGTCGTCTCCAAATTGCATGAAAATGAGAAGGCATTAATATCGCCCACTTCGTTGCTGTAAGCCTTGTACTTCACCATATGAGCAAATTACATCCATATCATCCGTATTATTCAGTTCTGTCTTTCGAAAGTGAGTCACAAAGTTTTGAACCTTGTTCAGGTGCGGGAATCTATCCTCTGGAGCGTTGATGGAGAGTGCATTCCGGATGCGGGTGGGCTTCATGCCGTCAGCGGCTAGATCACGTGCTCGTTTGTTTTGCTCAACAGTCAGCTTGCCAGAAGGTGGATCCATGCCTTGGACTTCGTGAGAGCCGATTATATATATATATATATATATATATATTCGCCACACTGCTTTTCAAGCAAGTTAGCACCTTGCCCACTTCATTGCAGCCACGCACGCCTCCGAACAAACACGCGAGTCACAGGAGAGAATTTGGTTTCGCATTTGGTGCAGAGTAGGAGCTCTAAGAACCGTGCAGGTAGCTAAGTTGCTCACGGTAATAGTGTGATTTTTGGCATACTTCATATTGCCTACGATACGGTCGCTCTCCTCTGTCGCCACCTGGCGATGCACCAACACCCAAGGCAGTGCCTCCCCCATTTTTGATACTGCCCCCTGAGTTGAGAGAATGGCGGGAGGGGGAGGCGGCTCACAGCTCCGAGTCAAGTCAGCTCGAAATCGAAGCGAATGGCCTAAGTACTTGGGGTACGAGTAAAGTGAATGTAAGATTTAGGGTAGAGGTTATCCAAGTGCATTGATTGGCTGGAATAGCTCAAAATTTATGGATCCGCGATATTATGGATAGGCCAGGTACTCTGGTGGATTAACCTGCCAAACAGTTGATTATGTCATGAAACCGTGGAGTTTTCACAGGTTTGGTGGACTTATGTACCATCTGTGTGGTTAACACCCATCTCTGTGAATTGATCTGGCACTATTGTGGAGTTTTTTAGCGTTGTCCTGATCCAGCTCGATTCAGTATTTTACATAGCTGAATTTCAAATCCAGCTCGTTTGAGGCATTCTAGCCCAATCAGATTTTGGGTGTTTCAGATAGCAATCGAGCTGTTTTAAAAATTCAAGCTGGATTAGGTCCAAAACAACTGGAAACGCCCCGCCTACTTGTAAATGTGCGGTAAGTTACCTAAGGCGGTCCGCCGGTATCGCCATTCGGTTTTGGAAGGCACAGATGTCCAATCTGGACATCATTTAAAAATCGTGAAGTCCATATGATTCACGAAGAGATTTGCAAAAAGGGAAAAACTATGCAAATACCAAGTTTACCATATTTTTTATGAAAAAAAAACATGAGAAAAGGTTACAAGAAGGAAGTAAACACACTGTGTTTACTTCCTTCTTGTGTTACACAGGTAATACCGGTATTTAGTGAACTTGCATGTTAGCATAACTCAGCGTTCAGCCTTCATTCTCCAATTCACCCACCACAACTCAAGTCCAAGTCAAAAAAAAGTATGCGTTGGCCATGCGTCATCCTGATGATTGCTGCAGTGGCCCTCTTTAGCAACGGAAGCGCGCTGTCAACAGAAATAACAACGGACCAAGCTGCCATCTCGACAATGAAGTTGCCAGACTTAGTCCACCAACTTGATGGCGCCGTCCACAAGCGTTTATTGCGACGCCATAGGGAAGTGAAAAACAGCGAAGGCGACGGGGATATTGAAGAAAGAGGAGGCGAGGGAGTCCTAGGCGCCTTAAAGAGGTTCCTTCCCGTAAGAAATAAGAAATTGTTCCTGAGGTCGGATCTCGTGAAGATGACGAATTCTATTGGAACTTTCGAGAGGTTTGCGCAATGAAGGGCAAAGGATACACTCCAAAAACAAACTCGAAATCAAGCTCAAAAGGCTTGGTCTCTGGGACGAGTTCAATGGTCTCCACTTAATGTACTCGGTCAACTACCACACTATCAAGGCGGTCTAACGCTTGATAGCAAACGGATCCTTACCCAAAATTAGTTTTTTTTCCTTTTCGTGTGTTGTTTTTATTTTAGCTCGCTTCGAAATCACCGAAGCCGAAGTCCATGATTGTGAAATGTCCCCAGTGCTCGGCAAGAAGACTTTTCAAAGGAATCACACTGTGAATGAAGGGCTTCCACTGCTGCAACAAGCCGCTGAAAAATCCCTTTGTCGAGTTTCTGATGATCGCTTTCGAGTATTTCGCATTAACTGGTTCCTCGTACGGCCCTGTTATGACGCTCGGAGTATCGAAAACTTGCGGTGAAGGTGGCTTGACATAAAGATCTGCTAAACAACTGGTTGGCCTTGTAAGAAATCTTATCTTGCGCTTCCAACAAGCTGCTTTGACCACATCTATTGAATTTTCGTTTAGTAGCAGCCGTGGCCACCAACAATCACATGGCATGGCGCAAATATTGCTAGCATACTCAATACAATCACCCAAATGAACCCGCAACCATACACAGCGATGACAACTACAGCTCCAATAGGTGAAAGCTGATGCTTCATTTCTTCCAGTTGACGCGGTCCCTTTGGCAGTAGTCGAGTCGTTGCGAACACAACCGGAATCAACGGTATGATGCTCGTTAGTACCGAAAGTTTCCAGACACCACTGAAGTCATGGGGCACCTTTTGAAGATCACTTAACTCTACGGACCAGATATGCAGCAGCATGTTGGAAATCGTACTGGAAAAAGCTTGAGCGAGATTGGTGACACTCGTGAGCAATGCAAACGCGACGCCTTCTTGATGCTCCGGACACACAGCCACGAACATTTGAGCCACTGGTAGATATTGGAATCCGCGTGCAAAGGATTCGCCTGCAGCGTCTCCCATTGCAAACCAGAAGGGAGGAACGCCAAAGACTTCGTTTACATGCAACACAAGCAGCACGTTCAGGAGCGAAAAGAAGGCGACAACGAGGCCAGTTACGAAGTACACGTCGTGCCAAGGGGCTTCAAAGTGCGGCATAATATGCGTTCGATACACAACGATTGAGGCGAACGTAACACAAGCTCCGATGCCGCTTAATGCTCCGTACTGGAAGGCGTCGAAATTATACGCCACCTTGAGATAATTCCCCCACGCAGCATTTTGCACAAAGAAGGCGTTCGCTAGAACCAAGAAACACACCGGTTGCCACGTAGCTCGACGTTGTAGCATGAGCCAGATTCCTGCAACTTGATCTTGCAGTGGCATTGGTCCGACCTCCTCCGGCTCGTAGAGATACTTAAGTGCTGGCAGTACCGAAAGCATCGGTACGAATGCGAGGAAAGCGAACTGCTGACCCATCGAAGCCCCCCAACCCCATTGCGCTTTGTTACTCAATGCTGCGCCCAGCCAGTAGCCCACCATTTCGCTAGCAAAGCGGCAAAGATACACCGTAGTCTGTAGATGTGCTCCTTCTGATTGCATATTTGCCTTGGGTTCTTCATGCTGTAGTTTCGACTCCTCCGACTTCTTTCTCGGTGATTTTTGCTGCAAGAGCAAGACCCGATGTGTCACTAGTGCATCTGCCATGACGTCGGTCATAACCACACCAACTGTAGCTCCGAAAAGCAGCAGCGCGAATGACGCGATCGTCAGCGACTCAGAGGCGCTGTAAATCGACAGCAATAAGTGGAATAGCGACGCTGTAACACACCCGACGAACAAATAGGGAGTGAATCGTTGGCCGTGGATCGGGAAAACATCCGGTAACAGACCGAAGAGCACTTTGAACGTCCATGGAAGTGCACGAACCACTGTTACCGTGCTGAGTTGAGCGTCGGAGGCACCCAAAGATCTCGGGAAAAACTCGATGGTGGCTTGAGGAAAAGAGTACATTAGACCCGTGCTAATGTACGTAATGGGGATTGTCAAGGACTCGAGACTCCAGACGGATCCGGAGTATTGTTCTGGTAGCAAACTGGAGAGCAACAGGCCTTCGTCTTGGCTCGTAGTGCGTGTGCGCTTGATGTGGTCGCTAAGAGACACGTAACATGTCGATTCGGACTCGCATAAGGCCTCATCGGGTGTGGCAACGCCTGAATTGGCAGCCACGCGCTTCATGGTGAAATCTGCTGTACAGTAGCAGATCCATCGAGGGCAACTAAGCCGACGCACCTCTTCAGGTAAAGTATCTTTCGATGGCGGAATAATATTGTGTATCAAGTTTGAAAGGTATATCATTCTAAGTACGATTTCAAAGCGGTCAGAAAAAAAAAACACGTCAGTTCGCATTTGTCGACGAACGAATCTATGACATGAGCAGCTCCGGCGCTGCCTCCTCAGCCCCAAATTTAAAGCCAATCATTTTATCATTTATTTCTAAATTAATAAATATTTTACCATTATAAACACTTACAGAATGATTAGCCTCAAACCTTTCAGAACATTGCCCACTAGTATATGCCGCCCGCCTCCTTAACTGTAATTAATTTTTATTATTTATTATATTGTGCCAGGTCAACTGGAATCGCTGTCTGCGTCCGCCCCATGGGCCATTTTCCCTCGCAAGAAGCTGGACGTGACGTACGGGGACATTGGCGCAGGTCTGGCCGCATGTCTGCAGCTGCGCGATCAACGACGTCAGGAGTACGAGCAGAAGATCACTAACTTGTGGGACCCCAGCGGCCACGCGATGGTCACACTCTCCATCCGGTACAGAACGAGCTTAAATTGTTACTCAATTGGAGAATTTATACACTAATTACTGCTGCAATTGGTGACTAGAACGGGCTTTGATCTACTGCTACAGACACTCAAGCTGCCAGCCGGGAGTGAAGTTCTCTGCAGTGCCATCACGATCCCCGACCTGATCGACGTACTGCGGTATCATGGACTGGTACCCGTTCCTGTGGATCTGGATCCACAGACCTTGGCGGTGGATGTAGAACTGCTGAAAAAATCTGTTACAGAGGTAAAGTCATATTTGGGTAGTGTTTTGAAGAAATTTAGAGTTGATTCGTTTGTGTTGCTGTAGAAAACGAGGATGCTGTTGATCGCGCATATCTTTGGCTCGCGTTTCCCACTGGATAAAACGCTTGAGGTCGCACGTATTAACAATCTGCTGGTTGTAGAGGACTGTGCGCAGGCCTTTATGGGGATCGGCGAGAACCGTGCGGATGTGTCCATGTTCAGCTTTGGCACAATCAAGACGGCGACGTCGTTTGGTGGTGCGATTATCCACGTTCAAAATTCTGCCGTGCTGGACGAGATGCGCCGTCGTGAAAAGAGGTAAGCTGAGTGGTTTATACCGGCAGTCTCGTATGATAAAAACAGCTTTGTGACAATAAAAGAATGCTCGTGTTGTAGGTATCCATGTAGCACGAATGTGTTCTTCTTCAAGAGATTGGTGAAGTACGGCGTGCTACATGGTATCTCTACGCCTGCAATCTACGGACTGTTCCTCCACGCCTGTCGTGCTGTCGGGGGTACGCTGCTTTTCGCTTGTGTAAATTGCGATTATTCGAACTTGTTTAAAACTATATCTTGTGTTGCAGCCGACCACGATAAAGTGATCACATCTGCGATTCGTGGCTTCAGTGGTGGAGAACTGGTGTCACTGATCCAGTACCGCCCGTCAATGGCTTTGCTTGGGATGATGCATCGCCGTCTCACCTGCATGGATGAGCGGTATTTGCTTTTAAGAAAGTAAGTGAACATGCGAAAAAAAAGTGAATTTTTATTGAGTTACTGATGATCTTAATGTGTCAGATCCAAGAGCGAGCAGCTGGCTAACGCCATTAAGGATCTTCCCAACGTCTCAGTACGTTCATTTGCTCTCCTTATTCGAACGTTCGTTGATCGCTCTATTTACTAAAATCTTCTGTGTAGATCCCAGGACATTATGCTGAAAAGCATTATTACTGGCTATTCCCTGTTTGTGTGCCGTCGCCAAAGGATGTTGTCAGCTACATGAACAAGCATGTGAGTTGCTGACAATACCGTTCGATTTTTATGGCTTGAACGACTAACACTTTTTTTCAGGGTTTTGATGTCACTTCGGGTGCTACCCAGCTGACCTACGTCCCAAGGTACGACGACAAACCATTCTGTAGCTTTCAATCTGACCTCGGCTTTCTTCCTTGTTGTGTAGTCCGCTTGGACAGGACCATGATCCTGCGCACGCTAAGCACATCATGACCAGGTCGGTTGTAACAACTTTTTGGCGCTAGAAGTGCACAACATGAACTAACCATAATTTTCATAGTTTGGTCTATCTTCCTGTTACCCCCGAGACTCCGGATTGGGCCCTCGAGAAGATGATGTGCTGTTTCCGAAACGCGATCCAATCATCCAGCAGACTTTAACGCACTGGAAGTGGGTGTAGAGAGGTTGCATTTTTGTTGTTGATAAATTCAGAATAATAATTCATTTGAAAAGAATAAAATCTGTGTCGAAGTCTCTTAGAGAAGAGCGTTGAAGATCGCTGCGAGTACAGTGACGGATGCAGCGACCAGGTGTGAGTTTTGGTTCATCGCATCGCTCGCCGTTGCTGTCGTTGTCGGAGATGAACCGCTGCTACTGGAGCTGCCACTTTCGCTTCTGCTTCCACTGGGAGTTGAGCTGAGCGTACCGGATCCTGAGCCGGTGGCCCAAGTTCCACTCGGCTGTTGCCCTTGGCACGTGTGAGCTTGTACTGCGGTGGGGCAACTGAATTCACTTTTAGCTGTATCTGAGGCCCACGTGATGTCTGTCAGCTTCGGGAAACCGGTAGGGCAGGTGGGTAGTACGGTCCGGTCCGACTTGAATGCGCTCATTTTCGTCTCGCTGAAGACGTCAACAGCTTTGTATTGCGTAGTGAGGCTGTCGTAGTTGGGCATTGGAACGTATTCGCACTTGACATCATCGTGGTTACAGTTCACAGGTTTAAAGTAACCAAGTCCGTAGTTCCCGGCATCAAAACTTGTAAACGGGAAGGCAGCCTTCACGTTAATGATCTCAGTCGAATACTCAAAGGCAAAACCTCCAGAGAAGGTTTTACGGAAGTCGGACGAGAACAGCCAACCAGCCTGAAGCCACGTGCGCTGAGCCTCATACTCCCCAACTTTCGGGAACTTGACGTTCAGGCATCCGTATTCTGTCAACATAACCGGGATGGTCAACCCGAAAGACGCGAAATCTGTCTGAAGTTTATTGAACCCAGTCGCAGCCGCAAGTGTCTTCTGGTCGTTGTCGCAGTATTGGTACGCGTTGATGCCATACCACTCGGCGTTCTCGTACTTGTCGTTCCCAGTGCGGCAATTATAGTACTTTGCGTTGACTTCGCGATTGTTTTTCGCGGTATTGGGATCAGCTACGACAAGGCCAACGGGAATTTTGCGAATGCTTGAGCATTCCCCGATAAAGCTGCGCATATCGCGGACGAATTTCTTCTGGCATGGTGCATTGATCGCAGCGTCCTCCGGCACTTCGTTATTGACCTCATTTCCTGCACTAAACGCCTATCAAAAAAGAGAAAAATATTAGTATCATCACCATGGTCTCGAAATAGTACAAAAAGCAACAAACGTACCAGCACGTTGTCATACTTGGCAAAAGCGAGGATGATTTGTCGTCCGCGTTCTCGAAGAGCGGCGGGGTAGCACGTCGGATACTTATCGATAGTAACTGAGCAGTTTGTGCAACTGGCAGCAAGATCGATTAGAGCATACATGCCCTTAGCACGCAGCGCACACATGAACATATCGTGCGACTTGGACGCATCGACAGCATACAACCTGACAGCGTTGGCTCCAGTAGAAGCAAGGTAGTCGATGTCGTCTTTCCAGACGTCGTAGTGAGCGTCCGTGAAGAAGTCGTGGTTGTTTTCGTTGAGTTTGCCAGCGTTGGGGCGAGGATAGTAGTCGATGCCTTTCACAGCGAACGAGTCACCCGTCTTGTTGTCGAACATGCGGTAGCCGGCAATAGTGATCGGGTTCGTGTAGCCTTGAACATTGACAGCAGCTAGGGCAGCCAACAGAGTTGCAAGGGTAACGGAGAGCTTCATATTGAACTGCTTCTGCGTGGTACGATTGCTTTTCAACAGTGACAAGAGAAATGGAAAAGTAATTTTGCTTTTCGCTATTTCTGCCTTCAAGATGAATACCATTTTCAGCTACGAGAAAGTTCTCGTTTCTAAAATCAGCTTGTCTTATCTTTTGGTCTCCAAATTGGAGATCAACGCTCATCTCCCATCGAGACGCTGCTAATTCCAGCTCTAATATATTTATCAATCTCCTTAGATCAGAATTCCAACAAGGGCTGTAACGATGGCAGCCATTACAACGGACCGGGTCATGATCGAGGATGTGGAACTGGTGTTGTCACCGTCAGTAGTACCGGTTCCCGATTTGGACGTAATGTAGTCTCCATGATTATTCGTGTTATCCGAAGTCTTCGACGATGCCGTAGAACTTGAACCAGCGTCACTGGCCCAGTCTCCGCTCGGTTCCTGGTCCGGGCACTCGTACTGTTGAGCAGTGGACGGGCAAGTCAAACTGTCAACACTGTCCGCCTCCCACGTGACGTCGGCAAGAGCTGCAAATCCATCCGGACACGACGGCATCGTTGTTCGTTTAGGGGTGAAGTCATCCATGCTGGTCTCGCCCGATACGTCAGTTGCATTGTATTGCTTTGCCAAGTTGTCGAAGTTTGGCATCGGGTTGTAGACACACGGAACTGATTCGTGATCGCAATCTTCTGGTGAAAAGTAGCCCAGCCCATAGTTTTGTGCACCGAAACTGGTGAACGGGTAGGGCGATTCATCCTTCGCATTAGCGTTTTCCGTCGAGTACTCAAAGGCAAACCCTCCGGCAAAAACGTCACGGAACGTCGAGTCGAACATCCACCCGGCTTGAAGCCACGTGCGTTGGGCTTCATATCCGTCCACAGTCGGGAAACTCGGGTTGACACAGCCGAATTCCGTTAGCATTACGGGGATTGTCAGTTCATAGGACGAAAAGTCCGTCAACAGTTTTTCGAATCCCCCCGATGACGCCAACTCCGTAACATCAGCATCGCAGTACTGATACGTATTAAGACCGTACCATTCTGCGTTCTCATACTCGTCACTTGAGTCGGTTCTGCAGTTATAGTACTTGGCATTGACCTCTCGGTTGTTATTGGTCGTGTCCGGGTCGGCCATTACCACCCCCACTGGAATATCACGGAAACTGGAGCAGCCTCCAAGGAAAGCTCTCATATCTCTTATAAATTTCTTTTGACACGGAGCATTGGTCCACGCATTCTTGACAATGTGGTTCACTTCATTGCCAGCACTGAATGCCAACACATTGTCGTACTGAGCGAACTCGGAGATAATTTGTTCTCCTCGGGTTTTCAGTGCACTGGGGTAACACGTCGGATACTCGTTCAAAGTGATGGAGCAGTTCTCACAACTCGCTCCGAGGTCCACTAGTGCGTACATGCCTTTGGCCCGAAGTGCGCACATGAAGAGATCGTGGGGCTTGGATGGGTCCACGGCGTACAGGCGGACGGCGTTGGCGCCGGTCGCGGCGAGGTATTCGATGTCCGGGCCCCAGATACCTTCGTTTTCGTCCGTGAAGAAGTCGAGGTTGTTGGCGTCCAGGTCTCCCGTGTTGGGACGCGGGTAGTAGTCGATACCTTTGACGGCAAAAGCTTCGCCCGTTTTCGCATCGAACATTTTGTAGCCTTTGACGGTGATGGGGTTCGTGTAACTCTGTGCCAGTGGCAACATGGCGGCAATTGCCAGTGTGAAGGTGGCAAAAAGCTGCATTGCTGGCAGGTTTAATTGCCAAGTTTGCCAAGTTGGCGGCAGGAGGTGAATCGAGGAATGACTTGAGGTTGAAAAAGAGCGTCGACTGATTTTGGGTACAAGCACGGGCAAATAAAGTGACACTTACAAATGCCAAGTCAGATAAGTTGATGTTTGCCGGATCACGATAGTGACTTGTTTTAATCTTCAAGAGGTGTGTAATAAGCACAACAATTTTTGCATCCAAAGAGATGTCAAAAAGTCAACTTGGCTCAACACCAATCGATGGCACTTGACTTCAGGTTTCGAGGTGCGGTAGATGAATTGAGGGGCAGCCCAAGAAACTTTACGTTACTCACGACTGATAAACGCAAAAGAACGGGTGACTTCACCAACATGACTCGACGCGCTCGACAAATGCATCTACAATACAACCTCTCTGCAGCTTTTATTGTCTGGGATCTATCAGCTATTCCTCGCCGACCAGCGCTCGTTGCGTGTTAGCTCTACCCTCATGAGCACTGTAACTACAGAATGGTAGCAATTGCAGAGCCGATCAAGAGCACCGACACGATCGATATGCTCCCAGCTGAGGCGTCCGAGGAGTCACCACTGCTTTCAGCGGTGCCTCCGCTGGCAGCGCTAGAGGTGGTGCCCTGATAGCTGGTCCAGTCGCTGGCTGTCTGGCCTGAGCACTCGTAGTTGAGCACCTCTGACGGGCAGGACTCGTCCTCAACGCTGTCCGATTCCCATGTAGAGTCCGCAAGGGCAGAGAATCCCGACGGGCACTCCGGGGGGCTAGTGCGGTCCGAATCGGCCGTAAAATCTGCGTGCGAGGACTCGGACGAGAAGTCCGTGTCGTTGTACTCGGCCGATAGATTATAAAAGTTGGGCATCGGGTTGTACGAGCACATCGTGTCGATCCAGTCGCAGTCCTCGGGCGAGTAGTAACCCAGACCATAGTTTTGCGCGCCGTACGTTGTGAACGGATACGCCGAAGTAGTCGAGCCTGAGCCGTCCGAGTTCGCCATCTCTGTTGCAAACTCGAAAACAAAACCACCAGAGAACACTTCACGGAACTTGTCGCCCAACAGCCAGCCGGCCTGTCGCCACGTACGCTGCGCCTCGTACTCACCTATTGTGGGAAAGCTCGGGTTCACGCAGCCGTACTCCGTCAGCATGACCGGGATGGACATACTGTAGTTGGAGAAATCCGTCAGCAATTGAGAGAACCCATAGGCGTCAGCGAGCTCCGTCACGTCGCCGTCGCAGTACTGGTATGTGTTTAGGCCGTACCATTCGGCGTTCTCGTATTGGTCGCCCGAGTCCGTGCGGCAGTTGTAGTACTGTGCGTTGAGTTCGCGGTTGTTGTTCGTTGTGTCCGGATCGGCCATCACGACACCCACGGGGATGCTACGCATGGTGGACGAGCAGCCGCCGATGAAGGCGCGCATGTCACGAATGAATTTCTTCTGGCACGGGGCGATCGTGTTAGCATCCGTGACCAGGTTGTTGATCTCGTTACCGGCGCTAAAGCCCAGAGTGTTGTCGTGCTGAGCGAATTCTGTGATAATCTGCTGCCCACGAGTCTTGAGCGCGCCCGGGTAGCAGGCAGGGTATTCGTCCACAGTGATGGAGCAGTTCTCACAACTGGCGCCCAGATCCACGAGTGCATACATGCCGTATTTGCGCAGCTCGCACATGAAGTCATCGTGCGATTTGGACAGGTCAACGGCGTACAGACGCACGGCGTTGGCGCCCGCCTCAGCCAGGTAGGCAATGTCGTCCTTCCAGACGGAGCTGTTATCGTCCGTGAGTAGTTATTGACGTTGAGTTCGCCTGAATTGGGACGCGGGTAGTAGTCCACGCCTTGACGGCAAAGTAGTCGCCCGTGTTCGAGTCGAACATTTTGTAGTTTTTGATCACGATGGGATTCGTGTAGGCGCTGGCGGATGACGCTGCCAGGGCTGTCACGGCTGTGAATACCTTAGTCAAGTGCATGCTGCTTTGTCAGCCTCTGTATCTCCTGGAGCTCGCTGCGAAGAGTGACCTGAAACTAAGAATGTTGGGGAATCTGCCGTGTTATGAGTAAATTGGGGAATGAGGCATGTCTTGAGCCGTGCGCCCCCAGTCAAATCTCCTCTACCGAGAACCATCGCCGATCCCGTTGGACTCGCCTTTTTCAGCGCAGGGCGCTCCGTGTGATCCTTGCGCCAGCTGTGCATTTTAAGCTCATCGCCCAATAACGACGCGTGCCGCCGCTATCGATCTCAGCCTGTGTCCATTTGCGCCGAACACAGGACCCGGTGGATTTTCGCTAGCGCCACTGGAGACTCTGGCCACTTGAGTCCCTAGGTGGGACCAGACACCGGTCTTCGTTTTCACCGTCGCCGTACCGCCACCTGTCCATCGGAGACAGTGCTCATCCGGTAAATTACTGTAGTCACCACCCTGCTGGCAGAATAGGACACAACTCCGTCGTGAGTATTGATGCTTCCGTCTGCACTCCTTACCGGCATTCGATAGTCGGGCATGTTGGCCGTTGGTGTTATTAATGTTGATAAGTTAGCAAAGGATCCCCCCCCCTCGCGCTTACGAATCCGCGATGTTGCTCGAGAGCGAACTTTTCCGTTGATCAACCGCCATCCGCCTTGTCTTTCTGTTAGTGTTGGGCAAATGCATGCATCGCTGCCATAATATGGCACCGATGGCAGATGATGCATGCATAATTTTGCATCACGATGAAAACTATAAATAGATTTTGGATTAAGTTTACTTTTTACATCCGTCCCTTCCACAATGACTTGTGTAAATAATCATCGACTCCCGTACAAATAGCCACCGTTCCATTTTCAGTGCATACAGTCAAACCTGTTTATCTGATCCTCTCTATCTGCAACACGAGCTTTATTTGATACAGATGGTGAAGGAACCAAAATGATCACTTGGATAAACTATCCATGCTGCTTAAATGATGCAAAACTGTCTAAATGTTAACTGAGCCACACATTTTGGGAACCAAATCGAGGCGCTGTGTAGTTGTGCTCTTTCTTTTGCTAACAGACCTTTTTAACTGATTCACCCGCCACTCACTCTCTGTTCTCCAAATTCACCGCAGTGGCACCCCATGACCCAACGCAAGTGCTTGACGCTCGAGCAGAAGCTCAAAATTCATCTGAAGATCAAGCAAAACCCATCCATCGGCTATCCCATGCTAATGGAGTGGATTTAATCATTGTTCAAGGTTAAGTAAGTCGTGCTACGCTTACTATAATAGGGTGCGCCCTACTTTGTGCAGGCTGGGCTACAAAGCGCCGTCGCCTAAAATTCCCTGAGTTTGAGCGGCAGTTGAGAGACTTTTTCCTTAAAAACGTAGCAAAGACAACAATAGCGGGCGACATACTTTTAATGAAGGCGCGTACTGTCGCTAACAGCCTTTGGATCGACGATAAGTAGCTCCGTCTCAGCAACGGGTGGGTTCAAAGCTATAAGAAGCGCAACGGTATTGCATGGAGCTCTCTACAGTATGGTGAGGCCGCAGACGACGAGCGCAAAGGACTGCGCGCAATCATGAAATTAGTTCGCGCTAGTGCTACAAAAGCAAAGCGCCAGCGAACAATGCGCGACTTTCTTTTGTAATTTTGTATTTTTCTTTAAATGCAGCCATTTTAGATGAGTCAACGCCTCCACTGGTCACCGAATGTGCCTCAGATAAGCAGGTTTGACTGTATCTGTATCAGATGCCATTTTTTGCCATAATATGCACAAAACGCGAAAAATGACAGAATGCCATAATTGCATCTGCCCAACACTACTCTTACAGAAAGTTTCTGTGCTAATAGTGTGGTGTGCTCATTGGAACAAAACATGATGCAGATAAATAGCTGGCACACGGTCGTGGTTGTCTTCAACACGCGCGATGTCGAGCATCATAGCCGATTCACTAGTCACACTGGTGACGCTACGTGTATTTTAATAATGCGCAAATCTTTCTTTCAGCAGAGTGAGATGTGCGCTATCACCGTAAAAGTCGGCACCAGTGCGACAAACGGTTACAGTGCGATATCGTCAAATGTAGGGATGGCACCCCCTCCGCTATAATAATATATATCCTTTGCTAAGTTATACGGTAGCGAATTACTGTTAGAACGTATAATATAATATTGTACAAAAAAAGAAATGTACTGTAAAAAGGAAGGTGCCATTTTATTCAGCTTCGTCTTCGATATCCGACTCGTCATCTACAACAGAGGCTTCAGGCAGTGCATGTAGATACGTCTTGAAGACATCCGATGCATCCCTAGGGCCAATAGGAATGAGTTTCGCCCTGCGAAAACATTTTACGATGGTTTTATCGCTGACCATATCCCACGCTTTCGCCACCAGGAAACACAGCATCACACGGCGCTCTGCTGCGTCAGCGAGGAAAGGATGCTCGGTGTGATAATGCACGTATAGGTCCCTAAACATACAACACAATTAGCACGTATTTATGTAGCAAAATGAATAAAAAAACTTACTCGATCTTCTTTTTGAAATTTCGCATCACGCTAACATCCATCGGCTGACTTAGGGCGGTGACACTTGGCAGGATGTATTGAACCTGCGTCGACCACTCGGTCTCAAGCGTCTTGCGGATGCTTGCCATTTTGTGAACTTTTAGACTGTCCAAAAGTAACATGCGGCATCCAGTGACACTTGGGCGCCAAATCTGACTTGTAATAAGAAGAAAAGTAATTTAGAATGAGTAAATAGATTAAAAAAAATAATTGCCGCGACAAATGTACCTTTTAAATCCATTCCATCATAATGGAATGGTCGCACCATGCCTTTTCTTGAATTGTGTGCTCCGCGGACACGCAGCCAAAGGCCTGCGAAGTTACCTGGCCAGCGACTTGGCATCCAGACTTCCCCGCAAATACAATGGTCTCAGCTTCACCCCGTTGCCGAAGCGCACAAAAACACACTGCAGCGTCCAGTATTCTCTGATGCACCTTGCACGATATCGATATTCGTGTACCGCAATAGTCCACTGTTAATTTGCCTGCGTTGTCTATGAAGACAGCCGTCTGACCCGTGTTGAACAGACCGGAGTACTTGTTCTCATAGTTGCAATGGAAAGACAGGATTCCGTTCATTTCAACTGCCACGTTAACAGAATTCGCAAAAGAATCTGCTACATTCTAAAAAGCGAAAAAATATTAGATTAAAAAAATACAAATAAAAAATAATTACCAACCTGCATATCGTTTCGCGTTTTTGAGCCCTTGTGCGTAACGCGGCGAATGACAAGGCGATTTCTTTTAAGAAACCGCGCAGTCCATGACCGCAGGGCGACATAGTTACGAGACCGAGTGAAAGCTGGATCGAACTTTGCCATCATTAAGATTAAGCACTTTGTAGTTACGCAAAGCTTCCGATTTTTCCTCATTTCTGAAACATATTCAAGAAGTCTAGGCATCAACTTTTACATTAGTCATACTAGTATTATAACTCAAACATCTTCTCTAAATCGGGATAGCGCACTCGCTGTGCTTCATGAGCCTTTGGGGTTACGTAGAACTTGCTTACACTCTTCTTATCAGCTTCTAGTTTAGCCTTTTGCCTTCTCCACCGGTACATGGTGGAGTGACGTACGCCCATCTGTACAGCGACCGTGTCAACGGAGGTTGTTATAGGGAGTGGAGGCAACAACAATCAATAATAAATTAAGGACGACTCAGAATTAAGTATGAGAAGTATGGTGCACATTTAAATACCTTCAGTTTGATCTTGTTCTTATTCTTAGGCCGGCGCATCATCGCTTGCTGGGGTGATGTGTGGTGGAGGGCGGGAATTTACCAATGGCGCCACTGGTCCTGGGGACGGACGGAGGTCGCTCGCGCGGGTCAATTAAAAAAAAACCTTGTAAAGTCGGCTCCAGTGCGACACCGTTTGGCGGTAAAAAGTTAATTAAAAAACTGTTTGGCGGTAAAAATTAAGTTAATTAAAAAACTTAATTTTCAAACGGTGTCGCACTGGAGCCGACTTTTACGGTAAGGCATCTCCACCGGCATTGCGTAAAAGTAAATGTAAAGTGCTCAAAAATCGAGCTGAATACCTAACCTCTGTGTGAAAGCAGGGAACACGCTGTACCTGTAAAACTATTAATAGCAGCTCACACGACAATCATGATGGAGAGCAGTCCCTCACCCTCTTCTGTGCGGCGAAGAAGCTAACATTGATGTACGCGGGTGATGCAGGTGAGAATAGTTGAGCGTGTGTAAGTAAGTGTCGGTAGCCGGCGTTGCCAAGGGGGCTAGCGCAACGCCAGCAAGATCACCTCCGGTCGGGGCGGGGGACAGCTGTAAAATGTACTCACTGGTTTACTCAAAGCCCTCTTCGTGGCCAAACTTGGTCAAATCGGCGGTCTGCGTAAAATTTTCAGCAAATCTAACGCAATTACTCAGACCGGTGCAGTTGCAAAAACTAAATTTATAGCTAAAGATCTGATTTTACACACAACCGGTGGAGATGCCCTTAGTACGTACATGTACCAGTACAGCGTAGTGCTTGCCCTCTTGTACTCATGCATAATTATTAAAAGTCCGTGGCGAACGACGTTTTCGATTGCTTTGTACTTGTAGTTGTCTTTGTGCCATCCGATCTAGCAAGGGAAGTGTCAATTCGTGGCCGGTTCAAACACACATTTCTAGCTTTACTTGTATCTTTCGATCTAATACATGCCGGTTCAAACACACATTCTAACTTTACTTGTATCTTTCGATCTAATACAAGCAAATCGGCACCAAGGGTACCAATCGAAAGCTGTCGTTTTTGTAGATTTTGCTGGCTATTTCTGAAACTTCTAGCCAATGGACAAATCACAATAGATCCAATTAAAATATAAAATTAAAGTGATGGTCGTGTCAATTCGGGGCCGGTTTCAGGGACTTGATTTCACTATTGATCTTGCCTTGTCTCTTTTATGGTACCCTATAAATGACCAATCACAAATTGATAAATGCAAAATTCGAGTCTTTCATTGGCCAAATGAACCGGCCCCTAACTGGCATTCCGGCCGCGAATTGATACTTCCCCTTATTGTAAATTCTGACCAAACTTGCCGCTTGTGGCCGGTTCCAAAGTATGGGTTGACACGTCCAATACAATCCTCAAGTCATTTGGCAATCGTCCGACACCAAAACATGTGGCGTCGCTTCACGAATTCGGACTTAAATGAAATCTTATTTCGTACTTAAAGAGGCCTTCGTCGATTCGTTTCAACGACCTCGGAAAGTTCGAGTAAAACGCACAATACTGCCTTTAGTTGCCTTTTTAACGCATTACCTTTCCTTTTTCAAAGCTTCACAAGTTTATTAATAGGTCGTCGCTTTCAGGACGAAAAATGCAACTAAAAGTTGCCGCTGAAGTCCTTTTCAAGTCTACTTCTGTAATTTCTAAATACTATTTTTATGTTAGGTAATCCACATAATTTAAGATTCAAGCGAGGGGCCGCAACCGAACCGAAAAAATAGCTCGTGCATTCAGGCCACTCGACGCCAGCCCTTCGTGCTGCTTCTCGTTCCTATAACTTGCCAACACATCTTCTCACTACACATATCACTCAACTAAAATGACGGTACGTTTATCGCCAGTCTCTTTGCTCCCCAATACTGTTCCGTTGCAAAGATATAGTTCAAGAAGCACGTTGATACGGTTGGTGTTGCGAAAACTAACTCCGACCGGTTTCGCTGTTACTCGTGGCCTTGGTTTCTCGACAGGTGTCAGCTACCAAACCTAAGGAGGCTCTGGAGAAGCCTTTGCGCGCCAAGGAAGCAGCAAACCCAAAGCCGGAGGGGGACGAGGACAGCGCCGGCGCTGACGACGAGCAGTCGGTCGAGGATGACGCAGGTAATGACGATAATGACGGAGAAGAGGAGGAGGACGAAGAAAACGAGAACGATGAAGAGGAGGGTGATGGTGAACAAGAAGAGGAGGTGGGGCTGTCGTACCTGTATACGAACTTTGAGGACGATGACAACGATGAAGATTTCAAGGTGGATGCCACAGCTCAAGATGACGATGACGATGGCGAGAACGAAGATGGTGAAGACAACGACGACAATGATGCAGATGAAGATGATGGTGACCACGTTACCGCTGATGACGAGGGGAACAATGACGATGGCGACGATGATATTGACGAGAATGGCGACGATGATGTTGACGAGAATGGCGACGACGAGAACGATGAAGAAGAGGAGGAAGAAGATGGCCCCCCAGGTACGTGTCGTAATGTGCTTCTCTAGAAAATAAACTATAACTCATTTGTTTTTGTTTTTTTTGCGTGGTCATAGCTAAGAAGCAAAAGAAGTAACCACTCCTGGTTCAGTAGCTTGTACTTGAAGTAAAAAACAGTGAGGGGTCCAAGTAGTTAGTGGGCTTGGGGGGAAGGGAGTATCGACTTACCATTGGCTTGCTTTGCCTACATTTTACTCTTTTCCAAGCTTGTACCGCACAAAATCTTAATTCAACTCAACCAGTTTCGCCTTGCCATGTTGCAATTTGTTTTCCATTTGCCAATTATGACGACGACTGAATAAAACGTTTCAACGTTAAATGGCCCTTATCCGCACTTTGGGGTGCACCTTCCGTTTATGTGGTTGACTAAGTGACGTTCAACTGCCAAGTTATCCAACCATGGTGCGTTTCCGGCCTCGAAGACGCACTTGAGAGAGCTTCTGGAAGATCGCATCGGAGCGACGGGATTTCGCTCGGTATGCACGCAAGACCTCCTCAACCTTGAAGACAGCATCCAATTAGCAGTTTTCGATCAATTATGCTTTAATAAACGTACCAGAAGCTCCGAGTTCACATGCGTGCTGGCAAACGCTCGCTCCATCACATAGAGATCGACAGCCTTGTCCTCCGGCAGGGGCTGAGAGTTGGCCAGACCGAAATCGATCATCGTCTACAATACGAAACCACGAAACCACCCCTTAGATCGACGCTTATAGCGTAAACCCCTTTATACTCTTTACGCACCACATCCGTGGCGTCGTCGCTGCTTAGCATCATGTTGGACGTTGTCAAGTCTCCGTGGACAATATCGGCGTCGTGCATCTTGGCGATGGCTTCACCAATGTGATAAGCCTTCTTCAGCGCCTTATCACCATACTTAGGGTCTGTACCGCGTCACAATATCATCAGTTCATGTAAGTGTCTTCATTAGCGAGTGCATCAATGACGATCATACCGAGTTTGTAGGCCCGTCGTAGATAATCCTTCAGACTGCCTCCTTCAATCTTTTCCAGGTAGAGACGACTATTGTCTTCGTCTACCAGGAAGATAACGGGCGTGATGACTCCAGCACGACGGCACTTGAGAATGCAGCGAGCTTCCTGCACTAGGCGACGATGCGACAGCTTCTTGTCCAGTTCAGGCAGCCGGTAGCTCTTTTTGACGCGCTCTTTGACAATGCTGGCGCGACCAGCGAAGTCCGTCTCGAATACTTTCTATTATATAATGTACACGAGGTTTAGTGGAGTTTACGGTGCAGCGTTGCGATGAAGTTAGCCCCACGCACCGCCTCAGCGCCTTGGCTGATGAGTTGCCACTCCATGATCCGTAATTCGGTTTTGTATGGCAAGCATAGAATTCTGTTATTCAACCAATCAGAGTGCTTAATTGATAAAAGCGCTAATTGGATTAAACCAATTGAATGATTCAACAAAAACGCAAAAAAATTAGTTTCTACTAAGTATTAGAAACTATTTAAAAAAACAATTAAGTTAAACTCTAAACTTTATAAACCTTTTGTCCCCCAATTCGTCATAAGTACATCAGTATTACAGCGATGAGACTAAAGGATTTGACCTCTTCTCGACTTAGATCCGACATATCTCCAACCAGATATTTCTTCAAACTCAAGCTCCACGCCTCCTCGTCTTGTGCCTTCTGGATCCGCTCAATCCGGAGCCTTCTCACATCTTGTAACATTTGAGGTAGGGACGCCGTCTTAGCTGGAGATCGGGTAGTCACAGCCGAGATCTGCGCGACTTGGTCCTCAGATCGCGCTACAATAACTTCCTCCAATACACTCTACAACTTGCCAGTCGCGGCCATGATCAGACGCAGGCCTCTTGAGAGTAGGTAGTGGGTCAAGAAAAAGTACTAAATGCCTACTCCTACTTTTTCAAAATGCCTACTCACCGACCCTTGAAAAATGTCCATTTTTTTTGGAGTGCACCGACGGAGCGACTACTCTGCGGAAGCGGCTCTAGACTACTGGTACTTGCAACTGAACTGTCGCGCCGCTAGGAAGCCTGAATTGCTATCGTTCTTATTAAACATAAGTACCATGTCATTGAATATAAATCCAGACCATCGCCTTGCAGTCGGGGCATCAGGACCCCAGAAGCTCAAACACTTCTGACTTTTCACCTTCGACTCAAACATGCGGTCTCGTCAGATCAACCATTTGCGCGTACTCTATTTTTCAATTCGATACCATTGCTGTTGTTGCCAAGGTACTCGACCAGACCGTGGCCAAATCGAACTATGATTGTGAAACGTCGTTTTTAGGACAAATCGGACATTTTAGGACTCGTTTAGGACGCATTATTTTCCTCGTGAAGTTATAAAAATAATGCGCACATGGTAAAAAGGCCGTGAACTTCCGAATTTGGGAAATGCCACGAATCTTTGCGAATAGTGGACAGGTTTTAGACATTCAGCTCACTCAAAATTGTAAACAACAATATCAATGTTAATATCTACCATCTGGCCCGGGCGCTGATATGAAGCCTACGCTTTATGCCAATTTGATCAGGTTGAACGTGCTGTCTTTCTTCTCTACATGATACCGCACTCTTACGCGTCTGTACGTGTAGATACAAGTCATTCTCTAGAAACCACCATCTAAACTTAGGCTTCAGCCAAACGCAGCCGTCTCCGACAGAGACTTGGATAACTAGCTGAGGTGTATCAAACCCATGTTTGACAAGCACTGGGTTTGAGCTCGTAATACTTCGTAATCTCTGGCAGTACAACAGAGCATGAATTTGCTGCAACGTGTTGTATGCTAAGAAGGCATCGCTCTTTACCTTTATGTGTATATTCTCGAAGTTTATTGCGTACGTTATGGGGTCAACGTGTCAGACGCTCAGCAATTTGTGGGGTGAACAATTAGGTCGATCAAATACAAGCTCAAAAGTGTTTTGCTATCTCATTGACTAAAGGTAAAGACTTACCAAACAGTAGCTCTCGACACTCCTCGTCAAACTACGCGAAACCAGCGTCGGAAACTATTTGAGTGGCGTCAGAAGGACAGCCTCTGTCATCTTACTGATGGTTTATCATGGTAAAGTCGCTGTTGGTCAACAGAAACGATACTGCTGGTACCTTATGTCCCTGTGGGCTCGCTTAGGGACATAAGGTACCAGCAGTATCGTTTCTTACCCACACTGAAGCGCTAGTTCGACCTTTTGAAGTCGATCACGAGCTCGAGGTGGTCATGTTTTAGCAATCATCAGGGATTTGTATTTTTGACTTGCTAATTGTATGGATTTTGAATGCCTAATTTGAATCTGGCCCAAAATTGAGACAATTCCATTTGAATACCTACTAGAGGGTCGCCCAAAGTACCTACCTAGGCTTGAAAGAGGCAGGTAGGTATTTTTGCCGACTCTCAAGAGGCCTGACCATACGGACTCGATGATAAGCAGGCAGATGTGTTGCTCTTGATTAAAGCCACTGGTTTGCTCGCTTCAAGCGTTGAGGCACTTTCTTTGAGAGCGCTCCAACGATGGCTTCGCGCTGTTCGTTGACCTGGTCGTTCCTCACTTCGGCTTTTTGTCCAAGACCGGCAAGCGGTCGGCCCGACCAGAGCAGCATCGACTTGGTACCTCTTCTACTACTGTATTCTAGTCTACAAACCATGGTATTGTCGCGACAACCTTTCCTCCAATTATTCAGTTGGAGTTGCATTCTTCTTTTCATGCGGTGTATTGGCGTATTTGGAAAATCCGAGGTGGCTGAGGTTGACATCGACGATGACGTGGGAAGGAATGTAGTGGAGATCGTCCAAGCTCGTGGGTATTTCGTCGAAACTCACAAAGTGATCACTGCGGACGACTATGTTTTGACCATGTACCGCTTGCCCAAGACGTACGAAGAAAGCCAAGCAGGAGCTAAACCTGCCGCCGCCAAACCGGTTGTCGTACTGCAGCACGGTTTACTGGACAGCAGCTTCGCGTTCGTCAATAATTTTCGCAACCAAAGTTTGGCTTTCGTTTTAGCGGATGCAGGATACGACGTCTGGCTCGGTAATAACCGCGGAACTACGTGGTCTCGAGAGCATTTGACCTACACCGACGACGACGATGAATTCTGGGAGTTCAGCTGGGAAGATATGGGCAAGTACGACCTCCCGGCAGAAATTGAGTACGCACTGAATAAAACGGGGAGTTCAACACTGAGCTACGTGGGCCACTCGGAGGGAACCACGCTGGCCTTTGTGGGTTTCTCCATTGATCAACAACTGGCAAAAAAAGTATCCTACTTCGGAGCGCTGGCTCCGGTCGCTTGGACTGGCCATCTAACAGCGAAAATCTTCAAGGGAATGGCAGACGTGCACCTCGATAAATTGTTTCAGGCGTTTGGCATCTCGGAATTCTCCGGTAAAAGCACATTTCTTCAAGAAGTGATCGCTTTTGCGCGTACGGTAGCCGATGAGCTTTGCGACTCAGCAATCGCCCTGGTTGCTGGTCCATCCGTCAGTACAAATACTTCGAGGATACCGGTTTACATTTCACAAACGCCGGCAGGTACCTCAGTTAAGAACATGGCTCACTACGCACAAAATATTCGTGATGAAACATTTGCATCGTATGACTACGGCTGCAAGTGCAAAAGAGAGTTGGGTATTGACAAATGCTCCGAAAACAAGTGCGAGAACAAGAAAGTGTACGGCAGCTTCGACCCGCCCGCTTTCCCTATCGAGAAAATGGTGTACCCACGAACGGGTTTCTTCATCGGATCTGCAGACACCTTAGCGACGGCAACGGATATTGAGCAACTCCGCGATGCGCTGCCGTCGGGTACAATCGTACACGAACTTGCAGTTAAGGAGTACAGCCACTTGGATCTGGTATCAGCGTACAACGCCAACGAAAAGATATACCAGGATTTACTTGCACAGCTTGGCAAGTATCAGGGTTTTGGTTATACTGGTATACCAGAGCCAACCGATATGGGCAGCGGAATCGATTCATGGAGTGTCGGATCAGAGCCAAATGACGTTATCGAGTCGAGAACTTCGTTCTCGTTTCGCCAATTAGACTAGATCAAGTTCGAATAGAATCGTCAGCATTTTCGTTTTAGCAGTGAAAACAAAATCATGTTTTCACGACTTTTTAACTTTAGTTGTGTTGGAACTGGTGGAAATGCTCTAATTAACTTACAGGATTTTCGGGTTTTCAGCGCAGTCGTTTCGGCTTCCTATGCTGTAAAAATACATGTACGCATGAAAACATCCCATTATTTGGTTCGAAAATTAGCAACGAAGCTGCACTTCGCTCACTCTTCTGCTCTCCTGAATTCACGCAACACACCAGCAAAATGAAGTCAATCCAAGTAGCAAATGCAAATACACCGCCAGGATCTGTACCCGCTGATCTCGAGAATGGCTGGATTAGACAAGAGTCTACTCAAGGGTCCAGCAACGAAGGTGCCCAGCAGTATGCCAGTGTCGTACCGTTCTCAGACGACACGCCACTGACGACGGGAAGCTGGTTAGTCAGTCTCTGCGGTTGCTGCACCGATCTTATTCCAAACTGCTGCATGGTGACGTTCTGTCCTTGTGTCACGCTAGCGCAAATTTCTAAGCGACTGGGTGTAACTTCATACGGCATCGGGTTGCTCCTGAGCTTCCTCTTCGGTTGTTTCTTGTCGGCATTTTTGCCATTCTGGATTTGTCACTTGCGCTCAGTTACGCGACAGAGGTTCCAGATTCCAGGAAGTTGTTGTAGAGACTACTGTGAAGCTTGCTGCTGTCCATGCTGCGCGATCGCTCAAATGGCGACTCGAACTGGAAGTTATACACCGGGTAGCTGTAGTTTTGGCGCCCGTGATACTCTACCCCCGTACAATGTGTAGGTGACTTAACTCCAGAGGAGAGGGGTGGTAAAATACTTAAAGTGAACGAACAATTAAGCCAATGTTTTTACTTCAGTACGTGAATGCTACTCAGTAATGTTGACATTGTACTCAGTAACTTTTACCTTCGTACAGCTTAATCTGGGCGATGAGATCATCGTAGACGTGTTCGCGAGCGTTATGCGCCCAGGTGTAATCGATGTGGCCAAAGTCAACTGTCTTATCGTACACAATAGTGCCAACCGGTAATGCAGCACGTAGCTTGTTGATGTCAGTCTTCCTTCCTGAGCACCGTTATAGAACCCCGTACGAGGATACACCATTTTACCAATGGGGTACGCTGGTGGGTTGAAGCTGCCGTACTTGGCCTTGTTCTCGCAGATTACGGTATTGCGACCAGCATCTGGGTCAACGGCGGCCTCCTCCTTGGCCAATGCTGAGTAAAGGGCGGCAAATACTCCGAGGATCAACAGGAGAGCCTTCGGTGGCATGGTCGCTTGAGTCTCGAACTAGTGAATTTTGCTCCGGAGATCGCAAGTTGGAGAATGACCGAAACCCAAAGCATTTTTGAATTCAGAATTTCGCTCGGGCTAAGCTCCCGGACTAGCCCTTCAACGTTGTAGCTCGACTAGAAAAGTGGATTTTTCTAGTCGAGGTACTACGTTGAAGTGGGCAAAGCTCGATTGATATTTAACATGGTGCAATGACGCACCTGATCAATGCGCGATTCCAAGTCTAACAGCGTGATATCGTTGCCTATAGACCAGTGTGTTTTCAATTCATACGTGAGACGTACTAATTATACACGCAGAGGCACTGAATGCAACTACTTCCTTCACTATTTCGTACGTTATACTCGACGCTGTTGTCGGTGAGAATCATTGCGCTCGTGAGACCAGCACGAAGTTGAGCAATGTCCGTGCTGGTGGCCAGCCAGTCGTCGGTACCCGTATAAAACCCCATTCGTGGATACGTCACGGTTCCGAGATCCGCGGGCGGGTCAAACGCGCCGTACACTGCCTTGTTTTTACAGATAAGCTTCGAGCACAGCGCCAAACCCAACGCTCGCACACAACTGCAGCCGTAGTCATAGTAGCGGAACGTGTTGTCACGAATACCCTGTGCGAAATGAGCCATATTCTTCACGGAAGTGCCTGCAGGAGTTTGCGAGATGTACACTTGCAAGCGAGTAGTGTTGACGTTGTCCGCAGGTCCTGTGAGCGCATTAATGATCAGCCACAAGCCTGGTCGACGAATGCGCCAGACGTCGTAGCCAGCATCGGCCAGGACGAAAGCCAAACTTTGGTTGCGGAAGTTGCACACGTAGGTGAAGCTGCTGTCGAGCAGACCGTGGATCAAGTATACAACTGGTTTGTTGGCCGCGGCCGTGGCGTTCAGCTGGCTCTCGGTGTACGTCTTGGGCAGGCGGTACATGGTCAAAATGTAGTTTCCGAGGTTGTGACTTTATGCTCCTCGACGTCGTAGCCGCGCGCTTTGACGATCTCCATGACAGTGCGGCCATCGTCGGGGTCGATGTAAGTAGTAATACTTAGAACATTACGCCGGCATTTTTTTCATTACCGTAATTTACCACTTAGAACATTCCTAGAATCTTCTTTAGGGATAGGTGCTATTTTGATAACGCAACCGCTCGACCACCTGAGAGCGTTAGAAACGCCTTTTCGAGATTAGGGTAGTTTAATAGCCGCTCGACCACTGAGATCCAACAGATCGCTATTTAAACAACGCGACCTCTCGACCACCTGAGAGTGAAAGGACGCGTCCTCTCGATCTTAGGGTAGTTCTGGGACCGCCGATAGCTAAATCACGCGCTTGTAACAGAAAAAAAATACTGCATCATGGCTATGTCAACCCATCCCTGATTACATTAGATCGTGAGAAAGAGCGCGCGAGTATCGCTCTACCTGGGTATGGAACTAGCTCTCGGAACCGTCACTGATGAATCAAATTTGAATTGATCATTTAGTGGAAGTACCAATTCAATTTTAAGTCAATTCATTCGTAGCGTGGACCACACTCGGCAAGGTCTTTCTTGTTTGCTTCTGCCAGTGCGAGAAAGAACAACATCGGCAACCATGACCGCAGCTAACGGCAAGAAGAAAGACCACGAAGACGTGCTTGCGCGACTGGTGCATGACCTAGAGTCGAAGAAGACTCTGTGCCGTGTCAAGGACTACGCTGGTGTGTCCCTCGAGCAGCTAAACCAGCACGTGAAGAAGCTCGGTTCGTTGGTCCATCCAATACTTGGCGAGCAGCCTGGTTTCTTCGTCGACGAAGGCCGATTTATTCCATTTCGGATGGTGGTGTTCGGGCGCAGCGTAATCGGACCATACATCTGCAAGGCGCTGCTGAATTGGGCTGCGTGGAGTGGCCATGGTGGAAGAGTGATAGATGCGCAAGGTGAATACGTGCTGGATGGCACAATGCTCCGGGTCCCCGATGTGGCGTATGTGCCTCGAGATGATGCAAGGCAGCTGACCGAAGCTCAACGATGGACTCGTGGTGGAGAACCTTTTGCTCCGACGTTCGTGGTTGAAATCGACACCCTCACTGGTCCACATTCCAAGTTTGATGCTCTCGATCACAAGATGCGGCACGAGTACTTTCCTCACGGTGTGCAATTGGGATGGCTCATTGATCCAAAGAACAAAATTATGTACGAATACAAACGATATGCCCGAGGAAATCGTCTTGTTCGACGCGTTGGCAATAGCGCGTGGAGAGATCTTGATGGTGGTACCGTTCTTCCTGGCTTCACTCTTAATTGCGAAGATTTGGACGATGTGTTGGACCAGGAATCCGGATCGTCATCGGAAGAAGTTGATCTCGTGTGTTGTGTTCCAGCTTGTGGTGTACGATTGCGAACGTATGGTGAATTTGCTGCTCATGCCGAATGGCACCGTGCTGAAAGTGCTAGAGCTCGCCGTAGGGCAAACCGTGCGAACCATTAATTCAAGTGAAGTTTTTCACGTTAGTAGACGCAACGCTTTTTGATATCTTAGATGTCATAAGAATAAAATAATTAATAAAACATTATGCCGACAGTTTTACATTTATTTATTTTTTCTGAAAAAAATTAAAGTTATGTATATAGATACCACTAACAGATCATGTCGTTCGAACTTAATACAAGAACAAGCCTATTGAGGAAGTATATTCTTCCGATCCCGGTATTGTCGATGGATGCATAATCAACCCAGTCTTAACATTAGCGAGGATATCAAGATATTCCTACACTCCAAGTTTCTCAATAATGATAGATGCCTTGGGGTAAATACAAGGGTAAGACTCTTAAGCAGATCAGTCGTATGGATCCAAATTACATCGACTGGCTTCGCAAGAGTGAATTTGTAATTGAGAAATGTCCTAAGCTTATCAAGGAACTTAACTAAGAGACCAAAAAAAATTTTGTTTCATAAGATCGTACTTCAAGGTATTTAGAACCTATGCAGTGGTAAAATCTAAAATTTCACCCGTTAGTCTATCGAACGTTAGCTCTTGCTCACTGATCACAAGAACCAATAGATTTACACCTTGACAGCTAGCGTTGGTACCCTGAATCTGAATCGACTGAGGTACATCGCGCTCTGTCAGGCGACTGACATCAGCGATAAGCATGCGGTTAGATAGCGACCAAGTCTGGTAGTCAAGTAGTCCATTAACAAGCTCAGGAGTCAGATCACCGTTAATGGCTCCAATCTTAGCAACCTCATTAGTGAAATGGTGGAAATCATAGTCATGACTGATATCGAATACCTGCGTCGAACCGATGCGGACGTTGAAGTTGCGAATCGACGAGCCTGGCTGTAGCGTCCAAGGAGCCGAATCGAAGGGGCTTTGGAATTCCTGTACCGCTGCGGTTGCGAAACTACTTGTCTGCTCAGCGAATGGAAGTACAACTAAGTATTTGGCATTCTTAACGCTTGCCGAAAGTTGTAAGTCGAAAGAAGCATTGAACTGAGTCGATTGCTTACCGATACCAGCACGCTGGTAGAACCATTGAGCGTAGCAGTCATTGTATCGAACCTTCATGACAGGCTTCGAAATAATAGCCTGAGGGTTCTCGAGATGTACAAAAGGTACATAGAGGCGAGCAGTCGTGAAAGGCATGTAAGTTCCATCAATAGTGGGCTCAAGTGCATTAACAACCGCTCCCCACGAAACACTGAAACCAGCGGAAGTAGCTAGAACACTCGCCATAGGATTACCTGTAGCAGCGCTGGCGACCATAATGGGGCAACTATTACCAGAGGCAAGGGTAGTAGATATTAGCGACATATTCTTAGAAGCATCCACAGCGACAACAGCAGTACCCTGATTCACACGGAAGCGGAGACGGATCTGAGGGTTAGCCATGAGGTCAAGCTCACGGAAGATAGGGTGCAAGTCCGTTAGTTTGATCTTGAGCATGTAGTTCCAAGTACCCATAATTCCATTAGCAGTAGCTACACCCGAAACGAAGGCACCACGAGCGGTTTGATTTGAAATGGTAGTATAAGCAGAAGCACCACTAACTGAAGGCCAACTGGTAGAGAAATCGGCACCTGAAGTATGAGGGTTCGATAGTAATCGCTTAACAAAGCCATCGTTAGGGATAGTTGCTCCACCTTGAGCCTGTACTCCGAGCGAGCTGGTGAATGCGGTGTTGTTGGAGTACGCATCACCAGCTGTAGCAGCAGCTGCGCTGTAAAGTACTGATTGACCGGCATCAGGGAATAGGAAAGACTCAGCTCCATGCTTTTCAACATACTGAGGACTATATTCAGTTTGAGCACGAATATTGTTCCAGAACAGTTTGTAGTCAGCCATAGATACAATGGTCTTACCATTTAGCTCGAGTGACAACGAATCAATGACATTCCAATTGCCGCACTTTAGTGTAGTACATAGACGGTTAGCAGCAGTAGTTTGGGCCGTAGCACCATTCTTCATCGAGACCTTGTATGGAAGCATAATGCAAGCATCACGGAGCGAAGCAAATCCTTCGGAGCCGTTAAGCTGAGCCGTAGTATCAATTGTGATAACACCATTCTGATACGAACCCTAATTTAGGTCAATAACAAAAGGCGTACGCTTGCTGGAAGATACCTTGATCTCCGGGTCGCTCTGTAGCGAGCTCTGGTACAAATACTGGTCGGATAGTTGAGTTTCACTCATCGTTGATTCTATATGGATCCTAATATACTTTGCGCAAATTAATTATTATGTCTCAACTTATTAAGCCCATTACCAGCGATCATGATCTCATTGAACTCGCAGAGCGGTTGAATGTACATCTGGATGATATATTCGAGTCAAGTGAGATAACAAAGCCACTCCCGAAGAAAGGTTCATATCTGATTTTGTTGCGACAACCTGATATGAATGTAGGACACTGGACGGCTGTTCATGATGGTGAGTACTTTGATAGTATGGGTGAAGCAGCTCCTACAAAGTACGGAGTCGGTAAATACAATCCAAAGCAATTCCAAGGTACGTATGGTGATTATTGCGGTGTATGGTGTATGCTGTGGTTATATTGCAAGCAAAAAATAAGATGAATCTACTAAATCGATTCAAGGATTTGAACTTAACTATTCTTTAATAAAATGTTTCAAGCTATATAGCAATAATGTATCGCGAACTAACTATTTCAAGCGACGTACCAGCTTCAAAGCTGACCAAAGCTTTCAAAACTGGTAAGCTAAGCCTGACAGCTGATCAACTCAAGGGTAGCGGCTCCGTTATCCATCTCCACCCGGCTTCTTACGAAAAAGCACTCCAGGCTCACAAGTCTGGACGTGGTGTTAGACTCGACATCACACGACACGAGGTCAAAAAGGTGTACAAGAGGGCCTAAGGAGGCTCTGTATGGAGTAAAATTTGGGGAGGTATCAAATCCGCCTCTAAGGTCGCGAAGAATTCTAGTTTGCTAACCCAAGCGGCCAATGCAGCTGTCCCAGCAATAGCAACGGCCTTAGGTGCTCCTCAAGCAGCTATCCCAGCGCGAGCAGCTATCCGTTCTATGACAGGCATCGGTGTTTATGACAGTGATAGTGATGTAGATAAGGAAGGTGGTCGTGTCTCAGTAGCTGACGTTAAGAAGGCAGCTAAATCTGCTCTTGGTTATGCTAAGCGAAAAGGGGTTTTAACCGATGCGGTCGATGCTGGAGAACGATACTACTTTCCAAGGCAACCAAACCAGAACATGAACATTTCGTCAAGTCTCTACGTGGCGAAGTCCGTCGTCGCTATGGTGTTGGTGTAGCTAAGAAGGGTAGGAAATTTGCGAAGGGATCGCAAGAGGCAAAGGATCATATGGCAAAGCTCCGAGCTATGAGAAAAAAGGATAAGTCCGGAGGAAGTTTCAGATTGTAAGAAAAAAAGCTAAAGCGATCAGCTTATTTTATTGGCCTCAACAGTAGCATGATCGAGACTGACGTATCGCGAAAGATTACCTTCTTGTCATTTTGGTTGTAGATGCTGACAGTGATCGTTGATCTCGATCCATCAGAACAATTCATCCAAGCATACTACTGGGTTTGTACGAAATCAATTTTTCAGTTTCAGCATCACCTCTATCTAATGCACTAACAATATCACCTGATGCAACATACTCATTTTTAATTAAATCGCAATGAACGATGTATGAACTGGTGGGGTGAATCTGTGGAATGATGTTCGATAGCTGAGCGCTGGCTACGGTAGCAGAAGCTGATGGGTATGTACCCGCGGTCAGGCCTAATACCTTACCGAACTCAGCATTATCGATGATTAGACGCGGAACTCGTGTAGTAGTCGGCAATCCAGTACCACCAGATGAGTATAGACCTGTAGCAGGTCTTGTCCAAGTACCACCGGTCGTCGGTAAAGTTGTTGGGGTTGGAGAGAACTCAATCTGACACGCGTAATAAACACTGTTCTCACTTACTTTCAGGTAGAAAACATTTTCCCCTGATGGATTGATCAGTACGCTCCAGCATTGACGAGAGCAGTCTGGATTGATCGATTGATATCATCATACGAGTAAGTACCGTCTTGAAGACTGATACTTATGGTAGAAGTAGTAGCAGCAGTAGGTACTTCAACTTTGAATGTTGTGTTCTGGAACTGAAACGAATCAATGTTGTACTCACTATTGTACATCGTGATCGATTGGATAGCGCAGACTACATCACGGAAGTCAGGAGCTGAACCAGGAAACGAATACTTCCAAGTTGAACTCGTTCCATCTTGAACAAGGCTAGTACTGTCAAGTTTCGGAAAGCTTGCCATTGTTATAGTATATTTGTAAGATCATATTTAAGCGATAAATGGCAATAAATATAATAATAAGTCAGCGATGATCGGTCGAGTATATAAGATTACGAACGCAGACGAGAGCATCGTCTACATCGGTAGCACTATCCGAACGCTTTCTGAAAGATGGGCTGTCCATAGAAATGCTTTCAATACATGGACTGAAGACGACTCTGAAAATGCTTGCTCTATCTTTCACCGCTTCCAAGAGCACGGCATTGATAAGTTCAGTATCCATTTACTTAGTGAGCATGAAGTCGAACACCAGCGCCAACTACATGAATTCGAGCAACTCATTATCGAAAGAACCCCATGTGTGAATCAACGAAGAGCACATCGTTCCAGCGCAGTTATTGTCCAAGAAAATAGATTAAGGGCTAAATAATATCAGACTGATAACTGGGATAGAATTAAAGCGCGAAATGCCGAAACATTTGATTGTGGTTGTGGTAAAAGTTTAAACATATACCAACAAAGCGCGACATGAGCGAACAAAATTTCATCAAAGCTGGCGTGCCGATCATTAAGCTCAAAGATCAGCTGGATTGATTACTTCGTTGAAATTATATCTGAGCTGACTTTTAACACTATCCAAAAACAGCATTTGGCCTTTTCCACGACCAATTGCTTTATTGTATGCGATCATCATTTTTTTGTCATCGATATTATTGATATTGATGTCCTTGACAACCATCTGTAAATCACGCTTCGAATTAGCTCGTAGGATAGGTACGTACTCTGAATTCAAGCGAATCATCTTGTCGGTTGCAAAGTAGCTGTGGCTTAGGAATATGGTACTCAATTTGAAGTGTCGGCCCCTTGTGAAGTAGTGTGAGAAGATGTTCTTCTGGAGCAGACGGTCATTACTAAAATCATCGATGATGACGAGCTCAGGCTTGTTAGAACTGATTGGAGTATGTCGTACTTGATCAACGGTAGGGGGTGTATCTGGATCAGCAAAGGTAATAAATCTATCCAGCTTATCACGGAAATACTCATAGAGCTCTTGATGAGGATTATGAGCAATAATCGTTAGATGAGCAAAAACACGTGAGGGGAATTCTTGAGAATGAACATGCATAGATTATTCTTCCCTGAAAACGAGGGACCAAGCACAACCATTCTAAACAACGATTTAATATCAAGCGCAGGAATGTCGCCCATTGATGCTGATTTGAACTTTATGGGGATAGAAGCCCCGAAATCAGGTATAGCACTCATGATTTTCGTCTGATCTATATAGGATCAAACAAAATGAGCTCAGGTTTTTCATATCCGCAACCAATTTTCCAATCGCCGATTTATAACCCCGCATTCGATCTGACGTTGGATGCCAGTGGCTATCTCACTTTTGATTACGCTCAAACACTGTATCTCAGTAAAAATGACTATCGTTTAACTTATCTTACAGGAATTACACAAGGAATTGCAACACCAGGGGTCGCACTGGTTCCTGGGACAGGTGGTAATATCAGTGGTATCGGGGCTCTCTCGTGTAGTAGTCTGACCTTAAGCGCTGGAGGGACAGGTCTTGACATTCCATCTCTCAAGTTCTCTGGGACCACGTTTAATCAAAATTATTACATCAATATCACAGAAGGAGCAGCTGGCATCAGCCAAGCCGTAGTTCTAAACTCAACCAAAGACTTTAATGGTATTCGCAACCTCACTTGCTCGGGTACAATAACTGGTTCCACCGCAATGGCAACGCCAACGCTGACTTGTGATACCATATCCAAGTCAGGAACACAAACGATGAACGCGACAACGCTTAATCTCAACCCTACCACCCTTCGGCTTCGAGGAGTGACAATTACGGCATCAGCTAGCGAGATGAACGCATTGGCAGGAGCGACAGCTGGTTCCGCAACAAATAGCAAAGTATTGGTGCTTGGTTCATCAGGGAGCATTAGTGGCATAAATTCGTTGTCGGCAGCGACTGTTTCGACAACAGGTGATATCACGTGTGGCGGGGCTATAAATGTTTTTTTGGCTTATGGCAATCAATCGAACATCACCACGGTAGGATCTCTGACAGAACTCGGTATCCATTCCACACCTACGAATGAGTACTTTTCGATTACAGGTAGTGGTTTTGACTTTCTTGATGGAAGCTATACTCGAATGCTTACGTTCTCGGGATCAAATGCTACGCCCGTACAATTTCAAGTAGAGGTCCATAATGGAACAAGTGCAACCGCAGCGAACGCTACATGGATAGAGAACATCACAAACAACGATCTTCGTTTTGGTATAAACAATACTACATCCATGATATTAACTACGACAGGGCGGCTCGGAGTAGGTACAACGAGTCCCGCAGCGCCGCTGCATATAACTGGCAGCAGCAATGTTGTTTTCGGAGCGGGCGGCTTAACGGTCTATCGATTACGGACTGACAATGGTAATACTGAGAGCGCACTAGGACCGATCACTTATTCCACGGCTGCTATATTCGGCGGATATATCTCATGCACAGCCATGGCGATGACGAGTGATAGACGTCTTAAACGAAACATCCAACCATGCCCCATTGATCGAGTAAAACGTCTGTATGATGAAGTTGATGTTTGTTTGTATGAATGGAACGAATCCGAGAACAAAAACGGACAGGAAATTGGTTTAATCGCTCGAGACCTTGTATCAGCTCATCTAACTGATCTGATCAGTGTGTTCTATCGCGATGATATTCAGGAAGGAGACGATCCATCGCTTGAACCAGCCAAAACGCAGCGTAACGTTGATTACAGTCGTATTGCTGCATACAACATGAAAATGATTCAGTTTTTGATGGTGGAGATAGATAGACTAAAAGATCGCTTAGCTAATATAAAATCATGAGCTCAGCTTATAATTTCCGCGTTTCAACTCATAGAGGTAAGAAATATGATGCTGTGTTTGCTGATGGTAGAATTGTATCTTTTGGTGCTATTAAGCGGAGTGGTGAGCCTTATCAACAATTTAGAGACCGTACATCATTAAATCATATCGGGAATATGATCACAAAGATAAGAAGCGTAAAGAGAGATACTACAAAAGACATGGACCAATAGATAATAATAATAAATACACAGCCGATTGGTTTTCTAAAACTTTTCTTTGGAGTTGAATACTATCTGATTCACCAATTAGTTGCTGAATACTTTATCGGCAAGCGTCCAGAAGGGCTGGTAATTGATCACATTGACCGCAATAAGCTTAATAATGCCGTTGTCAATCTCCGCTACATCACTTATAAAGTGAATAGTAAAAATTCTGACCGATACCGTGTAGATATCGATGAAACCGATATTCAAAAGCGAATTAACATAATGAGTTCTGAGTCCTACTACAAACGAACTGGAGGACGGAAGATACGAAAACGTGGAACTGGACGGGTATACAAGAATGAGTGGGGTAGCTATTGTGCGGTAATCATAATTCATAAAGACCGATATCAGAAGAATTTTAGAGCGGCTGCCCTTGCCAAACAGTGGCTGTTAGATGTACGAAATGTCGTTGAGTTTATCGAATGCTTCGAAATCATGTAAGTACGTACTTTTTTTTCTGGTAGTGATATACAATGGGTTGCATACCAAGTAAAGAGCTCAAAACCAATTTAACTACCGATGAACCGAGTCAGGTCATAGGATCAACAATCATGCACGCTGATCAGATCGTAGCTCTCGGAGATAGTGCATTCGTCCCTATCAGAGACGCTAAGACTGGGGAAGATGCGATAATGGAGATACATGTCGGTGAGAAAAAAATTAGTATATATCGCGGAATGACGAATAGAGCGATTAGGTCTGGTATTGCTTAGATAGCAAACGTCTTCACAGTCTTTTTTTTCTTGGGTTGGTAAGCCCAGACGCGACCTCCTTCAGTCTGTGTTGAAGCATCTACTTTCTTGATAGACTTATCGAGGTCAGTAGACCACACAACTGCCTGAGTCTCTGGGGACGATCATGAATGATCAGATTCTTCATAATGGCTTTAAGCTCGGCGACGTTGAGATCAGCGTTATCGCCATAGCTACCACCTGAACTGGAAATAATGCGGGGATTGAAGAAGAACATTGTCTATATTACCCCAAATATTATAATAGCCCACCAAATAATAAGAGCAGTGTAAGTTTTCGTAGTTTATAATAGCCGAGTGATAATTTCCTTAAACTCATTATCACCAATTAGTTGATTGCTGTACATATCTACTGTGAGAGACTTTAGCTGTTTAATTATGCTAGGATTGTCATTTCCTAACTCCATCTCTCCTTTCACTTATCATACTCAGCTCGAAGTGTCTCTTATGGATCCGTGAGCTTATCGTGAAAGTTGTATTGGAGATGCGTAATAGCGAGAATCTCCTTGACGAGCTTTTTATCATCAATACTGAGCTTATCGTTAGCGGCTTGATCGATTTGTTGCTTATAGACGAGCATTTTAATCATAGATTGAAGGCTATCACTAATTTGACACTTCGGCCCACATTTGCGTCGATTTGGCTGCACAATCACGAGGGTCTTAGCATCCAGGTCGGGAATGCAAATGTACTTGCTTCCAAGCTGCTTATAGGTATATGCTGACGGTGTTGCTAATCCTTGAATCTTATTGAGATTGTAGGTTCTTCCGCGACTGACGACACCTTCCAATGGGGCAACACCAGCTCCTCTAAGACCACGTCCCTTTAGTTTGGGCTTGATACCATTGCCAAAAACTTGCCTCGCGTCAGAATATCTCTTCGACTTCGTTTGGAATAGAGCCTTTGTAGCTCGCATCGCTGCTGTAGCTGCTTTTAGGGCTGATTTCGCTGCTTTTGAGTTTGATCCTCTCACAAGTTTCTTTGCTTCTTCATAGCGATTTTGAGCCTCAAGATACGTCTGAAAAGCTGCCTCCGAGTCATCATGAAGCTTTTGCAAACTATCATCATGTTCATTTGCTCAATACTCTGTCGCCTGATATCATAAGCTGACTTAAGAATCGCATTATTCAGTATATTGAGATTCTCATCAAGGTTTTTACGTATTTTCTCGTTCTGTTCCTTTTCTTCAAGTAATTTAGCTTGTTCTTCTTCATTGATGGGAATGGATATTCAATATCCTTAAGGTATCGATCTATATCCTCCATTCCGTTGAGTAGTGATGTAAAGGTATCCATCCACATGATAGTTCTCATCAAACCCTTCAAAGCTTCACCAGATACTTGCTTATGCTTTTTATATCTATCTAGCGTCATGATATTTAAAGGTTTGGATTCAGTTGGCTGACCAAAATAATTTGTTGAATGAGGTTTAACTCCTTTTTTCTCTGTATAAATGATTGGTATTAGTCTGAAAGGGATGGCAACATTCATCGATTGAAGTAGCGTGTAGTAATCAGCCAATATTCTTTTAGCATCATTGTCCGCGTTGTTCAGCTTTTGATCCATATCTTCATCGATACCACTCATTGTTCCATGTCTCGCTTCCCCATCGACTGGTGTGAATTCCTTGACGTCAATTTCCTCGTCCTTCTTACCTATTATTTCTAACTCAAGACCTTTCGCTCTGACCATATTGATAACTGATTGAAGGGTGAGTTGCCAATTCACCCTTTTAGTGGTAGCTGGCTTAGCCCTATCGCTTTCTTTTCCATAGACGCTAATTGAATTTCCATCAAACCAAACATATCCACCATTATCGATGGGAGATGGTTTGCTTGTTCCATTAAGGATCGGAACAATCTTCTTTCTTAATCCATTGGATTCAAGCAAACCCTTATTTTTACTAATGATCCAAAACATTTTGATTTTGCTATCAGTTTGATCAGAAGTTGTGGAAGTTGAATTATCAAAGAGAAAACTGTCCTCAAGTCTTTGTTTGGTACGATCGGCAATATCTCCGTCTGACGCATTGACTCTTTTCCGTTTTGATCCAATTCGCTGCCAAACCTGTAATGGAGTATTTTTATCCTCTTTTCCCATTTCGTTGCGTTCCCTCTTTTCATTGATATAGGCGAGAAATCTAACATCGTTTGATGATAATAACTCCAATATTCTCGTCTCGATCCAATCAATGCTTGGAGCTAACACAACCTTGTTTAATCTAATGTTGTATGTCTTAGCATCTTTACCAATGTAATACTTCGTTAGCTGACGTCCTTTCGATGCAAGAGGATGAATGCGTAAGTCTGCAAGAATTGGATAAACATCAAATATCTGTGCAACAGCTTGTTTTGATCTCTTTTGGTCTTCGATTTCATCGATGTCATCTTCACTGAATGTATATTTTTCCTTAGCATCTTCGCCAACCATAGCATCATTCATGGCAGGGGTGTTGCTGATACCAACATCAACTACTGAAGGCTTTGCTTGTGTTCCAGCATGATTAGTATCAGGCTTAGCAGTAGCTTCGACATCTACCATAGTACGAGTTGATACCTCAGGGTTTGTCTGGGAGTATTCATCAATCAGCGTTTTTTTAAGAGCTCAGATGACTCGGATGTTGAGTCTGTCTGAGTTGCTGCAGTTGTTTTACTGGGGGCTGTAGTAATGCCATTGGGAATGTCAGTAGAATGTCAGTGACAGTAGTGTCAGTTGTCAGAAGCGCCTTCGTACATCTCACTGCTTCGCTTTAGCTTGACGAACGCGATGCTGAGCTCGTTCAAGTAGCTCCTGCCGTTTTTGCTCTCTCCGAGCAAGCGATGTGAAATTTGGAAACATATTGATCCTATATGTTGCAAGTCATAAAAACATGAGCGCCTTAATTACGTTTCTACCAGTAGCTTGGCATATCTGAGTCATGACGGAAGGTAGATAAGAATGACAGATGCGGCTTCGTTCATTGAGAAGATTTAAGTATCGGTCTTTGATACAATGGAACGGAACGACAAAGATTGCTTCCAATTCGTGTTTGTACTTTTGATTGACTACCGTTTTGCGAAAATTCGCGGTCGCATCAAGGTTCAGCAACTCATTCTTGATTCGACTTACTTCTTGGATGATCCACTGTTTGCGTCGAAGCTTTACAAGCTCACGTTCTTTCTTTATACAATTTGGGCACATAATTGCGAGATCAGTATCTATACATAAAGTCATATAATTCATATTCTAACGAAAAATATTAAAAATAATATATGGGCCAAAGCTTACAGAGGATATCTCTATCAACTTAATCTAAAAAAGATAATCATGGCTCATTTTTTTAGTGCCCAATACTCTCTCTCAAGAATTGATCTCCTGTTCTTGTTAATTAACCGCAAATTATCTTGTGGCTCCCAGGAGTCAGGCTCATTACCAACCCATCTTATCAGGTATTTGTACTTCCCAGAGCGTATCTTCTTGTGGTCCAAGATCTTCTCCGCCTCAAGAATATCACCTCGACTAATAGTAGCATATGTGGTCTCTGTTTTAACAATTTTAAGATTGTTTGGTGCCTTGTAGAGAGTATGACCATTTTTCGAGCGGATTTGGACTCGGTAGCCACCAATTCCAACGATTTTATAAACTGGTTTGCTCCATCGAGCAGCTTCTTTATCAAATGGCTGCTTCTTGAGACGGTATAATACGCTTGATCCGACCTCAAACCCCGTCTCAATTCTATCAGCTTCCACCTGATTATGACTCAGATCTGTATCCATTACTTTGCCTTATTTGGGGTCATACCAACTGAGCAATGAAACGTGCTATTGTAATTTTCGATGACATCGTCAATAAGCTTTTGCGTAATCCTATTGGGAGACATTTTAGTTAGTCTTTGCTTTAACGTTCTGTTGAATCGCTCGATTTTTCCCATAGTACCATGATCACCGGGCTCGTTATTGTAGTGCTCAATTTTCTTGGATTTGTGGAATTCTTGAGCCTGTGAGTTCATGAACTCGCCACCATTATCACTTGTCAGGATATCAACTTTGTGAAGGCGAACAAACGCTTTAAGCGCTACTAAAACAGTTGGCGCAGTCTTGTTTGACAAGAGCTTTGCGTAGCACAACCGTGAGTTGATGTTGATACCACTCAAAATTGGTCGTTTCTCATAAAACGTAAGATCTATTTGCCATGAGTTAGGGTTATGTGAAGCAATTTTGAATCCATCGAATCACTTCTTCTGTTCCTGGAATCGTTGAATATCGGTCTGACTGGAATACCAATCCTTTACGATTTTGAGAGTTATCTTAGGATCTAATTCCTTTGCCTTCTGATACAGTGCTTGAGCCCCTATAAAACCGGTTTTTGGATCATAGTAGAGTTTTGTTAGTAAATCTTGAAACGACATGATCTTATATTTTATAGCAAAAAAAAATGGTCAGACTTAGAAGTCTGAGCATCAGCTAAATATACCCCCTTAGATAGTAAGTGGAATCGTAGAAATGCCGTCCGATAGTACCTGTCGCTTATCGTAGAAATATGAAAGGGCGCTCTTTGTTTGAGTATAGGTTATGATAGATTTTGTTTCTTTCGAAAGTCTAAACCCCTTGTTAGTCCCTTGAAGTGTGATGCGGTCCCGTACAACAGTCTCAAATCCGTCAGGGTTCAGGACATACTCATTCCGACCACGATCCTGCTGCATACCCTTTGCTGAAACTTTGACCTTGTAAGATTCGTCGGGCAGATAGAAAATATAGTTCTTACTCGATAGTGAGACCATAGCATCACCTGACCATTCATCCTTGAACAGACCAGGGGTACGGCGATCAAACTTAGCTACCTCTGTGTTGTAGTCGCGTGGGAACCAATCGTATTTATGCTCCTTGAAGTGGGCACGTAGCTCGAGCTTCATACAGTTTTGAAACGGATTCTCACAGCTGAAAGCGATATAAGCTGAATCAGTGTCCATCTCCTGATACTCGAAGTCAGAGCGATCGAAGTAGAAGTCTATGCGGTCGTAGTAGAACTGAAGCATGCGTAGCTTGGCGAGCTGGTAGATGGCAATCGACAAATGGATGGGGTTCTTGTTATTAAGTCGCCGTTTCTTCATGGTGAATTCACAGGCGTCATTAAGCTCCTCGAGACCATGGAACGTAAAGTGTTCGATCTTGTTCTTAATAGCTATGTCGCTCGACTCGTACTTAACCTCTTTATGCTTGCTCATGTCCATTCCAGATCGACCAAAAGCACTGTTGCCTACCAGTTTCATCATCTCGGCAATCATAGCCTTGGACTTATCGACGTCTCCCTCTCGTCGAGCATTTGATACAGCCTCCATAAATGGAGCAAACGCCTTGTGAGAGCTGGTCTTGACAAGCAGTAAGTCTTGGTGATCTCCATACCGTGAGAAAGGTACCACTTGAGCAAAGAGGTGTAGATGAGAATCTTTTCACCAAAGTAGTTACCAATTAACTTGCGAGCAGGCTTAAGGCGATTTGATGTACGGGCCTGGTTGTAATCGAACATATGCTTACCAATGACACTCTCGTCGGTACAATCGATTAGTACATTCTTGAAAATGGGGGTCATTTCACTAAAGTAGTCTTTTAGATGATCTGGAGTACGAATATCACATTCAAGAAAGCCAAATATTTTATCAGCGTTGATGTCGTCGATGATACCTTCATACGCTTCAACGGTAGTCAATCGACCGCATGGCATCTCATTACTAAGAGCCCAAAGATGCAGAGCGTTAGCATCGTATCCGATAATTTTTTTACAGACCTTACCACCGCGAATCTTGGTTTCATTACGCTTAGCGTAGCGATTAAAGATAATGGATGGACCTCCGGCGATGTTGGATTTCATCTTAGCGTAGATATCCTTTTCCTCTCGATCAATAGAATATACCAGTCTGTCCGAGTTGAACTCAAGCAACTTCTTATACCGAAATCCCCCGAGGGACATATCTTTACGAGCTGAGTTGCACTTCACACAGCTGATCAAGATGTTGCCGTCGATGTGGCCAAAATTATTATTGATACGATCAGCTGAAGCGGTATCAGCGGTTAGCTGGCAGTAGCATAGACCACACAGATACTTTTGCTTTTGCAGCAATGTATTCAAGTGCTCGAGTGTCATACCTAATTTTCGCTTCGCCTTAGCATCCTGGTTCTTGTACCCTCCCATGCGCTTAGCTGGGAATTGGAATGCGTTAGCCGGCTTCTTATCCGGATATTGGAGATTATTGAAGCAAGTCTGATACATGACCTTATCCGAAAGACCAGGTAGCGACACCCCATCCGCAAAACTATCCAGATCGAAACGCTTGAAAATTTCTCGTTGAGCCTTGATAGCCTTGATGAATGGGACTACGTCGAGATTGTTGTACCAGATCAATAGGTCCTCGATCGATTTCATCTCGTAGTACTCCCACACGAACTTTACTCGTTCGTAGTCATCCTTGGTGATGCTTGTTCCTCGGAGCTTGCTGTCAAAAGCTGAGTTAGGTGGGATGGTAGTCTGATTTAGTGCATTGAATGCAGTTATGTTACTCGTAAGGGAAAAGACCCTTACCAAGACCACAGACACATCTAATTTTGTCATCACATTTACAGCCACCGAGATATGTTGTAAGATAATACCAGCTGGTACATAGTTGCTAATATCGAGCATTTTCATGTCCGATGTAGCAATGCACATGTAGCTGGGATTCTTTATGACAGATTTAATGTTGTCGGTACTGATAACGGCAAACAAATCCTTCTTAATCAAGTTAATATCGTACCGACCAGAATTGAAACCGAATACTGGTACCTGATCAAGCTGCTGTTTTAGTTTCCAGTAATCAGACCTTTGCTTACCAAAGCCAAGACTGCTATGAAAGTCAAAGAAGCTGGTATACTTTCCTTGTTCAATCCAACCCTCGACATCAGACATCTTGTAGGTCTTACCAAGATTGACTCCTGGAATTTCCATACCTGTCAGACCGTGAGCGTTGATGATTTTCTGTAGAAGCGACTTGTACTTATTGACATTGTACTGCTGGATCTTCACGGATACATCACCGATGTATTTGAACATATCCGTAAGTAGCATCTTCGGATCATCATTTACAAAGCAACGCACCTCCTCGGTTAAGCTATCAGCTACTGATACAGACACCGGAATGTGTTCGTTCGTGAAGACAGTATTCTCCCCGTGTTGAGTCGCAGTAGGCTTAAGGATGGCCTCAAAGTCATAAACGATGAAGTGATCGATGTACTGGTCAGCATTATTGATTGAATACTTCGTAAGCAGTGATCGTATTGCGTTCTGAGCTGGTTTGTAGATAGTTGGCTCAGCTGGGAAGCTTTCAATATTCACGAGCTCGCACTGATTGTTTTTGTGGTTTTTAACCCTTTCTGCGCTGACGAAAACCATTTTACACTTAGGACATAGATACTTAGCCTGAAGCATATCGATGTTCTTGATGTAAAGCGCATGATTCTCGAACGATAAAATATCCATAGCTTCATACTCCTTGTCGATCTACGAATGCATTCTACATTTCCAGAAACTACATCCATCTTATATACGTTAATACCTAGTTGGAAGCAGTCTTCAACCTCATCGAGCTGTAGTAGGTCAATGGGCTTGAAACTCCTAAACAGGCTCAACGAATATTTAACTCCCTTGAAAGAACAGTAGCGCTTGAATGCCTCCTTCACCTGAGTCTGAATTCTTCGAGGATCCTTCTTAGGGCTCTGGAATGTAGCCAGGCGATACAGTGGAAGACGCACTTGTTGTTTGTCTTGGGAAAGTTGATCACATGCTTGTTTTCGCAAATAATCTTAGGGATGACAGCTTCGCTATCCCCGAGAGCATGGTCGCGATGGAAGATGAAAATCTTGAATGCAGTGATCGCCTTTAGCTTATACCCAGAGCTGGGATAGTTCAGGTTGTCAGCCAGCTCCATAGAACGGATTTCCGAAATCACCTTCTTTTGAATATCAGCCTTGCTATTGATAGCAATAGGATTATTGAATACATGAGTATTAGCGAGATTTGGGTAGAAGTAGCGAGTGTCGTCAGGATCGGTCTTGCTTACAAGTTCGTACCCGAGAGCAATATTATCTTAAACGCACTCGTTTGAGTCGAAAGGACGTTCTCGAGCTTGTTGTAGAAATCAGAAGGCTCAACACCCTCGTACAAATGTGATTCCATGTGATTGCCATTGTAAAAACGGTACTTAGGATCAGCCTTGTAGTCGGGCGACAAGTGTTTCTCAAGGGTTTCAATCGAAACATTGTACTGCTTAGCTACTAATCTCTTGTTGATTAGACGCGAAACGTTGCTAACATAAACCATCTTGCCCGTTCTACCACGCACCTTAACATGGTAGCTACTACCCCATTTGATAGGTTGGATATTTAATCTCTTTAATCCTTCGAGTTCGTATGCAAACATGTTGCCTATATATGCTTGGCTATATTATTCTCCGTAGATATGACTTTATAATTATTTGACCTTGTATCAGGATCGACTTTATATCTTATTTACAAAATATTCTGAAATTAATTAATTCAAATATTTGGTTTATACCTTTTTGGAGGTTTTAAGCCATTGTCATTGACTATATTGGGATTGACTTTTTATTTGAGAATTTTTTTTAATTAATTAATTAAGTTCGGTTTCATTATTAAGTTCGCTTTCAGATTCGCTAAGTTCGGTTTTGGGCTTACGCTTGCGAGCACGAATCTGCTCTCTATTCTTATCGTCGTAGCTCTTTTAGTATGACAAGCGAGCGTCGCGTGTGCGCTGATAGTAGCGCTTTTGTGCGGCCTTGATTCGCTCTTTGTTAGCAAGGTATTGTTCAGGTGAGTACGTCATCAGTAGTATATTATTAACTTTATATTTATCAGATTTAAAAAATAAATAATAAGGAGTATCCTAAGATCCAGAGGACGCGACCTTTCGCTCTCAGCTGGGCGAGAGGCTGCGTCGCCAAAATAGACAGCGGTTAGATCTCAGTGGTCGAGCGGCTATTAAACTACCCTAATATCGAAAAGGCGTTTCTAACGCTCTCAGGTGGTCGAGCGGTTGCGTTATCAAAATAGCACCTATCCCTAAAGAAGGTTCTAGGAATGTTCTAAGTGGTAAACTACGGTAATGAAAAAAACTGCCGGCGTAATGTTCTAAGTATTACTACTGATGTACGCCTCGGCCACCTCTTGAGAGGCACGTATGGGCGTCGTAGCGAACAGCACGCACAAGGTGAGCAACAGTGTCAAGCTGTGAGGAATCGTCATGGTGATACACAAAGGTGCTTCGTGTGGAGCGCCGCGAATTGCGTTATGATCAGCAGGATGAAGAGTTCTCTTTCGTGGTGCTGCATGCAGAATGCCGCAAATCTCATCGTTAGGTGGCCGGCCACCAGGTGGCGCGCAGTTTTCCAGACGCTTGGATACCTGTCAGCCGGCGGGCGAATAGATACCCCGAAAGAACAACGCAGTGTACATGAACGACGTTGTACATACTTCGTTCGCTCCATACTGGCTGTCGAACTCCGATTGCGGCCATGTTCGACTAGACACATACATGTACAGTAGTGACGTGTACTTAGCATTTTGGTGCCATCGGATCGGTGCCTATTGATATTGACGTTCGAATCGCACGGTGCGGCATCCACCAAGTTGATGGTCACCGTGACCCGTCACGGCATCACAGTCCGGCGTGACTTATGGCCAGAAAACGACCAGCATGATGGACTCGTTCGCGCAGTTTCGCCAGGCGCATGTTGAAGGCGGCGGAAGTTCAGCCAGCTTGATGATCACCTGCGGCGACGAGGATGTTGCAAGAGAATGTTGTGCGTTTACAACGCAAAAAGGATTCTGCGAGCGCAGTTTATTGCCGTCGCGCAGCTAACAGCCTCAGCGTATGAAAACCGAAGCTGCCGCGGTGGGTCTTTGGATAAATGAGATCGCCAAAAGTGATTGGATGGGTACAGCAAATTAGAATTGTTTGATGAGACCACTTTTTTGGTCTCATTCTAATCCGACTTTTAATTTAAGTACAGTAGCAACGTGATTACACACATGACTGATTTACTTTCCAGCAATTGTTTTGATGATCATTTTAAAGCGATTTGTAATTTATTTTTATTAGATTACCGATTAAACTGATTAAACCGTTTTGTATGGGTTTTGGGAGGCGCTTGTCATGAAGCTTTGTCTGAACCGACACAAGCAAAACAAAAGATACCGTGCACTCATTTCTTGGCTGCCGAGATAAAATAAAATGCCACTAGTACCTCGATACACATGGGAGGAGGACATCTCCAGTGTCGCGCTGGAGCTGCATCTACCCGGGACAGCACTGCGAAACACTGACATTTATGGTAGATCTGGTTCTTGAATCCTCTAGAGGTGTAGTTACTGAAATATTTGTTGTACTGCCAAATAGTGAGCGACCTCGTGGTTAAAGTCAATGCTGCACCGTACGTGCTGCTATTGGATCTACAGGATGTTGTGGACGATGCGTCTGCCGTTGCGAAGAGTATTACGGCGTCGAATCGGCTTCGAATCTCGTTGAAAAAGAAAGAGAATCGAATGTGGAAGGAGCTGATATTTCAAGGCTCCAAAGCGCTTCTCAGAGAGCGCCGGGATGCGTCCATGGAGCGGAAAAGAGTGAGTGAGACTGCATTGAGCGAGAAAAGGAAGGAGAAGAAGCACCAGGAGGAGAAAGAGACGTTGCGGGCGCAGATGGCTGTCGATGATACGAATCGCCAAATACTAACCGACCTGAAAGCAGAGGAGAAAGAACGTGAAGAGGTAAAAACGTGCTGCTTTATAAATTTGAAAACATTAACGGCTAACCGCTCGTTCGCTTTGTGTGCTGACAGCGAAGTTTGTACGAATCATTTCGTGATCTGCACGTTCAGAAAACGCAACGAACACAAGACCAGGGCGTCATTTCGAGTAGCAACCAGGATGACACTCACACTCCAAGCATAAAAAACCCTCGGAAGGATAAAGATCCGTGGTCAACCAGCTATAAAGCAAAGAAAAAGGTGACTTTTGCTGCGCCGCAAGAAAGTGACAGGGCCCTCGATTCAAGAGGCAACCAACAAGACCAAATCATCGAGTTGACAGACGACGGAAGCTTCGACATTTCAAGCGCTACTAAAACGAAAACTCAAGAGAATGAGCAGCTTGCTGCTACAGATAATCAACGTGAACTCTCTCAAGATGAGGCAATCGAAGAGCAGCACGAGGAGGTCGAACTACCGCCTCCACGACAGTGTGTACAGTCAGAAATCCGCTTCACGCCTCGAGTCTTCCCCACTCCTTCGCGAGAATCCAAGGCTGCGGAGGAGGAGGACTGGCTACTGAAGAACCGCAAGCACATCAACAAACACCAAGGCCTCAACCGCACATCGGAATACGACATCAGCGAAACTGACCGTACGTATCTGGTAATAACTTCACATGAAAGCCTTGAATTTAAATATCTTTTGTATAGCTATGTGGTTGAAGGCCAAGGGCGACGACTTTTTCCATTCAAAAGACTATCGAAGTGCCGCAAACGCATACGCTGAAGCCATCGCAGCAACATCCAACGACAAGACGGACCTGATCGCTACGTGTCTGTCCAATCGTGCAGCATGTTTGCTTCAACTGGGCGAGTTTGAGGTACTTTAACTTGCTATCAAGCTGTCTACGTTACAGTAGATCTAACCACCTGAGCCACGCTTACACTATAGGAGTGCATCAGCGACTGCTCTAAAGCTCTATCGTATCTACCCGACACGCGCGATAAGGACGAAGACTCAAGCGTGTTGAAGCATTATCGACTCAAACTTAAACTGTTTGTACGTCGTGGCACGGCGTACTGCCGTGTAGGTCAGTACTGTCAAGCCAAAGCAGACTACGGTGTCGCGTGCTCCATGGACACTCAGAACCCGCAGCTTCGAGACGACTTTATGGAGCTTGTCGCAATGGAAAAGGCCCATGAACTCAAACAGTCCGGCGACAGCATCTTCAGGGAAGGCAAAGACCTCTATAAAGCCATCCAGATGTACTCAGACTCGTTGCAGTTGAACCCCCTCTCCATTGCCTGCTTATCGAACCGAGCTGCGTGCTACCTGATGCAACATCGTGCCCAGAAGTGCGTTGAAGACTGCTCTCGCGCTCTAGAACTGCTGCAACAAGACACAAATTCCACGAGTAACTCGGGTCAAGAGCATGGCCTTGCGTTCTTCTCCTTTGGTCCTGCTGCTGGATCATCTCAACGCCGTGCGTGGGTCGTAAAAACGCTCGTTCGACGTGGTGCCGCCTACTTATCGCTTCAAGACTTAGATAAAGGTGCGTTCTTACTGCTATTTGGCGTGTTTCTAGTTCTAGTTTATTCATTTTTTACTGGTATTATACCATCGCAGCCGAACATGACTTCGCTGCAAGTGTCGAATTGGATCCGTCTAACGAAGCTCTCAAGGCGGATTTAGCGAAGGTGCAGAGCGAACGCAAACAGAACGAGGCGAAGCTACTGGCCCAATCAACTCGACTTCAAGCTTAGGGCGAGTATAGCTAAGCTTAGTGAAAAGAAAAGAATTGGTTTAGCATCTAAAGCAGCCCGATCGAGAGGTTTGGTAGAGCCACATCCAATGGTTTGGATGATCGACTGCACTGCCCAGCTTCTTCGTCGACTTCATGGCCTTCAGTCACGGATGCTAAGCGGTCGAGTTTCCACGCCGGTGTAACTGTTGACTGCGGTGACGGAGACGAACGTACGCCAGCCAGAGATGTGGTGACGACTTGAGCGCAGTACGCTAGAAGGCTACCGGCACTTCGCTTTCGTACTCTGCGTGGTGAAGCAGCGACGGAAGGCAATCCGTCGAGTACTACTTCCGTTCCACCTACAGGTTTGAGCAGGCTTCCGTCTGCTGGAGATGGCACGGAGTATCCGACGTAGTTGAAACTTTTGGCAGGTAAACTTTTAGCACGGTTTCGTCCGGGTGCCGGTGGGGGGACGGGATTTACGTTATCTACAAGAATATTGTATGAATCTGGCCATTGCAACGGCTCCTGGTTCAGTGAGAATTTGTTGGAAGCAGTCGGTGATTCATCGCACTCCGGGACGTTCGTAGCGAGTCTTGTTCCACTGGACCAAAGCGTGTATGGGGACTCTGTACGCGGCGTCACTCTCAATTCGAGATCGTGTGCCAAGGGTTTAGCCTTGTGGAGCGAAGAGCGTTCGCGTTGAGCTGCTCGCTGCACTTGACGCATCCAGTTCGAGACCCGACTCAAAAGTGTACGCACTTTGCGTGCATGTTCTGCTGCAGCTTTCTGTTCGTGTAATACAGTCTGCAATTGTGATCTCAAGCGCTGCTCGATCTGCGTGTGTGTTTCAATAGTTTGTTGTAGCTTTGTTTCCATCTGCTCCAAACGTCGGGTTAGAGTGGCGTTCTCGTTCCGTAAGTGCTGCAACTCGTTGCTGGTGTCAAGAGCTTCACACTTAGGCAGAGAGATCTTTTCATTCTTGTTGTCGTGGCATTCGCTATTGTCATCACTCAATCCATCCTCGTCCTGGTTGTTGTCTTCGTCCTCGTCTTGCCAGTTCGGTGCAGCCTTGGTCTTGCCAACGATTCCTTCCTTATTCACTGAGTTCAGCTTGTCTTGCCATGCCACATCTGATAAATTCACTATGAGAAGTGATGCCATCGTTGACGCAACAGCGTGACGGCCACTGCGTTCTACTATCACAATAGCAGACTTCTGAGCTCTTGCTGCAATTCGACAATGGGAGAATTCTCCGTCGCATTCCCAACGTAGTGATAAGAAGCCCCACCACGACATATCTACTCGTAATGCCGTTGATTGCAAAAACGCATTCTGTAGCAGCTCCCCTTAAGCCAACGCAACCAAAGGACCAGCTACCGCTAAGATCGAGAACGTGCCCGATCCAGTTCAATACGTTAAGCCTGGAAATAGGTCCCTTTACCAACGCCAATAATGTCAAACCAATTGTATGGAGCCCAGCACTTTTCGACTTTTCGACGCCTGAAATACTCAATTGGTGGTCGCGCCCCGTCCAACGTTACGTTGGAGCTGAAGCTGAAGTGTGCATTCCAATCGTCGCGTTGTAACACCGCTGGGAGATCACCAAGTCAGCTTACGCCAGGAGCTTACGCCAAGATGCCATCTTTACTTGCTGGAATTTCATTCGAAGCATTGAGCTACAAGTGGCTTGAATTTAAATACATATGCATGTAGCGCGCTCACACCGCAGCGTTCTCGCCGATTCGATGCTAAAAAACGTTACTCGTCAACTGTTTTTGACAGTCGCCTTTGCTTTTTCGAGTGTACAAATAAATTGCCGACATCGTCACTGTCCTGTCCTGCGCTGCAACGCAAGTAAAATAGATGGGCACCATGCAACCCGAGTATGCGAGCACTACAAACAGTGACAAACACTTGCTTGAAGCAGAGAGCGAGGGAGCAGGACGGAGGCAAATCGCCTTCACTGTCAGTCCGAACCGATCCTCCACGTAAGTCGCGCGACAGATGTTCAAAGTAAAAAGATGCCGTTACATTGTTATCGCTATACAAAGACCTATTATCTTCTATCATTGGTCCATTCACTGCAATAGCCTGTTCAATTCGATGAAATATCACCTTCTTCGGGTAAAAGCAGTATGATGTTCACGCAGAGATGCTACATGGCGGACCGGGAGCAATCGTCAAGACCTGCAGACCTGCTCGATTCCTAGCGCTCATCATTCGCTCATTTCGTTGCCCTTCTGAAACAGTTCGTCTTCATCTATTGAATCTATTGCAATGCCTCCAATGCTCAACAGCAGCTCCATTCACGCGCACATGTCGCCTCCGTCGTCTCCGCGTGTCCGCAAGCTCGACGTCGTGGACCTGAACGCAAACAGCCACGACCTGAGCCAACGCAACCTCGGCCACGTTATTCTCGACACGCTGCAGCAGCGCGTGACGATCGCATCGCTGCGCTCGCTCATCAGCTGCACTGGAATTGGCGAGAAGGAGCCGATTAACCTGCCGCCGCAGCACCGCATGCTGGCACGTATGAAAACGAACGCCACCTACTTTTTGACCAACTATCTGCTGCTCACGGTCGCCGTCTTCGCCTTCCTGCTGTAAGTTTTGCAATTGGAAATGGTCAAAATTTATATGTCTTGACTTGGTATTGATGCAGGATGTTCTTCCACCCGATTCAGCTGCTGGTGTGCATCGTCGTGGGGTACGGATGGCACGTGTTTCTCACCAAGAAGGAGACCCCGACCGACAAGTTTGAGGTCTTGGGTCGACGACTTAGTGAGCAGGATATTCTGCTCGCAGCAACAGGATGTGGGTTTGATTTGATGTCTGAATGTTTTTGTAACTTTTGATACATGTAAACTGATGGATTTGATGTTGTTGTATCTTCTGCAGCGACGATGGTGTTCCTGCTCTTCTTCGTGCTGCCTACCGTCATCTTCGCGCTCTCCGTCTCGTACGTTAAGCAATTATTGCTGTCTAGTGGATGAAATAATTGCCATCACTGACATTATTGCTGTCTTCATAGGTCACTGGCGAGCGCAGCCCACGCTCTGCTCCGAAACAACCGACTCAAAGATGATTCGTTCGATGCACGACAAAGCACAGCGACGTCACCAGAAGTCGAGGAGCTCGTTTAATTTCATGAAATGCGTTGGCACATTTCTCGTTTCCACAGTGTTTATTAATCCAAAATACGTTCATACACGTCCACTTTTGATTCACTCGATCCGCTTTTTGACTACGAACTTGACTGTGTCTCCTACTTCATTGTAGCCCATTTGTCGAGTGTGCATCAGAACTTTCGCCAGTACGGGGATTTTAAAGATCAAAAACGGGAACGAGACGAGTCCGTAAGCAGTTCGAACCCAGTAAAACAAAGCCTGACGTTGCCATGTCTCGAATGGTAGCCACAGCACTAGGCCAGCAAGGGCCATGATTACAATGAAAGACACCGTCTCGTAGCCGCAAAACTTCATCAGGTAACCTCCACGGTCCAGATGCACTTCGTTACCGAAGGCGTCGTGGAACACACGCCGTTCCCGCATCTCCATGGACTTTGTCCGGTACAGCGTTGCTTCTTGAGGACGAACCGTGTACGGTAGACGAAAGAAAGCCGCCCAGACGAGAACAATCTGGAGCACAAAGAAGCATACCGTTCCATCACTCAGGGCAGGACCGCCGCCACTCTGACAAGCCAGCATGGAGCCTTGTACCACACATTTCACGTACATGAAGATCCCAAGCATCATGTGCATGATCCCAAGCGTAATGAACTGCGCGGCTTTGAATCCCACGATGAACTGACATAATTGATGCTCGTTCGTCTTGTCCTTAATGATAAACAGGAAGATCCACCACAATTGACCCACCACGGGCAAAAGACCCACACTCGTGTATGCGATCCACCATGGGTCTTTGAATGATCTCCAGATCGTCTTGTCATGAGGGAACAAATGATGCAGAATATGTCCACGGACACGCCGAAAAGGCCCAAATCTTCGGTTCATGACTGGAACGACACCAGCGTCTCCGCCCCCGCTCAGTGGCACACTACCCCCTTCATTATTCTTCTCCTTATCCAATTTTTCCACCTTTCTCGTCGACGAATCTTGTCCAAACAGCTCCCGTGTCTTACGAAAAATTTCCATCTTAACGTCGGGCATAAATTGCTCAATACCAATGTCAATATTCGTCTAAATCACAGCAATAATGTCAGCACTAGTTCATATATCCACCCGTTTAAACGCAACACGAACCTTCAGATAACTCGGCATATCTGGGTCTTTCAGTGTATGTTTCAATCTCGCGGCCACAATATCCAACGCTCTCTCCAGTACTTTCCTAACCGTGCGGTGCATGGCCAACTGCACTTCGTCTTTCGTATCTTTGGCAATATGGTTCAGTCTCTTGCCTGTGGACACGATCATGGAGCTCGTACTGCCTACGATGTCGCTCCACGCTGTTGGCTGATGCTCCGCCGCATCTGCAGCTCTCTCCGCTGCATCTAACACCTGCTTCTCCGGGAAAATGTCCGGGAATACCCGTTTGTATTCCTGTGCGAAGAGCTGCACGTCCCTGACCACTAGCTCTGTGTTGATCTCCTGCTCTGCGTCCATAGAATCGATGCTGCTGATATTGATTCGTCTTTGCTGCTTTTTGTTGGTCAGATTGCGCCAGAAGCGCCGCATCTCCAGACGTTGTTGGGCCGACAACTGCGGCATGTTCTCCATGGCTTGGAAGAAGAGCTCTGTGCTCACAGGCCGCTCCGCTGACTCGAGCTCCTGGTCCTCCATCTCCTCACGCTCCTGTAGGAACGAGAACACGAACACGCCAGCCGACATGGCCACGGCCCCGTACAGCAGCCGCGCGCGCAGCAGCGACTCCAGCATCGCGTTTCGGTCTCGTAAGTGTATCGCTTCAACCACGTGATGTCATTCACAAAATATTTTTGTTCATCACATATATTTTACGTCTTGTACACAAAGTTAATTTTGGCTCATAATTGAAGAAGCATGGCTGAGTATGCCCAGGACGTTGCGGAGGTAGAGGATCTGGTGCTGCGAGCGACAGACGAGTGCCTTGCGGGCCCCGAATGGGCTTTGAATATCGCGCTTTGTGACTGTGCCAACGCACACCACGCTGTGTGTGACGATATCGTGCGTTCCCTGCAGCGTCGACTACAAAGTGGCAGCCCCAAAGTGGCGCTATTGGCATTGGTGCTGACGGAGACTGTAGTGAAGAACGGACCACCTGCGATCCACAGCCAAGTAGGCTCGAGAGTCTTTCTCAATGAGATAGCAGCGCTCTCGGACGGTAGTCTAGGTGTGGACGTACAGAACCAAGCGTTACTACTGATTCGCCAGTGGGCAGACGCTTTTAAGGGCAGCGAACTGCAGGCCTTCCAGGACGTGTATAGACAGCTCAAGATGCAGGGTGTGGCCTTTCCCGAGATCGAAAATGATGCTCCCATCTTCACACCACCGTCATCGGCCTCTGTTAAGGAGGAGAACTGTACAAGGCCTGCTGCTCCGGGACGACGCACAAGGGAGCAGCAGTTGGAGAAACTACACGCAGACTTGAAGGAGGTGCAGGAGAAGATTAAGTCACTGAGAGATCTCCATAACTGTGGACAGACTGGCGAGCAGCTGGAAGATGTATTGGACTTCTTACGGCAATGCCAGCCGAGGATGAACACACTCATCGAAGGAGGAATCATGGGCAAGATCGACGAACGCACACTTGAAGAATGTCTTAACGTATGTAACGGGAAGTTAATTGGGCGGCATGGTTGGCTAAGGGCTTTGAATGTTGTGTGGTGAACAGGTGAATGATATTTTAATGAAGACCCTGGAGGAGTGCAGCAAGACCAAGATGCAAGACATGATGACGTTCGATTCACCGCCACGTGTGAACCACACGACGGGGTTGTCGGTTGCTGTGGGAGAGCTGAGTTTGAACGGAGGAGGTAAGGTATCGGGCTCAGGGGACTGTGGCTCCAAGGGCAGTGGCTACTGCTCGCTCGACTCTCACAACGTTGGATGATGGTATGTGTTGTAGGGACTGTGTTGTGACCTCAACGGTGCGGATACTAAAAAATCTACGCTTCAGACTTTCACAGTTTTCTGAGCAAAACATCAAACACCAAAGTAGTGGCAGATACGACGCAAAAACAAAATGTTTCGGTTCAAAACCAAGAGAATCAAGGCTTTCAAGTTACACATTCAATTGATGGACATGTCTTTGGTTGTAGCCTTCGGTGCTCGCTTCATGATCCACTCTTTTTCCTGCTCAGTAGGTTCACGCGTTTTGGACGGGTCATCATAAGCCGATACTAGGCCAGTTGACGGCGTGTAAATACCGTTACCGGCGTCGAATGACCCGAGCGGTACCACACGTTGCACTCCGGTGTCGAAGTAATTGAGCTCGCCAGCCGGTAAGATGCCTCTAGGCGATACTGACTCCGAGTAGTATTGTCGATTGGCGTCTGTGCAGTATGTCCAGCCTGTTGGCGCGTATTCTAACCCATCCGAGAAGGTGAAGGTGCCTTCAATTTGCTGCAACATGTAGGAAAAGATCAGCCTGTACGATAGAATTCTAGCAAACCATTTAGCTTCGTCCTTACCTTGCCACAGGCCCATTCTCCTTCCAGCTTTCCTTCCGGGAAGAACAGTGTTCCATGACCGTGAAACTCGCCATTCTGGAACTCTCCTTCGTATCGGTTGCCGTCAGGAAGGTTCAGCACGCCTTTGCCGTGATACCGTCCAAACTCCATGCTGCCCTCGTACTGAACAAATAACACTTTAATCAATAGACGGAGGCCAGTTGCTGGGGGTTCCTTAGTACCTTGGATTGACTGTACTCCATGACTGAAGGTGGCTCGACGATAAAGGGGGCAATGATCGGAACGGAGAGTCAACATATTTCTTTTGAGGATACGAGCAAGGTTACCTAACTTTAGATTTTCTTAATTTGTTCGCTATTTTTATTACTTGAGAACGATTTTTTAAGTGTTTTTCTTAGCGGAGACATTTGGAAAAAAAATTTAGTAAGCGAACTAAGAAAATGATCAGGTCCAGAATCTTCGCAGCGCACAGCACTCAGGATATCAGCGATTTTACGGTTCTTGTTCGAAACCAATCGGCTCGTTGCATCTTCAAGGCTGGTAAAAGCTCGATTCTTTCTTACTGCAATGATTTTCTTTGCATACGCGTCACCCACGCCTTCAATGCGACGTAGCTCATGGAACGAAGCTGTGTTAACGTTCGGTGGCTCTAGAAAACTTCGAAATGCTCGACTTGCAAAGGGTCCAAAATATTGATCAAACTCTTTAATCGACACGACTCCGCATCGTGCCGGAAGAGCAATTTCGGCTGATTGAGCTGGCACAATGAGTAGGAACACATCCGCGTTTTCATTCACAGCCCTTGTTCGCAATTTGGTGTGCGTGATTTCGTTTATCGTTTCTTCCGTTTCCAGCAATTTGCACTGAATGACTTCGTTGCATTGGACTTGCTGACTGTCAACCCTCAACTGGACTCGCATATACAAATTACACCCGTTGATAACGATAGAATTCATCCCACCGTCTTCAGGAATTGTAAGAAACGCAGAACCTTCGGAGTTGGACTTCGCATCCTGCTGATGTATAGTCTCCACAACTGTGCGTGAAGTCGACTCGTTTATCAGAATGCCATCGATAGATCCAAAACGGGCGCCAGCATGAAATGTTGATAAATTCAATGGAGTTTCATGAAAGACAATTGATTTCACTCGACGGTAAAACGCCACGAAGTGCTCAAACCGCTGCCAGGCCAACACGGAGCGTGTAATGTGGTCATCGAAGTTATAATCTTCGCCAACCTTCCTCGGAAGCTTTCGCATCACCACCACCAGGAGGATGAAAGCGCACTCCAATCGCTTTTCAATAGTCCATCGAAATAACCCGAAACTTCGAAGTTGATCCACTGTCAAATTGGAGCGACCAATGCGTTCCAACACGCCAAAACAGCGGCGCGAAAGGATCGCGGCCAATCCTTTTGACAGTTGGTGGGATCGTCGAACAAAGGAGAATCGAATACCTCGCCGTATCGGCATTGCAACGCTTCATGTACCTTGTCAACAAGGTAGGCTGGGTCGATCTCCTGCAACGCACTCTTGTGATCATCCAGCACTTGTTTTAGTGCCTCCAGCGCTCGACCGTGCCCACCCATATCATCTACCAACTGCTTCTCTATCCTTGTGCTTGGTGCCAGAATTTCGTGGCCGCGTAACGAAGGTGGAAGCAGAAATACGCACTTCTGGGAGGAATCTGCAAGGGCTTGACGAATTGGGCCATAAACTGTTGCCGAACGCAAACAGCGAACGCGGTGGATGAATTCAGGAAGCTGCAAATGGAAGTCATTACGCGATAGAAATCGCATTTCTTAGAGTCATTGCACTCAAGCTTCTGGAGACCATCAACGCACAAGATCACCGTCATATCCCTGATGTTGTCAATCATCTCCAGTTCGGCCAGTAATTCAACCACAACATCCATACGAAGATGAAGTGATGGACACGATTCCTTTAGTCGGTCAACAAATGTTCTCCACTGCATTCTTCCTTTCGAGAGTTGGTACAACATCCGATAGCTGATGTCATATTCAGGATCCTTGTCGTCAATCAGCTCTCCAGTCGCGGAAGTACCGTTTTCGAAAGTCACACAAGGCGTATACGCGTTCTGCATTCTCTTCTTGAGTTCTTGATTCGACGATAGTTCGGCAGCTTCGCACAGCAAACACTTCATTTCGTCCAGCATGCGTGACTTCCCCGTGCCTGGACCACTCACCACTAGATTGAGAGCGTGGTTCTGCTTGTCCTGATTGTGACCTTGCCAGGCTTTAAAATGCTGAAGTAGCGGCTTCGTAAGAGTAGTCACAAGCTCTGATCCTCCTTGGTACGGCCACTTATGTCCAGCGCTCTCACATAGCAGTCTTGGTTCCTTCCATTCTAGACTATTCAATAGGTTTCTCCGTTGCTCTGCCGTTAGCACACCAGCGGCAGCAGCATGCTGGCCCAGCCATTCCACGATGATTGCATTCTTCTTCGATCCACCGAGCGTCCCAATGGGGAAGTCTTCTTCCAGCTTCTGCCTCGTGCCGTTTGTGTTCGCTTAGACTGTGAGATTAGATTCGATGGCAGTTGCAGGGAGAGCACTGGAGATCACTTTAAACACTTCCTTTCGAAAACCAGCCACACATGCATTGTCCAGTACGCTCACATAGTTTGCTGAGGCCACCACTTTTCCTTCTCCATTCATGAGCAGAAACCACGCTGCGCGAACAATTTTCCCTCAGCAACTTCGAGAATGACAGCCATTGTCGATCGGGTCCTGGAAGATTGATGGGTTGGGTCTAAGTGGTCACCACTGTTTGAAAACGTAATGTACAGTTAGCTAACTAAGCTAACCGTTCATCAAAGCAACAGACCTACTCGTGAAGCCATGAACTTCCCAGTGGCACCATCGTGTACGAGCAAATTCTCGCACCTGGACACGGACCAAAATGCCAACGATCTCGTGTACCAGGATCTACTGGAGCACCTCGACAAATACGCTGGTGTGGGGTACTGCACTAAAGAGGGTCGACACGAAAGAGGTTGATACGTTGTGTAGGTGATCAAGCGTTGAGGACGAGGAGCATCGCTTCCTGCTCCATCTGATTAATTACTGTTGTCTTGTAAACATGTTGAAGTGGTTCTTGTGGATTTGTAAGCCTTTTACAGTACATGTAGGAAACAGCTTTGAAATCTAGGAACACTCAGATATTTTGGTATTGTTTGTATTTTCTGTTTGTTCCTACTATACTATATGTGTTTTTCTGTGTGATCCTTCAGCTTCTCCTAATGCGAAGCCTCGGAGCTAAAATTGGTCTCTTACTAAATAACAAAGCGAGTGGCAGTGAAGTTCCAGCACTATGCTGGGTTGGGTGCTCTCTCTTACTTCTTGAGTTCAAATGGGAGGCAAGAGGTTAAGGTGGCAGAGTCGTCGATGAACTGCTTACCATCCAACAGTCATCGAGCCGACATCTTCATCCGAGTCTTCTTCCTGGTCCATAAGGCTCAAGGCCTCACGGAACACCTCGACAGCCTTGTCGTGCTCGCCCTTGGAATGCAAAATCTTACCCAACATGGACAGTGACGCGTAGTTCTTAGGGGTGAGCGCCAACGCACGTCGGATAGCAATCTCCGCATCATAAAACTCGCCAGCGCCGTGAAGAGCACGAGCCAGGTTGATCCACACATCCACGTCTTTGCGGTTAGCCTCCACGGACTTACGAAACTCCACGACAGCGCTGCTGTACTCTCCACGGTCCAAGAAAACTTGACCCAAGTAGTTGCACGTCTCAGCCACATTCACTTCCTTGTCCTCGATCAGCTCCATCTTCTTTTCAATCTCCACTGTGACCTGACGGTGTTTGCCCTGCATGAAACTCTTGGTGAAGTCTGGCGCCTTATTGCTATTGTTCTGGTTCTCGTCTTCATCATCGTCGAACGAGATGCGGTTAATATCAATGATCCGGTTGTTACGAAGCTCCGCCACGTTCGCGTCCACTGCGTTGCGTTCCTTCTTGGCTTCCGCAGCCAATCGAGTGGCGTCTTCCAGCTTCTTTTCAATACGAGACTTAGCCATTGTAAGCTCCTGTACATGAGACTCCAACTCACGGACTTGTTCCTGCATATCCTGATACTTCTCCGTTGAATCTACATCTGTCCAGGCTCGAGGACGGCCACGCGAGTCGTCCTCGAACGGCAGGTTCGTTGTTAGTGTAGGATCACGCTCATTGTTGATATCTGTAGAGCTGCTGCCATCCAGAGTGACACGGCGCGGTGTGTGTGTCGTCTGGAAGTATTTGTCGGCATCTGACGGGCTCTGGAACGCCGAGTCCCGGCTGCTAGAAGAAGTGGTAGTCATTGATACTGTGCTGTTGACGGAGCGTAGCGGTGGTCGACCAGTTTTGCCTGGGAGCGGCGTGGACTCCTGTCGCGCCATATTGGGCTCCATAGGCGGCAAGCCGCTGTGTCGGCCGTGGCCGTACATGTTGACTACAGCTGAGGGCGCTCCATTCTCGCGGAGATCGTCGTAGCACAGAATGCACACGCGTTGTGGCGTCTTAAGTCCCAAGTGATGAAGAGGGAGTCGCTTGTTCGAGTGTGTACTGCACACAGACTCACCGCACGAGCGACAGTGATGACGTGTCTTGAAGTAGCTGAATTTGAGTTGACAAATGTTGCAGCGTTTGTCCAGTCGCCAACGCGGGGGCAGCGGCACGCCCGCCAGGCCGTCGGGTAGACGTAGCGCGTTTACTGCAGTTCTGCTACTGGCCCATTCGTCGTCCAATGCGACGCCCCCACGGCCACTACCCAGCGCTGTTGGCAGGCTCCTGAAGCTGCTGACACTGGAGGTATCGTCCGCCGGGAGGGGGAAGCCCCCCGGCTGGTTCAAAAAGGCCTGGAATCTCGCGCTCGGACGGTCGGGAGCTTTGCCCGCCGCGCGGAGCTGTTGCTCCATGTCTACGAGGAAACTGACCTTGTCATCTGTAAGCTGATAGGCTCTAGCGAGCTCAGCGGGGGTCTCGCCCGTCGGGGTCTCTTCAAACAGACACGCGGCGACGTCCGGCGCGGCCTGTACGAGCGCACGCAGCACCTCGAGCTTGGTGGCGGCCTTGACGGCGATGTGGAGCGGCAAGAGGCCTCCCTTGTTCTTGTGGCTTAAAGCAGACGGGGCCACGTCCACGAGCTTCTTGACGACGCGCAGCGGCACGTGCGTGTCCGTGCAGGCCCAGTGCAATGGCATCATGCCAAAGTCGTCCATGTCGTCGGCGCGCTCGGGTTGCGCCGTGACAAGGCGGTCCAGCGCGCTCCATTCGCTGGACTCGGCCAGCTCCAGCGCCGTCTTGGCATCGCTGGGGGCCTTCGGCTTCATTGGCTGTCGTGCGGTTCCTCTGGTGTTGTGATTCTCAACGAAAAAGTGGCACGTACGCACGGGGTACGAGGTGTTTTCGGTTGTGAGACCGTCACTGGAGTTGCCGCGAGCCTCTCGAGGGAGAGGAGAGTGAGGGTAGGTCTTTTAGTGAGGAGTGATTGTTAGCGGCTGCGTCCGTCCCGTCTGCACCAAGCTTAAAACCGGAATCGCCTTCTTTTTTGGAGATTCTGCGTAGGGATAACCTCAAAATAAGGCAAGGCATTTTTCACGTTCTGCCAGTTGGCTCGGTAACTCGGCCGTGACTCCAGCTGCTTGTGCTGTCCCAAGTGGAAAATCTCGTGAGGCTGGCACTGCAGTCCTTTCATGTGATGACGCAGTCCGAAGTGTTTAGTGGGAAACAGAACAAGAACTTCTCTTTTGCGAAGTTTTTTTTTCGCCGTTTAGAAAGGGGCACATCAAGTCGGAGATTTGCAAAGCGCGTCCGAGCTATTTGACTGTGGCGTGCTGAGTGCCGGTGTGGTGAATCCACTTGGACTGTATTCTCCAAGTTGGAGAATACGGATGGGATGGCGAACGGCAAATTGCTTTTTCTTCGAATTGATTGAGCTCAAAGCGATTAAAATGCCAGCGATCGAAGCACAGTCCGCGGATCTGTTGGTGCGTACGCGTACGTGGAGCGCAAAGATGCCGCTGGCTCGCGCTCTTTTCTGCCTTTTGCCCAAGCAACAGCAGCATGGAGCGGCACTGCATCTTGCCACTTCTCAGCAAAAAAAAAGATGCCAAAGTGCTTCAACTTGGTTTCCGCGAATGCATAAAAAAAAGATTATGTAGCCACGCGTGATTGCACCGAAAGAAGAAGAGGCAACCACTGCCTTATGACGAGTGAGCGTGCATTGCCACCAAAAGGAGAAGCATTGGAACGGCGAAGAGTATCGCTTGAATGGTGAACCCAGAAGAAATGCCGCCGTGCCTGCTACAGCCCGGGGCGCGCGGCCTCCACCCACCACGCCACGAGGCACGTCAGCAGCAAGAGCGAAGCAGACCGCGGTGTGGTGAGATCCCACGCGCGAGATGAGAGCGGTCTAATGACGCGCACGCCATCTACGAGGTCTCCCATGGTTATCAAACAATTCGGAAGCGATGTTGATCGTTACGCATGGCTAACGTCGACATTCTAAGTAGCGTCAACTATGCCAAGCATGCAAGCTGTATATACACCGCGGCGTCGAGCGAGAACGTTCTTAGAGCGCATTAGCAACGAATGGTTTCCGTAGAAGCCACGCTGGCCCCACGCAGCCAGCAGTCCAGCGCTGAGCTCCGACGCCATCGAGATCAGCAGCTCCACTCTGGGGGCGGAGCTGCACTCCAGTGGCAGGCTCAGATGGAACCGTCCGCCAGGCTTCCGCCGACGTTCTACTCCATCTCCTTGACAACGACCTTTTCTCTGATGTTGGTGTGAGGCACAGCGCCCTCCTTGGCGTGGGCTCGGCGATTGGCCATCTTCTTCTTCTCGCGAGCATTGGCTTCGCGTTTGGCCTTGGCTGCCTTCTTGATGGCCTTCGGTACGTGTCGGTGCCTGCAGTTTTGTTCAACGATTTCGTTTAACAACATCAGAAGACACAAACACGCCATTCGTTAGTGGGACCAAGCTCCGATAAATACCCGCCCATCCCCATTTGCGTGAGCAACAAGCTACGGCAACAAGGGCAACTGCAACAATACCAGCAAAAAACAACAGCAACGTACTTGGAGATTCGACTGATTTCGCGCAGGTGTTGGTAGCGCTCCTTGAGCGACTCATTGTACTCCATCTTGCGGCGCTCCCGTGGGTTAACCTGCACGAAAGATAGAAAAGGGAAACCGTAGAACGTAGCGCCACGTCAGAAACTTCAACGCTGCAAAAACATGAAGGACCGCGTAACGGTCGGGAAGCAAAAGGCTCCACACGATTTGCCGTACCTTGGAGAGCTTCTTGGAGGCCTCAGCCTTCCAGATGCGGATGTTTGTATCATCACTGCCGGAAAGCACAAAGTTCGAGTCGGCACTAAACTTGACAGAGAAAATCCTGGCAAATGGCAAAAACGGCAACATTCAATGAGAATTCATCGACGCAATTGTCAAGTCAAATACAGCAGCGACGGTTTGCGCTACGCTGGTGAGAAACGGCTTGCCACTCGTAGGGAGTTGCACGCGCATGGCTCACCGCCGCGACTAGTAATTGCAAAAAAGGTAAAGAAGACGTACCTCTGCATTCGCTGTGTGTGGTAGACTTCGCGGCTTTTAGCCGAGCGCACGTTGAAGATGCGGATCGTGCGGTCATACGAGCCCGATACGAACTCCCGACCCGTCGGAGAGTACGCCACGTCCATTCTGCAGCAGCACGACACTCGTTAGACACCAAAATCCACTTGACTAGTGGCAACCTGACTCAAAATGACGCACACTGCCGAGACGTGGTCCTTGTGCACCATCATCGCACGGTTCATCTTGCGCATGTCGAAAGTGTACAAGTTGTGATCCTCGTTGGCCTACGTTTACCCCACCAAAATGACAGCCAGTATAGTAGTAACTTAGCACCTTCAGAAGAGCCTGAAGTGGCAAAAAGTGGAGCCATCGAGTGCAAAAAGAGACTTACGACTGTGAAGTTCATGGGCTCCATAGGGTTCCATGCCAGCGCGTTGGACCGCATTTCCATGACGACTTTCCGCATCGAGGACGACACGCGAATGTCGTATAGCGTGATGTTGCGATCGGAGCCTGTGGATGCCAGCAGCGACGCCTCTGCCGGGTTGAAATGCACCGAGTTGATCGAGTCTGCACCCCACGCGAACTCGTGCGTCGGCGTCGAGCGTGACGGATCCCACACCTGCACCTTGGATCCGCACGTGGCGAACATGTTCTGAGACCAGTGATGGTCAATGCCACTGCAATAACAGAAAACACAAAAAATCACACGCACGTCATAATCTCAATACTTGAGCCATTCGAATCCCTCGCACAGCACGTACAGGAATGGTTCCTTGGACGTAAAGGTGGCCAGCGCAGTGGGGACGTCTTCGTCCTCTTCCTTCACGCGCAGCGCCCACTGCTTCACCGTCTTGTCCTCACTGCACGAGTAAAAGGTGTTGCCGTCGGGAGTCACCGCCAGGCCGCGCACGAAGCCGCGGTGGCCGAACACGTTCCAAACGCACTTACGGCGTGGTAGATCCCACACGCGCACTTCGCCGTCAGCTGCGCCACTAACAAACGCTACTAGGCTCTTGGGGTTTGTTGCCAATGCCGTCACACCATCACAGTGGCCGTCGAGAGCTCCAACAAACGGCTTGGCGAAAAGTCTCTCGAGTTTCACGGCGTTCAACGCTCGCGTGTACTCACGCGGCCGCTCAAACGGATGCAGCGCCGGGTCAAAGTTGCGGAAGACCTTGAGCTTATCGGATTGCACCTCTTGTGTGTAGTCCTTCTCCACGCGGGATATCGTCTTGACCTTCATGGTAAGCAGCGCAGCAGAGCAGGAAGAGATGTCTACTTTAGCTTCACTGGATGGCGATGAATTCTAAACGAAGGTCGATGATTGGGTGAAAATAAAATCGCTGATAATAATCTTGAATCAGTACTTTATTTCATGTGAAACTACAATTTCATCAATACTTTTTTTGCTCAAATTTAAAATTGCCAAACCTAATGTTTCAAAGCTTAAACTTCTCGTTCAGCGTGTCTTCGCTGAGTTTCCACAGTCGATTGGCGTCTTCCAGGGAGTGGCTTGACTTGGCACCAGCCTCGAGAACAGGATAACCTCGCGTATGCAGGAACCCATTGGGGCCGTAATACTCGCCCCCCTTAACGTTCTTCATTGTCGCAGCGTACAGAATGGGGAGCACGCCCATTTGCGGTGTCATGAAAGGTAACAGGGATACGAGCCATACAAAGATCTCGGTCAGCCAGCTCGGGAATGTGCTGCGGTAGTAGCGGTTCCAGATGTCGGTATGAGTCAATCCCGGGTGAGCCGCCACAGCCACCACGTTCTCCACCTGTGCGGACTGAATGCGACGCTGTAGCTCATAGGTGAAGAGCAAGTTGGCCATCTTGGTCGCCATGTAGTCGCGAAGACTGCCGCGCGTGAGGCGCAGCGTCGAGAAGTCCAAGAACATTCAGGCGAAATAGTGCGCGAGGCTGCTAACGTTGACCACGCGGGCTTGGAGCTTAGAGCGGCGAAGTAAATTTAACAGTAACCTCGTCAGGTAGAAGTGCCCCAAATGGTTGATAGCAAAGTGAGCTTCCAGGCCTCCTGGTGTCTGGCGTTCAGCGGGAACGGACACACCGGCGTTGTTGATCAGCAGGTCAAGGCGGTCGAACTTCTCGTGGAACGCACGCGCGAAATCGCGAACGCTGGCTGGGTCTCCGATGTCCACCAGCATAAACTCCACGGAGCCGACGTTGTTGGCCGGCAGCTTGGCCAGTTCTTGACGGATCAGGTCCTCGGCGCGTCGACCACGGCCTTCGTTACGGCACGCGAGAATCACATGCGCTCCATGCGCTGCCAACGCCTCTGCCGCTGCAAAGCCGATGCCTGAGTTGGCTCCGGTGACGATCGCGAGCTTGTCCTTCTGGGACGGCATCGTTGAGCCATCCCAGTTCCTCTCGGAGCTGGCGACGGCACCCATGCTGCAGTAGTCAAAACTGCGTCTGAAGCAAAGCTTACTTTAGACTTTAGAGAGATTTGCTCATCGGCCCAGACATGTCTTTGCAAAATAGGTCAGCGAAGCTACAAGTAAGGCAGAAACACTGCGAGCCGCAACGTGTTCCGACGAGTGCCTGTATGCGATGTTGAAGTCCTCAATCAAGAGGCATACGTCAACGACGAACAAGAATGCCATAAACACAGCAGCCTGCATGCAAGTGATTGAATCGATATCGACTTCGCTTCCTTACTACACGTCGAACTTAGCGTCAAGCAGGTCCTCACTGAGCGTCCAGAGCTTATTGGCGTTGTCTCGCGAGTGGCTGGCAGGGTGCGATGTATCCATTGCTGGGTAGCCTCTCAAGGTCATGAACCCGTCCGGTGCGCACCACCACCGACAAGACATTATCAATGCCAGCATGTTGCAGCCGACGTTGCAGTTCGTACGTGAACAACACATTTGCCATTTTGGACTCGGCGTAGTCACCCATGCTGTTGCCCGGAGTGTGTCCCATCGTGGCAAAGTCCAACTTGGCAGCGTGATGCAGACCACTCGAAACATTGACCACTCGAGCCTCGGTCTTGTTCCGGCGTAGCATATCCCACAACAAACTCGTCAAGAAGAAGTGACCGAGATGATTAATGGCAAACGTGCATTCCAAGCCCTTGGAGTTGTGTCGCACCGGTGGACAAGCGACTCCAGCGCTGTTGATGAGCAGGTCGAGATGGTCGAATTTGGCTCGAAAAGCGCGTACAAACTCGCGGATGCTGTTAACCTCGGCCAAGTCCAGCAGCATGAACTCCACTCCACCGCCTTCGTCACCGGCTTCTTGGTACAGAACCTGACGGATCGATTCCTCTGCTTGGCGACTACGAACTTCGCTCCGACAGGCGAGCACCACGTGAGCTCCATGCAGCGCCAACGCTTTAGCCGCTTCGAAGCCGATGCCGCAGTTGGCACCTGTTACGATAGCCACCTTGTCCTTCTGCGAGGGCATAGTACTGCCATCCCAGCGACGAGCCGAGGATCCGACGCCCATGTCTGAAAGATTGTGCGACGGATACCCTATGGGAATCGATACAAACTGTACGAATTTTACAGAGGCCGAACTAGTCAAAGTGTCTTCCAATTCATCTCATATACGCACGTAGCACTTCTAGCGCCTACAGCTTTCTTACTTTTCGACTCTTGTGGGTTTATTCAGCACACTAAAGCTTGGGATAAATGCTTCACCTCGGCTCGGTTCAACACGAGCTGCACGGACTGCGACGAGGTCGAGGGATTATTCCCGAGCTTCACACGTCCTAGTAGAACTGGGGGTCTCTCCATCTCCGGTGGTTGCCAGCCGAACACGCTCTCACCACGCGTGATGGCGTTCGTGACGTCCTGTCCCCAGCCATCCTCTTGCATGGCAGCTCCAACGCGTTCACGAAGAGCGTTCAGCTCTCTCTGCGCACGCGACTCCTGCAGCTTCTCGGTCATGAGTTGAGCGTGTGCAGACGACCCCGTCGACGAAGCAGCACGCTTGAGATCCACCAACCGAGGCATCGACAGTTGAGCTTTGACTTGTCTCGAGAACGTGGCCACGTCCTTGAGCGATTTCGCCAATCGATCCGAAGGTTTCGGCGATGAATTGCGCGTATTCAAGCCAGCATTCGACCCAAGGAGCTTCTCCAATCGCTCCTTTGCGAGTGTAGAACGCACCGTATGCAGCTCCGTGTGCAGTTGATGGAAGGCGCGACGGAATGCGTCGGCGTCTGCTGCGCTCACAGCCGATCCCTTGGCCCCGGTACCGGTATTCCCACTCTTGACACTGCTACCAGCGTCACTCGTACGCTTCAACTGCTTGCGGAGATCCCGATTCAGCGAGTTGAGCAGCGTCTTCTCCTTGTTGGACTCGTCCAGCGCCACGTCGAATTGTTCCCGCTCCTTGGCAAGCTGCGCCTCCAGCTGCGTCTTCTCACTCGTCATGGCTGCCACACTCTCCGTCAACTGCAGCACTTGGCTCTCCAATTTCTGAGCGACCACGCGGTGTTGGCTGTCGGCGCGCTCAAACTCGCGGATACGCTGATGCAAGGCGTTGCACAGCTCCGTCATCTCCGCCAGGTTACTACGCAGCGTCGAGGCGTCCACCAGCTCCTGGTGGATGGCCTGAGCACGGATACGCCACTGCGGACGGCCATTGGCTCCGTCATGGTTCTCACTGCGCGTACGAGGCGCCACAGCGTCGGTGAAGGCCCCACGACACACCAACTTGTACAGCAACGCGACCTTCTCCTTGAACGCCACGGCGTGGTCGTACACGGCCTGCTGCGTGAACTGCACCAGCTCTTCTGTCGCTTTCGTGTGCTCCAGAAGACCATCATGAGCGAGCTGTGACTGCAGCGCAGTCGACAGCGACTGAGCCTCTGCTGCATAACTCTGGATAGACGCAACAACCTCACCACCGGCAGCCACCAGACCGTCCAGGTCGTCGTCCGAAGCAGCCATATCGATCTCAGCGCGACGGTAAACCAGCTGAGCCACATTCAGCACCGAGAGCAGCTCTCCCAGACATTTATCCAGCACTGGGATCAGCTCTGCACGCAACGCAGCAGTCTGGTCATCATCGGGCATCTCTGAACTTGTGATAAAGCTCTTCGTAGTCCGTAGGAACGTCACCATCGACGAAATGGAGAACGCCAGCTTGGCTACATTCTTTCTCGTCCTCAGCTTGACCACAGCGGAGCGAGCACCGAACCCTTCAGCACCTGACGCCAACGAGACTTGAGCGATTCGCCCAGCGTGCCACTCCTCCGACGTCTGGACCAGACGGTCATACAACGACGCAACGTCTCCACGAGGGCCATTGAGCAGAGCTCCCTCCGAGAACGCCGACAACGCCAAATCCAATACGCTCTCCAACGCTGCTGTCTGGGAAGTGTCGAGTGCTGAGCAGCCCTGCGTAAACTCGTCCTCTGTAGTTAAGTGGCACTCAAGCATGAAGAGATCCTCCTTGGCTTGACACGAGACTGCCGCTAGTTTGTCGCCCAAGACCAACTGCTTCACACTCAGGCCTTGAATGGATGCGCCTTCGTCCTTCTCGTCTTCCGTCTGGCCACTGGCAATCTGCTGTTGGGCAACCGAGTCCAGGTCCTTCTTCAAGTGCTGCACCAAGATGTCCGACTTACCGGCGATGCGTCCCAGTGTCAATCGGACGCGAAGAACCTTCTGGTCAGTCTCGGAGAAGATCGAGTTGGGCACCACAGCACGTAAGAACGAGTTCTCCAGCCTCGCCTGCTCCGAGATAATCCTCTGTCTCGCAGCCTCCGTCTCGTGTTCGCGTGCAGCAGCGACCAACGCACGCAGTCCCATTGTTTGGTTCAGCGCCAGGTGTGCCGTGTCCTTCAGAGACTCCACGGCCCCGCTCTCTGCTCGAAGTTTCGCCTTCAATTGGGCAATTTCTTCACGGTGACTGTGCGCCAGGTCGCGGAACCGGGCGATCGTGCGCTCCTTGTCTTCCAGAACAGTCTTCTGGTCCAACGCCGCCTGCTTCAATTCCTGCAGCGTCGCACGTTGCGAGTCGATCTCATCGCGCAGCTCCGCTTCATACTCAGTGTGCTGATGTTCCATTTCCTGATCCACCTCACGCAACGACTCGAGTGACTGCACTGTGGTCTCCAGCTCTGCCAGTTTCTCACCAAGATTCAGATTCTTCTCTGTAAGATCTTCCACCATCGACTCGTACGCGTTCGCAACGTCCAGCATCTCCTTTAGTTCCTCCGCCTCGATCTCCAGCTTGTTCTTCTTCGTGCTCTACACGTACACAGATGTCAGTAACTAACTCCAACATAACCTCCCAGCAAGTATTACGTACCAGTTCTTCCACCTCTTCTCTCAGCGACACAAGCTCAGCGTTCTCACGTTGAGCCTGACGCAGCTTCTTGCTCAGCTCCGCCTTCTCCTCGGACGCACGTTCATGCAGCATCTTGACAGCCGCTCGGAGCTTGTTGTTCTCGTCTGCCAAGTCTCCTCCGCTTGAGGATCCCTCCGAATACTCAGGTCCTGTAGTCGCTGACAGCGCCATGGCAGCCTTGAGCTTCTCCACTTCTTGTAGAAGTTCCTCTGCATGCTCCTCCGCGATCTCTTTGTCCATCTCCACCGTCTCCTTCTCCAACGTCATCATCTCGATCATATCCTGAAGCTCAGCGACCTGTTTCTCCAACGCCTCCACTTTACGAGCACCGGAGCTCGACTTGGCCACGGCCATCGCCACTTCTTCGGCCTTCTTCTGCTCCGCTGCTGTGAACGCCGCAATGCGCGTCTTCTGCTGCGCCACTTCTGCCTCTAGCGCCTTGATTTCAGAAGCCTGGGTAGCGTTCTCCAATCGCAGCTCGTCCAGCTGCTCCTCGTGTTCCCCTTGGAGCTCTGTGATGTGATCTTCCAGCTCTGCACGCACCGAGCGCACATGCTCCTCTGCTTCTTCTCGGATGCTCTCAATCTGTTGCGCTAGCTCTTCCTGGGGCGACAAGCTGGGCGCTTCCTCGTCCACGTCCATCTTCTCGTCTCCATCAGCGTCTACCTGCGCCTGCTCCTCCATCTTCTCGCTCTGTTCCTGTCCCTGTTCCTCCAGCAGCTTAATCTTTTCGCTATTAGCGGTCGCTGCCTCCTTCATGACAGCTACGCTTTGTCTCAGCTGTTCTACGTGTCGGTTCTTCTGCTCCAGCTCCTCCTCCAGCTTGGAAATCCTCGCTCTCGCCTCTGTCAACTGGTCGTCCGAACTACTTGACGTAGCGCCGCCCACAGATGGCCGTCTGTCCAGTGAGAGCCTTGGTCTGGCTGCGGACGCTGCGGGGATACTAGATCTGCTGCTAGGCGTGATCATTGACGCCCGCGTCTTGGGTGCCGAGAGTCTGGAGCTCGCTGAGGCGCTAGAGCCCGAGCTGGGCGGCACTGAGGGTGCTAATGATGCTCCGATGCCCGACGAGCGACTGGTACCCACGCCTGAGAGACGTCGACTTAGTGACGCCTTGGCAGTGGAAGACGCTGAGGATAAAACAGCCCGAACCATCGACTTCTTAACGAACAGACCATGGTTGGGCGCGCATGTGAAGTAGACGCGGCCGTTGAGCTCGCCGTTGTTCTTTCCCTCGGGTCGCTCCAGCTCGATACCAACCCACTCACCGCTGGCAAAGTCTGTCTCGCCGACGAAGCGCACGACGCCGGTCTTGCCCGCGCCGAACGCCACGCGGGCGCCTATCTCCAGATCCATCAGGGAGGATACAAAATGTGTGTTTTTTTGTGTGTGGAAACACCAAGGAATCAGATTTCAGATTCAGATGTTATTACCTACAGTATCCTATTATGTTTGGTGGACGCCACACCACACTTTGTGTCGTCGTGACACCAGCTTGGTGCTGCGATGGCAGATGGGACTCGGCTTCGTCAGCTCGACACGAGACTGCAAGATGATTTGACTGAAGTTTCGCAAAGTGCTGGAGGCAACTTGCTTGCTTGCCAAACCGCCCGCTATAAATTGCTGCGCTTGACCAGTGCGTTCTCTCTTCGTCCTCGCGTCTTATCCTTCACAGTGAGACTCGTTTGGTCCGCCCCAAGCTAAATAAACCGGCTCTGCGAGCCAGTAAAATCCCACTGTTCAGATTTCTGACCAATCCGATCTTTCGATCAGCTCCGCACAGACCGTGCCGTTCAAACCAAAAAGCGCGCCATTCCAGCCACCGACTCATTTGTCTCCAGCGTAGCACGCGGATCCCTCATCGCCTTGTCGTGAGCCGCGTCGGAAGTTCTTCAAGCGCAGTTTTCTCCGTCGCCATTCAGAGTTTGCAGCCCCCAGGCAGATAACTAGCAATCGAAAGTACAGTTAAGTGTCGACGCACCAGTATGACAGTGCGCAGCATCGTAGAGATGTTCGAGAGCATGGCAGCGTCCACAGGTGCGGACACGCCCGCCCACCAGCTAGAGTCCCCGGAGCGCGGCAACGTCCACGGTCTGGTAACGTACTACGACGCCCTGGCGGTGGTCGAGGAAACCCCGATCATCCTGCCGATCAAGACCGTGCGACTCGTGCGGGACCAGCCTGCCATTAACGAGCCTGAGCCACAGCTTAAGGACGTTGAGCAGGAGGAACAGGAGGAGCAACAGCAAGAGGATCAGGAACAGATTAATGAGGATGTGGACGAGGAGAAGGAGGAGGCTAGCCACCTTAGCAACCAGGACACGAGCGAGGTGCCAGCAGCGCCGGTGTCATCGCTACCGAGGCTCGTGCGGGATTGCTCGCTCCCCATGAGCAAGATCCCACAGCCGAAATCTCGCGAGTTCCACCTCGCCGCCTGCTCGGTGCGCAAACCCGGGTTGGGAAGTGTAAAGCGGAGCTTCGCGTCGTCTACCAGCTCAAATACCTTTAGTCAGCTGATGTACGTGCCCCCGCCAACACCGATCTCGGCTCGCCTGCGCGCCCCATGCACGAGCTACGCAGCTTTCGTGGCCAGAATTGAGAGCTCATCTTCTCGGTTGTTGGATTTTGAGAAGGACGAGCGGTGGCTAGGCCAGGTTGAGACCATGAAGGGCCGTGTGGAGGAACTCAAACGGAGGAACCAGATTGCTCTCGCGAAGGAGGTGGCCAGCACCCCGCGCAAAAGCAGAAGTATGAGTGAGTGCAGTGGCGTGTCAACGGCGTCCACAGCGTCAATGTCGTCTATGGATACGCCAGACAACAGCTGCCAGTAAGAGACTCGCATCCGACGAGCACACCTAACTTATTATTTAATGTTAAGCTGCGCAAGCAAATGTTGCTCCTCATACGTCTGTAGTGTCCATTTTCAAATTTTAAGTGGCGCAATTTTGAACTGTTCGGAATCTACTGGTAATTTTGACCTGGATTGATATTAGAGTTGACAAGTGAAACAATTTGCAAATTTGTAAAACAATTGTGTAGTTTAGGTAAAATTTATTTAATGTTAACTTTCAATAACTGCAATAATTGAAATTAGATAATATACGTTTGAAGCGGATTATCAGAATTTATCAGTGCAAATTCTGATAATCCTCTTTAAATGTAAGATGTTCTCCACAAATGTGGGCATTGTCATACCGGTATGCGCTGATTCCACACAACGGTTTGTAAAACCCGGATCTGATTATGCAGACGATTGAAGAGGCGCCGTTTCGAAAGTTGCTCTTCAACACAAATCTTACGATTGAAGAGGACGAGAGTAGTAGTACTTTTGTGAGAGCTAATCTACTACTTTTCAGGATAATATATTAGATACATTTACTATGCTATTTTTTTGCGGCTTCCGGAGAAGCCGGACCATACAGACACCTAGTCAACTGGCCTCGCGGTAAAGCTCACCAAACAGCTCCAAGACAGCGCACGTGTGGGCGTACACACAGAGAGAAAGCATTCGCAGGATGACCACCGAAGTCAACACCTCCGTGCTGGGAGGCACCGTGCTCAACGCTGGACCTCTGGGCACCGAGTACGTCCCTGGCCACCAAGGAGAAAATGCCAATAGTCTATCTAACCTTCTCTATTGTTTAACGCAGCACGACGTACGGAAAGCTGCCGCCGTTAAACCCTGATGACCTGAAGCTACCGCCTCCGCCGCCATCAGCCGCCGACAAAGTGACTAACACGGCGGACGCCATCTCCATCAGCGAAGTGTGGGCGGAGATCAAGGCAAAGACCCGTGAAATGTGCGTCTCTAGTCTGTGATAAAGGTTTATTCTACGCTGACCTGTCACTTTATGTTGATGCAGCATCCTAGGTTCGTCGGTGACCGGTGTGTTGTCTGCCATGCGTATTGTGAACCTGGCGATGGCCGCCTGCATGATCGGACTGGCGGTGGGGCAGATCATTCAGTCAGATTCGGCCTTCTCTGTCATGGCAGACGCGCTCTCGGTCATCTACACCATGTACGACGCTGCTAAGAGGTGAAATCGGCTACTATGGCGGTTAAACGCTGACCTTTGTATGCTTCCTGCAGCTTCTTTGCGTTGATTTTGGTAGGCTACGAACTGCGAACGGCCTACATCGACAAGCTGCTGCGTGGCAGCTTCGGCTTCATGTACAGCCCCTGGGGTCGATGCCTCTTCCTGAGCATGTACGCTGAAGATGCTATAGTTTATCGCTATCGTATTCTTTGTACTAATCAAGTTGGTCCATGCAGGATCTCCATCTTCCCGTTCGGCATGTGTGGCGTCTACGGCGTTCTCGTGTCGCTCGCGGGTTTCTCCAATGCGTACTTCAACTACTTTGTCATCATGAAGCACCCGTCCTTCACGCGCGGTGTCCCCGACTACACCCCGCCCGAGGAGACTCCGGCTGCCAAGTCCAAGACGATCACAGAGGAGGACACCACTGTCTAAGGTGTTCCTCTCAGCTTATGATCAAGCGGTCGATACCGGGCGTCAACTCAGCGAAGACAAACCAAGTGAGCCGCTCGTTGCTTGCAGATTTTAGTCCTAAAACTGTTGATTGCTATTGGCCACTTGACAGTCGTGCATTTATCGATCTTCATAATTTACTGGAGCGTTTATCGTGCCTATCTACACGTATTGTCTGTCGAATTTTAAATAACCCCTTGTTGTGTCAATTCTGAGGACACAATAACTCCGAGCATTGAAAATGACAGCCGAGAAGGAGCTGTGCGAGCGCGTGTGTAAGAAGCAGGCGTGCACCATCCAGTTTTGCTTGCAGAGACGCAATTACCAGGAGAACAGATGCGCGGAGGTTATCAAACGATATTACGATTGCTGCGCCGCTGCCAAGGAAGCAGAGCAGAAGGCCCGGACGACCTAAGGTACCCTTTGGAAAATGACAAAACAAGGCAGCATTAACAGCAAAATGCACTCGTTGTTTTACTCGCATTTGAGCTTATGGCCTACAGATTTGCGTGCAAGTACTTTTCGTCGCACTTGGCCGAGTGTCCACAGCACGTGGCAGCTACTTAGCATCAGCACGCTGCTCAGAGATAAAAATGGTCAGTTTGTAGTCGTGGTGCACAAAAGGAGGAGCTTATGGGGCGCACCTGATCATTTCCCACGAATACAGGAGGACTGCAGAGAGTATAAGTTGCGAAACCAGAAGCAGTATTTGCACCAACGTCAATATTGCGAGCAGCACACGAGGCTCTTTGAAAACCGACGGATTAGCTTGAAGCGGGCTACTGTCGTTGTCCTTGGTCAGTGTCTTCGTGGAGTTTGTACGAGACTTGCTCTTAGCTTTCTTTTTCTGAGAACCCAGCAAACAATATTAGCAGTTGGTATTTAGACACTGACGTAGTTGCTGACGAACATTTGGAACTCCCACGAGAAGCTGCTCTGGTTCGAAGCGGCCGATATCGAGCCATACACTCTCCATTAACTTTGCACTACGTCGCTGTGTCTGCGCAAAGGCGCCGTTCATATCGCCAAAGCAATGAAGCACAACATATTTCGTCGTGAGCAGCACTATCCCGTGCACGAAAGCTGTTGTTGCTGTGAGTGCGAAGGCCATCTCATCGTAAATCCACCCCTTCTTCTGCAATATAGCGCAAGTTCAGATGGTCAGGTTTTATCTACGTTCTGAATTCTTCCGACACGAGTTCCTTACGTAGTTGCGAGATACTGAAATACCAGTGACCAAGTACGTGACTTCAACAGCTGACAAGAGAATTTGTCGACGTGTAAGCCGGCCTTTAGCTCCTCTAATAAGATATATTGATACAAGGTCCAGTAAAAACCTGTGGTCAGCATCACACGATAAGTTGACGGTGAGTCATTCTCAAGTTTTTTGGCGTACATGCAGTTAGTTGCAAGATAACGTACACCATTGCGATACCCCCAAGATGGAAGGTATTCGATGGGATATCAGCTCGATAATACACAACTCCCAGTCCGCTCATAGCCAAAGCAAAGAGCGCAATTCTCAAACCAATTTCTCGACCACTGCCGACTCGAAGAGGTACAGGATGCAGAAACATCCCCACGAAATTTTTCCTCGTCATCCAGACGGCAGTTCCAGCCACCAGAGCAATCTGTGCAGTTGACACGCTCTGCAACACATTTTCTCTAAGAATTAAGGAGGTAAATTCGGTCATTAAAAGCTAAACGGCCAATACCTGGATAACCATAAGTGCATTCTGCACGACAAGCGCCACAAGACTATGGAGCAGGAGTGTGCGCTCCAAAACCGCCGGGATTCCCACCACATCATCACTTAATTCGTCGTAATAGTCCCCCAAAGTCTCGAGAGATTTTCTCACAGCCTCATGATCGACCGATACCTCTCGGCTTGCAGTGGCAGAAGCTCGCTGCGGCGGCGCTGCATGACGCTGCTTCTTCGCCATCTTAGAAATGGATCTACCGGTACCGTAAAATTTCAGCTTGCCCACTCTTTTTGACAAAGCTTGCCACTGAAGTACGTGTTCAATTTCCACCACACTATTGGTCAAAACCGCAGAATTGTGTCCTTCGATTGGCTCAAAATGTGCGGTGAACTCTCATTTCACAATCGTCATCAAAGCCACCAGAATGCTGCGCCGCGTCGCTCTCTCTTCGCTGCGCTGCGCGTCCCGTAGCGCCTCCACGCAGGGTTTCAAGGCTCTATCAACTCTGCCGTCTCTTGTCAGACCCAGTGGTGCAATGGTGGTATCACGTCGCAGCCCACTTCAGGCCACGTTCTTCTCGACGGACTCCCCAGTGATGCCTTCGCAAATGACGGAAAACGAGTTTATGGAGCTCGCGGACGAGACGCTGTACGACATTCAGAGCTGGCTGGACGGTATCGAAGAGATGCTTGAAGAGTCTGACATCATGTTCTCGGTACGTCGAGTCTCACAGCTTCAAGGATGCATCATAGACTGACTGGCATTCACTCTAATGGTCTCTTACAGCAAGGCGTCCTGAAGATCGACTTGGGCGAGCACGGCACGTGGGTGATCAACCGCCAGGTGCCCAACAGACAGATCTGGTGGTCCTCTCCGGTCAGGTACGCCAGTCATAGTGGTGGTTCATTGCCTGAGATTAATACTCATCTCCTTTTTTTCTGGTGGTTGCAGTGGTCCTCGTCGCTACGAATACGACGCAGCAAGTGGACACTGGGTCAACACGAGAGACAAGGGCGAGTTGGTGGAACTGCTACGCGCCGAGATCCTGGACGCAACAGGCATCGAGATCTACACCTGAGTTGTGGAAGCGGAGCAGCCAGACACGAAGTAGAATTCAGTACAACAGGTAGCTCTCTAGGAGCGTCGCAGTCTTTTATGTTATGTCTGCTGGCTTTGCGCTTTCCGGTTTGATGTGGACTTCGCTCGCGCAGTGGTTGCTGTTAAATTCCTCTAGGCTGCTTCATTGTCGTCCTCGTCCTCCTCAACAGTCTCGGCCGCTGACGCTTGTCTATTCAAATCTACTTCGTGCCGCTCGCTCATGTAGTTCTGGGTGACACAAAACCAACGTTATCAGCACGACATTGACAATCACACAATAGACAAACACACTTACTTCAAGCAAGAGGCCACGGAAGTGCTCTGCGGACGCCTCCAAGGTAGAAGAGGCCAACAATCCCTTCCGCCGAGCTTCGTCCTCTTCCCAGACGGCAATCGCGCGGTCCCTCATGTCCAGAATATGATCGCGACGTCTCTTTTCGTTCTCCACCTCAGTGAGTTGGGAGTAATACTCTTTTTCCTAATCATCCGTAACAGGATGCGCTTGTTATATTAAGAGCGACAATAGTAATTATTGCAGAGTAACGTACCTCTTCGGTGCATTTGCGCCACATGTCGCCCATGATCTTTCTCGTTTCAGACGCAGAACGGCGAGTCTTGCCCAACGCTTCCTTCTGCATTTGGCAGTATACGATGAACGGATTGATTGGTCGTGGAAGGCGGCTCTCCTGTGAACACAATGAGCATAACCGATTGCTGTTAGTTCCACCACCAACCTAAGCGATAGGCATAGTAAAAAGAACCTTGGATTGTGGCCGTGGAGGTCGCTTCGATCGGCCGTTAGTGTCTGAGACCACTGGCGTGCTCTTCCAAGTGGTAGGTCTGCGTAAATACGTGTCATTTATTAGAATCAAGACCACATAACGAGCATAGATAGTATCAGAGCTGGAACGTACGCTCGAGCAGCCATAGATCTCGCAGATAAATATGTTTTCTCCTCTCTGGACAACTCACTCAGTATAGGCTGCCATAATTCTATAACATAAAAATGGATACGTGAGATTTTTGCTGCTCTGGAACTCAACACAACAGCATTAAAAAAAACTTACTCGCGTCATCCGTGCTGCGAACGACGTCGTCAAGAGGCGGCATCACCTCGATGTATCCTGCGCTAGAAGTTGGCTGCGTCAGACCAGTACTTTTCGCTAGGCACGGGTTCTTCCCAATCCATTTGCGTCCGCTTAGTGCGAGGCGATAGGCAGCCACTTGTTCGTAGATCGAAAAGACGATAGCAGGTTCGAACGCTTTCGGCATGTTCAAGTCAGCACATAGCGTGCTTGCAAACCTTTGGGTTGCGATAAAGTCATTCGAGATGTCCCATTCGAATTGATCCCGCAGCTGCATTATAACAATAGATAAGTTAGAGCAATCCAACATTATATCAATACTTCAATCGGTTGGTTGCCATCACTTACGGATAATCCCTCGATGATGAGATCTAAATAGATAGGATACAGCTGCTCCCTCTTTAGGTCGATGGACATACAAGATGAGGTAAAAGTCAACATTTGTCGCCGAATTGACTCAGCGATTGCGTCCTGCAAAATAAAATAAGGAACTTAGCATTCCCACAATCAGAAAATGCAAGAATGAAGTACTCACTTTGAGCTTATTGCTCATCTTTTCGTCTTGGGCGATTTGAGTAGCAAGAACTTCGGGCGAGCACGTATCCAAGGCGCTGTAAAAGATAAAATATGCGGGTGTTAGCCTCACTCATGTTATGAACGGATCCAATTCGTACGTACGCGTTGATTAGAAAAGTATCTTGAAAGCGAACGCCATCCAAGTCGACGTCGAGACGAATAGGGCAGATAAGTTCAGGCTTGGCTAATCGCAGTGGCTTCCGTACATCCAGTTGATGTGTTGTCGACTCTGTATCTGCGTTACCCTTAGCGCTTTCCTCCTTTGGCACCGACGTCTTCATCTTAGCACTCGATGTATGCAAAGACTGCACGATAACCCTCCGTTTCCGCTTCCGATTGCCTGTAGACGGATGTTCCACGTCTGCTGTCGCCTTCTGCATTAACATGTATCAATATCTTGCAACTCCCTTCCAGTTGCATTGGCAAATGACGAACCAATTGCGATGGTGAAGCTTCTGCATGAATTATGCTTCTCCTGTCCCCCACATTGCGTCCGAACTGCTCCCAACACGCACAAGTAGTGGTCAGCTCTCCAATTTCTAGTTTTATTAGCATAGTCAGTGCTGTCTGACCTGCGTGGGCACCGTAGATCTCCTGCAACCCCCATCTAGAGGCTTGAGAGGCTTAGTCTTTGCGTTCTTCAGCGTTTGATGCGCCAATGCCACGCGATACCTCATCAGTAGTTTATCCACCGCTGTATCTGCGATCTACAGTCCGTTGCAAAGCAGTTAGAGCTCCGAAACGGTTGATAAGCTCCATGTTGACGTTGGCGGACGTACGTCGGACGCCGCTTTGACACGCCGCGCCTCGGGCGACAAGTACGTACGAAGCTGCTCGTCGGACCAGCCCAGCAGCCTCGCCACCTTATCGTCCGCCACGGCGTAGCGCTGCATGAAGAGCGCCAGGCGGTCGGCCGCCGAGTGCCAGTCGCCCGATCCCCCGCTCATTAGCTTGTCGTATGGAGGGGAGCTGCTCGCTCGATACCCAATTTGGCGGAAGCGGTGGAAATGTGGCAGACACCATAAAGGGTCAAGTGTGTAAATTTGGTGTAGCAGGTATAAGAGCCCGAAGTTTTGAACAGTATTGCAATTTTGTATGGTGGGACGCAGATTTTTGCGGAGTGAGGTAAGATTTTGCTATTTCGCGCCATGAGTTTGAACTGCTACCGGTACAGTAGTAGTCAAGAAGATGTTGTGGACAATGGATGACTAAAAGTGCTGCTTGAAAGCTATCTCCCTCAAAATAGGCTGGATTTGACATCGATGTATTATTTACATACACTGCAGTTTGGTCCATGTAGGGCCTTGAACCGTTCGATGGCCAACCGACCTGGACATTCAATTCCGCTTGGACACCACGTCTCACGATGGAGTGGACGTTTTGTGCAGTTCCGAGTCGGAACTTCCGACGTTCACTGCTGCAAAAGACACGCCAACAATGTCAGTTACTTTAACAGTCACTTCTCATATATCGCTATCTTCCTATCACGCCGTACCGCGGCCATGCTGGGTGCAGGTTCAGCGCCTGAATGCTGCTCTTGTCCCTGTTGTTGACGTTGAGCGATAGCCCTGCGGTTATCCTGGCTCAAAAATACGAACGGCGAGCGAAGAGACCCCAGCGCGTCGAATGACAGAGAGCCTGGCACGATCGCATTCCGACGACGGGCAGCGATCGACTGTTGAAAGCCTTCACGAAGCCCCGTTCTCGACGGTGTGAGTGTCGGCTCCGCAAACTGAGTACCGACGTCAGTCTTTTCACGCGGCGAGTCCGGAATGCTGAAACCCATCCTCGATTTTCTGTCGCGTTGATGAGATGCGTCAAGCAGCCGAAATGCACCGTTGTTCAGGACGCCAAAGTGAGCGTAGTGTTATATTCCACACACGATTGAAATTAACTTCCAGTCGCGTGTGAAATTGGAGAATGAGCTCGTCAAAAAGCCTCTCGCTGTTCGATAGAGACATCACCCGGAAGAGGCTTTTCCAATGACTTCTATCCGCGTCAGATTGATGCCAGCATCTTATTCCTAGATGGCTCCATTCCACGGCGTCAACCCCGTTCAAACCGATCACTGTATCCATATCGCAAACAGTATCCGTTCAGTCAATTTCACTTTTTCATCACCATGGCTCCCCGAAGTGTCGGCGCGGTGGATGCGCGCAAGGTGATTCTGCTGGGAATGGGGCTGATCTTTGTAGCCTACTTCGTTGTGGCGAACGTCTTCTTCGACCTGTCGGCACAGAGCCCGCACTTGACGCAACAAACTGGCGATACGCAGAAGCAAATGCGCGAATTCACGGACGAGATGGCTCATGAAGGGGCTAAAACTGAGGAAAAGGCTGCGATCCCCGCACCCACGAGGTCTTGGGAACACAATCTTGACCGCAAATACGTGTGGCTGGATGTGGCTATTGATGACGTGTACGTGGGCCGTGTTACGGCGGAATTGTACGCTGACATTGTGCCGAAAACGGTAGAAAACTTCCGAGCGTTAACCACGGGCGAGAAGGGCCCAGACTACGCGTTCAAAGGCAGTGTATGCCACCGCATCATTAAGAACTTCATCGTGCAGTGCGGAGACTTTACTACAGGCACAGGAACAGGAGGTCGCAGCATTTACGGGGGCAGATTCGACGACGAGCCCAATGGACTCAGACTCAAGCATTCCAAGCGATACATCCTGCAGATGGCCAATGCTGGCCCTAATACTAATGGTAGTCAGTTCTGCTTCATGCTGAATGCAGCGCCGCATCTTAACGGCAAACACGTGGTGTTTGGAGAAGTAGTGGAGGGGTTTGAGATCGTGGACAAGATGGAACAGGCTGGCGTGGAGAGAGATGGCATCCCACTGCAGCACAAGGTCAGCTTCATGGACGGAGGCGAGATTCTCTTCTAGATGCTAACTAACTCTGCTAAGATCGACACACGTACAATGGAGAGTACACGTATTCCTATTGAATTTTATTCTATTGCGTTTTGGAGGGAAATTATTTCGTACAAGTCAGCTCGTGTCCAACGCCGCTGTGTGACGCTGTGGCCCCTCCGTTGGAGGGCTTTACGCCTGCGACACTAACGCACCTAGCTCGTCGATAAAGAGATGACGCATGCAGCATGACGAACACCACATCCATCTACTTCAAGCAATGAATCAATTATGAGGATTGACAATTTCACGCTTGTTGGGAGCTGCACACTGACCAAATCTTCGTTAAAGGTAATGTGACGTGCCTCGCTACTTTGTAACCGCAATAGCAAGCAATACCACTTCGTGCGTGCATCGCACATTGGGGAGGAATTAGTTTACACAAGTAGATTTCATCGGAAATGTACGTATAACCGACAATGTCGTGGACGACACGCTGCCGATAAGCTTACAACAGGAACATGAGGTCACAGCATCGCCGCATTACGGCGGTATATTTGACGACGAGCCGAATGGACTGAAAGATTTTTCCTGAAGTCGTGGGCAAGATGGAGCAGGCTGACGGTAGACAAAACAAGGCCAGCTTCATGGACAGATCCACTTCTAACTTTTGACAGAATAGTACGGTGCAAAGAAGTCTTTATAAGTCAATCTATTCTACTTCAAAGTATTGTTTTTCAGTATCTTACGACAGACGATGTAGTCTTGCATGGATTCCTTGGAAGAAACAGGCGTGATGCCAACTAGAGCTTTATCAAAGTGGCAGAAACAGGCGTGATGCCAACTAGAGCTTTATCAAAGTGGCGCATGCACACTTTCTCGGCATCCAGAGACTCTCGAAGAGCGAGTAGCGCAGCATCGTGGCATAATTTCTACGAAGAACCAAACCAAGTTACAGCGACTCATTTTACTGGAACTTACCTAAAGTTCAGATCCACTGAAATATGGCGAACGATTGGCCAAAGCAACCAAATACATCCTCGTTCAGTTGCTTGGGACGCGAGTGAATCCGCAAAGATCTCAACACGATCAGGTTCGACTGGGAGACCAACAAACTGGATACAATCAAACCGACCAGGTCGCATGAGAGCTGCATCAATACAAGCCGAGCAATTCGTCGCTCCAATGACCAAGTGTCCTTCAGCTGATTTGACACCGTGGAAAGCGCACGCATCGCGGTAAAAGTTGCTCCCTCTCCACCTTCGAAATCCGGATCCATCAAACTCACGCTTCCGTCAATTTCGTCGGAGACAGGAAGTGCTGTTCGTGCAGACCTGGAAGACGGCAGCTTCGGCGTCACCGAAAAAACGGCGAGAACACCTGTGCTGCTGATAGCGACAGGAATTGAGCCGCTGCACGCACAATGGGACTGTTACTGCATCCTGGTAGACCATAAATCATAAAGCATGTGCTTGACGATTCGTCAATCATGGACCATAAATCATAAAGCAGACCATAAAGCATAAAGCATCGTCAATCGACAGTCAATCGATGATGATATGGATAGACTGTCTATCATCATCGATAGATATCCATATCGATTGATATGGATAGACTGTCTATCATCATCGATAGACTGTCGATTGACGATGCTTTATGCTTTATGGTCTGCTTTATGATTTATCATATACAGTCTATCCATATCATCATCGATTGACTGTCGATTGACGATGCTTTATGCTTTATGGTCTATCATAGACACATTTTCACGCATGTTTTCAAAACATGCGTGAAAATCTTTTTTTTTGTAACTCTGCCATTGAACCGAAAGCCTGCAAAAGTTACTTCTTTGAATCTCAACCTTCGGCCGGTGGACTATACGGTATAGTGCGCGCTTGAATAGCCCTGTTACAGTATTCGCTTCCAAACACATCGTCATAACCGCATGCAGGATTGAACGTCCCTATTACATTGTGCTCAAAGTCCGGAAAAGCGAACGAGTCATTTATTAATGCGGTTGGCTGCTTGGCTCTTCGCTATAAATTCCGTGATCAATACCGTGATCGATCGCGTCATCGACTGAATAATGAGAAAATCCATTACTGAACGGAATAGCTGTTGGCCGCATTGCACCCGCACATTCACCGAAAGAAAACGATTTTCGTCCGCACTAACCCGCTGCATCATCAACGCCCCGTTTCGAACACGATGAGCACTTTCTGACCAGCCTTTGGATTACTTGTACGCTTCACCCACTTGAAATTCCCTGTTTGGCAGTCAATTTTCATGCAATCAACTCCAGACAGCGTCCATTCCCGAACGACCGCCAGTTTTGGACAGAAAAGCATCCCAAGATCCCAGTACCAGATCGTAACAAATCTTGCAACGATACCTTCGACCACACCCATATCGACGTTATCCGCATAATACTTGCACTCGCCAGCAAACATCGCCTTTTCTTCGCTGTTTTCCAAATCCACCAGGTAAACGTCACACCTCTCCGAATTGAAAGCGCGAACTAGATGGCCAAACTTGCACCCTTGCCTATTGGTGTCAAGTATGAGCGCTGGCCACTCTGCATTCGGCGGAGCTGCAAAGGTATGGTCCTTGTGGACAGATCCCTAATGTTCTCACCATAACTTCCAAGTAAATCCGTTGCCCGAGAGAACTTCCCGTTTTTACCCTTCAATCTCGTCTTCTCCCACTTCTTGTCGCGAAATTCGCCAATTAAGCACTCGAGAAAATCATTGAAAGAAATTCCCTGCACACCATTCCTACGTGACGAACAAAACAGCGCATGAGCGACCATATTCTCGTACGTTTTGTAGTCGTTTGAAATGGCATTTGTGTTCTCATGAACAGAAACTGCTCCTGTTTCAGCGAATATGGCCATCGTCGAGTGTGCCACACCCTCGCCACTGGTATACTGATAGTAGCCCGACTGCTTTCCACCCAGAATCGCGAGATAAAGCAATAAATCTTTGCCAATGAATGGGAAACAACATCTTGGCTTTCAAGATGCCCACGTTCCGCGTTCCAGTGATCCCGTCTTCAGCTCTCCGTCTAGTAAGCTCACGTTGGTAATCTCTTTGTCAACCAAATTTGCAAAGTGCAGATGCATACTCACGGTCCCATCGACGATTCTGCTTCTTTTCGCTGGCGGTTTCTCACCTTTTCCAGCGTCCGTGAGAGGTACCGCCACCCGCTACGTATGCGTCCCGTCCTCCTTCCTGCCGAATTTTGTAGTTTCCTTCACCTTGTCGGACTGTGTTGTCGAGCTGATGCTTGCTCTTTGTCGTTTCGGCATTGGTTCCTCATCATAGTTTTTAGCGTTCGTGAAAGATATCGCCATCAGTTGTGCATACCTTCCGTGCGACGTCTCCATGAACGCCTTGCCGGTTTGTGTAATCACACTGACACCGGCAAATACGATGTCAAGTAAAGTCCACAGCTCAAATCGAGACAATGCCCGGTTTATGTCTGAAGTCGTACAGCCACTTGAAGGCTTCCTGCCACCGGCGTTTTTTTTTCCTTTTTTTGGTTTTACGACTTTTATGACTTCGTTAACAAAGTACCTCGCGAATCTCCCACGCGAATTCATCGCACTATACTCCACAACAGTCTCCCAAACCTTTTGATCTGGCTGATTCTCCGAGCCGAAGACGATTTCGTAGGGCGGGAAGTTGGCAGCAACGACCATCCACAGGTGCAACTTCTTGGAGCTGCCGGTTGATTGATGAATCAAGTTGCTTATCGTGGAATCCGTGCCCATGACTATCACCACCAAGCCACAGGCGCGGAAGATATTGCGTTGGAATGCTGCCATATTCATCGCTCCAGCATCCTGGTTGACGTCGGGTGTCATTTCATCCAATATGAAGAAAGGCAACAGCTTTCCCTTTCTCTCTATCTCCGCAACTTGGCGACGGACATCATTTACCACGCTGCATCTTTTTACGCGAAACACGGTTTCCTCCTCGAAAAGTATCGTTTGTGGGCTCTGATGGGCGTCTAACGTGGAGTACTCCAGCAGTAAGGAAATAAAACCACATGTCCACAGGTTATCGGTCGAATAAATGTCTGATCGGCAGTTCAAGATGTTCTCCTTTTTCTCCGTCCGCACTGGGTCATCCTTCCCCACAACCTTCTTAAATGCCTTCGATATCGGACCGAAATTCTGATACACGGCTTGCGAGTCTGGTGTTACCGAGGTGGCCAGCCAGTAAAACCACGGCCGTCTGCCTTGCAATGCGAAGGCCAGCTGAGTTTTCCCCATGCCAGACGACCCTTCCACGCAAATAAACGGAAGCGGGAGATCTGTGCTGTCATAGATTGCGTCGATTTTATCCAGCACCGGTCTGTAATACTTTCCATACTTTTCATGGATGCGAGCCCCGCACTGTCGGTAATAGTCTAATTCGTTTTGGGGACTTTCTCCGGAACCCGTACCACTTTGGAGAGAATTTTCAACTGCGTGAAGGCCAAATTCACGTGCTGGTGATGGTGCCACCGGAATCAGCAGAAGATAAAAGCGTCGTCGGTGATGAGGTAGTCGTCAAGATCGAGCAAGTGCACGAAGAGGGCAGGGAGGACTTCATCATCCTGAAGCCTTGCGGCTGCCCGAGCTCGTTAAGGATCACATCAGCCGTTTCATCCTCGTTTAGCCACGCGTTACTCGTTGTCTTCGCCAGGAAGAGCTACAGATCGTCGGCATCACAGTGTATTTTCTTCGGCTTCTTCGCCTTGATCGCGTCCTTCAATTTATCCACCGACTTGCTTTCATCAACTAGAACCGAGAACGCGCTTCCCGCCACACCAATTATCGAGCAGAAGAGATCGATCATTCCTAAGGAAGGGAGGAGTTCTGGTTGAGAGAAAACGGGGGAAAGAACTTGCAGTCGTACCTAAGCGGAAATGAAAGGCTTCGACTATAACCGGTATTAATACTTCCTCTGGATTTAAAAAAGTGCAAGAATGTCTCCTCATGCCTCTAGAAATCAATGGCAAATCTGACATTTATTGTTAGAGGTGAAAGACGGTACATTCACATAGAGCCAGGGCAGGATGCACCTGGCGGAACATCAATTCGCAATGAAGCGTACGCTCTCAATCTTAAACACCGCGCATACCAACTTCGTTGGTTCTTAAGCGCTTGGGGCGTGTGAGCCCTTAAAAGAAAGCTGAGTCTTAGGAAGCTTCGCTATGCTATTTCCTGCGCGAGATTTTACCTGGTGTCGGATTTATGCTGATTTTAGTATGGTCGCGCATCGCCTTCCAGAGGCCACCGCTCTGACTTTGAAACAGGTGTTTTGCTCATGTTTGCTCATAACTTTGTCATTTTTCAATCTTTTTCAATGATCAAAGAACTGGGGCCAATAGGAGAGCATTCTGCATCGAATGCTTCAATCCGCAGTCCAATCGCTGGTCTAGAAAAAAAGTTATAGTTTCGGACCAAATTTATCTTGCACTTTTACTGGGATAGCAGTACGCAGTACGCCGAAGGTGGCTGTGGCCAGATCGTATTAATTAGAAGCCGGTAACTGAAGCCACTTTTGAAGTATTTGACTACGAATCTGACGCCGGTAACTGGAGCCGGTAACTGAGCCTGTGTGAATTGGTTTATATTTTCTTAGAGAAGCACCCATCACTTTAAAACTGTCGGGGCTTCAAGTCTCTGAACTTTGCCGGGGCATCATTGATTGCTACACCTGTTTCTAGTAAAGCCGCGCTGCAGATGCTGCGGCTGCGAAGCAGGCGCAGGAGATGCCTTCGAAAGGCTAATACAGTAGATTTGGCCAAACGTCGGTAGAATCATTCGAAGTTCGATGAGCGTTGCTGTCGCCGCCGCCGTTGCTTGCAGTTCAGTCTCGCGACGTAGGGGAAAGTTGCTGGACAAACATCAAACTCGCCTGGCACACCACAACGGATTGATCCGTTAGTCTCCCGTTGGTCTTGTCAAACATTTACAAATTTCGCCTTTTATTCTGACACCGTGCCTAGCTGCTAACCTGAATGTTATGTATAATATTACGTCTTTGACGGAATGTTCCCACCGTCACGTTTTGAAATCCAAAGTAAGGAGTACCGCGACGCTGTAGCAGATAGTGGCTCGTTGCACAAGGCACACCAAGCGACAAAAGCAACCTTCACCCTCGTCGCGTCTTCTCTTAAGACTCAGATGGCATACAGAACCGCCAAGACATCCAAAGATCCTTGTTCGATTACGCAGACTGAGGTCGCTCAATGGGCGAACGCCACTTTCATGCAGATTCAAGATCTTTGTGCGCCCAAATGTAATTTACCGTAAATTTCAAATATCACTTTTATTTTCTTATTGTGGTATCGATGTCAGAATAGAGGGCGAGCTCTGTAATACAGACAATCATCTTTGTAAAAAAAAGTGATATCCCACATAGTGATACCCAAGGAGGTTAGAGAGGTCTCCCGCTGACCGTCAACATACAAGCCCAAATCAAAATTACCCTAGATTATACTTAGTGATACAAAAACGACAATTATCCCTATCTAGAGGGCCTGAACTATTGAAAAGGTACGGTTGGTGCACTTTGTCTGAAAAAAAACAGCAACAACGTTTGCATCTTTAGACCCTGCTTGCGACCCGAATCGTCCCGAACCACGCTCTGCAGAGTATGGTGGGCGCTCACTATTCAAAATGGCACATTGATCGTGTTAGTATGAAGAAGGAGCGTAGCCATCGGCTCTGCAGGCGATTGTGATCCATCGCCACACAGAGCCACAACAGAACAACGACCAGTTATACATCTCGCTCTTCCTTGCATGGTGCACTCATTTACAACGTCACCGGGTGGGTGACGTTGGTGGTTGGACCGGGTATTATACTTAGTGATACAAAAATGACAATTATCCCTATCTAGAGGGCCTGAACTATTGAAAAGGTACGGTTGGTGCACTTTGTCTGAAAAAAACAGCAACAACGTTTGCATCTTTAGACCCTGCTTGCGACCCGAATCGTCCCGAACCACGCTCTGCAGAGTATGGTGGGCGCTCACTATTCAAAATGGCACATTGATCGTGTTAGTATGAAGAAGGAGCGTAGCCATCGGCTCTGCAGGCGATTGTGATCCATCGCCACACAGAGCCACAACAGAACAACGACCAGTTATACATCTCGCTCTTCCTTGCATGGTGCACTCATTTACAACGTCACCGGGTGGGTGACGTTGGTGGTTGGACCGGGTATTATACTTAGTGATACAAAAATGACAATTATCCCTATCTAGAGGGCCTGAACTATTGAAAAGGTACGGTTGGTGCACTTTGTCTGAAAAAAAAACAGCAACAACGTTTGCATCTTTAGACCCTGCTTGCGACCCGAATCGTCCCGAACCACGCTCTGCAGAGTATGGTGGGCGCTCACTATTCAAAATGGCACATTGATCGTGTTAGTATGAAGAAGGAGCGTAGCCATCGGCTCTGCAGGCGATTGTGATCCATCGCCACACAGAGCCACAACAGAACAACGACCAGTTATACATCTCGCTCTTCCTTGCATGGTGCACTCATTTACAACGTCACCGGGTGGGTGACGTTGGTGGTGGGTGACGGGTGGGTGACGTTGGTGGGTGGGTGACGTTGGTGGTTGGTGGGTGGGTGACGGGTGGGTGACGTTGGTGGGTGACGTTGGTGGTTGGTGGTGGGTGACGTTGGTGGTTGGTGGTGGGTGACGTTGGTGGTTGGTGGTGGGTGACGTTGGTGGTTGGACCGGGTGGGTGACGTTGGTGGTTGGACCGGGTGGGTGACGTTGTAAATGAGTGCATCATGCAAGGAAGAGCGAGATGTATAACTGGTCGTTGTTCTGTTTGTGAAACTTACTTACGGTTGGAGTGTTAACTGCGCTAGGAGCCACCAGTGATCTGAACCGCGGTGCCATCACCAGTACTTGTACAGCAGTAAAGCCATAAAAGCGATGTTACCCTTGTAATGGTACAGTTTTGGATAGAGATTCCTCCTGATAGTGATAAATTATGGCCTCCCGACGGTATCACTACAAAGAGGATTGTCTGTAGAATTTGTTTGAGGTTAAAAGGCCCTGACTGGAAACAATTGAGCCGTATAAATTATGTTAGATTTCAAGCTCGGATGAACCGGACTCGTTTCAGAGCGTAAGAAAGACAGCTATCCCAGCCTACGCGTAGCTCTCGTACTGGGATAGCAGTACGCCGGAGGTGGCTGTAGCCCAGCCCACAACTGATTAATTTGGCTCGGTAACTGAAGCCGGTAGCTGAAGCCGGTTACTGAGGCTACATTACAATGGCGCCTATAGGTACACATACTAGTATTCATCAATCAATCTATTCTTTATACTGGGATAGAAGGCACTTTAGTGCTGTAGGGGACAGCCCAACAAGGATTAATTCGGTGGTCCATCGGGCATCCATCTTACTGGTATATCGATACAAGTACCGAGCCATCAGTAGCACTTATTTGACCCCAAAAGCCTTAACGCGGTGGGATGGTCGCTACTAGTAATCGAATCAAATACCCCATCAGTAGCACTTACATGACCCCCAAATGCCTTAATGCGGTGGGATGACGTTACTAGTAAATCGATACAAGTACCGAGCCATCAGTAGCACTTACTTGACCTCCAAAGCCTTAATGTGGTGGGATGGTCGTTACTAGTAAACCGATACAAACACCTTTATAGTAGGTTGGCTGTGCTTAGTGCTAATATATTGGCAGAGAGGATTGATAATACAAGTATCATACAACTAGGGCTTCGCGAGGCTGGGATAGGTACTACTAGCACCTGAGTAGCAGGTCCGAAAAACGAAAACAGTACAGTACTGCACCCCGCTTTCGCGCGGGGGGGGATATAAGTTTTGCAAATAAATCAGATTTTAGCTTACAAATCCCTGCTTATATGGTGCAGTACTCTACCCGCTAACAGTATTATATAGCTCTTTTCGGTAGCCCAGCCTATATAGACAACGACGGTCAAATCCGCCATAACGTTACATTTGAAACTGGCCCGGGCCCAATTGGGTTTCCCACTAAAGAGAGCATTTTCAACCAATCGGTACACCGTATTCCGGCGTTTCTGTACATTCAACTATAATATTATGAAGGATAGTGTTGGGCGGATTTCACCGTCATTGTCTGTATTCACTGCACAAGCTGTCGGTGGTTTTATCAAGCCCTGATCAAATAGAGAAAATGCGACTTAGCTTTAAATATCAACACAGACTTACCTTTAGTTTTCGCGTGGTGATAACTTCTGTGTTTGACATGCTAACATGTCAAACATGGCCCATCAGTAGCACTTATAGCCAGTGGATGATAGTTAAACGGAGGTAGCCGGTGCCATGCTAACATGTCAAACATGTCAAACATGGCCCATCAGTAGCACTTATAGCCAGTGGATGATAGTTAAACGGAGGTAGCCGGTGCCATGCTAACATGTCAAACATGTCAAACACAGAAGTTATAAGTGCTACTGATGGGCCATCAGTAGCCAGTGGATGATAGTTAAACGGTATCTTCACACTCGGTACAAGTACCGAGCCATCAGTGATGGCTCAGTATTTGTATCGATTTACTAGTAGCGACCACCCACCGCATTAAGGTTTTGGAGGGTCATGTAAGTGCTACTGATGGCTAGGGCTTCGCGAAGGCTGGGATAGTTGTCATTAAGTTTTTTTATAGCAATCTGAGTTTTCAGTTAATAACTTTCTCGCCTGTGGGTTTACTATTTTTACTTCGAAGTATTAACGTAATAACAGCTTTTTGTTTGGAATAAAAATGGTATTGAGCTTTCAGTGCAAGGAGTCCTGACGCATCTCCTGCGCCTGCTTCGCAGCCGCAGCACTGCAATCGTCATACTTTGACCTTGGTTGCTCTTCCATGTGCTCACTTTTGATTTTGGCGCACGAACTCCAATATGGGTTGGTACCGAAATAAAACTCGGCCATTATCGAAATTGTAAATATTCCACCACTTGCGAATCAATCAATCCACCTTTTCTGTTAGCCTCAAACGTTATTTCTACCATAGGTCAACTAACGTCCATATTTTCAATCTTGTTATTACCGGTTCATGCTACCTGTAATATAACGAGAGCTACGCCTAGGCTGGGATAGCTGTCTTCCTTACTCTCTGAAACGAGTCTGGTTCATCCGAAGAAGCTTGAAATTTAACCCTTTATTAACCCATAATTTTTACCTTTACCCGATGACTTCCTGTATTCACCTCAATCAAATCTATTACAGATGCCGCCCTGACATCGGTATCACTATATTTGATGTTGTCAGGTAATCTTTCCCCTACGGACGTCGCGAGACTGACCTGCAAGAAACGGCGGCGGCGACAGCAACGCGCATCGAACTTCGAATGATTCTACCGGCGTTGAGCCAAATATATTAGCCTTTCGAAGGCATCTCCTGCGGCTGCGAAGCAGGCTAACATGAATACTTTTCTGAACGAAGTATCCATCACTTTAAAATGTGGAACTTCAACTTTGTCGCTGGATTGCTACACCTGTTTCTAATGGGGCTGTATTGAAGATGCTGCGGCTGCGAAGCAGGCGCAGGAGATGCCTTCGCATAACTAACAGATTTGGCTGAGATGTCTTGCTTTATCTTTACTCCCCATTGAGCCTACGAGTACGCTTTTCATACTACTAGTAGGCTCAACTAAATTTTAGTTTACGGTCCTTCTACGGCGTTCTCTTGGATAACTTCATGCAAGAAGTAAGGAAAGACAAAGAGTGCTTTGCTCTGTTTCTCGAGCGCCAACGCGTTCTGAGGGTCGCTGAGCTCGTCCTCAGCACCAGGGTGCAAGGGAAACCACAAACACCCAAGAAATTAATAATAACACCTTGAATACGTGCTGTATAGCACCAGCACAACCTTAAAATAGCAGTTTTCGTAGTTTTGGTCAACCCAGCTACCGTAAGCCTCCCAAGACACACCTGCTCTAACCTGCTCAGTTATCGAAGTCGAAATGAAGTTTGACTGAGAATTTGTAAGCAACGTGACAGCAACGTGCATCGAGCTTCCAATGTCCTACCGACGTTTGGCCAAATCTACTGTATTAGCCTTTCGAAGGCATCTCCTGCGCCTGCTTCGCAGCATCTGCAGCGCGGCTTTACTAGTAACAGATGCAGCAATCAATGATGCCCCGGCAAATTTCAAAGACTGTAAGCCCCGACACTTTCAAAGTGATGAATGGTTCTCTAGGAAAATAAAAACCAATCTACACAGGCTCAGTTACCGGCCCCAGTTACCGGCGTCAGATTCGTAGTCAAATACTTCAAAAGTGGCTTCAGTAACCGGCCTCAGTTACCGGCTTCTAATTAATACGATATGGGCTGGGCCACAGCCACCTTCGGCGTACTGCTATCCCAGTACTAGGGCTTCGCGAGGCTGGGATAGGATACAGCAAGCACCTGAGTAGCAGGTCCGAAAAACGAACACAGCACAGTACTGCACCCCGCTTTCGCTGGGGAGGGGGGATATAAGTTTTGCAAAAAAATCAGGTTTTAGTTTACAAATCCATGCTTACCGTATAACACGGATCTAATGCTACATCGGTAAAATGTCCCATTCTAGTATTAATTGCATAAATGGGTGTGCACTTCTTACACCCGTAAAAACTCGCCCTCACTGCGCGCCAACAATTTCAGCTTCGCGCCAAAATGACCCCCGCCCCCGTTATTCGTACAAATGAAACGGCGGCCAAAGAACAAAAATAAAACTAAGGTGCGTGGGCTCTCGCGCCTCGCAGAGGCTAGTTCAGTTGCTGTGGTGGCCGATCTAGTCGTACATCAAACCACCATGTATCGGTGGAAGCGACAGCAAGACGCCCTTGTCCGTGCCTCCCCGAACCGGTATTACGTCTCTGCAAAAAGCCGTCAAAATCTCTACATTAAACACCCGGATCTCGAGTAAAGGTAAAGTTTATCTTGCTTTTTGCTTTATATTCTTAATGCTAACCAAAAGTTTCTTAATGTGAATACTTTAGACTACTGTGTTGGATTACAGAAATGCGCAAGAATCGTTCTCTGTGTGTTTCGATGCAATGTCTGCTTCTGATGCATGCTCGGTTTGATGGGGAGCTCTTTGCGGGTCGGTCACGACGTGCAAATATCGAGTTTTTGCGGCGCTTTCTTAAGCGTAACAGGCTTTCTATTCGCCGAATTACGCATAAAGGCCGCAAAATGAGATCCGATATGGAGGTAATGTAAAATAAAAGGTTGTCTTGGTGTTATTTCTAATTTTTGTTTGAGCTTGTTGCGTCAAAATTTAGTCACTCCAACCAATACTCTATCGAAGAGTGTGGATCGCTTTCGTACAATGTGGGCCCGTCAAAGTACGACTCTGTGTTTAACATGGATCAAACCGCCATCTACATCGACATGAATGGCAACACAACAATCGACTTCGTTGGAGCTCAAACAGTGGACGTCGTACAAGGTACGGTTTACTTATTTTTTATATGTGACTTTACTAACGATGCTAATGTAGGCAGCGAGGTGAACGGGTTTCGCTGCTCTGTGTTTCTGGCTGCATCGGCCACGGGAGTAAAGCTGCCTCCGCTTGTAATTTTTGCAGGCGTTCCTGGCGGCCCGGTATCACAGGACGTGTGGAACCCATCTTTTGGACATTCCGCCTGTGAGCATACTGTTCAAAAGAAAGCTTATTGCAACAAGGCCGGGATACACGAGTTGATTCATCGAGTTCGTACAATTTTGCATTTTGATGTATTATAATTATGTTTTTATAATTTATTTTTACTTTGTGGTGCTAGATTTGGAAGCCTTCAGTGAATGGTTGTAGGTTGCTCTTGCTGGACAGTTTGAAAGTACACAAGATGGACTCTGTACGTGAAATGCTCGAGGAAGACTGTTGCACACAGGTAGAGTTTGTCTCGCCGGGGATAACAGGACTGGCACAACCCATGGACGTTGCTGTGATGAATCCATTCAAGGACTACGTGCGGTAAGATTTCACATTTATTTATTGTGATATTTTGTTCTAAGGATGTTATGATTTTAAAACGCAGGAATAGCTACTTGGCCTACCACATCGACCATGATTTCCCCAAGACCCCACAGGAAAAGCGTCTACTCAATTCACGCTTTGTAGCGGAAGGGTGGGCCTCAATCTCGGCCGCGACGATTTGTAAGGGTTTTGCAAAGAGCAGAATATTACCTACTGGTCCTCGAGACAAAGATGATCCCTTCCGAATGCCGGATATTGTAGCTGAAGAAGCACCGGTTCTAGAGGAAAGTCAAGAGCAACAATAAACGGATACCTTTAGTAGGAGGGGTGAAACCTGTACCGCGTCGCTTTTTTCTAGTTACACATCCCAAAGATCTAATATTTCACGCTCTGTCGCACTCAATCCGTGTGTAGCATTGGATCCGTGTTATACGGTATACGGTGCAGGACTGTACAGTACACACCCGCTACAGTAATAGCATTATACTTCTGAAGTAACCCTTTTCGATAGCCCAGCCTATATTCATTTTTATCGAATATACACTGCACAAGCTGTCAGTGATGTTATCAAACCCTGATCAAATAGAGAAAATGTGACTTAGCTTTAAATACTAGATCGTCATCGACTTAGCTGGGAATATCAGTGTTTTTTAAACGTAGCACTTCCACTTGTTTTAAGTGTTTTCAAAGCCCGCTGCGAGTGGGACTTGTTCTGCCGCTGCCTCGTCGCGGCGCACAGATGCGAATTAAATTCTACGAAGTAAGTGTAAAACGAGTGACTACCTTGTGTAGCCATTAAAACGGAATACTTCTGTATCGTTTTAAATTGCAAGGATGGATGGCTAGTGCCAATTGTATACAGACTGGATAATGACAGTGTATGTATTCCGAAGTATACTGTAGCTTCGCAATTAGATTGACGCATTAGTTTTTTTTTCTCTGCGAGCTGTTTTCTGGCTACACGATGCATAAGAACAGCCGCTTCGTGTGTGCGTCGAGCCTACTCGCACAATACGAGTACTTAAATATGATTCGTACTTCCCCAGCCGACATGCTGAATGAATGTATGAAGCATCGCATCACGACCTCATCATTGCATTGGTATCCTTTCAGAATCTGTAAACGCAAGTAGGAGCACATGGTAGTTAGGGCGGCAGGTAGAGAGCAGCCTCCTAATTTGACCTGGCAGCAGTCTTTTATAGTTAAACTTGGCAGCATGCTAATATCAAATCTGATACCGAATACATCTCGATTGTATACATTTGTACTTCATCCTTGCGTTGGGCTACACTGGATAGTCGGAAGAGGCTTCTATAGAAAAAGTTACCTAAAACAAGAACGTCACCTTTCATCATGCTGAGTTTTCTCTAGGCTTGACCATACGTGTAGGCTAACTCCAGGCCCAGTTTTCTACTGCTTCGACACGATCGGCTTCACGGTCGAATCGTCGCCACAGCAGAGCAGTTGTTATGCGAACGTATCGTATACACCATTTTCAGGTTCGTTCTCACCTCCGCCGGGTTTCAATACAACCACCCCCGAGCCGACCTGTACATAGGGCCAGACAAACCTAAGTTCAATACACCCACCCACTGGATTCAATACAACCTACGTGCCTTTTTATTTATCTCGTTTCCCGTACTTATCAACTTTTGTCATTTCTACTGTTCGTAGAATATTCGAGAGTTCCAAGTGCAGCCAATAGGATGCTATTCTGATGAAGGATATGGCTGTAGGAAGTAGAATATTCGAGAGTTCCAAGTGCAGCCAATAGGATGCTATTCTGATGAAGGATATGGCTGTAGGAAAATGACAAAAGTTGATAAGTACGACGGGAAACGAGATAAATAAAAAGGCACGTAGGTTGTATTGAATCCAGTGGGTGGGTGTATTGAACTTAGGTTTGTCTGGCCATATGTACAGGTCGGCTCGGGGGTGGTTGTATTGAAACCCGGCGGAGGTGAGAACGAACCTGAAATGGTGTAGATACTTCCAACAGACTTTGTGCATTGGGTCAACAATCAGCTTACAACAACATGTAAGCCGAATGTTGAGCGAAATAACAAAAAGCGAGTTACGCAGTACCGTGGAATTAATTCGGTGAGGGCTGTCCATACCTAAAGGTACTCACAGTATTAACACAAACTTACCTTTAGTTTTCGCATGGTGACATCTTCTCTGTTTGATATGTTAGCGGCATCGGCTACCCTAGGGTGAAGATACCGTTAACTATCATCCACTGGCTATAAGTGCTACTGATGGCTCGGTATTTGTATCGATTTACTAGTAGCGACCATCCCACCGCATTAAGGCTTTTGGGGGTCATGTAAGTGCTACTGATGGCTCGGTATTTGTATCGATGTACCAGTAAGATCGATGCGCAACGGACCACCGAATTAATCCTTGTTGGGCTGTCCCCTACAGCACTAAGGCCCATTCTCAACCGGGCTGTGCGGCCGCATGCGTCCAAATCCAGCTGCCTGATTGGCTATTGATTATCTGGGACGCATGCGTCGGAACACAAAAAAAAGACGCTGTGCGCTCAATTCCACGCATGCGGCGAAGAAGCCGCACAGTGCTGCTAGGGTTAAGAAAAGAGGACTAACCAATCACAGAGCCTTCTGTATTGAAGGTAAAAAAACATGCGAATTAGTGGCTCGCATTGTTAATTTTGACATCTACCAACTCTCCTTCTACAGCAACAACAACATGCAGCCAACTCAGGAGTCAGAAGTGTTCTGAGCAGTGATTGTACCGATTATCATGGTCGTTGCTGAGCATGTGATCTTAGCAAGTAGTGAAATGCTAGTGGTTCGAGAACGTTTGCAATGGGACCTTCACGCCCAGCGTTTGTTGCTTGAGGGCGAGCTCAAGCAGTATTACAGGATGAGTTCGAGTGGATTTGAGCGATTACTTGGCAGACCCCATCCAGTCCGCAACACGTGCGCTTGGCGAGCCCCCCGTATCTTCAGCAGCCATGCTGCAAACTTGTACAAGCTGGCTTGCTGGAGGCAGCTACCACCATACAAGAGTGATTACCGGAACAAGCAGAGCAGGGTTTTACCGTATAGTACTCGCTGTAATGCGAGCTATGAATAATTGCGACCGATTAGCGCTTCATTTTCCTACGACAGACGACGAAATGGAGCGGAGTGCTGCCGGTTTTCACTCAATCAGTACAGGGGGAGCTATCCCGGGGTGTATTGGTGCAATCGATGCATGGTTGTGCCCCATTCGGGTTCCCCGAGCCAACGATTGTGGCAGGGTTGTTGCTTTCTTCTCTGGGCACTACCAGCGCTACGGCCTAAATGTGCCTGAGAAGATCTGATCAGAGGCGGTAGAAGTGGTGGTTGGTCATTTGGGTACGGGTTTGTCGGTGGTGGTCTCCTGGAGCGGACCTCAGGTTTGCCTTCAGACCACATTAGAAACTATTATGTACCAGGTACAGCAACATCAGTATGATAACTCCACTAAGAAACATTTGAAAACCTTTTTCTTACTCTTCAAGAAGCCTGCTAGAGATTCTTGTACGCCGTCGGTTCAACAACTGGAATTGATAGTCTAATCAGAGCCTTCTTGCTAGTTAGGCCAACAAAAATTGGGCGCACTAGCCGTTCTCAACCGATGCGACCGCACAGCCCGGTTGAGAATGGCCCTTAGGGCCATTCTCAAAGTGCTTTCTATCCCAGTAAAAGTGTTATTAATTTTGTTATGCCACGGACTATTTGAAAATAACAAATTACAACTAGGGCTACGCGTAGACTAGAAAAGCCTAATATATTAGCCTTAAGAGAAACTGCAAAATAGCAAAATGAATATTATTAATAGTAACTCTTGTATACCTAATATATACGATGAATATATAATAAATAGTATCATGTATATTAAAAAGGTTAAATGCACTCTTTTACAGTTGTCGTCGGGCTCATTCTCCAATTTGATCGTTTGCGCACCATCTTCAAAACTATGTCAGGCAAATAAAAGGACTTACCAAAAAAGCATTCGAAAACTGGTTGAAGGTTATTAGCTTCGGCACGGCAGATGCTGCGGCGGCAGGAGATGCTTTGACACCAGGAGTCCCATCTTTTGAACTCGTTATCTCTGATTATTTTTGCAACTGTGGTGAACCAAAACTTTATTTAAAAAATGTTGTGAACAGGCTAAGATAAGCAAGTTCATGCACACTAATTTCTTTTTGATATTTAAATTAACACTTACAGCATTTGAATAATATGATATTTGAAGAGGAGACGTTGCAAAAGTAGATTATTAGTATAATAAATTCCCTAGCCTGGTTGTAGCTCAAGCATCCACTTTGGTCACATCTCAGTAGGCAGGCTTTGCTGTGTTCCGTGGAAATCGCAGAATGAGCTAGAATATGCAAGTGGGGCTCAAAACCAATCACAAGCTGTTTGTTGTCGTTGTCCCGGAAATTGCACCAAATGCGCAAATACATATTTTGTTAAAGAACATTTCGTAAATGATTTATTGAGGGAAGCAATAAACAATAATTGTCAATAAATATATTTATCGGATTCCCTGCCTCCATACTTTCGAGAAGATCAGCCAACGCTGCGACGATTAACTGCGTAGTTCTCAACGACAGTGGAAATGCTCTCGAGTGAGTTGTTTAATGTCGAAACTGATAGATGCAATATATCGCTGAGTGCCGTGTTCGTTTTCGAGGCACGCCAAGGTGTTAACGTTAACCTATCCCAGCCTCGCGAAGCCCTAGTCTCTCTTTCTAGCTTTTCGCGCCACTTCAATCAGCCGTCGGTTAGTTCTTTCAGCAGAGCTGAAAGCACAGGGGCTTTTTTGGCGGTTTCAAATGTCTAATTGCTTCAGCGCTTGATTTTTTTGAATTCCGCAATTGTGCAGGGTGTTTTTTTCGCGGTCGATGTGGTTTTTGTATTCTCGGCGCGCGCACGGGACTGCCCGTCCTCGACGTCCGAGGGTCGCGAAAGGGTGGTCTACGTTTCCAAATGTCCTTGTTAGTTCATCGTTACTTTTGCCTACTTCATCGGCAAGTCACGGTACTTCCGCGTTCAAGTAAATGCGCTCCGAGTGTCATGCGGGCGATTGGGCTTAGAAATATACTTGCATGGCAGAGTGCGGTAGCACGAAAGTAGACGCTCGGCCCTTCAATTAAGTAGCGGGCGACTCCTCGCAGCTTCCACGCGCGGCGAAATCACTAAATATAGTACCCGACTGGCGACCTAGGGTGATGGGCTGGCAACGGACGTTGTTCTTGGACTTTGTATATTGATGGGGTGTGCACCCATGTTACTGGTACGGATGCCACTGGACCTCGTTTCTAAGCTAAGTTGACTTGGGGTTTGTAAATTGATGGGTGTGCACCCATGGTACGGAAGCGAGCGGACCTCATTTCTACGCGCTTGAAAGGCGCCGGCACAAGCGGTTATAGTTCAACTCGCCCGTAGATGACAACTCGCCCGAAGATGATGAAGTGGAGTTTCGACGTGCTTTGCAACAGACGAACGAGGATACTGTGCTTCTTGTGCTTCTTGTTCCCCTCGACATCTTAAAGAAAGCGAGACGTGCTGACCTAAAAAGGATGCTGCTGTCCCGTCGCGACTATCTTGGACTTATAGCTCAGGTTTAGCAAAAGCATGTTTTGCAACGAACGAACGAGGATCTTGTGCATCTTGGCCCCCCGACATCACAAAAGCCTACCCTCCCGAAAGCGCCGCTGCAGGCATACACGTCGTCATTAGGATGTTTGATATCATCGTGTACATACAGTAGATATGGGTTCCGTCGGTAGGTACGAATATGCAAGCCGGATAATGCTAGTCAGTCGCTACTTACACGCTGGCATCGTATTCCAGCGTGTTCGAGTGACGATAGTGGGTTGTATGGCTTCAATGCAGGCGGCAGCTTGTAGAAAGCGATATGATGTGAATGTTTCGCTGTGCGAAAAGATGCTCCGCTTTTTGGATGAGAATAACGATGAGTATCGATCACGCGGACGGTACGTGGTTGATCCACTGTCTGGGGTCACGTGAACGAAAGTGGTAATCGATATGTCCAGACAGTCTGGTCAATCAACGCATGAAGATCCAGTCGTGGGCACGATTCGTGATGAGTCTACGTATTCCAACTTTGGGTCGGCTGTCGATGAAAGTAGAGAGGATCACAACGTGGAGTCTACTTTGGTTGATGCGTCAAGTGTGATCCTGCAGCCGGAGCAGCAGAGTGTGGCCGATTTTGTCGTTCACATGTCTAATGATTACATGGCAATTACGAAGTGGGGCATCTGTGTCAAGATGTTCCCGACATTGCTTCCGGGAGGGCGTGGAGGACCTACTGAGACTCGTGCGAAAAAAACTTTCAATACGCAAATGGATTTTTCGCTGCTTACAAGTTCATGACCATGCGTTCGAGAAGCATTATGCGTTTATGTTGCTAGCTTTCGACTACTTGGCTTCGTAGTATGCTAGGGACACACTTTATCTGAAAATGAACGTCCGGCGACAAGCCCTAAAAGCAGCTGCTGTGAAGCGGAGCACTGTTGTTCAAGCTATTGCGTATTATCACTACCTGTCAGAGTGCCGCGCGAGAGGTGTTAAAGCTCGGCCGCCTGTCGCGGAAGTGCAACGTGTTATTGACTTGAGAAGGGCTGCGCGTAGCTGAATCTGCCTTTTATGGGTCGAACATTGGCCGGATGCGAGCGCGTCACAAGTTGTTCGGAATGCTGAAAAGGTTTAGCCCGATGCAGATATTTTTCACAATATCTCCAGATTCAGCGGGCACGTACAACATTGCTGTTAAGGCCGGGTTGCTCTTGCTACAGTCGATAGACGATGCCAACGTCCTCTTGATGCCGAATCGTGCCAGTCGGGAAGCAATTGCAGCTGCTCATCCCGTGGAGTGCGCGCGCTATATTTTAAGAGTGATCAATACCGTTATTGATGTGATTTTAGGTTGGGACCAAAAAGCTCATGCTCCAAAGAGAGGGGGTGGTATTTTTGGAGTTGTACGCTGCTTCGGAGACGCAAATGTCTAGTGACTTGCACGCGCACTTTGCTGTTTGGTTGCATGGATTCCCCAGGACTTCGTTGGGTTTTGCTGATGCGATTTCTACCAACACTGAATTTTATGATCGACTAATAGTACTGGTGGATTCGGTATTGACTACGAAGCCTGCTTGTTTAACCCAAGAGACTAGATGTGTTCGCTGTGGAGAAAATAGTACACTAATACCTATTGTTCCGAGTGTTGATGCATTTCGGCGCCCTGCTCCAGGTGCAACGCCCCAGGTAACTGCGTATTGCGAAACTTGCAAATCTACTTACGCAGCAGCAGACATTTTGGACAAGTCGATCGAAGCTCTAGCTCCAATGCTGCAGAGTGACATGAACGCGCAATTTCGAGATTTCGAAAAGTACCGGCCACCTCGTCCAGGACCAAATCGCGCTTTAGCACCGTCGGTGGTAGTTCGGGATGTGCAAGTTCATTATTGGAATCACTGCCGGTCGTGTTTTATGGTACTTAGCGTTGACATTATCTGCTTATCTGATAGGTGTAGCTTGCTGAACTAACTTTGTGCGTTCTGCGTATGTAGAAAACTGTGCGAACACCGCGAGGATCTATCTGTCGGCTCTTAAAGCCCGAGCCTGTTCGCATCAAATCCACTGCCATAGAGAGCGACCGAACTCGTGCCCCATCGCCTGATCGGGTGCGAATACGTAAACGCTTATAGCCGCGTCATCATGGACACGTTCAAGTCCAACCATGATGTCCAGTTTGTACTTAGTACAGGGGCAACAGATACCGCTGCGTGTGTCCTAAAGTATTGCTGTAAGCACCAAAATCCTGTGGAAAACTACGCGGCGTTGTCTATTGCAGCATTCTCTAAAGCTGTCGCCAAAGCGAGCTCGCTGTCCCCCCATTCGTCATTGATGGAGCGAGGGTATCAAATTCTTGGATCAATGTTATACGCTGTTACTAATGGACAAGAAGTAGCAGCACCGATGTGCGCGCTTTATATCCTAAACGAGAGTCCCTTCTGGTTTTGGCATGAATTCGTTCACGTCGACATGGCGAGACTCCTGTACCAACGTGGCGAGTCGGTCGAAGTCCGCGTCTCGCGTAAAGTTGACGAGAACGACCAGTCGAGATTGATCAACGTGCCAGGTCTCAACACCCTAGAGCAGTGTTGGACGCGTGAGAGCGCCCTGGAGAATTTTTCGTTCATCGATATAATTGAGCGATACGATTGTGTTGGGGTTAACGTAGCAGCAGGGGCCACGGCGAATCTGCCCTATAAGCCATTTGCGTATTGCAAATTGGAGTTTACCAAGGTGCTAGTAGTGAGTGGCGATAATCTTCCTGATATATCGAGCACGACGGATTCACACAAAATGACTATTACTACACAGCAATTTTGACTTTATTCAAACCACATCGCGATGGTACTCTATTTGGTCGCGACGAGTCACCGCTGACAGCCTATCAATCATTCATAGTACATGGCGACGCCGATACGCGCCGACGAATGCAGGACTTTGAGGAACAGTACAAAGATTACTATTTTGCTCAGCGCAATGACAATCACAAAGATGAGTCGCAAGAAGACACTATCTTACGAACGCGAGAGGCTTCGACCCGTCCACTATCTTCAGTGGATCAAGATGGTAGTGTTTGCAGTGAAAGTGGCGATCACAACGACGATTCTGTTCCAACCGATTTCTTTGACTTTACAGCCGTTACAAAATTTGATGCATCTACTGCTAAGTTATCGGAAGATGCGAATGAATTTGTTAGGAACATACCTCACTTGCAAACGGCTGTTAGCTCAGCAGTGGGGAATTACAGTCCCGGAAACGAAGCGATTGTTCGAGATGACTTCGACTACAGTTCGTATACAGCACGAGTCATCCGGCGACGCATCGTCACGGATAACAAAGAGTTCGTCGGTACAGAACGGTTTATTTCTCAGTTTAGAGATGCACCTACGCGATTTGAGCGCCTGCGAGAGTGCCTTTGTCCCGTTCCATTTAGAACACCCGAATCATCTTCGCGCTGCACACCAACAACGCTTCCTGAATTTCCGGAGATCGGGGTGGTATCTGACGCGTTCGAACTCAATTTCTGGCAGCATGCTGCCTTTGAAGTGTGTGCACAGCATTTACTATACGCTTATTGTCAAGACATTGCCACTACTTTGTCAGAGCCGATGCTACCGGCTGATCCTGAACTCCGCTGGCATTTTGCTCGTGAACAAGTGCAGAAAGGGGTTGTATAAGGTGAAAGGAGACGATAACCCGGCTAATGCGCTTACCAAGCCCCTGGACAAGATCAAGTTGAAAACCTTGTTGGAATTTATGCATGGGTCCCGACTGACCCTCCATCACGTCAAGAGCTGCAACTTGGAGGTCGAAGCTTATGCTTTGAAGGAGGCGTGTTGGACTGCATATTGGAGACCCGATGTCGAAGTGAGTTGAAGATCAACGCGAGATCAGGTCCACGAGTTAGACCAAGTCTCTGAGATACAAAGAGACACGGGCTTCTGCATGAGAAGAGGACCGAGATCCTTGTACTCGTTGTAAGAGCTGGTGAGAGAACTTAACCCCTTGGTGACCAGAGAACTTTTTCAGTTTCCGGAAAAACGCTGTTTGCGCTATATATACAGCATGATAAAACCGAGCCATATCTTAAAATTTGTATCGTAGGTAGTTAAGAACGAAGCCTGACTCTACAAACCGAGTTATCAAAGAAAGACTAAATCTTATCCTGCAAAGCATCATGCTGTATATTTGGCCCATACTGGAGTCCACCATAATAGCCTTGCTATATATTGCTCATGTTGCAGTGGACTTTCTATCCAGAGACAATGCACCTTGCAAACATCCAGACCGACAAATCCTCGAATCCACTGATAATTGTTATAAAAATGGATACATGTATTGATGTAAGTGAGAATCACCTTGTGCAATCAAATGATGTCTCAGGCAAGTCCTTTCCTACACTACTTCTCCGTCACCACCATTGCGGTTCTCACCACCACTGTCGGCACGTGGCTTCTTGCACGGCGCACGCATCTGAATGTCGAGCCCGCACCGAGCGATCCCTGCCGTTGCGCCACATCTTGTGCCAAATGCGAAGCCGGTAAGGCTGTTACTAGGGTAGTGCTCCGGCCGCGCGCTGTCGCACAAGTTGACTCGGCATGAATACACTGGTATTAGTATCGAATCAATATGTCTTTACTAAAACCATGTACCTCTTGCTCCCGTCGCAGCAATCACTGCAGAAGAAGCGCGTATTTCGCCGCTCACCAATCCTGCGCTTGCGTAGGCTGCAAACTTTGCATTGGCGCTGCCGGTAGTGGCCGACGCCGTTCACAACAACCCACTCATCATGGGCAACCATTTTGTGGGTTGTCGGGGTCGACGGCTGGCGCGTCGGTGTGGCTGCGCTCGGAGAAAATAGCTGCAGACGGTATGATTAGTATGTACATAAGTAGAAACGACAAGAGCACTTACCCTGTCGGCGAAGTCTGCTGCCGTCAGCGCGATAAGCTGTGAATGAAGCTCTAGCAGAAATTTTGCGTGATCAGCTGGGGCCCCTCCAGTGATCTTCCGCGCCTCTCGCTGGCAGATGAATGCGTTGGTAATCGCCATGTCTATCCTACCAAGTGCGATGGCCCGGTAGTACTTAGCGAACTTGCACGAGAGCTGCAGAGGATAGCACTGCATTATCAACTGGTCATGAACATCAACCCCGCCCATCTATGCTTGGTAGTCCTTCACCATGGACGGGCAGGGGATGGTCGATGTTTGGCCTTCTCCTCCAGCTATACGACGCTCTGAAAAAATCACATGCATGTATGCGTTAGTAAAATCTCCCGATGCTGTATAATATAACAACGCACCGCAAGTCATAATAGCGCGACTGGCACCCGTAGCAAGAACATGCACCGGTTTCTGGTCCCACCAAACCATGGCCCCCAACTGAGGGACGGACTTGGACACGCTCATGTGAACAATCCCACGCGGAATAGACTTCGGCCGATTTCGGTTCTTCTCCGTAAGAGCATCCGCAAATCTAGCTCGACTCGGCTGAATTGTTCCGATCGAATATACAGCTCGTGTCAAAAGCTCCAATGCAAGCCGAACGGATGTGTAAAACCTATCTGTGACGACGTAGAAGACGTCTTGTTTCTGTGGAGGGAGCAACGCGTCCAGGTTCCGGATAACTGCGACTGGCCCAGTGGCCTCGGGCTTCTTGACAGCGGCAGCGGCGGTGTCTTTATCTTTCCCGCAGTAAACCTCAAGGCTAATACAGCCAAATCTACAGCATGGGCAATGATGACCCAGAGTGTATACACAGCATATTTAGTCTGCCTACCGCAAACAGTAAGCTGTCTTCGGACAACATGATAGGAACAGCTTCGTGCCCCATTTGTGAGGCTTATCCTTCATGTACTGGCGCGTGACATTGTATCGGCTTCGAGAAGGAATCATTGCTTCGTCGAAAGCAAGCACTCCAGGTAAATTGTAGCCAATCTTGAATATCTGCTGTAAAGTGTCTGACAGGGACCTCATTTCCACGCCTTATCTGTGTCAGCACTAGGGTGGGCATTGTTCGTGAAAGGGAGGTTTCTCATAATCTCCGCAAACCTGTTGCGTGGCATCACGCTGCCAAACTTCCCAGCAGGAACGGTCCCAACTGACATAGTGCTCCAATGGTCCGAAAATCTCCTTTTGTGCGGACTCAGCATTCATGAAATTAGGAATCCAGTACACTGAAGTATTTCATGCGCCTTTATGTGTTTGGGACGTCGTAATTCCAGGTCTAGCAACTCTTGTTTCGTCGGTTGCTTCGGTTTAGGTTGTTTACGCCACATTCGTTCGATCCTTTGTCCAGATTTTGGTAGTAGCGGTTAGTTTCACGCTCGATCTTTTTCCAGAACGTCCTTGGCAGGAAAAATAAAAACAACCGCAATGGGGAGTCCGCAATATCCAGAATAGCTTCTGTAGGACCGGACGGTCCCTCATACAAATTGGGAAAGTGCTTATCTTCAGGAAAACCGGTTTCGTCAAGTTCCCACCCATCAATTCTCATTTTTTGCAACGCCTCTTTGTCCTCTGTCAAGCGAAGCATGTCCTCTTTCCCCATCACCCGCCACTCCTCAATCGTTTCCCTCCAGCGGGTCTCGTCGCTCCTGGACTCGGAATCTGTCATTGCTTCGGGTGCATCGTCGCACTCATCATCGTCGTCATAGCCGATCCGGCACGGAATCAGCAAGTCCTCCGCATCGTCTTGCAGTTCCATCCAGTCATCCAAGTTGACACTTCCATCTTCACCTTTTGAATCCAACGTACAGTTGTTGTCCTCGTTCTCAGCAGCGCTTGGAGAAACATATTCTTCTTCGGGTCTACACGATAAAGTATCATGTAGCATGTAAGTCACCTGAACATACTGTATATAGTGCTTGCTAAAAACGTTGGAAGTACTTACTGAAACTCGTGGTCATTCTCCGAGCTGCAACATACATGCGCATGCAACATTGGTTAGAACAAGTCATGCTGTATATCATTCAGATACACATACTCGTCTGCGTGGGCGCTGTCAGGCCTGCAACATACATGCGCATGCAACATCGGTTAGAACCAGTCATGCTGTATATCATGAATAAAGGCGCACTACCTGTCCGCGGCCGCCCCAGTTTCTCCTTCTTGTTCCGACTCCATGGCGAGTTCGCTGCGACGCATCTTCTTCGCGTTTCCACCGCCCTCGCTTGCTGCCTTGCGCTTGCCCTTCTTCTTTGCTGCTGCTTTCCCTCTTTTCTCCGCAACGATCTCAGCCTTCTTTCTCTTCTTTTCAGCTTCTTCCGCCGCCAGTGTTGCTGCCATCGCACTACGTGCTTGTACAGCCTGCGCCTCAGCTTCCACTAACGCTCTGCGACCCGCATTATTTTCCTGCGCAACTTGGTGGTTGGCTACGACGTCCTTGGCCCTTGCCAACTCCCTCGCCGAGGGTTTCTTGGCCTTCCCTGTCGTCCTTGTCCCTACCGTCCGTTTAGATGACTTGGTGGGAGCTCGCTTGGTCGTCTTGGTCGTCTTCATCACCTTGGGCATCCTCTTCGCTACAGATTTCACCATCTTCTTCGCAGGTTTCTTGGTCACCACCTCCTCCTCCTCCGACGCGTCTTCTAGGTTGTCCCCGTAGTCCTCGTAATCTTCGTCGTCTTCGTCGTCCCCGTTCTCCTCGGCCGACGCAGCGACTGCCTCAAGCTCCTCTGCATACAAGGACACCCTTGGTGTCTTGCCCTTCAGCGTGGGGTTCTTGGCAAGCGAATCATAAAGCGTTGCAGTTGGCCCTTCTGGGGCTTCTTCCCGCCTGTTTTGTTTCGGCCGATCGTCGCCAAAGTCGGCATCACGATCGCGACGACCATCCAGGTAGTCTTGGTGTTCCCTGCGCAGACGCTCGTGGTCCGCAGGGCTCCGCTCTTCCAAACGTCGCACGAAGTCGTCGTGCTCGCTCCGCGTGGCGCGTCGCGGGGCCATGCCAACCATCGCTATCTTTCTGCTTTTGAATTGACTGGATTGGGGGTGAGAATAGAGCGGGAAACTGATTTGGTGTGCCACACATTCTCCTGTTCGTTTATGCCCACTGCTAGCCTACCCCTGTGCAACTTGCACAGAACCGGGTCCGGTACTTTCTTGTATCCAGAATGTTAATCTTGAAGTTTGTATGGAAATGGAGGTTTTCGAGCCATTTCTAAATCAACATGCTATATATATATTGCATGTTATTTTGGGTCGCACGCTATATTATATAGCCTCGGTCACCAAGGAGTCAAGCAACTAATTTATTCACTTCTACGTTTTCCTTCTGTCCGGCCTTATACCATTTCTGGGTCAAAGTAGGTAACAGTCGCAAAAAGTTAGTCTCAGCGTATGCTGCTCAGTTTCACGAAAAATTGAGCTAAACACGAATTTATCTTAATTATCTTGACAATGCCGTATTTGGGAATAGAGATGCTGTATTCACGCATTTTCATTGCTTTATCGAATAAATCTCAATCTCAATGGCAACTCTCCTGGTCGGAGCAGGGACAAGTACTATCCTACGAAACACGCAAACACCACATCACGTTTTTCGCCAAATTTTACTTTTCGGTCGTCCACTTTAGACGGTGAGGCTTTCCGTAAGACTGACAACCTCTATCCTACTCACTTCAGTACAGCAGCTAGAGGACAAAGTATGAACCTTGTGCGTGAAACTTAAGACGATGCCTCTGCTACTTGCCGTCCATATCCTATATGTCTCTTTCAACGATAAATCGGCATCTCATTGCTACAAGTAGAATGAAGTCGAAATGATTCCATCTTATTGTGGATATTTTAGTTTTACGCTGTGAATAAGTTGCGCTCGAATTGACATAGTTAGATCCATAAATATCGCGCCTTAGATTAATGATGTGTTTTTTACTGCAGAAACGTTATTGTTCATAGTGTTGTATCGTAAATATCACTGATATCCAAGGTATACGTTCATAATTCGCAAATATCTTACTTTTTGCGCCTGTGGCCTATTGAGAATATCCCAGATCAAAACAAAAACAGCTCAGACCAAAACGAGAAAACCTCGAATCGTTTATGCTTCTATCATCCCATCACCTTTTAGATCTGATTTTCTGTGCAGAGACATCGACTTAACAACTCTAAAGTGCCAAAAATGCGCCCAAATTCATTGCGTTATTTACTTGCTGACCGCTGTTATGAAGCTACAAAAAATAAAGCGATTAGTACGCTGATACAAGCTTTCGAATAAGGGTACTTTGACTTTGATCAAGTTCCTGTAGGTTGTGCTACTTTCGGAAAACCGAAATCGCTATAAATTCTTGGGACAGAGAAGTAATCGATGGGCCTGTTCAGCAGAGATGAATTGCAGCGGATTTGACCCCTTTTGGCGGATTATTGGAGTTTAGCGGATTGCTTAATCCGCCATTTATGTTTGGTTTGGAAAGGATCCGTCTATTAAGTATATACTATTAAGACTACCTGGTGGTTTTCCTCCTTTTACCATGACTCGTTCTTTCATCCCCTTTCAGTCTTTTTGTGCTGGCTCAATACTTGGGGCTTCACGGGGGGTACCTCCAAGAGAGCCCGTGAGATCGTTGGGTAAGTCCGGGGTTAAATAATTGTCGCGCATGGCCGGATGGCAAAGGTCCTGTCTCACAGTGACAGGGGACATTGGACGCAGGGTCGACGACCGGTCACCACCCGGGGTTTACATCGTTGCGTTTAAACTGCGCCTCGACCGGATCCCGACATCGCACCTTGAAGGATAATGTCCTTGCTCTTCTTGTCGATCTTTGGTGGTTACTTACGGAATACAGAACCTTCTCTGCCTTGCATAGACGAAGACACGCATGCTCCTGACATTTACAAACCGGTACTGGATCTCAACGGGTCGTCACGTCCTCAGGGAAGTTCTCTTCGCAGGAGCGGGGTTCGCGCCTAGCGAATAAAATGACGGCTAGATGTCGGAACGAGAAGGGTAGGAATTCACGGGATCGCGAGTTCGGCTCCTTGCCGACGCCCGCGGCCCTCGGGATATCCTTCGACTCGCATCGCGTGGCCTCCCGTAGCGCGCGCGATGAAGGAGAACCCGGTCCCGTTTACATTGGCCCCAGTATGGGGGACTTCCCATCCAAGGATAGGGGGCCAGTGCACTGGCTTCAGTAGCCTTGGCGGCTCCTCGGGATCCTCTCTTGCCCGTTGTTGCTCTTCGGCCGCAAATTGGGGAGTGTCCGCCATATATGTTTCTGAACACATTTGGCGGATTTTGGCGTTTTTATGTCAATCCGCCATCCACCCGAATTTGGGCAGATAGCGGATTGGTTTGGCGGATTTCCGAGTGGTGGCTTGAGAAACAAATCATACTGATCATAAGGAGATCTGTCCCATTGGGGTCAACCGTGCTCAGTGAGCAGTGCTAACGTCTATATAAAAGTACTAATAACGTTTCCTCGCTGACGATAAATCTATCGACACCGAGGAAACAATAGCTCATCATGAACGAGGTTTTATTCCTTAGATAGATGTATATCAAGAGCAATAGACGACCCGAACACTGACTGAGACGGAAGGGCGTCGAACGCTGGAGAAACACTATGGAGCGGTTGTGGTGAAGTGCAATCAGAATCTTCCCCGAAGGACGATCTGCGATCGGCGGATCAGGATATGGCGATCTCCACCGACATAGGGCGAGGGAAGGGAGATCCGGCGTCACCTGCGGCAGACCTGACGCCAGAAGCCGAAGATCAAGAGCGGACGGTCGCGATGGGGCTGCGACCGATCTAGACCAAACACGGTAACAGGTGGCCTCAAGGTGTCAGCCAAGACGCAGGAAAGAGGGATCAAGACACTAGAAGTCAAAATCTGCGGTTGAAGGACGAGATCAGGCCAAGATCGTGGGTAAAGATCGAGCTGATCGGACTCGCGGGACGAGCCAGATAACGGTCGAGAAGTCGAGATCGAGGCCTCGCGGATCGAGATCGGCGGTAAGGAGTAAAGATCTAGGCGAGATCAGCGATCAAATTGAAGATCGGCGATCAAGATCAGTGATCTTTACGGAGGTCGCTGATCTGGATCAAGATCGCTAGGCGTGATGAGGATCACCAATCAGGACCAAGATCGTCCGCTGTGATAAAGATTGCCGATCAAGATGAAGATCACCAATCAGAGGCGAGATCGCCGATCAAGGCCATAGTTAAAGATCGCGAGATCGGTCGCCCGATCGAAGATGATGAGAGCCGATCTTTTCTGAAGATGGGTTATAAGAAGGCGCAGGATGCATACTGAGATGGGTAGGCAGTAGGTACATATGGATAAACATCAATCAGAACAGAATTTCCTTTGAAGTGCACAAGTGGCCTTTCTCGCACTCGGGACGTTTTAAAGACATATTGGCATGGTACTAGTGTTAAAAGGAGGCTTAGGTAGAGGTTACTGGCGACGTAGTGTAAGATCTTTGTTAATATATTAGCCAGTTTTTCCTACTCTAGATTTCCCTACTTTAGTTGGAGGTCAGATCCGTTCTCAAGACTAAAGATCCCGCTATTGGAAGCGGCAAGCCACCCGGACGATCGGCCTTGATCTAGGCATTCCGGTGCCCAAATTAGGCAAAAAGCCCCTAGATCAAGGCCGATCGTCACTAACGAGGCTGTATTTAGGACTTATCGCGAGGGCGCAGAGCGAAGAAGTTTCGCGCTGCCCCACACATCCCACGTCTCGCCAGGACGGTTAAATCTTGACTGATTGGACACCTTCGGATCCCTGAGACAGCAGATCGAGCGGTACACAAGGTGATACCAGGTTCAGCCGATCACGAATCATCGGGGGAGCCCCTCCGTTAGTCGGTGTCTGGGCGCAGTGTGTGAGTGGCGATCGGCCTCAACCAGATTTTGGCTGATCCCGCTACACCGCACGGTCATATAGAGGCTCATGTAAACGTATCACATTGAGTCTAACTCGTCGTTGATCTTTTCGCAAAGTGTGCATTTGCTGTTTCTTGGACTGACATCAATGTCTGTAGCTCCTGTTATTATAGATGCCGGCTGGCCCACACGGTCGCACCGCCAAAGGCTTCAAGCCGTCACAGTTGACAACCGCCTTGAGGACCAGTTAACGTTCGCTGACGGGCGAATTTCTACAGCATGCGCGTGATTCATGCAATTAATATAAGTTCTTCAATGAATTTTCAAAGGTGCGGGTTGAGATTTGTTGAAAACCAGACCGCTTGGTCCCCTCGCCGCCCACTGTCGCGCCTCCACAAATAGGGCAGTTGTTTCCAGACGGATCCAGGACTACGCACTGTCCCTTAAGAAGCAAGTCCGCGTTGCAAGTGGAGGGGGAGGCCGCAAGCGGATATGAATAGTTTGCTCATCCGCAGCATGCACCATTCGTTCAGTTGTATCGGGATGCATCGACGACATCCTGGCGTGTCACGTCAATGAACTTAGCCCATACCAACTGCACGTCGGGGGCAAACCCTACCGACCGTCAGCTTGCCATTCTTCCTGCATCTCGAGGTGCCATTTTGGCAAACCCAGACGCAACTGCGACAAGCTTTGGCTTTCAAGTACAGCAACACGGCCTTGTGGTGACCAACATCAGCACTGTATACCGCGCGAATACCGACATACAGTTGATATGGGCTAAGCTCATTGAGGATTGCTACCTTGGTAAACCGAAAACAACTTGATGAGGTGTACGGGCGATTCGCTGGGTGCTACCTCGTTAACAACTACTGCAAAGCCTCTGGTGACGCAAATGTTGAAATGCCGCTGCTAAAGGATGGTAAAGACCAGAAGCTGCAGCTTCCACAACACCGAGTTGTGCGCGGAAGGAAGAAGAACCGTCGCATTCCAAGTCGAGGCGAGGACGCAACGAAACGAGTCCGCAACTGCTCAAACTGTAAGCAGCCTGGCCACAATGTCCGTACGTGTCCAAATCCCTTTGTAGACTAGCATCTTCCAAAGCGGCATCGAGCTACAACTGCGCATTTACTGTATACGAATACATTTTGCACACTACATTCATTCAATAATCATGGAAAATAACAGTCAAATCAACCCGCACCTTTGAAAAGTCATTGCAGAACATATATTAATTGCACGAATCACGCGCATGTTGTAGAGATTCCCCTTCGCTGACGGCCTGCCTCAAGGTGACAACCTCGGTCGGTCGCCTCTATTCGCGCGCATCTGCATGTATCGGTAGTACTGGGTCTCTGGCTGTGTTGTTACGTTATGGAGGGGATCCATTGACGAATGCGGCGAGTGTGCTGGCTGGATCCAGCGCCTACCGGTACACATTTGACCAACCACAACACAAACGGCGTTGTAGGAACCGGTAGCACGGAGGTAGTGAGAACGACAAGTGAGGAATTGACAGTGAGACAAATGAAACAGTGCAGGGTACTCATAACTAAATACACAGCATAATCTTATATTAATTATTTTATTGCACTTACAGTGCAATTCTGCGGATAGCGGATTACACTTGTCGTGTTCAGTAAAATTTCCAGCGGATTCGCCAATCCGCTGGATGATTTAATACTGCGGAAATTAGAATCCGGCGGATGAAAACAGCGGGTCTGCTGAACAGGCCCTATGTATGTGCTCTCTGGATTTATATCCAGAGTTTTAGGAGGCAAGTCATTCTAACCCAAAACTACTCTAAACCTTTTATACCGAGAGCCCAAACTAACGTTATCGACTTAAAACTTAAGTAAACTGACTTCAGCACTGGATACATCTGTTATATAAGATCTACATTGGATTGTCGTACCCGATATAGTGGGTTTTCTCTGCTGAACCTGCATAACGTGTCATTTCAGCTTGTATCAGAAAGAACTCGCTTACTTTAACCAAGTAGTTTGGTGATGTATATCCTTTGTCCCAGGTGAATGTTGCTTGTGTCGGCCAAGCGTAACATCGCGGTAAATTACGGCAAGCCGAAGTAATTTATTCCGCGTGACTGTTGCCCGAAGAGACTTCTGAGTAAGTATATTCTGAGCACAGATGATGCGGCTGCAGAGCCCTACTACGTACTTAGTAGTAGTGAAGTAGTAACTTACTAACGGATTTTACCATATAGTATCCGTTTTTTTTTTTTACGAACACGGTTTACATTTAAGCTAACCTAACGAAACATGTGACCTTTGTCGGCGGCCGTCTCAATCCAGTCCACCCTATAGAGCCCAACACTCCCCCGGTGCTTCCATCCCCCGGGGTCAGCGCCCCTCTTCTGCGTAGTTGATAGCCTTCTCGCTCACAGAAGCGCAATTCCACCTCCCACAGCGTGTCCGACTTGTCCGTGGCGCAGCCCGCGTGATCACGGGGCGCGTGATCAGGGGTGTCATACCCTGAGCGCAAAATTGACGTCGAAAATGGCGTCAGCATGGCGGCACACGGCGTGCCCCCAGCAAAAACGGCGGCTTGGTACCGCCTCGTGCCGTGCAGGCACGGACTAGAAGCTTGTATCGCAGGCGTCACTTGCGAGCTGTAGGATGGCGTGGGCACTGCCGCACGCCTAGCGCGCTTGCCCTTCGGGCCCGCCTGGTGGCAGGCCTTCCCGTCCTGGAGGGGGCCAGCCACCCTTTGGTGGCCTGGCTCTGCGGGGGTCTTGGCCACTTGGTGGGTCCGGAGCTTTTTGGGAAGTGTATAGTACCCGGGTTACTATTCTCTAGTGCCCCCCCCCCCCCCCAAAAAAAAAAAAAATATGATCATTTTTGAAGAGGGGGTCACTACATGAGTAAGGGATTCTAAATATTACTGGTTGGGCTCATCGAATCTTGGTATCCCTTCTCCTGCAGTATTGATCCACACTAGCGCTAATTTCTTCTTCCTGAGGGATAGCGTTGCCACTGGTCGTCGTGATTTTGAAATAATAGCGTGTTGCTGAGAGAATATGCCTTGGAGAACGATTTTTTATTTGTAGGCCGGGTTTATATTTATACCAGGTCTCTATTTGATACAGGGATTTTATACTTTGAGTATAATACTAGTAGTCTTACTAGTAGTAAGACTTCCACTAATCTCCTCCTTGCGGTCGCAGTACAGTATGATAAATGTTAGAGCAAAGCGTCCAAACGATATTCAGGGCTACATGAACGAATATCGAAAAGCCAATCGTGACACAGTCACGAGTCCTGAATATCGTTTGGACGACTTGCACAAAGTATTGTAAAATCCAGAGTATTTAGTTTCCTTACTATATCTTTGTAGCGATAAGATGAGCAGTGCCATCGGCAACAGGGCTTTATTTGAGGGGGGGCTTCTATTAAAGTTAAGGAGAGTACGTTATTTCTTCCTCCGGCTGGAAACGAGAGTTAGGAGCAAGTCGAAGTAAAAAAGATATCAAATTAAGCGATACCATCGTGCTGCATATGAGACACCGCGAAACATCTGGTTTGCGAACAAGGCCAATCGGAGCCCGTAGATATCTCTTTTTTTGGTATTTATTTAATGACCTCCCCGAGGTCATTAATTAAAGTGATGATCACTTTTTTGGGATCTGCTGTTTCACGCCATCTGACCAATCATCATGCAGTATATCGCTTTAATTTGATCGCTTTTTTACTTCGACCTGGTCCTTATGATACGCTGGGATAGCAAAGAGCAGGTTTATTTATTTTAATAACTAGATCAAAATCGTCTGAAAAAGCTCTGAAATTGACAAAAGTCGAAGCATTATGAACTTCGAAGGTTGGAATTTCCTGTAGCAGATCAGGACCGCCGATGCATCTCCTGCGCCTGCGAAGCAGACGCAGCATCTTCTATTTACAGGCTGCTCTTTGTACTCTCTAGAATATTAATTAATTACGTACAAACAAACAGGGGGAGAAGAAATGTATAATCATGTTCCTATTACAAGAGCTCAGTGGCGTTAACTAGAAAATATTAAATCAGCTGCCACTTTGTTTCAATGCTCCTACAGTAAGTATGTCTGGTACATAACTGATATTTGATTCTTTGAGCTCATACAGAGGTAAGGAGGGATGCGCTTTCGAAGAGATTTTTTTTGTGAATTCTTAAGTTTCTGTCTAAAACGATTTTGGCAGGAATTCACAATCACTTCGAATCGCACCACTCTTTACCTCTGAAATAAATTTTAGAGAATACCTTTATCGATCAACAAAACTTGCAGAAGAGGAATTCCAGTTCTGGCACAATGGAACTAGAACAAGGGCCGGCATGTCTGTTGGACAAGCTATGGCGAAATTGGAAGGCAAGAGCTACTTCGGCTGTATGCCACGCGTGACTGTCCGTCGGACTGCTCTCCCTTCTGCCAGGCTGTGAAGCCCGCGTCCAGACGTCTACAGGCAGATCCAGAGCCCAGTCGTCCGTCTGCTAACTCTATTTAGAAAGCAGACGGAGAAATCGAAATCGATCGGCACAACCAAGCACTGTGTTCGCTCTCAGTAGCGGCGGAATAAGCTGGCGTCTCGCCACCAGCTGCTCTTTCCGCTGAAGCTTTAACATGGGCTGCTCCCCCGGCATGCTAACGTCAGGAAACCTTCGACCGTTGATAGTTGTGAGGTGCACCGTGAAAAAAAGGAATGACTGTTTTAAACTGCAGCATCTTCAGCCATTAAACCCAAGAAAAAAGGCTTATTGGAGTGACTCTAAACGTTTAAAGAGTGATAGAACAGTAGCGCGCTCGATCCCTCTATCGCGGCCACTTCGCGCACGAGGTCTTTCAGCATAATACACTTTTTTTTTCCTTTGAGAAGTCATAAAGTTTATATATATGTATACGGACGTATGGACGAAATATCATAGTTTAGTTTAAGTGTTTAGTTTATTACCTAGAGGGGTTGCTTTGGTCTGGGAGGACAGTTGATTTCTTAAGAAAAGAAAGTTTGTAACATGTAAATTAGCTTGTAGTTGCACGCTAAAATGGATGGCGTGAGAGACGACGTCTGCTGAAACAACAGCACGTACAGCCAAGTAAAAAGCGAAAAGAACCGTTATTGGACAAACCTGGTAATAGTAATCCAATCATGTATTATAATAAGACAACCAACTGAGGCAGACAGCTTAGCATGGTTGCCTACATACAGGGAACTGGTGAATACCAGATCAAATAAGAAAAAAGAACACGCAAAATATACTAACATATAAGCTGAGTCGCTACTAGCTATAGTGTGCTGTAAAATGGAGCTTGAGTTTTGATGATGTTAGATTAGTTCATTGTCAATCTAACCCAAAGGCCGACTGGTATTTGGCTTCAACACATCACGCTTCCTAGCAACATTCATGCAACAATACCGCAGAACGTAAGAAAAATATTTTGTACTCCTAGGCTCAGTCTGTGGACTATCGACTCAGGTAACAATCGCGCAATTAAACCCTGGGGGCCCCACACCGCTAATGTAATAAAATTGGTTAGGCTGTCCTGCCAGCTAAAGCTGTCCTCCCAGTATAAGTGCTACTGTTTAAATTTTAAGTTTATTAATAAGTGCTACTGTTTAAGTTTTAAGTGTTTCTGGGCACATCTGGGAAATACACGTAAGTCTAACTGTCAAAAACGGTAGATAAAAAACGAGGATAATCAGAAACGGTAGGTAAAAAACAAGGATAAATGTTTATGAAAAACGGTAGGTAATTATCAAAAACGGTAAGTAAAAAATAAAAAACTAGGATAAATGTTCAAGGGTATGGCTTTCACAGGAGTGGTGTGTAAAAATTATGAGTGACAGCGTTTAAAAAAAATGCTATGACGAAAAACATTATAAAATCAAGCAAACACGCTCGACAAACCACGTGTATAGCTTCCTACAGAAGAATTCGGCCATTGGTAGGATTATTAAATGTCTGGTCAATTGGTAGATGCGCCATGCAAATGTAAAAAACGAAGTATAAAACGCTCGCACATGCCTGGTTTACAAAAGAATGCAGGCGTTGGTAGTCGAAGTAAATGAATAGCCTGTCTGCAAGTAATAGCGAACGGATACGTTGTAACCCTCAGCTGAAACAATATTTTTCGTATGTACACGCTCAAAACCGACTTTCGTTTCGACACACGATGTGTAAGCATTCCCAACCGAAGGACGCGGTCGTTGGTAGGCTGATTAAATATTCTTCCCCTGTTAGTACCAGTGACTAGGATGGTATGATTCCCTATGATGAGTCATTTTAGAATTATGTAGAATCAAGCTAGCTTATTCACTCTCTCTCTCTCTCTGTATTTCCCTGGTCTACATTAGATAGGATTTACGCACAGGAATGTTTAACCGGTGTGTCAGTAGTATGTAAACTTAACCGACGGATAGCATATTTGCTTTATGTATACGTTTAAAATTAATCCCTTTGTGCCAATTACACATTCCAATTTCGCTAGGTACATTCTCAACAGCAGCCGAACGGTAAATCCCGCTTATTTCGACGTCAAAACCAAGGACTGGAGTTGTCGTCCGATGATTGACCTCTATGTCGATTCTAAACTCGTGTTGAGCTATAGAAAACATATATTTGTAGAATTTAGTTATGGTGATCCATTTGAAACACATTTCTTGCTGCCGCATTGACACCGGAAGTGTTGGAGGAAGTACGACTTGTCACTGTGTACTTATACGTCAACTCCTCTCCTGCTTGTATAGCACGGCAAGTCATTATCGCAAGCCGACTCTCCCATCCGGTATCTGCATTGCGATACAGTTGGGCTCACAGCTATGGTTAACAAACTTCGCGATGTTCCCGTAGTTGTCTGGGTAAATGTAGAGTTTTCCACAATTGCGATTGTTTCCCAATTCGAACACGTATTTAGTGTCGGGAAGAATATGCATCGTAGCTTCGTCAACTATTTTTCCACAATACTCGATAACAAACTTTATCCTCGCGATGTTATGAATAGTTCGCACTCCCAATCCTCGACCGTCTGATGTTTGAAACAACTCCAATTGAGGGGGTATTCGTCGAAGTAGCAAAGAGACGGGTTGAATGGAAACGGCAATCTGTCTTCGTACGTGTTCCTTTCAACGTCGTGTACGAACGTAACACCCGCATCAGTACTGGATCTCAAGTCCACACGATCGTATCTGTTCCGGTGTTAGCTGTAGGAGATTCTTGTGTTTCCTCATCTTCGCTTCCTGGTGTTACCGCCTCCTTCTGTTTTTCATCATCTCCTGCTAGGTCTACTTCAATGGCTGCGCTGGTCGGACTTAACACCTCATTAGGTGAAGCTGTCAGCATTGTGTATGGAGTAAAAAACAAATTGCTGATAGCGGCACCTTCATCTGTATTATCGTATTCATCATCGGCACCTGCTACCCCCACCCAGTACCTGTTGTTGCGGCATCAGTTACTTGGGTGGTAGCCGCGAGTTTTGCCTGGCCGCCGACATTCCTGCGAGAACTGTGGTATCGTGCACGCATCTTCTCTAAACGTCGCTTGCGAGAATCCCGAGCTCTTTCTCGTTTTCTGGTTACGTATTCACGCAGGAGTTGCAATCGCTCATCTCTGGTGAGGCTGGTCGCCTGGATGGCATTATTCATAGGTGTTCCAATTCCAGACAGTGTGGGTATAGTTGCTGCGCCAAGCGCGGTGGACGGAGCTCTAGAGCCATGGCTGGTGAATGGAGCTCTTGTCGCCGGGGTGCTTCTTGTCGTTCCATAAGCTGGGATCACTTGCGAAGAAGGAAACGGCCATCCGGTCCCCCGTTTCGAATGTATCGCTTTTTTTGGTCCCATGCCGATTGAAAGAATGGGCGGGAGAAATTGAGATATTAAACCGATTTTAATTGGCTAAAATGTTTTAATAGAAAAAGAATTTCAGCTGCGATTTTGTTTGCTTATGCCTTATATGGTTTGTAATAAAAATACACTACGACTCTATGTCGTCGATATGGCCTTATTACAAGAAGCTACATTTGCAGTAAGTTCATACCCAAGACTAATTGAATACTCGACCCATGCATTGCTGGCTTAAAAGGGTGATCGATACATTTTTGGGCACCAGGAGCGAATAACATGTTGTCAGGGCAGATAACGTACTCGAAGGGAAATATCCGTTTAACACTCATTATCTTCACGTGCTGTACCTAGTACTATTTAACAACCACCGGGTGCAGCAATTGGTAGGCTAGAATATCGCCCGAGCGCAAAAGGCGTTAGTAGAAAATAAAGGGTGAAGTACTTGGGAGTATTTAACGCAAGTAGATAGCTATATCTTGGCAGACCGACAATGAGCAATAATAATAAATGTGGTAGGAAAAACTTAATATTTTACAACATCAGCTTACGAGTGTTTAACCGAAAAACACAGGCACCAGGAAGGTTGATTGAAAGCTCAACAGAACGGTGTATAGTGGCGAGTGCGTATATGACTTTATTGGCGGAAACCATTTTTGCAGTTTGTATTAATACGTACTCAAAGCAAGCTTACTACTGACACATGACGTGTTGCTTTGGCCACCTAAGGATGCAGTTATCAGCAGGATTATGATTAACGTTTTAATTGAAGCAAGTAATAGTTACCGAGTTCGCATTGAAGACACCCGAAAAAAAATTGCGGCACGAATTCACTCACGAAACATACTACTGAACAAACTCAATGTGAAACTTGATTGACATGGGATGCAGACATCGGTAGTCCACATCCTATTTTGTTTTACTGCCCTGATGTACTGAGGGACGAAGACCTCGTTTTGCGTCATAAGTCAGACAGAAGAAGCATGGTGAGCTTTCAGGTGTTGGGTCTAACTTTAAGTGGTAGTGACCAAGTACGTATTACTCCCCGACGAAATTGATATTTAGAGTAAGTACGCTTCTGCTATTCTCGATACAAGACTAGAATACACACCTCAGCTCTCGTTCTTATTCTTGTTTAAGTCAAGTTGAGCGAATCGTCATTGCCGATTGATCAATGGGCTGTACGACAGAGTTTCACTTGCGTTGTTTGAGCGGGATCTCTGTTTAGCAGGCTTTGCGTGTCTTGCGCTTTGCTACCAGCTTCGCTGCAGGGGTCGCTACTGGCACTTCGTTTTCCCTAGCTGTCGGGGTTTGAGGTGGTGTGCAATGAACACCATGATGTTCATCGGTTGTAGCAGTGGTCATAGATTCGGAGTTCTGAGGGGTTTCCTCAATAGCAACGACGGCACCTTGAGCTGTTGCAGCTGTACGACCCGGGAAAGCATTTGTGACGCGGGCGTTCACGATCGGATCTGCAGCTAGGTGATTGCGAATCTGTACACTACCAAAAGGGTTTTTGTACAGGAGTTTGAGAGAATGAACGCGATCGAATCGGTAACAAAGGCCCGGTCGATGCTCCAATCGATTGAGTCTGTCGCCGCGGTTCTTCCATATTGTCAACTGGAGTATATACTTACGGCGGCGAGCTACCTCCAATGACTCGTACAGGCGGAGGAACTCACTGAAATCAGGCTCTGCATCACGGTCGATCAACTTCAGTCGCCAGAGCTTGTCGTATTCTTCCAACCTAAGAAGGCACATTTCAACAGAGACACTTGTGTTCAGCTGGATGCTCGTTAGTTATGAGCGAACGGACATCATCAACGGTTCGAATTGGTGGGCGCGCCTCTTCCGTCGCTTGTTCTTGTAGTTCTACGCGGATGCGCTCCAGTGCTGTCGCCATCGCAGCATAATTGGAAATGAAGCTAAATTTTCTTAGCGCTGACGGTCATTCAAGACATATACATACGAGACGTTTCTATGAAGTACTCACATACTTGACCTAGAAAAGATAAGACCTCTTGCATTGTTCGTTTGGGCTCAACTCAAGGTCAGGGGGGGGGGCTAATAAAACGGCTCTCGAATTCATTTTGTGAATCCGTAAATGGATTCGTCACCACATCACACCCGCATTGCCTGCGTCAGCAATACTGTCTCTATACATTCTGTAAACGGCATTACAGCATGCAAGCTACGTATCAACACGGCATACAGGGATACTGGAATGGCATGCGCAACTACGTGCGCACCACGCAGCGTTCCACGCGAAATATTCGAACTGAACATGCTCAGACCTCGTAGTTTCCATCTTCTATCCGCTTTAGGCGGGAAATGCGTTGCGTCTAGCCGTTCAACAGAACATTCTACTGATTTTTTTACTGTAAGCACGACAGCCATGCCCAAGGTACGACGGTCGGCTTGCCTAGCTCACCAATGAGGTCAAATCGACGCACAACATGTCGGTGATGCAGTTGACCATACACAACTACGGAACGAACCATACTTCCAAACCGAATGCTCTTGCGAAAGCAAACAGAAAAAAAAAACGTTGTCGGCTTTGGGCGTGGCACTATCGTAGATTCACAACGGATCGCGGACATTAGCGGAAACGTTGGAAGTAGCGACGTCAAAACGCACCTCAGTGGCAGGTCAGTACCCTTTTATCGAAACGTGTGTAAGATTCACGACACTTGATGCTACCAAGCGGCCATTCCCTGCCTCATCCAAAGCAAGCCCGCAACGTCAATGCCCATGTTGCCTCGTCAACGAGTGCACAGCAAGCGTGGCTGTAGCTATTCAAGTACCCCCATCAGCAACGAATCATAGAGCAGTATAAAGCGCCTCAGATAGTTCAAAATGCAAATTTACTGCCAAATGTAGGTGGAGATTACGACGTAGTGGAGATACAGCCATGACCTCAAGACATTGTCCGCATCACTAACAGCGTGTTCAGCGCTTTCAGGCCATATCCGGTCACCAATAAAATACTCGAGCTACCGCGACGACTGCGAATGCGAGGGTGACTGTTGTGTTGCTGATCACGGACGACGGTCAAGTAGCTCATGCATCAATGTTAACCAAGATATCATCTGTGACGACTCAATTTGTCTCGTTGGCCCCGCTTGTGGTAATCGCATGCAGCAACGCTACGACCTCGATTTGATCTCAACGCGCGTTGGACTCGGAGTCATCTGCAACGTCACTATATTCAAGGATGCGTTCGTTATTGAGTACGTGGGTGAAGTACTAATCGGAACGGATGCTCTCGAACGCGCCGATCGACGTTACCAGGTGGAGCTGAAAACTAAAGCAAGCTGGGAAGGGCCAACGGATGTTTACATCGATGCTGCTAGATGCGGTAATGAAAGCCGCTTCATTACCCACTCGTGCAGCCCCAATTGTACCCTGATTGAGCTCGGATGGACCAATACGTCCAGGCTTGGAATATTTGCCAAAGCCGATATTCCTCCGCTAAGGGAGCTGATATTTCGGTACGGCGGGTCCAAGTTGTCGATGTTCACATGCCAGTGCGGGCACTCAAATTGCATATCCAATCGTAAGTAGCGGCGTATGTAGCATCATATTTACTAAGAAGCTGAGTGCATGGTTTACCGATAACTGTTTCGTAAAGTAATGTTTGCGTATTGCTCAATTTATCTTGCAAGCTTTGTGCCGAAGTAGCACTGGTGTGGAATCTCCTCCCACCTGCTCTTCAAAAAGCTATGCGTCGACGAAGTACCTGAGAGGAAGCTCACGTTCAGCGTTAGTATTTTGTGGTGTGACTTCTAACAGCGTGCATGTACCTGTAAAGATGTAACACCCGAAGGAAACGTTTCTCTTTAGCGGTAAATGGTGAGTATTCAACTGGCGGCATGTGTATGTGCCAGTATTAAGCGGTACTCAACATCCAAATTAAGTGTCCGCACCAGCGACACGTTTTCCGCACCGGTAACGTACGAGCGCACCCACCGTTCACAAAAAGCAACTCTGCAGCGGGGCTGCCGTAGCTTAACGTCAGAGGAAGACGTACGACTCCAGAGTCCCTAAAACTAAGTTCCTTGTCCAAAGGACACTTACAGCCCACTAACTAGGGCTAAAAGTTATTACGAACACAAATAACTTTTCTGCTTCCAAATACGAGTGTTTTATTTATCTTTAATTGCGGCCGAGCCGCTATCTATGTTTAACTATCTATCATAGTTAAACCTAATCATATGCACAACGTGTGGCCCTCAGCCTATGTACTGAGGCCACCGTTAATTCTAGACATAATGTACTGAGAGTCTGTTAACTCTCCGTGTACTCCGTACCCATGTGTGCACCACACCGTGTAACCCCGTTACACTCTCCCCCACTAAGATGAGAACTTACCCGTTCTCGAAACTACCTCAGCGAGGCCACGTCTAAGACGTCGGAGGTCATTGCACCTAGAACCTGTGTTCTATAGCTCCCCGAGCTCACGAACGCATCCGCATCCTAGATGCCTAGTACCTCGCCTGTGGCCCACGGCCCAGCACCATCAGCGCGTTGAGCCCCAAGCTCTCGCGAGGTCTCAGACCGTCACGCGCATGCCACGCTTGCTCAAGGAGCTGCCACACATATCTTTGTGGCCGGATACACCGCCGCCGACACGGCACACGCTCAAAGAGCCGCGACCTGATGGGAGCGAGACTCTTGACTTGTTCAAGTCGCGGGTATTACCCAGATGGCTCAGTGGTCGAGCACTCGCTTCACAAGCGAGAGGTCGGTAGTTCAATCCCACCAGGGCGTGGCCCTCTCAGCTATTCCAGCCCTGGACAAATCACAAGGGCGACGCCTTTTTAGCCCAATAGTCGAGCGTTGGCTTTGAAAGCCAAAAGTCGGTGGTTCGATCCCGCTCGGGACACAACACCTTCACTGTAAATTCGCAAACTTGGATAATGCTCCTTGAGCAAGTTTCTCCGAAACAAATACGCGGTAAGCAGGACGCTTGTGCCTGGACCTCGTCCAACACAACACGAAGCGTCCGCTTCCGTCAGGACCACGTCCCCAACATCACGAAGCACACCTGCCTCCTGCCCCCGCTGCGAGCATCGATGCTCATACTTGAGCTGGCTGCTTCAGCCACCGGTCAGAGCCTGAGCTCAGCTACCGACCTGTAGACACCCCGCATTACTGGCGGGGAGCGCTAGGCGCTTGGCGACGCAGTCGCGAGCCCTTGTGACGCAGTGGCAGCGGGTGTGCCAGGTCATAGGCGTCAACGACGTCGGGGCAGTCCTCACGGAGGGGTACTTCGAACTCCCATGAGTTCTGTGAGTGTGGATAACCTCTCCACTTCAACAAGTACTGGGTACGACCCCGGCGACGACGCCGCGCCACAAGGCGTTCCACATGATAGTGGGGCTCACCGTGCTCGTCGAGCAGAGCTGGAGGAGGCCTTGCCTCAGCTGGATTCTCGCGCCGCGAGTCACAGAACGAGATCAGCGTCAACACGACGCATGCGTTCGTGGCGCGAATGTCCCCATTCACCGCTAAGCCGTACATCTCGAAGAGATGATCCACTGCGTGGACTGGTTGTAGTCACCACAGTGGATTCACAACCAGGTCTTGGACCTTGAGCATCAAGTTGCTCAGCTGTGTCTGCAGCTTGACTCGCTCCTGTATCCCGAGCATTTCGATCCGCGATCTGTGGCTCCGCCACTTGCTGTTGACCAGCGCCCTGAGGTTCCACCACTTGCTGTCGCCCAGCCTCTAGTGGACTTACCACCTGCTGCTTCGCAGCCGCACGCGGCCTAGCCGCTCTCTGCCGACTCGGCGCCAGTGGCTCAGCGTCTACACGAGCCGGGTCTTGATACGGCTTGAGCAAGCTCACGTAAAAGCCAGAATCTTCTTCGGAAGGATAAGCGTATACGCAAGGCTTTCCTGGCCACGACCTTGAACGGTCCGATAGACCGAGGTCGTAACTTCGTCTTAAAGACTGCAGATACTGCATGTGTAGGTAGGTTCTTTGCATTTAATAAAACTAGGTCCCCGACCTCAAACCTCTCTACATTGCTTCTGCCTTTGGCATCTGCATATTCCTTCTGAAGGTCCTGGCTCTCACCCATAGCGTCGCGCACCCTGCGCATGACGCTCAGTGTCAAAGAGACAAAGTCGTTGACTTGCTTGCGAATCGCAACAGGGCTGACATCAGCTAGTCGCTCGGCTATCCCTCCCCAACCAAGCCCTGAGCCACTGCATGGCGGCGTCAGTGAGACCGAGGGTTCACTAGCCCGTTCACATAGAACGGAGTGAAGCCTGTTGAGGCATGCACGGCATTATTCAATGTAAACTCAACGAGTGGGAGCATCTCGCTCCAGCGTTTCGGCGCCTCGGCGCATACGCTTCGGAGGATATCCTCCACAACGCGATTCGCGCGTTCAGTCTGACCGTCGGTCTGCGGATGATCCGCTGTGGACATGTCCAAACGAGTGCCAAGCACTCTAAAGAGGGACGTCCACAACTTCGCGGTGAACCGCGGGTCTTTATCAGAGGCAATTGCCTCAGGCAAGCCATGCTGGCGAAAGACTTTGTCTAAGAACAGCAACGCTGTTCCTTCGTCATCAATGGTGTCCGGCACAGCCGCTAAATGAGCCATCTTGCTCAGCCGGTCTACAAAGACCACAATTCCCGTGTTGCCTGCCTTATCCTTGGGCAGGCTAAACACAAAGTCCATACTAATGGATTGCCAGCATCCCTTGGGAACAGGCAAACTCGCCAACGGCGCCGCCGTATTCGGCGCGGAATTCGTCCATTGACACGTTTCACACGTGCGTACAAAGGTGCTAACCCATTTGTACATCTTGGGCCACCAGTACATCGAGCTCACCGGGCCATAGGTCTTCTCTCGACCTAAGTGCCCGCCCACGGGCGTATCATGAACCTCATAGAGGATACGATACTTAAGATCCTCATCATGAGGAACGACCACACGAGGACTATCCTCCGGGTCGGTGCTGTAGTACACCAGACCGCCATCGAGCTTGTATCGATGCTGCCTCGCGCGCAAGCACCCTGACAGCTCCTTGTCTGAGTTTTGAAACTCATCGCTCCCCAGAGCACGTAGCAGAGCTACACACATGTCATCATGTGCATACGCAGCACGTATCCAGCCGGACACCGACGACGTCACCGTTGCACATGGGCTAACTCATAGTCCGGCCTGCGCGACAACGCGTCGGCCACCACATTAAGCCGTCTCGGCTTGTACTTCACCTCGAAGTTGTACTCGGCAAAGAAGGTGAGCCATTTTGCCATTCTCTGAGAGAGATGAGACGACTGAGTCGCAGTGCGTAACGACGCATGATCAGTATAGATCACGAAAGGCTTGGAGCCAAGCAGGTGCACCCTGAACTCGACTAGAGCGTACTTCATCGCAAGTAGCTATTTGTCATGAACTGGATAGTTCTTCTCTGCAGCTTTGAGCTGGCGAGACTCAAACGCAATCACGCGTTCGCGACCATCGGCGTCTGCTTGTAGTAAAGCACAACCGATTGCAAAATCGGAGGCGTCGCTGACGATGCTAAACAGACGATCTGGGTCCGGTAGCGCAAGTATTGGCGCTCGAAGGAGGCTCTCTTTCACAGCCTCGAAGGTTTCGTTGTGTTCGACGTTCTAGCACCGAGGTGCATCCTTTTTAAGGAGATCCGACAATGGCCGAGCCATCTCCGCGTAGTTCGCGCTGTACTTGTGCAAGTAATTGGCTAAGCCTAGCCACTTGCGTAAGTCCTTTTGGTTCATGGGAACCGGCCAATCTACAATGGCTTTGGCTTTGGCAAGATCTGCCTGTAAGCCACGTTTCCCAATCAAGCAACCGAGGAAAGGGATCTCCTCCGCGCCGAAGACACATTTGTCTAAGTTGGCATACAACTTATTCGTGCGCATGCACTCGAGCACCGCCCGCAAATGGTCAATGTGGTTTGCCACATCTGACTTTCCGTGCTCTGCACGACTATGGACGAAAATGTCGTCAAAGTACGTCTGCGCGTACGCCCGATGGGGCCTGAACAATTGCGTCACCAGACGATTGAACGTTGCTGGTGCGTTCGACAGCCCTTGGGGCATCACCAGCCACTCCCAGAGCATACCGCTCAGAGTACTCGCCGCTGTCAGCGGAATATCGCTCGTCCGCAAGAGCAATTGGTAGTAACCATCGACTAAGTCGGGTGGGCTGTACATCGTACAGCCTACCATGTTGTTCTGCAGAACATCCTTACGAGGAATCGGCGTCTGCGCCGGTATGGTGGCCGCATTCAGCTTATTAAAAGCATGCACAATGCGCAACTTGCCATTCGGCTTTCTGACACAGAAAGTGGGTGTCGAGTGCGGAGACTTGCTCTCACGCACCTGCCCAGCTTCGTGCTTAGCACGGAAGAATTCGTCAATGACGTCACACTGCTCTTTTGGCAAAGGCCACTGCCTTGTCACGCAGTATTTGGCTCCAGGAACCAGGTCAATCTCATGTCGCACGCCTTGATCCGGAGACAAACCCGTCGGCGGGTTCTTGCAAACCACATCTTGGTATTCCTGAACAACAGGATAGAACGGATCCGAAGGATCTTTGAGGATCGCCGATCCACTCCTCCCGCTGAGCGCCTTACTGGTGTCCTCTAGGACCGCGTCGTCAACGACGGACGAGGAGTTCAACTCCTCCTCAGGTCTTATCAAGACCACTTGGACTGGCTCGCCCGCATTCAAGGCCTCGCCGAACTCGGCAACGGACATCTCGTCCAGCTCTACCAGAGCATCCGCAGCGGGCAGAGAGCCAAGGCTGACGTCGCCTTCGACCTCCTCCGTCACTCCATTCACGAGTGTGTATAGCTGCTCACAGCGATGACGCAGAGCCTCACTGCTCGTCACGTTGGACACCTCGTCCGTCGTCGAAGACGTCACAGACGCCCTGCGTCTTCTTCTCCTTTCTCTCCGGGACCGAGCCCGGCCGGTCGAGGGCGGTGTGCGACACCTCCATCACCACCACCGGGTGCAGCAGCACCAACACTCCTCGGAGAGGATAAAGTGTCTCGCGAGACACTCGGCTCAGAGCCATGCGGACCATGACCCTCGCTCAGTGAACTAGGTGTCACTTCACCTGCATCTTCTGGGCCGCGCCCACGATGCCTCGACTCACAGTCGACCGCAGCTCTCGGGCTACGCAGTGGTAGGTCCTCGACCAGATCCGTACTACACAGTGGATTGCGCGCGCCACCCTGCGTTCGTCATTACCAGGACACAGAGCAACCTCGTTGCTCACAAGTTCCGACATACCGATGTCCAGAACCACGGCCGCCTCGGCCTCTTGCTCGCGCCAATAGCGCCTCTGCTTCTTAGCAGAGGTGGGTTCATGACTCACCAAAGCTCCACTAGGAGCAGGTGCGTAGCACCCAGTGTCTTCGACTTCCAGTCGATCCATGGCTCATGGCGCTGCAGCCATGCCATGCCGAGGATGAGGTCATACCTCGAATCCAGGTTTAAGACCAAACAGCGCTCCACCTTATCGAAGTCTAAGAACTTCACACTATAGTCAACAGAGACCTTCGACACCGTAACTAGTGTCCCCGTCGCCAGACGGGCAACGATTTCATCTCATGTTTGCACTTCCAGTGCCTCAGCATACAGCTGACTCCCTTCCAGGGTGGAGCGACGGACATAATTACCCGGCTTGCACACACTCTTACTGTAAGAGAGCCCAGCTCTCTTCGGGGCTGAGCCCCGTTGTTCTCTACCTCCTCGAGGCGCAACAGAACTCAGTTCTTCCCCTGTAGGCCGCCCCGCGCCTATTGGGAGTTGCCGTTTCCCGGCGATGACCCGGAGGGTCGGCTCGCCGGAGCCTGGCGCTCGAAGCGCAGAAAGCACTGGGCCCTCAGATGCTTGGTGCTCGTGCACAGGGAGCATCAGCGGATACCAGCGAGCTGCTCTGCAGCAAGTAGCTCCGCTACTTCATCTTCAGCGTAGCTGAGGTCCATCGGTTCCGGACCGCTCGAAGAGCTCGCGCTACCAGCGCCCCAACCAGGTCGAGCCGACCTGAAGTTGTGCTCGGCATTCAATGCCACGTTCGCCGCCTCTTCGAAAGAGGTAGGGTGTACACAGAATACTGCCGTTCGAGCCGCGCTCACGCGGAGTCCCTCCATGAACACGGTCACTGTGACCAGTTCCAGAAGAGGGTCCGCCGCCATCCCGGCGATTAGAGTTCTCAACTCTTGGACATAGTCCAGCAACTCCTTCTTTTCCTGTCGGGTAGCAAGGAACTTCGACCGAACACGGTATGCCTGATTAGGCGGCGCGAACACGCGCGACAACTGCTACTTCAGCTGGGCCCAAGTGGGAAATGCAGCGTCAACAGACGTGCCGCACGTCAGTGCCCATTCACCCGCGCGACCTCCAAGCTTGGAGATAGCTAGCGCCACGCGCTGTTGCTCAGACTGGAGCAGGGCCGAGCCCATGGCCATCTCGACCTCTCGGGTCCAGAGAAGGAGATTCTCTCCATCCTTCCCTTCGAAGGTCTTCACGCTCACCAAGAGCGGCATGGGTCTCGCAGACCCATCGCGCGTCACCGACGCAGCCGCCGTAGCGGTGCTCATTTTCTCTTGGATATGCTCCAAGAGCGCGTTCTCGTAACGAGAGAACGATTCCAGCCTGGCGGTCACCGCCTCTCGACCTTGCGACGCAAGGTGGGCAACGCCCTCCGGTCCGAGCAAGGACATAAGCTTATTAAGCGCGTCCTGCTGCGCCGGGGGAAAATTCGCGAACACCGGGTGTTCCATCCTCACAGAGGATACACTCAACCGACTCAGGTGCGGGATTGATTGCAAGTGCTACCAAGTGCAGCGGGGCTGCCGTAGCTTAACGTCAGAAGAAGACGTACGACTCCAAGAGTCCCTAAAACTAAGTTCCTTGTCCAAAGGACACTTACAGCCCACTAGCTAGGGCTAAAAGTAATTACGAACATAAATAACTTTTCTGCTTCCAAATCCGAAGTGTTTTATTTATCTTTTATTGCGGCCGAGCCGCTATCTATGTTTAACTATCTATCATAGTTAAACCTAATCATATACACAACTGTGGTCCTCAGCCTATGTACTAAAGCCACCGTTAATTCTAGACATAATGTACTGAGAGTCTGTTACCTCTCCGTGTACTCCGTACCCATGTGTGCACCACACCGTGTAACCCCGTTACAAACTCAGTTGCCGTTGGCCTCAAATTTTGTCGTGCGTTGAAGCTGTGATTAGTCTCCTTTAACCGAACGAGCTATCGTTAAAAAAAAAATTATAACAGTTAATTAAAAATTTAATTAACTTAAAAAACTGAGCTATACACTTATTTTTAAGTTAATTAAATTTTTAATTAACTGTTATTAAAAAAAATGACTTAAAAGTCGCTATCAAGTGAACCTATTGAACTTTCAGATTGATGAAGATTAGGATTTAAGCAAATATAATAGAAAATTTTTATCCTTTAAGAGAATAAAAATTAATATAAGAATGTTATATTATTAAAATGTATTTTTTTTGTTATTTTAAAAATATATATTAAATAATTAATATTAAAATTTATTGTGTACAGTGCTACTGGACTGATCAGAAAGATCATTCATTTTGATTAAGTTCTATTGGACACTTACCCACATTGCAGTGTGCGTGTATATCCGTAAAGGAATGCAGCCCATAAATAAGGGCGAGCATCTGGCATTGCGTTTTCCACGGAATCCGTTGCGTTATTTGTGGGAGGAGTTAAATACTATCTATTGAATTTTGACTTTAAAAGAGATAACACCCAACAATTTGCTCTCTATCGAAAACGGTATCAGCAGTACCCACGAAATCAACCAAATTCCACCGCCGGCTTACGACGTGTATGCGTTGTCAAATCAAAGGGTGCGGCCATTGGTACGCTGAGTGCAAGTTATGCGTTACTGATACTTCTGTGGAATGTAGTGCAAGTGTAATCGTCAGAACGGCAGCTAACAACCGGCGGTAAAACGTGTACAAGTGCATTTTCCACGGGAATGCTTAGGATGCTTTGTGGAAATGTAAGCGGTAACGTCCATTTCAATATAAAAAAATACTCCCTAATGAAAAGTATAACGATAGGTACTATAATCAAATTTTGAGTCGGTACAGTACCTGTACGACACCCTAAAACAAGGGTGCGGTAATTCGTTGGCTGATCAATCAAATGTACGGCCGTTCTGTTGGTAATAGCGACCGTACGTATTGCCGTCAGGTGTGAAAATGTATTTGCACCAACTACACACACAAAACTAACTTGCTACCGCGCGCATTTTGGGTTTGCCTAGCCTACCGATGGCGCAACCGTCGGTAAGCCAATACATGTTTACACGACGTCAATGTCTTGCCAACCCCCAAAAATAATGAACGAAGTTACTCCCGCTCACACATCGCATTAGCCGGGCCTAAGATAATCCAGTCATCGGGAGGCTCAGTAAATGCGTAGCCACTAACGACCTATTGATTACGTGGTAAGCCCGAGAAAAATCGATTAGTTTGTATGTACACACTAAAAACTGATTTCGCATCCAAGACACGATGTGTATGTCTTGCCAACAGAAGGGTGCGACCGTCCGCAGGCTAATTAATTGTCCGGCCGCTCAGTAAGCGTAGGCACCAAGTACGTACTGTTCTCTAAACGCAACAGATATTTGCGTTAACAGTAAGTACAGACCCAAATCTACGTTTCTCTCGCCCACATCTTCTATTTGCGTAACCTACCAAAGGGTACAGCCATCGGTACGTGGATCAAATATTCAGTAGGTCTGTAAGTAGTAGCAACCGAATACGCGTTACACCCCAGAGGACTTGACATTGGGAGTATGTACACACTCTACACTGATTTCCTACTCAGCACACGACGTGTATACCTGCCTACTCGCAGCATGCAGCTGTTGGTAGGCTCATTACATGTTCGCCTGACCTGTAAGTAGCTGCAACCTGGACATATTATTATATCACAGAAGTCAAATTTACAGGACGTACACACTACAAAAAAAAACTACTCGACACAACCGCGACACGCCTCGCTAATAGAAGGGCGCGGTCGCTGGTGCCAAAACGGTGAATTCTGTACACCCAAAACCTTGCCGCAACCGAAGGGTGCATCCATGAATAGTTTCGTCAAAACCTCACTCCAACTGTAGGTGCTAACCACCGAGTGCGTACTATTTCTCAAAGAAGGAAGTTCTCACTCAAAGCAGCGCGCACTGGCTTCGTGCACTTTGTACTTTTACATCCGTAGACTGAGCCCACTCGTCGTTTCAATGCAGCAACTGCACGGCCGGCCGGAATTTTTAGGACCTCCAGCCCTTCGCGCAAGACCTTTCACATTTTGAATCACAGGGACAATGCCAGGTACGTTCGCGCATCATCGGTAATGCACAAGAGTCTAATCTGCAACGACGCTACAAGATGCCATACGGGAAAGCCATGAGGCTCCTTTAGCCGATCTGTAAATGTTTTCACAGAATCGTCAACAACTTTTTCGTCAAATGCGTGTCGTTCAACGGAAGGGAAACAAGAATTTTATTCTCCGTGATTTTTTACCATGTCATGGATGCTGTTTCGCTTTCCATTGCTCATATTCATTTCTGCGGCCGACGCGTAGGGGGGTAGAACTACAAGATCAATGAGGCGTCGCATTTTGTTTACAACCGCCTGCGTCGGCATGAAGATCTCAAGAATTTCTCTGGTTATCGGCTCTGTAAGTGTGAGGCCATCTAGACTCATAGCGCGAGAAAAAACGCTACATATAACATCGGAAAGGGGACACCATTTCGACGACGGTCTAACGGAGTGACGACGACACCGTCGTGGCATGTTTTGCCTTGAAGTTTTTCGGTAGTACAAGAAAAAGCAGGAACGACAGCAAACTGGTCCACGGTGACAGACGCTTGTGACAAATTTGGAATTTGCGCCAACCGCACACTGATGTGGAGTGGTGGCAGACCAATAACACCTGCTGGAAACCCATCGACAAGCGTGGTTTTGTTGTCCACGGCGGAGCTTGATTAGCAGCAACTCCGGACATTGGGTTAGCTTATGAACCACGACTTGATCAACGTCATATGTAACTCTTTGAAGGGTGTCCAGCGGAGGATACGAGCCGACAATGGTCCCAATCACGCCGTTGGCAATGACGTCAGCTTCCAGCAGTGCACGATGCTTTCGGGTGACCATGGCAGGCATACCGATGTAAAATAGCAGCTTCATCGGTACGCGCCCAGTCAAATTGTTATCTACGTTTGCGACGCGCTCCACAATGCGCCTGGACCGCACACAAGGGGCTGCTAGTGCTTCATAAAGAGGCGTTTCACGCATTCGGGCTATTCGAAAAAAGACCATCGTATTGTTGATAGCACAGCGGAGCTTGTTGGTGCACACCACAATAGGGCGGTAATATGCTTCTTCGCGCTCGGCCATTTCGGTTTCTGTTGTGTGTTGCGGTTGTACGCGTGTGTTCAATCTTTCTATCTGGTCATCGGAAACTCGTCCCCACCGTAGATCATCTAGTACTTGAACGCATTCTCGGTCGAACCGTGCTCACATATTTTTCGTCAGAAATACAACAAAATTGATGGCTTGGTACAACGCGTATCCTGCGTGGCGAAGCCTATTTGAACTCGCTGGAGGCGCCTGAAAGCCTGCATTGTGAAAGAGAAAATAAAATAGTGGGGATAAATCATCGTACCAAAGCCAGAAAAAAAACTCTACGCACATGGTGAACCAGCGACAGGTGGTAACTGCAAAAGGTCACCGATTAGCATGATGTGTTTGCCACCCATAAACCGCTCCGGTGTTTTGCCATAGAACGAGACACCGCATCCGTTTCCCCAAGAAGCGCTTGATCCGTGATAGAAATCTCGTCGATGACACATAGAACTACCCGAGCGAACTTTGCCTTCATCTCCACTGAAGGGGCCGTGTTCGGCTCCGCTCCATTTAGTTTCAGATTGCGAGCACTATGCATCGTCCTGCCCTTTATGTTGATAGCAGCAACACCTGTAAATGCCATGGTTTCGACACTTCCTTCTTGACCCCACATGCGAGCGAATTCAAGCAGTGCTTCAACAACCGTAGATTTGCCAGTGCCAGCCTCACCTCCTAGATAAACGATCAGTTGAGGCTTAATGTCGTACGGGGACCGTTGATTGGATTGGTTACCAACACATGCGCTGCTTGGTTGTCAATACCGAGCCTCAGCTTCATATCTTGGAGTTTTAGCACTTCTTGTAGGATGTTGCTCGCTGCGTCGCTTCTATCGTGGCTTCGCACGCTGCCACGTGCTCGGCCTCAGCCGTAGGGAGAGCTACAATGAATTGTCTGCGAGACATCCACGAGACTGCACCACCTCCAGGCGTGAATACAAACCATGTCGTACTTTTCTTCGCCTCCAGGTCGTTTGCCCAGTCCAGACCACTTAAAAAGTAGAAAATGACCGATTCGGGGAATAGGATGTGGGAAAAGTGGGAATTCATTGATAATCGCACTGGTGAAGGGGCCCTTTCCAAGTTAAATGATGTGGTGTATCAGGAACTGAATACACGATGGGGGAGCTGGCGGTGCTCCCTAGTAGTTGCCATTAGTTTGTTGCTCGGTAAATAACAGAATGAAATCTCTCTAAATTAAGTCTACTTAGCTTGGAGGCGCTGCTTCCAGCGGCGGTGCATTTGGTTGGACACGGTGCGTGTCATCACGTTTGCCGTTATGTATCTGCTTGTCAGCATGATTGTCGATACATGTAAGCGTTACTGGCGTTATCTTTGTCTGGCTCTGGATTGTGCCTTGGCGTCAGAGACCAGCTTCCATGCCAGTTCTCGTGACTGAGGCAGGCTGGTAGATATCGGTACCTGCACGTAGTGCAGGGCACTACAAACGATAGATAATTGTACCGGTACTGCTTATTAAGTAAGCTTTGCTTGTTCACCATGTTGCTTGTGCGCATATTTTCATTTTATACTAGCGAAAGCTAGCTATTGGGAAGCTCAACGATGATTAATTTGTCGTCAACTGAGTCAACGTTCATGCAATATGAATACAAAATGTTTTGCAAATCAAAACTTCTACGGAAGCGCCGTCCAATCAGGCGATTTGTATGGGATTCTTCAAGAACGGAGAATTCCCTAAATGCAAAATATCAGGCTTCTAAAGTGTAAGATGTAAGATAAAAAACAAAAATGCAACCATTCACATGAATTCTTCGTGCATTTGCACGAGCTTTTCAAGGGAACGGCTGCGACGAAATTCAATTATCTATAGATTCTGTCCATGTTGGCATCAACAGTTTTCACAATCGCAATGCATTAAATTCTGTTTTATTTGTGTTTTTGTGGGGTTCATGTACCGGTATCGCAAGGTCAGCTCCGTAATAATAGGTGAAATGTACATATTTTGTGGATTTTTTTAATTGTGAGTTCGTCTTTTAACTTTATTAAATGTTTGATGATATGATTGTGTTTGGACATTCTCCATTCAGTTGAATGATTGTACTCAGCTTAATCATTCAACGGGTGCCTTCCAAAACTGACCTAAACGGTTTAATTTACCCTATCCGTAATTATTAAACAGGTTATTAAACCGAGTGATAAAACGTGTAGAGTTTGGTGAGACCAAAAAGTCCCACCAAACTTGGCATTAAACAGCGTTTATCAATTTAAACACCCACCCCCAGAGATGGGCAGTAGTTTAGCTGAGCAGTACAATGAAGTACGATATTAATAGATATTATTTCAGAAATTTTGGTTTGATTACTATAGCATATAGTAGAGCGACAGGGCTCGCCGAAATACTACAATATACTACTTGAATTTAGAAGAAAATCTGCTTTAGGCAACGCTGAGGGTGCCTTTCACAGGAGTAGACCAGCACTGCGATCGTCGTCAACTGCATGCTCAAGTGGGTTTGAGTACGTTTGCATGACGGGAGTTGAAGTCCTTCATTGCTCTAGGGGAAAGTTGCTTGATGAAATCTCACACCATGTTGTGCAAGGCTTCGCGCCTTCTCCACGAGCGATGCATTGGCTCTCAGTCATTCTGCATTTGCGCTGTCGCCCTCAGAACCCTAGTTATCCAACCTAACTAGATGATTTGTGGCAGCAGTACATGTTTTTGCTTATCATTGTAGCATCAGTCATGCAGTTGGTCGGGCCAAAATGCGTGTGAGTGCACGCAACTTAATTTAAAAATTACTGTTTCTAAATAGGACTTAAAATACGTAATGCTCTCCTTAACTTATACTGAAGCCGTATCTCATCGGTATAGCTAGCATATACGAAAACATACAGACCGAACAAATGTGTTCATATTAAGTTCCAATACCCCAGGTGCGTTACAATTTGGCTTCGCTCATTTTTTTTATATTCTGAATAACCACTGCAATAATAACAAATTCTCGAACAAACAAATCGTAGCAATCACTGGCAGAATTAGCAATAATGAATCGAGCTGACCTCATTCGTTTTTTTTAAGCACTGTTGTTTTTGTTATAAGCTCCATTGTCGTGTCTACTTTTAACTATACCTACTGGTATTTCCAACACGCGACTGACTCTTTAAACAGAAAATCAAAACAGGGATATATATTTGTTAGGTCTATATTTACCGAAGTACTCGACTCTAGCATTGACATTGTGACTAAATGCAACCTTCACTTTTGTTAGGAGCTTCTTACTTAGGCTAATCGGATTAAAACTTTTAATTAGAAAGGGATATCCGATTAGTTGAGGAAATTTCAAATGAATCCGTTTTTATTAAACAATCTTTACTACGCCGTTGAAAAAAAACTGCAGGCTATTCTAGGATGGAAGCTTCCCAGTCTAAAACTAATTGAATGTGCTAGTCATTAACTTCGAACTCAATGAGTTGTCCTTCCATGTTATTAATTTAATCTCAAAATAAAACATGTATGTTTAGTAGTATGTTTTAGCAGAACTGAATCTGCCGTAAACATCGACCATGTTGATGCTCACAACGTTACGAATAGCCATCTGTGTGTGTAAAAGCACCCGCAGCGCTCTAATAGTGCGGGTTTTGCACAGAAGTGGTATCGTCGCTAACTGGCTGAAACTGATTTAAGCCAATGCACAGTCTGGAAAAGCGTGATATTTTTTGGGGGGCTACTAATAGGAGTTTCTCCGAAAGAAGGCGAGATTGGACCCTCGATTATATATATGATAGTACTAAAGCTCTGGGCGCCCGCTCCGCGGGCGCTTTGTGCATGGTTAGTCGGAGTAGTGTCCGCTGTCCGCCTCCGCTTCGCTGCGGCGGGCTGATAAACCTTTTACTTAAATCAAAGCTACATATATTAAATGTATATCGTGTCCTACCAAATTTCGTTCCGAAACACTTTGTGCACAATAACCTTAGTGCTCACATTTCCTGCCACATTGACCGCCACTCGATCTACAGCAATCTTGATCATTTCTTGATGTCACTCTTGACAACAACATAGAGCTGTGTATGCGTGACAACTGGCTGTTCCAGCCAGATACCCGCGTGATAGATTTAGCGCCGATGGGTCTTGTTGATCGCCATATTAAAGGTAGACATGACTGTAAATCATTGCGAAGAGGAAGTCTTTGTCGCCACCAGGATCAAAGTGATCTGCAAGATGAACACCATCTTACCCTGATTGAGTTTGCCTTAATTCTAGGTTAAACGCTTCGTTCCCGAGATGACGCTACTCTGAGGCACGCTTCAGTGAAAAGTCACTCTCTGCTGTTCGGAAGACGGAGCATTATCGCTGGTGCTCCATCTCAGCATAAATCGGTGAGGAGATCCCGCATAAGCGCAGCGAGAGTAAATACGCCTACTAAAGCACACTGGGATCCGCCATGCCATCGGGTTAATTGAACGATTTCGTCTCGCCGTGAGGCTTTCGCTACCATATCGCGGATTGCAACGGCCTGCTAGATAGAGTTTCTATCTATCATTTCCTCATGTGTAGTGTCTTTTAGGACCGCAAGTATTTGCTGGTGGTTACCAAAGGCACCAATACATTGCCTCTAAAAGGCTCGCTAAATTCTTCGTGATATCACTGAAGGGTCTGTCGTCCGCTTCAAAGCAAGCTCACGATGATCGGTGGTCTTCTAAAGCTGGTATGACAGACCGCACGTCATTGACTCGCTCCCCGACTTATTTGCATAGTTACTGAATTACAGAGTGGCTTTACTGATTTAGTTATGTATGATGTACCTACAAAGCCACATGGCCTAATCTAGACTGTCAGACCGTAGTTATGTTCAAACATGAAAAGTATATATTAGTAGATAAAGTACTTCCGCTGCCTAGTGATCAGATCGACGTGTTATTTGATGTGTCCGTGCATAGCTTATCGGTAAGGTCGGCATTGAGTGTATACGCCACGTGCTCGTGATAACCAATACCAACGCATGGCGTCACTGTCGCTTTCTCGTTACTTTTGCTCGTGCTAAATTACGGTGCTTACGCCGCTGGTGTAACAGTCTACATGACCAAGCGCATCGCTAACTGGGCGCAGGTCATACTGTAGTGATTCACAGGTAAGCTGATTGTTAGCAGTATCCAACGCGATACCTACATCCATAGAGGGAACGCCTTATAGTCATCCGTGACTCAACCACTCTTATTTCGGTCATTATGGACAGTACATACTGCGTAGGGTACGATAGTGCGTACAGCCACATCGACTCGTCGCGCCCATCTGTATGGTCTGCACTACCGCACCACGCTCTGTTTCATAAGGTGGAGAAGACAGAACTTCAGCTAGTAGAATCCTGTCGGCCTTTGCATTGAACCGGGAACGATGCGCTACGGACGGTGTAGCGGGTTGAGCGAGATCCCCCTCTTCGTCCGCTTCTACGCTCGTGTCTACATCCCCTCGGGACGCCGATCCATCCTCTTCGTCTTCGTCTTGAAACAGGTCCGTGAGGGAGGGAGATTCGCTGTCGCCCAATCTAGATGCGGCCATGTCAGGGAGGAAGGGGGGGGGGTTATGAGCAGCGCGGCACTGCCAGTGCAAAGTTTTCGTTTCGTCCGCCGAGCTTATGCAACAATTGTCAGAGTCGGTACGAATCTATGCGCCCCATTTTTGTTTTCGTTTTTAAGCTCGTTTCGTTCCTTTGGCTTAAAGGCTCATTAGAGCAATATCTATATTTTTGCAACGCACCCGAGACTTTATCACTAGGGACTACAGTATTAACACCAAATCCCGCCAAGAGGAGGGAGCGATCGACGGAACACAGAAAAACACAAATATCGGAAATAGCCGGATTGTCATTATTCTGGTGTACGGTGACACGCTGAATTTTGTTAACGTAGTGACCCTTTTGCGTGTGCATGGACTAGGAACAAGAAGCTATATTGCTACTCGTGTCAACAACTGTCTGAAAACCAATTTCACAGCGCGGGCGTGTCGCGACCGAATTGGACTGCTGCTACGGCAGTATGAAGTTCGCAAAAGAGAAAATGAGGCAGCTAGTGGCACTAGTGAAGTGCATACCAACGATGACGATGTGCTTCAGAAGGTTTTGCAACTGCGAGACGCTGGGAGTAAGCATAAACGAAAACGACAAAGTGACGCCATCACCAAAACCCAGCAATTAGAGACTGCAGGTCAGCTTTTGATGGAGGCTGCTGAAAAAAGGTAAGTATTAGTACACTTTTTTTTAAAAAAAATGATTAAGTAACATGCATTGTTGTTTGGTATCTGTAGGGTCTCAGAGAGACTTAATGGTAAGAGCAAGTGTTGCTCAAGTGGGGAATGCAGAAATGAAAACCCGAAACGCCCTCGCATGTCAACTCTCCTGGAGCAGGAGCAGGAAGAAGCGATAGAGCGTCGCGAGCTTGGAGAAAGAAAAGTTGTTCTCCGAAATGAAGTTCTCCAATTCCGCCGTGAGGAGCTTGAGGAGCAACGATGCCAGCACGCGTTGATGAAAGAGCTGCTGCAACAGCAAGCAGCACAAAACGAGGCAATTTTGAAACTTCTAACGACTGCTATTGCTGAGAGACGCAGGACTTAGATTCAAATTAGAAATTCTAAACCGAAAAATATTCTTCGAGTTTTGGCGGCTTAACTCCAAAGTACTTGCTGTTGTTGTTGTTTTTGTGAAGGATCGTAATACAGTCTGTAAGGGCAACTGCAGCTTTGTAAAGAGTTGCTACTGGTACCTCTCCCATATATATTTTGCGCTTAAAATCCACTCCGGCCCAATAATTGACGACTTGACCGTATGACCACTCCACCGACGACCTGACCTTCGACATTGAAGCATTAATAGTATCTTGGGCTAGCGATAGTGCGTTCCCTTTGAAGGGTGATAGGAACACATCCGTCGATCCGTACGCTTGGTCACCGTAGATATAGTAACCTGCAAAACGGGTATCAGCCCGAATGTTCTCCTCCAGCATAGACTGGCGTAATAAAACGATATCATGGCGTCTGCCCTCGACTGGTCCGAATAGATGAGCAATTATTCCATCGGGCGTTACAACAGTCTGAAACTTGATGGCATGTTTTCGCTTGTGCCCGCTGTAAAAGCTCTGCTGCGCTCTTGCTCCACTTGGCCGGCAAATTCCACGAACCGTCCCGTCAACGAAGCCCAATATTCTATCTAATTCACCACCACGATTATAGATTGCTTGGCTATATATCTCCAATCTAGAGCTGATCAAATCCAAATTACCAGCTAACATCCTGGTGCACCTAACATTAATATAGCGAATGACAAAGTAAAAAATACTACTAAGGGCACTAGGATAGCGCCCGTAGATCATCGACAAGTCGAGCCATCGAGTTGGACATCCCAAACGGCGAAGCGTAATACACAATCCTCCAAGTCCCGTACAGCTTGCCCGAGAGTGTCCTCCGGTGTGAATGACACGTGGTAGACGGAAAGCCCTTTATAGTTTGTGAAGTTGGCTGTGGGTGAAGCGGTAAAACACAAGACATGTCTCGTCTGTCACGCACGAGATATCAAAGCGCACTCGGGGAATAGAGTACTGAGGCCTGGCCTCATAGTACAACACAAGAGCACGATAGCTGAGATGTGAGGCCTCCTTCCAGTCACCGTGAAGACGCTTGATGCGAGAGCGGTCGAGCAGCTCAGACGTCAACCGTCTGTATGCAAGCACGTCGTCGTCGCTATCACAGTCGCTGCCGCTTCCCGATTCCATCGCTGTGTGGTGGAAAAATCTGAGGCTATGAAGCACTCTGATTCCGTTTCGTTCTCGACAGCAGCTACGTAGTGTATGGTTCTGAATCTTAGGACGAAACGAGAATCGGTTCAAATTTATCAGAAATAATCAGAATTTTATCAGAAATTCGTTTCGTTTTAAACTGCTTAAGCGCTCTAATAATAGAGAGAGCGATTGAGAGCACGCACAGACGGAGTACAAAATTGACATAACAAAATTATTAAAAAAATATGTATAAAACAGGTATATTATACCTGTTTTATACACCTTACTATTTTAATAATTTTGTCCATGAGCATGTACGGGACCACATATTTGCCGCAAGGAGCACTTGCGGCTGGAGCTGGAGACACGACACACGAGCGCGGGAGCAAGCGCAGGATTTCCAGTCAATAAGTGTGCAGATTCGAGCAAGCGCAGGATTTCAGTGACTGCTGACTGAAATTCAGTCAGAAGCTTACAGCAGTCAGTAACTACAGTCTGTAGCAGCTCCGAGCAAGCGCAGTATTTCCGGGGAATGGTGTTTGAAAGTGTGGCAGCTTCACTTTATAGTACCGTATTAGCTTAAAAAGCTGTCAAACTAGATCGTCCGCGACTTAAGCTGGGAATACCGGCGGCTTTAGCGATTTTTGTTGTTGTGCACACAATTTAATTATCTTTTCTATAAAAAATCAATATTCTGTTTCACTAAATAAAAAAATTGTTCGCAGCTCAATCTCACGACCCAAGTATCCCGCGGGCTCCCAAATCGCAGTATTCAAAATGCCAAGCGATGGTCACTACGAAGTCGGCGTGCACTTCACGTGCCGCTGTCGCATCCCTACGGCGACTCTGCGATGTCGCCCACGTGGATCGAGCCAATATCTTCTTAGCAACATTAACGGCAGTCTTTTCGTGGTATGCCGTGTCGCACTGAGCTCTGCAGACGGCTCAATCTCCATTCAACAGCAGCAGGTGGGCGCATCTGTCACACTACGACGCGATTCGCGGGTGTTCAGCGAGTTGCAGGCATCTCTACTTGCTCAGAATGGCTTAAAACCCTCGAGCAATAGAGTACAGGACCGTGAGCTGCTTTGGATATCTCGTGCAGCAATACGCACTGCTGTTGCCGTGACGCTGGAGCTGCTCCCGTCATCAAATCCACAACTGCTGCGTGACGCGGACACTCGCTCGTTGCTGCAACAAACAATACAACGGAATTTCGTGGTGTGCGCTGGCGCAAGAGTGAAACTCCCGACGTTGGCTGGCCTTGTGGCGGAGAGCAGAGGTGTGGGAGATGAGCATCAGACACAAGTGCTGGCGTTCCGCGTTGTGTCCACTTACCCCGCTGCACCCTTCGTGCGGATCACGCATGGCACTCGTGTAACGTTCACGGATCCAGGTAATATTGGTGAAGAAAATGGACACGAAATTCAAGACTCGGTCATAACAAGTTCGACTGCACAGCAGAACAAGGGCGTGAAGGTCGGGGGGATGGAGGACGAACGAGCCGCTCTGCGAGAACTCATTTTACTGCCAGTGGCGCACCCGCGACTGCGTTTAGAGCTAGGTGTGGAGTTTCCAAAGGGAGTCTTGTTGTGTGGGCCTCCTGGTGTGGGCAAGACGCTGCTTATACGGTCAGTGGTGCACGAATGTCGTCAGGTGAAGGACAAATCTGGAGCTACTCTAGATCTGAATCTACAAGTCATCAATGGGCCTGAAATTATGACTAGCGGCCGCGGTGATGCTGAGCAGACTTTGCGAGACACGTTTAATACAGCTGTGGCCCATGCTCGCGGTGCTCGTCATGCTGCTAGCGTCATCTTTATCGACGAATTAGATGCGCTCTGCCCCAAGCGCGAAGCTGCAGGTGGAGGTGCCTCATCGTCACACAGCCGTATTGTTGCTCAGCTGCTGACATTAATGGACGGCGTAGAGGGCGGGTTCTCGCGTGAAAATGTAGTTGTTGCCGCTGCCACGAACCTGCCAAACTCTATCGATCCGGCACTACGTCGTCCTGGACGGTTTGACCGCGAGATCTTCGTAGCTCCACCAGACGCAGCATTACGCAAGAAGATATTCAAGGTACATCTTAACCGCACACCGTACGCTCTCAGTGACGAAGCTTCAGAGGAGACCGAGCAGCATCGAGATACTTTTCTCGACGTATTAGCTGCGAAGGCTGTTGGCTACGTTGGTGCTGATATTGCTGCTTTGTGCCGTGAGGCTGCTATGGTGGCATCGACGCGGCAGCTTGTGGCCCTCTCTCGAGATCGTGACCTGGAGCAATGGTGGGAAGACTGGAAGCGTCGAGTCGAGCCTCTCAGTGCGGCTCAAAACGCATCGTCAACACTGGGGGCTGTTGTCGCCGGACGGGCTTGGCATGCGAACCCAGCTGCCATTATTCCGCTCTGGTTTCTCGCGAAGCACAATGCCCTACAAAAAGCAGACAAATCTGGAACTAGTGACCATCAGCGACAGTCAGATCTGGAGTATTTTAAATTTCTATTAGGTGGCGAAGGACAACGTACTTTTACTCCTGTATCGCGTAATGATAAGAAGAGACAAACCTTTGAGGTGACCATGGCCGACTTTGACCAAGCTATGCAGTCCGTCGTCCCGTCAGCTCTTCGAAGTGCCAGCGGATTTACGTAAGTATTGGTTACAGTTTATGGGTGGTAACTGTACTGACCATGCTTTTGTTTTTATTTTTCAGTAAGGACTTCGAACGCCAAGGCTGGGATAGCATTGGTGGCCAGGCAGACACTAAGCTCTCTTTACAACAAGCTCTCGAGTGGCCCATCAAGTATCCGCAGACCTTCTCTCGTCTTGGTGTCAAGCCGCCTCGCGGTGTATTACTTTATGGTCCTCCAGGATGCAGCAAGAGCTCCATTGTGCGAGCAGCAGCTCACTCCAGTGGCGCCACGTTCCTGTCGCTATCAGCAGCGCAGGTCTTCTCGCCGTTCTTCGGTGACGCAGAAGCTGCCGTCCGCCAGGTCTTCCGTGACGCACGAGCAGCACTTCCTGCCATCATCTTCTTTGACGAGATCGACGTGATGGTCGCCAAGCGTGAGTTTGATGGATCTGGCGGAGGAGAGGGGGGAACTTCTACCGCTATGCGTGTGCTTTCTACGATGCTCAACGAAATGGACGGCGTCGAGTCCGCTGAAGGACTCTTGGTCATTGGAGCGACGAATCGCCCCGCGTGTATCGATGCAGCTCTCATGCGGCCTGGTCGGTTCGATCGCATCCAGTTTGTTGATCTACCAGCTGAACCTGATCGTGTTGAGATCCTGCGGATTCACTCGCGTCCCATGCAACTGAACGAGGATGTCGATTTGGCCGCTTTGGCTAGTCGTACGCCATATTTCAGTGGAGCTGAACTTGAGGTACGTTTCCAGTCCTTGAATTGAGTCTTGTCTTGCTAATTGGATTGGGTTCTTTGTAGAATTTATGCCGCGAAGCTGCGCTACTCGCTCTTCGAGAGTCTCTGGGTGCCGAGAAAGTGTGCATGCGTCACTTTGGTGAAGCTCTAACGGGCATCATGCCTGTATCTTCCAAGGAATCCATGCAAGATTACAATGAGTTTGCGGAAGCTATGGGCCATCTGTCGTAGGTATACTGGAGGAGACTTTTTTGCACCGTGCCATTCCATTTTTTATGTCGAAGCTGGAAGATGATGCCGCCTCCGTTCATGGGTTGTTTTTGCCTGTCGCCTCTCCAATCCATCGTATCCACGACCTCATAGCCAGTATCTGCGGGTATATCTCTTGAAATGATTGAGTCTCAGTCAATTGGCTCGTCGTCGAATCTACCGCTCTAGTGCTTCGATGCTGCGACATCCTGTTCCTGTGCCTGCAGTGAGCTTTACTTCACTAGAAGTATCGGTAGCGTGTCCTCCACGACATTGTCGTCAACGCATGTTGGGGAAATGCACACTGATTCAATTCTTTGTAAGTGGTGACGTCACATCAAACCAACGCCGAAAGTTACTTGATTCTACCTCTACGCCTATTTTAATCAGCTTACTCGGAATTAATATGTAAAGCGACCTAAGACAATACTTCGAAGTAGTAATTAGTTAACGGTTTCATTCATTAACGCGGTAAGCCCTTCGTCGCGATATTGATTCAATTATGAAAAAGAAATTCATTGACTTAACAAAGAGCGGTTCGCCGCATTGGATCCGCTCACACCCTAAAATGAACACGCCTTTCGTCGGCACCATCACTAAGTCCTGTTTCGAACACGATGAGCACCTTCTGGCCAGCCTTCGGGTTACTTGTACGCTGCACCCACTTGAAGTTCCCAGTTTGGCAGTCAATTTTCATGCAATCAACTCCAGAAAGCGTCCATTTCCGAACGACCGCCAGTTGTGGACAGAAAAACATTCCGAGATCCCAGTTCCAGATCGTAACAAATCTTGCAACGATACCTTCGACCACACCCATATCGACGTTATCCGCATAATACTTGCACTCGCCAGCAAGCATCGCCTTTTCTTCGCTGTTTTCCAAATCCACCAGGTAAACGTCACACCTCTCCGAATTGAAAGCGCGAACTAGATGGCCAAACTTGCACCCTTGCCTATTGGTGTCAAGTATGAGCGCTGGCCACTCTGCATTCGGCGGAGCTGCAAAAGGCACGGTCCTCGTGGACAAATTCCTAATGTCCCCACCATAACTTGCAAGTAAATCCGTCGCACAAAAGAAATTTCCGTTTGCATCTCTCAATCTCGTCTTCTCCCACTTCTCGTCGCGAAATTCGCCAACCAAGCCTCGTAAAGCATTGAAGGAATTCCCTGCACACCATTCCTACGTGACGAACAAAACAGCGCATGAGCGACCATATTCTCGTACGTTTTGTAGTCGTTCGAAGTGGCGTTTGTGTTCTCACTAACAGGAATTGCACCTATTTCAGCAAATATGGCCTTCGTCGAGTATCCCATCCCATCTCCACTGGTATACTGATAGTAGCCCGACTGCTTTCCACCCAGAATCGCGAGATAAAGCAATAAATCTTTGCCAATGAATGGGAAACAACATCTTGGCTTTCAAGATGCCCACGTTCCGCGTTCCAGTGATCCCGTCTTCAGCTCTCCGTCTAGTAAGCTCACGTTGGTAATCTCTTTGTCAACCAAATTCGCAAAATGCAGATGCATACTTTCGGTTCCCTCGACTATTCTGTTTCTTTTCGCTGGTGGGTTCTCATGCTTTCCAGCGTTCGTGAGAGGTATCGCCACCCGCTGCGCATACTTCGGGTCCTTCATTTTGCCGGAATTTGTAGTCGTACTATCGTTGGTTCTTTGTCTTTTTGACGGCGGTTCCTCATCATAGTTTCTAGCGCTCGTGAAAGAAATCGCCTCAGTTGCGCGTACTTGCCGTTCTTCGTCTCCATGAATCTCTTGTTGGTTTGTGTAATGCTACTGACACCGGCAAATGCCTTATCTAGTAGATTCCACAGCTCGATTCGAGACAATGTCAGGCTTAAAAAATTATTGCCAGAGTTAAGGACTTTAATGACTTCGTTAACAAAGCATCTCGCGAATCTCCCACGCGAATTCATCGCAATATACTTCACAACAGGAAACCGAGCCACAACAGTCTCCCAAACCTTTTGATCTTGCTGATTCTCCGAGCCGAATACGATTTCGAACGGGGGAAAGTTGGCAGCAATGGACACCCACATGATCTTCATCTTGACGCTGCCGGTTGGTTGATGAATCAAGTTGCTTATTGTGGAATCCGTGCCCATGACTATCACCACCAAGCCACAGGCGCGGAAGATATTGCGTTGGAATGCTGCCATATTCATCGCTCCAGCATCCTGGTTGACGTTGGGTGTCATTTCATCCAATATGAAGAAAGGCAACAGCTTTCCCTTTCTCTCTATCTCCGCAACTTGACGACGGACATCATACACGCTGCATCTTGTTACGCGAAACACGGTTTCCTCCTCGAAAAGTATCGTTTGTGGGCTCTGATGGGCGTCTAACGTGGAGTACTCCAGCAGTAAGGAAATAAAACCACATGTCCACAGGTTATCGGTCGAATAAATGTCTGATCGGCAGTTCAAGATGTTCTCCTTTTTCTCCGTCCGCACTGGGTCATCCTTCCCCACAACCTTCTTAAATGCCTTCGATATCGGACCGAAATTCTGATACACGGCTTGCGAGTCTGGTGTTACCGAGGTGGCCAGCCAGTAAAACCACGGCCGTCTGCCTTGCAATGCGAAGGCCAGCTGAGTTTTCCCCATGCCAGACGACCCTTCCACGCAAATAAACGGAAGCGGGAGATCTGTGCTGTCATAGATTGCGTCGATTTTATCCAGCACCGGTCTGTAATACTTTCCATACTTTTCATGGATGCGAGCCCCGCACTGTCGGTAATAGTCTAATTCGTTTTGGGGACCCTCTTCGTGCACTTGCTCGATCTTGACGACTACCTCATCACCGACGACGCTTTTATCTTCTGCTGATTCCGGTGGCACCATCACCAGCACGTGAATTTGGCCTTCACGCAGTTGAAAATTCTCTCCAAAGTGGTACGGGTTCCGGAGAAACAGGGAGGACTTCATCATCCTGAAGCCTTGCGGCTGCCCGAGCTCGTTAAGGATCACATCAGCCGTTTCATCCTCGTTTAGCCACGCGTTACTCGTCGTCTTCGCCAGGAAGAGCTGCACGCCCGGCCAAGGAGCCGTGATTAGCCCATCGGTCTGATTCTTGATCGCCCGCTTCAAGGCTGAAACCTTCATCCCATCCTCGACCTTAACATCGAACGCGCCCGACGTCTGACCAACAATCACTCACACACGTTAATGAGAGATTCACCATCTCTTACTTGTGTCGGCAGATTCCGAGAGAAACGGAAGGAACTTGCAGTCGTATTAATACCAAAGCCGAAATGAAAGTTGGCGGAAATATGATATCCATGCTGCGCCTTGTCAGTCGTCGCTCGCGATGAGGGAATACCTCCCGCGTACTCTAACGGTGCATACCGCCTTAACTAAGGCGATACGCACACAGCTAGCCCAAGCGAGCACGCCCCCACTGCGTTAAGTGCTTTACTTCGTATTGCTGCGCCAGGGAGAAGGCGAGATATCTAGCTCTGACCTGGTGTTGGTAAGTGCCTGATTACCATTGCGTTACGGCGTGGCTTACCGCGCGTGTAGTGCGCTATCGGATATACAGGTATGTATGTGTATGCTAGCAGGAAAGAAAGCTTTTACCAGAACTCTCTAACAGTATCAAGTCATTGTGGTTTAGATCGAAGCCAAGGTCTACTCAATAGACTCTACTGGACGGCTATCTGCAACACAAACGCGAAGATTAAGATCAGAAGTTTGCCGAAGCAGACGAAGAGCTCAGCGTTCACAGACATGGACAACTAGATTTGTGACAAAACGGAAAACCGCAGCTTCTACGTCTTACAGGGGCCTAATTGCAGGGCCGGCGGTGGACTTACCTGCGTATACACTTCTCGACGGCTCACATGGCCAGGGAGATGGTGGCAGGCCGCCGCCGCTACATATTTCATCGTTATCGCGATAATATACATCATGTGTGATATTTTGTCAGCTCTGATACCCACTTTTTGCTTCAGCCCAAATGACTTGCCGTTTGCCAAATAATCACATGTGATTTTGGGCGAATGGTATGTGATTATTCGGCGAGGGATTGGTACAGATGAGCCTCCCTTAGCTAATACAGCCCGTAGAACAACTTTTGATCAAGTATAGCAAGTTGATCATGTTAAGGCGGTTGATGTGGTAAACATTCATGAAATTTAGAGGAAGTTGAGCAAAATAGTTGAAATATGGAAATTTATAGAAATATCTGACGATATGCCAGACTTGTACTCTGACCCTTTTAGATGCTAATTTCCGGTGAAAACCGTTAAGAATGGGCGGGCAAGTGATTTCATGGTATTGTGCCTTTCTGACTTTTTGCGGGCGTGTAGCTAGTGCTGCACCGGTACTTGGGAAATAAATCTGACTTTGGAAAGGCATGGGAAGCGTCCCATAAAATGTACCCAGCCCCTCTAGATTTTATCCAATCATTGACAGAAATTTCATTTGGCGGTCAAAACGACGTCAACACTCCATTCAATAATCAAGGCGCAGGAGATCTAGAAGGAAAGGAGGACGTGGAGAGCGACGGCGAGGACGACCGCGACGACAACTGCGAGAACGAGGACGACGGCGGACCACCTGCTCATGATCTCTGCGCGTACCTACTGCCCGCCACCGCCCACTAGTGCCTCTGTAGCTTAACGGAAAAGCACCATACGCGGATGATGGAGGTTCAATTCCTCCCAGAGGCTTATAACTTGGTGGCAGCTGAACGGTAGAGGCGCATGAAGAAACAAGAGCAGTAACTGGCGGTATAGCAGGACCGGCGACGCCATCCCGACCGCAGTTCAAAGCAAGCCTGGTGTGGTAAGTATTGGTGTGTGAGTGGGCAATTTAAAATTTGCCATGGAGTCAGAATTCCTCTTTCTGATACTCTAACCTGCCGATTGTTCATTAAGAACGGGGATCCTTACGGTTCGTTTCGCAACAAAGTGGCTCCTTCTCCTACGTTTGTGTTCAGGATTGCAGAGGGGTACCGCGTCCATCGCGCCAAGGTCGAAGAGCACTTTGTTAACAAGCTACCGGGGCAGTGGAGCTCCGAATTCTCTATCTACTTCAAGCCCACAAACAACGCGTACCAGAAACACTTCCAGGTGCTATGCAGCGAGAGCGATGCCATGCAAGTTCAACTAGACACGGCGTGGCACAAAGCGAGGCTGCGTAACGGTGGCCACGCCGGATTTGTGCTGGAGCTCTACATTTACGTGCCAAAGCCTACCGAGGTGACGACATCACTACGAAGGGCAATAGCGGCTCGCATTCAAGAGCAGATGCCGCGTGTTGCAAGTCCTCTCCGGGAACAAGGAATAGCGGCGCGGCCCGCCACACAGAACTACGTGGCAACCGCGCAGGCGAGACTTCCGGATGGGGCACCGCTGGTTGTTCCCGACAACACGACATTCCGCCAGCTCCAACAGATCGATGCGCGCCAAGCAGCGATGGACAACGATATGCAAGGAGATCAGGTGCTTGCAAATGCAGAATACGGTCTCGTGCGTATCAAGATCCAAGGCATTCCAGTCGCTATGGAGGTGAACGTCGGCGACGTGCGTGCACTTCATGACCTCCCTAGCTACAGCCTCCGCCCTCCGTTTAGAGAACCTACCCCGGTAACGACGCCAGCCCCTGTGGGTGACATGGTAGACATCGATCACATGGACGGTTGATATCAATGCTAGCTAGTAAGAAGGAACAGATATCTACATTTCTTGAATTGACAATGTGTTTGAATTGTAACCCCAATGGCTGTACAAGTTCTCTCCTACTTCCTCTTTCTGCATCGTACAGGAGTAAATAGCGACTTTGAGCACTGCGAGAGGGTCTTCTCGAAACGCCATATTTGCGTGACGCTGAATCCAGCGCTTAAGCAACGAAAATCCAACCTCAATTGGATTGAGGTCGTGTGAGTAGGGCGGTAGGAAGAACAGAAGCGCTCCTGTCTCGTGAATCATGTCTTGAAGCTCCTTGTACAAATGGATTTTAGCATTACCCATTACCACAATAGATCGTGGTAATGGCCACGCATTCAGAAAGGGTAGGATTTTAGTCTTGAACACTTCGTGAAAGCAGACATCCCCCTTTTTTCTCAGTCGCCCTATTAAAATGAAGCCAAACATGACTGTCAGCAAAGAACGGAGGATGCCGGCATTTCCCTGTCATAAGGGCACTCTTTGTCATAAGGGCAAAGCATTATTAGCCAATCCGCATGCAAAATCTACTGTGATGTTGTTGTGGTTTGTCATAAGGGCACACCGTACAGTACTGATTACATGTAAGTACGAGATAATGTGATTAGTTCACCTGCATTTTACAAAATGTTCTGTTGTGAAGAAGGGAGAAGGAAGCCCACCCGTTCGGCGCTGTGCGGGCGGTACTACAGAGAGCGATGGCCCCGTGAGGGTTAATAAGATTGAGGGTCGAATGGTACGCCGATTATACTACTATTTGCTCCATGTTATTCCCCACATATCAAACTTGTCGGGCAAGGCGGTTAACATTAGTGGCGTGCTCCTGTAACGCTCGATCATCCAGAGCGGAGGGGTATTTGTTGAATACAGTTTGGTTCTTATTAGGTACTACGATGCATATCGGCGTATCGGACTTAATAGTAACCCTACCCTGAAGTGCATATGGGTGTGCCCTTATGACAGGGAAATGCCGGTAGTAAAATGCCTGTGGATTTGTACTGGATTATGGAAAATCCGCTGCCTGCGATCTGTGGCTCGTTATTCATTCGCTAAAATGTATTTCGCTTTTCTTCCAATCATATGTGTCTCTTCTCCGCCGCTCATTTTGCAGGGAGTCAGACCAGCGGAACGTGATAAAGCTACGAAAATGCGTGCTGCCGGTTTCCTCGCTCGTCGTCTGGCCGCCGCTTCGGGCCGTCGCGCCATGTCCTCGGCGCATGGACACGGCCACAACTACCCGCACGGTATGCACTTCCATGTGAGCCCCGTGCACAAGAATCTGGCGCTTGCTTATGGCACAATGCTTTGGCTCTGGGTCTTCTGGCGGGCAAAACAAGACGGCCTCGCTGTGCTTGTACGTCATATCCTAGGATTTTTCGCCATTACTGGTATCTATAAACTCTGATTGCTTGATGCCAATGCCACGCAGGGCTTCGAGCACCCGTGGGACCACGGCCACGGCCACCACGACGACCACTCCGAGTCGGCACACCATGGCAACTACGTGCTGGTGGATGGCAAGCTTAAGTACGAGCGTTCGGAGATCGGTGCTATGCCGATGCCCGTGGAGATCGACGGCGAGGAGGAAGAGAGCGAAGAGGAGGTGACCGACGTCTTGGACGACCTGCACGACGAGGACGAGGACTAGATGATTCCCCTCAACGACAGCAGATCAGGTATCTTCCTCTTAAAAACGGAGACGACGCAGCTCTTTTTGGACTGCTAGAATGGCCGACTGGAGACTTGCGGGGCTGTCCTAATATTCTGGAGAGAAATTGCCAAACAAGACAATAAAAACAAAGGACGGATTGATGAATGTACCTATACAACAAGGGCTCGCAAAGTGAAGACAATTACTGCGAGACAGGCACCGAAACTCAAAACGAGTTAAACAACATCGCTTTTTTGTGCATACAGGGACAAGACTCGGATGCAGGAGCCTTTCCGTCATGGAGTTACATGGTCAGCAGTTTGGAGTGCAGCTCTTCCAGATCTTCGGTCGTCCTGTACGTCATCTCGGCTGTTCTGGCTGTGAACCGCTTGCGCAGATTCCGGAAGCTGCCCCGAGTAGCTACTTTAGATTTTTTGAACTGCCGCGCGTCCTCTTCTAATGCTGCTTGGATACTATCCATCCTCAAAAATGCGTCCTGGAGAGCCGAAATGTGGTCCGCTGTGCGCTTTAACGGGGAGATTGTTCGCTCCGGTACGTTGTCCAGGAAGGCTACTTGTGCTACGAGACCTTGGAAGAGCTGTGTGCGCTGATCTAGCGCCTTCTTCTCCATCTCTAAGCGCTGATTTGATGCTGTCAACTCCCTTAGTTTTAAACGCAGAGCTTCCAGCTGATTGTCCACTTTTCGCTCCTCTTTCTCTTCCCTTGTTAATAACGCCAAGTCTTCCGCCTCCTGTGCTGCTGTATTCTCTTCGTTCCCGTCTTTCTTCTGCTTTTCTGCTCGAATCTGCGCCACCTCGTCGGCCAGAGCGTCAGGTACCGACACGATGTTGCGCTGTACGTACAGCTCGAACTTGTCGAAATTCTTCTCAAACGCACGATGTACTTTGGACATGTACTTCCCAGAGCCCTGTAGCATGGAATAGCAAGGTGTCCATGAGCTTTTAAAGCCGCGCAACGCCGTCACCGGACTGAGCTTGTTCCCACCTTTGCGACGGCATTCAGCTGCCTCGCTTGCTGCTTCTTACTACCTGTGGAGTCCAGTCTCTGCGTGATATTAATGCTCATCGTATTAGTCTCAATTATAGCGTAATAGCGCAAAGCGACGCATTCCCCACCTTATGAAGCGCATTTTCCACTTCTCCGGTGACTTCCACGACGCTTTCGGAGATCTGCTCGGTCACTGAAGCAGAAGTGCAATAAAGCCCACCGTTAGTATTGACGCATCAATTATATTTTAATCTGGCCAACACCAAGCGATACGACGCCTTTGTTAGCGATCGTACGTGCTGGTAGGAAGCCCGCCAAGATGCCTCCAGTCTCGGACATACTGAACAGCAGGACAGAAATTTGAAAAAAAAAAAACAGCTTGGTGTACAAAACAAAACAATTTTTATTACCAATAAGAGAGCTTTAATTTCCACCAATGGCACCACTGACTGTTTCTGCTTGGTAATTGTTCTATCTGTCTCTTCAGTTTCCTGCCTTCCGTCCAGCGGTTGAGACTGTAGCAGCATGCTCTCCATGATGCTCAAGCGTATGGCAACTCGCACTCCCTCTGTATGCCGCAGCTTCTCATCGCACACGAAGCCTTGGGATCTGTTCCCAACACGTACGCCGCTAAAAAAACATAATTTCGACCGTGTTTCATGGTATTTCTGACTCTCCCTCCACCGATGTGCAGCAGAAGTTCCTGTGGTTAAACCCGCGGCGCCACAGTACATGATGAACATGAGGGACAACCTAGAGTTCGCACTCGAGCGTATGCGTCTCACCGAAGGACCCGTAGCGCTACAATTGCTGAACCGCAATGCTCGTCGGCCCAGGAAGGTGCGTTCCAATACAGCACGAACTAGAAAGTGGTCAATCAGACTAACCGTCGATGATCAGGTAAACCATGGCAAGCGACCGTGCTCGCATCACCGCAGAAGATTAAAGCGTCTCGGTCGCCGCTCGGACAAGTAGAAGTGATATTTTCAATGTTCACTTAAAGCTGGGTTTAGTGCTAGGGTACAGGAAGGCAGGATGCAGAATAGACTGGAAAGATGACAGTGGTGTGTGTTGTCACCGCTAGTTTAGGTCGGGGATCGCCGTCTTGACCACACTGTCGCCTGTGAGCATGTACATGTGGTCGATTTCGTTCTTGAAGCGCTTCTGTGCGTCTGCTCGACGAAGCTTGAACGTTGGAGTCAAGAGTTCATTGTCGACTGAGAAGAGATCGTGATGCAGGTAGATCTCACGCACACGCTCGAAACCAGCGAGTTTAGCACGCGTGGAGGCTTCCTCGATCTCTGTCTTTATGGTGCTCCTAACCACCTCGTGGTCGCAGAGTTCACGAAAGGTGGCATTCATCAGGCTGTTCAACTTTGCCACCAACCGGATCGCTGGTTCATCCGGCACAATAATCCCAACGACGTGCGAGTGGAAGCTGTCGCCAGCCACAAAGACCTGTGCGATGCTCGGACATGTGACCAGGACATTTTCAATCTTCTCCGGGGCCACATATTCGCCCTGGGACAGCTTGAAAATATTCTTCTTGCGGTCGATAATGCGTAGTTGGCCTAGAGGTGACCATAACCCAATGTCACCGGTGTGTAGCCATCCGTTAGCATCCACTGCTTCCACCGTCTTGTCTGGTTGTTTGTAGTAACCCTTGAATAGTAGCGGTCCCCGCACACAGATCTCACCTCTGCCCATACAAGGAACCGCAGCAGCGTCTTCTCCATGGGTCCTATCCGTCACTAGATAGCCCATATCCGGCACAGACTCTAAGCGGATCTCTGCGCCAGTATTTGGTGTACCAACGAAACCCGTCGATAAATCCTCGAACGGCGAAGCAGTGACACCGCCACACGTCTCGGTTTGTCCGTAGCCTTCTACAACCGTCGCCAAGAGAGCAATTCGACAGAAATCTAGGACTTCAGGCGCTAGTGGGGCTGACCCAGAGATGATAAACTCGCATCGATCAAGTCCAAGTCCAGCTCTGATTTTCCGGAAGAGCAAGCGGTCCCAAAACCCGTGAGTCTTGATTCCGTATCGTCGTAGGCGACGTAACTTTGTACGAACTCCCGTAGTGAACAAGAAGGCGAGGAATTTTTTTCCGTTTAACATGTTCGCAGTGATTGAGCCGTAGATCCGGTTAAGTAACCGAGGGACCGTAATGAAGACAGTGGGACGTAAAGCTCTTATATCATCCACAAGTTTAAGTGGGTTGTTTTGTGAAAAACCCACTCGACTCCCCACACTAAAAGAATGTACCAAAGCAGTCCGTTCGAGAATATGAGCCAAAGGGAGGTACGATAAATACACACTCCGTAGAGAATGCATGTCCACCTGCAGTCACAAAGTCTTTAACAGCTGCACAACCGCAGAGGATTGCCGCGTGTGTCATCATGGCGCCTTTCGGGTCTCCTGTGGTGCCACTTGTGTACATAATGGTGGCCATATCATCTCCATTCGGTAGTTCCATTGCGACAGAATGCTTTTGACCCTCCGCCTCGACTATTTCCAAGTGCAGTACGTTTAAACCAGCCTCACGAGCTTTGCACTCGGCTTCAAACTGTGTATCTCCGGTACATCCGCCAGATATCACTACGTTTTTCAGGTTCGGACACTTTGAGCAAACTTGTGTAAGTTTGGGTAGCTCAGCGGCAGTACAGATAATGGTGGCAATCTCCGTCTGGTTGAGGATAAACTGGGTCGAGTCGGGGCCAAGCGTGTCGTAGAGTGCTACAACAATGGCACTGTACGCATAGGCTGCATGTTCCACCAATACCCAATCGATAGAGTTCCTCATGTATATCGCAAGCATCCGGTCTCCATTTCCTCCACCAATTCGAGGCAACAAGCCCAGGTGCATCATTCCAGATCCGATATTTGTTATCCGATTGCTCACTTGTTCGTATGTTAACCACGTGAAAGGTTTTGCAACGCCATCGACAAGAGGTTGCACCCCGAGACAAGGGAGGGATCCTTTCGTTTGCACAGTGCGAATGAAGCTGTGGTACAAACTTGGAGCGTCTGGACGAGTGAGTCCCACGTACGGGTCGTCCGGGTTCGCAGGGTCCTGGGGAACGGCGTCTCGAGGGGCAGCTAGCGACCGATGGATAGGTCCCGTTGTGGCCGTCTCCGTGCCCAACAATACTTTCGAGTAGCCCAAAGGTGTCGGCATGTTGTCTCTGCGTGCAACAAAGAGTTAGGATTCTGACTGTGGTTAGTAGTGCGTACCGACATCACCGCTGTACAAATATAGAGACAATCATCTTGGTATGGCACAAAGAGCCCTTCGACTGTCTATATATGTGCACTGTCTGCCAACCTCGTCCCCGTGTCATCTATTTCTTAGCGAGCTTCCTGTCCTTCGAGTTGATTAGCATCGTCACTGGTCCGTCGTTCACCTGGATCCCATATCAACCTCAACGTCAGTGCTAAGAACTCATAGGAGTTGGTGCGTTCAACACTAAATTCTACGTAGAAATCTTACAATGGACACTTCCATGTAAGCGCCGAACTCTCCCTCCGCCACTTTGTCAGCAACGTACTCGCGACGCACACGATCGCAAAAAGCATCGTAAAATTCCTTCGCCCGCTTCGGTGCCACTACAATATTTACAAAACGATAGCCACCTCACAATGGTAAAACACCGAACTATTACTAGCAGTTAACGCGCAATGTTAATGTTGCCAGTAGCCAACGTACTCGATAGGTGGAAATCGGGTTTGTTGCCGGCGAACTGGCCGTGCAGCGTGAACTGACTCACGAGCAACACCTCATAATCGTTGTCCTTCAGCGACTTCCTCCACGCGCGCTCAGTCTCATCAGCCCACAGACGAGCGTTCTAGCGAGCAAGTGTCAGCGAACACTATGGCCAATTGAGTTGGCACATTGAGGGTTTTCCTTACCAGCAACCGACGACAACACCACTCAGCGTCGTCTTCGGTATCATCATGCCCGATGCCGACAAAGCACAGCAAACCCTTGCCGATTTGGCCCACGACGTTGCCCTCCACACGCACAGAGGCGCTGGTCACGCGCTGCATCACCACCTTCATCTTGATGAACAAAGTGAACTTTTTAGCCAATCATTATATTTATTCAGTTTAATGGGCGTGTTTCATCCAATAGAAGACGACAATGATGCAACGAATACGTGTTGTGAGCAACATGCCGCGTGAGGTGCTGCTGTTCGGGCTGTCGGCCAACCCGCCGACAGGGCTCAGGGGCCACATGGGCGTGGTGAAGCACTGCCGCTCCATGTACGACGAGGTCTGGCTGCTTCCTGTGTACCAGCACATTTATTCGAGCAAGAGGCAGCTCGCATCGTTCGAGCATCGCGTGGAGATGTGTCGCTTAGCATTGGAGACGCTCAAACGTGAAGACGATCACGGCGCCGAGCTTAAAGTGGTGGAGGAGGAGCGTGAAATGCTCGAGCTCATGGCTGCCAGAAGTGATAATTCAGAGCAGCTCCGACTCGGCAGTATCGACCTGGTGCACTACCTGCTGAACAAGCACGAAGACACGAACTTCACGATGCTGCTAGGCGGCGACACGTACACGGATCTATTGGCGGGCAAATGGAAGCGCGGAGATGAGCTCATGCAGCTGGTCAAACTATTGGTAGTGGATCGTAAAGGGATCGACTCGCCCTGGAGGGATCAACAGACGATTGAGGACCGAGTGATGTACATCAATGTGCCAGAACTTAGTGACGTGTCGTCCACGATCGTCAGAGCCACCGCAGATCGCGCTGAGCTGGCAAGGCACTTGGATCCAGCGGTGTTAGACTATATCGTCCAGCACAAGCTCTATGCTTTTGCTAAGGAATAAGGTGGAAAGATTGATAAAAGCGTGTTTTTTCATTGATTTTTACCCGTTCGCTGGCTGTCCTGAGTGAATCCTCCCGGCAATGCGATCCTCTCTCTTGTCTAGCGCCGGCAGCGAGTCGCTTCCGTCTCTTATCTGGCAGCGCGTCATATACAGCATCGGCAGCAGGTCAGGACAGGCCAAACACAGTAGGCACCTCTCTTTAGTCTACCTGGTCGTTGTCCGCGTGAAGCACTGGATCCTGGTTCCCCCTCCGTTTAGTGAGCATTGAATGATCTCCCTCTTGAGTCCGCACTTGGCGCTCTGCACGTCAATCTCCTTCTCTGTTTCGTCATCGTAGCCGAAGCTCGAGCACATAAGGAAGACTCCGCCGGGCGATAGCAATCTGTCCACCGTCCAGAAGAGAAGTGGCACCACCTCACGCGCGTAGATGACGTCGGAGCCGACGATCAGCTCCGTGACGCGGTTGCTGCCCACCGGTCCGGCTTGCTGCTTCTCTAATGCCTCGATCTCCTTTGCGCCGTCCGGGCCCCAGCGCAGACTGTGCGTGAGGCACGTCGCCTGTGCGCGCTCCTGCTGGCCGGCGTTGTGCTCAATGACCTTGAGCACGCCCGGGTCGTGGTCTGTAAAGATCACAGTGGCATCGGGTCGCAACTGGGCCACAGCCAGACCCGTGAGGCCGCAGCCAGCGCCCAGCTCCACCACGTTGCCGCTCGGGATGATGTCGCGGTGCTTGGTCAGATATTCGCACAGCGCGGGCGCAGCAGGCCACACGTAGTGGCCGCTCTGCAGTGCGCCGGGCTCCTCCTTGGCATACGTGAGCAGCACCGACACGTCGGCATTGTCTCCGTACTCGTAACGGCATGTGACCTTCTCGAGACACGCGTCGAACATGAAGCCCACGTCCGTGAGCATTCCTTCCGTGCCTGCCTCCATGTCCAGCGACTCCATCGTTTCGACTACTTTAACTATGACCCCGCAACTCGTAAAAATGAATGTGACCGCCAGTCACTGCATAGGCGAAGCGATTACGTAGTGGAAGTCAAATCACAGCCCTTAGATCAAAACCTTCGTATCTGCATAATTTGGATTTGTGATCACTTGATGCACTGCAATAGGTTATTGATGTCCACCACACCATCTATTTTTGGCGGAAAGTTCCAAATTCAGAAAGTGCTCATCATTGCTCTCTTATCGCAATAATGAGCTATCCGCTGTTGCGGCGTATGCCGCTCCGTGCGCTGGACCGGAAAGTGGCACGCGCGAGTATGCAGATCTGCCACAAGGTCGTCATGCATCAGCTCTACATCTCGCGCGCGGACGCAGTCAAGCAGTGGGTTGTGGTGTCCAATCCATCAGAGCAGTGCGTCGACCTGACCGGCTTTAGCTTGAGTTGCAGCGGTAGCAACGACGTCTTCCATTTCCCGACAAACTACACGCTTCTACCAGGTGACGAGGTGACGGTCTGGTGTTCTCCCGGTGGCCTCAAGCTTGACGTGGACAATCTATTGCAGCCCTATCTCTTCTGGACTAAAGCCGACGGATCTCTGCGTCACGAGCCGTTCTTCTCTGCAGCTCAAGCCAATGAGGTATTACTATTAGACCCATTATTGATTGAAGTAGCGTCCATTCGCGTATCTGCAGACGGTAGGAAGGAGTTCCGCGTGTTGCACTGCAAGTCTGCACACTCCAGGACTCTCCGCAGCGAGATTGACACACGATTCTGTGCCGGGTGTCTATCACCTCCTCAGTTCGAGAAGCGGACCTCACGACCAACTCCCGAGAGCGGGAAAATCACCTCCCCGCCCCCAAATCAACGGGAGATTTACGTGTTTTCGAGATACTGGGGCGTGGTGTCGGACAAGTCGTTGTTCGAGCACTTTCTTGCGGTCTTATTGGTCCCATTGGTGGAGTCAATTCGTGCGGTGCTAATCTACCTCATACTGTGCATGGTCCAACCCGCAACAGACAATGCATTGGGATCTCAATTGCGCTCCAAAGTGACGACACTGCTGCTCATGATGCTGACATGCGACGTCATCGCACGGAGACTCATGCTCTCCATCAAGAGCGGACTATTGGTCACAATTGCAAGTTTCACGTCCGTCGTGCTGGATCGAGTGGCAGTGCTGGTACTGTACTTGTCGCTGCAAAAACTGTACCCGGCGTTAAGCTCCTCCTTCCAGTATATGCTCATGTTTGAGGTCGGTGTGGGCTGCGTCAATGCTGCTGCAGTACACGTACGCTTCCTGGAAGAACGACAAGATTGGCATCCGCTGTTCAAGCAATTCGCACGCTGGGACTACAGATACCGAGGTATCATTTGCACGTGTGGCGTTGGTCGCGAGCTGCTGCTACATCTGCTGCTTCTGCTCCCGTTCAGTAGCCACCCGTCCCCTGTATGGAAAGCTGTAGGATATCTACTCGTGCCGCTCTTCACTGTGGCTTCGGGTGTTGATCTCCTTCGCGCAGTCGTCACACTCTTGCATATGCTCCGGTATCCGATTGCACAGGTACAAACTCAATGGCGACGTCTTCAGCCACAGTCGCAGGAATCCTATGAACAAGTGTACGTGTACGAAGAAGACTTCTCTGAAGAAGAACCTCAAAAAGAGGACCCACCGATGATATTCTCTACGCCCAAGGGGATTCGCTTTAGATCCCGCTACCCATATAGTTAGAAGTAATTTAGCAGCACTTTAGACAAAATTGAAGATAATATTCTGGCACACCCAAGGATGCCTAAATATGCAGTATTATCATGCATTAGGCATTAGGCAAGGCATTACTTGAAGTAAACAAGGATAGACTTTCCTTCCTCTTGCTCCCTCTTTCTTGAATCTTCCCTTTCTTTCCAACTCCTATTTAGCTGTCAAAGCAGAAGGAGTATCGTCCCTAAAGCGACACGCTTCTAAAAGTTGGCGCCCTCAGGCGGCTGCGGCAGACGTCGGTTGGTAGGCGAAGCCATCTCGGCACGGATAGCCACGAGCACATTCTCAATGCCATTGTTGCGGTGCCAGCTGCCCAGCGCTGCCAGTCGTCGCGGATCCACACGGCCCGACTGGGGGTCCACGCAGCTCATGTTGATGCGGCTCGTGAAGTGCACCTCGGGCGGCACATGGGGGTATTGGTCACTGCAGTGGATCCGCAGGCTGTAGATGCGTCCGTCGTGGCATGTCTGTATTGGAGAAAAACATAGCACAAAGTCAGATTGCTTGTGTCTAGGAGTCACACATTGTGAACGTCTAAAAGACTCACGCCAGCTGGGCCGAGGATGGTGCCGATCCAGTTTGTGAGGAAAATGTCATCTGCCTGCTCTAATCCGTACGAGATACTCATGTCTCCGTGGCCCTTCTCGCTGTTTTCCAGCTCCTCCAGCAGCTTAAAGTTGCGGGGTACTACCAATAACAACAAAAATATTAGCTGCAATGTCCTCTGTTCGTGCATATTTAAGCAGTTTCTGCATATTTTCTGCATCGACAGTATACGTACCGATCACCACCTCTGCGCCATGCTTCGCCATGGCTCTAAACGGTCACTCGCTGCAAAAAGTTACAAGGACAGAAGCGTAGACAGGAAAATGTTAGTTTTGCGGCCTTACAGCGACCTTTCGGGGGCGTATTGGGGCTCAGTATAAAGACCACACACTGCTGTACACGATGGTTCGATCTGTGACGGTGCAGCGTAGCCGTAAGCTCCGTCACAAGGCCGTGATCTTACCTGGTCTCTTTGCGGTGCGTCGCTGAGTTCTCGTTTAGAAAATGGCTCTCGCTTCCCAAAGAGGGGGAGCTATTATCAAGATTTGATTGGGTAAAAACACATCATTTTCGACGAATCACAGACGTACAAGGTGAAAAAGTGAGATGGACGATAAAAATGTCCACCGTTGTCTACATGGACTCTATTTCTCTATCTGCACAATCTACAACTGAAACTTGTGATCCCGCACCAGCACAGCGCGCAGTCGTTCCAGTTCACTGCGCCAGAGCTGAGCCGGGGTCGTTGCCTGCAACTGCTGTAACTTCTCCTGCTTGGTATCGTGCTCCTTCTGCAAACGATCAGTGAATTCCTTGGTGAAGCTCATGAGCGACGTGTTGAGCAGGTAATCGTAGTCCTCACTTCCATCATCAATATCTCCAGTATTTTTTTGTTCTCGACCAACTGCAGCCAGTCCAAGGTCTCCGATATGGTCAATCCCCTCCTCCTTAAAAGCCGACGCCGGAGAGAAGCCGTGCTCCTTAAGCAGCTCAATCAACTCGACCTTGGGGACACGTTCCTTGAGGATTTTCTGCAGACTACCAGAGGATACCTCCTGGACGAAGCGGATACGGTTGCTAAGACGAAGAACTTCCTTGGTTTGGCGCTGCTCCAGATGCTGCTTACGCTTCGAGTACAGCTCGCGACGGACGCCGTAGAAGTCTCGTAAAATGTCCTCACTCGTCTCGTACTTGACCAACTGACCGTCAGCATTAAATGCGTGCATGTTACTGGTACTTAGCGGTGCTTCCAGACGCAACAGCTTGACCAACGCTTCGCTATCGCCGGCGTCGCTATCCTCCGCGTACTTGGCAAGATCCGAGCGTGTCATTGAGATGTCGAAGCGTACGTCACGCTCCGAGTGATGCTCCGAGAAAGAGCGAATGGCTTTCTTACCAACGAGATCCCACAAGAACTTCTTGTAATCTTCCACCCACTTGCCCACAGGCAGCTCTGTCACACGCACAGTTGATGTGTTGACCTGCTCCACGTTGCCGCGAGATACGAACGAATGCTTGCCAGTCTGACGAATCCCGCCGTTGAAACCCTTGGCCCACGGTGTCATTGGCGCTAGCTTCGCCGCCAAGAGATCGTGTCCTGCTTCTTCAGCATCCAGAAGCTCCAGTAGATTATCGATCACTAGCACCGGGTGGTGGCAAGGGATTGATGAGGACCACCCCGTACCGATACCTTCAGCTCCATTCACCAGCAGCATCGGGATAATAGGCACGTAGTACACAGGCTCGACAGGGAAGCCATCATCGTCGGCGTAGCGTAGCAACGCGTCGTCTTCTTGGGGAAATACCAAGCGCGTGTGCTTTTGAAGCAGCGTGAAGATGTATCGAGGACTAGCAGCGTCCTTACCACCTTGCAATCGGGTACCAAACTGACCTGATGGGTACAGTAGCGGCAGATTATTGGAGCCCACAAAGTCCTGCGCCATGTTGACAATCGTCGAGTGTAACGAAGCTTCTCCGTGGTGATACGCCGTGTGCTCACTGCAGTAACCCGCCAGCTGCGCCACCTTCACTTCACTTGTAAGCTTGCGCTTCATACACGCGAACAGCACCTTCCGTTGCGAGATCTTGAGACCATCAACCACTGATGGCAGCGATCGCTGGTTATCCGCGTGAGAGAATTGAATGAGCTCACGGTTCACAAAGTCCTGGTACGTCACTTCACCCGAGCTTGTGTCGAGATAAGCGTCGGGAGAGTACTCGTTTAACAGCCAAGCCTTGCGGTCTGCAGCACGAGCTTTACTGAACACCATATCCAACGCATCGCCATCGCTATCCCCGCTCCAGTGAAAATCCACAAGGTGGTTGTCCAGGTCGCTGAAGTACTCGCGTCCTTCAGCACTTGTACTAGTTCCCAGACCCTTGTAGTACTTGATGGTGTAGTACTTGAGATCAGCCGAGTCCACCGGCGCTTTCCATTCGAAATACTCAGGTAAACTGAAGAAACGACGTGTCTCTAGACCACGCTCAGTGCCTACACGCTTGGACGTAGGACTCACCTTGATAATAGGGGTAATGAACTCGCTAATAAAGCCACCGTCCTTCAACAATTCCGGCCAGAACGTGTGGAACAAGTTAAACAGCAAGCCTTTAATGTGCGAGCCGTCGTGATCTTGATCCGTCATGGCAATCACACGTCCGTAGCGCAGTTTTTGCCGCGCTTCCTCCGTGCCATAATGCTCGTCCATACGAAGCCCGAGGATCGTACACAAATGCGCAAACTCAGCGTTTTTACCGAGCTGAGCGACGGTGGCATCACGCACATTCAGGAGTTTACCACGCAGAGGGAAGACGCCGTACTGGTCGCGTCCAACGACTGCCAGTCCAGCCACTGCCAGAGCCTTGGCTGAATCACCTTCCGTCAATATAAGCGAGCATTCACTTGAGCGAGGCCCACCAGCCAGGTTCGCATCCTCAAGCTTAGGGACATTAACTGACGAGCTCTTGGCGCGCGTAGACGACACCTTCTTGAGCAGAGCTGCACGCTGTCGCGCACGGGCGCTTTGGACGACACGCTCGACGATCCCAGAGTCAGACAGCACGAGCTTCAATAGCCTTTCAGAGAGAACACATGTTGACCCAAACGTAGGCGGTCGGGAAGTCATGTACTCCTTCATCTGCGAGTCGAACGTCGGATTCTCGATCTGGCAATTGATGAAGATCGCCATGTGTGGCTTGACCTGTGCCGTGCTCACTGAGAGCTCTGGGAACTTCTTGTTAACGTGTTCAGCAACACGACGGCAGATCTGGTCGCTCACATAGCCAACATGGGAGCCGCCACGCAACGCAGACATGCCATTCACAAAACTCACCTGGACAAAACCCACGTCGGAGGGCAGAACTCCGATCTCCCACCGCTTGTTCACACGTGAATAAATGTAATCTGAGCCAGAAGAGACTTCATCTCTGCTCTTCGAAGACGGGGTGTTCGTAGTTGAGTGGCGGAAAGCCTGGATGTACGACTCGAAGCCCGAAATGGGCACCTTCTTGCCGTTCAGGGTAACTTCCACGTCCGACAAACACCCAGCCACATCGTACACGCGCTTCTTCAGCACTCGAGTCATACTTGCAGTGAGTTTTTCCATCTCAAACTTCTCTAGATCGGGTGAGAATGACACTTTCGTAAAATCTTTCGCGTCTTGACCGGTATATTCGATGATTTCTGGCTCTCCACGGGTTCGCATGTTGTTGTGCCAGTCCTGTTTGTATCGCAGCCCCATCGACGTATCTCCAGTCTCCACAACGAACTCCTTACTGAAAATATTCGTCAACTTTGCACCATATCCGTGTCTTCCGCCCGTTAATCTCGCGGCGGTATCATCAAAATTCGATCCTGTGAGTAGATGGCCGAGCACCAACTCGGGTACGTATACCTTCTCCGTCTTGTGGAACTTAACGGGGATACCTTTTCCGTCATTATACACAGAGATCCACGGTCTGTATCCATCCGCTTTACTCCCAGGTTCAATAATCACGTCCAAGTGTCTCATGCTTGGGTCGCGGACCTTGTTGTCCACTGCGTTGACGATGATCTCGTCGAATATCTTGTAGAGCGCAGGGACGTATTCGACGGCTTGCTGCTTCATCCAGAGCCTTTCTTCGTCCTCTTTAGCTGCAGATTCGGAAGGCATCATCCACATAGTGTCCTTCGTGGCCTCCACTGAGCCAATGTACATGCCCGGACGCAGCAGCACGTGTTCCAGCGGAGTCTTTTTCTGATAGATACTTTCTACGCTGCTGAAGGCGCGTCGATCAAACGTGGACAGTCTGGATCCGCCATAAAAATCACTTTGACGTTGCAATAACAATCTTCGATCCAAGTGTCCGCTAAAACATCGCGTAGCAGACCTGGAAGCCGATGACAGCATCGATACAGCTCCACGCGACGAACATCTCGCTGTTGTAAACGCTGCGCGAGTCACCTGGAGACCGGAGTTGCACGGAACGGCACCATGTTGACATGCAATCGACGTGTTAGGTGTAGATTCAGCAGAACAGGGACGTGTAGCTTTGAAGACGCCGCGCAAGACACGACGCCGACCAGCTCCGCATCGCCACATTTTCGATCACTGTGTGGAGGAGACCCAACAGATTTTCCACCAATCATATAGATGCTCTTATATAGAAAACAAAACATGATACTCTAATACGAAGATGTCACTGTTCTCGCTCCCCCGTCCAATCACTTCCTATTCCACATTATGGACACCAAGCGTGCCCGGAAGGCAACATCGTCGCCTTCCTCGAGCACCGAGAGCGATCCCCAGGCGGATATGGCGGCATATTTATCTTCTACGTCTCCGTCTTCATCTTCTCTAGGTAAACGTGCACAGGATGACGCACTAGCGTCAGTCGACGCCAAGAAGCCGCGCAAGACCAAGTCCAAGACTAAAAAGGATCAAGCAGAATCAGTAGCTCCGTCTGAGGCCAAAGACGAACTACAACAGGTGACGGCTGTACTAACAGACACCCCGCAGCCCGTAGAGATGGTTATAACGAATGAGGAGGCCGTGGGGCTTAACGCCGCAGTCGCAGCCACAGCAGAGCCGACACAGGAGGAAGTAGCGGCTCCTCCACCTCCCAAGCCGCGGAAAGGGCGCCGTGTCCGCAAGACTAACTTGGAAAAGATGGAGATCCTGGCATTTGTGGACCAAGGAGGCTCACAGGGAGCTGCAGCCGAGAAATTTGGTGTGTCACGCACCGCCGTGACCAAAATGGTGAAGGAACGAGCTGCTATTTCTGCCCAGGCACTAGTGGAGAGCGCTACAAGCAGTCGTAAGGTGCTGCAGTACCAACACAAACTCAGCGTCATCGAAGATATGCTGTACAAGTGGCAGCTACAGGTTGAGTTGGATGCTCCGGGGCTTAAAGTCACGGGAGAGTTGCTGCAGTCCAAAGCGATGGAGTTCCGTAACAAGATCTTAGCAGATTATAGTAGCGAATTATCAGACGACGTGATCATGTCGCTCACGGACTTCAAGGCGTCCAACGGATGGCTACACAGGTACATGCAGCGACGCAGCATGCGCTCCCTCCCAAAGCACCACACGCCAGCAGGAGCGACGTCGATCACCCCAGACAGGATGACGTATGACCAGCGCGTCCAAAAGATTCGTGAGATACTCATGAACGTGGCACCCACGTGCATTTGGAGCTTGGACGAGCTGATCCTACGCCACCGCACAACGTCAGCGAGACTGGACTCGGTCGTCAACATGGACGTACGTAGTCTCGAGCGTATTTCCGTGGCCATGGCAGTCAGTGCATCGGGGGAGAAGCTGCATTTGCAAGTCGTCGGCAAAGATTCGAACCCGGAGTCCATAAAAGATGTGGACACATTAACGACTTATGGTGTCCAGTATCGTGATCACTGTCGTGCTTCTCATGACGCGCCTACGATCGCGGATTTCATCCAGGCTATGAACCACGAAGCAACGGCGAGAAAGCAGATGTGGTATCTGGTGTTGGACAGCTGCACAGCTCACGTTGCTGCTGCGCATTCGCTGAATCCGTCGGGATCGTTTCGAAATGGCTTCAGCTTTGACTCGATTGTGCTGCTCTTCTTGCCTCCTGGACCCACGGGGGACGCTCAACCTCTTCACCAAGGCATCTTCAGATCATTCAAGTTGCGGTTTCGACGCGAGATGCTGCAGACGCTGCTACACGAGTACGAACAGTGGGCCGCGACGTCCATTCAACAAGAGGGACAAGACGAGGTGATTCATGACGCAGGTTCTCCAGTAATTGAGGCCTATGACGTTCATGCTCACACGCATATGCGAAACACACTGAGCTGGCTGCACATGGCGTGGGAATCGGTGCCCTCTTCTTCTATTCGACACGCATGGGCCGCGTCCTTGTACCTGTCAGCGCCCGAACCTGGCGACGGTGAAGTCAATGCAGCACTTGTTGGAGAAGATGACAGTAAAGCGTACGCAGAGCTCCTTTCCCATTTGGCAAAAGTGCCGCCACTTCAGAAGATACTCGGACTTGATTTCACCGAGAATTCCGGGCAATTTATGCTGGAACTGCTGGATTTTGACAAGTCCGAGTCTAATGGAGGAGATGAGCTGGTCAAAGACAACGAGATCGTCGTGGAGAGTCTAGCTGCTCAAGGACTTCTACGTGACACGCAGAGGTCATTGGTGCTGGAGAGTTTCAAGGGCGATGATCTACCGGTGCTTACGGCGAGCGAGGCTAACGCGACAGTCTCTCGGCTATTGCATTTTATGTCGCAGGAGAACGATAACCTGTTGACTCTATCGGAACGGCGAACAGGACGTGCCAATCTGTTAATTCTACAGCGTTTGCTGCTCAAGGCTCGTGAGAGAGAACACGCGAGGGAAGCTGCCACAGACTTCACTGTATAGCGACGAAAAGTTGGTCATCTACGGTGGTTTCCCGATTGGTACGTGGGTGTTCAGTGGCAATAACTTTGAAAAGATGAATACATACGCCCACTTAGCTGTAATTTTATAGGGTGGAGCGAAGACAGCAAAAAGACTGAATTTGACATGGTGCCGTCAGCTCTCGGCTGGATCGCCTGTACTGCCTTCTTTATTCTTGTGAAGTACAGGTGCTGAGCTAATTCGTGTCACGCTCTTACCACTGGTGTTTGTTGATATCGGCGGCAGCTTCTTGCTACTCGAAGCATGCGAAGGACTGGACTCCATGCCACCGGATCGACCTGCCCACTCCGCTTCTTTGCGAGCCTGACGCTTAGCTTCTTCCTGACGTTTCTTTCGTTCCAGGGCGACTCGTTCGCGCTGACGCTTCAACGCAGCAGCAGACAATGGACGTCGCGAGAATAGCCTTTTGCTACTATCACGATCGTTTACGGACGATTTCATACCGCCAGCGTCTCCACTGATCCCTGTCAGCTTCAACTTGAGTGAGCTGCCAGGTCCTGTTGCCAATGACTGTCCAGCGACACGTTGATCGTCTGCGAAGTCAATGAGAAGACTAGTGCTGGCACAGCTGGTGTCTGGCTCGGTCTGCTCTCGAACGTCCACGGCGCAGACTGTCTCGACGCCAATAAGCGACGCATGTGCTGAGCCTGAACTCCCCAACGTCGCAGCACTGGAGATCTGCGCGTTCACAATAGCAGCTTGAGACGCTGGAGATGTGGTGCCGAGTGCCTCGATCTTACCGCCAGCATGGACATACACGTGCTTGATACGCTCGTTCCGCTCTAGCGCCTCTGCCAGCACCTTGATGCCATCTTTGCCGATCTGGTTATTCCTCAAGTCCACTTGACGCAAGCGACACGATGAAATACTCAACACTGCAGCTATCGCTCGTGCTCCTTCACTGGAGATCGCGTTGCCTCGTAACTGAAGCTCACGGACATTGGTCGCGTTTCGCAGGAGTGCAGCAATGGCGTGCACTTCTTCGTCGCCCACTCCACTCTCAGGAAGCTTCAAGATGCCGAAATTACGCTCGTCACTTAAGTCTGTGGACACCGTCAGAGCGCGAGCCTTGACTTCGTGCACATACCGCAGCAACGTTTTACGTTTCGCGTCTTCTTCAGTAGTCAATCGCTCCTGCATCCAGCGAGTTTTTCGCGACAAGTGTCCGATTTGGTCGTCTTTTGCTGCGAGCTGCTCCTTGACATCGGCTACGGTATCTTCGCTAGTGATGATCGTGGTGAGGAGAGCAGCGATGCGTTCCACGAGTATTTGCTTGGTGTTGAGGCTCTTCTGCGCGCGCTTGAGAAACGTGTTGACGCCCATTCGTTCCAGAAAGTCGATGGACTGCTGCTGAGCTTTCGGTGTGAAGTTGGTTCGTTTGGCTTTGATAAGTAGCAGACCACCGTGTGACGCTCGACACTCGACAAAGAACCGGCCGTTGGCTGCTGCGGCTGCATCGTCTGGATGCGTAGCTTCTCTCTGATGTCCCTCCTGCTGGTTATCTTCAGCTCCAGTGGTCATTGGGACGCCCGACTGCTCCATAGCCAGCGCCATGTCGGCCATTTTCTTCTGTGTGGCTTCAAACTTGATCGCTTGTGCGTCCAGTTCATCCTGTTTACATCGAAGAGCTTCCGTGACCACACGGTTGCTCTCAGCTGTCGAGTGGAGCTTGTGTGCGAGCTCTGCCCCTTTCTCCTGCAACGTCGTGAGCTGCGCCTGAAGCTTCTTGGTCTCTTCCTTACTCACGATTTTGGCTTCTTCGTCCGCTTGCATCTTGTTGAGCAGGAAAGCCACACGTGAACTCATGGTCTTGATCTTCTCCTCGAGCTGTTTACGCTCGTCCGCTTCCTTGAGCTTCGCCTTGACCTCGTCACTACAGCGTAACGACAATTGTGCGTTGTGCTTTTTGAGTGCTTGAAGCTGTTCCAGCAGCACTTTCTTGTCCAGTTCGGACTTGACACGTGCTTTACCTTCCTGCGTGCCTTCTTTCAGCAGTCGAGCGTTCTTCTTCGTGAGTGCGAGCAGCTCAATCTCCTTCTGTTTGAGGCCATCGATGGCCTTGGTTTTACCCAGTTCAGCCAGTTTAAGACGTTCTAGAAGTTGGAAGACCTTTTCAGCCATCTCTCGTAGTTGATCGGCAGAGTCGCGGTTCTCGGCTTCCATTCGAGAACGTTCCTGTTCAGCCTTATCGAATCGAGTCTGCAGCTCGTGTTTATCACGTTGTAGGTTCCCATTAGCGATGAAAAAGTTCTTGTTGGCGTCGATCTGCGCGCGTTTGGCCTTGGCTTCGAGCTGGACTTGCGTTTCGAGCTCCTGGTTACGAGCGTGAAGTTTCCTGGCCTTGTCTTCAGCGGATGCGAGTTGGTCGTCGCTCTGTCGCTTGGCTTCTTCAAGTTGTTGAAGCTTTTCCAAGAGCTGGTATTGCTTCTCCTTGCGTACACGAAGCTGCTCTTGTAGAGCTTCAAGTTCGACCTGCGTCTTCATCTTCATTTCAACATTACAAGCACGTAACTGGTCGCTCTCGTTCCGCAGCAAACGCACTTCTTCAGCTCGCATTTGACCTTCCCGTGTAGCACGAGTGGCGATCTCCTCGTGGGTCTTGGCAGATGCCAATAGAGAGGCATAACGCGTCTCTAGTGTCTCGAGATCTGACTTGAGTTGAGCTGTTCGTGAAGCTAAAGACGAACTCTGCGCTTCCTCGTGCTCCAGAAGACGTAGAAGTTCTGTGTTGTGGTCGGTCAACACTCGCACTTGAGTCTCGCGCTCCTCAATACCAGTCTGCGCAGTTGATACCATTTAGTTCACGAAGGATCTCATTCTACTTGTCAAGAGTTGAAACATACCTGAGCTTTTACAAGTGTAGTTTCAGCAGCACGAGTTTTGCTTTGGAGCTCAAAGTTCTGGTCACGAAGACTGCGATTCTCTTCTTCGAGTCTAAGCTTGTTCATCTTCAACGTACCGATCTCGTCGTCCATTGCATTGAGCGAAGTCAACAGTTGAGCGTTTTGACTGCCGAGGATTTTCATCTGCTCGTCCTTCATGGCGAGCGCCTCGGACGCTCTCGTCTCCTTGGTGCCCTTTTGAGTCATCGACAATACCAAACCCGCTGCATCCGGGACCTGGCGCTACCGGAATTACATTAGTTTAGATCAACATGGGCTTGCTCGAACAAGTCGAGTACTTGGTACCTCGAAGCCAGATCGAAGAGGCGACTGACTCATAATTGTAACTGCAGACTGTCACGCACACAGCTAACACAGGCCTGTCGGTCTCCGCGTGAGCGCGGAACTACTGCTTCGCCTCACAGAAAGATGCCTGGAAACCTAATCATAGCATTTTGTGCTGTCTAATTCGGTCTGGTACGTGGGCAATTTGAGGCTACGATTACACTTAGCGGATACTAGCGGACCTACTCTTCGTTAATGCCCTTGATGGGAGCGACTCCATTCCCAAGTTCTTGGCGCGAAGGACGCTACAGATTCGGTCTTTTGTTCACTTCTAGAGATGTTGGCCTCTCTAGAATGTTATGCACGTCAGTATAGTATGGTTTTCGATGTTTTAATTCCTGATTCCGATACATATTGGGAGTCACGATGAGTCAGCAGCCGTAGGGAGCAACAGCAGACGAATGATGGCCACCACGCTGGTTCGAATTCGCAATCGCCTCAAAGCAATCGGTTGATTTCTTCTTTTTTTGCTGTTCGAGCTGGTAACCATGACAAATTCTGTAGGCTGCGTCGACCAAGGAATTGTAGTCACTCTCCGTACATGTATTTGCACACGATGCAGTGTATTCACGAAGCTCAGGGCGTCGCAAACTGCAGCAAGTGAACCACTTGTTGGTCATCACCGACCGACTTAGCTCCAATAACCCCTTTATCAATTGATACTAAATAAATTCAAAGGGGTTGTTGAGCTGATGTCGAAGTTGTCGCACAACTCCCACGCCTGTCAACGATGGACCATCGCTTGTCCCCAATGGGCCATTTATGCTAGATGGGGCATCATTGGCTTCCAAAGATTATGGTCTCTTCGGTGGGTTAGGTTTATGTGATTAATACTTTTGATGTTTTGAAAACAATTTTGAAAACAACTTACATTATGTACACGGATGGATACAGTATCCAGCCTCCCCACACGCACCTTGCTGTCTAACGCGACCATGTTTTTTTGCTGGCGGGAATTTCATGCGCCAAAGCGTCAGGTCACCGTTGACCCGGCACAGCAATTCCAGTGTCGCTACTGCTGCGTATGACAGCGAAAAGGTAGCAATGTCCCATGGCCCATGCCACCCTTTAGTAAAGGGCCTTTACATGTACACTCAGTCTTGAAGCTGGTGATCGCAATCTCTACTGTCTACTGTACAATCCGATTGCGCTGCAATGCCGCCGACGATCAGAGAAAGTATCTTGTTGCAGTGGACATGACGCGACAGCAGCACATGTATCATCATTCCCCGACTTGCCAGAACCCTGCACAAGTCACCACAATGCAGCAGAGCGAGGACGGAAAGCGGTTCCTTTGCCCACTAGAGCATTGCGGACGCGGCTTCAACCGCAAGTACACACTTACGGAGCACATGAAGACCCACACAGGAGACAAACCCCACGTCTGTCGAGCGGCGGGTTGTGGTCGAAGATTCGCCACTTCAAGTAACCTCGCGCGGCATATGCGTCTGCACGGGCCTCTACCTCTCATGCGGTGTCCTCGAGACGGCTGCTCGCGCAGTTTCTTAAGCGACGTTCAGCTTGCCAAGCATCTGAAGCAGCACGACGCGCCTCGGACTCACCCCTGCAAAGTTGCGGGGTGTACAAAGGTATTCAGCACTACAGGCAATTTGAATCGACATCTCAAGAAGCACTGCACGGGCAACAAGCGCGAGCAGCTCGTGCAGTCGGCGCTGGCAAGCTGGCATGTTCCTAGCGCAAAAAGCGGACACGAAGCAGATGTAGATGCAGACGTTGTTATGCTGGAGGTGACCCCTGCCCCAATTGACAAGCCATGTGACGAGCCCTGGAGTCCCGAGACACTCGAGATCCTCGGACACATGCTGCTTAGTTGAAGTGATGTAGCGTTTTGTGAGTGTGTTAAATGCGGTCTTGATGTGGTCAATAATCGAATCAATTTGCGAAATCGACGATAACGAAAAAGTCAAGCGAAACTACACTTTTCTTAGCTGAAAAGTACGTGTATTGTACAAAAGTACAGTAGAGTCGAGCGTTTTGCTGTTCGAGTGAGCATCCTGAAAGAGAAACGGAACACGGTTGAGTGTAGCCATGACTTACATTGCTGGTAAGCTCCAAGCTCGAGCATCACAAGCTCCGCGTTTGACAGGAAACGCACCCGACGGTCGAGTCGACCTGCCCATGCATCTTGGGCTGGGACGGCGAGTGCATGCGTAAGCGTTCATGTTTTCAAAAGGGGTCGTCGATTTGAACTCCTTACTTGGATTTTCCACTCGAATGTCTCCACTGAGTCTGTGACGGGGGCTCGGTGGATACCTGAGGGAAAGCCGAAAATCGGGCAATATATCATCCAATCCCTCTATTAAGACTAAGACACTCACTAAAAAGTTTAAATTGCTGAAATATTTATTGCACCCGTCATCGAATCTCCGAACATGATCTTGTTGACATTGTGGAGTCGAGGCCTTTTAAGTTAAAGCCATAACGCTCAAATTGGAACGATTCCCACAGCAAGTCTGGGACGTCCAAAATGCACTTTCTCAAGTTCAAAAGAATAAATCTGAAAGAGGCCCCCCCTTTCAGATTTCAAGTCAAACGAGTTTTGGATTTTGAAAAAGGACACCATTCTAGGATTTAGTCGCATTCAAAAGTCTGCGGGAATCGCTCCAGTGATGATAATGTTGGCGACATTAACCCGGCTAGAAGGTAGTACTAATCGTTTTTTTTTTAATTCGAAGTATCTTGAACATTTTAATATCGGTAGTATCCTGAACCCCTCCCCAGAAAAACCATCTAATTTAGATTACATGCGCTGTTTCACAACGACTCTTGAGTGCGGTCAACGTCCATTACATGTATTCTCAGTCCAGTCCTCCACATCCCGTTTTTAGTGATTTCCCTTACCTACATTAGGGTTTTGAGAGGGAAAATAAAAGTGATCGTCATGAATGTTGTGTGAGCAAGACTCGAACAACTTTGTGGCAGCCCAAACCAGCTGGAATATCTAACAGACCTGCGACTGTATGGGCTTGATGACCTGAGGTTGCATTGGTCGATGCAAGCGAAGCATAGCCGCTGCGAACGACCCGCTGACGAGCGGGCAAATCGCCCAAGGCAAACCGCGTGTAAGACATCCATCACGCTGCGCTTGTCCAGCGTAGGCGTGCGCGGTCTCTGATTGCGCTGTCACGAGGACAGTACTGCACCGCGTCACGCTTTTCGAACAGCTTTATCGGTCTCATTCTACAATTTGCCCAACACTACACAGGCATTACCAAGCAGCATCTAACTCTCTAGCAATTTCAGACATGGAGGACATTCAGCTCGATCGCATTGTGATCCCTGTCGACACGACCCCAACACAGAACAACAGCGGAAGCCGCGCCTTCCAGTGCCCCGACGTGCGCTGCGGACGCCGGTTCAACCGCAAGTACACGTTAACAGAGCACATGAAGACGCACACGGGCGAACGCCCTCATGTCTGCCGCGCACGCGGCTGCGGCAAGCGCTTCAGCACCTCAGGTAACCTGTCCCGGCATATGCGTCTCCACGGCGCCATCGAGCCTGTGCACTGCCCAGTGAAGGGCTGCGTCAGCAAGTTCATGAGCGACATCAAGCTGGCCAAGCACATGCGCACGCACTACGTCCCGCGGACACACACGTGCAAGGTTCCTGAGTGTGGCAAGTCGTTCAGCACCACCGGCAACCTCAATCGCCACCTCAAGAACCAGCACTCGGAGCAGGAGCGCGAGAAGTACAAGACGCCGGCTCCGTCGTCACCGACACTGAGCTTCATTTGCAACACCCCCACCAACCAGAAGTGCAGCACGCCTACTCGCGAGAGCCCCACGGGTATTGATCAGGAATGGACAGGTAACGCGTGGGAACTCGCGTTGGAATCGACCGAAATGGAGCTGCCGGCCCCGTTCGAGAGCGCGTGCACGACGCCGTGGACCCCCGAAATGCTGGACATTCTGTCCAAGATGCTGCTCGACTAATAAAGCGAGCGTGTAAACAAACTAGGCGATAGTGTGTATAGTAACTTAAAGAACGAATCAACTCCTTGACCAACACGGTTGTCTTGAGGCCTTAATACTTCAGAAGGAATCGGATAAAGCTCAAGACACTAAGCCCCTTGCGTAGACAAATGAATCATAGCAGAGGGCGCAAACCTTACCGGTAGGTGTTCGATGACATGGGCTTCCACATAAGCAAGCACGAGTCGGAGGAAATACCGTCGTCCAGCCGTCCCAGTACACGTACATGTATGCGGACAATTACTATCGCCACCTGGGATACCGTAGCTTGTCTCGGTGAGACGCAGGTCGTGTCGACGGAATCTGAAGGTCTACTGTTGCAGACGCGGCGGCGGAGAGTCACAATGTACAATGTACATTGTACATGTACCAGGACTCCTGGTATCGGATACAGGAGTACCATAGATTCTACGGCGTAGATGGTAAACTGCTTGATTTTCGTTTTGTAACAACGAAAATCCCAGCTTGATACAGAATTTTACACTACAGTATTAATACTTCGAAGTATGAAGCAGCAGTGAGGAGACTGCTCGATATATGTAGCGGCAAGACCCAGCCCAAAAAAACTCGCGACTTCAACCACACCGTCGCCAAGTTGCCTTCGTGTTCGACACCAATTTTGGGGGAATAAGCAGTTTTCAGAGTTGATGCTTCGTCGTGTCCACTTTTCGCTAGGTACAGTACCGTACTGATGCACGTGGTTATGCAACCAAACGTTGACGGTCCAAACGTTGAAGTGGAACATTTTATTACAAGAGCTCAATTCGCTTAACACAAACGTAAGCACATACATGTCTGCCTGCACACGTTGGTGGTCGCTACCAATGCAATACATGTACTTCGACGTAGAAATTAATACATGCAATTACTAGTATACAGAGACCCCACTCACCATTCAAAATCGCCGCAACAGCGCCAGAATCATAGAGCAACAAAAAAAAAACTCGTCAAACGAACTTGTATCCAGAGGTGCTACTGTAGTGTGAGGAGCACATGAGATATTGGCATACTTTGTTTCATATCTTCTCGGTGCTCGAAGGTTTGACGATCGTCATGGTTGGCATCAATCCTCAACACTTGAGTCAACAGCGTCTTCTTGCATACAATATTACTAAGTACATTTAACCTAACTAAGAGCAGCTAGGTGCTCGTTGTTGTCTCCGTTTCCTTGCGCGATAATTTATCCTGCAGCGATCGACAGACGTTGCGATCGATTAACATTTCGCTAGTGCACTGCGACGAGAGTGCTACTGGTGACAGCAACGCTTTACATGTTCGCTGAAAACGCTGAAGTATATTTACTAGTAACTACATCGATGCAACTCATGGACAGCAGAATCCCCCCCCCCAAATAATGAAATATTCTACGTTTGCTTCCTTTAACAACGAACGGTGGGATCGTGCAGCACGTTCACGAGAGTGTCCAGCATCTCGGAATTCCACACGTCCTCAAACAGCTCCGAGCACGACCGCGTTGGCGAGTAGATGCCCTGTGGAATCTGTTCCCCATACTGCGGCATCATTATTTGCTGTTGCACAGTGATCTGCTGCGGCATGCACGTCGCCGCGCGCGGCTTGAAAACAGGCACCGTCGAGCTCAGTACGGGCCACTGTTCCGCGCTCGTGGGACTATGGAGGACAAACTGCGGCGGCATCACCTGTGGGACGGTGACGATCCCCGGAGGTGCCGAGACCTGCGGAGTTTGGACCTGCGGTTGAGCTACCGGGAGATCCGGGTGCTGGTGCTTGAGGTGTCGGTTCAGGTTGCCAGTCGTGCTGAAGGTCTTGCCGCAACCAGGAACCAAACAAACCTTGACTGCGCTTCCGTAGTGGAACTGCATGTGCTTCTCGAGCTTGTTGTTGCTCGGAAACGTGCAGATGCAACCTTGAACGGGACACTTAAGCGGCTCGATGTATCCGTGGAGACGCTTGTGGCGGGACAGGTTGCCGGACGTGCTGAAGCGCTTACCGCAGGTGCGTACGGGGCACGCGTGCGGACGTTCGCCTGTGTGAGTCTTGATGTGCTCGGCGAGAGTGTATTTACGGTTAAATCGGCGCGTGCAGCCCGGCTCCGAGCATGCATGAATGGCCGGTCGAGGGCGCTTCACACCCGTCGACGCAGATTGGGACGGCGTATGCTGCTCGTTTTGGGCTTCGCTGTGCGCTAGCATGACGATGGGTTGGCTCAAGCCTGTGTGCTCAATGTAATGAGAGGCTTAGCTCGGGCAGAGTCAAAGCGATAATGACGTGGGGTGAAACGCAGCCGGCCTTTGCGGAGTCAAGTCGGCGGCCGCGCTCACGCCGATGAGCCGTGTGACTTGGTCTGTAAGCCATCACGTTCCCTGAGATCTTAGGTATGCTGAACCACTGTCATCTACGAGCTGACCAGCTGAACCAAACAGCGGTGAGAATCGCGGCATTGCTGTGTCCGCTCGTAGATCCCACCTCGGTCACAGGTCGCAGCGTTGCAGGGGAGGCGCTAAATTGACTCCAGCAGCCTACTGGATGTACATGATTCATATAACACGGAACAGGAGACTGCAATGGACTGAGGCATTCTTATCCTCTGGACCGAAAGCCACAAGCGAAGGCTGGTATCTTGAGGCGGGCAGCCATCTTGTTGATCGGCTTTCGGTGCAACGCGCCATAGTGGCTGACACGCCACAAAAAACTCAAAAGACGCAGCCACCGACTACTGTACGGGCCACCTTTGTCCGACGTTTCTTGTAGCGTTGGTCGTCGGTCTTCTGGTCCGCACACGACAGCGCGGATACACGTGATCGGATACCTACCGACAGCAGTTTGTCGTTGCCCGTAGCCGAGCTCCTACATGCAGGAAGGTCGCCGCTCGACAGCCCCGTAGAGCCATTCGCTGCCGAGATGGTCCCGTAGCAACGCCGGCGGCAGAACCCGATTGCCAGGAGTCTTATTGCGCAGCGTCTGCCGATGTCCACAATACGCTGAACGAATCCTGCCAAGTTCCGTCTTCAACATTGGTACAAATCCTGATCCTGGGGACCTTCAACATCAGCGACTAGCAATGTAGCCAAGGGACAGAGACTCTGCCAGACTCTGGCCCAGAGTATGCCGCAGACCGCAGCGACCATTGCATCCGATTTTGGTCAAGAGTGGAGATCGCTAAGGTATCGTCAACAGCCACGGCATCACGCGGCACGTGTTTCCGCGGGCTTCGTGGGGATATCATTTCAAGCAGATTGCGTGCTAACGTAAATGCCTCATTCTAGAGATCGGAAACGATAAATACTGCACGATATTTATCGAGATACGATATCGGGGCGTCACAAAATATCGCGATAATTTATTAGCTGGTATCGCCTGATTATCTTGTGTCAACTCATGACACCTGCCGCCCCGCCAGCTCGCGAATTACTTGTTAATGCGGTCCGCAAGGTGGTGTTTTGGCCGCTACTGATCTCGATCGATAGTTTGGATGGCTTTTTACAGACGTGGCTCTCTGTTTGCTCAGCACATGTAAGCTGGATATCCTTCACGATATTATTTTTTATCGACGTATCGAAATAATTTATCGATACACCAAGAAATATCATGATTATATACCAGGTTGTTAGTTTCCCCGTAGATACGCCAAGATATTATTTTTTTTCCAATCTCTGCCTCATTCCAATAAGCTTTGCTGTCGGCAAGATACTTCGAAGTATTATTTCGCGTCGCTATTCACACATAACTAACTTCGGCTTGCCTTTTCCTGCTTCGGCTCAACGTCACCGTCTAGGATGCACGCTAAAGTGTCTAGTAAATAGTCGCTCCATACACAGTCGATCGAAACTGCACCTGTGCCCGGCTCCGGCGGAATGGACCACAAGGGCTCAACAAAGGTATCAGAGTCCGAGTCGGTGCCGGATTCGCCGCTGGTGTCGGAACAGGGACTCATTGTCTTGGTTCGCGTCTTGTGATGGACATCTTGTGATGGACATCTTGTGTAGGAGTCACAACGAAAGTGGCAGCAGTGGGGGAGGTCACTCCTCCGTGGTTCTTTTTCAAATGGCGATTCAAGTTGCCGGTTGTGCTAAACGTCCGGCCGCACACTTCGACGTTGCAAACCTTGACGCCCCCGCCGTAGTGAAACTTGAGATGCCGTTCCAGCTTGTTGGAGCTCGGGAACTCGCATATGCAGCCGTCGACAGGACAACTCAGCGGATCAATCTTGCCGTGCAGCTTTTTGTGACGTGATAGGTTACCCGACGTCGTGAAGCGCTTGCTGCATGAACGTACAAGACACACATGGATTCGCTTCCTTGCAATCGGTTTGCTGGCCTCGACCCACCGGTTGTTCTGAATGCACTGCTGCTGGAAGACGGGCATTGGTAGGAAGCCTTGGCCGTTCATCGGAATTGGCTGCACCGGGAAGCTGTAGAACACAGGTTTCATGTTGTGGTACATGGGTTCCAGGCTTACTTTCTCAATTGATGCGTCCCCGGGTAGTTTGAAAATGACTTGCGTTCAAGTAAGCTGGGTACGTCCGCTCTATCAGATATCTGGCCGGCATGTGTTTCAATTTGGGAGGGAGAGTATTCGGGGACATTTAAGATGTCCAATCGATAACCATGACGGACCAACTGGTGGACTACCGGCAGTGTTGTTAACAACGTGCTTTATTCTGGTGGATATACGCAAGCCGTAGAAGAAGTCTGTCGAAGCACCTGAAACTTACGCGAGCTCTTTCGCAATATATGCTGCTGGGGACATCACGAACAATGCTTGAGACACCGTTGCCAAGATCCTGACGGCGATGTGTGGAGGGGAAGGGCGAGACGCTAAAGCGAGATTTCACCATGTATTTAGCTGCTGTTTCTGCGATGTATCGGATATTTGTGCCAACACCTGGAAACGAGATCATTGCTGGCTGCTCTTCCGTGTGTATTCGAGTTTACCAAACAAGAATCGTTTAGGAAATCTTGTCTGGCGAGCGCTCAATAGCGGCTTGCAACGTCCGTGCCACCATTCGAAGACGCAACGAGTACATGTAGGTTTACTGGTACCGGTGTTATTAGTGTCAGCGAGCGGCTGCTATCGGAGCAAGCAGTATCAAGCCAACAGACCACGATTCCAACACCTACAAAATCTGGTTTGGTTGAATATTTTAATATTAAAATAGTAGTGGCAGCAGATCGGAGAGCAAGTTAGCAGCTACCAGACTTGACCCCTTTTAATTAAGGCGGTATACTTGTTTCAAAGACTTTTTACGAATTAAGCTTACTTAAATAGTTAGCAGATTTGCTATACCTAACATGAAAATGTGGCTTGGTCATCCAAGATGTTCACCAACGTCTCGAGCAACGAGGGATTCCAGACGTCTTCAAACAACGCCGACGATGAAGTCGTCCATGACGGCACGTCTTCACTCCAGAGCGAGTCGACTGCAGCTTTCGGAAGGGGAAACCACTGCTCTGCACTTGTGGGGCTGCTCTCGCCGTGGTTGGGTGCAGGCAGACTCGCTGTTACCGGTGTGACCGGGGTTTTCTCCTGCTTGTGGCCGTGTTGGTTTTTCAAATGACGGTTCAGATTTCCCGTTGTGGTGAAGGTCTTGCCGCACCCGGGTACTACGCAGATGTTATTGGCCGTGCCGTAGTGGAACTTCATGTGTTTCTCGAGCTTGTTGTTGCTCGGGAATGTGCAGATACAACCTTGCACGGGGCATTTCAGCAGCTCGATGTATCCGTGAAGTCGCTTGTGACGGGACAAGTTGCCAGACGTGCTAAAGCTCTTACCACATGTGCGCACGGGGCACATATGCGTGCGTTCGTCGGTGTGGGTCTTGACATGCTCCATGAGCGTGTAGTTGCGGGTGAACCGCCGCTTGCAGCCCGGTACGGAGCACGCGTGCAAGGACGAGGTGTCGGACAATTGACGCTTGATGCCGCACGCTTTGGTGGTCGATTCGCTAGACGAAAGCATGACTTGCAGAATGAGTGAGTGTCGTCTGCACTGCAGACTGCAGCTCTTTGGCGTAGCTGAGCTGGTCCCGGCATTGCGGGTGAGAGCGGCCTCGTGGCGGGACTTCGGTGTGGACACGGACCATGGTCTCCGGATTTGATCGACGTGCGCAATATCCCTGTGTGTGACACCGAGGTGTAGTCTCAGACTACAAGTCTGGCCGGGTGTAGCAAGACCAGCACCGAAAACCTCCGTGTGCTTGGAGGAGTTGTCACAACTCGCGCGCTTTGCCACAAACAGCACTAAACAGCTGCGGCCTGCTGTAGTGTCGACTGAGTCTACATGTAGAGACTGACATGTTCGTGTACATCACACAGTGCCTCGAAGTCCGCTTGGGGCACGCTTGAAGCGAATCGTTGGCAAGCCTGGCTACACCCACACACCCGTTGGGTGATGCAAGACTGGGCAGCTAGCGTTTGTCACTGCCAGCGAGAATAATCAATGTCTTCAATATGATGCCCCCGCCAGCGAGAGCGAAGGCAATGGCGAGCGTGCTGCACGCAGAGACTTTGGTCGCTGCAAAATATCCAAGGGCGAACAAGAAGTACATGTACCGGTACTTTGTTGTTTTGAAAGGATTGGATGTTTTAACTTACATTTGTGCTATTCAGAATAAAATAGGGTGTCGGTTATCGCGAGATTGAGCTATACCAGCATACTCTTTAGAACTGCGGAGGCTCGTCCTCATCGAGGAATGACTCGAGTGCTTCGAGCAGGTCCTGGTTAGTGGCCGCATCAGTAAAATCTAGCTCGGCACTGAGGGTCTCCGACCACAGCGTAAAGTCGTCAAGAGGCGTCGTGGGAATCCACTGTTCGGTAGCAGTAGGGCTGCCAACGACGGCGGTCTTTGAGGGAGTGGGGCTCATGCAGCCGTTAGCGACACCGCCGTGGTGATTCTTCCGGTGACGGTTAAGGTTGCCCGTCGTGCTGAAGGTCCTGCCGCAGCCAGGCACCAGACACACCTTGACGTCGCTTCCGTAGTGGAACTTCATGTGCTTCTCAAGCTTAATGTTACTGGGGAAGGTGCAGATGCAGCCCTCAACGGGGCACTCGAGCGGCTCGATGTAGCCGTGGAGACGCTTGTGGCGCGAGAGGTTGCCAGAGGTGCTGAAGCGTTTGCCACAAGTAGGAACGGGACACAGGTGCGGGCGCTCACCAGTGTGGGTCTTGACGTGCTCGGCGAGCGTGTACTTGCGGTTGAACTCGCGGTGGCAGCCTTCTTCAGCGCAGCGGTAGACGCCCGACTCGCTGTGCATGCGCTTAAGGTCGGGGCACATATTGGCCTCAAAGGCGGCGGTGGGGCTCATCATGTTCATAGTTGTTTGCGTGGAGGAGGCAAATTGGGAAGTGAGCTGAGAGCTGAGGGAGGCGCGATCCATCATCGGGTGGACCATCAACAGCCGGCAACTGTTGATCGCGGCGCCTTTTCTGCAGCATAGTGAAATCAAGCTAGTTCTGACTACTTGACCGTTACAACGTCGAGTCGGAAATTCAGCTAGCCGAACGGCGTGTGACAGCAGATCGCCGCTCCGCTGTTCGTAGAGGAAGAGCCACAGGGACGTAGCCTGAGATGTAAACTGCTTTGTCGCGCCACCAAGCCAAGCCAGGGCAGCTTCTGTCCACTTTTGTCGCTGTAAGCTCTATTTGATAGCGAGTTGCCCGTTACTTGGCGGCCCCGCACAGCAGATAAGAAAAGCAGAGTCAAACCCCGCGTTGTGCTCACGGAAGTTACGTGACGCCCAAAAAGTAGCCGTGGACACGAAGCGAAATCAACGCGGATTGTATTATGGCCCACCCACGCAACGTGCAGCGAAAAAGACGCACGCAGTTCTGAGATCCAAGCGCAAAGATCCACCGAGGGCTTTGCTGGCCAAGGTCGGAAAGGACTATGGCGATATGAAAACTAGGATGCAGTGGTGGCCACTACGCTCGGACGATGGACTGTCAACAGCGATGTCGTGGCGTGTCTTAGGACTGGTATTGCTAAGGATAGCAACGATCGTTGCTATTACTTCGAAGTATATCCTTAGCAATACCAGATCGTCGTTGCAACGATGCTCGATCCAATTTACAATGTCTGATAGCGATGCAACAGCAGCGCAAGTAAATTCTTAGGCTAGGAATATACTTGCTCTGCAATTACATCAATCAATGACATTGTTATTGTTGTTAAGGTGCATTGATGCAGATAAAAGGCATGCATCTTAACAACTTTTTAGCTAAGAATCTTAGCTAAAAAGTAACAAGATGCAGTCGATGCTGTGCATGTTGAAGTCGACAATCATTCATTGTAGTGAGTTTACTGTAGGTAATTTTTATGCCGTAGCTCTAACATGTAAATCTACGAGTAACCGAGCTCCTGGACGTGGAAGCGGATAATGTCGTCCACGAGGTTGCTCTTCCTGTCGCTTGTGGTGCCGTCGAGGCCTGTTTCGACCAGAAGGGCAGAGAGGTTCTCTAGTGTTTCATCCAGAATCTCCAGGTGTTCGGATCCGTTCCGATTAAACAACTCCCCCGGCAGCGGGTTCGTTCCAGTCGACCACGCTCGCTTCAGACGACATTGCGGAGACACAAACTGTGACTCTGGACGCCACGCATCGGCTGTCGTGGGGCTCCGAGTGTCGAGCGATACCGTTTTTGCGTTTGGTGTATGCAGTGCGAAGACATCCGGGTGCTGGTTTTTCGTGTGTCGATTGAGATTGCCCATAGTGGTGAAGGTTTTTCCGCAGCCGGGCACCTCGCAAAGGTGCACGGGTCCGCCGTAGTGGAACTTCATGTGCTTTTCAAGCTTTGTATCGCTCGGGAAGGCGCAGATACAGCCCTCCACGGGGCAGCGGATGGGTTCGATGTACCCGTGCAGGCGCTTGTGGCGCGCCAGGTTCCCTGACGTCGTGAACCGCTTCGCACAGGAGCGCATGGGACAGACGTGCGGCCGCTCACCCGTGTGCGTCTTCATGTGCTCGTTGAGCGAGTACTTGCGGCTGAACTGGCGGCGGCAACTGGGCTCGGGACACCGGTGGAACAGCAGGTCCTCGGGCGCGTCGGCGGAATTGTCAGCCATCGCTGATGTAAGATAATCTACAGCAGGTCGGGGCTGCTGCTTCGCGCACCAGAAGGACAGACTGCAACTGGTAAAGTGAGCGAGCAGTTGACGCTCACAACGTGATTATGGCGCCTCGATTTGCTGTAGATCCATGACCCAATGCGCCGAAAATCGAAGTCGAAGGCGCTGTCCATTAGCTCTAGCATTGTTGTCGTCTCGCAACCACCAGCATGAGCTCTGTAGCCTACCCAAGGCTCGGCCGGCTTTACATCGCCGCACGTGCTGCTCCACACAACGACACTCTCGCGCTGCTCAACAGTCCACAGAGCTCCTGTTGACTGGTAAAGAGAGGTGCTCACATCAGCGCTTCAACTCCGTGCCGTTTGACACTCAGCGCAGAATGGCATTATTCGTGCGCTGTTCGTGCCGGCTCTCTTGCGGACAGCTTTCGAACAGCGCGAAGCTCGCAAGTGGACTCATCGAAAGTTACCGGTACTGCACATGTATGGAGCAGCCGTCGGACTTGCGCGTGCTCTTTAGTAGAGGGTGGACTGGCCGATCTTCGATGAGTGCGCCGTCGATGGCAAACGTTTGCCCAAACGTCCGCCACCGCCCATCGTCGTGATAAGCTTAGCGCTGTCTCCCCGAGACAGCTTCATATCGTTAGTAAGCTTAATAATTCCAACTGGGAACGGACAGATGCGTGGCGCCAGCGGTTTGACAAATTCGAGTCACCTCCGTGTCAAGCGCGTCTCCCAGTGCAGACCGGCCGCGCTCGGCTTGATGTGCCGCACGTCAGCGAAACGCTGCGTGAGAAAACCTCAAGGCCAATAGCAAGACGCTAAGCTTCGTGGCGGGATTGCTAGTTACCATTCGCGCTATACGGCGACCATCACCGCCGCACCGAACACTCCCGGTTTCTGCCCGTCTCAAGGCGGCGGTCAGGTAGCATTTCAATCAAGTTTCCATCGCCGACTTCTGCACATGTACTTTCGATCGCCTAAAAAGTGGACATGACGGGAGCATAATCGAAAAATGACACGAAACGCGACGTTGACGCTCCATGCAAATTGCAATGGCGACAAGTACAGTAGATAGATGTACATGTACACTGCAGCTGGGACTGCAAGATGTTCCTGCCGCTAAAACTTGATAATGTACGGCCGCATCTCAGCGCACTGGACAAACCATACGCAACATCGCCAGCTCCGTACCGCACGTGGCAATCGTCCAGCAGTTGTTGACGGACTGCTCCGATCCTTACGCGGCTTTCTCTAGTGTGCAAAACCATGCGCTCGATGTCACACGTTCTTGCCGACATACTGCCATATCTCAGGCCCAGCCGGTGGCGACTGGCGTCCTCGGTCCGCCCGTGACGATGGCTGTCCTTTTGCCGGTCCCACTTCGCTCGACTAGACCAGCACCAGTGTCGTCCGGTTGCTCTAAATGCCATCCCCCTCGCTGTTAGTCGTTCAACGCGCACGATCGCAAGTATTTCACCACTTTCCCATTGCCCTCCGCAATAGCAGCAACATGCAAGTCTCCACCGACCCCAGCACCACATTCGAAAGCGCCGTGACGCTCAAACGCCTGGGATCGGCGCCATTGCCACAAACGGAGAACTCCATTGTTGTCGCCGACACGGCGCGATCCAAGTCGCTGACGCCAATCGTTCACCACTGCCCGGAGCCCGGATGCGACCGCCACTTCAACCGCAAGTACACTTTGATCGAACACATGAAGACTCACACGGGTGAGAAGCCTCATATGTGTCCCGTCAAGACCTGCGCCAAGCGCTTCAGTACGTCCGGGAACTTGTCGAGACACAAACGTCTCCACGGATACGTTGAGCCGCTACAATGTCCCGTAGAAGGGTGTTTGAGCTCCTTTCCGAGCAATAACAAGCTCGAGAAGCACATGAAGTTCCACCTCGGTGGCGCTGTGCAAGTTTGCAGCATCAACCACTGTGGCAAGACTTTCAGCACCGTGGGCAACCTGAACCGCCACATCAAGAACCAGCACAATGACGAGGTATCCACCGGCTCCTCGTCATCATCTGACTTCTGTGCATCGAGCCCCACAAGTGCCGAGCAACAGTCGATGTCCTCTTACACGGCGCTCCTGCTCGATAGCAGCATGGAGATCTCCCAGCCTCCAGTCATTGACGTGTCTAGTCTTCCGCAGTTCACACCCGAACAGTGCGAGATGTTCCAAATGCCTCCTACAACGACCTGCCATTCGGACGAGATGGTCGACGTCCTCACCGAAATTTTCGATGAAGCTGTGGCTCAACCCGCCGACGAACAGCCCGAAGATTTCAACAAGATCAGTATCCTCGACGATATGATCAACTATCACGTCTCCCACATGTCGTAAAGCAAAAGTGTTGTTGTGTATCGAAGTTAGTAAATAATTTAATAAAATGAGCTGTCAACGTATCCGATACTGCCAGCGTCTAAGGTTTGTCGCTTTCACTGCTCGAATTTCATTTTGGATCACCATACTACTGTATCGAATTGATCGCAAGGGATTGATAACGCAAAATCTTTTCAGGATCCCGATTTATCTTTCCATGCCGCGACGTTGAGATGACACGACCAAGTATCCTAATTTTTTTATTTATTACTCCTACCATATCGACAACATGGTGTCTCGAGGGACACTTCTAATTGCTCAATGTGGACGACGTGGAAGTTTACCATGTCGTCCAGCAGGTTCTGCGGTTGTGGCTGAAGTGCTGGTGCTGGCAGCGGCTTCTCCGGGTCTTCAGAAGCGCATTCCATCTCGTCGAAGATGGACGACAACACGTCGGTGATGCCCGGGTTGCGAGTGCCTCTCGGTGTGACCCCCATGGGGGACGGCAGCCGAGATGGTACGACCCGCGCCGGAGTTGGTCGGTTAAGCTCACCGCTCCACCGAGTCAAGTCGCAGCCATAGTATTGCTGGGCTACACCCGGAGCGAAGGACGGCGGGGCGATGTCCATCATCCGCTTCATCGGTACGACCAGCGGACTCGGAAACTGGTACGCCATATCCATGGGGTACTGCTGCACCTGTTGCTGCGACGAGATGGTAACGTGGATCTACTGGGGAGCCATCGACGGGTCGAGCAGCAATGGGGAGTTGGGGAGCGGACGCAACGTCTCGTTCGGGTGATGGTGTTTTACGTGGCGGTCCAGGTTGCACGTGGTGCTGAAGGTTTTGCCACAAGTACCAATGGTACATACGTGTACGGGGCTGCCGAGATGGAATTGCATGTGCTTATGGAGCTTATTGTCGCTCGGAAACGTGCAGTAGCAGCCCTCGATGGGGCATTCCAGCGGCTTGATGACGCCATGCAGGCGCTTGTGGCGCGACAAGTTGCCCGACGTGCTGAAGCGTTTGCTGCAGGACCGCACGGGACACACGTGCGGTTTCTCGCCTGTGTGGGTCTTCATGTGCTCCGCGAGCGTGTACTTCCGGTTGAACTGTCGACCGCAGCCCCGATACGGACACCTATGCGGCTTCTCCTGCGCTGGAGGTGGCGACGTAAAGGAGGGCGAACCAGTGGCATCCACACTTAGGTCGGGCTTGCCGTTGTACGAGTACTTGGCGACCGACTCGTGCATCATGGTGAGCTCGGATCGATTGGCAAAATGCGAGATAATTCTTGGATGAGCAACAAGTTTTGCGTTCTAGCCTTGGTGAAATGGCGCAATGACGGGAAAGACGAATGCGTTTTCGACTGGGATGATAAATAGGATGCCCCGAGGATCCCTCGGTGGATGCCACTCTGCTGAGCCATTTCTCAAGCGCTGCTCTGCCAAAGCGGGGCGCGTAAGCGTGTGACAGCGCTGATAGCGCTGATAACCTGACGCCACGGCTTGGCTGGTCTTCAGTTCCCTGGACGAGGAAGGGACTTGAGACAAAATGTAAGCGGCCCGACTGCCATCTCTAGGCCGGAGTCCAGCCGGTGCGCTTGTTGCCGGTAAGGCTACAAGCGAAGGAACTTAACACACGCTAATCACTCCGTGACGAAAATATCAAAAGCGAAATCCATAACCCAAAGTACGCCCTGCTCAGGGCCAAGACAATTGTTGCTCCTGTCAATTTGACACGTTGTCGTCGAGATACCGGTACTGTACTGGGAATAATCAGCCGTTGTTTATTCATTACAGACATAAATATAAAAACCTGTCTAAGATTCACCGAACTGGTACATGTAGAGGGACGATGTTAGAGCTACGGAATTTAGATGAACATTTAACGGTACCTGTGTTGCATCAAATCAACATATGGGAAGCGCTTACCCATCAACTAGGGTAAAGTTATTTTATCTTCGTTTGGTGTGGGAAATTAACATGAATTAGTCATACAGTAGTCATTCAAAGGCGAATCCTAAATTTGGGGATCGTGAGACTTAAGCGTTTTCGAAACCTTGAAAGCGCGGTAATAGTTTGGTGTAATTTTAATAAACTAGTTTGGTAAACCAAAATCAGTGTGAGTAATTCTTATGTGTGAAGTCGAAGCATTTTTTGTTTTTATAAATGCAACATGTACTGAACCCTAGCGTAGCTACCGTAAGACTCTTATTCCTCCAGTACACTGCCGTTTTTTCAGCAAAAGCGATAGCTTTGTAGAGATAGCGCATTCGTAGATATGGTTGCAGCCGATAAAGGCAGTCGTCCCAGGTCTCATTCGTAATCAGCATCTCCAAAATAGCAATGCACCATACTCCACATGACGTTGCATATTGCTGCTTGCACCGGTGGATTCTCTCGAACACTACTTGATCGTCCAAGGCTAGGATAGGCCCCATCACACTTCGTTCACTTTTCTCGACCGTTTTGTAGTTGATGTTCGATTGCATAGGATCGAACATCTAACAAAGCTTTTCATTTTTGTCAATGAAGAATGCCATCCAATGTAACCCGACGTTCATAATTCCAATGACACGTCGCATTTGCTCCAATGAACAAAAGTCATGAAAGGAGGGGCTTATAACGCCGATGTCATGTAGGGAATCACTAATTTCTGTCTATCGCTAGACACGTAGATAGCCTCTGCACACAACAATATGCCTTCCACAAGGGTCGTAATATTATGGGCGAATCTGAAGGAACCAAATCCGACCCAGCACCCTGAGCCGACGCTTCCCTCGAATACCGTTAGCGTAAGTAGGCCTAGCACGCAAACGTAGCAGGCACGAGCGTCGCCTGTACGCCTATCTTCTCTCTCTCTCTCTCTCTCTCTCTCTCTCTCTCTCTCTCTCTCTCTCTCTCTCTCTCTCTCTCTCTCTCTCTCTCTCTCTCTAACCCCGTGGTACCAACAGCGGAAGGTTGCCTAGTCTCTTTCGACTCTTTTACGGGGGTGCCCGAGATTAACTCAGGCTGTAAGTCGTCAGGAGTATACCTCCAATACTCAAACCACTAATATCGGGAATCCAAAACCCGAGTTCCCCTCAAATAGTGAATAACCAAAACACAGTCCCACTACTAGTCTCTTGGCCTTACCAGAAACGAACGGTAACTTCAGGAATGTCGCTGTTCGCTGGTAGGCATACCCTGTAAAGCTATCAAGTGTAAGTGAACACTTGTGTGCTTCAGGGAAAATTCAGCTCTGTATTGTTAAGGCCGAAAGGCCTATACTCTCTTCTAATCTTTTGCCCTCTAATCTTCTTATACAAAAAATCAAGTAAACTCAGTCCGGACTTCACCATGCGTCCTATCGCGACGGCTGCGACTAGTCGATGCCTTCGTCTCGTGTGGTTCACACCACCTCGACACTCCGTCGTCACTGTAGCCATCGCCACTTGCGCCGATTGGTCTGACCGGCCCCGGCGAATCCTCGAAAGGCGACGGCGACGGGTATTTACCCACGCTGCGACGCGGTGCGAATCCCTTTCGAGGCGAATCGCTATACCACCGACGCCCGGATACTCGTCGCGGAGCCAACATCGACACCAGAACTGAGGTTGTGTGGTGCCACAGATTCTCTCTAAAATCGAGCAACTGATGTCCTTCTAATAGGTCACCCGGCACGCGACTCATTCCAAGGTTGATAGTTTCAACATATCCCTTGTATTCCGACTGTAACATAGCGATCGTCAGTGGTTCGGTATATCTTTGGTTGATTTTGGTATCGTACCTTTGTGACAGCTCTGGTATCGTCGAAAGGCTTTCGTTTATCCTTGACGTGCCACTCCACTTCGTCAAGCCGCCTCACGGTGCGCATAATCAATGTAAAACGGTATCGGGCCTCTTGAATACGTTTCATTTCGACGAGCTGATCGAACGTAGCGTATCCAAACTCCGGCTAAAACGCAAGCAAATCCATATTTTCCGCCATCTTTATGGCCTCAATACCTTCCGATGCTTTGTCAATAGACAGCATTTGTTTGATAATGGGAACCGATCGTACCTCACTGTACGGCTTCACGGACACTGCAGCGGATACCGGCGCAGTAGGAAGGACGAGCTTGTCGACCATAGGCTTCGAGTGAAAAAAAACTGTAAGCTCCAAATAGAAGCGGCGCAACGTCATTAAACTGGGCGAAACTTGAGACTTTTCGTTCCCAGTATTGTTCCGCAAGTGCTCGTGCCGCCTTGCGATCTTCTTGTGGTTTTGCTCGCCGGTGCTGCTGTTTCGTCATTCCCTTGACTTTGGGACGTTTTGCGAAGCTCCACCCTGATGGTTGACGCTCTCCCAGCTCGTTTCCATCATTTTGGCAACTTTTGGTGCAATTTCTGTCGGATTTGGTAACTCCCCGGCGACTGGGGTCTGCGTTTCCTCGCTGGCAATGGGATGTCCATCGACCTCCAATGAACCATCGTCGGGCACAGCCTCCTTAACGGTGGGAACAGGTGACGGAGTGGCCACCCCAACGGACGTCTGCGTAACACTGTCCCCCAATGGTACAGCAGGCGACGTAATTTGGCGACGCGGATCTTCACGTCGTGCAAACTTCACCACCTCCCATTTTGTAGAGCTTCATAAAACTCCTCTAACCATGTGCGAGCCACATTGTAGGACGGTGTTGACATTACAGTCAACACCGATACAATTCTTTCCGTTAAAGCTTTATCCTCTTGATACTTGACCGCACTGGACACTGCTGACTGCTTTGGCAATACAGGGTTGGATAATAGATTAAAACCGCCGGTTTGAACTTCACCCTCAGCTATGTTGTTCACAGCCCTGTGAACGCACATAGCTGTGAACAACAGGGCTGTGAACGACCCACCGTGTCGGGAAGGTTGACATCGGCTGGACTACAGTTTCGTAGTTGCATCGCCGCCGCACATACATTATGTGCCGACACGGCAAGATGCATGTCATCATGAATATGCAGTTACATTGAGACCACTACGTACAAAGCCAAAAAACAACAATATATCGTGTAAGATTAGAATCTACGATACACCAAAAACGTATCAAAACTACCAAATATTTCCGATTTGACACTATGTACCATAGTATTCACCTCGTACGTATTTCCCGAGATGGGCGTAGTCAGAGTAGCCTTTCCTAGCATTCGTAGATCCATGGTGTAGTCGGCATTTGGTCCCATTGCCAAACTGTGCTGCTCTGAAACCAAATCAAATGCAAAAGATCTGATGTGCAGCGACAGAGATGCCAGTTCCGGATCGTCGCTTGTGCCCGTATGATGACCGCCGATTCGGTGATACTCAGCTATGTATTGCTCCTCCGCGTACTCTTGTAAGGTAATCAGTGTAGATATAAGCTCGTCGATAGTGACTGCACCGTCGAAGACGTCCTTCAGCTTTCCCCACTTCGACTCGATGCGATTGTTCGTGTTGTTTGTCAGATGCGCGGCATTTCCGCGTTTATAAGAAACTCATTCGTCTTGGTTCACATCCTAGTACGCGCAAAATGTCTGGTAGAATAGTTGCGATGTATCTCCGTCAAAATTTCAAGCATAGCACCTTTTGCGTCTTCATACTCCTCCGTACTGTTTGCATACACTAGTATACTAACCAGAGATTTCACGTCCTTCTTGACAGGTCCAGCATAGCGAGCAGCCTGCTTCTTCAACCAAGTAATGACATGCCATTGACACAGCAACTGTCTCGCTTGAGGCAGCATCTCACGGAGAACATCCTTCTCATGAACCGCTTTGTCAATCATGACAACGCGAATATTCTTCCACCCGGGATTGATTTGCTTGAATATTCCGAGGACACGTCTTAAATTGTCCTTCTCCTCAGTTTCTACAAGTGCATGATGTTGGCCCTGACAGTTGAAATTAGATGCGTACGAGTTTAAATATTTGTTACTTCACAAATACATGCATACCTTGCCGAATACGTCGTGTACAACGAAACTAAACAGTTTGTACCGGTTGACGTTTGTGTCATGATTCGAATCATCCATAATAACTTCGGGAAAAGCTTCAAACAATCTCTTCATCTTTGCGGTTTGGATGGTGACAACGGTTGCAATGTTGCGTCCGTCGTCTATGTGTAAATCTGCCGAATTACCAGAGTTTTGCGCGCAGAACTCTTCCAAAACAGCTCGTGCACGTTCGCAATCTGGAATCCCACATTTCTGACGGGTTTTAATGCTTTGCACCAGGTTATGGACATCGCGGAGAGTGGTGCTTCTGCCTACGTACATCCACTTCAAGCAGATAAGAAAATAAGCCAAAGTAAGTTTACCAAATATAACCAAATCTGCTGAGAGGTGAACCGAAATGTAGGACAACTACTTGTGCACTCGCGGAGAAACTGTAGAATACCCTTTGTTTTGCTCCTGCCTTGTGGAGCACGACCACATCCTGGATCGACTGAGGATCCTTCACCGTTTTGTTTTCGGGATAGTGCTTCCAAGCATGCTCTGACAGGAGGTGATTGTGATGTCCGGACGGAGATACCTTCAGCACCCATGTGTTGGCTGTCGTTGCCATAACACTCACGTTTATCTTCCCACCCTACTTCATCCCACGAACCTCCCTGTGTTTGCGTTTCCCTTTTCCGCGAGCCTTGTAAGATTGATCGTGTGTGCGCTTGAAAGTTTTGAAATAAAATTGCCGTCATTGCGGAAGTAGTGCCATTTCTTTTCGCTTTCGTTTGCCTGCCTCATTATTCGCCTGTGACGACTTCGAGATCTGCTTATTCCGAACGCCGACCGAGGTGCTTGTCCTCTTCGAGAATAGTCTGGAAGGCGTCATCAAACTGCTCCCATGATTCGAATGAGGTAGCGAGTCCATCCGACCGAATAGGCAGTGAGATTCCGGGTGTCTGGCGTGGCGTCTGACAAGTGCTACCAAATTTTGGTAACACTTGGTGAGTTTTGGTACGAAACCAGACGCACTGTCATCCACAGAATCGCTCACCCGTCGTGAACTTACGGCATCACCCTCGCCGCTACCGCCGACACTTACTTCGCCATCATTCTTTCTGTCCGCCACCAAATCCACCCCATCCGAATCTTCATCGCCGTCGTCATCACAGCTGTCCGTGGCAGGTTGAGTACGTGGGACGTCTTCAAAGTCGAAGTCGTCCGAATTGTTAGGAGAAGACTTGTTATCGGCTTCGTCAAGAGCTTCCAGGACCTCTTGCAGCGCGCTCCCGCATTCTGCATTCCCAGTACCAGGAAAGATGGGCTTCAGTGCGCGCGCTTCCCAGCGCTCGCTCTCGGTCGTGTTCATGTTTTTGCCACGAGTCTCCCTCCGCTGCGCTGCCGTTGTTCGCGTGAAGCGCTGTAGACCGTTGGCAGCCATGTATGTGGCTTTCTGTTCTTGCCGGGACCGGACAACTTGCTCGGCACGATGGGCCTCTAACGCCTCCTGGTTGTAAACTAGCAACGTGGGTTGTGTCCGACGCTGCCGCTCGCCCTCCCGGCCCCGGGCTCTAGCCAGTTCTGCACCGTCCCTTTGCCCACTAACATGCTTCCCCTGTATGTACAGCTTACTGTTAGCAGCACGCGGTCCTCGAATACGCCTTGGGTGTTACGTACCGCGTGATCCATACGAGGTGTCGCTCAACCTTCAGTTCTGCGTCTGTGTTCAAAGCTGGAGGATTGACGATTGGCACGCAAAGCGCGCTTAAATATTTAAAAAAAAGAGATTTTCCCGGTTGAAATTTATGTTTATCTTCGCTATGTACAAAGTTCAACCCAAACCTCAGATAACGGCGCTTTTAACGTTACCAAAATTTTACACGATTTGACCAAACAGAAACCGAATCTAGATTCTAAATTCTGTAGCAGCAGCACGGCCGACTGGTAGAGTTGCTTTTGTAAACTTAGCTAATTTCGATGAAAACAGCTGAATGAACGGGCATGTCGACTTGTAACCGTATCCTAACCAGAACATTTGATTTTGACCTCATTTATGGATAATTGTTTTTTATTCTATCCTCTAGTCACAATCAGAAATTTCCACAAGTTTCCAGATTTGATTTTTTTCGTTCAAATTACACTAAATTTCATGAATGTCCACCACATCAACCGGCTAAACATGATCAACTTGCTATACTTGATCAAAAGTTGTTGTATTAGATAAGGGATGTTAATCTGTAGTCCTGAAATTATCCATCGCTGATCTATCCGTTATTTTATATCTAGATTTTTTTCGTTGCTGCGTTACCTATGCTATCGCTTGCCTTACGTTCGACCACACCAAATAAGCTTAATAACAGCACTCAAGCCTTTCGGTATCAAAATCATCCACAAGCAGCAATGGGCATAACGAAGGAAATTCTGGCGGAGGGCAACGGGCCTACGCCTACGAAAGGCGCATCCGTGACGGTGCACTGCACTGGCTACGGGAAGGACCGCGACCTTCAGCAGAAGTTCTGGAGCACCAAGGATCCGGGTCAGAAGCCCTTTACGTTCAACGTCGGCCTCGGTCAAGTGATCATGGGCTGGGACGAGGGCGTTCTGAGCATGAAGCTCGGAGAGCAGGCGCGCCTCACCTGCACACCCGACTACGCTTACGGAGCTGGCGGCTTTCCAGCCTGGGGATATCCTTTTCCACCAATTTATTGCTTGAATTTACGATTCCGAGAGTGTGTACGAATGTTGTGGTTTCCTTAACTGTGGTTTTGTTGTTGGGAAGTGTACAATTCAGCCGAACTCGACGCTTATTTTCGAGATCGAAGTGCTCAAGATCGAGTAGACAACGCGTCACTTTACGGCCTTGTTTCCATGCAATTGTGGAAAAATGAAAAAAAAGGATTGCGCGTCAGACAAAAAAAGCAACACCCATAGTTTTCTTGTTTTCCTTTACTTCACTAACATGTACGATAGTTTCTGCAAAAACAAAAGAGTTCACTGCAGGAATGATTCCCATAAGTCAAGCAACGCCGATCGTCCCCAAACACCACTTCACGCGCTTCAGTAGTACCCTGGACCACGCGGTCGAGCAACGACAGCACCACCACGGACCACCGTTTTCCCCCTCGCGACAACGACCTCGTCATTATCATTCTTAGTGGTGCCGTCATCCAGCTCATCGCTAACACCACGCAGTGCTGTTATCAAATGAATGTTGGATCAGTAACCACCCGAAAGCACTCGAATGGCAGCCCACAAAACGCCCACTTACCACGATAGCCACCTCCCATACCACCCATGCCACCGATTCCGCCCAATCCACCGATTCCTCCCATTCCACCCATTCCACCGATGCCACCGAGACCACCGAGGCCACCGAGGCCACCCAGTCCACCTAATCCACCGAGGCCGCCTAGACCTCCAACTCCACCGTAGCCACCTAGTCCGCCAAGTCCACCCATTCCACCAATTCCACCGTAGCCAAGACCATACCCATTGAACTCGCCTTTTTCGTTCGGATCACTCGCCAAAGCACGATTTTCAGTTTCGGCAGACTTGGGGTATTCAGTCGCCACTGCCAACGCGAACAGGATTGATGCAAAAGTAAAAAAGAAGGTCTTCATGGCTGGTGCTTGCTTGGGCCCAGGACAAATTTGAGAGTGAGAACAACGAAAGCCATTGCCAGTAAGGCTAACGGTATCTGCTTGCGTACTTGAAGCATTGTCCCCTCCCATTCCGACCATCAAAATCAGCGAATGGTGCTCGCTACGAAAGATTATGATCAAAACCGTTTTAAAAAGGTAGGTTAACAGATCACCGCACTGCGCAGCGACGAATGAACGTTCTTCATTGATCGCCACGCGGGCTGCGTGACGCAGGGTTTAGCACTTTGCTTCGTAGATGTTATAAGCGTACTCGAATGCATTAACTGTCGTTGAACTTCGGAGAATATTTCACGACGAGAATGCATTAACCCATGTATACTTCATAACATGACTACAGCCACTTACCCTGGCGCCTTCTGGTCAGTGGTCATGAACTACTTTCTATTGCCTTAACATCAATTTGAATGATGAAATGAGCATGCAGAATTTCGTGGCTTAACATCCAAATTTTGGTTTGGCTTACTCAACTACATGCACGAGTGATATCATGAAGCAGCTCTGACAGTGATTCCTACAATCAAACAGTGTCGCCAATCCCATCGCCCGCGATATTTCTTTCGCGAATCAGTACCAGCGACGAGGGCCCGGTCGAGCAACAACAGCACCACCACGGACCACCGTTCTCCCCCCAACGACGACAATCTCGTCATTGTCATTCATTGCGGTGCCGTCATCTTCCACCTTATCGTCGATTCCACGCAGCGCTGCCGCCAAAGTGCATCACCATTCGATCAGTAAAGCTAAAACCATGATTATCGTCCCATAAACCGACTAGTTCCTTACCACGATAGCCGCCTCCACCGCCAATGCCGCCGATTCCACCCAGCCCACCACCGATAAGATCGCCTAATCCACCGCCAATTCCACCCAATCCACCTCCAATGTCGTCGCCGCCAATTCCACCCCCGATGTCGCCTCCGCCATTATCATCATCATCTCCCAGACCACCCCCATCCTGCAGGACACGGTCTTCAGCGTTGAAGTACTTGGGGTGTCTCCAGTACTTCGGGTCCAGATGACCAGGAACGTGCGTCGCCATTGTCAACGCGGACAGGATCGAGGCGAGAACGACGAAAAAGACCTTCATGATTGGCACGTGTTGTGGTATCCACGGTAAATCGGAGAGTGAGAACAAAAGGGAACTAACGATATTCACTCGCGTACTTGAAGCACTGCCCCCTCCCTTAGCGTATCAAAATCCAAGAATGTCGCTGCCGACTCCCGTAAAAAGGAAATCTCGAAAAACTCTGATAATATACTACGCACCCTCAGCCTAAAGACTACGAAGCTGTCGCTCGACACGCTTGATCTACATCCAGAAACAGTTGTTTAACCTTCGCATAGAAACAAAGGAGATTAACGGTATGAATACCTTTTCGTCCCAAGCGGCAATATCGGCTTGGAATTTGGACTCTTCTTGCGCGCATTGTTGTTGCAAGCTAAGTTCATGGCGACGAAGTTCAAACTCGATGCGTTTCTCTTTGTCGTCGCAGAGCGCATTTGTTTCTCTGAGTCTCTCGACACACTCCATGCCGTGCTACAAGCACACGTGTCAAGTTAAAGACACAAGAACCCCCAGAAGACTACATTGCGCACAGACCTTGATGCCTTCACCCAACACTCGGCTCAGGTGTTCTGCTTTTTGGATCTCCGACGTCAAATCTTTTTCTTGCTTCAGGAACGACCCCTTCTGGCGACGAAGCTTTGCTTGGGTCTTGACAGAGCTTTTGTTTTTGCGCTGCAGCTCTTGGTATTCTATCTGGAGGACATCGCTCTTCTTCTTTGCATCGACCACTGATGCACTTAAGCTTTTGTTTTTCGCCTCTTGATCGTTGAAGTCTTTAGCCAGAGAGGCAACTTCAGCGTCGAGCCTTTCCACTGTGCTTTTTGCAGCGACAATTTGAGTGCCGACGTCCTCTAATGTTGCATCAAGCTACACACACAATCAACATCACTCTACTGAGCCGGAAGGAACGAGACACTTACTTGATTTTGGTCTGCTTCCAGCAGCTTGAGGAGGTCCTGCAGGCCTGTCAGATTGGTTGTGAATGGAAGTGTGATGCGCAGCACATACCTGTTTCTCCTCCAGCTTCTTTTGAGCCACTTGAGCATCTTGACGCTTCGCACTCAGCTCTGCTTGAAGTCGTGTGGTATCGAAGCCGCCTTCGTTTCGACCAAATGTGGCGATCGATTTCTGTAGCTCCGTGATAGCGCCCTATATACAACAAAAGCTTCAGAAGTGGTCGCCCAGCACCAAATTCCTTTAAGAGATCATACCAGGGCCATAGCCAGTTGCTCGTTTTGTGCGCTTAGCCTGAGCAAAACCAGGTTCAGTGAGGATAATGATGAATTTCAAGCACGATAACCAAGATACTTGCTTACTTCTGTTCCAGTCCTTCGCGCTGGGCACTTAAAGCGTCAATGCTAGACAGTGCGTCCTCGTTCGTCATCTGACCCCTCTCCAGCTCTGTCCATTCATTGTAAGACGCTACCCGGACCGTAACTATAAGCTCGAGATACGTACCAGAGGTAATGAAAGTGATGCGCCGCTTTAGTGAGTTTATCTCATTCTTGGTTTTGAGTCGAAATTTCCTGCGCTTGGCTTTCAATTTGCCTTCGATCTTTCCTGTACAAACCAAGCACCCAACGTCTCTTAAAACTCCATCTAGTTATTGCATTGTAACCAAAACTTAACAGGAAGAATACCGTTTTCTTTGATGACGCGGAGAGTATCATCGCGCAGGCGGTTGAACAAGACTTGGGTTTCCTTCTCCTTACGGAAGATCGATTCACGCAGCTGGTGAGTTTCCTGCTCACACTTGAGAACTTCGGCTTCTAGCTTGGTTCTCTTCTCAACAAGCTGGTTTGTTTCCGCCTCCATCTGTACGATGAACTGTTGCGTGTATCTGATCTTGGTGCGTAGCTTCTGACGAGCTGCGCTCTGTTCTGTCGGATCAACACACTCCCCCAAGGCAGCCGTAACTGTTTCAATACCAAAGCAACAGTTAGATTCACGTAGTCAGTCAGTCTATCGCAAAGAGACCTCTGTACCATTTTGTGTTTCTTTCTCCACCGATGCATTCCTAGACGATAGTTTGTCCAGTTTTACAGTAGCATTCAAGATCTGGCTCCTCAGACTGAGAATGGCGGCGCGTTGTCGCTGAAATCGAGCGCGAAGCACTCGCACCTCACTCTCACGTTTGGTCACAGCGTCTACATCACCACTTAGCTAGAGAAACCAAAAACGAAATGAAGTTTTTGCTCACTTACCGCGAAACTCGCAATGCTTCGCCTCAGCAACTGCAAAACTCAGTCAGATAATCATTGGAAACAGATTCAACGATCTCTTCTCCCTTACCAACTTGCTTCTCTTCGAGGCCCTTGAGCTCGTTAGTGTTCCCATCCAACTCCCTTCTAAGTGTCTTATACCGCGCGCGCTCTTGAGCGATCAGTTCCTGTAGACAATTAGATCAGATAACTTGAACGTACCCGTACGTGGATCAGGCTCCTGAAACGCACCTTGAAATGTTTAATGCGGGCGTTTGCTGCTACCACGTTACGCTCGTTCAGCCTGATTTTCTCCATGAGCTCCATCTCTGCGTGCATCATCTCAACTGCAGAAAGAAACCACGGCAAGGGAGATATGTATCCAGATGTAGAAGACGGAAACACGAGGCAGACGCACCGATGTACTTGCGCAGCACGCCAATCTCGGCCTCCTCGAAGGTCAACTTCACACCAACTGCTTCATTAACGCGGGGCTTCTCCATCTCCTCACTCCGCTGTTTATCTTTCCCCCTTGGTGCGGAATGCAAAATTGATGCGGAATCCAAGGGAAACCAAATGACCATCACTCTTTGATCCCAAGTTGAAGGTGGCTTCAATTGCGGCAACTTACTCGCCGCTTTGCTGTCCTCGAGTCAATGGGCTTCCTATTTGTAGTGATCCAAAAGTGACAGCGCCAGCTGTGTTCAAGAAGCTTGGCTTGTTAGCTGGGAAGAGTCGCTTTCCGTTCACAATTGCCGGGCGGAAGAATATGCCATCAGCATCCACCGTCGGCGCGACAACCGATGTGTGTGCTTTATCCGACCAGGTGAAGAAGTACCGCGCTCGAGTTGTGCAGACTGCCCTTGTGGCAGATAGTGACGCCAGAAATGCTAGTTCTTCGACAGCGATCCCGTCACTGCTGCTCATGTGTCTGAAGATCATTTCCGACCGCTTTCGTCTGCAGCCCAAAGCGCAAAATGTACCACGCCAATTCCTCCCAGAGGTTATGGCTCGGCTACCATTAGATCTCGACGTGTGTGTGACAGCCCCTAATGTGACGGATGAGAACTACTGGAAGCGTTGCTGTCTAAGCAAAACGCAGTGGAAAAACATCCAAATTGCCGACCACGGACTCACGTGGAAGCAGCTCTTTCTAGAGAAACACTTGCAGGACCTTCTCGAGGACTTTGATCCATCTGTGGACGACCATGACCACTTGATGGCCGTCGTCAAGGCCTCCAGTGAGTACATTTTTACGCTTGAGATCGACCAACTGCTGTCCCACTTGGACTTGAACGAGATATGCGCCCAACTACGCAACTTGACAAGACTTCGAGTGACTTATGGCGTCAAGCAGATAGGCATGAAGTACGAACGCATGTTGTTTGGGATGAAGGTCTCGGACGCAACAAACCTCTCACATATTATCAAAATGTCAAACTCCTTGACGACGTTGTGGCTGCCCAGCAATCTGCTGGACGACGACTTGCTGCGGATGCTTATGACTGGGCTAGTAAAGAACACCAGCATCACGTCGCTGGATCTATCGCACAACAAGCTGACCAACCACGGCGCAAGATTACTATCCAAACTACTAGGCCCCGAAAGTGTGATCACTACATTAAAGCTGTGTGATAACCAGATACACGCAGAAGGCGGGCGGTATCTCAGTCGCGGGCTCAAATATAACACCAGTCTCATGGAGCTGGATCTCCGACTGAATCGCCTCACGGACGACGGTGGGCGTATGTTGCTAGAAGGTTTGGTGGATCACACATCGCTGACCAATCTGAACTTGAGTAGCAATATGTTAGGCAAGGATAGTGCCGAAGCGCTGGCTGAGATCCTCAGTGATTCAGCAACGGCACTTCGCTCTGTGGATCTGAGCAGCAATGCGTTGAGTGAAAGTGACGGAGACGTGCTTCTTCAGGGGTTGCAGCAAAACAGTACAGTCATCGCACTCGATCTGCGCCAAAACACGCAGATTCCCGCCCATGCTGATTGTCTTGTGAAATTCGCTCAAAAGATCCGACAAAACGAGGTGAATATGAAGATTCCTTCATCTTCAGGTGACGCTGGTAGCATGTAAGCGTGGTCAATGGAGTCTGCAGATCGATACTGTGAATTGTGCCCGAGTGCCACAATTATCCACTTTTTTCTTGACGAGACACCAGCAGTGCATGCGTTAATGAAACGTATACAACACTAGCTGTATCCACTTCTGCGTTACTGTCCTTGCAATCTTCTATACGCTCATCATCGCTTTTCAACTTGTCGTTAGCTCGCACACACGCAAAGATGAGCTGCTTCTTGACCATTTTGGCCACACGACAGAAACTCACGACATCCACACGTGCAAACTCCTCCGCGTAACCTTTAACCACGATCAGTGCCACCGCATGCGCATGCTTGGGATTATCTGTGCGTTGCAATCAAAATGTTAGAAGCGTGTCTATCGCAATATTCACCGCAGCCTCGCTTTTGACCTTTGTAGATGAGGAAATCTGCGCCAAACTTGGAGCCGAAAGTCACGATGTATCCTTTCTCCCAAAGATCTCGGAAAATTCGAAGTCGTTCACGCCGCCGCGGTGCTTCAACAAAACAAGTTAGAACGTTACTGCCACCATTAAAGCCAATGCTTCTTACACAATCTCCACTTGGCGTAGGTGTTAACCCTTTTTGAGTGTGCATTTTCAGCTAGTTCCCGCGTGATTTCTTCCACTAGTGGCTGTCTTTCGTCGTCGTTAATGACTCTATCAGTGAGTTCTGTTGTTGCTGCCTCTAAACGAAGAAACCCTTGAGCAATACCCACTGCCATCTCTTCCACTGCCAAACGCAGTCGCTGGGGTGCCGCAGATGCCCCTGTCAAGGATCCCTCAGGTGATCCATATAGACGGCATTCTTGCTGCAGGAACGCAATTTGCTGGACGTCATGTACCAGCGCGTAGGTCGCTTCAGCATCCAGTGACACCACCACCACCACCGTCGCCACAGCCATCGTTGCGATTACAAAAAAATAATCCGGGCATTAATTGGCTGAAAAGTGTAGCCTAAAACCTATAAGCCGTCCTATAGTGCAATCCTAGTCTAGGATTCCTAGATCGTTTACTCAACGTTGGCATCAAACTTTGAAAAGCTGTTCAACATGAGCAAGACGACGACGGTGGAGACGGACGTGGCCGTGGACGGCGACTCCAAGACCACCAAAACGGTCACGCGGACCACGACGACCTCTACGCGTGTCGTCTCCCCCTCCTCCGCTTCTGCATCCTCCAAGACGGCGTCCCTCCTTGCGGCTTATGAGGCGTGGGTGGGTAGCCACTCTGGTCTGGCCCGCAATGTGGAGACGACGCTGTATGTAGCACCACAGCTCGTACCAAAGCGCTTAATGGAGCCAGAGGTGACGACGCAATTCGGTTATTCGCTGGTGGGACTGCTGCATCTGTACCACGACTATGTGCTCTGGAAGAAAGACAACAGGGGAGAGGAGCCACCAACAAACTGCCATAAGTGCGTGAATTTCTCTGCTATTGCTGCTGGAATGCTCAAGAGCTGACACTGTTTGCTCGAAGGTTGACGCGGCTGGTTCGTGTGCCGTTGTCGCTTATTTCACACGTCCAAGTGCTCGCAGAAGTCGTCGCGCGTCGAGTTGGAGGGGACGTGGGCAAGTGGCGGCTCATTGTGTGGGTGGAGATCATCAAGAGCGTGTTGCGTCTCGTTCTACTAGCTCAGCGACGTCGTGCAATGCTGATCCGTGGTGGCAAGGTACGTTTTGTGCAAAATATAGAGTGTAAAGCTAATACTTACAGCCTTGTGGGGGTATTAACCAGTACAAGGGGGTGGAATCTGCGCCTCGGCCGTCAGCATTCGCCCGATTTAAGAAGCCTAAGCAGCCTGGAGCTCGTACAGGCAAGACATTTGGCAAGGGTGAGAAGCTCTGGACAGTGACTTGGAGGATCTCCTGCTGATCTATTGCTCGTGCGTGTAGCGAAGGTATCGGAGCCCGAACCACCGACGGAAAAGATCACTGACGAACCCAATAAGATCACGTTCGAGGTGAGTTAACTCAGAGAATTGAGTTGAAAACAGGTACACGGTGATAATATTTGCTGTATGGTATCAGGACGCGACGATCGAAGTCGCGGAGGGCTCGCGTGAGGATCTTTTGGTGGCAGGAGAAGTCTGCCACATTCTACGGCCTGTCGTGTACGCACTACTGCGTCGCCGCAGACCAGAGACCTCGTGGACGCCCGTTGTTTTGTCACTTCTCGTGGAACTGTCTGGGTACGTGAATATGGCATGAATATTCGGATGATCCTAGTCTGACAATGATGCCTTCGCTCCTGTATAGTTTGGCGTTATCTGCTGCTGCTGTGAAACCGGTGGAATCATTGAATCATGTCTCGACTGATAAGGCTAAAGAGGAAATTGGAGCTCGCAAGGTTTGTCCATCGATTCATGAAGTTGCCGGCGGATGTAATTTTTAATAAGTGCTTTTGAGTACGGCAGATGGCTCTGCTTCTCTACTTGCTCCGCGACCCCGTGTTCGCAACAGTCACGAAGCCCGCGACTGGAAAGGTAGGAAATTGGACTCACGTACATTTTGGAGTGTTTGTATCAAAGTTACCTCGATATGCTCATCACTTTATATTATGCACAGGCTGCGGACGTGCTGGACTACGTACCAGGTGTGGGCAAGTTGTTCCGCTTCGGAACGACTGCTATCCTGGACTACTACCACCAATTCCACTTCTACACCTCGGCGTCGTAGAAACTTTGTTGCCTGGAAAGGACGTTTGTATAAGCTCTTATCTGAGCCTCTTTTTCTCGTGTTTGTATCCGAAAGTTTGCAGAAATGGAATGCGCTTCTTCGCCACAATTTTTCATCAACTTCGAAGTATTTGACAACATGAAGTTTCTCAAAAAGACTCACAAAGGAATCCTCGACATCGTTGGGTGTTTCATTCACTTTTCAAGTTGCGCAGAAGGAGGCACCCCATAAGAAGAAGAGAAAGCCATGAAGACGACGATCTTGCTTGGATTAGCTGCGATCACCGCAGGCTTATTGCTCGGACCTCAAGTAAATGGCCTCGTTACTGAAGGTAAGCTCATCTATCGCCACGAGAACGAAGCTCTGGATACGTAGTACCGATACTGACTGCAAATAATCGTTTGTAGACAAGAGCCTGCGCCACCTAGCGGTGGAGGCAACTGCGCAAACGCCGGAGTTGCTAAACGAAGATGGTAGTGCTTCCGAAAGCGCTTCTGGAAGTGAAAGTGACAACGAGCTCTATGAAGACGGTAGCGCTTCACGTAGTGGGTCAGACGACAATGAGCTCGATGAAGACGGTAGCGCTTCTCGCAGCGGTTCCGACGACGATGAAACCCATGAAGACGGTAGCGCTTCACGTAGCGGTTCAGACGACAACGAGCTCTATCAAAACAGCGATACGAGCGCTGTCTGCCGCCCTGGCACCAGTAACTGGCCGGCGTGCCGTAGCATTGGCTACCCTGGGTGTATGCCTGGTGTTGTCCGTTGGCCGCAGTGCAAGAATGATCCAACTCGTGACTAATTGATCCCGAAATCGTTCCAGGGTTCAAGCGCTGATGATCGTTCCAGGGTCCAAGCGCTGATGTCAAGCTATCAAACAGTTTTGGTGCCGAAGCTAACCGCATAAAAAAACCCTGCGGTTCAGCTCAATTCGATCCTTTTTCTCATCGATCTCAGTGCTTTGTCTTCTTTGACACTCAAGTAGTATTCGTATTTACAGCTGAGCTTCAGTCGGAGTGGATAACGTAACCATGAATATTTGCTTTCTGTAGATTCATTTTACTCACCTGGACACTTGAGAGTAGAACAGCAAGTAGGCAGAGGTCATCGTCTCACTTCGCAGCTTTGCTTCATCTACCACGGAGACCAATTCGTCGTCAATTCGAAGCCACTGGTCAGGACTTTCAGCATCTCGTCGCGAGCCGCGATGCCTCACATACGCAACGTAGTGACCAGAGTCATGCGATCCCCCAAGATGAGCGCACACGGCTACCAACTCAAACTTGACGCCCTTTTCGTCATCCCGGAAGAAAGCGTTCATCGTCATGTCCAGCAACTCGTCACGGCCACATGGGAAACTCACTGGAGTGTCCACTTTTTCTGCATGTCCTCGTACTGACGTGTGTTTGAACCGCTGCAATCGAAGCACCAACACAGGAGGCACACGTTGCAGTAGGATTTGTGTAAGACGCGTAGTCTTAGCCTTGCAGAAGCCGTCACAGAACACTCGATTCTCGCCTGTGAGCTGCTCAGGAAGTCGAAAATGCTCCAGACACGCTGCCAACGTTTGATCGCCTTTTCCTGTGGCGATTGTAAGTGAAATGACTCTGTAAAACAGCAATAAATTAGCAAAGCCGAGCAGTTTTGGTCCATTCACCGAGAATAATACAACGCACCTTTGCTCTTCATGAAGACATGACAGATTCGCGCAGCTGCAGCATTGGGAGCCACGCACAGTTTGTCCCGAAAACAGATCGGTAATTATCGAAGAGTTTTGTCGTAAGAAATAATTCCATCGCACTTCGCCAAGGTTTGCTGCGCAAATAAAACACACACACACACAATTTAGTTCCCAATTCTCAGCCGTATGAAGCAATTCCACTCACCCACAGCCTGCATGTACGATCTGGGGTCGTTCGGATTATAATTTCTGAGTTTCTTCAAGCAGAACTGCTCATATCGCAAAAAATGCTGCCGTTCCTCCTCATCTGATCGTACAGGCTGCGCTGGAGCACGCAGTAGATCGTGTAGAAGTTCCAGAAGGAACGTCAGAAACTCCTCGGCGTCCTGTTGTTCCTGCCTCGAGGCTGCACTGGACACCAAGTAGGTGCATCGACTGGCGGCGGCCCGGAAGCGCCTCATTTTCTGTAAATTGTCGTCTCTATTGTGTCTCTGTCGTTCCTGTCTGGCTTCTGCTTCTGTTTCGGTCTCCAGCTCGTGGTTAACTGGCGATATTCCTCTCAAGAGACTTACGAGCGTCTCGGCTACCAGCAGTTTCTGCGTCTGAGCGTCATTTGCCTGCTGTACCATGTGCAGTTGTGTACGCATACGAAGCGAGCGGTCCACACCGTCTAGCAAGCCTGGGACCGCGGCAAGACACTGTAATACGGCGCTTACGAAGCACAGATTGCCACTGTTGATGAGTCCGCAGGGAAGAGCAGACTCTGGTTGCTGCTGATCGTCCGGTTGCGTTGAGTCCGCTTCGTTCTCGACCTCTTCGAAGTCTTCTGAGCCGATTCCAAGCCGCATGAGAGGACGATGAACCCAGATTTTGAGCCAGCGACGTAGCCAAAGTGTTGTCTGCGTCCACCAGAGCAGAAGCAGCCACGGAAACCGCGAGGTCTTGGTGCGCGATGACAAGACTTTTGCCATGACGAAACGCTGATGTGAAGAAACCTGCCAAAAAGTGGTTTTATGTTTTGCTACTTAAATTGTGTTAAAGGTACGTCCATATTATGTTGCTGCACATAATGGCAATAGCCACTCACAAAAATGCTATCTCGACGAGCGGCTACGCTGGTGTCTCCGCTGGCACGGGGCTTCGCTGCCAAGCCCACGATACAAGTGCCCGTGGGCAGATCCAAGGTACATGAAACGCCCATCGTCCAGAATTGCGGCAGAGACCTGATGCGCTGGATGGGGACCGGTAGCCGCTTCCAGATGTACTGCGCATTGCTACTGTCCGGTAGCCTCGTGTATCAGGCAGATGCCAGTGCCAATATGCTTGAGGTTCTGGCTACGAGTGGAGCCATTTGCAGTGCATCAGCCACCGCATTTTTTGGCGCCAAGCGATTGTGCGACAAGGTGGTGACGGACATCGTAACGTGTCGAAAAGTGGGTGATCCCAATGAGTTCGTGCGCGTTTCAGTCTTGGGCGTTGGCGCAAAGGAAGTGCTGGAGGCCTCGCCAAAAGGTAGGCTTGTGAGGGCTTAGTGGGTTTCTATGGAGCTGACTGTTTTGTGCTTTTGTTGCAGACTTAAAGTTGCTGGGACACGATGGACAGGATGCCTACAGTTTTGCATTGGGTGGTCGGAGACTGCAATTGGACACGTCGACGGGCGAATGTGTGAACCGCAAGGCGCTGGATATGCTGATGCAGGGCAGACCACTTGTTACCAGGAAAGTCAGGCAGGGTAAGAAGGGATCGCGCAGATAGACTGGATGGACCGATAGAATGTTGGCTTAGCGTTGGCGACTGCGTTTCTTAGAGATGGCAAACGCATTCTGGTCGATTGTGTTGGCGATCCTTATTGTACGAGTGAACAGAATAACGCACTTTGTGCTGCTTTATATTTCAGCGACCAAAGTTTCTTTACTGGCTCAGTCAGTCTGGCTGTGCTGTTGCAAACCTGTGGCATTTTTTTTCTAGACAGGGTTCATCCAACGCCCTAATATTTCGGTGGGGCTTTTTGATTGTACAACTTTCAGTGTTGTATTCAGGGGTTAATATCACCGGCGATTTTGACGATATCATTGATATTGATCCTCAGGGTATGCGCAACTTCGCTAAGATCACTGGATCCTGATCCTATGTCACTCCGATATCAATCCGTATCAATATCAAAACATAAGTATTTCATCAGCGAATTTGGCCTATACACACAAAAAAGTAATATTTTAAAATCTTAAGCGGATTAGGTAGGAAATAGTTTTGTTCGCTTAAATTCTTGCCTCTTCATCATAAACATCAATTGCGCATGAAGCCGTTTACAATAGCCACTGAGTGGAATATTGGTTTCCTGTACCGCAGTATACACTTGTTTTTCAGGTATAATTCAGTATGGCTAGAATAGCGACCCCAAATATGTTTAGGCAGAAAGCTATCTAAGTAAAACATAGCTGTAGCCTTGATTTCTACTCTGCTTTGAAGCGGTAGTGTCGGTTGTGGTCGATTGCTATCTTGGTAGCAGGTTCGCACCCTCAGTAGTGCGAACAGAGGCCTCTATGTCACTCAGAGCGCGTATAATGGTGTAAGCTTAAGAAAAATAGGAATTTTAAAGACGCGATGTAATCGGGTGATATAGTATCGTTACAGTATCGGGAGATCAATTTTTGGGTGCTCAAGGATCAATGATCCTGATACGAAGAGCACATCGATATCAGGTGATATTGATACAGGAGTTCGGGGGTCTGATATCGATATAGTATCCAATATCAATGATTGATATTAACCCCTAAAACACAACTTGTGTTGCGTGCTGAGCTACTGCACAACATTTTTCTGCATTTGTTTCGGCTCCGGTAGCACATACCCCTGCCCAACCAATGGCTGCAACTCTACCGCGGTGTAGCAATCCTCGCAGACGCTGATTGCTGAGCTCCATGAGAATTTCTAGGAGTAAACGCCGACCATAAGGAGATGATAGGGCTGCAGTACTACATGTACTTTAAGTAACTCTTTAATAAGCGTAGCCACTGGCCAGTGAGCTCCACGTCAGCGGAGACCGCGTGCAACAACGACAAGCACATCCCCATGAGTGTAGCCATGTTCCGACTACTTGAGTCGGTAGCCGGTTCTGTCGCTTCAACCAAAATTTCTAAGATCGTTTTCTCGAGTCCCTGCAACCACCCGTTCGCCAAAATTCGAACCATATCACTGCAACAAAGCGCAGCGCTTGTACTGCTTGCACTCGTCTTGGACGCTACGTTGACAAGGGCGGACCCTCGCTCCTTGCAGCCGTGCGATGGTGCCGAACGGAATGGTCGACCGCTTCACCAGCGGCAGGGATGCTGGTTGAAAAATTTTCAATGAAAAGCACCAGCTCTATTTTACAAAATGTAATTCGTCTCGACGTCTTTGGTGTCGGTCGATGCTGATTTCTTTTTGATACTCAAAAGTCGCAGCGGATCGAATTTTTCTGACGAACCACAGCATTGAAAATAGATCAGACAAAACAATGGGGGCGAGCAATGCTATTGATAGTATCTTACTGTAGCGTGAACGTTCCAATGCAACGGCCATTGCAGCAGCGTACTGTACTGTACCGTACTGTACTGTGGCAACCGCGTTGAGTTGCAAAACTTGTGCCAACAATTGGCATAATTTGCCTTGTCGCTAAGTCGGTCCCCTTGGAGGGAGGTGGCTTCAGGCTCGCCCTGCGTACCGCTTGCACACCGGACGTGGTGGTCATTGACTGGTCAAGGGGGACACCAGCATGTTGAAGGCGAAATCAGATACAAAGTAATTTGGGAGGATTTTTGTCTTGAGAAAAAATACCCAGCTTTTTGCTTTGCAATCTTTTACTGTGCGGTACTCGCCGTCTATTTCCAAACCTTTTAGCAATGGAAATTCCATGCAGCAGAGCAAGAAATTCTTACCACAGCAGCAAACCCCAAAAAAGCCCTGAAAATAGCGTCACGAGTCAGAACAAAAAGTTGCCTCAAACCGGAAAAACGCTGTTTGCCCTTACTAGAACCAAGTGAAAAGTCTCCTTTTCTCATTTTTCGTCGGCATGTGACGTCAACCTCAATTTTTTCACGCCATCCGGTTCCAAATATTTTATCGCGCCCATCACCTGTTGGCTTGTTTCAGAAGCTCATTTACAAAAGTGCCTTGTCGAGTGCATACTCAAGGATTCCTGATAACAATTCACACAGTATCCGTCCCAGGCGCTTCGGTCGCCGGTCGCCATCATTTTCCAACCGTTCGAACTCAACGCCAAAAACATGTTGCTCGTCGACAAGCGCCAGCTGCTGCCGCCTCAGGTTTCTGCCAGCCGCAAGCGTAAAATCGTACTGAGCGACGACTGCAGCGAAAAGCGTGCGCGCTGCTCGTGGACTGAGTTCGAGTACGAGATGATACTGGAGGAAGCCACACTACTGCGCGAGGAGCTGGAGCTGCTGCTTTTTGTGGCCGTAGATCTATGCCGAGACCTCAGCTGCGACGACACGCCTGTGCGTAGCTTCTCGACCGCGCTAGAGCAGATCGGAGAGCTCATGGCCTCTCCAGAGCCCCTTACTGTCCCGCAGATCCGCGAAATGTGCCAGCAAATGCTCACAATGATGCAGTATCTATGCCGCGTGCACTACAACCACTTCGCACTCGTCGACATGCATGACCAGCTCCGTGAGTGCCGTAACCGCTTTATGCTCTTCATCTGCAAGAACGCCTCTATGATCGGGCTGTAAGCAGCATCAGCAGTCGACTTTAACTTAAGGACGCCAAGTCGTGACGCCCTGTATCATAACTGCCACTCACTATCAGCTAGCAGCAGCACGTAATATATCGCTGAGTTTTGTTAAAACCACACCGTGTCAGGCAACGTTTTCTTACGTTATTTTACAGGAACCGTTTCTGACGCAAGTGAGCGGAATTATTGCTGTTGGAAATCTTGAGAGGTATCAAAAGCCACACAAAAAAAATACTTGAAGTACTAAAGACGCCAGTTGAGAACTGCAAATCTGTCTTTGACTTCCAACGCGAACTGGGCGATCGACTTGAGGTGCTGATCCAGCGGCACGCTTGGGTTTTCCTCGAACCATGACACAAACTTGCGGTGCTGATGAAACAAACAATGAGTTTTTGAGCTACGATCGAAACAAATCAGCGAAGTAACTTACGCTCTCTTCCATCTTGTCGAAGCTTTCCTGAACGCCGCGCAACTTGTCGTCGATTTCATCAGCGAATTGGTTAAAAGCATCTTGTGCGAGTTTTGCGTCCTTGCACGAGGATTTACTGCTTGCTAGTGCGACTGACTTCACAAGCTGGTGGCCCTCGCGAAGCTGGTTCATCTCCACCATGAGACCTCCCACAGACACGCCCTTGCACTGCATGACGAGGTTGATTTCTTCGTAGAAATTCATCAGTTTTCCATCCCTTTCAGTCTACAAAACCGTACAAGTTAGGCGAACATTCCTACGTTTCTTCGCAATTTTGAGGACCGTACCTGTAAGAGATACAAAAACCCGTCAAAGATCGTGGTCTTCTTGTCAAATGCCTTCGTGTGGTTCAAATTCAGCAGCGATTGCAGCGAGAATCTTGCTCGGTAATTCGCCACGAACTCCTCGTTGGCAAGGTTGCCAAAGTCTCGAAGAAGTCTAATCACTTCGCTGAATTTAGAACTTGAACAGATTTGATTCAGCGCCCGAGTCACAAGTTCTACCAGTTGCCTAAACACAGCACAAAATCATCAGCTCTTAGTGTTTAGATTACTGCTGGATGTAAGGAAATAAAAGCTACTTGAGGTCCTCAGCGCGAGACTGGAGCTCCAGCTTCAGCAGAAGACATTGAAGCTTCTCCTTTGCCATCGGAACTGAACGGATCTTTACCAAGAACTGCTCACACTATACACCCAGACACTTAGAGAGGGACAGAGCTCTTACGATACCATTCCTGATCCCTTAATCACTTACATGTCCCAGTGAATCAAAGTCTCCCGAGTATTCATCCAGTATGACTTGCTCAGCCACACTGGGCCACATGGCCAGAATCGTCTTGATGTCCGTGTCTTGCAGATACATGGCCGTCAGGATGTTCACATCGTGAGCTACTTGAGCGAAGGGATACTTGAGTCGGCGTACCACAAACTCCAGGTTTGTGCCTTTAGTTCCTTTCATCACTTGCAGCTTCTCAGTCTTAAAAGGTGGGGACGGATGTTGGACTGTTAAGGCCACTTCAGTCTCGGTAGCCATCGACACCAAGGAATCACGCTCATCGCCTTCAATAGGGTTGCCAATATCTCTCACAAACAGCTCTTGGATGCGAGCTTGCGATGAAGCAGTGACTCGATAGTGTGCGTCTTCCTGGCTGCTGCGAGTCCAAACAGACCCATTCAGCGGAGGTGGAGCTCGATCTGCTGCTGGAACTTCGTTCCAATGCCATTTACGACGCTTTGTCGTCGCTACAGCAAAATTTGCCGCTGGTTCAGGTGCCTGCTTGATGTCATTCACAACGGGTCCATTCAATTCGGCGGGATTGACCCCGTTCTTGAGCATTTGCCGTTCAACAGCAGGCAAAGGGACCCCAACTTTAAGCATTGTCCGATAGCGCGCAAGTGGATCCTCAGCATCTGGATCTGGTATTGCGTTGGCATCGCTTTCTTCCTCTGCTTCGGTCTGCAACACATTTCTACCGGTTCAGTGAGAAAAGAATGACAACGTGGAGTCGGTGGATGCTGTACCTGTTGCTTCGTTTGCTCCGATCCCACTGGTTGATCTGGTTTATTTTGTTGCTCTGGTATCTCATCCATCCAAGCTCTCGTCGGCGAGAGAGAGTCTCCCTTTCTCATTCGACACGAAAACTTGTTAGATGTACTTCCATCATCGATAGGAGTTAAGCCGCATACTTACACCAATGAGTCGGAGGATCCCAGCCTGACATTCCAGTTTCTCTGCGGCCCTCAAGCGAATTTGCGCCAGGAACATCCTGGACTCAATGTATCTCGTCGTCTGTGAATTGGAGAAAGAAAAACTCAATGACCGCCTTTCTCTCCTTCAGCACAAGAAAGGTAAGTGATATATCCGTTCAAAACAAGAATGTTTACCGCCTGCCTTTCTCAACCGAAGCCCCAGCAGCCGAAGACAGGACCAACTTGACCAAATTTCGTGATGCATTCCTTCTAAAAGATTTTTGATTAAGCAGTCTCCATGCCCACATTTTATCTGGTTTCCTGCCTGCTGACCATCGAGTCGTTCCTGTAGATCAGATCCAGCTAGGAGTAATATTGTCGCTGCACGTCTTCGAGCACATCCCGGCAAGGTACCACGGCGCGTAGCTTGATACACATTAGGAAAGCGCCCGCCAGCTTACGATGGAGAGAATACACCTCCTGTGGAGGCGGTGTCAAGCGACCGTGCATGAAAACCTCTGTATGCTGCCCCAGTCTGGTGGTCAGCTTGCTCTTCTGGAAGTCAAAAGGCTCATGAGACCGGAACGGCTCGCCAACTACCATTCCTGCTGCAACGTGGGCGCGCATCATACTTGGAGACTCGTCGCCAGTGAGGAAGTGCATCTTAATTGAGTAATCGACCATAGTTTTCTCATCTTCATTCGCTGCAGCCCACACGATGTTGAAATAGTCGTCCACAAACGACTTTGGATACTCACGAGCAGCACCGAAATCCACGAGGCCAATCGTGTCAGTGGATGCGTTGTACATGAAGTTGCTCCAGTTCGGGTCTGTCTGCATGAAGCGCCAGTTGAACAGCTCGTGGATCGTGAGCTCGAGGATACGGCGAGCGATACTGTCACGCACGTCCTGAGAGAGATGCACGGCCTTGTCGACTGCAACGCCCGAGATCAACTGCGTCGTCAGGATACGTGCTGTGGATAGCTCCCGATATACTCGCGGCACCACGTACTTCTCCCCCATGCCGCTTTGCTCAATAAGTTCCTTAAAACGCTCCTGATTATCTGCTTCAGCAAGGTAGTCGCACTCGGCTGTAAGTTCCTCCTTACCCACACGGATGATCTCGTCGATGTACAGTCCACGCGGTAGAATGTTGGTGTACGTCACCAGTCTCTTGAGGTTGAGCAGGTCGCTGCCAATGGACTCGGCCACACCTGGATACTGGATCTTGATCGCCACACGGTCACCATTGAGAAGCGTAGCGCGGTGCACCTGTCCGATGGACGCAGCAGCGATGGGAACATCGTCGAATTCCTGAAAGTTATCACGCCAATTGTCACCCAGTTCGGTCTTAAGTTGCTGGTGCAGTTGATCCTTCGGCATAACATGTGCACTAACATGACAGCAGTAAGTTAGTAAATATCAACACAATCACTATAAATCATCCAACTTACTTCTCACGGACGCGATCCAGCGCTACTGCCAGCTTGGACGGGATCATGGCTTCGTCCTGGATACTCAGCATCTGTCCAAGCTTCAGCGCCGCTCCTCGCATGGTGCACAGTGTCTCCGCCAGCTTCTCGGCATTGGCATCGGACACTAGTGCATTGTAGGTACCGTTCTTGCCTCCACTACGTACGATCTCTGCCGCTGTGCCCACTGCCAGCCTTGCTGCGAGGCCTCCGAAGCCCAAAATACGGGACAGGGGCGACGACGGCACGTGTTTCTCCTCCCACACCTTCCTAGGCGGCTCCTCATCCACAACAGGAGGCGCCTCTGTCTTCAGAGGCTCAGAAACATTTTTATCCAGTTCAGGAAGCTTGAATTCCTCTACCTTAATCGGCTTCGTCTTGATCTTTACATCCGGAGCCTTAGGCGTCTCTCTAATCGCCCCCACCTGCTGCTTAAGCACCGGAGCTTTCTCCTGTGCCTCAGTCTGCGTCTCTACTGGCTCAGAGGCTGAAGATGGTTGTGATTGTTTTTGTTCAGTGGCTGCAGCGGGTGGTGTTGCGCTCTCTCCGTTGAGGAAGTAGGGCACCAACCGAGCCAGCTCCGTCGCGTGCTTAGACAGCTGCCCACTTTTAGCAGCCACGTCAGGTCCCTGCGTACGCGCCACCTGCTTTGCGACTTTGCTGGCACCTTGCAGCACGCGCACGAAGTCCTGCGTCCACATCGTAGACGACGGGGTCACTCGAATGCGGATTCGGTTGATTGCTGCTTCGAGATGATCGAGAATGTATGTAAAACACGATGATAGGTGATGCTGTGGAGTGTACATGAAATTGAGGTAGAGCACATAAGGTCGCGATCAATTCCCCCTTTGCTCTTCAACACAACAACCTGAAACTTTGAGCAACAATGGCCGGTGCGATGCTGCGGATGGACGCGTGGCCGCTATGGGATCTAACGATGTGTGTGTGTGCGTGTTTGTGTGTGTGTCTGAGCAGATCAAGTCCGAGCATCTCACCTGCTGATCAAGCACAGCGGCTCGCGTCGCCCCGGTACGGATCTGCGTTAATGAATGTGGCAAGGATACAGGCTCGGGCTGACTCAGTTTTGCTGTAGCATCACGTCTGAGCGACAACATCACGCGTTCCAAGGATGAAGCCATCGCCAAGCTTCTTGGTACGCAGACGATCTTCACGCTGATGTAGCCTGGTGGCTGATGGTTCCCAACTGATAACAGAACTCCGCGGACAAATCGTTTCGGGTCAGGCCACGTTCGAGGACCTGGCGACGCAGTACAGCGACTGCAACAGCGGCACGCGTGGCGGTGACCTCGGCCCATTCGGCCGTGGCATGATGCAGAAGCCCTTCGAGGACGCCACGTTCGCGCTTAAGGTGGGCGAGCTGAGCGACGTTGTGGACACGGACAGTGGAGTACACATCATCCTCCGCACAGCTTAACACCTATTGACAGTGTTACACGAGTCAACTACAGTATGCAGAGGCACTTGGCGTTGAAAAGTGTAGCAAATCGTTGAGTCCACGGAATAAAATCTGTCGGATCTTTCTTGCTGACACAAAGGTGCAACGATGATATTCTCGAATCGAGCACATCGAGAATCTCGATGTTGCTGTCTAGCACAAACTGAAGCAAACAACGGAGCACACTGTTTGAGGAATTTAAATGCATTACGCAGGACTTCAATCTGATGTGCCTTGTTTGCTGTTCCATTTTGCCTTGTTTAGTAGCTTCAACGGGGGGTTAGCATTCTGAATTGTCTTTCACTGCAACCAGTGAGTATCATACGCCATTGCAACCGCATTCCGATCCTTTTGACTCGTTAGTCATAGGTCGAGACTCTTGTCCATGGGAGGGAGTTGCCGCGCACTTCTCAGTCCATTTTCTTCGATACACTTACACCTTCTAGTTGCCAGCCGTACTGCCGCGACGGAAGCTGAACGACTGCATCGACAGTCGAGAGGACGAGCGCGGGGACGACGAGTGCGTGCTGGCAGTGGAGATGCTCTCTCGGGACGCGTTCTTCACACGACGCTTGTGCACACATGTGTCCTGATCCACACGAATGCCCACTGGAGATGCTCTCTCGGGACGCGTTCTTCACACGACGCTTGTGCACACATGTGTCCTGATCCACACGAATGCCCCACTGGAGATACTCGACATTGGTCGCGGCCTCCAACGAACTGGTTGAGCTTGGCCACACGGTTCTGGAATTTGGCAGTAGAAAATCATAATTTTATGACAAGAAAAAAATAAGGACAAAAGCGGGACCAAAACTTGAGGGCTTGCTTTGTCTCAATTTTGATAGATGGCCAAATGGATATATATCAAAATGTAGCTCTGTATTAGCTCTCTACAAAAATGTCCGCACCACTCCGTTAAACTCAGGCGTTGCAGCGGGAGCTACTTTTCCGCATGGTGTCTGGAATGACTACCAAGAAGGTGATTTGTCCTAAAGTTAATAAAAATCCTTGAATTCAATAGTGAAACAAAGTTACAATTCGTTTCCATACAAAATGGTGTCAGGTGTCTTAATCGGGGCTTTAAGGACAAAAACGCCTGGGATTTGACGAGCACATCGTATTTGGTCCTTATTTTTAGGACCAAATTTGTTGGGGATAAAGGATACATGTATTGTGCTTTGCACGTGTTTCTGCAAAACTGGCAAATAAATCTATGTTATAGGGGTAATTAGCCTTTAGACCTCTCTGTTTTGCTAAAACTCGGTTATGTGACAGCCTATCCACGAATTACGACTTGTCACATCAGATTAGCAATTGCGATTTGCGACCAATAAAAGTCGGAAAGACTCTCTGAAATGCCATCCTGGACCGTCATTTCCGATTTGCAAAGCTGCAATATTGTAACGGGGTACAAGCCCCAAGTGTACCCAGGTTACATGAAGTGTAACTAAGTTACTCCTCGGAAGGACTGGTACCTGGTACCAGTGGCTCCCATTGAATAAATACATAGCTTCACTATAGGTGACTTATAGTTTGTATTAACTCAAGTTTAACCTTACCTATAAATACATTCAGTCTTAAACGTACCTTTAGCTGGTTACTTCGTCCCATCAGACCAGGGACACGTGAACTGTCGTTCACTTAGAGTTTGTATACTCTCGGAAGCTCTTACTTCCTCAAGCGCAAAATGCTGTGAGACCCCGTCACACTTGGTAGCACTTTTAGTCAATCCACGCCAACGCGGGTAGACTACCTGAACCTCTAAGGTTCTGTCATCATAGACCGGAACAACTTTCCGCACCTGAACGACTCGCAGTTCGAGTCTGTTCGGAGGATGGCAGGCATCTTCGGGATGGAGACCTTACGGAGCCTGGTGGCGTCAACACCGGCCGAGCAGGTCGAACGTGTCAATGCGTTTGACACTTATGAGCAAGGGCTCATCGCGCACGTGCGGGGAAACCTGCAGGCGCCGGCGGCAGGGAAGCCGCCTCACCCGAAGCCATTAAAGGTGAAACCGTGCGAAGGGAATGAAGGTGAGAACCTTCACTTCTGGGTTCGAGAGTCGGAGCTCCAGATGGACGCGGCTCTGATCTCGACCGAGCAACTCCGCGTTGATTTCGCGCTCTCCAACCTTAGCGGTCGTGCCAAGAGTTGGGCGTACACGCGGGAGGCGACCTCGCCTGGATGTTTCACATCCTGGGCTCAGCTGTGCGAACAGCTTCGAGCCGCGTTCCTCCCGGCGAACTACGAGTACCGGCAGCGCTCGCGCTTCCTCTCATGTAAACAAAGGAAGCGTGAGCTGCACGAGTACATCCAAGAGATGCGGGAGCTCGCGGCATCCCTAGTGGGCAACTCACTCAATGAACACATTGTTCATGGACGGCCTTCGAGTGGGCCCGGCGCACACTCAGCTGTTCCTGGTACAGTCAAGTACCCTAGAAGTGGCGATTCAAGTGGCTCTTCAAAAAGAATACAGCCATCGCCAGGCGCGTACGCCGGCCTCAGCGTGGCCAGGGAATTCGGCATCGAATCCCAACCTAGCGAATCCCACTGGACCAGTTCCCATGGAGCTTGGGTCCGCCGAATAGCAAGACATTCACTGTTTCGGCTGTGGCAAGCTGGGCCACTTCAAGCGAGACTGCCCTGCGGAGAGACACCGCAGGCGGTTCAACCCCAAGCCTGTTCTCAAGGGTCGCTGGCAGAAGCCACGACCCCGAGGCCAGGGGAACGCCGGAAACCAACGGGGGCGCGGCGCCCTACTGGGGGAGATCTAAGTCTTCGTGAGCGGTACGCAGGTGGTGCGTACCACGGGGACTTAGACCCTGAGAGTCTTCGCACTCTCGAATCGGCGAAGGACAGCGATGGGCTGCTTGTAGTACACGGATGTGTACGGGGATACGATCATCCCTTTAGAATCTTGATCGATTCTGGGGCGTCGAAGGATTTCGCACGCCGCCGGACGGTTGCTCGTATAACAGCAACAAGTTAGCCGGCGCTTTGAGAGGAAACAAAGGCAACGGGGCCGTGTCAGTGCGACTGACCGACGGGAACAGGGTCACTGTTCCTAACATCCAGATGGATCTGGCCGTCAAGTTCGAAGACTTCGACAGCCCAGAATAGTTTATGTGTTCTCGACATGGATCCCTACGATTTGATTCTGGGCATGCCCTGGCTCGAGAAACACGAGCCGTGGCTGGCGAGGCAAGGCCATTGGTGCCAGCCGCCCTGCAGTGACCGACTGAGCATTGGTGAGTCATGTTCCCACCTCTGTCAGGACCTGGGGCGCCCGCAAGGGCCGCCTAGGTACCGAAGCATCCGGCGGATACTTAGGAGTCGTCGACGTATATAACGACTCCGAGGGAGCTTCGAAGGTGGCGACGCAGACAAACGTCGGCCAAGTGGGTAACATAGGTCCACAGACGGTCGCCCAGACCTTAACTGAAGAGGAAGACGCGGGACGCGCTTCCTGTGTGGGTAACATAGTTCCACACGAGGCCTCGAGTGCCTCAGATGTCCGGATCACGACATCCCCAGACATGGGTAACGAAGTACCACGTCACGGTCGCCGTCGACGACGCCGCCGCAAGTCAAGTCTGAACCATGTTCAGACTGGAGTCGTGCACAACGACTCGGAGTCCAGGGCCCGGGCTACTTCGACATCGTCGGTGGAAGAGTGTTATCACATCTTCGATGGCGAGACCGGTTTACCCGTCAAGGCATCTGGTGTCCACTTGGAACCGTTGCCAGAGGTTGCAGAGATACTGAACCTCGAGGAAACGACGGCAGAGTCTTTCCTGGCTAACCTCAAGGCTGGAGAGATTGCCGAGATGGTTCTCATCAAACACAAGACCTCTCAGGAAGAGTTGAGCTCCTCCTCTGTCTAGGACGAAGACGTCCTCGAGGAGTTGAGTAAGCAGCGTCAATCGCGCTTGGGTTCTGAGATTCTTAAGATCCTCAAGGATCCGGTGTATCCTTTGGTGTCGGAGTATGCGGACGTGGTGACCAAGAACCCACCGACCTTCGTGGAGTACGGCACGAGATTGATCTCGTGCCTGGCACAAAGTACTGTGTCACGAGGCAGTGGCCTCTACCTCGCGAACAGTGCGAGGTGATTGATGCCTTCTTCGCTGCGAAGGCGAGGGCGGGCATGGTGCGGGAATCGAAGTCCCCGCACTCGACGCCGACCTTCTGTGTTCGAAAACCGAACGGGAAGTGGCGTCTAGTTCACGTTTATAACAAGCTGAACAACGCGACGGTGCCGGCCCAGACACCAATCTCACGAAAGGATGCGTTGTTGAACAACATGGCCGGGTGCGTACTGTACAGTGCGCTGGTTTTGATAGACGGATACTACCAGATCCTGATGCGCGAGAGCGACATCCCGCTCACCGCGGTGAGCACTCCAAGCGGCATGCTTTGGGAGTGGCTCGTCATGCCGCAGGGCCTGTCTAACGCCCCAGAGACATTCAATCGCTTGGTTACGCAGCTGTTCTGGCCGCTGCGTGCCTTCGTACATACGTATTTCGACGACATCTTCGTCCATTGCCGTGCCGAGGGAGACAAGACGGCCATGGAGGTGCATCTTGGTCACCTCCGTCGAGTGTTGCACAGCGCAGGGTACGCGGGTCTCGCAAAACCCTTGTCGGACCTCCTGAAGAAGGACGTCGACTGGCGCTGGGAGCAGACGCACCAGGACGCCTTTGACAGCGTCAAGGCCAGCTTTCAAGAGGCGCCGGTCCTGGCCTTGCCGGACGAGACGAAGCCGTTCAGCGTCATCTGTGACGCTTCCAATTATGCGATCGGTTGCGCATTGCTGCAGAACGATGCAGGCGGACATGAACGAGTCATCTCGTTCCAGTCCTGACAGCTTAAGGCCGCCGAACAGAACTATCCAGTTCACGACAAGGAGCTCTTTGCCATGAAGTATGCCCTCGTCAAGTTTCGGGTACATCTTCTGGGCTCAAGGCCCTTTGTGATCTACACAGACCACGCATCCTTGAGCACGGCGACCAATTCGCCTCACCTCTCCCAACGGATAGCGAGGTGGCTGTCTTTCTTCGCGGAGTACAACATCCGCGTTGAATACAAGCCGGGCAAGCTCAACGTGCTTGCCGACGCCCTGTCTCGGCGTCCGGAATACGAGTTGGCCCACATCACACGGGTGACAACGGATCTTTATGATCGGATACGCATGGCGTATCGAGACGATGAGGCTATCGCGCCTATCGTCAAGTTCCTGGCAGCAGGAACGGACGCAAAGTCGGACTGGCTTTCGCCGCGGCAGCGTTCCCGGCTCCACCGATATGAGTTGGTGGATGGCCTATTACCGGGTGGATGGCCTATTACCGGGTGGAGCCTGGTGAGCCTCCACGGGTGGTCGTACCCAACGACGAGGATCTGAAGTTTGACATCCTCTCGGAGGCGCACGATGCACCCTCCAGTGGTCACTTGGGCCGTGAGAAGACCTTCCTGTCGGTTTCTCAGGCCTTCTGGTGGACCCACATGTACAAATGGGTCGCCAAGTATGTGAAGACATGCGAAACATGTTAGCGAGTGAAACCCGCAGGGCACGCTTCGGCTCCGCTACAGAGCCTGCCCGTACCTGCTGACTGTTGGAAGTCGATGAGTCTTGACTTCATCTTTGGACTTCCCGCCGACGGACACGGCAACACCGGGATCGTGGTGTTCGTGTGTCGGCTGAGCAAAATGGTACATCTTGCTCCGGTGCCCGTTACGGTCACAGGCGAGCAGACCGCACGGCTGTTCGTCGATGGCGTGTTCCGCTATCACGGTCTGCCCGAGACCCGCGGTTTACCGCTGCGTTCTGGAAAACGCTGTTCCCTTTGCTTGGAGCTCGTCTACAGATGTCCACTACCGACCACCCGCAGACGGACGGCCAGACGGAGCGCGTCAATCGGGTGCTCGAGGACACTCTGCGCAGCGTCTGCGCCGGAGCTCCACGTACGTGGTCGTCACAGCTCCCAGTTGTTGAGTTTGCGCTCAACAACGCGGTGCACGCGTCCACGGGGTTCACGCCATTCTACTTGAACGGCTTCCGCCACCCCAGAGTGCCTCGCACTCTTCGAAGAGACGCCACGACCTCTATTTTAAGTGGGGGAGAGGCTCGGAAAGCCCTTTCCTCCCAGGTCTCAGATGTGAGACCGGTTTCTCTGCGGAAACAAGTGGAGTCCCTTATGGACACCAAGCTGATTGTGATCAGCAGGGTCCGCGATGCAATGGCAGCGGCCCAGGACAGACAGAAGGAGTACTCGGACAAACATGGCAGAGGAAACTTAAATGTGTTTAAAGTGGATGAATTTGTGTTACTTGACGCTAGAAACCTACCGCTAGACACTGTCAGCTCTGTCGGCAGCAACAAGTTGGAGCACCGCTTCATCGGACCGTTCGCGGTCCTGGCCAGACACGGTATGTCGTACACCATCGACCTACCAAAGTCAATGACGACGCACCCAACGTTCTACGTTGGACGTCTTACGCGGTACCATGATCCACAGGGGGTTGCTGACTCGCAGACCCACCTTGTTCCAGCTCCTCGAAGCGAGGAGCGGCCTCTGACGTCGACGGGCGCGCAGGAGCGTGCACCCCAAGGCTCGCGCTGGACAGCAAGGCTGCGATCGCGATCGTGCGCCGGAGGGGCCCCGTGCGAACGGACCCCAGGGGCATACGTCGGGTACGCCGAGTACGCACCATACGCGTACGCCTGGGGGTGCGCCAAAGGCAGCTCCGGACGTTGTTGCGCGTACTCAACACGTACGATCAAGCGGTAGGCCTCCTCCAGATCAGACGAGTGGGCCCGGCGGTCGACCCGCCCATGGAGGTCCGCTACCTCCCGGTTCAACCGGTCCAGACGGTCCTCAAGTCGAGCAAGGACCCCTCGGTTCCCGGCCTGGGCGGCAGCATCCCCGCCAGTCCCAAGGCCAAGTGCATTCTCAAGCACGAGGACGCGTTGACGGAGGCGGTCAACCTCAGGGCCCTGCGTCGGACCCGCAGGTGGAGCACTCGGGCGAGAGAAGCTCCCCGGAGGCGCCTCATACTCGTACTCGTACGAGGGCACCTCCGCCCCTGCTTGACCGAAACGGAGAGGTCCACTACCATGTGGAGTGGGTAATCCAGGAGCGGCGGCAGCGTGGTAAGCACCAGCTCCTTGTGAAGTGGAGGGGTTATGCCCACTCCGAGAACTCGTGGGAGCCGATTGAAAGGCTCCAGGCTGACTGCCCGAAGGCTGTCGCGATCTGGGAACAGAAGCGGCGGCAGCTTCGTAAGTAGTCCGGGGTTTCTTGCCCGAACGGGGTACGGACGTTGACGACACTCCGTACCCGCGCTCATCACGAGCGCTGGAAGCCGCGCGCTTCTGGATATCCCTTGGCAGCTGCCGCTTGCTGACCAAGTGGACAAACCGAATGCGAAGATCGCGCTGGTCCAGGATTTTGGGCAGCAGCTGATCTTCTTGGAGTTCCCGTAACTCCTTGGGTGAGTACTTGAGAGTCTCAACCCACGCCCAGAACATGTCCTCGCATGAGCTCCAGCTCGGACAGTTCTCGCGAAGAACCCAGGGGTAGCCCCATACAGGGTAGAGACCACCCCGGTTCTCAGGCTTCTTACGACAAGTCGTGAAATCCTTCAGAGGGATCTGGTGCTGCGCGAGAAGCACGCACCGGTCCGCCTCCAAGTTGTCGGTGAACAACTGTTCCTTTTGGACCAGGGGGCGTTCGTAAGCGCCCTTGGAAGTGTGGCCACCGATAAGCCCACGACGAGGAGTGAGTTTCTCCAAGAAGAGGTCGGCGCCAATGCTCGCCTCGGGAGGCCAATAACCTCTCGGGTTGACGGAAGCTCCCTGACCGACAGGTGTAGCCACCGGACCCCCACGCATACGCTGGGCAGCTTGGAAGTCCTCCTACTGCTGGTCGAGATCGTTCGTGATCTCCCGGGGCTCGTCGATGGCACTCCTCCTCTTCATCCGAGGAGCCGAAGACATCGTGGTAATGATCACGAGTCTCCTTCTCTTCGCGAAGCGGAGACTTCGAAGCCATGTGCTTCTTGGAGTGCTTCGCCTCTTCGGCTGCGGCTTTAGCAGCCTGAGCACGCTCAAGACCCTCGGCAAGCGAGAGGTTCTTCGGCGAACAGTGAACGGCTTTTGAGGTCGCGGAAGCAGCGCCGACAGCGGCAATGCAACAGAGATAGCTTCTTCTGCCTGCATCTTGTAGAGTGATGGACACAGAGCAGACGATAATGCACTTCTATAACACTTAGCCCGGATGTCGGCGATGTGGTCAAATCGTCCCGCCACCGCCACCGCTACCGCGGTGGGATATAAGACTGGCCCTTAGGAAACGAATAAAATATTTACTTCATTTTTTCATTTTTTTCACATTCGTTTGGGGAACACTTCAAGTTGCTGCTCAGTGATACTGCGATATTAGGTCACGTGGTTTTGCTCTGAGTCATCTATCGTGGTAACATGACCACACATAGCGACAATAGTATACGTGCACGTAGAAAAACTGTTGACATCACAGACCGCAACTATCTCCACGGCATGCTCTGTTATCGCTGGGATCGCATTTGGTCACCGCACAAGTGTATTGCCAATCCTTTTGAAAGAACGGCGGAAACACCATTCGTTACCGAGTCTGAACCACAAAAGACGTTTCAAACGAATGAATTATAAAACGTTTAAAAACGTTTTTTTTAATTGGTTACACGTTTAAAACGATTAGTAACATGGAACATATGGTTTTGTCCAATGGGTTCATACGAAACACCAGCTAATGGCCGCCGAATGTGTAGCCTCCACAGTAAAGCCACACTGAGAATTTCTTGCTCCTGTATCTCTACTTCGGAGGTCGTGAGTAGGAAATCAAAATGAATGGATCTATATCCACCCCAGATGATGTTTGGGGCGACACTCTGTGGGCGTCTATAGAGGTCTAGCGTAGACGCAGTAAGGGCAAGATGAACCCCTCCTGACACCAGAGGAAAGTGGTGTTGCGCTAGAGCAGTTCACGCGTCAGAATTCGGCGTGTAAAGGCTACACAACGCTAAGCCCAGTGTGTCAAAGCTATGACAAGGCGAATGAGGCTGCCTAGAGGACACCTAGATAGGAATGACTCACTAAAATATGTTGGAAGGACAGCGTAGCGTGATGCATTGGCCTCCTAGGCCGAGTAATTAGCATAGAAGTCCATGGCCATGCAGGGCTGCAAGTTAGTCTATCTTATAGCGTATGCTATTTGTTATTTTTTATCCTTCTGATTCCGTTTCGTTGCGCTCAGAGCCGGCGAAAGTCTGCGTCCTCAAAGAGCACAACGAAACGAAAGATGCAAAAAAATCATCAGATTTTTCTCAGATTTCGTTTCGTTCTGACCTGTTTAAGGGCGAGGTCGGAGAAAAAAAGAGATACTCTCGTTCAACATATGTGACACTACCTGTGATGGGCTGCATGAATGCATCCAGTCGGAGTTTGCCTATCTCTTTTATTTTGCTCTTTTTTTTAAAAGACCTCGCGTTGGTCATTGATTAAAAGCGATAATACTCTTTTTTCATCGGGTAATTTGGCCAATCACAAGCGATATAGCTCTTTTAGTTTTGCTCTTTTTGTACTCCGACCTCGCCCTAAGCACACTAATACTGTAGAGTCTTTAGCTAATGTATTTTTCCGATTAGAGTACCGGTATATTATGTATACTCTAAATGCGGGATATGTAATTCGGAGGGTATTTTATTCGGAAAACATTTGACTTGATTTTAGTATCGAACATGGTTTAATAGACGATATAAGACCACGACAGCGGGTACAGTATTTGGAGGGGTATTTTTTTGGAGGGGGTACTTTAATCGGAAGAATACGTTATAAGGCGTGGTCGCGCGGGGGGGGGGGGCTCTCCACCTGGATGTGGAGAAAACAGGATAATGCACCCAATGCGGTCGCGGTACCGCTAATTATCCGTCTTCACCTGGAGATGATATTTTTAGCCAATCAAACTCGAGATTTTTCTTCGCCGCAGAGACAGTTTCGATACCGCCCCTGTGGACACGCAGTACCAAGGCGCGGCTAACGATGCTGCCCCCCCCCCCCCCCAGCTTCGGCTTCATGACGGCTGGTGGCCGGTGTCTTTCTAGCGACGCAGAAAGAAGCAGAGCGTTGTGCCAAGGGAGATGATGCCGTTGAAACTAGAGCGCCCAATCATAGACTAAACCTTCCGATGTCAAGTTTTGAGCGCCTATCCTGCGTTCAAGCTGCGATTTTTATTCTAAAACACCGAAAACAGAGACCAGTACATGCAACCGTAGACGTACAACTTGTAAGTTACGAGCGAAGAGTTCCCAGGGAGAACAGTAAGAAATTAAATAAATAAATCCAATTTTTCTAACAAATAAATTAAGCAATTCCTTTTATTATCTTCGTTCTCCAGCTGTCTCCACCTACAGGAGATGGAGACAAAACCTGATTTTTGTCGATAGCTGTTTTAGGCAAGCTGACAACCAGGGATGAGGCGAAATTCTCCATGTTACGCCACAATACTGGCACAAATGTATGTTGCGAATTTGAAGGCGTGCGATAGGGTCAATAAGTGAAAGAGAAGGATAGGTGATTGGTTAATAAGGGCAGAGCTCCGAAAACCAGTTAAGTGAAAAAATCCAACGATGAATTGCCGAAGGATGTGTCGGAGAGATGGCATGTGACCATCTCACTTCCGAAACTGACGGCCAACGACCACATCAACTTACATTTCAAGTACCAATGAGCGGAAACGCTCAAGCAAAGGCCAGCCCAATTCTGGGCTTGGAAAAGTTCCACGGGCATAAAGGAGAGTTCACTATGTGGAAAGAAAAAGTCTTGACCCACGTGAACCTTCTTGACCAGGAGTCGAAAGAACTCTTCTGGAAAAGGACCAGCCCCAGGCCACCGTGAAAACACCCCACTCGAACCTGACCTCAGTGTCGGAGGGGAAAGAAAGACACAAGAAGAAGCAAAGAAGCGCCGGTGGGAGCATGCCCACTCGGCAAGGGCGAGGTCTGGAATGCAAAACCTGCTTAACCAGGCTCTCCCCAACTCATTCCTTTCTACTCTACCGGACAATGTGTCCAAGATGGAGCCGTGTGATGTCTGAGGCAACTGGGACAAGCCTACGGGCTTGGTGAAGCTGCAGGGCCAATTGATCTCACGAAGTCGTGGTCAAAAATAACCACCTCCAATCGGAAAGATTTAGGCTCGTTGTTTGCGCGATTGAAAAAGCTTCGCAATGACATTAACCGAAAGACCAGTGCACTAATAGGACAAGAGATGGTGTCGGAGCCCTGGCTTTGCGTTGAGGTTCTCGCACAATTGCCAATTGAGTTCTGGGCCAGCAGTATTAGCATGGCATCGGACAACTGTACCCTGGCGCAGGTGGAGATGGCGGTTCGTCACGTATTTGGCGACAAGCCAAAAAGAGGATATCGGTCTTTTGACCGATAAAAAGGCGTCAGTCGGAATTAGGTCCGTAAAAAAGGTAAGTGGAACAAAGAGGAACGACGCCGGAAACTGTTTTTACAATTTTGACGCGGGACACTCAAGCCGGACTGCCCAATTAAGAAAGCAGACAGGGACTCAAATCGCCCGGGGAGACCAATCTACCGTGCGGATGTCATGGTTGGGGCGGTCGCGGTAAAGAAGGTAAAAAAAAAGACTAACACCGTGAAGGCCAAGAAGGCCCTGACTGTTACGAAAAGAAGAGTCCAACTCCTACGACAGGACCAACAGTGCTGGAGAGCAGCATTGCCAGTGGTGAGCTAGATGAGGTAGACGACGTAGCGGACTTATCTACCCTGGTGACGTCCCAATGAGCAAGACAAGCTCTCCACCAAAGAATGAGGACGACGGAATGAATGGCTTCGACGATGAGATAGGCAAAACTTATGCTCGGTACCTATGACCACTAAGAAAGTTAAAATTGACAGATGATGTGTGGGTTATTGACACAGGAGCTGGCCATGCCATAACGTCGGAGAGAAGGTGGTTTGTTGGACTTCGCTCAAGTTCAAGCCAGCAATTCGTTTACGGTAATGGAATCACATCAGATAGCTCTCTTTTTGGATCAATAGAGACCGCAGTTCTAAATCCATTAGGTAAAAGGTGCACCCTAACACTTAGCGAAGTTGCATACGATAACCAATGCGAAGGAAACTTATTAAGTGCCTATTACTTGGCGAAACAAGGATACCACCATGTACAAAGCAAATCTGGTGAATTCCTATATTTCTTTGATAATGCAAGAAAATTACTTTTTGCAGCAGTGGCAATTGATGGTGTATTTTACCTACCCACCTCTAAAGTGCAAAAACAAAGTTTTAGAGCATGTACCACTCGGAAAATTAACTGGGAGCGTGTCCTAAAAGAATGGCACCTACGGTTGGGCCATGTAGCTAAGGACCGCCTTTTGAAGATAATCAACAATCAGAAATTAGCAGGTATCCCAAATCTGTCAAATTCTGATTTGAATAAGGTGCAGTTTTTCTATAAAACATGTTGCCAGATGAAGCATAGACGAATGTCATATAGAGAAATGGTGAGAGCTAAAGCAACATTACCTCTCCAGATACTTCATATGGACACCATAGGAAAGCTAAAGGTCAGTGTTCTGTATGGAAGTGTAGGGTAAAAAGAGGCACGAGCTAGTTCCTATGTTAAACAGTGGGAGTGCGCAATTAGGACCGAGTACGAAGCCCTACTTAAAAACGGCACTTGGGAATTGGTCCCACTTCCGCTGGGCGGTGAGCACTTGGTTGTCATTGGCTTTTTAGTGTAAAGTGCAAGGCAGACGGGTCAGTTGACCGTTTTAAGGCTAGACTGGTGGCTCAGAGTAACGCTAACGTGTATGACATTGATTTTACTAAGGTATTTGCCCCAGTAGCTCGTTATGAGTCCTTGCGGATCTTGCTTGCATTAGCCACAATCTTAGATCTTCATCTACACCAAATGGACGTATCCCTTGCGTTTTTAAATGGAGTTCTTAGTGAATGCATCTATATGAACCAGCCGATAGGATTTCGCCAGAATTCTAGAAATCTTGTTTGTAGGCTAAAGAAAAGTCTCTACGGCTTAAGACAGGCACCTAGAATTTGGTACGAAGTGATCAATGTGTTCCTTCTAAATCTAGGATTTTTTCGATGCAAGAAAGAACATTGCTTGTATCTAAAAAGGTGGGAGGTTAAAGGAGTCATGCATCTCCTTATCGGGTGTGTCTATGTGGACGATCTGACTCGCATTTGAGCTATATCAACGATCTCAAAGCACGGCTTTCTGCTCAGTTTACTATAAAAATGCAGGCGACCAGCGCTGGCGTGACGCCACGCGCGCCGCCCAGCGACAAGGAACGGAAGCTGATGGATGTGCTTCCTCAGGTGGAGGAAGCGCGTGTGGTGCCACTATTGGTATGTGTCAAAGGCTGGCCGTTGGAGGCTCCTGCGGACCTGGCCAACTGGCGTCCGGTGGTAATGAAGCTACATAAGCTACTGTTAGGGGCGCTGCAGCAGTGTCCTCGCCTTTTATGAAAGACTTGGGTGAGTTGCACTATTTGCTAAAAATGGAGATCAAAAGAAATCTAGAAAAGAAGACATTGTGTATATCACAGTATAAGTACATTCAAGCTCTTTTAGAAAAGTTTCAAATGAGGGATTGTAATACAGAACCTACTCCGCAAGCAAAAAGTGTGGTTTTAGAAAAAGAAAAGACTCTAGCAGCAGAGCAGATAGCGGCCCAACCATTTGACTATATAGGACTAGTAGGGCCATCAATGTGCCTAGACCTGATATTGCTAACGCTGTTAGGGAGCTTAGTAAATATCTATCTTGTTAAAATAAAACTTATTGGAGAGCGGTTCAGCGAGTACTAAAGTACTTGAAAGGAACGTCGCAGAATGGCATTGAGTATGGAAATAGTACTATTAAGTTAGAGCTATACACAGACGCGAGCTTCGCGAATGCAAATGTCGAAAGAAAATCCATTATAGGATATGTATCATTACTCGCTGGTGCATGCATCACATGGAAAAGTGTTAAACAAGATTGTATTAGTCTTAATACTGCAGAAGTAGAGCTGATAGCTGCAAGTGAAGGTGTAAGAGAAGCAATGTGGCTACGATTGCGTTTAAACGAATTAGGATATGGGAAGAAAGATCTAACCCAATGTTGGTGCGATAATACGGCTGCAATTAGCATCATTAGGGATCCCTGTAGCCATTCGTCAACTAAACACATCGATATCAGGCATCTGTATGCCCGTGGTAAGCACGAGACGAAGGATATCACTGTTGCATATTGTAGCACCAATGATATGATCGCAGACGCTCTGCCTAAGGCGTTGGGCCAAAGTCAATTTGAAAAACTCCGTAATATGATGGGAGCTAAGGATCTGAATAGGGTACACCCTAGCGCTAGATAAAATCCAAAATGGCATTAAAAGATATCCAAAACAGTTTTTTGCGAAAACAAATTAAAGCCTGGCAAAAAACTCACATTACCAGTTCAAAACAATATTCTGTTAAAGATGGTTAAATTGTGGTTCAGATTAAGGTAAAATTAAAGTGAGGATTGGGTTACAGGTCAATTTAGTGTGAAATTGTCGGTTTTAAGCAGCACCTAGCCCTATATGGATTGTTGTGAACCGTTCAGGCTCTCAGTCCATTGCCTTCGAGTTTAAACTCAGCTTTAATGTTAATTTTTACTCCTGACTCTCTATTCTGCGCCATCGAAAAGTTGCTTTAGTCAAAAGACCGGGTGGTCGCGAGAAGCAGGATAACCTGACTTGACAGTCCACATTATCTCCAATGAGCGCTTAGCAGTCTGTGAGCGCAAGAAGCCGGGAGCACAAGCCCGCAGTGGCCTAGGCCAGAACTTGCCGTCGCCTGGACGATGTCGAGCAGCTTACGAACCCCCCTTCCGAAGTTTTTGCGGCGGGACCAGCGCTTGATCGCTAGGCAAGCAGAACAGAGAGTGAGAAGAAAAGATAAAGGGGCGGAAAATGGGTAATATGAGACAAAGGAAAATTGTGAGCAAATGTGCTTTTATATTTCATCAATTAGGCCTGATTTGGGTAATCGTTCCCTTTTCTGGTATGAGAAAGGACATTGATGTTGAAGAGAGGTTGAAGTGAAAGATCTGAAGTCAACTGGCACATCGTTCATCGCTGACATCTTTAGTGGGAGTGTTACGCCACAATACTGGCACAAATGTACGTTGCGAATTTGAAGGCGTGCGATAGGTCAATAAGTGAAAGAGAAGGATAGGTGATTGGTTAATAAGGGCAGAGCTCGAAAACCAGTCAAGTGAAAGAATCCAGCGAAGAATTGCCGAAGGATGTGTCGGAGAGATGGTATGTGACCATCTCACTTCCGAAACTGACGGCCAACGACCACATCAACTAACACTCCACCTCCAGGTGGAGAGTGCCCGCGACCACGCCCTAACGAAACAAAAACTCGATTTAGACTGTGGTAATGAATGGCCAAATGGAATCTTAAGCTGGCAACAACGAAACGAATCAAATCACAAAGTGTCCCCATAAAATCATGGACAGCGTGTCCGCGGATGAGGGTGGATTCCCCTAGGCAACGTACACACCCATGGAGCCACAGCATCGATCCAGCTTGGTCAAGGTGGCCCTCAACCAGCACCAGAAGAGGACGGTGCATCACAGCAGGCGGAAGAGCCGTTGAAGAGCTGGGGAGCTACGAGGAGGCGGATGAGCTGGAGCAGCGCTCCCGCTTTAACGCCTTCAGTGACAAGTCTCTCCTTGATGAAGTTACAGCTACGCCTCCTTTTAGTGCTGATCGCGATGCTGTCGTCGGGGTGTGGAAAGGAACTGCGAGCTGGCTCAATCAGTCTCTCTCGGCAAATTTCAGCTATCGTGCATGTCGAGATCGGACCTGTCTTATTCTGCGAAAGTATGCTGTTCGTAAGAAACGAAATGAGCTGCAAGTGGCGCCAGCGACGCTATTTAGATACTTATGTTATGAGTGGTTCTCACGGTTGACAAGCTAGCAGGTTGCAGGTTGTACTGCCCAATCAGATTCGCGGATCGTTGACAGAAGGCTAACCTGCAGATGGGTAGAAAACAAGCATTGCAGGGTGGCCACATACCGACTCTCAGTTTGCAGGGTCAGTGCAGGTTTGCAGGTAAAAATACAGGAATCCTGTTGGCTGGTGAAACATGCAAAACATGCGAACCGTGAGAACCACTTTGTTATAGGTATCGTAAATCGGCATTTGACACATGTTTAACGGTTTAACGGATGGAAAAGTGTAGGTTATACTTCTAGAAGTACATAGGCTAGTATACAGCGCGCGGCGAGCTGAAGTGGCATACAAATGACTTATATGCGTGTTGGCCTATCTATTTTACCATCATTCTATTTATCTTAAATTTTGTATCGGCCTGGGTGGTCGTAATAATGGTCGCAATAACCAAAACGGTCATTTGTATACTAGCCTATCTAAAAACTATGCTTTTCCATTCGTTAAACATGTGTCCAACGCCATTTTACGATACATACAACATCTAAATAGCGTCCTTTAACTCGTAAAAATGACTGAGCTATGCCCAAAACGTTAGTGGTCATAATAACCTGGCGCGCAGTGTAACATCCTCTAATAAACGTCGATTTCCCATCCGGGCAATTGAATCCACAGCGTAGGAAACGTTGTTCATGGATGGGACATCAGTGATGTCACATCACTACTCTGTTGTAAATAACGTATAGACATTTTGAAAAATGAAAGAATTAAATTTTACCTTACAATTTGTAACATACTTATGTATGCGTTATTATTAGAATAATACAGCACTGTACTATTAATACATGAACAACTTGAACTTTACTATTAAAATAACTGTAAAACCAGTACCCCGGTATGGTGCTGCTGTACACAAAACAGAGAGTATTAATAAAGTTACTGTAGTCTATTCAACAATCTGAGTTACACAAAACAGCAGCAGTGCTGTTGATCAACAGGCTGGTCCCATCCTAAATTGGAAATCGCTGCTGTCGTTGAGCGCTCTTGAGCACTTTTCCTATAGAGTGGGGGGTTCGCACTGGCAAATACCCAATAGGCTAATTGAATTTTTTTACAGTATCATCTCAATTTTCGGGTTATTTTTTCTAGTTGCGTTCCTATTGGTAAACTCGACCAATAATCTCAAAACTCGAAAGAGGGGTGCAAATGGAAGGCGTGGAGGCGGGCAGGCTAGCGGTGCTGAACTGGTTTCTTTCGCGAGGTTGCCTGGATGAAGAAGGCGACAGCGACAGCTACAGTGACAGTGACGAAGGCTTGACGCATCTCTTTCTCTGCGCAACAGCGAGCGCCCACTCGCTCACAACACAAGGATTGTCGAATGATGAAATAAAGTGGTGGATGAAGCCCCGAAGTGGCGAGTGGATTCGTGAGTTAGTAAGCTCAAAGGAAATTTTTGACGACGTGGGCTTCTATGACAGTTTCCGGACGCGTCGAGATCCATTTAATAAGCTTCTGGTGCTAGTGAAAGATCGCATTGAGAAGAAAAATACCAATACCCATATCAGCATTGCGAGCGTCGGTCTTGTTGGCGGCCTTGACCTGCTTTCTTTAGTCACTGGGAAGCTCAAACCAACTAGGCTGCCCAGTAGAGCCAATGACACGGTTGCTGTTGAATGCCACGATAAACTTAAAGGCAATAGGGAGGTTGATCTTCTTGTCGATGACAGCTTTCTCGGATCGCTGCGTCCCCCCCACAGAGGACCTTGAACCGTTCGTATATGCGGCCATTGAGAAGAGACGTGGACTCCCCCTTCTCCGCAGGCGTCTCGAGCTCCAGCCTCCATGCCTCGACGAGCTTCAGCGTCTCTGCCGTCGTCCAGTTCTTGCCGCGTGTGTGGACACTTTGCCGAGGCTTCTGCTTAGCCATTTTGCTTTCCCCCTCAGGTTTTGAGTATGTAGCCTACTCATTCTTTGCAGTAGCAGTTTTGTTACTGTAAAATTCTGGCTCTTCTGCCCTGTTTAGGTTATATTTTATTGAGTTTCTACTGGGAGTTTACCAGTGCGAACCTCCCCACTCAGTTCGAGTTTAGCCCAACGCAGCACACACCCTTGAACAAGCCGCCAACTCCAGCAGGACAATATGAACGTCAAAACTTGCCTCGCCATCGCCGTCACCGCTGTCGTCGCCACTGTTGCTACTGCTGAGGACCCGCTCTACTGCCAGGCAACAGGCTGCCCGACCCTCTACTCCGAAGCGAACCTTGTCGTAAGCAAAGAATGCCGCGATCAGAGCCACTTGGGCGATGATTTCCACGGGTGCTGTGAAAAGCATTGTGGTGCCCCAGCTCCTACATCCGCTCCAGATTCTACGCCAGCTCCAGACTCGGCGTAGTCGGTTTGACGAATGAGCCACGTCCAATGAGTTCGTCGGTAACCCAAGCAGCCAGACGATAAATACAAGATATTCGTTTAATCTGTTTCTTCAAAGCTTCAAGCGATTCACTTACGAGCTTTCTTGCCCAGTCTTGGTCTCGGGGCTTAGCGGAGTATTGGTCCGCGTGGAGCTGCTGCTAGAGACCACACCGGGGCAAGACGCAAAATTTCATTAGGTAGTAAAGTATCGCTGTAACTTTAGTACCGAGTGAGTTGGCGGACTTACCCTCCTGTAGAGTGAGAGGTTTTTTTTGATCAAGTTTGGGGAAGTACTTAACCCCAACAAATTTTGTCGTTAGAATGAGGACCAAATAAACGTTAGGATGGATGCTCGAGCAATTTTGTCCTGAAAGCCCCGATTATAAGGACAAAAGTCGAGTACGGCAATTTATGACAGCTTAGACACCTGACTATGGAAATGAATGTTAACTTGATTTCACTAAGGAAATCAAGGACTTTTGTCCTTAACTTAAGGACAAATCACCGTCTTGGTAGTCATTCCAGACACCTTGCGGAAAAGCAGCTCCCGCAACAACGCCTAAGTTTAAAGGAGAGGTGCGGACATGTTTGTAGAGAGCTAATACAGAGCTACACCCACATGGGCATCTATCAAATTTTTTGAGAGGCCCTTTGGTCCTCTTCTTTTGTCTTTAATTTATTTTTGTTGGGGCTAACAGTCCTCGACGTGACCCTATATGTTTTGGTATGCATAGAACCGCCTTGATCCCCTGAACAAGAATATGGGGTTCATGTTACTAGACACGGCTTAGGTTTTTCAAAAACAACCTTTTTGTTCTCGCTACTTTATTCTATTCACCTAACTGCAGTCCATCCATTTTCATTAAATAGAAACCTATACAGGTCAAATACGTCGATATGATTGGAGAGAAATGAGCATAATCTAGGAGGCAAGCTACAAACGTAATCTGTAGGCGCATTTTCTGTGATTTTCAAACAGCCGTTTTCCACATACACAGATTAGCATAAGTTTTGTCGATCCTGAAACTCCCATTGAAAAAGGGCCTGAATTGGCAAAGTAACACTCCAAAAACCTCTCGATGCTGTCGACGTCTGTAAGCACAAATTAGTACCGTATTATTTCATTGTCCTTACCACATGCGCTATTCTTGTTTTTTTTAATTCTGAAAAGAATAGCAAAAACGTTAGGGAATGGAGCTTGCAGATGAATCTCATCGACCCCCCCCCCTCCCCCCTGCACAAACTAAATAATAATAATAATAATAAATAAATAAATAAATATACCCGGAGCATCGGGCTTCTGTACTTCTTATGATAATAGGAGCGTATTAAATATTTTAACATTTTATATTTTCGCGTATTAAAAATACGCGCTTATTATCATAAGAAGTACAGAATCATTAAATACAAAACCACAATCGGTCCCAAAATGTACTTTAAGACTTTAGCAAATTTCTGAAATTAAAGTACATTTTGGGACCGATTGTGGTTTTGTATTTTTAAATAACATTTAAATGATTTTCTTATCCTTTCAAATAACAATTTTGTTTACTTCGAAGTATGTTTTTTTAGCCTCGCACAGTCAGCAACTTGCTGACGTCTACAGTGAACGAGCCCGTAGCCGGCCTCCTTTTCGCTATGGCCGCGTTTTTCAATCTACTGATCCCGTCGCGGCAACGATCACCGTCTTTAGCGAAGATGGACAAATGGGAAGGCTGCAGCGCGTCCAGGTGTTTTGAACGAAAGTATGAACAACTTCATAGCGTACCGGTACCTCCAAGGTGATGGATGAAGCCTCGGTTTCCATCAAACTGCGGTCGTACATTTCGTCTTCATGCTGTACATGTACAGCAGTGGCTGGAGCCTTCGGTGCACAATAGAGACGACTCCGTCGCGTCGCACGTGAGCACGAGTTGCAATACGTCAGATGGGTACATTGAACCCGCTCTGAAATTCAGTGGGAATAGCCAGAGCGACCCACATACGTATGCCGCAAACGTAGTCACCATGCTTTGTTGTTAAGATTTGTGCAGCTCAGCCATCCTCGAAGGATTCCTTCGTTGTCAACTCGGTTGTCTTGTTGAGGCATACAGCGAGGTGGCGTCGTCCATCGCGGCTGCCATGTGATGCTTCAAAACAAGCATTTACTGGTACATGTACAATACTAAAGGCCCTTCAGTGAAGAGTGTTGTAGCTGGCTCATCAGCTTCTTGTCCGCAGAATGACGAATGCAGTATTATTACAGCATCAATGCCCCTTGCACAAAAGCAGGAAGCCCGACATTCCCGATGCAGCAGCGCAAGATCTGCTGTAGAGTCTTCGGCCCGAAGTTCCGAGCTTATTATTATACATGTAGTTCGGGCACTGCCGCCCGACCGTCGGGTGTCGGGCCAACGGGCAGCCCGGTCACCAGCCGCGATCCTACCGAGATTTCCTCGTTGATTTGCAAGTAGTGCAATCAGTTTGGCTACACACAGGGTCAATTTTATAAAATATCCATCTATCTACTTAAATATTATTATTAAAATACGTGGGGGAGTCTGGATCCAGCGTCTTCGCGCTTACAAACAAGCTGAAAAGCTACCACCTGTGGCGATTCACCGCCTCTTAGTGACCAACGATTCATATTTTTCGTTTCTGGCTACGCTTCCCGTCATTGCCTAAAATCAGGTTAACCTGGGCGCCGCTTCGTGATTGGCTCGTCGGGCGGTTATGCACGAGGAAAGACCAGACGGAAAGGAGGGAGAGACTGGAGAGTCAGCGAGCGACTCCACGATCACCGTCAGTGCCCCGCGTCGCCCCTCAGTACGCGAAATAGCCCAAGACAATCATGGCAGAGGACTCAGGAATGCTAGACAATGGCGCCATGGTCTGGGTGCCCCACAACGAGCAGGTGTGGAAGAAAGCCGTGGTTGTGCGTCGCCTGGACGACGGCGTCTCGGCCGAGGTGCGTCTGCAGCCCAGCGACGACGGCGAATGGGACAAGGACGACGGCCTCGAGCAGGTCGTCAACATTCGCGACATCGCGCGCATGGCCGGTGAGGTCTCGGACGAAGCCATGCCGATCTGCAACGTGTTCGAGGCCGACGGAGCTAACGACATGTGCACACTCAACCATCTCCACGAACCGGCGGTGCTCAAGAACTTGGAGCTCCGTTTCGCCAAGAAAATGCCTTACACATACACTGGAGCCATCTGTATCGCCGTAAACCCGTACCAATGGCTCGATCTGTACGGCAAGGAGCTGTACCTGCAGTATCTGGAACAGCCACGCGACTCGCTGCCTCCTCATCCTTTTGCACTTTCCGCAACGGCCTATATGGACATGAAGAGGACTCAAGTGGACCAGAGTATTCTGGTTAGTGGCGAGTCTGGCGCTGGAAAGACCGAGACGGTCAAGATCATGATGAACCACTTGGCCTCCATCTCTGGCGGTGGCAACCACGGCACGAAGGTTATCGATCAAGTGCTCAAATCCAACCCACTGCTTGAGTCATTCGGAAACGCCAAGACCAAGAGAAATGACAATTCCAGTAGATTCGGCAAATTCGCCCAGCTCCAATTCGATAACATGGGTTCACTCGTGGGTTGTCTGTGTGAAACCTACTTATTGGAGAAAAGCCGCGTGGTGGGCCAGACGGAGGGAGAACGCAACTACCACGTGTTCCACCAGATCTTCTGTCTACCCGAAGACCGCAAGAAGGAGCTCAAGCTCACGGGCGACGTCACCAACTACAAGTACGTGGCGGAAGGCGCAGATACCGAACTTACCGGTATCGACGACATCCAGTGTCTCAAGGAGACGCAGGACGCTCTGGACACGATCGGCATCTCGAAAGACGAGCAAAACGCCATCTTTGAGATCGTGGCCGCGATTCTGAACCTCGGAGAGGTCGAATTCGAGCAGAACGGCAGCGATAACGAGAAGAGCCACGTCAAGAACGAAGACATCGTGGACAATGTCGGTGCCTTGTTGGGTACAGAGAGCGCTGCTCTGCACTCGACGCTGTTGGAGCGCTCCATCACTGCTGGCTCCGAGTCGTACACGATCCCGCTGAACGCTGAGCAGGCCTCGGACCTGCGTGACGCCTTGGCTAAGGGCATGTATACACAGCTGTTCGACTGGCTGGTGCACCGTATCAACAAGGCTATCTGCTCTACGAACAACGTCAAGACGCACATTGGTCTGCTGGATATCTTCGGGTTCGAGAGCTTCGACCAGAACGGCTTCGAGCAGCTGTGCATTAACTACGCCAACGAGAAGCTGCAGCAGAAGTTCAACAGCGATGTCTTCAAGGACGTGCAGCAAGAGTACGTGGATGAGGGAATCCCTCTCACACTGGTGACATTTGAGGACAACCAGCCGATTCTGGACCTCATTGAGGGACGCATGGGCATCGTGAGTATGCTAAATGAGGAAGTGCTGCGTCCTCAAGCCACCGACCATACGTTCGTGAGTAAAGTTCTGGACGCCTGCAGTAGTCACCCGAGTATCGAGAAGAACAGGATCAACCCGTTGGAGTTCACTATCCACCACTATGCCGGAGACGTGACGTACAACGGTACGGGCTTCTTGGAGAAGAACAAGGATACGCTCCCTACAGACATGGTGCAGCTGCTGTCGAGTAGCTCGAATAGCGAGATCTCGGGCATCTTTACGCCGACACAGAAGAGCAAGCGCAACAGTCGAGGCAAGAACGGCAAGGAGGGACGGCAGAAGGGCTTCCTGGTGGGCAACACCATCGCTGGAGCCTTCCGGAAGCAGCTGTCCGAGCTCATGGAGACGATCAACAAGACGTCGTCGCAGTACGTGCGGTGCATCAAGCCCAACGCCAACAAGAGCGCCGTCGAGTTCAACCGGCTGATGATCGTGGAGCAGCTTCGATGTGCTGGTGTGATCGCTGCCATTCGCATCAGTCGAGCGGCGTTCCCGAATCGTCTGCCGCTCGTGGAATTCCAGCAGCGATTCCAGATCATCTGCCCGTCAGCACTACGCGAGGCTGAGCCCTCTGAGATGGTTGCTGGTCTACTGAAGGAGCTGATCCCGGACATGGCTACTACGATGCAGAACTCCAAGTTTGCGGTGGGTAAGACCAAGGTTTACTTCAGTTCCGGGCTGCTGCAGAGACTGGAGGACCGTCGTAACGTGATCCTGAAGGACCACGCGATTCTGATCCAAAAGACGATGCACGGCTACGTCCATCGCAAGCGCTTCATGCGCCAACGAGCTGCTGTGGTCAAGATGCAGACTGTCACTCGAGGTGGACTGCAGGCCAAGCGCTACAGGACATTGCGCGTTGGGGTTATCAAGCTGCAAGCTCGGGAACGTGGACGCAAGCAGCGTTTCCTGTTCGGTCTCCTGCTTCAACGTGTGCGAAAGGAACGTCGGCTTGAACAGGAACGTCTCCGGAAGATCGCGCAAGAAGAAGAAGCGGAGCGGATTCGTCAGAAGTCGATGCAGGAGGAACGGGAACACAGCGACCCTCAACCGGTACGTTGGTTTTACGCGGTATTTACTGCGTTTTTTTAAGTTACTAAGGATAGTCTTGTGACAGGAGCCTGTGGAAGATGACTGGAGTGACGAGAGTGATAAGGAAGAAGAACCTGAGGAGGTACACTCCGGTCCTGTGTCGCCACGTACGCTCCGTGCACTCACAGAAGCCGCATCGAAGGTGGCGGAGGCGGAGTCTGCCGCTCGCGACGCTAAACACGCTGCGGAGTCTGCGTTGGAGCTCAACCGTGAGCTGGTGGCCCAGAACGACCGTCTACGCTCGACGCTGTCGTCTAACGTGGCGGAATACGCAGACGCGGAGCTTCTACGTGAGAACGAGCGCCTCAAACAGCAGGTGCTGCAGCTCCAGACCAAGCTCGTGCGTTCCCAAGAAGTGTCGCTTATCTCCGCCAAGGTGGTGGACAGCCGCATCACGTACCGTGAAGGTCGCCAGTTTGTCGAGTACAAGCTGCAGATCGAGACAAACACACGTGGTACCCTGTACGTGTGGCACCGTTACAGCACGTTCCGTAACCTAGCCGCTACGCTGCAGACCAAGAACGGATACAAGCGCAAGGAGATCCCGGAGCTGCCAAACAAGCAGCTCTTTGGCAACTTCTCGGAGAAGATCATCCAGGACCGTGTGGCCAAGCTCAACCAGTTCTTGGAGGCGGCGACAAACGCCGAGTACCTCCAGTGGGGCATTCGTGTGGACCAGGACACATGTGTGTACAAGCGTCGTGTGAAGAACGCGTCCCGAGACAGCATCTCCACTGCCAGCACGCACTCGTCGTCCCCGCGCTCGTCCTCTCGACTGTCGATGAAGTCGTTCAGCTTCCGTCGCGGCAGTACGGCTGGCAACTAGAAGATGTAAGTGTATCGAAAGAATGGACTGACAAGAGCGCGGCAACTCCCTCCCATGGGCAAGAAAGAGCTACCACCTATGACTAGTGAGTCAAAGGAACGGAATGCGGTTGCAATGGCGTATGATACTCGCTGGTTGCAGTGAGAGACAATTCAGAATGCTAACCCCCCCGTTAAAGCTACCCAATCAAGACAGAATGGAACAGCAAACAAGGCACATTAGATGGAAGTCTGCGTAATGCATTTAAATTCCTTATACTGGTATGCTTTACGTGTTGGGCAGCTATGAACGCTCGTGTATTTGATGCGACTTCAGAAACTCCTGTGTAATGGCAGACTGAACTATACATGTAGAGGCTCCAGCTCTACAGTAGAGCAAGTACTACCTCATTCTAAGTACTTCGAAGAGTACTATCACGGGGAGTACCACAAACACTACTACTACATAATAAAACTAACATTACGTAGTACTAGTACTACCGTCAGGGCCGCCGAAAAACAAATGGATGCTCAAGTAATGGCCATAAATACCCAACCATTATTTATGGCGCAGCTCTTAGCTTTGCGACACCATAATTTATGCCGCGAGACCTTACCCATTATTGGTTGAGCAATTAAAATACTGTGCTCCTTACAAACTTTAAGTTATTCAAAGATTCATTTTTATCGCATTATTTATGATGTTGGATCTCAGACACACCATAATTTATTTTTGGAATTTTCAATCTCAGTCTCGACGACAAGCCAAAAATAAATAAAAATATCAAAATCGGCGGCCCTGACTACCGTAGTAGCAGTAATTAGTAGTAACTGACCAATGTTCTCCTTTCACTTCCGCTTCAGACTAATGCCGTGCCTTGCACGTGGAAGCTCTGGATTTTAAAGTACAAGAACGAGTGAACTGAGTTAGAGAGGAATATAGTAAGTAGAAATCGTAGCATTGTTAATTGCTAATTCGACCTACGAAGAATTTATGCTATTAATTAGCCCAATACTCGCATCAACGCATCTTCTGCGCCTGCTTCGCAGCCGCAGCATCTGCTACAAACAATGAAAAACGTCACGGTCGCCTCTAATTTCGATTACGAGCAGTAGGCTACAACAAGCATTTTATTAAATAACAGTAAAGAAAGCAGCACAGAGATAGCAAGTGGCTTTTTAGTATAACCCACCAATTTTAGTGTCATTCATGACGATATTTAATTAACCTTCTTTTCCTTCAAGCAACATCATCTGGGTGATTGGGTTTTGATGTCGTCCCTAGCCGACCCAAGCAACATCCACGTTCTTTTTTTCATTGTCATGCGGCTACAGATTATAAGAGTTTCATCTGGCTCATTTCAAATAGATCATAGAATTCCTTATTTACATCTGTAGCCTCTTCATCTAGTTTGAAAGTGAGTAGCGGCACTTTTGGCTAAAAAATCCTGGCGTCCCTCTGGTATAACAGTTTCATCAAGTACTACAGTTTAGTTTGTGTGTAATATTGAAAATCGACTTTTTTCTTAGTGTATAGAGTATTTTTAGGCAGAATCGCACCTCTGAAAATACTCTGGATATAAAATCCAGAGAATTGACATTGCGTCTCTAGTTTTGTCGTTGTTGAAAAAAAAACGACGGAATACACGAAAGTGTTCGAAAATTTTCACTTGTGGACCACTGCATGTACATGTATTAATAGTACATAGCGAGATAATTGGTTGCTTCTCCGCTCAGGATGTGCGCCGCTCTCATTTGCAGGGGTTGCGGAATCGGCAGCTGGTATAGCAGCATGAGTTAACCCTTTGGCTACCAAGATTCTCTAATAGGTCTTTTGGGACCCGTAAGTTGACGAATCAGCATCAAGCAGTAGCGATAAAATATCCAATTAATGATCACAACGTGATTTGGTACTCGTACCCACGGTACTCTCATTCAAAATTTTGAGAGGTCGAGCAGCAACAGCAGAGCGACGCGCAGAGCGGCGCGAAAAGATGCAAGCGACGGAGAGCCACAGGAGGTGCCCTTACTGCGGCGATGCTCCTTGTGAGTGGGAGCAGTTTGGGGAGAGGGTAGCCGCCCGTCGTGGACTCTTGGCTCACCAAGGAAGCTATCGCCGCGAGCTCAACTTGGACAAGGCCATATACCAAGTCTACTATTATTACAAGCACGGCAACCTGGCCAAAAACCCCACGTATCAGCTGCCAGTTTGTATCAGCAAGAAGCGGAACACGAGAAGGTAATTGTATTTTTGCAGCACTATATACTATTCTGGAAGTGTAAGCTCATCTAATGTTGTGATCGTTTTGTTTTTTTCAGCCTCGCACGTCCTGTCGCAGCTCCTTCAGATGCAGCTATGACTTCTTCTAGAGCCGAGCGAACTGTTTGCGATTGAAAGGTGAACGCGTCGCGATAATGAAATGCTGTGAAGCACTCTGGATGATAGCCACGAAGGCACCTAGTGCATCCGTACCTTGCTTTCTTTGAGAGTCCCCGAAGTGAACAAAGGTAACACGTTAATTTCCCGTTTGAATGCTTTGTAGAGTTTTGTCAGCATGTGCGGGCTAGAATCGGAGCCCACAATGTCCCTGACATTCTCACGTGCTTGAGAGTCATGCCGTTTCAATCTCATTCTGCGGAGTTGCGGTTCGGTCAAAGTCTCGGCTACTCTGCGCTTGAAGTCTCTTAATGTAATTTGCTTGCATGCTGATGGTGCAATTTTCTTCAGTAATGAGAAGGCATTTATAAGCGACATATCCAATGCCCATGTAAAAATGCTCATTTCCAAGCGAGGCTCTTTGCGGCGTAAAGAGCATATTAGATTAGTGCTTCTGAGCTGGTCCACTCTATCAACCGCGTTCATGAATATATTATAGGCGGCAATAGTAGCAGGAACTTGAAGAGTTTTCCGATGCAACCTCTTCTTCCGTCAGCTCGGCGGAAATGTACGACCGCATCTTAGAGTGGAAGATCCCGCACACGTCGCACACATTTCTACGAGCCGATCTGATGCGAATAGGGCAGCAGGACTGCAGCAATTTTCGGAATGTAGGCGGGCGTGGCTCCCGAATCTCCAAGTTGTTCTCGCCCACGTAGTTGTGCATCTCCAAATACAGTTGATCCCATGTGAAATAGGCAGGTAGCAGCGTATAATGCTCATTGCTGTACTGCTTCCGAACGACGCCATCGATTGTTTTCTGCGTTCGTACTCAAACGGGGACAATGTCACCATGGTCACCGCAAATGGCCGAAACTAATTCGCTAGCCAACGAATGTCAATCTTGCTCGCATTTAAGTTCATGTGACCGCTGTGCTTCTTGACCGAGAAGACACCTGATTGTATTTGACGCCAATAGCGAGTGATTGTAGCTGTGGATACATTGTATACGTTGCACCATGATTCCCGACAAACTGTTCCCACCAGAGGTAGATAATAGGCAAGTGTTTGTCGGGCACCAGGACCCCGGCGACGGACAGCTGTGTCCATCTTCAGTAGCTAAAGACGTCAACACGCTTTGCTTCTTCTCCTGTGTTGTCATCTGCGGGACCGAACACAGAAAGTTTTGAAGATCAGCAGCCTTGCCAAGAAGACATTGTTCTTCGCAGCTGTCGGCCCTGATTAGGTTCGTCACTCGCTCGCGAAGTTCCTCGTCATTCAAAATGACGCTTTCACCCACTGCGAACTCTCCAGAGAGCCAGACTCCGAATCTGAGCCTGCTAATGCTTCCTCATCGTCCTTGTCACCGGCGGATCCTACGCTCGCTGCATCAGAGTCCGGATCCCACTCACTACGCGTCATTCTGTCGCTAGACGTTGCCTTCTCGTCTGACGGAGCCTGTGTGCTGTGTGCTGCGCTGTCGTTCGAGGGCGCATGGCTGCTAGGAGCTGGCGCTCCAGTAGGGACTGCAGCTCTGGTCGTAGATAATGTCGGGTTGGCGGGGCTAGAGCTCATCGTTTAGTTTCTTTACTCTGTTGATACACCTCGGTAAAATAGAGATTGCAGGAAAATCGATTTTGTGAAAAAATCATTTAAGTTTGAATTCAGATGACCAATCTTCAAAGCCGTTTTTCACGAAAACCTTAAATGGTTGCGTGCAGGAAAATCGATTTTGTGAAAAAATCATTTAAGTTTGAATTCAGATGACCAATCTTCAAAGCCGTTTTTCACGAAAACTTTAAATGGTTGCGAGGATCATCTCGTTTGACGCAGTCTCATTTTCGGACAGATGAAGTTAGAGTTAGAGTTGACTGTTTGGATGTGTTGAAGCTGCGATTGGTAAATATGGGGTTATCCTGGTAGTGGTACAGATAAACCTACCTTAGCTAATACAGCCCGTAGAACAACATTTGATTAAGCATAGCAAGTTGATCATGTTAAGGCGGTTGATGTTGTGCACATTCATGAAATTTATAGAAATATCTGATGGTACGCCAGACTTGTCCAAGGCCTCTACTGTGACCATTTTAGAGACTAATTTCCGATGAAAACCGCTTAGAATGGGCGGGAAAGTGATTTCATGTTTGTTTGTACCCTTATTATCACCAAAACCTGTGATTTTCACCTCATTTGACTGTTTTTTTCTATCATCACATTGTATCGAGTTTCAAGTTAGACAATAATATCAAGGCAGTATACAAAAGCAAGTCTACCAGTCCGGTGGAATCAAAACCTATCAGGTTCGACAGGATATCACGATATACGAGCTCATCTTAGACAGGTTCATCTGTACGAGTAGTAGTACGTACAGCCCTACAGGGATTAATTCGAGTGTATGTGCACACACCAATAGTTGGTATCGATTCAATACAAATTTCAAATGAGAAGGTCGTATTTTCCTGCCAATTTGTATAAACTTCACAGGTTCACTCCTCAGTAAAGGTTTAGCATGGGTATAAAATGATAGAAACTTGGTGTACGAATAAAATACAGCTCACTTCTTCAAAACCTTCTCGACGTAAATGCTGGGATTTGTGTTTTATTTAGAATACTTACCTTAATTCAGTTTTTTTCCTACACTATAGACGGCTAGGTGTTGTGCAAGAATACCACTATTAATAGTATATCTTAATAATTCTAAAGAGATGTGTAAATGTAGCTAGAGGGCGGTGAGCTATGTGTCAAAATGATAGGATCTGCAGACTGGCAGTCTAACTAACTAGAGCACGTAGCGTCGACAGGCAGCGCGGCATCATCCGTCTACCTTTCTCGCTTGCAGCTGCAGTGGTTTCAACGCCTAGATGCAGCATCAAGACGCTGAGCCTTCTGGACATGGTGATTTCAGCTCTCCCTCATCATGCGGTATTCTTCGCTAAGTGATAGGTCCGCTCGAATGTGCCGTTTGGGCCAGCCACCGCTGGCGTCGCCAGTGGTTGTCTCTATTAGCCCAGAACTTCCTTGAGCAGAGCGTAGATAAGTAAATAAGTTGAAGATAAGTAGCCGAGCAGAAGAGTAGATGTATCATGTAGATGGGTAGCGAAGAGAACCGCAGCAGCTCACTCACCGCCGCGGCGACGAAGTATAGTGCCCTCGGGCGGTGGTCGCCGCAGCAGGTGAGCTCGCTATAAAATTGCGGTTGTGAGCTTTTGAAAGAAACCATCTTTCCTATGATAGAAAATGACAACCTCGCTCAAATCGTATTGCCTTCTTAAACAGATTTACCCATTCTAGAGGTGTTGGAGTTTAGCTGGGATAACGTATTTTATAGTATATTATTCTTAAATAAGATCTAAAGTCGTTTAGAGATATGAATAATGTAAAATTCAAAAGCACTACCAGCCCCATTCTCTAATTGTTAGCGAGCCGGATTTCGCAGAATTTGATATAGCCAGTATAAAAAGTACAGTAAAAAGTGTATATAGTGTGTGTTCTCCATAAGTGTAGGTGTGCAAATACCATAGCCCGCTCGAGTGGCGTTAATGCAACGTTATTTGACTCTATTATAACGTCACGACAAACTTTTAGCGCAACGCTATCACGGTTAAACTGGTTTCTACTGATTTATCGGTGATCGAAATTTACAATAAGCCCAATTTTGCTAATTGATTTTCGCAACAATATGGGGCAATTGTTTCCAGGACACAGTAACGTTTTGAATTGCCCCCTAACCTTCTCTGACGACAGATCTCACAACCAACTTAAGGGTGATAAAGGCAGCTGCTGGGTCCAGTGCGACTGGCGAGCAAGTGCCCGGATCGTCGTCGGCACCGCGGCTTGGACAACTACTTGCTTGTTCGCGAGTTCAAGATATAGCAACGATTCAGGAGAAGTTAGTCGAGATGGAGGAGTACACGCGCAAGCTGGTGGCCGTTCAGGGCGAGCTTAAAAATCTACTGAACCAAGAAAACGAATGTGAGAGCGAGCTGTCCTCCATGATGATCTATGGCGCGTCTAAGGGCGACAAATACGTCCCCTCGTTGCCTGTACTGTTGGCCGAATGCTGCAAGATGGCACAAGGCAAATAAGCAGGCTAGTGTCAAGTTAACGTTACTTGTATAACGTTGCAAAAGGTTAACGTCGCTCAAATAAATGTTGTTGTTTCCTAGTCCATAGTATAGTGCACTTCTCTACAGAGATCACCAAGCGAGCAATAAGCATCTAGACGGACTCTTTGAGTCGGAATTTGTTGTAGAGAGACCTCGCGCAATGACCGACAGCGAACACAGAAAGATGCCCCCTAGGGACGTTCCAAAAGGTATTGAGAGAGATCAACGACGCCGAACTTATCGAATGCAGCCGCAGCGTGAGCAGTGCCCACAGATCCAAGCTCAAGAAGTCCAAGTTCACGTCCGTCCCGCTCAAGTTTCAGTGCTCAAAGTTCGGTCAATGTCATTGACTTGTCTCAAGAGGACGTTATTGATTTGACAAACGATGCGGACCAAGAATAGGATGACAACATTAAGAAAATAGGAGTTGAAGTTGAAGTGGCATTGAAATTTGTAACAGCCAATATCTTTCAATTAGTTCCAGATTTTCTTATTGCCTTTTGCGAAAGCACTGACCAGGTTTGCTGCGTGATCTGTATAAGACAATCGGCATCATCCTCAGCCACATCACTTTACTAACCTCTCTCGTTACAGCATCGGCCGTGATCCCACGTCCGCCATAGATAAAAGAGCACGTCATTGCCGCGACCACGACACCGCAGCTGTATCCGTCCGGCTGGGTGGGTGATATTTACCATTCAATGTCCACGTGGGTCGGAAATTGGTATTCTTCTTGGCGTGTCCTTTCACATTCCCACTGAGAAGGCCATTCACGTAGATATGGCAGCTACTAACTCGTCCATATTTTCTCCATATTGGATCTGTAAGATGCGGTACATAGCGGGTCGCACATGCACACCGTCATCGCACCATGGCGGTTCACCGCTACCACAATGAACGTCCAGTGTCGTCCCTCGATGTTGACGGGCGGAACGATGCATTTCATCGAGAAAAGTTTGATTGCGGTGGAAAAGGAAACTTCTCGCTGCCGACCACAATCGACGACAGTGCATGCACGCCTATCTGGTTGCATGTCATGACGTCCAAAGCGTAGATCAACACAACATCGTTCAGCCACGCACGATCCGCAACATACGCTACCAATTCCTCAAAGTAGATTTCTTCTTCCTAGCGTTTCTGTGGTAGAATTTAGTGTGCAGGCACAACGTATCAAATTCCGCATTGGTCTCAGAGACTAGATGCGCCAGCCTCTGTTTTGCTAAGGTGCTGTTTTGCTAGCTGAAACAGTCATATCTACGAAAATGTCAAAGGGTCGCCCTGTGATCTTCATCTAACCCTTATTCATCCATTCCATGTCTCGTTCCCAATCTTGATTTTGTAGAACATCGCCATCGTGCATACGCGCTGTCTACAGCAAAATAAAACACCGATTGTTAGTTGTACCTTCATTAGCGTTGCCTCAGCAACGATACTGTTGCTTTAGCAACGTTAAAAATCATAAGAATTATGCTAAACACACTATGTTACCTTCCAGCTGTAGTGTAGTCCAGACGCACAGCGTCTTGTTATTGTAGGAGCTAGGCGTCGACGTACGATCCACCGCCTCCGGCATCGTATGTATGACATTACTATCAATGAAGTCATCCAGTGCAACTTGCAAGGAGACTACCAAGTCGTCAGGAAATCCCGTAGTTATGGAACACGATGATGCAGTCTGCTGAGTCCTCTGTTGGATACGGCGGACTGGATTAAGGGAATTATGTGCAAGTAGTTCCCATTTCTGTATAGCATTGCAGAATCCAGCACTAGACAAACTTTGTATATGATTCAACAGTGGCTCAAAACCACTTTTCGCCATGATATACGTCTCCTCAGACGACAAAACTTCTTCCTCTACGCTGAAGAAGTACGTACTCCACTTTTCGAATGTTGCTTCCACAACTTCCAACTAGCGTAGTCTTTCCATGGGCTGGCCTAACGCAGATATCCACGCTGATGTGAGCGGCAGGAATAGCTTCACGTTCCGACTTCGTCTTCCTATTGCGCTTCCGTGGTCTCTTTTTTTCGGAATGGGAGTTGCGGGGGGCAGTTCTTCATCGCTGATCTTCTCTTCATTGGCCTTCCCGTCGTAGCTCCACTCTACTTCTCATCTTCGCAAGAGGCGGAAGGGGCTTCTGTCGACTTCGCGGGGCGAGTACAGACGGAGTTTTTTCGTCGACTGTGATGCGGTACCGGCTTCGTATTGGCTACACTTGCGTTTGGCATCAACTGCCGCAAACAACGTTAAAAACAGCAACGTTAAGGAAGAGCACCGTTAATGTAAGCAACGTTACCACACAACAAACAATACCTTTGATTTGAAGCCCAGCGTTTCCGTGCGCCTAGCCACCGTCATGGGCATTGGCTTGGCCACCCATTCCAGCGCCCGCGCGCGGAGTAGCACCGTGCTTACTGCCACCCACGTCCTGTACATGGTCTGGCAAATGTTCTACTGGATTGCATGCGGTAAGCAACGGTAAAATACACGTAAAGCGACATTAACATGAAGCGATGCTAGTATTGCAGCAACATTATCCCCTTTAACTCACCGTCGTCTCCCCCGGCGACTTTTGGTCCTTTCTCTTCTGGGCCGACGGAGGCATTCACACATCCCTTACTTGAAACGTCCGTGATTGCCGGATCGTCGATCATCGCCTCGCCGTGGTTGTTGTCATCACTCCTGTCGCCAGGCAACTCTCGCGTAAGTGGGCCTGTGTAAACAAACAATGTAATCATAACCACAACATTAATGACACAACGATAATCATAGGCATAGACGGACAAAAGCAGTTTTGCAACACGCACCCCCGTAACCTCGATCATCTTTGCCCTCCGACGCCCTCCGACAGTCGGGTCATCTCCGGCTCCGCACTCGCGGACTGCACCCTCACTTACATCCTCGTAGTCGCCACCTGCGTCGTTGCAAAAATCTGCCGCATTTTTTGCTGTGTTATCCACACAATGTAAAACAACGTTAATAAAGCAACATTAAGTCAAAGCAACGTTAGCGTTTCAGCAAACATTATTTAAAGCTACGATACGAACTTGCGTCTTTATGCGATGGGTGCGTTACTGGTTACAGTGGTGTCACGTCCCGTACGACCAGTGAGAGCACGCCCGCCATGTCCTTCGCTAGCGCCCACATCGTCTTTCGGAGACGCAGCTCTAGCGTAACAACGCAAATGGTTAGATTATGAAAGGAATTTCGATACACACGCAACACGCGCACCGTTGTCTCACGCGTCGACTGCGGCTTTGCCTTGATAAACTGGTGTCCTCCTCGTTAGCGGCATCGAAACTGTCGCTTGAGCGGCGCATATTATCTTATGCTGTAATTCATCCAGTGATAGCAAATAAACGTTTATCGAACCGATGCACAGCATTTGCCTGTTTGGGCTGGACTGGGCGGGGCCACAGCAAGCTGTCCGCCTTCTTGAGCGCCCCCTCCCGTATCCGCAGGCTGGTTCTTTCCGTCGTTGGCGCGCCTGGTGCTCCGCCGCGTGTCGTTTTCTCGCTTTCTTCCCGTTTCGAAAATGAGCAGTTCGTAGATCTCGTACTTAAGGACACATTTACTATAAGTATACCGATAGTTCACCGGTTTATTGCTTTTAGATGAAATTTGTTGTCGTTTTTGTCTGTGAATTGCACGATAAACCCAACGACGTTAACTCGGCTTAATACGACTTTGTGTTCATAAACGCTACGCCCATTAACGTTGCATGACCCACTTCGAGCCCACACTAATTATGCAAGCAGATCCACCCTTTTTTGTGGCATTCAGGTCGAGGAGAAGCAAGATGGCTATGTCCGCTGCAATACGTGCTCTATCTAAACCAGATGCACCTACTGCACAACGCGAGCTGATCCCATCACCTAAAAGACTCAAGCAGAACAATCTGGTCGATTTTTTCAGCCCTTTGCCAATAGCGGAAGAGCCAAACGCCCTCCAACAAGAGAGTACAGGGTCTGGCGTCGCAACCGAAGACATCGACATCGGGACAACTGCCTTGGAGGAAGCTGCGTGGAGAAGAACCGGTCAGACTTCTGCGGTTTTTTGAACAATCGTGTGTGATGAACACGTGCAAGTATGAGAAGAGGCAGGAGTATACCACCGCAATAGCGCACAACATCTACAACACAGCATGGTCAATTACGACAATCCTAGAGAGCATGTCGAGTAAACTGAAATGGGCGAGGGTTCCAGTATTGAACCAATGGGCAACCGAAATCACGAATGGGACAGAAGCTCACTTGATCCAGCTCTACATGTTTAACCCTGCGGTGTATCAACCTGGAGAGATCAAGCGCTTACTGGGAGTATGCCTACAACAAGAAGCAGCGGGTACGGGCAGGCGTTTGCGCGGAGGGACACCGGATGAATGGAATATCCTACAGGGTCTAGCAGAAGTATGCAGACGTCTAGCTGATTTTGTGAAAAGCGTATTTGATTCACAAGAGCGGATGCGACTCCACACCACCATCCAAGCCCTGGTTGGGGGAGAGCTGAAGCTGTCTCTGGCTGGTTAAAGCCAGGTGCCAGTCAGCCGCCAGCACAGCCAAGCGCTGAAAGAGGATATATTGCTATCAGCGGAGGGAATGACGGTCAACTTGTCGGAATTGCATAGCATGCTCAGCCAAACCAAGACAATCGGCTATCACTCTGTTCAAAAATCGATGCACTCTGTTTTTTTTTACAGATCGACAGCAGCCAAGTTTCAGTTAACGATGGCTCCCTTCCGACGAAGAGTATATCACTTAGCCAACATGCGCTGTCAACAGAGTGGGTCGGCCTGGCAGAATCAGTTGGGTGCCGATGGGATGTGACGGATGCCACGAGCAGAATATGAAATAGGTCTGTATAACGTAACGTAACCAAATTCCTGGACATTGGTCGGCTAACGGCTTACTTCATGTAACACACAAATGCAGATTTCGATCAGGAAGATTTGAATACTTGTACCCCTAACTCCAGAACTTCTACAGTGTGGAGACTAACGCTCAAGTTAGCTGGATATCCAGATTTTCTGCGAGGGGTTGTACGGATTATGTGGTTTGGTACGGGCATTATTCTTAAGCACCCAAACGTTGGAAGGCGGTTGCAGTGCTTAAAGTGCGGTAATCTAGGCCATACCATGGCACGATGTGGATTCTCATACACGCAGTTGATGGGGTCCGGAAATATCGTAGCCAAGGAACAGGCGGTCGCATACCTGGAATACCTAGCATGACCATTTGGGCGTATGGACGAAAAGCGGGAAGCAGCAGCTAAGCGCTTGCAGCTTCAACAGCAGTCGGAGCAAGTAGCCCAGGCGGCGGTAACCCCATCTGCATATCCGACCATGGGCGATCAATGCCAGTAAAGGACACGAAGAAGACCACAACAGCAACCAGAAGAGTGGAAAGTGCTAGTCAACCGAGTATGTCGGTCCTCACTGTGAACCAAGAGGAGATCCCGAAGCCGCGTCCGCGGAGGGAGTACGTGAAGGTGCCGCTGAAAGGGGGCCGCACGCTATTTGCACATAAAGCTGCATTGGAGGAACGACCAGCGAGTACCAAATCCAGGTATGAGGTACTTAGTGACGACTCTGATCGGAAGCAGAGGAATCTGCAGATGAGACCACCGGTGCGCCCACGGAAATCGGAACAAGAACCCAGGGCCGATCATCGAGATATCGTCCGGGTTGTCTCAGGAAATAGTTTAAAAAAACGCGGAGCCATCTAGAGCAGCCAAAGGCAACCTACATATAGTGAAGGGGAATCCGCCAAAACTTCCAGCTGTACCATCCCATATGGCGCTCAAGCTACGAGAACGAGCGGCACTAGACGAAACCCTGCTGAAAGAACAAACATGCAAGGGTCAACGACTCCCAGTGTTAGCAAGGACCGGGGAATTTCCGGAGGCCTTCCAAACCTCAACGAAAAGGCTGGGATTACAAGAGGTAACGACTCCGGCCACGGCAATTGCTTAGCAATGGCTTTAGTGCAAGCTCTAGCGGACCATGACTTAGCCGCCTACGATAACACGTTAGTGGAGACTACAGCAAGTCTAAAACGCGGAATCAAGTACACAGGGCAAAAGCACGTATGTGGCCAATTCGACAACTACGTCAGATCGACAACGCTCGTAAATCTGAAGAGTGGCTGGATGGGAATGACGGCACCCGACTCGAAATGGCAATTCAGATGGTATCTTGAGCAATATGCAAACAGCCCATCGGACAGAGACTCGTTGGTACCGAGTCAAGATTGGGCATGTAGCGAAGTGGTATCGATGGCGACGAATTTCTTAAAGTGAAAAATCTACGTGCTGACGAAGGACAGTAAGGACGAAGCCAATTGACAGTGCGTTATGTACAGACCGAGCTCGATGACCAAATTCAACAAGGTGATTGAAACCGGAGAACAAGTTGTGTTGACGCGTCAGGAGTGTATGGACAACATCCTCAGAGCCAAGACTGGTAAGGGAAGGAAGAAACCGCTGGTATTACGCTATTGGGGGCGTCACTAGTCAGCGTACGTGCATACGCGGAAGGCAAGTACAGGGGCGCCGCAAAAATGTAACCAGCGGGAGGAACGTGATGGGATATGTGTACTGGATGCAAGTCACCAATCCGACTTGAGGAAAGAAGGAGAGTCGGAGGCGGATACATCGCAAGAGCCATTGAATCCGACAGAATGGGATGGAAACTTGGTGAAGATATACCGGCGGCTCCTAGGGGTGACAATACCGCATCGCCTCAAGCAGCAAATACAGCACATACTCACAGTAGCCCAGCCGGAAAGATACAGCAAGTTTCTTGCATTCCTTACCCATACAGTGGCGGATCATTCTCCAGCAGAACAGAAGTTCCTACTAGATACGGACATGACAACCCCGATGATATCGAGGTACGTCAACTTTAGCAGAAGTACGAGATACCCTGGACGGTGCTAGGCAGTAGCAAACATACGTACAATCTAACCGAGACTTGAGCCAGGATGTTGGTAAGGATGTAGAAAGCAAACTAAGTGAATTGGAGGTGGATATGGATGAGGAAGCTTATGAACCATCTTCCCAGAAAGATAGAGAAGACGCAGTCATACCGATGACACGAAGTCACCGCAGAGGAGCACCCATGAGAGCACGCGAGGCGACGCCCGAGGACCCGTACCAGCAAGGTGAAACAGCCAGCAACAGGCATGCAGTCAAGAAAGGTGAACATGACAATATGCTCGCACTCGTCCTGCAACCTGAGCAGATGGAGGATGATAAATGGCACAGACACAGGCAGGCCCTAGCAGCCGAATGGCCAGGAAAAAGCAAAGGTCCATTTTCCGGCATACTCAGTGGAAACACCGCATGGAAAAAGATAGCCCAGTTAGAACCAATAAGACTAATCAGCCTTGTCCAAATGTTTCCATTCGGCCCTGAGGTTATGCAGTCGATAAGTGACGAGGGATTGATTACGTGGACAGCATCATGGCGTCGGGATTGCATGCATGTCGGTTTGGTGGCACACCTAAGCTGAACAAAGGACACCTGAACCAGGGATTGGATCGATAGCTGGACGACGAGGACAGCGACGCAAACAGTACCGTCGATGTTGACTCCCCTAATAGACAACTGAGATGACTGGCAGAAACTACGCGATCGGCGCTATGGAAGTGATAATCTCCTCAGGCAGTGTGATATCCGAAATAGGGTGCAGTTAGCGGAACACATCATGTGTGCAGCACTATTCGAAAATGAAACTCGGGTGTTGATAGGAAAAGAGGATGAGGTGGAGAATGGCGTAACGACTAAAGTGCGAAGGCATCTTCTCGCGCTACAAATGCTGGACACCTATCATGAAGCGTATTACAGTGAGGAGAAACGAATTAATTGGTTTGCGGTGGCAAGATTGTTTGCGGGACCGTTCGACCCTGCAGAGGTGCCTGCTTTGCTCCAGTACTAAGGGCTACTCTCAGGGGATTGCCAATGATGAGAATGGCCAGACATGAAACGGACAAACGCTTATGGAAGGCACTACCACCTACGCAACACAGGCACTTGCGGCAAAGAGATTAAGAAAAGAAGATAACAAGGTGACAGTCTCAAGGTATGGATAGAGACCCACAATTTGAGAGGATTCAAGGAGAAGGATAGATTGAAGTGGATGGAAGCGTGGAGGCGAGTTCCGGCTGCATACAGACCAATGACACGGTGTGTGCAGGAGACGCATGTTCACACGGTAGTGAAGGCGGGGAAACTGGAACAGCAGTGGAGAAGGATGTGGGGGAAGCAAAACTCCAAGGATTTCGGCACTATGACCTTTCGGAGTGTAGCAGCGGATAAAACCGGCGGGGTAGGAATATTACTGGATCCAACAATAGTGGGGAGAGTGGAGATATGAAGACCGGACTTGTGGATCAAACGGGTAATAGGGGTGATTGCAGATGGAGTCTTGGTAGCAAACATTTATGCACCAAATGATCATAATGAAAGCTAACAAGTGTTGATGACGATGAGTACATGTCCTTGGTCGAAATTGGATACTATAATCGTCGAGTACTTCAACAGCGTGCAGTGTCCGCACTTGGGGTGGGGGTGGGGTGGGGTGTTCCTGTAGACCTGAGAGTGCTGCACTGCAGCAATTGCTGCGTCAGCTGGAGTTAGAAGATGCTCATATTTTAGCACCACACTCAAAAGATGAGACCGCACCTGGACCAACATAATTCTACAAGTTTTGGAATCATCGAACGGCCAGCCAGATTGATAGGATATACGTGCCTAGCACCTGGACATACAGTCTCGTGCAAACTTATAGACGCCCACTGATGTTAATACTGAACAACTAAAGTCGTTTTCAATCAAAAGGAAGTACTCAATGTCTTATCAAAACGCAGAAAAACTAATAGACGACAGCAAATTGCAAATAGCTAGATGAATTTTGAGTTAAGCGAATAACACACTTATGCAGCTGGTGCAAAACTATAGACGCACTAAACATTTTGGCACGTAGTAGTCGATCGGGGCTCCGCGGCGTAAGACAACCTGTACAACCCGAGTTGGCATACTCTTCACCAGCGTCTGGATGTAGTCTTCCGAGATTTCATCTTAACATTTCACGATACTTAGCTTTAGCTCGGCTGACGTATCATATTGACACCCTCCAGCATAAACTCGACGAGCTAGAATCCCCCAAACGTTCTCAATGATGTTCAAATCGGTGCTTTTAGCCGGCCATGTCATCGTAGAGACACTGGCATCCCGTAGGAACTCCTTGGTACGACGCGCAGAGTGAATAGACGCGTTATCATGCTGGAATATTGGTCGAGAAACCTGGTGGTCTGTGCGGAGGTCTTCCAAGTAGGGGAGCAGATTCTCACGCAGCGTCTTAACGTAATCGATAGAGCTTTGACGGCCCTCTAGAATTACCAGCTTCGTTTTGCCGTGCCAGCTAACACCAGCCCAAATCATGACGCTTCCTCCACCGCCCACCCGCTTCGAGAACAATTCAGGGTCTTGTCGAACATCATGCCAGTAGTAGCGATAACCGTCAGGGCCATCTAAATTGATATTTTTTCATCAGTAAACACAACACATCGCCAATACATGCTCTTACCAATTTTGGTTTCAGCAAATGCATGGCGAGCTTTTTGTGGTGCTTCTTGATGGCCGGAGCAGGTTTTTGCTTAGCAAACTTCGCAAACTTGGACACCTTCAGCACTCTCAGCACGGTAGAATACTTGACAACGCTCCCCAAGTCGAATGGGATCTCTCGCGATGATCTATTCTTGTAAATAGCAAGCCGAAAGATGCGCCGAGCATCCCGAAATGAAACTTTGAGCCTTCTGCCTCGCTTTTTAGGGGGGGGGGGGCTTATGCTCTCCCGTTGCTTCAGAAAGGTTCCGATGGCCTTCTCGCTGCGTCCAATCTTTCCAGCGATCGCTCTGTTGCTCAGCTTGCAGTCTCGGTAAGCCAGATCCTTACCCTTCTCTTCCTGTGTGAGCAGCGTGCCTTTTGGCATATTTTGACGAAGTGCAAGTGCGTGAAATGGCGCCAAAACGTGAAGGATGTGAAGGGGAAATTATACTTAAAAATAGCAAAAATACGTCTATCAGTTTGGGGAAAACCTAAAAATAGTCGGGTGCGTCTATAAATTTGCACCAGGTGATCTATGAGCTTTTGGCAACTACACATTACCTAACTGGGTGTATGCTCTGGTGCCTCCTGGCTCAGCAGAAGTGGTTTAGAGGAGATTAGCAGCCCGCTCGTTAGGAGCGAAAAGCTAGTGCCTTGCTGGTTTGAGTGCTTATCCTTGGTGCGTCAGTAATTTTGCACCAGATTGTACAAGGTACAGCGAGTTGAGGTCAAGGTACCACCAATGCAATCGGATCACCAGACAGTCCGAATGTATTTATCGAACCCGAAGAGTACAACGCGTCCAAGCAACACACATCGAACAGTGTTGTACCCGATTCAGGAGCACACCCGGAAATAGTTAAGAAGGAATTGGTGAACGAACTCATTAAGCACGGAGTGGAGCGAGTGGAGTCGTCAGCGGCTGGAGAGAGCACCGGATACCGTCAGATGGCAGTTTATGCGAATTTCGAATTGGGAGAAAGATCAATCGGTCAGTGAGAAAATACAAATTAACGGTAAGGGGTTTAAACGGAACATGACGACCGCTGATAAATTTGCATCTGAGTGGATACCGATCCTGGGCAAATCACACAGTGAGGTCGAGACAGACAATCTGGACCAGGAGTTTGATTCGTTCGACAAAATACCAGTAGATAGACGGCTGACAGAAGTAGGCAATACCAAGATTATGTCGCCAATTACACTGGACGAGGGTGTACAGGCTATACAGGGGCTAAACAGACAGGGCCTGACGGACTCAACAACGATTTCTTCATTAATGCACAGGCCACGATGGCGCCAGCTCTGGTACCAATAGGTAATGAGCTTTTGAAGGCAGGGACCCCCCCCTTCCTCCTATTTGTAAAGTTTGATCATTCCACTCTGAAAATAGGGAGATTTAGTAAATGCAATGGACTACAGGCCACTTTTCTTACTTCAGACCGGGTATAAAGTTTTCGCAAAGGTCTTGGCAAGACGAGTGCAGAAAGTTCTTGGTAAAGCAACTAGAGTGTCCCAGTAGGGTTTCGTCCACGGACACCAAATGTTCAAGACAGGTATGATGATGATGGCTATCTTGGCCACAGCGCGGGGAGAGTCGGAATTAGCGGCGGAATGTAGTCGAGTTAACCTACCGCTAGATTTTAGGAAAGCTTACGATACTGTGGCGCGGGATTTCCAATTTCTCCGACTCACGAAATTTAGCTTTTCGAAGGAGTTTGTAGATATGCTAAGGTAGATACATCAGGATACTTATGCTCGGTTTCTCGTCAACGGGGAGCTGTCGAACCAACAGCGGTGCTGTCAAGGATTAGCCAGGGATGCCCACGGGAGCTTCGGCACTTTCTCGGTGTTTGTGGACGACTCAACAGTCTTTCTGCAGGAAGCGAGGCAATTACCTCTCGTAACGGAAATAGTAGAGCGATTTGGGAAACTGTCAGGGCTTACTGTACAGCCAACCCATAGTAAAGTAATCACCCTAATATGACCATAGAAATGCAGGCGTATTGTGGAATACCTTTATTGCAACAAGGTGACACAGCACGGAACTCGGGGTGTGAGTTCGGCACACACAACTTAGCGGAGCAAAATTGGGCGACTACAATAAGAAAACTCAAGAGAAGGTTGGCAACGGCAACAAGTGTGGAAATGAGAGTCATGATACTAAATCTCATTATGATGCCTGCGATGCTGTTCACAGCGGCGGTATTTGATTTACCGAAATGGGCAGAAGACGAGTTACGAAAATTGCAAAAACAGCTTTATGGCGACATGCAAGCAGCACACATCCAAGCAGGCACAAACTAAACCTGGGGCTCTTATTCTCCCTGAAAGGTGCGGGTGGAGTGGGATTGACCTCTACAGTAATAGCAGTGAATACACAACGAATTAAGCATGCTAAACAATGGCTCACAAAGAGACAAGATAAAGCTTTTGGACGTGGAGAGATTGGGCATTAACAGGGCGTGGTCTCTCCCCAAGTTTCCCAGAAACTTCAAAAGGAAAGGAAATTCCCAGGAGCAAGAATGAAGGTGCTTATCGGTGAATGGATCGGTCCAGACCAAGAGCAGGCTGCACAGGTCCGAGAGCGAGTACACACTAAGAACCGCTGCAACAACAGACGATAGTCTGGTGGAATTGCGATCGGCTCGAAGTAAGGCTATATGAGATAATACCTAAGAAGCAGTCGACAGAAACGGGAGAAGATAGAAGAACAGCGTCGCTAACATTTTTACGGCCACCAACGTGGGTGGGAGGTTTTGAATCACTTGACAGATAGAGCTATCCTGTATTTCAAAGTACAATAAGTTGGGGGAATACTGAACTTGACTTGGAATGAATGTTGTGTACAAGCCCCAACCTTGGGACAGGTTAGAGTAGACAAAGTGAGGTAGAAAAAAGGCTAACGATCAGCACGAAATATACGAAGGAGTTAAATCGTGCTAAAGAGCTGCTGTATGATGCAATGACTGATGAAATCATAATATCTGTGAAACATGAACGAACCCTTTTTCGAATTTTGAACCGGTTAAAACAAATACATGTTGGCAATACTTACATCAAGCGTGCAGAGGAGCTAACTAAACTACGGCGTCTTCGGCCCGGCCAGAGTGCCAATGTTGCAGATCATCTAAGCGAAGCCCGCTAGATATTGGATCGAGTCGCATTGCTGGGCAAGCCACTCGATGACTACGTCAAACCCGCTTTGCTCATTGGATCGTTGTCAACAGAGTATGATAATGTTGTTGAAAACTTCTTAGCGAGTCATATACCATGGGATATCAATGAGCCCCAAAACTTCGAACAATTAGAGCATGCTCTGGAGATTGCTTAAGATCGGTGTCAAGACCGGAAACTTGAGCAAGAAACTGAAGAGAAGGCGTTCTTCAGTGGGTCAGGCCGAGGTCGAGGTTCAGCTCGTGGTCGCGGTTAAAGACACGGTTATGGTCGCGGAAGAGGACGAGGTGCCCCCATTGAACGCGGATGTAATTTCAGGGGTGGACCTGGATTCGGACGTGGAAGAGGCTGAAGTGGAGCTCGAAATTTCGGGCAAAATGTTCAGCTGAATGAGGATCAGATACGTACAAAAAAATTAGTGAAGGGTGCTACCATTGTGGTGAACAAAGTCATCGTGTAGGTGACTGTCCACATTATGGAAAACGCCCGCCGAGTGATCAAATCATCTCCAACGAGCTCGCCCAGAAACGACCTAAACAGAAAAAATTCGCACGAAAGGCGACCTAACGAAAAATCAGTGTGCTATGGTGTTGAGAGTGATGATAGTGCCTACGTCGTTTCAGCCCTGGTGAATATCGGAAAGGAAGTTGTGGAGCTCACGCATAACTTTTGGTACTTGGATTCTGGTGCAACGAGTCACATGATGAGAAAGAAAAGTGATTTCGTAGCATTTACTCCTGTGAGTTCTTTTGTTCAAGTGGGTGGCAGTAATTGGCTTGCTGATGCTGGTAATGAAGATGTTCAACTCAATTTGATCGCTGATAGCACTACTACTACGCGATGTGCGCTATACCCCTGAATTTCAATGCAGTTTGTTTTCAACTCGAAAGCAAATATCACAAGAGCTGATGCCACACGAACCTGTACGCGTTCATTTTGATGAGGAAGTAACAGCTGCTGTGATGTTCGAGTCGGGTGATGCTACTGCGTTTGCCGATGAAACCAGCCTGGATCGGTTGCATCTTCATCCAAAAGCAGCTGCTTCAGTGTTGTTAGCGAAAGCCTTCCAGCAGAATCTACCGAGCATTCAGCAGTGGGATTTTTGATTGGGTCACCCAGGCCGGAAGCAACGCTTTGCTTCGACATGCACTGTGGCCCTTAGCTCAGGTGGATCTGCGAATATCAGATGATTTTCAGTGGAATTCGTGTGTTTAAAGGCAAGATGAAGAGAAGGAGTTTTCGAGTGAAGCAAGGTTATCCAACCCGTGAGTGGTTAGTGGGTGAACGCGCATATCTCGGTGTCTGAAGTCCCTATGCTATTCCATTTTTCTCCGGTAAAATGTATTTTGCCGTCTTCGTTGATGAAGGTAGCCTCTTTACAACACTTTATCTTCTAGAGCATCGTAGTGATATTTACGAGAGATTGCTGCGTTACTACGGGCAAGTAAAGACTCAGCTGAATATTCGGATGAAGGAGCTACACAGTGATAATGCGGCCGAATTCACTAAGCTCGAAAATACTTGCACAAAGATATCCGGGATGGAATACATAACAGAACGGAATAGCAAAATGTATGATCAGAACGTAAAGGAGCATATGCTTTGCATGCTTAATCATTTTTCACTACCACAAGAGTATGGGCGGAAGCAGCTATGAGCTTATAATGTCAATATCGCCCCTACTTCAACCGGAGACATGATGATTCCTTACGCAATATGGTATCGGCAGATGTCTGCGTACCCAAAACGGCGAGTATTTCGTTGTGCGGTTCTAGCCTACATTGACAAAGTGGAAAAACGAAAAATGGATGTGAAGCCTCGTGAGGCGATCTTTGCGGGTTATGCTCGGGACACAAAGGGCTACCGTCTTCTTGATAGCCGAGCAGAAAAAAGGTTTTACAGCCATACATCTAAAGGCCGGCCGTCTTCCACAACGACAGCAGTCGAATCAAAAGTTCATACCCCAAGTGTCTCTGCCCAAGTGCCAACTTCAGAATATCTTGATGTTGACAATACTCTGCTCGAGAAGCTTCCGTCTATGATGGACAAAGTGCATGAAAGGGAAGAAGCTCTGAGTGGGAGTCAACCGGGTGGGCCCAAGACCTCGATAAGTAATGGCCGAGCAAGTGGGGGGCTTAGTACAGGAGAAGTTGCTCGGTCAGTGGGGCTATTAAAGATGATCGAGATGGCTCTGCTGATGATGAAATAGAGTAGGAGCAAAAGCAATGGGGTCGAGCCACAAATGGCACCCCAGGAGAGAAAAACAGCAAGCGAGATGGAACCAAAGTCGTGGCTTGCAAGATCTACATTGTGATAAGAAGTGTGCGAGCTTATGCAAGGATCCTTTGTCAAAGCCTGGTGCAGAGGAGGCACCAAAGACCTACAGTGGCCCAACAATTCCTGTTGCTGTGCGTGTATGCAGGAGACCCGACAAAATTGGAAAACGGGTGTCTAATTGAGGTGCATGCACCTAACGCGGACAATGCAGAAAGCGCAGCCGGAAGCACTAAATTGGCAGAAGTTGGCACTGAGGCCATATAGATTGATAACAACTCAGCATCAACATCGCATGAGAGCGTCGCTACTGGGAAAAAGGGAAAACGGAGCGGTCGTACATCCAAACCGCCACGATGGTTTGAGGATTTTATCCTGCTGGCCTATGTAGCAACAAACCCCAAGCCAAGTAAGATGTCAAACCTCACTGAGTGGGAGAAAGCTCGCGAGGAGCTTCAATATGCCATGGCTAAGGAGAAGGTCTCGGTATGGTGGGATGATTATTGTTGCTTGTCATTAACTATGGTGATTGAACCAGCTAGTCTCTTCGATGCGACAAAGGAAAAAATGCCGAACGGTGGATTAAGGCAGGTGATATTGAGTATACAGCCCTTGTGAAGAATACGATCTGGGAGCTTGATCCACACAAGCAAAACATGAAAGTGCTGAGTAATCGCTGGATAGTCTGAATCAAGTATCTAGCAAACGGAGAAGTCGAACGTTTCAAGGCCCGCCTTGTGATAAAAGGCTCCATGCAAGAGTATGGAGTAGATTATCTTGAGATTTACTCTCAACTTGCTCGGCTTAAAACTTTGCGTACACTACTCGCCCTGGCAGCTGTGTGGGTCTATCAGATGGATGTAATGGCAGCATTCTTGAATGGTGAGATCGACGTTGAGGTCTATATGGAACAACCAGAGGGATACATTGTAAAAGGCAAATAGGACTGGGTCTGTCGTCTGCGAGATAGTTTGTACGGGCCCCACGAATCTGGGTTGAGTGATTGAAGTTGCATCTGAAGGAAACTGGCTTCACACTGTTGAATTGTGAACCGTGTGTTGCCCGGTAGTAAAGGAGGAGCTCATCTTCACTACAATCTATGTTGATGACTTAATTCTGTTTGCACCAACAGTGAACCATCTGTGAGATGAAGAGAAGGCTGTCTTCCCGTTTTGACATGAAATATCTTGATGAAATTCACGTTATTCTTGGCTGGGAAATATCTCGAAATTGACATGAAAGGACAATTTTCATCAGTCAGAACAAGTATGCCGAGTCTGTATTGCAGAGTTTCCATATATATGAACTCGTGTAATGGGTGCAAAATGTCAAGTGAAGTGAACATAAACTGACCAAAACTATGTGTTCAAAAGAGGCTGAAGAAAGAGAGCTAATGCAGTCGAAACCGTATCGCGCTGCTGTGGGAAGTCTCATGTATTCGATGCTGGGTACGAGATCCGATCTGGCATACGTAGTACGGAAATGCAATCGGTTTCTCGAAAGTGTTCGAGAAACCGAGTTTTATGCATTGGATTGCAGCTAAACGGGCTCTATGATATATGAGAGAGACCACCGATTGGGGAGCTAGACTCGGTGGATTGGAGTGGAGTGATCATAACCTCAACGACCGCCTCAGAGCGTACGAAGACGCTGATTTGGCGAATCGACTGGATGATCGTAAATCCGTGGGGGGGGATATCTTACTCTATTTTGCGGAAGTGCTATCTCGTGGTGCAGCCAAACCGAGAAGACAGTCGCACTGCATACTACGGAAGCTGAATACATGGCATAAAGCTTGTCGGTACAAGAAGTTGCACACTTGCGGCAGATGAGGATGGAGTTACAAGTTCAGCAACGGCAGCCGTCACTAGTTTGTGTGGATAATGAGAGCGCCAGGAATTTAGCCGACAACTCCATCTATCATTCACAACCCAAATATATTGATGTACGGCACCATTTCATTCGAGAGCGAGAGGAGCTTAAGGAGATTGAAGTACTTTGAGCGCCAGGATGCGGAAATGTGGCTGATGCATTTACTAAGCCGTTGCCACGAAAAACATTTGACAAAGACAGAGCCACCATGGGGTTGCTGTCGAAGGAGGCGTTTGAGCAGCGCCACGGTAAAGATCGGTAGGTGGGGCTGTTGGGGAATACTGAACTTGACTTGGCGCAGGAATGAATGTTGTGTGCAAGACCCAACTTTAAGACAGGTGGTGTAAGACTACGTGAGGTAGAAAGAAAGCCAACGATCAGTACGAAATATACAAAGGACCTCACTAGTGCTCGTTGCAGTCTAAGAGCTCGGTGACTGCGTGGTCTTCCTTACATCGTGCGGCCCTTCTCAATAGACTTAGCTGTGACAAGAGTACCGAGCGGGTGGTACACATGCAATACCAGACAGATACTGGTGCCGACAAGTGCGTAGTTATGTGTGAACAGCCCGTAGTTAGCTTCATGGGTTTTGGTGGACGTCTATCAGAGTTATGAGCTCAAAATATAAAAAATGAGTTGGTAAGCTGGTCGACTTACTGTGATAACATAGGATTGATGTTGCAGGTGGTACAGTGCTTTGATAAAAACACTAAGCTCTAGTGTTAGAAACAAGAATATACACTTCTTTTCTCTCTGTATTATGGCTGTTTGTACGTATATATAATGCTTCTTTTTGAATTACAGCTTGTACATGCATGCGGCAGATGCTGCGTCGGTATTACATACTCGCTATCCATGCAGCCTTCGAAGTTCATAGTGCTTAGATTTTGTCAATTTCAGAGTTGCTTCGGGCAAAGCCCCACTTTGTTTACTATGACGAGTAAAGCTAAAAATATCCGCTCTGGTGGTGGTGGTGTGCGGGGGGGGGGGGGGCTAATTTGCTTTTATGATGCGTGCTTTTGAGGCAATTTTTTTTTCTTTTTCAAAAGTGGTAATTTGCAGTGTCTTCTGAAGTTTATCTCAGAGCTAAGGAAAAAGATCAGACAGATAGGGTACATGTATGACTTTCCATTAACCTGGTAATTTATTGGTTGAGGATCTAATCAAAACAAAATGATTATAAACAATCATAAGTGATCTTAGAAAAGCCTGATAAACTTTTAAATTGCGTAGTGCGAACCGTCCACCTCAGCTAAGTACGGTAATTTATAAAATATATTGCCGTACTTAGCTGAGGTGGACGGTTGGTGCTCTGATGTTGCGCGAATGGAGGAGGCCATACTTCAATAAAAATAGTTTTATTTGGAGCTTATTATTGGGCATCAAACAGAGGTGCGACTGCCGCCGTCCTGATGAAGGCTGCAGCCTCCGACCCGACCCCACAGTAGGGTAGACCTTCAGCAGATAGCAGTATATTACCTTCACGGCTTGATCGTGCAAAGTTAGAAACAACTTTTATCAAAAAAAAATACACGTGTATTAATGGTATGAAAAATAGAGAAACGTCAACTGGTCCTAGCGAGACCAAGGCGATACTTCATCTGCCGTGTGAATCCAACAACAGGAAGCTTAATCGACAGGTTTTGTTCATAACCTGTCGTCGTTAGTGGGCAACCGCTCAGCTCTAACCAATCGAAAAAAATGAAATAGCGGAGCCATTTTCTGTATACGGTAGGCATGAATTGCATGAATTTCCGAGGAAACTGCGTACCCAGCTGCAACCAAGAACAATAAGCAATTGTGGTATGGACCTGTGAAAGCCGTATATGGTAAGGCCAGTCGTTCTTGAGAAAGCAAAATGAATTCTGTGGAGTATGAGCGCCTGCTACCTTGCTGTCATCCTGCTTACCGTTCTTGCGTGTGTCTGCGTCCTCTTTGCAGCCTCGTCGCCAGCCAACACGTCCTCTCCATTGACCCCATGAAATGTGTATGCATGGCTCCCACAGCACAAAGATATGCAGACTACACGTTTAGCAGCCGATCGCGCACCGACACTCGTCCTCACAGTTTCGTCGCCCCCATCGAGTCGTCGAAATACCGCGTATCCACACACGCGCTCACCGCTCACGTGTCGCTGCGTGTCACCTCACTCATACGCTACGTGTTCCTTCACCTGGAAAAGACAGCGAGAGGGGTAGGAAGATTGGCGTTTGCCATCTCGCCAATCTTCTCCTTCATCCCACTGTCTTCTCCACCATCCCTCTCAAAGTGTTTTTTTCTTCTTCACCCGGAGTATTGATATCAGTATACTTTGGACTTCAAGGCCGACAACTACACCAGGACCAAGCTTTGGTGAACGTGCAAGAGATCAAGCGAAACGTCACGCAAAATGCCGGCGTACCGGGTCAATGCTGACGGGGACGTGGAAATGTTCGTCCCACAGCCGGTGTGTGAGTTCGTAAGCGCGCCTGCGTTGACTGCCTGAGATCAGCAGTAGCTCGTAAACTGGAAGCACGAGCGAGATAGTTACGTTGAGAAGATTCAACAGAAATGCAGGATGTCTAGTTAACTGTTCGACCCAGCCGTGATGCGGGTCCGTGACACGGTGATGCCCCGTACATCAAAGCATCTGACTCGGTACGTACTCCGGAAACTGGTCGAGGACATCATCTATGCTGATATGATGGCGAAAATCCGTGAGTGAACATGCACACTGCAGAATGGTCGTATCCCAGACGCGCAAGCCTTTTTAAGGCTAAGCACCGAGAAATATCATAATCACAGTAAAATTTCTGACAAACACAGTAAGATGCATTCCAGCACACGTACAAGGGACAAGCGCAAATGGCTGCAATCTGCGGCCTCAGAACGCGGTCCAGGCGAGCGTTCCAAGAACTCTATGTGTGGTCAGTGGCCGACCGCACCAGACCCGAAGCACTGTGAAGGCTGTGAGGCTGCTGGCGCTGGCGGCGTGGCTGCCATCACTGGAACTACTTCAAGGCTGCTGGCGCCGGCACTGCTGCTGCTACTGGAGACACTGTGTGCTACTAGAGCTGAAGCCGTGGCCCATGATGCAAAGAAGACTACTGTTACTGATGCACTGTAAGGCTGCTAGAACTGGCGGCGTGGCCGCCGCCACTGGAGTCACTTTGAAGCTGCTAGCACTGGAGTCATTGCTGCTACTACTGAACACACTGGTCATTAAGGACACAATTGGTTAGCGCTGAGTACGTGGCTGCCACCACAGCCACCCACATCGATGAAGCTCCTGGTGCTGGCGTCAAGCTGTTGCTGCTCGTACAGAATAACTCCACGGTGAATCACGCGGTACGGATGGTTTGGTTGTCAATGTTATCACAAAATCTGCTGCCGCTTCGAACGCTATGACCTGTAGTCGAGTGCTATGCAGAAAGAATATCGCTGGAAACCGATTGTGTATTAAGTGCAGTGCTTACTCGCGCTGCAATGTATGACCCGCATGCCTAGGACGTCCTACTTGCTGTGCAACTGGATGGTGGTCATCGTCGTCCAAACCACGCTTTCTACTACGATTTACCATCAGACGTTCGCCGTCCCCGTCGAACAAAACTGCGTCGCTGTATGGCAAACTGACGCTGCACGCAGTCTCGCATCTTTAGGTGGTAATGCCAGGGACAGCACAGTGTCTCCATGGTTGGGAGGTTAGGCTGGATGGGGCTTCGGTGTTTGGAGGGGAATGGCGAAGTGAGTGGTGGCGGGCAGAGGTTTATTATTGTGCACCTTATGCTGTTTCTTGTGAAATTACTTAGAGCTCTGTGATTTCTCAATGTGTGTTGTGATTTCTCTTGTTTTATGGTGCTCTCCATATGTTTTGTCAGAGATGGATATCGCTGCAAGTGTGCTACAGGTTTTTGTGGATTTCGACCAACTAATCGAATACCGCTGTTTTGAGAGCATGCTGCTTGGAATCGGATTGCGTAGTGATGGCGATTCTCGCGACCAGATGAACAACGGTGCAAGCTCCTCATAGCTAGCCTGGTTCCCCATAATGTGCAAGATGTAGGTTGAACGACTAGTAACCTTACAGCATAAGGATGTTACGATTGATGACATCGTATTGTGGGGCCTGATACTGCAACAGGCAACCGCACAGCAGCATTTTTACTTGATGCAATTGGAAGAGAAGCCTCGCCAGCATCTTCTACGAAGAAGAACACCGAGCCAAAGGTGAAGGCTCGAGCTAGCGACATTGGTGGCAAAACAGCTGCGAAGAAGAGTGACCCACGTGATGACAGTTGGATTTACAAGGGTCCGCACTTCGCGCTACAGTGCCCGACCGCTACCGAAGGGCAGAAGGCCGAAGCCAAAAGGCGGCTAGAGGATGCTCGAGCACGAAAGGTGAAAAAGTGTCGTATATCAAAGTCACCGAGGCAGCGCCGCGTTGTAATTAACGAAGTATTGGAGCTTCCATTCCGTTCCGATAGCGATGCTGATTGCTGTTTCTTGCTGGAGAAATTTCTGCGAGAGTTGGAGTCAGTTGATGCAAGTGCTGGAGTGGTTGACTTAGACGAATCGGTGGTAGTGGAGATTGCGCCGGCTTCCAGTGTTATGTCCCATCGAAAGTCCTCCTTGGCCCGGCGGCCGTATTGATTACTATAAGTACAGATGTACGGTGGACTTGTTGCTCGGCATCATGTTCACGTTCGTGGAATGAATTGTTTGGTTCTACCAGGAGCCGAGGAGGAATTCCTTTTTGGCGGTGGCTTGTTGAAGCCCTTTGGATGATGTCGACAGCATGATGGAGGTGACTTCGATGCCGAACCTAATGTCGGTTGAGATGAAACGGACTCGACGGCTAATGCTTTGCTCAAGATGATGGACGAAGCCGAACTTGTTGCCTGCATAGCGCACTGTAGCTCTGAATTATAAAGATGTTTGGAGAGCTAGGTTAGGTGCCGATACTCCGGCGCGGGTCGAACCTTACCAGACCAAGCTCAAATCTCTCCATCCCGTTGTAAGCCCGTACGCTATCCACCCCTGCAGAGTATCTTCCTTCGATTCCATGTATCGGAGTTGAAAATGTATGCGTTGGTAAGCCTGAATATCGCCGGCTGCTGGTCTAGTACGGCGGGTCAGGTCCGTAAAGTAGGACAGAAGGATGCATTTCGCCTTACTATGGACTATCGTCTGGTGAATAAGTTGATGGTTCCTATCGCTGAAGCTGTGCCTAATCTGGCGGTGGTGACAAGTCGAGTGAGGGGAGCAAAAGCAATGGCAAAGTCCGACATGTTCCACGGGTTTTGGTAATTTACAACTGGCGGAAGTCGCGCAGGACGCGTTCAGAATTCAGACCGATGAAGGGGTGTATACCCCCAGCCAGGATGCCAAAAGGAGCGGTGGACTTATTCATGCATTTCTAGTAGATAATTCAAGAGATGTTTGGAGACATGCTGAATCACAATCTACTGGTCTATGTTGATGATGTGGTTGTGCTTGCACCGACTTGCGAGGAGTTTCTGGTGGTGTTGGACAAGTTCTTTTGACGCTTGTGTGAATACAATCTGAAGTTGAACGTTACGAAGAGTATATAGTTCTCTCAGTCGGTCACATGGCGCGGCAAGATCATTTATGGCGCGGGTATCATGCATGATCCTAAGCACAAAACCACATGGACCCAGCGCAGATCCACGTTTTGCTTCTTCAACCAGGTCAACCATATTCTATGTTTGCAGAATTGTCGTTGGCTCTGCATGGTCGTGCAATCGTGGGATGCGCCATCGGATCACAAGCTTTTGATTGCTGACTTCGTATTACGCAACTCCGGTCGCCTCTTCAGCCCCATGGTTCCCTAGCAAGTCCACCGTACAGTATTTGCCCGGGAATGACTAGTTCATGACGAATACCTACGCGCCGAATATGCCGAAACACTTGTTAAAGCGCTATCCCAGCTGAACCAAGATATATTGCCAACGAAAGCACCAGAGGCGACAGCGTTGGCTGAAGGTCTGATTTCATTTTTGTTGGGCGGTCGTGCCAACGTTGTCAACTCTGGCGCATTCGATGGCAAAATACCTACATTCCGCAAGTACGATGACGCAATCTTGTCAAACCTAATGGAACGTCAGCGATAGCTTCGAGCTCGCATCTAAAATGACTCTGGGGCAAACACCACTAACTTGTAAAGGGACCGGAACAAACTGCATAATGCAACCCATGATCTCTGCCAGGAAATCACAAATGCCATCACCGACAATAATGTTTATGGAATTAAGAACCTGAGCAGTACCACACAAATATTTGCAGCTGTCTGTTCCATCACGCACAATAGCCCCCCCCCCCCGCACCTACTCATCCGATAAAAATCAGGTAAGTATACTCTGAATCGCCGCACTGCCAACCATACTGTTTGCAATCATTTCCAACAGCAGCTTTCCAGCGCTTCGTGTGACTTGATAACGGCCGAAATCAGAGCTGTAAGCTTAAGTTGCCCTGTCACAGCCGAGGAATTTCATCGCGCACTCTGCGGACTCGATAACGGCCGCGAGTCCAGCCCGACGGCATCCCGGCTGAACTATTACTGACTCGCTCGCCTCTCGTCTCGCCATCCTAGTCAACCGCAGCTTCGAAGAAGATAATCCAATTACGCTAGGGCAAGGCACTTTACTGTGTCTTCAAAACTCAAGCAAGCCTCGTGGTGACTGTTCCTGCCTCCGACCGATCGTGTTACTTGATAACACTCGCAAAGCTGGCACGACCGTTGTGCTTCACAGAGTAACACCAACAGTCAACGTGTTCATATCATCGCACCAGAGGAAGTTCATACGAGGACGCAGCACTGCCAATTCCATAAGTGCTGGTTGCCAGAGTTCTACGCTCCCAAGAGATCGTCCACATTCTCGGTATAGATCTGTACCGCGCATTTGACACTATCGACCGTGTCAAATTACTCCAAGTTCTTCGCACATTTCTACAAGACGACGAAGCCCGCATAATTTGACTCGTGTTATCCGAAACAACGATGTCACTTCGAACCAGTGGCTCCACACTGCAATCACGCAGCATCACACGGGTACCCCATAACTTGTGGGCCACAAGGTTGCTGACTCTCACCCATTTGTTCGTTGTATTTCTAGATACAGCGTTATTAAAGACTCCGTTAGGCAACCTGAAATATCTCCCGATCTTCTCGAACAATGATCGTGTACGCCGACGACGCAGATAATATATGCTGTGCTCATACAATCGATCTAAATCGAGCTTCCTACGTACTAGCGCGTTGGTCAATTTCGATGAACGTTGGCAAAGCTGAAGTCATGACACTCGAGCGTTGCGCCTATCTGTAGCGACTTACTCGCCACACCAGAGCCGTCGAGAAGCGATGGCGGCTTACTAGGAAACTAGGATCTCTCATTGGTGATGCCGAAGACCTATCCCGACAAAAACATCATGACAGCAACAGTGCTACAACGTCTCTGGACGATCTGTGTCCGACCCCACCGCATCCCAGACTGCACGCGTATCAGGCTCTACAACAGATACGTCTTACCGATACCCCTGTACAACAGTAGGACCTAGGCGCTCGCACTGACGGAACTCCGAAGCTGGGAAACCTTTCACCGACGACAACTACTCAGTATTCTCAACGTTCACTTTCGTAGACAAATCTCGAACGATCAATTCTTACAAGTCTGTCAAGATTGACCACTTCGCTATCGCGTCACGACCATGAGGTATATTCGGCCACATCCTCTGCCAATCAGCGTCAGCTCCGGCGAATGTGCAGATGCAGGCCTATTTTGCTCCGTTCGACTGTAGTCAATACACGGCAGACCTCGCAATACGCTGCCTATCGCTCTCGATTAGGACCTTGTCAACCGTGGCTGCGGCCACCGCCTTCGATTCAGCACCGTCCTTGAAGATCTTCGACAAATCGCGCAAAACCGACTACAATGAAAAAAGCTGACGACTGTAGTTATCTCTTCCCTGCCGGCCGAGAGAGACTCGACGAAAGCTTAATGCCGCGGACTAGCATAACTAAGTCTAGCGAAGGTGTAATTCGGCAGCGAGATAACGTAATACATTACATTACCTATTGCAACCAAGGTGTTGTAACGATTTCAGTCTACGGATATTATAGAGCACCCTCGCGGTCCTCATACGGTACTCTATTTGGTAGCCCTCATTTCGAGGATACTGAATTTGTTTTACAGGTTATTCTAATTGACCAGACTATTGACAAAATTTACCGTAAATTAACTGGCTATGACTGAACTGCAAGTCACTTAGTTCTCGATTCTAGCTACACCAAAAATATATCAGAATCGTCTTCACACAGTGCACTGATGAGGTCACCGTAGAAGCCAGTGTCACCCCATTAGCATCATATGCGACTAGGAAGTTTTAATTCTACACAGCGTGCTTTGAAATGTACGAGTCCACGCTCAGCCTGTTCCTTACCGTACCCTCGGAAAATTGACGCCGTGTGGTAGCTTCATGCTACCATGGGGCGCAGAATTTACGTAACGGATATGCGCAATAATGAATTTTCTAACTTATCTCATTGACGCCCTGCCGTAAAATGGCAATCATAGTCTAGGAAACCTAGGTCTATCGATCGCCTCTCCTCGCAGCATTTTTTTTATAATCACCTAACGACCGATGGAGCGACGTCTGGGTCAACAAGACTTTGAAAATAAAGCTACGTGTGTTAGAATTGCACATTTTTTTTCACAAAAGCGTTCAAAGAATTTGGTTGGCCGAAGTAAAGTTCGTGCGGAGCAATGTTGGACTCCGAGTAGTTTTTTTTTCGTCCGGTAGCTAATTAGTTTTAGATACGACAGCTAAGTAGCTTGCGGCATTTTAATGGCAAGTTTCCCTGCTTTTAAAATTCACCCGAGAAGTTGGCATTGACGTTTTTGCACGTAGGCTCGTGCCCACGGCGAATGCTGCTGTGCGTGTCACTTTGCAATTTTTATTACAAGCGAATTACTCTAAGTGGGGATGCCCCAGCCGCGCTTCTATCTGTCCTCCCTGGATAATACTTTTACCTACCGGTCGAAGCTTCTAACGTCTAACTTTACAAGGTTGGAAGGTTCGTGGATAGCTACGAACTTTACAAGAATCTCATTGACTTTTGAACTTTTAATTTTTAATTTTTTATGTGCAACGCGTTTCTTAAATTTCAGAGCTTCTTCGAGCGAAGCTCGACTTTGTTTTAAGCTATACTCAGAAGTTAGTAAAATGTGCAGAGAGAAGTTCTACAGATACCGCAAGACGTTATCGCAAATCGTGGATTGCGGCATCCCTAAGTGTGGGGTTTGTCTATAAATCTGAGACATTTTAATTTATTTTTCAAAAATATAGGAAGTAAGAGTCACGGACTTGCGGCCACACAAACAGCAGAAGGCAGGTCTGTCTGTATGAGGGGCTGCACGGTACGACTGTGAGACTATTCCTTCAGTGCTGTTGCTACTATTAAATGGAACTGTTTTAGGCATTACCAGAGCGAGGATATAGCGGGAAACGAGTCCCAGACGTCCCTAGAAGGCCGTGATCGATTGTTCCAGCTCTGGCCGCTGCAACGGGATAACGATTAAGGCGAAAGAGGGGTGGTCGCTTCAATCGACTCTTGTGCGCTAGAGAAATCGACTCGGGCAGCTGCATTTCAGTTCGTGCAAGATTTAATGTAAGAAGTCGAAATGAGGAACAGGTGCGGGAGTTACGTAACGCTTACGCAGCCAGACATGCTGCTGGTGAAGTACCGGCTCCGTTAAAAACGAAGCGGCGCAGAACTAGTTTGTTTGCTGATATCCAGTGTGAAGTCGTGACCAAGGGTTCCTCTGCGAGTGGAGTTGACGAACAAGATGGAGCCTACGTACCCGTACCCCCTCCGAGCAAGCTCGCGGATGGTGATGCGCTCGACAGCTCCGACGAGACGAAATCTAATTTTGGATTAGCAGTTTGTCTTACGAAGAAGAATTTGTATCCTGTTGCACCATATGTAGCACAAACTGTTATACCAACAAGAAAAAAAAAACTTAAAGATGTTCACAAAAGCTCGACGAGTTGAAGCTACAACGGACGTTGATCACACACAAGCAATTCTGGAGGAGCTTTCAGGTCAGGACGGAGGAAACGCACCGCGGATTTTTGTGGACAGCTAGTGCAAGGTATGCGTCGCTGTTGTGTTTCAGACGCTGGTACGAAGAGTCTGTTTTCGGGTTTTTCTGATGTTCTTCTAGTGGATATTACGCACAACATGAACGTCAAAGCCTGCAACCCTATTAGTTTTGTAGTGCATGACTATTTCAGTAAGGTGGATGATCAAAGGTGAAGTGGACGTGTTATTTAATGTGATAGCTAAGAAATTTACCATCTGACTTAAGGTCAATACGTCAGCCATGCCCTCGTCAAGCGTGAAACCAAAGAGAACTTACGCCTCGTATTGAAGAAGTTCATGGAACACAAGGCAAACTTCGACAAGGTGAAGGTGATCATGACGGACAAAGGTTTCCACGAGAAAAAAGACACGTTGGCAGAGGTTTTGGTTGGAGCAATACAGCTTCTGTGCCAATTCAACACACATCAGTGGCTGCTAAGACAAGTATGCAGGCTTGTGCGAGGAACCGCTGACGAAAAAGATGTCATAGAGTCTTATATGTCACAGCTTATTGACTTTACAAGCGCTGAAGAGTATGCATCCCAAAAGCAACTGCTACTGGATCTGCTTGAATGGAAGAATAATCACCAATTGCTTAAAACGTTCTGTAGAAGTGGAGTAACACGTAGGAGGAATGGGTTGCTCACAAGCGAGGAAATATTCATCACTTGAGAAATAACACCAATAATCGCTTAAAATCAAAATTAGTCAGCTTCTTACTCTCGACTACAGCATCGACGAGGTGGTATCGGCCCTTACTATACTACATAAATGGGCTGTAGACGAATACATGGAAGAGTTACACAAGGTTGGGTCTAGGCCTGCTGTGTGCGAGCACTGCAACCTTACGGCATTGGTCGCGGTAGTGACCTCGTACGCTTTTGACCTAGTTGCTGGCGAGTTTAAGTACGTTATCTCGGGCGACATATACTACGAGATCGCTCCGAGAGACCACGACGTCACCTTGATGAGTCGCCGCACGGGTATGACACATATGTTTGACATAAAGAAAAATCGCTTTGGTTTACGGTATACTAATCTGTTGGTCTTAAACATTTCCGGTATTAGCTAATGTGGTTGGTCTATTTCAGACCTTTGATGCTATGTAGACATATTCGTGCGACTACTCTTTCGATAGGACACTGATGTTGCCCTATTGTAACGCGCTATACTATCGACAGTAGAACAACAACGAAAGCGTCATACAGCCGCTATAAGTGTCCTGCTCGCGCTGGCTGAGGTCTCAACCCGACAATGACATACGATCTGGTATTGGACTTGTTGGTAGCTTTGAGCAACGCAACGTGGACCCAGTGAACAAACAAAAGAGCCAAACAGCAGGTGCGATTTTGTCATTGGGGTACAATGAGGAGATCTCGCGTGCAAGCAAATGTGTGAAACTATTGTTTCAGTTATGGCTCGCCAACCGACACCACTGATTAGTCGGCCACAAACTAACAGGAAGGCTTCAATGAGATCCTGGACAACGAAACAATAGAAGATTTTACGGTGTTAGTTTCTAGGAAACCTACGGAGGAATCTAAGCCGATTGTCCGTACTACGGCTGCATGTTCGCGGGTGCTACCATTCCTATGGAATACTTTTTCATTCAAGAAAAGATGCACAAAAACAATGCAGGTGGTATCATTTTGAAAGCAGAAGTTGTACCACATCCTCTGGAGTCACCGTCTGTACCAACAGTATCGGTATGAAAACCAAGCTTGAGCAAACCGCTACATATTCTCCACTGACGGAAAAAGCCAACGTATACCTTCAAGAAACTCACAAAGAACAAAAAGCTGTTGAAGACGGCAAAACAAAGATTACTCGCGCTCGACGCAAAATGGGGTTGAAGGAAGTTGCTAGCTGTGCGGTGAGTCAAGGAAAAAGGTGCGCGCGGGGGGGGGGGGGGGGGGGGCGTAGCAAAATACTTTCTGGCTGGTACTCTTGTAACAATGCAGCTGAAATAATGTCCTCTTTCAACGCTGAAGTAGTGAATGTATCTGGAAAAGCTGAGGTGCTAGACGAGAAACCCATGTTGGAAGATATGGAGTGTGCTGCAGATCGTCAAGGTAAACTAAAGATTATCCAGTTGCGCAACCAAAGTAATGTAACTATGAAAAAGTATGCGATACGCTGGCCAGAGTTTGGTGTTGCGAGTCAAAGAACAGCTTGTATTCTTGGCTCTGCACGCACAAGCAATAACAACAGTTCGAAGCTGTGCGCAGACTATTACGTGGATAACCAGTATAACGTGGGGCAAGGGCGCAGCTGACTCAGCCCAATCGATCTCCAATGGATTGCTTCCAGATCACATGGTATGGATTTAACGTTGTTAACATAGGTTATACTGGTAGATGCACACAATGGTATATCGAAAACGTTGTGCTTGTTGAGTCCAATTGCAAGCGCAAAATTGCAGAAGCCTTTTTTAAGTAAAGAACGAGATTATCGGAGTGCTCAATTGCGAAGGGTTTCACTGAATACCGCACCATATTGACGCGAAGGCGCGCTCGTGCAGGCTATTCGACAGCGCGCATACTTTCGTGAGATATGCCAAAATGGAGGTATTGCTTAAGGTAGTTGTGGAGCCATTATTGGGACCACACGGTGAGCTGTCGTACTACCTGTTCACATTATGTCTACAACAAGGTGGAGCCAACTGTGCGTAATGGTGCTTGGTGGTCCTGGAGCTCTCTCTCTCTCTCTCTCTCTCTCTCTCTCTCTCTCTCAGTGGAGCACCGTGGAATAGTGTGCTGTACGAATTGGTCCCATATTTCCGGCTCCGATACTTCGACATGTGTCTAAACTAAATCGAAGCCGTTCGTGGAGATACGTCTGCTATCAGGTAGTTTTTTCTAGAATTAGAGATTCGCCTCAGCGTTCCTCTCAGCATAGACCAAACTTTGACTCCATAAGTTGGGCATGATAAAAAACTTTGATTTTGAATGCTTTTTTTGAGGTATGCGTAACATCAGCCTTACGCAGAAGTAAGGACTGTCGTTTACGCAGAAGTCAGTAAAGGGCCCTCAAAAGTAAGTAGCACCCAAATGCATCAGTCAGATTGAGTCTGGCTTTAAAAACAGTAGTGGCGTTGAGAACGCTAGATAATACGTTTACAACCTTCATATATGTGTACACCTGATAGTTAAAATACCTTATTAAAATATAGGTCAACAACGGAGTAGATTGCGAACCCAAAATGTCATAAGAACTGAAATTTGGGTATTCGGCGATAACATTGGCTGAATAACTAGGTCGTCTCCGACTTAATCTGAGAATGAAGGTGCATTTCTAAATGTACGTTGAGCCCATCGTTCTAATAGTGTAACTACTAGTAAATTCGGTGTGACATGAAAATTGGCTTAGCACTCTCCACCACTTTAGTTTCGAGATGAAGTTATTTGGTGGAATTTTCAGTACGGCACGTTGCGCCTGTCAGAGTTAACTCTCTCTTTAACCCTTCGTTGTTTTTAGAAACGCGGACGGGACTTTGACTACAACTCCTTTGGTACCTAGTCAGCCCAGATATGCCTTTAAATTATGATGCATGTTCTTCTTTTTGCTTGCTAGCGTTGACGTAAGAACACTAGCAAAGCCGAAGAAGAACCTGCATTTTCGAGGGTCATTTTAGAGCATGCATACCGCAGGATTGCATTCCTAAAAAAATCTGTTTTACTCTCGAGATGTCTCTCTATTTTTAAGAGGTCTCATCTTCGAAAAATGATCGAGAAGGCGAGCTTGGTTATCTGGGATGAAGCCCCAATGACTCGTCGACATGCTTTTGAAGCCGTGGGTCGTACACTACATGACATAATTGAGCAACCCCCACGAGCCTTTTGGGGGTAAGGTGTTTGTTCTTTCGGGAGATTTTCGACATATTCTTCCGATGGTGAAGAGTGGCATACCTCCTAAAACTATAGATGTCTGTCTCAAGTCGTCCGTACTTTGGCCTCATTTTCAACAAGTGCGGCTTTCGGAGAACATGCGCATACAAACATCCGATGATATGACAATCCCTGGAGAGATTGCGGACTTTTCGGAATTCTTGCTTAACGGTTCATGCTACCTGTAATATAACGAGAGCTACGCCTAGGCTGGGATAGCTGTCTTCCTTACTCTCTGAAACGAGTCTGGTTCATCCGAAGAAGCTTGAAATTTAACCCTTTATTAACCCATAATTTTTACCTTTACCCGATGACTTCCTGTATACACCTCAATCAAATCTATTACAGATGCCGCCCTGACATCGGTACCACTATATTTGATGTTGTCAGGAATCTTTCCCCTACAGACGTCGCGAGACTGACCTGCAAGAAACGGCGGCGGCGACAGCAACGCGCATCGAACTTCGAATGATTCTACCGGCGTTGAGCCAAATATATTAGCCTTTCGAAGGCATCTCCTGCGGCTGCGAAGCAGGCTACATGAATACTTTTCCGAACGAAGTATCCATCACTTTAAAATTTGGGGCTTCAACTTTGTCGCTGGATTGCTACACCTGTTTCTAATGAGGCTGTATTGCAGATGCTGCGGCTGCGAAGCAGGCGCAGGAGATCTCTTCGCATAACTAACAGATTTGGTAGACATGAAATCGACCCGAGCTTGGGGGGAGGGGGGGGGGGGTGAGTTCGTGAAAATACCCCATGCTACTGGATAAACCTCCGGACGAGCCCGATCAAGATGCTGACATTGCCCACGGTGCAATCCCCAAAGGCATGACTAGAATAATCGATGACATGTATGCTGATGTGACCGATCCTGATATTGCTACCGACGAGTACTTCGCGAGCCGTACAATCTTGACGATAACGAACGCATTGGTTCACCGCATCAACGACGCAGTTTCGGAGATACATCAAGAGACCGCTCATGAATACATGCCTGCAGACTTCATCGAAGACGACGATGGAAGTTTCTTTGAGCAGGAATTTCTTCATTTGGTAAGGATCAACAGAATCCCTCCCCACCGGCTTCTACTCAAGAGGGGCATTCCAATCATGTAGATGAGAAACTTGAACCTGGACTTGGGGCTTTGAAACAGTACGCGTCTACGGATCGTTGACCTTAAGCCCCATGTTATTCATGCAACAATCATGACGGAGCATTAGTTTTTGTGCCTACGTCGGAAACAGTTCGCGGTACAGCCAGCTTTTGCAATGACTATCAACAAGACTCAAGGCCAAACGGTGGTGAATCTAGGACTGTATCTAGCTACACCGTGTTTCTCACATGGCCAGTTGTACGTCGCACTTTCAAGGGTGACATTAAGCTCGAAATTTCGGGCACTTACTGAATATCCGGAAATGGAGGAAGACGAAGGGGTCTACACACGCAACATCGTGATCGACAAATTTTTGAAACGTAATTTTTTTTACTTAGCTTTTATAAATTGTATTGTTGGCTTATTTTACTTTTTACTGTGTATATGTCATAACAGGTTCTCTTTTAAATTTTGATTTTGAGTGGAAAAGCAAACTTTTTTTTAAAAGGTATGAAATATAGATCGATGTTAGAGACACATTTTGTCTTCGTACTTAATTGAGTATAATAGCCACAAATTTTGGTACATTGTCACCAAGCCACACAATTAAAATAAATAATCGGATAAAATTCAAAAATTCCATCGATCGTAGACATTGTAAAGGTCGATGCCTGTGCTTGCGCAACCTCCTGATGCCCCCCGAATGACGTTTCTACTTGCATGTGCAGGTTTGTTGCTGGATTGTACAATTAACGTAGCAGTTTTTCGATAGTACGTTCAATGGCGACGTCCAGGCTGATTGAGAGAATTGATGAGCTGGGCTATTTCTTCCTGGTCGTCTTGATGATGAGGCATTCAGTCTAGACTGCAAAGTCTTTCTTTCATCAATTCAATGCTAAAACAATCTCAACTGGTGACAATTTGTCTTGAGCAAAACGAAGCCTGGGACGGGTCAGACATACAAGATCAGCATCGTCAACAATTCCATGTACTTAAACGTACTGACAATGCGCTGCACAATTGCGCGGGTGCAAGGTAGCAAACAGATATGCATTATGTGGATTAAACAATTCAAACAAAGCTACCTCGCTTTTTATTGTTAAACATGCAAAGACTTCAAAACCAATATCATCCTGAAGTAGTGTAGTAACGCGATGCCACGTGCTGCACATTAAAAAAACAGAAGGACTAGTGATCCGCAGCTGTCTCCGTCTCGTTGTTTTAGGTTTACCTCAGTTTTCCATTCCATCCCGCGCACGATGACTGGAAACACTTTCTTCACCAGGCTCTTGCATTCTTGATGACTTTTGTTGACGATCAAAAATCGTGATTGCTTTTGGTGTGGCCTTGAAGTCAAAGACTACGCCACATCAGTGATTTCTGTTGATATGGATTGGCAGCACGTGTGTGCTCTGCACCATGAAAGGCTTCGAACCAGCTATGATCCTCTGACGACTGTCGGCGCTCTTCGTCCCGCAGATAGTACGAGAAACAATTCCAATGCATTCGCGTTCTTCTTGTAGTGTCGTCATCGCGTGCAACATACAGTCGTCGTTCCACCACAGGTTTTCCTCATCAGAAGCAGCGATTGGTTTGAAATCCTTCCAAATGGCGAGTCTCGTGACATTGGAAGGATTAGTCTCTTCAACGCAGATGTAGCTTTTTCTTTGTCTATATCCGCATACTCGTTCAGTCCTTCAGGAATGCCAAGCCTGCTCAAGGACGTAGCCGCCACCCACTCCACAGCATCCGACACAGCATCCAAAGCATCCATAGTGGTGTAATACTTCGTCAGCAGTTGTAGTTGATCCTCACTGAGTACACCCAACTTTGCAATCCGAACTCCAACTTGTAGCTTTGTATCATGTAGAGATTATCGGTATTCTTTCGCCTACTTTTGGCATTGCTTCGTAAACTTATCATCCAGCACAAATCTTACGTTTATCAGACATTCGTTCGGAGCGACAACTTTGACGATAGGTTGCTTCCTTGGCCCCATGGTCTTCACAGCAAAGTTTGATAGAGAATCAAACGCGGATTCATAGCTGCAAGACGACTGCAGAACTCTGGCAACATTGCTGAGAGTTGAAACTGGTAATAAAGTTCCCTGTTCGAGCTGTTTGGGTTCCTTGCGAGATTCCGTCATATGCTGCTTGTTTGTTTGTTGTTTCTGAGCTTTTCGAATCTTGGTCGGCCTCTGTTTTTTTGTGCTTTTCGAAACAAAAAAACGATACTTCATCGCTTGAGCTGGGGCTTGGCGGGCTGTCGTCCGACAAATGCATCTTGACTTTCGCTTGAGTCACAAGGTCTGATTCGTCGGAAACAACGCCTGAGTGACTTACGTCACGGGCCACAGAATCCGAGTGACTCGGCACTCGAGTCACAGCGTCTGAGTGACGCTCAGTTTGAATTACATCTGGGAGTTGAGTAGCCGCAGTCTCAGCGTCAATGACGACGCCGTGCAAATTCAAAGCCTCCACAAGGTCCGACACTAGTTTCTCCTCGTACTCCTTCTTGACGGCATCAGATAGTTCAGTTGGGGGGGCGCGAGTCTCCAGAATTCAATCCGCTGTGACCGCACGTAGTACTAGCGGAGCCTCCCCATCAGTTACAATAGATTCAAAAAGCTTGAGGCCCTCCAGCATTTCCAAAAAATCGGCGTCCCGTTCCGACTCATACCGTCAGCTATCCGTGTTGCAACAGCATGGGTTGTGCCAAATTTGTTCGCTCCGTTGAGAACTTTGTCGTGCGAAGCCTTCAGAGCAGAATCACGAACTCGAAAAGACGTACACGCAGCTTCATCTTCAGATACATCCTCATCGTCGACAAGGATGTTGAGGTGACACGTTAGACTCCATCGTCGATTTATGCTCTTGGTGGGGATGGGACTCTTAGGTAGTCGCCAGTAGATAGCATGCCTACAAGGCAGAAGTTCCGTCCTCATGAATGTACAAGAGCAATGATACGTCTGTGGAAGCATAGTTCATAAATACAGATAAGTAATAATACATTAATTACTTACGTACTACCAAGCCTACGTACCCTAGTGTCGAGATGATACTTGCGGGCAGTGTCTACCGTCGAAATCATCTCGATCATGTGAGGTTGAACTTCGCGAGTCGTGTACTTTGTCTTTCAATCATTAGCCACCCGGTACTGTTTCCACCAACTGGTACGCATGCTGGCTGACTTCCCTGGTAAGCTTTTGTACCTTACTGTCAGCTCCTGCATAACGCATGTACCCAACATCCGTCATCTTCTTTGCGTACTCCATCTCGGAGACAAACTACAAGAACTGCAGCGTGTCAACACATTCGTCCAGCAGCATCGTTTGGCTTCAAGACCTCTTTCAAATGCCCCCATGCTGCCTCCAAGCTGAAAATTAAAACATGACAGTGTTAGTTGTACATGAATATGCATGATATAGCGCATTCCTTCTTATCTGTTGTTCGTAGTGTCTCCCAAATGAGGAACGTCGACGCGACCGAATCCACTCCACATATCTCTGCACGCGTGCCAGAAAGTACTTTGAGAACGGGTGCTGCGAGTCAGGGATTTCTTCTTCTAGGGAAATTACAGAGAAATCTTCGCGCTGACTCGTACTCAACCTCCGTCGTTGTGTACAGCATCATGTGTACTGCGTCCTCGACCTTATAACGGTCCTGGATGTTGTGGTTTTTCTTCGCAATCTCACCGCGTAGATATTTAACCTCGTGGAAAACACAAAGCAAAGTTCTTGCTCCAGGAAAAGATTTCTGTAGCAGCGTAACCTCCCCAAAGTCCTTATCAACGATAATGACTCGAACTTGATCCCAAGTTGGATTTAATGTCTTGAACGAAGTCACTGCATCTGCCAAGCATCGGCACTTTTATTCTCCATTAGCGCATGCTGGACGTATTGTCCCTGTGAAGTCACAAAAGGCACAGGCCCACAAAGAGTCACACAGAGACACACAAGGCACACATTCACAAACAATCACAAATTGTCACACTTAGAGTCGCATAGTCACAAATATAGACACACACAGAAAGACGTAGTACTTACATGGCCAAAGACGTCGTGGATCGTGAAACTGGGGGCTTGTAGCGAGCGTCATTCGTGTTGTGGGTAGCGTCCACCATCAACACTTACGGAAATGCCTCGAAGAAGCGGCGCATCTGGAGGGTCTGAAAGGTGATCGTTTGCAGTAACTTGCCGTCGTCCACGTAAATGGTCGCCGCTTTCCCTTCCAAGCACAAAATTCCCGAAGACCAGCTTCTAGTCGTTTGTCCACACTCGTAGACCCGCGCCGCGCTTCCTTCAGTTTCGCAACTAAGTTGTGAACGTCCCTGAGGGTGATGTGCTTGCTTACACACGAACAGGTATAGGTCAGAAACAATAAAGCTAATCGAGAATAGCAACTCAAAGTGTGTACCCGTCTGCTTCCTCAGAAACTGCAAAATGAGCTTCTTCTTAGCTCCGGCCGCTTTGGGTTCATCCACGAAACGTATAACATCTTCGTCTTCTACTCGCCGATTGGCAGGGTGGTTCTTGTAGGATGCAGAACCCAGAGTGTGGTTATGCGTGGTGTGCTACTGCGCTATTTTGACGTGAAAACTCAGGGTGGTATCCCACACCACCATAACCGACATCTGGGCTTGACACCCTGTTGATTTAACAAAGTAGTTTTTTTTGCCTTTTGAATGGCTCGGTGGCGTTCAGCTGTGCGTGCATACCAGCTTTCGGTAGTACTTGTCGAAAGAATCAGGAATTAGGGTCGTGGGGGTAGCACTCCCACACTTTTGGAGCTCTGCGTTCCTTGCCGTCAAAGTCCTCGTTTTGAAGACCTGAAAAGTCGCGTCCTGGTACGCGCCAAGACACTCTAAGAATGCCTCCCAGTTGTCAACCGTGTCCTGCTCCAGACGTGGGGATCGGACAGCGATAAGCTTCGTTGCAGAGATGTGGACCTCCGGCGACTGGACCTCTCTAGGCTCCTTGCTCGGTTCCGGAGTCGATCTCGTCGATGCGGCGCTGGGCATACCGGAAGGCTTGGGGTTTTCTGTTTCGCGCCAATTTGGAAATGAAAGGCTAAGAATGAGCAAGGAGGGGGGAAGGGGGAGAAGGGGTGTTTCGGATTTTTCATATATTTGAGGTTGCGGAATTTGTAGGGATTTTATTCAGTCATGTATTTTTCCTTACGCGTTTCTCACGCGCAATTATTTTGTGACTTTATCCACTACCTAAAATATATGGTTATACCCGCCGGAGCGAAGCGGAGGCGGGAAAAAACTTACCAGCAATCAAAAACCCGCCGGAGTGAAGCGGAGGCGGGAAAAAACTCAACAGCGACCAAACATAAACTTCCGCCGCGTAGCGGCGGTGCTTACAATTTTAAGCGAGAACATACCCATCGAGCGAAGCGTCTGCTCGGCCCAAACTACCGGTAGTTCAAAGGGCTCCGCACGGCATGTCATTAAAATTTGTCACGTGAATCAAAAGGCGATTCCACATCCGTGCAATTGAAGCACACCCGAGGAATTAAATTATATAGGGTACTTTCGCAAAACGTAAGTAGTCGTCTGCATCTACTTAAAAGTAGAACTTGCATTGAGCTTATGACCAAAAGAAAAAGAGCACGGGTTAAGTGTGTTACGTGTTCTTTTGGCTAGGATAAGGAATCCGATATTATCCAGTATGCCGTACTTGAGTATGTCGGAAACGTAGCATAAGCATGTTTGCAACGACCGACAAGCATCTCGGTCAACGCATTTACTTTTTAAAATATTGAAACGATATATGTTCTTGTCTTGTAGACCGAGCTTGTGGGTTAAACACACGGCTTTCTATTTAGTAAACCATCATCCATCCCTTCAGACTCTACTTTAGGGAATGCAGCAATGCCTTTAAACTCCGTTTAAGGGTGAGGTGCATGGCCTTCATAAGGGCGAAAGTTCTTGTAGTCAATATGGTCTTGATACAAGTACATATCACCATGCAATAAATTAAACGGAAACCCTCTTGAACTGCCAAGAGTGGAGAGTACCACAAACTTTTTACTATTGACGCAGAGTGCCGAAATGCAAGTGCCCCCGAAGTGTGGACTTCGACATCGCAACTTCCAAGACATGCGGCCATTGCAGTCAGAGGAGCCTCAACAAAAACCACCCTGTGCATCAAGCCCGTGGTGCGAAGCATTCTTAAATCTTTTCAGGTATCTTGCTAGAAGTGACGGCTGTTGGCCTGGATGTGCTTTTCGTAAGAGCCTACGATCTACTTATACGTAGGTAGATGCAGACGACTACTTACGTTTTGCAAAAGTACCCGTAATCTACTTATATAACTTAATTCCTCAAGCACACCCCGTAAGCAACGAGGAGTTACCATAAGTCAGTGAAAATCACTGAGAGATGTCAAAACAACTTGAACACTGGGGAGCACTGATGTCAGTGCTAGCTGATAGTACTAATACAAAGGCTATGTACTAATATTTGTCTCGGTTTAGTTGAGGAGCTCATAAAGAATATCCTTAGTGCCTAAAAGCGACTATCTTAGTGGACTCTCAAAAATGAGAATGCAAAAATATTTAGAAGTGGAAGTGATGCTGTTGGACACCATGTGAACCAATACCAAAATGAGTAAAATTGCTCGCAATGCGGGGTTTAAAGATGAATTTGTAGGTTCATATGCGGCTACTTCTTTTTATCTACTGCTTTCATTAAAATTGCATACATGCTTGAAATGCCTTTCCTACATCCACGCTAGAAGTCACCATTTCAAATATTTCCACTCAGAATTCCACCAATGACGCTCGCATTCTCCTTAGGTTGTTACAGGGCACAAAGGGATTAATTCAACGTTTTGTAAAAGTTAATGATTCGCTATCCTCTTCACTATACACATCTAACGTTCTATTTACACGTTTCCATAGTCCCAACGAATGATATATTTCTGCATATCTTGTCATAAATTTTAAGACCAGAAACAGGCAACGAGCTGCAAAACCAACCCGCAGCTAGTGGTAAAAGAGGCAATTAATATTCGAGGTAACTCCGCACAGAAATTCTGGCAATAGACCGTTAACAAAGCGCCGTAGTATCTGCTATTAATCCGCATCAAGCCTAAAAGGTTAAAAGGTGGAGCAGATCAGATAAAAGTCTCTGTTGGCAACCAAAACGAGCATGGTAGGTTTTGTTGGCGTACTACAAGTGGGTCTCAGAGAGGAGGGAGAGACTCCAGTCGCACTTTACACACTTAAGTAGCCGACATGAAGCCCAAACCATGGCAGTCGGCTAAAAAACACACAAGATGAAAGCGTTTAATGAACTACGCGATGATTTTAGCGATAATCTACTTCTCAAATTGACCCAATTAGTAGGAACACCGGTTGTACTTAATTTTGTGCTGTCACTGCAGTAATACAGTATCCACATCTATACTAAGAATAAGAGAGCTCAAAGATTACTATGCGTTCACTGAGGCACGGCTTTTTAGGGCAATTATCCCAATCCTTTTGACACATCTCAGTGCTTTTCACTGAGTTATGGTAATTCCTCCGTAAGAAACGTTGTCCATGGATAGGGCATCGCTATATGTACGCTGTTGTAATACAGGTTGTATGGTTTGCAAAGCAACTGCTGTTGGTCCCATCCAATTTGCAAAATCTCTGGTGTCGTCAAGCCGCTACAGAACATTTAGCTCTCTTGAGCTGTAGGAGTCAGTCGCAGTTTAGCCAAACGCAGCATACACCGTTAACCAAGCCGCCAACTCCAGCAAAACAATATGAACTTCAAGACTTGCCTCGCCGTTGCCGTCGCCGCTGTCGTCGCCACCGTTGCCACTGCTGAGGAGCCACTCTACTGCCAAGCGATTGGGTGCCCGACCCTCTACTCCGAAGCTAGCATCGCCGTAAGCCAAAAATGCCGCAACCAGGGTCATTTGGGCGATGCTTTCCACGGGTGCTGTGTGACAGAGTGTGGCCCGAACTCCGGTTCAAAGGCTACCTCCGCTCCAGCTGCTACCCCCGCTTCAGATCCGGAGCAGAATGTTTGATGAAGCACTGCCTGGAACTAAGTCCAGTGAGTTCGTCAAGCAACCACGCGATGAATAAAGTGTTTCCGTTTGATTTGTTGCTTCTTGAGCCTACATGCTCTGATGTTTTACTGTGGAATAGATATGTTGACTTCGTAGTGCAATCACTAGACCAAAGTACACTTATTATTGCACTGTAGTACTTCAGAAGTACCAGAAAACTTGAAATTTCCGAAGTACTACGTTTAGAAGGCCCGTTGTGTCTTTCAGACAATAATTTTTAGTACTACTGCCAACTTTCGCTGCCTTGCGGTCCCAATTTCGTTCTGTAGGAGCAAAATGTAGAATCGGAATACGTAGTTTCTTCTTCACACTCTGCTTACTTAAAGTAAGTACACCTGAACGATCTCGTCTTTTAACAAAAATGCTCTTATAGTAAGAAAGACTTCTGATGTACCTCAAAAGAAGGCGTCTGAAGCTCACGCGCATGCAGAAGTGTGTCGGTTTGCAGATTCGCCGGTCCACTCACGAGTAATGCCACGCCGGCCTTCATACCATAACTTTCACGAATGTCACTGTGTACGTCACGCAGTCTTGAACCCAAGTCCGGACGCTCCTTTTCGATCAAGAAGTTTCGACCGAGTACGGACTGTGCTGGCGTTGGCACCGAACGTGGCGTGGCAGGCGCCGCGGGACTGGCAACATCCAAGCCTTCCACTTCCATCTCTCCCATCGCAACACCCATAGCCCCATCGCCGTTCTTTCGAGCGTGCCATCGCTGTAGTAGATACAACACGGCACTTGCGCCCATCACAGCACCAAGCGCACCCGCACACGGCAACAACAAGCGTCTTACAAATGACTTGGCAGTAAACTCCTCCAATCGGAATACCCACATCATCATAAATGCACAACCTAGTGCCGTTCCAATAAACAACGGTAGTCCTTGCATGTACTTGTGACCTGAGAAGGCATGCCGCTCCAATGACGGAGGATAGAAACGCTGAGCACGAGGTGAGGACTCCTCCGAGAGATCATCTGGCTCCGTTTGAGTGTCGTCATCTTCGTCATATCCACTACCACTGCCAGAATGCGTATGATGCAGCCAAATTTTACATTTCCATTGCGAACAACGGTTCACCGCATCAAGTAGCTCTGCATGTGCCTCCAGGAACTCCATATCACGACACGTCCAGATAATCCACAAGGTGCGCGGCAACTCTGAATCCTCCGTGGAAATTTCATCACGGTCGTTCATTTCTGCAAGGGCCTTCAAGTGGTCCAGAATACTTAAGAACGGGGTCATGCCACTTCCTCCTGCCACAAAAACCATGTGTGGAGCCAACTTGATTTCAGATCCATAGTATCCGTCCACATGGACAGATTTAAGCTGGTGCGTTTTCATCAAAGTCAACACATGAGACGTGAAAGGTCCTTGCACTTTAGCGTCCAAGACGAACGAGTGGCGATTACGTAGTGGACTGGAGCTGATGGTAAATGGGTGCCACTCTTTCCCAATTGCGTCAACTTTAATGTACACATATTGGCCTGGCAAGAAATCCGACCCTGTCATAGTTGATCGTCGTAGTTCCAGCTGGAAGACTTTATTACTCATTGCAGTTGCCGACATGACACTTGCTTTCCCACGTCCAAAAGCTGAGACGGTACGGTAAATTCCATACAAAATTATTGCCGGTATCAGCCAAAACGACGCGGCGTAGTAATGTAAAGCCGTAAAAACGATGAAACCTGCACTCAGGCAGTGCAACGTAATAAAACGTCGGAAAAAACGACGACGCACCCATTCCATCGAAGATGCGGCAACAATCAATAGCGGCAACATTGCCACTGCACCGAAAAAGTTGCGGGTCGAGCCATAGCGTTGCTTTGGCGTGCAACTGTCAGCCAGGCAAGGGAACAACATTTGTTCCACTTTGCCTTGCGTGTACCATACCAAAATGTACAACAAACCATGCAACATCAGCATAATGAACCCAAATTGACCAGTTAGCACATGGTACCGTGCTGCTCGTTCACCTGATAATCCGAAAAACTTGTGCAAGAATGATTGTCTTGCAACTAAGATCACAGATAATACCATCGCGTACAGTCCGTTCATGCCAAAGGCTCTTGCTGTCCGGACCAAAATGCCCGATTTTGCCAGTTTGCCATTTTCCTTGTCGATGAGCAATTTCCCCACCACGAGGTTAAGTTGCAGCAATAGGAAGCAACTGACCAACACCACGTCGACTGCATCAAAGCCGAAACGTTTGCCGATGCTCGGGTGAGACTTCACCCACTGGAACGCCTTAAGTTGCTGTCCCCATTTCACAAGCGAGCCGATAGAATCTTGCTTCCAATAGAAAATTGTACCCGCCAAAAGGAAAGGAAACACCAGAGCAACGGAAACCACGAAAGGTTCCACATCCAACTTGTCACCTAATCTCGCTTCCACTGACGGAGCCACTTCGCGATCGTAAATTGGCCAGCGAATCCACAAAAGACCAAAGAGAATCCACGCGCTGCAAACTTTGAGAAATTTTTTTGCACCGCTGCGTCGCGCGTTCGCCATCATTTGCAGCGCCGCTGCCTTCTGTGGCTTTTGGAGGAGTCTCATGCGTTTGGAGCCTTTAGGGGACGTGCGAGAGGCAACAAGGCGGTCGAACTCGGCGTCGTTGAGGTCTTGGTCTAGCAGCAGATCCAGGTCTGGGTCCGTCTCGGGCGAGCGGGGCGGAGACCGCCGGCGTTCCATGTCCACGCGTATGCTCATAATCAGCTCGAGAATGTGTGCGGTTCGTTTACTATCGGTTGGATAGTAATCACCAAATGTAAATAGTACTATTTAATCGATAGTAGTCAATAAAAAATCAGAAATTATTTTGATTTTGCCGTCTACATTAATTATTTGAGCAGTTTGGTTTTGTAAAACAATATGATTAAGAATTATACTGCTATCAAGAATATTCTTTTTCAGTAAATAATATTCGATGGAGGTCCATTGCATCTTTTTCGGCCAAGTCTACTTTTTGCCATTAAATACGCATCCTGGTCACAAGTTAAAAGTCCTGAAAAAATCCATTTTGTTTCCAAGGTGTTCACAGAATCTAAAGGCGTAAGTACTAAATCTTTATATTCGGCTAGAGGTTGAGAGCAGGAGACTTGCACCGCCTACAGTCTTGTCCAAAGCAGATCCACACTAAGCTTAATGGAAGCTTGGCATTACATGACTCCTGAAATAAATTCCAGAGAATATCCGTAATAAAAATCTATGTCCGTCTTGTTTGAATTCTTGTCCGGTTATTTCTCCAGCTCAGATTGGACCAACGACATTTTGGATCAAATCTAAATAGATGACGGTGGGTTCTAACCGCGTAAATCAACTTGCTAGCTACTTCGAAGTACCATTTATTTTACAGCATAGAATGGGCAGCGGATTTGTGGGTGGTGACACCGTTGTAAAATCTTGAAATGTGAAGCTTTAACCGTTTTCTGACAACTGGTGTTCCAGATGCTTGTTAGTAGAGAACTTTAGTTCCAGGGCTAACTCAAGGTTTTGGAGCAACTTGGTCTAAAATTACGCAACACAGGGAAAGCAAGGGTGGGGGTAAGTCTCATCCATGACTCTCAAACGCCCATGACTCTCAAAGCCACTAACCTTGTTGTTAATAATACCGGTGCCCTATGAAGTGTCGAATCGACACTATCGATTGTATTGAGCGTGTTGGGAGATTTGTAAGTTGTTTCACCCCTCACTTGATAAAAAAACTTTGATGCGGCTATATCGCCGCTTTTTAAACACATTCGCTTTGGAGACTGTTGCGCTGGCTAATGTGTATGGGATAAATCTATAATAAGCTACATTATCTTTGTTGATTATGAGTATTTTTTGCTTCTACAGCTGTTGAGAGACAAACTACTCCGAGCAGGCTTGGGTTGGCCACAAACGTTTGTAAGCTATGCAGTGCGGTTTGGTTTTAGCCGGTTTCCTCATCCCCCGCTCTAGTATTCTCGTGAAATGGGTTACACTAACCGGTCGCTTAGCTTGTTGGTGACGCTTCCTTTTCAGCTGTTATTCGTCATCAACGATGTTCCCTCCGAACTATCACCTCTCGAGCTCCTAGCGGATGGACCCTCGAGTTGGCCCGATTATTGTGATCCAAATGCTTTAATAAAGATTACTAAATATAGTAATTTGAGGTAGATGAACACTATGGTTACCTAATTCATTAGTCGAGGGCTTTTTAAAATTGAGGGTAACTGTACTTGTATTTTTGAGAGCGTTTTAGTCCCAATAGGAATTATACGAGTTATGTAATTCATAAGAGGCCTGGTTCAGTCATAATCGAAGTTACCCTCTATTTGAGTGTTGCCAACAAGGTCCGACAATGGTGAGGTTCATCTTCCAGGTTCTGGTGACGATCGCACTAGTAGCAAACAGCATTAGCGCCCAACTTGATTTCGAACAGCTGAAGGAATACGCGACGGGCATCAAAGGTCAGTTCACAAACAATGCTACCGACCCTCCTGCGGGTAAAAGGCCAGTACACGGTCTTCTTGCTGGCTTGGAATTCGGCGGCACCAACAATGGTGCGTACACGTATACGCACACAGTTGAGCCGGGAGAAGTCGTGAGAGGCGTTACCATTCATACTGGTAAGCGCTTCAATGATATTGGTATCATTCACCAGAACAGGGAGGGGGAGCCAGTCACACACTTCGTCACCGGGAGCGACGCAAACGCACACATGCCCATGCTCGGTCCGGGAGAGTATATCACAAGCATCGAGGCCCATACGGGCAAGAAGGATGGGCGAAAGCGCATCTCATTCATCACCACCAACAAAGACAATTCCACTTCTGGGGGAACTCGCACTGACGACATTGGTAAGCAGTCTGCTCCTGTAGAAGGATACCAGATCGGTGGGTTCAGCGGAAGACCAGGCGATGAGATCGATTCGGTGGCTGCCATTTGGGCAACAATTCTGCCTTAGACTTTTGCGGGTCGGCCCTCCTGTTTTTGAAACTGTTCATCTCAGTAGCACAATTACGTGGCCAGTGTCTGTACCAAAAAGCAGTTGGTTTTCGTTTTCCTCACATAAGTTTGATGATGCTTGTTATTCGAAGGAGAAGACTCTTGTTCAATGATTGATATAGTCATTTTTGCGGCCAGTTTTTGCCGGAACGCGTACAGTCACACCTCCTTATTTGAACCTCTATAAGTGACCACGTGCTTTTTACTTGAATACAGTCTTTCAACGCAAACGAGACTATATGAGGTTCACTATACCAGACTCTCTAACTGACTAAAAACCTCTCTATTCGCTAAATGACAGTCAGGGTCGGAGGTAAAACTCTCTATCTGGACAGGTGACCGTCCGTCAGTTCATCGAATCCTCCTCATTTAAGTGTTTCTTTTTTCAACAGAAACCCCCGTTGTTGTATTGGTGGAAGTGTTCGTGCTCTAAAAGGCAAGACTGTTCAATTCTGCAATAACAAAAAAGAACATGGATGACAGCCCGAATATTTTCCGGGTGGGTATTAATACTAGTAGTACAAAATTTCAACTTGAAGATGGCTGTTCAAAATCGCAAGGTCCTGCTGCTCATTGAAAATGCCCCATGCTGACTGGAATTGACGTTTATGAGAACGTTGACGACTATCTCGACATCGATTCAGATGACGAAGTTCACGAGCCTATAGACGTTGACTGCAGCAGCAACTCACTTGATGAAGACGATAATGACAACCAAAAACAGGAACCAGTACATGCATCAACAGCTCTTGCGTACTGCGTGGGGCTTTCAGTGTTCCTGTTTCAATGCGAAGGGGACACTAAAGACCAACAGAGCATGCTGCAATCTCTGTCGAAGCTGGTGCGAACGCAAGTGGTGAAGCGTAGGCGACAGCGGACACTGGATGCAAGATGGATACATGTAGCCATTTCTCTATCTGACCAATTCTATAAATGAAAAGGCATTTTTCCCGAGCCAATCGGGCATCATTTAAAGAGGTGTGACTGTATTAGTATTTTTATGCAATTTATAAATTCACGGTGAATAAAAAAGGGAACATGAATATTAATACATTGCAACAAGGTTATCAGCTGTACGCTGATTGGTGGGAAATAGAATATGATGCCCTGGACTGGCATGATACATGAGTCTTACATTTAATGTAACAACTCATGTATCGTAACTCTAAATGAGATTTACATTTAATGTAACAACTCATGTATCGTGCCAGTCCAGGGCATCATATTCTATTTCCCACCAATCAGCGTACAGATAACCTTGTTGCTATGTATTAATATTCATGTGTTAACCTTGTTGCTATGTATTAATATTCATGTAAAATTTTAAATTTTGGGTCCTTAACTTTATCAAAATGAAACGATAGAAAATCACCGACGAACGGTTAGAATTGTTTGCTTCTGTAGATTAAATTGGTACCAACTTCAAGCGCTAACTACCATTACACGTGCTGCTATAGTGTTCCAAACACGTTAAGAATTGCCCCTGAAAGACAGGCTCGAAAGCGATCTCGTACAACGAAATGTGCGCAAATACAACGCGTGAGCTTGCTGGAGATAGTGGTTGTTTGAATGGCGGCTAACTGAAGCATGCACGCCGACGCCGTTTTTACGGCACATGCCGCCATAATTGGATGTCCCCACATGCCGCGAGGTGTTCACCATGCACGGTTATATCGCCGATAAAATACGGGACTGGGATCTTGCGAATCCCTTTAAAAATTAACAGTTTTTATGCATTTTGTTTTCAATCACTTGAAAAAGAAAAATGGAAGGATACAGTATTTTGGGTGTAATGTTTCTCGTCCATAGGAACTGTCCCAAAAATGGCACAAATGCAAAAAAGTACGACGCACGCAAATCGAGCGCAATTCCAACGCATTTTGTTGAGACGCAAAACTCGTCTCAACAAATTGTGTCAGCGCAAATGTGGACCACAATTCTGAACAGCAATTCCCACCACCAAAGTATTCGATTAGTGCGGCAAATGCGCAGCTTATCTACCGTAACTAGATTAGATTCGCCCGCAATGAAGCAGCGTAGCCGTAGTGGCAATGTTACATTTCTTCTTGCAACCCCTCCGCCGCATATACATGAGATATCTTAGCGTATGGCATGTAATGTGGGAATCGCCTGTGTCCATCAGTTGCCGGATCACATCATTAATGTGGACCACGTTCATGTTTTGTGTCGTTTTTGGTAATGACGATGAAAGCACAAATCCAACGTATTTCTATACACAAAACGGTCGCATTTTGCGTTTGTGTCATCGATTTATGTCATTTTTGGGACAGTTCCATAGCCTCGTCTTTTTAAGATTACGACAGGGGAAAGGTTTTTGTGTAGGTATAGCGTACGATTGATTGCAGTTACAAAGCATTATGAAATTGTACTTTAAAGAGGAAACACGGAGCTTTAGAATGGTGGTTCATTTGCTGGATGTGGACTAGTGGTTCTAGACCTATAGAGGCTCAAAAGTTGGTATATCATTTCACCGTGCCAGTACAATAACCACGAAGTGCCATGCTTTGGCACCAAATAACGTATTGTGATTGGTTTCTATCGTTTAGAGGAAGGGGTTTGGTGCCATCAGTGGCATTACCTTGGAGTCATACAACATGCTAATGCCACGCTTAAATTTTGCGTATAACTACAGTATTTTCACTGCCTCATTCAAACTACAACATTCCAACTGCTACACTCCAACTGCAACATTCTGCGGTTCTCCAAAAGAAGATGAAATCCAGACTAGCGACCCTTGCCGCGGTGCTCCTACTGCTTGTGCTTATGGTGGCGCTACCGGCCGAAATGCGCCGGAAGTGCCTGATACGCTCGCGCATAGACTGGGAAAGACATGCCCAGCTCTTAATGGACGAGGATCAGTTTCAAAAGTGCTATAAGATGTCATACGGGTCATTCATGACTCTCGCTAAAAAGCTGGAGCCGTATCTACAAGTCGACAAGAAGCAGATACGTAACCGGACAGGGATGGAGCCAATCACACACGTTAATAAGCTGCAAATGTGTTTGCGCTGGCTTAGCGAAGGTTCGTACCATGACGTCCGGATGAATAGTGGTGTAAGTGTTGGGCATTTTATGCTTCAATTGATCGAGTTGTGGATGCGATAGTCACTCATCCTGACCGCCAACTACAATTTCCCTCCACGGTTTCCAAACAGCGCACGCTGCATCAGCAATCAAGCAACTCACCAGTTCACACGTGATGAAGGGATGCTCGATGGGTGGCTCTTCCCCATTCGAGTCCCAAGAAAAAAAAGGAGGTTGCAAGGGTCAACCATTTTTTTCTGACCGCTATCAGCGATATGGGGTCAATGTTACAGGGGTCCTGTGACCACCTTAGCCGCTTCACAGCTGTAACTTGTTCCAGTCCTGGATGAACCGGTGATGCCGTTGCATTTCTGAAATGGAGAATTTCAACCGTGGTAAATAATCCCCCTAGTGGTCTGTATGGCGTTGGTGACAACGCCTACACAAATTCAAACCACTTATTGACACCCTACCCGCGACCTAGGACCTCAACACCCGCACACGATTGCTACTATTTCCATCTCAGTCAGCTCCGGATACGCATTGAGATGGCCTATGGATTGTTATTTGTAAGTGGCGTGTATTCAAGTACCCACTAGAGATATCGTTCAGTCGAGTGCCTCCTACAATATTAGCAGCTTGCATACTGCACAATTGGCGCATCAACCAGCGGATTCGCGAGTCTGGAAACTACCATGTTGAAGAAGACGATGATTTGGCTGACTTGAGGAGGCTGAGCTGGACCAGGATCTGCCAACTGATCGTCCGGTAGACCACCGAGTGCTTTGCGTTATAGATGCTTGTACGAGGACTTCTACAACAGCTTGGAGTGGGTTCGAGAGGAACTCGTCGAGCTACTTCACAACAACTTAATTATGCGATCAACCCATAACAAACCCAGACGATTAGAGAAGAGCAGCAACATTCGTGGTGCAATGCAGAAGTTTTATCATTAACTTAGCTACAAAGGTTACCAAAAGCAGAAAAAGCAGCCAAACCCTGTCGGTGTCGCTGCGTAATTTGTGTTTAAGAGACTCGCGTTGAATGGCAGCTAATTGAGTAGAACACGTTACTCAGGAGCGCCAAGTTGATTTTCATATCTCTGCAATCGCTGACGATACTTTTAGTTGTTAGTTGCGGCCAACACAGGGTCGCTAACACCAGCTAGTTCAGCTTTGTTCTGGCACTCCTGCACCTGCGCAATGAGCTGGGGTAGTTTTCGATACGATCAATGATCTGATCTTCATCAATGATGCCTCGGTTCTGATCACCAGTCGCAACACTGCAACACCCACAGGTGCAGTAGCAGGAGTCGTTGATGCTCCAACAATGAAGTCGGCCAAACGAGTCACAGTCTGGATCACTTTGTCTTGCCATTTTAATGACTTGGCTACTGGTTCAATTCGTAGAAAAGCAGCCAGATTCATCGAGTCCAGTTCATCATCTGGATGCATCCTACCGTTGACAAAGCCCACCAGTTCAGGCTTAACACGAGTGCAGATCTTGAGGCACACGGTATCTAAGTTGCCATCACAAAAATCCTAGAACTCATCCGAGTTCTGACCGGAAACGAAGAACTTGGCGTTTGCCATTGCGTATTTACCATTGCCTTTTTCCACATATCGCACATCCTGGTGTCCATGTGCAGTACAATTGTATGTCCGAAAAGCGAATAGTTCGTTGTAGTCGATCGTGTTTTCGCGAAATTCAACGCCTACCTCTCTCCAGAATACGTTCTTTGCGCTAACATCTCCTGCGTCGATTTGTTCGTGCGTTCCGGCATCTTCGGACTGGGCGAGCCTCTCAGCAAAGCGATCGGAAAAGAGAATGTTCAAGAGCCGGACGAAGCAGTTCTTTGTCTTCGGTAGTCCTGGATTCATCAAGTATTCTTCGTCGACTGTTGCCTGGACAGAGCGTTTCGCAGCGTCATACGACCGCAGATGGCGGATTTGGTCCTACTTGCTGGTCGCTCGTGAAAGTCGCAACTTCCGATCAGGGCATGCTTTTCGTAATTGCAGCACAGTCCAGGACAGGGGTCCCAATAATACAGATGCAATGTCATTGTGAAGCCAACGGCAATAAATAACTGTATGGGCGTTCGCGTAATAGAGAAATCAATTATTCAATATTTGAACCACAATACCAAAACCAATAACACTCGCTATATATTCTCCTACCAGACTCATTTCCTTTGTTCAGTGCCCTCCCTGAGAGCCCAAAGAAGAGCGACTGACTTCCACAAGAGTTGCATACGGACGAGATAGAAGAGAAGTGCCTTAAAATTTAACGGAAAATGGGCAAATTAGTCTTAAATCCAATTCTTCGAGCAGAGTTTTAAAATACGTTATTGAATTTGCTGAGGTATTTTCTCGGAATATTTTTTTACCGAAATATTACAATATATTCTCCGTAATATTACTTATTCGGAACCCCTGGTCCAGAATGCGTAGTCATTATAAGTCGGTAGAATAACTTTTCCTGGGTTTTTTACTGTCCAAATTGACACAAAGTCGGACTGAGCACCTACACTTCCTGTCGCAGGCGCTGAAAAACCAGTATCGAACGATGCAACGTCAGCTACTGGAGCAATTGTCTGATTGTGAACTGAGGACTTCTTCGATTTTAGCGAGCAGTTGTCCTTTAGATAGTGAAAGGGCTACCAGCAGGTGTTGTTCCTGTGCGGTTGTTCGATAAAAAAAAAGGCGCCCAGATCCATATTCCGGACCGACGCTTCACATTGAGGGTCCAGCAGGATCCTCTAGTGCCAGCATCTTAGCTGACGTGTGAGAAATGCCAAGAACTAACTGTGATGAAGACAATTTGGCAACTCTTCGACCCACACAAGAAGCCAGCCTCAGCGCTCATCGTTTTACGTTGCTGTTACACATGTGAAAACATTGGACAGTTCGTTTCTAATGGAGCCTCTAACGGTAGAGTATATTCGCTATTTCACTCCAAATCCAGCAGCGCTAGCTAAAACACAAGGTCTTGAGCAGCTAGAAGCGCAGTGTGACCGTCAACGCGCGCCGAAACAGCGCACAATATGTAATTATGTTTGGAAGCAATAGCACTTGATGGACTAAACTTCTAGCGTATAACAGCGTGAAAAGACAAATATGCAGGGAAATATTTAATTCAGTTGCATGTCCCTTGACATGCAGAAAAAAGTCAATCTAGCCTCGAGTTGAGGTGAGCTTCAATCCTGTAGGGACACTGGAAAACCAGCGCTGTAGCGCATCGTATCTTGTTGTTGATGAGTTTTGAAGATCGCGGTGCTGGGAATTACGTTGATCGATTGGACGCCTTGGTAGTTAGAAATCTGGGCTTATTTGCTTAGAATCACATGTCCTTGTAGCGCGTCCTGAAATTCTTCAGCGAATTGACCCCAGAGTGTGCATAACACTTCGACATTTGTATCATCTGCTAAGAAAAAACTGCACGCTTCTGGGTTTGTTTTCCTTTTCAAGTGGTGATACTCTTAACGGACCTACTTTTGTAAACACTCCAAAAAACGTGTAGGTTGATCCGGGAGTCAGAATAGACACGTTACCGAGCAGTTCGTGAGGGATCGTTGGCTCAGGACACGCTTGAATAGATTTTAATCTTGGCGAATACGAGCACTGCCCCAAAAAGATAGCTCCCCTTCGGAATTGCGCAAGTGAACGTAGCGTTTGCCGTTTAAAAAAATGCCCATTGGCGAACAAACTGTTCCCGGGACCAACGTTTCGTAGAACGAATCACCTTCATCATTGAACACATTAACGCGTATTATATCGCATTTCTCCTCAGTAACATAAACTTCAAAAAGCTGCGCCAAGAATTTTTATAGTCACGGACGGAATCCCGTCCGTGATTACGTGCGCGAATATTTCCTATGAATATCCATGGTTCTTCAAATCAGGGGCTAAGGCGCAAACGGAATAAATTGGTACTTTAGCTCTTGGAGAGTCCAAATTTAGAGCAATTGAGTGGGGTTCTTGCTTCGTCGTGTTTGGTTGTCAAAATCAGAATCCGTATTATGTTTCATGCCGCTCTCTACATCAAGAAGCGTGGTAGTAAAGACGGGTTCTTTCAAACTAGTAGCTTCGGACTCCAGAGCGCAGCGTTTAACGGGGGGGGGGGGGGGGGCGGCTTCGTTGCAGGCTTGGCCGTGAGGTAGCTGAGTTTCCTCGATAGTGGTACTCAAAGAAGATAGTTTCCATTTGCTGGTCTTGAGCAATGAATCGCACTCATGTGGGGCGCTAATCCCTGCTTCGATTTCATCAGCATGCTGGCTGATATCTTCTAAATTCAGCCGATCCATTATCAAAGCTCTACCAAACGGCGTGATAGAATTGTATCTGGGAGCCTGCTTGCGCACAAGACTTCAAAATCGAGAATGAGAGTCCAGTATGGAGATAATTTGTAATGTTGTTGCTAATTGGTGGGTGTCAGTTGGTGTTCAAAGAAAATAAACATGACGGAACATGACTGAACCAACCGCAGACATTTAAAAAAATAAAATGATTGTCTGTCTGTCTGTATGTATGTATGTATGTATGTATGTATGTATGTATGTCTGTGTCTGTCGTGTTGCGATTTTCCGCACTTTTGATTGGCTGAAAAGTTTATCTTAAATCAGCGTATGCGAGACGTGACACCGGTAAGGTTTTCTGAGATATAAAAAGTACAGTTTTCGGAAAACTTACACTTCTCGCTCTACCCTTCAGTAGTCACAGCACCGGGAACACACATTCTATTCCTAGCTAAGGGTATTCGTATGACGGGGCAACACAACCTTCTGTACCATTTAACCGGTATCTAGGGGGACGTGATTGATAAAGCCACTAAGCAAGGGAGAAGGCAAGCGATATTTTATAAATTCCATGTGAAGCAGCGCGTGAAGTTGTAAAACCTTGATTCTGACGATTATGCTAGGTATTCTAAATGGATTGGCAATGCTGGTAGCAGATTTAATGGCATTTCGGACCGTGCTGAGGGCGGTGTATATAAAAAGAGTTGTATGGTGAATGAGCTAAAAAGGAAGGCCACCTTACTTTACAACAAAGACTATTCTATAGCTAACCGCCTCAGAATAGTAAAATTTATGTTTTTTGTATTTCATACTACAAGTAAGAGGTGGGAGCTGTCCACTAGAAATTCAATGTCAAGGTTTACTACAGAGTTTTGTCCTCGCACGTAAGAAAGCTGCACTGGTGTAGGGCGAGTTGGCTGCGCCGCTTTGCGGTGCAGCGAGCTCGCTTGTGGTAGACATTAATGAAGCTAACAAATGTGTCTAATGGTAATAATCAGGGCTTCAGTATGCTAACAAGCAGCGTGGCTGTATTTTTTTGCCACGCATTTACTTTAACTGACGGTACGACGAGAAAACGAGAAATATTACAATTTGTATCATAAATCGTGACTTAAACGAGGTAGTCGGCATTTTCGATTATTGCCATTCGCGACGAAGCCCATGCAAAGTGCTCAACCGCACAACACTCGCCGCCAGTGGCGGTTTTGCAGCATTCTTGATCCAGTCGTATGCGTTTCCAAATCAGGTCTGATGGAAAGTATAGATCTTGGACACGAAGCTCGGACGAAGCGGAGGGAGGGACGTCGCAGACGGCGGGACCGGAGCGAAGGCACTTGAGGGGTAGAATGAAGATTCGAAAGTGATTGAATTGTTGGAGCTTACATCCTACTGTTATAGACACGCGACCCTGCGTCCTATCACCTAGTGCATCTAATCAACCATCACTCACCGGTGTTCATCCAATCATCCTACTCGTCTAATCATCGGTGGCGTAAACAACTTACCGTAATCACCAAAATTAACGTGGGTTCGGATTGGACCGGTTCGGGTTAACCGGTTAATGGGTACAACTGGTACACAGTACCCAAGACCAGCAACCCTCAATACACCCCCTCAATGCGAAGTCCCACGAATGCCGAGAGCCACCGTCAGATCCGTATGGCGTGGTCCCGCGAGAGCCTCGTCATATTGTCCACTAGCATCACAGAAATCTCGCAGTACTGGAGCTTGACTTCACCGCGCTTGACTTCATCGCGGATGTGGTGGTACTTGATGTCGATGTGCTTGGCGCGACCGTGGTTCTCTGGGTTCTTCGTCATCTTGATGCACGACTGGTTGTCTTCGCGGATCATGAGTTCGGGTCCAGTCTCATTAGCGGCCGCCAGAATCTCGCATAGCAGGCGATGAATCCACTTGCCTTCTTGGATCGCCAGGTTGACCGCGATGTACTCCGCTTCGCTCGTGGACAGTGATACACTTGATTGCTTCTTGCTTCCCCAGCTCACAGGCGCACTCATGAGCATGAACGTGTAGCCTGAAGTGGACTTGCGGTCGGCGAGGTCGCCGGCCCAGTCCGCGTCCGAGTAGCCACGAAAGTCGATCTTGTCGCCCGGCTTGAAGCAGATCCCATGCGTCTTGGTGCCTTGCAGGTAGCGAAAGATACGCTTGACCGCAACCCAGTGTTCCTCTTGGGGGTTCTCCATGAAGCGCGATACATAGCCAACGGCGTACGCGATGTCTGGGCGCGTGGCGGTCATCAGGTGCATCAGAGCACCAACAGCTTCGCGAAACGGAGCGTTCACCTTGGTCGCCGCGTCGCTTGGAACAAGTCGAGTGCTCATGTCCACCGGACTCACCACGGCATTGCACTCGTCCATGGCGAAGCGCTTCAGGATGTCGTCCACGTATCGCCGCTGGCACAGCTGCCGTCCGGGCCGTCCACCAACTCGATCCCAAGAACAAACGCGCACTTGCCGCTGTCGGTCATCTCGAAGCGCGTCTTCAGGTCGGTCTTCGTGCGTGCGATCAGCTCGGGCGAACTCCCGGTAATCAGTACGTCGTCCACGTACACCAGTACAAGCACGCAGTGACCGTCCACCACCTTGATGTAGAGGCACGGATCGAAGGCCGACACTTGGAAGCCGATTGAGCACACGAACTCGTCGAAGGTCTCGTTCCACACTCGCGAAGCTTGCTTGAGACCGTAGATGGCCTTCACCAGTTCCAGGCAGTCGAAGTCACCATCCAGTTCGACGCCTTCCGGAACCACGCAGAAGACCACCTCCTTCATTATCCCGTACAGGAATGCTGTCACCACGTCGAGTTGGTCGAGGGGCCAGCCAAAATACTTGGCAATCGCGATCACCATGCGCAGCGTCACATACTTGACCACGGGCGAGAACGTCTCGGTGTAGTCAATGCCGTACTTCTGCTTGAAGCCCTTGGCCACGAGGCGCGCCTTGTACTTCTCGATCGAGCCGTCCGCTTTGCGCTTGATCTTGAACACCCACTTGGTACCGATGGCGCGTTGTCCGTTAGGCAACTTGGCAGCTCGAAACACACCACGCAGTCGCATCGACTTGAGCTCCGCGCGGATCGCTTTGCGCCAGTGCACTTGATCAGGACCGTTCACAGCCTCTTGGAACGTCGTCGGCTCCGATAGATCGGCTGTTGCTTCCACAGCGTTGGCACTGGCACGCCAAAACACTGGAGGCGTCGAGTCGTCGTCTTCATCTTGGTCCCCAGACTTTTCTTCTTGGTCGGGGTCGGCTCGGCGCGAGGAGGATACGTCCGGCGCACTTGCTTCTTCTAAGCCAGCTCGGTGGCGAACGGGGCGCGATCTTCTGGCAGTGTCGTCGTTGCCACTCGGTCGGTACTTGCGCTTCCCCGTCTGCTTGAAGCTCGTTTGGCGCGGTCCATCGTTGTCGTCCAGGTCCAGCGCGTCCAGGTCCAGCACAGCATCATCGACGTCTTCATCCGAAGTATGCGTCGAAAGTCCAAAGGTGGACTCATCGAAGTTGACATCGCGACTGATAACCACCTGCCCCGCCTCGATGTCATAAACTCGATACGCCTTGGACACTTCTTCGTAGCCGAGGAACAGCCCGGCGCGAGCCTTGGGGTCCCACTTGCGCCGTCTTTCCTTCGGCGTCAGGATGTACGTCTGGCATCCGAACACACGCATGTGCTTCACACTCGGCTTGGACTTGTAAACGATCTCGAACGGAGTCTTGTGTTCGATCTTGGGTGATGGCAGACGATTCTTCACGTAGATGGCTGTCATGGCCGCCTCAGCCCAGCAGCTCTTGTCCAGCTTGGCGTGATGCAGCATGCTGCGGCCAATCGTGACGATGGTCCGGATGGCGCGTTCTGCCGTGCCGTTGGTCTGGTGCGCGTACGGAACCGTGGTTTGCTGCTCGATGCCTTCGACTTCGTATAAGGCCTTGAGCGAGTTGGTCGCGAACTCACGGGCTCCGTCGTGCCGCACAAACTTGACCTTCTTGCCGAACTGCGTCTGCACCTTCGTGACGTACATCTTGATGCAGTCCTCGCTCTCCGACTTGGCACGCAGGCAGAACCCCTTCATGCATCCGCTGGCTTCGTCCACGATCAGCAGCAGATACTTGCTGCCACCCAGTGACTCTTCTTCCATGGGGCCGCACACGTCGAAGTGGAGCAGCTCGAACGTGTCGTAGTGACGCTTGTCACGGTTGCTTGGGAACGGCTTCTGGACCATTTTCCTGCTGGCAGCCGCGACACACGCTTGGTCCACTCGGCTTGGAAGGTGCCTTCGCGTCCTTGATCATGTTGTTGTCGACCCTCTTGCGAAGCACCTCCACCGGAGTGTGACCCATGCGCGCGTGCAGGTCGACAATCTTGCCACTAGTCGCCGCATTCGCCGATCGCTGAGGCGTCATCAGCCAGTAGAGTCCATCTACGAGGTTTGCCGTCGCCACCACTTGCTTGGAGCCCTTGTGCGCAATCTGCATCTTGGTGCCGTCGAACACCACTTGAAACTTGCCACTTTTGTTAATCTGCGGTACCGAAAGCAGATTCTTGCTCATGCTTGGGACGTACAGCGCGTTCTTGATCTCAATCTCGCGCTCGTCGCCGTTGGGCAGAACCACTTGTTCCACGATGGTCCCCACACCCATGATGGCCGCCTTGTTGCCGTCGGCCACCGAAAGTTCGCCTTCATTCCGCTCAATCAAATGAGCGAACTTGGCCTTGTCGTTGCAGATGTGGTGCGTTGCGCCGCTGTCGACCGCCCACATCCCGGACACATTCTTGACCGTCGAAATGCCACACTCCAGTGAGACCGCGAACGCCACTCGATCATAGTCGTAGTCGTAGTTGTAGCTGGCGTCGTCGTTCCTCCACTGGGCATTGTTGGCCCCGCGTCCACGGCCATTGCCATTGCCGCCGCGTCTTGGGCCCCGATTCTCGTCCTTCTGCTTGGTCCAGCACTTGTCAATCGTGTGCCCCAATTTCCCGCAGTACGTGCACTGGCGAGACTCTCGGTCGGTGTTGAACGCCTTGGCCGCGTCCTCCGTTTTCACCGTCGCCGTCTTCTCGCCTTGTCTCTTGATGTGCTCATTCGTGAGCACCTTCACGACGTCTTGCGATCGTAGTTCAGCGCTGCTCATCTCCAAGTTCAGCACGACGTTCTCGCAGCTCTTGGGGAGGCTGCGCAACAAGCAGATCGCCACGTCCTCATCCTCCATCTTGGCGCCGATGCTGCTGAGCTTGGCGCTGATGTTGAGGACCTCGTTGCAATGATGCAAGACGTTGCCGCCTTCCGACATCTCCATGCTGAAGAGTTGGCGCTTCAGGTAGATGCGTCCAGCCTTCTGCGAACCACCGTACAGCGTCTTCAAGCGCGTCCACGCAACCCACGCTTCTTCGCAGTCGTCGACCACATGGTGGTAGTCCGCGTCCATGTGGAGCAACATCAGTCCGAACGCGATGTTGCTCGACTTGACGTAGTCGTCCTTGGCCCACGAGTCCGTGAAGCTCGGCGTCGTCTCTCGGTTCACGACATGCCACGTCGACTTGGTCAGGAACACGCCACGCATGTAGCGGTTCCACGTCGCGTAGTTGTCTCCGTTGAACTTGTCGATGGAAACCTTGGTTGAGGCGTCGTGGGCAGAGGACATGGTGCTTGGGCTCATAACCTGATGGAAAGTATAGATCTTGGACACGAAGCTCGGACGAAGCGGAGGGAGGGACGTCGCAGACGGCGGGACCGGAGCGAAGGCACTTGAGGGGTAGAATGAAGATTCGAAAGTGATTGAATTGTTGGAGCTTACATCCTACTGTTATAGACACGCGACCCTGCGTCCTATCACCTAGTGCATCTAATCAACCATCACTCACCGGTGTTCATCCAATCATCCTACTCGTCTAATCATCGGTGGCGTAAACAACTTACCGTAATCACCAAAATTAACGTGGGTTCGGATTGGACCGGTTCGGGTTAACCGGTTAATGGGTACAACTGGTACACAGTACCCAAGACCAGCAGCCCTCAATAAGGTCTTCTTAGTAAAAGCAGTTCAATTGCGGTCAGGAGATCTCGTCACTCGCGTTGCTCATCACACACCGATGGATATAACAAGCCAACTACGGTTATTTCTGGATTTCAACATTGCGCTAGAGCTTGCAATTCCAAACGACGATGGTGATTCATCGAAAATACTTGTGGAAACTTTCCGGGGAGTATGTGTTTGAGGTACAGCATTAAAGGTCATTTGGCGTGATAATATTGACTTATTGCGACACTTGTATCAGGAAAATCAGTGCGTCTGCTGGGGCGGTTAAATTTTTGCCTTTCGTTCCTGTGATTTGGAAATGGCTGAATGGCTCCAAAGTGACGAAATAACCAATTCCAGTAGCAAATTGATTGCCAGTGCTGATCGCCGCGAAGATCCCAGACTTTTTAATCGGGTGCTGACCCATTCAAACCCGCCAGTGACTGGCGCTGCATTTAGTAGAAGCATCTGGAGCGGGTCCTATGCATAATATTTAAGAACTTGCTCACCGCCTCGGTCATATTCATCCTGGTTGTGTAATTCGAGCCACCGATCCGCAAACTTGACGTTATTCATCGGATGCGCACGCATGGAGCCGCATTTACAGAAGATGCGATGGATATAGCGTCAGGGCCGCGTTGTAATATGGCTTCACCAAAATCGCAGGGAAGGTTGTACAGAACGAGCGATGGATGACGCTATTTTGGAGGTCACAACGAAACGGTTCGATGAACCATGTTCGTATTCTGTCATGTATTTGGCCGTAACCGGAAATACGTTTGAAATTGTTAAATGGTTGCATGATAACATAGCAAAGAAATGGACTGGACTACTGATGGATGAATGCGCACTATATGAATCACTGGAGATGATGCAATGACTTCACGTGTATTACCCAGATGAATGGTGCAGCAGCCAATGGATGTATTGCCAAAATTACGTGTCTCCACTATATTGTCGGGGCGCAATGTAGCACATGTGCAATGGATTCCACTGCCGGTTTAAAGTACAAAATGAGCAATAGATATTGCGGCAGGGTTGGACATTTCGACGTTCTTACATATCTTCACGAAACGCGATCTGAGGGGTGCAGCCAATTGGCGTCATCATTGGCCGCTGGCAATGGGGAACGAGAAACGGTGCAATAATTGAAATTATTTTATCCATCTGAATTCGGCTCGGAAATCGAATGGTACGTAACGTGATTGGTTTGATGAAGTCAATTTACATGTAGCTATTACCAAAAGCTAAACTTCAATCAATACGCATGCCTCAATTACCCCTGCTTCAGGGAACAAATGCTACCCAAACCCATATTCTGTTACTCAACACAAATTATTTTTCGAAGATTTGTACTGGTAGACAGCAACAAATAATGGCGTTCTGTTTCAGACGAAAACATGCAAAAGCAAATACCTAGTTAAAATGCATGTTGAATGTCAAGTAAGCATGACGAAACATAAGGTTAGTGTATGTATCGCGAATAAGATGGCATTTTACATCAGTTGGAGCTACTCGGGGACATGCGCATTGTTAGCCACGACCTTATAGGTAGGACTAATAACAAACTCACAAGCGCACAGTACTTCTTCATTTTACGCAATGAATACATGGAAAGGTAAAATGAGCTCTATTCAAAGGGGCCCTGTAAATCAGCAATCTCGTATCGCCACTTCTCTTGGTATGTGTGGCGGAAGCATAAACACCTTCATATGCTTGTGAAGGCAAGGACTATCAACGATATCATTTATAACAGCGGTGTTATAGGAAGTAAATATCGCGACGTCACGTATAATTCCGCTTTGAGTTACTTACGCTATTGAAGCTCAAACGTTACAATGCGCTGCTTTTATCGAATACAGACGCTTGGCAGTTATGACCTACGAGATCCGGTTTTGCATATACGGGTCACTGGATGTTTCTTGACAGAGGTACCACGGCTAATTCCTGGATGCTCATTTCTAATGCCAAATAACCCGTTGTTTTTGCAAGGTTCGACTCACCCTAATATGCGGCCCAAGAGGAAAAGTGGATCCGGATCCAGATCCAAAGGTAAGGCGATCAGGATCCAGGCTGATGGCGATCTGGATTCCAGATCTCGTATCCCGACAGGGTGACATCGGCGATCGCAGTGTTGGTTATTAATATCTGATAATATACATACCGCATCTACCCACCTTGCGATATGCCGTCAAGTGCAGATCCCAGATCGAACGGGGTTATTGCTTGACCAGGAAGCTATTTGAGCCTCAACCACCCATAGATACCGCTATAGGAAGCGCCAAGCAAGCGTAAAAGAAGACCTACAGGGCAAATACACCCTAATCAAGGCAACCCCACGGTCGGATTCAGATCCAGGCCGCCAGATCCAAGCCCGAGTAATCGCTTAGGATCTGGACAATATCGGTGACAGAGCGAAGAGTTTCCGCGCTGCTCTACTCCATCCCCAACGTCTCGCCAAGACGCTCAAGTCTTCGCCACTTGTCCTTCACGAAGCCACTGGAGGAGCAAGACCCAGCCCTAACATCGGGTACACAAGGTTAGCAAAGTTTAGCACAAAATCACGGATCATCGAGGGGCCCCCTCCGTTAGTCGGTGCCCAAGCGTTAATGGATATTGGATGTGGCAACCGCGCAAGGTTTTTCTGATTCTGCTACACCACAATATCGTCAAACTTTTCATGACTCCGTTCAAGTACATCTGATTGAACTTGCGCGAACGATACCATTCACTATCAATTTCGACCGAAGAACAAGCGAGAACGTCATGTAGCTAGCAGTTTAGCTGCCCCCTATAAATGGGTGGGAAGTCTCCATACTTTGGGCTAAGGTAAAAGGGGGCAGAAGGATTCTCCTTCACCCCGCGTGCATGCGGGAGGCCACACCGTGCGAGCCGAGCGATTCCCGTGGGTTGGGTGTGTCGGTCCCCCTAACCCCCAGGTACATGTGTAATTCATGTCTTTCTCATCCCGACGCAAAGCCGCCATCTCGCGTGCTGAGAGCGAGCCCTGGTGGCGCGAAGTGAACTACCCTGCTGTCGTGAGGATCCCAAAGAGATCAGGTACCGGCTTGTATATGGAGGAGGAAACGTGTCCGAGACAGCTCTTCTCCTTCAGTGGTGCAGTCAAGGTTCTGTCATTTGCATGTCTTATAACAAGGTTGACAAGAAGATGTAAATACCAGTCAAGTCGTAGATTAGAGTCCAACGCTGGCATAAAGATCGAGTGGTGATCAGATGCTGGGGATGCCTCTTGTCCCAGTGTGGATCTATATTAGTCACGAGAACTAAAACCTTGTCACCTGGGCATGCCCGTATTATTTATCCCGGACTTGGTCAACGGATGCAGCAGAGCGAGACCTCAAGGATATAAAAAAAGAGTCATGATACAAGGACGGAAAATAATCAGACCGCCGAATTAGAAATGGTCTAATGAATAGGCTTAATTAAGTAGAAAAAACACCAATCGTTCCATCATCATCTAGAACGATACCATCCACGGCGCAAATTTAAATATACGAGGTAATGGGGGTCTGGCGATGGTTGGTCCACCCCTCGATATTGTGTGGGGCTGCTCAAGCTGTTAAGTACCGCAGGAAGGACACAAAATCAGAACGAGCTACTAAACATCAACCAAATCCGGGGCTGTAGCGTGATGAGAAAGAGATGCTACTGTAGCATACTATGACACTGGTGGATGGCAGGAATGAGTGCGGAGAGAAGCGTGCAAAACGACGATGAATCAAGAGCTCGGCTTCCCTCGTCCGGTGTATTACCAACGGCGAATTTGATGCGGAAGATTCAGACGACGGGAGGCGATAGGATCCACCGATCAAGCTGCAAAATATTACCGGCCATTGAGAGAGAGAGAGGGGGGGGGGGAGAGGTGCGATCAAGTACGGATGCGTGCTGAGTGTGTGATGAACGATCGACGGTATCGATAGCGGGGGAGAACTACAGTCTGGGGAGAAGGAGGATTCGAACGTGGCAGGGACCAAATTAACACGCTATGCCTTTGTACGGACGACCAGGACGAGCATGGGGGATTCGGCAGCAGAACAGACAAATCGCTCAACAAGGTGTGCACACGATGTCCATGTCCGTACTGTGAAGACTCCACGTCGACAATGGAACTCAAGACAACAATGACGCATTCATTGCAGACAAAGTGGTTACATGGCTGGTATCGTCACAGAGCAGTGTGTCGAAGTTTGCGGACGACAAAGTCAACGGGTAGGGTGAATATACGACTTATGCCGTCGAGACGGAGTGTTGAAAAGTATCTAATACATACGGCAGTTTAGGCCGACGGCAAAGGGTATCTATGGAAGGTTCTCGAAAGCTGATAAAACAAGAAGAAGACCCTCACAGCGGCTCGAAGCACGCTCAAAATATCAGAACTTCTTCGGGCGCAGCACGACTTTGCTATTATGATTCTGCTCGATTTTAATTTTTCTTAGTTATCACCCCATAATTGAATTGTCACCATACATGTTTTTTTAGAGCTGGGAGCTGTCCATAGCGGCTGACCTAGGGATTACCATTGGTACAGTACTAAAAAAATACCTTGAATGTTTTCCTATTCTCATATATTATAAGGGTTAATACACATAACGTTAGTTAGTCGGGTGTCTTGGAGCGATAACCCCGTATCTGACGTGAGCTTAGCTGCGCTGTGGATGTGAAATTGCGATGCCTGAAGAGAAAAACACGAAAAACACGATTCTTAAGAACCCACTTACTTTCTCGATTCCAAAACTTATACAGATTAAACTGCCCTAACCGATACCTGGCAACCTCGATATATTCCGATATCTGATACCATTTCAATCCACCGACTTGATGGTTAGTAAGATGTATGTAGGAAAGCTGATACCTGTCGAATTGATATCTCGTTTTGGTAGATCTAATAGTATCTAATCAACCTGAAAATGGGGCTTGGCTTGTAGAATAAACCGGTCTCATTAAAATTGTAGACATCAGCGAGAGCATAATCGCGGACGGTGGCTCGAATGTTGTCAAGAAGCTCTGGGAGAGCACAGTTATTGACAGATCCACTCTCACCGCGTTGTACTGAAGCTCTTGAACCCATGCCGGATTTTAAACGATTATAGCCAGCCATTTGAAAACTGCACCTGAAACTCTTGATCTACTTCCATTTTCGTGAGAATCCGAACCCCTTTGATACTTCCTTGTAGCATTACACCACAACGCCGGCACTGAAGGACCCAGTTTGCTAAAGCCTCATCCAGCCCAGGAAATTGGAGCGGCCGTGAAGTCGGACCGATTGATCTTCACCACGGATGTTAAGGAAGAGTTCACTTTCCTGTAGAACCTCCGAAATAGTTGCTGGCGCAGGGCGCTTGACCACAGCGAACTGTTGCTGCGCTTTATCAGCCAGCTGATTCTGTGTCGGAGTCCTGAACTATTGATATCAAGGAGACGTCCGTTACATAACGGACGCCGTACGTCGTGCAACAGACACTCTACTTTCAAACCTGCTTTACTGCTATACCTGATACGAGGTGTTTTCCACCGGTGCTATCAGGTATGCCAGGTTAATCATAACGGAAAACGCCAATTCAGTGCACGGAATTGAGCCAACTGGGAAAACACCTTATACGCAACGACATGAAGGCCACGCTATATAAGTGGAATCTAGACATTAATATGATCCGAATGCTAGCAAAATATAGTGTAGTTCGATTCTTAAGGACAAGCTAGGGGTATGGACAAATATGCAAAATACAGGCAAAACTCAAGTGATCAATTTAGTGCGCGCTGGTATTTTAACTATTGATTCACCATAAGACGCCACTAAGGAAGATCGTCATTTCCAACCAAAACTCCTTCAATATCAACTATGACTCTAGCCTTCTTGCTTGGGTTCTCTAGCGCTGGCGGGAGGGTGACCCAAGCTAACCACTTCTCGCTTTCAATTTAACCACCACTCTGTCCCAGCCGTGCCCTTGCCCCCCCCCCCCCGTCCTTATACCGTCGCAACCGCTGTGCTATTTTCGGGAGGGACGGTGTGAATAATCCCGTACTGGAGAATCCGTTAATTGCATTGCTGGGCCGCTCTGCGACAGTTGACATGTAAGCCGCGCAAGCGATCTGAATAGTTGCTCTTATTTGATAATATCATATCTGCTGTATTCCAGTAGCTTAGACTCCAGTGCATCCACCACAGCGCTCTTGAACGGCTTGAAGACGGCGACATCGTGGCTGGTACAAATGCGTGGCATTTGACGGTAAGGTTACCAAGAAAATACCCATAACGCGGGCTGCACCAATGGACTCTGTCATAAAATACCCGTCCAAAATAATAGTAGAATTTGCATCAGTTTGGGGAAATATGTCGGCATTCATAAATAAATTTCAACACTTTCCGACATCGAGGTGAGTTGAGCTATTGTTAAGTACCAATACAATTGGAAACTGAATACCAAGTATTTCAGCTTCTCAACAAAAATGGTTAATCACAAACGAAAGATACTTCCGTTACTAAAACCTTCTGGCGCGCCCGTTGCCCGCGCACCTTTAAGGGAAATAACAGCTTTATCCGACCTGTAAATGCGCTTACCAGGAAGAATGATGAGGGGAGGAATCGCTGTACCTGCAGCATTCACCGCGGCCACAACGGTAATGTGAAAGTTGGGGCGTGTCTCCTTACTCCAGACGTTGGGTGACCCTCGAAGTGCCATAACCTTGCTCAGCGTTGTCTTGGGCATGAAGAAGGTCTCGTCCATGTTGAAAATACGGTATACCGATAGTCGTAGCTCTATCACTCGCTTAGGTATCGCGAAAAAATAAAGCGTTGATGCCATTGTAGTCTACCGTATTGTGCACGCGGGCAAATTTTTGGGCTGTGCGCGTTGCCAGTTCAGGGTGACGGTCCTTAAAGTGTCGGTACCAGCCTACGGTAAGCGGCTTAAACATGGTACCAGCGCGGGTGAACCACGATGCTTGCTGAATATCTTGTTCGCACGCTCGAGTACCCGAGCCACACTGACAGGAAAACCTATGCGCTGCATACCTGCGATTCACGAGACGGGGTCCGCTTCTTGCTCAGCCGAGAAGACAGGCATGGGCCCCCCAGCGCTCTTCCTTGATCGCGCCAGTAGCTTGCAGCCCCTTGGACCTCTTAAAGAGCGTACGGAGGGGGACTGACAACGTCCGTGCGGCAGCAGCAAACTTCTCCCCCTCGTATGCCCTGACTAAGGCCTCCTCGAGGTCCTCCTTGTGGTAGCAACCACGGCGTACAGACCCCACCCTCACGTTTTACCTACGTTTAATATCATATCCCCCCAAATCAATATAGGTTTTGCCATCGACGTAAACAGGCGTGAGGCGGTACCTGTGCCCCCGATCCCTCCGTTCAAAACTCAAATCTCTCGCTCAAATCAGGATCCAAACTCCGATAACCATCATGACGACCTGCAAGTTCTGTCACCAGGCCATCAGTACCAAGGGAAAGATGCTGGCGCTGCAGCAGAAGCAAGCTGTCATTGAGCAATACAAGAAAGAGCCTACGACGTACGCCAAAATGGCTATGTGGGTACAGGAGCAGATCCGTATGACTGTCCCTCCAGCTCGTCAAACTATTCGAAACATTGTAAGCGCTGCGGATACCATCAAAACAAGATTAAAGGATCCTATCGCGTCTAACTCAAGCGGGTTAAAGAGGTGCAAGAGGTGCGTGAGTTGCCCTCAGCTTGAACTCGAGCTTGCCGAGTTCGTCAGTGACTGTAACGCTGACGGTGTACCGCTGTCGCACGGTATACTCCGTGCTTTAAAAAACCCGGAATTATTTTTGCGGACGACAAAGAGTATTGTCCTTCATCTCGCCGAGATTTCATTGAAATATCTTCTTATCTAAAATATAAATAAATACACTTTTGATCACATCAATGTCGTTGAGTAGTGCCTTTGTTAATTAATGTAGATACAGTGCGCGTGTCGCTGAGGATCTTTGTAGTCTATGATTCCATAATTCGAATTTCGAATAACCTCTATGAAATAAAAACTTGAAGGTAGGTAAAACGAGAGGGTGGGGCTGTATCACCATATTGGTGACTTGATCACCAAATGTAGCAATAAATACCAATATTCCCTTTTTTCTTAGTAGTGCCAGCCACCACTCAAATGAAATACCTGTGAGGTCTAATACAAAACTGTAAGAAATTATAATTGATCGTGCCTTAACATGTACCGATAAATTGGTCTTGGTTGAGTTAGCCAATCATGATCTAGTCTCTAGCAAAAGTGGGCTGCGATTGGGTGAGGCCGTTGACCGCGCACTAAACTGATTCCGCGCACTGAATTGACATTTTCCGTTATTCAAGTATATATATATATATATATACTTAGTAATCATGTAGTGCAGGACCCGCACACACCGTATAATAGACGTATCGAACTTATACAGGACATTCGGTGTGGAGGCGGCTTCGAATCAGCCCACGAGCTTGCTGGCTGAAAGCCACAAGTTGGGATCATGTGATTGGGACAAACCCCTTTTTTCGCCGGTTGGCTTCAAGCGAAGCTATAATAGAGAACGGTATCCATAATGATATCGGGCACTTCGCGCCATCATTGATACTGTAGCCTCGCCGCAGACATCCTGGCTGCCCGGCTTTTGTTTCCAAGTTCTTGCATCAATAATAGTCCCGTCCCACCGCAATTCGAATCATACCGCTGCCTGCTCATTGCAGTTCATTTGTAAGTAGCACCAGTCTTTTATATAAATATTTCGTCGACTGCTGAAGTCGTTTCGGAATAATGGAGCCTGAACAACGGAGCCCGCCAATAATGCAGCGAAATGATCTCCACCACTGTACCTATATTAGCAGCAGGCACAGGACTGTTCAAACCAAACCCAAGCAGTTCTTGGCCAGCACTGACGTGGCGTTCCCACTCCTACTGTCACAACGTAACGACGCCGTTAAAGCGCCATCGAACGATGCACGGCATAATGGTCTGCCGCCCACATTAGAAACTTTAATGCAATGGAGACTTGGCCATCGCCACGTTCTTATTGTCGGCGTTACGAATGCAATCGGGTCGCGGCGGTGAAGTGTCCCCAAAATCTGCATGTTTTGGCCTCTGCCGCGCGTCGAACAGCGCTTTTTTGACAATCGCTGGCGTGCTTTTAGTACAAATCGTCATAAATTAGCTCAATTATGACCTTCTGTGGGCAGACATCACTCGACCAATAGCGTGAGGGCTGGCAAAGCGAAACTGAACGTCGAGCGGCAACAAAGCCTCCCCGTGCCAGCTGCCGCATTTGCGCCGTCGCCGAGTTGTTCGGTGTCAGAAGGACGGGATAATCTCCAACCAAACGAGAAGCAGAAACCAGTTTTCTCAATCGGCGGCGAAAGTCTCGCGCCCTGTCGCTTTAGATAAAAACGTCCTCGCCCCTGTCGCGCTAGGCAACAAATACTCGGTAAGTGCAATGAAGTGGCGCTTTCCCTTCCCTCCCTTTACTCTTTTCCTGTATGTGGGGAAAAGTTTTCTCATTCTCGACGTACGTGGCAAATATCGATGGCAGTCCCCTTTATTTCTTCCACAGTAGCATACAGATATGGGCACACCGACGAAGCGAACGGAGCGCGTGTTGTCTGACGCCGCCGACAAGGTGGCCAAGGCGGAGGAGACCGCACGTCAGTATGAGGCCCAGTTGGCCGAGGCGGCGGCCAAGAAGCGCCATCTCGAAGAGGAGAACGAGAAACTGCGCGCCTCCATCCTCAACATGGCACTGCAGAACGCCAGCGTGGACCTCCGTCGCGAGCACGTGCAGCTGCGCCAGACTCTGGACTCGTACCAGTCCAAGATCGACCAGATGCGCGAGATCTCGCTGCTCTCGGCCAAGGTCGTCGACAGGTACGGCATGTTGTATGCTTTATGCGGGATGTTCTCCATAATTGATGATTTACGTATGTTATAATGAGGACAGCCGTATTAAGACCAAGCAGGGCCGACAGTACGTCGAGTACAAGTTGCAAATTGAGACAGACATTCGAGGCACACTGGTGCTGTGGCATCGATACAGCACGTTCTTGTAAGTGGCGTATATATCATTGTCAGAAAGTGTATGTTTATCGATGTGATAATATTTTTTTACTAACATACAACTTTTTGTAGGAACCTCGCGGCCACACTTAAGGCCAAAAACCCCAACAGCGAGCACGAGATCCCAGAGCTGCAGACTCAGAGCCTTACTGGGTTTTTCTCAGACCAGCTCATCATCGACCGCATTGCCAAACTCAACGAGTTTTTGGACGTGGTGACCAGGGCCGACGAGTTCCAATGGGGGATCCGGATAGATAAGGACACGTGCGTGTACAAGCGCAAGAGCAAGCGCTCGGACCGATCGTACAGCGTCGGCTCGAGAGAGAGTATCTCGACTCTGACCCCCAGTATGCGGGACAGCATGTTCATGCCCGCGTCTTCTCGAGCGTCCACCATCTCCATGGACTCGTATTAGAGGAAATGCACACGGACTTTTATCGACGCCAGGACAGGAGCCTTGTTTTTTTTTTTTTTTGGAGAGAGGACCAAGTAGTAGTGTATCACAGGTAAATGCAGGATAAGTCGCAGAGGTGGTGTGGGCCTTGTGTACAGGGCGTAAGTTGAGACTCCCAGTTTAACGACAGGAGAAGCGAGACATAATGCAAACGTTTTTTTTTTTTTTTACATGACGTCGGCTTCGGCCGTTAACCTATTTTCTTATCCTGTGTTATCCTGTTTAGTTATCCAGATTGAGCAAGAACGCGGCGCCCATCATGACCCAGTAGTTGGGTGGTTTATCACTGGGAAGCTGCACTGCAATGACGTAGTTGGTGGAGATACCCGTCGTGGAGAGCGTTCCCTGCCTCACCGACGTCTTGTACACTGGACATGGGTACATCATGATCCCAGGACTGAGTATCGGGTTACTGGCCACTGCTGAAGTAGCTGGAAGGAAGTGGACGATGGACATGGCCGAGAACATTTCTCCGGGCTTGGCATCCTCAAGCAGACGACGTGACGGAGACCACTTGGCACCTTGTAGCCATAGTCCGTCAATGTAAATGCCATCGGTCGGACTCCGTGTAAGTTGCTGGGCGTTCTCGACGTCCATGACGGTGAACGTGAAGGCCAACGAGTCGATCGCCGTCTGATACTTTCGAGCAAAGTTCTGCAATGTACCAGTCATAAATCCTTGCGGGAAGAAGAAAACGTTGAGTTGGAAGACCACAGGCTCACCGTGTAGCAGCCATTGGCGGAAGAACGAGACGCGGTCGAGTAAGTCGCGTACCCACGAAGCGAGCGGCTTCAAGGACGCAAAACTGACGGAAGACCAGAGCTGCGGCACCTTTCCGTTTAAGAAGGCCGTGTACATGTTATCCAGGTCGGAAGACATGACGATGAGGCCGTTGATGGCCTTCTGGATGTCTCTCAAGGACGAGCGCATACGTCGCAGAAGCGTGTTAAACTTGATGACTTCTTGACCCAAAACGGTGGCCAACGAGTCCATGACGACAGTGCCAGCTACTTCTCGAGTCTTGAACGTAGTGGGTCCAACCTCGTCCACGTTGAGATCAGCAGGCAATTGTTCTTGAATAGAGATGGCGAGCTCAAGTACTCGCTGGTCGTTCGACTTGCCTCCGCCTCCGCCTCCTCCTCCTCCTCCGTCTCGAGGCTCGAGACTCAAGATCAACGTCATCATGTTGGCGCTTTCGTTGCGTTCGTACGTCACGTTGGCGTTCTCGTGCATCCCGAAGAGCTCCGGGTTGTCGAACGCTGGTAAGCCGCTTAAATACGACTGAACACTCGAGTGAGAGAGCTCCTTGGGCACGTGATAAATGCCCGAAGTCGAGTACGAATGACCCGAATGAAGCACATCTGGTGTGTAAAAGTTACTGAGAATACTCGTAAGACAGCGCCGATCCCAGTCGTCCGTCACGCGTCCACCGTAGTTGATCTGACCGGTAACATACCGTAAAGCGTCCCAGGGAACGATCGGTTGTTCCTCCAAGAACTTGCGCAGACTCGCCAGCGACGTCTCCAGGTCGGTATCGTTGAATTCGTACTTGATATTCCAGCCTAGAGCGCCGAACTTGCGTCGTTCTTGGACGATAGCGTGGAAGAAAGTGAGTGCACAAAGCAGCGACTTCCACACGTGGTCTTTCGCCTCTCCAGTGTCAAAGTTGCCGAGGTAATGGAAGCTCTCGAGCACGTCTTCGGATAGTAAAGTGTTGAAAGATCGGAGCAGATTCGCGCGGATTCCTTTCGGTGGCTCGTTCGTGAGTTTGATTCCGTTTTGTAGCACGGTCACGGGGAAGTAAGAAGCGGGGAAACTCGTGAGGAAGAGGCGGAACGTGGCTTGGCACTGCTCGTCTGAGCGTTGGCCCATATCTTCCACCAGTTTCTCGAGTTTCGGCATCCAAGACTTGGCCAGATGGCAGTTCTGAAGCAACACCCAGTCACCGGAGCCTTGACTGCTCTCGATGAGTTTCTCGGCTCGTGGACCTTGTCCTTGACCCAGAGAAATGAGGTGAAGACGCTCGATAAACGACATTTCCTTGGCGAATCGAAGCAGCATCCCAGTCGGATCAGCACCTGCGGATAATACGAAGATACACGGGGTCTTACGATCTGTATCGCTGTAGATTTCCTCCATCGTCGTCGATGCGTTCCGTCCAAACTCGGCGCCCATTTCGGTCGAAATCATGTTTAAAACAGCTTGAGGCACTTTTTCCTCGGCTAACCCGCGCAGTAAAAGCACTTTTTGGAACGCGTTTAGGATTGATCCGAAGTCTCCAGGACAGGATTTAGGATTGGACAGATAAGCTGGATCTTCGAGCCAGATTAACCAACGTGGCCAGACATTCGTCAAGGACGTACAGAGTCCTTGAAAGGCCTGCACCTCCGTCTTGTCGCCTTCAGCGGTCTCAGTGTAGCTGGTCACCAGTGTCTCAAGTTCCGATATCAAGTCCCATTGAGCCTCACTGATGTGTGAAGGTTGAGGGTTTGACTGCTGCATGGAGCGATCGGTACCTGGAGGCGCTCCACGCAGATATAAAGACCACTCACGCGCCAATATCTTACCGGAATGCAGCAGTATTTTACAGCAAATAAGCATCGAGAAGAGCACTTTATGCACTTCAAAGAGCCCTCGACAGATATTGACGTAGATGTATCGAGTCTGGAAGTCAATGAGGTTAGTCAGACGCTTCTGCAGGGTATCAGCCTTTGGAGCTTCGTCGAAGCAGATGTTGAATAAACGCTGGAAGAACGGTAGTGAATACTGGTACATGGGGTCGATAAGCGCTAGATTAGCGACCACGAAGTAAATGATGGAGCCTCGTGTAGCCACACAGCGGTATTCTTCTCTGGCGCGGTTAATCTCGATCTCTGTGCTTTCAGATTCTAGAACGCGTTCTTTAATAATTCGAGACGTGACGTTGGATGATTGCAGTGTGTCAATGAGGTCTTGGTCGTCTAGAACGTTGCCTGAAGACTCAGAGAGTTGTTTCAGGATACGGTCTTCGATCTCCTTAAGCTGTTTCTTATCCTGTGCCATCGTCACCACCAGCCGATTCTTCTTCTCTTCGATGTCTGGACGTTCATGACGCACTACGTCGCCCAGCAGCTGGTCTTCTAAACCGTCCATCGTGACTGTAAAGTTAATGACAGTCACCTTGATATAAACCTCAGGAAGGTAGTGCGGATTCGGCAGCTTTGTGGTTAGAAACAGTTTAAAATTTGGATCATAGTCCACATCTGAATCTCCCAGACGGATCAGCACTCGTCCACCTTGTTTGTAGATGGCTTTCTGTAGAATCGGCTCTAATGAGGGCTCCAACGTCTCGTCGATGTCTTCAATCAGTAAAGCTTTCCCATTCCGGATACAAGTCTCCAAAGACCGCAACAAATTTGCGTTGGTCATTTTAGTACTTTCCAGATTTAGAATTAGAGTTTTCTTAATCCATTTGTTGGCTTGACCCTGCGGATCGATCATCAGAGGCCACCGCTCGCCTCGAGTCACTAGAATGGCGTTATCAGTCGACGTCGAGTCTGTAGGGAGCCCGTTTAACTGCCACTCACGGATCTCCACTGGACTACCGAGTGTAGTTGAAAGACTGTAACCTGACGAGCACGGGATATGAAGCTCTTGTGTCTGAGCGACCCACTGGTCCACAATCCGTTGTCGGAATCCGCCCGTGAATGGCCCATAGTACGAAATACAGGCCGCAGCTAGGAATGTATCGCCAATCAACGCCAGAATAGACTCAGCCAAGGACGCCACACTCTCTTTCCAACGCGCTCCTTCAACTGACAAGCCAGAAATGAGTTTCTCAGCACGAACGAGGCGCTTTTCAGTCACTGCAGCGTCATTGGCAAGCTTGTCTTTCTCGTCCAGAGTATCTTTACACTGCTTTTCCAACGTGGCCACGTTCTCGTTGACAACGCGCAGCTCTTCCTGTTTCTGGCTCAAAATCGCGTTAGCCTCGGCTAATTTCTGGTTCATCCGTTCTAGATTTTCCTTTTTAGGACCTACTTCTTTCGCCACTTTCGAATACACATCCATAGCGTGCACCCACATACACAGCGACGTCGCCGCCTTGGATACTTTGGACACCACTTCCACTGCCATACCCGGCTCAGATACTGCTTTACTCAGCTTTTTCAAGGTGGCCACGGGGATATTATCCTTGTCGAAGTTCTTAAGTTTATCTAGAAACGCCACATCTCCTAGAATTTTCTTAGCGGAATCCCAGCTTTGCTTCTCATTGAACAGCAGACAAACAGCGTTCATAACTGTCTCCACAGCCTCTGGAGGCTTCGCGAAGGATTTTACCTCGGTAATATCGTTCTTGGATAAACTATCCAGAGCTTTAATAGAGTTATTTAGAGCTGGCATAGCCACATCCAGATCTTTCTGAGCATCCGCCTGGACAACCGCCACCTCCTCTGCCTGCTTCGTGACTGTAGATTCGTCCTGGGACACGCGTTCTCGTACTACTGCCGCTGTCTTCTGGTCCACTGACACTCGTTTTAGTAATTCCTCGGCTTCGACGGCCTTTTTAGCGAGAATTGGCTGCAGCTCGATCAATTCGGACTTAAGCGAATCCACGATGCTGTTGGTCTCCTCGAGCTTCTTGACGCCGACCTCCATGCGGTTTTTGATGGTCTGTAACACTGCACGTTTCTCTTGTAACATTTTCAGGTATAACCCGATAAGATCGAGGTAACTTTTCGGCGTAGTGTACACGTATCGCTGCAGTTGAGACAGGAACTCGTCGCCGAAATCGTTGGATGTTGTGTGTACGATGGAGCACATGTCGACCAGAGCTGTACGCACGTCTTCCGAGGGTAGAGACACACTCGCTAGCAGTCGATCAGCCACAGACTGCAGCGCTTCACGCGGCCAATTCATGTACCAATCGATCGTACAGCAATTTATCAGCGACGGGAACGCTCGACAGCGGACACGAAGAGCTGAACCCACGGGCGACATGGCCAATACAATGTGCAGATAATTGCGTACGCGTTCAATAAATTTGGACACGCAGTTGTCTCGAGTCTCGGGGATCTCCATGGCCTTCACTATAGGCCTCATGTCAGCGATAATCCGGTCCATTTCGTCTTGAGGGAACAAATTGGGTACTTCTCCACTGTTTAAAACATTGTTGATATCTTCTAGAAAACTCTCTTCGACGATCTGGCTGTCCGTGAATAAAAACACCGTGGATTGACCGCCTACACCGGCGCTAATCATGAGTTTTTTAAGGTCTTCGTGGAACTCATTTGTGCCATATCCTCGCGTGATCTCGATCTGTACGCACTTGGCTTCGACCATAAACGCCCCAAGACGAGCGAGCGATTGTTTCCCGCTTCCACCAACGCCAATCAGCATGGCGTTGCCTCGAGGTTGGCGTAAAATACGCACCAGTCGCGATAAATGACCGATCGCGTCTCGGAAAAATACCAGGTTCATTTTATTCGCGAAAGTTACGTTGTAATTTTCCAAAAAATCGTCCATGATTTTCGTAACTTTCGACACGTCGTTGCAGTGTTCGTACAGCGGCGTGGGCGTCCCCGGCTTGAAGAAATCACCGAATGTCAGAGGACAAGGAGAGTGGAACAAAGTCTCGCGAGACCAGTTACAGCTGAAAAAACGCTGCAGTAAAGAGCACACGAGCTCTTCAAACCACGATTGGTCTGCAACATTGATAAGGCGGTCCTGGAACACACGCGAAGCCTCGTGGACCCACAATCGGTTCATCGAGTCTGCGTCGGGGCATTTGGCTGGCGTGATCATTAAAATTCCCTGGAAAACTTTCGATACGTCGCGAAGATTGAACGTGTAGTGAAATTTATTGGGCGTGGGCAGTAACTCGAGCGTCACGCGGTTGTAGATCTCGATAACACTGGAGATTATCCCGTCCTTCATAACTTTCACAGATGGTGCGAATTTTTCCAGAAAACCTCCGAGAATTGATGCAAAAATGAGCTTTAAAGACGGCTCACCCGCTGGGTACATGCTCAACACGTGGAAATGTCGAACGAATCGAGGCGTGCAGTGCGATCTTCCTCCTCCGGCGGGCGCAGCGGCAGCCAGTAGCATTGTATCTGCAATATCTTTCCAGAACAATTTATCGCGATCGTAAAATCCACCAAAATCCAGAAACTGACGCAATAATTCGATCGGAGCTTGAGCGCCGTACTCTTCAACTGCTGGAAGATTCACGTCGTCTACGAAGATAATCATCCGCTTACCAGCTACTGGCCCCAATAAGTTTTTACGTTTCTTCTCGAGTTTATTCTCAATCGTCATCTGCGTGACTAGAGACGACGTTTGTGCCGAGAAATTGATGAAAATTGTCATAAAATTCGACGCTGGAGTGGACGAGGAAGAAGCTTCTCCATTTTCCCCATTATCTCCACTCGGAATTATGGGTCCTGACGTTAATTCTTGCAGTAAATCCTGGACAATTACAGTCTTCCCCGTTCCAGTGACTCCAGTGACATATGCCGGTCGCTTTGCTGCGGTTAAAGTTCGTAACAGAAAGGTAAATCGCACCGAGTCGGGCGTAGCAACTGTCATCTTGAAATAGGGAATTTGGGTATTGTACACAAATTTTGGGACGACTTCACTCCAGGCGCGGAATTTGGCCTGCTCGACGTCCACAAAGTAGTCAAAGACCAATCCAGCGTTCGGGATGTTGAGCTTGGCGTCGCTCATTAATTCTCGTGCATAGTTATCGAACTGTTCGTGGGTATCCGCCGTCATGGTCGCTCCTACAGACCAGAAGAGGGAAAAGGCGAAGATTTTATCCAAAAGTTCGAGCATTTCGTCGCTTTTCAACTCTAAATAGTTGACTCCATTCGTAGGATTGAACAAACACGCAAACAAGCGACACAAACTCGTTGCCAGGTTCATGTCCACGGTGGGGACCAGTTCGAAGCTTTTTTTACGGACGAATTGGATGCATTTGTCCATGTAACTTGTGATGAGAAAATCCAGTCTTTTACGTCCATCGGGGGGAAAATCGGAGGGTAGTTCCTTCTCCATCCACGTCTGCACGAACGGCATCCAACCGAGGTCTGTGGCTGTCATGTAGACCACACCAATTCGACTCACAGTGGCTGGAGACGCCACCGCTAGATCCATGACTTCAAACAGCATTTTCATCTCGTTTTTCAGCTTAATCCGCTCCCCATTGGCCAGACACAACGTCATGTTGTCGTCTAATACTGTGTTCATATTCTCGATCCAAAGAGCGTCAATAGGTCCGTCAAACACCGTCCATTTGACATCCGACGTCTCGTCTGCCACAGCCTCACGCATGATCGTAGAGGCCAAGCCATCGTGCCATTCCTGGGTGGCTTCATTGAATTCACCGTATAATTCTCCCATGGAAATACACTTGGGGTTAAGAACTCGAGCGTGTACAGTCTGATAGACTGGATTCTTCGAGCCTTGGGCACGCAGCGACGTCATAGTGGACTGAAGTGTACGGTAGCACGAGGTTTTGCCCGCACCAGTGGGTCCTACGAGGGTCCCTCCGAAGCGGACGTTGAAGATATCGAAGAGTTGAATGACTTTAGTGATGTAAGTAGGCACTTTTTGTAATCCTGCTTTAGAGATTTCTTCTTCAAGCGAGGCTTGGAGCTCTCCGTAGTCGTTTGGAGGGATGTCTGTGCCTGGGAACAAGTCGAGCACGATAGCGTGGAAGAGCGGGAGATCGTCGGCCAAGAACTTTGGGATGTTGCTGTCTCTTAACGCGCGAATTAACGTGACGTCCTCGTTTAACTCTGGATTAGCCCGTTTAAGAGAGCCAGCCATTACCAGTACAGACTTGACAGCTCTTAGCCCGTAGTCGTAGTGTGGCTGCTGAGAGAGCTGCTCACTGCAGAGGATATACAGCTTACACATCTTGCGAGACAGGGTACGAGCATCGCCGAACCCCTCGGCAAACAGCATAATCTCCGCGATAAGCGCGTAATCCGGTACCATCATGGATACCGGTCGGAAACACACCTTAAGGTTATCCGGAAGTTCCGTACGACCAGCATAGCCAGGATTCATCGTCACGATAACGTGGTGGTCCTTAAGTAAGATCTCGATCCCCATAAAGTTAATGTGCTCCTTACCCTGTATGCGACCTTCACGCAGGATAAGCAGCTGCTGGGCCACCACGGATAACACTTCGATGTCAATGCGGTTAAACTCGTCCAAGCACGTCCAATTCCCAGCCTGAGCGAGGCCTCGAAACAACTTCCCCATCATTTTATAGTCGATCTGGTCGCTACAGTTAAACACGACACACTGGATAGCCATGGCTTTCGCCAGATCTTTACTACTCTCGGTCTTACCGGTTCCTGCAGGACCTGCAGGAGCAGCTCCCAGCTTCATCCCGTACGCTCCCGTGAGCGTCATCCAGCAGCGATCCGTAAGCGGAGTGATCACTAAACGGGACGTAGCGCCCATGTACTCATACCCATACTGGATAACGGAATCTGAATGCCGGATAAGGACATCATCGGCCTGGGCATCCCAATAGTAACGAAGCTGCTGCTGCCAGATAAAATTCCCCACGGAATCCACTTTTTCAGTCCACAGACTCTCCACAATGTCACGCGCATGCACATCGGTCGTCACCAAAGCCACGATAACTTTACGCTCTAAAGAACTGAGATCTCCGCGGATTTTCACGATAAGCTCGTTCAATTCGTACAAATTGCGTTTGTACCAGATGTGCATTTCATCCACTGAATTTTTACTGTTAAGCACTTCTTCTGTGCTTCTAGCCCACGTCATCTGAGCCACAGTAGCCACAACTTGACCAGGATGATCACAGACCCATACCGAGCGCTGCTTTGTGTCGTAGTCGAGTAATCCAGCCTTCATTAACTTGTAAATCGACTGCTTCATACTAACTTCCAATGTTTTTAACCAGTCCTCGACGTTTCCCCGAGCTTTTAGATTTTTACCAAGCGGAACTCGCTCGTTCTCGGACGAATACATGGCGATCATATCCACGCTACCAGGGACGTCGCCAAAATCCAGTTTCACCAGATTCTCGAAACATTTGCGCAGATGTGGCTGGACGGCCTGTGGATTTTTCGACTGAGCGAGGATTTCCAGCAATTCGTCGTTGGATAGAAAGTAAAATCTAGGAAATGCCATCCGCTTCGTCTCGAGATAATCCTCCAGATTTTTCTGGATTTTATCTAGATGCGCGTTGTGCTGCTGTAAAGTCTCTTTGATACCTGGAAACGTTCCCGACGTCAACACGTGCGGATTTTCATTGGTACGACGCATTATTGTTTTCCAGGACGCGTCAACATGGCTGAAAATCTTCGAAGCATCCGGTAATTGTCGCTGAATATCTGGAGCTGAGAAGATATTCTCCAAATACATCCAATTCTTCTGCACCAACAGCCATTCATCCAGTGTTTCTTGCAGCGTCACGAGCTTCTTCCTCCAGCCTTCCACTTCTTCCTGAATCGCACCGATAAATCTAGAACCCATAATTGTACTAATTGTCACGATAGAATCATCCAGTTTGGCAGTGACCTCCTCGACACTCCCCAGGACGAAAACATCCTTGGATTCTTTGTAGATTTTCACCTCAAACTCGGTCGTAGCCCACGCATCCGTCACTTTCTTCAACATTTCTTCCAGAACTGCTTCTTGCTGAGCCGATACGGCCACAGCACTGATAGTTTCGCCGTGTTTCATCACGTTTCGCTCTATTAAACCACCCAACGTCATTCTACTCTCTCCCTTCATCTCGAAGCCCAAAGCTGCGTGGATTTGCTTCCAGTGTCGGTCTTGGAGCGACGGGGAGCGTAAATCCGACACCACAGGAAGCACAAGCTTGAATTTATCCACTTCTCGCTGCAGTAAATCCGCGGCTTCGTTCCCTGGCAGCTGCTTCTGCGCTTGGTACGCCACCTTTACGTACATCTGCACTTGCTTACTGATGGCAGCCACGTCGATGTCGTCGAAAATTGTGTCCGAGTACGAGACCGCGAGCTTCTGCCACGCATCCAGACCGCTCCAGAGCTTCATTTTGAGCTCGAAATGTGCTGCTACTTCGTTGATTTCGCTAAATTCACTTACAGATTGTTTCAATTGGGTTTGAAACATAGCGAGCATTTTGGATTCTTCGACGAGTTGGTTGAGTGAATCTTCCTGCGCTTTGAGGAACGAAAGCGCCTCGTTCATTGGTGTTTTAATCGTCGAAAGCTTCGGATGATCCAGTTTTTCGAGTAACATCTGGGCATTCCGATTCAACGGCGAGATACTATCCAGAATAATCTGTGAGAATCTAGCTGTCTCCGAGTCGATTTCCCCTTCAAATCGAGTCACAGTGCCCTCTAGACTCAATACACCTTCCTTCATGAGGATAATATCTTCTTTGATATCATCCGGTATCCGCCAGTCGTAATTATCCATGAGAACGCCCATCTCGTAGACACGACGATAGCGACTCCTTAAATCCGGTAGCATGGTACCCACTTTGGCCATATGCACCACTTTATTCACGAATGCGTCAGGTGTTGACGGCGTGGAGAAAGCCACGGGCGACAAATCGTTCAAAGTCTCGAGTAAATCCGTGCTGGTTTTCTTCATAAGTTTCGGGATCAATGCTCGGATTCCAAGGATACATTTCTCTGGATTCGGCAGTAGTCGGCTCTTAAACTCGGAAGAATCCACTCGAAAAATCCCGACAGTCGCAGCGTCCGGGATTTCAGTGAACGACTGGCCTTGGGATCTGTACTTTTCGACAGATTCTGAGAAAAAATCCAAAGGGGCGTTCGCGTATGTTTCCATGAGATGCGTCACTTGTCCTTCATTTTCCGAAAAAATCTGGTGGAAGGGAGTGAATACGTCCATATAATCCTCCACTGCCTCGAACGCTTCGTCCAAAGCCACGAAAATGTCATTCGTAAGGATACTGAACTTGGCGTCTTCGTTAAGTATCAACGCCACGTTAAGTTGCTCAACCGACCACACATCTTTGCCCTCATCTTCAGCGCTCGCTGTAGTATACGGAGCCAGATATTCGTGACCGAGATGACGCGCTGGCGTCTCCACCATACGTAAAGCTTCTTTCAACGCTCGCTGGAGCGCTCCGTTCCATGCGTCATGGTTCGGTGTGGCATTTAAAGCTGAAGTAGCAGAATCCATCTCTACAGATACCGCGAAGATAGCGGTGAATGGAGCATTCGGTTGACCGGATTTTCCTGGATTTTTACTATTTGGTTGAGTATTTCCAGTCGGTTGCTTGGTCTCGGTTACAGACGTAGCAGTTCCGTTGAGTTGCGCTTTTCCAGCTGCTAGAATGGCGTAAAGTTGCTGGAAGGAGCGAACAGTGAGTTGGATAGTTGCGTCGATTGTCAGAAAATCTGCAAGACGCAGGAAACTCGTGAGTATGCGGCATTGTTTACGTAGCGCTGCTCGCTCCATGAAGGTCATTTTGTGGTCTGCTGAGATCTTATTGGCCATTAAGAAGCTGTCGATGACGTCGTCGCAGGCCTTGACGCACATTTGCAATGACTTTGCAGAGAAACTCGCGAGCTGCTGAGTAAGTTGTGTACGCGTTTTCTGCTGCTCCAACTCAAAATCTCGCAGTGAATACGTCTGTCGGTTGCTAAAATGGATCAGTTCCAGTTTAGTGACATCCAGACAGAGAGAGCGTAGACCTAATAGTGTGGACTGAAGACTGGGGGCTAAAAGGAAAAGTCTCTCGTTTAGAGCCTTCTTGGCGTTGCGCATCTTGAATGTACGCACCGAAGTCTTCCACATGTTGAAGTTCTTCCACATTTTATATTTCTGGAAAAAAGGAATAGCCAGCATCTTCATAAATCGCGAGTATTCTGTCTCCCATTTGTCCAGCGTCCAGAACTCGGAATGTTCCGTAGTAAAGTGCGTCACACCTTCCAAACTCATGGTGTAGTAGTTCGAGCGATCCACTTCGAAATGCTCCACTACTTCGAGTGCGTACATGATCAGATCTGTGTTTTTCTTTTTGCGTAGATACAGAAAATTTCCAGATTTGAATTCTTTAAGATATCGCGGATCCAGATTTAGTGACGCGGTAAACGATGACTCCGTAGCGAGGGATTTACGTTGTGCAGCCTTCGAGGCTGGTGACAGACAAGCGTAAGACCCTGCCTCCTCTCCACTCTGGTTTCTCTCGCCTGCTAGTGTTGGAGAGCGGAATATTGTTGTACTAGAAATATGTGGTTTATCTTGAAGGGTTCTGACCCTCTCAGATGCCTTGTGAAGGCTCGGATGCATCACCCCAGGCGGTAAACTCATCAAACTCGCAGACGCGGATAGAGGGATGGAAGTTGGTAGCACACCAGCTCGCGTTCGTGATGGTATGTCGTTAGGGATCGTCGCTACGCTCGCGTTCTTCTTCATACGGGACTGGAATTTGGGCTTTAGAACTGCATTTTGAGTTGGAACAGATCGTTTCGCAGGTAACAAGGGATTTCGGTCATTTGCAGGTGATCCAGGTCCTAGATTTGGCTCGTACAGACGCTGCATGATCTGGTTCGCTTGCAGTCCAACCGATACACCTCGACGCTTAGCTCCATCGCGACTTTCACCGCCGTCCACACCAGCATCCATCGTCGCTGCTTTCGCTGTGAATTTGGCCTGTAGAGTCGCGGTGGGCGGCACGTAACGGCTTTTTAAACCTTAATTATGGGAGGAAGACACAAGAAAAGTGACACCGAATTAGTTTTGTGGGCGGAATTTACCGGACGATTATCGAATTTTACCGGAAAGGGTTACACTTGAGGGGTACGAAAAAGTTATTACATTGATTACACGAGCGATAGCAAGCAATTGGTCCGGTGTGGCATGATAATAAGGCAAGACGGTAGTAGATAGAATGCAACTATTAAGCATCATGGTAAAACGCCGAGCTACAATCTATCTAGACTAAACCACTAACTGTCGAAGAAGCTGGAAATTATGCTTGTGACGGCGACATACTCGGCACAGTCACCTGATTGATGCCACGCAGATATTTAGTTATCGTCTTAAGGGCAGTTGATCTCTGTAGCCACGACGCAAGCGCCCCTTAGCTTACTTTAGCTCTGCTGCGCCATCAAGTGCCGCACGGACACGCTGAAACATTGCTACATGGGCTGTATGACTCGGATGCTTTTCAAAGAAATGGACATCTGATCGTAATATAACGTTGGGTAGCTTGCCAGTGGCTAGTACAGACTTTATATTTCATGGTGCAGATTAATCCTTAGCGTCGATGCTAGTGGACGCCTAAAAATGAGAAGTACTTAGTACAAGGATCACAAAGGTGTTTATAAGTGGACGTGATTCAATCGAAGCGATTGGTTAGGCCAGTTCTTCACTTCAAAAAGTTGCGAAGTCAAGAACTACCAACCGCTTCACTAATAGCACGGGAAATAGCACTGGAATGCCCCCAAGACAGAGGCGTAGCGGTATATAATTAGGTTCATATGCGGCTTTCTTCGTTTTTATCCACCGCATTCATATAAAAGAACTCATACTCGCTCACAATTCCTCGTTACAACTCTTACATCGACTGATGAAGTCGCCGCTTTTAGATGTACCCAATGGCGCTCAGAGTTAAGCTTTTCATTATCAACACATACTGAAATACGGAGTGCGTGTACGAGTACGGTGGATAAGGCAAAACTACCGATTATATAGGTGATTTAGCAGCCAAAGAATGATATCGTTTGCTAGAATATACTCCCTTCTCCACCTTGCTAGATGCCATAATTCCATAATCAGTCTTTAGTAAAGTGCGTGTCTAAATGAAGCCATCGCTCGACTACCTCTCTAATTTGATCACCGGAGGACTGTCCGGTATTTTCCGATGGTCACCAGAATTACTTCAGGTTTGTATGCCAATTGTTGAACATTTTCGGAAAATACCGGCAATCCGTCCTGTGAGGTGACCCTTGAAATCCGGTAAATTTTAGGTAATTCAAAATGATGGCTCTAAATAAACAAACCTCAAGAAAAATCTTCCGTAGATTAAACGCCGGGGATCTGCGTCATTGCGTTTCGCAAACTTCCCCAAAAAAATATTCGAATCTCGTATTCCACTACTTACAATTGACTAAATTATACTAGATCGTCTTCGACATAGCTGGAAATATATGAACCGTTTTTTTTCTTCACGTAACATTCCCCATTGTTTATTAGTGATCCCAGCACGCGAGCGTCGCATAAATCCTGAAGTGATGCAAGCTAGTAAGCGAAAAAATTGCTGAAAAGCCATTACTCTAGTGGCGTTTAAATGGGTTCCGCTGTTAACAAAGCGCACGAAGAAGATCTGAAATTTCAGATTTAGGAAACAATGTTATTATTATTACTACTACGATCTTTGTACTTTACATGTTAAGCAGGTTGTAACAAAGCCAGAATATACGCGACGGTTATTACCAACATTCATTATTCACAGCGGTTTACACGCAAAATGACGTTGTAACATAAAACCACGACGAAGGAAATTTTCGGGGGCAAAGTATTAACCCCTTGGTTCCCGGAAAAGTGTATCGAGAACACGCTAATCTTTGTCGTATCTTACGGCTCAGTCGTGTTACTAAATTTTTATATGGGGTAGGCTTTCCACCTGCGGATCGCGGTATAAGTTGTGAGCAGGTTTTTCAATCAATGTCGTAAGTTTGACACCATTGCAGTCGCGATGATGTCCTCCGTGTCGTAACTTCCTACCATTCAATTCAGAGCCGGAGAGAAATGATTAAAAAGGTGCATCTTGAATCCAATTAGATGGAAAGAAGTGGGCGAAAAGGTGCATCAATTCAAGAAAACTTGCATTACGATTCAACAAGAGCTTACACTCATCACGTGACACGCGGCTAGTACTTACTCATGCCCACTTTCATTCTCGTCGTCACCATCCTCACCTGCTCCGGGAAGTCGCAGTTCTCTTCTTCTTTCTAGCACCAGCTTCTTGGCCAGGGCGACGCTACACGGTCCTCTTGCCCAACGTACATGGGATTCCTTGCCCACATTCGAAGTCGCCGTGCCAAATCTCAAAGCAAGCCTTTGCTGCACTGTGGTGTAGTAAATCCCACATGAACTCTAGCTAATAGTGTTGTTAGGATGCTCCCACAACAATACATCAGCTAGGATAGCTAACAATCGTTCGGGCGGACCTGAATACCTCAGTTCTGCCCTGCACCGGGACAGACTGGACCTTGCAAACTACTTATATAGGCCAACCAGTGAAAATAAGAACACGCTACTAGCACGAGCTAAGCTAATAAAGCGGTTGTAGTAATTAAGTGCCCCAAGAAATGACTGCATCCCGCGCTTACTCGTTGGAAGCTCGGTGATAGCCACAAGCTTCTTTGGGTCAGCTTTAATACCGTCTGGCGAAATCTCATGGGACAAAAAGTCCACCTTGGGCTGACAAAAGACGCTCTTGGTGAAGCTAATACTGATCCAGCACTGTGCAAATCTTCTCAGTAGTCGCTTCTTTGCATAATCCTCCAAACCGATTTTATTAGCTGGCTGCTCGTAGAAGTCCGACCTAGCCTCGTCTGAAACTTCTTTCCCTTCGGTCGGCATTACGCGTGCCACGGAAACATATGTAGCATCCAATGTGGCGACTGCCGCCTCCTCTGTCTCCGCATCTTCGCTAGGCTTGGATTGAATACTCGGTGCATGGTCCATCACCTTCTCCGCAACGTCTGCGTCCTCTGGACCAGCCACCGATGATTCGTTTGCAGATTTGGCCAAGACATTGCAGTCTATGGTGCAGCACTGTATCAGCTGAAGGAAGAAGACTTTGGAGCCGGTGGCGACCTTTCTGTAGCATGTCGTGCCTTCGAGGCACTGCAAGCAAGAGCTGCACAGGCGCCCATCCTCAAACACTTCGACCGGTCGAAGGAGGTTCATGTAATGATGATTACGAATGAATGGGCGTTGAGAACTACGCTTATGCAGGAGCATGAAGGCAAGTTACACCCCGAACAATTCCTCGGTCGGGTGCTCAAGGAGTCCGAGATGAACTACCATCCAGCTGAGAAGGAGATCCTACTTCTGCTGTTGAAGGTGTGTTACGCGCAGCTGGCCGGGAAGATGTTACATGTCTATACCAGATTTTCGACGTTAGAGTGGGTCCACAAATCCAAGGCACTCTTCGGACGTGCGGTCCAGTTCGCAGTGCTGCTCTCGCCGTGGCATTTAAAGGTAAAACGAGTCAAGGAGAAGGATGTCACCTTCGCACAGCTCCTCCAGTCCGGTATTGCTAACTTTGTCGACTTGGTAGACTCGCTGGCGCCGGTGGTTCCACCGAGCAAAGGCACACCGACAGCTCCCATGGACCCTTCTATGCTGTATGCGAAGCTGCCACACGACTACCGAGGTTTCGTTATGTCATTCGATGGATAGCTAAGACCGAGAAATATGGTGGATATGGTTGTTGCTCATGGGTACTTTGGTGCCTTCCAGAATGAAAAATAGGGATCACTGCTAACGCTTACCTCCCGTCCACCACTGTCAATGTTGCCGAGTACACTGCAATGATAAACGGAGTCAAAGCAGGAATTGCGTACGGAGCCGAGGATTTGGTAATTGTGGGTGACTCAAGGCTCGCGATACAGGAATCACTAAGGGTGATCGTATGTCGGAAGGAATCATTGCGGGCGTTGCTGAACATTCACAAGGAACTCACGGGTAAGCTTCGATCAGTGAAATATCTCCATGTAGTACGTGAATACAACGCTTTCGCGGATTCGTTGGCCACAGAAGCACTGGAATCAAAGGTCAGTCGTGTGATTTTGGCTGAAAATCGCAAGTCGGAGTTGGTTTCACTGAACCGCATCCAAGAAATGATCTACGAGGCGAACGAAGACTCGGCAGACATCCCATCACGTGAAGCGGAGCGTCAGGTACATGGACTGACAGGCACCGAATTATCAAAGGGAAATACTTTCGAAAATTTCGTGCGTGATGGCTATCCTAAAGGCGATTATGGTAATATAGCAGTGGTGACCAGACGGCAGACGAAAGTCAGGGAAACGCGTCAGGTTTGCCGATGAACACTCGGAGGGGGTCGCAAAAGCTCAAGAACAGCATGGAGAACGACGAGATACACCCAACGAAGATTCAATAGGTGAAGATTCAACAAATGATGCTTCCAAAACTGTGCCAGCAGCAGTTCCCGATGCTGATGATATTGACCCTGTTTCAATACAACAACACGAACGGCGTAGACGGATAGCCGCGGCGCAGGATGAGGAGCAGAAGTGGTCGAACATCAAGAAGGTGCTGCAAGGGCAAGCGGAAGAGCTGAATTATAAGGAAGCTCGGGATGCTTGGAAATATGCGGACCGATTCGTCTTGTCGGTGGAAGGTGAACTTCACTACTTGGGTTTGAATCGTTGGTACCACCATGGTTGGCAAGAGGAGACCAAGCTGCGTCTAGTAATACCGACAACGATGATTCAAGAGGTCTTGCAGAACTGCCATGACTCGCAGGAAGGTGGACACCAAGGTGTGGTCAGAACGTTCGAACGGGTTAAGTCTGATTATTATTGGATTGGCTTATACGCCGACGTGGAGAAGCACGTGAAGTCGTGCCTGGACTGAAGTTCAAGCTAAAGTCGTCCACAGCTTCGAGGCTACTCACCAGGAAACGTGCTGGCCGAGCGACCGTTCCAGATTGTCTCAATGAACTTCGTCATACCGCTACCGATGACTCGCAGGGGCAACACGGCGCTACTGCTATTTCAGTGCTCGTTCACGGGATTCGTCATCGCCAGGGCTATGTCGGACACATCTGCGCTGAGTGTAGCTCAAGTGTTCGAGGCATGTGTGTATCGAAGGTTCGGGGCACCGTCGTTGATCACACACAACCGTGACCCACGCTTCATGAGCGAGGTATTCCAAGCGTTCACTGAAATGATGCAGTCAAGATCACGAGCGACTTTGAGTTATTGACCGCAAGCCAATGACCAACAGGAACGCTCGGTGAAGTCAGTGGTGACGTCTACGCGGAGGTCCCTCTGCAGCAAGATTGGGATGAGATCGCTGAGAGGTTGGTATTCGCTATTAGCACCTCCCAATACACTACAAGGAAGGAGACTCCGTTTTACGTTGTTCATGGCTGGGACACGCAACCGACGCTGCGGGCAGTGTCCCCATCGCTCAAACGAGGACTCGGTAGACAGTCTGACGCGTTGGCGTGGCGTCGTGAAGTCGATCGACAACACGAAATCGCCCTAACTATGGCCAAGGAATACCAGGCGGCTGAGAAGGAGCGACGAGCCAAGGAACACAATGACGCTTTGAGTCGACTGGAGAAAGCCGCTGTACCTTAACCAAGTGTAAATGAGCGCTCGGTAGACCCACCAGAAGCTTCAAAGGGTGTGAAAGATGCTGTAGAGGGGCCACCGAGGTCTCTTTTTGAGATTGAGCAGAGTGCGGCTTTACATGGAACGCGTCAAGCCTGGCCTAACGAAGAAACTGGCTCATCGGTGGCATGGACTTTTTCGGATCAAACGCAAGGTGGAGGAGTTCGCGTATGAGCTGGAGTTGCCTGATCAGAGCGGATATCGATTCTATCCGGTGGTGCATGTGTCAAGACTCAAGGCCGTGAACGATTTCTCTAGTCGACCAAGGGTTCGTCTGGTACCAGAAGTAACAGAGAAGTTAAGATTCGACTTTGACGAGGAGTTGCTGCATGATGACAGCTGGGAACCAGACCAAGTAGCCGGTGAATATGAAGTCGAAGCCATTCTCGACGACCGAACACCACTGACGACAAGCACTGAGCGAGCTGTACGAGAGTTCAAAGTCAAGTGGGTCGGCTACGACGAGCCAACCTGGGAACCAGCGTCCAGCTTGTCCTGTGGAAGTCTGCTGTACGATTATCTGCGTGCCAAGAAGAGCGAGAGACGGCTGCAGGTGGTCCAAGTTGCGAACGAAGACTAGCGCGACTGGATCACGTGTGAACTGTCCGCAGGGCGATACAGCCTGTGGTAATACGAACTATTGTCGGCGTTCGCCGGCTATGTCGCCACGCCAGACTCGGCGCGAACACTCGGTAGGGTATGCATCACGTTCGGCATACTCTGTAGATCGTGTAGTCGTGCAGCCGAGTCTTCGTTTACAATATTGATTCGGCTACAAGCTGTCGTGCAGGTGACCGAGGGACTTCCGGAAAGTTGGACCTCAATCGGGTCCCCGGCTGTCACCCCAGACACCAGACAGGCTTCTGCGTGCTCACGATCTTCACAGATCTTCTCCCAACGCTCTGCACACGTCAGCCGATCGCTTGGATCCTTCAACGAGTCTGCAGAAGGCCGTGCCATCACCCCTTGGGGCCTTACCCTGGTCGCTCCACCGACGGCGGTAGAGTTGCTAGCCATTGTTCGTAGAGCTCACACTCAGGTTTGAGCAGCTCGCGGTCTCTACAACCCTCGTAGGCGAGCACTTGCCAATCTTGATACATCTTGGAGTATCCATCGCCTCGCGGCAAATCCCCGGCTGGCACCAGCATAGCTATGGGCTGAAAAGCCTGAATATGCACCAACATGTCTGAAATATTTGTCAGCTTGATCCGCGCCGGACGTCCACGACGAAAACTCGTTACCGATGGGATAAGGTTCTCCGTCCGTTGGAGCCACAGTACATGTCTGTCTAGTGCTGTCTGTCGTTTCGACAGTCGATACTCTCGTCACTCATGCTCAGGGATCGTCAAAAGCTGGGTAGGCCCTGCTGTAACATGCCTGCTATAATCCTCGCTGTCAATCATATTCTTCGCCTTGGCAAGCGGTATCTGGATCTCGTTCGGTAGTTGTGCAGCGCCGTGAAACAGGACCAGACGGACCCCAGCTGGGACCATAAAGTCGGTCCCGAGTACCACATCGACGCCTGCGCTATGCGCCATGACCCACATCTCAAACTCGTACATCATCTCCCAGCCGAGCGTAATCTTGACCCGCGCTCGTCTCGTTGTCAACACCTTGCCTTCACTGATGCCTTGAATGTCAATGCGGTGTTCGTGATTGGGTACATCACGAAGTCGCAACTTCTTGGCGAAGGTGTCGGTGATCACACTAACGTTCGCTCCCGGGTCGAGCAGGATTCTTGTTCGCTTGTCGTTCACAGCACCCTGCACCAGAGCTCTCATTCGAATTCGTCGGTCGAATTTCTTCGCCGACCACCACCCCTGTCTCTCACCAGGGTTCAACTTCATCATCTTGGAGTGACCCTTGGACTCGTCGCACACAGTACTTGCAACCACGTCGATCGGACCCTCGTTGACGCTGCCATCAGCATCCTCACACTCAACTCCATCTTCCACACCTCCACCAAGGGTTTGATCCCTCTTCTCTTCATATACCGTCGCATTCACACTTGTTACATAATCATCAGACTATTCGCTTCCTCAAGTGAATGCATAAATATATTCTGCTTCCATTGAAGGCTCGGCTAACTGTGACAGCCTTATAGGGACCAACCCAGTTGTAGTTGGAGGGCTGCCTAGCTTAAATGGCGTTCTTGAACGACTGCCTTGAGCTCAGGAGGAAATTCCTCCTTCGTGCCTTTGGTTCCCACGAATTTAGCCAGGTCTTGGAAGTTGCGGAAGAGCTCGCACTGTCCTGCATCGTGCAGTTGCTTGCAGAACTTGCACCGTTTAGTAGTGAGCTGAGTGACTCATGCCACCGCACACGGCGCATGGTCCGTACTGTTGACGTCGGTTGTCGCGGTTGAAGTCACGGCGACCACGAAAGTCTTGATTGAACCCTCGGTCACTACCTCGGCGGTCTTGATTGAGCCTCGGTCGCGATCCAAGAAGTTCCCACGTTGCTGGCGAGTGTCTGAACGAGCGTACGTGCCTTCAGCTGCTGCTCGTCGGTCATCCTCGTTAGCAGTAGCAAGGTGTCGATCTTCATCAGCTGGTTAACCATCGTTATCACCATTGTCAGAATAATTGTCATGATACTCGTCTTGGTCATCGTCGTACGTGTCCCATTCGCCTTCTGAGCGCTCGGTACCCCCTGGAACAGCATCGCGACCCTCCAATTCATCTAATAGGTCGTCCCCCGAGGCTTCAGCGACCGTCACTCTCGGTGTATTGCGATAGTCGCCACGGCGACGGTCTGACTCGCGTCTGTCGCGTCGACTATGTTGGTCATGGGATTCACCACGGCGTGAATCACGGTTCCTGGTGGGGCGGGACACCCCGTCACGCTTCGCCATACGCTTTTTGTTTTGAGAACGTCTTCAATAATCTCTTCGAGCTCGAGTGATATCATTCACACGGGTATGATAAAGGCTCTCCGCCTTTTGATCATCACCACACGTCACCAAAAACTGCTGAACGTGTTCTTTCGCGTCGCCCACACCCTTCTCGAACTGTAGGCGAACGTTTCGAGCGTAGCCATTCAGTCGAATTAGGTAGTCGCAAAGGTGCTCATTACGTTCGTGCTTCGATGAGTAATAACGGGACAGAGCAGTCTGAGTAAACTGCGAGCAGTAATAGCGAATGAACGCATTGCTCAGCAGCTTCCACTTGCGCGTTGTCTTCTTCGGGAGTTGACGGAACCAATGGATGGCTCCGTCCCGAAGGCTCAACTCGAACGGGACGCACCACTTGTCAGCCTCTGTATGCGTTCCAGTCATCTCGTAGACGAACGTTCGGAGCCACTGCATAGAGTTCTCACTCTTGTTACGCGAGCCCGAGAACGGCTGATACGGTCCAACGGTCGGTGCGAGGCCATTTCAATCCTCGGTGTGGGGTCAGAGTCGTTCAGCGCAGCAATCTCTCACATTTGACGAGTCGACTCCGCCTGGGGGTCTTCGTCTTCGTATGCAAGGACCAATAAGTCATCGCCATTACTAGACGAATCGTCGGTGGTGGTCCGACATTGTCTAGCACCACTTCCCGAGGCTCGTGCACCGCCACGACGACCACGCGAAGCCTCGTTATCAGTGCTCATACGTCGAGTACGGCTCTCCGATCGTGGTGTCACCATGCGCGAGTCTTGAAAGTACGGTGAAGCCTCGGCAGAGCCAAAAGCACCACGGTTAGCTCGCCGCTTGGTCGGTGGAGTACTTTCGAGTCTCTTGGGTGTTGGCGGAAGCGGAATGTTGGGCGGATCTTCGTCTTGAACAGTTGGTCGACTTACTGGCTGCTTCCCCGAGTTGATTCCAATCGCCCCAAAGGCCTTCCGAAGCTTCTTGTTCCACTTCTGGAGAGCAGCTCCAGCCTCACGTGGGCTCCAGACTTGGAGCGACATCGTCGACGTGTACGTCTCATGCTCATACCCCAACGCAAATAGTAACGAGACCGAGTCCTCCGCGACTTGGCTGGTCGATACCGAGTTCCCAAAATACTGCAGCGCATTTGCAAGAGCCGGCCAGTCGGCCGGTTTCTTGGGGATGGGCTTGAACAGCTGCATCCACTCATCATTGTTCATCAGCGCCTGCACGCGGTCGAAAACGCGCTTGGCAGCTGGTGTATCACCGTTGATAGGTGGGCGAGGTGCATTCAGCAATACTGAACGCTTTGCACTCGCCACCGAGGGTTTAGAACCCTCGGTCACATCGTCAAAATCATCATAGTCCGGATTTGGGCCAGCAACGTCGTCCAGCCCAGCGGCGAGGTTCCTCGATAGCGACTATGTCGCCCCGCTCAGCCTCGACGATAACGTGGCCGTCTCCGGAGTCGTCTCGCCTGGCTCTGGAGCCGGCGTCTTATCCTCGTAATCATCATAATCATGGGCGTCAGGATCGTTGTCCGCCTCGTCCTCGAATCTCACCGAGAGTTCGGAGACAGCTGCAAGTCGTGCAGCCGTCACGACCGGACTTGAACTCTCGTAGCGTGTTCCGCCGGACTTGGCAGGAGTACCTGGTACCGTCGATGATCCTTTCGCCATTTTACTTGTTATTTCTTGTTTCTTGTTCTTCTGCTCTTGGTTGCTCGTAAAGTGGTAGGCCATACAAACAGTACACAATGATCACACTCTGTTTCCGGGTCGCGGCACCAGTCGTGGTGTAACACGTTAACTCTAGCTACTAGTGTAGTTAGGATGCTCCCACAACTATACGTCTGTTAGGATAGCTATCGATCGTTCGGGCGGTCCTGAAGTCCTAAGTTCTGCATTTGCACCGAGACAGACTGGACCTTGCCAACTACTTATATAGGCCAACTAGTTCAATTAAGAACACGCTACTACCACGAGCAAAGCTACCAGGGGTTATGAATCCTCATGGTCCCAACAGCGGAAGGGTACCAGGCACGGATAAGCCTTTTACGAGGGCACCGAGTGTTTAACACTCGGTTGGAAAAATATATAGGAGGCAATACAAACACTCCTATCCGTGCAAATAGGCAAGATATCGCCGTCACGTAAACCCTCCGATATCTAATCGGCCACTATACACACAGTCTCTTGGCCTTGCCGGATGAACCCTCGCTAGTAAGCTTCGAACCCACCGACAGGCATAACACACTCAAACAAGCTTGACCAGACGCTTACCTTGAAGCTGGACCTCGCTCTGTGTGCTTCAGTGGAAATTGTTCTGTATTTGTGTTGCCCTTTCGGGCCATGTCCTAATATGCAATCCTAATCATGTATACTAATATCAAGTGAACTACGATCCGTTATGATCTTCTTGCATGCCAAGCGACGCTCACACCATCGCTTGTGCCTCTTCAGCCGCCAACGTCCCTTCCCAGGCCGCAAGCGAGCACTTAAAAGGTCGTGGAGACTTCCACGAACTCATCCCACCCGCTACCGAGTCTTCGTACCGTGAATGGCCAGTTCTTGGCCGCTGAATGCGAATCCGGTCAGTCCCATTATTAATAATAGGGACAGCCTGGGTTCAGTGACATCTTGATCACTAACGGGGCTCAACGAAGACTCGTTGAAGAATCGGTAGTGACACGGTCGAGTCTCTCGCACCGCCAAGCCATTGTACGTCATGTGATCGAGTGTTCGTGGATTGGGTAACTTGAAGGCCGTCGGGTCTTTGTCTGGTGACGATTGTCGGCACAGGCGCAGAAATCACTACACCACAACACCCTTGTACCGATGGCGGATCTTGTTGCAGAGCCAAAACTTAGCGTCATCCAGGGAGCAGCGCTCACAGAAGTAGGTAGTCGCGAATGACTTTCGCTTTTTGTCCGTGCGTAAGAGAGCACACACCTTGCATGATCTCTGCCGTCGCTTTGGTACACCACTAACAGTTACCCAGTCTTCGGACTGCTCAACGGCGTGTATGATTTGGACATATGCCCTTCTGCGAGTCTGGTTGGAGGGTGGTGGGGTCGCGGCGATGCCAGCAAAGTCCTGATCCTTGAGCTGGAGAAGCTGGTTCTGGAGGACGCCGTACCACTCGCCACGTGTCATCGCCGTCGCACCCGTGATTGCCGCCGTATTCTTGTGTGAAATGTAGGCATTTACCAGCGCTAAGTCGATAAAGCCTAAGAACCAGCTCTTGTAGTGCTTGACAAACTTAGTAGACGTCTGTAACGAGTACTTTTGAAGGCGGAGTGTACCAGGCGTCATGGTTCGGAGTGGCATTCAAAGCTGAAGTAGCAGAATCCATCTCCACAGATGCCGCGAAGATAGCGGTGAATGGGGCATTCGGCTGACCGGATTTTCCTGGATTTTTACTATTTGGTTGAATCTTTCCAGTTGGTTGCTTGGTCTCGGATACAGAAGTAGCAGTTCCGTTGAGTTGCGCTTTTCCAGCTGCTAGAATGGCGTAAAGTTGCTGGAAGGAGCGAACAGTGAGTTGGATATTTGCGTCGATTGTCAGAAAATCTGCAATCCGCAGGAAACTCGTGAGTGTGCGGCATCGTTTACGTAGCGCCGCTCGCTCCATGAGGCAGGCCGCCCAATATTAGGCAAATGACGAATTTAAATAAAATAAGCGAAATTGTGGTCTTTTCGATTTTTATTTTGTTTAAATTATGACCTTCTTTATTTTGTGCCAATATTCAATACATATTGAAACTGTGCTGCCTGGGGTACCCCCTCGAGTGGGAGACCTATTGGACGGGTACGAATCACGTCCTATATGCGCGATTCCCACTTCATTACAGAGCATTTTGACCGATTTCCTCTTGGTTGATATGGAAGCCAACTCATTTTGTGGTTTGCTGAGATCTTATTGGCCATTAAGAAGCTGTCGATGACGTCGTCGCAGGCCTTGACGCACATTTGCCATGACTTTGCAAAGAAACTCGCGAGTTGCTGAGTAACTTGTGTACGCGTGTTCTGCTGCTCCAACTCAAAATCTCGCAGTGAATACGTCTGTCGATTACTAACATAAATCAGTTCCAGTTTAATGACATCCAGACAGAGAGAGCGTAGACCTAATAGCGTGGACTGATCTGGCTGGTTTGATCCCAAAGTATGTATCAGGCATGGACGAAAAAGTTTCTGGATGCGTTACGGGCCTCCCCAACCTGACAAAAGGTCAGAAGGATGCTCTTGAAATGGCTTACTTGATGCGTAACATTCACAACTCGAGCTAGGAAGGCATTTTGGATTGCTTTCTGTTGTGATGAACGTATTTTGTAGTCGTCATAGTAACAGGATGATATTACTGGGAGTATGGACATCCCTCACCGGATTAATTCCACGGTACTGCGTAACTCGCTTTTTGTTTGAAAGAGGCTCTACGTATGGTGGAGACGCCAGCGGATCATATCGGCCACGAATATCTGGCTCCGTATACTACCGCGAGCGCTGAAGATGAGGGCAAAGATGTGTGGTCGGTTGAGCAACTTAACGTGGAGTTGATACTTAACGAAGACGCCAAGTTCAGTATCCTTACGAACGACATTTTCGTGGCTTTGGACGAAGCGTTCGAGGCAGTGGAGGATTATATGGACGTATTCACTCCCTTCCACCAGATTTTTTCGGAAAATGAAGGACAAGTGACGCATCTCATGGAAACATACGCGAACGCCCCTTTGGATTTTTTCTCAGAATCTGTCGAAAAGTACAGATCCCAAGGCCAGTCGTTCACTGAAATCCCGGACGCTGCGACTGTCGGGATTTTTCGAGTGGATTCTTCCGAGTTTAAGAGCCGACTACTGCCGAATCCAGAGAAATGTATCCTTGGAATCCGAGCATTGATCCCGAAACTTATGAAGAAAACCAGCACGGATTTACTCGAGACTTTGAACGATTTGTCGCCCGTGGCTTTCTCCACGCCGTCAACACCTGACGCATTCGTGAATAAAGTGGTGCATATGGCCAAAGTGGGTACCATGCTACCGGATTTAAGGAGTCGCTATCGTCGTGTCTACGAGATGGGCGTTCTCATGGATAATTACGACTGGCGGATACCGGATGATATCAAAGAAGATATTATCCTCATGAAGGAAGGTGTATTGAGTCTAGAGGGCACTGTGACTCGATTTGAAGGGGAAATCGACTCGGAGACAGCTAGATTCTCACAGATTATTCTGGATAGTATCTCACCGTTGAATCGGAATGCCCAGATGTTACTCGAAAAACTGGATCATCCGAAGCTTTCGACGATTAAAACGCTGGAATACGGGCTGTTCTCGCCTAGCCCTATCTAACCTCGCTAGATATCATCGAATCCGGTGACTACTGCAACCTTTCCACGGGCCTACCCCACCAAATAACAACGAATCGAAGCACGCAGAAGCTAACTACCCCTATATATACTTCCTATCCCAGATTATGGGGTTAAGGGAATTCCTAAATTAGAACAGTCATATATAAAGGTTCTTCATGAATAACATCCTTAATTCGCTATGTTTTTAACCCTTTAGCTACCAGGCGGATAAAGGTCATACCCATGAGGGACACCACGGCTGATCGCAGGTCCCAGGTCCTCTGTTTAGCGAGCCGTCCTCGCCCCAGTCAGTATCGCAGGGAGAAAGGTGGTCAAATGGCAAAAGTTCCTCGAAGCAGCGCGATAAAAATCAGGGACACCGAAAACGCTGCAAGCAAGCCCACCCTATTGGGGCTACGCCCAATGACTGTACCTTGGAGAAATATTGGGTATGTGGAGCAGGGATTTGTTGTCCACATTAACACATACTAAGACAAAGTAAATATTGCGGGTCTTCACGCACCATTCCCTTTTATCAGGGACACCAGTTTAATTAATGCAATACAATTTGCATCTATGTGACATATGCAAATTGTAATGGTTTACGTATTCTCGTAGCCAAATTATACCTGCGCTAGGTGTCCGCATACGTCGAGTCTCCATTCGCCGGTAACGAGTCAATGATAGCCGTGGTAAAGATGCAAATTGTATTGCATTAATCTAGACTATGTGAGCTGTGTGAATGAATCTTCCAACCCCACAGTCTTGATTGGTCTCATCTTTCCGGATTAGGCGGGGATTCCTGTACAATAAGCTTACATGTAATACGCATGGAGCATTACGCACATCTTTCCATCGTCTTTCCATCCGTGATGACCCATTTCAAATGGTTAGCTTTTGGCTCTTTTTAACAACTTCTAGCATCAGTAAAATTATCAGATGGGCCATTTGATAATTTTACTGCGGATATGACTGTGCTGCACAGATTGTTACTCCTATTCAAAAATGATGTTCGCGGGCTAATATCATCCAGTCGTATAAACCCTTGTGTACTTGTCAATGTATATGTTGCCTGGTTGCATTCACAGATGGCTGACGACAACATGTCCCTTCGGATCGGACCATTCAACAAACACCAGCTAGAAGTCCGATGAAGTTCCAGTTACCGGGTTGCTGTGTGCAGCATCGCGTACTCGCTTTAAATACTCACTTCACAATTTCGTTCCCAAGGTACAAGCGCCCAGTACCTCATCTCCGTTTGAGCCTTGCGTTTAGGCCGCGTTGTGTTATTCACGGCAGCTTTTCTTGTTACGACCATCGAAATCGTATCGGCACTTGAAAGTGGTATGACTCTTTCCAAGCCGAATGAGGCGAGGATTATCAACGCTCGTGAAATCGTCCCGTGCGATAGTCGGTCCTTGAGAACGCACAAGAAAGATGATGTTGAAGACGAAGAAGGCGGCGATACTGCTGAAGAAGCGTGAATGTTTCAGTGGGCTGACGACTTGCTGGGGAAGACTAAAACTATCAACATAGCACAGAATGTTTTGGCGAAAGACGATGATCAAATGCTTTCGATGGCCTCCAAACTGACCAAGGAGCAGCTCAACCTTCTTTCCAAAGACGGGGAGGAGCCTGGTTTCTTTTGCCTGCTAGTGTTGGAGACCGGGTTATTGTCGTACTGGAAATGTGCGGCTTATCTTGGCGGGTTCTAATCCTCTCAGATGACTTGTGAAGGCTCGGATGCACCACTCCAGGCGGCAAACTCATCATACTCGCAGACGCTGATAAAGGGATGGGAGTTGGCAGCACTATAGCTCGCGTTCGTGATGATATGTCACTAGGGATCGTCGCCACGCTCGTGTCCTTCTTCATTCGAGACTGGAATTTGGGCTTTAGAACTGCATTTTGGTATGAACAGATCGTTTCGCATGTGTCAAGGGATTTCGGTCAGTTGCAGGTGATCCAGGTCCTAGATTTGGCTCGTACAGACGCTGCATACCGATACAACTCGACGCTTAGCTCCATCGCGACTTGTAAGTATCGTGCCAAATTCGTGGTATTGAGCATGTACGGGACCACGCATGTAACAGCTTTTTAAACCTTAAAGGAGGAAACGACACAGAATCGTTGGCATTCAGAGAGATGAGAAAAGTTAAAGGTTAATACTACGTAGTAGGAATATATTTCAAAATGGTGGCTATAAATACATAAACCTCAAGAAAAAACTTCCGAGTTGGTGATGGCATAATTGACTGTATTACTGAATTCGCAATTCGCAGTTCGAAGAACTGTGTTAGGGGGCCATGAAAAGTTTGACATCCTGCAACATTACGCTTACTTAAGCGAAGTTGCAACCAGCGATGTTTGTCATCCAGCAACTTGCCCAAGCGATAAAGTTGCACTACGGCAGCATGGCTGTCATTGAGCGACAAGCGAAGGCATGTTAAGTACAGGTAGCGTTTAGCATCCAGTTGCATTGATCAAACACGTATAGCTATTCGTATAGCACAGCGTCGTATAGTTTTGTTAGCAGTGAATTCGTCCCCCAACGCAACAGCGAGGAGTACCACGAAAACAGGTCTCCTCCAATTAAGTATCATATTGGGTTGCCTTCCAACGACAGCAGTAATAATAGCGGCAATATAACCGCGTGCATAAATAACAATTGCCTAAATACTGCAATATCTCTGTGTTTGCCAGCTGAAAATAATGGATACAGAGTGCCTATGATTTTACTAAGACTGTGCTTGCGCGGGGGAGCTCTGAATTTTGTTGAGGTCACGTGCCGGTATCAATTAGTGGGTATTTCGGCGGTGGCCTACCGCCGAAACACCCACTACTACAACTAAGCACTCTATAAGCTGTATGCTATCAGATAGCGTAGGTAAATGTTTGATTGCCATCGATACTGAATCACTGTCGTTACGACTACTTTATTTCGTTTCGCGCCGTCTCGTATGTAGTCCGCATACCTGAAAAATCAGAGAGAATACTTATTTTGACATTTTGATTTCTGACAATCGACAAATCATGAGTTTTAGTGATGCGGTACTTCTCCAAGCTGGCTCAAGTTATTTCAGACTTTGAACCAGGTTGGAGAAGTACGCCATAGTCACCGATATGGCCAGTATCCAATTCCTATCGTTCGAATTTGCTGTTTCTTTTTCAACTACAAATACCGTAACTGATCCGCCGGCTGCCCCAGCGGAACCGGTTTCAACACTTTGTAATCACTTGAACACCGCTCTACGGTACTTCAAGGTCATCGACGACACGATGAGTAGGTACACGTTGGCGTAGGACAGTGTCCAGGAAGCTATCAAGTCTACAGAGCTCGCGGTTTGCCGCTTTAAAGCATTAATCTCAGTTTTGATTTTGCCACAGATCTGGCAAGTCCGAGTGGGAACGGATCAAAGTTAACTTTAGTACCTAGTACTACACGGCTTCAAGCTCCGCGCAGGGAAGATGCGTGTGAATCAAGATGGGAGACAAGGAAGACGCTGATGTGGATGAGCTCACGACGCGTGCAGCGGTAGAGCAGCTCTCAAGCTCGGAAACGCCCTCGCCGCCGACGCCGGCGCAGCCGCGGCACTCCTTGGAGCTGCAGCTACAGTTCCCTAACCCGTTCGAGGTGGGTCAAGAAGATGAAGCAATGCCCACGGTGAGCCCCGATCGAAATCCGAAAGGGTCGACCGTGGGGGGATTCCAAAGCGACACGGGTGAGAAGGGCCCGGAACAGCAACGTGTGGCAGCAGCGCCCGCATTACCACAGCCCCCTCGGTTTGAGGAGCGCACCATGCAAGACCGTCGTGTGTTCATGCGGGAGTACGAGACGTACCTTACCGTTGTAAATGCTCTCCAGACCCAGTGGGGCGGCGCATTTGCGATGCCTGTGGGAGCCTGCATCGAGACGCGAACTAAGCGCATGATCGCCCGTTACGAGTTTAACCTACCACCGAATGCCCTTCTGCACAGCGCAAAGGTGAGAGTGGCGACGGAGTTGAGGCTTACTCTTGGTGGAAGCGCCAAGCTGCGCTCTATTTTGCAGGTGCGTGCCGATAGTTCCCGCTTGGAGTTCGGGCACGACCCCCCTGTTCATGTGGAGCCCATGAAGATTCGACTTAAGGATGGGACAACACCCGTTCGTGTGCAGCCGCGACGATATTTGCCAAATGACCGCGCCTTTCTTGACAGGCACACCGCTACGCTACTCAAGTTTGGTTTAGTGTACAAGAATCATCGCAGTCGCTGGTCATCAGCGCCTAGGATCGTAAGGAAGAAGGAAAAAGATGCTGACCCAACCGCGGATCCCAGAATGACGATTGACACACGGAGCGTAAATGAGAAGACTTACCCGATGCACTGGCTCATGCCTGTTCTGGAAGTGGTGCTTAGTGAGCTAGAAGGCGCCAAGGTATTCTTTGTCCTCGACTGGTTTCGTGGGTATTGGCAGTTGCCGTTACACTCTGACTCGCAAGAGCTGTACTCTTTCGTCACCCACCGAGGAATCTACACACCTACACGAGTACCTATGGGCGCGACGGACGCGGTCGCCTATTGTCAAGGCATTGTCGAATAGATTTTTAATGATCTACTTGGAGTATCTTCGCGTGGCTAGATGATATCCTGGGCTTTACCGAGAACGAGGAAGCTTTGTTGGGTGTGCTGGATAAAGTCCTCGAGAGATGCGAGAAGTATGACCTTAAACTACACGCAAAGAAGTGTCAATTCTTCGCCAAAAAATCGAGTGGTGCGGGCGGATGATATCGGCAGATGGCGTGTGACACTGCCCGGAACGACTCCAAGGGCTGGAAGACATGCGACTACCTGTGACGGCTGGAGAATAGCAGCAATTTCTGTGCGCCGTAAACTGGATGCGACAGAGCATTCCCGAATTTACCCGCCTGATATCCAAACTTTACGGTTCGCTGGATCGTGCTGCCACAATTGCCGGGGCAAGAAAGAAGTACAAGCTGGCGAGGGTCTTGTTGGCTGACATTGGATGGGGCGAGGCTGGGATTAGCAGTTTCGACAGCGTCCGGGGCGCCCTCCTACAGATGGTGCCTCTCGCACATCCAAGACCTTCGGCTGGCCTGTGTCTGTATACAGACGCTAGCCAAGATTATTGGGGTGCCTGCCTGAGCCAACTGGAGCCTGGCGAAGTGCGCTTACCGTTGGAAAAAACAAGACCACAAGCCATTGGCATTTCTGAGTGGACGGTTTGTTGGTGCTGCCAGCCGATGGCCTACCATCGAGAAAGCGGCGTTGCGATTGTCGAGGCCACGCGCCGGCTCGATTACCTCCTCAGACCTGGATGATTCCATCTATATACTGATCATCGCAATTTGGTCTATATATTCGATCCCTACGCGGCAGATGGAGCCATCGGTATCGTGCCGACAAGTTGCAGCGCTGGGCGATGTCGCTAATGTCGTTCCGATACATTATTGAGTACATTCCAGGCGACTCAACTGCATGGGGTGATCTTCTGAGCCGATGGGGCGCGGGCCCGACTTTGCAAGAGACTCGTACGGCCACTCGGGTAGCCCGTCTGGCGGTTGTGGAGTGCGTTTCGCCGTTGGAAGATGATAGTTTTATTTGGCCCAATGAAGACGAGATTCGCCAGCTTCAGATTGAGGCGCGGGACCCAGAAAATTATCCCTCGAGCGCGCAATGAAGTGACGAGCGGGGCCTCATGTTGACAGCCGCGGGGCTATTTTTGATCCTTCCTAATGCCGTCGTTATGCAGCAACGCCTCTGCGTTGTCGCACACGCAGGTGCAGGTGGCCACCGTGGTGCCACGACGACAACCAAGGACCTGGAGGCTGTCTTCTACTGGGAGACCCTGACGCGTGACGTTTCAGCGTTTGTGAATGAGTGCTTACACGGCATGGCCACGGCCGGTGGACGGGTTCCTCTCCCTTTTGGAGAAACTCTGAAATCGACGAAGCCGAACGAGCTACCGCATTTCGATTTCCTTACCATGATGGAAGGGACGGGCGGTCTCAAGTATGTGCTGGTGCTGAAGAACGGCATGAGTGGCTTCGTCGAGTTAATTGCGTGCGCACAGGCTACAGCAGATCAAGTGTACACGGGCCTCACGGATCGGTTTAAGCGGTTTGGTGTGCAGCTACAATAGGTCACGGATCAAGGTACTCATTTTAGGAACCAAGTGGTCGAACGGTTGCAGCAGGCTTTGGGTGCCCAGTACCACTTCACAACTGCATACACGCCGTGGGCTAACGGGACGGTCGAGGTCGTTAATCGCGAGATCTTAAAATCACTCAAGGCGCTGCTAAGCGAGCGGAGGTGGCACGTGAAAGACTGGCCCGGATCCTTCCTGTTGTTAAAGGGGCCTTAAACGCCTTGCCAGCCTAATCGATGGGATGGCCAGACGACACTAACAGCGTTTACGGCGTTACCTGGTGGTGCACAGCTTCGAAGTATTCTCCATCCTCGTGACCCAGTTGAGGGTACACTCGTGTGGGTCAACGAAGCGATCCAGAATCACCTCCTGCAAGTACGTCGACCACTGGATGGGATGCATGAGGAAATGGTGTACGCGAGCAAGAAACGCCGCCGCGATGCACGAGACAAGCACGCTCAGCGTCAAGGTGTGCGGCTGCAGAAATTGAACACTGGAGACTTTGTTTTTAGCCGCCACTGCTACTGGCCACAGTGGTCACAAGCTTGCTCTGGTATGGCGGGGTCCAAAGCGCATTGAACGTGCCCTAAACGACTATACATTCAAGGCGCAGGACATTATCGAGCCGCTCAATGTATCTACCCGCCATGCTTCGCGTCTCCAGTTGTACCGAGAGGCGGAACGTGGCCGTGTGGAGGAGCCCCAGAACAGGCCGTTTATGGGGAAGGCAGCCATCTTGTCGAGGCTCTCCGCCAATGCCGCCTCAGCCCAACAACTCACCAATGGGAGGTTAAAGAAAGTGGTACGGGCTCGACGACATCGAAGCATTTTGGGAGCCGGCAGAGACGATTCATCAAGACGTCCCAACTCTATTCGACGATTTTGTAGTCGCAGATCCAATGACGCCAAGCGACGAGACATGGTTACCGCCCTGGACGTAACGTCGACCGCCTCGCAACCTCGCTTACCGCGTTCGCGTAACCGTCGGGCGTCAAGGCCGTGACTGTAACAAGCCAGTCTCCAAGTTGAGGGGGAAGCGATCCGCCGGCTGCCCCAGCGGAACCGGTTTCAACACTTTGTAGTCACTTGAACACCGCTCTACGGTACTTCAAGGTCAGCGACGACACGATGAGTAGGTACACGTTGGCGTAGGACAGTGTCCAGGAAGCTATCAAGTCTACAGAGCTCGCGGTTTGCCGCTTTAAAGCATTAATCTCAGTTTTGATTTTGCCACAGATCTGGCAAGTCCGAGTGAAAACGGATCTGTAAAGCTTAGTCATTTTGATCAATATGCTACTATCGAATAAGACCAATATAGTATATTATCGAAACCAGTTTTAATAGTGTAAGCTGTAAAAAAATGTTTTCTGGACTCAGAACCTTAACGCTGAATTGAAGAAATTGACGCAGTGGGTGTCGTATAGTTTGAAAGATCGGCAGTTCGAATGGTCGGATGAGAATCACGAGGTGACGGAGAGGAGCGCAGCGCGTTTAGCCGCTGGCGGCCTGCTGCGAGGCTCGATACGATTAGTGTGTGAGCGCCTTTGTTGACATTCGAGTCAATCACGTGTTCTACGGATACTGTATTGTATGTGTCTTGCACGTAACAAATCCGAGGGCTATGAATCTTGGGTTTGTAAACAAATAAACTTTGTAGCATACTTTAAGTTCCTTCAAATCCATAAAAAGTCTATGTGTGATATACAAAGCCCGCGACACCTAAGAAATGAGTTCTTAGATGTGGGAAGCTACTATGTACTGAAGTAAATTCATTCGGATGGACGTACGTTAAGTTTGGCGCATTAATCTTGTTCGGTTAAGAATATGCTGTTTGTGGCACCAGTAGACCTTGAAGTACAGCTTTGTTGGTGCCACAGGAGCTACTATTATAAATAACCCCAATATTTTTCGGCTAATGTGTGGATCCATAAGCATTCACTACGGTTGGAGCGTGTAGCCCCTCCTCACACCAAAAGTATCGGCCACGGAAACGTCTAATCACTGTGGAGCAAGCTGAGAACTGCGAATCCTCCGGGCACCTGGGCCCGGGTCCCCAATTCGTGTCAGGGGTGCCATAAAAAAATTGTCATCCTGCAACATTTTGCTGACCTAAGCAAAGTTGCGCAACCAATGATGTTTGTCATCAAGCAACTTACCTTGGCGTTTCAAAGTTGCATTACAGCAGCATTGTTGTCATCGAGCAACAAAGCGAAAGCTAGTTAGGCACACGTAGCGTTTAGCAACCTGTAATACTGTACATACACATATAGCTACAACATCGTATAGTATTGTAAGCAGTGAATCCGTCCACTCAACGCAACAGGGAGGAGTACCACGAAAACTACCATGGTGATATCGCAGTCCACAACAAGTTGTGATATCACTGCGACCTTAATGGCAAGTTAGCCGGGACTTCCAGTCCTGGAGCAATTAATTGAGACTCATACGCTTAAACTGAACTAGTATAGTAATGAGTCAGCCACCCAAACAATGCTAAAACAAATATTTCACTCGAATGATCTGATAAGGACAAGAAAACAATTCACTTCTGGTAATCATTACGCTATTTCTCTGATGACTTACTTCGCCACGTGGAAAATTTCCACGTGGTATTTCCACTGGAAATATACATTTGGCAGACAGTTGACAGAGCTATTGCATATCGGTGGAATACGCGTTGTCAGCTACTCCTTGCAAACAGAGCAGCAAATCTCTTTTGAACATGACTGACAAAATCTTGTGCGCATCAGGTTCGCTCAAGTGGAACTCAACTTAATACTCTAAAGCACGAATACAATTAATTGCCCCGTTGATCAAACCTGTTCTATCTGTAGGAAAGTTTAGCTTTACTTACAAGTACTACTGTAATTAATGAATGTGTTAGTCCGCATGACCGAAATATCAGAGAGGATACGTATTTTACGTTTTCAAATTCTGCAATCGAAATATCTTGAGCTTTAATGGTGGGCGAGTATCGCCAGCTACAAATACTTCTCCAAGCTGGTTCAAGTTTTATTTAGCCCTTGAACCAGCTCGGGGAAGTACGCCAAAGTCACCGATATGGCCAGTATCCAATTTCTATCGTCTCCGAATCAGCTTTTTCTTTCAGCTAACGAATGCTGTACAGCTTAGTCAATTTGCTACATATGTTCTTACCGAATAAGACCGATCAATATATTTAAGTATCGAAAACAGTTTTCTTTAAAAAAAAAGAACCCAATAGGTGTACATTATCCGCAAAGTTTTTTTAAAATACGACCACAATACTTTCAAGAGTATTGTGGTCGTATTCAAAAGAGAAGTATATCATAATCAAGACACTACATCACTATACCACACCGACTTCAGGCAGCCAGCAGCTTGATCCATTAAGGTACCCAAGTACTTGTCGCATACGATTAAAGTGCTGCATAAATAAATGGAACGGAGAAGTAATAAATTAAAAAAATGCTTTACAGAAAAAAGCTTTCTAGACTCAGGGCAAACCAAAACAAATCGGGCAACATACAGTATTTGAAACGAATGAACTTTGTAGCATCTATAAAGTTCCTCAAAGTTTTTATAACGTCTCTCTTTGGCATACAAAATCCCCGATACTTAAAAGAAACATAAGTTATCGCAGGTTGTACTACACTACTCAAGTAAATTCATGAAGAACGTCAAGTTGGGCACTGATGGCACCAACAAAGCTTCGCATCGGGGCCTAGTGCTAACGCCTTTAAAAGCATATTCTTACGCGAATAAGCTCCAAATGCTAATCATTTGATTTCGCATTCTACGAGATCATGACTGGTATTTTATTATGTTGCTTGTTCTATTATTATATGCCAATTCATATTTGTGGAGCCGGGAACGCTGCCGCGGCGAAAGTCGGACTGGCGCGATAGCCTCATCGTCTCGATACGCCATGCGTATCCGATCATAAAGATCCGTTGTCACCCGTGTGATGTGGGCCAACTCGTAGTCCGGACGCCGAGACAGGGCGTCGGCAAGCACGTTGAGCTTGCCCGGCTTGTATTCAACGCGGAAGTTGTACTCCGCGAAGAAAGACAGCCACCTCGCCATCCGTTGGGAGAGGTGAGGCGAATTGGTCGCCGTCCTCAAGGATGCGTGGTCTGTGTAGATCACAAAGGGCCTTGAGCCCAGAAGATGTACCCGAAACTTGACGAGGGCATACTTCATGGCAAGGAGCTCATTATCGTGAACTGGATAGTTCCGTTCGGCGGCCTCAAGCTGCCTGGACTGGACCGAGATGACTCGTGTCCGTCTGCATCGTTCTGCAGCAGTGCGCAACCGATCGCATAATCGGAAGCGTCACAGACGACGCTGAACGGCTTCGTCTCGTCCGGCAAGGCTAGGACCGGCGCCTCTTGAAGGCTGGCCTTGACGCTGTCAAAGACGTCCTGGTGCGTCTGCTCCCAGCGCCAGTCGACGTCCGCGCAGGGCCCACTCAAGGCCGTCCATGAACACTGTCACCTTGATGTGTTCGTTGAGTGGTTTGCCCACAAGAAATGCCGTAAGCTCCCGCGTCTCTTGGATGTACTCGTGCAGCTCACGCTTTCCTTGTTTGCATGAGAGGAAGCGCGAGCGCTGTCGGTACTCGCAGTTCACCGGGAGGAACGCGGCTCGAAGCTGTTCACACAGCTGAGCCCAGGATGTGAAGCATCCAGGCGAGGTCGCCCCCCGCGTGTACACCCAACTCTTGGCACGACCGCTAAGGTTGGAGAGCACGAAATCAGCGCGGAGTTGCTCGATCGAGATCAGAGCTGCGTCCATAGCGAGCTCTGACTCTCGAACCAAAAGTGAAGGTTCTCATCTTCCTTCCCTTCGTACGGTTTCACCTTTAGCCGCACTGGCTTCGGGTGAGGCGGCTTCCTTTCAGCCGCCGGCGCCTGCAGGTTTCCCTGCACGTGCGCGATGAACCCTTGCTCATAAGTGTCAAACGCATTGACACGTTCGGCCTGCTCGGCCGGTGTTGACGCCACCAGGCTCCGTAAGGTCTCCATCCCGAAGATGCCTGCCATCCTCCGAACAGACACGAACTGCGAGTCGTCCAGGTGCGGAAAGTTGTTCCGATCTATGATGACAGAACCTTAGAGGTTCATGTAGTCTACCCGCGTTGGCGTGGATTGGCTACAAGTGCTACCAAGTGTGACGGGGTCACACAGCACCTTGCCCTCAGGGAAGTAAGAGCTTCCGAGAGTATACAAACTCTAAGTGAACGGCAGTTCACGTGTCCCTGGTCTGAGGGGACGAAGTAACCAGTAAAAGGTACGTTTAAGACTGAATGTATTTATAGGTAAGGTTAAGCTTGAGTTAATACAAAATATAATTCACCTATAGTGAAGCTATGTAATTATCCAATGGTTGGCTCCTGGAGCCACTGGTACCATGTACCAGTCCTTCCGAAGAGTGACCTAAGTCACTCTTCATGTAACTTGGGTACACTTGGGGCTTGTATCCCGTTACACCTTGCTTGTTCTGCATCTTTGAAGTGAACCTCCTTTTCAGCCTTTTCGAGAAAAGTAGTCAATTTCTGTCTTCTCTATCTCTTAAGTTCACTTTCATCTGATTCGCAATTTTGAACAACGAGTAGCTTTACATAAGCTGCGCCTGATTCGGCTTCAAATAACCTGATTCGCAGCTTGCTGCTATCTCAGAATAATATCATCTTGTCATTACAGCGACAACAAAATACGTTCGTCACAACAGAAAGCAACCGAAAATGCTCCTCCTAGTTCGAGTTGAGAATGTTACGCATCATGTAAGCCATTTCAAGAGCATCCTTCTGACCTTTTGCCAGTTTGGGGGAGGCCTGTAACGCATTCAGAAACTTTTTTTCGTCCATGCCTGATACATAGTGTAACAGGTCTAGTGTCGCCTGCCTGCCGGCGAGCCGTATGGCCTGTGCTGTGCTACGGTTGTTACTCCCGAGTCCTTAGTGATTATGTAACTAACTTGAACTCAGTACACGTGCTGGCTCGGTCAAACCGCGCCGGTCGACACACACCTCGGTGTGCCTTCCTATTTGTATTAACTCTTCCTCTGATCTGATATGTACTACCCGTCGGTAGCACTCCACACTTTGCTCGACCGTCACCGAGATTCCTCAATGTTGCTTCGGCCACTGGCAGAGACTCCTCAATGTGCTCCGTCTACTACAGCGACTTCTCCTTTCCACCGCGCCCTTCCGCACGCACTTCACGACACACCGTCCATATGGCCCGCGCGAGGCCTTCTCGTAGTATCCACTCCGGGATTCCCCGTCCGAAGTGTCCACCGCCAAACACCACACCGCCTAAGGCCCGATCTGTTCCGTACACACGTTCAGTCGTGGCTTCCTCCTTCGTACACTCTGACCCTCGTCGGTACCACTACTCGAACTACACGTTCCCGCACTGGCACCGTCCACTCGCACTCTTGTTCTTGTCCTTCTTCTCGACGTTCGCCTTGAGAGCGTCACCCCTCTCTGTCGGGTTCACCGTCTTGTGCATCACACTGCAGATTCTAAAAGGGCTGCTCCTCACGCCGCAAATTCTCATGGGCCGCTCCTCAGACCGAAAATTCTAAAGGGCTGCTCCTCACGCCGCAAATTCTAAAGATAGCGCTTCACTTCTCCGTCGGTGTTGCATGCCGCTGCACACCCCACGATCCCACCTTGCGTGCCTCCTCATCGCACACTGTACTCATCACGGTGACTCTTCATCACGAAGATCGCCAGTCAACGGCCTCCCTCACTCGTTTTACTGATACAACGACTCTTCACTGCACTTACTGCTCTGCAATCTCTTCTGGCGGTAAGATACCAAAACGTACTAAAGGAGCTTTGCGTTTCGGTGCTATTGCAGTCGAACTTTCCACTCGTGGTGGCTTCGGCGGGCGCTCCGCAAGTTCTATGGTACGGCTTGGAGGCCTGCATGGTAAGATACTAACGGAGCTTTGCGTTTTGGTGCTTTTACAGTCAAGGGGTGGCGCAGCTCTGGATGGTTGAAACCCAGGGATGGGTAAAATTGCATATTCACTTTTTGATCTGGCTGAAAAATGCCCCGTCGAGCTCTCATGAATTAGAGTGTGCGCTGAGCGGACATCATGGCACCATATTCCTATCATCCGTAGAAGCCTACGACAAAAGTAAACCTTATTTGAAGCTGGTCGCTCTGAACATTCCCGCGCGATCTCGTCAAAATCCCCGGCGTGGATTATACAGCCCTCGTGCGCATTGTACCGTGATGAAACCAGCGCTTGGCCAGTGTAGCGCTTGCTTTACAAAACTACGTTCTCAGCATGTTTTAAGGCAAGTACCGATAAATCATCGGCTACTTCATTGACCTCAGTGGAGTGGTTGTCTTTCCAGAGGCGAGATGGACGATGTAGCGAGCCGAGGAGTCGAATGCCGCCATACACTCGCCACGCTATTGATGAAGTTAACGAGCGCGAGAAAATACAAGCTCTCGTGAAGTATTCGTTCAGCGATAAATGTGATCATGGTAGAAATACTGGTTGGATGAAACTGTGTATTTAGAGAGAGGTAATCTTGTGCAAATGCCTATGGCACAATGCGATGACGATTCGTTCTTTAATGATAAAATGTTACGCTTGATCGAGGTACCTCCGCTCATGCCTTACGGTACCCGTCTGGAGCGCCAATCTATGCATTATATGGTGTCTGCATTAGTGGATTTAGTCAATCAGCACTGGTGGTGCCATATGAGTCGCTGTTTCAAGGCGTCTAAATCAACTGTGAATGATTCGTTCTGTCGGAATTTGTTTCCGCGTGAACGAGTCCCGGAAACATCATTTGACACTTGAGGTGTGAAGCTGAAGCGAGAGGTGGCACATGAATTCATCAATAGGTTTAATTATGAAATCATGGCAACCTTTCAGTGCAATCACAATATTTAGTTCTTATTAGGTGGAAAGGCCGTAGCTGATCGAATTCACTACTGCGCGAAATATGTAGCAAAGCAGCAAAAAGCCTTGGCTTGATAGTTGTAACCATTTCGACGACGGCAGGATAGAGAAGCGATAGCTTCATTGCTAGACGGCTCTGATCATATGACGTTCTCACGATGGCAAGGTAAAGAGTAGATTTAATAGTCTGTGCTATGACGAATCAACAAGAAATTACAGAACCGCTAGCTGCTCTCTATATACACCGTGGTTCATGTTGTTACGAAAGCTCACAATGCTCCTACGTGCCACTTTGTAACGGGGTTACACGGTGTGGCGCACACATGCAGACTCTCAGTACATGATGTGAAAAATTAACGGTGGCCTCAGTACATAGGCTGAGGGCCAGACGTTATGCATTTGATTAGGTTTAACTATGATAGATAGTTAAACATAGATGGCTGCTTGGCCGCAATAAATATAAATAGAAAAACACTTCGGATGTTGTTATTAGTGTTCGTAATATCTTTTAGTCCTGGTTATAGGGCTGTAAGTATCCTTCGCATAAGGAACCTAATTTTAGGGACTCTTTGAGTCGTACGTCTTCTTCTGACGCAAAGCTACGGCGGCCCCGCCGCACTTGGTAACACTTGTTGTCAACCCCGCACCTGCGTCACTTGACTGTATCCTCTGCGGGGATGGAACACCCAGTGTTCGCGAATTTGCCCCCGGCGCAGCAGGGCGCTAAATAAACATATGTCCTTGCTTGGTCCGGAGGGCGTGACTCATCTTGCGTCGCAAGGTCCAAGTGGTGACCGCCAGGCTGGAATCGTTCTCCCGTTACGAGAACGAGCATGTTCAAGAGAAGATGAGCGCCGCAACAGCGGCAGCGTCAGTGACGCGTGAAGGGTCTGTGAGACCGAAGCCGCTTCTGGTAAGCGTGAAGACCCTCGAGGGGGGGGGAAGGATGGAGAGGATTTCCTTCTCTGGACCCGTGAGGTTGAGATGACCATGGGATCAACTCTACTCCAGTCTGAGCAAAAGCTCCTCGCGCTGGCTATCTCCATGCTTGGAGGTCGCGCTCGCGAGTGGGCACTGACGTGTGGTATGTCGGTGGACACAGCGTTTCCCACTTGGGATCAGCTGAAGAAGCTAACGTCCCGCGTGTTCTTGCCGCCTAATCAAGTGTACCGCGTCCGGTCGAAGTTCCTTGCTATCCGACAGGGCAAGGAGGACTTACTTGACTATGTCCAAGATTAAGAACTCTGATCTCCGGTATCGCAGCGGACCTTCTACTAGAGCTGGTCTCGGTGACCGTGTTCATGGAGGGACTACGAGTGAGCGCACCTCGGACGGAAGTGACGGATGTATGAGTGGTCGGACCACGGGTCGATACGACTGTTGAGAGCTCGGCTCCACGGACATCTGACGGCCTTTGACCTCGTCCAGATTATTCGTAATGACATTGGGATCGTATCGATCAGCCTCATCATACTGAGACGGTAGTGGAGGAGCATCGCGCAGGGAGCGCACGGGATTCGGTCGTTCTGGGGACGGATGCGGCGTCCTCAGCTCTCGTCTCACCGGAGATATCGGAGCAGAGCGATGGGGCCCATCGAGGCGTGCTAGGGAAGATACGCCCTAGTGCGCAATCTCGGGGAGGTAGGGTTTGCGCTTGGCTCGCTACCCATGGGGCCATCGTAGTCGACCTGGCCCTCCTCGAGTTCAGCGAACAGGGGGTCGTTGCCTCTGGGCGGAGCCGGCGGCTCTGGAGAATCTTAAAGGCTCATAGAGCGTGAGCCGTGTCGGCGATGGTGCTCTCGGTGGTACTCAGCCACAGACAGAGACGAGGGGGCTCTTGGAGCGGGCGCTGAGCGCTGCTGCTGGTCTTGGACCGCTTGAGGACATGAGGAGCCGCGCGCGGGTGACGATTGGCCGAGGGCCGTGGGCTTGGTGTTAGGTATCCAAGATGCGAAACGTGAATGAGCTCGTGGGGCTACAGAAGACAGGTTAAGTGACCTCCAACGGCTTAACAAGACAAGACCTCGCTGGGGAAACTTCGAGAACGGGTATGTTCTCATCTTAGTGGGGGAGAGTGTAACGGGGTTACACGGTGTGGCGCACACACTTACTGTGAAACCGAGGTGGCTCATAATAATCCGTGGCATATCCGAGTTGGTTTTCTCTATCTACAAGGTATCACGCCTAGGGCTGATAGAACACGGAGCTTGCTCTCTGGACCAGTTCCGTCTCCTTGATGGTGCCGTTGCCGATAGCCTGACTTCAGGTGCAAATGATTTTTTCCCGACTGGAACTAATGTTATCAGACGCATTCAGACTATCATATCGTAGTCTTGCTTGTGGAGCAAGTCTAAACACAAAGTGTAGGCACTAAATTAACGAGGAAGCTCCGTTCACTCTACGAGTGAGGTATAAGTCGGAGCGGAGATGATAATGAACACGCTCAACGATGTTGTTGCCGTCACCGACAGCTGTCGTCTGTAAAGAAATTCTGGCGACAACAAACTATAGTGTTATGCCGTGCCACCATCTCCATTAAACGTATGATACAGTGAACAAACGAGTTTAATTTCAGTTGAGATATTAACGGTATAAGCTATCCAGACTGTCAGACATTTTATATCATCGGTACTACTGCTACGGACGTCTGTCACAGCTACTGAGCTATATGGCTGCTAGAATAACATTTACACGATGTACGTCATACATCGCAATTCTTCATCTGGTAATATTCAACATATCGTCAGACAAACAGGGATCTATTTTTAAAACGAACTTGGATTTGTGCTGTCGCCCACCACTTATGTCTAGTGCGAACTACTAGTGTAGTCGAGCCGCTGATGTTTACACCAACGCTAGCGGGGCCGTTAAGAATAGGCCGTCCACGTTTTGGCTCACTTGCTGCAACAGCTTCCGAGATCTGATCCGCCAACGTCTTCCTCTTGTTATGCCGTCTTCGATTGAGCAACGTCGGTTTTCCAGGCTGGTCGGTGCCGAAGCGCACGTATAAAGCGAAGAGAAGGTGAACACAATACCCTTTGTGAAAAAGTATTTGCACGTGCAGCTTTAGTTGATCACATCAACTGACCAACCTGCTGCGGATTGCTCATCACGTTCCATTCTAGCCCCGTTTGCTCCGAGTTGCACAGCAGCATCCACAACTTCCACACCTTGTTTCTTCGGTCTTACAAAAATTCTAGGAGTCGCCTTTGAGATGGCAAATCAAAATCGTCAAATAAGTCACTAGACGGCGATCGGACGAGGAAGTTCTAGCGGCGCAATTCGCTGCCGTTTACCGACGATAGACACGTATTTAGCTGACCTGATGACAGAGGGAAAAGTTGATGAAACTTAGTACAGCTCGGACGAGAACGTCGATTTCTATAAAGATGAGTCCGATTTATCTAGCTGGTATGGAAGTGGAGATAGCGATAGCGACACTAGTAATGGGTCTGAAGATGACAGTAGTGGTGCAAGTGAATACGCAGATAGTGAGGAAAGTATGAGCGAGTACGACAGCAGCGCTGGGCATGATAGCTACAATGACTAAAAGAGGTCATCGAGTAGATTTTTAGGGAAAAGGATAGCAACACAAGCGTGGCGAAGCACAAGCGCACGTACCAAACCGCAATTTTAATTTTAAAAAAATCGTTACACTACTTAACGTCAAACTGAATGAATGGCGAGAGAATAAAAAATGCTTTGTGCTGCGTAACTGTGCGTCAAAGCTGATGTCATCCTGGATTCCTGTCCAGAACGGCGTGCTCGGAATATGAGATCGAACTCATCCTTATTCAGCAGGCGTGTTAGGCGCCACAGTGGAACTGGCTCTCTTCACAACTCCTTCCAAAACCTTTGCCATCTGCAACATCATCGATGATGTATTCTGCTCCATCTGGGCAGGGCGGAGCCGAATCTCCTTGTCACGATTGACACGCTCTTCGTTTTCGCGCTGACGCTCTTAAGGCTAAGGGATCAATGCGCTTGGAGCCTGTCGACTTTTTCTTGTGTGGGCGCTCGACGCTGACTGCCGCATCGCGAATGGCGGATGCGATCTGCTTCAACCTTCTTAGATTTGCTCGCTGTGCGCTCTGCTTTCTCGGTGTCTTCTGTGTCTCTTGGACCAACGTAGCGAGCCATGAGCGATTCGAGCTCTTTCTCTCGTCCGTGGTCTTCTTTGGCTCTTGACCTACAAAGCAACCGCGTATATTTTGTACGTTGACAGAATATTAAAAAAATTATAACTAAAAAGAAAATTAGCTGAACGTGCACGATCAGCGTTCGCTTCTTTCTTGTATGCCTTCTCGAGCTTGTTGATGTGCTTGCGAAGACTATCAGGGCTGATCTTCTTTTTCAACGTCGTTGCCAAGCGTTCGGTGATCTTCACCCATAGATTCCTTTTCACCGCGATTGAAAATTTCAAAGTCACCCAGAACCTCCTGCATCACGATGCAGTTTTCGCTTTCGGTGACCACCGGAATAGCCTTCTGTTCATGCTGGGCTGTCTCTAGGACCTGTACCTTAGCCGCTGACCGTGGTAGACCGGGGCGCTTCCACGACTTGCTGGTACGCGTGCGAGATCCGGCCATATTTCCTGGGGAAAAGAGTTGTAGCTTTGGCTAAAAAGTAAATAGGCTTTAGAACCAAATGACGCTCGCTGACTCGTATTGAGCAGGATATAAAATAATAAAGGTGTTCATACGTTATTCCATTGGGACAACGGAGGTCTCTGTTGTTCCACTGGAACAAGGTTTTGGACTTTCTTTGGTACAATTACCGAGCTTCCGATCTAGGTACGATTTTATGTTCCAAAAGTGCCGAGTTAGTCCAGAAACTAAAGTTCTCTATTGTCGCTCTTTCGTTGGAAAGAACTTAGCATTTGTATGCAATCGTAGGAAAGATTGCCTCTATTTTATCCACTTTACAAATATTTGCACGCTGAAATATCTTGACATTTGTAATCACCCAGTTTTGCAGACATTAGCATCGCTTTTGTCGGCTATTTTTCCAACAGATACACAGTGGCGTGTGATTCGTCAAAACTAATCAAACCAGCGACCAAGGTCATCCATCCTGCCCCCCCCCCCAGTAACATGCGCCCTGCCAAGGCCCCGCCAAGACCACCAAAGCCAACCATCCCCGGTAACGTCGACCGGCAGCACTCGGTACTCGTGCGTGACGGAGCCACAGCGCCGAGGGACAGTCCAAGCAAGGTGTGTGGTGCTGAATACTGCTATTGTGTGCGGAGGTGTCTTAATACGATGTTGGTTTGTCTATCAGCGCGATCTCACTGTTCTGGTGCCTGATACTACATGTAGTGATATGGGGCAAGAATGGGCGGCTATGTGTCTGACTGGGGTGAAGTGATGATAAATGGAGTGGATGATATTGCAATGACTATTACGGCAAGACAAGTTTTGCGAATATATATTTTATACTGCTGGATGCACAACTTGGAACATTTTCAGATGGTGTCGTTGAGAATGACAATGACGTGACCGCGAAAGATGTTAGAGAGGCCTGTATTTCGCGTAGAACGCAGCAAGCTTATCGTGGCAGCCGCAGGACTGAAAACAATTTGGCCGCCTACAAACGTTTTAGGGCCGTTTTTAACGGGATCGCGATGCTTCTTTTCTCTTTTGATTGGCTAAGAGTTGAACCCATTTGGATGATTACATAATCGCTGCGATCCGAGTCTGGGATCGCGAGCAAGTTGGGATCGCCGGATTGCGCGAAAGACACCACGATGGCCACGCTAAGATGCATGGAGAATGCGACTCAAGCTAGACGCCACCGACGCCTCCTCGTGGCCTCCCTACTCAGTGTTATCGTCGCACAGATTCCTGACAAGCGCAAAACCTGCATTTTCCGTCGGCGCTTGAACTGGGACGTCCACAAACAGACCCTCCTGCTCGAAGGACAATTTAAGCGCTGCAACCGGATGGACGTGCGGTCGTTTGAGCGGCTTCTGGTCATGATCCGGCCTACACTTCTTCGAGATGAACCTCGGTCAGTCTGCCGCACTGGAACCAGTCCGATGACACCTGCAAACATGCTACAGATGACAATCGCCTGGTTGGCAGGTAGCAACTACCATACGACGCGATGTCTGGCCGGAATCTCGGTGTCTGGCGTTTACGAGTGCATGCACGCTGTCATGGGCGCGATATGCGACTGTCTAGAGCTACATACCCGTTTTTCAGCTGAATCGGATGAGCGAATGCAGGATATAGCCGACGAATTTGCCAGCATTTGCAAAGATGGTATTCTTACTGGATGTGTAGGCTGTGTTGACGGATGGCTATGCCAAATTCGCGCTCCAAGCTCAAAGGAAGTTCCAGATGTTGCAGCTTTCTTCTCTGGCCATTACCAGATGTATGGCCTACATGTACAAACACTTTGTGACGTGTTCAGTCGCTTCACAGGATACTGCCTCAAATCTCCAGGAAAAGTAGGCGATTCAATTGCTTTCAAGAAGTGGGCTCTCAGCAAGGACATCTCCAACCTATCGAGTGGCTTTTACATCATAGGCGATAACGCATATCCTTTGTCGGACTCGCTGCTCGTGTCTTTCACCAAGTTGGAGCTCAAGAACAAAAAGCACTCTGACTATAACTTCTACGTGAGCCAACTGCGTATCCGAATTGAAATGGCCTTTGGCTTGCTGACAAACAAGTGGCAGATATTTCGGCGGTCTCTGGCTGTTGATTTTGTGGGTGTTAGCAAGGTGATCAAAGCGTGAATGAAATGTATAATTATAGCATTAACGAGCGACTCGAGGCTACAAGTGCAGCTTCTGGTATCCATGTGGTGTCCACGGAGCATCACGCATTACCTGGAAGCTGGTACCAGCCAACCGACAACGCCGAGGAAGTACCTAGCCTGCGTCACGACGTGCAAGGACGAATTATCCGAGAGGTAGTCGTCAACCACATTCAAAACTTCGATCTCCAACGACCTCGATCGCGCCGTAGCTAATACAAGCTATGTGTGTTCTCGAAATCCAGGCAACTAATCTGCGCTTCGATGACTGCTTTCTTTTTCTGGCATTCGCTCAGTGCACATCCTGTTTCACCTGCGTCAAGCCCTTCTTCATGACACTCGCGACGCTTCTCCAGCCGTTCTTGCATCATGTTATCATTGCGTGCTAACATACTCGATAGCGTAAATATTTTTTGCGCCGCTCGCTGCTCTTGAAGAAAAAGCTTTTGCTCTTTCCACGTATCTTCTTGCACCATACTTCCTTCGATGTCGATAATCATATCTAGTTTTTCGACAAGTCGCTCAAAAGTGGCCTCCTTTGCGCCCCTTTGGCGCTTGCGTTGTTGGTCTCGTCGGGCCGCCCTTTGCCTTCTTGCGTAGAGTCGTCCTCGTCATCTGGATAAATGTTAGCTGCACAAAACTCGCGTCCAGCTTGGCGATGATCACGCCACCTGTCCAGATAGTACACGTCGGATCGATCTTCACAGATGTCCCAGAAGTCGTTACTGCCCTGGCCAGACACCTTCAAGTTTGCTTCTGCTTGAGCAAAATTACTTGCAACTTCCTTCCACATTCGTTTTTGCTTTGCCGCAGAATGTGTCATGTGAACAGATGTGTCCACGTCCTCGAAAACAGCGTCGTCAGAAATCAAAGTATCGCATTCTGCCGTGTCTGAGCTGAAGACTACAGCGACGTCGGTCCAAAACGTGTGTCCTCCATTATCTACCTCATCTCTGCGCAGCAAGTTTCCCAGTGACAGAAATCTGCCAACGAATGTCATGGAGAAAAGAATGTTGAGAAGGCGGAACATGCATCCACCAGTTCTCTTCTCGCCCGCTTCGCTAGTCTCCTTGGATCTTTTGCGCTGGCGCCTCAGCAAAGCCTCAACACCATCCTTGTTCAAGTCGTACGCAAGGAGCAAACTCACTCGCTCGTGCTTGCGAGTGTTCTTGGCGATGTTCAACTTCCTGGCTGTACACTCCAGCTTGAGCTGATCCAGCGTCCACTCCTCGTAGTTGTCCGACATCGGCGGGGGTATCACAAACTTGCGCGTCTCGGATGCAGAAGCAGCAACAGTCCACTTCGAGTTGGGCGCAGGAGCTGCCATGTTTCATTTGTGTCGTACGGCAACTTTTGAAGTGCGAAAGTGAACCCATTTCAACTTCTGGATCGCAAACCAGTTAAGAATAGCAGATTGCCATCTGCTGCGGCACCAACCGAGGAACCCTAAACCCTTGGGATCGCGATCCCGTTAAGAACGGCCCTTAGGACAGGGAAAACGTTCCTATTTGGTTCTCGTATGCAGCAGGTAGTGTCACTCTTTTTCGGCAATATAGGTCCTTCATCGGGCTCCGATAGGCCATGGTAATTGTCACCATTTTGTTTTTTTCCAACAGGAAAGTCTCACAGCCTTCAGTTGTAAATCGTGCCAACGTGATTTGTTCAGCCGCGCCAAAGCATGATGGTGCTTCATTCTTTTTCGTCTCAACTATCCATTTGGATATCGCCGGGAGTGCCAAAACAATCGGGGAAGTCAATACCGTTCTCTCAATCAGCAGCTCTGCAAAACACAGGGTGTGCGTATTTTGTTTCTGCACGGCCATTACTACGGCAGGTAAAGGAATCCCCAAAGTTAAATGACAGAGCCGACCTATTCCGTGGGGGTATGGACAACGTAGACATGGCTCCTTCAAGCAGGAAGACGATTAGAGTAACAACCGTACACCAAGCAACACAGAACAAATTAACCAATCAAAACACCGCTTATGGTGTAGAGACTCATCCTACCAATTATACAGATAAGTGAAAATGACGGCGCGTTGCTAGCGGCCAATCAAATCAAACCTTCTACTGGGACTTTCCACCAATCATGCCAAATCTTTATTTCTCACCCAACCTTCCTGTTTTTGGAGGAAGGTTCGGGCAGGAAAATTTGTGTTTTGGCAAAAATGTTTAACGTTAAAAGAACACAGTTTTAAAAAAGGAGATATTGTAGATCAACTGTCGTTCCGTTTTATAACTTAGATCGAGCGGATAAAACTAGGCTTAAAACTGAGATGGGGAAAGGTATATGGGTTTAATTTATGTGTAATCGAATTGCGTTTTCAAACACGCAAAAATGGTCGATTTACAGGATATCGATGTTGATTTGTCGGGAAATCGATCTGAACCGTCGATTTAGCTCGTCGCAGCCCGATTTATTAGCCAACCTATCTGGATCGATTTGTCCTTTTTACGGTCCTCGAATTATAAAACGACCACATTTATTATAATTATAAATCGAAGATGAAGCTAAGTGATAACGACAAAAGCATTGAAAAACACAATACCTGTGCCAGCTTGATTTCAAAAAAGGTAACGACCTAATTTGAAAGACTTCAAGAATGAAACTTTTGCAATAGTATCACAAACTTGCTGGGTATTGCAATACTTTCTACACACAAGGAAGGTAATTGCAGTAAATTTGGATGGCGTTCGTGCGAGGACGCCTAAAAACTCCACAGCATTATGATGTTAATGCACAGCGATGGGACTAATCCACAGATGTGCAAACTCTGTCCACTACGTCTTGTAAAAATACACAACTCAGTGAACAGATACACAGCAAGACAAATCAATCCACCAGATGTCGGATTCTTAGCTAGGTCTAGTTTAAGCCAATCACAGCTTGAAGAGGTGTCACAACGTGATTGTCTCTAATATCGACCAAGGCCTAGTGTTCCCCTCCCAATCATATTCCACAACAGACCCCCTTGCAGCTACCACGCATTATACATGCTGAGCTAGCCCACTACGCTTTTTGCCCGCTCAAGCCATAGTTGATTACCCTCTTACAGAGCTCGTGTGCCTCAGCGGCCTATGGACCGTACATCCCCCTTGCGTTGGTTTTATTAAGCAGGTACGGATAAATAGCGTTATTCTTTACCCTCGGTTGACAGAGGAAATTAACCGTGTTTGTGTTACAGACGCACTCTAGAATGGGAAAAGCACTCCCCTGGGCTATGCTGCACCGCCAGGTGGGGGAACTTGAAGGACAGCGCATACTAGAACATATGAAACATGTGAAGATACACACCGTTACTGTCAGCAACACGTCAAACTGCACAGTGTGTACAGATTCTTCACCCCACACAATGCGGAACCGGGTTGTGTCCTGTGCTTCGTCAACGTGTGCAGCTGCGTGTGTCGCACCATTGAAATGCCTATGGAAGTGCAAAATGCTCATTTGCAGTAGTAGCCGTTTTGGCGAACATTTACGAGCATGGTTCCCATGAAGTGAGAGGCAATGATCGCCCTTCTGGAAGTCTAACATATGAGCAAAAGCAAACTGCACGCCAGCTAGCAGTCAATGGCCTGAAGCCTGCAAAAATTCGGAATGCGCTGTCTGTAGGAACTCCAGAGGATAGAATGCCGCATCTCGACAAGGTGCAAAACTTTGTGACGTATTCGATTTGAATAACACAGACGAATTGGAAATTGTGGAGAAAATAACGAAACAAAGGTCTACGCCGGACTAAAAGAAGATGGCACTGCGTTTTCGTTTTCGTGTGACATGGATTCACGTGGACATATAGCTGTTGGGGACGGTACCAACAGCAACGCATTTTTTTGTCGGTTTTACACGAAAACAATTCTAAAGCGACTTGATCGTGACCCGCGCAGCTTCATTATTCATTTCGATGCAACATACAAGTTGATCCAAGTGGAATATCCGGTCTTTGTTTGTGGGGTCTCAGATCATGCTCGATGCTTTCACTTGGTTGCTCTATTTGTTGCGTCCCAGCAGGAGGAACATCATTACACGTCTGTTCTTGTTTCTCTACGCGCAATCTACGCTCGTGTTCAGGAGAAGCCCATGCTAGTACGATACGCCCTTGGGGATTCGGACGGATCCCAGTACAATGCCATAACATCTGTGTTTGAGGATTGCGAGTTGAATGTTTTGATGTGCATTTATCATGGTATCGCCAGAGTTCACGAGCGATCTAGCTACTCCACCCGGGGAAGCGTAGTCTGGTAGTAGCCGACATATTAGATATGCACCATGCTAAAACTACCTCGGAGTTCAATGCTAAGAAGACGTCTGCTGTGCGGCGGTGGCTTGCGGATCCAGATACTGAGTGATTTGGCAATTATTTTCTTTAGCAGTGGCTGAATGGCAAGTTCGTGAAGTGGCAATGTTATCGTACACCAATCGGATGGGCAGCTACAAATAACCCAGTGCATACATTCAATGCCAAGCTAAAAAAAATACGTACACGCTTAGGGAACGCATGCTAATGGGATCTCTGCTTGGCCAACTGCAACTCTGTTGCCGAATGGAAAGTATATCATCAGTTCAATTCCAGGAGAAACCCAAAGACGCCGTGCAAACGACATTACGTCGCCAGAACCTCCTCGTCGAATCATCGTCTATTGACGTGTTTGACGATTATGTACTTGTCATCTCCAAGGCAACTCCTAGAATTTTTGTAAGACCGAAGAAAAAAAAGCGTGGAAGTTGTGGATGCTGCTGTGCAACTCGGAGCAAACGGGGCTAGAATGGAACGTGATGAGCAATCCGCAGCAGGTTGGTCAGTTGATGTGATCAACTAAAGCTGCACGTGCAAATACTTTTTCACAAAGGGTATTGTGTTCACCTTCTCTTCGCTTTATACGTGCGCTTCGGCACCGACCAGCCTGGAAAACCGACGTTGCTCAATCGAAGACGGCATAACAAGAGGAAGACGTTGGCGGATCAGATCTCGGAAGCTGTTGCAGCAAGTGAGCCAAAACGTGGACGGCCTATTCTTAACGGCCCCGCTAGCGTTGGTGTAAACATCAGCGGCTCGACTACACTAGTAGTTCGCACTAGACATAAGTGGTGGGCGACAGCACAAATCCAAGTTCGTTTTAAAAATAGATCCCTGTTTGTCTGACGATATGTTGAATATTACCAGATGAAGAATTGCGATGTATGACGTACATCGTGTAAATGTTATTCTAGCAGCCATATAGCTCAGTAGCTGTGACAGACGTCCGTAGCAGTAGTACCGATGATATAAAATGTCTGACAGTCTGGATAGCTTATACCGTTAATATCTCAACTGAAATTAAACTCGTTTGTTCACTGTATCATACGTTTAATGGAGATGGTGGCACGGCATAACACTATAGTTTGTTGTCGCCAGAATTTCTTTACAGACGACAGCTGTCGGTGACGGCAACAACATCGTTGAGCGTGTTCATTATCATCTCCGCTCCGACTTATACCTCACTCGTAGAGTGAACGGAGCTTCCTCGTTAATTTAGTGCCTACACTTTGTGTTTAGACTTGCTCCACAAGCAAGACTACGATATGATAGTCTGAATGCGTCTGATAACATTAGTTCCAGTCGGGAAAAAATCATTTGCACCTGAAGTCAGGCTATCGGGATCGGCACCATCAAGGTGATGGAACTGGTCCAGAGAGCAATATTCGTGTCCTTTCAAATCTAGGCGTGATACCTTGTAGATAGAGGAAACCAAATCAGATATGCCACGGGTTATTATGAGCCCACCTCGGCTTCACAATAAGTCGGCACCGGTTATTGTGAAATACTGGTTTGCTCAATTACCGGTAAGACTGATAAAATCTGATACGTCAAATGTGTGGTCCTACGCTACTGTTAGATCGAAATTGTAGTGCAAGCCAGCGATGGCAAAGCGCGCGTGTGCCCAGAGGACTGAAAGAGAGAGGATCGAGCTGCTTCAGCGGTGGAAGGCGCACCCCGAGTGGACTGTGCAGGAGCTAGGAGTGCCGGAGTCCACCCTGAGGGAGTGAAAAAAGAGGTACTGGCACCGTCTGAATGAAGTCGGATCGGAGCGCAAGTGGAGAAAAATGGGTGGCTCCAAACACAGGATGAAGCCGTATGAAGGGCGAGTCTTTAGCTGCTTTGACAATATACGTGCAAGTGGCAAAGGTACATTTTCGGAAATATTGTTTTACTATATAAATACTGACCGATTGTGCAACTTGGTTTGCAACGTGGATCTGATAGGTTAATATTCAAATGGAGTCACTTGATTGGATATTTGTGGCAAGACAGCGTTTTTGCTGAGTTGAAGCGCTCGACATCCATCGCAGTAACAAATAGAAGAAAGATGCTATCGATGGTACAGTAGTGGAGCTGATATCGACAACTTAGTGCTATACGAGTGCCCTAACGTTGCTGATACTTTTGCCGGAGCCCAGCTCATCAACGTGGTCGGCCGTAATTGGGAATCTCCCTTGGAATAGTATCTCCACGAGACCACCGGCAAATATACCTATATCAGTCAATGTAGTTTAAAGCCATTAGCTCTATTTTTTTGTCACAGGTGCGACGTCGGTTGGAAAGCTTCCAAACGAGCTTTTCCGCCTTGCAGCCGACGCCGCGCCGACGAGCTTTCTCCGCCTTGCCGGACCTTTTTTTGGTCCGGCGTCGTGTCCACGGCTACCCCACCCCATCTTGGTCTGATATTTGATCAGCGTCGTGTCCGTGGCCTTGCTCGGGGATGCGTGCAGCGCTGGGTCTACAAGCATCCCTGTCTTGGCTGGGACTCTGTACGACGTTGTGCGGCGTCGTGTTCACGAGTTATCGGCGTGCAGTGCCGCGGCGCCGGGAGCCTAATCTCTAGGCTCTGTAATTCTTATAGCCCGTTAGCAGCACGAGCTTCTCCGTCTACTACACGTAGCGCCGCGCTACGTGTGCCATGTACGGCGATTTCTGCTGTGTTACGTTTTTAGCCACACCTACGTTTTGCAACCCTGACTTATTTTTACTATATGGGTCTTCCGCACCCCTGCATTTGCAACCCTGACTTGATTTTATTATTAGGCATGGTTGCATAACTCAGTCGTTCATGCAACGGTGCACGCAACAAACGGTTGCAAAACCACCCCAATTTAGGCATGGTGCAGACCCAAAACATGGCCAATACTGGCCAGTCAACCAATCCGAGCTCGCAATTTTCAGAAATACAACCTCGGTTGCAAATGGCTGATAATGTAGGAATAACGATGATTTTTTGGAGGAATTTTCAATTTCAAACTCCCAGAAGACGTGGGTTGGGCGGTTCATCGAACGTTATTCAAAACCAAACAAAGACCCATCAAGCCAGAACCCCCCCCCCCCCCCCGTGGTGATAATGTAGCGCCCGCCCAGCCAGACAGTGCGGGCGTCGAAGGTGACGACGTCACCCACTCTCCGGGTGAGGAGTACCACATCGTCGATGCCTCCGGCAACAGCAACATACAAGGCATCGCGCATGCGGACGCGGAGAACGCTGTGCTGGGAACGTTTGACGAAAGTGCTCAGATTGTCGCGGAGGACACGGTGGATGCACACGTTCATGGCCCAGAACAGCCTGGCGGCCCGGACATAGCGGAGAGTGGCAAGTTTGGTAATATACAAGCCAGTGATCCTGAAAATCCAAATCTGGCATCGCTGGTAGAGTGTTTCTCGGCCGCACCAATGTACCATACAGCAATACTGTGTAAAAGTTACCGGGTTCTTCATTTGGACAAAAATCCGAAAATTTTGGCTTTCATGCTAAAGAAGGTTCCCACTCGTGCAATTTTGGGGCCCGATGAAGTGACCTACATTTTTCCATAGGCGCTTATTAGAAGATGCGAGTAGGAGCTGAGCGCGCTGCAGAGGAAAATAGTTGGACTTCCTGAGAAAGAGATTTGCCTGGAGATTGATAGCTTAGGTATCCTGACTACATCAACTGGGGCTCGAAAAAAAACGTTCCTAAAATCGCTCTAAAAGTGATCTAATTGTACTAATTGGTACTGACATAAGTTAAGTGTAGAACATGTAACATGCCGCGATAGCGGCCTTCCAACTGAGGCGAGCGGGTGCGAGGTCGCGTAGCCGCAGCAAACCCGCGCGGGGAGCCCGCGAAGCAGGGTCGCGCGGTATTTGCGGAAACGGGCCCAGCGCCGAGCTCACCAGCGAGCCGAGCATTGCGTGCTCCAGTACATCCAATCTTTAAATCACGAGCGAAGCGAGGCTGGATACTAATAATGGTCGTTTGATGAAGCAACGAGGTCCGGACACGAAGGAGTGTATAACGCTCTCCAATTCCTTGTATAAATGTATTTTAGCGTTGTCCAGTATAACGATTGAATTAGGTAGGGGCTAGGGGTAAATTCGCGGAATAACGTGATTGACAAAAGCACGGTGGAACGCAGTTCTTGTGAAAGTTCCTTCTGTAGTTTCCCAAGCCACAAAACCACTGTGATTCGAATTGAGCGTCTTTTGCCCCGCGAGAACGGTAGCTTAACCACACATTTTATGTTGCGGGCAAACCAACCATAACGGTTGTAAGCGTGTCGTCCGTCTTTCGACGTTTCGTCGATAAAATAGCAATTGTTCAGGGTATGATGTAGTTTCGCCTTGTAGTTACTAATCTGCACATACATATCAAAATACATACTGATTAATAAAACTATATTACGAAATAATCTCGCAAAAAAGAACAACCTTTCATACTGACCTCGAGGGAAACGCTTTCTCTAGCTGCCCGTGTAATTACTTTTCGGGTTAGACCCAAGTCAAAATTGAGAGCACGGCAGATTGTAGACTATGATATATGTTTTTTAGCCCAGGGTAGAAAATCTTGTAGCTCCTCTAAATAGAACGTCGGACGCACCTTAACGTAGCGTGCAACTCCTTCTAAAAACGTCAGGAGGCCTTACTACCCCCTTCTCGAGAAATAGGCTGTACCAGTGGAAGATTGTCCGCGGTTTTGGCCCAAAAGATCGCTGATAAAGCCTACATCAAGTCCATACACATGCATGAGAGAGATAGCATCCGCCACCGAAAGTCCGCTGCATAGGTCATGGTACTTGCCTGTAAATTTGAGAGTGAGTCTGAAGACTGAGAAGCCACCAAAACCCTGGCGGGAGAGATAAGCTCTTAAATGCAAAGATGCGTATGCATTTTTGAGTCTCAAGCCACCATCTCAGACATGCATCGTTAAATTCAACTCTAAATTTTAGAGAGAACTGCTTGATAACAGGGTTTTACTTAACCGTCAAAAACGTAAATCCGAGCAATCGTATAATTTCGAGTTGTAACACCGAGAAATAATGACCCGTTTTGCCGAAACAGTTGCAAGGCACAATAACACCAACGCGCTTTTTGCGGGTAGCACAAGTTAGAGTGGAGCCATACACTGCTTATGCGCCTGTGTATCCCGACCGAAGGGTTCCTGATACTGTATATCACTAATGTGCATTGCCCGGGAAGCTCTGGATATTAAATGAGTAAATATACGTGAAATATCCTAAACTTATCCTAACTTTGTTTGAGTCGATTCTTTGTCCGAAAAAAAGATACTTTTTATAACAAAAAGCGGTGATCTGACGCCGATACCGCGAACACGACAAGCTCGACACGCCGTGGATACCGGTCGAAAACCCAAGCACAGTGTTGCTTTTGCCAAGTCCAATGATTTCGGACAGGTATAAATACACAACTCGTACCCTATCGGCGACACTATGCACAAACCAACCACCTTAAAAGCTAGCATGCATATGTATTTCCTATTGCATACCAAAAGACTGGGTTTGTGCTAACAATCGCTATTTTGCGGTTTGAGGGGTACCTCACATACAAAAAAAAATCCGATATGACCAAGTGGTCCAAACTCTCAGCCACTTTATATCATACTGAAACCAAGATAGATGTAACGAAAAGATTGTATTAGTAATGCATCTTAGCATCCTTCTTCTCAATCACTTCGGTGCAGCGTCGCGGCATCGAGTCTATCAGCTTCACTAGTGTTGCTAATTCAACACTATCCCAATCAGCTAAGATTGCAGCGGTTAGCTCTGTGACGTTTGCGTACTGCTTTCCATTGGGGTACACCTTCCGAGCCAAAAGCGCCCAGAGATTTCAAATTGGGTTGAGATCACTTTTGGGTTGACGGCGTTGAGTAACAAACTTTAAACACTGGTTGCACGAATGTTTTAATAATGAAGTTGCACAAATGTTGTTTTTGGCCGGCTGGGTCAACATCCATGTTTGGGATAAGATTCTACGGTTCATATAATATTTCGTCAGTTTATCTTGATCATTAGAAGGTAATAGCTTCTCCGATATTACAAACGTATCCAACTATTCTGTTATACAGGAAATTTGAGGGTCTGCGATCCCGCTAAGAACTCCGGCGAGCTGACAGACCAGTCAAGCACATTGACGCCCTGCTCTTCGCAAAATTCCATAGTCTCCTTCGATGTATGGATTGAGGCGTTGTCCTGTTGATAGACAAAGTCTACACCGTAGAGTTGATGCGCATAGGGCAACAAGTACTCTGACACATTATAAATATACTTTGCAGAAGCCTGACTCCCCTCCAGGACCGCGAGGCGCGTCTTCCCTTTGGCACTCAAGCCTCCCCACACCATCACCGAGCCACCGCCATTTTGTCGTCTTACCGTTGTTCTTGGGGGTCGCCGTACGTCGTGCCAATAACTTTGTAGACCATCCGGCTCATCTAACTTTTTTTTTCTCGTCAGAAAAAAATGATGCTCTCCCACTCCGAAAGCGGCGTGTCGACCATGCGCGTGGACCACGTTAGACGTGCGCCGCGGTCAGTACCAATGTGTTCTCTATTTTGGAGTAGAAAATCCAGTCTACCTCAGCAAGGATGCGCCAGATCGTTCGAGCCGAGCACTTGGAGTTGCACTCGGCCTTGAGCTGGCCGGCTGAGTAGTCCCCGCTGGATGCCTTCCGCAGCAACAGTCGCGCGAGTCGCGTAGAAACCACCGGTTTCCTCCCTGGTCGGCGGCGAAGTTTGCTCGGCTACTATTGCTTCCACCATATTGTCCAGTGCTCACCCAATCAAGCTGTGTTTTGAATCGCTCAAGAAATGGTTACAACGTCATGCGAACCTTGTTTTCCCCTTGTATCCCGATGAAGTTTTGGTGTTTGGAATGAAGTTGTGTACACAAAGAGATGCACAATGTCTCTTAGATGTTTTCGGGCATTGTGGTTGCTTTCGAGAACGCACTGGCTGATAAGGAGATATACCTCTACTGTAGATCAACGAAATACACAATTAAATCGGTCAGCCAAACGAGGTGGAACTCTGCAGCCGCTGCAACATTTCTCCTACCGCTACCAGCCTGACTGTCATTGAAGCTCCAACGTTGGTGAGGAGGAGTGTGCATGCACCTCTGACACCTATATGAAGCCAATGCAAAAAAGGTGGAGCGATGTGAATAGGTATCATAAGAGGATGAACTTGTCGATTCCGATTCGAAAACTGCACAATGGGCTATCGTAAAATTGAGTACCAACCTGGTTTGATTTCCAAAGTAAAGTTGCTCGATCTCTAACGTTGCATATTAAAACTGCTAACACATTATTGTATGATGTAAACCTTTGTGGTTTAGCGTTGATACTCTTCTAAGAAACTCATTACCAACTGGACTACATGGTCTGGATGGGACAAAACCCGTTTGAGCTCAAAGCAGGACCAGTAACGTTTCGGGTGAATGAATCTAATCTAACTGCCGTATACTGTAATTTCCGTTCCAAACCAGTGACGATATAAGTTATTGTGGAATAGACGGTGGCGGCTTTGCCATCTAAAACCTCATGTAGATCAAAGAGTGCCGGCTTACGGAAGCTGCAGTGAGTATATTAATTATTATTAGTAGTAGTAGTAGTATCATGCTGCGGGAGATTTCCGAGAGAAAGAGATGCTGTGTTGCGTCAATACCACACGACATGAATGACCACTTAATGATATAAAATTTTACTAATACAGACTGGTGATCTTTCGCGGTAAGATCCATTGTGATACATTGGTCGCTGATTTTTTTTTCCATTGGTAGTGGTGGGGTTGATGTCCGCTTATATGATCCTCTTGATTCAGCTGCCAACTACAATAAGTTAGGGTAAATATGAAACGACAACGTTCTACCATTGCTTCGGGTATATGACGAGTATGGATACTGGAAGCACAAGGATTCCCTATGCATGTACCAATACCCTAGCTTTCACGCCCAAAACAGCCTAAGGATGAAAGATGTAAAATAATGATGCTAGTTATGCTGTACACCTACGAGCGCGAACCAACTTGAGGTTTCGTAAAGGATACCGTTTCGGTAGACTATGCCAAAGGGCTCCGTTCACTATTTTTATGGCTTTAAGAAGTGCCGGCCGTTGATCTTTTGCAACGGAGCCGAATGTTGAAGAGGGTAGTAGTGCAACAGATTTGGAATTGAGCAGTTTTTCACTTTCAAACACGCAGGGAAACCAACAGTAATAATCAATTCAACGTTTCAAGAGTAGTAGAAATACACATCAACGTTAATTTAAGCAACACTAAAGATTAAAGCAACATCATATATTGAAGTGCAACCTTAACTATAGAATACTATCTTAGCGAAAGCTACTGCAATGACTTCTTCAGTGCTGCTTCGTTACTCGTTGCTTTCGACAAGATCGCTGACGATATTTTCACCTTTCTTCTTGTCTTCAGCTTGCTCATGCCTAATGGGGTGCCGCGTAGGGACGCTGACGATCACGTGGCACTCTCATGCGGTTAGTTCGGCGACGCTACCGAGGGCTGACGTGTCGACGGGGTACGTCACCGTCATCCTATTCACCTTTAGAGAACGGGAGCACGTCGGTCATTCTGTATTTTGTGGTAGCTAAATCCGCTGTTTGAACGAATCACACAGTTTATGATGCAGACGTCGGCTTCGTAAGCACTATACCTTGTGCAGCGCCGTTATAGTAGAAGCAACGTTAAACTAGTACCGCCAGGATGTACAAGTATCACCAACAGCAGTAAATATTAAATTATTTACAAATATATATGTGTAAAGTTATTGTCCTTTGCACAAGTTTTGTCGTCTATTTTAGAGCTCTAAAATCGACCTAGTGAAGACCGTAAAAGAGACAATTACCTATTCAGCCAGTTACTATTACCCAGTAAACCAGAATTAAAACGCTTGCCAAATCTCGTTTTATTAATAATTCTTACCTATAATTACTCGAAGTTGTCTGGTCCGTTCATTCAGAAGCTCCCTTCGCCCAGCCGACCACGGCAGGTAAATCACCATGAGTGGCGAAGGTGCCTAATGCACCTAACCTAAACCGAATGTCAAGTACAAATAGTATCTTTGACGATTCTGCTGGGTATTGGTGTTTAGTTACCTGCTGCCACTTATTTTTTTGCTTCATATACTGTTTATTTTGCTTAATAGTATCGAACCAAGTGCGCCGGTGAGCAACACAAAGACCCTGGAAGGTTACAGGGTACTTAGCGCTACTACGAGCTGATGTAGGCGATTATATTACTATGTGGTTGTAAAATGTGTTGTTAATCTTGTATATTTGCTACGACATGATTCAATGCAGATAATTAATACTGTGGAGAATGGCAAGGGTAAATGTAATGCATTACTAGAAGAACCATGCTTTACAATGGCAATAAATTGTACTAGTACTGAAAACATTTGTGCTGTATTTGTTTATTTAGATCATGGAGTCTACACAAAAACAAAGCTATAACGAGATTCCTCGCGATGCAAAGCTAAACGGTATGGTGACGGCTCGCAACGGTGTCACGAAAAACAGCCAAGAGGTGGCAAAATCAAAACATTTTTTTTACATTAGTTGATGGGTTCGAGGTGCCACGAACAAAGATTATGGGGGGGTTGAAGCAAGAACCGTTCACGGGCCTCATTCTTAATAACGAGCGGATCCATTTTAGGGCCAGCAAAAGCGCGACGCAAAGTCAGTTTCAGGACAACTTGCAGCACTTCTTGGGCGCCGCGTGAAAAGAGATTCTAATGACAAGCGAACCTCTTGGAATAACAATGTGTTCGGTAATCTCCGATTCGAGTTTTTTGTGTACTGCAGACGCGACCAAACACAACCCCAACGATCCATCGAGCCATTGCTTCCCGCATCAGATCGGCGACTAGAGCTGTGCAACGTTATCAAGAGCAGGGTAGTTTAACGCTAGGGCCAATACCGCTCAATCACGTCGTTACTACGCATGCTAGACAACCGGATAGCACCCAGATCACTATACCAAATGACAACACGACGCGCCAAGCTATTGCGCTGGACGAAGCCGCTGCGCGTTTACTTCTGAGCGTACTGGTGAGCAACAACGACGGGTTGGACAGATTGATATCGAAATTAATGGGATATGGGACAGCTTTAGAGTGAATGTTATCAGCTTGAGGACGGCGGCGGGCTTTCCAACACACGACATATTCACGCAAGGGAAATTCCACGGGTTTGTACCCGTCGACGCACCGGCACAGGATATGACCGACGAAGATCCTATCCAGCAAGAAGACCACGAAGAACAAAATGAAAACATTGAAAGTCATCCAGATTTCTAGTTCTCAACACCAGCACACTTTCATTACTTTGGTAGCTGAGCTTTGGACACAAAAAATGCTACGAAAAACAAAAAAAGTAATGCAGCCTCACTTTGAATTCAATACAAAATTTAATGTTCTTGATTTTCTGGATTTGAACTGAGGGAATCAAACGGGGTGTCACGTAGTGTTGTCGAAATATATGCCTCATTCGTGTCCCCTGCGTTCATCCATTCAATCCTCGTAATGTATTATAGTATCCCATAAACGTTTTGTCAGTGGCGATAGGAACGATAAGTACGTTGGCAACATGGTGTCGCCAACATCCAGGTTGCTCCCGACTCCTACTTCGAAAATGTTTGCGTGAAGGGAGCTAAGATATTGCGGGCTGTTGAAGTCATGGAGAAAGACTCGGAGGGGATCGCTGAAATAGCGATAATTGCTTTTTGCGTTCGCCTCGCTTCACCTCCTCCGGAACCACCGGCCAATCAGAATGAATACATTACCATTCTTAGCTGAGGTGGACGGTTCTAACGACTCGTACGGAATATATAAACTTACGAAGTATGTCTTACTTTGCGTAAGGATTGATTTCGAGCCACTTAGAGTTTGTAATAAACCTCTTTGATTTTATCTCTTACCAAACAAATAAACACCATGTTTTAAACCATGGAATATCATACCCCTATCAGATCCTTCCTTAGCTCAGTGACCAGCACTGAAAGCTCTTTTTCGAAGGTGACATTGTTTCAATTTTATAAACGCAGTTTTACTTCCCAGTTTTTAAGAGTTACATAGACAGCTTTATTTCACTAAACGTGGGTGTTCCGACCACACCAACGGGCGTCGCTCGACACCCGATACCAGCGCGATTTTTGAGAGTATGACAATCAATTAACGTACTGCAAGGCATCATGCTATCGACTTTTTAGACAAGCACAGCAATGCAACTTGTATTCCGGTGGCTTTGTACGTAGAAGTAGTATTTTAACAAAAAAATACCGGTAAATAGAACCCGAAGCTCTTGTCAAAAAGTTTATTAAGTGCATTGACCACTCAGCTATACTACACCGGAGAAGGGGGGCGAGCTGGGAATTGCGCGTTGTAAATTACCGGCAGCCGCTCTTCGACAACAAATTGGCAGCCACGCTCGCCGAATTCTCGCTCTGCTGCGGCCTAACGTGGTCTTCCTGAAGTAATTTTGCTCAATAGTGGGTGTCAAATCTCGTTTTAGGTCACAAATTTAGGAAGACAGCTTGCAAGTGATTGGTCTAAAATGAACCTCAAAACACCGCCCAAACTCCAAGAAATTGTTTGGAGGTCATAGCTCAATTTTTATGTCAATGACAGGCAGACAAAGAGTCTCATGGACTCGACACGGTCTGGGCGGGGGGGGGGCCACACTCTATGGACGTCCTTCATGACTGGATTACCACATATGGAAACTACCGCAAGTGGAAAGGTGGGATGAAGCACTCAGGCGTCTCCAAAGAATCACTGTGTGGGCTCATCAACGGTAAATGATCGATGCTGGTATCACGCATCGGAAGAACGACAACATTCGAGAGAAGATCAAGAGTCTGGAAGCGAGCTTTAAGCGGATCGAAGATTGGCGTGCTAACACTGGTCAAAGGGGTTACTAGCGGAGGTGATCTAAGTAGCGCTCTGGTCCAACTGTGTCATTACTACGACCAACTAGCCCCTGTCATGTTAGAACGAGCGTCGACGCGACCGTTATATTCAACCGACGCTTTGCGGGGGGAGGGTTAGACTCATATAGTAGCTCTGAGTCTGATGCCGATAATCATCCTTCGTCAATTGGAGTTTCTGTAGTAACAAATGGGAGCAAGAAACGCAAGTCGGAACGATATTCGTTCGTCCATGCTCAAAATGAAGCAGGAAGAAGACACTAAGCGGATGAAGATTGAGGAGCAAAAGCTCGCGCTAGCTGTCAAAAAGAGGAGTCCAAGCTGGGTGAAGTGAACCTTATTATCATGCAGACAAAAGCGCACGAGGCTGTCATTCACGAGAAGCCGCAACTTTTACTTGCTAGGAAGCAGCTCCAAGATGCAGGTGTTAGCCAGAACGACATTGATAACGTGTTGCCGATGTAGAATTAGAATTTGATCTGGTTCTAGATCTGAGCTACTAGTCTTCTAAGTCGTCCAGAAGAAACTGCATGATCTGCTGTCTCCTACCGTCTTTCTTTGCGATACATGTTGGTGTATCCTCCTCATCGCTGCTTTCTTCTTCGACAAGTGGGGGATCGTCACCGATCAATAGGTTATGAATAACCATCAATAGATCGAATTCAGCGCCCCATATCTTGTTTCTTCGAAATCAAAGTACGTATCCTCTTCAACTATTGAAAGCGGCCTTTCAGCATCCCAATCGTGTTCTCGGCTCTAATTCGTGCTTGCGCGAGGGGACTATTCAACCACTCGTGTAGTGATGACACCGCCGTGTTGGGAGACAGCTTAAAAGCAGGAACCATTACTGCAGCGGGTGTGTAGGCGCTATCACCGAGGAAATATTCTTGAGCCTTGAAGTTACAGTCGCGATTAAGATAGAGCTTAGAATTCTCCCATATCCTATTGTCGTGGGCTGATAGCATTAAAATACAAAATTCGACCATTGTCATCACATACTATCACACAGTTGAAAGCGTACTACATTTTTCGTGAAAAGCAGTCTTCTCCGAACAGCTTTGGCTGAACTCAAGGGGCAATGTTCCGTCAATAAAACCCACACAGTTAGGAAATGTCCACCTCTCCTTAATGCGCAAGGCCAGCTCGTGCCTCTTGGTCTCGCTGGGCCAGACGATTACGTTGGTTCGGAGGCTCACCAGCGCGTCCACAGTTCGACGAACGTACAGCGTCACTGTACCAGTATCAATAGTGGAAAAGTCGGCGAGCTTGTTTGGTGTCGCGCCATTGCTACATGTACCAAAGAACCTTAATGTGACTATCAAATGGAGCTCAACGCATACAGCGAGATTGCGAAACACACTAGTGCTCTTCACCATACCCACCACCGCATAGAAGTATGGGCAACTCAATCGAAAATGCGTCTTGAATTATCCGGTGGTGTGTGCAGTAGATAGTGCTCTAACCGTGAAGCTGCACGGTTGAGAAGTGTCCTGTCAGCGAGATATCTCCTGGAGCTGATGTAGAAAAAGTATTGTAAAAGCATATCGTTCAACTCATCTTCAAATTTCAACTTCAAAGCCAAAATATCACGTTCCATTCTCCACTTTAATCTTTGCCTCAAAACATTGCGTAGTTTAGACAACTCGCGTTGTCGGAATGATTTATTCGGGATTGCAAATTGTAATTTGGGCCCCTAGCGAGTTGCGTCAGGGATGACACTGGCTTGGGCAGCAGCACGGGTAGCAGCAAGAGCTACAACACAGGCTGCAGCGGCTCGAACAGCAACACGGGAGGCTCCGGCTTGGACTGCAAAACGGGATGCACCGGTCGGGACGGCACAAAGGGAAGCACCGGTCTGAACGGCAGCACCGGCTCGAACAGCAACACGGGAACCTACTCGGACAGCAACACGGGAGGCTCCGTCTGGGACTGGTAAACGAGAGGCACCGGTCGGGACGGCAGAACAGGCTCAGGAAGCAGCACAGGCATGGACAGTACGACGGACGGGCTTCGACGGCAACACGGGCAGCTCCAGTACAGCCTTGAGGCACTAAACGCAAAACTTGAATGTATCCTCGAGGGGTCTCAGGGACCATACGTTTTAGGTAATTATTACTGTTGATATTCAGCTCCTCAAAATTTTGCTAAAACGGGATTCGACACCCGCTAATATGTATACAATCTCGTAAAGAGCATACTCCGTTCATCATCATTCCGCTTTGCCACATCTCAAGCCCAAAAAGCGATGAGAGATTTGAGAGCGTCCTCTGCTAAATGGCCCAAGCGTGAGACGATGATTCAAACGTACGCTGGGAAGTGGAAGCTCTCTGATCTGTACGACACATTGGAATCGATGCATCGCCGTTTCGGCGTCCCAACTACGGGTATAAACTGTTCTTCAGCTTTTGCTGTCAAGTTCGTAGTAGCAACGACTTTTCTAAGTCGTGCTCTGTGTTCGAGAAGGATTTATTTTTAACCAACTCGGAAAAATGCTGAAGAAGTGACAAGTTCATTAAATTTGCTTCGTTTAAGTTGCAGGGAGACGTAAAAACACAGTGACAGATGTTATAATTGTACTGAGAGATCTACTCGACAATCTGCGCGGGGTCCTCACGGTGATGAGCTGCTAAACACGATGGTAATGTGCAAGCTACCTCTCTTCATAATTGCGCTTTACCTGCGTCCGGCTTACTACAAGGATGCGGTTAAGCTACCTATCACGGAGGTGACCGACCTGAAAAAAACAATATATTCGAGTATTACTGCAAGAGGTTATTTCGCTGTGATCCGGGCACGCGTGTTGGAGGAATGTACGATTTGCAACGACAAATTTGTGAAGGAGAAAACACTTGACAATTTTACGAACTGCGCGTTGCCTCCTTTAGCTTCATGTTGGGATCATACACAACGTATCAATAAACCAGTACCCTTCGAAAGCTATCTTCTCGATGACGGTGAATTACTACTTTTACTTGTGAGCGATATTTTTCGGAGCTTGTTTTAGTACACACGGCGCTACGAATCGAATGGAGTCTGAAAAAGCGGCCAAAGCTCCTGTCGTTCGGAGGTATGTACGGAGGGATACGGGGGAAAAGATGTTGTGGGTAGCGTTTAGTACAGACATTGGAGCCGGACCGTGTCGTAGCGTTCGGGTCACCTGAAAGACGATGCTTAGCGCCACGTATTGCTTCTTAGCAATAGAGCAAGAGAGACACTGCCGGAACATGATCAAGAAGAGGTCAACAAAATTGCTGAAGATGTCGACAGTGTTGCTTACTGTGAGAAAATTATATCGGAGAGGTGGGCGAAGACGCCGACGTTGTTACGTTTCTTGAGACTATGACACGATCAACAAGAGCTAAGAGGAAAAAGAAGTTGAGGAGGAGATTCCGCTACAGTTGGAAGAACGATCTCCATTTCCAGAAGGTGGCAGGTATTGTCCACAATAACCGCTCGTTGTACGCGGCATTCGCGGTCGAAAGGTTAAAGTTGAAGACATCGATTCTCATGAACGTTTGGCGGAAGAGGTGGACGCAGTGCATGCATGCATAATAACACTCGCCTGCATAGTTCTTACAAGTATCCGTTTGACGAACGCTTGACAGCCCTTGGTTCGCAGAGGAGCTCCGCAAAGGATTAGCTAGAGGTGGTGGTTTGCAGAGGAAGCACCGTCGACGGATTATAATATTTAACAGGATAACTTTGCGAGTATTATTTGATGGACATCTCGCTGAAATGGACTGTTCTTCTGTGCACAAGTTGCACCCACGACTTCGAATAATATACATTAATGTGGTCCACGTTTTCTTATGAAAAAGTATCAAAGTTCTTAGTTAAACACAAAGTTGCTACAATGGGAGAAAAGTAGTTAAACACGTAGTACTTCGATACGTCGTGCGTCGAAGCCTCCGAAGAAGCAGACAATTTCCCGCAACGGCATCAACTTGTCGACACTCCATCATCGATAGCGTTGATGTTGTCACTCCGCCCCAAGCTGTTGCCGCATTTCATGGAAATAGTCCGCGAATATAGACTAATTGTTTAGTAGCTCCTAAAGACAACGCCTCGGTCTCATTATTGCGTACCTCAGTGATCGCGTATGATCCTTTACCACTCCACGATACTTCTCACCACGGTGTTTCTTAGGAACTCGAACCATTACATGATCACCGATCTTGTAGAAATACTGGAGTTGTGAAATGTTTTCACGATCATTCTCTCATAATATCGCATTGAATCGTCGTTAGGCTAAGTAGCACCAATTGGTCTCGTGCATCTGGCGAGTCACTAAATATTGACAATAAAATCACGTGAGCTGGTGCTGTTTCTAAGATGCTATTATTGCGTGTGCGAGTAGTGAATGCTGCATTTTGCACCACTTGTCTCCAGTTCATATTGGGTTTGCATCTGACGCAGTTGTTGAGCTCCAGATGGACACGCTCGCAGATTGCATTATATTGCGTGTTCTTGGCCATAATCGACGTTAGTTAATTCCATAGCTGTACATTATCTCGCACAACTCTGGTGTGTTAAACTCGTTACCACGGTCAAACAGCATCTTTTGAGTGTGAATATATACATAACCAAGTGATATCAAATTTTGCCGCTGTACGTGTCCCACTGTTATCCACTTGAATGCAGACTTCCAGCCGTCGGGTTGCCCCATCGATAACAGTAAGAGCGTACTTTCGCTCATTGCCATATGGTCCCATAGTGTCAACATGAACCACATCGAAAGGAAAACGGAGGGTTCTAGCAGTAAATACGAAGTGCAACAAGGTCTCATCTACTTTAGGCTATGCTTGCCAAAGCATCAGTGGCTTCGCGTCGATATTATCCACAATGTGCACGACGCTGCTATCATGGCACACCCTGGCGTCCGTCGCACGCATAGAATTCATATTTTACTAAATGATTGCTCAAACAAAAAAAACTAAAATGGGGGCAAACGTAAATAAAATAAGCTGCCGTTCAGTGGTACTTCTGCCAGACATGGACGCAGATATCAAAACGAACGTCCAGAGTTGCGAACCATGTATGAGATACAAGTCAACTACGGGGCGCAAGACACGAAAGATGCAGCCAATTCCATTGCGCTCCTCCTGCAGGGGACCAACTTCATCACGCAGTTGCCGGTATCAGATGGTTTCCGTGCCATCATGGTCGTCGTTGACAAGCTTGTAAAGCGACCGGCTTACACCCCAACCCACACGACGGCCTCAGCGGAGGATACAGCAAAAGTTGTTCTTCAATCACTTCATTCAACACTACGGTATCTCATCGACCATCGTTTCGGACGGCGAATCTAGTTCACGTCCAAATTTCACGCGGAGCTGACGAGGTTGATGAAGATCAAGACGGCTATGACGACTGTACACCAAGCTCAAGCTGACGACCAAACCAACTCCTAAAATCGGATACTGGATGGAACCCTGCGGTGTTCAATATCGTATCACGGCAACGACTGGAACAAGTACTTACCGTATGCTCCTGGAACGCTTGTGTCCACATCGTCGAAACTGTCTCCATTCTTTCTCGACGCCGGCCGCCAGCCCATGAATCCATTGAGCACTAGAACAAGCGCGCAGCAAGTGCACATCTAAAGTGGACTACGCTTCACGGTAAGCACCGTCAGCTAGTATTTGGGTGTGCCGGACAGGAAAGTTTGGACGGCCATGCAGCCAAGAAGGAGGTCTATGACAAACGACGTGCCCACGAGTCGTTCAAGATCGCTCTGCTTTTACACAGGACCTGGAGATACCGCCGAAACGACACTTCGCTCACCCAAGTTTGTTTCATGCTTCATCGGCCCATACACCATCTTCTTCGTGGTAACGTCCCCGTGCTGGATCTCCCGCGAACCTCAAGCGCCTCAATCCTCGCTTCAACGTGGGTAAGCTCAAGGAGTATAACAGCAATGCTGTCCTTTTTACAGGACACATAATTCCAAAGTCAGCGGCTGTGGTATTTGGCGACGACGGAGAGGTACTTCACGTCACTGAAGCTTTGGTCAAGAAGAGCTTCTTCAACATGAACATGAGTTTACTTTAGTAGCTAACACGCTCCTCGGCAAAGAATTGGTCAGGGGGGGGGTTGAAAAACGATCTGCTTATACCTTCATGTATGAAGTCGAGGATACATATATCGACGGAAGATACCGCCCATATAATTGATAACATTTTCTGTACACTGTTGCGAGCGTCTTGCGGGAACACCACCAGTCAAAATATTACCCTTTTCTACCAATCAAATGAACATTTAAATAAAACCACTACAGTCCAACCACTCCATTTTCTTTTTTTTGGCCGGTGGATGGTAAGGTGTCGGTTTAGAGGTTGCTACGCTCCTAAGCTATTGCGGCCACGCAGTGTTTGCGGTGGCGATGCTCACCATGTGTGTTCCCCAAACAAGGGATTCAACAATATTCGTGTTGAGTTCCCTCTACATTTGTGTTTTGTTCGTTTGACTGTTTTCGTGAATATGCACATGCCGAGCAGCTAGTGTTACATGCTACTGATGATACAGATGCGAGTGAAGATTTTGTTTTAATCAAAGGGAAACTCGTAGAAGTTACACGTACAAAGTGCAAAGGGAGGTGTTATTAGCGCTGCAAACAGCTTCTTGTCGAGCTGTTGTAAGACAATACGGAATTCCTAGATGGACTATCAGGGATTGGATAAAGAACAAAAACAGTATTTTGCATAGAATGTTCTAAAAAGCGTAAACTCAACGAGTAAGACAACAGCCTATCATACCATTTACAGCTGAAATGGTGACTTACATGAAGGACATGCGCCACGATGAAAGGTAATTACTACGTAGTAATTTATTATTATTATTATGATTTTGCTACTATTTTTTATCATGTGGAGTGCTTTGTGAAGACTCACTTAGTTAATTTCGTTTAAGTCAATCATCCCGAGTGGCGAAAAGCTTACACCAAGAGGGAAGAAGTCCGAGGACAGCGCGTATGCTGCGCTGATTAAACTGCTTCAGCGTTTTGCAATTCGGTATGGGTTCTCACAAAGGACACCCACCCAGGAGATGTAAGTTTCGTTTGTAATGTCTATTTTAATATTTTTCTGCTAACAATGCTGTTGTTAGGCCTTATGTGAGGAACTACTACAAATACGAGATGCTTTTAGCGCTGAATTCCGGAAAAAATATGGACAATACTCTCCTATGGATATCTACCATGTTGATGAAACCGGAGTCTGGTACGACATGCTCCCTAATCAAATTTGGGGTTTTCACGGCAAGTCATCCAGAGCTCTCAAAACCATTCTGCGAGGCTTACAGCAGCTCTCATAATTCGGGCTGATGGTAAATTTAATTGCTACCTATAATACGTTTCTAATTATAAAACTCTAAGTCTTTGTGCAGATAAAAAGCCGACTATTCTTTTTTTTTTTGTTAAATGATCTCCAAACGGCAAATTTGCTAAAGAGGAAGTGCTACTCTATCCAAAAGATAATATTTCAATTTTTAATTTTATTTTATTAGAATTGATTTCTAACAGTTTTAAAATGTTTTATGTCACGTCTACGCGGTAAGTCAAGCGTCTGAATGGACGGCACAGTGTGGTGCCGCTATTTGCGTGGGCTGCTGCGATTGGAATTGAACGGACCCTCTGTTGTCCTCCTCGACAATCTGGACTGTCATGTCTCGCGGGATTCGGAGGCTATTGTGGCGGGCGGACGGGGGGGGGGGGGTCGCTTCGTTGGTGCCCTTACCAGCGAAGTCAACGTCCGTTTGCCAGTCCCTTAATGTGGGCGTGATGGGCCCTCTCAAGGCGAAGCTGAGGTCGCACTGGCTACTCGAAGATGTAGCAGAAAAACCGTCAGCAGCGGATAAGAGAATGACAATGATACAGCGAACAATTGCTGTATGGTAAAGCGTCTCGGAAGATGTAGTAAGAGGTAGTTTATCTAAAGCACTTCCATATGCAAGTGTGTAATCAATACACGTCTACCTTCTTGTTTCTAAGCTTTTTATTATTTCTTCTAGCTTTCTTTAATTTTTTCATGACAATGATAATGACTAACTAGACTTCGATCTGGCTTGTTGGGCGTTATCGAGTTTTCGTTTGTGTCCTTGTTCTGTTCAGTTGTTACATTTTGGCTCAGACACGCTGAGTTTTGCCCGGGTGGTATCTTCCGTCAATATGTTTCACTTGGGTGTGGCAATAGTAGCCCCGGTGCGGCAGCTGTAGCTCCGATGTGGCGGCAGTAGCTCCGATGTGGCCAGTGGCAGGCCCGGTGCGGTAGCCACCGATGTGAAGCCTTTTTGGTTGGCGGTGTTTTGTCTTCTTCTAAATGAATGGAACTGGCTGACAATGCTGCATGCATCGGTCTTATTGGATAATAACTAACCAATAAATTAAGGCACGTGGTGGTCAGATCGTGTTTTGATGTGAGTTTGTTTTTGTGTTGGTGCTGGTGGTGTTGCGCCACAGAATTACTGTTTTTTCGTATTTACTCGGCTGACTCAAGTCGGGGGTAATGTTATGATCTGCAACTACAACAGCTAAGCAACAATACATCCTTTGATTAGTAAAGCCGCAACGACACCAAGAGCAGCGCAAGCCGTTTGTAAACTCACGGGGTTTGCGCAACCAGCGTGCTCCGGCGCCACAGCCAACCATCTGCATATCGACAAGAGAAGAAGTGCCACACAGGTACTCCACGGTAAGACAAAGGTAGAAGAAAAAAACGATAAAGGAAATAACAGTCTGTCTTTGATTTACCAATTGCATTTTTGTGCTACACAATTTTGCTCTAATGTATGAGCAGAACTCACTAGCGGACATGGCTACACTGGTGTACGGCAAAGACGGCAACAGTATGTTGTTCGACACGACAACGACTAGACAAATGTCTCAATGGCGTATCATGTTGACGAGGACGCTCAAAAATAGTTGCTAGCAGGACAACATATGCGGAGTAATATCGTTAGTGAGCTAGTACATTCAATCGAAATTTAGCATAAAATAGAATAAATATCACCTTTGCTGCACCATGGACGTGAAACTTTGCAGTGCGGCTACCGTCACAGATGCTACAACCTCCAACTTCCGAAGTGTTCTGACGAAACGATAATAAATTGGCTTGAACTGCAGCGCTATCATTGGCTTCAAGCGTCGCGAGCTTTCCCACGAAATGGTCACAAGCGGCGAGACTGATGACGCGATTGTAGACGAATCCCGGTACTATTTGTACCGCTTGGAAGGGATCTTTTGACTGGAGAAGAGACAGCAGGGCACTTGTCTGGGTCTCGAGCTGCTGCGGCACAATATATGTCGCTTCCAAGCTGGCCATTCGCTTCATAATTAGCACCGTCGCTATCGAAGCTGCCTGTGGCCACTTTGGCTACTGCTTCAGAGCAGAGGGTTGCAAGTCAGTGCGTCTCAAACACTCAAGCATCGTGTCCCAGTAAGAAGGGAAGGAGTGACGATCCTCTGTATTATTGCCGGCTTGCGTATCTTCCCTCAATCTTTTCCAAATCGCGGCCAAACATGTTGTTTAAAATAAAAAATCATAGGACAACATGCGGTAACTGCGCTTTAACTTTCTCTCTATTAAGCAGTAATTGGTTTTAGACTACCTTGGCACGAATATTAGTCCCGCTCAGAACTTAGCCTCGACGCTACCGCGTCCCAATTTGACCTCTCGTCGAATTTTTTGCCCTGCTTAACCCTAGTGCTGCCAAAATATGGTCGTCGCGGCTCACGCAAATACTCGCACGATAGTCCACACACACTTCTGCAGTTCGCAAATATTTCCTTCGAGACTTCCTTTCATGCCGCTGTAGACCACATCATCGCGGTCAAAACGTCTACCTTAAACCGTTCCATTTTGCTGCTAATCAGCTCTCAGTGAGAATGCCTTCGCGCAGCGTTCGTCTTACTCTCATGTCTGTTTTGATTAATAGCGCTGAACCTCTCAATGTTCCCCATGTGTGGACCACACATTTTCTACAAAATGATATATTCCTATAATTGATAATTGATCGTCTAAACTGCGTCGCCCGTAATCATTTCTGGGAGGTGCGTCTGTTTAAGTTTGTGGGCGGTACCTGTACCACAAAGTTTATCCTACCAGGATAGGGAGAGGTACCGGTACTGTAAAATTCTCTATAAAAGCAAGGGGAGAGGGAGGTACTGAATCTCATCAGTGATCCCAATCTCCGACCGAAGCTAAAGTACTGAGACTAATGGCGAGCAGGGAGGAAGCCACACCGTCAGCAGCCCTAAAGGCTGCACCGGCCCCACCGGCCTCGAAGCCGTCAGTGCCTGCGTCAGTACTAGCAAAGGCGTCAGAGGCTTCACCGGCCCCACCGGCCTCGAAGCCGCCAGTGCCTACGTCAGTACTAGCAAAGGCGTCCGAGGCTCCACCGGCCTCGAAGCCGTCAGTGCCTGCGTCAGTACTAGCAAAGGCGTCACAGTATAACCGCCTGGACGATACAGACCTGAGTGAGGCGAGGAAGCTGGGCCTGTTGCTGGAAGACCTCCCCGTGAGTTTGGACTCGACAGCGCCTGAGTTTGGCGTCGCATACGAGAAGAAAGGAGGCACCAAAGCAGCAGGCTGCGCCGCCGACGTGTTCAGCAGCCAAAAGTCTCTACAAGAGCGATGCAAACAGTTCGCCATGCAGCGCGGCTTCCAACTGTTCGTGTCCGGTAGTAGCACGCGTCCCAATGGCGGCGGGAACGTCAAATATCGCTGCAAGAAGCTCAACGGCCAGCAGTTCTTCGACCCGGACACGCCAGCCAAAGATCTGCAGTGTCCGTTCTACATTAATGGCTACGGTAAGGACGAGAACTGGAAGATTACGCGGGCCTGCTTCCTACACAACCACTACAAGTTCATCGGCTGGCGAGCTGCGCCCCCTACGACGACCCACCCACTCGCTATTGCCGCTGCGACGGCTGTAGCCAGTGGAAATGCGCCTAATACATCGTCAGGCGCTACAACGCAGCCTCTCTTGGCTCCGGCACCGCCGGTGGAGACGGTAGTGCTCGATGTCGGGTCTTCTGCGTTGCCTGTTCCTGCAGAGGCAGCCACCGTTGCCCCGCCGCCCCGTGCGAAGGCCCAAAGGAACACAACAATGTCCATGAAGTCGCTGTGTCGCATGGTGACGGACGGAGTGAGTAAATACCCGGCGCCGAACGTGGCGATGGCCAAGCTGGACGGCAAGACCATTCGTCGCATCCTTCTTGGTCAGGGACATACAATCAACCACATGATGGCGTCACGGATCAAAAGACAGCTACAAGAAGAGAGAATCACTAAAGTGCGTGGATCGTTCCAAAAATTGGGTGGGTATCTGGGTATCATGGCGGAGAAAAACCCGGGCTCACTGTTCCGGGTTGAAACGAGAGAAGACGGCGCGTTCACTCGCGCTTTGTTCATCCCAAATGCAACGCTGAATATTGTCAAACACTGCCGTAAGATTGTGTCGTTGGATCACATCACACACCATGAGGAGGTGGCCGAGACTTCAGTGGGGAAACTCGAGGACGAGGAGAACGACGACGCCATCTGTGGAGTGTATCTGAAGGCCGCTACGAAGGATTTCAATGACGATGTGGTGACGTTCGCACTTGCGCTGGTTACGGAGGAGAGCCAAGCCAACTGGGAGTGGTTTCTGACTGCTCTTCAGAGTACCCAAGTGGCGGATTGGAACCAGTACACTGTGATCGCTGGACGGACTCGTGGACTGCAGGCGGCTATCCACCGAGTATGGCCACTAGCGAGTCATCACTTCTGCATGCGCCGTGTGGTAGAAGACGAGCTTGCGATGGCGAAGAAGATCCCCATGACGCCTGAAAAGAAGCAGAGTATCTTTGATCTGGCGCGCAGTGACAGCGAGACCGAGTACGATGCGCTTCGCAAAGCGCTGGTTTGTACGAATGAGGCCGCGGTGGCGTATTTGGACGAACTGGACCGCGCGAATTGGGTCAAGTACGCGTTTCTGGAGAGGTTTCGACGCCCGACGTTCAATGAGCTCACGTCGGATTTATCCATGGCGTTGGGCAGTGACGAGCTGTTGTCTCAACACGCAAGCGCGAGTCATATCAAGTGGTTTGGCGAAGATCCGATTGGGAGTTCTCATCCGCTCTACGTCTTTAACCAGTACTTTATGAAGATCGCCGAGAACTTCCACCAACGCCGTCAATCCGTCAAGCTGCGTCCAGCCCATGAGCTCGTTCCACTTCGAGACGCTCAGCTACAACAGATTTTGCAAGGCAGCCAGCGCTGTGAGGTACGTTGACTGTGTACTACCGGCAGTGTTTTGTATCAATCTTACTGATCTGTACGCTCTGTAGTCGATTCCGTGTGCGAATGGACTGTACATGGTGCGCTATCTAGGTCCGACGCGGCTGAAGATTCCAGATAGCTGGCGTCATGTGAACCTGGTCGATTGGGAATGCACATGCCAGGACTGGCAGGACCAGCAGTTCCCGTGCTTGCACGCGATCCACGCCTCCGAGTTAGAGCAGCGTCGTATCGACTCGCTGTACGACACCAAGCAGAACTCGGTCGAGAATTATCTGGCCTGTTATTCCTCTCCCTTCACGCCTTGGCCAGTGGATGCCTCTCCCATTACGCCCGACACTGCGTTAAAGACGCCTCTGGACTTCTACTTCTCTGAAGACGGCACAGGTCGACGAAAGCCTGGCCCACGTCCGAAGAGAAAGAGAGTTGTTGAAGAAGTAGGGCTATAGTAGTGTTGACAAGGGAGTCTAGCATTAGTAGTGTATTCACGTACTCTAATTGTCTATCCCTGCAAAATTAACTCTTTTTTACCTACCAATCGTACTCAGAAAACTCTTTGAGTACAGTAACTCAATAACCACCTCGACCGAGGAAACACGCAGGACACGTGTAGTGCTCGGCATACTGGGTGAAGGACTCCGGGAGATGGAGACATCCCAAGTGGAATCGACGCGCACACGAAGTACATCTAATGGAGAGCGACATCTCCTCTCTCGTAATGAGGTGATGGCATTCCATACATGGCTCTGGCTGCAACGAGCTCATTCCTATACAGCATACTGTTTAGATTTCCAAGTGTAAACAACGTTAAAGCACAGTCGCTTACCGTATTTCTGCTCGTAAAACGATTGCAAAGCCTTTTCCATTCGCTGTAGTGTGGGCTCTTCCCTCGCCAACACCGTGACGAACTCTTCGACAAAAGCCAAAGGGAAGAGATGAGCTTCATCTTCAAAGTGGAATCTACACAAGTAGTGCCAAAACAGGTCAATATTAGTACGTACTATCGATTGAGACGTGAAAATACCATCCTTGTCACACACCTTTTCGCCAATGAGCACACCTTCTCAATCGATGTCCATATTTCCGCAACATCATTATCCTTTAATCGATGACGCCACGACTTTGTTAGATGAAATCTCAGAAAACGGCGAGCAAGAACGTATTTCTCCATGTGGTCGAGATCTTCGGCTGCGCTATCGTCCAGGAATGTCTTCAAGGGAGAGTCTTGTTCACTACCACCCTCCTCACGCTCCAGCACATTATAGAGCGGCAGAACCAGAGGCCAGTACAGGGCAGATTCCTGTAATGCCCAGTGAATCGCAGCTCCAAGTTCCTGGTGCTCATACGGCGCCATGGCTGGGAAAGGTTTGCCTTCCTCGTCTAGCAGCACATGACTTTCAAGCTCTCCAGCATTAATTCCCTCCCCAAAATCTTCGCTCTCAATGAATAGAACTCGCAGCTTGAATCGTACAGAAGAAGAAGCTAGCGACGAGAAAACGCCCTGTAAAAACTGCGGAGACGCGGGCGACGTGCGTCGAAGCAACAGGTTCGCGAACTGACGGGCAAAAAACTCGCCACTAATTTGGATCTCGTGCTGACTGTGGAGATCGCGTCCACCATAAGCACGTCGATAAGTCTTCTTCGCCGCATCTGATGTATATGTGTAGCTGTAAACCTTAGACGGACTCGCCATCACGCGTGATAGCTCACGCAGCACCGCTTGTACTGGAGAATCCGACTCAGTATCGAACTGGGTTACCATCTCTTCAAGCTGCTCCATGATGATCCCGTAGTGAGTTAAAATCTTGTCAACCATGACAGCAAGTTGCTCGTCTTCCACGTATTTCAAGTTCAGACAGGATAGGTCGAAGCTTTGGAAATGCACGCTCTTCTTCTTCTTCGCTTTCAACAATATTTTTCCAGACGATCGTCGTCTTGGCATTTCCGTCTTTAACTTCGGTGACTTTGGTGATTTCATCTTGGGTGACTTCGATGGGAAGGAATGCTGGGCTATTTTCTCGCACTCAGCGATGCCATGGCAAATAGTGAACACACTTTCGAGTGGATTCGACTCTTTTGGGAATATCAAGTCGCGCATGTCGCGAAGAGCATTCCATGATAATGCAAAAAAGCACCCGGATATGGTGTTCGTGGCCAATAATGTGTCACAGTATGTTGAGATCACATCAGCGAGCATTTGAGCTGCTGAGTCTTCAGTCACGGCATCGTGACTTTTCTTTTCATCCGACATTTCCTGTTTATCCGCCACAGATTCTTCTGTCGGAGACGTTGCAGCCGGATTTGCTCTATCTGAGGCCTCTTTCACTCGATGCGAGGATGGCGGCGCAGCTGTAACAATAGGCGACTCCGCTTTAACATGCTGCAGTCGTCGACTTCGACGTACTGGCAAGGCGATCGTCACTGACGTTTTTCTTTTCGGTGTAGACGAATCAGATTTAGATTCTGTAGTATCTTTCTTCTTCATCTCAGCAGTATCCAAACTGAAACAAGCGGCGTTGCAATTCTCCTTTCCACTTTGTTTTTTAGTGCTCAAGTCCCGACTGTGTTTTCGAAATCGTTTTGGCGGCCTCGACGCCCTCGTTGGCGTGTCCATAAAATCTTCTCCTGTGTCTTCATTCTTCATGTGCATTGAGCGCGTGACGCGTTTCTTCTTCTTCGAAAGCGTGTTGGGGTCATTCCCTTCAGCTGCTTTATTGTGTCTTAATTCTGAGTCCTCTGAGCTCGTTCCAGCGCCTTTTCCAGTGTTCAAAGTGGTTACAGCCTTGAATTTGTCATCTAAATTTCTCCGAATCGCCGCATCCACTGCGAAAAGTTTGATTTTAGACACACGCCGCCGCAGCTTCTGGACCTCTTTGGATCGCGTGGAGAATGCCGGTGAGTCACCCCAAGGACTCGGATTGGAGGCGTCATACTGCTGTGCAGAAGGAGGGGGTGTCGAGGGAGGTGAAAGAGATTGTGTGCGTGTCTTGAGACGCAGCGGGGCCTCCACGAAGCGCCGATAGATGTCGCTCGCGTCCGTCATGATCTACCGAAGCGTTTCTATGATGGCGATTACTTTTTACGAATAGAAGTGAATTAAAGACTATAACGTGATTTAATTGGTGGAAAATTTAAAGTGAAATTCGATTGTCCATGTTGAAGTGGTCATTTTGGTACGCTACACTGCTGCCAATAGCCTGTTGGACATGTTTGGTACTCCCCTCTGTATTTCCAAGTGAATAGCAGCGGCTTGTATGAAGCTGATCTACCAGTGGTAGACCAGCTTACACTAGGTAGACACCAACTACATGATGATGTACTGTACATGTAGCTGCTGCGCGTGGTTTGCCCCCCCCCCCCCCCGTACGCTTGCCGGACTGGAGAAGATGATGCTAATCCATGCAAAATAAAGCGGGACAACGATAAAGACTTTCATTGAAGAGGAATGCTGTGATGCCAGTAGAGGAGAGAACGCGCCGTTGGATTACACCCCGTATGCTTCTCTCAGGAAAATGCGTCCGATTCGGGGCCTTTTCAAGTGGCGTTACTGAGGACCTCAGTGAAGTCCGGCAACCTCCACTTGAAAAGCCGACAAGTTATCGGACTCTCGATGAACGGTTTCATTTATGTTGATGGCGCTTGTCCAGAAAGGGTCATCGGATTTGTAGACGGGTCCCCAGAGCACGAGCAGAGGGGCACTCTAGACTCTAGCTTTCGATGTCTATACTCTAGAGTCTAGAGTCTAGACATCAAAAGCAAGCAATGTCACAGTTCATCACACGCTCAACTTGCCATGAAGACTGTTGTGTCAAAACACGTTTGGTATTTTATTGTACGTGTCTTGACGCAGGCAAGTGGCGTTGATGACGTCAATACATGTATTAATAATATGTACAGTAATATTAATACATGTACCGGTATTAATAGTACCAGTGCTGTTAGACTTGACCCACACGACTCGTGTTACACGAGTGAAAATCCTGATCCCTTGCCGATGGCGGCTCCTATGCACGGTATCGCTTCAAACGGTACCGCTTCGCGGCCCACTGGCGCCACCAATCGGCAATCGATTCGTCCAGTTTGAAATGGTATCGACACTTGACCTTGAATCCCAAGATGAAATGTTCGCACCCGGGACAAAGTCTTCGTCGGCCTTCGGAACTGCTTAGCAGTTCACGCCGCGTAGCTGGAGGAAGCAGAAGGTTTTCACTGATATAACTTATATCATATAAGTCTACCTGTCATGTGTAGCCTACTTCAGTTGAAGTATTCAGGTTACCTGAATCAGGTAACCTGAATCAGTTACTATAACTTTATGGCAAGAGGGTTGTTCCTCCTCCGTCAGGAAACCTTCGTCGACGGACCGCGAACACTTTGTGCTACTCGAGCGTATCCAGGTACCCCGTGACGGTACAGTAGTACTGTACCGTCACTGGCACTTATCGGCGACATCATGCGATAATTTATCGCTTGATGTGTGAGATCCTGCTGGCGCGCAGAGCAGCTTCAACAGGATCATCACTCAGAGATTTGCTCGTTAACATGGCTCCCGCCACTGAACTGGCTGCTAGGCCAGCCGAACCAAGGCAACGTCACATAGCCGGCAACTGTATGAAAGAGATCTGCCACTGATCAGGTCTCGGCCTAAGCGTGCCATTCTGCATTTTCCTCGCGCTAGCTCAACTCGGACCCCGCAAGATAGCCATGCAACGCCACATTCTGCGTCGCTTGCCCCGCACCATTGCCCGCAGCTCTGCTGCTTCCACCACCGCCAAGGCCGCGTTGCTGTCGCGTAACTTCTCCGCAGAGGTGTCGGTGAAGCAGACCAACCTGTTCATCAACAACAAGTTCACGCCGTCGTCCTCCGGTGCAACTTTTGACACTATCAACCCTGCTACGGAGGAGAAGATTGCGTCTGTGGCTGAAGCCACCACTGCCGATGTCGACGCCGCTGTGGAGGCTGCTCGTGCGGCATTCAACGGTCCGTGGCGCACAATGGACGCTGCCGACCGTGGCCGTCTGCTGTACCGCCTTGCGGACCTCATCGAGCAGAACGGTGAGGAGCTGGCCCAGCTTGAGGCTCTGGATGCTGGCAAGCCCCGCTTCTTCACCCGCATTCTGGACGTCCAGGCCTGCATCAACGTCCTTCGCTACTACGCTGGCTGGGCCGACAAGGTGCACGGCAGCACAATCCCCATTCCGGGTAAATACCTGTGTTACACCAAGCAAGAGCCTGTGGGCGTGTGCGGCCAGATCATCCCGTGGAACTTCCCTTTAATTATGATGTCCTGGAAGCTTGGCCCCGCACTAACTACCGGTAATACCGTGGTGCTTAAGCCTGCTGAACAGACTTCGCTGACGGCTCTGCGTGTCTGTGAGCTCATCGTCGAGGCTGGATTCCCTGAGGGCGTAGTGAACGTTGTGACAGGCGGCGGCGCCTCCGTTGGCGCCCACCTCGCACAACACCCGAAGGTAGACAAGATCGCGTTCACAGGATCGACCCAAACGGGCTTGAACATCATGCGCTCGTCGCACGTGGACAACCTGAAGCGTATCACTCTTGAGCTCGGTGGCAAGTCTGCCAACATTATTCTTGACGATGCCGACATTGACGCCGCCATCCAGCAATCCCAGATGGGCCTATTCTTCAACGCCGGCCAGGTGTGCATCTCCGGTAGCCGCGTGTATGTGCAGGAGGGTATTTACGACGAGTTTGTGCTTCGCTCGGCTGAAGCCGCGTCGTCTATGAAGATCGGTGACCCGTTCGACTTGTCCGTCATGCACGGCCCGCAGGTTGACGGCAACCAATTCAAGAAGATCTTGGGGTACATTGAGTCCGGTAAGAAGGACGGCGCCCGTCTGGTGTGCGGTGGCAAGCGCTGGGGTGACAAGGGCTTCTACATTGAGCCCACGGTGTTCGCCGATGTGACGGAGGACATGGCCATCGCCCGTGAGGAGATCTTTGGCCCCGTCATGTCGATCATCAAGTTTAAAACTATCGACGAGGTCATCGAGCGTGCTAACAACTCGGAGTTCGGACTGGGTGCCGGTGTTGTTACGTCCAATCTGGACAATGCTATCAAGATTTCTAATGGTGTGCGTGCTGGTACGGTGTACGTGAACTGCTACACGGTGATCGAGCCTAACACGCCGTTCGGAGGCTTCAAGAACTCAGGCATCGGCCGTGAGCAGGGCGAGCTTGGCCTGCGCAACTACCTTGAGAACAAGACGGTGATCATCAAGCGTCCTGACGACTCTATGCCTTAAGCTCGTAGATATAGACCCCATCCGTTTGACGTGGTAGCGTAAAGATATAAACAACGAGCGTCAATTTTTTTGTTGGATTGCATCGCGGCAACAATCCAATTGCTTCAACTTTGCCAATACTTTGGTCAAGTCAACAATTTGTGTTCCAAACACATCACTGGTGTAACCACATCCATCAAAAGTAGCGAATCATCTTTTTCGCTCTCTTTTTCACGAATCATAGGCAGAGAAATCGCACACATGTGGCTAAATTTGCTTTCAGTATCGTTGATTCTAACAGACGGTTTAATTCATTTCCATTTTCAACGAATCCGCTGGATTTCTACATCTAATTTCAGCCACTCGTGTGGCGGTACCGTTGGTTTCTTCGGTTGTTCGGGAGAGGGGCGCGCGATTCGTGGAGTTGGTTTTCCGCGTCAGTTTCCAATCGACATCGTTGGCTCGCAAGCGTCGACGCCTCAACCCCCGAAGACCGCCCCTCCCGCGCGTCCTCCACGCCTGCCTCGACCGTCCCACCCGACAGCTCGAAGTCTGCCCTCCTCCCACGCCCGGCGACCCTCACGACCTGGCTTCAGTGCATGCGTTTGCAAATCCCGTGCGACCAAATTGATTCGAGTAGTGCGTCGACCTGGAAACGAAAGAGACAGGAAGCTGTGCGTCATCCCCCGGATCATCCCCTCCGCCACCATTCCTCTCCATCAGCTTCATTCGAGCACGTGATCTCGCTCACGATACAGGACCAAACGCTCTTCTTCAGCTAACCCACACAACTCCCTCAAATTTAAGACCCAAGCACCAAGATGTCGCTCATGAACATTGCAGGTACGCAGTCGGTCGACGACCCCGAGTACCGCTACAAGATGCCGCGACTTCAAGCCAAGATCGAAGGCCGTGGCAACGGTATCAAGACTCTGGTCGTCAACTGCGCGGACATTGCAACGTCGCTCCACCGCTCTACCGCCGAAGTGTGCAAGTTCTTCGGCTGTGAGCTTGGAGCGCAGTCCAAGTACGACGACAAGACCGACCGAGCCATTGTGAACGGAGCCTTCGAGGCTGGCATGATGCAGCAGCATCTGACCAAGTACATCGAAGGCTTCGTGCTGTGTCCCGGTTGTCGTCTTCCGGAGACCAAGTACAAGTTCAAGGGCCAACTGATCTTCCACAAGTGCTACGCATGTGGCGCTGTTGAACCTGTGGATATGAACCACAAGCTTACGACTTTCATCTTCAAGGAACACACGGCTGCTAAACGTAGCAGTAAGGACGACAAGAAGAAGAAAGAGAAGAAGGAAAAGAAAGAAAAGAAGGACAAGAAAGCGTCAAACGACGAACCTGAGGACGAGTCGGCTACTAAGGAAAAGAAGAAGGAGAAGAAGGACAAAAAGGACAAAAAAGACAAAAAGGACAAAAAGGACAAGAAGGACAAGAAGAAGAAACACCACAAGGACAAGGACGCGTCCGACGCCGAGGATGACGAGGTGGTGTGGCACACTGATCTGTCCGCTGAGGCTGTGGCGGCCCGTGCCGCTGAGGCTGAAGCCATCGAGGCGGCTGCTGCTGCTGCAATGCAGAGTGCTGCGGCTGAGGAGGTTGTGGCGACGCTGGACAACCTCCAGGTGGACGATGAGAACGCCCTGGACTCTGCTGTGGCCAACCTGCAGCGCTTTTTGACGGAGAACCACTCGAGCGCTGAGATCTTTGAGGAGCTGTGTCGCCAGCAGACGTACTCGGCTCTGCCTGTGACGGACCGTCTTGTGATATTCTTCCGCTCTGCCTTCACGAACCATGTGCTGGCCAGCAACCAAGTAGCCAAGTACGCTCCTGTGCTCGAGAAGATCATCGACGGTCAGCACTCGCAGTACCAGCTGCTTGCTCTTGCCGAGCACTTCTGTGCTGTGGAGCACCCGGAGTTGCTGAGCTCGTACCCGATCCTTCTGAAGCTGCTGTACGATGAGGACTTGCTCGAGGAGGAGTGTCTGGTTGCGTGGGCTAACAACGGTGTTCGCAAGGAGTACGCCCACTGGGCGGTCACGGAGGAGCTTGCTGCCAAGCTGAAGGCTCTGCTGCAGCCGTTCATCGAGTGGCTGGAGAACGCTGAAGAAGAGAGCGAGGACGACAGCGACGACGAGTAAGTCGGCGATTCATTTTCGCTGTTGGGGGATCAAGTTACCAGTCCAGCGTTTGCATTTCTTTTCCAGATTGTCAGCTTTTCTCTACCTTTAGGAATCGGGAAGCAGCCATTGTGTTGCACCCAGAAGTTGAACGAACGTTTCAATGCATTTCTAAGTGAAGCGGAACTCAAGACGTTATCGAGGATAATGAATGATCTTTGCTTTGACTCTTGTCTTATTGTGAGTTAGTTTCTATTTGCTTCAGCGCAGTGTGAATGTGTATGGCAATGGTTTCAACGATTGTGGAGATCTCGTTCTCTAATGCAGCAGCACCCGCCAATGCATTATGTTCTTGGGTACTTGCATCACAGAGGACTGCTGCTACAGCAGCAGCTGTGAATGGAGCTGTGGCCTTGGACTCGAACAGGGACTCGTGGAAGCGCAGGAATTTACCCTAGAAGTATGTAAACACGTTGTCAGAAGAGTACACCAACCAGAGCTAACGCGACGGTACATGTACCTTGCAGCTCTCGACACCAATCGTGAATACTGGTTTGCCCGAGGCGATGGCCTCCGTCGTCATAGAAATCGAGTCCGGCGTGGTTACAATACAGGACGCCGTAGACAGCAACGCATAGTATGGATTCCGACGTTCAGTGCCTTCCCATACAAGTAGTTGTCCTGGCCTCGGAAATCTAACTTCTAGACAGCGACGAATAACTCTCTGCACATTCTGCGGTGTTCGCCGTGAGAACGTCACCAACACCGCGACATCACCACCACAAGGAAGAGCTCGAATGAATTCCTCCGCCATCTTCTCGGCGTCCTGCTCTCTGAATGTAAAACCCCGACATGACCCTCCCAATAGCCACACGACGCGCGTTTGTCTCTTTTGAAGCTTGTCATCAAACTCTTCGCTCCATTCAACACCGTGTTGATGCAGTAACTCTGGCGTTATACTGTGCACCGTACCAGACGTCAGGAACAGGTTATTTACGCCCCTGCTTCCTCTGGGGAAGTCGTGTCTGGGCGTCACCACAGCGTCGAACCACGTGAGTGGCACGCGTGGATGCTGGATCTGTATGTTGAACGTCCTTTTGGGCTCCAGCTGCTTCATCACCGCACAGAGCGCCACTGTGCTCCTCCCGCAACCAATAACGACGTTCAGTTCTCTCGCACCCTTCTCCACAGGGAACAGTCGACTGGTGTCTTGCTCCTTGTAGCCGAATAGAGGGTTGCGAGTGAGCTTAGCACTGAAAACCTGCAGTATCGGCGGAAGCGCGTGTGATCTTCCCAGCGTCACGCGCACGCACTCCACAGGCAAACACGTCACATCTGGTCGCTGCAGGACGCTCTTGTCCAGCAGCTTCTTACGTAGCCTTGCACCCACCGCCAGCGCCTGCTTCTCCGCTCCTGCGTGTCCATTCCCAAGCACCAGCAGCCGGATCATCAAAATTTCACCAATTTGGGGTTTTTAACCTTTCAACACACTTTTACGTATAAAACCCAGTCATAATGAACTTTTTTGCCAGCCAACCAGAGAGCAGTGGGGCGATAATGCCGATGACTTCCAGCGCCTTCGAGATCCTGCGCTCGACACGGCAGCTGCCGGTGGTGGAGAAGGAGTTGGTCTTCGGCAAGCGCTCGACGGATGCAGCAGCTGCGCGATCGACGGCGGGTGCTGCATGGGGAAAGAGCTCGCGCAAGTGGGTGGCTGCCTCGACCGCCACACGTGAGTTTGGCGACGTCATGCCTCGCGAGCTGCGCACGTTAGTGGCCGCCTCGCTCGATGTATTTACGTGCATGCAACAGAATTCTCAGCTGGGAGCGTTCGGCGTCGCGCGTGCCAGTCGCGAGTACCGTGAGGCTCTCAAGACTTGCATCTTCGCTTTGGAAGACCGTCTGGAGGCTAACAATGACGCAGATATTAATGCTGAGGAAGAAGGAGAGTTTCTAGACCTCTTGAAGGTGTCGCTAGCTATCTGGCACCTGTGCGAGCTGCTGCTTCTCCGTGGCGGAGCTAGAGGAGCAGATAGAACCCTAGCTTATGAGCTGGCACTATGGCTACAAGAGCACTACTGCAGCACGTTACTGGAGAAGACGGAGGCCGAGAGTGAGAGACTGAAAAAGCAGCAGAAACCCGAGCAAGACACCGCTTTCTGGAGCACGATCCAGTCCCTGGTAATGACAGGAAATGGTCCCAGCGCCTGGAGTCTATTGGCTTCGCATTCGAGCTACAAGTCTCTCTTTTCTCGTGACGCCATGTCGCTCACTGGAGCGTCGACCAAAGCAGCCTTTCAAGCAGTGCAGAACTTGTTGCTGACGATGCCTGGAAGAGCTGGAGGCTTGGATAAAAGTATGGAACAAGACGGACCAGCTGAATGGAAGAACTGGAACGATGCGTGTCAATATTTACTCAACACAGACGGATACATCAAGGCGAACGCAGGGTTTACGATACTTCTGGAGACTATGGTGGCCAAGGAAGACGTATTGAAGAACGGTGCTAGCACTTGGTACGAGCTGATGATGGCCAGACTGTTCCTGGACGAACCCAAGGCCATTGCGCATCGCTTCGAGTTTCTCATGGCCAATTGCTTCTGCGCTTACAACAGCAACGAGAAGAGTATGGGCAACTTTGACTGCATTATCCTGGCAATCATGCAGTATGACATTCAAAGTGCACTACAGGATATCATCGAGCTGGGTTTTTCGTGGATGGCAGCGCATCTGGCTGATCTGTTGCAGAGAAGTAACGTGATTCTGGCTGACGAGTTGTTACCCGAAGCGGAGTGTACGTTGAGGGAGCGGTTCTTGCTGCAATACGCGATGGAGATCGGCGCCAGCAGTGGCATGTGGCAATTTGCCGTGCGATACTATGAGTACTGCCCTAAGTACGGTGCGATTGCTATCCGATCAGCGTTGGCACGTGAACCTTTGTCAACGGATTACAAGACGGAGCGTCTTCTGGCGTATTGCCATGGCAAGAAGATCCTGGCGCAAACTCAGAAACTTATTACACTCCAGAGAGCACAAGAATGCAAGGCGAAAAAGGCCTACGCGTCAGCTCTTCACTGGATGCTGCGTGGCAACCACCTGGACGATGTGGATGCTCTGTGTGATGACGTATTACAGGAATGCAACGACTCAAACTCACTCACTCCTTTGCACGAGGCGGTGCAGTTTATGGAGTCTCGCCCGGAGTTGGCGCGTCCTGAGAAGTTGGCGTGGTTGGTAAAATACCGCGAGTTCCAACTGGTATTGGACGACCTGGAGTCTTTGCGGCAACAATCGAAGTCGGATGAGTTCCTGAACAACAAGGAGAAACGCGTGGCCCTTGAAAGTAAGGTCCGCTTCGTGTCCGTGGAAGCTGCTAAGAGACTGGACTGGTTATTCAGCTCAACGGAAGCTCCGAAGGCGCTGCGCTCTGAACTGATGCAACATGCTGAGCGTTTTCTCAAAGAATCTCCGACTGTCTTTGGGTCGCGACACCTGTACTCTCTTATGGCTTATCTGCAGCAGCTGGACCGCTCGTTTGACCGTCAAGCGTTTTACGAGTCGGGATCGAATAAGCAGCTGAAGGAACGCATTGAGAGTTTGATTTCTCGAAATCTGGCCGAGGCAATGCTGCAAGAAGCTACTGCCAGTGGATGTGGAGTGGACCCTCCAAGCCGTCAACTAACTGCGTTGGTTGCTCAGCAGCCTTATTTGATCACAGACGCGGCGTTTACGCCGATGGAAGACTAAAGCAGATGACGGATATTGCTGGGGTGTTGGGAATTTAGCTCGAGATGCTTCCAGCTCACAGACGGTGTTTTCTATTGCTTGCAATACTGATTGTTGCTTATCGAGGCATGGTGACGAAGCTTCAGGGGTGTTCCGGTTCTGAATTGGCTCAGCGCGTGAAGGTGGATTCAGAATATTTGAGAAGATGGAATAGCAAGAGCTGAAGCATTCAACAAGAGCTGTTTCATTACCACTAACGTCTGTGGATACCGGATTGGTTGCTTGCATGAAAGGTGATAAATACTACTGTGAAGTACTACTAGTACAAAAAGTCAAATGTAGAATTGATCACCTTCGAAACAGCACATCACCGCTTTGACTTGTGAGCTGTCGAATCAACTGTGCATGATCGAGATAAGAGTAAGACCCAAAAGCGTATAGCCTCGTGCAGATTCATGTGCTACAGTATTTGACGGATTGAAATACGGAGGTGCAGCTTTCGAAGGTATTCGTTTCGGGTCCGACGATGCACACGTAAAATCAGGAATATTAAAGCACCTATGAATCTTAGCGTGGATATCGAACACAACTTCAGAGATGCACACAAGGAGATGACACCGCTGCTCAGCTCGTGGCATACGGTAACGATATTCTATCGATATTATTCCTGTCCTAAACTTAACGAAAATGTGCTGAAAAATGATAATCTTGCCCTATTTGTTTGGCTCGAATCATTCTGGTCGAATACACCAGTCGCACGACGCAAGTTAGAAGCGACGGCATAGATTCCTGAGCCAAGGCGCTAAACGTACTTGATTGCTCCCCAAGTAGATCTAGAACGTCCGACATGAAATCGCCGCCCTCTTGCTTGAATTTGCAGGCAGCCCCAACGGCTTCTTTGAATACTTTGACCACATTCGTACCATCCGCAGCAGAGACGAAGCTGAACTCGAGGTTGTGCGTCTCAGCAAATTTGAATTTTTTGCTGGTTACCTGACAAACCAACCACACAACAGTAGGAATGAGTTGAGCACTTCGCGACCATCGCAACTATCGTGCAGTAGACATTCACTAACGTTCATATCGACGTCGATCTTGTTAGCAACCAGGAAGCACGGGATATTCTCGCAGTACTCGCGAAGCTCCTTGTACCAGTTAGCTAGGTTCTGGTACGTCACCTTTCGAGTGACATCGAATACCTACGATCGTGCAGTAACGACCAGGACACTCTCAAAGAGACGAATCAAACACGACAAGGCACTCAACGCACCAGAATGCAGGCTGTCGCTCCGTAGTAATACGACGGATGCATACTGGAAAATCGTTCTTGTCCGGCTGTGTCCCAGAAATCTGCGAGCAATACACACGCATCAGCATGGGCTTCGTTTGATCATCATCAGGACACGACGCACCAACTTTCACCGTGCGCTTCCCATTCTCGCCATCTAGCTCCACCTCCTTCCGGAACAGTGTCAGTGCAAATGTTGACAGCTACAGAGCGACGGCCTGTCAATAGTAGCTGACCATCTGTATACAAGCGAATACACGCAGACCTGGCGCGGTTGGTACTCGTTCATCATGAAGCGCTCGACCAGTTTGGACTTGCCGACGGCGGAATCACCGAGTAAGATAACCTGTAGGCGAGACAGCGAATACATCGTCAGCATCAACACGTTGATTGCATTGGACTCATTCTTCTTGTACACCTTCACATCGGGTTCGCCTAAACTGTCCTCCTGCATCTCCATGGTCGCTGCCATTTTCACCAGGATCTCAATGAAAGGTCGCAATAGAACCGGTTTTGCATCGGTATCAGTGCAAGATTGCTGCCAGCTTTTTGGTCCTTGCTAAACCGGTTTTGGATCGGTACACCAATCATTTAAAAATTGTGTGCCACACATAAAGCATCGTGATCCACCCAGAAACAAAGCAAAACCACTTGGCGCGCACGAGAGCGACGATGGCGGAGCTGGACACGGAGCATGTACGCATGCTGGACGCCGGCAGACAGCGCGTCGCGTACTCGTCGCCGCTGGCGTCTCGCAGCTTCGCCTCGGTGGCCTCCAAGAAGACGCAGTTGCTGCAGCACGGCAACACGTTTGGCCTGAGTTTCCTGGCGACCGAGAAAGGTAATAGTCGATCAACCCATGGTACCATGCCCATCCCTAATAACTAATGCATCTTCTACAGGCTTCGTGATGACCAAGAACGACGAGCTGGAGGCGTCGTGTACCGACTACACTAAGCGACGACAGGAGGCTATAGACCACGGACAAAAGCTCACACTGGAGGAAATCCACGAGCTACCAGTTGCCAAGGAGGTTCAGCTGCCGTCCACCGCCTACTGGATCACACTCTCCCCAGATGAACTTACGCTCGCAGTCGCCTATGGAGACGCAGTCGCGCTCTTTGAAGTCGCACACATCGTGGAGACGGTACGACTTGCTGTGAAGCTCCATATGAGTGTTTAATTACCCACTAATCGTTACTTTAACTATGTCAGACAACGCCAGCACCTTTTCACACGTTTACCAAGCTGCAGGCACAGGAGATCGCGTGGTGTAGTGACACCGCTAGCGAGCGGTTGGCAGTCTTGACACTCGAGAAGCAGGTGGTCGTGTGCACACTGGAAGGAGCAAGAGAAGCCATTAACACAGAGACCGATGCGTCATCCATCGCCTGGTCACCTTCAGGAGAGCAGATCGCTGTCGGTTTAGTGGATGGAACGATTGCCATCTTCGCTCGAGACTCTCTTGAGTTCGTTCGCTCTATCGCCCAGCCGGAATCCTGCGCTGATCAACAGCTTGAGACGCACCACGTTAATTGGGCGGAGGAAAATTTGATCCTGGCTGGATACCACAAGTATGACGAAGAGAACGAGGAGACGAGCGCTCTGGCTTGTATTTTCGACAATGGCGAGTGCGTGGAGCTGGATGAGGTCGTCGGGTTCTTCGATGTGGAGGGACGACGACACCAGTATCTCTCAGTGTTTTTACCGGACTGGCGCATGTTCTTCATTACCTGCTCGTTGAGTGCAGATATCGAGTTGCTCGTTTCAGATCCTGATGGAGGCGAGTGGCAACTGTGGAAGCCGCTGGAGAAGTATCAAGCTCGTCTCCCCATGAATGCTGACGACGAGGAATCTTTTCCGATGGGCTTCGCTGTCAATTTGAACTCGACTACATCTGTTCCTGTAGACGAGGACACGTTCCCTCCTGTGCCTATCATTTCCTGCACCAACACTGAGGGTCTGTTGGTCAACTTTGCCTTCGTTGACACAACTGTGAGCGAAGTGGACTTCGTGAAGGGCCCGTCGCCGTTTGAGGAGAAAGCAACGCGCACTTTTGCGGTGACTTCAAGCGAAACCCCGGAGATTAAAGCTAACGTGCCCGAGCCTGAGTCTCCGAAGAAGATGTTCTCGCACGAGTACGGCCAGAACGATGAGAACGAGTTTGCTGAGTCAGATGGTGAGTCCAGTGACGAGGAAGAGGAGCGAAAGGAGGAAGAAGAAAAGGCCAGAGCTACGTTCCGTACGATGGCGTCTGATGGAGCCGATTATATCACTCCAGAACTATTCCCGAAGCTGTTTAAGGCGATGGGGGCTACGTATGACGAGGAAGCTCACACCAACACAGTGAAAGACCTTGAGAAGGAGGGGAAGATCTATGAGAATGACTTCGTTGCGTGGTATATGAATTGGATTTTCGGTGACGAGGACTTGGATTCGGATGAAGATGAGGATGTACCTGCATCGGAGGCGGAACCTGCAGAAATGAAGTCGAAGGAGGAGATCGCAGCGGCTTTCTCGAAGTTTACTGCCAAGGAAGGAAGCTGGAAGTGTGCGGTCTGCATGGTGAGCAATGGCCCCGACGCGATGAAATGCAGCGCCTGTGAGACTCCGAACCCTGCGGCACCGAAGATGGTAGCTCCTGTAGCGGCAGCGAGTGCTACGTCTGCAGGTTCAATTGGCTCTGGCGGTTTTTCCTTCCCGGTTTCTACCAGAGGTGATTCAACGACATCGTTTTCTTTCAACGCGACTTCAGCTGCTGGCGCTAGTGTAAGTGATGCTAGCAAGTCTACGGGGTTCTCGTTTGGCGGTGCGGCTTCTTCAACCACTGGCTTCAGCTTCCCGACTAGCACGGCATCGTCTGGTACAGGTTTTAACTTTGGAGCAGCTACGTCTTCGACTACCCCGGCAACATCGTCTGGCTTTAGCTTTGGTGTTGATGCGAGTGGTTCCTCCGACTCAGCAGCAGCTAGTAAAACTGCTGCCTCCATTGAATCATCCGAGAAAAACACAAAACCTGCTTCCCCAAAGAAGACGATTTCGCACGAGTACGGCCAGAACGATGAGAACGAGTTTGCTGAGTCAGATGGTGAGTCCAGTGACGAGGAAGAGGAGCGAAAGGAGGAAGAAGAAAAGGCCAGAGCTACGTTCCGTACGATGGCGTCTGATGGAGCCGATTATATCACTCCAGAACTATTCCCGAAGCTGTTTAAGGCGATGGGGGCTACGTATGACGAGGAAGCTCACACCAACACAGTGAAAGACCTTGAGAAGGAGGGGAAGATCTATGAGAATGACTTCGTTGCGTGGTATATGAATTGGATTTTCGGTGACGAGGACTTGGATTCGGATGAAGATGAGGATGTACCTGCATCGGAGGCGGAACCTGCAGAAATGAAGTCGAAGGAGGAGATCGCAGCGGCTTTCTCGAAGTTTACTGCCAAGGAAGGAAGCTGGAAGTGTGCGGTCTGCATGGTGAGCAATGGCCCCGACGCGATGAAATGCAGCGCCTGTGAGACTCCGAACCCTGCGGCACCGAAGATGGTAGCTCCTGTAGCGGCAGCGAGTGCTACGTCTGCAGGTTCAATTGGCTCTGGCGGTTTTTCCTTCCCGGTTTCTACCAGAGGTGATTCAACGACATCGTTTTCTTTCAACGCGACTTCAGCTGCTGGCGCTAGTGTAAGTGATGCTAGCAAGTCTACGGGGTTCTCGTTTGGCGGTGCGGCTTCTTCAACCACTGGCTTCAGCTTCCCGACTAGCACGGCATCGTCTGGTACAGGTTTTAACTTTGGAGCAGCTACGTCTTCGACTACCCCGGCAACATCGTCTGGCTTTAGCTTTGGTGTTGATGCGAGTGGTTCCTCCGACTCAGCAGCAGCTAGTAAAACTGCTGCCTCCATTGAATCATCCGAGAAAAACACAAAACCTGCTTCCCCAAAGAAGACGATTTCGCACGAGTACGGCCAGAACGATGAGAACGAGTTTGCTGAGTCAGATGGTGAGTCCAGTGACGAGGAAGAGGAGCGAAAGGAGGAAGAAGAAAAGGCCAGAGCTACGTTCCGTACGATGGCGTCTGATGGAGCCGATTATATCACTCCAGAACTATTCCCGAAGCTGTTTAAGGCGATGGGGGCTACGTATGACGAGGAAGCTCACACCAACACAGTGAAAGACCTTGAGAAGGAGGGGAAGATCTATGAGAATGACTTCGTTGCGTGGTATATGAATTGGATTTTCGGTGACGAGGACTTGGATTCGGATGAAGATGAGGATGTACCTGCATCGGAGGCGGAACCTGCAGAAATGAAGTCGAAGGAGGAGATCGCAGCGGCTTTCTCGAAGTTTACTGCCAAGGAAGGAAGCTGGAAGTGTGCGGTCTGCATGGTGAGCAATGGCCCCGACGCGATGAAATGCAGCGCCTGTGAGACTCCGAACCCTGCGGCACCGAAGATGGTAGCTCCTGTAGCGGCAGCGAGTGCTACGTCTGCAGGTTCAATTGGCTCTGGCGGTTTTTCCTTCCCGGTTTCTACCAGAGGTGATTCAACGACATCGTTTTCTTTCAACGCGACTTCAGCTGCTGGCGCTAGTGTAAGTGATGCTAGCAAGTCTACGGGGTTCTCGTTTGGCGGTGCGGCTTCTTCAACCACTGGCTTCAGCTTCCCGACTAGCACGGCATCGTCTGGTACAGGTTTTAACTTTGGAGCAGCTACGTCTTCGACTACCCCGGCAACATCGTCTGGCTTTAGCTTTGGTGTTGATGCGAGTGGTTCCTCCGACTCAGCAGCAGCTAGTAAAACTGCTGCCTCCATTGAATCATCCGAGAAAAACACAAAACCTGCTTCCCCAAAGAAGACGATTTCGCACGAGTACGGCCAGAACGATGAGAACGAGTTTGCTGAGTCAGATGGTGAGTCCAGTGACGAGGAAGAGGAGCGCCAGGAAGAAGAAGAAAAGGCCAGAGCTACCTTCCGCACAATGACGTCTGATGGAGCTGATTATATCACCCCGGAGCTGTTCCCGAAGCTGTTTAAGGCGATGGGGGCTACGTATGATGAGGAAGCACACACCGACACTGTGGAAAGCCTCGAGAAGGATGGAAAGATCTATGAGAATGACTTCGTTGCGTGGTATGTGAATTGGATTTTTGGTGATGAAGGCTCGGATTCTGAGGAAGAGGACAGTCAGCCTGTAATCTCTAAGAAGACAATCTCCCACGAGTACGGTCAGAATGATGAGAATGAGTTTGCCGAGTGTGACGAGTCAAGTGACGAGGAGGAGGCACGTAAGGAAGAAGCAGATACTGCTAGAGTTACGTTCCGTACGATTGCAGCCGATGGAACCGACTACATCGTCCCGGAGCAGTTCCCAAAGCTGATAAAGGCGATGGGGGCTACCTATGACGAGGAAGAACACATAAACACTGTGAAAAGCCTCGAGAGGGATGGAAAGATCTACGAGAATGACTTCGTTATCTGGTACGTGAATTGGATTTTTGGTGACGAGGATTTGGATTCAGACGACGAAGAGGATGCACCTGCGGAGGCAAAGCCCGCTGGAATGAAGTCGAAGGAGGAGATCGCAGCAGCTTTTTCGAAGTTTACTGCCAAGGAAGGAAGCTGGAAGTGTGCGGTCTGCATGGTGAGCAATGGGCCCGATGCGATGAAGTGCAGCGCCTGTGAGACTCCGAACCCTTCGGCGCCGAAGGTGGTGGCTCCTGTGAAGGTGGCGAGTGCTACGTCTGCAGGCTCAATTGGCTCTGGCGGTTTTTCCTTCCCGGTTTCTACTGGAGGTGACTCGAAGCCTTCGTCGTTTTCTTTCAGCGCGACTCCAGCAGCGGGTTCTGATGCTAGCAAGTCTACCGGATTCTCGTTTGGTGGTGGTGCTGCTACGACAGGATTCAGCTTCCCGAGTACCTCGGGCACAGGGTTTACTTTCCCAAGCAGTACGAAGCCTGCGGCGGACTCTAAGGCTGGAGAAGCTACGACTACGACGGCCCGCTCAACGACTGCTAGTGGCAGTGGATACCCCCCGGACACGACATCGAAGCCCAAACCTCCTGCCTTTGGCGCTGCCAGGAGTGGTGGATATCCTCCAGACACATCGTCGAAGCCCAAGCCTCCTGCTTTTGGTGCTGCAAGTGGAAGTGGCTACCCTCCGGACACGACGTCCAAGCCGAAACCTCCTGCGTTCGGTGCTGCAAGCAGTGGTGGCTATCCACCTGACACCACTTCCAAGCCGAAGCCTCCTGTATTCGGCGCTGCTAGCAGTGGTGGCTACCCTCCAGATACGACGTTGAAACCGAAGCCCCCGGCTTTCGGTGCTGCAAGTGGAAGCGGTTACCCACCGGACACGACTTCGAAGCCGAAGCCTCCTGCATTTGGTGTTGCTAGCAGCGGTGGATACCCTCCTGACACGACCTCAAAGCCAAAACCTCCTACTTTTGGCGCTGTCAGTAGTAGTGGCTATTCACCGGACACAACATCAAAGCCGAAACCCCCTGCCTTTGGTGCTTCCAGTGCAAGTGGCTACCCTCCGGACACGACTTCGAAACCAAAGCCTCCTACTTTTGGCGCTGCAAGTGGCAGTGGCTATCCTCCCGATACAACGTCGAATCCGAAGCCTCCTGTATTTGGAGCTGCCAGTGGCAGTAGTGGCTATCCTCCGGACACGTCGAAGCCGAAGTCTCCAATGTTCGGCCAGTCAACCGCATCAAACACGACAGCAACGTCGTCTTCGTTTGGTTTCGGTTCATTCGGTAAGAGTCTTTTCGGCTCGAAGCCAGAGACATCAGCATCAACAGGCTTTTCTGCGCAGACCAGTACTTCTTCAGCTAGCACCATCACTGCAACGAAGCCAAATTCTTTGTTTGGAAGCAGTGAGGCTGCAGGAAAGGCACCAGACACGTCGTCTCCGTTTTGCGTTGTACCTAAGACGAGTTCGAAGAGCGCTTTTTCATTTGGATCGGCGAGTGCCAGCGACTCCAAGGAAGGCGCCACGAAAAGTAGTTCAGCGAGACCAAGCTTCTCCTTTGATAAGGTGGCTTCAACGCTGGATGGGACTGAGGAGCCCCCGACGAAGCGTACGTTGAAGTTCGGAGATGCGAGCGCTTTTGATGCTAAGGCGAAGATGGCTCCGTCCACGACAGCTAAAGCAAAGCCGGTTGCAGCTCCCGCAAAGATCACTAAGGATATGCCGTCTTCGCACATGGAGGGGCAACTGTGGAAGTTAATTGTGGACTTTGACAAGTCGCTGCAGCGGGTGAACGAGATCTCGAAGAATATTCCGTCCAAGGATGCTGAGGTTTCGAAGAAGTTTTTGTCTCAAATGGACAAGCTACGCGCGCAGATTTCGAGTCTTTGTGACGAGATTAACAGCTTGGACGAGTCGCGGGATCAGGTCGAGAAGGACGTCTTGTTTGTCATTGGAAGTGACGGAGACGTACACGAACAGCTCGAATATGGTCGTGAAATTCTGGACAGCTTTAATGACGAGGGTCTAAAGAGAACGCTAGAAGAGCAGCCACTCGACCAGCGATCGAAGGAGACGTGGGACTCACTGAAGAACAAACTGAGTGAAGTACAAAAGTGCTGTGTTGAGCTCGACAGCCACGTCTCGTCATCTAAGATCGGTACTGATGGAACTGGCGCAGTGTCTTCCGCGCACTTGTTCCGTGTGTTGAAGCAGACTTACGACAATTCCAAGTTGCAGTACAACAAGACATGCAAGCTGGCGAAACAACTGGAGAAGCTGAGTCTGCGTGGTGACCTCATGCGTCAATCTAACGGTGTTAGTGGAATTTCCGGTGAAGCTGAAGCTCATCCTACAGCTACCAAGGCGGAAATGATTCAGGTGATTGTGGAGACCGAGCAGCGCAGCCAAGACGTGCGTCGTAACTTCTTGTCGCTATGTAACAATGTTGTCACTCCTCGTGATGTCTTCTCGACACCGCGACGCAAGCTGGCGCCTCCCACGTCATCTAATTCCTCGAATTCTCCGCTTAGGATCAAAGCATGCAGCAAGCTGATGCCCAAGACGCAGCTGAGTGTTGCGTCTCCCATGAGCTCAGCGAAACAGTCGTCGCGGTCCGTCTCGTTCCAGGAAACCTCTGTTAAGTCCGGTTCGAAGCTGTTCTCGCTGGCGGAGGCTATGGCCCCGAAGGAGGAGCCTGCCAAGCTTGTCCAGACGCCTCAGCCAGCAAAACCTAGCGTGGGTGTCGGGAAGGCCCCGCAGAGACCAAGTCTAGGAGCTCAGGCTGCAGAGACTAAACCCACAACGACGACTGCAGCAAAGCCGAATGCTTTTAGCTTCCCAAAGCCAAAGGAAGGTACGAGCGCGTTTGGAGCGACAGCGGCTAAAGAACCGAAGAAGACCCCCTCGACACCATCGTTTGGCGGGTTGGGAGTCAGCTCACCGGCAGTCAAGCGCAAGGCTGAGACGAACCCGGCGCCTGCTTTCTCACTAGGAGGGAAAGAAGCCCCAGCATCTTCAGCCGTCAGTTTTGGATCGAAAGACAAGACCCCAGCACAGCCATCTTCGACAGCTTCTGCTACGAACTACAAGGTGCTTCTGGAAGAGTTTTATAAGGTGCACAACCCATCGAAGACTGGAAGTGTGATTGAGAAGGCGTTGACGACGTATAAGGGCAGGGAGGAAGACTTGTTCACTCGACTCTTTACGATGTACGTCCCGGACTCGACACCAGAGGATGTTAAGAAGTATTTAAGTGGCGGTCCAGTTCCTCCAAAGCCCGCGTCTGTGGCTGCATCCAAGGCTCCTGCACCTACAAGTACAGCAGCCAAGAGCCCGTTTGGTGGGTTTGGAGCCCCCACTTCGACTCCGAATAGCGCAGCCAAGCCCAGTCCGTTCGGAGCGTCCCCGTCGGCGTTTAGTCTCGGCCCAGCTGCCAACACGTCGACTGGCTTCAGTGGATTTGGATCCGCAGCGACCAGTTCTACCCCAACGACCACAGCGCCCTCTTTATTCGGTCAGCCTGCGGTGGACTACCGTCAGAAGTTGGTAGAGTTCTATCAGAAGCACAACCCGAGCAAACTGAGTAGTGTGGATGCCACGCTTCAGAAGTACAAGGGAAACGAAGAGAAGCTCTTCCAGAATCTGGCAACAAAGTACAAGGTGAACGCAAGTCCAGCTGTCCAGCCTGCGAACTCTACTGCTACCGCTAGTCCTTTTGGCAAACCTGGAGCATTCTTGGCGCCCAGCACCTCAGCCGCACCGGCGTTCGGGTCCACTAGCTCCGTTGGTTTCGGCGCAGCGAAGCCTGCCCCCAGTGCGTCTCCGTTTGGTGCACCTGCGGCTCCTAGTTCGTCTCCTTTCGGTGGTACTATAGGTCAAACCTCCACTGCCTTTGGACCTAGTGGTGGATTCGGAGGCTTCCAGGCGACTAGTGCTACAACCCCAGCGTTCGGTACACCCTCTCCATTCGGCACGACGGCACCAGGATTCGGAGCTGCAGGTGGCGTCAACTACCGTGAGAAGCTGACTGCTTTCTATCAACAACACAACCCTGCAAAGCTGAGCTCTGTAGACGCGACGTTGGAGAAGTACAAGGGCCGTGAAGATCATTTGTTTGCGATGCTGGAGCAGAAGTACTTGAAGAATACCCCGACAGCGCCAGCTGGAGGCTTTGGTGTTCCTAGTACCACGACGTTCGGCGGAGGTGGTGGCTTTGGCGCACCCTCGGCTCTAGGAGCGGGTGCGGTCCCTGCGTTCGGTTCAGCTTCGACGTTGGGAGGTGCTGCACAGCCAGCGTTTGGAGCAGCGGCGGGTGCTGGCTTTGGAATGGCTTCGCGCATGGGCGGAGGGTTTGGTGCGGCTGCTCCTGCTGCTGCTAGTGGCGCAGCCACTGGAACAGGATTCAGCGCTTTCGGCACTAAGACGCCGTCGTTCGGTGGGGCTGCGCAGCAGGCTGGCGGCTTTGGTGCCACTGCTAACAACGGGGGCTTTGGATCTAGCTTTGGAGGAGCTGCGGCTGGCGGCTTCGGCCAACCAGCCGCATTCAGTAGCACCAGCTTCACCCAGATGCGGTGAGAGATATACAGAAGAAACCTGTGGCTTGGTACGGCGTAGATAGTAAAGCGAGAGACAAATGACATCAAGCTTTTTTCCATGTCAAAGCTAAAAGGCAACTTCGAGTGAAAATTTGTGGAAACTGATGGCAACTTTTATCGGTTTTAACGGTTTTTTTTTGCAAGAATGTTAAATAGTGGGGCTAGGCAAAATCATAGGCTACCGTTCAGCCAGTCATTTTTTTCCTTCAACGAGGACGAGGAATCCTCGTTGTTTGTCATTAGCCAAACGGAGCCAGTAGAGAAAAGTGATCGGAAGGAGAGTAGATTATGTTGCAACAGTGTAGAGATTTGTCCCTTGAGATAGCGACGGCGCTTCAGCGCCGATTGCTATCTCGCAGTCCTATTTGCGACAGACTCGGCGTTGCCTCCTCATGCAGCCAGGTCTTACAAGCGACTGCAAAAGCAACCGTTTATACCAGCGACCCGTCCCGTTGAGTTTGCGGCCTTGTTTTCACCAAAGAGGCCGCGCAATTACGGATGAAACATCATCAAAACCACTACATGAAACATGCATAACAAAAACTTTAGATAGATCATCAGGTATGCAGTGTCAACGCATCCATTGTTGCACCGCAACTTTATTACAAAGCAGTCGAAAACGAACTTGTTTGCATCGTAAAAAAATAAACGCGCGAGATATTTCATTTCGGCTTCTAAAACTCAAAACACGTCGAGAGTGAGCCCTCCTCGTCTTCTTCCACCGATACTCGTTACCAAGCGCACGCCGCAGAGCCAGCGAAGACGTCTCGTTGCTTTCATTTCCTTCGTGCTCGCTGGTCGGAACGTTAAATGGACACGTCCGCTCTGCTGGCCAAACTCTCCGTTGGGGTTGCGTCGGGTGCTGCTCCAGGATTCCCGTAAACTTAAGCCTCCTCGCACCACTTGTTCTCCTCGCGGATCTGCGCTTCCTCCTCGGGCGTAAAGTCGTTAACGATGTTGAATGTCTCGCGGATCTCCTGGGGAGTCTTGCCCTTGATCATGCTTGCCACCTTTGCGCAGGCCAGGTCCAGCAGACTCTTAATGTCCATATAATTGGCAGCCAGGATGAGCTCGAACAGGATTTCCTGCTCAATGTCCACGAAGTTGGCGTCCCAGTCCGACACCACATCGTGCATGTCGGCGCTCTTGAGGGGCTGCATCGACAAGTATACACACAGGTTAGAAAATGCATACAATTCATCTCAAGTATACTATCAACCCACCTTCTCAATCTCACGCATGGGGTTGCTGTGGTGATGGCTGCAGAACTCAATCACCTTGGAGAGAACAGGGCTCTTGACATTCGGCAGAGGAATCTCCTGCACCTCGTCATCGTCGGCATCATCTATTGTCAAAACAAGTATACACATATGCCAACACCGTTACAGTTAGATAATTTGCATCACCAAGCGCAATCTTTTGCAATATTGGCCAATTATTGCCAATGGGTTGAGAAAAACGTACCGGAAATGAGCGTCTTGACAAGCTCGCTCATGGCGGCGACGCCACGGGACACCTCGAAGCTGTCGCCGTCCATGGACACAAGGTTCACCTTGCGCGTATCCTCCTCCTGCTTTTGTGTGTCTTGTGCGGGGGCGGCGGCGTCCGACATGATCAGTTTCCTCGGGGTTTGAACTCGACTCTTCGATGTGTGGAATGAAGACTCAGCACCCCAGATAGCGCCAAAGTCACGCTGATGTGCGTGGATTGGTGTAAAAAAAAAAAAGAAGACGATTGGCTGAAACTGACAGTTTTCAACTCTCATCCATCCCTCTCTATACGGAATAGCAAATTCTCTTGTACAGATCACCACTTCAACTTGACGGTATTGTCGAGTCAACTATCCGATGTCGGATAGTTGCTTGCTTCACGTCGGAGCTATCGCTCGCTGCAACCTCCGCCATCATCCGGGTAGCCATTGCGCGTGCGCTATCATGTTTGGCAAGTTCACGTTCTCTTCGTAGACGCTCAGAAACGTCTCGAGGCACGGAGGGCACAACACACGCCAGCCAGACCTTGATAACCAGTAATAAATGCTCAATGCCAAATACAATCCAAACTTTCTGCGTTGCCGTGACCGACGGAAGAGCTCGTTCCAATAGCGAAGTAGAGTACGCCAAATGGAAGCAGTTAGTCAGTACAGCCAACACGCTCATAATCTGCAATACATGCAGCCAGACTCCAATGCCGCTGGCTTTGCGCGCAAGTGGACGTTGTCTTGTGTGGCAGATTTTAAACGCATCTGTGCGCAACTCGAGTAAATTATTAAGTAGAGCGAGCAAAGGAGCCAATGGGAATGCCAGCGAGAAGAAAGACACGTAGCCGAACTGCACCAGCATCTCCGTGTAGTCCTCGAACGTGTCGTACTGCTTTAATCCAGCTTCTTCCCATGCCCTATCCGAGGCTTGCTCTAGTCGAACGCACTGCTCGTGAATCACAGCGTTGCTGCTCATCATCGCCTCTGCTGCTAGCTTTGTCGACGTCGTTCCCTGACGACTGGGACCTCGAGGACCAGTGGCGGCGTTGATGCCGTTGAATACCGTGGACTGGTTGAATTGCTCGTTACTTGCACGTTTCTTGGCACGAGCATCAAGACGACGACGTACGAATGGATACAGTGTCTCCATGACGTTCTTCCATAGCTGTCCGGTTACCATGAACGAAGCCAGCTGGATCGCAACCCGCACCATTCCGTCAGACTTTGTTGCCTGTGTTTCTCCGTCTTTTGACGTCTGTGCGTGTGGTGCAAATGCGTAATAGTACAGTGACGCGAACACATGTACGAAGCGGAAGGAGAAGACTTTGAGGATGAGATGACTCTGGTATCTGGACTCGGTGCGGTGGTTCTCCCAGTTATTGAGACACCGCGCTGCACGGGTGAACGCAGCATCAAGCACCGGGATCAACAGGCCGTAGAGAATAGGAGTAAGGAAAAGGTAGATCCAGAAATCCCATCGCACACCAAGCTGTGCCAACGCGCGGAGCTCTTCTAAGGTAATTGTACCCGATGCTTTCACCTTTGCGGCAATCACCGCAGCTTCACGTTTCGTTTCCAGCGACTCTGCTTCGAGTCGATCGCGCGTAGAGAAGGCAAGATATGCGAGCGTCACCACAGCCACGATACTCCCAGCCACACACGGGAACGTGGCGCTGTACTTGACTAATCGCTTCCAATACGCATAGTGTCTTTCAACTGGTTTTTCCTCATCTGCATCCTCGTCATCGTGTGGTTTACTGATATCACCGTAGAACTCTGGACGTGTAACTTCCTCGTCTTCGTATCCCCATGTACCCCAATGATACGCCAAAGCTGCAGCACGGCGTCTCCATGCGACGATAAACGCTGATGTCCACAGTGCCATAAAGAGAGCGTAAATTAGAGCTGCTGGATGGTCAAGATGGTGTGAATGAACTTGCAGACCGAACAGAATAACTCCTGCCACACTCGGAACCACGAGCCAACGGGTGTACATTTCCATCCATGCAAAGTAAAAGGCCACTCGCTCGCCAAAATACTGCGCCACATCATCCAAAGGCTGCTGCAATACACTTCGTATAACCACACATTTTGACTGAGACGGCGAAGTTTGATTATGTTGGTGCTTACTTGAAAGCAACGAAGCCTTCCAGAACGTCACCCAACGAGCCTTTAGCAACGTTAGGTCTTGTTTGTGAAGAGGATACATTTGTACTACGTATCTTGCTGCAACAGGGCAAGATTCGTTAAGTCCAGCCCCACCATCAGTCTCTGAGGCAGTCAATAACGCGTGTACAATGATCTGCTTCTCGCTATCGAGGAAGTTGACACATCTCCGAACGGGGTCAAAGTCAGCAAAGCTTGAGCGTACTTCACAAGAGAAAACCATCCAAACTTGATCAAAACGTCGTTGCTTACGAAGCCGAAGTCGCTCTGCTCCGAGTTCGAGCACGCGTTGTGGAGCTCGCACTTTTAGCAGCGATTGCTTCCCATCCAAAGACAGTAAACGCTTAACGTGTAGTCCTGTACGTCGTATCCGACTGACGATCACTGCGCGATCACTTGTGGGGTCCATTCTTGTAATTGACTTGAGAGTAGATTTTGTAGTCTCTGGTAGATCGACGTTCTCTTCATACTTGGATGGCTTCAGTAGAATAGCAAAGTCAAATTCATCCTCCTGTCGCGAGAGCTTGCCAATACGTTCAGGAGCTCCTGTGATTCTGAAACTATCCTCTTCACTTTGTTCGTCGCTGGGCCTCCGGTCAACTGGGGCCTTGCGCGGAGAGCTGCGATTCTCAATGAGATTCTCTTCAGTTGTGTTGTCGGTCTCTGGGTCTGTTTCACATGTGAGTGAGACGACAGAAGGCTCAGCGACAGAGCAGTTTTCAACATGATCTTCCTCAATAGCCTGGAAAAATAGCGTTTGAGGCTGCTTGGGTGGAGTCAAAATTGCAGCCACACCACACGTGTTGCGCTGATGCAAAGGTGGAGGTTGGAACTGATGGCGGTTTTGTGCTTTCTTCCTACGAAGGAGTGGCACAACTGGAGGCTCAGGCGGCTTTGATACCGTCGCTGGCGCTTCAGGTTGTTGAATAGTGTTTGTCGCTTCTAGTGGAAGTTCCACCGCATCGTTGTTTGCTGGAATACTCATCTGATCGTCTGGTGATGGCCTATCAGAGTCACCAGCGGATTGTGCATCGCCTTCCTCTTTGTGTTGTTGCTGACGATTAAGCTCAAGTTGACTTAGTTGTTTCTGAATAACTTGGTTTGTGCGAAGACGAAATAGACCACGAGTAGAGTGATTACCAGTCAAAGTTTTGATCGAGTCATGAAGTGCTTCTTCTTCGTGAATAGCAATGGCAGTATGTGCTTGACTTGCGTTTCTATCAAGTTTCTCCTCCGCAACTCGCTTCTCATTCTTGACATGCTGTAGCTGGTTACCGAGCGTTGATTTCCACGGCCGACCGTATGAACCAGGTGTAAATGGTGCTCTTCGTGCGGTGCTCAATGTTTGTGAAGGTGTCTGTGCTGTTGTCAATAGTGAAGAGGTTGGTGGCTTTCTTGTCGGCGGAAGTGCGATCTCTCCCAGAGCCTGAGTGACTGCAGCAGCAGCTTTAGTCGGTGATAATTGGCTCTCCATCTTACCACCTTTGCTGTCTGGGAGGAACACAGTCGTGCAATGATTCAGGTAGACGACCACGGTTGCTCCAAGAACTTAAGCGATGCCGTTGAGGCGGTTTCCGACCTACAGCGTTGAGCATGGAATTGTTATTGACTAAATGGTTTCACATTTTGGAACGTGTCCGGAAATACTAAAAAGCAAGAGACCCATGCTGGACCTCATGGACAGGGCCGCAACATCGCGGCGACTTCAGGCTCGGATCTCATCAACGTCTGTGGAATGCGTTGGAGAGAGAACTTCAGATGAACCGATAAAAACTAGAACTCGACGGGTAAATCGTCTGGACTCCGCTTTGGAAGAGGCCAGGGGGAGTTCTGGTTACGCTGCATTATCCAGACACCTTTCTGCTAAAAAGGTGGCGGCCGAGGATCAACTTCAAAGCGTTTATGACCGGGTCGAACATCGCAATACTAAAACGTGGGCACAGCTACCAGCGCGAGCTCCCACCCTTTCGACGACGCAACGCCAGTTTGCAGAGCAGGCAGTACAAGTTTTCGTGGACAAGATGCGTCAAACGGCAGATACTGCAGATGAACAAGCGAAGTCCAATTTAAGAAGAGCTTTAACTAACAGTAAAGCCGATAATCAAGTGGATGGCTTAGTCTGCTGGTATGCCATGGGGAATGAAATTGATCGTGGTACATTCGGTCGTGTGCGTTCCGCTACCCATCGACTTAGTGGCACTCCTGTAGCGATCAAAAGTTATGGTCGTTTGTATGGTGCGAGATCGTGCTTACCAGTGGACGACCGGGCTAAAAGAGACTTCGGTGGAGGTGCATTAGAGTGGCGTCGAGTTCGACAAGAAGTGAGAGTACTATCGAAGTTGCCTGCACACCCGAACATCATGCGGTTTGTCGAAGTCTTTGAAACTCCGACGCGAGTGCACGTCGTCACTGAGCTCTTAAACGGAACCAGTTTATGCGAAGTACTGCGACGGGCTCCAGGTCAACGGTTGCCAGAAAGTCGAGCAAGAAGAATATTCAAACAGCTTGTTGCAGCAGTGAAAACTCTTCATTCGCAGTGCGTGATTCACCGTGATCTGAAACTTGAAAATGTTCTTCTGGACGAAAAATCGGGACACGTTACAATTATCGACTTTGGATTCAGTGATTTCGAAGAGTTTGATCCAGCGGATAGCAAGGCTCGAAAGAAAAAGAAAAACTTTTGTGGAACGCCTGCTTACATGGCCCCCGAGGTGGTTGCAATCGAGCGTTATGATGGAAGACCTGTGGATATATGGAGTCTGGGGGTTCTGCTTTACGTGATGCTATGCGGTAAATTTCCATTTCAAGGCGTAAATTTTCACCAACTTTTTCAAAAACTCCGTAGTGGCGCACAGCAACTGGTGCTACCACCAACACTCTCTGTCGAAGTTCGTGCCTTGCTTCAGTCAGTTTTAACCGTAGATCCAGTAAGGCGGCCAAGTGCAAGCGATCTCCGTAACTTTTTGTGGCTAGAAAACGCTGAAATTTCGGAAACATCACACAATTCGATGTTATCGTTTGAAGCATGGCCAGGAACACGACAGCGAGTCTGCGAGGCACTCACAGCTTTGTATGGTGTGCAATTGAATCCTTCAGATCTGAATCGCACAGTTACTAAGCCACGGCACCATCGACTTAGTGCGTTTCTGGAGCTCGCTTCAGCAGAGTCAAGACTACATTTTCAGAAAATTGTTCTCGAAAATGTGTCTTCAGATGATATTCCATCGCCACAAACCGAGGAGTCTGACATTGAATGCGATGAAGCAAATAGCCATGAAGGGGTTGAGCCATCCATGCGACACAAGCAACAAATGGAAAAACTCATTGGATTAGTCAAGACATCCCTCGCTACAAGGTGATTTGATCGAAGTACATCTATTGAAATCCTGCTAGTAGCAGCTACATGATATGACCAAGCCGTCAACTGGCGAGAGCTAGTGCCTCAGTTGGCAGGATCCGCTGACAACAATCGAGTCGAGTAGTGTGAACAACCTAATTATAGTAAAGAGTGACACTCATAAGTACCGAGCGCATTGAAGCATCGAATACGGAGGCTTTTTGAACCAGTCGCCAGCTCATTAAAAAAACACTTATCGAGTAAAGATCACCAACCAACTAACGTTAACTTCATTTTAGTAAAATGGCTGGACGCAGCGCTATCCTAATCTCACCAGCTCGTATAATAACATGAAATCCTGGACTACTGCATCAAGTACATGAAACAAATAGAGTTCCCAATACGCGTCTTTGGTGATAAGATAAGTAGCTTCGACCCAGCAGATGCACTCAGGCACCATTTTCTTCTTCTTCTTCCTCCTCATCGTCTTCATCATCGTAGTCGCCATAGAAGTCATAGTACGGCTCCAGGTAATACTTGGTTGTGCGGAGGTACACTCGATGAAGGAGTGGAGGACCCGCAAATGAAAAGATCTGGGAGACCACGCGTTGATCTAGACCTCCAACCACAGACTCAGTTCGACGAGCTCTCTTGTTCCTAGGTTCGCCAGGTGTCATTCTAGTCGAAATGACACTGAGAAACGCCAGTGTGACAGCTCGAGAGAGCTTCGCAGGGCGATCAATAGGCTTGAGGTGTTGTTTCTTCAACGGATTGCCGTATTTGCGATGGTCTGTTAGCAACAGAACGTCAAGGTATGCAAGGTGGCGGTTGACTGTCAGCATCCGAGTGAGCGCCTTCATATCCTCCGGCAACCGAAATCATAGCCCCCAGCCACGAGTTTCCAGCGCTTGTATCGGTCATTAAGACGAATTCGTAGGCGGCGCACAACCTTGGAGAGAGGATTGTTAGCGTCACTTCAGTCAGCTGCCAGAGCTCGAACATCGTGCCAGTGGCAGTTAAGTTCTGGTACTGGCACGTTGTTGTAGCGATAGTCACTGAAGTCCAACTGTACGTCAAGCATTCCGCCGCACAGCGACAGTGTATGAAGGTTTGGGCAGGTCCGAACGATCAAGTTCTCGTCGATCTCCTGGCGTGGACCATCGAGCGTCAAATCCCTTAGCGTCGAGCCAATCGCTGCTAGAAACTGTGGCAATCCACTCGAACACGGATCTGTGTGTTCTTCTCTGTTGAATCCAATCGTAAGCGTTTTGAGTGCACCTGACCGCGTTTCGATGGTACTGGAAAGGTCGAATACGAGGTCGTCACGCCGCACCTGGCAGCCTCCAAGTCCTGGGATCATCGTGCTTACCCATTCGCTCTCTCCATCGTCGCTGAAAGTATGGACACAACGGATCGCTGACTTTGCTTCGATCAATTTATATCGGTCGTCAACCACAGGCTTCCCCTGCGAGAACCGCCACCGAATCGCTGATCCACTCTTGAGTGTTGCATTGCGTTTTTCCACGACACCTGCAGAGGTGCCACATGGTAATTCCTCTGGACGATCAGAGTTCAATACAGACAAGAACGCTTTCATGTCTCTATCACTCAGAAAGTCAACTTGGTTGAGTGCTGCGGATTCTAACGCCGAGTAGGCTCGCGCTCGTTTGGAGAACAGTCCGTACGCCAGCCACTTCCATTGCTTGGCACGTGTGATAGTTCTCTTTTCGCCTCGCACTGAGAACTTTCTTGGCTGTCTGGTTAACCACCATAGCCGACATGATTGCGGAGAAATCGGCCACCATCATCCCAGTGTACGACGTGAATTCCACATGATCTTCTCGAAGAGGGCTCCCATCTCGGAGGTATACGCCTCGATCGGAGTACAACCGTGTGCTTCCTCGTCTAGGACTACGACGTTCCCAATCGAACGCAGCGGTCACGATCTGTCTGAAGTTCTCCCGTGCCTTGTGAAGGCCACCGTAACCATCGCCGCATCCAGGCGACAGCGTCATCTTGGAGAACCACGTGTTGTCTCGCAGTACGAACTTCTGCAGCTTCGGAGCCAACGAGTAATACCCGAATGTGTCCGTTATCTCAGCTGTCATTGGTCCTAGCTCAAGAGTGCATCGAATGGCTCTAGTCTCCACTGCACGGCGTCCAACTCTTTGCTCGTACGCTCTCCACTCTTGCTTAATGACTCTCTCCGCGTAGAGAATACTCGTAAGCAGCTGGAACGTCCTTCCTTGCCTATCACTATAGGCCACTTGGATCGGAATCTTGACATCGAGCCCAGGTTTCCCTCTGGGCAGTATCTTGTGGCCAGCTCTCGCTGCAATGTCCTCCAACCCGGCCAGAAACTCTTTGTTGCCCAATTTCAAGCCCCATATTTCACTCAGGACAAACTTCCAAGCTTCATTATCCACATGAGCCACGACAGCCACAAGCGCCAGAGCTTCTCGGATTTCCTGTAGGTTGTAGAGGAACTCGCTATCACTGTAGCTCGCGTACTTTGGGCTCAGCTTGTAAGACAACGTGACCTCGAGCACGCGCTTCTCAGCCTCCCAGACTTCCTATTCCTTTGCGACTTGCTTGCATTTGATGCGACGATCCAGGATTTCCAGCCAAGGACCAGGAAATCCCAGCGTTGCGCTAAACGAGCTTTAGCTTGCGCCATCTGCGCAACTTGAGCTCGACCTCGCAACTTCGGAAATGACACAGGATTTGGCGCCATTTTAAAACTCTATTTTGACCAATAATATTTAGGTAATATTGAACGAGCCAATCGTGACGAGGATCCAAGTTGAAGCCTTATGTTGTCGGATAAGCAGTTTTTGAGCGATCCTAAAATTATTAATAGGCAAAAATGAATTACTTCGAAGCACACATTCACATATGTAGCTCTAGCTAACAACGCTGAAAGTAAGGAAGTCAAGGCACTGCGTGTGCTTCAACCCGCCCATGCCCCCAGCTTTGGAGGAGAAAACGCAACAAACACGGCTTCACGTTAATTCTGCGTTAAGGTCAGTTATTATTTTCTAGGGAAAATCGATCACGAGCCCTTTTGGCCTTGACGTCGCGCTCTGCCAGGCTCTTGCACATCATCGCGAAACTAACAGCCGCACGAATTTGCATCTATCGCTCCGTCTCAAACACACTTCCAGGTATCTCGTGGTACCGACATCTGCGTTCCTTTCCGCTTGCAGAGCAGCTATCATCCTCCGAGCTCTTTTGCGTCTCTGGCGCCGAGCGTTCTCCTCTATACGCGCCCGAAGCTGAGCTTTTGGCTCCTTTTAAGCGGGAGTCGCTGTATGACGCGGCCAACTGGACCTGTTATCTCCTCGAGATCCTCGGAACAGTCCTTTTCAGCATTGTATAGTAATTTCGAGGCAGAAGCATCGTGTTTGGGTTGATTTGGAGTGGATGCACTACGACGCTTGCCCAAAAGAGAAGGAGAGCTTACAGCATTGCAACGGCTCGTCCTGAGACAGCGGGTTGGCCTTGGTGACTTACGAGACGCTCCTCTGTCATTAGATGTGCATTGCTTTTGGTCGGTTGCACAGTCACCAATGGGGGTGTTCATCATATGTAGATATGTTAAGTAACTAGTGTCGGGGATAGAAGATTTGAGAATGACAGGCGACGAGGAGCTAGGAAAGTAACACGGAAGAAAAGTCTTGTAATAAAATGCAAATCAACACACATCCACACACGCATAGCAAGCTATCCGCACACGTTGCTCTAGCAATAAAAACCATAATGACGCATGACAGCAACGGTAAGATTATGAAATACAAAAAATAGGATTATAGACGTATTAGCTCGGACAGATATAACAGTACACGGGTTACGCATTGTGATAGCAACAAGGCGCCAAAAGAGTTCAGCGGTTGTGAGACGAGGTAAGAGTTGTTTTCGTGAACATTGGGTAATTGCAAGAAAACCTCACAATTTTCTTGATATCTTAATAAAATACCCCCCCCCCCCCCAAGTATAATAGATAGTGGTTTCGTCGCCACTTGCAGTATTACACCCCCAACCGATGCAACTTGAAGGAGGCCAGCAGATACTGCAGCTGCGAAGCGGGCGCGGGAGATGAGACGAGAAGCAGGATAATGGGATAAAATCATGGATAAGGTTTGAAATAGATCAATGCTTATTTCACAAGTTTACCTAAACTGTCAAGCGGATGCAGGGCAGGATCAAGCAGCAACAAGAGGCTAGAGGTCCAAGGAAGAGGAGCGGATCCGGATCCAAAAGGTAAGGCGATCTGGATCCAGGTTGACGGTAATCTGGATCTCGGATCCCGACATGGCGATCGAGGACGATCTCAAGATCTACGATAGGATGATGGCGAACCTACGTTGAAGAAGGTATCCAGTCATGGGCAGAAGTGCAAAGGACACAAAGGCGGTGACAGGTGGACGTCTGGCAGTTGTGAGGATAGTGACTAAGGATGGGACCATACTTAACCATAAATCAGACCCGAATTCGCATTGGAAACAACAAGTGCTTCACGCCCCGCGAAGAAGAGGAGCTACATAAGCCGCGCATCGTGTTAGCAATTTAAGGATAAATGTCCTAGTGTTGGTAATTAATATCTGGTAAAACACATACCGGATCTAGTCATCTAGTGATCTACCCTCAAGTGCAGATCCCAGATCAACCGGAGTTTATTTCTTGGTCGGGGGATCCTTCGATTCTCAACTACCTCAAGATCCCGCTATAGGAAGCGGCAAGCACGTGTAAAGAAGGACCGTAAAGTCCCCCCCCATTAAGGCAACCCCACGGTCGGATCCAGATCCAGGCTCCCAATTGAACATGCGTCCTTGATGTTGTTCACAGAGTCTAAAACGCGTCGTTCCTCCATCCAAAATAGTCTATTGGAGTAGGCCAACGCCGTAAGCCTCTCTAGTGTCAGTGGATATTCGTAAGTATAATATCTTGTCGGGATCGAATTCTTGACAGTGCTACATACGCACGGGAGGTGCTTGGAACGGATTCAGAATTAATTACAGCTTTAGGGCATGGGAGACCTTGCATTTGAAGCACTGTCATCGCATAGACCAGGCGTAAGGGAGCGCCTTCTACAAAACACTCAAATCGCTCGATCTTTTAGTCCAGATTATCCTCCTCGGTATAATTGGAATTATATTTAAAACGGCGGTCTGAAACGAGGGGCTATAGTACCGATCTGTAATTTGCACAAATATAATTGGCAAATCGGAATTATTTGGAAAAATCAAATCGTTGATGATTGCGCTGGTACTATTATCTGACCTGCCGATTGCTCTAGATTGAATGTCAAAGTGACTGGGGCTCCTACAGCAAGAGTAACAGACGTTCCAACGTATCTCTGTTCAAATTAATTTCTTCGACCTCACTTAAAAGGGAATCAATGGTTTCCTTCCTACTTGCCGCTGTTTGGCAAGACGATTTAGTTGTACGGCATGCTTAGAGCGAATATGAAATTTTGGGGATGAACTTTCTCCTAATTACGTCTTTGTTCTTATTAGCGATGTACTTTACTGATGCGGCCCATTCAGGCATATGACTGTCAGGAAAGTGCCTCGTGTTAAATAATGACACATCGTGCTGCGTAGGATGCCTTTGGCGCAATCGTCTTAACGTTTCAAACCGTTCGGGGTCACCTTTTCCTCTATATTAATGTGTCAATTGGCAGACGTAAGCAATATACACCGATATATCACGCCCCATTCGCTGAATTGTGTTTAATGGTGTTGAAAGAGAGTACAAAACAACAGGGTCTAGTTGAGCAACCACCAGTAATTATTATGTCTCTTCCACCAAATAATAGATGGACACACTTAGGCCAGCTTTCCCTTAACCCTTTCGTTATTCCCATACAATTCTATTTTAAGCTCCTACATACTGAACTCGAGTCAAAGCTTGGATTTTTTGCGGCCTGGACCAATAGCCGTTGGTTTATGAACGAGCTTTTGGGGATTCTTCTCTTTTGATTTTGATCTAGGTACATCCTGCAATGTTGGGGATACTGTGCGCTAGCGCTTTGAAGCAGGATCGACATATTTCGTCTTCACTACTCTCCGTTTTCGTGGATCCGTGAATGTGACGTTCGAGGCATGATTCGATGCCAAGGGAAGTGTAGGCCGAATGCTATTGATAGTCACGGAATGATGCATGTCCAAAAGCAAGCTGGGACCGACCGATGCAATTTCGTAGCACTTCTTGCTGCAGTAGCAGCATTCTCTTAAGTCTACCATGCGCTTGCCGCCAGTGTCGCGGAGGTCAAGCTGAATGCATACATCATGAGAGCAGAAATGATGTATAAACGTCCCGCAACTTGAGCACGATTGCTCTGGTGAACACGCATCCTTGCAGACAGTGCATGCCGTCGCTGCTGGGCCCGTTGTTGTGATTTGGCTCAAACTTGGTGTTCGAGGTGGAGATTTTGGTTGAAACTCTTGCAAAAGACCCACGAATGAGCTACTTCTGCCAACCACTGCTACCGAGCTCACATCACCACCTCTTGGAGCCGTAGCGCCTAGCCCCAATCCAGCCGCCTCTATGTCTGCGCAGTCACTAGCGCCTCCTTCGGTACCAACATAGTCGGTAATCACCATCGGATCAGGGCTGCGTTGAGGAGTGCCGGCTGCCTTCGGCTTCGATCTCTACAGGGCAATATTGCAAAACTAACAACTTGGCGCAGCGGGAGTGCTGGGGCGTTCTGGACGGCACGGTTGTGCTAGATCCCAGCGCTACGGATGCAGAGAGGCGGATCTTTGCGGAGAAGAATGCGATCGCACGAGATGCGTTGCTTCGTGGTATGTTTATCAAGGATGCGACGAAGAATTGCATGCTGACGAGAGCACGGAGATGTGAGTGGCATTGGAACAGGAGACGACCAAGCGTGAGCCCTCGAATGCGCTGTACGTGCGCAAGAGGCTGTGTGGATACACTTTCACCCAGGGTATGGACATGGATAAGTACCTCGATAAAATGGAGGCCATGCGGAGCCAGCTGCAAAAATGAACGACGAAGTCTCGGACAATGACATGGTGAAACTGTTATTCAAGGAGTTGGTTTCGAGTACCGCGGACTCGTGAGGATGTTCGACAGAGATGTGCGCGACGGTAACATGCCGACACTGTCTGGGGTGTCAATACTGTGGTGTAGTGATTACTCCATAATTGTCACCAGTCAAAGACTTGACCACGAACAAGTTGCTCAAGCTTCGAACGCTCGGTCGCATGATGTACAGTGACCTTAAGGTGCAAGAAACTCGACCATACCACTACCGAGTCTTCGTTGGGTCCAATTACGGTCGAAACGTCACTCAACCGAGGCTGTCCATATTATTAATAATGGGACTGGCCGGATTCGCATTCAGCGGTCAAAAACTGTCCAGCCACGGTACGAAGACTTGGTGGCGATTCGTGGAAGTCTCCACGACCTTTTGAGTGCTCGGTTACGGCATGGGAGGGGACGTTGACGGTTGAAGAGGCACATGCGACAGTAAGAGCGTCGCTTGGCGTGCAAGAAGATCCATAACGGACCGTAGTTCACTTGATATTAGTATACATGATTAGGATTGCATATTAGTACATGACCCGAAAGGGCAACACAAATACAGAACAGAATTTCTACTCAAGCACACAGAGCGAGGTCCGGCTTCAAGGTAAGCGTCTGGCCAAGCTTGCGTGAGTGTGTTATGCCTGTCGGTGGACTCGAAGCTTACTAGCGAGGGTTCATCCGGCAAGACCAAGAGACTGTGTGTGTATTGGCCGATTAGTATATCGGAAGGTTTCGTGACGGCTATATCTTGCCTATGTTGGGAGTGCTTGTATTGCCTCCTATGTTTTCTTCCTACTGAGTGTTGAACACTCGGTGCCCTCGTAAAAGGCTTACCCGTGCCTGGTACCCTTCCGATGTTGGGACCACGAGGATTCATAACATCTGCTAGCTTTGCTCGTGCTAGTAGCGTGTCCTTATTTTTCACTGGTTGGCCTATATAAGTAGTTTGCAAGATCCAGTCTGTCCCGGTGCAGGGCAGAATTGAGGTCTTCAGGTCCGCCCGAACGATCGTTAGCTACCCTAGCTGACGTATTGTTGTGGGAGCATCCTAACTATACTAGTAGCTAGAGTTCACGTGGAATTTACTACACCACAACTGGTGCCGCGACCCGGGAACAGAGTGTGACCATTATGTACTGTTTGTTTGGCCTCCCAGTTTACGAGCAACCAAGAGAAGAAGCACAAGAAACAAGAAACAACAAGATAAATGTCGTAACGACCATCCGCGGTACCAGCTACTTCTGCCAAGTCTGGTGGAGCGCGCAACGAGGGTTCGAATCCGGATGGGGCGGCTGCACGCCTTGCGGCCGTCTCCGAGCTTTTGGTGAGCTTCGAGGACGATGAGCACGGTGGATCTGACGCCCATGACGACTATGATGATTACGAGGATAAGATGCCGGCTCCAGAGCCAGGTGCGACGACTCCAGAGACAGCCACGTTATCGTCGGGGCTGAGCGGGGCGACGAAGTCGCTATCGAGGCTCGCCGCTGAGCTGAACGACGTTGCTGGTCCAGACCCGGACTATGACAACTTTGACGATGGGACCGAGGATTATAAACCCTCGGTGGCGAGTGCAAAGCGTTCGACATTGCTGAATGCACCTCGCTCACCTATCAACGATGATACACCAGCTACCAAGCGCGTTTTCGACCGCGTGCAAGCGCTGATGGGCAATGATGAGTGGATGCAGCTGTTTAAGCCCATCCCCAAGAAACAGGCCGACTGACCGGCTCTCGCTAATGAGCTGTAGTACCCTGTCAACTCGGTATCGACGAGCCAAGTCGCGGAGGACTCGGTCTAGCAACTACTTGCGTTGGGGTATGAGAATGAGGCGTACCCGTCAACGATGTCGCTCCAATACTGGAGCCCGCATGAGGCTGGAGCTGCTCTCCAGAAGTGGAAGAAGAAGCTTCGGAAGGCCTTTGGGGCGATCGGAATCAACTCGGGGAAACAGCCAGTAAGTCGACCGACCGTTCAAGATGAAGATCCGCCCAAGATTCCGCTTTCACAAATACCAAAAGGGCTTGAACGGACCCCACCGACCAAACAAGGAACTGACCGAGGTGGTTTTGGCTCTGCCAAGACTTCATCGTACTTTCAAAACTCGCACATGGTGACACCACGATCGGAGAGCCGTACACGACGTATGAACACCGATAACGAGGCTTCGCGTGGTCGTCGTGGCGGTGCACGAGCTTCCGTAAGTGGTGCTGGACAACGTCGGACCACCACCGACGATCCGTCTAGTGATGATGATGACTTATTGGTCCTTGGATACGAAGACGAAGCCCCCAGGCGGAGTTGACTCGTTAAATGCGAGAGATTGCTGCGCTGAACGACTCGGACCCCACACCGAGGATTGAAATGGCCTCGCACCGACCGTTGGACCGTATCAAGCCGTTCTCGGGCTCACGTAACAAGAGTGAGAACTCTATGCAATGGCTCCGAACGTTCGTCTACGAGATGACCGGTACGCATACAAGTGGTGCGTCCCGTTCGAGTTGAGCCTTCGGGACGGAGCCATTCATTGGTTCCGTCAACTTCCGAAGAAAACGAAACGCAAGTGGAAGCTGCTGAGCAATGCGTTCATTCGCTATTACTGCTCGCAGTTTACTCAGACTGCGCTGTCCCGTTACTACTCGGCGAAGCGCGAACGTAATGAACACCTTTGCGAGTATCTAAATCGACTGAATGGCTACGCTCGAAAAGTTCGCCTGCAGTTCGAGAAGGTAGGGCGTGATGCGAAGGAGCACGTTCAACAGTTCTTGGTGACATGTGGTGATGATCACATGGCGGAGAGTCTCTATCATTCCCGTGTTAATGATATTCATGAGCTCGAAGAGATCATTGAAGACGTTCTCAAGGGTAAAGAGCGCATGGCGAAGCGTGACGGGGTGTCACGTCCCACCAGGAACCGTGATTCGCGCCGTGATGAACCCCATGACCGACATGGTCAGCGAGACAGACGCGAGTCAGACCGTCGCCGTGACGACTATCGCAATACACCGAATGTGGACGACCTATTAGCTGAATTGGAGGGTCGCGATGCTGTTCCAGGTGGTACCGAGCGTTCGGAAGGTGAATGAGACACGTACGACGATGCCCCAGACGAGTACAATGACTAATATTCCGACCATGGTGATAACAATGGTTCAACAGCTGATAGAGACCGACACCTTGCTGCGGTTAACGCAGATGAGCAGCAGCTGAAGGCACGTACGCCCGTTCAGATAACCGCCAACAGCGTGGGAACTTTGCGGATCGCGACCGAAGCTTCAATCAAGACCGTCTAGGTGGCGACCGAGGGTTCAATCAAGACTTTAGTGGTCGTTGTGACTTCAACCGCGACAATCGACGTCCACATTACGGGTCATGTGCCGTGTGTGGCGGAATGAACCACTCGGCTCACTACTGCAATAAACGGTGCAAGTTTCGCAAGCCGGAAATACTTGTTCGCTTGGTTGCGGCGTCTGACGCATGACAGACAATTTAAGAAAAATGCTGCGGTGACGTACAATTGTCCGAGGGGCGACTTAAACACCTTAATGTTGCACGATAACTCAAAGAACTTCCAGTACCAAGCTATCCAGCCAAAAAAACACTCCACTGCGATTCGGGCTTTGCTTAGATTCGTGTTGAAGCGCTGTCGAGCCGGTGTAATCGCCGCACACGCAAAAGGTGTTATTAGCCAGCTCCTGAGCGGATAACCTTGATCCCCATAGAGCACGTAACCTGGATACCGCGTCATTCTCTGCTCCATATCACTTTTCTGCAACATGTACGAGTCGTGTCGGCGCCCCTCAAACGGACCCACAAGAGATACAATCAATCCATTTGCTAAAGTGATGCTCTGGAACTTCAAACAGTGAACTTTTTGTGCCCACTATAGGCTTGCTCTTGGTGCCATGTTGGCCGACATATGGGATGAATAGTTCCATCAATGAACCCGATGTTCGATAGATGACCCACCTTTTCAAAGACTGCATCGGCAGAGCGACCATGATACCGGTCAATAATTCGCGTGTCAAATTCCATTTTCTTCTGAACCTTGTTGAAGACCAGATTCACCGTAACATTGATCGCGGATGATAGCACGCACTCTTTGCGTCCAAATTCTTCTTCGAGATCCTTTAATCGGTTCGGACAGGCGAGTCGACGTAGTAGGAGGCACAAAGCTTCTTTGCGTGGCACAGGACAGCCTTGGGCCGTGTAGATATACGGGGGTAGGTCCAGAGCTTCATCAAGAAGCTCAATTTCGTCTGGTAGAAAGCGAAAACGGCGCCTGCAGGTGCTAGCGCCAATTGAGTCCAGGGAGAAGCGTCCTGCCATGAGAGGTGGGTTGTCCTGAAGCCACTTCAGGGCGAGGTAGCGCAGCAGATGCCAGGTGGCGTCCACAAGCGGATACCCCATCGCCAACATGGCTGCCACCATGAACTTCAGCTCACTTGGCGTTGCAGTAATTTGCATCTTTTTTTACCTCTGTATTTTATTGAACCCGCGGTTGGACCGCGCCCAGATGTTCCTGTGCGATATTCCTGTTAGCTAAAGTTCAGATTCTGCCTCTGGAATATTTTTTTTGGAACATAGGATATGTTCAAAGGTCTCCGAGTTAGTCCAAAAACTAAAGTTCTCTAATAGCTCTTTCACAGCACTGCTGTGGCTCTGTGTATGGCACTGGCGAAAAAACCGTGACGCCAGCTACTGCGCAGTGCAGTGGATGATGCCTAAAGCGGCCACTACCCACAGCCATGGTGCCGGTATCTCTGTTTTACAGGTTCACATGTAGGATGAACAAATGCGGCTTTTAGAGTCAAGACTTCAGTGCCATATAAATCAATCAGAGCACTGAAAGCAGTTTTCGTAGCCCTCAGAGGCGTTCTTAACAGAGGTAGAATTGTAGAATATTCTACGAGGGCCAAAAAGTGCAAGAGACGAGATCATTCTATAATACTACAATTCTAACCGCTGTTGATAATGAACGTCACGGTTCACACTTTTTTCTTCTGCGCAATAATCACAACAAAACGGCTTAAGATGAACAAGGGCACCGCCATCCATAACAGTGACCTGAGAGAAGGAGGCTCTGCAATCGATGAGACTTGGGGGTGGATCTCAGTATATGACAGCAGCAGTGACTTTGACGACAACGGTTTCAGCAGCTACTCCGACGACGACCTCTTCAGTGACGGGGAGAGTGAGCCAAGATCCATGCTGCTTTAGTGAATTTCACTGCAAATTTTTGTCTGGCTTTTACTTCTACCGTTCACCTCGTTCCCCTGCGCGTGGCTATTACGCAATCGTTCTCGAATTTGTAGTACCGATCTACAGTTAAACAGTGAAGATTTGATTTGATTCACTGATTCATAACCCCTAATTCCAGTAGGAAAGCCTATTATAAGTTTTAAAAAGGCTTCTCTTCTGGTATTGCAAAATTCCAATACCGGTACCTGCAATCATTTTTCTGGAGAGCCCAATGTATAGGCCACTACAGCGTCTCGGTAATCGTGTGCGTGGGCGGCGATGGAGCAGCAGCGCCAAGCCCTCGTCCTCCAGTAGCACTGGCGATGCTGCTAAGCAGACAATGGGCGCGTCGATCCGCTCTGCAACGCCCGGAACTGTGCGTGTGACCAAAGGCTACGGCGCCGACAAACATGAGGCTGAGCTGGACTCGACGCTTGCGCGTATCATCGGCTCGGACTGGGGCGACCGCTCGCACCAGCCTGTATCTCTGCCTATGCGCATCTACTGGGTCGTATTCGTTGTCGTCCTGGGCAACGGATTGTACACGTACTTTGCCGGCAAGGACGAGTCGTACCTGGTGGAGAAGCTCAAGAAGAAGGCGGACGAGAAACTGGGCGTCGAAGAAGAGGAGAACGAGTTCGAGCAAGTGGCTGAGGGACAGCAGACGAGTTTTATCGATGCGGACAAAGTGGAGCAGAAGCAGGAGACTGCGACTAGTGCACCCACGACGTCTATGCTGAGTTCGGGCGTTGTGTCATCTCCTGGGATGCCGTTCATTGCACCGGGCATGTCTTTACATGCGAGTGCACGTCACCCCAAGTCCAAGGCGGAGCTAGAGCAACAACTTGCACAGTTGCGAGAGCAGCAGAAACGACTGGAGAAACAGATTCGTACTGGTGAGGGTCGCTAAGGAGGAGCTGGAACACCAAGTGCGCATGAATGACATTCAGAAGGAACAGGTCAAGCGCATGATCAAACGCTTGTAAGTAGACGAGGATAGAAATCAGCGACCGATGGAATAGACGCATGTTTTAGCAACCGAGGAGATGTCTACTGCCGTCTATAGTTCGTGACAGCAATGGAGACTGCTCCACCGGCTGCAATACTGACGACTTCCTGGTTCATGGTCGTGAAGAAATCGACCTTTTCCAACGAAGCACGGTTATTAGTGTCGCCATGGCCTGTAAAAAGAGTCTTAGCATCGTCAAATACTTGGCGAGAGTGCACTGTCAAACTCACCAAGGTTGCCATGTTCTCCCCAGCCACATGTGTACAGATCCCCGCTAGTCGTCACCACCATTACATGTTCGCTACCGCACGCAATCTGAAGGACCGTATAAGGAAATGGCACTACTTTGGGCTCATTGGCGTTATCAAAGCCTCCTAGACCCAACTGTCCATGGCTGCCTTTACCCCAAGTCACGAGCTCTCCAGCGTCTGTGAGGCACAGTACGAAGTGCCATCCGCAACTAACCTGAACGGCGCGGAGACTTTGGCTGTTATCACTTGGGTTTACCACTCGAACGGGCAGTGCGTTCACCTGCTTCCGCCGCTCACTTGGGATGTCTGAGGCCACCAATTCTGAAATCTGTACCCCCAATTGTCCGTGTCGGTTGTTTCCGCACGTAAACACGTCGCCATCGGAAGAGCGGAAAACCGAGTGCTCCCATCCGCAATACACATTGGTAACAGCTGTACCCTGCAAGGCCTCAACACGCTTTGGAACTTCAGTATTCAAGGTGTCGGCTCCCAGTCCTAGTTGGCCATGTCGTCCAGTTCCCCACGAGAAAACGTCACCTTCAGCAGTGGCGAGAAGAGAGTGTTTCCAGCCACATGCAATATTAGCAACCTGCAAGCGTGAAGGTAGGTGCACAATCAGCGCAGACATTTCGGCTTCGTCAAGTGTAGTGCTTTGGTCGCGACCTAACTGGTGATAATCATTTGAACCACAGGAGAAGACACGATCCTCTTGACTGCCATCGCATTGCGATGATATGACTGCCAACGTACTCCACCACCCACACGCTACTAGTTTCGTTATCTGTCGTTACAATATTCAAACAATTAGTGCCAATTGCGTGATCAGTTGAAGTCACTTGCATGAAAGAGAACTTTGGGCTACTTACGCTTCCGCCAGAAACACAAACTACAGCTTCACTAGGAGCGCTTATTGATTTTTGCTCAAGCTTTGGCATGGCGTTTCCAAGCTGACCACGATCAGCTGAGCCCCAGAGGAAAAGCCGCCCGTCGCTGTTGATGCCTGCCATACCAAGAAGCTGTCAGTTGACCGGATGATCTTGCCATTATCTCATTACTACAAAACTAACCTGCACTGTGGCAACCGCCAGATATGACGGTCTCTAATTGTACCTGCGATATCAACGCACAACATTTGCAACGTTAAGTTCTACGTAATTGCTGGGCGTTCAAGTGCTCTTACCTGGTCATTCTTCCAAAGTTGAGGAAGAACGTAATCATCCTCCGTCCCTAATCCGAGCTGCCCAGTCCCTCCTGCATATTTCAGGTTAGATCGTCGTGTAGTGGCAAGTTGACGCAGCAGTGATGGCGTACCTGACCCCCACACGTACAAGCGCTTCTCCATCGATATACAAGTAGCTTCTTTCGACTAATGACCAATCAGAGACGCCTCAAAGTGAACGGATCTGTAGACGAACACCATCCAGCGGCTAAAGTTTCTCATTCGTTTATAAAGTTCATTTTGATCTGGATACTTGGCTACGTTCTTCTCAATTTTGCAGAGTGCTTGACGTCTACCGTCAATTGAGTGCCTCACTTACGGTGGTGGAGCCGACGGGCCTCGTTGACCATAAGCCCGTAGAAGTGCTTGTAGTCCATGCAGGCCAGCAAGTGGTCGACGAACCAGGCGTAGCTGTGCTCCTCGAAGAGCGCCGTGTATTGACCGTCGTGAATCTCCCTACATTCTTTGAAAAACTCCTCAATTGTCGCCCCCTCAGATTCCACAAACTCTGCACCCGATAGCACAAACAGTTCAATAAGCAATTGCAGCGTTATGACAATTGCCAAGCCCTTCGAAGTAGCCCTCTTACCTGATAGTTCCTCCTCGAATAACTTCAGATACTGGTCGTGCAGCTCCTTGTATCTACCAAAACCAAAACCAATCCACCCTCATCAGCTTTGCCACCCACACACACAATACTTCAATCACATGCAGCCACGTCTTACTCGTGCTTATGCTCAACGTCTCCATCTTTCGCCTCTGTCGCGTCAATGAACGCATCGGCGTGGTTTCTGAATCAGATGCATTTTTGCCACGTCACATTCATTTCCTCCATCACATGGCCATCCGGACAGCACCCACCTGGCGAAGTTGTCGAACACGCGCTCAAACTTGGGTGAGGAGCAGAACTCCGCTGCGCGCGTGATAATAGTCATGCTTCTGCGTTGCCTTCTACAGGGGTTGGTAGCGCTCAGTGATACTGCAGTTTCTAATTGCAACTTGCAAATGCTGATCATAACTGCAACCTTTCGCGAGGGATGGCTACATTTCTTGTGGCTGCTGTCACAGAATCGTCAACCCGTACAGCACAGCAGCCGAACAAGGTCAACAATCATTTTCAGCCAATCCGAAAATGTCGCGCCACGAGAATCGGGATGACTGGTGGCGGAGGCTCGTGTGGACCACAAAAGAAGAGCCATTTCCCTTCAACTGCGCTCCGAAGGCGCACAAAGCGATTTAACGTGCTATGATTGGATAATAGTAAACCTCAAGTTAAATATTACATCGATTAACCAATCAACATTCTCGAAGACATCAGAAATTGAGCCATCATTCTCTTGCCACTTCGACACTAGGGAAATTTTGCGCCGCGCTCCACCAATGATGCCAGTCTCTTTCTCTCTCTTTCAATAAAAAAAGAAAAAAAAAGGTTACCCCCTCCGCACGACAGGTATGTTGCTTGCCCATGGCAACACTTACACGACACCGTGGGCCGTGCAATGCAAGTTGGACTACTAGCATCCCCGGCCACGTTGCATGCATTGCCGGCCGGCCACTATAGCACGCGCAATCGCTGACTGTGTCTTCGTTTTACAGCAGCAATGGCCAACTCCGCGACTTCCCCGACCAACAGCCCGGCCCCTGCCGCCAGCGCCGCTCCGGCCGCAGCCACGTCGACAGCCTCGACCTCTGCGGCCTCGTCGGCCACGGGTGCTGCGCAGCCGTTCCACACGGCGTCGCTGTACGTGGGGGACATCCACCCGGACGTGACGGAGGCGTTGCTGTTCGAGATCTTCAACGCTGTCGGTCCGGTGGCCAGCATTCGCGTGTGCCGCGATGCTGTGACTCGCCGCTCGCTTGGCTACGCGTACGTGAACTTCCACAACGTGGCCGACGCTGAGCGCGCTCTGGACACGATGAACTTCACGAGCATCAAGGGCGTTCCGTGCCGCATCATGTGGTCCCAGCGCGACCCATCACTGCGTAAGTCTGGCGTGGGCAACATCTTCGTTAAGAACCTGGACACGTCCATCGACAACAAGGCGCTGTACGACACGTTCTCGCTCTTTGGCAACATTCTCAGCTGCAAGGTGGCTATTGACCACACGACGGGTAACAGCAAGGGCTACGGCTACGTCCACTACGAGACGGCCGAGGCGGCCACTGAGGCCATTGCCAAGATTAACGGCATGCTCATTGCTGGCACTGAGGTCTTTGTGGGCCACTTCCAGAAGCGTCAGGACCGCCCGGACGCCGACGACTGGACCAACTGCTACGTTAAGAACATCCCTACTCAGTGGACGGACGCGGACCTGCTCAAGGAGTTCGAGCCCTTTGGAAAGGTGCTCAGCGCTGTCGTCATGAAGGACAACGCCAACCCGGACCAGAACCGTGGCTTCGGCTTCGTTAACTACGAGGAGTCGGACGCCGCCCACAAGGCCGTGGAGGCTCTGAACGGCAAGTCGTACCCTGCTGGAGAAGGTTTGGAGACCGAGATGTACGTCGGTAAGGCCCAGAAGCGCTCGGAGCGTGAGCGTGAGCTGCGTAACAAGTTCGAGCAGCTCAAGATGGAGCGAATTAACAAGTACCAGGGCGTCAACCTGTACGTCAAGAACCTGGACGACCAGCTGACGGACGACGAGCTGCGTGAGGCTTTCGCCGAGTGTGGCACTATTACGTCGTCGCGTGTGATGCGTGACCCCAACGGAAACTCGCGTGGCTTCGGCTTCGTGTGCTTCTCGACCCCCGAGGAGGCCAACAAGGCTGTGGCCGAGATGAACGGCAAGCTGATCTCTGGCAAGCCCGTGTACGTGGCTCTGGCTCAGCGCAAGGAGGTGCGTCGTGCTCAGCTTGAGGCCCAGCACGCCCAGCAGCGCGCTGGTATGGTAGTGGGCCGCGGTATGCCCATGGGACAGCCTCCCATGTACGGCGCTGCCCCCATGTTCTACGGCCAGCCTGGCCAGCTCCCGCCTCAGGCTCGTCAGGGCTTCATGTACCCGCAGCAGATGATGCCGCGTGGTGTCCAGCGTGGCCCGATCCCGTACGGTGCTCGTGTGCCTGGCGCTCCGGCTCCGGGTGGCTACCCTATGCCTGGCTACGGCATGCCCATGCAGCAGCAGCGTGGCCAGCCGCGTCGTGGCCGCCAGGGCCCCGGTCCGCAGGGTCCTCAGGGCGCTCCAGCCAACCGCCGCAACTTCAAGTACACGGCCAACGCCCGCAACCACCCGGCCCGCGACGTGCCGCCCCAGGGCGTGATGCCGCCGGCTGCGCCCGTGCAGAACGCTGGCCCGGAGCCGCTGACGTCGGCCGCCCTGGCCGCCGCCTCGCCCGAGATCCAGAAGAACATGATCGGTGAGCGTCTGTACCCGCTGATCCACCGCCAGCAGCCTGAGCTGGCCGGCAAGATCACGGGTATGCTGCTGGAGATGGACAACGGTGAGCTGCTGCACCTGCTGGAGAGCCCGGAGGCCCTCGAGGCCAAGATCCAGGAGGCTATGGCCGTGCTAGAGGCCCACCAGAGCTAAGTTGTTGGCCAGTAGGCCTTCGACTTCGCGGACGTCTAGAGGTGTCGTGTGTTTGGCCATGCACGATTTCGGTTGAGGCGGCAGCGGGCTTCCCGTGGGAAGTAGTGAAGGAGAAGTTCGGGGAGCGGCGGCTCCTGCTTTTTGTGTCGTTGGGTGTTGGGTCGTCATTGCTTTGATGGGTTTGGTGGAAAGGAATACACAAAGAAAATATGCTCAAGATCACGGGGAAAGACACAATTGGTGGGGGTCGTAGCTAAACGAAAACATGAGAAGAGATGATCACACACGCCTCGGCCTGCCTGCCTCTTGCCTCCGCCTGCAGTCTGCAGATCATTTTTTATTTGTCGCTCGCGACGGCCTTAGATAGTTTTAGTTTTGCATTTTCGCTTTTTAAGCCTTTTTTCACATGCTCAAGTGTTTCCTCGCCTTCATGCGTCCTGGCATCAAGAAGAAAGAAACATCGGAACATGGATACTTCATGGGAGTAAAGTTGAAGTCGGACTTCAACTAATGGGTACGTGTTCAGCTCATGGCTACCTAACGACAACCACTGTCCGTCAAGTCTGTAGTTCAGCAAATTGCTGGCAGTGCAACTTTGCTTCAAGTGAGAAGTCAGCACATTTACGTTGTGACCCCGCAGCATCAACCGCATCAACGGTCTTGCTTCTGCCACCGTTTGAGGTTGGAAATACTGTGGCTAGACCGCCGCAAAAGTCTGCAAGCAAGCTCCACCGACTTCGTAGTGTTCCCCAAGCCTGATCGAAGCTTGATGCAGAATTTTCAGCGCTTTTATCGAGAAAACGTTGCATACCTGCTTCATTTACAGCAGCAGTTCGTAGCTCCTGATGCTGAGTCTCGATAGCAGCAAGCTTTGCATCGGAGTAAGTCTCGGTCATTCGTGGACGATACACGCGAATAACTTCCTTAAAATCCACAGAGTTCAAAAGCGCAACTTGGTGAGGTAGTACCGGCGGGAAAGCGCTCAGACTTGTCTTGGTGCTACCGTGTTCTTCCAGTTCTTCCGAGAGACTATGCAGCCCCTGCACAAGGTCAAGTATCCGATCAGCCGTACTCACGATAATTTGCTGTCGTTCCTCTGTATCCAGTTCATCAAACAACTCGGCAGACCAACTGCCCATTCCTCGTATAAACTCGACAATCGAGTGAGGTTTGACAGCGAACATCCCATCAGTTGAGCCGATCATTTCTCCCATGCTACTCTGGTCACGTAGAGCAGCTCGTTGGTACGCTGGCAAAGGTCCTTCCACTCCAACGTCACCGGTCACAGCAAGACGTAACATGGCTATCCGCTGTGGCTGCTGCGTCATCAAGCTCGCATAGCCTGCTTGAAGTCCAGCACGTGTTTTAATCGCAATCGACCCCACCACCAGCAGTAGCTTGAGATTAAGCCACCAAGACGGAGATGGCACTACAGAGGCATTTCTTCGAGCTAACAGGCGCTGGATAGACACCCTTGCGTTGTCAAACCAGCGCGTAACATCCGTTAACTTCCACCACGTCGTTTCTCCAACACGAGGACACGTAGCCACTGACGCTGCGCTGAGTTCTTCAGCGTTTCCTGTTGCCATTTGACGCTGGAGATATGCCAATAGACTCGTAAGATGCGAGTACCAATCGACATTATCAGCGAACAGAACGGAGTCGAAGAAACGCTGCATCAATGAGTCCATTGGAGGCCGTGCACTCGATACGCGGACAAATCCAGGAAGTGACTGCTGTTCTATTCTTTTCGCAAGGTCGAGAGCTACAGCACCGACCTCTGAGCTGGTCATTTCAGTGCAGCATCCAATGATTTTAAGCAGCCAACGCTTGTGTACCGCTTGAAGAAAAGTCGTCAATGTCTCGAACATTTTTTCGCACATACTACTTGAATCTCCTCCAGTCTCCAAAGGTAACACTAGTAAATGGAATGATTTAATCTTTCCAGTGCAATAAACTCGCACACGCACATCGAGGAACATGCGTGACTCATTTTCTCCTGGTCGTCGTCGGTCCACACTATGCAGACTTAGTGAGAACGCCCAGTTTTGTTGCAATATCCGACTAATTGCCTGAAGATTGGCTCCAATGACAACATGAGTCATTTGTGGCACGAACGTATTGTCACCGATTTTTGAGCTCATCTGTGTCTGACATATCGTCGCTGTTTGGTCAAAACTCAGCCCCACGGCCAAAAGCTCCACCACGCGATAGAAAAGTGCTACAGCTTTAACCACCACTTGAAACTCCGCTGTACCGTCAGAGTTCTGCTGGTCTAATGTATCGTGTTCATCCAGTGTGCTTTCAAACACCGCTAAGCTTTTTCCTACCCCTGAATTCACATCTTCCGCTCGGAATAATACGTCGCCCAAGGCCACCTCTACCACATCTCGATCTATTAGAAACGTCAACACTTGACCGTCATCCAACTCCACGGGAGATACACAAATATCTGCTGCTTCAACTGTAGTGCGAACCTCTGAAGTAACTGCAACAGGAACAGTAGACACCCCAGTTGGAGATATAGGAGCCGATATTGCTGCTCCATTGTCTATACTAATCGATTCGCTTGGCGTCACTATGGGCGGATTCGACGGTGCAGTCTTCAGTGTAGCCTGTTCGTTGCCCAATAATCTGTGTGGCTTCTCCTCCTTCTTCGGCAGCGCAGGAACGGCGTCAAAATATCGCTGTTTCTGCTCGGGAAGCAGATCCTGGTACTGGTTCCACCTAATTGGGTGCTGCTTCTTCAGGTGTGACTTGTAGTTGTCTGTGCGGAACGTAGGGCCTTCCCAATACTTAGGCTTTTGTGTCCGAGCGCGTTTCCGTGAAGGCGTCAGATCATCCTCACGTCCAAAGGCGGCGCAGAACATGCAGAGCACGGATGTGACATTGCGCGTGTCTGGACTGCGCTCCACCACCCGCACGCCATACAGATACTCATGAGCCTCGAGAAATGGCACGACGCGCTTGACCCGTTTCCTCTCAGGTTCGGATGACATGCTAGATCGGAAAGAAATTGCACAAGTCGACTTGATTAAAGTGAGCCACTTAATGACTACTTAATAAATTGAAGTAGTCATGAAGTGATTTCACTACCAGTCAATTAGTGAGCTCGTGCGGCCCAGACACGACGATGGCGAGTGCGATGCGAGCGAACGTGATGCGCGTGGCGGCGTGCCAGCTTCGGCGCCAGACGCCACAGGCGGTGGCTGCTTTGCGTGTGTCCTCCTTTCCCCAACCGGTTGCCCAGACGCAGCTACGTTCCATGAGCGTGTTCTCCAACATCAAGAATACAGTGTCGGGCAAGCTGGAGGAGCGCAACCAGCATAAGCAGGGTACGAGTGGACCGTGTATACAGATATGTGTTAAAATAGTGGCGACAGAGAGGTTGACGGCCCCTGCGTTGCTACTGTAGAGGAGGCGTACAAGCAGCAGATGATCGAGCTCTCGCAGAAGGACAAGTTCGACCTGAACGGCTTTTACGACCACCTGAAGGTGAGGACAATGTTGGAGGCTCTAATACTTGTTGATACTTGTCGGTATGTACAGATAATCATAATGGCTGCTGTGGTTTTCGCTGGTGTTTTGTAGAAAAACGCTGAGGCGAGCGGCGCGAGCGGTTGGCGATCTATGATCCCCGGTGTGTCATCCATGGTACAACAGTTTGCTGCTGGTTAACTTATCGTTAATTTGGTGCTGACGGCCATAATGTTGCTGGATGGCAGACTGCCGTGCAGCAGATGAAGACGTTCATGACCATCTTGGAGTCGATGGAGGTACGATGCTTTGGTACTGTGTTGAAATGCAGTTTATACTAACGTGACTGGCCTGTGTTTTTGTTACAGCCCGAGTACCGTGAGAACCCCCGCCTCATTAACGGCAAGATCAAGAGGAAGATCTCCGAGAAGGCTGGCCATGTACGTCTTGGTCTTGCTCTGCTGGTTTGTTTACAAATCTAACGCCGTTTCTAATGTATTACAGTCTCCGGAGGACATCAACAATCTGCTGCGCAACTACGAGCAGCTGTCTGCCCTCCACATTTGGCTGGTTAAGCGCGTTGAGCGCGGTCTCAGCATTCCCGAGACTATGGATGAGACGACGGAGCTGGTGCGTCAGGACCCCACGGGTTTTCCCGCCAGGAAGTTCAGGTACGCAGCTATAATCGCTCTTTTTGCTCTTATCTATTAACGATGTTTACTACGCAACAACAGGATGAAGCAGCGTCGCTACTAATCAGTGCAAGATGAAATCTTTCCACAACCTGAGAACGAAACTACGTCTTTTGGATCTTTGGGTAGTTTTACCATGCAATAGAACATTACGCCGGAACATTTTTACCGCAACGACAGAGGCTCAGAATTGGTTGGAAATCTTTTTATCAGCTTTAATACTGGGAGGGCAGCTTTACATGCAGCTGTCTGAACAGCCTAACTAATCTTATTGCAGCGGCCGGTGGGACGTAGACTTTCGCTATCCAAACACAATCATTATAATATTTGTAAGAGCATATCCACCGGTAGTGCAAATTGCAAAAGTGATACAGTACTGTAGTGCGAAGTGAATAGACTATAATGGGCACAAGATACATGTAGGACACTTTCGTGTGCAATAGTTCTGTGTCCCCAATGGCGGCGTCCAATGGGTGCCTTCCAAAACTTACATAAAACAGTTTAATACTGGGAATACCTTTAGGTATGGACAGCCCTCACCGGATTAATTCGGTACTTTTTGTGATCTCGCTCAACATTCGGCTTACATTTTGTTGTAAGCTGATTGTTGACCCAATGTTGAACAGTCTGGTTGACCATGGTTGCTCTTTCGCTCTAGTGACCAAGGATTCAGGTGAAACATTCGCACAACAACTGCTTTGTCCCGAAGGATTCCTCCGTCGTGGTTTTGACATGTAAGTTACAACGTCACTCCGCGTGAGAAAACAGAAAGCTGTACATGTAAACCGCTGTGAATGATGAATGTTGGTTACAACCGTCGCGTTTTTTCTGGCTTTGTACACAGTTTGTAGTAATAATAATAAAAAACATGTTTGTTAAAGTTGTATTTTTCAGAGTTTCTTGGTGCAGGGCGCGACTATTTTTGATAACGGAACCCATTAAAATTCTAATGGCGTTTCAGCGATGTTTTTTATTTCGCGTACCAGCTCGCATCACTTCAGGATATATGGGACGCCACGAGGCTGCGCCGCGGCTGGGATCACTGGTAAACAATGGGGGAATGCTACTTGAAGAAAAAAAACTGGTACATGTATTCCCAGCTAAGTCGAAGACGATCTAGTCACGCTTTGTTTAATACCCCCTTTTATCATCTCTTGATCGTATTATACGGGGTAAAATACATCTTCGACGTCCAAAACAATGATTAAAATTTTTCTCTGGTCTAGATTTTTGTTGTCCCTTTGGAACTGGTAAAATTTAATATTTGTATGGTAGGTAAAGTGAGGCATTTGTTAGTGGGACGGACCGCGCACGCACCTCACCCTTTACGTGGCAACCTTCGATTCCCTTGATGCACCTGATCCGTTCCCTCCGCCTGCTTCCTCCGGGCTCGATACCTCCGAGTTCCCTCCCTTCTTCCAATTTTTCTCACAAGTGTCCTTATGTCGTTTCGTTCTCTGTTTCATATCTACTTTGGCGCTTTGTTGCTGTCAACCTGGAACCCTGAGCGATGGATCCACGAGCTCTAGCCGCGATCACCATGTACTCAGAAGCGGATTATCTGGCGCTCCTACCGCTGATACATCTTCGTAGACGTCTTGTGGAGGAAATCAAGCGACGTGAACACGCTCGTATTGTCAGGATACGGCATTACCTCACAGTTCCGTGCCTTCCAAGGCCTGACGTAGCACCGTGGGTGTATATTTGGTACTTCGGTACAGGCGAGAATCTGATGAATGTCACCAGTCTGACCAGGTAAAGAAAACGAATTCATTTTTGAGTCTCTAAGGTGTTTTACCAAATCAGTTCATGCATTTCTTTTGTAATTGCATTAGGTCTTCGTTCCATACACTACTTGAACGTTTTGTACCTTTCTACGATATCCCACATTTCAGACCGAGATAGGTCCGCCCACGGAAGCTGCAAAACCATCATCAAGTGCTTAAACTTCTTCTAGCATTCTACGTGGACTCAATGCAGCACAAATCGTTGTATTTCTCGTTTGGTGTTCCGCATTCAACTTTAAGCCGTGCTCTGGCAAGTGCAGAGGAAGCGCTTCGACGCTGCCTCGTTCGGTTCCCTCCTGCTAGGATAGTGTGGTCTACTCTCGCTCGTCAGCGCTGTTTGGGGCGTTTAACAGCTGCTCGATCTCTACTGCTACCTTTCACGTGGGGGTTCCTAGATGGGAAAATATCGGGTATGTATTTACATGTTAACAATAAGAATCTGAGATTGTGCTAGGATCTCATTGCTATTATTAATAGTATCTATCTTAATGCTATTTCACATATTGTCGGGTATGCAGGTGCAAGAGCCTCCTCAACGCGATGTTGAAAACGCTTACTACAACGGCTGGCTTCACTCTGTGTATGTGACCGGAACTCGCTGTTTTTCTGCGGACGGCCTCGTAATGTGGTGCAAACATAATTGCCCTGGTAGTTGGAACGACTCGGACACGAGTCTTGATTTTTGTGAAAAGCTACTCGACAGAAGGCTAATTCCAGACTGCCGATACGGCGTAATTGCCGACAGCGCTTTTCCTTGCGGAGCAGAGATGGTGGGTCGGATTATGTCGCCTCTTAAGGAGGGCGACCTAGGAAGACTGGTACCCTCAGTTAGGGCGGCAGCTACTCTTAAGTCTTTCGGCCATTACATTCGTTCGACAGAGCGCTGAATGGGGGATGGGATCTATAGAAAAATTGTACAGACGCCTACTACATCCGTTGCCTTACGACAAGGAAAAACGTCAAGTCCGCCTCGACAATCTCTTCCGCCTAGCTAACTATCGAGTTCGGACCGTTCAAGTTAGCCAAATACGCACCACGTTCATATATGGTAGAGAAGACAACCGATAAAACCGAAAATGTAATGGTCAATTCGAGCCGCAGTTACCCACTACACTGTTCTTACTTTCTCTAGAGGTTAGTTAGTACTAGCATCATTTGTTCGTGCCGTTGTCTCGCTTCTTCGCGGTCAAGTGTTAGTCGTTCCTCGAAGCGTCGTTTGTTCTCATCTCGTTCTTGGTCGAGTCGTGCTTGTCTTAGGGCTTCTTCGCGTCGTTGTTCCTCGCGCAGCGCTTTGGTAGCTTCCTCAGCGGTGAGTCTCCGGCGCTCGGCAGCTTCTGCCTCCTGCTAACGAACTCCTCTCTTTCTGCTCTCTCTCTTCTCACCCTCGAGTCTTTCTTCTCTTTGAGATCTCCGACGGCGATCCTCATCTTCATCCCTGCGGTCGCTTTCCTTCTGAAGTAAGACGAGAATTTGCATCAACTGATCCCCCTTGGCTGATTGTTTCTTCTCGAATCGCTCGAAGACCCTCTCGATTTCGCCCAGCCTCTGCTTTGCTTTCGGCCGCTTTGTTTCATGTAAGGCGTGGAGTCAGAAGCACCATCCGTGTGTGTAGCGTCTGAAGTCGAGCGCTTGCCGTTGTCGTTGATCAGATGTTGAGTCATGACGGAGATGTTGTCGCGCAACACGCGGAGATCCTGACCTCCTAGCCTGTTGCTCGTGATGCTCAGGCATCGGTTGGCCTCGATTTCTCGTGCGTCGGTTGACGCTCGACTTGGATCACGCGTCAGGTTGGGACCACCAGGGGTTGCCGAGGTTGGGTGGATACCGCTACGAGCGGCTCGTGGTCGTCCTGCCCCTCGTGGCGTTCCTTGTTGAGTAGGAGATCTTGATCTCGTAGAATCGCGTGAGCTGGTACTCCCCGACTGACGCCTAGTGGATGTGTTATTACCAATCGTTTCTGTTAGAGGCTCCACGACTCCATCTCCAACCTCAGATGCGTCGTCGTTGGTGAGCTCGAACTCAGCAACCAAACGTACATCAATTAGTCCATGGCGTGTGGCCACTATACCCGTGGGTTGGCTGCTCACCTGGGTGTTCTGCGTAGGAGAAGCCACCTGCTGGGCGTATTGACTGATGTCATCTCCGTCTCGCTCAGTATCTGAGCCGCCTCCACCTTCTTCGGCAGACCCAGTAGCGACGACTAAAGACGTTTCTGCGTTGGCGTCGGTAGCATGAGTGGTGCCTTGTCGCGTCCGTCTAGTCTCGGCTGTACCAGGAGCAGCTTCCTCAACGTCCTCTTCAAACTCTTGGTCGTCCACCCCCCTATCCAAGCCGTCCTGAGAGGTGAGCACACCGCCTTCCGCCTCGATTTCTGCTGGATCGCCTTGGCCCAGATCACCGGCGTCAGACGAAGCGGGACCTCGCCACTACCCGTCGGCTTCGGCTTGGTATAGAGATTCTTGAGCTTGCGCCTGAGTGACTCGAAGTCACGCTCGGGGGAACCCCTTGTTCGACTTGCGTTGTACTGGATAGCGACCTGCTCACACATGTTTCTGCCCAGTGAAACGATGTTCTCCACGACTTGGCACAAGAGAAGCTGGTCCTGGACGATGTAGTTGTTGTATTCAACGCGTCTCCTTCTCTGTCCACATGGGAGCAACAGTAATGAGCAAAAAATATACACAAGCAGCGCTTACTATAAAATTGATCCTTACTCCTGCCATGATAACCCCAATGGTTTTTGAGTGCTTTCGCTTGTGTCACGACACAGCAAATTCCTGAATGAGGTGATAGAATTCATGAAAATGTAAAGAGCAGTAAAACAACCTCGGTTCAATCGATTTTATTAGGGGTTATGTGTAGGAAGGGGTAAAACCTTAGGACCATTCACAGTGTCTGCTTGACGCGTGTCAAATCAACACGCACGTTCCTGCTTGAAGTCCAGCAAGTGCTGGATGTCGCGGTGCTGACAGCCCGACCAGCCACACCGGCAGATGAAACACAAACGGTTGCCGTAGGAAACTGTGACCTCTTCACCGTAGTGGATGTACCGTAGTGATACAGCTACCACAGTAACGACACTGCCAGTTTGGAGCTCGTGAAATCTCGCCGAAGGATTGCAGGCATGGCTCATCATCCGGAGCTTACCGCCCATTCGTTGGGCGTCGATGCCCAAATGCTGTTTACCTTTAGCTCTAGTCTTGAGATGCATGCGAAAGCCCTCGTTGACAGGGCCGTTTCTACATGGAGGTCCAAAGATTGTAGGTGGCCTAGATACTGGCCCCACACCTCTCCGGCTGGTATGGTACTTGTAGCCACTAAACCTCGCATTCCTGTGCGCGAGCTCTGAGCGATTGCCAACGCTGGATGTTCTCGAAGAGAATTACCACATTTACCTCCAAAGCCACAGTTCTGATCGCAGCAGAATCGAAGCTCCTTGGAATTGAGGCACGTTGCCGCGTTGCATCGGGTTTCACAACCACAACCAGCTCCATCTCGTTTGCCTACACTGACCTTAGGAAACCTCCACTTACGTGGATTCCACTGTTTGACAATAAACTCCACATCTCTAGGCCAGTCTTCACGCGCCCACTCAGAGCCAATGGATAACGAGGACATCCAAGTGGTCTTCGCGACTGTTCTGGAGTCGCTAGCAGCGGCTGGACGTAGACTCGTGATGAGTTCGAGGGCGTCCGAGTCGTATTCGTCAGATTCAAAAGCTTCGGCGAACCATGTGGGTATCTCGCCTTCGGGCGTGCGAGGCGTCTTGATGCGCCACGATTCAGTGGGTCCTCTGATTGGACTTTGTGACCACTGCGAGAAATCCAACGCCTTCGTAGGACTGGCAGAAGACGCCTTTGTAGTACTAGAAGAGGACGCCTTCGTCGAAGCACACGACTCCGGACGGTTGGTACGAGGTGGAGACCAAATGGAAATGATAGAATCTTGAGATGCATCTAAGATCGACGCTTCAGGCTGCACCGAAGAGACTACAGCGACGACCGAGTCTTGAGACGAGAGGTCGGCCGACTTCTCGTAGAAGGATAGAGATTCTGCCTCCATGGTAGCAACCTCTATGATACGCGAATGACGAATGACCGGGCCTGAACGAAGCTGAAGAGGTGACAAGTTAGAGGGCGGGTTGAGCTTCGTTCGTTTGGAACTCTGCAGCGGACTGTCAGATCGTTCAGGCCGACGTTATGATCTTCAAGATCGCTGTGCAGAACGCTTCAATTGAGAAAAACAAAGATAATAGCGTTAAAACTTGCATGTACAGTAGATATGCCATAAAAAATTCATTACTCGATTCGCGTGGCTTGTTGTTTCGATCAACGAACGCAAGGTACTCAGCACGCGACTGCAGGAAACGCTGCCTAGAGCCTGGAGACCAATTGGAAACCTGAATTGCAAAGCAATGATCCTCTGTGAACATTCTTCTTCACGCTTGGTATAAACAGTAGTTAAGGAGTGTACCGGAGTAGGGCGCCAACGATCAGGCGAGCGGGGCTCTTCGTGGCGCTTCGTTGTGTCTCACACCAGCGCTGAAACCTTGACAGCACAGTAGTGCTTGCACTCCCCAAGCGGATTTAAAGTGGGGACCGCGCCATGGCTCCAGCCGGCTTGGCGCGAATATAATGGCTGGCGAGAATGGCTGTCGCCTTCCAATCCCTTGAAGATATCTAAACTTCAATGCGCACGGACTTGCTCGTTTGAGGTTCGGTTTGAACACATAATAAATCCAAGATACATTTTTGATTGGGTTGCTAAATCAGAGTGCGATTTAATCATGACCAAACTGGGTTTAATGCACTGTTTGGTCCGACCACTTTCTGGTCATATCACACAATTCGAGTTTAATCACCACATTTACTACGCCCTTTAATGTGCCCTAACCGTAGTGATTAAACTTTTTATGTGGGTTTTGGAAGGCACTCAATGGGTGCCTTCCATTAATAGTATAAACTTTTTAATCGCCAATATTTTATCCCCCTCTTAAATCTTCGCACTCATTAGATAAAAGATCGACATAAACGGTTATTAAAAATTCGCCAGCCGAAACTGTCATTAACGGTTTGCCGTGTCCGGCTTTATGTGCCGCAATTGGTGCACATACTTGGCTTCTATTATTGATACCCAAGTACAACTCTTTAATGATGTACGAGAGCTACACGTAGACTGGGATAGCTGCTGATTGGCAGCTAAGAGTCACGGTATTTAAGCGAATCGGCAATCTATCAGGCCAACTGAGCAGGTTGAGCAGAACACTTGGGGAGGCTTACCGGTATGGTAGCTGCGTCGAGCATTCTCTGACCAACACTACCTTCAATTGCTATTTTACGGTTGTGCTGGTGCTATATAGCAAGTTATCGCGAAAGTTAAGGTGTCAATATTAGTTTCTGGGGGGCGTTTGCGGTTTCACGTACGGCCCGGTGCTGTAGCTGTGTTTCTCGAGCTCCAACGAGTTACTGGGGGTCGCTGAGCTCGCCCTAGCAATCTCTTTGCCTTATCTTTCTTATTGCTTGAGGTAATCCAAGAAAACGCCGTAGACGTTTCGCAAACTAAAATTTGGTGGGGCCTACTACTAGGATTAAAAGCCTACTCGTAGGATACATCGGGAGTAAAGATTAAGCTAGACATCTCCAGCAAAATATGTTAGCCCTGCGAAGGCATCTCCTGCGCCAACTTCGCAGCCGCAGCATTTGCAGCGCGGTCCCACTAGAAACAAATGATACCCCGGCAATGTTGCAAGCCTCGACACTTTTATAGTGATGGATACTTCTTTCAGAAAAGTATTCCTATCAAACACAGGCTCAGTAACCGACTCCAGTTGTCGACGCCATATTCCTAGTCAAATCCTTCAAAATCGGCTTCAGAAACCGGCCTTAGTTACCGGCTTCTAATTAATACGATCTGGACTGGGCCACAGCCACCTTCGATATACTGCTATCCCAGTACAACATTTATAATAAACTTCTTTTTATTAAAAGATATCGATCCCTTCGTGCTGCAACTCAACTCACTTCACGTCAGGATCCTCACCTCACGTCATTCCCCGTCTGAGTACCTTCCGCTTTTTACTTGCACTCTCCACGATGAACCAGGCCTGGTTTCTCGTGATTTCTAACTAGGTCGAGGCGGAGCGTAGACTCTCTTCAAGGCGACGAGAGTTGCGTAGGAAATTACACGACGAGCTCATTCGGGGGCGTCCATGCAGACTGCAGTACCATCACCAGGTGTTGGGGCTGCCCTTAGCGTTCTACACAGGATCCATGCAGCGGTCCTCACTCTGTAAGGAGTTCGGAGCACGCCGTCGACCGTGGCTCGGGCTATGTGCGCAGCAGAGGACGCGTTAGCTATGGCGTTGAAAACCTTTCATCCGGCTCGCATTTTTCGTGGCCTTCTCCAGCGAGACAGAAGGCTCTTGCCCTTCTTGTAGAGCGATGCCAGCCGCTGCTGAAGTTTACCTAGGGCTTTCTGGATAAAAATTTACCGTGTACGTTCAGTTCAAGGCTATTCTATTTACGTTACTAGTTACACGTGCTTATTGAATACTTGTAAGGAAACTTTTTTAACCTAGAATTTGCTTTATTTACTATAACTAGGTACCGCGGGCCTTCTAACGTCGATCTCCAGAATTCTCAGTATAACGGGTGGCCTCATGCGGTCTTTGTAACCGGGACATAGTGCTTTAGCGCCGACGGGCTCATTGTCTGGGCAAAGCACAATTGTCCCGGTCCGTGGAATGATGGTGACACTAGTTTGGACTTCCGCAGAAAGCTTTTAGACCCTACTCTGAATCCTGACCAGCGCTACGGTGTCGTAGCCGATAGCGCTTCCCCATGTGGGGAAGAACTGACTGGTAAGGTTTTAACCCCTTTGAAAGATGGTGACTTAGGTAAGTTGCAACCGTCAGTGTGTCCCGCAGCGAGCCGCATCTCCGCTGCTATCACTTTCATTCGGCAGTCAGCGGAGTGGGGCGTGGGGTCTGTAGAGAAAGTATTTCTTGGACTCCTGCTCCCTCCCCCGTACGACGCCAGCAAGCGTAGACAGCGGCTAGATAATCTCTTTAGATCACGTCGAATGAAGATGGAGACGGAGTACACGTCGTACATTGCACCGGTTGTCGTGAATATATATCTATCGAGTTCGGACCGTGGGGATCAGCGAGATTCGAACCACGCACTTCCATGGACACGAGGATAGTCAATACAAGTGAGCTGGTTTAACTCTTATTGAACACATCGCACTTGAGATTTTTTATTTGTTTTGAAGCCTTATTTGTTTTTGAAAAATGCAGCTTAGGCTATCGATCTGGATCAATATAGCCAACGCGTTGGTCCATCTTCACTTACTCTCTTGTGTTACCGCTAGTCTTTGCGCTTGAAAGCTGCTATAAGCATCACCTCCTCATGGCGTTGTCGGGCTTCTTCTCAGTACAGGGCAAGCCTCTCCTCGTGACAGAGCCTGCTCTTGACAGCCTCAGCTGTCTCCCTCCGCATCCGATGCTCTCGGAGTTCTTGGGCAGACGTAGCCTCTTCTCGCCGGACTTGTACTCTCTCTTCTCGCCTTTGACGACCCGTAGCCAAGCGCTCATTCCTGTCCTCTCTGCGGCGCCGGCCCTCTGCCTTGGCTCGATTGCCGCCTTCCTCACGAAGATACACCAAGAGATTCATTGTCTGGTCTCTGGCTGAGCCATGTTTGTCTTCGAGTTTTTTGCGTAGTGTCTCGACCTTCGTACGTGCACGCACTCTTTTGTTCTGCGGATATGTGCCGGTCGAAGTATCAGCTCTCACCGAAGGTGTGCGTTTCCCTCCGGCGGCTGGACTTCGGGCCTCCAGCTCCTCTATATTGTCACGGATAACTCGGAGATCACCTCCTCCGAGTCTGTTGCTCGTTATGCTCTTACTTACATGATGAGATTGCTCTCGTATATCAGCTTCGCCTCGCCCTGGATCCGTCGATAGCACGGAGCCGTCCGGGCTCGCAAAAGCCGGACGAGTAGGTTTCGATGCCCGCTTGGAGCTTTTAGGGCGACCGACCGGGCGTGGAGTACTCGGTACTGGTGTTTGGAGGCCTTCGGCGACCTCCGTTGCTTGCGCAGAGCCGCAGTCGGAGGGGCCTCGGGCTGCCCGTCCAGAGAAATAGACCCAGCTGCCTCAGAAGGTGTCTCCGCGTTCTGCGGCACGTCACCTTCCGCCCACAGGTCGGCAGCTAAAGCAATATCGAAATCGCCATCACCAGTGGCGATGACCCCCCTCGTGACCCCCCTCGTGTGTCCGGCAGGTTGCGTACCGTTTTCCAGTTGCTCGGTCCCTCCTTGATGACCGACGTTGTTGCCTTCCTCGCCCTGGGAGAAGCCCCGCGTCTCTTGAACCATGTTGGCATTCTCGCGCTCTGATCGATCTTCTCCGACGGCCTCAGCCACGCCCTGCTCGAGCTCTGCGTCAACGCCCCGTCGTCTTCCCCGTCGCGCATGATCTGAGCGTCCGCCTTCTCCTCTATTTCCCTCTTGATCTCTTGAGCAAGCGCAATTGGTCGAAGCCGGACGGGGATTTCTCCTTAAGCGCCACTCGGCTTGGTTTTGCCGTAGAGGCTACGAAATTTGCGCCGCAGGGAATCGTAGTCACGTGTGGGACGTCCGAGGCCGCTCGGCATTGTATGGCCAAAACGCCCTCCCACATGTTCCTCCCTAATGGCTTGACCTTGTCCACCACCGAGCAGAGAAGCATCTGTTCATTGATAGAGTAGTTCTGGTAGCCATTCCTCCTTCCTCGCTTCAAATTCACGAAAAATATAAGTTATATTGGAATTAAAATAAAATATATGATTCAACAATTTGTGACAGTGAAAACTACTTACGCGTTGCATGTCCAACTCTGGGGTAGTGAGATGAATTGGTAATGATGGCGAATGCGGCCGCGGTTCTCGGGACGGAGAACCTTGATCTTGAAGATCATCGACGCGAGCGATTCGCCGGGATTCGGGATCTCTGGCCACCTCCATGGTCACAAAGCAGAATGACAAAGTATGGAATAATAACTAGAAAACCCTTTTCTGGCTTTGCAATTTGAATATAAAGCTTGAAGTTGCGAAAAAAAATCACTTGCTGGAAAAACACTACAAACGGTAGTGGTTGACTGCACCGTGGCACGAAGTGAAGGTCACATGTTGACTCGGACACCGCTAAGATCTGCAGATCTCCGTACACGCAAGGTGTTGAATGTCGCGATACTGGCAGCCCGACCAACCACATCTGCACAGAAACCACAGGGTGTCCCCGTAGGACACAGTTACCTCCTCCCCTGGGAAGACGTCGCGTATTGTGACCGCAACGGCAGTCAGCTCGGTTTCCGTTTGGACTTCGTAGAACCGCGCTGCTGGATTGCAGGAATGATTTAGAAGTCGCGTCATCCCACCGCACTCGCCTGCGTCGATACCAACGAACTTCTTGCGAGTAGTCAGCGTCTTCAACGCATTCGGTAACCTTGGTGATCTCTGCCATCTCTGCGAAGAGGCCCGAAGATTTGAACTTTACCCAAGTATTGTCCTATGACCTCGCCCGCAGGGATGGAGACCACAGCGATAACACCACGCATACCAGTTCGAAGACTGCGACCGATTGCCAATGCTGAACTCTCGGTGAGGGAGTTCCCACAGCGCCCAGCAAAAGCGCAGTTAAAGCCCGTGCAGTAGCGACTTTGGCGAGCGTTTGAGCATGTAAACGAATTACACCGCTCGTCGCAACCACACCCCACATTGTGATGGTGACCTTCGCCCACGTCGGGGAACCGGAGGCTGCTGTCGTTGTGCTGCCGCGTGAGCCACTCCGCACCTGCAGGCCACGCTACCGGCACCCACTCCGACCAACGAGAACTCGACTTCATTCCTTGGACGAGTGTGAGCCCGACCGGAATACTTTGAGACTTCTCAGCCGCTCGACACGATGTATGCGAAGGTTGAGTTATCAAACGCAGTGCATCCGAGTCGTAGCCATCAGACTCGAATACATTCTCGAACCAAGATGGAATGTCTCCGATGAGCTCTCGCCCGGGAGGCAAGGTGGTGTTGTCGCGCTACGGGGTCCACGTAGCGACCGCGGTACTTTGTGAACTCGCGACGGATGCAGACTCCGCGTCCTTGGTGTGCATCGGAGTGCGGATCGGAGAGCCCACGAAGGACTCTTCCGATTCAGTTGTGTCACCCGAGTCAGATCTGGCCAGAACAGGCATTATGTTGCTTGTACGAGCCGGTGAGGCGTCAGCGAGGTCACCGAGAGGCTGAACCTCCGCGGTGGACGCCTCGACAACGGAAGGATGGGTCATCGTACGGCTCGAGCGTAGACGCGGTGTTGGTGGCGAATGAAGCGCACGGCTTGACGTCAACTTCTGCCGCTTTATCATTGAAGGAGAACTCCGATGGTCGTTTGTCGGAGCAGCTTCAGGTGAAGCCTCGCTTGCTAGAATGAGCCATCTACAAACCACGTAATACACGATACACTTTTCATTAGCATCGTAAAGTCCAAGATGTTTGAAAGATAGGATTCCCCTTACACAAGTCGGGTGTAGCTGCGTGGAATGACGGGATGCTACATAACACTCGACGTAAACATTAGGAATCGAACGCAGTAGACAATATCAATTCATCCAATAACACTAACAACTGCACGTACATGTGAGTGAGTTCTTAACATCAGGCTGCAAGATTTGAAATGAGGCCAAGGAATCAAGCGAGCGCGAACTTTCGCGCCAAAGGCTTCTAAAGATACGATACCTTCATTTGAATCGGTTTCTCAACTTGATGGGGGCATTTTACTCAATACATTGTTCAAATACATTTTTTTCTCTCAAATTGCAGGTTGAGGGAGACATTAAACGTGATTCAAGCCCATTTAATAACTTTTTGATGAGACCACATGCTGGTCTCACCAAATAAATTCCGTTTATGTTCATCACCAATTTTATTACTGGGATAGCAGTATATCGAAGGTGGCTGTGGCCCAGCCCAGATCGTATTAATTAGAAGCCGGTAACTGAGGCCGGTTTCTGAAGCCGATTTTGAAGGATTTGACTAGGAATATGGCGTCGACAACTGGAGTCGGTTACTGAGCCTGTGTTTGATAGGAATACTTTTCTGAAAGAAGTATCCATCACTATAAAAGTGTCGAGGCTTGCAACATTGCCGGGGTATCATTTGTTTCTAGTGGGACCGCGCTGCAAATGCTGCGGCTGCGAAGTTGGCGCAGGAGATGCCTTCGCAGGGCTAACATATTTTGCTGGAGATGTCTAGCTTAATCTTTACTCCCGATGTATCCTACGAGTAGGCTTTTAATCCTAGTAGTAGGCCCCACCAAATTTTAGTTTGCGAAACGTCTACGGCGTTTTCTTGGATTACCTCAAGCAATAAGAAAGATAAGGCAAAGAGATTGCTAGGGCGAGCTCAGCGACCCCCAGTAACTCGTTGGAGCTCGAGAAACACAGCTACAGCACCGGGCCGTACGTGAAACCGCAAACGCCCCCCAGAAACTAATATTGACACCTTAACTTTCGCGATAACTTGCTATATAGCACCAGCACAACCTTAAAATATTAACTATCAACTGTAGTATGGTATCTCACCGTCACACATAACGGTCAGATTTTTCAGTATTCTCATTGGCTGCCGAGCGGAGCGAAGGCTGCCCCGATTGGTTAAAAATATAGTTTTGCTGCCGAGCGCAGCGAGGTGGCCCCTGGTACGATCGTGCGGGTCCGAAGGGCCCGCCCCAGCCAGTACTTACCAACCTAACGTGCGAGTAGTGCATCGATCCCATGGCGAGCGGAACGGAGGCGCAACACGGTGAGTAATATGAATGCGCCCCCGCGCGAATCGGCATCTCTTGGCTAGTAGCAATTGAAGGTAGTATTGGTTAGAGAATGCTCGACGCAGCTACCATACCGGTAAGCCTCCCCAAGATGCATCTGCTCAACCTGCTGAGTTATCAAACTTTGGCCTGATAAATCGCCGATTCGCTTAAATACCCTGACTTTTAGCTGCCAATCAGCTATCCCAGCCTTCGCACACTAGGCCATAGTGTAGTGCTAACAGCAAGACCAACTTTACAGCCTCGAACGACACGACCGGAGCGTATGTATCCCAGAAGTTTACACCATACTCTTGTTGTCAACCCTTAATGGTGATACGGGCACGGTGCCCGGATGACTTCTCCTCTCCGGTTGCGTTTCCGGACAAACACCCACTTACCTGTCAGGATCTTCTTCCCTTTTGGGCGCTCAACAAGTATCCAGGTATGGTTCCTCATGAGATCCAAACTCCTTGTGAAGGGCCTCTACCCACTTGTCAGCATCAAGTGACTGCAAAGCTTCATCAACTGTTTGAGGATAGGAGAAAGTTGGCTGCTTGAATCACCAGACTTACAGGAATCTCTACATCGTAGTCTTGAAGACGTATGTTTGGTCTTCTTACACGTGTCGACCGTCAAAACGATGTAGCCGGTCGAGAAGCAGCTCCTGTCCACTCATCGGCTTCGACATCATAGTCTTCATCGTCGCTCCCACTATCTCCTAGTTCACCATAAGAAACAATGCGGTCCATCAAACCCGGTGGATCACCAAACGCAATGGTGTCTTCCTCGTCCTCGTTGGTATCCATACTCTCTGTATTATTATCAGTTGCAACATCTCCACCATTTGTATCTCCCACTGAAGTTGATCCATCACAATTCGGCAGAACGTCCACGGCACCGCATTGACCGCTGTTAGGCAAGTCCGCAATACCGTGCCCACTACCGTCTTGCACAAAGATCTCAAATCCAGGAGCGTTACCTCTCGATAGGGGCACACCCGCAGGTGCTGAGCCTGTGCCTCGGCACTGCTCACCGGAACCTCATTATCGCTCAACAGACATCTCACAGACGCATCTGCAGATGCTGCAGCAGGTTTTCCACCAACTTTAATAGGTAGATCACAAACAACACGATCATCACAACGACAACGCTTGGTAGGACGATCATCGGGCTCAATAGAACTGCGCTTGCTTCCATGCGTCACAGGATGCAACACCGACAAACGCACGTACGGAATAGACGTTAGGAGAACTTATCGCCCTTTTCCATAGCGATTAGACAGTATGTGCTCCACGAAACTACGCTCCAACGTCCAGTCTTCCTGAAATTCCACCGAGCGCACTTCATTTATATTCCCATTCACCAAATTCGAAACTCGGTAGCTTTCAGAGTGTTTGGCATAGCCCATGGAGAGTCATGGCTTTCCAGGATTCTCCAGTTTATTTGTACGCAGCACCTTTGGTGTAAATACAAACACGACGCAGCCCCACGTACGCAACGTAGACACGTCAGGTCTGGAGCCAAAGCGACAGAAATAAGGCGTCTCACCCTCAAGGGCCCTGCTTGCACTGATGTTGATCACATCCACAGCAAACTGGAACGCTTCCCCCCACCGTGCACTTGGCAAGTTTGCTGCGGACAGCAAACATCGAACTCGAGCCAGTACAATTCCGTTCATTTTCTCGACTAGCCCGTTTTCCTCCGGACTATATGCGTTGCTCCAGATAAACTCAATACCAACTGCCTCGAGAAACGCCTTCATCTTCAAATTGAATAGATCACGCCCTTGATCCGAGCAGAACACTTCAATACGATGTCCTTGAGCCCTGAGCCACTTAAGATGAGCCATGACAACCTCAGTTGCATCTTGTTTGCGGCGCATCAGAAATCCCCACGAATATCTGCTCGCTTCATCCTGAACTAGTTGGAAGTGCTCATAACCATCGTACGTCACAACCCCGACGTAACACATATAACTCATTAGTTTCTGGTACGGTCGGGTTGTACGACGAGTTACAGTCTTCTTATAGGACATCCTAGTCAACTTTGATAATTTGCGCGTCCAGCATGGCGAGCCCATGTCTTCACATAACTCATCGTTCATGCCACTAGCAACTCCTTTGCGAGCCATTTGTTGCAAAGTTCAGATGAGCATAACGCAAATGCCACCTTTCAATCGACGCAACACTGGTCTTCTTGGGCGACACAATTTGTTTAGTGTCCCTTTGAGAACTCTGCTCGCCAGTCTGCGCCGACGGAACACGGAAGGCGACAACAGCAGTCGCTTTCAGACGATAACGCCGGCTGCTCTTCACTAGTAGTAGTTCCTTATAGTCATTGCGTAGCCAGCACACCGACTGAGATTTGATCCGACCAAACTTCACTGTCCATCCGTCCGACTCCAGCATACTCATACTCAACAAAGTGTCCGGGGCAGATTGCGAAAACAAGACATTTTTGAATGGCAACATTAACTCTGCGTGTGGGGACTTGTTATTTTTCACCCGCAAAGTTACATCACCAACTTGTACGTTTTCGCTTGCCTTTCCATCATATCCTCGGAAGAAATACACATTATCCACCTACATATTGTGCAGAACCGAACTCTCCTTGCAGACATGCACATCGCTGTCCGAATCCAGCACCCACTCCATTTCAACACCAATAGGAGTATTGGTACTCGCAGTAGAAGCTACAGGCACTCCACGCACATGACAGCACAAAGCACTCACGCTCTTGCGTCCACGCTTGCCATTATCGTTTCCTCGCTGGTTATTTCCTTGCCACTTTTTGAACTCGGAAATTGAAGGCTTGTCCTCCTCACTGTCCTTCCGATTTGGACAATTCGCCCTCAAATGATCAACTTCACCACACTTATGGCAAGTGCGAGTTTCTACCTTCTTTCCTTATTGCTGCCCTCCTTGTTTCGGCTTGACCTTTTAGCGACCTTTGTTTTTCTGCTGCTTACCCTTCACTTGATTTTGTTGGGGCGTGGGCTTCTGAGATTCACTCTGAGGTTGCTTACCACACAAGCAAATATGTGCTGGCTTCATCTCTTCTTCATTCGCCACTCGCTCTTCAAGAGCTGACTCGGCCATCAACGCATTGATCACTTGAGCCGAAGTAGGGACGGAACGCACGGTTATTTCATCACGAACAACATAATGCTTTGAAAACTGACGTTCTACCTCTCGGTGAGTACGGGATACATGACCGAGCAACGTCTCTGCATAATCTTCGTCCGAAATGCTCTTGCCGTTTCTCCCCATGGAAGCGAGCACTGCGACGATCGACGGCATCTCAAGCGCGACGTAGTCTTAGTTGTTCGTGGCGCTAGGTACTACCCCTCTACATGTAGCTCACGCTTGCGAAGGACATAGTCCTCTTTGCGTCATCGTCGCGCCCCTGTATGCTCAGCTCCCATACTCCGTCGGCGTCGACCGCTGCTGCTCCAAGCGCGGTTCTTTACGGGTCCCGAGTTCTTCTCGGGCACGTGGCGAATACTGTAATGACAACAAGCTTGATGCCTCGCAACCGGCACGGGGAACGAGCAGGTCATCGTTCTGTCGCCTCGTGCTCGCAACTCTCGTACCTAAACGAGAGCATAATAAACCTCATTTTTGTAGCTCCCTTCAATTAGCCAGCGTGCTCCTCTATGTGTTTTCTGCTCGTGTAGCCATCAGCTCGTGGTATGCTTGGAGATATGTATAAGAAATGTACTGTGAATCACTTAGATTTGTTTAGTATAGTTTGAGTACCGCATCGCCCCTGTCTTAAGCGAAGTTTTGTCCTAAGCGATCTTCGATTATGGCCAATGGGAGCGCTTTATTTAAAACAGATGACTTCAAGTAAAGTGTCCTTCCACGAGCTAATTATAGGCAGCAGTCACACTTGGCTTTGATAAAGAGGCAGTAAGAAGAGCGTCAGCATTCAAAGTAGCTAGAGCCGTTCGACCGAAATGCTATCAACAGCTCTCACCAGCTTACCATCCTGGACATTATGGAGACAGGTCATACACGAACGGAGCATTTAACTCGATCAGCTAGGGGTTACTTTTACTTTTTAGCACTAATTATGAGATTTGCTAGCAATCCTACCCGTAATCTGCGTACATGGGTGTTCACTTAGGACAGGGGCGATGCGGTTAGTGAGAAAAATACTACATCCAGAAACAAAGTATCCTGATTAAACATATGATGCTTTTAGCCGGGATGAGGAGATTGTGTTGAGCGTCAAAATAGAGGCTGATGCTTTCGTTTAGTTATTTTTAAAGGTAATCTATCGTTGTAAAATCTTTGGAGCTGACGTTAGGAGCATCTCAGTTTAGCCATATGTTTCTCAAGCATATTGCATACTACAGTACACGTATAACTAGAACGGTACAAAACAAGGAATTTCACAGATAGGACGGTAGAACCGCACAGAAAACCCGATACAGATGAACCTGTATAAGATGAGCTTGGATATCGCGTTATCCTATGGTACATAATACAATTTGGTCCCATAGTACTGGTAGACTTGTTGTTTGTATTGACCTTTGACACATACTCACGATAGGAAAAACGGCCAGTTGATGTCACAAACGAAGGTTTTGGTGGGAATTAGTTATGTATATAGATACGATAGTACATGAAACCACCATTCTAAGCACTTTACATTCGAAATAAACGTATGAAAGGGCCCGTGGGATCGTCCGGCATATCAACAGATATTTCTCGATATTTCCACAATCGAAATATGGCTTATCGGTGATGCCGGGGCCGACAGGCCCCGACATCGCCGATCCGATAGTCTCCGCTCCGACACACCATAACTGTTTAAAATAAAATGTAACGTAATATGCTTTTTTTATACTACGTATACGCTAGAAGTCCAAGCTCTTTTTTAGATCTTATTACTCTAGCGCCGATATGGCGCCGTGCTGAGTGCTGTTGCGGAGATGGCAACTGAAGACCGCACGACCAAGGCAACGACTGTGACCACGACCTTGATGATAGACTTTGCCCCTGGATGAGCAGCGAACAGACCGCCGAGACGACGGACACCCATCACGGTGACCAGCACCGAAGAGATCGCTGTTAGCTGGCCAAGAACAAGCGACGAACGTGCATGAAGCTCCTCACTGTGGTAACGACTATGGCATGTCATGGTGACACTGATGGACAATCCAATACTCAGACATGAGTTTGTGGTCGAACAGTTGACTTGCAGTTGAAAGCGAATCCGCGCCATCAGTGGAAAGATTCGACGTTGGGTACAATCCGAGGTACCAAGCACGTAAGCGCAGAGCAGAGCGTAAAAGTGTGCCTAGTTTGTTTCTTTATTGCTCTCTAACTAAATCACTTCCCAACTTACCTTCGCTGATCAAGTCCTCACCACTCAACTTGTCCTCCCATCGCTGCTTATCGCGAACGCTCGACGTCAATTTCCTCTGCAAGAAGCCTTTTCTAATAGGTTATGATGTCTACAACTACGACCTCGACGTTTACTACGAAGCTCAAGCAGCTCAACGAAACTGGATTTCCAGCATGGGGTGCGCAAGTCAAGCTTGTTCTGGAGATTAAAGGGTGCGGGTCGCTGTGAACGAGGCCACACCGAGTGAGGCCGAGCTGAAGTCCGAAAGGGATGCTGCAGCATCGGCTGTCGCTACCCCGGGAACGTTAACGTCGCTGACCCTCGACGACGACACCTCTCAATGACCGATTAATGAAGCAAAAGATGGCGGCTTCCATCATTTTGGCGGCGTTAAGCGAGAAACTTGCTGCGGAGGTGCACCTTATAGAACACCCATTGGCAATGCTCCGGTACCTGCGCCTGACGTACAACGTAAAGTGTAGTGCAAGTATTGGAGCGGCTAAGCAGGAGTAAATGGGGCTCTACCTCGACGGAGATGACTCCATGGTTGAGCTTATCAAAACGATAAGACGTGTCCTTGATGAGCTGCAAGAGCCGCATGTGGTTGTCTCTGATGACGAGAAGAGACAAACTTCATGCAGAGTCTGGGGCCTGCTTGGAATGGCTTCATTGGGGTTCTCGAAGCGTGCGTGACGTTTGAGTTAATGTCGCAACGATGCCAGACGGAGGCAATTCGTCGCGAACAGCAGAAGGATCGTCGGCCGACCAGTAGCTCCTCGGGTGGCAGTAAGGCGACCGCTGCGTTCAACGCTATAGCGAAAACTGGGAAGAGATACCCCAAGTCGAAAAAGAAGCGCGATGTGTCGACAGTTAAATGTTTCATTTGCAACCAACTTGGCCACTATGCACGGAACTGCACGAATGACCAAGACCTGTCAGCGACGAGAAAGGAAGCTGCGAGTATGGCGTTTTTAGTGGAGAACGCAATGACCAATAGCAACCGAGAATGGATTGTCGAAAGCGGTGCGACAAGCCATATGACTGGTCACATCGAGAGTATGGTCGAAGTGCACATGCTGGATGAGCCACGCCCACTGCCTATTGCTTCGGGGGATACCATGTTTGCTACGGCGGTTGGGATGGCGCTGCTACTCCGTAACCGCCACGAAGTTTGTGTGCTGCATGTGAAGGGACTCGCACGCAACCTCGTCTCGGTTGCGACTGCATCCCGCAATGGTATGGAGATTTCGTTCAAAGGTGTCTCTTGTGTGATCGGCTCTGAGAACGGGATGGCATTAGAGGCGTCACGGGAAAACCACCACATGTACGTGGTGTCAACAGTGAGCGAGCCTGTCACTGGAGCTGTTATGATGGCGACAGAAGCGCCACATGTGGAAACGTGGCACCACCGTCTCGGCCATCTGAACACACGGAGTGTATAACAGGTTCTCGCAGATCTAGAGCTTCCCTGGAGAGGGGCGATGGGGCAGGCGTGGCCGACTTGTGTGAGTGGCAAACTAACACGGAGGCCATCCCTTGTCAAGAAGCCGCGTGAGTTGCAGAACAATCAAATTCTGTTTGCAATCGACTATGTTGGACCGATGCAGGTAACGGCACGTGAGGGCTACACCGGACTAGTGAACATTATGATCGAGCCATTTCACCTAGAGATGGTGTATCCCCTACGTGGCAAGAGCTCGCGTACTCAACTAGACGCAATCGAGGATTGCGTGACGAAGCTCAACGCGTTCGTGCCAGACTACCGCGTAGCTTTCCTAAAATCGGATAATGCTGCTGAGTGCTTTGAAGGCGAGATGGCAGCTTACTGCAAGAAGAACAGCATCGTGCAGCAGTTCAGCACTCCGTATAGTCCTCAAAAAAATGGGAAAGTAGAGTGAGGCAATCGTGTCGTTGTGGAGATGGCTCGATCCATGATGCTGGGAGCTCACCTGCCCATGACCTACTGTGCAGGCGCTGTTGTGTGTGCTGCGTATGTCCGGAACCGCTGCCCAACCAAGGTACTTGATGGCAAGACGCCCATGGAGGCATTGCTTCGGATGCCACCTGATATTAGCAACCTTCGTGTCTTCGGGTGCAAGGTGCAAGCGTTAGTTCCCAAAGAGCATCGAAGAAAGCTGGACGCGAAGACATGAAACGGGATATTCGTTGGCTACGCAACGGGAGGAGCATATCTGGGTGCAATCCCTGAAAACGGTGCTGGTGATACAATCACATCCCGCATGGTAGTGTTTTATGAGGACCAGATCTTGCCTGCTCGACAACAACGAGATCCAAATCAGTACGCAATTGGAGAGCACGGTGCAAGAGCTAGTGGAGCGCACTAAACAGTTGCGTCTGGAGAACATCGAAGAAGAAAAAGAGGATACCGATATGGGACCCAGAGATTTGCCAGAACAGCCGGAAGCACCAGCCATGCGTCAAGAACCAGTGGGAGCAGCGAGACTACAAGCAAGACTGAGAAGCGATCCGCGCCAAGAGAAGGCTGTTCCTCCCCTTCGTCGGTCAAGCAGAATTCCCAGGCCCAGTCAACGTCGCCTGGACTTCGATGAGTCACATCTTTCCTTGGAAGAGGTGTGCCACATGATCGAGGAGCGTATGACACCCGCGCAGATCGATGTCACTAATCTGCGTGACGCATTTATCTACCATGAATTAACCCCTAGCAATGTCGAAAAGTGGGAACTCGGAGTGGAGCCAATCAATCTCGAGGAGGTACGACAAGCTGAGGGTCGAAACCAGCGGGAGGCGGCGATGCGCGACGAGATTCAGAGTCTCCAGGACAACGAGACGTTTGTGGGGGTTCCGCTGCCACGCGGTAGCTCGGCGATTAAGTCTAAGTGGGTCTTCAAGTAGAAAGAGAGAGCCGACGCGACGCTAAACAAGTATAAAGCCCGACTTGCTACCAAAGGATTTAGCCAACGGTATGGAGAAGACTACACGGAAACCTTCAGTCCCGTCGTGCGACACAGCACACTCCGTGTTGTGCTTGTGATTGTTGTGGAGCGACGCATGAAGCGTCTACAACTCGACATCAAGACTGTGTTTCTACATTCGGAGTTGGAGGAAGAAAACTACCTCGAACCTGCTGAAGGCTTTGAATCTCCTGATGGTCATGTGTGACGACTCTTCCGGGCACTGTATGGGCTGAAACCTTGCACAATTGTTAGGCTTTTAGGGCATTAGGTCGATTTGACTCGATGTATCTGTCAAGAAATCCTACACCGGTCACAGTATTTAGTGTTAATAACATTAATTCTCAACCACCATTCTGGCCCAGCTCACAGGAATTAGTGTTAATAAAAGTAATTGACCACTAACACTATTTAATGTACCGCCAATTAGTGTTAATAATGCCAATTCAGGGAGGATACAATAGCAACTAAAGCACAAGCTCTGCATAATGTGGCGCGTACATTCTGCTTTGAACAGTCTACTAATGGGGTGGACATGATTGAGTAAAGCGTATTAATATCTTTCACCGGGGGTGGCATTCTAAAACGGCTATACCTCAAAGATGTATTACCATTTGAGCAGCAAGGTGGTGCGACTTTAATTACGGCTGTAGTGCCTCTAACATAATCGTTGTTCCACGCGTGTGCATTGTACTTCGAACTAGAAGTATTATCTCTTTTACACTCTTAATCTAACCGAATATGTAAGAAAAAAAGTTTATTGAACATTCTGTTAAGTGCAAGTACGCGTCTTTAAGGCCACATGCAACTAGACTGCTGACTCAAGTGCAAAATACCTTGCACTACGAGGATGATCCAGCTTCACTAACGAGAAGCTGAGATCGATCCATTGAAAATAGCAATAGAAGATTCATTTTAGCAGTGTTCCAAAAGGTCAGATTACCAAAACTACTATTGTGGTTCACCTTAATTAGTGTTAGTTGCGTGGGCTCTCCTCCACTTACAGGAATTAATGTTAATAACACTAATTCCCCACTAACACTATTTAAGTATTAACACTAAATACTGTGATCGGTGTAACATAATGGCATAGCGCCAAATCGCTCTGATTGGCTGATTATCGTTTCTTGCCATTATGTTTTCAACTTTGAAACACCCTTATAATTTTAGGGTATAAAACCCTAAACCCTAAACCTTTTCAAAAGTATCATTATCGCTACATTGAGGTTTTTCGCTAGGGCTCACCCAAGATTGGGACAGCTGCACCCTCAAATCCACTCTGATTTTGCAAACAGCCACAAAAAGAACACGACTGACAATAGTGATTGTATGAGTTTTCACTTGATAAAAACCGCTTTTTAATATGCTATGAGAGCGAATTAGGCACTTAATAATGTCTAAACAGAAAAGGCATGTTTTTCTTTGTAGATTACAGTAAAACAAAAAGTTTGAAATTTTGAATTTTTTGACCGAGATATTTTTTGACGGGCTTATTACTCAGGAACTATTAAGCGGTTTTAGAAGTGGAAGGGCTCAAAATAAAGCTTAGCGCCGTAGATTATCGTACTGCCCATAGCTGAAAAACCTCAAAATAGCGATAATGATACTTTTGAAAAAAGGGCCCTCATATACGGCTATAGCCTATAGAAAACTCGTTCCCTTTGGATGCCTTGAAAATGGCCCTACGCGCCGGTACCTGGTTCTATACTGCATGTGCATGTGTGTTGAGGTGCATACAAAAGTAAATTATTTAATAATATCAAATAGAAACCACCAGGGGCGGAGCCAGGACTAAAATTAGAGGGGGGGGTCGGGTCAAAATTTGGAAATTTGACCTAAAAATCAGTCAAATAAAGGAATTTTCCCTAAAATATCGCCAAAAATAAGGGACTGGGGATTTTTGAAGGGGGGGGGGGGGGGGCATGGCCCCCCACAATGACCCTGGCTCCGCCCCTGGAAACCACCGAGGGTGGCGCCTGGAAGGGCAGTTATGGAGTTTGCACTACGTGGGCAATAGTGGAGCTATGTAGTGAATAGCCGGCCTCTATTCAATACGATTCTCCCGTATTGCACAATCACTTTTGGTATACTACTTTTAGAGCGAGCAACTGTATCCGTTGTGAAACCGCATAAAGTAATTAGCTGAAGTGAATAGCAATTTCGATGCATATGGCACAGAAATCCCAAAAATATTCACTACGACATTTCAACTCCGGTGTAGTGATACGCATAGAGTCCAATCAAAAACCGAATTCAGTTTTCTCTCTCATTTCCAGCAGCCCTTCACGCCATGCATGCCGGCATTATCGCATCTACAATCCTATCCCCGTGCATGCGTCATCGACGTCGCCGCAAGCATGCGCAAGGGCGCCGACGCCCACGACGGACGCGTAAAGCTAATATAAGGCGCGATTTCAAAGCTGAACATACGCGCGTTTCTTCAAGTTCTATCTGTGTGAAAACCCACTCTACACAGACAAGCAGTTTAGACGACGCTTTCATATGAGCAAAACACTTTTTCTAAAGCTTGTGGACGATCTCTGCCGATACGGCGCCGCATACAATGGAGTGCTGTATAACGTAGTAAAGCTGGTCACCAATTGCACAGTTCTCGTTGGGGGCTGCTCGAGGCTCGTGGGTAGTGTGCGAAAGAATATGTGTGAGAGAGCTCCAGAGACGGCTTGACACGAGGGGACGCTGATCTCTTCTCAAGCGTCTCCAGGCAGACTACAGAGCGTCTGTCCAGTTTGAATAGTGAATACAGAGCCTAAAATCACTTCAGCTTGGCCGTAGGACATCTGAACCCAATGTCGTGTTACTTCATCGCTACTTTTGATCCCTATCACTACACCGATAAATTTCGAAAAGTGTCAATAGTGAAAAAGGTAGTGTATTTTTGGCCCTTTCACTACCGGTACAGTTGCTCTAAGAGCTACTTTTTGGTCACTATCACTACACTGGTGGGGGTCGTTTTTTTGTAATAGTGTAAATTCTAGCCAATTTTGCGTATTTTGCAATACCGGTGGATATGCTTGTTAAGGCCGTGTTCGAGTTGAAAAACGTGAGTTCGCTAAAAATAGCTATTTCAATCAATCTGCCTAATTTTAGCAGCTCCAATCGAAATAGCTGCTTCGTGGAAAACAGCTCTACCATCAATTTGGAAACCAGGCATTTCGAGGCATTTGAGGTTTTTCTAAAACTTAGGTATAAAACCTCAAAACCTCAAGAATCACAATAAAACCTCGCTGAAATAGCTATTTGGGAGCGAAGTCGAACACGGCCTAAGTCTGGTGCTCGTGCCACAAGTCGTGATCTTCGTAAAGTTCTCGATTTTGTAGAAATCGTAAATGATTATCTGCTTTATTTAAACCTCTTTAAAAAGAAGTCTTCGAAAAAATATTTCGGCTTTACGCCAGCTGAGAGTACACCACTAGCCCTGCGACCACCACCACAGCCGCGAGCAGGTGTAAGCGCGCCATGATCTAGAACGAGAGCAGCGCCAACTGCCAGTGCACTGAAGCCACCAGACTCGCTTGTGTAACACTGCGACTGGGCGTGGCAGAATTGTTGCATTGTTTTAACCGATCGTTTTCTTCAGCCGAAGTTAATTGGGGTACGAGTATTTTAGTTACTTCAAGTGTACACCGACTCGCCAGAAATAATTAGAGCTCGCTCAGAGCTTCATGATGCGCGATTTCATTATTCTAATGAAGTTTTCTTCTCGCAAGGAGATTTCACATAGCAACAGAAAGCTGCATGCCTGTTCTTAATTGAAAGCAGTGATGATAGAAGCATTTTGAAGAGCGATAAATGAGTGAAACTGTACCTGTGGGGAGGTTATGAAAGCCTGTCCAGCCACGCTGTGGGTGACTGCACTTGTGTAATACGAGGCTAAGGCTTCTGTAGCGACAGTGAACTCATGTGTAAGGGTAGAAAAGGCCATTTGCGCCACGGCCAGCGATTACACCCCACACCATGGAGGTGGTCCGGAACTGTTCGCCGACGAAGGTGATGAGAAAAGATTATTTTCATGTGTGAAACGGATGTATTGCACTTGCCTCCATTCAATGGCAGTTGCACTTGTGAGATATGAATATCATCATGTGTGTGTCATCGTTCAGAATTGAAAACACCTTCTGTTGAAACAAGTTGTAGTAGCAGCAGCAGTAGTAGTAGTAGTAGTAGTAGTAGTAGTAATAGTAGTAGTAGTAGTTCTCTGGAATTTATATCCAGAGTATTTACAGAGGTGCGTATCTGCTTAAAAAAACTCTATACGCTTATTCTCAACACTAAGAAAAAAGTCGATTTTCAATATTACACACAACTAAACTGTAGTACTTTGCTGAAACTGTTAAATCAGAGGGACGCCAGGATTTTTTAGCCAAAAGTGCCGCTACTCACATTCAAACTAGATTAAGAGGCAACAGATGTAAATATGGAATTCTAGGATCTAAAGAAAATGAGCCAGATGAAACTCTTATAATCTATAGCCGCATGACAATGAAAAAAAGAACGTGAATGCTGCTTGTGTCAGCTAGGGACGATATCAAAACCCAATCAACCAGATGCTTGAAGGAAAGATGGTTAATTAAAGATCGTCATGAATGACACTAAAATTGGTGGGTATGTTAGAAAGCCACTTGCAAACTCTGTGCTGCTTTCTTTATTAATAACGTTATTTAATAAAATGCTTGTTGTAGCCTACTGCTCGTAATCGAAATTAGAGGCGACCGTGGCGTGTTTCATTGTTTGTAGCAGATGCTGCGGCTGCGATGCAGGCGCAGAAGATGTGTTGATGCGAGTATTGGGTTAATTAATAGCATACTGTTTTCGTAGGTCAAATTAGCAATTAACTATGCTACGCTTTCTACTTACTATATTCCTCTCTGACTCAGTTCACTCGTTCTTGTACTTCAAATCTAGAGCTTCCCCGCGCAAGGCACGGCATTATTATTATTAGTAGTCGTAGTAGTAGTAGTAGTATTTAATGTTGAAAGCAAATGAATTCTGCGTTTCAAATATTAAGGCCGACTTGTTCAGGAGAGTAACTTGGTTGACTTCACGTCTTGAGCTAACGGCAGTGCTGAGGCCCTACATCGTACCTGCCACGCTTACGCCAGATGAGTCGGTGTGAAGTATTTTTTGAACCGGCAGTTCGACCTCGTCGTGTTTCTATTTCCTCCTGTCGCAGTTGAATTGGTGTGGTGTTACATGTATTGTATAGTCTAGCCTACTTATAACAGAGACTATGCTCTGGTGCAGTTCTCTCGCAATCCCAAATCCGCTGAGTGGGCGAGTGTGTTCTCGTGCTTTCTGCGCTTTAAGTGATAGTCGGCATCCTCCAGTGCCTTAGCTAGTTCTTGGGCCTTGAGTTGTTTGGTGACGCCGATGTCAAATTCTTTTTTTCATAGATTCATACGTGGTTTACCTCCAAGAGCATACCATGACTTTGACGCTCTCGAATGTTGTCACTCCGTCTACGATCTTTAGTGGTCTGCCAGTTGACAAATTTCAGTCAAACCAGATTGGACACAGTGTAAATACAGTGTACATAAATGACCCTGATACTCTGCAAATAGTTTAGTGAAAAGCTGACTGAATTTGACTTGACGGACTTCAAATCGATACATGTTGCCGAGATCTTCTTTCTATTCCCATGTAACGGAGCGTTGTTGCTGAATCGGGCGGGTCCAGCCGAACTGTTTATAAAATAAAAATACGTATTACTACATTTTTAAACGATATATTAAGAGTAACAAACGTGTTATAGTTTAGTAATACTACTTTACTGACATCTGTGTTGTTCAGCTGTGTTTGCACTTGACAAGCTGCCATGGCACATGACATACTGCCGTTTGGCGATCACACATGGAATTAATCCGAAAGGCACATGAAAATAATCCGTACCCAAAGGTCATGACCATCCTATCGCGTGTTCTTGCCCGACGACTGCAATGCAAATGCACCAGTATGCTAAGCTAACGCTTCTCCATCGAATGGTGTGCCTTGCATCGTTAGAGAGGTCGACTTCATTGTGAATTTGGATCTAAAAACTGGTCCAGAACTGGTCGCGCACGGATAAGTATGTTTCGCCTTAACAAGCAATAAAACCTCGTATAATTGAGCGTCTATTAGGGAGTGTACGCACGTCGGTAATGATTACTTACATGTGTGTCGCCAAATCGGAGTGAGCATCTACTAAACATTTTATCGTTTACTCTTGAAAACCGAAAAAAAAACTTATTCTTTCCAAATATGCGCCACATTCGTGGCGTTACACCCTTCACTCTAATTAGTCGTGCTTCGGAATTAGTCATGTATTCGCGCTTTAGTGACGTCACAAATTGGGGAAGCTTTTCAAACTCGCCAATACCTATCAAAATGACCGGTTTTGGGTAGATCTCGCTGGGCTCATTCTTCTAGTATGCTCGATTTAAAATTTGAATCGGTAGTTTTCACAAAACGGGCTATTGAAAAAAAATCCCGAAAAATTGTGTTCTGACCTTATCACCATAATTAGTCAGGGTTAGACTAATTAGAGTGAAGGGTGTATTTACTTGCTGACCGGTGTTATAAGGCTGCACAAAATACAGGATGTTGCTCGCTCGCTTTCTTCTGTGTTGGATGGACTACATGCGACAACGGGACGTAAGTATTACGCTGTAAATGCTTGGGTTCTATGATCGTATTTTTTAGAATATGCATTGAGCACTGTGGCGGCAAAAAGTATGATTGGAACTTGGATCTGTGCAGGTCGTTATCAGTGTCCTTACTAACGTTGGATATGCACTATGACACTACATGAAGTTGCAAGCTGAGGAGGACGTGGTTGCTGTTGGGTACGTTTTCTGTTGTCTTACAGTATCAATCGAACGTGGGTCTGTTCAGGTCGCGTTATCAGTGTTCTTACTTACGTTGGATATGCACAGAACACATCTTGTAGCTGCAAGCTGAGGAGGACGTAGTTGGTGTTGGTTACGTTTCTGTCTGTTGTTTTTGTCTTGTAGGATGTATTTCTGTGTTGTTGCGATCCTACTCTCTGTATTACATGTGTAGCAGACTGTAAAAGTGGTGGTAGTCCTGGCCCCCACAAAAGCTAGACACAAGCCTAATGAGTACCAGCACTAATAGCTGATTTCCTTACCTAGGTTGACTTATGCTGTGTTTGCGAGTCTCATTATTCCTTTGTTCAAACCATAGGTACAACAGCGCGTCCACGGTCGTTTTGGGGATCTGTGTCGCCATATTTGTTTGCTCGCCACAAAAAAAGCAAAACCGACATGAACCCACAAATATTAAGTGCGATTATTGAACTTGCGCACGAATCTGTATAACGCTTTAGCTAAGCAAAGTGAACGTATTTACGCTTGCTGGTTCGATATCAGTACGACCAGCCCAACTCGGACTTCTCTGTCCCACGAATTTTTAGGGATTTCGGTTTTTTGACCTACAGGAACTCGATCAAAGTCAATATACCCTGAGCGCATCTAAGAAAAATGAATTCTTTCTTGTTTTGTACTCTAAGATCCTATCAGTTTATATCCACGCAAAACTTTGTCCGTAGAGTGAATCCTGTAAGGTTCTCTGGATATTCATATCCAGAGTTCTTGGCGGATCGCAGACCCTCAAATTTCCTGTAAAATAGAATAATTGAGTACGTTTGTAATATCGAAGAAGTCAGTACCTCTTAATCAGCAAGCTAAATCGACGGAATTTCTTATGAACCGTGGAATCTTATCACACAGAGTGCATATTGACCCAGTCGGCCAAGAACAACATTCGTGCCACCTCACTATTAAGACATACGTGCAACCCAAATATATAGATGTAGCGTACTTCGAAGTAGTAGTCGGATCCAGCCGATAGCGGATGCGTTCCATGGAGATCTCAATGAAAATCACTATCACGATTAGCTCCATGTTCTCGTCTGCGTCCACGACGTTGTTGAAGGTCTTTGTGGCTGTCAGTGGGATGGCACCCTGCAGCTCCGGATGGTCGTGTAGGTTTTACCTGAAGACGTCTGACCAGACGCATTTGTATCCTGCCTTAAATCATTCAAATAGCAGGCTGAAATCAGCCAGCTAACTCTATCAGGAGCTCTAGTGACGGGCTGTTCTCAATAACCGTCTTCTGGTTGTCTTCTTCTCCGAAAACGTGAATTTCTGTGGACTGTCTTCATTAGTCTAAAACAGGGCAATATTTATCGAGTGACATTCATCGAAATACAATATCGGGCCACAAAATATCGTGATATTTTATTAGCTGGCATCGGCTGGCAATCTTGTGTTAACTCACGACATCTGCCGCCCACCAACTCGCGAATTACTCGTTATTTTCGTTAGTGTCCCCTTCGCACTGAAACAGGAACACTGAAAGCCTCACGCAGTACGCAAAAGCTGTTGATGCATGACTGGTGCCTGTTCTTGGTCGTCACTATCGCCTCCATCAAGTGAGTTGCTGCTGTAGTCAATGTCTATAGGCTCGTGAACTTCGTCATCTGAATCGATGTTAAATAGTCGTCACGTTCTCATAAATGTCAATCCCAGTCAGCATGGGGCATTGTCAATGAGCAGCAGGACCTTGTGATTTTGAGCAGCCAACTTCAAGTTAAAATTTTGTATTAGTACCCACTCGGAAAATATTCGGGCTGTCATCCATGTTCTTTTTTGCTATTGTAGAATTGAACTGCTTTGCCTTTTAGAGCGCGAACACTCCCACCAATAGAATAGCGGGGGTTTCTGTTGAAAAAAAGAAACACTAAAAATGAGGAGGATTCGATGAACTGACGGCGGTCACCTGTCCAGATAGAGAGTTTTACCTCCGACCCTAACTGTCATTTAGCGAATAGAGAGGGTTTAGTCAGTTAGAGAGTATGGTATAGTGAACTTCATATAGTCTCGTTTGCGTTGAGAGACTGTAGTCAAGTAAAGAGCACGCGGTCACTTATAGAGGTTCAAATAAGGAGGTGTGACTGTAACTAATTTGTGTTACTTTTTCTTGTCAAATCGCGATGTCGGCTCCTATTTCATTGGCTTGCTAATTGCGCTTGACAAAATAAATTATGAGAAATCATAGCTGATTCTGGTTACGCAGGCATATATTTTCCGATAGTGGTGTTACGGGAGTAGGAGAATGCTATATTAAAAATTGTTGTTGGTTCTGTCTGACTGTGTGTGTTTATTTTCTTTTACAGAACTGTTTAACCTATTTAAACATGTATGAAATATCCAGAGCTTCCCGGGCAACGCACGGCATTAGTTTATGCAAAATGGAGGAAAAATAAGACCTGTACATTTGAAAATTGTATTGAATCGATACCTACTATTGGTGTGGGTACATAATCTCGAATTACTCCCTATACTACTCGTAGGAAAATTTTAAATCACTGACAAGCAAAGCCTCTAGTTTGTTTCTTTCAACTGAAAAAACTCCTTATTTTCGCTTAAATACAAACGGAAGTTCATCCTTCTTCAGAATCCGCCGACTCGAGGAACGATGTTGAAGCTCTTATGTGAGATCGTTGGCGTGGCGGGAAACGCGCTCGAGGTGAAAGTCGACGATGCTGAGTCAGTTTCCGCGTTGAAGGTTGCGATCAAGGCAGAGGTCTCAGCGACGATCACATGCGACGCCAAGGACCTGCAGCTTTACATGGCGAAGAAGGGAAAAGGTGCCGGCGCATGGCTGATGGAAGAAGAAGCGATGAGCGGTGTGGGTGGCACCACTGATCTGAGCTGCTGCCATCGGCGCAAGAGAAAATCGGTGATGTTGGACTGTCAGACGACGAGGTGCGTGACCAAGCCACCAAGGAAGAACTTGCAGCTCTGAAGGGCTCTATTCACGTGCTGGTGGTGATTCCTAGGGACCCCACAGTTGAGAACTTGAAGAGTGCGTTGTTTCCTTTGAACCGACCTGCCTTTTTGATTTTTTTTTTGCTAATTTTGCTGTGTTAACCTCTTGTGTAGAACAGATGAAAGAAAGTGGATCGTACGTGCAAGACTGTTCTTACTATTCGTGGGCGGCGGACTTTTTCTCGTTGCTGTGGCCGCTGGAGGAGATCCACTCGACAAAGAAGGATGTCTAGCTTCTGCGTTTATTTGACGAACGCTATGATTCTCGCCACCTCACTTTTTGGAAGTCTGGGTTGCCGCGATTGAAATTGCACTAAGTCTATTATTAATACATCATTCTCTGGATTTTAATCCAGAGTCCTCCCAGCGGTCAGAGTCCTTAAACATCACTTACCCTGTAGAAACCGATCTTTCGGAATTGGAGAACGTGTCAAAACGTATCTGTCATCGCATCACCTTGTAGATTCTTATAAAATCTGTCATCCGCTGAAGATTAGGACAAATTCCCTTCTATTTCATATAACAACTTATAAATCTATATAGTCTGTCATCTTAAATAATCTGCCACATTCAAGCAATATCGACCACAAAAAAGCAGCCAACACCTGTCACTCCAACCATCCAATAGCTTTTGGCGCATTGTGGTGGATGCTCTAAGAACCCTACAACTAAAACGGGCATGTCAATGGAGATATGGCGAAAACGCTAGGGCAAATTGGCACTATTGCTTATCCAGGCGAAAGGCAGGTCATGGTTTGCCAAGAAGTGCACGAAAGCAAAGAGAAATACTACAATCTTCTTTCAGCTGTGGAACGAGCACGATTCAGAACCCATGGGCTGACCCGGAGTAAGAGAGCGAGTCAGCTACTTAACTGGTAGGCATATGCATCAGTACGAGAAGTTGTGTAGGCCTTGGTTACATACAAAACCACAGTGAAAAACTAATGGAAATAGTTTAGTTGTTTTGGCGCTCTTCAGTTTAGCCAACGACTGAGCGCAGCGAGGTGCTCCCCCTTTAGGGGAGCTAGAGGGGGTCTAGGGTACACTATTGGTCTAAGGTTTGGTTTAGGGGGCGGGTGTAGTTTCTGCGCAGGTAGATCAATGATAAACTGGAACGCTAAATGTGGTTTATGAGCCGTGTGCTTAGCACGCGGGTCTAAACCCAGGCTGAGGCAGGCGAGAACGCTACCTGCCAAACAAGTGCCGTGTCAGAGCACCTGGACGGAAACCCAGGATAAGTATCTATGTCAATCCAGGCTGAGGCAATGCTACCTACCTTCAACTAGTTGAAAATTGACACCAGTGCGGATGTAGCAGTGCATTATTAGCTAGGTTATCAACACCGACTCTGACGCTACGTCCTCTTAAGCTAAAGCCAATCGCTTTTACACCCTTGGCTGTGGAAAATAAGGTCAACAAAAAAGACATCCCTCCTTGAGCCCACCGAGGAGTTTTCTTTTTTTGGAGTCCCCGTTCCGGCCCCACCTAAACCAAATCGGACGTGCGGCGGCTTATATCGGATACGGTAAAGAATTTTCAATTTGTAATTAGTTCGAAAGTATTATAACGTTACGTTCGACGCGGTCTTATTTGTATAAACGTTTTTTTAATGCAATACATTTAGTCTTACATGTACATACTTGTATTTCGTCGTGTTTGAGTTAATGGTGCTAAATGACGACTTCGACCGCGGTTTCGTTTACATCAGTACCAGTAAATGTAAAATCCGGAGCTGTTCCGTGCGAATGCGCGGTTTTGTTGATTTGATCGAGAAAACTAATCATGACTCTGCTGATGGTATCAATCGTCATTGAATACACAGTGGAGACGAAGCACTTATATGTAGCAAGAATTTGTTTGACAATCCTATGACCGTACTTAGTCGAATGGTGCGTGACTTTTCGTGGCATGCATGTCATAATCGCACCGCTCTCAACACTGGGAAACACAGCGAGAGACTACGAAATGCAGTTCAAATTCTTTGATAGATATCGCGGGTTTCACGGGCATTTATTAGCCCTGGTAATTTTTATGTGTGTTTGGGAGCTTTAGCGACTTGGTGACGATTTGGCCCAGGCCAGGCTTTCAAGCATTGTTGTCATTTTAACGAAGCGCCACAAGTTGTACTATAGTAGTACTGCCAACAATGGAGTTGAAATAGATCACACTATGACACATATCCTCAGCAATGCCACCGCGCGAACGATGCAGTAGACGCAACCACGATATAATGATTTAAGATCGTCCTGCCACGACACGGTAGCTGAATACGCAGAACCTACACTACGCGGGGCATCTTAGTGAAGGTTTTGCGTATCCAGCTACCGATATTGGAGGGAGGTGGTGGCGCGTAGCTCTAGATTTTTAAACCATGGCTGCGTCGACTGTGACGGTGGCCGAGCCACTGCGGTGTAAACCTGAACAGCTACTGCAAGAGTGGCGATTGTACTAAGATTTAGCCATATAACGTCATCTCCATAGAACGCAGCTCCTCAACACGCTGCTCCACCTTGAGCTTAACGCCTCGTGTTATGCAATGCTAGTCATCGCGATATGGCTTTTAGTTTTGTGTTTCACAGTAGAGTTTTCTGTGCGTTTGGCGCCAACAAATTCGTAAGCAGTTTGCTTACTCCCCAAAATAGCAGCGATTTGTATGAAAAAGTCGTCCGGGCTAAAACGAATTCGTGTGCGCACAGACGCACAGAAAACGCAAAAGTTTTCATACGAAAAAGGCGTCAGACGCCAACAAATTCAAGAGAATTTTAAGTGTTTCGTCTTAAAATTACCGTAGATGACAAAAAAAACACACACAGAAATTGTCGTGTGTGTGTTTTGTCATCTACGGTACAATAATTGGCTTATAACTACAGTATTTTTTAAATTGATATTGTAAGAACAAAGGCACGAGTTGCTGTACCCGATTGGGAATGTTTGTCAATACAAAATCCAAGATAGTTCCTACATTTGGGGACGGGTGTCACTTGCATCGTTATGATTTGCATCGCAAATGCAATCGCTGCACTCCTGCTTAAAAGATTCTCTAACCTGGAGAGTGCAGTGCTCGGCTCGCTGCAGAGCTCGGCGCTGAGCTCGCCTCCGCAAATACCGCGCGGCCCTGCTTCACCGGCACCCCGCACGGGTTTGCTGCGGCTACGCGACCTCGCATCCGTTGGTTTTCTCCGTTTTATTTGAGCGCAACTTCACCCTCTTTTTCTTAGTCGATAAAATAACCACTCTCAAAAATAAAAATTTACAACTTCCTCTGTCCGGAAATATAAGGCCACCTGATTTACTTTAAAAAAATGTATTTATTCGATTAGGTGCGTCTGAACGAGACGAAAAATATCGTACTTACGTTAAAATTAATGAAGGAAGTGGTGAATTCATGCAGTTATTTTTCGCCTTTGCGCCGCTGATTGCTAATAATTGGAGGTGATAGTAACGTGAAAGTTAGTAACTATAGAGTAATATAGTACTAATCCTAATTTTTGGGATCTGATATCTAGATACCGATATTTGAAAAGTCGCAATTGTATTGAATAAAACGGTGTCGACAACGCCGCTACTACGCTAGTAAATTCCAACTCGGAGGGGAGGGACACCGCAAGAGCAGAAGCTAGAGCCAGCAGGTCGCCAGTGACAAAGTCACTAGGGGGTTCACCGGGGTGATCCTCTACAGGGACCGGCTTAGGGAGCATATATTCTTAAATAGCCGGCAACCCCTCGGAGCAGGTCTTTGAGCCCGTCCTCATGCCTACGTAGCCCGAAACACGTAAGATACAAGTGAACGTGGACCCTTCCTGCGCGGAGGAAAAAATTCCCACCCGCTCCAGGGCCAGCGCTCAACAGCCAAGAGGTCAATGGCAGTCCCCTCGCGCCCTCGTCGTCGCTTACCACGTTCCCAGCCACTCTGTGCCTAGCGTGCACTCATTATCACTCGTCTAACTTAACTACTAATGCACTGTCTTCAATTGCCCGCACGCTTTCCACTGGCTTCTCGACGCCTAGTGATCTTCAATAGCGCTCTACGGAAGAATGATTGGAACCTCGTCTGGTGTTGGGTATGGCCGACCTCGCCGCAGTACCATACGCGTAGTTAGATACTCCTAAAAGCTGCTTGATCTAAACACGTCCTATCCAAATGGCAACTGAGAGGTGGTTGAGACAGACCGTCCGCCCGTTGCTCTCCTACCTAAGTCCCGCCGCCTATACTAATTTCTTTATCTACAGCTTGGACCTTGTCGTGAGCCACCCTCTCAAGCACTTCCCTTCGCCTCCTCCCTGTTCGCTCTGAATCCAATGTCACCCCACCCAGCGACCAGAGTCCTCGCTCGTCTTTTTCCGTGTCATCTCTCCTCGCGAGCTTCTAGCACGCCAGCGACTCTTCCAGCTTCAACGTGTCTTCGTCACTTCCGGTGAGTGCAGCGCCTCCCGCTATGAACGCTACACCACTGGTGCCCGAACGCTTCACCTTTGTGCCACATCACTCACGCCAGTCCTCCGTCAGGTCGATCGCCACTGTCACGCAGTTCCGTACTGACATCGCATGCTCTTCACGTACCCAATAGCACCTATTTCCACACGCCATCCCCGGTGGCCCTCAATCTTTCCTTAGCCCAGCATGTCCAGCCACCAGTAGCACCTGGCCACACGCGTTAGTGTTTGGGGCGTCCTCAGATGCCCTGCGTAGATCGAGTCATGTGCCTGTCTCAGCACCTTGCACATAACGCAGCTAGCAGCACTTCACGTCGTGCCCCGTCACCGCCACGTACATACACTAAGCCCCCGTATACGATCACCTTCTGTCCCTTGTACACGCCCTTCGTCTTCAGGCGCTGCACAAACTTTATTAATGCTCTGGTGCTGCCGAACCTCTTCGTCTGTGAGTTGATCGTCCTCCACAGTCGACGTCAAGAGATCCACCGCCACGTCCATCATTTGTTCTGGTGGCTCCAACGCCACGTCCTCGACACGCGAGCCCGACGCCTCATCTGTCGGCTCTCTTCGCTCTGTTTGATCAACTTCTCGTGTCCGTCTTCCTACATCGACGAGCTGCTGCGACGTTTTGACATGGTGAACTGTCACGGAGTAGCTACACCTGAAGGACGTCAAGTGAGTTGAGTCAAATTTCCAGTGGAGAAGCGCGAACTGGCGTGATACCCAAATCGCGAAATTGTAGGAGCATTGCAGTATCTCGTATCAGGCTCGAGACCTACGTCATCGTCGTCGTCGTCTCGAGCAGAATATGACAAATTTCGGTGTGTCGCACTTCGCTCAAGCAAAACGAGTGCCACGGTACCTCAAGTCGACTAGAGACTACGGCCTGCTGCTAAAGATCAATGGGACTCCGTCGGTGGAATTACTGAGAATCGAGGCCTATACGGATGCCGACTACACGAATGACCAATCGGATCGTCAGTCAATAAGTGGCTACATTGCAATGATCAATGGTGGTGTTATCTTGTATGGGTCTCGAAAACAATGTCTCAACTCCCAGTACGGTGGAAGCTGAATATGTGGCCATGAATGAAGGTGCAAGATGTATGATGTGGCTACGGGGTCTATGCGATAAGTTTAAGTGGCGGTTCGATACTCCGAAGTTGTGGTGTGACATCACAGCTGCTATTGCGCTCAGTAACAAACCAGGTAAACACAATGACAACAAACATATCGAGAATCGCTTTCATTATGTACGCAATCTGGAGGAGTGACGGCTGATCAGCTCGGAAATTTTGTCTAGAGACCACAATACTAGAGTCTAGTTTGTGTATGTATGTAGCAAACGGCGTCTGTCAACCTCGTAAACACCCCATGGCGAGCAGAAAAGTAGATGTATCGTCAAGTTGAGTAGCGAAGAGCTACCGCAGCAGCTCACTCACCGCCGCAGCAACGAAGTATTGTGCCCTCGGGCGGTGGTCGCCGCAGCAGGTGAGCTCACTTGCTTACGACAAAAAGACGGTTACAGGGTTTCTGATCACCAACCAGCTAACGCAAATTTTATGTTTTGGTCTTAAGTTTGAATGTTTGATTTGATTTGACCCTATATTTCCGGACAGAGGAAGTAATATTTAGAGTTGGTGAACTCTTCTGAACAGTATAATGCTACAGCGTAACAAAGAGCGCCATAAGGCAGCGCAAAAAATGCTACTATCAGCGCACTAATGGGGAAACTTGTCACGAAGCAGCACGCACACCTAAACACAGTGACCCACTGTTTGTATGGGTATTATTGCCTGTGATATACCCGAAAAGAGCTCGGTCATGTGTACAACAAAACCGTCCAGGTTATCAGTGGCTGGATCCAAACGTACGAGCAAACAGGAACATTTGAGAATGCACAGGCATCGACCACCAGCAAGTTTACCATGGCACACAGGCAATGGTTGTGCTCTATTTGCTTTGGTCAGCCCCTAACTTATATGGATGAAGCACTGAATGCTTCCGGCGTGCACAGTCTTCCGTGTGGCGCATCTCACGACCAGAGGGCGATAGTATCTTGTATTTTGGATATGTTTACTCATATTACTATCAAGCATCAGTCAGCATAATTACTCTTATTATTATCTCGAGTTGTCAAAACTGCGATAGTTTGGCTATTAATATCATACTGGGAAGTAGTACTCTTTTCATTTTTTTTGCTGATCTTTCCACTGGAGCGCCACAATGAAGAACAAGTCGGAGCGAGACCAGGCAAGCACGGTATCGTGCAGAGTGCACGACGTAGGTGTAGAGTTTTGGACGTATGCCCCAATTGGGTAGCCGGAAGGAGTTTGGTCCTATTGAGAAGCAGTGCTGTTCAACGTACCCAGCAATGATGCATGATAATAACAGCCCGTCCAAATCGATTCCCATACATCTTACTGCAGTCTCTCGTGATTAAAAGAGCGTCTCTCGTGGTTAAAAGAGCGCAGCAGCGGCCGTGAATGGGGCTAAGGTCTATCAAATAAAGCTGGAGGGTGCGGTGACGTCGTTCATGTGGTCAAACTTGTTCATGGGTAGGACACCCATCTTCTCGACGTATAACACAGTCGTTTAGAGCTGTATTGAAGTTAGGCGAGGTGATGTAGTGTCAAATGAGCCCGATGCAAGATGAATCATTTGTTTTTATGCAAATATATGTGTCGTCATTGGTTTGTGAGAAAAAAAGTAGCAAAAAAAATGAAATCAACCGAACATTATTTCTTTCTTGAAATCGGCTTCTTTATGAGCTATATGCCTCGCATTAGATCAGCTTCGCCACGGTTGTGCTTAAGTAGCAGCTGTTGTTTGGCGCGTGCGTCGTTTGTGGTTGTTCTGCGATCTCCCATAACGATTCCGCCACTGGAAAATACTCTTGCTTGAAATGCTGTAGACGCTACCTTGCCGAGCCACAGCCGTGCCAGAATTGAAATTTCGGGAAAATCGATTGAGGCACGAATATCGATAAACTCGTACAGGCCGATCAAGCTCCAGCACACTGTCGCAGATTGACAGCCATTAGTGTAGGTACTAATAGTTGAGTCAGGGTCCTCACGTTTGAGCGACAACTTCTTGGCTATCTCGCACACCTTCATCTCCGCCGTGCTGGTTGTAGGCTACAGGAACCTAATCTTCTTCGCGCCTAAGCCACAATGTCACCGCAGCATCCGACTTGCTTCGTAGTTCTTCCTCTGCAGCTTTTGATGCCGTTGAGGAAACCGGTGCACCGTTGATGTAGCTTCCGTTTGGAATGGTTGTTGCAGGTACCAAATCAAAGTCCAGAGAGGCGGACTCGATTGGCTGCTTCGCAACTGGTTGTTTCCGATCGTGTTTACCCTTCAGTAGCTGAAAGTGCTCATTCTTCAGTCGGTCAACTGCTTTTCGTATAAGATTTTCAACCTGCCCCGGGGACGTTTTATCAACCTTGACCACGCTCTCGACCGCATTTTCGGTTCTTGGATCCAATAGGAGCGCCAGAACAGCTTCAGCGTCGATATCTGGAAATCGCGCCTAAAGCTGAGCTTGAGTTCGGCGGATACAGGTTATTGCTGGCTCTGACAAAGTATCGCGAAACAGGACTTTTCGTGGCAGGGTCTTGTCAGTTGTGGTTGCGAGCGGTACACCAATTGTACATACCGGGAATACCGGAAAAAGCAGACTCGCTTTAGCAAATTTTCTGAAGACGATCATGTAGGACGCCTCCATATCTTCACGCTGGGCCTCGACGAGAGCTAACTCAGAGATGAAATATGTGATGCCTTCCATTTCAGTTATGATATGCCACTCTTGCTTGGAGATTTCCTCGAAGACGTTTCCACCATCCACAGTCTGGAAGTACGATCGATAAGCAGCATAATTGAGAATGCTTCGCCGCATCGGTTTGCACGTAGAGGCCGCGCGTACGTCAATGTCGACGATCGGGCTGAGCTGTGGGAAGCCCATCGCACATTGAATTCTGGTTAATGCCTTCAACCGAGAACCGTTAGCGAAGTAGTTATTGAGCTGACGGAGCTTCAAAATGATAGCTCGGCCTTCTGGTAGTGCACCGCCTTCTGTTACAATGGCCTTCTCCTTGTAAACAGTTCATGTCTTGGGGTCAACCTTCTTGTTGGTACGAGTGTTCTCTTTCATTCCAAATGCCTTATGCGATATACAAACTTAAAATGTGCATTGTGCAGTCGCACTGCTGGGAACTCTCGAAATAGTCGGCACCTTTCCGAGCGGCAGCGGCGGTATCAGACATGACAAACTTTGTCATTTTCCCACGATGTCTATGCCGTACAACTCAATGCAGCGCCGCTTAGTGAACGCTGCTACTGCATCCGATTCATGTCCGTCATTCTTCACAGATGCAATCAGAGCGACATAGAGCCATTTCCAAGTGCTATCAATGGAAGCCATTGAAGCTCCGATCACTCCAGACTTGCCGTGGTTTGTCCCGATGTCGTGCATCACAGTAAGGAAAAGTAGCCCAAAGAAGCACTCCATCTCCGACTCCAGTAGCTGTCGAGCCAGTTTCAAAAAAAGCGAAAACTCAGTGTTGAGTAGGTTGCCGTGCTTATCCCGAGACAGAATGGATGCCTCGTCGTCACCCGGTATTCGTTGCACCGCCGTATTAAAGACGGGGGTTGTCGAAATTCGAAATGGGAGTCCCTCATCCGCAAGCCACTAGAAAACCACAGAAATAACATCGCGATGCGTCGGGCGAAAGTGGTCAGTAATTGTTGCTTTCCCTTTCTTCGCTGGAGATTGGCATGTCAGAAGAAAAGTTTCGTCGCGATCATGCACTTGCTTTGCATTGCGAGTGGCAGCTAGCTCTCCCGCGTGCACCTTTAACATATGCTTCCAGGCGTTGGACGAGTGTTGTATTCGACAGAGGGCTCTCTTCCATGCATCTTTTTGTATGCTCTTGCGCTCAGTGATCATCGCGAGGCATAACACGCAGACATGCGTGTAAGGTTTTGCCTTCTGCGCTGAACGGCCCTTGAGCGCATCAATCGGTTTTGAGAGGCGATGTATGTAATCCCAAACCTCGCTTGGTCCAGGTTGCCGAGAATGCTCGATTTCAACGGGGACCCCGCGACTCGTGTCGGCTCACTCTTTTGCCCCATTTACCTCTTCGACTCTCTCCGGGGCGCTGGTATCGGAGCATTGACTGTAACTCAGTGTCCCCGTACTATTTTGCAAAAAATCCTCAGCAAGAACACCGTGTGCACCGGTGTATTCACCTTCACTCCGAGTCTTGTATTCGTACAAGCAGTCGGAACTGCAAAATCTATGTAGAGACAAGTTAACAACAAAGCAAAACACAATAGTAAATGACGTCTTTTACCGTTCATGCAGTTCACCTCCGCCAAATATCTCGTTGCTGCAGATATAATGGACTGCCTTCGTGCAAACAGTACAAGGCTGAGTGGCAATCTCAAGTCCGAGAAAACAGTCCTTGAATACGCAGCGGTTGGTATTGTCACGAAGATCGCTCATAAAGGGTGAAGGGGGAGGTCGGTGGCGTCGGTTTTGTTGACTTGGGTGCTCTGATGGAAAAAAAGAGTGGTAGTTTTAGGCTCATAAACAAAACCAATCATAAGCCTTAAGAAACTGATATTTTCTAACTCTCGATACGCACCGGTTTTAAATATCAGCTAGATACTCCTGTAAGACGTGGATTATTCTAGAAAATAATGAAATCTTCTTTAGTAGGGGTAGATAAGCAAAATAATTGGCTGTCGTTACTTGCTCGTAAATGTTTGAGCAAACGGTATTTCGTTTGCGCAAAATGTGCCTGTAATCAAAAAGATATCCACATCTCTCGGTTTAAACACCCAAACATCGAACCTTCGACTGACGTCGTACTAGACAGCCGGACTTTTGGTAGCCTCGGTACCTAAAGCATCTTAACAAAGGCCAGCAATGACCTCCAGCAGTTCCTGCTAGCGGTCAAATGCAAGTCAACCTTTACTCAGGTCTGTCGAGACTGAAGTCCATATAATCAACTAGGAGAAATGCACACTTGCCCACTTCGGGCGCAGCATAACAGAGAGCGATGGCACGTCAGTGTATCGCAAACGCTCAACGGTGTACCCGATCACTCCGTTGAGGCTGCATCCAAGGTGCGGCCTCCGGTGCCCATGCATAAGTTGCAACGACTGAGGCAGTTGTTGAGTCTGTCTCAAATCAGACATCAGATTTGAGATTCCAACAGTCACGACACAATCGCTCGTCGATGCTTGCACCCCCCCGGGGCCAGACGCTCGAGGTTTGACGCACACGTACCATCTGACACTACCGCCATCGGACTCAGTGTCCTATGTGTTTGGCTCTCTAACGCCATCCAATTCGTTGAAGCTGACACCACTTTCGCCGTCCGCTGCATGCCATCTTGGATTTCGAACCTCTTTACCGACCGAGCACAACATTCTCTTTGTAGTGGATCTTCATAAAACACACAACTGGGGAGCTTACACCCCCTAAAGCTTTCGCCCGGTGTACTGCTCCTCGCTAATCAATGTCGCGACTACTCTTTGTCTACGCTCTCGCAGAGAATCTCTGTACACATACTCTGCATACTCAATACAGTTGGCATATTCCGGGCCAGCAATACTGAACTCCAGTCAGCACTCGATGGTTGGCAGTGGCAGGGTTGCCACTGCCAACCCGACGATTGGCACTGCCCCCCCCCCACTGTATAATAGTTTCTGGGTGAGGCTACGAGCCCCCAGCCTACTGCAGGCGTCCATCTACCGATACATTGATGAGCTTAAAGAAGGAAAGCTGTAGATTTTTCTGTGCCAGCAACGTATGAGGTCAAAGGCACTCCCTCCTGGGAAGGGAAAGCTGAGTACATCCTTGTCAAGTTTGAGCCTGAAGCTAGTGGTGAGCTCTGTGATACACTCATCCTCTCTGCCGACAGAGTACAAACCCGCGCTGCCAGGACTATCAGCAAATTCCAGCCAAATTCTAGCATTTTGGCAGCTGAATAGCTGGGGGTGCCTTTTGCTCAAACAAACAGGCTGGTAACTAATCTATGGGCTTTTGATGGGAGCTGAGTGGGTGACAATAGTACTTAGATATGATCACGCCTTGATACAGGTTAGTGTGCTTGGACTTAAGTATCTAATCTACAGACGCGGGCAGGCCAACACAAAGATGCAGAACGCCATTATGTACACCGGTGAAAAGTTACGCACCACCCACATTGTGAGATTTAAAAGGTAGTATGTATCTAATACTTGGCGATGCATGTATCAGAGGTACAAGCGTATCTACTACTTACTATTCAACATAATCGCGGCTTTTTCAAATATCTAAATATCAGTATCCCGAATATTAGGATTAGTATTACCCGGTAGTTACTAACCTTCACGTTAGAGCGTGTTCACTACACACCTGGAGATGGAGATCTTCAAATCCTATAGGATAAAAGCAGAAAGCCATTGGCTAAAATCTAATGCCAACAACAGCACAACTCGAGATAAAATCGGAATTTCTTCTCTACCGTTTTGTGGTGGAGAAGGGAGCGCTATCTAGAGATCGTCCCGTCCTTGTGCAAAAAGATGTTTGCCGACTTCAATCTGACTTTATTTTGTGAATTGGATAACACAAATACCGCAAAAGTCGTAATGATAGAGCACTTTGGTGCACTGGCATTAAACACAATATTAATTATGTCAAGGTTTCTTCAATATGGTTTAATCTATGAAGTAGCGCTAATCCCTCACAAAATCAAAGATTTATAAGTTACTATGGGTGCTCTATCATTACAACTTTTGCGGTAGTTGTTATATTCCCAAAATTGCATTGAAGTCGGAATTTAGCAGCAAAGACGAGCAGTGCTTGATAACTGCGGAAGTAGGAGCATAGCTGTGTGACTGGGAATCATGCAAAGGTTGAACTAAGGCAAGAATGTTTGCATTTAGAATTTGGTCGGTGATAAAGCATTTAATTGGTTTAGATAGTATAACTGGATCATGCTAATTGGATAAAAAGGTAGCTGGAGATGGAGACACCACAAACAACGTAGAGATGGAGATTGCCACATCTCCATCTCCAGGTGTATAGTGAACACGCTCTTTCTACATGCATCACCCGCTATTTTAGGGGTAGGTTTATTTTATCCAATTGCTGGTTCGATGCACCAGAATTCACAATTCCAGCAATTATTTGACAAACCTCGTCGCCATGCAGAGCTCGCACAACGTCGTGTTCGGAGACCCCCTGAAGCCCGTGAAGCTGGACGACTTCCGCAATGTTCTTATCCGGTATGCGCCCCTCTCTCTTAACATATCTTTGGTGGCAATGCACTCAAAAAATTGTGTGGCCATCAATCCCAGCCAAGAGGAGACAATCATCTTTGCGTTGATCGAACGCGCCCAATTCCCGCGCAACCCGGAGGTCTACGTGAGCATGAAGGAAAGGTACGATACGAATCAATTAATAAATGAAGTATGATCTTATTCTAAGAGTTGATGAGCAGCAAGAGCGCTGCGTTTGGAGGCTTGAAGGGCAAGTACACGACCTTCGACGGCAGTCTACTGGACTTTATGTTGCTGGAGACGGAGAAGCTCCACGCACTAACGCGTCGATACACGTCTCCGGACGAGAATGCCTTCTTCCAGCACCTCCTTCCGGAGCCGATCCTGCCGATTCTCGACTACCCGCGCGTCCTGAACCCGAATCGGATCAACATCAACAACCAGATCATGAGCGTGTACCAGGAGAAGATCCTGCCAGGTCTGACGACGTCTGCTAGCGATGACACGGCGGTACGTTAAGCAAGCTCCTTTTTTATATAAATATTCAACGCTCACTTACGTTGATCGGACGGAACATTTTTTAAACAGTACGGCTCCACGGCGACGGCGGATATCGCGGTGTTACAAGCGTTGAGTAAACGTATCCACTTTGGCAAGTTCATCGCTGAAGCCAAGTTCCAGGCTGAGACAGAGCGCTACACGAAGCTCATCCTGGCCAATGACGCTGATGGAATCATGGAGGCGCTTACCAATCTGGCGGTTGAGCAGGTTCGTTTGACAGACCTCAGTTGAAGGTTTGAAGTGCTGACCTGTTACTCGTATCCGTCTATTAGAAAGTGCTCGAGCGTGTCAAGCTGAAAGCGTCGACGTATGGCCAGGACCCGAACGCTCCTGCGTCATCGGATGACAAGGAGATGAAGGTGAACCCGCAGCTTATCTCGGATCTGTACCGCGACTTCGTCATGCCTCTGACAAAGGAGGTACAAGTGCAGTATTTGCTACAACGCGTCGCCCACTCTTCGATCGCTGTGGCTGGTGCTGAAGGTTCGTTCTGCTGGCTGGCAGCTCAGGCTCATTTCGGAGGCGAAACCCTCGACAAGGACCAGCTACTGCAGGCTGAATCCATCAGCCAGGTCTTCTACGATGTCAACGCGAACCGTACGGCTTACGGTGTCGTCCCTATCGAGGATTCTCGTCTGGGTATGATCAAGGAGACGCAGGCGCAGCTGTTGCGTAGCTCGCTCAAAGTGTCCGCAGAAATTGTACTCACACGTTCGTTCATCTTCGCGGCCAAGGACAAACAACTGGGCAAGAACGCGGACGTCACAAAGGTCTTCTGTCCTACGGACACGGATGCCCGGCTGCTAGCACAGGCGGAGCAATGCTGGCCGAGTGCACAGGTGGTGTCTGTGGCTAATGTATCGGAGGCAGCGAGTCGTGCCTCTAGTGAACCGTCCACGGTTGCTGTGACTACGGCGGGAGCTGCGGAGTCTCGTGGCTTGGAGCAGGTTGACACGAACCACGCACTGGCGTCTGAGGCTGGTGCCGTAGAGAGCAAGTCGTTCATCCGCTTCGTCATTGTATCCAAGGGTTATCCTGCAGCCACGGGCAAGGATAAGTCGTGTCTGAGCATGGAGATTAAGCACGAAGTGGGCTCTCTGCTTAGTGCGCTGGATGTATGGAAGACGCACGGCATCAATCTGTCGTGTCTTGAGTCCATCTACCGCCAGGAGGAAGGTGGCTACGACTTTTTCGTGGAGATCGTGGGTCATTTTGATGACGAGAATGTGCGGAAGGCAGTGGAGGAGCTGCAGTCGGTTTGCACGGTCAAGCATCTTGGCTCATTCCCCATCGCCAAGCGTCCCATTCGAAGCTAAAGAGTCTTCGCTACCCGCAGTTAACAGCCCTAGAGACGAAATGCAACGTACTGGGAAACTTGCAAAACGCACAAAAACCTGTTCAATTTCTGGTTTTGGTTTGTTGATTTACCACCGAGATCGGCTGTTGTCATCCAGATCGACGTACTCAGCGTCAATGACGGTCTTTCGTCGGCCACCCACAGACGAGTCACGCAGAAGATCAATCACGTCTCCGGTTTGGCGGTTGCGATCTGTAAAATCAACGAGATTACGAGTATTAAAGATCATAGCAGGGATACTAACAGTTCTTCAACGTACACTTGAGCTCCGTGAAATTCAGCTTGCCTCCTTGACCAACCGAAGCTTTCATGGTCACCCGCGCAGAGCCATACACTCCATTGACTGGAAACACGGCTTCAATGCGTCCACAACCATTCACAGCTGCATAGATCAAGAAATAATTATCAATGAGCAAGAACAAATACGGCCCAACAGACAGAGATGCCAACGTACTTGACTCCATCCACTGCTTTGGTCCTCCAACGCTGACATCATCTCCCATCTGTTCACGCACGCGCTTGTTCGCCTGTAGATACTCATTCGTACGCCGTCGAAGTTCGCCCGCTCTCTCCATTGATCTCTGCATCGCCTTGCCCACAAACGAAAACATCGTCCTCACTAATCCTCGCACAACCAGGGGCATACCCTGCACGAGCGAGTCCAGATCATCCTGCACCGCCGACTTAGTGCGTCGTCGACTGCGCGTAAACATGTCGTTTAACGCATCGATATTGGAGCTTATGTTGCTGAACGGATCGTTCGACGACCGAAAGTGCGACCGGTACGGGCCCAAGAATCGCTGGTATAGTGTGTACATTCCGAATCCCGCAGCTCCTGCAATTATAAATCCAAACGCCACTATGAAACACAACATCAATATTAGCCCAGCATCAAAATTATAAACGTTAATAAATTATTGCAACGAACGTGATGTGGAGGCGATGAGCGCACCCGTGCCTAGCAGCACGAGACCTCCGGTCTTCAATGTGGATTTCCAGTCATTTCCGCTCTGCCACGGGTTCCTCCCAGGCGAGTAGAAGCGCTTCAGTTGGATGGCCAGCGCGGGCGACGCATAGCCACCGACAGAAGTCCTGTTAATGGTCAAAATCGGCGACCGAGACAGCAGAGGTGACGAAGATGCCACGATAGGCGTCGAATAAACGGCAAAACGAGGGCGAGGAGCGCGATTTGATGCGCAATGAGTGCTGAATGGAGAGGCCAGGATACTCGCCGACATGTACGGAGTTGCATGTGCGCGTACGCGTGCCGCGGCCAGCGGAGAAGCGCATCGACACAGCAACCACGAGGAGCTCATCTTACACTACCGGTACTCAGCAAATTTGCGATACGTTTTCTAGAATGATGGTAGAAACAATGTGGTACACATAGAATAATCACATTTTATAGTCCATTTTGAGGAGACCATAAATTGCACACGCTTTCAGGAGTGATGGTCTGTACAGTATTTTTGGCAATCTTCTAGTCGAGTCATTTTTTCTTGATGGCGCAGTTCTGGCCGACGGAAGTATACCTGTCCCCGCCTGCTGATGCTTTGGCAGCGCCCGAGGCGGACGTGCAGCGGCTGGTGTGGGCGGTCGCAGGCGTGTTTGTTGCTGCGTCCGTCGTGTCGTCCGCGTTGCTGATCCGCGGTCACCTCAACCACTTCACGCAGCCGATCGTGCAGAGCAAGGTGCGAATGAAGTCTCCATGGACAAAATCTTACTATAAACCAACACTTTTATTAAATGTTGTAGATTGTGGGCATATTATGGATGGTGCCGATTTACGTGACGGACTCGTGGCTAAGTCTGCGCTTCAAGGATGCAGCTTTGTATCTGGATTTGATGCGCGACTCGTATGAAGGCTACGTTATCTACCTTTTCTTGGCTCTCATGATCGCCTACTTGGGAGGAGGCAGCAACGAAAGAGTCCTCACAACAATGAGAGGTCTTCCAGATCTAGAGCACCCGTGGCCATTTAGCAGGTGGTTTAAACCCATTCAGATGGGACCAGGTTTCTTAAGAGACTGCAAGATGGCGACGATGCAGTTCGTGGTGGTCAAACCCATGATGGCCTTTGTGGCTATTGTACTGCGACTCAACGGCATGTACGATCAGGGTAATTTCAGTGCCAAAACAGGGTATCTGTACATGAGTATGGTGGTCAACGCCTCCATCACGTACGCGTTCTACTATCTGGTGCTGTTCTACCTGGCGCTAAGTACTCAACTCGCACCATACAACCCCGTACCGAAGTTCCTGTGTATCAAGGCAGTGCTGTTTCTATCGTTTTGGCAAAGTGTGGTGTTGGCTTTCCTGTCTCGCTTCCAGATAATCCACGAATTGGGCTCCTGGAGCGTCGAGAATGTCACCACAGGCATCCAGAACCTCCTCATCTGCTTCGAGATGTTTTTCGTGGCTCTAGCACACCACCGAGCGTTCCCTTATAAGCCGTATGTGCATGGCAATCGGGCTCTGCGTACCAACATCCTTGCTGACCACCTTGCGTTTGAAGACGCCATGCGGGACTTTAACGAGGTGATGCCGGTAGTGCTGCCAACCGCTTTCAAGCCAGGTGCAGCCACGCTCAAGGCCAAGAAGAAATACGATCTAGTTCATCCAAAAGATCTCTTTGCCTCGGAGACTGTAGGTCTACTCAGTGACGATGGAGCCACATCTGATGCTGAGAGTGAATCATCTCTGGACTCTAGAACCTCGAGAAGCTCCAAAAGCTCAAACACTGCAGTGTCACGAGGCTGGAAGTTGTAAGACAGCCCTCTTCTTTATCTAATTGAACATTACCCAACGTTATACATTCACAACCGATTTTTTCCGCCGCATTTCGGACGCTTACAGGCCTTGCTAATGTTTCTTGCGCTATGTACTCTGCATTGAACATCACCTACACATGTTCACGGGTCCTCTTTACGAATCTGGAAGTTACGAAGATCCTCTTGGCCTGTCAGCTCCAGACCCTTTTCATTTGCCAGATGCAGCACACAAATGAAGTAAAAAGATACTGTCACATTTGACGGCACCTAAAAAACATTCATATGACATTAGGGTTAGAAAATCTAATATAACACAAAACCCTAGAATAATATCACATACCTTTCTGGCCACGTTCTCAACCACGTTCTCAAACGTTGTCTCTAGTGAATCGTCATCGGCTTCCGGTTCGCGTGGACGCTTCCCACTCTCATTTACAGCGGCAGTGTTATCAGCATCATTAGCCTTTTCACAGCCATCCTCATTCACAACCTTTTTCTCCAAGTGGTCCCAGATACTTCCCTTCAGCTTTTTCACATCCACTCGCTTGGCAAAGCGTTCATAGTGTACACCAATCTTCTCCACTACACGATCAGCCTGGACCAGGTCTTCCACTGAATACAACGGCTCTGTGCCAGGGTCATCCACTCCGCTGGTGCCTTCATCTTCATCGTAGTCAGGTTCAAACCCGGCGCTATCCTCGTTATACGTGAAAGGCTGTTCCCGGACGAGATCATCGGCAGTGTCGCCACTGCTGTCTCCGAACTCAAAGTCATTCGCCGAAACATTTTCCCGATGTGCACTATCCAAGCCCCCACGCTTCCTAAAGAACCGAGTCCGTTCCTTCAAGAAGTGTCTAAAGAACAGACTCAACTCAATGTGCGTGTCCACAGGCAATACAAGATCGGAAGCGTTCTCCGCCTGCTTCTTTAAGTTACCCTTGGATACTTCCAAACTGGCCGCAGACTTCGGAGCCTTCAGCCTCGACAGATCAGGCTCATCACCGAAGAAATCCACCGTAATGACCTTCTTATCCACTCCAGCAGTACTTCCTTTCCGGACACGTTCGGTGGAGGCTTCCGTTGGTTCCGCCTTAATAGCAACGCCATCTTCATCGACCCCTCCGTCCAGTCCGTCCTTTTCGGCGTCTTCCTGATTGCGCTGCTTCATTTTACGCACTGCAGGGAACTTCCAATGGCCTGGACCAGCCCAATTCCGGAGCATCTTGACGTCAAAGTACGAGTAGTCATTCTTCCCGTCCAGATCCTCTACACCTTGTTCCTCTTTTACATTGACAGACCGGACCAGAGCAGACTCAATCATCTGCGAGAAGAGGTTGTTCTCGTAATTCTCCGGCAAGTTCTCGTTTACCTTGGCTCGGAAAAAGTCGGCAGCACTGGATTTCAGGGACGATTCCTTGTCTAGAGCTGTTGAACCTCGTTCCACGCCATCCATAGTAAGCTCGTCTTGCACGCTTTCCTCATCGTCACTTCCTGCCAGATCAATAACGTCATTCTCCTTCTCCACGTCCACAGCTTCAGCAGACTCCACCTCAGCCACTTCCTCTGCGTCACCAACAGTGTCGGCGCCATCCTCGTCAGCATCATACGCTGCATTATCGTCACCAAAGTCCACTGAGGTGTCGTGTGGCGCGTCTTCTCCGTCCGATTCGTCCTCACTGGCGCCTTCCATCACTCCCGCTAGGTTCATAGTAATGATATCCTGCTTATCCAACGTCCTCCGTCGCCCCTTAACTGGCGTTTTAAGTAAGAAGTTGTTCTTTATCCCGAGTTTGTGACGGGCTTCGTCGCCGTAAAACTCGTCCAGTTGGTCGTACATGCGGTACAACGGTGGACAAACCTCCAGATTCTGGACGTCCTGGCTGATGCAAGGCAAGTTTCCGAAGATCGACAAGCTGATACGCTCTTTAGTGGCAGGAGGCTTGTCTTCCTTTGTCTCTGTGTCCGGACTCTCGCCTTCCACAACTTTCGAGCCATCTGCGGCTTCTTCCTCATCTTTCCCTTTGCTCATCTTTTCCTCGGTAGTCGCATCTTCTGAGTCTCCTTTCTCCTTCTTGCCACCCTCGACGTCACTGGATTTCTCTTTCTTCTTGTCTTGGTCCTCCATAACCACATCTTCTTTCTCACCAGCTTCATGCTCCACTGCATCATCTTCCGACTCTGTCTCTTCATCCTTCTGCTCTTCCTCGCCTTCATCCTTTTTATCCTTTGGCTTAGCTTTACCAGTCTTCTCCGCCTTCTCCTCCTTCGACTTGCCTGCAGCCTCGTGGATCGGTTTACGCGTAACGACACTCACATCGGACGAGTTCAACAAGATCTTGCAGCCAGCGTACACACTCAGATTCGCCAACAGCATCCCCTTGGCGCCTCCTTCATCGAAAGACTGGGACATCTTATGGAACAGCGGATCAGCTTCACACTCGGTATCATACGCCTTCAAGTTGATGTTGTTCAAGTTCTTCTCGATCGTGCGTGCATGAGTCTTCCTCGTCTTACGAGATGTAGTCGCAGTGGCTCCGTCCTCGCCGGCATCGTCCACGCCATGCTTCTGTTCGGTACGCGACAGGTTTTCTAGAATCTTGTATGATGAATTCCACGTATCGTCCACTCGGTATGAGTAGATCTTAATACTCGCGTCCAGTGTGCAGCTTGCCTTCTGGAAATTGTACGTATCGTCGTCGGCATCTCCGTCCGCAGCGATTCGTTTAGACGAGTCCAGAATGTCCTCCATGTGGTCGATTAAATGCAGCGACCACGAGTTCTTGACGTTGATTTTCTACCATAACCACACAGAAAATATTAGAGATCTATCGTAGGTTGTTATTCCCTTACACAATATTTTTTTTTCTTACGTTTTCCGAAGACATCTTGATAATGGTCGAGTACATGTCACTAATGTACTGTTTGCTATGTGTCGGGGCGGCGTTGGCTCCTCCTGCGCCAGCTCTCTTCTCGCTGGGCGTTAGAGAGCGGCGACGCTGCTGGAAGGCCAGCGAGCGGCGTTTACGGCGGCGACGAGCGATCTCTTCCTCGTCATTTTGGGACAGTGAGCGCTTACGCTTGCCCGTGACGCGCTTGTCCGACTCTGGCGGCTGCTGCGCCTTCTCTTCTTGCTCTTCCTCATCTTCTGTAAGCTCATACTGTTCCACGTCGCTCTCGGCGTCGCTCTTAGACTCGCCGCCTGTCGCCCCCATACTGACGTAGTAAAGCCTGGTTTTGATTTGGCGCCGATTTTACCCTTGCTCTAGTTGACTTGATTTGAGTAAGGGCTTTTTTTAAATATAGGTGTAGGGTACAACAGGTTAAATACGGTGTATCCATTTTGCATAAGCTGCAAATGTTGCCTTTTTTTGGTTGCCAACATCATGAAGCGGGTTGAAGCGATGGAGCATTTCCGACGGAAGATCGACGAGAACCCGATGGACGCCAATGCGCACCATCACTTGGCGGTGCTGGCAAGAGCTGGAGGTGACGAAGAGACTCATGCACGACATTCGCGCATTGCATGGCTCACTCGACAAGAAGGACCCGAGATCTTGAACGAGTTGGCGCTAGCGCGAATGCAAGAGGGAAAACACGAGGAAGCGGAGGCGCTGCTGCGTCAAACCATTGCACATTGGCCTACATTTCCTCACGCGTACTGCAATTTAGCCGCACTTCTGGCTAAACGGGGTAAGTACACTGAGGCACTGACTCACAGCTTGACGGCGCTACAAATATCCCCACAAGAACCAAGTCTACACCGGAACATTGCCCGGGTGTACGAACAGCTAGGCCGGACGTCCGAAGCACTGGCACATTATCAACGAGCATTGAGCTTAGCACCGGGCGACGCAGAAGTCGCCAAACGAATATCAATGCTCACGCTCGGCCGAGGACGCACGGAAGTCGCTACCGAGCACTACAGCAGATACCGAAGTCTCACAGGACAGCACTACGACCTCAAACTCTGATATGTGCGGCTACAGGCAATGTCAAATTGACATTGCCATTGTCAATTGAGAGTTTGCTGCAATGAGAAGTTGAGTTGCATCGTTCGCGTTCACTGCGCTGATCTTTGCTCCGTTACGTTCAGAAATCAACTCAGTTCGCTGACCAAAATTTCTTTAAAACTCTTTAAATAAAAACTGGATTCCTCTGTAATGGAACCTTTGGTGTCTCGCACGAAGGAGATCAGCTTGCTCGAGTTGCACCTGACGTTGGTGGCTACTGTAATGCACTTGACACAGTTACATCTTTCAAACGAAATGCTGAAAGGTGATGTCACCTTCACGAGACGGAAATCTCGTGCTAAAAAACTTGATAGTAGGTGCTCGATGTGGTATTTTCGGCGAAGAAGTACAGCATTGTCTGGGTTTCCAGCTGGCTACTAAAGTATGAATAGTGCAGCACAAGTACCGTGGGTGTCTCTGAATGCCTCGAGCCTTACCCAGGTATCAAATGCACCTCCAAAGTGGTGAGAGATGACATCTGCCAAATCTTCCCCTGTTTTCTGAGTTCTATTGCTGGCAGGGTTGGTCTCGTACAAGAGCTGAGTTACTAAGCCTGGCCAGCTTGAGAGGCTCAAAAGATAATCGAGGAACTAGCTCTGACCTGACCCTATTCAAAGTTTAAAGTCGACAGGCTTCCATCTCGCTGCTCTCACTCTTCACTCTCTCTCGCGTCACGAACCTCTCCATCTGGCTGGGCTGGCTTCCGGTTTAACACAAGTCCCGAACAACAAGCTCTTCCCAGTCGCAATGAAGCGCTTGTTCCAGCACGTGTCACCAGCCAAGTCCGACGTCGACGAAAATGCATCGACCATGGACAGTGAGCCCGTCGCCAGCACTGCGGTAGCCCCAAGTCACGATGTCAACCTCTTCGGACGTGCACGGAAGCGCAGGGTGCTGTGTCGCACCAAACCATCGACTCTCGAGGTGAGCCCGACACTAAAGAATAGCCACGTCGCGTTTTCGTGGGCGTCACCGCTTTCTGTTCCTCGGAGATGTGGCGACTTGGAGGCCAATTTAAAAGAGGAGGCGTTGCTGTGTCTGGTGCTCTCGTTCCTCAACGTACGCGAGCACCATACTATTCGACAAACCAATCGATCATGGCGACGACGTGTGCAGACTTTGGACGTGGATCGACTCGACTTGTCAGCGAAAACGTCAACGGTGTGCACTCGTACTCTTGACCGTGCGTGTCAAGGAGTAGTGCAGAGCTACAGTCGAGTTCGTCGCATTGATCTATCGGGTCAACGTTCCCTAACCGACCGAGACCTGCTCGTATTGACGTCGAGTTTTTGGGCGCACTTGGAAGAGATCGTCGCCGATAACTGTCTGGAGATTTCGGATTTTGGATTGCTAGCCATACTTAACGCTCAGTCGCTTCGGTTGCGCTCTGTATCGGTTCGTCGATGTAAGCGAGTGACCGGTGAACTGTTTGCTGCTCATACCTCACCATTGCAGCAGCTCACAGGATCACACCCATCGCTGATCAATCTTAATCTGGACGACACCAGTGTGAGTCGAGACTTTATCTCGCGCATTGAAGCTCAATTCCCAGTGCTTCGGAACTTAAGCGCTCTGCACACGCCAGCCCATCGATCGTTTTTCCAGCAGAACCCGACGTTGAACGCTCTTCTGCGTGAACTGCAGTTGCTGGTGAGCAACGAACTGGTCGACTTGCCGTTATTACCCGCTCTCCTTGACGAATTCAATCGGTGGTGCCGTCGCCGACGTGGACGTGAAGGTGGAGCTTTTGAACGTACTATGGTTGCCAGTGGGTCACGCGCGCTACTCGACGTCCCGTTGCTTCTGTCTGGTAGCAATGACTCCACCGTTGATAGCTCAAGTGAAGCGGACGATGACGTGACGTCGATGTCACCTCTGCTATACGCGTGTGCCAGCGGAAGGACACGTCTCCTACCGGTTATCCTGGCAGCAGGGTGCAATGGTACTGCGTTCGACTTGGAGAATACAGACGTCAATGGACACTCGCCATTGAGTCTTGCAGTCGCCAACGGTCTTACGGAAGCCACTCGACTGCTACTGCGGGCTGGATGCGACGTCAACACTCGTACACTGAGTCTAGAGTCTCCTCTCTATCTAGCCAGCGAACACGGCTGGGATGTTTTGGTAGACATGTTGCTTGACGCTAACGCACAGAGGGATTGCGCTGTCACCGGCGACGCGACAGCTTTGTGTGCTGCCGCCAAGAACGGCCACCGATCGACCGTATTGAGACTTATTGCAGCTGAGAGGCAGGCTGAGGATGAAGCTCAGGTTCAAGGCCGCATGATCAAGCAGCAACTGGTTCAAGCTTTGTTCCTGGCATGTGAAGGTGGTCACTTGTTCGTGGTTTCTGACCTCCTGCTGCTCACCGAGCTGGACGCCAACGTTCTCATGGATGAGAATGTATCACCGCTCTATTTGGCGTGTCAAATGGGATACGAAGCCATCGTCTCGCTGCTACTAGAGCGTGGAGCAGATCCCTGTTTCCGCCGTCCGCAAGGTGGAGTGTCCTGCTTGTACATCGCTGCTCAAGAGGGACACGACCTGATTGTCCGGTTGCTACTACATGCCGGAGCAGACGTCCATGCTAAGATGGACGACATGTCCACCGCGTTGCACATTGCTGCCCGCATGGGACGCAAGGCCGTTTCCCGGACGCTGCTACGTCGCGGAGCTCGTCTCGACGACCAAACCCGTTCGGGACTAACAGCGCTGTACATTGCAAGCGAGGAAGGCCACGCTAAGCTGGTTGAGTTTCTACTTGAGGTCGGTGCAGCACGAGACCTCCAGACAGTTAGTGGTGCGACGGCTCTCTTTGCGGCGGCTCACCGCGGCCATTTCACCGTGGTAGAGACTTTGCTACTTGGTGGTGCGAGCGCCACAGTGTCCAAGCACAACAGCATGAGCCCGATAGATGCTGCAGCACTAGTAGGCGACGTCAAGATTGCTCAGCTACTACTACAATTCGGTGCACGTGTGGGGGGGTTAGCTCTGCATCTTGCAGAGCGCCGACGGGATGCCTGCGATCTCCAGAATCTGCTGCGTAGTCACTATTGCACTCAACACTTCCTCCAAGGTGTCACGTCAAATGCGACGAGTATCCTGACTTCAAACTTAGCCACTTCGACGACCGCAACGCTGGAGAACGAGACCACATCGGTCCGTTAGATGTATCAGCGTTTTGACGCTGACGTACAATAGAATGCGTGTAGTGCTTCGGGTATCATGGTGGCCATACAAAGCCTCCTAGAAAAGCACATTAGTAAAAAAAAAACTTTTCTGTAAATTATCCGTCAAATCCCTTGGTTAAAACTTTATGCAGAAGCTTCAGCGGAAAGTTCATCCTTCGACTTTGGACTTGGCTCCTTCGTCTTGCCGAATCTATGATCGATCTTATCGGCCATGTGATGCACAACCTCCTTAGCGCGAGCCGCGATTGAGTGTCTCTCAATCACACCAGTAGCAATCTGCACTTCAATGATCTGGCGCTGCAGAGGTGACAAGCCACTGAACTTGGCATCGCGAGTCGTGCTCACAAGCCACTCGACCTTCTCGGAGATCGTAAGTTTCTTGTCGCTGCGCTTCGGGTGCTCTGCATCATACGCATTGGCCACCTTGTGCAGGTCTGCCAGTGCATTAAACGTCTGCTCCATGGCGCTCCGAACAGCGTTGACCTCGTTCACGCCAGCATTCTTGTGGATATGGTCGGCCGAGTGTCTTAGATCCTTTACAGCGTCCTTGGCGTGGTCCAAGCCGTCATAGAAAAATGATGTAGCGGAGCTCGACGTATGCAAATGGTGCTTGTGGTCGTACTCGCTGAGGTTATGCTTGAGCGCCTCCAAATAGGTCAGCGTGTCCTGCGCACATTGGTGCACTTGCGCCTGCAATTTGGTGAACTCCTGTTCAGTAGTTGAGGGTTTACCCATGATTCGGATTTGCACTGTGGTCTTCCTACGTTTTTCCAATATGAGCAAGGGGTTTGATCGTGCTTATTAATAAAATGAACCCACGCAGAATGATTTAGGGAACTGTCTCACTGCGACGAATTCTACGAAAGCGAATGAAATACTAGTAAATAAAATAGCTTTAATTATAATGTGTGTTTCGAGAATCTTTTAAAAAATACATGTATGTTCTCGAAACAAACGTTTGTTTTTGTTTTCATTAATAAAAACAACAACTTGGTGCATGTGGATTTTTTTTACAAAATTTGCTTCAATTCAATTTGTCAAGAACAAAAACAAGCTTTGCTGAGTTTTAAGGAAAAGGTATTGAATACCAGGCTAGATCATTTAAGTTAGTTTTCAAACTACTCCTTTTTGAAGTACTGCTTTCAAAGCTATATTGAATCTTAGGCCTTTTAACTGGACGATGCCTCGAAAAATATATAAAAGGTTTTGTGCCAGTTACGTGCAATCAACCAGTTTTGGGGCCACAAATTTTAGCCAATTACCGCTTCAGATTTTGGGTAATACTTGGTTCTTATTGGCTATTTCTTTTTGTCAAGAGAAATTTGACCTGGATTAGACTAAATGGATTTGCTCTAATACAAAATTCAAAACAAAAAGCGGCAGGAAACTGGTCACCACGCTTAATTGAAAGCTTTTTTCAAAGCAGAGCCATCAGTGCGCCAAAGCGTGTACTCCATAAAAAAGCCGAAACAAGCGCTTTTTATGGGTGCTTTTATCACTAAAAATGGACATCTGAGTGAAAAGTTATGTTGACTCGGATTTAAGACTTCGAAAAGTGGCACGTTATTGGCACATTACCTTATATATACAAACTTAAAAAGTAAGAGAACAGTGAGGACATTGAAAAAATGGCAAACTTAAGTATAGTCAGCTGTTGCTTTCCGGTATTTGAATCGACCTGGGCGCAAATACATTAGCTGAAGTATTATATGAGCATTTGTTGATTCCGCATTCGCTGGCAGTGAGTAGCATCCAGTATCTCGGTGAGAACAATGGACGACTTATTGAATAAGCCACTATCTTTTTTTTTTGTGGAAAAACTTTGATCAACGGACTTACCTGCCACAGTACAAGTCCATTTCCGAATCTGATCGCCAGCGCACAAGCAACCCCTCAAGCCTCTGTAACCAGAATTCCATGGGCAAAGCCACTCCACTTAACGCCACTGCTGAGCAGGAGCTCTCTAAACTGGAGAAATTGCTGATCCAGACAGCGGACAAGGTTTGTAGTTGCCTCAAAGCCCTGAAGAGCAACCTCTCCGATTACGACAAGCGGCATGGGCTACTCTTCCTCAATACTTCCAGATCGTTTATGAGAAGCGACATTCGCGCTGCGAAGGACAAAGCTGCCGAGTTGAAGCAAGTTGCTTTCCAGATTAATAAGAGTAAGAGTCCTTCTGAATGGAGATCACTGCTGCACGCAGCAAAATTCACGAGGTCATCGATGCCATGCTCCATCTAAAGAAGACAGCTCGCGCGTAAGACAAGAAGAACCACATGACAAGCTTACCGGAGCTTAAAGCCGAGGAAGGCCGCTCGAATTTGGACTACAGCAAGTCGGAGTCTGATGGCAGCTGGTTCAGTGAAAAAAGCAATAGTGACCACAGTGGCAACGCCATTCGCGGGGCTACCGACCGCGTTGAACTTGTGCTGAAATCGACTATTCGCAACAACTTTAGCGGATTCTCCGCGTTGAAGCACCAGGTTTCGGTGGCGGAGGAAGCACTGTCGCCTTCGTTTGTCGATCATGTCCTGAAAACCATGGCTTCTATGTCAAACAGTCTGAAGGGAGAAGATAATTTCGAGCCGCAAGGCAGAGAAAGGAAGAGCATGAGCGTGTAGCTTTCCTGCAGCTTTCGAACAGCGGAGATGCACCGCTTAAGATAAATATTGCATTGCGTACTGTACTTCTCTTTGAAATGTAAAAGTTGCAATATCAATTATCAAAAGTAGTATTAGTTTCCCTTTCAATTCACGTAGCCAATCAACATTCCCATTTTTGCCGTCTAATTGAGTGAACATGGCTACTTGGTTCCAGAAAGAGATCGTGCTTACGGCGCCCAGCCGCGGCTTCCACTGTGCGCCACTGCCTTTGATACCCTGTAAAGGATACCATATTATTCTGACCTTTTGTTTTTATTTCCTGTGAGTAGTGGTGACACGCGAGGTCGAGAAGCAGGTTTGAATTGCTCCTTTCTGCAACTATTCTTGCATGTTTGCATTTTAACCGTTCTATACTTGATATATGGGGCACCATGATTGCAGCTGCCCGAGTTGTCACGTGTGAAAATTGGTATGGCCAATCTGTTTATCAAGCACACGTCTGCATCTCTTACTATTAACGAGAACTGTGACCCGGACGTGCGGTGAGTGAAACTTTTTTACGCTGCAACGCAGTACTACAGTATTAATAGTAACTGACATACTTTATTTCACAATTGTTGCTTCAGCACCGACATGGAGGGTGCATTCAACCGCATCGTGCCGGAATCCTGGAACAGGTAGGATAGTTTCTTAACAAAGTGCTTACCATTGTGTGTGGTGGTGTTTTCGTCCTCACCATATTTATTTTCTTGTGTAATAGGGAGTTTTTCCGTCATACGGACGAAGGCGACGGTAAGTGGCAACTTATTTTCTGTGGTTCTGTTGTTTAGGAGGCCTGATGAGCTTTGTTTTCTGAATGCTGGTGTAGATGACATGCCAGGCCACATTAAATCGACGCTGATCGGTGCGTCGGTAAACATCCCGATCACTAATGGCAAATTCAACCTTGGGACGTGGCAAGGTAAGATATCTGACGGCCGTTTCGATATATTATACGCTAACCGCGTTTATTGGGCTTTGCATCTCACAGGCATCTACCTGTGCGAGCACCGCAATGTTGGCGGCTGGGGCTCTGGTCATCAGCGTAAAGTGGTCGTTACCATCCAGGGCTCCACGGCGTAAATCGTTTCTACTCTAGGCAAGTACAAGCTCAGATCTTGCGACCTGCTCACGCTGGTTGAATGAACAAACTTCATTTGAAAATGTATTGTACGCTTCCCGTCCTTTGCAAAGTCAGAACGCGGTCGTTTTAAGCCCAAGAAGCAACACCAGTTGTACTCGCTGCTTCGGACGTGTCTTTCGCTATGGTGTCAAGATGTTCATCAAAGCAGTAGATAATATGCCACGGTGGAGTGGCGTCAGCAATAAGCTGCAAATTGTAGCACGCGCAAGCACTAAACACAGGCAGGTACTTCCTCGATCGGTCGATCGGGATCCGCATACCCTGTGGTACCCCGTTATTGACAAACAGCAGAAACCCAGCAAGCAGGTCGACCACGACTCCTACTCGATCTTCCTCCTTGAACGCATTAGCATCCAAGAAACTCACTCGAGCCGGGAGCTGCGGCTTGGGACCTCGAAATGAACCCGTGGTGATGAATCCACCTTCGCAGTACATCACTGCCGGCATGTGGTCACACGCCGGTGTTGGTAGCGACAGCGTCCGCTTCAAATGCTGTTCATTCGCCCCATAGTATCGAAATCCTGATTGTGCTTGCGTAACCACCTCCGTGATGCCAATGTAGCTGCCTTCACTGAGGCCCACACATTCCCAATAGCTCACCGCCCCGGGAGTACACACTCGATCACCGAACATGGAGCCGCCGTTGGGTCCCCAATGTGACACATAACAGTCTCCGTTCTCCACTAAGAACACGTCGCCTCCATGTCTCCTAGCGTCAAAGTGCAGGTCGAAATCGTCTTCTCGGTAAGACACGACGTACTTATCAGTCAGATGAAAAATACAATGAAAAAACAAACACAATATATCCTTACACAATGCAACCGCATGCAATTCCCTCAGAAACGGCAGAACAACAGCAAGTTGTAGCGTGTCGGAGTGAGAAGGTGGTGTTGGCAGCTTCACGTCGGGCAACAGTGCGTGAGTGCAACTTATTAGCCAGAACCAAATGGCGGCACAGCCCTCGCGACCAATAGATTTTTGTGTACACACGAGGGTGGCCACCGCGCGAGCATCTAGCAATTCAAGCAACGGAGCCAGTGCCGCCAAAGTGAAGGACGAGGACGCAATGCCGAATGCTCGAAGCTGCGTGACTGTCGACATCTCGGCGGTACTGGAAGGCACTTAGGAAAACTTGAAATTCCTACAGTAATTGTATAATTTGTGCAAAACCTCGATATTGGCTCATGATAGGTTGGAAATGAAAATCGTTTTTTTTTTTTATCAAACGAGCTTTGGTGATGCTAGACGTTCAGGTGCTGCTGGCGTTGGCACCACTGAGCCTAATTATCGGAGTACCGTTGGGGCTGCTGAAGGAGAAGCTGCGGAAACATTCGCTTAAGCGCTGGCTGCTGGCGCTTGCTCCGTTTACTTTCGCACCATTGGTACAGAAACATGTAAAAAAAGTTTTTATCCTGGCACTGAAAATCTAATGATCACCTTTTCAACTGATGTCGCAATGCGAATTCTGATACAAATAGTTATCTGCTCATGAAGGCGCTGTATTGGCGGGGAGTTTTTTTGTTGGTCGGATGTTAGGTGCGTCGCTGGTCGGCGTCGGGCTAACTGGAGGCATTGCCACCGGCAAGTCTACCGTATCGAAGGTTTTTCGCGAGGCCGGAGCTGTGATTGTGGACGCCGATGTCGTGGCTAGAAAGGTTGTGATGCCCGGACGCGGCGCCTATAATGAAATCGTGCGCTGTTTCGGCACTGAGGTGCTCAATGAAGACGACGCGACCATCAACCGCGCGAAGTTGGGGGCAATCATTTTCAGTGACCCGGCGCAGCGAAAGAAACTAAACTCTGCTACACACAAGTACATTATCTGGGAGATGTTCAAGCAACTTGTGTACCAGCGTCTTGTATGTCGTAAGCGATTGGTGATAATCGACGCGCCGCTTCTGTACGAGACCAAATTGCTCGAATACTTCTGCTACCCGACTATTGTAGTGGCATGCTCCGAGAAGAACGAGCTTTCACGACTCATGAAACGCGATGATATGAAACAAGAAGACGCCGTGAAGCGCATCAAGTCGCAGATGAGTCTTCATGTACGTAAGCTCTTTCGGTGCGAAGTAACCAGAACCTTTGAACTGATCCTTGAATTTGTTGTATTTATTGGAGCAGGAGAAGGTGGTGAAAGCGGACCTGGTGATTCAGAATGACGGATCGTTGGATAATCTCCTGATCCGGACGCGAGAAACTCTCGAGCGTACTGCCTATTTGGTTGGAGGCTCGCGCGAACTGCAGTTTTCCTAAAATTTGCAATAAAGGCCACTTTCAAAATTTCATTTCACAGTCCATTGCATAGAAATCGAGCGAGACCATGCCTCGCAAGGGCGTGTCGTTGCCGGAGAAGCGTGAGCGTATCCTGCGCATCTACCACGAGTCCAAGGAAGTGTTCAACCTCAAGGAGGTGGAGAAGCTTGGCTCCAAAGCTGGTGTCGGTACGAGCCTCCCAACAAGACCCAACTTGGGCCAATTCTTTTTCTGTCATAAAATTAATTAATTGCGTATATTTTTTCTTACATGTAACAGTGCTGCAAACGGTCAAAGATGTTAATCAAGCGCTGGTGGACGATGCCTTAGTGGACTGCGACAAGGTGCTTTATTCAGTAGCAGAAGATTTACTGTTGTAGATTTCATTGCTGACAAAAGTTTAATGATGGCTAGATTGGGTCGGGCAATTACTTCTGGTCGTTCCCGTCCAAACTATCGCAGTCGAGAAAGCGCAAACTCAACGAACTGGAGCAACGTCGACAAACTGTGCAGGAGAAACTGGCCAAAGTGAAGCAAAACATTGAAGAACAGAAGTCGCTACGCTCGGAATCGGTGCGCAGAACTACTTACGCGTTTTTTTAATGCTGGACAGTACGGTAAACTCATGGAGTGGCTGTATTACATCTACAAACAGGATGAGCGTATGCAAAAGTTACGTCGACTGGAAGAGCAGAAAGCCAAGGTGAACGCACTGCGCACTAAAGTGCAGCACTTGGCAGAGAACGACCCCACGACTCTGGAAGAACTGGAACGCAAAGTCCGCGTGGCGAAGGAAGGCTCCGACCGATGGACAGGTACCTACTGTACCTACTTAGAACTTGCTGTAGCCTTAATTCACACACTAACGTTGTGTGTTGAAGACAACGTGTACACACTCAAGTCCTGGGTGGTGAAGAAGCGTGGTGTCGAAGGAAAAGAGGTACCCGACACTACAGCTACTGAAGATGTCGAGCATTTTTACTGATCGCTTATTTGTTAGGTGGACAAGTGGCTTGGGATCAAGGACGACTTCGACTACGTTGAGTAAAACTCCCGACAGTAAACGAAGTAATGAAAGTTTACCATTATTGCCCTCGACTACTTAATTGCTATTGAAACCAAAATGATGTTGTATGAAGCTATTTACCAGTTGAAAACCTCCTTGTGGAAGTCAAAGTTGCAGTTGCGAGCGAGTGCCTGTGCCTCGACCGTCATAGTCGGCGGGCCACAAGCCACCACCGTCACCTTACGGCCATTGAAGCGACTTGTGTTGATCAGTTCATCGAGAATAGGCTGGCCACCGCGGTACGACAACGTCTCGCCGTTCGCACGTGTAACCACGCCATCAGTACGGGCGTTCGACACGTGGAACATCCAGTTAATGTTCACGGGAGCCGGCGCGTTGTTGCCCAGAATGGCCATGTTGGGGTCCTGAACACTGGCACGGGATGCGTAGTCCAACTGAGCGTGGGTCGGCAAGAACTGCTCCATCATCAAGATATCTTCAGGCTCGCGTACGGACCACATCACGTACCAGTCCGAAGCCTTGGGGGCCTTGTCCGAATCGCCCGAAGCAGTCGGGAACAAGCGCGTCTGGTTGATGAGACTCATCATGGGGGTGATACCAACACCGCCAGCAACCAGCACAACAGCGTCGTAGCGGTCCACGTTGAGAGACATCTTACCGAACGGGCCACACAGGTTAGCAGTGAGCTCGTACTGGGTACCAGCCTTCTCCAATAGTTTACGCGTGAAGGAGCCGTTACCCATAGCCTTGATAGTGAACCCCAGCGACTTGCCATCCGGAGTCACAATGGACGAGAACGGATGCCATTGAGTGGCCGAAATGGCCGGGAGACGCACGAGGAAGTACGAGCCAGGGTTTACGTTCATGGCCATCTTGCCCGTCTTCGGGGTGGACTCCAGCATTAGCGTAGTAGAGTTGGAGCCAGCGTGCACAGTCGCAGAAGCCTTGTATGAACCCGTGAAGGCGCTCGACCAACGGTACAGCAGACCAAGAGCGTACAGTCCAAGAGGAACACAAAGAGCGCGTCCGATGAACTTGGGCGCGTGGAGAATAGTGAAGACGAAGCCCACGATGGACAAGACGCGGTGTGTGAAGTAGAAAACCTCGAAGAACATGCGACGGATGTACTCGATCGACAGGAACAGCATCGCGATGAAGCATATGAACGCCACGAAGCCAGGCAGAGGAGTCACTTCGCCGTACTTCTCGTTGAGCGTCAGGTCCACGACGTCACTGGCCTGCACGACGTGGACGATCACTGCGATGTTCATAATGAGCCCCAGCCAGCGGTGGAACTTGACGATGCGCTCGAATGAACTGCCGAAGAGAACCGACCACACGGGTAGGCGGGCCACGGGAAGGATGAGGAACATGAGGATCAGGAGACTCACTTGGCCCGACACGACGTACTTCTCCTCGTCGCTTAGTAGAGTGATGAGCACGACCACGGCCGCAACGAAAATGAGCATAACCAGCAGCTCGCCGAGGTGGAGATCGGCCAGAGTCTGCATGAACATCGTGTGGGGCTTGGCCACCGGCGCGTTGGTCGTCAGCTTAACCGGAGGAGGGGCCACCGTGCGGTGCAGAAGGATCTTACCGACGGGCGACGTCTTGAGCGCCGCCGTGAGCAGCAGGCCACACACGGCCATGGTGGCGAAGGCTATGCCGCCGACAATACCGGGGCAGTTCTTATCGTCACACCAAGGCACGGACGCACTGGAGCTGACGGTCGTGCTGGCACCGGCGTTGGAGCCCGTGGCCGTGGCCGCGGCCGCGATGTTGAAGGAGGCGGCGCCGTTGGTACCGCGTCTGTGCGTGGAAATAGGCCACGAGGTACCGTAGGCCCAGATGAAGTCTGTTGAAGCCGTGGCCGAGATGGCTACATCCGAACTCGAAGCGGCCGCGAGAGTGCGTTGGAAGCTGAAACTCATGCTGGTGGTGCTGGCCGAGCCCGCTACGAAGGAGGACAGATCGGTCTCCTCCGTAACGTCACTGCTAACGTAGCCGCCTAGAACGTAGGACGTGGGAGTTCCGCTGTCCTTGAAGAACATCATGACGTTGGAGGCGGGACTGCTAACCATGCTGGACCCACGCGATGGCCCGACGGCGAACCACGAGGCCGAGCTGGCCACGGACGCGTCGAGCTGGTATTCGATGCAGACTTCGTCGCCCTGCACCAGCGCGCGCATGAAGATAGGGCTATCGCCCAGACGCGTGCCCGAGAGTGCCTGAAATGCAGCGCTCGAGCAGATGCTTGAGTTGGAAACGGCGGCGCTGGCCATGTTGGTGCTCGAGGCTGCTAAGGCGGTGGCCAACAGCGGCAGGAATGAACGGGTCATGACTGAGATGCGAAGGATTCGGCCAATTCGACAATTGCTGCAGTGGGAGATCGGGAAATTCCTAGCCGATGGATGGACACGACTGACAAGCGTCCTGTGAGATTGAGCTGTCGAGGCCGCTGCAAAAAGCAAAGTGAAACGGAGTGGGGGAAACCGATCGGAGACCGCCTGCTTTTGCGCTTGAGCAGAGTTGCTGCTTCGACCGTAAACTTCGGTGGTACAGACGATTAGTTCCGTAAAATAAAGAACTGTGCTGTTGCATTATCATATATGGTATATGTGTTTATATAGCTCTCTAACTCAATGTACTTGTAATGTGAAAGGAAATGGATGCATATCCTTTTCGAAAGGATATCGAGTTCCCTCGTTTCATGGCACCGTTCGTATCGACACTTTCGTATTGTCCGTTTTTAAGTTTTTGCTTGTGACGGAGTTGTCATGCTCATGGGCGTTGAACGTGGCTATTTAGATTTAGTGTTACAGCCTATCATACCTATGGTATTTCCGATGGTATCGGTGTATCGCTCCATGGGTGAGCCCCGTTGGACACGTTAGCATTTTCGAACGCGCACAAGGCTCAACGGCAAATCGTCAGCCCATGTCAAACCGCACATGTACTCATGTCATCAGCTGGGCAGTGTGGCGGCATTTCGCAGCGGGCATAGAGCGGTGGCGTCGCTGGATGTTCTCGTCGAGTTGCAGCGGCACTGGGGTGTTTACAGCAGAACTGCCCAGTTCAAATGATTCTGATGGCTGGTACAAAACTGGCGACGTGTTTGACACTGCAAGCGTTGTCGCTAGAGTGGACAACATCCAGTTTTACAGAAGCTTCACTGCAGTGAGTGGCCCTCATACTGCACATTTGTACTTCAGTATGTGTCTGGTGATCCAAGATGGCGTGAAAGGTAGTAACTCCGTCGCCGCTTTGCTGCTTCTTGCTGTTCGAACAACACAAATGCGTTGGCACGTCCCATCATGGGACCTGCCCACGGAGCCCTATGAAAAGGATACATGTACCAATAAGATGAAGCACGATGTGTCCGCCGCGCCGCCGACTGGTCACGCAAGTTTCGCTCAACGGCGTTGGACACTTGGCAGACTCATTATTTTTGGTGGTACACGGTTATATGTGCACCCGTGGTGTTGAGAAGAATTACCATAAGTCAGTGAAAATCACTGAGAGATGTCAAAACGATTTGAACACTGGGGAGCACTGATGTCAGTGCTAGCTGATAGTACTTATACAAAGGGAATGTACTAATATTTGTCTCGGTTTTAGTTGAGGAGCTCCAATTGTGGCATAAAGAATATCCTTAGCGCCTAAAAGTGACTATCTTAGTGGATTCTCGAAAATGAGAATGCAAAAATATTTAGAAGTGGAAGTGATGCTGCTGGACACCATGTGAACCAATACCGAAATGAGTAAAATTGCTCGCAATGCGGGGTTTAAAGATGAATTTGTAGGTTCATATGCGGCTACTTCTTTTTATCTACTGCTTTCATAAATATTGCATACATGCTTGAAATGCCTTTCCTACATCCACGCTGGAAGTCACCATTTCAAATATTTCCACTCAGAATTTCACCAATGACGCTCGCATTTTCCTTAGGTTGTTACAGAGCACAAAGGGATTAATTCAACGTTTTGTAAAAGTTAATGATTCGCTATCTTCTTCACTATACACATCTAACGTTCTATTTACACGTTTTCACAGTCCCAACGAATGATATATTGCTGCATATCTTGTCATAAATTCTAAGACCAGAAACATGCAACGAGCTGCAAAAGAAGCAATATTCGAGGTAACTCCGCACAGAAATTCTGGCGATAGACCGTTAACAAAGCGCCGTAGTATCTGCTATTAATCCGCATCCAGCCTAAAAGGTTAAAAGGTTGAGCAGATCAGATAAAAGTCTCTGTTGGCAACCAAAACGAGCATGGTAGGTTTTGTTGGCGTACTAGAAGTGGGTCCCAGAGAGGAGGGAGAGACTCCAGTCGCACTTGACACACTTGAGTAGCCGACATGAAGCCCAAACCATGGCAGTCGGCTAAAAAACACACAAGATGAAAGCGTTTAATGAACTACGCGATGATTTTAGCGATAATCTACTTCTCGAATTGACCCAATTAGTAGGAACACCGGTTATACTAAATTTTGTGCTGTCACTGCAGTAATACAGTATCCACATCTATACTAAGAATAAACGAGCTCAAAGATTACTATGCGTTCACACATTTTAGGGCAATTATCCCAATCCTTTTGACACATCTCAGTGCTTTTCACTGAGTTATGGTAATTCCTCGTGGTTTTGAAGGCATTTCCATCGCAAGATATTCTCGGTATCAAGAAACTAGTATGCATCGAGATTCTAGATGCACTGTTAGATCAAATTAGGCATTTGAATTTTAAGTCAAGTTACGGTACATAGATGAATTTCTCTAATTTAAAGATAATAGATAAACTGGACCTATCACAGGCCTAATCGGTAGAATGCGTTTTATAGGATACATGTATTGATACAATAGGAATAGGCCTTGTGTATTTTTATTGATATTTACCTACTATCAAGAGCTGTAAATTACAGCTACAGACTGTAATTTACAGCGTAATATAAATAATAGTTCACGATCTGCTCTCCCTGTGTCGAAAAGTGAACATCGCTGCCGCGTCGGTGTTCCACACGATCTCAAATCGCCGCGGACATGTGTCGCCTATCGACGCTGTCGCAGTTTGCTCGATTCGTAAGCCAAATTGCTCGATTACGAAAACAGCATGATCATGCCATGCTCAGCTCTGCACTTGCTCAATTCTCATCGAGAGGTTGGTTGGACCGAGAACTGCAGTTCTCAAAGGAACATTCGCTTAGTTGGTCTATACTACATGTATAACCTTGGTCACTCTCATGGCTCCTAGGATTTTGATTACCGGACATTTTAATCCAGTTGGAAGCCGTCACATCAACCTCGCTCTTCAAGTGACAAGCAAACACGAACGCCACCGCATTGCGGTGCGGTCCGCAAAGAGGGTACGGTACAGTACGAATTTGCTGTGCCAATTTATTTATCGCCAGACACTTAGTCGTCGCATGATCTGGTAATTGAAACCATACTCGTTTCCTACTGTAGTCAAGCATGTCATCATACTTTACGAGCATCATTTGTTTCGATTCTTGTTCATAATGACTGTTTCTCGACTGGAAAACATGAGCAGGGGCAGGTGACTTGATCCGCTCAAGTATGTAAGTACAGTAGAAGTTTGTCATTGACAGGCAAACATCTTTGCAGAATAATGAGCGTGCGTCGATGCTTATTAACCCCTTGGGCGCGGGAGTCTGTATCTTACACGTTGTGCTGAAGGTAACGTAGTTAACACGTACGCAGCCTTTCTGTTTCAGTACACGACTATCAGGTGTTCAAATTTGGACATTATGAATCGAGATCCGAATTGGCATTTTGCATACCGTAACTCAATCGAGAACATGCACAAACAACCTTGACAATTTAACCTGGCCAACTTGCGTCGCCCCGCTTGGAAGCAAAAATCACGGTTGATGATGGCACCATGCCAGTCTGATTGGGATTTCATAGTCTTCGTCTCTGAGAATCCACTCGGACTACAAGCCGATGGCATCGTGACTCATCAATTGCGTGAAGCCCTGCGCATCTCGTAGATTGCTAAGGTGGCCATGGTTGCGAGGACACACATGGTTGCGGCAGCTACGGGGATCGCTAGACTTGAAGCTGCAGTCGACAGGAAGCTGGGTTTCACTTCAGCTTTATCCTGCGCGGGACGTTGAGCGTTATCTTGTTTTGTTTGATCTGCAGATTGAGCAGGCGCCTGACGGCGACGACCTGCTGCACTTTTAATGCGTCTCAAACGTTTGCTGCCGCTCCGGCGCACGGCGGAGCGAGAAGGCGGTGGGGGTGACCGCGATTCGTTGCTGGTGGTGTCCTGCCAGTGATTTACATGCTGCTGGCGACTGCTCTTAACGCTACCGTTGAGAGAGGAAGAACTGCGCTGCTTGGTTTGCAACTTTGACTTCCGCGACAAGGATCTGGTACTGGAGCTATCTTGACTTATTGCACTGTGAGTTGGAGAGGAGAGCAGACATCGCTGCGAGTGTCGGTGTCCACTTGGCACCCGCTCGATTAAAGTCGAGTGGTCCGCTTTGTTTGGCGGCGGAATGCCTTCACTACTGGAAGGAATCATTGGAACTGGGACCAATGGACCTGCACCTCCCGACGCTGGGGGGGACGCCAGGCTACGAGACCGCTGGGTGTTGCGATCTTCCTGGTGGTAGCTGTATCGAGGCGGCGATGGGATCGACCAGTCACCTCCTTCAGCCTTATCGTCAATATATTCGCCGTCGTGTTCCTCTTCTTCGAGCATTAACGACGAAGTCCGAGATCGAAGTGTGAGTGAATCCAAGGCAGAATCCTGGACCCACGACATTCCAGCAGGGTCGTGTAACATTTGATTCTCGTCACTGGAGCTGCTAATATCGCCATCGCTCGAGAATCTATCGTCTTTTTCTTCGGATGAAGCAGGCTCCGACTCTGGTGGCCAGGCCTTTGCTCGAATGTCTTCGGTCAGCTTTGCGTTAACCTGAAGCTCTTGTTTAGTCAAGATAAACTGTGTGCCACACCATACGATAATCCTGTTAGTCAAGGCACCTTATCCTGTAAAGACTGCTATCTAATATCTACAAACCTCGATGTCGCTGAAAAGAATATCACGGTAGAGAACCATAACCTGCAAGAGGTGAATCGCTACGGTATCCTGTCTTTCACTTTTCCGTGCAGTCTTTACGAATTTAAAAAACCGGTTAGTGCTGTCCAAAAGCAGGATAAGATTGTTATCAACTCACCATGCTTTCGAACTCAGACGATTCACTAAAGACGTGATGGTGCTTATCCGCGATCGTCTTCAGGAGTGGCTGAGCCTCGCCACCGACGAGTGCAATGATGTCCCACAACGCAAACAAGCGCAGCAGGCAGTGCCGCACCTCACGCTCGAGAAGATCCAAGATCCCTCGAATTGCCATCAATGTCGTGAGTGCCGGCGGAACAGCAAGACCCTCGCGCAGCAGCACCTTCCTTTGTCGCGTGTAGAGCGCTAAGGGCACCAATGGCCCCATGAGATTGCGGAAGCTCACTTCAAGTAGCTCGTTAAGAACACCTAGTTGATCGGCAGTGGAGTTCGTATCGATACTCGACGTGAGAAGGTCCCGAGGACTCAAGACCTCTGCATCTTCAGGTCCATTGTTGTCTTTGGGGCCGGACGAGAAGCCCTGCCACTCACCCCGCTCCTTTTGCACATTTTCAAGCAGTGAGATGTACAGGATCTTGGCCTGACGGGTGACTGTGCTGTTACGAGCCGTCTCGTCGTAGTGGCCACAGCGGTTGATCACCGCAAAGAGCACTGAGGCCACAGTGCCAACCGCCTGCGCGCAAGATCCGAACACAGCACTGCGCTGCATCTGTTGAATCTGATGCTTCTCTATTCGTTTGGATCGTAGCTGCGGATCGAGTTCTGGCGATGCCTCCTTGAGGCCAGCTTGAGGTTCACCTGAACCGGAGGAAGGCGGTGACTGCGACGGCCGCCGGAAATATTTGCGGATCCCGAAGCCTGTCGAAGATGACGTCGCTGCCATTCAAGAGCGGTGTGAGTGAGAGAAACTCGGCAACTCCCGCTACTGAGCGGCACCAACGCGCTCCTCTTTCTCAACTAAACTAAGATCGTAGTTCCAAAGTCGCGCGATCTTCAGAACAGGGGAAAATAGAAAAGAGTGCATGATCCCAATTGGTTCATTCGAAAAACAGCACAAGTTCTTGCACGCAGCGTTGAAAAGGAGACGCCCCTTCGCCTTATTTTACTACTACTACATGTAGTACTGTAAAACGTGGGTGAGGAGGATCGTGTCAGATGAAGTGAATACTTATCACAGGATTTGCACAACAGCATTGTTCGGCAACACGCTTGGATGTCTCGGCCTATTGAGTGGCAAGAGCATCGGATCCAAGTCTACAAGGTAAAAATGGGATTTTTTTACATAAGCTTATCGTGATGTTTGTTCGAACATATATATACATCGCCTAGTCCCGCACATTCCGCCTGCTATCAAAAAAAAGAAATACTTGCTATCGGTCACACTTAGCCCGTGAGGAGCGCCACAAGATCACACGACGCGTTGAGATCGATGCGTCTTGTGCTGTCCGTGTAGATGATGCTCATAGTCATAACAGCCAGAGCGTCCTTAAACAGCGTGTAGTCCGTGGCGTACGAGCTTTCACCAGTGATGAAGTATTGAACGTAGCTGTCGAGCAGCGCCGTGACCATCTTGGTCATGCTCGAGTGGTTGTCACTTTCCACGAACAGTCTGAAAGTCTGTTGGCTCGTACCACGAGGGACGCCAATCTCCGGAGTCATGCCAGACAAGTAGCCCAGGTAATCTTGCTCCACATACAGCGTCAGGTTGAGGTATCCAATGCCATTAAGCCCCATCTGCGAGACGTTGGTCACATTGACGTCAATGTCCATCGTCCAGCCGGCGCCCGTGCATCCCCAAAAGTCAATGTGGTCGATGACAGTCAATGGATCGCGGAAGTTATTGAAGCCCTCGATCGAGAGCTCGCGCTTGAAGTCCAGTCCGCCGTAGCTGAAGCCCAACGCATGAGCCTTGACCTTTGCAGTCGTATCGAAGACAACGGAGACGTCGTCCATGACTGCAGTAGACATGGAGGAGCACGTCGACGTCTGTGACGATCAAGTCGCTGGTGATGTTGAGATCGTAGGATTGTTCGCCCTTATCGATTTTCAGAGCGGGGAACTCAAAGGTGGCGAACGTCGAGCCGTCGTACAGCAGCTTGGCCGTCGTGGCATCCGACCGTGCGTTCATACTTAGGTCGTGCGTCATGCGCAGACTGAGCTCGCTAGAGAGCGTTGTCTGGTCCGTGATTTGGTTGATGTCGAGGTAGTTAACGCTCATTTTGATCTTGTTGACATTGTGCTGGAATACAGCCTTGACGATCACGAACCACGCGATGGTGATAAGCACAGCCAGCACCACGAGGACGATGCCCAAGATGGCAAAGATTCGCTGCTTCTTGGTGATACGCCACCACAAGAACTTCTTGAGCGGTTTGCCCTTCTCGTTCTCCTCCTTCAAGACGTCCCGGCTATTGGCTGCCACGTCCACCTTGAAGGCTGAGTCGGGCTGGTATTGGTAATGGTCATAGTCCGCGACGTTGTTGTGCGCCGGGCTCTGGATCGTGTCGACCACGGGCGTTTTGACCTCCTGCTGGTAAGTTGCCATTGCTGGAGATTTTGAAATGCTGAGGACACTCGAGACCAAGGTAGCAGGTTGGCGAATGAAACTTGGCAGTGGCAACTGACCTGATTGCAGGCAAAAAGTATCGCCGGCGCGAACCTGCACCTTGACTGATACGGTTGGTGCGCTTCGTCCTCACGGCGGGTTTTCCGTGGTTGGTTTGACTTGATATGAGTATCGAGCACCTGCCATCAACATCGTGTCACTCGGAGGGATGGGCTCAACAACTTCAACTAGAAAAATATGAACGACAGCTTTCGCGCTACATGTCCAAGGCTTCGCCTTCATATTTTGCTGCTTTGCGCTGGCCAAGGAACTTGTAAATGTACTCGCAGGTGCATTAGTAAGTGACTAATAGTAGCTAATGTACTTGCGAGTACAGTTACCAGTGATTAGTGGGCTCGAGGACCAACCCGACATTGCAAGAAGATCGATGCAAGTCAGGAAGCATGTCAAACAGTTCAAGAGCACGAGTGACAAAGAAGAACCAACCATCAAACAGTTGGGGAGCGGTCTCCGTTGCATTCGGCATCTCATGGTCAACGAAAAGCTCCATGCGTAGTACGCATTGCGTAATGCTAAAAACGTATGCAGTACATAATACACTGCACTACCCAAGTAACGATCCTGGCACCTGGATGCAGCGCGGTTAAGGTGCGCGATCTCAAAGGCCACGTGCCTATCTTTCAGTTTTAGATGACTCACTTGGTTGTGGCAGCGCTGCTTAACATCCAGGTGTCAAACATTGCTTGGTGACCATCAGCACAAGCTAGACCGACTCGGAGGGCTCCAGTGACGCAACAGGATCACTTGGATGCTTAATACGGAGTGGCATCCGTTAGACCGCTGGAACGTGCGCGTCAAGCACATGCACCCCGAGTAAAGCCTGCGTCCAAAATGGATGCAATGCGCAATTTGTACAACCAGCCTAGCTACGAGTGACAGCTCTGCCCGCTCGACCTTCAGGCCCTTCGAACACCACACTACTCGCCTCGATGTTTTCCTCGTATGCGCCACCGTGTTGCTTGCAGTAACTTAATGCATGCTGTTGTGCCACCGTTATCGCTCTCTAACTGTAGGTGTCGACCACTGCGCTGCGTGTCAATACACTTGGTCACTGCACCAGCTGCAGGGATTCTACTGAAGCCTCCAGTCTGGAGGAACTTGACAGCCATGAAGCGCATCCCACATGGCTGCTAACGTGTCGCTAACGTGTTTGTAGATCCCTACGTGCATGTTCCGGTACATGTACATGTATCGCTTGCTGGGGTCACCGAAATGCAGCCGTGCGGGCTACAGTCTGGCCGTAGCCGTGCTGGTGATTGAATTGGCCAAGAAAGTTAGACAATGTTCAGGATGTAGAGGCCAGAAGGATAGCTCGCGCAGACGGCATCCTAATGCTCGTAAGTGGCGAGCACGGATGGCATTCACACCAACGACGATAAGCTACTCGAGTGTCGACAATCAAGTTCCATAACGCGAGTTGCTTCTGCACGTTCGAAGCCCAACATTTGACGAGAGCGCTGGGCACCTGAAGTTCAGCCTGAACTTCAGGCTGAAGACAACTTGCTGTGCACAGTGTGCATGTCAGCCAGCCCACTGCAACTTCAACTTTTTCGATGACCTGATTGGCGGCTTGGCTATGTCTCTAGCCTGCTGTCCAAATGTAATTTAGAATCCGCTCTTCATTTGTCGGAAGTTGAAGTCGTTAGCATAAATATCGTGTTTCTCGGTACATGTGTAATAAGCCTTATCACAGCCTCATTTGATCGCATCAAACTGGCACCCAAGCGAATCAATACGCTCACCTCTCGGCTGACGAGAACTCGGCGCAGGGTCGTCTTCATCAGTCAATAGCTCAAGTTGTTACCAGCCATGATTGGATGGATACTCCACGCAGTTGTGCTCTTGGCGCAAAAGGGACAAAAATAGCTGCTGCTTGGAAGTTTGAGCCAACTCACTGCCTTGCAGTTTACGTGTTAATGCTCCGCAAATTGTCGTCGTGCATGGTCAGTCGAGTTTCTTTCGTCATTTTTTAAAAATCTATGTTGAAATCGCTTTTGAAGCCCAATCAACACCGCTTTTGGTTTTGCCAGCATTAAGGCATGGAGATCGATTGCGCGGTTGCTGTTGTGTGCGCAACAGCCAACTTATCGGCCTGTTTTATCTTCTTGGTGTGCTCTGCGATGCGCTCCTTGAGCTCCTTGATCTCCATGTCAGCGCTCAGCAACAAGTTTTTAGTATCCTGCACCTCTTTCTTTACAAAGTTCTCGGCACGTGCCAGCGTCTTAAGCACCTCCACATCGGAGTAGGTCGGAAGGTGGTCTTGCATGGCTAACGGTGGGGACTGACGGTCTGGCCCAGCCATCAGCTTCTTGTAGAAAAACTCAGTCGGCTCATTAAACACAAGCTCGTCATAAAACTCGCTCACTACGGGCTGTCAACACCAAAGCAAAAGCGATGGTTAGTACTCGATATCAATATCAAAAATTGCAGTTGCCAGTACACCTTTTTGGTGCTAGCAGGCTGGCTGTTGGGCGGGTATAACACCAACAAGTGGATGATGCTGATCGGCCGCTCGTTTGGGTCGTGGAAGTAGATCTGGATGCGAGTCTCGAACTCACCCCAGCCCAGTTCCGTCACCTCGTACGGTGGCTCCGTTAACACTGCGGTGGCAATGTAACGTTAGCTTACATTTTAATTATAACAGACAGGTAAATACATAAGTGAAACCTGAACGTACCTCTAACGGGGTTGGCGAAGCTCACGTGCAGGCTGATGACGACCTTGCTGATCATATAGGACAAGTCCTCGTTGTCCACGCCGCGAAGATAGATGGACCATCGATGCGTCTTGGTCTCCTCAGCCTTACGGCCGAGGTAAGTGGCCACCGACCCATACAAAATGGGCTTGCAGACCACCACGTTCTTCTGTCTCGCATTCGACATGTTGCAGGTTAAATGAGTTCTAGCAGCTTTCCAAAACGACCCACGATTCGTCAAAAATGTGCAAACCTCTATGATTGGTCGATTAGACATTTGCCGCACTTTTTAAACTAAGCGGCGCATTTGATAAGGCGAAGATGAAGCGGAGGCAAACGACCGACGCAACGCACATGGCAGCAACCAGTAGCGAGGACGAAATCTCGCCCATAAAAAAGAAAGGTTCGCAGCTATTATACACATGAAAGATCGATCCTTTGGTCGAGCTACAACCGCCAGGGTTCTGCATTACTGATTTTTTTTTTACTTTTTCGAATTTGATTTTGAACCTGTCGGTATCGCAGTGAAGGCAAATATACACGAGGAAGATCAGCTGATGAAAGATATGATCGACGTGCAGGGATTTCTGCTGCGCGAATGCCAGGCATCGTCTAATGTGTGTTCAGAGCACCTTGCAGGAAGTATGGCACTGACTGCATGTTGTTGCAGAAACTGGTGGAGCAAGCAAAATTACGAGCAGCAGAGCTCCGGCATGAGATGGAAGAGGGCAAGAAAGCGCTGCTGGATGCACTCGAGGCGGATAAGGAAAACCTTGACAAAGGTACGATAACCTTGCATCGGTGGGCTTGTAGACTGACACGTTTTTCTGTTACGTGCCCTGCAATAAATGAAGACGCCATTCCGCGCGCATTTACGATTTCTGTGTCTTGTCTCGCTGGGCCATATCGAGGACGGAATTTCTCCATGGAAATTGACGTGGTTTGTGATTTTATACTGCAAGTGCGGGCTGCCCACGCTAATCAGGTCTGCTTCTATTGCATGCAGAACCGGCATTCTTCTTGCTTTGTTGGCCGCTCCACTGGTCGGAAGTACCGTTCACCTAGAGGCTTGAGCATGCCCAAGGACTCAGAGCTCTCGACGACACACGGAGAGGTAGTAATGCACTGTTTTACCTCTTTTACTCAAGGTCAACTGACAACGTATCCGCCTCGTGTCCAGATCAAAATGGAGACGTCAGGCAAAGTTTTCTTTATCGACTCGGAGAGTACCAACGGCACCCGTATTGACGACGTGGAGTTGGAGCCACAGAAGCCGTACGAGCTCACAACCAGCAGACCCATCAAAGTGAAGATCGGTGCTGGCGAGTACGAGTTTACGTTTGAGCAGAAGGCGTAGGTTAAGAAGCAGAAGATTCGTCGTCGCCATCGCGCTGGTGTTAAATTATGTTCTGGCATATCGAGTCACAAGCACAGAAAACAGCAGCGAGTTGCTAGCGGTTGCTAACCACCACACTATAGTATTATAATCCGTGTTCCCTTTTCAAGTTTCTTTCTGTCCCGTGCAGACCGCGTCGGCTAGAATCCACATCTTCAGCTGTACATGTGCGAAAGCTTCTGTTTTGTGCGATGATCTGCTCGATTCTAGCATACTGAAATGGCTCTGCAATCCCTCGACTTTCACCTACAAAAAGACCGCGCCAGCTTAGCCTCTCTCAACGATAAACATCTAGTTGGAGCCCGAAATCTTCTCCTTGAAGTCGCCCACTGCCTTGTCCGTCTTCTCCAGAGCTGCCTTTGCGTTGGCGTTACCCGCAAACGCCAACTGGCACGTCGTCCAGCTCGATCCGGCACCTGCACCAGCACCCAGACCCGTGACCAGTCCGCGACCAGCACCAGAACCTGCACAATTAAGCATACAAATGTCAGGTACGTGAGCGTTTTTTTATTGTATCCGCTCCAAGACGATCCACAGCAACGTACGAGCCAGAACGAGGGACGTGAGGCCGCCAGCCACGAGGCCAGCGCCAAAGTAGAGCGTGAAGTTCTCCAGGCACTTGTCCCACTTCTCGGAGATGCGGTACTCGGACGGGATTTCCTTGTTGTCGCTCATGGTGCTCGTCGTCTGGTGCTTTGATCCTGCGTTCTATTCGGACGTGAGGACGGCGAGATACCCGACTTTCAACCAATCATAGAGCTGTATTCAATTATTTCCATTTAAGTACGACAATCAATTGGTGAACCAGTTGTCAATGGACGAGGAGCGCGTCGTGCTACTGGGCACGATCCAGGAGCGCCACAGTGTGGACAACAGCTCGCCATTTGTATGCAAGGCTGGAGGAACTCCGGTATGTATTGCATAAAAAGCATAGAGTGAATTCCGTTGGTGTTGCACGATAAATGGCATTGGCTCATGGGACGTTGATATTGGTGGTTTTGTTGTTTAGGCTTGGTACGCGGAGCCACCGTCGGAAGCGAGTAGCTTAACGTGCACTAAATGTGGCAAGGGCTTATTCCTGGTTGCACAAGTATACGCTCCGGTGGAGACAGACCGGACGCTCTACGTATTCGGTTGCAACTCGGTGGCATGCACCGAAAATCCTGGCAGCTGGAGAGTGTTGCGTGACCAGGTTGGGCCTGTGAAGGAAGCTCCTGTTGAGGTGGAAATAGAGGAAGCGACAACACCGGTTGACAAGGTGAAACTTGCGTGGGGGTCGGATAGCGATGATAGCGATTGGAGCGATGATGAGGATGACTCTAAGGCTCCAGCTCCAGCGGGTGATCTTGTGGACCTGGAGGCGCTTTTACAGCAGCGAGATGATGCTATGAAAACCAGTGCAACCACAATTAAGGCGCCCCCTACTCAGAAGAAGTTAGAAACTTTGAAGGACACCGCTTCGATATGCAAGCGGAACGCCTTCCCGGCTCTGCCTATTGAGGTGGTTAATGAACCGTACGAAGACTACACTGCTGAACACGACTTTGCCCACGAAAACCGCCTGCTTGAGGAGTATATGAAGCAAGAGGAGGAGGAAAAGTCCAACGATATCGGAGACTTGCGCACAATCATCACAAATTCAAAAAAGAAGGGAAACGCAGCGCAGTCTGGAGCTGGCTCGTCATCTGGGGAGTCGTACGAAAAGACTCCAGCAGCGCAGCGGCATCTGCTGCGTTTTCAAAAGCGCATCAATCGCTGTCCTCTCCAGTGTCTTCGGTACGACTACGGCGGTGAACCGCTGTGGCCGGTTGTGACCCCTCAGAATCTGAAAGTCCCTCCTTGCGTTGGGTGCGGAGAAGATCGATCATTTGAGATGCAGTTGACCCCGACCATTAACTATTTCCTCAAGGTGGATGAGTATGCCTCAGCCGATACTGCAACGCAGCAGAAACCTGCATCTGATGCCGGTAATACTGCACCCGATGCTCCTAAAACAGTGGTGCCTCCTGGTGGTATGGACTGGCTCAGTCTCATTGTGTATTGCTGCTCCGCTAGCTGCGCCCAGAGCCACGAAGAGTTTGTCTACGTCGTGCCGTCTCCGACATCCTAACTATAATAGACTGTCATCGCTTCAACAACTTGCCGCAACTTGCGGTACAGTCACACCTCTATAAATGACGCCCGATTGGATCGGGAAAAAATGTCATCATTTATAGAATTGGTCCGATAGAGAAATGGCTACATGTATCCATCTTGCATCCAGTGTCCTGTCGCCTACGCTTCACCACTTGCGTACGCACCAGCTTCGACAAAGATTGCAGCATGCTCTGTTGGTCTTTAGTGTCCCCTTCGCACTGAAACAGGAACACTGAAAGCCCCACGCAATACGCAAAAGCTGTTGATGCATGACTGGTGCCTGTTCTTGGTCGTCACTATCGCCTCCATCAAGAGAGTTGCTGCTGTAGTCAATGTCTATAGGCTCGTGAACTTCGTCATCTGAATCGATGTTAAATAGTCGTCACGTTCTCATAAACGTCAATCCCAGTTAGCATGGGGTATTGTCAATGAGCAGCAGGACCTTGTGATTTTGAACAGCCACCTTCAAGTTGAAAATTTTGTATTAATACCCACTCGGAAAATATTCGGGCTGTCATCCATGTTCTTTTTTGCTATTGTAGCATTGAACAGCCTTGCCTTTTAGAGCACGAACACTTCCACCAATAAAACAACGGGGGGGTTCTGATGAAAAAGAAACACTAAAAATGAGGAGGATTCGCAGGTCAGTAGAGAGTTTTACCTCCGACCCTGACTGTCATTTAGCGAATAGAGAGGTTTTTAGTCAGTTAGAGAGTCTGGTATAGTGAACCTTAAATACAGTCTCTCAACGCAAACGATACCGGTACTATATTATAGTCTCGTTTGCGTTGAGAGACTGTATTCAAGTAAAGAGCACGTGGTCACTTATAGAGGCTCAAATAAGGAGGTGTGACTGTACCAACCATCATTCCTTTCGTGCAACTTTCTATTGGTGCAACATTCAATTACAATCAACCTTAGCCGCTCGAAGTATAAGCCGAAATGCGGGCGATGCGCGGCCGGTTCCTGCCGCGTGCCGGCATCTCCACCCGGCGCAGCAGCTTGAAACGATTGCATTCGCTCTCCCTCGTACCCGACAATATGCTGCCAGCTCGACGCAATTTCTCGTTTAGCGCTACGTACCCCACGTCCAGTGAATCCGCTGCCATGGATGACACGGATGATAAATCTGCGCCTCGACTAGTCTGTGGCAAGTGCAACACGACGCTAAGCGCCACGAAAGACCTGGTCTTCTTCAAATGGTAAACCTGCATATAAAATATCAACCTGAATATAAAGCTGTCCTCAACTAACTTGCACTATGCTGACTGCAGGAGGAATGGCATTCATGTATCAAGCGCAACGGACGAACCGCTAAAGAATTTGTTCCCCGAGGAATCAGTGGAGGAAGATGACGCAAGCTGGAAGAAGCACAAAATGCTTTGCATTAAGTGCAACTACCAAGTTGGCACTTTGGCACGGGTCTTTTCGTCGGACAAAGTTTTATTCAGTGCGTCTTGCGTGGCAGTGCAGATGCCTGACGATCAATCGCCGTTGCTGTCGCTGTCGGGTTACCCTTCGTCGCTGCTGAGCTTTACAATGTGGTCTGAATTGATCTTGATGGCGGAGACACAGCCAAAACTCAAGGACTTACTGCAGATCCGTAGAGTGGACAACATCCAGGAAAACACTTCGGAAAACGGTGATCTGAACCGCAAATTGCTCATGGCCAAAGACTTGCAGGAACTACTCCGTATGGTGGATGAAAATGTAAGTGGTGTACCAGTATGGATTCGAAGTGGTGAGTAGAGAGACTCATCGTTTGTTGAATGCGTAGGTTTTTGCCTTGAATCACTACAACATTAGAACGGCGTTCGATCGTGCAGGTCGATTTGTGTCTACTCGAACAACGCGAGCGAATTTCCCTGTAAGAACTCTGGGTGTGTATCCAGTGTTTGGGTTTATGCTGACTCGTGTCGTGCCTGGACTCTGATATTATTTTGCAGGCAGTCAGCAACGTCAACAGCTTCAGTAAATCCGAAGCACCCGAAGATGACCTGCTAGCACTTCCGTCACCAGCCTTGTTTGCGAAATGGGCGTATTCGTCCAAACCTAACGCCTTGGACACAAAGAGGTAGTGTGTTTGGTGTTGAAAGCAGAAATATTTGCCTGATGCTAACCCGATATTGTGTTCTATTATCTAAACTCAGATTTTGGAAGCTGGTTGATGAGACGGAAAAGCTGGTAAACTTTGGCATTGCCGTCTTCAAAACAGGCAGCGCGCTGATGAATTTGACGACTGCTCTGGTGCGTCTTGGTGTCGGCCGACCGTCAATTCTGCAGTATGTGGGCTTCAAATAGTATGTAAACCGTGGGAAATTCTCTAGAACTTACATCTCTCTTATTACCTCGGCTTCAGACCTGTAGCGGCGCAGACGGTTTTCATGCTGCAGTCTGAGAACGCAAAAATTAACATGCACGAGGCCTGCATGATCGTCTCAGCGATTGCCCACCTGCTACCGAGAGAAAATCGTCGCCAACAATGGGTGTTGGAGACCCTGCAAACCGCAAGCGAGATGATAATGGCCGAGCTTGACGATGAATACACCAGCGCCGAGGACAAACTACGGGCACCTGTGGTTCTTGTGCCTCTCGCACGGTCGTTCCTGTTCGTGGAGAGTTTCGACGAAGCTCTGTTCCGCCGAACATTCAATGAAGTTAACTCTGGAGCGCTGGACAAGCTTAACATGCCGTCATTCAAGCTGAAAGTACTCAAGTCAAAGCTGTACCAGATGCATCTGGACTGCGAGCTCAACGGCCGACCGAGTGAGTTCAGGTTAACACCAGCTCTTGAGGAGGAATGCAAGCGATCATTCGATGCCCACCAGGCGAAGAGCAAAAGCTCGTCATTCCGTCTGCACCACCTTGTCTTCACTGCTCTGGATGAGCTTGAAATCGAGAACGAAACGTTGTACGCTACGGAGTCTGGCTACCATCTTGACGTGGTGGTGCCGAGGCAGAAAATTGCTATCGAGATCAACCCGTCCGACTGCTATCAGGCGCTGGAGCCAAGTGACGAGGATAAAGATCCCAAGACCTTCGGCTTTGTTGACCTCAAGGCGCGACACCTGGAGCTGTTGGGCTGGACTGTCATCCAGCTGCACGCTGACCGATTCCAGCAGCTTGAAACTCTGGAAGACCGCGTCATGCATCTTAGTATGCTCTTAGAAATCGCCACCTGCCGCGGGCAGAAGACAACTCCAGCCGCTAGAGAGGCAACTAGGAAGTAGGCTCGATAGACCTACAACGCAGTAAAGACTAGCTTTTTGGATAGAAACCCATTCAATGCAAACAACAACTCAGTCTAATCTCCCCTCGATGTGCGACAACCTACGTCCACTTTACTCGGACTGCTTGGCTTTCTTCTTCTTGTGTTTCTTGTCCTTTTTGTTTTTCTTTGAGGACTTCTCTTCAGTTGCAGGTACCTCCGCAGCAGTCTCCTCTGTGGATTTTTCGTGCTTCTTGTTTTTCTTCTTGTCTTTCTTGGACTTAGCCTTGGGCTCCTCTTCGGCACTGACGACAGCTACTTCCTCCTTGTCGTCCTCGACTGCGGCGGCTTCGGCCTCGACCAGCTCGAGTTTACGCTTCTTGCTTTTCTTTTTGGGCTTTTCCTCCGCTTCAGATTCCGCCTCAGCAGCAGTAGCAGAAGCAGCAGCGGCCTCTTTAGCGGCGCGTTTGGCTTTTTTCTTGGCTTTCTTCTCCTTTTTAAGACGCTTCTTTTCCTGTTTAGAAAGCTCTTCCTCGTCGCTGTCACTGCTGTCGGCTTTCTTAACTTTCTTTTTGCTTTTCTTATCCTTCTTGGATTTCTTCTCGCTCACTTCACTCTCGTCAGCTTCATCCTCCTTGTCCGCCTCCCAATGCTTGTGCTGATACGTGCCCTCACCCTGACGAACAAACATGGAGTACAGTCCATTGTTGGGTAGCCCATCCGAGCGCTTGGCTCCTTTTCTGCCACCAATCGATGCGAAGCCCAAGCCGCCCTGCGCGTCCACACAAACGTTCATTAAGCTCCGTACAGGATGATCAAGCCGTGAAGACGTTGGTGGCTAAAATGCCGCAATCAGCCGTCTCTCTCATACCTTCTTACCGCCCGGGCGCAGCTTGGAAAGCATGTCATGGAGACGAATAAGCTTCTCGTCCTCCATCTTCTTGGGACGCGTGCACGAGACCTTCCAGGCGCAATAGTCGAGATGCGTTCACAGGACACAGCTCCTCTGCTCCAGTGCTTCTTCTTGTCAAAAGCGACATCAGTCGTTGTGTGGTTAACACCAATTTTCTGCGAGGGACTGGACCTGTCTTTTGATGACGTCAGTGGTACCAACAAATGAGACGGGATGGACTTTTCTTTAGTGAAATCAAGAGAAGCCGTTACCTACACGCAGTCGGACTTTCTGTGGGACACTTAAACCAAGGGAATTCTTTTCACCACGAGGTTTTATGATAAAACCTCGTGATAACTTTTATCGCTTCGAGCGATATTTTTATGTGTCCTCGATGTGTCATCGCTGTCGATGGAATCAGAAAGCTGAAGCGAGCCGGGCCATGGAGGAGGGCCTTCCTTTTTTAATTTATCGTACTGAGACTGTGTCATCTTCGTTCTATGCTTTATCAGATCAAGATGAAGGCTCCTTTCTTTACTTTTATACTGTCTGTTCTTATAAATGACAACTTTTTGCTCGTTCTATAATGTTCGATGTGATTGACACGTGAGTTGTCTTTGACAACTTTTCGATACGACACTGACCGACAGGGTGTGTCGCCGACACACCCTCGCTCAGGCACCTCGTGCAGCTCTCTCACCCGGGGCGCAGGTCACTTTTCGTTCTGCCCCATCGAGAACGGCCCGACTAGCAAGACCAGCAGCCATGAGCACCACTCCAAACACCTACGCAGACAAGGTGCACACGCCCGTGGCTGAAGGTGCACACTACAACGACGAGACCGCGCTGCGCCTCGATGTGTCAGCTCCGGGCACGGACAACAAGAAGTACAATGGCGACAACTCCGTGCCAATGGACAAGAACGGCCGCCCGCTAGTCAAATTCTTCAAATGGCACATGACCCGCACGCAGCGAATCCTCCTCATCAGCGGACTGGTGCTTCTTTTCGTCGGTGTGATCCTACTCGTCGTGTTCCTAGCGATCATCCCGGCTGTCATCCAGCACTACGTCAACTCGGTGGAGCTCGCTATCAACTACCTGGACGTCAAGAGCATTCCAAGCGATACGTCACTGAACGTCGAGCTCAGCTTCAATGTGCAGCACGACATCGGCATCGCCGCTTCAACGGATGATATCACGGCCTCTCTGCTGTACGGTGGCGTCGCTTTCGGATCCGTGGTGATCCCCGGTCTTGATATCAAGACGGGCGAGCAGAACTACAATCTGACGGTGGACGGGTCGCTCACGTTAACCGATATCGACGCCTTCAACTTGATGGCCGAGGGTCTCTTAGAGGACGCTGAGGTCTCGCTCGAGGCCACAGCCACCATCAAGGCACATGCCATTGGTCTGACCTACGGCGGTCTGGACTTGAAGCGCACACTGCCGCTCAAGGGATTCAACCAGTTCAGCGACCCTGCCCCGGAAATCGACTACATCGACTGGTTCGGCTGCACCAACGACGTGTACCAGATGGACATCAACGTGACGTTGACCAACCCGTCTAACATGGGGCTGGACGGCATCGGTGCGCTCAATTTGAGTCTGTACTACGCCGACAGCTACCTGGGTTACGCTGAGTCGCTTAAGCCTGAGCTGGGTCTGCCGCGTGGCGAGAGCGTACAGCTCTTCCGTGCTACCGTACCGCAGGACTCGGCGGCGCTCAGCAGCATGGCTCTGGGCGTCGTGGGAGGCAGCGCGCACTTTTACATCACGGGCGACAACCCGTACTCGACCGAGTATACGCAGTTCCAGGAGGCTATTAGCAAGGTCAACATGAGCATCGTCTACACAGACGGTCTCTCTAACCTGGGATTCAACACCTCATGTGACATCCTTTCGCTCCTTGCTTAGGGAAGCGAAATTATTAGATCCTGGTAGCGAGTCGAGCTTGTAATAAAAGTCAGTTTCTCTGTTGAGCATTTATGTTGCTGACGTCTGTCCAGGCTGCACTAGTAGTGCCACTACCGGTACTGGGAGGGAACCGTCAAGACCTAGCAAAAACAAGCCTTGTTGGAATGGCTCCGATTCGGAGTCGGAGTCCGAAGGCGAATGCATGCGCTTTGCAGATACATGGATGACAGTTGTTCTTCCGATGTGTCGGCGCTAACGTGTTAATGACGCATAGGGCGTTTTGCTAGGTTACAGGAAAGCTGTACGCTTAGCAACCACCATCAAAGTAAGAGCTTCGTTGATATCATCCCTGTGTACACTACTAATAGCCCAGTACAGTTAGGAAGCTGGATACGCACGATGTGTTGAAGGAGACATCGTTCAGCCCATTATCGTATTCCACAGTTATGTTGACCTTGCCGATAGCCTCCTTGAATTGCACAAACTCAGTCGAGTACGGGTTGTCACCGCGTACATTTAATTTACCTCAACACCACCGTTAAAGAAGCTTGTAATAACGCCGACGATTCCTCTGACATCACCACACGGAAGGTTTGATTGTTCAGGCCACGCGGCATCCCAAGTTCAGGTTTCTCCGAATACGCGTAGCCCAGGTAGCTGCTGTTGTAGTACACACTCAGCTGAAACCCTGCAATCCCATAGTGGCCCGGTTATTGACCGAGGCGTTGGTTGACATCCATGTCGTATACGCCGTCACTGCACCCCCACAAGTTGATATGCTGCACCTCCGGGTTCAGATCCTGAAACTTGTTGAAGCCAACGAGCGATACCGTTCGCTCGAAGTTCGAGTTGTTAAACGAAAGACCCATAGCGTGAGCGTCGACATCAGCCGTCGCTGTGATGGGGACTGTATTATCTTGAAACCGTCCATATTGGAGACCACCATTGTCGTGTTCATGGTCAAGTTGTAGTTCTGGATACCGGAATTGATGTCAAGCTTGTCTCCGTACTGCTTCGGGGTCTTCATCCTGTCTCCGCTACAATTATGTTGCCGATACCGCTCCGAACTTCCACTGCCTATCGTAGCGTAAAAAAAACGAAGTGACGAGTCGTCACTGACGACCGATCAAGGAGGCATCGTCGCGAGCTTGGAAACTCGACTTAAGTGGGCAGTGATGAAGCAACACAAATGCTCCATGTATCCGTGGTCATCGGCTATGAGCGTTATCAAATATTCCTAGTTTCCAGCTTCAATTTGAGTTACGTAAATCAGGAAATTCAGCCAGAGGTCTTTTTCGCAGCTACATGCACAACGTTGGACATGAAAGGTCACGGCAGTTTATATATTAGTTTTTCGAGGTGTAAGGGAGAAGCGTGTCGCCAAAAACTGGTTTGCTGATCAAGATAAAGCATATTCCCTCGTTATAAAAGTGATCTCAAAAGTTTATAAGTATCGGTTTCACTGTGTTGAAGCAAGTCAAGAGTTTTTATTTTAAGGCGCTTCTAATCACGAAAGTCATGTAATGAGTCATTACATGGCTCTATGTTTTTTTTTGCAAGTGCGTCGGCATTAAGCATTCACCGCGCACCGAAGACTTTGTACCGGTAGTGCGCTCTGCACCTTGCTTTTGCGGTGGATAGCATCCAACAACACCACATCTTGCTTCTACAAGACGAAATTGTGACAGATACTTGGTAAATAAGGTAGAGATTATATTATTTTTTCACGCATGCCAGTGAGTTTCGATCTTCACGGCGCGGCCACGTCGTTGGCATCAAGTGAACCATCGTCACTCGACGATGCCTCGGCTTCACGAGCAGTCTGACGGTGCCAGGCATTGACCAGCTCGAGTTTGCGTGCAGTCTCCGCATCCATGGCCTCATCTTCGTCGTCGTGAGTCGAGATGGTCACATCCTGTTCGTCCGAGTCGGACTCGGCGGTGTCGTCACTGCTGCTCTCAAGGAGCCCTTCCTTGGCCAGCTCATCCAACTCAATGGGCTCAGCTGCCGCGGTCGGCACCGGCGAAGATTTAGAGAAGCAGTTCTTCATATTGACCCAGTTCAGGCCGATACCAACGAAGGACAGACCCAGACCCACAGTCTGCTCGATGGACAGCACGTGGCCGAACAAGAACACCGAAAGCACGATACTCAACACCTTGCGGCATGTTCCGATGATAGCCGTGGTTAGAGCACCGAACTTGCTGATAGTAAAGAAGATGAAGGCCTGGCCAAAGGCTCCGGTCAAACTCAGCATCAAGAGGTTCGGCAACGACGGCACCACATACTGAAGAAACACCGGTACTTCGCCGTTCACCACCATTCCGACAGCCGAGAACAAGGCCTTGTAAATGTTGACGTAATACATGAGATCGAAGGCGCCGATGTGGTAGGCCTCCATGAACTTATCCTCGAGCGCGCCGGTAGCTCCGTCGAATAGCAGGGATACAACCAAAAGCGAGAAGCCCAGCACCATGTTGGGTGTGCGTTCCTGCTCCGGTAGACTGTTGTGACTCTCGTTGTGCTCCACTGAGTGAAGCTGTTTTTCATGTGCCGTACCCAGTAGGAAAATCGCCACACCGATACACAGCACAATAACCGACACGTACTTTTTGAACTCGTATTTTTTGCCGAGCAGCACACCCATAATCATTACCGGAATTGACTTGCAAGACTTGCCCAGGATACGCGTAATGTACGTCACATACCGCAGAGCCACCATGGACGCGATTGTCGAGCCGAAAGCAAGTCCACCGACAATCGCCAAGAAGCTCTGAGGCATCGTCGATGGCTTTTCTCTGCGGGCGCGACTCAGTCCAATGGCCACCACTGAGTTGAACACGCAGAAGACGAAAGTCATGGACAGCTCACCCAGCACGCGGTGCGTCGTGATCTTCTCCAGCACCACGCCATTGAGCGTGAAGGAAACCATGATGCCGATGCAGCAGTAAGCCAATAGCCACACGTTCTTCTTGCTGGCTTCCTGCTCCGAAACCTGGTTCATCTCGGCCAGTCCGCTGTTGCGCATGTCTACGACCGTCACATCGCTAGGAAGACGCTTGGGCTCTTGCAGCGACGATGCCGTGGCCTTGTCGTCCAACACCACCTCGGCGTAGTGCACGTGCTCGCGCGAAGGGGAATCCTCGATGCTGCACACCATCCTAGCTGCTCAATCGTGTGGCTGTGCTGCTCTGTTAAACCTGGAGGCTCCTGTTAATCAGCGTTCCTGATTGTCACGCTTCGCGTCGGCAACGCCAAGATATTCCACTTGTGTCGAGGAGGTCCAGCGGCCGCGGGCGTTAGATGCCTGGCGACGCCAGAGGTGCACGGGGCGGATGCTCTACAAGCGGAGACTTTGCCAAGTGCTGCGTTGACGTGCTGCGCACGCTGATTGGTGGCTCTAATTGGCCAATTGATGGCGCAAAAGGGCGGAGGTCAGCACAGAAGGTACGCCTGTACATGTACCCCCGACCTATTCGCTCGGTATGTGTATCGGTATCACGATGTATCAAATGCATAAACCGGTATTTACATGAGCTGATTGATAAATGGGCAATTTCCTGCGTACCCTGCCCATGCTAGGGGTACACGGAGCCTTTTTCTGCGCATTAAGAGCGCACCAATGAGCGGCGGCAACTTGTCCAGCGAAGGCTGCCGTTGCCGAGCGCAAGTGGCGCGGAGTTCGCCGACGATTGCTGAGGCGATGATTCGCTGAGTCAGTGACTCAACTCACCGGCTGTAACTTACCAGGTACAGCCAGTGACAGCCTGTAATACGGCAATATCGGCAGTGGATTGAGAGCAAAATGGAAGTATTTAACGACCAACTCGGTCTGCTGCCAACAGCAGTGCTGTGGCGCTGTATTGCAGACTGCAATTTGCAGTGATGGTGCTTCAATGGTGTTTATGATCGAGGCGCTTTGACATTTAGTGTACCGCACTGGTGGGGTGGCAACATCAGAGAGAAGGTTGTGCAAAGTTGAAGCCACTAAAGTGAGTTCAGACGCAGTTTGATGTAGTCACTAAAGCGAAGGATATCACTAGTCGATAATGGCTACATTGAAGTGCTCTCAGCCACTAGCATGTAGTCGCTGTCATTTATAGTTGCTTGCTCTCTTGGATGGTCTCTACTGAAGAGTACGATCCCATGCTATGCAGTCGTTGCAGAACTATTGTGGGCTCGGTGGTGCGGCATATTCGAAAGAAGACAGCTGCCCGCAAGTAGAAGTTCGCAACGCGGAGAAGAAGCGAGATATGGCGTCGACGTCTGTGCTCCAGCACTTCGAGGTGTATCAGAAAGCCCGTGTCACGTTCGTCCAGGCCGTGGCGGAAGCTGCCACGCGGCCACAGAATATCGAGGTCATGCAGAATGCCGGCGTGATGCAATTGCTACGTCCGCTGCTGCTCGACAACGTGCCGAGCATCCAGCAGTCCGCAGCGCTGGCGCTCGGTCGTCTTGCTAACTACAGCGACGACCTAGCTGAGGCCGTTGTGGGTAACGAAATTCTGCCTCAGCTCGTGTACTCCCTATCGGAGCAGAACCGTTTCTACAAGAAAGCGGCTGCGTTCGTGTTGCGCGCAGTGGCCAAACACTCTCCGGAACTAGCCCAGGCTGTTGTTGATTCAGGTGCACTGGAGTCTCTAGTACCGTGCTTAGAAGAATTCGATCCGACTGTAAAAGAAGCAGCAGCCTGGGCGATCGGCTACATAGCGCAGCATACCGGTGAGCTGGCACAGCATGTAGTTGATGCGGGTGCCGTGCCGTTGCTCGTACTCTGTATCCAGGAGCCGGAAGTGGCTCTTAAACGCGTGGCCGCGTCCGCTCTTAGTGACATCGCCAAGCACTCTCCAGAGCTGGCTCAAGCTGTAGTCGACCCCGGCACCGTGGCCTACTTGGCTCCTCTAATCCAGCACCCGGACGCCAAATTAAAGCGGCAAGTATGCAGTTGTTTAGCGCAGATTTCCAAGCACTCAGTCGATCTGGCTGAGATCGTCGTGGAAGCCGAAATCTTCCCCAACATCTTGTACAACCTCAAGGATATCGACCACACCGTCCGTAAGAATGCCGCCACCTGCATCCGTGAGATCGCTAAGCACACACCAGAGCTCTCGAAGCTGATTGTAAATGCCGGTGGGGCATCTGCGCTTGTCGACTACGTGGCGGAGGCATCTGGCAACAATAAACTACCCGGAATCATGGCGATCGGATACATCTCGGCCTTCTCTGAAACACTAGCGCTCGCAGTGATCACGTCAAAGGGTATTACCCCCGTCAAAAGTGCGCTGATCTCTGAACCTGAAGACCACATCAAAGCCGCGAGTGCCTGGACATTGGGTCAAATTGGTCGCCACACACCTGATCACTCGCGTGCAGTAGCCGAAGCGGACGTGCTTCGCCACCTATTAGCCTGCATGATCTTCCCGAACAGCTCGGACGACCTCAAGATCAAGTCCAAACGCGCATTGAAGAGTATATTGGCCAAATGCACGCATTTGCAAGCGCTGCAGCCGTTGCTGCGAGATGCACCCGTGAAGGTGCAAAAGTACATTCTCAAGCAATTCGCTCAAATGCTGCCTCATGATCTTGATGCTCGACGATCATTTGTGCAGAATGGAGGCCTGGAATTGTTACAACAGCTCAGTGAAGTCGCAGGTGGGAAGCTGACCGAGTATATTCTTGAAATCAACAACTGCTACCCACCGGAGATCGTGGAGTACTATTCGCCACACTACTCCAAGACACTTCTCGACAAGCTCGACGATTACCAGCCCCAGGTGCGGTAGGCTAGTGGGATCAAGACGAAACACTGGTGTATCAATGCTTTCGACGTTATACTTTACTTTAACTGAGAATGCTATCATTCAATTCTACATACAGTCTTGTGAATAAATCTGTCGAGTTGGTACTTGCAGGTTACTTCTGTTGAGGCAAATTGTGCGTGTGGTCGGCAGGATACAGCACAGCCGCTTCAATGATGCGTAACGAAGAAATTGAACTCACCAAGCTGCACATGAACAGCCAACAACACTGACAGGTTGCCAGTCACGACTCGTGACTCACAAGAATGAAGCTTCTGCTCGAACAGGATCGTGAATCTGCTAAGCTGTCGCAGTTCACCTGTGCATCATTTTATAATACAAGTACTATAGCAGTTTCCAGAAAACACATAGCCACAGGGTACAGACAGATACATGTCCTAAACCTAGAGGAATCCTGTCTGTAGATTATGTTTACGACAGTCGTTCCTGTACCCGAATTTCAGACTGCGAAAGCCCCTGATAACGCGTAGCGTCTTCGATTTGAACCATGGGCATTCCGTCACTTTATTTTTTGCATTGTGCATCAACTGCGATAACGAGAGGCACAGTTCAACTTGACTTGATCAACCAAAGATGACCGCAGTCCAGTACGGAGACCAGGAGGTGCGCACCCCTTCCATCGAGCACGACCAATATCATGAGACAACGCTCCACTTCAACATCACAGCACCAGGTACTGAGAGCTATAAGGGTGACGAAGATATCCCACTGGACAAGAATGGACGCCCGATGGTCAAGTTCTTCCGGTGGCGTATGAGTCGCAGGAAGCGGTTGTACATCATCTTTGGACTGATCTTGCTGCTCTTCGGCATCGCCCTCCTTCTCATTTTCTTGGTCATCATCCCCGCCATTATCCGGCATTACATGGATAAAGTGGTGCTAGCCATAAACTACATGGACGTCACGGACATTCCTAACGACTCGGAGATCGACGTGACCTTCAATGTAAACTTGCAATACGATGTGCCCGTTTCGGCCACCACCGACGAGGTGACGGGGTCGCTTATCTACGGCGGCGTGGTGTTTGGTACAGCGGCTGTTGAAGGCCAACATATCAAGTCGGGCAACCAGAACTATAACCTGACAATGAACACGACCATGGTGATCTCCGACATGGACGCTTTCAATGCGATGGCGGAGGCGATGATGCAGGACGAGACGGTCCCGATCACAATCTCGGCAGACATCGATGCCCACGCCTGGGGTTTATCGTTCAGCAACCTCGACTTTGAGCGCACACTAACGCTCGTGGGATTCAATAACTTCGCGGAGCTTGACGTGCACGTGCAGCATATTGACTTGTGGGGGTGCAGTAACGGCGTGTACAACATGGATGTCAACGCTTCGGTAAATAACCCTTCGACCATGGGACTGCAGGGCATAGGTGCGCTCAACATGAGTGCGTACTTCAATAGCAGCTACCTGGGGTATGCATATTCAGAGAAACCGGAGCTGGGCATGCCGCGTGGTTTGAGCAACCAAACCTTCCGAGTAGTCATATCCGAGGAATCGTCGGCGCTCGAGGGTGTGATCAACGGTTTCTTAGGAGGTAGTAGCATCGAAGTGGACGTTCGCGGCGACAACCCGTACTCGACGGAGCATGTGCAATTCAAGGAGGCCATGAGTAAGGTCAACATGACTGTGGAGTACGCTGATGGACTCAACAGAGTCACATTCAACACGTCATGTGTATCAAGCTTCCTGGCAGTGCTGGGCTACTAGTGTAGGGAGTGTACCAACTCGCTATCATTCAGGTATTTACATAACTAAAGTCTCCGCTCTGTGCTGTGGCCCAGCACTGCTGGCCTTAGCTTTGATGGAACGACGACGTCACAGCCAAAGTGCTCCTTTATCTGTCGAAGGTTGCCTAAGCTTTATTTTATATCAAGTGATTGCTTTCAAACTCGTTGCTTATCCCTACCACGCACTATGGTTCATTGGGTCTTTGAATGCCTTGTTGACTCTCTGCAAGCAGCTCCAGAAACTGCTGCGGAACTGGGATACCGCGATTCTCCAGCAGCTTGCACTGCGTCAGCAACTGTCTCCGTGTCGCGTCGATATCAGTGTCGGTCTCGCGGATCTCCAGGAGCAGTGACAGGTTCGTCTCCATGAGCTTGGCGTTGCTGCTCCGCATCGCTTGAAGCTTCTCAGTCATCTTTTTCAAAGTGTGGCATACACCGATGCTGCATGCGATGTTATTGGCTGAAAATCACACAGCTCTTTTTGTGGCTCTGATGCTCATAACCACAGGGTGTTTGAAGATGCTAGCGCGCTCGACGACGAAGTTTGTGTCAGTGCTGCAGAGGCCGCAGGGCGTCAAGCCGCTGCTTGCTCGCTCCTTCGCGTACGTGCATCATATATATACCTTCATTTTTCAAGAAACTCGCGTCGAAATCTGTTTAGAAATGCGTTAGAAACTGACGTTTGCAACTGGGCAGACACCGCGTGAACATGGTGCTCAAGGAGGACGTGCCCAAGCTCGGATTCCGCGGTGACGAGGTGTCTGTCAAGGCTGGATATGCACGTAACTTCCTGTACCCTGAGAAGCTGGCGGTGTACGCCACGGATGCCAACCGTGAGAAGTACAAGGTGGACAAGGAGTCGGTGGACGAGACGCTGCTCGAGAAGGAGCACGAGCTTGAGGCCATCATCCACCGCCTCAGCAACATTGAGGTCGTGTTTAAACGTCACACAGCTGCCAAGACAGAGGTCAAGCTGCACAGCGAGGTGAACGCACAGAACATCTCGGACATGTTGGAGAAGCAGCACGGTCTCATTGTGGGCGTGGCTCGCATCGATCTCCCTACGCCCATTAAGACGCTGGGTGAGCACACGATTAAGGTTCGTGTGGACGACGCGATCGAGGAGGAGTACGCTGCTGGTGCCGTCGTGTCGGCCGCGGACGGTGAGGTGGAGGCTGAGGGTGAGACTGAAGGCGAGGAGAAGAAGCAGAAGAAGGGCCCGTCCAAGAAGAAGTGGGTGACCCTCGCCATCGAGGTCGAGAGACGGTAGATTGTTAGGCGCTCTCGTTCACTGCAGAATAGCTACAACAGCAGAGAGAAACAGGAAAGCGAGGTGAAAGATTACGCTGAGTGTACGCTATATCCTGACTATAGAAAATCTCTGCTATGAGAGAGCATTACCCGCAATCGAAGACTGTCAGGATGTCACCATGTTTTCTTACAAGATTTCCCCCACACTTTTGAGTCTTGGCGCCACCACGTGGGCGACTTTCACCACTTGGCGCCAATTTGAATGTGTGACTCGTCATCATCAACTCTTTGCATTTGCACAATCGAAATTGCAACGGGGATACGATGACGGTTCGTAGCCTGAAGACTACCGGTAAGAAAACTCCGGCAAAGACAGAGCAAAAGCGCAAGCCTGGCATCACGATGAAAAGCAAGCCCAAGCCCACGCAGCACATTTTGTGGCGCGGCAAGCAGATCACGGAGTTTGGTGAGGATTATCAGCCTTTCGTGTAACTTGGTGTATCTGTTGTTGTCTCACTGTCTTGTGCGAGATAGAATCGCGAGTGTACGAGCTCATTTCAACGGTGGGGTCACTGCAGCTCTTACAGAGGCGATAGTGGTTTTAGTAAGCATTCAACTGCAGATTCCGGCGGGCAAAGTGAGCACGTACGGCGGCGTGGCACAGGCGCTGCATTCTGGACCACGATGTGTCGGCCAGGCCTTACGTGTACGTGGTGCTGCATGTTTATAAATGAAAATGGAGGATTGATACCTGTGCTATTGGATGTCAACTACATGTACGACAGAAGAACCCATTCGCCCCAGAGGTTCCGTGTCACCGTGTCGTGGCTGGTACACTTGACATTGGGGGCTTTCAAGGTGACCTTGTTGTTGAGGAAGCAGAGATAAGCTAAGGATACAGTGCACGCTGAACAGTGTTTATGTGTAGGAGCAACTGGGGAAGGTTCGCCTTGCATCCAGAAGAAGCGGACGCTGTTGGCGAAGGAAGGAGTTCGCTTTACGAAGGAGCATAAGGTGCTGTTATATGCAATACCGCGAGATGCTTCTATCACCCTGACGGTGCATTCTATCCAGATCGATGCTGCGTGCCTCCATGAGTTCGAGTAAGCTGCTGGATGCAGCCATGTCTATTCTTCAACAGCCAAAGACTATTCAACAAATGTATGTCTTTATTCTAAAGCTTATCATTCGGTTGCAAGTATCTCCACTGTCCAACAGGCAGTGAGCCGAGCTTCACGCCACCGATACGTACACGTTTAAGCGCCATTACACGCAATCCAACATGCTCGCACATGCGACGAATGTGTCGATTTTTGCCTTCCGTAAGAATTACTCGCAGCTGATTCTCGTTCAGAATCTCCACCGATTTGGCGTGATAAGTGATGCCCTCGTCCGACGTGACACCCGCGCGCAATACCTCAATTTTCCTGCGGATTTTATCAGTCAGCGGATCCAAGTTCAGGTCCACTCGCACAAGGTATTCCTTCTCAATACCGCCCTTTGGGTCCAACAGCTTCTTCGCAACTGTTCCGTCCTGAGTAAATAGCAGCAATCCCGTCGAGTTGACGTCTAGACGGCCACACACCGCCATCTTCCACAGAGCGACGGGTTCCATGTTCTGTCGAGGCTTAACACGACTCAGCTCTTGGCATTCGTTCTCGAATGTGAGCAATCGGACGGCTGGAGTCTTGTTAAGCTCCGGCTGTGACGACACATAGCCCAAGGGCTTGTTCAGCACCAGCGTCACCTTCTTGCTCTGGTGTCTCTGAGCTCGAAAGTCCAGGCTGACGTCGCTGTCTGCAGGCACCTTGAGCCAATCGGCCTGTACACGCTCGCCATTGACCAGTACATCTCCCGCTTGGATGTACGCTTCAGCTTCACGTCGAGAACAGAGGCCCTTCTGCGCCATCAGCTTTGCCAGTCGAACTAGACCTTTGCCATTGTCATGGGAAGAGCTGGGCGAGTTACTGGACCCCGTTACGTCCTGCAGCAGCGACGCCGCGCCGTGCACTCGACGCGTCAATGCTGGCCGAAGTGTCGAGACCACACGCAGCATGTCCACTCGAATGATGATACATGTAAATGATTGGTTGGAAATGAGTGAAATGTATTGACGAATCAGATGAAAGTCTGAAGTTGAAGTGGGTCTGCAGGTTTATCGGAGCCGGGCTCGCAGCCTCCTGTGATCGCCCAGCACTCTGTCGCCGGGTTCATGCTCAGCACATTCACTACAGTGAACCACACGAGTGCGGCCATGAGAACCACGACCATCCACATGCCCTTGCGCTTGCTGACGCCTCCTTGACGGCGAAGCGCTTGTGTTTTATCCCTCTGACTCGGAAGAAGTGGCAAGAAGATGAGCGACACCAGCTTCATGCCGTAGCAAAGCCAGATTGTGTAAGTCACATCGCGCCGCGTCTCGTAGGTGTCGGCCAGAATGTCATCCTTCCAGACGTGGAAGCGAGCGTTGATGATCTTTGCCGTCGTGCGACCGAACGGGGCGGCCACGTGGTTGGTGGTCGTCAATAGTCCGTACAAAGCGCCTTCCGTTCCCTGTTCAATGAGCTCAACGACGATGTAGTTGCTCACAATGAAGCGGACAGCATGTGGGACTTCTCCAATAACGGGGACGCCGAGCCAGAACCACTGGCTGCGAACGACATCCCACGTCACTACCATCGTCATCATGCAGTCCGTAACAACACCGAAGATGACCGTTGTGGCAATGGCAATATGCCAGTTCCAGTGCAGTCCACGCTGAGCCATGATAGCCAATGTTCCAGCGTACGTGAAAGTCCCTACGATAGCCATAATACTCGCGTTGAACGGCGTGGCGTGGACCCAGTACAGCTTAATGTTGCTGGACGAAACGATGTTAAAGTTGTTGAAAACGCCCGAGAAGAACTTGTAAGCCGCAACTTGATACACTGCTCGCTTCTGCAGGACCTTCCAAAATTGAGCCATGTATGCACTGAATTTAGGCGGCTCCACTTTGTTCTCGTGCACAAGGAACCACGCAGCAGGTCCCAGTGGTAGACATAGGCAGCCCATGAAGAACATTAGCTGCGGGAACGTGAGCGAGAAATCAAAGGAGCCTCCGTACTCGACACCGTTAAACGCGACTGCAACGACAAGAGCTCCCAATGCACTGAACCCCATCCGAAGACTGTGGATCCACGACTGCAGATGACCACGACTGTTGGCCGGCTCATGCTGAGAGTACTCGATAGTTACGGCGTCTGCGGGAACTTCGACTAGCAAATATCCGAAGGAGGCCATCATCATGGGGATCACGTATCTTCCTGCTGCTTCAGGGGCGTCGGGGTTAATACTCTTGCGTTGAGCTTCCGTCCATTCGTCAGGGCTAGTGAAGTGCATGCTCGGGTCTCCATAGTACGGTTCAGCTTCGGGGAAACCGGCCATCATGAACAGCATACAGCAGCATAGCAGCCATCCTATCAACATGTACGGTCGTCGACGAAAGCCACCGATCGGGAAACAATCGCTCAATACTCCCAGGAACACCTTGTAGGACCACGGTAGTTGCACAAGAAGAGTAGCGGATACAACGATGGTTCCTTCAGTGTTGAGGTATCCCTGAAGCACGGGGTAGATCACGGCCGGTAGTACTCCGTTGACGAAGCCAATACCAGCGTACTGCATTAGTAGTGACAAGATCTCGGGGGACAACAATTCAGGCGGTGGTCCTTGTCTAAGAGCGCCATCTTCTAGGTCGTTGACACAATCCTGTTCCTTCGGTACTGCGCCGTATTCCACCGGTACGATCTCTTCGTTTGCCTCGCTGGATAAGAGTGCGTTGCGTTCCTCGCGCACACCCATTCTGGAGAATTTGTTTTAGTGGTGGTCGTGAGTGGCGAGATGTCGGTGAAAGTTGATGGCTACCTTATGTATGGTCTTCAGCGGTATCGCCGCGTTGACACTTACCAGGAGCACACAACCAGCCGGTCTTGGAGACATGAAGCGTGTGCTAGCGGCGTGCTCTCATCTCCGATAGGGCTTCGTGTCCAGTGGTTCATCATGAACTTGATAAACTGCCATGCAGACGATGGCTCTCGCGTCGTGACTCGCGATCCCTGTCAGGCAATTTGTCATGACAACACCAACAGTATCCATAGGGCAATACAGACTGCGCTCCAGACTGGAGTCCAGCGTTGCGACTGCTGCCATTGTGCAGCCGCCTGCAACAACCCAAGCGCTTTTACTGCGGCATGTTCGGCGTCCCTTCGTTCTCTCTAAATAATGATTTTTGCAAGCGCTAAAACCTCTATAGCTGGGTAATTCAGTTTCTTCTAAAAGTACTATCACAATATGTTGTTATCAACTGCAGACTTTCGTACATGATATTACTAGTCGAAAACAAGACTAAAATTATGTAAATAAAGAGGTGTGAATCATTGGCGAAATCTTGTGCTGTGTAACTGACCCAGAGACCATGCAAAGTGGCAACGAAAGGATCCCTAGCCAGACTGCCGATCGGCGGGACGATCTTGCCACTGTTGCGGCTGGGGCGACGCAGTTTGACACACAAGCAACATGGTGAATTGACGAGCTTGGCAAGCAGCAAGCAACGCACTCTCCGCTGGCTGCAGTCACAACAGCATTCATCCCGCTCTTCGACCTGGCTACGGTATCCTGGATACGCCATGGGTTTGGTTCCGGGTGTACACTGTACAGTGTACTGCTCCGCACAATCAATTGTCCGGAATGGATACCGCCCGCACGATGGTAGCACAACCGCCGTCGGAATCCTGTGCATCGCCGGAGACTGCCTAGCCAGTCGTGATTGCACCACCAGCCATTTGGCAAGCTCACAATTGAATTGATCAGCTCCCACTAACCCCTTGCCCCACCTCAGCTCTCTGGGAACACCAAGATGGCCGACGTGAACAAGCACTCCATTGGCATGGAGCGGCTCAGCGCCATCTCCAGCATCCACCGAAACCCGGATGACCCAAGTTATGCCAACCACAACACCCCCGCGAAGCCAGTCAAGCCCGATATTGAGAACGGAGCGTTGCGTGAGGGAAAGCCGCTTGAACTACTGTCGGTCGAGTGCATCGGCCTGCTGGCTCAATACGCAGGCGTCGGATTCCTAGCAGGTATTATCCCTGGTGTCATTTATCCCGTTCTCCAGGGATACCTAAATGCAGAGGGAACCACCGTTGTCTCCGCTACTGTGTTGGTGCAGATCCCATGGTGCTACAAAATGTTCTTCGGTGTCATCAGCGACTGTTTCCCAATCATGGGCTACCGTCGTCGCCCCTACATGGTTATGGGTTGGGTGTTCTGCGTCACTATTCTCCTCATTATGGCGGCAATGTCGATCCCTGACCCGTACTACGGTGACCCCGCGATGCACAGCGTTGACGAAGAAAACTGGACTGAAGATCAAATCGACAGTATTAACACAGACGCCCCGAACTCAGCCGGCAAGTACGTTGTGCCCATGATGCTCGCGTCGTTTGGCTACCTGTTGTGTGAGGTCGCCGCTGATGCCATGGTCGTCGAGTACGCACAACGCGAGCCAATCGAGCAACGTGGCCGCGTCCAGACCGCTGTATACGCCATCAAGACCTCGTTCACTGCCGTCGGTGCCGCCGTTATCGCTTTCTTCATGAATGGAGAAGAGTACGCCGGCTCGTTCAGCTTCTCGCTCTCTTTCCAAGAACTAATGCTTATCAGTGGAGTCATCTGTGCACCGCTGGCCATTGTATCGTGGTTCTTGTTGAACGAAGACCGCGTCACAGACAACCCGTCCTTCGGCGAGTACATGGCGTCGTTCTGGACGTTACTTCAAAAACGTGCTATCTACCAGATCGTGGCGTACAAGTTCTTCTCTGGAGTCTTCAATAGTTTCAACATTGTGTCCTCAAGTAACATCAAACTGTACTGGGTACACGCTACGCCATTCAACAACAGTTTCATGACCATTGTGGGAACGGTATTCTACGCGATTACCCTTGCACTGACTGGCAAGTACGGGCTCGACTGGAACTGGCGTACGATCATTATCGTCACCATGTGTGGAGCTCTGTCCATTGATGCGTTCATGACAATGTTCACCGTCTGGGACGTTGTTCGTAACCAGTGGTTCTGGCTTGGCGTACCGATGATTGAATATCTCCCCGATGGCATCCGATTCATGATCGCCACGTATGTGGTGGTGGAGCTTGCTGAACCGGGTCATGAAGGAGCGCTGTATGGCTTACTGACTGCCACGACGAACCTGACGACGCCCTTCGGTCGCTCCATGGCTAAGCTCGTGAACGGTCAGTTTCACGTGTGGCTTAAGGACATCCAGGCCGACACAACTTTGGTTCGTCGTGATGTTACAATTACGATCTGGATTTGCTACTGCATGAAACTATTGTCGCTGGCATTTCTGCCTCTGCTTCCTCGTCAGAAGGCTGAGACTCAGGAGCTTAAGCGGACGGGAGGCTCTAGTCGTGTCATGGGAATTGTTACGGTGAGTTATCTGGCATTCGCTATCGTTTGGGCGACGATGGTGAACTTGCTGTCGATGTACACGAGCACGATGTGCTGGAAGATCACTGGCGGTTGTGCACCCAAATCCTAAAATGTTACTACTAGTAGTAAGCTGTTAAAATATGAAGAATTATCCACTTGATATGACAATCTTTTTTTCGATTACTGTTTAATGAATGCACTGTGTATCGTGTTCTTACAACAACTTCCCGTGATGTGACTTCGGTGCGCAGCCTCCCGTGATGGCCCAGCACTTTGTCGCTGGGTTCATGCTCAGTACGTTCACCATTGTCAGCCAAGCCAGCGCGAACATCAAAATCCCCACCATCGACATGCCCATGCGCTTGCTAACGCCTCCTTTACGACGAAGCGCTTGGGTGGCAGCTCTCTGGTTTGGCAATAGCGGCAAAAATATGAGCGACACCATCTTCATACCGTAGCAGATCCAGATCGTAATGGTCACATCTCTGCGAGTCTGGTACGTGTCAGCCAGAATGTCGTCCTTCCAGACGTGGAACCGTGCGTTGATGAACTTGGCAGCAGTGCGTCCGAACGGCGATGAGACGTGGTTGGCAGTCGTCAAGAGCCCGAACAACGCGCCTTCCGAGCCCCTTTCAATGAGTTCAACCACAATATAGTTGTTGACAATGAAGCGTACAGCGTGAGGAATATCTCCGATGACCGGAACGGTGAGCCAGAACCACTGGCTGCGAACAACATCCCACGTGACAAGTATCGTCATCATACCGTCGGTAACTACACCGAAGATGACTGTAGCGGCGATAGCAACATGCCAATTCCAGTGGAGACCTCGTTGCGCCATGACAGCAAGAGTGCCAGCATACACAAAGGTGCCAACAATGGCCATGATGCTGGCATTAAACGGCGTGGCGTGCACCCAGTACAACTTGATGTTACTGGAAGACACGATGTTGAAGCTGTTGAATACTCCAGAGAAGAACTTGTACGCGGCTATTTGGTACACTGCTCGCTTCTGTAAAATACCCCAGAAGTTCGACATGTATGTGCTGAACTTGGGGGGCTGCACTTGGTCTTCATACACGAGGAACCACGCAGCAGGTCCGAGCGGGAGGCACAGACACCCAAGAATGAACATCATCTCCGGAAACGTGAGTGAGAAGTCGAAAGAGCCGCCGTACTCAATACCATTGAACGCGACGGCCACCACGAGAGCGCCCAGTGCATTGAATCCCATGCGAACACTGTGGATCCACGACTGAATGCGTCCACGAACATGCACCGGTTCACGTTGTGCGTATTCGATCACCACAGCGTCGGCAGGCACCTCTACAAGTAGATACCCAAACGACGCCATCATCATTGGGATCACATATTTACCCGCAGCGTCGGGGGCATCAGGATTGATACTCTGACGCTGAGCTTCCGTCCATTGATCCGGACTGACGGAGTGCATTGTCGGGTCTCCGTAATACGGAGCAGCTTCAGGGAAGCTTGCAATCATGAACAGCATACAGCAGCATAGCAGCCACCCCAACAACATGTACGGTCGACGTCGAAACCCTCCGAGAGGGAAGCAGTCGCTTAGAATGCCAAGAAACATCTTGTACGACCAGGGAAGTTGTACCAGCACTGTGGCGGACACGACAATTGTTCCTTCAGCATTTAGATACCCTTGTAGCACGGGATAAATGACAGCAGGGAGGACACCATTGACAAAACCAATTCCAGCGTATTGCATCAGTAACGCCAACACCTCGGGAGAAAGCAGTCGCGGCGGTGGTCCATCTCTCAGCACGTCGTCTTCGAGGTCGTCATCGCAAGTTTTGGGTGTCGTAGCGGGCGAATCCGATGGCACAGCCCCGTAGTTGATCGGGTCGATCTCCTCCTGTAGTACGAGCTGCTGGTGTTCGTCCGAAGCTCCCATCCTGCCACTATAGAAACGCTAACCGTCGCCGGATAAATTAAAAGTGTGAGCACCAAGTCCACATCGTCAGCCGCAAGAGCAGCTTGCTCCTCTTCATGTACCTACCCACGTGCACTGCTCTCTCTAGTTGAACACTACGCGTGAGTCTCTCTCCGACGGCGAATGGCTCCTCATTAATCACGGGTCGTGATCGTACAGCCAGTGGATTAAATTAATCGCGATCGATTTGTACTTTCGCCGTCTGAACTCATCTCGAAACTGGACAAGTTGTTGCCCGCCGAGCTCATCGCCTTCTTTTCCGACGACGGTGATGCTGCCGCAACTTGCGGCACAAAGCGCGAGTCCGGTGGCAAGCTGCCATAAGCAACGCAAAGACCAGCGTGGGATTGGTGCAGGACCACCAACTCATCCCGAATTTCAGGGATCAGCAAACAGCGTCTGTTTGGCAAACAGTGTTTGCCAAACACGTTCAAGGTTGTCCGAAGACGTGAATCGCTGATCTCTTTAACCCGCTAGACGATCCCGATACAGTACAGAGAATATCCTATCCTGCCAGGATGTGGCCCACCACGAGGATTTCCTGGTGGTGTGCCGCAATCGACAGAAGACCTTCCTCATTACACAATTGTCCGCCTTCAAGACAAGATTCGCCCATTCTGAAGATATGACGATAACAGACGACACCGTCAAGGCGGTGCTGGAAGACCGACTCAGTCGGCTATCCGATCTAAAACCCACACAAAGCGAAACCGCGTATTCGAATCTGGCCTCTCCAGGAAAACCTGTCAACACGGAGCTCGAGAATGGAGCTCTGCGTGAGGGAAAGCCATTGCAGTTACTATCCAAGGAATGCATTGGCCTGCTGTCTCAGTACGCTGGTGTGGGGTTCCTCGCGGGTATCATCCCTGGTGTCATTTACCCGGTTCTCCAGGGATACCTTAACGCCGAGGGAACTATCGTTGTGTCTGCCACAGTGTTGGTACAGATTCCGTGGTGTTACAAAATGTTCTTCGGTGTCATCAGTGACTGCTTTCCGATATTGGGTTACCGGCGCCGTCCGTACATGGTGCTCGGTTGGGTATTCTGTGTCGTGATTCTTTTCATTATGGCGGCGATGTCTGTTCCCGACCCGTACTACGGAGACTCGTCGATGCACGACATCGATGAAGAAGACTGGACGGCAGAACAAATTGCCAGCATCAACGAGAACGCATCAAGTTCTGCGGGCAAGTATGTGGTTCCCATGATGCTCGCATCGTTCGGTTACTTACTGTGTGAGGTTGCCGCTGATGCCATGGTCGTCGAGTACGCACAACGCGAGCCTATCGAGCGACGTGGTCGTGTTCAGACTGCTGTATACGCGGTCAAGACCTCATTCACTGCGGTTGGTGCCGCTGTCATTGCGTTCTTCATGAACGGAGAGGAATACGCCGGTAGCTTCGACTTTTCACTCACATTCCAGCAGCTTATGCTGATATCGGGCATTATCTGTGCTCCTCTGGTGTTCGTCTCTTGGTTCTTGCTGCATGAAGACCGCGTCACGGTGGAACCGACATTCGGAGAGTACATGTCGTCGTTCTGGGGTATGCTGCAGCAGCGCGCCATTTACCAGATCGTGGCGTACAAGTTCTTCTCCGGAGTCTTCAACAGTTTCAACATCGTGTCTTCGAGTAACATCAAGTTGTATTGGGTGCACGCCACGCCGTTCAATAACAGTGTCATGACTATCGTCGGAACCATTTTCTACGCTACGACGCTTGCCCTTACGGGTAAATATGGTCTGGACTGGAACTGGCGCACTATCATCATTATTACCATGTGCGGAGCTCTGTCTATCGATGCATTTATGACGATGCTTACGGTGTGGGACGTTGTTCGCAACCAGTGGTTCTGGCTTGGTGTCCCTGTTATCGAGTATCTTCCCGATGGTATCCGCTTTATGATTGCTACGTACGTTGTCGTGGAACTGGCTGAGGCTGGCCACGAAGGAGCCCTGTATGGTCTACTGACAGCTACGACGAACTTGACGACCCCTTTTGGTCGCTCGATGGCTAAGCTTGTCAATGCGCAGTTCCACGTGTGGCTCAAAGATATTCAAGCTGACACGTACATAGTGCGTCGTGACGTTACGATCACCATTTGGATCTGTTACGGCATGAAGCTGTTGTCGTTGGCGTTCCTGCCTCTGCTTCCTCGCCAGAAGGCGGAGACGCAGGAATTGAAGCGCACGGGTGGGTCCAGTCGAATTATGGGTATCATCACGGTTGGTTACCTCGCTTTTGCTATTGTTTGGGCAACTTTGGTAAACTTGTTGTCCATGTACGAGAGCACCATGTGCTGGAAGATTACTGGTGGATGTGCTCCGTCGTCTTAAGTAAGGCAAAGTCATATCGTAGTACACGTAGGCACGATCTAATAACGTTAAATAATGTGAAAGGCACTAGAAGCATTACGAAAGGCAACTGCATGCAGTGCTGGGGATACATTTTTCACTCCTACAGCAAAGTACACCGTATGTACGCACTGGTATGTACTACAGTACATAGTACTTCGTAGTATATTGTACAACGGTTAAGAGATCATGTACCCAAACCATGTTTGGCAAACAGGAAGGTGGAGTGGAGATGTGTGAGATCTATGTATACTTCTAGCTTCAACATGATCAACCGGAAAGCAGTGCAAAAACCGAGATAAAGTGATGCTCATTTCGGATGCTGAATTTGAATCCAGTGGAACGGTATGCGTTCCGGTTCGGCAAATGGAATGGAGACCGTAGAAGCACGAGAAGTTGACAAATCCCGCTGCATGCACAAGACGAACGGAAGCGACATTGAGAAGGGGTCTATCTCTGCCTTGTCTTGATCTTCTCTTGCAGCGCCAGTGGGCGTTAGAATAGTTGATTTGCAGCCTTTCGGGCCACGAGCACCAGTAGTGACGCACCGAAACCAACATGAAGTTTCGCTTGCCTCCAGGCACGTTCCCCGACTTGGATCTAGCCAAGGAAGATATGGATAACATAGAAAACGTGGCCGCGATGATCGTCGACTCAGCACTCGAAGACTTTGACCAGCTCCGACTGAACAACAACGGATTCGCGGACAAGCGGTGGAAACCTATCAAACGCAAAGCCGGCGTCGTGCTGTATGAGGATCGGTCGATGCGCGAGAGCATTAAGAGAGAATCGTCGCTATCAGAGATGCCGCAGCCATGCGGGATCCACCCACTAAGGGCACACGGAACCACGAGGGGTGAGCTGAACGAGCTCATGTTTGGGTTGCTGAACCCAACTCGAGAGGAAATGTTGGCCAAGTCGGCATGCACAGGAGACTACTTGACCGATTGTGCCGAACTAGCGTCGATCATTACACCAACACCAAGCAACCCGTTAAGGTCGTTGCAAGTTAAGTGGTCTCTTATTGGTAGAGGACCGATGTTCGTCAGTGTCGTGATTCGACCGCGGGATTTCGTGTATCTTGAGTCGACAGGGATCGCACTTGACAGTCAAGGACAACACGTCGGATATAATCTACGACACTCCGTTGAGGTTCCGGGTGTACGCGAGCTCCATGATCATCAGATTGTGCGTGCGAACATCTCATTTTGCAGATTGTTTCGTCAGAAACGTGAGGGCCTCATCGAGGTTTTCATGACGGGTTGCGTCGATGCCATGGGGTATCGATACCCGATTTACACGAGCGTCATCATGATGCAGATCACTGACGCGCTGCTGTCTTTCCAACGCCTTCTTTTGAACGCGAGGATGAAGAAACTCGCGTGGATGCTGAACAACAAGCGGCAGAATAGGGATCCCATTAAAAAGTTTACGAACGAGTGCACCTCTTGTGGAGGCAACCTGGGGAGTGCAATCCTGTACGGACGTAGGGAATGCAAGATCTGCTGCAGCGTCGTGTGTCCGCGCTGCCGCGTACCGTTGAAAGTCGCCTGGAAGCCTCGGGATGGCTCAAATGTGTTCACAAATGAGAAGAAACCGACAAATATGACGCGGTTCGAGAAGGCGTTGGTGTGTCATCCTTGTCTCCGGAAAGTAGAGCGGACGGACGCTCTGGATGTGGCCATTGACGAGATCCGACGTGCGTCGCCTCTGCTATTAGCAGCAAAGTCCGGTCTGGCCGTAACTTCTGCATCGTCACTCTTCTCACTCATCAACTCGGACCAGTTCGACCACGACTGCTTCTTCCACTAAAATTATGTAGATAGCGACGCCCAATTTAGGCGTCTCTCCATGCCTAAACTTATTCCACACTTTCTTATCCTTCACGAATAATCACGTCCAAAGTTTGCACTTCAATCACGTCGGCATCTCGCAGAGGAAACGACGCGAAGTTGTTCAGCCAATCAGCGGTTGCCATTTTCAATTCGAAGCGTCGCAGGATCTCACTTTGGATTTTGCTGCATCAGGCGCAAGTCATGCTCGCCAACCACCGCAGTTTCCTGACCATGGGCGCACGCTCGTCTCGCGCCCTCTCGACTGCCGCAGCCAAGCGCGCGGTGGTTGTGGACGGCGTGCGTCTTCCCTTCGCCAAGTCCGGCACTGTCTACAAGGACGTCATTGCCTACGACATGATGCGGGACGCATTCAAGGGCCTCATTAACAAGACAGCGATCGACCCTAAGAGTATCGACTACGTATTGGCCGGCACCGTGATCCAGGAAGTCGGCACGTCCAACATCGCACGCGAGGCGGCGTTGGGAGCAGGCGTCCCTAAGCACGTACCAGCGCACACTGTCACACAGGCCTGTATCTCGTCCAGTCAGGCCATTTGCACGGGCGCCGAGAAGATCCTCTCGGGCCACGCTGACATCGTGTTGGCCGGAGGCGTCGAAACCTTTTCGGATGTACCGATTCGCTTTTCGAAGCCCATCCGAGAGAGACTAATTAATGCTCCAAAGGCCATGAAGAAGGGCCCCTTGGCAGCACTGAAGTTGTTTCAAGGACTGAAGGTCTCGGATCTTGCCCCTGTTGCCCCGGCCATCCTTAATTTCCACACGAGGGAGATCATGGGCTCGTCGAGCGACCGTCTTGCTACCAGATTCGGCGTCACGAGGCAGGAGATGGATCAGTACACTATCGACGCCCACCAGAAGGCCTACAGAGCTCATGTCGAAGGCAAGTACAAAGGAGAGATCCTGCCTTACAAGGGCAGTACCGAGGAGAACGGAGTGAACCCTAATTCGACGCTCGAGAAGATCTCGACGCTGAAGCCAGCCTTCATTAAGCCGCACGGAACCCACACGGCAGCGAACTCGTCCTTTTTGACGGACGGAGCTGCTGCAACGTTGATTATGTCAGAGGAGAAGGCTCTGGAACTCGGATACACGCCCAAGTCGGTGCTCAAAGACTGGCTGTTCGTCGGTGTAGACCCGTTCGAGTCGTTGCTGTTGGGCCCTGCGTACGGCATTAAGCGGATTTTGGAACAGAACAAGTTGAAGTTGAGCGACATCGACTACTTCGAGATCCACGAGGCTTTTGCTGGACAAGTGCTGGCCAATCTGAACGCTTTGGCAGAGCCCAAGTACTGCAAGGAGCTGTTCGGAATCGACCAAGCTGTCGGACGTGTGCCATCGGAAAAGCTCAACACGTGGGGCGGGTCGCTGTCGCTCGGACACCCGTTTGGCGCTACAGGCAGCAGATTAGTGAATACGGCATCCAACAAATTGCAGAAGGAAGGCGGCAAGTACGCGCTTCTGGCGGCCTGCGCAGACAGCGGACTTGCGTACGTCGGCTTGATCGAGAACTACAAGAAGTAACTTGGCAGAAAATGCCCAGGACTTTGTTAACCCTTGCAATACACATACTCGAAGTGAAGATGAACATGCGGTTTGAAGAGATATATGATTGCAAAGGTATCTATAGTAATAAACGGCAGTTAGACGAGCAGCACGGCGTTGATGCAGCCATCGTTCTCAGGCACGTTCGTGATCTGGGCGTACTTGCCCCACACGACCTTGCCGGACGTGGTCACCAGTCCAAGCTCGCTCACATTCACCTCGATGATAGTACCCTTGGTCATGACGCCGAGCTGTGTGTACAGCGGGCTCTGAGGGTTCTTCTTCACGCCAAGAATGTCCAGCTGGAAGGTGGTCTTGAGCTCCGGGTGCGTGACATGGGCCTTTTTGAAGCGCATGGCACTGGGTCGAATGAAACGCTCGTACTTTGGCGGCTTGCGCGTGAAGTTTTCGCCTACAAACGTGGCCTTGGTGATCATACGCTTCCACGCCTTGTTGCGGCGCTTGCCGGAGCGTAGAACCTTGAACATCTCGTCGTCGGCAATGGGCTTGACCTTGGGGATCGGTACATCCCACTTGCCGGCCTTTTCCTTTCGCTTCTGTTTGACAGTGTTACTCAACACCTTGGCGCGGGACACGCCCTCGCGGTCTAGCAGGTAAGAAGGCACAGCGCCGTCCGGGATCTCGTCATCGTTAGCGTGCTTGTTCGTACGCTCGTTGTGCAGCGCCAGCGTCTTCTTCATGGCAGCCTTCTCCTTGAAGCGCTTCTGGTTGTACAGCTTGGCACGCAGACCGTGTACCTTCTGGGCAAACTGCGAGCGGCGGTGCACCTCACGCGCCTCTTTCTTGCGCTTCTTCTCGGCAGCATCCATGCGCACGCCGTGGCGCTTGCGGTGCATCTCCATATGCTCATGCTGCGGCATCTTGGCTGGCTGCTCACGCGGCTACTAAGGCTGTCTACTACGTTCTCTTCCTTGCTGTGGATCCGTTCAGAGCTGAACGTCGTGCGCTGCTCGTCGGAATTTGCAAGACTGGTCACGGCCAATCAAACATATCGTACTTTAGAGGGAGTGACCGAGTAGGTTTTCCTTCAAGCGACATTCTAGCGACAATAAATCTGAGTCTGATGCCATGTAGACGTGGGATCAGTTGACCCTGCCTCAACTTGAGGCCCTCGTGCCACTCCCCGAGCTGCTTACAACGTCTGATCATGTTGCGGAAGGTGGCACAGCGCGCCGTCCAGGCCCGAGTGGTGTCCAGCCGATTTTTCACTTCGAGAGCTAAGTCGACCTTCGCCATGGCGAACGACAGCGACCCATTCAACCCCTTTGAGGTGCAGCCTGGTTGTCTGCAACCCGGTGGGTAACTAATCGTCGTCGGATCCTTCGGTCACGATGTTTTGCTAATGTTGCTGGACTTGTTGTTGATACGACCAGGTTTACCGGCGACGGAGTTTCAGGAGCGACGGAAAAAGCTATTCGCGTCGATGCCTGACAACTCGGTTCTCATTGCAAACGCAGCCGAGGTCAAGTACATGACGCACGACATTCCATGGGAGTTCCATCAGAACACAAACTTCATGTACCTCACAGGACTGGAGGAACCTGACGCCCACGCGGTGCTACTTAAGAGCCAGAACAAGTGTTCATTCGTGCTCTTTGTGCAACCTCGAGATCCGCACAGGTGCGTCATGGAATGCAATACTTCGAGGGTAATTAATGATAAAACTAATCACGCTGGTTGTACGGTGCAGTGAACAATGGGACGGCGCCCGGGTCGGTCTGGATGGAGCCAAGGATCGGTATCTGGCGGACGATGCCTTTCAGTTGACGGATCTTTCTCCGGCCATGCACAAGCTGCTCTCTAGCGTGGACAAGGTCTTCGTACTGAAGCCTGACGGAGGCAGATACTCGCCGACCTTCGTAGAAGCGACAAAGGTTTTCCACAGCAAGTTCTTCGCCGGTGACTTCCTGGTCGAGCAGCTCCGTGTGGTCAAGTCGGAAAATGAACTTAACCGCATGCGGTTTGCTGCGGATATCGGAGCTCAGGGATTCATCGACATGATGAAAAACACGCGGCCTGGAATGTCTGAACTAGCGTTGGGATCGACTTTCGAGGGGTCCATCAAGAAGAATGGTGCGCTGTGGAACGCGTTCCCGAACGTTGTGGGGTCAGGAGCAAATGCTGCGGTGGTTCACTATTTGTCGAAACGTGACTTGCTCCGTGAGAACGATTTGGTGCTGGTTGACTCAGGTTGTGAGGTTGCTGGCGGCTATGCTAGTGATATAACGCGCACGTGGCCGGTGGGTGGAAAGCTGTCGTCGGGGCACGAAATGATGTACGAGTTTGTGCTGGATGTCCAGAAGAAGTGCCTTGAGCACTTGAAAACTATGATCGAGAATAAGGAGCCTATCACCTTGAACGAGCTGCATGATTTCTCTGTGGATATCATGATGCAGCGAATGCTGGAGCTGGGAATCCTGAAAAACAAGAGTGGACCGCTCGCGCGTTCTGCTATTCGCGAGTTTCAAAAGTACAATCCGACGCATATCGGCCACTATTTGGGCATGGATACGCACGATACGCCACACATCACGCGTAGTGCTCCGCTCGTTCCAGGCATGGTGGTGACTGTGGAGCCGGGTATCTACTTACCGAAGAATGACTTCGACTTGCCTGAGGAATTCCGTGGTATTGGTATTCGTATTGAGGATGATGTGGTGGTACGATATGCGTTCGAGTTTTGATTGTGCTTAGTCATGTGCTAATGTTATGTCTTGTGTGTGTGGGTATCTACTAGATTACTGATTCTGGTATTGAGATTACGACAACTAAGGTGCCCAAGGAGCTGCATGCGATGGAATCATTGCGCTACGAGTAGAGGTCGTATTATTACAAGCAGCATTAGCATTTTTTTGCCTCTGTTTACTTGACGCTTGCCAAAGCAGATCTTCTAACGCGTCACGAGTGGTGTCACTGAGCTGTAGTTTGCCATGGCAAACAGGAAAGCATAGAATACGATACGGATAAAAGACCGCACTTGCAGCGCAACGCTTATTGGTGAAACTTTTCAGCAGAACCTTACCACCTTGTTGGTTAGCAATAAGTTTTCCTTCATCGTTTGAAAAGAGTGTTCCAAGTTTCACTTTCGAAATACTTTGAAGTAGTGGGTTTCCCAACAAAACGCCGAGTGATTGCAAGTCTGAAAAACGAATCAGCTTCGATACAATTAAATGTACCTGAGCCATCGGCGAAATCCGTATCTTCAAGACGCCAAGACTTCAGCCATACTTGATTCACCAGTCAATGGCTGGACTTAGAGTTTAACAGTAAGACTACGTACTTACGCCTGCATCTTGTCAGCAAAGTTTCAATAGTAGTGGGTCTGAGAGAATGGAAAGCTCAGTTTCCAAATTCATTTGTCGAATAAGTCGTCGTCGGCGACAGAGTCTGTTTGCCGTGTTTTAAGCCAACAAATGTTTCTTTATCTTGTCAGTAGTATGCTCCAAGAGAACTGTTCTAGGTTTATATACAGATTTACGAAGCATTACACTGCTCTCACTGCATTGCATGGCATGACATGATCTTCTGTTGGTGTTCTATCCTTTGCATGTCATTCAACAGGCAGGATCCGATCTGCTCCAGTCTCGCAATACATTGTAGTAGTGCTCATTGAAAGCCTCGTACTCGTGTCTACATGCAACGACGTAAGTGATAGGACGCCAAGACTGTACTTTGATGGCCGACGTACCGGAGTTGGGCGATTGTTGTTGCTCGCTCAATCCGTGGTAAACTGTATAACATAGCCCGATCTACTTTCGGTGCAGTTACCGCTGCTAGGACCTACCAGATACACACAACACGAGTCACCTACAATGCTTTTGGAATCCGGCCGTCCAGTTACAAGACAAAACGATACCTGGTTGCTTTGACTCGGTTCAGTCGAATCATCATCATGCGCTTTATCTGCTGCATCTTCCTGCTGCGCCCGACTGCGCTTGCGAGAGCGAACCCGACCACGTTGGCGTTGCTCGTTGGCTGGTTCCTGTTCTGGCGGCGGCAGAGCCTTGACAGCATGAGTTTGTATACTTGTCTGTGAGGTACGAGCAGGTGCTGCTTCGTCGATGCGTACTGTCGTCATACTGGACGGCGATGCAGCAGATGTATCCACTGTAGACTTCGCTTTCACAACTACACAGCGCAATCGCGAGTCATCCTTTTCCAGCGGTGCCAGGATCAAAAGACGTCCGTCCGCAAGTATAACTACTCCAGCCTGAATCACGCAATCTCACGTTGTAAGTCTACACCTTTATTGCTAGACCAATCTCCTTGCAACCAACTTACTCGCTGTCGGTCTTTGAGATACTTGGCAAACTTTTGGAATGGAGCAATGTCTCCATGCGTCGCTGGCACGACCACTGTCTGTGGAGGCTATACACAACAGTAACAGTCGTTAAAAAGCTATTAGCCAGTGCTCACAGACATCAACCAAAGCATCCCAACGTTGCCTTACATGCTGTCTGCAGCAAGCAATGAGTTTATCTAGCTCGGCGTAGTCCATGCGCTTGACCACGTCCACCGCATCGAGTCTACCACCATAACCCATCCGAAATGTTAGTACCTCTATACTCTCCTTCCAGTATTTCTGCAGTCGAAGCTTTAACCATGCTTCAGCGATGAAAATCAACTATCCCAGCGTATCTTAAACCTCATCTTGCGCAGCTTATCCTGCACATTTAGCCAATATTTCTGCTACTAAAAACTTACCGGAGCTCTTCCAACTCGTTTAGATCTACCGTTGGATACGGCTGTGACGGTGTCGCGTCCGTAGGGGCCACACAGTCAAAGAGGTACTTGGACGACTTGTACACGGTGAACGCTACCATTTTCAACTTCCAACTGTGAAGAGGGGTACGTAGCCCAGACGTACCCTTTGTTCATTTTTTCAGCCAATCGCATACTCTCCCGCTATAAAGTACGTCAGCATTGAACTTGGAGGGAAGATGGTATCGGCGCCGCGCATCCAGCGCCTCAGCCCGGACGTGGTGAACCGCATCGCAGCCGGAGAAGTGGTGCATCGACCTGCTAATGCAGTGAAGGAGTTGCTGGAGAACTCACTGGACGCGGGGGCAACGCACGTGGCCGTTACAGCGAGCCAAGGAGGTCTCAAGCTGCTACAGATTCAGGACAACGGCAGAGGCATCCAGCGCCAAGACCTGGAGATCGTGTGCGAGCGCTTCACCACCAGCAAAATCAAGACATTTGAGGACCTGAAGGATATCAAGAGTTTCGGCTTCCGAGGTGAAGCGCTGGCCAGTATCTCGCACGTAGCCCATGTATCCATCACGTCCCGGACAGCAGACCAGCCGTGTGCTTACAAGTAAGTCGGGCGACAATGGGTACAAATACGTGCAGTTGATAGTTACTGGTCGTGATTGGTGTAGAGCTTCGTATCGCGACGGGAAATTGGTGGCAAAGAGACCTGGAGAGTCCACAGATCCCAAGCCTTGTGCGGGAAAGAACGGCACACAAATTGTGGTGCGTTTGCATTGCTGCTATCACGTGCTCATGCTGGAGAGAGAATAGATTAAGTATGCCTGTATGATTTGTAGGTGGAGGGTCTGTTCTACAACTTGAGTACGAGGAAGCAGGCGCTGAAAAACGCGTCAGAGCAGTATAGTCGGATCTTGGATGTGGTGCAGAAGTATGCTGTTCACTTTGGTGCGAAAGGAGTGGGGTTTGTATGCAAAAAGGTAGGAGTATTCCTTAATTACGCATTTCCTTCATTGGTTTGACCATTCAAACGCTGTCACGTACTCTAGCATCGGGAGTCTTCCTGTGGTGTCAACACGACGCAAACCTCCTCGCAATTGGATGTGATTCGCACCATCTACGGCAGCAAACTTGCAAGCGAACTAACTCCTTTCGAGCACATCAGAGACGCGACAGCTGCAGGCTCCATGGACCTTCAGCGTCAAGTGCGTGGATTCATCAGCAACGCCAACTACCAGTACGTTTCTACCGGCTTTTAGCTACTATTTCCTGGTGCGAAACTCATGTAAATCTGACTCTGGTATCGTGCTGCAGTCTGAAGAAGAGCAACTTCATCCTTTTTATCAACGACCGCCTAGTCGAGTGTCCATCACTTAAGCGGGCCTGTGAGTACGTGTACTCGCTTTATTTACCTAAGAACACACACCCGTTTATCTATCTGAGCATGGAGCTCCCACCTCGCAACATTGATGTGAATGTTCACCCGACAAAACGCGAGGTGCGTACAGCAATTTTTCATGGCATTTAGTGATTGTTCTTATCAAAACGACCATGCAAATAGGTGCATTTCCTCCACGAGGAAGATATCGTCGACGCGATCAGTCAAGCAATCGAGAAGCGGCTGAAAGGAAGCAACGAGAGTCGCAGTTTCTCAGTCCAGCCGATCACCGCCATGTTGGGAGTATCCAATGGTGATGCATCAGCAAAGCAGCGCAGACGCGAAAGTGTCATGGAAGAGGAAAAGAAACAGAGCGAAGCAGAATCAAGTGATGAAGAAATGAATAAACGAGAGAGTGAGAGTGAAGACGAAGCCAACAGGTCCACCAACTCGATCGAGATTGACCTCAGTCAGAAGCCAACTCCACCTTCCAAGAAGTACCAGCCGGCACTGGTAAGCTCTGGTTGCAGTCATCACTTTGTCTGATCATGAATTTGTTGCTTATTACTACGATTGCATGGGGTTTATTTGGTTAAATGAATGCAATAGGCACCGCAGCGTTTGGTGCGAACAGATCATCGCTCCAACACAATTGACAAGTACTTTTTCCTCGAGTCCCAGAGAAGCCAGCTATCGCAACTCTCGCAGTCATGTTACCAGGACACCACAGAAGATCAGGAAACTAACCCCGGCAGAAAGTCGAAGCGAGATGAATCCATCGAAAGTGACTCCAGTGCGATGTCCAGCCTATCTCGCAAGCGGAAGTTGTCATTGATTCAATCCAGTCAAGGTACGAAACTTGCGAAGACAACCGTGTACACTACGGAGCCTTTATGAAACACGTTTCGTTCGAACGCACAGAACCTGAACCAAAAAGCGAAGATGATCGCCGCGGAAGCCTGGAAGCTACTCAGAGCCCACAAATGCTATCGAGCGTCCAGAACTTGCTCAGCTTGATGCGGCAAAAGAAGAACAAGGCGCTCGCTAGGGTACGAGTTACTATGTGTGGTGATGTCAACACGATCTACAGACCTGGTAGCTTAACATTGTTCCTGTTACGCCAGCTCTTCCGCGAGCACAGCTTCGTGGGCGTCGTTGACAAGCAGTTCTCGCTGGTGCAGTACCGCACGAAGCTGTACATCGCGCGACACGACGAAATCGCCTTCCACGTGTTCTATCAGCAAGCCTTGCTGCAGTTCGGTGAGACGCGGCCGATTACTCTGCAGACCCCGTTTCCGATCTACGACCTGGTGCTAGAGGCGCTCAAGAACCCCCGAAATGGCTACGACGAAGAGGACGGACCCAGAGAGCAGCTCGCGGACGAGATCAAGACACTTCTGATTGGCAATGGCCCCATGCTGTTCGAGTATTTTTCGCTCGATATCGACTCGCAGGGCATGCTACGGACGTTGCCGCAGCTTCTTCCAGACCACGAACCGTCCATCCATTCAATGCCAGAGTTCGTGTTCCATCTGGCCACCGAAGTGAATTGGGAGGAAGAGGAGCCGTGCTTTGAGAGCGTGGCTCATGTTCTCGCTCGCTGGTACGGTGAGATGCGGTATCCAGGCAACCCCGAGCGCGAAGCCTTGGTGCTGGAGCACGTGCTGTTCCCAGCGACCAAAGCTGCAACGTTCTGTCCGCCTAATGAACTCAACGACACACAACTCATCACACCCGTCGCCTGCCTCACCAACCTCTACAAGATCTTCGAGCGGTGCTAAAGTGAAGTAAACAATCTTGCACACGTCACAGATTCACAGATGTACTATGGGCAGCGTCTTGAGCAATGCATTTCCAGCCACGAGACTTGCCCGATTGTGGGGTGTCCCTAGTATTCGACACCTTAAGTCTCAAGTGGCTTCACTTCGTTACAGCCATTGTCTTGTGGCTGTACAGTTCCGTTCGACTGGCCATAGTGTAGGCTGCCTACACTGTAGGCCGATAATAATATTACGCAATCATTTACAAACATTACACTTGTTCAGATTAAAACGAGGTCTCTCCCAAAGAAACTCAACTCGACGAAAAACAGCGAGACGGCGCTTGGCGCGTCACCAGCTTCCCCTTGCGCTCCCTCACTCCCCTTTGGCTCCGAGAGCGATGAACGGCAACAAGACGCACTCAGTGCACTTCGACCCGTCGGTGCGATCAGACCCGGACAGCGGGCGCTCCACAGCGTCGACGACCGCCTCTTTCCCCGCAAATCCAGGTAATAATGCGTCAGCCCAAGGCTCCGCCGCTCCCCCTTCCAAGCGCAATAGCGTAGTTCGCAAGATCATGCTACAGACAATTGGAGAGCAGTTCGAGGATACGACGTTACCCGCCGTACAGAGCTTCGTGGCCAGTGTGGAGAACTACTGTGCCAGTACTGAGAGTTTGGCCAGTCTAGGCAAGTCACTGTACACGTCACCGGCCCTGGTGTTTGTGGTGGACGAGATGATGCGCGTTATTCTCTGGAATGACTGCGCTGTTAAGCTCTGCGGCTACTCGAGAGAAGAGATGGCTGGGCGTAACCTGCTAAAGGAGCTGCCGTACCTCGTACCCCCACCGACAGCCCAAGTGCTGTCGGATGCATTGGCTCATTGTGTCAGAGGATCACCCGTTGCTAGCGTGATGCTGGAGCTTAATGCCAGAGATCAGACCAAGGTTACGCTACTCGGGTCGTGTACCCCTTTGGTGGGTAACCCAGTTGGAGCGGGTATGCTCGTGGTGGCACAAGATTTAACCCATTTGCCATTCGCTATGGTGGACAAAAAGTCAGTCGCCGAGACACCGGCAGTGCTGGTTCAGGCACAAGGAACACGTACGTTGAGTGGCTGCTAGCTGGGGATGAAGAATTATGTTTTATGTTTTATTTATTTATATTTTTTATTTTTTTATAGCTTCAGAGGAGCAGGCGGCCCCAGCAACGAATGCGGTGCCTCCTGTTCAGGTTGCAGTACAGAATGCAGCTCCGGCACCGGCTCCGGTGCCTGCTGCAGTGACGTCGAACGCGTCGACAATCCCTGGATGGAGTGAGATTGCGCCCCATTACTCGATCGAGTGTGTGCTCGGACAGGGAAGTTACGGCCAAGTGGTGCGTTGCAAGCACCTGCCGACTGGAGAGATTGTGGCAATTAAGAAGATTCAGAACGTGTTCTCAGACCCGATCGACGCCAAGCGCATCCTCCGTGAGTTGTGCATTCTGCGTCAACTGCGGCACCCAAACATTGTGCAGATCCGCGAAATTATCGCGCCGCTCGACATGGACCACTTTCAAGATCTTTTCGTCGTGTTCGAGTACTTGCCGTCTGATCTGGAGAAGCTTCTCCACTCCCCACAATTCCTTACAGCCGAGCACTTGCGATGGTTACTGTTGGATCTACTGAAGGCGCTGAAGTACATGCACTCAGCGGAGATCGTGCACCGTGACCTGAAGCCAGCGAATGTGTTATTGAACCTGTCACCTGTTGCTATCAAAATCTGCGACTTTGGATTGGCTCGAGGACTTTCATCCTCGGCGTCCACTACAGGACGCAAGCGGAAGCGATTGGGCGATGGTTCCACCCCTGATGAGAGCACACTGCAGGGCGTGGGGGTACACCCACGTACCCCAGCTCGTCGTATTCAGCGCCAATTGACAGAACACGTAGTTACACGCTGGTACCGTGCCCCCGAGATCATTTTCCGCGACCATGACTACTCCGCTGCTATCGACGTGTGGTCGGTACGTTGATATCTCCGTGTTTTAAGGTATTTAACGGGACTAAGTTGTGGCTTGTATGCTATTCTAGGTCGGATGTATCTTTGCTGAGCTACTGAGTATGCAGAAGAGCAGCGTGCCGTCACACTACCAGCGCGAGCCTCTTTTCCCTGGCGTCTCGTGTTTCCCTCTGAGTCCGGGGGCTGGTCAGGTAGCGCTGCCTCAGGATAGCCGGGATCAGCTGAATACGATCCTAGACGTTCTCGGCACGATGGAGGAAGAAGATATTGCAGAAATCGCAGACCCTGACGTGCAGTTCTACTTGCGTAGTCTTCCACCCCGACCAAAGCGCAATCTGCAGGAAATGTACCCTGGAGCTGAACCCGAGGCGATTGATCTGCTCACATGGATGCTCAAAATGAACCCTAGCAAGCGTGCTACTCTAGACGAGGCGCTGTCACACAAGTACTTGGCCAGTATTCGATCACTGGAAGAGGAGATTGTGGCTCCTGGAACGATTCAGCTCGAGTTTGACGAGAAGAAGATGAATGTGACCGAGATCCGTCAACGAATGATGACCGAGATCCGATTCTATCACCCCAATGCCGGCACCAGCACAGCAGCGAAATCTTCAGCACGGGGAGCACAGCCAAATGGAGTCGTTAGCAAGAAGGCGAAGCAAGGTTGAGGAACACTTAGCATGTAGTACTTGAAAAACATACTAAACAAAAGAAAGAGTCTACTACGTGTAATGCTGTTGAGTCATTTGGCAGCATTTTCCGAGCCTTCAGCCGATATCAGTTAAAAATACAAGATGAGTAGACTATGGTAATCAAGTAACCTTTGTGTGTTGCTTGCAAGACTGTCGATCACCTTCATCGCAATGTCTTCATCTGCATTCCAGTGCTTGAACAAATTCCTCAGGACTAAACGGTACTACTGTAGTACCTGTTACTGCAGCACTAGGCTACTGTACTTGACGAAAGTTTCCGGATCCGTTTTTTTTATTACTTGTTTGCAGGCTGTAGGGTCTGCATTCCATTGCCCAAACAAAGCCTTCATCGTAGTTGGATCTTTCATAGCACCTAGCTTCACTGAGTCCACCAATTCGTCAATTCGAGAGACAGTACCGCCCCTCGTCCTCTCCCTGCTATTAATTGTATTAATTTAATACCTCGTGGCCTCTGAGAAATCTGCTCTCCGTCCCGATTGACCGAAATAAGTTAAGTAGCCGAGTTTGCTTCATTTGTGGGTGTTTTCATCAAGGGCGCATCGCTGGGACAGTTACAGCCACCAGGAAGGTGCATTTGTTGGCCGTGCCAGTGGACGTCGACGTCGATGCTGCGGGGAGACTGTGCGGACCTAATGCTTCCGAGGCAAATCACAAAGTGCACCTTTTGTTCTGCGGGTGTCGCTGTAGCGGTAGTCAGCCTTATTACACCATTGTCCCAACCAAAACTGATATTTTTTTGGTCTTGCGAAATGCCAACATTCATCTGCGTGCTGTCACCTCGGGAAGATACATTCGTTCACGATACATGTACATTCGTTCACGATAAATCCGAAAAAGAAGCAGTTTCGCGCAATGTTTTTATATCACTGGATTACGGAGCAGAAATAGATTGGGTAAAGTTTGTGCTTCGTAGTTGCTCTCTAGGTTGCTTGTGTTCGCCACGAGCAATTGTCGGCATTGGGAGGTCTACCGAGTGTGACCTTACACGTTTCTATCGAAGCAGCGAGAGACGTGGACGTGTTGGTATCAACAAGTTTGTAGCTCACAACGGCTGGGCGAAAGCTGAGCCTCGACTAACGGCAACCGTAATTTGCGCAAAAGGCCATCTCGATTCTCTTTCACGGTCTTCCATGCTTGGGAATCCCCCTACACCTGATGTGCTGCCACAGGACGAGGCTAAGCGCTGAGGTTTGATAAACGACAAGATGGAAATGACCTACTTGTTTGATTTGAATGCACACGTCATACTGGACGCGTTTCACAGCGGCAACAAGAGCAAGCTCATCAATCACGTGGGCGATACTCTGAACTGTGCGGCGAAGGTGGTGAGTGTTCGTGGTGGTGCACCACTGCACAGTATCGGCGGTGCGCGATATCGCAGTTGGCGAGGAGCTGGTTTTTTGATACAGCTACAAGCGAGATGTTGGTCCAGACTGGAGTCAACGTCGATTCCAGATAAAGTAATCATCGAGAGACGATGCGAACGAAGTTTGTAGTCGATGCGAGTGAATAGCGCTACGGCAACGGTAGTGTATTCAATCTGAAGATGGATTATTGTCCCTCTTCGACAAACATGGTAAGTTGTTGTATTCCATATTTAAGGGACGTCGCTACTAAAAAACCCAGTGAACTTATTGAGCTTTGTGTACTCACAATAGAAAGATTAAAGTTTATTCGTTTTGTCGATGCCCCGCAAGCCTCTCATCATGGTCAATATTTTCCAAAAGACCACCGGCAAGGGGGGAATTAGACTACTGGTGATAAGTATTGGGTTGTGAAGCTTACGTGCTCCTATGGCAGAAAAAAACCTCAGCGCCAAATGCATGGAAAGGAGGAGCGCACTACCATGTTAAGGAGTGTCTTGGCTTCGCTACGAACACCATTTCAGCGATATGAGCGCACTGGGAAAAGGAACACGATCTCCTCGGTAGCTTTACTGAACTTGCTACAATAACTGATATTAACAGTTCAATGGTAGTACTATTGAACATGGACGATTGAAAGGCCCGAAGCCATCTGGGCAGCCTCGCAAGAATGGAGATTGCTTGTTGCCTCTTATGTGGGAGCTGGTATCGAATATGAACAAGAGTGAAAAGCCTGTTACAGCGCCAAAGCTCACGAACTGCCTAAAAGAAGAACATGACAACGAGCAATCGGCACGCTCACTACGTCATATAATTAGGCGAATGGGAATGCGATATACTAAGAGCAAAACTCGCAATACTATGGAGGAAACTACCGAACATGTTGCGTTCCGAACGCCATGTTAGTTCAGAGCGCCATGTTTGAAAACAATAGATGTCAAATTTTTAAATTCTATTTGCACCGCGCCGGCAAAAGGCAGGCGCACCAAATGAGGAGGGGATCTGCAAGACGAAAGGCAACGGAGGCGAGCGGATGCGAGGTCTCTCAGCCTTAGCAAGCCCGCACGGGTTGCCCGTGCAGCACGGCAGCGCGTATTTACGACGGCGGGCCCAGCCCCGAGCTCCATAGCGAAACAAGCACTGCTCTTTTCAGGTAAATTAATCTTTTTCTCACAGTAGCGCAGCGCAAAGCCCATAATAGAGATGACATCCGTCTTGAGATTCATACAAAGCTCTATATACTTCGCTAGTGAACTAATCTGGTGCGGTGCCACTAAGCTCTGTCGTCAAACCTGAACAGACAAAACTATTTTTTTCACCCCGAGGTATTTCTCTACGAGACAGTTTGTAGACGTCCAGGGGTTAATAGTACTGCTCAAAACACGGTAGTGATAGTACTGGAACTACCGGACCCTCTCAGGTAGGGTCATACTACTATGAATATAGATACTGGACTTTGTAAAGAAATATGTGTAATACTAATACTACTGCACCAAATACTATTTTGGCCACAAAGTACTATTCAACCTCTTGCTGCTCTTTCGCCTTCTTGGCGTCTTGTTTCATCTTCACGATCTCTTTTCGATTGTGGCGAAGCAAGAGTTGCTTCTTCGCACACCTGTGGTCGGTACTAGTGCGAAGAGGCCCCATCACAATGCCGCCAGATGAAAAAAACCGCTCTTGAAAGGCGGAGGACGACACTTTGCCCAGATGGATACGCGCTAACAGCGCAATCGAAGGGAACCGGTTTTCGCCTTCCTCACGAAACCAGCGTAGGACATCTACATATTTGTAGAGCCCCAATAGCGACCAATAGGTGCCTTTCTCTTGGTCAATCGACATATCGGCGTTTAGGTCGTCCTCGATCTTCTTTGGGTTCTGATGAGATGCAACTTCCAGCCAGTCAGGCTCCAGCTCAAGCCATTCCGATAGTATCTTATCCGCCCTTGCATCAATTTCATGTTCCTTCGCTTCCTCTCGTGTCTTCTTCAATCTGATAGGGGCGCCAAGTAGCAGCTCGTCTTCATCGTCCCATCCAGTTGACGCGGGAGAGGAGAATGGTGAACTCTCTTGACTGAAGATGCTGCTGCTCTGAGAACCAAAGTCCTGGCCCAACGCAATCTTTCCTTTCTTTGCCATTGTGCCGAAAATGACTCGGTGTTCCTCTCGTAAATACTCCAGCCCACTAGTATACAGTGCCTTCTCCTGTTTGCGTGGAATATTTCCTACCGCAGCAATTTTTTTGGCAGCATGCTTTGTCCGTGGGTCAAGCAGTATACACGCCATTGATTCCTTAGTGACTTTCGGGAACCGTGCTTGTAACTGAAGTAGAGTTCTTTTCAGGCATACCTTGCCTGGATCTGAAAAATGGTCATGCGTCCTTTCCACTCTTCTGTGCGTCGTTTCGTTTTCCTCTCTGGAGTGTGGGGCTTCTATTGCAAGCATCTGAAACTTGAGCGACTGCAGGTTCTTCTCCGCTAGGCGACGAAAGACTACCATGTAGGAGGACAGGAGGTTCTCGCTTTGAGTCTCCACTAGAGCAAGATTGGAGATGTTTAATGTGGCTGCTTCCATCTCCGCTACAAGCATCCAGTCTTTGGCTGATAAAGACGACCACACACTAGCCGAATCTTTGTGGGTTTGGAAGTAGGCGTCAAAGGCCGCATAGTTCACAATCGATCTTCGGATAAGCTTGCGTGTATACGCTACGCGTACGTCGCTGTCATTCAGCGGCTGCAGCTCGGGTTAGGACAGCGCTTGCTGGATCATTTTCAAGGCGTTCAGCTGCTTGGTTGACTTGAAATGGTTGTTTAGATTCTGAAGCTTCTGGATGACGGATCCCCCTTCATCTTACGCGCCCACGGGTGTGATAATCTCCACAACCTTGTTCCACGAGCCACTTTTTCTCTATTCCACACGCTATTTGTTTGAATGTTGTCTTTTAGCACGATCCCGTAGCCTATACATAGATTCAGGAGATGCCTTGAGCAGTCCTCTTGATCCGTTCCCAGGTGGTCGGCCACGTTCTTTGCCGAAGGTGTGGTATCCGGCATCGTAAAGCGAGTCATACTCGTGATGCCGATGTCATATTTTGCTTTTATACCCGTTTTGATGAGCTTAGCGACGAGGGGAGCGTTGTGACCGTCGTTTTTCACAGTAGCTAGTATAGCAATGAAACGAAATCTCCACAAGCTGTCAATGATAGCCACTGAAGCTCCAACGATACTCTCCTTCCCACAACTCGTCCATATATCATGTAGCAAATTAAGAAACTTGAGACACAATGGCTTCTGAAATTCCGATGCTAGAAGCTCGCCGATAAGATCGCAGAAGAACTGGAACTGTCCACTGAGTAAGCGTCCATGCCGGTCGCGACTCAGGATGGGGAATGAAGGATCTCCAGTGGCGGGCATACATGATGTCGCGGAATGCGTCGGATGCGCACAGCGTGTACTGAAGCCCCTGGTTGACGAGCCACTTCGAAATGTAGACGTTCAGTGGCTTTTCATTGGCCCGGAACAAGCGCTTTGCGGGCTTTACCGCAGTACTGCTCAGCGCCGTAGAATTCTCAGGTGAAGTAGCTTCAGCTGTAACTGAATCACTCGGGACTACTGAATCGTGAACACTTTGAGCCTCAGCCTCTGCGTTCTCTATCTCGTTCTTCGCCTTGCCACTTATTTTCTGCTCGGCTAGTACAGCCAGCGGATGGTCTTCGTGCATGGCTTTGATGTGGTCCTTAGCGTTAGAAGCGTTCTTCGTATTCCTCAGCGCTTCTTCCCAGCTGTAACGAGTTGTTTTGGCGCGAGCCTTGATAACTTCGCAGCATAGTAAACATAGGTTACGGTAAACCTTTTTCGATGACAACCACGGATTTTGTTTTTGGTATGGCTCGTCCAAGTGGTGTATCAAATCCCACACACCGTCAGTGGTTCCAGATTTTCGAGCATTTTTGGCAGAGAGCGGAACGCCCAGTTCAGACACAGGTGAGGGAGGTCCTTGATCGATGATAGCTGCGTCTTGGAGTGCTGCCACGGGCTTGACTTTCGTCTTACGCTTCGCACCGGCTCCAGAGTAGTCCAACTTCGTCTGCTTCGACGACTTCAAGTGCTTGGTAATCCGCTAAACAGGCACGCGAGTCTCTTTCTCGGTGATGTCCGGATACACAACAAAGTCAGAGTTGGACCCAGTCCAAATGTTTGACGAGGGCCTCTTCGAGCTCAGCGACGCACTGTTTGGAGTGTTGTTACCGCCGTTAGTCTTGGTAGGACAGCCTTGATCGGGATACACTTGCTTCACGCAGGCTGCACAACAGAACCGGGGTCGATAGGGAGATAAATCCAACTGAATAATACATGAGCTGTTTTGAGCACGCAACAATTACCGCTCATTCAGTGCGCTCTCCGTGCCCTCAAACACGCTGATGGCACAGATGTGGTGAATCTGCTCGCCGCACACTGTGCAGGGTTCCGTCCTAAGCTCGTCACCTTCAATTCAGCCTTTTATTGCAAACCCCATGCTTGATCCGTCTCAGTGTAGCTGGTGTTCGGAGCCTTCTGTATTGTCCTACGCGTTTCGAAGAATGGCGATCCTCCGCAAGCTATGAACCAGGGCCACCCACCGAGCAATTGCAATTTGAGGGCTGACCTTGCCCATTCAGGGTTCTTGGAATAGTAGTACTCTAAGGAACTATAGTACCGCCTTCAGCGAGTAATACTAATACTAATAGTGAATGCCATACAACACGGTATTAGTATTAATATTACTTGAATAGTAGTAGTATTAGTATTACTGCAAAGAACTATTTTGGCAAATGCTATTAACCCCTGACCACGTCGTCTACTTATCGCGGGCTGATACTATAAGGTGAGGTATACAAAGAACGGCCGAGATACAATGGTATTGTGAGCTAGTTTTGTTTTGTACACTTACTTTCAACTCGGGTAAAGGGATTAGCCCTTGCAGTACAGCTGCTTGTGTTTTCGGCGGAATAACATACTTGATAGGCAATGAGTTAATGAATCAAAAGAGATAACAAAAATCACAATGCGATGATAAATATCACGGAAAATTCAACACGGAACGGTTTGAAAAGTGGTTGGCAAATCTGACTGCTGTCTTGGCTTCCAAATATGACTCATTTAATATTCACACGGACAGTGCTAGAAATCACAAGCACCAAACAAAAACCGCTTCAAATTCTGGCTCGCTAAAACGTGTTATTCACGAATGACTGAGGGCAAAGTTCGCAAAAGTGCGCTTGATTTTGTTTGGCAATTTAGAAATTTGGTACGGCATTTGCTATGCCAAAGCAGAATTGATGAAGTTTGTCCGCGCGAACAAGCCAAAGTTGACATGCAGAGCAACTGCGATTTTGCCAGCTCGTACGAACACTTGGTGTACTATAGACCACAGTATCATCGTGAGTTGAAACCGATTGAGCTGATTGGGCTGATATCCAGCGCCGACAACCCAGCTTCACACGTGCCTGAGCTGCGCTATAAAATTGTCGAAGGATTTGCATCACTCACCTCAGATACATAAGTAAATGCAAAATAGTGCCCAGACAAAAATACGAAAGAACGTATGTGGAGCTCGTACATGAATGCGAAATTGCATCCAAATCCGATGAACGCGACAACGACCCCGAAGAGAATGACAACACGAAGGACAATATTGATTAAAAATCCGCCCGTTTGGCTGATTGTTTGATCTTTACACTCTAAATATCCATTGGCGTGGTCCTTTTTTTTCAAACAAACTTATTCTTCTTAAGAATCAACGAATTTGGTATTTTGTCTGTCCGGTTCTGAAAATCCACACCTGTTATTCCAGTTCTGCCAATGTCAGAGGCATTGCGTACGTGATAGATCCAACTATCGCTTCCCATCTTCTCATTTCTCGAAAAGCACTTCATCACAGCCGCCTCCTGCGCCCAGTTGTCACCACCCAACGGTGTCACTGTACGCACCCATCATCGTTCTCACTTCCTCATTTGAGTCCCCAAGCTCACTCGACATGGTACCACTCACAAATGCAAACAATTTTTACAAGAAATAGAGCCTTTTTTATAAGCCGAAATGGAGGCAAACCGCCATGAAATTATCTCGCTAGTGTCCTAGGGGAACGCTTTAGTACTCTTTTATGTGAACGTATCGAATCTTGCGACATGTCACCGTAATACCGTTAAAACTAGTAAACTCTATTTTGGCTTGAAGATATTAATAGATATCAAATACGGAATCTACGCTCAATTTTACCCTTCTATCTATCTATCTATCTATCTATCTATCTATCTATCTATCTATCTATCTATCTATCTATCTATCTATCTATCTATCTATCTATCTATCTATCTATCTATCTATCTATCTATCTATCTATCTATCTATCTATCTATCTATCTATCTATCTATCTATCTATCTATCTATCTATCTATCTATCTATCTATCTATCTATCTATCTATCTATCTATCTATCTATCTATCTATCTATCTATCTATCTATCTATCTATCTATCTATCTATCTATCTATCTATCTATCTATCTATCTATCTATCTATCTATCTATCTATCTATCTATCTATCTATCTATCTATCTATCTATCTATCTATCTATCTATCTATCTATCTATCTATCTATCTATCTATCTATCTATCTATCTATCTATCTATCTATCTATCTATCTATCTATCTATCTATCTATCTATCTATCTATCTATCTATCTATCTATCTATCTATCTATCTATCTATCTATCTATCTATCTATCTATCTATCTATCTATCTATCTATCTATCTATCTATCTATCTATCTATCTATCTATCTATCTATCTATCTATCTATCTATCTATCTATCTATCTATCTATCTATCTATCTATCTATCTATCTATCTATCTATCTATCTATCTATCTATCTATCTATCTATCTATCTATCTATCTATCTATCTATCTATCTATCTATCTATCTATCTATCTATCTATCTATCTATCTATCTATCTATCTATCTATCTATCTATCTATCTATCTATCTATCTATCTATCTATCTATCTATCTATCTATCTATCTATCTATCTATCTATCTATCTATCTATCTATCTATCTGTCTGTCTGTCTGTCTATCAGTCTGTCTGTCTGTCTGTCTGTCTGTCGGTCTGTCTGTTTTTCTGTCTGTCTGGCAGGCTTTCTTTCTGTCATGTTGCGCAATTCCGGACGTGATTGGGCGAAATATTTAACAAAAATTATCGAAAATGTGACACGTAAGTTTTTTTTAGATACAGGAATTGCGATTTGCGGTAACATTAAGCTTCGTTTCATTTGGAAAACCACAATGTTTCCCACTCCTCCTCCCTTATAAACTCTTGCAATTGTGAAATATTGTTCCAGAGGTTTCAGTGTGTGGGAATGGAGATTTGCCCATACATGTGGAGGATTATACAGCAAACAAGATATGTTCCCACAGATTTAAAACCTATCCCTGATCAGTACCTGGTAGAATTTATACCTTTATGTGGGAACAGCAATGGGAAAAGTTGCGAAACCTCTCTAATACAACACCACTGCCCCACCCTCCCACACCGAGACACATGTTGGGTCGTGATTCTATATAGCTAAAATCGTGCTTGGTACGGAGCTGAGACATTCGCTGAAGTGATTGAGCGCACCTCATTTTTGCACCGCTTGCTTCGTTACTAGTATGTATCCGTACGAATTTGGCTCTTTTGGTCGAGGATTTCTTACCGATCGGTTAAGACGACCTCACTACGGGATAGCGCTCATAGCTATTTATAAAGATATGTTGCACTTGCCTTTGTGGACACCGCAGCAAAATCGGGTTAATGGTTGCTTCTATCGGAATGCTAAGCAATGGAGTTAACAAATTAAATTTCTGTCCAAACCTTGTAGACTATCGAAATTAAAAGTGTGAGCCACCGATATGAGGTTTTTGCTTCAACAAGGTTTTGGTCGGTGAAGCTGAAAATCAATCTTTTCTTCTCTAGCTTATAAACACTAACCTTGGTTGTAAACCACGTAAGCTTGGATAAAGCCTCAAGAATGGTGATACAGGTTATAGCTGAGACCTTGGTTTTGCTTAGCCACCATGCTGTCTTTGTTAGCTCACCTCGTTTGCGATTCCTGAAGAGTCCCCCCGTCAAACAGACTACACGCGAGCACTGCTCCCTGTTTCCTCCCGTCAAACCATGTCCTATAAAGCGGCATAAATACCTCAAGTGCCCAAGCATTGCTAGCTGCAACAACTCCACTCACAGTAGTTGGGTATCGAAACAGAGCAGACCTTCTACAAAAATTGACGGCGCTTGGTCTCAGCGTTATTTCCAGATTGCGCCTTTTATAGCTCCATCACGTTTCTTAGTTTGTGTTCAGTATTGTGAATCAGTCACTATCCATATCTCTGTTTTGGTCGCAAGATTTACGTTCAGTTCTCAGGAACAAAGTGGAAAGACATCTCCATCGCAGATTTTTTAAAAGCATACACTGCTGGTGATCGATACGGGTCCCATGAGCCATCATACACTTAGCTCCGTCCAATTTTAAATCACATGCATTCAGAAGAATACAGATTTAAAAATGATTTAAAAAACTACCACTATGAACGTTATCATTTAAGTTGCATCCCAAGTCGCCCTTGGTGTGCATGGCATCGTTGCTTTATCAAAATGCGCATTTTCGCCTTCCAATTTCAGCATTCCATTTAAATAGCACTTTCGACCTCATCGAAGTTGCTTTCTGGTTCCTCAAATGCACTTTTCGCGTCTTCGATAATATATTCGGCGGCAACAGGCTGTTTGTATATCATTAGACACGAAAGATTTGAATAGATCCTTCTACCTCAATGCGGCTATAAACTCGTCACCATCAAATTCCTTCAAGGTTTAAATTATCAATTTTGGTCTACCCTTTGCTTCTGCCACTTTATGTATTCTGTATCGCCCGAACGGTATGTTGTGTTACCAACGCCTTGTTCTGTAAGGTCCAAAACGGCCTCGTCTTCGCGCGCTGATGCGGCTACAAGCTGCGCTAGAGACCAGTTCGGAGAGGCAGTGCTCCAAGAGGATTGGGGGGGAATCAGAATGAGCTGTCAGTTTTCTCTTAGAATTTTCATGAGCCGCTTGCCTCTCCACACCTAACCTTGAACTCTTTCGGTACCGTCCACGATTCGAAGCTAAAGACACCTGTAACAGATAGAAATTATCGATATGATTGGATGAAGTTTTTTCTTAAAGATGGGGCAGTCCTTAATATTTCTGTACAGATCTTCCCAATTTTGTACGGGTTGCAGAGCCCTGTGGACCATAATAGTAGTTTATCTTTTTGACAAGTATTAGTCGCTCACAACTGATGTTAGGAGACCCGTAAACTACCAGCTTACGGTAAAAATTGACAGTAAAACACCACAAAATTTGACCGTAAAACACCATCGACTGTAAAACACATCTTGCAAAAAAATCAACAGCAACACTACCGCGGAGAAGGGGAAGGCGGAGGACGTCAAGGTGCTGCTGGGCGGCGCAGAGCCGTGGTTGTATCGTCGTTTAGCTGGTGAGAGGCGGGCGTTGCTTGAGGTGGCCCTTACCTTCAAGGTGGAAGTGGAGAAGGAGCAGGCGCTGGACATGCAGGCGCTGCTGTGCGGCGCAGAGCCGCAGTTGCATCGTTGTGGAGATGATGAGAGGCGCCACGTTGCTTATGGTCGCCCTCACCTTCACATCCGTGGAGAAGGGGAAGACGTCGCTGAACGGTATATACTGGTCATGTTCTTTTAAGTCAACTTGAGGAATCGTGGCCGCTGCTCCCTTCGTGTATTGTGATACGAGTAACAAAAAAATTATGTAGACGACAATATATCCCCTTTACCAGCGCCCGGGTAGGTTAGTACATCGCTCGTATCTTAGACGCGGAGAATATCCTGATAGTGCTTCTGTGTTCAGGATTAAGATTCTCCAAGGGCTCAAGTGTGTCGGCTCGTCGCAACCAAACACGTACGTCATTTCTCACGAGTTCAATTCCTTTTATTCCTTGGTACTCGAAGAGGTATTCATCGTTAAAGTAGCTATACACAGCCAAACCGCAATGCCGCAGCAAGCGGTGACGATCGCCAGCACGCAAAGCGGACAATGGCTCCAAGGAACTCTCAATTTCAGCCAGAATGTGAGCTTACATTACTCTTCATATACATAATGCGATCGGAGTGCGTCATAGTTGAATCGCCGCTCTTGCTGACCCCTCTCGGAAGCTCGTTGAGATTGGATGCGTTCACGCTATTCGATCTCACGCTGCCTTCGCGCTTGTCAGTATGCACATCATTCTTCTTCGTGCTCCTGATTTAAACGTGCAACCATTCTGAGTCTTTCCTGCTGCTCCTGATCTTATTGTATTAAGTGTTGTCGTAGTTGGCGTAGCTCAAGCTCACGCTGGTTTCGCAAAATTGTTATCCATGAACGAAATCCTCCAGCCCTCTTACAAGAGTGCTGTGGTTCTCTACATCTCGGTTTAGCTCCTCGTCGCGAAATTCAGCCGCCGGAACTCCTCTTCCTGACGAGAAAACCGCAGCCAAAGCTGCTGCAACTCACAGTCTCGCTGCTCCATAACGTGTATACCTGCTATGTCGCTAGAAAACGAATATTCTCATAGAAGTGCTAACGGGTGAATTTAAGACCCTCGTTTTCCAACCGGACCCCGAAGACCGGAGTGTTAAAACTTTCGTAGCGGTACCCAGTTCCATATCAACTTTTTAATTATCGATACGCTTGTGAGCCAAAATATACACATGTTTATTCATTTAAATATATATTAGAGTGATTAAGTAGTTCAGAACAAAAACGAAGACCTGAAATATTTTTTTTTCCTGAATATGTTCGAAGCTGCCGTTTCGTCCTCGGGTGAAAATAGCACGATCGTAATTTCCGACTGGAAATTACGACGAAGCAAAATCAGATAGAAATTCAGTGGCAAAGAAGCGCTGATATAGACTCCAATAGTGACGAATGCATCCTTCCATTTCAGAGGATGGGGAAAGAACAGGTGTATGCTTCGCGTGAAATTTGTATGCTACACAAACGTGGCTTGGGGATCCTATATGACTCTACCCCACGCTTATTTATTGTCCATGTTCAATTGACACCACATGTCTAGCTTTACGCACCGCTCAACTGCAGTTCCCACAAGCTACCTTCGGATTACTTGACGTCATACGCACGGTCTCACACTCTCAGGCGTGTTGCAGTTGCTGGGATTAGCTCTACTCCACCCCCCATAATGTGGTAAGCCCTAATAGATGTTTAAAGTTACCTGGAATAGATGGGCGCTGGCTGAGCGCGCTAAATAATTTTTTTTTTACTTTGTAGCTGATGTTATCAGTAGGCGAAGAAAACCAAATGTTGGTGCGTAAGCTATATCTAGCTATATCTAGAATACATCAGTGTAGCCAATAAATTTATATGCACAATGTTCAGTGCGAGAGAGAAAAAAACAGACCTACAGGAGCTCAGGTGAAAAGGGGTACTCTCAAAAGCAAGCATGTATTCATGTTTATATGTTGTCACTCCTGATAGCACGATCTTCCATATTTACGGACCAGTGGAAGATGATCGTTGCAACGCAAGTCGAAATTAGAGGATGATATAAGCGCCAATGCTTGATTTTGCGGATACTTTAATAAGTGGACTAAGCATATATCTAACCGATGTGTTTGCATTGTCTTTTAACGGTTCAAGTATGCCCCTGCTCTAGCGGAAACTAGAATGCATCGTTCAGCCCGGAATGTTTGAATACTGTGGGTGGGCATACGTCGCATATAGCGAACAAATCGAACATTTTTTTAGCTATTATATTCTCTTCTTCACAATTTGCTCTCAAACGACTCCTGTTGTCGGGCCCATACAACCTGCTATCCCAGTCTCCGCATCAGTTACCCTCGAACTGTGTGTGGTTGAAACACTGTTGAGTGCTTCCCTCTGACTTCGTGCGATGTACGTGCTCTCTAGCAACATGACTCTGATTTCTAATCTGCGGTTCTCGGCTTCGCTAAGATACGACCCAGATGATGTGATGCCTCTTTCGCGCTGAACCAAGGGCTGTCAAAGGTACGAGCAACATTTTTATGTTTATCGTGCGCTATATACAAGGCCATCTCTGTTTCCGTTATTTTAGATGCCCCCTAGTGGCTGAGTAACTTAAATAAAGGTAGTATGAAATTTACTTCAGCGTTTCGCTTGAAACCACGATGACATTAATGAGATAGCCGCTGGTATCGTGCATTTCCTTTAGCCCATCCGCACTGCCGTTGAGTGAAAATGAAGCCGTAGAGACGTTTGAAGCGCCACCAACTAGCACTATGCGGAACGGATTAAAGGTTTAGATTGCGGAGTAGTTTCCGCTAGGCGTTTTGCTAATGTTGCCGTTAGAGTCAACGGTATGTCTCTTTGTCGGGTTCCATTCGTTGAAAAAAAAGAAGACAAAACGGGAATTTCGCTTAATAATATAGCACGTGATGTACTACAATTGCTTTGGCGGTGTTTGCCATGTGCGGGTTGTAAACACTTGGAACGTCGCCACAAATTACGTAGGATCATGGTTCTGCAATGGCCATGTGCGTTTGATTGCGTGTCAGTACTATGACACCTAGCTTAATGCAGGGTAGAATACCTGTTGAATAGATGGTGATGATTCGCTCTAAATGCCACAAATTATTAATTCTAATCTTAACGTAATATAACATCTAGTGACCGTACAAATAGATTTTTTTTACGTACATGGGGGATAATTAGAAAATTACGAGATCAAAGTAGTCGCCGCAAGCTGCCACACCTAAGATAACATCATCTAATCCTGGTTCAGTCAATTAGCGTCGCCGAAACGGTAGTCAACAAATAATTTCTATTATTCGCATCAAAGGGGTTCTGCAAACTCTACCACGACATCCAAAGAACAGACATTTGTTGATTGACTGCTAGCAAAAAAGTGATACCCCTGATCTTCGATACGAGGCCAGCGACAACTATCACAGCTAATTTGGAAAATAAACGGGGGTATAATAATGTCCAGTTTCAAGTTACATAAGCGGTAGGGTAGTTCTGATACTTTAATGTCCTATCCGTCTGGTATTAGTCAATATTATCTGTTTTGGAAGAAAATATCAAGATAGATATGACTGCCGAGATATATAAATCCGGGGGGAGGGGGAGGGGGCATCGTGGCTACATTGTACGGGGTGTGCTCAAACGCATCGGGTTTTACGAAGCAGATGCGTGTCGAGCAGATCCAGATCGTGTAGTAGGTCGTTCGAGAGTAGTTTTGAATCTAGTAGCCCCTACCGTTGTCAGGGACCTCTCGCTGGCCTACTCGACGAACGGGCTTGAACATGCAGCAGATTGCAACGGTGTTGTGGGGACCCTAATTGTGTAGAAGATACACCCTAATTCGGTTAGAATTAACATGGATAATATAATCGTTTTTACAGCATGCCTTATTATTGACTGGACATAAGTGACGCTATCGTATTTAGGCCTGCTGCGCTTACGGATGATATTGACACTGACAACGATGAAGGATTTCGAGCCCTTGCTCGATTGGTATGTCCGTTAAAGGGCATGCTTTGAGAATGCTACGCATTAGCAGATGTGCTTTCTAATGACATCTATGCATAAGTGCTAAAAACGAATGGAGATGATTAAAAGCAAAGGAATTCTAACGGCTTGCTACTGCTTGTTCATCTGAAACACACGGGATTCTCACATGCGATGTTTGGTAGAATTTCAGGTGGGTGATATAGCCTAACGATAATGCCGAGTACTGCGTTGACAATAACACCGGCATCGATAGGTTCGGGTGCATCATGCTATCATGCTCCGCATCCCAATAAAAAAAGGAGAATGTTGTTGGGACCCTATCCGTCAAAATGTCACCAGGATTGGCAAGATGACCAGCAATTGGTTTTGAACGTGACGGTGCCTACGCCATGCATTTGCATATGGGTAGCGGGTGTTCGCGAGAAATTTGACATAGTTAATGGCACATCGTTGTTTTTTTCGTACCAACTCACATTTTGGGGTAATGATGAGGAACTTGCGAAAATCATCTTTGCAGTTGTTTTAATCGTGTGCGTGCAACCGAAATTGTGTGAAACAACGATCGTTCTCAGAACACACTCTGACTCAGAAGTCGTAGTTTATGAATCAACCATTGAAGGATAGTTGGTGTTGTGATAAATGGACGACAGTTACATCAAATTAACAGCTTTGCATGCCAGTCCTGTAGCCATATTTGCCTTTTGTAGCACAGTCACAGAGCTTACCGCGTTTTATGCGTCCATAACATTTTTTGGGTGGCCACAATTGGGTCTGAGTCCGAATCATTCTATTTTGTTTCGATTTCCATTGTAAACTGCAGTTAGCTGTAAGCTCCTGCTATCGGCGGATCCACGAGTAGACGCGCGAGAGCACGTCCAATGAACTGGCTTGCGTAGAGGTGCGTCGGGTTAACACGCTCGGGTGTGTTACTGTATCTTTCCATATTGGCCAAGACGAAGTGTTTCAGGCGTGACATTAAGTACCGGACGAGACCAAACGATAAAACATCACCCAGCAATACGAGGTCTCCAACGACAGCCACCAGGTCCTCGTAAGTTGAGCAAGCGGGGTAGCATCACTGCCCACTACGGGCCCCACCTGCTCAACTTACGAGCACGCCAATTGAAAAATTGGCATCGGTTGAACCACGTCGAAGCTGCCCCAGTTCTGATTAAGGGCGGAAATGCAAGATTTTTAGCCCTCTCGAACCGAGACGCCCGCTAACGAGTGCCATTATTACCGCTGGCTGTGAGCCGGATCGCAAGCAGTCGAGCTCTTGAATACAAAGCGGCGCATGGCTACGGCAACGACCCCGAATGGCGGTATAGACCCACCCGTGCGCCAACCGACTGCTGGACAATGACGTGGTCCGTAGCCTTGGACGCGTCATTATGCCGGCTCACATCCATCAGCTTATACCCGCGCGACTCGGACGGCTGAGAGCATTGTCCCCGCTTTCTCGCCGGTGGTATGTAATATGGCTGCAGTACCTAGCGCTGTGCTCACCACCGTCGCACTCACCGCTGCGACGACCGCCTCTTGTGAATTACACGAGTTTCGCGACCGCAACTGCAGACCAGAGTGACTCCAGCCCAACTGCCGCCACTATGCTTTAGGTTGCCGAGGCTCTGCGCGTTCACCGGCGCTTCGATTCACATGCAATACCGCTTTAAATACAATCCACGTTGGTATTGCTAACTCACATAGCACATTGTCCAGTCTAACCTTGTTGTCCTCTGTCCATCGTGCGCACGGGAGTACGGCGGTCCTGCGCTACGTCTACTACCTGCACCATGGCTCACTCATACACGAGGGTACCCCATGGTCCTTCTGCCAAACCAAAGTCGCCCCATGGTCTTCTATGGTGTTTCTAGCAGTCAGACTTAGCATGGAGACGCGGTGGTTCAATTGGAGTGCGTCGGGAATGACCACGCTCGAAAGTGTTTTGTCAAGTTCAAGCAGAATCCTATCGCCAAACGCTTGACGATTGCCTCGAAGTGGCTTCGAGGGCACGGTGGCCAACGTATAAGAAAATTCTGGCATCATTTCCCGGGACATGAACGCGGATTACTGCCCCCAAAAGCTCCGGACCCAACCTGTATTTACGGAGTGGCGGTACCTTGACGGGAGACGAAAGTCACTGAAAAGAGAGCTTCCAGGCGTTCGCCTTCAATAACACAGTGTTGAGAAGTAACAGTAAAGGTATTTAAAGCTCTTATATATTATTTTAAAATTTAAAAAAAGTGTCACTCGGGCTACCCTGCTAGTCCGAGCAAATAACGGCGCGTTATCGGCCGAAGAAGCTTTTGCAGCCGTACGCTCGAGCGTGACGGACGTTATGACTCCAGTAGTAGGAATATTCCGTATTGAATCAAAGATCGATTCCAATTCCAAAGCTCCAGCTACTGCGTTTGCTTGAGCTCATATTTCATGCACATCTCTTATCAAGTCTTTAGGTGCAGAAAAAAAGAAAGACATAGTGGACACAGGCAGGCAGATATCGCGAGCTTTCGTGCAGGGTAGGATGAAGGTGTGGAACTAAGATAGCCGATACAACCTCAACTTTAATGTGATACACTTTTTTTATTATTGTTACTCTCCTGTCAACTCGGTCACGTACCGTCGGTTAAATCGATGAGGTACTCTGCTGTCAAGTCGATAACGTCATCCTCGGTTAAATCGATGACTTAAACAGGAGCGGTACGTCGTACTGGTTTTGTGTAGTTGTGGATGCCCAACATCGCGTTGAACGTGGGTCTTGAGGAAGCATACGACAGGTTCGACGTTGCTATCGCCCGTCGAGGCAATTGACATTACATACGCAACGTTAGATTTGCAACATTATAAGAGCAACGTTATATTGGCAGCATGTTATTGAATGACCTCAAGCGAGATCTATTCTAACGGCACTTGTTTTGAAATTGCTTGCAGCATTTTTTCAACAGCACCAATAGCGTTGGTACGTAGCTGTAGTCCCTCTTCGATGCTTTGCACGCAAGCTAGTTTGCGAGGTCGAGATCTTGCTTCGAGCTCTAACAATTCTGCCTCGACAGCGCACAGCTTGCTAGTGAGTCGGCCAACCCCACAAGTTTATCTCGGATGCATGATAGGTCGTGGACGTGAGAGCGGACAAACTACTCAGTGTGCTGGCTAGTCGATGGCGACACAGCCTGCCCACTAACGCTTGTGCTTGTTCTAGGAGGCCCGCAGTCCTTCATCCCTCTTCTTGATATGCGTGTGATTTATCAATGTAAAAAAATCAAGGCGATTCGAAGTGGTCCTGCGTCCAATTTGAATTGCCCGGCGTTAATGAAATTCTAATATCGAATTTGGACCTAAGGTGCTATTTGAAATACCGATATACCAGTAAATCAGTCAAAATATGGATAAAGGTTGCACGTAGGAATAGCTGTAAAGTTGTAAAACATATGGTATAACGTTGCAAGAACGCCGCTACAAGCGCAGTGCCCAGTGGCTATGATGATGAACAAGTTATCAGAACAGGCGGTAACATTGCAGATTCAAGCAATGACGAACACTTTTCGACATGGCAAGCGGTAGCTGGTAAGTAGCTCGGCGAACGCGAGGTGAGAAGCGGAGCACGTGGAGCCGGAAAAACTGTGACGCTCAACGGCACTCACCAGTTCCATGGCTCGGGTGGCTGTGGTGAAAGTTGTGGTGTGGTGATTGGCGTATGCAATCGACACACAAGCACTGGCGCATCCACCCCTGTCAAAGGAAATATCACCGTTGGAACGAAATTCACCAGGAATTATTAAGACAAAGTACGGTTGTGCCGACAACTCATGACGATTGGTCGGATCCCGACTTGACGATATCTCGAAGTGGCAATCCATCCGGGAGTCACGGGACTGGAGATGAGACGTGCCAGGCGTGCGACATGGGGGATAAGACCGCGGTGCCGAAGTTCTTCCGGGTTCAACCGGACTTCAAGTCGCCAAGGCGTCGCTTGCAGTGACGGTTTCGACACACCCTGGGATCAATCAGTGTGTGGGCATTTGACATTGAAAGATTTTTCTTGGCCAACGGCTGTGTCGGTCAAAATTGACGCAGCTATTTTAGGTCGACGAAGAATCAATACACGAATTGGCTGACTGTTAAACGACATATATGTAATTAACCTATGTTTTGCGTTATTTACTGCGATATTTTATAAATAAGGAACAAAAAAAGTGTTATCACAGGTGAAATTTATATTAGTGTCACTAGCTTTGCAGCCGAAATTTTATAATGCCCTTAGGGTGTGCGCCTAGATAGGCAGGTGCCCATCTAGTGGCGTGGACTCGAATCCCACAACCATAGAGGACCTAGACAGCTTGAGGTAACTGTCGTGGGAAAGCCCTCCACCGGATCTGAGACATAGCCAAGGATTTCGGGTCGTCCGGCACCCTCTTCGGAGTGGGCCTCCTATGGACCAGGCCGACTGAACCAACACGGGTGATAAATGACCGTGGAATTTCGGTCGTTATGCCGTTTGGCGGACGATAAGTGGGAAAATTCACTGACCTCAAACGTTTTCTAATGGCTAGAGCGAGCTACCTTCATCTTTTAATAATTTTTTTATTGTATGATGAAGCCAAGTTAGTTTTGCATAGATTAAGTAATTGTTTTTGTGTAAACTTGATTTTGTTAATTGGATGAAAACGCCAAAATGTTTTGGGAGTGCCTTTCGTCACCAACGAGCTTTAATAAATGTGGCGCATTTTTTTCGTAATAGTTTTATCCCTTGGATAAATTACGGATCGCTACATTTGCTTAATTTTGTAGTTTAGAAAATCAGCCCGCGTTGTGTCCTTTTTTTTAAGACCTCCTCCCCGCCCCCCTCCGCAACTCTCTGCCACCAACCCGAGCGTGGTCGCAGTTAACACCGATCCTATACGCTCCTCGCCCCGACGGAAGTACGCTAATGAGACGTTCGTCCAGCTCTAACAAGAGCATTGCTGGCACCAACAACTGTGTTAGTGACTGACATTCCTTCACAGAGCGTCAACTGTCGGTCCCGGCTCATCTGATAGCGATCTGGAGGAAGTAAACGTTACTGCGTCCCAATTCGAGACATGGCACGATACCTGGAACGAGTGTTTTGGCTGTTTAGACGAGTATCAAGTGCAGCCATCTCAGTTATACAGTGTCCGCAGCATGGCAATGCTGAGGCTCGGAACCAAGGCATCGAGAAAATAAGGTATGGAGAGAATCGAAGCATAATCCGGAAGTATTTGGGCACTACTACAAAACGTACACATGTGTGGAAAAAGAGTGTAAGGTCGAAAAATTGGGAATCACGAGCGAAGCAGGGGGTGTAAGGCAGTTCTCTGTGCAGCAGTTATGGTCTGCCCGGTTTCATTACCTCTCGCATCTGTGTAACGAAGCACAAACGAACGCACACACAAGCTCGACAAGAATGTCTTTGACCAGTACCCGTCCAACAGAAAAATGACCGATCCTGACGTTTTCGACTTCATCGACGAGTTTATCGAAGCCGATGGCAAGCCTAAGCAGTTTCTAAAGTATCTTCTGAAGACGGCAAAAGGGAGTGCGGAGCCCGACTTGCTATTACTATCGTTGCTAAACTTCGAGAAATGTACAGGCAAGCGAGTTATTCTACGAGACGTGTTCAACATGATGCAGCGCCTAACACCGAAGCTCTGAGGGTCCAGGTCGGTTGACGAAAGATTGTTTCCCCTTCGTGCGACAACACGGCCAGTATCTTAACCGACGATTCCAGCAAGACATGGACGATTACTTTGCAAACACGGCAAATAAAATGGTTTTTCGCGGCCTTTCCCGATGTGATGATGCTGGACTCTGCGCACGGAACCAACTCGTCCAAGTACAAGCGCTTCAGGTTTATGATTGATGATGTGTTCGGCCATGTAAGTGCGGTTATTTGATGACGGATTTGTGATTCGTTGGTCATTGATGGTTCTTGGTCGTTGGTGATCGTAGTGATTCGTTGGTGATCGTTGATGTTTCATTTGTGATCATTGGTGACTCCACTGGTGATCGATTGGTTTACCCTTGTGTTTAGTATTAAAAACTAACCGCTTTGTATTTGCCTGTTAGGGCCAATACGTGAGGCATGCTGGTGGAAATGAGAGACATGTCTGTATGCCGAGTACCATCGATTCGTATTAACAGGATAACCCGTCTTGGAACCGGATCCGGGCGGTCATGATTTAAAAAGACTTTGCACAAATCAGTCTTTTGAAAAAGGAGTTTCCGTTAGCTTGAGTCTTTATTTGCCATTTTCACTTTGAAGAAGAACTTGAGAACTGAAATGTCTAGGCGATGTACGCCGATTCCAATATAAAACCAACAGACATAGTGAGCACATAGTAACCTCTGACATTAAATAGAACGCACGAATTGTTTGTGTGAACCAAGATGGGCTACATACCCGCGCTCACACAGAGCCCGCATTTCCTTGCAAGAGTCCCAATTGCGCAGAAAATACACCAAAAGCGGATGTTTAGGTTCAGGGAGTTCATCGTGATCGTCGAAACGATCGAGTACATAGTACAATCACCGCAAATCGCTCGTAATCCTTTTCATCCGGAGCCTTTACCATCATGTCCACAGTGTCCTCAACTCGATCCACGTCGACACCACCCCGACCGGTGACCTCAAGGGGATTTTCAAACCGGAAATAGAGCTTGGCGAGTGTGTTGAAACACTGAATTTCTAGCATTCGACGACTGAGCTGGAATACGTATCTCGGTTTCATGTAATTTGGTCACGGCCCTGCCATGATGCAGACGACATTGTACTGCGGCTTGTAGCATTGATAAGCCCGTATGCAATTGGCCTCGTCCATCAGAAGTACGATGGTTTTAAGAGGGGGGGGGGGGGGGTAAGAAGGGCACTTGATACAAGACGGGACAGTCCATCTGGTCTCAAGTACTACTCAAAGAGAGTATGTTGTATACACGTCGGTACAATCTCCTCGTGCTAACTTTCTTAATCTATCACTGTTGTACTTTTGTTGACATCACTTGCTGTGTATTGTGCGGTGTTCAGAGCTGCACTTGTTCTTGCTTCTTATGCGGGTTATGCTGCTCCCGTGTCGCCACACGATATTCGTTCGATCTACTATGGAAAAGAAGAAGTTGATTCCCATCAACTACATCCACCCTCGCTGGTTGCTGCAGGCGACGCCCATCGGCCAGAGGAAGAAGGATCCAAAGACGAAGTCTCATGCTTGAAGCTTCGTGCTCAAAAGTCATCCATGAGATCTCTTAAGCACGCAGTACTTAACGGGTTTACGAAGTGGAGAACGGGCATGGATATCTGAGCGAGTGATCGAAGCAATGAGCTCACAATGTACAAGATCTTTACTTGGTATAGCAGATGCATTACTAAAGATCGAAGAATATGCAAGTCAGGGTATCATTCAAGCAGCACGGACAGGAGGCGTCCCTGTGGAACGAATGCGCTTGACGGAGCTCGTGGACTCACGTAGTGGTGGATTCCAGCCAGTTGGCGAAACCTCCCAAGTCGTTGTTGAAATTTTTCTTTTCTTTTTTTTGAAGTCGTTGGAAATCCAAGATAGCCCATCCGGAAACGAAGCACTCAAAGTGACGGTGGCAGCGAAGACAACACGTCCTCGGAAGAAGATAAAATACGTCTGAGATTGTATAGAGTACGAAGATCAAGGGGCGACCGAAGATATGAAAGAAACAGCAGAGAGAGGCAAAGCGCATTCGCATGGAGACCTCGATTCAAGAAGCCAACGCCTTAGCCCAAGGCACACTAGTCCCCGTAAAGGACGTATCCTCGAGCGGAAAGCACTCGTATGCAGGTTTAATGTCGCGGATGTTCTACCCACGATGCATAACATCACACATGTTGATGCCCCTACGTGGAGATCAACTACAATTGTGCAAATAAAAATATCATGAAAGAGGAAGATCAATAGTCAAATTACAATTTTGTCCCCGAAGAATGTTCTGTCTGGGTGCATAGCTGAAATCAAATTTTACCGAGATTCGTTTCCCAACAAGGACGACGCAGGAAATATGGGAGTCGCTATAGCAAAGCACGGTACATATACCGAGAAAGATCTCATCACGATCATCCAGTGGATAGGTTTGTACGGTATCGTATAGCCACGCCTCATTCGTCAAATAACCCACGACTTCATCAATGCTTGAGTCACCTCATCAGATCTTGGCTTCTAAGCTTAGTGATAGGTATTGTGGCACCACGTCCTTGGTTAGCTGGACAAGTTTCTGCTTGGCTGATGGCGCGGATTTGCCGGTAGACCCATTCTCAGTCGCGAAGAATTCGACAATGCCAGCTCAGATCCATTCCCCACCGCTCATAAGTTTTCTTGTTCTATAAAAGTCCATCTTGCGCAAACACACTCGCTAAAGAGCAACATCAGTCAGATATTATTGCTTGCATAACGCTAAAATAATTAAGCAGCAATAATTTAGCAACGTTGCTGTACCTCAAGAATGGATCAAGCTCTGATGTGACTCAAATAGCCAGTGCTGTGTCGTCAGCAGAGCTCGAAGTACAAACGAGTCCCACCACGTCTTTAGCATCGCTGTGGGATTAGCGCTCATCAGCCTATCATCTCCGGAAATATTTAAGACCAGTTTGCACTGCGATAACTAGGTCTTAAGAGTTGACGTAGCTGTAGCAGTACGAGGGGCTTCCCGTCGTCTCACCACCCTTACACGCCTGTGTCTTCTGTGAAATGTTTGGACGTTCATGATGCAAGGGTACTTTGTCAAAATATCAGCAACATGTTTGGGACGTGTCGTGTTGCACGCCCACCTGGTAACATCTTTGCCAGGGATTGTTGGGGCATTCGGATAGTCGCCCACACGTACCGAGGCATAGCCGCAACAGCTGGCCAGCTCTGCCTCCTTTTCTTTCTGGCGTTTCGTTGAGACGGGCAAGGTAAGTTCAACTGAACGCCTGTGTGTGTTTTTATTTCCACTTCAGGAACGGGCTTGCTGCTGTCATTGAAGCCGTTGCTTCGTCTTGCTTAACAGAAGCGATTACTTCCGTTTATTTCAATGCTATGCTGCGACTGTTCTAAAATATTAATGTCTGCCAGTACCACGTGTGACAGAGATGTCTTTCGTCGTCAGCATAGGTGGAAGGAGCAAACGATGACAACTGCATGTCAGCTGCAGAACAGTCGTTATCGTGCTGGTTTTTGTTCACTTGCGTAGGTTCCACAGATGAATCTGGTGTTAAAGTTGCCGCTAGATATAGTTGACTATGCAGGTGATTGATGACAAGCTCAATTACTGTCTCAGCTAGATTTTACTCCTCCTCAGAGGACGATTGCACCACGTTGCCACTTTCTTGTCGCCGTAGTCGCACATAGCCTCGCATGCTTTTATTTGGAGGGGGTGGGGGGCTCCACCTTTTTAGTGCTAACGTTGCTTTTGCTTCATTACGTTGCACGATGCACTAGAATGTATGAGCTGTATTGCGCTGCCTTACGGAGCTAGATACCAACTATAACGACGATGCACCCTCTCCAATCTGCCTGAATACCGTAGACGTATCGGTCATGTTCCAACGAGGGTAAACAGGCATGGTAGGCATTTCTTCAAATCCATGTCCGCACCGGCACATGAACATGACGTGCTGACATGGTACTGTGTGGCTCGCGGCGAACTAGCAAATTCAGGTCCAGTCCAGATCATTCCATGTATACACTTTGGACCCCACGAATGCAGCCCAAATCGACAACTCATCATCTGGAATCATGTCAAATTTCGAGATCTGCAGTTGTGTCGGTGGTTCACTTTCAAAACAAATATGATGGTCTGGTTGGTGTCTTAGGAGAGTGGCTACGGCCCGGTCCACTGCTGCTTTGTTATAAGGAGCTGTTTCAGCCGGTGTCAGTTTGATTCGACGAGGTTCGCGGAAGGGTTACCAGCGGAGAACACTCTGTCGCACAAGTAGTCCTTCCGATTCTTGTCAAAATACGGACGAACAGAGTTGTGGACATTTTCGCAAAACAATTGGGGTGTTGAAAATCTCACGTATACTCTAGCAACTAGTGTAGTCAGGAAGCTCCCACAACAATACGTCTACCAGAACGGCAAACGGTCGTTCGGGCGGACCTGGAGACCTCAGTTCTACCCTTGCACCAGGGCTGGACAAAGCGAACTACTTATACAGGTCAACCAGTGAAAATGCGAACACGGTACTAGTACGTACGAAGCTAGCAGGGGTTATGAACCCTCGTGAGCCCAACAGCGGAAGGGTACCAGGCACGGATAAGCCTTTTACGAGAGCGCCGAGTGTTCAATACTCGGTTGAAAGAATATATAGGAGGCAATACATGCACTCACAACCTTGCAAGTAGGCAAGATATAGCCGTCACGAAATCTTCCGATACTAATCGGCCAATACACACACAAACTCTTAGTCTTGCCGGATGAACTATCGCTTGTAAGCTTCGAGTCCACCGACAGGCATAACACACTCACGCAAACTCGACCAGACGCTTATCTTGAAGTCGGACCTCGCTCTTTGTGCTCGAGTAGAATTATGTTCTGTATTTGAGTTGCCCTTTCGGGCCATGGCCTAATATGCAATCCTAATCAACTAAACAAATATCAAGCGAACTACGATGCGTTATGGGCCACTTCGCATGTCTTGCGACTCTCCAGATGTCTGTCATACTTCTCCAATCGTCACCGAGCGTTCAAACAGGCGCCGGGATTTCGCTAGATTTGCTCCCTACGGCCACCGAGGCTTCGTACCGTGATCCGTCAGTTCTTGTCTGCTGAACGCAAAGCCGGCTCTCCAATAGCGACCTCCTGACTTGAGCGACATCTTGGTCATAATGGTGCACTAACGAATGATCGGTAGTGACTCCTCTGAGTCTCTTGCACAACAAGGTAGCGTTCGTAGCTTGAACTTCTTGAAATAGGTCATGTTCTTCCTATCGTATGGTATTCGGCGATTTCCGCGAAACGTACACCACACCAACGCAATTCCTTGTATGCCCAGTCAAATTGTTCAGAGTGATTATTATTAACTCATACAAGAATGCGTTAGACTATACTTGAAATGAGATATCTAAATTGTAACATTGTTCATATCTATACAACATCGTTGCAAAAAAACACTGGACCTTGTCTTGATCTTCAAACTTCAATTTGGAGCGGCTGCCTACTAGCCTCTTCCAATACGTGATGGCGTGGCATTGGCATAGCAACGCGTCAGTACTCGGGAAGCACGTCTCTAAAACGCTCAAGGAAATGTTTGCCAATGACGAATGACCTGATTTTAGCCCACGTTGGGTTAATATCCTTTAAATATCCAAATATTTTCTCAATCGGGATATCTTGCTGGTTGGGGATAAACACAATCCAACACAGGGAAAACACGATCAGTAGGCGTTGTTGCCACAGATTTCCCGGCAATAAGTAAACAATAATGAGATCCGCAACGTTAGTAATTTAGCTTAAGTCTAAAGCACCGTTAATAAAAAGAAACTATATCAACTCATTAAGATGGTATCCAACGCCCATGCGTAAAGTCTAAGGTCAGCCCCCCCCCTCCCCCCCCACCTACACACACTGTTCGAATGCCACTTCTCGACAACGCTCAGAATGACGATACCGCAGGTAACCTCCATTAAATTGCGGAACACGAGACCATTGCCGCCAACTTTGAACCGAACGCCTTATTCAATAATTGCAACGCACCTTTTGTTCATTAAAAAATGTGTTAATGTATAGCAAGATACAAACCTACATAAAAAGCAAAATAAACTACAAAATCGACAAACCGGCTTACCCAGTTCTTTGATCATGAATCTGACGACGAGTTGCACTTATGAAGAGCCACGATAGTGTTAGCCATGGGCCATCAGCTGGACTCTCCTTCACCACATTTTTTTTCGCACACCTGGTTGCATGCTTATGCACTCGCCACCCGTTCATGACAGCAAATCAATATTGGGGACGCTCGCCAGAGGTCGCTAAGCCATCAGAACCAGTTCAAAGCGAGCGCATCAGCACGTAATGCTGACGTCTGCATTTTTCTTGCCTTTTCTGCTTTGCTCTTAGTGCACATCATGCTTGCACCAATAATCAAGCAAATTCCGCTTGAATTTTGTGTTACTCAGGCGGACGGTGTGCTCACTGCAAATAATTTTAAATCAAGTGAGTAATTAGCAACGGTAAAAGCAGGCAATAACGCGCCGGTTGTATGCGTCAATAGAAACGGAAGTCCGCATCCGGAATGCAGCGTCATTTGACATGGAGTAGCCATCGTAAATGCCAATCCAACTGCTCCAAGTAACATATCCTTTGCGCTTGACCGGCGCCAGATGGTTGTTCATACTACCGCGAGTGGCGGCCGCGACGACACTCTAGCCCTTTGTCTGGCTGCGCTTTCAATAGAAAGAGGAGTGGCAGACTTTTGTCGTCACAGGGAAGAGCTACAATCTCTTCCTCTTCTTTGCCCTCCTCTTCACCGCCATTTTCTTCTTCAATATTCAGCTCAGACGAAGCACTATGGTCGGATTTATGCGCAGAGAAAGATTGAAGCTATTACGCTTCTTCACAGACCTCGAACATCCAGTTCACTTCCACGCTTCAGCTTTCATGTGCGCCGAACCTTTGAGCTGCTCTTTCCCGCACTTCCTTTGCCGTCACCACCATGCTTAGCTAGCCTCGTCGTAGAACAAAAATAATTTACGTTGCAACATAGTGGCAACCAACGATAACATATCACTGCCAACAATAGCGCCACCGCCACGCACGTTGTCTCTTTTAATCACAGCTCCGCGCATAACCGTTTCCACCTCCACAGCAACAGCGGGTACGGGGCCACCGATGTTGCCCTTCCCCACGTCGTCTGATGAATCACTTGTGTCGCCACTATCCTTCGCGTTGCCATGTGGAGCTGTTTTCACCGGATCTATTGGCAGCAGCAACGCTACATAGCAATAGCAGCGTTAGCGTAAAGCAACAATAAATCATGCAGCCGTACTCTATTGCGTCGAAATTGCCACCTCCGCAGCGACCGCAAGTACGGGAACGTCGGTGCCCTTCGCTACACCGTTATCAGTGCCGCGCTTCACCACGTCGTCACCGGTGCCGCACTTCCCCACGTTCTCGCCGATGCTTCCCTTCCTCACGTCGTTTCATTAATCGTCGTTTCCGCCGCCCTTGTCACCACACCAATTTACTTTGGACCCCCCCCCACCGGACTCAGTGACTCCGCCATCACCGGTGCTGCCGCTTCAATCTTTTTTCTCTCGAAAAAAGCCGCTCCAATTTACCGTACTTAATTCGATGTTCTACCGACTTGGTACCAGAATAACGGCTTTAGCAAGATTTTCACGTCAGTTTTAGTAAGAAGTTTGCCATTTCCAGAGCGACGTCTAAATCTGCTATTTCAACTTTATTGACATAAACACTGCGCGAGCTAACGTTGCAGGACGCACTTTGTGCTCTCGCTGGGTCGCCTATGCCAAGTGTCGACACATCATGCGTGCGCTACCGCCCGGCACCGAATGCTGCTGTGCTTGACTCGCGGAGTGTGAGTGTATGGGTTGGGGGAGGAGGGGGGGGGGGGGGCTTGCTTGTCTGCTAATTCGCTTGGCCAGCGTGCTCGCTTCGGCATGTTTGTGCTCCATAATCTGTAGTTGGCGCCGGACGCTTCTGATCACCGCATTTTCCGCCATTGCTTGTCTGCTAATTCGCTTGACCAGCGTGCTCGCTTCGGCTCGTTCGTGCACCTATAATCTGTAGTTGACGCCAGACGCTCCTGGTCACGGCATTTTCCGTCCATCCTTGCGTTTGATCCTGCATGAAGTCAGCGGTGAGCCTGCTGAACGAGTCGTCGGTGCGTTGCCAGCACAGATGAGACTGTCGATCGAGTCACAGCTGGGCTGCAGCTCGCGTCTCGGGTCCGCGGAAGTTGTCTTATGCGTATGCGCTTTCAGGAATCTCACACTCTTTCTGAGGTAGTCGAGTTTGTGATTCCTGACCTAAGTGACGAGGCCTCCACAACTTCTGTAGAAAATAAGCTAGCGGCACTCGTTGTCAGCTCCATTCTACTCGGTGCGCTCAGGAGGCTGCCAAATCCACTCGCTAAGGAGATCCTGCGCCGCGAGGGCTCTCGGAGCGTACACAGCTCGGCTCGCCAGGAGCGCGAGCATACTCGGAGAGACGTCAAGCGCCTACGCGATCACGAACGTTCTCTGCTGGCGGACCTGGGTACATTAACGCTCAAGTCGACGCTCGCAATGACGTTTAACAGCGTCTGAGGAGCCGTGTCGGGGTGGCTGAAGAAGAATTCAAGCGTCTCACGCAGTCCGCTGATTGTCAGAAAAAATTCTTCAAGGCCACCGTGGCTACCCGTACTAATCGGATTCGTCGCCTGCGTTGCCTGATTGCTTAATCCAATGTAGCGAATGATTCGGCAGATGCTCGGCTCATGCGACGGAACGAAGCCCTTCGCGAGCAAATTCAAGCTACTTTCGAGCGCCAACAATGTTCTCCGCGTACACGTTAAGCTCGAAGAGATGGGCCCTGATGTCGTGATGCTTGTCCTTCAATGTTCGTCCCATCGTTGTTCATTATTGCTTGCTGATATCATGTTGTACCTACTCAGTTTTGTTTACTCACTCGACTAGGGCTCTTGACTGACTTATTGAAGTGGGAGCTCCTTGAAGTGAGCAATAAGCCTCACGCCGTTCTTCGACACTACTACGACAAGGCGGATGTGTCGGCTCCTCCCGAGAACGTCGCTGTACGTTTGGCTCGTGTGACCTACCGTCAAGGCGACGATCTCTAATTATCATCAGAAAAATGTGCTGCTGTTGGCGGCACACTTCACCTGGTACTTCGTACGTCGAGGTCGAGAGAAGCAACTCCAAGTGCAAGACTCAAGCTTTCACATCTCGTAAACGTCTGCATGGCGCATCTGCTATAGACGTTGGAGGATCGGCGCCATCTCCAAAACAAGCTGCCCGTGGGAAGAAATGTGTATCCAAGTCGCAGAACAAATTCTCGGATCCAGTGGCTACTCCATGCGCTCCCGCATTTTCTGGACCGCCAAAACTTCCTGCAAGACCAGGCAGCGCTCACCATTTGTCTGCAAGAAGGAGTCGACTACTCGGATAACACGAGCGGTCAATCAAGACTGTGATTCAAACCGTTAGAGTGTATGCAGAAGACCCGTTTAGCAAGATTGGGAAAATCGACGAGCGACTAGTGTTTGCTATCAGCAACTCGTAAGATACGACACGGAATGAAACACCCTTTTACCTCGTGCATCGGCTAGAATGGCGATACGACACTCAAGGCTATAGCGTCGTCGATTCGTCGGAAAATTGGGAAACAATCGGATGCGTTGGCATGGCGTCGGGAGATAAATAGAAAAAACGAGATTGCGTTGGAAATTGCGAAGGAATACCACGCTACAGAAAAGACACGCAGAGCCAACAAACATAACCTGTGGGCCGCAAAAAGCGAGCGGCAATTCCTCGAACTGGACCAAGCGAGTCCACCGAACACAGTAACAATTACTCACAAGATCCACAAGAAGACAGTAGCGCAGAACTGATGACTCCTTTCGAACCTGACAGTCGGGTTTGGCTCCTCATGGAGTGCGTGAAATCTGGACTCACCAAGCACCTCGCCAAACGCTGGCATGGACCCTTCCGGATAGAGAAGAAGGTGGCGGAGGTTGGTTAGGTAAGCAAACTCGAGCTTGAATTACCAGACAAGAGTTGATACAAATTATACGCGGAAGTACACGCCTACACACTAAAAGTTGTTTGCAATTTCGAGGTCAGAGCTACGATTAAGTTGATGCACGGTGTCACCGATGACTCAAGGTTCGGTTCCGGTGAGGAGTTGCTCCACGAAGTTAGCTGGCAACCCGACCATCTAGTAGGCGAGTACGAAATCGAAGCAATTCTAAACGACAGGACACCACTCACGACTACCATGGAAAGCGCTATTCGATAATTCAAGGTGAAGTGGATTGGCAATGATGACCCTATGAGAGGGCCTATGCTGAAATTTTCGTGTGGCGGTTTGCTCTACGATTACTTGCGGTAGAACATGAAGTGGACATCATCTTCAAATGGTCCAAGTTGCATGCAGGGACTAACCAACGAGTTATCGCCAAGTCTGACATGTACTTGTCATGTACTTGTTGCATGCAGGGACTAACCAACGAGTTATCGCGATGTCTGACAAGTACATGACAAGTACATGTCAGACTTGGCGATAACTCGTTGGTTACTTGACATGTACTTGTCAGACTTGGCGATAACTCGTTGGCTAGTCCCTGCATGCAACTTGGACCATTTGAAGATGATGTCCACTTCATGTACTTGACATGTACTTGTCAGACTTGGCGATAACTCGTTGGTTAGTCCCTGCATGCAACTTGGACTATTTGAAGATGATGTCCACTTCTGTTGTACATGTACTTGGGGCAACGTAGCCAAAGAATACAGACGAACAAAGCTACTGCGAATTGTTGTTGCGTACTGAATGGAGTCATGAACGTGAGTACGTTGGAATAAAACGACAAGAGAGATATTCGAGATCAACTCAATCCTATTCGACTACGACAACAACTGTGACGATTGAAGTGCGACAAATCCACGCCACGATACGAAGCAATGAATTATGTCGTCGAAGCACCAGTCGTTTCGCCTGGTACTGTGGTGTAGGGATTTTCCGAAGATATTAGGTCGGTCCGGGTAGGACAAAGGCCTCGCTACGCGCGAAAGAAAGCCTTGCGAACTCACCGGGCCGGTACGTCGGATTGCTCGGGTGCCGTGAGACTTCTAGCTGAGCTGCCTCTGCGCTCGGAGACCTGTAAAAGCGCTCGCGCGCCGTCGTCCATCCTTTGGTGGAGGGCACAGGGTTTGTGAACGAAGTCAGTCGAACTCGGTATGCCTCGGAAGAAGTCTGACTTGGCTAGTTGGAACTTGCGGATGCGAGCCGCACGCCTGTCCCGGCTGGGCAGAACCGCGAGGGGACCACCCTCTGCGCAGGCCATACAAGCGCCGACCTAACTCGGCGATTTGTTGTGGTTTGTGTAACGCAAACGTCGTTCTACTCTGCCAACGCTTTAGTGAAGCGCCTAGTTGATAAATTAGCCATCATTATTAACTGAAGCGTTCTAATTGAGAAGACCGTTACAGAGGCGGATGGCGATGAAGCACAACGAAGCTACGTTGGAAAGATTAAACACCGTTTTCTCGCGGGGGAGGGGGGGGGGTACTGGGAGATTGCTTACGATGATCACGGGCAGGAGTCTTGGAAGCAGAACCTCTGGTAAGAACAATAGACTTTTCTTTCCAGATGGGACACAAAATTGCTCCCAACTACGGGGCAGAATCAGCAACTCCACTGCAAATAGTAGATGGACGGCATAAGGCTAGATGTAGTGAGCACTTTGGGCGTTACTAACTAGGGACTGAGTAACTCGTACATTTGCACTATATATATTAACAATAAAAACAATATCGTCTCCATGAATGCAATAACACCTGGTCAATGGAAAGTCGCCAATAATAAATGAAAAACAGTCAAAATAGCCATAAATGAAAAAAGCCTTTAAACGAACAAGAAAAAAACTCCCCGAATGGACTTTGTTGTGTTTGAGCAAAGCACTAAGGAAAGTTAGGAGCTCTGTTTGAACCGTTATAGAGGTACTGAGATTATTAGGCGCGGCACGGTCGAGGAACGTCAACGAAGAGAGAGTGTTCTCTTTGAACGGAACGTCGCGACTGTAAAACGACGAGGTGAGTCATCACGGCCATGGGGCGCATTAAAGACCACCTGGAGTACCGTCTGACTGGCTGACACAGCGGATAAGCGGGTGCCATTGGCAATAAAAACTTGCGTTTGGCATCCCACTCAATTTTTGTCTTGAGGTCGGGATAGGGAATGAATTTTTGCCTCCCTTCCAAATAGCCAGGTCCGGCTTCCAAAAGCTGGGTATGTCATGGCACAGATAGAGTGACTTCAGTTCGTCAAGCATTACAACACCAGTGGTCTCGGCTGCATGCTTGAGTGCACGTTCAAACTCAAGGAAAAAGGCCATGAGATCCGTGCCCTCATATTACTCGATAGTCATCAAGTAACGCTTGATGTAGTAAAGATCACCATAAGCTGTCGAGCCTTCGTAACGATCGCAATTTTTTTGCTAGACCGCGAATGCCGATGCGCACTCTTCTACGAGAAGGACATGTACATCACCAATTGTAGAGAACAACAATGATCGAGTGTGTGCTACATACGGCGTCTTTTGTGCGGGCTCGCTTTGCGAGCTGCACGCCGAAGCAGGCTCGGGTTATATTAGCGTACGCGCGGAGCATTGCATGACGTCTTCTTTGTCTCGGGGGAACACTTGATCGGTGGAAGGGACGAAGAGGTCTTTCTGGGTACCGTAGTCGTAGATGACGACAGTGGGTCCGTAGCTATCGCCTCGGACGAGTAGCCAGATGACGAATCGGAGAGTGCCTCGGAGGATGCATTATTGTTTTTGGTTCGACCGCATCGTCAGCGTGACCGTCACTCTCGTCAGGAATGCTGTTCGGCAACTGGGCTCCGTATCGGAGAGTAGGGCGTCCTATGAAGGGGGCGATGCTGGGCGGGAATTGGTTGGTATTTCCGCCATCCGATTTCTCAGCCGACGAGTCGTAATCGTCATCGTTGTCTTCCTGGTGAATGAAAGCAAGGCGTCCTTTGTTATCAAGGGCGACACGGATGCGGGCATTCCACACGGGGAAGTTGGAGTCATTCAGGCGCGGAAGCCTTCACTTGATCTACCTGACGTGTGGCTTATAACCTGTCGAGCCATGGGCGACAGCACTTGGGCAGATGGAGAAGAGAGCGACGTAGAGACTTGAGAGGAAGAAGTTTTATCAGAGAGTGTTAGAGGGATTCAGTGATGTAAAGAGAGCTGAGTTCGCGGACGCGTGGCTGCTCTGGGGCCACCACTTAGATACGATGCAGTCTTAGAGGAATGTCCCCACGTCCGTAACAGCCCAATTATTCTGTTGGATGTTTTCACATTTTTTCGATTAGCATTTTGAGGCTGTTAATTGATATATACATGTATACCCAGCGAAGAATCGCGTAAAGATTGATTCGGCGAATTCTTCGGGTACTTGGACTAGCGGTGGCACAACCCGTCTTTTTAATGTTTAAAACTGATGAATTACTGCTTGATGCATTGCTCAAACGTTACAACTTGTTTAAACAGTTCGAATCTGTCGTTTGCGTTCGAGGAGACACTATAACCACTTTATGAGACAAAGATTTCTCGCCTAAACGGCTCAAAAGGCGCCTAAACTCGGTTTCTGCCACCACTGTTTGGACGACGAAGTAGCCCTGAGGAAACGGAAAATAGTGTCTGTCGCCTTTTTTGTTGAAGCGTTTGATAAGCTACATCAAGCAAGCAACACATTTTTCCATCTGCTCTGGCCTTGGTACAGAGCGCATCGTTGTTTTAAAGAAACCAAATCGGGTTGTTCGACCCTTTGATTGAAATCGAGCAACAGGTTGGTTGTTTAAGTATATTGAACGCTCAACAAAGAAACATCGCAAACTCTAACTAAGTAAACATTTTTTTCACCAAACATGATTTCTTTTCAGTCTCCAAGGATGGCCGGCTGACACTATCACGCAAAACACATCGTAGTGATCCATAAGCAGCAACAGCAGCTTGAAGTCATGAATATGCGAGGGGTGAAAGTGAAAGATATCCGTTAGTCGCAATATTATGGCAAGACAGGTACATAAGTGGCTTTGTACTTCGAGCAACTTTCCCAGTACTTTTTAGCCAATATTGACTGCCAAGACGACAGCCAAATTCTCGAATTTTGCGCCACCACTACTGCGAACTTTAAGAGAAATTATGACGTTTGGTACAAGCTGAAAAAGTGCTGTTTCAAGGACATGCAGGACCTCGTGGCCCAGATGACAGATGAATTTGTGCCTACGGATTTGCAAGAGTGTTTGCGTTATCAACTGTAGGCACCCAAGTAGAAGAATAGTTCTAGCTTGGAAGACTTTATATCTCATTTCTGTGGAGCCAGTCAACAAGGCACAGACTGGAGTGAGTTGGACAAGATCACTTATTTTGAGACTTACACAGCAAGAGGTTTAGTATTGCCGCTGTATAAGAGTGCCGCAGGCAATGAAGAGTCCCCAGGAGTATAATCGATCGTATCGTATCCGCTGGAAAAACTATCACCCGCCGTTTTTTTCGCAGGAACGATGTCGCTCCCAGTATAACAGCAAGCAGCATCAAGAGCAATCCACGTCTACACGTGTTAAGGAAAATGAACCTGAGCCAGCGGCAATAGACTCCAGGAGTACCTGAAATTGCGGGATACTTCTTCGTCCTCGTCTCGTAGGATATGTCGCTACTGCAAGAAGTATTGACATGTTATTGAGGAGAAGAACAAGTAGAAGTATGCTCGCCAAAATCGTCACGAGCAATCTACCGCGAACTTCAATTCTTCTTTTTCGTCCGCCTCTGCTGCTGGCCTATGACTCGCTTGGATGGCGAGGTTGAGATTGTAAAAGTGGAAGAGATTTTTACGTCCACCTTGTCATCGATGCATCGTTGAGAACGAACTCAATCGTAGACAAAGGTACTTGTGATGAGAAACCTGTCGGCAACATGTTTGACAGTAGTGCTACAATGCCGTTCGCCCAGTGTAGTCAGTAAAACGGCTACTCTGGGCCACTCGGCTCGATGGAATACCTACGAAAGCTCGTTCTGTTAAGAAAGGTCAAGCGACTATTAATTTCGGTCGCTACCGTTTCCACAAACTCCAGGTCATGGAATAACCGCTGGTATCTGCTCACGATGTTATCGTGGTTTACTTAGCTCCAACCATGAACTGGCGTTCACATCTGATTTCGTCCCCCAATGTACCTCTATCGCCAGTTTCTAGAGATTACTGCCACTGACTTTAAACTCAAAAGTCAAGAAACACGTGTCCGTGAAGTGTACCGTGTGAAGAGTTGTGCGGTCATGCCAGGGGGAACTAGACTCCTGTTCCGAACACTCAGCTGTTCAAGGAATTTACTGACGTCTTTCCGAATACTCTTCCGGATTGACTGCCTCCTTCGCGTCGTGTTGACTTTGAGTATAACATGATACCTGATGCTATTCCAAATAACCGTGCTTTATTCCGCCTTTCCAAGTCAAGCGAGATGCGCTGGACGTCTTTGTGGCTAAAAAACTGAAGAAAGTATGGACGATGTATCTGATTCTACTGGGTGTCAAGTCTTTTTGGGGGAATCTAAAAAAAGATCCTCCTTTTGAAGATCAACTGTCTCGCTCTGAGTGGATGCGCTCTGGAAACACGACTTTGCATATCCTTTGGACCACCGATTATCGCTATGTCAACTCTCAGTCGATTGTCCCAACGCTACCGCGCATCGACGAACTCTTCGGTCAGATGGAGGGCTGTGGCATCTTTTTCCGTCAGATGCGTATTGCACTCAAGAGTCAGAAGTACCTTTCGCCCGCACGCTGAAGCTTACCAGTGGTATGTAGCTCCTATGGTATGCCTAGCTTTTGACCTAGCCTCACGAGAGTACTCTTTCCAAAGAATCGCCTTAGTGTTGTCTACCTAGATGGTATTTTTGTCCTCTCAACGAGTTCAGAGTAGCGTGTTGTACACCTTCGAACGCTGGCCGTTGTGCGAAACTGTTTTTGATATGACTAAGCGTCACTTTGGCCAAGATTCTTTGACATTCGACTCTGTCGAAGGACTTGCCGTTGTTACTCGCAAGACAAAAGCTGTTGCGAAGTGGCCTACGCCAGTGCATCAAAAACAATTGGAAAAGCTTTTGGTGTTTCACAATTTTTCGTCGTTTCATGTGTGATTACGCTAATCTCGCGTTGCCGCATGGTCCTCAGGGCCTGCACGAACATGTCTGGAAGTGGGACCAATACGTTTGACAGAGGTCACCAGCATCGAGGACGCTTTTAACCCTAGTCAAAAATTACATTCACCTTTTAAGCGTAACAATGCCATTCGATTGGTGGATGTCTCGATATTTTCTATCGAGCGTTGTTTCAGAAACTCAGTTTGAAGTAGGCTCCTATAAGGAAGTGTGTTGCCCCTGATAAGGTATATTTTTAGTGTAATTTTTGGCAAAATTAACCAATCCAAAGTCAAATATATATTTAAAAAAAAATGTGTTAGTCAGACTCGTTTTCACTCGCTTCGCTCTCCTCGTCAGAGGAAGATTCCTCGCACGAATCCATGGCTTCATGCTGCTCCTCCAACTTTGACAGTTGACCGTTCCTTAGATCAATACAGCCATGTACTGACTCTGACGAGATATTCGCGAAAACGCGTTGGAGCCTAGACTTAGTATCTGCAAGCGTAGTCATAGTAGAGTTCTGGTGCCCAATCTCTCATTTTACGTTTGCCCACACAAGCTCGATTGGTTGTAAATCCGAATGGTAGGGCGGACTGAACACGATTTCATGGCCCTTTACTCTTGCTTTGTCAACAATCACTGGAACTACATTGTATCCCACAACATTATTCTGGATGCATTGGCTAGAATCTCCAGTTTGTATTCGTTCATGGCGCTGATCATTTTTGCTCTCTTGCTGCCATTCTTAGGAGTGTTTTCAGGCAGAACTTGGTGGTACTTGGCGTTATCTATCACAATATTACAGTTCAGCAGACCCCTATTACACACTGCTTGAAGTAATATATCCACCCACTTCACGAAATAATCATGGCAGAACATGCCATGATATGCTTATCACCTTTGAAAATGGCAGCGGTGTCAAGTAACAGCTCTGCTGCTTTATCCGGCGTTCTCGTATCATCACTTGCCGAGCGATCCTTATTGTGACGGGACGCCACACAACACCTTGCGCTTGAGGAAATTGGCTTCCGAGAGTATACAAACTCTAAGTAGACGCCAGTTCACAGGTCCCTTGTCAAAGGGTGAGAGTGACCAGTTAAAGGTAAATTTTAGGCTGAATGTATTTATAGGTAAGCTTTAGCTTAATTAAATACAAACTATAAATCATCTATAGCGAAGCTATGTAATTGTCCAATGGTTGGCTCCTAGAGCCCCTGGTACCATGTACCAGTCCTTCCGACGAGTGACCTGTCAGTCTTCATGTGACTTAAGCACACCTTCCTGTACCCCGTTACATCCTCCCCCACTTAGGTTCGGTTTACGGACCAATCAGAATGAGGGAGAGGGAGTCACAAACTTTCATTCTCCAAGTCGAAAGACATCGACAAACTGCGAGAACGCGGCGGTGGCTCACTTTTCAGTTAGAGCCTCGAGCAGCACAAGAACTCTTATGCTCAGTCTCCACTTCGACCTTCAGCATACCCCGGGGCACTGCGAAGAGCGGCGCGACAGCACACGCCACGGCTGCCGCCGTCAAAGCGAAAGCCAAGAGAACTAAGTCTCGCGGCAAAGGCTCTGCACTCAAGGAGGCTACGAATATGGCATCCGAGGCGAGGGTAGTTCCGCTCGGCGGCCTTGAGCTGTCTGGACTGGAACGAGATGACTCGCTCATATCCGTCTGTATCGTTTTGTAACAGTGCACAAAACCGATCGCATAGTCGGAAGCATCGCAGACGACGCTGAACGGCTTCGTCTCGCCCGGCAAGGCCAGGACAAACGCCTCTTGAAGGCTAACCTTGAAGCTGTCAAAGGCGTCCACGTGCTTTTGCTCCCATGGCTATTCGACGTTCTTCTTCAGGAGGCCCGACAAGGGTTTTGTAACACCCGCGTACCCAGCGCTGTACTTGTTGAGGTGATCGGACAAGCCTAGCCACTTCCGGAGACCCTTCTGGGATCGGGGTGTCGGCCATGCCGTAATGGCCTTGACCTTGTCCGGGTCAGCCCGAACTCCGACATAGGTGATGAAGTAACTGAGAACCTAGGTCTCTTGTGACGCGAAGACGCACTTGTCGATGTTGACAAAGACTTTGTTGGCTCTCGTGACGTCCAACACTCGGAGGAGCCCCAACTGCAGCTCCATGGCCGTCTTGCATCCTTCGGCACGGCTATGGACGAATATATCGTCGAAGTACGTCTGTACAAACGCACACAGCGGTCTGAAGAGTTGCATAACCAAGCGACTGAACGTCATTGGGGCATTAGACAGGCCCTTCGGCATAACGATCCACTCCAAAAGCATGCCGCTTGGAGTGCTCACTGCGGTGAGCGGGGAGTCGCTCTCGCGCATCAGGATCTGGTAGTAAACGTCCACCAGGTCCAGCGCACTGTACAGTACGCAGCCGGCCATGATGTTCTACGACACATCCTTTCGTGGTATTGGTGTCTGGGCCGGCACCGCCGCGTTGTTCAGCTTGTTGTAAACGCGAACCAGACGCCACTTCCCGTTTGAATTCCAATCGCAGAAGATCGTCGTTGAGTACGAGGACTTCGACTCCCGCACTATGCCTGCCTTCGCCTTCGCAGTGTAGAAGGCATCAATGACCTCGCACTGCTCCCGAGCGAGAGGCCGCTGTCTCGTGACACAATAAGTTGTCCCAGGCACGAGGTCAATCTCGTACCATACTCCTCGATCCAGGGAGAGTTGGGTCGGTGAATGCTTCGTGACAACGTCCGCATACTCAATCACCAAAGGGTCCACCGGATCCTTGGGATTCTTAAGAATCATAGAATCCAAGCGCGACTGGCGCTGCTTGCTCAACTCCTCGAGGACGCCCTCGTCCAAAAAAAGGAGGAGTTTTACCTTTCCTGAGTGGTATCTTCCTTGACGAGTACCATCTCGGCAATCTCACCATCCTTGAGGCTGGTCAGGAAATCTTCTGCCGTCATTTCTTCATGGTTCAATATTTCTGACTCCTCTAGCAACGGCTCCAAGTAGATGCCGGATGCCTTGACGGGTAAACCAGTCTCGTCATCGAAGATGTGATAACTCTCTTCCGCCGACCGCGTTGGAGGAGCCCGGGCCCTGGACCCCGAGTCGCTGGGTGCGACTCCTGTCTGAACACGGTACAGACTCGACTTGCGGCGGCGACGGCCCGTCGACGGCGACCGTGACGTGGAAATTCGTTACCCACATCGTGTGGTGTCCTGATATCGACATCTGAGGTACTCAAGACCTCGTGTGGAACTATGTTATAAACACAGAGAGCGACCCGCGTCTTCCTCTTCAGTTAAGGTCTGGGCGGCCGTATGCGGAACTATTTTACCCGCGTGTGGACCTAAGTTACACACTTAGCCGACGCCTGTCTGCGCCACCACCTTCATAGTCTCCTCCTCAAAGCCGTCATATACTTCGACGACTCCCAAGCTTCCGCCGGATGCTTCGGTCCCCTGGCGGCCCCAGTGGGCGCACCGGGGCCAGGCGAGGTGGGAACATGACATATAAATGCTCTGTCGGACGCGACAGGGCGGCTGGCACCAATTGCCTTGCCTCGCTAATCGATTCACGGCTCGTGTTTCTCGAGGCCAGGGTATGCCAGGATCAGTCCGTAAGGATCCATGTCGAGAACAGTAAGCTGTCGAAGTTTTTGAACATAACAGCTAGATCCATCTGGATGTTAGGAACAGTGACCTTGTTCCCGTCGATCAGTCGCACCGGCACTGTCCCATTGTCTTTGGCTTCTCTGAAAGCATCGACAAACTTGCTGCTGTTACGAGCAACCGTCTGGCGGCGTGCGAAATTCCTCGACACCCCAGAATCGATCAATATTCTATTAATATAATCGTATTCCCGTATACCTCCGTGTACTACAAGCAGCCCACCGCTGGCCTTCGACGATTCGAGAGTGCGTAGACTATCACGGGCTAAATCCCAATGGTGCGCGCCACCCGCGTACCGCTCATGAAAAATCAATTCTTCCCCAGTAGGGCGCCCCCGCCCCTACTGGTTCCCGGTAATCCCCTGGCCTCGGGGTTGTGGCTTCTACCAGCGACCCTTGAGAACAGGATTTGGGTCGAACCGCCTGCGGTTTCTCTCCGCGGGGCAGTCCCTCCTTGATGTGGCCCAGCTTGCCACAGCCGAAACAGCGAATGTCTTGCTGTTCGGCGGACCCAAGCTCCATGGGAACTGGTCCAGTGGGGTTCGCCCGATTGGGATTCGACGCCGAATCTCCTGGCCACGCCGACGCCGGCGTACGCGCCTAGCGATGCCAGTATGCTTCTTGAAGGGCCACTTGGATCGCCTCTTCAAGGGTGCTTGACTGCACCCGGAACAGCTGAGTGCGCGCTTGGACCACTCGAAGGCCGTCCATGAACACCGTCACCTTGATGTGTTCTTTGAGTGGGTTATCCACTAGGGATGCCGTAAGCTCCCGCATCTCTTGGATGTACTCGTGCTGCTCGTGCTTTCCTTGTTTGCATGAGAGGAAACGCGACCGCTGGCGATACTCGTAGTTCGTCGGGAGGAACACGGCTCGAAGCTGTTCGCACAGCTGAGCCCAGGATGTAAAGCATCCAGGCGAAGTCGCCTCCCGCGTGTATACCCAACTCTTAGCACGACCGCTCAGGTTGGAGAGTGCGAAAGCAACCCGGAGTTGCTCGGTCGAGATCGGAGCCACGTCCATCGCGAACTCCACTTCTCGTACCCAGAAGTGAAGGTTCTCACCTTCCTCCTCTTCGTACAGCTTCACCTTCAGCCGTAATGGCTTATGGTGTGGCGGCTTTGATTTCGCCGCCGGAGCCTGCAAGTTTCCCCGCACATGCGCGATAAGCCTTTGCTCATAAGTGTCAAACGCGTTGACACATTCAACCTGCTCGGCAGGTGTTGACGCCACCAGGCTCTGCAGGGCCTCCATCCCGAAGATGCCTGCCATCTTCCGAACCGACTCGGGCTGCGAGTCGTTCACGTGGGAAAAGTTGTTCTGGTCTATGATGACAGAACTTCAGAGGTTCAGGTAGTCTACCCGCATTGGTGTGGATTGACTACAAGTGCTACCAAGTGTGACGCAACACCTTGCGCATGAGGAAGCTGGCTTTTGAGACTATACAAACTCTAAGTGAACGACAGTTCACAGGTCCCTTGTCAAAGGGAGCGAAGTAACCGGTTAAAGATAAATTTTAGACTGAATGTATTTATAGGTAAGCTTAAGCTCGAATTATCACAAACTATAAATTCACCTATAGTGAAGCTATGTAATTATCCAATGGTTGGCTCCTAGAGCCCCTGGTACCATGTACAAGTCCTTCCGAAGAGTGACCTGTCAGTCTTCATGTGGCTTGGTTATACCGGCCTGTACCCCGTTACACATATCAAGGATGGCCACAATAAAGCACAAACGTCGTCCCTTATGCTTCTCCTTGACATATTTACCATCTGTTGGGCCGACTAGTGAATCGTTGTGTCTCGGATAATGGTGGCGATATGTAGCTCCCGTCCATATAGACGGCACGACGAGACAAAATCTCACTAGAGATCATCTTCTGCACATTTTGTCCGCCCTAGTCAAATCATTAGATGGTGACAGTCTAAAGATCTTTCCTTTCTGGGTACCACGCTAGAATCCTTCCTGTTTTAGGAACCGCTGCACAGTTCGAAGGGCGGCGTTGGTGCTGTCTGCATTTGACACATCTACTGACAGGTAGCTCTCCTCTGCTAGCAAATGTTCTACACCCTTATACATTGCTGTAATTCGTTGTCTCGTCTCAGACCGACTTCGAATCAATCCACGCACTTTCTCCTGCATTGCTAACGAGTCGGCAGCCGCGACATTTGATCCCCTCGGTTAGCAGGTTGTACAGCCGTAAATACAGTATCATGAGATAAAAATGAGGACCATATTTCACCACATGCCTTGTTGGAGCGGCTAAACAAACGAGCAAATTTGTTGGTAACACTCTCTTTCCGAGGTAAAATTGCATTATCCACGCGTTAGATAGCTTGTAGAACAAGAATATTCTATCTGTCCTCTGCAGTAACAGCCTTGCTACGATGGGCGATTGCTCTAGCGGCATCGTCAGCTTCACGGCACGTCTTCTTTCCCTTTCGCGGTGACGCCATCTGGAATGCAGATTTAACACACTCGACAGCCGGAGTTGAAATTTTGTATTGAAGGTGTTTTATGTTAGTTTTGGTATCCCGATTTTCAAGTAGGAAGTTTGATCCCCTCCTTAAGATGATATATTAATCACAGTCCCATCTATTAGAATATAGAAGGATACAGTCGAAATACGCGTAAATTACTAGCAGGCATTTTCCAGGTCCATCTGCAATCCGGTCAGCACTAGGGCTGCGATTAATACAGAAAAAAAGTTACAGCAAGCGTTTCGAAAGAAAAAACACGTGATTTGGGGCATATCGAGCCTGAACAGTTCCAGCTGTCCTGTAAACACGACTCGACTCGGGTCATTTTTGGTGGCGCTACATCAAAAAGCGTCCTCGATGCTGTCGACCTCTGTGGGAAAATCAAGTCCGCTCCTCCAGAATCACCTGTATTAAGTTACCGGATTAGGTGAAACGCTTCATCGTGGCAATACATACATCTGGCTACTGTGTTAGTAGCGTTACCTCTCAAGTTCGTTCAGGTCACAACCATCCGATCGCCTTCTTTTCGAAGCAGTTGGGACCTCACGAAATCAATTGGCCAACGCACAAGAAAGGCTCTTCGGTATCAAGCTAGTGTTGGCAAAATTGTATCAATACCTGCACGGTTGTGAAGTTGATATCTACAGTGCTTGTACATTATTTTTGCACCACCCGATGGTTTCACCGAAATTGGCTCACGTTTGGCGTTCTTCGCGCAATTCAGCTCAAGTTGCACCACGTTAAGAGCTATATCAATGTGGTTACTGACGCACTCTACTGTCAAAATTTGGATATTGCGACCGATACGGTTTCCTTTCATCAGTGTTCTCCGCGTCACTACGCCCGCAAAGTCGCAACTTGACGAATTGCCGTGAGGTTACGGAGTACCGCAGTCTCAACCAACATTGATTCAACCGCCCTGGCGTCCTAAATGTCGCGGGGAGAACGTTCCTGTTGGCTATTCCATTCGTCCTATTCGGAATACGGTTGAAGCCTATCGGCATGTACCTAGGGAAAATCCCGCGTAATGTCGATGCAGCTGAAAACATTGTTGTGGCCACCAACGATACCCAGCAAACTTATACGCAGAGCTCGCCCGTTTTGTACGATTTGGCTAGCAGAAAATTCGCTGCTGGTTATCACAATTGCCCATTCTATGGCTATCACTTCAAGTACCCCGAACTACCGTTCATCAAGAAAAACAATTTGCCTTTTCACAATTATCAGACGATAGTGCTATGTGAGTTTCTTATATTTGGGACAAAGACCTTCGTACGTCCATCAATTCTTGCTTCCATGACTCCAACGTTGCCGCTAATCCTATGTCCTACCGAACGTACCTTCGCATTTCGCAATGATACAATGTGCCCGCTTTGGACCAAGACGGACGTGACAATGTGCAAAGCTGTGAATTTGCACTCGCTAGAAATACAGCTCAGCTCGCAAGAATGAAAAAAATCTCATTCCGATTCTTGACGAATGCTGGTCTGTAGAATCTATGGGCTTTATCACGGGATTACCTGACTCCAATAGTTAAGATGCAATTATGACCGTTGTCGACAAATTGGCCAAGCGTCCGAAGAATCTTGTGTTAACCAGACAAATGATACACAGAAGACTGCGCATCACTTCTTTGGTTGCGTTATTCGCCATCACAATTTACCATCGATCATAATCAACGATCAAGATTCCAAGTTCGGCTTCAAGTTTTTGTGTTCAGCGGCTAATCTAATGGGAATTCGTCTTGCCCATGCCAACTTCCTATCATGCCAAGTTAATAGATAAATCGAACGTCAGAATCTATTCCTGGAAGACGTTCTACGCTACATGCTATAGTACCGCGCACGAGATTGGTCGGGTCATCTCGGAACGATTAAGTATGCATATCCCCCCCCTCCACACACACACACATACCGATACACATACACAACGTTACGTTGCTAGAGCTCAGGGCGATGCGCCAATGATGTCATTGCAAATGTAACCTGTGTGGTTGTGTTGCTTACGATGTTTGTTTTGCAGCTAACTACTTCTAGAACATCCTGTGCGTCCAGGAACCGAGTTGGTGGTGGTAGGCGTTTGAAGCAGATGGAGGTCATCGGAGCGGTAGAAAGTGCAACACGTGCTTGAAGTCGCCGCCTGAGCCGCGCGATGTAATCTCCCGCGCAGCTAAGAACGCGAGTAAGGTTCGTCGCCCGCTTGATCAAGATTAGGACTCGATCGCGATGGTCCTGTGCTGTAACGCCAAGCTAGGCCCCTCGTCCAAGAAGAGCTTCCTGTGACCTCAACATTTCTGCAGTTCGGCCTAAGGAGAGATGCCCTCGCCTCACGACACCCGAATTTAATAAGGCTTAGCCAGTGGGCAGAAAATATTACAGAGTCAGGTCACTCAAATCAACTCAAGGTTTCTCCAGCTTGGCCTGAAAAGCGATACCTTCGCCTTGCAGCAGAGCAATTACCATAAATCAGTAATAGCTACGGAGATTTGAAAGTATATTTGAACATACTATTACTGGCAGAAAACTCAGTTTTATATGATAGTAAACCATGCCTATAATATATAATATCGAGAAGTATTAGTCAGACAAAAGGGTGTCGAGTCTTAAAAATGGATAAATTATAAATTAATGCACAAAATGGCTTCGATTGCTAAATATGATTAGGAGAGAAACGTTTTGGTAGGGTTTCCAGTACGTCTTCATCTTATTTTAAAGTCTTGTCAGTTTTACGCCGAACCTAGCCTTATTCAAATACTCCCGTCGCCTCCTACATTAACCCAGAGACCCCGACAAAATAAACAACGGGAGATCAAGCTATGGGTCGTTTAAAAGCCCGAACGAAAGTAGGCACAGCATCGTTCGTGGACACATATTCAAATTTGAGCCACGGGAAAACCCTCGGTCTACTGCGACAAGACGGTCCAATACAAGTAAATAATCCAGGCAACAATTTATTCGGTGTAAGTTATTACAGAAACGCAGGGTAACTTATGACAGATACGAAACGGGGGGGGGGGGGTAATATAAGCCTGGTGCAAGGAGGTGGTACAATCTTGTATATCTCAACTTTTCGTTGCCAGCTTCAGCGCTGTAGCGTAAAGCGGTGGAAACGCCAAGCACATCGGCAAAAAAAACTCAATTGGCAACGCTATGAGAAACTACGCCTTACGACGACTTATGCTGCCCGTTTCTATTGATATCAATAGAGTGGACGGAAATTGGAAGGTTACCCGAGTTAACCTTTTCTCAAAAGCACATCAGAGGTGTGGACTTTTGAGAGCAACCACCAGCCGAAGGGAATATCGTCCGCTCCCTCAAACCTAAACCGAGGTGAATGCCATATATTCGCTGACGCCGACGCGATTGAGCACAGTCGTATGAGCCCTTCAAGTAAAACTGCTGGGTACGGGGAGAAAATTGAGAGTTGAGAGTGATGGAGAGCCATCAAGCGTTCGCACCTAACTATGGACAAGCCACATTGACGTACTGAGTGCGTTTACTTAACATATTTGATAAGTGACATACATTTTAATGTAAATTTAAAAAATATTGCTAAATGCTTTAGTTACTTCGCACTTTGAAGTGGAGTAGCACTGGCAAAGGTGTTTCTCTAGCAAATGGTGGATACTACAACATTTAATGAACTTTCCCTTAATTTGCCCCCCCCCCCCAATTTGACGTACTACTCTGCTGGTAGTGTTTTTTACATAATCCTCTAAAACTTTACATGATCGTATTAAATATTAAACTATAAATTAGCTTTTCATAAATCCTGCACTGTTCCAAAAAATAACTTCTTTTTCGTGGGAGCGTATCTTACGATGAGACAAATTATAATGCTATTGAAAATTTAGCCAAGGACGTCGTAAAAGGGGCAAACGGGCGACGGTATCTACGAGAAGGGTAAGTCCACGCCAACCACCAAGCGCCCTAACGAAGCCATGCTTCTCCCTGCTCTAAGGTTCCCAGATCCCCCCACCCCGCGATTGCCAGAGCTGGCGTCCTCGTCATCTCCCCACCGCATCGGCGGCGACCGGACGGTTGTGGCGCTCGCAACTACATTCCCGGCACCACCGCATGTCTAATCGTGGATGCGGGGCTAGTGGGGCTACACCCGCACAGTGGAGCCCGTCCCTTCAGCTGCAAGTGTTCCCCGGAGATCAAGGCCGCTCTCGAGGAGTACCTCGAAGAAAACTGCACCTACACTCTTAATGCAAGGAGGGAATGAGGGGCTTCGTGCGATTCGACATCGGCGTGGGCCTGAGCACGTAGACGATCAGCAACAAGTTGACTGGTAAGCTGTACACCACCAAACAGGTAAGCTGCAATGGTAAATTAACAAAATGTATATTTTAAGAAGTTGATTTATAATAATAAAATAGGCCCGCGGGGGGGGGGGGGGGGGGGGGGGGGGGGGCGGCTTGCAACAGCGTAATTAGCAAGTCTAAGCGAACAAATTTTGTGAAAGAACTGCGAGAACACATTAATGCCATTCAGTAACACTCTAAGTCAAGAATGGCGGTTTCGTTCTCTACAACGCCCCTGCTCACATCCAAATGGAAGCACGCGTCGTAGAACGAGACGACTTAGCACCTCTAAGGCTGGCCCCATACTCTTCAATGCGATGCCCTTTCGAATATAAATGCAGCATTTTGCATCAATTTGTTATAGGCTATTAAACCTAACGTGGACAGGTGCTGCGGGACGTTACAGTGTTCTCAAAGCCAAGATCAAGACTTGTCTTGCCTTTTCATACGAGAGACTGGCTGCGAAGGGCCCTTGTGAGACGGCGCTGCTGCTCGGGTGGAGAATCTGGAGCGTACAGGAAGGCGCCGCATCAGATATAAAGAGCTGCGTCTTGTTAACAGGATGGTATTGCGTTGCATAGCCAGCATGCCAGTACTGTCGCGGAACACATGGAGGGCATGCAGTACGGCACCTAACAGGAGTTTAACTCGAGAGAACCATGGTGGTCTGCTTTTCCGTCATTTTGATTTTCGTTTTTAATGTTACTGTTTCCTAATCAATTTGCTCGCTTTCATATTATAAAAAATCTGCTTTGAAGTAACGTAGCACCATCTCGATCCGGCAAAGATGTAGTCAACGCCTTCAAGCTATAAATTTTAAACATACATCATCAAGCTCATGTATCTGTACAGCGATGGTCGGAGTTTTTTTTCGGTAGAGCCAAATGCCAGGGCACACCCGGAGGTTTTTGAGGGATTAGAGGGCAATGATCAGGGGTGGCGTTCGCGCCCAATTCGAGCGAGGTGTCGCTGAGGACGCTGAACGATGAAACCGACGGTACGGATGACACCGGCGACGACCTTGACGGTGTGTCTGGTGATTCGAACGATGTGGCATCGAACATGGCGTGTACCACGATTGGACCATCGCTGATGGGTGATGAAGACCCACGCACTCTGCCCGGTTCCGGAGGTACCAAGACGACAGTGAAGCTGGCGATAATGCTGTGACGACGTAATGTTCACCTCAGATTGGAAGTGAAGGATCCAATGAAGACACGTATGTTTCTACAAAAAGTCGGTTAACGGGGCGGAATATAAACTCTTTTTTACTATTACGTAAAAAAAAAACTGTTGCCTATAAAGATTTACAAAACGATACTTCATGGCAAGTCCTGGCTTATATATCGGTGTTTGATTTACTAAATTTATGTCGAATCAGCAAGTAATGCTAGCGCTCTGTGACACGAGCGACGCCACTCGGACCGAATTCGCGGGCGGTGACATACTAAAATTTACTATGATATACTCTTCTTGAACTTCAAGTGTGTGTACCCTGGGAGAAGTATCTCTTGGTAAATAGTTACCATCGTAATACCATAAACTAGGAAAGTGGGTGGGTGAATTATCCAATAATTCCAGAAGCAGAGTAAGCTCGCTTGCTGCTTTCTCAGACCCAGACAGAGGAGAAGACAACGCAAAAGAGTCAGCACCGACTTGGTGGCAAAATACATAATTGTGTTTCTTGTTATTTGTTGAGCTTTCTCTTTCTACTTTTGTCACTTTATTCTCACACCTACTTCGCATGTTAGCGTGAAAATCAGTATACCACCACAGTAGCACCACCAACTCGTTTCCACAGTTGCATTTGAATTGCTCAAACGGCTCTGTTGGTGTCAATCACTTCATCGGTCGGTGATTTTCGGCGCAATGGTGAATGGTCCCCGCTTGTGTATACAATCCGGAAACCGGGAAACTGAATAGTATACCATTTGTTGAATAGCACCCTGTCGTTTACTTAGTTTAATTAAGTATACTGTGTACCCATGCTACCGCCCTACAGATTGTACTTACGGGCGATGCCAATGATGATCCCATGGAAATACTCACTCGTAGAAGTCTTTCTACTCTGATCGAAGTACCACGAGCTCCACAAGCACTCGTCCAAAAAGCTAGAAACTTTTACCTTCTTCATGCATCTCTCACTTTTCATCTTGGCCTTGACTTTGCCTCCCACAGGCGGTTTGTACAGGCACCAGTGAGTGGATCCACGTCCTGTTTCGTGTGATTCACCCTCTTGCGCTTGTATCAAATCCCGCGCAAGAATTTGTTGATTTGGAGGGTGTACAAGTATCCCTTGCGACGTCCAGTCTGTATTTGAGTCACGATGACTTGAACTGGTCAGAAATGGTCAAGGTTCTAAAGCCAATTGTTAAATAATTTATCTAAAATATAAAAATAAATAGCATACATGTATCCAGGCCTGGTGTATTTGCGGATCTCGTGAGACAAATTCGGTTTGGCGCGGTCGTTGTACACGACTTTCGCAAACCAATTCTTTGGTGCGATCAACCGGCTTAGCATTAGAATTTAGCAACATAAGAATAGTAACCTACCCGCATATCGCACCGCAGCATTTCTGCGGTGCAGATGTCGCGCCTGTACACACATGTACACATACCATTACTCATTAGTCGTAGGTGCAAGCTCTGTGTGCTGTGCAGCTTCCATGACGTGCGTTTTGCTGGCCAAAAAATAAAGGATGCTCACTAAGCTAGAGAGGGGTGCCGTAGACTTAGCGAAGAACGACTTGTATCGAAGGGTTCTTTCCACACGACACGTAGCCTTGTTGCGCCGCCAGGGTGTACCCGTCCAGCGTACACCTGCGTCGCACGGAGGACAGCTGAGGTAAGTCGCTATAAGCCCGGCACCCATGCGTCACGCGAGGGCTCCGACCTCTATGACGCTTGCGAACATTACACTGTTGAATGTAAATGCATCTGCATCGGTATGAGGTCGTACTCATACGACCTCATACTCGTGGGGTGGGTGGGGGGGAGGGAGGGGGTTACTTGCAAAGAGAAGGAAGTGGAGCGTGAGTATAGCAGTCGTTTGCGAATATGTGATTTGTGTGTGGGTACATTTCTACACATGTACTATACACGACCGGATGGTGTACACATGCGGGGGCCATATACCATTGTGCCTGTTTTTCAAAAATAACTCAAGGTAGAGGCTTCGTGAACGCAACAGTCACCTTACCTTATCAGTACTACGAACCTGAGCTACAGCAACCGTTTTCATAGCGACTCGCTCACGAATTGAATGGTGACGCATCTCAGTGTGCTTCGTGCGACATTGAAACGCAGGATTAGTCGCGTGTTTCTTGGTACTTTCGTTGTCGATGAAGCCATCCGTGGGTGCCATTTGCTGTTCTCTCAGCTCCTTTAACCTTTGGCGAAGATGCACTACTTCTCGTACGTTTAGGCTTAAAAAGCCATACACGTGGCCTCCGCTGTGAGTAGTGGCAATTTTTCGGTCCACGATATTGTACTACCACCAAATAGACCCGCAACAGACTTCCTATCGTCCGTTCGATTTGCGAAGTCTGCGTCAGCAAATGCCTCCATGTGTCGGTCCAGTTTCTGCACCATCCAGTTCAATGTACCGAGATCCCAATCCAATGACTTGCGTAGGTATCTCAGTCCTCGCTTGGCTGCTCACCAATATAGTATCCCCGGGTTCTCCAGAACTGGCTGTATTCACGAACTAACGTATTCTTCCGATTTAAGTAACTGAATACCCCCCCCGAGTATAATACCATTGTGCAAGGTACAATTTTAGTTAAAGTACCCTCCAAATATAATACCCATTTTGAACCACCAATTTAGACACTGTGGTGCCCAACGAGCTTGTGTACAGCGCCGCAGTCGGCTCTCACTTTGACATTTCCTCAGCCAACCACAAGCCAAGTCAAATCCCACTATTGCAGCAATATGTCCGGCCAGCGCCTCTCCAAGAGCGTTAACGAGAAGAGAAAAGTCCTTGACTGGATTGAACGCCACGCTGACGGCGTTCCCTCCCGCGCCTTCCTGTATTTTGTTGTTGAAAGGAGTTGCAAGATCTCAGCCGCCCAGGTTCGCTACTGGTACAAGCATCGCAATGCCATCAGGCAAGCTTCCAACGTCCAGCTGCGGCTGCGGGGTGCTGGTACTCCTCCCTACCTCGGTGAGACCGATGATGTGCTATTTGACCCGATCGTGTTTATGCGGTCCGAGCATCGCAAGGTGTCGCGACAGTGGATCCAGGCTTCTGTGGTCCACCATGTGCGCACTAAGACGAACGACGACACCTTCGCCGCCTCGGAACGATGGTTGGGCGCGTTTATGCGGCGCTATGGACTATTGCTTAGACGAACAACCAATTTGACCACTCTCACCGACGACGAACTCGTTCGTCATACAGTCAGCTTCATGATCTATCTTCACAACCTCACACCACGCGTAGATCTATCACACACCATACACATGGACGAAACGGCTGCTTATTTTGAGGATCCAGGTCGTGAAACGGTGGACTTGGTGGGGACACAACACGTGCTGCTGCGCTCGACAGGTTTTGCATCTATGAGAGTGACTGTAGTGCTCGCGGTGACAGTGAATGGCACCAAATTGCCACCACTTGTAATTCAGAAGAACGGCTCTACCGGTACTCTCGATATTAGCAGTTCGGAGTTGACAAAAAAAGTATGATGGAGTTTAGGTAGTTACCCAGAAGCGAGCTTGGGTTGACAGCACGCTTCTCCAACGGTGGCATGATATAGTGTTTCCTGTTTTGGTGGACCATCTGCCTGGTAAGGCTCGTTTGCTTAAGTGTCCGATGTGCATATTATCCCAATTTTATGCCAAATAGAGTCGCATGTTGAAAACAAAAACGTTGACCGTGTAGTCAGATGCACGTTGTACCCTAGTTACTATTACATATAGGCAAAAGGGTGACCAAGTCTTAGTTACCGTCAACACTAAGAGCATCTGCACCGGTAGTGATAAGGAAGGGAAATAACTAGCCCTTTTCACTAGTGGTATTTTGTGAACACTATCGGCGTACTGGTAGGGGTTAAATTAGTCGTGAACTAACACGCTACGTCCTACGAGTACGCCAAAGTAAATACGCCCTCTAAATTTCACTAGCCGAGTCAAACAGACGTCCAGTAGGAAATAGACTTTTATCGTCGCGGAAACAACCGAAGCCGTCGTTTCGCCTCAAAGGTAGCGTCCCCGCCATCTTTCAGCCGCCCCACATCGTCTCTCACGCACACGTGCCCCCCCCCCCCCCACACACACACACACACTATCTACAAGTTCCTGCCACCTTCGACGTGATATAATTGACCGTTACCAGCGCGTATATCAAGAACACTTCCTACATACTACATACTACATAGCACAAAGAACTAATAATTTCTACTGTGCTGTGGTGGCGTAGTGGTGCTCTGGATTAAGATATCATGTCGAATGCAATGGGTTGGACTGAAAGCGGAAGACGTTTGGCTGTGCGCTGCGTTCACTAGTATCTCCGAAGACGGGTCGATAGGCACCGACCAAGACATCTCCAACATGTGCCAGCGTGTGGGGTTTACTGCCAGACTTCCTCTCCAGGATCTACCAAGCGTAATGCTGAAAGCACTGCAGAGCCCATGGCCGTGCTTAATAAGGACAGATGTGGCTATATTCGCATTGCAATGCGGTGTGGTACGTATTGCTGTCAATAGTTCGTAGCCATTCGTGGTTTCTGATCGTTTGATTGGTGTTATTGGATTTTTATATTGTTATTCAGGTTGCAGAACAGCATAGCGGGTGGACAGCCGACGACTGTGTAAGAGCGGCAAGTGGCCGCTTCGCATCTAAGCGCGAGCAGCAGAATGCCAATGCTTTGGAGGTGTTTAACAAGAGTGGGGAGCGTAAGATAAAGCCACGCCCAAAACCAGAGCTGTTCAGATTTATGTACTGCTATACTGTTCTACGTACAAGCGTGCGCTTCATGCGCACGGTACCAACACCTCGAAAGCGACCTACAAATATTTTCGCGTCCCGTGGTGGAAATGCACCCAGTATGTAGCAGATTGAATATTTTTATATTTGAATGGAGAATACAATGTGTATCTGATATGCTGTGCTGGTCTGCTTTAGGATCTGTCGAAGCGGACTTTCGCTCGAATGAACAGCTAGATTACGACTTAGTCGAATATTTAGAAGATGATTCCACAGATGACTCACCCAGTACTCAGGATCAAAGGCTCAAGAGACTGAAAGGAAAAAAATGTGACAAATGCTGAGAATGCAGCAGCAGCTATCGACAGATCAATGGCGCAATCGCAGAGGAAGCTAGCAAAGGCGACTGCAGAGCAAGTGGAAATTCTGAAGGACCAGCTGACTTTGGCGACAAAAAATTATGGAAGATTAATCCGAGATGGCGATTATGACTGCGTCAACGTCTCAGCTGACAGCGTACGGCTCTGAGTACTGCACCTCCGCCAGAAACGAAAGCTGGGAGAGCGTAAAAAGCAGATCGATCTTGAGGATCGTTGAGGTAGCCTAGCCGGTACTTAGAAATGAAAGCCGCAAGAGTTCTAAAACGCAGGTCGAGCTTGAGGATCGCAAGATAGTCTAGCTGGTACTTCGCCCAACATGTTCAGTCAAATTTTTCTTGAGCTGAAAGTGTGTTGCTGAATTCATAACAGACCTGTACCGTTCAGTAAAACTTTCGGGCAGATCTTCGTTTGCTGATATGCGCTTAAATTCAAATCTATGGAGTCCATAGCGGCCCGGCACAGCACTAAAGCCATATATCGAACTGGTTTGTCGAATACACTGGCTGGCCTCGTTTTCAATGATCACATTGTGCAAAGCGATGCAGCATTTTAGAATATCATTCACTTCATCCAGATGCCATTGTTTTGCAGGTCGAGCAACTATGGCGAATCGTGCCTGAAGAACTACGCTATCTCAATGCCTTTTCACGAAGGGTTCCTGTACTCTAGCGAATTCGTTGCTTGCTGTTTATAGGTGCGGTTATTGTTTTGACAAAGCACTGCCAATCTGGTATATACCGTCCGCTAACCAGTACAGCACTTGATATGTTGCCCTATTTACAGTGTACTCATATCGAAGAGCAGCCGAATCCACATAAGTGGAGAAACATCCAAGACGTTGAGATCATTTAGTGAGCCCGGCATTCCGACAAAGGCATTCCGAATACGCAAATCTGATGTAGCGATGGCTTCGAGTACTACAGCTGCTGTTTTTGAAGCACCTTAAAAAGCGCCCTTCCAAGCACTGGGACTTCCATTTCATACAATCTATTGAGCCGATCATACCCGGGAAACCTCGGTTGGCAGTAATTTCTAGTATTTCGCGAAGGTCATCTTCAGTCGGCAGTCGTAAAAACTGCTTCACATAGACTGATAAAACAGGTTGAACAAAACGTTTAAGGCCTTCTTTACTGTAGTCTCAGCTATTCCAAACACTGCATCCAACGAATCAGCAGAACAACCATACGAAAGCACTCGCAGCGCAGCAGCGACCTGATAACGGGGTGAATACCTAATTTTCCAGTCGCGTCTGCGCGCCAAGCAAAATAGGCGTCAATTTGACCAACATCTTCCACAATCTTAAGAAACAGGGACCTATTCATACGGAAGCGTCTCCGAAATTGCTCGTCCGTGTATAGCGGTCGCTCACTAAGGTAAAACTTGAAGAAGCGTGCATACTCGGCTTCGAAGTCGCGTTCTAAGTTGGCTTTACGTCGTCTGCGCCGCTCGCGCTGTCACCTTAGTGGGCTAGTGCGTTGACGTCTTCTTCGACGCAGAGACCATTGCAGGCTGGCTACTGTAGATGCAGAGGGATGACAGAAGTGCATTTCGGAACTGAAAATGGACTGGGATAGCGACTCTTACACGCAGCTATTATATATTTACCTGCAGGGGCGTGCCTATAACTATCACTACACCGGTATTCGAAGCTGGTGTAGTACACTGGATGTGACTCTTTTATTCGAAGCTAAGCGTGTCCTAAGCTAATTACTTCGGCTAATCACTTTTTGTCTTTGTACTACCGGAACAGACGCTCTATGTGTATGCTCTTTGGGTCTACGCCAACTAGCGTCGATAGCAAATAGATATGCATGGACACTTCAGCAAACGCGTTAGACGCTCAGCGCTCACACCGCATTAGTATTCATACCGCTAGGACAGCACGCGGCGGGCTGAAGTGACCATCCCATACAGATTCGATCAACGCTTTGAGTGGCTTATAGATCTACCCAAGTGCCTCATCGGTATACGGCGAGCACGCTGTTTAATCGGTGCGTGCCCCTGAATACCGATGTCGCACGTCACGCCGTAATCTGGTAGTGGCAAAGCATTGCCACTTGAAATTATAATCTTCTCATGGATCTTCAGCACTTCCACCAAACCGGCTTGACGTTGCGGCGACAATTCGGGGTTCTGGACGTTTTTAGCAGCGTAATCGAGCTCGTTGACTGCCGCTTCTGAGGGATCCGACAAGAAGGCCAATTCTTGAGCATAGTCCCTGAACTCGATATCAGCTGCTTTATGTTCGTACAAATTCTTATCATCATGTTTCGCGGTGTCCGTACCCTGGGTCGTAAGTACTCGCATGCCTGATACGTACGTGTTCTCGAGGATGGTTGTCGCCGAATTTTCGGTACAGCCTGCAGCAATTCCAGCCGTCCGTGTTGACTCAGACATTTATCTCACCTGCGGGGCACTGACTGCACGATCTTCCGCCGAGACATCGCCATTACTTTGACTACCGAATTGATCACTGTCCACAACATGATCATCATCTGTCAATGTCACCCTAGATGAGTCATCGGTAGTCCAAACACACGTAACCAGCTTCCTTCGGCAAGTACCCAATTGGCACCCACGTTACAACATGGAGGTATGGTCCAACGATGGCGACCTTGTGCGAAATATTCGTCAGCCGTACTCAAGTCGGATTGCCCCTCCGATACTTTGTTATCGATGGTACGAGCTTTTTCACACATACAACGTGAGTTGACGGCGAAGGTCGGCGGCGTTGGAGCGAAAACCCGTAGCATTCGCGTGGTCCAATTCGTGGTTCCACCTGGTATGGGCTTGCCCGCATTCTCGCCAATCATATTTTGCGTCTTGATCAACTTGATCATCACTTCGTCTGGGAGTTTTACTGCCGCGTTGAACACGTCAAGTCGCACCTCTACTGGAGTCATGAAGTCGGTGCCGAGCACCACCACGACTCCAGCGTTGTGGCCCATAATCCACACGTTAAACAGGTAGACTCGCTCCCACCCGAGAGTAATTTCAACCGAGGCACGTCAATTCGTCGTTGTCTTTCCTTTGCGTAATGCATTGTACTCCAATTTGCGTACCGCTCTGATATCGCGCTGATGTTAGCTCCTGTATCCAGCAATATCCGTGCTCTTGAGTCGTAGATCTCGCCGTAGATCACCAAATCCATTCGAATCCTCCTGTCTCATTTCTGCTTCGACCCCCCACCCCCACCTATACTTTTTATCGGGAATAGCCAAATTTACTTGCCAAAACTTCGGCTCGGCTCCTCTTGGACTGCACTCGTCACCCAGTCTTCGGTAGTATCTTCGGTCGCCTCACTGCTTGTTGCTTCACACATTTTACCTCACCACGGTTTTCACCTCTCTTATGTTCAAAGTCCGTCGTGTTCATAAAGTCTCCTGGCTCAGTTTCTTCGCATTTCCTCTCCCACGAACGCATAGATACACTCTACCTCTGTCGTGGGTTCGCCTAGCTGTGACTGCACAATTGGGACCAACCCAGCTTCCGTTGGCGGCAGTCTAGCTGAAATGGCCGTTGAAAAGTAGCGTCTGGATCTCCTTGGAAAGATCCTTCTTGTCTACTTTGGTACAAACGCAGTTTGTGAGGCTATGAAGCACTTCGCACTTCGCATCATCGTGAACCTGGTTGCACAGCTCGCACCGTCAGCGACAGAAATGGGCGGAGTGTGACATTCTACCACATGCTGCGCGCGGACCGTACTGCTGTCGGCCGTCGCGCTCATTTTCGACTTTGGTAGTGATCGTCACTCGTAGCCGGCTTCGGGTATCGCTCTTCTCGTCCACTTCCACGATCGCCGTTGTCACCCCTGGGAGCTCGCTTCTCACTTCAGCCGTATGAGGCGTTAGCCGCCGTACGCCTATCGGTGTCATTTGCAGCCGCGAGGTATCGGTCGCCTTCGTCAGAAGATTAGCGGTCCCTCCGATCGTCGCTGCAGTTCACCCCCCCCCCCCCCGATTCGTATCCACACTTTCACTGCAGCTGTCACCATAGTGTTGCTAGTGGGTACTCAACCGACTTCTGGAGTGCCTGTCGTCGTCAGCTGTGTTTGCCAACGTCACACGCGGCATGATACGCGAGTCGTCGCGTCGACGTCCATAATCTCGGTCGGGTCGGTCTCGACGTCCGTAGTCATCGCGTGAGTTAATGTAGCGACGTTCATTACGGCGGCGTGAGTGGTCTCGGCTTCGCGAGCTCGACTGAGCGGGCCCATGTGAAGCGGTGCGCTCTTCAATCTTCATGATGCTCATCGTCATCCTTTTTAATTAGTGGACGCCTGACACCCGGATATGGCGCAGACGTTTCTTGAGTCCTCCGTCTCCACACGGTTCTAAGAACCGCTTGCCATGGTCGCGAGCCTTGCAGCTGTGTCCTTCAAATGTGATTCCACTGTTTCGTGCGTCGCCGTTGAGGAGGTTCAAGTAATCGCAGACATTCTCCTTGTCGCTGCGCTTCGCTGAGTAGTACCGCGCCTCGGCCGATTAATTATACTGAGAGCAGTAGTTCTTGATGGAGGCTTCGCTCAAGAGGCTCCACACCTTCTGGGCCTTCATCGGGGGTTGTCAGAACCAATGCATCGCGCCGTCTCTGACGATATGGCTGATCCGTTGGCTTCAGAAATAACACGGTGCCTTTAGCCGCTCGGTCCAGCGTGGGTGACGCCACCTGACGCGAGAGACATGTCTCAGGTCACTCCACACTGATTGCCAGACAGGCCTTGGTGCGAACAACTGGACCCAGTCGCTCGTCATCATTTCATCATAGCAACGGCCGAAGACTTTTCTTACCGCTGGAGTATCACCGTTGACAGGCGGTCTTTTGCCCGTCGTTTGCTCAATTACTTGAGCCATCTTCACCGGAGACGATGGGTTTCGGCATCTTCACTGCAGTCATCATTGGCCGGCTCTGGGTCTGCTACTTGGTTCAGTTCATCTGCAAGATTTGGGGACTGCGAACGCGTTCCTCCACTGTGTCCTGCCGACAAAATCGCGCCTTCAGGGGTATCCGGCGTCGCGCCCATGGGATATTCAACCTTCTTCCAGGTCATGACCGTAAACGATGTTCCTGTCTTCGTCTATGGTGTCGATTCCGTCCACAAAAACGACGGAACGCTCGTCAATCGCGTCTAGGCGCGGGATAATCAGGTCCACGTTCAAATCCTCGCCTCGCGACCCGCCAGCCTACGTTTGTGTTGCTGACACCGCTGAATCGTTTGCATACTTGGCTTCTTTTTCTTCTTCTTCTTGTTTGCTCCGAAAGGATAGCGAGCCTGTAGTAGCACGATGTACAGAAGGTCACCACCAATTCCGGGTCGCGGCACCAGTTGTCGTGTAGGAACACGTCAGATATGTAATAGCGCACTTCCATACCAACAACACCTACTAAGTTCCGATAACTCGGTAGGCTTTATTGTGGGTAAGGAACCTGAAATCCCAGGAACTACCCTACCAGGTTGAGTTTCCTCTGTGTTCCGTGGGCCCTGCTGGCAAGCCACCGATGACTCAACACTCCTAGCCTCGAGCAAAGACTAGCGTGTTCTTCCTCCATCTTAAAATTACCCCGCAGTCCATGTAGATATGGTACCGGACGCGTTTCAGACCTGATACGGGGTGCCGGAGCTATACTCTGATCGGTAAGTAATATTTGGATAGCGTACAAGCTTATCCAGCACACAGCGATAATTCGCTTTCAAATCACGGTCAATCTACTCTCTGGCTTTTGGTCCTACCGGGATGAACAGTAAGCTACCGCGATCACCAACAGTCATACCCAGTCTACCGGAGCTATCCTCTCACTGCCGCATACCCACCGATAGTCGGACGTGCCCTTGTTTGGTTGAGAGTAAGTGCTGTTCTGTTTGTTCAGGCTCTTCATGAAATATCTACTCCTACGATCTACTTATACAAATATCTAATCAAAATATGTCCGCTATGGGTCTCGAGCGTCCAGCGACGGCTCGAAAGGCATCGGATCTCGTACCCTAGCAACTTGTTTGCCTGAAGGTCGTTGCATCTTGCTCACCCGAAGATCTTGTCTTTTGCGTCCTTCCCGAGCAACACTGTGTCGCCCACAAACTGATTGATCCCGTGTCGAAACCGTCACTGCCAGTGACTCACTGGCGACTTGAAGTCCGGTTGAATCCGGAAGAATTCCGGCACCGCGGTCTTATCCCCCATGTCGCGCGCCTGACATGTCTCAGCTTCTGTCCCGTGACTCCCGGATGGATTGCCACGTCGCGACGTCATCAAGTCGGGTTCCGGCCAATCGCCATGAGTTGTCGGCACAACCGTACTGAGTCCTAACAATTCCTGGCGAATCTCGTTCCAACGGTGACATCTCCTTTGACAGGGGTGGATACGATACGCCAGTTGCCACTCAGTGCTTGTGTGTGTCCAACACTTTTCTGTATTGTTCTGTAAAGCCTGCGGAACAGTATGACTCGGATCAAGATGTTGATACCTAAACCGGTGTCTAGTGTAGCTATAACTAGCCGTGTAAGCCAGCTACTTTAATTTCTAGGTGGATGCCATACTAGCGGGTGCACTCTTTCCGCCACGTGCAGTACAGGTCGTATTGTCTTAGTATGTTAACAAGCGAAAGAAGAAGGGACTTGGGCATGTGGAAGCGACGCCGAGACACCTTTTCAGTTTATGCATAAATACTGCTTGTAGAATCGATTATATGCAAGAATATGATATTTGTCGAGGTTGGCACTCGTACCAGGATGTTATCCACTATGCCGTTGCTCTCTTGATCGTCTCCGGCGCAGATAGCGGTTGGAGATAAGTAAAAAGAAGCAGTCGTTTTAATTGAGTTCTTCTTGCGTTGTGAATAGCTATATTCGGTAATGAAGATCATTTTGCACTAGAAATACACCACTGGGAATAAACCAGGAATGGTACGCAGGTACAGTTTTACTGGGGGGTTATACAGAATGGCCGTATTCAGTTTTCACTATCCGTTTTGTATTTCGCACTAGCGTTGGAGATGCTCTTATGGTCACGTTTAGTGGTTACGTTGCCTATTTACACATTAGTAGCTCATTTTGAAGACACGAAAATGTACAAAAAGCACATGTTGTCATCCCGTCCCTGCCGTCTCAAAGTGTGATCCCATGAGATGTGGTAAAGAGTGGTAGCGATGGCTTGTTACGCAAATTGATGGTCACGGTCAAGCTTCTAAATCACGTCGTCGGCTGTGGAGCGTATTGTACTCGCTGAGTGCAAGCTTGGGTCTGGGGTGTGGCTATGCCATCTAAGATCATAATCGAAATCAAATGTGTTTCTCTACGTGCGATTGGTGTTGATACTGTGTATGGGACAGCGGTGGCCGCCTGTTCTTGTCTCTCTCGCAACAAGTCGCTGCGTCCGTGTGTATGTGTTTTCTAGATAAGTACGATATATGAAAGGAAGTCACCTACTAATTCTAGCGCACCTAGTGCTCTTCTTGCTTCTGCATAATTTTGTTAACTTAGTTCCCTCGCTCGCTCATTATTTGGAGCAACTTTTACATGAATCCCTCTCCCCACTCTCACCAAATTACCCTAATGCATAACTTGTGATATCTGTACAAATTACCGACGACAATGATGAGACTGATTATTGACGCATCTTATCACCACAATGAAGTGTTAGAGGAAAACGGCCCCTTTTTCTTATCGTAGACCACTCGCACAATCCATACATTGGCTCGCTACGACTGCCCAAATTCAGTCATCTGCAAATTTCACTTCATCTACTCACATCGACTACAAGCTTCGTTCGCATCGACTCTCGGTTCTTATTTTATCTAGAATCGCCTTTGACTCCAGTCTGGACCAACACCTCGCTTGTAGCCGTAATTGAAAACCAGCTCCTCGCCAACTGCGATATCGCGCAATGTCCATATTGTGATGTGGTGCACACCACGTACACTCACCACCTTCGCCGCACAATTGGGACTATCGTCTTCGTGATTAATGAGCTTGCTCTTGTTGCCGCTGCGAAGCGCGTCCAGCACGGCATCAGCATTCAAATCAAACAAATCCATTTCCATCTTGTCGTATATCAAACCTCGCCGCTCAGCCTCGTCCTGTGACAGTACAGCACCGGTGTACTCGTACACAAATTCTTTTTCTGATATGACCTCTCGCGCGAACATTCCGTAGCCGTGAATGGACGAGAACCCATGCCAAGTCGTTTGTGCCCGCTTCGGATCAAGTTTACATTACCTCGTTACCACACATCGAGATCGCACACCTGCCAGATGCGATCTTATGTGTTGGCACCAACACAGCCACCTCACTAGCTCCACATGAAACACAACAGTCCGGGTCGCACTCGCGCAGCGCTGCGAAACACGGGCAATTGGTAGTACGACACTCACCTGGTGAACACAAGCAACCTTCAAACCTGCCAAGCAGACAATATATAATGCGATTAAAAGCTCATCCCTCATTTCAACGCACCTATTCGGACAGTCACGAGAGCAGGCGCATGCCACCTTGCACATGTGATCACGCTTCATGCATGAACAGGCAGTTGAGTCGCACATGCCCTCGTGCATGCACGGCTGGTATTCATGGTTCTCTGTGCCCCGATCCTGGAGGCGTTCGTTGCGCGTCCGCTGAAGCAGCTCGTTGTTGCTTCCTCCTGACCTTCGCCCCTGGTTCCTGTTGCGCACTCGAAGACCAGATCCTGGCCTGCTCCTTCTCCTTTTTTATCAACTCGTACACTTCAGTGCAAGAGGTCGAGCCTACGATGGTCGACAATAAGCACGAGTTGTCACCCATTGTCTCCCTGAGTTTCGAATTACAACCACCTCTGCTGCTGACACTTTTGTTTGCTGACCAACATTCACAGGATCATGATTCTTCAAACATAGCTTACCACACGTATTGCCCGCAGTGAGAAACGAGTGCATTTTCGCTGCCACCAGCGAGACGTGCGACGTATCGACATATTCAGAAGGGTCAGTAGCTGACTCAGCCATCGCCTTGCGCTGGCGGTGACGTTTCCGAGGCATATCAATAGTATTCTCTACGCCGTTCTGCTGTATCTTGCTAAGATTTGGCGCAACTGTCTCGTAACCTGAGCTGTCACGATCAATAGCTGTAGTATTGAAGCGTTTTGCCACCCCGGCGACCTCGTTGCCATGACAACTCACGTCTTCATCCGATGGCATTCGAACTCGAGGATACATCGGATCCACTCGCCTGGGTGGTCGCCACCGGGCTCGTGGCAAGCGTACCTGTAGCACATCCGACAGAACGCGCCGTTTTACACGTCCACCAACTCGTTATACGAACCCGTCGCGCGCAAACCCAACGACCTGCCCGTCGTTGCGTCATCCACGAGACTATCTACAATACTCGACTCAAAGTTACAGATTGGCGGCCGTAAGCGGCTACTCACGGCTTTCGTACGGCTGGCTTTTGATAACGACGCCTGCCCCATCAAATTGACAATGGCTGCAGCGTCTGAATCAAACGCATGCTCTCCATCACGGCGCAGCAGTTCCATCTTATCCATCCTGGCGCTTGCTTGTTGCCTCGAGTCATACAGTTTCTTCAACTCGCTGTACGCTGTGTACGCCTTTGAGAAACCGAGCTCGGTATTCAAAGCATGGAATACTTGCTCCGAGTCCCCGAGACGACCAACTACCAGCCGCAGCACGAACTCCACCACCTCTTCGTCTTCCACACTGCCTATGTGCAGCCCGCACTTCTTCGCCAACTCACCGTCACTTCCATTAGGCCTTGTGCTGGCAGTGTAGCGTAGGATCGGATTGTCCTCAACGCGGTAGTTGGCACGCAACCCAATGCTCGTTGTGTACTTCCGCAGAGGTTGAGTCTTTTTGATGAGGTTGATCTGGATCAGCGACGACACAGTTTTCTCTCTTACGAAGCTGTCGCCACGACCAACTTGAAACGAGACGTTTCCTGCACTCAGGCTACACGAGTGCTGCACAGCTTTATGCTGCCTCGCAGCGTGCCTCTCCGCTGCCGAACGGGGAAGCTGGCGGGATGTCATCTTTACATATTGTTAACAAACAGTAGCATTAGCCAGCTAAAACAAGCCAGATATACCTATACATTTCAGACCGTGTGGGATTTTCTTGTGTATCTTCAATGCTGCTTGATATGCAGCAATCTTCCGACGAGCCTCTGTCAGGATAGCTTGCACCTTCCTTCGATGACAGCGGCGAATAATAGGGAGGTGTGCTGTTACCAGGGAGCTCACAGCGCGAGTGACATTACTCTGCGACTTTGCCATCTCACTCGGAAACACCGATGCAATACACTGGGAAGGTTTACCGAAACTTGCACGGATCATGCAGTAGCTTGCCAGCGTTCCTGTTTCGTCTACGTGTACGCAGTTAATGGCAACAACACATATAGATTAGCGAACCACACCAACCGATTGAAGGCGTTCGGTACCCAAGCCCGCGGTGGCTGCCAGTGTGCCGGTCCTTTCGGTGCGCGTCTCCTTGGACTCAGCCGGGAACATATCACTGCTCTGGGCTACGCTGTTGTCGCCAAGGACGAGGTACTGAAGCCGGGTGTCGCCCGCATGAGCTTCCCGTACTTCGCCGACGAAGAGCCTTCGTACAGTAATCGTCATTCTGGGGCTCTTTGCAATTGTGACTTCAAAGCGAGCATGCGGACACTCTCGTACGTTGACGCCAACGGGTTCAAGGGGGGGGGGCGATTTAAGGCATCGCGATCTTCATGGGTTCTTCCAGAAATTCTACTTCGAAGTCGAATGCACAATTTATGAAAAACTGTCGCCTAAATAGTCCTCATCAGAAACTGTATTTGTCGCATTTCTGTACTCGAATTGATCACAGATTTTTTTTAGATCATTCGAAAACCTTCGAGACCCTTTTATCAGCCAGTTGAAGAGGAAGATCGCAAGACACCACCTACTTCAGGGCACCGATATCACGTCATTTCCGATTTTGCCAGCTACTACTCACAGCAAGCAAACAAGCAAGCGACCAAGGCTAGGCTAACCAAGCCGACCACAACTTCACCACATTACCAAACCGTTTTGTACCAAAGACTACCAGCCATGTTCAGCACATGGGATCTCGTCCGACCGCGCTTCTGGTACCCGATGTCGTCCCTGGAGCAGTCTATGATGGAACTCGAACACATGAGTGATCTCATGAGCTGCTCGCGCTTCCCGTTTGACATGGGCAGCGAGATGCTGGCGGCGCCCAGCAACCTGGACGACGACGACTTCTTTCGGGACCTGCCCGTTTTGGCACGCGAACGGAGACCGGCGACGCAACACCGCGCGGTGGCCGCGCAGCCGACTGAGAAGGAGGCCGAGGCGCACGATTCGACCTCGACCCGTGACAACGACCCGAACAAGCACGCTGCCAAGGCCACCGCTAACACAAAGACTCCGAACCAGAAGGAGAGCGCCGATGCGATGCTGACACAGACAACCCGTACCGCCGCGCATTCTCGTCCTACACGTTCAGCAACTCATCCATCGTGGACGGCAAAGGTCGGCGCGTGACGAGCTCGCGGCGTCGCTACGAAGACTCAACGGGTCGTCTGAAAGCTGTACACGAACGCCAGATTGAGGGAAAGAAGCTGCGTACGACGTGGAACCGCACGGGCCCCGACGACAATGGTCAGCACGAATCTATCTGCTCGAGCGGTACGCCCGACGAGTTCGAGGCACTGTGGCAGCAGACACCGTTCGGAGAGGCACAGAAGAAGACTATCAAGGAGCAGCAGCGTCAACAGCAGTTGGAATCGGGGCACCAGATCAAGACACCAACGATGGAACAGAGGCAGCAGGTGAACACATCCAACTCGAAAACTGAGGAGGAAGCGACGCCGATGGAGCAGTAGGCGAAAGTGACGCTTCCCCAGGCTCTTATTGAGTCACATACGTTGCGTTACTCATTTTCTTGACTTTGCACGTGGGCATTGTCTTCATTTTTTACAACAGTATTTTTTTTTACTAAATCGCAAATATATTTTCATTTGCAAGTGTCAGCCGACCACCTTTTGAAGTATGTCTGTCATTCGAGTATCCTTAGTTTTAAATGACTCAAACGAATGTGTAAAGTTTGCGTCAAATGTATTGCGGTATCGTATCTTTTTTAAGATAGTTAAAACTATTCAAAGCATCAAGTCAACAGCAACTGTAATGAGGTGGTGCCCAACTTCGTGACGGATACTTCGAAGTACTACTGTAGTACAAATTTTTGCTTCCGCCACAGCATAAATACCGAGTTGGCAATTCATCACGACATGATTTGCTAGTATTGAAACTATTTAACCTACGCTAAACACTGACTCGTACAATAATTACTCAAATACGAGAGATTCAGCAGGTTCTCCATGCCATTCATTGCGTGCGCGATCGCCTCCATCGAGCTCGCGTACGAAATGCGCATGCCAAATTCGTCGCCGAACTCCGAGCCAGGCACCACAGCGATATGTGACATCTGCAACAGATGCGCGCAGAAGTCATCGACACTCGTGAGAGCCACGCTTTTGTCAGCAGTGAAAGCCATTTTACCCTTGAAGTACGATGACAGATCCAGGAACACGTAGAACGCCGACGTCGGGTACGCGAAGCGCACGTTGGGCATGGCCGTCAGCCGCTTGACGATGTAGCGGCGTTTGGTGTCAAGGTACTTCATCACCTCTGTGATACGGCGCTCGCCCTTCTGCATGCACTCCAACTCGTACTTGAGCGCCTCCACAGCAGCCACCTGGCCTACAGTGTTCGGACACGACGTCAATTGGGCCTGTAGGAGTGTGCATGGGTCAATGTAGTACTTGGGTGCGGCGAGGAAACCCACGCGCAGGCCCGTCATGGCGTGCGCCTTAGAAAATCCGTTCACAAGGAGCGTGCGTTCGTACATGCCCCGCAGTGTGGCGAAGCTCACATGCTTACGCTCCGGCACGCCCTCGTCCTGGTACAGCAGTTGCTCGTAGATCTCATCCGAGACGACCACAATGTGACTGAACTGTGGCTTACGCAACACGGCGGCGATCCGCTCAAGGTGTTCGGGGCTGTGAAGCGTACCAGAAGGATTACTCGGGTTGCACAGGATGATGGCCTTGGCATCCGGGTGCGCCGTCAGTGTCTTCTCCAGCTCCTCTGGTTAATTAGATAGTTATCTTCGAGCGTCGTGCGAAGAGGAATGGGTTCAGCGTACACGAGCTTGACGATCTCCGGGTAGTTGAGCCACTAGGGCGTCGGGATAATAACCTTCTGGCCCGGACGACAGACCGTGTAGAGCGCCTGATACACGGACTGTTGTGCGCCGTTCGACACCAGCACCTCCGTGGCTGGGTCATACTTGAGCCCCTTGGCCTTCTCCAGGTACGCCGAGATAAGATCGCGAAGCTCAACCAGACCTTTCATGTGCGCGTACTTGATGTTGCCTTCAATCATGGCCTTAGCGCCGGCGGCTAGAACGCGCTCGTGAGGGTTGTAATCGGGCTCACCCACGCATAGCGACCACACCTGCTTGCCTTCGGCCTCCATTTGCTTGGTCTGGCCGTGGATCAACACGGTTTTAGCCACCGTCACCTTCTGGAACATCGGGTTTAGTGGGTACTTGTCCGCCATGGTGATGTTGGTACCGGTCTCAACACGGCCAGTTTTGCGCGACAAGTCGGCCGCCGTCACGGCCTCTTCACTCTGTGACGTCGCGTAGGAGCTTAGAATGCGCACGAACGCGCAGATCTCACTGAGCTTGCGCATGGCCGCCGCCAGGTTGGCGTCCGTGAGGTGGCCCTGTACGTCGACGTAGAAGAGGTATTTGTATCTGCGGGTGTCGACAGCCTTCTCAACGTTCTGCTGTGGCGCCTGGCCATCGCATGGACAACTCTCGATCTTGGTCAGGTCGAGGTCGCGTTCCGAAAAGACCGTGAGCGCGCGGGTAAGCATGCCTTTGGCTGTGCTATCCTTGAAGCCGAACACGAGCGATGTCTTGAAGTCCATACCGGCGGTTTTCTCGTCCAGCGCCAGGTCCTCCTTCTTGGACAGTAAAAGGAACCGTGTGTAGGAATCGGAGTTCGCCTCTTGTTCCGGTGTGTTAGCGTTTTGTAAATCATACTCACCCATGATGTGAAGGCCATATTTGAACAGCAAGTCGTAATTGGCGTGGAAGCTATTGGGTGAGGACGACTCGATGGGTAGTACAGCGAAGTCTATCTCGTCGTTCTTGACGGCGGCGCATGCGTCCTCGAGGCGCTTGTAGGCGACAGCCGAGGCCGAATTGTCGACGAAGTGGCGTGCGGCCCGCTCGGCCTCGCCACCCTCGTATGCGATCTTGAGTTCCGCCCCCATGATACGAATTAAACTGGGTGACGCTAAGAATCTTGAAGCGGAAGACGCTTGTTGAGAGCGCAGCCAAATTGAAAGTGAAGGAGGCGGTGGTGGGGGATCGCTGCACGTGTAGTACAGCATACCTGTATTGGACTTATACATTACGCGAAGCGCCCCAGCTGCTGCGTCGCCCCTGAGAGGCCATGAAGAACATGCTGTTGCTGATCACTTGCTCGACCAAGCACAATGTTTGGTCGCAGCTTGACACGGGCGTCCCGGTTATAGCGACCAATCAAAATGATTGGTCGCAGTGGGGTTTTTATGCGGTGCATCCAAGCAGAAAAAACCACTTGGGTTCTTTGAAGTGGAAACTGACGAAAATTAATAATATTAATTTTGGTCATTTTTAATTTAAAATAGCAGAAATTGTTCTAGCTTAGTTAAATTATCTAATACCTGATTTGTTGTCACCATCTCTAGGTACGTAGTGAACAGCGTGTTCACTACGTAGCTGACTACGACGGTATCTGTTAAAATGAGTGTAGCAATATCAGGCACGATGGCGGAAAAGGTCAATTTTAAAGGTTCCGTTGTGAACACCTGGAGATGGAGATTTGCGGCAATCTCCATCTCTACGTTGTTCGCGGTGTCTCCATCTCCAGCTACCTTTTTATCCAATTAGCATGATCCAGTTATGCTATTTAAACCAATTAAATGCTGTATCACCGACCAAATTCTAAATGCAAGCATTCTTGCCTTAGTTCAAGCCTTTGCATGATTCCCAGTCACAAAGCTATGCTCCTACTTCCGTAGTGATCGAGCACTTCTCGTCTTTGCTGCTGAATTCCGACTTCAACGCAATTTTAGGAATATAACAATTATCTGTGTTATCCAATTCACAAAATAAAGTCAGATTGAAATCGGCAAACATCTTTTTGCACAAGGACGGGACGATTTCTAGATAGCGCTCCCTTCTCCACCCAAAAGAGGTAGAGAAGAAATCCTGATTTTATCTCGAGTTGTGTTGTTGTTGGCATTAGATTTTAACCAATGGCTTTCTGATTTTATCCTATACGATTTGAAGATCTCCATCTCCACGTGTGTAGTGAACACGCTCTAAGGTAATACATGTATCCAAAAACGTTTACTCCTACTTTATGATAAAGTGGGTAGGAGTAAGGCCCTTATGCCTGTGATTAACAACTGGAAGCTCGGGACTACTTCAAGCAATTAGCCTTATGCCTGTGATTCACAACTGGAAGCTCGGGACTACTTCAAGCTTATAGTGCTACTTTCGCGCTTTATCTTTAAATAAATTTGCCATGCTAGTCAAGGTAAATCCAAAAGCTCACCTTCCAGTCGAGATATTCGTGGTGAATCACGCAGTCCTAGTGCGCACGTATCTACTCGTTTGTCATCGAATAGGCGTCAACCCAATTTCATTCCAACAATCAAATATATTTTTTCACGGCGCGCTCAGCATCCTATTCAAACGTAAGCGCTTTCAGTGACTGCTCCAATCCGTCTAGGGCGTGCTCAATCGTCTCCATCGAGGAAGCGTACGAGATGCGCAGCCCGTTCTTCACGCCGAACGCCGAACCGGGGACCAGAGCCACGTGGTAGTGGCGTAACAAGTATTCACAGAAATCATCCGCGCCCTTTACCACCTCGCTCTTGTCCGCCGTCATGCCCTGCTTGCCCTCGAAGTACGACGCCAGGTCCAGGAAGACGTAGAACGCCGACGTAGGGTACGCGAATTCCAACTGCGGGATCGCCTGCAGACGTTTCACAATGTACTTCCGCTTCTCGTCCATGATCGCCAGCGTCTCCGTCATACGCTCCTTGTTCTGCGACACACACTCCATCTCGAATTTCATCGCCTCCACGGCGGCAGCCTGGCCCACCGAGCTCGCGCACGACGTCAACTGGCCTTGCAGCTTCGTGCACACCTGGACAAAGTACTTGGGCGCAGCCAGGTATCCGATACGCAGACCCGGCATCGCGTGCGACTTCGAGAACCCATTCACCGTCAGCGTGCGCTCGTACATGCCCGGCAGCGTCGCGAAGCTCTGATGCTCACGCTTCGCCTCGCTGTCGTCCTGGTACACCAGCTGCTCGTAGATCTCATCGGCGATCACCAGGATGTGACGGAACTGGGGCTTGCGCAGAACAGCAGCGATACTCTCCAGCTGTGCAGGCGAGTGCATCGTACCAGCAGGGTTGCTCGGGTTGCACAGCATCAGCGACTTGATGCGCGGGTTGGCAACCAGCGCCTTCTCCAGCTCCACCGGGTCGATCAGATAGTTCTCCGACAGCTTCGTCTGCAGGATCACAGGCTCGCCGCCCGTCAACTTCACCATCTCCGGGTAGCTCACCCAGTACGGCGCTGGGATCAGCACCTGCTCACCAGGCTTCGTGATTGTCAGCAGAGCCTGGTACACCGTCTGCTTCGCGCCATTCGACACCAGGATCTCTGTCAACGGGTCGTACTTCAGACCCTTGCACGTCTCGAGGTATTGTGCGATCAGAGCACGCAGCTCCGCTGTGCCCTTCACGTCCGTGTACTTCACCTTGCCTTGCTCCATAGCCGTCACGCCAGCCTTCAGCACTCGCTCGGCAGGGGCGAAATCAGGCTCGCCCACGCACAGCGACCACACCTGCTTCCCCTCGGCCTCCAGCTGCTTCGCTATGCCGTGGATCACCACCGTCTTAGACGCCGCGATCTTGCCCAGCAGCGGGTTCTGCGGGTACTTCTCCGTCATCGGGGCCTCCTCGGATACAGTAGACGTTGCGACGGGCTTGTTACCAAGTTTCTGGGTGACTTCGTCAAGGGATTCACGGAACTTTTGAATCTGCTGTTCGGAGTTGGGGTTGAACTTGTAAAGACCCTGGAACAGGTCGAAGCTGTCCTTGCACGTGTCTTCCACAAGTCGGACGAGGTTCTTGAACCCACGAGTGTCGATAGGTGTGTTCTCCACGCCCTGCACGCTGAGAATACGACCGGTCAAGTGCGTCAAGAACTGGCTGCTGGCGGCGTACTCGTCGTGAGACTCGCACGTCATTTCCAGCATGCGGCACTGCTCGGTCTCGAAAATGCGCAGGAAATTGTCCATCACGTGGTTGTGCTCACCCGAGAGGATTCGCACCTTTTCATACATCATCGGCAGACCTCTCCACGAGTACTTGCCACTCTCGGGGCCAAACATCGGGTGTGTGCACAAAATGCTGGCGCTCTGAGGAAGATCTCTCAGCATAATCTGCTTCGGGTGGGTCTTGACAGACAACACGTCCACAATCACGAGCTTTTCCAGGAGGTTCTTCGGGATCTTGCTCAACACGCTTTCAAACGACAGAATACTGACACCCAGCAGGAGAACGTCCAGGCCGTCGAAGAACTGCTCGAGCTGCGTCACCGACGAGTAATATTTGCATCCAAGCTGTGTGGCGATAGTAGAGTAGTCCGTCCTGGAGGTGGCCCGCACCTCGTGGGTCTTGGCCATCGTCTTGGCCAGGAACTGACCGAAGTTACCGAAGCCGTAGATACCGATATTCAAGCGCTCAGCCTTGGGCTCTTGAGGCGCACTGGCCGGCGAGGCCGTGATCGGGTTGGCCTGGTACGCACCGACTGCTTCCAGCGTCTTACGCACCTCGCCAAGTAACTTTCCCTTGGTCGGGTACGATCCCAAGACGCGAACAAACTTGCAGAACTCACGCAAATGACGCAGCGCGTTGATGATGTTCTCGTCTGTCTGGTGGCCAATGAGATCCACGTAGAACAGGTAGCTGTACTTCCTGCGGACGCTCTCGGCCGACAGTGAAAAGTCCTCGGACTGTACCGTATCTTGGTATTGCTGCTCGGCCGTGTGTCCCCAGGGTCTACTCTCGATCTTGGACATGTCAATGTCTCGCAGTGAGAAGGCTGACAGCGCCTTGTACAGCTGACCCTTCTCGTTGCTGTCCATGAAGGAGAAGACGAGCGAAGTCTTGAACTCCGTGTCCGCCCTGGCGTCCAGTCCCTTCCTACTCAGCAGCAAGAAGCGGGTGAAGTTGCCGGCGTCATCTTCAATGTTCCGTTGTAGCACCTGGAGGCCGTAGTACTCAGCGGCCAGGTCGCTGGCCACTGCGGCCGTGTCCTTCCATTGGTTGTCGGCCAGCATCTTGGCGCTGCCGGCTGTGTCATATTCGGCACGCGGCTTGGCGCCCATAGATGCGATGGTGTGGGCGCATTGGGCTAATGCCTGTGGGTGGCTGATGACCGTCTTGATGTCGCTCTTCTTCACACCGGGCAACGCCAGCAGCGAATGCTCGACACGCAGATCGTATTCGCCCACAATGTGCAGACCGAACTTGAGCAGCAGATCGTAGTTGGCGTGGATACTGCCGCCTAGTGAGTTCTCGATGGGCAACACGCCAAAATCGGCCTCCTCACGCTCTACGGCCAGGAACGCCTCCTCGAAGGACGGATACCCCACGGCCACGACGTTGGCGGATGAGCCCAGCAACTGACGCGTTGCCTTCTCTGAGTAGGCACCAGGCATGCCTTGATACGCGACCTTGACCTCGCCCTTCACCATGGTTGACCGCTTGCGAGTGAATTAATGAATGAGGACGGACGCAATGGTGTCTTGCTGGCCTTGCCAACCTGCAATTTACATGCCTTGCCAACCTGCAATTTACCGAAGCTTCTTGTGACGAGGATCGGTTAGCGAATTGGACAGGGCCCTTTCAAACTCGTTGCCGACATTTTTTTCATTTTTTTCAAATACCCACAATACCATACAAGCACCAAATACCATACTTGCACCATACCACACCATAGGTTCCAAGCAATGTTTCTACAACTGGTCGAGTCTGCACGTACATGTACTCGTCGGCGAAGCGTTAGACTTGGCCTACAACTTTTAACCCAAAAGCCTTTTGGCAATAAGTTCTCCTGTCGTTGTTGGGAAGTATTAATATTTAGGGCTTTCGTTGACAATTCCTGTAGAAATGCATTAAATGCGCATTGCTATTTGTTTGAGCAGTGTGGAATGTCAAAATGGTTGCCTCCAACTGCAGGCGTTGACGCCACTTCTAACTGGAGAAAGTTTTTCTCGAGGCACGTCTAATACCCCAAGCATTTCCCTAACACTTACCCGAGGGTTGCAAACAATTATCGTTTTAAGCAGTTTGGCACGAGAAGAAAGTAATTTGTCAAAAACAATTAAGCCAGCATCCCATGGGGTACTAATATATTATAGTACTCCATGGGGCACTTTTTCAGATTTGCGGCACAGTCAACCAAGCTGCTCAACTACATGTACACTACCGGTACCTGTACTGTACAAGTGATGCACTGCATGATGAAAACTGCATGATGCCGTCTTCATCACCAAGTGGACTTCAGTCTTCGCCACAATGTTAACCACTCAAGTGCATTGTGACATATTCACTTGCAGTATGAGAGTGTTCGTGTGACAACGTTCGCGAGTTGTAACAGCTCAAATGTCGGCGGTTTCTCGTATTGGGCCGCTGCACCATCATTAGCAGAGACTGTCTACCTTGTGCCTCATCATACCGCGCTGCAACAGCTTCCAAAATGCCTCTGTACGCAGCGATCTCGCCGACGTTTAGTGCACAAGAAGGGTCACTGGATGAGCTGGTCAATTCAACTTTCTATGCTGAGTCCATGATCAAAGGCACCGGAACCGGTGCCACCAAGCACACAACAACACTTGGCCGCTTTGAAAAGGTCTTTGTCTTTATGGTGGATCCCAATTCATCGCGCGGAGCGTCGCTCTACAGCTTCTTCATTGCATGTGCGGCTTTCACAAGCTGCTTCATCCTGTTCCTGCAGACCCTAGATGGCCCGAATCACCAGAGTTCCGAGCCGGAATACCCGAAACTTCCCAACGAAAGCGGCTACTATGACGCAGATTTGGTCTTTACCGTCATTTTCACCCCAGAGCTGCTCATTCGTCTCATCATCTGGCCGTCTTTGTGGCGCGAACACGAATACCTCACGGAGCGACGTCTGAAGCCATTTCTGCGCGACTTTTTCAACTGGTTTGATGTCGCTGCCATCGTCCCGTTCTACACAGACCTCATTTTCGGCAAGGAGAAGAGCTTCGTGATCATGCGACTATGTCGACTACTACGCATCTTCAAACTGGCCCGCAATCACTCCGGGACATACATTCTGCTCCGAGCTATCCGCGCCAGCGTCGCCCCCATTTCCGTGGCTCTTATCTTCTTTACGGAAATTGTACTTTTCTTCTCTGTAGTCATGTACATGGTGGATCCGAGCTACGACCGCAATAAACCAGGCTTCTCCGACTTACTCACCACAGGCTACTTTGTGGTGGTCACTGTGGCTACCATCGGTTATGGAGACATCACACCGACAAAAGGCAATGTGGCAAGCCGCTGCTTCGCTGTTATGATTATTATGTCTGGTACACTATTCTTGTCCATGCCTCTCGCCATTATCGGAACAGAGTTTGATCGTGCCTGGAAACAACACGCAGAGAGTGTCAAGAAGTTCCAGCAATTACAGGCAGGAACCCACGTGGCTACGCCCGTTAATATCGACCTAGCAGCCGCCACGGGCGACACCCGCGCTCACCAGAAGCATGAGATCCTCGTCAAGTATAACGCGCCCAACAAACTTTACCTACGACTGGCAGCGCTTACTGGCGAGGCTTCACTCATCACACAGGCACTCGTCTCCGAAGCTACGTCCCAGGACTTCAATTTAGGCCACCTACGTGACATAACTGGCGATCTGAAGCAAACCACCGAGCTGTGCTTCCTCAAGTGCGAGGAACTGGCGGTAATGGTCCGTGAAATGATTGTTGCAGAGTCTCATGAGGTTGCTGCGCCACCAACAAGGCGAGAATGGGCACGCACAACAATTCTGGAGCCTGAGTCCTCATTCCTGGCTCGTGCGATCTCCCGATGGGTCAAGTTCTGCCTCATATTCAGTATGATCATCGTCGTGTTCCAAACGATGCCAGATCTGCAAACATATGGCGAGCAGACGTACTTGTGCGAGCGCCGAGTTCAACGGTATTGCGAGAATGTGCTGGATATTGCTGTCGGTGGCAATGATCCTGGTTGTTTTTCTGTTGATAATTCGAGCGCTTGGCTTCGTTTTGGATGCTCTGATACTGAGAAACTCGAAGATTCAACATGCTACGGATATCCAGGAAACTTTGGCAGTAGCACATTGGACAACAGACTCTCGTGTGATGGATCGGATAAGGTGCTTTTGAACGTCCTTAACCTGAACGGCTCATCGTACCGAGACCAACTTGATCTCATCATACCTTTTCGGCAAGATAACAACCTAATCAAACAGGATAGGCGTTTCAGTGTATGCAAAAAGTGGGAATGCGATAACCTACACGTGACATTCTTCGAGTTCGGCAATGGCTATGTGGCGATGGAGTACGTTTTCACACTCACGTATCTGTTCGAGTTCGCGGCCGCTCTTTTTGTGTGTGATAATTACCACACATATTTCAAGAATCCTCTAGTATTCATCGAGATGGCGTCTTTCATACCGTTTTTCGTTCTCGAAGGACGTCGTTTCTTCAACGGTGTGACGCCTATATATGTAATTCCTCCAGCCTCGCAAGACTTCCTTACCTTCCTGCGTCTGCTTCGCTTGTCTCGTATCTTTAAAATCCAACAGAGTATCCCTGTCACCAAGGTGTTATGGGAGTCGATTTCGAAGACGTCGGCAAGACTTACAATCCCGTATTTTATGCTTATGGTCGTGACAACCATCCTATCTTTCATCATGTTCGAGCTTGAGAAGGGTCAGGAGTGCTTTTACGGCCAAGAATGTATCATTGGGGAGCACAATATGACCTTCCCAGCTGAGCTGGACGGCTCATTGCCTGGTAAACGCTTCCTTGTGAACTTTAAAGGGGAGATCTCGAGCTTTGATGACTTCTTTTCAGCCTTCTGGTTTGTTATCGTAACACTGGCAACTGTCGGTTATGGTGACATGGAGCCTGTAACGAGTTCGGGAAAGCTTGTAGCTGTTGTCGCTATGATTTTCGGTGCCTGCTACACTGCCATGCCACTTACCTTGGTCGGATCTCAGTTCAACAAAAGTTATTTGGAGTATAAGCGACGTGAGGCGCTTCTGAGAACCAAGCAGGAGGTTGGCAAGCCCTACGTCGTGCAACCAGGAGAGCTACAGCGGTGGGAAAGTTTTGCACGGAATGAATCCTTCAGTCAGATGCTGCAATTGCTACGTGATCGCCTCGAACCTTTGCTGGATTCAATTGAAAAGAGTGAGGTTGACATTATCGACGATGACAACAAAGCTGAGATCGCCACTATATCCTCAGAGTTAAAGCGCGTCATCTTTGTCGAGCGGGTAAGTTGCAACTCATCGCGTTCGCTTTGTAAGACTCTTGTTACTGACCGTTTAACTGGATACCAACTGCACAGCTACAAGTGATGCGGGTTAGTGTGATAGTAAACTACCTGCGCAAAGAAGGCATTCGGCTAGCTGAGCAGCAGGTCACGGCATTACAAAGCGTAGTCTCATAGCCTCTAAGAAATCAGCACAGCTAGAAAAGGTAACCATGCTTTTATATGAAATAGTGGTGGTCACTACCAGCTAGATGCGGAAACCTGATGCATGTAGCAAGTCGATACGCTTTTCTACCATCGCTTTTTGAATGGGGAATACGTTCTTCAAGCCACGCTCCCGAGCCTCTTCAAGTGCCCGCTGTGCGACGGCCCTGAACCGATCGTCCTCATGCTCTAGAACACGGCGAGCACCTTGGTCGTCCTGTAATTGAGCGGCACGTTCATCTTTCATAATTTTACGCCTGGCATCAGCCTGCTGCTTTTGCCCGACAGCAAGACGAAGATCCTCCAGTCGACGTTCCTGTTCTTCTTGCTTGGATTGCATCTCGGTACGCTTGCCGAATTGCTCCCATTGAATGACACATTCCAGCGCGTCCTGGGCCTCACGCTCCTTCTTGCGCTGCTTGCACTCCAATTGGTAACGACGACTACATGCAATAACTTCTTGCTCGGCTGCGCGGCGATCTGCGCGCTCTTTAAGCATTTTATCTTCCTTGACGCGCACTTCCTCGCTCTGGTTTTGCAAACGTTCTTCGTTCTTTTGCTCCAGTTTCACGAGGTTGTTCGTGGCGAGATCGATCATGCGTTGCTTGCGAGCCTGAGCATTTTCTTTCTTCTGGCGCTGTAGATCCATCCGCTTAGCATCGCGCAACTGCTTTTTGCGCTCTTCTTCCTCTCGTTTAATGTCTTCAAGACGTTCCTTCTCTTTCTGCATCTCTCGATGTACTTGTAGTCGCTGGTTTGCTAGCTGGGTATCTTCGCTAGCTTGTTTGAGACGCAACTTGCGTTGTCTGTCCTTTTCCATTCCGTCTAAATATTCCTTTTCTGCCTGCTGCTTCATGAGCTCGCCTTCTCGTTTTTCCTGTTCATATCGACAGCGTTAAGATCGTGGATAGCAATCGGAGTATCTTTGGCGAGTTCGTACCTCACGGAGCTCGTTGATGTAGCGCTGCTTGTACTCTTCGAGCTGTTGTTTCTGGATAGCCGCTAGTCTAGAGTTTTCCTCGAGGCGTTTCTTTCTCTGGCTTTGTTCCTCCGCTTCGCCCTCGATTACCTGGGCAACAACCTGCTGGTCGTAATGGTAATTTGTCAAGTCGTCCTGGTCCTTAAGCATGCGCTTCTCTTCAAGCTGAAGCGTGCGGTGCTGCCATAGGTATCTCATGTAAGTTTACGAAGCTATGCATATTCTAATTGAAGTACTCACATGAACCACGTCGGCTAGAAGTTGCTTGCTTCGTAAGGTTTTCATGCGGTCGGTTTGCTCGTAGAGCAGCCGATTGGCGCGTTCAATTTGCTTAGTCTGCGCTTCTCGTTGCAATCGCATCTCCTCCTCGTCGATCTTCTTTCGTTCCTCCTCTAGACGCTCTTCCTTGTCCTTTTTCCAGCGATCCTTCTTCTTGCGCATGGCCTCCAAAGTGTTCGGCCATGTTGCCGTCCGTTGTTCCGACTTTAGCTTAATTGCCTGGCGTCTTGCCTCGCGGTTGCTTTGAACTGGAGGTGACACGCTTGCTCGCATGCGCTCGAGCTCATCAGCACTTAGCGTTGTCGAGTGCGGCATGCCAAGAATTCTTTACACGCACTCAGGTTATCTACCTAGTCGACAGAATTCCCGCTACCCACTAACGCAGAGCTTGGTCAGCTCATGCAATGCGAAAATAGATATGTGCACCCCCTATGTAAACTAAAATAGGCTGGGGTCGTAGTGTCCAAACCAAACACTGTGTTATTTTCACGAGGCAAGCAGTACTCCAGCATGTTTCACGTGCTCGCTCGTCAATAGGTGCGAAAGCAATAGACGAACAGTACGAGGCTGTCGGATAGAGTGAAGGCCTTGCTGTGTGATGTTATCTGAAGGAGCTGCATCGTACATAAGTCACCACCGCCGTACGAATAGCAAGGGGAGGCACAATGGTCATCTAATCTGTCGGTTTGGATTTGGCGACTTACGTACGGCTTTTCGGAAGCCAATCACAGCGCGCGTTTGACCAATGATGATGTTGGCCGAACCATCTTCAACTGATACGGTACCATCCGCGAAGATCGCCATGGTCTATAATCTTTCATTCCGGAATTTACCTCGACGCCACCAAGTCAAGAGCCACAATCTCTAAAATGGCAGTGGGAACGTCGACACGAGTGGCCTACCACGAAGACACTGGCTGCTCAGGAGCAAAGGAGGCCGCGAATGAGATGCTCAACGCTGTGAACGAGTTCAAGACCATCGGCTACGCTACCATCGAAGACACCGTCGCTGCCGTGAAGAAGGAGGACGTAGAGCTCGCCGTTGTTCCCGTGGAGACTTCAAAACACGGCAGCTGCTACGAGACGTATGACCTCCTGCTGCAGTACGACCTGGCGGTGGTGGGCGAGTCAGAGGGTCCGACCAGGTTCTGGACGGTGGCCAAGACGCCAATGGAACCTTCGTTAAAGGCTGCAACGTGCAAGACGTCGCTTTCCTTTGCGTTTGCATCGGGCAACGCTCACGGTCAGTTGTACCGCGCGTTGGGAATGTTTGCGTCGCGCGAAATCGACTTGAGCAAGGTCGAGAGTCGTCCCTGGAGCAACGCGCATCCGAGTGCTGGCAAGGCTGAGTTCATCTTCTACGTGGATGTGAAGGCTCGTCAGAGTGATGCGAAAAAAGTTGTCGAAGCCATCGCGAGCTTGAGAGCCATGTGCTCGTACGTCCGTGTCCTCGGGTGTTACGCCAGCGGCGCGTTGGAAGCGACGAACGGTGTTCCTAACGCGTCATCGCAAGAGTTAACTATGGCACAGAAGTATCCCCTGAGCCCGGTGTTCGATACGACCAAGATTGCCATGACTCTTGCGGTATTTGGTGTGACCAAGCAGATGGAGGCTGAAGGAAAGCCTGTCTACTCTTTGTGTGTGGGCGAGCCTGACTTCCAGCCGCCTGTGCGTGTTCTGGAAGCTGGTATCAGAGCGATCCAGGAGGGCAAGACTAAGTACTGCGATATGCGCGGAATGGCTGACCTGCGTGAGATCATTGCCAAGTATCTTAAACGTGCAAAGGGCGTGACCTACGACCCGAAGGAGATCCAGGTGTGTGGTGGTGCTCAGCAGGCTCTATACAACGTCATTCTTGCTATTTTGCGTCCGGGTGACAAGGTTTTACTGCCGTCACCGTACTGGGGAAGCTACGAAGGCATCCTCGCCCAGGTCAAAACGCAAATGGTTCAATTGCGCAACACTCTGGAAGAAAACTACCTCATTAACCCGGTGAAGCTCGAAGAGGCTTTGACTGCCAACCCTGAGATCAGAATCCTGATCCTGTGTAACCCGAGTAATCCCGCTGGTACTCTTCACAGCCCCGAGCAACTTGAACAGATCGCTGCAGTCCTCCGCAAGCCACAGTTCCGCCATGTTATCGTCATCTCGGATGAGATCTACGAACAGCTCGTGTACCAGGATGAAGGTGCCCCCAAGCGAGTTTGCAAGAGCTTTGCCACGATTCCGGGCATGTTCGAGCGCACGGTGTTGATCAATGGGTTCTCCAAGGCGTACGCTATGACTGGCTTGCGAATTGGTTACATGGCTGGCCCCTTGCACTTTATTGAGCCATGCTACTTAATGCAAGGACAACTGACATCGTGTGCGAACAGCGTCGGTCAAGTGATGGCCATCGAAGCCATGAAGATGGAGCTGGAGGCTATTGAAAAGGGTGAAGTTCGCATTGCTGAAAACTTGCACGGACTGGATTTGAAGCGTCAGTACATCGCTAAGCGCCTCCAAGCGATGGACAACGTTCGCTTCGCGTACCCGACATCGTCGTTCTACGTTTTCGTAGACCTTGGCTTGCTCTTTGAGGGTAAAAAAGCCTACACCGCGGAAGGCGAGGAGATCCACAATGTCGACGACTTCTGTGACTATTTGATCCGCAAGACAGGAATCGCAGTGGGGCCCGGGTCCGACATGGGCGAGCCTCACGGACTACGGATTTCGTATGCTGGTTCCATGGATACCATGATTCACTCCATGGATGGTATGGAGATTGCGTTGAAGTCGTTGACCTTTGAGTAGAAACCCACCAATAAAAAACACATAATTTTGTAAACAAACACGAGCAACGGATATGTACTACGAAGCATACTGAAAGCGCATCAAGACAGTCTTGAAAGGAAATCAGTTTTAATTTCACTCGAGCAGCTTGAAGCCATTCTCGAAGAGCCTCGGTTCACAAGGTTTACACGTTAGATGAGCGCTTTGTGCGACTAATCAAATGTAGCCATTTCGTTGTAGACCAATCACCGCCTAGCGTTGTGCCCATCCCTGCAACACGGAAAAACGATCTTCGAGCGTCCTGCCAGCAGTTCACGTTCTCAATCACAAGAGTCTCATTCCGGAAGCACCGTTAATCGTCACCTCTACCAAGACACTAATTTGCCAAAATGGCTGTTGGGGCATCTACACAGGTTGCATACACTGCTGAGCGAACTCGGCTCAAAGTAGAGCGCAAGGTCCATGAAGATGTAGAACGAGCGCATCTTGGGCATCGCTCGGAGACGCTTCACAACGTATTGACGCTTCATATCCAACTCGGCCAAGTCTTTCGCAATGCGACCTTCACCTTAATCCATACTCGCCAACTCGAGTTTCATGGCTTCGATGGCCTTGTCTTAGCCAACACTGTGACAAGAGCGAGGTGCTCCACAACGTAGACAATTTCTGCGACTACTTGTTTCGTACAACTGGAGTCGCTGTGGGTCCTGGTTCGGATATGGGGGTGCCTCTTGGAATGCGAATTTCCTTTGTCGGTCCGATGGACACGATGGTGCATGCAATGGATGGACTGGAAAGCGCGCTCGGCTCGCTAACGTCTGAGTAATTGTCAAACGAAGTGAGAAAAACAATCACTACAGTAGTCAATAATGTGACGTTCATAAGGACGCCTCAAAACTTTGATTAGCTTGCTCGGCTCACAAGCGATAACATCCAACCAGGTTGCATGTTGTGTAGAAGAAGAGTGGCAGAACTAAGTTGTCAATCTGTGCCGTTGTAGCTTCTAATACGGTTGTCAGGAAAACTGCGGCAGTAAGTAGAATCACCTTTACCGATAATAGAGAACAAATGTTAGTGCCAAGAAACTCCACCCCCATTCAGTTGATGTAGTACCTGCATGTACTCTCCATTGACGAAAGAATGCATGTGATAATTCTGTAGCAATATCGCCGCAAAAGTCATCGAAAGAAATACAGCTGCAGATCCCTCCACGGTCTTCCCGCCAAATATCTTGCGTTTCCCAACGCTCGAGCCCACCACGGCCCCCATTGCATCTCCGATACCCAAAGCTAACACTCCAGCATTCATTACGACTGGAGAAGGGGTGCTTGAGTAAGGAACAAGCCACAGCGGCAACGCACACCCGAGGAGCAGATACGAATGGGTCAGGATGACGCGTCCAGCTTCGCGATGATCGATAAACGACCCCATAAACTCTGCAATTGAGCGACCAAAAGGTGGTAATGATAATGCACGCACGCATTCCACGAGGAAGAAGATGCTAAGAGCAACGCCATAACTCAACGACAGCATTGGAGCATCAACAATCGATGCTGGTCCCAGCATCAGTACCACCAATAGGTGAAATAGTTTTCTTGCCACTATGTTGCGAAGTGCGAAGCGGTTCGAGATAAACCCAAACAACGGAACCAAAATGACCAGACAAATTGCCCAGTAACCCACCAGCGTAAGACGCGGAGGCAACGGCAATAATAACGAGCTGTTCGACTCGGTGAGGAAGCCCAACAGCCATGCAAATGGATTCCACGTTTGTAACAAGAAACAGCTCCACGGATACACCACACCGCCCACCACCACCGCGGCTGTAAGTACAAACTTGACACTTCCGTAAAAAGATAATGGCTGCGCAATTTTGGTAGGAGTTGGCGCTCCGTAAGACCGTAAAAGCGGGATTAAAGCCACGCACACCAGCAGCGACCCCAGCATTCCAACTTCCAGAGCTAAGATATAATCCGGTCGGTCTACGTCGAAAGTGACCCACGAGTGAAGGACGCTCGGCGGCAAATCGATAACGTCGTACTCGTTTAGCTACATAGCGCATGCAAAATACAAAACCTGTTACAATGAGCACCTAATAAGCGCAGTAAATGGAAATGATGGCACAGAAACGTACTCTGTTAACGGTGACAAGCAGCAGATCGAAAGCACAAAGCCCGATGCCCTGTGCAACAAGTAGTGCCTCTCCAACTGTAAACGAGCGAGGTAGAAGGTTGAGACCTGCAGCCAGCACAGCAGCCACAATGACTCGTCCACCCGTAGCCAGCAAAAACCTCGCCTGTGACTCAACCGGAGTCAGTAAACCGAACACCACCGGTAGCAGCACCACGTCCACGAGAATGTTGACACTAGACGAAGTCACCGTTCCAAAGACGATAATTTTAAACAGTAGACTGGCACCAATCGAAATACTCGTCCACGCGTAGAAGAAAGTGACGTTGGAAAAAGTATCTTCCTGGTAAATTTCGGCCAGCAGGCGACTCAGCAGAGCCAACGGGGGGAGCATGCAGCCCATAACTAGCCCAGCATCACGCTCTCGTCTGCAAAATGCTTGCATTTTTTTGGACAAAGCCTGCGGACGAAAGATAGACCAAAGGACTGCGGAGAAGCTCAGAATATGCAGGACGAACAGCACGTGCGACATCGTGGCGGATTGGAGCAACCGCTGCTCTGCTTGAAGTGACGCCTCTGCCCCGCTCTCCTCCTCATCTTCCTTTTGAACGAGGTGTGTGATCCAAGCAGCCGTCAGCAACAGCACCAGCGTCTCAGCTACCTGTGCGCGGCGGCTCTCGATCGCTGCCTTTTGCATCGTTTTGCATACAAATGTCAAGTTTCATGTTCACTTGAAAATGAGACTTGACATTTAATGCTCACTTAAATTTACTTTTTAAACTTAAAAAAACTAAATGCCTCACAAAAGTCAATTTTCGATTTTCCCACAACATTTAATTTCGCACTTCAACATGACTGACAGACTGCCTTAGTACGCCTGGCCGGCGTACTTCTTAAGCTGTAGTAGCAGGTCCTGGTATACCAGCTCGTTCGCATTCCGAGCCCACGTGAAGTCCAGGTGCGAGAATGCGTCGATGCTCTTCTCGTACACGATGGTGCCGCTTGGGAGCCTGGAGCGGATCTGAGCGATGTCGGTGGATGTCGCGAAGGTGTCCGTCACGCCGATATAGAAGCCCGTGCGAGGGTACACCATGCTACCAACGGGGTAGGCGGGCGGATCGAAGCTGCCGTACACAGCCTTGTTCTTGCAGATAAGCGTCGAGCAGAGGTTAATTCCAAGGATACGAAGGCAGCTGCAACCGTAGTCGTAGGACGCGAAGGTGTCGTCTCGAATTCCTTGCGCATAATGAGCCATGTTCCTCACCGATGTACCGGCGGGAGTCTGCGATAGGTAGACGGGAATGCGTGTAGCATTGAGGTTATCCGACGGCCCAGCGATGAGACCGACGGCGGAATCACAGAACTCAGCCACGTTAGTGCATACGACGCCCGACAAGAGCACGGTCAGCAGGTCGCTGTGTGGCAGGAAGCTGGTGAAGCCTAGGTTGAGGAAGGTCACGTCCACTTTGAGCTTAGCCAGCGCAACGAAGAGCGCAGCTGTCGCGTGGCCAGTCCAGGCAACCGGCGCCAGAGCTCCGAAGTAGTCTACCTTCTTCGCAACTTCCTGGTTCTTGGAGAACCCCACGAAAGCTTGAGTCGTTCCTTCCGAGTGACCCACGTAGCTCACTGTCGATCGACCGGTGGTGTCGAGAATGTGGTCTACGAAAGCCGGCAAGTCGTACAGACCCATGTCTTCCCATGTGAAGTCCCAGAACTCGTCATCGTCGGTAGTGTAGTCTAGATGCGAGCGGGACCACGTCGTGCCCCGGTTGTTACCGAGCCAAACGTCGAAGCCAGCATCTGCCAGCACGTACGCCAGACTCTGGTTACGGAAGTTGGAGACGAATGTGAAGCTGCTGTCGAGCAATCCGTGCTGCAAGTGGACAGCGGGTTTGTTAGCAGCGGCAGTGGCACCCGATTGACTTTCGGCGTATGTCTTCGGGAGGCGGTACATCGTGAGTACGTAGCGATCAGAAGTGGTGACTTGGTGGGTCTCAATCGCGTAACCTCGGGCTTGAACAATCTCCACGACGGTCTTACCCACGTCCGGGTCTACTGCAGCTTGCTCTGCTTCTTCAACAAGCGCGACTTGTTCCATAGCGCGTGTGACATTCAGTAGGAGCGCGAGGCTCAACAACAGCGTACTGAGATGGAGACGGTAGTGACGCATGATTGACGAGGATTGACAAGCAGGAGTCTTGCAGGCAAATTTAAAAATGAGATCGCATCTTGAGGTCGAGCTACCTGCTGCCCTCTCGGTAACAGAGAGGGTCTGTTGTTTGAACCTTTCGTATATGCAATGTGCATGCTGATCCCTGGAAGGGAGTGTGCAACTTGTAGAGATGCTTCAAAAATGCCTGCGGCCTGTATAACACAGCCTGTATTAACCTAATACCTGGTACTTGCCGTAGTAAATGCTGAGTCAGGGGCATTTGACTCAACGGTATAGTGTACAGACCAGATGATGGCAGGTGCATGTTTTCATGACAGGTGAGCAACTCCCTGCCAAAGCTTCAACTTCCTCAAGTGGCTGACAAGGATGACGCGAGTTCAGTGTCGGGAAATCAACGTCCACTGAGTGTAGACCGACACAATATAGTACAGTGGCCGCGTATTTCTAAGCGAATATGTACATTCAACCCGGTTGAAGGGATGCAAGATTTTAACATTGTGTGGACGTCAAGAATCGCAACAGCTTAGCACGATAGACCCACTTCAAGATTACCAGTAATGCGTTGTATCCTGTTCCCAGTAGTAACGTGTCTGACCAATACAAGTACGCGTTTACTTTGAAGTATTAAATACTATTTTTGATTACTGGGCACCGTTCAAATAAAGAGCGACATCAAGCTCGGTGTTTAAGCACACGTCTTCTTATCCTGCGAACTACCTTCGTTTATCATTTCATAGTTACCCTGTAAGAAGCAGCATTGGACGAACTGTTTTGAGGTATCATTACCCAGGGGCGGAGCCAGGGTCATTTTGGGGGGGCCATGCCCCCCCCCCCCCCCCCCTCAAAAATCCCCAGTCCCCTATTTTTGGCGAAATTTTAGGTGAAATTCCATAATTTTGGCTGATTTTGAGGTCAAATTTCCAAATTCTGAGCTGCCCCCTCTAGTTCTAAAAATTCTATCATACATTTGCAGTCCAAACCCCTTTTCAGAACTCGTAGAATAATTATTCGAAAATGAAAAAGTTAGGATTTCTTTGGATTAGATTGACTTTTAAAGCTTTAAAAAAGCTTTCTTGCTATATAAACAAGACGAAATCTAGCCATGAACAGATTGAAAAATAGGTACTTGTTTGTAAACTATTTGGACTCAAAGTAGTTTATTTGGAATGCTGAAATTAGTTTTGGTTCTGAAAACAAAATTGTGTTTTAGTGCTTGTAACCAGAGCTCGCAAACGGGTCTCCGAACTCGGGTATACCCGGTTTCGGATTGGATACGGGTACCCGAACCTGAGTCGACAGGTTTTCAGACTGGACACGGGTACCCGAACTGAATATAAAAACACGAAGTTCGAAACAAAAACACTAAAGTAAGGAGTGGAGCGTGGTAAAATCCCCAAAATAGCACTTTTCATCGAAAATTGGAACTGCTTCGTGCCTATTCGTAAGAATACCCATCCGAAAATGAGGAGCGGGTTGGATTTCGGGTACCCGAAATGGATGTCGGATTGGACACGGGTACCCTAACCGTGACGCAAAATTCGTTCGGATGGACTGGGTAAACCGAGATATGCCGTTTGCAAGCTCTGCTTGTAACTTCGCAGCAACATTCAAAGACGTGCTACTTCGTATGCAGCCATGCCACGGTTAATCCTCACCGGTAGGGTACTCCCTAACACTGACATGTTAGCAGCTATACATGTGAGCTAACTGTTAGTTAGTGCCTTGAATATTAAGCTAACATGTCAGGGGCACTTACTGTTGAGTCTGCGAATGGATTTGCACAAGGAAAGTAACACGAGCTTATAGCCTTACCTTCTTCGTATTTATTGCAGCCGATTAAGGCATGCAAAGCGGTATGTTATCCTTTATCGATTTCTAGGCTTGAAAAAACTGAGGTGAAATCAGAAAAATTTGAAAATGATCGTAGGATTCCTTCATTCCGGCTATATAAAATATTTCCAGGTAACGAGTGGCGATGAAAAGTGCCACAAGTATTCCCCGAACAAAATACGCACTTAAGAATGCTTCATTTCTCAGCGTTATACATATCCTCACCTTTACGATACTACAGTGTAAGGCGGCTTAGAGAGCCACCTTATAATTTATCACTTGTCATCGCAGATAATATAAGTTATTTAAATACCGAGGCCAATCTACTGATTGGTGTGAAGAAGCTTTGACTTTGATTGGATAACGAGTGGCATACAAAGCTTAATATAGTTCAGTTTGAAAAGTGGCGCGAACTTCCATTCGCAAAGAAGCTCAGCGGCAAGCAACGCCCATGTCATTCCGAAACGAGCTCAGCAATGCACAATGCCCCAAATATCCCTTACGAAAGCCAAGCAGCTAATGCTCTGCCAACATCACAAGCAGAACCCCACCCTTTCATGCACGGAATTAGCAGCGTGGTGCCACGAAAACTTCAAGTATGCCAGGTAAAAGTACCATCGGCAAGATTTTGCGACAGGAAGCGATGCTACGCAATGTCGATAGTAACTATCGTTACCATAGGCGAATGCGGTGCCCTCATCTAAGAGCTCTTGAGGGTCACTTAGTAGAACTGATAGCCTTATTTGAAGGGAGAGCGTGTTTATCGTATTACTCTGTTCTGTATCTGGCTAAGTTGGCAGCGGCGGAGCTAGACATTCCTACGAACAATTACCAAAGTTTACCCAAGGCTGGCGCAAAACAACTCCTCTCGCGCTACGGGCTTCGCTCTCGCAGGGCGCACGGGGAGGTCCATGCAGTGAATAAGTCGGAGGCAGACAAGGAGGTGGTCGAGCTTCGCGCCAAGATCGCGAAGTACGACCTCACCGACGTGTTTAACGTCGGCGAGGCCGCCTACTTCTTCAAGGCAGCCTCGCGCGTGTCCGTTTGCCTCGGTGTCGCACCCGCTCTAAAGAAGAACAAGTCGCGAATGACTTTTCTGGTTGGGTCGAAGGCTACGGGGACAGAGAAGCTCCGGTTGTTAGTCCTGGGGAAGGCAAAGAAGCCTCGGTGGCTACCGCAAAAGCCCGATGACGTTGACTACATCGGAATCAGCAAAGGTTGGATGACGACAGCAGTTTTCAAAGACTGGCTGATCGAACTGAACGAGAAGATGAAAGGTGCGGGGAGGAAGATCCTGCTGTTATACGACAATGCGCCGGTTCACAAAGATCCCGAGGAGGAATTGTCGCACATGGCGACTGCTCGACTACCCAAGAATACTAATATACATGTTAGTAGCATGTATAGTTTTGCACTAACTGTTAGTTAGTGTCTAGCAGCGTTGTGCCAATTTACATTGAAACTTTATTTTGATTGAGATTTCCATCTCGCCACAATTATAATTGGACAATGTCAGCATTGAATTGTATATAGTTAGCATCACTTCTCTACCACAAAGTGCAATTAGCCCTGAGAAACATGAGCATTTCTAGTGTAGCCGGCTCCATTGCACGCCTCTGATCGGTGAAGATGAGCTTGGACTGGGAAAAGTCTCTCATAGATATTAGACGTGGGGGGAATGAAGGTGGTATCAATGTACACCTCACTAGGTCCTGAACGGCGACGCGCTTGAGCGCTTGCTGGGCGAACGACACCTCGGACTCTTCCTCGTTTACACTTCCCTCTTTGCCAGCGGCGCCTGCTGCGGTAGGAGCCAGAAGCCTAATGCTTGCTGCCTTTTCAGTTAGTGTCAATTTTCGCCCGGTATGTAGCTTGACCAGCGCGCGCTCGAACACAGGATTGTTCACGATGGTTGCACTGGAGATCAAGTACTTCTTCATTTCGGGGTACTTAGAGATGGAGTGGTCAAAGAGATCACGCACCTCACTCATTGTGAGAGAATCGCTTTGCAGTGCTACCGTCACGCTGTCCAGCTTCACCAAGTCGTTCAGCAGCTCCGACACTTCCATGGCCTCAGAAGCCGTCAACATCAGTTTGTCTGCACCACACTTGACTGCGTCTTTCGTTTCCATCTGACGGAGACAGGGGATAAGCTGATCACACCTCTGCAGCATCTTCTTAGTACTGCTCCACCTAGTCTCGTTCTTGAATTTAGGATGCGCACCCGTAACCTTCCCCAAACATCCTCGCCCTTTCACAGTTGCTAGATTCCTCATCAGCTTGTTGGCTTTTTCAATGAGCACACTGTGCTCCTCCAGGAAAAGCTGGACTGCAAGATTAAATCGATGGCTGGCACACCCAATAAAGGGAATGCCACCATTGTCACCAAGGTACTGATTAACGGAACAATTGTCTCCGACGACAAATAGCACGCTTGACCATGGTCGCTCGAACTCGCTAAGCGTGTCAGCAATAAAGCCGCTCATACTTTGAGCGCTAAGATCGCTTTCGTCTTCTAATGGCGAAAAAGCAAGTAGTACTCGGCCTGTAGGAATGGCACTGGTAGCAGGAAATACAGCAAACAGTCCAACGTAGTGAATCCTCACTGTCGTCCACCCGTCAAAAACCAAGCCAAATGCATGAGGGAGGTGCTCTCGAATAAAAGCTTCTACCTTTTGCATTATGGGGAACATGTGGGTTTTCAGTGTTCTTCTCGACACACGCGGTAGCTTCGTGCACGCACGCGTGTGCGGATCCTCACAGAAGCTTATCGGTAGTGACTTCATGATGATCCAGTTGGCCCACTTGTCTAACGAGTCACTGCTATCCAGTTTGAGAAATTCAGCGATCGTTGGCTGTAGAGTTCCGTTGGGGCTCGTGACGCTTTCGTAGTCTTTGTGCGAAGCTTTGAGGTGCTGAAGCAGGTTCGTATAGCTAAATTTGATGTCTTGCTGGTAGACTTTCCCGCAGATGCAATGGTGATAGCCTTGGGCTACAACGTCCGGCTTGAACCAGGCTTGGTAGAGAATTCGACTGGGGGGGGGGGGGCAACATGGTCACGAGCACGTTGTCGGTAGATGTGAAAATGAGTTGTGCGAGTCTAGGGCTCTGTGCAGTGGGCTTGCTGGGTTTATCGCGCTCGCTCTGAGCCATCAGTCACGTAACGGCGGTTACTTGAAATGGTTAAAATGAACCGGTCGCACTTTTGGCTAAAAAATCCTGGCGTCCCTCTGATATAACAGTTTCATCAAGTACTACAGTCTAGTTTGTGTGTAATATTGAAAATCGACTTTTTTCTTAGTGTTGAGAATAAGCGTATAGAGTGTTTTTAGGCAGAATCGCACCTCCGTAAATACTCTGGATATAAAATCCTCAGAACTTTGCTAGTAATATTACTTTTGTTTCTACTACCGATAATATTTACTGTCAAACCCTGGATACAGACCGACCGCTGCATGCACTAAGGATTATAAATAAGAGCGATGAGAACAGTAGGTCACCTGGCGAGTTGGGTGGTACATAATCTGTCTTTGTCTGAGTCAAAGAAATATAAGTAAACCGGTTTGAAACGCATGGGGCACTAGAGCTTTTTCCGAAGATTTTGTTATTCAGGAAATACACACGCTTTGGACAGGTTACGAAGACACTCCTCACAAGTATTGCAACAGCATAAATAATCTGTTTTACGGCAAAATGAATGAAATTCACTCACGCCGTCGTCTGCAAAAAATTGCGAGTACAATCCCCGCTATCATCCGCTTCGCCACCGAGGTTCCTTGATAGTTTTTTGTCTCCAGTATGGCTGATTGGATGCCCTCACGTCATGGTAGTAAGGTAGTGCGCTCTAATTAATGTTCGTACAGGTTAGCAGACAGAAACCTAGCGGCAGACGAAGCCACAAAAGCATTGAAAATGGTGCTAAAGTCCCTGATCGTCCCGTAATAGCGCTAGCACACATTTACAACAATGGAGTGCGTACAGGCACTACATGCTCCACGGTGTGAACTCTGTGTCAGTTGTCATAGCTCCTGAAACAGGTGCCTTACAAACATCGGAGCATATTGACTTTGTCTTGTATGCCCGCATGTTAAGGATTCTGTAAATAGCTTAGTAAACTACTTTCCCAGCGAGTGACATTGTACATGTAGTACGGGATATACAATGTAATTCCCGAGGATCCTGCTCACCAGAAAAAGCACCATCCGTTTCCAGTCCAACATGTAAATCCTGATGTTGCCCATATCTAGCCACCTACCATGTGTCCTTGCGGGTTGGAAGGTGTTACCAGTTAACCATCCGCTCTTTAAACAGTTGCTAATCAACTTATCAAGCGTTCTAGTATCCGGATACCCACTCCACTAACATGTTAGCCGAGTTTACTGGGGCGAAGCCCCCTCTATAATCATGCAACTAGTATTTACTTGTCTTCTTACTATTTTTACGTATTAGTTTTGAAAATAGGTTAGGGTTATAATTTATCATCGTGTCTCCGGGGGCCAAACTAACGAATTTTACCTCTGCTTACAGACGAAGCGGAAGGAAGAGCTACAAGATAAGAGCTTAGAAAAAGAGAGGGTGAGGTTGATCACCTTCCTCGAATAATTTAACAGTCGCTAAAACGAGGGTTATTATTATTGCGACCATTTAGGGGCTCCAATAATAGACAGTCTGGGATTTGGTCTAAAGCGTCACTTTTTCTGGAAGAAATAGGGCGATGATTTCTGTAGCCATTTGGAGATGAACCCCGATTTGCATTCAGAACTACTCGTATTTATGAGTGTACCCACTCTAAATGAGACTAATTCCTTGCTAGAGTTAATATGGTAAAAAGTCGGCAGGGTACGAGGCGGCCGTCAAAAGAAAGACAAATGTACTGACACCGCGCGTTGCTTTAAGTTAATAACGGTGCATGCAGTGACTGCTGGCACTTTGCGTTGCGAGCGTCTCTAAAACTCGAACTCACGTACGGATGGCAGCTTCACACAGGACGACGACATCAAGGCGGCCATGAATCGCTATGAGACGTGCAGCAGCGGCCCAAGGGCACCGCCGATGCAGGCAACACCTTCGAAACCAAGTTGGAGCGCGGGCATGAAGACATGGGAGGCGTCCTAATGTGGCCCAAGGCACCGTGCGGCGTCAAGACGAAGCGAGGCACGGATCCACCGGCGCAGGCGCTCAAGGTATGGTTGTTGCGCTACTACTTCTTGCCGTCTCTCGCATGTCTGACGACGTAGATTCGTTGGGTCCCATGCGTATCCTCTTCGCATGCATGCACCGCTAAGCCAGAGCATCGTGTCGGACGCGACGCAAGCAAATACTCTGCCGTGTTGACCGAAGTAGTGCGCGTAGGACTTGAAGTTCTACGGCGTTGGCTCGCATGGGTGCTACAAATCTAGAAAATCTAGAACTCGGTTACCTACGCGATTGGTCGGCTTGGAACAGCCTGTCGGATACTTCTCAAGCAAACCGCGCACTGATCAATGGTGCTGCCGGCTGGCCTTGCAAGTTCGCCGGCTAAGTGCTCACTTTCGCATTTGCAGCGTCGAGCTCAACCGCCCAACCCAAGCAGCCAACGGAATACCTCTCGCTTCTCTCTACGCCACCAACACCGCCAACAACACGTCATGGAGTTAATAATCAACAATTTGCGCAACGCTGTCTTGCAGCAACGAGAGGAAGTGGTGACCAATTCCTTCACCAACGTGAAAGAGCTAAGAGAATTCATATCTGCCCGCGAGCCTGCCGCTGGAGTTAACATTACCGTTAAGATGTGCTGCTGCAGCTCGGAGAGATTGAGCGCGGACAGCGGGTCGCGCATTACGCTGGTCAGCTCGAGTGCTCATGCAATGTTCGGGGAGGTTCAAAAGGCTTTGAACGAACTGAATTCCGTGAACCGAAAGCCGTTCATTGCCCAGGTAACGGTCTGGGATTCCAAGAAGAAGGTCGATTCGCCTAAAACGGGGCGTGTGCACTTCCGCGTCGGCGCTGTGTACGAGTTCAAGCAAGTACACAGCGTCGGCTAATTCTCCGACATCGCCAAGGGCAGTGTGCAACTCGAGGACGGGGCGTCGAATCGGATTGTGGAGAGGTTGGCTCCCTTGCTCAAGCGCAAGGCTGGACAAGAGACATTGGGACGTAACCCGAAGGCTAGAGCTTTGCTACAGCATGAGGAAAACGAAGAGCAAAAGGATGGTGGTGTCGCGGAGACTACTGGGATTTCGAGTACGCCTCGGAAACGGGGTGCTGTAGTGTCTCGTGGAAAACACGCGCCTATGACTCAGTGGTGATGCCGGAGTTACCATTGCCACCTGTCGAAAACTCAATCCCAAACAGTGCTGGAGCAGGAGCGTGGACTTTGCATGTTAAGGAGATGACGTGTGAAGAAGCCAAGCGCCATTCATGAATAGTTTAGTTTCGCAAGGTGTAGCGTTAAGACTGGTAGGAGAAGAACGATACTCGCAGATGTACATGTCATTGTAGGAAAGCTCGCATTTGCATTAACATTACGGCCACAATCGAACAATCGAAAAGAGGTTTATTGCTGCTGGTTAAACCGATACGAGTAATGTGGAGGGTTTATAGTGCCATCGAAGTCCCCCAAGGACTGCGCACCTGAAGTACTACTTCTAGATAGCAATGAAAGCATCCACATGTGCATCTTTGCTCGCAACCACTTTGAAATTTTGCGGAAGAGCGGAAAGAAGTGACATACCACCACGACGGCATCGACGTCAGCCGACCATGGATCGGTTTTTGGTCAGCGGTGAGGATGCAGCAAACTATCGCCATGATCGATGGAGTGCTAGGCTAGTATGTTGCTGGTCTATTGTGTTTCAGTTAGTGCAGGATACTTCGCTAATTTTCAACGTGCAGTTGGCGGAAGAGCGCACTGTCCTGCAGGCTCTCACCGACTATGAAGTTGCTGACCAGAACAAATATTCCCAAAGACCAAAATGAGTTATTGACGAGGTACGCTGTTGTGAGTTTTCAAGACAACTTATATTTAACCGAATGTCGCCTATAGGACGAAATTCCCGAATGCAAATGTCATCCAGGTCAGAATTGGAATACGACTTGCGGCATTGGTTGTGAAAATCAAACGGTACGTGAAAAAGCAGCTGTGTATTCCTACAATCAGCAGAAGTCTGATCGCTACGCCGATGCAAGTGGAATGTGTACGTGGACGGTGTGTAACAGGAGGCCACTGCAGCAACCAGCAGATGCAAGATGGCAGCAATGCTTTGCTGTCAGTAAAGAAGCTTTCCGACAAAGGGATGTCTTTGTTTGCTTCTCAGCCTATCTTGCCAGGTGCATTTGTTTGCCAGTACACTAGTGAGGTAATTCGCAAAACGACCTATCTGCGGCGAGAAACGGTAAGCGTGAACAGCGTACTACCTCTTGGGCCCTTAGATACCATTTGAATTCATGGTATTTTACAGGAGTTGAAAGGGGCAACTAACTACTACGGCATGGCAATTCCAAATAACGAGGTCATTGACGCTCGTGCTATCGGTGGCCTTGCAAGATTCGCGAACCACAGCTGCCAGCCTAACTGCGTGGTCGAACGTTGGGACGTCGACGGCGAAGTCTGTTGCGGCTTTCTCGCAAAGAGGCTTATCGGGGTTGATGAAGAGATTACGATCGACTACGGAGGAGGCAACACGGCAACTAAGGTAAGAGGATGTATAATGCATAACTTGGTGGCGCATTTTGAACAGTACTATTTTTTTAGCGCAGGAAATTATGCATGTGCAAGGAGTCTGGTTGCCGTGGGCTGATTCCGATGTAGATTGTAGCATTGGGGAGGATGAGATGTAACCTCATGCTTTGTTAATGGACTGCTAGTACATGCTTAAAGTACTCGCACTTCTAGTAATAATTCATGTTTTTTGTTTGCAACCCCAATGCGCAGTATGGAGGTGGATATATTACGAGAACAGCATCATCCCCTCCTGACGCGGCCGTCGTGGAGGCGCCAGCAAGGTACCATTTCGGCTTGTAGGCGAAAACACACCCATTTCGGGTCGTTTGCTCCATATCTAGAGGTAGTTTGCTGCTCTATAGCGCGCGAGTCGGATGGATCGACGGATCTAGGGGCTCCGCGTTGTGTGAAGTACCGGGCGTAGTTCAACAGACTACGATCCTATGGTTCAGCACGCAGTCTAATGATGCTGGATTCATAGCGAGAGTATCCTCTTCGCGTACGTGCTCCAAATCGAGAAGTTGGCCGCCTTTTCGACAACTTTGTCGGACGCGTCTCTAGAAAGTGAAACCCTAGTTAAAGGGTTCCGTCTTCAAGGAGACGCATCAAGTCGAGATGCAGCGGATCGAACCCTATGCAGTTCCAGCAGCTGCAAGTTCAGCAAAGTCAGTATTTCCACGTTGGTGGAACTAGTGCGCGCAGTCAAGGGTTTCTCGTGCCGCGCTATTCGCTTCATCAGGTGAGTTTATACTGTCACGTGCTGTCATTACCGTAGTAGGAGAGCAACACTCACAAGCTATTTTGAATCGAAGATGGTAACACCAAAGCAAAACTCTCGTGCAGCGAAAGCAGCGAGGCGGATCCTCGCAGAATTGGGAAATCAAAGCAGTCAAACGCCACGAAAAAACGGCGAACAAATGCAGCTCCAGTCGAGGCCGTTGAAACTGAAGACACTATGAAGCGGCTGGCACGTCACGAAGAAACTATGAAGCGAAATGCTGCTGTTCAACTCAAACCACGTGGAGTGAAGCGTAGCAAGACTAAGACGAAGGCTCGACATATCGATGACGACCGCAGTGAAGATGCAAAAGGTAAGCTTTGTTGTTAACATCTTCGAACACTTGTATTTTCAAAGTAACGTGGGTTTCTATTGTGGACATACCAGCATTTTACGCTGCCGTCGACGCTCCATTTCTTCGTTCTGTGGAAGCTGTGGTGAACTCACCAAATCTGAGCATACCGCAATGAAGCGATTTGATCCGGATGGTAGCCTCTTCAGACCCCTTTGTAATAGCACAGGCGAGTGTGAGATCATCCCAGAAGCTCTCGTGAACGACGATAATTGCAGTACATCTATGATTTGGCTTTGCTGGCGATGCGAAACTTCCTTACGAAAGAAAGAAGTACCTAAATATTGCAGAGCCAGTGGTTTTCAGGTAGCTCCTGTTCCTGTGGAGCTTGCCGTGCTAAACCGAATGGAAGCACGCCTTATTGGCTTAGGCGTTTCCTTTACAACATGTGTGAACCTGTATTGTGACGGTCAAGAATTTACTCGTGGTAACTCCATCAATTACTGTAATAGTGCTGTGGAAGTTGTACTCGATCTCCCACGTCCTCTCCATAAGTGTGGTGTCCTTTTCCTGAAGACTAAAACAACAAAAAACGTGAGGCTGTTTCGCGTTCGACCAGACTTACTACGACGAGCACTGTGTTGGCTTATTGAGAACAACCCTCTTTATCGAAATGTCAGGATTTCGGAAGAGAACTTAGCTGCACTGAATAATTTCGACGTTGAAAACGACATTCGAAGTGTATCGATCACTGAAGAAGAATCTGAACAGCTTTGTAGTCACGAGAACCATGTGAACCGAGAGCCTGGCCAAACAATGAAGCCCAGTTCAACGTCAAGTCCCTGCCAATCCACAACATTTTCGACCCCTACGAGCGCGCTACAAGAAATCCAAGTCGACTCAACCCCATCGACGGCTTGTGAGGACACGGCTGAAACTTGCAATTCTTGCTTGTCTGCTTGCGAGAAATTAAATCCAACTTGCGCTATTTGTGCAGGCCCTAACGCGGAGAGTACAGAAACTTCTACTTCAGTTCATACATGTCATAGTAGGCAAGAAGATGTCATGGATAACCTAATTGAAACCTTTGAGCTTGAGCGGGACGAGCAAGATACACAAAGCGAGTTGGAAAAGATCATTCAAGCTGCTAATGTTGCTTGTGGTCAATCAGAGTACCCTGTAAAAGAACTTCAATGTCGTACGGACCCAATAGATGAGTACAAAACTAAAACTATAATGCAAATTTGCTTTCCAACTTTGTTCCCGAATGGCAAAAGCGGGTTAACCCCACTTGAGAGTGACGAGTGTCGGATACATGAGTATCACCTAGCTGAATTCTGCGCGCACCTCATGAAGTGGCACGATCGCCGCTACATTATCCACAGCAACTTCAATTTTTTCTGTCTTAACCTAATTCAAAGACGACAAATAGATGGGCTAGTTCGTAGAGTAAGCGACAACGAACCACAGAAGGATGATATGCAACAGCCAGACCCCTAAAAAACCGACCAAGACTCTGCACTACAGATATTAGAATCACTGAAGCCATATTTTAGGGTCGTAAGAGGTAGTGGATTGTACTGGAGCAATGTCCGAGACGATCTCATGAGCATGATTGGGAGCCGCGTTTTTTACCTCCGCGCTGACCTACATTTTTTTTAACTTTGAGTGCTGCTGATACAATATGGCCGGACTTTTTCAGGGGTAACCCATAACTCACCCTTGACGAGTGCAAACGCTTGCCTGCAAACGATAGGAGAAGGTTATTAAATAAAAATCCTGATATCGCTGCCCGCTACTTTCATCATCGATTTGAATGCTTCTTTGAAAATGTCTTGTGCGGGCGCGAAGAGCCTTTGGGAGAGATTGAAGATTTTTTCTGGCGGGTCGAATTTCAACAGCGAGGATCCCCCCACATACACGCATTGCTTTGGATTAAAAATGCACCGGATGTTCTCGAACTATCTAAAACGGAAGAGGGCAAACAAGAGCTTGCTGAATTCATTGATCTAGTATCCGGTCCTCTCTAAAACGCTGTCAGACCTAAATACATGTCTTTGCTCGACGTACGCTTCTTTTAACCCTGTTGCGGTAAAACCTGCCACATTGACAGGTTTTATACAATCCCGCCAATAAAAAAAAACAGTATTCTATTATAAGCAAGTTATTTTTGACGCGGAAATTTTTGTAAAACACGCCATGTTGGGAGGTTTTATAATAAGTGCGAAAAACTATATCACTAAGTCCGATTTTTAGTAGCGGACACCGTGTAAGACCGCCCATCTAGGAATGCTTTACAGATTTATCAGCAAATGTGACATACAAATTTTAACCCTTTCGCGGCAAAAGGGCGTAGAAGTCGCCCTTTTAGAGGTTTGTGCAAAACACAGTAGGAATCAGCCTCTTAAAAGGCGCATTTAGCGTTTATTAACATAAGTTCAACTGTCCGGGACTGTCTTTTGGGACATAGCATTTACAGTACGATTCGTAATCATCAAAGTTCACTTTAATCCAGTCATATTCATGTAGCAGATTGCATCACCATGCTATCTTAAGTGATTTGTTACAAGAGATAGTTCAAAACGAGTACCGTGATCTTGTAAAAGGGCAAGAAATGCCCCCCTTTAAACATAAATGACTGCTACTTGTTTACTATAGTTCATACAAGATGCGCGCGAAAGAGTTAAGTATAATTTTCATGGCAATAGGGTTAAAGCGGAAAAGCTGGATATTTTGACAGCTCGTCCTCCAGGATACGGGGGTGGTGCCTGGGAGTGTGATTTGTCTAGAATAGTTCATCGGGTGCAACAACATGTTTGCTATCTGGGTGCTGCTTGCAGGAAAAAAAGTAGCGAGTGCAGGTTTGGCTACCCAAAAGAACTACGGCCCAACACCAAAATTGATGCATCCATTGCTAACGACGGTACACCATCGTTTCAAGTCAGGTTAAAACGCGAAATTTCAAGCACCAATAACTACACGGCCCTGCTGTCAACCTGGAGGGCTAATATGGACGTGCAACTGGTTGGCAACGCTTACGGCGCTGCTGAGTATACTGCTGCTTACGTAAGTAAAGCAGAACCTGACACAGCTCGTTTCAAAAAGGTAATCGCTGCAGCTGTGAAACTTTGTGAAGCCAACTTGCCGCACCATGCAATTTTAAAGCGAGTGGCAAATGTCGCATTATCCATCAGAGAAATTAGTGCCCAAGAAGCGTATTTCATCCTACTACGAGAGCTACCATTGCATGGGAAATCGCGGACAGTTGAACGAGTAAAAGTTTTACGTCACCGCATGCGTTGCTACCCGGTTGACACTCGCGAGCCGCAAAACCGTGATGAGTTTGCTGACAAAGCCCGAAATACGAAGTGCAGGTTAGAACCTTTCGAGCAAGCGTATATAGCCCGCCCCACAAATGATGTTTTCAAATCAATAAGTTACGCTTCGTTTGTCGAACGAAGGCATACGCGCATCGCCTTGGAAGGTCCCTGATGTGAAAGACCCGGACTTGTGTTACGCAGAAATATTCTTGCGTGTACCCTGGCGAACTCTTGACGACCTTCCTCAAGATGATGATGAATGCATTGACTATTTTCTCCGCGAACAGGAAAAGAATCTAGTAACGAGTTGTTGCAAGAGTCGAATGCAAAAATTGCTCGCCAACACTCCTTAGATTTACTCAAACAGGCACGAACAATTCCATGCTGCGAGCAGTTTCCTCCCTCCGAATATGTCTTCATTGAAGAATGTGGCGCCTCCACGCAAGAAGGAGTAGGCGACATAAACACAAAAGCAAATACAAACGATGCTAATAAAATAACAACATGGCAAGCAAAGCACAAATACTCGGAAGTAGATGTTCTACGAGCAAAAACCTTCATCAAAGATTGTGTTTAAGCCTTGGATGAAGGAGAGAGATACATTTGTTAACTCAGATTTGGATGGGTATACTTTCTATCGCTATCCAATAAGCGACGATGAGGATTTACCGAAGTCAAAAGATTTGATGTCGGATTCCCAATGGATACCATTTGCGTTGGCAATGAAGCAATCAAGGGCTAGATTAAAAGCGATTATCGATAATACTTCGTGTACTCCTCTGCAAATGATTATTAACGGAGAAGGAGGTACAGGGAAGAGTTGGCTTATCGAGCACTTGGTAAAAGACGTACGCTGTGTTTTTAGGGATCACCCTACATTTCATTCTCCGCGGATCCTTCTACTTGCTCACCAAGGTACTGCGGCATTTAATATAAAGGGACAAACAGTGTGCTCGGCACTTGGGGTTCTCGTCATTTTCTCGAAGTGCTTTTTCATCCCCTTACGCGCCGCTCACCTCGCTGAAGAACGGTGCAAATAAACTTAAAACCCTTCAACAGAGATACAAGGATGTGCATTTAGTTATCATCGACGATTTTAGTGTTATATCTTGCGGGATGCTGCACTGGATTGACCAGCGATTGAGGGAAATCTGGCCACAGGAGCGGAATTTACCTTTTGGTGGACGCGATATAATATTTACTGGCGATACAGCTCAGCTAGACCCCGTAGTTCCTTACGCACTGTCAACACCTCTGCAACAGGTATACAATAAGGTACAGCGTAAAGGGCGTGAGTTATGGGAAGGAATACCGTACGTCTGTCGGTTAACAGATCAAAACCGTGGGAAGCGTGATCCCGAGTGGTTTAATGCCCTAAGGCGTTTGCGCAGTCGTAAACCAACAGCCGCAGATATTGATTTGTTTAACTCACGCTGTAGTCCTAGCGCCCCTGTGCCAGACTGGTATTCAAAAGCTAAACACATTGCCCACAAGAATGTTGATGCGGCTAACTGCTCGAGTCTACTAGCCAATGACCTCCCCATTGTTCATATTAGTGCTTTGCACCATGCCCAGCAAAAACGCCTCCACCAGAAACGCGAGATACCAGAAGGAACAGTTCGTGTGCTTACTAGTGAAGCCAAAACGCCAACCAATGACAGAGATAGAGTAGTTGCAACAAATTTGGTTTTGTGTGTTGGAGCTCCTGTCACGTTGACGTTCAATCTAGAACAGTCAGCAGGTCTTTGTAATGGGACGAACGGAGTCACTTATGACCTCATCTTCTTTACCGGCAGCGACCTCCCGATCATTATTATCAAAGTTACTGATTTGTATCTCGGCCCGTCGTTCTTGTAAGATGTTCCTAACATCGTACCGATACTACCCAGAGAAATAACCTGGGGCAAGAAAAACAGTGAGCTTCGAGTTGTCCGTCGCAGAATTCCCCTACGGCTAGCGTATGCAATGACAATTCACAAGGTGCAAGGTTTGACTTGCGATAAAGTTGTTTTTCATAACAACTCGATTCCTACTGTATCATTCGCCTATGTAGCATTATCACGCGTGAAGCACAGATACTCTATATTCCTGACGCAACCACTAACACTAACCAAGCTCAATACATCACTTGAAAAATATGCACTTTTGAAGCTGAGGAAGCACGTGTTGATATGGCGGTCTCCAAAACTATGGAGACAGCCCTTCATGTGATCCAGGCGATGAAGCTGCTCGCGCTGCTTCACAACGCCACCGTGCTCCCGCGCTCCTAGACTAAGCGCGTAGCGCTCAACCATACTGTTGAATCCGCGCCACTCATCAAGTCTTTCACGCTAAGAATTGCTGCATCAACGTACCATCTCGCCGACTGGAAGACAAGATCACGCATGGGCACAACTAAATCGACGGGTATTTCGCAAACTTCGTGCGTATACCACTTGCGGCGTGCACATAAGCCATATCTTTCTCAAAAACGCAGTTGGGAAATGGGATTTTGGCACAGGAAGCAATATATGTATGGCACCACTGTTTTCAAGTTTTTCTTACCTCTCTCTACTCAAACCACCGTAGATGTGCTGCCCACATTTCGTCAAACCTTTTGAGAAACAGCTCGTCAAATTGAATTCGACGCACAACTTCGTCGCGTTGAGCTTTCAGTACGCTTATAAATGTCGGTGGAATCGCAGCTGGCTGGTCCAACCCTCTCTGTGGGCCGTCCTGTTGGCTAGGCAAGCTAGCCACTTGCTCCAATCGACCATCAATCGGCTCTTCTCGGGTGCACAATTGTGGCGTCCGTGCTGGCGAAGTAGCGCCTAGCGTTTCTGTAATGTCGTTTCTCGGCTTCACCTTGCGTCGATTTGCCGATTGCTGTCGTCGTTGTTGCCGTTGAAAAGCATTTTGCTGCTCGCGGTGGTGATCACACAGCCAATGACGCTCGCCATTTTTTTTCAAAGCACGTGGACGATGGCAGATGCTCCGGTGACCACACTGCTGCTTCTTCAAGATAATGTCTGGTTGCATATGTGGTAAAAGAGCGAGGTCACGAGACGTTGTAGCGTCAGCTCCACTCGCAGGAGCTGGACATATCTGATATGAAGCAGCACTTGGAAAAGCTGCAGCCACGACTGTACCCGAACAGCCACTATCGCGCCGTAGGTTTTCGCCGGGTAGCAAATAGCTTTTGGCGCTGATATCGCTGGCGATGCTCCGCGTTCTGCAATTTACGGTGCAGCTCGCACAGCCAGTGAAGACCGCCGTTTTTCTTTAGAGCCCGCTCTTCGACACATTGACTGGGATGCTTGCATGATTGACTGGATGGAGGCCTGACGACTTTGTCGCGACCCCACACGGACTTGCTACTGCGGCTGTATTAACCTGGGTTGCTCGCTCTTGAACACGACGAGGATGTGGTGTTGAGGGACGCAGGTCACGGTGATGCGTTGAGTTCGCGCGGTTTTGCCGACGATGTGCCTCGCACATCGAGTGTAGCTCTCCGTTGCGTTTAGTTGTAGGCTCACCCTTGCATTCAGGGGAGAACTTGCACTACCATAAAACCCAGACGTACGCACAATCTTAACCATTAGTATTAGCATCTCCACCTGCTGAACACTTGCAGCGGACCTGGCATGGAGTCTCTTCGCTTTCGCAGTACTGATTGCCGGAGGCGAATGATTCGGTCCAAATCACTTGATATTTGTAAGGGCAAATGATAGATCGAAAGGGCGTGAAGAGGGGGCGTCGCTAAACCGGTACGAATACCGGTTTTTGTCGCCCCCCAAGCAACCCGTTTACCGGGATGCTCCCATACTAGTGTACACCAGCGTTGTGCCACTTTTCATTCAATAAAAGTTGCAAAAATTGTCCGACTTTAACACAATTTATAATTGGTGACCAATGGGATAATTGTATTGTTAGAGGACTCACTCTCAAACTAGATGAAGAGGCTACAGATGTAAATAAAAATTCTAGGATCTATAGAAAATGAGCCAGAATGAAACTCTTATAATCTATAGCCGTATGACAATGAATAAAAGAACGTGAATGTTGCTTGTGTCGGCTAGGGACGACATCAAAACCCGATCACCCATATGATGTTGCTTGAAGGCAAGATGGTTAATTAAAGATCGTCATGAATGACACTAAAATTGGTGGGTAATATTAAAAAGCTACTTGCAAACTCTGTGTTGCTTTCTTTACTGTTATTTATTGTGCGATCTACTCGAACTTTCCGAGGCCGGTTGAAACGAATCGACGCGGTCAAACGGACGCGAAATCGACGTGATTGGGCAAATTACTTGAACTCACTAGAGGCCGGAGAACGAAATAAGATTTCACTTAAGCTCGAGCTCGTCAAGCGGCGCCACGTTGGACGATTGCCAAATGACCTGAGGATTGTACTGGTCGTGTCAACCCATAGAAACCAGCCACGTTCGGCAAACTTGGTCAGAATTCACAATAATAAAATGCTTGTTGTAGTCTACTGCTCGTAATCGAACTTAGAGGCGACCGTGTCGTGTTTCATTGTTTGTAGCAGATGCTGCGGCTGCGAAGCAGGCGCAGGAGATGCGTTGATGCGAATATTGGGTTAATTAATAGCATACAGTTTTCGTAGGTCGAATTAGCAATTAACTATGCTACGCTTTCTACTTACTATATTCCTCTCTAACTCCGCTCACTCGTTCTTGTACTTTAAAATCCAGAGCTTCCCCGTGCAAGGCACGGCATTAGTCATACATTATTATGCCATAGTAGCTAGTAGGCTCACTCCAGGCAACTTTTACGAAGCTATAGTAGATAGTAGAATTATTTAAGGCTATTATTACTACTATCTGATTACTACTTTTATAAAAGATAGTAGAATTATTTAAGGCTACTAGAAGTAGAAGACAAAAACCCAAATGTGCCAGGTATTTGTGTCGCTTTGGTCAACGAAGGGCTCCAAAGACAGAACCCCCCTGCTCTTTAACTTGAAAACGGTCCTCAGTTGCTCGTGGATCCCACACGAAGAGGAAGTACAGGATAGCGGTTCGTCGCACAGGACCGGTCCGTCCAAGATCCAGCACCACCAAAGTGGTTGGCGACACCAACCTATCGGTGTCGATCATTCTGCAATCACCCAACAGTTCAACAAGTCTTCCACTCCTCTCTCGTTCTCACTCTTCCCATGAAGTGCGCAAGCCGAACGAGAACGGACAACAAGCGGGCAGAGATGCAAGTGCTGCAGAAGCATAACCAACAAGAAATTCGTCGGAGCTGGAAGACAAGAGCAAGCCACCTCAGTGAGCAACATCACGCTATTCATCGTGTTTGACGATGCATCTCAAAACAAGCGGAGATTTGCTTAATACGACACGAGATTTGCTCAAAAAAAAACCAATATCTGCTAATTATGAGCAAATATCTGCCATTTTGGGCTGTGCTCAATAGTACTATCAAAATACTATATTACTACTACTATAGTATTCTTGTTAGCTGCAGCAAAGCAGATATTATGATAGTGCAGCAAACAAAGGTGTAGTATTTTACTATAGTACCAATCCCTGTCTGTATCTTCAAAACATTTACTGCTAGTTGACCACACAATCAAAGGAGCTACAAGTACTTCGAGCGTCCTTCTTTTCGTACTTCGAAGTATTATGAAAAAAGGACGCTCGATAGATAAAGACGGAGTGACCAATAGCGATGAATTTTCAGTGTAAAGTGCAATTGTGGTGTTACTATTAGTACAACCTTCACGTTTTCGATGTAAACCCGAATGGGTCAGGAAGCTCACTGTATTTGCTCAGAATCGAAGACTCCGAACTTTCAGCTACCGGTGAAACGGACTTAACACCCTTTTCCTCTACTGCAGCCGCAGTAGATGTGCCTATTGAGTCACTAGGGCGTAATTGCAATACGTTGGCAACCATGGTATCCTCACCGATCATCCTAGCTTCGATGGCGTGTCGAAGTAGCCCCAACCGGTAGAAGCTGGCCTCACAGTACAGCTCACGCAATTCTTCGACTGTATTTGGCAGCTTGTTATCGCGCAAAAATGCGAGGATAAGCCGAAAGACCCAGAAATCTCGGTCAAAGAAAAACGATCCGTCTTTATCAGGGCGAAGTTTTGGAGATTTCGTGCAAAGCTGGGCAAGAATCGAGAAGCGATCTCGAGTCCAAACCTTCACAGTCGACTTAAACAGCTGCACCAGAAATGAGCACGGGCCAGCAAGACAGTAACTATATACTGTAGTGTACATACGAAAGCTAAAATATAACGAACCTGGCCGCCGACATTGAAAACAATCATCGCGTCCTCGGGCAAAAAACTGAAATGCTTGCTCACGTTCTTCTCGAACCTACAGCAGATTCGAAACAACAGTAAGCTGCAGCAGGTCTACAATGACTGTCCTGTGCCAGATTCATACTCGTCGCGTTTGGCGTCGTATTCTCGCTGCGCGTCCTCCACACTCACCCACTCGGCAACCACCTTCTTTTTTTCTTCCACGAGCTGCACGAAGCGCAACGTGCATTAGATGCAATAACCTTTGCACATAAATGATTGCAGCTAACCTTCTTTTCCGCACCCTCGATCAGTGCCCACTCACGCTCTAGCTCACGCCGCATGCCCTCGCGAGACAACACCGTGACTTCAAGGTGTGGCTGTTCAGCATTCTCGTTGGGTTTTATCAGCTCACAATAATGATAAAACCCAAGTTGAAAGTTCACCGTGAACGACCCAGTCAAATACAGATTTTATTGTGCTTGGTTTGTCCCATCGGTTTTTATTCAGGTCCAACCAATAGCTAGCCGTCACAGTCAACCCCCCAGTACTAAAGCTTCCTGCGGACACCATGGCGATTTCGGGTATGCGATGGGGCGATGAGGAGGACGACCTGCTGCCGCAGCGCGTGGAGAGCGAGCCGGACTCGAACGGTGTGCGTCAGATCGTGGAGTGGAAGGTGAACGAGGCCGGTGACAAGGTCAAGGTTACCAAGAAGGTCAAGAAGGTGACGGAAGTGGAGCGCATCAGCAAGCGTGCTCTCGAGCGCAAGAAATGGGCCAAGTTCGGCGATGCGCTTGACGACGGTGATGGAAGCAACGTCACCTACAGGTCTTACGAGGAGGTGAAGCTCGAAGACCCTAACGCTGACCAGGTGCTGCCCGGTGAGAAGAAGGAGGAGGAGAACATCTTTGCTGGTGTTAAGAACTCGTCCATTGTGGTCTGCCGTCACTGTGGTATGGTGGGCGATCACTGGACGCTCAAATGTCCTTACAAGGACACGCCCAAGGAGGAGCTGGAGCAGGACATGGCCAAGCGTGCCGAGTCTGGCGAGGCCGCTGCTCCTGCTGCTTCATCCGCCGAGCCTGGCGCTCGTGGATCTGCTCTGGACGGCGCCTTTGGCTCCAGCAAGTACGTCCCGCCCAGTCTTCGCGGCCGTGCGGGCGCTGGCGGCGATGCTGGTGGCGACAACTCGCGCGACGACAGCGCTACGCTGCGTGTGACCAACGTGTCTCCCGACACGCGCGAGGACGACCTTAAGGAATTGTTCCGCGCTTTCGGTCCCGTGTCGCGTGTGTACCTGGCCAAGGACCGCGAGACGTTCCAGTCGCGCGGCTTTGCTTTTGTCAGCTTCATGTACCGTGAGGACGCCGAGAAGGCTTTGAACAAGCTGCAGGGCTACGGTTACGACCACTTGATCCTCAAGCTGGAGTGGGCCAAGCCCTCCAACAAGCCCGCGAACGACGATGCTGGCAGCATGGGCACTACGTTCCGCTCCGGATACGGTAAGGCTTTGCCGCAGAACGTGGCTCCGCCTCCGCGCAAGTAGGTAGCGTGACATTAATGAAGGCTGTCAAGCTTCCTGGCTGCATCTAGTAATAAGTTCATGTGTTTTTTTTGCTTCTCTTCTTTCGTGTCGAACTTTGAGGTGATCGAGTTGAGCTGCTTCGTCACCCACATCAACAATCACAAGTGCCGACACGAGCACCTTGCCTCGCCACGTTTCCCGATCGTCCAGACGGTGCTGTAGCCTACAGCCTGTAGGAGCGCGCGTAAATACTCAGATTGTAAAATTTATCAAACGCGCAACCTATTAGAAACCATATAGTACGAAGATCACCGTAAACTTAACCAGAAAACTCTTCCATCACTTCAAACAGCTCTATCCCATTCTATCCTTCATTATTCAAAGCGTCGGAAGCAGTTCACCTGGACTGGACTTGCCTAGCTCGAACAACCTTCCAGCTCATGGCCAGCGAGCAGCAGTTTCCCGAGAGCCTGGCGTGGGTGGAGCGCGGCTCCGTGCTCATCCGCCGCATGAACTCGGAGCGAATCGCCGAAGATCCGCGTGTACGTCGCTTTCTGCTCAAGCTTTCGCTGCCTCCGTCGCCTACCGAGGTGACGGCCATGGAGGCGATTGCAGAGGAGAATGCAGGTGGCGACAGCGAGGAGAAGATGCCGGTACCTCCAGCACCGCCGTCATTGCTTCTGGACGCCCAGGAGAGCTTTGAGGCCATTGAGGCAGCCAAAGACGCCAACGATGTCAAGCAGGAGAGCGAGAACACAGCCTCCAACACATACAGAGTATTGCTCTGGACCTACAGACTACAGGCCTCGCTGCAAAGCGCAGTACAGTACGCACTGTTCGCCAAGACCAGCGAAGACGGATGTTTCATTCAAATCGCCCCAAGGTTAGTGACATTTGAGAAGAAGAGAGGGGCATTGGCGCTGATATTACCGTTATTTATTTGCAGAGTTTATTGCGTAGCACCGCCGCATATTACGACGTTCAGTCGACTCTTAGGTGCGTTCTCGTCGGCGCGGAATTGGAACGCAGCGGTGAAGGTGTTGGAGCAGTTGGACGCTCAAATGTCAAAGAGGTGAGGGGTTTCGTCAAGTTGGAAGCGGTTGACTTTTTTTTATAATTGCTAATTGTCTATTGACACTATAGATTTGAAGACGGCGCGTGTGTATTTGACTGCGGATTGTTTGAAGGAATAAAGAGAATGCACCACAAGTCGCTGGTGTTTGACGAGTTTTGCGGTGTGTTTCCTTGTTGTAATACGTTTGAGAGTCTATAGCTAATAATTTTGTGTTTTATTTGATAGATGGGCGAATTGCTTCCATCTCGTATTGTCGCGGGCCGATTCCGTCGATGCATTCCGGTTTCGTGGTTACCTCGACGGTGGCGGCTTGGCTGGATCTGAAGCCATCGAATGTTGCAATTTTACTGGCGCCCAACAACGAGCAAATGAGCGTGTTTGCAACGTGCTGTACACTCTACTGCACCGATGCATCTTCATTCCCTGAAAACTTTGGAAACGAGCTGCTCAGCGCGTATCTGCACCACATCAAACTTGCCGAAACGTGGCCGGCAAAGCTTCAGCGAACATTTAGCGGCAATGACCCGAAAAACGCAGCATACACTGGTGGATTGCCGCGACCTCAAGCGCGATACATTGCGGATTTTGGCAAGCTGTTGGAGATGCGTGACAGGAAACTTATAGAGTGCGCCGACTCGCCAGCTTTAGAGGAGAAAAAGCAGAAACTTACGGGGATCGCAGTGACACCAGCCGCTCGGCCGATTTACATCCGGCAGATTGACTTATTGTCAGGTCCTGATTGTGCAGATGACGCTGCGAGCTCATCCCCCGCTGCGTTGTCGCCGTTGGCGGATATTTGCCGACCGTATTTCGTTATTCAGAACGAGAAGGGAGTTCTCTTTTCCAGTATGGTGAACGGAGTCCGAAATGTGGATCTTCATACTGGGATGCACATTTTTCGGGTCGGAAGACAGTTCAAGGATTGCAGCGACCTGATGCTCAAGATGTATCATTTACCGTTCGGGCGACAGGGGGAGCTGATTTTTGAGTGCCGGCTGCACGCCAGTATTTTGTTAGAGCTCCAAGTTATCGAGGGAGAAGCTGGACTCAAGGAAGATGATAAGGGTGTCGTTACGCTCAGTCTTGATAAGGGCGACTTCGACTGCATTTCCTCGACGTTCTCACTACCCAAGCAGTTTACGGTTCGCATCTTGTACTCGCACGATTCCAGCGCGTTCCCCGCAATGGAATCGCCGTTGCCGATTAGACAAATGGACGAGATTACTTCCGCTAGCGCTTCGTCCGTGGCAGCAAACGGTACTGCAGCTCATACCAGCTCATTTGCCGAGCAGCAACGTCGCGGTAATAGTGCGAAGGCTCTGCGATACGATGGCCCAAGCGCTGTCACGTTCCTGTTGGGCCAGCCTGACATCCGATCGCCATTCGGAGACCTCACATTAGAGAAAGTTGATGTGATTCGCAAGGCGCACAGAAATCGCGTGGACATTTATCTTCTCTTTCATGTGGATGCTGGTCACGGCCAGATGAAAGTGCTACCATTGCGTCACTTGTTCCGCTTTGCGCTTCCGGACGCTATTCGCGAAAAAGTAATCATGATGGGAGCGAGTGAAGAGTCATTGGACGAGAACGTGCCATCTTCCTTCGACGTCAGCGCAGGTACGTATTTGCTTTATTTTGTTAGTTTTGTTTGCTAATCGACTCCTTACCAATTGTGGGATGGCTTAAGGGATAATGCCTTTCGACGAGGAGTACGCACGATGGCTGCAGCATTTGTACGAATCTGATTTGGGTACGTTTTGAAATTGTGAAAATGCTGTAGTTGGTCGCACTGCTGACTTCGATGGTGGCCGTTCTTGTTGCTATTATAGATACCCCAGGAAATAATTACGACGATGAGGTCCGTACGCTTGTGTTTGCAGCTCTTTCACATGCATTTCGACTGACATGTTGGCATCCTTGTTTCAGTTTGTGAGAGGAGTTCCAGTGACAGACGTTCAGCCCAGTTTGGACTATCGGATCGGTAAGCCCTCATCTCTCTACTTTAGGTTACAGCATCGCTCATTTGCTTTTGTCTTGCAGTGAGCATTGAGACCGAGGTGAGTGAGCCACCCCCTCCTGCCCGAGACCAGCAAGGCCGCCGTCCCCACACCACAAAATCGTACGTTGAAAATTAATTATCGTACGAGCACAGCTGGTCTAATAATGGTCTGTGCTTTCACTTTAGCCGTGGCGCATCTGCTTCGTTGATCAACCAGCTCCCCACGTACACCTTCAGCACGGCCAAGGAACACAACGACCAAGGAAATCCTGAGTACGTTCGTTGTGCTACTCTCTTATTGTCGAAATTTGCTCGCTAACACTCGCTGGTCTGTGTTGTAGTTGCTTGATCTGCCGCTGCAGCTTCGAAGTCGGCGAGGAGATCAAGTCATTGCCGTGCTTTCACTCGTATCACTCCGACTGTGTCGACTCGTGGCTGTCCCTGAACAAGGTGTGTCCGGTCTGCCAGTTCAGTGTTGACCAAACTCAGCTCTAGAAACTCAAGATGCAGCTTCACTTCGGGAAAAAAGAGCGAAACCAAAATGAATACACATGTGAATTGATAATTTATCCATCTCAAGCATCAAGAGCATCTTTCAGTCATCACACGGCTAGTTGATCTAATGAACGGTCTTCATAAACAGCAACATTCGTGCGTTAACTGCGTCAGGATCTTGTTAGTGGTTGATCAGGAAAGCTTGGACAACGCCGATCGCAACGCCCAGCACGCCGCCCATTACCACGAGTTTCCACTCATCCTCCTCGAAGATGGGGTGAAGCAGGTTCTCGAACTGCTCCGAGGTCAGGAGCTTCATCTTCTCACGGAGCGTAACCTCCAAGTCCATGGCGACAGTGGCGTAGCTCTCGATCTGGCGCAGACTATCCGGGAAGATCTCCACAATGTGGTTGGTGACGTCCTCCTTGATGTTGGCGTACATTTCCTCGCCAATACTGAAGTTAATGATCTTTTGCGTCGTTTGAGTGGCAGCATTGACGGCTTCTTGGACGTTGTCGTACACGAGCTCAAACAGGCGATCGGAGTACGGGCCCTTCAGAATGGCCTCGAAAATGTTGCGCGAGTTCAGAACGTCACGAGCAACCATCTTTCCGTACACCTCAGCGACCTCGTTCTGTCGACGTAGGAATAGACCGTGGAAGGTGATACCGCAGTATCTCTTGGGGTTCACAGGCTCAAAGATCATCTTGAGAGCAAGCCAGTTGGTGATAGTACCAACGAGTAGGCCAATGACCGGGAACACCACGATGCGGTCCGAGTACACGAACCAGATTCCCATCTGCATGAGACCGAAGATGCCTCCCATGTAGGCACCTGAGTTACGGATGAAGGCCAGCTCTGAGTAACCGCAGGTTACGAACATGTTGACGAGAAGCTGCTTGTCCTTGCACATGTTGGTCACTACCATGTCCTCCAAGTCGAATACATCTTCGATGTTGTTGCGGATCTCGTCCATAAGTGCCTCAATGTGGGCCGGTGACTCCTCCTTGACCTTCTCGACGATCTCCTCCTTGACCTTGGCAGGCAGTACTGCCCACAGCTCGGGGCTGTACTTCAGTGCCATGTCTTCCACGACTGTATGAATGGTGTTGAACAGAATAGGCTCCAGTTCTTTGACCACCTGAGCTGGTTCAATCTTCGCAAATACTTCGGACACCTGCAGCAGCTGATGGGTCATGATCTGCACGGCCTGTCGAGCCATCTTTTCTCCTTTGTTCGGAACGATTCCTTGCCATCCGAAGCCCGTATTGGTGTCCGGAATCTGCAAGCAGCCGGTGTACTCGAGTGGGTAGAAGGTCATCCACAGCGCCACCCAAATGTGGAAGTACGTGAACACCACACTGACGAGCGGGATCGATCCATATTTCACGAGACTCTCCGAGTCAATACCAATATCAGCGAGAGGCCCACGCAGTACCGTAAAGCAAAGAATTGCCAGGATAACAAAAAGCACAGTGCAAATCAGTACCGGAACAGAGGGAAGCTCCACCATCGGCGGGAACTTGACCGGCACTGTCCTGTGTGGCGATTCCCGTTTGACTTTTCCGGGAGAATTTGCGAGAGGCACAAAGTCTGTCACGATCGCCAGTGTATCGTCGTTCGTGGCCACCTGCACCATGCCCAGCAGCGTGAAGCGGAGGCTCGTAGCCAGGTCCGGCGGGTTGAGTTTTGCCCAGTCAGCGGCCGTAAAGCGCACGACCTCTGCGCCCTTGCGGCCCTTCAAAGGACCCACAAAGCGTGCATATCGACCTTCCTCGAAACGTTTGAGCCACTCCTCGAGCTGCTTGGGCGTCCAAAACTCCGGGTTTAGCAGCAGAGCCTGCTTGGTGTCGCTCGACCGTCGCATGTGGGTATAAGGAGTTTTACGAGCCTAGCTCGGTGGATACGAGGCTAACAGAGACCCGGAAGGTGGTAGACGAGAGAGGAACGCGTTGGATTGCACTCCACAGACGGACGAACACAGAGAAGTACAGACGGACACGCTAGTGCTGCCGTAAAGGGACCGGTGACCGCAAAGGGAGATGACGGTAAATGGATGATGAAAACTGCTCAACGGTTGAGGGGAAGGTGACCCGTTTTTGTCGCATTTGGAAGCTCTAATTGAGCAACGTTCTCTTTGCAAAGTGAAAACGATACTCTTAACCCGCAATTCTGTCATTCCGAGTAAGTTTATACCTAGCCCTTCAGAGCTTCATTTTCCCCGTGACAGTACTTAAGCAAGAGCTCCTGATTAAGTTCCGCCATGTGGTTGCGGTCTAAAATCCGATTACGCCAGTTTCAACAAAGCCAGCTAAAACCGAACTTTTCTTGTAGCCAATACCTCTTTATTTAAAACCCAGAGTGCTGGTCAATCACCCCTTAGAATTTATCAAATGTACTGCACACAATACACTACATTCCACTTGAAGGGGATCTTCGAGAACACAAGCTTGAGAGCGAAATGGGTGTGATTTCTGTGCATGGCGTCTCCGACTGGAACTCGCAGATGCAAGGCGCGGGCGGCAAGCTGGTAGTGGTGGACTTCTCGGCGGTCTGGTGCGGTCCGTGCCAGCACATCAAGCCCGTGTACCATCAGCTGAGCGACCAGTATCACGACGTTGTCTTCCTTGAAGTGGATGAGGCGCAGAACCGCTCTCTCATTGGCGCTCTGGGGGTGCGTGGCTTCCCCACATTCCACTTCTACGTGAACAAGAATAAGGTGGACGAGATCGTAGGCGCCGACCCGAACCAGTTGCGCTCCAAGATCGAGCAGTGGCGTCAGTCGGCTTTCAACCCATTCGCTTCTCCCGGTGTAACACCTGGTGCCAGCTCCGGCAGTTCAGCCAAGCCCCTGTCGGCCACCGAGGCCCGTGAGGCCAGACTCAAACGCTTCAACAACGTGAGCTTGGTGCCCAATGTGCCGACTCCTGCTCCTGCCTCTCCAGCTGCCCCAAAGCCGGCGGTACCGGACTCTAACATGGTGTGCGATCCGGCTACTGGTGTATGCCGTCCGAAGGACGATGACGAAGAAATGAAGGAAGAAAGTGGTGAAATGGGACCTCCGCCTGTGAACGAGGATCTGTTGACACAGCTGAAGGAAATGGGCTTCGACGATCTTCGCTCCCGCAAGGCACTGCTTGTAACGGATAGCCAAGGTCTCGAGCTGGCGATTAACTGGCTGGGCGACCACCAGGACGATGCGGATATTGATGAGCCAATCAAGTTTGTGGACTTGTCCAAGACCGCACCGAAGCGTGAGTTGACTGCAGAGGAGAAAGCTGCCAAGGTGGAGGAGTTGAAGGCTCGCATTGAGAAGAAACGTGCGGAACGTGAGGAGCAGGAGAAGGTGGCCCAACGTACCAATGAGCTGAAGCGCCGTACCGAGGGACAGGGGATGCAAGATGCCCGTGAAGAGATCGAAGCCATCCAGCGCAAGATCGCGGCGGAGAAGATGAAAAAGGACAAGGAGGACGCCAAGCGTGAGCGTGAGCGTCTACGCAGGCAGCTCGAGATGGATAAGCGCGAACGCCAAGCTCGAGGTGGTCGTTTGGGTGGTCCTCCTATCGACGTTGCACCCCTTGATGTGAGCTCGAAGAAGGAGGAGGAAGAGACGAAGAAGAGTCCCGTCCTGACACCCAAGGAGCAGATCTTGAAGAACGTCGGTATCTTGAAGAAGTACCGCGTCGGTAACGATGGTCTCACGGCTCTCAAGACGTTGAACGTGTATGTGAAGAACCTAATCGAGAAGCCTGAAGAGGAGAAATTCCGCACTATCAACCTAGAGAACGCAGCGTTCCGTAAGCGTGTTGCTAGCCTCGTTGGCGGCGTGGCTTTCCTAAAGGGTCTCGGTTACGAGAAGGATGAAGCGGACGGCAATCTCAAGCTCTCGTTGGAGAAGCGCAACATGGAGTTGTTGCGATACGCTCGTACTCAGCTTCAGGGCGCCATTGCGGAGCTCTCAAACTGAGAGATTAAAATAACATCACGCTAAGAGCTCATTTTGATGCTCTTTTCTCATCTTTTTGGGCAGCATAATGCTCATTTTTCATTCAAATATTTCTTTGAAAAAAACTCCATCTTTAAAGCGAGAAAAAGCGGCCGAACAATCCCTTGCGTTGTTCCGTGGGCTTGTCTTCATCATCAGGCTTAGGCTTGACAACGAATTCCCCAGTCTCTACGAATTTCTGGGTTTCTTGTAGAGGGACATGGGCTCCTCCGATAGGCGGAGAGATGACGTCGGTTTGGATGCCACTAACGATAATGGACACGTACACAGAGCCCTCCAGAGAATGGTCATAGCACGTGCCGAAGATGATGTTGGCTTCGTCGTGTACACGGCTACGAATGATCTCCATGATCTCATCCACTTCGAACAATGTCATGTCCTCACCACCGCGAATGGTAACTAGCAGGCCATGTGCAGACTCAGTAGGAAGGTCACCAAGCAACGGGTTCACTAGGGCCTGTTCGGCTGCTTTCCGAGCGCGACCCTCCTCGCTCGAGATCCCTGATCCCATAATGGCACGGCCTGCGTTCGACAGAATCGTCTTGATGTCGGCAAAGTCCAGATTGATAAGTCCCGGTCGAACAATCAAGTCCGTGACACCTTTAACTCCTTCTAGCAGCACATCATCAGCATATCGGAAGGCTTCCACCATGGTAGTGCTCTTGTCTGCTAGAGCCAAAAGGTTCTGGTTGGGCACGACAATCAAAGTGTCGACGTATTTGGCCAATTCTTTTACGCCAGCATTGGCCAGTCGAGTGCGATTGGGTCCTTCGGATCGGAACGGGGTGCTTACCACTCCTACCGTTAGAATCCCCAACTCCCTCGCGACACTGGCCACGACAGGTGCAGCTCCTGTGCAGGTTCCTCCGCCCATTCCGCCAGTGATGAACAACATGTTGCTGTCCTGCAGCATCTGCTGGATTTCACTTTTCTGCTGTTCCGCAGAGCGTTTGCCCAGCTCGGGCTTCGATCCAGCTCCCAGTCCCTTGGTGATATCTTTGCCCAGAGTGATCTTATGTGGAGCCAAGGAGCGTCCCAATGCCTGGCAGTCTGTGTTGGCCACAATGAACTCGACGCCTTCCAGCTGCGACGCGATCATGTTGTTGACAGCGTTGCTACCTGCACCACCGAGCCCCATGACCGTGATCCACGGCTTGCCATCCTTGAATGAGGAAATCAGCGGGCGCTTTTTGCCTTCCTCCTTGTCCAAAACTTCAGTCTGACTTGTACTCGTCGAGGTAGGGGCTTTAGCGACCGCGGACGATCGTGCTGCGGGTGTTGACCGCTTCCGCCGCTCATTTGTGCGCTTGGGAGTCCTCCGCGGTGCTGGGGGTGAAGCTTCGCTTGCGTTTCCGTTGAGTTTCGCGGGATCGAACGTGGCGCTGGGCTCGTGTATCCATCGTGCGGACTGCAGCAGCGGCGACGAGCGACGAGCTGAGAGCGACGTTACTCGACAAGTCTGGAGCAGGAGTGAAGTGCAACGCGAAGACATAGAGGAGGAAATGCGGGGAGCCACGGAGATCGCTGTTATCACCACCACCTGGTCACTCACTAGCTTATTTTTCAACGCCTATTTCAAATAGAATTATTTGAGAGCCACAAAAACTGAAACGAGTTTTGACCAATGAGCAATAGAGCTGTTTCGTGCAATGGTCCCCGTGGGGCCATTTTTGTAAAGCGAAAACTTTATTTGGACCAAATTTTGTGGTCAAGCACAAACTTCTCGCCAGAAAGCGCGAGGTGAATCTTTGTTGCTGCAAACTCGAAGCCCCAGTACCTCTGTGTAGTAGGCCACCAATGAGACCAAAGATGCCGTTGTGTCGCCACCAGGGTGTCCTGCTGTGATGTACGTTAGTCTGGGTTATTTTCGTAATAATATTTAATGCATGTGCACGAAAGTCTGCACGAAATGATTTCGTGCATTTCGTGCACATTGAGCTCTCGCACCTTAAAAATTGCACCATTTGACTCTTGCTCATTCGAGCTGTTTCGTGCAGTACGGTACAATGTACCGAACATATATTAATACCGGCGACGACACAAGTTGAGGTTGTGTCACACAACCTCAGATAATCATTTTGGTCCTCTGTCCCTGATCATACCAATACAGATAAATATCAACAGTTCTGCGTCAGAATAACAGGCCCAAGGTTTCCAGGATGTTGCCAACGGATACCTCCACTTGTCACCCCGCGAGAGAAGAAGGAGATGAATTTGTTGATAGTAGCTTGGGATTTTTCAACTACCGGTAAGCTTATCCTGAACTCATTTTCAGCAGAAAACACACTGCGCATACTGTATACCCCAGAGATTACCGCCACAAGAACATGTAGAATGCTGTTCCAAGATACCTACCATACATGAACGCGTGAAGGCCTTTGCCGAGAGGTTCGTCACTGCTGGTCTTGTCGACGATCCTTCTGTGTCACAGGACCTGTGGACGAGTGTGTTTACGACGTCTGTGACAGGCCACCTGCATTAATGTACACATTTTGTATTGTCAATTTTTTTGCGTAAAATCTTATTAATACTGTATTTTATTTTTTTCCTAGTAAAGAGCATCACGTTCGCTGCGCTCTGCGAGTTGCTAAAGGGGCCGACGACCTAAAACGATGTGGTACACATAGTTGCGGACGACGTCCCCTAAAATCACATTTACTTCCGAGTTCGAAAAATGGTGAGCAATAGTCGTTGCCAGGGCGCACGCAGTGACGGTAAGCCGATCACGGTTAGAGCGGATTAAGAACGTGGTGTCTAACATGCTAACGGTATGAAGGAATAGCGGGCATTGGATTGGCTGGTCCTGTCCGAACAAGTCAGTTATGTGGTTTTGCTTCAAATTTAGTGTGTATTTAACTCGCAAATTACGTGTGTGTAGGCCAACGTCAGGTAGTCAATAATGTATCAACGTTACCAAGCGTCGAAGCGGCTATAGGGTTGATGAATTTGCCTTTGATTGTGAATGGAGAGCAAACTCCGGTGCGTAAACGCTCCAGCAGTCGCCGTGATGCATCCACAGGTGATGGTGGAAATAGTAGCGGTGAAGAAACCGGGCGCGATAAGGTGATCACCACTCAGATCATCGAACGGGCCGCTCACGCACGCGCGGGCAAGGTGACCAAGTCGCGACACCGTACGTGCATAATTGATATAGTTTTGCCCAAATTTCTTATCTTATCTATCACTTCAACTTTACTATGTTGCAGGCCGTGAAGTGTACGAACTCCGTGTTCGTCAAGCTGCTCATGCGCGCAAATATAAGAAAAAGAAGAACTAAATGTTTGCGGTTAGACCCTGCTGCTCGCGCGCAAGTTTAAGAAGGAGCTAATAGGTTTTGAGTTATCTGCATGTAGTAGGCATAAAGACCCATTACAATGGCCAATGGCTCATGTGGTATCCGTAAGAGAACGATTCCTCTGTAGCTGGTTACGTGCAGCTACTTTACCAGGCGCTAGCTTCGTGCTTTTGATGTGGTAGCGAATTTTGTCGCGTTTGCCGCGTATACAGTGAAATGGTACTTGTATAATTGCCCTCACAAATAGTTCAGATGTAGTCGACATTAAGAGGACAAATTTGTTTACCGTGGTGCCAACGATCGATTGTGTTGCAATGCCAATAGCTTCATAGTAGAAATAAGTGATTCCGCTTTCGCTTTAGTTGAGTCGACTGCTTGTTGAATTCTTTTATCATCATTAGTAAAGTACATTCGCGTATCAGCTGATGTTGCAGCTGTTGTAGAGTCACTGATGTAGTAAGGACAATATCCTTTCGAGTTCGAACTCGCGACAATGCTACGTAAGCAAAGGCTGCAATAGGAATTGAAAATGAGTGAAAAACGACTTTGCTGCTTGTTAAGCCTTGTACTTTATGAACCGTAAGTGCATATGCAAGAAGTAGCGGAATTCCTTCGCGGAATACTGTAAGATTACTAGTTTTCTTCCCCCAGCTAACTTTTCTAGGAACGACAGGAACAATATTTGGAACATCCGGCAAGAAAGAAAGCCCCACGTATACGTCAGAAATCTGTACCAGTATTATTGGTAATTCCATCTCGTTGGATAAGATTAAGTCATACACTACTCCATTTGTCCCGTTGCACAGGCCTGCTGCCTGTTCCATATTGTAAGTCAGGCTTACTGGAGCACCGATAGCAATACTAAGACGCCTTCCTACGACGCGATCTCTATTTGAGCTGGCTGATTCGGCATCTTCTAAAAGTGCTTTGACTGAGCTAGCTGATACGTCTCTTTGCTGGGCAAGTCTCTTTAGTCTTACACTATGTTTTGAGCGAATGGTAATTGTGTTGTTAGAACCACTTTTGAGGTTTTGGTTGTTTGCTTCAGCTACTTCGGTATTCAGATACGCTATGTGCTTGGCTTCTAAAGCCCAAGCAGGCATTTCTTTGCTTTTGTAGTATCTAGAGTTGAATAAATCAACATCCGCTTGTGTTGGACACTTATTGCAGAGACGGCGCAGTGCGTCAAACCACTCTGGGTCACCTTTCCCGCGATTTTGACTAGTTAATGTGCAAACAATAGAAATACCCTCCCAAATTTCGCGGCCTAGCACTTTAATGGGGTTACAGATTTGTGAGATTGGGGTCGCTAAGGCGTACGGAATTACAGGGTCTAATTGCGCTAAATCACTAGTTAAAAATACATCTCTACCTCCGAAACATTGATGACGGTTTTGGGGCCATATCTCGCGCATTCGTTGATCAATCCAGTATAACATACCGCATGATATAACACTAAATTCGTCAATAATGACTAGATGCACATCTTTATATTGTTCTTGAAGGCGTTTGAGTTTTGTTGCACCTCCTTTCTGGGTCGTTATAGGAGAGTATGAACTTGAGAATGCATTACGAGAGAAAGAAGTTAGCTCTAATGCCGAACATACTGTCCTTTAATATTGAAAGCTGCTGTCCCTTGATGTGCTAATAGTAAAACTCGTTTAGAAGTTCCTCGAGTGGCCGAGTATTCACAAAAAAACATTGTGGACATCCTTTACTATGTGGCTAATGCGCCAGCTTTTCCCACTTCCTCCATCGCCATGGATAATCATGTGCATGGGATCACAAGTTGTATTTTCTATCGATACTCGAAGCCGAGCACGAGATTGGACCATGGCAAATGCAAATGGTATCCATTGGGATTCATGCACTACGTCGGTTTGTGCATCGTTAATGTCATTGACAATAGGGTACTGATAGCAACTTCGTTTTGGCTCTGAATAGGTTGTGCTATCACGAGATCGATGAATTTCTTTTTGCAACTTTATCCATGGTTTAACGTGCGTTTTGATGAAAGTTTAGCCTTTGTGATATCCTCGCTCGTGTATGAGCGCTTGGCAGTCCATTGAAAAGGGACAGTTTCATTCGTAGAACTTGTATTTGTTCGTGGCTGTCTGGTTCAACTAGACATACCTCGTCTCTAGGTTCATCATCGACAAATACGTACTCAGAAGAAGGTAGTGTCGTGTGCACCTGAGCTGTTTTCGATTTTTTTAGGGCATCAAGTTATGCCTGACGTGTTAATTTCAGGCCAGATTCGTGTCGGAGCTCGCTTTCCAAAATGTTTTGCTGCTCTTGCTCGAAAGTTTCGATACATTCGTCATCTGTTTGTGGAAGCTCTTCTAACGTCCGCCATGGCTGATGTAGAAAAATTTCAGCGAAGCAAAAATGTCGATTCGTAGAATCGGGTGCCATCCACGGAGTCCCACGAACTACGTGAGGTTTGCTTCGAAGCTTAATAAACCCGTAGCCATCACTTCGCCTCCAACAATCGGTAAATTCTGTCCTAGTAGGAAAACTATCCACCAGCTCATACTTTTCGACGAATGTGGCTAACGATATATCATCAAATCGATCATTACGTGGGCGGTTCATGTAAGCTTTTTCTACCTTCTCGATACGAATGGTATCATTACGCTTTACTCTCTCTCTTCCATATCTAAAAGTTCGGAGCCATCTATCCGATAATATCTCAAGTTGTGCCTCATCGTCTTAACTTGCGTAATCTGTCTAGATTTACCATAAAGAGGGAGCTCTCTCAGCAAAATGTAGTAGGTCTCCTGAGCCCTGACTTCCCGAATGGACAAAGTTGCGTTTGCTACACGTTTTAAAATTGCATAATTCAGTAGGCTAGGATCGCATCGCTTCACCGCTTGAGTAATAACTTGTCGAAACCGAAGTATATCGGGCTCAGCTTTGCTAACGTAGGCGGCTGTGTACTCAGCTGCCCCATACGCATTTCCAATGAGTTGAATGTCCATGTTAGCTCTCCAAGCAGATAGCAGAACAGGAGAGTAATTATTAATTGTCGATACCTCTCGCTTCAGATGAATTTGCATCGATTTAGCTCCGTCATTAGTTTTGTTAATATGAACATGAGTATTTTGTCGAATCTCCCTAGGATAGCCGAAGCGACATGTATCCCCGCGTTTACGACAGGAGGATTCTGAAGAGCAAATGTGTTGTTGTACTCGTTGCACCACTCGAGACAGATCACATTCCCACTCCGTCGTACACGCATCGGGCGGCCTGGCAGTCAAAATATCAAATTCATTGTTGTTTTCGGTGCTGCATGTGGTACAAGTACATTTTTCTAATTCCTCTGACGTTTTTGAAAGCACCGAAATTACGTTGTCAACGTAGGTTGCAATCCGGTTTCGCCCAAATTCCATCTGAGATAGATCGATAATGTCTGGGGCGTCTTTTATCCACAACAATGCATAAATGTGCGGGGAGCCACGGTACTGGAACTCCACCCGCCAGAAGTAGTCAACTACTTCGCCAAGAGGTTTAGATCTACCACAAATTACATGTTTGAAAAATGAACCGAATCGACGATTGAAATGCCGTGCAGCGATGTCCGGATTTCACTTAGATATCGCCTACGCTCAGTACTCGTCAAATCTCGAGCTTCAGCTAATGAAAGTGATGGATTACAGGCTCGAAAGAAGTCCGGCCAAATTGTATCCGCAGCGCTCAGTGTTAGGAAAAATGTTGGCCAGCACGAAGGCAGTACACGATTTCCAATCATGCTCATCAAATCGTCTCGAGCGTTAGCCCAGTAAAGTCCGCTGCCACGTACACCTCGAAAAAATGGTTTCAAAAAGTGTAGTAGTTTCATTGCAGCAGACGTATCAGCCTCAACACCTTCAGAACAACCCGTGCTCGGTTTACTCGAGCCGCTAGATTCTTCAAAAGATGGTAAGTTAACACGCTTCACAAGACCATCTATTTGACGTCTTTGAACGAGATTTAGGCAGAAAAAACTTAAAATTCCCATGGATCACAAAGGGACGATCGTGCCATTTCATTAAATGCGCACAATATTCGTTTAGATTGTAGTTGTGTAGCCTTTCTGAGTCACCCAGAGGATGCAATCCACCCTGGCCATCGGGAAAAAGCCATGGGTAACAGTTTTGGAAAAGAGTTTTAGTAGTATATTCATTCATCGGTTCAGTTTTTCGAGGTAGATCCGCTGTCGGAAATAACGTTTGCCCTGCAGCACGATTAGCTGCTTTTGCTATCTTATCAGCCTCACTTTCGCCGTTAGCAGAGTCCGCCTCAAGTTCGACCGATTCTTCAATAGTAATCACGTCATTCGAAGAGCATACTTCGGCTTCATCATTACTACTAGGCCTACAGTGAATGCCGTGTTGGTCACTTGCATCGTTGTTGGTTCTGCAGCTATCAGGAGAAGCACGATCGCTCTCAGGATGCAGCTCTCTAGCTTCTTCTTCTGTTATTAAAACTGTATTAATCGAGTCCGTAGTAGATAGAGCTGCTAAATTCTCTTCAGAGATGATTACATTCTCATAGAGGGGGTTGTGTTCAATTAGCCATTAAAGCGCACGGCGTATTAAGTGAGGGCGAACTCTAAAGAAAGATACCCCTTTGCTGTTGGTGGACCGAAGCAAAACAACACCAGCTTTACTAAGTGGTCTGGGCAAATATTTTGTGAGCTTGCCTACGTCGTTCCAATAATTGATGGCATTGCCGCGGGTAAACTCTTGTTGGTCTTTATAAAGGTTAATACATGTTGTGAATGATATTCCTAGTCCAATTAACCTTGTTTCAATATAATTCAGCGTTGCTAACTCAGGTGGCACAGATGCTAGCCGGAAACCACTCGCCCGACTAAACTTCGGAACGTTGTGCTTAAGCAGCGAGGAATTGCATCTGTTACACAACCAAATATACCGAGTCCGTTTACTATTCGATTTGGTAATTGACTCCGGTATAACTTCGCATTCATTATCAATATTTCGAAGAGGGGCCAGAAATGGCATATCAGGATCAAATCTCTTTTTAGTAGAGCAAGTTCGTTTGGTCAATTCTCCACAGCTTCCACATATCTTAAGCATCGGGTCGTCGATGTCAGCAAAAAAACTCTGTATTCAACATACACACTATTAGTTAATATGGTATCACCGGCCCCAATTCTTCATCGCTAGTTACCTTGAGTATCAGCTATCTGATCTGACTTAACTTGAGCCCAATTTGCATCTCGTTTCACTCTCTTGCGGATTCCCGACCAATTTTGGGAGGTGGAATTTCGCTTCAGTGTTTCCTCGACACGGGATCTCCGGGCGGATGCTTCCAGGGTTTCAACTTCTTCAAGACATTGTGTTTGTTTTGCGCGGTGATGCCTAACCGCCTTGGCTCGACCATGGTCAAGTTTGTTTCGGTGATTGATCGTCTTCCGAGCTGCTTTTGCACCCTTCGTCTTGTTTGTCCGAGCCATTTCAACAAATGCGGCACGATCATTCTGTAGATGCACGCGAAAGCCTAGCTTATAAAGAGCCTCACGACTTAAGGTAGTGATTTGGGTGAAAGCAACTAGGTGATCTTGGTGGCGTACACTGCCACAACTTCAACATCAATGCCACAACCTTTCCAAATGACGCTTTTATTTGCGGGGATGAGAGCTACACAGTGGTTCTAAGGATTTTCGGTGTTGTTGCTGTATTTGCACTCGCTGCCTACATGTAGCTCCCGCTGCGTCAGTTGCGAATCGAAACACTAAGACCACACCAACCCGGTTGTAAACAACAACAAGCTGCACTAGGCTATATCGCAGCTAAGCTAAGCTTTCGCACGCTGCTTCAAGTACTGATTGTATTATTCGAAGCATCTTTTGTCTGATAGTTATGGCTGCCAGTTGCGGCTGCCTTGACGGTCATGCGCATCATAGGAATGAAACGTCAGTTGCAGCATATCTATAAATATGGCTGGGCTGTGGTGAAGAGAGCGCAGCGCAGCATGAAAGATTACACTCCAGCTTGCACAATGGGGAGGGCTGCCGAACCTCCGTAGATATGATGCAGCTCGCGACTTTGGCTCTAGGCATGGTAGAACAATGTGCAAATCGTACTGTAGGCTTGGATTTAGTAGGACAGGGTAGAACAGGCACGTTTTGTTTTGGTAGTGGTCGGAGTTATGGTCGGGAGTACAAGACTGTTGTGAGGCCGCAGCTGCCATGTCGTGGCGCGTTGTGCAGTTGAGGTACGCATGTGGATAAAGGATTACGTGACGAACTCGTCGTGCCGAAAGCATCCTGGTGATCTTCCTACCCATGGCTACGGCTTCAACAACGTATATTAGACTTACAAGACTTTTATTGACGGCGCGAAAAACGCAATATTCGGGCAGCATAGTTTTGTCTATGGTTGACTGTGTGAAGCCATCTCTAAACAAAACTAGGCGATGAAAATGGAGGTGGCCTAGTTCAGGCAGCCACTACTGACGACGTTGGTGAAAGCTACAATAGCAAGAAGCATCCATACCACAGCTACCAATTACATAGGAATGTAACCTTTACAGGTTGTAGAAGCGCACATGCACAGCCTCGCCTACATACACCAAAAGCTTCAGCTTCATCGTTACTATGCTAACGTTAACGTCCTACCTGCAGCTTGGTCGGGGCGAAGCTGTAGTAGAACGTAATCTCTTCATCCGGATCAAGTGTTTCAAGAGCAAACAAACCACAGCACGTCTCCCCACCTACTTCCCATCGCTCCAGTTTGCAGTTTGGAGCGCAGCTATGGCTTGCGAATCTGGCCAATGATCCCTTTCTTGTTGCGTCGATTACTTCTCGGTCATTCAGCTGGACGCCGTAGAAATGTCGAGTTCCAGATAGTAACTACATGTTATCACACACCACGTAGTTTGAGATATACAATGTCTATTGACTAATAAAGTAGTTGTACATGTTGTCTTCGCTTATACTCTTTGTTGTCCATGACTTCGCCTGTGTACTCAATGACAAATGCCTCACGCTCGATAAACTGGTTGGCGAGCAGAGCCATCCCTTTTTCATGAGTGTTTGCCAAGAAAAGGGATGCATGAGCCGGCCGCTGAAATCGTTGGTTGCTGCAATTTGTTCCCATTGCGCAATTGTCCATTATGCATTCTACTTACATCTAACAAGCAGCAACAGTACACATGAGGCTCAGTAAAACACTTGGTTACTTCAAATTGCACGTACGGCGCGGTTCTGGCATCTGCCTCCACAAATTTCAGTATGATTAGTCTGTACACTACAAACGCAATGCGGAATCTCGTCCTTCACCAAAACCGCTAATGAGATTACCATTTTTTTCAATCGAAAACTTACCTCGCAAACTTGGTTCTCCTCTCGACTGATGCACTCGTTGTGGGAAATCGGGCAATACTCTCCGTACGCTTGTACAATACTTCTCGTATCTGATAGCTATACAAACAGCATTATTATCTAGCGCAATATATTACAAGTTCCATTTCTACAAATTTACCAGAATATCTGTAAGGCGACTACGTTTGAAGCGAGATGCATCATCTCCCTCTACGAAGTCATCCATTAAAGATTGCACAATCCGTTTCCGTGCCATGGTGATCTTTCTGCTCGTCCGTCAAACCGGAAGTGAGCTTAAACTAATTGATGCTGCAAAACATCAACTTTTGCATAACCTTCACAAACCTGATTTACTACTACTCAAACTGTAACACGTATTTTGTTTGATAGCTCAGAATAAAATGAGATCCTACAAAAAGAATGCTAGAAGTGGAAATCTGAACAAGTGCACACTCTCAAGCCCTATCTGAACTACATGAAATTCGTTCGTCAGCCGCCATTGCCCTCGCGTTTGTCACATTACCGCCCTTTGCCTACAGCATCTCCTCAATTCGTCGTCAATCTCTTCTCCTTCTCTCTTTTCTTCGTCACCCGGGCTGCGATCGTCTTCTTCGTTGTTGCCGAGGCGTGCACGCTTGGCAGTTTCGAAGTTACCAAACTCCACGATGATGTCAGGGGTCATCGACCCGACAGCCTGCACACTGCCTTGGAGAACGTTGTGGTAAAACTTCACTCCGTGGATCTTCTTGACCTCGTACATGACGCCTACTAGAAAACATGGCTTCGTAACAGCGCGATTTTTGGAGTCCCAAACGGTGACCTTGAACACACGAGCATCCTTGCAAAACATGTCCATCTTCTCCAGCTTTTGGTGGTAGCTTTAAGGTGCGGCTGCATGAAGCCGTCGACGTGCGTAACACGCGTTCCGCGGTTGTTGGAAAGACGCTCGACAGACAGAACACACATGATCACAGAGAAAAAAGTATTCTTCATTGGAACCTCCGTCTTGAAGTATTCGCGTAGATTTCCCACCGAGATGTAGGTTGGCCTCTTCCTCCGTTTGTTGTTCGCGCAGTTCTTCATCCACTTCGACCATTAGGGCCTCCGCACTGTAGCCAGTGAGTCCATGTGCCATGTTGGACGTTGTTGTAGCGTCTTCAAATTGGAAAGTGAGGCAACGAATTTTCACTTGAGCAACACACAAAGGCTGCGACTTTATCACTAATTAGTACTAAAAAAAACGGCAAACTTCTTCAAGGCAGGTCGCTACACCAACATCTCTTTCCAGAAATTTGATGATGCGTCACCCCTTCGGGAATACGACCCACGATGGGGTGTGGGTACCTATTAGCAATAAACACAAATTATCCGCCATTTGATAAAGTCACGTCATTGCCACTGCAGCACTAGCTATCCCAAGCGATTCCAACGACTAGCTTGTGTTATGATCGACGGCAGCCTACTCATGACCAAACAAACCGTTGCATACTGTCGAAGCATCTAGTACACCAATGCTAATCAACACACTTCCTTCTATTGCTCATAACAGACAGTCAGACAACTGAAATACGATTTTCCATCCCCACAGTAGATTTCAGTACGTCAAACGTTCTCGCAGAAGCAGCTATGGACGCGTTTGCCTACTCTGACGTGCACGATCCACTTCACCTATTCTTTTAAACATCTTTGACGTTCTTCTGGTATGTGCCGCTCAACACTTTGGTGAACAGCACCAAGAACTTCAACATCAACAAATCCGAAGTGATTTTTTGTATTATCCGCTACAATTATTCAGCGTTTAAAGGTCGAGTCGACGCATTCTCACGCGCTTCTATCTGTGGGCGGGCAGGAATCCTGCCAGGATGTATTGACTGTGGCTGAATGCCATCTGACCGCCGCAGATAGTAGTGAGAATATTTGCTTCATCAATTATTTTATTATTCTTTTTATTAACATAAGCACAATACGTGAATCATCATCGAACCGCTCGTGATCGCACCATCACACTGCTCAGCGTCGCCAGAGCCGAAGTCCTGCGCTCAGTAGTGCTAGTACGTGCCCTCCTTGTTGAACGAGTGCACGGAGCCGAACACCGTGTAGTCGTCCATGATGTTCTCCAAGATACTCCGGATAGTTGATCCACGCCACCATCACATCGTCCACTAGGAATGTTCTCTACCACGGCGCTTCAGTCACAACCGGGAATAATACGCGCCGACATCGTCGAGCCGTCCGAGCCGTTGTGAGCCATGTAGCCATGTCGTCCGAGTTGCGCTGTGCCACCCTATGTAGCTTCTTGTTGAGACACAGAGATTTCAGACCCTAGGTGGTGCGCTACTTACTGATAGCGGCCAGCATGGGTAAGGTGTAGTCGTCGTAGGTCGTGTACGTGTTGACGTTGGTGGCGATGTTGTTGCCGTCAAGCTTTCGAAGGTAAGAGGCTTCGATGTTGGAAACAGCCGCCACAATAAGCAGCAGAGCAAGCAAGGACTGAGCGAACAGTCGATCGATCGATCCTGTGGTGACGAGCAGAACAGCCCCGGTCCAGAGTCGTCACCTCATGGCATTCTAGAAGCAAAGTGTCCCTTGCCTCGGTCATATACCCGCAGAGCCAGCGTAGCGCATTGACACAAACACTGGCGCACGAGTGTGTTCGGTCGACGGGGCATATCCACAACAAACCCCCACGTGATGCAGCGGAAGATTGCAAAGGATTGCAGAAAGAAAAATGAACATTACCAGATAGATGTCGTCGCGATCAGAGCCATCCAACTGTTGCCACCTGTGTCATGTGGAGCGTCTTAATCGTTGGCGTCGATGGCCTGAGGCCTGTGGACCTTCTTGATCCTTGACACCGATGGCAATTGGCCTCCAGCTCGGCCATCGAGCATCCTTATGTCGAGTAGTCGCCTAACTTCTTACAGACGCCACTTTTTACGAGATTTATAAGCGATAGCAGTTTTTTATCCCCTAATAAAGGGTCATTAGAGCCTCCGAATGATCATAAAAAGTGAATTTTTACGCAATTTCTTAGGCCCCCACAATAATGGGTGATTTCCCTGTTTCATAAAAACGACCCTTGGCTTTAATGCCTTTGAAAGGTAATGCCTTCGATTTAATATCTAATTAAATTGAACAATCGTACCTTGAGTTAATGATCTTAATATTGTTAAACCGAGGTTTTTTTCCTCGTTTTTTGGCCCCAGTGTACATGATTATAATTTTACCCCTAACCCATTCCAAGAATTAATAGATACTCCCGTAAAAAGTAAATAGGAGTATAAATATCAGTCGTAAAAACAAACTAAATCAGGGTATCACATCATTATAGGGGTGACTTCGTCCCCAATTACTGGTACTACAGTCGTATTATAAGATTAATAGTAAACTTGAGGCTTGACAGCACCAAGATTTTTGAGTCCTGCCAACTCACAAACTTACTGAAGAGCATATTCAGTTCTGACACCCCCTAAAAGGGTTAGCCCTTATAATTATTAGGGGATATAATTATTATTAATAATAAGGTATTAATAAAATAACCCTTTAAACTTGTATATTATAGTTTATATAAGATGCGCACGAAAGGGTTAATTTAAACGCATGCGCATGTTGTATTACTGTAATAGTTGGGGATTTACATGTTCTCCAAAATAGGATTCCCCTAAATCTTCTTCAAATCCGTTTCTATTAGGGGGAGTCGAATATGCCGAGTGAACACGGACTTTTTGCATAATGCGGAGTTCTTCCCATCTTCATTTGCATTTGCAACTCTTTGTTGCAGAATGCGGAGTTCTCCGATCTTTTTCTGCAAAGAGTGGAGTTCCCCCCTTCGCCTTCAGTACATAAAGATCCGCCTGGTACCCAAGCTGGCCGACACCTGGCATCATGCCAGTGTCATGCCAGTAGCATGGCGTCGCAGTCTGTGTCGTCACCGCGTCTTACATCGGAAGCTGACGCTAATACCGAGAGTAGGTACTACTAGTAGATGCCTTGCACGAAGGCGATGCGCGAGTACACAACATGACTGTTATTAATAAGTTGGCTGGGCGGCGCGATGCTGATTGCCGCAGCGTATTCGTCCATGGTGCCCTTGTTTACAGTGGGCGTGGATGCGCGGATGTGCTCGTTGACTGTATTTGATCAGCATGGTATACCCTGTAAGCACTACATTGCGGTGCTACTAGTAGATTCTTTGAATCGGTTTATAGAGCGTTTCACGGTTGTCAACGAATGCTACAAAATCGACGTGTATACAGTGCTCTATGGTTCTGATGCAGTAACCTCCAGCACCGCCCACCTCAGTTGAGCTCACAGCCCGGAAGAAAAAGGAAAGAAGACTGCCGAGCAAAGGTGATACTACAACGAAAGTAGTACATGTCGACTGTGGCCAAATTGGCCACAACAAGGTGGCTGCCATGTCAAATAAACCAAACAGGTACCCGCTATGGTGTCCGTCTGGCAGTATTGTCGTGTGTAAGTCTGAGCTCTAGATAGGGTCCCAGAAATGTAACACATGTTTCCTTTCTAAAAGCAAAGACGTCTCGGATACGTGTATTAAGTTTGCAGACTTTTACTCTAACAGTCAAGCTTGGTGGTTACAGGGAACTCCGCTCTTTGCAGAAAAAGATCGGAGAACACCGCATTCTGCAGCAAAGAGTTGCAAATGCAAATGAAGATGGGAAGAACTCCGCATTATGCGAAAAGTCCAGTGAACACAAAAAAGTAAGCATCAGCAATCACAAAAACTAAGCAGAAAAGTGACAAACTATTAGCGAGGGATTCACTTTTTTGTGCTAATTCGTACTTAGCAAAAGATGGGATGCACCATGTCTCCAAAAAGCCTCGCCGCGCAGACTCAGATGCCGCGGAGTTGTCGGCGCTCTGGCTGTGGCAATAGGCAGCATGAAATGACGTGCTGCGGCGCGTTCGCAAGGAAAACGACTAGGCTTCGCTACGACGGGTGGCAGACGTGCCGCCGCGTTCTGTAGCTTCACTACGAGCTGGCAACGCCAAGACTCTCTAGGAGACGAGTAAGAGCTCAATAGAACGCACTTTGTTTTCAAAAAATTTAACTTACATTTCTATCAGCCACCTCCAGAGGTGGCTGATAGAAATGTAAGCAGTAAGCAAAAAGTTGTCAAAAGTAAGCATCTGTAATCGCAAAATCTGAGCAGGCTTTTCTTAATATTCGACTCCCCCTATTTCACGGCGGACATGTGACATGATTTAAATAATATAAGTACCAATAATATAGATGTGGCGCTTCTTTGCTAAGCGTATTATTGCTCAATGTACTGTATGCACAAAGCTTGCAGCTATGCTACTTATATATGTTAGTCTATCTCTAACCGCTTCTGAAGTTCAGCATTGCTCATCGCTCAGCATGTGATGTGTTTTTGGTGGCTGCTCTCAGCTCCTGCGGGCTGGTACCGGTAGAGAGACACAGTCTCCGCATTCCACTATTTTCCTCAAAGTACACAAGTTCATTCAAGTTTGTCGCCGGCGATAGCTGCTCAAGACATGCTTGTGTGGCCAGTCTTCCTCGCTGCCACCGCAGCCCTCCTTGCGAATAACCCCGTTGACTCGGCGAGCCCTGTCGAAACTAAAAACTCGAAGTTGGTTATTAGCGGCGTTAACGAAGGCAACATGCAAAAGCGCAATCTTAGAAGCCAAATCGGGTTTCTCGAATGGCCCGAAGAACTCGAGGAGTTCGTTCACCACCACCACCACATTCGAGAAACGTTCACGCGGTGGTGCCTGGAAGACAATGAGCCGAAAGAAGAAATGGAGGATTTGAGAGAAGAGCGTGACCCTGCGGCGGAGGCGGCATATAAGAAGTTAATGGCAAAGAGATCCCAGGGTAGAAAACTAGCTGTTGTTGAGTGCAACATATAGTGCCTATGTTGAGCAGAGAGAAAGTATAATTATAATCAGTCCGAAGGAGTGTTTCGCACCAGTAGCGGAACGCGAGCTGACAAGTTATTTTCTCAAAATCCCCAATAAGTTCTTTTCTCTTACGAGGTCCCAACATTGATGGTGTTCACAAAACTCAAGTTCCACTTCCATTCAGCTTTATGTTGCGCCAACAAGCTAGGTTTAATACTACTGTACCATTCATAATGTATCGTATCGCTTCTTGTAAACCGTTCTGGATTAACATGTACAAGTAAACTCTAATCAAGTACTACGTAGTACGCAGTACTTCGAAGTATATTAATAACTAGATTTCCATCATCTGGTGCGCTGGAAGGGGGCTGTCCTAGTTTGTACTGCGCACAAACAGAGGACTCGCCCCATCACCAGGCCTAGGGGATGCCCTGATTTCCCGATATAAAACTGCGACCCAGATTTCCTTGCCGACCCTATGTAAATTTTGCCTCAAATAGGGTATTTGTGAGCTAAAATCTATTTTTCTAAACTTAATTGGTTAGCTGTTGTGCTTCGCGTTTTATCACCACGCAGCGGTCTTTAATAGCACCTCTCACGCAGATAATTTAGGTGCCTCACACGCTGAGATCACGATGCCAATAGGTGTGCAGACTCCAAAGGAAACATGATATATGGTTACGTCTTGGGAGTAGAAAGAGAGCATAAATTATCCTTTGCTAGCATTTGATTGCAATTCATTGGTGCAATCCGATTGCTCCAACTTCATCACGTCGCCCAACAAGAGCACAGCAACCTTCTGGACGGACATACTAGTTCCACTAACCTGTAAGTTCAAAACTTCGATCCCTGAATCTCAATCCTAGAAATTATTTTTATAGGTAAAGTAGGAAATCACCTAGATAAAGGAGGCCAGTTAATTGAACTAGTCAGATGAACCCTCAGTCATAGTGAACCGATTGAAAACTGAAAAAGACGACGGTGGATACCTTCATCCTAACCCAAGTGAATTACAAGGCTGCTTATTCAAGCAGTATGAATGGGCGTTTCGGATCGAAATGAGCAGGGGCTAAGGACGAAATAGAGACATACACTTGTGAGATGACTTCAGGAAGAAAGAGCGCACGCAGTTGCTTGAGTTGTGACGAAGTAGTAAAGCCTCTATGCGCTATAAATGCACATCAACCGTCGCCATCGTGAAAAATTACTGAATCATTGTGGGCTGTGGATGTATCGGGTGTGAGTGTACCAAATTCAGGATTAGTGCATTAAACAAAAATAGCAACGTTGTAAAAAATTAATAAAGGAGCAAACATAATTGAAATGAAAACAATATTTGGAATGCAGGCAGCGAACTGAGCGATCTTGCTTTTGGCAGCATATCGGAGCCCAAAATTCCCAGCCCACTTGTTTCGCCGTGTTTTACAGCAAATTCCATAATTTTGACTAAAATTTAGGTCAAATCCAAAGGTTGAGCTTGCAGTTCATCGCGACCTGTGGACGGCACCAGCATCACCGACGCCACTGTCACCACCAAAACAGACGCCATGAGCTCATGGTTCAAGTCCGTTGCCGCGGCCGTGGCGGGACCCGGCATGTAGGAATTGCACACGTTTGACGTGCACGGCACCTGCGTCACCGATGTCTCAGCCTCCACCTCATCCGATACAACGTTCGCTTTCCCTAGTCGCTCACCCATGTCCGTTGCTAGGTTTGGCGTCTTCGCCGCACAAGGTCTCTCAGCCGACAATACACTTACAGCACCGGAAAAGGAATACACATTCATGTGCAACTTTTGCGTAAACTTTAGCTCACGAAAAATAACAAGGCAATGCTACATTGCCGGAGGTGACCGTGATCGATTTCTACTGAACGCATTGCCTTAACGAGCGTACTACCTGTGTCCAGCCTGAAGCTGTCTGTATAAGGTACAGTTTGGTTCGTTAAGGCACCGCTTCCTCCTATTCACAATAGGCGGATCTCATCTTTTAACAGTGCCTTCAATTTCACAACTGTCTTCAATTGCATCAACTAACTAGTACATGGCAGCTTCAGCTTAATTATTTAGAATACAGCAGGATACAGACTATTTTAATCGTCCACAACGGCATTATTAATGTTAACTGTGGTCATTCCGCCTTGGTTGACCAGCACAAACTCTAATATCCATTGCTCCCGTGACCTGGATCGATGTTTGCTCAGCCATATTGATGTTCCTTACACTACGGCTCGTCTTAAGCCTTCGGTGGATCACGCCTTCTAGCGTCAAAGCGTTCTCTGCAGCTTATTTCTAACGGCAACTGTTATCTAACGGTAAACACTTGCGGCTGGTGCATTTTTAGATATTCGTTGCCATTGGACGCCGCCCAAAACCATCTTATCATGGTCATTATGAACGACAATAAGACACTTCTATGTCGCGGTGTAAAACCTATAAGAAGGAACCAATCTGTTGAGCTGTAAGAAATACCACTCCAAAACAGAAGTAAGACCAACAAGCTGTGTCCGCCGGGAAATGCCCGTTTCTAAACCAGATATTTCGACAAAAATGACATTTGGCTCAGGACAGGGCCTTTCATTTGCTGGCATATATCCAACACGATGTCTCACTTTGAAATCGCCGCCAGAGCCAGAGGATCCTTCCCTCCCTCGTTCCTGTGAGGGCATGCCTTTGTGAGCCACGATGCTAACACTAACGTGTCTTGGAGCTGGAGGAAGAGTGCGTGGGCAATCTTCTCGTCCGTGAATGTAGCAGAGACTTTGCTGGTATTCTCACCGACCAGGACTCCTTCAATGATAAGCACATCCTTCGCAAAATGGTAGTTGAACACCACCGGAAAGTAGATGCGACGATCCGTGGCATCATTAGAGACCGACGGTTTCTCGATTTGTGCGATGAAGGTGCAGTTTTCGGGCCAAAACACTTTCGGGAACTCCACGAGGATCTTCATGTATTGACCCATCTTGGAGCGCTTGATGGCGCCACGCTTGGGTGCAGGTAGCTCGGGCTGGAAGTGCAGCTTGCCGGACTTCAAAATCCGAGAAACGAAGTCACACCCACGTGGTCGGCCGACACGCGACGTCCATCACTACACTCGATTATAACACTGTTTGCATCTTCATAATTGATGGAAGTGACAACCACGTTCGTGTGGATCGAGTCCTTCACAGGCTCCGCTAGGTGGTCGATGAAGCGCTCCATTCCTGCTGGAACGATGCAGTGTGCACCAGCATCATCACTGCATGCGTGTCAATATCACAATCGGCGTAAGCATTGAACAGGGTAGCAAAAAATTACTACACGTACTCGATCAACTCAATGTCGGTGAAGTCGTCGAGCTGCACTTCGTCGTCATTCACCCCCATCCAAACCTCAATCAACTTTAGACATATATCCAGTCTCGTGCGTGCATTCGGGGCCTTCATTGCCTCACTTGAGTTCTTCATCCGACTCGACAAGGTGATCAACGATAGCGGAAAGAGCCTTCTTTTGGTGATCAGCGGCATTGGGTGACGTTGCTAGAGCCTGCAGCTTGTGCATGAGCAAGTCCTGCCACTGCCACGTCTCTTCAACTTGCTCATGCGGTAGTTGCTCGTTGCCGTCGAAGAAGAGAAAGTTTTTGCACGCACCGGGGTGCAGCCACGGATTCCGCGGAGCCACCTCCTTAAACGCGATGTTAAATCTTTTCGCCATTTCCGAGAACGGGTTACCCTCGATACCGTGGATCCACGCGGCGCCGACCTCCACAGTAACAGGCAATGAATCGCTGAACGGTTGAGTCCAAACCCCCCGCCGATGCGAGACTGGGCTTCAAGCACGTAGACGTCGCAGGCAGCGAACTGGGTGGACGCGAGCAGCGCGTTGGCAGCACTCACGCCAGCCATCCCAGCACCAATGATCACCACACGGTACGAACTTTCTAGCACAATTACTGACTTGGCGGCCATGGTGAACAGCAAAGATTGGTGGTGCACTTACTCTGTCAGGAGGCTCAAATGCGAATGACACAGACAGAGGTTGATGATAAAACTGATTGGCTGAAACTTCGATGATGCTGTTACGGTCTCTGCTGGGCAGCATTCTTTCTTGTAATCAATCATCTCTGGGCTTCCGGATTTTGAATACTGAAAAGTTTTTTTTGGGCTATCTTTTAACTTTTTTTTAAGATTATGGGTAATAGTGTACCCTGTTTTGCGATATTTTCAAATTTTAATTTTACGAAATATCACACTAATACTTATATTAAAAAAATCATTTACATTCTATTAAAATAGAATGTAAAAAGTCCTGGAGCAAAAATAAATTTTTATTAATATAAGTATTAGTGTGGAATCTAGAAAAAAGTGTGCTTTAATAAAAATAAAATTGATAAACAAGTCTTAAGAAATCACGCTAAGAAATTTCGGTAGGTTTTTCTGTCAATTGATTCTATTGGCTAATCCGAAAATCGGATCCACAAATCGTTTTTGGCGCGACTCAAAGGATCAAAATGCCACCCAAGCGCGCCTTCGTGGCGCTGCAAGACCGCTTCGTGAGCTCGCTGGCGGTCGCCTGTTGCCCCACTATGGACCTAGTTGCGGTTTTGACACTCGATCACCATCTTCTCGTTCATGTGCGTCTGCAACATCGTCATTTCCCCCTATGGTATCAATGATACGCAGCTCGACCTAAATCAAACTTTTTCCGCTTTAGCGCACAACATCGTGGCAAAAGTTGCTGCACATCAAACCATCAGACGTTGGCTTTGAGATGCTGACACTGGCCTGGAAGCCTGATGGTCTCCAACTTGCGGTCGGTTGTGACGAAGGAGACGTGGCAGTTTTCGAGATCGAATCGGGGGAACTTCTACCCGAAAGACGCAGCAATTTTCGCCACGAGAACTGCATCACCGCGATGCACTGGGCTCAGATCAATGGGGTGCAAGTTTCGACCTCTAGCTCTAACAGTAAACGGCGACAACAGAAGATTTCTGGGACATTGGATGCACTATGGAATCCAATTTTGATATCCCAGTCTAAACTTCAGTTTCAGCGTCGATCTTCTAGATTTCTAAAAGGGTTCAACGAGGAAGGTCCTGTTGACGATACCATACTGGTTACTGCCGACGAACGAAGATTTATTGCACTGTGGTGGATGGGAAGAGTATTATTGACACGTATCGACGTGAGCAAATATTTTACAGAAGAAGAGTTTGAGATTATGGAGTCGATGGATTATCAACGGGACGATGTCACTGGTTTTCGGATTGTACGAGCAGATCTTGCACCAGATTTTTCTCGTCTGTTTGTTCTGATCGCCTTCTCTAGTAGAATGAGCAACCAAAATGCAGACAACGCGGTTGAGGGTCAGGCCAAAACGAAGTTGCACCGATTGCTGACTTTGGATATGACAAATATCCAAAATATCCATGAGGACGTGGCTCTAGTGGCGAGCACTATAGATCGAGCGCACACAGTACTCGATCGGATTGCTACTGCTGGCAGGCAAATGACGACGGAGTGGAAAAATGCCACACGCATATTTGAACTGAAGATGGGGCTCATCGGGTCACTGTACGAGAAGTACGCCTGCGAAGATCCTCCACAAGTAGACATGCTATCGGTGGTTGTGACGGGCATTACTGCACCTGCTTTGGCCCAGTACTTCGCGCAAGATATCCAGGAAATGGTAAGTTTATGGATCAAGTATGCTGAAGAAAACAAGTATTAACATTCTATTTGTCGTTGTATGGTGCTGCTAGAGTGTACATCGTATGCAGAAGGCGCTGTTCAGCGGGTGTGAGACGCTTAGAGCTCTTATTGGCGAAAAACTGAAGCCAGACTTGATCGGCTTTTTGTTTCTCGTGTCGGAGTTACGTGGTCATGTCAAGTGGAACCCGCAGATTTACGCAAAGACAATAGGGATTACAGTGAATGCCCTTGATGACCTTGTGCTAACAACGCAAGATGCTCTCGTGGAAATGGAGACACTTACATTGGCGCTGCACGAGACTCGTCAAGATTTTGCTTTATTCTTCCAGTGGATTCTTGAACGTATCCGCATCCACTCAAACATTTCTCAGCCTGGAAGGACCAGTGCAGCTAGCCGAGACGCAGGAGACGCAGCAAAGGGCACAAAATCACTCTTGAACTTGCGAAGACTATGCGACTTCTTACAACACGCTGCAGAGATTGCTAAGCAGTTCAAATTACAGCAGCCAGAACACAACGCCTACAAAGTTGAGACTACTTTCGGGAATCCAGTATCGCTCCAGCTTTCTACGCGGCCAAATGCGTTGAATGAGGGCACTGGAAAACGATCGACAGGGTGTCTTAGTATCATGAAAAATCTCCAAGAAAGGTGGTCGACCATACTCGATGCGATAGGTGAAACTCTCGCACAATCGGTTGTTCGTGAAAAGAGTGGATGTTTTACTGTCGGCAGCATCGTAGAGGAGTATCACGTTCGCTTTCGACAACCTTTTAGCACGAAAAGATCAGATGATATCGATGATGTTGATTATCAGAGCGAGGATGAGGGAAACGACGAAGCAGTCGATTGGGACGCACTGAAACACTACGGATCAGTTCAAGATGGTCCTGAAAATTGCAATATGGTACTGATTGGATTTCGATTACAATCAGGTGCTCTATTACTGCTGCGCGCATCTCAAGACACGGGATCGCTACAGCTAGGACGTGATCATTCTTCTCGTTTGCATTGGGAAACTGCAATTGTGAACTTTTCAGACGGAACTTCTTCGGATCCGCTGGTGTGTCAGGGTTTCGACTTTTACGGAGATGCGTCAACGAATAAAACAGAACAGCTCGCGTTCGTACTGGATCGTGTTGAGGAGGGCCAAACACACCAAGGTACACGTCATCGGAGCACAAGAATTAACTTGTTTTTACTAAAACTGACGATTTTCTGCTATCAGAATGGCTATACCTCCAGCGGTACGACAAGGTTGAGTTCACACGCTTTAATCCTGCCACTTCACTCGAGGTAAAACAATTGTTTTGGCGTTCGAATCCAACGACGTACTGATGCCTTTTTGTTATCTCCAGGCGGTCGTAGCTCGTGGCCCCAGCCACACCTTCAAAGTGGACGAACTTCGAGAAAGAGTGGTTGCTTCATTAGCTACAGCAACCCACTCCAGCAAGAACGCAACTTCCGTCATTGCGACTGCTTCTCGAGGAGTTTTGTGCGTCATTCTCCCACCCAGTCGCTTGACTGTCTACGATGCAGAAGACAGCGAAGACGAGGAGGACGATGATGGAGATGATGATGAGTAGTCTGTCAAGCACGGAAATTCTCCTCAGTTCGTCACCGTCGGCTTCTGCGTTCTACCTGATGCTGTTCGTTGAATGTCGAATCCCTCTTCGCTTAGAAGCTCGTTAACAAGTGCCTTCACGTCATTTTTGCGCATTGATAAGTACCGTTCCGAAGGCCGCCGTTGGTATCCACCGATATCTCGCATAGACACACTAGACCTGTGGGTACTATCAAATAAACCCATCCGAGCAGCCCCCTCAGGTCGCAGCCGAAGTGAAGGTGTATGATCAGCTCCTGTCGGATGCACAGTAGACAACGACGTGGCACTATTTGGACGTCGAGTAGCTTGATTAGCACGAACGAATACTGTACCCGCTTGATTCGGCTCCACTAGCCCTGGCAACACAACATTATTCGAAGGTCCTTTTGGAGGAGCTGGGTTTGAACGGCGTGCTAGTTTTAGTACCCGTTCATCGGTGCTGTGCTCTAAAACTTGGACGGGTGTTTCTTCTTCTCCCTCTGTATCGGAACGGCTCGTACTCGCAGCAGAACCAGGTTCAGTCGAAGGAGCCAATGCTGCTGTGGCTGCAGCTTTGACGATATTCCCAAAAGAATAGCTAGTCGGCGCGGCAAACGATGAATGCTTTCTTTTAGGCATGGACGCCCCACTCACACTTGCTCGGATGGTGTCACGATCACAGCTGCGGCGCGCGATATTTATCTCTGCCACCCGGTCTCGATCCAAGGCAGTGAGACAAATAGCATCATTGTTTTGCCATCCTGGGACTATTTTCTGCTGCCGTGTGATCGACTGGATGATCAGTGACCGGATTTCGTCCATAACTCGCGGATATTGGGTCTCAAACTCGTCCAAACACTCACGTGAAAGTAAATACGTCCCTGTAGCTCGCATCGCAAATAAGTTGTAGCGTGCCACTGTTTCCGTCAAAGTTTCCTTGTATCCGAAAAATTCTCCTTCAAAAATCTTGGCAATTGTTCCCTGATGATCTGCAATGATAGGATCCCCAGACGACTTACTTCTACCGCGCGTCGCTGTGGCGTGAGTGTTTGGCACTGGTGCGAAATGACGCGTCTTCGCAATAACAGCACCAGTCATGATGAAAAAGATTCCGCTTACGGGATTATCCTGGTAGATCAAAATATCTCCCTCAAGAAAAAATTGAGGTACAAGTCGTGGTAAAATCAACGTCAAAAACCATTTTGGCTTTTTGTCGAAAAAGCGAATTTTCGAAACGACGCCTCCGTTGAGTATCAGAATCAGCTCGCTGCGTAAGGAATAACTGAGAGCATCAAATAGCGAGTTCTCGACAAAGAAGGTTTTCTCAGCATCCACAAATCTCAGGTGTTCCTGACATGCCACGATAAATTCTGATGATACCCCGCGTTCTTTAATGTACGCGTTCACTCGTTGGACCATTTCGTGTTCTCGGTTCATTAAACTTTTCGAGTTGCTTGCCACTTCAATGACAGTACCCACCACATACGCAAATAACGTGGTGCCTCCGATCAGGACTAATATGCAAAACCCCTTTTCAAAGTCATTGACTGGGTAGATATCTCCAAATCCGACAGTAGTCATAGTCGTAATTGCCCAGTAAATACTGGCAATATATTTCGAGAGAATTGACTCTGGATCTTCAAAGTAAAGGTTCCGATTCCCCCACCAGGCATCGTCTGTAGCACGATCCGCTGAAATATAGTACCAGAAACATCCCACGTAATGAGCGATGATCATCACAGGGGCGAGTAATTTCAGAAGTCGAACGGTATCAACGTTAATATCAAACTCAGCCATCCATTGCACATTCATCTTGAGCAACTTTGACAACCGCATAAGTCGAAGCAGCTTGATCAATTTGAGAGTGCGGATCAGACGTAAAGACCTGAATATGTTACCTGTTGCCGCCGCCTCCACGAGGAAGTCAAATGGGATCGTTGATGCGATATCTACGAAAAAGGTGGTTTTCAGATAATGTCGACGAATCTCGTATCGATCGACAATTTCCACTCCAGTATCGTCGACGTAAGTGGTGCAAAAGCTGAGAATGACATCTATCACGAACAGAACGTCCGATATACGATCAGTAGCGTAAAAGACAAGAACATCCTGTACATCGAAGGCGATTCGAAACGGTACCGTGACAGCAGTGATAGAAACCATGATACCCATTACAATATCCCAAGTAATTCTTGACTTGGAATAATGACGAATAATCGACCAGTGCGTCACTACTTCATCACCGGCAACGCTCATGTCCATTCGCGTAATGAAGTCGGCCGGCATCGTGAGAGCATTTCCTGCTGAAATCGATTTGCGATGTCGTTTGTGCAAATATGGCTCTCCTCCTCTCGTCAACGATTCTCGTCGAACCGCACGAATTGAACGTTGCCGTAGGAGAGCTCGCTTTCCTCGTCTTGCAGATTCTTCGTATCGCTCTCCTAGAATTACAGCCAGATCTTCTAAATATTTGTGGGCCACGGGGCATTTGTTAATCGCTTCGAGTAGGTCGCTACTGTACATTGAATACAGCTCTGTCTTAGAGACAGAACGGTACGTGTGGGTATAGCGTCTCCGGGCGTTTACCAGATATTCAATGCCACAAATCTCGCCGGGTGAGAGCGATCCAACCACCAAGTTTGATTGCACGGTTTCCACTGTGCCTGCTGTCAGGAAGTATAGTTCTTCCCACACACTTTCAGCATCGACAAGCACTTGGCCTGGCCCCAGAACGATGGGTCGAAGCCGAGGTATTGCGAATACGAAAAACTCCACAGAGGTCATGCCGAAAAATGGAAACTTTTTCACGAAGGACTCCATGGAGGCTGCGAGAATTTCGTATTGAAGACTTCTAGGAAACTGTTGGAGCAAGTAATTTTCGTCAAATACGGTGCGATGGCTCCAGTGGTACTCGAATTGCGAGATAACGCGCTGTCGAAGACGACGTGGGATACTGCGTTTGATAAGAAATTCTTTTGTGTCCTGGAGTTTCTGCTTCAGCATGATGCCACGAGGATTATAATTTTCTGTGAGCATTTGAATATTAGCAATGATCATACCGACGCAGATTGATCCGAGACAAGCCACGAAAATGGAATAAAGCCGCTCTCCGTCTGTGACCCCGTAGATGTCTCCGTATCCCACGGACATCATCGTGTTCGATACCCAATAGAAGCTTACGAGATATGGATTTTTGAAGCCTTCTGGTTCGATATTTGTGACCCAATTCTTTCCCGAGGGGTCCCAAGTGTAAAACATATACCACCCGCATGCCACTAGATGGATAATGAAGATGATCGTGAGTAAGCTCTTGATAGTTTGCAGTACATGCGCGTTGAGCGCATCCACCTGAACTGCCTCCATTGTTCGTTTTAATCGTAATAATCGCATGAGTTTCAGCAACCGAAACAACCGAAAGACGCGGATGAGCTTGAGTGTGAGCAGTGAAGATGACGCAGTAGTAACCACCTGCAAAAATTGATCTAGAGGAACGGTCGACGCCACATCGAAAAGGAACCAACTGCGAAGGTAGCGCGCTCGAACTCTGCGTAGCTCATAGACTAAAATATCTTCGTCGTAATAACCAGTAAAGAAGTTGAATATCACGTCCACAGCGAAGCTGCTATCGAAACAATAGTTCATAACTTGTTCCCATCCCTAAACCCCCCCCCCCAGCACAAACCGCATCATTCAGAACACAACAAGAGATAACATTACTGTAAATAGGCATCCTTACCGCGAGTTCGATACCGAAGCCAATTCGATATGGGATCAGGACCACACTATAAGCAATAATGAATCCAATCCAGAGATCCCACCTTACTTTCCACGTGGCGCGAGGCTGGATAAACCACCGACTGTACTTTACTTGTTCCACCTGAACTACTGGAACAAGATCATTTCTTCGAACTCGTCGTGGTGCTGTGTACAACGTAGAATCTGGCAGCGATTTCCGCTGGTTCAGCTTCCGTTTTCTCGGTAATCCTTTCACGACGGAGATTGCATTACCACAGACGAAACTCGCCATTGTAGCTGCTCGATGGAAAGTGTGTGAATCAGAAGTCTGTGGACTGTTGGTATCCGAAGTTGACGCAGTGCCAGTACGCGAGCCTTCGATTCTCGATCGTGTAGGTGAGTTTGCAAGCGGACCCAATCGCACCGTCGCCGAGTCTTGGACTTTCTTATGCCAGGGATGGATCAATGTACGTGTCATGACCGAGGGTCCGCCCTTGAAATTGTCCACTTCAAGACCCTCTCACGGCACAATCAAACAGCATACAGCAGTCCAAGATGCCAGCATCCACTGATACGTTCGATCACGTACTCGTCCGTCTGCCAGCTAGAGCGCAACGAGGTTGCAGGTAGATGGAAAGACAGACCTACTACGGTGGGCTGTTGCTCAGGAAAGACCTGACAAATGTTCGTTACGTGTCCAAGCTGGGGCAATTTTAGCCTAACAATCCGGCACCTGTGCCTCTAAATAGACTCACCCCACCAGTGTTTCCATAACTAAAACAATGCACCAACACTTGGTCAATGTGAAAGAGTGAGTATTGTCGTCTCGAGTGTCATCGCATGATTCATTTTCTTCCTCGTAGCTGAAAAAGAATCTAAAAAGGCATCTTCATGCCCATGCCCTGGGCCATCTTGGCCATGTCGCCTAGTGCGCTGGGGTCCATCCCTTGCATCTGCTTCATCATCCGCATCATGTTCTGCGGACCGCCCATCTGCGCCATCATCTTGGGGTCCATGACCTTCGAGAGTTGTTGCATGACAGCGTTCGGGTTGCGGGCCATTTGCTTGCCCAGCGCGGCGTCGCCTGTCTTCATGAGGCCGCTCTTTCCCATGCGGCTCACTACAGTGGCAAACTGTTTGTGGCACTTGAGCAGGAACTCTACCTCATACATTTGACAGCCCGATCCACGGGCAACGCGCGTCTGACGCGACTCCGACAGCGGTACAACGCCATCGAGCTCGGCGTCCGTCATACTGTCCATCATAAAGAGGAACCGTCGGAGTCGCTTGGAGGCCTCTTCCTCACCTCCGCCCATGTTCATCATCTCGCTCATACCCTGCGGTAAACCAGGGATCATGGACATGACTTTACTTAGCGGTCCCATCTTCATGACACTCTGGAACTGCTTGTACATGTCCCTCAGCGTGAAGACACCTTTCTGGAACTTCTCGACCATCTCCTCCTGGTTATCGAGCATACCGCTGGTCTTGACTTCTTCCATGAGTCCACGGATATCTCCCATACCCATAAGACGACTCACAAAGCTCTGTGCGTTGAAAGACTCGAAGTCTGCGAAGTGTTCTCCCGTACCATAGAAGATAATTGGCGAGCCCGTAGCAGCGACGGCACTGAGCGCACCACCGCCCTTGGCGTGACCGTCTAGCTTGGTAATAATGACACTGCCGACATCCACCGTCTCACGGAAGGCACTGGCCTGGTCGAACACGGCCTGACCGATGGTTGAGTCCATGACGAACACGACGTCGTCGGGCTGTACAGCGGTTGAGACCTCCTTCATCTCGGCGAACAAGTCAGTCTCCTGCTTGTGGCGGCCACTGGTATCTACGAGGATGAGCTCGTAGTTCTCGGCCCTGAACTGGGCCACACCTTCCTCGGCAATACGGACCGGGTCGGCCTCTGTGTAGCTACCGTAGAAAGGGATGCGTAGCTTGGTGGAGTTTTGCTTCAGCTGGTCGAATGCACCGGCACGGAAGGTATCGGCACAGACCATACATGTTTTCCAGCCTTTGCGCTGGTAAAAGTGCGCGAACTTGGCGATACTCGTGGTCTTACCGCTACCCTGAAGTCCGACGAACATGATGACGTTGCTCTGACCCTTCTTCATCTTGTAAGGCTGCGCCTCGGGCTCCAGCATCTGAACGAGTTGGTCCACTACCGACTTCTGGATGAGGCGACGGCGATTTACACCCGAACTCGCGTCCTCGAGGTTCACGGCCAGCTTAACATTGTCTCGTAGTTGACGCACGAGCTTCACCTGCACGTCCGACTCGAGCAGCGCACCACAGATCTCCTTAAGAAGCGCGTTGAATACCTCGTCATCTACTACCGTCGTGCGGTTCAGCTTGGCCAGCGCGCCCTGTAGCTTCGATCCCAACTCCCCTAACACCATGATCGCCCCGCTCTGCCTTCTTGCTGTCTGGAGGGGGACTTTCACTTGGAATTTGTATTCATTGATGCGAGTTTAATCATTATAATGTTTGTATGAGTTTTGCCCTTTAAACCCGCGGGCTCAATGACCCATGGGTTCAGAAGATCATTCACTCTTCAATTAAAGGGTTAACGCTTAGCGTTGTGGATGAGCAAGTGGGTGCGCTCGTTGCTATCCCTGCCTCTGCGCCCGTCGGTCTCCAGTAGAAGTTTTCCAGCGTTTGTGTCTGCCTTCGCGTCCACCAGCATGTCCAGCAATAATGACGCCGTGAAGCTCTCGGATGAGGAGTGGAAGCAGCGTCTGACTCCTATGCAATTCCAGGTGCTCCGTCTGAAGGGCACGGAACGCGGCGGTACTGGTGAGTACAACAAGCACAAAGAGACAGGAGTGTATGTATGCGCCGGCTGCAAAACGCCCGTGTACACGTCCACCACCAAGTTTGACTCAGGTTGCGGCTGGCCCGCCTTCTACGACGCCATCCCCGGCGCCATCAAGGTGCGTTACAATAGCTGCGCTAAGCGCGCAGTGTGATTATTATACATTGTACTAATGGATTTGGTGTTGTAGGCTGTACCTGACTCCGATGGAAGTCGCACGGAGATCATGTGCGTCAAATGCGACGGGTGAGGAAGCTGGAGCTGTTAAGAGGTGTTTATTTGACGATATGTGTTGACATATTGCGTATTATTCAGTCACATGGGCCACGTCTTTAAGGGCGAGGGCTTCAAGACGCCCACCGATGAGCGCCATTGTGTCAACAGTGTGTCACTTGTTTTCCACGCCGGCGAGGTTCCTCCCCAGTGAGACGACATGATGATAAGTGAGCTAGCTGCTGTACGAGCTTGGGACTAAGTAGTGGTTAGTTCGTTATGAAAGCAAAGTACTACGGCCACCAAGGTAATTTCAACGAATCGATATTGATCTCTACTATAGCAAACTGTCATCTTCTTGATCACTGGAGTCGCCGAAGCAGCTGTCTGCAGTGAGGTGCTCTAGCTCAGCCGGGTGCAGAACGTAGCGCTGCTTCCTAGTTGGCGTTGTGGGTAGTAGCCAATCTTTTGTCGTGTCTCCAAACACATCATTGAAGTTCTTCAGCCACCCCTGGTTGAATGGAAAAGCACGTCCGTACTGGTGGCACTCGATCGTGGTAGCACCGTGGACGAGGAGGTACGAGTGAACTGCAATAAATCCCAATAGACTGACAGCCAACGCGCCACCCAGTACAAAACCTACAACGGCCATCGCCGAAAAGTTGGCAGCACCGCGAGGTGCATCTTCGCTGAAAAGTGCCGCTTGGAAGGGCCCAGACAACGCTCTCACACACATCGACAGAGCTAAGAACGCGTACACAACGAAATGGACGAAGAATTTGTAGTTGCCTTCGCCGACACAATTGGCGACCCATGGACAGTGATGATCTGCTCACCAGACATGTAAGGTGATCGACATCAATACGTGGATGTAGACTGAAGAAAAAGAAGAGCAACTTACCCATTTTGAGGACACAACGATTGCAGAAGCTGCAGTGATGCGCTCGAAAAGGTTTAAGCAGTTTACATCTCCGACAAGTGTTTACCATCGGTGGACTTTTGCCTCCTTCTTCCATCACTTCTTGCATGGCGTCTTTGATGCGTTGAACCACAGCAGACGTGACATATCCAGGGTCTGCAATTCCAGCAGCACAAGTTCAGCTTCTCTACTCTTGCCTCTCCTGCCTCGCCCATACCTGTGAATATCACCTTATAATACGCGACGAGCGTGCATCCAACGACAAAGTGGAAGAGCGCTGCTTCGAGTATCCGTAGCAACACGAAGAAGCCCACGGACCGCTGGAACTCTATGACCCAATGCTCCGTCATAAACACATAGTACTCCAGCGTTATAATCACCACTACCATCAGCACAGGCAGCACCGACACCGAGCGAAGAAGCGCACTGCACACCACACCCGTTGTTAGCGTCGTCTCTCGCAATAATACACAGCAGACCTACGCACTTGTCATGAACACGCAGCATTTGTCTTCCGATACCGACGTTGCCTGTGTTCTAGACTGGTCACAACCTGTCATAGATCATACATGTGGCCAACGTCGGACGTTACCGTATTCAAGCAGTAGCGATCCCCCGATTCACGTGCAGCCGCCATGGGGAACACAGTAACTCTGCACAGCGCCTGCGAGTATGGGGACCTGGCGGAGGTGCATCGTCTGCTCAAGACGGCGACGGCCGAGGAGCTTGAAGCCACGAACGACAGCGGACGCACGCCGTTGCTATTGGCCGTCGCCAGCTTGAAGAGTCTGCGCGAGCATCAAGAGCTAATCGACGACTTCGACGATCTGCATGGCTTTGGGGACAGTGACGAGGAAAGAGAGACCAACACTCAGACACAGGAGCAAACTGTGGCTGAAAGTAGCAACAGCGAGACCGAGGAGGCCGTGAACGAGGTGAGAGATGACGCCGATCTGGAGCTGATGCCCAAAGAAGCCGAGATCCTGCATCTACTGCTGCAACGACGAGTCAATGTGGATCATAAAGACGAGAACGGCTGGACAGCACTACACCACGCGTGCTTTGTGCAGAACGCGGTGGCTATAAAGATGCTGATCCATGCCGGAGCGAAACCCATGAGAGAGAGTTACGGCTTGTTACCGCAGGATTTATTACAGAGAGGACACATGTCCGAGTGGGTGGCCCAGGCTCAGGAGCTGAAAGAGGCTTTGGATCAGATCACGGACAAGAGCGCCTACGCGATCAAGCTCCTGGCATTTCGACCGAGCGGAATAGTACAGCTGGATATGGGTGGACAGGTCGAAAAAGGGTCGTTTGTTACATGTAAGGATAAGTATGATGAGAGGTGAAGAGACTGATTCTAACGTTATGCTTGTATGCAGTGGAATACGACGTACCGGAGAGGCATTCCGTGAAGGATTATATCCAGGTACTCATCTCAGAAGAAGACTCGGCGGAGATCGAGACGGGATCGTATCACTATGTACCTGCAGGTGCACACGGCCAACTTACTATCAGCACAAAGGACATCCCGCCAGCTAGCACGGTTCGATTCGTGTACGTGAAGAGCGATATCAACACAATGTCTCGGGAAGTGGTAGCAAGCGGCTGCAATGCGGTTGTACAGGCTTCGGTGGGGGAGATCTTCCAGTACGAATTGTTCTTATATGAACGTGTGGTCGAAGTGGAAAGCATCCCGGAGTTTGAGTTTATTGATCAGCCGTTGATTGTGCTCAAGCGGATCGGTATTGTCGTCGGAGAAGACATTGACTGGGTTATTATCCGCCCGGACAACCACATCGTTGCAGTGAACGACATTCGCATTGATGCGATGGAGTTTGCAGAAGCTGTGCGCGTGTTGCAGGAGAACAATGGTCGACAATGCACCAAGCTGTTGATGCAGAACTACTCGGCATGTGGCGACTTTATTCCAGAGAAAATCTTGGGCGTGGGTGTTATTGGCAAATACGCTTACTTGCATCCTGTTGACGAGGATCAAGACGGTGAGGGCGATGACCAGACATACGAAGAGTGGGTGCGGAGTAGCCAGAGTGAGAACGGCGATGGTAATGGGGAAAGTGAGGTGAGTCTGGGACCGGTTAGTACACAATTGTCAGCGATCCAGATGCCAACAGCGACAACAGAGACGTCGCCGCCACCTTCGATATTGTCACTAACGCCTCCAGCCGAGGAGCGTGGAGTGGTCAGCAAGGTTGTTGCTGATGAAAATGAAGATCCAGCGACGATGGACAGGGAAGAAAAGATTTCCGCTTCCTCAACTATAGAAACTGTCGTGCCGCTCCACAACTCGCTACAACTGGTAAGCGTATAATCTAGTTTCAGGGCTGTACTATTTTAGATGAACTCACTTTGTTGTTGCGACTACTTGGTAATTTGTGTTTGTAAGGTGGCCCAACTTCAACACGGCATTTCGATTGGCCACGCGACTCGATGAGCTGTATTTGCTCACGCTGCAGAAGTTTGGCCAAGAAGATTTTACTGAAGCAGTTGTAGAAACAGTGTAGGATGGTGCTTTGAGGTAGCCACTATTCTTGCAGGACAAGGTCAGTGTACCCCCTCTCTAGGGGTTTGCTGACATTTTGAAGACACAAGCAACAGGAGCGGAGCAGGTGGAAGCGAAGAAAGTTTAAACCAACAGGTGATTTATTAGCGTATCATGAACGATCGCTTTGGCGTTTGGTGTTTTGCATGTTTGAATTCACATTTTGCGATAGGTACCTCCGCCATTTCAGCAAGATTCAGATTAATTACAAACCGATCATCAATTAAGTTAAGGCACGCACAACTCGCAGATTGGGAGGGGCGAAAGCTTCATCGGAAGCACTCGATGCATTCATCGAGACCAGCCCTATTAAAAAAATACTACGTAGTACTGTATATTCAAAAAGTCGGTTGAAAGAAACTATGGATGATTTTATTCTGGGATAGGAAGCGACGAAGTGCTGATATCCCAGGATTAATTCGATGTCGTGCACGAGCCGGTAATGACAGGTAACAAATCCGGTAATGACAAGAAAGAAAGTGACAATTGATTGAATGAACCCTAGAAAAGGCCGAAAGGGGACAGCCCAACAAGGATTAATTCGGTCCATCGGCAACATCGTCCTTACTGGTATATCGATACAAGTACCGAACCATCAGTAGCACTTACATTGACTCAAATGCCTTAATGTGGTGGGATGGTCGCTACTAGTAAATCGATACAAGTACCGAGCCATCAGTAGCACTTACATGACCTCAAAAGCCTTTAATGCGGTGGGACGGTCGCTACTAGTAAATCGATACAAGTACCGAGCCATCAGTAGCATTTACATGACCCCCAAAAAGCCTTAATGCGGTGGGATGGTCGTTACTAGTACATCGAAACAAGTATTTTTTTAGTCCGAGAGATTGATAATATCTTACCAAATGAGGGCTGGTAGTGCCGATATCGAACCAGCAAGCGCAAATACGTTTACTTTACTTTATTAAAGCATTATGCAGATTCGTGCGCAAGTTCAAAACTACGCGGGTTTGCAATTTTTGTGGCGTCGCCAAAACAAATGCGGTGCACAAATCTCCAAAAATAATTTAGAGCTTTCTAGATTTTTTTCTACTTTCAATTTTATTTGCTATCAGAATTGCCCCAACTTTTGAGAAGATTAGCCAACGCTGCGTCGATTAACTGCGGTAGTCCTAAACGACAGCGGAAATGCTCTCGAGTGATCAATGTTGAAACTGAGAGATGCAATATTATGAGGCGGCATGCAATCATGCGGATCATATGCGTACATGTATATGGATGGCACTGCACAGCAGCGTATCGTTATTTGCACATATCGTTTCTGCTGGTGGCAAGACCTCCGAGGGCGATCTGCCAGTGCTCGCGCCCCGAACACGACCTCCGCGTGTATGGACGGACAAGTTCAAAGTTGAGTGCCGTGTTCGTTTTCTTCGAGCCTAATAAATGTGGCTCCCAGTACGCCAAGGTGTTAACGTTAACCTATCCCAGCCTCGCGAAGCCCTAGTTGGGCGAAGCCCCATCACTGTCAGGTCCAATGCAGCATTTTGGCTATCCTCCGCTTTAGTGGCTCTGGATTTCACAAAATGCTTTAGCTGCCACTGCTTCGCACTTCAATAGTGCCTTTGAACTTCAGCGTGTCTGAAAAGCGAGTTGCTGGGACAGGCATTGCCGAGTGGTGTCCCTCTTGGGGGTGACTTTAGTGACCTTTATAAACTGAAGCCTAGCTTTCCAAACCAAGTTTTGCCTTAGGCTCCTTATCTAACGATGCTTTTAAACACCCCCCCCCAATCTGGGATAAGAAGCATATTTAGGGCTAGCTCTTAATGCATGTCCTTGATTTGCTGGTCATGTTCTCTCAGCCTAAAGGGCTGAGAGTATAACAGCGAGAAATCGTTTCTAATTGCTGTGCTTCAACTTTGTCTTCAACTTGCTGTTCCAATAGAGAGATCAAAGGAAATATTATTTTCGATGACTTCGTGTTTGTAAGAAGCATCCGTTTTTTAGATGTGTAAATGCGGCTCATACGTAGACAAGGTTGTCGCGAAGAATTTTACAGGTGTAGCCATCTTTATATCCGTACTTTTCTGTGAAACCACGGTAATACCTCTGTTAAGTAAGTGCTTGATCAATTGCAGTATCGAGAATCGTTAAGAAATACACTTTAATGAGCAGTAAGAATACAGTTATTTCTTTTGAAGAGACACTGCCGCTACTTTACTTGTCCTGTTTAAGTTTACAATTGCTCCAATGGACGCCGCCCAAAACTGCCTTAGTGGACCAGAGGAGCTGTCGAGGCTGTTGCGTTCTTATCAGCTACTTCGAAGTACATGTATGCTGACTGGCCAAGCTCCCTTCGCGCAACATTCACGCTTATTATTGGCCAATATATATTACCGTACTTAGCTGAGGTGGACAGTTCGCATAAAATTTATAAACTTATCGAGGTTTTATTAAGATGGAAATGATTCATTTTTGAGTCACTTAACATTTGTAAGCATTCTGTTTTGATCTTTCTCACAACTAATAAGTTACCAGGTTTTAATTCATGGAAAATCATACCCCAATCTGATCATCCCTTAGCTCTGAAATAAATTTCAGAGAATTAGAATCCAGAGAATTCGAGTCAATTTATGTTGCGTTAAATGGTTATATTGCGCTATCTTTTCACTTTTCTTTCAAGCCAAAGAAGCATGGCGGATGAGCAACTCGAACAGGACCGAGCGCAGCTTCGCGCTGTTATCAATGGCACCTCCAATGAGGCGCTCAAGGTAACATAGTACTTACTAAATGTAGCACATGTTCGCGCGGTCCGCGTATTATTATGCGTAGCGCTCATTGAGAAATCCTCCGTGTTATTTGTGCCAGATGCACATGTTGGAGGCGTTAATTGCGTTTGATGCGTCCAAGAGCTCAGTACAGTCAAGTTCATCCACCAAAACGACGCAGAGTCAGATTGAGAATAGTGACTCGATTGCATCCAAGTTGCGAGAGAAGGGTGTGACGGTACAGAAGCCCCGAGATGCGCTGTTCGTTATGATCCACGCGCTGCTGCTCGAAGCTGGTGCGGAAGCGTTTAGTTAACTATATAGCTCGCAGAACGGTAACTATTAACTGTGCTGTTTGCAGGTTACAAGCTGTCGTTGAGTGCGAGTTCTGAGTTCGCACTACCGGAGAATTGGGACGCCAATAGTGCGAACGGACTATTCAATGCAGCTTATATCCACCCGAACGACGAGTCGATCAAGTTTTCTCTCCAGGTATAAGAAGCTACATAAATTTGATAGCAGAGCTGCTTGTACTGATGCGATTTCTTCGGTGTGTTTGCCGTAGGGTCTGTTTGTAGGCGGCAAGTTTGAGGTGTACATCTCGGACGACAAGGACCACACCCACTCGATCGAACTAAGGTACGTTATTGTTGTTCCTTGTGAACTAAGTTGGTGTCAGTATTCTCACTAACAGTTTCTGTTTTGGTTGCGAAGTGTGGACGAGTTTATCGATTCTGGGGATACGACTGCTCCAATTTCGGCAGCAGACTCGCTCCGCAATCTGACAACTCTACGTGAGAAGATCACGCCGTTCGCTAAGAATATTCGGCCTGCCAAGAAGAAAGAGAAGACGCCAGCAGTTAGCAGCCCTGGTTTCGTGCGTCCACCTGACCGAGATGACCGAGGTTTTGGTGTCGCTCGAATTCCTCCGGTACATTAGTATTTGCTCGTTCTGTTGCAAGATATTATCTAATAAGATTGAATGTTGTAGGTTGGCGGAGGTGACGCGTTTCCTCCCGGTATTGGTGGTGGCAACCCGGACATGTTAGTTGGCCCAGACCATCCGCTCTTTGGTCATCGTGGAGATCCATCCATTGGGCCTGTTCCTGGTGCTCGCTTTGATCCGTTTGGTCCGCCTATTGACCCTTTGGGCCCCAGTGGTGGCTTCCGTCCTCCTTTGCGTGGCCCAGCACCGACGATGCCATTTGGAGGTCCAGGGCCGGACCACTTGCGCATGCCTCGCGACGACGACACGGATTCTGGATTCGGCTTCAGTACAGGTAGCCGCGGTGGGGGCGGGTTCTCACAGCCGTTCGGCTCGAATCACTCTTTCTTTTAAGTATGCAAGCTCGGCACCAAATCACCGTTAACGTTACCAGCAACATGCTGTATCAACAAGTTGCCCTTCTTTAAGTGTGTGTTTCTTTGTCCATTTCATCTGTAGAGCAAATTTACATTTACACAGCATCTATTGCATTGCCCCTTACGTCGGATTGGCGTGTAGTAGCCCTTTTAGACTGGATTTCATTAAGCCCTGCTTGCTCGGTCGGCGATGCTGTGTTGCCTCAGGGCTAGGGGAATTGATACCTGTCGTAGGTCATATAGTGAGACCCTCGCTACTTAAATGAGTTTATTAAAATGTACAGGAGACCCACCACTGGCGGGGCAGTGCTCTTCAACCTTAAGTTCAGGACTTAGGAAATCCAAGTTGGAGTCGTTGTGGGCGTACCCACGCGCCTTTATGGTCTCATCGTTTTAACAAAGCTGAGCCTTTCCATTTTTTATCACATCTTACCCACTACTTTTGGATGAGCGACCAGACACACTTCTGATCCCTCTTCAAACAATACTGAAACAATGCTAGTTTTTAATGCGCTGCCTCGCTCATACATCGCGGGGAAAGCATCTATGCTCACTTTGTGGCCCCGAAGCCACGGTATCTTACCGTGGCTACGGGCTGCGTGGCTTTTAAAGAGCTCTTTATTTACTTGCACTTTATCTACTTGCAAAAACCACGCAACCCATTCACCAAACATGACAGTACCCTGGCATCCATAGCTAAGTCCCTGACACTCATAGCAAACATTATTATTAATAATAAACGCTCCTGTCGTGTTACCTTCATATCACCGCGGCAGCAGGGTAGACAGCCCTCGTGTATTCATATCCGCATACTGTCAGAGTTGTTCGACAACGATTTGCATTAAGTGAGTGAGGTTTCCAGCCCAAATCAGCTGCTTTAGGTTTTGGCAAAGCAAATATCTAATCGGATGGATACATCGTCGGCATTGGTAGTGAATAGCGAGGCTAACTGGCCAAGGCTACTAAACTGGCAATTTCCCTAATGAAGTTGATGTGATTCAAAAGTCGCCTTTCTCTATGTGTACGGCAGGCGCTCTTGCTTTTTTAGAGATCCCAGTTTATAAAATTTTGTAAAGTCGTGAAAGCTTGCTGCCAATACTGACATTATTATTAAATCGGTAAAGAGATGGGGATTTCATCCCTACAATTCGGGTTATCATTGGATGCGTGCCCCTGCCAAAACAGCTGCTTAAACAGATTTCAAGAGAGAAAAAAACAGGTGGCGGATTTTGCTGAAAGCTTCACTGAATCCTGATACACATCCTTTTGATTGCACACTGAATGGTAAGCATAAAAAAGCGAATGGCAATATAAAAAAAATGGAAACTAGCATATGTGTAGGTTCAGGCAATTGGTTAAAGTGCATATATGCAATCCATTACCCACTCGACTGCCGGTGCTTCTTCCGTGCACCTCCAGTGTCGGCTGCCGTAGTCGGTCGAATTCTGATTCGTCTCTCTTGATTCGAAGGCCGAAGCTTACCGTCCTTCCACTCCTTGTGCCATACATCAAAACAGGTCATCATCACCACGCGGATGGTGCGTCGCGGCACCATGCAAAGAAACACGGGCCCCTTTTCATCACAGCTTCCGCAGTAATACGAGGTAGTGTTCTTGGGTCCGTCTTGAATCAGCGAGCAAATCTTGCAAGCGCGACGCCAACGCTTCGGCTGCGTCTCTTCATCGCGCCACAGATCCAACAGCTCGGCGATATGTATAGCCCCGGACGCATCCGGAGCCTCCGCAGCGGCCTCAACCACCTCGGGGCCAAATGTTTTTGCTTCATACATGTCTGCTTCTTGAAGTTGGCATAGCTCTTTGTGCAGGCGTTTGATAAACCTCACGTGAGTCAGCGGTCGCGTTGACTTCGACTGGTGGTAGGCTTTGTGCACAATGTAGCAGTTGACAATGGCAATGTCAATTAGGCCCAGCACGAGACCCTTGTAGTATTTTCTGAACGTAACTGCTCTCTAAATAGGGTAACGCTGTAAGCGTAACTGGTCATGGACGTCGACGCCCCCCCCTATAAACGTGTGGTAGTCTTTGATGACTCGGGGGGCGATGACTTCACGTTCCTCTCCGCATTTACCACGCCGAACGACGTGATCCAGCCCTACGCTTCCACCAGTAGCCAGGCAGTGTACGGGTTTCGAATCCCACCAACAAATTGCGTGCATCCCCGGAACCTGCGTCGACTCCACAATCTTGCACGAACCTCGCTCAACGCCGGCTGGCCTCTTCTTCCTCTTGTCGATAATTTCATTGCAAAACCCGAGTCTACTCGTCATAATTGTTCCAGCACAGTAAAATCCCATCACCAAGAGCTGGATGGCTAGCGACACCGAGGTATAGAACCGATCAGCGACAATTAGCCGTTTCGCGAGCGAGGGCACGTCACCAAAAACAGCTCTCAGGTTCCGCACCACCGCAACAGGTCCCTCTTTCTTGTCCGCTGTGTAGATGTCACTCGAGTGCTGCTTTTTCCCGCAGTAGACCTCAAACCTGCACATATGCAGCATAATAAATCACGAAGCGTACTTAGTATCATGCATAATGTAAAATAAGAGAAATCAAGAGCCAAAAAAACAATACCTGACGCAGTACGCAGTGTGCGCACTACACAGCATGAAGAGCTTGGTGCCCCACTTGTGAGGCTTCGCTTTCATGTACACTCTGCTCTTGTTGAAACTGCTGCGGCTTGGAAGCATAGCTTCGTCAAAAGACAGTTCGGCAGGAGGAACATATCCTTCCCGAAATGTCTTCTGCAGCACCTTCACAACTTTACGGATTTTCCACGCGCGATCCGCCTTGGCTCTTGGGTCGTCGTTGTCATTGAAATGGATATTGCTGCAGATCTCCACGAATCTGTCGCGAGCTATGAAAGATCCAAACGAGCCGCGAGAAGAGCACCGTCATCGGTAGTCTTCCAGTGGTTTGCCATTTTTTCACGATTAGGAGCTATCGTACGGGCGATTAGCAGTCCCACAAAGCGGCACAGCTCGTGCGGCAAAACGGGAGCAAATGCTTGCACCTGTTGATAAATGTCACGCTTGGCTTTCTTTTTGATATCTGGATTGAGGCGACATTCTTTTTGTGACGCTTGTACGCATCCTCCACTCTCAGGGGAAGCATGTCGCGCTGGTACTTGTTAGAACAACTGGCTATATGCTACCACAGTCCCACGGGAAGGAAGTAAAAGAATAGCGCAATAGGAAAATCGCCGCGGCGCATGACTTCAGGTGTAGGTCCCGCGTAGCCTTGCAGTAGACCAGGATAGCTTGCTCGATTGTCAACAGGTGTGTAGGGTTGCTGCAGAGTTTGATAGAAATCTGGTTGTTGTACAGACCCCCACCCCGAAACCGAAAGGTCTCTAAGCACATCTGCTTTCAATTTTCCAGCAAGAACAGCATCGCTACCTCCCATCTCCTTCATGAAGTCCTCCGCAATCGATATCTCCACACGGTCTTGCTCCGAGTCAGTCTCCGAAGGGCATTCACTACCCGACACAGACCCAGGTTCTGCCACATCCGACAGTACATCACCCCCTGCAGCTTCGTCACCCGAATCCAGATTGCCATATTCAGATTGTGTGTCACCACTCAGGATTGTATTCAAATTGTCCGTGGTGTCAGCAAGAATATCTCGTCACATGCAGCACAGCACATAGATGTTAGATAAATAACATATTCACCTTAGCTAAACCTGCATATGCACGATTGCTAAGCTGCATATAGACAGCTTACCGTTTCTTTCACACACGGAGTCTACGCTGGCAACGTCCACGGAGTCTACGCTGACAACGTCCTCGTCTTCTCCGACTGCCGACTCGTCATCGTCTTGTCCGCTTGTCGGCGCTTGAACGGACGGGTGTGCTTTTAGAACACGTTGAGGCTCAACTTGTGAGCGCGTACGCATGAGGTCAAATTCATCAGCAGCGGGATGGTCCAGTTGTCTCGGAACTGGAGCCTTGTCTTCATCCGAGTCTGCTGATTCACCTGAAGACATACATGCATATGCAAGTTAGCTTATCTGGATCGGTGCTTATTAGCCAAAGTTGCATATGAAAGATTTTTACGCGGTAGCGAGCTAGATTTCGATAGCGACTTCGCGCGCGATGTCGACCGACGTGGTAGAGCCGCAGGAGCAGTAGACTTGGCCTTCGCTCTCGCCGTCACTTCCGCAGTCGGAACACTCTGTGCGCGATCCTTGGCACCAACCGAGCTCGCGCCGGCTGGTACAGGTCGTAGTGTGGCAGGACTCTCCGTTGTTCTGGCCGTAGACGCTGTACGAGTAGTGATCAAAACAAAATAACAAAGTTAGTTGATCACACAGCGCATCTGGCAAGACAGTAGCAATAATCTTACCGAGGTTGTAGAAATCCAGTAGCTCCTCCTCGCCCAAGAAATTGTCGACGCCCTTGTCTCCGTCTGGGTTGGAGCTCAGTCGTACGTACTTCCACATCGACGCAAGCTGGTCGACGGCTCTCCGCCCCCTCGGTCGAACCGCAAGCCACCCTTCCTTGCGTAGTGCAGACCACGCCACCTTGAACGGCACGCCCTCACCGGTCCAACATTTTCCACGAACGCCAACCATACTTCAGCTTCGACTTGTCCCCCTCGCGCGAAATTCCCCTGAAATCCGTGGCTGTCGGAAGGCGATATACCGTTACCTCCAAGAATAAATGCGATTTGCAGCATCACTTTAAAAATAAATATTCAAATTTTGATAAAATACGAGTGTCCAGTCTGTGTTCTTACCGATTTGAAGTGTGCAAAGCACTGCAAGATGTACCTTTTCCAATATCTTAGACTTTGTATACCCATTCTCCACGAGACAGTACATACTTTACTGAAATTAAGTCTAAATTTTCTTAAGCTGAATAATGCAACTTAAGAAAAACTCGTAAGATGCATTATGCAAGCGTCCGGTTTGAAGGGGTTAAAGTCACAACGGAAAGATGGTGGTCGCCGACCGTCACGACGCCGCGCCGTCCGTCGCTGAGCTTGTAGCAGGCATCACTGACGCAACTCAAAGCGACGATATCGTCCGCATTGACCATTTCAAGACCCTCACCGAGTTATGTTCATCCCCATTCTCTCCGTCTGACGTAGAGCTATTCAAACAGTTGAAGAGCCATCTCGTGTCTGGTCAATTGCAAGCCGTTAACAGTGACGATTCATCGAAGCTTCACACAGCCAAGTGGGGACTCCTCACTGCATTGACATTCGCTGATGATATTGAATTCGCACCTTCGGAGCAAGATTTACGATCAATTTTGAGCTTAATGCTCACGGATCGGTTCATCTCAAGTGACGTACTGGCTGCCATGGCCCAATGGCTGGTACAGATGAAGAGCAAAAATGCTCCAGTCTTGTGCAATCTTCTAACTGTGAAGCTGACGACTGGAGAAGAAGAGCATTCGTATCTGGACGTGATCAAGCAGATGTACGTGACGTTGAGAAATTCGAGTCTTCTACAGGAACTTGCTGAGGTTTTAGCGAAAATGGTGACGACAAAAGACCAAGCCAAGCAGATTGTAAAGTCCGGGGTGCTACGCTGTCTGCTACGGATCGCACTGGACCACCCGGGCGACATTGTTGACGGGACATTATTGCAAAACTTTTCTTTAGTGGGAACTCAAGTCGCATCGTTCGTTTGTTTCGGTTCTGCGGCGGAGTTTTCATCTAAAAAGGTCGAGAAAAGTGACGTACTGGTTAATGAGGAGCGACAGAATGCTTGTGAATTGGTAGTGAGGCTGATGCTGAGTGGGGTGTCGCTCGTGTTCGCTGATGCTGTCCGCATGCTGCAGCTTTTGATCGACAATGCCCCGTGCCGAGCCTTGCTGCCAGCAGTGCCGGATCTACGTGGAGCACTGGAGAAAGCGCACACTCTGGTGAGATTAAGGGACAACAAACTCTCATACGATGGGTATCTGAGAGAGCTTTGTGAAGCACAATATGAGGCGCTGAGTCCTAAGATCGATACGTATGAGCGTCAGTATGGGAGTGTTGTGGGGTTGCCTCCAGACGACGACACAGCTAAACCAGGGGAGTTGGCTTTGGAGTTGGCGACGAACTACAAAACACAAGGCAATGCGTTTTTCCGCCGCGGCAATTATCCTACAGCTCGAGTGTTTTATCGACGTGCAATTGCTGTGCTTCGAGCTGGACAACTTCAACGAGAGACTTCTTTGCGATCGTTATCTGTTGATGAGATATTAGCTCACTGCAGTATTGGAGCTAGTGTGCAAGTCCGTTCGCATAGAGGTGACGACTGGCAAGATGCGATGGTCTCTGATATTGAAAAGAACGGAGCCTCTAGCCAGGTTGAGGTGCTGTACGATGCTGGTGATCGAGAAGACGAATGGGTCCCCATCTCTCGTATTCGACTACGTATGAACACGACGCTATTAACGGCATTCGATGATTTAGCAGTGGATTGTTCAATGAATATGGGCAAGGCTTTCACTGCTCTGGGTGACCACGACCAAGCTGTTCAGTGCTTTACCCACGCGCTATCTCTTCGCGGCGGTAAACTGATAGCAGCGCTGTATTCCCGTGGAGTAGCCAACATGGCGCGTCGTTACCTGACCGCTGCGCAACAAGATCTCTGGGAAGCTAATCAACAGTGCCGAATGCAACAGAAGAACAGCGTTAGCGGTGGTACGAGCACAACCAGCACCAGAGATGCAGAGCAGATGCGTGCCTTACACAAACAAATCGTGGCTGCGTACAAGAAGCTGCAGCAAATGCACGCAAACAAGAAGCGTCTGGACAAGAAAGTCATCAAGCAGATGGTCAAATACTTGTCCATGATCCCGGAACTGCAAGACCAGTAAAGAAGTGTGAATTTTGATAAGTTTTCCGCCGAAATTCTGGCTTGGAACATGTACTTAGTTGTGTCTCGTTTGAGGTCTAGATGGAGATATCCTAGGTGAGCTGAATCTATGCTGGGCCGACACGGATCCCCTTCGTTGACTGCTCGTAGACGCAGGTTTCCATGAGAATTCGTTGTGCCTTGGGGTGTTCGATAAAAACCTGCAGCTCTGAAATGGCTCGTTCCACATGACCCTCCTGATTGTTGAGATACGCGTATTCCTCTGCAATATTCTGGTAGCGCCGCGTGATTTCAGTCATCTGCATGTACAACAACACATCAACAAGTCAAAATATCGGCTCATAGATACACCAGCTAACGAACACATTAGTACCCTGACTTTCGACGGCGTACGGTAGAATGCCTCCTTCTGCGCGTCAATTTCCGCGAACGCCTTGGCTAGAGGATCCACTTGTTGCTCCATTGCTTCGTCTTCATCGCCACGAAGGAAACGAGACACGGACGTGGCAACTTTTCCAAGTCTGCCCATGAACTTGGTTGACATTTCTTTCGCTTTTTCCGACTGCTCAGCGCTCAAAAATGGCAGCAAGTGCGCCGCAGATCCCGCGCCTCCAGTTTGATCACGTTGTTGCCGTGGGTCTCGGATCATGGTCCGTAGATCCTTGACGATTTCGTTCGTGTACTGACTTAAGAACGTTCGGCATGACAGCGATCGGTCCTTAAAGAACAATGTTAGGGACTTGCCTCTCTGTGGAGTGATACGCACCACGTCCTTAAGAGAGATCAGGTCTCCTACATACACGTAGTCGTCGTCTTTTTGGGTCCCCACTTCTTTCGATGGCATGAGCAGTACGATATTACCGGACTGCAATAGCATAGGTGTCTGGTTTAAGGTAGACATCCTAGGGTCCACCTCCTGACATGGGTACACTGCTCCACGCACGTCTCGTTTGCGCATCCTCATGGGCTTCTTGCTGTTTTTGCGTCCACGTTCACGCTTCGAAGCGCTTCTGGTCGACGGCGACTTGGACGGAGCGGGGTCCTCCAGCTGCACGCGCTGAAAGAACTCTTGCACGAGCATTTGGAGCGTGGTGGACGGACTCCAGTTTTCCAATAGTGGTAATTTAAGTATGAAAATGGGCTCTTCTCCTTCCGTTTTGGGTACTTTTCGTTCACGCAACTCGGTGGGCAAGTAGATGGCGCCATGACGGATCTCCACCTCGGGCACTAGAAATGGGTACTGCGCCTCGCCTTCTGCTACTCGCTCCTCCAAAAAGGGCATACGCACGACTAGATCTGTCCGCGGCACTAGCGATAGCGCGTCTGAGCCGTCGACAAAAGGCACGAAGCACTGGAACTCGCCTTCACATTGACCACAGATTTCTGAGATCTGCGCGCGTCGCAGCGTGGCGCCACGCGGTAAAGCACCAGCGACGCGGCACTTCTCCAGCTCGCGGTGCACGCGGCTGGACCAGATATGGCGTTGCCTTTTTGGAGAAGAAGAACTGGAAGATGGAGGACATGACGACTCCATTATTGATGCCCCTAGATAATGATGAAGTGACGATAGAGGGGGAGATAACATTGATGCAATATGATTGGTTAGTAAACTGGAATAACGATAAATGATTGGATAAAAACTGTATCGTGCAGAAAAGTATCCGTGAGTTGGGAAGATACTCAATGAAAACGATGCAGCACAATTGAATTGGGAAAATACACAGCTGCAACATGAAGGAACCTCAGCATCCAGCATGGCGCCAGCATCCCGTCTAGACCCTTGCACTGCACCGGTCTGTACCTATATACCCCGCTACAACCAGTCTAGTACTTCTTCTTGGACTTCTTCTTGTTCTGCTCCTCCTCCGTGTTGCCGATGCCCTTAAACAGCGTGGTCTTGTCATTACGCAGGTGGTTGAGTTCGTCAATGATGGACTTGAGAAGGTCGTTCTTGTCATCCATCTTAAGACGACCGTTGTTCATCATGGAAAGCTTCATGATCTCAAGTGCCTCCTTGTCCGGGTGGTCAGCGGGGATCTCCACGTCCATCTCAGGCAGCTTAACGTCGTCGATGTGTCCCGTGTGGCCCATACGAGCGAAGGCCGCCTTGAGGATTTTATCCAGCTTCTCTCCACTGGGAGGTTCGCTTGGGATGTTGAGCAGGTCCGCAAACATGTCCGAACCCGTGGTGGCGGGCCACGACTTGTCCTCCATCATAGCGGCGGGTTCGTTCCACTCAGGCTGGTAGTCTTCCACATTGTCCGGGTTGAACTCCCGGTAGCCACGCTCGCCCGTGGTCTCCATGTACTCGCGGTACGGGTCGTACAGGTCGCCAGTCTCCTCCTCGTCCTTTTGCTTGGGCTCCAAGTCCTCTGGGTTGCGACGCCGACGGCCGCGGAACGAATCGTCGTCGTTGCCATTGCGACGCGGACGGAACGCGAAGTTGCGCGCAGTCTGCAGCTGCGGGACGCAGCCCACGCCCCGAGTCGCCTGCTTCGCGGCCGTTCGCACAAGCGCCAGCACCATCACCATCGCAATGTCACTTGATCTGTGCCAGCCGATGGCCTCTCGTTTGCATGAAAATTTTGACCAATCAGACCAATTGTGTGGACAACACTATGTTTTTTCAATGACACATCTTGAAGTGAATGTGGAGCGTCGGGGTTCATGGGTGCAAGAGCGTGTTCCGAGAGCAACAGCGCCTTTTATTTGCTGTAGGAGGGGATGATAAAACTGAGGATGATGGAGTCATGCAGCGGCAATTGCTGATGGAGCTAACGACGCATGGAAACTGCCGGGGTGTTGTCATCGAGGATCTCGACGAGCGAGATAGTTTGCTCGCTGTGCGCGGAGCTATTCAGCAGACTTGCATGGACAACAGCCTCGTGTCAAGGGCGCATTTTGTCGTGGTGGCATCTACGCCAACGAATTGCAGGCCTGAGGAAATTGCAGCGCGTGTGGAACAAGCACTTGCGATCTTACAGTTCCAGCAGCTAGATATGCTGCTGCTACAAGCACAATCGCTGCAGGGGACTAGCGATTTATATGCTCGCAAGAAAATAGTGCTAGAAGCCTGGGAATGCATGATGGCGATCCAGCAAGCTGGACTCGTACAGCACATAGGGATCAGCGACTTAAGTGTACAAGACGTCGACTTTTTACTCGCCGCACATCCGTCCAATCTACCAGCAGCCTGGTCCATAAAGATTCAGCTACCAGAAATGATTTCAAAGGGTGATGTCCAGCTTGAAGACGCCATTGCATTCGCTCACAGCCACGGTATTGATGTGCTGGGGCGATTCCCCTTCAGTTGCTTAGATAACCTCCAGTCTCACGAAGAATGGAAACTGCTGACAGAGAATCTGGCAGAGAGATATCGTGACCGACCCTTTAAATACCTCGTTGCACATGAGAATGAAGGTACAACAGCGTCATATCACATGGAATCCCACGCACTTGGCAATAATACCAAGGTCATGCAAACTTCGCTTCAAATTGCTGTGCGTTATTTACTCCAGAAAGGTCTGGTTGTCATTCCGCAAGGCTTCGATGACTTGCAGCCTGACAGTCAACAAGAGGAAGCAGCACTTCGCGAGGTTTTTGGCCTGCTAGCGCACCCGTTCACGACGATTCACCCGTCTTGTTCTCCCCATACTTTACACTCCAGTTTGCTGACACGCGAGGATCTAATAGCAATTGATCGCGCGCTCCCGTTAACCACGTGGTTCCTCCAACCTCCACCTATTAGCACAACTGGAACAAGTCGACCTGGCTCCACACAAGAGCGACGAATGAAGCTGCCGACGGCCGGAAGCCGCCCGCCAACTGCTGAGTGATTCGAGTGGAGCCTCAAATGTTTTACATTTTTCTTTTCTTCATCATTCTCCTCCCGTTGATTGTTTTTGTTACGCCGTCATGAGTCGATCGAGTCGCTGCTGCTCCCGCATCATCACTTCTTCCCGGAAATACGCAGCCAGGAACTTGTTACTGCTCAAGAAACTGCGGAACGTTTCGCCGCCAATTTCCATCACTTTCACAGGCTGTGTGCATCGCACGCTAGAGTGGCGAGTAAGAATCTTACAAGCTCGCGTTTGACCCGACACGCCCAGTGGGAAATAGTCGCCTGGATGGAGTTCTTCCACCACCACTCCCTCCATTGCCTTAAGCACTTCGACTTGTCCATCCAACAGGATGAACACCGAGTCGCACGGTTCTCCTTCCTTGTAGATGAAGTCTCCGGTATCGAACGTACGTATTTTCACTGACCCCTTGGCAGCTTCCACGCATTTGATCAAATGCTGTTGAATATGACGATGCGCTGTCTTCTCAAGGCGGTTGTTGATCGACTCGTACGTCCCCTTTAAGTTTAAGTAATCATCCGCCACAACCTGCAACACTTTACATGGCGTGTCGCTGCCTTCAGCGCATCGGTATGTAGCTATACGTGGGAGGAAGCGTCCATCAGGACGCACCAGCTCAATCTCGCCGAAAAACGTTCCCTTGGGTAACCGTCTGAGCTTCATTTCCTCGCTTCCTGACGTGGTAGGTCGAGTTTGGACAAACCCTGGCCACGACGGCCGTGACGGCACACCACCAAAGTCTTCGGAGTGTTCATAAGCCGAAATACTCGTGATCGGCGCGTCGTCATCGGTCTCGTTAACAGCCACAGACTTTTTGATCGGGTTCTTGCAAGAGACTTCCACCTCGCCGTCCAAGAGCAAGTACACGTTGTGTGCACCAGCGTGGCCTTCTCGAATGATGGCCTCTCCTGGACGATAAGTAGCCGATCGTAACGTGGAGATGGTCATCTTAACGTTGTCGTAGTCCACAGCGTCTACAGACGAAGCGTTCTGCTCTGGGTCGCCAGTAGACCCCACCAGCATCTCATTCAGCTCATTGTCGCTCATGTGTTTGCCCAAACTTTCGCTCACACGCGCCAGGTCGTTCTTGGAGATAAATCCCTTGCCTTCCCTATCGAAAAAGTGCAGAGTGGACAACAACGCGTTCGTCTTTTCGTTCAGCGCTTCGACACTGGAGCTGAGGCCCCATGCAAAGCTGCGTTTCACACTTTCCAGCTCTTGGTTGTCGTCCTCGTCCAGGTTTTCGGCCATCGCGTCAAACAGAAGCACAGCCAAGATACTTGCACGCAAGCGACGACGTCCACGTTGGAACTTTTCCAGCAACTCGGCCGAGTTTTCCATTGGCTCGTGACTAAGTTGGGCTTGGTTACGCAGCCACGGGTGCTGCAGCGCCTGCTCCGCGCTTAGTCGCTTGTTTGGGTCTATCTCAAGCAGCTTCCGGATTAAATCTCGAGCAGATGAAGAGATCGAGTGCCATGCACGCGACTGGGTGCGAAATTTGCCCTTAAGAATCCGTTTTCGAATCTACACAAAAGCAAAAAAATGGACACTGTTAGTATAATTCTACCCAAATCATAGTCATACTCAGTACATATACCTCTTCGTCCGACAGGTTGTTGTACGTATCGAATGGATGGGAGCCGCACAGCAGAATATACAGCACAATTCCCAGCGCGAACATGTCCGATTTGGGTCCAAACTTGATCGCATCGGGTCCTGCTTGGGTTTCCAAATCTTCATCGTCATCGTCCAGCTGCACGTCCTCTCCATTGGCTCGAGCTTTCCGGAGTGCGTCCCTCGTATTCCTCCTATGGATTAGAGCGCCATGCTCCAGAGTCTCCGGTGCCGCATACGCCACCGTGCCCATCAGGTGCGAGTCGTAGAAGAATCGCTCGCCCAAGCGAAATGACACACCGAAATCCACCAGACACATGCGACCTTTGTGCAGTAAAACATTCTCAGGCTTGATATCTCCATGCACAATTCCCTTGCGGTGCAAATATTGCAATGCGTCACAAAGTTGTCGAATTGTATCGCTTGCCTGTCGTTCAGAATACGCTCCATTGGCGATCAGATGGTCAAATAATTCTCCATCTTGCGCCAATTCCTGGACGATAAACCAGCAGCAATCCGTCTCGTACGTGCCTCGTAGCTGCAAGATATTCGGGTGTTGTCCGGCAACGCGAAGCACATCTACTTCGCTCCAGAATTCTCTGGCGGAGGTCTCACTCTTGCTGAGCATCTTGACGGCGACCAGCTCGCCTGTGCGTCTATCGATGCCCTTCTGCACGACGCAGTAGCCTCCTTCGCCCACGATCTCGTCTAGGATCTCGTAGTCGTCGTGGATGTTGCCTCCGCGTTTGATTTTCTGAATATTGGCACTCTCCATGGCGGCATCTGATTCCTGATCGGATGCTGCGCTAGCGAGCACTAAGCCTCCCATAGCGGCGCCCAGAGCCACCATTTCGCGCATTCTTTTAAAGGAATTACTTTCCCCATTGTTGCAACTGTTGGTTGTCGCTAATGCGCGCTGGAACCCCACTGGAACGCTACTTAATCGCTGTTGGGATTTTGTCGACTCTAGTGATCCACGTGCTTCGGCGGTTTTGGAGCGTGCAAGACGCGCGATTTTGCCGCGTCGACGCAGCGCCAAGAAGCCTTTTAGGTGCGGAGAGGCTTGCGGCATTTGAGGTGAAGAACGAGGGTGAAGGAGGGGGAGTGAACACCTGCGCGTGTGGCAAATGTCAACTCGGTCCTCCAATTCGGCAGGAAATAGGCTTTGATTCGGTGGTGCCAAGAACGAGCGCAAACAAATCTGGAAAGGACACTTATTTTGGGAGGTAGAACCAAAATAACCCATTTAGCTAAATACGTGCAGGCTGAAGTGCTGAAACTTCAGCTCCAAGCTATCCATGTACTGCAGAGTAGGCACATACCTGTGTGGGGTGTGTTTCAGTAGCTTAATATTAATAAATTTTGGAGAAGCAACATGCTTTTTGCTTTCGCTCCAAGTGCTTAAATTACTTCACAAAACTATAATAGGTCTGGTAGCAATTTGCTGCTACCCTTTTTCAGTCAACTTCAATCAGGACCCGTTGCGTCGGCGGTGTTGGCTGTCGCTGCTGTCGTGGCACATCCCGCGAAGATATGGAGTTAAGTTGAAGGGGGAACAAGTAGGGTGGATATTTAGAACCGGTTACTTTTGAATTTAGAATCGCACTTTAAAAGTTATAGGCTCAATCGGATACGTTTGCATGGTTACGCTTGTCACTAGTGACCAGTGCTGCATGCAAAAGTGTCACATGAAACACTTGTGCAAGAAGTGACCTACTTTCTTTACGTAATGTAAACACTACAACATCGACGCTACTATACATGGTTAAGCGGAGATCCCGTAGCACACTCTCGCGTTGGCTCTCCTCGTCTGCGGACTCGGCCAGGCTCGGTGTCTGGATTAGATTGTAAGTTCTTGCTTGGCAAAACTGCTCCGGGCTACGCACCGACCATTGCAGCCCTCCGCTTCGCTGCGGGTGCAAACGGTCTCTCTAAGCCCTCATTTGGCATGCCTAGTTGTTCGGGTTACGAAATTTTGTAGCCAGAGTTACTGTAGTAAAGTAAATGGAATTGAAAATACCCGTTTTGAATTACGAATATAGTATTTATAGTCTTAAGTAACCACCTAACCCGCAAAAGTAACCTATCGAGCATATATTTTTCCAAGAAACCGATTCTAAATACAAAAGTAACCGATTCATAATGATCTCCCGAACAAGTATTATTACTTCAGTTTGCATGTTAAATACAACAGCAACGTCACCAGATCGGGGTGGGAGGAAAACTACAGACAAGGAGCGATCTGGAAGCGAGCCTTGTTTTGAGGGTTGGCGTGGACAGACGATGAAAGGGCCCCCAATAATGAATAAGGGTGGGCTTCACTCCACTGTGAAGTAAGTTGTTACAGAAAATCGTCGACGCATAGGACGCGGAGGTAGGTGGCTTCACAGTTTGGGTGCTGCACGCTTTCGGACCATTCTGGGGATTCCAATGTGGTTACTGGGCATGGATTTCAGGTTAGTTTGCTCAGCATTGTGACGACATTCACTGTATGTCTCACGCTTTCACCTGGTACCGGTACATTTGTTTTCCAGGAGTGATCGACAATGCTCTTTATCCTGACTTGGCGGTGTCGACGTTCACGGAGGTGTACGGAGATATCGGTTCGCCGACAGCCGAATACTTCATCAAAGCAGCCATCGCTGTGGCTCTGACGTTGCCAAATCTGCTGGGTATTCGCATTGTCGGTAACGGGATGGTGGTGTTGTCCATCTTTGTTATGATCCCATTCATCGTACTCTTCGTTTGGGGCCTTGCCAGCGGGCACGACTGGAGTGCGTTGGGCGAACTGCGACGCTTCGACATAGTCTACGATTCGAACGGTGACATTATGAGCATGTCTGGCAGTTTGGACGTAAGTTCTCGAGAAACTTTCACGCTTTTTTAAAGTTAGTTTCCATAGGCTAACTGTGATCTCCCTTGCAGATAGACTGGTCAACCTTGATCAACACGCTCTTCTGGAACTTCAACGGCGCGGTTGGTATGTCGGTCTTTGGCGGCGAAGCGAGGAACCGGGGCCAAACGTATCCGCGCAATGCTGATATCAGTGCTGCTGATCACACTCACGTACTTGATGCCGCTGTTCGGTGCGATTGTGTTTAACTCGCCGAATTGGACGACATGGGACGACGTATCGTTCTCGAGCATCGCGTCGGCAATTGGTGGCACTTTCCTTTCGACGTGGATCATGCTGGCGTCTTTCGCCAGTAATGCAGGCATGTTCATTGCGGAATTGTTCTGCGACTCGTTCCAGATCATGGGCATGGCCCAAAATGATCTAGCGCCGATGTTCTCGCAGCGTAAGTCGCGAATCAGCTGTCCATTCAGTTTCTTCTAACCTTTGCTATTTGGTAATTCGCCACAGCCGCAACAAACGCTTCAACACGCCCCACAACGCCGTTTTCGCGAGTCTCATCATCATTTTGGTGCTGACATCCTGAACATGACAAATGCGCTCTCGGCCTTCTACCAGATCCTGATTTTTGCAGCATTCATCAAGCTACGGTACACGCACGCAGATCTCAAACGGCCATACAAAGGTATGTTCATGGTGCTATGTGGTAATTTTAATATTGAAACTTACGACGTATGTCGGAATATTATAGTTCCTGGAAGCATCCCCATGCTGCTACTTGGCCTCTTAATCCCAACAGCGTTGCTGGTGTACATCGCTGTCGACGTCTTCTTCACACTGGCACCGGCAATGATCGTCCTGGGGGTAGCGCTGGTGGGTTTCTTATATGCGCGGTGGAAAAAGTTCACGCGAGCGCAATTCGAGGATCTGACTCTGGAATAGCTGGAACACACGAAGATAAGGAATCTGTCACCATGTAAAACGAGTCTTAATGAAAATGCCAATCAGAAAATTATCAGTTTTTCTCAATTCAACACCAATCCCGTCCTGATGCCTTACGCTCACTTACACCTCATACAGTCTCATGACACCGTCACGCAGCAACTGCCGCATCGACCAGCCCGTTGGACGGTTGTGTCCATCGTCAGAATGGCGCCAAGACCAAAAAATCCATCCCGAGTGTGCCTTGCTGAAAGCTTCGAGTTGCGCTGACGCAAATTGTTGCAGTCCGTAGCGGTCTTCACTTGGGAATGCACATCCCTGCGCACCCAGACTCCACTCGTCGATGAGAAGCCAATTGCCTCCCCATGACGAGATTTGGTCGCCGTAGCGACGCACAGCTTGCAGCACTTGCTCTCGGTTCTGCCCTTCGTAGCCCCAAATGAAATATGGGTGCCACTCGTGCCACACGTTGAAGTACTTGGGATAGCGCATGAAATCCTCCATAAACGGTGGACTCTGCTCAGTTAGCAGCGGCGCCACAGTTAACACGCAGTCGTTGCCAGTTGCGCGGATCTCGGAATATGCGCGCTCGTAGTATGCACGAAGAACGTGCTGCTCCGTTGGGTGCTCAGGCTCATTGAGCAGGCCAATGCCAAGAAAGGAAGGGCAGAAACGGTATCGCGAAGCCAGAAATTTGGCTAGGTACACCGTATTGTCCACATTCTCGGCATATTGACCCCAGCACTTGACGCCGCTGTCCACTGCCGCGCTGTGGTCGCGGCCGTTCTGGGATCCTTTTGCTGCGTGTATGTCTACAATCACAGCCATGTCGTACTTCACACACCAATGGTTCACCAATTCGTCCAAGTACCGCAAGGAATGGGGAGCGAACACCGCCCACTGTTGCTTGTTGGGGAAGTCTGTTGGATCAAAGCCCATGATCCAGAAGCCCACAGGCACTCGCACCGTATTGAGACCGAACCGCTTCATCTCGGCGATGTCGTACTCCGTGATCCACGTGCGCCGGTGCTCATCGAAGCGTCGATCGCCCTCTTCATGGCCCAGAAACTTCATGGTGGCGAACTCTCCTTGGTTCTTGATCTCGTCAGGCACACCATGCCACAGACACGAGTCCCATGTCATCCAATGCTCAGCAATAAGCCAGCCACCGAGGTTGACACCGCGGCATGGGATATCTCCGCGGCGCAGTCGAGCTTGGAGTGAGTCGGACGCAACGCAGGACATCTGATAAGATCGGAAGCTTCAGCTCGTGTCAAATTTTAAAGTGAGCTTGACAATTGTCAAAACAGCTAAGCCTGTTTTTGCATTGGGACAAGCCGTTTTCGGCGATGGCAACGTGAATTCACCCACGTGCGTCTGCGGGGTCCGATAAGGTGTCTCAAGATCAGTTGTCAATGGTACATGTAGATCAGATCTGAAAGTTTTCAGTGATAACGAGTGCCATCCCAAAGTTCAAATTATATTTTGAGCTTGAAACTCGAGAGTGAAACTACTGCAGTTGTATCTTGATACGCCACCGACGAACGGTACTTTTATGTTTACAGGTTCTGGGTGGCGAGCTCTGCTGCCGCTTCAAGGCCGGTGAAGTACGCCGCTTGCAGCGCACCCTGGTACTTGGAATCTACAGCCTCGCCCGCGAAGAGCACTCGATTTGCCACGGTTTGCTTCAACAGGTCCGGGTCTTCATGTGCATTCCGCGCCGTGACGCAGCTGTACGCACCCACAGACCACTGGTCTTGGTCCCAACTGCTCAAAGAACAACTCGTTAGTATCGACCAACAATTCAGAATACGACACGACAGTAAAATAACTTACCGAGTAATGAAGTGGTTGATGGGTTTGGGGACTGTGGGCCCGAACGTCTCTTGCATTTGCAAAAAGAGCGCGTGAGCGATCTCCTCGTCCGTGAATGAAGCCGAAATAGCGCTGGCATTGTCGCCAATCAAGACACCTTCCAGGATAGGCACACCTTTGGCGAGGTGGTAGTTAAAGACCATTGGGAAGTAAATACGACGATCATCGCTTGAGTCCTTCCTCTGAAGCTGGCCCATGAACGTAGCGTGCTTGGGCCAGAAGACCTCGGGGAACTGCACCAGCACCTTCATGTATTGACCCATTTTAGATCGCTTGAGAGCCCCGGTTTTGACGGCAGGTAGCTCGGGCTGGAAGTGTAGTTTGCCGCTCTGCAGGAGACCTAGTGAAGTGGCAACGATCACACGGTCGGCCGTCACGCGGCGTCCATCGGTGCACTCGATGATCACTTCATTTGGGCTATCATAGTTTATTGACGCCACTGATACGTTTGTGTGAATGATGTCAAGGATTGGGTCGGCGAGGTGGTCAATGAAGCGTTCCATACCCGCGGGTACGATACAGTGAGCACCAGGGTCGTCCGTCGCCCATTAGGTCGGTATCGACGAACACGTCGAAGTTGAGATCATCGGTGGTGAGACCAAACCAGGCCTCCATTAACCGCAGGAATAAATCGATTTTCTCGCGAGCCTTACCACCCCTCGTGACCTCAACCAGCTCTTGGTCAGATGCGAGAAGGTGCTCTACAACGGCAGAAAGCGTCGTCTCTCGGTGATCGTCACCGAGGTCCGATCTAGCCAGAGTCTGGAGCTTGCGCATTAGCAGATCTTGAAGTTCCATGCGTCCTTCGTGTGCTGCTCGCTTAGTTGGTGACTACCATTAAAGAGCAGGAAGTTTGAGCACGAGCCCGGATGGAGCCATGGATTCCTCGGGCTGATCTCTTTGAACGATATGCCGAACTGCTTGGCCAGTGCGGCGAGCGGATTGCCCTCCGTTCCGTGGATCCAGGCGGCACCAACCTCCACGTTCACAGGAAGCGACTCGCTGAACGACTTGGTTTGCACGCGACCACCAATGCGAGACTGTGCCTCGAGCACGCACACGTTACTGGAGTTGAAGTGGCCCGACGAAAGGAGATCGCTCGCGGCACTCACACCGGCAAGCCCCGCCCCGATCACTACCACGCGATAGTTAGTTTCCAGTGAGGTCTCGGTCGTTTCAAGAGTGATATTGGGCATCTTTATTGCTTGGCAAATTGCAGAATGAGCTTCGCTTTGCGAGCCTCCGCTCGAGGAGCCCGCTCATGAGGAAACCTTTTTGCAGAGGAGCGGATTTCATGGCGAAAGTTGTGCCAATATGATGATGTTTCGCGGCAGCTCAAAAAGCGGGGTAGTAACATGTTCAGCGCCCGAAAACGACAAAGGTCAGGTAACCAACGTAACGGAGACTTTGTATTCAGCGCCCACCGACATTCGGTCCGTCCGCGGACTGCAGGCTTACCGATCAAAATGCACTTCAAGATGGGAAGAGAAACCTCGATTTCGCCACACGACGCACATTCACGCCATATGGCCCATGACCTCGAGCTTGTCACCTTGATAAGCTTGCAGCAACTGGACATGTTGCAGGGACTTCAAGCACGATAACCTAGCTTACGTTACGCAAAGATGACCACCGCGTACTTTGTCGTCAACATTGCGGTGACATCAACGGTTAAAATACGTGTACATGTAGCCAATAAAATGAAATCGTTATCTCTGGAAATTCCAACTGAGCTGTTGTCTGTATCTCCACTGAAAAATTCTTCAGACTGCCGTACCGCTCTCAATGTGCTTATTGGCTTGGGTATGGCAACGATTCCAGCAAGTTCAATGTGCTTACGTTACGGAAATTGATCGTGGTTTGTATACAAAAGCTTATGTTACGAGAATTTGTCCATGGGGATGCGACTTCATCAACAAACACCACGGGGAATGATTCCTCGCGACCCATTTTTCGAAAACTAGGACTGACTTAGATTTTTAAACTTCCTCAAAGTTGGAGCCTTACGTTTTTTCGTTTACCATGTAAGCTCGTTATCAGTTTGGAATGAAAGCTTATAATAATAGTATAAGCTTTATGTAAACTAAGCACCGATTCCTCGCTGTTGTTGGGAATACGTTAAAATTTCCACTGCAGCTTTTCGCCTGCACACAATGAAGCAAAGACACGATAGATATCACTATAAAATACTTCGTACAGACGACTGCTTTTAAACACGTACCGGAGATGTATGCAGCTTGCAGTGCACCCTGATACTTGTAGTCCGTGGCCTCACCCGCGAACAGCACGCGACTTGCCACGGTCTGGCGTAGGAGCGCTGGGTCCTCATCCGTGCTGTCCACCGTGAGAGAACTGTAGGCTCCAATCGACCACGGATCCTGATCCCACCTACAGCCATTCAAAACCGTTTTGTGTTTAATTACAACAAATCCAACTCAAGCACATAACGACATCACGTACCTTGTGATAAAGTAGTTCACTGGACCCGGAATAGTCGGATGTCGCTCGCCGTGGTGACTACGATCCTGCAGGCACAAGATCACACCCTACTCAGCCTACGTGGCGACGTGCACGACCTTCTAGTCGCTGCAGAGATCAAGCGCCAGCTGCGAACTCACCACAGGCTGTCCGCTGCATACTTGGGTGCACCTCACTTGTCCGCGTGGACGATCCTGTACAAGTATGGGACGGACTCGAATCTTCTTAACGTGACAACTCTTACTAGGTATGAAGCCGTCGTTGCACAGCAAAGATGACGCTTCTATAGATGAAAGTGCTTTAATGCCTAACGTGTTGCTACTGATTTGTAGGTCTTCTTTCGATGAGCTGTTACACCGTTTTGCTGCGTTTTACATCATCCGTCGGTCTAGGCGACAAGGTGGTAGGCCACCAAAGCTGCAATATCATCATTAAGTACTCGGGCTGCTTCTGCACTATTACGAAGGATCGATGGGCCTCAACACTCTCTGCGAGTTGTTTGCTTTACCACCAACGGCCTTCAAAGAACACTCACAATTGGTGAAATGGCACTGCATTCCACACTTAGAGGATTCTATCCAGCTCGAATTGGATGGCCATCTCTTGACCACCAGCAAAGGATGGCTTCATGGGTTGAAGCCAGAGAACCGCTACTAAGAAACGTGTTCGGATTCGTGGATGAAAAAAAACTACAGGGTAAGATCAGACACGTAAGTATTGTTTTATTTTACTACTGATCTTATTTATTTTATTGTTAACATCTTTTGCTAATAGGTAATGCAGCCAAGTTGTTCCGATCTTCAAAACGCGTACTACAACGGCTGGCTCCATAGCGCCTTCGTCACGGGGACGACCTGCTTCGGGGCAGATGGCTGCATACTATGGGCGAAACACAACTGCCCGGGCTCATGCAACGACGCTGACACAAGCTTGGAATTCAGAGAAAAACTACTCGACAACCGACTATGTCCTGATCAGAGTCTTGGTGTTTGCAGCGACTCTGCGTTCCCTGTTCATCATCAATGAAAGGGCGTATTTTGACGCCTCTGAAGGAAGGTGATATCGACCGATTGCTGCCGTCGGTGCGGTGTCCAGCTCGCATGCTTCACAACGCCATCACCTCAGTACGACAGGCAGCATAGTGGGGGATGGGAAGTATAGAGAAGGTATATCATCGTCTTCTCCTTCCACTTCCGAATGACCCTGAAAAAAGACGCACTTTGTTATCCTACGTCTTTCGATTGTCGAACTACAGAGTACGAACTACGGGGATTAACCAGATTCGTACTACGTTCGCTGGCACATTTCAATTGAATATACGTAGTTTGTTTTTATTCATCGGATTACAAACTCGAAGTGGTAGCTATTGATTTTGAAACTGCTGCTCGCGTCTTGCTTCACTGCCACTTTCTCGGATTCCCGTGGACGGTTTCCGCACAGCTCCTCCCACACACAACAAACGTCTGTACAGAAGAGATTCATACGGGCATTGCGGCATGTCTGGATCCGACACGGATACTCGCAGCCACAGTCACCGAAGTGATGAATAAACGGTAACTTGATGGACTTGCGGTTGTAAAAGTCATGTAGGTATGCCACTCGAGGCGGTCAGCTGGCGTCCGCGAAAGCTCTTGAAGTCGGTACCGCAATGACGCTTGCTGCTGATACTTTCGATTGAGAAACTTGAGCGAACTCGGACAACGGGCTGGAGCAAATAATTGCTTTGGCGTCCGGTGGTGTTGTCCCAGATCCCGTGGTGGCTGGCGTCGATGTCTGCCGCACCGTAACTATGTGGATCACGTAGTTGGGACGTTTTGGCGGAGGGAGCTTCTTGTTCGGACGAACAGATTGCGGTGAGCTTGCCGCGGGTTGCTCCTCCTGATCGTCAGCCAAGCACTTCAAATACTCGCGGAGGCTCCTCTTGGTAGGTGGACACTCTTCCGTACAGGTTATAGACGCTGTCTTCGGGTTGTTCAGCACAATCGGCGGCGGTGCATCCTGCTCTCTTGAACGTTTAGTGCTGCGTCGCAGCACTGCCTGATTCAGAGCGTTATCCGCCGCCTCGTCTTCACTACTGCTATCGATGACAATCACCTCTCGAGACGCAGCAGTAGAGACCAACCTATGATCTGTATAAAGTATATCCATACATGTGTGGCTTAAACATCCTATTATAGTTGGAAGTGTTCCTAGTAGCAGGCTTGCCTCCAGGTTTCATGGGCGTCTTGATGCATGTGCTTGAGCGCGCGAAAGTGAGACTGATCAGGGATATCACGCATGCGTCTCCCGCCTGTAAAGCCGCTAGCGGCGAGCATATCGATGCATATGTGAGGCTCAGCGTCCAGAGTCTGGTGAGACGACGTTTTGGTCTCACGAGATTTATGTAGTACCTTATGTAAAAAAAATATGAGCAGCTGTATAACAAATCTATGTCACGGTCGTAGAGCAGAGGAGATGGTGTAGGATGGTGGTCTGCGTCCAGCCCCATGAGTCCCATGCTGAGACTGCGGCGCATGTGGTGCTCTTCCGTCTCCTTCTCTTCGTCCTCACTCCCTCTTCTGGCTGCGTCTGCCATGAGCTCAGCAGCAACGGTCGATCCAGCTCGCTTTACGACGCCCGCTGGTTACTCCTACCACCTGAATTCGTTCTTGGCCTGGCACCAAGCAGCTCGTGGGATTCCTGCACGTCCATTAACACAATCAGCTCCTGGTCATCGCTGTCGTCGCCTCGCTCCATGTCCAACGTATCTAGGTCATCGGACTGCCGCCGCTGGTACTTGGTCAGGTGCTCCAGGCATGAGCAGTGCTGACCCATGGCGTTGATCAGCCACCTAGACGATCTGTAGCCAAATGTACAAAACTGGGCATTACATCTGAATCAACAATGGCTGGACGAGGACGCGGACGTACCGTTTCAAGGATATACTGGGTCATTTCTAAACTCGCCATAAGAACAACAGCGTTTGAGGACCTGCATGAATTTTGGATGCTGTTGAATTAAAGTTGTCTCGCTGAATTTAACTACAGTACTCCTGGCTCGTCAGTTCAGCGCATCGGTGAGTTGTGCGCTGCTTCATTCCGCTGCACTTGTGTGTTGAAATGCTCACAATCTGTTCTGTGCCTATATTTGTCGACTTCTTAACTACTTCAAGTACTAAGTACTACCTCCGCTAAGGAAATAACGCACTTATGTACCGTTATATAATTCCAGTCAAGTTTGATACCCCTGTAAATACGATTAAACTACTTGCACAGGATTGGACATTTCCCCCCCCGAACTGGTCATTGCCCAAGCTTCCCACTCCCGCCAAAGCGATCAACGCAGAAGACACCTCGCCAACAGGAGCGGCAGAGTGCTGTAGAACTAGTCAGGAGAGCGCGGCAAGCTTACAAGAAGATAAAAGACCCTCTAAATTAAGGGGGGGGGGGGGGAGGGAGGGACGTAGCTGAGGTGCGTACACTCTGGAAATGCTGCGTTGGGCGTGCAATGCATGTACTGACTGGATGTATCCCATTCTCTGCAACATTTAGCCTGAAATTCAGGCTGAACGGGTAGGTGAAAACCTGAGTCAAATCGTAAATTTAGTAGATAGCTTTTGGCTCACCAGTAGAGATGCTCTACGGCTTTATAAAGCAATTCTGGGGTCGGACCGTGAAGGGAGCGGCCTACGAGACCAATTATGGCGGTTGCACTTCGTGTGCACTACAAAATCCTCGTAGTGAATCGAGGCCCTCTATTCACTACGACTCTCCCGTAGTGCACAATCACTTTTGCAGCGCTACTTTAGGGCTACTTTTTGGTCCCTATCACTACACCGTTGAAGATCGATTTTTTTTCACTTGCGTAATTCTGGTCATTTTTGCGTATTTTGCACTACCGTTGGAGATGCTCTTAGAGCATCTCCACCGGTAGTCAAATTACAAAAGTGATAGTAGAGAACTCTTGATAATCATTTGAGTTTCAGTTTCAGTTGTCACCAGATACATCTATGCATCCAAATCTGAATCTGAAACGAACTTTTCGGCTCAAAACGAGATTCAGATTCAGAAAGGAACAGCACGACCTCTACACGCTGGACTGCCCCCGGAACGGTGGCGCCGGTCCGTCAGCAACAGCAAGACGAAGGAGGCATCCATCCGCACGGATCCCAGTGCCAGACTCAGCAGGACGACGGCAGCAGCAGCAAGACGGCGTAGGCATCCATCCACACGGAGTCCAGTGCCAGGCCCAGCAGGACGAAGACGCTTAGGGCGGAGTGGTGGCGCCGCCCAGCAGCAACAGCAAGACGGAGCAGGCTCCTATCCACACGGAGTCCAGCGCCAGTTGCAAGACGCAGAAGGTGGTGCATGTCAGCGGTGGCGAGCGGCTTCTGCATTGTGTTGATCGCGTTCGACGCCTTGTCGGGCATCAAGGGGAACATCACGGCCACCAACGAGGCGTACCAGGACAACGCCCCGCGCTCTACGACAACGCCCCACACTCTACGTATGGGGTCGCATAAACGAATTCAGCTGTGGCGAGGTAAAAGGGAGGTATGCCGTTTCGGACTCGAGGAGGCACGGTACTGAAACGGATACGAGATTTATTGTCCGTTATCGTGTCAGCGTTATAACAACAATTCAAGTGCTGGAAAGCTTCCACACGAGCAACTCGATCACCAGACGGGGTTGTCACTCCGTATTCAGGAAGGTTTAGCTTAACAGCGAGCACAGTCAGCTCAGCGATGGTAAAACGGTAGCGAACCTTAGCGGTTGCATCGTCAAGCATTGCGTTGAAAGACCTGCTTCTATCGACGATAGGCGCAGCATCTCGAAGACGGAAACAATGATGTTGTTGAAGAGCGGCTAAAATTCTGGCAAACGCCTTCCGTTTCTGCGCGATAACACCCACACGGAAGCCAAGACTTGTAGAGCTTGTTCTGCGGATAGCTTTGGCGCGACGAACATCGTGAAGTGTAGCGGTAAACAGCTAACTCTAACGCTGTCCCCAGTTTAGATAAGGGGAAGTGTCAATGCGAGGCCGGTTCAAACACACATTTCTAACTTTACTTGTATCTTTCGATCTAATACAAGCAAAGCGGCACCAAGGGTGCCAATCGAAAGCTGTCGTTTTTGTAGATTTTGCTGGCTATTTCTGAAACTTCTAGCCAATGGACAAATCACAATAGATCCAATTAAAAAAAATTAAGAGTGATGGTCGTGTCAATTCGGGGCCGATTTCAGTGACTTGATTTCACTATTGATCTTGCCCTGTCTCTTATATGGTACCCTATAAGTGACCAATCACAATTGATAAATGCAAAATTCGAGTCTTTCATTTACCAAATGAACCGGCCCCTAACTGGCATGCCGGCCCCGAATTGACACTTCCCCTTACACGAACCTAAACTCTGTTGAGTTAAGATCGACGCCCTAATCCCTGCGAATCTGAAACTGAACCTGAATCGTGACAAATTTGGCCACTCCGAAAGTTCTCTAGTGCGAAGTGAATAGGCTATAGTAGGCATAGATAGGACACTTTCGTGTGCAATAGTTCTGTGCCCCCAATAGTATTAAAAAATTGGCGTTGTGAACGCTATGAACACAGCCTCCTGAATAGAAAGTAGGAGGCTGATATTAGATGTTAAGGATATACTGTGAAAATGTAGAAGTGATCATTGCATTGAACTATCTACTCCATGCAACGTCGTGGCATCCATCCGTGCCTTTCCTCTCTGCAAATCCTTGAGCCAGCGCCCGAACCGGTCAAAGAGACGAACAGACGGTCTCGCTCCAACCATTCTCCTCGGTCGTCACGCTCTCGGATCCCCGTCACTTCAAGTTGAAGATCGCCCGAAGCTCAGCCATCCTTTGCGCTGGAAGCGCCTTCGTAAGTAGGTCAGCCAACATCGCGCGCGACTCCACGTACTCTGGCTTGACAACACCCTTTCTCGCGTAGTCGCAATTAAACTTCACTCGAATGTCCACGTGCTTAGCACTCGCCATGCTCTCCTCGGACTTTAGCTGCTTGATGGCGGCCTGGTTGCCCATCTTCATGTGCAGTGGCTCCACCACTTGGAAACCCAGCTCACGCACCACTCCCTTACTCCTAGCAGCGCTCTTCCGACGTGTGACGCCGACGTGAACTCCGCCTCCATCGTCGACAGTGCAGCTCCCGTCTGCTTCTTGCATACCCACTGCACGATGGCACCGTTCAACGTCACCACTCCGGTGACGGACTTCCTGTCTCCTTTGTCTGCGGCAAAATCCCCATCGCCACCTCATGCGTGTCATTCCCCGAGGCAGTCATCACGAGCTTCAGGTCCTTGGTCTCCTTCAAGTACCGTGCAATCCGCTTGGCCAGCTCTCAGTCGTTCATCGTTGGTTGATGCGTGTGATGCGTCGCCTTGTGCACGGCAAAACTAATGGCAGGCCGTGTGCAACGCGCGATCCACAGGAGGCTGCCGACAACCGACTGGAAACGACGCACCGCCGGAACTCCCGGTCCCGCGGTCTCCGTCAATAACTCCGACTCCTTGTCCTCGGCCTCGTTGCTCTCCTCACCGATGGGCACCCGCACACCGTTCGCACTCGCGAGTCCGTGGTGCTCCAGCAGCTCCTCGATGATCGTCTGCTGATCCAGCGAGTATCCTTCGCTCTCGTCCAGGTCCACCCGCATCCCCAGGAACTTGCGCACCTCACCAAGGTCCTTGATTGACAGCACGTTCATGGGCTCGAAGAACACGTTCACCAAGGACGGTTTGACGCCGTGACGAGTAGATCGTCGACGTACACGCCCACCAGAGTCGCCTCCTTTCCTTGGCACTTGTAATATAGGCACATATCAGTTACGCAGCACGTGAAACCCGCCTCCTCCAACTTGGAGCGCAATAACTTGCTCCACAACCTGCCTGCCTGACGCAGGCTGTACAGCGACTTCTTCAGGCGCAGGGTCATCTTGCCGTTGTGGTTGACGCCGAGTTTACGCAACAGGTCCTCACTGATCTCCATTCCCTGCGGGATCTCCAGGTAGATCTCCAGGTGCTGCTCCTTGTCCGCATTCACGTACGCGTTGGGAACGTCTTCGTGCGTCGCAGGCACACACCAACACAGTGCGAACAGCAGAATCACCTTGACCGTGCTTAATTTCATCACTGCCGCGAAGGTGAGGCAGAAGTCGATGCCGAACACTTGTTCGTTTCCGCACGCGACTAGCCTCGCCTTGAATCTTTCTATAGCTCCGTCAGCATCCGTCTTCACCTTGAAGACCCATTTAGAGTGCAATACGTGGCTGCCGACCGGTGGCACTACCACGACCCACACTCCGTTCTCTTCCAGTGCTTTGAGTTCCCCTGCAATGACCAGCAGCTATTTTCTCCACAGCCGATTCTTCATAGCTTGGCGGTAGTTCTTTGGATCCGCCTCGCGCACACTGTTCACCACGTCCGTACCCGACGCGGTTCTTTGCCCACCAGCACCTTGGCTCGCTGCTGTCTCCGCAGCTTTCCGCGTCACCGCTCGTGTCTGGTGTATATCACGTGTCCAGCGGCTCTTCATATCGCCACGCTTCTTCTTGCCCTTCAAATTCTCCTTCGAGGTTTGTCCTTCCGATGTGCCCTGGCCCACCGACCCCTCAGTGTCCTCCAGATGCACTCGTTCCAGCTGATCATTCTGCACCTCAGTGAGCGTCTTCACGTCGCTAACGTGCTGAGTCACCACGACCACCTTGTCCTTGGGAATGTATACTATATAGCCCTTTGTTTCGTCGCTCTTGCCGATGATCATCCCTGGCTTGCCTCGTTCGTCCAGCGATTTATTCTTGGCGTCGACGTGCGCCGTGCACGGCGACCCAAAGACCACTATGTCGCTCAAGTCCGGGGTCGCCTTGGTCAGCATCTGCATGGGCGACTTCCCACCCGGGTTCGCTTTGGTAGGACTTCTGTTCAATATGTATGCTGCGTACTCCGCAGAATCCCCCAGAAACTGAGCGGCAGACCACAGGTGAAGATCATGCTCCGCACCATGTTCATGATGATGCGGTGCATGTGTTCGACCTTGCCGTTGCTCGCCGGATTACTCGGCTCGCTCACTTACCGGCCAATCCCCGTCTCCTTGCAGAACAGATCGAGGGTCTTGTACTCTCCTCCACCGTCGGTTCGTAATACGTGGATACGGCAGTTGAACTGCCTCTCAAAAACGCCATGATTCATCGCCGCGACGCCCTTGCTCTTAGCCAGGAAGACCCGGCAGTAGTTGGTTCTAAGGTCAATGAAGTTGACCAGATAACGGTTCCCGAGTCTGTCGCGTGGGGTCATCGACCCCTCCAAGTCGGAGCAGATGACTCCACCAATGACGTCTATCGGCGAGCTCTTCCCCGTGTCCTTCTGTGACTGGTGGCTCTTGGCCTGATTGCCTTGAACACAGGCCAAGCATTTCGCACGCAGCTCGTCCGTCAACGCTATATCCAATGCCGGGTCCTTTGCCATGCGTATGATCGTGTTGTAGTTCAGATGACCGAGCCTGCGGTGGAAATGCCAGAGCGACCCACTCTGCACATCCTGCCCAACCGCATCCTCGTTCTCGGCCAGCAACGACATGAGCACGTCTCCCGCGTCCCCGCGTTTACTGGTTCCCGACGCACGCACAGTCAACACATTGTTGGCCATCTCGACGTCGAAGACCGCTGGTCCGCCATCAATGGCGGCCACCACCCGATGTTTCCCACGGTACACGAGGCCGAATCCCTTCGCCTCCAAGAGGCCGTACGATATGATGTTTCTTTCCAGGTTCTCAGCGTATTGCACGCTGAGCAACCGTACTCGGGTCGTACGCCCCACTGCCGCTGTAGCTAACATCTCGCTGCCGCGCTTGGTCACCTTGGATGCTCCTCCATCCACAACAATGCACTGGCTGTCGGAAGTCCTCCGGATCCTCCATCAGGCTCAGGTCATTAACTAGATGACGATTTGAGCCGCTGTCGAGGATCCAGTCGCCTTCCCCGATGGTCGACTCGTCGACCGCGAGCACGAAGTCGGCATTTTCGTTTCCCACCCACTGCTCCTTCTTGTTCGGGCACGCCGCCCTTAAGTGCCCTATCTTGCCGCACTTAAAACACTTACGACTGTCTTTCTCGTCGTCCTGCACGTCGCTCACGACGTCTCGCCCCAGCTGCTTACCCCGCAGCTCGATCTCCGTCGGCTGGGCGAAGTGCGCCAGCTCTTCCGCTTGGCGCAGATAATCCGTGCGCGCTAGGTTCAGCCTGGACAACATCGTCACCCGCATGGGCTGATACGCATAGTGCACAATGTTATCCAGAACCAGGTTGTCCGCGCCTCCGCACGCCTCACTAACTGCCACAAGATACTGGTAATGTTCGGTCCAGCTTCTTTTCGAGCTCTCCGGTGCCGTGAGCATCTTCATGCTCTGTGCAGGCGTAATCTTCGTGGCAAACGTGTGCAGCATGCGCTGCATCGCTTGCTCCAGCGTAGACTGCTCTTCCTACCAGCCTTCAACCTACTGGCTGTAATACCGCTCAGCCATGCCGCTGAGGCTGTGGCCGAGGATGTCGACCTTGACGTCTTCGGTCCACTGGAAGCCGCTCGCACGCTCCGCGAACTGGATCTGGCGCACAGAACGCTTGCCCCAGACCAGGAACTACTCCCCAGGCCATGGTAGAGCTCCTTGCCATCGAATGGCCGGACCCCGAGCTTCCACTGTCTGGTGTCAGTCACTCTAGCGAATTCGGCGCGGCCACTGGCGGCACCGGCGCTTGGTACGCCTGTGGCGGCACGTAGTGCTGCGGCAACGCCGGCCGCGGCGCCTGCGCCATCTCGACGTTTGCTACCGCATACCGGTACTCACGCTGCTTCACGCCGAAGTACGTGGCCGGCGAGATGCCCGGCCAGTTGCGTCGCGGAGGCGTCTGGTCAAGGGCTTGCCTGTCCACTGCTCTGCCCAGGCCCAGTGATGATCCGAACACGCTGCTCTCGTGGCCCTTGAGCCGCTTCTTCTCCTCCTGTCGCTCCTCCATGCGCTCCCTGCGCTCTGCGAGGCCCGTGAGTAGATTCAGTAGCTTATCCTGCGTAGCCTTCGGCTCGTCCGCCTTTTTTACCTCCTCATCTTCTCCGTACTGGCTACCAGCCCTTTCGCGACTGCGGCGACAGTTTGAACCATTGGACCCATAACCTATTAGATGTTGACGATATACTGTGAAAATGTAGAAGTGATCATTGCATTTAACTATCTACTCCCCGCAATGTCGTGGCATCCATCCGTGCCTTCCCTCTCTGCAAATCCTCGAGCCGGCGCCCGAACTGGTCAAAGAGACCGAACAGACGGTCTCGTTCCAACAGCTGATTGCCCAGGTTTACCGTGTTTTGCTATGTTAGGTCACACTGAACGTGCTGGGGGCGGATTGAAGGCCGACAGATGCCAAGCGCTGCGAGAATGAGCCGCTACAATTTACGCCTATAGCCTATAGAAAACTCGTTCCCTTTGGATGCCCCCCCCCACGCGCTGGTATCTGGTTCTATACTGCATGCGCATGTGTCGTGAGATGCATACAAACAATATCAAGTCGAAACCGACGAGGTTGGCGCCTGGATGGGCAGTTATGGAGTTTGTACTACGTGCGCAATACTGGAACCGCGTGTGAATAGCCGGTCTCTACTCACTACGATTCTCCCGTATTGCGCAATCACTTTTGTCATGCTACTTTAGGGCTACTTTTGGTCACTATCACTACAGACAACCTCGGAAAAATACGCCAGCACTGAGCAGTATCCTCCATTGTGTACTAGAAGCTACCAAAAAATATACGCCGTAGCTGCGATTGGATAAAATGTCCATTAGAGATGTGCAAATATCAAAGAAGAAACGTAATTTTACAAAGAAAGCCAAATACGATGGCCAAGATGCTACAAAAACTAGATTTGCATCAGAAAATCCTTCTCGTGCAAATTTCAAAGAAGGAACGTAATTTTACACAGAAAGCCAAATACGATTGCCAAGATGCTACAAAAAAGAAGCTAAACTTACTTAAACTATACATGTTCTTTGTGTTGTGGACAAAGACAGCTCCGAGCAACAAAATATTTAAACAGTGCAGTTATTACGCCGTCAAATTGCGCGGTAAGTTTTTAGGATCCTTTTTTTTTTTGAGTATGTAGGTTTCACCAGCCCATCGCATCTGCATCTACACCTCAGTAACCCTCGTAAAAGCCTCCTATGCAGCCAAAAAATCAACTGGGGCTGTAGGTAGGCTTGTGGACCGCGTCGATAATATCTTATAGTGTGTGACGAACCCAGAGGTGCATATTTCGTGGAAACGTTTGTTGTCACTCACATAAAGTATCGATACACTGTGCACAACTGATTTGAAATTTTTCAGTCTGTAATCTGGTTGGACAATTTGCCGATTGCTTTTAGTATCGGACCAGATCAAGGGATAAGTCGCATGACGTGTTTTTAAGTGAAGCGTGTTTTTCCGTGGTTGTCTGTACACCGTTGGGGGTCGTTTTTTTGTAATAGTGTAAATTCTTGCCAATTTTGCGTATTTTGCAATACCGGTGGAGATGCTCTTAGTACTGTAGAGCCTTCGTACGCCACGGTACCGTATTGCACAATGTCTCTGTAAAAAGGTCACTTCAAGTATATAAGAAAAAGGTAAAAAGAGGTAAATACATTGAACATGCTTGTTTTGTATGTACTTTTTACGCCTGTTGCAGGGCAAGAATGTTGGTGTGCAAGAACTACTCAAATGCAATACCCTCTCACTTTCGTTATATTGCTAGATGGGTTTGGGAGAGCAAGAGAATATCAAAGGTGTGTTCAGTAAATCAGTCCTATCAATCCGTCTGAATCGAATATCATCAGAATTTAAACCGGAACGAAGGGCTTTATCTGTCGACCCCGCAAGCGGATGCACCGCCTTCTTGCTGTTCAAAATGCACTCGATGCTATTCCTGTGGGTGACAAAGAAAATTTGCGGAAGGTGTGTTACAGCGGGCACAAGCGGTGACATTGCTTGAATTATCAAGGTATTTGCACACCGGACGGTACGACCTACCCTGTGCAGTAAGCATGTTGTATGAAGTTTGCTAACTACTGCGTGAATGGTACAAGTTTATGTATATCGTTCTATGGACCCCTCGAAGGACGAGTTCATGACTTAACAATGCTACGTGAGAGCATGTTTTTCTCGTATTAAACAGACAACGATTTGGTCAAAGAACTTGGTGTGGTGATATATGGCGATCCGGTTTATGACATAAGCGAGCTGCTGTGCAGCCCATTCCGCAATGCTTACGTCAGTAGTGCCGAAAAACGTTTCAATGTTACGATGAGCAAGACCGTGTGTCCATTGAGTGGCTGTTTGGAATTTAAAAAAATAATTGGGCGTTCCTTGACTGGAACAAAAAGCACAAGATCTTATTTACTCCGGTGGCTTGCATGGTCCGGACGGCGGTGCCTCTTACTAATGCAATGACGTGCAACAAAAGGAAATCAAAACAGTAATTATTTTAGCTGTGAGCCACCTACACTGGAAGAGTACTTTCGCGAACCGCTCCTCACCGGTACACCGTTACAGTAATTTAGCCACTATTCTTCGTAAGACGCTCTACCAAACACTCGATCAGTCTACTTTAGATCTCACTGCCTTTTGTCGCTCTTCACGCTCCATTCGGTGACCTTCTCTCTCTTGCGCGCGTTCTGCTCTATCCTTTCCGCGCTCTTCTCTCACAAATGCAAGGCGCAGTTTCAGATCAGACTGCTGCTGCTGCAACATTCCGTTTAACGCCTTCGACCTCTCTTGCTTCGACTCCTTAAAAAGTGACATCCATTTACTGGAAACATTTGCGCGTTTGGAAGGACGGTGGTGAACCGGTGACGGTTCCTTCTCACCACAGTCACTTTCAACCTCACTGGAGCGGGCTTGATGCTTTCCCAGGTTAATGCGATCTACGGCGGCTTGCCTCACAACCTCCCACGACTGGACTTTGGCTCTCTGCTCTCTTTCCTTAATTGAAGCCACCTAGGAAGCTTTAGCTTCATAATCACCGACATTTGACATAAGCTCGGTCATGACGCAAATAAATGGGATTATCGATTCTTCTGTGCCAGTCGATTTGGCCGACGTGGCCTCCCATGTACGGTGCCGTACCAGCAGTGTTTGGAACCTTGCTTTTGCCGTCGATCCTTTGATTATCTTCACGCGAAAGTTTGGACTTCCATTGAGCTTGTCGGTAGCCATTTGCCGCTGTTTGTTGATTTCGCTCTGTTTAGCGACGTACGGGGCGTCGGAACTAACCTGAACTACGAGCAAGTAGTCTCCATGAGGACCAAAGTGCTGGCAAATCTTCCGATCGTGCAGCATGCGGTCGCCAGCTGCCGATGAATTCACCACAGAAGTTGCCCCAGCAGTACCACAAAACATCCACGTTATATTCATGCTCGACATTATTATAACCAAACTCTCCTCCACAATCGGCCGGCTGCTCTTCTTCATGTGCGCTATTACTGTCAACAGAAGCGTCGCCATCAGGACCGCTGTCTTCTGGCGAATCAGATAAGCTACGTTGTCGAACGTCCACAACAGGCAATTCCTGGGTCAGCTCCACTGCTTGCTACAGAGAGAGAGAGCCGAAGCTGGGAAGTGAGCTTGCGCCATTCTCTAAGAAATCTTTTGAGTGAGAGAGGATCTTTACAAGCTACAGAAGCACTGTATTTTTTATAACATTTTTGAGCTGAAGATAAGAAGATAAAGTATTGCACTTCCGATTTAGCCGGCTACTGTTTAAGACACTTCGCGGCTCGGGCACCAGACAGGCAGAAACCTCAGCTGGGGGTGCGCTTGGAAGGGCGTTGAGCACCCCCCCCCCCCCCCCCAGTGTACAATCTTCAAGTAAGTTACCGAAAGGGCGCTTGAAGAAGATCGCAACAACAGCGCAGGCAGCGAGCACGCCTAGCCTGCAGGGCAGCATGGGCCGACGTGAGCTACCGCAGGAGGGTCAGCCCAAGGGCGTCGAAGAGGTGGCGTCATCAGTGAAGGGCTGGTTCACAATACGGAGAAGCAACACCAAGGCAGAGAGACGTGAACGTGAGCAAGACGCCTCCCAGACACAGAGCGTGTCACCCAACAGGGGCGAGCGAGCAACGGCAGGAGATAAAGTCGAGCAGAAGACTGAGAGGAAAAAATACACGACGTGGGGCGCAAGCGCCCCAAAGCAAACGGTCACGGGAGAGAGACCACGGCGACGGACGGGTTGTATTCGCCCAACTTAAAAGTTATTTGCAAGACAAGGCTCCAGCCGAGTATGTATTCCAAACGGTCTTAAGGCGAACGAGCTGGCATCGGACAGACGTTTCAAACATCATTTTAGACTCATGAAAAATGCGGGCCACGATACAATGGACAAGGCTAAGCTGAAGGCAGAATGGTTGGACGAGCCTACACCGCAGCAAAAGGACAAGTACGAAGGACTAGCAAGTGTTTGGGATTTCAACGAATCAGCTCACTTATATCGAATGCAGCATCATATGCATGGATGGGGGATCAAGGACGGGCTATCGCAACGAGAAATTGAAAACAGGATCCACTGTGGTCAATGATCCCCGCATGAAGGCGGGCGAGAGGAGAAAGTGGGACCAGCGTGCAACTACAGAAATGCTGTGAAGCAAGGGACCAATCAGACCTACAACGAAGAAAACACAGTCGAGCTAGATAGGCTCAGGGAGCTGTACCTCCAGCCCGCAATACTATTAGTACAACTGAGAGAACGAAAGGATGACGAAAGCGCTGTATTGCACAGGATGAACCACGAACTGGAGTTGCCATATCCGCCACGCTTTCTACAGCAATCTATGGACGCGCAGAAACTAGCAGCCTTCACGGATGTGTTCATGGCACTGGAATATCTGGTCTATGCTCACCTCGAAGCGGGCATGAGATTCGGGCCCAAACATACCTAAGCAAGCCCTGTTAGCACACGCGCAGGCGCGGCTGGAGGCGGCAATGCCTCGTCGACAAGAAGTGCAAGAATTCAAAGCGGCGGTAGCTCGACTATCCTCGGACATAGACAAACGCCTTCTCACGGCCACTTTCAAGGGGAAGCAATTGGAAAAACGGCGAGTCAACTGGAAGTTACCTTTCGCTTCAAGATCATTGCAGTTGATCGATTACGAACGCAACGTGAAGAAGCAAAGACTACCCATGCCCTCGTGGACATGGGCTATTACGCATTCTCTATGACTCTCCGAGCAGGACGCTCGACATCGACGGCCCTGCATTGGATCTTGACAGACAAGCAAGGACGTCAAGTGCAGACACTACTCCACGGGTCGATGACAAGCAATGGCGCATCAGGATCAAAGCGGATGTGTGCCCAGGATGGCTACGACGAGCAGCGGTAGAAACCACAAGTGCAACAGAATACGTTGTGCATCGCCATACTGTGCATGTCAATCGGCCATGCATGAGGTGCTACGATCCAGGTCACCCTACAAGGTTCTGCAAGACGGGCGACGAGGCACTCGCAAGCGTACTGGAACAGCACGTAGTCCGAATAAACGGAGTACCGCCGTCCGCCCTGGAACATGGACCCAACGTTCTCACTGCAAGGGAGCTGCATCGATCTCTGGATGATCTGAGGTCCTTAATCAGTCAAATGACGGCCAGCAAAGAAACCTCGTCCTCCCCGTCCTAGAGAACAGCGAAGAAAAGCGATCGGAAGAGGGGCTCAACCACGGGCCAGGAGGAGGAGGACAAGCCTACGTTACCACGGGAGATGAAGCAGCAACAGCGAGACAGTCACCTCAATGAAACGATACTGAAGATCAATGCACAGAAGGGCCCCTGCAACCTGAGTGACACGATCAGCTCGGTCTCGCCTTAGACCGCATCTAATCGAGCCCACGCCCCCACAACCCCCATAACCGGAAATGAACACTCGAAGACAGTGCATTTACCCAAAAAGGAAACGACCGAGTCGGAGGGAGATATCGACATTGACGCACAAGATGCAGGATCGGCAGCCAGCCCAGAGACAGGTGAGGTGACGGTCCAGCCGGCGGCAGGGAAGGCTGCCCACGCGGAGCCACCGCACTCACGGATGTGCACATCAAGTCAAGCTCAATTGCCACGAAGCACAGAAGGCGGGATCAGCCGGAGGCACGGATGGAGATGACTCGTGACACGGCCACTGACTCAAAACGGACCGAAACTGCATCAAACATGCACTGTCCAGCAACACCCAAGCTGACGAATAGGCACATGGAGACGACATGACGGCTCACGAAGAAGGGAAAAGCAAGTCACCAAGGAAAGGGAGGGTGTAAGCTCGCTCTCCCCACGAAAATCAGCGGCGGTCACCGGGCAGAAATTTCATTCAGAGCTTTAAGCATCAGTATGTCGACATAGCACAACGTCACCCTCTCCAGGACAGTGCAAAGCGGGACACCAAGCTCGACTGCGGATGGAACCGCCCAGGTAAAGAGTGCGCATTACACGGCCGCGGGCAGCAAGGACCAGCCAGTCTTAGACGAGAAATGGGCAGATAACTACACCGGCAAGCAGACATGGATTGCGAAGTGGTCGGGGTGTCACCGGCGACTGACGGGGATACCCATTGGATACATGGCTGGCGGCAAAAGGAGGCAAGTTGACCGACGTAGCAGCAACAGGACAATGCGACTGACTGGCCTTCTATGCAGCGCTGCAGAATCAAACAGAGGTGGCAATCCCACCACCAGCGGAGGTTGTTGTACGTCAACGATTTGAAAAAGGACGTATTGAACTGAATGATCGCCAACTTAGTGGACGAAGCCCGATTGAATCCGGTCGAGCTCAACACGGACCTGAAGGCGGTAGGGCACGACAACATTTGGACCAAGTCCACGGAAGAACAAATATGTGCAATGGCTAACCACTATGCATTACAGCGGAAACGCTCGGTGGAGACATCAATCCGTCAAGCGTTATGGGTACGGAGTGCTCATCTTAAAGCCATGGCGATGTACGCACAGGGAGAAGCCAGGCACTGGTCGGATTACCGAGAGCTAGTACACCTGAGCTCGGAATCCACGATCCAAGATCTACTGAGCATCAAGTACAATGGAATCGGGGATGAAACATGCGTCCCAACGTGTCTACCCCCCCGATAACAAATAAGAATGCCAGCCTCTTTCGAGAACTGAGCTTATCCATGATATCGATGTTTTCAGAGCTAGCCTCCGACCCGTGGAAGAGCATACTACCCACGTACAACACGGACTCAAGAACAAGCATCACATTTTCTCGCTGGAAAAAAACGGAGGGGGGGGGTAGCACTCAGACATGAATGGGCATACTCACACAGCAACGTGATCTGGACCACGTCACAAGGAAAAGTGGAGGATGCAATGACCAAAGAACTACAGCTCGTACCTGCCAAGGTGTACGTGGTACCACACCCAGTGCTAACGCAAATGGCGCCTTTATGAACAGGAAGGAGGAGATGGCACCAGACGCGGCGTAGGTACAATGCAATAATCACCAAGAACACACGGAGGAAGGCAGAAACCGAGCTCGCGAGAATCAAGAACAAGTGGGCGAACACGCATTCAGCCATTGTAACAGCGCGCAACAAGATCGGATGGCGGGATTTAAGGCATCTGGGTGGAATCGTCCCTATCAACTTCAGAATGTAATGAAATTGAAGTTACTACGGTTGAGGATGTGGAATGTCAAGGAGAGAGGATACCGGTGCTCCGGCGAGGGATGCGTACACATAGGAACTGTGGACGCGGCACATCTCATCTGGAACTGTCCAGAAGCGCAGGCCATTTCGAGTATGGTTCTAGATAAGTTGGGGCTGATCAAGAGAGGGGAACTTACCAGCACCAAGATTGGATCCATATTCTCGTTGACATTACAAACATCCCCCGACGGCGTGAGTTAGGAAACACCCGGGGCTTCTGCATTGAGCGTCGCAGCTAGTGCGGCTGGGACGCTGTCGCTCAATCTGTTTCAGCACCTTCTAAAAGGCGGGCTCACCAAAAGCCCCTGTGTCGCTCTACAGCCGGCGCTACTAATAGCAGTCGATCCGATTGCTTGATAGCATGATACTCATGACAAAATGTCCATGCGTAAGATGTATTATCGCTACCTTGCAGAAACCGATACATCAAAGGTAGGTCCGCTGCTTCCCCTAGTAGGGGCCTTTCGAAGCTCAAATTTCCAATTTGAAATCAAAAGTTGGTTGTGGAAATGGCGCACATAAATTATCCACCGAGGAGACGGTTTAATACGGTAATCAGCCTTCGCTGTTTCCGACAAGTCTTGTGGGGAAAGCCGGCAAATTCGCACTTGTATCCCGCTGCCGTCGATGGCTTCAAGGGGCGGCGTGTCTCCCAAAGGTGCTGTTGCGTTCTGTGGTCGTTGACTATTAATAGTTGCCAGCTTTAGTTTTTCTCCACCATACATTAACGTCCGCGAAAAAGTATACACTTCAATTATAAATTATTTATCAATATAATCGCACTACATTTGACAACTTATTTTTGCGGATAGCTGATTGCGAAAATCGTGGTCAGCAGCACAAATAGCTGATGGATTATTTAGCTAAACATCAATAACCATCGAAACTCGGTCCACGAGGCCGCTCGTTTTAGAAGCAATAGTATCTACATACGGTTGGTGACGCTCGGCGTACAAGCGATCAGGAAAGAACAATGTGTCATACCATTTCTGGTCGAGAAAACAGTCTGTAGCACGACAAATACATAAGCATAGTTAGTCAATAACCTCTAGGACGTTTCCTCTAGGACGTTTTCAAATTATTTACTTACAGGTTTCCGACTACAACTCGAATCCGAGCGTCCAAACTGCTTCCGAATTCGCGACAACTTTCCAGGATACGAAATGCGGTAACACAACATTGCCAACGCTTCTACACCCATCACCGGATTCAGTGACGAACACGTTCGGCATGATCATTACACTAATCAACTACTGTAACTCTGTGCAAGTGAAGCGAAAATATTTCAGTGCATTTGCATCAGGATACGTGCTGATTAAAAGATTACTACCAATATAGCCATGAAGTCAAATCGCAGACTAGGTATTAGTGGCGCTCCACATAGCTTGCTCCATTCATCAGACACATGACGTCGTCAGCGTCAGAAAAAAATCATCCAAAAGTAATCCAAACGTTGTAATGCTTTGAGTAACTTTCATCTCGTCGTTGACTTCGGTTTGATCGTAAGGATTTTGGGTCCAACCCGGACGTGGACAAGCGTGGCAATGACCTTCTCAACGTGGTGCCGACGACGACGCATTGTCGTGCAGGACTCAGGCGACATGCTGCAACAGGGTGGCGCAGGTCTCGGACCACAATGGCGTGGTCCAGCGCACGACGTGGTGCGGCGGCGACGTCGAAGTACAGGACTCGAATTGCAGTGCAATGCAGTGCAGTGCAGAACTCAGACGACGCCCTGGTGCTGGACTCCGACGACTACAACGAAGGACTCGGGCGGTGACAGCACGGCGCGGGATACGGAAGGTGACGACACGGCGCAGAACGTGAGAGCGGGCTCCACAGGTCTTGGAGAGCATGGACGTGGAGCACAACTTGAGGCGTGCGTGGAACAGGACTTAAGGCGTATATGCGTGGGGCTGGACTTGGGGCGTTGGCGAGGCGGGGTCGCTAATAGCGAGAACGAGGCACGGATCGCGCGTTCTTGAGGGTCCTGTGTTCTTTGCACCGTTTTCTTTTATACGTGTGAAACCCTTCTGATAAAGAGGGGGGGGGGGGGCGACAGTCACTTCCTATAAACCACAATCTACATGATTCGGAACAAAAAAAATGTTGGTTGTGGTTTGTGGCAATTGGAATACTGCTATCCCACAACCAATAACCAACATGAGCTTTGAAAGGTGTTTAGTGAGTCGAAACGTTTATAGCATTGTATAACCTCTTCAATAATCAAATACCAGTATCTGGTAGTGCGTTATGTTGACCTATCCGCGATAAATTTCTTTCTATTCCAAATATTGTCAATTTTACAAGAGTTGCCGTTTCGAACATTTCTATAAACGGCTCCGCAACCGATTTTTAGAAGACTATTGGCTGAAAATAGTCACTTTCCAACTGCGTCCACAGAAATGTGGAGCTGGCCGACTAAGCAACATGCTCACCTTAACACGATCTTTCACCGCTTGTACGGGTACTACAATCTCGGCTACACATGTCAGCAGCTCGCCCATATCTACAACAAAAATGTGAAGACAATCGTAACTGGATACAGATCTACGAAGACACAGGAACATTTCCACCTGCCAACCCCAAACTGACAAGAAGTTCACACCAGCACGCAGACAATGGATCTACGACTACTATAAAAAAAGCTTGCCTATTTGGATGAAACACAGGCTGCTTTTACTGTAGCTCACTACGTTTAGATTTCTAAATCCTCAGTGTGGCGCATTATCCACGAATTCGGGTCCACATGGAAGGCTTTGAAAAACAAGCGATGCATATCAAAGAGAGCGATGTATTAAGATTCGCTGAGGAGCTCAGCTTAGTCAACTGGAGTCATCAAAACCTAGTGTTTTTAGACGAAGTGTCGTTTGACAACCGTGGGATGATACGAAAAAGGGGGTACTCGTCGGGAGAAAGTTGCCGCGCGTGGAGACTTCCAGCGGGAGCCAAGGTTTTCAGCTCTAGTGTTCATTGGGCTGAACAGGTTACTCAACTACTACGGCACATAAGGAACTTTTGACAGAGTGCACTTTGTGAAATATTGTCAAGTATTCGTTTACTCTACACGGGATCGTGTTCGTCAATATCCGGGATCGAACTCAGTGTGGATTCTCGATGGGGCGTCAATCCACCTTCATCCAGCGATTATGCACTACTTGCGAAACGTGGGTGTGGTATCGATTATTTTGCCGGCACATGGTCGGTTCTTTAAGCCAATTGGATTGCTTTTGGCACGTCAAGAGGGCTTTTAAGCGCCACTATGATGAATATAGTGGTCGTGATCTAATACCGTTTGCTATGAGGACGTTCCAGCGTTTTGAGTATTTCGAAATGGATCGTAGTTTTGAGCACTGCGGGTGGATGAAGCAAGGATATCTCAATCCAGTTGGACCGCTTTCTAAGGATAAACGACAAGTGCCAGACATTTGGGTGGGTGAAGAAGAAGGGGATAGTAGCGAGGATGAATTAGGCTTATGACGCGCCAGTAGCTAGGCTAACAAGGCTCCTAAACTCTGCTCTCTACTCTTCGTGATCAATATGCGCCACGTTCTTAATTATTGGAAGCGGATTGACGACATCAATTGGAGGAGGCGGCGATAATTCAGCAATAAAGGCTTCGATGATTGCCGTTCTGTCCATTTTGTTTATCATTTTGTGATATAAGTCGGCTTGCCAAAGCTTCAACGTCACGGTGGAGTTGCTCATTATCTGCAATAGCTGCTCCTACGCAATCTAGTGCAAGCCGAAACGATCGATTAAGGTTTGATTACGGCTATCAGATCCAGTTGCTACAGCTCGTGAACGACTTGTTGGAGCGACTATCGAACGTTTCCGATGACATTTTGTCCGAACGGAGAAGGAGATACTTGTACTGCTGGTTTATATTAAAAAGCTAAGTGAGCTCCCTAACTAAGGGTTCTCACTTAGCACTTGTAGTATCATTTTATAAAATGATTGATAAAGGATTAAATGAAATGTGTTAAATTCCTTGAAGAGCACAATATTGTATAGTTTTATTCTCTGAAATAACACGAAGATGCTTTAAATTTTGGTTTTTAGTAGACTAAAAGGGAATTTTATTAAATAAAATAAAAATATTTAATTTAATAAAAATAAGAAAATCGATATGTAGAGTCAGCTCTGCAAGGTGAACCACATCTACCGCTACTCGCTCGAGTCTTACAAGACTTTTAAAAAACTATCTCCTGCCATCATATTTGCACGAGCTTTCGCTCATTGTCCAAAATTCCCCACTGCTGCCTTTAAAAAAGTTTGGTCCGAGGTCAAATTTTATATAGTTATTATGCTTTAACATTGCATAAACCATCCCTAAATAACCAAAAACGATTTTTTTTAAGCAAACGCTACAGAAACTTGTAATATGATGTAAAAACTTTACTAAACATAACAAATGTTTCTATAAGATAAACAAAACTAATTTAAAAAATATTAGGTGGAACATCTGCACAATTCATTCAATAAATTAATAATACATATGCTAGAATTCGTTTAAATTATGGAGAATTAAAATTCATTTTATGGATTAAAAGTCCGGTGCTCTACCAACTGAGCTATAGGTGCTGCACCAGATGTGAGTCGGGTGCGTTCGGAAAACTCGCCACATGTTCCGGTGGAGGCTCCGAAATGGGTGCAGCCCATTTTGACCTGTTTAAGGTTCACGTGATGGCGTTTCTCCACATGCACCAAGCAATTCCTGACCCTTGGAATGTGCCCCCCCCCCAGTGTTGTTGGAGCTGGTTGACCAGATCGTGCAGAGTGCTTTCCGAAGCTGAACCAGTTCGACCTATTTCGGGTATATGAATACACGCCTCTTTGAATTGTTGAAGACCTTGTGCCTTTGTTATGGCGAGCCCATACTCTTACACTTGAAGCGGCACAGTTTGGCGGTGCGCAATGTTCACCCACTGACTCCAAGCTTCTTCTGTCTTCGTGCTTTCGATCATGTGTCTCTTAAATAGGATCTGCATGAGTCATTGCCACCCCTCCCGGAAATTAGTCTGCAGCGACCACTCACCATTCGTCTTAATGGCTCGCCCTTCGATGTGGCCATGAAGCTGACCAAACCACATAGTGATAATGTCGACCCACGAGGCTCAATGCACAGTAACATTGTCGAGGGTAATGCGAGGCACTTCCCGCTGACCGATAGTTGCCTTGATAAAAAAAATTGGTTGAGTCACCAAGATCAGCTGTCGACTCCCTTCTGATGGTGCTGAGCTAGCCGACCGATGAATTGGGATTCGCACTCGCTCAGGACACGCGTACGACGTGTCGATCTCCACTGGGATGCCGACGTTCGTTGAGGGTGCTAATCGCGCGGGCGTTCTTGCCTTTCGATCGGTATCCGTTACTGCATTCGCGTCTCTAGTGCTTTATGTTTAGGGCATCTCCATGACATCAGTGCTTGTGTCCACCTAGTGCTTAGAATTGTGCTTGCCTCCATGTAGTCGTGATTGTAGCTGCTCGCAGGTTCCTCTTTGAAGGTCTGATCCGACGAGAACCGCTATTTGGAATACTCTATAAGGTAGGCTGGGCGAAACTCGGAGCAAAATTCTAGAGCGATCCAATCGGCCAATTCAGACATTTCGACTAGAACCTATGAGAATACTAAACTTCCTGCAGTATTAAATAATCCAGCACACTGAAGCAACACTCACCACAGCATAGACACTATAAGAGTGGCCAACAAGCATACTTCATCCATTCTTTCGCAGTATGAACCGCCATGGTCTTTAGGCACGCCAATACGCTATTTTGGTGAGCTCAACCTCGAGGCTGTAGGATTCCAAGACCATGAAGGTGGAAGCGCTAGGAGAAGATGCGAACTCATAGGCTCTAGAAGCTACGACAGCTACTTCTCGCTTTCTTTGATCATGACGTTTACATCGCTATTTTGACCCGGATCCCCGCACCTCAGTATCGGTGCGATGCTGTACCAAGCTGTGGAGTCCTTCTTCTAAAGGCACGGCCTTATTCTGTTTGTGAGTAAAATACACTGGTAGCCCTTCGCAATGAACCTCGGTATCTACAAGAGCAAGTTGACCTATATAACAGTGGTGATAGGCGACAACTGTCCCACAAACAAGACCACAGCAGATTTGTTGGGTATTCATTCCTCTACTTGTATGTGCATGTCACAAGTTAAACTTAGCACTGAAGAAGTTCAAAATAGAGCAAGCGGTAGCCGAAGCTGCGATAAACAGTTTGAACACAATGGTGTCTTCAGCAAAATTTTTGATAGGGGCAGCTGCCCTGAGAGCGCTCACTGAGCTAGTACCTCTTCAAAAAGACGAAAATCGTTGGCAGTCAATATTTCATATGCTAAAACGTGTTTTCAGAATCTAAAAGGAGTTGAGGCTTGTTGAGGAGATCGACATACTCCGAAATGCTAAGCTACAGTGTTTACGGGAACTTCTTGCAAAACTCGAAAAGCTGCGCTCTATTATGGTTAAATTACAAAAAAACTGGAACTACGACTAAAGACACAGGAGGAACTTTCGATAGTATTCTACAGGACGTTTTTGAGCTAGGCTACTATTTGGCCAAAGACGCTGATATTGCTCACAAATTTGAGTTTGAGGTCGCAATATACAATCAACGGCAGAGCTAGAGAACTATGGTTATCTGAAAATCCTTCTTCGGGTTGGGACTTCCAGACCATTTATCAAGACGAATAACCTGTGGTAGCACAGGTACTTAGGCAGAGGAAGTTGGAGCAGGTCACTAAATACCAGTATCTGCGGTATATACTTGACACTCCAGCGTCGGTGGAGAGTCTTTTCAGCATCACCCATACCGAAATGACGGACAAGCGACGCAGCATGAGACCCACGACGTTCGAGAACATCATGTTTCTAAAATCGAACAAAGCTTTCGGGAATAACAATATGGTACTTAATGCCATCCAATTGGCTAGTGCGGGTGATATTTCTATGTAGTGTACGAGGGCAATTCGTATTGCACAAGTTTCTCCAATATTATATTGCAATTCTAAAAGCAGCCACAATATTGATTGCGGTTTCTTGTTCACATACAATAGTGTACTGGAGCGCTTATTAAAGTATTACAATCTGGACACAATACGTTATGTCAGACCTGTGTTTTTAACTATTGGTAGTTCTGCTCTGCGGCTTCGAAGCCCCGATCCACCGAAGAAGACAGCACACTTCCATTTCTTCTTCACCGAAGTCAAACACCCATCGGCTCCCGTACGAGACTTCTCTCAGCTGCTGCTCCCTTTCATATGACTGAGTAAGAGCCGCTTCGATGCCACCCGAATCCCCGATGCCATCCGATACTACTTCAGGTCGATACGACCTAGGTTACCAGCCAACACATCGTGCCCTACCTATGCAATAATTGCCCGTTGAGCCCACATCATGTCATTAACACCAGCTACACCAATTTTGCGAAAGTACATGCGCAAGCACTTTGGAGACGACAACGAAGACAAGTACATGTACAGTCTGAATACCTCTCAGAATTTGTTGCTTTTGCATTGGGCAATGCTTTCTGGGCAATGCTTTCCAATGCAAAAACAACAAATTCTGAGAGGTATTCACTTTTGCATTGGAAAGCAACAAATTCTGAGAGGTATTCAGACTGTACATGTATAGGTGGATGCCAAGAAGTGCTATTGGGATTTTTCCCTCTACTTGACGGAAGGAAAAACACGGCACAAGCTCACCGTAATTTGATAGTAATTAAGCTGTAGTTACCGACTCGGGTATGAATTCACCATTTTATTATCGCTTAAAAGATGAATGATTCGCAAAGTAGACTGGTATTACAGGAGATAACAGTAATTCCCTCTTTTTTCTTATTTTTGAGGGGGGGGGTCTTTAGGTTGTCCAGCTAATTTGGACGGCCGAATGATGCGTTGTCTTAAACGTCCGAACGCATCGGTAATATTTGAACATTTGCCATGACAATTAGTCTCAACCCACTGACAACAGCAGAAAAACCTTTGGGGTTCATGGAATCGCATCAGCGCCTCACTACCAGTACACAGATATGCCATCAACGCATGATTTAACGCCTTGGGCCCGTTCTAAAATTCCAGTGAGGGCTACCGCAAGAATGCCGTCAGAAAAAAAGTTTTGTTCCCGCCAACCGAATGCAATTAATGCTACCAGAAAACGGCCCTGCCGTTCCTTGAGTGTAATGTAGATTTTCTGTTAGCTGCTTATAATACTTGAAGAACATACCACCAAACCTTGTCTTCGCAAAACAATATTGCAAGATAAATGCTTTTGCCTTGTACAGTTCGCTTTTTCCTAATTCATACCTATACTAAGTATGCGACTGCTAGAAAAGAATTTAAGTAGCAAAGTGCCTATGGCGCTGCTGGACAGCCCAAATCATGTTAATTTGTTGAAGCTCGGTTGCTGAAGCCGGTATGGTATCTGAGGGGTGGGTCCAGTATTTCAAGTACGAACTACGATTCGGAATACGAGAAATGTAATCTAAAATACAAAGTCGTGCTGTGCACGAACAAGCTCTGAAATTTGAGAACCATGCTTTATTTTATTTTTTAAGTATTCACATTAGTTTTAAGTTTGTTTTTTCTCACGATAAAACTCCTCCCAAGTGTTACATTTTCACAACCTCACGTAAACAATAGACGAAGGACATTCTTATGGACACATAATTTAAACGTTAAGGTGTTTGCACCACTATTTTTTTTATCTACCCTGGTATTGAAAAGTGTACATTTAGAATGTTAATATCAAAGCTTTTTTATTCTACCCTGGTATTGAAAGTGTAAATCTAGAACGTTACTGCCAAAGCCGCCGTGTGATCAAGTGGCAGTACCTGGTATTTTTATTAATCCGCTACTGCGGTGATGATATAGCTTGTAGTGCCTTGTTTGAGCTGATACATATTAATAGTACGATATATACTACTGGTGCTTTAATGCATCTCCTGCGCTTGCTTCGCTGCAGCAGCATCTGCCCGCTGTTTCGAAGCGACATTTATCAAATACGCTTACCGGTTAATTAATGGTATGAAATTGTATAAAACGCCTACTGTTCCTAGCGAGGTCAAGACGAGGATTGGGCATCCGTTTATACGTGATCTTAATCCGCAACACTTTTATAAGTGGCCAGTTCTTATTAATAAAGGTTTTTGAGCTTTGCGCGATTTTACTTAACCTTAAAGGCGTGAAGGTGTTATACTGCTATTTACCGTAGCTCTCCCTACTGTGGCAACGGGACCGAGCCTGAAGCGGCACCTTTATTTTGATGTCCAGTAGTAAGCTCCAAATTAAACATTTTTATTGAAGTTTGTTAATCATTGCGAAAATATGACCGTACTAAGGTGAGGTAGACGGTTCGAACGACACATATGAAATTTATAAGTTTATCAGGTTTTTTTAGATCGCATATTATTGGTTTCGGAGGGCCCCAATACAAAAATCAAGTTAAATGACCAGAAACCTCAAGAATTCGGCACGAGCGAGACAAAATGCATGCGACGACGATTAAGGACAGTACAACTCAGATAACGTTGTGTATGTATGCAGATGTGGTAGTACGAACTAATTAGATATTTTCATGTGGGTGGTTGCGGACATGGGCCACAAATGCCGCTCCGCACGAAGAGCTCGTGGCCATCTTTTGCCAATCTTCTGCATTGAGCGAAGTACGAAAATGAAGTTTTGGTTGTCACTTGTGTTTTTGGTTTGGGTGTTGCCCCGCGAATTTCAGTGCGCATGTAGCTGTGTTCAATAAGCTTCTTAATATTTTCTGAAGAAGAATGCAATCATGTATAATCCTAGCGCATTTTGCTAGCACCGTTGATAGTGCCCCCCCCCCCCCCCCCCCCCACTGTTGATGCAGTAATCATATGTCCGATATTACACCTTTGGTATCCACTACCATGAAGCTTTGGGTCGACTACTTAAAGAAATATTTTGAGGCAGCGCTAAGGCGCTGTAATTATATGTCTATTCAAACTTACTTTTCTTCTTTATGATGACGGGCGCGTTAGTAAAAACAAAATATATTTCTGTTAAAAGTAATGCCCTTTTTTGTGGGTGTCAGGTTTTGCCACAGATGCGCGGTTATTCTTTAATCGTAAAAATTCACTATTTCACTTTGAATGTAACAATTGTTTTGTCATTTAGGCAGTCTATGCTGTAACGATATGCTGTAGTTGGAGTCCAACCTTAATTATCAGCATTTGCTGCTTTAAACTAAGGTTTATTTTTGTAGAAGATTACGCTTGTCCATATCAATGCTTGTACTAATTTTGATAGTTTAGAGGTATATATTATAACTGTAATCTGTTTTTATTGTTTTAAAACTAAATAGTGATTGCATGCAGACATTCTATCCAGCTCCATAACCTATATTACCCACTGCTTTTGGAAGTAACCTTGAGCTGTGCTTCCAGCGCTTCGAACGAACCGAAACAGTATCACAGGTCGTTTCAATTTGAATTCTTGCGTTAATTGCCGTGTAATCTCATCTTATAATTCTGGTTTAAATGCTGGATTTTTTGCGCCTTATTTGATAGCTAGCTGTGTCAAATCTAAGTTGCAGAGCAAGAGCTGCTATAGAAGCTCTGTACCTAACTTTGTGCGCTAGAATGCTGTGCAACGTCAGAAATCTGTTTTTCCTACTGGTATGCTTTTATGGGACGATATCCTACCGGTAGCCTAACGGGTACGATATTCGAGGTTATTGCGAATGTGTTTAGCTTTCTAGTTGTTTCTGCATTTTAGATATTATTATGCAAGTTAGTGGATTTGGATCGCAGATATACTTGAAAAAAAAAATGATAGTGGATTTGGATCGCAGATATACTTGAAAAAAAAGTATATCTGCGATCCAAATCCACTATCATGCATAATAATATCTAACAAAAATTGAGAGAACGTCAAAAACATGAAACAGTAACTGGAATATACCCAATTTACTTAATAGTAGGTAAGGGGCTCATATGTTGAACTCATTACTACCTAAGCTTTGTTGGGAGATAATGTTAGAGGTCCATGTGTACCCCTACCAATTTTCGCAAATCGCTAAACCTAAAGTATCCGAGTAACAGCTAAGAATTGCTAGACCAAACAATGGAGCTTTGAGTAGATTCAGCTTTTCAACTAGACATATATTGAGTGTATCCACTGTAAAAAAGGTTTGTTGTAAAAATTGCACAACAGACAAATGCAAAAAAAATCTAGGATTATATCCGAAAAGCGATTAGCTTATCCCGTCTTACATGTAAAATTCGGTTTTGCTACTGCTTCGCCAATGCATTCAACAACGTTATCTACTATTACTTTTCAATTCTGTTCCAAAATCTTACAAGTACTTAAACGTTTTTCCTATAAGACAAAAAAACACTGCTCGACAAGACTGAACCCACTGAGGTTTGTTTCATCCTAGCAAGGGCGAAAAGGATTTTGGTTCGGACTACACAACGTTTTAGGCCTTGCGACCGCTGAGTGGGTTATTAAAAACGCGACAAGACTATTTTTTGAAATATCAAGGTAGCCGTTCTTGATTAGTACTTTTACAGCTGCGCCATTAACGCGTAGGCATTGATGGCCGGTGCAAACTCTCTCTGGGCATCTTGAGTATACTTTTGGGGCTGTAGTAAGACAAGCAGAGTCGAGGTACTCACGCGACTAGACAAATTGAGACGCGCCAAAAACAAGTTTTCAAACCTCAGTACGAATCGCACTTCTTTTGAATGGACGGCAGTAGCTCGACAGGCTAGTGTACACCCTAAGTTATAGTGTACACTAAAGCAGTACCGCGATATGCTGTGTACGAATAGCTGGCGTTTTTACTCTATTTTCTAAGTTATGGCTGCACTTATGCAATCCCAGTCCTATGCCAAAATATACACATCCACATGTAAGCATGTTCCGCGCCTGCTTCGCAGCTGCTGCTTCTGCTATACGCTGTATGCAGAAAGATCAAGTTTTATGGTTGGCGGAAAGTCAACACGCTTGCAGGACACAGAATGTTATCAGCGTTGCTAGCCAAGCATCACACACAAGCAATCATTACGGTGGAGAAGGAGAGTTATAACCAAGTGGACGTTGATCTCGCATTGGGCGCGCGCGCGCGCGTCGCAGCTGGCGAGAAGAAGGGAGCGGTCGTGCTGACGTATACTTTTCAGGTTTGTAAAGAGAGCTTCTGACACACGGCCCACTGATCCATAACGGCCTGGACTGAAGCCTATGCTGCCAGCCAAGTTAGAGCAAGACGTAGTGAAGTGGATCGCTGCTATGCAGCGATGTGACATGCCTGTAGAGCTGAAAGATACCACCGATAAGGCTAGAACACTACTCGCCGTAGCCTTAGGGTGATCGATGCCTGCTGACTAGTGGATGGTACCGACGCTTTTTCCAGCGTCATCCAATTCTCTCCAACCGAATTGCACAATGCGTCGCGCGCGTGCGGAACGATGTTAACGGGGAGGGCACCTCTATCCTCATCAACACCCTGGAAAATCTGTTCGTCGAGAAAAAGATCGATGGGACGCGCATCTTTAACATGGACGAAACTCTGTCCATGCCAAAGACGGCTCGTATGAAAGTCGTTGTTTTGCGCGGTTCTACGCATGTAGAATAGAGACGAAACCAGGCATCCACATGACATGTGAGCGTAGCAGGAGCCGCGATACCCTCTCACCTCATTGTTTTTGGTGTTCTTATCTTTAAGGAGGACTTTGCTGCTCAGCGTATCAATGGACCGGCTGTTACTGGAGCCTCAAAATAGTTTAGTAATATTTTTTTTTGTTCGGTGTCTGAAGTCCTTTAAAGAGAGCGTGGAACATCTGGCGAAGCCAGCGGTGCTCACTGTGGACATATTACCTTTTCAAAAACAATTGTAAAATGTATTAGTTTTCGTGGGCTAGACGTGTTGAGTATGTAGCCACTCTAGCATTAGGTCGCGAACGCAGTCTTTGTATAGCTTGAATAACGCCACGTCCAATGATTAGAATAAGTGTGTCGCATTTTCTAGTAATATCAGGAGCATGGTCCTGCTCCATCAACGACCCTGACGTCAATAAAACGAATGCTACAGAAATGGCATGTACTGCCTACATAAAAGCTCTCATCGACAAGCCCATTAGCGCTGTCAATGGCTTTAGAGAGTGCGGCATCTGGCATCTGTCTTTAGTGGAGCTCACGGCTCGTTTGTCATGTACAATGGTGGTGGTGGCAAGGGTGATATTGGCACCAATACGTTTTTGTCGAAGAAGTTCGCAAGGAAATACTTCTCCTGCCACCGGTCGATGCTTGTCATCACCGGCAAGAAAAGATATCGAACGACGGTCTTGTAACAAGAGATTTGTTGGTGGCAGCGCTTATGAGTAAGTTTTCCCGAATCGTGCTACTAGCATACCCGGTCTTAAAACGAAAAAAATTACGTTTACTTTCTCAGAAGCACAAATTTTCTTTACAATACGACTGAAACCAACCAAAATATGTTTGATACAGATTTTTACAAGCTCTTTACTGTAGTTACTCCCCGTACAATGGTATTTTCTGAATTAAGTAAGTTTCCAAGGGTCGTAGTACGGGTATGGAAACTGTGCCATCATTGGCATTTTATCTTAGACGAACTGTGCAGCGCTGTTTCGTGGTAAAAAATGGAAGCTGCACTAATGCTGGTCGCTAGAAAGATTGTATTGTGTCGAGTGAAAGAATAGCATAGGGTTGTTGTTTCGATGACAGCTGGCGACGATACGAGCCACCAAAGGTTTGGCCGGTCGGTTATCCTATCAAACAGCGCAGTGCTGCACATAGATCTCGCGATGTGAGCAATATTAATTCATAGAGGTTATCATACTTTAGTCAATTCGTTAAATTATGTGGTTTTAAAGGAAAATTCATTTGCGTTCCCTTATGACATCCACTCTGAATATTTCATGTCGTGTTTCAAATTGAGGAAATGATTAAATACGTGAGTCTATTGGCTAGAAAACCTGAATCCATAGATTTTCAGCGATATGATGTGGATGACGAAATCATATCGAGCGCGTCTCCCGAAATTTTCGAAAATTGTCGACCGACCGACCACCAACTTCTCCCCCCCCCTTCATACAGTCATTTTCTGTTAATAGCACAAACAAGCTTAGCTGCGTAGCATTTAAAATCTCGCGGATATGTTCTGCTTTGTCAGCTACCGTGTGACGATTTTCTCTCACTGACAGTAAATATTGCTGCGATGAGCAAAATTCCATGTTGCGCTTTTTGGTATGTTATTAAATCACGTAGCAGTATAATATTGACCTATTAACGCCGAGTGTGTCGCACTGTCTAACGAATGCTTGACACAAGTGAATGATAGTTCATACACTCGTTTGCTTGTTGCGAACCAGGTTGGCGAAACAGAAAATAGTTTCCGCTTGTTGCAATCAAGCTGACATCCTGTGTAACGTAGGTAATCGGGTTTGTTACGTCTCGACAATGTGACACCGTGGCAGCCGCTGATGTCGCATCAGCATCCTAATTCAGTCATCTTTACAAAACACGCAACTTCCTATAGTGGATAACAAATCAACGGACCGCAGGTGTAGTTGGGGCTGCGCAGCGTAGCGAGTTTTTATGCTGGCGAATCTTGATAAATGAGGCCCCGCGACAGCAAATTATTCCTGAGTAGAGTGGGGGTGGCTGTTCCGAACAGCAAAAGCGAGACTGAGTAGGCTTCTCTGACCCAAACATGTTTCTAGAAATTAAATGGAGCAAGTTCAATAACTTTTGACTCATAAAGGAGATTCGGGTAAATACGATAGCTCTACTTGATTAAAAAAAATATTTGGAAAAAAATAGATTCTCATACTCCTCAAGCTCATGAGTGATTGTTTCACTTGTCTCAGGAAAGCAATGAAGACAAGTATCACGCGAGCGTGAGGTGGAGCCAATCACAATCATATACATGTTAGTTTAGTTTCATGGATGAGTGCGTGAAGAAGTGTTGTATTGCTAATAGTTATGGATGAGGTATGGGCGGACAGATGGTTTAGACCGTTTAAAGACGGCACCATCGAGCTGTTGTCCTAGCTAGGTAACGGTTGGCTAGTAGTATTCACCGGGAATCACGATTGCCGGCGTGCGCCGGAGGTGAGATTTGGATTTGGCTTTTAGTGTATAATATCGAAACTGATTCTAAGAAATTAATAGTAGTACGTATCTTGTGTTATGCTGACTAACTGGCTTGCATTATTCGATCTGAGAGTTTTATCTCTCTGACGCGTCGATATCAGTATTAACATACCCGAACACTATCAGCCCAATCCACCTAGTAGCATACATACCTTAGAAAGTTTATTTCTGGTGCGAATATATAGTTAACATTGTAACGTTATTTGGGTCCACGGCAAAACATTTTTACTTGCACTAATTAATGGTATATCATCCACTTCCTTATTGCGGGACGGCCTGTGTCACCTCTCGAAGGGAATGGTCCAGGTCGCCTATTTTTTTTCAGCAGACCAACGCCCTGGTAGGGCGTGAGCTGGCATGTCTTCATTACCCAGTGTAATAGTTGAGGGTACCTTTTGGCTAACCACTGTGCAATCACCGAGTAGATTTAGCTCGTCCAGCCACGTTTTTCATTGTTATTGCGAAGGGCACTTTCATGATAACTCCGAGCAGAGCTTTTCGTTGTTCTTGCGCTGAACACCTTTATGATAGCTCTGGCCAGAGCGCTGTAGCTTTGGCTGCTAGCTCACGATAAGTCAGTTACCTGGTATCACAATTACATGTATAATGTCACACTGCGGGCACCGTTGTAAACTCACAGACGCCCCGTTGTGTGACCCACTTGACTAAGCTTCCTGTAACCTTACCATCAATATGCGAATAACAATCCATCCAAATAAAAATTGCAAAAAATCGGGTTGCAAATTCTAATTTGTCCTTGAAGGTCGCTCCAGTGGATAAGAGAAACTCACAGTACACGTCCACGAGCTGATCAGATCTCATATTGAATTTGTTGCTACATTTAATATGCTCGCGGTCGTTACCGAGTTCGCTACAGTCTACGACGTGAATACGTACTATGAGAACATTTACGCTGCCTGCCACCCCCCCCCCCCCCTTTCCACAAAAAAAACGTTTACCGTAAAGCTTTGGTATCTAACCCCAGGTCAATTTCCTAACGGGAGCCAGTCCAGATTAGTTAGGTTTATATAGGAGTTTGTAAAGAGAAGAATATGCATTCCATTTGTTTTTTTAACCAGACCATCTCGGAGAATTCGAAAACGCATTTAGCAGGTAGACAATCAGAATGCGTTCCTGTGCCAATGCTAGATTGTATAATGCAACCAGGATAGTTATGCAAGGCCATATGGTGGAGACTGCCTAGTCTAGACCATTGCAGATAAAAATGCAAATAGAGGAGTGCAACCTGGTTGAGCTTAATGTAAAAAATTTAAATTAAGAATATTCGAATAGAGCGCCTGGGCGCTTTGTGCGGGGTAAGGCGGTACTAGATTATTTATAGCCAACAGATGTGAAAACGAATTCACCATATACCATGGTAAGCAATAAATATGCGAAGTACAGTAGCTATTCACTTACCTAGGAGAATAACGAAATGACAACCAAAATTCAATAACTAGAAGCTCATCAATAAAAAATCGAAATCTTTTTGAAACGATTGATAGTTAGTAGCGTAGCTCGCATACGTTATCTATTAGAGAATTGACTAGTTCGTTGGATAGACAGCCTTCGTCGTTTATGTCGCCGTTAATCCCTTTAGCTATAGGATGGAATTGCCCTTCGTTAAGGCCTCTACGAGAATTGTTTTCAGCCGCAATTGGGTATAATAGAGTCAAACTAACGCTCTGGGCGAACGCAAGGGGGTATGGTTGGTTGGAGTAGGGCAGGGATGATTTATGGCTGGTTAAAATAAAACAGAAAAAACAATGCATTTACGATTTACAGTCTAGTCAGCATCGATTGCATCTAGCCCAAAGGGTGCAGGGTATATATATTCTCTCAGGTTTTAGCGGCATTGGCGATTTCTCTCACCGCGCACAAATAATAATCGTCTTTTTAACCAGAGGTCATATTGGCCGGTATATTTAGCTCCAAGTTTAAATCACAGAATAGATTGCAGTAACGGTGTTTGCCACAATCAAAGGCTTCAGACGATTTGAGATTGCAATATCGTTTCTCCTCGCAATATCGTTTGACGAAATAAAACTTTTCGAAGACAGTACACGTCGTCCTCCCGATCAGTACAGATTTTGGGGTCTTTGTTTATAGTGGCAAACGGCTTAGGGGAGAGGAAGACCGCGACGTGCGTGGCCAGAGGCGAGATAGTAATTCAATTCTGTTCTCTGGAATTTATTTCAGAGCTAAGGAAGAATCTGGGGTATGATTTTCGATGAATTAAAACCATGTAATTTATAAGCTCAGATTATTATCAAACAAATCGTTTTAATTGCCTCAAAACGTCATACCCACTTTGAAGACTACAGTACATCTAATTTTGCTCATTTCAAAATGCGCACAAATCAAATATTCTTGTTGAAAAGAGATACCATAGTTATTTTTTTCTCTTTTGATCAAAATGCATCACATTCCAAACACATTAAAACAGAGATGTTGGACAGTATCTTGATGCAGTGACTAGTTTGTTCATTCGACAGTTTATGTACTAATTCGCGTACTAGTAAGCATAATATAACCATACCCATTTTTTTTAAGGGGGGGGGGGGAATAAAATGAATAAACCAAATGGTCCATTAGGACGTTGGTGACCAAGGCTATATAATGTAGCGTGTGGCCCGAAAGAACATACTATATATAGCATGTTGACATAAAAATGGCTCGAAAAACGCGAGTTTTATACAAACTTCACTGTAAAACGTTTCGGTTTGAAGAAAGTGCTGAACTTGGTTCTGTACAAATTGCACAGGGGTTGGATAACAGTGGTCATAAACGGACAGGACAATGTAGTGCACACCAAAGCACTTTCCCGCTCTCTTCTCCCCACCCCCGATCCAGTCAATACAAGCAGAAAGAAAGCGATGGCAGGGATTGGTCTTAGTGCCTATTTTCTTCAATTAGTAGTACTACTAATATTAGAGGGATAGTGGAAATAATACTTTTGTAATACTACTAAAGTGCACGCCGCCAGATTCTAATAACTAATAATTTCTCTAATATTATTAGAACTAATAACGGGCATTTCAGTGAGCCCGCTCATTTTCCATTTGACTCGAGAGCTCGCAGAATAATGCTTATGTGGGCATGCCGCACATGTTTCTGCCAGTAATATAGGCCAAATTCGCTACTACCTTCGTCACGAGCTGTCAGCGAACCTGTACGAACACTGAATAGGGTCATCACAGTATGGTACTTGTTCACAAACAAGCGCTAATTCCCCTCTAATACTTGGACGCCGTCTGTCTGTGGTCTTGTGTTCGCAAAAAAAAACGTTCGAAACTGCGCCATTTTTATCTATTTTGGTCCACACTTCTCGAAGTACTTGTTCTTGTATTGTTGATCTTGCACAGCAAATTCAAGCAGATAGCACATAGTTGACACCTCAAGACCTTATGTATGATCAGTGTATGTGGCCCCACTTACATGTATTCAGCAGGACCGCGTTATCCGACACCTAATCAGCTCAAGTATGCTGCTGCACAAGGTGGAGGTACAAACACAACATCGTACCGTTTCTGACATAGGGATCACCGAATAACCAACCTTGGAACTCATTGGGATCCGTCTTGACCTGTTAAAAAAACGACGACTGAAATTAAAGGGAATCCTGCATCTGCCCAAGTTCCGATTACAACTAATCTTCGACAGGACAGGCTTCCTTCAAATTATTAGTTTAATATAAATTTTTCTAGCTAATACATTTCCGTTGTAATTAATGATTACTCTTGTCAATTGAAATAATTTTAGTATTACTATTAATAATATGATATTAAAAATTTTGTTGGACATCAATAATTTCAATTCTAATACCAATACCTGGGTATGACCCCTCGTCCCGCCAGGCGGAGCGAGCACGATGACATCGTGCAGAGTTTGGAAGGGCGGAGCCTGCGATCGCGAGCGGGAACACCAAGACTACCTGGATGGTCGCCGCGATCGTGATGCCGACTTTGGCGACGATCCGCCTAAAAAAAGTGCAACAAGAAGCCCCAGAAGTGCAATCTGCAGCTCGTTTATGATTCGCTGGCGGCCAAGACCCCACGCTGAAATGCAAGATCCCAAAGGCGGCGCTGCATGTAGAGGAGCTCGCGGCGGCCGCTGCGCCGGCCCAGGAGGGTGGCGACGACGAAGACGACGAAGAATACCAGGACTACGGGGACAACCACGAAAACGTGTCGGTGGAGGAGGAGGCGGTAGAATCTGTGGCGAAGAGGAAGACAAGTCGGCGAAGACGACCAAGACGACCAAGCGAGCTCCGGCCAAGTCCAACAAACGCACAACAGGGACAACGACGGCAGGGAAGGCCAAGCATCCCTCGGCGCGAGAGTTGAAGAAGGCCAAGGACATCGCAGCTGCCAAACAAGTTGCGCAGGAGAAGGAAGCGGATGCAAGCTGTAGAAGCATGTAATGCGATGGCAGCAACATTGGCGGCGGAAGAAACAGAACATAAGTGAAAGAAGGTCGAGACGGCTGCCAAGAAGAATGCGGATGCAACAGCAAAGAACAAGGGTAAGCGCACGACAGTTAGCGAGGGCGGTGGAAACGCGAAGAAGATGCGTAGCCACGAACTCGCCGTAGAGTTGAGCAAGAAGGGGAAACTGAGGTGACAGCGGACAGGAAATATGCATTTATTCACGACATACAGTATGACTATTTCTAACCTATGTTGCATGCGCATGCTTGTTGCAGGCCTGACAGCGCCCACGCAGACGAGTACGGATAGATGTATGATATACAGCATGATTGGTTCTAATCGATGTTGCATGCGCATGTATGTTGCAGCTTGGAGATTAACCACGGGTTTCAGTAAGTACTTCCAATGTATTTAGCAAGCTGTAGATATAGTATGGTCAGGTGACTTACATGATATTTATATATATATATATATAATATCTGTTCGTCCAGACCCGATGAAGATTTTTCTTCTTCAAGTGCTACTGACGACGGAGACGACAAGTGTACGTTGGATTATGAAGGTGAATATGGAGTGTGACTCGGATGACTGGTTGGATCTGCACGACAACGCGGAGGACGTGCTGATTCCGTCCCAACTCGACGATGATGACGATGATGAGTGCGATGATGCACCCGAAGCAAGGGTCAATTCTGAGTCCAGAAGCGACGGGAACCGCTGGAGTGAAATGATTGACGAGTAGCGGTGATGGGGAAAGAGGGAATGATTCGTTTGCCAGAGGACAAAGAGGCATTGCAAAAAATGAGAATTGATGGGGGGGGGGAATTTGACGAAACCCGTTTTCTTGAGGTTGAGCACTGTCCCAATTTGTATGAGGGGCCTTCTCGTCCTACTGATGCCGTTCCGTCCATGGTGACGGACTACCAAGCATGGATGGGCGGGGTTGATGTTCATGACCAGTTGAGAATGCAGCGCTATTCTCTGCAGCTCTTATGCAAGTTCGCGAAGTACTACAGGGCCATTGCACTAGGTATGGTCGACATGGCGATCACCAACGTTTTCATCTGTCAGCGAGAGGTGCGGAAGATCTCAGGAAGGGTCCCAGCTAATCACGCAAAATTTGTTCTAAAAGCTTGATACGCAGCTTATCGCGCTGATGGCCGCAGACTTCGCCGACACGGTAAGTGCCCATGTCGATCATAATTTTTTACATCGTGTGCAGCTATTTTCTCCGAGCGCCGCCACACCGACGCGCCAGCCGTCGACCCTGTCCACCCACGAAATGGTTGGCTATGATGAGTGGGTTGTCGGGAACGGCGTTGGCCACTATCGGCAGCGTCAATACACAGTTTGCAGGCTACGCCAGCGCAAGATTGGTGTGAGGCGGAGCACGAGCTTCTACTGCAGTGATTGCTGCAACGGGAACAAGAGGTGCGTACTTTTAGTGCAGACATGTTGATTCAACCCTAACATCAGTGTATTTATGCAGAGTCTACTTGTGCGACCGCGCGCGGTCGGAGCACTACCCTGGTAATATCCTTACGTCCTTCGAATTTTTACTCAGAAGCAGACCAAACTGAGCCAGCAATAGCTGCGAAAATACCACCACCCTTACCAATAAAGGGCCGGATTAAACTTATACTCTGTATAATTGGGTGTACAACAAAGTGGCCAGCGAAATTGCGCAAATATGGGGCTAGGTTAACTGCGCTATATAATAAACAACAATTTGCAATTGGAGGCTCAGTGCTGGCAGCTCAAGCTTGAAAGCGACTGTGTGTGTGTTTTAGGGCCCTTCGAGGAGGAAGGTGGCGCGGGTTCGAGTACCGTTTGATTAACAGCACGAAACGGATAAGTTACATTTATTTAAAACGAAATATTAGTGCTGGATTTCATTCACAGGATACATTTTTTTTAAATAAGTATTTTTTTTAGATAATTTTATCCTTTGAACGATATCCAGCACTAATATATATTATCTAGACTGCGGTCGATGCTTCTATATCATGTGGTTCCGCCATCTTAGAGGCTGAAGGAACCGTCTCGGCCTTGGCACGCTTGGATTTCTTGTTGTTGTTGGCTTTCTTAGAACGCATCAAGGGGTTTTCTTGCTGACCAGTCTTGTCCGGCTTGGGATCTATCCTTATTTGAGCTGTGGTGGCGTTGGCATGCTTCGCAGTCTTAACCTTCTTGTCTAAGGCTGCAGCAGCTTCCTTCAACTTCTTCGGGGCGACAGCTGCCAGGGGCGGATCTTCATACAAAATGGAGGGGCGCATGCCCCCCCCATCTTTCGGAGACATATGCCCGATTTCTGGTGAATTTTTGTTAGAACAAGGGCAAGAAATGGCACTTTTTTCCCACTCCAGCCCTTCCATTTCTGCGACGCCCCCCCATAAATATCGGTCAAGATCCGCCTCTGACACCTGAACACCCAATGATACCCCATACAATGTTGTTACGTTCATGTGCACTAAATGCAATCATTAAGATACTTATTACTTGAGTTTAGTAAACTAGGGTGTGCGTGGTTAATGTGTCGGTGTTCCAAAATCAGTTGTTTGTATAGGAGCCCTGGTGTAAACTGCAAAATCGCAATTTTTAGCACACGTAGCATATTATATGTGATAGCAGCAACAACATAGCTAAATAGCACGCCCTAACTCTAAGAATTGAGTGAGCTACAGCCACCGACGTGGGTGCGTGATATAATGTGGCGCGGAGTGTGGCCTAGCGAGCTTAGTAAATAAAGTGGTTAGGTCATCTTCGGTAACATTGTTGTGCTTCATAGTTCACATATCAGCTGTTCCCTGCGCTAGCATTTGGTGGCACTTTAGGAAACGGCGGTGCAACCCGCCACCAACACACAAGCAGCGCCACCTCTGCAGCCTCGCACATTATCTGTCCTCAATTTATTGGATATCTAACGACCGACTACCCAGCCGTCTATGCGCTTCTCTGCTTTCTCTGGGAACAAATGGTTTGGCCCTTGTATGGCTTGCTCTAATGAGCTTCCTTGATACGCTGCCGCTACCCACCTCCGCATTGTCCGCTCTAGTATACCCAACGACACAGCAACAACGGAAATTGGATGGTCGTCTTTAACCTGTGTCACCACTTCCTTCTTCACTTCCGCGCGGTAATTGGTCATCGACCCTAATCGCTCCACTTCTGTCATTCCGGCTACAAAGAATTAAAATATTATACGCAGGTTCAGGGCCAACTGAATTTTCATCCGGTCAGAAACGCAATTGACTGTGAGTGCAACAAGATATGTTTTAATTTGCAGCGGGACCTAACTGGTCAGCTGCCAGACGCATTTACCTATTTGCTAAAAACCTTATTTGCGAGCTTCCTCACCCAAGTTGTGTAAGACAGCAACGGAATCTCTAGCCCTGTTACAGTTTTAGTTGCTGTTCCCTTTTCATTGATATTTAAAAAAACAGTATTGGGCTTAATAGCATTTTATAATTGCTGTCCATTTTCTGATATATTTGTTAAAACACTAGATCTAGGCGATTAGGCGGCGAACACCGAACTAGCTTGCCAACGGGATGGTGTACATCCCCGGACAAAATCCAATGTCCTGTCATTCGATGCACACGGTAACTCAACCGCCATCAAGTTTTTGGACGTTCCATTTGGTGCGTAATTTCCATAAAATTGAGTACACTGACACTGATTCGGCTAACTAGCGTATATCCCACTCAGCTCCGCCACTTCTTGATGGATACCCTTCTCTACGATCGTTCCACCACGCACGACACAAATCTTGTAGCGGGGTACAATCCAGAGTACCCAAATTACATGAAGACTGGCCTGTCACTCTTGTGAATACCTGGCACATGGTACCAGATGCTCTAGGAGCCAGCGATTTCACTATAAGTTACTTCTTGTTTAGCTAAGCTTACCTATGAATACGTCTGCCTGCAATCTACTTTTCTATGTTGCAAGCCGTTCCCTTTGAGGCCGAGAACTCGTAAACTTACATTCACCTGGGTAGTTAATACAGTTAGCAGTCTTCTGCGCAAGGTGCTCGTGTGCGACGTCACAACTCTTGTTAAATAAGTATCTTTTTGTTTATAAGTTGTCCTACTTAAGGTAGGCGCTCTCGCTTGTGCTCAACCGAAAGCGTCGGCTGGGCGCGGACGGTCACTCGCTTGCCAAACGGCTTGCTGATGTACCTGAGCGGGTATGTAAGAAGAATGAGCCAGGATTCGCAGTGTCTGGCGGCGATAAAGTGGAGTGGCAGATACTCGAGCAACAGGTCTGGCAATTTGAGCTGTGTCCACATGAGCCGATGGGCGCCCTCTTTTTACACTAGCTAGACCTTTAAATCTCTTCCTAAAGAACTTGGAGGCCTGCTGACGACAGCATCCGAACCGATTGGCGGCGACCGACGCTGCACCACGCTTGATGCGACCGGAAACGGACCGCTCTGCAAGAAACAGCGCGATAGTCTGTCTTGTTTCCTTGGGGATGTCGGGGGTGCCTGGGGCTCGCACCATTTTGAAGAGTGACTGGCTTTTATGGCTGCCGAAGCTGCCGATTAGGGAGAGTCCATCTAAATTAATATAGCTGTCGTTGTCCAATTATAAATAGGTAAGTCTTTTTCTAAAAACAACTAACTGCTAATTCGTTCAAGGACCGAAGAAGTATTAAAACCGCTCTGCCGATACTATCATTACTGTCCTTAAAACTCGAGCTGTCACTGTGATTCTCCCAACCAGCTCTGTTCCTCTTCGAGACGGATGCAATATTAAGTACGATTTTCTTGTCTTTAGCGGGAAGGCCTAACGCTTCACAATCTTCGTTAGAGGTGCTCTTTAACGCAAACGCAGTGATAGAGGTACCATGACGAATCCGATCTGCTCTTGTGGCCGAATTTGAGCTGGAGAGAAAGGTTTCGAGGGGGCGATAAACTTGTTGAAGAGAAGTGTCGTCGGTCGGAGTGGGTCGGTCAAGGCCCGTTGATCTGTGCGTCATTCGATCTTTCCGATGGCTCTCACGCGACATGAGCGGCAGGCTTGGTCAACTCGAGCAACACCACACTATTATCCGGTGCTCTTGCTAACGGTTCGTGTTTGCAGTTTAAGAGCAAACCCTTGTCGTAACGACTCCATACTTATTTTATTTAAACAAGGAATTGGCTTACTATTTAGCAGGAAACCTAACATATCCAGACGAGTAAACTGCGACCGAAGCTTCAGATAAATTTCAATTTTGTTTTGGACCCAAACACCTCGACTCAGGTCATTGTTGACCCGATTATCTCAAGCTGGGTTAGGGTCTACCCAGACTAATCTAGTAGGCCATGTTGACCCGATTACTAAATATGGTCATCAATAACACGAACAGCGCATCCTGGTACAATTGCAACCGACCTTTTTTGGATAGTTACTCACTCCAAGATGTCTTGTCTATTACGAAGGCCCTCCCCATGAGGGCCCACATAAGCAATCTCCATTGGATTTGTTTTACCCCGTAAAAAGTGCAAAGTTTACAACTGCTTTGATAACGGCAAAAAAAAACTAATTGCAGATCTCATTCGCGCTCACGCGCGGCCATGTTATTGGAAGGGTATTTACAATCACTATCCACATACTCAGAACTGATTTGCTGAAGTTCTTTCTCAGTTTTGCGCACCTTGTGATTCCTTGAAGTTCATCTCTGCACGGGGCCTTATCTCAGGGCCAGGTGACGATCTTGCCGCTTGTTCCAACACATTGCTGGCGTCTGCACTAATGCATATTGAGCGCCCAATCGGTATGACGTATCACTTCTATAATTTTGATATTAATGATACCAATTTTCCGTGACATATTACTATTGTAGGAGAAAGATTGCACCGTGTGCACCACATGCATGATACTGTTCATGTAGATGAAAAATGGTTCAACATAAAAACGATTAGCAACACGTTCTACCTGACAGCTAACGAAGAAGCACCGTACACGTCTTTCCCAAACAAGATGTACATAGGAAAGGTGGTGTTCCTGGCCGCCGTAGCGAGCTTTCCCAAACAAGAGCTACATAGGAAAGGTGGTGTTCCTGGCCGCCGTAGCGAGACCTCGATACGACAGCCATCGCAAGTGCCAATTGGATGGCAAACTTGGTGTTTGGCCCATTGTAGAACAGCCTGTGGCGCTACGTAATTCGGCGAATCGCCCCAAGGGCACTGTCATCTCGAAATATGTTGCTGTTTCGCGGGAAGTCTATATTAAAATGCTAATAGACCGTGTCTTCCCAGCTGTCAGAGCCGTTTGACCAGGTTTGATATTAGTGCTAGGGGGTTCTTTTGATATAAACGATACTGTAATTCCTAATACTATTTTACAAGGCGGTCAACGTCGTGCCATATTTGTGCAGCAGGATAACGCTGGTCTTCACGTCGTTGATCATGACCCTGTTGTAGCTGCTGCTGGTGTTCAAGATGGTTGGAAGCTAAAAATGAGATGCCAGCCTCCTCGCTCCCCAGATATGAACGTACTCGACTTAGGCTTCTTCAACTCGATCCAGTCGCTCCAATATCAAGAGGCAACCCCCACAATCGACCAACTAATCGCCGTTGACGACCGCGCATTCAAGGAAACTACGTCCACTACGTTTGACCACTGTTTTCTGACGCTGCAAAACGTTATGGACACAGTGATCAAGCATCACGGCAACGACGACTACAAATTATTGCATTATTGGAAACGACGAGGACTGGAGCCAAGCCCCCGACGCCGTCATCGCTAACTTGCGATGCAGAAGTGGTTGAAGGTGGTATTCACCATATTGTCCATGGTGCACTAGAACATCTCTAATACATAGTTGAACTTGGTTTATTTCCTAGCTTTAAAACTTTGGTCTTACATTATTGGCCGAAAACCTTACATTTCGAACGAAGACCACCCCAAACAAAAGGACTCTTAGCAAATAGTATTACAGCTGAGAAAAGGCACGATTAAGAGTCAGTACACCTTCGCCCGACAATTGGTCGATTTTCAAGGAGACCGTTGAAAAGGTTTCGGGCGTTACGATTAAAACAGAGCCTCAACATTTTAATTCCAGGCGCTCTAACATTAATTTCTACTATTATTGATAAAGCGAACATGGCATCAGTGCGTAGCGGTGTGACGAAGGATAGCAGCGAAACCCAAGGCAGGGAGGCAGCCGCCTGCATCAATATCAGTGAGGACATCAGTGATAGCGACTGGGTGACCGAGTCTTCCCAAGATATCAGAAGCGATGAAGAGCAACCAATCGCTCAAACCATCGCAGAGCATGCCGTAAGTAGTCGTCTGCATCACCTTACAAGTAGATCGTAGGCTCTTACGAAAATTCACAGATGCAGAATACTTACGTTTTGCAAAAATGCCCGCAACCTACTTCTATAATATAATTCCTCGCTACCAGGATAACCGCGGTTCCCTATACTACTGACCTTATCCCCTGACTCTTATCCGCATCCGTCGCGCTACAACCCTGCCCTTGCTGACCTCATTCCATTGGCGGATTGAGCTAGCATTCCGTCAATCAGCGTCAAGTTTGGCCATCCCCTGCCGCTCTGCTGTTTTCCGCATTGTGGCTGCCACACCAGCGGTGAAATTGTGATGAGAAGTGTCGTCAGTCGGAGTGGGTCGGTCAAGGCCCGTTGATCTGTGCGTCATTCGATCTTTCCGATGGCTCTCACGCGACATGAGCGGCAGGCTTGGTCAACTCGAGCAACACCACACTATTATCCGGTGCTCTTGCTAACGGTTCGTGTTTGCAGTTTAAGAGCAAACCCTTGTTGTAACGACTCCATACTTATTTTATTTAAACAAGGAATTGGCTTACTATTTAGCAGGAAACCTAACATATCCAGACGAGTAAACTGCGACCAAAGCTTCAGATAAATTTCAATTTTGTTTTGGACCCAAACACCTCGACTCAGGTCATTGTTGACCCGATTATCTCAAGCTGGGTTAGGGTCTACCCAGACTAATCTAGTAGGCCATGTTGACCCGATTACTAAATATGGTCATCAATAACACGAACAGCGCATCCTGGTACAATTGCAACCGACCTTTTTTGGATAGTTACTCACTCCAAGATGTCTTGTCTATTACGAAGGCCCTCCCCATGAGGGCCCACATAAGCAATCTCCATTGGATTTGTTTTACCCCGTAAAAAGTGCAAAGTTTACAACTGCTATGATAACGGCAAAAAAAAACTAATTGCAGATCTCATTCGCGCTCACGCGCGGCCATGTTATTGGAAGGGTATTTACAATCACTATCCACATACTCAGAACTGATTTGCTGAAGTTCTTTCTCAGTTTTGCGCACCTGCTTGTGATTCCTTGAAGTTCATCTCTGCACGGGGCCGTATCTCAGGGCCAGGTGACGATCTTGCCGCTTGTTCCAACACATTGCTGGCGTCTGCACTAATGCATATTGAGCGCCCAATCGGTATGACGTATCACTTCTATAATTTTGATATTAATGATACCAATTTTCCGTGACATATTACTATTAAACAATATGGTGAATACCACCTTCAACCACTTCTGCATCGCAACTTAGCGATGACGGCGTCGGGGGCTTGGCTCCAGTCCTCGTCGTTTCCAATAATGCAATAATTTGTAGTCGTCGTTGCCGTGATGCTTGATCACTGTGTCCATAACGTTTTGCAGCGTCAGAAAACAGTGGTCAAACGTAGTGGACGTAGTTTCCTTGAATGCGCGGTCGTCAACGGCGATTAGTTGGTCGATTGTGGGGGTTGCCTCTTGATATTGGAGCGACTGGATCGAGTTGAAGAAGCCTAAGTCGAGTACGTTCATATCTGGGGAGCGAGGAGGCTGGCATCTCATTTTTAGCTTCCAACCATCTTGAACACCAGCAGCAGCTACAACAGGGTCATGATCAACGACGTGAAGACCAGCGTTATCCTGCTGCACAAATATGGCACGACGTTGACCGCCTTGTAAAATAGTATTAGGAATTACAGTATCGTTTATATCAAAAGAACCCCCTAGCACTAATATCAAACCTGGTCAAACGGCTCTGACAGCTGGGAAGACACGGTCTATTAGCATTTTAATATAGACTTCCCGCGAAACAGCAACATATTTCGAGATGACAGTGCCCTTGGGGCGATTCGCCGAATTACGTAGCGCCACAGGCTGTTCTACAATGGGCCAAACACCAAGTTTGCCATCCAATTGGCACTTGCGATGGCTGTCGTATCGAGGTCTCGCTACGGCGGCCAGGAACACCACCTTTCCTATGTAGCTCTTGTTTGGGAAAGCTCGCTACGGCGGCCAGGAACACCACCTTTCCTATGTACATCTTGTTTGGGAAAGACGTGTACGGTGCTTCTTCGTTAGCTGTCAGGTAGAACGTGTTGCTAATCGTTTTTATGTTGAACCATTTTTCATCTACATGAACAGTATCATGCATGTGGTGCACACGGTGCAATCTTTCTCCTACAATAGTAATATGTCACGGAAAATTGGTATCATTAATATCAAAATTATAGAAGTGATACGTCATACCGATTGGGCGCTCAATATGCATTAGTGCAGACGCCAGCAATGTGTTGGAACAAGCGGCAAGATCGTCACCTAGCCCTGAGATAAGGCCCCGTGCAGAGATGAACTTCAAGGAATCACAAGCAGGTGCGCAAAACTGAGAAAGAACTTCAGCAAATCAGTTCTGAGTATGTGGATAGTGATTGTAAATACCCTTCCAATAACATGGCCGCGCGTGAGCGCGAATGAGATCTGCAATTAGTTTTTTTTTGCCGTTATCAAAGCAGTTGTAAACTTTGCACTTTTTACGGGGTAAAACAAATCCAATGGAGATTGCTTATGTGGGCCCTCATGGGGAGGGCCTTCGTAATAGACAAGACATCTTGGAGTGAGTAACTATCCAAAAAAGGTCGGTTGCAATTGTACCAGGATGCGCTGTTCGTGTTATTGATGACCATATTTAGTAATCGGGTCAACATGGCCTACTAGATTAGTCTGGGTAGACCCTAACCCAGCTTGAGATAATCGGGTCAACAATGACCTGAGTCGAGGTGTTTGGGTCCAAAACAAAATTGAAATTTATCTGAAGCTTCGGTCGCAGTTTACTCGTCTGGATATGTTAGGTTTCCTGCTAAATAGTAAGCCAATTCCTTGTTTAAATAAAATAAGTATGGAGTCGTTACAACAAGGGTTTGCTCTTAAACTGCAAACACGAACCGTTAGCAAGAGCACCGGATAATAGTGTGGTGTTGCTCGAGTTGACCAAGCCTGCCGCTCATGTCGCGTGAGAGCCATCGGAAAGATCGAATGACGCACAGATCAACGGGCCTTGACCGACCCACTCCGACTGACGACACTTCTCATCACAATTTCACCGCTGGTATGGCAGCCACAATGCGGAAAACAGCAGAGCGGCAGGGGATGGCCAAACTTGACGCTGATTGACGGAATGCTAGCTCAATCCGCCAATGGAATGAGGTCAGCAAGGGCAGGGTTGTAGCGCGACGGATGCGGATAAGAATCAGGGGATAAGGTCAGTAGTATAGGGAACCGCGGTTATCCTGGTAGCGAGGAATTATATTATAGAAGTAGGTTGCGGGCATTTTTGCAAAACGTAAGTATTCTGTATCTGTGAATTTTCGTAAGAGCCTACGATCTACTTGTAAGGTGATGCAGACGACTACTTACGGCATGCTCTGCGATGGTTTGAGCGATTGGTTGCTCTTCATCGCTTCTGATATCTTGGGAAGACTCGGTCACCCAGTCGCTATCACTGATGTCCTCACTGATATTGATGCAGGCGGCTGCCTCCCTGCCTTAAGTTTCGCTGCTATCCTTCGTCACGCCGCTACGCACTGATGCCATGTTCGCTTTATCAATAATAGTAGAAATTAATGTTAGAGCGCCTGGAATTAAAATGTTGAGGCTCTGTTTTAATCGTAACGCCCGAAACCTTTTCAGCGGTCTCCTTGAAAATCGACCAATTGTCGGGCGAAGGTGTACTGACTCTTAATCGTGCAGACCGGCGGTCTTCTTGAAAATCGACCAATTGTCGGGCGAAGGTGTACTGACTCTTAATCGTGCAGACCGGTTGAAAAGGTTTCGGGCGTTACGATTAAAACAGAGCCTCAACATTTTAATTCCAGGCGCTCTAACATTAATTTCTACTATTATTGATAAAGCGAACATGGCATCAGTGCGTAGCGGTGTGACGAAGGATAGCAGCGAAACCCAAGGCAGGGAGGCAGCCGCCTGCATCAATATCAGTGAGGACATCAGTGATAGCGACTGGGTGACCGAGTCTTCCCAAGATATCAGAAGCGATGAAGAGCAACCAATCGCTCAAACCATCGCAGAGCATGCCGTAAGTAGTCGTCTGCATCACCTTACAAGTAGATCGTAGGCTCTTACGAAAATTCACAGATGCAGAATACTTACGTTTTGCAAAAATGCCCGCAACCTACTTCTATAATATAATTCCTCGCTACCAGGATAACCGCGGTTCCCTATACTACTGACCTTATCCCCTGACTCTTATCCGCATCCGTCGCGCTACAACCCTGCCCTTGCTGACCTCATTCCATTGGCGGAATGAGCTAGCATTCCGTCAATCAGCGTCAAGTTTGGCCATCCCCTGCCGCTTTGCTGGTTTCCGCATTGTGGCTGCCACGCCGGCGTAATACGACGGCCGGCACGTGCGCCACCCGCTCCCGTGGAAGCCAGCGCCGTCGGTTTAGGCGGAGTTGTTTTGGATGGAGAAAGCCAGAGACTTGACGAAACAATCGATATTCCTCTGCAGATTGGACGTCGGTGCTGATGGTGGATGGAAAGTCGACCAGCTTGGTAAGGACCTGTAAGCTATTTTGGCTGAATATCCCGAGGCGTTCAAAAAGGGATATAACTTGGCAGTGCAATCGATTAGCTTGTAAAATCTGTCATCTATGGCTACACCGCAATTAGTCATGCGCCGTAAATAGTAATACACCACTTTAAGTCGTTAAGATTTTTGGACATCCGACCTCACAACCACAATTAGTCAGGGTACAACTAAATAGCTTGAAGGGTGTACGCCAAACCGGCAATCGTGATAATATGTTGACATTAGTCATAAACCCGACTTTGCACTAACCATTCTATTTGGATAACAATATAACGCAAAATTCAAGCGAAAATGCATCTTTAACCATGTGTTGCTAGTGGAATCGATACCAACCTAGTTTTGACAAAAGTACTTGATCAAGTACTTGCTATACGTTTTTGCTGTACTAGTGTGAGTATAGCTGTAGTGGCGAGCAATTTTACCCTGATACGATGCAACAATATTAACAAATTACAAATTGAAAAAAAAAAAAGATGGGGTATATATGATTGTTCTTCAATATTGAATGTGATGTGCAGTTTCAAAAGTATTACATTTTAGGTGCTTGAAAGATCTTCAGTTGAGTAGACGTACGGATCTACTTGTCTCAGGACCCTTGACTACAACTAGCAAACTGCGCGAGAACAGCTCAGAAATATTTGCATTTATTGAATATCATTAATCGGTCGCCAAACTCTCAGATACGAACAACAAATCAAGATTATTTTCCAGACCGTCTATTCCGCACATTTCCTTTCTAAGTATGGTCGAAGCATAAACTCCCGCAGTTCGGTATTAGCTCCGACCAGATTGCTCATGATTTGCAGGCCCTGCACGAACGAGGTAAACAGCATCGATGGCTCCACTACAATTGTGAAGCCTTTCTCGTCTGACTGGGTCTAGTATGTCGCTCTCTTTGGCTGTTGGTGTGCCGTCGTTCCCGCTTGAATCTCCGTTTTCTTCTGCAGGAGCTGCTGGGCACTATGGCTTGGTGCAAAACGCGAGAATGGGGGTAGGACAACTTGTGGAAGATCTTCACTCTGCACCCAATGTAGGGCCCGGATCAGAAGCAAATCACTCCAACTTGATAGATCTAGTGCTAGATCTATGATTTAGTCGATAGATTCCTAGGGGATGTGTTCACCTCTTCGTAGGTTGCTCCTTATGACGGGATCGGGAGAGTTGGGAATCGACCCAAAAATCCGGTGTAGGGTTATAGGGGTAAGTTCACTAGGTGGTGTGATTTGGCAATATTTTTCCGGTTATCACTGGCAACGTTAGATCCGTTCCGCCCATCTTGTACAGCAAATATCAGCTCATTTTCTTGAAGACAGGGATACATTTGTGGTCTAAAGTGCAAATTTGTTTCTATTTAAAAGTAAGGGTGATACCGGCCCGATCGCCTTCCTCCACAGCTATCCGAATTTTTCACACAGCTGTCTTAACACAGCCTTCGTTTGGGTGCACCGTCCTCGACGCCAGACAGTGTCAAATCACTGAAAATCGGCTAGGTGGTAAAACATGATCCCGAGACCACGCATCTATTTGCCAGATCTTGGTGCACAGGTCCAGATTGTGTTTCTGCCAGATGCAAAGACTGGTTGTTCTTTCGATTGGAGGGGTAAAAATAACCAAACCCACGGAATAGCAATTCGGTTCCACCTGAGGCAGAATGTGCGAGAAAGACAGTATAATCAGTTGGAAAAACGAGCCCTCAGTTCGCAAGTTGTTGACCGAGGCATAATTGAGCTACCTAGTTTTCACCAACGCACCTCCGACACAACGATGTATTCGCGTTCCCGCTCAGCACATCGGGCCATTGTCAATCGCTCCAATCCACCAAGCTATGCGCTGGTTGTGAGCACCCAGCTTCCTCCTCGTACAATGCCTCCTGTTCCAAGCTCGCGCGCCTGCCTCCAGCGACTCACCTCTCTCGCCTACTGCGAACCACCGGGATGGCGCACCGCCGTCTTCTGCCGTGGCTCCGTTAAGTGACTTAACGTGGTTAGCAATGACAACGCCGCCGCAGTTCCCGAACGCGCGAGTTCTCGGATCCGGGTGGTAGTGGTCGCACCACGCATCACTTTTTTTCGCACGATGGAGAATGGCGATGGGATTCGTCGAGTCTTGGGGACTTTGACCCCCCCCCCCTCCTCACGCCTGCTCAGATGAATAAGCGGATCGAGTTTGCGCTGTCGTTCGTGGAGCCTAGTCGTGGTACGTAAAGTAGCTTCTTTTCGTTTTATATTATTTATAATAAAACTAATATTTGTTATTATGCAGGTGACACCTACCGATTCAATGCAATGTATGATACCATCCAGGATGGTCGTGGTATTGACGCCGTTGTGCTACGCTTACGTCGGGAAAATGTGGTAGGACAGCCTACATGTGCTTCCCGATCAGGGGCTAAGCAGTCCGCCAGTTGGGTGCCTCCATCCGTTGCGGCTTCATCAAGTAAATAACGTACTAGGGTCTCAGCCGATTCATTTTGTGTCCATCCAGCCCACCACTTCACCATTCGCAATGACCACCGTCGTTCAGGCGGTGCAAACATAAGCCTGTACTGCACGCCCACATGGCAGTTACGCCCGGATTCACGGAAGAGTGTCGTTTGTGGTTCTTTACCGTGATAGCGTTCGCGTTTTACGGCATGTGCAGAATTAATGAGCCTCCAGTGGAAGAATCTCACCCTAGGTCTCTCACGACCGAGTGCATCTGGCCCTAGTGTGTCCATTACCAATGGCGTCTACAAGCTTGAAGGAAGGAAGACAGAAGTTGCTGAAGGTCGCTGCTACAACATTCACAATCTTGATGACTGCGAGAGTCCAATGGACGTACTCTCTAAATTGACGGCGTGTTGACGTAAGAACGAAAACGGATCGCGAGTGGAATGACAACCATTACATTTTCCTAGCACTGTCCAAGATATCGAAGAGCGTTATCAAGACGGACGATCCTTCTACAGGCGGTGAGAAAGCACGAGTAGAGTGGGGCAAGAAGATGTCTGAACAGGCATTCATTATGTTGCTCAATTGCGCTGTACGAGATCAAAACCGTAATGGAGTTTCAACGCGTGGGTATATTCGACAACAGCGGTGCGATATATGGCTTACTTCTCACACGTTCCGTCGCGCTGGCGCGCAGTACTCGAAGCATATCCAATGTAATAGGGGTCACCTGGCGCTGCATAAACACAGTACTCTTTCGCTTCTTCAGTCCGCGCGTAAACTGCCGGACAAATGCATCCTTGGCTGGATTACCGAGACCATACTTGTTACCATGATCATCTGTAAGAACCATCCACTTGTCCGGCCCTGCTTCGTCTCAGCGCTCATAGTAGTTCGCTACAGCGGCCCGAGTCGTCTCAGCGGTTTGATTTGAGACAGAGGCAGACGAAGATACGCTCCCCATAAATGCGACCACAAGCGAAGGTAACTCGTGATGCCGATCAGTTGCTGGATCCGGGTACTCGTTTGAAATGCAGAATTCACAGAATTTTTTAAGCACGACGCGTAGACATCCCTCGTCTCCTTCTTTATCACATGCGTAGCAGTAGCAATGCCCCCTTGTAGCAAGTCTTGGAACGATGTGGCTTGTGACGCCATTATGTTTAAGCCCTCTGATGCTGGTCCAACCAAATGGATTGTGAGCCGAATAGTCTGCGAGTGATGACCCTCGTCGGCCCAAAGGATTGTGAGGTCTAGAGCGATCTAGAGCCATTCATTTTTGTGAAGTACTTTTAGTCTTGTCATAGTATATTGAGGGCAATATAAATTGGGTCGGCCGAGCCTGACTGTTTTTCTACTCATTCTCACTATCGGAATCTAGACCAAAGGTCCCCCTAAAGCGGCGCTCGCTTGCCATCTGTTATTCCTGCCTTTTCATCTTGGTCTTGTACGCTTTGTCCTTCTTGATGAATCCTGCCTTGTAGACTGCCTCGAACTCCGCCAGTGTTGAGCAGTCTTTGGCGTCACCAAAGCCATTTATTTGCGCTTGGACCGGTTCTTGTAGCGCGGCATTCTGATCGCGTACCTTCTCACACACCTCCTGCATTTGCTACCTTATGGCGGTATCTTGTCTGTAGGTAGTCCCAACGTTTTTGAAGGCGCATCCGCTCTCCAAAACTGGTGTGCTCATCTGCCGCAAGCATTTCCTCTTTGTACGCACTCATTGCCTTGCATACCTTCTGAATATGTGCCGCGCCGACCTCGCACGCAGCTCCAACGGTACCCAATGGCGCTTGTCAGGGTGCAACAGCAGGTAGACTTTCTTGAACCATTGCTTTGATAGCATGTCTACTTTCTCCATCTTATAGCACGTAACGTCAGTCATTGTACAGCACAGGAAGTGCTACTCGATAGACATATCTTGGAAAATATGAACTCGAATAAGGCCGCGTAACGACTTAGCACCTCTAGTGGATGCTTCCGTAGTCCTTTTGGCTCAGGTTTGGGAGGAAGTTTCTCCCTGCAGCTCGCATAGCTGCTGTCGGAGACCTGTTTAGTTAAACAAAATTGTAAATAAAATATAAAACATATTCGTATTTTGTTAATATACGGTACCTTGAAGTTTATTAAACAAATCATTAGCGCGGCGGCTGCGCTGCTCCCCGACACGCTTGGCGCGGCGCTTAATCCACGATCTCTTCCGGATATCACTCCGAGAGTCGCGCACCATTTGCCCTTGCATCTCTTCTTGTGCTTGGAAAAGTTAGAGCGAGATATTGCCTTCTCGCACAGCTCGTACTCCTTGGTCGCGGCTCTGCTGTAATTTGCCTTCGGCATGTCAGGGATTGTAATTGTAACTTGCTAATCCTGATTGGCTGATATTATGTAAATGCAATATTCGATTTTGATTGGCTAAAATATTTTTGCATGAGGTTGTTTTGGGGTTGCGTCAGTGAAAGAAGTTTTTTCTGGAGGCTCAATAAATGAGTCCAACAAAAATGCATAACTGAATCCCCTATTTAAAAAAAAGGGGGGGGTCAGTTATGCATTTTTGTTGAAGTTAAAAAGCAAAATTTGGCTCTTTCATCAGATTGTATCAAGTTTCAAGTTAGACAGTGGGTCCTTACAAATAGCAAGTCTACCAGTCCGGTGAAATCAAATCGTATCAAGTACGATAGGATATCATGATATACGAGCTCGTCCCAAGACGTTTGTTTTCACAGCCTATTCATCTATACTGCTCCGCTATCATGAGCCCAACGGAGCAGTTAGCGTGTACACAAGAACCAAGCACAAACAGACCGCTATCATCGGGAGAGTTTATTTTAACCCTTTTCACGGTAAAAGGATGCATTTGTCGCCCTTTTGCACTGTTTTCAAAACACGGTTACAAAACAGCCTCTTTAAGGGCGCATATGGCGTCCTTTTACCTTTTGACAGCCTTTCAACAAGCGTTCTTTGTTTCTGCCAAACAAAATTGAGCACACAAAGCGGGTAGGAACAGGCGGCGTCATTCGCTGGATAAAATACCGAACGATGAGTCGATTTTGGCTCCACGGCGCCTCTGTCATATCCAAATTATGCATAAACACGGTGTCCCAATCCTATTTTCTATCTGGATCTTCCCATCGATATTTAGCCGAGTGGTGCAAGCCTCTGTAACTTTGTATTGGAAAACTGACTGGTGTGCGTTGGCTACTAAACCGAGTGGTGCAAGTGTCTGTAACTTTGTATTGGAAAAATGACTAGTGTGCGTTGGCGGCTAGGCTACTAGCCAACGAACACCAGTCAGTTTTCCAATACAAAGTTACAAACACTTCACCACTCGGTTTCCATAAAGATTGCAAGTCACATGCACTTCCTTTTTAGTAGCACGGTGAGAACCGGCTTTCAGGACTGGGAGGATAAGCAACTTGTACAAATTGCGCTCCAGTTTGAAGTCGAAGGCTTGCGGATAACATGGGACTACGTTGCGCGGCGGATGGCGAAGACGAAGCGACCCGCAGCAGAGCTTCGTAAACGGTTGTCAAGCTTGAAAAAAAACCTATGGAAAACTTATCCAGGGGTTTCCCCGGTGCTTTTTTAGCGGTGTAAAATGTGTGCGTTCGGTGCTGTGTACAGGACAAGCACCCATTCCACGACTGCCACGGCAATCCACCGCTCATAACTCGAAGGGAGTAGCATCTAGCCGCTCTGCCCCGCCTGTCGACCGCCGTGATCTATCCGAGGTGCAGCCGGTTGCAGCAGAACCTCCACAATCAATAGGGGTGCAGCAGCGATCGCAAGTGGAAGCACAATCGCTACCGTTTAAAGAAGCTATTCGCGTTGTTAGCTTGCTGTTCGAGGATATCGGTGCCGGTGATATTGGCCAACAGGCTGGTCAAACTCAGAACAACGCTGAGGAGCTTCTGCCGTCTGGAGTCGCCGCAATGATTGCCGCGATGGAGCCGTTGAGCGAGCGTGATATTTTTTTCTGGACATTGGCGCATGAATAGGCAATGTCCTGACTCAAGTTGCACTAACTACAAATGTCAGCAAGTGTGTTGGTATCGTTGTCCGAGCTGAGTTGTGCTCGCTCGCAATGCGTAGCATGCACAAGCACGTCGATGCCTACCCACTGCTTCGCAAGGTGGCGATGAAGACTGCGGATGTGCAAGATGTGCTCCTATCGGCTCAGGCGCCGATGTCAGAGGCTACAGCTCTTTTTGTTAACTCTTCGAGGAAGCCGCGAAACTTGTTGTAGCCCGAGAGCTAAGTTCAATGCCAAAAGCTCGATTTGTTGCGACTACTTTACTTCTTTGTCCAAGACACAGCATGAGATGTCAACTGCCTTTTTTGTGTGCTTTGGAAGCTCGCACGAGAGCTCGAGGTAGAATGCAGTTGGAATTCAGCAAAGACGTCTTTATATGTTTATATGAAAATATAAATGTAAATATCATACATAAAACTTTTACTTCTTCTATTTTCTATTTTTTATCAGTGGTCAAGTCCAGCTCCATCACGTCAGCGGCCAAGTCCAGCGAGTCCACCACGTCGCCGGCCTTGTCCAGCGGCTTCACGACGATATCCAAGTTCATCGGCGGCTCCACCACATCGCCGGCCTTGTCCAGTGGCTTCACGACGTCGTACAAGTCCTGCAACGGCACCACGACGTCGTACAAATTCATCAGCGGCTCCACCACGTCGCCGGTCAAGCCCAGCTGCTCCATGACCACCACGTCGTCCAGATTTAACGGCTCCACTTCGTTGCTCATGGGAGCGAGGGGGCCCGCCATCAGAACGCTAACCAGCTGCTTCTCCACAATGCACAAGTCCAGTGGCCTTAGTGACAGTTTCATCCAACTTCATAAATTTCTTTGCAAAAATATTTGTAAATTCATCGCACTTGTGCAATGTCTCATCTTCCGTTTTCTACTTTTTATCGGAGCCCAAGTACAGCGGTACGTGAGCCCACCACCAGCTCCACCCCGTCGTCGGTCAAATCCAGCGGCTCCGACAGGTCGTCCAAGTCCTGCGGCGGCTTCGCCACGTCGTCACTAAGTCCAGCGGCTCCACCATGCCCACCAAGTCCAGTGGGCCCACCACCTTACTGGCCAAGTCCAGCGGCGGCAACGTCGAGCGGGCCCACGACGTCACTTAAGTCCCGCGGCTCCAGTTTGCTGCTCGTGTGAGCGCGGTGAGTCCACCACCAGCTTCACCACGTCGCCGACCAATTCCAGCGGTGGCTCTACCACAAGTCCAGCGACTCCACCACGTCGCCGGTCCAGTCCAGCGCCTCCACCACCTCGACCACCAATCCACCGCCCCATCCAAGCCCATCGATATGCAAGTACAGAGAGGTCACCACCGCTGCACCCCTACATCGGCTACAGTATAATTTGACGAACTTCGTCGGGCTTTGGGGAGCCTTGACTCTGCTATGCCAGGTCGGAGGTCGTAGGAGCGGTGCCAGTTGCAATTTTCTTCAGTGTAGCCAGCGCCAATCCTCGGCGAATATTTCCTTTTGTTGTAAATAGGTTTTTCGACAAGTAAAACTTGTGGATTTATCCCAACAGGCCCAGGATTGTTGCGGACACATCCAGCTCGTTGGTAGTGTTTAATTTAATTCTTGGCAGAGCACATACTGTGAGTGAAGCAGTATGTCGTAACATCAGTTGGGTAGCGACCTTCCCAGCAACACATGATGCACCTCCATCGTTTTCGGCTCTGCTTGTCGTGAACTTGTTTTGACGAAACGGCTGTAAATCGCCGCAAAGGGCTATCAGTGCTGGGGGGTCGACGGTCGAGCAGGCGTAACGTCTGAAACGCCACCGTCACTAACGTCGATATCTTCTCCTAACAAGCGCGCTCCATAAACCATACGGCCCTCGCTTGGAGCATCGAGCCATTTGCCGTTCATAAGCTCGCTAGCCCCATCCATAACGAACTCTCTGTGCGGGTCACGGGCCGTCACGTCGGGCTTTGCCAATCGGCGCGTCAAGTACGCGTTCAAACGCGCGATATCGATCATAGCCAGGGCAAGTATCTTGTGCCATTTTTTATAAGAATGGCCGTCTGCAATAGGAAATCTGATGCAGATCTGATCCAATCTGTCCACGCCTTGCATATTTCTGTTGTACTGGCCGATACATGTTGGAGCTATGTATTCGGTCAATGTGTTGCCTACCATTCTGGTGACAGGTGTGATGGTGGACGCGTTCGCATTAGACACCATGTTCACGACGTCACCGTCGCACCATGAGGCGGCGATCTTACTATAATCGCGGGAAATAGCCTGGCGGATATCACCGCGGGTACATTTGGCGTCGTCGAGTATGGTGTGACGAGGGAAATGCTTACTGTTAGTTTTGACGGTGCCCTTCCGTATAGGCCTTTGAGTTCGAGCTCTTGAAGCAATTGAACAGACGTGTAGTAGTTGCCCATATTCACGATGCGCTTCGTGCCGAATAGCGGGCGGACCACTTCCAATACATGTTGTCGAATCTTTGATACTTTTTCAAATTCAACACGCAGTGCTTGTGCTTCTTTATACCCAACGACACCATCAAGTCGATCTCCAACATCACATCAATTACGATATAACTTGTAATGTAGCGCAATCCTAGTGGATGAGCAACAGACTAGGTATAGTCGAAAATGATACTTGCCAGTCGGTTTCATCGGGTTGAACACAATCATGTGTCTTCCCTGACGAGACCGACACGCAACACTGGTCTCGTCCAGTGCAACGTTCGCCCAACCTTGACATAGAGGCTCCCAGTAACCTTCAACAGATTCAGCAGAGGCCTAGTACGTGCTGCAGCATCGCGATCCAGTGTGGACGGTACGGCGTTGAAACTCAAACAGCGTCGGAGCAATTGTAGCGATTGAGAGACATAACACTATCCACTGAAGTTGAACTTCCACCAAATATCATGTCTTCTAGCTGTGCTCCCCAATAGTTTGCGTATTCTCCTTTGTCATTCAGCGCCATGTTAAACATGATGCCCATGAAAGACATGAGCTCCAATAGTGTGAACGGGGTTGAAACCTTGACGGCGTTGGTGACGGCATACTTGTTTGTCTCCAATAGTACTTGTCGCCAGAAATAGAGAGGCAAATACTCGATGTAGCCGAGTGTTCGAACAGGTGCCTGTACGCAGGTTTGAGCTCCGTCGTGGTTGACCCATCTGCGTGCTCGTAGAGATCACCCGGCACATCGATGTCTCCACCTGGCTCAAATCGCATGCTTTGAATTGCTTCGACTTCTTCTAAACTGGCAGGAAGCAAAACTCCAGGGTCGAACTATTCGTAATTGTCAGCCACCTCCAAATCACCTCCATCTTCAATGTCAGTTCCGTCGTCAACATCACCGCTAATCAGCTTTTGCCAATCTGGATTGTCCTTCATGCGGGTAAGTGCCTCGTAGTTCTCAACACCGCGTTGAGCACACCCAACGCTGACATGCTCCACAACGTTCTGGAACTGGCTATCAAACCAGCGAATCTCAAATAGAGAGGCAAACTTGCCCCGCATCGGTCATCGACAAATACAGCCCACAATGTACGATGTCCCAACAGGACAATAGTGCTTTAACTTCATCCAGGGCTCTCGCTCCGGCGTGAATGCCACCAACTTGTTCAGGTACACCTGTTGGAGCAGCAATGGAGAAGTACGTGTTGGTGGAGTCCGGCGTGATGATCCCGGAGTCTGGCTACGTGCAGTAGTCAAAGTAGCTTGTGGCGCTCCAGAAACCGCCTACCACGAAACACGTGATGTACAACCTGTACTAATACTGGTTAGCAAATTGTACTTCCACCACACATGCGGTCAATACAAACCGCAACCTGACGCCATGCCGAGCCCAGCTTGTTCTCGTCCTTGGTCTCTCCCGTCGCCGGCGCCAACAGCGGTGCTCACGGCTCGCACGCGCTCTTGGTCGTCGCTGGCTGCTGTCGCACTGGTTGCTGCGGCTGCAAATAACACACAAACAAACGCAAAGTTAGTATTTACGTATACGAGTCAAGTAGCACACTAGCACCTTACCCGTCGCTGCGACAGCGAACAGGAGGACAGCGTCCTCGCCAAGGAGATAGTCAACGCCTTCGTGGCCGTTTGGACCGCCTCCAGGGCGTACATACCGATACCTGTAATCTAAGCACCTCCGGGAAGGCGGTTTGGAGTACCATCCAAAGCTCCTCAGCCATGTCCACACATCGTTGAACGCGACAACACCACCCTGATAGAGTTGCTGTATCGATCCGCGTTTGATATGGAGAACATCTGCGCAGTATCTTCACGGCACCCACGTCTCTGATTTCTTAATGCATGACAGATGCTTCACATCTGTGCCAGCTCGGGCCCGCTGAGATCAACAGCCGGCGGTATTTCATCACGAAAGACAGCATTTTCCAGTTAAATAGCCGTCAGCACCAAGCCTTTTAGGCCATAGCGATGCCATCTGCACGGTCTCGCGATTGAAGTCGCGGTTCTCGAGATGTGGCGGCAGCGCTTCTTCGGAGTCCGTGACGAATTCGGAAATGAGAAACTTTGAAAGGATAAGCTGGGTTCTCGAGTGTGCTGTTCTTGGTTTCGCTCTGGCGAATATGAGAGAGTGCGCTGGGAGACGGCTCCGTAAAAGACTGCGATTCTTTCCAAATGTAAGTTGTGCGTCACCCTATATCGTGTTATTAGTATACTAGCCAAGCGCCGCCGTTTTGCGGCGGGGGCGCATTCATGTTACTCACCGTGTTGCGCCTCCGTTCCGCTCGCCACGGGCTTGCTGCACTACTCGCACGTTAGGGTTGTAAGTAGTGGCTGGAGCGAGCCATTCGGGGCCGCCTTCGCTCCGCTCGGCAGTCAATGAGAATGCCCAAAAATCTGACCGTTATGTGTGACGGACAGACACCATACTACAGTTGATAGTTAAGACTAGCCGGCCGCCGCCGCTTCGCGGCGGAGGTGGCATGGTTTGTTGGAGAAAAGGTGAATGTTGATCCGAGTACATGTGGTATCGCGTGCATCGTGCTAATCGTGTGAGTCAAGGTTTCATGTAAGTTTGTGGATCCAAGCGCGTCGTGGTTTTACGTGCTCCATACGCTTTCGTGTTCCGTGGCCTGCCGCGGGCGTCGTCGGTGTCCCCTTCGCTCCGTGCGTCTCGATGATGTCGTGGTCTCGTGGTGGCTCCGGCGTCCTTGCCTACGTGTTCTACCGTACTATCGTGCTCCGTGGTGTCCCATCCGTATTCTCTTGTCTCCCGTGGTATCGGGGCAGGTGCTCTTTCGTGGTCCATAATCCTCGTTGGTTTAGTGCCTCATGTGGTTGCGCGTTCTTCGTGATGCCGTGTCCTTCTGTAGTTTCGTGTCCTTGGTATCGCGCTACGTGGCTCGCTAATTTTCCACCCATGTTCTACCGCGGCTACGTGTACTCCCGTGGTGCCGTGCTTCCGCGCTCGTCCATGGTCTATGGTTCGCATTGATTCCGTCGCTCCCGTGGTTTCGCGTCCTTCTGCGGTGTCGTGGCCTCCCATGGCTTCGTGTACTTCCATGGCTTCGTGTCCTTCATGGTTTCGTGTCCTTCCATGGCTTCGTGCCCGTGCTTCGTGTTATTCCGTGGTTTCGCGTCCCCTCCGTGCTTCGCTTATACCCCATGTACTCTCTTCCAAGTGCGTTTAATGTGTGCCACATATCGTGCTGGTAAGTGCGCAGTGTTTCCTAAGATTCGTACACTAAGTCCGCAAGTTCAAAATAAATTGTGGCCAATGGGAAAGCGTTTATTTTTAGCCAATCAGTCCTTACGCTGGTTACGGGGATGCTTGCCTCGCTGGCGAGGCTTCCAGCGACGACGGCGGCGCCTAACGCGCTCCTGGACGACGCGTGGGGGTGGGCGTGGTGGGCCCATCGCAGCGGCCACTAAGGCCGCGCTTCGCTGGCGCGGGTCTTGTGGTGGCTCTGGCGCTGGCGCAACTGGGCGGTGCCAGAACGCCTGGTTGTATGGGCCAGAGGCACACGCGATGCACCGGTGAGCACCCGTTCGGGCCTCGCCCAGTGCGAAGGCATCCCATGCTAAGAATTGCTCACAGCAGACACACCGCCGGAGCTGCATCCCGAGGCCGTCGTGCTCGAACGGGGGGTGCACGATGTCCGCCCGGCACATCGGGCATATTGTTGGTAAACGTTCCATTGGAGAGTGTTATTATTATTAATGATAATATTTTAATAATTCAGGGATTTTTTTCAATAATTAATATTTAATTCTATCAACCCGGTCCAAGTTTTTTTTAATAAATCAGAGGTTCTATTTTATTTTAGCAATAAATACTAAAATGCCAAATATAGCTGAAATCCGGCCCAAATTCTCTTGACAGCTTCTATGACCGCTAGAAACCCTATGTGAACCTCGGCGTAGCCTACTAATGCAAACTAACATACATACACACAGCGTACCTTGCGTAACGTGGCGCTCCGCGGCTTCCGGTTTGAAAATGGGGGCAAAATGAAACTTGAATGGCGCATTTAAGTACGATTTGTAAACCACACATATTACGTACATCACATAATTGTATTTTAGCCAATTGGGGCCGCCTTCGCTGCGCTCGGCAGCCAGTAGAACGCCGGTATAAGCGTGAGGATTATTAACCCTAGCCGCGGACGGAATGACGCACGCCGTACTGCGGTTGAGTTTTAGAATGTAAACGATTCATAGCTGTTTACAATCTTAAAGTTAATCTTTACTCCCTATTGAGCCTACTAGTAGGCTTTTCATTCTACTAGTAGGCTCAACTAAATATTAGTTTGCGAGCCTTCTACGATTTAACTACTACTTAAAATAACCGCTAAAAATAAGATTTCGGTAGTGCCAGTTGACCAGACTGGAGCAATATTGACCTCTATAAATTAAAATTGGGGTGGTGAGATTCATGTTTGTTCGGATACCCCATCGCAGTCGACACGACGAATGACACTGACTTCGAAAAAGTTCCATGTAAAATCACATGAATCTCGCTATTGACCATTAATAACTCTTGAATCCTGCATAACCACGTCGCAAGCTTTTCGAGACTCCGAAACTACTTTTTTTGGGAGAAGCTGTAGCACATAACAAAACGGCTTCGAAATAACGTATAACAGCGAATAGTGCGCCCCTAGCGAATACAACGCCCTCTGATTACAGTACCCTATTTGACCGCGCATTATTAAAATAGAGCGCTATCGAATAATACGCCCTTCTAGTATGCACCTTAATTTATTTTTGAAATTCTGCACCTACTTGGTTCGGCACAGGATGGGACGCCACCACCTTCGCGCTCACACCAATCTATCGTTTATTTTAAAACAATCTTGAATATTATGTCATGGTCACCTGGATGTTGTAGTGTACCTACCTGATGGAGCACTGAAGCGAAGGGTTCTTATTTTATGGCGGCTCCACAGAATATTGGTGTGCACGGCTTCTTAAACGATCATGTGAAGCCCAAGAAATATTGAGCCAAGTGAAAGTTGATTTGCTGAACAAGGTGCAGTCGATTCACGAAAAGCGGACTGCTTTCATCAAGAGTTTTTTTAGAGTCGAGCAGAATTTGCAGTGTAAAAAAACAATATCGATATTTTAGACAGCAATAAAATTTAGGCTGTGTACGCTGTGATCGAGTTGTGACTGTAGCCGGCGAGATCGAAACCAAAATTGCGTTTAAGCTGCTTTGTAACGCCATGGTATTGTGGGAGGTCGCAAACCTTATCCCTGAACTTTCAGGTGCCAGCGCGTTTACGGCAAGGGATTGAGACGCTTTTTGGATGGAGGACTGGCAACAGAAAAGGAGACTTAGAAATATGGGGTTTGAACCCGCCACAACCTGCTCCCCAAACTACCCAGCTGCCACCACTGGACTTTAAATAGAACGCCATCGAATACAACGCCCCGAATCAATTTTACCGCGCACTATAAATATAGTAGACGCCGTATTTTACGTTACTTAATGAGTCCGTTCTATGGGTCCTGACCCGAGTCATTATTAGTTTGACCTAATCGAAATATCCTTTCTACTGGTATCTACTACGTAGTACTCGAAAAATTGCTTTAGGCAGCATTACTCCAGGAGTACCTCGCCAGCAGCAAATACTAAAACGACTCGTGTTACACGAGATGGATACAGTAGAAGTGGTGTCCTTAATGTCCTCCAGCAACAGAGTAATTCATGCATTATTATTTACATTGAAAGTTGTCATCTTCTACACGCACAACATTTAAAGGTAGTTCAACACTGACAGAAGTGCTCACCTTGGCACCACATGCTGGTCGACGCCTTCACAGTGATGCAAACGCGGAGTCATCTTGTCGCCGAACATGCGGTGCACGACGCAGTTCCACTCCTTAACGTAGCCGAAGCGCGGGAGCAGCTCAGCAATAGTCTTGCGGTCGTGCTGAGGGTAGATCTGACAGATTTTGTCGTCCGGGAGCTGTGATCGAACACCTGCTGCAGGATCTCGCCCATGTACGTGTCGGGTCCGCACCTAACGTTGATGTCTAGAACCTGTGCGAACGCTTGCAGCACAGTCTGCACTACATTCGAGGACGTGCAGGTGACCTAGGGCACCAGATCCGGGGCGAAGGCTTTAGCTACGTAGCGAAGAGTTGATGTACACAATGTGCAGACTGCTGGGTGTCTTGGCGGCCTTCTGCAAGTACGCGAGGTAGGCCTGCTTCTCGGCCGACTCGACTAAACTGCGCCGATCTTCTGTTTGGACTCGAAGCCGTTCGAATCCAAGTAGGGCGCACGCTCTCCGACATGAAGTCGACGCCCAGCACGGCCATCGGCTGGATCCCCTTCTTGGCCATTTCAGCTGCTGCCTCGCCCATAACCAGAGAGTCGGCGATGAACGTGTGAGGTCATGACAGAGATGACAGGATGCCTGCAGCTCCGGGTCCATGTAGAAGTGCGCAACGATACCAATCTTCCTCTCGTGAAGCAGCGCATCCAGATGCTTCACCACTCCCATGTAAGACTGAAGGTGGGCCTGCGCCACTGCGTACGAGCCCTGGGCCGAAACACCATCGGCGGACACCTAGATGGACCCATGTGATTGCGAGAATATAGTCTAGTGGAAGTGAAGCCACACCCGGGAGACTGTCGCAGTATTCGACCAAGCTGCAGCAACTCCGTCCTAAACCACCATTAAACACTGTCTCGCTCCCACGTGTCAGCAACGAGAGACTATTGAATAAGAAGAGCAGGTTGGCCGCAGCTGATGGATTGTGCAAACGATGGTAGACCCCAAGCCAGCAACCTTGCAAAAGCCAAAATGAGCTTGGCCGACCCAGCGTCCAGTCCACTTGTAGGCTCGCCCAATAAGATAACACTCGGCTGAGTAGCGAGCTGCACACCGATGCTCTTCATCTGCATCGCCGGGGTGCTGCGGATAACCTGGCCAGTGATACACCCAAGCCCTCTCATCGTTATTCTTAGCCGTCTCCAGCATCGCGTCGTGATTCATCCCCGGTGTACTTCTCGGGCGAGGTCACAGTCGGGAGCCGCGTGCACCAGCAGGGTTGATACAATAGCGCCCTCACCTCGACCACCTCGCGCGGTTTCTGAAGGTCGCTGTACCCTTGCTCTGCTAGAAACAGCTCCACCCATGTACGCAGCACCAGGAGCACGTCATTCGACGGGGGAGGACTCTGTTCTGGCATCCACCAGCAAAATTATCACAGGACCCACACCACTTTTCACCAATGAGAGCATGGTATTCGTGTCATGACGTGATATCCGCAGATATCAGCCGAAAAACGCCTGGTATCTTGAGATAACAGGTCCAAGGGGGCAAATGACAAAAAGCGTGGTGATCGTATTTTAGTGTGCCAACTCACAAAAGTTATGCCAGAAGGCGTGGCCGAAATATTCGATATGTCAACTCACGAAAATAAAGTCACTGACCGTGGTGAACTTACGCGGACTTGTAAGGGATCAAAATTTTCGTGGTTCGCGAGACCCTTCTTGTACTGCCGTGATCGAGCCCGCAAGCTTCATGGTGTCACAAGCCGTGATAGTGTGTGATGTGAAGATGTACTGCATTTAGTCAACCTTGAAGGGGCGTTGCAGCCACTCAGTGTTAGGCCGTTGTGGCACGTTGCCGAGCACTCCTATTTACCGCGCTCGTGAAGAGCTATCAGAGGTAAGTGCAGTCAACGGCAGGAAAACTTCCTTCCCTTCTATCCGAGTTTGCACGTTTGAACCGGGTTGCACGACGACCGCTGAGAGACCAAGATGGGCGTTTCCTAAGACCTGCGGTAGTCATGGGTGAATTTGGTTTGGCCTCAGAGGCGCGTCAGCTTATTTTGGGCATGACTGTGCTCACAGTAAGTGCCAGACGTACGGAAGTCGTGCTAGTCCGCCGAGAGGGCAACCTTCAAACACCAGTTATTGCATTTGGGCTGGTACCTACCGAAGATGGAGATAGCTACGACTGGTTTTTAAAACAAGTACTTGAAGCTAGAGGTGTACTGCCAGGAGTACGATTGTTCTGCGACAGAGGAACGGCATTGTTATCTGTGACTGACAGATTAGGTCTGTCCGCGGTACTGTACTTTGCATAATATGCATTATAATGCGCAATGTAGCGTATAAGTTTGGCAAAATGAATTCCATCGATGAAGGATTACTGTACACACTGCAAGCTGCAGAAGCCAAAGAGCACTACACGAGCCTGCTCGAGATCATCGAGCTGAAGCGAGGCAAAGCGGTTAGAAATCTCTTTACGAGGCGTCGCGGTCGTCCAAATACCCGGCGCATTCGCACCAGCCTGGTAAGTGCGCGCAGTATACGTGCGGCAAGTGCGGCCAAAGAGGTCACAATAAGCGATCATGCACGGATGTGGAAGTGTAAGATTCTTTATTGAATTGGCAAGGCTAGATGTAGTTAATACGTCAAGTATTACGAACTAGAACCTTGCTATCACAGTTCGAAGCTTCATACAATACATGCTCCTTCTCATACAACATGGATGTCTGTGGACTCAGCGCTGTTCTTTAATGGTGGAGAAGACTTCGATTGTTCAATACACGCCACTATCCTCTCTTCAAGCCTTCACCGGACATAAATGCTTTTGTGTGTCAGGAAGCGTGGCCGACAAATTTATCACGCCTACCACCACGCTTTTGCAATTAAGTTGAAATCACCACGCTTTTTGTCATTTGCCCGGTCCAAGGTCCTCTGACCAGGTCCTGACTTTTTCGTTTTTACTTCCACCCGCATCCTATACAAAGATCAAGTTAGTCGGAACTTTCCTCACATTTAGGTTTCACATAGAAGCCTGATCAGGGTTAGGTTAGGCTAGGTTAACCATACATATATTAGCTTCTACTACAGCCCTAACCCTTCAATTTATCAATGGAAGCGCTATTTCTTTAAATGAAGCTAAAAAGGCTCTTTCATCAGATTGTATCAAGTTTCAAGATAGACAGTGGGTCCTTACAAATAGCAAGTCTTTTTTACCAGTCCAAATCGCATCGGATACAGTGCTGCTACAAACAATAAGCGCACTCGAATTTTCGATGTACAGGGAGGAATATTTAACAGTTAGTTCAGCGAGCGCTGCTTTGCCTATAGTTTAGAACACTTCGCCAACGTAAAATTTTGATATACGAGCTCGTCCTAAGACGTTTGTCCAACGGAGCAGTTCGCGAGTACTTAAGTATGCCGCTATCACGGGAAGAGACCACGTGCAGCATTTTTTCTTTAACCCTTTCGCGGCAAAAGGGCGCAGAAGTCGCCCTTTTAGTGGTTTGTGCAAAGAATAGTAGGAATCAGCCTCTTAAAGGGCGCATTTAGCGCCCTTTTACAAAAGTTCAACTGATCCCGGACTGTCTTTTGGGACATAGCATTTACAGTACGAGTCGAAATCATCAAAGAGTACTTTAATCTAGTCAAATTCATGTAGCAGATTGCATCACCACGGTATCGTAAATGATTTGTTACAAGAGATAGTTCAAAACGAGTACCGTGATTTCGTAAAAGGGCGAGAAATGCCCCCTTCTAGATATAAATGACTTCTACTTGTATACTACTATAGTTCATACTACAGTAGTATAAGATGCGCGCGAAAGGGTTAATTCACCTCGTTACCATTTAGGCTGGGTTTACAAAACGCGTAAGGCCGCTGTATGCTGCGCTTCAACCTTATAGCACCATCTTTCCGGTCTTCAAATCAAGTTCAGGCCACCAGGAAGGTTGGTACGGAACGGCGTGGAAGGCACCATCCTGTGTCGAGAACTTCATGGTGGGCACAATCTCGCCTTCTTCGGACTCTGAAGGCAAGAGGTTTCCTAGACGCATCATGGCAACGGCGCAGCTCACATCTTTCCCGACGTTAAAGATCGTTCCAACTGCTTTCGTTCCACCGGTTGCCACGATCTTGTCGCCGATTTCCGGTGTCTCAACGTCTTTCCAGCCCTTCGAGCCGGCTAAGTACGCGCGCAACGCACCATGGGAGGGCTCATCGAACGTCTTTAATGCAAGCTCCGATAGAGTTTTTATCACGTCGGGCTGATCCGAAGGAATTAGTGCGACAGGCACTAATCGCTTGCGGATGTTGCCCTTAAACTGTGTGCGAGCTGTGAGCTCCTGGCCAACATAGCAACCCTTTCGGAAAGATACGCCCTTCATCAAGTCAAAGTTGCACTCGAGCGGGATCCCATCCACCAACTCTTTGCTGCATACCATAATATTTGCATCAGTAACATTATATCTTCAGCAAGGGTGAGTCGGTACTTACCCTTCTGCTACTCCAAGTACTATGCGGTGGTCCAAATACGAAGCTGCGTCCATCGTCTCGTATTCATCCGGTGTATTTACTGTTTGAATCATTAATCAACATGATAAGAAATGGACCAGCAACTGCAATTCGCAACAAAACTGAAGCAATCAGTTCTCTCCGTACGGGTTTCGTCAGCAGGGAGGATAGCCCGCACGCCAAAGTGGTCTCCGCGTGGGTCGGCGTAAACGACTGTATTGTCTCCAGGATTGAGCGCTTGCAGTTCGTCCAGCGTCTTGATCGATGGAGTCAGTGCTGCGTTCTCCTCGTCCACGAGGGCGGGAAGTGTGGCGTAGAGCGCAAAGGCGTCTGTCTTGTCCTCGATCTCCACCTTCATGCGCAGCTTGTAGCGCTTCCAGTGCTTCATAAGCGGCTCGGCCACTTCTTCGTCATAGTCCAGCAGGAATGCATCATCCGCCAGTTGCAGCACATTGCAGTCGCCCACCACACGGCCCTTGGAGCTCAGGAATCCACCGTAGATGGCGTCGCCGCGACGCGTCACGTTCTTCATATCATTGGTCAGAATGGCTTGAATGAAGCGCGATGCGTCCGCGCCCTGCAACTGCGTCAGCCGGCGGTTAACCAGCCGCGCCACACCCGAGCGCCGCAGCAGAGACGCCATGACCTCTCACCTTGGCCTTAAATTGTTCAATGGAGGCTTATCCATCACGGATTGCGTATGATTAGCTCCAAATTGGAGCCTCCTATTCGTTAAAAGTACACTTTAAAGTTTAGCGAATCACACTGCGTTTCTGTTGTCTTCCAGTCGCAGCTTCCATTAGCACGAGTAAGAATGGGGGAGCGCGGCTTCGCGATCAAGGCGGACGTCACCAAGACGGCGTGGGAGTCGGAGGAATTCCCACTGCTATGTGAAAGCTGTCTGGGCGACAATCCTTATGTGCGTATGATGAAGGAAGCGTACGGCAGCGCCTGCAAGATCTGCGCCCGTCCTTTCACGGTCTTCCGCTGGAAGCCGGGCAAACGTGCGCGTTACAAGAAGACCGAGGTGTGCCAGACTTGTGCACGTATGAAGAATGTGTGTCAGACCTGCGTATTGGACCTGCAGTACCACCTGCCGGTGCAGGTGCGCGACACGGTCTTGGCCAGGGAAGAAGGAGACGACCAGGTTGCGGTCAACGTACCCGAGAGCGACGCCAACCGCGAGTGGTTCTCACAGCAACACAGCCGCATGTTAGAGCAGGAAGGGGCTGTATCGGCTTATGGGAGAGCTTCAGGCTCAGCCAATAACGCACTGCTGCGTATGGCGCGTCGTGAGCCGTACTACAAGCGCAACCGCGCACACTTGTGCTCATTCTACGCTCGAGGAGAATGCAATCGAGGCGACGAGTGCCCGTATCTGCACGAGATGCCACGCGACAAGGACGATCCGCTAGCGAAGCAGAACATCAAGGACCGATACTATGGTAAGAACGATCCTGTGGCCACGAAGATGCTCGGCGGTCAGAAGAAAACCCAGCGTCAGGACGGTAAGAACGAGGGCAAGAAACCTCGTGGACCACCGCCGACACCCGAGGGAGCGTCCAAGCCGAAACCTCCCCCACTCCCGCGTGGCAAGAAGCCGCCGCTTCCTCCCGGCCCCCCACCGACTGCAGTGAAAAAGACTGAGGACTAAGAAACCAAAGGCTACAGTAGACTAGACTAGCAGCCCTGTGGCATACGCTCGCTTACGAATACTGTTTCACTCAACTCTTTAATTAGTCGTCATGTAGTCGGACACCGTAGAGCATAAGAGCTTTCTTGCAGGCTGCATCTTGAGCAGCGGTAATGGTGCGTCCAACCGCACGAGCCACTTGGAACCCGTTCACATAGAGAGCCACTGCATGTGCCGAAGGCGCATTTGTGTTTGCCTTCTTGCTCTTTCTTCCATCATCGTTCTTGGGTACCAAGACGTTGGTCTGCGTGGCGGCACCAGGAGCTTTAATGGTCTTGAACTTACACTGGATCTGCTTCATGCTAGAGCGACTCCATTGCGCGATGTAGTGCATAAACACCTTGCGTGGATTCATCCATTGTCGACGTTGAATAGCCTCTGTGAGCAGAGGGAACAACAAGTGCTCTAAGATCGAGCGCACTTTCCCTAAATCGTTGGGGTTCTCCAAGTACACAGCACCCAGTGTAGCCTCGAACACATCAGCCAGCACGTCTTCGACGTACAAATTGCCGTTCTCCTTGACATGATTCCCCAAGCGGATGAACTCCTCGTATCCAGCTTTACGCGCGACGATCGCCAACTTCGTATTCTTCACTAGAGAAGACCGAACTTGAGTCAGTAGATGCTCTTGATGATACGGGAATGCATCCACTAGGAACTCGGACGACAGCAGCTGCAGCACGGAATCCCCGAGAAACTCGATACGTTCGTAGCTTGGATCATGTCCAATAAATTCATCGTCACCGATCTGGGGCTTCTGGAACGACGCGTGGGTGAAAGCTTGCAGCCACAGATGCGTGTTGGAGATATCGACGCCAGAGCGCGCAGCAAAGCGACGATGCAGCAAGCGAGTGCTGGTGTATTTGCTCCACTGTTTGATGTCATCACGGTCTATCTCCAAGTAATTTTTCGCCGCAGTAGTAAGTTTATCGGTAGACAAGTAGCACAACTCGCGCAGCTCCGGGTCGTGCATATTCATGAGTTTACCGAGTAGTTCTCGACACGGAGCAATGCCTTGGTCTTTGTAGAGCGCACCTAACAGCGCTTCGAAGCAGTCAGCAGTAATTTTCGCCTTGATCTCTTCTTTCAGCTGGGCCAAGTTGAACGCAGTCAGCAAGAGCGACTCAAAATTCGCAGTTTTCGCCATTTTACCGAGGTTTTCATTGTTCACAATGTCCACTCGAGTCTGGTGCAGGAATTCTTCGTTGGCTTCCGGCAGCTTGAGAAACGCAGATGATGCCACCAGAAAGCCCAGAACGGCGTCACCTAAAAACTCCAGACGTTCGTAAGGGCACAGATACCGTGAGTGGAATTCCTCTCTGAAATCTCCAGACAAGTGCTTCTCTGCAACCTTTCGTAGCTGAGAGGCGTCGTTCCCTGCTACTTTGCTAGGAATGCGAGTGTCTGCTTCAAGTAGCATACTACGCGATCTCTTCAGCGACGCAGTGTTCTCAAACACGTGTCCAAGTCGAACGCGCGATCGTGTGGCTTCCACTGTGTTGACATTCTGCATACCCAAGTCGATATACGAACCGTGAGTAAACGCTTGACGTAGCAGCGCCTTGTCCTTGAATGTGAGACCCATCGTCGTCGCAAAGCTGTTGAGTAAACTCAAGTGCCGCACGTATTTAAGTACCATTGGCATCGTGCTCCCAACCTCGAAAAGATCAGTGCGAATACCTGTAAGATGGCACTCGGCTGGACGAAGCTCTTGAGACAGAGGCTCAACCTCCGGTGAAAACTGTAGAATGGGTCCTTGATCCTGCCACTTGCGGATCTTCTTCTTGGACTTGGCACCGTCGTAGTTGCGTGCTCCTTCGCTGCGATGAGCTATTGCTCGAACTACATGACGTTCGTCCTTTGTGACTACGCCATTAGATGAAGACTTGCCATCTTCCGTCTCTCGCGACTCAGTTACAAGCTCATCCACACGGAAAGCGCTTGGCTGGCCGTTGATGCGAGTGGAGACGATGCAGTCCACGAGCTCGCGATGATCAAATAGTACCAGAAAGTCGCGAACGGTGCATTTCGCGCTGTTATCGAGATATTCCAAGATCTTTTGGACGGAGAGCAGTCGTCCTATGGCATAACCCACACGGTTGGGCGAGTTCAAGTCTTCCTCGTGAAGCAAAGGCTCCCCGTTCACGGCTATAAATCGTGGAACTAAATGGTAGTCACCACAGACTTCGGAAGGATCGCCGGTGGCATGAGCTGGGTCCGGGAACACCTTTCCAAACAGGTGAGCAGGTTGAATACCCAGCAATTGCTGGAACACATAGCGCTGAAGCAGAAACAGTGAGTCGCAGAAAGATCTGTGGGCCTCTTCATTGCCATCAGCGTCCACGTCGTTGCTGATCATCCCGCGCACAGACGACGGTAGGTCTTCAGGGATAAAGTGAACCTTGCACATGACGCCACCACGCGTGTACTCAAACTACAACGACAATATAAAGTAGCATGTTAGACCATAACAAGAGATCATCAGCATCAACCCACTCACCCTCGGCATTTCCGGTGGATCACCATGGCATAATAAATAAAAGCCGTCGAAGATGTAGGCAGCGTTCTCGATCACAATCGTTGTTTGGCGCGAACATCGCGGGTTCACTGCAATGCAAAGACAAATGTCAGTTAGTATTCTGCTTATGTAGCTTTAGTGTAGTCGGGTTTTACACTTACATTCAGCTTCCCATTGGAGACGGAAACATTTGATGGCTTTGCAGTGGTAGGACACGCGCAGATTCTCCTCTGTTGGGCTTGCAACTGGTGCAACCGGAAGAACGGGCGTAGTTGCGAAGGGAATGGTCGACGGAGTGAGAGAAGCTGGCGTTACGTCTGGAACTGGCACCGGCACCGGCTTAGCCGGCGCAGTCTCAGCAGTAGTAGCCATGGATGCACCTAGGAACGACGCGTTCTCAATCTCGAGCCCAATGGAAACGTCGTCCATCATTTCGTGTCGTATCCAAGCTTATGGGCAGCCAAGAAAAGTTCAGCTTTTGGCCAATAAGCATGAAGTTACAGGGTTTTGGCGAATATGAAGCTACAAGTATTTGATAAAAGCTAAAGATGAACAAGGTGTCGGTGGTCGTCTGCAACGCAGACATCTATATATTCATCTTTCTTAGACCAGCAAGCGTCTCTGATGTATGTGCGATGTTGTAGTCGCCGCTTACACAAAGTACTTGCCCTTCTTGAAGCAGCTCATGCACAAACGGTGACGAAGCTTCTTCTCGCCACACATGGGGCAGTCTTGGAAGTGTACGATGTTCTTGAGACGCTTGCTCAGGTCGTTGTTCCTAATCTTCTTACGAGACGGAGTCACCTATAGCAGCAACAGCAACAACAAGAAGACAGAGTTTCGTAAGTCTCCAGCCCACACATCCTGTCGTCCTTCTCCATCACTGTCAAAGTAGCACCGTAGCTTGGTCACTTAGCGCACTATTTCAGCTACACATCACTGCTATGGATGCGAAGGAGTCGTTCAGCCGTGGTCGTACCTTGGACTTGGGCGCAGCCAACCAGATAGCGTCACTCAGCGGGTTGGAGGGCAGAGCGGACGAGGCACCGTTGAGCGCCAGCGGCGCCAGGATTAACGCAGGTTGATGTGACGTCGGGAACATCTTGTGCTGCAGGAACGCCACAGCGCGCTGCATCGCGTTACGCACCAGCATCGCAGCCATCTTCGCTCTTGTCAATACTGCCCACGCCTTTCGTGCGGCCAACGAATAGCCGCCACTTTTCCTTACAAAAACCAGGTGTAAATCCTGGCATCAATTTAAAGGACTCGGATTGGTCAAAATTAGATCTGCATAAGTTTTCATGGCCGAGGTCGAAGTCAAGCAACAAGACATTCGGCTCCAAGTGTGCGAGGCGCAGGAGAGCTGGAGGCGAAAGCGCGGTGATAACTGCGAGAATGTCATGCCCTTTGTGACGCTGACCTATGCGCAGAGCATCGATGGCTCCCTGGCGGCGGAGAGGGGTGTGCTAACGATAGTGCTGGGGTGGCTGCATCAAGGCTGACAAGCTTGAATCTATGATAGGCAAGCCGACGCTGCTGAGTGGTCCTGCGTCCATGAAGATGACGCACGCTCTGCGTACAATTCACGACGGAATTATGGTGGGAGTAGGGACTGTGATTGCAGACAACCCGTCGTTGAATGCGCGACTGGCGGAAGGTATCTATTGCTCTTGAAAGTGTTTGGTTGCCTTACTGACAATTACTGTTGTTATCGGCAATGTAGGGAACAACCCACGACCGATTATCATTGATACGCACCTGCGATGTCCGACAACTATCAAGTTGTTTGCCATGTCTACATGTGAGAAACCGATTATCCTCTTCGGTCGTGGATCACAGGATCCAGGTCAGGATGCTGTTGCTTTAAAATTGTTGGGTATACTTGCTTACTTGATGCGACGTGCCTGCTGCAGAAATACTGGACCGGAAACGAGCTCTTGAAGCGCTGGGGGCTCGGGTCTTCGAATGTAATACTGCGCGCGGGGATGATGGTTGTGAACACGTCGATCTTCGTGCCGCCTTCCGTACGTTGTACGCACGTACCTACGAGTTGGTTTTGGCGCTGATATTCCAAGATGGATATTTTGATATGAACTTGTAGGTGTGGTGAAACAAAATGGTATTAACAGCATCATGGTTGAAGGGGGCTCGGCGATCTTGACATCGTGCTTGGAGGAAGCTACACACCGACATTTCATCGATCTCGTCGTCGTCACCATAGCCCCGACCTTTGTGAGATTCTACAGCGTACATTTTTATCAGTGCATTGCAGATTTACTAACAATCTCTGTTGGCAGATCGGCGGTCTCCGAGCAGTCGGCGGTTTACTCGCCCCGAGCACATCGACAGCGACAGTATTAACCTTCCCACGCCTGAAGCAGCCTAGTTATCATGTTTTGGACGAAGACTTGGTCATTCTCGGTCGACTTGAAAAGTAGGCGCTAACTGCGACGCGGCGCTCCCAAGTGCAACCGGTTCTTGGTAACTTCAACACAACGGGTGACTTGGAAAATGCCAACCGATAAAGGTGCTACGTCGCCTCGCATACATCGGAAGACAAGCAAGCTCATGAACAGTGACTATTCAATAGTCAACACCGATGCGGTACATTCCGCCCAATCAAAAAATCTGATTTAGAAAATGCATCAATAACTTTTGACCAATAGCCAGCTCGACAGTTTCTGTATTGGCTGACGACAGCGAGGCTTCGGGCATCCGCTATTTCGGAGACTCGCACAGCATGTGCCAATCGCACTCCTGCTAAGTGAAGCCAACCTCTTCCGCCACATTGGCGCGCTGCTCACTCAGTTTTGCTGTATCAATGGCCGCGATCGCTTCCACATCCGCTGCCGTGTGCGAGGCGCAATCGTTGTCCAACGAGCAGCCGCAGCCGCCTCGTCGACTCTCGGTGACGAACGCGAACGCACTTGCCAACTTCAGCCAGCTACAAGCACACTTCCGCGACCACCGCCTTGTGGTCTTCCTGGACTACGATGGGACTCTCACTCCGATCGTGAACGACCCGGCGCTGGCACTTCTGTCACCCACGATGAAGGACACTCTCGAGAAGCTACGCGAGAAGTTCATCACTGGCGTTATCACAGGCCGATCGCTTGACAAGATCCAGAAATTCGTTAGCATTCCACAGTTATATTACGCTGGAAGCCACGGCTTTGATATTGAGGGTCCTGACGGCACCTCCATTAAGAACCAAGTGGCAGCGCAGTTTTTGACGGACTTGCACGGAGTTCGTGATGAGCTTGGAGCGCAAATTAAAGAGATTGCCGGCGCTGAAGTGGAAGACAACATTTTCTCAGTCTCGCTGCACTACAGGTGATATTGTACCTTGTGTTGCTGATGTTGAGGAATCTTTGGACTCATTTCGGTGGTGCATTATTGATAATTACAGAAACGTCGATCCTGCTTTGAGAACGCAAATTTCGAGTCTCGCGCACACTGTGCGAGAACAACATCCACGCATCAGGTAAGACTTCGGTCGTCTTTTGCAGTATGGGGCGGAGAAACTGACTTGTCTTGATGTTGCAGAATGAACGAAGGCAAGATGGTCTACGAATTTAAGCCCAAGATCGATTGGAACAAAGGCAAAGCGTTGTTGTGGCTGCTGCAAGCGCTTGGACTGGACGAGCTGGATGACGTCTATACTATTTATATCGGTGATGACACCACGGACGAGGACGCGTTCCGGCTTTTCCAGGCGCACTACAATCGCAAAGGTGTGGGCATCGTCGTCACCGAGGAGAGTGTGTCCACGGACGCCTCGTTCACGCTACGCGACACCAATGAGGTCTGCGAGTTTCTGAATCGATTAATCGCCTGTGGAGACCACGCTACGAGCACGCCTAGCAGTCCTCAGCCAACCGACCCGCCTCCTGCCCAGCAGATGTAGTGTGTGAGAGGATGCATCCTATTGCTTTCGATTTTAGGACTCTGATAATTTTTCGCGCGAGCATTTCTGTGCCGGTTTTGATTGAGTAGTTGATTGAACACATAGCGAAAAAAACAGTGATTTTGCTCACTTCAACGTCACTTTTAACTTTTGCGTTTCGGTCATTTTTACCCTAACATCTGTGGAGCATTTTTCCCTTTTACAGTTTATATTTTTAAATTATGGGTCACAGTGCCTCTGTGTAGTAGGCCACCAATGAGACCAAAGATGCCGCTGTGTCGCCACCAGGTCGTCCTGCTGTGATGTACGTTAGTATGGGTTATTTTCGTAATAAAATTTAATGCATGTGCACGAAAGTCTGCACGAAACAGCTCTTGTTATCACGGTTGGAATGTTTGAAGGTTTAAGTAGCCAATCAAATGAAACCAACTCTTTTCAACCGTGGCCTCTAAAAAGTACCGGTTGATGAATACATGTGTTATATTACTACGTAGTAATAGCAAACTCTTTGGAACTCGACATGTAAGCTGCCAACGTGTGCGTATCCTGTGTAACCGCGTCTAGCAGCTTCCACTACACGAGGTAGTAGCAGTCGTTGTGTTTTTCGTAAGCAGTGCCACGCGCTGCTTGGCATGTAGGTGTAAAAACATTTTTGTCGTGTAGCTAGTGAGGAATTGAGCTCACCAAGCTCTTCGAAGTCTCAGCCCGGCGGAAGATATGTAAAAAACAATATTAGCTAAAGAAAATAGCTCAATACGAGGCAGATCACGCGCCACTTCGCTTTAGGTGTCAGGGTTCATTCTAAGGCGTTGCGGTTAGTTGTGCAAAAATCCGCGGACATCGGAATCTCACATTAGCAAAACGGACTTGAATCGGCAGGAGCTTTAAACAGTTCCAGGCGACGCTTTTTAATTGTCATGTTGTTCTGCTCGGTCAGCTGTCTGGTCTTAAGCGTGTCTTCTTCCGACTCAAACGTGGACATCAATGCTTCTGACACGAAGCTCACATTGCAAGCCGCCACAAGGTGTTCATAAGCGTCGCTCATGTCAGTGGAACCGTACTCAACCCACGCTTGTTCTTCAGCCGTAATAGTAACTTCCTTGTGTTGAGGCGCAAGAGTGAAGACTTTTTTCTCCAATCTAGGACCTCCAACGCCGATACAACTAGCAAATAATATGGCAGCGTCAGCAACCTTGTGATGCAGGGTCAAAGAGGCCCCGATGTTATCACGCGCCAGGGTGAGATCCTGTTCTGCGAATGTCAGTTGAGCCTTCAATTTCTAACAGTAGATTGTTCTTGTTCTAAGAGTGCCTGGGCCGTCCTTTGTACCTGCCGAAGTGAGGCTGCATCTGCGCAGCGCTGCTGCTGGAGAAGGGCTTTAGCAGCGAGGCGCTCCCGCCTGATAGCGGCCTGAGTAGCTTGATGCTGCTCCTGCTCGAGTGTCCGAACAAATTCGCGGTAGCTTTCAAGTTGGCCCTGGACGTCTGCGAGGGCATGTCTTGCAGCCTGGGTTTGCTTCCTTGCCAGGTCAAGTTGCGCTTGGGTGGCTCTGCTTACAGAACGCTCGGCCTCCAGTTGCTCGCACAGTTCAGCCAGCATGCGCGGCTTCCGCTTGCTCGAGGCGAGACTGTACAGTTGGCTCGACCTTCTTGAGCTGAAGTACTATAGCCAGCGTTGCCGATTCATTATCGACCATTCTCCGGGTTTTGGATCTACGACGTGGAAGTTTGCTTTTTGTTTCAAAAAATGTATCCACCACGTATTTAATATTAAAATAAATTCTGCAATTGCCCTTTCTTTAAACGAATCGCATTGCATCTATTAGGACGAGGCAACTTTCTTTCGCAGCGATGGTGGCAGACAACCTTTAGAGCATCTGTACCGGTAGTGCAATGGATTGTTTAGTGGACATCCATTGCATTTTGCCAGCTTCACCGGCGTATCCATAGTAATTAAGTAACTCTAAAGTAACGTGATTGCGTATGCTTTTTCCAATATCACTACTGTGATATTTCACTACAGAATACTATAAAGTAACGTGTACTAAAGTAACGTGATTGCGTATGCTTTTTCCAATATCACTACTGTAAAATATCATATACTGTAAAATATCACAATATCACTACTGTAAAATATCATATACTGTAAAATATCACAGTAGTGATATTGGAAAAAGCATACGCAATCACGTTACGTTACTTTATAGTATTCTGTAGTGAAAACGACCCCGTTTTCCACTAGCTCTTCAGTCGCTAGTGAACAATAGTGAACTGAAGTTTCCCCCCTAGTCACCAGCCACGACAGCGCCAGTCATGCCGAAAGCAAAAGGGTAGGAGCGAGAACAAGAAATTTACCTATGCCAGGCGCAGGTGAACGTCACATAGGACCAAGCCGTTGGTACAGACCAGTCGATGGCCACCTTTTGGGAGTGCGTTCACGCTACCTTCGAGGAGCTCGAAGGGGGGGCTACTGCGCGTAACACCAACGCACTTCAGACCCACTGGTCAAGCTTGATTCTGAGGTGACGCAGGGCGCGTCACTGGACTGCCATCCAAGTGTCCGCTTCGTAGAGTAGGTGCCGTTATGGCAGATTATACTTAGGGAGCACTAGTGGCAATCAATAGAGGGACGTAAACACAGTAAGTGCCGGGCAAAAGGCCACGACAGGGCGGCAGTACTGGTGTGGGGCTTGCTCTTCTCTTGGGTTCGCTGAACCGCAAATTGAGTTGTGAGAAGAGAAAGCAAGCCTCACCACGCAAGCCAGTACGCCGCACCGCAAGTTCTATTTTATAGATAAAGCAAAATAAAGCATACATATCGCAAGTCGTCAGTGTCGTCGTGTGCAGCACGATGACACGGTCACTCTTGACCAGCAATCGCAGATCGCATAGTAGACTTGGTATGTCCGCACGCGTCCGCACGTGGCACGTCGGACAAGTACGCAGCCGCAAGCTGCACGTCACCAGGCGTAGGATAGGTCTCTGGATGGGCTGCCAATGTCGGATGTCAGGCACTGGCAGACTGCACGTTGTACTGCTGGGCTTGGCATCTTGCACTGGGGCTTAGCATTTCACACTCCAACTTGATCTCGGCAATCGAGCGCCTCGTTGACGCGATCACAAGCAAGACTTCACAGGTTGAAGTTACAGCCCCATCACTCGAATTCGTAGTCCAACAGCACAGCAGTCCATACAGCAAACAGCACTCCGCAACAAGTCACCACCGTCCGTCTTCCATCACAGTAGCCATCGCAGTCGTAGTCCTCGTCCTTTAGCAGCGTAGAAATAGCGTACACGATGTCGTGGTGGCACCACGCGAGGCAGGCGCAACCTGCTCGGTCTTCTTCAACACACCGCACATACTTGCTCGCACTGCCGGTGTCGTCTGCGCTCATCGCATCCGTCTTAGTCCGTCGTAATTGGTCGAGTCCTTTGCAATAGTTCTAGTTCGTTCTGGTCGCAGCAGTAGCACCTGTAGGTGGAGGTGCAACCTCCGTAGTCACCGCAGCAATAGCAATTGTAGTGGGAGACGCAGTCTCCGCATCATCAGCACCAATAGCAACTGTAGTTGAAGCCGCAGGCTCCGTAGTCGTCGTAGCACTGGTCGATGAGACCACTGGCAACACCTTCATCGCTTTTCGAAAGCGAGTGAGCTTAACCACAGCAAGTGGCTTAGTCATGATGTCCGCGATCATCTGCTTGGTCCCAATGTGCTCCGTTGTGAGCGACTTCAGCTTCACATTCCGTCGTATCATGTGGTACTTGTTGTCAATGTGCTTGGTCTTGGAGTGCTTGCCTGGTTTGTTGGACAACGAGACTGCTCCCTCATTGTCACCCAGCAACAATGGAACCGGGTGTTCCCAGGCCAGCTCCTCACACAGACCAGCAAGCCATAGCACGTCCTTGGTGGCTTCAGCCATTGCAACATACTCAGCTTCACACGTGCTCAACGCATTGATCTCTTGCTTCCTCGGCGCGTAAGAAATCACGTTGTCGTCAAGCGTGTTCACATAGCCGCTGGTACTCCGTCTGTCTGCCGAATCATTCGCATAATCAGCGTCTGAGTACCAGCGCACGTTGGCAGTAGTTCCGTCAGGTACATCCATAACCAGTCCGTAGTCCCACGTAGCCTTCAGATACCGAAGAACCCTCTTTGCTTGCGCGTAGTGTGTATGGTCGTAGGATGCTAGGAACTTGCCAAGATGTCTCGTGGCATGAGCAATGTCAGGCCTCGAAGCGTTCACGAGGTACTGCAGTGCACCCACCAGCTCACGGTACGGCGAGTAGTCCTTGGTCGCAGGCACCACAGCCTTCGACGGTGCCGTAGCCTCGAGCGTTGCACATCCGTTGCAGCCCGACATGTGGAAGCGTTTCAGTACTTCCAGCACGTACTGTTTCTGACAGTAGACAATCTGTCGACTTGGTCTGTCGATCAGGATCTCGACACCAAGTAAGTACTTGACAGTACCCATAGTCGTCAACTCGAAGGTTTCTTGCAGCGCAGTTGCAATCTTAGCGCACAGGTCTCGGGGTCCCATTAGCAGTAGGTCATCCACATACACAGTCGACAGCAGTTTGACTTCGCCATCCTCCTTCAACGCATACAACCCATAGTCTGAGTCCGTACGCTCAAAGCCCAACGTGACCAACTTAGCATGTAAAGTCCGGTTCCAAACGTTAGGCGCCTGCTTCTATCTATAGATACTCTTCAAGAGCTCGCACACAACACTCGGGCCATCAATTTGGAACCCAGGTGGTTGCTCCGTGAAAATCAGTTCGTCGAGATCTCCATACAGGAATGCAGTCTTCACATCATACTGTAGAATCTCCCATCCTCGCTGCACAGCAAAGTAGATGGCCGCACGAATAGTTTCAAAGCGTATCACAGGTGCATAGGTTTCGCCATAGTTGATCCCGAATTGTTGTTTAAATCCGTGGATGACGAGACGAGCCTAGAACCGCTTGACACGGCCACACTCATCTCTCTTCACTACAAACACCCATCGACACGTGATCACCTTCACTCCTTTTGCCTTCTTGCGCGGTACGAGACGCCAGGTCTTGTGCTTCTTCAGCGATGCTAATTCTGCTAGCATCGCAGTCCACCACTGGGGCCAAAACTTGCTCTTTCGTGCCTGCTTGTAGGTCGTAGGAATGTCCACCTCCATGCCGTGTGCCATCACTTGACCCACCACGTAGTCACTTAGTCTTACGTTTGCCTTCTGCGTTCTCCTTGGTCGCTTCAGGCATGGCTCTACGGGAGGCTTCTGGATCGCAAATCCAGTATCTTCCTTCACGGGTTTCTTGCGCGCCTTGCGCTTGCGTGTCTTCGTCGCATTCTCTGGTGACGGTCCCTTCTCAGGTGCAACCTGAGGCTCAGCGGACTTCTGCATGTCCAGCTGATCGACGCCTGACGAGTTGTCCTTCTCCGGACTCCTACTGGACGTCTACTCTCCGTCCACAGCCCTCTCAACTTCTTGAAGTTCCTCCGCCTCGCTCATGGGCACAGGGCCGCTGTTCTCTGCAGCGTAGGTGTCAATACTCGTCTTGATCCTCACTACTGGTGGCTTCTCTGGCAACACGTGCAACATGTCCAGGTACTTGTTCTCCAGTAGGTGTTTCACATATGTTCCATCCACTGTGAACTCCTCATGGAAACGCCAGTTCTCACGTTGTGCAGTCGTCACTTGACAGGTAAGAAGATCCAGAAATTTGTAGCCCTTGGTAGAGTCGCTATAACCGAGTAATAGACGCATACGTGCCCTTGGTTCAAGCTTCTCTCTTCTCTGTCGCGACTCAGGTGGCACTCGTACATGAGCGGTGCATCCCCACGTACGCAATGTACTCAAGGGTGGCTTCTGTCCGTACAGCTTCTCGTACGACGAAGTCAGGCCCAGCATCTTGGTCGGTAGCATGTTCAGGGTAGTCACCATGTGCAACAGGGCCTCACCCCAAAGCATGTTCGGCAAATGCGTTGCCTTCAGCAGAGCTCGTACGCGAGGCAACACGATGCCATTGGCTCGTTCCGCAATCTCATTCTCTTGTGGAGAGTAAGCATTCGTAAACTGCTGCACGATGCCAGTGCAGTGCAGTAATCATACAACTCGTTGCTTGCGAACTCGCCACCTTGGTCCGATCGAAGGTGTAGCACTTTCTGGTCCTTGTGATGCACTTCGAGCTCTCATAGCAACTTGAGAATGAACTACGTAGCTTGACTCTTCTTCTCGAGTAGATAGACCCACTTGTATCTCGTAGCAACATCCACAATGAACATGAACATGGTCGCCTTGCTTGGTGTCTCCACGTTCATCGTACAAATGTTCATCGCTAAGATTTCAAGTGGTCTGGTTGAGCGAACAGGAAGACGCTTGTGGCTCATGGACTTGGCTTTGCTCACAACACACGCAATGCATTCGTAGGTGTTCAAGTCTTTCGTGTTGAACTTAACTCCCAAATCCATCTTGTCTGCCATAGTCTGGAGCAAAGCCATGTGCAGGTGCCCAAAGCGCTGGTGCAACAGCTCCATAGTCTTCTTGTCCTCAACTGCAGCCTTGGCCATCGCCATGACCATCACACCGATTGGCTTCACACTGCGCAGCCGGTAGATGTTGTCACGCATTTCAAACTTCAGAATGGTGCTTGGTTTGGTCATCCAAGCTGTCTTCTGATCAAAGGCGCACATCAACTTGTAGTTGCCTGTAGTTTGTAGGTAGCCCATGCTTATCAGGTTGACCTTCGCGTTCGACGTGTACACCACATCGTCCAAGAGACGGTCTTCCAGCTCACCAGTCGCATGAATGACAACACGCAGAAGAACAGAGCCACACACTGTCGTGTGCTCCATAGTACCATTAGCGAAGTCAAGCCGACTAGTCTTGTCTTCTCGCAGTGTCGTAAACAGTGACAGATCGCCACAGACGTTAGCTTGCGATCCCGAATCTAAGATCCACACAGTAAAGTTTCCCTCTTCAGGTTGCATGCCTTCATCACGTTCAACTGCATTCACCGACAATGTCTGACCTTGGTTTGCATATCCTTGTCCTTGACTTAACTCAACACTATGAGCAGGCTCAGTACTTCCTTGGTCAATCGCAGTATTCTCACCACTTGTGTGAGTCTCAGTACTCCTGGCTACTCCAACACCTTGGCCAGGCACAGTACTCTGGGTCGGTCCACGTCCACGATGTTCGTCATCTCGCTGAGGTCCGTAGTGACTCGGCTGGTTCCGACGTGGCGACCGGCTGCGTCCTCCACGTCTGCTTTGCACTGGTCCATCACGTCTTGGTTGCCCGCGAGCTGGCGATCTTCCTCGACCGGAAGTACCACGCAGTGGCGATCGTCCTCTCGTAGGTGACCAACATGGTCCTGTACAGTTCCTTGGCGGTGAAAGTCCACGCGGTGGTGACCAACGTGGCCCAGCACGTCCTCGAGGCGGCGAACACCCACGAGGTGGCGACCACGGAGGTCCTATACGTCCACGAGGCGGTGAGCGTCCAGGTCAGGTGAACGCCCGCGGTACTGCTGTCCAGAAGCTGCTCTTGGTGGCGAATACCCGCGAAACTGAGGCCCAGAGGACCCTCTCGTTGGTGAACGCCCACGCCAATACAGCTCTGGTTCTCTTAGTGGCGAACGCCCACGTGGCGGCGACCTGCAGGGTCCAGCCTGCTTACGCAACAATAGACTCCAGTCGTCTCGAGCAAAAGGAGATGTGTAGCCATCCCATAGGGTCCAGGTTGGCCACCATACGCTTCTCCAGGTCTCTGTCGTTCACCTCCGTACAATCCTCCGTTATACGGTCTGTCTTCAGGTCCTTGACGTTCTCGTGGCTCAGCGTAGCGGCCTTGGTAGTTATCCCCCAGCACAGGAGGACCCACTCGTGATCCACCTTGGTTGTGCCCTGGCTCAAACATAGACCCCTGTGATCCGCTCGAAAGTCCTTGACCCAAACAGTAGAACAGTTTGTCCCAAGAAGGAGGTGGTCCTTAGACATTTCCACCCTCCCACTGGCGCTGCACAGCACCCACGACTGGAGCTTGCCAACCATACGGCACTCCGATGTCATGTTGAACATACTGCGTAGGTTGCAAAAAGTGTACAGGTTGTACACCTTGATGACCTTGCACAGCTTGAGCAGACTGCAAACTCTGGCTCGGTTGCAGCTGTAACTGCTGTGGTGTCATCGGGACACTCATATTCTCCACCGTTCTCACCACTCGTCCTTGGTTCTCATCCATCTCATCCTCATCGCTCGCAGGTGACGTCGGAGAGTATATAGGCGAGCATCTTGAACAGTTCGCACTAGTCGCACCTGAACTTCGGTGTGACGAACGCAGCGACAAGTTCTCGAAGAGGCGACGCAGTTCACCAGTAGTTGGTGCCGTACGCAGACGACGCACCGTGTTGACCAGCGACACTGCTTGCTTCTTGGCCTTCTTCTTCTTCAGACGCTGGACCAGCTCAGGCTTCAGCTCCATGCCAGTGTTCGTAGTACACTCGGCATACCAGTGTCCATGCTGGTCACAATTCGCACAGGTGTAGCGTTGCTTCTTCTCCACATTTCTTGTCATTGCGTTGTCTTGGTCGCTTGCCTGACAGTCCTTGTCCTTGTCGTGCATGCTGACCAACACTGTTCGCCTGGTTCGCACTGGACTGCGTCGATCTTGGCGCAGCCAAAGACATCTGCCGCTGCAACTGGTTGCTCGAGTGTTCTGCAGAACGCAGGCGCTGCAACGCCTCAGCAAGTGTTATGGTCCGACGATCATGCTTGCTGATCCACAATGAGTGCTCACGTGCCAGATCAGGAAACACGAGCAGCGTGTTCGAGATCAACAGACTCGCATGCTCCCACTCTTCGAACTCGCCCTTCGCCAGGCGCACCATAGCATCAATGTCCTGCACGTACGTCGTCACGGCCTCCTTAGGCTGCAACTGACGGTTCATCAGTTCACACACCATAAGTATACCGGGTTCACACCGTCGCCCGCCTCAAAATGTTCCGTAATGCGCTGCAAAAGCAGTGACGGCGCCTCCATCTGGTCTCGGATGGAGTCGATCTTGAACGTCGTACGCAAGTCCACGGACAACGACAGTGCCAAGGCCGAGAAAGCCTTCATCTGCCTCGCCTTGTACCATTCCGCATACTTAGGCCTCTTGTAGCCCTCCACGGAGTCGAACCTCTCCGCACCGTACGTGATCTCGCCCAGCAGGCGGCTCTCGAAGTGCAACGACACCTCGCTGAACCAGGCCTGGTAGTCTTCCTTCTTCGACAGGCTGGGCAGCTTGATGTCCGACGTGTTCCGCAGGGACTTCGTGTGCTCAGCGAGCTCCTTGTCGTCGCAGCGACCACCGGGGTTTTGGTTGTCCATCATACTCGGAAGGCTACTCGGGGCTTCGCTGTGGCCTGCGCTAGAGCCGCCGCCGTCAATCGGGTTGCTTGGTGGCGGTGGTGGCTGATTTCTAACTGGAAAGTTCTGAGCACGCAATCCTTCCAGCAGATTTTCGACCAATGAGCGGCCACCTTGAATTCCGGATAGTGACCGGATAAGATGCTCGGCTTCTTGGTGTGACAGCACATCATCATCAGGACCAGTCGCCAAATTCGTCTCATTAACAGCCAATCGGCGCACTCCTCGGCTTCCATTCGCCGAAACTCCGCAGGGGCTCGTGTCTTCCACACCAGGTACGTCCGTTGTCGATCCTTGCACCCTATTTGGGCTCATAACCTGAGGCGACGCAGAGCGCGTCACTGGACTGCCATCCAAGTGTCCGCTTCGTAGAGTAGGTGCCATTATGGCAGATTATACTTAGGGAGCACTAGTGGCAATCAATAGAGGGACGTAAACACAGTAAGTGCCGGGCAAAAGGCCACGACAGGGCGGCAGTACTGGTGTGGGGCTTGCTCTTCTCTTGGGTTCGCTGAACCGCAAATTGAGTTGTGAGAAGAGAAAGCAAGCCTCACCACGCAAGCCAGTACGCCGCACCGCAAGTTCTATTTTATAGATAAAGCAAAATAAAGCATACATATCGCAAGTCGTCAGTGTCGTCGTGTGCAGCACGATGACACGGTCACTCTTGACCAGCAATCGCAGATCGCATAGTAGACTTGGTATGTCCGCACGCGTCCGCTCGTGGTACGTCGGACAGGTACGCAGCCGCAAGCTGCACGTCGCCAGGCGTAGGATAGGTCTCAGGATGGGCTGCCAGTGTCGGATGCCAGGCACTGGCAGACTGCACGTTGTACTGCTGGGCTTGGCATCTTGCACTGGGGCTTAGCATCTCACAGATTCGACCTCACGTCACTTTATATGCATCGTTCCATGCTGTTGTACGTATTAGTGGTAGCTGAATAGGTCACTACCACTACAACCAGTGCGATGTTTTTTAGTGCGATGTCTTTTGGTAGTGCAGACGTAGTGCATCAATCTTGCGTTTTTATGTTCCAGAATTGTCGTTCACTACGCTATAAACAACGAATCCATTGCACTACCGGTACAGGTACAGATGCTCTAATAGAATTGCGTTTCTGTCATTTAGCCTTACATTTGTGGAGCACTTTACTTTTACAGTTTTATATTCCTAAAAATAATAAATTATGGGCTTAAACCCATAATGTATTTTAAAGCGAGAGTAACTTCTTGAAATGATGCTCTTAAACCAGAAAGAAGATGCGAAAAAAAATGCGTTTATGAAGCTCTTCAGCAGCTTTGAACTTCGACTCCAATTCGTATTCCCTCGCACTCCGGTATCTGCGGTGGCGCGAGCACTCAACTTCATCCCTATGCGCCGCTTCCATCGAATCCTTCCTCGTGCTGCTTCACAGCGCCCCCGCGCTGCAGCGCCGATCCTTCAGCGTAGCTGGATGCAGCAAGGTGCGCTTCAACCCGACTGCTCCAGAGTGTGTCAATAACATTGACACTTATTGTTGCGGTATCTCAGGACGCTGCAAGGCCAATGGCAAGCAGTGGCGTCAATTGTCCAGCGTCACGGACACGCATGACGAGCACGCGTCCATTACGCAAGACGTGAGTTGTGCTGTGGTGTTGATATCCTAGAAGACTGACGAGGTATACGTAAGCAGCTTCTCGGAGTAGACGTGCAGCATCGCGAGTTTATCACGCTGCGTTGGCAAGACGGAAAGAGGAGCAAGTTTCACCTGCTGCATCTGCGGACGTGGTGCCCGTGCTCGGAGTGTGGCCACTCGACAGGACAGCGCGTTATCAACTGCTCTGAGATTAACCAGGACGAGCTGGATATTGAGAAATTATTTGGTACGTAAGCGTTATTTGTGTGGTGATGAGGTTGAGTTATTTTGCTCACGGGTTTTCTATTTTGCTATTTTGCTGTTCAGTCAAGGGCGACACCCTGAACATCGTTTGGAACGACCATCACGAGTCCAGCTTCTCGTGCAAGTGGCTGCTTGAAAACAGCTATTCGGACTGGGCGCTGGACCACTTTGCTCATGATATGGCGACTACCCCATTGGCGCTTGACGCTCCTGTACCCTCGACGGAGTATGAACGTATAATGGACACTAGTGATGATGAAGGTCTGTATGAGGCGCTTCGCCAGGTCGTGGATTACGGCTTCACCGTCATTCGCAACACGCCATCGGTGCCAGGCGCTGTTAAAACGCTCGCAGAACGCATTGCGCCCATATCGCACTCGTACGTCTCCATGCCCACGTCTTAAAACTAACACAGTGCTGACTTAATTCTCATGCGGCAATTGCTTATCCAGCTTCCAATACGGTGATGTCTTCGACGTGGTGGCGGAGCCGACGCCTGTAAGTGGTTACGGTGCACAGACTGCTTTGTTTTTAGTATTACTAAGCTTGACTGTCGTGTATCCCCTCGCTAGGTCAACATCGCGTACACTACTGTTTACTTGAAGAGCCACGTGGACCTTGCATACTATGAATCTCCTCCCGGATTCCAGTTTCTGCACGCTCTGCGCTTCGACGAGTCTGTCAAAGGTGGTGAGTCAACGTTCGTAGATATCTTTGCTGTTGCAGACGAGTTCCGTCGCCTTCACCCAGAGCACTTTGCTACGTTTTGTCGAGTGCCTGCGACCTTCAAGAAACACCATCTCACCCGTGAAAACGCAACGATCATGGAGTACCAGCGCCCTCATATCCAGCTTAACCATCGTGATGAGGTGGTTGCTGTGCACTGGAGTCCTCCATTCGAGGGTCCTCTGAGAGTTCCATTTGACGACGTCATGCCGTACTATGACGCCTACCGTATCTTCCACGGACTCGTCGAAGGTGGGAAGCACCGCTACGAGTTCAGACTCGAGCAAGGCGACACTGTGATCTTCAACCAGCGCAGACTTCTGCATGGAAGGAAGCAGTTTACGCCTTGTTCGGATGGCGTGCGCCACCTGCAAGGAACATACATCAACATTGACGACGCGCTCTGCCGCTACAACGTGCTGCGTACGCGCTTCGGCGCTGATGACCCCACCGCCAAGAACCGTCGTGTTGCCAACGGCAACTTCTCCTGAATTTTAGCATAACGCAGCAAATAAATGAAGTTGAAGTTGGTCTCAGATCTGATGCAGCCTCTGTATCTGAGCAAACCTGATCCACTTAATTTGTGTAAAGATTACGTAAAATGAAGCACTTTGCGAGCGCAACATGACGCCAACGCTGCTGCGTCTTTTGTGCCTATGCGCTGGCCTGGGAGCGTATCTGTGCTCCAGTGGTCTGCTGCGTCTCAACGAGGTATTCTTCCATAGTTCGACAGCTTCATCGTCTGACTTGAACACTCTGTTAGACGACCAACAGAAGCTCGATGCTGCTTACGACCGCCTTGTCGTCGTGTTGATCGACGCACTACGAGCTGACATGGTGCTGGGTAGCGCTGCAATGCACGGCGATGATAACAAGCAGCAGTCGGAGGGAGAACTGAATGAACACATGCCATTCACCAGTAGCCTCGTAACGTCTGGCAGAGCTCTGGGATATGTCGCGCATGCCAGTGTTCCGACAGTGACGATGCCTCGCCTCAAGGCGCTCGTAACCGGCAAAGCTCCGGCATTTATCGACATTCTCAAGAATTTTAATTCAGCAGCTCTGGATGAGGATGCTAATTTGGTGTCGTTATTGTCGGCAAGTGGCAAGCGCATCGTTTTTTATGGCGACGACACGTGGCTCAAGTTGTTCCCAGAGACGTTCGAGCGGTCTGACGGCACGTCGGGGTTCTATACGAGAGATACCGTGGAGGTGGATAATAATGTTACAAGGCATTTGAATGAAGAACTAGACCCAACAATGCAGAACGAGAAGAGTGGCGATTGGGACGTGCTGGTGCTGCATTATCTAGGATTGGACCATGTGGGTCATCTACGTGGACCAAGATCGCGTTTAATGAAGGATAAATTGCAAGAGATGGATGGTGTGATGAAGCTGGTGGTGGATTCGGTACGAGAACAAGATGCACAGAGAAAGAAGAAGGATGGATCAGCACGGCCGTCGCTGATTTTGATGTGCAGTGACCATGGAATGTCGGAGGTTGGCAACCACGGCGGTGCTACGTTGGAGGAATCCTCGGCATTGTTAATGTTTTTGCGTGGCGACGGCGAGCCGATGCACTCCTCAGGAGGTATTTCCTACAAGCAGAAGCGCAGTCAAGTGGACCTGGTGCCTACGATTTCTGCGCTTTTCGGTATCCCCATTCCGCTGTATAGCACAGGATTGCTGTTGGATGATGTCGTCCGAGCTTCTTCGTCTACTGCTGTCGCTCACCGCGGGGCTTACTATATGCGTGCACTCTATCGCAACTTCCAGCAACTCTATGCTCTTGCCAAGATTAAGTTCCATGCCTCGGTGTTAACGAGTTTCGACCGGAAATTTGAAGTGCCGTTGAGTAAGCTACGCGGCAACCTTGAAGGAGATGAGGTTGTGGATCAGAAAACTGCAGAGACAGTTCTTAAAGCCTGTGAAACTCTGCAAGCTAAGGTCGCACAGAGCGATGGGTCAGAGTACGATTCGACGGCGATTTTCTCCGGCTTAGCACTTCTGCTTTTCAGCGGTATTGCTGCGCTGTTCGTGCTTGGTAGAACTATAAAGATGGAGACGAAGTCGCAGCTAAAGAACAGCCACCTGGTTGTTGTTCTTGGTGTCGGCAGCATTTTGCAGATTGCGAGCTTATCGTCCAGCTCTTCGATCGAAAATGAGCACGCGAAAGCATTCTTCATGACGACTTCTTTGCTCGTTGCTATCGGAGCTGTAATGTTGAGGCGGAACAAGTCGAGTGAATCGCTTTACTCTCTTGGAATGGTTGGATTGTTGCTGGTGATTACTCGAATGATGCGAGCACGCAACCAAATTATCAACTTCTGGCGCCTTAATGGACTCGAAGTCGATGCTAACTTACCTGGAAACGAGTTTGCTACAGACGATTCCGTGTCGATATTGTCAACGGCTCCAGTGCTGCCTTTTAGCATTCTACCTTTGGGTGTCTGGGTAACTTTGATATGCGGGATTGTGCTGCGAAAAGCTGCACAGCACTTAAAAAGAGCGCTGCAAAAGGGAGCTATGTTCGATGTCTCTGTTGGAGTCGGTAGTGGATTACTGTTTGTAGTCGGCATGTTGGCATGCCACCGAGTCAAGGAACTTTCAGACCAAACCATAGTTGAGGAAGATGGAGCGAAAGCGTGGACATCATTGGATGCTGATTCAAGTGCAAGGGTGGTGTATGCAAGCGTCGTTTTAATCGCGATGCTGACGGTACTGGCTGGACGAAGACTGCGCCGTTCGCTGGTGGAATTGATCGTGTGGCTTTTGGTTGGACTGCTGCAACGAGGAAGTAACTATCCGACGCTCGGTCTCCTTTGTTTACAGATGGAATCAGTAGCAAATTTACTCGACTGCGACCAAGCCACTTTATTTCGCTGCAATGGTGTCGTTGTGGCAGGGATCGCGTTGTGGTTATCACAAGCAGCTTTCTTCGCACTGGGCAACTCACACTTGGTGACCACAATAGACATTAGCCAGTCCTACCACGGCTTATCGTCTTATTCGCAAAGTCTGGTTGGTGCGTTGACTTTTGTCAGTGTGTTCTCCGGTCCGCTCGTGTGTTTCGTGAATCTTTTTCAATGGTTAGATACCACATCTGTCACAACATTGACAAGCGTGGCTGAACCGTCGACACCAAGTTTTTCAAACGCGAGACGGACTGCATGTCTTACGATCTTCACCTACCAGACACTTCGGTTCGCCGTTTACACGTACGTGGTCTATGGGTTTGTTCATCATTCTTGGCACTAACCTCAGTTCTGTGTTGGCGTTTGGGATATTAGTGTTGTCGTGTACTTCATGCGCTTTCACTTGTTCATCTGGAGTGTCTTCGCCCCTAAGGTAAAGATTGGTTCAGCATTCCAGATTATTGTGCTCTGTTCTAACTGGAATTATCCGTGACCATTGCAGATGTTGTACGAGTTTGCATACCATGCAGTCACGCTCGTACTGGTAGTGTTGCTTCAGTAACCAAACGAACAATGGGCATTAGAGTTGGTTTGGCCGATTGGTTGAGTTTTGTAAATCTAGGTCGGACTGTTACGCACATCCAGACACGCTCGCTTTTCGACCAGCAAAAGTTTGGATGTAATTACAGCTCCACACCAATGAGTAAATAAACTAGAAACTTTGAAAAACCAAGAAAAAATGAGAAATATTCAACTACTTTAGCACCTCGTTTGCATCCAGCAGCTTCTTCCCAACAGGACACCAACGTTTTTGACGCCCTCTTTCCTCCAAAAATATAGAAATAGGCAAAACGCGACTTGATGCTGAAAAGCAACGAGACTCCAAGGCGTCTCCCCCGCCGATAAAATGACAGGGTCAACCTGTATGCTGCACTTAAGCGCTCAGGTCCTCCTTCTTGGCAATGATCTGCTCCGTGCCGCAAGCCTTCAGGACCGTCACCACCAGCTGCTTGCCCTCGTCGAAGTCCGCGCGGATCTCGTCAGCGAAAGTCTCGGGAAAGGTGGGCAGCTTGATGTCCTCACGGGTGTCACCAGAGTCGTCCATGAGCGAGCAGAAATCGTCGTCCGTGATGTCCAGAAGCGTGTACTCAGCACGCGACACGAAAGGCACCGACGTGGTGTGCGTCGAGGGCACAATGTCCTCGTACTTCTTGTTGGTGAAGATGTCGAGAGCCGTGAAGTTGCACTTAGCGTGACCGTGCTTGCCCGTCTTGGAGGTCGACACGTTGACGACCTTGCACGGGTGGCCCTTGATCATGATGAAGCCGCCCTTGCGGATCTGGCCAGCTTCGCTGGGGTACGTCTCGGAAGCACCGGCGTCGGTCGAGTGGAACTCGAAATCATGCTCCTCTTCAGCCATTGTAGGTAGTGGGGAAAGAACCTAAAATGTCAAATGCGTCGTTAGCGGATTTGTTGATATCGTGCAGCGGGTCCTAGAGATATGCACCAGCATGCATTGCACAGGAAACCTGCGCAATTAAGCTCATGGATATCGCTGCAACTGCACCAACAGGATCCACTGCAAAGAGCGTTGAGAAGGCTCTCGTACCTTGGGAAGGGGGGAAACTTAACTGGGGATCCAAAACTGAGTGCGCTTGCTGGCCAATTATCCGCCCACCTTTCATTGGTCCGGCCGCACACATTTCTAAGCGCGCTTAGGTTTTGTGGCAAAGCGCGCTTGTAAGCTTGAAATAGACGCAACCTATTGGCTCAAAATGCATGTTGCATGGTGGGAAGCTGCGACTGGGCACGGTAGAGCGTCGAGCAACAAGAGCGCAGCAGGTGGTGCTGTGGATTGAGCATGTTTTTTTGTTGCTCCTGGAAAAGCTGCCTTAGCTATTGCTGAGATCAACTGTTCCGGTGAATACCGGTGCTACTCATTTTTGGCAGCAGCCTGTCGGTGGCGCGATGACAATGGTTGGTGACGCAGTGTGTAGGTACAGTCGTCAGCGGATCAGATACTTTCCCCTCTTTATTGAAGAGGCTTCAATAGAGAAAGAAACAGCATCAACGCATTATTATGGCGGAACCCCACACGAAGACAGCGGGCGTGGCCCAGTACATCCGCCACCAGGACGACGTACCAGCCAATGCCATCGCGCCCACGGATGCCGTGGTCGCGGAGTTCAAGCAGCTCAAGATGCGGCGCAAATATCGCTATGTTTTGTTCCGCATCGAGGCGGACAAGGTGGTCGTCGACGCCACTGCGCCGCCGTCAGCTACGTTCGCGGACTTCAGCGCTGCTTTGCCCGACTCGGACTGCCGCTACGCCGTGTACGATCACGAATTCCTGACTGCCGACGGCCGCAAGTCCAGCAAGCTCTTTTTCGTCACGTGGATCCCGCAAAACTCGCACCCGGGCTTTAAGATGGCCTACACCCACGCTAAGAGCGCGATTCAGAGCGTGTGCGAGGGGTGCTTTGAGGTCAGCGCCGTCCTAAAGAAGGAGGTTGCCCAGGGTATGAACATCACGGACGGAAACGCCTCGGACTCGGACAGCGAGTTCGAGGACGATTAACCAGGACACAGCAGAAAGATACTGCGTTCTGGGCGAGTTTAAATGCATTCCTAAAGTCTATTCGGACGCGACGTAATGCTCCCGTGTTGTCTATCAATTAAAACTGTCCAGAAAACTTGCAAGCATAACCAGATTACTTGGATGACGTGGCCTTGAGGTGTTGACGCTGCTTGTTACGCATCGCCAGCATTTGCTTCTTGAGCGCCCGCTCTGCCTCAAGATTCATGCGTTTGCGCTCCTTCTCGCGATTTTCCTGCGCTTCGTGCTCGGCGCGTTTGCGCTTTTCGTTGCGTGCCTTCTCCACAGCGCGTGTGTGCTTGATATACACGAAGCGCGTGTATTCGTGAGTGAGCATACGCAGCACTGCGACGCCGGGTCCACTACGGTGGAGAAGCATATCATGCGCGCTTTCTAGCTTGCTCAGTGCATACGAATCGTAAGGTCGAACCAGACGCATCGCTTCGTCAAAGAGCGCTTGCATAGCGGGAGTCACCAGTGATGCATCCTTGGCCTTCGACGATCGCGTGCTGGAGGTGGGTGTAAGTGCCTTCTCTGCTCCCGTCTCAACCTTGACCACACCGTTGCTCTCAGGCATTGCCGTTAATGCATCTGGAACTGTCGGTGTTGATTTGGTCTCAGCATCGTTATTTGAGGTGGCACTATTCAAGGCAGTAGGTGCAGTAGTGGCTGCACTGTTGGCTACGGAACCTGTTGATGCCATAGGAGTCTTGGACGCTGGGACACCAGTTTGACGAATAATCTGAGCTACGCAAGCCAGCCATCTTGTTGTGCGCTGAACGTTGATTCGGTCCATCTTTGGGGGGCCCAGCGCTTGTTGAGCTGCTGCGTGTTGTCCTGTCAAGTTGCTGTTGGTCTTCCCATCCGACGGTCTTGGCGGTTTGCGAGATGACGCGTTCGATCCTGTGCCGTACGAGTAGCCATTATATCCCCTGGCACCGACCGGGTTAATGTAGCAGCCACTCTGCACAAACTTGCTCTCCTTCTTCTCGAAATCCAAGCACTTTGCCTCTTTCCGGGATGCGATCAGCCCACGTGCATCCACTGGAGCACGACACACGCCGCAAATAATATCGTCCGTCATGCTAGGAAGTCCCTTAGGCAGCGTAATATCCTTCCGTACGCCGTTCTGGACAATGGAAATTGCGTTCCGTTTTTTTTTGGCTCCGTTATTCCCCGCCACTGGTAAGCATCTTTCACGTTCACGAACATTTGATCGATGTTTCGTGCATCTCCAGTGCTGAACGTGCAGAGTTCCAGATTTATCTTCAGATCCAGTGCAATAGAACAGATGCTGTCGCTCGTGGAACGGGTCCAGACACACGTCACAAGTGTACTGTTGGCTGAATGGACCAGGGTACTTCGCCAAGTACCTCGGTGGATTAAATGCTCTCTCGAGACGTCGGAACAGCTTCTTGTCATTCGCAAAGTCTTGTGGGGTCGTCGGTGGTAGAGCGTACACCTTTTCGAGCTGCGGTACGTGACTCAAGAAGAACTGGAGCACCTGCAGATGCTTCACATTGTAGTCTGGTGGTACACTCTTGCTGGCACGCAAACCTTTATTGCAGTATCCAACCATCAACGCTGCCAGGTCGCGCATTATCGCAGCAGCACTGGTGTACTCGGGCAAGTGCTTGGCCACTGTACCAAATCTGCGCATATCGTCACGACCAACAAGTAATCGAATGGGGCGAGTGATTAACTTGGCTAATAGATCGCCAATATCCTCGGTGCAGTCACGATGACGCTCGCAGTAGGCGTGGAATTGCAGGATATGGCCGGTCCGAAGTTCCACGTGACCTTTACCTTCGTGTGCGCACATAGCGTGGAAAAAATGCGCGCAGTTTACTCGGCGACACTGGATGCGAACTCCAGCACTCGAGTGACAAAAACAGCATTCACCGGGAGTGACAGGATCTCGCAGCATCACCTCATTAGCACCAGGAACCGCCTCCTCGGGCTCTTCAGTAGAGGGCTTCTCCTTTTCCTCTGTATCTTCGGTAGCTTCTGCATCAGTGTCCTTCTCTGCTTCTTTTGCCGCTTCCTCCTTCGCAAGCTGCTTCTTTGAAACCTTTTCAACAGGTTTGATCTTGCTCTCCTTCACAATGTGCGCAGCCAATCGACGCGGATCCCAATTGATGCACAGTACGTGCCCAAATTCCTCTGCTTCTGCTTCTTTTTGCTCCTCAAACGTCTTGCATTGACGCCAAAATTTATTATCTTCACTGTTTTCCACCACCTTCATAGCTTTGTCGCCGCCTGCTTTCCCACAGTACACGCATTTGACCACCCGTCGCTCCGCTCCTTGTCGACAGCAGTCACACTTCCAGCCCGAATTATCCGTCTCCCTGGCTCCCTGCTTGGCTGCACTGCTTCTCCCTTCCTCCACCGTCTCCTCTGGAAGTGGTAACGCATCAGCGAAGCATTTCTCGTGAACCGCGAGCTTGCACCTGACACAAACGAGCAGTTTGTCTTTGCGTGTGGCACTTTTAACGAGATCGCACTCTGAGCACCTCGGACTTTGGTCTGTGCTCTGTTCCCGCTCCATTTTTGAGCCCTCTGATCCGTCCGACGCGACATTAGGCAAAGTGTCCTGCGCGCGAACTGTCGCGTCTTGATGTCGCCCTGATTTCTCGGAATCCAAGTCCTCCATGACGATATCAGCAGCATTGTTTAAAGTATCAACGTCCTGCACACCTTCCTCGGTATTGGGCAGTGCCACAGACTTCCCTGGGGTGGAGCAGGGCGCGCCTGTACCCTCCGTCTCCTTGGGCATCGTGGACAGCCGTTCGGAACAATTAGAGACTACTTCGAAGAATAAAATAATTCGGACAATATATTGCAATATACAACCCATTTAGGAAAATTTATTGCAATAATTTAAAAAAAGTACTTTCTTTCGATAAATACCTTTCGCTTCTTAGAGCACTGCCACCGGTTGGGGCAAAGTTAGACAAAAATCTATATTTCCCCCCAGAATACAACTTTGCCTCTGAGAAAACATGGAGTATATTTTCCTACGGTAAGTCCTCAGGACCCCGTCCTGGGGTCAAATATGCCGACTGGATCCCTCGCGGTGTATGACAATGATAAAAGGTAACCAATCAGAGATTCGCATAGTAGTATCACATTGAACGCATGGTACTTGTACAAGTAAGCGATCCTAGAGCTGCCACACCTACTAGTACACGCATATCTGCTCAGTCATCGTCGCCAATCTTCCCCCGTTCTTCCATTCATCGACGAATCTGTAGTTTCCTAGATAACCTAGAAAAACCTTGGCTAGGCTCGCTGTGATCACTTAGGTTTGACTCGAAAGGGTGCGAAATCTGGCTGAAGCAAATTTATGCTTCTAGATTGTCACGCGCCAATCGAGGTGATTTTCACTATTCTTTTACTCTACCGGTGGCAGTGCTCTTATCCAGTAGGATATCTATCCTAGCTGAAGTCTCTGTAGGGGAGGATCTTAGGTGCGATAAGAGTCCAGGAGAATAGGAGAATCGTGACCCATTGCGCGATAATTTTTACCCACATGGATACGGCGTTGAAGGTACTAGTGTTTGAGTATTGAGCACAAAAGACGCGTTAGGACCGGAAACGTTGTGGAATGGGAGAAAATGAATGCTCGCCTACCCGTCCTCAGAGTCCCAGTCTGTAAGTACCATCGCCATGTACAGCCCTGCAAGGCACATCATGCTGTAGAATTGCCATGGCTCATGGATGAGTTCTCGATTTAGTTGGGAAGGCTCCACCGTGGTTACGGCTGGAGCGATGTCTGAATCTTCGCCAATGTGGTGTGAAGGTATAACGACGACACCAGTAAATTCGCTGCGGTGACCATTGTTGCTGGTAGCTGTGTGAGCGGTGGAGCTGTCTCCGTGGGGAGGCTCGCGCGCCTGTCGAACAAGCAACTTTGCGGCTGCACTAGACGTGCGCCAGCTTGTCCAGGTCATGGTAAAGGCTGCGATCACGGCATTGGCAATCATGCTGTTCGCATTTGCAGCCTCCTCGTCTTCAGGACGAGGTGGAGGATGATCACGATGCTCGCAAGTTTTATCAGGGTTGCTGACCAGTGCTTGCCAACACATGTGAACTAGATATGCCGAGATAGCGCAAGGTGGTAATAAACCGACTTCCAACCACGATGTGACTGTGAATCCATCAGATATCATTAAGACTTTTGAAAACTGCGCATTAAGTCACCGGGAGATTCTTACCGCAGACGATGACAAGAAGACTGGCAACCACTATCGTAATGGTCGTGAATGCAAGGCCCAACGAGCAATCGCCGAAACGCATGTACTGAGAAAGAAACGTAAGGGAGGAAATGCTATCAATTCATGCCTGAATGACGTACCAGATAGGCAATGCCAGCTCCTACGGCAACAAGCGAACCAGCACACACTCCTAAAAATGCTGTTTTCCTGAGAGTGAATACTAGCATTAGACCTTGCAATCAAAGCGATATTCAACTCCCGTACCACAAGCACACATTTCCAGCGCACGATCCCTTGTCTAAGTCATTCTCAGCGGCCTTTTCGGCGTTTTCGATTGCGTTTAGTAGTGTATCTCGCACTTGATCTACGTAAGAAGGGTAAGTATTGTTTTGTAGAGCTAGCCAATTGAATCAATCTTACATGAAACAGTGACGATGGAGAAAATCTGGAATAGGATGAAAAATCCTGACGCAACTCGCGTGAAAGGCACATACCCGTCCAAAAAGGCTAGCAACAGTATCAGCATGAGTACGATTGATGAACTGCTTGACAATCAGTAGCTTCGAAAGTCAATACACGCACTGCTTGGAATGTAGAATGAGCCGACAAGTAGTGCAACTAACACCGGAATTTCGACCCCAACCAGGATTTTCATTGATCGTCGACGTGGCTGTCCCCACCCAAATCGACTAAATAGTGCTTTCATGAGAAAGAACATAAAGATGCTGAAGCTGGCTCGGAAGATCATTTGATTGCCCTGGCAGAATTCGCTATCTGTCGCGTCACAGTCGGAAAAGGTGCCGAAGGAGGACAGCAGGTCTGAAATTATGTGCACAAGATCGTTCATTAGTGCGCTACGCATTACGTTATGTGCCTTGGAGATAAATATCTGCCCACCACGCCCGATTGTCTTGAACATCGTTGCGAAGATGGCGTTGCAGAAGAACATCGTGATGTAGATGCCACGCAGCCAATTGATCTCTATCTTGAACATCGCTGACATCCTGTTCGCCATTGCGTCCGTCGAGTAGCTCCGCGGGTGCAACCTCGGTGGAATAAACGGTCTCAATGCTTTGCTTCCCAAAGAAAACAATCGGTGGCAAGCAAATAGCTATATTTGCCTCCGCTGCGGCCTTTCACTATAATATCTGACAGGTATAATCATGTGGTACACATCAACTTTCGCAGTTTAGAGCTGAACTTTGTGTGGTTCCAGCGCTAATCCGCCACACAACCCCACAAGTCGCACAGCCCGACCAACACTTCTCCCACACTCTGGCACCGAATCGGTGCTTTCGTAGCAGGTAGAACACAGCCCCACGCTGCGCACGAACATGACACTCGTGCATATACTAACCTGTTGCTATTGCCGCTGGTAGGGTCACTGATGTCAACCAAGAGAGGACGTTCTCCGTCCTTAACGGACGATGTCCCCCCTGCCAAGCGCGGGAACAACGAGACCGGAGATCAACCGACCCAACTCCATGTGAACGCTCCAGGAGACACCGTATCTCTAGCTACAGCAGTCCACGCTGTCTCCATAGCTACAGAGAGTGCTGTACCAATTGCAGAGCCAGCAGAAGCTCAAGGAGCCACTCAAAACGAGATCAACACCGTCCAGACGGACATGTTGAATACAGCAATGCAAGCTCAACAACATAATGGCAATGTGTCCATCGCCGCACCATCAGTGGGGCTTATGGTGGTCGCTCCAGAGTTCGAGGTGGTTCATGACTCGTGGGAAGCATTCGAAGAAGCGCTTAAAGCTTACGGGAAGATGACATTCCAGCTCTATGTCATTCGTTCCACCACGTCTGTAAAGCGCCGCAATCTCAAGATTGCAGAGAGTGCAGGAAGAGGAGACTCTGGCAATTTGGCAGCCTTAAGAAGAGCGGGTATGGACATGGGAGTGTCGGAGGTCGACACGGACAACGTAGTGGAGAGAACGCTGATCCCGGAACAGTATCAATGGTACTCCAAGTCGCTCAAGTGTACACACGGATGGAAAGATCGTCATCGTGGAACTGGGAAGCGTGGATCAGGAGTAGTGCGGTCAACTAGCTGCCCTGCTAAAATGTGTGTGACTCTGCAGCATCGAGGATCTGGTCCTGAAGACTGGAAAGTGGTTGTGACCAAACACGTGCGTACCCATAACCATCAATTGTCTAAGGAGCTGTACTTGTACTACACCGAGAACCGACGTATCTACGATCCAGAGTTGCTAGCTTTCGGTGGAGACAATTCTGGAGCTGCAAAGCCCTCCGACCTGACCAGTACCCATTTGTCATCGTTGATCGACCAGGCATATCAGCGCTCTGGGCTCTATCGCATGCTTACATCCGATGATCAGAGCCAGCAGGCTTCATCCATGGCTTTCATTGTGTCAGACCCTTCGTCTGCTGTGGTCAGTGGGAACTCCGTCGACAACGCTGCCACCAAGCAGTTTGTAGCTCTCTCCGACGCAAACAATGGCAACTTTGTGATCCGGCCACGCAGCAATACAGCGCCGTTGGCTCCGATGCCCCCTCTGGGAGCGATGATATTGACGCCAGGAACGATTCCTTCTCGAGCGATGGATGGCGGTGGCTTTTGTGTGCCTCGAGTATCGACAAAAGTACACGCGTCTTGGGATGCTTTCCACGACTACATCGCGCAGTACGCGTTTGATACGGCGCAAGTATTCCGTACTCGATCGACTGTATCAATCGCTGCCAGGAACGCGAAAATCGTAGCGTCGATCGCAGCGAAAACAGGAGGTGAAGATCACGACGTGGCAAGTTACGCGAGCTACGCTGCGGCTACACCAACTTCACGTCTGGTCCCAGAGGAGTTCAAATGGTTCTCCAAGCTGCTTATCTGCACATACGGCTGGAAGCGCAGAGCGAGGGGTAAATCTCCTCGACTTGAGCACGACGATGGACATTGTCCAGCAATGTTGTTGGCTCGGATGGAGCGCAATGTCGACGGAAATTGGCAAGTCGTGATCAATCGACAAGTGCCAGAGCATAACCATAAGTTGGGCGGACATGAGGAGACTGGAGCAAGCAACCATGAGATCATTGAGGCTCATACTGATACTCTGACACCTGCTCAATCGTTTGAATCAACTCCAATGCAGAGCCCAAGCGTAGACTGCTCTTCATTGATGGAAACTCAGACGATAACTTCGGAACCAAGCGTCGAAGAACCACAAATTCCTTCGTCAAGCCAGCGAGAGATCGTTGTGCGAGTTCCCAAGCTCCAGTCGATGTTCAAGTCGTGGGATGACTTCCACGCGAGTCTCAAGGCTTACTCTGATGCCACATATCAACTTTATCGCACGCGAACGACCAGCTCAGCCAAGGGGAGGAACAAGAAGATCACGCAGATGAAACGAAGAGGTGAAGAAGACGAGAACGAAGTTGAGAACAACGACAATGATAGTGATGTGGATACGTCTTTGAGTGGAGTCAATGGAGCTCGTAAGATCCCCGAATCTTGGAGGTGGTACTCGAAGACGCTTACGTGCACACATGGCTGGAAGGAGCGACATCGGGGCACTGGAAAGCGCAATGCCCATGGTGTGCGCTCAACTGCTTGTCCTGTCAAGATCTGTGCGACTGTGCAGTACATGAATCCTTCTCCAAGACTGGAGAACGGCACTCTTTCGATTGAAAACGATGACGCGGCATCGGAGACTTATTGGCGCGTTGTGGTGACGAAGCATATCGTGGATCACAACCACAATTTGTCGCGGGAATTGTACCAGCATTACTGTGAAAACCGTCGCATTTACGACCCTGAACTCCTCGCTATTAACACGTCGAATAGCAACGCTGTGGTTACCCGTAAGGCTGGACCGGGCACGAATGTTCAAGAAGCGACGACTGATGCTTCGAGGCTGATACAACATGATGCAAGTAAAATGCTTCCTCAACCGCCCGTGCTCCCAACGCAGCTTGAGGTGGGACTGGCTGAAGCTGTGAATCAAGCTCAGCTCTTCGGGTCGACTAGTAATCACCCAGTCAACACTGGTGCAAGTGGAGTGGCAGCTTTGCCGCAAACGTCCACCTCGGGTACTGGCGTTCAGCAGCCTGTTCCTTCGGTCGTGTTGCTCCCGTATAATACCACGGCTTCTTACTTACCAAGTCAAGCACAAGCTCAGCCACAACAATTGCAGCAACAGCAGCAACACAATCAGGCAGTATTTACGGGTGCTACGACTGGAGCTCAACCGCAAACATCTGAAGGTGTCGCTACGTTGGCAGCTGCCGCAACGCCAGGTTTAACCCCAGGTAATCTCGTGTTACTCAACAATGTCGGGATGTCCATGAGCGGCTATCCTCCTCCCGGTTCGAACGTGATTTCTGTGGCGTGTCGAGTCCACGGATCTTCTGGAGGAACAACGTCGAACGGTAACAGCTCGGGCTCTAACTCGGTTAATACCGCGTCAAATCAGTGCACTTGCTTCCGCATCGCAGGAGGTGGCAACTACGTCACGATCGTCCCTGCTAGCGAGCCATTAGCCTCCGCCGAGACGAGTTTCGACGTTGATGATGAAGCGATGCTGTACGCAGAAGAGATGGAGGGAGCGTGGCAGCCTTCATCGAATGTGGAGATCGAAAAGGTCACGACTGAAAGCGGAGAATTCATCTGGCGTGTGCCTCGAATCGTACGGCGGTATCCGACCTGGGCAGTATTTCACAAGTATCTGGACGCGTACTCGGCTGCAACTTTCCAGCTTTACCGAGTGCGTACGACGTACTCGGTGCGTTCACGCAATACTCGACTCCGTCAATTAGCTGCAAGTCGAGGACTGATTGTGCGTGAAGGTGGGAACGACGCGGAGACGGAGCAGGACGGCGCCAATGGGATGTCTCGAGCTCATCTAGTACCAGAGCAATACGAATGGTACTCTAAAACTTTCCTATGTACACATGGCTGGAAACGCCGCAGTCGTGGCAGCGGCCAACGTGTGAGCCACAACGTTCGAGCCACCGAATGCCCCGCCAAGGTGTGCGCTACGCTGCAGCGTACTGACGGTTCGAACAACTGGAGTGTCGTAGTCACGAAGCACTTGGCCGAGCACAACCATGAACTGTCGGAAGCGCTTTACCAACAGTACTCAGAGGTGCGGCGTGTACGCGACCCTGAGGTGCTCGCACAGGCAGAGCAACTGTGGCGAGGCGGGGCTACACGGCGTCGAGTGTTCGAGTTCCTTAAGGAAAGATCGCCGAACCAGATCATTCTCATGAAGGACGTGCACAACCTGGTGCAGCGATGGCAGACTCAAGAGCGTCGTCAACAGGGCGATAACGGAGACCAGGAGCAAGCGCAGGAAGAACAATCGGGACAGAACTTGCCAGTTGCAGCTCATGATGAAGAGAACTCGTCTTGGCTGTAAATCAAACTCCGTTTTAATTAATATTTGACAATAATCGATGGAAACTGCTGTGAACAGACGCTTTATTTTGCAGGAATCATGCAATTAGCCACTTATCGTTTGGCTGGAGATGTCGTATTTCCAAGGTGGCGACTTTGTGGAGCTTTTGAGTGCGCAGGGCAAAGCTCCTGCTGCTGCGTGGAAACTGCAGGGCAAAATCTCCAAGACATTCGATAAGGGTATTAAGGGTAACGCATTCTCGCTTGATGGCAACGCCGAAACCAAGATGCAGTTGCCAAAAACCACGTCTTCTTCGCTGGGTTTGGCTCAAAGATTCGTCATCTTGCAGCTTCTGGTGCCTTTCACACGGTCCTTTTCCGTTGAAATCTGCTTCTCGGACTTCCAGAAAGTGCGTCGGCGCTTTGTAGTGGCGTCGGCTTTTCGAGAAACAGCTCGAACGGCGTTGCATGTGCAGCTTCCGCTTCATGTGCCTAGAGACCAGTGGATGAACCTCGTGTTCGATCTCCACGCTTTGTCGGAGCTGCATTTCCCAGACTCTGGTTATCGCTCGATGGAGTCGATCTGTATCAGTGGCAGTTGTCGGCTTAAGAGGATTTTTACCATGAAAGACGCTCCTACCCCATCACAAGGCTCGCAGGTTGTCAAGCACGCGGATACTCGGGATATCCCGCGGCAGTTCGTGTTCTCCGCGACCCAACGAGGAGCTAGTGGAGCAACGCCCATTCCGACGCAGTATTTTGCGATGGAGGCTTCAAATGTCGGCAGTATTTGCGGTGTGGCCGCTACTGCTAGGAGCGGAACAACAACAGTGCATCGCACGCAAACAGCGCCGATTAAACCAGCTAAAGGAGGGCGAGCTGTGCGCCCCACGACAGGAGCGGATACGGCGACTCCGTCAGATACTGATGTCAACTCGATTCGTCCGAGCCATCAGCGTTTGCGTACACCAGCGAGGGTGGACACTGCAGGCAGCAAACTGCGGCGGCCACAGTCAAAGCTCGGCAAGGTGATCGTCGCGCAGCCGCATTTGAAGGGCAACAAACATTCGTCTTTAGAACTTCGCGTAGCAACCAGCTCTGATGAACGTGCCATACTGAAAGAGCTTTGTTTTGAAGCACCCGATAGCGTGTCTCCTGTTCAAATGAAAAATTCGTTTGAGGTGAAGAAAGAGAAAGCCATGTATACAGCGTCTCCGATACAAAAAGAGATGAGAATTGGGCCTCTTGATCGCGATATTAGTCCTCCAAGTAGTATGCAAACCAGTGTGAAGGAAACATCACAAGCAAGAGACTTGCAATCAGGTGAAATAAGCTTGCGCGAATCCATCTTGGGAGAAATACAGCAAAAGATTACGAGCTTGGAAGTGGATGATGAACGAGCAGATCGCCGCGACCGAGAGCTGTTTTTACGTCACACGTCATTGTATAGTGGTGAATGGCATCTTCAACGACTCAGAGACGAAGATTTAAACGGCGACGATGCAGTTTTGCTGTCAGATGACGATGATGACAACCTCCAACTGAGTACATCGTGGAGACGAGAATTGAACGAGCCGATCGCTAATACTTCAGATTCGCCCCCAGATCGGACGCATCACCGCAGCCATGATGATGAAGTGAAAACAATATTGCCACGTTACAACACAAATGAGGAATCAATCTTCTCGTTTTCGTCCTTAGTGGAGTCGAATAAACCACCTGTCCGAAAAAATACCTCCAGACTGTTCGACTTCGATTCACTATTGCAAGACGTGAAAACATTGGCGTCGTTGGCTGACAAAGATCAAGATAATAAAGAAATGACGCAGCTTGAAAAGCGAATCGAATGCGCACTAGACGATGATGAAGATGACCTGGAACTCACAAAGCTGCTAGCAGCTAAACGGTTATCGAGAAATCTTGCACCGCAATCGTCAACAGGTAATCAAAAGGCTGATAGCAATCTGTTATCAACTACAACTGATGAAAAAGAGTTTGAGGAGAAGAGTGTCGTTGGCGAGGTGCGAGACGTGAAATCATCTCGTGATACAGGAAGCAACGCAACAAAAGACAGAGACGACTGGGTGATGATTGAGAAGGATCCGATGGAGGCGAAGAGCGATTCGTTGATCGCTGCAACTCGAGTGGAGGACCAGAAAGAAGAAGAAGATGACTCCGATCTTGATCTCGGTGGAGATATGACTGGGCTTTCGATCGACTTGTAAGTTGTGGTGGTTTATCTATCATATTTTCTGTGCATTATGTATTTGACGTCCTCTATTGGCGCTCTTATGTATGGCAGAACAAGCGAACTCAGTGCCAGCGGTGAGCATGACCACGAACGAGATGATACTTACGAGCCCCCAGCAAGCTTACATACAGATGAAGCTAAACCCAAGAGCGACAACGACAACAGCAACTCAAAGGACGATGCCCATGACGATGATTCGAGCTTCGATTTCGGTAGCCTTGATCAATACCTGCTATGTTTTCTCTTGATTCTAACTACGCGTTTAAATGATTCCAGAGGATCTTGTAGAAGCCGCTGAGTCAACCAATGTCCGTGATGAAGACGAGGGAAAACACGCAGATAACTCATCTTTTCAGCCGATACGATTGTCAAGCAATAATGGCTCGATTCTAGAAAGCAAGCAACCGATTCATGAAAAGCGACGTGGACCCCCATTGCCACCACGAAGAATGAAGCCCACAGCATCACCACTGATTAAATCTCCTCAACGTTCACAAGACAGGCTCTCACACCGGGGATCCCAAGAACGACCTGTAAAGTCGTCGCGTCCAATCGATCTTTCGTCTTCCTTCTCTTCTCGTCGGCTGCAGAGTCTGCTGGAGTCTACGGATTGGACAGCGGAGCTCAATGCACAAGCGACCGGTTTGAGTGGTCCACCATCCAGCCGGTCGAGTTCAAAGCCTAGTATACGACAATCAACGCAGAAGCCACCGCAGACCCCGTCGAGTTCATCCATTGAGCTAGTGTATGACCCAATTTTGCGTTGCTACTACGATCCCGTCTCCAACAAATACTACGCATTAGCGGAGTAGATTCTAAGTTAATAAAAAAATCTGCCAAGGATTTAGTAACCTCTATCTGATCATCCGTCATCTGTACCAAGCAGCATATGGGTAACACTACGGCGTGAACGCGGCGATACTTGCTCCTCTGGAATTGTATTCTGTGTTATAGTGTCGCGTTGCCGCCGTACCCCAAGGTCTCGAATTACGTCCTTGATCATGTGTGGTTTAAAGTCATCAGAAAGCGAAGCCCAGAACTCTCGATTCGCGAGTAAAGTGCGGTACGCCACGGCGTTTACATTGACCAGAATTTGTGCCCAGACGCTGAAGAGCGGCGACACGATGAAGTCTGCAAAGCCGACTTGCATTTTTTTAATCACGATCGTGTCGCGGTCCATGAAGGGCGATACTGGGAGTCCAAGCTGCTTCTCCATATCTCCCTGTACGAAGAACTCTTCCACCACACGATCGGTCCAGCGCAACATTGTTTCGCGCTCTTTAGCTGGATTAGATACGTCACAAGTGTGGAGGATCATCTTGAGCAGCAGCTTCTTGTCACCTACATTCTTCACCAACACAGCACCTTCGTCTAAAGCAGCTGATAAAATGTTGGTCTTGAATAGAGCGACGTCTTCGAAATGCTTAGCCATGTCCGTTGCTAGAACCATCTGAATAATCATGTCACGCGCGTATTTGAAGTCGTCTGGTGTTAAGTGGCCCAATACATTGAGATCCGAGTTCTTCATCACCATGAAAGACTGAGCCACATGATAGTTTTCCAGCACTGCGTGGTCGTTATACCGCAGTGCAATCTCGGACGCTGTTGAGATGTGGAAGCCATTGTTAAAGCCATCGTGCATGAAGTCGTGTACCCCTGCAGCGATCAGAGATATAGCACGATCAAGAGGACGTAAATATGGCTGCAGTTCTGGCTGGGTAAGGAAATAATGCACACTTTGCATCACATCGGCAGCGTGAATGGCATTGTGGTACGGATTCGTGGCGATATATCCGCGTTGAATCTCTAATAAGAAGTTCACGAGCAAGTTGCTCTCAATATTTAATGCTTGACAAGGAGCGTCACGGAGAAGATAATGACCGATGTAGCTCAATGCGTTCCCACCAGACACAATGTGTACCCGGAAGACGTCAAAGTTCCAAGAGCTTACCCCTAGAAGCAGATTCTGCAACTCGAAATCTGACGCAGAGTCCATAACTGGAAGAAGGTATCGCATAGTATCTCCACGATTTGAATGAGACAGCGAGCGTTCATGATGGTGTCGGTGAGGTGACGTGAGCTTAGACTCCCGACCATCTGAGCTGACACTAACACCGTCATTTACGCCATCCCCTTCAGAGCACGAGCTACCAACAGAAGAGCGTCGACGTTTGCGGTTTGGACTGTTTTCATCGTCATCCTCGGTTGCATCGGGCAATACTTTGCTCATGTCGTTGCCTCGCAGCATCTCGCCGCGTAACCAGTTCTGCGTATCATCATCGACTCCTTCCACTGCCAACAATTCCTCATTGGCGTCGTACAGTCTGTTGTTCTTGATAGCATCGATAGCGAAGTCCAGCCCGTCTCTCAATGATGGACGGATGGCTGGATGGAACCTCAGTTCGTTTAAGATCCTCAATACGTGCTCCACGGGCGACGTGATGGCTCCTTTGTTTAAATGTATGAGGTTCATGGACTTGGATCTCTGTTTCACTCTCTCAAACACCACAAGCACTCGTAGTACGCGCAAAATCACGCGTAATCTCAGAATCTTCACCACGACTGAGGACGTGGTCCCCATTGCGGCTACAACGCCCAGTACGAAGCTGATGATGATAACTAGAGCATCAAAAAGTGCCCATATATCTTTCAAGTAGTGCAATCCGTAGGCGAATACTTTGAGTAAGATCTCTAAGAGTAAAATGGAGCCAACTGTGATGTCCGTCACGTCGATCGCCAGCTTGTACGACGACAACGTGTCGTCTGCCATAGTGAGCTGTACAGTCACGAAGACGCCGTAGACCAGCACGATCATGACGAAGAACAGCTCGACGCTCAGTTGCCGCATGAACTCGCCTACAGCTAGACGGAAGCGATGCATTGTACGCTGTGGAGCTCCGCTCTGTCTCCGCGTGGTGAGGTCATTGCCGCCAGCGCCTCGTCGCTTGCGTGTGTGTCCTTCTGAACCAGAATTTGCATGGGTGGCGCTATCTGCGGGCGCAACGGCGCGCGACCGGCGCTCGCTGTATGGAGAGCGGCGCAGGAAACGCGAGAAGGTTTGGCGCTTCGGTCTGCAGGCGCTGGACGGCGGATGAGACGGGACCGACGGCGGAGGCACGGACGGTGACGACTCGCCCGACATGGAGGCCGCACTCGAGTGTTAGTTGAAGGTCTCAACTTGAGACGAACACCAGTGGCTCCGACGGAATGCGATGCGGTGCACGAGGTTGAAGGCGTTGCGGAAGTTGCAAGTTGGTGTCTTGTTGGGGAGCTATTGATAGCGACGAAGGGCTATTAATAGCTGCGCACTAAGAGGCGCAAAAAGAACTTTTGCATCGAAAAGGTGCGGGGACTCGGATAACAAGACGAAGAGGAGGTTTCGAGTGCTTTTGCTTAAAGTTGACCAGCATGCAAGCGCACGCATGATAAGGCGCTTGGATCATCATGCTGGGAGTGTTGCATTGCCAATGTCATGACGGTGTCAAGATTCGTGGCGCTTGGCATGGAGCAGTCTCTGCGATGCTGCAGCCATCAGCTGGGGTGAAACCCTGACGATTGTGTTGACACCTTTGTGGATGACGCCATCCATGGCGGAAGTTCCGCCACGCGCGCAGCGCTGCCACGGAAGACACGTTGCTTCATTAAGGACACGCTTGGGCGCCACATGCCAGGTCTTCAGCCTAGTACGGTAGGCTGAAGACCGCGATCCTTTGGCAGTTGAGCGAGCGTTTCACCGGGAGCAAATCCGATTGAAAGGCAGCTCGTGCCCTTTTCTAGTAACATTCAATGCATGAAGCATTGCCAGCGGCAACCTGGGGCTGCAAGTGGATGCAAGCTTGGCTTCACCGCAAGGCACCAACGCCGATACCTTCCTGACGCGAAAGATATCTTTCGCATTGATGCGCCGCTCCGTCTCGTGGCGCCAAAGAGGAGTAAAGCACGGCCGGGGTAGCCATCCCCATCGTCCGCAGCAAGCTTCTGCAAGCACCACCTCAACCGGAAGAATGTGTCTTCTAGGCTTTTTGCTTTAGAGCCCTTCCTTCGGTCACCGTCGCAAGGATAAAGGTTTCATCCGCCGTAACTAGCGTGAATCTTGTCCAAAATGGTCTGCATTTTGTGACGCTTCCATATTTCTGTTGACCAAACCGCGGGGCCGGTCCCTTGTAGCACTTGGCTTTTGTATGCAACAACGGAGTAATAACCGCAAAGAAGAAAAAAGGACCCACTCATACAAATCGCGAGTCAGTCCTCACTCCCGCAACTTCAAAGCAAGCAGCATCAAGCGAAATCCCACGAGGTCTCGAGCTCTCCCGCCCTTCCTACGCCTTGGTCACCCGTTCGGGGTTCGCCACGCACATAGGAAGCCCCTGTCGCCATGCACCGCACGCGTCACTCGTCGCTGGACTATTTGGGCGGCGGCGCGTCCTCGCAGGAAGAATGGTCCGAGTTCTTGTCCACGAGCATGATGGCGCTGTCCACAGCCGACTCGGAGGCATCTCCAGCGTCACCGACGCGCCGTCACCAGCATCATCCAGGTGCCGATATACCAGTCGGTCGACGTCCGGCCAAACCGCGCGGTATGTCCATGAATGAAGCCATGTCACCCCTACCGACCGATGCCTGGCGTCCACTTGGGCGGCGCGTGGCGTCTCCGCCTTCTTCCAATTCTCCAAAGTCGCCGTCGCCACCTTCGTCAGCTGACAACCAGGTGGATCATTTTCGAGCTGTAGCCCCCCTAGTTACAGTCATGTCGACGTCCTCGGCGACGTTTGGGCGACTTGGAAGCAGCTCGTCGCTTCGAGAGACTGGAGACGCCAAGCTCAAGCACTCAGCCAGTTTCCGTGGTGTCGTGAGCTCCTGTCTATCGTCCTCAGGCTCTTCCATCTACGATTCGTCGTCGGATGATGAGCAGCAACAGGAAGGGAATTCTCCACTATCAAACCAATTGGACAGTTCTGTGCCGGGTCCGCCGCCTGTGGATCCGTCCTATGCGGAGTCGTGCCTTCCAGTTCTGTCTCAGCTGCCACGTCCACCAAGAAGCATCAGTGTGGATAGTGGCAGTGGAGCTCGTGCCAGCTCCTTGGTCCATGTAAAGTCCCCAGTGCTTGGCAACAGGAAGGACGCGCAGACGTGGCAACTGCAGGACGAAGAGTTTCTCATGACGTCGCCACGTTTCGGATCGTCGCTGGGGAACAGGGACACTGGACATGTTGATCTGTTCCGTGGGAACAGCGTGGGATCCCTGCTTTCCAAGTACGTTGCTCTTTTTTGCTGCTTAAAGTTGGTGGATCTAGTGCTGATGTGGGTTCTTTTTGGATATGGCTACAGTGAGGCGAGCAATCAGTTTGACGAGGACTACCAGGGTCACCCAAGGTAAAGAATTTTGGATCTTGGTGACGGGTTTATTTTATTTTAATGTTATTATTATTATTTTTTATTAGGTTGACTAAAGATTCGCGAGCTTCCTCGGTGGATTTCACTCTGGGTCGCTCGCATGAGGTGAACCCGCCACTACCTCCTGCGTCTGAGCCACTGCAACGACTGCGTGCCAGATCGTTCTCGTACTCGCCGGCATACGGTTCTTCGGGATATAATCCATTTAATGGCAACAAGCAGTACGGACCCCCTCCTCACATGCACCAGCCGGCGATGGGGCAAGAGTTTCCACAGACACTTCGCAGCTTCCACTCAGGAAGTGGCATGATGCCCGGGCAACCGCAGCCGCCGCCTACAGGTGTTCGCCCCCCGCGTGTCAGCATCCCGACGGATTCACCCATGCACCAATACCAGGTTCGTTAATTATTTATGTGTTGGGTGCGTGCAACTCACTAATGACCTTAAACATTGTAACATTTTGATGTAGTATGGACCTCCGATGCCGTATCGCCGGTACTCCGATGCTTTCGCAATGCCGCCGTATCCGGACTCGTACAATGGAGAGCAACAGGAGAACCAATCACGTCAGAGTAACACGGGTCGTGGGATGCGTTCATACAGTGTGGAGTACGGTAGTTACCCGTCGTCGCGTCAAGTACGTAGCCAGTCGATGGAGGGACCACAACTGTTCGCTTCGGCGCCCCCAATGGAATACCCTCCACCTCTAAATCGCAGTAATTCTGCTGGCGTCGGCTTCGATTGGTCACGTGGACGCATGGACCCAGCGCCACCGTTGCCTCCTGATGTTCGTCCTGGCACTGGCAACGGCGCTTCCCACTTCCCACCACCACCGCCTGAAGCCTACTATGATGTGGAGTTTAAACGAGGTCGACAGGAGATCTTTGCCGGTCGTGCATCCTACAAACCTGGTGAATACGTCAAGGTGTGTATGTTGTACTGAAGCTATGATGAAGATGTATGCTAACGTGAAGCGGTAGGTGGAGGCAGACCGTGGGGAAGACATTGGCAGGATTGTGCAACGCACCACGGATATTGCGAAGGTTGGACCGGAGTCTGGAAGCGCCGGAGAGGAATCTGTGGGACGCAGCAAGCGCCATGACCTTCCGACCAAGAAGATCATTTGTGTTGCAAGCCAACGTGAATGTGAGATGCTGAACGAGCAGGTAAGCAGAGCTGTTATGTTGTAAGTGGCTTATAATGTGATGCTAAAGGACTGTGTTGTGATTGCAGCGTAAAGAGGAACACGAGGTGTTTGAAGTGTGCAAGAGCAAAGTGCGTCAACGTCTTCTCCCTATGAATGTGATTGACGCGGAGTATCAGTTCGACCGTCACAAGCTGACTTTCTTCTTCGAAGCCGACCGGTACGTGTATAGTTGTGGTGTTGCTGGTGTGTTGTATGTAGCTTATGAGCGTTTTGTGTTGGTTCACAGCCGCATCGACTTCCGAGAGCTCGTGCGTGATCTCTTTGCTATCTACAAGACGCGCATTTGGCTGCAACAAGTTGTCCCATCCGGGAAAAAAGCGGGGAACGAGCCCGAAGCCAACTAACTGCCCTGAAGGCAGCATTACCTGACTGAGAGGTGAGCTATTATCTCTCACGCTTCGGCAACACACGTATTCATTCGCCCTGCGTGGGTGATCCGCCGCGGGATCGGAATGCGACGACCTCGAGATCATCATACATAGAACTACAAGAGAGTGGGATGTGGTCAATCTACAGCACAAGAAGCAAGGCCCCTCCAAAAGACTAAACCGAGAAACAGTGAACCAGCAGCGAGAAATGCAGGGAGAGGACATTTTAGATGGCGATTTAGACGGAATATGTTAGAACTGGTGACGTTCACGCGCAATAGAATGCTTTTGCTTCAGCCCGCGGTTAAATGATTCAGAACACGATGAAAAGCCAAAGTAACTGGACACATTTTCTGCTAGCTAGTCTTAAGATGTCATGGCGTCTGACCATTTCTGTTCCTCGCAAGTTCATTCATGGCAGGAGAAACCGTTGACTTTCCTTTCCATTGAATACAACGGACAAACGGCCTTTCACTTGTGGGTGGGGTGCCAGTCATTTTAAGAAAATCACGACTGATGAGGGACGAATTGCGGGAGGTTGATGAAGACCGTGGAGAGACGGTGAGTTATGGGAGTTCGACTTTAAGTGAAGCCACGGCGGGTCAAGGTCGCTATGTGGTGCCGTTCACCATGTCACGAGAGGAAGAAGCCGTTGGGATGGAATTGGCACGGTCTCACTTGGCACGGTTGATGGAAGAGTGTGCGGCGTCAAGTACTGACGAGTCGTGGGTGCGAGTCAAGTCCCGAAAGCCAACGGGAGTTCTTCTATGGGAGAAACGATCCATGAAAGCCAAGCGAGAGTCCCAGAAGAAGAAATGGGTGCCGATACCCGGTACATCTGTTCTTGGTCTAGAAGAAGATCATGGACCAGTAACGTACAGTGTTCGAAGCAGCACAACTGTGAGTGCACCGTTGGATACGGTGCTCAAGACTCTGGACGCTTCGGTGGCTACAACACATCGATCGTTCACCAGAATCATCTACGGTAACCTTGTTGCAGACACTTCTGTGCTTTACCATAGCTCGACGCCCAGTACCGATTTCCTGGTTGAAAAGGAGAACGACAGCTTTGAAACTCTTGCAGTTCGCTGGTTTGTGTGTCGATGCAACAAGCCCATGGTCTCCGACTGCGACTTTTGTCTTCAAGAGTACACGAAGCGATACTCAATTGACGAGTTACCGTTGAACGGCGAGCACTACAACAATAACAAGTGGGAAGATAATGATGCTTTGAGCAGTAGTAGCCAAGGCCTACGCCCGATAGGTGAAATGCCTGTAGCATACAAACTCTTCCGTTCGATGGAGACTCGCCACTGTCCAGAACTACTGGAGTCTCACCGCGTCGTGCGCTGTAAAGTTCCTCTGGGTGGATTCCTCTTGTATCCGACAGATAGTAGTGACAAGACGGACGTCGTCTTTTACATGAGCATCGCCCAGGACAACCCAAACAATCATAGTCGTAACCCAGCACTGAATAATCCAATGCTGACGCAGTGCAGTGATCGACAGTTCCGTGCATTTCAGAGCGTCGTGCGGCAAATGGCGCTGCAAATCGGCCGCTTGGACAACGCTGTGGATTCGTACAAAATGAGTCAGCACCTTGAGTCACTACGCACTTTGCAATGGGTACGCAACGCGGAGCGGAACGAGTGTGTCGTGTGTTTCAGAAGGTTCCACCAGCTCACTCGACGTCGCCATCACTGCCGGTTGTGCGGAGAAGTCATCTGTCGCGAGTGCTCGGGGCACAAGGACATCGATCTACTGACGTTCGGCCCAACAGCGCTGCGGATCTGCTCCAGTTGCAACCAAATTCACTCATCACGATCACAAGAAGCGAAAACTTCTTCACCACAGGCATCAGGGAAAACGCGAAGACGCCGAGGGACCTTAACAACAACCAAGGTCGATAAAGCCAAACCTCCAGCCTCTGATGCCCCTCGTCGACGGAGCAGTACGCTGGCTGGAGATAACTCCAAGAATGTTACGGACGAAATAAGAGCGCTCGAACTGCCAGAGCGAAGATTTGTGGAAGGAAGTCAACGGCGGAAAGGCTTGGAGCAGCCAGCTAGTTGTCCAAAACCCGCTGCATCTCCAGCTATCGATCGCCGATACTTTGCAAACAAATGGGGTGGAGCTCGAATGATGACAGGGACGAAGACGTCAGCCCCTAACACCCCAAAGGCGGCACCATCACCGATTGGGATTCATCGCTCATCTTCAGCGACATTCTCGCCTTCTCCGAACCAGTCGATGGTCTCAAAAGACCGTCTTAAATCCAAAGCTGCTGATCCTCAATTCTACGACCGTGAAGATGAAGACAAGTTTGAGAGCTACACTGCCACCAGTGACTCTGAAGATTACTCGCAGTCATCTCGAGCACGTCCAATCTACGCCGTGAAAAACGGCATTCTCCTGGACAATAACTTTGATAAGAGCAACCAGCAGGCTACAGCGCGCGTGGCACCTCTCATTACACAGCAGCAGGACAGGCCTCTAGTTTATCGCAGTTGTGAGTCGCTACAACTGTACGAAGACATCTTCCTCAAGCTCTGCGAGAACTCAGCTTCAGTGCGAAAGTCAAAGTACGTCGCGTTGACATTGTTCACTCAAGCTGATACGGACCAACAGAACGAGACCGAATCGGCCACCCACTACCTTAAGGTTAAAGGTAGGGCCGTTCTTATGAATACTGCGGCGAACATGCGTTGCTGTGATCCGGTGCTCCAACTGAACAAACCTATTATCACGCGGAATACGTTGGCACTGGATGGCGAGTCTCACCCGTCAGGATACGAGTTCCGTCAACTGCCGATCGTTATGGGCCCACAACAAGCGAGATTCTACGCGGGGGTGCCGCTCACAGACTCCAAAAAGCGCTACCGGTATGGCGCTATTGCTGTGTTTGATACTTCTATCAGTCGCGGTGAGGACGATGATCTACCCATGAAAAAGACATTACAAGCACTCCAGGTATGCGCACGCGAGACAGTGATGGCTGTGGATGAGAGGAGGAAAGAACTTGAGCTACGCACGTTCCTGCAAGCTCCATTGGTGCAACTACGGCAGTCCGAACCTACACTACACCTCAGTATGGAAATCTCGCAGTCAAGTCCCGACTGGCGTGACATTGAGAGTCTCGACGGGGACAGCGATGACGACAACGACGAGACGCGATGCCGTCTCGACCAGATCAGGAACGCTCGGATGAAGAGCGGCCCTGAATACCCCAACAGCGGCAGCCCCAGCGTCGGCAAGGCTCGTGTCGAGTACTACAGGGATAAGATGGAAGAGCTCGTGCGACAAGCTCAAGACACGCAGGCACAGCTGGTCGAGAATACGCTCGTCATGGAACGCCACGGAGTCCCTATTGTATAACAGCTTCTGTATCAATCACCACCTTATTATGACCAAAAACATACATGATCTGCGCATTATTTTCTCGTCTTTTGAGCTCTTCACAGCAGTCCACAAAACTGCAAATGGGCCATTACTTCTCGATGCCGCATTAACTAATTGGCTTGGAATAACTCGTACGTCTTGTTGCGAAAGGCCAGCACCTTGGAGTTCCAGCCCTCGCGCACGTACGTGTAGTACTCGTGCTCCCGACTTGGCAGTGGCTCGTATCGCTTCTCATTGCGCGTCTTCAGCTGCAGCGAAATAGATAGTAATATAAGAACTACTGGCATTACACAGAATATACTGCAGAACGTACGTGATCACCGTGGAAGCTCTCCTTGACCTGATTCACAGAGTACAGCACGACGCTTTCGCGCTCCAGCAGCTGGAATTTGACGGCGCCGTAGCGCAGACCACCAAGCGCCACTCCAGCCACAAATGCGCTCAACGACATCGCTCCTGTTCTACACCTTAGGCTCAGCGCGTGCCCCACAATAGTGACGTATTTATAAAAAAATTTCAGGAAGTATAATATCGGTATAGTATTAAAATTGCTAATAAACGTAGCCCTTGTCGGGTAAAATACCAAACGACGGCAGCGTGCGCTAACAAAAACGACAACACCATTTTGTGTGAGGACATCTTCAGCACAAGTTTTTAAAGCTCCGGCACACACTATTATTTTTATCCATTGTGCGGCTTTCTTGAACAACAGCCTCAACACATCAATCTCTGAAAGAGTCAGGCATCCGTCAACTTCTTCCTCATAAGTGAATCTGGCGAGTAGAACTGAGATGTCCGTCTTAGCGTTGGTCTGTGTGATTGTTGCATTACCGGAAAGTGGTTTCGTTGTGAAGATTGAGGACCGCCGGTGTGTGTGGAATTTGAAGGAGCCATCAAGGTGGCGAACCGGGAAGACTTGATGAATGTCAATGACAGGAGCGTGGAGCTCTACCTGGCGAAAACTAAAAGGAAGAAACCAGGGAAAGACAAATACGATGAACAGGCTGGCGAGGAGGAGAGCTATGCTTGGTTGTCAGACGACGGTGATTCAGCTCGGAAGCTAGATAAAGGACAAATCGACGATGACATTCGGGCGTTGGTCGATGGAGAGCAGATGAAGATCTCGAAGACTTTGCACTTCTGGCTGTTTGTCAAGAACAAGATGCCGCTGCCATCCAGTAATGAAATTCACGTATTGGTGCGGGTTCGGAAGCGCCCTGCCGCAGCTTTCGACATGGAACGAATCGGGGACACACCACTCGCGAAACGTGTTAGGATTGACGATAAGACTTATGAGAATGAGGTCGCTTTTAAGGCCCAGTTTCCAGGAATCACTTCTCGGTTCCAATAAGCACGATTGGGATGTATCGGAAACTGCTACATGTAGCGGCGTCCTCGTCGTCTTGTGAAGTCGCCTCGCGATGATAACTGTATGGACCTCGTCAGTTTGGAAAGACGACCATTGCAATTCGCATTCGTGATGTGCTTGCTGCAGACCCGTCGGTTCTAGTGATCTATCGCCCGTTAGTACCATCAGCAGTCGAAACAGAGGAGGCTTTTTGGCTTAATCTCAGCGCAACCATTGGTGAAGAAACGAGATCATCAACAGAGTTTGAAAAGCTGCTTTTTCGTAGGAAGAAGCGCGTGTGGCTTGCGATCGATGAAATGGACGTTATGTTCGAGAACGAAGACCTGACCAGCAGCTTAATGCACTGTCTGCGCGAGTGGCAATCCAATCAGTACTTTATGGGCTTTCTTGGAATCGGAAGTCATGACCTGCTGAATGTGCACCTGAAGCTCAAAGGAGGCAAGTTTACAAGCCCCTTTAACCTAGGTATGGCATTTCAGATCCAACGTTTTACCACCGATCAAATGTGTGGGGTTTTCAATCAGATCGTGGTAACGCATACGTTTCCAGATTCGGCACGCCAGGTTATCATAGGATATTCCGCTGGTGCCCCAGGTGTGTTTGGATCCTTAATTCGATACTCAATTGATTGCGACAGATGCGCCCTAGAAGGGCATGAATGGGAGCGTTGGTTCAAGATCGAATTTTTCTCTTCCTATATCACTAAGTACAATTGGACCTACAAACAAATACGGGAGGATTTAAAGACGATGAGCTCGCCGGATTGGGAGCTGCTCAGCTTGTTGCTGAAGGGTGATGCCTGTGGATCTAAGAGTGCCGAATTCGAATCCAGCTGTGGAAAATTGCTACGAATGGGGACTGTCACTGCTGGTGCTAGTGATCAAACGCTGTTGGAGTTTTCGTCGCCAGTGATGCGACGACTGTGCATGGAAGCTGTACCCACCCGAGAAATCCGCGAGGTTGCAAATGCTGCTGACCCGCTCGAGTTGTTCGTTACCTCTCTTCGGTTTATGGATCCTGCATCGATTCGACATGTGTACGTAAATAATATGCTTGCTCCCAGCGAGCCTATGTTCCAGTTCGAACTATACAGATCGATTCGGGGAATTTTCGAGGCAAACACCTCGCATACGGTCGTCCTTGCTGAAGAGCGAAACCGCAAAACGGAATACTGGCCATCATCGTTAGCAACGGAATAAGATATGGTTACGTGGTCAAGTCAAGTCAATCAACTGAAAAGGAGATCGAAGCTGCGGTACGACAAGCGGATTGTTACAGGGCGCTACTTCAAATCAGCACGATGTTCCTGGTCAATTTTGTTCCTCAAGGCCTCGTAATACTCCGATCAGTGTACAATGTGGCAAAATACCCTGAGGTCAAGATTATCCACGTCTTCTGTTCTAATAGTTGCGATACATACGATGTTACATGCAAAGAAACAAATGACAGAGTACACTGAGGCAACGCAATCCATGCCATGATGTGATAGCCAGCGGAAGAGGGAGAAGAATCTAAAAGATGCGCTCTTTGCAACTGGCTTCTCGGCATGTTTTGTAAGCTTAGGACAACAAACTGCCATATTATTATACTGGGAATGCCTCATAGAGGTATGGACAGCCCACACCGGATTAATACTGGGAATACGGGCTGGACAGCCCTCAACGGATTAATGTCACGGTACTTCCGTGAGCGTAAAGTACAGTACGTCAGTGCAGTGAGTCAGTTTAGTAAGAAAGTACATACAGTAAGCAAGTACAGTCAGTCAGTACAGTAAGTCAGTACAGTGAGTCTGTACAGTAAGTCAGTACAGTAAGTCAGTACAGTGAGTCTGTACAGTAAGTCAGTACAGTGAGTCAGTACATTATAGACCATTTGCAACAATTCGAGCCCTGATTGGTTGGCTTATCAGTTCATGTATTGACCAGTCCATACACCATTTCTAGAACAAATTGAGAAATCCTCACTTCAAAACAAGAAATGCTCAGATCAAAACGAGAAAATTCAAGAGAAGGGCGAAAGGCCCTGTCTAATCATTTCGGGGGTCAGATTTGAAGCATCATAGAAACGACAGGTTTACCGCTCTGTACGCAATGTTAATTACTGAAGGTGATGTGATGATAGTCCTCATAAGCGATTGCAGGTTTTCTCATTTTGAACTGAGGATTTCTCAATTTGATCTGTAAATGGCGTACCACATCGTATCGTTTGCAACCTGTGTTGCACGCATCGTAGCATGAATGGCTGACTTTTCCAACCGCAGCATACAAATGTTGACTCAGCCCCTTCCCTCTTTAGTAAAATTAAGTCAGAGTTGCAAACACAGCAATACGAAAGCACCATAATAAAACTAAGTTAGGGTTGCAAACACGGTGGCAACACAACAGAAACTATCGTGTATGGCTCGCATAGTACGTGTAAGAGACTGAGACGCTGCTGCTGCTAGGGAACTTAAGCACCAAGGGCATAGGGCATAGGTTTCCGGCAGAGCCCTGCCACCGAGATGCTGTTAGGCGGAGAACCTCGCGGGCGCGCTGCTGGATACAAGGCCGCGAACACGACGGCGCACACAGTTCCTACCAAGTTGTTGAGCCTGGTACTGGAGCCAGCACCAGGGGGATGCGACAGGCGATCCCCGAGTGGGCTGGATAGTACCGGGTGATACATATTAATAGACAGTGTATGGGTTTTATTATGCCTATTGAAGTGTCTATGTAGTCTACGGTACTATGGCCGGTGATTGGTAGAGGATCCCCTCTGTAATCGAGGCACACATTAAGTGCGATGAGGTGAGGAAGCATGGTGGGTAGGAAGAGAGGACTAGCTTCTCACTTCCTCTTTTGCTTCGGTCTGAGCACAACCGTAAGAATAGCAATAGGTTGAGGAATAGGGGCAATTAAAGGAACTAATATACCAACAAGGTTACATTTGATTTAACACAAGTCTACGGACACGTCGCCACACACAGCTCTGAGAACGGCGGAGTAGTTCGTGGACACGATTATGGGAACCTCCCGAGCAGGGAGAAGAGGCTTGGGGACAGACACGGCTGTGAATGCCCAACAGGAACCACCACCGCCACGGTTCTTGACTGGGCATGCACGTCTTGGCTGTTCTCGAAAGCGCCATTTGGCTTTCTGCGAAGCCTCTTACGCTTCGCTCGGAGCAGCAAGTGGTCGTTTGTTAACAAGTGCTTGTGGCAAAGCCTTCCCCGAAGCGTTAATCTATATTTAAGAGTCCAGTGACGTCGGCACCGTCCGTACGTGTCGGGTGATTTGGGCTATTTTGGAATGTGCAAGTCGACTAGTACCCGCGAAGCGATGAGCATTCGCAAGGTGGGGGGAGTTTTCCGGGGCAATGTTGGCTTGGTCCAAGCGCCTGTGGCTGTGGGAGTCGCGGCTGACAACTCCACGAGGAAACAGCACATGTACATGAACGGCATCGCGTCCTACCACGGGATAGACTTCAGTGATGTCCGAGTGCGGTAACGTTGCTGATACGACTAACTGCATTCACGCTCTCCAACATAGCGTAAATGCGTTATTGATATCAGCAACGTTACGAGCGATAGCTCCTTCATTGGTGTTGATATCAAGTTGGTACTGCTGTGAATGTCATCCAGTGTGCACTTAAACTGAGTAAGACAAGCTGATGTAGCCAATCAATTGAAATCATTTGATTATTAACCTATCAGACGTGCGTTGCAAACCATGTGCACGATTGGTCAATATTTATACATTACATATATACCAGTGCACCGGTTGGAAACGGGCCTGGAAACCGATGGTGGTCATTCGCGATAAAGAGTTCCGGCTGCGGTGAACACGATCAAGGGCATGGATATGATGATGAGCTTGCAATGTGTTGATATTGAGAGCACACACAGACGGAGTCCAGCCATGCGTGTACAGCTCCCGAGCAAATAAATTGGCCAAACTTGCACGCAGTAGCTAAAACCGTGATTGCTCCAGAATTGCACTTGCTGGCGCAGTTATGAAGAGCTGAGCTGGGTCAAATTCCATGATTGTGAGGTTGGCACGGTGGTGAAGATCTTGCTCTTGCTCGTACGGTAACCGACCACGTTTGTCGATCAGTGTTAACCTTGCGCCACTAACAACGAGTTTGTTGGACAAACTGTCAAATTGAAACTCACCTGTTCATATATACTATACTGACACGCTTTTACTGACTTAGCGTTCTGACTTATTGGTATTGGCGGTACTGAATCACTGTAAATATGTAGCCATGTATGCAGCTCCAAACAATCGCAGGATTTCCATCATAGCTGGAAGGAAATTTTGTGATTGCTTGGAGCTGCATCGTGACGACTGGAAATCCTGCGCTTGATCGGGAGCTGTACACACATGCCTAGAAATCCTGCGCTTGCTCGGAAGCTGTACACACACGCCTGGAAATCCTGACTGGGGAGCAGTCAGTTCATATCTTAAATGCCACCTTTTATGAGCGCATCTTTTAGATTCTTCTCTCTCTTCCGCTGGCTACCACATCATGGCATGGATTGCGCTGCCTCAAAGTGTACTCTGGCATTATTTCTTTGCATGTAACACCGTATGTATCGCTATCCCTGACTCTAGTTCTGATAGAGTACATGAAACGAGAACAAACAACAGCAAAACCCAGAGATAAATCGTCAACAACGCACGAATTCATCATATCTTTTGCAGTTAGATTTTTTTTGAGGTGACACGAATGTTGACCTAGGTTATTACGCTTTTCGATCTACACAGTACCGTGGAACTAGATCGTCTGCGACTTACGCTGGGAATACCAGTTTCTATTTCCTTTGTGCTAAATACGATGTACCACTGGTTCATAATAGGTAGACATTTTAGATATGAACTGAATACTCCCCAGTCTACTGGGTCTTGCTCGTCTTGTTCTGGCTTGTGTCTGCCAACGCCCCATATGGATATTGTACGTCGTACAATCCGCAGCTGTTTCTTATTTTTGTCTGTGTTTTGAGATCAAATGCCCGAGCTTTCATGCTTCGCGGCATGTGTCTAGTAGACACAATCTGCACAAGCGTAGCTGATCTGACAAGAGGTGGCCTTCTGTTTTGTCTTACTTATTTTTTGTAGCACGTAGAGGCCTTATCTTTGTAGTTAGAAGAGTAATATGAAGAATTGTGCAAATTCGGCGAGCCATAATGACCCCGACAAAACGCTGATCCGTTTGTTTTTTATTTTTTTTGCTGCAAAAATTGTTGAGAACAGTCTTCAACTTGGTCAAGAGAGGTCTGGTCGCTGAATTGACAAGCGTAGATGAATATTAGTGAACACGCGAGAGTATTGGGAGCCCAAGAAAGCAGTCTGTGTTACCGACACAGCTTCTGTGGAATCAGATAGAATAATTTAGGAAACCGTACTCGAAGAAAGAATAAATAGCGCTGGTTTATCCATTGAATTCAGACTCGAATTGTCCAGTAGTGCGTCCCTTGTCTAATTGATGTGGCAATTGATAGTTGGTTTAGACACCCGGAAATCATTTCGCTTGCTTCGCTACTACTGAACGAGATGTTTTTAGCAACGTCTCGATAAATGGGCAGTATTGACCTTACAGCAACAGCTTAACACGTAGAAAAGGAAGTGTATCTACCAGTTCATTCAACAACCACTGTCTCGTGCATGTACAACAAGTTTCAACAAAGAGACAAATTCCGAGAAAAAAACTATACTCGCATTCCCAGTGTAAGTCGCAGACAACCTAGAGTTGATGGTTCTGGAGTTGGAGTAAGGATTATCTGAACAAAAATCCGGATTCGCCAAACATAGATATTCGTGTGGATATTTTGAGATGCTCCAATCCAGTGGAGGTATGAGTCCGTAACCCTCGGATGCTGTAGCACCTAAGAAGAATATTGCGTCAAAAATGGTGAAAACTACGTAGTATCCATAGTATTGATCAGTTTTTACATTGCGAAAGCTAACATTCTTAGTGCAGAAATTTTGCGTTAGGGGGAGTCAGAATTGAGAAATGGATGAAGCTAAAAAAATCACTTCTTTCCCGAAAACAACATCGAAACAACATTTTATTAGCCAATCAAAATCATCAAAATGAAAAAAAGAAAAAAATAGCGAATCTGCGCTCAGTCATTGAAAACATCTGAATGGACGAAGCGGACACGGAGACTCGTCGTCCCCTCAAAGGTGAATGCGAGAAGTCAGTGTCCAAGCTGAACGTGGCTAAGCACCGCAAGGTTTGCGGGAAGAAGAAGACACCCAAGACACGCAAGGTTATCAACCGCGAATCATACTTCCGCAATAAGGATAAAATCCTTAACAAGCGCTTCGAGCAGCGGTTGTATAATAGTTTTCGACGCCTTGAGACTTATATATTTTGGTATAATTTAATGTAGATTACGTACTGTAAAAGCTGAATTAGAGCCCCCTCTCTGTATTATAACCCCCCTTGTATTTGACCCCCGCTTGAGAGATTGCCACCTTCTAGAAGCCCCCTTCTATTAGAGTCCCCATACTGAATTAGTTTATAGAAGGTCTGCTGGTCTAAAATATTCTCGCTTAAGAAGCATCAATCTTATACGTCATTCTTACATTTACCATGCGTCAAAGCTACACCCTCGGAATCAAAAAGAGGTGGCCACGGAGGCCAAGAAGATCAGTACGCGAGCTGCTGCTCGCAAGTTCAAGGTCAACCGGAGGTGCATCCGTCAATGGCTCGAGCTTCATGCACGCGGTGCGTTCGATGAGTGCGTCGCCGTGTTAATGGTGCTGGCCGCTCAGTTGTGTGCGCCGAGCGCCGAGCTTGTGGAATAGCTTGTCGAGCGCGTCGTCGAGGCGCGCCGCAAACACCTCTGTGTGACCCAACGCAAGTGCGTGGAGATGGCTGCGGACGTTATCGCAAGCATGGAGGACAAGCCAAACCTGCAGTTGTCGGATAGATGGCTCCAGTGCTTCCTCCATCGCCACGACCTCGTCAGCGGAAGGCGAAAAACAAGCCCAAGCTCAGTCCTTCTGCTATCTCGGCGCGCGGAGCGAACTTTATCCTCCACTTTCGTTAGCTTGTGAAGGACTACGGCATCGACCCGTCCAATATTGTAAACTTCGATGAGACGGCCGTTTTCGCGGAGCACATGAAGGACATGACACTGGAGAAGAGGGGTGCGACTGACGTGCCCATCAAGTCATTTGGGCTTGAGGAGGTCCGTGTGACTGCTGTGTTCGGAGCTCGTGGAGACGGCACGAAGCTCAAACCATACCTCATGGTAACGGGCAAAGTTCCCGGTGTGACGACTGAGAACGGAATTCTTTGTGTTTGTCAACAAGAATTCGTGGATGGACACCGAGTCGTTCATCCGCTACGTGGACTACATGTTTCCTTTTCCAGAGCCCAACAAGCTCCTTCTCGTGTTCGACTCCGCTAGGTCGCACATCAGCAAGAAGGCGAAAGCCAACCTTCAGGCTCGCAAGATTTTGTTCGCCGTCATACCTGGCGGGCTCACGCCCTATCTCCAGCCGTGCGATTACGGCATGTTCAACGAAATTATCGACGAGTGGAACGAAAAGGGACCGCATGAGCACACGTCGGGAGGTAATGTGAAGCCTCCAACGCGCGAAAGGATGATCGCCTAGGTGAAGACCGCATGGGAGGCTGTTGTACCGCCATCGATCCGCCTCACCTCCGCAGTTGCTTTCTGGGTGCTGACGCGGATCTGGCTCTTGCTCGTCATGAGCTCCACGGCCCTGCGTTTCACCGCCTTCTTACTGGCGAAGAGTCTCAGGATGTCGTAGACGAGGTGTTCCAGCTTCTCCTTGCTGACGTAGGCAGCGACATGGATATCGACGGCGTTGAAACCGTCTTCGCGTAGAGATACCGATTGGTAGGCTAGTTATTGCGATATAACTTGTCTTAGTACATGTTTACGGTGCCTAAAACTGTAATTGAACCCCCCTGTATTTGAAGCCCGGTTTAGGAGGGGCTTCAATTATTATAAGCCCCGGGCTTGTAATACAGCTTTTACAGTAGTTGCCAGAGAGAAGCTTGTAGAACTGAGTGACAAGCCTCTGGATGTCGAGCCAATAAAGGAAAAAAGGTGCCAACTTCAAGCCTAGTTCATGGCATCAGTAAAGATTGAGGGAGAATACTTACTCCCTATTCAGTTTCGGCTGGCGATTGGGCCCTGCGCATTATCTCAGTCTCCTTCAACTCTTGGTAAGCCGTGCATGGACCTCTACTCTCAAAATCGGCTATCAGTTTTTTGAGCTTGGCAGATTTCTCACCTCGCGCTTCTTGGGCCTTCTCTTGACGTTCTTTGAAATTGTCTTCGTGAAGGGCAACCGATTCCAGATGCTTCTCCACTCGCTTGCAGTACTTTCGCAGTTTCTCTTGGAGAGAGACAAAAGCGGCTTCACCTCTAGCCTTCTTCAATCGGGCCCGATGATTTCTACGTTTATCGCGGCTGTATTCTGCATCTGACATCGAGTCAATAACATCCTCCGAAAGATCTTCCGTATCGGCACTTAGATTGGCCTTTCAAACGGTTGAACGCCGTTATCGTTTCGAGCTTGAAGCCGTTTATCTCGGCCGAAGAGCTTCCAAACTTGTACGCAAGTGACAATATCTTCTCGGCTGGGAAGCGTGAACTCGACGGCCTTGTAGAACTGGGGTCATGGGACCATTGAAGGGCCAGCAGAGTAGGTTTTTTTGCATCGCCCACGTAAAACCTTTAGACTGAACGCATAAATACTCGGGTCCTGATGAATTCTACTATTTTTTAACCAGTATATGTTTCTAGTTTCACGCCGAAAATTACGAGTTCATACCAACAAGTACGAAAAATCCAAACTAAAAAATACGCGCTCATACCTAAGCCTACGATTAGCTTATGGCTTGCTTCCTGTTTACAGAGAGACCGAGTACTCAGGCAGATCCTCCACAGGCCGATTCTTGTCAATCTGCTTCTTGCGGCCTTTTTAATGAAATAAGCAAGCATGTAGATTGTGATCGACGTGGTGGAACTAGAAGCGTCACCACCTACGTAGTGGCTGGTGTAGTCGCTACAAAACACAGGAAGGACATGCTCCTTCCATCGCGACTGGTCAGTTTCCACTAGAGATGTCGCGAATAGGCCTAAGTCCTCACCCAACAGCTTAGCCACGCTGAACCAGCTCCTATTATGCCAAGTATATCATTTTTATCGGGTTTTCCATTTGTATATATTTTTGTATGGGAGTGGTGGTATGTCCGATGGGCAAAATCGGTTTTTTTATGTGAGCTACCGTGTAGAACGCGTAAACGTGATGTTTGGCGAAATGCAGCTCTTTAGAACCGTGTTCTGGAACTTGTGTCAAAACTGTTTCATAAAATGATAAGAACTGGCAGAGCTACGGCGTCTTTTGGGGGTGTTCGTATCGTTTTGCCGGGAGTGTATAAGAACGATGCTTAGGGTCGCTCCTAACCAAGCAGTGCCATTCCATGGAACAAAATAAAGTCACCTCATTGGACGAGAAATTTTAAGGCTAGGGGCGAAATGCCACGGACGGCAAAACGCCAATGCCGCGATTTTTGCCACACTGCCACACCGTAATTAAAACCAGCATTCTGCAATCTTCATTTAATACAAAGCTGCAAGAAATAAAAGCAAGATTAACAGCGGCTCTAGGGATACTGCTGATCGTGTTGACCCCCTTGGGCGATCCGGCTGGTAGACGTCATAGATGTCGTGAGCAGCAGCGACTCAATTGGGAGACTCACGCACGGCTACGAGAGGAGGAATGAGAATTCCAGAAGTGTTATAAGATGTCAAGGGCGTTTTTCATGGCACTTACCGACAAACTGGAGCCGTCTGCGTGTTGAGGAACGACTGTCGCGGAACCGTACTGGTATTGAGCCAATATCACATATCGGCAAGCTGCACATGCTATTGCGCTGACTGAGTGGAGGGTCTTAACATGATATTCGCTCGAAAATGGAGTTAGTGTCACGGCATTTTGCGACTGTATTCATGAAGTAATGGAAGCGATTATCACACATCCAGATGTGCAGCCACAATTTCCCTACAGCAGTGGTCGCTCAGCGTCATGCAGCAAGGGGGGGTTAAAAAAACTCAGCAGCTCCGAAGTAATGAAAGGCTGCATTGGAGCTGTTGACAGATGGCTGTTCTTAATTAGGGTTCCGAGAAAAAAGAAGCTACTAGGGTCCGATCGTTTCCCCCAGTCATTACCAGGGATATGGAGTTAACGCCACAGGCAGCGAGAACTCCACAGGCAGCAAGAGCACCACAGCAGTGAGCGCCCCACTGGCAACGAGAGCTTCACAGGCAGAGATAACTCCAGTAACAGGCAGCGATAGCTCTGCAGGCAACGAAATCCCCGGCAACGAGGCCACCACGGGCAGCGATATTAATGTACAAGCAAGTTGAGACCCCTTAAGTCGATTCATCGCAGTTACGTGCTCGAGTCCAGGTGGAACTGGGCACGCACTAGCATTTCTGAAGTGGAAATTGTCTTCTATTGTAGGTACTGTCTAAGGAGGGCCATTTCAAATCCTCAAAAGTGCAAGGCCATTTTCAAAGAAAGACACAATTCTGATGTTTCCGGCTTTTTGCCGATCAGACGCGTTTATCTCTATATAAAATTCGAACTGTTTCCGTCCCAAACAATCGTTTCCGCTGCAAACGTCAGTGCTTCGTTTCTGCACTCACCTCTACGGTGGTGTCCAACCTGAACAAGAGCCTGAAGCCTCTTTTGGCAGACCGGGGGTATCAGCCCCTGTACGTCGGTCTCACAGAGGCTGTATTGACCGCACTGCGCCCTGAAGCAAAGGAGAGGGACTACGAGTCCGTGTTTGAAGAAGTAGGCGGTGCAGAGGACGACCAATTTTGCGCCCAGTCGTGCGTGAAGACGCATGAATAGTCTGCTGCGAATAACGAGCTAAGACGTGCACTGGTATCCTGTACGTCGTCGCTCGACCCACATTGGGTCCCCGAGGCTTTCTCCTATATGCGGGCTTTGCCTGGCGGTTCCGAACAAGAACCGCATCAAGCCTATCCGCTGCGGGTTATCTGTGGAGCTGCTCGTGGCGATTCCCATCGAATCCCGGCCAGTATGCTGCTCGCTTTTCAAGACAATACCAGTCTTCGAATCTATGAAGGTTGCTTTGATATTCGCGACGACACTAAAGCTCGTAAAGTCGAAATTCCAGTGGGAAACTGTGTCGATTTTCGCGGTGACTTAATTCACAGTAGAATGCCTTACACTGCCATAAATTACCGCTTGCACTGCAATTTGACTTACCCTAGAATGAAGTGGGAGGCAGACATTGTTACCAACGTGCTGCCGAAGACGTACGACTGCAAGTTTTGTAAGATCAAGCTACTGAAGCTCGGAAGGATGCAGACTCACCGATTTACTGTGATAAAATCCCAAGGGACCTGCTAACACACTGAAGAGCAAAAGAGAAAATGAGCCTGGAAATGAGCAAATTTGCAGTGTTTGCGGGAAGACGTACAGCAATCCCAGCTCCTACGGTAGCCACATCTCACGTCCCCACAAAAATCTTTAGTAGTAGGTTAGGCGTGCACACTCATAGTTTAATAAAACGTTGGACACTTTTTCGGCTATAATTTTTTTGTTCGACATGTATGCAACAATGAAAGCTCTATGTTTTCGTAAGAAGCGTTAGACTTGACAGGAACACCTCAAACTTATTACAAGGTTGGACACCATTCTAAACTTGTTTTATTAAAAAAAAGTGAAAAAGAATATATTACAATCGGGAAGAGATGCACATTTTTTGCGCACTACTTCAAGTTTGTGACATAATCAGGGAAACGTATCTTTGGAATGGTAGCAAGTTGTTTTAAGGGAAACACAAATGCAGCTCACACTCTCCAGCCCGCATATCCCCACGAACGCGGTGGGTTAAAGTGTGCTTGATAATCAAGACTGTCTTATCTGGGCGGTGTAAACAACGTGTTGACTAGTGGTAGCATAGTGATATTTTTAGGCGTGCCATCGACGCATCGACGTCGGGGGAGTTGAGGGATGGTTAAGATTCACCCTCTTGCTGAATGTAGCGTCGCATCTTGTACCATGTACCCCGGCATTGGAGATGTGGAGGGGGGCTGTCCGCTTTGGCATTCGAGTAGAGGTTTGAATCGTGGCAAGCTCTAGAACTCCTAGAAGACGAGCTTCTGGCAGAAATCGGTTGATCCACCAGGGTTGAGTGTGTACTTGAGGTTGCAACCGAAGCCGCCCGTTAGACTCGATAAAGTTAAGCTTGTGAAGCACTGCCGCCCATGAACCGCCTTGAAAGCACCCAAGCACACATCTCGCTCAAGCCGGTTGAAGACAATTTTGGTGGCATCTTGCCACAACGATTCAGTTGCTGTCAATGCATACACACTGATGACGCGGATCACATCAGAGTAGCGGCTAGGATGCAGGATGAAAGGAGTAATGACAGCGTTGCGAGCCGACACCATGATCGTGTCCGATGCTGCTCTTTCCCACCATCGTAGCAGACGCTTGTACACCGTGTAAAGTTCACCACGACTGCTCCGAAGCCACGTCTTGCACTTAGCGTGCGTTCCTTCAACAATAGACGTGTCGCGAACGCCAAAATGGGGGTAGCTGTCTGTCCAGGCCTTCACAATTCTCTGCTTGTACTTCCACCAGTTTGCCTCCAGGTACCCCGCCATGTACTCACTGTGCCTCTTCGTACTACCGCGTAAACTGTCGAACTCGGTTTCCGTCTTTGCATCCACAGCCGTGAAAATTGCCGCCATAAACGCATCCGTTTCCTAAGTGTTCTGTTTGGAGGTGAGACCGGTGATTGGGTCAACTACTGGAATATGGCCTAAATGCTTTCGTCCCATGGCTTCCACGTTCTTGTTCATATGCCAACGGCACACCATGGCAGGTACACCGTCAATTACAGTGTATACAGCGCTCATACACGTTTGTTCGCGGTCTGTTAAATTGACACCGGGCATATCCACATCCTTTTCGATCATGAAACGACGTAGCATATTCATAGCCCAGATGTAGTCTTCCTCCTTCTCCCCATGGAGCCAGCATTGAGCTACAGGCAGCGCAGTGTTGAAACCAATCACGATTATAATGCTCAATAGTGGAATCGTGTACTTGTTTGGTTTTGTACGTGCAATCCATGACGAGCACGTCATGATGGCGCCGAAACCAATTACCCGTGCTCGGATGAGCCCAAAACAGGTACCGAAGCCCCTGCGTTCCTTAGAAATGGCATAGCGAAAGAAGAAGCCTTTGCTCTCCAAGCTTGAAAATAGTGCCTCCATCACTGTCTGTGCAGCCAACTCACGACGCCTCACAGCATTCTTAGTGTTCGCAATGTTCTTCGGGATGACAAACGAGTGTGGATCCGCCTGAAGAACTGTAGCACGTATGCTAGCCACAGAGACACCGGCGGCTGTCGGGGCTTCTACCAGTGATTGCACCGAAGTACTGACAGCAACACTTTTCTCAGTAGCCGCACGTTGTCGATGGCATGCGTGAACGCGTGCATCTTCAGACCCAGGGTGGTTGTAAAACCGGCTACCGTGACGGGTGTGAACTATTTCCCAAGGCCCAAGGGGGTCCGAAATGAAGACGGCCTTGTGCACCAGCTTCATCTTGCAGACCATTCTCTTGGACCCTCGAATTGGTCGAACGCGTTCGTCGGTAGTTAGGCGTTGGGTTTGTTTTGGCCCGCCAGTACGATCGCAGTCTAAACCTTGCTTCCACACGATTGTCGTCGTCTCGTCAGTATAGAATGCGAGGCGTTTGGTCATGTTGTAATTGTGGATTTTCGTTCACCGATGGTCCGCTTCGGACGAAAACGTTTCCTCAGAAGGAGGCGGGATGACAAAGACGTCCACGCCGATTTCAGGGTCGACCGCCACCGGACTCGTGGGTAGATTGAAGTGGGTAGCCATTGAGACTAGAGAGTGGAGAGTTGGCAAAACTGTCAGTGGTGTTCGCGTGTGAGGTTGGTCGCAAATGCAACAGTGAATGCTCTAAGACGGGAGCACTCCAACAATTAAACCTGAATAGGCTAAACTTTATCCCACATGGCAACCTGCGGTCTAGAGGTTTTCATTCTGGAGTTTTCAATCTGGAGTTGAAGTGATATTCCCTGTGGTCTAGAGCTTGATTCTAATAACTCAGTTCGTCTACAGACAAATTGAAGTTTTGAAGCCCAAACCCGTGTACAATAAACCTATGATGCCTATTTTTTAATGGACTTCCTTAGAAATGGCCCTCCTTAGACAGCCCCCTATTGTAGATGCTCTCCCCAATGGATTATACGTGGTGGGCGACAACACGTACATCATCACCAACAACTTCCTGACACCGCCTCCAAGGCCAAGTATCGCGACAGCGTTAATTGGCTATTCCGGCACGGTAGCTTATGCTGGATTAGGCCTTTTGTCCTCTTACACTTCGGTACACTCATCATGCAGTTCTTCTTAAATCCTTCGCAAAACATCTTGTCTTCAATTTGGACATCTTGCTTCCTTTATTGTAGTCAGTTCTGGCTTTTCTTGGGCTTGCCTTGAGTATGGCTTAGCGCGGGTATCTTGGTTCAGTATGTAGCGGTCCTGTCGACTCGACAGTGTCGTGCTTGGTCGTGCTTCGAGCGTGGTTGAACTTCAATCCTGTGTGTCGCTTGATTGCGATACCGACTGTTATCTTGGTACATGTTCATCCAGGCGCATCGAGTCACAAACTGTTTCTTGACTTGAGCAGATGTTCTTCAACTGCGGCGCAAACACATGTGTGGCTTCCACCAGGGTCTGCATCAGGCGCGCGATCCCCTGTGACTTGCACTGCTTTGTTATCTTGGCGCGGAGAGCACTCGCTGTGCATTGCAGCGTAGCAAGTGGCTTGGTACGCTTGGTCCCACCTCGTAATCCTGGCGTGGAGTCACGTACGGCTTTTATCTTTGCGCATTATACCATGCAATCCAGGCGCGGACTTGTGTACAAACTTCATCTTTGCGTATTAGACCATGCAATCGGGGTTTGTGGTCAAGCTTCATCCTTGTACATTAGTCATCTGCAATCCTGGAACAAGGTCGCGTACAGCCGTCATCCATGCGTATTAGCTATCTGCAATCCAGGGACTAGTCTTCATCCCGTCAGGGTGACGTTTGCTCAAAGAGGGGAGATTTCTAAATGAACGTAGCCACTAAAATTGGAGCATTAAATAAGATGAATCGCGTTTATTTAACGATTGTATTTTTGGATATTCAACCGTCAACGCTCTGTGCCCCATTCATCCTATCCCTATCTTAAGAAATGTGAATGACCGGCTCCTTATCTTGTGGTGATAGTCAGACTCATGAATGTTAGGGCCTCTGAACAGGAAGGCACGAAGAGAGTGACTCCCGAATAACCTAAGTTATGAAATACTCTTTGATGCACCATATCCCACCCAATCACATGGAACCAATCATTCACCGACTTTTTATAACGACCCCGCAATTAAGCTTAATGATTGCATGGATTTCCCTTTTACGTAGTCTTAACCCGCACCTACACACTGCAGATCAGGTGTATTGCATAACTAAGGTTATTCGGTAATACCACCACATGAAGAGCCGGTACTTCACCATCCTAGAGAGAAGGATAGTACGAAGGAGCAGTACAAAGAGTTGAAAATAAAAAAAACGAATAGAACAATAAAATTACGCATTGATTTTAGTGGCTGCAGCTCCTTCAGAAATCTCCCCCCCCCTCTTTGGAAAGCTCACCATCAGGTTAAATACACGACCCGGCCGCTGATACCGCGATGCGAGTGAAGAAGCGGAGATCACGTCCTGGCATATCGGAGGGGTCTGCGTACGAGGACGGCGCCGGATTTTCACGCGAATCAAGTGATGAATGGAGTGACCCGACGCCAGAGAACGTGACTGTCGACGTGCCAAGCCTATATGACGAGAGATATGAAACGTGGATGGCGTTCGCCGCAGCACTTAAGTCGTACAGTAAGGAAACGTTCCAGGTAAAGACATGTATGACGCTATATATTATATATAGCAAGTGCCTTAGGCGCTGCTAGACAGCCCAAATCATTTTAATTTGTTGAAGCCGGTAACTGAAGCCGGTATGATAACTGAATAGAAACCGGTAATGAAGTCGGTAACTCAAAAAGCGGACACGTTCCTAGTCAATATCAATCCATGTTGATATCCGTCAATGTACCAGTGTAAAATATCTATAAATAAGGTTTTCTGCAAAACTAAAGTTCTCTATTAGCTTCTGTCGCGCTGGGCCGGTCCAATAGTGGGAGAATCGTGTGCTCAAGAGTGAGCAGGGGACAGCAGCAGGTTTAACGGTTGTGTATGGGGCAGATGTTGTATACAAGCATGAACACATGTCGAATAGCTATCCCTTCGTTGCCTACTAAAACGTGTGTCACATGCCTCACATGTTTTCTTCTTGTTTGGCTAGGGGCTGCAAGGTTAGGGCAAGTGCGCCATACACGAGTTGGGGTACGACCAGCTTGTAGCGACACATAAGTTGAAAAATTTGCGATCGTCAATTATGCTTTTGGGGGTGAACGCAGTAAAACATTTCGAGATTGCCCTGAACCAATTATCCCCGTGAGCTCAAGAATGAGCAGGGGGCTCTATTACCAGGACGATCTGTCGGCAGCAGGTTCAACGTAGTGCAGATCTCCTGCAGCCGTTTCGCAGTGTCTGGTATATACAAACATGGAAAGATGGCGAATAGTTGTAGCTTTTTTTTCGAGCTAGCGACAAGGGATCGCGCTAATGATGGTTCTGAAAAAGTCTGCTCTCGTATACTGGTATTGTGTGTGTTGACTTGATGAAATTGTTTTGTTTTTTTATTATATGCGGTTATCGCCAGTAGCGCTCAGGGCATCAACCTCGCTTATCAGGTACTTCTACCTGGCGGCGACGGCTGACTTGATTAAATTGAAATATTCGATTCAAGAGTCGTTATCCCAGCCTTCACGGAGCCCAAGTAGTGTCATGCTGTGCCGCTACACCTACGTGAAGTGAATGTCGACCAGTCCTGCCGCATGGGATCAAATCCTCCATACAGGCCTTGGTGTCTTTCGCAGGTAGCTTGTACGTGAGCACACTGCAGACCGGAACACCGGGATGCAGAACACCCACATAGACACGCGAAGAATCATAGTTCGTACAGGCGCTGGACACTGGAAGGCTGGTAGCTTCTCATAGTAGCTGGATAGCATCTCACATGCCCACTTGATTTCGGGGATGCAGTGCCGAATCAACGCGATCACACCGCTCCACCCGTACTCACACCATTGAGAGTAGTTACATGATAGCCCCACTAGTATAATCCGATTACTGTTCAGCCTCCCACTCGAATCGCACATATTCGTAGTCCGTCGCAGTAGAATGCATGCCGGTGTTGCGGTGCAACCACACAGAGCTGGCGCAACCAATCTGGCACACGGGCACACTCGTACAGGTAGCCATTGTCAGCAATGCGTTAGTCCGCCGTAGCTGACCGCATCGCAGTTAACGCAGTCGGAGCTGTATGTATCGCAGTTGATGTAACCGTAGGTTCAGTATCCTCATGTGCAGTAGCAACCGCATCACCTTCCGCCACAATAGGCGCACTTTCGCCACCCTTCGAAAGCTGGTGAACTTGACAACTGCAAGTGGTTTAGTCATGATGTCTGTCACCATCTCCTCCGCTCCGATGTGCTGCGTAATGATCCGCTTCAGTTTCACGTTGCGCGCACCATGTGGTATTTGTTGTCAATGTGTTTCTGCTTGCTGTGCTTGCCGGGCTTTGTCGAAAGGGAGATGGCTCCATGAATATCGCCAAGCAGTGATGACAATGCGTGCTAGCTCTTGGGAGGGCCCTGCAAGCAAGTCTTCCGTAACTTCAATCATCGCAACAAACTCAGCCTCCCATGTGCTCTGTGAGTAGCAATCCGCAATCCAATCGTAAGTAACACGTCGACGCAACGTCCATCACCAGACCAAAATCACGAGTAGTCTACAGATATCGTAATACCCGCTTGGCTTGAGCATAGTGAGTATGTTTGTAGCTTACCAGGTACTTCTCGAGATGTCTGGTCGCATGTACAATATCAGGTCTTGAAGCACACCAACCAACTCTCGATAAGACTGGTATTCGGTCGTAGCAGGAACAACCGCCTTTGAAGCCGTTGATGCCTCAGGCGTAGTACACCATTGCACGTCTCCATGTGAATGTACTTGAGCACTATAAGCACGTACTGCTTCTTTCATAATGTCGTATGCGTGCTTGTTCCCAATCTGCGAAAGTCTTCTTAATTGCATGTTGGTGTGATTAACACTGTCCACGACTTGTTCTACGCGAGAAATTTCCGTCGTGAACTGTTTCTCTTTGTACGTAGCCCACCAGATCAGACTAGTATTTGTTTAATCCAAATCCATGTCTCGATCCACTATGGTCTCTATCTTCTACCACGAAGTTTCTAGGCGGTTTTTCGTCGCGTTCACCAAATGTACCACGTTATCTCGGAGATATGAGCACCACATCTCTCTACAACCCTCCCAGTTATCTTGGAAATATTTTTAAAACATCGGGAGAGTAGAACGGTCGTGGTCTTCCTCAGAATGACGGCCTGATTTTCCTTAGAATGAAGAGCATACTCTCGCTCAACTCCGTCTCCGTCGTTCCCATGATGAACTCCAACACCACCCGCAGTTTCTATATCTAGTGTAGGCACGTCAATTATCTCTCCATATTCTCGTAGCACTGCATGTACTCATCTTCCGTCTTATACCCGAACGATTAGACTTGCAATCGATTTCAAGCGGGTCCTTTGAATTGCATCGAGATCGTATTCGATCTTTCCAACACAGTCTTGCAGGTACTTGATAACGTGAAGCTGGCACAGCAATATGCGTGCTTCGGGAAACTCGGAGCACAACACCAAATTCTCGGTGAAGTATTTGTCAATGACAAAGCAACGCACATCTGGCCACGACGGGTTGCATTTCCTGAATTGCGTAATAGCCATTGCGAAAGTGTTCACTCGCTCATCAGTCAGCAAGGCATGCAACATTAAGAATAAGAAAGGTGACGTTAGAACTTATTCTACAACAGGCCACAATATATTACACAATCGCCACCATAGGCGCACAGTAACCCACAGAATGAGCAGACTGCGGTTAATGTACACATTACAGAACAGGTTCTCTACAGACATATGGCGTCTAAACTGTCATTGTCTGTTTTAGGATCTCGAACCTGTACGTGTTAGCTGGCTCCGTCCAAGCAAATCATGCACCATAAATGAGAAATGCTTGAAGCGAGCAGCGTTGGTGCCGTGGGGTGCATCCACAAGTAGAAGCTCAGAAAAACTCGAGAACAAGGTGCATATACGCCGTTTGAATCGTAATGCATCGAGCAACTCGCTTAATCATAAAAAAAAATAACCGTTAGCAAAGCTGAAATTGAATAGATATGGCTTACGACACCCACTTAATCTCCTTCACGATCAATGTCAACGTTTGCCACAGGGTGAGGGTCCTTCTCGCAGAACCGATCTATCGTCTCGATCTCTCTGTCAAACGCAAAAGTGCCGCCAACTTCTTGATGCTTCAGCTTGGCAAGTAGATTGTGGATATCCACCATGTCGGGTTCACACGTAGTGTTGTCCCAGACGTAGCGAAAGGATTTTTTTTACGAGAAAGAACAGTTTTCCGTAGCGAGTCAACCATCTCTTACTCGGATACTATAAGTTTAAGCCGGTGGTTGGGTAACCTCACGAACGATGGCTTCCCAACTGAGTGGTTTTGTTGGTTGTAGTGCATGGGCACCTTAACGTAATAGGTACGGTCGTCTTCGCGGCGAAGCAGAACGTTGAGCTGGAAACGCACAAAACGCACAGTCTATGTAGTTAGGTCGATGAATGCTGTAGACAAGTGGGAGCCTCAAACCTTGACTGAAAACCAATCGAGCGCAAGTGATGTCGAGGACGTTTTCCTTTCTCTCTCGTACGATGCTTGCCACTATGCGTACACTCATACGAAATGGTGTAGTACGGGGAGGACTCATTTTGATAGAGATTTCTCTCAGGAGCCGTCAAATTTCGTCGACCGATCTTGAGAAGATTCGTGAGGCCAGTACATACACTACAAAATGTCTTAGACTATAAGCACATTGGAATACCTTTATTTCGGCACTCGCTCAATTTTATGGAGACTATCAGAATTTGTCTACCTCGATGTGATATGACTGCACTGGAAAATGCGTACCTTCTGTTGAATGACGCTGTACAGGTTCAGTCATTTCGCTCGGTAGCCAATGTGCCTCATCCTCTACAACATAGCGGACGATCGCCACAAATCTCCATAGTAGCACCACAAGACAGTCTCCAAGCTATCTTCACAAGTCCTTGCAGAAGCATCATAAGGCTCCACAGTATCTTCACAAAACGACGATGAAGGGCATGGCCATGGTCAATCTTTAAATGTAGATTCTACTTTGATAGATTCTACTGTGGTAAAAACAAGTGTGGATGCAACTAGTGAGAATCCAATCGAGATTCCCGGAGACGAGGATGATATGGGTAGTAATCTTGAAGTCGTCGCCATACGAGAGCTGAAAAAATTGCTGGGCTTCAACGCGCTGATCCTCAGAGGAGAATAAGGTTATGGTCGAACGATGAGACTTCCAGACGCCAGGCAGACCCAGTCGGACGCTACGCCAGCGACAGTACCAGCGTAAAAAACAATTTGATGAAATTACGACATTGCTACAGGATAACAACAAAGCTAGACCACCTACGATGACGAACCTGGTGGAGTTGCAGGGCAAAATAAACTACGAAACGGTTTCATACGCGAGGATGAAGGATTATCTGGCCACTTTCGACTTTTAAGTGGTTTACACACCATAGTCCAGGAACCCGATCTCTGTGTTGCGGTACCAGCAACGCGACCACGAGAAACGAGGAAGAAGGCTGAGTGTTGCAGCATTTTTCCTTCACGGAATTGGATCACTCGTCATATCGAGATGATCCAGAAATGCCGAAATGAGTATCGAGAAGTAAGGGGCAAAGTGTTGGGAGACGAGGAAATAGTACTAAATTTTCACGAGGACAAAATATGTGTACTTCTGAAGGTTACTGGTGACTTCATTTACACTATGGGTGCGTGGCATGACGCTCTGAGAGCTTTTAGGATTGTAGAAAATTTTGTCGTGGATCCGAGAAGTGGTTGTGGCAGAAGCGCAGGTCGGATCTTTGATTGGTGAAGATGAGACTGTACAGACTGAAGATGTTTGTACGTGCGACAGCAACATCAATATCAACGACGAGAAGGAATAGACGCACCTGGATTATTCCACGGAGAAGCAGAGGATGTTGTGACGACAGCAGTCATCTCAGCTATTGCTGAGGATGCTAATACCCGTGCAGGGGCTCCGATTACTAACGCGTTCACGATACAATTACTTGCGATGGGGAGTTTGAACGAAAAGGTTGCGTGGGTTTCCAAGAATGACACAATTGAAGGTGCAGAATACTAGATTGTCGGCGCTCTGTGGGTGGATATCAACCATTGATATGGTTTTGGTATCAGTGTTTAGACGTAGGTTTTCACAGTCATGGCTCCACGCAATGACAAAAACTACTATAAGGGGTTATCACGCTTGGAAATTATGTTTGCGCAGCCAATCAAACCAAACTCTTCTTGCCCTGTCTTTTTCAGCTCGAACCTACCTGAAAAAAACAGGAAGATTTCAGACAGATATGAAGATTTGACATGATTGGCGAAATTATATTAGAAGGTTTGGTTTAATTGGTCTCCACGCTCTTCGCCACGCACCAAGCGTTCGAAAACCCTATCGTGAGCTTTCTGCACTCTTTCCGCGCTCACGGTTGAAATGTGAAGGTTTGATTTAATTGGCTAATCAAAAATACTTACTTTCCATAATAACCCCTATTTCCACATAATCAGAGACACATTTCTGTCCTTGTTGCCGCAGGAATAACGGTGGAAATGGAATGTCAGTAGACGTTTCCAGCAAAGCGATTCGATCAGCTGTGAGGTGCTCGTGCTAGCTTATAACGAAAGCTATTTGTTCCAGACTGAAGGCATGCCCACGGATATAAAATTGCTGAGATTTTGGTATCTTCTGAAACTCCTTTTATACTAGTTTCAGAACGCCAATTCTAGTACATTTTCCTTTTCCTTCATCTGCAACGAGTCCAAGTTAACTTTTAGGGCATCGCAAGTGTTGTTTGGGTATGCTACACAATGAAACGCGTGCTCGGCGTACGTCACTAAAGTAACGCCAGAAGGACTTATCCGTTGCTTTGTTGGGAAAAGACACCTGGCGCGACACCGGGCTCTCCGATCTTCTATCACTACGAAGAGTAGGCGCCATGATCACTGAATTGTAGGGCAGTAGGCGTAGAGAATTAGAAAGATAAAGTTGAACACGTGAGTGCCTGGCAAAGTACCACGACAGGCCCACGGAGTTCTGATGCTGGCTGCTTCTCGCTAAATATGTGCGCGGCACAGCAAAAGCAGTTGTGAGGGCAAGAGCTGCCCATTACCCAAACATCCATGCTCCGCAAAGTTGGATGAGTACATTCTCAAGCTAATATACTTTAACAAGAGTGAGTGTTTTACCGTCACCTGCCACGCAGTTGCAGTTGCTCATCGCCACCAATGGCGCGATTCAATCACACTACGCTGAGGGGGGGGGGGGCTGATCATGGTGGTTAATTTTGCTAGCAATGTGCCGAGAAAGTACTGGAACGAGCATTGGATTGTACAGCAGTTCACGAACGCTTACGCTCCTTAGGAGAATGGTGTGGTAGAGCGTACGAATTGTACCATGCTGCCTCGCATCCGTGCAATGCTAACCGCTACACAGCCTATCATGCTATGGGTAGAGGCGCTTCTTTACGTTGTCGCGACGTTGAATTGGTTACCGACAAAACCGCTGGGCCTGGTATCGCCATACAAGAAGCTGTACAGGACGGCACCTGATGTGGATGAGCTACGGACTGGGAATGCTTGGCACACGTGCGTGTCCCTCTCGAGTCCAGACAGAAGATGGAAAAGTTGGAGCCAAGAGCACGACTATCTCTAATACTAGGTTACAGTCACGATACCAAGGGCTACAAATTTCAGGGTCTGAAGACGGCTCAAGTCGTGACCACACATGGATGAAACACGCGGTTTCATGAGGCGTTTACTAGTGACGGCACTTATGTAAATCAACTCCTGGAAAATGCATTTCACGATGGTGATCATCAGCTGCCTGATAGTGTTCCGGTGACACGCATCAATACCAGCATGGAGACGTTCCTATCTTACTGGGACTCTGATCGTGCGAGTTGATGAAGCACTTTGAGATGGTGCCGATAGCTGATGACCTGCAGGACAAAGAACTTGAATCCAGGGGGAGTGCGAAAGACGGCTTAACTGGCGAACAGAGTGTGTAGTCTCCAACCGGTGACGTTACACCGGTGGAAGTTGCTACGGACGATACGATGATGGAGCCACCAGCGGCACCAAAATCCCGCATGCACCGCAGGCGCAAGACGCATAAGAAACCCGAGACGGTGGACAAGGTGACAACAGGCTTCGCGATTCGAGAGCCTCGAGCGCAGAAGCCAAACGTGCGGCTTCTTGACTATGGGGTGGACAGCGTGATGTTTACTACCATGGACATTGAGATACCGACGACCTACACGCAGGTACGTCAGAGCAAGTATTCGCCTCAGTGGAAGACAGCGATGCTAGCTGAACTGCAGTCGCTGAAAGAACAAAATACACGGAGATTGGTGCCACGTGCGGCAGCGAAAGGCGTCAAGGCGATAACGGCAGATGGGTATTCGCTGCTAAGCGAGAATGACGAAGGCGTATGAAAAGGTTCAGTGCTCGTCTCGTGATTCATGGCTTCAAACAACAATTGGTGTGAACTGCAACGAGCCCTATGCGCCAGTAATCCGATTTGAGACGATCCGTGTCGCCATCTACTTCGCCGTGCAACGAGGTTGGGAAGTCCTCCAGTACGATGTAATACCGCGTTTCTTTACAGGGACCTTGACAAATTGATCTTCATGGAGCAACCGCCAGGCTTTCAAACGGATGGGCCGGTATTTATTTGCAAGCTCCTGAAGAGTCTCTACATCTCAAACAAGCCCCGAATATGTGGATTCAAGCTTACACGCTAAGGGTCGTTCTTAACCACTGCCACGCGTGCCATGCCATGGCACCAAAAGTCGTGCCATGGCATGGCGTGGTTAAGAACGACTCTAAGTTTCCGACACCCGGTTCGAGCGACTGGAGTTGAACTATGGCTTGTATGCACCGAAGAAAGTTGGGGAAGTGACTATGCTCCTGAGTGTATACGTGAACGACCTTTTGCTACTGGGTCCACGTGAGCTGTGCCCTCGAATTGCGGCCGCGCTGCCAAACAAGTTAGAGCTCACGGTCATGGGAGGCGTGAAGTACTTGCTGGGCGTGGGGATCCTGATCAATCGCCAGCTAGTATGAATTCTACTCTGTTCGTACGGGGCTCAACGGAAGATGCGTCGTCGCGAGTGATAATATTACCTGCGAGGTGGATATAAATTTGTGGTTTTCATTATGAATTCTTGGCCGAACTCGTCACTTGCCCTACCGCCACGTTATGTGTTTACAGAAATTGCTAAATTTGGAAACAATTATCCCGGGTGTTTTGGATATATCCCGGACAGATGGCGATACAACTCTGCTTCGATGATGGAGAGCTTCATTCACAACGATTGCGGCATCAGTGGCTTTACAGAAATATTTGTGACTGCGAATGCAGATTCCGAACAGCGACCTTCGGGAATTGTGTTCGAAGTTGATGTAGCAAGATCTTGCTGTATAGTGTAGTATCACTCTTTCGTTCGAGTAGGTACTCCCACTTGAAGCGCGTAGGTGCATCAAAGATCAGCAGGAACATAGTTGCGCCACCTTCCGTCGGTCCGTTTATCGTGCATATGTTCATCATCAATTTCTCTAGAGGTTCAGACTTTCGCTCAACAATCCTTGCATGAGTCATCCGTTTGGCCTTACTGACGACACACGCAACACAGTCGTAGGAGCTCAGACCTTGTGTATTAATCTAAACTCCCACATCAAGCTTACTCGTGTAGACCACGACCTCGAGAAGGCGATCTTTCAGTTCCCCAGTTGCCTGGCTCACAATGCATAGCAAAACACATCCACACACCGTTGTACGCTCAGATATTCCGCTGGCAAAATTAAGCGGACTGGTGCGATCTTCTCGAATGTTGTGAACAGAGACAAGTCTCCACAGACATTTGCCTGAGAGTCAGAGTCTAAGATCCGCTTCACCCAATCTACATCGTCAGACTGCTTACCTTTGTCACGACCAACAACATTCACTTGCCATCCTCCAGAGGCACAATCATTTCCACGACCATCGAAACGACGAGGCGAATATCCACGACGACTTGGGGACAAGTTCCGATGTTGGTAATCGTTACGACGAAAGCGGTCGTTTAGTAGTGGGCCACTTGCAGGTGGTGATCCACCACGCCACGGCTCTTGTGGCTGGAGTCCATAGTGACTTGGCGGTTGCTAGTACCCTCGAGGTCCAAGAGGTGGAGACCAGTTGCGACCACGTGGTGGTGAAGATCCACGCTGCGATGCTCTCGGTAAGCGACTTCTCCCACTCTGTGGTGATTTTCCTCGTTGAAACTTACTGGGGAGGGCTCCATCCACGCTGCAATAATCTTCCACGCTGCGATAATCTCCCACAGTGAAAGTATCGTGGTGGTGAGCGGCTCCGTCCTCGTAGTGGTGGTAGATCAGCACGTTCTCGTCTAACGCCACTGCATCCTAGCTCGTAGGGACTCATGTCCGACTGGTATCCATACTCGTAAACTGCTTCAGGTCCTTGACGTCCGCGTTGCTCAACACGAGGTCCACAGTGACCATACCCGGTACAGGTGAACCCACTTGCGGTCCACCTTGATTGCACCATGGCTCTGATCCAGGTCCTTGCAGGCTCTGCAACAATTCTTGACCGAAGTACATAGCCGTTCTCAACGCAGAAGGCGGACCAAGCGCTGGCCACTCTCCCACTGGTTTTGCATAGCCGTCGGTACAGCAGGTTGTACCACATGACGTACTATACGTACTCGGTCAGCTTCATGCCCTTGTTCACCACTTTGCATATGGCTAACAGGAACTCTCGGATTCAGCTCTAGCTGTGGTCGTGCTGTTGGCACGCTCGGGCGCTCCGCAGGTGCACGCACAGGCTTGAGGTCGATACCGTAGTGTCCACAACACCAGCCCGATTCTCATCTCCGACCACTCTGCTCGCAGACGTAGTCACCGAGTACACGGGTGGCGTCGGTGCTGCCGACATTGCATAACCAGCGTTTTCATCGTTATCAGCCAGTCTGGGTGACGCACACAGCGCGAGACCCGAAAGAGGTCCTCTCTATTAACCACCGGACTGGGCGACTTTAACTCGTCGCACAGAATTGATGAGGAGCCGGAGGCTCCTGTTCTTTAACTTGTTTAGCTTCTTGGAGTGGCCGGGTCTCAACTGCACGTCGGTCTGCGCAATTCATTCCGCATACCAGTGACCGTCTCCGTTGCAGTTAGCACAAGCCGTGTGCTGCTTCTCCTCAGCCGTGACTCGCGTCTCTTCCAGCGTTGGTGTTTCCCGCGTTTTTACCAGACTCGCGCCCGTGTCCGTGATTGTGTCCATGTCCACGGCTTTGGGCGTATCCTTGTCCTTGTCCAGACCCAAATTGTGCAACTTGTATCGTACGCGCTGTAGATCGGTTCGTCTGCAGCTGGAGCTGATCGCGCTGGTGTTCGGCGGGACGCTGGCGTTGCAACGATCCAGCCAGCTTCAGGACACACCGGTCATGTAGATTGATCCAGTCAGCGTGTCACGCGCGAGATCACGAAATACCAACATGCAATTCGGTAGAAGTAGGCTTACATGTTGCCATTCTTCAAATTACCGTTTGCCTGACACAAGAGCGGCAGCTTGCGTCCAATGTCCATTACGTACGCAGTGACGGACTCGTTCGGCTGCAAACGGCGAGCCACCAAGTCCTGCAGCAAGTAGTCAGGGTTAATGCCGTCTCAAGTGTTTGGTAATCGTTGAATACATCATTGCTGTCGCACCCATACTATCTCGTATTTGGTTTTCGTCGGTCTTGAACGTAGCTCGTAGACCCAAAGATAGAGACAGGGTCAACGCGGAGAACGCCTTAGTTTTTCGCGTCGTAAACCACTCCTGGTACTTGGGGTGACTTAGACGTTCCCCTTTGTCGTATCGCTCTCCACCGTACGTAATGTCGCCCAGAGAGCGCGTCTCAAAGTGTAGCGGCGCCTCGCTACGTAGGCTTCTTCCTTGTGAAGCTTGGGCAACTCGATACTCGCAAATTTGCGAGACGCCTTGGTGTGGTCAGCAGCTCCTTGCCGTCGTACAGACCACCGGAGCTCGTGTTGTCAAGGCTGCTATCTCTGCGGCTTTCGTTACCCCGGTCACTGCCAACAAATCCTTGTCTCAACTGCGGTGGCGGCGGAGGGGGCGGATTTTCAACTGGTCCCGTATCTTCGGTGGAGTTCGAATTCTACATACCTTCGAGCAACACTCGAAGTAACAGGCGACCCCAGGAATTATGATGAACGGATAAGGCGCTCAGCGTCACTTTGCAACAATGTCGCGTCATCCAAGCGAGTCGGACTTTCGGTCAATGGTGGCGAACCTTCTCCTCGATTCGTCAAACTTCTTGATTTGAGTCTTGAACACCAGAACCCACGGCAGTTGATTGCGCACCCTGATTAGCCTGAGATGACGCATGGCGTGTCACCGGGCTCTCCGATCTTCTATCACTACGAAGAGTAGGTGCCATGAGCACTGACGTGTAGGGCAGTAGACGTAGAGCAATAGGAAGATAAAGTTGAACACGTGAGTGCCTGGCAAAGTACCACGACAGGCCCACGGAGTTCTGGTGCTGGCTGCTTCTCGGTCAATGTGTGCGCGGCACAGCAAAAACAGTTGTGGGAGCGAGAGCTGCCCATCGCCCAAACATCCATGCTCCGCAAAGTTTGATGAGTACATTCTCAAACTAATTTATACTATAACAAGACAAAGTGTTTTACCGTCACCTGCCACGTTGCAGTTGCTCACCGCCACCAATGTCGCCCTCCATACAGTCGTTGGTATCTTTCGCAGGTAGCTTGTACGTGAGCACACTACCGACCTGAGTACCGGGATGCAGAACACCCACATAGACACGCGAAGAATTGTAGATCAAATCGGTAGTACTGGCGCTGCCAGTGTCTTGGGCTATGGTAACGACGTCTGGCACTGGACACTGGCAGGTTGGAGTAGGTAGCTTCTCATAGTAGCAGGATAGTATCTCACATGTTGAGCCCCGCCTGTGCGCCACGCATGGTTGCTTATGGGATTGGGGGTACAGAGTACAGACTCCGCCTAGAAACCGAAATGCACATGCAGCTTATCCCCTTTCAAACTCGTTCATACTTGGTTTAATACGTTAAGCGGGAATTTACTTCAAGATATGTAGTCTACGCATGCAGTTTGAATTGACGGGTCTGAAGAACAAGAACCTTTCTACATTTAACGAGCCCTACGTCCTCACAGTTTTAAGGGGAAGCATGGAGAAGATCTTGGCTTCTACTACAGAAATAACAGCAAAGCGTGGATGACGCAGAGCTTGTACACGGAGTGGGTCAAGACGTTTGGCAGCGAACTGCGTAGTGCAGGTAGGGATATTCTTCTGTTAGTCGGCAGCGCTTCGTCGCATAAGCTATAGAGCGGGGAACTCGCCAACATTATCATGCAGAAGTTGCCACCCAATACTACGTCATATCTTCAGCCAATCGACGCAGGAATTCTAGCGGCAGTGAAGAGTGGATACCGCGACAGACACATGGCGTTAACGTGCGATAGAACTGACAACACAACGCTGGACAAAGCTCAAGAGGGAAAGGACGTTTACTACGTCGACCAGCTCCAAGGCATGACCTGGGGCTACGCAGCATGGGATAATGTCACGCCAGAAATCATTCTACACCGCTACAAAAAGAGCGTATTCGTGTTTCCAGACGAGAAGGAAAACAGCCCGCCTCCAGCGTGCTGAGCACAAGTAAAAATGAGCGACATAATGATTTGGTGGGAGGGTGGCACATTCTAGTTGTAAGAGTCCATAGCCTATGCATATTTTGTATCCTGTGAGAACTTAGAGGTCCACCCTTTTCAGTTTCTGGGCGGATTCTGTACATGTTGGCTTGTGGATATGGTGGCCGTGTGGCACAATAAACTTTGGTACATTGTGGTATGTCGTGTAGAACTGCCAAAGCTCATCCTTCGGAACTTTTATTACGTATAGTAGTTAAGCCCACAGGTTTTGTTAAATTTCAGAGCTTCTTCGGGCAAAGCACGACTTTGTTTTGGAGTTCTATAATTGCAATAAGTACGAGTAGACGAGGGATGTGTATATGAAGACGAAAGCAACTCGTACAAACCTAAGTAGGTTCTTCATTTTCGTTTTAGCGATGGTGGTTGTGCGTCTGAACTGTTCGGTGTGCGAGCGCAGCTGAGCGGCCTCAAGTATTTCAGCTTTCCTTAGCCGCCGTGCAGTATGGAGAGGAAGATTCCACACCTAAACGCCCAGCGGATTGAGAAATCTCGTCGAGCCAAGCTTGAATACGATCGCCTTCACGCCAGGTTCCGCCGAGACGCGCTCCTTGAGCTCGCTATACGTCTTATTGAAGGACCTCGAAACTCTCCAGCTCCAGAAACACAAGCTGTTCAGGATCCGCCTTGTTAAGGCTCGCTGGATGAAGCTCGTTTGGCCATGCCGGACCGCGGTGAGCAGCCTCATCTGCAGCACGCCATCGGAGAAGGGTCCACGTCCCCTCTTGAAGTCATCCCTCCACCAGCGCACATTCCTGTCGTCATTAGCACTACAGACGCAACTAAAGCAGAACCGGAAGCCAACTGTCCTATCTGCCAAGAAATTCCTTCACAGCCTGTGAGGCCCAGACGTGCTCCCACATCGCCTGCTCAGATTGTATGTCAGCGTTCGTAAGCAGAATTTATGCGCGGGGCGGGACGCCAACATGCCCAGTGTGTCGTACAGCACTTAGTTTGTAGAAGCTACAAATTATAGGTACATCAACTTTCCTTTATAATATAATAAAATTAAATATCAAATGATGATTTTTTATACTTAAACTCCACATGATCATTAAGGCCCTGTTTCATTTGAGAATAAGTAGCGGAATAACTTCGCCGGAATAGCAAATCAAACGAAACAGATTTGGAATAGGCCCTATTTCGTGGAAAACTGATGTCCAGTTTTGCAGGTATCTGATGCCCGCCCGAAGTGCGACGTGCCACTGATGGAGCGTGCTGCGCGCTTGCTGCAGCCTCATCATGGCCATCATTGCCTACCACGCTGCATGCGTCCCTTTACTACGAGTGTATATTGCGTGAGAACGCGTAGTACCGTCGCCGTCGGCGAAAATGCCGACGGACAAGGTGGCACAAGCCCATGTGCTCGGATCACTACCCAAGGAAACCTATGCCATGGTTGCTTCGTTTGTATGTCATTGAAACAGCACGTGCATCCCTACCTACACCAAGCGTCGACTCGCGCGTCTACGTAAGCGATATCTGCCCAGCGCGCGCCAACAGTCGTGGCCTACGGCTGGCCACCGATAGGTATCAGCTAGTGCAAGTTTATTCCCAGGATTAAAGTTATTCTGACTTTCAAAGTCAGAATAAATAAAATCCGAAAATCACTTCTAAGCCAATGAAATTGTAGCAATTGCCATGAAGGTCTAGGTTAGATTAGATTTTTTTTCTTATTCTCGTTATTCTCAAATGAAACAGGGCCTAAACAAAACATTTTTTGCGAGGGCGTTAATTTTCTAAGAACAAATAATTTATAAACAGGTTTGTTTTCTCGTAAAAACAGAAATTGGAGTCGATCGATTTAGCATGTAATACGTAATTATTATATAAACGAGTCGTACGACTTGACACTTGTTTTCTTTTTTATCAACTACTGTGCCATAGCAATTGTTGGGTTCGATAGCGACCCAGGTTTTGCTGCTTTGCGTGTGTGCTTGGGTATGGGGCCTGGCTTTCTACCTCTTTTGCTTTTTTCTTCTTCCGGGATCTTCCTTTTTGGGACGCGCAGCCTGTCATCCGTTTCCAGTTTAGCTGTTCGGACGACTGGAACAAACTGGTAGCTGTAGGTTTCCCAGAATGTGTGTGCATTCCAGTTAAACAGCTCGCTGATGTGCATTCCATGGTAAATGGCAGCTTTTAGCTCGGAAATGGCTGATCCCACCATTGACAAGTGCAAATCACGCTCTACCAAATTGAAGGTTCTCCACACGAGTACTTGGTCTGGGCGTACAGTAGTTTCGCTGTAGCGAACAATGTATAGTCCATCCAGGCATGGAGTGATACTGAAGTTCTTGACATGCTTGAGATTCTCATCCAATTTTTGCTGGTGCGCCGCCACCAACTTTTCTGGGATGTTTGTGTGTGTCGACGGCAGCATAATGATCCTGGTCTCCCGCACTGCTGTTGACAGACTCATTTCCCATTACTGCGGGACTTCCTACTGGTAGCATCACGCCGGCACTCTGCAAAAAGTTCAAGCACCTTAATCATAAATTGTTCGAAGGCCATGACGGGGTACGATGGCCGACAGCCAGTTATTGGCTGCTTCGGATAGGTTTGATATAACTTCGTCGTAAGAAGGCTGGTTGTACTCCTCGTTGAAAGCATAGGTTACCCAATGCGCTTACTCTATAGAGTCGAAATACTGGGCTGGGTCTGGGCGTGTATCACTCAACGGAGACTTGAAAACCTTTAGTCGTTCTCGCATTCACTGCGGGCCATTACAAATATGAGGGCTTGTTCTTTGGGTGTCAGTCTCAATAACAATTTGTCGGCATTCCCGATAATGTCTTGAACACAGAATCTGTGATCTCGCTAAGAGTAGAGTTCGGTGACGGCCGGAAATAATCCTTTTTGACGATCAGTAACAAACACAGGGTTCCAGTTCGACGATACTGATGCCACAGCTGCTTTCATGTGCTCCAAGGACCAACGCCAGTTTGACGCAGCCTCCTTCTCCACCAAAGAAAGACCAAACACAAGAATCCGATTGTTGTAGTCTTTGTCGCTGCCACCAAATACCCCCCCCCCCCACTCCCCCCGCTTGTTCATGTCTCCATTTGAGTGCCGTCCAAACCTATGACGTGCTTACAATGACGCTTAGCTAAGGGCCGTACCGAACCGAGGTCGTCTCAGCTCGCGGGTCGGGCTGTTTAGGGTTAAATGACGAAAGAGTCTTGGGTCGTGATCCCGGCATTCTGAACAGGATTTCGCTGTCGGCAATGTTTTCTTTGGCGTTTCCAGACAATCATCTATCTATACCCTCGCGCTATGATGTCGACGATGACAAGCACCAAGTGAACAGTGAGTGCAGCACTCTCCTCAGCAAGCGCAAGAAATCCATCCCTCCTCCCACCTCAGACGTCTGCAGAGACTGGACACTGGACCAGTTGCGACTGGAGTGCACGTCCCGGAAGCTAAATAGAGAATTTCAGAACGCCCTCTATTCAAGAAAATCGGTAGCTGATAGCAACGCCAGTTGCAGCGATGAGTATGGCGATGCAGGTTACGGAGGCGTGAGCAGTAGCGACGCCGAAGAAGAAGTTCGAGAAGACGAAGAGGATAAAAGCAAGCAATAGAAGTTCTACCTAACTCCCGCAGCCGACTTGGCCTTGCTTCGTGAGATTCTAAATTTCCAGCCATACGCAGCAAAGCACGGTTCGAAGCGAGCATGCTAAGACGAAGTAACAGAATATTTGAACGAGCATTTGGGCGCTGAACTGTCACGACGAACGGTGCAGGATCGTTTCTCACTTCTTGTGAAAGAGTTCTAGACCACAGACTGCGAGTACAGGGAGAAGTCAGGGTATCGGAGGAGTACACGGTACACAAACTACTGTTGCAAGACATGCGTGGCAGTACAACTAAAAACCAGCGAGACAAAAAAGCTGAAAAAAACAAGGCAAACGGGCTTGTACCGGCAGGCGAAAAACTTCGAGAACCAGCGGTGAAGCGACGTTGTCAGCGTGATGTAACTCAAGAAAAGGATCATGAGTTTGCTTGCCAGCGAATCAAGCACGGACGACGATGCTGCAGCACAGACACGCAGTGGATCAGCACCACAAAATAAAGATGGCGGAGACAAGCGATCAAGTATTGACCTCGCGACAGCCCAGGTAAACGCATCGACCGTCGACTTTAAGGAACAGCACCATTAGAGTCACGAAGACGAAGACGATTTATTCTGCGAGGAGATGCGCTTTAAGAAGTCAAAAGCAGTTTGAGAGGAGGCGCGCTGGGAGGAAGAGCTGGAGCTTCGAAAGGAAGAGACCGAACAGCGGGCAAAAGAATGGAGCGAATACGTCGCACTTCGTCAAAACGACTTGGCACCACGGAAGGAAGAAGTTGCTATACTCAAGCACCAGCTTGGTATCCCACCTCTTTCCAGAGATCAACTTTATGGCAACCTTTAGCTCTGTGGTCCTGGCGCAAACGCATGCAACTCAGGTCAAGCTCAAAACCTAAATTTTATCGAATAGTTAGAAGTAGAACTTGAAACGAATTCAGCGACTAGCTGCTAGTTGTTGCTGGATAGGCCGCAATGTACTCTTCGAACGACGGTGGTTTGCAGCGAAAAAACTTCGAATTGTTATTTCCACCGTTTTGCGATTGCCACGCAGTTAGTGAAAAATACACCGAGCTTGTCCTGCGGAGCTGTCGGCATCATCCCGACGCGTTGCTGCCGCTTGTAGTCGAGATAGGAGTAGTACTTGGTTACCTCGCCGTAGGACCACTCTACGGACACCATAACAGCGCTCATGGCTTTGTTGAGTTGTTTTCGGGGTACATCAACTCGGCAGCTTTTGAAGGGACAACAAAAGATGTTGGTACACCCGTAGGCGGGGTCCCCATAGATCAGCTTGTTGTTGAACGCTTCATTGTTCTCAAGCACCTCCTTGAGTCCAATCTCGTTAAGCATGAAAAGATCATGGCGTCTGCCGTCCACGGAGCCGAAACGATGAGAGATAAAGTCATCAAGAGTGACCACCGTCTGGAGTTTAAGAGAATGCACACGCTTTTGACCGTTGTATATCGCTTGCTGTCCTTTGCTAGGGCGGAAAACCGGGCGGATGGTGCCGTCGATGAATCCCCACACCCCGCGTGTAGTTCCAGGATCCTTCGCTGTAATCGCGGCGCAATAACGGTCAATGTTTTTGATGATTCTTGCCTTGCCAAAGTATAAGAAGTCGGCCAGCTTTCCGTCAAGGAACTCCGTGACGTAGTAGAAGATGTGGCACAATTTGGACGGGGCTCTCCCAAACATTGATGCCATGTCAATCCAACGTTTCAGGAACATTAGGCGGCGTAGGCACACACCCAATGCTTCTAGTACAGTGCTTCGAACACCTTCGCGCGTGTGGGTCACCTCTGGGGGCCTTAGAACGTGGACGAGAAGCTTCAATTCTCCAACCGTGAAACGAAATTGGCCTCTCTATCAGACATTGCGAGGATGTTCAGACAAAAATTCGGGACCAGAACGCGCTCGCGATAGGGGGGTATGAGCAGCTACAGGAGTAAGTCCTCATTGTCGTCAGGCGAGCGTAGTCGCTTCGTTTGAGCTCACACACAGCGTGGATATGAGCAGAAGTTGAAGTTGTCTTGCGATAAACATTCTTAATTCCGCACACAGATCGCTACTCGATGTACGTGGTTTTGAAATGTCGGTACCCCTGAAACAGACGTTCAACTGGAAAATACGTAAGAAAAAGCGGTTTCCACGTTACGTATATTTCCACCACCGATTATTGATTGGTGGTATTTCTGAAAGTCTCTAATGTGAAGAAAAACACGGGCAAAATCGACCGAGCTAAACTACGCACAGCTTACGAGAACAGCTTACGAGAACAAGGCCGTGTGGAGCTACTACTCCAGCGCCAGCGCAGTTACTCGAGGCGTACAGAGGAGGAGGAAGAGCGGCGAACAAAGAACTGTATGTTCCGCCTTCTTAACGTGCTCTTCTCAGATCAATTCTTCCAAGCCTTTCTCGCGAGTGGAAATCAACTGAGTAGGAGTGAGCTGGATCAATGTGGTTCCACGTTCTGGAGTGATGTTGCTGTGACGTTCAACGCTTCGGACGTCGAATTCGACACGATCACTTCAGACGACGCCGTGTTTGAAGATTTGGGCACGTCACGGCCGATGGCCCACTTCGCTGCTAACCTGCAACGCATGTGGTGCGAGGTATCAAGTAGCTTTCCCGCTCGGAAGCCGGGTCGAAGAAATCGGGCGAATTTTGGGATTATTGTGCTGGAATGGCCGATGTGTACTACCTCCACCAATGGTGCGAGCACCGTGGCTCTGGACGTGAGTTCTGCGATGCAAATCGGTACCCTGACAGCGAAAACGACTCGCAGAAAGAGGGCACGCGTCAGGATAAAACGATAAATCGAATACACCGCAAATCGGCTCAGGCCGATGCTCTGTCGGCGATAGCTGAACGTGTTGCGCAGATTGTCGCTAGCCAGACCAGCGAGGCGCAGGAGGAGACCTGGAATGTACAAGAACTGCTTCTTCAAGACCAAAAATGGCGCGCAAACTTGAAATGGTCACTGCGATGCTGCAACGCACAACTGAAGAAGAAAAGCGGCTAAAAAAGTGGCTCGCGGTCGTGAGGCTGACGAGTATGACGATGATGACACTGAAGCTTTATTGAAGCTAACGGCTAAAAAACGCAAATAAACTGTCTGCGCAGATCAGTGAGATGGAGCTGGAGGTAATTTATCGGATGGAGGATTAGGCAGCGGGCTTGGAGTGTCGGCAAGAATACTAGTGAACTCGAGGTCGACGGAGGCAAAAGTTCTGGATGTGGTCCCCGATAACTTGACGCAGTATTCGCCCTCGCGCCTCGGTGCGGAGGTCTTCGTCGGTGCTCTCGATTGTGTTGTCGGTTGGTAGGTATGAGCTTTCTGGCAAACTGTTGTATGTGGCAGATACTTTGGCCTGCAAAACAGTCGAATCTTTATCTTTAAATTTTTGTCAATACAGAAGTTGTGGAGCTCCACGCACGACTTGATCACTCTGCTCACATTTGTGAAGCCGACAACCAAGGACCTTTTAAAGATCTGCCCCTTGTTCACGAGCAAACCGAATGCCGTCTCAGTTCTGATGCGCAGTTGACTGAGGTAGAAGTTAAAGTCAGAGTGTTTCTTCGCCTTCAGCTCCAGCCTGTTGTACGGGACTAGCAAAGAGTCCGATAGCGGATAGGCGCTATCATCAACGCAGTAAAAACCAGGAGGCAGTGCCATGATCTTGTCACTTAGTGGCCACTTCTTGAACGCAATTGAGTCACCGACCTTTTCTCGGAGAGTTGAAGCAGTACCCGGTAAAGCGGCAAAGCGAGTCGCAGATTGCTTGAACGTTCAGCCCATACATCTGGTAGTGACCTGAAACGAAAGCGGCGACATCACGTACTTCGCCTTTGCTTGGAGCTCGAATCTGACAAAGCCACCCATCCAGACATCCCACACAACCAGTCAAAATACCGCCCTTGCTGATCTTCGTGAACCCGTCCGCAAGCGCTTGACTTCGAGTTTGAGATTCTGTTAGCGATCGTATCCGGAGCTCTTCGCGCTCACACAGGGCATCCCGGACGGCCTTGGTAACATCGAAGAATCCCGAGCGTGAAAGACCAGCAAGACCGCGCGTCGTGTGGTAATTGCTATCAGCAAGCCACGAAGTTGTCATCTGCAGCGTATTCTGTGACGGTATGATATCGGTGCCAGTGCGGCGCTCTGATTGCATCTCATGACGGAGTAATGCAGGCCTTTAAAATAAAAGTAGCTTCTCAAATGAAGTAACTTCCATACGAAAGCACCGCGCGAACTCTCCTCGAGCAGCAACATTTGTTTGTGTACGTTCCAGCCCAACCTCTTACGCCGTACACAATCTGAGGTCACGGCAGGAAGTAGTGCGGCCGCTGCCGCAACAGCACCCAGCAGCAAGCGCCGTCTTTTCATCTGTTTGTACGCCTCCGCCATCCAGGGCGCCAGCATCGTCTTTGAAACCATCCAGTTTTGTAGGCGCGCTCCGTACAATCCAGTTCGTCTCGCGATCCAAACCTCGGCGCGCGTCGATTGCGAATCACATATGCAGCCCATCTCCTCTGTAGTTTTGTCAACCAATCAGTACTCGAGTTTGGATCGCAACCCGAGACGACCTCGGTTCGGAATGACCCTAAGAGGCAAGCTCCGGGGAAGAAACGCGCGCGCACAAATATCCCAGGCTCAGACTTATCGAAGCCGTAGTGAGAATAAGAATCACTCTTGGCAGCAAGAGACAAGTAACTTTCCGGTTTCTGGTAGCTCTCGATCATATCGCCCTGGTGGGCATCAAGCAGGGGGCGTTTCAATTGCGATACGGTCTGCCGGTTCACAGTGTATCATTTTGACAAAAAGAGGTTTTTGATAGCCTTCCCAGTGATGTCGCTCCACGCCCCACTGTAGGCAGGTAAAATTTCTCACTCTAACACACCTTGTAAAGTACGTCACGTTGTCGCTGTCGCGTTGTATCCTCACTTAAATTTCTTTCGACGAACGTGTCGACATGAAAGCCGGGGTGTCTATAGTGGTCGTGTGCCAAACAAATTCTTGATGTGTTCCGTACTCCCTGTAGCTCGTTCACAGTTATGTAAAACGGGCACCGCTCCAAACTGCCAGGTACAAGCTGCTGCTGACCCTCCAGCTTCTTGCGGACATACCTTGCATTGCCCTCCTTAGCTTTTTTTCCTCCAACTGTTGGAGCCTACGCGGAGAGAAACTTCGGTCGCGCGCAATTTCCCGACAACGTTGTTGCTGTTCCTTTCGAGACTAAAACGACGTCGAGGCTACGTTATCCCCGCGATCGTAGGCTTCGCCAAACACCCCAGCATTTGCTAGTCCATGCTGACTTCGATGTCTTCTCGTAGAAGACCCTTCTCTCTCAGATAGTCGATATCATCTTGTTCAACAGTGCACTTCGAGAAATCGGTCGTTCGGTAATGATGTCATCTTCACCACTTAAAAACAGGTGAGCGTGGAATCGGTTGCGGCGAAAGGGCGGCGTTAGGAGAAGCTGGATGTTTGAGCACTGTAGTCCAGGTAGAGAGATGTCAGAGTGGAAACATACAAGCAGGCGTTTTGGTTCTGTACAGTTGCGTAGCTGGAAAGAAAATGTAACCAACACAGACCGAGCACTTGAAAGGCTATTTACGGTCCATGCAGTTGTTTCACATTCACAGATATAACGTACGAGTCATAAAATATAGGAATTGAGCGATTCTTGTGAAGGTTTGGTTTTCCAAATGAAAGGTGAAAAAGACGAGACGTAAATTTTGGCTTATTAGAGCGCTAAAGCTACCGTATGAAAATGACTTTGGGAACAACAAAAAAGTCGATCCAAAAATCCGCCACAAAATTCTAGATGGCACTTAAGCAAAAAGCGACGAAACGAAATATGAATTAGAACGTCCCTCCCCAAAAACGATGCTTACAGCGACACGCTGTGCGTGGTCTATAAAGCTCCGGCGTAGACGCAGTAAGGGCAAGACGACTCCCTCCTAATCGCAGAGGGAAGAGTGTTGCGCTAGAGCAGTTCCAGCCGCCTCCACGCATCAGACGTAGGTCAATTTGACGCGTAACGGCTACATTACGCTTTGTTCATTGGGTGGAAGGCTATGCCAAGGCGAAGGAAGTTAATCAATACTGCCTAGATAGGAGATAAGTTTGCTAATATGTAAATATGTAGGAGAGACAGCGGAGCATGATACAGAGTCCTTCAAGGCCAAGCAATTAGCACAGGACCATGTACCTGCAGGTGCTGCATGAGCTAGCCTGACGAATAACTTAAGTTAATTTTGATCCCCCTGATCCCGTTTCGTATCGCTCAGAGCCGACGAAAGTTTGCGTCCTCACAACCGCAATGAAACGAAAGTTGCAAAAAATCATCAGAAATCAGCAGGTTTTTCTCAGATTTTCTGACCTGCTTAAGCGTACTATTAAAAAAGTTAAACAAATAGAAATATGCATTTATGACAAAATGAGCGAGTCGTAAGTTTTGGCTAATTTAAAAAAGAGAGTAAAAATCAAGTTTTTCTTAAGAATGCCTACGACTCTCACAATCTACTTATAAGTAAGATGCAAACGACTACTTCCGTTTTGCGCAAGTGGCTTGGACCTACTTATATTATTTAATTCCTCTTCTATCGATATGCTTCTTCAGAAAGGCGTTGAATTTTGTACGGCCTGCTTTCTTGCGGATGGACCAAGCTCGCTCTTCATTACTTATTGTACTGGCGAAATGATATGCACCACCAAACTTTACTCCTTCACAACTTTTCGCCCAATCACCCTATGTATCTGAGCTTTGTTTTGCTAGAAAGATTTTGGTTTCCTCTTTTAAGTAATCATAATCTTGCTTGAATATGTGCTCAAACAGGCATACTACACTTAAACGAAAATGCGTATCTTTCAATCCGCCAAAAAAAGTCAAGGCTATGTTCATGACATATGGTGACAGTTGGTTTGGCCCATACAAACTTCATTATTACGATCAACAATGCCTTTTTTTACTCATTTCTATGCACATTTCATCCAAGGGAGTGAATTGTCGGTGATGAGTTCAACACGGAGAGCAGCAATCCCTACGCTGTTCCTGTGCTAAAACCAACTTCTGTAGATGCACTGCATTCCGGGCTGCATTGTGGCGTAAAGCTTGTCGCAGTAGGCTTCTTCATTTATTTAATATCGCGAGAAATGCTCTGTGTGCATGATCAGCATCAATTTCACGCAGAGGTTTGAGCTTTCTCCATTTTGATACAACACGACAAAGCTAGACACAGTGCGTTTGTCTGTAGTCTCTGCGCTACCCTGTCTTCATTGCTGGTCTTCCGGCATTCATCCGATAAAAAAAATCATGGCCAAAACAAAAAAAGTGGTGGTGCATTTCATCTCGCCAGTACAATAAGAAAGGGGAAAATGCCAACATGTGTATGGCTACACGAAAGGTTAGTCAAAAACGTGTGGATGGTGAAGCCACGTTTGATACCGATATAGTGTGTACTGACAAAGGTTTCACCGGGCCGGGCCCACATGGGTCAAGAATGTTTTAAACCAGTAGTTAGCCCATGTTAAAACGTGACAAGCTTGGCCTGCTCCCTTACCAGCATTCGCTAAAACCTTTTTGCTTGAGTGAGGGGTGTCTTAGAAGACAGTATCGGCTCACCGTCTCGCATAACAGAGGGCGGTGCCACTCCAAACTCCCATTTGCAGACCCAAACTATTGCGAGAGGGATGGTATGCCTCATTTCCTTCCAATCTGAATGGTCTGGACAACGAATATAGCGGTGCCGAGGCTTAACCCAATCAAATTTGTCCTAGGAAAAAGGACAAAACGGCGCCACTCCAAAAATAACCACAGGTAATTTGTCCTACGCAGCTAAATTTGATAGGACAACATCAAAACCGCGGTACTACCCTCTCAAGGGAACCTTCATCCTTCCCCACAACACACACTCTAAACGACATCGACCGCGGCTCACTCGCGACCACGTCGAACTGCTTGGCTGCGCAGAACTGCTTGTTCACGTCGAGGTTCGTTTCTGTGGTGCTCTCAACGTCCCATTCGTGCGTATCTCCCCTGCAGGATACTGTAGACGCGAACTCTGTCTTGTATCCATACCAAATCACAGCCAAGCGACAGCGCCATTGCCGATGTCTGATACCGAGCATGTCGACTCCCTTTCTGAGCTCGAGTTGTGCGATTATAATCTCGGTGATTCCAATGCTGGGGCTACCGACAATTGGAAGTTTATCGACGACGCGTTCACTGGGTTAAAGGTTGGCGATGTCGAGGAATTTCTTCTCCACCAGGCCCATTCAGAGGCGAAGAGAGTTGTTCACCGGTTGCTGACGCGGATACACGCTAAACGGGAGCGTCAGCCGCCATCTCCCTTTCAATGCAACAGTCCGTTGTAGCTGACTACGGCGGTATCTGTTAAAAGGTGTGTCCGATGTTCAACTCTGGATATCCTGAAACTGTGGATGGGCCAAACCGTCTTCGCTGTGGGAAAGCTGCATATTAACGCTAGTCTCGACGATGAACCATTTGTCACTGATTTGGAGCTGAAAGAATTTGTTCAAGTGGAGCTTCGGCTAAGCTTTTACGGGGTGACACCGCAGAACTTAGGACCACTTGCTGGGTCAGCCGACTTGACCGTCGTGTTACAGAGTACGACGCCACCCAGGCCCGACTTATATGCAAGTGCATTCATTGCTGTGCTTGTTGTCCCACCTGCTGAACGAGACGTGTATTTGGTGGTTGTCAACTGGGCGCTTTGCCCCCATTTCATTCACAGCACGTTGCATTTTTCCTTCAGGTTTTCCGTACGAGAAAAGGAAAACTTGGATTTCGCTTGTGAGTTCGAAGTATCAATGCCCCGCAGTCCATCATTTGCTGGTTAACTTCTCTAGATTGATATCCACGGTCCAGGGCAAACATCACACCGGGGAGACGGATTTGGCTGTCTGTGGTGACTCCACTGAGTGAACGTTGAAGGATCTTTACAATATCAACGACTGTTTCACCCTTCGACGCTATATGACCTCCCAAAAACAGCTCGTGACGAGGGATACAATGCCATGTTGAACCGGCCCAAATCTGTAAAAATAAAGTTGTGAATCAGCTCTAAAACCTCAATGATATATTAAGCAAAACATACCCTTTTGCAGGATTGCGCGTGCGTGTGAGACCAATACCATCCACCGATCTTGATTGCAACCGCAATAAGTCATCATTAAGACTAGCGATCGAGACCTCATTTACAAAGCAATCTGTGAGCAACACCTTAGTATCGCGTCCATTGCATGCGCCAGATGTTGGTCATGCTCGAATTGTGATGTCCTGATATCTGACGAAGAGTTCCCTTGTAGCGCTTTGACCGCATAACCGTTTTGACAGATGGATACACGCCCATGTTTTGCGAGTCGGAGTCGTGCCGAGGAAACATTGAGAGCAGCCCATCGAAGCAAACACGCCATGCCGAGTTCGAACCCCGCATCTACACGCTTACTGAAGCGCAAAACATACCGGATTGGTTTTTATTGAGAAAGTTTCGGATCACCGGTCTAGTGGCGATTAAAGTGCTTGATGCTATTGGAAAGCTATCTCAAGGATTGGAGAGTGACAGTAACGCTGATTTGATCAGGCACCAACAACTTGCGGGTCGAAATGCGGTCAAATTTGTCTTGGACTTTTGCGTTTTTGTCGAGTCGCTCAAGAGATTTCTCGTGGCGCAGCAGATTGTCGTCTAGCGCCACTATCGCGAAATTTGCTCGACCGAAAGAAGAATGAGGAGTTACAACAGTTGTGCCGCGATCGATCTCTACCCACCTACGGAAACAAAAGCGAGCTCGTTGATCGTCTTCTAGCCGTTGTAAGCTCTGATGGCCGGGCAGGATGCGCCAATCGCCCGTTGCTGCGCTGATAAAAGCATGGTTTCTGGCTCAAAGACGTCCCAAGAGATGAAAAATGGTTCAAAAAGCTGAAAAGAATATTTGCTCGCGGTTGATGACATTTATGGACTGCTATTCGAGCTTTCATATCGAAGTAACCAAGTCTTATGGGCTTGTGTGAAGGTAAGGAGATCCGGTATACATTGTGCCATGTTATTTCTTTGACAAAATAATAACCTTATTGCGTATAGCTCCGAGCTGCAGTTTATGGCATTTTCTCCGGACGGTATCCGCGCTGGACATGTAGATGGTCACGACACATTCATGGTTTTTGGTGTGCATACAAATTCAAGTCAATAAGAAAATGATGTCATTTGGACGATTGACCGTAGCTCCCATAATTTTGGCCGCCCCAAATCCTAGCGCACATGGTTGAAAAGAGGAAACAGTCCTGCCCATTTAAAGCCCATTCACAATCGCGAGCGACATATTTTGCCTAAGCACTGCTTATCCAAAGTCACTTGTTCTGTTTGCCATACAAATACTGTTTGAGCATGGGGGTGGAGAGATGGGTCATTTGGCACACAGAACGTACATCCATAGTAAAAACAAGTTTATTATCTGGTGACCATTTAGATGTCCACTTATTTTGTCTGCGACATGTGAATACTTGGAAACATGCAGGGGCCCTAACGTGACCGACCGTCTACATGTCCAGCGCGGATATTGCACTCATTGTCCACCCAAGCGAAGGTCGCATGTTCGCCGTATTGGAGTATAAAACACGGACAAAACCAAACACAGTGGGGAAGGAGACGTTGTTAGCTGAAAGGTGGGGCCGCTTCGCAACTTTAACGCTGAGCACAGTGGAAGATAGCAGCCATTTTAAAGAGGTGATTCCTGGTCAAGGCCATCGATCGCAATTATTGCATAACATCATCTTCGGGTCGCTCAGAAATGGAGTTTTGGTGTACGCGTCCCAAACTGCGATTATACGGGTGGTTCATGTTCAATTCGGAGAAGTTGTACTTGCTTGCTTTTACAAGCATCAAGGAAACGTGCTTGGACTGGATCTACGTTACAAAGACTGTGATACCAACTTTTTTATGGTGATGAACTGGGCTATTGTGGAGATACGGCGACTTTAAAGCTGCATATTAGCTTGTGGAGAGCTCATGAAGCAGCAATTCAAGAGAGGGGTCGTCGGCAAAACATATTATCCCAACTGCTATCGCTACGTGGAACCGTGTTAAAGGTGGAACTGTCGTTTATTCGCGTTACCTCAAGAACATCAAAGCTCGGCATTTGCATTTGCCTCCTCTTGCTGCAATCTAGCTTCGTCTGTTAACGACACTCGTGTACAAGGTGTATCAGTCCTCACAACTGCTACAGGTGTGTAATTCGATACTTTTATTCCTAGTAGCTCCTGACGGACGTTTTTGATGTTGTTCGTCGAGCTATGATTTTCTGATGAACGATGAGCGGTGCAAATCGCACCATGAGTTCCAACATTTCAAGTGCTTGCAGTTGAGTTTTAGCGACTTCTGTCGCGATGCGGCGAAGTGCTTGCCGGATCTTTTTGATCAAGAAATTCGAGCGGGATAAGCTACCAATGGCGCTTTAAATGTAAGCGCACCCGTTGATACTTTATAGATCAGTTCAAAGCCGCTCTTTCGTATACCGAAAAAAAAGGATCGTTTTGATTTCGACCCTGAATGGAAAAAGCTTCGACTTTCAATGTGTGAGGCACACATACCGGTACGAATGCGACGAGATCGATGCACGCAGATTAAAGTACTGATACCACGAATAATGCAGAAACTACTCGATGGAACCAGGCAACTATGTTGCATACTCTGCTGCCAACGGAGTCATGACGCAGAAGGGTCCCACACTCCCGAAAAGGCTACAAAACAAGACACCCAGTGGATCATGCATGTACCGGTATCAGGATGCCTACTAAGCGCAGTGTGATCTTCATTGGATTCGCCCGTTACAGATTTTGACAATCGAAATCACATTTATGGTCTTATTATCGAAATACAGTTTTGTGCCCGACATTGAACACTGGGCCAAGAATTATAGCACATAGTTGAATGGCCATATCTGCATCAATATGATGCCGTTTGATCTGATCAAAGACTCTATGTGTAGCTTAGCAAAGGCTCAAAGAAGTAGAATGCTTCATTTAGCTGGAAGTAACCTGTATAAGCTGCGAGATGAAGTTATAAAATGTGTACACCTCAGGAGAGAAGGGAGTGAATGTGCACATCCTTGGATTTTTTAAAGCCCTTAAAGAGCATGTATCTAATAAGGAAATCACGAGTTGTATACTCGTTGCTGGATGCGTATGTGGTGCTTTTAGCGTCGTAGATAGCTTGGTTGCCGAGATAATAGGGAATCCCTGCACCAAAATCGAGGTCGTTTGCGCTTGGTTGAAGGTAAACTTTTAATGTTCGGTCAAAAACGGTACACCCTCCTACATATGTGTATGAGGCTAGACCAATCAGAGGCCTTCATTTTGTGCGCCTATCTTCCGAATCTGGAACGGTTTTGAGTGGCTGTTTTCAAAGCTCTAACACGGCTTGGAATTGGCTAGAAAGGACCTTCAAAATCAGAATCTAAACGCGCGATTGCACCCTATATCTAAATGTCGATATAGGTTTTCCTAAATGTAGTACCACTTATACCCTCTTACATTCTGGACCATTCTTCAATAGAGCGATTTCGAAGGCTATCACCTCCCATTCATTTCCCGTTTGATGGTGAATGGCAAAAGCAAATGAAAGTTAATTTTCCAGATTTCGAAGAATTCTTTACCGCTATAAAACCCCATCGTGGAGGTAATCTCTTCGAATAAAGTGTGACAGTGAAAGTCAAATTGTTGGCATGGCCGCCGCCGCGGCGCTCAGTCAAGCGCTTAATCGCAGTCTCAAGCTGTAGCGGATGTCGCTACGCTGCCGTTAATAGAGCGGTTAACTCGCAGTGCGCCAGAGCGCCCGACCAATCCCGATGTGTGCTTTTGTGTATCGTGCTGGAGTGACGCCGATGCTTTGGAGGATTTCCGGTTCACAGGACAAGAGCTCTGTCTTCTTGCCGTGCGTCTGAGTGGGTCGTAAGTGACGCCGGAGGCAAGACATCCGCCGTGGAGGCGCTGGCTATGTTGTGTTACCGACTGTCCTACCCTTCTAAGCTGGAACGGCGAATAAGTAAGATAGTGTCATCCTCCTCACTAAATAGTTTGCGGGGTTGCATGGGGACTACATCTGACGTCTCCTTTTCGCCTCGATCTTCTTCCCCTGCACTGCTGTCACTGTTGCTGTGCCCCCCCACTACTGCCATCCATCGTACGGTTGTCGGCAGTGAAACCTGTTGGAATATAGCAATCGACAGTGCCAAGTATCAAGTCTAAGAGGATAACGACCAGGGGGCGCTTAATAGCGCAGTGGTTTAACGGTGCGACTGTTCACTGGTATGTAGGACATTGTGAGCTCGAGCCCCGGTGTCGCCTCCCTTTTCAACAAAACCAAGTCGTTCGTCCTGCTCGTGGGTGTTGCCAACGAGTGGTAGCACACGGCCAGTAATATTGTAATATTAGACACAAGTATGTGGCACACACGGATTAAAAATGAGAGGCAACAGTTTGAAGAATTCATAATCTTATCTCACCCCAAATCGGGGACTTTCCGCATCAAAATCTTTAATGAGTTCAACTTTCCGCTACCGGTAAAATAGACCGCTGAGACATGCTAGTGTCGCTTCGAAATCGCTGCACACCTTTTCACATTCTGGCAAAACGTTTGTAGCCATACATGTTCTGACATTTTCCCAAGTCCACAATTGTCTCTTATTTCTAACTAAGTATTTGGTGTTGCTTGAATGTTGTACTAAGGGTAGTAAGACGCGCTGCGTATTTTCGACTGTACCCATTCCCCAGTCCATCCAACACAACAGGTGATGCAGCAGGCGGAGGACGTGGCGATGGAGGCTGCGACGCCAACGCAGGGTGAGCTAGAGGTGCCGACGGCACCTATCGAGGAGATGCCGTTCACCGAAGACGATCTCACTACCACGTACAAGGTACTGAAGATGCTTGCCAAGCGCAAGGAATTGCTGGAACAGCGCAACATGCGCGACATGCGAAAGAAGCTGGCACCCGTGTCTGAGTACATGGAAGGCCGCAAGTTCGGCGGTGTAGGCCGCAAGAAATACTTGGAAGACAAGGCTATCCGCGAGGAGAAGCGTGCGCGCCACAATCAACGCAAGATGCATGACCGGCGCCACATCAACAGCTCGACGCTGCGTCGCGAGCGTTATGCCAAGCTCGAGTCGCTACTGCAGCAAGGCAAGGACGAAGCCAATACCATACCGATGATTGCAGATGGCGTGGCTGGTGAGGACGTGTGCCACTCCACCAAGACGTTGACCAATGGTCCCGAGCTGGAGCTGCAGAAGCTCTGCACGGACGATGAGCAGCATGCTCTCGACGAGAAGGCTGCGGCTGACAAAAAGGAGGCAAGCGCGCTACTGGGATTCCGCTCGTGCTACACGTGCAAAAGTCGATTCGACAAGATTCACCACTTCTACGACCAATTGTGTCCACGTTGTGCAGAGCTCAATTTCTCGAAGCGCTTTCAGTCTGCAGATCTGCGTGGCAAGGTGGCTCTTATCACTGGTGCCCGTGTGAAGATTGGTTTTCAGGCTGCTGTAAAGTTGTTGCTGGCGGGAGCAGCTGTCATCGCTACTACACGCTTCCCGAAGGACGCAGCGGAACGCTTTGCAAAGCACCCCGAGTACGAAACCTTCAAGGATCGTCTTCAGATTTTCGGTATAGACTTCCGCGACTTGGTGCACTTGGAGCAGTTTTGCGACTTCGTCATTAGTCGTTACTCTCGTCTGGATATGATCGTACACAACGCGTGCCAGACAATTCGTCGTCCGCCGACGTACTACAAACCGCTCGTAGACAAGGAAACTAAGGCACTGGAGGCGAGCACCAAGGACGTTCAGATGTTAATGAACCACCAGCAGGAATTCGAATCGCACATCAAGTCTCTGGCTCTCCCTGCGTCGTCAGATGCCAAGAACTCAGTCAATGCAGGTGTCAACGTTGTCATGTCCTCTGCTTTGAAGTCGCAGGTGCCGATGATTGCTGGTGAAGACCATCCTGACGATCACGCTGAGGCATTCCCTAATGGAATGGTGGACGTGAACGGACAGCAAGTGGATCTCCGCTCGCGTAACTCGTGGCTGTTGCGCATGGGCGAAGTTGCCACCCCAGAGGTGGCGGAGGTGTTCGCTATCAACACGCTGGCGCCGTTCATTATGAACAACCGCCTGGTGCCGCTGCTAGAGAAGAGCGGTAGGAGTGAAAAGAAGTTCATCGTGAACGTTAGCGCCATGGAGGGCAAGTTCTACCGCTACAAGACGCCGAATCATCCACACACGAACATGGCCAAGGCCGCTCTCAACATGATGACCCGCACCTGCGCCGAAGATTTGAGTAAGCGGAGCATTTACATGACTAGCGTTGATACTGGTTGGATCAACGATGAGAACCCGCTGGCGAAGGCACACGCTCACGCAGAGGCGCACAACTTCCAGACGCCCATCGACGAGATCGATGCCGCCGCCCGCGTGCTCGACCCCATTTTCGTTGGTTACACGTCGGACAAGCCAGTCTTCGGCAAGTTCCTTAAGGACTTCCACGAGACCGAGTGGTAGGCGAGCTCCTTGTAGGCGCAGAGATAGGAGCTCACCAAATAGATAAATGCATTCACATTCCACGTCAGGCATCGTCACCATCTTTTTGTGTTGAAGTTAAACCACTCATTGCGATCTGATTGGTCGAAACGTTGAATGCAAAAAGTTGCATGCAAGATCCGCCTCGAGCCGCTTTCTGTCAGTATCAAATCTGCCGACAAGCATAAGATCGAAGAGAAAAGATGAAGGTGGACACGCGTGTGGACAACAAGAAGTACGGGCTCGCGGATGGGAGCAAGGTCTGGTATGCTGTGCACCCGGTGCTGCGCCACAAGCTCACCAAGCTACGCGATGAGCGCACTGATAGTCGAGTGTTCCGTCACCTGCTCCGAGAAGTTACTTTCTACTTGGGGTAAGAGCTACTGGCTAAGATTAAGAACTAGGAGAAACGCTCTAACGGTATTGCGATGGGTGATGTAGATACGACGCGACGGACGATCTAGAAACGGTCCCCAAGAAGATCAAGACCCCCAAGGGCGACCACAAGGGTGCCGAGTTGTCTACGTCGGTGGCACTCGTGCCGATCCTGCGTGCGGGACTGGGAATGGTGCGGTGGTGGCTGTAGAGTTGCTATCTATCAGTGGGGCGTTGCTAAAATGTTGATGTTGTAGGTGGAGCCGATGCTTGATCTTCTGCCGAACGCTTCGGTTCACCACCTCGGTGAGAGTCTTTTTCTATTACAGAGAGTAAGGGCATTTAAGACTAAAATTCTTGTGTTTAGGTATGTACCGCAACAAGCAATCGCTTCTGCCGGTGCAGTACTACAACAAGCTCCCGAAGGAGTGCAACGTGGATGTTGCGATCATTCTCGAGCCTGTCATCGCCACGGGTAAGCAGCAATAGTAGTGGTGTTTGTTTGGGGTTGCTCCTATTGACATGAATTTTGTCGAATTCTCGTAGCTGGCACGATCATTGCTACACTGGCCGTTCTGAAGACATGGGGAGTCGAGAAGATCAAGATTGTGAGCGCGATCGCATCCAAACAGGGTCTGCAGGAGGTGTGCGCCAAGAACCCAGACGTCGAGATCTTTCTAGCTGCAATCGACGATGATCTCACTGAGGTAGGTCTTGGTCACTAACTAGGATGTGGCTTCAAGATGTTTCTCCTCACGCATGTTTCTAACCGCTTGCTGTGTCGTTATCTTGACAGGATGGCTACATCATGCCCGGTCTTGGCGACGCTGGTGATCGTGAATTCCAAACGGGCGCACAACTCGAGAAGGTCGCCCACAAGAAGCAGAAGCTGTAGTGACTGACTTGAAGTGCATTAGAAATGATGTTATAAACATTGTTTCTAAATAATCCTTTACTAAGTACGATTGTTTAGAAAGGTCACTTTCAAATGTTTCCATTGTGAAAAGGTGCATCATGACGAAGGATGCCGTGACGCCGCCGCTTCTCAAGACGCGCTCCAAGGACCCTCTCGAGAGTTCTTGGCGCAAGCATATGGTGTGCTACCGTCTTCTTCATCTCCCCTCTTCGTCTGTATTGCTAATGCATTCTTCACTGGGTTGCGCAGAGCGATGGGCAGTGGGTACCCGACGTCTCTGTGGACACGTGCATGCTCTGCCGCGCCGAGTTCGGCTTCTGGATCCGTCGCCACCATTGTCGGCGCTGCGGGGCAGTCGTCTGTGATAGCTGCTCCGGTAGTCGCACCAAGTTTATCTACAAGGCGGGTAACTGCTGCAGTAGCTGGCTCCAAGGCTGTAGAGCTTTGGGGGGAATGAAGATCGCATTGTTACTTATACCACGCGCTATTACTTTCGCGATTTGTGAGCAGGAGATCACCCCGAACAAGCTGGCAGAGGAGGATTGCCGCGTGTGTGATGCGTGTATCCGCGTGATCGACGAGAAGTTGGCGCTGGGTGTGAGTCGCCGTTTTGGTAAGGGTATGGCAGCCGCACTGGCAGCCAGTGAGAGCGATAATCAACAGGAGCACACAGTAACGCCGCTCGAGCCGGATAAAGGAGGCAACCGCACGGTCATGACCATGGGCAGATACAGGTACTGAAGTCACTAGCGGGTTGAGCGAATGATGCTTCTGTTGCTGATTGTCATGGGTGTCTGTAATAGAGCGGAGATCAAGGAGTCGGAAGGCAATCGCTACATCCGCGATACAGATTTGTAGCGACGATGAACGCGGATTCACGACAGACTCTAAAGAGAGAGGCTGGCCTACAGGACAGACTTGGATGGTATCACAGGCCACAACGTACGAAATCACTCATAATATCACCTCTACAATACACCATCCTCAATCGAAATACCATCACTGTCGAACTACGAATTTATCAAGTAACGAGTAATTCTGTGTGAAGATCGAGAGCTAAACCCTACAGTTAGGTCAACCCGAAAATACTTGAGATTTGTATGCTGCGCTTCTTCTGTTCCAAGCCAGTTTTTTAAACAATCAAACGCTGTCACTTGCCATCAAGGCGGAAGGTTGGCAAGCCGACCACAGAGGCATTTGAGAAGAAGCTCTTTCTCTCGGTCTTGTGTATCTAGCCGCGCAAAGCAACAAAAGCACCTGCTGCCTTTCTCCGCCTGTTACTACCGGCTGGTCCTGGAAGCGGCTGCAGAGTCGACAGTAAAAAACAACTGCCCAACACCACTAGATCCATGGAGCTCGAGCACGGCGCACTAGAGCTACAAGCCATGGACGCGTTGGAGCCTGCGCCCGAGTATCCAGCAGAGTCGGATCTCCATTTTCACGACGGTACAAGCGGCGCAGATGAAGAGACGGACGACAACGAGTCGATTGATGGGAGTGGCAGGTCGCGCCTCGCCATCTCTACGTCAGGGCGCGTGCCAGGCTCCAAACTGCGGACACCCAGCAAGATCTCGCGAATCCCCACTCCCGGACGAAGAACCAGTACCTCTACGACGTCTACAACCTCGCCCAATTCCGCCAGTAGACTCGGAATGGCCGCCAGGACCACGCCACGTGCATTGGAGAAGAAAGTGCAGCGTGTGAGCACAGCCAGCGACTTGACTCCACGTTCCACCTTGGAGGAGAAGCGTCCGTCGGCTCTGGAGGCCCGACGCGCATACTCTGCGTCCGTGCGGGCCCGCTCGACTGCGGACGGGAGCAGCGGACTGAAAAGGACGAACAGCAATAGCAGTATGAGTAGTATTGCTAGCAGTGTGGCTAGTGTGTCGTCACTGTCGAGGTCAAGGAGTAAACCGCCCACCAGTGCACAAGCGGAAAGGAGGAAGACGCTGCACGACTTGGTGGAGAGCAACAAGGAGAACCGACGCAGCAGTCTCGGGTCGCAGTCGTCGTCCTCGTCGCTCTCATCATCGGCCACGTCGGCATCCTTTATGTCTGCGGCGTCATCGAGAACTGCGTCGTCAAGAACAGCATCGAGAATGGGCTCGATGACGAGGAAAAGCACTCGAAGCAGCGCCGTCACAGCGTCGCCGGATCGGAAGTCGATGGCCACGACGCACAAGGTGTGGCCGGCTAATGCTCCGACCTTGTCGATGATTCCAGAAGATTTTACACTCAATGAACGAGCTGTAATAGCGCTGAAGGAGGACCACGAGGTCACTGAGAAAGGTGTACAAGAGCTGCTGTCTTATGTGTCATCATCGTCGTCGAGTATGGCACTGACTACTGCTAATCTGAAGGCTCGGAAAGAGGAAACGATGCTGTTGAAGGCGGGGTTACGTAGGTTGAGTACACACACTGAAGGACTCATGCGATGCTGCGAGGCTTTCGAGAGGAGGACACTGGAACAGAATGAATACGCGGACGCCTCAGCTGCTGAGATTGAGCGACTCACTGAAATGCTGAACGCGGAGCAGAGTAAACAAACACAAGGGCCGCTACCGGAGCTGCAGCTGGAGGATTTTCATAGAGAAACTTCACTTTCCAGGTCGCCTCACCCAGCCTCGGACTCGGAGACGGCGTCGACTACCTCCTCACAGAATATCTTCCCTAGAGTATCGAGTGAAGAAGCTGATCGCCAGCGTCAAGAAATCCAGCAGGCCATGCAGGAAGACTCTCCGCTGTCGGCTTATGTGCGCAATATCTTGAAGAAGGCTACGGACAAAATTGAAGACAAGTGGAGGTCTCGATTCGCCGAGCAGCTTGCAGAGCACGAGCAGGCGTTGGCTCAAGAGCGAGAGCGATCATCTGCGTCAGTTCTTTCTAGCTCTCGATTGGTGACGGAGACTCTGCATGGCAAGGACGATGAGCTGAAGCTTATTGAAGAGCAGAATTTTAATTTGAACCACAAGATTTGGCAACTGGAATTGGATTTGGACGCCACTCGCTCGGAGAGAGATTTCTTTAAGCAGCAAATGGACGACGAAGACGATGAACGATCGTCCAGCGCGCACAGCTTCTGGGAGAAAACCACAGATTTGGCCAAGCAGAACCGCAACCTGACTGAAGATTTGTCCCAGGCGAACAAAACGATCGTTCGGCTGAACGAGACGATCAGGATCATGAAGACGAAGGCGTCAAGTCTGAAAACCGAGAATGGCGATCGCGTACGGGAGTCAAAGTCTATGGTAGCAGAGAAAAACTTGCTGCGGGACAAGCTGGCAGCCATGGAAGCGAAGTTTGAGGACGAGAAGAACCGCCGTGAGCAGTTCCAAGTAAATGTGGAGCAGTTAACCGTGGAGAACACTGCCTTGTACGCGCAGATGGTGGCTCTGCAGACGACTCACGCAGCGAAGATGGAAGAGCTGCAGTCTCGTTATGACAAGCGGAACGTCTCTCTTGCTGGTGAGATGAAGCTCCTTCAGGACCAGAACCGACTGATGCGCAGAACTGAGCCAAACATCCAGCGAGACGCGTACGGTAGCAGCGGTTGTGCTACGACACGGGCTGATGATGAAGAAGCAACTCAGCGTATCCAAGAACTAACAGATGATCTCATCGATGCCCGCCGAGAGCTCGCGGAGCAGGCGGAGTTGATTGCTGACCTGGAACTGAAGGTTGCCGAAGGTGAAGCGATTCGCCGCAAGCTCCACAACACGATCCAAGAGCTTCGAGGCAACATCCGCGTGCACGTTCGGTTGCGTCCATTCCTGCCTTCTGATGGTCCGGAAGGAATGGCGGAGAACCCGGAGTCGGCTATTATGTGTGACACGTTTGCCTCTACCATCACGACCAACGTGGAGAGTCCGCACACGTTTGCGTTCGACAAAATCTACGGCCAGGCGGATTCCCAGGAGTTCGTGTTCAAGGATGTGTCGGATTTCATCCAGTCTGCCATGGATGGCTACAACGTCTGCATCTTTGCGTACGGGCAAACAGGTTCTGGTAAGACGCACACCATGCAAGGCAGCGGAAAGGCCCAGATGCGCGGCATCATCCCGCGATCCATTGATCTCATCATTAATTGTTGCGAGGAGCTGACGGCGATGGGATGGAACTTCTCGCTCATGGTGACGTTCTATGAGATCTACAATGAGACTATCCGCGACTTGCTCACGATGGATAGCGGCTCAAATGTCAAGTACAACATCCGTACAGACAACCGTGGTCGCAACTACGTCGAAGGCCTGACCGAAGTCTTCATTGACTTCGACCAGGCAGCCGAACAAGTGGACGAGATCGTGAACCTGGCGGCGTGCAACCGGTCGGTGGACCGCACTGACATGAATGCCCATTCTTCGCGTAGTCACAGCATCTTCGCGCTGAAGATTCGAGGGTACAACGAGGCGCAAAACACAGAGGTTGAAGGAACCTTGAGTCTGGTTGATCTGGCTGGTAGCGAGCGTCTAAGCCGATCGAACGCCACGGGAGACCGGCTGAAGGAAGCGCAAGCAATCAACAAGAGCTTAAGTGCTCTGGCTGATGTGTTCCAAGCTCTCGCCAAGAAGTCTTCGCACGTTCCGTATCGTAACAGCAAGCTCACGTACGCTCTGCAGCCTACGCTCTCAGGAGAAGGTAAGACGCTCATGATGGCCAACCTATCGCCCACGTACGCGTCTTTGGACGAGACGTTGTGCAGTATGCGTTTCGCGCAGAAGGTGAGTCAGTGCGAGCTTGGAGCCCCAGTGCGTCAGATCAAGTCTACAAGGCGCCAGTCGCTCGGTCCTGGAGATCTATCCCGAAACAGCATCAAAAGCTCGCCTCCGCGTGAAAATCGACGGAGCACGTTCACCCCGGGCACGTTGAAAAGGCTGCTTTAAGGACTGCGAGCTTGATGAGCAAGATACTGTAGCACACTTCGTCTGAAACGTGTAAACCCGAGGTCAAAGTGGTAACTAAGTCATAGTCGGGGAGAAAAGGAAGAAACAAGAGTCACCCAGCGGATGCTTCTTCACAATTCTGAAAGAGAAAAGAGCGAGGAAAATGCCAAGTTGACTGCGAAAGTTTGAAATAAATGCAGGTTTTTTTCGGCATTCATGTGTAACGTTATAGTGAGTGCTTGTCCTGCATGTCTTTCAGAGTTATTCTGTGTGCTCCTTGGGGGCGGGTGGACTGAACAAGTCGAAGTACGACATCATGCGCGCAAGGTAAACGGCCGTGCAGACCGTGCAGACAAACAGCGTGACGACGTAGGCTCCAGAGCCTTCGGGACCCGATGGAAGAGCTCCTTTGGCGTCGTACGCATCGCTGGAATAGCCATAGTCCAGAGCAATCGGAAATCCTACGATCCACCACATCAAATGCGTTGTAATGAGGTTGAATGTCCAGCCCGAGTTGTCAGTGACGAAGTGGACAATTGACTTGGCCGGAGGCGCGGGCATGCTTGCTGCGGGGTCCATGACGCTTGATTATGGTAAGAAGAGCTGAGCTTGGCTTCCGCTAGCAAGTCTGGATGTGAGAGTGAGCAGATGCAAGATAGGATGAAGCGGTGTCTCTCGTTGCGCCGTCCGTTACAGTACCGCTTTCTGCATTTTCAAGAAAGAGTAGGCAAAAACATGCCAACAGTCCAAAAGTAACTACGCACATTTGCCATAGGTAAGAAGGCATTCAATACAATCGCGACATATCATCCACCTCCTTCATTTACTTCTCTGTTTTTGGTTTAATACCACCAAGAAAAGTAGACGGTTTTAGTCGCGCTCACTGATGGCAGTCAAGTGTGCTTCGATCTCGTCCTCGGTAAGTTGACGAAAGCGCTGGCCCTGCACCACGACTCCCACCTCGATCTCGTTGGGGCGGAAGTCGGCAGACAACACCGACTGCAGGCACGTGATGGCTGTGTGCAGCGTGGTCTCGTAGTCCATGGCCGGGTTGGCCTTGATCTTCTTCTCAAGGTAGTTCTGTGCCTCCTGCTCCTTGAAACCCGCAGACGTGGCCTTGTAGCCCCAGAAGTGGCCGGCGGGGTCGATCTTGAAAAGCTGCGGACCCTTCTCGTCGTCCACGCTGATTAGCATCGTAACGACACCAAACGCACGCATGGACGCGTGTTGCGTGTACACCTGAGCCACATCGGCAATACGCTTGGCCAGCTCATGGCATGGAATCTTGTAGCCGAACTTGTTCTCGAACTCGTGCGCCTCGTAACGCAAACGCTGAACCTGTGCCTTCGAGTCGGCTGATAACGGGGCGGTACGCAGTAAATTAGTCGCTGTCTTGATACTCCATTGATGTATCACACATACCATAGAGGCCTGTCATAAGGCAGCCGATCTCGGGCGTGATCTGGAACACATTGGTGACCGAGTCGGGCTCAATCAGTTTGTCCTGCATCGATAATAGCAGCGTCAGCATAAATATATGCAGCAAATATATACTGCTACGTGTGTTTTTACCTGCACTTTCTTCTGGGTCACGAATACGGCGCTGTCCTTGCCTCGTACGGCCACGGACGTGAGCGTGGACTCCTTCGCAGCGCGGAACGCGTATTCTGTAGATAAAACGAGACATTATAGCACTGTTACATTGCTGGGACAGACATTGAGATATGGAAGACGTACCGATCTGGTAGAGTCGCCCCTCGGGCGAGAAGATGGTAATGTGGCGGTCGTATCCGTCTCCAGGCATGGCAATAGACTTAGTAGTTGCTCGATCCTTTTCCTTCTCCCCCTGCTTTTGCGATCCAAACAACGTTTTACCCTGTACGTTCGATAAGGTACGAGTAAGTAAACATCATATTTACATCATATTTACTTATTGCCTACTTAAGAATATTTGTCAAGAAACATTGTGAAATTTCAATACCGTATGCTTCACATGAAATAGCCAAATCTTACCTGAGTTTGATTGGCAGCACTACATGCACCTGGTCTCGCAGCGAGACTCGCTGGCCGCAAGAAGTTCTTAGTTGGAAAACGAGGCTGATAACCAGCCTGGACACTGCCAGTGCCGGTAGGTACATGTAGGTAGAAAGCGTCTTCACTGGTCCACGCTAAGGAGCTGGTCGCGCTAGGCTGAATTGTATTAGTCCCAGTCGCTGATTAAGCAACATGTTCGTAAACGATGCATTCTTGCATCGACAAGATAACTATTCGATGGACCCCCTTAACGGGCTGGTCGCATTAAGGTAGGAAGCATCTCCACTTTGAATTTCATCGTGAACACAACACAGAATATTCATCGTTGTGATTGCGCTCGCAGTCCTATTGGGCAGTCCAATTATTGCAGAATCTAACCAGAGTGCCATCATGGCAAACGTCTCTCGAGACTTCGTGGGCTACGGGGAACGCGGTTTTGACCCCAAGTGGCCCGGTGGCAAGAAGCTGGCGCTGCAGTTCGTACTTAACTACGAGGAGGGTGGCGAGAACAGTGTTCTGAACGGCGACGCCGCTTCCGAGCATCTACTGTCCGATATCGTGGGAGCTGTACCTAACGTGGGCCAGCGCCACATGAACATGGAGTCGCTGTATGAATACGGTAGCCGCGCAGGCTTCTGGCGACTGCATCGCGCCTTCACGGAGCGCCAGATGCCGCTCACCGTCTACGCTGTGGGTCTCGCGCTCGAGAGGAACCCTGAAGCCGCTCAGGCCATGAAAGACGCCGGATGGGAAGTCGCTAGCCATGGATACCGCTGGATCGACTACCAAAATGTGGACGAAGCGACAGAACGCGAACATATTCGCAAGACTGTGGCTATCCACGAGAAGCTGCTGGGTAAGCGTCCAGTGGGCATCTACCAAGGCAAACCTAACGTTAACACCCGTCGTCTGGTGGTCGAGGAAGGAGGTTTCCTGTATGATGCAGACGCTTACAATGACGACCTTCCCTACTGGAACACTCTGTTCGGACGTCCGCATCTGGTGATCCCCTACACGCTCAACAACAACGACATGAAGTTCGTGTCGGCTCAAGGCTTCAATTCCGGAGACCAATTCTACACCTACTTAAAGGATGCTTTTGATGTGCTTCTGGCTGAAGGACGTGCGGGGCAACCGAAGATGATGTCGGTTGGACTGCACTGCCGCGTGGTAGGTCACCCGGGACGCATTGCCGCTCTGCTGCGCTTCATGGACTACGTCCAGAGCTTTGAAGACGTTTGGATCTGCCAGCGCGAGGACGTCGCGCGTCACTGGTACAAGAATTTCTACCCGGAGGCTGCTGCCTCCAAGCTGTAAAACTGTACTTTGGCGTCGTGGAACTAGCGCATCAAAGCACTGATAAATGAAAAAGCGTCTTACTAATACATGTACTTCTCTGGCCCACTCCAAAATGACAATTACACATTTTGACCGATAATTTTGCAACCAGGACTCGGCGGTGAACGAAAACACACCATATCAAAGCCCCAGCGCACGTGAACATATTTTTTATGTTGTCTAGGCACCAGTTAAGCAGTGCACATGCTTTACTTACGATACAAATACTACGTAGTATTGGAGTAAAACACTTTAAGTCTTCCTGGTCACGATGGCACCTGTATCAGGGGTGCCATTGCTACTACTCGCATTATTGCTTAGGTTCCGATCAATCGCAAGCCATGCACTCTCGGCGTCCGTGAGCTCCTTTAGCCGAGCCAGGATAGGCGCTTCTAGTGTAGGATCCAAGCTGCGCGCAAACAGAAGCTTTTGCCAAGCACATAAGTAACGTTAGCAGGATCAGCACCACAACAACGAATCGACAGAATACCTACCTGCTCCACATCCTTGCGAAGAAAGCGGATAGCCTTCTCGTGGCGTTCCCTCTCGACTCCTTTCTTGTACAATGGGTACTCGCCCTGAGGATCGTTGATCTCGTCTTTCAAGAAGGACCGTGATGAATATGGCACCACGCGATAACGGAGATTCACTTGGAGATACTTGCTGAGCATGAACACCAGATGAGCGATGTATCCCAAAGCAGTGGGGATCATATCCTCGTCATTTCTACCGCCGCCAGTGAAGTCCGAGTTGGCGATACGGATGCCACGGATACTGTACTCTCCGGCCCCCACATATTCAATAGGATACACAGTGCCAAGCTGCTTCACAAGCATCGCCTGTCGTGAACGGATCTTGTGTGCTGCACGTAACACCTCGCATCGACGCTCCAGGATACTTTGACGCTCGTCCTTGTAGCGCAGACTCATCTGCATAGTGCTGACCAAAGCCTTGGGAACGTGAATGTCCGTCTCGAACGTCCTACGTTCGTCATCCATCACGGCCTTTAGCCGCGCAAGTGTGTGTTGTTTCTCTGCCACGTGTGCTCTCGCTAGTCGAACACGCTCTTCCAGTGCTGTGCGTTGCTGCTCGCGAGCGATGCGCTGCTGAGAGTGCAGCAGTTTGTTCCGAATACGCTCCTTCAGCGCTGCATTTGTCTTGGTCAGTTCTGTGATCTTCTGTCGTGTAGTCAAAATGTGTTCCAATGCGTCCACGCCTTTATGTAGACTGTAGTCCTTTAGAGGAATGGCTGAGCCTTTCCTCCTCGAGTGTTTCGGTGCGATAACCCCCTTCTCAGCCAGAAGTTCAATCACCTCGCGATGCACATATGTGTGGCCCGAGAACTCGAACAGACAAGTGTTCAGAGGCAGGTTCATCAGTTCCGTAAGACCTACAGGCAGCGGCTCGAGCTCTCGCATGCCAAAGCTTAGACTCAAAATATCTTCTTCAAACACATCCGTAGCAGTCCCGTTGGCGTTTGTCGGTGTTTCCGTGTCCGTCATTGCGTCGTTCATACCAGCGTCGTCTGTATCGTCGAAGCTGGTCTTGGCATCTGCAAACGACCGCGAGTTGTTGATAGGCTGGTCGTCTCCAAAGGACAAGCGATCGCTCATGGACCGAGTCTTGCGTCGCGGTCGCTTTGTGGCTTTACGGTCGTGCACGCGCACCACAACAATATCGAATCTAGTGCTACCGCTCAGCAGCATCTCTACTCCTTTAAGTCCACCATTTCCGTCGTCCTCGGACTGAAATGGCACCCACACGGGGTTGAGGGTGTTGCTTGCCACTTCGCTCTCGTACACGATACGACCGTCCACCACTGCAATCAATACACAAGAGACGATATTAAACATCAAGTCATGGTACTGCATGACTCTCTAGTACCCGCCGTACCTAGTTTAAAGTACACATTGAGCAGCGAGTCGCCGCTCGTACCGTAGATCGCCAGGTTGCGCATACTGAAGCCGCTGAGCTGCTGCAGCGTCACAGTGGCCGATCGTCCAGCGGGTTGTTGCGTATTCCACGAGGGCGCGGTACTGCAGGCGGTCATGTTGATGGCCCCGCCGAAGCTGCCAGCGATGCTGGACGGTGTGATCATGGTTGAGGGGCGGACTGGCGTCGGTGTTAGCGCTCTTCGGACGCGCGTCCTTTCCGTCTAAAGTGTTAGCGAGAGCTCTCGAGTGCACCAGCGTCCAGTTGTCGCTGACTCGGTGGCGTAGGCAAAGAACAGAGCCCCACTTGGTCACGGTCGCGCGTCGTTAGCGGCACTCTTCGTGGGAGAAGAACGCGGGATATTTAACTCGCTAGAAAGATGGCACCGAATGCACAAGTTGAGGCACAAGTCGCTCAAGACGAGGCTATAGTCACCGGAAATTTTCAAAAATAAAGGAGCTGCGATTGGACGATATGCGAGTAGATTTTTGGCCAGTTGCGGACGAGGTAACTTCAACCTGGGTTCTGGCCTGGAACGCCGTTGCTTGCAAAACTAGGCCAAGGGCCAGTACGCTACGAGGGGTTTGTCGCGTCACAAGGTGAACTAATCCGCTGTTGGTGCAATGTGCTCGGTTAGCATCCATGGCGACAGTGGGTATTTTACAGGAGTCGCCACCGCTGCATTCTTACTGCATCCTGTCGTACATGCTTCACCCTGCGCTGGCGGCGTTCGTCACGGAGGCCATCACACCACGCGTACCGACGCAAAGCACGAGTTTACTGTTCTTTAGCGCAAGCAGCTGACCAAATCTAAAACCAAAGACCTGCTTCACGTTATTAGCGGGGGTTTCGGCAATAACTCCGTCACTGGTCCAACGTTCCCTGCAACTTCAATGTGCTTTGGTCAAACCCGACAGTCTCAGTTAGTATTCGCTGCGGTAAAATAAAAATAGCGTGTTTCTAGAAACTAGAAACTGCAGCGTAACATCGAGCGAGTCCGTCGTACTGTAGCGGCTCCCTCAGCCACTTCCCAACTAGAAGCGGGCCGCGCAGACCCATCGCCTCATTGACGAGTAAGAGCGAGCGATCTCGAGTTTCTAGCAGGGAGCGTCAAACAGCTTCCTGTAGTTTTAGCGTCGTTACCTACCGTTTCCAAGTCTCGACTAGAGTGGTTTTGGCTGACAGACGAGCAGGCGCTTACGCCTAGGGCTAGCCATGGTGGCGATCTCAGCACGTCGCAGCGAAGACACCAGCCCCTCGACGCCCAAGAAGTTGTCGCGGCATCTACTACATCTCGTCAGTCGCGCTCCGATGAGCCCGAGAGAAGCAGTACGAGAACCTCCTCGCTCACTCTGGCGTCAGGCGTTGATTTGGCCTTCCAGTGCCGCGTTACTCAAGAAAAACGCCCGTGTTGCAGGTCTAGAAAAGTGTCGTAAAGGTAGTAGTAACCAGAACGAGTCATGCACTAGCACTAGTGAACATCAAGTTACAGTCGACGCTGCAGCTTGCGACTCGGAGCAACTAAGCGACCAGCCACAGGACGAAGTTACTAGTGTACTAAAAGCAGATGGCATCTTCAACCCTCTCAAAACGAACGTGGGGGAAGACGCCAACCTCCATGATCTCAGCAACTCGACCAAGAAACTCGCACTTTCCGTTCTCAAACCAACCAAAGGCAGTGCTATCCACGCGACGACATCGGCATCGCCGTTGGAAGCACTGCAGTCATCATTACATGAACCAGCACTGAACATCGTCAAGCGCGCGTCGCTCTATCAGGAACTCCGCGAATTCTGTACCAATGGTGACGCGCAGATCACCATGTTCCCGGATTATTTTAGCAGCGAGGAGAAGCTCATGGTGCAAGCAGTAGCTCAGGACCTGCAATTGGGCTGTCAAGTAGGCGAGAAGAGCATTGCGGTGTACAAGCTCCTTGGTGGCTACTCGCAGCAGAACCAATCGCTGCGTTCATGCCCACCTCCTTCGGCTAGAGGAGTCAACAACAACGCCGACGACGTGTATGTCGATGTTCACGAACTGGCTCAGCACGGCAAAGACGGGTTTATCGCCAAGCTGAGACTACGTCGTCTGAGCTCTGGGAGTGGACTTCGCCGCAAAATGCTGTGGGACGTAGCAGAGTTGAGCTCCACAGCCGATGGCATGGCTGATCCCGTGGGTGAAGGTGAAGGTGGCGTGTACGCAGTGCAGTCTCGATCTAGCGGACAGAAGCTTGCACTCTTCAAACCTGCCGAGGAGGAGAAGTTTGTTCGTGAAGGACTTTTCGCTGGAGAAGGAGCTGTTCGTGAGGAGGCCGCTTATGTGCTCGATTCACGCAGCAATGGCTTCAGTGGTGTTCCACCCACGGCTGTTGCACAACTACGACTCACGAATGTGGGGCGTGCAAAGCAAGGAGCAGTCCAGCGCTTCATGTCGAGCACTATCGGTAGCATGGAGAGTTTCGGAATGCCCTTCAACCTCGATAAAGCTCGCGAATTTGTCCCAGTTGAACAAGTCCACCGCATTGCGCTACTCGATGTGCGCGTGTTCAATACGGATAGACATCCTGGCAACATTCTACTGATCGGCGAAAAGAAGCCGTACACTATGGTGCCTATCGACCACGGTTGCATTCTTCCTAGCTGGTTCCACTTGTCCGAAGCGCGTTTCGACTGGCTCGAGTACCCGCAGACCCGTGAGCCGTTCTCGTCTGCGGCCATGCAGTACATCGAGGCACTGGACGCTGAGAGAGATGCCAAGATCTTGCGTTCTCTTGGTATTCGCGAGGAGTGCGTGACCACACTCAAGATCTGCACTCTCTTTTTGAAGCTGGCAGCTACTCAAGGCAAAACGCTGTTTTGGATGGCAAACTTCATGACACGCGATGGGTGCTTTCAGGATCCATCACGTCTGGAAATCGCTATCCAGTGCGCTTGCGAGCGTTCCGGTATCCCGTATACGTTCAAGCCCAACCAGTTCGACGAGCAGCGTGGCGAAATCGAAATCGGCGTGCTGAGTCGTCGCCCACCCCACGAGTTTTTCCTCGCACTGGAGCGTTTACTGCTCGAAGCAATTTCCAGTGACGAGTTGTAGGCTTCTTTCAATGAAGCACGCAAGGTTAGCAAAGGATTTCTCTACATGGCAACAAACCAAGTCAGTAACTAGTAGACGTGTTGACGCTAAAATCAAACTGAAAGCAGTTTTCATTCTATAATCGGGGGTAATTTCTGAAATGGCTACGTTTTTGACCTAAATTCGGGTGTAATTTCGGATATGGCTACGTTTTGACGTTTTTGACTGGCCAAACGCCATTACGCGCAATGACAGACTCGCGGGGCCGCACGGCCTCCACCTCGTCGGACGAGGCCGATTGGCGCGCATGCGTGGAGTATGAGACCAAGTGCGTAGTAGTGGGTGACCTGGAGGTGCAGGTGTTTCAGATGGAGGAGCTTCCAGTGGCCGCGTCGCTCTTCATGCTGGCCGAGATGGATGCGAATGTGACAGAGATTTCGGGCACACGCCTCTGGACGGGCTCGCATTTCCTCTCACGGGTAAATACTTGGTGCTATTGCATTGCATACTTATTGCAAACAGTGTACTGAGTGGTGATGATGTTGTTGTAGTATCTATGGCGCCACCCGGAGCTCTTTCGTGGGAAACGTGTGCTGGAGCTGGGAGCTGGTACTGGAATTTGCAGCATCGTGTCGTCCAAGCTTGGAGCTGTCAAGTGTCTGGCTACGGATGGTGACGAAGAAGTGGTGAAACTGCTCACCAAGAACGTGCAAGTGAACGAGGCGGCGGATGTCGTTACTGCTCGCTCGTTGTTTTGGGGCGATGAACCGTCGGCGCAGACATTGCTGCAAGAATTCCCCGGCGCTCTGACGGATGTGGATGTCGTGCTTGCTGGTGACGTTCTCTACAAGAGCGAGTTGTTACCGCTGCTTTTCGCCACTGTGACGCGGGTATTGGCTTTAGACGATGATGTCGAACGAGCATTTGTGCTGTGCCACATTCCTCGTGCCGACGTGACCCACGACCTCGTACAGAAGCAGATTGTCGACTCGGGTCTCAAGTTTGAGGAGGTTAAACTACCGGCAGAAGATGTTGCAGATGCTGCCGCGGAGCTAGAGGAATGCCCCGTGGAAGATGTGGAACGAGCTAGGCTGTATTATATCACCAAATAGGAGATCCGAGGGACGAAAGAGCGGTCAGAACTGCAGAATAGACAATTTATCCTTCTCGTTTGCCGTGTGTAGCAGCTCAAAACTGGCCTATATCTATGGTGTTAACCCTTTGACCGATGAATGTGTGTTTTTAGTCGTCGTCGCTGTCTTCATCACTTGAGTCTGAGTCAAGCAGACTGAATGCGTTGACAGGGGCAGACTGCTGGTTCTTCCGCGCAGGTTGTGCTACAGATTCTTCCTCCTCCTCTACGTCAGAGCTGTTATCCACCTCCTCGTCGCTTTCTTCGTTGCTCAGTGAAGCTTCCTCCTGCTCGCAGTACTTCGCGATGCTGGTCGGGATGATATCTTTGCCAGTGTAGTCTGGAGGAAGAAAGAAGAGGGGCAGAATGCCATCGACAGTGTCGCGTACCAACTCTGATCCAGCACGCTGGTGATCAGGTCTGCCTCGACGGTCCGTGCGGTAACCACGCTTCTCTGCGTACGCTTCACACAGCGTCCACGGTGTCCATTCCTGCAATAGAAGGGAAAACAAAGCTCATTAAAAAGTACCGACGGATGGATCAGCGATGAAAACTACGAACCAGTTCTTCCTCTATGTCATCAAAAAGCTGTGTACATGGCTTCAGATCCAAGATTTTCTCCAGCACAACGTGCTCTGCGAGGAAGCGGACTGCTGAGTAAGGCTCTCGAATCTTGCAAAACACAACCAATAAGTCAGAACAACTGCTGAAAACACAACACTCGGCTCGAAACTACCTTACCTGCGAGTACGGATACAGTCCACTAAGCTCCTGAAGATACTTTGGAACACCAGCAAACGGGAACACGAGACCAGGACAATCACAAATGCAGATCTCAGGCGAAATCATGATCGTCTGAAGTCGCTTCGTGTGGCCCGGTGTGTGTGATACACTCACGATTTTCTTGCCTGCCAATGCGTTCAACACGCTAGATTTGCCCACGTTCGGATGTCCAATGAGTCCGATTGTCACCTTGGGAGTGTTAGCCTGACCAATAGCTCCAGCACTGCCTGGTACAGATGGATCCTTTGACTCCGCTGCTAATGCCGACTGCAGCCGCACCTGGAAATGGCCGTTAAGTTCCGCATGCTCCTCACGGTCGCATCGGGTGCACAGCAAGTAACCTCGAGCGATAGCGTCCGCTTCGTCCTTGACATTGGCGTCAGCACTGCTTGGCCGTCCACCCGTCGCACACGACATACACGCTACGACAGCATCGTCACATCCGCAGTGCTGGCATTCATGAATCGCAGGTGATCCATCGCCACCAGCGCTGCCATTTCGAGTGCTTCGGTTCTTCTGCTTGCGTCTGCTACGCCGCTTACCGACCGCCTTCTTCTTTTCTTGAACCGCATCAAATTGCACTTGCAAGAATTCTTGTTCCGTTAAGCTCGCGTTCAACTCTTCAGCTAGCTGCTGTGCCTCGAAAGCACCGATTCCACAAGCCACAAGGATATCCACGGCGCCCTTAATGGCAGATACGTCTCCCACCTCTAGTTTCTTGCTGCATACGTCGAAAAAAATGGAGATATACTCGGTAAATAAACCTGTGCATTCATAAGCAAAGCAGTGTAGTTTCAGTATTTACCTGAGCACTCGTCGACGAGTACTGACGTCGTTATCGCCATGTACAGCGTTCGAGCGGGAGGAGAAGCACACAAGCTGTACGAGAGGGAATCGCCCAGCTAAGTAGCGCTTCCATAGCTGCACTACAGCAGTCGGGATCAAGTCAATCTTGTTGAGTACCACGACCATTGGCTTTTTCAACTCCTTCGTGACGAGGTCGTACACAGACGCAGGAATGTGAAGCAACGGGTTGCGTACATCTGCCACGACCACAACGTGTGTGGCACGCTCCGTGACACGCCACAACTCACGCCAGACCTCTATGTTGTGTTCAAAGTGGTTCAGATGTTCGTTGTCATACTTGTCATAAATTTTCGTAAGCCACTGGTCGAACATAAGACTCTCATTGTTGTCCACTACCAGCAAACACACCACATCAGTACAAACCACAATAAAGAACCACGCTCAGTCAGCACAAACCTTTCTCCTTGGACATGCTGTACGTCCATTTCGGTCTCTTAGGATGGTCTAGAATGGGGTCCCGTTCGCTCACGGTTGCAAGCAAAGGCGTCTCCCTCTTGGCCAGATCCAATGGACGCTGCCCTTCCATCAGTCTCAACTGAATCTGCTCTTTGGTCTCCATTACAAAAAAACTGGATAACTCTTTGCCTACCGCGTCCTTGTTGTTCTTGCCCAGCGCCACCGTGAGCTTCAGTCGAGAGCTAAGGTCATTGTCTAGGTCATTGTTGCGCACGAAAAAGTCAGGTTCAGCGCGGAATGCTTTAACTTCAGCGTCTTCTTCCTCCTCCTCAATGGCCGGCGGCTTTTCGGCGTAGAACTCTTCGTATTGCGCATTCTGTAGGTCCAACGCCGCCTCCTCATCCCGGCGAGAATCCAGGCGTTGCTTTCGCGCACGCAACTGCTGCTTCTTCTGCTTGCCGCTGAAGCTGGCAGATGTAGAAGTTTTGGCACGCTCCTTGCGCTGCTGTTTGAGCGTGTCCAGCTCCTCACGGCGGCGCGCCAGCAGCGCAGCTTCGCGCTTGACCTGCTCCAACTCGGCGCCCATCAAGTCCATTGCGCTTTGACCAGCCAAAGGGATGGCTACCTCGATAGAGTGACTGCAGCCATTTTGGTTTTTCATGCGTCGCATCAAGATCGCATGGTCAAAAAGCGCAACCTCCAGTCTCGAATTCGACACACGGCAAGAAGCTCGGATTGAGAGGACGACGGCAAAAGATGCAGCTGCGCCACTTGACGTCGCTGTTGCAGGCCACGGAGGGCATGTGCAAGGTCACTGCCATTGCCTTCTCACCAAACAATCGCAGACTTGCAGTGGTTACGGTAGATCGCGTTGTGCACTTGTTCGACGGACAAACCGGTGAGCGTAAGGACAAATTCTCTACCAAACCGGCAGACAAGGGTGACAAGAATTATATCGTGCGTGCGCTCGAGTTCTCGCCCGATTCATCCAAACTCGCTGTGGCACAGAGCGATAACATCGTCTTCGTCTATAAAATAGGTCTAGAATTTGGGGTGAGAAGAGCACGCGTTCACATTCTTACCACTTTAAAGTGAGCTGACCTTCACCAAATGCATGCAACACAGGATAAGAAGAGTATCTGCAATAAGTTCCCACAGCCATGCTCCGTGACGACCCTTACATGGCCAAGCACACACCCGAATGAGATCGTCTTCGGTCTGGCAGACGGCAAGGTGAAGGTCGGCCAGTTGCGTAGCAACAAACCGGCCACACTGTACGCTACCGGTTCCTACGTTTCTCGTGTATGCAGCAACCCAGAGGGTACAGCAATCCTTTCGGCGCACTATGATGGAGCCATCTACCGCTTCATCTTCGACGACGTGAGTGGTGGACCTACACACGCTAAACTTGTAGTGCACTCGTGCGTCCCATACGCGCTCTCATGGGGTGAGAGCATCGTCGCAGCAGGTAACGATCGTCGAGTGTCATTCTACGACAAAGATGGCGCCCAACTGCGCACCTTCGACTATTCCGGCGATGAAAAATGCGGTGAGTTCACGTGCAGCGTGTTCAACCCGACGGGTGAGTCTGTGGTCGTGGGTAACTTCGACTCGTTCTACACGTTTAACTTCCAGCCCAAAACCGAGTCCTGGGAGCTCGTGGGGTCCAAAATTATTCCCAATTTGTACTCTGTCACAGCACTAGCATGGAAGCACGACGGTAGTCGTCTAGCTGTTGGATCTGTTTGTGGGGCGCTGGATTTGTACGATGCCTGTGTGCGGCGCTACCGTTACAAGGGCAAGTTCGAGTTCACGTACGTGTCCTTGAGTCAAGTGATCGTCAAACGACTCGCTACCGGAGCGCGAGTCGTTGTGCGGTCTGCTTTTGGCTGTGAAATCACGAAGCTCAACGTGTTCCAAGACCGATTCCTCGTGGGTAACACAACCAACACTCTTCTGGTAGGAGATCTTGACACTGGACGTATTAGCGAGGTGCAGTGGCAGTCTACTGGTGGTGAGAAGTACATGCTGGAAAACGAAAGCGTCTGCATTGTGTACCAAGCAGGGGAGCTATCTCTAATCGAATACGGACAAAACGAACTCTTGGGCTCAGTGAGGACAGAACACCTTAACACGCACTTACTGAGCGTCCGCATTAATGAGCGTCCTCCACTGCCAATGCCACAAGATGGTGGTGATCCGATTCCACCCCAGGAGAACAAGAAAATTGCATATCTTTTAGACCTCCAAACGATCTGTATCACCGACCTCCACGCCCGTGGCGCATCCACGGTCAATCACGATTCTCGTGTGGACTGGCTGGAGCTCAACTCGCGTGGAAACTTGCTGTTATTCCGCGATAAACGACGTCAACTTCACCTGTTTGATCTCGATACACAAAAGCGCAGTACATTACTCAACTACTGTAACTACGTGCAGTGGGTGCCTGAATCGGACGTGGTTGTGGCTCAGAATCGAGGTAGCTTGTCTGTCTGGTACAACATCCGTTCACCGGACAAGGCCACAATCTACCAGATCAAGGGCGACGTCGAGCAGATCGAGCGTGGCAATGGACGTACCGAAGTGATCGTGGACGAAGGAATGAACACAGCGTCCTACCAGCTAGACGAGTCGTTGATCGCATTCGGTGCTGCTGTAGATGACGGGCAATTGGTGAATGCCATGTCGATTCTGGAGCCGCTTGAGCTTACACCTGAGACCGAGGCTATGTGGAGCCAGCTGAGCCAGGAAGCGTTGGCCCAGAACGATCACCGCATTGCTGAACGCTGTGCTGCTGCTTTAGGAGACGTCGCTCGTTCGAGATATCTGAGAAAGCTCAACAAATTGGACTGGCAGGAGAAAGACCGTCTTAATGGGCTTGCTCACTGGAAAGTTCGTGCGCGTCTTGCTATACTAAAGAACGACTACCGGAGTGCTGAGCATTTGCTGCTGGCTCAAGGTCAAGTTGACGAGGCTATTGAAATGTACCAGCATTTGCACAAATGGGAAGATGCGATCCGAGTTGCTGAAGCGAAGAATCACTCCGGAAGCGAGCAGATGAAGAGAAGCTACTATGATTACCTTGTGGAGTCTCGTCAAGAGGAGAAAGCTGCTGCTGTGAAGGTCAAAGACGGCGACTATGCGAGTGCAGTGAGTCTCTATCTAAAAGGTGGGCTACCAGCAAAGGCTGCACAGTTGTTGAACCAGAGACACCTGGGTCGCGACCACAAACAGCTTATGGAGACCGTAGCCGATGCACTGTACTCAGCCGGTATGTTCGAGAAGGCAGGCGACCAGTTCGAGAAAATGGAGCAGGAGAGTCGTGCCCTTGCAGCATTCATCAAGGCCAACGCCTTCCGTAAGGCTGTTGAGCTCTCTAGGAAGCATTTCCCGGACAAGGTGCTGCGTCTGGAGGAGGCTTGGGGTGACTATCTTGTCTCTCAAAAGCAAATGGATATGGCTATCAACCACTATATCGAAGGAAACGTGCCGACTAAAGCAGTCGAGGCTGCGCTTAACTCGCGGCAATGGACCAAGGCCAGTCAGCTTGTTGAAACACTGGAAGACGATATATCTTTACCATACTACCGTCGACTAGCTCGTCACTACCAAGAAGCAGGCAATCTGGAACAGGCAGAACGATGCTTCATCAAGGCTGACGCTGCTCGTGACGCAGTCGAGATGTACACTCGAGCTAACAAATGGGATGCGGCTTACCAGGTCGCTCTCAACCACTTGGACAAATACGAGACCGAGAGGCTCTACGTTGAGCAAGCACACCGCATGGAGCGTGCTGGTAAACTCAAAGAAGCTGAAAAGCTCTTCCTGACAGTCAACGAACCCGATCTCGCTATCAACATGTACAAGAACCACAAGAACTACGAACAAATGATCCGACTCGTGACCAAATACCGCAAGGATCTACTCAAAGACACGCATCTGTACTTGGCTCAGCAATTGGAGCACGAAGGCAACTACAAGGAAGCGGAACATCACTTCGCTGAAGCTGGCGAGTGGCAGGCTGCTGTCAATATGTACCGAACGAACGACATGTGGGACGAAGCTATCCGTGTTGCCAAGTTCCACGGCGGTATCAATGCCTCGAAGCGCGTAGCTTATGCCTGGGCGATGGATCTGGGCGGCGAACAAGGTGCTAAACTGCTCACTCGGCTTGGACTCATCGAACCAGCAATCGACTACGCTATTGAAAGTGGCGCGTTCGAGCACGCCTTCGAACTTGCACGCAGCTGTGCCACCAAGAAGCTGCCAGAAGTGCATCTTAAGCATGCGTTGTTCTTAGAAGACGAGGAGCGCTTTAAAGAAGCCGAGGAAGAGTTCATCAAGGCTGGGAAGCCTCGTGAAGCACTGGACATGTACGTGCACCAACAGGACTGGCAGAACGCCATGCGAGTCGCGGAAAGCGCGGATCCGGCGTCTGTGGCTGATGTGTTTATCGCTCAAGCGCGACTCTGGATTGAGCGCAAGGAACATCAGCGTGCCGAAGGATTCTTCCTCAGCGCTGGTAAACCGGAATTGGCTCTTGCGGCGTATCTGGAGGCTGCAATGTGGGCTGACGCAGTGCGAATTGCTAAACGCCATCTCCCTCACAAGCTTATGGAGGTGAATATGGCACACCAACGCGCTATCTTTTCGGGTGGACCAAAGAAGAAAGACGAGCTCATGGAAGCGTGCGAGATGTGGGTCGCTTCTCAGCAATACGTCCAGGCAATCGACGCGTATCTGTCGATTTCAACCGACCAGATCAGCGACCTTGGAGAGCTTAAAGAGCTGTGGTCGATGGCCATTGAACTGTGCTCCAAGCACGATCCGAGCCGCTACAAATCGATCGTGGAGGAGGTGGCGTCACGACTTCTGGGCATGTCACGCTTCGACTCGGCTGCTGAGCACTTCCAGTCAATTGACAAGATGAACGAGGCTCTGGACTGCTATCTGCGCGTGAACAACTGGGCTGCAGCGCAGAAGCTGTGCGAGCAGCATGCTCCTGAATTGTTGCCTCGTCTTGAGCGAGCACAGCAGGCCAGCGCCTTTGGATCAGCTTCCCACCACCCTGCAGAGGCCAAGATGGCTACAAGCTCGTACACTCCATCAGCCGATACAAAGGTGCAGTATTCTTCGGAGAAGAAGGAGTCGAAGCTCAGTGCTGAAGGTGACGATACCGGACGCGGTTCCAGTGCTCTTGACGCGTGGATGCAGCGCGGAGAATGGGACAAAGTGCTGTCTTCAGCAGCCAAGCACAGTGCTGGGTCACTCGCCAAATACCTGGTACTGCGATGCTCGCGACTGTGTGAGCACGACGAGATGTCTACAGCGATCAAGACGATTTCGGACTATGGCATTCCGCTCGACTCAGAGGCGTTGGACATGACTGAGAGACTCGTTCAGAAGACGCTTGCATGCCCTTACACTATTGAGGAGGGACCCGAACATCAAGCAGCGCTGCCAGAGCTGGTCAAATGCCTGCGCAAACTTGTGAAGGATCTGCGTGCGAGCGGCAAGGAGTTCCCCAGCTCTCGAGTACAGATGATGGAGCAGTGGCTACTGGTGACGCACTTCTTCGCCATCAAGCACCAGGCAGCGAACGCTGGGCTGGACGACCTGGTTGCCAAGATCAGTATGTCGCTGCTACGGTTTGTAACAGTCCTCCCCGCCGACAAGATGTTTTACCTTGCTGGTGCGGCCGCAAGGAAGAAGAAGTGGCTCAGTGCCGCCTTTGTGTACTTTAACCGCTATCTCGATCTGTGCGAGGCTATTGATGATGGCGACGCTAGCAACCTGGACAACACTGACTTCATTGGCACCGACATCCCATCGCCGCTGGACTTTGCGCTACCGGAAGTTCATTTTGTTGCTGAAGAGAGCGCTCGTGAAGAGATCCGCGACTGGGTGCTGACGATCTCTATGGACCAGCAGGTGGCCGAGAAGCTACCCGAACGTGCGTGTCTGCATTGCAAGGCCAGCATCTATGAGGCAGCGCTGCAGTGTCCCGAGTGCAAGACAGCTTCCGAGTCGTGCATTGTTACGGGATTCCCTGTAGCCGCCAAGACGACAGTGCATTGCGCCACCTGCAAGGTGATCGCCGACCGCGAGACCTGGAACAAGTGGGTCAAGCAGTTCGGCAATTGCCCGTGGTGCTCGGCCCCGCAGAAAATGAGTTACTGAACATTTGGCTTTACCCTGGTTTAAATGATCTTTCATTCACTTCAACTTGCCGTTTTAGAGCAGTAGTCTACGTTTTTTGTCTTTGATGTGGATGTTGTACGTGAGGACCATGGCGCTTTATAGGTACTAGGCAGAAGCTTCGCATCGAATTTGGCTTAAACTCAATGAGTAAGGAAACTAATGCCCTACCTGACAAGTAGGGCTGCCTGTTGGGTCGAGTGATCCATGGGTTTTAATTTATGACGGAGGTGGAATGGCCGTCTCTTTAGAAACCCGCTACTTCAGGGTGACTAATTAGGGGGCCGGTCCCCGCCCAGCCAATCATATTGAACTAGAAGCAAATAAATCCCACCCACTTCAACTTGGCATTAATCTGAGTGCTCACCTGCAGCCCTGCCCCACTGGCAGTGAAGTGCATGCGCACGTACTGCTGCCACCCATTAGAGATTTTCAGGAGTACCGACAAATGAAAAACACGTAGCGCAAAAACACGTAAGGGAGATACGTAAAAAATCGCTACGGGTTTTACGTAACTCTTGCGGTTCGGAAGCACGTCTTTTCAAAATTACGTAGCAAAAGTACGTATCTCTCAGTCCTCTTTTTGCGACAGAAGAAAACAGCAAAAGTGCGGACGATGGATCCGCAGCCGCGCATCCTTACAGCAGCTATAGGAAGAGGCGCTGAGTATTACCTAGCTTAACAGATAGCTTAGTGTGCTTACTTCATAGCGCTACTAAGTCGAGGGTCTCTGTCATCCTGTACGCGTGCTCGATCCAACGCGCGCAGGGCGCGTCCACGGTTCCAGCAAGAGGGTCACTAAAATAGGGAGAATGTCACTATAGCATAATTTTTACTTTCGGAAAACACGTAGCAAAAGTACGTGAGGACCGCTTCATCTGGTTCCGCTTTTCCGTAAGGGAAAAGTGTCAATTCGAGGCCGGTTCAAACATACATTTCTAACTTTACTTGTACCTTTTGATCTAATACAAGCAAAGCGGCACCAAGGGTACCAATCGAAAGCTGTCGTTTGTGTAAAGTTTGCTGGCTAATTCTGAAACTTCTAGCCAATGGACAAATCACAATGGATCCAATTAAAAAATAAAATTAAGGGTGTCAATTCGGGGACGGTTTCAGTGACTTGATTTCACTGTTGATCTTGCCTTGTCTCTTATATAGTACCCTATAAGTGACCAATCACAATTGATAAAAGCACAATTTGAGTCTTTCATTGGCCAAATGAACCGGCCCCTAACTGGCATTCCGGCCCCGAATTGACACTTCCCCTTATCTCAAAAGTGCGTGACGTGTCCGAAAATAACTTTCTTGCAACGTACTTTTATAATACCGCTTTTTGCAAATGTCGGTACTGTACATCTGAAAGCCTCTATTGTCAACTCAATAAGTGTCGATTTCAATGGCAGAATCGACAGTGCTGATTCAATATTCGCCACTTTTGCTACACTTTGTGTCATCATAATTTCGACCAATGGGCGGCGCCACATCCATCTCCTAACATGGCGGCGGCGAAGGTGAGCGGACCCCCGCGCTTGTGCTCCGCTACACAAGCTATCAATGCTTACATACCTTATTGCACCCGTTGCGCAGCCAAAATGGAAGAAAATTCTCTACGCGCCGCAGCCGTACGAGGACAACTACGTCGACGAGACGTTCCTGGAGCAGATGCGGACTAACGGTGCGCTTGAAGTAGCTCTCTTGGCCTATTAGGAGTCTTTATCGTTAAACAGCTCCTCACCTCCATTCTGCGCCTGCAGCTAATGTGCAAGAGCACGACTACAGCGGCATGGTCCGCTCGGCCGCAGCCATCACACAACAGATCTGCGCTGTTTTAATCTTTTTCGTGCGTTCCAGAGCGATCAAAGGGGCAGCAATTGATTCGTGCCTTACAAAGACAACGCTGTCTGATGCTATTGACATTGACAGTCTGTATTCGAGTTCGTCCGTCAAGAAGCCGTATCTGCAGTGGTACTGGGTGGCATCGACGTGTTTCTGGCGGTTGCTGGCTTCGCGGTGCTTCGTATTCACCTCGATCTACCTCTGCGTAAGTACCCTCGCTGGGTAAATACTTGGCAGTATTTAGTTGACCGCAGTTTCATGGTTAACTTGGCAGACACGATGGACACGCTGAGCTCGTGCCTGCTCTTCTGCGCTACGCTGTCACTACTGTCGCCTGTGCTACGGACCCTCACGAAGTCGTACGCGGACGACACTATTTGGGCGTTGGCGACATTCCTAGGCTTGCTCCACCTCATCACACACGATTACAACTACGTCAACTCGGGCATCGGACGGTAAGGAGTGCCACAGCGCTTACACGCTGAGAGACTCTGTAGTCGTCCCACTAAGAAGTCTCCGTGTTCGCATTTTTGCGTGTTGTAGCTTCAGCGGCACCATCTCACTGAACGCCGCCATCTTCACCGCTGTATTGCTTGGCTCGAGGCTTCAGTCGAACGAGCACGTGTTCGCGTTCGTGCTGCTGGCCATAGAGATCTTTGCAATGTTCCCCATTTTCCAGCGTGAGGTCAAGGTGCGAGCCACGGTAATTGTCATACAAGTGCAGACATCTAATCGTCTATGCGATTCGCTTTGTTGCAGCGTCACTCGGAGCGGCTGCACCTCACAACGGCGGCCGCGCTGTTCGCACTATCATCGACGCTGACTTGGCAGCTCTCGGGTCTGCTGAGCGTCCTATCAGGCGTCTTTGTGCTCTTCCTGGCATTCGTGTGCCCGCTCTGGTTCATGCACGTGCAGGAGACCAAGAAGTACGTCATGTCTTTCCGTCGAATACTTTTTTTTCTGCCGAGGTGATGCGCATCCCTCGACTGACGCACGAAAATCACTCGTTCTTTTTGTGGCCCTTGTTGCAGCGAGATTCTTGGTCCATGGGACATCGCCCACATCCAGCCCGAGCAGTAGCTGCGACCACGTGACAGCAATAACCTAGCAGCATGGACATCATCGCAAGCGTAGTGATGGCGCTGGAAGCAAGGACTAAGGAGCAGCGTTGACAGCGTTACCTACGTCAAGCGTTGCACGCCGTACAAATGCCAACGGACACGCGTCTAATAACTTCAAGCACGCCGTTTTGTTCGCCGCATTTTCTTTCGAACCGGCCAAAAAGTAACGGAAAAGTATCTTTTGCCCGCAAACGTGCCTCTTCATGCGCAATGCTGGACGAGCCCAGCAATTCGACTCCAAGGTGAGATTGGAGACCACGGCACTGCTAGGCTCTTCTTCCGCCCTCAGCTGCCGCCTGCCCGCACTTTTCGTCAGGCTGAAGGTCAGCGAGTTTTGCAAGCGAGATTGGTGCTCAGCACCAGGTGCTGTGACGCAGGGAACGGTCCTCCTTGCAAGAGGCCATGCCTGCGAAGAATGCACCCCTTCCCCGTGCTAGCGTCGCCTATGGCAGCTACTTGTTGCCTACTAGTAGTAGTACGATTTTGGTAGTCACAGGCTCCGGCCGCTACATGTATTCGCTACATTAATTGGAACTTCCATTTGAACTTTCCATTTGGAAGAACTGATCTCTCTACAAGTGAGCCCGCCGCATTGCATACATTAGAGTCTAATTTAGACGTGTCAACCCCGCGACGACGGAGCTGGGTTCGAGGCGTCCCCCTGGAAGCCGTACTGGCCACTCATCGCCCCGCGCCCCTTCATGGTGCAACAAGACAGTCCGCGTTGAAGTGCGCCCGAGTTTGGTGAAGCTCCCGAAACTGAGGCGATGGCCATTGCGCTTTTTGGTTTCATCCCATTGCACATGACGGATCAATTTGAGATGCTGGAGCAAGCAAGCCATGCAGTGGGGGCAAATGCACGCGATGGCCTGCAAGTGAGCTCGCACAGTGCGGCCGTTGAAGTGGGCACCAATCGTTGCTCTCCACGGCTGATTTACGGGGCCGAAGTTTTTCGACTGTAACAGAAGTTTCCACGAACCCCTGGCCGGTCTCTGTGCGAGTCAAATTTGCAGCTCACCTCAACGCCGCAGTATCCGGCGGCGAATGCCCGCCACACCCACACGCCTGATGGCCATGGGCACCAGCAGATGGTAGCGCTGGGCTATCCATACCGGTATGCGTGGCTGCTCGGGCGGGTGGCGGAGGAGATTCACTCACGCATGCTAACGTTTGCCTGCCTCGCCCGCTGCGTCCCGCACTCCACCCAACAGGTAGTAGGTCAAACATAATTAGCGGCCGCGCACAGTCATTCGATTCGGTAACGTTGCCCTGCTGAGTTCGATACCCAGCGGCAACCGCTGTAAGCTTGGTAACTGTGGCAAACTGAGGCAATGTATGTGTGCTTGTCTTTGGCTGGCGGGCCGGGCTGTTGGCTTCCATCAAATGACTTGCTCTTTGTAAGCAGCTTCAACGACGACGGGTCAACCCGTCAGAGAACCATGGAAGAATGCTCTCCGTCGCATGGAGCGTTGCGATTGGCTAAAAGCTTCAAGTAGCGCCGCCATTGGCCCCCTTGCGTACCTCGCAAGAGGCGGCCGCTAGACCCAAGAAGGCGCCGCCATGAGTCGGCAGAAAAAAAAGGAAAGATTGCAACGACTGCTCATTTGAGCTTTCGCCTGCAGCTGTGCAAGTGCGCTCCCCCCATACTACGCTTCTCCTCTTTGTTGCTGCGTTCCCAAGCGCTCCGCCTTCCTGCTGCACTTTTGGCGATCGTTGCCGTCTTGTCGTCCCCCGTGTATCTTTTGTGTGTGCGCTATACCATCACTCTCGCGAGCGTGCATCGTCATCCTTCTAGAACAACCGAAGCCCCCTTCCCCCCTCTCTCTTCAACGCATCGTTCACTATGGCCTCCGCCGCTGTGCTCAAGAGTGCACGATCCCACCCCAAGCTTCTGTCGCTGCAGCACGTGGACGACACTTTCCTCTCCTGCCGCGGCGACGCGCCCATGACCCCACTGGGCAACGACACGCCGCTTTTCGTCGCCACCGTGTCTCCGCGCGACCCCGCCGCCAAGCTGGCTGCTGCAACCGCAGGATCGACCTCCAAGGCGCAGTCCAGCTCTGGATTCGCCAGCCACCGCGTGTGCATCCCGTCCTCCGGTTCGAGTGACGACGCTTCCGACGATGACGATGATGACTCGGAGGACGCTGCACGTGCCGGCTCAACTTCGTCAGGCAAGTTCCTCAAGGGCAACACCGGTCGATGGACTGAAGCCGAGCACAAACTCTTCTTGCAGGGCCTCGAAACCTTCCCCTACCGTGCCTGGAAGAAGATCGCGACGCTCATCAAGACGCGCACGGTCGTGCAGATCCGCACTCACGCGCAGAAATATTACCAAAAGCTGGAGAAGGAGGAGGCGCGCCTCAAGGAGCGTGAAGCTCAGGACCGTGCGGCAATCGCTGCTGGTGCCGCGCCCTCTTCAATCCCCACTAGCCCCGCTTCGCAGAAGAAGAAGATGCACCTAATGCGCAAGCGCAAGTGCTCCATGCTCGACATGGACACAGACACCGACAGCGACGCGTCTGTGCTCCCCAGTGTACCCAAGCGTCTTGCTCGCGAGCAGTCTCTAGCTGTCCACATGTCGCCCAAGCAGAAGATGCCGTCGCTGTCGAGCAACAAGGTCTTCTTCGCCAATCCCATGGACGCCCGCTTCATGTTCGCCCGAAACATGAAGAGCCACGCTACCATGCAGCCGCCACACCAGCTACCGTTGGATTTCGCTGACGCTGCAGCTGAAGCCATGATACTCGACTTCGCTGAGGATAAGGCTCTGTCTGACTGCTCGCTGGACTGCGTGGACCAGACTCTTGCGTCCATCGACAACGACGACCTGCTGCAGCTCACGGAGGAGGAACTGGAGTGGTTCTCAACCTCGAACTCGGAGCAAGAGAAGACCAGTGAGGTCAAGGCTGAAGCCGTCGAGACGGCCAACTCCGCACCTTTCTCGGAGCTTGACACTGTTGCTTTGGGCAGTGAGAATTTTGCGTCCGACTTGTGCCTGGACGATGCCGACGACGACTTTGTGTTGGACCCGGAGAAGTTCCTCTCCAGCTACTTCGCCCCGAACGAGAAGGCATGAAATGGGAAGGGCGACGTCGTGGTGGTCACAAGTGCTGCAGCTTCCTCGTAGAGCGCCGTCCCATTTGTCCGTCCGTCCGTAGTTTCTAGTCCTTTTTTTTGAGATCCCCCCCAAACCCCTAGCTTCCTGTTGCGTCGGGCGCATTGGCTGCAGTATTTTGTAGCTGCGCGCTCTTCTTGAGAAGTGTCCTATTATTATTATTATTCAAACATCAAAACAATTTTTTTTTTTCATCTCAAAACTTGGGTTCCATTCTTTTGCTAGTCAAGTTGAAGTTAGTTTGGGTACCGCTAGGTTGGTGCTGATCTCGAATAGCAACACGCTCTGGTAATGGTGGATCACTGCTAGTTTCACTGGAATTTGGCTGGACGCCACCGACGAAGTACAGCCAGCAATGCTACAGTCGTCGCCGCAGTCACCCAAGTCGCGAGCGTTGCTGCTTTCAACGATTTGGCGTAGACTTCGCGGGTTGGGTGGTACGTCTCCAAAGCGACACACTGCCACCCGAAACACAAGCACCAGTTTCTTCCTCTGTTTTGTTTTTTTCGGCTTGGCCAGTGCGATTTCTACCGCCACGTCAGTTTTGCATGGTTCGACGTCGACTGTGACGGTTTTCCAGACGTCAAACGCAACGTCACAATGTTCTCTATCCGTCAAATGCCGCGGTACACTTCGACCATCTTCGCTGGTACTCGCCACCATTAATGGCTCGAGGCAGCGGCGCGGGTGCAGCTTCTGGTCTTTCAAGAAGGTATACACTTCCATACAGGCGAGTGATACACACGTATCCTTCAAAAGCATGGCAGCAAAGTCAACAATGCTCAATTCTTGCGCTTCTTCACCTTCTTTAAGCATGAGGTAGATCGCCAATGCCCCTCGCTGTACTAGGTAATTGGCCTCCTCAGGGTAGAGCGATAGCCCGGTGAAGGTGCCAGTTGACGTTTGAGGAGGTGTAGTCTTGAGAGAGGAGTCGACTGGTGGGGGATCTCGACGCTGTTGCTTCTTGACGCTGGCACCCATGTTGAACAACAAACGTCCACGCTGGAGTGTGACGTGCGTGAGCCCTGTCACCGGGTCGTACTCACCCACGGACACATCCTTGCTTGGATGTGCCATTTTGAAAGGTAGTGTGATTTTGATATAAATACTTGAACTCTTATTTAGATCAAGATAAATGTATCTGAAAGATGGGGACATGATAGATTGCTTTGCAACTGCTTCTTGATAACATCCTCTGCATGTCATGTACATGTATCTACCTTAACTAAATAGAATTCGAGTCTTTTGACTTCGGCGCTGGTGGCTCCACTGTTACGATCCGCTGGCGCAGCTCCCTCGAAGTTATTGACAGCCACTCATCGTTATCTGCAGACTCGCCCTACAAACAACAAGACACTCCTCTTAAGCAAGCGTACTCGAGTAGCACGAGTAACAAATGTCCTACCTTGTAGTGCACTCGAATATACTTGCCTTCCACGGCTGCAACCTTGGCCTGCGCACAGAGTATAGCAGACATGTAAGTTTGATTAATTGTGGCATTTGACTACCAAGACGAACCTCCATGTTCTCGAATCGGATGGTCGAGCCCTTGACCGTGAGATATTTACGAGCAGCGGCTCTGTCTTTTGTAGCGCTCTGGGGTGTGATAGCACCAATTTCGTTAGCCTTCGATGCACTCTTTGTCTTCTTTGGAGGTGACATCACGACTGCCGGCACTTTCGCTGCTTTCTTTTTTGAGCCTACCACATCCTCCTTCATCCGCTTGCCCAAACTGCCACGAACAGCACTCTTCGATGCAGTGCCACTTCGCCGCCCTACGCCGCCACTGGACAAAGAGCGAGGCTTTCCCCCGGCAAGGCAGCGGTGGCAAAGCAATGATTGAGGCAGGTTTTCCGCTGCCGTGTCAGCCAGATCAGAGTGGACGCAGCGAACGTGGGCCCAAATTTTGCATCTTGAGCACTCAAACCATTGTTCCTAGAAACCAGAGCAAATTTAGTATGCAAGCAAGAACGTACGTACTAAGTAAGCATAGAATTACCTCCACTTCGGTATAATGGCTACTGCTGCTGCAGTATTTGCCGCACGTGCAGCTGAAGACCCAAGGATCTTCGCCCATGAGTTCTGGACTGCATTGGGGTTCTTCAAAGAGCTTCGTTAGAAACGAGTCCATGTCAATTCGCACGCTGTCGGGAAGACACTTGCAGACCTAGTAGCAAGAAGAGGAGCGTTAGTGAGAGTACTACAATACATACTTCGAAAGTAAAACAACTATCCTCCATACCTTGGCTTTCAACCCATACGGAATCCAATGGAGGGTTGCGAAGTTAACGGCTTCGGCAATGTTAAAGCCTAAACATACAAGAATATTTTGAGTGTCCAGAAAATATAGGTAAGCAACGAAATATCGTACCGAGATTGAATCCCTGGTGGTACGTTGCCGGGAACGTGATTACAAACTCTCCTGGTTTTTGGAACGCTCGATAGAACGGGACTCCAAACTCCTTCAGTCGCGCAGGCGAAATCAGGGACGTTTTGTGGCGGAGGAACTTCTCACATTAGTTGTATTCAACAGAAACAAAAAGTAAAAACACAAAATGTTCAATGGAAGTGGAGAAAGTTGTCGAACGATAGGATTGTGTACCTGGTGGCATTCGTGGTGTTTTTCAGGAAACATCGACTGCGCAGCTCTTTCCAGCTGAGGAGCTATTCAATTGCACGGCCAAAGTGTTAGGATAAAATAATTATCAGTTCGACAGGATCGGGCACAACATGTTGAGCGTACCAGCATCAGGGGGCACACCATACCAAAATTTAGGTTTTCCCGTGTGTACGTAGTTAATGCTGTAAAGATCCATGTCTTCCTGTATTGGAATTTTTTTTAGCACAATTACGTTAAAAACAAAGCCAGACCGTAGCCAGACCGTAGAAACGCACCGTATGGAACGCGAACATTGCCCTCCACATGCCAAAATACAACATGGACTGTGTCACTCCTGGCAAGTCGATTTTGCGAAGAATCGTATCGAGGTCGTTCAGATTCCACGACAGTGCGTCTGCGTCGCCAAATAGCGTGGACTGGTTACATTTTAGTCATTAAATACAGTTAAGTTCACGTTAAGTCCAGAATGAGTGAGCACTCACCACAATATCTGCTCCATAGGTCGGAGGGTCCATCGTTCCTCTAAGCCCCTTCCAGAACCGTCGCTCCACCTCCAACGGATCCTCAGTGTCTACATCAAAGCAGCATTGGCGAATAAGCCCGTTGTACCGGCCAAGTTTCCAGTTAAAACTGGCTGCTACCTTTCGGTTCCTTGTCCATAGCAGTGTCAGCCATCGTCTGGAACTCCGCGGGGCTCATAGTCTTCCTCTCCACGAGGTCCACATTGAAGATGCCCTTCTTACCAGCCACGTGCTGACACACAGGCGCCTTCACTTGGCAATCCAATTGCGAGATGTCGTACGAGCGACTGAACCACCCACGTGGAGGGATGACCTACCAAAGATACACAATACAGAACATCATCAGAACAACAGAAAAGAGTTAACGGGTTAACGCCTTTCTGCAGCATTTCGTCAGTTTTATTAAGTGTTTTTACCTTACAAATGCCGAAACTCGCGCACTGTGGCTCGATCACTGTGCGGATGTACGTGGCGAACGATTGGAACTCAGTGCGTGTAGGGTAGAACTCTGGACACCATCCACCGTTTGGCGACGGCGAGGGGGGTGTAGAGCTACTGTGAGCGTCGCTACGGCACATATTAAGGAGCGCAGAAATGAAGCGTCGCTCGAAGTCTTCGCGAAAAACGGTGAATTGTTTGAAACACGTTTTATTCAATTTAGCCGAAATGGCTCGTCTACTACCATCGACCATCGAAAAATGGCTACATCATGTTGGACGGAACGACTCGTCATTGGGGACAACCGCAGTGTCCACAGCTCCGCGGCGACGGCGAGTCCGACTGACGTCTCGATTGTAGTCGTGCTCGGCAAAGTCTTGAGCAAGAGCCAGCAGGTTGATCTGGCTGCCGAGTCGTGCAAGTGGCGCGTGGCGCTCCTGGTACACGCCTTCCGCCCGCAGAATCGACGAGAACAGCTCAAGGATATTATTCTCCACCACTGTGACTGAGGACGGAGCTGGATGTAGCCGACGTGACATTCGCCGTGTCGTGTTTGGGCTCTGCATATTTCGCATACTGAGGCGACGGGAGTGGATGGGTACCGACTCGTCCAGCGGACACGCGATCTGGAGTCGGATGGAACGCAGCAGCTTCTGGTTCTCGTCCACCACGATCTGCACATGCGCCGTCGAGTCCTTAAACGGGAACCCGTGCTCCTCCCACTTGTAGCACTGTAATTCAGGTCGACCGCCCGACTCGTACTCGAGCACACCGAGGCGAACGTTCTTGTTCTTCAGCATTCGGCGTAACTGAGTGAGGTTGACGCGTTTGTCGGTGTGAGCTCGAATCACGAGTGTCGCTCCATTCCGGAAGACTCGATGGTCCATCCAGGCTTGAAGCGCCATCCAGATAATAGCAAACCAGAGCAGGTTGATCACCAAGAATGCGAGAGGGGCGTCGATGATCGGCTTCTTGATCCAGTCGATGAACCACTTTGGATTCGGCACGTTGAATGTACCTCCACTGACTCGATCGATGACATCGAAAGATAGATTGCCAGCGAAGATCATGCGGATGACGTCCAGGTTGCGTTCCAACTGGTCACGGACACGCAGAGACTCGGTGAGTCGGCGAATATTGATGTCAAACCCTTGCGATACGTGCGTCAATTGGAGTCGCGAGATGTCTTCAAACTTGGTGATCAGCGTGTCGAGTTGTGTACGGAGACGCTCGATGAGCTTGATGGAATCTTTGCATCGCACAATGATGCTGTTCTTACGCTCCAAGAGCTGCAGACACTTGTAAATCTTGGAACCGGCGATGTCGACGGGCACAGGCGGCAATTCGAGAGCTTCCACGGACTCTAATAGATACTGCAGACACTCAATGAGCAGAATCATGTGTCGAGCTGCGTCGCTTAAGGACTTCTTCACCGCCTTCAGAGAGTGTTCGCCATGCTTACGGTAGTTGCGGATCGATGTACGTAGTTCTACAAGCATATCGCTCAGCACAAATGTGCGCACGAAGAAGTTTCGGATGAAGATCTCTCGACTGTTGAGACCCATAAAAGTCGTGAGAAGCGCTTCGTATCGCTCAGCCCCAGGGCCACTGAGAAGACAACCATCTCGTCCGAGGAACAGCACGTCGTCTCGAGTGATATCATAACAGGCGTAGATCTCACCTAACACTTGCTTTAGCTCGTTCTCTCGCTCACCTTTGTCCAGATACTTGCAGGCTGGTAACTTGGGATCCATAGATGCAGCCGTGATGAGGTTGTATTTGTTGCGTTGGTCAGCTTTACCCATAAACAGCATGTCAAGGACACTGAGCTGATAGCGAGAGAGCAGGTCGTGAATAATGCCCGACGAGTCTTGGTGAACATCCACCAGTAAGCGAGCCAGGAGGTCGAACGGAATAGCACGCTCCGTGTGGTTCATGATAGCGTCGATTTTCACTCCGTAGAGGACCGCACCACTTACGTGCAGATGCATCCCGAAGTTTTCCACCTGGATGACACCATCGCTCTCCGGGAAGTTAATTTCAGCTTCGAAATTGATGAAGCGGATGGCGTCGAAGTCCAAAATCTTGACTTGTGTGAGGCCTGGGGTCACTTCAAAGTGCGTCTCTGTAGGCTGCAAGTCCAGTTTGGAACTAAAGAGACCTCCTTGACAACGCTCCATAGCACCCAAGCGTTCATTTAGAGCCGATATTTGGTTAGCACCGAAAGGTAACCACTCCCCGACTAGCGCGTGTACCTGGGAGAGCGCAATACTCTGCTTTGCCTCCTTGGTCATCATGTTGTAACCACGGGCGGACTCGGTAGCGCGTAATTTATTGCTGGTCGGCTCAACCAGAAAGCTTGTACTCGAGCGAAGGCATGATGGAATATACGGCGACGACACGTACGACACATCTTCGCACTCAGTTATGGTACTCACTCTCGAGTAAGACTGGTCGTTACTAACGAGATGGAAGTCTGAGCCGTCGTAGCGCACAAGTAGCAGTTGAGGAGGGCGTGGGCTTGCTGAAGGAGCAGGACTTGACTCACTCACCCGCGAAGAAGCCACCGGGGCGTAGAGGAACGTATCGGTATCTTGTTTCAATTGCTCTGGCATCTGCTCCACGATCGACAATCCACGAAAAGAAGCTTGGTACGCAGTCACCGGTTGGTAGTCCACGGACGAAAGCTTAATGCCATTCACAAGCTTGGCTTCCCACAAGTCATCAATGACCGACTTGGCTTCTTGAGAGATACGAAGCCATCGCCGATCAGTGTGTCGCTTGAACGTAAGCCAGATCAGGCTTGGAGAATAGTCGAAAGGCAAGATACCGGCATCGATACCTTCGTATAGCAGCACAAGTAGAGCTACCTGACGGATCCACGTTTCTTTCGATTGCACGTTTCGAGCTTGCTGCGCGTATTTGCTGATAATGTACAAGACACGACAGTGCTCAGTTGGCCAGCTCTCGGGTGGACCGTACCAAACAGCATCGCCCGTACCACCGACAGCCATATCGAGAAGTGACCAAACAGTCGTGAAACCTGTAACCTGTGCTTATTTTCTTTTTTCAAAAGACGCCTGAACTCGAGTCAGTGTACGTACACCAGTATATTTTCATACAAAATTCCACTTCAAGCCGTGTCCGTCCAAACAAGCGCCTTCATTTTCCTGCTACCCGCTTCCATTCTCTCAAACTCGGTTCCCTTCTATTGCTAAGTCGACCGTTTGTGCGATCTCCACCCTGGATGTATTAGGCGGACAGATAGCATTGCAGCGTTATCAACAACATCGATAAGGTCCTTTGTGCGAAGCTCTTGGTCTGTCCTGTGTCCGTGCCATTGACGATGGCACCTACCTGCCTCGCGCGTCTATTCGCCCTTTATGCATGTCACGATCCTGGGCAAAACAATACGTTAGTTCGCAATTTCCACGTCGAAAATCGTGACGTTAACCTTACCAATCAAATCCTTCAAAGAGTCCTGATCCTTGTGTTGCTGTGGTTTCCTTGATAGACCATTGACGGTTGCGGATGTCTGATAGTCCCATTGCCTCCGAAATCTGCATCAATAACACGTCGTATTGTCATTTAAATATTGCACTATGTTTTAATTCGCTTTCAAACGCACCTGAGCAGCGTTCAATGCCCCCTTCTGGTCCTGTTTGTTGGCGAACACAAGTAAAATCGAATCCTTTAGCTCTTCCTCCTGCAAAAGATAAGAAACAACAGTTAGAACAATAAAGTCGAGAGCAAGGGTCTGCGAGATCTATCCCCACCTCAAGCATGGCGTGCAGTTCCTGCTTGGCAATATTAAGGCGGTCGACATCGGCTGAATCCACGACGTAGATGATGGCGTCCGTGTTGGGGTAATAACACCGCCAATAGGGCCGGATGCTCGTCTGGCCGCCTAAATCCCACACCTGGAACTTGATGTTCTTATACTGTAGCGTCTCCATGTTAAATCCAATCGTGGGCACTGTCTGTTCAATTTCGTCTGCTTGCAAACGGTCTATTACAGCGAAGAACAGCAACAATTAGTCCCAATAATTATTGTCGCTCTCCGCGTTAATCGCTGTACGTACAAAGAATTGTGGTCTTGCCGGCATTGTCGAGGCCCAGAATGAGGATGCGAACCTCCTTGCTGCCAAACAGCGCCGCGAACACTTTGGACATGGCGATCCCCATGGCTAAGACGAGAGTGACGCGACCTTCTTCGAGTATGTGTCGATATTTGTGGGAGAGTGATCGAAAAAAGGACATTGAAGCGGGGTAAATAGGCAGTAAAGCGAGGGCTGCGACTGACGTGGCAGCAAAGTGTAGCCGTGTGGCGATAGAGACTTCTCATACGCACTACCTAATTGTCTCCTGTGAGCCGCGGTTTCTTGTGCGGAGGCTCCTCATCAAATAGAAGTGCTCGGAGTGAGTCGTAGTTCGTGGTTGCAGCTGCGTCGGCTGGTCGCTGCAGCAGCTTCTTTAAGGCAGCGAGAATACTTTCGTCCCGTAGCACCACAATCCATTCGTCAGGGCTATTGATTAAGTTCCGGTTGCGCAGACCCTGGAGATGGTCCAGTTTCCGGACAAGTTCTGCGAGTGCCTTATCCTTGGAAAGATCGTCGACATTTTCTAGCGAGCTACGGACGTGGGGAATGACGGCGTCCGGGAACCTTTCCATCCAGCTGGCCAACACTGCGAACGCGAAGTCGCCGTACGTATCAGGTAGATTGAACAGGCTCTGCAGTATGCTAGTGTTGGGGCGGAACTGGATCAAGCACTTCAGTATACCCGTCATCGTCTCAGGACTCTCCTTCGGGTTGACACAGGCCAGCAGCTTGCGCATCGCTGCCATCATGGTCGTTGGGGCACTGGCCGAGTTTTTCGAGTGAAGCTCCGCTACCACAAGATCCCACATACCGTACTGCTCCCACGACGTCCATTGCAGCGACGAGAGCACGATATTGGCCAGGCGGCTCTCGAAAACTGAAAACTCACACATAACCACACGGGTGCACAGCGTATTCAGCATGGCTGGCGTAACTAGCCCAAGGAGCAGCTGCACAAGCACTTCACTGCGATCCATGAGCTTGCACAGGGACGTGTGCTTCATGTTTGCGAACAAATACGGACACACGACGAGAGCAGTAGCACTTACAGCGTCCATCTCGCCCTTGGGAGCGGCAGGAGGCAATTGCTTGTCCAACAACGCGCAAGCTTGTACCCGGGCGTCCTTGATTTGCTGGCTCAGGTTCAAGTCCTGCAAGATGTTTTGAGCCAAGGTACCACCAATTGCGTTAACAAATGCCATGTATGGTCCAAGAGCAACGTGTGCGCCCTTCGTACCACCTCGGGAACAACAAAATACCAATAGCCGGTAGGAAATCGAAACATCCCGCGCATACATAGCTTTCAGAAACGGAACAAAAAGCTCCGAAGATTCACTGAGAACCTGGTCCAGCAGCGAATCAAAAACCCCTGCACACGTTACCTTAGGAGAGTCGTTCAGCGCAATTCGTGACGATACAATAATCCTTTCCAGCGAGGCGTGCAGGAACGAACCCAACGGAGCAGCGATTTCGACAGCGTTACTCTGCCGAATCCACGAGATTAAAAGATCGTTCAAACACTCCAGGAAGCTCTCGGTGGGGCGGGTACACGGCTCGGGCATTGTTTGCTGGAAATGTTTGATATCATCACGTCCAAGCGCTAAAATACTTTCAGGTATCTCAACTGCAGACTTTGGGGAGATCACAGTCGGAGGTGCTGCCGCGTCGTTAGGAGCAGTCATTTCGGTCGTGGTATCTACCGTTTGCTGGTTGTCGGGCAAGAAAGACAGCGCGCCTAGAGAGTTTGTGTCAGATGATGGACCGCCACCGCCCATGCTTGCGTCTGAATGTGTGGGACTCTGTGATCGTAATGGTGACGTAACCGGGCTGCCAGCGCCAATGGGACTGCCTAGCACTGGCGATTGATGAACGGCTGATTGTCGAACCGGTGACTGCCGTACAGGAGATTGTCGGACAGGCGAAGAGGTTGAAACTGGAGATCTGGCAGGACTTCCTCCAGCACTTGAGAGTGGGCTCGGGTGCGCTTGGGTCTTGTTGGCATTCTCCGCAGACGGGAAGTGCTCTGGGAAAATGCGGTGGAGATCGGATTGCAGTTCCGGGGCACTTGACAGCAGCATAGGGAATGACTGGAGCGGATGAATAGATGATACAACACCAAGCTTCAGAATCATCGCGAAAGCTGTGGACACACCCTTCTGCATCAGGATTCGGTTAACTGCTGATGCTGCGAACTTCTCCACTGCAAATACGAGGAACTGGATCATGGCGAGTGTCACCATCGGATGACTTTTCAGCGATTTCACCTGGTATATCATATTATGCAACGACACACCGTCATTGTTAGCAACATAATCAAGCTTCAGCACACATCAGCCAGCTCGTACCATTAGTAGAATCGCTGGCTCCACAGTCATGATGTTGTCCGATGGTTTAAAGTACAGATAGTCAAAGAACATTGCAAGCTGTACTCGGGCCAATACACTTGGTGTCTTGCTACCGTGGCTGAAAATCATGACAAACGTCAGTACAAGACTTAAATTAAATGACGGGAAATCAAATACTTTACCAGAGCAAGTACAACCATCCTAGAATATGGTAACGTGGGGTGACCTTGGAGCTTAGAACCTGGTTGGAAGGATGATACACAGCGCAGATGTAGCGCACGAGGTCGGGAACAAGAGCGTCCGATCCAGGGCTGCTCAGAAATTGAGAAGAAAACCACTTCTGGTACCGCGTCACGGATCCAGCTTGAACGCGCTCCTATACCATCAACATGATATGTGTGAATACTATACGTAGTACTGACACTACATTCTTAATTGAGCGTACCATCATAAAGAGCAGGTACTCTTCCATCTTCGGGTTCAACCGGTAAGCAAGATACTTAGGCGGGGTCGGAACCGCCATCAATTGAGCCACCGAGTAGATAGTGGCATCCTTCTCGGGCTCAGCAGTATCACGCACGTTTCGTAATTGCTTCCAAAGCGCGTTCATTCCCGGGATCTACACCCACAACACGCGTGAAATGCTAAGTGAAGTGAAGTAAAGCAGTATAATACATAAAAGCACTTACATCCTTGGCATCGCTGAGCACGCGCACGATTTCTCGTCCAAGTTGGGCCACATCCGCCTGGCGACGGTTCCACAGAGTGGTGCACAGCTCCACTTCCTGCTTCAACAAGCTCGCGTGCTGCGCGGCAGTGTGGTCCAGCGAAATTCTGGCAAACGTGTGGAAAACAAACGGGATCAAACTGGAGCACGACAGCAACCACGCTTCGTGTTCGATGAGGATCCGGATAATGGACGACGCCAACCAGACTGTAGTGCGGCTCGGATCGCCGCCGGTTAAGTATCTCATCAGGCAGACAATAACCTTGTCCACACCCGGCGCGTTTAAATGCACCAGCTCTCTCACGAGCCACAGCAATTGACTGCGACAAGCCACCAGAAGCTTGACGAACTTGAGGTCGATGAGTTTCTGCAGCCAGCCCATGCAATTCTTATAGTTATCGATGGCAGCCACTGCCGTCAAGTAGCGGAGATGTTGCTTGGCTATTGTCGGCTCTGTCACTACTGCATACAGCAGGGCGATGTCCGGTTGGAAGGGCAGCGATGCCACTCCCTCAGCTGGCTGCTGCTTCAAGATGGCGAGCGCGGCGGCCTCATCCTTTCCCTGAATGGTCTTCTGCATGTGATAGAAATGCGCGTACCACTTACGGTCCAGCTCATCGGGGGCATCCAGTGGTAGGTGGTTCAGCAGCTTCGAGTTCGGCGTCGGTGCCACATTGCCGCCCGTGGGGGTAGAAGCTGGAGAAGGAGCGTGGGGCTTGGGCGGCGTACTTGCCGCCGATGAAGGCGTGGGAGGAGGTACGGGAGGAGGTGGCGGCGCACTAGTTGGTGTAGGTGACGATGCGTTAGTGCTGCTGTTGCTGGGTGGAGGCGCGGACGAAGGCGGCGGGGGAGGCGGAGGAGCGTCCATGATGCCAAGCTTTGTTCAATGCGGATTAACTATCATTTATCATTTAAAATATAAAACCTCATACATATCATATTTACCCAGAATCAGAAGCTTCCAGCAGAATCGCAAAAACGCTCGCTGGGAAGTGGGTTAACTTGCGTAACGCAAGCGGAGTATGGTGCCGCCGACACGCTTCGTGGAGACGGAGGAGACCTTCCACTTCTTTAGCGAGGATGCGGTGCTAGGAACCAACGAGATCCGCAACGGCGATGCGAGCAGCAGTAGCAGCGATAGCGATAGCAGCGAGACAAGCCGCTTGCGCCGCGCTCGTCGGCGCCGTCGGGCGAGCAGCGTCGCATCTAGACGCACGTCCAGGAGACTCAGTCGCTTACTAAACGGCAGCGTTGTATCGGAGCTCGAGAGTCTGCAGGATGATAGCGACGCGGATGACTACGCCTCGCTGGATGACTTCGAGCTGGAGGAGGACGATGAAGAGACTCACCAGCCCCGAGAGAGGAAAGAATCGACGGATAAGGCAGAATCCGATTGTCAAAATGCCTCCCCTGTACCTCCCGTGGCTGGCACCAAAGTACCAGGTGTCGGAGCTGCCGCGTTTGAGCAGATCTTCGAGCCGTTTCGGGACTTGTACGTCCCCCCTAGATCTGGTGATAATGGAAATTGCACGCAGAAAAAGCGATCTACAAGTCAACAAATGCAGCTCCACAAAGCTAGACGAGCTATTGCCGCATTCACACGACGTGTGCATTGCGCCAATGCGTATCGTTTCCGCAAACAAAGTGAGTTTATGCGGGTGTGCTACCAACGTGCGCTGGAAACTGGACCAGGATACGAAGTGGTGGAGACGTCTAAATTAGGCGATAAGCTCAACGAGAAGAAGAAGCAAGCGCTGCTTGTGGCATCTCAGAAAGATGACGCGGTGGAAACAACCGTGCCGAGCTTGTTTCCCCGAAAGTGGCCGCACTTGCCATTCAGAAGCCCGCTTGAATGGATCAATGACACGGATGCTGCAATTGAGTTCCTGTCTCGCTTAGCTGAGCTCCCAGAGACAAGTCTAATCTATGAACCAATCGACGCGAGAAAGTTTGCAGCCGAGGTCACTGAATTACTGGAGCTCACTCGAAGTGAGGGAACGTCAACTGTATCAGACTCAGTGTTTGCTGCATTGCTAGGGCTGTTTGCGATGGGAGTGCAGTTGCAGTCGTTTACACTCTTGAGCAAAGCGGCGTTGCAATTCATTGAGTTGGGACAGGATACGTACCTTGACGTTGGATCAATTCGTCCTGAATTGCTGAAGCTTCTGAAACTGTTCTGCTCGCGACTGGCACAACACGTTGCAGAGCCTATTCTCGCAGCTACATTCCCGCGAGATTTATCGGCACAGTGGAAAGTGTGCTCGTATCAGCCTTCTACGAGTGATGCTATTGCGACGGATGGCCTCTACCTGTACATATTTGGGCGATCGGGGCTGTTCAAGATTGGAACAGGAAATGGAACGACGGTGCGCGATTTTGTGTACGCCCATAACAAGGAGTATGCTCGCAGTCGCGACGCTGAACGCTCGTGGCTTTGCTGCATTGGCGATGCGCTCTACTGCCGCACTATTGTTATGCCCGGTCATCGGGTTGATCGTATCCGGACTAACGATCTGCAGAATGTGCAGGAACTTGTTTTGGCTCCAAATCGTGCCTTGATAGGTAAAGGAACCACTGAAAGCAGCGTGTACGCTATGGTTACGGACGGTGTTGATCTGTTTACGATTCGCTGCATCGATACCTACAAGAAGTCATCAAGTAAAACAAGCAGCAATCGAAAACACCGAAGTCGCAGTCATAAATCGAGAAAATCGACGCCGGTGAGTGAGATTGTAAATGCTGTACTCGGAAAAAGTGACAGTGTTCCAAAGTCACCGCTTCTATCTCCCGAAGCTGTCACTATTAATGTGGGGGATCGCGTTATTCGCGGGCCTGATTGGAAATGGTCGAATCAAGATGGCGAAAAGGGCAGTCCAGGTACAGTAGAGCGTATAAGTACCTGGGGAGGCGTGAAAGGCAGCGGGGTTACCGTCCGATGGGACAAAAACCAGCGTGTAAACACATATCGCTGGGGTGCAGAAGGGTGCTACGACTTGTATGTTGTGGTGGAAAAAGACGGACTTTTCGAGCGGAAGCCTCTCCCGAATGCCAAGAGCTCACGGAAATCCAAGAATGGGGAGGAGACCACTGAGGCTACTCGAGAGAACGAGCCGGAACTGCCACGTCATCAACTTGTGTTATACCGGCACAAGGTAGACAGTATTACTTCCATCATGAAACTTGAGGAGCCTGATATCGATCTCTTCTTGGACTTGACACCTTCGAAGGAAAAGCACAAGCACACTAGTGGATCAAGAGAAACCCAGAGCGGTGTGGAAACCTTATCCGCCCTTCACTCCCATACTGTCGCGGTGAGTAATTCGAAAACTTCATGGATGTGCGATGGTGGCATGCCCAATTGCTTCGGAGATAACGCTGCCAAGCGATACCGCTGTACCTCGAGATGTGACTTCGATTTGTGCGAGTCATGTTTGTTCGCCACAGTGATTGTCGAACCGACTACTTCTAAGGAAACTGCTGAAAGTAGTGCTGCCGATGAAGGTGCTGCCTCTACTGCGATCACTACTGCGGATGATACCGGTCCCAGTGCAGATGATGGCCCTGTGGCGAGTGATGTTGAACCCCCTGTCGATTCGACAATATCCGAAGCTGCTGATCCCTTTTCCACCGTTGATGTAACGTTATTTGCTGAAAGTGCTCGCGAAGCCTCGTTAAAGAAGAAAGAAGAAGACAAGAAAAAGCAGAAGCAGCAGACGGAAGAGCAAATGGTGAATGATCTTGCTGCATTCTGGTGTGGACTATACACACGCAAAGAATGTCAAGTTGCACTTAGAAGGAACGGGCTTCAGCTCAACGAAGCATCAACGTGGCTGCATACGTGTGGTACGTATCTCCGGGAACCGATGGTCATCCCCACAGTGTCCAGCGTCATTTTGGCTGCTAAGCCAAAATCTGGTGCACTGGATCCGGTGCTTCTAATTGCCGGCACGTTCTTCGCAACCCATGGTCAGCTATGCGTGGTTTCTCCTCCAGGACTGTACACTGTGGGTGAGGAGCACAGTGATAAAGCAAAGCGTGCTGCTAGTTCGAGTGATGCGTCCTGGTTCTTCTCGTTGGAGAATGGCGCATTACTTGCAGACAAGCCTGTGCTGCTGAAGGGAATACCTGCGGGGTCACCGACTTGCGTTGACATGACACGTAAACGGATTCTTGCGTTCTCGGGCTTCCTTAATTGTCTGGAGGAGTACGTGGATCATGTGCAACAAAGCCGACAGGTCTTGGAGCAATCAGTGGCAGAATGCGCTACCCTAGCGGATACTGGAAAGATGGTTATCTCACAGATTGCACAGCTCATGCGAAAGCGAGCAGCTCTACCTGCATATAAACATCCCCAGGCTGGTTTACAGGACATATTATTTCGAACAGGGCGCGAGCAAGTGCCAGCCTCGACGGATAAATCATCTGATCAAAAGGACGGCGACTTGGGGATAAAATCAAAGAATCGTCGGATCAAGAATATTCGTGCACGATTAAAGGAGCTCGACCGGCTGCATTCTAAGGACCTGCCGGGCTACATTGTTCCATTTTGCGTGGACTTTGAAGACGAGGGACTGCTCCAAATTCTCCGGGCTATCACGTACTACTGCAAACATCTTCCGTCTAGGGAGGGGGACGGGATCCAACACACGGGAGTGTACAGACTTGTGGCCGATCTCCTCCGTATTCTGACCGAGACTGTGCAGGAGTTTGAGTTTGTAGGCGTTACGATGAAAATTGACTCGAGCGATGAAGCCACCCAGGTGCTGTTCAAAGACACCGAGCGTGCGTTAAAGGATATCTCCAGGCAGCTATTTGTCGGTCAGATGTCGGAACAAACGACTATGGATGTGGACTCGAAGCGTGAACGTTCGGAAATTGTCATCTCCGCACACTTTCTGCTGGTTTGGGGGATACGAAAGGGTATATTCTGCTTTAGCAGCCGATCCGATTTTTTTGTTTCCGCGTGCGAAGATGTTGCCAGCTCTGGAAATGTTGATGGAGACAAAACGCCTGATTTACCCGAGTCGTTCTTTTCAATTTTATTGGAGCCGCATGATTCGTTGGTACTACAAACCAAGCGAGATTGCTGCGTGGATTTACTAAGGAGATTACTTTACAGTCCGATGGATGATGGGCGTATCGCAATTGCTGACTTTTTGCCAGCAGAAGCAGACGGGTTTTCTCGATTTTTGGGAGTGCTTTTAACGTTGTCGAAGCTTGAAAGTAGAAGCAGCGCCCAGCGGGATAAATGGATGTTGAAGGTCGATGCTTTACCGTTCCAAACTCCAGTCAGCAAAGCTCTGCATGCGGTTATGAATTATTGCTGTGCTCGGATGTATGCTGCCAATATGGAGGTAACGTCAACGACGTCGTTAAAGGAGGTGGGGAAAGAGGTGCTGGAGGCAACGGCAGTATTCGAGCTTTTTGCGCGCGCGTGCTTTGATTGCTCTCTAGAGATGCTGCGTAGATACCAAAGTGATGCTTCAAGTGGATGTGACTTACAAGCATCTGTGGTGGGAACAGTTTTGCCCATTGTAATTGCTTTCATCCCAAATTATCCTGACCATTTCTCGGATGAATCTCGAGATCGTCTACTTATCTTGATGAGGGCGCTTGATGCCTTAATCTGCTCAGATGAGAGCACTCGTGTGGCTCGGCCGAGGGCGGCACTTGACGATGCAGCCATCTTTGGAGGATACCAAGTAGTGGAGACACCACATCCATACAATCACACCCAGCCCGTATTTCGCCGGGTAGTACACATTCCTGGTGCCAGCGTGCTACATTTCGAATTCGACCCACGTTGTCGAACGTCTGGGGAAGCTGATAGCGTGCTCATCACGTCTGGACTTGCTTGGTATCAAGCTGACCGCCTTCCGTACGGAGATATTGCCTTTGGCGAAGATGGAGGATGCTTCTTTGGTTCGTACTCGCGGGGAAACTGGCCGGCTGGAGGGCTTACCGTGGTAGGAGATATTGCGACGGTTATGTTGTGCGCAACAACGCAAGCTCGAAGTGGAGTTGGAGACAAACAGCGATGGGGTCTCAAGTGTACAGTGCGTGGTCTTTTCAATAGCCCACAGAGGTCCTGGCTGTCTGAGCTAGGATGCGCTGTAGCAAATGCGTGCAGTATATTGGGAGACAAACTGTTGCGTGGTCCTCCACCGCAAGGCATCGAAAAAGTGTGTCAACCGTGCATAACGGAGAGACAGCTGTTCAACTTGGCAGATCCGGTATGCCGTGTCCTGAAGTCAAGATGGCAATTCGTGGATGACGTTGTGAACCGCACGGAGCGAGGAGATGCGTTCTTTTCAACACTTTCCAAGTATGTGCGGCTTCGCACTTTGCCGCCTCGGCATTCTACAGCTCGTTGGGATGAATCATTACAAGAGGCTGCTGCAGTTCTGCTGGTGCGCTCAGACTATCATCAGCTAGATGCATGGCTGGATAGTGTGAAGAATCGTGGTGTGCTGGCCAATAATATCGAAAGCGCACTTTTCCATCAAATTGCAGTTGAGCTGGGGAAACTGGAACGGTGGATGCTGCGCCAAGTCCAGCTTGTCAGTGAATGGCATTATCTGTGCATCGATAACGTTAGCTTGGATGAACTGATGGAGCGATATGCAGATAATCTGGATCGGCTTTCAGAGCTCTGCCAACTGAAGAATGTTGTGTTCAAGAAAAACGACGTGACAAGTTGCATCAAGTCCATCCACGAGATTCTTGTCAAGGACATTGCTGTGAAACAGGATAACTGCTCCCAGTCGTCGGGCTCACATGAAGCGGTTGCCGTAGCTGTGTCACTGAAAGCTCGTTTTTTACTGGCAAGGTGGGAAAAATGCGTTGAAAATGGCGACACCTACTTGGAACCATCTATGGAGCCGATTCACTCGGCGGTACCAGAATGCTTTTCGGAAGTGAGTAGATTTCTGTGCAGCACAGTGTCGATGTCTTCCTTAGAAGAGTGCTCCGCAGCCCATTCGGCTCGTTTAGAATCGCGTTTAGCTGGTATTGGGTACTGCGAGGAGGCAGTTGCGAATCTGAAGAACGAAGACATGGCACAGTTTTTCGTCGGTCGCGTCCTGTACGCTGTTCCTTCGAACAACCTGGTGCAAGATGATGCCATTCTTTCAGGGTGCGCGTTGGCTAGTCCTCACCTCCTCGCCAAGACCATGGCTTCGTAAGTATGGCTAGCGTTTGCCTATCCGGCTCGTCACACTAACTTGTCTAACATCCCTGTGTGTATTAGGCTTAACTCGTACGCAAAGACGATCGCTCGTGTTTCGGAGTCAAGAGATACGCTGCCTGCATTCCGCGCCGTGGCTTTAGCAGACATTTGGAATTGCGCGCATTCTGTGAACAGCATCTCGAGTCGTGTTGTTGGCCTGGAAAGAGTCTCAAGAATAATTATGACTTTGGATGGCGAAATGCGGTCATCGGACAAGGGTGCCCAGCCGTCTAGACCTCTCGATGTACAGGAAGTACATCGACAAGTGTACGATACTGCTTGGATCTTACTGCGACTACTTGTAGATGAAATCTTTGCCGATGGCGCTGAACAAGGTGGATCGGATCCATCGTGGAAACGTGTTTTTGGAGAGCTGAGTGTATTATACGAGCACTTTGCGGTCAAACCAAAGGAGGAGGGCACGTGCACGTCTAAGAAGCAACACTACGTAGCGAAATCTTCAGACGAAGCTATTCATCGTCTTATGTGCGCTGTGGCGAGCAAAATTGCTATTATTCACGAGTGGCCCGAAGTTTTGAGCTGGTGGATTGAGCGCGCAATTGATCTCGTAGCAACGCCGAGTGCCCCGTCAAACTTGAGTATGGCAAGCACAAGGCTCATTCGCTACGCTCTGGAGTTGTTGGGAGATGTTATATTCGATCTTAGTGTGGTTATCACACGTACAACAGAACGCAAAATGATTCTCGGAATGGAAATTCAAGATATTTTACTGAAGCGAGTCGGAGAGCTTGTGTCTCCTCTTCCGGTAAGTGAGCGCACCGCAAAAGCAGAAGCCCTTCCAGGAAATACCGAGCGTGAAAAGATCTCGGATCATTGTGTTGTTGTGTTCCAGAGCGAGGTGGCTACTGACAAATTGGTAGACGCAGCCAACACTGTGGGCGAGCCAGATGTTAGCTCGTTGGAGATCCCAATTGAAGGGAGTGATGGAAAAGATGCCGTAGAGAAAGCTATAACGGAGGCTGTCGCTGAATGCACAGCCGCGCAGACCACGATGAAGCATCCAAGTGTGCGGTGTGATGGCTGCAATCAGAGTCCCTTGCGTGGTTTCCGATTCAAGTGCTTCACTTGCCCCAACTACGACTTGTGCACGAGCTGTTACACGAACCAGACGCATAGCGTGGATCATCCATTTGTGCGCTTAACCGACTCGACTGGCACCGGAGAATTGCTGCAGCCACGCTCGAAAGGAGGAAGTGTTGTCCCAGAGACAGCTCTGGTTGGATCAAAGCCGTGGAAGGGAAATCTGCTTCGAGTATTGCTTGATGCGCAAGGCTACGTTAAATACTGCTTCGGTACTAGGCGTGAATGCTGTGATATTGCCAACGCGCTGGCAAATTTAGGGTTCCTTGTGACCGTCGCGCATTCGGATGATATGGCGGACGTGGACTCGTTGCACGACTGGGAGCGAGACATGCAACTGCTCTTGGAGCCTGGCTCGTCACGTCTCTCTCATCGTCGCGCTTCCGTGTCCGGCGAGAAAAACTCTTCTAGAAGAGCTAATCGAGATGTCATTAATGCCTTTAACAGAAAGGCGTCTTTGGTCAACTCAAACACACGCCGAAGTGGTCAGAAGGTCGAGCATGGGCGACAGTTGGCGTCCGAGGTGATTGCTGTGCTGCGTTTAATGGCCTCTGGCCGTCCGAAGATGCAGCGATGGCGAAGCAGCACATTGAGAAAGATGACCGAAATACTTGAAGGCGCCCCACGCCAAATTGCTGAGCTGGACTCCGCACTGTGTGATGCGTATTTCTTGACTCTGGGCGCCACTCAAGTACTTGGTGGATTCCGTGAGCCATTGCGAATTGGCGGTAACGTTTCGTTATCCAGTTATGCAGCTGACAAGGCTCGTGGTGGTCACGCGGGTGTGGTTTATTCATACGCGTTTGGCAATGACGAAATCGTGATTGCGAATCTGGATGGCTTTGCTGAAGGAGCGGGGAGTGGAGAAGCTGCGAGTGACGATGGTATTTGTCTCTGCAAACGTACAACCTCCGAGGTCAAGGCGATCAGTAGCGTCCATCTTGACAGAGATACCGTTGAGTTGCTTGAGCCACTTGTTGTTCCCTTTTGCGCTGTAGTAAAAACGATTTACGAGTGGACATCTCATAGCGGAGGCGATGAAGTGGATGAAGATGGAACACCCACTGCAGGATCTCTGCTACGTTGGGAGTTGGCTTGCGCTCTGATTCAATCATTTTCCTTCATGGCGCCTGCGTGGCCGTCGCTTTTCGACAACCAAGTGATATCAGTAAGTGCTCTTTGTTCTTTATGTATCTTTTGACACATCCACTGACAAGATGTTGCGTGTATGTGCAACAGACAAACGGCAACTGCCCAGCCATTCTTTTCCAGCTTGCGCAGATGTGCGTGCGTGACTTGAAAGTGGAGGACATCGCAGAGATGCGTGGATTACTGTGGAATATGGAGTGGTTGCGCTCACGAGATTTACACTTTTCGCTCGCAACACGACCGATTTCGTCAAGCTCGTTTTCTGCGAGTGATGACAAAACTTGTGTTCTTCGGCCGCCAACGTCGGCGACTGAGGATTCATCCGCGATTGCTAGCGATGGATCACAGTCGACTGATCCATCTGAATATTTTTACAATCTGTACGCGTTCTCTTCACAAAGTGACCTGCCGCAACACTCGGGCCGAAACAAGATGCTGGAATACTGGGAAAAGAACGTTATCCCAGCGATCGAGACGTACGTATCGGGCTCTTTCAAGAGCTACGAAATGGACTATTTCTTCGCTCAGCTACGTGAACCATTGAGAGAGGGGAATGCTGCGGCAGCGTTAAAAATTGCGTTCACGTTGTGCGATGGCCATGTGCCCTCAGGCTGTCACTATCCAGACCCAGACACTGATTGGTCTGCTTTGCAGATCGATGATTTGGAAGTTGGTGGCCGCTATGTGATTGCCTCCGAAAACGTGGATGTCGCGGATTGGTCGCGAGATATGTTATGGACTTTAGGGCACTCGGGAACTGTTCGAGTGGTTGATCCGTCGGGAATGGTATTGCTCCAAGTGGTGAATCCTGTGACGTCTGCCAGTGAGCACTGGTGGTACCATGTGGATAACTTCCGTGCGGTGTCGTCCGTCGCCTCGGTCACTGAGCAGTCTGTCACGGACTTTGAGGCGAGCAGGACTCGGCTGAAGATGATGAATCAACAACTTATCTACAGCATGGCCCGGAAGAGCGTATTTGACCTATTGCAAGTTGCTCCAGAGCATGCTATGAAGATATCGATCGAGACGAGGAAAACGAGTTTAGCGAGAACAAGTTCGTCACCTCTTCCGTTGCCATCCTCGTCGTCAATTGGACATACCTTAACAGCTACGATGCAGCTGACGACACCCTTACCAAAGAACCCAGGAAATTGGTACGACCTAGCTGACCTGCTTAGACTGGCTGCGGCGGCTGATCTTGGATGCCCGGAGAAGGTGCTGTCTTCTGAGATGGGGATGCTCTCTGACTCAACGCCTGGGGCTCCTACCGATAGCAGCAGCAGCCTGTACTTGCGGCCTAAAGTAGCCCCGACATCTGCGTTGATCACGGTACTGCAGACAGTACTAAACAAGCAGTTTGAACGTGCTGCTGCCAGCCCACCCCCCCCTGTCATGGACAGATCGACATCCTACGATGAAAATGCCAGTGTGATGGTCACAATGCCGGCAAAGAAGCACAAGAAGCGTGGCAAACAAGGTGCTCTTGCCGGTAAACTAGCTGCTGTCGGTGCTTCTTCAGCTGTCACCTCGGCTACCTCGAGCTCAGCGCCATCATCAAGTGGATCTAGCACCTCCCTGAAATCGACGCAACCGAAGCTACAGCAACCTGATGTGACACCGGCGCTATCTACACGAAAGCACCGCTACTTGTTGATGGAGGCGCTACTGTCTGAGCTGAACGCGAGTCTCGACTTGTCCAGTGCTTTCTTACGAAGTAGATCGTTTATGGTTACCAGCGATAGTCCACCTCAGTCACTGGTTCTCATTCATGTCCCGGATGCAACCTGTTTGGAGCTATCTTTCGCCGTACACCCCGTACTTATGGATTTACCCGCTGGAAGCAGCCTGGAGTTCTTCCGCGACGAACGATGCACAGATCGGTTGTTTGGATACTTTGGGGACAAACGTGGACTTAGCTACCTCCCTCCACTCGTGGTTCCTGGTGATAAATGCTACGTGCGAATGTCCCAAGGCACCTACGCTCGATACAAGTTTCGTGTGGATCCTTTCACAGCTGATTTTGGGTTGGCGCTGTGGTTGTGCGAAGAAATTTACCAGAAGCTGTTGGCTATCCAGCTTTCTCATTACGAAGTGGAGACGGTACTTACTACTGCGTTGAATGCGCTAGTGGAATATCTGATTACGACTACAGCATGTTTACCAGCCAATGCAAAGACTGCAGTGTACCAGATCACGGCCAAATTGATTAACTTCGCCTTGAGCAAGGGAGCTATGCACGCGGTGCCAATCGCAAAGCTGTCAGGGCTGGTGAAAGAGTTGACGTTTGTGCACGACAACGAACGTACGACACAAAAGGGTCTCTTCTCTCTGTACACGCAGCAGCTGGCCGAGCTCATTTCTCTGGTTGAAGAGGTTTCTTCACTCAAAGGTGGATCATCTTCAATTCTTGGCGGTGCTTGGTGGAAAGAGTTCGTGCGGATGGCTGTGTTTACGAGAGTTTTGGCTCAAGGAAAGCGAGAAATTGCGACCCCTGATGCATTCAAACGAGTCTACTGCGGTCGCGCTCCTATTCGTGAAATTCAGTCGGCGCAGACAGGTCTTGCTAGTCATGATTTGTTTGGCGAACGGATTATCTTCTTGCAGAATTTGCCACGCACATCGAATGTCGCGGAGCTAAAGGCGAGTGTTTCGCGTTTTATCGTGCATTTAGCTTTGGAGGAATGCGGAGAAGCAGATGACCAGAACGTGTATTCTGCTGCTGCCGTTACTCGATTTGGTATTGTTGCTAACGTCCTCTTCATGCCGGTTGATGCGGAAGGCCACACAATGGGTTACGCTATGATCGATATTGGCCGAGCCGACGTAGTCGCGAACTTGCTGACTCAGATCTCCAAGGAAACGTTCGAATTTGAAGACGGAACTCCCACGGAGGAAGATCATGAGCTACTCGCTAGAATTGAAGCTGTGTGTCGCCCCCCTGAAAGCTCCAGCAGTAAATCAAACGATGGAATGGACAGTTGCTCGGATGGTGCTGACCCAAGCGGTGATGTGTGGGCTTGCAGTATGTGCACGCTGGAGAACTCTCTAGCTGATACGGAGTGTGCAGCATGCAGCTCTCCTATCCCACCAGAAATGGCGAATCTGGCTCGAGATGTTCAGGCCCAGTCGCAGACGTCAAGGTCCGAACAACCGACGACTGGATCGGATGCTGCTGCTTCAAATGGCTGGGCATGTACTACGTGCACTTTTGTTAATAGTTGGGCAGATACGACCTGCGACGCGTGCACAATGGAGCGTAGCCCAGATGTAGTGCCTCCATCATCCGCTGAGAGGGAAGACAGCAACCAGAATGAGGGTGATTCGATGACAAGTGGTGCGGATATCGCGGGAACTTCGCGTTACAAGCTAAGCGCTGCTCGATTTGTTGAAATGGTACGCGTAGCAGATGAAACTAGTGATGTACCGACGCAGGTGACCTGTTTCCTACACCACCGGTTTTTCGAGAAATCTTCATCAACAGAGGCTGATATCGGAGACGGCATTGAAATCGCTTCAGAGTTCCGTCGTGTGCTTAGTCATGAAGTTTCTCAGTACAGCTCGTCATCCGATAGCAAGGTGGCGGTAGAAGCGTTCGCTGCGTTAGCAGGCGTGACGAAGAACCAGTCGTGGGGTAATCTATCCAGTGAGAAGAAGTTGAACAAATTAACTTCAGCGAAGGCCTTGTCAGAGCTAGAGGGCAAGACTCTTGCAGTGTACAAGTGGATTCGCTCAGCAGGTTACGATCTTCAGTTCGAATTGAGTCACTATGGATCCATGGATGATGCGATGAAAGCACAAGCGAAGTGGACGCACCAGATGGATTGTCAGCTAATTGCAGTATGCCGGGAGCTCAGCGGAAAGATGGGAGTGCTTATGTTGACGGATTTGTGTCCAAGTCATTTGAGTGCGACCCATGCGCGCGAGTATGTGCAGATAGCTGCACTTGAGACACGGGACTTGAGGCTCCGGTTTGCGGTATTGCAATCGCTAAACAAGCTATTGGTTGGAGCGCTACCTCTTGTGAACCTCCGTCCATGGAGCGATCCAAGCTCGTTACGGAGCCGTATCGTCTCGATACGCCAGTTGATTTTCCCCGGGGTCAAGATTCGATTCTTCGCCCAGACACAAGATAACACCACTCTGGCCCATTCTGTCTTCGTCGATACGAATGCTAAGCGACCAATGGTGACGATTGACCGGAGAAAGATCGCCGGCAAGCGCGGAGGCATTGGCTCTACTACCACAGAGGCCTCGACATCATTGGCGGCTCTACGCAACCCCAGGAGATCACTGTTTGCGTCGACAATGAAACAGCTGAGTGCTATCTCGCCGTCTCTACTGCGTGCAAAGCGACCAACCGGCGCAAGCGACCCCTTTGTGTCGTTTATTGTCATCTTTGCGGGCGAAAATGTGGTGGGCGAGGGAGGCCCATATCGCCAGCTTTTCAACGACATATCGAACGAGTTGCTTGCCACCGGTAACCCGCTGTTCATCCCGACGCAAAACAACATCATGAAGGCAGGAGAGTTCCGCGAGCGCTACATGCCCAAGCCAAGCAGCACGTCCAAAGAACTGTTGCAAATGTTCGAGTTTGTTGGAATCCTGATGGGCTGCTGCCTACGCACTGGTGTTCGGCTCAACCTCCGTCTGGCTCCGTTGGTATGGAAGATGTTGGTTAAACAAAATCTCGTCCTCACGGATTTGGAAAGTGTCGACCACTCGTTGTGCGAGAGTTTGAAATTCCTAGAGGAACTCGCCTCAGCTCCAAGTGACGATCCCAACGAGGTACTCTACGATTCATTCACCACGACTCTCAGCGATGGGACAGTCGTAGAGCTTAAAGCTGGAGGACAACAGCTCGCTGTGACGAAGGCAAATGCGAAGGAGTACATCCGACTCGTAAAAGCCACTCGACTGCAGGAGTGCAAGCCCCAGGTGGACGCTATGCTTCGTGGTCTTGGTAAGATCGTACCGGTCCAGCTGCTGCAATTGTGTGTATGGTATGAGCTGCAGCAATGGGTGAGTGGCAGCCTAGAAATTGATATTAATCTGCTCAAGCGCCACACACGCTACTCTTCCTGCATGAGCCCCGAGCAGTTCCCGCACCTGGAGATGTTTTGGAACGTGCTCTCGAGTTTCAGTGAGGAGAACAAACGACGCTTTATCAACTTCGCCTGGGGTCAAGACACGCTACCTGCTGACGACGCCGAGTTTAATCGAACACACACACGCTTGCTCATCAAGGCACCTCCGCATGATAGTGGGGTGGATCAAGACGCGCTGCTGCCTAAGGCTGACACGTGCTTCTTCAATATCGAGTTACCTGTGTATTCCAGCGAAGAAATCATGCGCGAAAAGCTCCTGCTGGCTATTACGCTGTGCACTAGTCTCGACGGAGACGAGCAGACAGCCGGCCACGACATATATTACGCAGGTGACGAGATCGATGATGATGCCATGGAATAAGGGGATGTGTGATACATGTTGCATGATGCATTTCAAAGTATACTTCAAAGTAACACAGAAATAATACTGACAAGGATTGGTACGAAGATTTATTTGCTGTGCCCGGTTTAAAACGTGATTTGAAGCTCCGGATACCGCTCCTTGACAGAGGCAGCCGCTTCCTTTGTGACACTAGAACATGGCAATACTTATAAGTGGCTACATCGTTCGGTTCGATAAGTAACAGGTACTTACGTTGTATAGCGAAAGTCAATCTTCTTGAGACGCTTTCGCTCCGGCTCAGGATTCTCGTCAGGAGAAGGTTGAGGTAAAGAAGGATCGAGCAGCTCGCTTCTAACGCCCATTTTTGCGTGGATCGCAGCAACAATCGCCTGCAATGTACACGTCGAGTAATCACAGTGAGCTAGGAGTTTCTTTCGTTCAAAATTCCATACACGAGAAACTTACGTCAGCAGAAACACTCTTGACACCGCATAGGTTTAGCTCCTGCAAATTCCTGGCCTCAGATCCGAGGAAGCGAAGCAATTGATCGCTAAAAGAAAAGGAACACACAGTAAGATTTAACTTGCAATCGGAGGGTAGAGTGAAATAGACGGCAATAACTTACGTGATCGCAACATTCCAATGCAAACACAGACGCGAAACAGATTCGCGTTTCTTGAGTAGCGCAATCAAAGCTTCATCCGTGATGGCGCAATAGCCAACACTCAAACTGTGTAGCTTCCGACACTTGGCCATGATGGTCTTAATCGTACTGCACAATTAAATTCACAAACCTGTTAGCAATACAATTCCTCCATTGCTCTAATATATTTCGGATTCGTACTGGTCCGTCACAGGATGGCCGGAAATGTGGACCTTCGTAAACTTGGAGTGATTCGGGTGCTTTTCAATAAGCTTTGTAATGCCGGAAATCGTCATGTTAAAGTTGCCACCGACATCAATGCTCTGTATCAGCACGTAGAGTGTTAGAGATAAATTCGACACTCTCCTGCCCCAACAGTATCGCTCGCACCTGCAGCTTCGGAGCGAGTTTACGCAAATGATCCAGCGACAGATCAGTAAGTTTGCGGCAGTTCTCAATGTTCAGCTCCTTGATCTCTGCAGCAGGAATAAAACATCAAATCATCCTGTACTTTAAAACAGACAATAAAACCACCTTACCTGGACAGTTCTTAAGCAGCAACTCGATTGCGTCGTCCGTGAGTCGGAAACACCCCGAAAAGTTGACCGAGTGCAGCTTGGGGCACGTCGTGGATAGCTAAACGACCGATAAATGACAATGTTACGTCGTCAGCGTCCTTCTCCCCACTAACGACGCTGCTGTAAAGTCACGGCCTTACCATCTCCATAAATACCGTGGATATCTTAGCGCCGATTATCTCAACGCGCGTCATGGTCGGATGGAAGAAGCTTTGGGGTAGCGTGTCATCGCCAAGCTTCCCGCCGCGCAATAGAGCTCGAATGACTTCTTGCTTGGCCTTATGCGTGCGTGACTTGGACGGTTTCCCGATGCGATGCGCGCGCTCGAGCGTCTTCTCGTTGACGATCACATCCAGCTGCCGCGGCGCCTTGGAGATGAACTTGAGCACCATCTTGTCCAGCGGCGCCACCTCCCGACGGAACGCCATGGTTGATGCTCTTTTTCGAGTCCTTTATGTAGCGGAATGTCGCCTGAAGAGCAGGTGACACGAAGACATGTCTCAATTGGTGATGTGAAACCAGTAATAGGCAACGTAAGGGGTTGCAGCAACCAAAAGTACCCGCTTGTGTTAAGGTTAGATGCCATTCGAGACGCACTCTAGCGCTGCGTCAATGCTACGAATCTGAGTGCGACTTTCGCTACAGCACGTAGCAAAACTATTGTCTTGCGGGGGGCAAAGCTATTGATCCGCCAAGCTTAACAATTCACACTTAAGTTGCTGTAGCTCTTGTAAGGTTGCCGAATCAAGTGCTTCAAACTAAGTTATGATCCTTTTTCGCCCGTTTTACCGCCGTCTCATTTGCTGAGCCATTTGCTAAACCGCCCACTAGCGCTTGACACTCACTCTGCCATGAAGTTCGGCAAGCAACTAGAGATCTCGGCCAACCCAGGATGGCGCGACAACTACGTGCAGTACAAGCGCTTAAAGCGACTTATCAAGCGCGTGGCCTTCGAGGTGGAGAAGAAGCAGAACAAACAGAAGAAGCTGCAGCAGAAGATGGAGCACAACGGTGGAGACGTGCAGCTCCAGGTGACCGTGGACGAATCCCACCCGCTGCTCAAGCCCGTGGTGGACGATGTACAAGATGCCAAAGATCAGTTTTGGGAGGTACTGGACGCCAACCTCAAGATCGTCAACGACTTTTACGTGGGCAAAGTGGTCACGCTCACCAGATCCGTTGGTGACTTTGAGGCCATGCTGGAGGACGAGAAAACGCCTACAGGGCACGTGCACACGCGCTCACGCACGCACTCGCAGGGTACGAGAGTGAAGATAGGGTTGTAGAAGATATGGAAAACTGACAATTGATTATTACTGCTATTATAGCGGATCATGGTTTTGCGGCGCTGCAGGAGATCTACGACACGCTGGTGGATCTGCGCACGTTCGTGCAGATCAACCACTCGGGCTTCCGGAAGATTGTCAAGAAAGTGAGACAGCATTTGAGTTGAGAGAGAGGAAATGTTTGGTTTGCTAATGAGTTAATTCTATTGCAGTTTGACAAGACGACCAAGGCTCACACGCAGGAAGCTTTCATGGAGCGCCTGGCTAATGAGCGGTTCTACGCATCTACTGATATTGATGATCTGCTGGACCGCGTGTTTGGTCTCACGTCGAGGTGCATTGAAATAGCTGTAATGCAATGCTGCATGGCAAGTATTGACTGATTTGATGACAGGGATAAGCTGGAGGCTGGAAATATGGAGCGCCGAATGCGGCGAATGCAGGGGGACCAGAACTCGCTGCTTCGAAAGGTGAGTAGGATACCTGACACACTGGACGAGCGGATGTACTGAAGCTTCGTTCGTGTTCTCTGCCTATCATTTTGTGCTGCTAGGTGAAAATCGTCCCCTTCTGCATCTCGGTGGCGCTTTTTGTTTTCCTCCTGCTTGTTCGCATCACGCCTAAAGGTAGGCAAACGTTTTGGACGGAGTTGAAACGTGGGGTCTAGAACTCATTATGCTATGCTTGATGCTTTCCCCGTACCGTAGGGGAGGACGTGCAACAGCGATGCCTGGCCATGCTCGTTTTTATCACAACGCTATGGGTGACCGAGGCACTTCCGTACTTCGCAACAGCCCTTCTTGTGCCCCCGCTCGTTGTGTTTCTGCACATTTTGAACGATAAGGCACACCCCGACAATCTTCTAACTGCAAGTACGTGATCACTTGTTCTGTCTAGTACTTCTCATTTGCTTCAATTGATCGATGCTAATGTCAATATCTTTTGCTGGTTGTCTACAGAGCAATCTGCCAAGGAAGTGATGTCCATGTTGGTCAACCACACTACTATCCTGATTATGGGCGGGTGCGCTCCACTTCAAGTAAACGTGGTTTGAAGTCTTGACTAACTAGACTGCTGTGTTATTGTAGCTATTCCATCTCGGCGGCGTTCTCTAAATGCCAGATCGAGCTCTACATCGCCGCTTTCTTGCAACGTCGGTTCAAGAAGAGCCCGAACCTGTTCCTACTGGCAATTATGCTTATGGGGCTGTTCCTGTCGATGTGGATTAGTAACCACACGGCCCCAGTGCTGTGTGTGTCGGTCCTTCTCCCTATTATCAGGGATTTCCCCACGGACAGCACATATGTGAAAACACTGCTTATCGGCTTGGCCTTTGCCTGCAACTTGGGTGGCATGATGACCCCCATTTCTTCACTACAGAACACACTAGCTGTGTCGTTTTTGGAGAAGGCTGGATACACCGTTACGTTTGGTCAATGGATGGCGATGGCTATTCCGTTCTGCACTGTTGGCACGATTATGGTAGGTGCAATGTTGTCATACTTTTCCTTGTGTCATTCCCCTTATCTTTCTACCGGTTCCCATTTTACACGCAGTGCTGGGCGTTCTTATTGTGGGTAATGGACCCCCGCGATGCGACGTACATCCCACAGATCGTCTATGATCAAAAGCAGAAGATCAGCAGCCTCCACGTCGTTGTCGTTTCGATGACGCTCTTGACAATCTTCTTGTGGGCGTCATTCTCGGTGACAAGTGCTACATTCGGTGACTTGGGCATCATCTCGATGATGTTCATGGTAAGTTTCGACAGCACTTAGCGTTGTTCTTGCCTCATCAGTGCTAACTCTATTGCTTTTCTGCAGTTCATCATGTTCGGCACGGGCATGCTGAGCCAGTTCGACTTCAACTCGTTCTCTTGGCATATCTTGTTCCTGATTGGCGGTGGCAACGTTTTGGGCGATGTAAGCTTCTGCTTTAGTGCTCAGGTGATGACTTAGCGTGCTTATCTCCTCTTTTTTTATTGCCATTTGCAGGCTGTACAGCGATCAGGCCTTCTCGACACGCTCAGTCAGACGGTCATCCACGCCCTTCCGTCTGGAAATGTTTGGATGGTCACTGTCTCCTTGTGTAGTATGGTGATTTGCCTCACTACTTTCGTCTCGCACACGGTCGCTTCGATCATCCTCTTGCCAATTATCGTGCGAATGGCAATCCAGATCGGACACCCGCACATTCCTGTGATCTGCTGTGCTCTGGCAATCTCTGCTGGTAAGGAAGATTTGCTGCAGTAGGTTTACTGCAGTCATACGCTAACGATCGATGCTTTTGTATTGCAGCTATGGCACTCCCGTTCTCGTCCTTCCCGAACATCAACTCACTACTGGTTCTGGATGACCACGGCCAGCCTTATTTGGAAGTGAAGGACTTCCTACGTGTGGGTGTGACTTTCTCCCTCGTGACGATGGCGTTGATTGTCACTCTCGGCTACGGTCTCATCGTACTCGTGCTGGGGTACAACATCGATCCAACGCCAGTTATGGTGGGAGTATAGAACAAAAGGACCCCCACACAAATGTGATGAGTTGCAAAGTGACCCTGAAATGTGCGTGAAAGAGATTGACATCACTTGGAAACTTGCGATTGAATACAACAATGAATTTTACCTTTCTAATCCCCCCAACGCAACCTAAAACGATCGGCTATACTTCTTGATCTCGTACAGAATCTCCTGTGTCGTCACAATCTCAGAGTTGAAGGGGGGAGGTCGCTGGTAGCTCCGCTTAATGATCTCCACAAACCTCGTGTAGTACAGCAGCAACTGCGTGAGAACTTGTTTAAGAATCTCCATGCCATTGCGGAAATTCGAGAAGTACGTCATCACATTGCCGTTCATCTTCTCAATGCCAGACTTCCACGTGGCTGCAAACTCACGCACGATCTTCTCTATTTGCGCAGTGTCAACTTGCTGGCTACTTCCCGCACCTTTGCCGAGTGTAGCTTGCTCATGCTGGCGAACAAACTGGATAAGCTTGGCGTAATACGTCATGAGCTCCTCCTCGACGAACTTCTCGCGCTGGGCAGCCAGCAACTCCACGAACTTCGATGTCTCGTCTGAAACTACACGTCTCTCCTCGAAATGTGTGAGCACGAGGTCGTAATTGTTGATAAGGAACACGCACTTATCCTTCGCGTTAGTGTGTTGCTCCGACAAACGACTCAGCAAGCTCAGAATCTCGTCGCGCATCACAGCCAAGTTACTGAGAACCATGTCTCCAGCTCCGTTCTCATGCATCTGGGCGTTAGAGATCGCAGAGCCATCACCAGATTTGGACTGAGGTTGCTGGGTGTGCAGACTCAAGCTCAGGATGGAGGAGGCAAACTCAGCATAGCGTCGAATGACAAAGTGAGGGTGTAGGTCAATCGGACCCAGTTTCTTGGGCTTTGCGTTCTTCACACTCATCAAGTTCAGATCAAAAACAGCCTTAAAACGGGGCCACAGAAGCAACGCGACACGGTCAAAGTACGCGTCCAAACACGGGATACGGCGCTTCTCCATCACCAGTCTCTGGGCATACGTAAGGCGAATCATAAGCAGGAGTCCGATGGCGTCGTAGCACGTAAACAGGTAGTTTTCCATATTCTCGAGACACAGCGACAGCGTCTTGGCAAAGACCCGCATGAATAAGTCACGACTGCGGAACACATTCTCCTGCTGGTTGGTAGGCTTGAAGAATTCAATCAGAAACAGATATTCCGAAGTAGCCGAGTCTATCAAATGCTGCTGCTCGTTACGAAAGACTGCCTCATACGGCAGCTTCAACCCTTCTTGCTGGGCAACATGAAGAATCAATGGCGGAGCCGACGCCGTCTCCAAGATCTTCTCACGCTCAGTAACTGAGAATGTGTCGTTCCTCTTGCTCAAATTCACACGGTAACTAAAAATCCCCTTCAACGACTGCTCATCCACCACAATGACGTCGGTGCGTGCCGCTACTTCTTCATGGAACTTCATCAGTCCTGTATGGTACGACTTGAATACATTCACCAACGTCTTGCTCATCGCCTCTGCGTACACTTCTCTGAATTCCTCCTCCACTTCAGGCGCATTATCCGCTAAAAAGGTCACCAAGTACTTCATTGGCAGCAACGTATTTTGCTGCACCATTTGGACGTTGGTTTTCGGCTTCTTAACTTCGTTCATCTTGGCCAGTAAAAACTCCCGAATCCTTGCAATAGCTCTCGCTTTTAACTTCTTAAGTTGAGCCTCCACATCATTAAATGCGGCTGTTTGTGACGGTACGAGGTCAAAACTCGAGCCCGTCGGGTCTGGGTCGCTTAATGCAGCATAGCGGAGCTTCCCGTTGAGTGTGACTAGAGCATGGAGATAAGCCTCGTTCACTTCCCCTTCATCGATAGTTTTAACTAGAGACGGAGCCACTGCCACCTGGTCTAGATATGTTTGAAGTTTCTCCTCCGTCTCGCGGCGATTCTTGAGTTTTATGTTCATTCCAATGGACTCGTCTTGTAGGTGGCGGATCTCGTCACTGATACCGCCCAGATCGGCCTGGAAACCCAGTAGCATCTCCTGCATTTTGGCCAATAGATTGTCGCAGTCCTGTACTTCGTCATGCAGTTCCACAATGTCGGCGGACTTCATGACGTACTGCGCTACTGACGCCGCCTCGGCCGCGCGGAGCTCCTCCTCGATCTGCTGGGCATATTCACGCAGGTCCACGCCCTTGGATAAAGCCTCCTTAATCACACCGTCTTGCTGGAATAGCTCCAAATAGTCGTCTAGCTCGTCGAAGTCGATGTCATCCAGGTTGACGGCCAACTTCTCGGCGTCACTCCTCTTTGCCATTTTGGAAAATTGGATACTCTGGGATCTACTAAAATAGATCCCATAGTTTTAACAAACCAAAAAAAATCGTCAAAACTTATGGTAAATACAACTTAAGTACGTAGTATCAAAACTATTGTACCAAAAAAAACTTCTGCTGTCAAAAACAATGTTCAGAATCTACAGTACAAATTGGATTTTTACAAGGATTTCAACTAGAGCTGTTTCGTGCAATGGTCCCCGTAGGGCTATTTTGTAGAAAGAAAACTTTATTCGGACCAAATTTTGTGGTCAAGCACAAACTTCTCGCCAGAATGCGCGAGGTGAATCTTTGTTGCTGCAAACTCGAAGCCCCAGTACCACCTCTGTGTAGTAGGCCACCAATGAGACCAAAGATGCCACTGTGTCGCCACCAGGGCGTCCTGCTGTGATGTACGTCAGTCTGGGTTATTTTTGTAATAAAATTTAATGCATGTGCACGAATCAGCTCTAATTTCTACCATAAATAACATGAAAAGTTGAAGCATGGTTAGGGTTATCTGCAAAAACGTTTTATGTTGCACCCCTTTTTATTTGAAAACACGCAAAAGGACTTGCCATCGCTGCCTGAATAAAAGTACCAAGACGCTTCTCTAACGTATTCTTCCGAATAAAGTACCCCTTCCAAATAATATATTCATCCGTACCCGCGATTGAAGTTAAAATTTAAATGCCCATACTAAAACAGAGCTAAGAAGATTTTAAAATCTATTTTTCAGATTTTATTGCATCGTCTTTAGGGTATACAAATACTACTTATAATGCCGTTATTATTCGGAAGAGCCCGTTATTAATAGTAGAGTCTAAAAAAGAACTGGACAGGAAGCTCTCAACTTTTGAGAGCTTCCCGTCCAGTTTAATAGGCAAGCATTTCTGTTCCAATAAAAACCGAAAAGGTTCTCCACTAAAACCACAACCCTTCACTTGCAATTATCAATGGTGTATCAAACTATTGTCTTCATCAGAAGACTCAATGATTCCAGGGACTTGGAAAAAATCATTGCTCGATCAAGTTCAAAATCGCTGCCATTTGCTCAAGTGAAAAAAACTCAATCAAATGAGGACCCATATTTCTCGGCATGATCCGCTAAATGAAAAAAGAATCGCCAGCTCATCTCATGGTTCAAACAAATGCCCATCAATTCGAGAAATAGTTCACTGTGAGGGGCTTTGGCTTCGACCCAACCCAAGCCCAAATAATCAACGCGCGGGCAGCTCCAGCTGTTGAGAATGCACATGGGATATCGCCGAGTGCAAGAATACTGTAAAGCGGGATCGAAAAATGGCAGCCACTAACAGGTTTGCGTTGATATCCACAGTGAACCACACAGAAGAAAGTCGCCATATTTTCTCTGGTCCGCAGATAGTGGGATACATATTTTAAACGAAAGAGGGGTCAAAATTGTCAGTACATGTCAGAAATTTGTGCCATCCAGCTGAGATCCGCAGGATCTACTTATGATCTCTGCTTTAAATTCGAGACTGGATGAATTCTCGAAGGTCGACAGCGGCCCTGAAAACATACATAGTTAGGGAACGGTGTGGCGGGATTAAATCATTAGGCTGACGATGTACTTGTAGTAGTTTGTGTCCGGCGTATTGTAGAGCGTGCAGTTGTAGCACATCTTTTCTACGTCCGCCTTGAATGCAGCCTTGGACATATAGATTCCGCTGTAAATACGCTTGCTGATGAGCTGGAGGTCCACGGGCTCCTTAACGAAGTCAAGATAGTCAAGCACGATGGCGGTGTCTACAGGCTCGTGAAAAGGCCACGCACTCCGACGGTCAGGCACCGCCTTAAGCAACTCCAACAACTCCAACCTCAGATTGCCATGATCACAAGTCCTGGGGTGTCAGATTGCCAACGTTAGCACACAAGACTCACGGTGGGTGATGTCAAAAGGAATGCTACGCACCCTAAGTGCACTGGGTCGGGGTGTACGACAGGTACCGGCTTCATCTTTCGCTTCTTGAAAAATGACTTAGTATTGATACGGCCTTCACCTGCGCGCCTTCCGAGTATGGTCGCCAACGCGTTCTTAAAAGATTAGGCGGAGTCATCACCAGGACGTGAATCTTTCCCTCAGGAATTTCGCTGGGAAGTACTGAGTTGATCTCGTCCGTCGGGTTGACCATTTCTTCCTTCAGGTATAGGTCCGCCACCTCTTGGGGGGCCTCCCCCTTCTGTATCCGGTGCATAAGTGGACTCTTCGAGTTAAGCCACACGCCATCCGTCGTCCTTGCGAGGAAGAGCTGCAGTTTGTCAGCGTCCACGTTCTTCAAGCCATTCGGCTTCTTCGCTTTGATCGAGTCCTTCAGGTGTCCAACTGATAGGCTCGTGTTGATATCCACAGGGAACGCTCTCCCCTCACCAACGATCAAACAGAAGAGGGTAACCATATTTCGAAGTACATGTTTGGCGAAATTTGGTTTTGACCAGGATAGTAATTGGCGAAAATTATCACTGTCAGTATGCTTATCCAAACTATTCGACTGCCAAAAACATTTTCTTCCATGTCGTTTTTTTTCATTTAGCAATGCGCAGAAAACAGAGCTATATCAGTCTGCAGGGTCTACTTGTGGTCTCTGATCTGAATTCGAGACTTGATGAACTCTCGGAGGTCGACAGCGGCTCTGAAAATACAAACATGACGCACGGTCAGTTAGTGTCATTGGCTGACGGTAAGTTTGACAACGACGTACTTGTAGTAGTTTGTGTCCGGAGTATTGTAAAGCAGACAGTTGTCGCACATCTTTTCTAGATCTGCCTTGAACGCAGCCTTGGAGATATAGGTTCCACTGTCGATGCGCTTGCTAATGAGCTGGAGGTCCACCGGTTCCTTAATGTGGTCAAGGTAGTCAACCACGACGCTGGTGTCCACTGGCTCGTGGAATGGCCACGCACTTCGATGGTTAGACACAGCCTTGAGCAACTGTGACAACTGCGATTTGAGGCTGCCTTGATCGCGAGTTCTGCATATACAGAAATTGCAACGTTAGCACAACATGTGAACCTGACGCTGGTGTAACAGTCAGAATATACGCACCCGATGCGGTTATTACGAATCGTTGCCTGTGACCACCCAGCTTCCTCTGTAAGCACACAAATAATCGTTAGCTACGCCACAGGTGCTAGAACACACAATCACCTCTAGCGGTACTTACTGACGCCAGGGACCATGTAAATGTCCATCAACCTTCCCTCTGCAAACGTTGTCAGACCATCGTACACCGTTTTAGCACGAGAACGCTCTTGGATCTTGTCTTGGATTGCCTGCACAAACGTAAAAAAAATATTTAGCACAAATTCACATGAGCTATGAAACACCATAAAGCTGTACCTTGCGCTGCTGGTGAATCATTGACGTGATCCTTAAATAGTTGATCTGGGTGTGGATTGTGCATTCCATCAGAGTTCCACCGTCGTAGTCCTTGATGTAGCCGTACCAGTTCGGCCGATCCATCGAGACACTTTTCGTGAAACCTTGCTTCTTAAAGTAGCCAATAGCATAATTGTCGGCGTACGTAAGGAAGTGCGTGATGTTCTTGGTCTTGACATATTCCTTCAGGTGATTCATCAGTCGTGTGCCGTATCCTTTCACCTGGTCCGAGGCATTAATGGCGCAGAACGCAATCTCTGCAAATTGATTCTTCTCGAACGGCCTGTAGCAGATGCCGCCAATGACATGCGTACCATTCTTAAGAAGGAGCATTGAGCGATGGTTCTTATCGAACACGAGGCGTACAATGTACTCCTTCGGCATCTTTGGCAGTTGTTTGGCAAAGATATTCTTTAAAGTCGTGAGCTGGATCATATGCTCGTCCGTGCCATCGTTTGTGATCACGTCAAACTTCAGTCGACCGCTGTCCTCCTCCATCTTTGCCATATCATCCCGTGAGAGCATCAAAGACGGCGAACCGGCATCTTTAGCTGCGGTAGAATCAGCAGTGGTCTTTTCGGGAGTCTTTATGTCCACTTTCTGCTTTTTAGCAGCAGGTTCAAATGATTCGTTCACTCCGTTGCTAGACTCAGATGCGGATGCCTGCACCAGGTCCTTACGCTTCGGGTTCGATGACTCGCTAGAATCTTTCATCTCAGCATCGTCCTGTTTCAACTGGGCAGGCAAACTGTCAGCCTTAGTGGGCGTCTGCTTCTTGGAAGGAGAGGTAGCCTCGCCATTATTCTCACTCTTAGCTTCCTGTGCTATTGCTTCATCTGGTTCCTTCATCGACACATCACCACTCTGTGCAGCTTTCTCTGTTGCAGAATCCTTGGCATTATCGACAGCAGGCTCTTCATCTTCCGTCTTTGTCTCATTCTCATCAGTATTCACTTCATCAGGAGCTCGTTCAGCCTTCTCCTCTGCTTCACCTTTCGCCTCCGCCATATCTACGTCTTCCTCGTATTCAGCGGGATTTTTCTTATCGGCTTTTTTCATTTCCACGTCTTCTTGCTCCTCAGTGGTAACCTCCTCCTGCTTAGTCTCCTGGACCTCGGTGCCTTGAGTGTTCTTCATCGATTCCTCGGGGTTTTGGCTCGATTTTCCGCTAGCATCGACGACTTTGTCTGTAGGTGACGACGCAGCAGGAGATACGTCCATGTCCGCAGTCTCTAACGCCATAGCTCTTCGTCAAGAAGTGCTGGCGAAAGAGGCGGGAGTGCGAGCCACACCAACGTTACACAAATTTAGAAGTTATCGACGATGCGAAAAGATTGCACCAGAAGGTAAGTTAGAAACTGGTGTAGAGATTAGAAATTGGCGTGCGGATGTCAAGTTGAATTACTTTCTCGTTTCTGGTTTCCTATGATAGTGCACAGAGTCAGCGGCAGCTCCGTGCAGTGCTATCCTCTTTACTTGCATTTTACTAGTATCAAAATTGCCGTATCAGCGATGCGCCCACGACGTTTACGAAGCCCAATGGTTCAACCAAACACCTGTAAGTTACATAATATGTAGTTACATGCTGTAGCTACAAACCATTTTCCATGATTGTAGCTGCAACCAGACGGCCACGCTTCAATTTCGCTTGAAGCGACATGCAGGTCGTCCAGCACGTGTGCGATGTGTGCGTTGATGGCGAAGTCAAATCACGCAATGATCCCATTTTGCGGTTGAGTTCTTCCTTCAATTTGAACACAGTGCGTGACTTGGTTTCACTATGCTCGCGGAAGAGTATTTTTCCCCCAGATTCTTTCTCACAATTTGAAGTTCGCGCCAGATTCCAGAGATTCGGCCAGTTCTGAATACCGAACGGAGAAAGCACATTGAGAAATAGCAGCAAAGCCTCAAACTACAACCAGCGAGCCAAACCAAGACGACACACAACCAAAGGCCGACCATGCTGGACTCTATTTTGAACCGTTTCTTTGGTCCGGGCAATACGCCCGACAAGACTAGCAGTGCATCCGACAAGCCAGGCGAGCAAGTGTCCCAGGAAACGGCGTTCACACGCGAGGCGGATGTGGAAGGCTGGGTCTTTCTCGCGGAGGAGAGACACCCGAAACCAGGCTCCAATACGCGAACCTATGCAGACGTGGTGGCGACCGGCAGAACATGAGGAGTGGATCAAGCGTGAGCTCCTACTTCCTGCAATCGACACCGCTTTTTATGCTTAACAGAAATAAATACCGCGCTGCATTAGATGACCCGTGAGGCGCGGTGCAATACTTACAACAAGACACTTTCGACTTCGACAAACGTGGATCTACCACAGAATAAAAACCGAGACGATGCTAGCATTTTTCTTTTTCTACATGTAGACACTCCAATAAACCAATAATGCAAACTGAAATGGTGTCGATGGGCATTCACGCCCACGCATATCTTACTACGGTACTATTAAACTACCTACCTATCTGCAACATCTTCGCAAATTCTACTCTTCGCTCTTCATTTCGCACTCGGCTGGGAGGTATGAAAGCAATTTGTTGGGTACCATTTGCTTCAGCTCAGCGTACGGCGCCTTGTGCAAGTTGAGCTTTTGCAAAATATCTGCGTCGTCGTGAATTTCGAACGGTGCGCTGAAGTTGAAGAAAATATCCTGGCGGTCTTCCGACATCTCGCACTGAATCACAGTGTCTTTGCTAGTGTTCACTGCGATGAATGGCAAGAACACTCGGCCTTCGTCCCGCACAATGGTAGCAGATGTGGGATTCTCGCTCTCCTTACGCTTGCGGTCGGCGTTCCGCTTCAGGAGGTTCTTCATTGCAACTTGCTGTACCAATAGGTCCTGTAGATGCTGTTTCTTCTGCTCCACACTCTTCATGCGTTCATTTCGTTCAGCCTGCCGCAATAACAATACAAACAAATAAATCAATTCTGCACATGAATGCACTAATGGATAAAAAACAAACCAGCAGCATTTCCGTGTCGTGTTGCAGATTTGAAGGCAGCCCTTTCCATCGGATCTCCTTCCGTTCTTTTGAAATGATATCCATGGCCATCAGCACGTTCAACGCATCGTAAACACGTCGACGAATGTTCTTCTCATCGTATACCTAAAAAATACATAAACAAACGTAGGTCAGCACATTGAAATAGTCGTTTTGTTTCTGGGTATCGCCTTACCGCATCATTTGGTCGCATCGTCACAAACTCGCGCACGAGCTCGTCAGCGACCTCGTTGTACGATGTAACATGCTTCTCCTCCACCTTTTGACAGACCTTCATGCTGAAATGACGCAAACCCTTGTTGATCTTCAAATATTTCCTCTTCTTCCCTGGCGAACTGAAAATACGAATAGCACAGTCAAAACATTAGTTAGCCCCTCCAATAATTCGCTAACATAACTTAAAATATAAACGTACGGGCTGGTAAACGACGGACTTGCGAGTGTTGAAGCTGCCGACGTTGCCTTCTTCCCACTTCCAGAGCTGGATGGTGTTGCAGCGGCTGACGGAGTTGCTGGAGCCTGCGACTCAACAAGAGCGCCGTTCTTCAAAAGACCTGCCTCTGTTGCCATTTTTTCTAGACCTTGCGTCTTCATCATATTCACGAAATCATCATGAAGACTCGTGGGCGTAATGGACGCGCTAGTGGCATCCACTCCAAACAGCACAGCGGTAGCGTTTTCCTTTTTAATCGCTGGCACACAACACCAATTCAAGTGATCAAACAAATAAACCCAATAGAAAAGATAAATCCATCAACATCTCAGTAGCCGACAAACCTGTGGGGATATCGTCCTTCTCCTCCAAGTCGATTTCTACCAGTTTCTTAAGTTCTCGACGCGTCGCCCGCTTCGTGGTGCCATTGGCTCCAGATCCGGCACGACGTTTACCTGCAACTTTTGCTGGTGCCTTCCGATTAGCATTCCTCCCAACCGGAGACTGGAGATTGTCGGGCACCGGAGTTCCTTTCGCTGACATGAGCTCTTCCTTCTTTATTCCGTTGTGGCGACCCTGGTGTTTGACACCTCGCTGTTTTGGTGCGAACTAAAAGCAGGACGAGGAAGACTAACGTTAGCTCACTATGAAGCTCGAATTCAGCTCTAGCTAAGCGTAGAATGCTCCAGGATACACGACCAACTTACCGACACCTTAACGTTCAACGGGGGGAATCAATTATTGGCATTGATGTAGAATCAGGACTGTTCATTGGCAGAAACTATTTTGCTATATCAGATTTGCATTGGCTGATATTCGTAACATTTTTGTACAGGAAAGAGTTGGAGCTACAGGATGCCCCGTGACGACGACTTCTACGTGCGCTACTAGTGCGTACATTTGGCCCGTTCTGCGAGGATAGAGGCGACCAGAGGAGAGGCTAAACTGCTTCCTTGTTGTTTCTTATTGTGTGTGTTGTTGCAGCGTTGGCCATCGCGGTAAATTTGGCCATGAGTTTATGGAGTTCGAGTTCCGTGCCGACGGGAAACTCCGATACGCTAACAACTCCAACTACAAGAAGGACTCCATGATTCGAAAAGAAGGTAACGCTTAGAATTAACCTGCAGTCTTGTACTGAAGTATTACATGCGAGCTAACATGCCTTTGGTGGTGGTTGCATTCCTGCTTTAGTGACAGTGTCCCAGTCAGTGATCGACGAGGTGAAGCGGATCATTAGCGATAGTGATATCACAAAGTACGTTGACGAGAGAGAGAGCTGCTGTGGATACCAGAGTGCTGAGGTGTGGCTGTGCCACTGTGTATTGACAGAGAAGATGACAAGGAATGGCCCGAGCCGGACCGTGTTGGGCGTCAGGAGCTGGAAGTAGTGCTTGGCAACGACCACATTTCCTTCACGGTGCGTTGCAATTGTTTGTTGCTCTCTTTGATTTTTTTCGCGAAGCTCTAACAGTGGATGCATGTGATTAATCGCTACAGTGCGCGAAGATCGGCTCTTTGCTGGACGTGCAGGACAGCAAGGACCCGGAAGGTCTGCGAGTACTCTACTACTTGGTGCAGGACCTCAAGTGTCTAGTATTCTCGTTGATCACACTGCACTTCAAGGTTCGTTCTTATCTTCCGCCTTATGACTCGCAGCTGTTTCCTCACGTCGTTGCTGCTTTTTGCCCAGATCAAACCCATTCCGTAGGACGACGAAGAGTGGATCAAGCCAGCGGATGCAAGCGGTCGATAGCCAACTCGACGCTAATATGAAGCGTAACCCACAAAACACCAACAAACACTTGGAAGTGTACTATTATTCTTGTGTTTCATTTGGCGCCAGCGTGGTGCTTAATGTTTACAGCTTGCAGTTCTGCCGTGATTTAAATCCCGTCAAAACGGATGCATATTGACTTTCGGAGGGAGATTTCTTTCTCCCATCTCAGCCGGCTGGGGGATCCATACAAAAACGCTGTGAGTACCGCGTGTGTGCCCTGCGAGAAAAAGAAGCAGAACCAAAGCGAAAGGAAGGAAGAAGGAAGTGCCCAGCGCCTCTCAGTTCACCCATCCAGCCACGCAACAGGTCGCCGTTGGTAAAGTACAATCTAGAGTCGACCGTTCACGCGTCGAAGCAACAAACAGCCGAGCGGAAGCGAGAATCCCGCGGGTTATTCGAGTCGACGAGAGGACGCAGAACGAGAAGAAAACTTTTATTAAGGAGAAAACAACAGGATGTCACAAGGAAAGACATGTCATTTCAAGCTAGTGCTGCTAGGCGACACGGCCGTGGGCAAGTCTTGTCTGGTCGTGCGGTTCGTGCGCGACGAGTTCTTTGAGTTCCAGGAGCCCACGATCGGAGGTAAGAGGCTCAACATGGGTTCACGAGCTCTCAGCACAGTGATCTGGTTGATTACTGCTGTTTATCTAACTCCGTTATGTGCGATCGTTGATGATATCTAGCTGCATTCCTCACACAGACGGTCGGTCTTGAGGACGGATTGACCGTCAAGTTTGAGATCTGGGATACCGCAGGACAAGGCACGTTTTACTAGAACTAAACTGGCTAGAGGAAGGTATAGCGTGCTAACGTGTGACTTATGTAGAGCGATACCGCAGCTTAGCGCCCATGTATTACCGCGGTGCCGCCGCTGCAATTGTCGTGTATGACGTGACCAACAAGGTGACCGATCCATAGTCCAGAACACTTGTCGCGGGGCTTTGCTAATACGTATTTAACTATTTAGGATTCTTTCACTGGCGCCAAGTCGTGGGTCAAGGAGCTGCAGCGTCGCGGAGATCCCAATGTTGTTATCGCTCTTGCAGGCAATAAGGCAGACCTTGAGGCACGTCGCAAGGTTGAGTTTGAAGAGGCTCACCAGTACGCAGAGGATAACGATATCCTACACATGGAAACGTCAGCAAAGACTGCTGTGAACGTGAAAGATCTGTTTGTCGCTATTGCCAAGAGGCTGCCCAAGAACCCGCCTCAGCCCGAGCGTGAGGCGTTCCCTATCACGCCGCCTCAAGCTTCTAAGTCCAAGAGCGGATGCTGCTAGAGCCCTCACAGCTACTTACTGACTATTGCATCCTGCAACTTAAAACGTCAGTGCGATCTCCATTCGTCATGGCACGAAAGACGATCGGAGATCCCTCATTCCGGTGGAGGAGCAGCGGTAGATGTTATGTGAGCTGTGTGGTTTTGGATAAGTACAGCCGCCCTAAGGATTTTTTTCATCATCAAAATTTGTTTCTTTTTGTTTAAAGTTGTTGCTCGTATACAGCCGCAAATGCACTACAAATGCAACAACATAAACTCCTGGCGAGATCATGTCAAGCTTGTTTATTTTGTCGCTCGTGTAGCAAGGGTATACATGTACTTGAAGTACTTAGCAAGAGAAAACTTGAAGAAGACAAGAAGGTCCACTCTCATCCGGTCCTCTTCAACGCCTCGTTCACGCTGCTCATCGGTTTTACGCACAAATGATGAAGCTGCCGCTGCTGGCAATGGTGGTGCCTCCAGCAGCTCGCGCTACCCTCCTCGCCTGTAGCCTGGTCGTGTGCTCGATTAGTTCTTCTTGTAATCGTCAATGCCGACCGTGGAGTTGATGCCGAAAATTCGCACGCGGTCGAGCTCGGGCAACTTGGCCAGAATGAGCGTAGCCCAGATGGGGAAGTTGATGAGCAGGTGACGGGTATCGTAATCCGTGGCGACTGAAGCAGCCAGAAACAGGAAAGTGGGGATCATCATGAGGAACTTCTTCGTGTTGGTCCACGGGTGACCCTGGTCGATCTGCTCGTAGAAAGTGAGCTCACGGTAGTCGCCCATTGAGTTGTCGTCGGGCGAGCCCTTAATCCAGTGCATGATGCCAAACGAGACCTGCAGCAATCATATCAGTACAAAGATACTCGACCTCGGACCACGACGAGCTAACCAGGTCTAACTAGCACTTTACATACCACTCCATGGATGACGCTCACTGCCGTTAGGGCGTCGCCGTGCGAGGGGAAGGCGATGGGCATTGCCATGTACAGAGAGGCCAGTAGCATGATGTAAAACGTCCAGAAGCCGCGGGAGTCCATCCAGTTGACGTTCTTGTTCGTGTCCACGTGGGCCGTCATGGTACTTGATGTCGGCGAGAGCTGTGTAGGGGTCTCGAGTGTGTTGGGAATTCTGCGATCCGAAGCGTACTGCTCGTGCGGAGGTCGCTCGCTGCTTCTTCGCTCTTCTGTTTCGTTTCTTTTATCGAGTTGACACCCATAATGATTCCGGCGCGCTCATTGGCTGAGAAGGAAGGAGTGATGGTTCAAACCTATTCTATAGCATATTCCATGAAGGATTCGAGGTTTTCATTCTCGTCACTCGTAATCAGACCGCGCCCGCAAGCTTACAGTCTGCAAGTTACAGATGCCGTACCGTGATGGCGCCGTTTCTTCCAAGAGCATAGCTGGCAGTCTCTAGTAGTAACAATGGCAAGCTGCCACTGGAAGCCTGCCACCACGGAGAACTCGCTGGGACACTTTTACGCCAATGAGAATGGTCATATGCCGCAATGCGCAATTTGTGGACGGATCTTCAATTAGAATCGAGACGAGAGTCTCGTATTGTACTTATGCGCGCTCAACACTGTGGCAACAACGCGCCGTTACAAACTGCCTTCAGCAGTTAACAAGCTTGGATAATACTAGCGGCACAGAAGCTCTCATCTGAATATCGGTCATGCAGCTTTTTTCTCGCGATGAAAAACGTGTCTTTTTACTTCTCAAATGAAGTGGTCCAAATCGAGATGTCTTTACAGTTAGCAGCAAGAGCAACAATTGCAGCAGTATAACAATGAAGTAGTCCATACAGCAAAATACATTCAATTAGTGCATTCAAGACGTTGATACAGCTCTTTTTTTTTCTGTACTTGCTGGCGAAGCGCTGTCAGCTCCTGCGAAGCCTCTGGTCGCCTAGCTCCAAATCCGAAGAGCAGACAAATATGAAGTGTTCCCAAGACTGCAGTCAGAGGTGATTGCCAGCTCATCGCCCTCTTACATCTGCACCAATGGTTTTAGAGTATCCGAGATGTACTCCCCACGTCTACTTGCATACTTGAAAACTTGCATGCAGTTGCCATTTTTCAGTAGCTGGAGCTGGTGGGTCGATCGGTCAGGCTAGCTATTCACAAGCACGTCGAGGTTGTAAATCCCAGCCTGGCGACATTTAATCACACCATTGGCACTTCTCACGTGAAAAGCATCCGTCTGCGCGTCATTCCAGCGTAAATTCGAACTGCCGTCCACCTTTTCTCGTGCTTCGAGTTGGAGAAACGAAGGTGAACAAGAAGCTGAGCTTTGAGATCTCCCGCCTTCGCCTCCAGACCACGCACTATCGCCTCCAAACCACCCACTTTCGCCTCCAGCACATGAATTCTTTCTAGAGAGCCTGGAGAAAGAATAAACGTGTAGGTCGCAAGACTGGTGGAATGCAGCACGCGGATTTCCAAGTTCAAAATCAGTTGAAGAGCGCCACTGCGCATCAGAGCCTACTGTCCAGTATTTCTCGGAAATACTACGAATTGACGGAACGCGTAGTACAAACGTAATCAGTAATTTATAACTACATGAATCTAAAATTTCTCTTTTACCTTCACGAAATCAGCAGCTGAGGCTCCAGGTATAGCGTTGGTAGGCGTTATGTAGTCAGATCAGTCTAACCCACCTTTGAACCTGTACAAACAGAAACCCAGATAATAGTTAGACGAACATCCATCGAGCACCGACCGGAAACTTACCATTGTTTCTTGCTCAGTGGCTCTTCCATCCAGAAGCTTATCTTCTCGTTTTCGAGGCGGATAACGTAGCGGTACGCCGGGGCTGGAGGTGGGGCAAACGCCGTTACCCCTTCCACTTCGAAAGCTTCTGGTAGCTCCACCACTCGGCTTGCAACTTGTTAAATGAAACACCGCAGGTCCTGTCCCAGATTCTGACGTTGCCTAACTGTAGCGAGCGATAATCAATTTACGTCATCTCCCCGAGTACTGGCCGGTTGCCCAGGCTTCGTGCGCCACGCACAACGGTCTGCCATTGGCCAAGTTCCGGCAGCCCCGAATGTTGCACTCCTTGACTCGATCGCAGTTTCGGAGCCGCCCTCGTCCACTTGCAGGGGTGTTAGCGATAGCAAGCATGGACGACCAGGAAGCGGGACTCATGCGCATCAATTGATGCATCCGAGCAACAACGGCGTCGTTGCAGAACTGCTCGGCCATCTTCTGCTGCTCTCGAGCTGTTGTCTGTGTCGCGAATCTTGTACCTGGCGCATCGATAGCGGCGTCGAGGGTCTCAGCTGCATTACCTCCGCCGAGAACGGCGAACAGATCAGCAGATCGGGCTGCCAGAGCGGTGTCGCAATACTGTTGAGCTTGCAGCTCCTGCTGGCGAGTAGTCATCTGGATTGTCGAAGAAGACACACCTGCATTGCACTCCGTCACCACAGGTACTGTAAATGCTGACCCGCTGTCGTTGTGCTCATTTGTGCGGGTGACGAGCAGTGGGTTGTGAGAATTATTTTCGTGTGTTGCAGGGTATCGCCGCTGAGGTGCATCAGACAAAACTCATTGTTGTCGTGTGCAATATTGCGGCACCCGCCAAAGTAGTTGCAGCGCAGCCTGACGGCGTGGAACCGGCAATTCGCCCCCTTCTGCTCGGTGACAGCAGTGCAGCCCTCGATACGGCAGAGCGCAGCAATGGCAGCAGTCTCGGGCACAGCTTCAGCATCAGAAGCCTCCGCAGTGTTCATCGAGGCGAATTACGGTTTTACATGGGATGGATAAATAAATTAATTGTTTTAAAAAAGGACACTTGATTTATTTTGTTTGTTTTTCACTCGAAAAGTTACTGAAAAGACTTTTTCTCATTTCGCATCTGCCTGATCGGTTTCCCCCATGGAATCGCTGGAGAGCTGGGTGCATGACACGTTCGCGCCTGTGGTGCTCACATGTTCCACCCCTGAAGCCGAGCGCATCGCTCAGAAGAATAACCTCTCTGTGGCCAATTTGCTTAATGGCTTTGCGCGTCTGGACGACGCAGATACACCGCTGCGTTCCGTAACGCACCCTATCCAGCTCGCTCGCTTCAACTTCCGCTTCCTGGCAGCCACTCAGTTCCACACGCTGGGAGTCAATGAGGCCACCGAGCAGCTTAATGCCACAATCAAGCGCCACCCACCGCAGCACAACGCAGCGGCGGCCTCCGCAGTGGAGCTGGACATTTCACGCGTTACCAACGTCGACGATGTTCCCACGTACTTACGAGTCATCGGCGCCGACGTCGAGGCAGAAGACAGCAGCGACCCCATGCCTTGGTACGGGTCCTTCAAACACACACTTATGGATACATTCCGCTGCGAAGAGTACAGTCTTTTGTGGCATCCAGTGGCCATGCTCGTAGTCGTGAGCTCTACAGACCCGAACCCACGCCACAGTTTCGAAGAACTGACTGCGCCCAGGAACCTCCCAACGCCGTTCCAAATGGGTCTATATGATGCCACATTGGTCCCTAAGTTTTACGTGGTTTTGCACGATGTGTTGGAGACACAAGGTACATCTATTGACCCCGATGCGATCTTGAGAAGTATGAACATCTTCACAGCCAATGGAACCGTGCTGAGGGTCAACTCGTTACCAGTAGACAACGCCCCAGTACCGTCACAGTTCTCGACAGTGTGGACGGATAACCCGTACGTAAGGCCTCCATTATTTCCCCATGAACAGGAGACGTTCCCTCAAGTGACGGAGGGAGTGGGAACGTTGTTGTCGAGAGATGATGTGGCACAGATCAAGGTCTTCGTACGTGATTTTGGACTGCGGTTCATATTGTCATCGCTTGAAGGACGCATTTTCCAGCTGAATGAAGTGGTTTCGGCCATGAAGAAAGGTGTGAAGAACGTGTTCAAGTCGTGGCTGCGTAAACCGAAGGACCTGCGTCCGTCTAATACTTCTTCGACGGGAGGAATTCTTTACAAGTGCGACTCAATCGAGTCACAGACGCGTCTTCTGGCCGACACAGCGTTCCTTGTACGAGATTACGAGTTGGCGTTGCAAATGTATCGCTTAGTGCGTGACGACTTTAAGTCGGACAAGTCAATGTTCCATTGCGCCAATGTGAACGAGATGATTGCGCTCTGTTTACTTGTCACCAAGGGATCGCCCATGCAGATGACTAATGCTTTGGACGCAGCCAATGCGATCTATGCCAAGACACCATCTCCATTGACTCAGCGTCTGGCTATCCGTACAGCGGTGATCGCGGGTGAGATTTTTCACGCGCTGAGCAAGTCAGGTCTGTTCACAGACTACATGGACAACGCGTCTGCTGCTCTGATTCGTGGCTCAACGATGGAGCAGGGAATCTGTGCCGCTGTGCTTATGGAACGTGCAGCTTTGTGTGACCTCCGCGCTCGACTGCCAAAGTTCCGCAAATATGGGTTCCGAATGGTTATGGCTGGCCACGTTTACGATTCTCTGGGGCACGAGCAGCACTCTGCGAGGTGCTACTCGTTAGCACGCGCTATATACGACTGTAGTGGTTGGTTCCTGGTTGAAGACCATATCAACTTCATGCTTGCACAACAAGCGAACAAGCTGGACGACCGTATGGCTTCTATTAACCTGTTTCTCAAGCTTATCGGCACTGGTCGGAACTCAGCGAGCCAGCAGGAGGCGATGCTGTACGACTTCGGGCTGATGGTCAAGGATTTCTTGGCCACAGAACGTGCTGACGCTTCGCCTTCGTCGTTCTCTCGAGGTGGGCCCGTCTTGATAAAGGACGGAGACGGTAGCGCCAAGAAACTGCTTGTGAGAGACTTGTGTATGCCTGAGCTGGATGACAAATCCACTGTTGTGTTCGCAGCAACTAATGCGTTCGGAATCGATCGATCTATAGACGGTAACAGTTCAGAAGCGGAGACTTGGCAAGAGCTTGGAGAAATGATTGATAAGCAGAACCGACTGCATCAATATGTTATGTCAGGGAACAACGATGAAGCCAAGAGTTGGTTTGCGCCTTCGCATCTGTACGCTGGCTATCGAGGTAAGAAGAATGCTGCGGTTCAGAAACCAGAGAACTACGTATTGGGAGAACAGATCTACGTCGAGTTTGTGATGAAAAACGCGCTTTCTTGCGCTGTGGACGTCGAAGAGATTCATTTGTTCGGCAAGTTCGAGACATCCGACGAGGTGTTTGATGTCCCTGAGAGCACGGAGTCTGGTGAACAGCGTATTGTGATTGATAGCGTGAACCTCCAGCTCCTCCCGTGTAGTGAAGAACGAGTCCGGCTTGCAGTGTGCCCGAAAATATGCGGAAAACTGAGCTTGACGGGCGTCCGCTGGTCGATATGTGGTGGCGATGTCCAAGGCGAGCACGCGTTCGACATCCCTGGCCCCCTCCTGCAAGACACTCGGGCGAACCGGGAAGCTCGAGCACGAGCTCCGAACATGAGTCTAATCGCCAATGTTGTGGAATCCATGCCGTGGCTTGGGGTGAAAGTCGACGGTGTTCCTGTTGAAGCTTTCGTTGGCGAGTTGATGAAGCTGAAATTTTCTCTTGCCAACTCTGGCACTGCAGCTCTGGGCGGACTGCAAGTCTGCTGTACCGATCTACAGCTTTGTGCGTCTGGAACAGGCAACGTAGAAGACCTAAGCGGTTACGTTGGTGCGAATGGCCATGTTGTGGACTTGCGTGAAGTCATTCTCGCCCCCGGAGCAAGCAAGGAAGTGACAATATGGGCTCGAGGCGCTGTTCCTGGCCGACGTCATGCGGCTCTCCTGTTCAAGTACACGACTTCATCGGAACAAACCAAGTCTTCACTCTCGCGCACGGTGAAGATCAAGTTGGACCTGGACTTGCTGCCATGTATCGACGTGTCGTACTCCATTGAACCAAGTTTCGGTGTTTGCGGCGAGTACATTCTTGGTATTACTGTGTCAAACCAGCGAGGTGATCACCACAACATGACTGGTGCTCTCGACGGTATGGTTCGGTTGGAAGAGCTGTTATGTGTCAGCAACACTTGGGCGGTGGAGAGGTTAACGCGAACGTCACAGAATTCTACCGATGTGCGGGATTCGCTACACATTGGCTTCTTTGAAGCGAGCACAAGTTACTTCCGCGTTGTTCGGCGGCACGATGCTTCTCCTAATGACTTGTGCAAGTTGACACTCAGCTCTGAACAAAACGCTGAGCTGTCAACGAGCCTGCCGATTGAACAGTTTTTGTGCTTGGAAAACGCTGCTGAGTTCGTTCGTGCAGGAGGTGCTGGATCTGGCGATGGAAATGATGGCAAGCGTGGTGGTGGCTTCCGTACGATTCAAAGTGTGAGACGAGAGAACAAGGCGCTGAAGAGTGCCACGGGTGGAGATAGCAACGACCAGAAGCCACAGCAAGAGCCACAGCCGACGTCGAAAGACGCGTTACTATCGCACCTGGATACTGACGGCCATCTCGTGCTGGTATGGTCGACAGATTGCCACGTATCTTACGCTGGTCAAGTGTCACCTCATCGGGCGATTGGTCAGGCTAATCTTACATCGGTGAAGATTCGTCCGGTAACGCAGGAAGCCTCATGTCCTCTGACGGTCACGCTCAGCTACAATGACTCTGTTGAGCTGCGAAGATCCACATACCCCGGGTCTACGTCGGGTTTGAGCATTGCCGAGCTGGATATCCTGCTGGGAGTCTGCAATGATTCGACGCCTAGTTCGGCACCTCTCGACGTCACGGTCGAGATGCTTCATCCCGAAGAGTCCCAGGCTTCACTTCCCCCTTCTGCACCGTTGACCAAACTGCACTCGGTGTCACATTCCGGTGCCTCGCCACCGCTTGGTGCGCCACCACGTTTCTTCTGGACTGGCGTAACCAAGAAGAAGATTGCTCGATTCTCACCTAATAGCAGAGTGACGATTAATCTCAAGGCGTGCTTCATGGCGTCTGGCATCTACAATTTGAACCGCTTCCGGTTCGTTGTGCATGCAGCCACACCCGGACAGCCAGCTACTGTATTCATGCTGCTGGCAGAGTACCTAGTGTACGTGAAGGACCCACAATCCTCTGGACCATGGTTGCAGTCAGAAACCAAGCAGGCGATTGACCAGTTGCTTGTCCCGGTGCCATGAAGGACGAGGGCTATGATGATAAACGGTTAACCTTTAGTGTACCTGCTAATGAAGCTGTGTTACAGTACCTACGTTTTGGCAGGTTCAATCGTAGGTCGTTCATGCTGCCATTAATCGCTTGTACTTCTGCTCGATCAAGCGGATCTCTTCGTCTTCAGAATCTGACATGGAGCATTCCGGAGTCTCAGTCGAAAACTTGATGCGAGGCACGCAGAAGCTGTGGAAATCAAGAGGTGGCGTCGTGAAGCAACCACCGTGATGGTCCACAAAGCCTCCAACTTTCCGAAGGTAGGCATCAGGTGGCAGCAGCCGTTCAATTGCTACCGGATCATTGCTACTAGGATCGGCACTAGCATCACGATCATCGTCACTTGCCGCTGCTTTGTCTGCTTCTCTGTTGGCCTCCTTTGATGATGAACTCAATTCGCTAATGGATAGGTTGTATCCAATAGGGTTCTTCTCAACCTCTTGGCAAACGATCTCACTGGGTTTCTCTGGTTCAACGTCAGCGCAGACTTCAGCTCTTACGGACTGGTGGGCTGTCTTGAGACTACCAATCGATACTTGCGATACTTGGGATCGGCTTAAATCGTCGAGTTCGGGTTCATCTCGTTTGGTATCGGCCGGCTCTTTCTCGTGGATCCGCGAAGAGCTAAGCTTCTTTGACTGCTTGCTCACAAGTGACGACGACAGTGACGATAATTCAGCATCTGAGCCACTACTGATCGATGATAGCCCCAGCGAGCTTAACGAGAAGTCGTTGTCTTCCTCCTCTTCCCCTTTGTCATCATCGCTACCTTGTTCGGTGTGATTAGAAGTCTCGCCAGAAAGCGAGCCATCCTGACTACGTCTAGGTCCTGATACCATTGATGAATAAGAGCTCGCACGATCATTCCCGTGTCTGCTAAACGTACTGGAGACGTTGGAGACATCAGCCACAGCCCCAATACTTGAACTGCTAGCATCTGAAACGTATCCTTCGTCATTAGGAAGAACATCCGCTTGCTTCTTGTTACTGCTGGCACTTCTAGCAGCACGTAGGAGGCGACGTAGCTGAGCGATCTGCTCTTGCATTTCGTGAAGCTGCCTCTGCTGATTCTCAAGGATCTGTTGATGCTGGATTGTCAGCAGCTGCTGTGTCTTACAGCAACTTCGGTAGCTACTGGTGTTACCAGCCCAGTTGTGTTGGGTAGGTCCCGTAGCTTCTTCCGTCTCATTCGGCGGGGCTGGTTGTGAAGCCTCGTTGTCAGCTTGCGTACACGTCTCATCATGTTGCCCCCCGCCACTGATTGGGGTTTCTGTCTTCGCTTGAAAAACTGGATCATCTTCCGTTAAGAGTTTCGTAGCGTCCTTTTCACTCAGTGCCGATGATTGACTCTGTGCATTTGCGTCTGGGGGCGTAATCTTTCGATTGGCATCAGCTGTGATCGTCCAACCACTTGTAACATCCTCTTTTTCTTCTTCAGTGACAGCGACGGAACGGTCGGAAGCATCATCAATTTCTGTTGAACGCGGCGCCGTAGGAATCTTTACTTGACGTCTAGCTTCTTCCCACTTGGTCGTTGGTGCAGCAGACAACGTAAGCTCCACATCACTCGAGAATTTCGACATTCCTACTAAGCAAGACTGTCGATGGGAATATAACTCCATTGGAAGTGGCATCCCTGGAGGCGACAGGAACTCTGAATAGCTGCATTCAAAGAAACGTGGCAGTGAACTGACAGACCCGCTGTTAGGATCATCAACAGGATAGATTGCCACTAGGAACGTGTTCTTCTCCGGTCCCACGCGCTCTTTGATCGCCTCCGACATGAGGTATCCAATGCATGCAAAGTACAAGAACGGATCAGCCAGTTGTCGTCGCGCTGTCTCTTCATCCCACGCGTCATCGATCTGTACGCCATATACCCAAACGCCTACAACTGGCTGCTGCAGGACGAGAGGATCAACTTTCAGCAGCGGTACCGCCTTCCGAGTTCGATCAAGTGTGAGATACCCTGATCGCATATTCCCCGAGCGCGTACTAAATTCGCGTTTTGTTAAACTCGCAGCGAGCGGCGTCATGAGCAGAGGTAGGTTGCGTACGAGAGAAAACTTGAACAGCACGGGCGACGCCGCGCATTCTAGCTGGAAATCCAGTTGGGCAGCGTGCGGTGACGACCGAAACACCAGCAATTTCGGCGGAAGTTTCGAGGCAACGTTGTCAGAATACTCGTCTCGATAGCTGCTTTGCACTGATTTAATGGTAGACACATAGGTCTCCTGTGAAAGTCCCGGGGTGTTCCCATCTGCAATGGTATACACAGGTATACACCACATTCCAGCAGTCGTCGCCTCCTCCTTGTTCATCTTAACGCCCTCCAGTACCACATTCTTCCCTCTCTTTGATGCTGAACCTCCATATAGATAACACAGCGCTGCACCACTACCACGGACACCACTTTTGTCCTTGTATAACCTGTAAACCTCCTTTAGAATTTCCGCTGTAATGATAAAACGTGGCAAAACTTGTTCCAATGACACTACGATCGGTGAAGTCGACAGTTTACGGCGATCCCAGAGCACCGAGCGTGTGGCTGGGAACTGGATGGCGCTTACATGGAGTCTGGGCACGTGAGATGAGCCTGTCTGATCTTCTCTCGGACCCGCACTCATGTGTAGCGGGATTCTGCTGCCTTTTGAATGTGTAGTGGGACTGCATGCGCTCATGTAAAGCTGGGGGCGGTCTGAGCGCTTCGCTATTGGCCGCGATACGTCGTCATCCGTCGAGTCCGAGAAGAAGGCGGAGGTCGGAAATCGTCGACGCTGGAGCCTCCCGCTGCTGCTATCGCTGGTGTCAGCGACCGTGGGAAGACGCGTGCGAGGTCTCACATGCCGGGCAGTCGTCGAGATGGTCTGGTAGCTGTCTTGCAGCTCGTCATCGAACTGCGCGAAGTGCCGCCGGGCAACGGAGCTGCTCGTCCGCATCGATTTTGAATTTTAGACCAACGGCCGCTGACAAAGATTTGCGCGCTACAATTTGAATTTGAACAGCGAGCAGTCATGATTGGTAAAAATAAAAAATGGCGAATAAAGATTGGACAAAAACTCAATAAAATAGCCACTCATTGTTGTTGCTGACTTTAACTGCATGAATCTACATGTACTCAACTTCCTTACTGAGCAGCGGTGACGACGAGCCCGATGGTTTCCTCGCCGACCTTCGAGATGCCACACACATCGCAGAGTGTGCCCTTGCTCTCCGGGTGATACGCAGCAGCGCAGTACGGGCAACGCACGTCCTTCTCACCCAAATAAATCGGCGTAAAGTTGCGCGCGTCCAGCACAAACGGCTTCGAGTCCTGGTAATCCACTGCATGCTCGTTCCGGGCCTCCTTTTCGGCCTTCTGCAGCACCTTACGCGCAGTCAAGCGCAACTTCTCGTGACGCGGATGCTGCGACACCTCCGGAATCTCCAACAACCGTCTACAGAACGACGCCGCCGTGATGAAGTTGCCAGCCTTAAACGCGTTCGTCATCGCGATCTTCAACGTCAACACCAGGTGCGGTAGCTGCAGCTCACAGTGCGTAAAGTACGCGCTCAGCTCGATATTACGCTTCGGGTCACTCTCCAGAGGCACAGCAGCCACCTCAGCACGGATACGGCAGGCCAGCAAGTATTCACGACAGACCGTCAGCAACCCCTTCACCTTCTCCGCTTCTTCCTTGGAATCCACAGCCAAGAACGGGATCGCATGCAGAATAGACTGGCAGTGGGTCTTCACGTCGTCAAACTTGGCGCCAGTGAACGAACGGTACGCGCTTTTGAGCTCCTCAACGAGAGCAGCAAACGACACAGCCACAGCTGGTTGGTTGACGTCGTTACGCTGCAGCCACGCACGCAGCGGTGGGCAGTTCCCCTGCGTTGGCAACGAAGCTGAACCACCCGAGAACACCTGAAGGAACACGGGCTTGAGAGGCTCGAAGTTAATGACGCCGATCTGGCGGTGCAGCAATTGCATGGCCGTCTGGAACGAGCCAGCGGCCACGTGATCAGCAGCCAACGACGAGTTGCGCACCCATTGCACAGCAAGACTCGTACCAGCCGTAGGAGCCGCCACAAAGCCAGTATTCGTGCTGAGACCAGCAAAGTCGCTCTCCAGAGCAGCCGAGTCTATGCCCAGCGATTGGTCATCAATGGTTAGCGAGTCGTCCAGGTCTAGATCGCCGTCCATACCCCAGGCATCTCCAGCAGCGTCCAGAGCCAAATCCATCGACGACTTACGCGGCGGACGCTCCTCAACCGAGCGACGACCCGCTTCCTGCTGCGGCTGCAGACTGCGTTCAGCTTCGCGCTTCTCAGCGGCGATCGCGTGGTCCTGGATCGTCGGCTCATTGATCTCCACAAGCGCCCAGTTCTCGTTCTCAAGACGACTCACACACGGCGGAGGCGACAGCAGCGTCGGGTTCGGAAGCATCTCACGCGCCAAGAAAGCATCCACATTGAAGTCGGGGTTCGTCTCCTGTAGCACAGCGCGTAGACGCTCCACTTGCTCACTAAGACCGTGAGTGGCGGCTGTAAGCAGCGCCAGACCGAACTGACCAGCAGCTTCGAGCGTCATGACGCGAACCTCGACATCTCCAAGGTACAGCGCATTGTGGAAGCGCGCCATGATATCATTGCGCACCTCAGCGATCTTCAGCATCTTCTTCAGCTTGTCGCGGTTACCAGTAACCAGGTACAGGAAGCTCAGACGCTCAAAGTTCTTGGTGCGTTGGTACGCCATCTCCACAACCTGGATGTTACCTTGACGAAGCGCCTCCACACCCAGCTGATACCAGCACTTGCTGTCATCCAGTTCGTACGCCGAGTTCAGAGCCACTTCGAGATTACCACACGAGATAGCAAGCTTGAAGCGGGTCTTCTCGTCATTGACGAAGTGCAGAGCCACCTCCGGATAGCCCTTCTTAGTCAGGTACGAGATAATAGCCTGGCCACAAAGTCTCGAGTGGCGAACCATCCGCATCACCTCGGTGTAATTCTTCTTGTTCAAAGCAATCTTGAACTCACACTCTGTTAAATCCACAGCCATCGTACGCATCTTAGCCTCACGGTCAAGGCAGTAGAGCTTCGAACCTTCGAGATGAGTCAAGTATACAGGCACATCCAAAGTACGGATAATACCAGCGTCACCGTTCGTCAGCGAGTACTTGATGTGGTTCAGTGTCGTGTAGACGAAGATCTCGGCAGGAGCGTTCGCCCATATACCGCTCTTGATACGCACCGACTCCGTAATAGTACTCAGGTGGTTCAACTGCTTGTCGGCCAGTACGATAGAGTGCTTGCTGATTAGAGCCACGTACTCGTAGTTGGGACTCCATACAACGTACTTGACACGAGGAGCCTGTACGTCAGCCAGTACACGACGGCTCTGCGTCTCGTACAGCACCATCTTGTCGTCGATGTGAAGCAGCACGCGACCTACTACACCACCGAAGAACAGACCGTCCGCTGTACCGTTAGGTGGAGTAATCTTCTTGGTCACTTCATTTTGGAAGTTCTTGATCACAATATGACGCGATTTGTCCAGAACAGCGAAGCGGTTGCGAGCCACAAACACAGCGAAGAGACCAGGGCCACGACTCGACTCCGACGTGTCACCACCCGAGCCATGAGTGAACGTCACTAGCTCGTACGAACCTCCTTCAGCATCGCTCGTCATCAACACACTGTTGGTGCCTGAGTTCTGGTCGTACGGGTTGTAGTTCAAGTGTCGAGGGAAGTTTCCCATACCCGTACCGGCAGTTCCCGTACGACGTACAGCAGCGACAGGCACGTCGCTGCCATCAACGAACGAATACATGCGCACATAGCGCTCCTTAGCGTAATAAGCGCGGCCCTCGTGGATATCCATGGCTGGACGTTCACGTTCCAGCTTGAATACAATCATACCGGAGTCGTGGCCGGCAGCCAGAAGGTTCTGTGTAGGGTGAGCTGCGAGCATCCAGAAGCGGTCGTTCTCGCGACGGAACGTCTGTAAACCCATGCGCTTGGAGATATCCCACACACGGATAGAACGGTCTTCACTGTTAGAAATAATCAGCTCATGACGGGGGTGGAATAGTACACACGAGATGTTGTTGGTGTGTCCACGCATAGTGTCTACTTCCCAGGCCTTGGTCTCGTTCATACGCCATAGCTTCACTTGACGGTCATCGGCGCCGGAGACGATAAGCGGAAGTGTCGGGTGGAAGCTGGCCCAGTTGACACCGCGGTCGTGACCTTCTAGAACGTACTTGACGATGGCATCACTGGCACCGAAGATGTCGTGGTTGTTCGAGCGGGACGTAGGAGGACCCACCATGTCGTCCATGGAACTGGGAGCGCCGCGCACTGTCTTCTTGCGGAGACCAGTGGTGTCCCAGACTCTGACCGTCTGATCCAACGAGGCCGAGACGATGAGGTCGTCCTTGGGGTGGAACTGCGCGCACATAACGTAGTGGTTGTGGCCCGTGAGGATGGACACGCAGGAGCGCGACTGCCAGTTCCAGATGCGGATGGTTTGGTCGTCACTACAGCTGAGGATCCACGGGTATTCGTGGTGGAACTGCACCGTACGGATGTAGTCCAGGTGGCCCAGCAATGTGAACAAGCAGCGTCGTAGCTTGTAGTCCCATACTTTCAGCTTGTAGTCATCACCACCCGACACGAACAGCGGCTGTGTGCGATGGAAGTCCACGCCGCGCACGGGACCATCGTGCTCATCGAAGCGGTCCAGCAGCGTGCCCATGCGGTAGTCCCATAGCTGGATCACACCGTTGTGTAGCGACGTGAGGATCCAGGGCCGACTCACGTGGAACGCCAGTCCCTTGACGCGGTTACTCTTGGACTCGAACTTGGTCAGCATGGCTGACAGGGAGAGGCAGCGCCTAGGTTGTTGCGCCAGCGCAAGATCCGAGCTTTGAAGGAGGGGGCGATCTACGTGGCACTTGGGAGGATGTAGTCTACGGATTGGATAAAAAGAGGACCCGTTTTCAGCGAATGAGAAACCTTATTAATGAGCATTACCGGCATTTTGACTAAAACTGTAGTACTACCAAACTATGGTAATACAAATAAAAAACCAGTACTACTTGCACTTCAAAGACCTATAAAAAAAGAGTACAAATATATATAGTACTACTGCATAGTGGAGTACTACAATTATTCTGAGATAGCAGCGAAGCTGCGGAGCAGCCCAAATCATGTTATTTGAAGTCGAATCAGGTGAAGCTTAAGTAAAGCTACTTTTTGTTCAAAATCGCGAATCAGATGAAGGTAAACTTAAAAGAGAGAGAAGACAGAAGTTGACTACTTTTCTAGAAAATGCTGGAAAGGAGGTCATTTCTAAACATAACAAAGAAGTTGAACATGCTATGGTACCCCGGCGCAGCGTTTGACGTTGACCTGCACGAACCTAGGTTTGTGATGGTGGTGGCCGACCAAACAACGTAAGACTTTGAAGATCTAATAACATCATGCTGACAACTAACTGAATCTATATTTATTTTTCCACAGAATTGTTCTGTGCGCAACATCACGTATTTTTCTACAGCTCTGTGTGGGCTACTAACATGAATGCTTCTCGAAGGCTAGGAAGATGCTGCGGCTGCGAAGCAGGCGCAGGAGATGCTTATGAAAGTCTAGGCTTATCTTGAAAGTACTCAATTTCTTTGGTTTTGATCATACAGCTTCGAATTCCAGCTTGACCATCGGTAAGTTGTGCTGTGCTGGCATGTCGACTAAGGCCCGTTATTAGCCAAATTATGGTAAGTGGCCGGAGGCTTTGGCGGACGGCACTTTTTTTTGTTAGATTCGGGTAAGAACCATTGTAAAATTGGCGGACGGTGTTAGCGGATGACAGCCAAGGAAGGCAGGTTGACATCTAGTGCATTATGCAGACAGCCCTTTTATATATTAAATAAGCGAGTACGACAATTACTGTATTTGGTACCTTACTTCGTTATTTAATTTTCTTGCTCCATCTCCGACAGTTCACTCTGCCTCAGTAGTAGTAGAAGTTTTTCCGCCAGGCAAAGTAGATAGGGTGAACCGCGTAATCCCTCCTATCCACCCTCCGTCCACGTCCACCGCCCGTAATTTTTGTCGGTGGACGTGGATCTGATTTCAGTTAGTGGCCCCATACGGCGTCCACCAACATCTGCATTCCAGTGATTTGATTGGGCCATTGGAGCGAAATCCAATATTATCTTTTGGCTAATACCGGTCCTAAGAGCATCTTCACCAATACGGCTATTCTATCCTGGTCATAACTTCAGAAAAGAGCCAATGCTAATAATAGAATAGAACTCACAAGGTCGTTTGCCTACCAATACGGCTATTTACCACCTGCAGCTCCAAAGTTCACACAATGGATCTGAACGACGCCTTCAAGCTCAAGGAATCATTGCTACCCGTGGACGAGAAAGAAGAAGTACTGACAAGTTACTTTTCAATGCACGGCCTCCAGCAATTGGCAACAAGAGCGGTCCTGGTGGTTCGCTTCCTGGTAGAGCAGCCAACAAAAAGCGGGATTGGATCGGCCGTCACGCTCGACTGCTACAACAGTACTTTTCACCGGACGCAATTTTCGACGGGAGAACATTTCGAAGGTGCCACCGAATGTCGCGGCGTTTGTTTGACAAGATTGGATTAGGTGTTCACGATTATGACCCATATATTGAGCAAAAACGAAATGCAGCAGGGAAAGTTGGCATCTCCAGTTTCTTAAAGATCACCGCCGCACTGCGCGTTTTGGGTTATTCATCGTCTTTTGATGCTATTGACAAAAACCTAGAGATGTCAGGTCCAACGGTCAGTGCATGCGTCGAGCATTTCTGTGACGCGGTTGTTGCTGTCCTTGCCGACGAGTACTTGCGTCCGCCGAATCGTGTAGAATTAGAACGTTTACTCAAGCAGAATGCTCAGCGTGGGTCCTCCGGGATGATTGGTAGTATTGATTGCATGCATTGGCTGTGGATGAATTGCCCAGTATCCTTGGCTGGTCAGCACAAAGGAAAAGAGCAATAAAACCAACTGAGGTTCTTGAAGCTGTCGCCGACTACGACTTGTGCATTTGGCACTACAACTTTGGGGCACCCGGTTCTCTAAATGAAATTAATATACTTGAGCAATCTCGCATTTTTGACTCAATACTACGGGGATAGGCATTGAAAGTCGAATATACCATCAATGGTAAGTTATCATACCGTTGCTGTTGTAAATTAGAAATACAAAATACTCATATATATATTTTTAGGAAACTCATATGACATGCCTTATTTACTGGCTGACGGTATCTATCCTCAATGGCCAGTTTTCGTGAAAACCGCGAGAAACCTTTGGGAAACAAGCGCAAGTTATTTGCTAAATGTCAGGAATCAAATCGTAAAGACGTTGAGCGATGTATTGGAGTTGTCCAAGCACGGTGGAGAATTCTTGATATCCCATGCCGGCTTTAGAGCCCTGAGAAGATGGACATGGTGATGAAAGCTTGTATTATCATACACAATATGATAGTGGAAGACGAGAGAGAGCTGCGCAAACACGAAAGATATGCACATCTATTTGAAGAGCGGAACCAGCCTGGTGGTGCTCCATATTTCACCGTTATGCGTCCAACTTGTAACGAGGTACAAGCCCCAACTGTACCCAGGTTACATGAAGAGTAACTAGGTTACTCTTCGAAAGGATTGGTACCGGGTACCAGTGGCTCCAGGAGACAACCATTGGATAATTACGTAGCTTCACTATAGGTGACTTATAGTTTGTATTAGCTCAAACTGAACCTTACTAATAAATACATTCAGTCTTAAACGTACCTTTAACTGGTTACTTCGTCCCCTCAGACCAGGGACACGTGAACTGCCGTTCATTTCGAGTTTGTATGCTATCGGGAGCTCTTACTTCCTCGAGCGCAAGGTGCTGTGTGACCCCGTCACACTTGGTAGCACTTGTAGTCAATCCACACCAACGCGGGTAGACTACCTGAACCTCTGAGGTTCTGTCATTATGGACTGGAACAACTTTCCTCACCTGCACGACTCGCAGTTTGAGTCTGTTCGAAGATGCCAGGCATCTTCGGGATGGAGGCCTTGCAGAGCCTGGTGGCGTCAACACCGGTCGAGCAGGTCGAACGTTTTAATGCGTTTGACACTTATGAACAAGGGCTCATCGCGCACGTGCGGGGAAACCTGCAGGCGCCGGCGGATGAAGGGAAGCCGCCTCACCCGAAGCCATTGCGGCTAAAGGTGAAACCGTACGAAGGGAAGGGAGGTGAGAACCTTCACTTCTGGGTTCGAGAGTCGGAGCTCGCGATGGACACGGCTCTGATATCGACCGAGCAACTCCGCGTTGCTTTCGCGCTCTCCAACCTTAGCGGTCGTGCTAAGAGCTGGGCGTACACGCGGGAGGCGACCTCGCCTGGATGTTTCACATCCTGGGCTCAGCTGTGCGAACAGCTTCGAGCCGCGTTCCTCCCGGCGAACTACGAGTACCGGCAGCGCTCGCGCTTCCTCTCATGTAAACAAGGAAAGCGTGAGCTGCACGAGTACATCCAAGAGATGCGGGAGCTCACGGCATCCCTAGTGGGCAACCCACTCAATGAACATAGAAAGGTGACGGTGTTCATGGACGGCCTTCGAGTGGGCCCTGCACGCACTCAGCTGTTCCGGGTGCACTCAAGCACCCTCGAAGAGGCGATCCAAGTCGCCCTTCAAGAAGAGTACAGTCATCGCCAGGCGCGTACACCGGCCTCAGCATGGCCTGGGAATTCATTGCTGAATCCCAGCCGGGCAAGCCCCAGCGGACCAGTCCCCATGGAACTCGGTTCCGCCGAACAGCACGACATTCTCTGTTTCGGCTGCGGGAAGCTGGGCCACTTCAAGTGAGACTGCCCCGCGGAGAGACACCGCAGGCGGTTCAACCCCAAGCCTGTTCTGAAGGGTTGCTGGCAGAAGCGACGATCCCGAGGCCAGAGGAACGCCGGAAACCAGTAGGGGCGGGGCGCCCTACTGGGGAAGATCTGAGTCTTTGTGAGGGGTACGCAGGTGGTGCGTACCACGGGGACATAGCCCCTGAGAGTCTTTGCACTCTCGAATCGGCGAAGGGCAGCGATGGGCTGCTTGTAGTACACGGACGTGTACGGGGATACGATCATCCCTTTAGAATCTTGATCGACTCTGGGGCGTCGAAGAACTTCGCACGCCGCCGGACGGTTGCTCGTAACAGCAACAAGTTGGCCGATGCTTTGAGAGAAAGCAAAGGTAACGGGGCCGTGTCAGTGCGACTGGCCGACGGAAACAAGGTTACTGTTCCCAACGTCCAGATGGATCTGGCTGTCAAGTTCGAAGACTTCGACAGCCCAGAACAGTTTACTGTTCTCGACATGGATCCATACGATTTGATCCTGGGCATGCCCTGGCTCGAGAAACACGAGCCGTAGATCGACTGGCGAGGCAAGGCCATTGGTGCCAGCCGCCCTGCAGTGACCGACAGAGCATTGGTGAGTCATGTTCCCACCTCTGCCAGGACCTGGGGCGCCCGCAAGGGCCGCCAAGGTACCGAAGCATCCGGCGGATACTTGGGAGTCGTCGACGTATATGACTACTCCGAGGAAACTTCAAAGGTGGTGACGCAGACAGACGTCGGCCAAGTGGGTAACATTGGTTTGGTAACATTGGTCCACAGACGGTCGCCCAGACCTTAGCTGAACAGGAAGACGCGGGACGCGCTTCCTGTGTGGGTAACACAGTTCCACACGAGGTCACCCAGACCATAACTGAAGAGGAAGACGCGGGGTGCGCTTCCTGTGTGGGTAACATAGTTCCACACGAGGCCTCGAGTGCCTCAGATGTCAGCATCACGACATCCTCAGGCGTGGGTAACGAAGTTCCACGTCACGGTCGCCGTCGACGACGCCGCCGCCACCGCAAGTCAAGTCTGAACCATGTCCGTAGGTTCACCTCCAATATTGTCACTTTCTTATATAGTGGGTTATATAAAATCAACCATTCCATTGCACGTCGCACCAGATCGGGTCTAATACGAAAGAAATTTGTGACTTCATCTGATCGCGATGCTAAAAAGACGATCCTACAATCTGTTAACGGCCGAGGCAGCTCTCTCACAGTTTCGCCGGGATCATTCCAATAATTGATAGCGTTTCCACGAGTGAACTCTTGACCGTCCTTATACAAATTCACACATGTACTGAATGAAACACCTAACCCGATTAGCCGGGTCTCCATTTTATTGAGAACAGCAAGCTCTTCTGGTACATCACCAACGCGAAACCCACTGCAACGCCAAAATTTAGGTGTCTTATGCGATAATAACGCTCGGTGACATCTATCACACAGCCATATTGATGGATTTTCATCTGGATTTCTAGCTGGAACAAGTTCTGCCTCGATAACTTCGATGATTCACGGATCATTACGAGGAGGAGAGGAAAAAGGCAAGCTGCGAATTGATCATCCTCGGCTTGGAAGGTGAAGAATTGGAATGCTCCCCACAGCTCCCGAAAATATTTGAGAGAGCACAGCATCGATTTGTTGCAAAAAATGCTACGGTACCACAAAAAAATAAGGAAGGTGAGTTTCTACGAATACAAAAGTACTCTTCCTACTTAACCGAAATACCACACCGCGTTTATCGGCCTCAAGATTGTCTGCCTTCGTTTTGGTAATCTTGGTTGTGCTTCGTTTTTGTCACTTAAGGAGAGACAGCTCCTGAGCGGTAGCGTTCCGCTACCTGGTCTCTTCAAATCGGCTCAAAGGAGCCCTCGTACTATCCATTTCTGCTTGCTCAACAGATTTCAGTGACTGGGCCTTCGCTGGCTTGGGGTGGTTAGCATTTGCAGCTTTCTTTATAGCTCGCCTCGCAGCTTTCACCCGCTTTGACATCACTATAATTCTTGCCTTTGGTGACCGAGCTGTATCGAGTGCGGAAACGACCCGCTAGAAGAATCGCGCATTTGGTTACCATCTCCTCTCGGCAAAGTAAAAAAAATCGAAGGCCGTCTGCTGAATGTTTTCGACGAAATGAAACTCTTCAATACGTCGGCTTGACTGGTGGCAGCAGGTTACCGAAGCTATTCGTGCGCACAAATCTGCCGCTAGAACGTGCGGTTTGGACGAGACAACGGCGATCTTCGCCAACCCTCAACAAGTACGCGCGGAAGAGACGATTTTTGCCAACTAAACTGGCTGTTGCAGTATAAGAGTGACGTCAAAGTCGCAAAGTCTATTGTCAACTAATTTTTCTTCCTATTTCAAATGAAATTTATTGTAATCTTAAACTCGTATATCTGCCAGCACTAACCAAACGCGCTACGTACTGCTCGATTTCACACCCCGACACTACAAGCCAGTCCGCTCTGCGCTCACACCAGCAGTATCCAATGTCGTCCTATCGAAAAGGGAGCTATTAGACATAAGTTAGCCAGCACGCCCAATTTGATAAACGTTTGTATCTCCTCCGATTCGCGGCGTGATCGGCCAACAAATGCGTTCTGTGTCGCATCTTGGTCTTCTGCGAACGCCTGTAACACAGAGCGCTCCTTTTTAACCTGCATCAGTTCACCCATTAACCCCTTCAAACCGGACGCTTGCATAATGCATCTTACAAGTTTTTCTTAAGTTGCATCATGCAACTAAGGAAAATTTAGACTTAATTTCAATATAGTATGAACTGTCTCGTGGATAATGGGTATACAAAGTCTAATATATTGGAAAAAGTACATCTTGCACTGCTTTGCACACTTCAAATCGGCAAGAACACAGACTGGAAACTCGTATTTTATCAAAATATGAATATCTATTTTTAAAAATGATGCTGCAAATTGCATTTATTCTTGGAGGTAACGGTATATCGCCTTCCGACAGCCACAGATTTCAGTCATTCTGGAATTTTCGCGCGCGAGGGACAAGTCGAAGCTGAAGCATGGTTGGCGTTCGTGGAAAATATTGGACCGGCGAGGGCGTGCCGTTCAAGGTGGCGTGGTCCGCGCTACGCAAGGAAGGGTGGTTTGCGGTTCGACCGAGGGGGCGGGAAGCCGTCGACCAGCTTGCGTCGATGTGGAAGTACGTGCGGCCGGGCTCCAACCCAGACGGAGTCAAGGGCGTCGACTATTTCTTGGGCGAGAAGGAGCTACTGGATTTCTACAACCTCGGTAAGATTTTTGCTACTGTCTTGCCAGATGCACTGTGTGAGCAACTAACTTTGTTATTATGTTTTGATCACTACTCGTACAGCGTCTACGACCAGAACAACGGAGAGTCTTGCCACACTACGACCTGTACCAGCCGGCGCGAGCTCGGTTGGTGCCAAGGATCGCGCACAGAGTGTTCCGACTGCGGAAGTGACGGCGAGAGCGAAGACCAAGTCTACTGCTCCTGCGGCTCTACCACGTCGGTCGACATCGCGCGCGAAGTCGCTATCGAAATCTAGCTCGCTACCGCGTAAGTAATCTTTCATATGCAACTTTGGCTAATAAGCACCGATCCAGATAAGCTAACTTGCATATGCATGTATGTCTTCAGGTGAATCGGCAGACTCGGATGAAGACAAGGCTCCAGTTCCGAGACAACTGGACCATCCCGCTACTGATGAATTTGACCTCACGCGTACGCGCTCACAAGTTGAGCCTCAACGTGTTCTACAAGCACACCCGTCCGTTCAAGCGCCGACAAGCGGACAAGACGATGACGAGTCGGCAGTCGGAGAAGACGAGGACGTTGTCAGCGTAGACTCCGTGGACGTTGCCAGCGTAGACTCCGTGTGTGAAAGAAACGGTAAGCTGACTATATGCAGCTTAGCAATCGTGCATATGCAGGTTTAGCTAAGGAATATGTTATTTATCTAACATCTATGTGCTGTGCTGCATGTGACGAGATATTCTTGCTGACACCACGGACAATTTGAATACAATCCTGAGTGGTGACACACAATCTGAATATGGCAATCTGGATTCGGGTGACGAAGCTGCAGGGGATGATGTACTGTCGGATGTGACAGAACCTGGGTCTGTGTCGGGTAGTGAATGCCCTACGGAGACTGACTCGGAGCAAGACCGTGTGGAGATAACGATTGCGGAGGACTTCATGAAGGAGGTGGGAGGTAGCGATGCTGTTCTTGCTGGAAAATTGAAAGTACACGTGCTTTGAGACCTTTCGGCTTCGGGGTGGGGTCTGTACAACAACCAGATATCTATCAAACTCTGCAGCAACCCTACACACCTGTTGACAATCGAGCAAGCTATCCTGGTCTACTGCAAGGCTACGTGGGACCTACACCTGAAGTCATGCGCCGCGGCGATTCTCCTATTGCGCTATTCTTTTACTTCCTTCCCGTGGGAATGTGGCAGCATATAGCCATTGTTCTAACAAGTACCAGCGCGATATGCTTCCCCAGAGAGTGGAGGATGCGTACAAGCGTCACAAAAAGAAATGTCGCCTCAATCCAGATATTAAGAAGAAAACCAAGCGTGACATTTACTAACAGATGCAAGCATTCGCTACCATTTTGCCTCACGAGGTGTGCCGCTTTGTGGGACTGCTGATCGCCCATACGATAGCTCCTAATCGTGAAAACATGGCAAACCACCGGAAGACTACCGATGACGGTGCTATCTCTCGCGGCTCGTTTGGATCTTTCATGGCTCGCGACAGATTCATGGAGATCTGCCGCAATATCCATTTCAATGACAACAACGACCCAAGAGCCAAGACGGATCGCGTGTGGAAAAATCCGTAAAGTTGTGTTGGTGCTGCAGAAGACATTTCGGGAAGTATATGTTCCTCCTGCCGAACTGTCTTTTGATGAAGCTATGCTTTCAAGCCGCAGCAGTTTCAACAAGATGATGGTGTACATGAAAGCAAAGCCTCACAAGTGGGGCACCAAGCTCTTCATGCTGTGTAGTGCGCACACTGCGTACTGCATCAGGTATTTTTTGGCTCTTGACTTCTCTTATCTTGCATAATGCATGATACTAAGTACGCTTCGTGATTTCTTATGCTGCATTTATGCAGGTTTGAGGTCTACTGCGGGAAAAAGCAGCACTCGAGCGACAGCTACACAGCGGACAAGAAAAGAGGGACCTGCTGCGGTGGTGCGGAACCTGAGAGCTGTTTTTGGTGACGTGCCTTCGCTTGCGAAACGGCTAATTGTCATTGATCGGTTCTACACCTCGGTGTCGCTCCCCATCCAGCTCTTGGTGATGGGATTTTACTGTGTTGGAACAATTATGACGAGTAGACTCGGGTTTTGCAAAGAAATTATCGACAAGAGGAAGAAGAGGCCAGCCGGTACATTCCTGGCTACTGGTGGAAGAGTAGGGCTGGATCGCGTCGTTCGGCGTGATAAGCGCGGAGAGGAACGTGAAGTCATCGCCCCCCCCCCCCCCCCCCCCCCCCCCGAGTCATCAAAGACTACAAGTTTAAGGGGGGGCGTCGACGTCCATGACCAGTTACGCTTACAGCGTTACCCTATTCAAAGAGCAGTTATTTTCAGAAAATACTACAAGGGCCTCGTGCTGGGTCTAATTGACATTGCCATTGTCAACTGCTACACTGTGCACAAAGCCTACCACCAGGCGACGTCAACGCGACCGCTGACTCACGTGAAGTTCATCAAACGTCTGCACAAAGAGCTATGCCAACTCCAAGAAGCAGACATGTATGAAGCAAACACATTTGGCCCCGAGGTGGGTGGGGCCGCTGCGGAGGCTCCGGACGCGTCCGGGGCTATACAGATCGCCGAGCTGTTGGGTCTGTGGCGCGATGAAGAGACGCAGCCGAAGCGTCGGCGTCGCGCTTGCAAGGTTTGCTCGCTGATTCAAGACGGACCCAAGAACACTACCTCGTATTACTGCGGAAGCTGTGATGAAAAGGTGCCCGTGTTTCTTTGCATGGTGCCGCGACGCGCCATCCGCGGGGTGATGACGACCTGTTTTGATGTATGACACAAGGAGTGGAAGGACGGTAAGCTTCGGCCTTCGAATCAAGAGAGACGAATCAGAATTCGACCGGCTACGGCAGCCGATACTGGAGGTGCACGGAAGAAGCACCGGCAGTCGAGTGGGTAGTGGATTGCATAGATGCACTTTAACCAATTGTCTTAACCTACATATATGCTGGTTTCCATTGCCATTCGCTTTTTTATGCTTACCATTCAGTTTTGCAACCAAAAGGGTGTGTATCAGGATTCAGTGAAGCTTGTAGCAAAATCCGCCACCTGTTTTTTCTCTCTTGAAATCTGTATAAGCTGTTTTGGGCACGCATCCAATGCTTACCCAAATTGTAGGGATGAAATCCCATCTCTTTACCGATTTAATACTAATGTCAGTATTGGCAGCATGATCTCTAAAAAAGCAAGAGCGCCTGCCAGTGTACACATAGAGAAAGGCGAACTTTGAATCACATCAACATCATACAGTGCATTATGCACCTTAACCGTGACACATAATGATCTTATATGCAAGGTAACATGCAGGATAAGCATTGCACATCGTAGACGCATCACCAGATGATCCGCTGATGTACACAGCCAAGCCCGCAAGTATAGTCAAATTAAGTGTTTTTAACGTGCATAATGCAACTTAAGAACAGTCAAAAACGGCCGGTTTGAAGGGGTTAAACATACATAGCCAACAGGATGAATAGGAAAACACTGCTATACCAAGCGGGGTTCTTCACTTCCGCCGACTTCACGAACTAAAAACGCATCCAGTTTCAGTTGCTTCATTCTGCATTCAACCAAAACCAAAACTGACTTGCCGGGTCGCCTTATTGGAGATGATCTTGAATGACGCCGTACAAAGTTCAATTTATTGGTTTGGTGCGTATCTGGTAACTTCTACGGCATGCAACCGATAACGAATTTCAAAATATATCAATATTAATACATTTGTTAAAGGCTTAAACATTTAATCTTTTCTCCCCATCCACTCAGTACTCGCTGAAGTACAGTACTATGTAATCGCCGAAGGACGCATATATTTTTTGGTTTATACTAAAGTCTAGTGAAGAAGCCCGTTTTAAGCAGCACTAAGCGCAGCAAGATGACTTGCGTAGCAATTCCACTTCGTCTCGAACGTGCACAATACTACAAAATATGTCAGCCGCTGGGTTGGAGCACGCCGCACAGTAGTATGCGGACCGTTGATGGCAAAACTTGCAGCGACGCTGGGCTCGTTTGGCACCTTTTGCTTTGAACTGGGGGCAGTTCTTCAGTGCATACAGCTCGTGTACTGGTCGCTCATCTTCACTCTCACTGACGTCTTCAGCAGTTCTACGCCCTCGCTGTTGAGGGTAGAAGTCATTGAAAATAAGCTGATATGGTCTCGATGTAAAGGTCCGAAAGTCATCGATTGAGATTTTCTGTCTGCTCATAGTAGCGATACGCTAAGTATGCATCCGTCACCACCATTCCCAGTAGTGATGCAAATACACGGTGCCACCATGTTTCACTTTTCCAGCTTAATTCGAGCCGGAGATACCCTTGTCGGTAGTGATTGTGCACATCCACTGCGCTAACGTTTGAGTAGAACAACTCGATCATTTCTGGCCGAGGAACAAATATATCTCGTCGTTGTGTGTGGATAACTACACCATTTTGAATAACTTTGGTATACCGACCTCGAACACTGTCGCTACCAGGTAACGTCGTCTCACGATTCGAAATTGACATTTTTGGCTTTTTGTCCGCCCAACAAAGTGCGTACATTTTGGTGTCAAGTGGGTGGTGCTTTCGAGAATTTTAAACGATCCACGAGAAGGTAGACTATAGAAACACGACAGCATTTCGCGTTTCGGATACGCTGCCGTCGCAGTCTTTACAATGCCCATCAAGTATAGACCAAGTAGCTTCTCCAGCTGAACAAGTGCCTTCACAGATGCGAAAGCGCTATCTGCGACCACAGTCCTCCCCGTGCCTTTGAATGGTGCAGCTAACCGCAGTGTTAAAGCCGTACCTTCGCCAAATTCAGCGGCATACGCTTTCTGCCGCTGTCTTTCTTTCCCTCCACGATATCAATGCCCAACAAAATGCCTATTTCACCCCCAGCTATTGTCTTTAGCTCGATGCCCTGGCTGACAGGTTTACGCGAGAATTTTGTCTTATGTGGTACGCCCAAGTGATGGTATTTCTGTTTCACAGCTTTCCATACTCATCAATAACCAAAATATCCCCAGGTGATAATACACTCACTCTGCGAGAACTGAACGCATTTATGAAGTCTCGCACCGGGGACTATGGATCACTAGATTCCGTCGACCCGTCACCCAAACGCAAACGCAAAGCCATCCCGATATGCTCAAACCGGGGACGAGTCATACCAAATCTCTCTCCATAATTGCGCGGGTCTCCACACTCCCCTCCGTTGTAGAATTCCAGTATGTTCTCAACGGGCTTTTACATGGGTCAAACCCCATTGCTAACCGAATCCCCAGTCAACGAAATAATTCAGCTTGATTAACGCGTCGGCGTCGGCGCTCATCTACTACGACGTTGGTTCTCTGAATGATCAATCCTACACGATCCATTGGAAAGAAGAGGTAGAAATGTTTTACATTTGAGCGAGTACCCAATGCTAACGCCTCTGGCCATCGGAACCACGGATTGTGAGGCCTGGAAGAGCGAGATGGGTCCACTGTGACTGACACACAAGAACTCCAATTTTGCCCACCACTACAAATGCCCACATCTAACTCCTCCAGCAGATCCACCCCCAACAATGCCTGCCAATATTCATCTCCATCGTCTCCGGAATTTGATGAGTCACATAACACATACTCCAGTCCAGGTTCGCTCATTGCAGGCCCCCTAGAGCTCGTATCACCTGCGGTGATGCTGAAAGCGTGCAGCACGCACGTAGGGTCCTGAACCGGCCCCTCTATAGCGCTTATTGCACGTGCGGCGACCTCAGTGCGGCCTCCTACACTCCACACCACATCGTACGAATGCTGCCTTCCTTTCTTGTAGACACACTTGACCATTCCGACCTTGCCGTAGAGCTTCTTGCTCTTCCCCTTCACGCGATCGCCGACTCGCAGTACTGTCATTGTCTTTTTGTTGTGAGAATATGAAGTGACGCGCAGCAAACAAGAGTCCTCCTTCCATCTCGATTTTTATCCAATAGGAAGTATAGATTAGCACAAACTAACTAATAAGCCACTGAAGACTGTACTTTGGCGAGTACAAATGTACTTCTGGAAGTACAGTTGGGGAGGAAAGATAATATGTCAAGTACATACCGAAAAGCTAAACAAAAAATTAACGCCACTGTACACATGAACTACGTTCGTATCACTATGAAGCTAGTCCCCCATAACCCTCCGTCCACCCCAGGCGCTCAATCCTAGAGCGAAACCTACGTCCGCGCTGCTACACTTCAGCGTTGTCATTGTTCGGCGCACCTGATACGGGTCAGGACGACCTTGCGGGTCCCGCCCCCTTCACCTTGATCCTCGATGTAGATGTCGTCTCCGAGCTGCTCGTCTTCCGCTACGCCGCTATGCTTTTGCATCTTGGCCTTCCCTCCTCTTTTCGACGCCGGGGTCGCTTTGCGCTTTTTCATCGGTGGTTTGAACTCGAATACTTTGTCACTAGCTCCGCGCTCATACTGGACGGACCCCTTTGCAATGTCGGCATACAAGCCGCTGCTGTCCACGTTGCGAATCGTGTACACGCCACCCGGTCAAAAGTCGAAGTTCGACCTTCCTAGCGATCCTTGCTTGGGCTTCGCATCCTGCACCGTCAAAGAGGTAATAAACTGCTTTCTTTTCAGTGGGGTCAAGTCAGACAGCTTATTGGCGGTAGGCTCGAACTTGGTTCGCTGGCTTGCATCGATAGCGATGACGCGAGTACCGCGACCGTTGTGTAGTCTCTCCGCTGACAGGCAACACAACTTTAGCGTGACGGTGACATCCTGCGGGGTGGGGGGGGGGCGTCGAAATGAATTTGCGTAGATCGGCAACGCGAGAAAAGATGTTATGAGCTTCTTCATCTTTCTGATTGAGAACTTCATCTTGGATTTCTAGGAGGAGCTCCATCTCGAGTGTTGCGATGCCAGTAAAATTGAACATGAGGTTTGTGAACCCTAGTAGCTTTCGCCCATTGGAGCTTCACACCTGTTTCCTTGAACTACGGTCGTCCAAGCAGCAGTACGCCAGTCGCTTTAGTTTAGTTTAGCTATAGTAAATAATTTGCAGTTTTGCTGCAATAAAAACATTTAATGTTTATTTTAAAATTGCAACTTTTTTTTAGTTGGCTGTCGACAAGCTAACACAACTTTGCTTTTGTCTTCACTGTTTCTGATTTCATTGTGACAGATACAAATTCTACAGGCCGTAGGCCTCCGATAAAGTATGCTCTTATCGTAAACGCAACTTGTTTTCAGCCATATTTCAGAAGTACTCCTTCTTAACACGTCGGAGATCACACATCAACAAGTAGGAAAACCTACTTCTGGAAGACTACGTGACTTCTTTACGATAGTGCACGTCGAAACAGAAATGTTGGGAAATTCTGGAGCGCTGTGCACTCGCGTGTAAAATCAACTAACAATCTAAAGTCACACATTTTCTTGCTAAAACTGAAGTACAATCTTACTGTCCGAAATGCTCGGTCCCTCTACCAAGAAAACGAAGTGACGTTGACGAAGGTGGCCTCTATTTTGGCTTCCTTTTTACGATAATACTGCGAAATTGGTATAGCCTGGCCCAGGGGAGTTATAAATACCATGCTCCGCCGCAGAAACACTGTATTTTCTTTGGCAGATGTGAATATGTTTTAAAATACCACCAATTTTAAATTATTCACTACAGTTCGCTGATATTTGTATTTTAATTGAGTCAAACCGACTCATTATTACTACTAGGTATTCTTTGGCGCGCATCCAACTAATTCTTCATCTCTTCGTTTCCATCCTCAATTCAACTCTCCTTGATCCCATGTAGCCGAAACTCAAGACCCATAGTATTGCTATCAGTATCTCAACGTATCTATTATATCCGAGGCAGCAATCTTGCTGGCGTCGGCTGAGTACGTTTTTGCGAATGGCGTTACCCCGAAGAAGTGCGTCGACTCTGTTCAGGATCGTATGCGTTACTACAGCATCTTTGGCGTCGCTTTTTCATAAACAAAATTTGTTCAATGCATCGTAACGTTCTCTCGTACGTTCAATTTCCTACAGCTATATAATTGAGCAGGTTAGCGTACGTGTCACTGGTTGATGCACGTTCTCAAAGCAAAAGTCCGATAATTGTATGTCTGCTAATTGTTATGCTTTCAACTAAACAATTCGCTACAACAATTGTTTCTCCAGCTATGCTCCAATGATGTTCTTCGTGCACTTCCTACGTAATTGCCCTTTTTGTTTATCAAACACAATTGCACCATTCCAGACAGCGCAGAATCTCGTTCTGAAGAAGCCGCCTAGCATTCCTCGGATACGTCAGTATTCTATGTATATTTGAAGACAGCGCTTGAAGAACGCAAACATCCACGTCCTATTTCTTTGTACGGCTTGGTGACTTTCTGCAAATTTCTGCGAATGTCATCACCGCCACGAATTGCGTCCAATCCGCTCAACATCGTGTCAGATATGACGAAAGCATCTCGTAATTCGAGTCGGCTCTTAAATACGACAGTATTCTAGATATATTTTCGGATTGCACTTGAATGACGCACGCATTCCCATCCTCTTACTTTCTGCGGCTGCCTCGCTTTCTGCAAATATCTACGAAAAATTTTACCTCTACAAATTGCACCAAATCTGCTCAACATCGTTTCAATTACGCTCGGCGATCGCAAACCACCGCAAAGTCTCGTTGAAGCACGGCTTCAACATGCGGAATGTGTAAGTCAACGAGCACAGGAAGTTGTTGCATTTTTAGCGCCTAATTGCGCAACCGACAACCCGATGCAGTGGAGAGTACGGTGAATACACGTTCGTGTTCACTGTTATAGCTCCAGTTGTGAGCGTCCGCCACGACGATGTTCAAAGGAATAGAGCAAACACGTTACAATTACAATAAACTAAGTAGCACGGTTAACCTTTTAGGTAAACGTATCACCTCTTTACGATGTGCTTCGCTGCTAAGACCCTCCTATCCATATCACCAGCACCAACTACCACCACCGTCTCTTGTATCCCAGAGCCACGCGTCACCTATCACCCCAATCGCGCTGCCGGCCAAACCTCACGAATCTTGGACGGATCTCCGACATCAAACTGCACCGAACCGCCTGTAGTACCATCGTATACACCAACAAACTCAACTTGCCAAAACTTGTAGACAGCACCAGGCTGAAAATCAGTGTTTACCAGCCCACACGGTGCTGATGTCAATTTATTATCCCATAATGTAACCTCGACGATTTGTGTCGCCCTCTCCATTAGCCTTTGACGTTCCAGCTGCTCGACAATCGAGGCGAACGTCGGGCATCGCGATGCATCTACCAACACCACTCGTGTGCACCCCTCCAGTCGCACAGAGGTGACACAGCACAGCTTCAGTTGAACGGCGACATCTGCCGTCGGGTGTGTAGTCACAACATAGTCGTGGAAATCGCTCACCCAGGAAAAATGATTCTTCAAGCTGCTTGCTTACTTTTTTCTGGATCGTGTCCATCAGCTCCATCTTCAGAGCAAAACGGATAGTGGTAGTAGAATTGCGATGCAACAACTTATGAATTGATACTTGTAATGCATATAACCAATCAGAGCGATGCCACTGGGGTTATTACATTAGCCGATAGACGTCGGGTGTGACGTGAGAGCGGATTGTGTACCCATGCGCCGTATGAGGTACGTTGTCCTCTCCTACTAGTATTTACACCCTGCCTTCAGCACCATTGACACTCACTGCTGTCGGCAAGTTGATTTTGCTGCAAAGACACCTTTTATTCAAGGCTGTCTATACCGACATTATAGCTGTAGATAAACTTCATCTCAAAAATTACTAATGGCACAAGCTGTCGGTCCTACCATATAGCTTCGACATGTATCCATAACTAAGCTAGTACATTTACATTAACAGCTCTGCTAGACGTAAATAAATGCTAAACTAACAAATGACTGATCACCGCTCGGACCATCTTTCTCAGTTGCTGCATTTAACTTCCACCACGAGCTAGCAAAGTTGCAGGGCGCAGCTACAACTCTTGGACAAATTCAACACCGCTACTTGTATTTAGGATGCCCGCTGCTAGCTGAATCACCCCAACAACCGCTCCACCTACGTCAACCTCTCCTTGCGTAGCTCCCGCAGTCGTTTCCGCAGCGGGAGTGCCCGCTGGTTGCTGTACCACTACAGCAACCGGCGCCACACACGCAAAACATGCCGACATGACAACGGGTTGCGCCGGGATAGCAACCCGCTGCACTTGCTACCAATCCCCACCCGCGACTTGGGTGCCAGCAGGGATTGCAAGTACCAATACGTAGAATACTTGCACAGGATCAGCAGAAAATTGTTGGGCGGGAGCCTCAACAGCTCCTCCGCCAGACCCTGGGCGCCGTCCGCATCGCTTTGGCGTGGGTGTGCGAGGGCTTGTTGAGCTGGAGCCCCAGCAGCATATCCTCCAGTTCTTGTGCGGTCATCTGTATATTTCTGGTGTGGACGCGCGGCATCCCGCGCCTGCTTCACCACTTCTCGTCGAGCACCAGTACGGCCGTCGTGTTGGTGTGGCTTTCCATGCCGATTGGTTACCTTTGTCTCCTCCTCTCTCCCTCCGCTGGCACCCCTTTGATTCTTTCCAGCTACCGCTGCCTTCTTTTTCGTCGCCCCCCCCCCCCCCCCGTGGTGTATTCTCTCCATGCTCCCTCTCCATGCATGCCGCTTTCGCCACATAGCGGCTGCGCTGGTACGGATTCTGGCGGTCCTGGTGCTCCTGGCACAGCCAGTGCCGCTCCCCGCCGTTCTTGAATGCACGCTCCTTGGTACCCAGCCCCGGATACTGACACTGCAGCGATACGATCTGGTGCGGGCCCTGCTTATTCTCGTCGCTTCACCATCCTGCGCAAACACAAACTTAGCAACAATACCGTTAGAGTACTATGCACTTAAATCAAACAGCAAAACAGTGCATTTGTGGCGACTTGTTACAGACTTCTTACTGCTTCGTACTTGATTATGCTCGCCCGGCTTGATTATGCCGTCTCTCTAAATAACCACTAAATCCGACTGGTGAGGACGGCAAATATGGGTACACGGCTGCGTAGAGCTGAGTGAATCATCGCAAACTTTACCTAAATTCTAGTTTTTCTCTTAAATCACCATCGCCTGATACAGAAGGTCGCCTCGCCTATTCTATAATTGATGTACTGTTTGAGAGCATCTCCATCGGTAGTTGAGTAAAACTAAACGTAAATCCTTTCCGGACCAAAATATAAAATCGTGCAGGAGAGCTTTGCTCATACACATACGCACAGTCAGAAAGTACTGACTTCTGATCAAACTCGTAGTCTGAAAGTACTGACTTCTGACTTCTGATCAAATACGCACAGTCAGAAAGTACTGACTTCTGATCAAACTCGTGCTTTCTGACTATGCGTATGTGCATGAGCAAAGCTCTCCTGCACGATTTTATATTTTGGTCCGGAAAGGATTTACGTTTAGTTTTACTCAACTACCGGTGGAGATGCTCTAATATCAAAACTTCTATAGGAAGTACCAAAATCCCTGTAAAAAGAGTAAACACCTCATTAAATCGAAGTAAAAAGTTGATGTTGGTTCGCCACACTTCATGGAGTGAGCATTTTGGAGTTTTGTTTTCGCAGCTGGAAATTAAACAAATTGACGCATCAAAACGGATCGCCCAATCATCACAAAGACATGCTGAAAATTCTAGTAAAAATCGAACTTAGCGGTAAATTAACGTATCGTTAGGACATTTTCCACCAATCCATAAGCGATAAATAAATTACCACCAATTAGCTCTTGCTCCCAAAGAAAAAAGTTGACCAATCAAATGGATCTTACACTTTAATGTATACCACATTGCAAACAAATGTTAAATTTCTTGTGGGACGGGGGTAGTATGACATTTACATTGTGTTTTTAGCCAATCAGTGCTTCAATACTTGTTGGAACTGCCCGCTGTCATGCAGAGTGCGCGCCTCCAACGTCTCTTGTCTGTTAATGGGCTGCACGACTAACGAGTGAATACGCACTGCACAGATCCCCACGAAAAGAAGCAGAAGGCGCTGTTGCAGCGTATCACCGGGTCTGTTGCTCGCCTCCACGAGGTTATCAAGGAAATAAACACGCAAATCGAGGTGCGTTGGCTTATTTCACGGTCTTTCGGTTGATATTTTGTTTGTAGTGCGCGTTGTTGCTGATAAATCACTCTGTTCTGCACTACAGAAAAGCGACTCCTTTCGGGAAGAGCTAGCGTTTACATGTCAAGTATGGAAGGGCTACGAGAGCCGTGTGCAGTCACATTGCGACACTGCAATTGCTGCGGCTGCTCAACAGCAAGAACAGCATTTGCAGCGGTAGAACAACTCTTTTTGGTGTACCTTATTGCACCAATGGCGATGTAACACCATTATTTTATGTTAAGCATCTTCTGGTGATGGTGCTCCATTTCAAGACACGCATGTTGTTTTCGCTGCCGAATTACCTTTAATATTATTTTTTATTTTTTTATTTTTGCATCAAGAAAGGCAACCGCTTGGCCAAATACAATGTCAACAATTGTTTCATTTGACGCGAAACGCCGCAGTCTGAAACGGGTGACGATTGCCACAGCGTAGTATTGATCTCTCACTGACCTCGGCGAGGTGTTTTGCAATACAGAGCTGGCGAAGCTGCTTCTTTCAGCCTCAAGCGCTCTTCGCAAGGAGCTAACGCAACGGCGGTGGAGACGTTCCCTATTTCCTATGAGCATACATGGTGATAGCATAAAACGATGATCCGAATGACATCAATTCCGCAGGATCTGAGAGTTCACTAGCTCAAAAATCAAACCAACTCTATCTCACATTTTTTCCGCCAAACTTTTCGGCAATAACGGTTCACGGAAAGGGTCACAGATTGCACCAGCGCCCGACGATACAATACATCGACCAGATAGTCACAGCTCGCCCACCACCCCAGTTCCCATGTTAGGTAGCTTCGACCGGGGATCAAAGCGGAGAGGATCATTATCAGGCACGATTCCAGTGTCGAGTCACATGCCCCAAGGCAACAAGTGACCGTTTCACACTTCCAAAAGAAGATTTTGACCAACTAATCGAGCGTACGTTGCTCAACTACCACCAAGAACGCAGTAAAATGTATGATTTCGTATTTGAACAGACATTGGCTCGCTATCGTGTGTATATCGCTTCTCTAAGCAGCGATCCGGTATTGAAGCTTCCGGGCTCGAAAGCTTGTGTCCGTCATTAACAGTTTTGCTTGATGGTGTACTGAAAAGTTATCGGTCACTGCCTCTCCCGGTACTTCAGGCCCTCGATCTTCAGTTTTCTATGGGTATTTCAGTCTTCAATTCGGCTACAGAGAAATGAACATGATCTGGCTGCTCTCTCAGGTTACGAAAACTGGCGACGCAATGTCGACTTAGCACTGCCAAGTTGGCTGCGCATGAAATGGAAAATCCTTACGCCGATCAATCCTTTCCATTGGTCAAAGCTTATGTGGGATATCATCACTAGCACACTTCTTCTATACTGCGCAATTGCTGTACCCTATGAAGCTGCGTTTCTCGGTGTAGATGGGGATACATTGAGCCCTGGTATGGACATCCTTGTAGAGATACATGTAGTGTTCACGCTGGATATTATCATTAATCTACGTACCGGCGGTGAAGTTCACACTGTGCTGGCGGAACGGAACTACACAACACGCTTGGGGAGCTCGTGAGCATTTTAGGTCGTATTGTTGCGATGTATGGAGGCGGCGATCGTGATGCAGTATTTGCACAAGTACCAGTTCTCTATCGACGATTTCCTTCAGGCCGCCGAAGAGCTTAACTACGGGTCTGCCCAACCTGCAACAACAAAAACTAGCGGCTACCCCACCGCACCCAAGGAGGTGCTCAACAGCTTGCAGGTGCGGATGCGAAGGCGGTCATTCTTCTCATCAAATTAAACGAATTACCAGGTAAATACCGTACCTCGCACTTCTTTTTTTTAGTGTCAGATTTTCCAGTAGTTACCTTTAACACGTACAGTAGCCATGGCAAACTATCTAACACTTAACGGTACAAGATTGAAATCCGCCCATCAAACCTGAGAACGACAAAAAGTTAGCGTCTTGAACCACGGCGAAGATCGGAAGAGATCCAGGCCGTCAAAGCTTGAAGAAGCTCTGCGTCGTGCTGCTTGAGGTGCTGGTCTGCATCTGACAATGGTCTAGAACCGCCGTGTTGAGCGTTGTCATGCAGACGCTCCAAGTGACGAATGAATGAAGCGTGTAAACGCTCGCGTAGCAGCGCAATCCAACGTGCCTCGTCGTATCTGTCCAGCTCGTACACAATCCAGTCGTCAAGCACAAGCAGCCACCTGCTAACCACTTCGGAGTCTTCGTTGACACCCATATCAACATCCTGTCGCTCTACCGTCTGCGTTTCCACTGCGCCCATAAGAAGCGCCTGCAACAACTGCGATGGCAATTTAGTGCCGTACTTGGCTAGACGTGTGCGCTCCGACTGCATCATTTCATGATACACGAGCCATTCATCTGGCGGGCCGAATTCGTCCGGCTCAGAGCCATTCTTCCGCTTGTGCTTCTGGGTATTCGAGGCGGCCCACGTCACCATAGACGTACCGTCCATCTTCACCTTCACCTTCTCTTTCGACGTCCAGTTGCGACTTACGCCGCCCGAGCGAGTGAATAACGCGTTCGGGTACATGCCAATACTGAGAGCCATCAGGTATGGAGTTACGCTTTCCATGGTAGCAGGCATCCTTGCCACAGGAGTAGGCACCAACTGCGTCGCAGGTGAGAGCCCCATTAGTTCTAAATCTTGCTGGAGCTGTCTGTGAATGGAAAAGAGTTGCTCAAGTGTCTGTCGGTGCAGCTTGCTCCGAGCGCAGAAGGCATCCTTGGCCTTGAATGAAGATCGTTCTCGAGCATCAAGGTACGCCTCAAACGCTTTCCAGAGCACAAAGTGATCGCTCTGCAATGTAAGATCTGGTGGTGACCCATTACGCGCAAACGCTTTCTTTGATGCATCCACTTGGCGTTGTTCCTCTGGCGACATACCGAGAAAGCTGATAAAAGGATCCCGGTATCCACTCAGAGTACAAGTGGTCTGCAAGATCGCATCGAAACAGCCAAATGTGTGCCCCCACAGGAGCAGCTTCGCCATCTGCACAGACACTCCTCCCGTGCAAATGTGCCCCAACTGCCAACCAAGCAGTGTCAAGGCCTGCTTGCCATTGCCACTATTTGCGAGGGCCCGCATATCTTCTAAGCGCTGCAGCGAAGCATCTATCGAAGTCTCACTAGGCGCATCCATCGCTTCCAGCAAGAACTCCTTGGCGTCGCGAATATGGAGCTTCTTCTCGAGCTGGAGGAGCTTAATCTGCAATAGTAGCTCCTCCAACGGTGTCGTCAGTAACTCAGGCTGCATGAATTCCTTCATAGCTGTTTCGTATCGTGCCTTCGAGAAGAGACGGAAGCAGATACCAGCGCGCACTCGGCCGGCGCGTCCCGTACGCTGCACACAATTTGCACGTGCCACCCACGTAGTCTGCAGCCCCATCACAAAGGACGAGCTGGAAGTCGCAGCGAGAGCGTGCGCCTGTTTAGACTTGCCACAATCCACTACAAACACCACATCCTCGATAGTAAGACTGGTTTCTGCTATATTCGTAGCCAGAACCAGCTTCCTTTTCCCATGCGGTGGAGTCATGAACGCACGACGTTGCTCCTGAGCTGACAAACGCGAGTGGAGAAGAGCAATCTCATACACTGATGACGTTGCCGGAGAATTCAACAGAGCTCGCTCCATAAAGGAGATTTCTTCCCAACCAGGCAAGAAGACGAGAATGGCTCCCTTTCCGTCCTCATCTAACGGGAATGTGCGGTTCACAAGGAAGAGAAGCTGTAGCAACAGATCGTAATCGACGGCTTGATCCTGTCGTAGTGCATCTTGCTGCTTCATGTATGACGACAGCAGCGCCTCCTTCGCGTTGTCATTAATCTCACTTAGTGCCGCTTGCAGAACATCTCCCATGGCAGCGACAGGCACAGACACAGGAGCAATTTCTGGTTCAGACACCGACGGAGCTCCAAAGTCAGCGCTAGGTTCACCGAAGCAGGTCGCCACGTGCATACCAAACGCCTCTTCATCGGCAATTCTAGTGTCGCCGCACAAAGGGCATTCAAGCCCGTTAGTTGCAGATGCAGCTCCCGATACCTCGCCACTACAGCCACCTCCAATACGACCGACACGTGAATCGTCCATGATAGGCAACGGCGAGCTTCGGTCACTCTCCAGCAACGCTAGTATATCCTCGAGATAGAGGGTCGTCACAGGGAAATTAGTGCCGCCCACCATCTGCATTTCCGGTGCCGGAAAATCTGGCTGGAAGTACTGCGAGAACTTCTCCACCTGAATAGTAGCGCTCATGAGGATCACCTTGAGGTTGGGTCTCTGCTTGAGAATCGACGTCTTGATCAGAATGAGCAAGAAGTCCGTGAACTGGTCACGCTCGTGTACTTCATCCAGGATGATATGGGAAAATCCTTTAGCCAGTGGATCGTTGTTAAGCCACTTAAGCAGAGTTCCAGTCGTACAGAAGATCAGTTTGGATCGCTTGGCATCGAAAGATGAGTCGAATCGAATGGCATGACCCACTTCCTTCGGATCTTGTCCAGTACGTTCACGTGCAACACGTTCCGCTAGCGAGATAGCGCTAATTCGGCGAGGTTGGGTACAGATAATCCTTGTCTCCTCTCCACGTCCTCGCGCCAACGCATCATCCAGCAGAAACTGCGGGATCTGCGTCGATTTACCGCATCCTGTATCTCCAGACAATACTACAAGTTGATTACTCTCCACGAGCTCCAAAATCTGCTCTCGGTATCCGTACACCGGCAGCTTGGTCGCTTCCACAGGTGGAGTTCTCATTACCTTGACCCCTGTTCCCTTCGGGTGGCTCGGTAGTGGCTTAAACGGGGATCCGCCGCCTCGTCCGTGGTGTCTCTTAGGCACAGAGGCCAAAGGACTCAGGTCCTTGGCACTCCATGGGTCCACAGCTCCCTCCTGCATCGGGGCGGGGTATCTCTCCATATACGTCTTAACTACGGGAGGGAACCACTCGACCGTTGCTGCATTGAGCGGTGAAGGTGGCAGCCGCAGCGAGACCTCTTGCATGGCTGCGTTCTTCTTGACTTTGGCCACGTGGATAAAGCGGCCGGCACACTTCTTGCCTGAGCTCTTGGAGAACAGGCCGTACTTCTGAGCCATCGAGTGGATATAGCGCCGCTGCATGTTATCGTAGCTGGGAGAGAAACTCATCTCAGTGCGCTCAGCGTCTTCTACTAGAGCTTGGAGAGCCGCGTGGATCTCCATGGTGAACCTCTCGTCCAGACTGATGGCGGGTTCGGACGCGCTGTTCGAGGCGCTTCGACCGTTGGACGGCGTAATTCCATTAGCAGGCGCCCGACCTCCTTGTCTCCCACGTCCGCGACCTCGTCCACGACCTCGATGACCACCACGCCCGCGATTGCCACGGGCAGAGCCGCCACCTCGAACCTGCCACCCTCCATTGTGCTCCATTATAATAGGCATCTAAATTTCAGGTTATCCGTATTTAGTCGAATTTGCTAATCATGCCATTAAAATGTTGCTAACAAAAATAATTTGGGCCATGGGAGCAGCAATATTTTGTAAAAGTATTGCTCTCTCTATCGAATACGCTCTTCAAGCGCAGGATGCCTTTTTAGAGCAAGGTAAATGCTCTAAAAAATCATGTCCAACACTTATTCGTTGTTCTTCAAGCTCGGCGAGATTAGCTCGCATGGAGCAAATGGTGCTACCATTGCCAGCGGCGTGTGACGCCTCTCCGTTCGTCGCGAACATGACTTTGGGTCCTCTCGGCATCGACTACGTTCACATCCACTACTGCTCGTTTGCCGACCTTCCATTGCTCTCCTTTATTCTGATATTTCTCTGGCTCGGTGGTCTTTTCTACTTCTGTACGTCTCAAATGCTAGATATCTCTCTTTCTTCTTTGCTCTAACGCTTGTTGCCTCCTGTATCGCACAGTGGGAAGCACAGCAGACGGATATTTCTCGCCGACGCTGGCAAGTCTCAGCGACCGGCTCCGAGTCCCTCACGATGTTGCGGGTGTCACCTTCCTGGCCTTCGGTAATGGAGCTCCCGACGTTTTCTCGGCTATTGCAGCGTACAGCTCCGGGGTGGGGGAAACGGGGGTCAACGAGCTACTTGGTGGAGCAATGTTCATCTCTACAGTAGTAGTGGGTGGGGTGGCGGTGGCCAGCGCAGTTAAAGTACAGCGATGGGCATTTCTACGAGACGTGGGAGCTTTGATCGCTTCTCTGGTTCTATTTGTACTACTCGCTATGAGTAGCAATGGTGGAGACTTGGGGGAAACAGCGTTGGCTGCGTTGATGTTCCTGGTGATGTACGGGATTTATGTCGGTAGTGTGGTTCTCCCAGCGTGTGTGGGGAGATATAGAGCGACTCGCGATGAATTTCAAGATGCAAAGCTAGCGGGGAAGACATCACTAATGATTTCGGCCTTTTGGCATGCTCTGTCGCCGAGAGGTAAGGATGCAAAGAGAGTAAAGAGACCGGAGGAACAGGAACACCAATATGACTTTATAACGAGAGGAGACAATGGGATGAATGCTGAGAGCACAGTAGAACAAGACGGTGCCGGCAAGTCACTGGAACTCAAGGAAGTCGAGATGTCGTCGCCTGGTGAACTAGCGGGTTTAAGATTCTCAAGTCGGGTGTTTGATGACCATTTTGATGTTGAAGAAGAGGATTCGCTGTCATCTCCACTGATTGCCGACGATGAGCGTAACATAGATGATGATGAGCGAATAATTCCGGAATGGCAGCAGCATCTTCGCTGGAGATGGCGCCTCAAGCGCCGTGTTATCCGAGTATTCAGAAGCGATAAACCGCTCGTAATCAAGGTTCTCTGTATTCCACAAGCGACGCTTGTTTTCATTCGAGACATTACCGTGCCCCTCTTCGATGATGAGTCGTGGTCACGCTCCAAAGCGTGTCTATCACCTATAACTGTTCCGTTGTTGGTTGCACTGACTAGTGGATATGCCGACGTTGATATCTCCGGTGGAAGATATCCTTACCGTGTTCCATTGTGGCAAGCTCTCGTGGTTGTGGGTAGCTGCGCGTGTGGTGTCATCTCGTTCTTCACTCACCGGTCTCATGCACCACGGTCCCTAAAATCGTCGGCTCTGTTACTCTCGTTTGCTTTCGTTGCTTGTGTTTGCTGGATTTATGCTGTGGCAAACGAGTTAATGGCGCTGCTGGTGGCTGTGGGTTACATCACTCACGCTAGTAACAGCTTGTTGGGGCTGACTGTTCTTGCGTGGGGGAACTCTGTGGGCGACTTCATTACTGACGTGTCGGTGGCTCGAGCCGGCTTCCCGCAAATGGCTATCTCTGGTTGCTTTGGCGGTCCAGTGTTCAACCTTCTGCTCGGTTTGGGGCTGCCAATGGCTTTCGCGTTCGTGTCCGGACGCAGTGAAGACCTGTCCCTGGACGTTCATGCCTGGATATCGTTGGGGTTCCTTTCTGTTTCTCTCTTGGCGTCGTTGTTGGTATTTCGGCATTACAAGTATCGGTGCCCGGCGTGGTATGGCAAGGTTCTCATGGGTTATTACTTCATCTACTCCCTTGTCAATGTCGTTGTTGCAATGCAAGTGAGGCTAACGTAAGATAGAATTGGGGCTCGTGTTTAAGTAGGTAAATGAAATCAATCGGCATCTTTAAGCCATCGGAATACTGGATCTGAGTTCACACTCAGTGCGTCGCTTAGGCCGTCGTCAAAGTCATCGATTATTCGCCTAACACCATCGTAACTTTTTTCTCCTTCAAAGTTCGTATTGGCCTTGTTTGTTGGGCGTTCTACAGTTTCGTGGCGTCCGTCCGCCTGGAAGACTTTAAAAGTAGACAATCAACTGTCAGCTAATGGTTCCACCATGGTTTCTTTCGATATTTGTACTTACTGCTCAAAATTCCACTCGAAGTTGGATCCGTTGGTGCCTGAACATTTGCACAAATCGCCAGTATCAGTTAACTGTTACACTTTACTTCAATGCGATTGATTTGCTTCGGATATCACGTACATGGTTCAGGATCAGCACCTTCGTCCTCAGCTTCATCCCATTCAGGTCGAACAGTTGTCGTGTGAACTGGCCCGAAGTCACCTAGCCAGCCGTTGTAGTCTGCGTAGCACACGAGCCATTAACCTTTTTTTTTTTCAAAAATCATCAGTTGCCATTCAGTGCCATACTTCGCCTCGGTTGCTTTAGTCGGCTCTCTGGTCGATGTCGCGGTTCAGGTGCTGGCTTGCATCTGAGAAAAGAGCTGTCCAATGTTGCTGCTCCGTACAGTTCTTCTTTCAGGGGGTCTTTTTGCGCTGAACGCTGGTCGGATTCACCTCTGAGACCAAACACAATGTGAAGTTAGTCATATCGAGATGTGGTAGTAAAACACACTTAAAACTCACAAAGTTTGCTGGTTGTCACGACCAAACTTGTACATGAGAGGGCTCTTCATGAAATCATCCACGATTTCTAACGCAGCAGCACCTATGACAGTACCATGGCATGGTTAACACTAACAAACCTCATACACGTTTCGATGAGCGCACCTTGCGTTATGTCACTGATAGGCATCTTCTTGGGTCCAAGACGCCTCTCACGAATGTTCTGCAACTGCCGCCGCGCGTCGTACTCTGCCAGCCGAGCCCTTGTCATTGTCTCTGCCATTCGCTGCGATTGCGTCTTCTTCACTCGCAGAATCTTCTGGCGTCTAGCATCCAAATCAGGTTGGATTTTAGATCGTACATGCTGGAGCGAACGCGGTACTTGTCGTGGATTTCGCTGTTGAAGCTGCGGGTGGAGGGGTCGCTGCCTCCGCTCTGCATCCACACGTGGCGAGTCCTGCGACTTCGTGTTGCCCATCGCAGCACGCGGATTGCTAGCGCTACGTCTTCGAGGTGCCGTCACTGAAGACTTAAGACCATAAAAGGTCTCTTTCTCGTTCACAGCAGAGTCTTCTTCACTATTACTTTTGCCTTCGTCCGCAGAATGTCCCATTCGGTGCGATTGCCGTACGCATTCCGTGACATAGGCACCCAAAAAATCAGCGAAAGAAGTTACTGGTATTTCCAGCGCCGGGATTGCTGTGGGCGCCTTCCTTTGATCAACACGGACGAATTTCTCCTCCAATTCTTGTTTCGTACTAATCTGTGCTCCTTGCCTCCCTGTATAAACCTTCCACGCCAGATCCACGAGCTGTTTACCGACTAATTTTGTATGGAAGTCAATCTCATCGAACGCAGGCGGCAGTGAATACAATGCTGCGTCGCTAGTTGATGGCCCGGTCCTTGAACCTTTCGCTGTTTTCTCCTTAGCCTCAGATACCGCGGACGGATCCGGAAAATCCGGCATCTCTGCTTCTCCATCTCGCCAAGAGTGCGACGGTTTCGCTCGTACTTCTATTGGTGTGCGCTGTATACTGACAGCATCACCGTCAGTTAGTTGAGCGGCATTGCGTACGTAGAAGTCCCGGTTCTTGGCCGTGTCATAATTCGTGATTGCGCGCAGCTCGTTGCAGCTGATTCCTTTGAGCGAGAACGTACGCGCGAGACACTGCACTCCATAACAGAGCGTAATCTCGAGGATCTCCTGGTAGCGGCTCTTCTCGCCCTCGAAGCGTAAGAACGTCTCCACAGCCCGCGAACCCATCACTGCTCGCGCCATTGCAATTTAAAACTAAAAGGTAATTCAAATTTGTTGGGACTTCTACTTGGTTAATCTGATAAAACACAACAACTCGCAAAAAAAATCGCAGTCGAAGTTGAAGTTTGCATTGCCATTTCAGGCCATTGCTGCAGCAAATTTGTCTGGGTCTTCTGTCTGATTGCAAGCCTTCTTTTCGCTGTCATCGGGATCGTTGTTTGGTGGGGCATTGGTGTTGCTTTTTGTATCGAAAGAATCGAACTCAGTCGCTGCCAATGCGCTGGACGGAGTGCTGTTGGCCCACTTGTGGACGCACCCTAGTGCCAGCACGGAATTTTGCAACTGAGACTTTAGAAGCTGCACGGGGCCACTTTTCCGTCGGAAATTGGGAGGATCTGCTGGGTAAAGGGGGGGAGGAACGCCTCCGGTGGCTTGTGCAAGCGCACCCGAGAAGAAATCGTCCGCTGCAGCACCATAAACCTATGACAAAAGCACAACCGTTAGCGTGGGTTGTGACAACTTCTCGGTAAGCTGTTACCTTGCGAGCTAATGGCACGAGATTGAGCAGCATCTGCACTGTTGTATGAAGCTGCAGCGTCATCGATTGATGATTGCGCGCCAACATCTGAGCTTCGAGTTGAGCCTCCTTCCTTTGCTGCAGCTCGTTCGTCATCTGGACCCGAAGCTCCTCCACCTCCAGTTGCAAATTCGCACGAACCTGATCAACGTCTCGTAGCTGAGACTTTGTTGAAAGAAGTGTGTGACGCAACAGCGACTGTTCCTTCTTCATGAATTCTAGTTGCTCTTGGGCATGTTTCTCAGTTCTCGGCCCCTTAAAATCCGCCAAAGAATCTTCAGTCTGCTGCACTAGCGCTTTCCTAACAAATTTGTGTGACGAAGCTTTACTTGTGGCGAATGAAGGTGAAGTAGATCCGCCGTCGAGGCGCTAAATTGACACAATAAGACAGGTTAGATAACATTTACGATTGCAAGGCCCACGCTAGCATTCAGTATTGCACTAACCAGAAGCCGTTCGATGTCCCAACGGTTGTTTGGGTTTATGACAAGTGTTCGCTGCAGTAGTAGACGAAATTCTGGCGCTATTTCGGCGATAAGAGGCTCGAGTACTGCATCCGAAAGGGAGCATATCAAATGCAGTCCTTGTTCATGACCAATGGACGTGCTCCACGGAGCCAATCGCTCGAGTAGAGTGCTCCTTGTTAGCAGTTGATACCTGGCACAGCACAAACGGTAAGTATCGATCATTCAGCAAACGCTCATTTCAATTTGACGTACACCAGACAGCCAAACTGCCACATATCGGAGGCTTGGGTCGGCGAAAACTCCTCCTTAGCAACAAAAGCTTTGGCGGCCTCCGGTGGACACGAACTCAATGCGATGGCTTGAAAGCCAATTGAATGCTTCTGATAAAGCTCTCGACTAGTGCTCAGATTGTAAAGGCAAATACCCCGATCTTGGAACTGTCCAACATTTTGCAGCGTCTGAAGATAAATATGTGTTAGCCGATATTCCATGGCTCAGATGAATAGGGACAACGTACAATGTTCCCGTGAGCCATGCGTGCAACGCAGTGCCAAAAGAGTAAGCAGTTAGCAACCTCAGTGGTGATCGCCCGGACTGCCTCCGTGTCGCACAGCTTTTCTGTCTTCAACCCCTCCAAAGTATACAATGGAGCTTCCATCACCAGCGCGTAATCCAACATTACCATTGCATCACTACTTGTATTCAAACGGGTTAGCACAAACCACGATTCAAGTTGTCATAAATCCACAAGGTAAAAACGACTTTAAGCCACCTACCCGTTATGATCTTCTGGTGCAATACTCATACTGAAAAGTGTTAGCCGCCTTTTAGCATCTTCAAACGTCTCGAGTACAGTCGGAGAATAGTTCACGAGGTCGGCTCGTACTTCAGCCTAATATTTACGACATATAAACCATTTAGCGAGCAGGAGCATTTTGCAGTTGGACCGTCGAACATACCGCTGTTCTTAGACGACGAAGTAATTTTTGCTCGTGTTCGACACAAGATTTCGACGAGTAGAAGTTTACAAGCACATTCTTGCCTGTATTGGAGTCCATAGCCACATTGGTTTGGGCATACACCAGCTCGGAGCCTTGAGTGAAACAGACGCACTGTCCGTTTACGTTAAGGAACTCGTATCGGTGGCGATATGATGCTGGCCCACAAATCAGCAACGAGGTGATTTCAGGCGATGAAGCCGGGTTGTCCACCAAATATTGAACTGGTAGTTTAAAATCCTGTAGTAATACGACAGCAGTTAGCTCTCAAAAATTTTAATATGAACAGCAATACCTATTAACATTTACCTGGTCTGCTACCAAAGCCGCGCTTGGCCAGCTGTCGAAGAGGATCTCAAAGATGCGTGGTTTTACTTTGGCGTTGCCGCAAAGGTAGTGCAGAGGCGTTCTTTCATCCTTCATGGCATATTAGTGGGTGTCGGTCAGTAGGATTTACGTAGGCTTCATCGCAGTATGCAGCACCTTGTCAACTTGACGAGGAAGGTCATGAGCCCGACCGAACAAAAGCCAAAGCAGTTCTGATGATACCGCGCGATTCATGCACAAGTAATGCAACGGTGATCGACCGTGCTACGAAGGAGAACATCAGATTTATAAAGTTTCTGTGTGTTTTGACGTGGTAGCAAAACAAAACTTACCACATCCGGCGTGAATGAATCTTCAGAGCACATTAGCAGCATTGTGCGCAACAGCTCAGTAGATATTGCTTCGCTCATACAGAGTAAATGCAAGGCTGTAGCTCCGAACTGAATCATGAGGATAGAAAAAAAAACATTAGCTGGTCCAAGTCGGCTTTTGCCATAAGATAACCGCTTGCTTCTTACCTTGTCAGTTTTTGAGCACGATGAGTTGTCGTTGTCAAACGAGAAAAGTTCGGTCAGCAAGTCAACATTGCAGCTTTCGTTCGCGCAGAGAAAGTGAAGCGATGATTGATCGTCCTGTCATTGGAAAACATTCCAGGGTCATTAGGTACAATCATTGACGGTACGAGTCCGAGTATCTACTGAACGCTACCGCGAACCTGTGCCAGAACGTTTATGCCTGCTGGATATGCCTCAAGCGCAAGGTGGAGTAATTCACGCGTAACTCTTTCATTCTGGCACAAAATGTGAAGAGGCAAGTCCCCATTCTGACAAAAATAATGTTAGGACACTGTCGCTGGTTTCAACGCAGAGCATATACGTACGGCGTCAGATAGAGAAGCTGCATCGGCAACAGAAGCGAGCAGCGCTTGGATTACGTTCGGATCCAATTCATGGTTCTCACAAATCCAGTGAAGGATTGTACGTCCCATCTGAAATAATCAGAATTCGGAAGAAAAGCATGAGTGTTTGGGAAATAATACGAAAACCCAAACATGGTATCACCATGTCCCGCATCAATGCCGTGGAAGGAAAGGTCTCAATTAAATGTTGAAGCACAGCCGTATTTAAAGGACCATCAGCCGTCACCAACGAATGCAGTGGGGTTTGCCCCTCCTACATGTTCAAGAGTAACAAACGGTTAAACATAATATTTACACCAGCAACATTTGTTGTAGATTGTTCACCATACCTCATTGATCGTCGTGTAGGCAGACACGTCAGAGCCCAACTTCTTTAGCAAGCCAATATCGCACGAAGAGTTGCGACTTAGGTGATGAAGTGGCATGTTTCCATTGTTGTCTTGCACGAGCGTAAGATCCTTAAGTGATGCAGCGAATACCCCAAGCGCCTGTACCGTTACACAAGAATTCCCGCAGAGAACATGCAGTGGCGTTTGTCCGTTCTGTACAGAAATCCTCGGTATTGTTAGACAATGTAGCAAACCTTGACCCTTTCAGTCTTCTACCTTGTCGACACAGCGAGCTGACTCCGGGTACGTATTGATCATCATCGTCATCATGTCGACGTATCGATAGTTCGGCTGCAAGTTGCACACATGATGCAGTGGCAGCCATTCATCCTTCGCCAAAACAACAATAACCTATCAGCTCACCATATATTCGCTTTCTACATCCACCGCAGCCTTACGTACCGTGTCACTTCGTCGCAGTACGCCCGGATCTTTTGCCAGTGCGTCCATCATTTTCTCCTTGTCCTTCCGAGCCACTGCATCAGCGAAGAGCTCCACCCCCGTGTCGGAACTGGTAGCGGGTTGTTGATTTGTTCTGCCTGTCCGCAGTCTGCTACTCGTCATCATGGCTCGCATAGACTTGCTGATAGCGTTGGAGTACGCTGCACCGGACCAAAGGTGCGCCTTGACGCCCTTGGCCGCAAAATCTGCGTCAAGGTCCGCGTCCGTCGCCTCCATCATGTTCATCATGGTTGTCAATAAGATCCGCACCCTTTCAAGATCGCGAAATATGATTGGCGAAAATTAACGTGATAAATGATGGACTGGTGCGTGGCGATGGACCGCATTGCGGCCTGCTCAACGGCGATTCCAAGCGCTCGTGAGGGTACTGGCGCTGGATTGAAGACGCTACTGGGGTTTCTGGACCATGAGGACGTATTAGTTGCGTATTCTGCGAAAGAGAAGCTTCGGAATATCCTTCTTAGAGATAATATTGGTGTCCATAACGTCGCTAAGTGAGATTTTTGTAGTCCTGAAATATCGATGATGCATTCAAGGTCTAATGTATTGTTTCGGTCTTTCCCTAGAATTGTTAGAGCTCTTTTAGTTCGATCGCCTACTACGTGGAGAGGAGAAGGCAGTGGCTTTCGATTCCAATTGCTGCGGCAGCTCGTTAAAATGAAGAATGCAGGAGACTCTGGCAGTAAAGATGGCGCCAACGATGATAAAGAAACCCAATCCGTGGGGTATTGGTACTTGCAGGAAATCCTGGAGAATATGCAGCAGATGAAGACTATGGTGCGCAGTGTTTTTATACCTACAGGGTGCATGACTGCGACTGCACCTCACTCGGCTCAGTACGAAACCTTGGTGTTTTTGAGCGACTTTATGGAACAACTTCAAAGTTTGACGATCACGAAGGACTCTCAAGTTGAACTATGTGGGCTGATGATCGGACTTGTGGAAGATGTCTTCGTGACGATGAACTACAGCTCACAGCCAACATTTGTATCGTGCGCTGTCCTGGGTCTTCTTGGTAATTTCCAGGAGCTGATGCAGTCTTGGAAGCATCAGACACGAGTTGATGGAGAGAATGATTTGGAAGTGGTGTACTCAAAGTGGATTGAGTGGAGCTTGGTATGGTTGATACAATCATCGTGCATGTCTACGGCTTTGCAGTTTTTCAATAATAAGGAGGCATTAAGTGTGGCAAGTCAGGAGGCATTCGTTGCGACATCAAGTCACAATTCATTCCTCCAGCAGTGGCTGCTTTACCTAAGTCGAGTGGGGGTCGCATTTATGGAGCCTTTGCTAACTCAAACGAAGAAAACAGACTGGAGAGTGTTACAAGCGCTTGGTCGGCATGGGGGATCATGGACGCAGCAGCAGATGCCAAACCGGCGGCAACTTTTTGAGGTACTTGCTGAGCAAGACGATGTGATGATCGAAGTGCTAAATGGTCTCACACGGATGGCAATGCTTGTGGAAGGTGCCGACGAGATGCTTGCTCAACGATACTCGTCATTTATCGCTCCCGTGATTACTGAGTATGACCCGGACTTACTTTTTGCCGATCTGATGGACACCCTTGGACGGGACCACTTGGTGCTTCTAGACCTTCTCATCTCAAATGGTAGGTATTGAGTCACATGCTGGATATTGTAGTTGTACCACTGAGTTCTTACCAAACGGTTCTCCTGGTTCAGAAACACAAATGCTTGAGTACTTGATGCGATATCTACGGCGACTTGGCACGCACTGGAATACCAGCAAACGAAAACTGCAGAGTCAGAGACTTTTGGACGTGATGAGCGTAATCATCCGATTGAGACTGGAAATTGATCGACTCGTGGCTGCAGACCTATTTCCATACGGTGCAGGACCACTGACAAGGCGATTGCTGGCTATCGAACAGCTTTACGAAGAATTGGGTGATGAGGATGCAGAGCAATTATAAATTATTTGTGTGTTAAAGAATTTCTGTGCGGCTTCGACAAAGCTCGGCACGTAACGAGTTTTACATGCAACAAATGCAAAATTTACTGGAAACGGATGATAATGGAGAGATGCACGCAGCGGGGGCATGGAGAGAAGCCCTCAGGCAGAACCTGGTGACAGAAATGCCACTGCTGCATCTTAGTGTGTCGAGTCTTCAACTCGAATACCGTGCGAGCGGCGATTGAGCTTAGCTTCCAGTTGGTCCTCCATGAATTGGAATTGCTGCACCATTGAAGGCAGCAGAGGCTCTGAAACGATATCAATCGTGTCAGTATACCAGATAATTTCATCAAGCGAAGCACCGTATCCAAAAACCTACCGAGCTCTTGCTTTTGGCTCCGCAGGATTGCCGAGTTCACTTCATCTGCCACACGGCGGCGCTGAGCCTGTTCCAGTAGATGACCAAGTGGCGACTCCGATGGGTTTTTGAACGCGATAACGGACATCGTCCGTTCAATTTCGTGGAGGAATTGAGGCTGCACACCACACACTGGATTAGTTGCCTACACTTCACTGTCCATCGCCATCCACTCACACTCTTCTGTCCGAACGGTGCGAGGTTCTTGATGGCAAATTGAAGAGCCTCTTCAATGTTGTGCGCCTTGATCAACTCAATCAGCTCCTGCTTAGCCAGCAAAAAGTCCATGCCGCTGTTTTTCTCGAGGAATTCGGGGTCCATATTGGCCAGTTTGCCGCGCGCTTTCTGGATCTGACCCTTGAGTAGTAGCTGCTGAATGCTCATACGCTCCTGAACCGACTGCAAGTCCACGTGGGCTACTCGACATAAGATCTATCAGTCCAAGTTGAAGTTTTAGAACACCGGAAAGGTCAAAATCCACTCACGTTTAGTACCGGAGTCGCACCAGAAGGCTTCGGCCACTTCTCGGTAACCTTTGCCTACGAGATAGTCCATCACCAAGCGATTCATAGACCTGGAACAGTGTTTTTCAACGTCAGTACAACGGAAACGCTCGAGGCAGTAGAAGAGCGCGACGCACTCTTTCGAGATCCGCATGCGCCGACGAGAGCTGCGCTTCTTGTTGAAGCGACGCTCGTTGGCCGGTGTGCCGCCAAATCCTGCGTCCGCTGCTGCGCCGAGGCGGTGGCTGGAGCTGCCGAGCGTGATGTCGCGCGAGTAGCGTCGCATAGTGAACTTAAGCGAAATCCGAACTGGGGTCGCACTCTTTTTTTTCTTCCAGCACTCGGAGGGGGTAGGGTGGGAAGTTTTCAACCAATTAACTGACGCTGATGTGGTGCACACCAACGTTTCTGATACTCAGAAAAACGGCCAACAAAAGAGAACTTCGATACGGATGCTGGGCTTGGGGCGCTCCTCGACAAGCGGCGCCAGCGGCGGCGAGTTCAACATCGCGTTCGTCAATGGACCCATCAAGTTCCACAGCGAAGAGGGCGTGCTGTACTCCAGACTTTTCCACATTGTACGCTGCTTCACTTACTGTGTGGCTTGAAAATGTTTTAGAATCAAATCCTCTGTAACATAAATCAATTATTATTTTGCTACTTCAGGTGGATACGGACGCGGATGGTTATATTGGAGGCACAGAGGGAGCAGCATTCATTCGTCGAGCAAGATTGATGAACGACGCCAACCGAGAGGTGCGTAATAAAAGTATTGGAAGAGAAGGAGGAGACTGGGATTGAGCTTGATGCCGTGTCATCGTCAGATATGGCGACTGGCGAGCGGAGGAAAGTCGCAGGAGAAGCTGAACAAGGACTGCTGGTTCGTGGCCATGAAGCTTGTGGCGCTGGTACAGAGTACCGGCAAGTGTCAAATGCAGAGTCTCTACTCCGGGGATCCCTTACCACTGGCGGACTTTCAGCTCGACCAGCCAGTTGACAACGTGGTAATGTCGGATGAAGATTATTCTGTGAGGACAGATGATGCAGTTTGATGACATATTTGTCTTCTGTGTGGCTTTCTAGCTACCGGAAGGAACTGCATCAGACTTTGAACGATCATTTGTGGTGTCGGTGAGTACTCCGGTGGTCGTTGGGTCTGGATACTCTCGCTACACGCAGTACGTGATTTCCACAAAGGTGAGGCGTTAGGATGATTATTGATTTAAATTGAGGTTTGTCTGACTTATTGCTCAACTTGTGTTGCCGATTGATCTATCGAGTGCAGACGAACTGTTCGCACTTTCCGTGCACCACTGCGCAAGTCAAGCGAAGGTTTAGTGACTTCGAATGGCTTCAGCAGCGGTTGTTAATGCACTTTCGAGGTAACAGCACCCTTTGCAATAATGTAGGAATCTCTGCAGCTGACGCATTGAAAATTGGCAGGAACTATCATACCTCCTCTCCCGGAGAAGCGCTGGACAGGAAACATGGATGCAACGTTCGTTGAAGAACGTCGTCAAGCCCTGGAACATTTCATTGTACGTGTTATCCGGTTATTCTAAGTTACGCTTTAGTCGCAATCGTCTCTGACAAGAAACATATTTTGGCGTAGAATGAGGTGTGCAGTCATGAGAAACTATCTCAGACGTTGGAACTGCAGATTGTCCTCACTGCAAGCACAGAGGTTTGTTGGGTAATTTGGGTTGGAACTGATGGATAATCCTGAAGTCTGTTTGTGATGATAGGGTCTTATTGCAGGAAAGGAGCTCCTGAAGGTGGCATCGATTGCTGCCGCATATGTGCCGACTCCTGCTTCGGTGAGCTGTTTATGGAGTTCTTTGAAAGACGGTGTGTTCCTATCTTCGAACGTTCAGCAAGTCGAAATCAAGACCGATGACGACTATGCGAGGGTAGGTAAAGTGCTGTGGTTTGTTTTGAAAGGGGTACGTAATTAATCAACGACTGTATGTCCAGATTGGTCAGCACATCGACGAATACGAGAAGAGAATCCGAGAAGTGACACGCTGCTCAGACATTGTTTATGCTGCACAACGCGGTGAAGGATACGAAATGTCACGGTTTGGGAGCTATCTATCGGCCCTATCGGAGCACGAAAAGAGAGATCCAGACATGAAACAGCTTGCTGAGGTGCGTTTTTTCATGATGATGAAGCTCATCAAGTAGACGATACTGATACGAGTTGTGGTCTTGATGATACGACTAGGTCGCTGGCGACCATTTTGAGACTGTGTCAAACATTTACCAAGATCAGGTACACGAAGTTCAACAATATTTAACATCTTGGATCGAAATCAAAAACTAACATGGAATTGTCGTCTCAGTTGGACAAGCTGTTATCTATGTATGTGTCGATCGTCAGATACCAAGCGGGCAAGGTGGATGCTGTTAAAGTACGTACTCCTCGACATCTTGTGCGCTGAAATCGTAATTCTAAGCGCTTCGTGTATATGTTGTGTATGCAGACCGTGATGCACAACCGTGAGTCTGCGATTCACGAGGTTCAGCAAGCAAATGCAAGTATGCAGCGCAATAAAGAGCGATTTGCCGCTGCACGAGCAAGTAGTGGCGCAGCAGCATCTGCCATGCGAGCGGAGCAAAAGATGGCGTCGGTGCGTTGCGCTTGATGCAATTGGTCTAGTGCGATCCTAACCACTGTTTATTGATAGGCTGAGGACCGCATGAACCACGCAAAGGAGCAAGTTCAGTTTATCGCAAAGAGTCTGAAAGTGGAAACGAAGAGGATGGACACTGGGAAGACTGCCAACTTCAAAACGGCTTTGCTGTCGTTGGCGAACCTCGAGCTGGATTACCATGTTCAGGTATGGTTACCATAGCTAGTGAATGTCTTAGCGCCATAAAATGCTGACGGCTTTGCTTTGCTGCAGTCTCGGGCAGCGTGGGAAGGATTGCGGTCATTCTTGGAGCTGAGTGAAGAAGAAATCGCAGACAGCCGACACAAGAGCCCAGACCCCGATGACGTATAGGAAACCAGGAGAAAAGGATTTAGGCCAAATCATCGGGTTGCTGTGAGCGGCCCAGATTCTTTAATAACAAAAGACATTGTGAAATGAGATCTCGACGGCCCATTTACATTTCCGGGAAATCTGTGGCAGCATCGCCACTGCCAGTTATTTCGATTGACTCCCCCTCAGTTGATGCCTCTTGTGTGTCTTGTTGAGGCACGCATCTCGCTACATGACTGCCAGCATCGTCATTTTCATCCTCATCGTCGTCGACAACATGCTCGTCCATCGTTTCGTCCTCATCGTCATCCTGCCCAGGTGCATCCGTGCCGTCAGTATCCTCCATAGCGTGCTCTTCTGTGTCTCCTTGGGGTCCGAGCGAGGAAAAGTTCATATCAATGATGCCACCGCCGTCCTCAAATTGAAGACCATCGAAAATTTCTAGATCCTCGTGTAGACTCATGCTTGTAAGCATGTCGTCATCATCTTGATCCTTTCGTGCAGAGCCACTTTCACCATGATGTTCGGATTTGACGTCCTCAGAATCAGTTGTACTTTCACTTGCACCATCCTCTTTCTTGACTGGCGTTGCCTCCTTCTCTGGAGTTGCCTCATTTTCGACGGGATGAGCTTCATCCTTGATGCTGTCTGCCTCCACCTTAACCGAGCTGCTTTCCTCACTCTTAACAGCCTTGTCTTCTGCTGCTGTTTTCGACTGGGCTTCAAGTGTCTGATAAATTCCAACCAGATTAGCCGAAGAGTAAACGCCAACAAAGCTCACTTAAACCAGCATTTACCTTCGCTTTCAAAAGCTTTTTCATCCTATCGGTCATAAGAGATTCTAGAGATGAATTACCTCCCTTCGGCGCAGTTTGCCGCTGAGGTTGCCACAACAAGGGATTGTTATCTCTCCATTCCATTGACTCCAAGCACAGAATTCTCACGTACCTTATACATCGCCTCAAGACGCTTAAGTCTCGCCTGGGTGTTCGTTTTCACGGTTGCTCCGGATGCAAGTAGTTTCAGTCTGTTGGTATCCGCTGGCTGTTTCCCCGCAGTCATGGCAGCCGATGGAAGGTTTGGAGCTGCGCTGCGAGCCCATTTCTCTAGAAGACGTTGGAAATCGTGCGACATGGGACCATACCCGCGGAAAGTGGGAGTAAGCAGGGCCCTAAAACAAATCACAAACAAAATAAGTCAGCAACACGTCGTGCATATCTTTCACGTCGCCCTCCCACTTACTTAGAGCATGTGACCGTGGCCTTGTACTGGTCCACCATCGATCCGTTCATCTTGCACCAACTTCCATTAGGAAGATGCTTGAACAGCAAGTATCGCTCGCAAGACTCGATCATGTTTTTCTTTTCCTTGCTCACCGCATAACCGAACAGCCTCATGCATTGAAGGGTCTTTCCGACGACCTCGAACTCGTTGGTTATCATTGCTTGGTTCACGTAAGCAGGATTGAAGATGATGTTCATCTCTGGCACGAACAGATCGGGGTTGAGCTGCAACGTCCCAAAGTTGCTCATAATGTCCAGGAAACCAAATATCATTCGTAGCCTGTACATGGTAATAAGTACAATTACAGCGAGGAGTGGTTAGATGATATCTGCTGGTTTACACAAGTCCAATGTAGAGAAAAATTTGCAACTCACTGGTCAGTAAACATATCCCAAGACACACCATCAGCATCAAACGGCCGAAGCCCCTTGTACAATCCCCGCACGGTATTTGTGTGCGCAAAGACGTCCAGCGTAGAGGCCCCAAGGGGAATTTCCACTTGTTCTATGACGCACATGACTGTGTGTTAGTGTATAGAAGACAGCAGATGAAGGAGATACAGTGAACTTACCTGCATAGAAGGCAGCGAGGAGCGTGCTAATATACTTGGTGAATACGGACGGGAATACTAGCTTGTGGTGGCAGCGCGAGCACATATCAACCTCAGGCGCGTTACGAATTCCGCAGACAGCGCACAAACTCGAGCACTGCACGTTGGGGCTTTCAATGGCAGGATGCCATCCAAAATAGTCCATCACCGTAAAGTTGCGGGCTTTCATTAGCTCGATTACTTTCTTGTGCAGACCATGGGCGATGCAGGCTCTCTTCAAACTGGATGTATCAATGCATGGACGTGTCACCCGATGAGTACATGTATACCTCAAAATCCTTAACGCAATGCATAAGTTTCAGTACCTGTACAGGCCAATCAACACTGTGAATATATCGCGGACGTTCAGCATCCATTTGCCGGCGGTTGCGAGCTTCTCCCGGATCCAGCGCTGCAGATACGGCTCGACAAACTTCTCCGCAAACGGTTTGATCGGGTAGCCAGCAATCTATCACGGGAAACCTCAACGTTAGTTGTTACCCTGTGATCATCCAATGATACAAATTGATATTACACACCGATCCAATTTCTCCCAGCCGCAACGACGCCAAATGACCGAACTTGTCAAAATTCGAATTATTGTTGGTCTCCAAGTTCACGCACAAGATCGCTCGTCGCACCTGCCAGTCACAAAAATAATCACAACGTCACTGTCAACAAGCATTTAATTCCTACAACGTGTATGTGTCTTACCGATAGCGCGTGTTGCCCACCCTTCGTTAGATCTTCAGGTGATGCCCGGTTTTGTTGTACAATAAAGCAACTTCCACAAAGTTGCCCGACTTCGCAAATACAACCACCAAACATTGGTCAGGATCCTCGCTCGTATAATAAGCTTATACAAGGATTTAGCAAAAGCGTACCAACAAATGGGAAGATTGCATCTTCGCCAATACATGCTGGATGCGCATGAAGGCCGCAACCACCGTTACATGTGAAAATATCACCCTTCTTCCCGCATACAGCGCAGGGCTCTTCAGTACTATTCGAGATCACAGGTGCCATCTGAGCAACTGGTGTCTGTGAAGGAGCTGCAACGCTGTTGTCAGCGCGCACTTGCTGTTGTGGCTGCGTAGGTACTCCGGTCGATGTGTTAACCTGAAAGTTTGCTCCTTGGTTTCCAATTAACGAGGCTACGTGGATATTCGTGCCAGGATTCGCATTCATCTGCGGGGATTGGTGCACAGCAGGAGTCGCCGACATTGGGGATCCCATCATCGCTGCCATTGCAGCAACCTGTTGCTGTTGCTGAGCATTGCGTCGAGCTGTTGCGCAATGTAGAGCAATATAATGAAACTAAATCCTAAATAGTAAAGCTCAATATTCACCAACCCGGAACTTTTCTCGTACCTGCCATTGCTGCTGCATATTGCTGCTGCTGACGCTGCTGAAGCTGCATCTGTACATGTTGTGACTGTGACTGCGGCACAGTCGGAGCCATTGATGTCATGGGCTGCTGCACCGGCAGCTGGAGCGATTGCGGTACCACGGGCTGAGATCCCATGAAGAAGAGGTTACTTTGCTGTTGCGGACTACCGAACATGGCCTGCGCGTTGGCCTGTGCCATGTCCGTGGAGGATAACGCATTTGTGCGCATCTGCTTGGCTATCCGTTCCTCTACGCTCTCCTCCGCCGCGCGCTTGTGCTGCATGGCGGCGTCCCCAATGTCCCCGTTCATCTACTGGAAGAGTGTGGTGGCACACACCAATAAACTTTATTACAGCTTGTAATTTACAAGGCGCTTTTTTAAATTAAAATAAAATGAAGAAAGTAAACAATTGCGAACATTCGAATAGTGATCCCTGGACAGTCAAGATCATCAAGCATGGTGCTGACTCGCGCCGTACGTGTGCCTGCGCGTGGCTTCAATGCTCGCGCCCTATTCTCTACGGTGGTGGAGGATGAAGTCCGAAAGTTCAACGCCGCATCTTCGTACGTTCTTCGTATTGCCCTCGCACTGTGCGCTGCACGCTCTAAAGTCACTGTGTTGCAGCGATTGGTGGGCACCTAAGAGCACCACGGGTGTGGGGCCTCTGCACCAGATCAACCCAGTGCGTGTCAAGTACATCCGCAGCCATGTGATCGAGCACTTCAGTCACACGACTGATGACGACCCCATGCCGCTACGCGGTCTGCGTGTGGCGGATGTGGGCTGTGGCGGAGGAATACTATCCGAGGCGTTGTGTCGCATTGGAGGCACGATGGTGTCTGCTGACCCTGGTGAGGACAATATCATTGCGGCGAAAAAGCACGCCGCTATGAGTCATCACACCAGCAGTATCGACTACCGCCAGTGCACGTCCGGTGAGTCATGCTTTAGTTATCTACAGTCCCGAAGGTTGCTATCAGATGATCTTAAAATTACGACGCATCTTGGGTTATTCTAGATGATTTGGTGGCACAAGGAGAACAATTTGACGTGGTCTGCTCGCTGGAAGTAATTGAGCACGTGTCCGATGTGCCAGCTTTCCTGCACTCGCTCACTCCTCTAGTGAAGGTGAGCTGCGCGTATTATAGTTAAAGTTGTGACACAATGGATATCTAACTTGCAATCTGTGCTCTTATATGAATGAACTACAGCCGGGTGGTTTGCTGTTACTATCATCGATCAACCGCACGGCGCTGTCTGCCGCGCTTGCTATTGGCGCCGCGGAGTATGTGCTGCGAATCGTCCCTCCAGGCACGCACGACTGGAACAAGTTTGTGCAGCCTAGCGAGATTGAGACCGAGTTGAGGAAGGACGGATTTACTGTGAAGGACGTGTCGGGAATTGTAGGTGACCCGATCTTCCGCAGCTGGCGTATTCATCCGACGTGCACGGATATCAATTACATCCTGTGCGCCACTAAGCCTCAAGAGAAATAAATAGTGAATGAACCAGGACACCAACAAGACCACACGTCGCCAGCTTGCAAACTCTTTAGTTCATAGTATTATCAACCTATCGATCGTCTCCGAATCATTTCCACCGTCTAGTTCGGCTTTAGCAGCATCGTCGGCACGTACGCTAAAGTAACGCTGTGCATTCCAATACGAAGCAACTAATGCTTCATAGCGTTCATTCTTGACGAGAGAAAGCTGCATGTCGTGGTCGTCTAAAGTGGCTTGGTCCTTCAGCATGCGATGAAATAGTCGGTCACGCGCAGCCTCAGTTGCCGGCCAGTTTGACGCCACTGTCAAGCTCGCAAGTTCCTTCCACTGGTGTTCAAGGGCGTCTGACGTCGAGCATAAACACACAAGTTAGTGACGTTTGAATAACTTTGAGAAGTCCAACGTACTTTCACCACTAAACTCGACGTGAATGTGCGTGTTGCTGTCCTCCCCGGAGCTTATTTCGTCCTTAGCTTCTAGCTCTCGCAACTTCCGACTGCAATCTTAGCATGCATCAGCACTTTTGAAGTTTGCGCAAGAGTTGAGATGAATGAACGAACCGGATTGTTCGAAAGGCGTTGATGGAGATGAAAACGATAGGTATCGAGGTCTGCTGAACCTCAACGGCAGCGGTGAGAGAGCTTGCTGCATGCGGAAATCGCTGATCTCCGAGTATGATCCCTGCCGCGCGCCTGGCTTCAAAGTAAGCTAATTGCTGTACTAGCGAGCATCCACGAGGGCTCTTAGGATCTCGCAATCGGATGGCAATAAATGAATCCGCCACGTTGCCGCGGCGCGAGAGCGGCGATATTCTCATCGGGTCTGTTTCGCACGGGTTAAACACTTTGGGGTCTGGGAAGATGAGGTCATGTCTGCCGGTAGGAAGGTTAACTCCAGTGCTGCCACTCGAACTATAATCCGCGGGCTTAAGAAACTCGTACGTGTCGGCAATTAACTCCGTTTCCGCTGAAGTTGCCACCGATATGGACAGAAATCCCGCGCTAGCATCTTCGATAAGGACAGCTGCAGAGCGGCGTAACGGGTCATTGTCGTCGGGGTGCACTGCAAAGCGGTCAACTGCACAAGTTGAACTGAATACGAAGCGAAGTTGCTGATTTTCTCCGGGACGCGCACCAACCATCTGCTCCAACAAGCGCGCTCCAGAATCCGTTGATACCATGACTAACGGGATGTTGATGGTGTGTGGTAACGATGACGGGGGCGGAATACGCACACGCATGGGCTTCTCACCCACGCGCTGAACGAAAACCACACCCTTGGCTCCACCTTCATCCGCCAGCGCAGCTTTTTGATGCATCGGACATTTAAACACGCTCTGATCACAGAGTACACGCAGAAATAGTGGATAGTGAATAAGCTATCATCCCGCTTAAAAAGCTACAACGTATAAGCAGCCGCGTACCGGAACGAGAACATACTTGTCGGTGACGTTGATCGAGAGTGGAGCGCATGCATCGAAAGGCCGAGCTAGAACCAGTTCGCGAAACGCGCAACTCGGTGGCGAACCATCTGAAGACAGCACAGCAAATAGTTTGAGCTCAGTTGACTTGTCACCGACACTTGACACCTGCTCGAAAATATAAATGCTTCAGGTTATCGGTCAGAATCAACACTTGTCGAAGTACCGCACCACATAGTCGAAGATTTCTTCACTGGGCGGTTCGTAAGTGACTGTGGACGCAGTCTCCGCTTCAACGACGCTTTCCTTCATTGCTGCTGGTGGCGGCTGGATACAGCGACCGTCATGAGTCTGGAATCGCAGTTTTCGTGGTAATTGCGCCGCTTGTAGCTCCCCCACAGCCTTCTGTAGCGTGCATCCCTCGAGCGATACGTCATTAACCGCAATAAGACGATCTCCAATTTCTGCCAGACCGGATGCCTCCACAGCTCGACCTCGACCCTCAGAATCCGCTACAAACTCCAGCACCTCCAGTTTCTCGCTCAGACGCAATCCGAGCGGCGCGCTGGTCGCCACCACCACTGAGTATTGCTGCGCATCAAGCGAGCACTTGGATGTAGATGTAGAGGATGCTGTAGCAGCATCGACGACGCTTACATGGGCAAGGATCGACACTAGCACGAGGACAAACAGTACGAGTATACGGCAGGAAATCATCTAGAAATCCTATATTCCAAGTTGAAGTGCCCATACAAAAAACAAGTGTACGTTCTCCAAAAGGCGCAAATCTCCGATAAACGGACGCTTTACAGTAGTTGTGGGATGTTTGGCAGCTTAGAATTCGTTCTCGTGGGCCCAAAGCTTGAAGGTGCGGTCGAAGCCGCAGGAAACCACGTGCTTCTCGTCTGGAGCGAAGTCGGCCGACATCACCTTGCCGTCATGGCCGCGCAGTGTGGTCAGCAGGGTCCAGTCGCGAGTTCTCCAAAGCTTAATGGACGAGTCGTACGAGGAACTCAGCAACAGCTCCCCGGATCCAGGCGAGAAGCGGACATCGCTTACCAAGTTACTATGCGCCGGGATCATGTACGAGCACTTCTGCTGTCGCAAGTCCCAGATTCGAACGCTGCGGTCATCACTACCGGACGCCAGTTGCACGCCATTAGCAGCGAAGTCCATCGACAAAATCTGCTTAGAGTGGCCCTGCAGCGGCAGTATCGCCTTGCCCGAACGGAGGTCCCAAACACGTCCATTGCCGTTCAAGTCACCTGTAGCTGCCAGCGCACCGTCCTTCTGGAACGCAATGGCGTACACTTCCTTGTAGTGGCCTTCCTGTAGCTGCAGCTCCTGTGCTGTTGCAACGTCCCAAAGCCGCCACGTGTGGTCGAAACTCGTTGTACCAACATAGTTGCCCAGCGGGTGGAAAGCAACTTTACCCAGTCTTGCCTTGTGGCCTTGTAGCACAGCCAGCGACTCATTGCGAGCCGCACTCCATAGCCGTGCAGTACCATCAGCAGAGCCACTGCACAGACACACGGAATCTGCCCCTTCCGTCATCTCGGAAAATACGTTGGTCGGATGCCACGCTACCCCAGTTACACGATCTTCATGACCACGAAACACCTTGACCTCATTAGCGTTCGTGGCGTCCCAAACCTTTACGAGGCTACTCCATGAGCCCGTAGCAACATGAGCACCATTAGTCGAATATCGCACACTAGCTAGAGGACGCACATCGCCATTCTGGCTCGCAACGTTGGCCATTTTCACAGCAGTCGCGTATAGCTCTGCAGCGTGGCGGTCCATTGTCTGCGCACGCTCCTCCAAACTCATAACTTTCTCCTGCCGCTCTCTCTTCAGTCGTGCGACCACAACACTCGTAGTATGCGCAAAAATCGTAGCACGCGCACCCTTGAGCATTTCGTTCTTGATGGGCACATAGAATAACTGATCTTCCTGCGGCTTCGTCGCCTTTCGAGTGGCGCCCTCTGCTCCTGCTGCAGCACCCGACTCCTCTACACCTGCACCAGCATCCTGTTTCTGAATATCTGCTAGAACTTGGTGTACGAAGCCCGTTTCCTCAGCCTCCAGCTCCAGACGCGACAGAATCTCACGCAGTCGCTCGCGCCGGTCGGCTGGACGCTCTCCGAACAATGTGATGGGCTCACCGAGCTGCCGCAGTCGCCGAATGACCTCTTCGACAATGGTGGGCACTGCAATGCTGCGCGCTCGCTTCTCCGCTTCGACGCGACGCAGCAGCTGCGCGTGCTTTTCCTGTGCGGCGCGACTGCTCTCCGACAGCTGCAGCACCTCCGTTTCCACATTGTCCGATACGTTCACATTACCGGCGCGGATGGCCGCCTCCAAGTTACTGGCCATACGTCCATTGCCGCTAGCATCGCGCACACTGCTAGGCACCATGTCGCCGGCGCTGGCGTCGATCGCGCCGAAGTAGATGCCCTTGCGCTCACCCATTTTTGCCTCCAATATCCGCCCAGGATAATCACACTAGTGACTGTGAAATTGACAATAACGCGCGAAAATATTGCTGTAGTACTTTTTTCAAATTTCCTACACGTCAACATCACTTGAAGTGAAGTTGGCGGCGACTCAGCAGTTGCCTGTTCCTGCGGTGATGGCGCTCGTGGAAGCACCACATACGTTTTGTGGCGACGACGAATGGGCGCGCAAGCATTTGAAAGACCGAGATGCTGAACGAGCGCGACGCACTGCCCCCGACGGCGGATACACTTCTGTGGAGACCGTGCGCTTTGATAGAGCCGAATTCACGAAGCAGATCCAGGTAAAAGAAACGAGCTACGGAGGAATTATTGTAATGAAATAACCGGTATTTGGCTTGCCCAGGAGTTTTTGGATGCGGATGTAAGCGACGGCTTTGTGATTGGTCTCAAACGCCGCCGAGAGTTCGCGTTGCAGTTGTGTGAAGACTACAAGAAATTCACGGAGGCGCAAAGGCTAGAGTTGGTACTAGCTTTAGCTGTGGATCTAGGAGTACGCGATCTTGCAGTAATGATGAGAACACTGCCCTCTATCAAGCGCTCAGGTCTGGTGCTGAACGTGGCAGCGGCCGCTCTGGGCTTTAGTCGAAAGAATGATCCCAACATCTCCAAGAGCGTCAAGCGGGGACTCGTACCACTTGCAGAGCAATTCTTTCTTTTGGTTGGCACGATCCAGCCTGGTCCCTTGTTTCTGCTCAACTTGAGAGTGGATTTGGGCATCCTAATTGAGTGCCATCGAGAGAAACTACCCAAGTCCAGCGTAGAGGCATTGGGGCTGCTGGATTTGATCATGCGCGACCTGTTTGCCACTCAAGGAAGTATGCGCTTCCGTCGTATCGACCTGTCTTCAGAAGATCTGGCTGCTTTCGTGCTGAAGCATGAGCGTGTGCATCAAGTTCGAGGATGGGACGATCTACATCGTCGCCTTGGAGGTCGACAACGCTATTGCTTCGGACTTTTCCACATGCACATGCCCCACGCCCCACTGGTGTTTGTACAGACAGTTGTGACGGATTATTTGTGCAGCAACATCACACCGATCCTGGAAGAAGAGACTCCAGTGGTGAAAAACCCGTCGCACATCATCTTTTACTCGGTATCTACGTCCAACACCGGACTCCGGGGATTGAACATTGCAAGCCATTTACTGTTTCTCACGATCCAGCGCATGAGCAGCATGTTCCCGCAGTGTAAAATGGCGGCGACGCTATCTCCTGTACCTGGTTTTGCTCGGTGGTTCAAGGCAGCTCTTGCTAATGGAGATCAGCAGTCGCAAACTAAGTCGGATGCCAAGAATGCTTTGCACAATATGGACCCCAAACTTCAGCGTTTGGAACCACTGCAACGGAGTTTCTTCAGTTCGGAGCAAGCACAGTGTGTTAACATGAAGTACGGTGTAAACCAGTTGGTGCTCCACAAGTGGCTTCTGAAGAAGCTTAGCGACCCTGCTTGGCATCAAGATGCTGAGCTCGTCGACAACATTCGTGACGTCATTACAGCTGCATGTGCACGCTACATCCTCTTCGAACGAAAGCAGGACAAGATTTTAGACCCCGTCGCAAATTTCCACCTGCAAAATGGTGCTCAAGTTGAACAAATCAACTTCATGGCCGATACGACGCCGTCCGCGCTGATGTCAGCATTGGGGATGATGATCAATTACCGCTACTGTATGACGTCGATTGATGTGACTTCGGTCTCTTATAAGCGCAAGTCTCTGGCTGCAGTCTCGCCCGCAACAGCTCGACTGGTCTGGCCTACAGACAGCGTCATTCTTGACGGTAAGTGCAGCTAGTAGTTGCTTGCTGGATGAAGCTGATGGTTCTCTAATGTTAACTTTTGCAGAGATCGAGCGCTTGAAGGACAAGCGCAACACGCCGCTATTCGCCAAAGTTTTCCGATCTGGTGAAGTGATCAGCGCACGAGGATCTCTACCCACGGCTATCTACTTTATTGCGTACGTTGTTTTTGCATTGAGCCTGGCTGCGCAGTAAGAACTCACGGAGCTTATCTCTATGGCATAGGTCTGGAAGAGTACGCGTACATTCCGCTCACCCATACACACTTTGCGAAGGTCAAACGTTTGGTGAACGCGAGTCACTGAATGATGAACCCGTGGCATTCACAGTCCGCGCTGAGACAGCGACGCACTTGATGCTGCTGCCGTACAATGATGTGAAGGCGATTCAGAAGGAATCCAGCGCACTGCGCGATTACGAGGGTAGCGATCCACGGGTGTGGCAGCAACAACTTTACATGTCATTCCACGGCAGTAAGCTCTAAGGTTGCTGTTTGACATTTGATACACAGACAATGTGAATGAAGTATACTTACTATTCTACTGGACAATGGCACTATGAATCGAAGCGGAGTTTTGCGCAAGTTATATTGTACTCGTTCGCTACTTGGCAGCTTTGGCTGGTAGGTCTTCTAGACGTAGCGTACCTTCCTTGAGCATCGTAATCTCCGCTCGAGTCAAGAAGCGTCCGCCAGGTCCACGCGGGCGTCGCATCGCGTGCTTATGACGCGAGTCGTGTAGATATGCCTTGCGCTGGCGGCTGCTTCCTAGCTTGGCCTCCAGCTTTGCTCGCTGCTGGCGGCGGATCATAATGCGGTGGTATTGCTTGGCGTTCACGTAAACGGGCTCCTCTTCTACAGTGTCCGACACCGCGGTGGTTGTCGCTCCCTGAGACGCCAGAGCATTCAATAACGGCGAGTTCAGCTGAAACCCACCAACCACCAGAGCAACCAAGCAGCCAATCGATTAGTGTGCCGAGACACAGCAACGTCAAGACCTTTTCCACGTACCAGGAACTGCGGCATCATCATCATCTGGTTGTTGTACAACTGCCGGAGCTGCTCACTGGTATTAATAGGCTGCTGCTGCTATTTTCACGGTCGAAAGGATCATATTAACCCACTTCTCACTTCTTATCATTTTCAGCAGCGGCGACTTACCATTTGCTGAAGAAACTGCAACTGCTGGGACTGGTACAGAGCGATTTGCGCAGCCTGCGCGTCGGTCGATGCCTGTGTCTGCTGCTCCTGAGTCTGAGACTCGGACAGCTCCTGACCTTTCGTTGACGTTTGCAGCTCTACGGACTCCATGACTATTGAATGAGATGTCTTCTTGCTGTGGACACAACGCGCATGGATGAGCTGTTCACACGTCGCAGGTAAATTGTCAGCTTCAAGACCAGCGTGACGTACCTGAGCTCGGAAATGGGCGAATGAGCGACCTAGAATTATTTGGCCGCAATGATTGGACGGCTGCGCTGGCTCCAATGAAAATCGTCGATGTACATCACATCATTGTTGGGCCCTGGGTATTTGATGTGCACACGTGACCCTAAACCCTGTATGTACGTACACCCAGATTATTTAGTTTGGTAAAATTTATCCTGTACATGTAGTGCTTCGTACGCTTATAGCAACCCAACGGATTAATTCGATGATAGCTGTTGTGTAATGCACACCAATTCAAATTCTTACTTTGTTCAAGTGAAATGTTTTAAAAAATTTCAAAAATCGCATGGTTTCTCAGAAATCATGTAAATGTGGAGATATTTTTCGGTGGAGACAGACGTCTCCACCGTTCTACAGCTGAAGTAGAAGATAGAAGTTGTCAGGAAATGGCTTCACTTTAGAAATTTCCATGGACAGCGTAGATGAAGGAATAAATCTCAAGAGCGGCAGGTATGATATAGCGACATGCAGCGATGTGTTCGACGACTCACAAACTTTTTATAGCTATGCAAGGATGAGGGGGGGGGGCGTCGCATTGACGAATATATCATTTTGATCAGCGGACTACATGAACTACATGAACGATGGTCACGCTTCGAGGTATGCTTTCGATCTATATCCACACCTATTGAAAACTAGCTAATCGCGCATAGCGCCTTCTGCCAAGCGTGGCTGCCCGCCTAGCTCCGTAGTTGCAAGTCATCACGGATGTGGTTACACATCGTAATTTATTGAAGAAACCTACGGCATTAAGAGTCATCTGTTCGGCGATAAAGGATTTGACAGGCGATATGATCCCGGACAGGACAATGAGAGATGAGCTGGCGCGAATGGAGCTCTGCTACGTGCGATGCGGTAAACGAGATCCAAGGGCAGACACGAAGTAAATGTGGCAACAGAAATATCTTGCAAACAAAAAGTCGAACCTTACAGTACGCTTATATCCTAGAGTAACTGCAGTCTATCTAAACGAGCATAACCCTTGAATTTCTCCGCAAGCGGCTCTCGCTTAATGACCAGAAGAAGCAACCACCTAAAGAGGATAACTCGTTTACGAACGTCCCCCAATTTGTGTGGGGGGTCGATCTACCCTCACATTACAAAGTGGACGATTGAAACAAGTTCTTGCTGATGGTGGAATGATTCTGGTAGCGTCAGTGATCGGTCTAGATTAAAAAAAAAACCTTCCGGAAACGCAACATGCCGCGCGTGCGGTTGAATATGAGCGTACCATCAAGCAGTGGCTCACTCACCGACACAATTTTTGCATAATAAGGCTTACAATATGCTGAGCCCCAACCGACAATAGTCCCGTCCAAGTGGATCTACAACCCCCCACCACAGAGCCATAAAAATATATGTATTCGCAGTTCATCACTCACATCCACAACAAAATGCGTACAATCTTCGCTCGCACACAGGCTCCGCCACCACTCTCCTCTGTACGCCGGTTACCGTTGTGGGCCACCCCACATGTACTTGTAGATGGAAGACGCACCACTGGTTAGTGAGCTCGCAACAGTGGACACCGTAGCTTCGACAGCCTCGACTCCAATCTTAACAGATGATCCCACTGACGTCATGCCTTTCGACACTGTCTTCTCATTGGAATGTGCGTGGACGAAATCGCTGAGCTTCAAACCGATCCGTTCGTTCAGTTTGCCTTCCATCCGCAGCATCAAAGCAGTAGCAGCTTCATCGTCTGACTGACCAGGTAAGAATCGTTCGATAACAAAAGCTTCGAGGTCGCTCTGGGTGTAATTCACTCCGAAATCCGTGATTTCTGGCAATGCCTTGACCACCAGCGTCAACATGATCATGAACAGACTCACATGTCGCCTCAAACAGTTGAACGCGATGACGCAGAGCTGCTTGAACTGCTCGAATTGCGGGGTCTGTGTGCCTCCCAGAGCTTCGATCATGTAGTGATCCAGACGCATCGGAGGCTGCAAAGGCTTGGGATCTTTGCCTAGGATAAAGCCGTAGTCGATATGGAACAGAATGCCATCCTTCGTCAGCATCACGTTGTCTGCGTGTCGGTCTCCTACACCCAATAAGAACGTGATCACAGTATACGCCGCTAGACTCTCCCGAAACGACGAAGAGATGTCGCTGAGTGTACGATGGCCATTGTAGTGATGCAGGAAGTTCATGATCGTGCCGTGGTCACGAATAATGGAGTACAACGTGTGTGCGTTCTCCACAATCTCAATGAGTCCATCAAAGCTGCTGGTTGGAAGCACACGATACGTCACTAAAGGGATATCCAGTCTCGTCTCTTGCTTCAGTATCAAATACATGACGTTGATGATGTTCTGCACGATCGAGTCTTTGCGTAGATCATCTCGCTTGTACATGAGTCGATAGTGCGGCAGCTTCTGAGTGCGACGACTCCACGTGTTACGCTGTGACTCCGTACTGGCATCCGCAGCGTCTTCGGCTTCTTCCTCGCGATCGACGCCCGAGCACGTGATGATCATGGGTGCCTCCGCGCTGCGTTTAACTTCGATCTTCTGGTAATTTATGCCGCTCACCTTCACTTGCGGGTCCACGGGCAGTCGCAGCAGCCTCCATTCCTGTTCACCGTTTGATACCTGCTCATTATCTCTAGCTGTGGATGCACCAAGAGACGACTTCTTGATCGACGCTTCTAGAATACGACGCGCATCATCAACCGGGATACGCGGCGGGATCTTCCACATCAAGTCCACGAGCTCTTGTCCTCGAAGAAGCTGCTCTGCAATGTCGTCGTTAACGAACTTCCGGGACTCCACTAGACTCCCATTCGACGACTTGTCCTTAAACTGCGCCAGTGTGAGTAGCAGTCGCTGCTTCATCCCATCAAACTTACGTCGACAACTTGGGTCCTCCGCCATGACTGTAAGTCCCCAGTAAAAATCATAGCAGAAGCGAATATCGCACTGCGCTTGACGAAGCAACGACTGGCCTAGTTTGCTCCCAGCAGCGTTCGTCTCCACGCTAAGACTGTGTAACAGAACCTGCAGATAACTCCACCACTCGTTCTCCGTCGCAGTCTTGAGCAGCGCGTCTACCGCCATCGCACGTAGCCTATGGTTGTATATCGTCTCGTCCGCTAAGATCTCCAGAGCGTCCACGCTGCCGATTTGAGGCTTACAGAGACGCGAGCACATGGTCAACATGCATTTATGCTTGCGTTCTTGTTGCAACAGCTCCAGCACTTCATCGATCAGCGTCGAGTTCCGTTCATGTCTTCTTCGAGCCGACGCAGGACCTTCAACTTCACTCTCCGTCATATTCGTAACAAAGTGCTCCAGTTCGTTCTCTTCGGAGAAATCCACAGCTTTAACGAGCTGCAATAGCCACTTCGTATGGCCTCCAAGGAACTTGCGGTTGATGATCAGCATCTTCTTCTCCCTCTCCGACAAGCGATGCGTAGGTAGATAATATTGGATCTGACGGAACATGGACAGACACATGATCGTGGCTCGATGCCACTTGCGACACACTTGACCCAGTGTTCGTAGCTCTTGCAGGTCAAACTCACACAACTCGAACACTTTGACTGTGTTGTAGTGGTGTCGTCGCTGTTGCAATGCACATGCGCAGTCGTCACACACACGCTGCATGACGCTGCCATCAGGCACATGAGCGGATCTCAGCGAGCTTGAAGCTGTCACTCCAGTACTCGACGACGCGCTGCCTGCTCTCGATCTATTGGGCGTAAACCTGCTGATCACGTTGCTCTCTTGAAGCCTCTGTACGTCCTTTAAGAACTTTTCCTGTTGTTCTTCTGGTGTTAAAGTCCCAGAGTCCACGAACGACTGCGAGTGTCGAATCGACGAGCTGTTCATATCTGCGGCGTTGGGACTTGAATACGACGTCAAATACCAGCTAATATTGCCAATCAGATCGCTAGCATTCGTCGTAAGTGAGTTGTAGGCTGGGGCTACTGGTGTCGCCTCGTAGTCGCCTGGAATCACCACGCGTTGGCTCGAACAAGCCGAGCAGAAGATGCGTCCGCAGGCACGACAATGATGTTTACGGATCAGCAGCGAGAAGACCGTGTGGCACTTGAAACAGGCGAAGACCGCGTCGTCCTGTACCCATGAGGATAATCTCCTGGGCTGTACGAACCTGTACATGTCCTGTCCGAGCTGTCCGTCGTCCCCATTGGTCCAATCTTCGTCCTCCATGCTGATGGAGACGCCAATTCGCGCTTCCTCCTCAGTCTCCTCTAGTATATCTTCACTACCTTCGTATACTGAGTCTAACATGCCGTTGCCATAAGCAGGCGGTGCGTCGTCTTCGCTCTCGAGGAATGTTGATGGAGTGCCTGGAGGAGGCGGCGGGAAGCATCGAACTTGCTGGTTTGCGACCACTGAAGGCTTGCGACGTCTCCGCTGCTGTTGCATCGTGCTGCGCGCCTCCAGGATCTGCGAGAACGACAGATCGACGGCGGCAGCGTCGCGAGAGGTGTCTTGGCTGTACATGACGCGCTTTTGAAGCTTGTAAAAGGCTTTTAGAGGTGCGAACGACACGTAAATGGAGAGGAGATAGTGGTGCAGTAGATAAGACGAGAAACGAGCGTTATGCGCGGGGAGTTGCGGCTAATTCGGTCGCGTGACGCACACGGGTGCGGACTTGACTTTGTCGAGCTTGACCTTGAGCTTTTCTCTCGTCTGGACCTGGCAAAATGGATAATCCAGTTGAACAGGGTCTCATTTATTTCGACGAATCAGAAGCTGCGCCGTGAAAACAGACGCTAAATGGTCGGAAGAAATCCATTGGCCGAAAACTGATTTGGCCTGAAGTTTAGGGGAAAAGATCATCCTAGATGTTGGGATTGGCTGCCACCGAAGCGGCGCGACCATCACTCCAGAAAGAAGGATCTTTTCAGCCAATACAAACACTTCAACATGATGAGATCCTGATTTCATTGGCCGAAAGTAGGTTTTCGATCTAAAAGCTGATCGGAGGGGGAGGAATCCATAGTCACTTTCGAAAGAAGCCCGAGGTTCGCACGCGACACACACTCTCACCCCAGGTTTTAAGTTAGAAGACGTAAATAGCAAACATGGACAAGCTGATGGAGTACAAGGAGAAGATCTCGGCCAAGCTGGAGCGATACGACAAGATCGTGGAGCTGGAGAAGCAGACAGGCGTGGACAAGTTCTACATCTTCTGCGTCGGCGCGCTGCTGGCGGGCATCCTGCTGTTCGTGGTGGGCGGCGAGGAGCTGGTGGTGGGCCTGGTGGGCTTCATCTACCCGGCTTACATGTCGTTCAAGGCCATTAACACGCCCGGCACGACTGACGACACCCAGTGGCTCACCTACTGGGTCGTCTACTCCTTCTTCAACCTCACGGAGTCCGTCACGGACCTTGTTTTGTCTTGGGTTCCCTTCTACTTCTTCTTTAAGATCGGATTCCTCGTCTGGTGCTACCACCCGAGCACCCAGGTACAGCCACATTATAATACGGTACCGCATAGTGTGGGCAACATACCTAACGATCGTATCTTTATCTTTGCAGGGCTCTAACGTGATTTACAACTCGCTGATCAAGCCGTACGTGGCCCCGCACGTTGGACAGATTGACTCGGCACTGAAGCGCGGCGAGGATGCGGCCAAGAAGTTGGCGGCCAAGATTGAGGAGAAGTCCCAGTAAACGGCGCCTCTCGAGGCTTAGGCCTCGTGCAGCGGCATCCAAACTAGTAGGAACGTGTGGTCCTGCTTTCCTGCTCTAGCGGCAGTCATGTATTAGCAGCTTTCGCGGAGGCTGTCAAGTAGTTTCGCTGCCAGAGCGGCGAGCAACCCACTTCGAGGTCGTTGCATTTTCCGTGATCGGATACTCCATCTCTTACATGGCGAAGAATACACTGCTCTGCTCTTGTGAACATCGTGTTGATACTGTACGTCTGCATTAGTCGATACGTGTAACGCACCACCGCAAAGGGTGGAAGCTGCCTAGACGTCTCAGCAGTCAGCCACTGTTCACTTGTATCCATCCACTCACGTGTTCGAGAAAAAGATCGGTCTGACATGAAGGTCGTCCGAAGGTATTCGAACGCACAACACGCTAATTGGCTGGAATCAATTCAGTTTTTGACGAATCACATCGGCTCATTATGATTCGCCTCCACCATTGGCTTAAAATCTGTTTAGATCCACGCTCATCGAAATCCCAATCAACGCAGAGTTGAGTGGAGGCAATGGCGGTTGCCAGCAAGCAGTTGCCCGCGAAGGAGAGCGCGCTCTTCCGCTCCATCGTGGTGCGTATACTTATCCCTACTGAATCCCCCTTTATCACCCCCCCTCTCCATGCTTGTTGCACGCTTCAACGCCGTCTCCAAGCTAGCAAAACACCAATCTAACCGCTATCTCATTGACTAGAAATGCTACGAGATCAAACAGTACAAGAAAGGTCTAAAAGCTGCTGATGCCATCCTCAAGAAGCATCCGGACCACGGCGAGACGCTGGCCATGAAAGGCTTGACGCTCAACTGCATGGGCCGCAAGGAAGAGGCCTACGAGTTCGTCAAGAACGGTCTTCGCCACGACCTCCGCTCGCACGTTTGCTGGCACGTGTTCGGTCTCTTGTACCGCTCGGATCGCAACTACAATGAGGCCATCAAGTGCTACCGTAACGCCATCCGTATCGACCCGGAGAACCTGCAGATCCTGCGGGACCTGTACCTCCTGCAGGTGCAGATGCGCGACCTCAAGGGCTTCGCCGAGACGCGTCGCACCATGCTCACACTCAAGCCCAACAACCGGAACAACTGGATCGGCTTTGCCATCGCCCACCACCTCGTGGGCAACTATCAGATGGCAATTGACATTATTGACAAGTATTTCAGTACATTGGACGGCGAACGAGTGGCCAATTACGAGGACAGCGAGATCTGCTTGTACCAGAACCAGTTGATCGAAGAAGCTGGCGACATTGAGAAGGCGCTGGCGCATCTGGAAGACAACAAGAGACAGATCACGGACACTTTAGCGTGGCGTCAGAAGAAAGGCCAATTCTTGCTGCAGCTGGAGCGCTACCACGAGGCTCGCGACGTCTTTGAAGAGCTGGTGGACATCAACTTTGACAACCAAGAGTTCCATCGTGGCGTGCAGTGCGCTATTCTCAAGCGCAAGGACCTGTTTGTAGCCAAGTCTGGCCATAAGAAGACGCTGTTGCCGTCGGAGACGATCGACTGTAGTCAGCAGAAGAACGGCGCTGAATTGGAGAAGGCTCTAGTGGAGTTTTATGCCGAAAAAAAGGTCACAAGTGGAGCCACGTCGCTGATCTCGTTGCGATTCCCGCTGGACTTTACGCGAGGCGCGGAGTTTAAGAAGTACGCGGACGTGTACCTCAAGAGACAGCTGAACAAGAACGTGCCGTCTTTGGGAGCAGATCTCAAGCCTTTGTACGCTGACAAGGACAAGGCGAAGACGCTGGAGGAGCTGATTCTCGGATACTTGAAGACGCTGCAGGATAAGCAGCCGCTGGACATGGGGGACAACTCGATGGCCGCGAACGACACGGAGCGCGTGTTGCTGTGGACGAACTACCTCGCAGCGCAGCACTACGACCGCCTTGGAAACCACACGAAGGCTATCGAGTTCATTGAGCAGTGCATCGATCAGGAGCCGAGTCTATTGGACTTTTTCCAGCGCAAGGCTCGCATTCTGAAGCACATGGGCGAGTTAAATAAGGCCGCAGACGTGATGGTGGAAGGCCGGAAGCTGGATCTGGCTGACCGATACATCAACAACAAGGCCACCGAGTATCTGCTGCACGCGGACCGTGTCGAGGAGGCTGACGCTACGATCGCGCTGTTTACTCGTCACGAAGGAGATCCACAGCAGAATCTGTACGAGATGCAGTGCATGTGGTACGAGATCGAGTGTGGCAAGAGCCAACTGCGTCAGAAGAAGTTCGGACTGGCACTCAAGCGCTTCTTTGCTGTGGAGAAGCACTTCAACGACTTCGTGGAGGACCAGTTCGACTTCCACACGTACTGTATCCGCAAGATGACGCTGCGTGCGTACATTCAGATGCTGCGTCTTTGTGACGAGATCTACGGCCGTCCGTTCTTTGTGGAGGCTGCTCACGGCGCCATCGCGTGTTACGAAGCGCTGGAAGAGAAGGAGGCGGAGAAAGCCAAGGAGGAGGCCAAGATCGCTGCTGCTAACGCCAGTATGTCGGCTGCGGAGAAGAAGAAGGCCAAGCGTGCTCTGGCCAAGGCTCGTAAGGCCGAGTTCAAGAGGAAAGAGGAGGAAGAGCTCAACGCCAAGCTGCACAAGGAAGTCGAGGAGAAGGAGCGTGAGGCCACTAAGAACGGCAAGGCCAAGGCGAACCCGGGCCCCACGCGTCCCAAGGACGATGATCCGTTTGGAGAAAAGCTCGCTGCGAAGCCTGCGCTTGAGGAGGCCTGGCGCTTCGTGTCTATCTTGCAACGGTATGCGTCGGAGGACGTCAAGACGCACTTGGCTGCGTTCGATATTGCGCTCCGTAAGAAGAAGTTTTTGCTGTGTTTGCAGGCTCTGCTGAAGGCCCAGAAGCTCGAGGATATGTCAGCGGAGACCAAGAAGGAGCTGAGCTCACGTCGCGCTGTGTTTTTGGAGGAGGTCAAGCAGGTGACGAACCCTGTCGTGCTCAAGGTCCTGAACGAGAAGAAGGCGGAGCTTAAGGATTAGAGAAGAGGTTTCGACAAGCGCTGGACGTTTTCCTCTGGAGATTTGAGTTGGACGGAAGACGCGCCACGCATAGAAACGAGGTAGACACAGGCAGATGCGAGTCCGTCGACAGTCAATAGAGCAGCTGTTGTTCGAGTTCATAACTGCAATTATTGCTCATTTTGTGCAGGCGAAAATCAATAATTGCAATTATTGATAACTTTTTGGCGATTTGAAATTTGAAACCACTTATTGCACTTACTGCGAATTTTGGACAGTAATGGATTTCAAACCAATAAGTTTGTACGGAAGATGTGGCGACATCGTTCGGCTCGACTGCTCCGCAGGCAGCGGTTGTCTGTGTGTGCATTCTCGACGCGAGAGACATCTGGCGCACCCTTGAAGCTCTATGTGATTGCTGGGGAGGCATCGGGCGATGCCATTGGCGCCAAAGTCATTCGCGCCTTACAGCGACATCAACCGCCTCAACCTTTGAAATTCCGAGGAATCGGAGGGTACAATATGTAACGTTATTAGTTTTTGAATGGTTATAGAAACTGTAGTGACGAAATTTTTGAATGACTGTAGACCACTGATGTGTAAAGCTGGCGATTTCGAGTCTCTCTTCCCCATGCAAGAGCTGTCAGTCATGGGACTTGTGGAAGTGGTGCCTCACATTTGGCGTTTCCAGGTTCGTCACCAGACAATTATTGTGCGGGGAATAAAACACTAAACATCGAGATTATTGTATCAACGGAGCAGCGACGGATTCAAGACACGCTGCGTGATATTGAGACGTACCAACCGGAGTTAATACTGACCATCGACTTCAAAGGATTCGCGTTTCGGGTGTTAAAAGCACTACAAACGAGTGAGCTGAAGAATGATGGTAATCGCATCAAGAAAGCTCACTACGTCGCTCCGTCCGTCTGGGCTTACAAACATCGAGCCAAGCGGGATTTTACCGAGCTAAAACAGCTTCTGGATGCCATGTTCACGATCCTACCATTCGAGGAAGGTATTTTCAATGGGAAAGGAGGACAAGAAAGCTTTAGGAATAGCGATCAACCTTGGTGTCACTTCGTGGGGCATCCAGCAGTCGAAGACTTTCTGGAAGTTAATGGAGTCTATGATGATGGAGTATTGATATCGTCGGAGTGCACCGCTGTTGACGAAGCTGGAACAGGAGCGGATGCGTTGCTGGATTTTTCAAAGTATGATCGTAACAACCTCTTGGCGCGCGGTCGGCTGTTTCAAGCTTTGGTGGCAACAGGACGCGAGCCAAGTGCCAGAGCTCGAGTCAGAGAAAAACATGGTATTTCTAACGATGCGTTCGTCATCTGTGCGCTTGTTGGAAGGTGCGGGAGGGGTTTACCATCGTTATTTGTTGGTGGCTTACATTTGTATCTCTATGTTGTTTACAGTCGAGTAAACGAAGTCAGGAAATCCTCGCAGCTCGTACTCAAAGCCATCAAGGAATTTAAACGAAAGAATAGTCAGGAGGTAAGTGCGTTTTTGTCAAGACCATCGCAGTCCATTGTTTGACTTTGTTGGTGGCGTAGATCTTCGTTGTGTTTCCCACTATTTCTGCAGTGGAGAAGCAGGTTAAAGTTTATATCGCTGAATCTGATTCTGCCTTTATGTGTCGGGTTTTATCTGACCTCAACGAAGAAGAAAGGCTTCGGCTTTTTCAGGTGACGAAGGGGATCTGACTGTGTTTCGTTATAGGGTGCTGTATAGCTAACTGTATTACTATTTTTTAAACAGAGCTCCGATGCTGCTGTCGCCGTATCCGGGACGATCGTGCTCGAAACAACTTTGGCAAATCTTCCCACTGTCGTTATCTACCGTGCCAACCGATTGACCGAATGGATCGCCAAGTGGTTGGCTGCCGTCCGATTTGTTTCGATTCCCAACATCTTGCTGGGGAGATCTCTTATCCCAGAAGTGCTTTTTAGTGATTGCACTGCTCCAAAGATTGCGGAGGCATTGAGGTATTACTTTGTTTTGCCATGAGTCGGTCTACAGCTAACGTACCGGTATTGGTGTGTGTGAACAGAGAACTACAGCATCAGAACACTGAGGAGAAAGATGCTTTACAACTGGCAATGGCAATCAGCACTCTGACGAAATGGCAGGAGACAACGGAGAATAAACTAAAACCGATTCGAGCAAGCGACTTAGTTGCAAAACACATTTTGAACGTACTGAAAGATAAATAGACCCATTTCTCGCAGTAACTTGCACAGTACAACGCAATTCTTTTTCTCGTTTAACGTACAACCTTAATGCGCACTTTATAAAAAAAAATTGGAAAGACAAATCGTGTAAATGCTTAACTAAAATGGGTTGACCTTGTACCGCTACGGATATTCCATCGAACCCCAAGATAACACCAGCACTATGGTGATCATCGGTACACTTTTTTTTTTGTAAGAATGTTTCTCATTTCTCGATTTGCACGACTGACATGCTGACTCCACAAATGAATGTGTATTTCACAGGAGGGTATCGCGTTACGTACGCAAACACCGACGTCTACGACTGCATGTCGTTCACTAATTGCCACCACTGGCAGCCGGCGACATCAATCGCCTGGAACGATATCCCTAGAGGCCATTTCGCGATCTTTTACGAGACAACCACGTGCCGTACTGGAGGCAAGTACTTCTACATCTAACCCACATGTTCGATACTCCACAAGCAATCCGGTCATTTATGTTCGGGAAAGATGATGACTACGCGCGACGACCCTCGTTTATCTATACCGAATGCAATACGGAGTTTGGAGTTGTCACAAACGAAACGACTACCAGCCCAACCTTCGAGATCAACGAATCGACTGCAGAATGAAGCTTTTGTAGCTGGATAAATGGATCAAAGACCATGATAGGCGTCACGTAGCAGTCGTACTGCAAAATCCAATCGATTACTTTAAATTCTGTAGAATACAGAATAAATCATGGGGCTACAGTAGAACGGTTTTAAGTACGGATTTTCATTCGCGTTCATCAAGTCCCTATTTTGCAGACATACGGTAAGCTCGTTTAAAAAAACTTAATCGAATTCGACGAAAGATGACTGGTGCAACGCAATTTTGTACTTAGTGGGATTAGTATACCCCTGACAGCATTTTTTCTAGTATGTACGAGAAAGTAGACACTACTGTAGTAGGCTTGTCGGCACTTTAAGTGCCACGGAAGAGCGTCGGTCCAATTCGACAGCAGGCCACTTGATCCATCGTCACTGTCCCAAATCACGATGACGTTCGTCTCGTTCAGCACGGCGTTTTCTCCTTGCTAGTTGGACAGTTGTCCACGTACTTGAACTTCGCTTCGTGCTTGTACTTGCCGAGCGCCATGGATTGAAAGACCGTGAACGTGTAGTCTCCACCACTTAGGTTGTTAATATCGGAAACGAAGTAATACTTGCCGTCCGTATCGCACTTGTTACTCTCGTAGAAGAAACGTATTGCTGGGAGGCGAGCTCTTCCAGTAGACAGTATTCGTACGATGCCAGTACCGGTAGGAACAATCACTGATCTTCAAGCAGCGCCAAGGCTTCGGGTTCGTGTACGTCAACACGCTCGCTTCTGCAAACTTCACGCGCATGTGTGGGAGTCGACATTAGCCAAGCCACAAAGTGATAAGGAACAGTCTAGATTCTAGAAGCGTGCAAATTGAGAAATGGAAAAGCGATAAGAAAATAGCAGGCGTAAATCTCCTACAGCTTCTTACGAAATTTTCTGGTCGGTTATGATAATGGGATCTGAAGTGACGCTATCTCCAGCTTCAGACAAAGTTACGATAGAGCGTGCAAATTGAGAAATGGAAAAGCGATAAGAAAATAGCAGGCGTAAATCTCCTACAGCTTCTTACGAAATTTTCTGGTCGGTTATGATAATGGGATCTGAAGTGACGCTATCTCCAGCTTCAGACAAAGTTACGATAGAGCGTGCAAATTGAGAAATGGAAAAGCGATAAGAAAATAGCAGGCGTAAATCTCCTACAGCTTCTTACGAAATTTTCTGGTCGGTTATGATAATGGGATCTGAAGTGACGCTATCTCCAGCTTCAGGCAAAGTTACGATAGAGCGTCGGACCAGTTTGAGGAGAGGCCTCCAGCTACAGCTGGTTCGTCGGCCTCCCACTTGATCTCGTCCGTGTAGCTCGAGGCATCTTGGAGGCTAGCGCGCTCTTCAACACAGGCGCTGACGAAGCGCGAGGGGTGACGCATGTAGTCGTAGTAGGCTCCAACCATAAAGGACCGGATTGCAATCGGCTTTTGAAGCCCATGCGTGCCATTAGGTTCTGTTACATCCGACATGTAGAAGTATTTACCACCACCGGGGAGGCACGTTGTTGTGTCGTAGAAACCCGCAAACTTGCCCTTAGGCAGATTCTCCCAGGCGATTGATGTAGCGGGGCTCCAGCGCGGACAGTCACTGATCTTCATGCAGATAAAACTGGAACGACTCGTGAATGTAGCGTAATATTCTTCCTGGAAATCTACTGTCAATGTCGGCATCGCGGTTGTGAAGGCGCTCGAAGATAGGAAAATGAGCAAAGTGAAGAGTGAGGTCGAAGTAGCAGGATCTTTTATCGAGCTGCATGCTATCCGGTTCCGTCGAAGCACCAATAGTCGATGGAATTCATCGACAGACTTCATCGAACGTGCTCGAGATCCGTGAAAGTTGATGAACAGTTTCTTTTTATACTCGATCTGTTGTAAATGCACAATACCTCTCATTCATCCATGCGGTGTCATTCGCTCCGTCGATGCCATCCAGAGATGCACTTGTAATAACGAAGGTCGACGATAGTAACTACTGGTTGTGGTTTCCAGCCACGACTGACTGGATACCGCGTATCAGAAGGAAGAATCCAAATGATATTAAAGCGAACTCGTTACTGTGATCGGGATTTCGAGCTAAACCTGATATTCTTTTTTTCTGAAATGAACGAGGGGGATTCCTTTTCATCGGTGACAACGTTAAGTTCCGGGAACCTAAGGAACGGAATACTGTATTCAAGGCTTCAAGATTTGCCTTCGATTTTTTTAATCAAATGGGAGTTTAGTTTAGTATTCATAGGCACCACCTTATTTCTGGCTTTGTGATAAACTGTACGTTGGGAGGCTCGTCGTTCATGAAACTAATTTACCTCGTCAACGAAGGGCCTTAACAGCGCGTTCTTTTTAATTAGAAATGCTACCATTGCGATTATTGGAAGGCGGCGACTTCGGTCTATTGGTCAAATCTTCCTCCCTAGTACGCATTTGTATAACCATCGATTTCGAAGTTGTACGTTTCAAACACCGACGATCCAGGTAAGCGTAACTATACTGTCAATCTTCATTTTTTACTAGCGTTGCAATGATTCCTCCTTGACGATTAAGCGGATTTGGGCTGGGTTAAGCAGTGGATATGGCTACGAGCTGTGACTTGTCACTACACATCCGCTGCACTGTAATAAAGGCAACATTCGAAAATCGTGCAGAATGATAAGTAGTTGGATAATCGAGGGATGCGTTGTCTAAACGCCGTTGAGTAGAATACGAGTGCAAAAATATAATTTAAATAACCGACGGTGAGTACGCTGTTATTGCGCACCTATTTAAAGGATATATTAGTTGTAACCGAGTCACGTGACACTATTGGTAAAATACCGCTTAATCTAAACTTTCACGGTCGAAGTTGTCAACGTGAATCGTAACGCAATGTAATTCGTCAATTCAGACATTCAAAGCCTATGTTCACCTGGAACGTTTACAATCCGAGGAATTACCTAATCTAAGTGGAAAAGTACTTAGATTAGCATCCACACGATGAGTTCAGTGTTGCGCAAATAATCATGGAATACGGATGGTGTACCACTGTACCATTGTCCCTTGGTAATGGACCATATTCCCTTAACGATAAAAACATGATCTGCAAGCTAACTCCAGTGCGGTACTAGTATTTACTACAGGTAGTACTACAGATGTAAGTGTCGCTCTCGCCTACTCGACTCGCCGTTGCGCCTCATGACTTGAGCCTCGGCAGCTCTGCGTCAGTGACGGCTATAGCGCCCTTCAGCGGACACTTATAGCGGTCTGTCTGCTTGTGCGCCCATGTCGCCCATCCTTCCGCGTACTGTGCACGTTCATCGCCGTCTTAGAGATCTTCGAGAGTTGTTCGTTCTTCCATGTCCATTAGCAGATCAATAGCTCTTTACTATGTTCCCAATTGCGCCAACTTCTCCAGCCATGCTCTTTCGACATTTGAGACACAGTATAAGTACAGGATCTGTCACCCTGCGCCAGACCAAGGATCGGCTAGCGGCAGTTGACCATCTCGCTCGATCACAATTCCATACTGTCGACCAGCGCACCTTCATTCAAACTCATTGCGTTATTATAGTAGTAGCCACCGCGCGTGTTCGTCAACGAGAGTCTCTCCGCGAAGAACCTGGTTGGCGAGGGCTCAAGTCAATGCCGCGAAGCTCATGGCAAAAGATTGAGACACAAGCAGCTTGAGGGGCTTGAAAGAAAGACTGGAAAAGGGCTGATTGCGGCAGGAAGAATTGGTATTAGCATTCAAGCTGTGGGGGTAGTTAGACTTGAGGTTTGTATAGACCATTGTAGTGGACCCTTGTGAGACAGTTCCCTCCATAACGGTAATGGGTAATGGTTATTGATGGTCCATCACCATCGTCATTTGCGCAGCACTGGATGAGTTTATGAACGAGCCAAGTACAATTACGAAACCCTTGGTTCGTAACTATAATATCACTTTAAGGTCTGACTCGGTCTCTCTCGTCTTTAACAAATGAATATCCACCATTTAGAGTAGCAATTCAATTTAAAGTGGATCTTTTCCGTAGTTTATTCAACATGCTGCACGCCATTACGGCTTCGGAGTAATGTGTCTGATAGACTTCGGAGTCACCACATACACTAGCAATGTCGATTTTTTGAGCGGGGACGGAGGTTCCCGGTTTGAAAATGAGTGGTCAGTACTGCTGACTCGGCAGCAATAAGTTGGGGCTATAAAGAATGCTGTCGGCTCGCCCAAACTTTGCCTTTAAGTAATACATCGGCTGGACACTATAATAGTAGTCGACTCGACGCCTTTCGATTGTCATTTCATAGCCACAGCACTTGCTCCCTTGCACTTGTAAAGATTTAGTAGGCCGCCACCAACTCGTTCGCGTCCCGTTCAGACCGGTGCCGAAGAGGATCTACTTTGCTGTGTGCTGATATTGACCTAGGAGATGCTTCCGCCGCAGTCGGCAGAACAAGAAACCAATACGAAGCCAGAGTTTGCGGACGCACAAGCACCTTCGCGCATTTCCGTTGTCGTGGCCTTCCTTTTTTCACAGCCCGGAGTTTGGTATTCATTGTGGTGGTGCTGAAGGTTCAGCGATTGCCGCCACACAGTAAACACTACGTGTACTTACTTTTATAAGTACATATTTTCTAAGAGCAGATGCATTCCAATCTAAGTGGAAAAGTACTTAGATTACAATCCCTCGGAGGGATTGTAAAGAGGAATTACCTAATCTAAGTGGAAAAGTACTTAGATTGGAATGCATCTGCTCGAAGGATTCCCTCCACTTGCCAATCCTTTTCATCGAACCCATGACGATTCGTCATTGACGAAAGCTTGGGCTTGATGGCGACGCCTACATCGAACCAACTTCTGCAGACAGAGTCGAGTGCTGACCACAGATTTTTAACGACACACAGCCCGTTGATGACGAATATAAGGAACACACAATCTATGTGATGCTTATGTCACATTACTGAGTTATCCCGCTGCATAAACTGGCACTAGCTATCATGTACTGTATCACGGAAGAGCGTCTGTCCAGTTCGATGACATATCACTTGATCCACCATCACTGCCCCAGGTCACAAAGACACTCGTCTCGTTCACCACGGCATTCTCATTTCCACTTGGACAGTTGTTCGCGTACGTGAACTTTTTTTCGTCTTTGTATTTGCCGAGCACCATGGATCGCAATACCTTGCTCTTCTTGAACGTGTAGTCTCCGACAGTGTAGCCTAGATCCGACACGAAATGATACTCGTCGTCCTCGTCTGGGTCGCAATTATCGCTCTCGTAGAAAACGGCATACTGCTGGGGAGCCAGATTGTTCCAATAGACAGTTTTTGTGCGGTGCCAGTAGGAACAGTCACTAATTTTCAAACACCGCCAAGGCTTCGGGTTCGTGTACGTGAGCACGGTCGCTTCAGCAAACTTCACACGCATATAGGGAATCGTCAGCGTGGGAGTCGACATTAGCCATTAAACTGCAAATCGGGAAATGAAGCAGTTCAGATATCACAATCCATAATTTTACTTACAGTTAGAACAGTTTCGTATGGATTTTTTTGTGGACTGTGATGTTAAGAAGACCTGCAATGGCGCTATCAACACAACCAGAGGGATCTTGATCTTAAAAAACCGAACATCTCTAGATACAATAAATATTTACTATCGATTTTTTTCCCCGAATTCACATACAACAACAAAAATAAATAATAAATTCCGGCCAGATATGCCTATTCGGCGAGTCACTCGGAGATGTTCCCACGTAGACGAATAGGACTGAAAAACATAACGATTTTACTAGTCTTTGCTGAGCGTATTAATATATATTGCATTTACGAAAACTGACTACGAACTGTTCCTCAGATGTCTGCCTTGTCTGCATGAGATACTGTCCCAACTCTTTCCATGTTATTACCACGAGAACGTTTTCCTCAGTAATTTTCGCTGCATCTGGGAATCCTAAATCCCCGATGGCATACTCGGGCTCAGGCAGTGACCGCATTCAATTATGACTTCGTCCAAAGATTTTTTTCTTTCTTTCTCAAGGATTGAGTTGATACAAGAGGAAGCCTTTTGTACTATGTAGCATGCTGTCTTGTTGAGTGCAGGCACAAGTTTTCAGGATACTGCATGAAACAGTCGAAACTATTTGGTAACGCGACAACAAGTATTCGCTAGCCAACTCTACGCAACTTAGCATTGAGGATTTTCAGGTCTGAGCACACCTTTCCAAGATTTCGTGTAGAGCAAGTCCAGGTATGCCTTGGCTGCAAAGGTTGACAATATCCTTTGTGGCCCCACTTAAAAGCGGGAAAGCGGCAACGGCGTAGCGAGAAGTAACGTGGGCACAAAACAAGGTTGTACAGTACGGGCTTAAGAAATGACAGGTTTTACATCATGAATCATAAATCAATAAACCCGTGATTCGCAGAACGTCACACAATGACGCTGTGAACCGACTACTAATTCCACGAGCTACGTACAGGAATACCATAATCCGGGAATACAATTCGTCTCGCATTTTAAATCTAGTCATCACCCACTCTTTTTTTGTTGATGCAGAGAAGACTAGATAGACTGCGCGAAAATGCTATTAATACTTGACAACCTATCGATGAGCAGGGACATCCGCACGCTCATGAGAACTCAATGTGGCATTAGATTTTGGTTTCAGTCGAGTGGATGTCAAATCACAATGGTGCCAAAGAATATAGCTTTTGATTTCAAGGCGACTATATTTCGCTGTGCCGGTAGACATTAAACGAGAAAAAAAGTAAAGAGACGCAATGGGAATATTGCAACTGAAGAAAAATTAAAAGAACTGTAACTACAACGACTGTACTGATCAGCACTTTTAGTTATCGCTTATTCTGGAAGAGGAGCAGCCCAGTTCGACGGCAGGTCCCAGTCAGTCGATGCATCGTCATCTCTCCACAGATCCGATGAGTTCGTAGCCATCCCCATGACTTCGTCGTTGGTAGCTCCGGTTTTATTTGCCTCTTCATTGTCGGTGTCGAGAAGACGGCAATAAGGGTCAGTGTAGATCATTCTTGGTCGACGCGTGTAGTTTTGGTTGAACCCAATCATCATCGACCGGATTGACATCGGAGTTCGGAACGCATAACTGCCCTCCGTCAGCGTTGGGCTTGAATAGTAAACACGTGATTTCTCCTTCCTCCGGCGTAGCATGTTGTCGACTCATGGAAGGCGGCGAAAGCGTTGTAGGGAAGACGTGCCCAATAGACTCCAGTTGCCGGTTTCCACCAATCGCAGCCGTAGATCTTCAAGCACTTCCAGGCGGTGGTGAATTCGACATGAAGACCATTCGCCGACGGAAAATTCACGCGTAGAGCCATGCTGCTTGCTGCAAAGGACGCGAAAGAGAAAGTGATAATATGAACCATGGCTCCATCGTGTGAAATAGCTACGTTTAGTTACAAAAAATATGCGCAATCGTGGGGCTGAGTGCGAGCGTGGAGTTTACAGATCTCTGACCGCCACAATCTACTACATGTATGTATCATGTATGTATCATCTACTACATGTATGTATCATGCATGTATTATGTATGTATCATACATGTAGTAGATTGTGGCGGTCAGAGATCTGTAAACAGATTTAGCCGAGATGCACAGCTTGCACGAAGCTCACCGAGATGCATTTTATTTCTATAGCCAACCAACAGCCTCACACCAATTTTTACTGACCATTTTTTTTTCTTAGTCAACGTTTCTAAGTTTAAAAAAAATGCTCCTGATCCCGTCAGCCTACTTCATGTATCGATGCTGATGCCACTGATTAAATCTTAACATTGTTTTGTCGCCGATTTTGTTGTTATTCCAAATGAGCGCATTGTCTTAGAGTTACAGTCCTAGAAAGGTATACTTCGAAATCGACAAATTACACTAACTGGAAAAGGGTTTCTCGAGTTCTGCAGTATTCTACAATGCAGTCCCCACAATGGCATCCCCACGATCAACAATCTCTATGAATTGTCGCCTCCAGCATGGATTCCCGAGTTCGCAGAGGTGCCAGGAAGGACATCACTCCAGTTTGATGAAAGCCCACCGGCGAATTCCTCGTCACCGACCCACTCGATCTCGTTGGTAGTGTAGGTCAGAGTCTCGTTTGCGTCCAATATCGCGCTGTCAAATCTATTTTCCAGGTGACAGTGGTGGGACACAGAAGTGGCTGCTATCTTCTCTTGCAGCAATGCATATTCGTTGCGTCCCAGCATCACCGATCGAATTCGCTTTGGCCCGTCCTCAAAGTAATGCATCCCGGTTTCGTGTTCCCGATTCGATCCAGTGTTGAACGTATAGTAACCGCGCTTGTAGGTGCAGTCCTTCGTCTCGTAAAATGCAGCGATTTTGTCCAGCGGAAGATGCCACCAACCAACGAAAACGGTTTGGGGCAAACGATTGCACGTGAACGAGCGGCAAACATAGTCGGAGGGATTTTTCCATTCGTCATGCTGCCCAAGTTGGAAGAAAACGTCTAGCTGAACGACGTTTTGTGGTATTGCCATTGCTTTGTAGCTTTGGCAGGACGTGTGAAGTGTGGAAATGACATTTTTTCCCCTTCATTCCCCCTCCAATTGCTGTCTTTACCGGGACAATGCATACAATTTCCAGACACGATCCGAGGTCAATGCAAAACTCGCTACAATGGATGATATGTATTCTTATCCTTCAATTATCTCCATGAGCTCTCGTTGCATTGTTACAACGATTAGTGGATTGCAGGACCGCTGCATTCTAAATTACGCAAAATAGCAAACCTTTCTTTTCGACAATTTTTCGTATTCGCTACCATTTTTAAGTAAAAACGAAAGGTTTGTTCAATACTAAGAGACAGGTTATTCTCACTAAGTGTAACGTAGGGGAAACGCTAAGAACCAGGGAAGGAAATTATCGACGTAAAGTGTCGTTTTATCATAGCGGACACGAAAGTCAAATAATGGTTAGAAGCGAAAGGGGCTAACCGTAAATGTAAAGCTGCGATGGGCATGTGCTGACCGGAACGTTCAGTTGTCGCTCATTCTGGGAGAGGAATAGTCCAGTTGGACGACAAGCCCCCTTCAGCCGAGGTATCACCATCACTCCACAGATCCGATGAGTTTGTAGCCAACTCCACGCCTTCGTCGTTGGTAGCTTCGGCATAAGTTCCATTCTCGTAATCGGTATCGAGAAGACGGCAGTAAGGGTCAGAGTAAATAACTCTAGGTCGACGCGTGTAGTTGCGGTTTGCCCCAATCATCATGGACCGGATTGGCATTGGTGCCACAAACCCATGACTGCCCTCGGTCATCCCTTGTTTTGTGTAGAAAACACGACCATCTTTCCCGGCGTAGCATGTCGTCGAATCATAAAAGGCGGCGAACGTCTCGGGAAGTAGAAGTGACCAATAGACTCCAGTCGCCGGTTTCCAGTAATCGCAGCCATAGATCTTGAAACACCTCCAGGTGTTAGTAAATTTGACGTGAAGACCATTTGTCGACGGGATATTCACGTTTAGGGCCATGCTGTCTGCTACAATGCACGTGAAATCGGAAATGACAATAAGAACCGTGCCTTCATCATGTGAAATATCTACCACAACGTAAAAGACATGCCACCACCAGATTGTGGCGGATAGTGAAATGGAACGTTCAAAATTTTAATGGCTAACTTTGTCGGATGACTCTGTTACTGGATGCGATAAATCAAAGGCCTTTGATTCTAGCTCCGGATATTCTACATGAATCCATGAATAACAGATAAACAGATAAAGCATTTTTTGGACAACAACAACTCCAGCATCCTGAAGATAAGTTAATTCGGTTTATAAGTGGCGAGCTAAAATAACTAAGCCGTTGCGTTGCCCAAAGGAATCTCTGGATATTTCAGGTATACTAAATTACGTGTATGAATTATACTTGAAATATTGCAACAAATTTTGTCAGAGCCAGTTTTTTTTTTAATTTGACAACAAAAAAGCGGCTTCGATACCGCAAGCACGACACGCACGACATGCTGAATGCCCATCGAAAAACCAAGCACAGCGTATCTTTCGTCACACTTGATTCAAATAACCGAGTAGCACTGGATATTGTGGTGAGAAAGTATACGGGGAGTCTAGAGTCTATACTATAGAGTAGATTGTAGTCCTCCAGCCGTCACAGATAATAATTGTAAATCATGAAACTATGTCCTTGAGGTAGCAACACGTTGATTTACTCAGAAACCCTTACTATTTAAAGCTTTACGTACTAAATCCTGGGCACATGCACCACTACACCGGTTTATCCATTCATAAAAATGTCGCCGTAAGCCTTCCACTCTTTCTCGCCACTTCCAGTCTCGAGGATCGTCCCATTTGGGTCAAACCAATTCGATGAAAGACCCTCGTCCTGGACAGAACCAGCAGTAGCCCACTCGGTCCTGTTACCCTCATCGCCAACACCCGTAACGGGAGTTTCGTTGCTGGAGGGTTGACGGAGCTGCACGCACTCCCGAGACACACTCCATGGGTAATTGCTCGACGTCGGTCGAGCGTACATTGACCGAATGGCCATTGGACTCTTGAACGTGTGCAAACCGTCACCCACCTCCTTTCCGGTGGAGACGTCACCGTCGTTAGCGTTGCAGTGGCTGCTTTGGAAAAAGTCGACAGTCCACTGGGCTGGGATATTCTGCCACAAAACTTCCTGGCCGCTTCCCAGCCGTCGCAATCGTCAAACGAGATGCAAGCAGTGCTGGAGGGGTTCTGGTACGAAAAAAGGTGCCGTTTTCAAGAAGGACACGCAGCTCGAAAGTGTTGGTATTCACCACGACGCCGATGCCAGCAAGATTGTTGTGTGACAGACGTGTGAAAATGAAATGTGAACGAAAAATGCGTGGGGTTACTAGAAGCTACAGAAGTCTTGTCTTCACGCATTTTTTCGCTCACATTTCACTGTTCTACAGTATTTTTACAGTAGAACTCAACGGCGTCGGAGGTACTTTGGTAACATCAGTGGTAGCAGGAAGAATCATCTACATGCACGACGCCGCAACAAAACGGAACAACGGTGAAGAGTTTTTCACGTCGTCGTAAAAGAGGAGTTTTTTTAGATGAACCCCTCCGATGCAATCTTCCAAGTGCTGGTCGAGTTTTTGAGTAAAGTGGCAAACTGGAAATAGCTCGCATCGTGCTAAAGATGCACGCATTGGTAGACAAATGCGGAAGAAGCTTTGCAGATACGATTTCGTTACCGCTTCCAAAGTGAGTGTGCTTTTTTTTTTCCTGCAAACCCGCTTTCACGATAGTTTTAAATTTCGGCCGGCGATGTTGCTGACCATTCCAGAATTATACCATCCAGTAACTGTAGTGCCGTGGGGCAACTAAACCATGCAAACTGGGTAAGGGTCATTTGACATAGTGACGAGTTGAGGGTGGTCGCCGACCATGTTGGGTGGTATCGGAGTACATTCAATCTTTAACATTACATGAATACAATCATCCAGTTTATCAAGCTCTACCGGTAGTTTATTAAGCGCGCTAAGCCCACTAGTACTAGTGCAGGCTATGACAAAAAAGAAATTGTCCCGAGCCATTTCAGGAGGAGAATAAACACAGTCGTCATTTCTCATTCATCGCTGAAGCAGCCAAGCACTTGAGGCTAACAAAGCAATGCCGATACTAGGTAACGTTTTGCAGCTGGACTTGTTCTTTCGAGATGGACGTCATGTCGAATGGATAAACCTCGGACTACGTCTGTCATTCGCTCTCGTGCCCAGTTTGCCTCTTACCGTTCTCGTTGGCTGGTGGCATGTTCCGCTGGATAAAGTCGCTGCGTTTATGAGACGACGGATTGCACCTACCGGCCACTTTCAACACTGGGTCGTCTAGAGCTCATGAAACTGGGCTGCACTACTTGGATGGCGGGCCGAAACGAATTCGCTCGATGATGTTGGGACGCAACGAGGCTGCTTTGCTGCAGGAGGCGATGAAAGCTAAATCTACCTCTCGCAGTTGTCACTTGAAGACGAGGTATGAGAGTGCGACAAACGAGACTCTGACCAACATGACTACTGGTAACGAGATCGAATGGGACGGTGACGCTGGTGGACCTTCTGCAAATTGGACTGACGTTCTTCCTGATATGTCTACCCCATTCGAGTAATTTTTCTTGAGAAAACTGAACTCAAGTGCAGGAATCTAAAAAAAAGTCCTCCCAGCACTTCCACATTGCGTCAATCGTCCATCATGACATTTTCATTTTCAGTGAATCAAAATTATTACGGGTTTTCTTTTTTGTTCAATGAGATTCCGTGTCCTCTAATTCATCGAGTAGTTCGGTTACGGAAACGTGTGCCAAAACCGGCTACAAACCGCAACGTAATGAGCTACTTGCTCGCGTGGTCTCGAAATCCTCACTCCGTTCTTCCTTTTCAAGTGTACCGGTAGTGCTTTATTCAGGAGCAACCAGGACTTCAAGGACAGTTACAAGTACGCGCTGACATGAAGGACGCTTCTTCTCGTTCATTTATGAAGATAAAGCGCAACAAAGAAATATTTATCTGGCCGTCATGAATTCGCAAAGTTATCAACCAGAAATGGCTACATTTCGACTTGTGTCGAGATAACCTTGAAGTAGTAACGCTGAAGTAACCAAGTTAGTACGAAGAGGCATTGCTGTCAATCATAGGAATCTTGAAAATGCAAGTGGCGTTCAAAACAGTTTTGATGACTTGAGAGTAGAAAGTGCCCAAGCTGCAATTAATTCTCCCACCAGCGTCGAAGATACGCCAAATATGACCATGTAATTTATGGATCCGAGCACCAACTCATTTACTGATAAATTTTCTTGATTTAAGGTGAGGTGTATTTTATTACTTGCCTGTCTGTTTGCATGAGCTCTAATAACGTTCCTGGCCGACCCATAGCTATCACTCAGACCTGCTAGGATCTCTTGGTGCTGTGGGTTGCAAGTAGTTTTACTGTACCGAATTTTAAGCAATAAAAATACTCAGAGCCGCTGTGCATGTTTTCCGTTGTCGACTGCTGCAATTTGATCGGCTCGCTATTTGCCTTGACAGAAACTATTATTTCTACGTTGGACAGGGCACAGACAGGTAGGGGAAGTAACCATGTTACGCTTACGGAAGTGGGTCTACCACGCTGCCGCCCATGTTGGGTTGAGCCCCTCCAGTGGGTAGGGTGGTAGAGCCACGACTGCCGCCGTGTGGTGGCCGGCCTCCCGTCCCGCTGATTATCTGCGCCGCAATGTCAGCGACTGAATCTTGGCCGAGTCGGCTGTATATCTTATATGATGCCCATCGATCGCGAAATTGGATCTTGAGGGCGTCCACTCCGGCTCGGTACATGTTGGTCGCGTCGCCTGACCTGGGGGAGTGCGCGTTGTAAGACGACGGATCTTCGACGACGGCTTCAGCCGCGCTCTCGGTGGTCAGAGCCATCCGGGCGGCCGTCACGCAGTTGAATTTCCGTCGTTACCAACGAATTCTGCCGCGGGATGGACACCAGTAAGTGCCCTCTTGCTTGGCGTAAAAGAAGGGCGCTGAAGACTGGGCATATGACTGAATGCCCGGACCCTGATAGCATTCTTGTGGTGGGCGTCCCGCCTTGGCTCGTCTTCGATCCGCGCAGGCGTATGTACGCGGACGTTGCTGCGGGCGGGTCCGCCGTGGGCACACCGGTCGCGTCGATCGTTGTCATGTCGGCTGCGTTGAGGGCGAACCAGCAGAACGACGTGTTTGTCGTGGCTACGATCTCGGGCCGACGGCGCAGAAAGAAGAAGGCCAGAATCAGATTCCCCCACAGATATTGGTCGGTATGGTCTTGAATATCGAGCGTCTCCACGCACCGCTCTAGGATTGAGACGATCACGGACGTTTTCCGGGTCGTGGCGGGCCACGCCTTACAAGAGCATGCGGACCTGTGGATGGACCATGGGAAACTCGAAGCCGACGGCAACGAGGAAGTGGCGGACACTACACAGGGTGGTTTTTATCGTTTGAGCTGTGCACGGGACCTTGGGACCCAAAGCCGGACCGGGAACCGTCGATGATAAATTGCAGAGATCGTGCGTATCTGTTCGCTTAGTGGGATGTCAAGATGCAACCGTCACCTGCGAGCGAGCGCCCATCGCTTCCAGTATTCGAAAGACCGGGCGTACAACTTGAATGAGGAGTCGGCAACGGAATGCTCTCGGAGATGTCGCGCCACAATTAGTCGAGGATGAAAATGTTCGCTGATGGTGGAGTCTGCCCCAATCGCGCGTGAGGCTGTCGAACAGGACGGCATACTTCGGGGCCTCCCAACGACGGATGCCGGCGTCCGCTGCCGCATTTGCGGAGCCCGGGATGTGTGAAGCCGAGCAGGGAGTGTCTGTTCTCCACTGAGGAAAACGCCTTCGGATTGACGGCAGAATGCGCGCCCATCTCCCGAGGAGAGTGATCAAGATTACCTCGAGACTGTGCACATGTCAGTGGCCCCGGATCAGCCCCCACCTCCGGCTCCCGTGAAAACGCGCGTGTCAGTGGCTCCGGCTCCGCCCCGCCTCCGGTGTCAAATGCGATGGTAGCACCGGTTCCTACGATGCCTACAGCTTCATATAGCAGCTTTCTGGAAACGGCAACAGACGGTCAAGAATTAAAAGAAAATCTCTCATGAAGCAAACATGCATTGATTTCATTCACAAATTAGCAGCAATATCCTCGTCAATGACAGAACGCAAGCAGCAAGTTCGAACTTTTCTCAACACCCCTATAGTGTAAAGCACACCCTCTGCCCCGCTTGTGGATCCGCATCCCGTTTATGATCAACCCGGCAACTATCTATTTCAGCTGTCACCGGTGACAAATCAGGATAACGACCACCACCTGTGTCCCAACTGTACATACGCCTACTTTGGCGCCCCCATTTCGGTCGTCAGACGATTTCATGATCACTACATTGAAAAGTCCGGTCTTAGGTGGTGGTTCGATTGGAGGTCGTGAACGCCAACTACCGGGAGAGCTCGTCGACGGCAAGAACTACTCCTCGGATCAATCAATGTTGGTGTTGCGCCATCCCATAATTGGTGCGTTTCCTGATAACGATCTGCTTCGATACCTGGAAAATACACTGCGTAACTAGTTACGGGCTATGAGCATGCGCTATCATGCACGTGGCATGACGGCATATCCGAGGAAACGAAATCACCAGAGTGGGTTGTATGAGTACATCCCATTCGAGATCGGTTCACGCGCTGTGTACAATGCCTTCGATTGGGGTAAAGATGGTGCGAATCGCGGATGACAACGCGCAGCACGATTGGTTGCGCACGCGGTCAGACAGAGGCAAGGTCGCATTCGCAACGAGATGAGGGACTGTACACATCGATAGCGTTTTGCAAAGGAGCATCAACGCAGCTCCCACTGTGCTGCAGCGCGGACGCCGCAGCGTCGTTTGGATAATACCGTGTATCGCGGAAGACATTTTTGCTAGAGAAGGAACGGCTTCGGGATAAACACGATCACCGGGCCCGGCGCCTTTAACGCCGACACAGCAGAGAAAGGGAGAGATTTCAAGCGTATCTACAGGAAACAGTTCCTCGCGCTAACGTCAAGAGTATTTATATTAACGGGATCAAAGCGGCATTGGTGATTCCTGCTGCATCACTTCCAACATTACAACGTCAAAGTGCGATCCGCCTCCGATTAGAAGAAGATAACACGTTCTTTATGTTAAATAAAATGTTGCGTTATCCTTTATTTTGCGCATTTCTATTGTTTTAGCTTAGCAGTGTCGCGAATTGTGAAAATCTGCTTCACACTAGTTTCAACCTTCCTCAAGTTGTGCCGGAACCTGCACGCGATCGGTGCACGCGCAGAACCTGTTAAAAATGTGTGTATCCTATGAGTTTCCTAAGTACAACGTCTTCGTGCAAAGTCCCAGGTAACTCCACGATGAGGATCTTGTTGTCGCACCACACCATCAATCGCGACGCAACGGTTGCTCTTCGGAATCGACGTAGCGTGTCCTTTCGTCTTAGGACGCAGTACACAGCTCGAACGGGACGCCCTCACTGCCGTCAGGAGGATTCGGAGCATTCTCGACTTGTCTCCTGTCGAGAGGACGAACGGCGTCGTTGATTCGAGGAACTGCCATATTTCTTCTCGCAGAAAAGATCCCAGTGCCAGATTCACTGCCAGCATTTGTGTGCCGGGTCTCAGAGAGACGTTGAGAAGAAAAATTGCAGCTTCAAGGTCAAAGGAAAAATGGTCTAGAGTATACTTCGAAGTAAATGTAATACCCACAATATACTTCGAAGTACATGTAATACCCGCACTAAGAAGCTTGTTCTGCCTTTAACTTTGTAATCCCTTACTGTTATTGATACACTATTATTATTTACTACAGTAGTACTCTCCTCATATCTGGGCTAATCATGTGAGTTTTTCATAGAAAATTTGGTCACAAAAAAGCGTTTTTCACGCAAAATCAGCCACCCAATTTGAATGATCTTGTTGGTATTTCCATCTTGACCTGAGATCGTCACGATACTCGAAAGCTGGTGGTCTGTCGCCACGAAGGACAGAAAGTAGACAAGCGCATCTGCGATCGAAGCAATCGATATCTTCATACTGCAGCAATCTGGGGTACGGAGACGAAACTGGCGCGGTGGAAGCAGACTTGAGTACTTGAAGGGCGAACGAACAATGAAGGAGTGTGGGACAATACCATCAAAGATAGAGTGTATCAGTGTCTTATAAAAGTGTACCACCACCAACTGAATAGAAAGGACCACCCACACAAAAAAGCAGACCTTCGTTTAAACAAAAAGTGTAGGAACACCAATGAAAACTGCACTATCACCAAAATAGATCATTCGCCTTCAACATGTTGCAGTTTTGCTTTTATAATTGGCAACATTGACCACCTACGCGTAGAAAGCAGATCAAACAAACATTTACTACCGTGGCAGCTAGACACGATGAGTGAACAGGTAGGCAGTGATTTCGATGGACATTAACTGCTCGAGGAAGGCAATTCTGATGGTGAGACAGCACTGAGGTGGGACGGCGCCCTCCGTGGAGACGAACTTGACACTCCACAGAGGCTGGTGCTTTGGCTGTGTTCCGTACAAGTCTACCGTCACACTCTGTCGACAAAAGTAATCAAGTTGGCTGTACAATGAACCATCTATTTAATAATGATTATGCCCTACATCGTTGTGGTCACTCAATGCGTTTCCAACTAGTCCCACGTCGCTCAAAACGCTGTAAAGCCCAGCAAGAGGAACTTGACAATGATGAACCTGAACCACCCCTTTCCCGTCCTTACCAATATAAGCTCAAGTTGTGCCTGTCGTCAAATTTGTGAGAGGTCTTTCAGTAGAGCGAACACATCATGAACATAAACGATCCTCCAGCTCCCGTTGAGCGCAAGCTAACTCATGAAATGAAGAGCTTTACTATGGAAAGCCATAGTGTCGGAGAGAAAATACAGCAGCTAGGTTGTACAAATTGATTTGCACGCTTGTAGACAACAACACATGTCTGATCCTGTCCTAAGAACACGCAAGTTTCTGACTTTGTGAAGAAACAACAATTCTTCACATCGACAGTACCAGCAATATGGCAATCAATGGGTATGTCGTGTTTGCATTTGGATATCCAGATCGCGGTGGGCACTACTACCCGATGGTGTACTTTTGCACATCGCAAAGCGCGCGATAGATATCGCATGGTGTATTCGCTACGTAAAGTGAGTATGTATCGATGTGTATGGAGTCGATTTTGCTCCAAAGTTTGTGATGATGGGCGCAGACAAAGCGCAGTTCATCGCGTGTGTCGCGGAAATGCCGCGCGCTGCAGTTTTAATTTGCTGGTTCCATGTAACTAAAAATGTTTGGAAGCACTCGCGAGAAAAAAAGTACTGGACGGTTATACTAGGAGTGTATTTGCTGATCTGTACAACATGCATTGCGCAAACCAAGAAGAATACGATGCTGTAAAAAAGCGTGTAGCTACAAAGTGGAGAAACTATCAACCTGGGTCCCCGGCTCGTAAACTTAGCGTACGAAAGTGGGGGTACCAAAATGACCAAGACGAAATTGGGTGTCTACATTGGATTGGAAATTGCAATGCGTTTGTGCCAATTGAATGAAATTTCAGATTATTGGAGTAAAAAACGCTTTTTTGGCCAATCTGAGTTTCCGAGGGTGATGGGACAAAATCGTTTTACCGATATTCGTAGTAAAGTTACGATTTGCGCTCCATCCAGTGTGACACCAGAAGAAAAAGACCGTGACCCTCTTTGGCATTCTCGGATTCTACTTAGGCATTTGCAAGCTCAACTTGCAGCGATGGCAGTACCACTTGGTACCTCTGCGCTAGATGAAACATCGGTCCGTACCACTGCTCGCACCAGAGCAAAGTCATTTATGCCATCAAAAACCGACAAATACGCTTTAGGTTTCTACGCGGTTGCGAGCTGGTGTCCATTGTATATTCACACTTTATTGGATAATAGCTCGGGTTTAATTTTGCGACTCTCGCCCGCACAACCCTACATGCAAACATTCCGTGAATTGCGAACCGCTGTATGCAACTTCGAGAAAGCCTGGTATTGACCCCTCTAGCCCCGTATTCTGTATTCTACAGAGTAAGACTTTTCAGAGGACAATATCTCCAGCAAACTTGGAAACAGCCCTATTTTTCGCATATAGGACTTTGTATTAGGTGGGATCAGTTGAACATTCCTTTTAGATCGGCGAAGGGTAGAAAGACGGGGATTATTCAGTGGAAATAGAAAGACGAGTATAAATCTCAAACAGGTTTGAGTATTCGAATTTAAAACCATAGATGACACGTGTCATCCACAAACATCCAACCTTATTCACAAAAAACGGCCTCCTGAACGAACGGGCTCAAAGCTTGGACCAGAAATTGAGGGCTCGCAAGTATTCGAGGGTGGCATCGGTCTTTTACTACGCTAAGGCGAGTGTCCAGGAGGGGGGGGGGGGCTGTTGAATCAAGAATCAAGGCGAGAATGCAGTTTGTAAGAGGTGGGTAGAATGCATCTGAGGCTTGTACTGTGTGTGTTACTTGCTGCATTATCTAACGCGGTACCAGATATGGAAACCTGACATAGCTGCTGACCAAAACTGCCCGGTGTCGCTCGAACAAGCGCAGCATGGTGCGTTTGTCAGATATGCATTTCTTGTGGGGTGAGGTGCTGGGGGCAGCTAATATTGATGGTGAGGGCACCCTGGCGGGTGTATCGGCTGGTATGGCGCGCATCAATAATTACAAGCCATGGCGTTGCGAAGATATGAGGACGGCCCAGGAAAAGGTATATCGGAGCCCTCAATGATGCGGCGAGGCGGCGCCATAGCATTTTGCGCAGAATTGCCTCAACGAACACAACGCGCTACGATACGGAGTAAGCCATTGTAATGCAGTCTAATTCTGTATTTTCGTGATTTAGCTTGAGTCAAATACATTGCGCATTGGTCGCGTCTAATAAGTGATTGGGACTTGCAACTACATTTACTTGAGTGCTTTAGCGCGCAATGAGATACGAATTGGGCGGGCGCATGCAACGCTTCTGTCGCCTTGCCTCCTAGAGAGCAGCAAGACACTAGCATGCTAATATATCTGGCCCAAAACTAGTCAAGGGTGCAACCGAGTTATTCTTTGTCTCATAGCGCCCATCGAGCTAAGGAATAATTTGCCCAGTTCCTCCTCACTAATCCGTTAGTTAGGAACTGGGCAAATTTTTCCTCTACACGCAGTCGAGGAGAGAATGTTTGGCGCCAAGATGGTTGGCGCTAACAGCTTCAGTAGCTTTAATAAGCATGCAGGGTATTGATGCAATCGAGGTTTTGGCTTCTCTTTACCAGCCCAAGAGCCAATAGACGATCGCAATAGCTGCAGATGTTGGATGCCTTGAGGATTCTATGTTCTTTTGTGCTCCGGCTTTGTTCAAAATGTGTCCAGTTCTTGGCCTCTCAGCGCGAAAGGGCTTACAGCGGCATATTTTTCGCAGGTTTTGAAGTATACTTTAATCAAGATGTTTGCTTATTCTGTAGAATACAGAATAAATCCTGGGGCTAGAAGGGTTAAACTACATTGCTGATGCGTGGAGACGATGCCCGAGCGTGCAATACATTCTCTGTATTCACATCAGCCCGGAACTCGACGTCTGCGAGCACCGCTTGGACTCAATCGAGAATGGGCACTTTGTAAATGCTGGCAGGCAACCGACGGACATTGACAACAATACCGTCTTGGAGTTCGACGCTTGGCGCTTGCTGGGGCTCCCACCTGGTGATAACCTCCCGGGTGGTGTTAACGATCCCGTTCAGCTCAACATCTTCGACGTTGTGGAGCCGATCCTGGAACTCGAGGAAGAATACATTGAAATAAGGCGGGCGAGGCGACGAGCTGTTGCTAACGCAAGGGCGTTAGCTGCCCAAGCTCTAGTTGCGCCTGCTGTTCAAGTTGTTGCTCCTGCTGCTCCTGTGCCTCCTGCTCAAGTTGCTGCTGTAGTTGGTCTAGCTGCTACTGCAGCTCCTGCTGCCCCTGCTCAAGTTGCAGCAGCTGCTGCTGCTGGTGTCATCGCGACTGTTAATCCTGCTGCTGCTGTCATCGCGATTGCTAATCCTGCTGCTGCTCCTGCTGCTGTTGCTGCTGTCGCGGCACCTCCTCCTGCTGCAAACAGACCACCGGGATCACCTCCACGCCGTCGCCAGCGTCGCCAGTGAGTTGGTGGAGTATGGTGGCACTTTCACAGCCGAACACGTTATTTGCTTTCTCCTTGTTTTTATTTGCCTTCCCTCATTTTTCGGTATTCTCAGAGTAGGGTGGTGCCTATGAATTCTAAACTAAGCATTCCCATTCCGACCAAAAAAAATCGAAGGCAAATCTGGAAGCCTGTTATGAGACGGCGGCAAACATCGGGATACTAATCAACCTAGGTACGAATCGCGATTTAGGTGGCTCGTTAGAAAGAAGGCTATCTTGGCTTTCATTTGAGGTCATATACGCTTCCAGAAACCTAGAACTGCCACCACAACAGCATCCTGAAAAAGTTGTCTCGACCTTCACGTCAAAACCGGATTTGTTTTGGATGGATTAGGGGTAAAATTGCGCTGCGGAGCCAATGGTGGTGTCCGTTTTGCAAAATTCGAATCATAACATTGTTAAAATACAGTTTTGTGATCAATTTCACAATAGTGACATTTGGTCATCAGTATCAATTTGATTTACACACGAGATAAGTATCAAATTAATCTTCTGCATGGGGATAGCTATCTTCAGCACTACGCTGCTGATTTCTTGTGTTATGTCCGTTGCTTCTTTGCCCCTGAAGCACCTTCTTCATCGTCGCCGTCTCGGCCTTGATTGTCGGTGTTCTGCTTCGCAGCACTAGCCATTGCAGCTCTGTGTTCTTTGCGTGACTGCTTTGCTGACTTAGCATTAAATCCTTGCTCCTCTGTTGGCGCATCGTACATCGGGTCCGCTTGGAATTCAATCGGCACGTATTTACGAACGGTATGATGCATCGTGTATACCTTCTCGGGGTTGATGGGAGGCAGCGGCAGCGCTTTCAAATAGTGCGTGAACATTCTGTCAACCTTCGCTGCACTCGTGAACACTCCATCGATCTTTCTGCGCAAGTCTTGCTATTTAATGTCACTATCGGGGCCCTTACGACACTGAACAACAGCCGGCTTGGAGCTATCCATAGTAAAGATTTGGTACTGCTGCACACCAACTAGCGTTTTGTACAGCTCTGCCACCACGACGTAAAAGCCTTGAAAAAAACATCACCGCGAGAGATGTGGACTGTCGTATTTAACGCTGCAGAATCTTTAACTGCACTCACAATGTGTTCCATAGTCCAAAGGTCCTGCCGCCAGATGTGCTTGCGAATGTGCCCAAATCCACGGTCAAATGAATTCTTTGTGTGTCCTTTTAAAAAGAACTTGTAGTCAATCCGCTCAAAAACACCTACATAGACTTGGGCGAGCAGAAACTTGATGACAGGATTGTTCTTGTTTTGCCCGGAACAATTGTCAGCGTAGACAATCAACTTCTTTTTTCCGGACGGTACCAGTACCGTACGAATAAAATGGTAGATCCCAGGTAAAGGTAGCAGGAAGCATAGTGTAGTCTTCACGAGTATAGTACTTGGTCACCTTGCCATCTTTGGTCTTCTGAAGGCGGACTCGAGCTGGAACAACCTCTCCAACTTCTTCTGCAAACTCTTTAAACCATTTCACTAACCACACAACGTCGACCTTGGCAGCATGCTTGTTCATGGTGTTGCCGTGAGCGTTTGCAGAGATGTTACCATCTTGAACGCGGGCCTTGTACCGTTGAACATTGAGTGGTGTCACGTCCAGACACCGCGCAAACGACGGACGGCACACTTGCCCCACGAACGGCAAGTAATAGTGAAATTTTTTGACGGACACCACGTCCACGACGCCGTTCAACAGTGTCTGTCTGTATCAGCAGCGCTAGCATGGTATGGATACAAGTGATTCATTCAAATCGCTCCATTTGTGGCAGCGAGCACACCAGGTATTCAATCTCACGCGCTTTACCTTCCAAGCACCGACGCTCGCAAGAGTCTGCGTCAATCAACCCAGACACCTTCTGCTGAAGGTCAACCACAATCAAATTGATACTTAAATCCACGTCGACGTTGACGTCGCTCTCTGCGCTCTCGTTCGTCACCTCCTTTTCGTCCGATGCGGACTCTTCCTCACTCCAGTCTTCGTCGTCGCTGTCGTCCTCCTCCGCGTTCTCTCCTCGTTGCTTTCGCCACCACTGCCCTCGTTTGCAGCTTCGTCGTAGTTACGGCCAACCGCCGGATTTCCACAGTTGCTAGCGTGAGGCGAGTTGTCGTCTTGGGCGAGCTGCAGGTCGTCAGGAGGCGACGAAGCCGTCGCTATCTTACTTGGCGACAGTGGCGTCGGCGTCAGGCAGGAAACAAGAGGAGCGTCTGCAGCTGAGTGCTGCTTGGGACTCGGTGGAGTTGGTGACACCTGGCATGATGCGGGAGATTGGTATCTTCTTGTGTGAGGGTCTTCTCTCGGTGGCGTCGCGCTTTAGTGACTGTTAGATTTTCAAACACAAAAGTCGCCGTTGCCCAAAACTTCGTTTAAGTTCGAAAAATGATTGTCCAACTTTAGACGCGATTATCTCGATAACTCTAAATGGTTGATTAGTATCCGTATGTTTGCCGCCGTTTCATATGTAGTATTCCGTTCCTTCATTAGTAGTACGATAGTAAGTACGAAATCTTGTCCAGGAGCTAAACTCGGGGAGAATTATAAAAGCTATGGACAGCCCCGAACGGATTAATTCCACATAAGCATAACCTCGGGTGACATTCCTACGACATTCAGGTGCTCGGCACAGTATATCATTAAAGTATTAATACACCACTACCGTGCATCAGTAGAGTGCATCAGTACAATATAGTGCATCAGTACAGTAAGTCGGTACAGTGAGCATTTTTTTTTGGAGTTTCATTTTCCGTAACATAATAACCCGGGTATTTTTTTTATATCCGAAATAAACCATAAATTCATGAAGAGTAATGCACAAATACAGTGAGACAGTACGATGATAGCTATGGACATCTATGCTTGTGTTAGATTAATAAGCTTTACAAATGTTACCTGTGTCGTCGCCCTCACGCTTAAGTACGCCTATTTTACTATGGAAGAACAATTCGCGAAAACTAATAACTTACCTGTCTGAATGGCGGGTAAATGCGGGCGATGGGTTTTCTCAGGTACGTAGGTGTCGTTGTCGCTCACACGAGTGTAGGCGAGATCACTTCAGCTGACGGTAGGTGGTACGCGCCGTTCGAGTAGGGCACATGGCACTCAGATTTTTCGATGAAGTTCTTTCTAATTATCCCAATCGGGAGATGATTTTCAACGTTACAACTTTGGGACCATTTTTCATGCCCAACTTGCTTATCAGACAAACAGACGTCACCACGCTAAAGAGCGTAACAAGCTGCGCATTTTTGGTGTGCCGCATGGCTTATATAACCCAGTAGAAAGCTATGAAACGCGTATGGGCATAGACTTCTGCTACTGTCAGAATAATGGGCGCACATTTTTTTTATTTCAATAGCTCACCGATTAAAAAAAACGACTTTTTAAGGAAATTAGTTTGGAATTAGGGGTGCGCACATATAAAATTTATATGTGGGAACATGTACTTGGATGCGGTTACTGAGGTAAAACGAAAGGGGGTCGTTTACACGCGAGCCCCAGTCATTAGACATTGTCTTCTTGCCTTCAAGATATTGAATCGTAGGCAAAGTTTCAACTTGCATCACTGGGTCGTTACATGTACCCGAAGAAAGGGGAGACAAGGACAGTTATACATGTAGCCCGAGCGAGAAAATATTTTGAAAAACGAGTTCTGAATTCCGTACAGCATTGTCTAAAGAGTGATATTGTAGGCATGGCGTGACATTACCCCTCCGTTCGTACCGCCCATAGCAAAGCCGCGCCGTCTTGGTTGTCGCCCTCTCGATTGTCATTCCCAGAAGGATCTAAGCAAATGTGACCTTGCCTAGAAATCGCTGACAAACCGTCGACGTCTCTCGAGCCTAGTGCCTCCGCCCCGAGACGAGAGTCACGCGTGAGCTGACACGCAATCTCGGCCCAATATTCGATGCATTTGCATGTGTTATTAATAAGTAGACATGGGCCAGCGGAGTGTTAGAGGTGCATATACCCTTCACGTAGAATGCCTCAGAACACCCCTGTGAGCACGTTAGACACTTAGAGCACTGCCACCGGTAGAGTAAAATAATAGTGAAAATCACCTCGATTGGCGCATGACAATCTAGAAGCATAAATTTGCTTCAGCCAGATTTCGCACCGGCTCGAGTCAAATCTAGGTGAAACGAGATGGACACTGCAACAGTGATCACAGCGAGCCTAGCCAAGGTTTTTTCTAGGTTATCTAGGAAACTACAGCTTTGTCGATGAATTGAAGAAGTGGGGAAGATTGGCGACGATGATTGAGCAGATATGCGTGTCCTAGTAGGTGTGGCAGCTCAAGGATTGCTTGCTTGTACATGTACCATGGGTGGGACGAGCCGAGCCCAACATCCTATTTTGTGGGCTCTATTTTATTTTCGGGAACCCGCTTGATGGCTCTCACGAAGTTAAATTGATTTCGAGAGCCAAAAACAAAAAAACGGGGCTCCCCGCAAGCTCACGCAAACAATGGAGTGGTGCTCCTGCTATTATAGTAGCATGATTAAATTCGCAGTCGCCGTATGGCTGCCATCAATAGTTATACGACTAAGAACGGCGACGTACTGCTGCCACCATCACAACGGCGTGTCGGTAGCGCAGACAACATGCATGCGATTGCAGCGAAGTCGTTTAGCTTGTAAAGTTGGTTTGTTATTCTTGAGCGGAGAGACGCACGCCAAAATGGTCGTTATCTACCGCATAGCGACTAGGGAAAGTCGATGATCTACATAACGTTAAAGGTGTCCATTGTAAAACATGAATCGGAGAACAGAGCGACAACTTATTAGGCTAACTTCACTGTCAGCTGGCAAATCAATAAGCGTTATTTGGGGACCGGATCGGGCTCCTACTCTTAAAACAGAGCCGAACTATTAGAGGAGCCGGGCTCTCGAAGATTTCGGGCTCCTTAGCAAATCGAGAACCCGGGCTCTGGCTCGGCTCGTCCCGCCCATGACATGTACCATGCGTTCAAACTGATACTACTATGCAAACCTCTGATTGGTTACCTTTTAGCATTGTCATACACCGCGAGGGGATCCAGTCGACATATTTGACCCCAGGACGGTCCTGAGGACCCCCCAATTATCACCCGTAGGAAAATATACTCCATGTTTTCTCAGACCGGTGCCAGGGCAAAGTTGTATTTTGAGGGGAAATATAGCTTTTTGTCAAACTTTGCCCCAACCGGTGGCAGTGCTCTTATAAGGGCAATTATAATTGATACGCAAAACTGCTGTTTTTCCGATTTACCGCTCAGCGAGCTGTCAGTTTCGTCATTGCAATACTTGTCTAGCTTAACGGAGACGCCCGAGGGGCCTTTCCGTCTGCTGCATCGGTTTATATGTCAACAGAAAGCTCGATAATGGTGCAATTATCGCAAAAAGTAAGTGCGATTTAGCAATGCAGATACTGTAGCTGTGAAGTAGGCGCAGGAGATGCGTCAGGAAATCCCAACCTTCACAACGTTAATAGGTTTTGTCTACCTAAAGGGTAGGGAATTTGAAAACGAAAAAATGCAATAAACTTCTTCGGGCGAAGCACGACTTGTTTACAACATGTTTTTGTTGCCGTCGTTGTATGCTTGAATTCGGAAAAATACGATAGCTAGTACTTATTCTACAGTATCTAGAGATGTTCGGGTTAAAGATCAAGAAAACTGTTCTCTTATTATCGCATTGTTTGTCTGATTTGTTGATAGCGTCATTGCAGGTCTTCTTAACATTGCAGCCCCCCAAAAACAGTGATATCAGAACTGCTTCTTCATTTTCCAATTTGCACTAATGTCGACTCCCACGTTGACAATTCCCTATATGCGTGTGAAGTTTGCCGAAGCGACCGTGCTCACGTACACAAATCCGAAGCCTTGGCGGTGTTTGAAGATTAGTGACTGTTCCTACTGGCACCGCACGAAAACTGTCTACTGGAACAATCTCGCTTCGAAGCACTATGCCGTTTCTTACGAGAGCGATAATTGCGACCCAGACGAAGACGACGAATTTTATTTCGTGTCGGATCTAGGATACACTGCCGGAGACTACACGTTCAAGAAGAGCAAGGTATCGCGATCCATGGTGCTCGGCAGATACAACGACGAAAAGCAGTTCACGTACTCGAACAACTGTCCAAGTGTAAAGGAGAATGCCGTGGTGAGCGAGACGAGCGTCTTCGTAACCTGGGACAGTGATGATGGATCAAGTGATCTGTCGTCGAATTGGACAGACGCTCTACCGTGATAGCTAGTGACAGTTTGTGCTGTGGGATAACTCAGTTAGAAATACGGTGTATCGTTAGCATCACCTAGATTGTGTGCCTTTAGTTCGTCGTCACCAACGGGGCGTGAGTCGTATGAAAATCTGTGGTCGGCACTTGCCTCTCTCTACAGAAGTGGGTTCGATGGAGGCATCGCTATCACGCTTGCGGAGGCCCATGGTTTCGGTGAGAAGGCTTGACAAAGTGGAGGGATTGTAAACGTTCCAGGTGGAAATAGGTCTTGAATGTCTTGCGTGCCCGAATTGACAAATTACATTGCGTTACGATTCACGTTGACAGCTTCGAACGTGGAATGATAAATTAAGCCGTATTTTACCATTAGTGTCACGTGACTTGGATACAACTAGTATATCCTCTAAAATAGCTACGCAATAACGGCGTACTCTCCGTCGATTATTTAAATTATCTTTTTGCATTTGTATTCTACTCCACGGCGTCTCGATTATCCAGCAACTCAACTATCTGCATGGTTATCGAATTTTGCGCTTATTACAGTGCAGCGGATGTATCGTGGAAAGTCACAGCTCGTAGCCATATCCACTGCTTAACCCAGCCCAAATCCGCTTAATCGTCAAGGACGAATCACTGTAACGTTAGTAGAAAAATGAAGATTGACGGTATTGTTGCGTTTAGCCTGAATCGTTGGTGTTCGAAACGTACAACGTCGAAATCGATGGTTATAAGCAGTAAGGGATTTGCTTTCGGTAAATCATGCTGTGGTCTCATACAAATGTGTACTTGTAGGGAGATTTGATCAGTAGACCGAAGTCGCCGCCTTCCATAATCGCACTGGTAGCATTTTAATTTTAAGTAAAAAAAGAACCCTTTAAGGCCCTTCGTCGACAGGTCAATTAGTTTCATGAACAACGAGATTAATCTTTGTTGGACTGCTAAGCGCTTCTACGAAGCACTACAGTAGTAATACTTAGAACATTACGCCGGCAGTTTTTCCCTTACCGTAATTTACCACCGAGAACATTCCTGAAACCTTCTTTCGGGACAGCAGCGATTTCAACGACGCAACCTCTCGACCACCTTAGAGCGAAAGCAGCGCCTTTACAATATAAGGGTAGTTTTAGAATCGCTCAACCGCTGAGATCTAACAGCTGTTGGTTTCAACGACGCAACCTCTCGACCGCCTTATAGCGAGGGCCACGTCTTTTGGATCTGAGGGCGTTTCGGGACCGCTCGTTCAAACTATATTGATGAGCAATAGAACATTGTGCCGGCAGATTTTTAGTTCGGACCAGCGCGACGTGGCGTCTCATCATTGGTTGAAAATCTATGTCACACACCCACCTTCATGTCCGCTTAAGTACGCCAGAAATTCTCCCTCCCTTCCAGAATCTGCCGGCTCGAGGAAAGATGGTGAAGCTCTTCTGTGCGATCGTTGGCGTGGCGGGCAGCGCGTTCGAGGTGGACATCGACGAGGCTGCTTCGGTGTCCGCGTTGAAGGACTTGATCCACGCGAAGAAGCCGAACGACTTGAAGGACATCGACGCAGACAAGCTGGAGCTCTTCCTGGCGAAGACGGCGGACGGCGCGTGGCTGACGGAGGCAGACGTGAAGGGCGTGGAGGACACCAATGGCTTGAAGCTGTTGGATGCGGCGCGAGCCAGGCTACGGCGTGTGGGGTTGTCGGATCAGGATGTCGGTGGAGTGGATGAAGAAGAAGAAGCAGAAGGGAGAGGCCCTGTGAATGTGCTTGTGGTTTCCGATGGGTCAAATCAAGTCGCCAAGGATAGCCCTTTGCCCTCGGCGATAACTCACAGTGAAAATCGACGGAAGCGCTGGCGAGAACTCAACGATATCCTCGACAAGAACAAGATGGCTAAGACGAACGGTGGAGATGGCACGTCAACCGGATACTCCTATGTGAGATGGAGCGAGGTTAAGAGTGTGCTCGACTACGAACTCTACAGACAGAATCGCAAACCGATCCCCGAGGATGAATTTAACTTTCTGTGGGAATACCTGACATACGCTTCGAAAGCGATGAACGGATACGCCGACGCAGCCAAGGAAGCAAAGCGTTATCACTTTATCGCGCCCGTACTCATTATGCTTTGCAACTTGTTCGACGACGTAAACCTCGAGGTCGAAGAATCGGTGGACGGCAACAATGTTCACGCAAACGGTTTTTTTGAGTTCGTGCTCACCCGCGGTAAGACGAAGATCTGTATTGTAGAAGCCAAAAGGAACGACTTCGATCAAGGAAAAGCACAGGCGCTCGTCGGATGCGAAGCGGTTGCTGACCGCGAAGGTGTGTATGTCGTTTACGGCATTGTGACGGACTTCATCAAGTGGCAGCTGTACCGAAGCGGTGAGAACACGATTGTAATGGACTCCTGCACGATTGGTGGGTCAGCGGAAACAATAGACATTAAGACGTTGCGAGATACGTGCGAGATGATCTACGGCGCGTTGTCGGGCCACGAGCAGGAATGCAAACAAGAAAAGTCGGAAGTGAGAACGTTGCTTACAATTAATTGAAAGGCTATTCCGAAAACTAAGTCAATAATTGTGATAGGTCCTATGCTGTTATCGAGTAACCTGTCGAGTCAAATATTTTTTAATCCTGATAAATATAAAGTTAGTAATATACTAAGATGACGTACTCACCTGAACAATACCTCGCTAACAAAGAGCGCATTAAGGCAGCACAGAAGCGCTACTATCAGCGCACACGTGAAACTCGACTGTCGTATCAAAAGAGCTACGACGATAAGAGTAGAGAGCAGATCCGTGCTCGCAAGCGTAAGCCCAAAACCGAACTTATTGAAGACAAACCCGAACCTAACAACGAAACCGAACTTAATTAATTATTTTTTTTTCTCAAATAAAAAGTCAATCCCAATATAGTCAATGACAATGGCTTAAAACCTCCAAAACGGTATAAACCAAATATTTGAATTAATTAATGTCAGAATATTTTGTAAATGACTAAGATATAAAGTCGATCCTGACACAAGGTCAAATAATTATAAAGTCATATCTACGGAGAATAATATAGCCAAGCATATATAGGCAACATGTTTGCATACGAACTCGAAGGGTTAAAGAGATTAAATATCCAACCTATCAAATGGGGTAGTAGCTACCGTGTTAACGTGCGGGGTAGAACGGGCAAGATGGTTTATGTTAGCAACGTTTCGCGCCCAATCAACAAAAGATTGGTAGCTAAGCAGTACAATGTTTCGATTGAAACCCTTGAGAAAAACTTGTCGCCTGACTACAAGGCTGATCCTAAGTACCGTTTTTACAATGGTAATCACATGGAATCACACTTGTACGAGGGTGTTGAACCATCTGATTTCTACAACAAGCTCGAGAACGTTCTTTCAACACAAACGAGTGCGTTTAAGGTAAATATTGCTCTTGGATACGAACTTGTAAGCAAGACCGATCCTGACGACACTCGCTACTTCTACCCAAATCTCGCTAGTACTCATGTTTTTAATAACCCTATCGCTATCAATAGCAGGGGTGATATTCAAAAGAAGGTTATTTCGGAAATCCGTTCTTTGGAGTTGGCTGACAAACTGAATTACCCCAGCTCTGGATATAAGCTCAATGCTATCACTGCGTTCAAGATTTTTATCTACCATCGCGAGCATTCTCCTGGAGACAGTTATTCCTAAGATTATACGCGAAAACAAGCACGTAATCAACTTTCCTAAGACAAACAACAAGTGCGTATTCCACTGTATCGCCTGGCATACATTCCAGAGTCCTAAGAAGGATCCTCGAAGAATTCAGGCTCAGGTGAAAGATGCATTCAAGCGCTACTGCTCGTTCAACAATGTTAAATATTCGTTGAGTTTGTTTCGAAGCTTCAAACCCATTGATCTACTACAGCTCGATGAGATTGAGGACTGCTTCAAACTTGGTATTAACGTATATAAAATGGATGTCGCTTCTGGAAATGTTGAATGTATTCGTAGATCGGTCAAGGGTTATGAAGCTATGGATATTTTATCGTACGAGAATCATGCTCTTTACATTAAGAACATCGATATGCTTCAGGCTAAGTATCAATGTCCTAAGTGTGTGGTTTTTGTCAGCGCTGAAAGACTTAAAAATCACAAAAAAATCAGTGCGAGCTTGTGAATATCGAAAGCTTCCCAGCTGAGCCAACTATCTACAAACTAGCTCAGAACGCAATACGATCACTGCTTAGGAAATATTCAATCAAGAATGCTGAACAGTACATCGATCACTTCATCGTTTATGACTTTGAGGCCATCCTTAAGCCTACTGCGACTCAACACGGGGAGAATACTGTCTTCACAAACGAGCATATTCCGGTGTCTGTATCAGTAGCTGATAGCTTAACCGAGGAGGTGCGTTGCTTTGTAAATGATGATCCGAAGGTGCTAACTTACGGATATGTTCAAATACATCGGTGAGGTATCGTGAAGATCCAGCAGTACAATATCAATAAGTATCGGTCGCTTCTACAGAAAATCATCAACGCTCACGGTCTGACAGGTATGGAAATTCCAGGAGTCAATCTTGGTAAGACCTACAAGATGTCTGATGTCGAGGGTTGGATTGAACAAGGAAAGTATGCCAGCTTCTTTGACTTTCATAGCAGTCTTGGCTTTGGTAAGCAAAGGTCTGATTACGGGAAACTAAAACAGCAGCTTGATCTGGTACCAGTATTCGGTTTCAATTCTGGTCTATACGATATAAACTTGATTAAGAAGGATTTGTTTGCCGTTATTGGTACAGATAACATTAAATCTGTCATCAAGAATCCCAGCTACATGTGCATTGCTACGTCGGACATGAAAATGCTCGATATTAGCAACTATGTACCAGCTGGTACCAGCTACGATAAATATCTTACAACATATCTCAGTGGCTGTAAATGTGATGACAAAATTAGATGTGTCTGTGGTCTCGGTAAGGGGCTTTTTCCTTACGAGTACATCACCGAATTCAATGTACTAAACCAGACTACTCTTCCGTCTAAATCAGCTTTTGACAGCAAGCTACGTGGAACAAGCATCACCGACGATGACTACGAACGAGTGAAGTTCGTGTGGGGGCACTACGGGATGCAGTCCATCAAGGACCTACTGATCTGGTACAACAATCTCGATGTAGTCCCATTCATTAAGGCTATCAATGGTCAACGAGAACTCTTTAAGCGTTTCGATCTGGATATGTTTGCAGATGGAGTGTCGCTACCTGGTCTTTCGGAGAAGGTCATGTACCAGACCTGTTTCAATAATCTCCAATATCCAGATGAGAAACCTGCTAACGCATTCCAATTTCCAGCTAACCGCTTGGATGGATACAAGAGTCAGGATGCTAAGGCAAAACGAAACGTTGCTATGACACTTTCGCACTTGGATGCATTGCTGCAAAAGCAAAAGTATCTGTGTGGTTTATGCTACTGTCAACTGACCGCTGCTACCGCTTCAGCAGATCGTATAAACAGTAAGCTTGGTCACATCGACGGCAACATCTTGATCAGCTGTGTAAAGTGCAACACAGCTCGTAAGGACATGGCGCTTGGTGGATTTCGATATATGAAGTTGCTTGAGTTTAACTCTAACAGACTGGTATATTCTATTGATCGAGAGGAGAAGGATACCTACGCTAAGATGAAGGCCAACATCGCCGGAGGACCGTCTATTATCTTTAACCGCTACGCGAAACGTAATGAAACAACGATTCGTGGCGGTAAGGTGTGTAAGAAAATTATCGGGTACGATGCTAACGCTCTATACCTATGGGCACTTGGTAATGAGATGCCATGCGGTCGATTGAAAACCATTGAAGCATACCCGGGAATCATTGATAACATTGTCAATGACAAAATCTTTGGTTTCCTCGAGTGTGATATTCGTACCCCGCAACACCTCAAAAACTACTTCAGTGAGATGACCCCCATTTTTAAGAATACTCTAATCGATTGTGCAGGCGAGAGTGTTATTGGTAAGCACATTTTCGATTACAATGAATCACGCAAGCAAAGCCGAGCAAAGCCAGCTCGTAAGCTGATTGGCAGCTACTTTGGTGAAAAGATTTATATATATATACCATTGCTTAAGTGGTATATTTCCCGCGGTATGGAGATCACTAAGACTTACTGCTTTATCAAGGCCAGCTCTCACAAGGCGTTTGCTCCCTTTATGGATGCTGTATCAAATGCGCGACGAGAGGGTGATGTTGATGAGTCTAAGGCTATGATTGCCGAGATGATGAAACTGGTAGGCAACAGTGCTTTTGGTCGATCTGGAATGGACATGAGCAAGCATAAAGAGGTCAAGTATGAGTCGAGCGACAAAGCTATTAAGAACAAGATCGAACACTTTACTTTCCATGGGTTGGAAGAGCTTAATGATGCGTGTGAAATCACCATGAGGAAACGCTGCCATAATAACAAGAACCCAATCCATTTGTCGATTGCAATCTATCAGCTTGCTAAGCTACGTATGCTTCAGTTCTACTGTGACTGCATAGACTTCTACTTCGACCGCTCTGACTTCCAGTATCAGGAGATGGACACTGATTCAGCTTATATCGCTTTCAGCTGTGAGAATCCGTTTCAAGACTGTATCAAGCCTGAGCTACGTGCCCACTTCAAGGAGCATAAATACGATTGGTTCCCACGCGACTACAACATTGAGGTAGCTAAGTTTGATCGCCGTACTCCTGGTTTGTTCAAAGATGAATGGTCAGGTGATGCTATGGTATCACTATCGAGTAAGAACTATATTTGCTATCTACCTGACGAATCTTACAAGGTAAAACTTTCAGCTAAGGGTGTGCAGCAAGGTCGTGGTTGTAATGAGAATGTACTTAGCCCTGATGGATTTGAGACTGTCGTGAGGGACCAAATCACACTTCAAGGAACCAATAAAGGTTTTAGGCTTTCGAAAGAAACCAAATCTATCATAACCTATCAAAACAAAACAGCGCTAAATTACTACTACGATAAGCGTCGCGTTCTTGCTGATGGTATCACTACAGAACCACTTGATATCTAAGCAACTATCCACTGGGGTATTTTTTGTCAATTATCATATAGGATCATGTCTGTGCTATGGAAGGATCTACTATCAAAACTCTACTATGACCCCAAAACCGGTTATATCGGGGCTCAAGCTCTGTATCAGAAGGCAAAGGAGACAGATCCCCAAATGACTTTCAAAATCGTGAAGGATTGGTATTCCAGTCAGGCTGATATTCAACGATTTCAGGAGCAGAAGAAGCGATTCGATGGATTCAAAATTGCTTCATATAACTCCAACTCATGGCAAATGGATCTTGCGTTTTGGGAGAAACGACCAATTTTGACAGCTATCAATATTAACTCAAGGTTGGCCTACGCAAAGCTCTTGTCAAACAAGACTGCGCCAACCGTTTTAGCAGCACTTAAAGTGTTTGTTCGCCTTCACAAAGTTGATATCCTGACAAGTGATAATGGTAGCGAGTTTATGAACCCACAGGCTCAAGAATTCTACAAATCCAAGAATATTGAGCACTACAATAACGAGCCCGGTGATCATGGTACTATGGGAAAAATCGAGCGATTCAACAGAACGTTAAAGCAGAGACTAACTAAAGTATCTCCCAATAGGATTACGCAAAAGCTTATTGGCGATGTCATCGAAAACTACAACAGCACGTTTCATCGCTCAATTGGTATGACCCCAAATGAGGCAAAAGGCAAAGTAATGAATGCGGATCTGAGCCATAATCAGGTGGAAGCTGATAGAATTGAGAAGGAGTTTGAGATCGGATCAAGCGTATTATACCGTCTCAAGAAGCAGACATTTGATAAAGAAGCTGCTCGATGGAGCAAAGCAGTCTATAAAATGGTTGGAATTGATGGCTACCGAGTCCAAATCCGTTCAAAAAATGGTCATACCCTCTACAAGGCACCAAATGATCTTAAATTTGTTAAAACAGAGACCATAGATGCCACAATTAACAGGGGTGATATTTTAGAAGCCGAGAAGATCTTAGAACACAAAAATACGCGATCGGGTAAGTTCAAATATTTTGTTAGGTGGCTTGGTAATGAGCCTGACTCTTGGAAGCCACAAGATAATCTGCGGTTAATCAACAAGAACAGGAGATCAACTCTTGAGAGAGATTACTGGGCAAAACAATGAGCCATGATTAGCTTTTAAAATTAAATTGATAGAGACATCCTCTTTAAGCTTTGACCCATATATTATTTTTAATATTTTTTGTGAGAGTATGAATTATCTGACTTTATGTATATACACTGATCTCGTAATAATGTACGTTCTTTCTCTGCCCAGATTGTGTAGCAAAAGAACGTGAGCTTGTGAAACTTCGACGCAAGCTGTGGATTATCCAAGAAGTAAGTCGAATCAATAATGAGTTGCTTAATCTTGATGCAGCTTCAAATTTTCGCAAAACGGTAGCCAATCAAAAGTACAAGCATGAATTGGAAGCAATCTTTGGCGTCCCGTTCCATTGTATTAAAGACCGTTTTTATAATCTTCTCAATGAGCGAAACCGTATCTGTCATTCTTACTTACCTTTCCACCATGACTCAGTTATGCCGAGCTATTTGTAATTTGAGTACACATTTTTTATAGCTCACAAAATATAGATACGATGTTTCCAAATTTCACATCCTCGCTCAGAGAGAGCAAAAACGACAAGAGCTTATTGAAAGAGCTCAGCGTCGAGTTCGTCAAGCTAAACCGAAGCGCTGAAATGTATGAAGGCGCTTCGTGGGCTACTGATATCTCGAATGGAATTACAACTGTTGCCAAGAAAGCAACTGAATCAACTCAGACAGTCTCAACATCCGAGCCATCTGAGGCCTTAAAAAAACGCTGATTGATGAATACTCCCAGACAAACCCGGAGGTATTAACTACTCCAGAAGTAAATGTTAAACCGATGATGGTCGATACTGGCGTCGAAGCAAAGCCTTCAGTAATAGATGTAGGTGTATCAGCAAAGCCTTTAGTAATTGATGTTGGTATCAACAACACCCCTATCATGAATGATGCTATGGTTGGGGAAGATGCTCCTGATAATATAGAAAATAATGTATTTAGTGATGATGATGATAACGCTGAAATCGAAGAACAGAAGCGATCAAAACAAGCGGTTGCTGAAATATGTGAGATTTATCCAATTCTTGCAGATTTACGTATTCATCCCCTTTCATCTAATGGTCGGCAGCTGTCGAAATATTATATTGGTAAAAATGCAAAGACTTATAATATTAAAACAAATCGATTGGTGTTGGTCCCAAGCATTAATTGGTCAGAGACATATGATCATATTCGCGTGTTTATAACTAATGACGTTCGTTTCCTAAATTACATGAATGAAAAGAGGGAACGCAACGAAATGGGAAAGAAGGATTTAAATACTCCCGAGACGATATGGCAGAGTATCGGTTTAAAGAGAAAAAGAGTCAATGCATCAGACGGGGATACTGGCGATCGTACCAAACAAAGACTTGAGGACAGTTTTCTCTTTGATAATTCAAGTTCAACAACGTCTGATCAAACTGATAGCAAACTCAAACTGTTTTGGATCATTAGTAAAAATATGGAACTACTTGAATCAAATGGTTTGAGAAAGAATATTGTCCCGATACTTAATGGAACAAGCAAATCATCTCCAATTGATAATGATGGGTACGTTTGGGTTAATGGAAATTCAATTAGCGTCTATGGAAAAGGAAGCGATAGGTCTAAGTCAGCTATCACTAAAAGGGTGAATTGGCAACTTACGCTCCGTTCATTTATAAATATGGTCAGAGACAGAGGACTTCAGTTAGAAATAATAGGTAAGCATGACGAGGAACTTGACGTCAAGGAATTTACGCCAGTCGATGGGGAACCAAGACATGGAACAATGAGTGGCATCGATGAAGATATGGATCAAAATCTGAGCAACGCGGACAATGATGCGAAAAGGATATTGACTGATTACTACGCACAACTTCATTCGAAGGATATTGAAATACCTTTCAGGCTAATACCAGTGGTTGATACAACAAATGGAGTAAAACCTCATCCAACATACTATTTTGGTCAGCCAACTGAATCGGGTCTTGGTCGAGCAGATTTTCTCTTGGCGTTGATTTATCCAAAAAAATGAATCTGCTGTAACTCAGTTGAGTTGATTTTATAAAAATGCGCTTTGTGCATTTTCCCGTTACCCCACAATGCACAGGCGCACACACTAAACAGCTAAAAATGAATACTTTTTCAAGTAAACGCCAAAAATATGAACGCGTCAGATACAGACATTTAAATATCATGACGGAAGATAACTATAAAATACATAAGCAAGTATCTGGTGCAGCTTGGAAGGGTTTAATGAGAACTATCAGGTGGATGGATACCTTTACATTACTACTTGATTGGTTTGAGGATTTGGATAAATACCTTAATGATGATGATGAATATCCATCCCCATCAAATGATGAAGAAGCAGCTAAATTGGTTAAAGAGAAAAAACTGGACAAACAAAGACGTAAAAACCTTGATGATAACCTCGAAGCATTAAATGATGCGATATTGAAGTCTGTTCATGATATCAGAAATCAAATTATCGAGGAATACGACCATGACGATAATTTGCAAAAGCTTCACGATGACTCGGAGACAGCAGCTCAGGCGTATGGTGAAGCTCAGAAGCGCTATGAAGAAGCTAAGGAAGCTATGAGGGGATCTAACTCAAAATCAGCGAGATCAGCACTGAAGGCAGCTACCGCAGCGATGCGAGCTACAAAGGCTGTATTCCAAGCGAAGGCTAAGAGATATTCTGACGCCAGTCAAGTTTCCGGTAGTGGATTGAAGGGACGTGGTCTTAGAGGCGCGGGTGTTGCTCCATTGGAAGGTGTCGTTCGTCGTGGTCGTACGTACAATCTCAATGAGATTCAAGGATTAGCAACATCGTCAGCATATACCTACAAGCAGCTTGGTAGCAAGTATATTCGTATCCCTGACTTGGATGCTAAGACCCTTGTAATCGTTCAACCAAATCGACGCAAATGTGGTGCTAAGTGTCAAATTAGTGATGGCCTTCAATCTATGTTTAAGACACTCGTCTGTAAGCAGCATATTGATCAAGTCGCTTACGATAAGCTCAGTATCGATGATAAAAAGCTCTTCAAAGAGATCCTTGCGATCACACATCTCCAGTACAATTTTCATGATAAGCTCACGGATCCATTAGAGACACTTCGAGCTGAGTATGATAAGCTGAAAGGGGAGATGGAGTTAGGGAATGATAATCCAAGCATCATCAAGCAGCTTAAGTCTCTGACTGTGGATATGTACAGCAACCGACTAATTGGGGATAAAGAGTTTAAGCAAATTATAACTCGACTACTATAGAAACATGTTCTTCTTCAACCCACGCATTATTTCCAGTTCACGTGGTAGCTATGGCGATAACGCCGATCTCAACATTGCTGAGCTTAAATCCATCTTGAAGAATCTAATCATCCATGATCGACCACAGAAGACTCAGGCAGCTGTGTGGGCTACTGACCTCGATAAGTCTATCAAGAAAGTAGTTGCTTCAACTCAGACTGAAGGCGGTCGCGTTTGGGCTTACCAATCCAAGAAAAAAAAGATTGTGAAGACGTTTAAGCTATAAGCTTCTAAGCAATACCAGACCTAACTGCTCTATTTGCCATTCCGCGATATATGCTATTTTTTTTCTCACCGACATGTATCTCCATTATCGCATCTCCCCCAGTCTTAGCATCTCTGATAGGGACGAATGCACTATCTCCGAGAGCTACGATCTGATCCGCGTTCATGATTGTTGATCCTATGACCTGACTGGGTTCCTCGTTAGTTAAATTAGTTTTGAGCTCTTTACTCGGACCGCAACCCATGCTGTATATCACTACCAGAGATATTTTTTCGATAAGAAATCGGCACTATAGGGTGGATAATCAACTTTGTGTCGTAGATAGTATCTCCTACGGCGTTCTAAGTCACTGTGATCTAAATGCGAATAAGCCTTAAGCGGGGTCTGATCACGATACTGAGCGTACCCTTTCGCACCAAAATCAACCTTACGTAGCTTTCCAGAGTCTAATCGGATCCACACTCTGTACTTTTTTGAGCTCAATGGGCTCACCTCCCAGCGTTCAATTCTCATATTTATGTTAAAGTAGCTATAATTGTCTTTAGATCTTCAATCTCCTTCAATAGATGCTGAATCATTCGCAAATTATAAGCACTAATCCGGCTGTAATCAACATTAAGCTGTTGCTTAGCGGGCTCTAACGACGGATCCCCTCCCTCTTCGATATCGTCTCGGTAGAAAATAGAGGTTAAATCCGTTAGCTGAGATTTAACGAGGTCTTGAGCTATGAGTCCCACTTCCTGACCAGGTCGATTCTCGCTCTCTATCCAAGCGTATAGCTTGACCTCGTATTGATCATAGAGCCGCTTGACTCGATCGATTGGACATGGTTGTATGTTTCGCTTGAGACGTCTATCACTCGTCATCGCCATTGCGGTACTAGCAATGTATCCACCGAATATAGCTGCAACGCTGTATGATATGGGACCAAGAGCGGATTCTGTAGCTCCGCTATCTGTTCGGAGACGATACACTGTCGTACCTCCTGCTCCAAATACAAAATTGTTGCTGCCCGGGACATGCAGAGGCGCTGAAGGGCTTGTTGTACCTATCCCGAGGCGCCCTGTCGTAGTTAGGATCATCGAAGTCGAGTTATTTACTTCAAAACGAAGATCGTTGTTTGTGATATTTCCGATCCATGTCGCATTAGCGGCTGTTGCACTTGCTCCATTATGAACCTCGATCTGAAACTTGACGGGCGTCAGATTAAATCCCGAAAACGTAAGCATTCTCGTATAACTACCATCCAGATAGTCAAAACCCGAGCCTGTTAATGTTATCGAGGAATATTCATCCGTAGGTGTAGAATGGATACCAAGCTCTGTCAATGATCCAACGCTTGTAATTGCTGATTGGTTGCCATAAGCTAAAAATCCATTGAGGTGGCCTCCAGCTGTAATGGCACCAGTAGATAGAGTGTTGATATTTGATATGCTACCAGACCCGCTAAGTACAACTGCCTTGCCGTTTCCAGCTGTTCCAGCTACAACGCCTGCGAGAGTATTGAGCTCAGTAGCTGAAGCAGTAATCGCATTGAGCTTTGTTAGATCAGCGGAGGTTACACTTGTGCCTGCGAGCACGTTGAGGTTAGAAGTAGTACCCGTGAAACCATTCAGAACGTTCAACTGAGTAGCAGTCGCGGTCAATGTGGTTCCTTTAATCTGAAGAGTCGTTGGATTGATGTTAAGAATATTCGTAGCTGTATTCACTACAAGGGTATCGACAGCGAGCGAAGCGACATTAACTACATTGCGAAAACTATCAAGTGTTAGTACTTTTGATGCTTGTCCAGTACCAATGGTAGTGATGCCACTGATCAGTGTCAGATCTGCGATGACACCGCTTCGGTAGAGATTGTTGCAGTTAATCGTTCCAGACACGTCGAGCTGGTAAGTGCTTATGGTTCCGCCTATTGAAACATTTCCTGTGCTTTCGCATGTAATAATTCGAGCACCACCTACCATAAGAACGGTTTTGGTTGCTGAGGTCGTTCCAATGAAACATTCGCTTGTTGCGGCTGTTCCAACCTTTAATTGAATTTCGGCTGTAGCGGGCGATGCATCTGCATTAATCAGTCTTAGAAGTGTTTCGAAGGTTCCTGCTGTGGTAGATGTACCAAGAAGCGAAACTTTGTTGACCCCTGTGATCTGTTTGCTACCATCAAGAACGAGTGCTTTGTTCGCGGCTGCTGAGCCGGGAGTGACGGATAGCACATACGCTGGGGCCGAAGTTATAGATGACCCATTCACGGTCAAACCATTACAGCTTAACGCACCAAATTCCACTAATAAATCACCATTTTCACCTGGTACGAGACTACTCCAGGAGTTGCAATCCCTTGAGTAATCCCAGTGAGATATGTCAATCGATAGTCATTCTTACTGAGATACAACGTTTGAGCGTAATCAAAAGTGAGATAGCCACTCGCATCCAACGTCAGATAGAATGCGGGGTTATAAATCGGCGATTGGAAAATTGGTTGCGGATATGAAAAACCTGAACTCATTTTGTTTGATCCTATGTAGATCAGACGATAACCATGAGTGCTATACCTGATTTCGGGGCTTCTATCCCCAAAAAGTTCAAATTAGCATCAATGGGCGACATTCCTGCACTTGATATTAAATCGTTGTTTAGAATGGTTGTGCTTGGTCCCTCGTTTTCAGGGAAGAATAATCTATGCATGTTCATTCTCAAGAATTCCCTCACGTGTTTGCGCATCTCACGATTATTGCTCGAAATCCTCATCAAGAGCTCTATGAGTATCTCCGTGACAAGTTGGATAGATTTATTACCTTTGCTGATCCAGATACACCCCCTAGTGTTGATCAAGTGCGGTATACTCCAATCAGTTCTAACGAGCCTGAGCTCGTCATCATTGATGATTTTAGTAATGACCGTCTGCTCCAGAAGAACATCTTCTCACACTAGTTCACAAGGGGCCGACACTTCAAATCGAGTACCATATTCCTAAGCCACAGCTACTTTGCAACCGACAAGATGATTCGCTTGAATTCAGAGTACGTAGCTATCCTACGAGCTAATTCGAAGCGTGATTTACAGATGGTTGTCAAGGACGTCAATATCAAGGGCGTTGATGAGCGTTCGATCGTCTATTACTACAACAAAGCCACGGAGCGCAAAGGACAGATGTTGTTCATAGATTCTGTTAAAGGCCAAATCAGGTACAACTTCGACAGACCAATCGTGATTGATAACTAAATCAAATTTATTGATCAGAATTATGGTTAGAATCATATACTATTACAATGGCAAGCTTTCTGAAACTCGACTCAACCAATCTCGTTCTAGATGGATACAATTCAACTTGGAGGTATTCGTTTCCCGGTTCGGCAGCTGACTTCCGCGATGTAGTCTGTGCTGTACAATCGATCACGATGTACAATTCCGAATATAATGTCGATTCGTTCCAGTTTCAGAACACAACATTCAAAGTTGAAGTACCTACTGCTGCTACTACTTCGACCATAAGTATCAGTCTTCAAGACGGTATTTACTCGTATGATGATATCAATCGATCAATCCAGACTGCTCTCGTCAATGCTGGAGCGTACTTGATCAATCCATCAGGGGAAAATGTTTTCTACCTGAAAGTAAGTGAGAACAGTGTTTATTACTCGTGTCAGATTGATTTCTCTCCAACCCCAACAACTTTACCGACGGCCGGTGGTACTTGGACAAGGCCTGCTACAGGTCTATACTCATCTGGCGGTACAGGATTGCCGACTACTACACGAGTTCCGCGTCTAATCATCGATAATGCTGAGTTTGGAAAGGTATTAGGCCTGACCGCGGGTACTTACCCATCAGCTTCTGCTACCGTAGCCAGTGCTCAGCTATCGAACATCATTCCACAGATTCACCCCACCAGTTCATACATCGTTCGTTGTGATTTAATTAAAAATGAGTATGTTGCATCAGGTGATATTGTTAGTGCATTTGATAGAGGTGATGCTGAAATTGGAAAATTGATTTCGTACAAACCCAGTCAGTATGCTTGGATGAATTGTCATAATGGCTCGCGATCAACGATCACAGTCAGTACCTTAACCAGAACGACAAAAAGGTAATCTTCCGTGATACTTCAGTATCGATCATGCTACTGTTGAGACCAAAAAAAAAGCTGATCGCTTTGTTTTTTTCTTACAATCTAAAACTTCCTCCGGACTTATCCTTCTTTCGCATAGCTCGGAGCTTTGCCATATGATTCTTTGCCTCTTGCGAGCCTTTCGCAAATTTCCGACCCTTCTTAGCTACACCAACACCATAGCGACGACGGACTTCGCCACGGAAAGACTTGACGAGATGTTCATGTTCTGGTTTGGTTGCCTTGGAAAGTAGGTATCGTTCTCCAGCATCGACCGCATCGGTTAAAACACCCTTTCGCTTAGCATAACCAAGTGCGGATTTAGCTGCCTTCTTAACGTCAGCTACTGAGACACGACCACCTTCCTTATCTACATCACTATCACTGTCATAAACACCGATGCCTGTCATAGAACGGATAGCTGCTCGCGCTGGGATAGCTGCTTGAGGAGCACCTAAGGCCGTTGCTATTGCTGGGACAGCTGCATTGGCCGCTTGGGTTAGCAAACCAGAATTCTTCGCGAACTTATAGGCGGATTTGATACCTCCCCAGATCTTAGACCAAATACTCGAACCATACATACCACCTCCTTGCATATGCTTAAATGGATAGCCAATCTCCTTCTTTGTAATAGCCAAACGTGTTCCTTTGCCGGATTTGCGAGCCCGAATAGCTTTCGCATATGACTCCGGGTGAAGATGAAGTGTGGCACCAGAGCCACTTAGCTCATCTTTAGTTAATGATAATGTCCCAGTCTTGAGTGCTCTGTTGAGCTTGGACTCGGGGACAGATACGGATACTTCTAACTCTTTCAAAGTCATGTTTATATTTACCCGTTTGAGAGAAAATCTGAATTATATTTAATCCTGAATTAGGAGGTAATGATATAAATATAATCGTACATTTGTACTAATCATGATCGGACACACTTATCGTATAATTCATTTAGAGAGCGACATTCAATATGTAGGATCGACTTTTAATGAGCCACGTAAAAGGTGGCAGCAGCATAAAAAAGATTACTCAAAATGGATCAGCGGAAATAACAGTACCATCGCGATATATCCTATTATTCAGGAGAATGGAATCGATAAGTTTAAGCTCATTGATATAAAAAGTTATGACGTGGTTGCCCGTAGGCAATTAGAAGCCTATGAACAGCTGTGGATTAATAAATTGAAGTGCGTAAATAAGAACAATCCTCTTAGTCTTCACTGTCTTTTCAAAACGCAATACATGGAGCTGTACGACAAAAATAGGACTCGACCAGCAAACTATACTGCAAATAATGACTGTCCGTGTGGTGGTAAGTATCAAACATGTTCGAAAGCACTCCACTTTAAAAGCGAGCGCCATGTGCAATGGGTACGGAATGGAGTAGCAAACAAAGGATCTATTAGTGTCAAGACTCAATGTCAATGTGGAGGTCAGTTCGTTAAGAAACACAAAAGCGCATATCAGAGATCTAAGAAGCATCAAAAATGGCTAAGTCAAAATAGTTAAATTCAGATCTCTGAATCGATTTAATATACTCATCTTGTTTTTTTGTTTGCAATATAACCAGAGCATACTCCAAATGCCACAATAATCGCCATACGTACCTTGGAATTGCATTGGATTGTATTTACCAACTCACCATCATGCACACACGTCCAGTGTCCTACATCCATGTCAGGTTGTCGCAACAATACCAGATACGTACCATTTTTTGGGAGTGGCTTCGATATTTCACTTGACTCAAATATATCATCCAGATGTACCTTCAGCCGCTTTGAGAGTTCAATAAGATCGTGGTCAGATGTGATTGGTTTGATGAGATGCGACATAATATTTAATTTCTCAAAAGTATATTAGAAACCATATAGATTCAACGATGAGTGAAACTCAACTATCCGACCAGTATTTGTACCAGAGCTCCCTCAAGAGCGATCCGGAAATCAAGGTATCTTCTGGCAAGCGAGTACCATTTGTTATCGATCTCAACCAGGGATCTTACCAGAATGGTGTTATCACGATCAATGCTACGGCTCAGCTTAATGACAGTGAAGGCTTTGCATCTCTTCGTGATGCTTACATCATGCTTCCATACAAGGTATCAATGAAAAATGGTGCTACGGCTCAGACTGCTGCGGCTACCCGCTTGTGTGCCACTCTTAAGTGTGGCAACTGGAATGTTATTGACTCGATGTCGCTCGAATTGAATGGAAAGACTATTATCAGTATGGCTGACTACAAGCTGTTTTGGATTTTACTTCTTGGTGGCCCTCGGTAGGTGGAACTGCTGCCTCAACTACCATTGCTAATCAGACTGCTCGTGGTGCCTTCGTTGTCGGTGCTGCTACTGCGAACGCTATTATGGGTACGTGGAATCACATGCTTAAGATTAAGCTCGTTGATCTTCACCCTATTTTCAAGGAGTTGGACCTTATGACTAACCCTCAGATTCGTCTTCGATTCCGTGTGAATCAGGGAACTACTGTTGTTGCTGTAGATAGCGGAAAGGGTATGTCTCTAACGAGTACTACTCTTGCCTCAGGCAATGTATGCCCTATAATGGTTGCTGCTTCTTCTTCTGGTAATCCCATGACTGGTGTTCTTGCTGCATCTGCTGGATTCAGTATCTCGTGGGGTGTTGTCGTGAATGCTCTCGAACCTACCATTGATGGTACTTACATGCCTTTCACGACGGCTCGTCTGTATGTACCGTTTGTACATCTTGAGAATCCTCAGGCCATCATCTCGAAACCTGTCAAGAAGGTTCGATTCAATGACTGCTACGCTCAATGGTTCTACCAACGCGCTAGTACTGGAAGCAATCGACTCAGCTCAATGCTGCTTTTGATCTTCAGCTATCGGCATCGGTTAAGAACGCTAAGTATGTTATCCTTCTCCCATTTGCTGAACAAACAAGTAGCTTTGCTTCCGCTGCTGTTCAAGAATTTCAGAGTCCTTTCGATTCGGCTCCATGGACGCTTCAACCGGGTTCGTCGATTCGCAACTTCAATGTCCGTATTGGTTCTACTCAGTGCTTTGATATCTCGCATGACTATGACTTCCATCACTTTCACAATGAGCTTGCGAAGATTGGTGCTATCAGCGGTGATCTAACACCTGAACTTGTCAATGGTCTCCTTGACTATCAGACGTGGTCGCTAACTAACCGTGTTCTTATGGCTGACGTTAGTCGCCTGACAGAGCGTGATGTTCCTCAAGCTATTCAGGTCCAGGGCGTGAATGCTGGTTGCCAGGGTACAAATATGCTTGTATTGGTTGTGAGTGAGCAAGAGCTATCCTACGATAGACTAACGGGTGAAGTACTTGATTTTACCACGGCTTAGATACAAAAAAATAAATATTTTTTTGATATTAGTTAAGTTCCTTGAGTAGCTTAGGACACTTCTCAATGACGAATTCACTTTTACGAAGGTAATCGATATAGCCGGGATCCATACGACTGATCTTTTTTAGAGTCTTACCACGATATTTGCCCCAAGTCATCATATATGAGTTATCGTTAGAGAGAAACTTGGAGTGAAGAAAGATTTTGATATCCTCGCTAATGTTAAGAGTTGGTTGATTGTGCATCCATCGACAATAACCAGGGTCAGAAGTATATACTTCTTCGATTGGCTTGCCCTTGTATTTTCCAAATGTGAGTTCGAACGACATGTTATCTGTTGGGGGTATCTATATACATACCCCTTTAATTTTTTTAAAAAAGTAAATTAATTAGGGAATCATGAGAAATCCTGTGAAAGTTAGAATTAGTTAAAACCACCAAGCTCTTTACCAGTAGCAATCCACGATCTAATTGTCTTTGGTTCAGGCATCATCTTTACCCATGTTTTATGCTTAGGAAATGAGCAGTGATGAGCATAATTCCAACGCTTAGTAGCTATTCCACAAGGACACAAAACCTCTTCATGATTGTCGCTGTCGAATATAGTCATGATCATTTCCTCTGCTGTATCCCATTCATTTCTGCTTCTGCATATTTAGAGATAGGATGAATGTAGCATCGATCTAAAGTTTTGGACTTCGGACATTGTCTTCCATTTTTCATAATGTAATTGCACATGGTTATGGCCAGTTGTTTGGATCGGTTGTTCGTATATGATATAGGCTTTATATAATTAAGATTCTTCTATCAGGATCATTTGACTTTCTATATTAAAAATCTTGCTTTGTATTCCAACAGTCGAGCGGTTCTAAAACTACCCTAATATCGAAAAGTCGTGGCTCTCGCTAAGGTGGTCGAGAGGTTGCGTCGTTGAAATCGCTGCTGTCCCGAAAGAAGGTTTCAGGAATGTTCTCGGTGGTAAATTACGGTAAGGAAAAAAACTGCCGGCGTAATGTTCTAAGTATTACTACTCACTACCAGGATAATTATAACTGTCAGAATGGCATGTGTATCACAACTCCATATCCCGTTGGACTCAGTGATGGGTAGAAATGTACGGGAAGGCATTGCAACAAATAAAACACGATGCAATATGTATTGGAGTAAGTCATCACAGCAGCTTGGACATGAAGCTTATAATAACTACTTGTACAAAATGGCATGAGTATCACAACTCGTATTATAATACACAAGCCATTTCCCGTTAGACATCAAGAAGGCCGCCTTCTTCGCGTCTTTTCTTTTCTCAATTTCGTCTGAGTCGCAAAAATGTTGGCCGGGTTTGAGGCACTTCCAATCAGAAATATGGCGGTGTGTCGTATTAACGATGCCATCCGTCGTCTCGACTGGAGCAAAGTCGAGGATGCTCTCAATCCTCCAGACGGCAGTGAGGGGGTCCCGTTCGAGCTGTGCAAAGCCACCCGAGATGACTGGACACGCTACGTCCAGTCGAAGGGCCAAGCGTTGCGGTCGCGTTTAATGGTATGGTACGACAACCGGATCCTCATTGTCGAGTTACCAGAGACTCTGCACGAAGACGTTGTAGGAGGCATCGAACGTGCGATGTGCAGTGCAACTGGAACTGATGAGAACGACCTAAAACCTAGAAAAGCGAGTTTCATTGGAAACCATGAGTACATCTTGCCAGCCGACGTTGCCTCCCTAATAGCGTATCTCAACCAAACGCCAGCTTCGGCCCTCGTGAGCACCTCAATGGAGTAGTGCTTCCTGAGAGTTTCGCCTGGAAAGAATTCCACACGCTGAAAGTGGAAATTGGATTACCCGATCCTGGTACTCACGTGATGGTTTAAACTACAAGGCCGATGCGTGGAGACAATGCCCGGGCGTGCAATACATTCTCTGTATTCACATCAGCCCGGAATTCGACATCTGCGAGCACCGCTTGGACTCAATCGAGAATGGGCACTTTGTAAATGCTGGCAGGCAACCGACGGACATTGACAACAATACCGTCTTGAAGTTCGACGCTCGGCGCTTGCTGGGGCTCCCACCTGGTGCTAATCTCCCGGGTGGTGTTAACGATCCCGTTCAGCTCAACATCTTCGACGTCGTGGAGCCGATCCTGGAACTCGAGGAAGAGGACATTGAAATAAGGCGGGCGAGGCGACGAGCTGTTGCTAATGCAAGGGCGTTAGCTGCCCAAGCTCTAGTTGCGCCTGCTGTTCAAGTTGTTGCTCCTGCTGCTCCTGTGCCTCCTGCTCAAGTTGCTGCTGTGGTTGGTCTAGCTGCTACTGTAGCTCCTGCTGCCCCTGCTTAAGTTGCAGCAGCTGCTGCTGCCGGTGTCATCGCGACTGTTAATCCTGCTGCTGCTGTCATCGCGATTGCTAATCCTGCTGCTGCTCCTGCTGCTGTTGCTCCTGTTGTGGCACCTCCTCCTGCTGCAAACAGACCACCGGGACCACCTCCACGCCGTCGCCAGCGTCGCCAGTGAGTTGGTGGAGTGTGGTAACACGATACTTGCTTTCTCCTTCATCTCCAGAATTTGTCGGACATTTAACCCATTAGTTTGCTTGTTGCAGGACACAGTGTCCTGTATTTCCAAATGGATAATCAGTCAAGTGATAGGGATTCACTAAAGGGGGAAGAAAATCCGTCTAACAATCAATTATATTTGTTGAAGTAGCTTTTATAATTCCACATACAGGAAGCACCCAATGGGTGCTTCCTGAAATCACATTTTTTTTTACTACACACATTCGTCCATGTTATGCTGCATTTACGGGGCAATTATACTCGACGTAGCTGGCCCTATGGAGACAAATAGAACGGGCAAATCCTGATCTAGTTGCTAGTTCGAGTCAAATCTGTGCACTCGAGATATGTTAAAACCTTTATGGTATTATAGCAAATCCACATTTGAGATCTATCGGAAGAAAAGACGAAAGTAAAAATTGGTCAAACTAAATATTCGTCTCTATTCTGATATATAAATCAATATTGTTATCCACGAGAAGCGAAGTCCTGATCTGGAAACCATTTGGCTCAGTTTGTGCATCACAAAACCTTTTACGAATGGTGTATTTTTTCTTGCGCATTTGGTACGCATTAAATTTGTGATTTCAGGAACGACCCATTGTGCTTTGCAAAGCTTTTGTCGTTTTCACTTAGCTGGATGCTCGATTTATAATAAATCGAGGTCGTTTTATAAATCGATGTTATAAAAAGGGACAGATCGATCAAGTTAAGTTAGCTAATAAATCGAGCTACGACAAGCCAAATCGAGCGCTCGTGGTCGATTTATGACAAATCGTTCTCGATCTCCTGTAAAACGACCCCCTTTTTTTTTGCGTTTTTGAAGCGCAAATCGAGGACAGATTTAATAACTCCAGGTCTGCCTTTCCCATCTCATTTTTACGCTTGGTTTTATGTGCCGATCATGCTCGATCTAGGCCATAAAACGGAGCGACATTTCATCTGCAAAGCACAATACAACCTGAACAATCCACGCGTTGAAGCTAAGAAATCCTATAAATTACATTCGTTTACCTTTCCGCCTACCTGGCGAAATAAGCTATCATTGCTCGGCGTATTTACATCCATTCCTCCTATCTACACGGTGTCCATCTTTCTTTCGCCTTTATACTGCACCACTTTTAACGCCTGCAGCGTCCAGACCCAACGCACCAGCACCACGCAGCACAAACTAGCCACCACTTCCAGCAGCTGCAGCACTCTGACCGCAAAGAATAAACTACAAGGTGGCGTATCGTACTCCAAAAGAGTCTGGAACTCCCTCCGATGTTTCCAGTAAGGCGAATGTCCAACATCATGGTCTGATGGTCTCCCAGCCAAATACTCTCCACACCATTGCAGCTCCCCGAAGCTCAGCAGCTCCACAGCCGCCAATACTTCTGCGGTATGCGTCGCTCCAAGCTTTACTTGAAAATCTTCTTCTTCTGCAGTGATATTGCCACAGAGTCTGCACAACTGCATTTTATTCTGGTAGTCCCAGAGTTGTACATCGTCCTTAAAACCTTCGCAACTCGTGGCAACTCGCCTCCCGGGTGCGCGATCGGAATCCACAGGCCAATTTTGCAATGGGAAGATCTGTCGTGCCTCTGCTACGCTTCCGAGTTCACAGACTTGCAGACCTTTAGCGTGACAGAATACATCGTTCACCTGTTGTTCAAATAATCCCTCGTGGTCTGCGTACGTCTCGGCCTTCCAGGGCGTATCAGGTCCTCGGTGCGACGCCACTGAAGTCAGCAACACAGCGTCCACCAGCGCTACACTAGCGAGTGCAGTGGCCAATATCTTCGCAGATTTTATCGCCAAAGTGGTGGACAGTTCTATCCAATGAAGAGCGAGAAGAGCTCCACCGAGAGCAGCCAATAACGCACTTAGCGTAATCGCAACCTTATCCACCGCTGTCAGCGTCTGCAGGACCTGCATCTTCTCTGGGGACGCACTGGCCTGCCGCACCGCGTAGCCGACTTCCAGTAGCGGTAGAGCACCGAGAGAGCATAGCGCTACACCGCCTAGCAGCAGCGGTAGAGCGGGGACCTTGTTGGCCTCCATGGAGGAATGAAGTCTACCCGGCGGCGCCGACGCGGGTGTCGCAAGTAAAAAGACACAAAGAAGCCACGGAGAGATTGGCGGAAATTTTTCAAGTGTAATGTCGATAATTGGCTGAAATGATTTAGAGATCATCCAAATCTTGAAAAAAATCCACAATTGTGTGACAGTAGAATAATGGTGATGATGCTCCATATTGTCGACAGCACAAGCTCCCGATCGCCAAGGCTGCTCAAGGTGTCGTCACGGACGACTCGTCAGGTGAGTCGCACAATGCAGCGCCGGCAGATTTGAGGTTGCGTTGAGCCGGCTCAACTGTAGGCTCTCAACTTGAGACTCAAGTGACAACGCGGTGTAGTCGCCAGCCGATCAGGCTATACCGCAGCTGGCCGATCTGAGCGAGTTGGTGGCGTGGAATGTACTGGGTGTACCAATGAACCTACTGGCCGCGTATCTTCCAAAGGGTCGCAGTCACCATGCCTTGAATTGATCTACGCTCTACCGTAGAATCTACAGTAGAGCCTCTACTGCCGTGGCTGCGAGATCACACCCAGAAAGGGCCACTCTACCACGGCGATGTTGGCGCTGGAATCGTGACAGAGCAGCCGTGAAGAGCACCCGCTGGGTGAACTTAGCTGCACGATGCAAACTCCCGTCACCAGTGGCTGGTCCACCCATTGGTTCAACGCAGTATTTGTAGGTGCCGACGCAAGCTGCAGCGAGTGCAGTAGACAGCCCGACTCGAAATCGTACATTTCCACACGCGATGCCACAGCACGCGAGCAGACTACGAGCACAGGACCCCAACAGGCCACCAGCGTCTGGGCCGCAGTGGCTGCCTTGTTAACACCAGCAGTGCCACCAGCGTTGGGTTTGGGATTCTCACTGAGGCCCTTGCAGCTTGACAACATCTTCCATTCACCTGTCTCCGATGAACAGGTAAACACGTAGACATTGCCCTTCCTGGTTGCCACCACGAGCTTCGTGCTGCAGGCAGAGAAGCTTATGCTTGTGATCCGCGGAGCTGCGAGCACTCTGGACAGTACACTGGTCCCACAAGTTGCTAACACGTCATCGTTATGGGAATCCAGCCTCCGCAAAAATAATCTACCGTCCATAGTACCTATGGCTGCAGTGTAGCCATCGCTCGAGAACTTGATAAAGCACACAGCGATCCCATCGTGCTCTCTCGCAACTGGCGTCTGTACTATGGTATTCTCAAGGCTGTTGCAACCATCCTGTGTGGCACCATCATTTCTCAGCAGTACCTTGTACAGAAGGCACCCAAATGCTGTGCCCACTATTAGCAGAAACTCCGATGCGTCTTCTACCCTCGTTGGAGTCTGGCATCTCTTCGTGATGTCCATGGACGTGACGCTGTACCGCAGCTGCAGGCTCGCCAGCACCTTGAAGTCATCGCTGCTGTAGAACACCACACTACGGTCGTGCGCCGTGGCGACCACCGCTCCATCGTTTGTCCAGCACTGGCAGAAGCTCGAAGACTTTTCCACAGCAGAAGGCAGAACTTTCAGGATGCGCAAACAGTTGTCATTGTTGTCGTCGCTCCAGCTATTCTGCAGCACCAGCAACTCTCCCTCTGCACCCAACACACTGCAGAGTCCGCGTGTGCCTTCAAGCGGCGCAGTTATCGTTCCATTCCAAGTCGGGAACGGCGGGAAGCCCTTCAGCTTGGCCGAGTGAACCCGCAGCTCAGCAGCATCCGTCACCATTGTCAAACCCAGTGTCACTTGGTTCCCTCGAAAAAGTGACATGCAGAAGTACTGAAGACTCTTCAGTTCTTATATCGCATTTTTCTGGTGTACAATGTCTTATTATACTTCAGTGTAAGTATTTTTAAATTCACTGAATTAAAACAATAAGTACTTCAGTGAAGAGCAACGATCCGCCGAGAATCACCCAGATTCTCCATCAATCCGACTTGCAGGCAGTTCTTACCGATGCATGTACCTTCATGCCACCGCCTCCAGATTTCAGGAAAGGTCGAACTGAAACCGGTGTTGCACCCATGCCATCACTTTCGAGCGACCAGTTGCCACGAGAGGGTGCAATTCCCAAGTGGTTTTCACACAAATAGCCGTTACAGTTGCTGGAAAAGGAGAGTGCGGTGCATAGGCGATTTCGGATACAAGCACCATTTCTAACGTTGATGGGAAGGGTAGTGCGCATTAGAGACGCTTCAGGCAGGCGCAGAATCGGAAGAAGAGAGAAGAGAGGAGCAAGTGGACTGCAGGCTTGAGTCCATTTGTCAACTGGTTGGGGCATCACTACTTCAAATGATGCAAGCTGCTGGCATGGGCATTCGGTGCGTGCTGCGGGTGGGCGGCAACAGCGTACGAGCACGAGCTCCAGCGCGCAGAGTGCTACAATTGGCAGACTCGTCGCTACCTGCGAAGACTGAAAATCTGGGAAGCGCCACACGATTTCGTTCGTTTCGATGGAGCCACGCGGCAGGAGCTGAGAGTGCTGGAAGCTGGAGCAAAAAGCTAGCACTGGGGACGGCAATAGCTGCCATCACGGCCCTTACAAATAGCGAATCATTGTGTGAAATGTTAGAAGACGACAGTGAAGAGGAGAGCCCAGACAACGAAACGGTAGTTCGACGAGGCCATTGCAACGTGTGTGACGACGACAGTGACAATATGTCGATCTACTTTGATGCCGAGTACGAGCCGAAAAAGTTGCTTGGCTGTGGCACTTTTGGCGTCGTGATGCAGTGCGTGCACAAGCAGACTGGACGAGTGGCGGCGGTGAAGATGGTGCAAGAAGTTGCAGGAAACCAAGAGGAGGTGGAGCGCGAGAAGACGGCGCTGCAGCGTCTGGAACGCGCTGGTGGCCATGCAAGCATTGTGAGCTACGAAGGATCGTATTACCACAACGATTTCCACTATATTGTGCTGGAATACGTGCCAGGCACCTCACTTCACTCGTTCATCGAGAAACACCACACACAGAATGCCACGTGGTCGCTGCAGCTCGTGTCACAGTTGGCCAGTGCATTGCAATTCATGCACCAACAAGATATCGCCCACCGCGATCTTAAGCCTGAAAACATCATGGTACTCGTCAGTGATAACAACACTAAGGAGTGTGAGGACGTCACTCTCAAGATCATCGACTTCGGGTGTGCTGGGCGGGCATCAGAACCGGAATTAGCGAACACGGCACACTTAACGACCATGTCGGGAACTCGTTGCTATTGGCCTCCAGAAGCTCTTGAGCGTCAGGACATGACGGCAGCGATGGATATGTGGGCGCTCGGCTGCATCCTGTACATCCTCATTTCAGGCCGCCATCCGTTCGACCTCACGGGCTGCTCCACGGAAGACGAAATTATGCGGCGTATCAAGGCCGAACCAGTGTCTTTCTTGCTGCCTATTTGGCGCGACATCCCTGCAGAGACGAAGGAATTAATTCGTGGACTGCTGGAGAAGGATCCACGTCACCGACTGTCGGCAGATCAAGTGCTGGAGCACCCGGCCATAATTGCGGCCACCAAGCAATTATGAAGAAGTGAGTGTTGTACCCTGTGCCGTGGGCAAATGTTCGTGTGCACATTTTATCTATCAGGCAAGCACCACGTTCAGGTTGGATGACGGCAAAACTATTGTAGGACCTGTAACCTTATTTTCATTCTGAATGTAACATTGTTTTTGGCGAAAAATTTGGAAATCGATGTTGTCAACACCTCTCATTCGGAATTGTAATACAAAAATTTGCGTATTATTCCAAAGGGGAGACACACCTCCAGAGAGCCGAATGGTGCGCTCCATCCTGCTACCCTTCATGCGACCGCTACGACTGACGTATTGTGTGCGCTACTACAGCAGCAGACGCAGGTGTCGCTGGATAAGTGGCGCTACCAGCGCCGCCTAAAGGACGCGGTTCGCCACAGTTACAACTTGCAGCGGGACTTCCCCGTGGATCTACTTAAACCCCCGCTAGACGACCAGGCGTTCTACACGGGGCTGTCGGTGCGTCAGGAGATCTCCGACCCTGAGCAGCTCAGCTTAGACAAGTTCCGACGGCGTCTAGAGGAGTTTAGCGAAGAATACGGCCCGTCGCCCAAGAAGAAGCAGAAGGTGGTCTTCGAAAAGGTAGACCACGTGGTTGAGCAGAGATCGCGCAACGAGGACATTTTCAGGAGGATGACGAAAAAACTTAGAGCCAGTCGACGCGTTAGTGGTGCAATTAGGCTAGGAAGGATGACAAAACGGCCGGTTGTCGACACGCACAAGCATTTTTCGAGCTCCAACGAGGAAAAGGATATCGGAGCTTCCAGTGACAACGAGACGAAGGTACGCGAATGTAGGAAACATGTTTTTGCGTGGAATTGAACTGATGGTTGGTATGCTGGCAGGAGGATACGCCAGCGGAATCCACGAGCGACGATGAGAAGACTGTGGAGCCATTGCCGGTTGCCGGAAACGGTACCAACGATGAAATCAGCATCACGGCAAAGGCTCGCGAAGAAGAAATTGCAGAGCTGGAAGGCAAGTTGGAACCGATTTTGATATGTTGCATGTTTTATAGTGCTTATTTTGTTTTGTTGTGTTTGTTGTTCATAGAGAAACTCCGAGCTCAGCACTTGTCGCGCGTGTCCGAAGCAGATCAACTGTTTTACAACCGTCTTGCGGACCGGGAGACAAATGTTCGTAACGTGTTATGTTGTGGTCTTTGCGTTGATGCTAAATTGTGTGTGATTGTGATGTACAGACGATTTTGGAGGAAGTGCTGCTTGAAGAGATATACGATATTGCCGAAGATGTGTTTGATGAAGAAGAAGAGAAGTCTCGAAACAAGGAGCTGCCACCGGAGCTACTCGAGATTGTGGAAAATGCGGTGCACGAAGGTCCAATGGAGGAGGTGCTCATCCAGAAATACAACGTGGATATCACGCGTCGTCATCTGCAGTGCATGCTGCCCGGAACGTGGCTCAACGACGAGGTTCGTGTTGCAACATTTGTATCCAAAGTGACCGGAAATGAGCTGTAGCTAAATTGACGACTTGGTGACTGGAATTGCAGGTGATCAACTTCTATTTCCAAATGATGAGCGATCGCGATGAAGCTCTGGTCAAGGCTGGCGTTCTGTCGAAGCGCAGCCACTTTTTCAACTCTTTCTTCTATACGAAGGTGTCGGAGAATGGCTACAACTTCATTAACGTCCGTCGGTGGACACGGAAGGTAGGTTTTGTCCACATGTTGCTATTGCACTATCCTGACATATTATTTTTGTAGATTGATCTATTTGCCATGGACAAGATTTTTATGCCTGTGAACGTCGGCAACGTAAGTTGCAAAATCTTCTCAAATGCAAAATATTGCCACTTCGCGATCTTAACAAATCTTATCACTTTTGCTCTTAACAGATGCACTGGTGCATGGCTGTCATCTTCATGACGGAAAAGCGCATCCAGTACTACGATTCAATGCACGGGAGCGGTGCTGCGTGTCTTAAAGTGCTGTTTAGGTAGGTCGCAACTATCATTATCTCTTGGTGTTTGCTCACGTGTTATTCGTCCATTTACTTCAGGTATTTACACGACGAGTCCGAGCACAAGAAGAAGCAAAAGTTCAACGATGAAGGGTGGGAGCTGGTGACCACGACGCCCGACACGCCGCAGCAGAACAACGGATCTGACTGCGGCGTCTTCTCGTGCATATTTGCCGACTACCTATCCCAGAACAAGGTGCGCACAAATTAATTTCAAATTGCCGAAATAATGGCAAAACTAACTCGTTTTGTGATGATGCAGCCGCTGTCATTCGTGCAAAAAGACATTCCATTCCACCGGCATCGCATGATTCTCCATGTTAGCCGAGGCTACATTCCACTTGAAGAGGATGGGCTATAGACGACTGTGTTTACATTGACAAGCGATAAAGCGCAACAGGAAGAGCTCAGACAGGAAACACAATAAGACTTGCTTTTGTATTTTTTCACGAGTGGCAGTCGCTCTGTTGCATTATTTATTGACGCTGTTGTCGCTCGCGTGGTCTTCATATATACGTGCTCTGCGCGTTGCTGTCTGTGCTAACAAGTTGGCGCTTACTTGATCGTGAAGCCCTCGCTGCGCAGACACGCCTTGTGCGCCTCGACGATGTCCTTGCAGTTCTCCTCGCCGTTATTGACGATGCACAGGTCACGCGCCTGCTTGGTAGTCGGACATGAGCAGCAAATCTTCTTGCCAGACTTTCCCAACACAGGACCCTCGGTCACTTTCGCGGTGCACTCCTTCTCGGCCATCGTCTCGTGCTTGATCTAGTCGGCGTTTTCACTTCTGGTTGGTGCACGTCTGTGTGGCATCAGAAAATCACAGTACCGTGAAGCACAAAAATGAATATCCAAAATAAAACTGACGTAATCAGACTACCTGCATATTTTACTTATAACTGACTCAGTTTGAATTTAGAAAAGTATCGCCTTACAAATTACTACGTAGTACTGTTTAGGTTGCCTCTACAAATACATTTTCAGAAAACCGGTAGCTTTGTTGGGTGAATGTCCACGAGCTAGCGATCTTGAGACGTCAACCACCTTGCTCAGTGGGAATGCCAATCTGCTTCTTGTCAGCAACGTCAAGTGCATGCAGCAAGGTGCTATTATTGAAATGCATCCGGCTATTGACAGGTGAAAAATGAAAATCGGAAAGAAAACTTTTATTTATCGGCAAAATACACTATACATCCCAAGGAGCGATCGCATGTCACGAAAAACACGACAACTACTGCTGCACTCCAGCTTAAATATCCACACTCTCCTCTCTTACGCGTCCTGAATGCAGCGTGTGCACCGGCCATCGACTCGCCGGGTACCGCAGCGCGTGCAAAACGTTCCTGGCACAGACACGCGATGCAAAATCTCCCCGTGGGTGTCGCGAATATGCGCAATGAGGTCACCGCGCGCACGGAATAAAACATTACAGAACGTGCAAGTCTCCCAGATCTCGTCCTCCGAGACGGAAAGGCGACCGCCGATTGATACGCGGTCTCCAGGCGATCCGGAGCCCGACGACGGTGGCGACGCCACTCGAGCCAATGGAATGTCACTCACTCTCTCCGCGTCGTCCTCGCCAATAAACAGCATGTCGGTGGCCGTCACGAACGGCGTGGGCCGTCGGAACCTGGCCACCATTGACCCTCGATCGTCTCGCTGGGAACGCAACACTGCTCTAAACCGGATGGGGAACAACAGTGGGGCCTGGTTCTTCCTCTTCTCAAGTGTCAGAAAACCAATGGCCTTATTCACCTCACGACCGCCTCCTAGCGGGAAGGTCTGTGTGAATCCAACGGCGCGGTCAGGCCAGAAGCAGCTCGTCAGTGTGAACTTGGAGCTTGAAGTCAGTGGCTTGCGGTCGGCGATCTGGATCACAAACACCGTCTGCTCATCGCGCGTGCGTGACCATTTAAGGTACTTGGACACGTGTGTGACACGCAGATATTTGCCCGAGCTTACAGATACGAGCTGTACGCGCATATCGTCCAGGATGTGACGCTCTCGCACCTCGTCCACGGGCATAATCTGCACGAACTCGTTGTCGGAGGATTGGCCCAAGCACTGCGCGTTGTAGAAACACGGAGCGACGCTCTCCTTGTCTTTACATGCCACATAGGCGTCGTAACCCTGCCAGAAGAGCTGCAGCGCGACGTGGTCGCGGGACGTCGTCCACGGTCCGTTAGTCACAGTCTCGACCGTGAGGCGGCTGCTGATGGGAGTTTCCTCTGACTGCCGCTCTGACTGCCGCTGTGGCTGCGGCTCCTCGTCCAAGCTGTCCAGCGGGTAGAACTCGGCCACCTCGTCGTCCTCATCCGACAGAATCGCAGCGACGCGAGTCTCTTCTTGCATGGCTGGAATACCGTTATGATAAGTGTGCAGCTCTTCCGAAAATGAGCTTTGATGGCGATGATGGCCGCCGATTGCTCTGTGCGGATTGGTGCAAAAGGAGCGTTTTGATTACGAAAAAACGAATGATTCGCTAAAATTGTGAAATAACGTGATAAAGAAAGGCCCCGGAAGAGCGCGCTATTCCACCCTAGAAGTTAACGACGGGCGCTGGAACGTACCGTGGCCGTTTCGGACTTCGGTCTTCATCTTTTTTACAACAGTTGCACAGATGAAAACGTTCTTGTTGGGGTCCAATTTGGACTTCAAAGGGTCCAAAGGAATACCTTGATAGCTGTTAGAGTCACACGGGAGAGCGTAGCTCGCCGACACGAGATTGTGAGCGCGCTCCACTGATATGCAAGCTCCGCGTAATCACGTTCTCGCAGCGTGCAACTTGACCAAGATGGAAGCAGTCGGATAGACCGTTTTAGGCTATTAAATAGCTAATTGTCAATCAATCCGTCGCAGCGAGATCGCAACGCCTTATTCACCGTTGGAGCTGAGATGGAGACTCAACCGAGGCGGGGTCAGCGGTATCCGCTGCCACCAAAACACTGTTTTGAAACCATCTTGCTATCCGAACAATAGCTTTATTGACGTCTAAACTACTACCAACTCAGAGCACCAGAACGGTACCTAGAATATCGCAGGTTGCCTCACTGTCAACCAAAAGATTGTTTAGCGACAAGCTGTGTCCCATGATGAGGAACCCCAGCAGCCAACATTCCATTCACATCCGGTCACCAAGATGAATCGTCTAAACTGGTCATCCACAGTACTCAATTTATGTGCTTTTCAATTTAACCCAATCAGCGCGATCCATTTTCGACACCACCAACATGAGCCTGCCCAAGGCGCTGTATCGGGAGCTGGTGGCCGCCGCGAAGCTCCTGGACAGCCATGCGTCCCTGCGTGCGCTAATATCGACGGATTTGCGTGAATCACCATTTGCGCCAGGCTCAAAGACGCGTCTGCCGCACGTAGAGTCCTTCAACCGCTCGCTTCAGCGCTATCTCGGTGGTCGACACCTGTACCAGCCGGACTCTCGGCGCCCCACGCTGCTACAGCTCGTGCGCGAAGAGTTCCGCAAGCCTACAGGCGACGTAGACGGCATCGACACGGCGTTCGTGGCGCTGCGTGCGCTAAATGACACGCTGGCAGAGGCTAAAACCCTCGAATTACCGCCAAAAAAGCCTCTCGAGACTTGGACGCTCGCCGGCGTGCAATTGGCAGAGTACGGCGACTTTTTCTTATGTCAAAGCGACCGAAAAGCTTAAAAATGCTAATATTTTATACTTTTTCACTTCAGGAACGCAGCGTCGGGTGTGTTTCTAGTAGCGCATCCACTCTTGGAGGGGATTTTCAGTCGTTCGGTGGTCATTCTGACAGAGCACAGACCCAAAGGATCCAAGGGATTTATAGTCAATAAAGTATCGGACAAGCCACTTGGACGTGCCTTCCAGGTGCCATCAAGAGTGACAAGAGCCTTTGCAACGAGTACAGTACGTAAGGGTGGGCCAGTGTTCACAAGGAACGCAGAGGTGAGAGAGCATGCTGCATAGTTAAAAAAATATGATATCTGACTAGAGTTATGAGCAGGTTCTGCATGGTAGAGCGGACTTTGGAGGCCAACGCGTACCTACCACCAACTTTCCTACTGCAAATGACCCCAGTCTCTTTGTTGGCGCGGATCTGGATGCTGCTGCGAGGGCGATTTACGACGAGACTGCCAAGCAGACGGACGTTGTGTTCATGAGTGGCGTGTCCGCTTGGTCGTCTGGCCAATTAGTTTCTGAGTTAAAGCAAGGCTCGTGGGTCGCTGTGAAGGCGCCAGTGTCTCTCGCACTTAACGCTCCTGCCGAATTGTGGCAGGATCTGATGCGAACCTTGGGAGGCGAATACGCCGAGATGAGCTGTATACCTCTCATGGAAGACGAAGAGTAAGTGACCGTTTTTTTGAATCTCGAAATAAAGCTAGAGCATACTGTATCAGCCCTGTACAAACTCATAGGAGCTTCTTCCTTACGACGAACAGGTAGAACCGTGTGACGAACGTGTGCTGAGTATTCGACGGACTCATCTCGAGACATTGCAGGATCTCCCATTCCATACGTTCTTCGCTATCAGAAGCCACCCAGTCGAACATATTCACTCTGTTACTGGGACTGCCGAACGTCAGGAAGAAGAGCAAGCCACCAGGTCTCAACACACGCGCCAGCTGCTGCATGCTGCGCTTGGCGTCACTGAGATCATCGGATGAATCTGGTGTCACGAGCTTCCAGTTTGTGTCCACCGCGTCCGTCTCCGGCTTCAGCAGCATCGCATCCAGACATCCTTTGTCGATCACACAGTCCACGGAGCTAGACTCCCAGCCCTGCATTTGAGTCAAATCTGCCTCGATAAAGCGAACCCCCCAGTTCTTCTCCTTAGCGCGAGTCTGCATCTTCTGGATCACATTCGCTGCGTAGTCCACAGCGACGATATCCATGTAGCCATCCAACGCCATCTCTGCTGGTAGCCGACTTGTACCGGTACCAGCGATTAATACTCGCTGAGTTTTGGTGATGTACGAATTGAGTAACTCACGAATATGTGAGTACTCACAGTACCAATCAAACTCGTCTTCTGTCTCGAAACGTGCCTCCCAGTAGCTCTTCTTGCACAGCCCCATTAACGACAATTTACCAGCGCATGGCCGCACCAATTCCGCCCCTGATGGAACATCTTTGGTTGTCCATGCAACTGAGAAGACCTTCTGTTGCTCCATACAGAATATTGGCATCACTTTGAGATTGCGCTCCTCGCCACTTTCACGTAAACTACAGTACAAAATCTTCAATAAAAATAATGAAAAGACAAAAGACCAACATCGTCGACCTACCTTGAGCCGAGAGAATTGAGCACGTAATACGACATTTCGTCCGATTTCGCGCCAAAACGAATGGAGAACGCCAGCAAATGCAGGTGCCGTACGATACGCTCCACGTCTTTCTCGACGTCGCTCTCCTCTTGGATCGCTATCTCAGCTCTATCCTCCTCGATTGCATCTTCGACCAACTTGTTCATCTTATTGCGCAGCTCTCTATCCTGCCTTAACTGCGTCTGCGCGTCTACAATCGACTGGAATTCCCACTTGTAGGCCACTCGAAGCACTTTTTCCGCAGCTGGGAGCGGCATTATGGCCTCCACGCGCAGCTTGCGGCGATTGGTGGTCTTCGAAACCACGTTAGTGGTCGCTACGGCGTCCAAATCGCTCCAATCGCCCTCGTTACCATGGACACAATCGTAAATTTGTTGGTGGAGGTGTTGCGGGGCATTGTAGTGTGTTAACTGCGGTAGATGCATCGCTAGCCACGCCTCGGGGTGCATGGTGGACGCTACGATACAGGAATGGCATCATTGGCCTCCATCAGCACCTCTACGCCACTTCTATTGGCTGAATAAATTCTCGCAGCTGATTCGTAGTAAATATCCTTTCATTCGGATTGGCCAATACTTTGCTTTAATCGAATTCAATAGTTGAAGCGGCCAAGATCGGGATGAACACAAGTGTCGCCCTAGGTGGCGTTACCAAGCTCCAAGCTTTGTTCAGAGGCAACAAGAGTCGTCGAGTTCATGTGCAACGTGCTCGGAATAATTTGCGTGAGATTTAGTGCAGTTTTCACGACTGTACAGTCAGAATTTGGCGTAATTCGATTTGTCTGACACGTTATCTGTGCATTCATGACTGCAGCGTGGTCTCCTTTCGTGCCAGCAAAACTTGAAGCCGTTTATGCAATACTAGAGATTGCGAATCTACAGCCTAGCGAGACGTTAGTGGATATTGGCAGCGGTGACGGCCGCGTGGTCATCGAGGCTGTGGTGCTGTGTCCAGGCCTCAAGAAAGCTCGAGGCGTGGAGCTGGATGAGGCCCTCGTGGGGCTATCGAGACGTCGTGTCATAGAGAGATCAAATCAAGAAGAAGAAAAGGGTAATGGATGCCCGGAGCCAGAGTTTAGTCGTGAGAAGAAGATTAATGCAGCGACAGCGTTAAGGGAGAGAGTGGAGATCGTTCATGGCGACTTCATGGACGTTGATATGAAGGACGCAGACGTTGTGGTGCTGTTCTTCCTGCCACATCGAAAAATATCAAGAGCGCTACAGAGGAAATTGCGTCCAGGGACGCGGGTGGTCACGTACGTGTTCCAGATTGCTCAATGGAAGTCAGAAAAGGTAGTCCCTACAGTACCGTTCATGACGGCGAAAGGATCTTCCTCCATCTACCTGTATCGAGTTCCCAGCATTTAGATCTTCTTCATTAAATCACAATTATCTGATAGGTAGCAAGATAAGAACATGCAACGGCATTGTGCTAGATTAAGCACACTATTTTAGGGGTACTACTGGAAGATGCAACCGACCAGTATTTTCTTGTCCTGTGCAAGACGCCCGCGGTCACTTCGCATTTTACACTCACAGATCACCGCGATGGACGTCGGGTATGGTATCTGTGGACACAAGAATTCCTTCTCCACTGGCGTGAAGCTTGGTAACTATGTGGAAGACCGGATCGGTGCCGAGTTGGCTCGGAACAGCTCGTCCAAGCCGATTAACAAGCACTCGGAGTATTCTGCCAGCTTCATTCAACCTCGTGAAATGCCGGACAAATGTGCTCACGCGCCAGCAGAGAATCTAGTGGGGCGGAACATGATCCGTCAAGGTCTTTCGTACGACCTCATCTTTGGGCACGGGAGACCTCATATTCCTACTGCTGCAGAGCAGGCGGCCAAGTTCGCTCTGACATCGCACGACTACGGTAATGTGTACAAGAAGAGCGGAATTCCAAGCCATGAATCGGACAGACGCAGGCAGCAAGAGATGAAGAGATCGCGATGAACAGCGCAACGCATATTTTTTTATCCACTTCACAGGCCATCGTCCCAGCTCACGAAGGTGCCAAGCGTTAATTCATCTAGATGATACAACTTACTGGGAGGACAGCTTTAGCTGGCTGAACAGCCTAATCGTGGATATCCGTATTTAATTACCTTTGTAAGTCTGGTGACTGGTGGTCTTCGTAAAGGCGTCTGAAGTTCTGGCTGAAGAATCGAATTAGATCCTCGTCGACTTTAGATGTGAATACTTACCAGTTTTTCTTCTTCACGTAGCATTTTCCCATTGTTTTATTTGTACCCCAGTCCGCGGCGCGTGGAACCTCAGCCTCGTGTCGGCGCATATTAATAGACCCTGAAGTGATGCAAGCTGATAAGCGAATTTTTTTTTGCATAAATGAGTTCCCACGCCGTCGACGCCGAGATAAACCCAGAACGCTCGCGATCCAAATAAGCCAGTCCGGGATGGACAAGGACCGCAGCACCGTGATCAGTGGACTCGCTTCCAGTCATAACGACCAAGCCTGCGCTCCTACGAAAAGGCGAAGCCAACAGTACTCGTCAACATGCCAGCTCCAACCTTGGAGCGACGATAGCTTGACCTGTAGAGAGGATTACAATTCAAAACCACCATCACTTTAAATGTCGTGTTGTAGATATCCACTATGTTAAGTTATATTTATTCTCAATCACTGTTGGCAAACTAATTTTTGGCCCAGTTACAAAAATCGATACTGTAATATCCGGTGTGGATTATTGAGTCAGTCTATTTTAAAATCTGTCGGATATAACGTATGGCGCCACATGTAGTATGTACCTAGGATCCAGTTCTAGAAACGTCGAGCAATTTCTTTGTAAGTATTGTGCCTTTCAGGGCTTTTGGCGTATCGGACTTGAAAAAGTACCTTTTTAGTGGGTGCGGTTAGGCTCTGGCTTTTTCTCTATCGGTTCAAAAGTAGCCAATTAGACCTAATTCCAAGCCGCACAATTATTTCTACCAATTACAGAGAGGATAGAACAGCCCCGAGAACGGGCTTTGATCGCACTGAAAAACTGCCTATGAACGAGCGATTGTCCGAATGGCTGGCAATCGTCGGGCATTCGGAGTTTTACCCTGACGTCAGCGTTTAAAACGACCTACTCACTAGATATGCGTCGAAGAGGTATCGTTCTGATGTATGTTTACTCGATCGACACTGCTACTGTTGCTAATGTGCTAGGTCTCTCAGAGCGTAGTCTTGTACGATGGTATATGCTTTTCCGTACAACAGGCAATGTCCGTAAAGCAGAGGCCAGGACAAAGTCATCAAGATGGCCTCGTGATGTGTGCGCATTCGTACAAAACTACATGAAAGCACATCCGTGCTTCTATTTCGAAGAGCTGCGCTACGAGCTACGCAAGCACTACAGGGACTCAATTGGCGTCTCTGACGCGACAACCTGTCGGGCCCTTCGCTTTGATCTAAATCTAACGCGGAAAGTCCTGACTAAGCGCGCGAGGGAAAGCGTACCTCGCGAAAGACGAGAGTATATCGGTTGTCTCACTCCATTTTACAGTGGCCCCGATCAACTCGTCTTCGTCGATGAAACGTCAAAAGACGGCAGGTAATTCGCAAAGCAGAAGATTTGAAATGAATTTTCCAAAGTTATTCTAATATTCTTCGAGATCTGTGCTGCGTCGTTATGGTTGGTCTGCTAGAAATACACCGGCGCACGCAACTCTTCCGTTTAGCCGCGGTAAGCGTGTGTCAATTCTGGCTGCGATGGATGTACAAGGCTTCTTTGCGTGGGGAGATATGGAGGAAATCTTTACTCGTTCTAGCTTCCACGAAGTTTTCAAGTACAAGATACTGCCCTTCCTCAATCCGTGGCCGCTGCCACGGTCCATTGTAGTGATGGATAATACCAAGATTCATATGTATAAAGAACTGCAGGACATGATTCACGAGACCGGAGCGCTACTTTTTTTTCTGCCACCCTACTCGCCCGAACTCAATCCAATTGAGGTTGGGTTCTCGTTGCTGAAACGCTGGATTCAACGCCACGCGAATATGGCCTTTCGCGGGGATCCACTCGCTGTGCTGCGAGTTGCTATGTACGCTTGCACTCGTCAAAAGGAGGAAAAGGAGGAGCTTTTGACGAGTGCAAGCGTACATAGCAACTTGTCGGTGAGAATCTGTACAGCCAGTGCGGGTACAAACGTAATGCATTGGCTATTAAGGAAATGTAGCTGCCATTGTCTCCTGTCTCTCTTTCTTTCCGTTAGCTATCTAAATGGCCAACGTCCTCCATATTGCTATCAGGAGCAGACGTGGATACGGTGACGGGATCTCTAAACGGAGGGCGCAGACTATAGCTGGGCATTTCGAGCGCAGACCGAATATCACTGATATTCACTTCCATAGCGACTGGAACGCCTTGTATCTTGACGCGCACAAGATGGTACTCTGCATTTGCTAGTCGTTGGCCTTCCTGCAACGCATCATCAATTATCGCCTGCTGTGCATCCACGTGCTGGAGTTGCCAAACGTTGTGTTGTCCAGCACAACAAGTGGAGCTCCGTCGGGAAGTCTTGCCTGAGTAACGGCCATGCAGTTTTGTGTGGCGGGGCCTGCTGCTATTCCTTGCTCCCGTAACATTCCAGCGACGCGGGGCAGCTGCTCTTGGATACGCGCTGCTGTTGCCCGTCGAAGTGTTGTCGTGGCCTCAACTGGTTTTGGCACGTAGATACAGAGCTCTAGAACGAATCCCGCTTGCCCCCCGTTACGCAGTCGCGCCTTGTGCCATGCCGTTTCGAGCTGGATCCGCAAAGCGTCACCGTCACTGCAAAGGACCTGGAAGTCCTTCTGATACGCGTTCTTGGTCGGCTTGAAGTAAAGAGCGAAGTCGGGACGCCACTGACCGGGAATCTTGCTTTCAAAATGCTTCTCAACTTTTGCACGCAGAACCCGATAGCCGTCTGCCATTTTAAGACAAACGTTGGGGAAGGAGGTACTTTATTACGGCAAGAGCCGTAGGGATCGCCATTCTTAATGAATAAACGACAAGTTAGAGTATCAGAAGGGGAATACTCTGCTCCATCACAAGTTCAGAAATGAGCTTACTGTGTGATGGATGTTATCATCACCCTTCACGTGTGAATTTGACGGCGTAATACAGTCGGTCTAGCTGCATCCTGCTCTGCCTTTGCTAGCCCTTGACAGCTTTCTGCTGATGCTCAAACATCTCTACACCCAGCTGCTACCAAGTATTTTGTCTGCGAGAGGAGTTGAACCTCTACCACCCGCGCACGGGGCTCTCCCGTTGAGCTACGCAGACATGAGAGACAAGTGGTAGCAGGCAGAGCGAGTTGCCGTGTGCAAGTCAGCTGTGGGTAGCTTTTCTTCTCGCCGTCCTCGCAGCTGTGCTTGTAGCCGTTCTCACCGCCGTTCACATTGCCGTCCTCGCAGCCGTCCTCGCAGCCGTCCACAGTGCTGCCCTCGCAGCTGTACGCGCTGCTGTCAACAGCTCTGTACTGCCGGCCGTCCACTGCACCGTCCTCGCAGCTGTACGAGCTGCCATCCACACCGCCGTTCATGCAGCTGTGCTCGCAGCCGTCCTCGCAGCCGTCCTCGCCGCCATCCTCGCCGTCGCCCTTGCTGCTTCTCTTATCCGCCGCCCTTGCTTGACTGTTTGATTCTTACTACTGTTATTAATAATAGGTGTTCTTCACTAATTGGGCAGAAATGCGAGGGTTTGGGTAAGTTGTATGGATCGAAATGCCTGCCCTTACAAAGCCCGATTTCGTTTCTCAAGTACCGGCTGGGCTCTTGCGACGCACCAGCATAAAGACAGAAAAGCACAATACTTACTACTTGTAGCATCGAAGTCACCGCAGTACAGAGAGCGCATGAAAAGTCCACAAAACATAATGAAAAATCCACACCCTTTATTAAGAGCATACTGGGGGTTGTACCCCAAGACCCCCGCGGAAGAAAAACAAGTTCTGGACAGGGCGATGGGCCCGTTCGCTGGGGAGCTCGTCGCTGGCCCGCCTACGCAAATACCTGCTTCGCGGGCACCCCGCTCGGGTTTGCTACGGCTACGCTCCTCACTACCGCTTTCTAATAAGGAGTGATCTAACCACCCTCTGTGGATTATTCAAACTTTTCGTGGATTTTTAATATTCCCTACGATATTCTGAACCTTTTTTACTGCATTCTTCAGCAACCCTAGATACAGTCAAAATGCCCCGGCTTCCAGTGCTGTGAGCCAGACAACCTTAACGGCGCGACGTTTCCGTATTTCACGGCGATCATGTACCATCGTAAAAAGCGAACAAATTGGTGATGTAGAAAGCCTTCGTTGCGGATAAGGTAAAATGCCGATTATTGTATGTCACGGTTTCGATGACTGTATTTACAGTACTGTACGACTCTGCTTTCGTAGGACCACAAAAAAGAGGACAGCTGGTAAACCAGGCCTCCTAAAATTAGGCATATGACGAATTTAAATAAAATAAGCTAAATTGTGGACTTTTCAGTTTTTATTTTGTTTAAATTATGACCTTTATTTTGTGCTCTTCTTGCCTTGTTGATCGTCAACATTCAATACATATTAAAACTGTGCTGCGTGGGATACCCCCTCGAGAGGGAGACATATTGAACGGGTGCGAAACAGGTCCTATATGCCCGATTCCCACTGCACTACAGAGCATTTTGACCGATTTCCTCTTGGTTAATGTGGCAGTCAACACTTCCACGTACAGACCAGTGCATATGAACATCCCGTCCTGTGCCTTGTTAAAGGACGTGCTGCAGTAATTATAGACTATCACTGCGCACGATAGCCTTATCATCTATCTCCCCACATCGAACTTCGCATGCACACATTATATTATGTGAGCTACACAAATAATTGCAGACCGCTAGGGCATTCATGCATTCATGCCTTCAACGTACTAGTATATCCTCAACTGCATCACGTGCTGCAATAAGTTTTGTTCAAGGGACTATTTTCGGCTATATCAGTGTCTTACGCGTTGTTTCATTTTCCGCTTACTGATGAAGCAAAATAATCACAGAGAGAAGGCGTCCCCTCACCAGCGCGAGGCAAGTATAAGTTTCATGGCTTGCCTCGTGCAGTATGAGGCTTCTCATATTGTCTGTAGTTCATCTGGGTAGCGTTTGTGGAGCGCCTCAGTCGTTGGAAGTGTCTGAAATAGTGGATTAGAGCAGACCCGCTCTGTTTATCTCGATTTGACTATGAAAGGTTAATCCTTAAATTGTGCACTTTTGAAAAATTAAAGTATTTAAATTAGGCCCTTTTCCCAAAAAGGCCTAATTTTAGGAGGCCTGTGGTAAACACTTTTGCAGAAACTGGTTTTGTCTAGCGTAATCAAGTTTAACATCGAACATGAAAGAGATAAAAAAGGCGGATCTGGTACTTATTAAGGAAAGTACTATTTACCCATTTCAAACATCTTATGTGTTTGACGAGACCAATTTTGACGAAAAGCTTACTGAAGTCACGTCAAAAAGCGTGCCTTTACCTTTTACTTGGTATTTCTATGCGTTGCAAAAAAACTCTTAACGCTTTTATGGTTTTGAGAGAGGTTACATGGAGCGTTTACGCTGTGGCTGACATATCGACAATTAGGTTCACCAGGAAACGTTGGGACACGCACCATGGCCAACGGAGCACCACTGAAAGCAGAGCGAAGTGCAGACTCATTCTGCTACTTACCAAGCAACGGCGACTACTAGTAAACACTCATCGTATGTTCAGGCTACTGATACACAACCCTACCTTCAGCACCAAAGCCCCGACATCCAAGCAAAATTTCAACAACGTTTTTAGTACTTCCTACTCGTCGCTACAAATTCACAAGCATGCGCGTCTCCAACTTTCTGGTCGCCACAACAACAACCTTTCTCTATACGTGTGAAGTTATTACGTCCACCCCAAGAGTTGACTGTTGTATCTGGCAAAGTCGTAACCAGCCGTTTCGCTGCCTGACCCTATGGGCTACGTGTTGAAGCCCTCTGTATAACCGCCGAGAAATCGGAATCGTGGCGTTGACGCGGAGGTCACTGTGAACCCAGTCAGAGATCCGGATGACTGGATGGAGGAGAGGATGGCGTCGGATCACGTGCAAGGATAAGGACGAACGACGTCAGAAGTTCGTAAGAGCGCACGGAGGTCGACGCCGTGAGTGCGCTGTGAGCGCGAGCGAAATACGTGTGGCTAAATCGGGCAGTGGCGTCAGAAGGCAAGGCGCGACGTGGCTGATTAATGCATGTACAAGTAGACCGCATGGACACTGGACAGGTGAGCGAGAGAAGCTTAATTGTAGTGTTGGCGAAGTAAGCGATAGAGTTAGCATAATCACTTTAGGTTTTTACTCCTATCAAGCAAGCGATACTCACCCCGGCAGCAAACCCCCCCCCCCTGCGACCTTCAGAAGTGCAACATTTTACTGAGCCCAACCCGCAGTCTGCCAGCAGGAGGCCACATCGATGTCGGTCACCGGACGACTCGACTACACGGACTGGGACAGTCCACAAACGATACTGCCTGCTGCGAGGCGCAAACTCACCGAACGGGCCAACGCAGTGTCCATGGGGAACTGCAAAACCCATCCAACCTCTTCGCCACTCCAGACCGGACACGACGATGTGCTGCAACTGGCATGACGTAGGCTCATGATCAAGCCCGTCAACACGCAGCACTTATTTGTCACCGAAGACTTGATTGCGGTAATGAAAGCTCTTTTGGACGATGATAAAATGGTGGTTGAGATCCAGCGGAGCGTTATCACAGCAAATAGTGTCTCTGCCGCAATCGGCGAAGCTCGGGGCCTCAACATGTCACATTCCATCTGACCCTAGCTGAGGAAGACGAAGTCACGCAGCACTAGACTATTGGTGAACCTCGTGGTGGCCCCACAGACGCGGATCACGTAGCGAGCAGCGAATTCGGCGGTCCTTCGGCCCAACGCGAGCAGCAAGACAAATCAGGGCCACCAAGTGCTCCCTCATAGTCGACACCCAATACCCCAAAGAAAGTGTCGCCAGCTCGCGTCAGTGACACTCGATCACTGCCACCTAGCCCTGTAAAACCAACTCAAGAGTCGTTCAACCCGGGCGAGACGCCACCGAGCCCCACGGAGATGGCCACAACAGGGAAATCTATTAAACTGAAGGGCATCGATTGTCGGCGATTCGATGGCAAGGAGGTGTACGCGGTCCTGGGTTGAGGAGTCGAGGATTTCCTCAACGAGTTTGCGCACGGATGCCTTCTAAACAAATCAGTGTGGTCCAGTGAACGGAAGGATTCGGTGCTCGGGACCTTTCTCGAAGGACAAGCAAGCCGAGCCTATCACGACCTCACTGGCAACCGAGACGTCAGCTAAGAGGAACTGACAGCTCACCTGAAGATAGAGTTCGACTTTAACCCGAGCCAGTACGAGCTGGGCAAACGGTTCGACACAAACAAGCGCGCCGGCGATACCTGGAAGCAATATGTGACGTACTTGAGGTTCATTGAGCGGCTAATGGTCGGAGACAGGTCGCAATTACTTTTGGAAACCTTCCGCAACAATGCACCCCCTGAGCTCAAGTCAACCCTCCTGATTATGATCGACGATACTAGCACCAGCTATAATAAAGAACTGAATAAAGTGGTGGACTTCCTGGTTTGCTCCCAAGGAGACGGTCGCCACATTAGCCAGGGTAAACAATGCAATCGTGGACACGCCGGTCACCCCCATCATCAGCGAGGTTCCCAGCCAACTGCAACCGCAACAGCAAGAAGCAGGGTGGCCATCAGCAAGGAGGCAACCACCGGAAGCATATGCTGGCTCACCAGGACAACAGTGGCCAGTCACGTCTGCAACGAACTAGCAACGCACAATCTAACGCGACGGAAACGACGAATACCTGCTGGAATTGTTGGGTACAGGACACAAGCAGGATCAATGCACGAAGCCCAAGAGCCCAAGAAGACACCTCAGCAAGGATCAGTACAACAGGCCCAGAGTCAAACCCGAGTACCATATCAGACTCCGAAAATGAAAGCTCAGAACTGTGGGTGACCACGGGTCAATCGGGCAAACACTTAACATCACCAGCTTGGCTCGATGATTCAGGCGCATCGCACCATTTGAGCTACGATCGAGATATACGGTTCTGCACTTCTCCGTCCCAGCTAGTTATTAAGGTGGCAAACGGAGGGCCGCTCCAGGCGAGTGTCAAGGGAAGCTGCGTTCTTCGAGCCCATAATGGCGGGACGACGGAGTCAGTCATACTACGTGAAGTACACTGCGTTCCTGGGTTGAGCAGAAATCTGCTCTCAGTATCGGGGTTGAGTGAACACGGGGTCACTACGAGTTTCAATTCAGCAATACTCCGCCTGAAGAACAAACAAGGATAGGTGATCGCAGTTGCACAACGCCAGATCAAGATGCGGACCCTAAGTGGAGAAACTGCGGACGTCAGCGCTGATGCAACGGCAATGTTCGTGCAAATGCCGAAGTCCACCCTGCAGAACTGGCACGAGTGCCTAGGCTACGTGAACGTTCGGGATCTACTCAGGGTGTACTCCATGGGATTGACAGACGATATGGAGGTTGTGACCAAGAAGGTGCGTTTTTGCTTGCCCTATGCGGAGGATAACCAGACCAAGTCGAAGCAACCAACTGTGGACATATCTACTGCCGCGCCTACAGGTGAAGTCGGTGCGGTGCTCGGAGTAGTCCTGCATGGGTTATGGGTCGAGTTTTAACAGGGTATATATATTACAGAAGAAGGACGAAGCTTCGAAGAAGATCGGAGGGGGGGGGGGGTGTACTGGAGTTCGAGCGCCAGTACAACGTGGCAGTGAAGGTGATCAGGTCTGACGGTGGGAACGAGATTGTGGGTCGTGTGTCGGCCGCTTTTCACAAGCACCATGGCATAAAGCAGCAGTTGACCCTCTCCGACATGTCTACCTCGAACGGCAAGGTAGATCGTATGCATCGAACGCTGATGAACTCATGTCGTGCTGTGTGATGGGCATCCTGACTACCCGAACGGTACTGGGGCGACGCTGCTAAGTAAGCGTCCTACATCCGGAACAGGCTACCAACGAGGGCCAACGCAGATAACAAGACGCCCCTGGAAGCCTTAACCGATAAGGTACCAAAGGTCGGTCATATACTGAGATTTGGCTCAACGCGCACCACGCACATCGCTCACAAAAAAGCTGCGTCAGTGAAGCGACGGGCTGAGAAAGCCGTGGCCATCGGCAATAGTGAAGTCCAGAAGGGGGTACCTCGAGCAGGGAAGATCGTGATCAGCGCAGACGTACAGAACGTCGACAAGCTGGACGTCCACGAGAAGGAGATGCAGAACACATTGAACGTGCTGCACGGGGAAAACAATTCACAACCCGCTCGACCCACGCCGCACGCGCCACAGGTGACACAGGTGCCAAACAGACACGGCCCGACAGTACTGATGAGAACAGAACCAAGCGGCGCATCAGTGTGCGTGTGACCAAGAAGCGAGCTAGACTTGACAGTGGCACTGTTCATACCTGTGACAGCGGTGAGGACGAATACACCCGAAATCCCACAAGTGCCGGCACACTGCGTCGCGTGTTCGGATCTCGCAAGAAGGCCAAGCAACAGAGCAACTTCTCGCTGTAAAGGTACCTAAATGAGGAAGTAGCAGGTTGCGCAACCCTCGTTCTATCAGAGGCAATGCTTGTCACCACAACCCCTCGTGATATAAACAAAGCACAGCAGACTCCCGAGTGGCCCCAGTAGAAAATGGCTATCGACAAGGAGATAAGTGACCTACAAGCCAACGGGGCGTGAGAGGTGGTAAAGGCTCCCGCCGGAGTAGACTTAGTCTCTTCTAGGTGGGTGTTTAAGATAAAGATCAACTAATGTGGCGAACTCGAGCGATTCATGGCCCGCCTGGTGGCTCGCGGATCTTTGCAGCGCTTTGGTATAGACTACGAAGAAACTTACTCACCCGTGCTGAAGACAACAAGCGTGTGCTTTCTTGCAGCACTGGCGGCAAAGTGGAGACGTCGACTTCGCCAAGGAAACATTGCCAACGTCTATGTGAAGGCCAGCCTCGATCGCCCTACCCTTATGATGCCCCCCCCCCCCCCCCCCAAAAGGGACGCCATGCCCGGACGAGTCGGCATGGTTGCTGAAAAGGGGCTATATAGGTTGAACCAGGGTGGCTTACTCTGGAACAACGAGATCAATTCGTTTCTGCTGTCGTTGGGGTTCTTGAGGAGCAAGTTGGATGCGTGCCTCTACACCCGCCACCGGAACGGAAAGCCGCGACTTCGAAAGCCCCCCCCCCCCCCCCCCCCCCCCCCCCCCCCCCTCCCCCTCCCCCCTCCCCCCCTCCGCGGTGTTGGTCAAACCTAACTTCTTTCGCTTCCAGAAGGGGCTTGTTTCGGTGGTCTGTTTGCCATGATTGATATGCAAAAGTGGTTGGTGCAAGTCCGAGGAGTGCTCGAGGGCGAAAAAACCACGAGGACGACGAAGCACGAGCGTTTCTTAACTGGTCGGGCAGTTATATGACACAGGGAATCAGCAGATTTCAGTTCGGTAGACGAGTTTGATTTCATATGGGCTTGTCAAGAGTTAAGTGGAGTAGAAACGTTTTATCGAGCTCAGACACAAGCGCTATTGCAAGGTGATAGGGTTGTCTCTACCTCGCGCTTTTTTACTGTGTGTCGCACGGCGAATATTTTAACTCGCCACTACTACGTCGACCAGGTCAAGATTCTAGAATATGCTCTTGGATACTAGAAGCCTCGTCAAGATAATCAACGCATTTAGTATAGGGTAATGATACATTTGGTGTGGTCTATCCTTCATTCGTTGATGAGTAGTGAATGTGGAATCGCGAGGATGACCAGTTGGCGACTTCAAGTCGGCAGTATCATGGATAGCTACCACGGAATTGTATGAGAAAGAGTTTTAGTAAGACGAGGAGGTTGTGTTCTAAGGAGATGGAAGACAGGAGACAAGCACTGTATTGAATGGCGAAGTAGCCTTGCCTGTCTTACAGTGGTTGAAGTAATTTAGGGCTACATTAAGCTAACGCTCCTGACTTTGCAAATACGACGTAAATTGACTAGCTTGTCCTTCTTATAGAGAAACTCGATGAATAAATTGTAATGAGATTGATCCTGAGTTTTCATGCGTTCAGTAGCACGGTATAGTGTGAAGTAGAGGGGCTGTTTTACTGAATGACAGGTGTATTTCGCTAATTGCGGTACAGCAAAAATTCCGAGGGAATGGAGTTATTTAAAAGTCTATTCGCTCGTCACAGCGAATCAACCGTTATCTGTGGAACCTTGTCACTGGAAGGCATTACAAGATACCGGCAAATTTATTAAAACAAAATTCAGGGCTTTCGGTTTATAGAATGGAGATATGGATGCGCCGATTATTCTTGTCCAAATTCCGACTGTACGTTGGGCCATCTTCCTTTCTAATGTCCCCAACATCGTGTCAATTGTCCCTTAAAAAAGCGGGGGTTAACAAACCAGTGATTTAAATGTTTATGGTAGTGTTGGGCAGATGAGAAATTATGGCATTTCTGGCATTTGTTTTGCATTTTGTGCATATTATGGCAGAGTATGGTATCTGATGCAGATATGCACTGAAATCGGACAAGTGGTTATTTATACGAGAGTCAAATGGTTATTTACATAAGGTTGTGATGGCGCGATGTGTGACGACTGTGAAGTGGGCACCGCTCGAGTGGCTACGCAGCCGCCACCACAAAATGAGTAAGGAAGACACGCACTGCACCTGATACTAGAAGAAGTGCTGAAGTTGCCGTGGATGACGGGTGTCCTCACTAAAACTGTTTTGCTGGCCAAATTTTCCCGGAATCGTCCACAACTACTTGCTAAGGTTAGGAATATCCAAAAAATTTCGTCGGACAAGCGACGTCGGACTCTTCGCATTCCTGTACCGACGAGATGGTATTCGAGCTACGAGTGTATCAAAAGTGTTGCTGATAATCGCCGCACCATCACTAAAGTTTCAGCTACAAGAAGTTCATGAAGCGATTCGGCAAGAAGCCCCGTAGACTCAATGAAGCTCGTGGTAGTGTGGATGATAAAACTTTCTGGAAACGACTAAGGCAGGTGATGACCCTGACTAATCCGGTCGTCGATGCAATTGCTGCACTCGAGCGTGACCACTGCTGCATATCAATGGTGTACTATCAGTTCAGCCAGCTCGGCATCAACCTTGTGTACACATTGGCCCAAGAGGGAATCCCTGCACACGTCCAGAGCAAACTTTTGTCTTCTATCAAGGACAATGAAACTTTCTTCATACGGATACTATGGGGATCGATTTCTTGCTAGACCATACTAAGAGAACCTCCGACTTCGTGGACCTACTACTTTATTCACACGAAGAAGAGAAACCGGTTGGACGCAGCAAGAGTGGATAAGTTAATCTTTATTTACGCCAACACAGTTGACACGTTTTCGTACGACAGTAGCGAGGAGCAGAATGAGTCAACTTAACTCAAATTCTATTAATAGTTTCCATCACGATGCATAATTATACATGCATCATCTGCCATCGGTGCCATATTATGGCAGCGATGCATGCATTTCCCAACACTAATTTATGGTAAAGGTGTTCCGCTACGGCTTCCGTAAGGAGTCACGGTTAACGAGTATATTGTTTGACTGACGAAAAAGCTGTCGTATCCCTCTATAGTCGTTCCTTTGTGGACGCAGCCCTTTCACGGGTGAAATAACCGAGAGGATACGGTTCTTACAGCACCTGTAACTATTGGCAACTCACACCGTCTGAGGATAAACTTATGTCGATTGAGTGAGAAGAGAAACGGATACGGGATGCAGTGCTTCGCGCTGAAACTAATGCTCAAGAAACTATCTTAAATATGAAGCATGAAATGCACCTTTTACAATAAATACGGAGGCCTCATTAGCTCACTGTTATTTTTTTTGGTTTTGCCCGAATAAATAACTCGGGTTGTCTATGGTTCACCCTACGTCGGCTTACACGGTAGTGCACGTGTATGTAGACGCGAAAGGGCGTTTCACTTAGATAATTTAAACTTTTGCCCGGACGTCATATAAAGGATGCAGCGCCGATTCATCGTAAAATTGGAAACTGTTATTTGTTAGCCTGGGCTTTCCTCTAACCTGAAATTCTAAATAATAAGTATTTGCCAGCGACGGTTGGACATAATCCTGCTTTTTAATTGGTTAAAAGAGTTGCTTTTCGACATATGAAAACTCTAAATGCATGCCGAGAAGTATCAAAAATAAACATTGGTGTATGGCACACTAACGTGGAAAATGGTTTTCGTATTCAAGTACTACATGTAGTCGCTGCATGTAACCCTATTGTACCGTCCTCCCTTTAAGTACAGGTCCACTATACTTTCAAAATTTTGACGAGACCGTGAAAACGTCAAGAACCCGTGCAGCTCACCAAGAAGACGCTTGTGCAATAATCTTCTCCGGCAGACTGTTACGTCCGTGTGTGCGCTTGCAGGCACCGCCACTTCGGCGTCCGACACACCCGCGACAGAATATAATGTTTCTGCCGTTCAATTACGCAATAAGATAAGTTTTCTGTCGTTCCATCATGCTACGCAGAAGCCGATCAACGTACAGCCAAGACTGATAAGTTGTCAGACCTCATAGAGGACTCTTCTAAAAAAGCGAGGTGTTATTGAGACCGCATTGCCGCGGCGTGCCAGCGCTTCGAGACCTTTTCGAGGCGTCATACATGTTTCATCCACAGTGGTGCTACGGAGGCGTGAATTCCTTGTGCAGTTCAACCTAAAACTCCGTGTCCGCACCACCACTACGGGGTAAAGCGCATTATCAAGCCCGATCTTCTCCGTTACACTTCCGCGAGCGAGCCTGCTCAGGTAAGAACCTTCGTGCTCATATTGAGCAGAGTTATGCACTCCGTGTTAGTAATGCTGGCGGTTCTAGAGCAGGCAGTATGCCTGTACTCGGTTCTGGGCCTCGTACGCGTTTACCGTTTCCGAAACGTCCTGCATCAGGACGTCCCGCACCTCATATGGATCTTGGTGGGGAAGGAATCCTCTCAACGTATCCAAAGACGGGCCTGGTCTCGGATCGCTTCGGGTCTTTAAAGCCCATATTCCGCTTAATAATTTAACGCGTCGAGCCGTGGGTGTTGCGTAGCGGCGGCGGTGGCGGAAAGATACCGACCGTACGATCAACCCCAGGCTGACTATAACTCCCACGCTCTGTACGACGTGCAGTCGTTCTGTGACAATCCTAGACCACTCGAAATGATTTGCTAGTTTTAATTGTGACGGCGACAAACCTCTACACCTTCGTCGTTTCGAGATGCTAGAGTTTTGGTTGTCGAGCCTTGTGTTACAAGGAGACTTGACTATGCAGCGTCCTCTCCACTGTTCTATATAGCTGATCGCGCACTCTACTGTGCGCCAGAGGCAGTTCTATCAGCAGCTGAGGAGACTACAGTATCAGGTAGGGAGAGGCTATCGGCTCCCGTGAATAGCAGAAGATAGTTGTATGTGAAGGCGCGTTCCCTCTTTGTGGTGCTGGACGTAGTGATGGCGGAGCTCGCCAACAAAATCTGCATCGACTGTGTGGTGTGCTTCGCCATCCTGTAGGGTAGATCGGGCTTTGTGAAAGCTGATAACAAAGATAAGTGGTCGCCGCTGTGTGCTTTTGGCTGGTTTTCTCGATTGGTCAGTGTCTCGTACACAGTCAAAACCGAGTCGATCTCGGTGCCAACCAACAAGATTGGTCGGGTCCGACCAGACTAACTCGAGAACCTTTCGGATCCATTTAAAGATCGACACTTCCCAAATAAACTCAATTAGATGTGCCCCGCACTTAAACCCGATTGTAAAATCACCAGATACTAGGCGTACGGTTTGTTTATACTAGTCGAGATTGGAAAAATCGCGAGAATAGCGCCATAATACAATGTGCAATTAAGAGACAGGAGGGGTTTCTTGTGGCAGACGCCTTGACATCCATGAAGGAAGCTATCTGTAGATTCATGCACATACAACTTCGTCCTAAGCAACCAAATATTGGAGCCGTACTACAAAAAATACTGATTTCATATAATTTAAATTGAGGTTACAAAAGACTCGTAGTTTCTTAGTTTCTATATGTTAAGAGCTACCAGTATCATCAGTAGATAGAAGATAAGCTCGACTTTGTTAGAGGTATAGGTGGTACTAGACAGGAAAAAATAAGACGACTTTTGAACAGATACTAGCGAATTGGGGTGGTAGTGCGCCTTTTAAATTTTACAAATCTATAAACGATTTACATGTAGATTAGTAATGAACTTATCTGTATAATTCTGTTTCTCATTTCTTAAAATTACTTAAATACGTATAGACGCCTCTAGAAATGATTTATCTGTTTAAGAAGGTAATATGATTAGAGCGTGTTTGTCATTTTCTATCATCGAAACGATTCTTTCTTTCCAGAGCTCACATCCGCAATTTTGCAGTGAGCTTACCTGCTGTGGCGAATTCCGCCTGACTTCGGGCTCTATACTTCGTCGCCGTGGTGGTTAGCGAGCTGTTGCGGTTGTTCTTTGCTTACTATTCTATGTTTTTTTTACGCAGAATAGCGAGTGACGGCTATGCTAGGTGCCAAAACTGTCCATGTCATTTGATTTAGCAGCGTTGTAAGTGGTATGATACCCACGAAAACTAGGTAGTCAGTATTACTTGCAAGTTACTAGTCGCAACAATGTTAGAAGCTGTCGGCTTCGAGATACTGGTACGTACGCAGAGCCACCAAAAAGCATGTTAGACTGCCTATGCTTTAAGATCAATAAACTTTAATGGATCAGCGCGTCTATATATGACTATTTTAGATACGGAAAAGAAAAGAATGGAGCTACTGTACAGTACGTAGCCAGTTGTTGGTATATCCTGCTAGATATAATAAATATCGGTGATTTTACTTGTGTGGAGTAGTAAACCTCGAGCCAACGATTCAAAATGATGATTTTATAAGGCCGTTCATTTAAAATTTGTATGTGTTAAGATAAAGTATCACGCACCAAAGACGCGCCAAATTAATCCCTATTGGGGTGTCCGTACTACGTGCCCGTAGCACTAGCAGGATTAAAGTGACTATTCTTATGCCGTTTAGAGAAGTAGATCTGAAACTATCGAAACCAAAACGACCGTTCCCTAACCAGCCCTTAGACCCGCGTATTCTTGCTCGAAAACGCCTCTGTGCACGAGATTATAAGCTGTTCACCTAACCCATTCTGATAAATAATGTATCTATTACGTAAAAAAAGATAATTTGGGTGTAAACAAGATTACTGAATGGGCTTCACCTCACTAAATACTACGACTGCAAGATTAGAGAGATTTAACCTTCTGGTTAGAATGTTTTGCCTCCCCAACTAGGATAATTAAGCATAAACTCCTCCCTCTGATTTCTCAATGTCACGTTGCCTGCGATATCTGAGCATTTTAGGCGAGCTACAGCAAAGCAGGTATCGGGGGAAATCATTAACCAAGTGCGGGATCCCGTTCGACGGCCGAGACAGCTCGATCACCCAACTTATCCCCGCTCTGCAAATCAGCGGGCGTCTCGGCCTCTACGCAGTTCACTTCATTAACCCTTGGACCCCGATATGTTATCACCAACTTTATCAGAGTATTAACTTTTGAAAAACTACCCCTCGCGACTATACGCATGTTGAATCCACCAACATGGTGAAAATTAATTTGGATTAAGTGTTTGATTTGGGCCCATACTAAATCAAAGTATTTTGTAGCGATCCATTATTGAAGGAGACGAGCGGATGCACAGATGAAGGGGAGATTCTGGAGAAGGGGATCGCAAAGGAAAGGCAAATATAGTTCCTGATTTCTGGTCGGGCAGCTCACGAGCAGCCCCTTAGCCACTTAGAAATTTGCTACCGACTGCAAACATGGTAGCTGTGGTGGTGTAGGAACCGGTGGTCAAGTTGTTGGAGGCGAGAAGCGCAAGTTATGGACTTGAAGTAAGCAAGCGAGGACTGAAGAGAGCCGATAAAGTATCTGCACTTGTCCTGCCATTGTTCGCAATTCGAGCTGTTTTCTTGTCTTTAGGGCCTGACAAAATGTACCAACGAGGGGGTTCGAGAACGAGGGAGGCGGGTGAGGGGTATCAGTGGAAGCGAAGGCATCGGCAAAAGGATGAGGGAATGAGAAGGCACAAATAAAAAAAGGGAGGCACCGGCGAAGGCGCATGAAAAAATACCTGTGAAGGCAAAGGCAACGGTGAAGGCTGCGGCGGAAGTGCTGGTGAGTACTAGCATCTAGCACGAGCACTGCAAAGCTCAAGCGAACGTCGTCCTACTAACGTTCAGTGCCACACGATATGTGATTTTTGTGCCAGCGTGCATTTCCTTACCTTTTCGGTGCAAGGTGATGAAGAGGGTGGCAACAGCCCGGAAAAGTCAACATCGCCTATAAACTTTTGAATTGGTGAGATCAGCATTCCCTCCAGCATTCGAGCGTCAATCACTAACATTTAGTTTGATATGTATAGCAAGCTGCGAGCAACCCTCCAATATTTGAGTCAACATCGTTTCTACTGCAAGTGCATCTCCAACATATGAGTCAACAACGCTGAGACAGCGATATGGAGCATGACGAATTGAATGTGTGGTTTTGGGCACTTTGATGATCGCGGGAGACGATGATCCGTCCTTTGTGGTATAGGTGCCGCTGTCCACGACTCCGAGAGCGATAGATATTCAAATCGGACAGTTAGTTTTGGTGAGTTTGATAAAGAAAAAAGGTATTGCAGTGTGGGAAGGCCAACTGGATATCGAAATAGATGCTCCTATTTAGTTTTACTGCTACGATAAACATGACGGTTACAAAAGGGTAAGCACTCTACAAGATAGATAGCAAACTCCTTTATCCGGTGGAAAACCTTCATGACTTCATAATGATAATGTTTTTGCGTTACTTCTGCGATCGTGTGGTACCTGGACGAGTTAGTCGCAGGTTTAATACCAAACCCCTGCTCTGCGCATTTGGCGCATATATATGTATAAGTTGTAAGTGTCGGTAGCACTCAAGCCTCTGAACAAAGCATGTGACAGGATGGATCTATAAAGCTTCAGTCGACAGCCTGTCACTAGATACGTTATGTTGTTAGTTGTAAATTAGTCTATCCAGGATATTTATCCGCAGGGTACCCTAGTTTAAGTCAAGAAATATGGGTAGGCCGGTAATTGCGTCTGCGTTTGGCAAGGATGATATTGTAAGGGCGGTGGCATCTTGTATAGACTGCTTGGGATCACGGAGTGCAGGACGCTGCTCAGAGGGACCACGATCGCCTTAGTCGGCGTAATAATCCCATATTGGAAGGAACTGATGCTACAAAGGAGAGCAAGGCCGCGTGCTTCGATGAGTAAGCGTACTGGAAGTGCTACAGGCCTAGAAATCACTTTTACTAAGCTTGGCGTAATGCACAACAACCCGATTTGGCTTTTTTAATTGGCTTGAAATTCGTATGTTCTTCGTCGGCCTGTATCTAATAAAAAGGCATCCGGTATATACGCCCTTCCATCGAAACCAACGCTCTTTTAAATCAAAGATCAACATATAGCATGTAAATGTTGGATATTGCATGACTTTGCATAACAGCTGCCTCTTCTCTAAGCAAAACCATCCCACGACGAAACCTCACCTCGGCGTGATGAATTCAATCTTCCTATCCAAAGATGAGGAGAAGTGCCCCCCCCTCCTCCGTGGTGGACAAGGCGGATCAAGTAAAGCTCTTCACCGCGAGCGTGAAGGTGGCACAATCGCGGTGTAAACGGCTGAGTTCTGGTCACCGAATATCGCAGCAAGAGAGTGGTATCTGGGAAACAAGGTTTTGCGGCTCTTGCTCAGTTCCCTTCCCCAAAGTCATTATTATTGCACCTTGTTTCAAAGCTTGTGTTTAACAAGGGGGGGGGGGTATTTTGGTCAATATGTTGGACCATCCAATATAGTTAATATTGTATTTTGGTCATTATGTTGGGCCATCCATCATAATTAATACAAATGTGGTTTAGAGGTTTCGATACGCATGAATACGTGATTGTTGCTCCAGTTATTTATGTAAAGACCTGACGACACGGATTTGAACGAATTGAATCGCAACAAATTCAGGTTATGATTCATGTTGGATCAGTCCCGGGTAATAGGCAGCGATCAAGCCTCCTGTTGGCAAAAAGCTTAGCGATCAGACAGCAATATTTTCTTATCTGGTGGGGTCGAGAGCGATGGATCACCGTGATGATTTCAGCAGCGATGAACTACCGAGTGATTGCCCGTCAGGCGAGGACTCAGTCGTTTACATCAGCGATGGGAAGAAAGCCCTCAAGGGCTTTTTTGGGAGCAAGACCGGGAGAAGAAATGATTTGTGTGGCTGGTAGATGGCGTTCGCTTTGACGTGGAAGGCAGCGCAACTGAAGTTTCAGTTATTTGGGGCTGGTGCCCGACCGCAAATACCGTCGCTTTCGGCGATGGGAGCACGCAGCATGTGAGAGCTCATGAACAGGAGGTGAAGATTGCAATCCCCTTTAAAATGAACACTGTGAACTACTTTCAGTTATTTTGCAAAGCGGATGAGTTTGGACAGAGACTCATTCAAGCCAGCAAAAAATTATAGGTGCCCTTTCAACGGACAGGAAGCCGCTGCTCAAGAAATTGAACGTCCTGACTTGATTCCAAAGGATGCTGCGAACCAATTCCTGGTTGGTGGATTCAGGTAGGGTAAAGATCAGAGTAAAGGCTGTACCTGGAAGCAGTTTGCCAAGTTGCTTCCTCGGCTACGAGCCGCTCGATGTAACTTGGTCGTTAACCGCCTGGACAATCACGGTGGACGTCATGGCTCGGCTTTTTTATATTGGAGATCGAATCAATCAAGGATGGCTGGGCACAAACACCCCCAATTGCCTCGGTCATCGTACAGCTCTGAGAGTTTCCGATGAAGGCGATACGCGCTCAGTTTATGATGGAAATGCCAATGTAAGCATTCGGACGATGCCTAGGATTGGATCGTGTACTATTCTGTCGCACGACAGCCCTGCAAGGGTGTGTAGTGTCCGAGGTGGATTTAAGGTAGATTGTATAGCCTTGGGTAATATTAATAATAATAATAAGATAATTTCCTCACCGTACAAATTCATACATATATAAAATGCTTTGTTTCGCGCGAGGTGGCACGCAGTAGCGCTTTTATTCTCCCATAAGTTGGTCGGGCTGAAGGCTTAGTGAAGATGTCTGCACACATTTCAGTTGTGCTGCAGTTTTGGATGGGGCTCCTTTCTAGCGAATTCTTCCTGTACGAAGAAATAATTGGTGTTTAACGGTTTGCTTCGACCACGAAACGCTGTATGTTGCATATTTTGATGCAGCTTTGGATGTCTTCTAAAATCAATGTTGGGTTTTGAGCTGTCGTAGCATAGTAGTCACCTTAGTAGCACCTTAAGGTTTGTCAACTTCAGAGTATTGCACTGTGCAGAAGCACCTCTGTGTGTAGACGACACGACCGTAGAGTGGCGGCGCGAGGCCCAACTCATTGGACTATTGCGAGACATAGAGGAGTATTCGCCAATGCAGCGACGAGTGTCCTGGTATTCCGCGTAGTCTGAGTCCGTCTATGCTGTGTGATATTCTTCTGACTGTAAGAGCTCTAGGGTTTACGCTCCTCCTAGAGTGATACCGAACTCTTTAGTGCAATTGAGGTAGTGCAGGTTGTGCTTGACAGCATTTCAATGAGGATCCGCCGGGTTGTCGTGGTATGGCTGACTTCACGAAGAAAATAGGCGAGGACAGGTTGCATACCTACATAAAAATATGAACAACCTCTCTGTAGGGCGAGCTTGTCATGTCAACATTGTCAACTTCCTCAATGGGGCAATCGGTAGCACTGCGTTTTGTGTGGTCGCGCCTTTGTGATGGCTTTCTGGCACCTAGGAACGGTCGGAAACCTTTGGTAGCATAGCCCTTCTGGTGAATGAAGATATGGCGGAGGCACGGTTTATTTCAATCACCTAGTCAAGGAGGTAGGATGCTACCCCTTAAATCAGCCATGTGAAAGTGGGGGCTTAAAGTTGATTCGCCCGAGCCACGACTTGCTTGGGCAGTGAGATGATCAATAGGTCATCTACGTAGACCACGATGTAACATAATGCATTGAATATAACTTTGAAGAACGCGCAGTGATCCTAGCTAATCAGCTGAAGCCGACGCGCTCGAAGTACTGGGCGAAGGTAAAGTACCAGACTTCGGGAGCGTGCTTGACACCGTAAAGGCTCTTTCGAAGTCTGCATACGAGCTCATGATCAACCTTCGACTTAAATAGATCGGGCTGTTCCATGTAATTTCGGCATCGAGTGACCCGTTGAGAAACGCCGTTTTGACACATTTATGTCCGATCACGTAGGCAAGGATTGCGGTAACTGTGAGCAACAGTCTAAGGGCTTTCATTCGTACTACAGGAGGAAACATTTCTATGTAATCGATGTCATACTGTTGCTGGGAGCCTTTGGTACCAGACGAGCTTTAAAGTGCACAATGGCGCCAGCCGCACCGCTTTCACGCCCTAAGACCCGTTGACCTAGAGGTATCTTACGGTTTGAGGACGAGTAGCGAAAACCTAGATCTGGTTTTCCATAATGGACCCATACTGAAATATAACAGGGTGGCGCCAGTAAGATACACATAATGATCGCATGGCTTCCTTATAGGTCTTAGGGTCTGGGTCATAGTGAGCAGCAAAGAGACTGAAGATGGTATAATACCGGGGTTGTTCCACTTCCAAGTCGATGGGCTCATTGAATAGAGGTGTCGACGTCAAGGGAAAAAGTGTCTAATGACGTCGCTGACGTTCGACGTCACTTGGTGTTGAGGGACGTCCCACCGGACGTCGTGCGCTTTTCGTTCACTATTTCGAATGAAGAACAATTTTTCTCGCGTGCGGAGTTGGATTGCTTTTTTGTCATGACTTATGACCAATCAGAAGCGAATTATGACTGGGTGTTAGGGGGATGTTAGCACGACGTTCCACGGCGACTACTGGCGTCGAAGTGCTAACCACGCCAACGACTCGACGTCGACAGCTCTATCATTGAGCAAAAGCGCTTTGAAGTAAATCATGGCAGTGTCGGTATATTTAGCTTTCTTTGCGTAAGGGGTGCAAACGTCAGCATCAGTGGCCATCAAAGATGCTGGGCTGCGTTTAAACAAAGCACTGAGAGAAGGTAGATTTCCTTCTGAGCTGGCAAGAAAGTACTGAAAGGATTGAGTGTAGCACGGTCGAGGAAAATCAATGATGGAAACGAGTTCTTTTTAAACGTAACGTTGCGGCTGTAAATATCGCAGTTCACAGGAGGTGGTAGCCTTCTTTGTTCTGAGGTAAGCCGAAAAACATACAAAGCTTAGCACGTGCCTCAAGTTTGTCGCGACGCTGCTACGGTATAAGTACAAAGGCTGTACAGTCGAAATACTTTGTGGTACGCTAGATATGGTTTCTTCTCGTGCCAGAGCTCATAAGGAGTGACTCCATTGGGGACCACACTGCTCGTCGTCGCGTTCATAAGGTGGGTGACATACTGACAGCACTCTCCCCAGAGTTGTCGGGGCAAATCTCCGTGGGTGACGAGAGCTCGAACCGTTTAAGAGTTGTTCGCATCCTGCGTTCCGCAGCGTCATTTTGCTGAGCCATATATGCATTTGTAAATTAAGCTCACTCGTAGCTCTACCTTCTAGGAGAATCCAGAATACATCGTAAAATTTAGTTAAGTGAGCTTCCAGCAGAATTTGAATCAGAAAAAAGGAATGTTCTTACGGGCGGACAAGTGTCTGTGTCCACAGCGTGAGCTCCGTACTCGCCATCGGTTTAGGAAACGCTTGAGCGTATAGGCCAGCGAGTTTTAGCGCTGATTAGATGAAATTTTGCCTGTCCGAAACCGACTTACCTATATTGCTACTGCATCGGTTGCCGTGCACGTGCTCAGCCGACGGCTACGGCTAAATCGATGATGTACCCTTTATCCTCTTTCACACCCACACACTTTAACAGTACTGAGAGCTATTCACTCACACTACTTCCCGCAGTAGGTCAGCTACGAGTCAGAGCGTAGCACTATGGTCCGCATCGGGCGGATATTAAGCTGCTTGTGGAGCTGATCTCAGCACCGACGGCATTGTTCCACTTGGTTACGATGGCTATGAGTTGTTAGGGCAAAACGTGTTCGTTTTCTACTCGTAAAAGAATCCACGTCGTCTGAGAACTGCGACTCCAGTCTGGGTCTCCACGATGTAACACTACGTGGGAGCTCGTTGCGACCCGTATCACCGCCTATAGGTGGACGCGTCATAGCATCACTCTGTTCGTGCAAGAGACCAATTCCCCAAAATAGGAAAGTGATTTTTGGGGGCTCTTACGGTGAATAATGCAGCTGCGAATTTTTAAATAAGGAAATACTACTTTGAAGTACTACAGTACTTGTTAACAATACTAAATTATACGAAGGATTTCAGACCTGTTTTGCACTTTGGGTATGACGTTTATTTTAGGAGGAAAAGCAAAAAAGTGCTGTAAAACCTGTAATAGTGCCTTATCCCTCTAATACTGTAGTACCCCACCCCCCAAAAGTCTCGACTTTGAATTGTGAGTTTTTGTGGTGCTTGAAATCGGTTATTAAAGGCTAGGCCCTTTAACCCCAACATTTTTTGTCCTAGAAAAGAGGACCAAACGCGCCTTAAGTACGACCGCTGTTGCGAATGCTTGTCTTTAACTTAAAATTTTAAGGACAAAAATAATCGTACTTAGTTCGACAAGCTCAAATGGAAACTTGCACTTCAACTTCTGCGCGCGCGGTTCGACGGCAACACGAAGCTCTGGAGAGGAAAAGCATCCACAGGGGGGTCATGTCGGATACTGACAGTCCCAGCAGACACCCATCGGAAGACCCTCTACAGGGTGGAAATTTGTTAGCGATGACAATGTGGAGATACGAGTGGATGATGTCGAAGATTTCTTGCTGCGTAAAGCACGTGTCGAAGCAGAGACCGTGGTCGGGCGTTTGCGTAGGAGAATGGGAAAAAAGTGTTGGTTATTGAAGCGCGGAGAGTTAGTGCCGCAGAAGTGCTGGGCATGTGGCTGGATGACTCCATTCTCACTGTGATGAAGGTTTTTGTGGACATGACCTTGAAACAGCCGGCTTTTGTGTCGACCGAGGAGATCTTGAGGTTTATCGAAGTTGAGCTGTGGCTTAGTTTCTATACAGCAACGCCATCAGCATTCTATGATACCTACAACAGTGATCTATATCCTCCTGTGTGGACTGTACTACCCAGGACCAGATACATGGAAATTTTACAAACATTGATCAAGCCAAGTCAAAATATCATTGCCACCGAAACACAGTGGGAAGCTCCTCTAAACCATGATCAAGATTAAGCTCATGTAGAGAACCTTATTCGCCGTTTGTGTGCTGATATTGGTTTTGTTGAACGCGAGACAATTGCTTCTCTCGATGACGATATGATTCGTCCGCGCTCAACGCTAGTTGACGAGATCGGTCTCGCCGAAATACGAAATCCAAAAAAGGGTACGGCTACATGAGATTTCAGACTCTGTAATTCGGCTAATGGTTTTGTAGTTGACTGATCCTCGTATTTACATAATTTTGTTTTACTTTTTTTCCAACTCATTAGCTATGGACCAGCTCAACATGAAGTTGTTTCACTTACAGGCATTATTGTTTGTGGTCATGTGGCAACGCGCGGAGAGTCCACGGTCGATATAGTGAAGATCCTTCAGCGGCTCTCTGTTGAGCATCAACTGAAAGTCAAATCTGACTCCCTGGAATTAGTCATGCTCTTGACAGAGGATATCAGTCTGAACGGGTTAATCGCCAGATTTTCATTGCTGGTGGCAAAGTTGTCGGGACGCCCAAGCGCGTAACTAGTTTTCCTTTCACTTTACGGTACGAATCCTAACGGCCCCCAGAAAGTAATTGCAGAAAAAGGAGAAAATGCTTTATACTGGGCTACCTCGCAAGTCGGTGGGGGTAATCGCGCAAATTCGCAGTCATCTCATGCGTATGCAGTAGGATATCGCTCTGGTCTGGGTGGCGTTACGCTATGCTACACAACGGAGCTCTTGCACGAGGGACGCTCGTTCTGGTATTAAAATCAGGTGGGACTCTCGAGCTGAGACACTTAGCAGCGTCTCGATAAATTGTGAAAACTCGGTAGACTTTGTTTGTTATTGTAGTACGACGTGTATGACAAGCAGCGAACCATGTCTCTTAAATGTGAATGAGCCTGAAAAGAAAACAATAACTTAATGCTTTAATGTTGTACAAGTAGCAAAATTGAAATGAAACAAAAACTTACACAAAATAGTTAGTGTGACTGATATGCGTTGTAGATCAACGTCATGATAAACCACAGCATAATTGCTGCGGTAGGGGGCAATGCAACATGGCGGGATTTCATTTTTTGAGATACCGGGAATATACGTCAATCCCCCCTCCCCCTTCACTCAATTCCACAAATAAATCAGTGAAGGGACAATGTGCTTTGCTGGCAGAAGCGGACGCCTCTTTGCTTGTCCACATTATCAAATTTTCCGAGAGTGTATGCAGTGAGAACGAAAGCAAAATCAGTGCGGAACAGAATAGCCGCGGTATCCGATACAAGAAGCGAGCTCATTTCAACTCAGATCCTGAACTTATTCGTCTCCGGCTACCCGAACGAGTTGAGCATGAACTGGTAAATGTAAATGCGTTCAAACAACGGGTACATCATGGGAGCTCTACAGGCTCGCTGCCGTACACTCAGGAATGAGTATGTACCTGAGGTCACTGCTTTGTTCTGGCAGGGTCTTACGATGGACTTGTCACTAGATGACTGTGATGCGCGGGTGTTTCGTTAATATGAGGACTTCAATGACATCGTAGAAGACAATGGCCTACAGGGTTTGATTGGTTCGGCAGTGGTTGTCACCAAGTCCACTGACTTCTTGAGCACGTAGGTAGCCAGATTCAGCAAAGTCTTGTGTTCCACGGACCCTTTCACGGTGGCCACAACGTTCTCAAACGTCTCGCCGGTACTAGTGCAACGGTGGCGTATCTTCTCCACGTAGCGTTCCCACTCGCGGTGCCATTCGATTAGGGTAGCATGCTCCCAGCTTGACAATTCTGGGGCTCCACTAACCTCAAAGCTAGCTTTGTCGCGAAACCCGGGGTGATCCTTTGAAGGAAAGTTTATTAATGGTGAAAAGCAAACAGAAAGAAACTACTAAGACGAGCTTCTGCTCTCCGATGACTATCGTCTAGGTAATGCTGGGAACGTGTCGTCGCCCAGTCATTACCCACGCTGTGCGCTACGAAGCAAACCACCTTCAGCGTCAACAGCTCCCCTAGCAGCAATTGGCCACGCGACTTGAGCTGGTTCACTCGGTCGGCGGCACTGGCCCTGGTAGACTACTAATCGGGTGCATTAACTTACCCAGGTTCAGATTGCTGATAGCGCTTAGCAAAGCTGCGTGGTGTATTGCTCTCTAAACCACGACATGGAGAATGCTGGACATTGCCGAAGAGAATTCAAGACCCGGCTCAAGTGTAACAAGTGCTCTGTAGCACTCTGCCGTGCTGTACGGTGGAATGGTGAGCAATCGTGTTTTGCAAACTTTAACAGGATGAAGGAGCTACCAGTCCCTTGTCAAGCGCCAGAGCAGCTGGTTAAAACTCGAAGAAATGACAACCGCGCAGCGCCTCCATCGCGAAAAAGACCGCGGTCGTCACTCGCCATTCCAAATCGCCGAGCTTTAAGTGTCAGATTGCAACTTATACCCCAAATTCCATGTTAGTACGCGCACACTATCGCAAATCTATAAATTCTTTGCTTGAAGAATAATCCAGTAAAATACAATCAGAACCGTAGTCGGTGTAGCCTGGATGGATTGGAATGACTCTTTTCAAAGAGTTGCAAATTTGGTCGGCAATACTTGTAAAAACAGCTAGCTGTAGCCGCAAAGCTACCAATGTATTAAGTTGGAGCTGTTCTGAGGGTCTAGTACGAGGTATTCGGCCAGCAGCGGAAAAGAACTAGACTGGTTAAAATTGTAGCTGTGTGCCTTGCACTAATACTGGCATATGGTTTACGCCTCTAATTTAACGACAAATCTATGGTCTTCATCCTAAACAGAACGTTAACTCAACGTTAAAAGTAAGTTACACAGAAAGGCAAAACTGCAGCAGCAGCTATAGCTTATAAGTTTCTTTTCGTAGTAGGCGTTGACGTTGCGGTGATACCTAATCTTGCCACCTAGTTAGATGCTAGCAGTACGAGATCATGGCGCACTGCTCGGAACAGACGTAGCTGTACAAACGTTCGATAGTGACTCCGAGATCATCCAGAGGTTTACGGGACGCTTCTCCACGTACACTTTGATTAACGCAATGTTCTATGCGTTAGGTCAATATCATCGACGTATGCCAACACAATAGTCTTTATAGAATGCCACGTGAGATTATTATATACTAGAAAGGATCAAGATAGAGTTAGTTTTCAGGACGTTGGTTTGTCGATTTTACTTCAGCCATTCAGCGAAAATAGTAACAACACAACCTTAACCCCTTGAAACCGGAGGGCCTGCATATGCAACTTAGACAAAATGCTTAACCTGCATAATGCAGTTTAAGCACAAAAATGACATAAAATTGGTATACGGTTTTTTTTGCAAATCATGGTCCATACAAAAATCAAGAGAAAGCTAACCCTAGATACGTTGACTCTATGGACTCGAGGGATCGTAGCAGGGATGCATGATAAGCGACGAGACATTCAGAGATTTTCCGATTTTTGAATGTACGATTCGAAAGGTTTGGGCGGACAACATTAAAATTCTACTATATTGTAAAGGTTATTTTCCTGTCCTCCACGTCACCTAGTCATTCCAGAACTTTCGCGCGGGGAGAAGAAGCCGGAAGAACCAGTCAGCATGGTCGCTGTCCGCGGCAAATACACTGCTATCAGCGACGTCCCGTTCGGCGCCGCGTGGCGGGATCTCAAACGGCAGAGATGGACATCCGTGAGACCGCGCGCACGGGATTTGGAGAAGAGGTGGAAGTACGTCCGCCCGCGAGGAGATCCAAACGGCGTGAAGGGCGTGGACTACTTCCACGGAGAGGACGAATTGCTGGAATACTACGTTGCAGGTAAGCTATGGTCTGGCCAGCAGTAGCTGTTTGAAATATGGACCGTTAAGCTTATGTATTTGTTGCATTAGCTTCGAAGGCGCCTCCGCCCATGAGTGACGCTCCACCAAGGCTTCCTGTCGCTGCATCGTCGGCGGCTCCCATGACGACTGCCGCAGCAACCTCCGCCACTTCCACGCCGTGTCTCTCGTCGCGTGCAGCACCTTCGACGACACTGCAGCATGCGGCGCAGAAATCCCACGCCCAGCTACGCCAGAAACCACGAAAGGCTGCAGCGAAGGGCAAATCTCGGAGGGCCAGTACATAATGCTGCATCTTCTGGATACGGGATGCACGTTATGCAGGATAACTAACTTGCAGTATTCGTCAGCTGGCGACAATCTGTCCTCCGATGAAGAAGAGCCGAGTGAAGTATCCGGTACGTTACTACGGCATGTGGTCGTTTGAGTATGCTCGGATATGCAACATAAGGGTGTCATTATGCATGTTCAGCTGATGAAGCAGACTCTGATGAAGAACAGGCACTGGTTCCTGCTAGCGAGCACAACCATTTTCAGCAAAAGACCATGCCTGTATGGCGTCAAGAGGAGGATGAAGACAGCGCTCAGTCCGACGGCGAAGTTGGATCAATCGCTGATTCAGTCGAAGAAGATGAACCCGATAAGGTTGCATATGCAGTTTTCGTTAAAGCGCATATGCACGATATCTATTTGTTGTGCTTGCATTATGCAGAACTTCTTGCTGACACTACTGACAACCTGAACGTGGACGACCCTGCGGGCAGAGAAGCCGATTATGACGCAGTTGAGTCTGGAGATGATGCGGCAAAAGATGACGCCGTGACGGATACTGAATCAGAAGAGCATCACTGGCAATTTGATACCGATGACAACGAGGAGTCTGGGCCAGATGGCTAGCGAGACGTATATCGACATGGCAAAAACATTTCTTGACGAATTTGGTGGAGCGGATGCAGTGCTCGCGGTTAATTTGGAGAAAGCGGCACTGTGAGATTTCTCGTTGTCAGGCTGGGGGAACATGGACGAACCAGACGTGTACGGTGAGTTACAGACTCCCTACGTCCCGGTGGATAGCGCTGGGAGCTCTACCGGGCTCATATATGGCTACGCTGGACCCACACCGGGCGTTTTGGCCTGAGGAGACTCGCCCATGGTTTTGTTTATCTACTTCACGCCTGTTGCCATATGGCATCATATCGCGATATGCTCTAACAAGTACCAGCGCGATATGCTACAGAATCATGTAGACGATGCTTACAAGCGTCACAAGCGTCGCTGCCGTGCAAACCCAGACATAAAAAGAAGACGCGCCGGGATATCAAGCCGCACGAGCTCTGCCGCTTCGTCCGCTTATTGATTGTTCGGCCAACCGTGTGTGCTGTGTGTGCTTGCTGGTGCCCTGTGCTGCGGTGGGACGTCAAGGTCAGTTCGTATGCTGTGGGGTATGCTACGGGAAATGGCTGCCGAGGAGGTAGGGCTTACAAACGCAAGCGTGGGATATTATTGTGTGGGCACAATTATGACGAACCGCGTAGATTATTGCAAGGCGATTATATGCAAGAAGAAGTCGAGACCAAAAGGTGTGGACCGAGGTTCATTCAAAATAGCTGCATCTGCAAAAATACATACCCTACAAGCAATTTGCTGGATGGACTCAAAGCCTGCGCATTTCGTGACGTCGGCTGGAAGTGTGGATCTGGACAGAGTCGCTCAAAATACAGAGACGGTGAGCAGCACGAAGTCGCCGCCCCTCTCGTGATCAAGGACCATCACAAGTACATGGGGGGGGGGGGCGTCGACGTGCATGATCAACTGCGCTTTCAGAGACATTCCATCCAGCGTGCCGTGACCTTTCAGATGTACTATAAGGGTCTAGTGCTCGGTCTCATCGGCATCGCTATTGCAAATAGTTACATAGTGCACAAGGCGTATCACAAGGACAAGGCGTCAAAAACTTTGACGCACGTGACATTCTTGAAGCGTCTCCACCTGCAGCTCATTCAACTGCAGGAGACGGAAATGTATGATGACACCACGCTTGGTGAGGCGGAAACAGTCCCGACTGCTACAGCAGTAGCAGCAGCGGGAGCATCGTCAGCTTCATTCATGGCTATCACACAGTTGGAGAAGCGTTATGGCAATGTAAAATTTGCGGGAATGTTAGCAAGTCCAGAGCGAAGAGTTGATTCTAAAGATTTTATCAAATGTTTGCAAAAATTGCAGTTCAAGAAGTGGATAGCTCATAAGGCAGATCCCAAAATAGTTGGAAAAATGATACCTAAGAACGATCCGGTCAGCAAGAGAGTAAGACATGATTTCCGCAAGTATTACAATGAGAATGTTAAAAATTATCAATAAAAGCTATGTTGTTGTGGCGTTTCAAATCTTTAATAGTTTAGTACGTGTATGAAGTAAGTTTGTTTTGAATCTTCTACTTTTATCCTGGTAGTGCTACGAGTAGTAGTATTGTTCTTTGCAAAGCTTTTGTCGTTTTCACTTAGCTGGATGACCGATTTATAATAAATCGAGGTCGTTTTATAAATCAATGTTATAAAAAGGAACAGATCGATCAAGTTAGGGTAGCTAATAAATCGAGCTACGACAAGCCAAATCGAGCGCTCGTGGTCGATTTACGACAAATCGATCTCGATCTCATGAAAACGACCCCTTTTGCGTTTTTGAAACGCAAATCGAGGACAGATATAATAATTCCAGGTCTGCCTTTCCCATCTCATTTTTACGCCTGGTTTTATGTGCCGATCATGCTCGATCTAGGCCATAAAACGGAGCGACATTTCATCTGCAAAGCACAATACGTACAGCCCAATAGGGATTAATTCGGGGCGGTTTGGTGTGCTGCTCCTTAATTTTTGTGCATACAAACTTCAAATAAATGGTCTTATAAAATTCTTATGTCGCATCGATGATTTGAGGCTTACTACTCGACTCAGGTAATTTCACCGATATTATAAATTATAACAGGATATACCATCAACTGGCTACCAACTGTAGCTGTTACTTATTGTGGTTGCAGCATCTATTATACTAGCTGTCTATAGTTTAAGAAAACAAGAGTGTATATGTATCAAGCGTTAACATTTCAAAAATACCACTCGATCCTGGCATACATTCATAGCATGGAAGTCTACCGCAAGTAGATCTTAACTCTAAAGAGGTGATAGAGGGCGTTGAGATGTGTATCAAACAGTAGAAAGATAGGCATCTACGGGCCAGGTAAGGCAAAAGTGTCTGACGTGGACTGGCAGTCCAAAGAGAGCACGTAGCGCCGCCAGGCAGCGCGGTATCATCCGTCCACATTTTGCCCTTGCACGCTTGACGTGAAAGTTGCAGTAGTTATAATGCCTTCATGCTGCCACTTGACGCGGGATCGAGACGCAGATCCTTCTGGACATGGCGATGTCGAAGCTCTTCGTGAAGCGATAGGTCCGCTCGTATTTGCCGCTAGGGCGTATTGCAATCCGCGGTGGGCGTCGCCAGTGTTGGTCTTGAGCAGAGCGTAGATAAGCCTTAAAGTAAATACTTGGAAGATAAGTAAATGAGTAGGTGTATCACGTAGATGAGTAGCGAAGAACAACCGCAGCAGTCACTCACCGCCACGGCGACGAAGTATAGAGCCCGAAGTCGGACGGTGGTCGCCGCAGCAAGTGAGCTCGCTGAGAAATTGCGGTTGTGAGCTCTTTGAAAGAAAGAGTCTTTCAGATGATAGAAAATGACACCCTCACTCAAATCACATTACCTTCTTAGATAGATAATCTAATTATAGAGGTGTAAGATTCTTTCTGTGGTAAATACACAAATTCTTTTTTAATATCATTGCATAAATAAAATAGAAAATAATTTGAAATCTAAAAATTCCACTAAGTACACTACCAGTAGTTTTTCTCTGGATTTCGAATTTTCTGTACCTTATACAAAGCTCAAACCAATCCAGCAAATTCGGAAAACGTATCTTTTAAACTCCGGAGTACATGTATTTTGTATAATCTCGTAGATTTATATATGATGATGCTGACCCACTCGCGCAAGTTTTGCGCATATTCTCTTATATTTCAAGTAACCTCTCAAATACTAAAGTACTTGTCATACTTAAATGACCCAGCACACTCAAGCAACATGCACCACGCTTTACCAACCGTGTACAACCCAGTGCAATATGCTGCGACCGCGAAGCAGGCGTAGGAAATGCGGTAAGGGACCAATCACACGCCATGAACCTCAGCTTGAACCATGCAGCACGTTGATATGCCTCGTGGTGCCTGGTGGCGCCATCCACGCGCACGAAGGTTCCGCCACATCGCAGTGAAAGACAGTTTGGTCATGGCTTCTTCGGTTTGAGCTCCACACGGCGAGTTCTAAAATGAAGCGGGGGGAAGCGCGAAAAACGCGCGGGAAATTGATCACCTGTGAATCCTGGCCTCAGATTTTGCCCGCGGCGACACCACTGTCGGAATTATTGGCCCGAGGTTAGCTACACCACTCCGAAAGCTAATGATTTGCAAATCACTTAATATTTGTATCGATTACCTAATTTAACTATACCAACACAGATATCCTGTATCCTACAGGATATGAAAACTTTTATCCTGTAGGATACAGCACGTGGTGCTGAAGGGGTTCACAACTAATTTGATATTTGTATTAAATCGACACCTACAATTGTTGTATGTATATAATCTCGAAATAAATCCGGTGTGGGCTGTCCATACCTCTATGAGGCATTCCCAGTATAATCCTTAATGTACATACCACTACTCGTAGCACTACCAGGATAAATAGCTCCACTTAACTTATTGCAAATATTTTCTTATTAGGTTTAGCTATTGAAAAATTATTAAATTGTGATATTCCTTTAAGAGCACAATATAAAGGAATATCACAATTTAATAATTTTTCAATATATAAAATTATTAAATTGTGATATTCCTTTAAGAGCACAATATAAAGGAATATCACAATTTAATAATTTTTCAATAGCTAAAACATAAGCATGTTCTTGGCACATCATTGAAACATAATCTAACCTATCGAAATAAGGTAAAGCTTGTAAATAATTTTTATATTCGATTAATTTTTCAGTACCTGCACACGCGAGCCAGAAGTGCCCTTCTTTCCACCTTAAATTGTAAGCGAGTGTGTATGCTTCCATGTTTTTTAAAAATTTTACATGGCAGTTTTTCTAGAATTGATGCCTCTTCTAGACGCACCCGGCGTGTATCGACATACGACGGGAAGTCAGCATCTATAACCCAACGATATCATGAATAATGCATGTTAGATCAGTGAGATCGGTGCTAAAAATGCCGGTTAATATGCATTTTGCACCGGTTATTTCTCAATACGGTTTGTAGTCCACCTCTGCAACAAGCAAAGGTATACAAACACAAAGTCAAACTAAAAACTTTGAAAAATCAGCCGGTTTGAAGAAGTTAATTCTTCGAGTAGACATTAACTCGAAAAGAACAGCAGGTAAATCAACGTTGAGTTAATCTTCACGATTTGCTAAAACAACGAGTTACAGCTTCATTGATCCACAATTCGGGAAAAGTACAATATATTTATCTCACCTAACTTTCCAGAAAAAAACATTTTTATTTAGAATGGTATTGGACCATATTGTTATTATTTCGTACGTGGATTCCCGGTATGAGAAACATATTCTAAATGTTTATTTTTCAGTGTAAAATATTGGCCAAACGATCAGGCACATTTTGGCTAATAATATATTATAACCTATGTATGACTACGGAGCACGCGGACTTTGATCCACCTTAATTATTTTTTTTTATCAATTCTACTGATGTCCGTAGTTTCGCAGCTATGCAGAAGTAGCAAAGCGTTTTTGTATGACTACGGAGCACGCGGACTATGATCCACCTTAAGTAACTTTAAACAACTCTACTGCGGTAAGTAGATTCGTAGCTATGTAAATGTAGCAAAGCGTTTTTGCCGAGTCCGTCCAGACTGAAGGTGCTCGTGTCTCCTCCTGACGAAATAAGGCCCAAGATGTTGCTGGTGGTAGTGTACCATCACGAATATTCGCCAGGCCAAATTTTAATGGTTGACCTACATTCTTAAATGCAAAATCGAGGCAGCTATTAGTAAAACGAGCCCACAATTACATGTAGAATCTTTCAAATTTTGACGACTCAAGTTGCTACCTTGTCTGTCGCCATTCTCATAGAGTTTGAGTCGGTCAACAGGGCCGACGACTCCAACAACGAGTGAAGTTCCTGAAATGTTAGTGCTGTGTCTATATTGCTATCTCTATAATGAATCTGTAAAACATTCTAAAACTAGGTTTACCACAACGCGGACAGCCAGAGAATAGTTGTTGCACTGTTTTTTGATCATGAAGAGCGTATTCGATTTTCTTATAACTTCGAACAAATAAAAAAGTAGAGACATATATTTAAGTACCGATATTGGAAATGTTTGTATCAAGGTACACCCAATATGTGTAAGTAGGTACAGTGCTACGGCCAGCCAACTTACGACCTGTGAAATGACAATGACGTTGAGTTATGCTAAAGGGTAAGTTCAGCGACGCCCGGGCGGCTTAGGCTGTATTATGGCCGTGATTAAAAATGCTCCGCCGTCTCGCGAAACTGCTTATTCGAATGCTTCATGAAAAGCGCTAATATCTCCTGTTGATGGTCATTCAACAAACCACCTTTGAGACCAGTCAACTTGTCACGCACATCGGCAATCTTGTATTCTTTATCGGCCCATTTTTTTGCCTTCTGATCCCACCTCAAAAGTTGGTCCAGTGGCAGACCTCTCTCTTCTCCGTTGTTATCTTCAGCGTCCAGTTTCTCGTGGTAGGAACGCAGGAGTCTCTTGTCACTGGTGGCGATCTCGTGTACTGAAACCTCATGATCATTCATTACCGCAATTGGCACCTGAGCATGGTCAACGCCTGGGGTGGACGTGATAACTTTGCAGGTATAGAGAAAGGTTGCTGTTGTGACGACCAGGAAGTTGGATACGCGCATGTTCGTGAATTTGTAGCAACGAGGAGGAAGTATTAAAGCGTTGTTTAAAAGCTGCTTGGATGTCGGGTCTTTGGTGCTGAAAGGAGGGTGGTGTATCAAACACACGATGGGTGTTCCTTAGTAGTCACCTTTGCGTATTTGCTTGGTAAATAGCAGAATGAATCAGCACTTGGCACTGCTTTCAGAGGTGCTCAGTTGACCACGGTGCGTGTCACACGTTTATCCTGATTACCCTTAATGTCGATATTTCAGCCACTGAGTAGAGATAGCAATCAAGTTGTTTCACAATTTCCAACTACGAGTGAGTGAAAACGGCCCTATTAGAAATGGACTGTACCACATTAATAAATTTGTCGTAATAATATGATAAGTGCTATTTCATACAAAGTAACTAATGTATTTTTGGCGAACAAGGCGCAATGCACTAAGAGAATGTTGCAATGCAGGCTAAGCGTCACGCTAGAAAGAAATGTATCAAGCTTGTCAACACTGTCGAAGTACAGTAGCATTAACTTGTGAAATACAAAGAAATTGCTTAGGAACTGGATCCTACATACGATATCTGGTGTCTTATACAGCTATACGATATGTACTAGGTCAACCAGCTGCGTATGATACGCAGCTGGTTAATATGAAAATTGAAACTATACTGGCTCCAGCGTTTGTTTATGGTTTCAGAAATGGCCTACAGTCCGTTTAATTGATACTACTCTGTTCCATCTCAAATCTAACACCTTCCTTTTCTGGTCATAACTTGTGAGCTAATATTGCGATTTCGCTAAATGATACCATTACGGAACGTGCTTGATTAGTTCTATAAGAGGGTATTTTTTTTGCTACGGCGCAGACAAGCAACAACGAAGTAAAATCCAAAATGCCTCCCTTTGTTTTGACAGGGAAACATCCGGTTTCGCAGTGGAGTCCCTACTGAGTGAAAATTTCAGCGGTTTTCACAGCACTAATAAAACTGCACGCTCTTACCAGATCTGAATTCGCTTCTTGAAAAACGGCTGTCTAGAAAACTTTAAAAGAGCTCTAAGCTCAACAAATCGTATTTTTGACCAATCACATGATCTGATTCTCTACCGTCGTCGATTGTGTTAGATTTGAGATGAAACAGAGTGGTAAATAAATATATTTGTATGGTGTAGCCATGCTGTACATTAGCTACAGGTGAAAAACTAATTCAGGCAGTGAGCCCATTTTCTGGACATAGTGCCTGTATAGACGGGAGAAACTATCGAGCACAATTTTTTTTTTTGCTCGACAAGAGAAAGTGATCATTTGGTTTTCGCTTGGCTATAACAATCATGTGATTAAATTGAATTAATCCATGCCAATCAACGTGGCAAGAAAGAAGAACTTGAGTGGGAACCAATTGGGCAGAAATAGAGTCTCAGGAACAGTAAGTATTAACACAGGTTCCCCTAGTTGTGGGCGATCTTCTAGGCGCCCGTTGTCACACAAAAGCTACGGGAATCTGGGCCTGTATGAATGGGTACGTGGGTCCGGACAGAATACTCAGCACGATGGGGCCCGGGATGGCAAAAGTTTGCAGCGCGATGTACACGATACAGAAACTTGCGAGCACGAAGTTAGCGTGGTGCTCGCGATACTGGCTCGCACACTGCCAGTGCTGCCGGCTTGTCCACGGCGGCGGCTGCGGCTGGCAGTGTCTACGATAGACTGGCATTAACAGTTTATCACTTTTCATTATCAGCGATTGTAAATGCTTATATATGTATTACACCCTGTGACTGCATATCCAATCGCTCATCTAAGTATTTTTAATATTAAAACAATCATGTTATTAATTTTTAGTATTTAAAATACTTAGAGTAATAGATTATGAAGAAGACGTTTTTTATACATGTACTAATGACAGGGACTCCCTAGTAGGAAGCCCTCTATACTTGTCGTAGTTGGATGCGCATACTTGACCAAACCATTTATACTTCGTTGCTTTGCTGCCATCTGATGGGAAATCTCACGTTGTGCAGGTTAATATTCTAGACCCACATCGAGGGCAATAGGTTGACATGTAATATCAAGCTCAATTGCCCCTGTTTGTAGTATTTTCGAAACTACCGGTCATCAGCCCTGCACTCCAAACAAGAAAAATTGAATTGCAATTTTGACAACGATGGCTGGCAACTATGAAATGAATTCCAATGACGTTGGTCACTGGTTGATGCGGAACTCCGGTGAGGATCTTTCGAGGTCCGCGGCCTTCATGCCTTAAAGGTGAAGGTCTTCCTGGGTGCTAAGGTGCCTAAGTCAGGGCGAGCGGATTGAGACGGTCGCCGTCAAGGTCATCGGCTGTCGTTAGATGTGTAGGCAGATAAGTGACAACCATGTTCCAATAAAAAAAAACTATGACATGAATTCGACACCTTGATTGGGTATTATTCTTCGTGGACCGCTACAGATATTTTGCATATTGAGCAAGCTCGAGCAGCATCACAATAGCAGTCTACTGGAGCCGGTACAACTCTTAATACGCAATCTACTGTCAGTAAATAATAAATAAAACTTCTGCAAATCGAGATGATGAAGAAAACGCGTAATTGCCAAACGCTGGCGAGTACACACGAAAAAAAAATCTCGAAAATGGACCGTCCGAAAATCCACACGCTCGACGAGCATGCGTGCTTTTAATATCGTATGAATGTTGTTTTATCATACTGTCCTGAATGTACGACTATATGACTTGATTATACAGGAATGCATCTTTCAGATAGAAATTATCTCTCGTGAAGTTATTCCTGCATCTTGAGTTAAATCAATGGTGGAGCGGGTTCTAAGCTGTGAAACTGAGCTGAAAGTGGAAGTATACTGTGTTCATACTACCGGTACTCACAGAGCTGATGCTACATCTAAAGACGCTGCTTTTAAAAATTGAACTGACCATTGTCTGCATGCATCATCTTCGTACTACTACTACTACTGCTACAGTGCTACTACTACTACTGTACTAAGTATTATTTTATAGAACATCTGAAAACAGTAACAACTTGGCGGTACCTTCTCTTGTCGAGCGAAAAATAAAATTGTGCTCGTTAGTTTCTCGTATAGACGAAGCCTGCCTGTCACAGGCCATGTGGGCCACAGTTTTGCAGCGTCCTCCCCTTTGTTTATGCAGTGCCGCTGCTTACGCGGCAGATTATGTGGTACCGCTGTTGACGCGGCTGATTGTGCAATCCTGCTGTTGACGCAGCTTAATCGCTCCTCGTGACGGTCGCTGCTGGTGTCGGTGTTGGTCGCCGCTGTGTCAGCACTATCGCCTGGTACAAAATGTATGAAACTTGTATTCCGGTCAACTTAGTAGAAGTATTAGTACAGTAGTAGTAGTAGCACTGTAGCAGTAGTAATTCTGCTCGTTAGTTTCTCGTATAGACGAAGCCTGCCTGTCACAGGCCATGTGGGCCACAGTTTTGCAGCGTCCTCCCCTTTGTTTATGCAGTGCCGCTGCTTACGCGGCAGATTATGTGGTACCGCTGTTGACGCGGCTGATTGTGCAATCCTGCTGTTGACGCAGCTTAATCGCTCCTCGTGACGGTCGCTGCTGGTGTCGGTGTTGGTCGCCGCTGTGTCAGCACTATCGCCTGGTACAAAATGTATGAAACTTGTATTCCGGTCAACTTAGTAGAAGTATTAGTACAGTAGTAGTAGTAGCACTGTAGCAGTAGTAATTCTGCTCGTTAGTTTCTCGTATAGACGAAGCCTGCCTGTCACAGGCCATGTGGGCCACAGTTTTGCAGCGTCCTCCCCTTTGTTTATGCAGTGCCGCTGCTTACGCGGCAGATTATGTGGTACCGCTGTTGACGCGGCTGATTGTGCAATCCTGCTGTTGACGCAGCTTAATCGCTCCTCGTGACGGTCGCTGCTGGTGTCGGTGTTGGTCGCCGCTGTGTCGGCACTGTCGCCTGATACAATACTTCATACTGCCCGGGGCAGTGTGCCCCCCCCCCCTCCCTCCCAAGGCGTTTAACGGTTGATTCAGGTAACCTTCAGAACTAGTGTTGGGGGGAAATACTACCGAGTTAATACCAGTTACCGGTAATCCCTTCCTAATACAGATCCTCTTGCCAGATTAATATCACCCGTCGAAGCCATTCATATTAGGGGAAACTCCAATTAACATCCGTTTTATTAAAACTAGAGGTCCGCCAATAAGTTTGTCGGAAAGGGGCTGTCGGTAATGTGCAACGCACAGTTTCCTGCTCGCCCCCCTGCCCTGTGTAGTATATCTGAGTAGTGAATGCACTAAATAAACTTTTTTTAACCAGAGCTTCGGGTTCGATCTACTGGTACCCTAGAGCACTTCGAGATGGATGAGTTTTGTCACGTGTATGCATTAATTTTGTCCCCTTCATGCAGTTATTTTGTCACTCGACGGTACCGTATTTTTTTGTTAGAACACTAGTGTACATGTACTTCTACTAAGTTGACCGGAATACAAGTTTCATCACTGTTTGTCAGCAAAGTGATCCTTCGGGTAAGAAAATTGATTGTTATGCTCTCAAACGCGCTGATCTCGCGTGCCGAGCGACGCCCGTAAGGGTGGCGGGAAGTTCCAGCCTGGAACTGGAACCATACGTTTAGTGGACTCATAACTCGTAAAAACTGGTAAAGTAAAGCTGCGTTTTTAAATTGAAACAGTGTCTCCTTCGAACTGAAACCATACGTTTAGTGGACTCATAACTCGTAAAAACTGGTAAAGTAAAGCTGCGTTTTTAAATTGAAACAGTGTCTCCTTCGAAAGCGAGCTTATCTCAGTGCTGTTCATGGCGTCATGCCATTGGCATGCTCTTATTACTTCAGAAAGATCTCCCTTAGAAAACGGTACATACAAATGAATTTAATAAACATATTATGTTCTCTGAAATTTATTTCAGTGCAATGGAACGGTCTGATAGGGGGTATGATTTTCCATGAATTAAAACCTGGTACCACTAATTAATTTGTTCGGTAAAAATAAAGTCAAAGAGGTTTTTACAAACTCTAAGTGACTCAGAAATCAATACTTACTGTACGCAATAAAAGAAGTACTTGGAAGGTTTATACATATCGTTCCCGTCCACCTCATCTAAGTACGGTAATATATTCGTCATGTTATTCTGCGGTATATTGCCAGTTAAGCTCTCTGAAATTTATTTTAGATGACCCTGACACTCGTATAAGTTAGCATCTTAAATTCGAGAAGGGTCCAAACGAACAGCCTGTGATACTATACAGTGACTGCCTTGGATACGAAATCTGTGCTTGCCAAAATGTTCGAGTTCATGTTCCGACGCATTTGGCAAGCATTCTCACGCATTCGTAATACATATTTCAAGACAAAGGGATTCTATTCCAACAGGTGGACTTGCACCTTAAAAGAACAGATTCGAATCGCAGAAGATGCAACGAAAAGGGGTCCATCAAGATCTTTAGGTGTATAGGATTTGTTGTTAAGCCCCACGGGGATATTGTCTCACTCGTAGCCTTCTGGATGCCCGAGGGTTGGGTGATATGAGGACCTTTGCATTGTCACGGCCGGAATGCCGGTAGTTCTCGAGTTGCCTCACCTAATCTCGCTAAATATCGTCGAATCAGTGAGTGCTGCAACTTTTTCCCAGCAAATAATAACGAATCGAACCACGCAGACGCTAGCTGCCCCTATATATACGTCCTATCCCAGATTGGGGGATATTTAAGGAAGCTGTTCAATTAGACCGTCATATAAATAAGTTCTTCAGGGATAACATCCTTAATTCGCTATCTTTTTTAAGTCATACCCATGAGGCTGATCGCAGGTCCCAGGTCCTCTGTTTAACGAGCCACCCTAGCCATAGTCAATGTCGCAGGGCGAAAGGTAGTCAAATGCGATAAGTTCGTTGAAGCTGCGCGCTAAAAGTCAGAGACGCTGAAAAGCTGCAATCAAGCCCACCATATTGGGGCTACGCCCAATAATTCCAGAATGCGTCCATAACGTTTAATTGTGTACCATCTACATTGTCAAATAGAAGGATGTGTGTCCCTTTTGTACTGAATCCAATTTGTACCGTGTATCCCTTTTGTACCATGTATACGAGATGGTGTATTTTATATTAAAATACGTGTTCGCGGCAAAAATACTAGGATGAAAATTATTTTCTTACTGTTCCTGCTTCGACTGTCTACTGGGAAGCTTGTCGACGATCTCCTTGGACACATCCTTGCCGATGTCACCGGCCACTCCACTGATGTCCGAGATGACGGCTTCCTGCATGACACGGTCGATACGCGACTCCTTCAACTTGAGGAAGGGCGCCAGGAAATGCTTGTAAAGGAATGACGCAACCATAGTCGAGGGCATCAACAGGCAAAGCAGGAAACGCAGCTTGAAAGAGTAGTAGATGGGGGCCCAGTAGAGCAGGAAACCAGCAAAGATCTTGACGAGGTTGAGGCAGGTGTACACGACCCAGTACGTGAGCCACTGCACGTCGTCCCTTTTGTCGTCCTTCGCGACCACTATCCTTTGCTTCGACTGCCAACGCACTGCTGGCTTGAACGACGATTTTGCCGTTACTCATCAGATCCACACTCACCGTGCCGCACTGCATGCCACCAATATCAAGCTCGCCTGAGCCTTGCATCGATAACTTTCCCAACTAACACGAGCCTTGATACCCAAAAGAAACTACCCGAACCGACTTGCTTCTCCTAGAGCGACAATGGCGAGCCCCAACTCATACAGGCGTCACCCGATCGCTCTGTTATCATCGCCAAACTGTCGATATCGCCCTTGGACACGACGAACACAGCGGTGTCCCCAGGGGGACTCCCCACTAGAGTAATGCGTGCAAAGCCTTCCATTGTTTCTCCTCGGTGATCATCTGCCCCTCGGCGCGCGGTCTTCCAGAGCGGGCGCGATGACGTGAGGCCAACGGACAACGTGTACTCAGCCATTCGTGTGAATGCTTCTGGTGAGTCAGACGTTCAGTGAAGTTGTCGTGTGAATGCTTCTGGTGAGTCAGACGTTCAGTGAAGTTGTCGTGACCCAACTCTGGAATTATTTTAGTAAAACGGACGTTATTTGAAATTTCCCCTTCATATTCAGTACAACAGCAGCATTAAATTTCAGAATGGCTCACAGGACAACCGGCACATTAAAAATGGGTAGAGCTAGATGAACCACAATAGTAAGACCAAAACTAGCCCTAAACCCTGTATTTGTACAAACGTTTTCGCTTTAAGATTAGCGTTTCGAATATGCACTAGTAGCACTCACAAACATAGCCGCCAGAGTGCGGCCTCTAATATATTATTCTTGTGGTCGAGACAGCAGACTGGCAGTACCAGTCTGCAGATGCCTATCGTTCTGCAGTTTGGTACCACTCAACGACTGAGCTGCAGCACCCAACGCCCTCCACAGCTACATTTACAGACTTAAGAGTTAAGAGTTATTAAGGGTCTACTAGTGATATTCTTGCACAGCGTCTAGCCGTCTATAGTGTACGAAAAACTGAATTAAGGTTAATATTAAAAAAAAATCACACACACTCCGCGATCATAGGGCATAATGTGCTGCACAGTTGTCGCGAAACCCGGGGTGATCCTTTGAAGGTAAGTTTACTAATGATGAAAAGCAAACAGAGAGAAACTACTAAGACGAACTTCTGCTCTCCGATGACTATCGTTTAGGTAAATACTGGGCACGTGCCGTCGCCCAGTAATTACCCACGTTGTGCTCTTAAAACCAAATCATCTTCAGCGTCAACAGCCCCCCTAGCAGCGATTGGACACGCAACTTGAGCTGGTTCACTCGGTCGGCGTATTGGCCCTGGTGAGGACACGTCGAAGATCAACACAACCACAGCTTGCCACGTCGATATGGCGACATCGCCCACCACAGCTTGGTCGTGTTGCACTGCTCAAGGTGTTGGAGAAGCTCGTTATCACCACACGTAGCTGCATATCCACGCACCTTTGCAGGAACATCTTGCAGTAGAGTGCCCAGCGGTTCGCAGGGTTGTCAATCGCCTAAAGCCCAGCCCACGGCACCAGTTTTCTGGATCATCGTTTTGATGAAGAATTTTCCCAATTCTTCATCAAAACGATGCTCCAGAAAACTCTCGACACCCAGCACCATGCCTTGACTCGATGCAAGCTCCAAAAATTCCTACGTAGTGGTCAGCGTCGAATCAGCATAGAACTTGAGCCTTGAAGCATGCACCTCCTAGACCCTTTCAGTCACCAAGTGCTCAATTTCGAAAGAGTGTGGAAGCGTTTCGACGACCTTAAATGGGCCCAACCACTGCCTCAGTAGCTTGTTATTGGGCAACCATTGGTCGATTCTTGACCATAGGACACAATCACCGACGTCAAAGTTCACTGGAGTGCCTTTGTGCGACATCATGCCTTGGAGGCGTTTGCGTTCCTTGCTATCAGCGACTTCACGATGCATTTCATGTAGTGATTCTCGCAAGTTCTCCAATTGACCGACTATGTCTTGAAGCTCAATGACACGTTCTCCAGACGTATCGGTTGCAGGTACCACTATGACACCTAACGCCGAGGATGCCGGAAGTCCAGTAAAAACTTCAACAGGTGAATGTCCAGCTAGTGATTGCACGGCAGTATAATTGAGGTTCGCTTGTAGGGCCGGGAGCAAGTACGGGCATTCACGGTAGTCATGACATATTCTAGCAAAAGAGCTCGAAGGACTTGAAGAACATCCTTGTTGAGCCTCTCAACTGTTCCATTCAGCCACGGAGAATAGCCAGGAGTGAAATTCTGTTCGATTATGAGCCGGGTGGCCAAATGTTGCGCCATTGCTTCAGCGGGGCTGCCGTAGCTTTAGCGTCAGAGAAATACGTTCGACTCAAAGAGTCCGTAATACAAAGTTCCTTATCCGAAGGAACTTTAGCACAGCCCTAAAACCAGGGCGCAAAGTTATTAGCTCGAAATAACTGTTTTGCTTCCACAATCCGAAGTGTTTTCGGTGGCCCTCAGCCTATGTACTGAGGTCACCGTTAAATCTACACATCATGTACTAAGAGTCAGTTAACTCTCCGGGTACTCCGTACCCATGTGTGCACCACACCGTGTAATCTCGTTACACTCTCCCCCAATAAGATGAGAACTTTCCTGTTCTCGAAACTTCGTCAGCGAGGTCTTGTCTTGTCAAGACGTTGGAGGTCATCTTCATCTTCCTTCGTTGGTAGCTCACCGAGCTCATTAACGCTTTCGCATCTTGAATGCCGAACACGCCTCCGCCGGTCTACGGCCCAAGAACTTCCTCGCCTCGCGTTCCGCGTCGTTCCGCGTCAGCCATTCGAGCCACCACTCTCCTCTCTGTAACATAGTATCACCGCGAACACCACCGCCGCCACGGTCCTCGCTCCATGAGTCGCCAGTCGACCAAGAAAGAAGACGCAGGCTCGTCTGAGCAGCGCGTGCCGCGTCGCGCGAACGAACTCCTGTTCGAGGAAATCGAGGAAGGGCAGCTCCATCAGGTCGAGCCCATGGGCAGTGAGCCGCGCTCCGACCCCGCTCCTTCGAGGTCCTTCACCAGTGCTCCGCGCCATCTCGGCGTGAGCTGCGGGCGCCGAATCCGTTCCCAGAACGCACCAACCCCATACGTGCCTTGCGCGATGCGCCTCCGCTACCGTCTCGGTACGACGAGGATGAGCGCTACGATTCGCGCGTCATTACCAATGACCTGGATGAGGCCCAAGGCCGGCAGATGTCTGAGGAGCAGCGCTCACAAGCGTCGTATCGACCTGTGGCCCGGCCACTGACGCATCCTACACGTCGCGACTACGGCTTTCAGCCACGGGACCCTGCCGAGACGGCCCGCCGTGCTGCGCAGCAGCTCTTGGACGGGTACGTGTGTGGGCGGGCGGCCGCTACTGCTGACAAGCAAGTGCTGAGACACCAGCTCCGCGAGCGCTTTCGGACTCCCCAAGTCACAACTCCCCAGGAGTATCGAGAACGCCTACAGCTGCAGTTGCGTCAGCAGTCGGTGCCGGCATTGCGCACAATTCCTGTGGACTTTTATCAAGGAGAGACGATGGCTGCATATGACACACAATTCGCGAACTGGGTTGAACACTCTCGACGGCTCCCCAGCTATGATGCTCTTCGAGCTGGTTTCTCCGAAACTGATTTTCGTCTTGAGCAACGTCTGCACCTGGACTTCGCAAAGCCGAAGGCGTGACGCCACGTTCCAGGAGCCCGTCCACAATACTACGAGACCATCCGATCTCCTGCTCCCGCTGCGAGCGCCGCTCCTATTCATGAGCAGGCTGCTCCAGTCACCGATCAGCGCCTGAGCTCGGCTGCCGATCTGTCTCCTTCCCACTCTAGTGGGAAGCGCTCAGCTCCTGGTGACGCCGTCGCGCGCCGAAGTGGCGCTTCGGCATCGAATGTGCCCGATTATAAGCGTCCACGACGTCTGGCAGTCTAACCTAAGGGGGACCTTAAACTCCCACGAGTTTTTCGAATGAGGATAACCCCGCCACTTTACAAGGTACTAGGTTTGACCCTGGCGCCGACGCCGTACCACAAGGCGTTCCACGTGATAGTGGAGCTCACCATGCTCGTCGAGCAGAGCTGGAGGAGGTCGAGCCTCAGCTGGACCCTCGCGTCGCGCCTCGGAGTGACTTGTTTGCGCTGGATCAGCGCGTAAGTTCCCTGGACCAGTATCTTCGAGATAAAACTGGCTCCCTGAACCGTCTTGCAGACGATCTCGACGAGACCCACCGTCGTGTGGACTGGTTCGAGCAACCTCAGCCGGTTCAAAACCGGGTCGTGGATCTGGAGCATCAAGTCGCTCAGGTGCAAGGTCAGCTCGACTTGTTGCTGCGTCTTCAGCAGCTTGCTCCTCGCCCTGTGGCTCCGCCACCCGTCGCTGCTGCCCAACCTTCGGGCGTGGCTCAGCCTCCTGCCGGGTCGGCGCCAACGCCGTCACGCTCACCTGAACAGGATCCTGATATGGCTTGAGTAAGCCGACGTAGAAGACCGGATGCGTACGCATCTTCTTCGGAAGTTTTAGCGTATACGCAAGGCCCTTTTTGACCACGACCTTGAACGGTCCCACGAACTGAGGTCTCAAGTTTTGTCTTGAAGACGGCAGAGACACTGCATGAGTAGGTAGGTTTTTAGCATTTAATAAAACTAGGTCTCCGACCTCAACCCGTTCCACATTGTCTCTGCCTTTAGCATCAGCATATTCCTTCTGAAGGTCTCGGCTCGCAGCCATAGCGTCTTGCACCTGTCGCATGACGCTCAGTCTCAACGAGACAAAGTCATCGAATTGCGTGCGAGCCGCAACAGAGCTGACATCAGCCAGACTCTCAGCTATTCCTCCACCGTCAAGCCCTGAGCCAATACGTGGCGGCGTCAGCGGGACGCGAGTATTCACCAAGTCGTTTACATAGAACGGAATGAAGCCTGTTGAGGCATGAACCGCATTGTTCAATGCAAACTCAACGAGTGGGAGCATCTCACTCCAGCGTTTCGGCGCCTCGGCGCATACGATTCGGAGGATGTCCTCTACAACGCGATTCACGTGTTCAGTTTGACCATCGGTCTGCGGATGATCCGCTGTGAACATGTCCAAACGAGTGCCGAGCACTCCGAAGAGGGACGCCCAGAACTTCGCGGTGAATCGCGGGTCTCGATCAGAGACAATAGTCTTAGGTAAGCCATTGTTGGCGACAGACCCGGTCTAAGAACAGCACAGCTGTAAATTCACCATTAATGGTGTCCGGCACCGCCGTTAAGTGAAGCATTTTGCTCAACCGGTCTACAAAGACCACGATACCTGTGTTGCCCGCCTTGTCCTTCGGAAGGCCAAACACGAAGTCCATACTGATGGACTTCGTGTTTGGCTGCCAACATCCCGTGGGGACAGGCAAGCTCGCCAACGGTGCCGCCGCATTCGGCGCGTACTTCGTCCGTTGACACGTCTCACACGTGCGTACGTACGTGCCAACCCACTTGTACATCTTGGGCCACCAGTACATCGAGCTCACCGAGCCATAGGTCTTCTCACGACCTAAGTGCCTACCGACGGACGTATCATGTACCTTATAGAGGATACGATACTTGAGGTCCTCGTCATGAGGAACGACCACACGAGGGGTATCCTCGGGGTCCGTGCTGTAATACAGCAGGCCACTATTGATGAAGTATCGATGTAGCCTCGTGCGCAAGCGCCCTGACAGCTCCTTGTCCGAGTCCGTGAACTCCTCGCTCCCCAGAGCACGTAGCAGCGCTACACACATGCCGTCCTGTGCATACGCAGTGCGTATTAAGTCGGGCACTGTCGACGTCACCGTTGTGACATGGGCTAAGTCGTAGTCCGGCCTGCGCGACAACGCATCGGCCACCAAATTAAGCCGTCCCGGCTTGTACTTGTCCTCGAAGTTGTACTCGGCAAAGAATGAGAGCCATCTTGCCATCCCTGAGAGAGGTGAGGCGACTGAGTCGCAATGCGTAACGACGCATGATCAGTATAGATCACGAAAGGCATGGAGCCAAGCAGGTGTACCCTGAACTTGACTCGAGCGTACTTCATCGCAAGTAGCTCTGTTTTTGGAACTGTGAAGTTCTTCTCCGCAGCCTTGAGCTGGCAAGACTTAAACGCGATGACGCGTTCACGCCCTTTGGCGTCTGCTTGTAGTAAAGCACAACCGATTGCGAAATCGGAGGCGTCGCAGACGACGCTGAACGGACGATCCGGGTCCGGTAGCGCGAGTATCGGCGCTCGTAGAAGGCTCTCCTTCACGGCCTGAAAGTCTCCGTCGTGCTCGACGCTCCAGCACCAAGGTGCATCCTTCTTAAGGAGATCCTATAGTGGCCTGGCCATCTCCGCGTAGTTCGCGCTGTACTTGTGCAAGTAATTAGCTAAGCCTAGCCACTTGCGTAAGTCATTCTGGTTCCTGGGAACTGGCCAATCCACGATGGCCTTGACTTTGGTAGGATCTGCCCGTAAGCCACGCTTCCCAATGAAGCACCCGAGGAAAGGGATCTCCTTCGCGCCGAAGACGCACTTGTCCAAGTTGGCATACAACTTATTCGTGCGCATGCACTCGAACACCGCTCGTAAGTGGTCAATGTGGTTCACCACATCTGACTTCCCATGCTCGGCACGACTATGGACGAATAAATCGTCGAAGTACGTCTGTGCACGCGCCCGATGGGGCCGGAACAACTGCGTCAAGAGACGACTGAACGTTGCTGGTGCGTTCGACAGCCTCTAGGGCATCACTAGCCACTCCCCGAGCATGCCGCTTGGAGTACTGGCCGCTGTCAGCGGGATGTCGCTCTCTCTCATGAGCAATTGATAGTAACCATCGACCAAGTCGAGTGCACTGTACACCGTACAGCCTACCAGGTTGTTCTGGCGTTCTCCCCGACCTGGCCGGTACGGGCCGCGCCAGGAGAACGCCAGCTTCTTCGTATTGCGTTCCCCGACTAGCGCTCGGAAGAACTGGTACCTCCACACAGCGTCAACCTCGGCGTAGGACACCTTCACCTGCTTGTCGAGCCTTTGCTCGTGCCTGTCCTGGGCCTTGAGCAGCTGCCGTTCCACGAGGCGACGGGAGCCCCGCAGCGAATGGTACAGCTTCCTTTGGTATACCGCCACTTCGTTGCTCTTCCAGTTCTTACCCGTGTTCAAGAATGCTAAGTCTGTCGGTAACAAGGGGTCACGCCCATACAGACTTAAGAACGGTGTGTCCCCGAGTCCCTCGTGGTAAGCCGTTTTATAGGCGAATAGGACTCCAGGCAGAGACCATACTGCCGGAACAACTACGTCGTCGAGTCCTACACACACGTACTGCACGAACTAGGGTCCTTCGGCTTCTTCTGCCGTCTCTTCCGAGCTCGCGTGCTCGTCCTTCTACCGCAGGTGACAGCCGTTCCGTAGGCTTGCCAACCTCCTTAAAGTCTCGGGTCGCTCGCTTCGACCTAGTCAAAGCTTCCAGCATCTGGTCGAACCACTCTAACCAATACTCAGGTGTTCTGAGCTCTCCCAACGAGACGTCCTTGGTGCGTTCTAGCACTTCCTCTGAGATCCCAGCACCGCACTCATTTCCGCGAGAGTCGGCGCTTATTGCTCGTCGGCGCTCCGCTTAGCACGCAGCAGAACCTCCTGTTCGTCCACAGGATACAGTCGCTCCTCACGTTCCTTCTGGTACTCTTCGGGTTCATCCCTCGCTCTGTGACCTCCACCGTGCTCGAGCACAAATAGCTCCTCGTCGGTAAACAGACGGTCGTAGCGCCCTTTAGGATTCATCGCCTTAGTGTATTCAGTTTCTTGAGTGGTAGACGCACTAGCCACTCCTTCGACCACCAAACTTGACCCTTGCACCCGCGGCGTCCTGTCGTCGTTTTTAGAGCATATCCCTCGGTCTCAGACGTCGCACCAGAGCGTTCCGTTACTCCAGTCTCGTCATCCTGTACTTGTTCCGAACGTTCAGCCGTTCCATTCCCTCGTTCCAATGTCGCGGCCAAGCGTTCCGTTGCTATTTCCATGCCCGCTCCTTCTTGTTCAGGTATCTCTAGAGAACTTATAATCACCCAGTCTTGCTGCGAGCTAGTCCGTTTCGTCGGACTACCTAACTCATCCGTTCTCTGTTTCGAGCCAGCCCGTACATTGGGTTGCTCTTGTCGCCCGTTCCCAGTTTCGAGCTAACTCGCTCCGTTGGGTTGCTCTTCTTGCTTGCTTCCAGATTCGAGCCACCTGTTCCGTTGGATTGCTCTTTTTATCCGTTTTCAGCTCCACAGTTTCAATCTTCTCACCCAAGGCGTTCCAACCTCGAGCGTCTCTCACATTCATCACACCCATCACGAGAGTCCTCTCGGATCCACTAGTCGTTCTTCATTCTGTTAGACCCTCTTTCCCTTCGTGTCGCCAACTAGGCAAGAGAAATGAGCGACACTTCCTTCCCCTCCTTCCTGACCCCTTCATTGTCGGGGCGTTCCGGATGACGCGGCGGCGTTCCCTGCGGCCACGTTTTTCGTCAGGCCACGCAGTCTGTCCAGACTGGGGCACTTTGCTACCGCTTGACTCTTCTCACCGCAGAGAAGGCACTCCATTCGATGGCGTTCCCCGTTCCGATAGGGTCCTTGGGGCCTCGGCCAGTTGAATTCCATTGAGTAGTGAGCCAACTCATTGCATCGATTACAGCTCCCTTGCCCTCGTGGGAAGGTCTCGCGACCGCATCCCACGCGTCCACAGCGGCCACACACCACCTCGCCTTCCGTCGTACGGGTGTCAGGTCCGAGTCGGATCCTCAACAGCCCTAAGTTCCGCGGGGCGCTCCCAGACAACGAAGCGTTCCGAGAAGACGAGGCGTTCCCAACCGAAGTTGGAACGCTTGGAGCAGGAGGAGTCACGGCGCTGATGTACCCTTCCTTGCTGTGTTCCTACACCTTGCAGTTGCTTCTGCACAGTCTGGTTCATCTGTTGCAGCTGTTGCAACATCTGCGACTGGGTCAAAGCCTCGGTACCCGACCGGGTAGCAGGCGTTCCATCGTCCGCGATCTCATCCTCTTCCTCGATTGGCATATGCAAATTCTTCTAAATCAAGTTGCAAGCCTTTCAGATCGTCACGACCATGTTGCCGTTCAACACGGCCTTCATCTACTTGTCGCGCAGGTCGTCCAAGAAGAACTTATACCTCATACGCGGTACGTGGTAGTTGAGGGCCTCGCACATCGTCGAGATCCGGTCACCCCACTCTTCCGCCGACTCGCCACGGTTTCGCTTGGCGTTCTTGAGGCGATTTCATAGCTGGCCTGCAAGATACACGACCCTGACTAAGGAGGAATACCGCGACACGGCTACGACTAAATCGTTGATGTACCGTTTATCCACTTTCACAACCACGCACCTTACCAGTACTGATAACTATGAACTCATAATATTACGCTCAGTCTGGCAGCATCGAGTCAAAGCGTAGCATTAAGGTCCGCATCGGGAGGTATTCGAGCTGCTAGTGGTGCTGTTTACAGCACCGACGGCATTGTTCTACTTGGTTATGATGGTTACGTTTTTGTTTTGAACAAATCGGTCTAATACAGACAACGACGGTGAAATCCACCATACGTTTGATACACGCCCGGGTCCAAACATAATTTTCACACTAAAGAATACAGTTTCAACCAATCCGTTCCCCGTATTCCGGCGTATCTGTACATTCAACTCAGGATGTGCTGATTCTAGCACCGTTTTTGTACAATTTTTGTACTTTGTGTTCAGAGTTTGAAACTGACACTTTCAACCAATCACAGCCTGGGGCAGATATTCCTGTCGCGTGTAATACTTCTATTTTATCTGAAGGATAGTGATCAGACACCGGGCGGATTTTACCGTCGTTGTCTGTAGTAAGTGGTCTCCTTCTCCTAAAACAATCAACGTCGTCTGAGAACTTCGACCCCCAGGACCTCCAGCTGAGGTCCCTACAATAACACAATTGAACCACTTGTACTGTTTTTGCACACCATGGGGTTTCATTGTGGCAGCACCGACTTCTCTTGTAATCTGGCTTGTCGTTATGCTCTCGCCAGATTCTGCGTTATTGCGGGTGATGATTACCAGATGGTCCTGAGTGCCAAGCAGATGAGTTCTTAGTGGACTAGTCAAAGCTGACACCTTGTTTGAGTCCGACGCTTCAATTACACAGCAACTTCTTCACTTAGCTTCTAGAGCTCGGCCTTCGCGAAATACATAACCTCTAGATGCGTCTGCTCATAAAAAAGGATTCGCTTCATTTTCAAAACAGGAGCTAGGAAACTGATGCGCAAAAGCAGATCGCTTGTCCACTTACAACTCGAAAACTTCTTGGAGATGATTTATTCGCATACTTAGTAGTTCATTCAAACTCCACTACTATCTTCTAGATTTTCGAGCTTGCACGACCCTCTCTCGCCTAATCTTAGTACCAACGACCCGCTCAGAATTCCGCATTTTGCAACGTAGCCAGGTTAGCCCTTTTAACCCTTTAACGCTTTTAACGTTTTATTGCCCACTAGCCAAAAGCTGCCGCATCGCGGCGGGGTGCATTCATGTTGCTTACCCTGTTACGCCTTCGTTCCGCTAGTCACGGGCTCACTGCACTAGTTTGGAAAGATGTGGCTGGGGCGGGCCCTTCGAACCCGCAACGTTGCACCAGGTGCCGTTTTGGGCCGCCTCGCTGCGCTCGGCAGCTAAATTTTATTGTTTGCCAAGTAGAGTCGCCTCCGCTCCGCTCGGCAGCCAATGAGAATGCCCAACATTCTGACCGTTTGGTATGGCCGACAGACACCATACTACAGTTGATAGTTAAGATGGATACTAGCACTCTGGTCGCCAGCTCCACGGGCGCTAGGGTGTGGTTGGTTGGTGTAGCGTTGTATTGAACGCCTCTGCTGCGCTGCGGGATTAAAAAAACATGCCGAAATCAACGCTACATGTATTATAAGACGCGGACTGGATCGTCGCAGCATTTGCAATATGCGTCCGCGGCCTCGATGGCTGGCTCTGACAGCTCTGGAAGAGTCGAGCGCATGCGACGGCCTGGGCATAATGCTTGCCTCGATGCTCCTCCCACGCAATGATACAACGTGAAGTCGCGTTCCGTTGCAAAGCCCTGCGTCGCTATTCAGGTTTCGAATCATATTGATAGCAGTCCCAATACTCATGGCAATCCTGTGAGAGGGGGGGGGGGAGGTACCCCAGAGAAGTTAAGAGAGCCCAAGAACTCCTGATCAAACATATTTGCGTCCGCAACCCCTTCGAGGCTGTCCGCAGAGAGATATTCCTTCATTTAACCCGACAGTCGCTCCGCAACCATGTGTTGATACGCCGAACACTCGCGTTTGTGGAGGCTAGTATGACCCGCTCGACGAAGTATTCACCGGGCATATTATCGGCATCAGCACCAGGGTACACCGCATCATTGAGTGCTTTACGTTGCGGGTTCGTCGGTTTTCTTCAACTTCGCCGAAGTCTCGCTCGTGCTGGTCATCCACAGAAGGAAGTAATGTAAATTGTGGGGTGGCTCCGTATCCACGTCCTCTTCGTGAGAGGTAATTTTTTGTATCCTCTCTTCTTGAATGATACACATGTCGCTGGGAAGGCTTATATCGTCGTCGCTAATTTTCGAATTGACAGGATAACGACCTTCTCCAAGAATTCCGAGAACTCTGCCAATTCTGCTGCGCTGGCTACGTCTGGAGCGGTGGGCAAACGCATGTTTCCGGTAAGACTCACTTGACGCGAATACTCCGAAAGTGGAGATGACTTGAGTACGCGTAGCATCCTTTAGTACAGGTAACATTTGGCGGTGGTCACCGCTGAACACCATTATCTTACCGCCGAACGGTTCCACCTCATTCGGCATGATGTCCCGAAACGACCTGTCTACCGCCTCGAAGCACGCTCGACTCATCATCGGCGCTTCATCCTAGATGATAAGTTTCGCGCTACGAATCAATTCAGCTTGCTGGCTCTGCCATGGAAGACGGCAAGTCGACATCTCTGTAAGTTTGTGGGGAATCCGGAACGTCGAATGCGCGGTATGGCCTCCGGTTAATAGGGAAGCTACAATTCCACTCGATGCAACAGCGATGACTACCTTACGTTGCATTCGAACGTGAGCCAGTATTTGCTCGGGCAGAAATGACTTCCCTATTCCGTCCGGTCCATCCAAAAGAAAAGCTTCTCCCCTCCAATCGGTCTGTTCACCGCCGCAATGTCAAAAATCTTTCTCTGGTTGTCGTTCCACTGGATCGCCTGCTCCACAACATGATCCAGCTCGTTCTGGGGGTATGCATCAATCTCTTGCATGACAACATACACTAAATCTGTCCCCTGGTCGTCCACTTGAGCGGATATATCGTCGAAATCGGACAACGAAGGTAATCCAAACATTTCGAGGTGGTTTTAGTTTGAAGCCACGTAATCGGCCAAGTTCTTCAACGCCTTGTACTCCGACATGCGAAGACCCACCCCCTATTCGCGTACAGTATGAAGGTCCGCATCTCTTTCCGCAATGCTTCGTGCGTAATCCTCTGGCATAGCCTTCTTCAACTTGCCCCAGAGGTATTTGGCATTACCAGGCATCGAGTATACCAAAATGATCCCGGAGAGTTAGCGTAGCTGGTACGGCATCTTGACCTTGGCAACAGTGTATCCACTCGTCGTCATTTTCCAATATCCAAGCGCCAAAGCGGCTTGCTGGTATGTAGGATCCTACGTAACGTCAACCGTTCGAAGATCCGCAAATGACTTAGGCGAGCGTCGGTTACACATGAGAAGTCGCAAGTAAAATCGTTCCGGGTTTTGCGGAGATACATCTACCATTCGTCTCAGCGAAGAAACGTACTTATTGTACGTTTCCCACGTCTTGTGCTCCTCCACTTGTATTTGCGCGGCACATCCTTGTACAGTAGATTGGCCGTCGCGTCTGGGTTACGCGCACACAGCTTGAAAAACTCAGTCAGCATTGTTCTGTCCTCTCGATTGATCAAGTTGTGGAGCAGGGAGGGGGGGGGGGTGTCGTTTGATCGCGGTAAGCAATCATGCTCATTCCTTCCAAGTGGAGATGTAGCGCCACCCCAGCATGTAGACTCTTGAGTTGGATGCCGAAAAAAAGTCAGATGCAAGCTTCTTCCGGAGAATATATACCCCCCGAGAAGATACTGAAGAATTACGTTTGCCCGAATCTCTTCGCACTTAATCGTGATTGTCGTCATGTCCGAGCTCTTGTAGACGTACTTGTAGATGTACTTGATGGCCTTGTCCGTGGCACAAACATCGACGTTGATATGACACTTGTGTTTCTGCGACAGGAACGGGCTGTAGGGGACCACCATCAATTAATGGTCGCGTTGTCCCACAATTTTCCTTTGTGGCACAAAATTCCATCCGGACGTCGACCACGATTGTATTTGGGGTATTTGTCGGGGGTCGTCACCGTTTTGTCCGCCAGCGGCTTTGGAAACTTCTTGGAACACCGACCGTTCTTCATGCAGGGGAAGTTCGGGTTTTCTTGACCACAGGGTCCGTGTGGTAGCATAATGGAAATCACCGTTTCAGACAGCTGGGGGTGCTTATCTTTATCCGGGAGCTCAGCGTACACTAGCTTGTGGATGTCCCCCGCTGTAACGGGCTTGTCCTCCGGCGCAGTACGATAAGATATGAGGTCACGCTTCTGATATTCCACTACATGGATCCGGGCGGCCTGAACCCCAGCAGTCTTTAATCGAGATCCTTGTTTAGGCTTTGCACAACAACGCGAGCCACCATGTCCGGTTGATCGGACGCCTTCTCGCCAGGTCGTATATTTTCATTGATCTCAGGCCAGTTGGGTTGCATGTCATTACGATGAACAGGTTAGGGGCTCCTGTTTCACGGACAATATCCATGGCATCCAAGAAGCATTGGTTCATGTACCGGAGCGTCCGGTAATCTTTGGAGGAATGATGATCTTGCGTCCCAGCCCCCCCCCCCCCCCCGCCTCTGGTTCGGCCGACTCTTGCTCCGTGTTGTTGCCTCGCCGAGTCCAGCGCAACTCCGCTTCGTCGTCATCAGCCATTCTGTGGATTTCAACGGATTCGCTACGTAACGCGTCCGTGAGTCCCTGGAGCGTCTCCAACCGATACTGAAGCTGGTTCTTCTTGACGAAACGCAGGCGTTCCTGTTCGCATTTGGCCCATTGGTCAACGCAGTATTGCTGCGTCAGTCGCCCGCAGCGCAGAATGAGCGAATTACTGCCCGTCTGATCGTAAAGTAGATACGCCTCATACTCCCGGAGCGAAATCGTTAGTGGATCACCGTGGTGGTCAACGGGATTCCCAACGTACGGGATGTTGTAAGTCCACCCGTTCTCGCCGTGGGAGAAGAGTAGTGGGTACTTCAGCGGGTAGTACGTAACACTTGTCTCGAAAATGCGGTCTAAACCTCCTCCTGTTATATGTAGGATAATACCCCTGTGCTTAGCAGCGTTTCCGTCGATTACAACGGCCGCTCTCCCAATGCAGTCGGAGTGTTGTGGGCACCTGGGTTTGCGTTCCAGGTGACGTGCAAACGAAGACTTAAGTGATCCTCTTCTGGGAGGAAATTCCGCAAGGCTAACAATGGTCCTCGTCGTTAACGTCTTCGCCTCCTGTGCGACGCCGTTCGTTCCCATTAGGGCAGCTGTATGTGCCTCGCAACCATGCTGTATCAAAAGATTACACGCATTGATGAACTGTTGTGTGTAGGAATTGTGCGCCACCGTGACTCGGTTAATAGTCTAAGAATTGCACGATTGAGCCCCTGCGTCATGTCCATACGGGTTCGCACACGGGCGTCCATGTCGGGGTAGTTAAAATACACCAGGACATACATCGAGCAGCCCAAGGGAGTTGGGAGTAACGATCCCATGCGGTGGCACACTGAATCCTGTTCGCGGATGTTGTAGACGCCGCCTCTTGTCACGCTTTCGTCAACATTAAGTTATCTTGGTCGCGAAGCTCCCATTGAAGTAAACGCGAATACTTTGTTGCTCTGCGTCTGTCGTTGCTGCGGCTTCAGCCAAGTCGAGCTGCTCCAACTCTTGGATCGCCTTGCGATAATCGCGCCTCCGCTTCACGTAGCTTCCCTTACGCGAGTATTGTTGCGTTGGTGAAGCGTTTTCGCGCTGGCTCGTTGTACTCGCTCATCCAGGTCCACGCGGGTAAGTCTGCTCGTACGACACAATCAATCCTGCTATTCGGTCCCCTATAACACTCTGCAAATCAGTCTAACCTTTTTCTCTTCCTTGGATTCCTTGCCATGTCGTCGTATCTTGAACAGGAGTTTAGCTTGATAAAGAAAGAACCAAAATGTATTGGCGGTTAGACTTGAAAGTCTAAGTGCACTGGGAACCTATTGTACAGCTGTTGTATAAATGTAAGCACCAAAAGATGGACACTCAGCAACGTCGTACACGGATAGAACCCTGAACTCTACTTTTCAGAATTTATCCAGAAGTCCTCTGTGAATACAACACACCACTGTCATTCCCATCCTGGTTCCTCGGATTACAAACAACGTATTGGCACTCCAGTCAGAAGGTTGGTATAGTCAGATATTGATTAGACCCTCTTCTTGGCAGATCTAACAAACCTCAGCTTACGTTTCGCAGGTCCAAATTATGTTGCACCGCTGGTGACGAAACATCTGCACATGATAACCCAGACGCTGTTTCGCGCTGTTGCCTCTTGGGTACGTCAAAGCTGTTGCTTCAGCCCTGTTGAGTAATTCTCCAGGTCTGTTCGATACCGTCAAACCCTTCCTCAGTAGCATACACAAGGTGTCGGAGGACAACACAGTCCCTCACGGGACTCACACAGCTCCGTTCAATGCTGTAAAACTGTCCCTTCTGATGATTTAAAAATGTACAGGGACGGGGCTCTCACTCATGCTCTTAAAGTGTATGCTTTGTCTTGATCTCTTGCCCTTGATCTGTCCTCGCACTTAGTCGTTGGTCTTGGGCTCCTTGCTCTTGATAGACCGACTACTGCCCTTATGTCCCGCCAGAGGTGCTCTTCCAAAATGTGTTTTGGAAATTGGGAGTGCACACTTTAAGAGCACTTCTGTATTGTGGGACTTTACGATTCTTCCGCATGTGGCTGCAACTTCGGTTTGGTCAATTGACAGCACGCGCCGCTCGGTTTTGGTGCGTCGACACTCGCGGTCGGTCTACGACCCCTAGGCGCGTGCATGGTGGTAGACGCTCCCAGTCACACCCACCCCAACATAATTACTATCGCTACCCACTGAGCCATATCACTGTGGAGTCTCTGTGCAAGCCCCAGACTGTATCCTGATAGCAATCTCTTTGATTATATAGTGGAGCAAGGAGCCCTCACGCCCATACAAACATGCAGCTACAGCTAATACTGTCCTACTGCTATTCTACAACCAGCGCACCTTGTCCTCGTCACGCCGTCGCCCGGAAATCCAATTTTGTGCATTGAATGGAAACTGGGTCGGGAAATACTGTGTAATCAGGGCGGGTGTTTAAAGTGAAGTGTTTTTGGCTATAATTGAAATTGTGGCCTAGTTAGGTCGAGTCAAAAAGATAGGTGCAGCTGATAGGATGGAAGGAAAAGTATTAGAAAGGATGGGTGTAGCCATGCGAAATGGAAGACTAAGGATGGTAGACATGGAAACGACGGACGGATTGACATACGGACATACGGACAGGTTACACGTTTAGTAGTGGTGCGACTAGCGCTCTGGGCGTCCGCTACGCGGACGCTTTGTGCATGATTGTTGGAGCCGATTGTATAGGTTCGCCTTCACTGCGCGCAGCGAAAACAATTTCCTATAACCCTGCTGAACATGAAAAATGTGTATTACACCGCCTACATATGCACCTCCTCAAAATTCTCTCTGTACGCGATGTTCTTGGTATGTCCTTTCCCGTCTTCATCTATCGTCTTCGAATCGACAGTAATTCAGATCGCCTTCCTTGAAGTAACTCGAGACAGGACCATGTATAGCTGTCCATGAGTGAATACTGGTTGTTCCAGGTAGATACCCACGTGATGGATTGACCGTCCTGGGCCTTGTTCATCGCCATCGTTCAGGCCGCCATGACTGGAAACTGGGTTCTCTTCGTCGTATACGAGCACTTTTTGTCGTCGTCATCAGTGGTAAAAATGATCCGTGGGATGAAAACCGTCTTACCCTTAGAAGGTACTGTCATAACCCTTGCTTGGATGCTCCGTTCCCAGAGTGACACCTCTCGGAGACGCGTTCCGTAACAACCCCCCCCCCCCCCCCCTTGCTGTTCAGATTGCGGATCATTAGGATTGGTGTTCCGACCTTCAGCACTATTCGGTGAGGGGGAATCCTGGAGAAGTTCAGCGAGTTTAAAATTCCTACTCAAACAGATTTGCACCCGCCACGCCCTCGCGTGAATCAATCGATAGATACACCTTGTTCTCGTCAGTGAGGCGGTCAGATACTATATCATTGATTCGCCTGACACTTGCGTGAGTTGGAGCCAGAATTGCTCGCTCAACCAAAGTAGTCACCCGGTAGCTCTTCGTCTTCAACACTCGAATAAACCGCTCCAATCAGTGTTTTAACATTTCTAGTTGTTCGGTTATCTTCCGTTTCGCTCATGGCACGAGGGTGCAGCTCATTTATTGAAGGAAGAATGTTGCAGTTATGGGGCGGTTCGATGTCCACGTCCACATCGTCTCCTTTCGTTTCTTCAATAATAGCCGGTAACGGGTGGCTAGGGCCTAAAAAACACACACACACAAATCGCATGGGAGGCAGATATCATTCTCACCAGTTTCGTCATACACTGGGGAGCACCCCTTCCCGATCTGAAGCAGGAACTCCGAGAGCCCCGAGAACTCGACTGCGCTGACTGGATCAGGGACTGTACGAGCGCTCATATTTTCGGTTAAACGGACTTTGCGCAAGTGTTCCCATCGCCGCGAGCTCTTGAAGCAAGCTTTAATCGTCTCCGCTCGGATAGATCTTTCAGAGCTGGTAGATTTGACGGTGATCACCATTAAGAGCGATGTCCAAATAGAAAATCAGTCATTTTTTTTGCCAACCAATTTATTTTGCTGTTGAAAAAATGAAGGGAAAAAAATCAGAATGTCCAAACCGAAACAGTAGCCCACCGAATTATTTGGTCGTTTCACCTCCACAAAAGCATATTCTGGATACAAGGTTCTGCTATTGCAGTATACTATCTAGGGTACAGTGCCTAATGGGGGCAAGTATCACAGTGTTATTCTCCTTTGTAAATATCAGCACCTACACAAATCCGGGCTCCGCCTACACACTGTGTAGTACACAGAGCACGAGCACAGCCTGTTGCCGCAGACCAGCAGTACTTGATCTTGGCCACATCTACGCGAGGAGATTTACTGTCCATGGCATCTTTGCACACTGACACCAAATCACGCGCACGAGTCTCCAGGGATTTGCGAAGATGAGTGTACGTGTGCAGGAAGCGTCGCATGTTGAGCTCCGTATTGCTCGGCGGCCAGAGCGCGAACGTGGCCTTGAGGACGCGCACGTAGCCGCTCTGCAGGAATAAGGAATATCGCAATTGAGCGTTCAGCTCCTCCATGACGGCGCTTGTAGCGTTGGGCAATAGCCTTCTCATCCCACTCGGCAACAGAGCCGTCACACCGCATCAATTTGTGCTTGGAACGCAGGAAATCCAGCTGATAATTCAGGTAATCGGCCACCTTTTTCAGGTTGATCATCTCGTTCTCCAGACAGCAACACCAATAAGTATCTGTACCGTATTAAGTTCTCAATATTAAGTGCAAGAACTCACTACTTTCGGGAACGGTGACGACGTGTACTGACAGCCACCGGAGCTCTTCGTTTGGCATTACGCTTTTCGACCGTTTTGAGTCCAGAAGTTTCCGTGACAGACTTTAGGCCGTGTGTTTGTATAGCTACCCCTGTCGTGGGCTTAATGGTGTGCGTCAAGTCCTTATCGCTATTCTCGGGCCACCACGGAGTAGCCACTGTCCAGCGCACGACCCTTGCGAAGGGCTCACACTGGCGTACAACCCCACGGAGAGGATGGTTGTTTTCGAAGAACTGTCATTTTCAATAAATACGCGCCACCTTAAAAAAAACTGGTCTGGCACGTATTTATTTTTGCCGAATTATTCATGATATCACGGAAGGACCTGTCCACTGCCTCAAAACAAGCTCGATTCAGCATCAGAGCCTCATCCCCGATAATTAAACTGTCATTTCGGATCAGCTGTACCTTCTGTCTCTGCCAGGACAGGATGCATGTCGACAAACTCAGTCAAATTAAGGGGGATACGGAACGTGGAGTGGTCTGTATGTCCTCCCGTAAAAAATGTAGCTGCGGTTCCACTGGAAGCAACAGCAACTTCGATTTTTCTCTGCATTCGAACATTAGCAAATATTTGCTCCAGCAGGGATGACTTCCCCGTTCCAACTGGTCCATCGAGAAAAGAAAGTTTTTTGCCTGCATCTGGGTGGTTCACAGCCCTAATCACTTGGTCAACAACCTCCTGTTGACAATCGTTCAGCCGGTCCGCCTGATCGACAATCTTCTGCGGGTCATTCTGCAAGTACGCACCAAGTTCTTGTTCTACAATCGTCGGCGGCTGAGGCCCGTCCACTTCTTCGGAAACGTCATCGTTAGTGTCAACGCTGGAAAGGCTGTTATTTGTCAACGTTTGGCCGTTGAATTCCAGGTAATCCGCCAAGTACTTCAAGCATTTATACTCCGCCATTCTTTGTCGAACTTCGGGAGCGCGGTCAGTATTTGTGTCCTGGTTTGAAACATCCCTTTCGAAGTCTTCCGACATGTGCGTCTTGAATTGCTCCCAAAGTTCGTTTGCTTTGGTGGGTAGCGAGTAAACCAAGATAATTCCAAAAAGCTGCCTCATCTGGTATGGCATCTTACCCATGGCTGCCTCACTAAGACACTGAAACCATGTTTCGTCGCATTTTTTTTAAGTACCTCCGGGCTTCGGCCGCTTGTTGAAACGTCGTGTACGGGGTTCCTCCGACCGTTCGAAGTTTAGATAACGATTTGGGAGAGCGTCGATGGCACAGTAGAAGGCGAAGAAAGATTCGATCAGGATCCCGTGGAGACACCTGAAGAATCCCTCCCAGCAAAGCCACGTGTTTCTTGAAGGCTACCACGTGTTGTCCTTCCATCTGTACTTCTTCTGGACATCCTTATACAGCAAACTTGCTGTTCCCACCGGATCGCGCGAGCACAGCTCGAAAAAACCTTGGTCAACTTCGTTCGGCGACCTCTACGTATAAGGTTGTACAGCTGCGGGGTCGCCGCTTGATCACGCTATGCGACCATGTTCATTTCCTCCAAGTGAATGGGTAGGCTGACGACAGAGAAAATCCTTGTGTTGGATGTTCAAAGAGCCGATTGCAAGCCTCCACAGGAGAAATGTAGCGTACCAGCAAGTACTGTTGAATCTCGTTCGTCTGAATCGCCTCTCCGTCATTAGTGATGATCTTCATATCTGATCCTTTGTAGACGTACTTGTAGATGTACTTGACAGCCTTGTTCGTTGCGCAGACTTCGACGTTAGCCTGGTAGTTGTACTTCTACGATTAAAAAGGATTGTACAAACGACACACTGATTAGTTGTCGCGTTGTTCCACAGATTGCCTTTGTGGTGAAGAATCCCATTAGAACGACGACGACGCCTGCACGTAGGGTATTTTGGGGCTCATGATGGTTCTTTAGATAAAGGTTTCGGGAAGTTCTTGGAGTACTTTCCGTTCTTCATGCAAGGCGGTTGGGGTACTGCGAACCCCAAGGACTATGTAACATGGTGGATATGTTCGTTTCATAGTGTTCTCGAAACTTCTCTTTATCTGGGAGCTCTGTCGAGGCCAATTTTGTCGACATCCTCTTCGCTCACAGGCTTATCTTCCGGTGGCTAAATCAGAAGAATGTGAACCTGGAGAAGACCTCGTTTCTGGTACTCGATCCAATGAAATCGAGCAGCTAAAATTCTCAAAAGCCCCTGGTCAAGGTACTAATTCAGTGACCTTAGTTTCAACTTAAATACGCAAGAAAGAATGTCTGGTGGATCTGCCTCCGTCTCACCAGGTCGCAAATTTTCTTTGATTTCGGTCCAATTGGGTTGAATGTCATGGTAATGAACAGGTTGGGCGCCCCTGTTTTGCGTGCAATAGCCAGTGCGTCCAGAAAGCGCTGATACATATAGCGAGAACCACCGGTGAATTTGGGAGGTATAATGATCTTGCAACCGATTTGTGCCGCCTCCGGTTCTGCAGAGTCTCCATTTGCCGTGTTGGGGCGCCGTGAGGCAGGCCTAGTTACATTTCCCGTGATCCCATCAGCTTCCACTCGATGGACTTCCATGGATTCATTGCGCAACGCACCAGCAAGCCCTTGAAGCGACTCAAGCCGGTATTGGAGCTGATTATTCTCGATAAATCTCAGACGCTCTTGTTCACATTTGGCCCACTGATCGAAACAGTACTATAGGGTCAGGCGGCCTCCGCTTAGGATGAGCGACTGGCTATCGGTTCGGTTTTGGAGTAGATACGACTCATACTTGCGAAGTGACATGGTTAAGGGGTCTCCGTGAGAGTCGACAGAATTACCAGCGTTGGGAGATCGAAGCACGAACCGTGTTCACCGTACGGAAAGAAAAAAATGTATTGCAGAGGTTCGTAGCTCTCATTCGTCTCAAAAGATACGCTTGAAACCCACCTCTTTATGCATGGAGGAAGATATCCCGATTCTGAGCTGCATTCTTATCTATCACAATAGCCGCCACCTCCAAAGCGGTGGGGGTATTGTGCGTCCCTGGGTTGGCGTTGCGGGTATCGTGCAGGCGAAGTCGGAAGTTATCACCGGGATGAATGAACTCGTTTAATCGCAACGCCTGGTCATTTTCTGAAACACCTGACCGGCCTCTAAAAGACGCCCGAACTCATCGACAGCCGCTTGGAAGGCAGGTCCGGCGCGCTGAATCAAGCGATTTCGTGCATTGATGATTTTCTGCGTGTAAGGATCGTGCGCAATCATGTCTTGGTCGATCTTACGAATAATAGCAGGGTCTAGACCATCCATCATCCCCAGCCGGCTTTTTACACGTGCGTCCATGTCCGGGTCGTTACTGTAAACTTGGGCAAACATGGAGCGTCTGTTGAAAGGAGGCAGAAGCGATCCCATACGCTGGCAGACAGATCCTTGCACCCGGAAGTTGAAGACACCCGTTTGTGTGACCATTAGGTCCACCTGAAGCGAGCAAATCCTTTAAGCACATATAGGTGAAAGCAAAGGCGTTGTTGTACGCTCGGATATTCTTCTTGAAGCCAGGGCTTTTACAGATATTGAAAAGTCCAGCAGGAGGATTGCATTTAGGAAGTACAGATACTAAGCCGTTACGGCAGCAGCGAGCAGCAGTCCGTCGGGAAACTTCCATGCGTTGCACTTCGGACAGACGCGATCGTTCTCGAGGCTGTCATCGAGGTAACGGTTGAAGTAGTGCCGGCCACCAGCCACTTTTGCAGGATCGAGATCTTCGTGGCTCGCGAGACCCTTCATGTACTGCGGTGATCAGATTCGCAAGCGGTCAGCATCGTTATGGTGTCGACGCTCTTCCTCCGGCATCGCATCGCTTCGCGCTCGACGAGCTGCTGCATCTCTATCGCAAACGGTTCGACGCTCATCTTCTGTCATAGCATCCCTTCATTCGGATTGTGATCACGCATCCGGACTCCTTAATTCGTGATGCCGTTCGTCACTCATGCGGGTGCACCAAGCAACAGTTGTGGCAGCGCTATTTTCGCAAGCAAGCAAAAGGTGGACTTGAGGAAGACCGGGCGGCATCGACTTGCCTATAGTGTAGAACTTGAGACTCGGATCGGGTAGCCCTTTTCTGCCTCTTCCTTTCTATGTCTCGTTCGCGAGCGTGAGCTATCTGTGACGGCGTCATACCGGCCCTGGAACGTCTACTGCGATACATCCGAGTTGAAGACGCTCTTATCGTAGCCAGATATGCGACACCAGCCGCAAACTGGTCTGAACTCTGGTCAAGTGCATGCCCAACCGAACGCCCATATACCCCTTCAACCTAGCAGCAGATGGCGCAGTAGGTGCCGCGGACGGGGAGGTCGCGCTCTGAACTTGTCGGGCTTCGTTTTAAGCTCCGCTAACGCTTTGGCCAACCGAGATTTATTTTTCTGTCTCCTGGCTCTCCGTCGCTTACCCTCCGCGGGATCCTCTGGTCCTGCTGGTGGAGTGCTCACAACGGCGTTGTTCTCAATTGCTGACCGTATCCCATGGCTCTCTACGAACACGAAACAGAGCAACGTGCCGGGTTAGCCTTAACGTCCAAGTACACTGCACATTGCAGTGGTCTTTTATTGAGCTGGTAACTTGGGCGTTTGCGCACTACCCGAGATTGCTTGCTCCCATCCAGGTTGTCTCCGATCACCTATCCCACAGTCATGGGCCTTGAGGCCCGGAGCGGTTTTAGTTGCAAATGGTGTAGTCGTATTTTCAGGGCTGAACCCCCGGGTAGCACTGTAGCTTGAGGTGCGATTTCCGTTAGCCAAAAGACATGGCCGTTAATTGCGAAGGCTCGTTATTGATACCCATTAAAGGTCCCTTCCTCCTCCATCAATAACTCAAAAACGGCCAGCATCAACTGGAGTTTATAATAGGGATTTGCGGTCGATAGACAGGGTGCCAAGACTAAAAATAGCCACACTGGGTCATTTTGGGCAAATCTTACAATTTGTGCTCTCGCGCAGAGTGGGCGGTGGGTCGAAACCCCTAAGCACGGCTACCCCCCCCTGCAGGAATACTCTCGCAGGTTATAAGCTTCCCCCTACGCACTTCGGACTACTGTGTGGGATCTTTATGAATGAAGTGTCACAAAAAGAAGGCAAAAAGCAAGGTAAAGGCTGCAGAAGAGGGGTAAGAATAAGCCACCGACAGACTGTAAGTTAAATATAGGTTGTCATCAACATGCGTAGCATGGGATCGACTTTGTGCTGTACAAAAAAATGCCACCATATTCTGCGTGATGTGTGTCGCAGTCATCCAGTAAAGTGTTACTTTCTCCGTCCGAACATATAAGTGGGTGTCTATTATAGGGCGTGTCTGAAAAAATAAGCAAAGTACATTTTTTAATGTTTGTTTCTGCTCAACCAAACTTAAAAATCGTTTGGATTTACTCGCTCACTACAGGTCAAAGAAGGAGGGCGGTGCTTGTTCGTCGCTGATCCTTGGAGAGGTGTGGAAGTTTTCTACTTGTTGCTTCCGTCATTACTTGTTCTCCTACTCCCGGAACACCCATATCGGATAATGTATGCCTGCGTACCAAAATCAGCTACGATTTCTCATAATATTTTTGACAAGCCCAATTTTTAAGCCAATCAAATAGCAGCTGCCAGCACCGCGTTTTGATAAGAAATAGTAACACATATTTGTTACAGTGATTCTGAGTTTTTCATTGGCTTCATATTCAGTCAAACTACATCTGCATCAAAATTCAAACGCTTGCAACCCATAGCACCAAGAAATCCCACCAGGTCATGAGCGGTAGCTATAGATCGTGCAAGAGTGGTTATTAATAATAGACTTTTTGCCAACAGGCAAGTAACACTAGTCACCTCATCTGAAACGAGGGAGTTGGGCTGGTAGTGCGGTTTTTGGTTTTAGATGACTACACTTTGCCAATTAATATATAGATGTAGTTTTTAATATATTTATAAAGAGGTGCTACTATCCTATATTTGCATATGGCAAATCGTCGACAAACGTTTAAGCAAGGTCGAAGATACAGTAAACGCTTACTGCAACTTTTTGCCTTGTTGTGAGAGCACTGTTCCGGTTGCATGTACACGTCTCATGTTAATACTTCGGGGTATACACCCCAACAGTGGCTTTGCGTGAGCTGGTGCGGATGATCCTCGCTTAGCTGTATACATCAACGTAAGCGCATATACATAAGTTACGTTGCATGTATTACCTGTACACATAAGAAGCTGTGGCAAAACACTTGGTAGCCACCCCTGCTAGCCCACCAAATGCGTAAAAATTAACCTTCTCGTTTGTGTGGTGACCAGAGTGCCACAACTACGCACCTACACAGCTTCACAACAATACATAAATACATCGGCGTCAACTACACAAGACAAATACAAGAGACATATAAATGACCGGTCCTCTTCGCCTGAACTACGGCCGCCATCTCGTCCTTTTCTCCGACTATAGTGCACATAGAGTAAGGAAACAGCAGCATTTAACTACCAATAGCCGCTGCAGATACAAACGTTGTATATGCACAGAACTGGTATGTGGTGGTTCTGGTTCGATTGCCTTCCGATGCAGCCACAACAGCGAATTCTATATCAATGCGACATAACGTTTCGATGACTGCTATTTACCCGGTGCCCGTTTCAAAATCATCAGATCTCAGCACCCACACACAAGACTTACGTTCGGTGTGGTCAATGCAATGAAGGTGAATTAAGCCCCTAGCATTGCCTCTTGTGGGGAAGTTCTCGAAGACAGTAAATTCTATTTTGTTTGGTACACTAAGTTTGTAGAAGTTTATATCCATGCGAAACCTTTTCCGAGGAGTCAAACATGCAAAGTTTATACAAATGGGTAGGAAAATAAGACCTATCCATTAAAAAATTGTATTGAATCGATACCTACTATTGGTGTGTGCACATAAACTTGAATTAATCCCTATGGGGCTGTACGTACTACTTACCTGGATTAAGGAACTCTACCTGGTGCTAGGATCCATAAATCGCAGGGTCATAATTGCTTCGATGCTGGTTATTTCTACTCTCAAGACGTCAACTATTTTGAAAACACTTGCATTTTCATAATCCGGGTAAGTCACAACAATATCATTTGCATACTAACTTGAAACACTTTACGATACAAGTCAAATTCATCCAACGACACTTGACAACGACATCATATGAAGAGTTTTACGGAATAAGGCTGCGTTACAACATTTGAGTTGTTTATGTTTTGTTTATAGAAGCCTATTGACGTTAAAAGGTACCGAGCATGAAGATACGGCAAATAGAAGACCATTTTAAACCCCCGTTTGATTTTGTCTATAAAAAAACATTATAAATATTTTGCATTTTTTTATACGGATGCATTATTAATATTTTGAGAGCCTCATTGCGCGGGCTCCAAAAGCCACACTATGACAAATAAGAGCTTACAATGGCGAGTAGACGTTGCTCTTTAATGTGATGTACACCGTTTCAAAACTTGTGAAATGCAATGCGATTTGTTTTACAGGATTATAAACCAACGACATTCCATTTGTCAATTCTAACTATTGAGAGGCGAACCCGAAGTTTTACATGTACTACGGGTACCTATTCAAATAATATAGAGGGCAAATCCGATGTTTTTGCCTGTAATATATTGGTTTATCGATTAGAATAGGTACACAGTTTGAGTGCTAGCACTTTGTTTCTGTTGTCGCTCCAGTATGATGTATATTAATAGCGACAAAGTCGATGATGCCAGGCAGGTGCTCCCGGTGCCTTGATGGCTTGGCTTCCTCTTCACGTCGGCTTTGGAAACGCAGAAACGGATGAAGAATTCCGCCGATAAAAACACTTACATAAGAGGTGTTAAGCCTGGTTGAGACGCTATACAGCTGGTCGTATAACTGGCCGACGAGCGAGGATACTTACCAAGTCATAGACCATGTTGCACATAGGCGTCTTGCTCGGGAGAATATACGTTTTACGGTACTCCGCCCAGTGGCTTGCAACGACTTTAATATCCTAAATGTATAACGTACTTAGAATGACTACTGATTTGATCCCATTATACGTTCCTCCTTCACATCTTGCATCTGCTAGCACGCGAGCTACGACGCCATGCTCGGGCTCGCCAAACACCACCAAGAGGCTGGTCATGGCATTCGGCGTCAACGGTGCTCCGTTCAGTATCTCGGCAGGTAGTACACCGCGTCGGACGGCGCGGAGAGACAGTCTAGCAATTAAGGCACCAAAACCGCCTGCCTGGCATTGTTGCCAATCACCATCAAAAGAATGGGCATGGCGTTCGATGCCAACGGTGTGTGTGCAATGTATCTGTCAGTGAGATTTCTGCTGCGTAAAACGCGTGTTCAAGCAGAGACGGTGGTCGGACGTTTGTGTAGGAGAATGGAAAGAGTGTTAGTTACTGAAGCGCGGAGAGTTAGTGTCGCAGGTGTGCTGGACGTGTTGCTGGATGAGTCCATTCTCACTGCGATGAAGGGTTCTGTAAACATGAGCTTACAGCAGCCGGCTTTGTATCGACTGAGGAGCTCTCCCGGTTTATCTAAGAAGAGCTGTGGCTTAGTTCTTATACAGCTACGTCATCATCATTCTACGACAGCAGCAACAGTGATCTATATCCTCCTGTGTGGACTGTACTACTCAGGACCAGATACATGGAGATTTTACAGGTATTAAACAAGCCAAATCAAAATAGCAGCGACACCGAAACACAGTGGGAAGCTCCAATGAGCCATGATCGAGATTTAGCTCATGTAGAGGAACTTATTCGCCGTTTGTGGACTGAGTTTGTATTTGTTGAACGAGAGACAATTGCTTCTCTCGATGACGATATGATTCGTCTGCGCTCAACGCTAGTTGACGAGATCGGTCTCGCCGAAATACGAAATCCCAAAAAGGGTACGGTTACATGATATTTCAGACTCTGGAATTCGGCTAATGGTTTTGTAGTTGACTGATCCTCGTATTTACATAATTTTGTTTTATTTTTTTTCCAACTCATTAGCTATGGACCAGCTCAGCATGAAGTTGTTTCACTTACAGGCATTTTTGTTTGTGGTCATGTGGCAACGCGCGGAGAGTCCACGGTCGATATAGTGAAGATCCTTCAGCGGCTCTCTGTTGAGCATCAACTGAAAGTCAAATCTGACTCCCTGGAATTAGTCATGCTCTTGACAGAGGATATCAGTCTGAACGGGTTAATCGCCAGATTTTCATTGCTGGTGGCAAAGTTGTCGGGACGCCCAAGCGCGTAACTAGTTTTCCTTTCACTTTACGGTACGAATCTAACGTCCCCCAGAAAGTAATTGCAGAAAATGGAGAAAATGCTTTATACTGGGCTACCTCGCAAGTCGGTGGGGGTAATCGCGCAAATTCGCAGTCGTCTCAAGTGTATGCAATATGATATCGCTCTGGTTTGGGTGGCGTTACCCTATGCTACACAACGGAGCCAAGGATATGATCCTATATCAGTCGGAAAAGAGACGTGCCAAGCAAAATTCAAGTTCAGACTAACTTTTCTGAATTTGACAATGGTGCATGTGTTCTTACGGAAGCTCAACGCACACCCCAACGCACACCCGAAAGTCCCTAGCTACCGGGTCTGTGGTCGGTCGGATGTTTCATAAAATAGCGACCGCTGCACCCGATCCCGATATTGTTCGTGATCCTGTGACGGACCCGGACGCACTAGCTGTTGCAATGGTGTTGTCGCTGTCTACCAATCAAAGACCTGCGATTTTATCTGCTGCCATTTCGAATTTTAATTTGGAGAGCAAGTCGCTGGAAGAATTCAAATCGTCTTGCAGAGAACGTGCTTATAGATTTCTATTAGCAAAGCTGTTTTGACAGATCGTCTGCTGCATAACAACGAGCAGTTCCTTCTTCAGTAAAAGTGTCACTCTCTGGAGAATTTTGGCGGCGTGGTTTGTGAAGCCAGCTACGTCGACATCAATGAAAATCGGAACACACAACGAACTTAAGATCGCTGCGTATGTAAAACCTTTTTTTCAGACTCACACAACTAGACAAGTAGAGGCAATAAATACGGCCTTCTGTGCTCGGAAGAATCCGAGTCAAAAGTCAAAGTTTTTTTTATGCTCAAGACAGCATGAATTTATTATAGGCGGGATATGCTATGTGCAGCCTTCTGCCCTGATCATATTTCCCTAATGGTCACTGCAGGATGCGGAAAGTTTTATTCCGAATTCGGATATAAAAGAGGGTGGTGGACTCGGCTCAGGAGTGTGAGCAATCCTTAGCGGACAAATATGGCGTGTTTACATCGGTTTATATAGTCATGACCGGTTTTGGGGGTGAGTTCAAGGAGCTTATCCCGGAAAACAGCCATCGGTGTCAGGTTCTTCATAACATCGTATGTGGTGGTCTACGTGACGGATTTCTCATCTATGCAACACCTTCACGAATTATACGTGTCATTGACGTATTTGTTGGAGATGCCGTTGCACGCACTTATCTTTCGGCGCTAAAGGTGATTAGTGACGCATACATGACGTGGATGTATGAAGATGTTGCCGTGACGCGCTACTTCTCACTAGATAAACTTGGACCATGCGTTGGTGATATGCATGCACACTCTGAAAATTTAGCAATATGGAGAGCTCTGAACCGTATTATCAAGCAATGAGGGCGTCAGCTTCCGCCAGAAAAACACATTGTCCAGTCACTGATATCTCTGTGGAATCGAGTGAAGGGAGGGATTAAAGTATATTCCTGGTACCTCAAAATTGTGAAATGCCGTCATGTTGCGTTGCCCCTACCTCAGCAATTATACTGCGATTTATCATGACGCTGGTCTATAACGCATATCCATCACACCAACTATTTGAGGTAATATTTTGTTTCATTTCAATTTTGCTACTAGTACAATTTTAAAACATTAAAAACATTTTTTTCCTCTTCAGGCTCATTCGCATTTGAGTGGCACGGTTCGCTGCTTGTCATACACGTCGTACCACAATTACAAACAAAGCCTACCGAGTTTTTTCAGCATTTTGTCGCGATGCAGCCAAGTGTCTCGGCTTGAGCGTCCTACCTGATATCAATACCAGAACGATCGTTCCTCGTGTGAGTGAGAACGAAAGCGAATCAGCGCTGAACAGAACCGTCACGGTCTCCGATACAAGAAGCGACCTCCTTTCAGCTTAGATCCTGAGCTCATTCGTCTCCGGCTATCCAAACAAGATGACCATGAACTGGTAAGTGTAAATTCGTTTAAACAATGGGTAGACGGCTAATCTGCTGTGTTAACTTGCTCAAGTTCATTTTGCTGACAGCGTCCTCATAAAGTCCCGGTCATCGTGATCGGTGGAAATTGGTGTCCGGATGGACATATCGTCCTTATGGACATGTTATACAGTACATATTCGCTCTACTACTAACTTAGTAGTAGCGTCAATGAAGATTTTGCGAATCATATTCGCACTTGAGTGGCCCTAAAACAAACAAACACTATGTATGCACGTCATCCTAATAGGATTAACTTCTTAGAACCCTACCTAACCTCTCTGCGTATCACCCTCTCCAGTGGCACTCACAGGCCAAATCAATCACATTCAACATGAGCTTCCTGTGCTTTCCAAGTAGTTTTAAAACTGTGGGTTCAAAAGGCAAGACAATAGTAAGCTCTAAAGAACGGGCAGCTAACCTCATGGGAGACTCTAAATGTTGCCGCGTATGCTGACAACCTGGCACATATCCGTCCGTTGCATATTACTACACAAGCTTTGTCACAGAGCATTTTTTATGAAATCCTTCTGGTTTTATGATTGATATCGCCTGGCAGGATGAACCAACTTCATTCAAAAATGGGGTGGGCTGGTAGTTTTCGCCTTCGGATTCGCTTCGGTGGTTCCGCCCAATCAGTACGAGCTCATTGCTATTCGGAGTTTCTGACTGGATAGTTTAGAATGCTTACTCGCACAAAAATGGCGCGAAGTTGATGTTTTTTCCTTGTGGGTTTGCTGCAGCGATTCCACCATTCGAAAAAAAAACCGGAATGGCATTGGCCAATCACTATGATACTCCTTGACTTACGACGGTTTCAGACGCAACCTGAGTTGGGCGCCACCCTCGGTATCAAGGCTTGATTCAAGCAGCGACGGTTGCCGCCGCAAGTTGAGATGGGCATCACACCGGACGTCAAACAGCGCGGCTAATCTACGGCAGCTAACTAGCCCGCTCGCCTAAGCCTGCCGTCGCTGTGTACAGCAAGATCAAAAGGCTTGCTGCAAAAAAGTATTCGATGGACCGATACCACCGCTACCTTCGCTTCATCCCGGAATGACTCGAGCGAGTCACCGACCTGACACCAATATAGCTATTTTCACTAGCGAGGTTATTTGAATTACAGTTACACGAATTCATTGTCTATCCATTGAAAACTTACTACTTGTACCACGCTATTCCATGGTACGTGTAACGTGGACCAAATCTCTGTGAATCACATCGATTGAAAGTTTTAGTCAACAATGCAAAAATGACTCCGAAGGTGATTTGTTTGTAGCCACGAAATCTTTGACAGATCAAACATCTCCTCTTCTGTCACTACAAGCATCGTTTACTCTACTTGCACTAGTGAGAATAGATGGCATGCAGGGAAGTGAAAGATAGACCCCGTAGCATTCGCCGGTCGTCGTCAACTGTGCCGCAGCAAAGTAAGTATGATTCATTTCAGTATGGCCTGAATAAAAGACTAATGTACGTGCATGAGAGCGGACAGAAGACGCGTCGAGATTTTCAGAGAGATTTAGCGATTTTTCGTCGTCATGGCCGATGGCAATTTATCGACACCAATTGAGCTGGAAGGGCTTGTGGTGTTTCGAGAGATATTTTTTTAATGGTTCTAGTAGAAATGTGGTGTTTCTAGAGATTTTATTTTGTATGGTTCTAGTGGGCAAATGCGAAATATACAATTATTGGAGAGACAGCGATTGAGAAAGCATCTTTCTCGTTGCACGTCGACAAACCTGGAGACGGTAATGACTTGGATCAGAATCCTACACATTAGAAAGAACTTGTCATATTGATCTGAAGTGTCCGAGTCTGATGTAAAGCGCGATCCTGTAGTAATGATCCGCCCACTACACGACATGCTGAAAACGCGCTGCTTACGGCACATTATCGCTGGACGGAATGTAGTAATGGATGAAGCGAGTATTGCATGCTGGTCGAAGTACGCTCGTCACATCATTGCCTACAATCCGCGCAAACCGACTGGTAAATATCATTTGGAGTTTTATATGTGCTGCTGCTCTACTTCATAGTTAGTACTCAGTGTCAAGTTGCATCGTTCTAGCCAGCTTCACGATCGGGTAGAGGATGAGGTGGAGAGGTCAGAAATTGACCAGATATCAGAGTTGACCCAAAATTCGTCTGAAGTTCGTCGTCAAGTACTCGAAGTTACTCACTCATTGAGCGCATCGCGGAGAGTCGTCAAAACTGACAATTTTTATACCTCGTGTCTCCTTCTCGAAAGCTTGCGCACAGTTGGGTTGTACGGCCGCGGAACTGTCAGAATATCTAGCAAGCCCCCCCCCCCCCCCCCTTCCGAGATGCATACGGTTTTGGCGTTCTTGACTTTCACAAGGGTTTCTAACAAATGGTTTTGCCGCGAGCTTTTCTGTTTTGTAGCAGAAGACGGTGTTTACACACCGAATCGAGTTCCTCAGGGGGTTGGAGATGAGGCCGTTCATTTTCATGTTGATGTAAAATTAAAAAAAGAAAGGCAAAAACAACATTTGGAGCTTTTATTTCGAAGGTTCCCGTGTGAATCGATAATGTGTTACTCTTTGCGCAGTCCCCAATGACGTTTTTGAAGAACCTGCACCTGTTGTTTTTTCAATCGTATGCCAGCGCAGGTTAAAGCTGAATGCGAAGAAGTGCAAAGTATGTGCTCGACGTGTGCGATGGTGTGGAAAGGTGATTGACGGTGAAGAGATTGATCAAAATCCTGAACGGCTTGCTGCACTCGAAAAGATGCCTTTACCGCTCACGGAAGCCAGACTCTAGCATTTTCCTGCGAGCGAACAATGCAATCCTGTGAGCGATGGAAAGTGCAGCTTAGTGGTGCCATACTGGAGTGAAATGAAGAGGAGACGACAGCAAACGACCAGACCCTAGCGATGGCGAAGATTGATATTTCTCGATAAGGGAGCTACAGTGTGTATGTTCTCAGACGCATCGATGGATGGGCACGCAATGGTGCTGACTCAGGTGCGCAATTGGCAGGAAGGCTCTCCAGTTGAGAAACAGCGACATGAGATATCGATACGGCGTGGTGGTCTTTTCAAAGGGGCTCAGCGTAACTGGTCCATCGTTAAGAAGGAAGGTTTCTTTATCATCAAGACCTGTGGTGACTTGGATGCATGCTGGTTAGGGATAATGGATTTCACGTCTACTGCGACCACTCGAATCTGATTAAGCTTTTCAGCCACGACAGTGAAGTGAAACAACATGTGAAGGGGAAGTTATTGCGGTAGGCGTTGAATCTGGTGGGGTGTCGCTACATCATCCTCCATATAGCCGGTGAGAATAACCTATGGACAGATATTATCTCTCGTTGGGGGCAACCTGCACTCCCAGCGACCGTCGAGCCTGTACCCGTGAAAATAATGACAACAAGACCAGCGCAGACATTGTCAGAGCTGCAACCTCTGCAACACGATCGCTTTGTCTGGACAAGATGTGACGAAAAGAGCCGGGTGCAGCAGCAGTATAAAGAGGAAGTTAAGAGCTCAGTGGCGTTAGCAAAAAAAAAATACTTTATCAGCTGCCACTTTGTTTCAATACTTCCATAGTAACTGTGTCTGTCTGGTTACTAACTGATATTTGATTCTATGATCTCATGTTCCAGTTCGGTAACCAATAGTTGTGCACCAAATCCAATGCAGCTAGCCTGGAGGCTGATCACCACATGTGCACTTGCTGGTACCAGTATTTGTGTTGTCTTACTACATGTTTTTTTATACCACCCGCTATGCTCTCTTCCAGACGCTTATACTATTATGCTTTGAAGTGGCAAAGTATAGGACAGCTTCTTGCAACATTATGTAATACTATTAGGACCCAAACCGGACGGCACAGGCATTATTCTATCATTTTCACACATATATTAAGATTCAGGACTCGCATAACTATGAAGTCTCTCTTTCTTGAAGGCACATCAAAATCGTTCTAGACAGGAAGTTAAGAATCCACAAATTAACACCTCGAATCGCATCCCTCCTTACCTCTGCAATAAAAATGTTGAGAACAGATCCCGCTCGCCAATTAGTCGCATAGAAACTTAAAAATTGATACCACCGGCTAACCACCGATTCAGTTCCCTTGAACTGTATGCATTTAACATCATAGCTGTCATTTCTCATAATTAATACGCTTTAAAATCTATCTCACTGAATTTCTATTACTGATATTATCGAATAGCCTTCCAGTTTTGGTCGCCTCAGAGTTACCTGGCAACTCGTTTATAATAAAGGTCCAGAGTGATCTTCATGGGCTTGCAAGCGTGGTAATGTCAACCCGCGTGAGTTCGTCACAATGCCGCAACACTCGAGCTACCTAATGCAAAAAAATGAGAAAATATTACTTTCACACGTACCGATCTGACTAACACACAAACTCCAAGGCGATTTGCCAGCCCTCTAACAGTAAAAGGCAGGCTCGCCATGACTTTCTTTTTGCAGCGGAGTTGACCTAACCCGCCTCAGCAGTTCCGCGGAGACGCAGGGCCCGATCTAGTCTCTCTCGAATATGTCTCGAAGGTTGGATGTCTGGACGGCTCCTGGTCCCACTCAGAACCAGGAGCCTTTTGCTTCGACGACCGCGCTAACACCACGGCGCCACGCCCCACACCTGAGGACTGAGCATGACGGGCTTTAGCGCCTCGGAGCTGCATCCGGCCACCATGTACGCCGGCGACACAGTAGAGTATTTTTCTAGGGCGTTCATCGCCGGTGATCCCCGATGACATCGCACCACGATCGTCACGAAGATTGACCAGGACGGTAGGTCGCAGTACCCGATATCCGTAGAAACCGAAGAGCCAATCCCCCGCGGCATGATGGTAAGATTGATGGTAGACCGCCCCAGAAATCGCTTTAAGGCCGCGTATGCCGTTTGGAGCAAGCTTCGCAGCTACAATCTTATTCCCGGGGAGTGCAACGCTCCAAGTCGAGGCAGCTCCTTCAACAAGGGAATCTCAGATGACATTCGCGATGCTGTCGGATCGGTGTACCAGCAGCATCACTCCAGACCCGAGGATTTTTTTGGAGAGAGCTCACAGTCGAACAGGGCGTCCGGTGAGCCACTAGCCTGTGTCGGAGACCCTTCCTAGCCGTCCCGCACCGCTGCGGTTGCCTAAATAGTGTTGGACGACGACGAGTTGCATTTGTCCAGAAAGTTTGCAGGCAAGAGTACGGAGGAAGTTGTGGAGTTCGACGTATTTCCTGCACGTGCCGCAGAGCACATGGATCTGTCCGGCACCGCCAGTATTAGCGATACCGCGCTGGACGTTAGTGAACAACCTACCCCACACGGATGTGATGGGTATGTAAGAGAGGATTTTGCTCATTTGGATACGCCAGCTAGTGGGTCAGAAGACCCAATGTCTGTTCCTACGATACTGGGTAATATGAGCTCCAGCACGTCCAATTCGAACGGTGGTAAATCCGACGGGGGTGAAAAAGATCTGGCGGGCGGAGGCAACGAGACACCACGCGAGGATATATCGAAGTCTACTGCGTGTCCTTCTTAGTCGTGGCAACTTGCAAAAATTGGATGAATGCAGATGAATACGTTTGCTCCGTTCCTACTACGCTGGAAAGAGAAACAATCCGGTACCAGCCCAAGAAACGGGCGGGCACTTGGTGCGTTGCTCCTACTACTGAAAGTCAAGTTCTACTTACTGAGGTGCTCTGACCCGGAAATACGCAAGATTGACGCGTGTGAGGTCAGTGGCGTCAAGTTCCCAGATGTCGGTGCGGTACACCAGTGCAGCTGTGTCGGAGACTGCTTCTGGGACCGTTGCGACAACGTGAAATCGGCGATATATTGTAAACCTGCGTGTTATACGCTGGGGGTGAATTGCAGTAACGCTCCCGTCGTCCTTTCTACTCTGAAGGTGTTCGATACTGGGCGCGTCGGCCTAGGTGTGGACACTACGGCTATGCTGGGCGTCGGGGATATAGTCTGTGAGTCCACAGGGGTCTTGAGAGAGTGAGAACGGAACGTGGACGCCCAGCCCGAACAGGCTTTGATGCAGAACAGTGGCTATACGTTACTGTACAATGCAAAATCAACGAAAACGATATTCGGGTACGTGGAGGCCCTTAGCTGCGGGTCTATTATGTGCTTTATGAGCCATGCCTGTCACTCAAACGCAGTTTTTGTGGAGATGCAAAACCGCCGTAATGTCAAAGCGTTGGTTGAGATGATAAAGGGCGTCAAAGCCGGCGCCGAGAATACTGTCCACTATGGAAACGTTCGTTGGTTCGTTTGTGCATGTGACGACCGTTGGGATGAGAGCCAAAGACAAAGCGACAAACTGTAGGGAGTCCAGGAAATGCGCACACGTACAACGTATACCAAACCTAGATGAAAAGTAAAAGATGGCGTGAACATTCATCTCATGAAATCTGTAGACGCTGGACGGCTTCGTATCTGTTTATTAAAAAGGTTTGACGCAAAATTAACCCCAACGCAACGTGTCTGAGCAATATACCAACAGCTTTCTATGCATAATATGCGTCTCTTTATATCCAAGTGCGTGTGTGCCAGGCAAAATGAAAAATGAGAGCCTATCGCTATTAATGTATAATTGAAGGATGTATTTGTTATCGTCGCCAATAGGACGAGAAATACATTTGCAGCACTAAAATGAAAAACATGCGTGGACGTAAGTTGTTATCCTTTATAAACCAAAGCTATTCGCGTATTTGACGGTGCCCAATCCTTACTTCCAGAATGCTAGATCACACAAAGCTCAGTGTCAGGCCTGCACTTCGAAGTCGACCCAAACCCTCCATCCTAGCGTACTTTATGTCCATTTGGTCTGACACAGCGATACCCTGTTTGCTTCTCTTGTTTGGAGCCACAACAACTCGTGGAGCGAGCAAGGCCTTCACCTGGATGATCTCGTGGGGTTCAGCACCTAGCGAATCGTCTGAGTTTGGCTCGATGATAGATAGTAGGCGAGCTCTTACCAGCTCCGACATCTACGTGTGAGTGTTTCTGCGGGATGACACCGAACACGAAGGCCCTTGCACTAAAGATTGCTCTTGGCAACATGCACCCAACTCCCTGATGAGAGTATCATTTTGAGGCGCCGACGTAGTATGTAGCCTCTCTTGAGCAGGGCATAAAAAGTCTCGGCAGGAATATTCGTAGTTGTGAAGTCACTAGGAGTATTATACGCTTGCCATGTACTGCAATGTCCTTGTAGCCATTGCGCGTTCATGTACTGAGAGAAGCGATACAGTCTAGGATCATCTTCCCACGTCTTGACAATCGAGTCCCTCTTCCTCAAAACCTCGCGTTCACTTCGTGTGAAGCGAAGATCATACACGTCATTTAGCACGCTTGCCTCTAGCTGTGAGGAAAGTGACTTGATAGCACTCTGAACCTTCTCCATCACGTGAAAGAAACACACATGAGGAACTGGAATCTTGGATTAAATCCAAAGGTCGTATATAAAGCATTGCGTTGTGCCTTGTCTCCATCCGCCATTGCGTACTGCACTACCAACTCCTTGCCTGTGACCCACGAATATAGTCTACGCATGGACATTAGCGCAGCTTCGTACACGTACTACTTCTCTTGGGACACGATGAAGAAGGCGACTACATGAAATCACCGAGAGCGATCGGATACTCCGACCACAACAACGGGGTAGTCAACGTAAATCATCTTGTAGGTAGCGTCGACGTGGAGCACGAAGCCCTCGGGGGGGCAGCATCATTCGTAGAAGTAGAGCCGTACTTGTCAGCCTGACAATAAAAGGCTTTTGATCTGAACCACTCGTTTTCTGTCACTGTCGTAATACCAACCAAACGCAAACGATTGGTTCATTTGTTCGGATCCGTTAAAGGCATGGGCATGAATCGATGCCGTCAATACTTGAGACGGTCATGATTTTCCAAGTAGGTCCTCGTATAGTGGTTTACAAAATTTCACACGGTAGAAAGCGAACGCATGTTGTCTAGCGGCGTGCTGAACTTGCGAGACAGAGCAATGCAGATGCGCATCGGGCGTAGGTGATAATCGGCCATCTCCCGGCAGAAACCTTTCTACGTCAGCGTCAATTTCTTGCGTTTTGCAGCCTCAGCTGTAGTCAAATGGTCGCCTAACTCGTAGATGTACGCAACATTGGTCTCGTTGCAAGTCACCACCTTTCCACGTCACAAGTATTCCGTCGATATGGCCTCGCCGGCATCAGCACATGCCACACAGCTGCACTCCAATAGTCTGTACCGCATTTTATGCTCAGAGCTGAAGCATACCGTGCACGCTATGCTATTGCTCTTGGTGATGTCGAAGGCCTTAAAGCCATCGAGCACCAAGTCAGCGTCGGCTTCGTTGACGTTGAGTGCCGTGTCCCGCCAAGGGATACGCCTCGGTATCTCTCCTCAGGTGGAACGTCGAACATATCCTACTCGTAGATCCACAAAATCAGCCGGTGCGACAAGTGGCTCCCAGATGGGCTGGTTGGCAAAAATGAAAATGGAGCCAGCCGTTGAAAGCGACAGCTGGTTGGGTAAAATTGAGGAAGTGTGCTCTAAATGACGAGCCCCATAGGAGCAACATGATTTGCTAGAATTTTCCAGGCCGAAATGAAGAGACAAAAATGTATAGGAAGGTATGTTGTGGCTTGTGTTTTGAAAGGTATGTTGTGGCTTGTGTTTTGTGAGATGGTGTTATCCTTACCAAAAAAAGGATAAACACTTCCATCTTCGCTTATTCCACCGGCTTGGAGGATGCTTGCGGACGCTCCTGTGTCTGGTTACGCATGTGGGGCTGAGAACCTGGTGCTGCTGACATGCGGCTGCTCAGAAGAACATTAGAAGCGTCCAAGCGGGAGCCGGCCATGTCCAAAAAGGCATCTTCCAGCGCTGACTGGGTCATGGAATCTGAGAATGGGTTGTCGCCGTGGAAGGACACGGTGGACATTGCAGACATTCGCATCAGGTGTGCGTTCATCTGGCGCTGTAAATCTTCTGCTGTGGCTTCACTCGACGTGTAGGCGTCATTCAAAAATGGGGCTGCAGCAGCTCGCACGTCTGCTGCTCCAATACCAAGGAAGCTGCTGTTGGTGCTGCTCACAGCAGACTGACAAGCAGACATGTCTTCTTCCTTCAAAAAGAGATATTCTACGCTCACAATGAACCATTTAGCTATCTATCCAAAGCTTTCATAGAAATAGATACAGAAAAGTGGTGGTACCTGAGTTGGAAATCTTCCGGCTTAGACGAGGAGAGCCGATGAGAGGCGAACCCAACGGCGGTGAGCCGAGCGGTACCCCCAGCTTCAGCCCCTTGAAAGCGTGCGTTAGAACTGTGGCCGAGTAGTTCGGATCAGCTCCCATTTCTCCAATCTGAGGCTGAAGAAGACGAACAGTGCGCAATGCTAAAAATTCACACATAACCTCCAAGAATGTACCTGTGCTTCCGGAGGCGACATGAATCCTCGCGGCGACAGTCTTGGCGATGATGCCGAAGATAGTACTTTAGCTTCATCGTCATCGAGTCCCAAGCGACCTTGGAAACTCTGTTTGTGGCGTAAATTCGGTGGCGAGTTGAGCACCGGCGCTGTGTAGTTTGGGTCATTCACCAGATTCTCCCATCTGAACGGACTTCCTCCGGACACAGGAGCCCCGGGTTGTCTAGCAACAACAGGTCGGGTCATCGCAAACGGTGGTGGAGACCCAGGAGATGCCGGTGCGCTCCCCACAAATTCCCCAGATGTGTCTAGCGACTGTAGCTTAAGAGAGGCTACTGGAGTTCCAAAGTCACTGAGCGACGCGTGCTCCTCCAGATATTCGTCCACAAGCGTTCCCTCTATCTCTTCTTCAAGCTGACCAGTTTCCTCTTCTACCTCTGTCTTCATCTCCACGTTTTCCTCTACTTCCAGAGCGGTATATCGCTCCCCAGCATCATGAAGAAAGGCATAGCGCTTCACACAGTCCACAGGAGATCGTCGCATCACACGAGAAACTTCCAACCCTATCAATATTACAATTCCCGCAAGAATATGCGTGTTAGAATCACATCACAATCAGCCATGCAACTAGCTATACGATGTCCTGCTTAATATCAGTAAGCACATTTGCAAACTGCGAAGTTGCACGTACAATTGACACCGACCGGGAACCTCTCCCCGCTGGCTGTGGACTGTGTCACCAGCAGCATCAGCTTGTCGTCAATAGAGCGCGACCACTGCGCCGGCCGTGGGTGCGGCGCATAGCGGATACTGGACCAGCGCGGCTCTCCCTGAAGCTCCTCCGGCTCCTTCGTCGCTGGCTCTGATCCCAACGCTGCCATTGTTGACTTCAGTATGAGAAAAACAAGATGTACAATTAAATAATTGAAGTGATATGGCTACATTAAACTAAAATATTGCAATATATTGGTAGATACAAAATCTTTTCCAAGATACAGAATGAACTCTGTAGTGCGGATTAGTCCTGAGTGCCAAGAAGATGAATTATTATTGACCAAAGCTGATCACTTGTTTGATTTCGACACTTCAACTACACCGCAACTACTTTATTAGCTTCCAGAGGTCGGTCAACGCAAAATACAGAACCACAAGATGCGTCGCTCCACTAAATGTTCTGAAAATTTCAAAACAAGAGCTCGGAAATTGAAGTGCACAAGCAAAATTGCTTGCCCGCTACCAACTCGAAAAAAAAAACTCTCGTAGACGAATTAGTCGCATGCTTAGTGGGGATTCCCCACTACCATCTTCTCAATTTGTGAGCTTGCACGACCCTAATCTTAGTATCAACACCCCGCTCAGAATTCCGCTTTTTGCAATGTAGCCGCTCAAGCGTTTCCCAACTTACATGGCTCTACAATTACAGCAGGCATCCTTTGGGAATATTTATGTATCTACTTGCGTTGTCATAGCGCCGGAAACTCTTTTTCTTCCTCGCTAGGGGCATTCCTGTCGGGACACCGTCGTATTCCTGTCAGCGGGTATTTCAAGGCATAGATTACTAACATGAAGTACTTATTATTAATGATAAATGCAACGCTGCAAATCGCTTGCAGACCAGTATGAGTTTACGCCACATGATTTTCTTTCGAACCTGCTTCTCGTTCAGATTATGGCAAGATCATAACGCAGAGGTTGATGATTTTATAACGACAAAGCATATTACAGAACTATTTTTCCTTCGCAATAGAAGCAGCTGTAGCGCTAGTAATAATAATAAGAATCGTGTCTCATAAGTTGTGGATACGCCGTCGGCAAATGCACTTTGGGCAAACTTGTCGATGGCTCACTTTCCAAGTTGCCGCCATGACTGCCAAGGCCAAACGCATTAGATACTCTCACTGCGGGATACTATTGGCTACGACTACTCTTCTGATCTGTGCCGGTGTCGTATCGATGCCTACCCATTCACTGTCTGACAGAGACGATCGATGCCACAAGGACACAACATGCTCTCGATGCGTTTTTAAATAGCAACCGAGTTAATCGCTTCTTGAGAACAACGATAGCTGATGACAACGACGATTATGAAGGCAGAGTGATCTACGGAGTCACAAAAGTTGAAGATCTTGCTCAGGTAGGAACGAAAAAACTGCAGAAGATCGTCGAGAGCGCACAAACTAAGTACAAGTTACACTGTTGGCTAGCTGACAAAGAAACTGCAGACAGTGTTTACAGGCTTCTAAAATTTGACGCAGAAGGGAGCAATGTTCTCAAAAGTGCGAAGTTGAGTACGTGGATGGCTTACGCGTCAAAGCTGGGCATGGACCCATACAGCTTGTTGCTTGTCAAAATAAGGTCACACTATGACGATTTTGAACCCTCCAAAATGCTTGTTTTGTCAAAGAACGACGCTAGTTCAAGAATGATTGCTCAGAAATTGGAAAATTTACAGTTTGAGAAATGGATGGCAAATAAGGAAAGCATCATCAACATGTTCCGGCTTCTCAAGATGAACAAAGAAGGAACTACTCTCTTCAAAAACCCTGTGTTGAGCACTTCGGTTTCTTACGTGGGGAAGCAGAAGAAGAATCCGTATGAGTTGCTGTTCTTGGCGATCAAGTCAACAGGCTTCAATGAGGCAGAGTTAGCAAAAATGATTAGTTCTGCGAAGCAAGACATCAACACCGGATTCATTGCCAGGAAAATGGAGCAGCTGCAGCTGGATAAATTCTCGAGTGCTCGGAAAAGTGGTGATGATGTTTTTAAAATATTTGGTCTCGACAAAGAAGGGGATAAGTTGTTTGAGAGTCCAGTTTGGAATAGCTGGACGATATATTTGAGCACTAGAGAAGATGATCCAGGCATGGTAATGCTCTCGGTGCTGAAAGCATGCTTCGGTGATGGAGGTTTGATAAACATCATTGCAAGAGTGAAAACAGTTGACAGGACCAAAGAAATTGCATCTAAACTGGAATTGGATATTTGGTGGGTGAACGGACAAACCTCAGACGACGTTTTCAAAATGCTCAATTGAACGACAAAGGCGACAAGATTTTAGATAGTCCAGCATTGAGCACTTGGGTTGATTATGTGAGTAAGCTTAGCAGCTTCACGAATGATCGTACATCGGACTTGGAGCTGCCACCGGTGCCTAATACGCCTCCAGTGCGACGAGTGCTCTCTTTGTCGGTACCGACGGAAGTCTCGCAAGAACCGCATCTCGAGACACCAGACGCAGACACATTTGATGAGGGTGTCGTTCTCGAGTCCGGTGACGAGGAGGACTTCAACATCGAAGACGATGTTAGCGACGACGATACGCTGTCTGTGGCCGATGAGGTCGACGAGGAGATCGACAGCGAGGCCAAGGCGGCGACTCCAGATCAAATACTGGAGGAGCCGAGTTGCGACGAAGCTGATCTTCTACATCTCCTGTACGTGTCCGCGAGTGAGCAAAATATGTCGATGGCCGACCTACGGCTGCACGCACGCAAGGGCTGGGATATGAGCATGGAAGACGCAAGTAAGTACCGTCTGTATGATACAGGATAAGATTTTTGAATTAATGAGCTTATCCTGTCTGTTATAGGTCGAGATGTCGGCTTCGTGCAGCTCAGCTAGACCAGCAACCCGCGGTTCCCGGTGACGCTGCCTAAGCTATTAAGTTGGATTTCGAAGGATTGTTCTTGATAGAGGGTATGGATCTTGACACCGTAAGTTTGACGGAGCGGAGGGAGGGCAGCACTCTGGGCGAGACCGGAGCAGAGATTGGAACCACTTGAGGGGTAGAACGAAGATTCGAAAGTGATTGATTGAGGTCTTTAGCTCGCTAGCCTTCTCGCTACTCTAGACCTACTGGATACACACTACTTGATTCTTTACTGGATACTGAGTTACTTCAGCCAATCAGAGAGCGTCACGTCGAAGCCCATCTTGGACCTACAATCTTGTACCCACCGGTGGCGTAATCAACAGTGGCGTAATCGGCGGTGGCGTAATCGGCGTGGGATCGGATTGGACTGGTTCGGGCTAACCGGTTTACGGTCAATAACCGATACCAAACCGGTAACCCTCAATACCCTCAATACGCCCCCTCAATGCGAAGTCCCATGAATGCCGAGAGCCGCCGTCAGATCCGTGTGGCATGGTCCCGCAAGCGCCTTCGTCATGATGTCCGCCAGCATCACAGAAGTCTCGCAATACTGGAGCTTCACTTCACCGCGTTTCACTTCGTCGCGGATGTGGTGGTACTTGATGTCGATGTGCTTGGCGCGGCCGTGGTTCACCGGGTTCTTGGTCATCTTAATGCACGACTGGTTGTCTTCGCGGATCATGAGCTCGGGTCCCGTGACGTTGGCAGCCGCCAGGATTTCGCACAGCAGGCGACGGATCCACTTGCCTTTTTGGATAGCCAGACTGAGCGCGATGTACTCCGCTTCGCTCGTGGACAGCGACACACTTGAATACTTCTTGCTTCCCCAGCTCACAGGCGCACTCATGAGCATGAACGTGTAGCCTGAAGTGGACTTGCGGTCGGCGAGGTCGCCGGCCCAGTCCGCGTCCGAGTAGCCACGAAAGTAGATCTTGTCGCCCGGCTTGAAGCAGATCCCATGCGTCTTGGTGCCTTGCAGGTAGCGAAAGATACGCTTGACCGCAACCCAGTGTTCTTCTTGGGGGTTCTCCATGAAGCGCGACACATAGCCAACGGCGTACGCGATGTCTGGGCGCGTGGCTGTCATCAGGTGCATCAGAGCACCAAAAGCTTCGCGAAACGGAGCGTTCACCTTGGTCGCTGCGTTACTTGAAATCAGTCGAGTGCTTATGTCGACGGGACTCACCACGGCCTTGCACTCGTTCATGGCGAAGCGCTTCAGGATGTCGTCCACGTATCGCCGCTGGCACATGGTCACGCTGCCGTCCGGGCCGTCCACCAGCTTGATCCCAAGAACAAACGCGCACTTGCCGCTGTCGGTCATCTCGAAGCGCGTCTTCAGGTCGGTCTTCGTGCGTGCGATCAGCTCGGGCGAACTCCCGGTAATCAGTACGTCGTCCACGTACACCAGTACAAGCACGCAGTGACCGTCCACCACCTTGATGTAGAGGCACGGATCGAAGGCCGACACTTGGAAGCCGAAAGAGCACATGAACTCGTCGAAGGTCTCGTTCCACACGCACAAAGCTTGCTTGAGACCGTAGATCGCCTTCACCAGTTCCAGGCAGTCGAAGTCACCATCCAGTTCGACGCCTTCCGGAACCACGCAGAAGACCTCCTCCTTCATGACCCCGTACAGGAATGCTGTCACGACGTCGAGTTGGTCGAGGGGCCAGCCAAAATACTTGGCAATCGCGATCACCATGCGCAGCGTCACGTACTTGACCACAGGCGAGAACGTCTCCGTGTAGTCGATGCCGTACTTCTGCTTGAAGCCTTGGCCACGAGGCGCGCCTTGTACTTCTCGATCGAGCCGTCCGCTTTGCGCTTGATCTTGAACACCCACTTGGTACCGATGGCGCGTTGTCCGTTAGGCAACTTGGCAGCTCGAAACACACCACGCAGTCGCATCGACTTGAGCTCCGCGCGGATCGCCTTGCGCCAGTGCACTTGATCAGGACCGTTCACAGCTTCTTAGAACGTCGTCGGCTCCGATAGATCGGCTGCTGCTTCCACAGCGTTGGCACTGGCACGCCAAAACACTGGAGGCGTCAAGTCGTCGTCTTCATCTTGGTCCCCAGACTTTTCTTCTTCGTCGGGGTCGGCTCGGCGCGAGGAGTATACGTCCGGCGCACTTGCTTCTTCTAAGCCAGCTCGGTGACGAACGGGGCGCGATCTTCTGGCAGTGTCGTCGTCGCCACTCGGTCGGTACTTGCGCTTCCCCGCCTGCTTGAAGCTCGTTTGGCGCGGTCCATCGTTGTCGTCCAGGTCCAGCGCGTCCAGGTCCAGCACAGCATCATCGACGTCTTCATCCGAAGTATGCGTCGAAAGTCCAAAGGTGGACTCATCGAAGTTTACATCGCGACTGATAACCACTTGCCCCGCCTCGATGTCATAAACTCGATACGCCTTGGGCACTTCTTCGTAGCCGAGGAACAGCCCGGCGCAAGCCTTGTGGTCCCACTTGCGCCGTTTTTCCTTCGGCGTCAGGATGTACGTCTGGCATCCGAACACACGCATGTGCTCCACACTCGGCTTGGACTTGTAAACGATCTCGAACGGAGTCTTGTGTTCGATCTTGGGTGATGGCAGACGATTCTTCACGTAGATGGCCGTCATGGCCGCCTCAGCCCAGAAACTCTTGTCCAACTTGGCGTGATGCAGCATGCTGCGGCCAATCGTGACGATGGTCCGGATGGCGCGTTCTGCCGTGCCGTTGGTCTGGTGCGCGTACGGAACCGTGGTTTGCTGCTTGATGCCTTCGACTTCGTAGAAAGCCTTGAGCGAGTTGGTCGCGAACTCACGGGCTCCGTCGTGCCGCACAAACTTGACCTTCTTGCCGAACTGCGTCTGCACCTTCGTGACGTACATCTTGATGCAGTCCTCGCTCTCTGACTTGGCACGCAGGCAGAACCCCTTCATGCATCCGCTGGCTTCGTCCACGATCAGCAGCAGATAGTTGCTGCCACCCAGTGACTCTTCTTTTGATGGGGCCGCACACGTCGAAGTGGAGCAGCTCGAACGTGTCGTAGCGACGCTTGTCACGGTTGCTTGGGCACGGCTTCTGGACCATTTTCCCTTGCTGGCAGCCGCGACACACGCTTGGTCCACTCGACTTGGAAAGTGCCTTCGCGTCCTTGATCATGTTGTTGTCGACCATCTTGCGAAGCACCTCCACCGGAGCGTGACCCATACGCGCGTGTAAGTCGACCGTCTTCACACTGGTCGCCGCATTCGCCGATCGCTGAGGCGTCTGGAGCCAGTAGAGTCCATCCACGAGGTTTGCCGTCGCCACCACTTGCTTGGAGGCCTTGTGCGCGACGCGCATCTGGGTGCCGTCGAACACGACTTGGAACAGACCACTCTTGTTGATCTGTGGCACCGAGAGCAGATTCTTGCTCATGCTCGGCACGTACAGCGCGATCTTGATCTCGATGTCGCGCTCGTCGCCGTTGGGCAGAACAACTCGTTCCACGATGGTCCCCACACCCATGATGGCCGCCTTGTTGCCGTCGGCCACCGAAAGTTCGCCCTCGTTTCGCTCAATCAAATGGGCGAACTTGACCTTGTCGTTGCAGATGAGGTGCGTTGGGCCACTGTCGACCGCCCACATCCCGAGCATATCCTTGCCCGTCGAAATGCCACACTCTAGTGAGACCGCGAACGCCACTCGATCATAGCCGTAGTCGTAGTTGTAGCTGGCGTCGTCGTTCCTCCACTGGGCATTGTTGGCCCCGCGTCCACGGCCATTGCCATTGCCGCAGCATCTTGGGCCCCGATTCTCGTCCTTCTGCTTGGTCCAGCACTTGTCAATCGTGTGCCCCAATTTCCCGCAATACGTGCACTGGCGAGACTCTCGGTCGGTGTTGAACGCCTTGGCCGCGTCCTCCGTTTTCACCGTCGCCGTCTTCTCGCCTTGTCTCTTGATGTGCTCATTCGTCAGCACCTTCACGACGTCTTGCGATCGTAGTTCAGCGCTGCTCATCTCCAATTTCAGCACGACGTTCTCGTAGCTCTTGGGGAGGCTGCGCAACAGGCAGATCGCCACGTCCTCATCCTCCATCTTGGCGCCGATGCTGCTGAGCTTGGCGCTGATGTTGAGGACCTCGCTGCAGTGATGCAACACGTTCCCGCCTTCCGACATCTCCATGCTGAAGAGTTGGCGCTTCAGGTAGATGCGTCCAGCCTTCTGCAAACCACCGTACAGCGTCTTCAGGCGCGTCCACGCAACCCACGCTTCCTCGCAGTCGTCGACCACATGGTGGTAGTCCACGTCCATGTGGAGCAACATCAATCCGAACGCGATGTTGCTCGACTTGACATAGTCGTCCTTGGCCCGCGAGTCCGTGAAGCTCGGCGTCGTCTCTCGGTTCACGATATGCCACACCGACTTGGTCAGGAACACGCCACGCATGTAGCGGTTCCACGTCGCGTAGTTGTCTCCGTTGAGCTTGTCGATGGAGACCTTGGTGGAGTCGTCGTGGGCAGAGGACATGATTCTTGGGCTCATAGCCTGATGGAGGGTATGGATCTTGACACCGTAAGCTTGACGGAGCGGAGGGAGGGCAGCACTCTGGGCGAGACCGGAGCAGAGATTGGAAACCACTTGAGGGGTAGAACGAAGATTCGAAAGTGATTGATTGAGGTCTTTAGCTCGCTAGCCTTCTCGCTACTCTAGACCTACTGGATACACACTACTTGATTCTTTACTGGATACTGAGTTACTTCAGCCAATCAGAGAGCGTCACGTCGAAGCCCATCTTGGACCTACAATCTTGTACCCACCGGTGGCGTAATCGACAGTGGCGTAATCGGCGGTGGCGTAATCGGCGTGGGATCGGATTGGACTGGTTCGGGCTAACCGGTTTACGGTCAATAACCGATACCAAACCGGTAACCCTCAATACCCTCAATAGTTCTTCCTAATGCTCGCAAAGAACATGTGGGAGAATATTGCGAATGAGTCAAATGCTGTCAGCGCTGGCTACGTAACTTCTCGCCGGATCAATTGTCCGGAGTAGAACCAGTGTTGGTGAGCTCATAACCCAGACTTCAAGCCAAAGAGTCCTGCCCAACTGCTACGAGATATGGCGAAATTCAAGGAGATCCAGCCCCATGAGCTTGTCAACTTTATTGGGCTGTTGAGTGCACGGGCATTGTGCCCTCATCGTGGCCGGTTGTCTCGGCATTGGGCTACAAATGCTCAAGGTGGTGTGTCAAAAAGCACATTCGGCAAATTTATTGCTCGGCGTCGTTTCGAAGAGATTGTGCGCTATCTACACTTCAGTAGTAGCGACGAGCCTCCAGCTCGTCGCGTGAAAACCTGGAAGGTCAAACCAGTGACCGATGCTATCAATGAGAGCTTTATCTCGGGAATGAAGGTGGGGCCTCGCATTGCATTTGACGAGAGAATGATACCAATGCGCAGCAGATTCAATCCTGTGCGGCAGTACCTAAAGGCTAAACACCTCCCGTGGGGGACAAAGTGCTATCTCACTCTGAAACCGGGTACTGCTAACGAGCCGAGACATACCAAGGGCGAGAGCACAGTGATCGACGAGATCTGTTGCAGTCAGAGAATGCAGTGTTACGAAATTTAGACTGCGTTTTACTAGGCAAGCGAAATCGACTTATCATTACCGATCGATTTTATACAACTGTCTCTTCAATGCTTCTTGATCGCGGCCTCTATCACGTCGGCACCATTCGCACAGACCGCCTCGGCTTCTGCAGCAATATTGTTTAGAAGAAGAGAAAGCCTCGGGGCCCTCGTAGATCTTTTTGTATTGCGCAGCCTCGCGTGTATTCGAATATGGTTGCTACGACGTGGATAGATAGCAAACCAGTCTACTTCCTCTCAACGGGATTCTCAACGGTCCTAACTACTGTTGGACGCAGTGACGGTGCCACCATACAGCAAGTGCCTGCTCCACAGCTCGTTCGAGATAACAACGAGGGCATGGGTGGAGCAGACACTCACGATCAAAAGCGGCTTCAGCGATTCTCAATTCAGAGAGCAGTGTGGTTCAAAAAATATTATCACACAATATTTGTCGGCCTCGTCGACATGGCGCTGGTGAACATGTACATCGTCTACTCGAAGCTGTTTGAACGCAAAGTAAACCGGTACCGTCGCACTGCCAATTCATGGAAGATATGCAAGTTGCGCTGCTCGCTGTCGGCCCAAGCGACTTTGAAGGTGAACTTTCCATCGAGTCGATGTTCGGTTGTGTACCTAGAGTCAACACACGCCCTCGGTCTGTCACACCAGCTCGACACGAGCTGGAACAAGTTGACAGCTTCCGTGATGTTTGTGTTGGTGACAAGACACAGAGAAAGAGGCGCCAGTACGCGTGCAACGTGTGTTCAATTCTACACCGCGCCCTACGAAAACCCGCGTGGGAGACTACATAGCCTTGCCGGACGTACTCGAACGCGCACGGAAGTGGCGTTATCTACCTCTGTCAGCGAGCCCGCCAGCACGACCCCGCTGGACCTGCGAACAGTGCCATATGTAGCCAGATATGGCATGACATGTCGCGCAACGGCACCGGTACGCCGGACGGCCGTCATTACCGCCGCAGAGCACCACAAAATGGTGTAGAAAGTAGTCGGAACACAGATAGTGAAGCCTGTGAGGGGACGAGTAACGATAATAGCAATTTCAACCAAGAATGATTGTTTTGTGTGTCGAAGAAGAGCGAATGATGGCATGATTATACCATATGGCGATTAGCGTAGCCAGTTTCTTCGCCAGCTCATCTCCATCTAGAAAAATAAAGTGGACGTATAGTATCCTACACATGATAACGAGGGCACCATCATTGGCGTTATCCTGTAGGATACACTACAATAATGCGGTTAGGGATTCTTTCTTGAGATCTCGCCCAAACTCTGCAAATACTAAAATTAAGTAGTTTTTAATCCTGTAGGCTACAGGATAAAAATGACCAAAAACGTGGTAGCGAAGGGGTTAGTTGGCCTTATTTTCTAACCAATTTGTAGGTTATCCACCGAAAAGGTTCCGCATGGGTATAAATAGATAGAAACGTGGTGTACGGAACAAAAGAGAACTCATTTTCTTCCAGAGCTTCTCGACGTAAAATGCTGGGATTTTATTCGCAATTTCCTTCTTCCGTGCCGAGCGTAAGTCTTCTGCTGTGGAGCTGAGATCTGATGCCTTTAAAGCGACCACTATGCGTGAATAGCACTACTGTGTCGCTTTGATATAGAACTAGCCAAGCGCCGCCGCTTCGCGGCTGGGGCGCATTCGTGTTACTTACTGTGTTGCGCCACCGTTCCGCTCGCCAACTACGCACATGGTAGATTGATAAGCTGTGGCTGGGGCACGCCCTTCGGCCCCACAATGTTACACGGGGTGCCGCCTTCGACCCGCTCGACTGCCAATGGGAATGTTAGAAAATCTGAGCGTTAAGTGTGTCGGGCAGAAACCATACTACAATTGATAGTTAAGACTAGCCGGCCGCCGCCGCTTCGCGGCGGAGGTGGCATGGTATGTTGGAGAAAAGGTGTATGCAGATCCGAGTACTATGTGGTATCGCGTACATCGTGCTAATCGTGTGCTTCGAGGTCTCGTGCAAGTTTGTGGATCCAAGTGCGCCGTGTTTTACGTGCTCCGTTTGCTTTCGTGTATCATGGCCACCCGCGGGCGTCGCCCGCGTCCACGTCGCTGCATGCTTTGCCTTGACTCCGTACGTCTCAATGATGTCGTGGTCTCTGCGGCGTGGCTCTGCCGTTCGTGCATACGTGTTCTGCCGTACTATCGTCCGATGGTTTCCCATTCGGGCTCTCTTGCGGTTACTTATACTCCTGTGGTGTCGTGGTCGGGTGCTATTCCGCGACCCATGGTCCTCGTTGGTGTAGTGTCTCCCGTGGTGTCGTGTCCCTCCGTGGCTTCATGTGATTTCGTGGCTTCATGTGTTCCGTGCTATATCTCATTCCGTGGTTCCGGGTCCTTCCGTGCTCCAATGTCACCTTTTCCAAGCGCGTTTAATGTGTGCCACATACCGTTCTAGTGCACACTAAGTGCGCAAGTACAAAAACTTATTGTGGCCATGAAACGCGTTTATTTTTAGTCAATCAGTCCTTATGCTGGTTACGGGGATGCTTGCTGCGCTGGCGAGGCTTCCAGCGCCGACGGCGGCAGTTAACGCGCTGGACGACGTGTGATGGTGGGCGTGGTGGGTCAATAGCAGCGACCAGTAAGGGCGCGCTTCGCTGGCGCGGGTCTTGGGCAGGCTCTAGTGCTGGAGCAAGTGCACGGCGCCAGAACACTTGGCTGTGTGGGTCTCAGGCACACGCGAGGCACCGACGGGCACCCGCTCGAGCCTCCCCAGTGTGAGCGCACCCCATGAGCTTATCGCAGCCGGCGCACCGACGAAGCTGCATGCCGATGTCGTCTCGGTCGAACGCGGGTGCACAATGTCGACCCGGCCCGTTGGGCATATTGTAGGTAAACGTTCCATTGGCGAAAAGTTTTCTATTTTTAATAGCAATAATTTAATTAAATGAGAGGATTAGTGTTTACGATGAAACTCTTCCAAAACTAACACAAATGTGAAATACTTTGCGCGCAAATCAAACGCAAATCCTGCGTATTTTGCTTAGACGTAAATCACGTCTCTACAACAGCGCGAATGTGCACCACACATTGAACAAGCTAAATGCTTGATAAGCGAGTCCTTTTTGAGTCTTGGCTGGATGCAAACAAGCAGCTCAGTCCTAGTACCTAGTAGCAGCAGCAGTAGCGGCACGCATAATCGTGGAATGCGTTGGATCAGGATTCGTCACCACCGCCGCCATTTTTTATGCGGACCACATTCATGTTTTGTGCTTGTATGGGTAGCGTCGGGGCTCTTTACACTAGCTTGCCGCTTGCTTTAGCGGGATCTTGGAGTAGTTGAGAACCGAAGGATCTCCCGGATAAGCAAAAAACTCTGGTCGATCTGGGATCTGCACTTGAGGGTAGCCACTAGGTGGCTAGATCCGGTATGTATATTACCAGATATTAATAACCAGCACTAAGACACTTATCCCTAAACTTGCTAACACGGCGCGCGGTTAATGTAGTTCCTCTTCTTCGCGTGGCGTGAAGCACTTGTTGTTTCCAATGCAAATTCGCTTCTGATTTATGGTTAAGTATGGCCCCATCCTAAGTCACTATCCTCATACCTACCAGACAACCACCCGTCACCGCCTTTATGTCATTCGCACTCCTACCCATCACGAGGTACCTTATTTAACGTGGGTTCGCCATCATCATATCGTAGTTCTTGAGATCGCCCTCGATCGCCATGTCGAGATCCGGGATCCGGGATCTGAGATCCAGATCGCCATCAGCCGGAATCCAGATAGCCTTACCTCTTGGATCCAGATCTGCTCCTCTTCCTTGGGCTTCCAGCATCCTGTTTGCTGCTTGATCCTGCATCGTATCCGCTTGATGTTCACTGGGGAGTACGACGCGTGCATCCATGGTCCCTTGATGTCTGATTGGGGATCGCCTCTTCTATCCCACCGGATCTCCAGTGGTCACTCTTCGAGGAAATGACCGGGTCCAATATTTTCACTCAGGTCACGATCCATCCTTCAATCTCCTTTCCCAGAATCCGCTTTACCACACATTGTCTCAGAAAACTTCATGGAGGCAGACTTGTGGTCAAAATATGATTCTAACTACAATATTTTCGGGGCGAAATCAACACGCAATCAGCAACAATATGTATTGAGGGGCGGAGAACCTGTATTTATATACAACTATTCAAGCGAATTATTTTTACGTTACAAATTTGTACTAAAACACTCATAATAGGTTATATTAAGCAAAGCTTTAATTCTAAAAAAAACTTCCCCTTTATTTTTCACAGCAAATTAATGTAGCGCAAACGTCAAACCTTCCAGGTACCTATATTTACCACGAACTTTTGTATTTCGAGAGTAATTGAGCGACGATGTCTCACCCTCATTAGAAACAAAAATTAGAATACCGGACCAAATTGAATACCTTTTGCAACTAGACGGTATAATACAACAATTGTGTACCGTATACAAATCGGCATTATCCGTTAACTAGGGCTTCGCGAGGCTGGGATAGGTTAACGTTAACACCTTGGCGTGGCTCAAAGAAAACGAACACGACACTCAGCGATATATTGAATCTATCAGTTTCGACATGGAACAACTCACTCGAGGCATTTCCACTGTCGTTTAGGACTACCGCAGTTAATCGACGCAGCGTTGGCTAATCTTCTCCAAAGTATGGAGGACTTTGCTGGGATCAACCTGGATGCTGGCCCTGGTGTGTTCCAACCTACAATCTTGCTGCACCGGGGCCTCACTTGCTCTACTGAAACGATGCTTTGTGTTCCAACCACTTGGCCTTCCTTCATGCTTGACTGTATAAATGTGCCGCATCGTTAGTAAACCATCGAGCATGCCGCATAACAGCAATCGGATCTTTCACCGTCAATCATGCTCGGCTACGTACTTCCTCTGGTATGGAATAAGTGCAACAATTTTTTTTGTACAATTGCAGTTTATTTGGGAGGGTCGATTACGAGGTGCTGATTGAAAGAATCGACGCGTTTTGATCTCCTCTTTCCAGCACTGGTGTGAGCGCGAAAACTTCTCTTTAAACGCCAAAGTTATGGCGGAAAGAGTGCTCTCCGCCAGCTCGCTAGTGTGCAATTTTCAGCATCTTTAACACCTGACACTCGCCATTTCGACACACATAGACACCACCACCGCCACCACCAAGCCAAACTCTCAGCCACTCATAGCAGGGCGTGGCGATGCGCTGTGCGCTTCGTGTTATACGTGGCGTCAGGATTAGGCCAGACTTGCTGGTGCTTATACGAGCTTAGCCGCCCTTCAAAGTCGACAAGAACGCCATCAGCACCGTCACAGGTTGCCGTTGCACCACTGTTCATATAATTAAAGCGGAAAATTATGTATTTAAAGAGGTAATGCCTAGTAAAAAAGTGCAATGTTGCACTTATTTCATTCCGGAGGAAGTAGGAGAAAAAAGCGATTGTATTTTTTTGTAATTTGTTATTTTCAAATAATCCGTGGAAAAACAAAATTTAAAACACTTTTTGTATGATACTATCAATCATCTCTGCCAATATATTCGCACTAAGCACGCCAACCTACTAAAAAGGTGCTCATTAACCCAAGTGAAATTTATCCTAACAAAAAGGATCAAACTGTCACAGGCTAAAATTTGTCAGATTGAACTTATCCTACGGTGCGCAATGCGATAGCATAAAAATGTTTACCATCACTCTCCCGCTGTCGCCAAATACTTCAGCATTGCGGGCACTCCGCGCGGAATCACACACTCTGATGACTTCACCCCCCCCCCCTTCTCGTAAGAGGCCAAGCCCATCCTAGTAAGGTAACGCGTCATATCAGCACTAAAACGATGTTCTCGTCTCAATAGCAGATCGAAGCATGTCCAAACTAGCTCCACTCGACTTCATAATAGCGACAACAGTCTCATCACCACTTCTTTACCATGTCGGATGATGAAAGGGTGTCTTCGTTGTCTGGGAGGGACGATAGCGACCAGGAGCAGGACGACGCTGCAGCCAAGGCACAGCCAAAGGGGAAGTTCGTTAAAGGCGCCCCAATCGAGCTTGGAGTTGACGATGTGGAGACATATCTGTTGCGCAAAGCGAGGTTGGAGACTCAGCGCGTGATCGACCGGCTTATGGTACGAATCTACAGCCGCCAGCAGCGCCCTTTTCCTTCCCAAGTTACGATCACAGACATCCTTCAAGTGTGGTTGGATCACACCATACTGATGGTGACAAAGCGGCATATAAATGCCCAACTCGAAGGCAAAGCGTTCACATCAGCGTCCGAGATAAAACGGCTGTTGCAAGTGGAGCTCTGGTTACTTTGTTTTTACGACGTGTCGCCAACAAAGTTCTACGATCCTTCCAACAAAGCGCTGTATTCCCCGGTCAAAAGTGTCATGAAGTCGAGGAGGTATTTTGCTCTACTGAGCGCACTTGGTGCACGAAGCAGTAGTGGTCCATCTTCTTCAGACATTTGGAAGGCTCCATATGAGCATGACCGACAACTAGCACATGCAATGGATGCGATGCGACGAGTGTGTTCCGAGATTGGGTTTGTGAACGAGATATCTCTTGCAAGTTTGGACGATGATTTGTTGAGACTGTGATCGAGCAAAGTTGATGACCTCAGTTTAACACGAACCAGAAATCCAGCACAAGGGTAACTGTACATGCTGCTGGGCGAGCACCTGCTGTCTATAAACAACTGCATCTAATGCGCCGTATTCGATGTAGATTTGGTCCCGTTCAACACGGTATTGTATCACTGGTTACTGGCTTATTATTGTGCAGTCATGTGGCATCAAGAGGTGAATCGACCCCCGATGTAGCTCGCATTCTCATGCGGTCACTCTGTGGCGCCTCTGCCGACAGTCAAATTCGACTACCTGGAGTCGCGTTTGCTATTGACAGAGGGTAATAGTCGAAGGAGGTGAACCGACAGATAATCCAGTGCGGGGCATCAATTATTGGGACACACAAGAGAAACAGAACATTCCCTTTCACGTATGCAAAATCTGGCTACCAACACCAAAAGGTGGTTGGTGAGAAGGGTGCTAAAGCGGCGAAATGGGCTACGAGGAATAGTTCTGCTCGACCTGCACCAGGCTCACCTATTACGCCGATTCACGCGTTAGCATATAGGTCCGGTCTCGGTAATGTTGTTCTGTGCAACACTTCTATGAAAGCTGCTGGACCGGGAAGTGGTCCTACGTATCGCGGGCTTTGCCAAGTGTAGACCGTGGTGGTATATCAGGCCGTGGTGACAGCTTCATGGATTCTGAGCAAAACGTGAGAATTCTCACAGAATGCCAGCGCACACCCGACTGATTTTTAATGAGGCAGTTCCGCATCACTGGAATAGTGGCGATACAAATTCTTCGGAGAATCGCAAGACTATGCGGCCAGAATGATGAAATGATACTGCCGATGAGAATTTGGCAGCTTATTCAGATCTAGCTCAGCGAACATCGGTTCAAACGATATTGAAACTCTTACGAATTCGAATGGTGGCTAGAGACACAGAAACCATTCGTGAAGTAAATCATGAAACTCTTACGCGATGCATTCTCGACAAGACAAAAAATAAAGATCTACAGCAGCTTTGTCGTGAACGTGGGCTTCCCGTTTCTGGCAACAAAGCTGAGTTGATCGAGCGGATTATAAATCCCGACAATGCTGCGGTTGTTAGAAAGCAAAAGCACGGCCCCAAAACACTTTTAGCAACACTAATGGGGGCATGGATCTTCTCCCCAACATCTTCTTCGGACATGAAAATTGGCTCAAAGAACGAAGAAAACATTTCCTCGCAAGTAGGCTCATTTCTGGGTCGCTACTCAACCTGTCAAATCGTTGGGACTCAGTCGTACGGATTGTTGTGCCGGTAAGTTGCTCTATTTCCCCATTCTTAGCAGCAAAAACAAATACTGAGTTGGTGGAAGCAGTCGCCAGGAAACGTATCTCGCCTTCTCCCGGATGACATTGCCCAAGTAACATTGCCTTCTCATGATGGCCCAAGTTTTCCGTACTCGAGTACAAAACAAGAGCCAAAGCGACTACGATTGATGCAGAGCAATCTCTAGCCGAGCGGTGGGGTCAATTTACAACTATCATATTGCGATCAGCCGCTGATGGTATCAAGCTGAGCGAATTGCTTCCAGAGCAAGGTCACCGGTCACAGCTACTTCATAACATCATTTGAGGGTCGCTGCGAGACGGTTTCCTCGTGTATGCATCGCCTACGTCAATTATACGGGTGGTGCATGTAGTCATCAGTGATGACATCGTTGACGCGTATCTACTGGCATTCTCGAGCATCCAAGAAGCCTGTTTGAAGTGGATATTTACGCCAGACATTCCACTGCGACCACTTACAGAGGAGGAGCTTGGTCACTGTAGTGATATATCAACCCTGAAGCAACATCTTGCGTTGTGGAGAGTGATGGTTTTGAAGATTGAGGAGCGTGGTCGGCCCCTACCAGCAGCCAAGCATATTATCCCCACGATTATTTCAACGTGGAATCGAGTAAAGAAGGGTATTGACGTCTATTCGCGCTTCCTGAAAAATGTGAAGTCCCATCACGAACACTTACCTCTTTCAGCTGCAATATGGCAGCGGTTTTTGATGACCTTAGTCTACAATGCGTTTCAGACGAATCAGCTACTACAAGTACGTAACCAGACTCAAATTTATTTTTTGGTGGTATACTAACTGGTTTTAATATTTGTGCTGTAGAGTAGCTCATTTCTCATGAATGAAGAGCGTTGTACATCGTACAGCTCTTATCCCTGCAGTTCAAAGGCAAAAAGGTAAGAAATGCAAACGACTACCTCGTGGAGAAGATGGATGAACGAGTAGAAACACTCTACAACAAACAAAAGACTCGAAAGCTCAAGAAACCTTAATGTGAAATTACTCCTCCTGATCTGTTACGTGCAAAGTTGTTGAGAAGTCCCGATATTGCGGGTCGAGAGATAGCTATTGTTATTGGACTGCTCGTTGCAAGGATGTTCGCTCCCAACAAAGAGAAGTTTGACAATCATTGGCGAACAACCGACGAAGTGTTGTTTTCGTGTACGGAACATCCTCCAATTACTAACGTATCGTGTATTATACATCATGGTACTTTCCTTAGCTACTTGCTACAGCTGGCCCGCCGCTACAAGAAATATTATAAGTCTCTCTTTCTTGGACTACTCGACTTGGCCATTATCAACTCGTTCCTCGTGTTCAATGCTCGGCAAGTGGCGGACGCGAAACCAAAAACATCCCACGTGGTATTTCCGAAGAGGATCCACTTAGAACTCTGCCAGCTCCTGCCCTGCGTCACCGGGGCCTCATTGTGACACCAACACGGACTCGTGCTACCAAGACCTCACTCGTACCCATCCAGACCGACGAGTGACGCAAAGGGAATCCGGGAGTCCAAAAAAAAACGCAGGCAGCGCGCCTGCAATGTGTGCTCGGTGTTGAAGCCTGCTGGCGCCTCACGTGGTGTAGAAACAACGTTTTACTGTGGGGAGTGCAAACTAAAAACGTCCGCAAAGCACGGGTTGGCCTCAAGGCTCTTCCTCTGCAACAAAGTGAAGCATTGCAGCAACGGAGAGTCGACCTCGTGCTGGGATATATGGCACAAACACTGGAAGAATGGGAGCCTCATCCCGCAAACAGGAAGGAAGGGTAAAATTCGCGCGCGAAAGCCATCGCGGAGTGTTCAGGGCCCTGGTACGCACGGTGATGGCGGCAACGCCTCGGAAGAGTCGTCGAGTGAGGAATCGGGCGATTCTGCCGACTCAGACGCATTGCGACAGTGTGGAAGCAGCAAAGTAGCTTCCCAGTAGCGTAGTGTCGCCACCAGAGCCAGAAATCTGGCTCCTAAGTTGACTCTGATTCAATATACGTGTTTGCTTGAAGATCGCCATCTGGCAGCGTCAACTAATTGTGTACCAAGGACGCCTTGTCTATTTGTTATTCGTCCTGGTTTTTTTCAAGCGTTGTGTTGTCGAGGACACGTTACACAGACTAACGTGTATGAAAAAGCTAATGCTATCGTGCGATATACACGATATTTGGTGAAGAGCTGTCTAGTGGTTGGGCGAAGTACTGGTTTTGCTTTGGACACGATAGTTTTTGATTTGATTTGAATATTGGTTTCCATCTCGGTTGATCCCAATAACATGTATAGGGTTTAGGTAAATGAGCGCAAACAAATCGGCTCGCTTTGGGGGGGGGGGGGGGGGGGGGTAATAAAACGAGATAATGCTTCTTTTTCCTCGGGCGATTTGGCTAATCACAAGCGATATAGCTCTTTAAGTTTTGCTCTTTTTTCTACTCCGCCCAAGGGCGAGGCCGGAGTTAGTAAAATGTAGTTGCCTCCCTAGGCAGTTTGTCGTATTCGTATGGTCAGGATCTAGGGTCGGGGTCTAATTACATTCATTATTATAGTGCAAGTAATTTACGAATAACCCTGACCCGGTGGATAGACCGGACTCGCAGACGAACCGAAAAAAGGTATCATCGAGACATCCATGAGCAGCTCGATCCGTAGGCAGATGGAGTCGTTCACGGTGCATCGAGAGATCGTGTAGCTAAGTGTTGGTGGAGATGCGTGTGTGGATAAATGTATTCTCTACATTTTTTCGACCTGCAAGAGCTGCGGACGCTGGGCCAAGTGTGTCGCAGGTGGCATCGAGCCACGATCATGTGTCTGTCCATGTTCCGTCAGATCCAGTATTATCTACCTACGCATCGTCTATCAGAGAGAGAGAGAGAGAAGAAGATGCTTATCATCAACCGCAAGTTCCTTGGAGGGGATACCAAGTGGCTATTGCAGCTCGTTAAAGCTGTGGATTTCTCCGAAGAGACTGAACTGGAGCACTTTGTTACGATTCGTAACTTACGAACATGACGGATAGTGAGGTTGAAGGTCCTGCGTCGGCTCGAAGAAGACATGAACGGAACTCGACGCCGATCGATGAAGTGCTGGAGCTGCTGCAGCAAGAAACGCAAGCATAAATGCATGTTGACCATGTGCTCGCGTCTCTGTAAGCCTCAAATTGGCAGTGTGGACGCTCTGGAGATCTTTGCGGACGAGACGATATACAATTATCGACTACGTGCGATGGCAGTTGACGCGCTGCTCAAGACTGCGACGGAGAACGAGTGGTGGAGTTATCTACATGTTCTGTTACACAGTTTCAGTGTGGAGCCGTCGTTGCTTCGTCAAGCGCAGTGCGATATTCGCTTCTGCTATGATTTCTATTGGGGACTTACAGTCATGGCGGAGGACCCAAGTTGTCGACGTAAGTTTGATGGGATGAAGCAGCGACTGCTATTCACACTGGCGCAGTTCAAGGACAAGTCGTCGAATGGGAGTTTAGTGGAGTCCCGGAAGTTCGTCAACGATGACATTGCAGAGCAGCTTCTTCGAGGACAAGAGCTCGTGGACCTGATGACCTGATGTGGAAGATCCCGCCGCGTATTCCTGTTGATGATGCGCGTCGTATTCTGGAAGCGTCGATCAAGAAGTCGTCTCTTGGTGCATCCACTGCTAGAGATAATGACCAGATACTGAATGGTGAACAGGAATGGAGACTTCTGCGTCTACCCGTGGACCCGTGGACCCGCAGGCAAAGGTGAGTGGGATTAATTACCAGAAGAACGAAGTTAAACGCAGCGCGGAGGCACCCATGATCATCACGTGCACGGGCGTTGATCGCGAGGAAGAAGCTGAAGACGCTGCAGATGCCAGAACGGAGTCACAGCGTAACACGTGGAGTCGTCGCACTCAGAAGCTGCCGCACTATCGACTCATGTACAAGCGAGATGATCTACGCAAAGACTCGATCGTGCAGAACATCATCAACGTCATGTATCTGATACTGAAGCAAGAGACGAGACTGGATATTCCTTTAGTGACGTATCGTGTGCTTCCAACCAGCAGCTTTGACGGACTTGTTGAGATCGTGGAGAGCGCACACACACTGCACTCCATCATTCGTGACCACGGCACGATCATGAACTTCCTGCATCACTACAACGGACACCGCACACTCAGCGACATTTCTTCGTCATTTCGGGAGAGTTTGGCGGCGTATACTGTGATCACGTGTAGGAGACCGACACGCAGACAACATGATGCTGACGAAGGATGGCATCTTGTTCCACATCGACTACGGTTTTATCCTCGGCAAAGATCCCAAGCCTTTGCAGCCTCCGATGCGGCTTGATCACTACATGATTGAAGCTCTGGGAGGCAGTGATGGGTAAAAATGTATTGCAAGTATTGGCATTGATCAATACTACTTGCAATTCCATACTGCTAGCGTTTACAATACTGCAATACATACTGCTGGAAGGCACGAGACTGCAATTTGTACTGATGCCCCACACACATCTATCCAGTTAGCTTTTCAAGCAATTTCTAACCGCCTTCTGAATCGTTATGGAGAACGGGTGGTGTGAGGATATCTTAGACCTGCTTATCCTTACAATAATCCAGGTTTAGTTGAGATACCCTGATCTTCGGTCCATAGCTGGCACCTTTACATCAATAGATCGGTAATTCAGCAGCACGTCCTGCGCTCGACGGTCAACTTCGAGGACTATACGTTTTTTAATGCATAATAGACACCTTTGGAATGCTGACATGGTAACACAGGCTATGAAGACACGAGATACGACAGGAAACTACTAAGTAGTAAGATGTACCAGGTATTGCAATCAATATTGCAAGTTTGATAAGTATTGCAGTTCTTACTGCTATGTGATGACTTACTCCAATACATATTGCACCGGTGCTTTCTCCGTTGCAATGCCCTCCCGTACATTTTTACCTATCACTGCTGGGAGGTACACAGACCCCGCAATTCGAGCAGTTCAAGCAGCTCTGCGTCATCGCGTTCAACTGTTTAGGGCGACATGTGAGTCTGTTCATGATCATGTTGACACTGGTAGTCAAGGCATTGCCAGAGATCACGGATTTCGGAGTGAATTACACTCAGAGCGACCTCGAAGCTTTTGTTATTGAACGGTTTTTGCCTGGCCAGTCAGACGACGAAGCTGCTACTGCTTTAATGCTGCGGATGGAAGGCAAACTGAATGAACGGATCGGTTTGAAGCTCAGCGATTTCGTCCACGCACATTCCAATGAGAAGACAGTGTTGAAAGGCATGACGTCAGTGGGATCATCTGTTAAGATTGGAGTGGAGGCTGTCGAAGCTACGGTGTCCACTGTTGCGAGCTCACTCACCAGGGGTGCGTCTTCCATCTACAAGTACATGTGGGGTGGACCGCAGCGGTAAACACCAGCTTGTAAATGCAGACGTGCAGAGGAGTGTGGTGGCGGAGGCGTGCGTGAGGAGGAAACAGGTGTACGCATTTTGCTTTGGATGTGAGTCGTGTAAACAGGTAATACATATATTTTTATGGATTGTGCTGCGAGCTTTCATTCCATTACCATTTACGAATATCAAAATGGAATGGAAGGTGTCATCCATTTTGATTCGGATGCTAGAGAATGAATAATAGAGTTCCATAGTAGCTAACGTTGTTGGTGGGTAGAGATCGCAACGGTATTATCTACTTTCAGCTTCATTGTGCATTATCGCGAGTACTTTTCACTTACCAGTGAGTGCAATGAAGCCACGAGCTGGACTTCTAACTGTTCCAGTTAGGAGTCACGGCAAATCCATGATGTACGACGCTCCGAGTCAAGTTTGTATAACCTTTTCGTCGTACAGTGGCTGGTCGAAAGCGAAGAGAGTCGTGTGGGGCCGAATTCCTGACGACAGTAGCGTCAACTTTTTCGAGGATGACAATTGCAGTGGCCGCATCGTCTACAGCAGCGACAAAGGAAAACATTCTTCTTCGAGAGAGTTAGCCAGAGACGGTAAAGAGGGAGACACGGTTCGCTCTCTGCTGGTGATGGAAACCTCACGCTATCCTACCAGCGGCAAGATCCACATGTGTGAGAGTGCAGAGCTCATTAACATCTCATTTGGTGAGAAGACCAACGAATTAGTCCCCGCGTCGAGTTCGAACAGCAGCGACGGCAACTTATCCATGAAATGGTTCGCAGCTCTACCAAATGACTCCGTCACTGAGTAAAGTAAAGGAAGACAGAGTTGCAGATTTTATGCTTCAAGATATGTTTGTCACCACGCATTAATAAACAGAATTATTAGCAAGTTGTCACGAGACTAGTAGCGATACTAGGCTGCATGATGGACCAATATTCATGTTGGTAAGTGACCCGCTGCTTGTTGGAACGCTCATGTTCACGTTGCTCAGCGCCTCAAGGAACTGGCCGTGTGTCGTGACGTACGGGTTATTCCCGACAATATAGAACTGCGAGTTGCTGGCCAAAGACGACATAACCCAGGTAGAAATAGAGATATCATCAGCATCTATCGTGATGAGGAAGGCCTGGTCGCTCACGCCACGAGGGATACCAAGCTCAGGCGTTTGTAACAGAGCGTAACCCAAATATTGCTGGCCGTAGTACACACTCATGTTGAGCGTACCGATGCCGTCCAGCCCCACTCGCGCCGTGTTATCCAGCGTCACGTTCATGTTGATTCGGTACTCGGGCGACGTGCAGGTCGTGAGCTCGATATCTTTGATCACGGGCGCTGGGTCACTGAAGCCGGTGAAACCCTCGAGTGGCAAGTTACGGTTGAAGTTATGGTCGTTGAAAGACACACCCAATGCGTGGATATCAAGCGAAGCAGAGGCTGATAGCGTGATCTCAGCTTCATTCATGAGAGCGACGGACATGGAGTTGAACGCGTTAAGGTCCGTCAGGGGCATGTCGGCGGCGATGGTGATGTTATAATCTTGTGATCCGGTCTTGATATCTAGTCCAGGGAATGGCAACGTAGCGAACACAGCGCCACCGAAGAGTAGCGAGACCGTTGTGTTGTCTGTGGCGGCGGCAATGCCCACGTCGTGCTGGATGTTCAAGCTGATATCGACGGTGAGGGTCTTGTTGTCCGGGATCTTTAGGATATCCATGTAATTGAGGGCCATCTGCACGCTGTTAGCGTAGTGTCGGATCACGGCCGGGATGATGGCGAACCACGTTATGAGAAGAAGAGCGACTAAGAGCACTAGAATCAGTCCGACGATGACGAGAATCCTTTGCTTCTTGGTCGTGTGCCACCACAGAAACTTCTTGAGTGGTTTGTCGTTTGGGCCGAGAAGAACCTCGTGACTTTCACTCTCTTTCCTCTCCTTGATGTCAATGTCGTCGTTAAGTCTCACGGACGACGGATCACGGTACGGCACTTGTGAGTTGGGCGACGTGGCCTCCATGATCTCGTGCTCCTTCGACATAATTTTAATGTAGCTTGAATTCTGCAAATATCGCAATGAAGGAGCACACTTGCTCGCTTCAGATGAGAAAAAAACTCTCGTCTGAAGCGACATCTAACGTCCAAATGTAGCGTGAGCAAAATATCAATTTGATTTTTCTATAAAGAAAGTTCTGTCAACTTCAAAATACCCAACCCAACCGATACAGCGTCACCGAGCGATAAGTTACGTGAGAGTTGTCTTAACTCGATGAATATATCCACGCCGTATTATTGTAGTTTACCGATGCATTCGAATCGACTGATGGTTCCCTTGACAGGGTAATGCGTATACTAAAGTCAACACGAAAGACCCCACGATCGCTTTGTCCCCGCTTATTTTATTCCAAAATGTCTTTCCCGACGTCACCAGTCTCCACACTCCTCCGCGAAGAACACGATACTTTAACCAGGAGCTACAAGTGCATACAGCAGCTTGTTCGCTTTCTTCCATCCACTACAGTATGAGAATGTGACACACATTCGACTCAGCGCCTCCTACTTCAGCTTCACCCCCTGGCGTCGTTAGAAATCGCCCTAGTTGACACCATTGAATCAAGGCAAAATGACTCTTTTCCGTCTAACTTTTTATTTGACTTCTACGAAGCCGATTCCTTCGAGTAGCTGGCGATGTTGGAGGACTCGAAGGACGACTCCCAGTTCTGTCCGTCGAACGTGTTAGTAGTGACGCTCGTGAGGGTAGCTGGGTCCACACAGGCCACAGTGATCGCATATCCGTCTGGGTTGCTGCGCGGGATATAGAAGGCTTGAACGCCACACTTTTTGCAGAATAGGTGCTTGGCCTGGTGCGTGTTGAACGTGTATTGTGTCAGCATATCCTCGCCCTGGAGTAGGCGAAAGCGGGACTCGGGAACGATGACGTGGGCGTTCTGCTTCATGGTGCAGATGGAACAGTTGCATTTCGTCTGCACCAAGTCACTCGGCGCATCGAAATCGAACTGCACCGACTTGCAATGGCAAGAACCACGGTGTAAGACGAACGGCGGGTTAGTTGACATGATTTCTGTGAGGCAGATTCAAGACTGACTTGGTGTGTTTGACTTCGTTTCTGGTGTTTGAGACTGTCCATCGCGGAATTGTGAGTGAAGGTTTGTCTCGGTTTACTGTTATTGTAATATTTTAAAACTGTAGATGTAATTTTAAATGGTTGGGCTGCCCATATACAGCATAAGCAGATTTGAAAGTAATTTTTAAATATGCTTACCTTTTATGTTATACTTGTAATAATTTTCTTTTAAAGTTTATAACAAACACTGCCTACTTGTGCATGTACTTGTGCATGTCGGCTCCATCAAGTCGTTCCGTCGACTTGATGGAAGCTTTTAGAAAAGTAAGCAAATGTCGAATTCTGTCGTATTGGTAGTCAATTCTTAGCAATATGCGGTTTCTCACCGCTCAGGCCACTCCTACTTTTTCGGTCGCTGTGTTAGCCACTCTTCCCTCATCGGGACACCTTACGCTACTGCGCGCCGAATTGGTAGGGGTGCAGAGTGCTGGCGACAAAAAATCGAAGAGCTCTCATTTAACGCGACGACGAGTTAACTGAACGTGAGTGTGCCAGAGCAGCTAGTTGTGAAAGGCTTGGAGGCACTCGCCGCTCGTGAGAAGGACTAACGTTTACTATATGCACTGACTGTATTCATGGAGAGGAAGCCGCTGAATCTGCAGCTGAAAACAGTTGCTCTCATGTTCATTGGGCACCGTCGTGGTCGATGCCGAGTCGACTAAGCGTCTCTTTTGACCCATTTCCATATTTGTTACACGTTTGTCTCGCCAGAAAAAGGGTGGTAGCAATTGTGGTGTAGCGGGATCAGCCAATATCTGGTTGAGGCCGATCTCCACTCACTCATTGCGCCCAGACACCGACTAACGGAGGCCCCCCCCCCCCCGATGATCCGTGATCAGCTGAACTTGGCCTCACCTTGTGTACTCGTCGGCGGGCTGGATCTGCTCTCTCAGGCATCCGAAGGTGTCCGATCAGTGGAAAACTTAAACCGTCCTGGCGGGACGCGGGACGTGTGGGGCAGCGCGGAACTTCTTCGCTCTGCACCCTTGAGCTAAACCCTAAACAGGGTCCGATTAGGGGTGATCGACCTTGATCTAGGGGATTTATGCCTACTTTAAGCACAGAAATGCATAAACAAGCGTGTTCCTTATTCTTCTTCTCCTTTTCGGGTTGCTTGCAGCTTCCAATAGCGGGATCTTTAGTCGTGAGAACGGATCTGACCTCCAGTTAAGCACCAAAGTCTGGATAATCAGGAACTTGTACACTTAAAGTAGGGAAAACTAGTGTAGGTAAATCTGGCTAATATATTAACCGAGATTATACACTACGACGCTAGTAACCTTCACATAAGCCTCCTTTTAACACTTTGTAACGAGCCAATATATCTTTAAGACGTTTCGAGTGCGAGGAAGGCCACTTGTGCACTTCAAAGTAAATTCCGGTCTGATTGATGTTTATTCATATGTACCTACTGCCTACTCATCTCATCGTGCATCTTGCGCCTTCCTATATCCCATCCTCGGATAAAATCGGCTCTCACCATCTCCGATCGGACGAACGATCTCGCAATTTTCAACTTTGACACTTGGTCGCCATCTCGCTTCTGATTGGTGATCTTCGTCTTGATCGGCGATCTTGACCTTGCCTGTCGATCTTGATCTAGGTTGGCGATCTCGATCCTGTTTGATGATCTTCGCCAAGATCGTTGACCTTCTTCCTCAGGGTCGCCGATCTTCGACTTGATCGTTGATCTTCAACATGATCGCCGGCCCTTCAATCTCGCCTCGATCTCCACTAACCGCAGCTAATCTCAATCGGTAGACCCTTGATCTTTGTCTCCTGACCCCCTTCCGACTCGTCCCGCCAATCCGATCGGCTTGACTTTCCAGACGATCTTGACCTAATCTTGTCCTTCCGCCATAGATCATTGACTTCTAGTGTCATGATTCCTCTCCATGCATCTTGGCGAGCATCTTGACGCTCTCAGTCACAGTTTTTGAAGTGAGATCGGTTGCGGTCTGATCGCGGCTGCCCACTCCTGATCTTCGGTCTCTGGCTTCAAGTTAGTCACGGGCGACGTCGGATCTCCATTCCCTCGTCCCATGGTGGTTGAGATCGCCATATCTCGATCCTTCTCGATCGTAAGCCGTCCTTCGGGGAAAATTCCGATGGCACTTCTCCACACAATCCCGCATTCGCATTTCCAGCGCTCTGCGCGTTGCCCCATGTAGTGGCAGCGGTGAATTTGTATGTAGACCAAAACATACCGTTGCTTGATAGAAACGAGTAGCCTGTGCTCAATCATTTTATTCTATACAATGGCACAACACCGCCTAAATGAGTACTTTGGAAGTACCTTTAAACACTTTTGAAAACGTGCATGAAGAACCTACGCAACAAATTGGCCTTTTAAACCCAATATCCCAGAACAAATGAGCAATTATTGCTGTCATTTGCCTCCACGAATGTATAGCTCTTCACAAACCATGCGCAATACTGGATTTATTAACAGATATCGCTAAAACTTGTATGCCTGAAAACGATGTGAACCACATTAGTCATTTTTGCGAATTAATCTTGGTTGGGCTGTACGTACTACTACTCGTAGCACTACCAGGGTAAGTTGCTTCCATGTTGCAATCACACACCAGCTTAGGCTAAGCTGGTGTTTTCAACATTGTCCTTGAAAAAATCTAACGTTTAGTAACGGCAAATTTTAACGTTAAAATATTAAAATTTACGGAAAGATACCGTTCCCGAAATGCCCCCCCCTCGCAGTTCAGGTGGTCTTGCAGAAGCCCTGCGCCTCCAGACGCCCAGCCTGGATATGACAGAATGCATAATGAGCGACGCGGCCTTCCTGGTGGCGCTCCACATTGCATTCGTGGTGTTGAAGCTCCTATTAATCAACAAGCACTGGAGACAGCTTGGCGCGAGAGACTCAAAGCAGCCAACCCCCCCTACTCGCGCCCAACTCGTTTTGAAGAGGACGCACCGCGCGAATACGGAACTAGAGGCGTATGGCAAACCCGTATCGTTGATGACAGTAGTGGCCAATTTGCCGGATTTGCGGAGGATGCTGTAGCAGCCGTTGCCCAAGATCACCGCACCGTATTTGAGCAAGGAAGCACTCAAAATCATCCTGGCAATGCAGCTCAAGTAACCACTGCACGAAAGCGCGCACCTTCTCCCGCACGATATACTCCTCGCAAACGTACTGCTACTACTCCGACAAGTGAGCACAAGAGGATCCCAGAACAGACACGAAGTACTCCTCGTACTTGAAGACCACCACCTCGACCGAGAAATCGACACCGTGAAGCATTCGAAGGAGAAGACTCAATACAGTTCCTCGACACGCTCTTTCCAGAGAAGGCTGCGGAGCTGCAGAAGTTGCTCTATCCAATGTACAAGCAGCGCAAACCTGAGAACTGGATGTTCATCTATCTCGTCTGCAAGGAAATATATCTGGATGTTGACAAATGCGACCGCAGATCCCAGCACGCACGTTGTGCATACTGCATGAAGTGCAACATCGAGATTAAGTTCAAACAGTCCGTCACGACTCACGTTTCGAAGCTCATGGAGCGCTGCCACCCAAAGATTCTCAAGCAGACCACGTTAGCGCGCCGTAAACAAAACCAGGTTCAACCACTTGTCCATCGAGAAGTAGAGGCATCCTCATATGGGGACATGGAGACTTGCGCAGAATCTGAGCAAAACCGAGCGGATGATTTGGCTGCTATTTGGGCATGCAAGTCAGCTAGGCCCTTTACTGCTGTTGAGGACAAGTACTTTCGGAAGTACTCACGACACTTGAGCTCTGTACGAGGGCATATCAAAATCCCCCAAAGCTGGAAAGTGCGAGACCAAGTTGGAACAATTGCTTTCAGTCTTGTGTCTGCGCTAAAGGATGAAATTGGGCTATATTGCGATTTTTACTCGGCTTCATCAAATATTTGGACGGCACGAAACAAACTCTCGTTTATCAGTATCACTATTCACTGCGTAGACAAGGAGTTCAACATGCACAGCTGAGTCTTGGAAGTAAAGCAACTACCGGGAATACATGATGCTGTTGCTATTAAAAACGCTCTGCAGGAGTTTATGGCATATTGGGGTCTCAAAAAAGAAAAATGCGTCAAGTTTCTTCGTGACGGTGCTTCAAACGGTGTCAAGGTCTGTGATCTACTCGGACTAAACTCGATGTCACGCTTGACACACTGTCTACGTCTTATTGTGGGGTCAGGAATTGTAAAGAAGAAAGAGTCAAAGCTTTCAGCAAAGCAACTCATGAAGGTTGCTGAAATAGAGGAGGCGTTTAGAGATGCGATTGAAGCGGCAGTCTCTGAGGAGATTGACACATTCATCGGTGATGAATGTGATTAAGACCGGTCTGACTTGGATATATTGCGGTCTGTGGTGGGTCAGTTTCGCAAGCTAGCAGTATTTTTAGTGGCTCTCCAAATGCAACGGACCAGTTGATTTTGCTCCAGAAAAAACCACTTCATCCAACAACCGACTGTGCAACGCGTTGGAAGAGTACTCATGCCATGTTGGTGCGCATGCTGGAAATTAGAAGGATGAATTATTCGAGTACGTGAGCACGACTGGCGACTTTGCAGATTCTACGACCGCTCAACCAACGGCCGAACAGTGGTTCGCGATTCGCTGTTTGGTGTTGTTGTTATAGCCTTTTGCTAGGGCCACCAATGCGTTAAGTGGCGAAAGTACCCTACAGTTGTGATGGCCGTTCCCGCTCTGTGGCAAGTTAAGCGAAAACTCGAGAATTAGGATATTTTTGCTTCGATTGTGCGGTCCGTTAGCAACGAGCACTACGTCCATCGCGTCGAGGCGTTAATGCATTCTGTTAGGAGCATGTATCTGAAGTTCTTCGTAGACCGTTTTATTAACCCCATCAAAGTAACGAATCCATCTTCCAAGCAGCCAGTCAATAAGTCCACGAAAGATGCAGTGAACAAGGACATGATTACCGATGAGCTTATGTGGATTTCAATGTTGGACCCACGACCGTCGGAGCTCAAGCATTTGAGCCCAGCAGACGTAGAACGCGCCAGATATAACCTTGTTGACGCGGCGGTCGAGTTAGCCAAAGAAATGAATGCTAGCAATGGTACTAGCTGTGATGACAGTGCTCCATTGGGTGGTGACTCGAATCAGCTGATGACACCTCACAAGGAAAATACTAGCTTGGTTGACTGATGTTTACAGCGGTGGTATCGATGAGTGCATTGAAGAGCCGATCCCAGAGCACGAAGAAAAAATCGGGGAGCGTTGTAAATCTCAACTACTCGTCTACATGAGCAACGCGCATAAAACACCAGTTACCACAAAGGCATTGGTGTGGTGGAGGGACAACCAAAAAGGATGCTATCTCATAGCAGCACTAGCAAGAGAGTGGTTGGGTTGTATAGATACTTCTGTCCCTTCGGAGCGAGCGTTCTCGAAGAGCGGTAACGTAGTTACAACAAAGCGCTGTTCGTTGGAGTCGGATACCATTCGAGATGGATTGTTCATCAGTGAAAACTATGCCGAGGATGACGACAACATCCCAAGCGATGCATACGAGGACGAAAGTGAACAAGAGTGTTAGGGTTTGACAGACAGGTCAATTTATATACATATATTCCTTTTTTCAGGTCATGCTTCATGTCCAAATGAGGTGATCATGCATTAGTGTCCTTGTCACCAGCTGCAGAGGTTTTCGCAAGTGTCGAAGCTTTGCTGCTAATCCAGCTCGAGCAGTGTAAGCGGCCAACTCACTTCACAAGTTGCCCGTATTGTCGTAGAGGATGTTGGTTAACATCACCTCATCTTCTGTTATACCAACGATATTAGCCAACTTGCTATCCGAGGAAACAGCACGTCAGACACACCCGACATGCCAAGCATGAACATACAAAACGCCACGTCCGTCGGCTTGCTGTTGAGCACGAGCAACGTCTTGCGCACTGCCTTAGTGTCATCTGCCGCCGACGGAATCATGGTCTAGTCGCAGCCATGACCACACCAGACATTGCCACCCTTCGCATGGCCGGCGACTGGTAATCGTCGCGTTAACGATCATTACCGGATGAAAATCTTGTTGTTAAGCATCTTGGCCAGTGCCCCAAAGTCGTCCGACGTGCGCTAAACGATCGGCACCTACGTGATCCGGCCGTCGTACTGCTTGTGGGTCACACCCATCCCATAGACACCGAGTCCTTGAATGAGGCCAAGATCAACACCCCCAGTTTGAGCCTTTCCATCGTCTAAATCCACCACACGACTCGTGCACGTACGTGAATCTGGCCTTGATCAACAAGATCTCCACTGAGTTGAGCGAACAACCTGGCAGTTAACATCAAGATTCCCGCGTTGGTCTCCACGGAGCCGCCAAACTTGCTAGCGGTACAGGTCGAGTCGTGACGATTATGTACCTATGTGCGCATAAGAACCGGTTGTTAATGGCGATCGCACAATTCCTTAGTTACCTTGAGAACCAAAACGCTCTTATAGTTGTGCTACGTGCGTTGGCATAATTTGCAAGATCCATCATGTGCTGGTAGGTGCGAAAGCAGTCAGATATCCCAGTTAGCCACCGTTAGATACGTTAGGCACGCTCATATACGTCCTTTGTACTCACCGTTAACCTTCTGGCAGAAGTTCTACCTGCATCTATGCTCGCGTTTAACGCGACCCGTTGTGGATGTGTGCTGACTGTCTGTGGAAAACCTGATTTTCGTTCAATTACAATGCTAAACTACATTATTTGCCAATCAAAGACAGGTCGACGTTATCCAGACGGTATCGAGCGTTAAACCGTCAAATAACGTTATTCTGAAGCTGCTCAGATAACGCTAAACGTCAAAACCTCTTAGTAAGTATAGCTGGTCCAGCTATACTTACTAATTACAATCTAAAACTGTATTATCTCGGATGTTCTCGATGGTTGGCGGCCCACGTGCTCTTAACCCCGTGCAAGTCTTTTAATCGCAAATGCACCCCACTTCTTAATTCTACTCCTTCCTCCCAACTCTCTACTTTTCTCCCTGTTCTATACCTTCCCATATCCTTTCGCCACATGTCTCGAAAGGTTATGCGCCCAACGATAGTGATATAAAGCAGCATCTTCCTTGCCTTAACAACTCAAACTTCCCCATGGGGAGCGCACGTATCCGAGTGGCTCTCGACGGTCAAGACCTGCAAGGTTTCGTCGACCAGGACGACAATGACGGCGACTCTGACTCTTCGGTCGCAAGATCTGACGGCGATACTCCCAACCCGCCCAAGCCCAAGAGTTCTTGACTCGCGTCACCCCCTCCTTCTGCTTTCGAACATCGACAGTATGCCCCTGGCCAGCCGCGTCGGCGATAGCGGTGACGCAAGCGGCACTGCTCAACCCAAGGGTAAAGGTTCTGACTCTGAGGCGCCCTCTGACTCGTCCTCCGGTAATTTGTCGGAGGCGATGGCTCCGGACCTGGCGCCATCCGGTCCAGCTAATGCGCCTCCTAAACTTTCATCGTCCGTACCGGCGATTAAGTTATTTAGCGAGCCCAAAACAGACAAAGAAAGACGTCTCGTCCAAGCCCGAGCTGAGACCAAAAAAGCCCGAGCCAAGCTCAGGGCGGCCAAGAAGCCTTCCGCTCGGAAGCCGAGCCTGCATCAAAGACACCATATCGAGCGCAAACCTCGGTCATTACTGATCTCTACTATTGACGATGCGCATGTTCTTTTGGTTGAAGAATGTACACCAGCATACGAAATCTACTAAAATTGCGCCTTTGTCATGAGGGCTCTACTGCTCACGGCAACCCGTACTAGAACAATCACTATTGATGATTATCAAGTACAAAAAGGGGAGGGACCGTATGACCTTCTTCCTTACCTTAGAGTGGGTTTTAAAGCAGCTGATGAAGCTACTGGTATCGTGATGATAGACGGAGCACAAGTCGCTCAATTTCTACCATGCAAGGTCCAGCACATGGAATCGTGATCTCGCGAACTGGAAGGGTAGTTAGAATTTCATTCTGGACAGGGGTCTCAAGACGAACATTTAGCGCAAGGTACTGGGCGATTATACTTGCGCGAAGTGCAAGTGCATCATCGAGAAAGGTAACCCCAATTATCTCTCGATACCCAGTGGGGCGGCTCTAAAAGCCATCTCGAATCTCTCTTATGGTTAGGATGACACACGCCACGTCGTACTCAAGCCTGCACCTATCGTCAACGCTCCAATCACGCCATTTTCGATTGCCGTATCCTGCGGAAGCACCTTCGTACGGGATCGGTTAAAGAAGGGGCTGTACTACCAGCCAACTTTGCCGTAATCGGTCACAATACGCACGACGATCAAAATGTGTTCCCTACCAAGCACCAGTGCACCCCCGAAGGTCGCCAGCACCAGGCGCAACAATCCAACAAGTTTTAAGCCACCGGACGTCTATGATCGGCTTGGCAACCATACAATCCCTCAGATTTTCAGCGTAAGCTTAACGCTAGAGGACGCGAAGTTGGTTTATTGCCTATGCTTGCCGGACATTGGTCTATCTGGAAGTAGCGTCGACCCTCACGATCCTATGTGGACTGTCGATTCAGGGTGCACCCGCAGCTTGATAAAAAAACGAATTTACAGTTTAATCCGGTATTTCAGCCGAATAAACGGAATGTAACATTACTACGAAGTGTGCTTGAAAGACGAAGATATATATGGTTGCAACTCATAACTACAAAAATCACACTAGATAGAAGCACAATGCTGACATCAGCTACGAGCCCTTAATCCAGTATGCTTGGTTTGAAAATTATATCGGTTGTGTTCACAAATATGCAGGTGAAACCCAAAAACGCTGTGTACAAGGGTGCGACTATAAGCAGCTGAAACCCAAAAACGATGTGTACAAGGATGCGTCTTGAAGGGTGTGCCGTGCGCCGGGCAGTTATGATTGGTGCCAAGCAGCATCTTCTCATCCGAGGCATCGTCTACATTGCATTTGACGTTTTAGACACTGTGGGAATCATTCGCTCCTTTGAGTTCCATGATGTGCATGAATTTCATTCTTCTGTCCATTGTTCAAGTTCTAAATGGCTCGTATTTAACCGCATGGGATGCATACCTTTGTGGGCAAAGAACACAAGACTCACATCGAACTCGCAACCGATAACATCCAAAAGCCCAGTTTACATTATTTTTTCCAATTTATTTATTTATTGATTGATTGATTGATTGATTAAAGGGGTTACCGACATGTACTAGTCATAAGGGCTAACTCAAAATGCGTATCGGGGTGTAGGGCTATGGTGCTGTAGTGCCTTACGACATGTAAACGTCGGGAACTTTTTTAGTGAACTGCGAATCTCGCCGGCCACAGCCTGGGTCTCCAATTGCTGAATGCCGGTGTATGATTTGTGATATGTACATTTTCTTCTTTAAGTACAGTGCATTTCCGTAAGGCGCCCTTGTTTGTCTAAACCTATCCCTATATGCATTTGGGTGTGCCCTTATGACAGGGAAATACCGGTACTTACAAACGCTCATTGTTTACCGCATCTATCCTCTTAAAAGTTCATACGTTTTCTTCTTGTATTTAGTACCTGTAGTGATATTATAAATCAAACGTTTAGATTGGTCGAAGTCAAAATCCCGATGTGAAAATACTCGAGTTCATTATGCTGCGCAATGGTCACAACAGTTTTAATTTTTACTGTGTCCGACTAACCGGTACGATACTATTTAAGTATCTAATTCTGAGATTTGTAAGTTATCCCTCTCGTATACTACGAACTTGAGAAGGAAATATGAAAAATCCACAACACCGCGTCTCCACTCCACAACAACTGACGGCGGCAGGCTCGTCGTCAGTTGAAAATACAGCAGCAAAACGGGAAACGGGGATTAAGCAGCATTTTTTACGTGGTCCACGCTTACACGCGGCATACACCCAGATTCATATTCTCTCACTCTATCTCTATCCCTCTGCTGGGTCACGTGTTGGACGTACTCACACCCGATGAGCTGCGCTTCCTCACCTTCTTGCACGAGCGGTTCGAGCCACACCGGCATGCACTGCTGGCTGCGCGCGTGCAGCGTCAGAAGGATCTAGATGCCGGTGTGCTGCCAGACTTCCTGCCTGAAACCGCTTACATCCGCCTGGACGACTGGAGCGTAGCGCTCATTCCCCGGCTAGCCGACCGCTGTGTTGTGATCACGGGCCCAGTGGGCCGCAAGATGGTCATCAATGCGCTCAACTGGTACTCCAAGTGCTACAACGACTTCGTGGACTCGACGGCACTCACGTGGTTCAATCAGGTGGATGACCAGGTGAACCTCATCGACTCCGCGCGCAAGCTATCTCGTACACGCACCCATAGACAGCTAAGAAGTACACAGTCAACGTCAAGGTGGCCACCTGCTGTTGTGTCAGAATGAATGGCACCTAGACGAGGCTCACGTGCTCGTGAACAACCAGATCATCTCTGGCTCGCTCTTCGGCTTTGACATTTACTCCTTTCACAATTCACATGAGCTGATGGCGCGTGGCTCCTGTCCGCACTTCTTCCTGCCCAAGTTGGAGCACCAATCGAAAGCTATGGAACGGCGTGTTTGTGGCTGTGTGTTAGTAGCAAGGATAACTGAGAAACCCGGTCTGGTTGAGAACATTGCATGTCTCTCGCTGGAGAACAATGACGTGTCGTTCGCTTACACGGAGGCGTAGCTGCGCGGCAGTGAGTGCATCCCGCTCCACAACACGATGGAGTAAAAAGCGGTACGAAAAAAAACGGTGTAGATGAAGTAAACTTCCTCATTAAATCACAGCTTCAAATGTTAAAGCACATGCACATGTATCTGTACGTTAGGTATTGAATTATGCTTTTGTTGCCTTCACACGGCGCATCCGCACCGCAAAACATCTCAAATGCGGCCATTACGAATGCCCCGCAGTTGTAGCTATCAGTTTGAATTCCTATATCAGACTTGTACTGGTGAATACGATAGCGAGACTTAGTCGATGCTGGTGAGAGGGGTGCTATCGTAAGAGCGACATCTCGACCACCTTGCAGGTCCTTGAGCACATCTGGTCCTAGATAGCGATCTCGCAACGGTGAAGCCCCACCATGATGCAACACCAATGCACACCGTTGTAGTTGATTGGCGCAAGGATGATCTCGTTGGTCAAGCCCGAGAACAACCTGGCCAGGTATTTCGTGTTGATCGAGGCAGCTCCATCAGCTACAACACTGATGCTGGCGGGTTTAATGGTAACGACATTTGGGCGACCCAAAAACAACGTGTCGAGCAGTACTGTAATTGTTGCGTCCCAAGAGTTCCTTTTCCTGTGAGATCGAGGAACTCCATTTAAAAACGAAAAACAAAAGTTAGTAGAAGCCAAAAAAATACCCACAGAGCGATCCGTACCTGAGAAGAACACAGAGGAGTAGGTTCTGTTTTTCTTCGAGACTGGGACTTCTTTTGTTGCAAAATACAGGACTGACGTTCATATAATAAAATCGACGCTTGAAATCCAAGATAGCGCGTTTGTCATCGCACCGACGGCTTTGGTTGCGGTGTACCACCGCTTCATAGTTGCGGTAGTAGATGTAGTCAGGATACCTAAGCTATCAATCTCCAGGCAAATCTCTCTCAGGAAGTCCAGCTTCTTTTCGCTGCAGCGCGCTCGCCTTCTGCTCACATCTTCTAACAAACGCCCATGGCAAAATGTAGGTCACTTCATCGGGTGGCGAAATTTCACGAGTGGAAACCTTCTTTAGCACGAAGGCCGAAATTTTCGGATTTTTGACCAAATGCAGAATCCGGTAACTTTTACTCAGTATTACTGTATGAAACGTCGGTGTGGCCGAGAAGCACGCTGCCAGCGATGTCAGGATTGGATTTTTTGGATCACTGGCTTGGATATTACAAACCCGCCACTCTCCGCTATGTCCGGATCGCCATGCTGTGCTTGGCCTTAAACGTCTGCTTCCACCGTGTCCTTCGCGACACACTGAGCACTCCCATTAAACGTTCCCAGCACAGCGCTCTCCGCGCCTGTCTGCGCGATGCCTTGCACGTTGCTGTTGCCGGGAGCATCGGACGTGAAGCTCCTAGTTTGGAGAGCGGGCGACGTCGTCTCCTTCGACGCGCGCACTGTCTGGCTGGGCGGGCGCAACATTATAATCACGGGGGGGGGGGGAATTCTGGCTTGATTTGGTTGTGTCGGTTTATGAATAGTGCTTGATGAACTGTCCAACCCACGTTTTCTGGGAGCTTGAAATCGGAAATTTATCCAAACATTCATCGATATTCCTACAGTAAAACAATATTTCCGAAAAGGTAATTTGCCTCTTGCACGTAAAATGCCAAAGTAGTTAATGACTCGCCCTTCATACGGCTTCATCCTGTGTTCGGGACCGCCCCTCTTCACTCCACTTGCGCTCCGACCCGACTTCATCCAGACGATGCCATTCCTTCTTCTTCCACTCCCTCAGGGTTGCCTCCGGCACTCCTAGCTCGTGAACGGCATCCTGCACAGGTCACTCGGGGTTCGCCTTCCACCGCTTAAGCAGCTCGATCCTCTCTCTTTCAGTCTTCTGGGCACATTCTAACAGTACCTAGTAGCGTAGAACCCCACCTTTGTCGTATCAGATTTTCTCAGTCTTACCGGTCAAATTGAGCAAACCAGTATTTTACAATCCGCGCCGACTTGTTATGAAACCGAGGTGGGCTCAGATTAACCCGCGCCGACTTACTGTGAAACCGAGGCGGGCTCAAAAAAATCCGTGGAATGCCCGATTTGATTTCACATTATCGCTCTATCTAGAAGGTATCACGCCTAGGGATGAAAGGACTCGACGCTGGCTGTACTATGTCTGGACCAGTTCCGTCACCTTGATGGTACCGATGCCGATGACCCTTAGGTACAATTATATATTCCCCGAATTGAATTAACGTTACCAGGCGCATTCAGACTATCAACTACCGTCTTTCTATACGGTGGTAAATGTTTCGCCAAGAGCCGTTTATCGTAGTCTCGCTTGCGGAGAAAGTCAACACACAAAGTGAAGGCACTTAATTAATGTGGAAGCTCCGTTCACTATATACGTCGAAGCGGTAATGACAGTGAAAATACTCAACGATGTTGTTGTTGTCACCAGCTGTCGTCAGTAAAGAAACTCTGGCGGCAACAAACACTGGTGTTATGCGGTACCACCATCTCCATTAAACGTGTGATACAGTGAACAAAAGAGTTTAATTACAGTTGAGATATTTAGGGTGTCAGCTATTCAAACTGTCAGACATATTCTATCATCGGTAATATTGCTACGGACGTCTATCACAGCTACTGAGCTACAGGCAATGGTATAGCTGCTAGAAAAACATTTATACGATGAACGTCATACATCTCGATGCTTCATCTGCAAAATAGTCAGCACATCGACAGACAAAAACGGTATCTATTTTCAAAACGAGTTTGGATTACTGCTGTAGTCCACTACTAATGTCTAGTAATAACTACTAGTGCAGTCGCACTGCTGATATTTACACAAAGGCTAGCGCGGGGCTGTGCAACTCGGAGCAAACGGGGCTAGAATGGAACGCGACGAGCAGCCTGAAGCAGGCTGGCCAGTTGATGAGATCAACCGAAGCTGCCCGTGCAATTTTTTTTTTCACAAAGGGTATTGTGTTCACTTCTCTTCGCTTTATACGTGCACTTCGGCACCGACCAGCCTGGAAAACGGACGTTGTTCAACCGAAGACGGCATAACAAGAGGAAGACGTTGGAGGATCCGATCACGGAAGCTGTTGCAGCAAGTGAGCCAAAACGTGGGCGGCCTTTCCACAGTTGTTTTCCTCGTTCTTACCAAGATTCTAGATATCTTCTTTGAAATGACAAGTACATAGTCGTCAACCACGTCAATAGACGGTGATTCGACGAGGAAGTTTCGGCGACGCTATGTCGTTGAACGACGTCGAAGTCTGTCGCTAGCTTTGGGGTTTTCCTGAAATTGAACTGACGACACACTTTCCATTCGGCAACAGAGTTGCAGTTGACCAAGCAGAGATCCCATCAACATGCGTTCCCTTAGCGTGTACGTATTTTTTTAGCTTGGTATTGAAAGTTTCCGCTGGGTTATTTGTAGTTGCCCATCCCATTGGTGTACAATAGCATTGCCACTTCACGAACTTGCCACTCAGCCACTGCTTAAGAAAATAATGGTCAAATCGCTTAGTATCTGGATCCGCAAGCCACCGCCGCACAGCAGAAGTCATCTTAGCATAGCATTCCGAGGCAATTTTAGCATAGTGCATATCAAATATGTCGGCTACTACGAGACTACGTTTGCCCGGTTGAATGTAGCTAGATCGCTCGTGAACTTTGGCGATAACGTGATAAAAGCACATCAAAACACCCAACTTGCAATCCTCAAAGACAGACGTTATGGCATTGCACTGGGCTCCGTCCACATCTCCAAGGGCGTACCGTGCTAGCATGGGTTTTTCCAGAACACGAGCATAGATCACGTGTAGAGAAACACTTGCATACGTGTAATGATGTTCTTCTTGCTGAGACGCAACAGATAGGGCAATCAAGTGAAAGCATCGAGCATAATCTGAGACCCCACAGACGAAGACCGGATAATCCACTTGATTCAACTTGAATGTTGCATCGAAATGAAAAATGAAGCTGTTCGGATCACAATCACGTCGCTTTAGATGCGTTTTCGATAACGAAAACGATAACGACGGCGAACAAGACGCTATGAAGGCAGCGGACGACCTCGAGGCTGCCTGGAAAGTCATGGAATAGGCTCGCGTCATCTATGCGGTCGAGGCGCCACTGGTCCGAGTCTATACGAGAGTGGAAGACATGGGACTTGAGAGCGACCAGCTCGAATACGCCAAGGCGGACTTTGTGAAGACACTACTACTGCGGAGGAATTTACTGAAGGCCAAGACTGCCGACGACACGACGCAGTTGGCGGATCTGTACTGTCAGCTGGTCATTGTCTGTATCTACAGACTCCACAGCTGACAAGGCAAGGATGTGGTGCCAAATGAAGAACTTGCACATTGTGTGATGGCTGGACGCGTCATCGCCGAGAATACCCACCGTGTATAGGTGAAATACAGCGTTATTGCCACGGCCACTCCAGTGGTTCACAAACTCCTGGAACCCAACCTTTGTTGGGTCCTGAAACACAAGGGTTAATTCGCCTGCCTCGTTATTCTGCGTCGGAGATTAGATTACAAGAGAACTTCAAGGTCGTACGTTAAGAGGACACTGCAGAAAAATATGCTATTGCTTTAAGCACTGACCTCAGGTCTGGCCTCCTAATCGGGCCATACAACGGCTATTACTGACCAAGTACAGTTGTTTGTGAGCGCTGTAGCCTCGATGACGCCCCCCCTGTTGTGGTCGAAATATGGATTGGTTTCGAAGCCTGGCGTCTTGATCGCCGTTTTCGGTGCAGCGGGTAATATTGGTTGCCACACCACACCCGACTCGAACGAAATATCCAACAATCGTTGTGGCACCTCTGCCTGATGTGTGCTCCTTGCAGCGTTGCATAGACGGTACTCAGGTCTGCAGACGACTGCGTGAATACATACCGAGTCGGTAACCGACAGCAGCTTATCATTGCGTTCGCCATGCTACCGGGACACTCCTACCTCCAAGAATCTAGCCGTTTTCTAGCTTAGATGACTCCACAGCGGAGGGAAGTCGATCGTCAGGAATTCAACGATACTTGCCCGGCGATCCACTTCATTACATGATGCGCGAGCTCAAATATAAACTTTTTTACTGCTCACTTCTGAAGCTGATAATAGGTAGCTATTTTTACCACTGCCTAATTATGCAATGCATCATTTGATGTTTGAAGGATACTTCCGTCGCTGCAATGTTGAAGTTGGCGATCTTCGTTTATTGTCATTAGTGAATAACCTCAAATGACTGACTAGCCTCTCAAAGCCACACACAACGTCGCTTTACTCGAAGCACTCTTGTTCAAGTGCTGGTTTGGACGAACTTGCGCTTCCACCGGAGGTGCCTCCTCCCATACCGCTGTCAAGTGAAGCCCCCAAACTGCCCACTGAGAGCCTCACAGTCATTTTCCGGTTTCCCATTGATCTTGATGCATATCATCGAGTCTCACATGCTATTTACGCTGATTCGTTCTAACAGCAACATACTATGTGACAACAGTGCGTTGGGTGTCGTTCTTGGGCTATGGAGGCGCCGAAAGCCGACTACACAGACTATATGTAGGCGTTTTTCGTGCCCCGATGATGACTTTAGCGGCGTGTACAAGCATCGGTTGGATGGCCACACTCCATTCATGATTTGAGGACATGCATGCTGTTGGAAATGAACTACAATGATGAATCGATCTAAAATGAGCTATGATGCAAATCCTAGCTAGAGGTGCGACCAATTGTTTGTTCAGTGTGGATGCCGGAAGGTGTCTCCGTCGTGCGTGCGCCATTTAGGATTCGTGGTGGACCAAGCGGGTATTGCGAACAAGAATAACTCTGAGTGGACTGAGAAAAAGTGTCTGTGGGATTTTTTCTTTCCTGTTCTTCTTGCACACAATCCTGTCGGTCGCCATCTCCACCAAGGTTATGACGTATACTACACGCATGTACGAGTTATAAAACGCTGAACAATCAGCTGGCATTTGAAAATGTTGTCATCTTATTAGCTCATATCTTCTTCAACACTAATCGCGCTGCTAGAACTCGTTTTACTTCGCCGCTTTCGAAATGGCGCCTGAGCTCTGTAGATTGATGAGCCGCGTTTCAAATTACCTGCCTGGCTGTAGACTCGCTGCGGCAGATAATACTGATGGAACTTGTGCCAGCAGACCCAAGAGGCTACATAGCACAAATTAGACTTTGTGATATCCACGGAATACGTGCGTTCGCACAGTGCGACGCGGTGTGCTTCGCAAAAGTCTGTTTTCTGTGCTGGCTTCCTGCCTTCGAGTCGACACACGTTGCATTTTCGCATTGCCGAAATTCTATCCATCAACACGATCGAGGAATCTTTAGCAACGCACGGTGGTAGGGAGATAGCAGGCGTGTTGACTTGATCGCGTTCGTCGACCCTCTGGGTTGCAAGAACGGGATCAATGTCAGTACTACTAAATACTAAGCTATCGTCACGTGCTTGCCACTGTTTTTAACTGCAATCGAAGATCCTACGAATGAGCACTGGCACAAATCCCCGGTGTTTGTCGTGGCGCTTATAATTGATCTATCCACCCCGCACCATATAATGGCACATGTAGGCATTGCATTGGGCAATGTATATCATTGTCATTGTGGGTTTTTTATGACATTTTTTAGGGAGTGCCCGTTTGCTATTGAGAATCGACCACGGAGTTGATCATGCCGATCAAATCCTTGCATGGCAGCGTTGTATTCAATGACACAGGTAGGCGCTTCATCGGCCAACCGCTTCTGGCCAATTGAGTGCAAGAAACTAGTTGTACCACAATCATCTGCGTTTGAGACTACGATCACGATGGATCCATCCATCCAGATCGCAGCGGCAATGTGTTTTTTCCACGCAGACACTCTGTTTCTTGCTACTCTTTTAGCATCCAATTTAGAGTCTAGCACTGTAAAGTGGGGGGACTGCGTTCTAGATGCTCTGACAGTTACGCGGCCGTACAACCCGACCAAGCGTAAGCTCTCCAGAAAGAGACACGAGGTGTAAAAAATGTCAGTATAGACGATGCGGTGAGTAACTCCGAGTACATGACGACGAACTCACAAGGGTTTTTGTTCAACTCTGATAACCGGTCAATTTCTGACCTCTCCACCACATCCTCTAGCTGATCGTGAAGCTAGCTGGAACAATGCGACTTGAAACTGAGCACTAATCATGAAGTAGAGCAGCAGCATATAAAACTTTAAATGATATTTTCCAGTCGGTTTGCGCGGATTGTAGTCAGTGATGCGACAGCCATACTTCAACCGACACGCAATACTTGCTTCATCCACTGCCACTTTCCGTCCAGCTATAATGTGACGTAAGCAGCGCGTTTTCAGCATAGTAAATAGCGGGTGGATCCTTGCTGCCGGATCACGCTTCACATCAGGCTCTGACATGACAAGCTCTTCCTAATGTGTAGAAATCTGTTCCAAGTCGTTATCGACACCAGGTTTGCAGACGTAGTACCGAAAAAATGCTTTCTTCCTCGTTGACTCTCCAATAATTGTGCGTTTCGTCTTTGTCCGCTAGAGCCATATAAAATAATATCCCTAGAAACACCACAAGCTCGTCCAGCTCAATTGGTAAAAAAAAATGTCATCAGCCACAGCATGATCATTACTAAACACTGTAACTTGTTTCTAAAATGAGATGGGAAGAAAAGCAAAACAAATAATAATGATAATAAAAAAACTGGAAGAAGCAGAGTGTCCAAACAACGCTCTGCTTCATTCACTTTCGTTGTTCTAGTACCGTACTCTTGTGTGAATAGACCAAGTGGCTGCTCCGTTGATCTTGTTTGGGAAAATGTCATTGTTTGTAACGCTTCAACTTCTTCTGGACAGAGAGGTATCTGTAGCTTTTTCGTTCACCCGGAACTCGACTAGCCGTCTGTATTCTGACTCATCTAGCTCTTCAAACCCGCCTACGAGAGCCGGTATGATAGAGTATTTAGGGGTCACGCTGCAGAGCGAACTCCACGACTCACAAAACGATGCTTGCTCTTGATTCATTCTCACAAAATGGCTCACCCCACGGTCAACAATAGCTATGAACGTGATATTTTGTCTAAAATTAAGTATTTGTCCACTGGATTTTGACATTTACTCTTGGTACGGAGATGCCTTCGTTATTTCCCCCCTCTATAATATGAGAGTGGGTTACTACACCGCCGCGCCCACGACCCGGCAGAATGTCGTTGCCATCGAAGGTTCTTCCGACGGTGAGAAGAAAACACTCTCGTTGATGTATTTATCCGCGGCCAATCGTGCTCTTCGAATCATCTCATTTTTGAATGCACGAGTGACATCCAATTTTGTACTTGTATGCTTCGTTGCTGACCCTGCATGTTTTGCCTCGATACTCCTAGTCGTTTTTCGCTTTTTAGAGGAAGAAGTGTTCGATTAACGAGGTGCAGCGTTCTTCTTGTTTTTTATTGGAGGGTTTTTCCATCGAAGTAGTTTTTGTGCAACAGGAAACGACTGCTCGAATATCTTTGAGTTTGGACTTCGGCGTTTTTACCAACTTCTGCGTCAACCTTTCTAGTATTTCCAGTAATTCTGAAGCCCTCGTCACAGCTGCTAGTGCTCTCCAGCGAGTATCAGCGGCGACTTCGACTATTCCTTTCATCGCTTGACTAGATTATATCGTTTGCGCTGCCCCGGCAGGAGTTGTAATTACACCCAAGTAGCATGTGGTACTACAGTAGTAAGTGTCTCCCAAATCTTTAACGATATTTCCATAAGCATCGCAAAGGCCAGGGTTGCGCAAACATCATGGGAGAAGAAGTGATATATACATGCACCGCATCTTGTACACGACCACTGCGTGGTGCACTCCAAAAACGGCAAACTGCACATTGGATTATAGAGTTTGTGCCCCCGCCAGAATCGCTGTGTACTTCACTGATAGACTGCACATTTTTCCCCGTATTTACAGCACAACCATAAGCTCCTGGTATCGACTTGTCATCCACTCCATCACCTCCTCAGCTAAAGTGCATATTCGCGCTACCAGATGGCTCCAAAATCTGCTGGTTTTCGCTCTCCACGATTTTGACCGCACGGGTAACAACATATTCTTTTTCAAAACTGGACTTAGTCGTTGAAAATGATACTATTGGGTTGCCCCCTCTCCAATCCAAGCGAGGTAGTTTTGTGCCTGGTTCTCTTCGCCGAGAACAAGATCCACACCGTCTTCACCAAGGATGCTTCCTCCAGTTCGTATGTATCGACAGTGATTGTCGAGACAACCTCGTCCTGGTGGCAGCTTCGATGTCCATCCATCACTATGCAGAACCCGCCAAATCTCTTTGAACCTCGACGCGTCTTCTGTCCGCTCTAACGCACATAATTTAGTGTTTTTTTCATTCAGGCCGTGCATAAATGAATCATACTTACTTTGCTGCGGCACAGTTGACGACGACCGGCAACTGCTACTGGCCTATCTTCCGCTTTCATGCGTACCAGCTATTCTCACTAGTGCGAGTAGATCAACCACAGAGTAGACACTGCTTGTAAGTGACAGAAAGGAAGGTGTTCGATCTGACAAAGATATGGTGGCTACAAACAAATCACATTCGGGCTCACCAAAGCTTGCTATCCAAGTGACTCACAGATTTTCGCTCCACGTTCCACGTACCATGGAATAGCGTGGCACATGTAGCAAATTCTCAAAGGGTACACAGTGAAAGAAACAAAAGTTGATTCGCGTAACTGAAATTTGATTTGCCTAGCACTGCTGAAAACAGCTATATTGGCATCAGGTCGGTGACTCGCTTGAGCCATTCCGGGATGTAGCAAAAGCGGCGGTGGTATCGGTCCATGGAGCACTGTTTTGCAACATGCCCTTTGATCTTTGCTGGTCTACACGTAGGCGAGCGGACTGGTAAGCTGTCGTAGATGAGCTGCGCTGTTTGACGTCCAGGGTGATGCCCATCTCGACTTGCGGCGGCAACCGCACTGCATAAATGAAGCCTAGATACCGAGGATGGTACCCATCTCAGCTTGTGTCTGAAATCGTCGTAGGTGAACTGCATGCAGCCGAGAATGGTGCACATCTCAGTTGACGGCAAGCGCTGTGGTTAGCATCTGAACCAGCGCGCATTGACTTGTTTTTCTTAGCCAATCTGCTCATGTTTCCATATTATTTTGGTAAAAATAAAGTTTTGCTTCACCACAGAAGCAACATAATTCTTATGTCAAAGCATCTCCTGCACCTGCTTCGGAGCCGCAGCTCTGCCGTGCCGAAGCTACTCGATGAATATGACTTTGATCAGCTACCCACCTCAGCAAGAGCTTTTACTTTAAAAAAAATCTGCGGCGAATGTGCATGTTGTACGAACGTTGTACGATAACATCCAAAGCCTTCTGTGGCGAATACGCATGTTGCACGAATGTCGTAAGACACCATTTAAAAACCTTCTATAACGACAGCTCTTCGAACTGCGAATTGAATCAAAGAGGTATTTTACTAACAGCTTGTACGTCGTCACCCCGCTCATCTGATACGCGGGGCTACTGTACGCCGTTCAGCGCACATGTCTCCGCATATGTAAGCTCAGTGCTTCACGAGTTTGATAGCTGTTGTGCGCGTAGAAGACTAACCATGTGCTGTCAGGGGTCATCCGTGTAATCAACCCAGGTGGCACACGATGGATGAGTGGCCGCTGCTCGGTCAATACGTGGAGCTGCTGTACACCGTTCGGCACACACCTCTACACATATGTAAGATCGGTGCTCCGTGCGTTTGATAGCTGTTGTGTGAGTAGAAGACTAACTAGATGCTATAAATGCGGTGCCGATTAAAATAACTAGTGTATCTATTGTGTATCTAGCTCGAGCTGCGGTCCGATCTGCCCTGTATACTGTCACTAATTTTTTCTTCGGTTGCATCATCATCTATCGAGCTGATGCGCTTACGTGTGCTCAATGCAGCTTCAAGCGAATCGAGTAACGAGTTAATTTCCAGTATCATACCGCTATCGCTATCTTGGACCCGACCAGGAGGAATATCGTTCGCAGTCCAATCCGCTTGAAGCCCCCCCCCCCTCGATTGTACAAGTTATCAGATTTAGCCACGCCATAGAAATCCAGTTTGCCATATCATCTCGTGACGGCGCAGCGAGTTCGAAAGCAGTCCCAATCTTCATTTTCTTCTTCTTCCGTTTTTGCTTCCGCACCGATGGTGGCCTTGGGTCTTCTTCGGATTTATCTGACTCCGACTTTTCATCATCTCGATAGACCAGCGCATTGAGCGTTATGCGTTGCGGTGCGAAGCAGCTATTCTGCGCTTGATTATCGCCCATGTTGGGCTGAAAGGAAGATCGAACAGCTTGTATGGGGCTTTGGGTGCCTGTACCTAGCTCCAGAGTGTCTTCACAGTCTTGTAAGCAATCACTGTCGTTCGTCGGCAAGCCATTATCGACGTTGGTGGTATTATCGCCCCAGTGTGCTCCATTAAAACAAAAGGAAGGTATCTCCACCTGACGCTGTTGTCCGCGCATCGAGTCCTCCAATTTCATGCTAGCTCCTTTTTGTCGGGCCACGACTGTCTGCCGATCTACCTCTGCTTGTTTCTCTAATGCTTTCTTGCGTGCAATTTCCGCACGGTGATACGAGCGTATCCGCTCCCGCATGTGTGTCACGCAGGTGCGACGTACTTGTTCTTTTAGCGGCTTGTTCCAGACAATATCCGCTGGCTAACATACCTACGTGTAGCGTGGATGAATTCTCGTCAATACCACTTTAATCGATGCTGCATGTTGCACTATCTTTTCGGTCCAGTGACCAGAAAAGTCGTTCCAGAGCAATTAGATGGGATCATTGCAGCTTTCCCTTTCAGCAAAGTGAAACTCTAAAATCTCGATCTAGAGCTCTGAATCCCGCCAACCTTTCGCATTACCGTAGATACGGCAACCTGTTGTACCCACACCTGATCTCCCTCGGCATTTTCACCCGCTCTTGGTTGTCCATCCGTCGGGTTGACGGTCTTGGGCTTTGATGAGCTGTTTTTCCACCATTCTCCTCCATTCCATCAGCGACCGGTACAGCCGTCGCCGATACGCAGCCACTTCACTCGACTTCCAATCTTGGCCGATGTTCATAAACTCTAGGTCCAGCAGTAGCGTAGGGTCTCGCCCATATAGGCTAAAGTATGGCGAATCCCTCAGTGCTTCATGGTAGGAGGTTCTGTAAGCGAACAGAACGCGAGGTAGGTGCACGTCTCAGTCTTTCTGAGACTCGTGCGCATACATTATCAACATGTTAAGTAGCGCCCCCATTGAATCGTTCCACCATATCCTGTGACTGAGGATGGTAAGCCGTTCTAAACAGCTTCTCGATTCCCAGCGTCTCGTACAGGGACCTAGCTAGTCCGGAGGTGAAATTGGAGCTACGATCGCTCAGTAGGCATTCCGGAACGCCATGGAGGGAGATAACGCCACCGATCATGACCTCTTCGAACGTGATCATGTCAAAGCTTTCACGGCGAACGCCTCCACCCACCTCGTGAAATAGTCAGCAAACACCAGGATATATTCGCTGCCTCGTTCGGTAGTAGGAAGGGGGTCAATAGCGTCCACCACTAGTAGAGAGAGAGGGCCCGAGAGTCCCACCATCGGCATCTGCTGCATGAGACCGGATCTCCACGGTCGCTCTCCCTTCCTTCCGCTGTGAATGGGACACGCTTAGACGTATTCGTCGACGTCCTTCTTCCATCCGGGCCAGTACGCGTGCCTCCTAAAGGTCTACCACAGGCCTGGGATGTTCATGGGGCAAGCGGAAGGCCTATCGAGGTTTTACCCGAAGACGGTTTTGAGTGCAGTGCGAATGACGGACCTCCTGAATGAGTTTGAAGACTGGATTGCTCCAGTCCAAGTCGAGGAGCACCGGCGGGAGGTGTCAGACCTTTTGAACCCGACGACGGACTACTATTCAGAGGTGACCGTCGAGATGGCAGAGTCGGGGCGACGAGCCTGGTCTGGATGAAAGAGCCGAAGTGACTGGTGGAGCCACTGACGCTGCCGGAGCGGAGGATTCTCGACGCAGGACGAACCGGATGAGGACGAGACTGAAGGGGTCGTAAGACCCGACTCCTTGTCGTAAGGCAAGTTCGAACTCGACGGCAAGAAGTTTGCGGGAAAATAGGCTGGTTCGCCGTGGATGCGTGCCCCGATGGCGTTCCTGAAGGACGGGGCATTGGCTCTGGACGCGCAGCTACGAGTCCACTCTGAAGATGACACCTATCTTCACAGCGATGAACGGGATGTTGATGAAGAAAGTGCACCTACGGGCGAGAGCGGGCCCGGCCAGCTCGATTGCCGTCCCTGTGATCCCCGTCTCGTGTGAGAGAACGGTTCCTCACTACTGTCATGCGGCATCTTTGCGGCGCACATGAGGAAGACGAAGGCGACGGACCGTGAACCTCAGTTGGGATAGATCTATCGCCCATCTCGCCAGCCTGGCGTTGCTGGTCCAAGTGTTTTCGCAGAAGAGCCACGTGAGCGCCTGGTGATCCGTGTAAAGATCAAACGCACCGTGATCTAGGTAGCAACGGAACTTCTTGTAGTCCAGATAACACCCCAACACTCAATCGCAGTGGTTCCACCGGCTTGTTCACCCAGTTCCGCTGAGATCCAGTCAGCATATTACTCGCGTAGGCCACCACGCGTTCGCGTCCTTCAATCGACTGCATTAGACAAACCCCATCGGCTAAATGCGTCGAATCCACATACAGCTTGAACCTCTCTGCAAAGTCAGGATACACTAGGATTGAAGGTCTCACTAGCGACCTTTGTAGCTGAAGAAACGCGCCGTCGCAGTCCTAGTCCCACCAGAGATCGACGCCCTTCTGCTTCAGGCGCTCCAGCGGAGCAGCTATCGCGTTGAAGCCCGGGCGTAGCGTCTGAAATAGCTAGTCAGCCCCAAGAAGGCCCTCAGGGTATGTAGGTCGTGAGGCTTGGCGATATTCAGCACAGACTTCACCTTCTCGAGATTCGGAAGTATGCCTGACGGTGTCACAATGTGACCCAAGAACGCCACCTGACTCCACTTCTACATCTTTTTTGAAGTTAGCCTTTCGGAATCGTTCTAGCACTTGACGAACCCGAACCAGGTGCGTAGGAACGTCCTTACTAAATAACACTCAGTCGTCAGGTATACCAAGCAGGCTCGCCACTAAAGATCCACTAATACATTCTTCATAAGACGTTCGAAAGCCGGTATTGCATTGCACAATCCGAACGGTATCACCAGCCACTCGTACAGCCCAAATTGGTTTGTAAACGCAGTCTTTCCACGCTGTCAGGTTGCATTGGTACGTTCCAATACCCCGGCGCTATATATATTGAAGAGAATAGTGTAGCGTTTCCTAGGACGTCTATCAAAGGCATAGGATAACTATCCTTGATAGTGACGGCGTTTAAATTCCGATAATCATTACAGAACCGTATTCCCCCATCAGGTTTGCGTATCATCAGTACAGGGCTCGCCCACGAGTTTGTAGAAGGTCGGATCAGGTTAAGTTCCAAGTACTGCTGCAATTCTGCCTCCATCACGTCTCCATCGGCCTTCAATACCATACATGGTTGATACTTGACCCGTTTGTGCGTCCCAGTGTCGATCCGAAACTCGAGGAGGTCCGTCCTCCTGGGACTTTCGACGTTTTCACGAATAGAACCCAAAGCGCATAGAGCATCTCCGTAAAAAACGCGCGCTGCTCTTCGTCAAGAGCCGAATCCAGGAAGTCAGTACCCAGCTCTCCCGCTTTACATCTCACCAGGGCTTTCTCCATTTTAGCCACGGTACCGTTCATTGGCGCAGGAGGTTTCACCGTCGTCGACGCTACGATCTCGTTTACGGCATCCGCCCGGAACGGTCTCTCCCCCAGACATGCTGATGCGGGAATCACTACCGCCAAGGCGACGATGGCCTCGGCCTCTACTTCTAGTTTCTAGTTGGGCGCGTTGCGCACTGCGGTCACAACCTGCCCTTTCAGAACGGTACACAGGGTTCTCCCAACCCGAAGAGGTTCTTCCACTTTCTACCAGCACAGCCGATCTGTCGGTCACCTTGCCTCTCAGTCTCGAGCGTACGAGAGCTTGATGACCTGACAGCAATCTTATTCTCGAGGCGATGCAATCGGCGTAGGTTTCTTCGACAATTGTATGGATAACATAGGTATTTACATCAGAATAAACGTTTTCAAGAGGAGCATATTGAGCAACCAACGTTGCTATTGAAGGGAGCACGATGGGATACGTAGTTGAGTCACTAAGGCATTGGCGTGCTTATCTTCCGCAGGGGGCGAGGTTACGAGTGCGCTTAATGGCGTCTTGGATGGCGGTTTGTCCTTGAGTTGGAGCAAGTCCGTGTCGCCGGAAGATCGGCTTGAACAACACAAACAAATTAGAAATTTTGGAAAAAATCATTACAGCAAAGGCCTACACCGGACTAGCACCGCATTTCGTTTTAGTGTGACATGGATTCGCGTGGACAGGTAGTCGTTGAAGACGGTACCAACAGCTAAAAGAAAGGGATTTCCTGAGATTCGCCGGAGCGCACGCCAACTGGAGTCTAACGCGACGGTGGATGAATTCGAGTTGTTTTTCTAGGAATATGCTTTTTACTAAATACAGTGAAGCGTTTCGAGATGGGCGAAAGTGGAATTTTCGGAATGTTCGTAATACACATTTTTGACGTTTTTCTTTGACTAGTGTTCAAAGGAACGCGAGGAAGGAACGCTTTATCAAAGGAGGACGTGGCTAAAGGTATCAGACGGTGGAGTCACGAAAAAGACGCAAGCAAGGAGCATGCATTCACGCTACGGAGTTATGTGGGTTGCTGCCACTGAAACTTGGCCTTCAGCTCGGCGGCACGCTGGTGTCAGATCTGGCCTCGCTCTCTTCATCGGCGACTTTCAGAGAGCAGAGCAGTGTGGGGTTCCGACTTCGTCCTCGATGTCGGACCAGTCTTCGTTGTTATGGTCGGCCTGCGTAAGGTCCGGAGTCTCGGACACTTTGTAGGTGCCTGTGTCCATGTCAGCGTAGATGCGACCCTGTAGCACCTTGATGTTATAGTGGTTGCGAAGATTTTCCCTTGGGTCGGTGTTCTTGTTACCGACCCACATGTCCGGGACGTCTCGCTTGGACATGATATCCTTCCGATGATCGCGAGAGCTCGGTCGGATCAGCGAGAGCTTTCCTTGGCGTCTGGTTCCAGCACACCGGTGGAGTCGAGCAGGACGCGCATATTGCTGTAGTCATAGTTAATGAAGTCAAGGTCGATGGCTTGCACAAACATGAGCTTGTAGCGTTTCGGGTCGTGCTGGGCCAGCGAAGCAAGGTCTTCATCGAAGGCACCTGAATAGTTCTGGTCCGTACCCGAACAACTCGTCATAGTCGTTGAGGCGGCCGAGGAAGTCGTATAAGCCGAAGATCTTAATACACAGGCTGGTGAAAGCGGTGCGAGCTTGGACTGTGCGCCACTTGAGTTTACGGCGGGAATACGTGGTCGACTTGTCACCCAGAGGGCAGTGGAACGCCCAGATCCAGAAGCTCGGTCGTCTGCTTATCCAGAACCGGTAGTGCGAACGCAGGAGTCTGAGGTACCCGAGAGGATCGTAAAAGAGCTGACGTCCTGTCCACGGGTGCCATGTGCCAAGGAGTTTGCTTCTGGTTGTGGGCTTTCGTCAAGACGCCCACGATGGGCAGCTGGACCTCAGGTTTGGTGGACGCGCTGATCTTCAGGAGGGCTCTCAGGACGTTCTTCGCGATCTTTGCTCCAGCGAACGTGGGTTTCTTGGTCGACAACATGACGCGGTTCTTGGTTGCCGGGGCGTTGGGCTTGCGTGCCTTCTTGCCCTTGCCGGCCCTGGGCTTGGGCGTCTTGGACGACGACGCACTAGAGGCGCCTGCAATAGCCGCTCCAACGGTCGGAGCCGTGGTCGGGAGCAGGAGAATGGTGCTGGTCAGAAGCAAATCGGGGTCTCGGTCGATGACACCCTGCACCACGCGGTCCAGTTCAGCGACTCCACTGGACGATGCACGTACTTCGCCATTCGTCGGAACCCCTCGATCTTGGTGACGCCGCTACCGTGAGCGATGACCTTGCCTACAGTTGCTTCACCCTTGATGATCTTGTTGTTCGACGGAACTTCTAGCCACTCAATCATCGCCTGAAGCTGCACGTCGGTCGTATGGTAGGACTTGGCTACTTTGGGGAGTTAAACGGCAGTGGATTGCTTGGAACTTTTACAAACCTTTTGGCCCTTTGGGTGACTTGGACAAGCGCTTATTATTGTAGTTCTTGGGAGGCATGTTTAGCGTAGCAACAACTTGCTGCAAGTAGCACGTAGTGTAAATCTAACTAAGACACTAGTTCTAAGAGCAGCTGTACCCGTAGTGAAACCGCATAAAGTAATTAGCTGAAGTGAATAGCAATTTCGATGCATATGGCAACATAGAAAATCCCAAAAAGTGTTCACTACGACATTTCAACTACCGGTGAAGTGATACGCATAGAGTCCAATCAAAATAGAATAAGCACCGAATTCAGTCTTCTCTCTCATTTCCCTTCACGTCATGCATGCCGGCATTATCGCATCTATTCACGTGCATGCGTCATCGACGTCGCCGCAAGCATGCGCAAGGGCGCCGACGCCCACGACGGACGCGTAAAGCAAATGTAAAGTGCGATTTCAAAGCTGAATACGCGCGTTTCTTCAAGTTCTATCTGTGTGAGAACTCACTTTACACAGACAAGCAGTTTAGACGACGCTTTCATATGAGCAAAACACTTTTTCTAAAGCTTGTGGATGATCTCTGCCGCTACGGCGCCGCATACAATGGAGTGCTGTATAACGTAGTAAAGCTGGTGACCAATTGCACAGTTCTCGTTGGGGGCTGCTCGGGGCTCGTGGGTAGTGTGCGGAAGAATATGTGTGAGAGAGCTCCAGAGACGGCTTGACACAAGGGGACGCTGATCTCTTCTCTAGCGTCTCCAGGCAGACTTGTGCAAAATGGTTATTCCCTACAGAGCTACAGAGCGTCTGTCCAGTTTGAATAGTGAATACAGAGCCTATAATCACTTCAGCTTGGCCGTAGAACATCTGAACTCAATGTCGTGTTACTTCATCGTTACTTTTGATCCCTATCACTACACCGATAAAGTTCGAAAAGTGTCAATAGTGAAAAGGGTAGTGTAGTTTTGCCCCTTTTCACTACCAGTACAGTTGCTCTAAATACTGCAAGCCTGCTCGCCTAGGCTCAATGTCGACGTCAACACTTGCAGTCGGCGGAGTGGGACGATGAAGATCGCAAGTCCTTTGGACCTTGCTAAAAAATGAGGCCAAGAAATGAGCCCTGTGGCGCTCATTTTTCTTCTTATTTCTTAAAGGCCTTCACCACTAGAAATCGGATGAGAAATGATACGGAAAAATGAAGAACTGAAACCCCCTAATATCCCTTTCGTTATCATAAAAATATGTTTCGTACGGTTAAGCAAAAGTGGGTGTGTCGCTTCGAATCCCAATACAGATACTAGGATAAAAACGTTGGCGCGACGCCTTGTGAATGTAGTCGCAGGCAACAGTTTCTACCAGTCATGGGTCCCAGAATTAACTGTGTGTACCGAATCACCAGGGTTTTTTTCATAGAAAATCACTGGGAAGGTGTTTTCATTGTGTTCCGTGGTGTGCGCCCCTGACACACGTACCCATCAACTTGCCTTGTGACGACGTCAGCGTATGGTGCTGCTTATGACCGTTCACTATAATAATACGGCGTTGAATTGTCTGTGTACGCCCGCTGAGAGCTCACTGCAGGGTCAGAACGATAATGATGTGCGTCGCTCTACCACATTTTTACGATAATTCCTACAGTTCGTAATTTTCCCTGACTCTTTTTATGGCTTCTGGAATTCGGCTCGGATGCAGCACTGACTGGATTTCAAAGCCTTGTAGGGTATGCACTTACGAAAGCTCAGGCGCTGTGCTCTCCAAGTCGAACGCTGATCGCGCCCGGGAAACGTTACGCTTGGCGGTCTCGATCGTCAACTGTGTCGCCGTCGGCCATCCACTGGAACTTCCCCTCTTCAAGCTGTCGGCAGTGTCACGTTGTTAGTACATACATGTACATTCTTGACTTGCTCACGCAACGTATGAGGATGTCCCCTCTGAAATGCATGTACATCATCAGATCAGCAGTCACCTCCTCCAATGATGTTGCCATCTTCAAAATTGTCTGCGTCGAAGCGGGTAGGTGAATATTCTCAAAATGGCTTACTGCCCACGATGCTTCAGTATTTTAGCAATGAGGCCTCGACGTGATATATATTGCATCGATATCAGACAATTGACAGCATTGTGGCTCCGAACGAACAAATTGCACGAGCTCCTCAACAGCACCGATTACTCCACACACATGTCCAATAGGTGGACGACATCAATTTGGTACCCAAAGCACGCGTACAGCCCACCCAAAGCTCGTCACAGTAAAAATAAATGCACCTTGCGGCAAGGTTGAGGTAAATAGTGCCACAGCAATGATGTACCGGTAATATCAGTATATATTTGTGATTGACTGCGAATCAACAATCCCTCGCCGCTAATGACACACTAATATTGTTTAGTTTGGCGCTGATTTACGCTGAAACTAAACACTCACCAATGACTAACGAGTCGCCGTTCCTCGACCGTGTTACACCCAATCCTCTCAGTTCCTCCTTTCCAGATGCAAAAGAACTCCTACCTCTTCTCAGTGTTTTGTCTAAACTCAGCCAAGCATCTTTGATGACCACTGATGCTGACGTTTGCATCTTCCGCAAAGAAAACTAAAATACCGACGCTGGCATCATTTACCCCAAAGCGCGATTGCTCAACGAGTCCATCGACTTGGAAGAGGAACAACACCGGCATTATACCATCTTCAATATTTTAGCAGTTCGCTTTGACCCAACCCTAAGGCCTATGAGGAAGTCGTGCGACCATTATGTGCATCTGCACAATGCTGCTCTATCTGAGTACGGGTCCATTAGGAAAAACCAGATCTGGGTTCTCGCTCCTCTTCCTCCAAATCGTAAGGTACTTCAATGCTGGTGAGGCTTAGTACGTAAACGCGGTGCGGCTGGTGCCATTCTGCGCTTGAAACGCTCATCTGTTCATCAAATGCTCCCAGAAAACTATGGCAACGATTACACAGAAATTTTCTCGCCTGTAGTACGAATGAAAGCCCTTAGACTGTTGCTCACACTTGCAGCAATCCTTGCCTACGAGATCGAAGTGGTGGATGTCAAAACGGCGTTTCTCAACGGGCCACTCGATGCCGAAATCTACATGGAACAGCCCGAGTGATTTAAGCCGAAGGAGATCCTGAGCTCGTATGCAGACTTCCTCAGAGCCTGTACGGCGTCAAGCAAGCTCCCAGGGTCTGGTACATTACCTTCGTCCAGTACTCGAGCGCCTCGGTTTTCATCGGTTAATTGAAACCGCTGCTTGTTCTTCAGAGTAAGAATCAATGGACCATGTTACATCTTGGTCTACTTTGATGCCTCACCACCCAAACAAGTTGTGGACCGGTCGGAATCAGCCGAAAGCTTCCAGTTCCACTTGACTAATTTAGGGGAGTATCCTACCTTCTTGACTGGGTGATAGAAATAAACCGTGCCTCCGCCATATCTTCGTTCACAAGAAGGGCTCTGCTACCAAGGTGCTCGACCACTTCTCGATGCTAAAAAACCATCCCAACAGCACTCCGACCACACAAACCTCAGTGCTACAGACTGCCTCATTGAGGCAGCTGACAGTATTGACATGGTAAGCAAGCCCTACAGAGAAGATGTTGGTAATTTCACGTAGATACGAGGCCTGACCTCGCCTGTATTCTTCGTAAGGTTAGTCAATTCGTGGACAACTCAGTGGGTCCTCGTTGAAATGCTGCCTAGCACGGCCTGCACCGCCTCAGTGGTACTAAGGATTTCGACCTAACTCTAGGAGGAGCGAAAGAAAATCAAGAGCTCTTACAGTCAGAAGAATATATCATAGGATACACGGACTCATACTACGCGGAATGCCAAAAGACTCCCCGCTGCATTGGTCACTGTATCACTATGTCCCGCAACAGTCCGATCACCACATGGTCGTGTTGTCTACAAACAGAGGTAGCTTTTTTATATTGATTGCACTGTGTTACTGAAAGCAGGATTTGATATACATAAAACAGATGCTAAGGGAACTAGGCTACGACAGTTCAAAACCGACATAGTTTTTGAAAGACAACCGAAGCTGCATCAAAATATGCAGCACAAAGCTTCGTGGTCGAAGGAAACACATAGGCATCAATTCTTTTTCGTACAGGAGAAAGTCGCAAGAAAGGATCTCATCATCCACCACAGCAGCACAAATGAAATGGGTGCAGACATCTTCACTAACGCAATTAGCTAGACTAACTTTTGATACAAAAAGAAAGATGAAATTTGTCTGTTCTCCGCCGTGCGCTGTATCGAATAAAAGGGCATCCGATATGTTGGCCCGTCCATCTACCCTTTTAAATGAAAGGGCAACAGATAGCATGTAAAGATTGAATTTTGCATGACTTTGCATAATATCTGCCTCTTACCTAACCAAAACCCTCCCACGACGAAACCGCACCTAAGCGTGCTGCAATTAAAGTTCCTATTCAACGATGGGGATAAGTGCCCTTCAGTGACCCCTCCCCCGTGGTGGACAAGGCAGATCGAGCAAAGCTCTTCACCGCAAACGTGAACGTGACGCTATCGCTGCAGTATTTTGCAGGAAGAGAGTGGGGTGGAAACAAGATATTGCGGCTCTAGCTCAGTTCCCTTCCCCAAAGCCATTTTTCCGCACCTTGGCTTGTGTTTAACCCTCCAACCCCCGGCCAAAAAGCCCAGGGGTATATTGTGGTCAATTTGTTGGGTCGTCCAGCATAATTTATCCTGTTCAAATGTGGATTGGAAGTTTCGATAGTTGCAAAGACGTGATTGCTGCTCCAGTTGGTTTGATACAGACCTGACGACACGGATTTGGAAAAAATTGAGTCGCAAAAAATTTCAGATTATGATTCATGTTAGAACAGTCCCGTCTAAACGGCAGCGACCTAAGCCTCCTGCTGATGAGAAGTTTAGGATGTGCAGCAGAGTATTCCCTCGTCCGGTGAGGGCGAGAGCGAAGGATTGCCATGTCGTGACGACTATGAAGAAGGCAGCGATAAACTGCCGAGTGATGGGCCCTCAGGCGAGGATTCTGGCGTTTGCGTCAGCGATGGGGAGGAAGCACCAGGGGGGTCTGTTTGGACGCACGATCCGGAGGAGAAGTGGCCCGTGGGGTGGATAGATGACGTCCGCTTTTACGACGAAGGCAGCGCTACTGAAGTCTCAATTTTCTGGGACTGGCGCCCAACCGCGAGAGCCGTCGCTTTCGGCGATGTGTGGAAATCCACAAACAAGAGGTGAATGTTGCAATCCGCTTTAAGATGAGCGTTGTGAAGCACTTTCAGGTATTTGGCAAGACGGATGAATTAGGACGGAGACTCATTCAAGCCAGCGATATCTCTAGCTGTCCTTTCTACGAACGGGAAGCCGCTGCTCGAGTAACTGGCCGCCCTGACTGATTCCAAAGGTTACTGTGGACCAATTCCTGGTTGATGGGTTCAGAGAGGTAAAAACTTGAGTAAAGGCTGTACCTGGAACTGGTTTGCTAAGTTGCTTCCTCGGCTACGACCCGCTCGATGGGGCTTGGTGATAAACCGCCTGGACACTCAAAGTAAACGTCGTGGATAAAAAGGCCACTACTTGGCGGGCACAAACAACCGCAATTATCTCGGTCATTGTATTGCTGTGAGTGTATCCGATGGAGGCAATACGCGCTCAGCTTTCGATGGAAATGCCGATGTCACCATCTGGAAGGTGATTATCCAACAGCAGGATTGGATCGTGTACTATTCTTTCGCGCGACAGCCCTGCGTTTTCAATCACCACAAGCAAGGGCGTGTAGTGTCTGAAGTGAATTTAAGGTACATTTTAAAGCTCTGGACAATAAAAAATTAACAGAATGCCCCCACCATACAAATTCTAAATATTAAATATGCTTTGTTTCGTGTGAGGTGACACGCACCAATTATAAAAGCCAAAACGGGTTGTCGGTGTATTTCGCCAAGCTTAGCTAAAGGCGTTTGCTAGGTTTGCATACGCTTACTCATCGTCGCTCGTGGCCTCGCTCTCCTTTGCCGCATCAGTTCCTCCCTTCATGTGTTCATAACACCGAATCAGGCGATCGCGCTTCCCTCTGGGTAGAATCCTACACTCCCGTAATCCCAAAGCAGTCGCTGTAAGATGTCACCGCTTTTACAATATTATCTGTGCCAAATGCAGAAGCAATTACCAACCTACCCATGTTTCTTGACATTACACAAGGATTTCCTGCAAATAAGACGGAGTCTTCTTGCCCCGACGCGAGACATTTAGTAACATAAGCAATACTTTCGCAACATGAAACGCGATTTTACTTGTAAAAGAGCACCTTAGTAAAGAGGTGCTACAGAACTTATAAAATATACAGATATGGGAAATGTCTCCCTCCTCCTGGCCGGCCGCTTATTTGGTTACTGTTTTAATCAGTGCATCTCCTAGCGACTACACTTTGCTACTCGGCCCACCGTCATCTAACGATGATATAATGTGGTATCCTTACGTATTTTGGCTGTGTGTTACTCCGCTCTTTGTTGCTTTTTTATAGCGGCACGTACGTCTAGTTAGTCCAGTACTGCTCCTAGACGTCACTGTACGCAGCGTTTTATCGCTTATTGCAATGTACAATCAATCTATACAAGCTTTGAGATTAAGAACAGACGTAAGATGAAATCTCGGCTATCTTTTTCTTCTCTAAGAATTTTCGTAGATGTTAGGTGTTGGATGGCAATGTACCTTGTACGAGTATGTTGCAGTTGATAGCTTGTCAGATTGTAACTATTATACGCCCCGCAAACGACTTGCGCCAACTCCATTTCCCGGATATATCCACATTTATAACGAGGATGGTTTTCAATAAACGATTGCATCTGTGTTGTAGCTTTAATGCCTAGCTATTCGTATTCCGCTGAGTCTCCTTTGTTTTAGCTCTAAAGCTTTGCTAATTGTGTTCCATAGAAGAAACTAACTTCCAACAGAGATACTTAAATTAAAAGTATTGCTTTGCTTTCCGTACTCTTACACTTACACAGTTTGCTGTAACCGCTAGGCGTTTTCAAAGAATACGAGGACGCATACACCACAATTGTTGTTGTCTCGTTGGGAGGATGTCGTGAAAATGTTTGTAGTGATACGTAACGGCAGGAAGTAAAGGTTCGATTTTTCGGTTTGTACTACCAATTTGATTTGCATTAACCTGTCCTCTTTTTCAAGCGGATCAAACATTTGAATGACACGTGTAGGCAAACCGATTGAAATACCGCATCAATGATTCCCGTCGAAGTAGATTGCGAACAGTAAGATTGATGGCCCGTTTGTTGTTGCTAACCGTCCACTGAACCGATTCTGGTAGAGCGGTTCACGAGTGTCTTTAATTTTTGTCAGCTAGATTCGAGTCTTACCATAAAAAAAGCACACTTAATTCGTGAAGGGATATATCACTGCATATACGTACCTGTCCTTTGTCCTGTTCCCATGTGCGGGATGTTACCGCGGTAGATAGAGCTCCATCTCGTCTTGCAACTCTCGCAGTTTGTGAAAACTATGCGAACCAACTGGCGATTCGGGTGTCTGATTCTAACACACGTTTTATGGTGGCGATGATTTTTACCAAACGGCCTTGTGTTGTCACACTTACCAGCAGCGAAATCAGGCGCTTCATCTCCTGCTTTTGCCAACCAACGAGACCGTACTCGGATTTAATCACTTTCTTCTGTAGATACTTGGCGACATGGAAATGACAAAGAAGAATGGTCACGCCTTCAATTCCTCCTCCAAAACTGACATCTCTGTGAAATATTTGTCAATGAGAGTACATGTGAGCGAGATGTAACTTGGGCTGTCGTTTTTAGACTGCTGAGAAGCCGCTCGAAGTGTCCTCTTACGCCCCGTTTCCATTAAACAGTGCTATTGCTATAGCACATTCAATAGAGTAAGTTTGCGTAACAGCCAGTACTAACTCGACGGTGGTGATACGCTTGAATATGGCGTCCTTTACCAAGGGAGTCATGGGCCATGGAGTTGAAGAGTTTGTGGTTTGAACTGTTCGTGTCGTTCGTCACATCAATCAACATAACCTCAGGACAGTGCTCAAGCATAGATAGCATACGTGCGGTCTGGATTGAAATGCCCTGGGGTACCTGATCACATGCACGTTAGGTTTAACAAAGTACCATTAAAATTCAAATGCAACGATACCCAACCTTTTGATAAAAAAAAAACTCGAGCAACATGTTCTTTCTTAGAACTGGAATCTTCAAGATACACTTGAATCTTTTCTTCAACTGTTTCGAAAGTGTAGCTTTGCTTTGAAGAGCGACATCATGTTGTGAATGTCCTCCATAGTCGGTTCTGACTTAGGGTTTTTGAGAATGTACTTTAGTATGTGCTTGCGGTTAGTACCCGCACGTCGAAGCGTATCCACATGTTCAACATGGAGCTCTTATACCCCTTCATGGTAGCTCATGTATACATCTTCATTGATAGTGTGGTTGTGCTCTGTAATCTGGCTCGTAGCGTGGACCTCCAAACGTCCAAACCTTTAACGCATGCATAAATCTGAGCACCAAAAGAAACAAATTAGATGTTATCATTATTTCACAAAACGATCGATTTCTCCTTAACCACGAACTTACACGAGCAGGGCAACCAATGCGACGCGGGTGCTGAAAAATGTCTCACACCACGGCTGTTGTTGCTCGCACAACGCTTTTCGGAGTATGTACAAGTGTAAGTTTTTTTGTTGTAGTACAGCATTTCCTCAGGTATTGGCGCTCTAGTGTGTCTTCTTTTGGACCCTCTAATTCCATGCTGCTGTAGTTGATATTTAGCAGTAATAATCAAAATTCATGTTAATTCCCAAGAAATAGCAAGGGGATAATGTCGCCAACCGATATTAACTAGCTTGCATCCCTGAAACACACGATCCATGTAGGATTGTAAATATTGCTAACTCGACCCAACTGTCGAAAACGCGACCCTCCAACTCGGGCACAGTTGTCGAGAGCTGCGGCGGATCTGCTTCTATGGATTCGCGCTCACCAATTCGGAAGCTACTACTGCCGTATCGGACTCCTCCATACCAGCGTAATATTCGGTATGCTGCTGTAAATCCTCCTTGGCTTTTTGTGGACTCAGCACTTGACAGCTCACACTACCTCTGTAGCGTTTAGGCTTGCGAAGCAACTGCGCCACGACTATCTAATTTCCGAACGGATTACAGAGCGCGCTTCTATCGCCTACGTCGCCCTCGTCTTCCCCCCATCTTGTTAGACTTCTGGCCGCAATTGGGTCTGCAAAACTGCACAAAATAGCAGCAAGGCAGAGCTATTCTTAGCGGGTCCAAAAGTGAAGGTTATGAATCGTTAGCCTCGATGGCGAAAAGTATTACCATAAGAAATTAAAGTAGAATTTGACACCGATTTCAGTCTGCCTCTTTTAAACGGGGCAAGGTGCCCCTCTCTTGCAAAAAAAAACCTGGATAGACTAATGTACAACTAAAAACATAAAGAGCCTTGCGACAGGATGTCGTCTGAAGCGTAATAGATTACTTCCGTCAAATGCTTTGCTCCGAAGCTTGAGTGCTATCATCACTGACGACTTATAGCTATCTGCGTCAAATACACTGGACAGGGCTTTGATAGCAAGCATGGGACTAACTCGTCCAGGTACCGCAGGGCCGCAGACGCAACGCAGAAACATTATCAACACGAAGCCATGAAGGTTTTCCACCTGATAAGGGAGTTTGCTATCTTGTAGAGTGCATTCTTTTGGCAAACACCATGTATATCGTAGCATTCAAACTCAATAGAAGCATCTTTTTTCGTTATCAAACAGGTATTCCTGATCTGCAATACTTTGTTTTTATTAAACGCACCAAAACTAACGGTCAAATTTGAATATTTATCGCTCTTAGAGTGCAGGAAAGTGGAACCTTATACTAACAAAGGATGGATCGTCGTCTTCGGCGTTCATCGAAGCGCCGGTAGCCACATATTCAATTCGTCTGCTCCATCTCGCTGCCTCAGCGTTGTTGACTCATATGTTGGAGATATACTCGCAGTGGGAAACGATGTTGGCTCAAATGTTGGATGGTTGCTTGTCGCTTGCTATATATCAAGCTACATATTAGCGGTTGACGCTCAAATACTGGAGGAAATGTCGAATTATAAATCTCATCAATTCAAAATGTTGGAAGCGGTGATGGCTTATCCGGGCTGTTGCCACCCCTTGCGCTGAAAAACCCATATAAATACACACTGGCACCAAAATCACCTATCATGTGACACTGAACGTTAGTAGGACGACGGTCACTTGAACCTTGCAGCGCTCGTGATGGTATTCACCAGCACTTCCGCCGCAGCCTTCACCGTTGCCTTCGCCCTCGCAGTGCCATTTGACCTGCCATCACTGGTGCCTTCCTTTTCATTTATTTCGCCTCCCCCTTCGCTCATCCTTTTGTCGATGTCTTCACCTCCACCGATACCCCATTCTCGAACGCCTCCACCGGTACGTTTTGTTCAGGCAAAAAATCTTTCTGTTAATTAGCACAGCTCGTATCGCGATCAATGGCGGGAGGAGTGCAGGTACTTCGTCGGCTCTCTTCAGCCCTAGCTCGCTTACTTCAAGTCCATCACTTGCGCTTCTCACCTTCACCAACTTGACCACCGGTTCCTACATCACCACAGCTACCACGTTTGATGTTGGTTGTTAATTTTGAAATGGCAAAGGGGGCTGTTCGTGAGTCCCGACAAGAACTCGGTCCTTGTTTTGCCCTTCCTCTGCAATCCCCTTCCGCGCCCCCCCCCCTACACCTATGGTCTCGTCTCTTTTATCTTGGATCTCTAAAAAAGACTTTGAGTCAGTTTGTGTCTAAATCAAATGCTTAGTCTAAGTCAAATCCCATTATGTTGGTAGGTCAAACATGCATATAGCCGCGATGGTTAGGTTTTCAAAAGCTATACTCTGATTATATTGGACACTCAAACATACGAGGGTTGAAAGGTTAAAGAAGTGAATTGCATAGCGGCTGAGACGCCCGCTAATTGGCAGGGCGGGGGAACGTAGGGTAGTCGAGCTATCTCGGCTATCGAATCCCGAACTTGGTTAATGATGATCCCCCATACCTGCTTCGCTGTACTTCATCGTATAATGCTCAGTTATTGCAGGCTAGATGACACGGTGAAGTCGGAGGAAGGAGCTTCTACTTGATTGTTCTAGTTGGGAAGGCAGAACATTCTAAACATCAAGGCCATTCTATCTAATCTTGCTTCATAGTATTTATTGTGGCGAAGCCCATTTGGTAATCTTGCTCACACCCACATTATTTTTTTTCATTACGTTTCATTACGTAAAAAAGATAATGTGGGTGTGAGCAAGATTACCAAAGGCTTTGAGATACGCTAGATATGATTCCTTATAGTACCAGAGCTCATAAGGAATGGCTCCATTGGATAGCGCACTGCTCGTTGTCGCGGTAATGAGGTGAGCGACATAGTGGCAGCACTCTCCCCGGAGTTGTCGAGTTACGTGTTATTAGCTGTCTACTAGGTTATACCCTAGCGGCACGCCAAAAATTCGCGGCTTGTTCTGCTCTTTAGCGTGGTGGCTTTTGTTTGTCTGAGAAGCAAGTCGGGCATGAGGTCATGCCCGACTTGCTTCTCAGACACTGAAACTGGATCAGTGGCTATTGATACTATTTTGTTGCGGACGACTTGCGCCCATTATTGCGATAGTGACAAAAGTCTGTGCGCATATATAAACCACGATACAACCCGGTTTCGCATGGTGTGGGGTGACGAATCTGTACACACTGTGCAGTTTGACGTGTTGCTGACGGTAACGTTGTGTCTCTTCACGTGCTTCATATTTTCTAGGATGCGCTGCCCTTGAAGCTCCGCCACCTGGTGATGCAGCATAGCCCAGGGGGGTCCTTTTCGCATTAGGCACACCAGGCGCCCTTTGAGCACTCAATGTCTTGGATCGGTATGGTATAATTAAAAAAAATGTTTCACGAAAGGGTTACGAGCAACCAGTAGCATCAATAGATAGAGGATAACCTCGATATTGTTTGAGGTATAGGTCGTCCTAAACAGGAAAAAAATGTCAGAATTGAAGATGTTCGGGAGCTTAACTTTACCGGTATCATTGAAGTTGATCTTTGACTTGCTTTCACTAAGGCTAGTCTGATTCCACTCGCGACATGCGCAGTGCCGCAAAAAACCACGTGTGACACTCATCCGAGGATATGCGGTTTCATGTGGCGAGTATTTTATTACGGTACCGGTTCATGTACAGGCTGTACAGTACAGCCGACACTCGACCCAGCTTTGTTTCCAACTCCGACAGCCACTGCTAAAAGAGCATTTTAGTGGTAATTATGAAAGTTTAGGAGCCCAAAACTATATTCTTGGGCGATTGTGGGTGGTGATAAAGTTATACCTACCAAAAATAATTGAAACGCTTGTAAAGAGAGAGCCAAAATTGCTCACTTTCGTCTCTATAAATTTATTGGGAGGAACGGCAGATGAAACTGTATCCGATAACGCACCTACAAAAACTTTATCGGGGTAAACTTCGCATGAAAAGTAATGGACCGCGCCCATCTTGACTTTTTAAAATCATGTAGTATCAAAGGTCAAATAAACCTTTTTTGCGCTGATTCAGTTAGCAGTATTCCAAGGTATTATTTTACACGCTGGCCAATAACTGACCCAAATGGGATCAGAGTGGGACTGTGAGTCCCGCAAAAAAGACACGGACTCACACTTGATCTTTGTATGGGGCTTCTTCGGGTTTTCTTCAGCAGCGCCTCATTTATTTCGTCACGACACACACACCACGTCTGCATGCGCCAGCGCGAGTCAAGCATCGAAAGCCTCCTAGAGCCACCACGAGCACACAACACCGACCAGCATCTCTCCGCAACCCATTCGAGTATCGCAGTCGCCGATCGCAGTCTCCTTCCACCATAGAAGAATATCCCATTTCATTCCATTCGCAAACGTAACACCATGCGCCTTATTCGCGAAGCTCGACGTCTCGAATGCGAAAACCAGCGGCATGAGTCACGTCGCTCGAACCTCAAGAGATGGCTAGATTTGAGCCACGACGACGAAGATGAGTGTCCTGAGGTCCAGAAACAGCAGAGCGAGGCGAGCCGTGCGCCCTTCAGCCTCTCCGTAACTCGTCGCGCTACTCCCGTCTCCCCGTTAGCCCCCAGTTTAAAAAAGTCTCAATCACCACTTGCTGTAAAGTGGAGCTCGTACATCGAAGCCATCGGTCTTAAGGACAACAGCGGTAAGGCCCGCCGCGTTCGATTCGTGGAAAAGGACGCCGAGGAGTTCGAACGACCCATGTGCACTAAGGAGGAGAAGGCCAAGTACCACTACTCGGCACAGGAACTCAGCGAGTTGGAGACCTTCGCCAAGCAGCTCGTACACCGCGAGTCGAGCTTCGCCGGCCAGCCTGAGGACACCATTCTGGAGCAGGGTTTCCTGAGCTTGCCTGTGAACGCGCCATTTTTCCAGAACAGACGGTACTATTGCCTCTTGCGAGGTCACCAACTACAAATGTTCAGCTCAGCAGCGCACGCTGCAAAGAATACAGGCTTAAAGACGCAGCTAACTGTACTTCGAGTACAGGACTGCCAGGCGCTGTCCATGCAGAAGAAGTTCGCGTTGTTTGGAGCCTCGTTGCCCTCGCAGATCGGACTCATGTTTTACGTCATTAAAGCCAATGGCGAGCGTGTCATTTTCACAGCAGATACCAGAAGCGCCAAACGCAATTGGGTGCACTCGCTCACCAGACTGACGTACGTGGGGATGGGAGAATGCCACACTAATACGCCTCCACTTCGGTCACGCGCGAGCTCGGCCCCGACGGCGCCTACGTGTATGTTGCCTCCTGTACCTGAAGCTGAGCCGGAGGAGGAAATGCATGGCGAGATCGCCACCTGTGAATCCTTTGAACTGGACAGAAGAAATAGCTACACTGCAGTCTGCCGATAACGCTGCAGTGCTGTCAACCTCCCACCAGGTGTCATTAGTAAAAAAACATATAAATTGTGTGGGGCAAACAAGTAAAAATGAATAAGTAAGTAGTACTTCATCTAAGTCGAGTCACTGGTAGCTCGATATCATGTTTAGCATGTTATTTCACCATTTTCTTTAAGACGACAATCAGCTCGTTGAACGACTGCCTGTCCAGAAAAGAATATCAATTTTAACATCCCGTGCTGCAAAGAGCACGACGCATCCTCCACCTGAGCAACCCCAAGCGCCTCAAGTCATACATAAGGAGGTCGACGTCATGCACAGGCGGCGCCAAAGCACCAAGAATGCACAGACGAACCGCTTTAGCCTGCTGCTGCTCGAGGACGGCGAGTTCTTCCTTGACGTACGTAATTTCTTTAAAATTATACCAAAACATTTGAATATTAGATTTGAGATGCGAAAGCTGAACTGTACCACAGGATCACAGTGCGTGTCGATATCTGGATTCCGACGCCTTCACGCACCGCAAAGTATCTGGTAGAATCAAAGTCTGCACTCGTGGATTATTTTTCGTGCCTCATGATCTCCTGTTGCCAATCTTGCGCTTCCCGTTCCGCTGTATGGTATCGGAGCCTGTCACCGAGTGCTTCCTGCAATCTTCATCAATTCCAGAAGTGCCTGGTACCGAGACTGAAGATACTTCACTAGTATATTTGATATTCCAGACGAAACAAGTGATTGAAATGCGAGAACGAGGCATCGACCACCCATACGTATACAAGGATACAACAGAAGGAGTGGAAACCGCTAATACCAGCGACATCCGCAGTAACAGCAGCAGCAGTTTGAACGGCGATATGCCAGCCAAGTACATTTTCACATTGCAACATGTGACGTACGAGGCATTTCTAGCAAGTATCCACGTCATCTTCGAAGTGTCGAATTTACCACATCGACTGATAACCAAGACAGAAGAAGAAACCTTGCTAGCTCCAGTTCTGGCACCCAGGATGACGGACAAGTTCGATCCGAGTTTGTTAATTGACTTTCGAGAAAGATTACTGATGGATACGGGGTGTGTTGCAAGCCGCATCGAGCCGCTGCTCAAGTTTCCCGGTTGTCTTATGCTCACAACGCTGCGACTTTATTTCCAGCCTTCATCGCTTAACAACGTATTCGACCCTGTACTCAACTGGGAGTATACCAGCATTGATCAGGTATACAAGCGTCGCTATCTGCTACAACAGATCGGTCTGGAAATTTACTTAAGAAACGGCGACAGCTTCTTCTTCTCGTTTAGATCTGGACAAGAACGTGACGACTTTTACGCTCTCATGGTGGGCCAGCCAGAGCTGCAGCGCTGTCGGCGTAAAGATCTGCAGTTCATGATGCGCAAGTGGCAGCGGCGTGAACTATCAAATTTTGAATATATGAAATTCCTCAACAATGCGTCAGGTCGGACGCGCAATGACCTGACGCAATACCCCGTTTTCCCGTGGATTTTACGGGACTACACCAGTTCGGAACTTAATCTGGACGATCCGGAAGTGTACCGAGATCTCTCGAAACCTATTGGAGCGCTGAATGAAGAACGTCTCGAGTATTTCAAGACAAGATATGAAGTGATGCCTCGTGGCGAGGAGGCGGAAGGAATGCCGCCGCCGTTTTTGTATGGTACGCACTACTCGACTCCCGGTTACGTGCTGTATTTCCTGGTTCGGAAAGTTCCGGAGTGCATGTTGTGTCTGCAAAGTGGGAAGTTTGATGCTCCGGATCGGCTGTTCCGTAGTATCAAGGTGACTTGGGACGGCTGCGTGTCGAATCATACGGATGTGAAGGAACTCATTCCCGAGTTCTATGACCTTACGCTTCCAGCGGATGAGTGGTTGATGAATCATAAGCATCTTGACTTGGGCACTACGCAGAATTTCGATCGTGTTGATGACGTGGAGCTCCCGCCTTGGGCTCATGGAAATGCGATTGAGTTCGTTCGGATGAACCGCGCTGCGCTTGAAAGCGACTACGTATCAGAGAATTTACACCATTGGATTGACTTGATCTTCGGCTACAAGCAGCAAGGCGAGGAAGCCGTGGAAGCTAATAACTGTACGTGCTTGTTCATTTATCCTTTCAACCTGATACTTACCAGTGTGTTTAATTGCAGTATTTTATTATTTATCTTACGAGGGATCTGTCGACTTAGAAGCTATTGATGATCCGGTAGAGAAAGCTTCACTAGAATCGCAGATTCAGGAATTTGGCCAGACACCAAAGCTGCTGTTCTCTACGCCCCATCCGTCACGCAATGAGGGCGAAGGGAAGATTGAAGTGGCTACTCCGGACTTACTCCTGTCACCACGTGTTGTGGTTCGTCATGTCCGCCGTGTCTCGATTCCTCTCAATAGTGCAACTGATTTCCGTCCTCATCAACGGAAAGAGTTCACGTTCAGTGCATTCGAGGACTACACCGAGTCCGAAGATGAGACTGAGGATGATACACTGAGTCCACACCGAACAGCTCGACATGGGTACAGTCTGGTTTGTAGCCAGAATTCTTGGTATCGCCTTCCGAAGGCTATTGAAGGACTGTCAACCCATTTGTGGGGAAGTATAAGTTCTGGGAAACCACCCAAGAATTGGCGATGGACATCACGACTAAGGACCAAGTACAGCTTGTTAAGTTCGTGGAGTTGGAAGCAGATGTCCAAGTGTCAGCTGCACAAAGGCGAGGTGACCAGCACGATTCTCTCGAGAGATAACGCGTTTCTATTGACGACAAGTAAGGACAAAACGCTCAAGCTTTCATCGACTCAAGACTTGGCTCAATATCGCGATGTGTCTGGCAATTTCGCCTTGTCATGCTGCGATATCTCGCCAGACGAGAGCGTTGTGTTGGTTGGATCATGGGACAACAGCCTGTACATGTACTCGGCTACCACTGGATTGGTGTTGGATAAAGTATTCGCACATTCGGACGGGATCTCAGCTATCCGAGTGTTACAGGACCGGTTCGTCACGAGTTCGTGGGATTCAAGCATTAAACTCTGGCGATACACGTCTCGATTCATTGTGGCGACACCTATCCGAACCTTCCTCGAGTGCGAAGAGTCCGTCTTGTCCTTGGACGTCAGTCGCGACGGTCGCTTTGGCGCTGCAGGAACGCGAAATGGATCGGTATATCTCTTCAACTTGAGTAAAGCAGTCCTTCACAACCGTATCCAAGTCAGCTCTTTGAACGGAGGCGGCGTCTCGTCCATTGCGTTCGCCCAAGACAACAACTCGTTCGTCTGTGCGACTGTGCAGAGCGAGCTTCTCCAATTTAATATCCGCGGTGAAAAAATCTGGAGTATGGATATCCGTACAGCAGGCCAAGTGAGGGGCTTCGATAGTGACGGCAAGTACGCGGTGGGAGGCACCACAGCCGGCAAGATTCTCTTCTGGAAGCTGCAAGAACAAGCAGGTACTGAACTCGTGTACGAAATCCCTCAAGCTCATGACGCGGGTATCAGCTCTCTTGCTGTCGGTACTTCCGGGTCGATCCTTGTATCTGGCGCGGTTGACGGCTCTGTTCACGTCTGGAAGCTTCAAAAGAAGACACCTCTGCCTCGTACTGGAAGTTCGGAAGCTTTATCCAGACTTCCAAAGGTGAACTATGGCTCCATCCAGACAACCAGCACTTCAACGTGGACCAAGACAAAGACACAACGCCGCTCGAAAATTTACGTTCCTAACGCAACAGCACAAGTTGCTGAAGCCGAGGGTTGTATAGAGTTCTAACCTTACATGTTAATAGAGAAACGTCCTCCAAATACGTCCACAACGCGTCCACCTCGTCATTTTATGTCCAACCAATCAAAGCGATTAAAGTGTTTTATTTTTACCCAATAAGATTCCGTATCCTCTAATCCATTCACCCCATAATCCAAGATGGAGGAGTCTCTATACGACGAGTTCGGTAACTACATCGGCCCGGAGCTTCACAGCAGCGAGGACGAGTCCTCATCGGGCTCGGAGAGCGAAGCAGCCAGTGACCACGAGAGTGAGCCGGAGGTGGACGACGCTGGACGTCAAGTGGACGCTCTGGCGCTTCACAATGACGAGGACAACGCCATCGTCCTCCACGAGGATAAACAATATTATCCCTACGCTAGCGACGTCTATGGCGACGCCGAGACGCTCGTAATGGAGGAGGATGCTCAGCCCATCGAAAAGCCCATCATCGAGCCCGTTAAGACGAAAAGTTTCTCTGTTTTGGAGCAGAAAACACCTCAAACGACCTATTCGAGCCAATTTTTGACCAGTTTAATGGACCATCCGCAGCTCATCCGCCACGTAGCGGTCATCGGAGATCTTCACCATGGCAAGACGCTGTTCACAGACCTGCTAGTGCAACAGACTCACGTGGACAAGTGGGATCCTGCAGTGGAGAAAAGATACACAGACACCAGGAAAGACGAGCAGGAGCGCAAAGTGTCCATCAAGAGCACGCCCGTGTCGCTCGTGCTGCCCACGTCCAGAGGGAAGCATTACTTGCTCAATGTATTGGACTGTCCTGGCCACGTCAACTTCTCGGACGAGACCACAGCGGCGCTCCAAGTGGCGGACGGCGCGGTGGTCGTGGTGGACGCTATTGAGGGCGTCATGATGAACGTAAAGTGGAGTGTTTTTTATTGTTTCTTATTTATATGAATCTGATTTTTAGTTGCTTTTTATTATAGACCGAGAGACTGGTGAAAGCGGCATTGAGAGCCAATGTAGCCATCGTATTGGTGCTCAATAAAGTGGACAGACTCATTATTGAGCTCAAACTGCCACCTGCGGACGCGTACTTCAAGCTGCTGCACACCATTGAGGAGATCAACGCGGTTATTGAAGCAAATACGCCAGCGAACCAGGAGAAACAACGCGTGTCGCCTGAACTGGGCAACGTGTGCTTTGCCTCGGGGCAGCATGGATGGAGCTTTACGCTCGAGTCGTTCGCTCAGATCTACGCAGACACGTACCCAGGAGTTCCATCGTCTGAGCTGGCCAAGAGATTCTGGGGCGATAAATACTTTAACCCACAGACGCGCTCGTTCACAAAGAAATCGGTGAGTTCTAGCTGCTTTTTAATTGTTTTTTATTATGTTTTGAACTGTTTTTTTTATACTTTTTTGTAGCCATATCCGGGTGCATTGCGGTCGTTCATCCAGTTCGTGTTGGAACCGCTGTATAAAATGTACGTAAAGGTACTGAATGGAGACCCCAAGGAGCTGTCAACATCGCTGCGTGCCATGGGGTTACGTTTGAGAAAGGAGGAACTGAACTTGAACCCTCGTCCGCTGCTTAAACTTGTGCTGGGCAAGTTCTTCGGCAATGTGACGACGGGATTTATGGACATGGTGGTGACTCACGTTCCGTCACCACTTGAGACAGCGAAGACCAAACTGGAGAGCGTTTACACTGGCAACCACAGCTCCGAGCTGAGTATTGTACGAGGAATTCAGTCGTGCGACTCCAACGCGCCGTTGATGGTGAACATTGTCAAGCTGTACTCGTCTCCTGACGGCACGACGTTCAGCGCCTTCGGTCGTGTTTATTCCGGTGAAGTCCGCGAGTCCAAGGACGTTAAGGTCTTGGGGGAAGCCTACAGCGCTGAAGACGACGAAGACATGTGCACGCGCACTATCGAAGGCGTGTGTATTGCTCAGGGCCGCTACAAGATCCAAGTGAACCGTATCCCGGCAGGCAACTGGGTCTTGCTTGAAGGAGTGGACGCCTCAATCACCAAGAGCGCCACCATCACCGACGCAGACGAAGATGTGCTACAAGACGAGGAAATCGGGATATTCCGTCCTATCCACATATCGTTCGCCACTACTGCAGTGATGAAGCTCGCGGTGGAGCCCTTGAACCCGGCCGAGCTCCCGAAAATGCTCGAAGGTCTACGGAAAATCAGCAAGAGCTACCCTCTCGTTCGAACGAAAGTGGAGGAGAGCGGAGAGCATGTCATTCTGTGCACTGGCGAGCTGGCAGCGGACTGTATCTTACACGACTTGAGACGGATGTATTCTGAGATTGAGATCAAGGTGGCGGACCCCGTCGTGGCCTTCTGCGAGACTGTGGCCGAGACGTCTTCTGTGCAGTGCTTTGCCGCGACACCCAACCAGAAGAACAAGATCACGATGATCTCGGAGCCGTTGGACGCCGGGCTAGCGCAGGACATCGAGTCGGGGGCTATCAACCTCGACCTGAACAAGAAACACGTCGCCAGCTTCTTCCAGACAAACTACAAGTGGGACGCGCTCGCTGCTCGCTCCGTGTGGGCGTTCGGACCGGAAAGCAATGGCCCGAACGTTCTGCTGGACGATACGCTGGCCACTGAAGTGAACAAGTCGTCGCTGAATAACATCAAGGACAGTATCGTACAGGGATTCCAGTGGAGCTGTCGCGAAGGTCCGTTGTGTGACGAACCGATCCGTAATACCAAGTTCAAGATCCTGGACGCTACGATCGCGTCCGAGCCGATTCATCGCGGTGGTGGCCAAGTGATCCCGACCTCGCGTCGTGTGGCTTACTCGGCCTTCCTGACGGCCACGCCGAGGATGCTGGAGCCCATGTATGCGCTGGAAATCCAGTGTCCTGCTGACACAGTATCGTCGCTTTACCAGGTGCTGAGTCGCAGACGTGGACATATCACTCACGACGCCCCCAAGGCTGGGTCTCCGCTATATACCGTGCGAGGCTTCGTGCCGGTGATCGAGTCGTTCGGACTCGAGACGGATCTGCGTGTGTTCACGCAGGGCCAAGCGTTCCTCACTCAAGTGTTCGACCATTGGGCGGTGGTGCCTGGTGACCCACTGGACACGAACGTGGTGCTTCGACCATTGGAACCGGCGCCCGTGAACGATTTGGCTCGAGAGTTTATGGTCAAGACGCGACGTCGCAAGGGACTCAGCGAGGACGTGAACGTCAGCAAATACTTTGATGAACCAATGCTGCGTGAACTGGCGAGAAACGAAGTGGAGCTGCAGAACCTCGTCTAGAAACCACGATAAATTCACGGTTGGTACCGGATACCTAGTCGTAAATACACAAACCATTTTCCACTTTACCCTCCTGCACACTCCGAGCCTTTTCTTTTCTCAAGTCCCGTCGCAAAATGTTCTCAAAAGTTCTTCGGTGTCAATTCCGGTGAGAAGCATGGCGGTGCGTCGTATTAACGATATGATCCGTCTGGACTGGAGCCAAGTCGAGGATGCCCTGAATCCTCCAGACGGCAGCGAGGGAGTCCCGTTCGAGCTGTGCAATGCCACCCGAGACGACTGGACACGCTACGTCCAGTTCGAGAGCCAAGCGCTGCGGTCGCGTCTAATGATGTGGTTCGACAACAGGATCCTCATTGTCGAGTTGCCGGGGACTCTGCACGAAGTCGTTGTTGGAGGCATCGAACGTGCGGTGCGTAATGCGACCGGAACTGATGAGAACGACCTGAAGCCTAGAAAAGCGAGTTTTATTGGAGATCATAGCGACACCTTGCCGGCAGGCATTGCCTCCCTAATAGCGTATCTCGAACCAGATGCCAGCTTCGGTCCATGCGATGACCTCGACGGAGCAGTGCTCCCAATGGGCTTTGCCTGGGACGAGTTTCACACACTAAAAGTGGAAATTGGAATTTCTCAATCCTGGCAGACACGCGGTGGCTTAAACTACAAGGCCGATGCGTGGAGACAATGTCCGGTCGTGCGATATGTTCTCGGCATTCACGTTAACCAGGGGCTCGACGTCTGCGAGTATCGTGGACAATGGGCAGTTTGAAACCCCTCGCATGCAGCAGACGACTATTGTGAACAACACTGTCCTGAAGTTTAACGCTTGGCGCTTGTTGGGGCTCCCGCCAAGTGCTGATCTCCCTGGTGGTTTCAACGATCCCGTTCAGTTCAACCTCTTCGACGTCGTGGGGCCGATTCTGGCAGCCACACGACGGAACCACGAGATACGGCGGGCGAGGAACCGAGCCATCGCGCAAGCAAGGGCGCATGCTGCTCTCGATGCTATTCCTGGTGCGCCTGCTGCTTCTCCTCCAAGACAACCCACACGCCGCCCGGCGAACGGATCACCTCCACTCCGTCGCCAGCGTCGCCAGTGACCACGCGTTGGTGGAGTACGGTGGACGTCAAAAACGTTCACAGCTGAAGCACGGAGCTATCGCTTTCTTCTTCTTTGTTGTTGCAGCTTTTAAACCATATCAACACTCACCAAAACATATATGTAACCTCCTCCAGCATAGTATCTACCATGTTTTTGAAGGAGCTTATCGATCCATAATAGTTATGTAGTGGTAGCCATCTGCATACAAAGTGGACATTTGAATCCATTATTGTCCAATACTGGTATTATACTGTCATTATTTGAAACACTGACTTTGGACAAGATGCAGTACGATGATGAAGCGCTTGGAGTCTTTTACATATTTGACAATTCTCTGTGCGTGTTAGGCTCAATACTACGGCTAGGGAAGCGTTTGTGGCCTCTACGGGGTCGACAAGCCGATTTCCATCGCTTTTTAACCTCCTGGGCCCGGCGTGCAGTACAAAACGTGGTCGACAATGCCTCAAAATGGTACAAACCTACAAAACGAATTAGCGGATACTAGACTCATTCAATTATCCTCTGCTAGTGGCTGGAAAAGCCATGTGTGGACTCGGTGGCGCTGAGCAATCGACACGATACAGTGGGCGCGGTGGTCTCAGCAGTGGCAAATGGGAACGCATTACTCTGGAAACTCTCGAGTCTCTTCCAGCATTTCCAACGATATGAGCGTGAGCTGTCAGTCTTCACGTCGTCAATGGATAAGTCTGCAGATGCAAAGCTCTCTTTGGCGGTATGAAAACTTAAGTACCGTGGACTTGTAAGTCGTTTGCACTAACGTTAACCCGAACACTGATATGATACAGGATTTTAGTGGTCTTCTGAAGTGGCTTACAGAGCTACAGGAGCTTGCGAGAGACTGTGTCGAAAATGAGTTTCCGGTCGCGCTCTACAGTTTATATTCGACGCGCCTTCACCCAATCCAGTTGCTCTGTACTCGAGATCTCGAGCCTTTCCGTACTTCGATTCAAGACGTGATTTCAGGTATGGAAGGCGATTCCGACAACACTATGGCAGTAGACAGCGAGAATGAGATGAGGGCGTCAACGTCACACCTTCAAGAACTACGACATCGAATCACCCAATGCGAAATGGAAGTCACAGCAGCCGTCAAACAGGTGCGAAGTTTCGTAGGTAACTACTTCCAATTGTCTCTTAACGTATCCGAAATATCTGTAGGCAGCGACGTTGCTATCCATCGTGGAGGACAGGATCAAAGTTATCTACTCTGACGATGAGCACGGTACTGTTGCCAGAATGGGGATCGTTCTCCGAGTCTCTCGTCAAGACAGTCATCGTATTCAACAACAAAGTGGAAAGGCTCTCAGTGTTATCCGAGCATCAAGAGCGTCCGGAGTGTGGTTTTCCACACCAATGATCGACACTCTAGCAGCCAAATGGAAATCTTTGAAGCGGAACTACGAAGATGCCGAGGCGGATCTGGTCGATTCCTTGACGTCGGAGTTTCGATCACTTTTCCAAGGTTTTCTGGACGAACTGATGCTTCGTGTTGCAGAGTTGGACGTTCTTGTAAGCTTCGCGCTGGTCTCGCACAAACACAAATTCGTCCGTGCATCCATAACAGAATGCGGTTCGATTCTTTCGATTCGTGGGTTATTTGATCTATTCGCGCAGAATTTGTCGAGCGATTCGGAAGAATCCAACAGTGACGTTACTATCAAGTTATCTGAAGATAAGACATTTTTGCTTTTGGAAGGCGAGCAAAAGACCGGCGGTATCAAGCTTCTACAGCATCTGGGGATTACCGCTATGCTGAATCAGCTTGGCTGCTTTGTTCCGTGCAAAACGGCTGTGCTTCCAGTGTTTGATGCGATGTTTCTGCGCACTGGAGCGTACGATCAGCAGCTGTACGGGTACTCGACTTTCATGACCGAAATGCGAGAAATGAGTCACATTTTCTCTACAATGACGTCCAAGTCGCTGGTGTTGATAGAAGATCTGTGCCGAGGCACTTCAACAGGTAAGTGGATGTTTTTTTTATCGATTACTGAGGTACTGTAGTACCAATTTTGATGATCTTGTTATGCTATGTGTTCAAATTGTAGCTGAAGGACTGGCACTCGCTCTATCAATGTGTCTCCATCTCATGGAGTCCAAGACACTTACGTGCTTTTCATCTCAATGGCGTGAACTGACCGCCCAATTGTCAAAGCAGTTGGCCTGTATCGCTCCAAAGTGGAGCCACCACAACAGAAAAATTGATTCAAGAAGCATGAGCAATGCACCTCAAGCTGATTTTGAAACGCTGATGAGAGGCTGCGACCTTCCACCAGATCTCATAGCTCTCATAAGTGAAGAGATAAAACACTAAAAGATGCCCCTTATGATTCAGCGGTGTTTTATCTTGCTACTTGAAGTTGGTATCTGTGAGCGCTACTGCGATGAGTTCTTGCCTGTCCAAACCGACTACCCTCTATCGCTATAATACCGAATCGGTAACCGTGCACGTGCTCAACCGACGGCTGTCACGGTATAGAGCTAGAGGGGGGACTCGCCATTCTCGCGGACTGCATCCAGAAGGTCTGCTCGCTGCAGACTCAACAGGCTACATCCTAGTAGGATCCTGAGGATGATCCTACAAACCTGATAATAGGGCAGTTATTAATAAGAGCACTTTGCACCTTGCACTCTGTAGCCACTTTGTACCCAAATCGAAGTATAAAAAGGGTTGCGAACTTAGTGGGTGGCTTTGCATTGCTAAGTCAGGAAAATACTCCGCAACAATGTATCGGTCCGTGCTGCGGAAACTTTGCCTATGCTGCCGCATTGAAAGGCAACTTTGCAGTCACAAAAGCAATCTTGCAGGAAGCGCACAAACGCTGCTAGCCATCTCCAGTCAAAGCCTTCGCGGTACCTACCGCCCTGAAGCCATGGTAGCGAAGGGGAAGCAGCGCATGACCAGAAAGAAACAGTTGTCAGCAGAAGGAACGCTTCCGAGGAAGCAGAAAGCAACAGCAGCACAACACGAGCCGGGGAAGGAACTTCTTACCAGATATGAAGGCTCGATGGTGGAACTACTTGCAAACATCTGGTCTTCCAGTGAGGACGGCGGCTCCCCGGCAGCGGCGCACGCACCGCTATCGGTGAGCTGTCCATTGTCAAGATTTCATGCTACGGTAACTAATCACTCATATCTCTTCTCGCGTAGGAACAAAGGAACGCTGATCCGCGCTCAGGCGTAAGCGGAGGGGGTGCTGCTGGCTCTGGATCTGGAACACCAGTGGAGCAACGCAACCGCTTGCCAGAGACAATAACGCCCCAGCATCTGAATCACGGCGAGGACATCGATGAAGTACATCGGCTGCAACCACACGAACACCAACAAGAAAAGAAAGAAGAGAACTCACCACTCAATATCCAGCAGGAGGTAAATCGAGAAAGACCTGTAAAGTCAATCAAGAATTGGTTAACCAATTACGAGGCACAAGAGGCGGTGCTAGAAAGCTTCTACTCCAATGAAGTACACACAGCCCATTATGGCACACACGGTAAACGCCTTGAGCGCACCGTGGATTACCTTAGAAACGTCTGGTCCTTCACAGTAAATCCTCGGACGATGAAAACGTGGGTAGAAGACATGCTGGACAGTCATGTGCTTCGCGAGAGCGCGCTGGATGTCGAAACAGGTCGAGAGTATGATCGGACATTAGTTGAGGTATGCTGGCAATAGTTACACTGACATAGAAGCCTTCTGACGATAAGTTTATTTCGAACAGGAACGCATTCGCGAAAAACTCGACTTAATGGTTGAGGAGAGGCGGGACTTTCAGGCATCGAGCAATCTGTCGCTTGAAAAGAGAAAGCGGGAAGAAGCACTTCGAAAGGCAGGCCTACGTCATCGTGAAAATGTTGCACGTAGCATCATCGGTGAGCGTGTAACTGAAATTGGAGGGAGGCCTCAGCGATCAAGCAACGAAGGCACGGTCGAAGGTAAGTCCGATATTCTAGTTCCGGTATTTATGCTAATGAAAGGCCTATACAACTCTGATTTGTAGATGAACCAGCAGCAAATGACGACACAGAACTTCATCAAAATGTACAGGGAAAGCGCCAACGCAGAAATCAAAGGCACCAACAGGCTGTTTAGCAAATGCTTAACGAAGAGATGACAAATTCATCAGAGCTGGAGTCCCGACGCCTTGAACTTGATGCGCACCGGCTTGCTAAGGAATTCGAGATACAAGAAAAGCGACTGGAGCTACAGCGGTTGGATCTAGAGCTCAGTCGAGAACAACGACAACAGTCGCTTCAACTGGAGCAGCAACAAATGGCGATGAAGCAGAAAAACTTTCAGAATGAAATGCGTACACGAGCAGCTGAAAATGATCGACGTCGTGAGGAGTTTGAAAGAAAGCATGACCTCGAACGCAAGATGTTGGAGGTAATGTTACGCAACAATAAAAACTAAGCTAGCTTAAGTGATTCTTCCTATTTACCAATCTTTTAAGCTTAAAATTAATCGACTTGAACGCTGACACCTTGGAGGTATTCTTCTAGTGATGATGGACGACATCTGAAGTAGTCTGAAATCTGGTTTCTCCCCCAATGGCACGTCAGACAGTTAGTAAAGAACACAGCTAGGTGCCAAATCGCCTCAAATGGCATAGACTCGATACGAAGCTGTCTATCCCAGCCAACTAATGCAAAGTTCTGTGTGACTTGAGCGTATCTCCACTCATCGTTCACTCGGACCTTTGCCATCCTCTTGTTAAAAGCCGAAGCCCACACTGGTCAGTTTTGACCACGAAACATTGTCACCATAACGTTGGAGTTTCGATACGCAAACACGACATTTTGTCGTTGTATGATATTGCGATTTCCACGAAGAATTGGCAATAGATTCGACGCTTGCAAAATGTGACCGTCTCCACGACGACCATCAGCGCATCTTAAACAGTGAACAATCAGCCCTAAAGCCTTAAGTTAAACAAAATGCATTTTTAGCTCCACAAAACATGGTGTTTACCGTCAGGTGCTTCGAATGTTTGGTATTTGAAGCAGTGTAATTTCTTGTGACCGCTGAATTGAGCCATCTGGCCATGGGTAGGTCGGCAGTTTGCAGCTTTTTTACGTCAATTACACTCCACACACGTAGCTGTTGAGGAACACCACACTGCCAAAACGCCTTTACGTAACGATCTAATCGTTCAGGGGTTGTAGTTCTGGAGAAGAGAATCTGAGACTTCGCTGCTGCAACGACGAGATGCATCATATAGGTAGTCATTCGGCTGAGCGCTGATGGAAATCGATCATAGCGAAGCCTCAGGCCAAGTAGTGATCTAGGAAAGCTCAGTCGATCCAGTAGAAGGCATATTCCTGTATACGTTAGCGGTTGATATTGTTAAAAAAACCGAATAGCGTAACACACACACCTTCGACTGCGGAAAATCTCCATGCTTTGGTACGAAGAGAACTGCAGGAATGCGCAGCAGCACAACTAGACGTTTAATCCCGTCATGGTCAAATCGAAAGCGATTTCTACAGTCTGCGTCGGACATCTTGCTTAGATCGAACGGGATCATGGGTACGAGCAGTGCTGACAAGGACTGTATAACCGTTTAAAGTAAAAAACGCGTTAAAACGCCTCCTTGAGTGTATATACGATGAACAAACGTCATTATGGAAAATTTGAACGTCTATTCGCGAAGCACAGTGTACCAAAACTGATTTCAGGAGTGTACTCAGCCATACCGCAGCAACCCCAATAGTAGCACTCGAGCACTTAGACTTCAGGGACCCGCTGAGGATCCTCAGGCTAAGGCTCAACACTCGGCGAGTGACTCGCCACGATGGAACTGGCTACAGTGTCACTAGACTAGTGTCACGTCCACTATTTGCTTCTGCTCGACGTGGAGAACACTGTATCTTAGGTCAACGCCCTCACTTCACAATTTGACTTCAACGACGAGAACCTCCCTTCTTCAGCACTCAGTCATGGGTCGGCCACCAAGCGCTGCTCGTAAGCATTTCGTGAAGGTAGGCGCTCGAAGGGCAAACTCTATTCACTATTGGACCCGCTGCAAGCGCTGTCTGCGTGCTTATCAAGCGCGAGCGCAGGCACGTCAGCTTCAAAGCCCGTCTAGTCGTGAGCCTGAGTCACCTTTGCCTGAAGCGATTGTCGGGCGGAAGGAAAATTTCACGAGGCACCTTCTGAGGGAACACAATATTGTTGAGGAAGAAGATCAACCCGTTCGCATTTTGCGAGGAGTTCCACCACCTCAGTCACCGCCACCAACGCTTCCCCGACACGACCAAGTCCGCATTTCCCGTCCTGAAGCACGTCGCCTACAAGAACGCCCTCCCCTACCGCCACCCGCAAATACATGCCAGTAAAACTGTCCGCCAACACCAGCTAACCTGACGCCTCATCACGAGCAGCGCCGAGAATATCGGAACGAAGACAATGTTGACCCCGATCGCTATACGTCTCTACCCACGAATAGTTCGTCTGCTGATGTGTATCGGCGAGCGTATACTCCTGCCCAGCAGCGGCAATTTGAGAGGTTTTTGCTGGGGTTTCAGGTATCGTTGGCTTTACCCGACTCATACGTCGAGCATCCTGCAACGCTACGCTTTTTTTACTTTCTGAATCCTCTATGTGTGGGGTCAATTCCTCGTCACTGAACAATGGGTGGTCGTATCCTGGACGAGTATGCCAACGAATATGCCGACGATAGCGATGGAGAGCTGTGCGCTACTCAGAAGAAAACTGGGGGGCAAGTAAATATTTTGAGTGATGTGTGGCAAAATATAGCCAAAATGCGCTTACTTGGGATTCATCTCGTTTTGTTCGGAAAATTAGTCATCAAGGGGCTAAAGCCTGTCGGCCCTGAGCACGACGGGGTCGCTGTCGCGCGACAAATGGAAGCGCTCCTCGTCGAAATGATTAATGATGGATGGAATGTTGGAGCCGTAATCACTGACGATGCTGGTCAATGTGCACATGCACGGCGCATTTTGGGTTGGCGCTGACCGACTATACACTTCGGCAAGTGTTTTGCTCATGATGTTAACAATTTAGTGAAGGCTGTCTTAAAACTCCTCGAATTTCAAGATATCGCAGGACAAGCGTCTGCGGCCGTCAAGGCTCTAAATCAGTCATCATCAAAGTGGCTCCCATTGGATTGCACTTCACGAAACCCGAGAAAGCACATTGGAACAAGAGTATGGTCTCGTTCCTCCTGGCCGCTCGCAACCATGGTAGTACGAAATCAATGGAGACAAATTGTAATGGACTCGTCAGCTAGAAATTTCCCGGGGACGGATCCAGGTCCCGGAACAGACCCTTGGTAGTCACGCAGTCAACACATCCCTTGAAATACTTCTTGGTGGACTTGAACAAACCAACCCAGTAAAACGCCATCTGCAAACGCTAGTACGTCTGGAGGATACCTTGGTGCACCCCTTGTAAATCATCATGACAGTGACCAGAGCACCCTCCTGGAAACCTCTGGGGTAAACAGACCTCAATGTGTCTGCTGCGGGGAGCGGTCTATCGGGGTGCTTTGACTGATACAGAATAACGCATCCCAGCTGTCCAAGTCAAACTGTCCTGCTGTCTTGGGCTGGTGGGTCAACACTTCCAGGGATACTTGTTCCGTCTCGCCCCGGAGAAAGTGTAGCAGCGGCTTGAACTCAGGGGCATTGCCCTGCTGATAACAGATTTGCCGCCATCGCTTTTTTCGGACATCGGCGATGCCTTCTCCCAGAAAAAACGTGCGAAATCTCCGGGGATCGATCCGTCTTCTTCTTCGAAGATCTGGCTGGGGGGACTGGCTCGATCTGGAGCGGTCGGCGCCTGACGCGGTGACTTTCCCCGGGACTGTACGCTCGGGGTGACGAATAGTTCCGCATCCAGAGCTCCGAGGTCCCATCTGGTACCCGTCATAGCAGCGGTCATGAAAGCTCTTTCTACCCTTGGCCTTTCTCGTGATCCTGATTCCTTCATGAGCTTCTCGCGAACTTCATTCAGACTGTGCAGCAGCTTGAGTTCTTCCTGGTTTTCAACGTTGAGAGGCGCTTTATCCTGGAGTACTCATGTAGAGATAAAATCTGCTGCTGCATTAAACTCCCGCTTGGCTTGTACTAACCGCAGCAACCTGAACAAATTCCGCATTTCCTCTGCTTCCCTGAAGGGACTGCGGAGATGGAGTTGTATGCAGCCAATTTCCCCCTGGATTTGCTGGGTTGCTAAAAAAAATCTTCACCATTCTCCAGGGCCAGAGACAATTTCCGGATGAGGCCTTTATGTTTCACCTCATTAACAATCGTCTTCCCCGGCCAGTGACCGTGGGCGGCTGCAACGCCCCCGGAGAGTAACTCCCACAGTATAACCCCAGGGCCACCCCGCTTAGCGGCACCATCAACACTCACGAGGTGGCCTGCGTGACTGTCTGAGAGCGTTTTCAGGGTAAATTGAAGGGTCTTAGTCCTTGATACTTTGTCCGGGGTCAGCCCCTTAGCGGTTTCGTCCAAGCGTTCCCGGGGAGTGATACTAATTCCCAGGATTGTCGCAAGTCCATCTTCGTTCCGCCGCGTCCTGGAGAACCGATGTCCGATAGTTCGTAGAGCACTGCTGTAATCACTGGCAGGTCTTCTGTGAACTTGTTGTAGTAGGTCACGCTCTCCAGATGGATGGAATCTTCTGGAGAGTTTCCAGGAATGGCAGATCCAGCGCTTTCTGGACTAGATATGGTGAAGCACGAAGTACATTGGAGCTGGTATCATTCCCCAGGTGGTCGCACTTTTCCGCACCAACTTCGCTCTCCGGGGGACTATTCCAATAGCTAAACCTGTACAGTAATGTGTTCCCCAGCTTGCACAAGTCGGTCCAGGACGGGGCCCCGTAGATAATGTTGTCGATATACGAACCCGGGATTAGCTCAGGGTCCATTTTCTCCGAAGCGACTCGACTCGGGTTGTTCGTACTGGTCTTCGAGACTCCCCCCCCCCCCCCCCAGGCCCCGTGGCCACAGCACCTTGCGTTTGAGGAAGTAAGAGCTTCCGAGAGAATACAAACTCTAAGTGAACGGCAGCTCACGTGTCCCTGATCTGAGGGGACGAAGTAACCAGATAAAGGTACGTTTAAGACTGAATGTATTTATAGGTAAGCTTTAAGCTTGAGCTAATACAAACTATAAGTCACCTATAGTGAAGCTATGTAATTATCCAATGGTTGGCTCCTGGAGCCGCTGGTACTATGTACCAGTCCTTCCAAAGAGTGACCTGGTCACTCTTCATGTAACTTGGGTACACTTGGGGCTTGTACCCTGTTACACCGGGGCTCACCCTCAGCTCAAGGAAGCAACCCCCGATTTTGGAGCTTGGGGATGTAGCGATAGTAATACCACGATTCGTAAACTGCTGGAGGTTCACGAACTTGTCCGGGATTGGGACATTCACGGGGTTGTAATTTTTCGCCACTGTCTTGAAAAATCTCTTCACGCCCGTTTTGTGACAGTGTATCGACTGTTAAATCGTCTGCTTCCCGCGAAAGGGCCTTTTCCATTCGCAAAAATTGGGGGCCACGCTGAATGCTGAGTGGGTGTGAGTGTATTATCGGCGGCCTCCTCGTCGAGGTGGTTTCCCATGTCGAGCGTCGCGAGCCGTCGATGTTCTAGACACTACCCGCTCTACCAGCATCCGCATGGCCATGTTGCTTCCTGTTGTGCGGTCGATGTTGATATTTTGGAAACAGTCGCTCTCCCATCCTCCGTGCAGTTTGACGGTAGTTTCATTGCACCCGGCCGCGAAGAGGGCCGTTGCCCCACCGCTCCGTAACGAGTGTGTGCCAAATCCCGAGCTGTCTTCGCCGCATCTTGCCGCCACTTGTTTGAATCTTTTGCTCAACTCTGCTGCTGAGATAACGCTTCCATCACGAACTTTGCAGATAGGAGCATCTACGGTTGTCTGCGCCTTCTTGCATTCGTCCGCTAGTGCCCATGCCGCTCGAACCGGGCACAACAACTTAGAGCCAATTCTAGTGAGTTTTCTGAAGGCCATCTCTCCAGTCTGGTCTGTTTTACTGCCTCGAATTCGAAATGTGACGCTGCTGACCGCATTTTTATCCGCCGTAAAGCTGCCGGCACAGTCTTTGAATGTGACGTCGTCCCGAAGAAGTACGAATTCAGATATCTTCCCGTCGACTGCTAGGTACTCAGATCGCCTGAGAAGAAAGAAGAAGCCCGCGACCGTAGCCCCCCAAATGACGCGGTCGCCGGTTCTGCTGAAATTGAGGGTGCTCCGCAGCTCGTAGAGGATTTCTGTTGTGATGGGTGTCTTTCTGGCTGGCACGCGCGACACCCGTTGCAACCCACGCAAATCGAGTGGATGGGCTGGCTTGAGTTTAACCTCGGATTCGTAGTGGACGAGATGATGCCATGAGAGATGGCTAACTTTGGACAGAATTGTCGAGGCGGTGTTGAGGTTGCTGCTGGCGGCCCCTGTCCAGAACCGGTTTGCGAAGTCGATGAGCTCCGCTGAGCGTGGCAGCTTGAGACGCCGAAGCCAGGCACACCATTGCGGCCAGGTGCGGTTGTACGTGGTCCGGGAGCCCAGTGATGCGGATTGTAGTTGCTGGAGGAGTCCTTGTAGAGGTAGCACAGCTTGTCTGGGATCGGGACCTGTGACCGTGCACTTGAGTACACATAGTTAGTAACACGTTTCGGGCCGAAATCTTATGCAATCGCGACCCCGCATCGGCAAGCGTGTTGCATGCACCCGGTAGATGTGCAGAGGATAGTCGAAACCCGTACACCGCCTCCGCGAGACCAATGCTGCGGTTAATTGTTTGGGAGAATTGATTCATACTGGAGAGTCGGTTTGTTCGGGCGACCGCGGTCTTGTTATCGGTCCAGCAGCGGATGTGCGGCCAGCGTGGAATCAGCTCCGAGCACCATGCTGGTGCCAAGAGAACGGCTACAAACGCCATACAGAAGTGCTTCCGAACATTAATGTCGAAAGGGGCCTTTGGGTTGCGGTCGGCGACCATGTGAAGCTCGTCGTGGGTAAACTGCACGATAATGCAGGACTTTCGGGCCGGGTCCAGGATGCAGCAGCCGGCATCGCTGGCATCCATGTAACAGTGCACATCAGGTTCTGACAGCGCTCCAAAGAACCGAGTCGGCACTCCCCTGAGACGACCTTTTTGTAGAATCCTGCTGAGCCAGTCGAGATCGGAGCGGGCCCATTCCGAGGTCACCGCGGAGCCGTGTCGCGGGGCGAACCGTCCCAGAGCGTGGAGGCGCTGGTAGAAAGGGCGTGCAGCGTGTAAGCAGGTGGCGACGTGGCGGAGACTGCCCAGTAGGCGCTCGAGCGTGCGCTGGCTTATGCGCACTGACTTGGATGCCTCCGGTACGCGTAGTAGAGCCTTGTTGATCTTGTCCGAAGGTATAGACACCGTACCCGCAGCCGTGTCCCAGCCGAGGCCTAGCGCCGATATACGGGTCGCCCACCCGGTGATCTTATCCTCGTTAATTGACTGGGGGCCGAGAACAGCCAAGATCGCCAGTCGTAGAGCCTCCTCTGCTGCCTCGCACCGCAGCCCGATGTCGGGCTCGATCATCACGTGGTCGTCCACCCATGCGTACGCGAAGAGCTGTACGCTGTCCACGCAGTCGGCCGGGCACAAGGACGCAGGGCTTTCGGACCCAACGAGGTGACAGATGACCCCGCAAAACACGCCATAAATGGACGGTGACCCGGTCTACCCAAACGGTACCGAGAGGTCCACGACACCTGCTGTTCCGTCCGGACTGTAGCCACACATCCAGCACACGTCGTCGGCGTGGTGACGGAGATGTCGGTACGCCCTTTGGACGTCCCCTTTCAGCATGCGGATGCGAACACCGGGCAAACACAGGCGGAGGTCCTCAATCCGCCGCGACAGAGCGCTCACGTGTTGATAGATCAGCGTAGGGAGGGAGTCGGCCTCCGTTAGGTCGATGGGGCATGCTCCAGCTGGACAGGACAGGTCGTGAATGAGGCGGATTGAGTCCTTTTGTGCACCCAACTTCGGTCCAGCACCAAATGGGCTCACGAGTACGGACCAGTGCCTAAAAATATCGGCATCCACAACGAGATAGGCTACTTGACTTTCGCCTTCCCGGATACGGCGCGTGACAGCCTTGGAACACGACACTGCTGAACAATGTTGGGGCGGCTGCTGACACTGATTGGGTGCGGCTTGCCTCCATGCCACAAGAAAACCATGGCGTGCAATCTCGATCATCAGGTCCCGATGTTGATAGTGGTAAAGTTGTCGCGCGTACGTCGCAGGGCGGAGGGCCTTGTTTGGACGTGGATCCGCAACGGTCTCCCCGCGGAGCAGAGAACGATTCGAGGAAGAGAACAGTTGGTATAGCGGATGAACTGAGACAGAGAATATTGCAAAGTGCTTGTAAATCCATTGTAGTCGATCCCGTAGGGGCGGAGGTGAGCCCTAAACTGGTCAGTGACCTTCTTTTCCGTCGCCTGGAGTTCGCGTGCGAGCTTGCCTTGAACAAGTGTGGAGAGAGGCACTAGTGTCGTTCGGACAGGTGCCCCCGCGTCCTAAATTCTGGTACGCAAGCGCGAGTCCACCCAGGCGGCGCTGGATAAACTCCCGTGCGTCTTCGGGCAGCGCGTCGGGTGTGAAGTGGGCCCGGTCGGGATATATACACTGGGAAGTCGCGCCAACAACGCCAGGGCACCCGCGTTTAGACAGAGAGCGTAGGCATAACTCGCGTTCGCCTTGGTGTCAAAGCTGTCGCGGTCTCTCAGACTTTCCTCGTCGACGTCCTCGGTGCCATCCACTCTCTTGCCGCAGGGACCCGCGGGAGACCTGTTGCACGGCGCGGCTGCGTTGCCGTTTTGGAGGCCCCATGCGATGGCTGTCGGATGGACAGGGATGAGACTCTTCTCGGAGAGCAGCGATCTTCCTTTGCGTCACCCGCTGGATTGTAGCTTGGAGATCCGGATTGGTTTGGCTTACCTTGTCCTGCACGTCCCGCCGTGCCTCACCACGGGCGAGGTCGTGTTCGTCGGCGGAGCGGAACTCTTTCAGGATGCTGTCGACCCAGAATACAAAATGAGGCAAATCCTCGGTTGACTAGGCACCTGTTCCAACCTCCCGCAGCGCGAAGGTGTGAAGGCGCTAAACGAGCTCGATGACGTCCGGGGACGCAAAAAAAGCTGGCACAGTAGGTAGTGGGGCTGCCAAGCGCGGAGACGATGTCGCCTGGTGAATTCGGCACCTGTGGCTGAGGTAGGGCAACCGAGTTCGAAAATTTTTGCATGTTGGCATGGCGAGCTTGTACCCACGCCATCTTCTCACTCAGATCATGATTGCCAGGTGCACGATTGACAGGCCGTGAGTTCCGAATTGAAAATCAAGAAGACGGATCAACACACCCGGGTGTGGCGCGAACTGTACTGCCGTATGCGAGATCAGACTGTCGAGGAAACCACTAGCGCACGTACCTGTCAGTGGTGGGCTCGTCAATAGTCGGTGGAGTTGCAATTGACGGGAGCCAGGCTGGAAACACATCTTGGGCGGGTGATCGAGGTCCGGGCTTGGACTGGACGGTTCCGTTCTGCGGCGCTTAGGTAACATCTGCCGTGGACTCGTAAGTACTCGGCAAGTAATTCAAGCTGACCTGATAGTGCGCGGATGATAAGGGCGTGAACACTCGTGGGACACGAGGGAGTCGTGCCGGAGTTGGGGGTGGAACTAGAGGTGCCATCTCCGCGGAGGCGGTGGGTGGATCTGGGGCGAGCCCGTCGTCACGGGTCGCGTCAGCGCCGTGGCCGCTGGCCGTTGCATCGCCAAAGAAGGAGTCGGACTGCGACGCTGTATCCTCGTGGCGGTCAGGTTGGCCAGCCTCTGGTTCAAGAAGATAGCAAAAAGACAGGCTAATATTTGCCTGCAGATCCGGTGGGATGTGCTGGGCGGCACCATCAGTTACGTACACGAAGTCCACTGCATGCTGGAGAGGGAAGTGTCACTCGATACCTGTTGTTGTTTCGATCCACGCGCACATCGTCTCGCCGGACGGTACTGTCTCGACAGGAATGATGTCCGTGAGGAGAACTGTGATATCCCAGGTAGGATGAACGGTTGGTTGACCCGCCGTGCCCAGAAGTCTGTCCAATAGCGTGGCATCCAGCTGACGAATTTGGGACACCCGTTGCGACCGGGGAAGCTCAGCGTCATATAGCAGTAGCGAGGTGATGAAGTCCATCGCAAGCAGGTCCTTAAGAGCGCATTCAGTGCTCGTATTTCCGTGGCGTACGACGACGGGGTTGGAGGAGATGCCGGCGACTTGACTGTGTACCCAAGCAGTGGCGCGTCGGGCGGCGACGCAGTTGGAAGAGATACCGGCGACTTGACGTGCGCCCAAGCAGTGGCGCATTGGGCGGCGACGGAGCGGCGCAGACATTGACCCGGTCGAGTCCCCCGAGCTGCGGTTGCTGGCGCCTGCCTGGCCGTAACTATTGCTAGTGGGACCTTCCATTGACGCTGCATGTTGGGTAAGCCGGTGATCGTGGCTTCTGTAGACGACGCGCGGCCCACCGTGCCGTAGGTGGGTTCGTCTGCAGACGCGTTGGCGAACGGGTACTGGTTTGGCTTTAAGTAAAGACTGTTGGGCTATCGGAAAATTGCGGAATGAGAGCAAAAATGGGATAAGTGAGTGTCAGTGGCCTCCCGTGCGATTATGCAAGAGGCAAAACTCAGCGGCAGCCGATATTATACAGACAGTGTAAGTGTAATCCGTACGGCCTAACTTACCATTCCAATGGAAACACAGTATTAATAGTGATGCAAAGATTCGTTTAGCTAGGACTATCTTCAAGATAGTCCCGGATTCACCTTAACATTTTATCATTCACTCTAGCTCGGCATTGTTTTACTCCAGTTTTTTGGTCTTCTTCCTCCACATAGCTTTCGCAGGCCATTTATTAAGAATTAGTGAACGCATAGTAAGCCTCAAGCTATTTTATTTGTAGAATTGAAGTGAGTATTACTGCAGAATTAGAACGCATAGTAAGCCTCAAGCTATTTTATTTGTAGAATTGAAGTGAGTATTACTGCATTGTAACACGAAAACTAGCATTGTCGATAAACAATCATAGCTCTTGCTCAATGATATTATATATAATGAAAGTATGCTCCTACTATATGTGCGTTAACACGCACAGTTCCTTTAATCTGATTATCAGTGGTCTGTAAATGCGATAGGAGTTCTGTCACTTGTAGGTCGCCAGCAAAACTTACCATGTTCGATCAGACTTTTATTTAAACTGCTCAACCATTAAGCTGCTACACCGCAGATAACGGAATATTCCATTCGCTTGTAATTCTTATCAGTCGTTATCTTCTTCACGAGGCCCCTCTAGCGTTCAGTGCGTTGCTCCAAATCATGATTGTTTTTATAACCCTTGATGTAATTTTTACCATCAAAGACAAACAGTGAGCTGAAGCGAACTAGCAGTTAATGGTAAAGAGGCATTTACATTCCAACAAAGGTAGCTGAGAGTAAATAGTACGTAGCTCTGAGGCAGATTAAAAACCATTCTGGATATAAACCGTTACTAAAGCACCGCTGAAGAAATCTACTGCCTTTTGGCAATTTCTTGAATATCAAGAGTCCTCAGGTTATTAGACGACACAACACGGTCCGAGAGGCGGTGACCGCCACAAGCACGATTCGACAACACCAGCCACCCTTTCGAGGACGACACTGCGAGACCAAGTCGCATCAACAGCGGCAGGGACGTCAACAGCGACACTGCATAAGCAAGTGCAGTTTATGCTGCCACTGGGAACGCCGTCCAGTCGTGAGAAACTAGAACAGTAGATTCATGCTTTAGAACTCACTTCGCAATTTATATTAAAGCGCGCAAGACGTCATATAGATGTATATATACATGTAACAGAGTATTTCATTCCGTTTACGACCATGCAGATGTCGTGACTGTTTACAGGTTAACTTTATTTGGGGTCGGATGACCTGGATTTAGGTCGGCCTTACTTTTAGCGGTAATTGCACCATTATCGAGCTTTCTGTTAATATATAAACCGATGCAGCAGTCGAAAAAGCCCCTCGGACGTCTCCTTTGAGCTAGACAAGTACTGCAATGACGAATCTGACAGCTCGTTCAGCGGTAAATCGACAAATGACAACAGTTTTGGGTATCAGTTATAGTTGCCCTAATAAGATTCGATAACGGGGGGGAGGGGGTTCTGAGACATTCTACTGAAGGGTACATGCACCTCTAACACTCCGTTGGACCATGTTTACTTAACAATTGCAAATGCACCGAATATCGGGCCGAGATTGCGCGGTCTGAATTTAGACTTAAAAGTCTTAAAATTCTAAACTCAGACCACGCCCTTTTCTAATGAGTCTCGGGATTTGTCAATATTATTCACAAATGGCTCTGATTGGCCTTACTAGAAAGCTGACACTCATCTGTTTTGCTCATCGTACGGAGCAGACCAAATTTGAGGACGTTCTCACCAAAAACAAACCTTTTTGAAAAAGGTTTCTTTTGCCTAAAAGTGCCCTTCGCTTAGTCCCAGTTCTGAACATAACGCCCCGTTTTTTGGTTGATGGTAGATTTTAATATAACGTGGATGTTCAATCACCTATATAAAACGTTTTAATCCCACAATGTTTTTTTTATCACCCTTTTAATCCTGGGGCTAGGTATTTTTATATTTCACCGTCGTACTCCGCACCTATTAATATATCCGAAACCCACTTTAAACTTATTATTCAGTTCGAGTCTAATTGCCCCGACCAGCAAGGTATACTTTGCTACTGTTTTGTCATCAAGTAGAAGGCAGTATTTTAAGGACATGTATGCACACTAAGTACGACTTTGTGGCCGTCGCCGTCCCCGAGGCGGTAACTTCAAGCGACGGGTCTTCGACGTCGACTCGACATTTCAGCAACGTGGCCACTGTCCCGCAAGGCTATCCATGCTGTGCTTAGCGCATATTAGAAGAGTGGATTTGGAATATGATGCAAGAGATCTATCCGTTACTGGCTCTGCGCGCAAGCGCAAGCGCCAGCCGTCGCAGGATAGCGACTCTTCAAGATCTGTGCCGCCCTCTCTACGAGGAGATTATGCGAGTGGAGCATGTCCCTTTAGTGCGCTAGCGCCATTACGGAACGCAAAGGTACTCTCTAACCCTGACTTGGTGCCATGGATGTACATCTGGCTCGGCGGTATGGACATTGATTTTCTCGCAGTCACAAGATTGTCAAGGTGATACACTGCCATTTTGTTTGAAGAATCCATGACTAATCAATTTATCAATCCAATTGTGTGTATCATATTTGTTTGAGCTTCTTTCACACGTCTTTTGAATCGTTTTGCTTAGTTCAACCACATACGAAACTATAATCTAAAGGGAGGCCGACCTCGCACACTCCAGTACCATCATCAGGAGCTGGGTATGCTTATGGCCTATTACGACGGCTGTAAGAGTCAAACTTCTCTTTGTATGTTATTTGGTGTTCCACCGCCGACACTGTACCGTATTTTGAGCGAGGCGGAGGAGGCAATGTCTCGGGCTCTAGTAGAATACTCTCCTGCGCGAATTGTACGGCCAAGTCTAGGCAGACAGAGAGCACTAGCCAAATTGTCGCGGCCAGAGAAACCTTGCTTCAATCCACGTGGGGCTTTCCCGACGAAAACAAAAATACAAGGTATTGTTTTTTATTAATTATCTTGAAGTTATTTTAGTTATTAGTTTTGTTTGTACCAGGTTCAACAACCTCCTCATCCTGACATTCAGAATGCACACTATAATGGTTGGTTTTATTCGGGCACGTTGTGCTTTTGCGCAGACGGATTTATCGTCTGGGCTAAGCACAACTGCCCAGGAAGCTAGAATGACGCTGACACAAGTTTGCAGTTCGAGAAAGACTAGCAGATCGGCAGCTTAATCCGGATGACCACTATGGGGTTGTTGTCGTCCAGTGTGGTGACGACATGAGAGGTCGCATTTAAACGCTGATATTCTTAGGCTGATGCCCGCGGTACGCGCTACAGCAAAGCGTTCTATCGAGTTCTATAACTTCAATTCGGCAAGCTGCCAAGTGGGGAAGGGGCTCCGTAGAAAAGGTCTACCCCCGTCTACTTCACCCTCTTCCCCACGGCATTTCAAAGCGGCACCAGCGACTTCAGAATCTATTCCGACTTGCTACTTACCGAGTACGCACAGTTAAGATTCGTCAGTTTAGAACAATATTTGTTTATGGTAGATAAGATAAGCTTGTGCTGGGTTGAAAATGAGTACGTTGGTTTGTATAATGTCGAAAAATAAAGATGTTGATTTTCTTTAGCTGCTTCATAGTTGAAATGAATATACTGTTTTCGCTTTCGGCGCTAGGCTGTATATTTACATGTATTATCCAACCTGCTTTCGAACTGATCCTACTTTCTCTGAAGCGCCTCTATGAGCAATAACATCTCTTTGAGCCGCTGCTGCGCTTCTCTGCGAGTATGGCCCATGCGCTGTTCGTGTCGACATCTTCCTTCAGCTCTTCCGCGTTCACGCTCTTCGCGAGCCTGTCATAGAGCTTCGGCTTCCTGTTGTCGCCTTTTCTCTTCTGCAGAGAACTCTTGGCGGCGTACAATATCTCGCTCTATCGCTCACGCTATTCAAACGCGAGCCGCTCCTCTCTTTCGTGACATCTTCTTTTTCTTCTGCCTCGGAGCGACAATCTCGCTCGTCATGGAAAAAAGACACGAGGGTATCGTCTCTCCACCCATTATGCGCTTGTGATCCGCAATGCTGCCATACACTTCGTTTTTGATGGGGTCCAGGCTCTTGCCGGAATGCACGCGATTCCCCTTTCCGTGGGTGGTGCTATCATCCGCTGCTGAGCGTTTGCTGTTTATGCTGCCACTGTTGGCTTGCATAAATTCATCATAGTTGTCGCGTAAGACTCGTAGATCGCGTCCACCGAGCCTGTTGGTTGACGTGGACAGCTGTCGCCTTTTTGCCAATTCACTGGCGTCCGCAATGGTCTTCGACGGATCCGCGAAGAGCTCCGGGCCGTCCGGGGAGGCAACAGTCGGAATGGCACTACGTCCTGGCTGACGAGGTCTCCCAGCAACTCATGGAGTGGACCGTCTGGCGGTACTCATTTGTGTCGCCCACGATGCACGACGCGGTATTTGAACAGCACCAACCGGTGACAGGAAGCCCTGGTCAGATGATGACGATGGAGAGCTTGCCGCCTTAGCGTCCTCGCTTCGAGTCTGAGAAGCGCTCTCAGATTGCTCGACTTGCACCTTCAATCTGCCCAGGAGGCGCTTTCTCTTCTAAATCTACCGACTCGATCTTAGCATTCGCGTCCACTTCTGAATATTCTTCTTCCGACCACACCTTATAAGATGTCGCGGGAATGAGGGTTAATATCTCCCCGCTGTGAGTGAAACTAGCGACCTGGCACTGCGTCTCGGCAGTGGAGTCTGCCTTAGCTGCTCAAACGTCTCGAGGCCAACTAAAACGTTATCCCCAGCGTCTGTATCGGTGGCAGTACTCTGCGGGCACTTCTCAGGGTTTACAGGTACGGACTCCGATACTTCCACTTCCGAGCTTTCCGCTGCTTCAGTGCTTCTGTGGTGAAGTGGATTCTGGGAAAGGTGAGAGAAGGGTGGATCAGGACCTGCGTGACAATTTTGGACCCGGCCCTTTCCCTGAAGAGTTTCAGGTTCGATCCTACTATGATACCAGGAAAGATGATGGCAGCAAGGAAACAAAGCCGTGTCTTATCCGGTGAAGCTCTGCATTCTAAAATACTTTGTGTAAGTCGTCCAAAAGATATATAGAACTCGCAACGGTTGTGCGAGTCGCTTTTCGATATTCGTTCTGTATAATTCACGCAGCCATGTATATGATTAGAGGCTTTGTTCTAACCGTAAATACGTTACGATACTGTGCGAGTCGCACTGCGACCACAAGAAGGATATTGGTGACAGTCTTAGGCATCTTATATACTAGTACGCTGAAGCCTCTTCGGGCAATATTCGCGCGAATTAAATTAGTTTTGGCTAGTTGTATATTGCGGTAATGTTACGCATGGCACCACCAGCAATCTTCACTTGGGTTACATCACTTGTACAAGGATATTAGATATACATCAATACATCACGAAACCACTTGATTAAAGCAAAGTGTTGGGGGGGGGCGGAGGCGACCAGGAAGAGGAGCGCGATGAAGACGAGAATGAAGTGAAGGGGGCAATGGAGATCATGATGCACTAAACGGTGCAAGCGACAAGGAATAGCAGATGGGAGGTCAGCAATAGGATGGTAAGCTGGCAAAAGCTGATCACAGTGGATAACTGCGCTAGTCTTGCTTCAATACTTATGTTCAGTCCTGACATATCCCCTGGCTCAGATGTCACGGCCAAGCTTTCTGTAGCTTCTTCCGTGCCCACTCGTTCAAGCTTAGGCCCCTCGGAAGGGCCACAAGTCTCTCAGTCTTTTCTTAAGGCAGCCTGCTCCGTTGGACTACCCCCTTTATTCGTTCTCAGTTTCGAGTCAACCCGTTCCGTTCGGCTGCACTCCTTAGTCGTTCCCAGTTTTGAGCCCACCCGTTCCGTGGGGTAGTGCTCTTCCGTTTCTCCCAGTTTCGAGTCAACCCGTTCCGTTGGGCTGCTTCATTCTGTCGTTTTCAAGCCCACAGTTTCAGTATCCTCACCGGAAGCTTTCCAGCCTCGCGCGTCTCTCATATCCGCCACACCCATCACTAGAGTTCTCTCGGATCCACTAGCCTTTCTCTTGCTGGTAGACCCTCATCTCCCTTTGTGTCTCCCACCAGGCAAGAAAAAGGAGCGACACTTCCTTCCCCTCCCTCCTGTCCTCTTCATTTTTTGTTGGGGCGTTCCGGATGACGCGGCGGCGTTCCCTGCGGCCGCGTTCTTCGTCAGACCACACAGTCGGTCTAGGTTGAGGCACTTCGCTACCGCTTGACCTTTTTCAACGAGGAGCATTCCATGCGACGGTGTTCTCCACTCCGATAGGGTCCTTGGAGCTTCGGCCAGTTGCATTCCAACGAGTAGTGACCCAGCTCGTGCATCGATTACAGCGCCCTTGACCTCGTTGGCAGGTCTTGCGATCGTACCCCACGCGACCACAGCGGCCAAACTCCACTTCACCCTACGTCGTACGCGTGTCGGGCCCTAGTCGGTTCCTCAACGGTCCCAATTTCGACGGGGTGTTCCGAGTCGACGAAGCGTTCTTGGCCGACGTAGCACCCTCAGACGACGAGGCGCTCCCAACCGGAAATGGAACGCTCGGGGCCTGGGGCGTTGAAGGAGCCACCGCACTGATGTATGCTGGTTGCATCCCCGCGCCTTGTAATTGCTTCTGCATCGTCTGGTTTATCTGCTGCAGTTGCTGTAGCATCTGCAACTGCAATGAAGTCGGGTTACTCGAGCGGGTCACAGGCGTTCATTCGTCCGTGAACTCGTCTTTCTCTTCGACTGGCAAGGGCAGATTCTTGTAGATGAACAGGTCGCACGCCCTTTGAATCGTAGCGACCATGTTGCCGTTATGTACAGCCTTCATCTGCTTGTTGCGCAGGCCGTCCAGAAAAAACTCGTACCTCATGTGCGGTTCGTGGTAGTTAATACATCCGGTTACCCCACTCCTCGGCGGACTCGGTGCGTTTTCGTTTGGCGGCTTTGAGGCGGCTTGATAGTTGGGTCGGGGTCTGACAGACGAAGCGGTTGCGAAACTTCGCGCACAGGGCCTCGAAACTGTCGATCCTCGAATTATACAACCACCCTTGGCCCAGATTACTTTTGAGGCACTGCTCGAACGCGGTCAATCACATTGGTCCGTCCATGCCACGCGTGCACCTTTCAAAGGAACGCCAGAAAGCCACAGCTCTCTCGCTCGTGGCCGTGTCGGAGTAGAATGGATTGATCACTTTCACAGCGTTCCGCAATTCGGTCGGGATGCCGCTGTTTGGAACGGCTCGTTGAGGGTAACCTCCACACTCTGGGACGCATTCACCTCGGCAATCACCGCGCTGTGTACCGGCGTTCCCTCCGAGTCCTTCCATGCATGTAAGTCGGGGAAACTCCACTTGCGAGAGGCATCCCTATGGTCGGCAGACCGTAGGAGTAAGCCCCAGGATACACAGGAGTCGACTTAGGGAGCTGCCGACCAGGCAGGTATCGTTCCCACCTTACCCCACCCGGTAGTCGGCTTCGCCATCGACTGGTACTCAGGGCAAAGATCACATGTTCGATGCGGTCCATCAATAATGCTGTTTCCGTACGGACTGGGCGCCTTGGGAGGCAAGCCTCCATATGCGGGGACGGGACCCAAAGGTATTCCAACCGACATCGAGGTTTTAACTGTCGCCGGCGCTTCGGGGTCCGGGATCTCCTGGTACTCGATTTTGGAGGTCGTTCCAACTCCGCACGTGTAGACCTAGCCGTTTTAGGTGTGTTGTGTGGCTCGTGTGGCTTAGCTCGTGAACGAGGTGTTTTCGCGTTTGCTTCGCGAGACACCGATAACTTCCGAATCACCTTCTCAAGGCTCTCTCCCAATAGCACGTGTACCTTCAAGTCGTTTGACGATGCCCCAGACTTGACAGATGCTACTTCCGACTTGGCAGGTGTCCACACGGACGTGGTGGGTGTCGATACGGATCGAACAGACGTTGCTCTCGATCTAGCGGGCGTCGGCACGAATCGGACAGGCGTAGTCACCGATCGGGCAGTCGTCGATATATACCTCGCAGGCGTCGACATGGACCTAGCAGGAGTGGTCACCGACGGAGCGGGCGTTCTCGCTTGGCCCTCGAGGCGTTTTGATCCGTGAGATCCGTTCCAGGGGTCGCTCTGCCTTTCCGAGCTCTAGGTCCAGGGGTCACGTTCGCTCGTGCGCCCGCCGTCACGTCGCTCCTAGCGCTTCTCGGGGCCATCAACGAGGGTCGTGACGGGTCGAAAAATACACCACTTCTCAGGGCGTTCCCGTGGCCGTCATTCTCGACTCTTCACTCTGCCCGGGTTATTGCGCCAGATGCTCCAGGAGGCCACCCAGCCATTCCCTGTCCCAGGGTGTCTCCGTATCGGACACTATTGCTCTCGGCGTCCTTAGTATTACCGCTCCGAGGCTGAGTGCCTCCTCTTGCTCGGTCCGACTCGACCGCGCCTCGTCGCTCCTGACTTCGGAGTTCACTCGGCGGGATGTTCGGCTCGTGGATCTGAGTTTGGAATAGCGATTCGGGTAGTAACGAGGAGGACCATCCTCTGGTTCCGTCTCTTGTCTCACTGCCGTGTCCCCCACCAGACCAATCGTGGGTGTTCATGACATTCCGGCTTCCTTTTCCCTTCGCCTTGGCGTTCCGTCACCAAGGGCGACTCACTCCGCGTTTAAGTTCCTACGATTCCTCGGCGAGAAGATACCCTGCTTCTCCTCCAAATTGTCTTCCTCCTTTGTCGGGATCGGGTATCTTGCAGGCCGACGTAGGAACTAAAGTATTTACGTAAAATATAAAGGTTATTGTTGTATTCTTGAGCTCTTCTTTAAGAAGGGAAATCACGACTGAGCATCTAACTAAAGCTCGTAGACGAGCACGCAGCTCGTTCCCTCTCTTCAAATCTTTCGCAGGTAGCGGTCCGTCTCAAAGTCCCACTGCACTTTACCAAAATACTTCTCTCCTTACACTTGGAACGCCGTGGACGACCTTGAGTCTTCACGTTTGTAGGATGCAGCTCTGTGTGCCTGCAGCAAGCAGACCTCTGAATGCAGTCCGTGAGAATAGTGAGTCCTCCCTCTATCTGTATACCGTGACAGCTGACATGCGAGCTCTTGCTTGTCTGCTACTCTTGGCAAGCATTCCTTAGCTCTAAGGGCTTCGCCGTGTCCTCAGCGTCCTTGCCGCGTCACCAGTATAATATTATTTGTAGAATGCGCTGTAATAGCCGGTTAGCTTTGTCGCGTAAATGCACTTCGTTTAGAGATGTTTCGTGATGCCTGTCCAGCTCCGGCGCTCTCCATCTATGCACAGCACGTCTAGGTTCATCAAGGGATGCCCGTCAGCTCTGGTAGTGCGCTGTCGTGCGCCTTCGGGCTTAGAGTCAGGGTCGCTTTCTTCTCTCCTGCCGTCGCAATCTTAAAGCTTGTTTCTCGACATACCGGATCTAGCCCCCTAGTGATCTACCCTCAAGTGCAGATCCCAGATCGACCGGAGTTCATTGCTTCTTCGGGAGAACCTCCGATTCTCAACTATCCCCAAGATCCCGCTATAGGAAGCAGCAAGCAAGTGTAAAGGAAGACCATAGAGGCAAACACACCCCATCAAGGCAACCCCCACGGCCGGATTCAGATCCAGGCCGCCTGATCCGAGCTCGAGTAATCGCTTAGGAGCTGGACCATATCAGCAGCAGAGCGAAGAGTTTCCGCGCTGCTCCACCCAATCCCAAAGTCTCGCCAAACCTTCACCACTTGGACCTTCACGAAGTCACTGGAAGAGCAAGATCCAGACCTACCGTCGGGTACGCAAGGTGAGCAAAGTTCAGCACAAGATCACGGATCATTGGGGGACCCCCTCCGTTAGTCGGTGTGCGGGCTTAGTGGAAGTTGGACCTATCAGTCTCGCAAGATTTTGCTGATCCCGCTACACCACAGAGCCACTTCGAGAAGGTGACTGATGAATCATCGAAGCCGCATGCTGAGTGCAACTACTGCAGAGCGCTCATCCGTAGTGCTCAGCCGGGGACAAACATGCAGCGCCACCTCAGGAGCTGTCCTGATGCTCCTGTTGCTGTTAAGCAGCAATTAATCGACTACTTTCCGAACGTCTACCGCCATCCAGAGATCTCAGCACTTTGGAGCCCACCACCAGCTGATGCGACTGCTGTCCCCATGAACATGGCTGGTGGTAATGCCTTTTTGACTGCGAGCGGCAACACTACCCAGCCTTTTCCGGCGATAATCGCGGCCCAGCAGCAGCTTCAGGCGTTGGCCGCCATGTTCTACCTGTGCGCATTACCTTTTACGCTGGTTGAACCAGACGCATTTCGGGCTCGATTCAAGCTTTTAGCCCCGTGGATCAGATTCCCATCCAGGCACCAGCTAATTGGCGCGCTGCTACAACAAGCACGATATCGAATTCAAAAGAGGACTGTTGACATCATTCGCGTGCAAAGATTTGTCTCTATCGTTACTGATTTCTGGACTAATGTCAACCATTCTACAATCATCAACTTTATGGCTGTGGCGCCTGGTATGTCGTCCGTGTTTTGGTCCTCACTAGTTCTTGGTACAGATTCAGAAACGGGTGAGTATTTGGCAGATCATCTTCGTCGAGTCATTGATGAAGTCGGGTGGGATACTGGAGCTGTAGTTGCCGGAGTGCAGACGGATAATGCTAGTAACATGGATGCTGCACGGGAAATACTAGAGAGGACTCGATCAATCTTTGCAGGAGGTTCTCAATCCACGTACTAAATTTTCTGAATGAAGACTTGTTCAAGCTGGGCTTCTTCAAAGCTGTCAACACGAAGGCACTTGCTATCACAACGTACGTGCGAGACCATCACGCAGTGTTAAGTCATTTTCAAACGATGTTGAGTGAGACCATCAATGTCCTTCACAGAGCACTGGTTGTGCCCGTCTGTAGGCGCTGGTTTTCATTCCATGCATGTCTGTCGCGAGTTCTCTAGAACAAGAACGTGCTAAAGAAGCTGTTTTTGGAGGCACCGTTTGCTGCTCTAATCCGGAACGCTGCATCAAGCTCAGCAGCAAAAGAGACACTAACTAGCATTTAGTGCAAAACTATACATGTTACTAACATGTTAGTATTGTAAAGGAAAGGGCATGTATAACGCTGAGAATAAAGCGTTCTTCATTGCTTTATCTTTTGTTCTGGGACTATTTTTGTCACTTTTCATCACCACTCGTTACCCTCGTTACCTGCAAATATTTTTTATGTAGCCGGAATGACTGAATCCTACTATCATTTTTCAGTGTTTCTGGTTTCACGCCAGTTCTTTCAAGCCTAGAAACCAATAAAGGATAGCATACCGCTTTGCATGCCTTAATCGGCTTAAATGAATACCAAGAAGGGTAATGCTACAAGCTCGTGATAATAGCCTTGCGCAAATCTATTCGTAGGCCCCTGACATGTTAGCTCAAGATTGTAGGCACTAACTAACCGTTAGCTAACATGTATAAGTACATAACATGTCAGTGTTAGGGAGTACCCTTATAAGAACCTATTTGCTGCAAATCTATCACGAATGGCTGATGCACCCCGGTGCCGCAACGATGGAAAGTACGATTGCTCAAGTGTTTCGCCCAATGAATCATTGGGGTGGATTGGAACGAGACATGAAGAGACTGGCTGATGGCTGTATGGGGAAAATCTAAGGAGCTCGAGCTAAGGGAGGTCGAGGTGCGAAAGACGTGCGAAAGGATCCTTACAATACCAAAATTTGTAATCTGGTCAGAGCAAAAGAATTGTGTTCACTTACTATGACAAATCGTCCCGACCCATTAGTTTGATGTCACTTGCCATTTCAAATGGTCAGAAACTTCAATTTTTGAGGTATATTCCGCACTTGCCATTCTGGAATTTCGAGGATGGCGAGAGAGGCTTCAAAGAGCAGTGTTTTTGCGCTGCGCTGCTCCAAGTGTAAGAAGGTATTCTCAACTTTGTACTAAGAAATTGGATTGTAGCACGCGTGCCGTGATGAAGCGAGAGGCGGAACGCAAAAAGCGCCGTAAAAGCCAAAGCAAAGCATATTATTTGCGCCGAAAGTGGGATGTTTCGCTAACCCGCGACCCACTTGACAAGGTCCTGGACGCTATGCTGTCGAAGATACCAGGGAATCCAATCGAGGGTGTGGCTGCGAGCGTTGCTCAGCTGGAAGCCCGTCTTCGTGCTCTAACCCGAGTTAGCTAAGCTCAATCATTAGGTTGTAGACGTTAAGAAACTACTCAGTCATAAATCAAACATTTCAGGCGTTTAAAAAAAGATTATGGTTGCTAAGTATTCCCTCGTCTGAAACGGAACTGTACAACGATCAACAGAAACAAAGAAGGACATTAGTCTAATAATTGAATGCATTCCAATGTCATATCGTTTTTATAAAAGTTTTTATGAAAACACGAATTTTGTGGATCCCCAAAATCGATCTTACTCGACTCCAAACCTGATCTGAAAAACGCCAGTAATGCTCTTAAAACTACCAAAAACGATCTTAAAGCACGTACAGTACTCTTAATTAACCAAAAACCGTCTTACGGCAAACTGGGTAACTTATTGCCATACACAAATATCACGAATATCGGTGCAGTTTGGATATGAATTTATGAATATTTGTGTATTGTCGTGAATTATATACCTTGTGGCTGGAGGCTGTTGTTTTTCTCTTTTTTTCGGGTTTTAAAATGGTCTATGTCCTGCAAAGCCCCAGCTCCGAGGTGGCAGGAATGCCTCATCAAATGGTGGATACTGCGGATCTGCATCTTGGCTCCTATTTCGTGAAACAGTAGTTTGTTGTGAGGGCACTCTGGGGACGGGAGGTGCATGGGGATGCACTTCACCCGACACCAGTAAACCCACAAACGAAAATTGTGGGGTTGGATTTAGTGCAGGATGGTTGAGGTCCACACGCTCACTAAGAGTCGGCTCTCGAGCTGTTCCTGCAATCCCATGGTTTTTCTTGTGTAGATTGGCCGTTGACGCTTGGCTTTTTTCTTGCATATGATCGTTGCAGGTTCCAATTATTCTTGTCTGTACGTCCTCAGTGTGCCCCCACCTCGTCAACCTGCTCATGAAAATGCTCAACCTGCAGCTTTGTTGGTGTTCAGACTTATTAATGCCAATGAGGTCGTGAATGCAGGGCCTACCGTGGGAGTTCTTAATCACTCCAGTACAAGGGTCGCAGTCCTGCCGTCTCCTGACGATGTCCAGCGCTTCTCTCCACAACTCAGCAGTTTTGTTTAAGGCAAAGCGACGAATATAGAGGACAACAGCAGAGTAGGTATCATCACGTAGAGCATGAGGAATCGTACCCACATCATCTTCCACAGCTATGCGGACGTTCTTGATGCATGATTCCCACCAAGGCAGAAGCTTTCGAAATGCTGTAAGTAAGTCACCACGCGATGATTCCAGCCAGCGTTTGCATTTGGAAGGCGTGCCTTCGACAGGCGAGGTGTCACGGTATCCGAAGTGCAAGTATTGGGAAGTCCAACATCGAACGAGTTTTGGTTTGTATTTCCACCAGTGTTGGTCGAGATAATTTGCCAATTCGACGTTAGTTGATCGAATACTGCTGCACCGCTCGATAAAATCTGCTTCGGTCGGAGAATCTACAGCACTGTAATAAAGCTCCATAAATTGTTCCGTCTCTACCGTGTTGCCGTATTTGTCCTGGCCAGGAGCTGGCCTTGGATTTTCAACCTGTCCAAGATTTGTTTGTGTCTTCGCTAGAACGTTCCGATTCATGTGCCAGCGACAGATTAGAGGTGGGACAGAGGGGAACATAGCGTTCAGAGCGTTCATGCACGCTAGATCCCTATCCGTGAGTATGATTGACGGGTAAGATATCTGGTAGTCTGCCATCATGTTTTGAAGTTAGCGCAGTGCCCAGAGAAAGCCCTCTTCCTTCTCGCCGGGCAGCCAACATTGAGCTATTGGCAAGACCGAATCCATGTTGGTCATCACAATTACATTCAGTAAGGATAGGTCGTACAAATTCGTCTTGTACGTGCAGTCGAGAATGATTACATTAGAATTCCAACTGTAAAATTGCCGAATGCCAGGGTGTGACCAGAACAAATACCGAAGTCTTGAAGTCTCATAATCTACCTCAACCTTAAAGAAAAAGTTGAGTTCCTTCAATTTCTTCAAAAGAAATTCCGTTGGCGTGTCGTCACCGAGATCTTCGCGCCGTTTAGCATCCTTTCGAACAGAAATCTCCTTCTCGGTAATGCAAGTGTCAGGGTGAGCACTTTGGATGGTAGCAACTGCAACCTGCGGCGAAACACCAACTGCCGTTTGTGCAGCCACCAAATCAGCTGTGGAAGATCAGAAGCTGTTAACTTCTTCATATCACGACGTCGGTGCCCGGGGTGAAAACTTGGATCTTGCGAAGGAAGATGGTTGTGAAAAAGAGATCCATCGAGATGAACGACTTTCCACTTTCCGGTGACATCGTCTGGATCCACAGCTTCTAGACGGATTTTCATTTTACAGCTAATCTTACTTGTTGTCCTTTGAACCTGAATGCGCTCTTCTTCCCGGAGTCCACGTGTGTTCTTCGTTTTCCCAAAATGATCACACTGAAAATCTTGTTGTCGAATCTGCTTGACCTTGTTCTTCTTGTTATGGGACTTGGTTACGTCGATAACTTGTCTCCTGTTCCAAGAATGGAGGGCTTTCTCAACTTCTTCATACGAGTCAAAAGTTTTCTCGGGCAAGGGTGGTATTGAAAAGCGCGTTGATGAAGGAAGGGGGGGGGGGGGGGCGTTTGTGGAGACGCCATGTGTAACAGTGAGGGATTTTGATGAATAACAAATGTTTACTATTATTAGAAACTTTCCTACATCGTTTAAAAATTCTGTTAAACGTTTTGGGATTGTGACGTAGGTCTATTTTGGTCCTTTCGCACGTCTTTCGCACCTCGAGCTCCCTAAGCTCGAGCTCCTTAGATTTTCCATCCAACCGTACGCTACGGAAAGTTGCCACCAAAGACTGTGGAAGTGTGATCGTGGTTCGAATTCGCGGTGGGCGCTACCGGTCCGTACGGTACCCATAAGTTTCGGGCACTCAACATTATGGACACAGCGACACGACTCATTGAGTTGCTGCCTGCTCTCGACTCGACGGGTGCAGAAGCTGCCTATCTGTACGCGACCAGGTCCGGGCCACGAACAGTTTCGGACCACCCATTAATACAAACTCGTATATAATGCCGATTTTGACAAGTGCCGTGTACACGCTAGAATCGCGATTTGAGCGCTGCAAAGACATTCAGGTGACCGTGCACCGTAAAACGAAGCGATGGGCACTAGCTCACCTTCGTTTAAGAAATTCTGGCTCTACTTTTGGAACTGAGGGCGCAGGGATTACTAGCCTCATTAATATCATACTAGTAGTATGCTGTTCGATAGGTTTGGAAGTCAGCTAGCTGATTTACCATGCAAATACGGCAAGGTAGAGCTGGCTCAGAGCTTCTTGATGCGCGATTTCCTCACCCTAATGAAATTTTCTTCTTGCAATGAGACGCCATAGAGCACCAGAAAGCGGTAGTAGATTGAAAGTAATGATGATAGGAGCATTGTAAAGAGCGATAAATGCGTGAAAGTGTACCTACGGGAGAGAATTTGGTGGCATGGAGGCCTGTCCAGTCAAGCAGTGCGTGAGGCTAAGGCTTTTGTAGCGATAATGAGCACGTATGCAAGCGTAGATAAGGCCATATATACCACAACCAGCTATTACCCCCCCCCCCCCCCCCCCCCCGGCATCTTGGAGGTGATCTGGAGCAGTTCGCCGACGAATGGTTATGTTTTGATGACCATCCTATCTCGTGTTCCAGCCCGACGACTGCAATGTAAATGCACCAGCACACTAAGCTAACGCTTCTCCGTCGAATGGCCCTGCATCCGTTAGAGAGGTCTACTTCATTGTGCTTTTCCCATAAAAAAACTGGCCCGGAACTGGTCACGTACGGATATTGCTTTGATCGACACTGGCTGTGCCGGTAAAACTCGACTTTAAATCCACTTCCACCGTCATGAATACAATGCAGTGCATTGGCGTTTGCTGGAGGGTTGCGTGTAGTTGTAACGGCGGCGCCGATTCCGTAACTGTCGCGTAGATCAGCACACTCGACTTTAAATCCACTTCCACCGTCATGAATACAATGCACTGCATATGCACTGCACCGTCATGAATACAATGCACTGCATATGCACTGCATGCACTATGGCGGCGCCGATTCCGTAACTGTCGCGTAGATCAGCACACTCGACTTTAAATCCACTTCCACCGTCATGAATACAATGCACTGCATATGCACTGCACCGTCATGAATACAATGCACTGCATATGCACTGCACCGTCATGAATACAATGCACTGCATATGCACTGCATGCACTGCATATGCAGTGCATTGTATTCATGACGGTGGAAGTGGATTTAAAGTCGAGTGTGCTGATCTACGCGACAGTTACGGAATCGGCGCCGCCATAGTGCATGCAGTGCATATGCAGTGCATTGTATTCATGACGGTGCAGTGCATATGCAGTGCATTGTATTCATGACGGTGGAAGTGGATTTAAAGTCGAGTGTGCTGATCTACGCGACAGTTACGGAATCGGCGCCGCCGTTACAACTACACGCAACCCTCCAGCAAACGCCGTCATTAAGAGAGTACATCGAGTGATCGGCGAGAAGACGCGAGCCCAGACGACCCGATACTGGGAGATCTTCTTGCACAACACGACCTTCGCTATCAGAACGGCGAATTATTCCATGCTAAAGGCTTCACCGCTCCAGCTAGCTTCCGGCAGAGACATGTTGGCCAGCCTCACTCACGAGAAGGACTGGGAGGCAGAACATCAGCGGAAGGTGCAACAAATGCGATATCACAATGCCCGCGAGAATTGTGGCCATGTCGACTGGAAGTATCGACCAGGTGACATGGTACTTCTCCACTGAGACGCTGGAGTAAAGAGCAGGATTCCCCCACCGTTTGACGGTCCATACCAAGTCGTCGCACTACAAGAACACAATACACTCACGCTCGACAAGAGTCGCTATATGGAGATGGTTAGCTTTCGTCGCGTGCGATCCTGCAAGCGCGAGCGTGGAGGAGACTATGAGGTTGCCATACATGATGGCTGAATGTGTTGGTACCTCATGCTAGCTTCATGAGAGGCTGTGAAGCCGTGATGATGTGAACCTAAGCTTGCATGTTGTATGTTAGTGGCCGAAGTAAGTCATATAAATGTGTATCTTAGGAGAACAAGTGGTTGCTATTAAAGTTGCAGTACAAGAAGAACAAGGACAAGTACGGGAAGAACAACAAGGACAGGAACAACTTAACCAACCACAAATACAATCAGTTGACATTTTACCTTTTACACAGAGGTTGGGAAAAAATAATATCAATAAAATCACTTTTGTATTTTTGAGCGAAAAAAGCTGATTATTGCTCCTTCTTCCTTCCAAAACTTTATAAATATACTTAATGACATACAAAATATAAATATAAACCAAATCGGGGCTAATATATTTATTGCAATAATTGGTCAAAATACCATATTATTGATCAGTCCTGTATTGCAATGCATATTACTGAACTTGAAAACGAAAATAAAATAACATATTTTACGTTCCAACCTCTGCTTCTCCAACAACAACAACTACTACTACTACGTGACACTAGGTCGTCTACGACTTATACTGGGAATTCATGTACAGTTTTGTTTTCCGGGATTGGGCTGCTAAAGGTAAGTAAATTGACATGTTGGTAGACAATTCCTACATCGTTGTACTGCTGTAAAACATTTACGATAATTTCTCACAAAGAGTCATATTAGTACGAGCCGTAGCGAAGCAAACGAAAGCATTTCCGGTGTCTATATCAACTATCAAACCAATCGCCACGTCAATAAGACAAGGGACGCACTACTGGACAACTCGTGTCTGGATTTACTGGATAAATTTGCGCTGTGTTTGGATAAGCATTTTCTCTTCGAATACAATTTGCTTAATAAATATATTCGGCCCACATAAGCTGTGTCGGCAGCACAAATGGCTTTCTCGGGCTTCCAATACTCTCGCGAGCTCTCAACTTTTCGTCGCCGCTGGGTCCAGACCATGCTTCATCAAGTAGAAGGGTGTTATCAACAAATTTTGCAACAAAAAAATAACAAAAACAAGTGCAAAATGGATCTAAGTGACCGAGTGTGCACAATTCTGCATATGACACCTCAGCTAATCTCGGTAGCAGTGGGAAATTTGTCATGTTACAACTTGTAACTTACAAGGCTGCTACATTGCATAAACAGGAAGTAAGACAACAAGATGACCCCTTTAATCAGATCAGGTATTCCGGCTGGTGTCTACCGGCCACGCTCAATTGCATGTTTCTTTTGCCGCACAAACTACCGTATATGAGATATTATACGGCGTACAATACGCTATCAACTTTTTCTGTGTTTGTAAGCAAAATGCCCGAGCTTTCATGCTTCTTAGGAGTGTTTAAACAAGACGCTAGATTGCATGAATCGAAAACAAAACAACAACAAGGACCGAGAATCTTTTCGCCAACAACTCGCGAATTCATTATAGTCATCTATTGAGAAATACGTTGTTGCAGTTTGAAAAAAAAAATCTTTTTTGCAGTGACACGAATGTTGACCCAGGTTACGAAACCCATTTCGATCTACACAGTACCGTGGAATTAATCCGGTGTGGGCTATCCATATCTCTATGAGGCATAATTGATACTTCAACTCTTCCACCGAACTGCGAACCCAGCGGGAAAACAGCCCGCAAACAATTATGTCGGCAATTTTGAGATCGTAGTAGTCACATAGACAAGCTTGACAAAAAAAAACTATTAGGGACTCCATTCCCTCCCTAATGAATTTTTCTTTTGAATGTCTAGCTCGTCTATGTGACTACTACGATCTCAAACTCGAATTGTAGATGCCGTCATAATAATACGAGCAACAGAAGCAAGGCCTCATCTACTGTGGTCCCTATAGGGACCACAGTAGATGTAAAATAGAAATATATCGTTTCTACAGTAGATGAGGCCTTGCTTCTGTTGCTCGTCTTCACCTACCTCTCAATAAATGTAACACTGGGCCATGAAAGTTGTATTTTATTTTGGTTTTTAACCAACTAGTCACAATCTCATACACTTGTGTAAAAGCTTGTCGAGCTGACGTTGCTGCGCATTTTCGAGATGCTGGAGAGATTTTGGCCCACCTGTTGTCATGGATTCGCTTCAGCAGATTTTATCCTAGGTAAAACCACTGTGTTTGCAGTGCATCGAGAAAAAGGGGTACATTGTTCCCAAGTACGAAGCTTGACATGCACTTCTTCGATTTGCGTCACGATTCGATAAACGCAGCTATATCGATCTTCTCTTTATCGTTAAAGGATTCAAATTTTAAAGAAGCATAGAACCTGTAAATGCAAAAAAGTCTTCGTGCTGCTAACAAAACATCGGTCCATACAATGAGCTCAAAGCACTGCAGAAGCCTCCTTGGAAATCTATGCATTGTGTGTGACGCTGGAAGACGCCAACTCTTGCTATTCTCGGACGTTGGAAACTGTCTGCATGTTGTCATCCCAGGCAACTGCAATCGCGATATGCTCCAACATGTTAGTGGATATTGCTACGTCGATGCCACAAAAGAACGTTAAAATTCAGATTAAACCCGAAGGTCAGCCTAGCGACGTCTACAATTGTCTGCTCGTCGCTTTCCCTCCCGAAAAACGCATTCGAGTTGGGCGCTTTGAGTCGATGCCTGTGCACTGTGCTGTTGAAATCGCGTGCTATTTAACCTACGATGACGCGCTGAGTCTGCGCTTGGTAAGTCGCTACTTTTACCAAATATGTCAGCGTCTACGAAACCAGTGGATGCGTTTCCCACTCACACAAGGACATTCAACTATGATAAAATATAACCGAGTGGTGTCTCCCGCCACTGACTGCAGTAGAAGAAGCCTTCCAGAAGTGGGGAATACGGGTTTATAAGCCATCTAAGCGTATACGGAAGCACGTGATCTCTCCATGAAGCCCTAGAGCTATATCGAATATGTTGTCGAATACAGAGTAAATCACTGGTCGTAGATCATCATCCGTTGCCGTTATTGGCATTGTTTCAGGTTCCGGAGTGGATCCACGACGACTCCCCCATTCCAGTAAAGGTCTTCCTCTATCCGAAAGTCTCTGGATCGTTTATTTCCTTGGTCACACACGAAATATTCACCTTTTTCCGTTGATAGTTAGAGCGCACGGGTTAACAAATTGCCCCAGTTCCCATCCGTATCGACCAATTACTTGCACAACGTTTCCAGTGGAGCTCACAACTTGAATCCGCTGATTCCCAGAGTCCACAATAGCAAGATGACCCCGTGGAGTGAATTTTAAATCACTTATCCCTTTAAACTCCCCTCGAGCGGAGCCTGGACGTCCAAACGAGTGCTCTAACTCACCACTTCCGGAGAATATCTGGACGCGACTCAGCTTCCCGTCAGCCACAGCGATTTCTCCTCGAAGATTCACAGCTACCGCGACGGGATTATGAAACTAGCCAGGAGCACTCCCAATAGACCAAACAGGATTGTTTTGGCTCAATATCATCCTCATCTGTCCTGTATCATCAATACCGAAGCTTACAGCGCAAGCATAGACACAAGACTTGTCAATTTCGCACGTTAACAGACATCGGGTCAGTGGATTCCAGCAGATTCCACGAGATGAAGGCACTCTCCCATCGGATAGATCCCTCACCACAGTAGCGTGTTGGTCAAGGACGCTATAGTCTCGTCCGCATATCGGCGTGACTTTCAGCTCCATTCTGTAACTAATTTAAAATGTGTAAGTTATTTATGATCTAAAGTTATTAAACTTGTTCCCGTCCGTCCGAGTGTAATTGGACGCTATCGTACGTTACTGTCGATTTCTCATCATATCCTTGTCTGGATATGAATCCGAGATACAGTGAGAGGACGAGGATACAGACCGCACACAGTACCATACTCACGAGGAACAGCAGCGGCCATGATGCCAGTAAACTAGGCAAGAACGGCAGCACCATCCTGGCTACCGACGCAGAAGCGCCGAACACTCCCATGAGAAAACCTTGAGGGCGTGAACCGAGCACTTTGGAGAATGCAGACACAACAACAGCCGAAGTTAACGGGCATCCAACACTCCAAACGAACACTTCAGCAGCTACGAAGACGTTGAATTGCAGTTGGGAATGGTCTTGATCGACGTCATCGCTTTGCTCGTTGTTCACGTGCATGCCGGTGCATAAAGTCAAGAGGATCGCGTTGCCCACAAGCAAAATGGAGAAGCCAAAGAGTAAGAAACCCACGTCGGATACTTTCTTGCGTAGCAACTGTACGGATCCATACGAGATCAGTCCGAGTAGACCAACGACGAGGTAGAACGTTGACGCATCTTGTGTAGCCTCGACGGATTCCTGCTCGGCTGCAGTCATTCGGTTGGTCATTTCCAGGAAGAGCGGCACGTTCACCGTCTCGAAGATGGAGAGAATGCCACGAGCGTTAAAATTTAAGAAGATAAATACCAACATCCCGACTGTCACTGCGCGATCGGAGAGAATAGGCGGCGCTACGTCTCTCTGAAGAGCTTGAGAGACCTTCTTCTCGACGTCGATATCATCGACGATAACGGTTAAAGTCTTCTCCGTTGGTTTTGTACTACTCGATGAGGAAGCAGTTAAAGCATTAGGAGATTCCGGGGCGTCATCGCGGCAGATTGAGTCGTCGTAAATGAGGTTATTATAGACGATCGTGACCAAATTGAGGGCAACTAATAGGAAACCTGGGGCCGTGAAGCGGTTAAATTGGATCAGATCGCCTCCTATCTCGACCTGTGTGTCTCCAACGACACTCCCAAGTCCTGGAGTCAATGCGTATGCAAGGAAAACCACCGTCGCGAATAGTGTGAAGTACTGTAGTCTCTGATCCACCCGTGTGAGCATCGCGATGTTCGCTCGACATACACTTCGATTGCCAGCGCCAAAGCCAATAACAAAGCGACTTAACGCGAGGACCGTTCGACTGTGTACTGACGTACTGTATGGCAGGATATACAGCAAATTCCCCACCACTGCGCAGCCTCCAGCCACATTGTACAGCATTCGAAACGACGTGCGGTCACAGAGCCAACCGAACAAGAGCGACGAGAAGAACCGCCCGACGCTGAAGAGCGCAGTGAGCAGACCGATATCGGTTAGGCCTCCACCGAGCTCCTGAACGTACGTAAACAGCGTCGGCAACACGAGACCTCGCGCTGCTTCAGCGCCAAACTCGGACAAGTGGATCAACACCATGTGCGCATACCACGACCGCACGCGACGACCAGAATCCGCTTTAACTTGGTCCACTACGGCATTATCCGACTGTATTTCCTTCACTTTAGAGGCAGATTCATCGTTTATGACCTCCGTCGACGCCTCTATTGCCCCCATGGTGTCCAAATGTAGAGTACATGTACCATGGGCATGTCAACGGCTGCAACGTTTGACACTCGACCACCGACGACGTAAACTTCAGCCAGACAACGTCAGACATCCCACTGTTTCCATTTTAATCCAATCATGTAGCGTTTATTAATACCAATCAGCCAATCATATCACTCAAATCGTCCCCATCTCCTTCCCTATCAACAGACCCACTCCAGTCATTCGTCAACGTACCCGCTCGAGCGCAACGATGGACTGTACGTCTCCGTCGATGCTCATCGGCGCTAACTGGCCCAAGGAGGTGCTGGAGAACCCGCTGTCACTGGATGGCGATGCTCTGTCGCTCTCGGGTGCAGTAGACGCCGAATTCAGCCACTTAGATCACCGCAATGGCAAACGCAACGTCTACAAGTTCGGAGGCACATCGGTGGGCAGTCCCGCGAGACTTTGCGGCCTTGTCCGCATCGTCCGCGAGGAGAGAGAGCGCGTCTTGGCCGTCGTAGTGTCCGCAATGGGCCACACGACCAATTATCTATTAGAAGCCGTAGCGTTCGCAGCGAAAGGAGACGCCGACAGCGCGTTGGACGTCGTGGACAAGATCCAGGCCGAGACACTCACGAACGCGCATGATACGCAGAAAGAGCTCGAAGTGGAAACAATTGAGGACATGACTGAGGTGATTGTCAACCACTTTAAGCCTCTACGTGAGCTGCTGTACGGTATCTGTCTCCTCCAAGAACAGACATCGGCAGCGACGGATACTGTGCTGTCATTTGGCGAGCATATCAGCGCCAATATCGTCGCTAAGCTTCTGACTAAAGCGGGTGTCGAAGCGTTCTTCCTGGACGCTAGAGACTGGCTAACAACGGACGACACACACGGCTGTGCTAAGGTTTTATTCGACGAATCCAAGGAGAAGTTACAAGAGCTATCCAAGCACTGGAAGCCCAACACTTTACCGGTTATTACGGGGTTCATCGGTAGCACCCGTAGCGGCCGCACGACCACATTGGGACGTAATGGATCGGACTACACGGCCACGTTAGTGGGCTCTTCTCTTGGCGCCGACTACGTGTTAATTAACACCGATATCTCCGGTGTTATGACGGCAGATCCTCGAATCGTAGACCGTGCCGTGGCGCTCTCTCATTTAAACCACCACGAAGCTCTGGAGCTTGCAGTCTACGGTACTCGTATGTTCCACGCACGCACGATGGTGCCCCTTATTAAGGGCGACGTGACTATGCTTATCCGCAACACGATGGACCCGAACGGCCACGGCACGTACATCAGCGGCGTGGGCCGATCAGGAACCCGCGAGACGTGTACGACGTCGCTGGAGAACCTGGCGATCATCGAAGCTCGTACGCGTATCCTACAGGACGGCAGCAGCGACCCTCATCAGCAGGAGAACATCGGTGCTCGTGTTACTAAAGTTCTGGAAGGACTCAAGATCCCCGTGTGGCTCTCGATCCGTGGAGCTCACGGCCAAGCCATCAGTGTCGTGGTGCCTCGTAGTGCCGAGATAAGCGCCTGTGCAGCCATCCACGCTGAGTTGAGCAATGAGATCGAGTCTCATGAAGTGGATCCTCTTAATTCCGAGTCGCCCGTGACGATGCTGTCCGTTGTGGCGGAAGATTTGTCCAAGATTCCGTATAACCAGACCAAGTTCTTCGGAGCTCTTGCAGACGCGGGTATTGAAGTGCTGGCTGTCGGTCAAGGTACAAGCTCGCGTTCGTTGAGTTGCGTCATCCGTGGGGTAGACACGAAGGTGGCGGTGCGTCGTGTACACGACGCCTTTAACGTCGACTACCTCGTCACCAACGTCGTCTTGTTAGGCTACAACCACATCACATTGGGCGTCGTTCGTCAGATCCAGAAGCAGCAGGAATTGTACAGATACCAGCACAAAACTCGTGTCAACATCGTGGGCTTCGGCTCCAACTGCTGCGACTTCTTGTACAGCCCCAAGGGCTTCACATTCGAGGAGCTTATCGCTCGTTTAGAAGGCTGTAAGAACACAACCGCCGTCGTGTCTGCGCCTCCCAGTGTATCCAGTGCATACACTGGCGCTCCGTCGTTAGAGCAATTGGACCAGCTTCAAGACTTGGCCATCCCTATCTTGATAGACTGCTCTGGTCAGGGGAATACGCAAGAGCTCTACTCAGCCTGCATCGAGCGTGGCATCCACGTCGTCGCCTCCAATGCACGCTCAGTGTGTCGTCTGCCTCCTACGTCGTCACGTGAAAGTGTAGCCACCTCACGTGTTAAAACTGGCCGCACGTTCTTCATGTACACGTCAACGATCGGTGCCAGTCTTCCCGTTATCGACACGCTTGGCAACATCCTGCGTACAGGTGACCGCGTTCTCGGTATTGAGACTTCGTTGAGTGGATCGATGAACTATGTGGCTAACGAAGTGATGAAGGGCAAGAAACTCTCGGACGCTGTGGGCGAAGTTCTGCGTAAGGGATACTGTGAGCGTGACCCTCGTGAAGACTTTACTGGTACAGATATGGTCGCTAAGATCGTTGTGTTGGCGCGAGCTCTTGGTGTTCATATCAATCCGAGTGCTGTCCAGTTGGAGCCTCTGATTCCTCAGAGTGTTCTCGATACTATCGTGTGGTCTAACGACATGGAAGTGGACGATATTGTCTCCGGATTGAAAGCGTATGATGAAGTTTTCCATGTGAAATACTACGTGCCTGCTGTGGCGGAGAACAAGCGTCTCCACTACGTTGCATCGATCGATCTGTCCAGGTTCCCGTCGATCCAGGCCAAGATCCAGCCATTGCTGGTCAGTGAAGACCATCCCGCTTTTTACACCAAGGACAACGAGATCGCCTTCGGTATCTCTTCGGTGCAGTACCCCAACCCACTGGTTCTCAAGGGATCCGGTACCGGTGCCGCTGCTAGCGCCACTGGTGTCCTTCGTGACGTCCTCACTATTCTCAACTCGCTCAATGGCAAGAACGTCCACGTTTAAACGACTCTAGACTGGAGTGCAGTATGACTCGCAAGCCACATGAAGTGGCAACTACCACCGAGCGATCTGTTGCTAAAGGGTCCGCTCGGTGTGATTTGCGTACGTATTCCATTCCTACAGAATCCAAACTTGACGTAAGGGGCTGGTTTCTGCTAGGGGGTCTGGGAAAATAAAACAGCATTCCTATTGGCCAGGAAAAGAAACCCAGATAGGCTTTAATTTCCCACCTCAGAGGGGGTGGGAAATTAAACAGGATAACCTTCTGAGATTGGCAGTGGAAAATAGAGGCAGTCGCTAAAGTGTATTGCGATGTCACAGATACAAGACGAAGACACGGTGGTGCTTGTGAAGGTTGTATGCGCCGCTGCCATTGCTGCAGTTGTCTCTCTCAGCCTCCGAAAGCAGGCGAAGAATCGGCTAACCGTCACTAAGCTCGATTTTGACGCGATGTTAGCGTCCCCGCGCTTTGACGGCTGGTTTCGTGCAAATTTGCGGTGCGCTCATCAGATTTTAAGACAATTCGTCTCCTCTTCCGGCCATTCGCAAGTTCCATGCTTCCAAGTTGATCCGAGCATTCCTACGAGAAAAAAATGGAGCTTACGATATATTACCTAGCATCGTCGGGCAGCTTGATGGAGGCCGGTAATGCAATGGGTATATCGAAACCATGTTCAGTTAAGACAGTAAATGAGGCGTTGCGTGTCATCTGCTGCCGTTCCGCGATCTAATTCAAGCAGTCGTCGACGGATAAAGGTTGGGAGAACGTGATGAAAGGCTTTGCTGCTGCGAAGGGATTCCCTTTCGTATGCGGTGCTATTGACGGCTCCCTATTCGAGATCGAGCGTCCAGCTGAGTATGAGGGCTGGTATTGCAGAAAATGTTATCCAGCAATAAACATGCAAGCAGTTTGTAACTCAAAGCGACGCTTCATGAACTTCGACATGCGCCCTGGCTCATATAGTGTCAAAAAGACCTGGAGCGTTTCAAAATTAGGTTTGTCAGTTACAAAAATGCTTCCTACTGGCTGTCATTTAATTGCTGAAGCTGTATATAAGCTCACGCCTGAAATTTTGACACCATGCATCCCACGTGAAGAGCAAGGTAAGCTTACACGTCGTCAAGAGCGCTTCAATTACGTACATAGTGCAACGCGAATGGCAATTGAGTGTGCTTTTGGAATGTTGAAGCAGAGATTTCGATTAATTAGACGACAACTGGAGCAAACATCTATTAGCAGCTATACGAATTGAATTTTGGTTGCTATGATTCTCCACAATATTTTAATTGATCACAGCGACGAAACAGTGGATATGAATGAGCGAGACGGTCAAACGATTTTTATGGACGAGACTGATGAAAGTGGAGACGCATGGGACATTAGTAGGGCAAAACGCGATGAACTCGCTCAATAGTTTTATCATCGTTAGGTGTACCGTAATTGAACTTAGCTCCTGCGGCTAAGGGACTCAATTAGAGCGTTGATAGCGGTGGTTTGCTGATGGAGAGCCGCTACAATTTCTCTCGGAACCGGAAGCCTTGTACTCCATTGCCTCACCAACGCATTTTACACCTTCAGCTTAAGCACAAAGTCCTTTTGATAAAATAAACCACAATCAGTTTTACCAGAAACTGACATTTAAAATAGAAAATAAGAAGCGTTTTATATAGAAGATTGAAGCGTACCTGCTTCGACGTATTCTCCGTTGGTGTTTTCGCGCTTGTTAGGTCGAGACCCATTGTCGTCCGCGTCCGATTCCACCAGCACTTCGTCTTCCCCGTACTCGGACTCGTACAGAGTGCTACTGTCACAGATTGTCGTGTTTTGCAAGCCTTCATGAGGAGCCCAATGCTCCATCATGAGATCAAGACAAGGTGGGTCAGCAGCTTTTGGAACGTTTCCAGTAGTCGTGCGATCTTGACGGTAGTGCGCCAACTTTTTTCTAAGCCATTTGATCTTGATAAATATAACAGCAGCTAGTTAATGTGCATGCGAATAGAGTCGAACCAAATTAGCTTTTTACCTTGTCTTTACACTGCCTCACGGAATAGACTCTCTTCATCTTCCGACTTATTAGTGCAGTAGCTCGAACCCACGCAGCCCCAATATTAGCAGTGTTATGAGCATCTTTAAAATTCTCCTTATCCGTGACATATCTATAAAAAGGTAAATAAATTGAAGTTGTAAGAAGAAAATAATACTTTTCAAAGTAGGAAAATAATAGCTCGCAGTAAATAACTCCCTCGACGCCTCTGTCGACCATAGTTCGGTTGGAGCGTTCGTTGTGAGTCCACGCTTAGCCGATGTTGCCACAGCCTCCAGCTGTCGGGTCAGCATCTCGTGCTCCTCGTTGACGACCTCAGCGGAAGGAGGAGATAGGGAAGGAGGAGACTGTAGACGCAGGTCCATCGTGGTCTGTACTCCTTGTGATGCGGTGAGAAGAGCCGCGTACGCAGTGATGTCCTGAGGGAGGTGGCCCTCCATCCTGCGAGCGTTGTTCAGGAAGCAGTAGTCACGCTAGTTATCCCCTCTCTTTGACAGACTAGCGATTCGTTTAACGAGTGGTGTTGCGTTATGTAGCAATAATAAACAGATTTGCAAGGGTATAGTTATAAGCAGTGCACACCCAAGACACGACACTCGAATCCGAGTCTCAGGGGTAGGTTAATGTTTATTTTCCCAGCCCGAGCAGGAACCAGCTCATAAGGTTTTGTGCCAGTTACGTGCAATCAACCAGTTTTGGGCCACAAATTTTATCCAATTAGCGCTATATATTGTGGGTAATACTTGGTTCTTATTGGCTATTTCTTTTTTGTCAAGAGAAATTTGACCTGGATTAGACTAAAAATGGATTTGCTCTAATACAAACTTCAAAACAAAAAGCGGCAGGAAACTGGTCACCACGCTTAATTGAAAGCTTTTTTCAAAGCAGAGCCATCAGTGCACCAAAGTAGATAGTAAAACAGTGTGTACACCATACAAAAGCCCGAAACAAGCGCTTTTATGGGTGCTTTTATCACTAAAAATGGACATCCGAGTGAAAAGTTATGTTGACTCGGATTTAAGACTTCGAAAAGTGGCATATTACTGGCACATTACCTAACGGTATTGTTTTGCCATTCTTTTTCGGTATGTATCACAGAAAGTGTTTTGATTTTCAAGAACCGTGGCTTCCAGGTATGCCCAGCAGCACACAGGAAGCGCGCCATGGATTGCAAGGAGGACGCTATGACGTTTTTTTCTGCAGTCATCGTTAAAAAAAGCTATAAAAAAATTCAAAAAATAGCTGGGCATTCTTACCGTAAATTATGCGTTTCTGTGCATAGTGTCCTCTCGATCTTAAGACACGAACGTTCACGTCTGAAGGACGAAAGAGAAGGTTATCAACAGCAACTTCCCTATTTTAACTTGCAACCCAATATGCTGCTTCTAAAGGTATCGAAATGCTCAAGTCGGATAGCGTTCGTAACACAACGATGTCATCATTACCTACAAACGTTGAACAACAACAAAAATCACCAAGTTTCGAAAAAAAGAAGAGCAATGCTCCACATACATTGTGATTGTTGAGAAGGTTAAATGGAACGCATATCGGCTTGGACTGTTGCTCAATGAGCTTCGGAACTGATTTAGCATTCGGGCAAAAATGATAACAACTACTGTAGTTGAAATCTTGACCCCGTTTAGGATGACGTCGAAGGAAGTTCAGCAGCGGGGGAAACCGGAGCTGGCATTGGCGCCATTGGGACCATAGGAGCTGCGGGAGCCATGGCAGGAGCAACGGGCATGGTGGGAGGAATCATGGGGGAAGCCGGAGCTGGCGCAGGTGTAGGGAGAGCAGCCGGAAGTGCGGCGCCCAAAAGACCCGTCACGTGACCAGCCAATGCAGCCGTGTTTCCGGTTCTCGCGGCCGAAATGATACCCGCAGCATTAGAGAGAACACCCGGGGCCGTAACAACGTTTGCAACGCGCGACAAGAAGCCGATGAGGTCTTCCACGCTCATCTCTCCAGCAGGACCGGCATCCGGACTGTCCGCCATCATCTCCTTGATAGTCTGGGCGAGCTGAACACGGTCGTCCTTGGAAAGGGTGACCCTGCTATTCGAGACGAGGATATTGTTGTTCTTGGCGTCGATCGTGTTGGTAACGACTCCGACATCAGCACCGCCTCCGCGCAACCCAGAGGTCATGACCTTGGTTTGATCACCTTGGTCCGAAGTCATGACCATACTCGGTAGGTGGTGTGCCGCTGCGAAGGAGACGAAGTAGACAAGCGCCACTGCGAATGAAACAATTGACATCTTCATGTTGAACGGGGCTTTGAATAGTGTTGTAGGAGCCGACTTGAGTACTTGGAGTCCAAACGAACAATGAGTTGCTGGTGGCGAAACCGGAGACCGTCATTGAAATGCATGGATAGTATTGTTTCCACTAAAAAGCTGGTATTTAATTTATAAAGTGCGCCACGCCAGCATGCACTTTTAGAACTTTCCTCTGCTGGAGTTGGGGTCGACTTGAATACTACAATTCATATGAAGCTTTCGTAGAAGATTTCTACGCTGTAGGCTAGCACGGGCCTCTGCGGCCAAGTTCAAGTGCGCAAGCATTTGTAAAAGTCTCGGAATTAACGTGTAAATTTAAGTATCGCATCTACAATTTCACTGCTCTCTTCATATTCTATGCTCCAGCTTTTACTAATTTGATAAAGTCTTGAGTACCACGGCGGAAATCGAGACACTTTTCGAAATGACTAAACACATAAAAGTAAATTAGAAAACCGTGTTATGGATTGTTTTAAAATCATATCATCCAATTTGGATACTTTTCAAGCGTGGGAGCCGATGTGCGTTGAACTTCTCAATCCATTACGTGCAGAGTAAATTAGATATTTCTCAGCATCATGGTACTGCCACCACAACCTCTCTTGTGTAGTTACTCTGCTTGACGAATTTTTATTCGTAACCGTGAAATTGTCCTTTACTCATAGAGCAGAACCTCTTTCTTAAATAAACAGCAGAGGTCTCAATTGATTTTCACACACAGCGTTTTGTTTGTTGAAAGAAACTTAACAGGATGGAATGCATATCTGCTCAGCAAACCCTACTAAGTACCAAATTGGTATGAATACCTTTTGACGTATTCGTGAGTTGACGACTACCGAGTTGTCATTCGGGTCCCGCTTACACTGAGGCAGTTCAGGGAGCGGCTGTGGCGGACATTGGCGCAATCGGGATCGTAGGAGCTGCAGGAGCAGCGGCAGGAAGAACGCCTGGCATAGTCGCAGGAATCATGGGGGAAGCCGGAGCTGGCATTGGCGCAATTGGGATCATAGGAGAAACCGGAGCTGGCGCAGGTGTAGGGAGAGCAGCCGGAAGTGCGGCGCCCAAAAGACCCGTCACGTGACCAGCCAATGCAGCCGTGTTTCCGGTTCTCGCGGCCGAAATGATACCCGCAGCATTAGAGAGAACACCCGGGGCCGTAACAACGTTTGCAACGCGCGACAAGAAGCCGATGAGGTCTTCCACGCTCATCTCTCCAGCAGGACCGGCATCCGGACTGTCCGCCATCATCTCCTTGATAGTCTGGGCGAGCTGAACACGGTCGTCCTTGGAAAGGGTGACCCTGCTATTCGAGACGAGGATATTGTTGTTCTTGGCGTCGATCGTGTTGGTAACGACTCCGACATCAGCACCGCCTCCGCGCAACCCAGAGGTCATGACCTTGGTTTGATCACCTTGGTCCGAAGTCATGACCATACTCGGTAGGTGGTGTGCCGCTGCGAAGGAGACGAAGTAGACAAGCGCCACTGCGAATGAAACAATTGACATCTTCATGTTGAACGGGGCTTTGAATAGTGTTGTAGGAGCCGACTTGAGTACTTGGAGTCCAAACGAACAATGAGTTGCTGGTGGCGAAACCGGAGACCGTCATTGAAATGCATGGATAGTATTGTTTCCACTAAAAAGCTGGTATTTAATTTATAAAGTGCGCCACGCCAGCATGCACTTTTAGAACTTTCCTCTGCTGGAGTTGGGGTCGACTTGAATACTACAATTCATATGAAGCTTTCGTAGAAGATTTCTACGCTGTAGGCTAGCACGGGCCTCTGCGGCCAAGTTCAAGTGCGCAAGCATTTGTAAAAGTCTCGGAATTAACGTGTAAATTTAAGTATCGCATCTACAATTTCACTGCTCTCTTCATATTCTATGCTCCAGCTTTTACTAATTTGATAAAGTCTTGAGTACCACGGCGGAAATCGAGACACTTTTCGAAATGACTAAACACATAAAAGTAAATTAGAAAACCGTGTTATGGATTGTTTTAAAATCATATCATCCAATTTGGATACTTTTCAAGCGTGGGAGCCGATGTGCGTTGAACTTCTCAATCCATTACGTGCAGAGTAAATTAGATATTTCTCAGCATCATGGTACTGCCACCACAACCTCTCTTGTGTAGTTACTCTGCTTGACGAATTTTTATTCGTAACCGTGAAATTGTCCTTTACTCATAGGAGCAGAACCTCTTTCTTAAATAAACAGCAGAGGTCTCAATTGATTTTCACACACAGCGTTTTGTTTGTTGAAAGAAACTTAACAGGATGGAATGCATATCTGCTCAGCAAACCCTACTAAGTACCAAATTGGTATGAATACCTTTTGACGTATTCGTGAGTTGACGACTACTGAGTTGCCATTCGGGTCCCGCTTACACTGAGGCAGTTCAGGGAGCGGCTGTGGCGGACATTGGCGCAATCGGGATCGTAGGAGCTGCAGGAGCAGCGGCAGGAAGAACGCCTGGCATAGTCGCAGGAATCATGGGGGAAGCCGGAGCTGGCATTGGCGCAATTGGGATCATAGGAGAAACCGGAGCTGGCGCAGGTGTAGGGAGAGCAGCCGGAAGTGCGGCGCCCAAAAGACCCGTCACGTGACCAGCCAATGCAGCCGTGTTTCCGGTTCTCGCGGCCGAAATGATACCCGCAGCATTAGAGAGAACACCCGGGGCCGTAACAACGTTTGCAACGCGCGACAAGAAGCCGATGAGGTCTTCCACGCTCATCTCTCCAGCAGGACCGGCATCCGGACTGTCCGCCATCATCTCCTTGATAGTCTGGGCGAGCTGAACACGGTCGTCCTTGGAAAGGGTGACCCTGCTATTCGAGACGAGGATATTGTTGTTCTTGGCGTCGATCGTGTTGGTAACGACTCCGACATCAGCACCGCCTCCGCGCAACCCAGAGGTCATGACCTTGGTTTGATCACCTTGGTCCGAAGTCATGACCATACTCGGTAGGTGGTGTGCCGCTGCGAAGGAGACGAAGTAGACAAGCGCCACTGCGAATGAAACAATTGACATCTTCATGTTGAACGGGGCTTTGAATAGTGTTGTAGGAGCCGACTTGAGTACTTGGAGTCCAAACGAACAATGAGTTGCTGGTGGCGAAACCGGAGACCGTCATTGAAATGCATGGATAGTATTGTTTCCACTAAAAAGCTGGTATTTAATTTATAAAGTGCGCCACGCCAGCATGCACTTTTAGAACTTTCCTCTGCTGGAGTTGGGGTCGACTTGAATACTACAATTCATATGAAGCTTTCGTAGAAGATTTCTACGCTGTAGGCTAGCACGGGCCTCTGCGGCCAAGTTCAAGTGCGCAAGCATTTGTAAAAGTCTCGGAATTAACGTGTAAATTTAAGTATCGCATCTACAATTTCACTGCTCTCTTCATATTCTATGCTCCAGCTTTTACTAATTTGATAAAGTCTTGAGTACCACGGCGGAAATCGAGACACTTTTCGAAATGACTAAACACATAAAAGTAAATTAGAAAACCGTGTTATGGATTGTTTTAAAATCATATCATCCAATTTGGATACTTTTCAAGCGTGGGAGCCGATGTGCGTTGAACTTCTCAATCCATTACGTGCAGAGTAAATTAGATATTTCTCAGCATCATGGTACTGCCACCACAACCTCTCTTGTGTAGTTACTCTGCTTGACGAATTTTTATTCGTAACCGTGAAATTGTCCTTTACTCATAGGAGCAGAACCTCTTTCTTAAATAAACAGCAGAGGTCTCAATTGATTTTCACACACAGCGTTTTGTTTGTTGAAAGAAACTTAACAGGATGGAATGCATATCTGCTCAGCAAACCCTACTAAGTACCAAATTGGTATGAATACCTTTTGACGTATTCGTGAGTTGACGACTACTGAGTTGCCATTCGGGTCCCGCTTACACTGAGGCAGTTCAGGGAGCGGCTGTGGCGGACATTGGCGCAATCGGGATCGTAGGAGCTGCAGGAGCAGCGGCAGGAAGAACGCCTGGCATAGTCGCAGGAATCATGGGGGAAGCCGGAGCTGGCATTGGCGCAATTGGGATCATAGGAGAAACCGGAGCTGGCGCAGGTGTAGGGAGAGCAGCCGGAAGTGCGGCGCCCAAAAGACCCGTCACGTGACCAGCCAATGCAGCCGTGTTTCCGGTTCTCGCGGCCGAAATGATACCCGCAGCATTAGAGAGAACACCCGGGGCCGTAACAACGTTTGCAACGCGCGACAAGAAGCCGATGAGGTCTTCCACGCTCATCTCTCCAGCAGGACCGGCATCCGGACTGTCCGCCATCATCTCCTTGATAGTCTGGGCGAGCTGAACACGGTCGTCCTTGGAAAGGGTGACCCTGCTATTCGAGACGAGGATATTGTTGTTCTTGGCGTCGATCGTGTTGGTAACGACTCCGACATCAGCACCGCCTCCGCGCAACCCAGAGGTCATGACCTTGGTTTGATCACCTTGGTCCGAAGTCATGACCATACTCGGTAGGTGGTGTGCCGCTGCGAAGGAGACGAAGTAGACAAGCGCCACTGCGAATGAAACAATTGACATCTTCATGTTGAACGGGGCTTTGAATAGTGTTGTAGGAGCCGACTTGAGTACTTGGAGTCCAAACGAACAATGAGTTGCTGGTGGCGAAACCGGGGACCGTCATTGAAATGCATGAATCGCGGAAAAGACAAAGATTTGGCGACTAAGGTTTTTGCTGGAGTTTTTCAACACTAAGAACCTGGTATTAATTTGACTAATTTTTTAAAATTCAAGATCGCCAGGCTTCCATGCACTTAAAAGAACTTTCCTCTCTAAATGATGGATCCGGTTGAATCATTAGTCTTTCGACTAGGGGCTACTTTCAGCTTGACCAGGAATTGTAGTGCTTCCACCCAGTCATTTCGTTTGGCTTTCTTGGCTTCTGGGCTTTCACCGTCTGCAACCTAAGTCAAACACGAGTGCAACATGTTACCAAGTAGTGGGCTTTCACAACTTTTACAACGTAAACCTTACCTCAAGATCTAATGTACGGTTCTCCTCATATTCGACCGAAAAGCAATGAGGCGCTCTTTCTGGTTGTTTGGCACGCTCGAACACTCGAGTTTCTTGACCAGCACATATCCCCACGATAGAACGCGTTGGTATAGTCGCCTTCGGTACAGCGCGGTTCACCTGGCGGTAGTGGAGATACTCGAGATCCGTAGAGCACCAAACGAAACGCACATGGGGCTTCCCATAGCGTCCATACTTGACGAACAAGCTTCCACTGCGTAATAGTTCCATACGCTTGCGGATCAACTCGCCATTGGACTTTTGAGGAACAGAACGCTCAATCTCATCAGATGTTAACGCAGCCCCTCGAATAGTAGTCTGCTTGTCACAAACTGGAGTTTCTTCCGAGATACTCGAGTTGCTATACGCTGATCGCTTGATAACCTTACGTCCAATAAGTTCTGCTTTCATCGAGGCATTCTGCAATCGGTCAGCCGACGGTCGATCATATTCGTGGGTTTCTGAGGCCTCGGTGTCATTCTCACTGTCGCTGACGCTATTCTGCTCTCCGATACTTCCTCTGTCGCTTTCGGACATTCGAGGTTGGCGCTTTCGAAGAGCTGCAGAGTGCGATTTCGATCGAGGTACTGATACGTTCAACTCGTCAGATTTCTGCGACTCGGATATCTTTTGGATTTGATCTTTCAGCAGTTCAGCTTCTCGTTTCTGTTCTAGCAGCCGTTGTTCGAGAGCTTCCACAGTTCGGGTTTGCTTGGTCATAAGTTCTTGGAGTTCGGCCGCAGTATTCGACGCGAAAAACGTGTTTTCCTTCAATACTACCAGACACCCGAGAGCTGTAGCCATCCCCAGTTCTCTGACTTCTTGTGCGACCGCGTCATACAATAGTCGTGCTTCTTCAAATTCACCTTCACTGCTTGGTTTGTCGAGTTCTCCACGTGGTAAGTCGCCAGTGAGTAGCAATCTCTCCACGATTTCCTCGCACTCTTCCCAGTCAACTTTTTTACCGGCTTGGTTCGACTTATCTCGTGCACTTTTTGCCGCAGTTAATGCTGCTTGAGTCTCTTCTTGTGATAAAGTTAGACGCCGTCCCCATTGCTGCTCCTGCTTCGCAAATTGAAGAGCTTGATCCTTTATGTCTTTTTCAAGTTGTACAGCACGCTGTTGTAGATCGAGATTGGTCGTCTCTAGTTCCGCGTTGAGCTTTTCAACACTTTCCAAGCGCTTCTCAGTGTCCACTTCTGTGTTTACGGCGATATCTACCGCCACCTCGGAGCAGCGCTGCATAAAGCGACAAGTGGAAATTGATTCATCCAGGAAATCGTTCTCAGGATTCAGTGTAGCGATGAATACTGACTTGCAATTGCCACCCAGACTACCTCGTAAGACTGATGTAAGCATCGAATTGCGGTACGGAATGTGATATTTCCTTGACACTGCATTCTTTTTGGTTCTCAGCGACAAAATCACCTACAAAATTGAGGATTAGAGGAGTTATACTAACAATTTCCGAATGATCGAAGTACCTGTTCAAGGTGGTGAAGGGAGAGGTTGATGTGCTTTCCTTCCGATCGCATACGCTGTGTACCTTCACGTTTGTAAACGCGCTCCGAGCCTGCCAGGTCAACCAAATGAAGCTTGGACGTGACGATCAAGTCAGAGTCCGTTGGACGGGACTCGATCATGACACTGAAAATTGAATGCGAGCGCGACGAAGCCTACAATAAAAAATCATTTAAATCCTTGTCAATAACATAACAAGTTACTCTCCTGCTCGTCAGCTTACCTGGTTCATTGGCGTATCACTCGTGACACGGTTCATGTTGCCAAGAAAGAGAAGATTTAGCGCTTCCTCCTCCGAAACTGCCTCGAAGACACTACGGCATAACCGGAAAGCGAACATTTTTTACACAATCAAACATAATGCGCACGAGTCGACTAACCCCAGATTTCGAAAGTGCATGTCACCTTCATCATCGTCCATGAGGAGAACTTTCGTCCATTCCTCTATCGGTCGATCAGTATGAGACCTATCAATGTGAACAATATCAGTGCCTAGTTTCGCATGCTTTGCTAGCAACTTACCGGTCGAGCAAGTCATAGACAGTTTCGTTATAGATTTCAAGGTAGGAAATGTAGCATGAGTAGCGCATGTTCGGTCGCTTCTCAAATTCCTCAAAGATAGTGGATAGGACACGAGGAATGATGCCTCGGTCGGCGTAGTGTTCACCTCCCGTGATCGTGTACGTCTTTCCTGATCCCGTCTGTCCATAAGCAAGGATGGTGCCGTTGTAGCCGTCCAACGCACTGTACACGATATCCTAAACGGCACACAAATAACTCAATCAAGCTCAAGCATTATTGCATTGAGGTTAGGCACATACAAGGCAGACTTCGTTGAAAACCTGCTCTTGAGAGACGCTGGGATCAAAAACGTTGTTGAAGTGAAAGTCGACCCCATCACGCTGCTTTAGGTGCATTCGAGACTGGTCATCGTCAGGAGGAGGAAACGTAATTACTGTTCTGCTACATCGACCATCGTCAACCCTCTCTGTTGGTCCGCAATTACCAGCTTAGTGTACCGTATCAGTTGAATCTTAGTCCATAAACCCATGCCGTACCAAGATCAAATTTGGCGCAGTCATGCCCTTGGCGACGAGGCCGCAAACGGGCGAAGGTGCCAATGTGCCACTTAACCATGGACCGCTACCACGCAAAATAAGTCGAGCTCTTCGTCTCTTGTACCTGCAGAATGAAAGGCTGCGTGTTGTTTACAAGCTAAAGTCTACGACCCATCGTATAAATTTAGCCCCAGCATATTTTGTCCTTAAAAATGGACCAAAATATTTTTGGATCATGTCCATTTTCTAACCCCTTATTTACGCACGAGGGTATCTTTCGACCCCTGTCCCATTTTTATCATTTAGGAAATTGTAAAGAGAGTCATTTAAGTGCGATTGTTGACGCGGTGGTTGGGGTTGTGCACGAGGATGGACTGGTGAGTCCAAAAAGGCATTGCGCATTGTGACGCTCCACACGATCTTGGGAGCTGGAACTCCCACCAACAGTCAACGTGTATTGAGCTGTTGAAAGCAAAATGTGAACTGAGCTAAGTCTAATACTCTACCCTGCGTTGCTTTCTTCTGCCAGTCCATGGCAGTCCAGGGAGAGGCTTGTTGCAGTTGCAGTTGCACTTGCAAGTGCAGCTACAGCTGGTCGAGAACTTGTTGACCATGAGCACCAGCAGCTTGCCTTGACGTGCTCTAACCACCAGCTACGTCACGTAGCTGGTGGTTAGAACAGCTTGTCCAGGGCGAGCGCCCACCATCACACGCATCCAACATAAATGAGACCACGTCAAACAAACGAATACTCATCAACCAAAGTTCGAATCGGGATCTAAGCACACCGCTCTAAAGAGACGCGTCTTGCGCTTGAAGTGCTCGTGGTTAGGACAGCTTGTCCAGGGCTAGCGCCACCATCACACTGCCCCCCAAGCTTTCTTAGGCCACGATGCACTTGTACCCCGTCGAGGTCCTTGTCCGTCGATAGGTCGTATCAGAAAATGTTAACGTCGAAAAATATGTTGCTGAAAGCTTGGTTGTCTTAAGTCCTCATTGCCATACGATGTAGCACGGCTGCTACGGCACGCTGTAGACGTTCGTCGTTCGTGTCGTTGGCGTAGTTTGTCATGCGTTGTGGCACATCCTCGCTGAGATCCTTCACTGGTTCCCAAGAGTCTTCAATCTCCTCAAAACCTTGCAACTTGACCTTGACTTCGAACGCTTTCATGCTGTCGTTGTAGCGGTGGTCCACTAATGCACCTATTACCAGTAGTGTTCCTTGTGACGCTACGTGATCGATTAGATCAGTCGAGATATTGAGCGAAGGATCGGCGTAGTGCTTGAGTCGCGAAGGGTGCACCTTCATCGTCTTTTTTGTCACTAGGTGCTCCACAGAGAATTAATACTCGGCCGCCCCAGTCACACGATACGGGCCGACCCATTGGAGTGCTGCTTTTCGTCTACCCGAGACCGAAGAACGTAGTCGCCGACAGCGAAGTTGACTGCTCGTTCATAGTGATACCGGGACCGATATCGTTCACTCTGACGTTTCCGCACGTCCTCCACAGCTTTGTGCATTTTGTGAACACTTTGTCGCATCTGGCTCAGCTTCTTGTCCAAGTCTGGTCGGTCTTCAGGAAGCGAGACAATGCGCCCTGTCCCCTCCGGAAGAATAACTGTGCCCAAGGTGCTAGGACACGGTAGTCCTGTAAACAGTTCGACCGGTGCCTTGTTGGCAAGGGATTGCACTGGTGAGTGGTTGAGACTTGACTGTACAAGAGGTAGCAAGTACGGCCAGTCCGGCGAACTCACTCTAAACTCCAGTATCAGCGCCTTCAGAACTTGTAGGATGTCTCTGTTCACTCGTTCGACGCTGCCATTTTTCCACGGAGTGTACGCTAGTGTAAAATTCTGCTGAGATTTAAGTCGTCGACTGAGTTCTGCAATTACTTTGCTCGTAAAATGCGATCCATAATCACTAACCCACAGGTTCGGTATCCCAAACCGACTGTACCAGTCACGTATGGCAGCTACTTCTAAAGTTGGACCATCACAAGCTACTAGCTCAAAGAAATGCGTAGCTTCGTCTTTGAGAACCAGAGCGTAGCGAGTTGCTCCAAAGGATTCACCAAGTGTAAAAAAATCCCAGTGCAAAGTAGTGTTTCGTTCAAAAGTATAGTGAGTTTCACTGAAAGGTCTTGGAATAATCTCGCCACCTTTTACGTGCAAACACAGTAGGCACTGCTGACAGAATGCACGCACTTGCTCCATAACACCACTCATCTCGAACAACCGATGCAAATGGTTCGCCATGACGTGCATGCCACGGTGACCACCAGCTCCACAATGCGCCACAATCAGTAGACGTTGAATTAAGTCAGCAGTCTTAGATGGTTTCTAAATTCTCCCGTGCACTCGCCACACTCCATCGCCATCTTTAGTCGCTGGTCTTGGGGCGTCATGTGCACTTTGTACTCCAGCAATTTCTGCAAGTGAGGGCCACACGAAACCTTCCGAGTCCAGCGGCCGTGGGGCCATCAGTTCAAGTGTCTTTGTTGTTTCACAAGATGAAGTGCCACGTTTCCGTTTGCTACGCGTGATCCGCTTCACAGTGCCTCGCTGTGCACTGCACTTCGGCTGACCGCCTCACCTTGAGATGACATCCGCCCACACGTTATTCACTCCCTCAATGTGTTCGATTGAGTACCGATACTCCACCAATTTCGACGACCAACGAAATAATTTGCCACGCATTGTCTTCTTGAGTTCCTTGCTTGACGCGAACCAATGAAAAATGTTTCGGTGGTCACAGTAAATCTTAAATCCCTGTGGCCTCAAAAGCAAGTACTCCAATTTCTCGCATGCATGCACAATAGGAAATGATTCTTTTTCGATGACACTCCAGTTGAGTGCTGACCCCGAGAACGATCCACCCATGCAAATTAACAGCTCGTGTTGCTGCTCTTGGATCGGTCTGTCGTGTTGCCACTGCCCAACCTGAGTTATCACGAGTCCCCAGCCCGTGTCTGACGCGTCCGGCAACATGCAGAGTTGCTTGGTTGGGTCCGGGTAAGCTAGCATTGCTGAGTATGAAAGCAAATCTTTCACCTTCGTGAACGCCTCCAATTCATCTGTAGAGAAACTTACGCGAATACCAGCAGCAGCTCTCTTGCTGCGCTTTGTCCCCTGAAGAGATCGATCCAGTAGTTCTTGTAGAGGTTTCACCACTCGAGAGTAATCAACAAGATCCGTCACGCATCCAGTTCGTTGCACAGACGAACTGTTGCAGCTCAGCCGCTGTCGATGGCACTGGAACCTGCCGACGCGCCTCAATCCGTTCAGGGTCGTGACCCACACCGTTCTCGTTGATAATCCGACCGCACCATTTGATCTCAGTCTGAAACAACTTGCACTTTTTCGTGTTCAACTTGAATCCTTCTTCGTCAAGTCGACGCAGAATAGACTCGATAACGCTCATGAGCTCATTGACCGTATTACCAAATGCCAGTAGATCATCTATCCAAACAAGCATACAATCATGAAGGTACTCCTTCAGTACTTCCTCCACTATCAATTGAAAGTGTAAAGCAGCATCCGTGCAACCCTGCGGTACTCTTGTTGGAGTGAAAATTCCACGATCCATCATGTATGAGAGCAGTTCTTGAGAGTCAATGTGCAAAGGAAGCTGCCAAAAACCCTTGCTAAAATCAAAGATCGCATAAAATTTCTTTCCTTTGCATTTCTCCAGTCGTACTTGCAGGCTGGGCATGACACCTGCAATGGGTTCAGTCACATCGTTGTAAGGACGATAGTCGTTGGTTTGCCGGAACTCGTCACTGCCAGGTTTCCTAACAGGCAGTGCTGCACAGGCCTGCTTGACTTGTTCCCCTTCACCCACCCCAGACGCACCAACTCGGCGTTGAATTTGGCCATAAATGCGACTTCTCGGGGCTATACTGACAAACTTTGCACTTGTAAGGCCTTGCATTTGGTTTCAATCGGACCTTTAGCGGAGGTACTTTCGCAGGAGGGTCGTCCCCAAGAATTTGTCTCCATCCTTTGAAAGAAAACATAATGGCACGCAAACGTTCCTCTTCAGCTCCAGGCGAAATAATCCCGCGATCCAGACAATCGGTAACCATCCCATCGATCACTTCTGCAACGTCCGCATCTTGCGTGACGCCACGCACAGGCACTGCAGTCGGCTCTCCGAATGAGTCATCATCATCACGATTCTGCGCTGCGAGCTGATCAAGCTCTCTATCCACATCGATTCCTAGTTCCGCCAAAAGCACTCGGCCCACAATCAACTCGTCGTCATCTGACTCGACGATTAGGCACCGCTTCTGGTCTTGACATCGAACTGGACCAGCGGCGGTGTTCAAACACAAATGCACATCCACGCCATGAGCTGCAGTGAGAATCGCCCCACCTACTGCTTCCAACTCCACTGGCTGATCCACTTCCACTTGTACAGTAGTACCACCAAGAGCATTTAACTCTTTCATCATCTTCTGAGTGATAATATTCCACTCTGATCCGATATCGGCGCAGTAATGAACTTCCAGCACTGCATTCAATGTTGCAGTCGGTCGGATTCGGTCGTGGGTCTTCTCACGCGGTTTTACACGTTTGACCCGAAATCGCTTGGGATTCTGCCTCATTGGGGCACGCTTGGCCATGGCTGCCACGTTTAAAGATCTAGTGATTGGAGGGTTCTCACTCCGACGAGATGCACTAGCGTCTTGCTGTGCTTTCCGTTTGTTCGTCCATGGCTTTGCCTGGGAAACGTTACGGTCGTTGTCCGGCTACTTCACCACACGAACGTCGCTGTGCCGCGATAGCTTCCCGTCCGGCTTCGCGTGTTGTTGTTGGCTCCTCACAATCGAGCGGTACACAGCATCCTGCTCAAGAGCTTTTTCCCTGACTAGCTTGTACAAAGCTACGTCGTTCTTAGTGCTTCTCTTGTCGATGAGATTCTGGTAAGTCTCCACATTCTTACGCAGAGCTCTCGGTCGCAAATGCTTCTTCAGAATTGTGCACTTGTGAGTCATCCTCATAGTCGTAGAGAAAGTACATTGCAGTCCGTTCTGCAAAGTAATTTCCTCGCACTTCTGAAAGTAATTCACCACTCGTGCCTTGACGTCATCTTCTCCTAGTTCCATCCGAAGCTCATTGTCGAAAAGCGCGTCAACATTGCCAATGTCGCCGTTTTCACGGCGTTGACAATCTTGTCAATCTCTCTAAGGATTCGCTCCTCCGTGACATCTTCAAGTGGTATTTCCCAGTCGTACTTGCACATCATCTTCAGTAGTTAATGGTCGAAGGTACTCTTGACTGGCATCATCGCCTTTGCTATGTCTTCTCCTGAGATCGCACAGCGAGCAGCAATTGCATCCTCGTACTCACGACGTTCCTTCTTCCACTGTACCAGCTTGGAGTGAGAGATATCGGTGATCCAAAGCGGAAGAATGGCCGACGATGTGATTGGCACACTCGCCATTCACCTTGTCTCGCCGCCACGTCCTTGTTGTCGGGCAATCGCCGTCGTCGTCGTTCCGCTGCGCATTCTCATTCCGTGCTTCACAGATACTATTGTTAACAATGTGACGTTCCACACGATCTTGGGAGCTGGAACTCCCACCAACAGTCAACGTGTATTGAGCTGTTGAAAGCAAAATGTGAACTGAGCTAAGTCTAATACTCTACCCTGCGTTGCTTTCTTCTGCCAGTCCATGGCAGTCCAGGGAGAGGCTTGTTGCAGTTGCAGTTGCACTTGCAAGTGCAGCTACAGCTGGTCGAGAACTTGTTGACCATGAGTACCAGCAGCTTGCCTTGACGTGCTCTAACCACCAGCTACGTCACGTAGCTGGTGGTTAGAACAGCTTGTCCAGGGCTAGCGCCCACCATCACACGCATCCAACATAAAATTTATTTAGATTTAATCTTGAGGAACCCCGGGTTCCACATTACAGTACATATGTGCTGTTTTGTCCAAATGTCAAAAGAAGATTTGCCCAATCCAGTTTAGCTCGCACAATATACGAATCCATTACATCTGGTAAGGTCGTTTCGACAAACCGGCGGTACGACCGAACGTCGTCGACCAGCAGAGCCAATGGTTTAGCTGTCCTGTAGTCAGTCGCAGTCAGGTACTTCCTATTGATTTTAATAATTGCAATTTGTACTTTCCCATTACTCTGAAAACTAATGTCAAATATGGTGCTTTTCCCTGGCTCTATGTAAACGCACGGTCTTTCCCCTGTATCAATCAATGCCACATGACATCAAAAGGAAGTGCCCGCTATCAAAAAAAAATTAAACACTGCTGTAGACCAACTTTGTCAATCTTAAGCTTTAAGAGCGTATGAACCCTTGAAGAAAAGTTGAGTGTCTAGGAGGTTTCGCTATGTTATTTTCTGCGCTAAATCAAGCGTGGAATCGAAATTATGTCCAGATTAGTATGGTGGCAAATCACCATTCAGTTCCTTCCGCTCTGCATTAGTTCCTTCCGCTCTAAATTTGAAACAGGTGTTTTGCTTATTTTTGATCATAGCTCTGTCATTTTTCAAGCTTTTTAAAGATTAAAGAAGTGGAGCCAATAGGAGAGCATTCTGCATCGAATGGCACAATCCGCAGCCCAATCGGCGGTTTAGAAAAAAAAATTATCATTCGCTACAGTTTCCGTTGCATTTAATTGCGCCAGAGGAAGATGGATGTTACCAAGCACGGACGACCATTGTAGTACATTAAATTATGTATGAAGTCTAATTCTGTGAATGAACTATTCAAATGTGGAGGAAGGTGAAGAGGTTTAAGTCTACGATAATTTATCGTACTGGCAGATTTTAGTGCGTTCCAGACAAAAAAGTATGTGTTAAAATGATGGCAGGTAGTTGTAAAACCTATTTTACTTAGCTTACTGTTATGTGTTTAAGAGTCTGATCCGATATTTTGTATGACCACAGTTTTTAATGGTAATTTCCTCGAAGAGGAAAATATCTTTTCCGCTGAGCGGAGAAGGCTTCGTGCGTCAAGCCAGTTGAACGTGCTGCAACTCGTGTTAGGAATATTATGCCACTCAAGCCAGTAGTTTTTGCCCTACATGAAAGGTACCATACCGGAAACCTACAGTGGGATGTTTTGTCCGTTGGTCCGAACTTGGTGGTAGAGTACCTGTTGGCAAACCGTTCATTTTCGGCCTTTCGTCGTGCCGAACACTCCTCCGGCCAGCTTCGCAACACCCACCCAACCACTTCCTGGCTGCCTCAGCATCTCTCTCAAAAGATACTCCCTGAGGCTGGACTATAACGTAATGAACGGATTGCCTTGCCCCACGCACAAGTCTTAGCAGCGTTATGCGGAAAGAAAGCACTCGCACGAGTGGATGATAACTTATAATACACCGAAGGATAAAGACGAGGTCTCTGACGACTTTAATAGCGCCATTTCGTCACGTGGAGTTTATTTCTAAGTGACCCGTTGACGTGACAAAGGACTAATTTATGGATTACCATAATTCACGAACTCGATAGTTTTACAAGATGGTTTTAAGCCGAACGGCAAGTTATCTTCCAATTTCAGCCCGCAGTTTCCAATTCTTCTTCTAGCACATCAACGGTACTTCAGAAATATCAGCTGTACTGCTAGCATACCTGTTTGCAAACTTCTTGTACGTGTATCGTAGATTTAACCAACTACATGCACATGCATCTGTCGGCTTCATTAGAAAATATATGTATACTATGCCGTAGTTCTTCTTACTAGAAGATGACAATTGGTGAAGTGATGTCATTGTGTTTCTTGGGCAGATTCTGCGAAGTACAAGCATTTCACTATTAAAAAAATAACAGTGTACCATAGAAGAGTCGTTGGTTACATGTAGACTAATAACTATAATGGAGAGATTCCCGCTAAGTTTATCAATTATGCTTGTTTAACACACGAAGCATTGCCTTTTTATTAGAAACCTTACCGGGTAGTTATCCTCGGTTAAATTTAACATGTACTTACCCGTACTGCGGTTCAACTTTGGGACAAAACAGTACATATGTACTGTATTGTGAAAATTCCTCCATAAATCTACTTTATGCAGAATAAAAATCAAATTGAAACTGTTATGAGGACTTGGGGCCAGTCTTGTATCACCCCGTCACAGCCGGATGAAGTTGGTGTCCAAAACACAGCTTCCAGGACACCTGTCCATTACTCTGTGCAAGAGATGAGACTAGAGACTCACACACCAAAAAGCAAAGGGGTGGGCGACATCAATGAATTTTATCTAGTTTGTTTCGATTCCCATTATGGTAGTAGGCTTCTGCAAATTGCCAGCAGCTTACATTGGTATATTTATCAGGGGCTATGTGTTCTCAGTACAAAGTGCTTGTCGTTGTGACTCTATGGCTCCCCGAGCCGAATTACGTCCACGTCACCCCTGCAGTAAGTTGTGTATCCCATCTCGCGCCACACACAACTCCCCAGCGCGACGAGGGGGTTGTCACGCAGAATAGAGTCGGTGCTATCCCGCAAACTCGGATGTTGATATGTACCTTTCGAAAATGGGATGATATAAGACTGGTCCTTAGTTAAGATAAAAACGTCCTGTTTATTGATTAGCCCATTTTTGCATCATTGCACACGCCCTGCATCAATGGTTTCTTTCATTAAAGCCAATAGCGGGAGAGCAAAGAAAACGTTTCAATTCATTGCATTCCGCAAAGCAAGCTACTACTCATGTAGAAAAAACACCACACCTACTCGACATTGCCCGCCACACTTACATCTTGATCGCTGGTAGCATCGGCACCGCCTTCGTTGCCGCCATCCGCCTGGTGGCCTCCACCCGGCCTCTTCTCTTCTTGCCTGGTCAGATGCATGCGGACGATCACGCGACTTATGCTCCTGCTCTAACTCGCGGGAACATTGTTCCCGTTGCTCCAAGCGGCGTGCCAGATTTGAAAGCACGTGTCCGCCCTGCCTTCATGAGGAACATTGCGCATGTATGTACTAGAGCACACTTTGTTAGTCGAGAGCGCATAACGATACATAATATTCAAGCAAAGACGCACCGTTTGTTTCCGTTTGAGCACTCAGGAAAGTATTTCGTGAACTTTCTTGGCTTTGACTTGTAGAAAGCGCAACGTTTGCAGGACCGGTGGCGCCGCTTCAAGCCTTGCTCGTCATCAGCGGTATCTGGATGTTCCTCCAGGCGGTGACCCACTGCAACCGGATGTTGCGGCTGCGCGGGCTCAGAACGGGCCGGAGAAGGTGCAGTGCGCTCTCTCGCAGAAGTTGCTTCCTACAAGAAATACATATTATGTTAGCATTAATGTTGGATAATGACAAACGCCATCTTGCTTATGTTGACTAGCCAACATGAAACTTACCGCAACAGAGTCGAAGACCTCCGCGGAATACGCTGCTAGAAGCCGCTCCATCAACTCATCAAAAAATGCGAAATGTTTTGGCGGACGCTTGTTGTTGACGTGTCGATGATGGAGATATACAATAAATGCGTTCGCAAGTGACATCCAGTAGTCCTAGAAATAGCGTCCGGTAGTACTTCCCCGAGCTGGACAATATAACGCTGCATTCTGAGCTGATTGTGGACGTCGACTCCACCCATCCAGCGGTGGTAGTCGCGTACCAACTCTGGGCTGGCAGGGGTCGCATCTTGCCGTCAATCCGCCACACTGCGATCAATACATAGAAACTTCTAGTGTAGCGCATTATAAAAATATGAAGAAGCAAACTCACTGACTGTGCCTTGTGTACGACTCCCCCCACTTGATAGCAAATGGACGGGGTTGCGATCCATCCACATGACAGCCGTGATCTGGGGAGATCGCAGGTTCTGTGCTAACTTCGTTGTACCTTGGGGAGGCGTCAACACCCTCTTTTTATCCACCGTTTTGTATTTCTTTGACATAATGACGCCCTAAGCGTATCCCGCCCTATCAATCTGTATCGTTCCAGTCAGGTATAAACGGCGATGGAGCAGCACCCGGCACTATCTCCCTGTTGGTTTCAATGATCCCGTTCAGTTCAACCTCTTCGACGTCGTGGAGCCGATCCTGGTAGCCACGCGACGGACCGCGAAATACGGCGGGAGAGGAGCAAGCCATCGCGCAAGCAAGGGCGCAAGCAGCTCCTGCTGCTATTCCAGCTCCTGCTGCTGCGCCTGGTGTGGCTGTTGGTCCTGTTACTGTTGCTGGTACGACTAGCAGCAGCTGGTGTGACTGTTGCTGCTGGCGTGGTTGCTGCTGCTGGTGATTCTGGTGCGGCAACCGCTGCTGCGGCTGGTGCTACTGCTGGTGCGGTTGTCACTGCTGTTTTTGCTGCTGTTGCTGGCCCTGTGGTTACTGCTGCTGCTCCTGCTGCTCCAGCTCCTGCTGCTGCCCCTGCTGTTCCTGCCCCTGCTGCCGCTGCGAACAGACAAGCCCCACGCTACCCCCGCCAGCAGCGAGCCGCTGATGCTGCTGCGATCGGACAAGGCCCATCCCGTCGCCAGCGTCATCAGTAGCCTGGCAGCGGCTAATCAGCATCATTTCGAAGAATTTCCAGCCTGGTGGTCTTTTAAGTGACGTTCTTCCACATGACAAGTTAACCAGCGAGTTATTAACGTAATTATTCTTCTTCCACATGTCCACCGATTCGAGAAGACATCAACAAAACCAGAAACACTCTTCAGAGTACAACCAAACTTCATCGGTTAATTTCAAAGTTCGCACAAAAAGAAGAGCAGCAAGATTCACAAAAGCTAAATGCTTACATTTTCCTTAGACGCTTTGAACGCCGTGTAGCATGAGTTCAACTCCATCGACATCAGCGGTCTTGTCTTCCTGATCGGACGTAGCGGGTGAGGACGCGTCGCCCAGTGGAGAGCTGTGGAGCGCATTGGATCGAGGAGTAAACTCGAACGTCGTCTCCTTGGAGCCATCGTCCTGTGTCTTCTCCTCCGTCGGCAACTTTCCCTTCAAATAGAGATAGTCGTTGTATGCGTTACGGTACTTGCGGTGAATAATGAGGATCCCCATCATCAGTAACAAGACCACAAAGCCGATCACAACAATTGCCACGTAAACAGAGTACAGCGCCTTGGTATCCAGCACCACGGCGCTCTCCGTGCAAGTCGAAATCGTCTCCGTACTCGCCGATTCGAAGCCGCCGTAGCACGCCAACTTGCGAGCATAAGAGACCAATTGCTCGCCACCATTACAAGTCGAACGAAGCTCGTTAAAGTAGTCGTCGTCGCACACGGGACACGCATACGCAGTCTTCCACACGATGTCCCAGTTGCACTGGTCATCGTCCTGTGACGCAGACGCTGGCTTGCTCGTTGTACCTGTTCATATGCCATTAGTACGGGGCCTTTTCGAACGTTGCTATCAGGTACTTACCGCTGTTAAGATCACATTCAAAGTTAAATGTCGTTGACATCGTCTTGCCATTGACACACGGCGATCCATTAGTGAAGGATACCTTGACACCAGCGCCAGACTCCAGCGGTAAAATGTCCATGTGGCTACCGCCGTTTATGAGTTTCCATTGCTGCAAAATAAACCACAAGCAGATTAGAAATATTCACTATACACACGTATACCAGGTCAAACTCGACATACCGATGGGGCAGAGCACATGACGTTGCCGTAGACTCCGCTGTTCTGCTGGAAGTAGCGGCCAGCTTCACGAGGGTTGATCATACTGGCGAACACCACGTGCGCCACCTCCTTCGTCGTGTCCACTTCTTGGTCCACAATCTGACCAGGTACTTGCTGCAACCAGCCACTCCCAAGAGGACGGAACAGACCAGCGAACCAGTAGTTCTGGCTGTCAGCCTGGAAGGCCATCGACGACTCCACCGGCTTCATGGACTGCAAACTCGTCGAGTTCCCGTACACCGTATCGTCCAGGATCCAGCTCTCATTACCCCACACCAGCGCCTCGAGAAGTGACAAATTGTACGTCACCTGCAGCCCTTGAAGCGTCGAAGACACGACATCAGACGACGCTGACGCCGACGCTGACAACGTCACGGTTTCCGACGATGCACTGGCGTTCAACGTCAGCGCTTGAGGAGCAGCGCAGGCCACTGCACCGGGACTACTGTACGTGTTCTCACCACACGGAGTACATTGCGACGCGCCCTCCTTCGAGTAAGTATTGGCTGGACATTCCGCACACGCGACGATCCCAGTCGAGTCTCCAGCTTCAGCGAACGTACCGGCCGGACAGATGTGACAGCTTATTTGTGATTCATCGTCCGAGTTAACCGGTTGATAACCGGATGGGCAGCTATCACAGCTCACACCAGCGCCCTCTTGAGTACCCGTCAAGCCTAGATACGACACTTTCGCCTCAATCGCACGCTTAGCTGTCGCGCTAGTCGCACGGACTACAAAGGCGAATTCCTTGACCACCCCAGTCGTCACATTGATCGGGATAATCTCGCTGAACGTGCCGTTCTCACCGCCGTGTAATAGATGAACAACGTTCTTGTTCTCGCCTGCTGCACTGCCGTCAATGCCATCGTAACTACCCGAAGCACTAGGGATATCCGCTTCTTTCTTCGATTTCTTAGTACTATCGCCAGCATCGCGGGTTTCCAGCTCAACCCACGCACGAGAGCCATCGACTTCAAACGTAGGGACGCCACTCAACTTGTACGTCAAGTTCAGTGAACCAGAATGCACGTAAGGGACGTTGAAAGTCAGCGCCGAACGACTCGGTCGACTCCAGTCTCCGTCGTCGTCATTGCCAGTGTGTTGCGCAAACAACAATCCGCTCTTCGTAAGCTTCCAGCCAGTATGTTTCGATGCTTCTATATCGACAACTTGAGGCCAAGAGTCCCATGCGTCCGGCGTTCCTGTGCCGAACTCAAGAGCATTCACCACTACCGTGCCAGCCGGACATTCCTTACATGTACCAGAGGAGCTTAAAGCCTGGTTCGCACCACACGCTTCACATGCGTCGTCTTCTGTGAGCTGGTAGCCACGTGCACAGCTGGCGCACTCCACTCCTTTCTGTGCTTTCGGCAGTTTGATGCTGCTCTTCAGCGTCGAATCACACGTTTGCGGCTCGCTCCACGAGTATTTTACGTTGCGTACACCATTCTTACACGCCGTAAAAGTCTCATCCACGTCGTCCATCGAACACGGGCGCTGCTCAACACACGACGAAATGCCGATAGATCCCTTGGGAGCGTACGTGTTCGGAGGACACGAGTAGCACGTAAAATCCAACTCGCTATTGGATTTTGCGGCTGCGTACTCATTGGGGCCACAGAAGGCACACAATGATCCTCCGCTGTTCGTCATATCTCCGCCACAAGTGTGGCAGTGCAGGTCGGACCAGGCTGTACCCACCAGCTCGATCACCTTGAGGTAGGCCTTGTCTTCTCCAGCGTCTCCAGCGTAGTCCTTCATATAGTTCCAAGCCAGAGTGTGAGCTCCAGCCGAGACTTGCACCACTGCTTCCTTCCACCCGTCGGATTGAGAGATAAGACCGGAGCTTTGGTCGTCATCGACCTGGAACATAAGACCGTCATAAGGCTGTTCAGCGTCCACCCGGTACTTGTACGTCACCGAGCCGTCCCGAACGAACGTGGCGCTAACTCGAAGTGTGGAATAAAGTCTCGTGCCTTCGAAGTTCTGCATTACACCAGAGTTCTGGCCTGACGAGATGTAAGACCCATCGGCGGAAGGAGCCCACGGGTTGCAGTTATGCTGCCATTGACCCGTGTACATGTTTTGGGTCATACAGTCGGTCTGAAGCTCGGCGGCAAGCGGGGAACTCCATGCATCTGTGCGTTGGGAGAACAATTTGCCTCCTCCTAGTGAATATTTGCCCTGTGGACAGCGCTCACAGGCAGATACAGGCTCTTGTCCTGAAAAACTACACAAGTGTGTTATAAAAATTATAAGTTAGTCATATTTCTAAAAATAGATCAAAAAGTGACGTACTTGGCTCCTAGATAATATCCGCGATCACACTGGACGTCACAGCGAAGCCCATGAACAGGTGCTAAACAAGTATACGTAAGCACCTTGCATTTAACCCAAATAATCCATAGTTTTGACCTACGTTTAGCGAGCACTTGGTTCGTTGTGTTGGACGAGCACGTGGCTTCGCTCTTTAAGTAGTAGAAGAGTGTACGCTCGTCGTCCACGCAGTCACTGAAGCCGTAGTAGAACTTTGGGCCTGACGCTAGAGCTCCAGAGGCCACCGAGCCTGCAAACAAGAGCCACGCCGCCGACCGCATCGCCGAGAGACTTGATCTTGAGATGTGGGGGCTCGAGCTGCTCGACACGCGTGACAGCGGTGGAGTGTACCCAACTTTTACACAAAACTACGCTGAATAATCAGAACACGAACTAAGTACGATGTAGCCATGTCAGTAGATCAAAAGCAAGTTGAAGTGGGTTGATTTGAATTACGACACCGGTGCTGTCTTAATTAACAGCTTCAAAGCTAAAACTCAGTTTAACTCGTCTTGTTCTCAGTTAGTGGTGTCCACCGTAGCGTTTTCCTCCGTAGTGGCCAAATTTGCCTCCGTAGTCGCCGCGGTGGCCATAGCGGTGATCTTCAGCTTCAGCGTCGGCCTTGGTTTCGGCAGCGGGAACATCAGCAGCAGAGGCGAGCGCCACGACGACAGCAAGAGCAGCGATGATCGCGAAAGTCTTCATCGGATTAATAGTTGGGCTTGATCTTAGTGGCAGGAGTCCAATTGAACAATGAACTGGGAAATGGATGCCGAACTGGGTTGGACAGGGATCGAGCAATTCGTGGATTTCGCAATGATGGCATGTAACGGTGCCATCCAATATCCACCTCCTTTCCCAGAAAATAATGTGAGGAGTTTTGAGTCGACCTGTTAATCATTCGACAATCGGACGTCTCGGGCTCAAGTCAAGCAAACCCCTGAAAAAACTGCCACGATGAAGACCTATGCGATCATTGCTACGATTGCCTACGTGACTGCTCTCGCCGCCGCCGACGAGCCTGCTGTTAGGGGTGCCGCAACGACTGAAGCTGACCCTGCGCAAGTTGATGGTGCTGCCGGAGATTTTGCACCAGAGAACCATGAGTGGCATGGCGGCGGATATGGCGGATATGGAGGCGGATATGGAGGCCACCGTCGTCGCTGGGGAGGCTACGGAGGTGGAGGCTACGGAGGTGGATATGGCTATCGCGGCTGGTAAGCAGTATGTTTCGACTCGAAATTACGCAGACTCCCTGTGTCCAGTGTTGTGAGAGCGCATAAATGAATGCCTCTCGCGAATCATTTTATATAAGGTTAAAGAACATCTTTCAGCCTGAATTACCGACGTATGATTTGAATTTGGTTTTGAATTTATTGCGCCAAGTGTCGAGCACTTCTAAAATTTGTGCTAAGCAAAATTCCAGTAAATGCAGCTTCAGTATTCTACCAGGACATTTGTTCCTAGTCACGGCAGCGTTTTCAGGAAACACTAGGATACTGTTACTTGAATTTGGCCAGCATATTAGCGTAGAAAACGTTTGCAAAATTACCAATTCCTTCGTCACCGGATTTTGTCTGCGTTTTCCACGATTCATCCTTGAACATGTAGAAACCATGTTTCATTTGAACTCCAAGTACTCAGATCGACTTCTTCAAAGCTTGCTTTCTAACCATACTACAACATGAATATGTCGGTTGCCCTTACTCAAAAGAGATCCCAAGAAAAGATCCGGTTGACTAATGTATTTCATCATTCATCAAATATGTTAAAGCTGAAGCTTAGAAATATGAAGAAAACAACGAAAGTTCTGATTCGATACTTAGATTTAATTCCGAGACGTTTACAAATACTTGCGCACTTGAACTTGGCCAACCTAACAAAAAAGTACAGCCTCTACGAAAATTTCACCGTGGTCAAGAAAGTAGCAATAATTCAACCGAATCAATCATCTATAGAGGAAAATTCTTAAAGTGCAAGCAGGCATAGCGTACTTTATAAACTAAATCCCAGCTTCTAAACGTAAATCTCCAGCAAAACCGTAGTTGCCAACATTCTTTGTCTTTTCCGCGATTCATGCAATGCAACTTCACATTAAACGACGGTCAACGAGAAACGCATTGTTCGTTTGGACTCTAAGTACTCAAGTCGACTCCTACACCACTTTTCAAGCCCCGTCAACATGAAGATGTCAATTGTGTCGATCGCAGCTGCCCTTGTCTACTTCCTGTCCGTCGTGGCGGCAAACCACCTGTCGAATATGGTCATGACCTCTGACCAAGATGACCAAACCAAGGTCATGACCTCCGGATTGCAAGGGGGTGGTGCTGATGTCGGAGTCGTTACCAACACGATCGACGCCAAGAACAACAATATCCTCGTCTCGAATAGCAGGGTCACCCTTTCCAAGGACGACCGTGTGCAGCTCGCCCAGACTATCAAGGAAATGGTGGCAAACAGTCCGGATGCCGGTCCTGTTGGAGAGATGAGCGTGGAAGACCTCTTCGGTTTCTTGTCGCGCGTTGCAAACGTTGCAACGACCCCGGGTGTTCTTTCCAATGCTGCGGGTATCATTTCGGCGGCGAGAACCGGAAACACGGCTGCATTGGCTGGTCACGTGACGGGACTGTTGGGCGCCGCACTTCCGGCTGCTCTTCCTACTCCTGCGCCAGCTCCGGTTTCCCCCATGATTTCTCCGACAATGCCAGTCGTTGCTCCTGCCATGGCACCTGCTGCTCCTATGATCCCAATGGCGCCAATGCCAGCTCCGGTTTCCCCCGCTGCTGATCTTCCTGCAACGTCAGCCTAAACGGGATCAAGATTTCAATTTCACCAAGACCAATCTGGTCCAAAGCTGAGCTTTAGGTCTTGATACGGCAGATATGCGTTCCATCTAATTTTTTCAACAACCAACTTGGTTGAACCACAACAAAACACCGTGTTTGAACCCTATCTGAAAATCCTCTTATGTTTTGCTTGTCCACGACATAAGAGCGGTATTCCATACAAATCCTCGCTCACTTGTCAGTGAAAGCAACATCATAAGAAAAACTCCTTGAGCAGGCTTCCTCAAATATGGGTTTTAACCCTTTTGCGAACACGGGGTTATCACTTGGTTAAAATATACTACTGCAGTCATATACAAACCAAGACCCTTTGTGTTTAAGGCCCTTCATAAACCACGGTTCTCCATTAACTGTAAAGTACCGGTATTATAGTGCTAGTATACTCAAAAAGCGGGATTTGTAATTCGGAGGGTTATTTTAATCGGAAAAAGTTTGACTTGTTTTTAGTATTGAACATGGAATTGTAGACGATATAAGACCACGTCAGCGGGTACAGTATTCGGAGGGGTACTTACTGTTAAGTATATTATTTGAAGGAGGTACTTAATGTGGAAGAATACGTTAGTGGTACGGATGGTGAAATGGGTCATTTTGCCCCCATTCATAGCTTACGGTACTCGCCTGAACTTTTTTTGCAATATTCTGGCTAGATGTTATTCTGATAGCTGCAGGAAAATTCGACAGCAGGATCAGTGATTGGCTGAAGCTTGATCAGCATGTTCACGTAATGCTGGCAGATCCATGAAATATATTTTGTAATTTACTAGTCCCACTTACCCCCAGCTTCAATCACGACACGCACGGCTATCAAGGGCCTTGATACGCCGTGCGTTGTTTCAAGGCGGGCGGCGACGGCTGAGTGCGTAAGAGAGTCCTGACGATTCCGCCCCATTATCTAATGAAATGTTCGTAGATAATGGAGCGAATTTGTCAGCGAAGTCGCGCAGACTCCAGGCCAAGATACTTCGTCAACTTTATTCCTGACAGGCGCACTATCATACCAACAGCAGCTACCACCAACACATGCCTTACCTTTAGTGAGCAAGAGAGGCTTGCATCGCCGAGTAGGTCTACTAATGCTGGAAGCAGCGTGGTTGCCGGCTGCAGGCTTCAGAAACAGCACCTGGCAGCCAACTGAGTATTTGTCTGAATCTAAGTATTATAAATATCACATACATTTGTCTTTGCTTCAGTATGAAAATACTGCTCGTGAAACCAAATACCTTGTATTAATGATAATGTCGTTTTGATAGCTGTTTCTGCAAACAGCCGTATTTAATCTCTTATATTTTGAAACCTAATTAATGGACGTTACAATTCAGCATCCGCATGCTCACGTCCATCACAACCCAATAATCGTGACGGAAGAGAAGAAGCCAGTGGTGACCAGACTTCGACCGAGCTCCAATCAGACTGAGGAAAACGGCTCGGCGATCGGCGGTTGCGATGCTGCCGTCATCGAGGCCACGAGTACGCCGACTCAGATAGGTATACGGGTGGCCGAAGTCTCTCCGCGCTAAGGGAGTGCTGCTGACGTGGTCGCTACCGCGCCAGGTAGTCGTGAAGCTTGCGCGTATCGAGTGGAGGTATCAGGCCTTGTGGCGGCTCCTGGCAAGGGTAAATGAGGTCGACAACGGGGCTCCAGGAACAAACCAAGCTTGCTAGCGAGATAGCACCGCCTCAAACCAAGCGACGTCATGTATGTGATAGCTTCACCAGCAAACTATTATCAGGCTCTGACAATGACGCCGGTACCACAGTTGCTTCTGGTGGCGACGCAGGATTGGATTGGATTTTATCAGTGTCACCGGAGCCATTATGATGCCACAGGAGCAGTATCATGCTCTGGAGGCGACGACGGGGTTGCATCATGCTTTAGTCGAGACTGTGGCGCAGCGTCAGATTCTGGATGTGACGTAAGAGCCACAGTAGGCTCTGACCGTGACACCGGAGTAGCATGACGCGTTGGTGAAGAGGAACAGCAGACCGTCGCAATTGACGCTACCGATGTGTTACGCCTGTCAATCGGCGCCGGGTCTACGCAGTGGTATGAAGAAGGTGTTCGGGAAGCGGGAGTTCCCACGTGCGCACCAGCGCTCGGAGACGTCTCTGCAGTGTGGTGCCGGTGTGTCCTGTGCGCCTCATGCGATGGGTCACCGCACCCCATGCGATCCTTCGCCCTCCGTCGCTGTAAGTGTGTGCTATTTGGACGAACTGCTTGTCGGCTTCGAAACTAAACGCAGTTCGCAAGACAGGTAAAAATACACTATGCAGAAAGCTGAGTATTTGTCTTGATTTGGTTAAAGAAACTGATAGGTAACTAATGGTGGGTAGACAGGGCAGTGATGCTAAGGAGACGGGGAATCGGTATGGATGCCACTGTCCCGTATGCCTTCTCAGAATAATTTATCGTACTTACACTGGGTTTTCTTGACACAATCCCCGTAGATTTCGTACTTATACGCATAATTTGCACTAGTGTTTGACACATATTGCAATCTAACCGAGGGTTGGGGCTATTATCATTTCTTTGGTTGGTCGTTAATAGACGTTCCAAAAGATGAAGAAGTCTAAGTTGAAGTTCTACCAGGGGGGGGGGGCAAAATGACCCCTTCATAGCATTTTTCTCTCAGGATTTGTAAAAGGCATGAAGGGGGGCCAAATGCACCATTTGGTCGCGAAAGGGCTAACAGCATATTACCCTTATTGTAGTTTTCACATCGCACATATGGGTGTCATGCGCCTTCAAATTTTCAAAAATGGAGGACATATATCGCCCAAGCCTCACCCTCTACGCCTTTGGGAACGGTCAATGAGCCCTAAGTCGAGCTAGATGAAACCACTTGGCCTTGGATTAAAGCCCGGAATTTCTGCAAACGCATCGTAGACCACAGGAATTGTTTTGGTTTTAACGGGATTATAGGGCTCACCCCCTCCCTTGGCTCAAGGTGTCGTAACCACTCCGACCACGAGTATTGCAGTTCGTTCATAATCGCACGGAAGACCACTGACACTCTCTTATCCCATTTGTTCTCATTCCGCAATTTCCCGATAGCAGAACAGTTTTTGCTTCGAACCAAGACCAACACCCGTTCGCCAATTCGTCTGCTCTGCATCCTCATAGTTGCTGCTGCGATAGTAACGCTCTCTACAAGCAGTAATGCTGCGGCCACAGACTCCGATCGCACGTCCGATGTCTCGGCGATCGCCTCGCCAGATGCGGTAGCTTCGATTGGTACAGTCTAGGACATTGGTGGCGAAAAGCGTTTCTTGCGCTACCTCAACACCAAGAACGAGAATCAAGACAAAGAACGAGGACTTTTCGATTTCGCGGAACGCTTCTAAGACTTGTGCGTGGGGCAAGGCAATCCGCTCATTGCGTTAAAGCAAGCCTAAGGGTGCCTCTTTTGAGAGATATGCTGAGGCAGCCAGGGAGTGGTTGGGTGGGTGTTGCAAATCTGGCCTGAGGAGTGTTCCGCACGACGAAAGGCCGAAAATGAACGGTTTGCCAACAACTACTCTACCGCCAAGTTCGGCCAACGGACAAAACCTCCCACCGTCGGTTACCGGTATGGTACTTCCGATGTAGGGCAAAAACCGCTGGCTTGAGCGACATACTATTCCTAACTCGCGCGACAGCACATTGAACTGGCTTGACGCACGAAGTCTTCCCCGCTCATCGGAAAAGATATTTTCCTCTTCAAGGAAAATTTCCATGTCATGAGTCTAACGGCTCTTTCGCTGGAAGCAGACAATTTGACACTCGATACACTGACAAAAACCGGCGTAAAGAGATTGTTCAAGACAGCGGTGAACAGTTACAACCCCGTAAATGTCCCGATCCCGGACAAGTTCGTTAAAATCCGGCAGCTTTACGAATCGTGGTATTACTATCGCTACACCCGCAAGCTTCAAAATCGGGGATTGCTTCCTTGAGCTGAGGGTGCCCCCAAAATCGGGTTCCGTGGAGAACTTTTCCGTGGTTGCCTCTTATTGAATTCTCATGCAGACCTGGTCTTGCGATTTGCTCTAGTTTTGACGCACTTTTGGGCTGTTACTTGTCGAATTATTAATTCGGGTGAAAAATGCAAATGCACCTATTTCGGTCTTAGCGTACGCGTTTCCTCTCACGGTTTCTTTGACCCATTTATCTTGAACTAAATAGAACATATTAGCGCTATTATAACAAAAATATGCCTAAAGTGTTTAACTATCACCGGAGGACGCTGCACATTATGTATTTGGCGGACCCCGGACTCGAGGTCCGGGGAGGTCGCAGTTTTCAGACGACGCTGGCTTCTTTTATGAATAGAAGACCACTTACTATTACATGTAGAAGACTAACACGAGTTGCTAAAAATATTCTTGAGCAAAAAGACTGCTGCACATGCTGGCATTGAGGCGACATCACAAAAGACTGGCGGGTAAATTAGTTTGATTGTGGAGCTGTTAGAAAAAGTCTCGCCACCTCAATTGGGTGAGTCTTATCTAATAGATGTATTAAGAAACAGCGATATTAAAACAAAATCTGACTCACTGTGTGACGTCTGAGTACAAGGTCACCATAAAAAATGAACGATTCTGGCTTTTGATGGGGTTCATCGCGAAAGGAGCTTTGTTTCGTATGATCGCAGATTTTGGCCAACATCTACGAGATGAAACGGGTCTTTCTATCTACACAGGATGTTCGGACACAATGGCGTCAGATGGGGATAGGGTGATTTGTGGCTTCACTGTAGTTTCTATGCGATGTCCTATTAGTTGTGGCAGGATTCTGTATTGCTCTGGACACATCTACGATACACGGAGATCGTAAATCGATAAACGATCTCGATTTGCAGTAAATGGCTCGCTACACAACTTTCATCTCATGGCTGCCCTCTATATAAGGAACATACTGACGAGCTAATGCTTAAAACAATGACCACGTTTTCGAAGCGTTAGAACCACCGTGGAAAAAGATTATAGTCGGAGTGTCAACAGATGGGGATCGTCGATGACAGGCCGTGTACAGGGCTTAATCGTAGGGGTGGAGCGCGCCGTTCCTGCTCCGAAGCTCATTCGTGTGTTGTGTGGACTGCAACAGCTGGATCTTGTAGTGCTGAGCGTCCACAAGACGCTCTGCACCTCGCTCGATGAAGAATTTCGGTTAACGTTAACCTCCATGATTGGCACTTAAGGTGTCAATAAACACCGCTGGAAACGATGCGATCAACATGCCCATCATTTACAGAACGCGTTGGTTTTCGATGGAAACGTGTTACTCATGTATTGTTTATAACATTGTTGCACTTCAAGAATACTTTTTAACAAAACAGCCACGGCCGCACTGTATAACTTTAACCAGTTGGTGGATTTTTGTATTTGCGGTGCATGCATTCACATCAGAAGTCTATCTCGTGTTTGTGAAGCTACAAAGAAAAATACTCTGTTTTTTTCAACAACGTGCTGCGCTAAAACACTTATTTCGATGTATTCACGAGTGACGTGGATGCCGGGACCTTTGTCCAAAACCGAGCTCGAATAGATCAAGAGAAAGTTGCAGTTTGTGGATCATATATGTTGATCATGAGCTGACTCGCAAGCTCATATCAGAACTGGACCCATGGTTAGAAGATACAATGGAGAAGCTGGATGTAGACGACGGCAATAAGTTGTTTGCTGCCGTTGTCGACAAGCTTGTTCAAGCTGCGGATGACATTGTCACGATCGTGACTGAGCGCTCATCAGACAGCAAAGAAGGTCCTTCTCACCCCCTGTTCTGCCGCATCAATTGGTAACCATGGAGGTTTCTCCGTTTAACCAATTAATTATGGAGCATACCCTTTTTGACCCGACTATCCAGCGCCGATAAACATAATTGAACAAGAATTCTTTCAATTCAGAAAAGCATATGCCCGAGAGCAGGTATTACGACAGAAATTCCACTCGCTCGAAGATGAGCACGCCACCTATGAATCTGATTGGTCTCGCGTTGGCGAACGATTAACTTACTGAAGCAATTATACGGAGATCTAGCATCTACATTCCCAAGCACAGCCACTGTTGATAGTAATATTTCTGTCCTGAGCTGGGAAAAGGATGCATATCGCAAGAGCATCACGGACTCTTCTCTCGAAGGTGTAATGCATGCGAAGCAAGTTAAGGCGCTTCGGGAATTGCAACCACACTAGAAGCCAAGCTGTAGCTGAAGGGAAACATTTACAATGACATTTTCTATTGTTCCCATAATCCTATATCTAGATCTGCAAAGTGGACAAAGTAGGCTCTAATATGGGAGGAAATGCGATGTCTATCTTGGTGGAGGCCTGGTATTGAGTGGTGAGACTTCTTCTTTTATCTATGGTTAGTTCGCTTACGAGTTTATCTCGAAGAAGTCTCAGCTACAAAAACGTGGTGCTTCTGTTTCTGCTTCCCGGTCGTTCGCATAACGCTGCTGACAGTGTAGTGGCGTGGTGCAGAAAAAAATGAAAGGTACAAACCTGTACATCCCGAATCAAATTATTGCGAAAGTGAACGAAACTACGTCTGTTCGGACTCAATTTCTAGACCATCGCAAGTACGATCGACCTTTTTCTGTGGTTGGGAAGACTTATTGTCAAAGTACTTTGGCAAAATGCCTAAAAGTTACACTAGTAAATATTCTTCGAAATTAATTATGATTTAGTTACAATGCGACACCTAGTATCCTCGCCTGATTTAGACTACGAAGTGTGATCCCTGACCGCCACTGGGAACTGTGGTGTCAGTCATTCCGCTTTCTTACAGATTTTGTCGGACATGGATACAACCTTGACACAGAACTATATGGATAGCGTGAGCTTACCGAGACAACCGCTTCTGTCACTGTCGTAAAAAAACCTATGTCGCTGTCCTTAAAGTTTTTCTCCATTCATGGTGAGGACTGGTCTTATTTCCAGAAAAAGCCGCGGCCCAACACAACTGGTGATGAGATGGAGGAAGCAAAGAAACTGAGAAAGAAAAAGACACGAAAAGGAAAATTGCTGCCGATGTGCAGCAAAACGGCCTGTTGGGCGACCTCGAAAGCAAAAGCAATACAGTTAACATCTATACTGCGGTTTCTGACAACTCTTCGAGGATCATCAAATCGACCATTATCAGTCAACACTAGTGAGGTCGCTACAAGCAACACATTAATCACTAATGACATTGCACCCGACGCCAACGGTAACACTTCAGCTTAGATAGGCGCAACTGAAAATCGGACACTTACGGTGCCGGACACCATCGAGGCCGTTTTATGACCCCTTAATTATTTGGTACCATTGGAACGAGGGAAAACAGAGCGAAACACATTAATGAGATCTACCCCAACACAATTCTAGATACCGAGTTACGTTTGTATGAGATTTTGCTTTTTTAAGCCACTCGCTTTCCCCTTTTTGCCCGAAACTTGTCCCGCGTGGTTTTTCCCTAATCCTTAATTTGGGCAGAATATGCTACCCAAAAAACGGTTTTGGGCAGATTTCGTGTAGGCGAACTGATCGGGACAGTGCTCTGGGAGCAAGCCAGGTTTCAGAACATTGCAAAGCCGTTTCTGCTTTACCGGTGCTGCTTTTGGCACCGTAGCAAAGCTTAGCAAAATGCCGCCGATTGGTACTTGTATGAAGCAAAGCTGTAAAATATTGAGTTTACTATGCCTGTTTAGGGTCTCGATGGTGTCCGGAACTTGCTAACAAGGACGGGTAAGTCAACTATAACGATTTCACCAAGATAATGAAGCTGCCGGCCACCCTCAACGGCAAACCGACATGTAGCCGAACCTCGTTCACTCAGAGCCGCAGTTCCGACGCAGGTGTTCATTGTCAGTCAGGAGTTTCTGATGGGGATGAGGCATCTACCCCGAAACATGGAGCACTTTAATTGGCCAACGAACCTACCGCGGTCCCAGAGATAATTGAGGTACAGCTCTTAGGGATTACTGCATAGTAACCATACCATTCTATATCGAACTTCTCTAGAAGCAGAAATATTTGGCTTCAACAGCAGCGTAACGGTCGCACCAAGCATCGCGCAGATCTTCTTTGAACGAGATAGACGACCACCAGGAAAGCAACGGTGGGCATATTTGAGCACCCCATAATATGTTTTCTTTGTTGTCCAGCTTTTGTTTTGGATCGTGCCCACAACTGTTTCTAAGTTATACCAGGACCACTAATTATTGACGTAAATTTCGATGAGGACATGGAAATCCTTCTTCGAGCTCCCATTCATTACAGTCTGCCATAAAAATGTTGAAGTCCTCATCCGAATAAGCGTGACTGGAGCGGCTTGGCTGTCGATGAGTGGGCAAAGTATCAACGCCATTGCCTTAAGCCGCGCTATTTTGGTTCCACATTCGCCAAATATCGCTCTAATTTATGCATTAGAAACGTACTGGACAAGTACCATTTCCGTTCTGCGACACACAATTGCGGGACAGTCGACATATAGTAATCAAGGATGTTGCTTTTTAATAAACCCGAGCTTGATACGGTGCCAATATCTTCCACGCCTTCGCTGTTCTGCTCGCTACAATGGTGAAAGTTCTAAGGTCAGGTTTGATCCCACGTGGGCGTATGGAACTAGCTGTATCTGCAGTTTGTTCGAAAGAGATGTCTATTCGAGAAGACCTTTACCCACGATATAGACAAAAGCAGTTTGCACCGCCGACTGACCAACCAAGTACCGATGGACGCAAAACCTGGTCCAAATCCGATTCTAAGAGAAGGCGAGGTACAGGAAGTATTTAATTCAGTAGATGCACGAACCAATCGAAGTCAGTCTTTCACATCAACTGAATTGAAGCTCTTTCTTTCGTGATGTTGTCGTGCGCAGCCCGTATACACGCTTTATACCAGAATCGTTTCTGTCTACAAGTTGGGTTAATGGGTTCATCCGTGAGCACAAACGCGTTTTCAGCAGACGAAATGCCCGGACACTGGGTACATATGGAGCGTAGGGGCCCACAGAGAAAATGTGGATTCACATTTTCGGAATTTGAAAAAGTGATCGAAGATTGCAGTGATTTAAGCCTCTCCAGAATTTGGGATCTCTATGAGACATGGATGCCTGGTCAGGGATCTGGCAGAAATCCTATAGTGCTAGCTAGCTAGGGCAAAATGGCGCTGCGATCTGACAGTCGGGTAGTACCAGCGCATTGGTGTGTGTGAATGCCAACGGTGGTTCCCTCCCACCATTCATCATATTTCCTAGTCAGAATGTGAGTAAGAGATACATGATTGGAGGGATAGAACTCTCTCGTTACGCTTCGAGCACGAGCTCTTTTCTCGTAACATCACTCTTCATTCAGTACGTTGAGTAGTTTGTCCAGCACACTTCACCAGAGCGGCCGATACTATTGATTATGGATGGGTTCAAAGCTCATTTTCCCGTTCGAACTTTGAACTGTTCTCGTCAAAACGGTATCCATTTGTACGCTGATCCGCCCCACACATCCCACTTCTTGCAGCCTTTAAATGATGCTGCCTTTAATCGCTTAAAGGCATATTTGGATAGATACATTAAAAGTTATCAGTTGGATACTGGGATTATGGCTGATTAAACCAATATTGCTGCTACCGCGGCCTAGCTTTAACACGGCACATATTGTAGACGGCTTTGGAAAACCCGGTATTTACCCGCTGCGGCGTTGTAAAATGGTGTCTGGAATTATTGGGGGTCAGCCAGCTAAAACGCAAAAATCCACGATGTTATTGAAGGTTACGATGATCATCTCTACGAGAATGACAGAGAATTGAGCGCACGGGAGGTAATGCAGACAGAGTGCGAGTGGCATCGATGAACCATTGGCTGGTGGAAGAGCAGACAGCGACAAAAAGACTGTTTGTGAACGGTGGCTGTTTATTGACAAGCAAAGAAATCTACCAAAAGTGTGCTGAGAAGGTCGCTGAAAAAGAAGCAAAACGTGCTGAAAAGTTGGTGAAGGCACAAGAAAAAATGAAAAATGCCAAGAACGAGAGCAAAAGTGGATCGACAAACTGGCCGCAGCGGCGCTTAGAAGTGAGAGCAAGCGGTTGTTGCATAAACAAAGGAGATAAACGAGCTGCAGAGACTCGAGCCAACAAAGCCAAAACACGTGCGACAGCTGAGGCGAACGAGGCTAAACGGGTTCCTTTAGATTAGACGAAGTTAGCTGCTGCGCAAATCAAAATGGAGTGTAAGCGAGGCACGGCACAAGCCAAACAGGAAATAAAGAGAGCTTCTGTACAAGCCAAAGAGAATATAAAAGAGAGCCGCTGCACACGCCAAAGAGAAAAAAGGAGAGTCGCCGCTCAAACCAAACAAAACAAATGGAGTGCTGCTCAAGTAAAGGAACCCAAGCGTGCAGAAGAAGCATTGTAGACCGACACATACTTTGATTTGAAGTTACCAGCTGATGGCCACTCCGATACAATCATCCTATATAGCATTAGTTTATGATACTGTCCCGTAATTGTGTCTAAGATAAATTCACGTTTGTTGTAGAATAGTATCTCAGCTTTAGATAAATAAATAGCATGAAGAATCTCATCTTCTTTTTCTTTCTGCTTTACTAGCAAAATTCAGTTTGCATTGTTGAGTATACTAAAAACATTTTTGACATGCGCGCGTGATTGTGCCGGGCTCGAAGATGAATCACAACTACAACAATGACCTGAATCCACTGGTGGGGATGACAAGTGATTGGCTCGCGCTGGGTTTCTAGCGACTTCAAGTTTGCAGCTGTACCAGGAGTCATGGACAACTACGTTGTCGAAGACGAACGACGAAAGAGCTGACAAATTGGACAAGTATAACTGGATGTGTTCGTTCGAGTTCTCGTCAACGATGTAGTTGCCGTACAGGCATTCGTATTAAGAAGACCACAAACGACAAACCCTGAGATTTGTCCGCTCAATCCCGGGGCGAAACGTGCTGACCGGACGAAAAGGGTCAAGAAAGCAAAATCTTAGATGCGAAACGTGTTGACCGACTGGAAATGGACAAGAAAGCAAACGCTCAGACGATAACCAGGACAGTAAGAGCACGACCGGGGACCAAAAGCAAGGAACGCTGTGTGCGGTGAGGACGTCGTCATTCTTTATGCAAGCCGTTTCGCCCTTTCGGAATCAGTTGTGAAGACAGCTCTGGAAACAATCGGGAAGGCTATACTATTTAACGATCCCATGGATCTACGATAAGCTCATAATGCGAACGAAGAGGGTTGGGCGTTAACAATCGAGGGGTGAGCCATTTCACACACAGACAAATTATGGCTATGGAGTTTATTTGGAGTTTGGCCAATATTTGTACCGATGGTATGAGCTGTTACTCTTGGATCATGAACAGCGTGGATGCTACGTTTAAAGGAGGAGGAGCCAGATATTACAGATAAAACGCTCAGTTTGTGGTCTTGTGCATGTCTAGAAGGCTTCGATAGCACTTTTCGGAGGAATGGGCTCATGTTTACTATATTTGTATGCATTTTGTTTTCTGGTATCGTCTTGCCAAAGAAGTCGGCAACAACTATACAGAGAGGTGATGGATCTGTTGTCACCGGGGCATCTTGCGCATGGCTGTCCAGGTCACTATGGTTCAGGGTAGTCGGATTAAGATTTTCTCTCAATACAGGCATTTTCCATGTTTAACCCCCCCCCCCCTGCGCGAGGCCTTTTGGTTGCGCAAATTTACCGAGCCCCATACACGATAGATTTTATCTCTGGGATGAGCATCTATACTCAAGTCGATATAAACGCAAACGTGTATCAGTCGTGGACGGGCCATGTCCCAGCCCCGCCTACTGGATTTTTTTTCTATCGTGTATTTATCTTATAAACGTGAATTCCACATACACGTTATTGCTGTTAATGTGTCCCTCCAGTACAAAAACAAGTCCAAATCCTGTCTTTTTGCTTTCGAAATTTAGATATTGAAGCGATCGCAAGCAATGCAGTATATTGAAAGCAAGTCAAAATCACAGATACAGACACACTAATCACCGTCTGTACGACGACACTTCCGTTGCTGATGATTGCTGCCGTCACTTCCGCACTCACTAACGCTTGTGGCATCAGCGGAGCCTTCTCAGTTAGCCTCGCAGGTCTGCGCGCACGAACGCCACCCGAAAGCTGGTCGTGTACATCGATACAATGCAAGTACGCTTGGTAGCCCTTTACCACTCTTGCAGGATCCATGGGAGCTGTATCATACACGATAGCATCAGTATCATATAATGTATAGTCCACATTCAAATCCACGAACCTTCGCCATCACCCGCAGTGTCAACACCTTGTAGAACAGGGCCACAAGAATTGACAGTAACCGCTCCGGTCGTACCGCCACTCACGCTAGCACCGGCATCACACGTACCGGTAGGCGAAGCATGTCCACCTTCACCCCTGGGATTCGAAGCGTCAACGGTAGGCACGGAGTCGTCATCTTGAAAATCCAACATTGTTGTCAGGAGCGCCATCCTCTGTATATCTCGGATCCGCTCAATTGTCAGAAGTAGCGCGATCGCCACACGAATCAGGAGCTGTACAATGCACCACAGTATCAGTGTCATAAAGTGTATTATACAGGCAGATTCGTCGAATGTTTCGACTGAACCCACAACTCACCGCCTTGCTCAACAGCGCTTGAATCGTGAGCATCCACCGCAACCGGGGAGTTTTTGCGTGCTGTCAAAGCACTCGGTTCGCGTACGGGCATTACCCCACTACCGCTCAACGCGTTCTGGGAGACTATATCCTGGGAGTAGTCTTCTCGGTCTTGCCGCTTTGCAGCGGCGGCTGCTTCTGTTCGTGCAGTACTCCAATAAGTCACTGACACATAGCGATGTATAGTTACAATCAGCGCACCAATGTCGCAGCGACCAAAATACCGCATTAACGTCTCTTCACCCACGGAATAGCTCACGCTCTCCCCGTCCATCTTTGTCTTCCAGGCATGAGGTACACGTACGTGGGATGCAGGGAGAGGTCGGTTGGCTTCTTTGAGTCCCATCCGAGCTGTTCCAGCTTTTACCAACGCGTTTGGAATGCTATTTTCTGAGGCAGCGATTTGTGCTGCCAACTTGATGGGAGATTATGGAATGAGCAAGAAATGGATGGTGTGATATTACACCTCCAAATCTTTATCAACCTTTGGCGTGCACCACACCAATCCTGTATCAACTAATTTTCTAGAAATGCTCAATTGAAGACACTGCACATCTCTGCACGGATACACGGGAAAGATGTCGATACATGCATAACCCTTGTCGCCTTCAAGTTCGAATAGGCCCATACAAAAACAAAGTGTAATTTTATTAATGTGTCCTATACAGCTTAAACATTTCGCCATATCGTACGTCTCGCACTTGAGGGGTGGGGGGTAAATATGTTTGTGTCGGTATCCATGCTTACCATGTTTTCCATTTTTTTCATGCTTCATATATGATGACTTCATTTTATGAGGTAGGTTGACACATATCGCATTTATGACTTAACCCATAGAGCGCGAAGGGGTGACATGGACAGGATAAGAAAACGCCTTATGCTGTTCTGAACAGCATAAGGAATCGTACCAAATATAGTATACCATAGTTTATTCTAAAAAAATGCACCTTTTGCGCGTGTGATGTAGCTAAGCTCTCCAGTAATAATTCTCGCATAGATGATTTGAAACGTTACACACTAATTTAAGCCAATCACAGCCGTTCTATAAATCCTGTTTTTTTTAAAATCTGGTGGCGATCCGAGAGCACGAGTGGAGGCCAAGACGCCACATTGAGTGTCGCTAGAAGTTAACAAAGCCACACGAGGACAAGCTACGCTTTCTTACACGAAAGCAAACAGGCCCCAGCTAACGAACAAAATGTGCAATGTATATTCCATTCATATACTCTGATGTATCCTTACACATTACCTCTCTGAATAGCTCTGTCCCGAATACCACTGCTCTTTGGGGCAAACTCTCCATTCTGCTAGATCAAGTGCCAAATCTGCGAGCACGTGTACGTACGATTCTCCGGGTAGCCGAGGGCAATGTTGCAGAGTGTCACCAACCCGCGACGCTTCCGTGAGCACGTACCACAATAGTAGCTTGAAGTTCCACCTCTCTTCTTGCCCTTCGGCTTATACACCGAACACACCTTGCACTGGCGTTGGCGCTGGACTCCACTGTTCACGCGAATGTCCGTAGTTTGGGTCAGCATTTGCTCGTCGCATACTGACGCCGTCGCTCTGATGCCAGTACAGATTTGTCTGCGATGCAGCCTCGCGCCAAAATGACTTGGGTAGGATGTAGTAGAAAAGCTCGATCGGCGACTTCGCAGACTTCAAAATATCTTTAGAAGGACCACAGTAACCCGTGTACATCATGTCAGCTGCGGAGCGTCCCACAGTATCAGCCTCAACGTTGTCCGGAAGCACATCCCAACCGTCCAGCTTCATCCGGTCGAGTTCGTCGTCGGTACACACAGTGGATGATTCTGTCAGCATACCAAAATAATTAGAGGCTGTTCAAGTCAACATACCGTAATGACATGATGCAGACCCACCCTGAACGTTCAGATGCAAGCGCACTAGTTCAGCATGGGTCATCAACCCAGCAACGCGATCCAGTTCACGCCTAAGGTTTCCGGTTTTGCATTCCGTTTCGCTGGCATCACTCTCCGTTTCGTCCTCCACAGCTTCAGCACAGTCTTCTCCTTCGCCATCACTCTCCAACATCGTAGCACCATTTCCGCCAACTATATTTGGATCCAAAGCGTCAATGTAGTCGCCGGGATGGAAACCACCAGCCTCGCGATTTGGAGGTGGAGAGCCTGAATCAACAGACGAATGAACTTCTCCGTCTTTTACTTCTTGATCGCTGTCCTGCACTTCTTCATCACCGTCTGCCACTGCGTCTTCATTATCGTCAGGCTGGTAGTCTTCATCTCCAGAGCCTTCAACGGATGCCGCGACACTGGCACTATCATCCGCATTACTCGAGACAGCTTCTGAGTCGCGACAGCTTACCGAATCCGTCGGTGTGGTTGCGGAAACCGTTTCAGCATTAGCGACTGGCCTCAGCCCTTCCTTGCACCATTAGCCGCCTCATTATCCCCATCCGGTAAACGAACCGTGTCAGCGTTGACCACACCGACGTCCACGCTGTCCGAACTACCAGCGGCATAATACACGTCTTGTCAGCTTATAACTGTAGACAAGAAAGCGCAGATTTGCAGTACCTGTGGATTGTAGGGGATTCGGCGAGATGATAGTTGGAGTTTCTGCCTCCGTCGGTATCTACAGCACATGCCATAAGTATGCTTCTATGAGACCCGTAACAATCAAACGCACCGCTGCGATTCTGGCGACCCCAGATTTCACCAGATGCAACGATCTCGCGTCGCTTCTTGTTAGCGTCTTCCGCCAGCCGCTTCTTCGTTCGCTTCCTCGGCGTCTTGGCCGCGTGTTGGCTTGTAGTTTTGGCAGATGGTGGTGGACGCTTTCCGTGCCTTTTGGGTTGAAGTTGCTTCACAGTTGGCGCCAAGGTACTGCAAACTAAATAAAATAAAATAATTCAAATAAATAAATACGAATTTAGCATTGCCGTTTGATAGTACGTACTCGCGTGTGCATCTGAGCGCACCATCACGTTGCCGATGTTCAGCCGCGCACGCAGCTCCTTGTCGCTCCGCACATACGCTAGGATCTCGTCCTCGCCGCTGAAGAAATCCACTCCCTGCTTGCCGCCGTTGACGCGGCAGCCAGGCTCCACGTAGTTTGTGCTGTTAAATACGTAAATAGATGAAAACATATTAGCCTGACTAGAATTGCCACAACACACATACATACATACTGTATCTGTATCCCCGTGGCAGGTTTCCAGGTCCAGTTCTCCTTCCGCAATCGTGGCCAGATGTCGTTGAAATCCATAGCGTACACCATCTCGCCTGTTCCGTTCACGCCAAAAGCAAGATTGAATGGTTTAGCGGGAAAATGGCAAAGGGGAGCCGATATTTGTGTTGCTGCTACAACTGGTAGCACTGTATCAAACTTGGTAGCCAGTTAGGTCCCACTATTGATGTCGCTAGGTCAACGGATCTTAGCAGTATTCGCACATCATTAACGTCAATATCACTTCCTGATTTTCCTAACTTCTCACAGGTTAACAGCCGCCAATTTCTACGCTGAGAGATTCTTCTAATCCAAACCATGTCCTCAGCGAACGGATCTGACACGGGACGTGCAGAAGTGGAGAATGAACCGGAACCAAATCAAGGCCAACAGGCGGGAGGGTCGAGCCAGAGAGCCGACAACGGAACGGCTGCAGCGAGCTCGAAGCGCCCCAAGATTGACCTCAAGTTGATCACGATAGAACCGTTTGACGGTTCGACCAGGAACGGCTATCTCGACCCTGGTGCTTACGACTGGTTGGAGCGTCTCAAGGTGCAGATCAATCTCGCCGAGACACTGACGGAACGCAAGTGGCCAGAGAAGGTGAAGTGTGGTGTCCTAACTTCTCGGCTTACGGGTGCAGCTGGTACTTGGCACTATCGCAACAGTGCGACACTGCCTCAAGCCTCATTCAGGGATTTCGCCAAAGCCTTCCTCAACAACTTTCGCTGTAAGCTGCCCGTGCAGACAATTGCCGTCAAATTTGCAGAAACGCGCATGTTTCCAACTGAGTCATGCGCTGAGTATGCGCATCGGTTGTCCCAAATCGCGGCTGGGTTGAACCGAGGCAAGGTTAATAACTATACCGAGCAACAGGAATTGAGCACGTTCGTTAACTATGCATACCTTCGATTTAGAACGGACCAGGAAGCCAAAGTCGATCAAGAGACTGAAGATGCAACATCTGAACTGGACGGCGCCGTTGAGCTTCTCACTCGTATGGCGAATAGCGACGGCAGAATGAACACAATCAGGCGTCATCATGATGAGGATGAACTGCAGCCGTCAAGTGGAAAGAAACCTCGACGAGGAGTGGCCCTCGTAGCTACTGGTAGAGCCCAACGAAGTCCATGGGACTTCTCAGACGCCCTCTGCAAAGTTTGCAATGAAAGAGGCCACACAACCAATTATCACGATCGCCATGTTTGCTCTTCAACGCGAGAAAGCAGTGATGGGAGCTAAGCAAGATCACCAGGATGAAGGAAGTGACAGGGTGCTGACGGACACCGCGACATTTTCGTTTGACCCTGGAGCTGACGCCCCTACTTACTTCATAGACTTTGGAGCCTCATACCACATGACCGGAGACCCAAAACTGCTGGTGGACATAACCACGTGTGAGCCCACAAAGTTGAATTACCTGACGGACGAACTGTTATTGGAGACTCTTGTGGCTCACTACTAGTCCCGGGTGCTACTGGAGGGAGAATCCATAAAGTTGTCTATATTCCAGGCCTCGCAAAAACATTACTTTCAGTGTCATAACTCACTCAATCGGGTTACAAGTGTGATTTCGGAGCGTCAGAATGTGTTGTGTATGGCAGTATCTTACAGGGCCAATTAACAAGTGGAGTGTATGCACATCCTGTCGGAGCTTCAATCCATGGGTACGCAGCTGTGGCCACAGCCGTAGCGGCTTCTCGAGGACACGAGATGGTTACTCCAAATACGCTGAGGACTGGCACCGCCGCGTCGGGTATCTACACAATCAAGCTATCATTGAACTTGAGAAGAGCGGACTCGTCAGCGGCCTCCACATTACTGGCTCTCATCGTTTGCCCACACATCCGTGCGAGGCTTGCTCTCTTGGGAAGATCACAAGTCGTGCAGCACCGAAAAAGAGCCATCGCACTCAAGTTGAAAAGGACTTGATTTGTCATGCTGACCTTGCCGGAAAATACCAACGCAGCACCCGTGGAAACCACTACATGTTCGTGTTGAAATGGCTAGGGTACACTCACGTGTACTTTATCAAGAAGAAAGAGGATGCAACGGAGTGCTTTCAAAAATTTCTAGCTGTGATTTCCAACCGTGGCGATTCCCCAAAAATCCGTGTCCCCCGAACTGACAATGGAGGTGAGTTTGTTAATACTGAGTTAGACGAACTCTGTGCAAGTGCAGGAATTGAGCGTCAGTTTTCGGAACCCGATGTTCATTATCAGAACGGCTTGGAACGAGCTAATCGGACTTTAATCGAGGCTGCTCATACAATGCTGATCCAGTCTGGACTACCTCATAATTTGTGGGAATATGCCGTCCGAGCTGCGGCTTTTATGAGGAATCGAGTAACTTCACGCAGTGGTCCGTCAAGTACCCCTTACGCTAAGTATCATGGACATCCACCTAACCTTGCGGATTCGCACACATTCGGCGAGAACGTGACTATCCGGCTACCACCAACCCAACGCAGCACACTTTTCAAGCTCCGGCCAGTTGGCCAACGTGGTGTATTTGTTGGCAATGACGACCAACGAATAGAGTACTTCATCTACATTCGAGAAGGGGGTTCTCGTATTGTACGCAGCTGTGACGTGAGATTGCTTCGACCCCCGCCCAAGTTGCCCAACCTGAAACACCTTGGCAAGCCAATGATCCCCATGGAGACGAACTCATTACAAGTGGTCCAAAGAGGGGAAGCCACCATCACACCATACGGCTCAATGCGGGGAAGGAACGCAGACGTAGTGCCTACTATAACAGTCGTGGAAACTAACGGCACAACTGAGCTGACTCGTCTTCGACGATCAGAGCGGATATCGAGCCGTAGCATTGGAGCCGCTTTCCTGGTGATGGGTGAGATAATAAGCGAGCCTCTGACATTGGAGGAAGCCAAACGATCTCTTCAGTGGCCGGAATGGGAAAAGGCAATAACGGTCGAAATCGAGGCACTCAGAGTAAATGGAACTTTAACGGTAGTGACCTCACCTCCTGGTGCCCATGTAATTGGAGCGACCAGGAATTTTCGTGTCAAGCGCCATGCAGATGGCTTAGTCGACCAACCAAAAATCCGGATCTGCGCGCAAGGATTTCAAGAGATTTACAGAGTTGACTACGTGGACACAAATGCGCCAATTACGCGCCTTGTGTCGATTCGAGTCTTCCTTGCTGAGTGAAATCAGTTAGGTTTACTCATCCGCCAAGGTGATGTACCTGCTGCCTTTGTCAAAGCTAACTTACGTGAGGTGATATATGTCAAACAGCCAAAAGGTTTCGAAGAAGGAGAACCCGGGCAAGTATGGCTGCTGATAAAAGCTCTCTACGGACTTAAGCAGGCTGGACGTGAATGGTACCGTGAATGGTACCGTGAATTGGACAAGTTTCTACAATCGAGAGGGCTCAAGCCGACTAAGGAGGACCCATGCGTATACAAGCACCCCACCAAGATGCTGATTGTGCTTGTTTACGTTGACGATATTCTCATCGGATACCAGCTTACGAGCGACATGCAGGAACTAATGGGTGCGCTTCACAGCAAGTGTGGGATCAAAGATCTGGATGACTTGTCCTGATTTCTCGGGATGCACGTAACCCGCAACTTTCACAATGGAACAATGACAACCGACCAAGAGCAGTACGCGACTGAAATATTGGAACGATTTGTAATGGACAAGTGTCGACCGGCAGAAACCCCTATGGATCTGAATGTGATACTATATCCTGGAACAGACAGTGAAGAACTTGCAACCAGAGTTCCGTACAAGCAAGCAGTTGGAGCCCTCCTGTACTTGAGCAGAGTTACCAGGCCCGATATCGCTTATGCCGTAAATCAAGTCGCTGCCCATGCTTCGAAACCAACAGTAAACCACTGTCCCACTGTCAAACGGATCCTTCGCTATGTTTTGTCAACGAAATCAATGTTTCTCGTTTATCGCCATGATACCCAAGCACCTCCTATACAAGTTTACACGGATGCCGACTGGGCGAACAACATTCTTGACAGACGCTCGATTTCAGGTGCTCTGGCATTAGTCCATGGCTGTGCTGTCTACTGGAGCTGTAAACGACAAACTGTTGTTGCCAAGTCATCGACTACTGCTGAGCTTATTGTATGCGCGATGGGTGTTGAAGAAATTAGCTGGATCAAGATGTTTGTGGCAGCCATCACGGACTCGAGCGCAGACACGAAAATCCCCGTGTTAATTGACAGCAAGTCGACGATACATTGGATCACAAACTGCAAGTCTTCAGAGGCTCAAAAGACCGTCGACGTCATCTTCCACTCAATCAAGGATGCCCACAACACTGGACTAATATCATTGGAGTATTGCCAAACAACGACGATGCTTGCTGACGGACTAACAAAAGCTTTGGGGCAAAAAGCGATTTCTGGAACACCGAGCTGCAATTGGCCACACCACGATTACAATGGCCACCAAGTTGCGGGGAAGTGTTGCTGCTACAACTGGCAGCACTGTATCCGACTTGGTAGCCAGTTAGGTCCCACTATTAATGTCGCTAGGTCAACGGATCTTAGCAGTATTCGCACTTCAATAACGTCAATATCACTTCCTGATTTTTCTCATTCCTCACAATTTGGTTTACATATTTTTTTAAAAAATCAGCCTATGCTTACCCGCCAATAATTTTTTGGTTTTGAATACGTGGACCAATCATACACGAGTAGATTTTGGGAAGAGACGAACAGCAGCTTTTGCGGATTTTGAAGCATAGTGAAGTCAAGATATTCTTATGCTGTTCAGAACAGCATAAGGCGATTTTCCACCCCTCCGCGCTCAAGGGTTAAGCCAGTTCATACCATTTCCGACACCTCTCTTTTTCGTCAGTTTAAAATTTCAAGACGTCATGTCAACATGCTTGCCCAGGCTTAAAAACATGTACAAACATGGACAACATAAAGTACTACAGTTTTATAAGATATTTGAAAAATAATATGATACAATATAGGGAAAGGGAGGTCGAAGAAGCACAACGTGGATGAAACCCATGTCTTAAGGCATAACCCTTAAAAACATGGGCAATATCCAGACCTCCTTAATTTATATATTCCAGAATATGCATACAAAAATCAAAAAAGGTTTTTTTTCGCTCGCAAAAAACTTACTTTTTCTTATTTTGTTGTAAATAATTTGTCGCCTTGTTCAATCGTTATTCACGCTTCGAAAGCTTCACCAAGTCTTGGTACTGTTTACAGTGAAGTATACCTTCAAGGGAGAAGTCGGTCAGAGATGTTCTGTTCTCGTTTCGTTCCCAACCAAGGATAGTGAAATCGGACTACACTGTTGCAGTATTGGGAAACGCACAGGCAACACCAGCCCAAAATGCTGTTAAGGCAGGATGCGTAGCAGCTATGACGCCATATGAGTATGTGAAACCCCGATCGTCCTCCACGTTCTGCTGTAGTATGTCGCGAGTTGATTCGTTTGTCTAAGCATCACATTGCAGCTTTTTGAATTCTGACCCAATCAGCTCGACGTGTTCTTCATCCTTGTAGTGATCGATGACTCTATCGTTGTATTTATTAAGTATCGAGGCAAACTCTGCATTCCCAGTGTGACCAGTTGCTGCGGTAGAACGAGTGGTACTGCGCTGTAGGACACGCTGTTTCCATCTACAGGCTTGTTAAGCTCGTCACCCTCGACTGCAATGTCGAAGATACCAACAGCCACTTCGACAAAAGTTCTCGCTGTCGTTCTAGAGATCTTCTCCAAGTCAATGGCGTCGAGGGTTGGCATTGTTTCGCAGACCCACGCGCTTGTTCCAGCCATGTAAATACTTGCTGTCTCAACTGTCAGCGCAAATGAACCACAACATTCCGTAGACTCACGTTCAATCACTCGTTCTATCTTTTCCAGTGCTAGCGGTCCAACCATGCCGGGCATCATTTGAAACGAATCACTTAGACCGCGAAGTAGTTGATACTCTTTTGAAAGTAGAGCTTCTTTACCTGGTAATACAACGATTACACTTCCAGCATCAGATGTGAACGAGTGAATAATAAACAAAAAAACACCACTTCCTGGTTTTAATTGCTCATCGTCCAGGTGGCGACACGCGAATGTGATGCTTCCTTAACCATCCCGTTACATCCGACGTGGAGATCCTGCGGGTATTTACAACTGTCGGGCATGTACTTTGCATCTCTGCAACAAATATCTGTTGTCGCTCCAATGGTAACTTCTATAATGTGCTGACTGACGACAAAATCGATAGGACTGTCCTCGTCGTAATGAAGCCCCAGATTTTGTTGCTGTAGAGGATCCGGTACATGATCGACGCATGTCGTCACACGTGACGTTGCAGTACTGTCCCTCGCAGAGGATGCTGACCTTCACGGTGGGATTTGTATAGCGGTGTGTTAAATTTCATGAAAATATTGTGACGATCAGTTCGTTTACGCAGCGTGACAGGCTTCTCTTCGCGTCCAAATGGAGCGCAGAAATGACAAATAACACTTGCAACTTTGCTGCTTCCTGCAACCCGAGACTATATCTTGAGACCATATTTTAACTCATGACGGGCGTTAAATTCTAGAGGGCCGGTCTTTTTCGTTTTTCTTGGCATTGTGACAACACGTTGTGCAATCAGGAGATTCGAGAGTGTTCACATCTCAAGTGCGACGTTGGTCGAAGCATCTATATTTACTGTTTTTTTCCAAACATTTTCACTGCGTAATAGAATATGAAATGTCATAGTTTGCTACGTACTTTCTTAACAATATTTTAAAAAATTTCGCGATACTTTGACAAAATGTACTAGTATTACAAGTTTAAATAATGAGGCCTGCCAATTTTGCCCGCCAAAATTTAATAAACTAGATCGTCTTCGACTTAGCTGGGAATACCAGTGTTTTTTCACGTAGCATTTTTCAATTGTTTTATTAGTGTTCAAAGCCCGCGGCGAGTGGAACTTTGTTCTACCGCTGCCTTGTGGCGGCGCGTAGATGCGTGCGAAAAACATTGCTGAAACGCCATTAGAGTATAAATGGTTCCGTTATTAATTAAATAGTTTTTTCTCTACTGTTATTTTCTAAATTTCATGTCTACGGATATTTATATGTAGCAAGAACTTTTCTGTGTTCCTTCAGCTCGTACTTATCCGCGTTATTGCAATACGTCTGACTTGACAAGGTGCAAGTTTGGACGGTTGGATGTGGAGCGTGAGGAGCCTGGCGATATTGGTTAGCTTCCAGATGACTTCCTATTCAGGTTGAACGCATGCACATTTTGGGAGATCGCCTTCGTCTCGATGAAGACGAACATCATCAAGACGAAGGCGATCACAATGTGCATGCGTTAATCGCTGTAGCTTGGTTGTAAAGTTTTAACACGAGACATCTGTAGCATTGAAGTGCTACGAGCGCTGCAGTGTTGTGCATTCATCTATGGTGATGCAGGCCTAGTGGCGCTAGCGATCCATGTTGCTATTTCTTTTATTCATCAGAATACCGAAGTATGTGGTACTCAACATGGCTAACTACTCCCTACATGTACTCAGTACTTAAGTACAGCTTGCGCGGCTTGGAGGAGCTCCTAATGCCTCTGTAAGGTCGTAAAGAGGGAACCTGGAAAGCCAATTTATATCTGATGCTACTAGTTTCCATCTGTAAATATGGACGTAGAGTTAGTTAGCCACTGAATTTACAATAAGTTTTAAGGACTTATTAGAACGGACTGTAGCACTGCAAAAATTACTCATGAAGTGAAATTATCGAAGAAAGAACTGCGCTTTTGTGCCTTTCGATGTCGGAGTGACGAGTGTTTCTATCGCACAGAAGTAGTTGATTACCACTGATAAAGCCTGCTATTCAGCCAGTAACACAACACATCGGAGCCAAGCGCTTTGCATGTGGATCACGCACGTATGTAGCTACTAGATGCTTTACTAAAACTTTATAGTCGCTATGGAATCAATAGAAATAAAAAGCGCCACAAAATAGTCAGATTTTTTTTAAGGTATTCGTGAAATTGGTGAAGTGTTATCAGTAAATCGCAGTTGTAGGCAATGTAACCGCCTACTGCAGCATCACCATGGTGTTAGTGTGAGAGATACATCGTATTTGCGCTTTGCAGGCTGCTGTGCTCGTTTGCGGCGAGTGCGTGACTGTACTTGCTCTTTGAGAGGCATGAAGCTGTTTAACAGTTTCTGCGTCAGACCCATACAAGTTTCTCCAAACAACAGTGTTTTGTATGGGGAGCATTTAGTGGGTACAAAGAACTTGTATGCGCCAAACGCAGAACTAAACGTAGAACTTTTGTTTCAAATCCATAGAGTAACGCATACAAGTTCAGGAGAATTACTTTCTAAAAAGACGAGGATGCAAATCAAGAGACGAAATATGATGCAGTGCTGGAGAAATTACAGTAATCACTCAACCAGGTTTTTGCAGTTAATTTGGAAGAAGACGACAAAGTCACGGCTCCTGTCGCCAAGTTTTTTGCTACAAGACACACCAACACGATATATAACCTGAACCAATCAACACCGACTCTCGTAAGGGACTACATCAGACAAACAGAGCCACAGATCCCCGCGGGAGTCTTCTAAATACACATCGAAAGACGCAAGACGTGGTCTCGCGTCGAGGCTTCTATAGAAAAAGTTATCTAAAACAAAATAGAACGCCACCTTTCTTCATGCTGATTTTTCTTACTCGCGTAGACTAACCCCCGGCCTAGTTTGCTGTAATACTGCTTCGATAGGAGCGGTTTCACGGTCGATTCGTCGCGTTGTTATGCGAATGTACTAGATACCTTTCAGCCAGAAATTCAATATTGGGTCAACAATCAGCTTACAACAAAATGTAAGCCGAATGTTGTGCGAGTTAACAAAAAGCGAGCTACGTGGAATTAATCCGGTGAGCCATACCTAAAGGTATTCCCAGTATAATTCTTTTTTTTAAGATAATAGTTGGTGATCGCCTACTGGTTCAAAAAAGGCAAGTTGAAGTGGATTGGTTGAATGACGACACCGGTGCTCTAACAGCTTTTAAGCTTTTAAGAAAGCTAAAACTCAGATCAACTCTCTTGTCCTCAGTTAGTGGTGTCCACCGTAACGTTTTCCTCCGTAGTGGCCAAATTTGCCGCCGTAGTCGCCGCGGTGGCCATATCGGTGATCCTCAGGTTCAGCGTCTACCTTGGTCTCTGCAGCGGAACATCAGCAGCAGAGGCGAGAGCCACGACGACAACAAGAGCAATGAGGTATGAAATAGATACTGAACTGGTTTGGACAGGGATAGAGCGATTCGTAAAGTTCGCTATGATGGCAATTGAGGTGCCATCCAATAATCCGCCTCCTTTCCCAGAAAAAAGTGAAGAGTTTTGAGTTGACGAGCCAATCGGACGTCTCGGTCTCAAGTCAAGCAAGCCTCTGAAGAACTGCCACGATGAAGACCTTCGCGATCATCGCTATGATTGCTTACGTGACTGCTCTCGCCGCCGCTGACGAGCCTGCTGTTAGGGGCGCCACAACTGAAGTAAACCCTGCGCAAGCTGACGGTGCTGCCGGAGATCCTACACCAGAGAGCCATGAGTGGCATGGCGGCGGATATGGAGGCTACCGTCGTCGCTGGGGAGGCTACGGAGGTGGATGTGGCTATCGCGGCTGGTAAGCAGTACCGGTAGTTTCGACGTAGACTTCCTGTGTCCGATGTTGTGATAGAGCGCACGCATGAATGCTTCTCGCGAATCATATATAAGCTTTATATGATTTTAATTTGGGCTTGAATTTATGGCAGCGCCAAGTGTCGAGCACTTCTAAGATTTGTGCTAAGCAAAATTCCATTCACCAGGTGATCATTTGTTCCTAGTCACGATTTGCAAAAGTGGCGTACTTGAACTTAGCCAGCATATTAACGTAGAAAACTCCTGCAAACCCACCAACTCCTTCGTCACCGCATTTTGTCTGCGTTTTCCACGATCCGTGCCCTTGAAGTGGTAAAAACAATTTTACTGTATCTTTGGACTCCAAGTACTCAAGTCGACTTCCTCTACGTTCTACCCAGGATACAACATGAAGATGTCCGTTGTGTCGATCGCGGTTGCCCTTGTCTACTTCGTCTCCTTCGTGGCGGCAAACCACCTGTCGAGTATGGTCATGACTTCGGACCAAGACAAGGTCATGACCACCGGGTTGAAAGGTGGTGCTGATGTCGGAGTCGTTACCAACTCGATCGACACCAAGAACAACAATATCCTCGTCTCGAATAGCAGGGTCACCCTTTCCAAGGACGACCGTGTGCAGCTCGCCCAGACTATCAAGGAAATGGTGGCAAACAGTCCGGATGCCGGTCCTGTTGGAGAGATGAGCGTGGAAGACCTCTTCGGTTTCTTGTCGCGCGTTGCAAACGTTGCAACGACCCCGGGTGTTCTTTCTAATGCTGCGGGTATCATTTCGGCGGCGAGAACCGGAAACACGGCTGCATTGGCTGGTCACGTGACGGGACTGTTGGGCGCCGCACTTCCGGCTGCTCTTCCTACTCCTGCGCCAGCTCCGGTTTCCCCCGCTGTTGAACTTCCTGCAACGCAGCCTAAACGGGATCAAGATTTCAACTACAGTAGTTGTGGGATCACGAATATTCTGGTCCACAGCTGATAGCGTTCTTGATACTGAGTCCAAGCAGATATGGGTTTCACCTAAATTTTTTCAACTTGGAACCAAAAATGTGCGTGAACCCTATTCATCAGAATATTTCGTTTGTTTGGAAGGGATTCTGCTTTGAGCAAACCGGAGCTACCGCAACATAAGAGAGGTAACTTATTCCATACAAAACAGCCTCGTTCTTTTTTCAGTGAAAACGACTTGGCATAATGCCATCGCAAGAAATCTTATGCATTCTGTGTAATTACCTGTAAAAACTCGAATTTCTGCTTATGGAGGGGTGAAACCTCTCTTTTTATTTAGGAGAGTTCGCCTACAAGTTTATCTCGAAGAATTCTCGGAGTTAGAGTGCAGGGAGCCCTACTTAAATCTGATCCTCATTGTTCGTTTGACCTCCAAGTACTCAAGTCTGCTTCCACCGCACCAATTTCACCTCCGTACCCCATTCTGCAACATGAAGATGTCGATTGCTTCGATCGCAGTTGCGCTTGTTTACTTGCTGTCCATCGTGGCGGCGGATCACCAGCTTTCGAGTACCATGACGATCTCGGACCAAGGTGGAAATACCAACAAGATTATTCTCTCCACGGATGGCCGTATGCAGCTCGCGCAGACTATCAAGGAAATGATGGGGAGCAGTCCGGAGGCGGGTCCAGCCGGCGCCATGACGACTGAGGATCTCATCGGCTTTCTGTCGGGCCTCGCGTCGAACCCAGCAGTGCTCTCCAATGCTGCGGGTATTATTTCGTCGGCGGCAAGCGGTAATACGGGCGCGTTGGCTGGCCACGTCGTGGGTCTGCTGGGTGCGGCACTCCCGGCAGCTACTCCGGCACCCGCGGTGGAAACGCCGGCTCCAGTGACTCCTACTTTATACGCTGCTCCTGCTGCTGCACCCGCTGAAATCCCATCCACATCGGCGTAAGTGCTGGATCCTATCTGATTAACCATCGGCGTGAATGTCCAAGATTGGCGTCAGTGCCAAATCTTAAGCCGATATGCGTTATTCTTAACAATCAATGTGAGCTCCGTTCTATTTCTTGAGCTTCCTAGTTTGAAGTGTCATTTTTTGCTTTGTCTTTCCAGTTATTTTAGTTTTAAGAAAAGATCGATATGGTTACTAAGCAGTATTCTCTGGGAGCTGCACCTCAATTATCTCGGGGACCACGCTAGGTTCGTTGGCCAACTCTTCTTTCTGAAGTGTTTCATTCTTCGGGGTAGATGCCGTATCCCCATCAGAAACTTCTGAGTGACGACGAACACCTGCGTCGGAACTGCGTCTCTGAGTGAACGAGGTTCGACTGCACGTAGGCCTGCCGTTACGGGTGGTCGGCAGCTTCATCATATTGGCGAAATCGTTGTAGTTGACTCGTCCGTCCTTGTCAGCGTCGGCCTTTTTGATCATCTCTTTGCACTCTGTAACATCAAAGTGCTGACCCAGAAGAGCCTTCAGGTCGTCTTTAGTTATAGCTCCACGATGCGAACGATCGAGGACATAAAACGTGGTTAGAAGCAGCTCTTCATTCGCTGCGTCTTCAGGGCTGATAGTGGCAGCGACGAACTCCAGCAGGTTGATGCCGTTTTCGTGCTGTTGGTCAAGACTGCAACAATCTGAGTTAGCTAGATTTGTAAGACTCAAATAACTCACATGACCTACGCAGAGAAAATCTTCTCCAAGTCGAGTTGGAAGCGGATCAGAGCTGGCGCCAGGTACAGTTCTTGAAGCTTCACCTGGCCGTTATGGGCGACGTTGAGCTCGTTGTATACTGCTGCGTGGCGAGAAATTTGTTCAGACGACATACAGAATGCCATGGCCACAAGTGAAGCGCGCTGGAACGGAGTATAGTTGCAGAATGCTTTGACACGCGGAATAAATTCGTCGTAGCTGTAATAGATTTTGTGAGTAATTAGGGCCGAGAAGGTGCTCTTCCAAACGTACACTTCCGGAGGAATTGCTTGTTCCGTCGACTTTATCCACGGATGTTGAAGCACCTGTGCAGCGGTGAAGCGATCTTCTGGTACCACCTGTGCCGTTACACTCAAACTTAAGAAAAACGACAATGAACAACCGAGATATTCAAGTCGTACGTGCAAAAGTTTCCGAAGCAGTGCCTTCGCTTCGGGAGAAACGGTTTCCCACACTTTACCGTTGTATGATACCTCACCTGCAAAGATACTCTCGACAAGTTCGTCCTCAGTGTGTCCATAGAATGGAGCCCTGTTGCTCAGAAGCATGTACTTGAATTGCAACACACAAGCAGATTGGTCATAGTTTTGCGATAAAATAAAGGAAGTAGATGCATACCATGATCACACCTAAGCTCCACATATCGCACGTCTCCTTGTAGTTTCCTTCGAGCACTTCAGGCTGCAAATCTCACCAGCATATCCGGTGAGTACTGAGAGCTCAGCTTTTTTAAAACCAATACATAACTCGTACAGCCATGTAGACGACTGAGCCCAGAACCTTGCGCATACTACCGCCGGATTTAAAAAGAGTGCTAGCACCAAAGCTGCAAAATACAGAAAAAAAAACTATGAGTAAGCTTTAGTTCATCGAATGATATCTATCATTTCGTACTCGCAAAGCTTAATATGCGCGCCGCTGTCTGAAGTATTGAGAAGAATGTTTTCAAGCTTCAAGTCGCGGTGCTATACAATGGAGAGGATGATTCATTAACAAGTTAAGAAAGCTAAAATATCGCAAAAACTTACGCAAATATTGCGCGAGTGCAAGTATTGAATGACCGATGCCAAGCTACGGATGATATCCTTGGCTTCATCTTCAGGGAATTCCTTGTTACGAGCTTTTACTCGGTCGAGTAGCTACAAGAACAACTAAGCGAAAATTTAAAGCAGATACCAATATACTGCTTACTGTTCCGCCTGAACTGAGCTCCATGATGATGTAAAAGTGGTGATCATCCTCGAATGTCTCGAGCATGCGTACAATGTTGGGGTGGTGCAGGACACGAAGGATCCCCATCTCTTTCTCGAATTCTTGGCGTTTACTTCCAGACTCGAACCGCACCGTCTTCATGGCATAGTGTCTGTGGGTTTTGAGGTGTTCAACCTTCTCAACGACACCGAAAGCACCTCTGCCCAATTCGCCCAGACTGCGGTACACATCAGTCACCGGCGTCTTGTGGTGCATACAGAGTTTGGTCTGGAACAAGTTCGGACGGATCACATCGCTGGACTGCGTGCACCCCATGGTTGTGTTTTAAGCGCAGCCTGCCAAACTCCGACGAAGACTTGTCTGGAGGTTCAAAGCGTGCAAGCTAATCACAAAATCCAATAATAGTGGCGTTCGTGACCGAGTGTCAAGTTGATTTTTAAGAATAGCAGAGACTAAAAAAATGCTGATTAAAGTTTCTTATGCGTCTTATGAATAGACCACGGGTCTTCTCGGTAGTGTCGTAAATGTAATTTGGGTACGATTCGTTTTAACCCCTCTAATCCCAAGATTATCACGGATTCTCCGTAGTTCTTAGCATATATATATATTAACGTATACCGTAAAATCAGTGCATTATACCCTGTTTCAAGCCCTTTCGCGTACCACGTAAAGAAACCGAGCACAACTATTGGCTGAAGAAAAAAAAATCTGTAGTACAAAACCTGTCCAAAATACTACCAATTGCAATCGTGCACGTGAGAGCACTACCGTGCTTCAGCCTGCGTGCCTTGTTGCACAAAGTTACTCTTCCCTTCTTCATGCGCGTGCATGTTGTGCAGAAGTAGCTGGTCTCGAAGCTGCGAACGCCCGCTTCGGCGAAAGCTGAGCACACTTTGCAAAGCCACTGGCGTCGCTTAGCGCCATTCATCTCCTCCGTGAGCTCAAGAGTGTGCTCTTGCTGTGGGAGGGGCTCTGTGACCAGATCCGCCATGTCGTCGCCGGCATTGAAGTCCTCGCTGGTTTGGGATAGTAAATCCACGTGAAGCTGTCGCAAGAATGCGGGATGAGTCGGCGGTGTCGTTTTGTCCCTTCATAGCTAGCTTATGCACAATATATGCATTCACCAAAGCAAGATCCACCAGCCCGAGAAAAATCGCTCTGTAGTATTTTCGCATTCTGATGCATCGTTGAATATAAAAGCACTGGAGTCTTAGCTGGTCGTGCACGTCGACGCCTCCCATCGACTCGTGGAAATCGCGCACGAGGCGGGGGCAGGGCACCTGCGAGACGGATCCAGCCCGTTCGCGTCGTGACACTTGTGCACGCTGTGGAGAGCAACCCGAAGCGAGAAATCGGACCGGCTTATTGTCCATCCACGTCAGCGCGACAAATTCTGGATGGGATCGCCACACACCAATCCGAAATGTTCCACGAGCCATTCGCTTGGACCGGCGCTTTTGTTTGAGCTCGATTGCTTGACACCAGCCTATGCGGTCATTGCGTATCATGCCGACGCGATAGTGGCCCATAGTAAAGAGCTTGTGCGAGAGCGGAATTGACGTGTAGAAATTGTCCGTGCAGATCAAGCGCTGGGTCCGTGAAGTACATGCGTAAGGTTTTTCACGATTGCTCTCTGAGCAACAGCCTCCTCATCAGCATTAACCTTTCCGCAATAAATGACCAATCTACACGTAAAATAAAATAAACAAACCGTTAGATCCTAAATACGACAAGGCTCTTATCTGGAACATCCCGAACACATTACGGAACATCACGAAAAATATATAACGGATACGCCGTATCCACTTCGTACCGTGAACAGTATGCCGTCTCATCGCAGCAGATCAAGTAGAATTTGGTGCCTCACTCGCTCGGCATCATAGGCATGAACGGGCGCATGGGAACCATGCCCTCATCGAATGAGATACGGGCGCCCAGAGGATACCCACGAAAGAAGGTCTTCTGTACAGCCTGGATGACAGGCCGAACCTTGAACGCGCGATCATCACTATCGGTCTGGAGACCATTGTCGTTGAAGTGCAGATAACGGGCGATATCTTCGAAGCGATTGCGACTGAGGAACTGGCCGAACGTCCCGTGAGACAAAGCGCCTTCCACCTTCGTGACCCAGTGCCGACTGAGACTCTCCTGCCTTGGTTCAAGAGCACGCGCGACAAGAAGACCAATAAAACGAACAAGCTCATGAGGCTCGATAGAGCTCTTTCGTAGTTTGATCTTGTACTCTTCAACCGTAAGCACCACCGTAGACGGAACAACCTGGCGTCTTTGTATAGCTCGCGCACGCATTCCCTCAGCGACTTCGATGAAGGAGCTGTGGCGCCGCAATCCGGTGCCATACCTCCTTCGGGAGGAAAAAATAGAATATTGCCAGTGGGTTGGTGGCGTAAGCTAAAGCAGCCCGCGTAGGTCCGGAAAGACCATCGTAGAATGGACTGGGATCGACGTGTACCTGCCCGGCGTCACGCTCCATGAATACATCCCATTCTTCTGCCTGAAGTCTGTTCAAATCTTCTTCAGTCAGTCCGAAATTCACCGGCACCTCATCAGCGTCGAACTCGCCTTCACGCTCCGCCGTGCTCTCCAGTTCGTCGCTATCGTCAGTACTCAAGTCAACAGCATCACTTGTCAGGTCGGGATCTTCCTCGTCCATTAGAATTGAGTCTTCGTCGCCTTCCACGTCTGAATCCAGCGCGAGAAGCCAATCACCTCCCCCGATGTTCAGGTCGTCGGCAGCCGTCGTCTCGAAAAGGCGGTCGCGCCTCAGTGCGTCCAGGAAGTTCTCCGAGTCGAAAATAATCAAGTGAAACACCACCCAGTCGTGTCTGGTCGCGCGCAGAATCGACCGAGGGATGTCCAGGAGTGCCCCCCCCCCCCCGCAGCAGGATCAGGCTGTGCAGCAGAATCCGGAACGCTCTCAGCCACTTCCGGAATAGCTTCTTCAGGATTAGGTGGAACACCAGCAGCCGTGTCCGTAATTGCTTGTTCTGTAATATACGTAACCAATACAATTGTTAGCCAACAATGCGGAAAACATGTTATTGCAACGCATGTCGTACCACCTCGACGACGCTTGGCTGACTTGGGAGGAGCAGCTTCTTTTCATTTGCTCCTAGATTCGCGCTGTCGTTCGCGTCCTAGCAACAAATACTTGCTCGAAGGACGTGGGTCTTGACGAGCACTTGTCTTTGCAGGGGCTACCTGCGGAATCGCAGGCGAAGAGTCATTAGAACCATTGGTTGCCTTTGCTGCAGCTTTGGGGGTTGCTGATGCGCTCGGAGTCTTCTCTGCGGCACGGTCGGGTGGCGCTTGAGCGACCTCCGTAGACGGCGCTTCGACATCGGTACGGGCTCCAGCACTTCCGTGTGGTGTCACCGGGACTTGAGGCAGGGCAGGAGTGACTGGAGCTGTCGCTTGAGTCGTTGGAACGTCGAAAGAAAGCCATCCTTGGCGACGGCAGAAACGCAGTAGACTGGTCTCGCCTAACAGCATACAATACGTTAGATATTTATATACATAATATACGGCAAAACTTTCTCACCAACGAAGTCCACCCCTTCCGTTCCGATGACGCTGCCTCCCGGTGTAAGGTAGCGCTGGTCGTTACTGAGGCCTGTCGTTTCTTGAAGGTCCATCCCTTCCTTTTGAGTGTGCGCCATATTTACTGAAATGACTTTTCGTAAACAAACATCAGGAGTGATGACCTCTTCTTGGGCGCGCGTTTCGGAATGAAAGGCTGACAGAGAACCGCTGCGCTCTGTGGATTCTTTTATATGCAACCCTAACCGCTTCCCGTAAATTACATGTCACACGAGAGGTGGGCCTTACTGATGACCTGCCTAAATTTATCCAATACAAAAACCTATATGCGAAGTTTGGTTGAAGCCAAGTCTGTTGCAGACATATCGGAACACTTTCACCTCTATAAATTAGATTCCGGATAATCCGTTATGCGGGGGTAAAGGGGTTAAGCTGATTTGTGTTGAGCATCGTGCCGGGGTATCAGTTTAGCCGGTCTACAACCAATCCGACTTCCATGTCGGGTACTGAAAACCAATTCATAGGGCTGCCTATTCTTCCTGCACCTAATTATTCAGCTAGACTTGTATAAGTTTCGCGCTCCTATTATAGTTCACCGTGAAGATATTTATGGCTTCGGTCGCGGTAACGTTTGCCCCGAGACATTGAAGCTTACATTGACAATGAAAAGGAGAAACCCGACATCTTCATGCAGCCGACAGAAACGGCGTTCAATTGCAGTTGCACAGCAGGTTGAAACTCGAGGTTACAGAACGTCAACAAGAAAAAACATTCCAGCGTGAAATTCTGTGAAGAAGATTGAAACGAGGCTAAAACCCCTCTCGATACTCGGTGCCTTGACACCATAACGTATGGTGGATGCCTTTACTCGCCTGGGCGAACGGAAGGATGCACGGGCGGAGACGCGCATCGACAAGGCCATTATGAGTCGTTAACTAGATAACAGATAAATGTACACCATGTAAAAAAATAATGAGATGAGGCTAGAGCAAATAAGAGGAAGTAAAGACAAATTAAAGCAAGTGAATGCATATAAAGATCAGTAGAGGAGCAGCAGCAGGTGAAAGAAGACAAACAGGAGCTCGAACTTCATTTTTTTCTCACACTACGTTCAATAGCGTGGACCAGTCCGCTGGACGCCGCCCAAAACTGGCATAAGGGCCGATAAGTCAAGGCCTTCAAAAGTTGATATACCTGGCATATCCCGCCGCCACGTCTGGTGAGACGTAAATCCGGTCTCAATAAACTTGTGAGTTTTACCAGCTTTTGCGCCCTACGCGTGCAGCTACATATTGTATGTCTCGCCAGGGCGAACGGAAGGATGCACGGGCGGAGACGCGCATCGACAAGGCCATTATGAGTCGTTAACTAGATAACAGATAAATGTACACCATGTAAAAAAATAATGAGATGAGGCTAGAGCAAATAAGAGGAAGTAAAGACAAATTAAAGCAAGTGAATGCATATAAAGATCAGTAGAGGAGCAGCAGCAGGTGAAAGAAGACAAACAGGAGCTCGAACTTCATTTTTTTCTCACACTACGTTCAATAGCGTGGACCAGTCCGCTGGACGCCGCCCAAAACTGGCATAAGGGCCGATAAGTCAAGGCCTTCAAAAGTTGATATACCTGGCATATCCCGCCGCCACGTCTGGTGAGACGTAAATCCGGTCTCAATAAACTTGTGAGTTTTACCAGCTTTTGCGCCCTACGCGTGCAGCTACATATTGTATGTCTCGCCAGGGCGAACGGAAGGATGCACGGGCGGAGACGCGCATCGACAAGGCCATTATGAGTCGTTAACTAGATAACAGATAAATGTACACCATGTAAAAAAATAATGAGATGAGGCTAGAGCAAATAAGAGGAAGTAAAGACAAATTAAAGCAAGTGAATGCATATAAAGATCAGTAGAGGAGCAGCAGCAGGTGAAAGAAGACAAACAGGAGCTCGAACTTCATTTTTTTCTCACACTACGTTCAATAGCGTGGACCAGTCCGCTGGACGCCGCCCAAAACTGGCATAAGGGCCGATAAGTCAAGGCCTTCAAAAGTTGATATACCTGGCATATCCCGCCGCCACGTCTGGTGAGACGTAAATCCGGTCTCAATAAACTTGTGAGTTTTACCAGCTTTTGCGCCCTACGCGTGCAGCTACATATTGTATGTCTCGCCAGGGCGAACGGAAGGATGCACGGGCGGAGACGCGCATCGACAAGGCCATTATGAGTCGTTAACTAGATAACAGATAAATGTACACCATGTAAAAAAATAATGAGATGAGGCTAGAGCAAATAAGAGGAAGTAAAGACAAATTAAAGCAAGTGAATGCATATAAAGATCAGTAGAGGAGCAGCAGCAGGTGAAAGAAGACAAACAGGAGCTCGAACTTCATTTTTTTCTCACACTACGTTCAATAGCGTGGATCAGTCCGCTGGACGCCGCCCAAAACTGGCATAAGGGCCGATAAGTCAAGGCCTTCAAAAGTTGATATACCTGGCATATCCCGCCGCCACGTCTGGTGAGACGTAAATCCGGTCTCAATAAACTTGTGAGTTTTACCAGCTTTTGCGCCCTACGCGTGCAGCTACATATTGTATGTCTCGCCAGGGCGAACGGAAGGATGCACGGGCGGAGACGCGCATCGACAAGGCCATTATGAGTCGTTAACTAGATAACAGATAAATGTACACCATGTAAAAAAATAATGAGATGAGGCTAGAGCAAATAAGAGGAAGTAAAGACAAATTAAAGCAAGTGAATGCATATAAAGATCAGTAGAGGAGCAGCAGCAGGTGAAAGAAGACAAACAGGAGCTCGAACTTCATTTTTTTCTCACACTACGTTCAATAGCGTGGATCAGTCCGCTGGACGCCGCCCAAAACTGGCATAAGGGCCGATAAGTCAAGGCCTTCAAAAGTTGATATACCTGGCATATCCCGCCGCCACGTCTGGTGAGACGTAAATCCGGTCTCAATAAACTTGTGAGTTTTACCAGCTTTTGCGCCCTACGCGTGCAGCTACATATTGTATGTCTCGCCAGGGCGAACGGAAGGATGCACGGGCGGAGACGCGCATCGACAAGGCCATTATGAGTCGTTAACTAGATAACAGATAAATGTACACCATGTAAAAAAATAATGAGATGAGGCTAGAGCAAATAAGAGGAAGTAAAGACAAATTAAAGCAAGTGAATGCATATAAAGATCAGTAGAGGAGCAGCAGCAGGTGAAAGAAGACAAACAGGAGCTCGAACTTCATTTTTTTCTCACACTACGTTCAATAGCGTGGATCAGTCCGCTGGACGCCGCCCAAAACTGGCATAAGGGCCGATAAGTCAAGGCCTTCAAAAGTTGATATACCTGGCATATCCCGCCGCCACGTCTGGTGAGACGTAAATCCGGTCTCAATAAACTTGTGAGTTTTACCAGCTTTTGCGCCCTACGCGTGCAGCTACATATTGTATGTCTCGCCAGGGCGAACGGAAGGATGCACGGGCGGAGACGCGCATCGACAAGGCCATTATGAGTCGTTAACTAGATAACAGATAAATGTACACCATGTAAAAAAATAATGAGATGAGGCTAGAGCAAATAAGAGGAAGTAAAGACAAATTAAAGCAAGTGAATGCATATAAAGATCAGTAGAGGAGCAGCAGCAGGTGAAAGAAGACAAACAGGAGCTCGAACTTCATTTTTTTCTCACACTACGTTCAATAGCGTGGACCAGTCCGCTGGACGCCGCCCAAAACTGGCATAAGGGCCGATAAGTCAAGGCCTTCAAAAGTTGATATACCTGGCATATCCCGCCGCCACGTCTGGTGAGACGTAAATCCGGTCTCAATAAACTTGTGAGTTTTACCAGCTTTTGCGCCCTACGCGTGCAGCTACATATTGTATGTCTCGCCAGGGCGAACGGAAGGATGCACGGGCGGAGACGCGCATCGACAAGGCCATTATGAGTCGTTAACTAGATAACAGATAAATGTACACCATGTAAAAAAATAATGAGATGAGGCTAGAGCAAATAAGAGGAAGTAAAGACAAATTAAAGCAAGTGAATGCATATAAAGATCAGTAGAGGAGCAGCAGCAGGTGAAAGAAGACAAACAGGAGCTCGAACTTCATTTTTTTCTCACACTACGTTCAATAGCGTGGACCAGTCCGCTGGACGCCGCCCAAAACTGGCATAAGGGCCGATAAGTCAAGGCCTTCAAAAGTTGATATACCTGGCATATCCCGCCGCCACGTCTGGTGAGACGTAAATCCGGTCTCAATAAACTTGTGAGTTTTACCAGCTTTTGCGCCCTACGCGTGCAGCTACATATTGTATGTCTCGCCAGGGCGAACGGAAGGATGCACGGGCGGAGACGCGCATCGACAAGGCCATTATGAGTCGTTAACTAGATAACAGATAAATGTACACCATGTAAAAAAATAATGAGATGAGGCTAGAGCAAATAAGAGGAAGTAAAGACAAATTAAAGCAAGTGAATGCATATAAAGATCAGTAGAGGAGCAGCAGCAGGTGAAAGAAGACAAACAGGAGCTCGAACTTCATTTTTTTCTCACACTACGTTCAATAGCGTGGACCAGTCCGCTGGACGCCGCCCAAAACTGGCATAAGGGCCGATAAGTCAAGGCCTTCAAAAGTTGATATACCTGGCATATCCCGCCGCCACGTCTGGTGAGACGTAAATCCGGTCTCAATAAACTTGTGAGTTTTACCAGCTTTTGCGCCCTACGCGTGCAGCTACATATTGTATGTCTCGCCAGGGCGAACGGAAGGATGCACGGGCGGAGACGCGCATCGACAAGGCCATTATGAGTCGTTAACTAGATAACAGATAAATGTACACCATGTAAAAAAATAATGAGATGAGGCTAGAGCAAATAAGAGGAAGTAAAGACAAATTAAAGCAAGTGAATGCATATAAAGATCAGTAGAGGAGCAGCAGCAGGTGAAAGAAGACAAACAGGAGCTCGAACTTCATTTTTTTTCTCACACTACGTTCAATAGCGTGGACCAGTCCGCTGGACGCCGCCCAAAACTGGCATAAGGGCCGATAAGTCAAGGCCTTCAAAAGTTGATATACCTGGCATATCCCGCCGCCACGTCTGGTGAGACGTAAATCCGGTCTCAATAAACTTGTGAGTTTTACCAGCTTTTGCGCCCTACGCGTGCAGCTACATATTGTATGTCTCGCCAGGGCGAACGGAAGGATGCACGGGCGGAGACGCGCATCGACAAGGCCATTATGAGTCGTTAACTAGATAACAGATAAATGTACACCATGTAAAAAAATAATGAGATGAGGCTAGAGCAAATAAGAGGAAGTAAAGACAAATTAAAGCAAGTGAATGCATATAAAGATCAGTAGAGGAGCAGCAGCAGGTGAAAGAAGACAAACAGGAGCTCGAACTTCATTTTTTTTCTCACACTACGTTCAATAGCGTGGACCAGTCCGCTGGACGCCGCCCAAAACTGGCATAAGGGCCGATAAGTCAAGGCCTTCAAAAGTTGATATACCTGGCATATCCCGCCGCCACGTCTGGTGAGACGTAAATCCGGTCTCAATAAACTTGTGAGTTTTACCAGCTTTTGCGCCCTACGCGTGCAGCTACATATTGTATGTCTCGCCAGGGCGAACGGAAGGATGCACGGGCGGAGACGCGCATCGACAAGGCCATTATGAGTCGTTAACTAGATAACAGATAAATGTACACCATGTAAAAAAATAATGAGATGAGGCTAGAGCAAATAAGAGGAAGTAAAGACAAATTAAAGCAAGTGAATGCATATAAAGATCAGTAGAGGAGCAGCAGCAGGTGAAAGAAGACAAACAGGAGCTCGAACTTCATTTTTTTCTCACACTACGTTCAATAGCGTGGACCAGTCCGCTGGACGCCGCCCAAAACTGGCATAAGGGCCGATAAGTCAAGGCCTTCAAAAGTTGATATACCTGGCATATCCCGCCGCCACGTCTGGTGAGACGTAAATCCGGTCTCAATAAACTTGTGAGTTTTACCAGCTTTTGCGCCCTACGCGTGCAGCTACATATTGTATGTCTCGCCAGGGCGAACGGAAGGATGCACGGGCGGAGACGCGCATCGACAAGGCCATTATGAGTCGTTAACTAGATAACAGATAAATGTACACCATGTAAAAAAATAATGAGATGAGGCTAGAGCAAATAAGAGGAAGTAAAGACAAATTAAAGCAAGTGAATGCATATAAAGATCAGTAGAGGAGCAGCAGCAGGTGAAAGAAGACAAACAGGAGCTCGAACTTCATTTTTTTTCTCACACTACGTTCAATAGCGTGGACCAGTCCGCTGGACGCCGCCCAAAACTGGCATAAGGGCCGATAAGTCAAGGCCTTCAAAAGTTGATATACCTGGCATATCCCGCCGCCACGTCTGGTGAGACGTAAATCCGGTCTCAATAAACTTGTGAGTTTTACCAGCTTTTGCGCCCTACGCGTGCAGCTACATATTGTATGTCTCGCCAGGGCGAACGGAAGGATGCACGGGCGGAGACGCGCATCGACAAGGCCATTATGAGTCGTTAACTAGATAACAGATAAATGTACACCATGTAAAAAAATAATGAGATGAGGCTAGAGCAAATAAGAGGAAGTAAAGACAAATTAAAGCAAGTGAATGCATATAAAGATCAGTAGAGGAGCAGCAGCAGGTGAAAGAAGACAAACAGGAGCTCGAACTTCATTATTTTCTCACACTACGTTCAATAGCGTGGACCAGTCCGCTGGACGCCGCCCAAAACTGGCATAAGGGCCGATAAGTCAAGGCCTTCAAAAGTTGATATACCTGGCATATCCCGCCGCCACGTCTGGTGAGACGTAAATCCGGTCTCAATAAACTTGTGAGTTTTACCAGCTTTTGCGCCCTACGCGTGCAGCTACATATTGTATGTCTCGCCAGGGCGAACGGAAGGATGCACGGGCGGAGACGCGCATCGACAAGGCCATTATGAGTCGTTAACTAGATAACAGATAAATGTACACCATGTAAAAAAATAATGAGATGAGGCTAGAGCAAATAAGAGGAAGTAAAGACAAATTAAAGCAAGTGAATGCATATAAAGATCAGTAGAGGAGCAGCAGCAGGTGAAAGAAGACAAACAGGAGCTCGAACTTCATTTTTTTCTCACACTACGTTCAATAGCGTGGACCAGTCCGCTGGACGCCGCCCAAAACTGGCATAAGGGCCGATAAGTCAAGGCCTTCAAAAGTTGATATACCTGGCATATCCCGCCGCCACGTCTGGTGAGACGTAAATCCGGTCTCAATAAACTTGTGAGTTTTACCAGCTTTTGCGCCCTACGCGTGCAGCTACATATTGTATGTCTCGCCAGGGCGAACGGAAGGATGCACGGGCGGAGACGCGCATCGACAAGGCCATTATGAGTCGTTAACTAGATAACAGATAAATGTACACCATGTAAAAAAATAATGAGATGAGGCTAGAGCAAATAAGAGGAAGTAAAGACAAATTAAAGCAAGTGAATGCATATAAAGATCAGTAGAGGAGCAGCAGCAGGTGAAAGAAGACAAACAGGAGCTCGAACTTCATTATTTTCTCACACTACGTTCAATAGCGTGGACCAGTCCGCTGGACGCCGCCCAAAACTGGCATAAGGGCCGATAAGTCAAGGCCTTCAAAAGTTGATATACCTGGCATATCCCGCCGCCACGTCTGGTGAGACGTAAATCCGGTCTCAATAAACTTGTGAGTTTTACCAGCTTTTGCGCCCTACGCGTGCAGCTACATATTGTATGTCTCGCCAGGGCGAACGGAAGGATGCACGGGCGGAGACGCGCATCGACAAGGCCATTATGAGTCGTTAACTAGATAACAGATAAATGTACACCATGTAAAAAAATAATGAGATGAGGCTAGAGCAAATAAGAGGAAGTAAAGACAAATTAAAGCAAGTGAATGCATATAAAGATCAGTAGAGGAGCAGCAGCAGGTGAAAGAAGACAAACAGGAGCTCGAACTTCATTTTTTTCTCACACTACGTTCAATAGCGTGGACCAGTCCGCTGGACGCCGCCCAAAACTGGCATAAGGGCCGATAAGTCAAGGCCTTCAAAAGTTGATATACCTGGCATATCCCGCCGCCACGTCTGGTGAGACGTAAATCCGGTCTCAATAAACTTGTGAGTTTTACCAGCTTTTGCGCCCTACGCGTGCAGCTACATATTGTATGTCTCGCCAGGGCGAACGGAAGGATGCACGGGCGGAGACGCGCATCGACAAGGCCATTATGAGTCGTTAACTAGATAACAGATAAATGTACACCATGTAAAAAAATAATGAGATGAGGCTAGAGCAAATAAGAGGAAGTAAAGACAAATTAAAGCAAGTGAATGCATATAAAGATCAGTAGAGGAGCAGCAGCAGGTGAAAGAAGACAAACAGGAGCTCGAACTTCATTTTTTTCTCACACTACGTTCAATAGCGTGGACCAGTCCGCTGGACGCCGCCCAAAACTGGCATAAGGGCCGATAAGTCAAGGCCTTCAAAAGTTGATATACCTGGCATATCCCGCCGCCACGTCTGGTGAGACGTAAATCCGGTCTCAATAAACTTGTGAGTTTTACCAGCTTTTGCGCCCTACGCGTGCAGCTACATATTGTATGTCTCGCCAGGGCGAACGGAAGGATGCACGGGCGGAGACGCGCATCGACAAGGCCATTATGAGTCGTTAACTAGATAACAGATAAATGTACACCATGTAAAAAAATAATGAGATGAGGCTAGAGCAAATAAGAGGAAGTAAAGACAAATTAAAGCAAGTGAATGCATATAAAGATCAGTAGAGGAGCAGCAGCAGGTGAAAGAAGACAAACAGGAGCTCGAACTTCATTTTTTTCTCACACTACGTTCAATAGCGTGGACCAGTCCGCTGGACGCCGCCCAAAACTGGCATAAGGGCCGATAAGTCAAGGCCTTCAAAAGTTGATATACCTGGCATATCCCGCCGCCACGTCTGGTGAGACGTAAATCCGGTCTCAATAAACTTGTGAGTTTTACCAGCTTTTGCGCCCTACGCGTGCAGCTACATATTGTATGTCTCGCCAGGGCGAACGGAAGGATGCACGGGCGGAGACGCGCATCGACAAGGCCATTATGAGTCGTTAACTAGATAACAGATAAATGTACACCATGTAAAAAAATAATGAGATGAGGCTAGAGCAAATAAGAGGAAGTAAAGACAAATTAAAGCAAGTGAATGCATATAAAGATCAGTAGAGGAGCAGCAGCAGGTGAAAGAAGACAAACAGGAGCTCGAACTTCATTTTTTTCTCACACTACGTTCAATAGCGTGGACCAGTCCGCTGGACGCCGCCCAAAACTGGCATAAGGGCCGATAAGTCAAGGCCTTCAAAAGTTGATATACCTGGCATATCCCGCCGCCACGTCTGGTGAGACGTAAATCCGGTCTCAATAAACTTGTGAGTTTTACCAGCTTTTGCGCCCTACGCGTGCAGCTACATATTGTATGTCTCGCCAGGGCGAACGGAAGGATGCACGGGCGGAGACGCGCATCGACAAGGCCATTATGAGTCGTTAACTAGATAACAGATAAATGTACACCATGTAAAAAAATAATGAGATGAGGCTAGAGCAAATAAGAGGAAGTAAAGACAAATTAAAGCAAGTGAATGCATATAAAGATCAGTAGAGGAGCAGCAGCAGGTGAAAGAAGACAAACAGGAGCTCGAACTTCATTTTTTTCTCACACTACGTTCAATAGCGTGGACCAGTCCGCTGGACGCCGCCCAAAACTGGCATAAGGACCGATAAGTCAAGGCCTTCAAAAGTTGATATACCTGGCATATCCCGCCGCCACGTCTGGTGAGACGTAAATCCGGTCTCAATAAACTTGTGAGTTTTACCAGCTTTTGCGCCCTACGCATGCAGCTACATATTGTATGTCTCGCCAGGGCGAACGGAAGGATGCACGGGCGGAGACGCGCATCGACAAGGCCATTATGAGTCGTTAACTAGATAACAGATAAATGTACACCATGTAAAAAAATAATGAGATGAGGCTAGAGCAAATAAGAGGAAGTAAAGACAAATTAAAGCAAGTGAATGCATATAAAGATCAGTAGAGGAGCAGCAGCAGGTGAAAGAAGACAAACAGGAGCTCGAACTTCATTTTTTTCTCACACTACGTTCAATAGCGTGGACCAGTCCGCTGGACGCCGCCCAAAACTGGCATAAGGACCGATAAGTCAAGGCCTTCAAAAGTTGATATACCTGGCATATCCCGCCGCCACGTCTGGTGAGACGTAAATCCGGTCTCAATAAACTTGTGAGTTTTACCAGCTTTTGCGCCCTACGCATGCAGCTACATATTGTATGTCTCGCCAGGGCGAACGGAAGGATGCACGGGCGGAGACGCGCATCGACAAGGCCATTATGAGTCGTTAACTAGATAACAGATAAATGTACACCATGTAAAAAAATAATGAGATGAGGCTAGAGCAAATAAGAGGAAGTAAAGACAAATTAAAGCAAGTGAATGCATATAAAGATCAGTAGAGGAGCAGCAGCAGGTGAAAGAAGACAAACAGGAGCTCGAACTTCATTTTTTTCTCACACTACGTTCAATAGCGTGGACCAGTCCGCTGGACGCCGCCCAAAACTGGCATAAGGGCCGATAAGTCAAGGCCTTCAAAAGTTGATATACCTGGCATATCCCGCCGCCACGTCTGGTGAGACGTAAATCCGGTCTCAATAAACTTGTGAGTTTTACCAGCTTTTGCGCCCTACGCGTGCAGCTACATATTGTATGTCTCGCCAGGGCGAACGGAAGGATGCACGGGCGGAGACGCGCATCGACAAGGCCATTATGAGTCGTTAACTAGATAACAGATAAATGTACACCATGTAAAAAAATAATGAGATGAGGCTAGAACAAATAAGAGGAAGTAAAGACAAATTAAAGCAAGTGAATGCATATAAAGATCAGTAGAGGAGCAGCAGCAGGTGAAAGAAGACAAACAGGAGCTCGAACTTCATTTTTTTCTCACACTACGTTCAATAGCGTGGACCAGTCCGCTGGACGCCGCCCAAAACTGGCATAAGGGCCGATAAGTCAAGGCCTTCAAAAGTTGATATACCTGGCATATCCCGCCGCCACGTCTGGTGAGACGTAAATCCGGTCTCAATAAACTTGTGAGTTTTACCAGCTTTTGCGCCCTACGCGTGCAGCTACATATTGTATGTCTTTGATTTTGTAAAGGAAGGTACCAAAGGTCCGTGACCATCTCTTTGACAAGTTCCCTCGCATAAGATAGCATATGGTACCCCCTTATCACAGTTTTGGGCGGCGTTCCGTCGGCGTTTCCACTATTTTAACAGGTAGTCCCGTTGAGAAGGGCGAAAAAAGGCCCCAAAATGGGGAAAACTCGAAGCACAAATATAAGCGGAAATGGTATTTAAATTCTTCAATAAGTAGCACTAGCAAGGTTCCTATCTTGAACTTGATAAGTAGGCGCCCTCACGAAGGCGGGGGCTTTCATCGACTCGATGCGAGCGCCGCAACAGGACGTCTCGACCGATCGATCGCCGGGCATTGCAAACGCAGTTTCAGTATTTTGACAAATTATCAGTGAAGGAAAACCCATCACCCTGACGACTTTGCTCCAAACAGTCTTCACTCATTTGGATTTTGTATTGTGGTGGCCGATCAGGGTGGGACCTTTCCGCATATCGTCCCTCCGTAACATGTCTAAATCTCCTAAAATCTCTACGAATGCATTAAACAGAGCTACTATCGAAGTGGCGTCAATATGGAGCACACTGCATGCATCGGTTCATGTGCAATTCTCTTGAATTTGTTGGCATCTGACGCCGTTTTTGTATAAAAACTTTTGCGTTTTCTGTGCGTCTGTGCGCACACGAATTCGGTTCAGCCCGGACGACTTTTCCATACAAATCGCTGCTATTTTGGGGAGTAAGCAAACTGCTTACGAATTTGTTTAATGCACAGAAACCATTACTGTGAAACACAAAACTAAAAACCATATCGGGCTGACAAGCATTGCAGAACACGAGGTGTTAGGCTTAAGGTGGAGCAGCGTATTGAGATGCTGTGTTCTATGAAGATGACGTGGTATGGCTAAATCAGTTTAAATTATCTTACTTAGTGCGATCGTCGCTCATGCAGTAGCTGTTGAGGTTTACTCTACAGTGGCTCGGCCACCGTCACACTCGACACCGCCATTGTCTAATAATCTAGAGCTACGCGCCACCACCTCCTTCCAATATCGGTAGCTGGATACGCAGAACCTTCACTAAGATGCCCCGCGTAGTGTAGGCTCTGCGTATCCAGCTACCGAGTCGTAGCAGGACGATCTTAACCCTTGAAACCGAGCGCCTGGACCTTACACGTTACCAATGTTTTCATAACGTGTATGGTCCACGTTAAGAGTCATTATACTTGTTTTTTGTATGCCTTCCTACGAATTTCAAGTCAACATGGGTTAGGCTATGCACCCTTCCCCTCCCAACAGACACCACAGCGTGGTAAAAATCGAACTCTGGGAAGGGCCATAATCAGTATAGAAGGATGCAGGCAGGGGGATCGTGCCTCCGTTTCGCGTATAGGATTCTACAGTGCTTGGCCGACACCACTCATTCTTCCTCACTTTCAGATTTTCGGCGCAGTCAGAAACAAGCTGCGCCGCTACTGTAAAATGGCCTTTCAAGCAAGATGGCGTGAACTCAAGAAAGCCGGGTGGTACACCAAACGCCCGACCGGCCTCTCCGATTCTTACACTTACCTGAAGCCCGGTAAAACCAATATGGATGTCAGCGGCGTCGATTACTTCGTGGGGGAGAACGGGTTGATGTTTTACCTGGACAAGATTGATCTCGGGAAGGATGACGGGCTGATATATTTTACATTATCAACCTAATGACTGCCGCATATAGACGAGCTCCGGGAGAAGGCGAGGAAAGAGAAAGCACGCAAGCCATCGCCAAGCCACAAGAGCTCAGGTCATCGGCCATCGCCACCCGCCGAAGGAAGTATGATTTGTATGGTCCATGATTACGAAGTGATCTAACGGGGTTGGTACATGTTTATGAATCTTCAGCGCGTCCTGAGAGCACGGAGCAGGTCGAATCCCCCGATCCTGCCGTCACTGTCTTGGACAGCGTGGATAGTTCAAGACCGAGGGCGACGTCAATTGGAGGCGCAGAGCACGTGGCCACGCACGATATTGGCGGTGCTGGGCCGGCAAACACAAGTCCGATAACGCCAAAAGAAGCTGAAGGTTTGCTCATTTTGCTTTGTATGGTTCATGATTACATTATGCTAATCTTGTATTGTACATGTTTGTAGCTGCACAGTCAGATGAAATGTCAGCTGCGCGTTGCAATGTTGATGGCCCTTGGAGTCACCCCAACGCGCCGAGATGACTAGCGAGTACGCTGCGGGGCGTTCGCCCGGCGAGAATGACGATCGCGAAAGCGTTGCTGGTACAAGCGACGTCTCTCCGGACTCAGACGGGGAGCGAGTGACACTGGCAGTGGTGCCCGATCGTCGCCTAATGCTGAAAACGAGGAGATGAAAGAAGATGTAGGCGTTGTGGCTGGACTCAGCGACGGTGAGTGAAACGTGTATGTACAAGATAAGGATCCAGCACTAACTTGCATGTACCATGTAGACGATATCAACCTGCCAGACGAGAAGGAGAACCCGCGCCAGTTTGCCAGTTTTCAATCTGACGCCGCAAACGATGATGGAGATGAGGAAGACTCGTCTTCAGACGACACGAACGATTTGGAACATCAACTGCCTACTCCAACTGAAATGCAATTTGATAGTGGACTGATATCGTCGATCGGTGTGCTGGAGAATATTGCGTCGGCTGCTGTACCGGATGAGGTCCTGAAGGAGATGAGTGCTGACAGCTGGACTGACGTGGTGACGCACAGACCATACGGATATCTTATGCAAGCATATGAGCCTCGGCCAGCCCATTCATTGCAAAGCAATTACCCCAATTTGTACGACGGTGATTCCGGACCGACCGCCGCTGCACTCGCTGCTGCAACCACCCCATCAGGGGCTTTTTTTTCTTTATGCACCCCGATTTGTGGGAAGAAATTGCTGGAGAGTCAAACGACTATTTTGCTGTCAGCATTGAAGAACGTGTCGAAGGACAACATAGCTCGAAAGGCAAAGAACGCTAGCCACACAATCAAATCAAAAGAGCGTCTGCGTGATGAACTACTGAAAACTCCCGATATTACGCCTCGAGAGCTGTGTGTGTTTGTTGGTCTGTTGGTGGCACGATCTAGCGCCCCGAACAAGGAAAAACTTGCGAATCACTGGCGCACTACAGACGAAGGTGCCATTCCCCGGGGTTGTTTTGGGCGGTTCATGACACGTGATCGTTTCATGCACATTCCTCGCAATCTACACTTCAGTTCCAACACAGACCCGCGTGCTGTAACTAATCGCGCATGGAAATTGAGGCCCATCATTGATTACCTCCACGAACGGTTCGCTGCGGGATACGTACCTCCAGCCATCATGACCTTTGATGAAGCAAAGCTTCCATCCCCCTCCAACTTCAACCGCATGCGTGTTTACATCAAGGACAAGTCCCACAAGTGGGGAACCAAGTTGTTCATGCTGTGCTGCTCTACTACAGCATATTGTATTCGGGACGTAGGACGTATGCCTTCGAACATACCCGTTTTTTTTTAATTGCTAAGTTGTCTTATCGTGTACCGTACAGGCTAACTCATTTTTAATCTTGTATGGTACAGCTTTGAGGTGTATTGCGGGGAGGCAGACATTGCAGGAGACTCAGGCGCTACAGATCACAAATCCGGCCCTGCCGCCGTTGCGCGTAATCTCAAGAAAGGCTTCGGCCTGAAGGCTGGCGAGCAGCCAACAACAACATGGGTAGGAAGCGACGTACGAGGGCGTGTACAGTGTGATCTCTTCTCAAAGGGACAGATAATGCTTGTGGCAGAGGCCCTTCCATTTACTGCAGCGAGTGCAAGCTACCTACCGCGTCGCCGAAGCCTATGGCGTGGCGGGTGTTCTTGTGCGACAAGAAACGTCATGCTGCGAATGGGGAGCTTATGTCGTGTTTCGACATTTGGCACAAGGCGTGGCGTAATGGCACGCTTGCGTCTGCGGCCAAGAAGGGCAGCAAGAAGCGCAACATCCGAGCGCGCGCGCCGAGACGCGAGGAAGGAGAAGAAGGCGACGAAAACGGGGGGCAGGTGGCTGAGCAAACAAGCGATGCGTCGTCAGGAGGCTCCGCACAGACGAAACGGGCCCGTCGCGCCACCGAGGTAACGCCGTCTGCTTGAAGATGCGATTGCACCCGTCCATTTAAATTGAATTTTATTATAGTTAATAGTCACGTCGTGCACCTCAATTGCGTCTGTTTTACTGATGTCGACTTTGCACCGGCTGTGTTCTCTGTTTAAGCGGCTCTTACACTCCGCTGCACCGATTCTGTCCTGGTAGATATATACACGATATATATACAAAGGTGTACCTGAGTGAGATTTCAAAACTCTAAAAGCGGGACCGTACACGATAAGGAGAGAGAGAGTAGCCGTGGGTTAGGCTTAGCCCGTGATTATCCACTATACACGTTAAGCAAAACTATAGCGCTTTGTATTATAACCATTACCCGAAGATACACGTTAGAGTGTCTAGGGCTTAGGTAAATGGTAGGAACGAAAACCTCTCGGTTTCAAGGGGTTAAACCATTATATTGTAGTTGCGTCTACTGCGTCGATCACGCGGTGGCATTGCTGAGATATGCGTCATAGTGTGATCTATTTCAACTCCATTGTTGACTGTATTAATGCTATGGATACTGTAGTACAGCTTTTGTTGCTTCGTTAAAATGACAACAATGCTTCAAAACCTGGCCTGGGCCAAATCGTCACCGGGTCGCTAAAGCTCCCAAACACTCACAAAAATTACCCGGAATAATTAAATGCTCATGAAGCCCGCGATATCTGGGTTTCCCAGAGCTGAGAGCGGTGCATGCATACCTAGTGTCAGAAGTGAGTACTCTTACCAAAAGTCACGCACCAACTCGACTAAGTACGGTCACAGGATTGTCAAACAAACCCTTGCTACATAGAAGTATTCCAATCCTCATTCTCCTAAATAAATTCGACCTTTGATCGTACCGAAATACCGAGCACATTCGATTATTTCCGCATTTTGTTTTTTCTGTGTTTCCCTCAAATGTTCGCCCTTCTTACCGGGACCGCCAGCTAATTCGTTCCAATCACTAGCCATATCTTGAGCCAGTCCGTTGATCGGTTGAATCATCCGACAAAGCGGCTTGTAACCTTCCCCTCAGCCATCGTGAGGCACTTGTTGTTTCGCGATGTAAAGGCCACGCCCTGCTTATTGTCGCCAATGTATACACGCACACGGTCTGAGTCGAGATGAAGTGAGTATTCGAGCCACTGAGCAGAAGAAAAGCAGTGTTTGCGAGAGAGATTGATGCCGCAACAGACCAAGCTACAAACAGGTTGAATTCGTCCTGGACAGCGTCGTAGCGCGCATACTCTTCTTTGCCTTCTTCATCTGAGCGTTCTAGATAATGTAGTCGATCTGGAAGTAGGGTGTATGAGAACGTCGGCGCTGCCTCCGCAACGATATCCACCGTCCAGTATCGTAGCAGTGATCGGATGAAAAGTAAGTAGTATTTATTCGATTCTTCCGCCCCATGGCAACGCAGACGTCTTTAGTCGAAGCTCGTCCACTTCTTCGTGTGCTTGGTTCTACAGCGAACCCTAAGCTTTCCCGCGGCAATGTCATTCTCTTCGCAGATCTTCTCCATCAACTGGCGTACCGATGCATCGGCGCTGATCGTAATCGCAATGGTGCTCTCGTATGTGACCTTCACGACGCACATAAGCGTTCTCTCATCTTCCGTGACTCAGTCTCGCTTTGGTTGAGGGTCGCCACTGCTCGTACTCGGTCGTTTGAGAGCGTTCCTCTTAAACTGAGCAATCCCCTTATTGTAAGCAGCTACGAGTTGAGCGATCTACGTGTTGTGAGTAGCTTTGAGCTGAGCAACCTGCCTGTTGAGAGTAGCTCTACGTTGAATGAGCTCCTGGGCACGAGCAACTTCGAGCTGGGCGATCTCTGACATGCCAGATACGAGCGATGTGGAGGATGCGAATTCCAAAATGAAGCAAAGAGGATCATGCCAACATAGGACAACACTCACGAAGTATTTTTTTAGCATTTCCTTGCATCCATCGTCTCTCCTGGCATCAAATAATATGGATTTTTTAACTTGAAACACCAGCTCAACAAAACTATAATACATGTATTTCAGTCCACTAACACGAGAGCTACGCGTAGGCTGGGATAGCTGTTGTTCTTAATCTCTGAAACGAAATCTGGTTCATTCGAAGAAGCTTTGGAAATTAACTAGATCGCTTGCGCTAGGGCACTTAATTTAAGATCAACTGTTTTTTTAGATTATTGTACTTTTCCAGGCCTCCAAAAAAGAAGGCGTAATATGCCTAATTTTGTCATATTATGACGAATTTAAATAAAATAAGCTAAATTGTGGTTCGCCTTGCTATACAAAACATATTTGAGCTGTGCTGCCTGGGATACCCCTCGAGTGGGAGACCTATTCAACGGGTGCGAAACACGTCCAAACGCCCGATTCCTTCTTCGTTCCAGAGAATTTTGACCGATTTCCTCTTGGAGAATGTGGAAGCCAACCCTTCCACGAACAGACCGGCGCATATGGACATCACCGTCCTGTGCCACACACTGCAGTAATAATAGACGATTACTGTGCATATAGCCTTATCATCTATCCCCCCACTTCGCACTTCGCGTGCAAACATTAAATTACATGTATGATTAGCTACATAAATAATTACAGACCGCTAGGGTATTCATGCGCTCATGTCTTCAACGTAGATCCTTTATTTCATCACGTGCTGCCATAAGTTTTGTTTTAGGGACGGTTTTCGGCTAGATCAGTGTCTTACGTGTTGTTTCCTTTTCCTCTTACTGCTGAAGCAAAATAGTTACAGAGAGGGCGTCCCCTCATCAGCGCGAGGCAAGTATAAGTCTCATGGCTTGCCTCGCGCAGTATGAGGCTTCTCATATTGTCTGTAGTTCATCTGGGTACGCGCCCCAGTCTGTCTGGAAAGCAGACCACCTCTGTTTATCTTGATTAGACTATGAAAGGTCAATCCTTAATTTATGAACTTTTGAAAAATTAAATTATTTAAATTAGGCCCATTTCCCAGAAAGGCCTAATTTTAGGAGGCCTGTATTTTACTCATTTATCGATGTGCAACATTTTGATGATGCTGTGTCCATGATCTCATTTGATTGTGAATATGCTTGGCCGCAAATTGGCTAATTGCATTCGACTAAAACAGCGAGCCAGTGGGAGACATCGAACAGGCTTTAGCGCGCGAACCCGTGATATACCAACGTAAATATGGTCAAATTGCCATGGACGCGAATGCGGAGATCCGTAAAACAAAATAATCACACGAAGTAGTGTCATACCTTGTGCTTTCCAGACAGTAAGCGCAAAAGCAACATCGACCGCGTGTTGTGCATACATAATCGTTTTCTTGACATGCCGAATGCTGAAATAAGAGGAGTCTATAAAATGCTGATGCATCGTGGTACGACTCGAAGCACAAGAGCTAAAATATTAGGGTTACGAAAAGGAATGACCTCACGGCAGCCCCTATCTAAGGCAAAATTACCATAGGGTCAGTTCGGGGTCTTGGGTCAAAACCTGTAGATTATAGGCCTGCTAATACATATAACCCATCCTATCCTAATTTATCCTTAGATAGGGATTGTTTTGTGAATGGTTTGCCAGCCCTATATAAGCTTCATATCGAGAAACTAGGAAATCACCTGGATGAAAGAGGCGTTAGGGGTGAAGGTTTCATGTATGTCTTGTAACGTTACCTGTAACTCAGTCGACATTTATGGACAATACAATGTTTGTGATGCCCTACAGGATACTCCGTATCCCTCCCGGTATAAAATTTATACGGATTAATCGTTTTCAGTGAGGTGTTTTATTTGAAACTTTTAGAAGTACCGATAAATGAAAAACACGTAGCGCAAAAACACGTAAGGGATATACGTAAAAATCGCTACTGGTTTTACGTACCTCTTGCAGTTCGTGGCAAAAGTGTCTATTTCTTAGTCCGCTTTATGCGACAGAAGCAAAGCAGCCGCGCATCCTTTCAGCAGCTATAGGAATAGGGACTGAACATGACAGATAGCTTAGTGTACCTTCTTCATAGCGCTACTGAATTGAGGGGCTCTGTTATCCTGTGCACGTGCTCGATCTAACGCGCGTAGTGACGTCACAATCTTTGTTTCTTTTACAAATCATATGTATTCTACTCAAAAAGACCGGTTTTGGATAGATGTCGACGAAATCTTTATTTTAGTATGCTCGGTTTGAAATTCGAACTGGTACTTTTCACAAAAGGGTCACATGAAATCTTTAGATATTAGGTTGCGTTAGTAGTCATGGCATGGCTAATTAGAGTGAACGGTACCATTTTTCCGTGCCCGAAGAGAAGTTTTTAACCGAAAATAACTTTTTTGCTACGTACTTTTGATAACACTTTTTTCAAATGTCGGTACTTCAGAAAGCTTCTAATAGAAGCTTATCCAACGATTTCCTGTACCATTAATCTTTACTCCCCAGGCTTTGGGTGAAATAAAGTTTGACTTAGAAATTGTAAACAACAGAGATTTTATATTTTGTTTTGGATGGCGTTTGCGATTTCACGTACGGCCCGGTGCTATAGCTGTGTTTCTTGAGCGCCAACGAGTTACCGGGGGTCGCTGAGCTCGCCTTAGCGTCTTAGCTAACTTATTGCTTGAGGTAATCCAAGAAAACGCCGTAGAAGTTTCAAACTAAAATTTGGTACTAGTATGAAAAGCCAACTCGTAGGCTAAATAGGGATTACAGGTTAAGCTAGACATCTCAGCAAAATCTGTTAGCATTGCGAAGGCATCTCCTGCGCCGGCTTCGTAGCCGCAGCATCTGCAGTGCGGCCCCACTTGAAACAAATGATGCCCCGGCAAAGTTGCAATCCCCGACACTTTTATAGTGATGGATACTCTTTCAGAAAAGTATTCATATCAAACACAGCCTCGTAACCGACTCTAGTTATCGACGTCAGATTCGTAGTTAAATCCTTCAAACTCGGTTTCAGTAATCGGCCTCAGTTACCGGCTTCTAATTAATACGACCACCTTCGGCATACTGCTATCCCAGTATGATAGTCCAAATACACAATGCTTATTTCTACCAATCGCAGATAAGATAGAACAACTCCGACACCAGGGTGTGCTTCGTCTGATTTTAATATGACCTACTCACTAGATATCCGTTGGAGAAGTATCGTTCTGATGTTAGTTTAGGATGTGTTCATGTTTTCATTCGAGGGTATGTACAACAGGCAATGTTTGTAAGGCAGAGACCAGAGCAAAGTCATCTCGTGATGTAAAAGGATACGTAAAAACACACCCGTGTTTTCAATTTTGAAGAACTGGCTACGAACAACAGTGTAGTGTTAATCTTCAACTTGAGCTGATCTCACAAGCATCGGCATTTTGCAACAACTGCTGTGAAAACATAATGAGGAAGTAGATATCGTACCGTTGCTCACACTCTACACAATGGTTTCATGTCGTATTTAATATCCTTGACGGTTTTCCGCGCCTTAATTAAACTCAATAAATATCCAAACATTTTTATGCGCTCTGTCACACTCAATGCTTGTGGAAGCTGTATAGTACATGTATACGGTTGATCGTCTAATAGAGAATAATAGTTGCTGTTGGAGACAGTGCCGATTTCCCTTTGCTAGCGATGTAGTTTCCAATAAAGTAACGCCAGTGAACACTTTCACTCTTACATGTACTGTAATGTTCTGGTGTAAGCAAGATTGTCTGAACAAGCGTGACTTGAGGGCCTCAACGAAAACCGTTGCAACGGGTCTTGGACACACTAGAGCGTGCGTGGAAAAGAAAGACCTAGTCTGGGGGTCGGTCCCAGATCGACAGAACAAGACCTCAGAGAGGATCCACTGTAACGGGTGTGGTGAACTCACCACTACCATGCCGGAGGAAAGAACGAAGTGCAAGTTGAAGGAAGGCAGGCAGCGCCTTTAGGCTACTAAATGGGTTCTAGAGGAAGATTTTCTAAATCAAAATAGAACGCCGAAATTCATCATCACATGTGCTGTAATATTTGAGTTAAAGGTGCTACTTCGACCGCGGTTTCGCTTACAGCAGTACCAGTATATATGTAAAATCCAGAGCTGTTCAGAAACTATTATTGTACAGCCTCATTAGTTACTTGCATACTATCATAATGGGCTCGTCCAACTTCTTCATCGCCAAGAAGCTCAGACGTACGTGATAGGGAGCGGGGCTACAGCACCAGTAATAGGAAATGAAGCTAGCGCACTGTATATTCCGCGATTAGATCGCTGGGCACCACCAGCACTTATGTTTGGTTGGTGTATAATGGCGGTAGGTGCAGTTATAACCCTTTATCCTACGCATCACAGCATTCAAATGTGGCACTGCCCTAAAACACTGCTGACTAACTACTACCTAGTACCCTTTAAAAGTTAGAATACATCATGTGCAGCGTCCTACGGTGATATTTCAGCACAAAAGCTCCGCTTTAGGTATAAATGTATTTAAAATAGCGCTAATGTGCTCTATTTAGGTCAAGAAAATGGGTCAAAGTAACCGTGAGTGCGCTAGGGGTGCATTTGCCGTTTTTACCCGAATTAACCCCCTATGAATCGACAAGTATCAGCCGTCTGCATGAGATCTCAATAAGAGGCAACCACGAAAAAGTTCTCCACAGAATCCGATTTCCGGGTGTGACGGGGTCACACAGCACCTTGCGCTTGAGGAAGTAAGAGCTTCCGAGAGAATACAAACTCTAAGTGAACGGCAGTTCACGTGTCCCTGATCTGAGGGGACAAAGTAACCAGATAAAGGTACGTTTAAGACTGAATTCATTTATTGGTAAGCTTTAAGCTTGAGCTAATACAAACTATAAGTCACCTATAGTGAAGCTATGTAATTATCCAATGGTTGGCTCCTGGAGCCACTGGTACCATGTACCAGTCCTTCCAAAGAGTGACCTGGTCACTCTTCATGTAACTTGGGGACACTTGGGGCTTGTACCCCGTTACATCCTCCCCCACTTAGGTTCGGCTTACCGACCAATCCGAATGACGGAGAGTGAGTCACAAACTCTCATTCTCAAAGTCGAAAGGTATCGACAAGCTGCGAGAACGCAGCAGTGGCTCACTTCACAGTCAGAGCCTCGAGCAGCACACGCGCTCTTCTTCACGGCCTCCACTTCGACCTTTTGCATGCCTCGTGGCTCTGCGAAAGGCGGTGCGAAAACACACGCCAAGGCTGCCGCCGTAAAGGCGAAAGTCAAGAGTTCTAAGCCTCGCGGCAAAGGCTCTGCACTCAAGGAGGCTACTAAGGTGGCCTCCGAGGCGATTGATCCATCTGGTAACACGGCTGCGAGCAAACGGGCAAGCTCACGCCGCAGTCAGTCGCCTTCTGAGCCGCCAGACACCCGTCCGAACCCGCGCTTCACATACCGTGAGCACAAGCCGGGTACTGAGGACGAGGCTAAGGCCAGGAGCCTCCACAGCGTATCTGGGAGCTCCGAGGGAGGGCACATTCCAGTGCCCAGCAAGCACGACAACGACAGCGTACACTCGCACGCTAGTGATCACGATGATCACGATTCAAAGACGCCTAAGCGCTCTGAGAGCCCTGCCGACGAGGCCAAGGGCTCGCCCAATGCTGGCGGCGATGAGGGAGGCAACCCTCCGAAGAACCTCTCACTTGCCGAGGGTCTTGAGCGTGCTAAGGCTGCCAAAGCTGCAGCCGAACGGTCCAAGCACTCAATAAAGCGCATTGCTTCGAAGTCCCCACTTCGCGAGGAGAAGGGGACTGGTTGTCTCTACAAGGACCTCTTTGGCTCCTCGAATGAAGAGGAGGAGGGTGCCATCGACGAGCCCCGGGAGATCACGAACGATCTCGACCAGCAGCAGGAGGAGTTCCAAGCTGCCCAGTGTATGCGTGGGGGTCCAGTGGCTACACCCGTCGGTCAGGGAGCTTCCATCAACCCGAGAGGTTATTGGCCTCCCGAGGCGAGCTTTGGAGACGTCTTCTTGGAGAAACTCACTCCTCCTCGTGGGTTTATCGGTGGTCACACTTCCAAGGGTGCTTACGAACGCGCCCTGGTCCAAAAGGAACAGTTGTTCAACCTGGAGGCGGCCCGTTGCGTGCTTCTCGCGCAGCACCAGATCCCTCTGAAGGACTTCACGACTTGTCGTAAGAAGCCCGAGAACCAGGGTGGTCTCTACACTGTATGGGGCTACCCATGGTTTCTTCCCGAGAACTGTCCGAGCTGGAGCTCATGCGAGGACATGTGCTTGGCGTGGGTTGAGACTCTCCAGTACTCACCCAAGGAGTTACGGGAACTCCAAGAAGATCAGTGCTGTCCAAAATCCTGGACCAGCGCGATTTTCGCATTCGATTTGTCCGCTTGGTCAGCAAGCGGCAGCTGCCAAGGGACATCCAGAAGCGTGCCTTCCAGCGCTCGTAATGAGCGCGGGTACGGAGTGTCGTCAACGTCCGTACCCCGTTCGGGCAAGAAGCCCCGGACTACTTACGAAGCTGCCGTCGCTTCTGTTTCCAGGTCGCGACTGCCTTCGGGCCGTCAGCCTGGAGACGTTCAATCGGCTCCCACGAGTTCTCGGAGTGGGCATAACCCCTTCACTTTACAAGGAGCTGGCGCTTACCGCACTGCCGCCGCTCCTGGAGTACCCGCTCCACGTGGTACTGGACCACTCCGTTTTGGTCAAGCAGGGGTGGAGGTGCCCTCTTACGAGTACGAGTATGAGGCGCCTCCGGGGAGCTTCTCTCGCCCGAGTGCTCGACCTGCGGGTCCGACGCAGGGCCCTGAGGTGGGCTGCCTCCGTCAACGCGTCCTCGTGCTTGAGATTGCACTTGGCCATGGGACTGGTGGTGGTGCTGCCGCCCAGGCCGGGAACCGAGCGGTTCTTGCTCGACTTGAGGATCGACTGGACCGGTTGGAACGGGAGATAGCGGGACTTCATGCGCGGGTCGACCGCCGGGCCGTCTCGTCCGATCTGGAGGAGGCCTTCCGCTTGATCCGACGTGTTGAGTACGGGCAACAACGTCCGGAGCCGCCCCTGACGCACTCCCAGCCGTACGCGTATGGTGCGTACCCGGCGTATGCACCTGGGGTCCGTTCGCACGGGGCCCCTCCGGCGTACGATCTCGATCGCAGCCTCGCTGTCCAGCGCGAGCCTTGGGTGCACGCTCCTGTGCGCCCGTCGACGTCAGAGGCCGCTCCTCGCTTCGAGGAGTTGGACCAAGAGGGTCTGCGAGTCAGCAACCCCATGCGGATCATGGTACCGCTTAAGACATCCAACGTAGAACGTCGGGTGCGTCGTCATTGATTTTGGTAGGTCGATGGTGTACGACGCACCGTGTCTGGCCAGGACCGCGAACGGTCCGATGAAGCGGTGCTTCAACTTGTTGCTGCCGACAGAGCTGACAGTGTCTAGCGGCAGGTTTCTAGTGTCAATTAACACAAATTCACCCACTTTAAACACATTTAAGTTTCCTCTGCCACGTTTGTCCGAGTACTCCTTCTGTTTGTCCTAGGCCGCTGTCATTGCATCGCGGACCCTGCTGATCACAATCAGCTTGGTGTCCATAAAGATCTCCACTTGTTTCCGCAGAGAAACCGGTCTCACATCTGAGACCTGGGAGGAAAGGGCTTTCCGAGCCTCTCCCCCACTTAAAATAGAGGACGTGGCGTCTCCTCGAAGAGTGAGAGGCACTCTGGGGTGGCGGAAGCCGTTCAAGTAGAACGGCATGAACCCCGTGGACGCGTGCACCGCGTTGTTGAGCGCAAACTCAACAGCTGGGAGCTGTGATGACCACGTACGTGGAGCTCCGGCGCAGACACTGCACAGATTGTCCTCGAGCACTCGATTGACGCGCTCCGTCTGGCCGTCCGTCTGCGGGTGGTCGGCAGTGGACATCTGTAGACGAGTTCCAAGCAAAGGGAACAGCGTTTTCCAGAACGCAGCGGTAAACCGCGGGTCTCGGTCAGAGACGATGGTCTCGGGCAGACCGTGATAGCGGAGCACTCCATCGACGAACAGCCGTGCGGTCTGTTCGCCTGTGACCGTAACGGGCACCGGAGCAAGATGGTACATCTTGCTCAGCCGACACACGAACACCACGATACCGGTGTTTGCCGTGTCCGTCGGCGGGAAGTCCAAAGATGAAGTCAAGACTCATCGACTTCCAACAGTCAGCAGGGACGGGCAGGCTCTGTAACGGAGACGAAGCGTGCCCTGCGGGTTTCACCCGCTGACATGTTTCGCATGTCTTCACATACTTGGCGACCCACTTGTACATGTGGGTCCACCAGAAGGCCTGAGAAACCGACAGGAAGGTCTTCTCACGGCCCAAGTGGCCACTGGAGGACGCATCGTGCGCCTTCGCGAGGATGTCAAACTTCAGATCCTCGTCGTTGGGTACGACCACCCGTGCAGGCTCACCAGGCTCCACCCGGTAATATAGGAGGCCATCCACCAACTCATATCGGTGGAGCCGGGAACGCTGCCGCGGCGAAAGCCAGTCCGACTTTGCGTCCGTTCCTGCTGCCAGGAACTTGACGATAGTCGCGATAGCCTTATCGTCTCGATACGCCATGCGTATCCGATCATAAAGATGCGTTGTCACCCGTGTGATGTGGGCCAACTCGTAGTCTGGATGCCGAGACAGGGCGTCGGCAAGCACGTTGAGCTTGCCCGGCTTGTATTCAACGCGGAAGTTGTACTCCGCGAAGAAAGACAGCCACCTCGCCATCCGTTGGGAGAGGTGAGGCGAATTGGTCGCCGTCCTCAAGGATGCGTGGTCTGTGTAGATCACAAAGGGCCTTGAGCCCAGAAGATGTACCCGAAACTTGACGAGGGCATACTTCATGGCAAGAAGCTCCTTGTCGTGAACCGGATAGTTTCGTTCGGCGGACTTAAGCTGCCTGGACTGGAACGAGATGACTCGTTCATGTCCGTCTGCATCGTTCTGCAGCAATGCGTAACCGATCGCATAATCGGAAGCGTCACAGACGACGCTGAACGGCTTCGTCTCGTCCGGCAAGGCCAGGGCCGGCGCCTCTTGAAGGCTGGCCTTGACGCTGCCAAAGGCGTCCTGGTGCGTCTGCTCCCAGCGCCAGTCGACGTCTTTCTTCTGGAGGCCCGACAAGGGTTTTGCGAGACCCGCGTACCCTGCGCTGTACTTGTGGAGGTAGTTGGCCAAGCCCAACCACTTCCTGAGATCCTTCTGGGATCGGTGCGTCGGCCAGACTGCAATAGTCTTGACCTTGTCAGAGTCAGCCCGAACGCCCACGTTGCCGACGAAGCAACCGAGAACCTTGATCTCTGGCGACGCGAAGCCGCACTTGTCGATGTTGGCGTAGAGCTTGTTCGCTCTCATCACGCCCAACACTCGACGGAGGTGCCCAAGATGCAACTCTGTGGCCGTGTTGCCTCCCTCGGCACGGCTACGGACGAAGATGTCGTCGAAGTACGTCTGTACGAACGCACGCAGCGGCCTGAACAGCTGCGTAACCAAGCGATTGAATGTCGCTGGGGCGTTAGACAGGCCCTACGGCATGACGGGCCACTCTCAAAGCATGCCGCTTGGAGTGCCCACCGCGGTGAGCGGGATGTCGCTCTCGCGCATCAGAATCTGGTAGTATCCGTCTACCAAATCCAGCGCACTGTACAGTACGCACCCGGCCATGCTGTTCAATAACGCATTCTTTCGTGGGATTGGTGTCTGGGCCGGAACCGTCGCGTTATTCAGCTTATTATAAGCGTGAACCAGATGCCACTTCCCGTTCGGTTTGCGAACGCAGAAGGTCGGCGTCGAGTGCGGGGACTTCGACACCCGCACCATGCCCGCCTTCGCTTTCGCAGCGAAAAAGGCATCAATCACCTCGCAAATGTTCGCGAGGGAGAGGCCACTGCCTCGTGACACAGTACTTTGTGCCAGGCGCGAGATTGATCTCGTGCCGTACTCCGCGGTCTGGTGGGAGTTGGGTCGGTGGGTTCTTTGTCACCACGTCCGCATACTCCGACACCAAAGGATACACCGGATCCTTGGGGTTCTTAAGAATTCAGAACCCAAGCGCGGTTGACGCTGCTTACTCAACTCCTCTAGGACGTCTTCGTCCAAGACAGAGGAGGAGTTCAACTCCTCCTGAGAGGTCTCGTGTTTGATGAGAACCATCTCGGCAATCTCCCCAGCCTTGCTGTTGGCCAGGAAAGACTCTGCCGTCATTTACTCGAGGTTCAGTATCTCTGCGACCTCTGGCAACGGTTCCAAGTGGACACCAGATGCCTTGACGGGTAAACCGGTCTCGCCATCGAAGATATGATAACACTCTTCGACCGACGGTGTCGAAGGAGCCCCGGCCCTGGACTCCGAGTCGTTGTGTCGACTCCAGTCTGAACATGGTTCAGACTTGACTTGCGGCGGCGGCGGCGTCGTCGACGGCGACCGTGACGTGGAACTTCGTTACCCACGTCTGGGGATGTCGTGATGGTGACATCTGAGGCACTCGAGGCCTCGTGTGGAACTATGTTACCCACACAGGAAGCGCTTCCCGCGTCTTCCTCTTCAGTTAAGGTCTGGGTGACCGACGGTGGACCTATGTTACCCACTTGGTCGACGCTTGTCTGCGTCGCCACCTTCGAAGCTTCCTCGGAGTCGTCATATGCGTCGACGACTCCTAAGAATCCGCCGGATGCTTCGGTGCCTTGGCGGCCTTGCGGGCGCCCCAGGTCCTGGCAGAGGTGGGAACACGACTCACCAATGCTCTGTCGGTCACTGCAGGGCGGCTGGCACCAATGGCCTTGCCTCGCCAGTCGATACACGGCTCGTGTTTCTCGAGCCAGGGCATACCCAGGATCAAATCGTCGGGATCCATGTCGAGAACAGTAAACTGTTTTGGGCTGTCGAAGTCTTCAAACTTGACAGCCAGATCCATCTGGATGTTGGGAACAGTAATCTTGTTCCCGTCGGCCAGTCGCACTGACACGGCCCCGTTGTCTTTGCTTTCTCTCAAAGCATCGGCCAACTTGTTGCTGTTACGAGCAACCGTCCGGTGGCGTGCGAAGTTCTTCGACGCCCCAGAGTCGATCAAGATTCTAAAGGGATGATCGTATCCCCGTACACGTCCGTGTACTACAAGCAGCCCATCGCTGCCCTTCGCCGATTCGAGAGTGCGAATACTCTCAGGGGCTAAGTCCCCGTGGTACGCACCACCTGCGTACCGCTCACGAAGACTTAGATCTTTCCCAGTAGGGCGCCCCGCCCCTAATGGTTTCCGGCGTTCCCCTGGCCTCGGGATCGTGGCTTCTGCCAGCGACCCTTCAGAACAGGCCTGGGGTTGAACCGCCTGCGGTGTCTCTCCGCAGGGCAGTCTCGCTTGAAGGGCCCAGCTTCCCGCAGCCGATACAGCGAATGCCGTGCTGTTCGGCGGAACCGAGTTCCATGGGGATTGGTCCGCTAGGGCTTGCCCGGCTGGGATTCAGCGATGAATATCCAGGTCACGCTGAGGCCGGTGTACGCGCCTGGTGATGGCTGTACTCTTCTTGAAGGGCGACTTGGATCGCCTCTTCGAGGGTGCTTGACTGCACCCGGAACAGCTGAGTGCGCGCAGGGCCCACTCGAAGGCCGTCCATGAACACTGTCATCTTGATGTGTTCGTTGAGTGGGTTGCCCTCTAGGGATGCCGTAAGCTTTCGCATCTCTTGGATGTACTCGTGCAGCTCACGCTTTCCTTGTTTACATGGGAGGAAGCGTGAGCGCTGCCGGTACTCGTAGTTCGCCGGGAGGAACGCGGCTCGAAGCTGTTCGCACAGCTGAGCCCAGGATGTGAAACATCCAGGCGAGGTCGCCTCCCGCGTGTACGCCCAACTCTTGGCACGACCGCTAAGGTTGGAGAGCGCGGAAGCAACGCGGAGGTGCTCGGTCGAGATCAGAGCCGCGTCCATCGCGGGCTCCGACTCTCGAACCCAGAAGTAAAGGTTCTCACCTTCCTTCCCTTCGTACGGTTTTACCTTTAGCCGCAATGGCTTTGGGTGAGGCGGCTTCTCTTCAGCCGCCGGCGCCTCCAGGTTTCCCCGCACGTGCGCCATGACCCCTTGCTCATAGGTGTCAAACGCATTGACACGTTCGACCTGCTCGGCCGGTGTTGACGCCACCAGGCTCTGCAAGTTCATCCCGAAGATGCCTACCATCTTCCGAACAGACTCGAGCTGCGAGTCTTTCAGGTGCGGAAAGTTGTTCCGGTCCATGATGACAGAGCCTCAGAGGTTTAGGAAGTCTACCCGCGTTGGTGTGGATTGACTACAAGGGCTACCAAGTGTGACGGGGTCACCTGTGGCACTTGATCATCAAGCACCCCTGGGGCACCTGCTCCACTGACGACATACGCTCCCCTTGGCGTTGGATATGTCATCGCATCAGAGTCGGCAACGCTGCCAGCCCACGTGGACGTCTCTGGGAGAGCGTCTGGAGGGGGTTCACTAGGCCGCCCGGACGACATACCCCGGATGACTCTTGTCCGGGGGTCCCCTGTTTGGGAGCGTGGAGGGGGTGTCGACTCTCCCGTGTACTCAATCTTCATGCCTTGGTAGAAACCGTCCTTCACCGTACAAACGTGCTAGCCTTCTGTGTATGTTCAATGTCATCGACCGCCAATTAAAGTGTCGATCTCGGCATCGGATTCATTTAGCCACCGTCGCTCATCTCGTCGTGAACCATCGTACTTGTCGTCGTCGCCTGTTTCGCCTCATTCGCATCGTTTTGCGTTATCGCCGCTCGTCCTTGTGGCGTCTCCGTCCGGTCTTGCGTTCCTGTGCTGCTGCGCGCCGTGTTCTTCACGCTCGCGGCGTCGTCCGCCACGTTCATCGTCGAGGAACCTGCGAATCTAACACTGCGCCCGTCCTGTCCGTACCATCCTCGCACACGTACTGCGGTTCAGCCCATGCTACCTGTCGTTTTGTGTGTGATTGCGCTGGTACTGCTACCGTCGTCGTGCACCGCTCCGTCACAGTAATGGTCACTTCACCGCGCTGCGCAACGCTTTGCTTACGTGTTGCCAGACGTTCGCTTCTCCGTCGTGGCGTCGGTGTCGTCGTCACTGACGTCTGTCGCCGCTTCGTCGTTGTCCTGGGCGCTGCGTCATTCGCGCTCATCGCGTCATTCACCACCTCCGGCTCATTGACTGCTGCACCTGTCGCACTCGGCACAGTGGCCATCGTGCCCGTATCAGCCTGTGAGCTCACCGTCGCGTTGATCGCCGTGCCGGTGTCAACCGCCGTACTCACCACATCGTCCGCAGTTGCCGAAGCGTTCGTACCAGGAACCGCCGTCGCACTCTCATTGAGGTTCGCCCCCGTCGCACTAGTCATCGTCGTTCCTGCATCCGTCGTCGTGTTTTTCTCGCCATCCATAGTCATTTTGTGACTTTGGGTCTCTGTCTCACCACGCAGCACGTCGCCCAAAGTGTCGTTCTCAGTCACGGTGGGACTCGTCGATGTCGCCACATCGTCCACCACACTCGAAATCAGCTCCATGTTCTTGTGAGCGTGATTCGACACATCCGCCAACGGTCGAGCCTCCGTAACTACCCCTTGACGTCGTCATCGAGGATCCAGTCGTCGTACTTGTCTACCGTGTCGATAAGTCCGCCGTCACCTTTCTCGTCGGTCTGTCTGCACCTCATCATTGTCCACGAGGTCGTCACCGGGAGCTTCCACCGAAGTGTTTCTTGATTGCACCTCGAGTATACACCACGAGGTTGTCCAAATAGGCTAAGCACGAGGTCCAGGTAAGACCGCGTATCACCCCATTCATCATCCTCTGGAACGTTGACGGCGCATCATAAGGCTAAAAGGAATGCGTTTAAGCGGATAGAGTCCTTGTTTAGTCGTAAAATCTGTCTTGTCGAGATCTTCCGGTGCGATTCCAATCCTATCTGCCAGTATCCCGATCTGAGATCTAGCGTCGTAAACAGAAACGCCACCGAGAGCTTCCAGTGTTTCATCGATTCGTAGTAATGCGTAAACATCCCGTTTAGTCACTTTGTTTTGAGCTCGATAATCAATACAAAACCGAACTTCACCATCCTTTTTGCGTACCAGAACCACCGGGAGATCTCCATGCCCTGTTGCCTCCTTCGACCACTCTTGCTCGTAGCATTTTCGTCACGTTGTCCTCGACGGTCACATCTTCAGACTGCGCTTGGCTTCGCCATTTCAACGTGGTGGGTGCATTGTTGCCAGTGTTGATATGATGTTGCACATCAAGGTTAGTCACGGGTGGGCAGTCCTTCATGATCGTTGTCACCGTTCTGTATGTTTGCAAAAGCTTCAGTACAAGCACACGGTCGTTGCCGCCGTCCGTGCGGGTAGCAGACTAGTCCTCCTTGGTCAAGGGTTTCGTCGTATCACCGAGCGCCTGTTACCATTCACTGAGTAGTTCGCAGTCCACTTCACCGTTCACCGCGAGTACTTCCATGTCTGTGCCTAGTGGGATCCATTTCCCCAACTCCTTCTTACCCGGGAGATTCGTTCTGTCTCCACGCGTGTTTATTACAGGCACCAGCGCCTTCCTGTTCATTACCGTTGTTACAGTTGCAGCGAGCAGCACTGTACCGCACTTGTAGGTCGGCACAAAGATGCCCTGCTCGACATCTACCGCCGTCACTAAAATCTCTGCGGTTATGATCGCGTTCCTAATCAACTTCGCGCGCTGCACCAACCACACTATCGCTGCTGTCGCTGCACCATCCGTGCCGTCCGTCCTGAACGGGATCACCGCCAGCCGGTTGCTCTCGTAGTGCCGGATCTCGTCCTGTTCGAAGTCTATCTGCGCCTTTTGTTGTTTCATGTAGTCTACACCGATGAGGAATTCATCAGTGCTGTTATCAATAATACACGCCTTAACTTGCACCACTTGTCCGAACGTGTTCCTCATCTCAAATATCCAAACGCCTAGAACATCCAGAAGGAGCCCGCCAATCCCTTCTACGTAGTCTACGGGTGCAGCATCCCGTACTCATTCACCACGCGCCATCCAGTCATTGCCAGCCACCGAGTATCTGGCGCCACTGTCCAGCTTCACCTCGTGCCGTCCATCCCATCAGTTCCGTGGGTAAGCCGTCGTCGGCTGCAACCACCACCGCGTCTCGCACCGTGTCGCCCGTCGCTTCATCGTCTAGTGCCCGCTGTACCAGCCGTACTTGAGCACGTCGCTGTTGTCGTTGCGTGTGAGTCTGGATCCCATGCCGTCGTTGGTCCTGACGCACCCCCAATTCATGCCTCGCTACGTCAGCCTGTCGTTGCCACCGGGCACGCTCTTCTTCGCCGAGCGTCATCACTGCTGTGCTGATCTCGTCGTCCGTCGCTACTACAACTGCTGCATACCGCCGTTGTACTGCACACTGCGCGCACCGGCGCTTCGCTTTACTCCGCGCGCGCTTCACAGCCGTCCAGACCTTCGCCACACTGCCCAGGTCCTTCATCAGGTAATCCGTCAGCTCCAATCCGAGCTGCATAGGCGAGCCATCGCTCGACACGCCTTCCTGAGACATGAGCCCGTCGCCGTTCCCTGTCTGGTCGCCTTATTCAGGCGAATGCCGTTGTCCGTCGCTACAAACGTCTTGTTCCTGCGTAGGTGTACTTCAGTGCGGCCATTGCAGGTCGTACCATGGGTAGGTAACACTGTGCGCACCACTGGTCTCGTTCGTCGGCTTCTGAAAGGAGTCGTGTACCAAATCCAGCCTCACCATTTCGCACACCACCGCGATATGCAGTAGCGCGTAGCGTAACGCTACTTATGGCTGAAAACGTGGCAACGTTCATCATGGAGGACGTGGTGTTAAAGTTTGGTGCATTTAAGGAGTTACTCACCGACGGAGCGCCCGAGTTGACCGGCAAGGTCATCGAGCAACTAGTCAAACTACTGCAGCCGCGGCAAGTGAACCAGGTGCCCTATCGGCCTCAAATGAGCGGCCTTGTTGAGCGATATCATAGAACGTGGAAGGACTGCGTGGCCACGTTCGTGATGGACGATAGACAACATGATTGGGTCAGTGGGTGCAATTCGCTGTGCCCGCGTACAACACTGCGAGACACACGACGGTGGCTCTAACGCCGAACTAGTTGATGATGGGGAAGCCGCTACGGCTACCTAGCAATCGGATGAGACGGGTGAAGCGAATAGAAGCTGGTGAACGGGTGGAACACCATCAACGAATGTTATAAGTATTGGCCAAGAGTCATGAGTGTGCGGAACGGGCACGTAGTAGAGAGCAAGAACACCAAGCTCGCTACTACAACCGCCAAATGAAGCAACGAAGGATGTTTGGAGTGGATGATCGGGTCTGGGTATTCAACCCACCTCGAGGGCCTAAAACAACTAAATAGGGGAAGTCGAATATGCCGAGTGAACACAACAACGTAAGCATCAGCAATTACAAAAACTTAGCAGAAAAGTGACAAACTGTTAGCGAGGGGGATTCACTCTTTTGTGCTAATTCGTACTTAATAGATAGGATGCACCATGATTCCCACCCCTGCACACATTCTCCAAACGGCCTCGCCGCGCAGACGCCGATGCCGCGGAGTTGTCGGCGCTCTGGCTGCGGCATAGGCAGCATGAAATGACGTGCTGCGGCGCGTTCGCAAGGGAAACGACTAGGCTTCGCTACGACGGCTGGCGAACGTGCCGCCGCGTTCTGTAGCTTCACTACGAGCTGGCAACGTCAATGCTCTCTAGGCGAGGAGTAAGAGCTCAATAGAACGCACTTTTGTTTTCAAAAATGTAAGCAGTAAGCAAAAAGTTGTCAAAAAGTAAGCATCAGCAATCGCATAATCTGAGCAGGCTTTTCTTAATATTCGACTCCCGCTAATATGTCCATCAGTGGATGGGGCCAATGCGGATAGTGGAGCCGGCGGGCTATGAGAATTTGCATTTAGCGCGTGAGTACAAGACAGGGGCGCCAGAAGCAATAATAACTCACACGTCTTTCTTGGCGAGCTATCATTATCCGACATCCCTTCTACCGCAAGCAGCGGCAAATTTGACAGAACAGTGCAGCGATTGAGATCAAAGCTTGGGCAGGCGCTGTCGAGACGGCACGAGCGTCTATAGAGCAGAGGCGGTTGCTCGCTACGCAAAAGGACAACAGGAACGAAGCGGAGATAAACAAAGCGCTGTGGCAGCAACGAGTGCAGCCCACGGAGCAATCTGTGGACTGGTAGAGCTGCGGCGTCGACGACGACGTATCCGCGCCGGTCAGTACCCGCTCGAGTACGAAATGCTACCTGTTGGCGAGCAAAACAGTGGAGGCGACAGGTGACGATCGGAAATAGGCGACCGCTGACGGAGGACCGAAGGCCAAATGGGCCTCCGTCAGCGAACTCGATGAACTCCAGCGAGACGGGTGAGTCGTAGAAGACCCTATGGTTGAGGAAGTCGTCTAATAGGTTGGCCGTCGTCACGGACGGTGCTAACAGTCCGTACAGACAGACGGGCGATCAACCCTTAAATTGTGGGGGGCGGGTGCTGGCGCGCTCTGTGAGCGTCGGGTAGGTCTGGAACCTGGTGATGGACGGTTTCAGCGACCAATGACGGCCTGCGGAGCGGAGGAAAGCGGCACGGTGCCGGGCGAGAAGCTACTGGCGCGCGCCATAGATCAGTTGGTGTGTGGCAAAGGTTGGAGCCTGACGGGTGCGGAAAGTACAGTGCTCTCAGTTGGCAAATCGCGACGGAGGCCGCAAGTATTTGAGAACTTGCGACAGAAGACGCGACGAGCTCTGACGAGAAACACGGACGAACGAACGAACGTCGCGGACCCGCTGCTTGGGACCAATGCGACGAACGCACGAGGACAGAGAACACTGGAAGCGCCTGCTGCGCTGAAGGTGCGGATCGACACAGGATGGGCGAACGGACGGACGGTGAACACGGACGGAGTATACGGCACGGGTGGTACGTAGAAGTACTAGAGTAGCACAGCACGCCAGTGTACGTGCAAGTTGACTGAGGGTTGCGCATTTGCAGGGTAGGCGCCCGAGGCGTACCGGCTCGATTGGCTTAGGGCATCGCCGGCTACGGACTCTGGTGGAGGCAGGTGACTAGTGACGTGAAGGAGTACGTGAAAGCTAGAAGTTCGGGTGTATACGGGTGAAAACAGAACAGAAACAGAAACGCAAATAAATGAATAGGTCGTGTTGTCTCATAGGCACACACCGACGCGGGCGATAAGTTGTCGACCGTCTGCCTGCGAGTCTTGGATGTGATCGGCGCTGGGCGACCAAGCCCCGTAGCTGGTTACAAAGAAGCTATTGCAATATTTTAATGAGCAGCGTGCATAGCACAAAATACATTAAGACTAAAAAACCGGTATTCCCAGCGTAAGTCGCAGACGATCTAGTTTTATATAATGTATGAGAGTTAGGGTTTGAATTGAAGAACAGGTATCCGCCCTTCGGCGCGTTGTTGATCATTAGATTATGTTATATGGTCGGAAATGTTTTTGGTAGGGTCGACTTGCACAGAGCACTGCATCTGAGTTAACAAATAGTTGTGCTCGTTTAGTATATTGATAGTTAGAACCGTAGATAACCAGAGGAGTGAGGGCCATTAGCCTAGTCAATGGGTAGTTTCCTACTTACTTTCTTACTCAGCTCAACGGTTAGATTGGTGTATCGTAATGATTCGTGAGGGCTGTGCGGAACCTTTAGTAGATTGTGGTGGGCATGCATGTATCCGTAAACCTTATACTTGTCGTTCCGTTTTTTTATCTCAGCCTTCGCGAAGCCCTAGTTTTCTGGAATGCGGATTCACCGGGATTAGGCAAAGCCACAAGACGCACAAGACGCATCTCCTGGCGGTCGAAGCATCTGCGGGTGCAGAAATTCAGTCATCGGGTACTCAACAGTCTTGACGCCAACTCTGACTCCAATTCGCGGTGATCGTCATGTTCTGTGTATTATAGTTTGCAGCCAGGGTTTGAGAAGACAAACTTCGGTTGTACTAACTCCGTCCCACAAGACATTTATTATTTAAAGCTAACGTAGCAAACACCAAAATGTTACATTGATGTGATTGGACAAAATTAAAAAAAGTGCAAACTAACTCGTGGTGCTCAGTTCGCCAATTCCCCACAGCAGCAAACGCAAGCATCGAAACCACGACCGACCCCCCCCCCCCCCCCCGCGCGCGCGCCACGTGCAGAAGTTCTCCATCACGAGTCCATCATTCGCTACTTGCTGGAGCGGATGGTGAGCAGGAAGCTCCCCAGAGGCTCCATTAACGACGCTGCTGTGCATTTTGGCTGCACCCAGCAGGCGATAAGCGCTGTCTTCTGAGCCTGCAACGGTGACAAGTTCGGAAATCGGTGGATGTGGAAGTAAACAAAACATTGATTGTTTGATTGATTGTTTGATTCGTATACATTTTCGGACCGGGGTTTCGTTCGTTTTGTTAACGTCAATTGAAAAGTGAAAAAAATAACATCGACACACTGCGAGATCTGCTATTTTTCCTGCGCAGCGCCCGACGCGTTGGTAAGAAGCAGGAAACACTTCCTGTTCTGCTTAATGAACTTCGTGTTCAACAACTCTGTAGCTGTTTTGAAGATCGCTTGAGCCATCGAGGCTTTCACATTGTTCGTGTAGCTAAACTCGGAGCCGGCGTGGTTGTGAATCCGCGAAGCTTCATTGACATCCCCACAAATAAGAGGTAGTAAAAGGTTCGAAAATCCATCCGAAATGCAACAATAAATCTTGTTTATTTTTTCCTTGCCAGCCCAGCTTCTTTCGATTTGTAGTAAGGCGGTATCGAAATAAAATAGTAGAGATCATCTTTGTAGAATATATTTCTGTGTTCATGCTGTCGGCCGCTCATGTCGACCGAAAATGAAAAAAAAACTGGTATTTGAATGCTAGAGGTGATCAGTCTCTAAAAGTTGGAAGGCAGAACAGATATATTAAATACTTCAGGGAGAATCTTGTACAAAAGGTGCTTTGTCGTAATCTTGCGCGGATGGGTCAACATTCATTTATAATATCAGTTTCTGCCAGGTTATTAGTATACTTGCGTAGTTCATCCAGATTACCGTAGGGGAAGATCACATTCAGAGAGGTATAACATTTTCAGGAGTTCCCACCCCAAAGTTCCAATTGCTGTTTGGACTCTGGAAAAAAATCCAGAGAACTAACGCCGTGCGTTGACCGGGAAGCTGTGGATAGTAGAGGCTTTCAGAAGTACCGATATTTGCAACAAGCAACATCAAAAGTACGTTGCAAGAAAGAAATTTTCGGAGTGGTCCCAAAGCTTATAGTTCCACATAACGCGCCCCTTGTCATTGTGTTGCTCGAGTCACCTAGAGTTCTTGTCTTTAGTAGTCATTGGCCATTTTGTAGTACTTGAAATGTTCAATGTGTTTGCCGTCAGCTCGAAAAAGTGAGACATCAAGCATGTTTTATCGCATCCCTCGGTTCATTCTGATGTCCACGCTGGTCTCGTTCTCTTTAGTTAGTAGTGGTGGCTGTTCTTAGTAGCCAACTACGTAAACTTAATAATGTTAATAGCCTATCATACCGTGTGCGTTCGGACCTCGAATAACGCGGACAAACGTCTCTAAAACAATATATGTATAATATATTCTGTAATAATTTGTGGTCCCTACCAACAAATCCGGATTCATTTTAAACGCACCAGACCCAAGGACCAGCGGCACCAGAAGTAGTGTGGCGGCGTGGACGGCGGCGTGACCGGAGCAAGCGGTATCAAGTGGACTGGGGCCTGACGTACGGATGACAGGTAATTGGTTGACATATATGTTTTGGATGAGGGTGTGCTAAATTGAATGACCTTGGCGTTTCGATCTAACATTCTTGTAAGCAGCATGCCATGTATACGGTAAGCAAGGATTGCCGGGTAGTGTCGTCTTGGTGTGTTAAAAGGGATTCTTGTGGATCTCGTGGATACTGCAGCTGTAGAACGCGAACGGTTTGCAAGGGGTCTTGCCGAAAACGCCTCACGCGCATACTGTAGAAAATGCCCGTTTAACTCTCCCATCAAATGAATCTTCTTCAGCGTTTTGACCACTGTTCCGAAAGCTTTTGTTTTCTCGTTGCGTGTTTTAAGAAACGCTAAAACCGCTTCTTCTGCGTCTTGCCTGGCCTTCAGGATTCGAGCCTTGGCTAAGCTATCGGACCCTACTGCATCGTAGCCTTCTGGTAAGAACAGGCGCATGAATGCAACTGCAACATTTGCATCGTGGTAACGCCTCCGGTTTTCTTGTTGCTTTCATGACAGGGTAGTAAACCACTCGTACCAATCAACTGGAAGCGACTTTGCGTGCGAACGCGTGCGTGGGGTTCTCGGCGAAGCTTGCGTGACTGGGACGGTATCCGCAGCGCTCTTGTCGACCAGTGTCCTGCTCGAGAAATCTTTTGTCAAGAGGGAAACAGCCCAGATTGTACGCTATCCGCTTCTTCAGCTTAGCCAGTTGAGTCGAAAGATCCCCAATAAGCTCCGTCTGCAGCTGGATGATAACTGTTTGCGTGCCGACGACATCGTCAACAGTTGGCGCAGCAGCGGGCTCGACTTTTGCTGGTGACTTTCGGCGGGCGACCAAGTCGTTGCGAATTGTAAGTGCCTAGCTAGCAAGCTCGGTCTCGGTGATACTGAACTCCTGGATTGCTTTTTTCATTCGTTCGATGTAGGGGCCTTCTGGAGCTAGCTTCAGCATGTCATGGCAATGCAGTACGGCAACGGCCATGAGCACTTCCAAGACATCGTCACCAAGATTCATTGAATCTGCAAAGCCGAATGCACTTGTAATATCGTGTGTTGCAGTTGCTGGATCTTGTTGCGCACCACAGGGTCGACACGCGGAGGGTAGGTAGACACGGCTCAGCTTTGGAGTCCCAGCCAGCTAATATTTTGCCCACCTGTTGATCTACTTGGGTCGCACTGACTATGTAATTGAACTTGCTTATAGATGTCATGCTCCACCCCCCCCCCCCCCCCCCCCCCCGACCCAAGCTCCATGGCAGTTTAACGAGTAAGAATTGACTCGGTGCCGTTTGCATAATAGTAGCAACAGCTAAAGCGTGCAAAGGACATGCCACAAAGTTTCCAGAATCATAAAAAAACGATGCCCCTTAGTTTGAAGCAGACTTGATCCGCTTGGAGCGCATGTAGAGACAGCCACCTGTACATCACATACATAATAGGAACTAGCAGTAAAATAAGGAGTTAAATTTTAGATTTCAAATATCTACCGTGTTTGGGGACCGGTCAAGCTGCCTACAGCCTACAACTAAGACGCGTCCCGCCCACGTCGTCATCCAAAGCCGACATCGAGATGGGATTACACATTACTGAGAGGAATGGGAATTCAACGGTGGTCCAGTACGCAAGACGTCAGGATGAGTTAGTGCGCGTTGGGTTCTTCGACGGGGGCTCCAGGTGGAACCCCGGAGTTGGAGGCAGCGGCAGCGCACTACTGGGGTGTGGTGAACACAGGGTACTGGGAAGGTGATATGGTTGGCAGCAACGTCGCTCAAACATGGGCCGACAACAAATAATGTAGCAGAGTTCGTCGGGCTGCAACGGTTGCTGAAAGCAGCAATGGACTCAGGCTGCAAGGAGTACATATAGTCGGGGACAGTGCATTGATTTTTCGATTCATGCCAAAGATAAACGCCCCCAAAGCAAAGAAGCTGCAGCACTGGTACCGGCTGTCGCGATAGCTAGCGGAAAAGTGTGTGGTAGCGAACTGGACACATCATTACAGAGTGGCAAACAGAATGGCGGACTGGTTAGCGAACTACGCGATGGATACGCGCAGAAGTGTCATGCTCGCAATGACCGAGGCCATACTGAGGCATGAAGTATATCAGGGAGTGCAGGAACGGATGGAAGGCGATATAAGGTGTTGGATACAGGATCGGCGGGAGAGCGGAGGTCGATATGTAGGGCGCTTCCCCAAGTAAAATAGGGAAGCAAACTCGGGTGGATTGGATGAGTCACACGAGTATGGTTATTAGAGTTCATGCTTTCAGCAAAGTAACACAATATACCGCACTCTTAATACTTATAATACAACCAAGACGCTGTTGACCACTCGGGCTTGGCTCATTCACAAAAATATTTTGTACATGTGACCTTGAAGAAAAGGAGGCGAGCAGAAGCTCTGAATCTAAAGTTACCGGTATGTGATATAGGAACATATTAGTTATCTTTCCCATCATGTCATAAGCACTCTCAGCTCGTGTTTCTCCTGAAATCCACAAAGCCGCGTATTCGCGCGAAACAGCTCTGGATTTTACATTTACAAGTACTGTTGTAAACGAAACCGCACCTTTAACTCTCAAAAACGACGGAATATATGATTGAAGAGTATTGTGCTTTTCAATGCTTTTGTCGTTTTCACTTAGCTTCATCTTCAATTTATAATTAAATGCGGTCGTTTTATAAATTGAGGACCATTAAAATGGGACAAATCGATCCAGGTAGGGTGGCTAATAAATCGGGCTGCGACGAGAAATCGACCGCTCAGATCGATTTCCCGACAGTTCATCGTCGGTATCCTGTAAATTGACCCTTTTTGCGTGTTTGAAAACGCAATTCGAGGACACATAAATTAATTCCACGTCTGCCTTTCCCCATCTCATTTTAAACCTGGTTTTATGTTTTATCTGCCGATCATGCTTGTTTTAAACCATAAAACGGAACGACATTTCATCTGCAAAGCACAATAACTAGTGAAATTAAAAACAGTAGAAACTAATACTTAGAGCATATCCAGCGGTAGGTTTCAAAGGCGGTTTTACCTAAAAGTAGTGAGTTTAAGACTCAGATGGGTTTTATTGCTCCCAGTGGTAGGAGTTATTGGTAGTATTAACTTTACTGGGATCTATACTTTGGCGCTGAGGTCGTAACTGTAAAAAAAAAACTTGAATTCCAATAGTATTGACTTGATTTCACCATTGCATAACGTTTGTTAAAAGAAACCGCTGATGTTTGCGACAATCATCAGTCCACGAGATTGGCAGTGAACCATGTATCTACATCGGTCGTGATCTGACTGTAGGTGGCCGTTGTGGTAATGCGGGGCAGAATAAAACAATTTTTCCGCTAAAGTCGCTGATAAACAACAAAGGATGACGGTAGCAGGTTGTATAGAAACGCGCTGTCAAAGTGATCGAGTGCACGACTAGATTAGGAACCGAATGCAGAGCAACTTAGTGCGTTATTACGGTCTATTATTTAGTTAAGACTCCGCTAAGTTCCTCCCGGTGGGAGCTACTCTCATCACCGCGAGGAGAGTAGCTCATCCTCAAATCCGGTCTCTCAAGCGACTCGTTAAGACCTGGAAATAAGTCCAACCGCTGGAGATGCTCTTACCGTAGTACTTGACTACATCTCAAAAGAACCGCAATAATGTGTTTTTATTGGCTATAAACTTAAATTCGTAGCTTTGATTTTTTTTGATTTGATAAAAATCGGCTCAAAATCGATTTTTCGACTGTCGTTTCCGCGCGATACTAGTCACTCCAAAGTGACTACCTGGTATGCAAAAAATAACAAGTCGAAAATCTAACTTCAGCATCGAAGCACAATATTGACTTAGATACTTTTCCTGGGTCTTCGTCCAAGTGCTCACTCATTTGGCAGGTAGTGTTGTCGCCTGCCTCGGCCCCCCGCGTGCTACGCACATGGCTCATAAACCACAGGTAGCGTTCCAGCTTATCATTGAGCTACCTGCGCTGAAGCTACACCCTCCCCCTAAACCAAACCTTAGACAATTAGTGTAACCTAGACCCCCCCCTACCTCCCCCTAAAGGGGGAGCACCTCGCTGTATTGAAAGGTGGATACTATTCGATCTGCACGACGAGAAGACTTCTGAGAGACTTGTGAGCTACTTGTGATATTGACAACTGATTCATTCGTTAGCCTTCCTCTTACGAGTAGTTACGCCTGTTCAGCTCCTTCCTGTGTAACGACCGCTTGTGGCCAAATACAGGACTGGCTTAGCCAGCCACTTCAACATGCACAATCCCAATCGGGATTCCAACACGCCTGCCTCGAACTACAAAAGTTCGATCACGTGCTTGCTTCATGGATGCCCATCTGTACGCACAGTTTCAGTAGTCGAGCTTTGTCGAGAGGCTTGGTAAAACCGTCCGCCGGATTCTCCTCCCCATTTACTTTCACCAACTAAATAGGCCCACACTGCACCTGCTCTCGAACATAGTGCCATCGTAGTTCTATGTGCCTCGTTCTGCGGCTGTACATGCTTGATTCTGTACTTCGGAAGCACTTCACTAAGGATGTTGCTCTCAGCAACAGTCTCCATACTGGCCCGCCACGTACTCGGCTTCTGTAGTCGACAAAGCGGTGGTTGGTTATCCCCTTCACATCCAGGATATCGCTCCGCCGGCCAACTTAAACACGAACCCACTTGTACTCTTTCGCGTCTCGGAGTCGCTACCCCAGTCACTGTCGCAATATCCGTGCACATCAATTGACGGGTCTGCACGCACCATATTTTTTCTCATATCGGATTCCATATTCAGTCGTACCGACCAAATAACGTATCACTCGTTTTAATGCCCCGACATGCGTCGAGGTCGGTGCTGACACAAATCTGCTGAGTTGGTCGAGCGAGTAAGCGAGGTCCGGTCTATACAAGTCGCGAGATACATCAACATTCCGAGAGATCCACAGTAGTCGAAACTTGAGTCTACACAATCACTGTCAGTAGCAGGTACTAAACGTGATTCGGTCTCCATCGGGTTCCCGCACTTGTTTGCCCCATCACAACCACACTTTGCCAGCACTACTTAGCATATTTGCGTTGTGTAATGAGTATCGATTCCGACGTTTGCTGGACATCAACGCCCAGATACTCAGATAACTCGCCTTGATCTTTTAGCCGGTAGTTTTTGTCCAAATCCTCGAGCAACTTCGACTTGAACTGGGTATTGTTAGTCGCGCACAGTACATCATCAACGTAAACGACAGCTAATGCGATTGTGTCGCCTCGTATACGAAGTATAGACACGGTTCTGTTGCACAACGTTGGAAACCACGATCCCGCATCCAACCACTTAGCTCGGAGTTCCATTCACGCCCAAATTGCCGTTGTGCCTTTTGGACGATGTACATACGACCATTTACGGTGCAGGGAACTCCTTCGATGGACTTTACGTACTGTGGAATTTTGAGCGAAGCATTAAGATAGGCCGTGTTAATGTCTCCACCATAGACTTTCAAATTTAGTTCAGCTGCCAGAGCGATGATCATTCTGAAAGACGACATTCGCGCAACAGGAGCGAAAGTCTCCATGAAATCGATTCCTGGGCGCTGCCAATTACCGAGAGCGACCAATATGGCCTTCAATCGAATAATATTTCTCTGGTGTTCGTATTAAGCGCGTAGACCCACATTGTCTTGATAGCCTTGGCTCCATCTGGCATACCTATCTTATCGATGTCATCAAGCACTCCTTTTGCCCTCATAGCTGCCATCTCTTCTAGTTCAGCCATCCACCATAGATCTACGAGCTTTTATCGCATCGCCTGCCTGCGATTCTTAGGTATACGTATGTTCTGTTCTCGGATATGTCTACCGAACTTGTCGACGACTCTCGTCGTCATATTTGCCACGTAGCCCTGATAACGAGATGGTGGGCGCCGCTCGGCCGCCTCTCTCAGACCTGCACGATGAACTTTGGCTACTTCGCCAAGTTGATTCTGTCGTACTTCCGACGGAGTATCGTCACGGTCAACTCGCTCACTTAGACCAGGTGGGGTAATAATAATGTCGCGTGTACTGCTTCCGTTTTGCTCTCCGATCTCAGGCTGTTTCTCGTCAACTTGAGCGCTTTGCGACTCGCTATTCGTTTCCCGCTCTTTGAGCTCTTGACTTTCGCTGTTTTCTTCAACTATTAATTTAGATGGTTGGACACCAGTAGTGTCGTCACCTCCAGCTTCCGAACCAGCGACAGATCCACATTTGGCTCCTACGGACTCAACATCTGCATTAGTTCCTGCGAAGGTGTCGTCGTCCTTGTTGTGAATCAATTCATCATCTTCTACTTCGTCCGCTATCAGTTCACTAAGCGAATCAGTGTCGGATCCGGATTTATCACCCTGCTCGAGTTGAATCGAAGTAGCCTGCGATTTAGACTCGCTAAATTCATACGACATCGACGAATTGATCTCCCCGTCGCTTGCATGATTACTGTTGCTCGTTCTCATGGAGTAGTTCGACTTAGCCACTATGCTATCCGTCTCGTAGCCATTTACCTATGTGTCCTCTACATTTGCGAGACTAGTATCGAAACGCAGTCATTCCGTATTATCCGCGCCTGTTTGTTCCACGTTGTGGCGATCTCCATACACGATCTCCTCTTGCACTCGAACTTCAGCGACAAACTTAACGGTGTTCTCACTGGGAATATACACTTGAGAGCCCACTGTGTCCTCCACATACCCAAGCAAGAACGCGACGTACGCGTTATCATCCTGCTTCTGTTTCTCCGGCGAAATAGGAACATTAACATAAGCTTGCGAACCAAACTTGCGAATGTGGTGGGTGTCTGGTTTAACTCCCAAACATTCGTTCATACGGAACTCCTTCGATAGGTTTCACGTAGACTCTGTTCTTGATGTACGCTGTATTTGTCAGCGCGTACGGCCAGAAACTCCGTGAGAATCCTGACGCATGCATTTGAGACTTGACCATTTGCATGAGTGATTGATGCGCTCTCTCGCACGGGTTGAGATGCGAGCTTTTGGGCCCGACTTTAATGTGTTCGATCCAACGCGATGCGCACCAGCTATCAATGGCTCATTTACAAATTCTCCGCCCTGTCAGTTAGAACCTGCTGAACTTGGAACTTCGTGATCTCGGCTGGTTCAAACTCTCTCTGAATGATCTTCTTGAGTCCCGCGTCCGGCTTGGCGCTCTGCCCACACTACGTACCGCTGCATGAACGAGTTTACCGACGATATGCGGCTTTGTTCGTCAACAGGTGCGCTGTCAGGAAACGACTCCACCCGCCCATGATCACCAAGACAACTTTAAAGAGCGTTCCATTCCCTTGTCCTGGGAAGAGTAGGTCTGCGTACATCACTTCATTTGGTGCTGTTATGTTCCGCTGTAGCTTCTTCTGACGCCATTTCCGCTTCTCATTTCCGACGTGGCAAGCATCGCACGGTTTCACCTGCCGCTGCGATAGCATCATCCCCTTGACCAACCCTTGGTCTACCATGACTTTCAGGTATTGACAGCAAGGGTGCGCCAGTCGTTCATGCCAGACCTTGAGGCTCTTACGCCATCGACAATCGTGTAGTTGACTATAACACGATTCGAATGTGTTGCTTCTTGTTTTGCACAGGAGGTTGTGGTGTTAAACACCCATATACCTGAGCTAGATACACACGAATGACTTTCTGGTCACCTTTGAAGACACTGTATGTATCCGTGGCACGATTGTAGCCGGCAGCGAAGCCCTGTTCCAGTGCCACACCCGTAGAGAAAAGACCATGTTGAGCCCCAGGCACATACAAAACACCATCATTAACGAGATCAATCTCTTCATCGTTCACTACTGACGTAATTTTCACCGTGCCAATCCCAGCTGCCTGCGTAGCCATCGTGTGCGCGATTCCCTGCACCACAGCATCGAGATGCCTCGAACCAATATCCTCCAGATGCCCAAACTGGTCTAGATCTCCGTGAACGTGCACATTTGATTCCGTACCAAAACACCACCATGAACTGCCTGTCGCGAGCCTGGTAGGGTTTTCGTCGTCGTTGCTGCCCTGGCCATCCAACACCGTGGTCTGCTGTTCTTCTGCGTTAGCGCCTGCCACGACACCAGGATCAATTTCCGCCGCTCCTGCCTGCTCCTTTGTACTACCTCGAGTATAGCTTGACCGATTTTGACGTTTTCCTTCTTTTCTAGCCGTGCCTTGTGCACGTTCGGGACAATTTACTTCGAAATGTCCAAGATCTCTGCAGACAAAACATCCTCTGTCACTTGTAGCGTGATCAGCAACATCTCCTCCGTTGTTACCATTGTTGCCATGCCAATTCCTACCTCCGCGTCCCTGTCGCGCATTTCCTCCACCTTGTCCACTACCTTGTCGTTGACCATTGACGTTGTTCTGTCGACCCACACCGCCTGTTCCTCGGCGTTGGGACTGTCTGTCCGCAGCTTCTTCAATAAGTATTCGGAGCTCTTCCGGGGTCAAGTTTCCGCCGTTCCCACCGTACTTTACGCTCCTCGGAGCCTCTCGTGGTCTGGCAAACTCTCTAACAGCATAGACTTCATGTTGATAGAGCTCACTTCGTATCCGTTGCTTGCTAACTCCGATTTCAAACGGAACATCTTCGACACGTGAGCTTGCACATCTTCTCCTGCAGAGCACTTCATGGACTTGAGCTCTTCAGAAAACCTCAGGATTGTGCTTTCACGGATCGTTGCGTTCTGCCGTTTCTCGTATATTTCGCACAACGCCGCCCACATCTTACATCCAGACTCGTAGTGGTCGATCTGGTGAAGTCTGTGTGACGGAATATTCGTTCCTATCATACGCATAATCTTAAACTGTTTCTTGTCGAAGCTGACCTTGGTCTCGGTGCGTGATAGCTCATCCCGAGCGATCTTTCCTTCAGCGATATCCAAAAGGTAAAGCTCCCGAAAGATCGTCCGCATGGTCCACTTGTATCGCAGTCAATCATTGCCATCCTAACCGTACGGAAGTCCTTCCGTTTTGGCATCAGTCTTCGACTCTGTCTCAGTGCTCATCGTGCTACCTTTACAGAGTTCTCTTGGGCTCATAATTCTCTTGAAGGGTGGATACTATTCGATCTGCACGACGAGAAGACTTCTGAAAGACTTGTGAGCTACTTGTGATATTGACAACTGATTCATTCGTTAGCCTTCCTCTTACGAGTAGTTACGCCTGTTCAGCTCCTTCCTGTGTAACGACCGCTTGTGGCCAAATACAGGAATTGCTTAGCTAGCCACTTCAACATGCACAATCCCAATCGGGATTCCAACACGCTGCGCTCGGTCGTCGGCTCAATGCAATCGCTCTATGGCGCGGTAGGTACTTATTGGATGTTTGGAGTGACAGGTGTTGACATGCTATTTTGGTTGATGTTGCTCGAGTGTGGCGGATTATTTAAGATAGCAGGTATTATACATTTATGAGTTGTTATATGAAATAGAGATTTGTCCTAATCTTCAGCAGATGGGTCAACATAACGCATTTTATAAGAATCTACGAAGGTTATGCGATGACAGATACGTTTTGACACGTTCTCCAATTCCGAAAGATCGTTTTCAACAGGGTAAGTGATGAATGAGGACTCTGGGCACCCTGGAAGGACTCTGGATTAAAATCCAGAGAACTAGATTTTCTGCAGTACACTGTAACATCTCTCGCAGACATCCTCAACCACACGTTCATTACCGGAGCAAACATCCATCTGGGCGAAGGGATCCTACTCGGGCTTCCTAAGCCAAACAAGCCAGTCGGCCAATGCGCAGCCTTCGACCTATCGTCCTACTCAACAGCATCCGCAAAGCGATCTCACTAGTGGTGCTACGCCGAATATCTCCAAAGGTCGAACAATTTCTATCCCCACACCAAAGTGGGTTTAGGCCCAGTCGCAGTACTGCCGACGGATAGACTATTTTCCGGGTCGTATACTGGTCTTCTCGTGTGATTGGGTCTGACGATTATGGCGACCCAACAATCATGCCCGACCCGTAGTAAGTTGGTGTCAACATTCGAGCTGTTACTGCAATGTATGGCCGTGTGTATGGGACCTCTCCTCAAAAGTAATCCCAGAGACTGCCACTACGTGCATGTGTGCAACATAACCCGCTTAGGCGCTTGTTATTATCTTTCTATTCCTATGTGCGTATGTTTGACCTCGAATGCCGAGCGCATATGCGTCTGGTCGAAGCAAAAATAGCGGAAGCTAGACGGAAAAATTGTAACCAGCTAAGTTGTCCAACCAAGTGGTGCCCGTTTTTAAACTTTAAAAAGCAGGGGTATCAGAAATTACTTTAGGACCTGCTTATTCATCGAGAAACCCTTAAATTTGAACCAGCAAGACTTGCCTACGTCTTGCCCATACTGCTGTACAATTGCGGGACCTGGGCGCTCACGCAAGCTGATCTACTCAGTCTCGAGCGCTTTCATCGTCAACAGCTCAGGACGGTGACCGGAGTGCGACACCCTAACTGGATCTCAAACGACACGCTTTACGATCGCACTGACACGGAGCCGCTCCGATACGTCCTCCTGCGGAGCCGATGTTGGTCATATCCTCCGCCGCCCAGCAGGAATTCCAGCCTATCGCTTTATGGACGCCTATTTCAGACCCAGCGAGCAGGGTACTTGGCTTGGCAGACGACGACTCACTCTTCCTCTGAATCTAGACGCCGACCTCCAGACGCTTTCATCATGACACCGGCTTCAACGGACCCCGGACCTCTACCTACTCCGACTATGCGCGCAAGACCGGCGTGACTGGAAAAATCTCATTGTGGGGCGACTCGCGCACGCTCCGCTAGACGGACTATGGCCGAGAGAGGGAGAAGCAAGTAGAACATGAGATATAACCTGACGCATGCGGAAGTTGAACCGCTTCGGCGGCTAGACGGCACGCGACACGCGTTCACAATACAATACAATACAATACACTGTAACCTGGGTCAAATAATTACTGCTAGGTATTTTCGGTTACAGTCTTTTTTCAAATTTGTATTAAAATGTTGTCTTTTTGATAATGCATGTGATTCTTTACTGTATTACTACTACTAGTAGTAGAGATTCTCTACTTCGAGGCTTGAGCACGTTCCAGGTCGTCAAACAAAAGCGATCTTTTACCGTGCAAATCCCTTCAGCAAACTGAACCAGTCGAGCTGAACCGGCATTTCGCGTCGAAATTCGCTGGTCATGACGGCAGCGATCCAAACGCTCGACTCGGTGGTCCACCGGGTGGAACTATCCCCATTGCACTTCAATAGACCACGCAACCACCTCGGGGGTTGAAGTCTAGCAAGGTAAATGGATAGATCGAACACCAGTGGTGTTACGCCACACGCCAGAACTTCCGGGGATTCGCTCATGCAACGCCGTGTACGTCGAGCTCATTGCCTTAGCGGAGCTTTCAGCAGCGCAACCAGCCGGGCAACGCTTCACCAAAAACGCCCGCAGGAACATCAGCGACGCACCGAGTCGGCACCATCAAAAAGCGACAGGCGCGGCGCGGCAAATATTGCCTTCGTCAATGCAGCTCGCTGCGTCAATGTGGACTCGAGCTGCAGTTACACCTCCGTCGTCATTCCCTCGGGCCTGTCTCCAAAGTCTCAGCTACTGTATACGGGTGGCTCATCTGCTGGCTGGCGTCCAGCAGCTCTTCGATATTTTCATTCTTGGTCCAGCGGCGGCGTTTCACTCTCCCTCTTGCAGGATACCGGGCACGCCGAAAGGCAGCTTCAGGCACTCATTCCCTCTTCGGCACCGTCGAGACCGCAACCTCGACAATCTTTCCGACATCAAGCGGCAACTGGTCGCGTCTTTCGATGGGCCTGGCAGACCTCATGAGTGAGAACGTGAGCAACAATGACCTACAGAGCTGGCATCAGTGGGAACCTGACCACGAGCCCCCTACGGACGGAAAGCCCGATCTTCCGGACGTGAGCTGTGCCGGTAGCATTGAACCCCGCAGGGCACCCGCATCACAGCCGTCGTCGACGCTGGCGCCGCTCAACCACCACAACCAGCTCACGCGTTTCATGGCCAAGCAAACGCTTGGCTACATCCCCAAGCTCAGCGTGCGCAGCCCCGAGCACAGCACGTCGCCGCCTAGTGCTGTGTACGGCGGCATCCCCCGCGAAGGTGGCGTCTTCAACTTCGAAAGTCCACGCGCCAGTGCCGTGTGCTCGCCATCTTTCCGTCTTCCGAGCATCGGTACCCCGCCGCTGTCGCCCCAGAAGTGGGCGAGCCCGTCTCCGTTCTCCAATCAGGACGACGCTGAGACCGGCCGCCCCAGTATACCGGCATTGAACCAAAGTGCCGGCAGCTTTATTCAGCGGTCGGGTAGTTTATCCGAGAGCTGCTCGTCCCCCATCCCACCGCTTAAGCGGCAGCACCAGGAGGCCACCCACCACCCCATGTCTATCGCCGACCTATGCCAGCCCTTCCGCTACGTGCGCGCCTCCTCGTGTCCGTCTGACACGAACCCAAACGGATCCCGATCCAACCCCACGACGCCACCGCAACAGCCTCCCGTCGAGCAGAGTTGGAGACCGGCCATCGAACCTCAGACATACAACCGCACCCAGTCGTGCAGTGGCGACGCCGACACGCTACGCGGCAGTCTCCCGCACAGCTCGGACGATTTCCAGCACAACCGGCTGGAGCGCAGCAGCTCCATGGACGCACCCACGCTCATGCGTCACCTCAAACGCACGGCGGCCGAGTCCATCGACTTGACTCAGTGGCTTGACCGTCCGTGCCGGAGTTCGCTAAGCTCACTGGCCGACTCCGCTGACTCCATGCACCAACTGGAGCAGGCCGGTCGCTCCATGCGTATCTCGGACTCACCGCGTGCGGATCTCGAGGCGTCACACGAGAGCAAACGCGAGAAGAAGCTCTGTGCCTTTCCGCAGTGCTCCAGCAACGCTGTGACGCGTGGGCTGTGCATTAGTCATGGCGGAGGCCGCAGATGTCAACGCAAGGGCTGCACGCGTGGTGCTCAGAGTAAGGGTCTGTGCGTGGCCCACGGCGGTGGCCGTATCTGCCGTGCTGCGGGGTGTTCCAACATCCAGCGCAGCATGGGGCTGTGCATCCGTCACGGCGGCGGGCGACGCTGTAGCGTCAAGGGCTGCCAGAAGGGCGTCGTGCGGCAGGACCTGTGCACTGCGCATGGAGGCAAGCGCAAGTGCCGCGTGCCTGAATGCACCAAGCACGTCAAGAAGAAAGGGCTGTGCCGGTCGCACGCCAACTCCCTGTATGCTACCTCTGGCGCGCAATGAGTAAGCTAGGACACAAGACTCCCAGCACCTAACAGTCCGCCTCGATGGCCATGTTTTTAAACCAAAGTGTACATATAGGCGATCGCCAAAAGTGTCTATAGCATCCGTCTCGTGCACGTTGACCATCAACTTGACGGTATCGTACTTTTCTTTTGGACTAATCATGCGACGTGTTGGATTGAGCACCGAAAGACAACCATCAATTGAGCTCCACATTGCAAAGCTGCTTTAAAGGGGTTAAGAACTTCGTGTGGCAATGAATATGTATCGTATCGTATCAATGTGTTCATCAAATGCGCGATGGTGGCTTTGGATCCAGTTAGAACTCGTGGGGACTCTTTGTGAGGAATTTCTACCGAACTACAGTCGTCCCCGCCTAATCTAGAATTGCGATCAGCAATGTACCTTGCAGATATTATGGGTGCAGCAGAGATTTGCTGCCCACCACAGCATGTACTCATCTAAAGGAATTTGGGGATAGTGACATGCGCATTTGCTACATCGTGAGAAGTGAGAAGCAAGAGTTCAGACTAACGCAGTACATTTGGCATCTATGTAAGACCTGTGCGAATCTTGCAACCTTGAAGTTTTTATTGGTCCCACCTTTCAAGATTAGGCGGAGATGACTATACATCGACTTCATTTTCATTCACCGGTCAAAACGTCGCCGCATAGAACCTGCACAAATGAGTCAGACAGGGAGGGGCCTTGGCCGCAATCCCGACTCGCCTGTGACCCACGGCGACGCTGGACGAAATTGGTGCTGGGAATGGCGTGCTGCCCTCCTGGTGTAGCCACTAAAGATTTCTCGAAATCTACATCGTGGGTAAGAAAATGACCGGTGGCTTTAATGGATACATGAACTGCATGGTGTGGCTCCTTATTTGAGCACAATGGTGTGTGTCAGATCTCCGTCCGTCCCTGAGCCTTTGCTCGGCAGAAACAAGAGTCAACCGATCGACTGTTACTGCATGTGGTGTGTTTCTAACTGATGAATCGACATGCACTCCTGGAAAACCAGCCGCTGTAGCTCCTCTTTGGGCATCTCAACGCCCAAGTCAAGCGACTCGCGCTCAAAGTCAAAGTTGAAAGGCTCGGCACACACTGGCTCGTCCGCCTTGAGTCCATGGAATAAACACACACAAGTCAGTCGTACATCCCTTCTAATAGGATACCAACCAGCACGTACGGGGTTCTGGAGCTGCGTCAGGTACGGATGTGCCAATGCCTGCACAACTGAAATGCGTTCGGCCGGATTGAACTTGAGCATCTGAGAAAGCAAATCAACTGCCATTGGATTGGCATCCGGGAAGAACTCGATCAACGGACGCTAGTGAAGACGTATCGTCAGATCAGCGGATGCCTCGAACCCACTAAAACATCGAAATTAATGTACCTTTGGGTAGAATCCATGCTGCAAGATGGCTCGCTTTGCAGCTTCGTGAGGTACAAAAGCCATTTCCTCTTCGGTCGGTGATCCTAGCACACGAATGATCATGTGCAGCTGGTCCGACGGGTCTCGCCCTGTGAAAAACGGTCGACGGCGCAGCATTTCGGCGAAAATGCACCCGACGGCCCACACGTCCACTGCGTCGTTGTAGTTCTGACAGTCGGTGAGCAGCTCGGGTGCTCGGTACCATCGCGTGACGACGTACTCGGTCAGATCTTCGTTATGCGCCGTCTCGACTCCTCGAGCCAACCCGAAATCGCAGATGGACAAGTCGCAATTCGAGTTCACGAGCAGGTTCGACGGCTTGAGGTCGCGGTGCAGCACGTTCCCTGAGTGCACGAACTTCATGCCACGCAAGATTTGGTACAAAAAGTACTGGAAATGAGCGTCCGAAAGAGGCTGCGACGAGCTGATGATCCGTTCGAGGTCGCTCTCCATGAGATCCGTGACGATGTAGATGTCGTGGAAGTCCATGACGTTGGGCGGGACCAAAATTACGTCCAGAATCTGAAGGATATGCATAAATACACTCCGTAAGGCGGTCATCTCCAGTACTATTTGCTTGCATGGTGATTAATACGGGCTTTTGTTGCGTACATTGATGATGTTCTCGTGCACCCCGAGGTGCCGGAGTAGCTTCATCTCGCGCAAAATCCGCTTGGCATCTGTCAGGTCATCGAATACGTCTGTGATCTTCTTGATAGCCACTTTGCGTCCCCGTAGCTGCAGATAAACCATTATTTTAATAGAAAGTTAGCTTAGGCTTGCGGATCTATCGGGTCGAGTGCTACATGTTTGATACCGTGTCTTCGGCGGAGCAGACGATGCCGTAAGAGCCGCCACCCACGGGGCGCAGATTCACGTAATGCGAGCGAACTTCGAAGACATCCCGTGACACGGTGACGCAGTGGAAGTCTGGACCATAGCGGGACGGCTCGACCGACATGGTAGAGCACTAGAAGGAGACTGTTGAGGTACCTTTCAAGATACCTCATACAAATTAAGAGACATTTTTCAGCCAGCTTTTGTTAGCAGAAGCTCCGAGAAACGATTATACAGTATAAGAGCATTTTTATTGCACTTCAACTTGGATTGAGCCTGAAAGTGTAGGGCGAGCAATGTGGAATGATTTCAATATATTGGTGTCTGAAGCTCTTGCCTATTGTTTAAAAGGACAACGTCAATGCTGTTGGCGTCCATACCGTGTGCTCCGCTGGTATCTAGGTTACCATCTCTGGTTGGGGTTCCGCTGCTGCTGAGGTTGCTGCCCCATGCCCTGCCATTGAAGACCCTGGAAGCTATTCTGCTGTTGCTGCTGCTGTTGCATGCCGCCCTGTGCTTGGCCCATACCCATGTGCATCTGGCTAATGTTCATGGCCGCAGGACCTCGAGGAGCCATCGGCGAGGGGCCACCAGAACTCATGGGGTTAAAGCCTCCCTGTGCACCGTATGCCCCGCCATGGTTCCCCATAGTAGTCGGCGACATGCCCCGGGGTGCATTATTCGCCGTCAGGTTGGCTGAGATCGGTGTAGGTCGCATGGGGGCCGTGTTGTTGCCAGCGAACACATCGAACGGGTCGCGTGCTGCCTGGGGCGGAGCGGGGCTCTTCTGCTAAGAATTGCATGATGACAAGTTAGCTACAAGAAATCCGAGGCAAACACAGAAGAAGAACCGCACCGGTGGGACTGGAGAAGGAGCTGAAGGGGCCTGCGGGGTCGGCGAAGGCACAGGGTCCGCCATCTGCACCAAACCAAAGCACCATCGTTAACTGTAAGTTTAAATCCTACCCAGATATGCGAGCAGCTTCACCCACCAGCCCAACCAGGTCGTTATTGAAAGTCTTTTGCGCAGCTTGAGGCTCTTCCCGCTTGGCTTTAGTAATTGTATACACAACAACAGTTAGAATTGTACTCCATAAGACTTCGCAATGAAATAATTCTCGTACTTGGAGATGGTGGGGGCTCTGACGTCTCAATGAGGTCGGGTGCTTCCACTTGGACCTTGGGGGCCTCCGTCCGCTCTGGAGGACGGGTTGAGCTTTCGCGCTGCACCCTGGAGATCTTGCAGATAACGAGGCCATTGAAGTCTGGTACAGGTTCCGCATCGTTCACAACGTCCAGCCACACTACGATATACCAGAATATTATTTAGTCCATTAGCTTGTCAGCATCCGTTGCAGCTTAAATCATACCGTAAGTCCCTTCGAACGCAGTCTTGAAGCGGAAGTGGAAGTCTCCGGGCAGCGGGAAGCTCTGCACACAATGTGAGCGATCTGTCCTTCATTTCGAGATTAGCAGCCATCGCGCACCTTCTTGACGTGCTGCAGGCGTAGCTGGTCCACACGTGGCAGCGGCGCCACGTTCAGGTGGTCGGACGAGTCCCCGTCCTCAGGCACGAAGTAGTTGAGCATCCCCTCCATAGTCAATGCAGTGATCGCAAGCTCGAGCTGTTTCGTGCGTCTTCTTGAAAAAACGTACCGGTAGGGAATTCTGCGAACTTAATCAGCAGCAGATACCGGTTGAAGATACCAGTTGTTTTTGCTTAAGTGCGCAGTTTTGTCTCTGGGTAGGAGGAAACCGGTTTCCAAAGCTAACACTTTTTGACTCGAAGATGACGCTGGAAAATGAGGAGACCAAGCCCAAGCAAGTGAACACGGACGCGCTGCAAGCTGCGATGGACGAGCGCGCTCAGCAGCGACAGGAAGCTGAGATCAATCACGCAGAAGAAGACCAAGAGGAAAAGAGAGAGGTGGTGACGCTCTCGAGCTGCGTGGATCTTAGCGACGTGCAGGACTACGAGCTGTACTACGTGGGCACAGCAGGTGTGAAGATTACGGAGCTGGACGGTCTTGAAAACCTTCCAAACCTTATGAAGCTTCACGTACGCTCCAATCTGCTTAAGTCGATGGTAAGCGTGGCGCCGTTGGTGCAGCTGGAGCATCTGGAACTGTACGACAACCAGATCCAGACACTCGAGGGCGTGCAGAACCTCGTGAATCTCAAGGTGCTGGACTTGTCGTTCAACGAGATCCGCGTGATACCCGACTTGAGTCACTTAACGAAGCTTGAGGAGCTCTACGTGGCCAATAACAAGCTCAAGAAGATCTCGGGTATTGAAAACCTAACGACGTTGAAGAAATTGGATCTGGGAGCGAATAGATTGCGGACGATTGAGGGTCTGGATGGCTTGACGGAGCTGAAGGAATTGTGGCTCGGCAAGAACAAGATCACTGCTATTCAAGGACTGGAGAAACTGACCAAGCTGAAGATCATCAGTGTGCAGAGCAACCGTGTTGTGAAGATTACGGGATTTGCTAACAATGTGGAGTTAGAAGAGCTGTATCTCAGTCACAATGGCATTGAGAAGATCGAGAATATCGAGCATTTAGTAAGATTCTGTGTAGAATTATTTAGGTTTAGATTGTGCTGCTAACTTGTGGTACTATTCTCTAACAGACAAACCTGACTACGATGGACCTGGCTGGAAACCGCATCACGAACATCCCGGCAATTCTGGCACCACTAACGCAGCTGGAAGATTTGTGGCTGAACGACAACCAGATTGCACAATATGCCGACGTGGAGCACTTGGTGCCGCTGGCGGGACTACGTACGCTCTACCTGGAGCGTAACCCACTCGCTCAAGACTTTGAGTACCGAAAGAAACTAGAAGAGCTGCTTCCGGAGCTCGATCAGATTGACGCTACGCCTACGACGAAAGGGAGGCAAGGACGCAGATAAAAACAGCGTTAGGTCACGGTTCCTGTCAAGTTTAAACGCTGATAAAAGGGAGTTTCACGCCAGCGTAGTTGTATTCGAGTCGGGTTGCTTGCTGAGTTTTGTCTTCGCCAACTGCAAATACTTTTCCCACGGTTTTAATGCCTCCTTATCGGTCATTTCTCCCTTGTCTGGCTGCGCACCATGACTAAACGGCTTACCGTTCGTGACGTAGATCTTTGCTGGTGGGGGGTGGATGCTACAGCTGATGACAATGCAGACCAAGCACATGTCATTGATCACGACCATCCATGAGCCGCAATGAGCACATCTCTGTCCTCTGAATTTGCCCCTGTAGACTGGGATAGCCATTACACCTGCTACTACAAGAACGGCAAACACAGTCGGGGCTACCCAAGCTGTGGGACGTTCTTGTGTGATAGGGATCGATCGAAGGTGGAGCACCTCACTGAAAATATATGGTGGATTTTCACTCTCCGTAATACTCACCGAGCACTCCACTACGCTACGCCAGAACTCAGCTCCGAAATTCAGGGATCGTTCAATCACAACCAATTCCAATTTGTATCCACTCAAATATGTCGACAAATTTCGTGTAGGCATAGGACACTCAATGATAGTATCATCATTGAGCGTGTTCCGTCGAGCGAAGCGATATGTCCGTCGGCCTTTACTCACACTAAGTCGTTGAACGTCATTAAGCGGACACGACAAATTCCATGTCTCGTCAGCTCCTGTAATTGGCACGGGATTTGTACAACACTGCAAGCAATACTGCTGGTTCATCAAATTCGGATCTGTAAACTGAGTCTCGAAAGTATAGGCCTTATGGAACCCTGCACTCGCGTTCAAGTCCTTACACCCGTTCAGTGCGAACCCTGCGTAACATTGCTGAAGAAGTGTCGTGACCGTCGTAGGAGTGTCCAGCGCCTGAATTGCACCATAAATCCCATACGTTGCCTAACAAAAAAAATGTTAATAATTATTTTTTCTACTAGTAATTTCATAAAGTAGAGATATCTTCACCTTGTTCGAAGAAGCAGCTAATGATCCAACGCAACCTGCAAGACCAACGAGGCAGGTCCAAACGTCTCGCATCACTTGTACTCAAAACTAAAAATATGCAACACAAAAGGTGAAAAACTGTCGCTCTAAACGTGAAAATGCACATGTATCGCGCATATTTTCTATGTATTGGTTCGGGTCAAGCGATTTACTAAGGCGAAGGACAGGAAAAAAACGTTCGCAAAACGTGCGACTCGGGCTGCCAATTCATATTTTCACATCCACCAAAGCTTCTCCCATCAAAATAACAAGACGAAATCCCCTCATTCATCTTCCGCCATCGCTCACTCTCGCTACATCCCCCGCTAATACCCTTTTTGTCTTCTCGGGTTATTGACGAGCTTGCGGCTAGCACCATGGCGCCTTTTGTGATGACTTCTTCACGTCTGAGCCGAGTAATCTAAGCAAGCACTTGACAGCATCACGGACACCGACACACCAGCACTAGCACGCACGCTGCGCTAGGTTTCTCTACTACGACTGCCCAGGTGTCGGTGCTGTCGCCGTCATAGTTGTCGTGTCCGATCCTGTTGACGGTGGCGCCGCTGACTGTAAATAGCTTTCCGGGATCAACTCGTCCACAGGCACCGATTGTGGACGTTCAGTATTTACGTCCCCTTGCATAGTCCCACTAGTCGGTACGGACACAGACGCCGCCCCAGAAGACGGAGGTGAAGGCTCCTCATCCGATCCATCGACAGGGAGACCCACATCACTGTCAAATTCCACGAGCATGGTAGAGGGGTTCTGCATATTAGCGGTTGATAGCGTCTCTCCTTGGGCAAGTGATCGTAGGTTTTCATCCAATGCAGCCGACGAGCCGTTGGCGTCGCTATACACGGCGCTTTCTCCATTCTGCTGTCGAGCGATAGCTGCTCGCTGCTTGTCAAACTCCTCCATTTTCTTCCGGAATCGCTCCACTTCTCGCTGGTGCTTCTCCTCCTCACTTCGGATCGCCGCCTCCAGTGAGGATTCCTGCTCGTTAAACGAAGTCCGCGCGATTTTTAAACGATCTTCCAGCTGATGTATCTGCTGGACGTACGTTGGATCGGCGATCGATCCCATCGAGACACCACGGGCACGCATCTCCAGGATATTCAGCAAGGCCTCCTTGGTCAGCGTAGACTCGCTTGCAGTGTGCGGGAGACCAGGACGCGGCGGAGATCGAACCACGTCGTTGCTAGGGAACGATGCGAGCGCACTCGTGCTATTACTGCTATTCAGCGGGATGCTCCCGTCCAGCACCATCAACGTGGACGATGGATCGTTCAGATTCGCAGTATTCGGTGCCTCTTGCGATCCCAGTATCACCAGTTCTTGAGGTACAGCAGCCGGCGCAGAAGCAGCAGTTCCACTGGTTCCTAACACGCTTTGAAGCACCGAAGCAGGGACACTGGAGGTGGACACACTGGACGCACTCTGTGTGCGTTCTAAACCAGCTGCACCCATCATATACGCTTGCTGCTGATACGCTCCAGAAGGCACGTGTACGAACGACATCTTGGATACATTAGGAAACGGCTTGGACGAGAACGAATGAGGCTCCGGGGCTTCTTCCCAAACGTCTTCCTGCACATCCGAGAGGTTGTTGATCTTACCTTCCGTCACCAGGAAGCGGATCGAGTCGGCGATATCTTCTAGATCGGGCTCCAGGATTCCAACGTCCACGGCCAATTCGCACGCAACTTCATGCGGACTATCAGCGAACAAGTTGAACGGGAATTTGATCTCCTTCGACTTGCCGTCAATCATGATGCGTAGATTCAGTAGAATACTGTGCTCGTTGTCAGGGTCTTTGGCGGCCTTAATCTCATGCCGCTTTACGCGCTTCCGGGCAGTTGCGTTTGCGTTACTTGAGGTTAATGGCGCAGTTGGAGGCAGCGGGATCGGGGCAGCGGCTTCGGCAGCAGCAGCCATTGCCGCAGCTACAGCAGGATCGGATGGCGCGTGGATACTCGCTCGGCGAACAAGATTAGTCTGAGGCTCCACAACAGGCTCGGGGAGCTGCATCGACGGCACTTGGGCTTGAGGGGCTTGAGACGGTGTCAATAGCCCAGGAGCTGAGTTCGGGGGCTCAACTTTAGTCACATCGACGACCAATGCTGACGGTTCTCCAGTGAACGACTGCGAGTGCTCGGGCGTTTCTTTCCCATTGGCCACTGGCGACTCTGCCGGACTTTCTGCGTATTCCGGTGTCGTGTCATTCTCCAGATCCAATCGGTGCCCTCTACCGCCCATGATGTTTATCCTCGTGTTCTGGATTGCACTCTCTGTACCGGGTAGCGTAGCGAGGAATCGGTCCACATGTGCATCAGCACTCTTCTTCCCCGACGACAGAGGCTCATCAGCAGTGACCATCTCGCTGATAACAGGCTGAGAGGGCGAGTGAGTCAACGTGGGGGTCGGTTCAGGCGGCGGAGTCGACGTTTGAGTCGGAGCTGACGCTGGAGCTTGCGGAGCTGCTTCCGTTGGATCGGTCACTGGAGAAGGTGGTTGAGTGATACTGTCACGTGCAGGCGCTCCAGCTGGCGGTACCTGGATTAGTCGATGTGTTCCGGCCGTCTTCTCTTCAGCTGGAGCAGCCACAATCACACTACCACCACTACCTGGTGCTGACGCGCTACCGCTCGCTGAGGACGCAGCAGACATTTCTTCTGGCTCTAACGAGAGCGAAGGGAACTGTTTACGTCGCTCGCTAACGGTAACAGCAGCACCGTCCTTGGATCCGCTCTCCATGTTAACAGTAAACTCCACTGCAAACGACTCCTCCGCCACCTTCTCCAGACGCTGCTGCTCTTCCTTGCTTTCCCGTTCCAGCTCGTCTTCATCCAAACACTCCACCATGTCGTTATCATCATCTTGAGCCTTAAGAAACGGGTGATCCAGCAGATACTGCGCCGTGACATCCACGAGACCATTTCCTCGCGACAAACACAACTCGATAAAGTCACGTGCAGCCTGACTAACCACACGCTGCAGTCCTTTGGGTCGAATCCCCGCCGTAACCTTCTTGTAGATCTGTGCTGGGTTGATACACTCCGAGTACGGCACCTCCTTGGTCACCATCTCCAGTACACACATGCCAAACGCGTACACGTCCACTTTTTCATCGTAACTCTCGTCGTACAGCTCCGGGGCCATGAACTCCGGTGTCCCCAGTACACTCTGCGCCTTGGATCTCTTGTCTACAGCTAATTGCGTTGATAACCCGAGATCTCCGATACGTAGATCGCCTGTATTGCCATTCACAAAGATGTTATCACACTTGAGATCCCGATGAATCACGGGCGGGTTCTGACTGTGCAGATAGTGTAAGCCTTCGAGGATCTGGATACACCAGCGCTTAATGATCTTCCACTTGATGAACTGCACACGTTTGATGTAAGACTTGAGTGTACCTGACGTCATGATCTCCGTGATGAACACGACCTGGTTCTTCTCCTTGGAGAACCACGAGCCGTAGAAGTTGATGATGTTCTTGTGCTCGAGCTTCTGCAGCAGCTGCACCTCCTGGATGATGCGTGTCTTCTCTGTGCTGGGTAACAAACCGATATCGATAGCATTCCACGCCACGTCGATGCCCTGGTCCGTGTCATAAGCCTTGTAGACCGACTTATAGGCGCCTGTGCCCAATCGGATGTCAAAGCGGATGTAGCGGCCGCGGGGCGAGTGCTCCACGGGGCGGTCTCCTTCCTCCCTCACGTATACGTCGCTCTCCTCCATTTCTGGCGCTGAATTGGGTCTTAAAACCTAGATTAAGCTGCAGAAAGAGCAGTTTCTTCTCTTTCTGAAGCTTTTACGAGGCTTTAGAGACTGCAAAAGACAGAATCTGGATCGCTAGAGCTTTGAGGTCCTTCCTGTAGTGCTGTGAGTAGCCGAAGAGGCCGAAAAACGCAACTCTGCGGCCTGAACTGCGGACGGACAGACTTGAATGCACAGTAGCGGCGCTTGTACCGCACGGATGGAGATCACACCAGCCTCAAAAGAAGCCCCTGCTCAAGACGAACACGGGAAGCTTCCTGGCACTGCTGTGGAGGACCGCGGGGGACGCTGAGACGCTCGAGACGACTCGTGCCTATGCCGCTTGGGTCTTCGCTCTTCGCTGTGTCCGCGCACGCTGTTGGTCTTCGATCGGGCCCTGATTAAACTTGCGATTTGTAAGTGCCATACAGAATATAGGTGTTTTTAAGGTTTTAAGGTTTTTGAAAGTGTAGCTATCTTGCATTATTTGAAGCAATCTTTTCGAGATAATCATACGGAACACAACTTTTCCATGGCTGGCCCTGAACATTTTAAAGCGTTCTGCACTATTAGAGATGTATTACAAGTAGTTCCTAGTGAGCAAGACCGACGAGCCACGCTCCCTGAAAGTTAGGGAGCACATTGCCCCACGCCTTCAGTGCAACTTCATCTCTTATAAAACAACAAGTTTCTGCAATTTTTTATCCATAGAAACATTGCTCGTTGAGAATTCGACAATTCTTTATGCTTACCGTATTTCTAGTTGCAACGTAAACTGTGTGTGCTGATACCGGCACTATCTACACTGTACGTCGCCAAGCATTAACCGATAGCGTGACAGCTTTCGTTGTGCTTACACTTGCCAAGGAAGCGTCGTAATATCATTAGCTGGCTACTGTAGTCTGAAATTGCAGGGTTGCGACAGAAAAAGTCTCTCAAATGCTAGCTTTTATCTGTTTGTGAGTTCTCCAACAAACTTTTTGCAGGTGAACGGTAAAAATAACAGGTGGTTATCTTGAAACAGATGAGATGTACAAATACATGCCACCCGACATATCATATTATTTCCCTCAGTACACATGCAGCAATTCTACACTCAGAATAAGCACTACGACTAACCACAACAAAAATAGTTTCAAGCTCCAAAGCTGTGGTGATCACTTCACTTCGTCAGCGATACGATGTCGTACAGGGTATCAAGCGCTCCTTTAAGCGTTTGGGAAGCAACTGGCGAGGTTAGTACTAAGCGTCCGCGAAAGCGTTTGTGTACTTCAAGATCGGCACCTTGGCATCGACTCGAAGAAAAGTGGAATGAAATACAAGTTGGTCGTCAAGGTTCATACTCCGTTGAACGTCTTGAAAGCTTGCAACACTATTGCAAAACCACGTCAAGCACCCGTGTTTTCCTGGTTTGTGTTCTCACCCCACTTCCTGCACTGAGTTGTTTATTGCTGTTGGAATTCCTGCCACTACGGCCGCCATCCGAAGGGTGGAGTGCAAATTGGATGTTCTGGATTCGCATGAGCGTAATGGTATTTACTTTGGTATTCGTGGGAGTCTCAGAGTTAATCTTGCTGATTCCCGGGATCAGCCTCACCCTTGTGAAGAGACTAATCGTGTCGTTCGGATGCACAGCTAGCTATGTCGGCACGTGTGTGTTTGTAGCGAAAAACATCATAGGGTTTCCGATTCCCTTCATTTGGCAGTTCGGAGGTCTATTACTTGGGATATATCTACCAATAATGATTGTACTCGTTCTCGGATGGGCCCCTTTTAGGCGTGACTCACCCTTTCGCCTTCATTTCCAGAGATATATCCGCTTGGCATTTGGTTTCATTGCGCTTGCCGGAGTCTATCCGCTTTACAAAGTGGTATACAATCTTACCCCCCTGCACTTTCGCGCAGGTGCTCTGATTGCATTACCACTGTGGAAATTCGCTGCAAAGCATTTTATCATGTGGTCTTCACGAGAACTGGAGGATTTTGTGCCAGTGATCGTATCTCTGTCAGTGGATCTATTTAGCTCACTCTTCGTGTCCGCCTGCATCTCTACATCCGGATCGCTGTCTCTTTCATTATTATTTATCGCTACAGATGTGGGGCAGACGCTGTTGGAATTCCGCGAAGTACGAGCAAACTCGACAACCGCAGTGGGGATTCTTCGGGCCCAAGAGACTTCAGCTCACAGCAGCAACTCAGAAAATAAGCTGATGCCTAACCTTGTCGTCAGGATCACTGCAGTTACGAGAAATCCGACTGCGTTTGATGTGATTTCACTCAAAAGAACACGATTGTGGGCGTGCTTGCCCCATCGTATGACTGCCGATCAAGCAAAACAAATGAACGTACTTGACAACTCAGGTTTGTATGGTCCGAGAGGTCTGCTTTCCTCAAGAGAAGATAGTCGGTCTCGTCCTAAAACACAACACCGCTCGCTGTCGTTTGGGCTTTTAAAGAGGAATTCCGTCACACCAGGCTTCGCAAGCACCCGGACCAAACTTATTAAGCGAGGAGAAAAGTCGAGACAGTTGGTAGTTCAGGGACTCCAACTCCTTTTCCACTGCGAATATTTGGCTCTGGTAGAGTACGTCGAGTGCGTCGTTCCACTGGTATTCGCTACTTACAAATTGGTGCTTTATCAGCTTCCGAACGCCGTCTATTACCCCGCTTCAATCAATTGGGATGTGGTGGCTATCACAAATATTCTGGTATACGCTGCGTTGGAAATTGGGTCGCTACTGTTTCTACATCACTTTTTTCAAAGAAAATTTGATTTCTTGCCGCTGTATCAACTCGCTTTTGCGCTCGAAACGCAGATGTATATTGTCCAGGTGCATCTCTTCCTCGAGATTGTCATACTCCTCCAGTACGAGTTGGCGCACCTTGGTAAGTGACCTGTTTTTCCTTTGCAGCAGGAAGGACCTAAAGATTACTTTTTGTGTCGAAACTCGTTAGGCGCTGACTTTAGTTTCCGGTTTGAATGGCTCCGTAGTTCGGACCAGACAACCGCTTAATGACCGCACTTGCTTGATTTTTTATTGATGCAATACCGGTTTGTATTCCTCCTCGAGCAGCTTCCCCGACACGGTCTTGCCTTGAAGCATCATCAATAGCTGCTGGCCGAATGCCGAACCCCGTTGTTTTTCTCGTCTGCACAATGATATTCGGCAAATAAAGTCACAGAATTGTTAGCTTACGGCGATACTCCATCCATATTCAGTACAACTGGATGTACCTGATGTCAGCCTCCAACATCTCGAGCTCGTTAGTCTTCTTCATAGATGAATTGACTACAGCCATCGGCTCAGGGAGAGCAAGTGGTTTAACTTCGTGCGAACGCACGTTCTCCGGAACATGAGCGAGCGGGGGATCCAGTAGATTGTGTACGTCCACGTTGCCATACCACGTTCGCCAGTTCGACTGCGTTGTGAGCGATTCCAAGAAAGCGTTCTTCTTTGAAGTCGAAGCTCTACTCCTAGGTGAAACATTGCCGACCCGAGGGGCCACTTGTCCAGTCAAAACGTCATCTTCATCGTCACTGTTGGCATCATCCGAGAAATGAACTTGCTTGACGAAGTTCGCGCAACCATTGGAGAGAAACCAGGAACTTAACGGCGTAGTGGACAGCGTTCGTGGTGCTTGGGGTACGCCATGAGCTGGTGGCACCATGCCAAACGAGGCACCCCATGCATTCTGTGGACGCGATGGCAACGTTACCGTCGAGTGTACAGAACGATGGAGGTTGCTTTCCAGCTTTCTCGTTCCTAGTCCGCCAGTCATCATCTTCTCCACGTACGTATGGCTATCCATGACGATACCCACCTTTTTAGTCTCAGCAGGACATTCAGGAGATATCTTCGTCGTAGAAGCGCCGATGTCTGTCTTTGAAGTCGTGGACGTGGAAACATTGACTCTTGGTTTGGCCTGCGTGGCTACAGGCGGAGTGGCTTTCGATGTGGTTACTTGAATCGCTGGCTCCCTCTTGTCTAGGGTCTGTGTCGTTGCTTGAGATGAGGGTACGTTCACTAAAGGTGATGGAATTGATGGAATAACTAGATCTGGTTTCGCCGACATGGTTTCCTTGTTGCTGAGTGCTGGCTCTGCTGGTTTGGCAGTATATTCTGCAGTACTGGACAGCACGTCTTGTGCAGCCTTCTGCTCAGCACCGATCAATCCAGCATCCTTTGACTGCACTGTTTTAGACTGAACGCCATCAGCTCTAGTCGCACCTGCAGTGCGTTTTGCGGGGGGCTGCAAAGCGTCAGTGACGGAGTTTGTAGATGTCAGGTCAGTAGATCGCCGTCGCTTAAGGCCACCACTGGATGGAAGCGGCTGAACCGTGGTCTTTGGCATAGCCAACGGAGACGGCGCAGGCTTCATCGTTGTCACTGGCGGTGGAGACGTACTTGTAGCCGAAAGAGAGACCGATTTCGAAAATGCACTGGCAGTCCCAGCTGCAGTGATCGGGGAAGTATGTGATTCTTTTGACGTTGTAGCCGCAGAAATGCCGTCAACGTTTGATTCCGGCGGTGGCTTGGCATCGAAAGCACCCGCAGATACGATTGTAGCAGTAGCTGGCGTTAAGTTTGTCTCTACAGCTACAGTTTTGAGTGGACTAAAAGTCACCGCGTCCTCTTTCTTCGGCAATATCGTCCCCATATCTTTCGTTTGCATCTGCAACTGCTGGACGGGTGGCTTTGTAGCTGAGCTGTCCGTCTATAACAATCAAAGAACACGTCAATAATCACAGCAATACCCTTTGCAACTCCTATCAAACCAGCGAGTACCTGATTAACTTGACACTTTTGCGTTACATTTCCCGGTTTCGTGGCTTTAGATGACGCTGCCACGTCCGACGTCTTGGTGGCACCGACCACGACCTCGAATTGCTTGATATCTGGCTTCACTTCAAGTTTCTTCACACTTTCTCGTACAGATCCTTCCGTTGAGCCTGGGGATGCAGTGGCAGCAGCCTCTGTCTTCACTTTCTTGACCATCTTACACGGACTCGCTGCCTTAGCAGCCATCGAAACTCTCTCATCCATGTGCACAGATTGGATCTGTGGTCTTGATTTGGATAACGCAGACTTTGACTCTGTACCTGCAGTAGGCGACGCTCCAGTATGACCCAATTCTACGCTCGTCTTCTTCTTCTTCGTAGCCGGCGACTTTGTGCTGTCCATTATCGTTCCTTCTGCTGCTACGGTTGCATTAGTCGCCGTATCTCCGCTCTGTGTTACAGCGCCCAACTTTCTCTTCTTTTTCTTCTTACTGCCGGTCAATGACACCACGTGCGGCTTCGTCGCGGCAACAGGAGGCGTCAACACCGCCACTTTCGCCTTCGGTGACGCAGATGCAGCCGTTGGGGACCTTTTGACCGGTTGTGCAGCCTTTAAGGCCTCAGCGGCTGCCTGTTTCTTCAGTCGTTTACGCTTTGACTTGGTCATGGGTTGCTCGTGAGCCCCAGTCGATGGTTCTGGTGCAGCAGAGACGACAGGCTGGCTGGTAGCCACTTTCTTCGTCCCTATCGTCACCTTTTTGTGGCTGGCAACGACCTGAGTTGATGCTGCAGATACTGCTGCCGCTGCCGCTTTCTTCTTGGCCGCTTTGCTCTTCTTGCCTTTGCCACGCCCGCCTCCACGCCCGCCCTCCATGGCTGCTCTGTCCGGACTTCCTGTCGAATCTAAGAGCAATGTTGCTTTGGCCAAAATGGCAAAAAAAATAATTCACTTAGGTACGATGAAAATCACTTCAACCTGGCCATAGTGCCAAGGGCCCGACATTGATCGATTCGCGTTTGTTCACGATTTTCAGGTCGTATGCCAGTCTGCGAGCTTGACAATTTCCCACTGCTCATTTGATAGTGGGCAAAACCTGGAAATGGCTATCGACAACGCAGCACGGATACTACAGTGCTTAGACATTTTCAACTTGAAAATTTCAAGTTACAGAAGTAAAGGCATTTCCTTGTTCAAAACGAGTGAAAACGTTTTTGGTGTCCGAGGTCGCTGTTAATACTCGCTACTGAATAGCGACATCACAATTCGTTAATAGCGACCGACGCCATCTCATTCGTTTTGCAGGAAATCTCGCTCTGCTCTGCTTTTGTCAAAGTGATTAATGGGATTACGCGGCAACGAGCGATTCCTACGACGCTGTCTGAAACACATTCCCGTAGCTACAGCGCCGAAACAATACTACTACTAAGTATAAAATGACAGCGATCCGAGGAACTTGTTATGTGGATAAGTTTACAGATATTATTTTAATACATGTAATAAGAGTTAAGCCTCGGAATCTGACACCAACCCTTCGCTGCAGGATCGGACCAAAGAGATCGGTTTTAATCTGCAGAGGTGTCACGGATTATGAGCAGTGGTGCACCACGGGGTCAACGCCACATCACAATTGAGACGTAAGTCATTCACAAGCAATCATGGCAATGATATTAATACTCCTGATTGAGAATTTCCACCTGGTGATTGATGTTTTCTCTACAACACTCAAAACGCAAGTGATGAATGCCACAATGGCCTGAGAGTCTCATCAATCTCGAGCTCTATGCGGTCGAACATAGCAATCGGCGTGGTGTCGTGTGGGCAATTAATTACATGTGACATGCGACCCAAACCTGTAAAACCGTTCAACTTACTATAATCGTTTTAAACGGGGAATAAAATGTAGCGTCAAATGTCAAGCCATCAACATTTCTGTAGCTGTTCGAATTAGTTCAAATTTCACAGGCCCCTCGGTCCACAAAAATCAAGGGTTGTTGTTCGTAGGTTCTTTTTCCATCGTACGTGGTAAACGATCTGCACTTGGCAATTTAGCTCCCCGCCAGCACGCGCCTCCCTCCGCCCATTGTCCCGCGATGATGAACGGCAATGCTCTCGAGCCCACCAATTCCCTGGTAGGGCCGATGCTCACCGATCTGTACCAGATCACCATGTACGTCTTGCCGCTCTACCTCATATCCTATCTTTTCCAATCTAACGCAACTCTACCAGGGTCTACGCGTACTGGAAGGTGGGGCGCCACAACGACCACGCCGTCTTCGACCTGTTCTTCCGCAAGAACCCATTCCACGGCGAGTACACAGTGTTTGCAGGGCTAGAGGAAGCGCTTGCTATGGTCAACAAGTTCAAATTTACGGCCAGTGACATCGCGTATCTACGTGAGGTGCTTCCCCACGCCGAGGAAGGCTTCTTCACATGGCTCTCGACGCTTGATTGCTCCAGTGTTAAGGTGTATGCAATCAAGGAGGGCTCTATCGTCTTCCCACGTATCCCACTCGTGCGTATCGAGGGCAGTTTAGGCGTCGGTCAGCTGCTTGAGACCCCACTACTGAACCTGCTCAACTTCGCCAGTCTCATCACCACCAACGCCACGCGCTTTAAGAAGGCAGCGGGTCCTGACAAGAAGCTCCTGGAATTTGGTCTGCGTCGTGCTCAAGGACCGGATGGAGGCCTTAGTGCCTCGAGATACTCGTACATGGCTGGCTTTTCGGGTACGAGCAATGTGTTGGCTGGCAAGCTGCACAAGATCCCCATTATGGGTACACATGCGCATGCATTTGTGCAAGCACACACGACACTGGATGACGTGAAGGTGACGATGCTGGACGACAAGAATTTCCTCGATGTGGTGCTCAAATACCGCAAGGAACTTGGCCACACACAGACCAACGATGTAAGACTTGGGGAGAGGATATTAACAGGTTATTACTACGGATCTGACGGTTTATTTGTGTTGTAGGGAGAGCTCGCAGCTTTCATCTCGTACGCCATCGCGTTCCCCGACGCTTTCTTGGCTCTAGTCGACACTTACGACACGCTTTCGGTGCGTTCCACCTTCAATATGGCTACATTTGCAAATGGCTTCATTTTACTGACCTACGTTATTTGCAGTCGGGTGTCCCGAATTTCGTCTGTGTCGCTCTGGCCTTGCACGAGTTGGGTCACAAGCCCGTTGGTATTCGTCTCGACAGTGGCGATCTGTCGTATCTCTCCAAGCGCTGTCGTGCAGCCTTCTTGGCCGCCGGTGAATCGTACGGCATCGACTACTTCAAGGATCTGAACATCACGGCCAGTAACGATATCAATGAGCCAGTGCTAAACTCTCTGAACGAGCAACGTCACGAGATCAACTCGTACGGCATCGGTACCCATCTGGTGACTTGCCAGGCTCAACCTGCTCTCGGTATGGTGTACAAGCTCGTGGAGATCAACGGTGAGCCACGTATCAAGCTCTCCCAAGACGTGAGCAAGGTGACGATCCCGGGTCGTAAAGAGGCTTTCCGTCTCATCGGCGCAAATGGCAAACCGCTGCTGGATCTGATGACTGGATGCAACGAGAAGGCCCCCGAGGCGGGCAAGAAGATGCTGTGCCGGAATCCGTTCGATGAGCTGCGTCGCGCGTACGTCACGCCGTCGCAGGTTATTCCGTTGCATGGATTGTGCTGGGATGGCCCCAATGGAGGCCTCGTGGGTGAGCTGCCTACTCTGGAGGAGCGACGTCAGTACGTGACGGAGCAGTTTGAACTCATCCGTGAGGACGTGGTTAGATCGCTCAACCCGACGCCGTACAAGGTGTCGGTGTCTAACGAGCTGTACGAGTTCATCCACGACCTGTGGATGAAGGAGTACCCCGTGCAGGAGCTGGACTAAGTACTTGCTTATACATGTAGCCATGACAACAGTGTGTAAGAGTTGTAGGAAGTGGCTACATCAAGTCATTATTTTGTTTTTTTGTTTTATTTTTTATACTTCAAAGTATTTGTTAATTGTTCTTCTTGGCCTTGAGTTGCTGTCGGTATTCGGCTCTTTTGACGATCACCACCATATCCACCATGTTCTTCATGCTCAACAGCTACAGCAATTAATGTTAGACAAACATGTAGTCATTTTTTTCAATTTGCCATCATGGGTACCGACCAATTGGAAGAAGCCTGCAGCCAAGAGCGGCCCCGCGTAGAAGATACCCATGAAGACACCCTGCTCGTCGAAGTACCGCTGCGTGGCGAATAGGCGCCAGTTCTCTCTCGCCCACTTATTGAGAGCCTCGGAGCTCACCACCATCACGATAATGAGCACGAAGAGCGCGAATTGAGTGTACAGCCGCTTGCGCGTGAGCCAGAGTGTAGCCAAGAGCACTACGTGGAAGACGAGCAGCCCCACGATGAGCGGCTCCGTCCAGTCCACAGCCTCGTACCATTTAATCATGAGGTGACTGTACTTGGAGCGCAGGTCGCGCTCCATCTGCGCCGCCATGCGCTCCATTTGCGCGAAAATTAATTTTAATTCACTTCATCTGGCATTTTGTAGCCATCTCTTCATTATTTTGTACTCTATTTTTATCAGCTTTTTTCATTTTTTTAAATTACTTTAGCTTTTTTATAATAAAGTAATTTAACAAAGAATGACTTTAACAATTAAAAAAGTTAAAATCTGATTTCTAGAAAAAAAGTTTAGCTGTACAGCCTGTACACAAATACAAAGCTGATAAGAAAAATGGCTACACTACAACCTGCTGCGATTCCTGCAGCCATTGGAAGCAGAATGTGAAGTCAACACCTGCACAAACAATTAGCAAGCTGCTTCGAAATGGAGCGATCATCACAAACGAGACTTACCCAGGTGCTCGAGCTGAAATTGTAGCAGTACTAAGATCGTGAGGAGTAATTTTGTTTGCACCGTGATGATCTGCGTTTCGAGTACAAACGCGAGTTGGTACAGAGGCGAAAACGAGAATTTGCGTTGCAGGACAACATTCAGCAGAACGAGCGACCCGATTTCCAAAATTGCGGAAACCAAGACATTCACGACAGCAGACGTGCCCCAATTGCCGGCGCCCCCGGGAAAATATACGATGTTTGGTAGCTGCTCGGTCACCGACTTGTAGATGACGTATATAGGAGGAACGATACACTCGACGTACTCGACCAGTGCGAGGTATTCGCAGTGGAACAGAAGATGCAAACCTTGGATGATCAGCTGCTTGGACTTCTGTACACGATCACGCTTGCTTTCATTGCTATCTGAGACTGGTTGCGAGACGATAGTGCTTAGCTTAGTAGGTGCAATCGACGCACTTGACACTCGTATCTTGTGTTGATTTACCGATTTGGTTGATCTGGTATGGGTAAATGGGTAGACGCCAGAGTTCTCCAGATCGCTTTGCGTTTTCGCTTGGTCTTGCGTAATGGGATGGGGCAAGCATGCTCTTAGCCGTGTACTTGACAGTGTTCGGATCTTAAAGGCGCTAGGATCCCGCGACACAGCTAGCATTGTCGTTAACAAATTCTCGTTCACGCTTGCTTCACCTTGCCTCTTGATATTTAGGTATTCCTTCGACTTCTGGCGCTCTTGATGAAGATTCACCACAATATTTGCATTAGCTTGCACCTCTCGGAACTCGAGCATGCATTGTCCGAGGTCTACAATGATAAATGCCGCAGTGAGATACAGGGAATTCGACGTGGATATGCACACAGTGACGAAGAGTGAACTCAGAAAATCCGCCGACAAAGCCACCGTTTCGGGAATAAAATCTTCCATTTCCCGAGACGCACGGAACGTGAGATACTTTGCAGCAAACTTCCACACAGGTAAAATGACAATCGCACATCCTTGGTATTTCTCTGGTAATTGGTCGTACAGAACTTTATAGAGGGGGAAACCTGCAACCAGCATGAACTACACGATGGTAAATCGATAGAATCGCTATAAATGCGGGCGGTGCGGGGAGCCACTTTTAAAAGGTTCTGAACCTAAGACGAGTCTGGCCATCAACGAAAAAATAATCGTCATGCTGGTTCCACCCAATTGAAACCCAAAAGGTCTAGTCCTGATCTCACTGGAGCCACCCGGGCATTGAAGCAAGTGACTGTCATCGAGCTAATTGCACAACTATTGCAGCCCCCGCTACATATTTTATTACTCCAAATCAACCAACTTTTTTTAAAGTATTAAAATAGTAAAAAAAAAAATGTCGCCCCGTGGAGAGCTACTGTTCCGAGTATTGCAGCCATTGGAAACGAAATGTGAAGTCGGCACCTGTACAAACAGTTAGCAGATGAAGTGATCATCACAAACGAGACTTACCAAAGTGTTCGAGTTGAAATCGTAGCAGGACTAAAACCGTAAGGAGCAGTTTTGTTTGCACCGTGACGCTTTGCGTCTCAAGCACAAACGCGAGCTGGTACAGAGGCGAAAACGAAAACTTTCGCTGTAGCACAACATTCAGTAGAATGAGCGACCCGACCTCCAAAATTGCGGAAACCAAGACATTCACCATAGCTTGTATTCCCCAATTGCCGGCACCTCCGTGTTTGGTAGCTGCTCGATCGCCGACTTGTAGACGACGTATTTAAGTGGGACGATACACTCGACGTAATCGACCAGTGCGAGATATTCGCAATGGAACAAAAGCTGCAGACCTTGGACGATCAGCTGCTTGGACTTTTCCACCCGTTCCCGCTCGATTTCACTGCTATCACTAACTGTTTTTAAGACGATAGTGCGAGGCTTCGGTTGCGATCGACGCACTTGACAATCATATCTTTTGTTGGCTTGCCAATATGGTTGATCTGGTATGTCCGGTAAGTGAATAGACACCTGAGTTTTCAAGATCTCGTAGCGTTTTTGCTTGCGCTTGCGTGATGGGATGGGGCAAACATGCTCTTAAGCGCATCTCGACATCGATCGGATACTAAAGGCGCTGGGGTTCCGCGTCACAGCTACGATCGTCGCCAATAAACTGTCGCTCGGGACACTAACTCTTCGTTCTGTCTTTGTGCTAAGGAAATCCCTCGACTGCCGTCGCTCTCGATAAAGTTTTGCCACAACATTTGCGTTGGCTTGTACCTCCCAAAATTCCACCATAGATTGTCCGAGGTCGACGCTGATAAATGCCGCTGTGAGATATAGAGAAGTCGAAGTAGAAATGCATACCGTAACAAAGAGCGAGCTAACAAAGTCACCGAAAAAGCCACAGTTTCGGGTATAAAATCTTCTAATCCCCGCGAAGCACGGATAATGAGATGCTTTGCAGCAAACTTCCACACAGGCAAGATAAATATTGCACATCCTTGATACCTCTCTGGCAATTGGTCGTAGAGAACTTTGTAGACCGGAAAACCTGCAACCAACATGACGTACACGATGAGTAACCGATAGAATCGTCGTAGATGTGGTTTGTGAGGCGAGTCACTAGCAAACAGCTTTGAGCCTAACATAAATCGAATCACTAGCGGGATGAAAATCGACATTCTACTTCCTCCGATTTGAACAACGAATGGAACAGGGAAACCGATCGTACAGTACGTGAAAAAAGAAGGCCAACGCCCATAAAGGCGACACTGGCGCCGATGGATGCGGTAAATACTTTCGTAAACGTGACATGCAGACCCGGTACAAACAGGTTCAGCTGAGCAATAGCAGCGAAATTTAGCGTGATCCCCACCATACTCAAGCGGACCCAGAATAACCAGTTGGCTTGCCACCCTTCCGACGGAGAACACAACGGAATACATTCCAATAACACGGTTAAACATAATGCTGGCAACGGTGTGAGAATACAAACGAGAATGACACGTCTTGATGTTGTCTTGCAGTACTGATCAAGACTTTCGACTCGCTCGATCGAGTACGAGCCTTGACGGCTCACTTGAATCCGATTTCACCGTTCTTCAAGATCTAGTCCTGATCTCACAGGAGCCACCCGGGCATTGAAGCAAGTGATTGTCATCGTGCTAATTACACAACTGTTGTAACCCCACTAAGCTTACCTTGTTCTTACTTCAAGTAAACCAACAAGAATTCCTAGGTAAAGTTTACTTTAAAAAAATCTGTTCAGTATTTTTAGAACATGGCTACACTACTAAGGCCTGTACGGCGGCGTTGACCTTCGACCTGTCCGCGGCCGGCAGGAACGCCGACGAGACTGTTACGACGAGTCTTGCAATTGGAAGTGGAACGTGAAGTCAACACCTGCATAACCAATTACAATTAATTAGCTGCTTCGAAATGGAGTGATCACCACAGACGAGACTTACCCAAGTGCTCTAGCTCAAATTGTAGCAGTATTAAGATCGTGAAGAACCAGTTGAGTTTCAAACACAAACGCGAGCTGGTACATTGGCGAAAACGAAAACTTTCGCTGTAGCACAACATTCAGTAGAATGAGCGACCCGATCTCTAATATCGCGGAAACCAAGACATTCACAATAGCTTGTATTCCCCAATTGCCGGCGCCTCCGGGATAGTAAACGATGTTTGGTAGCTGCTCGACCACCGACTTGAAGATGGCGTATATAAGTGGAACGATACACTCGATGTACTCGACCAGTGCGAGATATTCGCAGTGGAACAAAAGCTGCAGACCTAGAACGATCAGCTGCTTGGACTTTTGTGCACGGTCTCGCTCGACTTCAGCGCTATCCGAGCTAGACTTTGCTGTGGAGTCGCGTAGCCCCGGTGCTAATATTGAGCTAGACACTCGTATCTTTCGGTCTGACACCGATAGGGATGATGTCGTGGATCGATTGAACATATAGACGCCCGAGTTTTCGAGATCCGTTAGAGCTTTCGCTTGGTCTTGCGTAATGCGATGGGGTAAGCATGCCCTTAATCGCACACTTGGTATCGGTCGGATGCTAAAGGCACTAGGATTCCGCGTCACAGCAAGCATCGTCGTAAACAAGCTGTCGCTTGCTTCAGTTTGCTTCTTGATACCAAGGTAATGCCCCGACTGCTGACGTACTCGATGAAGATTTACCACAACATTTGCGTTGGCTTGCACCTCTCGGAACTCGAGCATGGATTGTCCGAGGTCTACGATGATAACTGTCGCAGTTAGATACAGGGAATTCGACGTGGAAATGCATACCGTAACGAAGAGGGAGCTAACGATATCTGCCGACAAAGCCACCGCCTCCGGGATAAAGTCTTCCAATTCTCGCGTAGCACGGACAATGCAGTGCTTTGCGGCAAACTTCCACATAGCCAAGATGAGAATCGCACATCCTTGATACCTCTCTGGCAAATGGTCGTAAAGGGCTTTGTAGACTGGAAAACCTGATCCCAGCAAGACGTACACGACGAGAAATCGATAGAATCGTTGAATGTGGGGGTTGTGAGGCGAGTCATTGGCATAAGATGATTTGCCTAAGACGAGTCGAATCACCAACGGAATGAAAATCGACATGCTACTTCCTCCGATTTGGACAACGAAAGGAACAGGAAAGCCAACAGTATTTGCGAAAATAACGCTAATCCCCACAAAGGCAACACTGGCACCGATGGTTGCGTCAATCACTCTCGCTAACGGGACGTTCAGACCCGGTACAAACAGGTTAATCTGAGCAATCGCTGTGAAGTTTAGTGGAAACACCGTCAAACTCATGCGAATCCAGAACATCCGGTTGGATTGCCACCCTTCCGACGGAGAACTCAACGGGATACATTCCAGCAACACGGCTAAGCATAATGCCGGTACCGGTGTGAGAATACAAACGAGAATGACGCGGGTTCTTGATGTTGTCTTGCAGTACTGATTAAGACTTTCGACTCGATCGAGTACAAGCCTTGACGGCCCACTTGAATCCGATTCCACCGCTCTTCGAGATCTAGTCCTGATCTCACTGGAGCCACTCGCGCATGGCAGTATTTACTTCTCATAGGTTCCTCAAACGCTCCCTAGTAGATCAAATACTAGTATGTCATAAAAATAGCTGGTGTGCATATTTAGCAGTAGAGTACAGCTAAAAATAATTTTAATCTCTTAGAAAATCAACTAAAAAGAAATTCTTTGGATTTTATATCCAGAGTATGTACAGAGGTGCGATTCTGCCTAAAAACTCTATACCCTTATTCTCAACACTAAGAAAAAAGTTGATGCTCAATATTACACACAAACTAAACTGTAGTACTTGATGAAACTGTTATATCAGAGGGACGCCAGGATTTCTTAGCCAAAAGTGCCGCTACTAACTTTCAAACTAGATGAAGAGGCTACAGATGTAAATAATAAATTCTAGGATCTATGGAAAATGAGCCAGACGGAACTCTTATAATCTATAGCCGCATGGCAATGAAAAAAAGAACGTGAATGTTGCTTATGTCGGCTAGGGACGACATCAAAACCCAATCACCCAGATGATGTTGCTTGAAGGAAAGAAGGTTAATTAAAGATCGTCATGAATGACACCAAAAATGGTGGGTTATATTAAAACGCCACTTGCAAGCTCTGTGCTGCTTTCTTTATGGTTATTTAATAAAATGCTTGCTTGTTGTAGCCTACTGCTCGTAATCGAAATTAAATGCGACCGTGGCGTGTTTCATTGTTTGTAGCAGATGCTGCGGTTGCGAAGCAGGCGCAGAAGATGCGTTGATGCGAGTATTGGGTTAATTAATAGCATACAGTTTTCGTAGGTCGAATTAGCAATTAACTATGCTACGCTTTCTACGTACTATATTCCTCTCTAACTCAGTTCACTCGTTCTTGTACTTAAAAATCCAGAGGTTCCCCGTGCAAGGCACGGCATTAGTATTTTAGAAAAGACATGCCGATTGGCGTGCTTCGCCAGTAATAGATAGTACTATTACTATTACTTCTGAAGTACTATAGTAGCCAGTACTTTTGTCAGTTCTGATTCTACTGTTACTATAGTACTTGTAACCAGTAATACAGGTTACAGCTTCGCCATTACTGTCGAGTTACTGGTGAGTTACTATCGAGATCCAGACTGGCACCTGACAATCCTCCATTTTGACAACCGCTATGGATCGCAATTTGGATGCAAGACGGCTTGCTCAACACTCGGCACGCTATTTCTCTCACTTCTCGCCCTCTTCGTCGCACAATTGCGCCATTGGTTGCTTGATGCAGGGCATGGGGTCAGCTCAAGGCCCTGGGGAAGCTGCTCTACGGCTACTTCGGGCTACGGCTGCTCTTTCAAGCTTGTCGTGCCTCCATCCTCGGAAGACACGTTGCTAAACCACTTCGCAATTTTCTTTGCAGGCCCAACCCCCAACAGCATCGACGACTACCACCTCAACTACGATGAAGTGCGCTTTCATCAACTGCGTCAACCCCGAGTTGACTCAAACGGACCCGTGCTCTGTGTGTGACATAGAGGTCCATCACCTGTGCTCTAATGACCTGCACGACCCAGGCAACATCTCCGTGTGGTAAGTAACACTGAAAGTTCTATTCTAAAGTATCTAATTTGCTATGTGCTACTACAGTTTCTGCAGTGACACGTGCGTTGCTGCGTGGAAGATCAAGAACCCACCACCTGAAGTGATATCTTCCGCGAACAACCAGCTCGACGCTTTCGACGCTGCGGGCTGGTCGCCGGGCGCGCCTCACCCACTGATCAGCCAGTCCTCGACCACCGAGAGCGAGACACTGGAGCAGTCCTGCAGTCAGTCGTCGGAGGAGACCATGCCACCTGGAAGACAAGTCTGCGTGGACTCTTATGGAATCCCGCTTGACGTCCACCACTACCGTCAGGTTGGCAAGAGGGACAACGCGTGGGACGTCGCGCACATCTTGGCGACGCCGTATGCAGTCGGAGACGACGACGACGCCGATAGGTTCACGCACATCTGCGTCTTGTGCGCGGCGATCGCAACCAGTCAGCCTAACGCTGCTGCTGACTCGTGGTAGTGTGGACTTCGACGCTGGGGCCATACGTCAAACGCCAAGGACCACATGGTCGCCATGCACAGCACGCACCCAGTTGGCAAGGAGGAGATGGCGAAGCGCGCCAAGCGGGCTCGGCGCCAAATTGACTCGGCGCTGAGCAATGTCTCTGGGTACCTTTCACAACGCATCACGGACATGCCACCCCCTGAGTCGAAGATGACCAAGCGTGAAGCTCTACAGAAATTGTGGAGCCCAACCCAGAAGTAGCTCAATGTGCACATTGCACGCTGGTTGATCAAGAACGGTAGGTTACTTTGTCTGAATTAGCTGACAAGATGCGCTAACAATATTTATCTGTGATGCTTCAGGCCTGCCGTACGACACGGTTGTGGCGGATGACTTCCGCAACGTTGTTCATCTACTCACGGGCAACGCGAGCGTTACCATTCTCTCGTCTGGAACTTACTGCAACATGATCGATGCTTCCTTCGAGTGGTTGCGCGCCATGGTGGCGAAGATGTTGACGGATGAGTTCGAGGCTGCGTTCCGCTTGCCCTACCTGGACGTGCTGCATGACTCATGTACCACTGGCAGCGGCAAGAAAAGCGTGGTGGGTACATCGGTCTCCTTCATCACGCGGATTTGGGTTTTCTGTAGTCTTGCGCTGCTGGTGACTGTGTACAATGGCTCGCATGCGTCATGCAAGGTGAAGACGCTGATCACGTCCAGGATTGAGAAGTTCTACGGTATTGCCATCGAGGGGATGGCGCAGTTTTCATGTCCGACACGTCGCCGAGCGCCAAGAAAGTCTCAAAGTTGTTTGAGGACTCCACGCCTTCCGACTGTGCAATACACGTTCTCAACCTATGCCTATTGTACGGCATGGACATGAGGGAGAATACTGAAACGGTGTACGAGGTGGACCTCGAGACCATCCTGCAGAAGAAAGAGCGCAGAGTGTGCACGGTGGGTGGCCCGTACCCCGAAGGTGCTGCACTGATAGAGGCCTAAGCAACTTCTTCAATACGCCTCAGAGAGTCGACCGTCTTACGAAGGTGCAGCGCTTCTACGGTCTTCCCGGGCTGAGCGCAATGGTGGACTGTGATACTCGTGTTGCGTCTCGGTGATCCTGTTCCAGCGGACGATCGTGAACTTTCCGGCTTTCAGAGTCGTACGACGACCCACATGTGTTCAACAAGTTCACGGACGTCGACTGGAGACTGCTGGTTGAGATGGAGGCGGTCACGTCGTCACTGGTTGATCTCGCGCGCATCGAAGTTCAGCGCAGCAACCAAGTTGCGTCTGAACTAATCGTCCTGATGCAGTTTGCCTTCGACCGCCTCAGGACCGACAGCTACCAGCTCTACGACGTCGAAGCTCTCCGAACGCCCAAGACCAACGAGCAGTCGCTTCCTCGTCGAGAGGTGCACATCAGCGCCTTCTCCAAAGAAGGCCAATTCTGTGTCAAGAGGGTCGAGGGGCAGATCAGCAAGAGGCTGCCGACAGTCACTGCGGAATCGGTGGTGATTTTGCTCCTGGGCCCACGCACAAAGTTTACGGTGGAGAGCCTGACTCAACCGGTATTCCAGGAGAAGGACGCCTCGGGCAGTGATGAAAACCTCGCGTTGCCGCTTCCAGCTGAGAGCGGCATCGTATCAATCGACGTGGTCATTGAAGAAGGCAAGGCGGTCCTACGCAATGTACACCGGGAAGTCTTTTGTGCGATGCACACCTCCAATACGAGCACCAACAATAGCACGGATGTGGACATGCCACCGAACCTGGACTTAGTGCCGTCCGTTGAGGATGATCTGGTCATGTGTGGCACCCCCTGGTAGCCTCGGCTACGAACAGCTCGCCGGTGTCCACCCATCACCAACAAGCCGACGAAGTCCTGAACAAGTGGTTGAAGCACACCGTGCAGTGGGTCCGCGTCGCTGTCGACCAGGCTCCAGACAGCAAGCTCACTGCAGAGGACTTCACCCGACTGCTCCTCGTACGACGCCAGGACAGAGTGTGCTGGCGTCTACAAGGACTCTGCGCGCACGTCGACGTCTGCAAGTGGTTCCGTGAGACGGGTTCATAGTTGTTTCCGTTCGTCGCTGCACTGGCTCGGGTTTGGCTCGGACGAACCCGTCAAACGCGTACCAGCAGCGCGTGTTTTCAACTGGGGCCTTCGTCACGAACTCTCTTCGCACAAGAACGGAAAACCGCCGTGCTGAGGTGCAGGTGATCATGAAGCACAACCGGAGCGAGATCCGTCGGATGGAAATGGCGAGTCAAGGGTTTGATACTGTGGACCACACACCAACTGCTTAGTTGGTCGTAAGCCAGTAGTTCGCCAGTACTATAGTACTATTACTACAGTAACTAAGAAGGCTTGAACTGATTTACTGTTTCTGCCAGTAATTTGTATTGATCTACTGGAAAGTACTGGCAGTAGTTTAGAAGAAAATGCCGTTACTGCCAATCCATGCCCACAACTTCTACTGTTGATTGAAAAGCTACTGCTGCGAATCTTGTAGCCACTGGAATTGAAATGTAAAGTCGGCACCTACATAAACAGTCAACAATTTGCTTAGCGGCAGAGAGATCACTATACACATGTATTAACAACAAAACTTACCTAAGTACTGAAGTTGATACTGAAGCAGGACTAAAGTTGTAAGGAACAGTTTCGCCTGTACAGTCATGGTACTACCGTGATGATTTGCGTTTCGAGTACAAACGCGAGTTGGTACATCGGCGACAACGAAAACTTGCGCTGCAAAACAAGATTCAGTAGAATGAGAGACCCGATCTCCAAAACTGCGGAAACCAAGACGTTCACTACAGCTTGTATTCCCGAATTGCCGGCGCCTCCGGGGAAATAGCCGATGTTCGGTAGCTGCTCGATTACCGACTTGTAGCTCACGTATATAAGTGGAACGATACACTCGGCGTACTCGACCAGTGCGAGGTGACGGCGCTCTCGGTGAAGATTTACCACAACGTTTGCGTTAGCTTGCACCTCTCTAAACTCCAACATAGATTGTCCAAGATCTGCCATGATGAACGACGCTGTGAGATACAGCGAATCGGATGTGGAGACACACACAGTGACGAAGAGCGAACTAACAAAATCCGCTGACAAAGCCACAGTTTCAGGAATAAAATTTTATAATTCCCTCGAAGCACGGATGATGAAATGTTTTGCTGCAAATTTCCACACAGGCAAGATGATTACCGCACATCCTTGGTACTTTGCCGGTAATTGGTCGTAGAGAACTTTGTAGAAAGGGAAGCCCGCGACCAACATGATGTAGACCACAGTGCTGGTAGAGGTGTAAGGATGCAAACAAGGATAACTCGAGTTCTCGACGTAATCTTGCAGTAATGATTGAGACTGTCGACTCGCTCAATCGAGTAGGAGCCCTGACGACCCACTTGAATCCGATTCCACCGTTCTTCGAGTTCCAGCGCGGATTTTATTGCTGCATTCGACTCAACTGCGCTTCGAGCCGCTTTCGTATCATTTGCTTGGATACTGCCGCTTCTCATCATGCCATTTTGACGAGTAGATTTTCCTGCGTTTCTCGACGGCAAGTACCGCTTTGACTAAATATAGCCAAAGTTTTTTTTTTTGCATCGAGTAGCATTTGAAAAGTAGATATTAACAGATTTTTTAGACAATTATTTCTTATCACCGGAACTTTTTAAACCCATTCACAATTTTGCTGTCGGGTTAAAATCACTCCTTGTTACTATGAAGCCATTCAAAGCGGAACGTGAAATCGGCCCCTAGAGATACCAAACAATAACATTAGTCCCATGTGTAAAGCTAAACCAACACACTTAGAAGAAAGTAAAACTTGCAACCTATATGCGCCAGTTCGTACTGCAGCAAGCCGACAACCTCAAGAAACAAAGTGGACTGCACAATGTCCATTGACGTCTCAATCGCAAACGCCAATTGGTATAGCGGTGAGAAAGCAAACTTGCGCTGGAGGAAGTAATTCAGGAAGAGCAGCGAGCCAATTTCCAGTAAAGCAAATACAAAGATATTTGCAAGAGGTGTCATACCCCAATTCGAATCATATGGGTAATAGATCACATTCGGGAGGTGTCTCAGCACCATTTTGTTTGTAGCAAACACTAGTGGAATTACACACTCCACATACTCCACCAGTGCCAGATACTCACAGTGGAACAGTAGCTGCAAGCTCTGCACTATCAGCTCTCTAGATATCCGCCCACCCTGGATCGGGCTGTCGGAAACACGTCTGGTACTGTTAGATTCTGGAAGTATACAGTGATCGATGGGTTCCCTGGCGCTGACGCCGGCTCCTTCTTCTTGTTGAAATCATCCCTTTCGGGCCGTACACACCTGACGTCTCCAACATCTTAATGTGTTCTGCTTGTTCCTGAGTAATATGATGTGGCAGACACGCCCAGAGCCGAGTGTGTTTGAGTGAAGTCGCTGAAAATGCAATGGGGTTTCGAGTAATAGCTAGAATTCTCGACAGTAAGTTCGTTTTGTCCAAATCGCTACATGTAGGTGAACTCTCGTTGTTGTAATGTAGAGAAGCCAAATAGTTGTGTCGATGTTCAAGTAGCTCTAGAGCCGTTTTAGCATTGGTTCGTATTTCACGGAATTCCAGCATTGTCTGGCCCACGTCTACTGCGATAAACAAAACCGATAGATAAAGTGACCCGGAAGAAGAAATACATACCGAAACAAACATTGCGCTAAAGAAATCGACCGTCATGGCGACAATAACAGGTATGTAGTCCTCTAGTTCTCGTGACGCCCACATTATATAGTGCTTTGCTGCAAATTTCCACAATGGCAGAGCAATCAGAGCGCCACCTTTATAGACATCAGGTACAGATTCATAGAGCAATTTGTAGAGTGGGAAGACTGCACCCAGACTCATGTATGCCAGTAGCAAGCGTAAATATCTCCGTATGTAAGGACGAAAATGTGATTTTGCGGCCTCACCCCAAACACAACCAAGAACATCATCGGTGTGTAGATTCCCACAAGTAAACCCCCACCTTGCCAAATAAACGGTATCGGGAATCCAACACTGTTGCTTGCCACAGCGAGCAAACACGTCCCCACGTATCCAACGCAAGTTCCAACCGCCACAATTATTCTTCGTCTAACGGTAAGACCGAAGTTGGGGACGAGTTGGTTGAAGGCGGCGATCCCGACAAAGACTAAGATGAAAGCCATTAAGCTAAAACGAAACCAGAACATCCAGTTGGCACTCCATCCTTTCGACGGAGACTGCAATGGTAGACATTCCAGAAGCAATGCTGCAACCAAAGCGGGTACTGGAGTAAATACACAGACCAGAATAACGCGTGTGCGTGATGTCTTCTTGCAATAATTGTCGAAGCTTTCGAGACGTTCGACGGAGTACGAACCCTGGCGACCGACTTGTACCTCTCCCCACTTTTCCTCGAGACGATTCCAGAGCCCAGCGTTGGAGTATTACCGACATTTCGGAGGTTGAACTGTGGTCGGTTGCCCTTTGCTACCGCCCAGCGGAACGGTTCGTTTTGGTCGATACGTGTTTGTGATATACAAGTACAAACGCTAGCGTCGATTCAGCAAGTTGATTATCTGGGCCTTTTTTTTTAGCTGAAGGATATTATCTTCGGTAAGTATTAATAGCTAAAACAATAGTCCCAGAATTCTAAGTTAGTACTTTATCAGTTCAACCATTTGAACCAAAAGCTGAAGTCGGCACCTGGCAGTTTAAAGTACCAACCTTGTGAGATCAATGTGGCACCATTACTACAAAACGAAGCAACAAATGTCCTACCAAGACGAGCGAGTTCGTACGATAGTAGAGTCACCAGTGAAAGAAATAACTTCGCTTGGACCAACTGAATTTGCGTTTCGAGAACGAAAGCGACTTGATACAACGGGGAGAACGCAAATTTGCGCTGTAGAAACTGGTTGAGCATCAAAAACGACCCAATTTCAAGTGCGCTAAACACCAAGATGTTCACAACGGCGTAGCTTCCCCAATTGCCAGCACCTCCAGGATAGTAGACGATATTCAGTAGCTGCTCAAGCACGGATTTATACGTGACATAAACAATTGGGACAACACACTCGATGTACTCGACTAACACCAGGTATTCACAATGGAATAATAGTTGGAGTCCTTGTAAAGCAAACTATTCCGATTGATTCCCGATGGTGTTCATGTCACGGTCGTTATGTTGGAGTGTTGATATTACGTTTACGTGCGTTGGGTTTCTGCTTGACGAGACTTTAGCGAGTTTTGGTCCGATCGGCTGAACCAAAGTTTTTTGTGTAAAAGGCGAGATATCCCGTTTCGGTGATGAACCGGTCTTGGAATACTCGCGGTATCGATATTGGCTTGACAGTACACGCCTGATGCTGCTAAGAGTTGAAGGTGTCCGTATCGATCTGCTGGGAGGGGATGCGGAAGACAAGCTTGTAATCGTGCACCATGCATGAAAGTTATGTCATTGGGGTTTCGTGTCACCGTAAGAATCATCGCTAGTAAATCTGTTGTTCCAGATTGAATTGTGGGCTGAGAGAAACTTCGGGGTGCGTGGCGATCATGAAGTCACGCTACCAAGACATTTGCATTGGCACGGACTTCCCGGAACTCCAGTAATGTTTGTCCAAAATCAGCGGCAATGAATAAAATGGATAGATACACCGATCCAGCACCCGACATGCAAACGGAGATGAACAACGTACTGTAGAGATCCACTGTAAAACTCACGATTTGAGGCATGAAGTCCTCTAGGCCTCGTGTGGCATTCATCATGAAATATTTCGCGCCAAATCTCCAAATAGGCAACACAAGTACAGTGACACCTCGATATATTGAAGGGATCAATTCGTAAAGTGCCTTGTAGAATGGGTGATCGCGACGAGAGCCATACACGCGGCGTGAAAGCGCTGAAACTGCAGAAAATACGGGCGGCAGGGGGAAGTTTTGGCGAACTGAGCCTTGCCGAACACAAGCACATTTACCACGGGAACATAGAGTGCAATTATCGGACCTCCAGCTTGTAAAATGAAAGGAAAAGGAAACCCGATCTGTATGGCTAGTGGTAACGCTGTTGTAATGTAGGCCACAGTGATGAAGACAGACACAATTAAAATTTCGGCGACTGGAGCTTCCATGACTGGAACAAGTCTGGCCATCTCAGACGTCCCAGTGAAAGCCATCGTGAAAATCATCAATGCCAGGCGAATCCAGAACATCCAATTGGCGCTCCATCCTTCAGACGGCGGGCGGAGAGGTAGACACTCCAGTAAAATAACTACCAATAGAGCTGGTAGCTGAGTGAGCAGACAAACTAAAACCACCCGGGTGTAGGAGGTGACCTTGCAGTAGGAATCGAAGCTTTCGAGACGCTCAACCGAATAGGAACCTTGACGGCCGACCTGAATATCGTTCCATCTTTTTTCAAGTCGACTCCATGCCGACATCGTGGAGGTTGGTATTGTTCTATTTCAAGAATGTATTGTATTAGAATATAGAATTCACTACTATTGTAGTACTTCGATACTATTTTTACGGTTGTCATTACTATAGCATTAAAAAATAGTATGAGAACACTATAAAATTGCCGCAAAACAACAGGTAGGTAACGGATAGTTTCTTCATTGTCACGAGCTCAATCCTCCTTGTACTCGTCTCCCATCGCCTCTTCGATCATGCCCTTCAGCTCCAATCTGCCATTCAATATCAAACGCACACATTCTTGTCAGTAGATTTCCAATTTCCACACAAAATTTCGTCGTGAGCCACCGACCGGATTTCCGACACCTCGTCACCTTGCAACACGTCCTTCACGAACTGCGCCTCCACATGCATCTGCACCATCTCCAACGCGCCTCGCAGCACGCCACACAGCACGTTCGAGTACCACAGCACACCGTACGCGCTCGGTGGCAGCTCCACAAATTCTTAATAAATTACAAAAAATAATGTCAGCAACAAGCCGAAATTCCCACAAGGAGGTAGAACATTCTACCTGTGAGCGGATTGTCGTAGATCAGGAGACTGCACGCTGTGCCCTCGGTGTTCCACTGGGAAACTTCCACGTTAATGCCCAGAAACCTCTTGAAGGCCACCTTGGCCACCACCTCGGCCGTCTCCTTGAAGTCCTGGCAGTTGCTCACTCCGGACTTGGCCAGGAACTCGTCCACGAGCCGCACGCCAATGTTGTAGCCCCTGGGACAGAATAATCGCACTTATTCAGTATTCTTCTGCCGCGAATTTCCTGTTAGCAATCAGTAAATCATATTCTTTTACATTTTGTCGAGCTGCTGGTTCACGATTTTGAGGTCCTCGAAGTCCTTGATGAGCTGCGTGACCAGCGAGCCGTACGTCAGCGCGAACAGCTCGCCGTTCTGGGAAAGGAGAGAACGTGAGGAAAGGGGTTGGCGGGAGGAGGTGAGAGAGAGAACGCACCACTTTGGGCATCTTGCTCCAGGCCGTGTCGCCCATGCGCTGATACCCCAAATCCTTCGCCATCCGTCCGCCGAACTACAGACTCCTTTTTTTTCTAATGCATAAACTAATATATTTGTTTGTTTGTTTTTTTGGGGGGGGGGTCTTATTTGATGTTCCCTAGTTTTGGTACAGGTCGGGAGGCTTTAAGCAATACGGCTACGGAGGAATTTTAAATGAAGGTAACTTAACAGGAACTCGGGTCGTCTCCCATCAATTAGCAGAAGCTCTAAAGGAGCGACGGATCACTTGGCTGGAAGCAGACAATATATAGCTCGATCGGAATTTTAGCTACAAGCTTTTGTTATCATTCACATGTCGTCGTTGTGTAACAGCCTTGTTTTACGACGGATACAGTTCAGCCAACATGCAGGATGAGCTTATGGATACCTCGGATCGTAAGGAGGCATATTTATATGGACTTTTGTGCTGCTCGATCGGACGTGCGCACATCAAATGGATTCTTGCTGCACTGTCAACTAACATTAGAAATATCGCTATGATTTATGTAATGGTCTGTTGTGCCGAGTATTTTTCATCAAGAATAACAACGATGGATACAATAGCATTGAACAGAATTGGAAAAGCATCGTGTTTACGAACCGAGAATAAAAAAATTGCTACACCGGCAGGTCGTCGTTCTCCATTAGCTCAAAGCAGCGCAAGATTTTGCTCTCCTGTCAACAATGATGAACCCGATCTCGGCGGTGTTTTTCCTGATTATCATGTTTTTCATTGTCGGTTTGCCGCTGTTGTTAGCGTTCGCGCCCAAATCATCTTGAGTGGACAAAATGCAAGGCATTCAGCGAGCAGGTGCAAGCGAAAAGCATTGGCTCGTTGTTTCTGGGGGCAAAATCACTTCGAACACTATGAAGCAACCGAGCGGTCGTCTATTAGAGCTCATAGATTACCGGACAAAAAAGAATGTGCCGTTTTGCTCTTGTTGTCTGGCTTCCGCTTCATTTCCTTGCTCTCAGTTATCGGAAATGCATAGCTAATTGAGTCGCAATTGTCTATCTATACGGTGATTAAACGCTTTCTTGATTAAGTCAACGGGTAGCTGCAAGCCATCTTGCCAGCGCGAGCTTGGCGTCTGCAGCCTTGAGTTCTGAGTCCTCCTCCACCTGCAACGCTGGCTGTCTGACCGCCGTTTCTCCTGTTGCGTTCGTCTGGTTCTGGAAGCCAACACGCTCGGTGATGCCTGGTTACGCTGCTCCAACAACTGCAGCAACGCCCCGGCGTGGTGTCGCTCCAGATGGCGAGTGAGATTGTGTGTCTTGTCCTTGAGCTTGGCGCTGCAGAGTAGACACACGCGCGAAGTGGCGTCCTCCGCAGCTCGATCCGGGTATAACTACTGCGTGGCTAATGTCTACGGCGTCATGCATGCTCTTTCGACGGCGAGATTGCGAGTGTGGATTGTGCACACCGTAGAGTATTTAGAGCATCTCCACCGGTCAGCAAAAACTCCAACAATAAGGGTTCTCACTTTGCACTTGTAGAATCATTCTTCACTGAACGGCGTGACTTAATTGGTTGAAATAGCCATTCTTGTAGAATGCTCTTCCATCGCGAGTTGCGTAATGGGAAAGGCGTTGCAGAATGGATTTGATTGGTGATTCGCTTGCATTTACCTTCGAATAGATACACATGATTGGCTAAATAGCTGTTGTGGATTGGCCTTACGTCTTTGCAACGAAGTAGGTAAAACGTTTCTGGATTGTGATTGGCTCTTTGCCATTCTTTTAGGATGGCCTGCAAAAGCTACGTGAGAACCCTTAATAGTGAGGTTTGTAAGGAAAAAAGCCAACAGATCCCACACCAGTCAGACAAAATTTTGGCAATAGCTATCGAAGTTCGCTTTCCGACAAAAATTCCAGTACATTTGCTGAAGTTTTTATCAAAGTCGACAAATACATACCTGTAGATCCACCGCGTACTCGGGTGGCTTACGAACTTCCGCCGCCATCGAGGCGCCCCGGGGCCACAGGCCTTATAGAGGACCCATCTACCCTTGTTTTCCACATTGGTAGCACTCGGTGTGCCCCGCTGCACATGTAGGGGGGAGAGGCAGCAGCAGCTGCATCCCCGACTATTGCCTCTGCTTCGCAGGGCGACAAGATTTGTCGGCTACGAATGCTAGCTTCTATCGGATAATGTGCACATGCTTTATAGGCTTTAGGAAAGCTTTTAGGAGCGCAGCGGACGCCTGTAAGTCGCACAATGGCGCCGGCACCTCATGCACCAGCTTTTGCTGGAATAAATACTCGCAACCAGTGTGAGGAAAACCGAAGTGTAAATGCTCTAAAATCTTGACAATTACGAGCAGGAAAGGGTGATTTTGCTGGAGAAATGCCCAAACCGGAGGAGATGCTCTTAGTAAATACTCTACGGTGTATATACTATTTACTGTGCCACCTCTAGGTTCAGCACACGACCCAATACAATAGTAGATGGCCGATCTACACTTTGAATCTAACAGTGTTTGAATGCACTATAATTGGTCAAATATGGAACCAATAGAAAAGCATCAAACATTTTACTTCTTAAGGACACTTAATAAGTGACTATACTTGCCGAGGGTAGAAATTGCAAGTAGCACAATACTTACTTACTTGTCATTTAGACATTCGTCCTCTCGATAGCGTAGTTGTTAGACGCACTGTGCAGTGGCATAGAAGACAGAAGTAGCTAAGCTATTTACGATCGCCCAGTCTATCACTATATTATTATATCTTTCTGTCACACAATCATAATATCTCTATATCATTATACCTTTCAATCACTCTATCGTTGTATCATAAAATCTCTATATGAGACGGCGGCAAACATCGGGATACTAATTATGGTGTAGCGGGATCAGCAAAATCTTGCGAGAGTGCGATCCAACTTCCACTAAGCCCGGACACCGACTAACGGAGGGGGTCCCCCGATGATCCGTGATCTTGTGCTGAACTTCGCTCACCTTGTGTACCCGACGGTAGGGCTGGATCTTGCTCTTCCAGTGACTTCGTGAAGGTCCAAGTGGTGAAGGCTTGAACGTCATGGCAAGACGTTGGGGATGGGGTGGAGCAGCGCGGAAACTCTTCGCTCAGCTGCCGATATAGTCCCGACCCGAAGCGGTTGCTCGGGCTTGGATCTGGCGGCCTGGATCTGGATCCGGCCGTGGGGTTGCCTTGATGGTGTGTGTTTGACTCTACGGTCTTCCTTTACACTTGCTTGCCGCTTCCTATTGCGGGATCTTGGGGTGGTTGAGACTTGAAGGATCTCCCGGTCAAGCAATGAACTCCGGTCGATCTGGGATCTGCACTTGAGGGTAGATCACTAGGTGGTTCGATCTGGCGCTTATATTACCAGATATTAATACTCGACACTAGATCAACTAACCGTAAACTTGCTAACACTGCGAGCGGCTTGTTGTTCCTCTTCTTCGCCGCAGGGAAGGCACTTGTTTTCTCTGATGCAAATTCAGGTCTGATTTATGGTTTAAGTATGGTCCCATCCTAAGTCACTATCCTCACAACTGCCCAACGACCACGCCTTCACGTCCTTCGCACTCTTACCCATCTCGAGGTACCTTCTTCAACGTGGGTTCGCCATCATCCTATCATAGATCTTGAGATCGTCCTCGATCGCCATATCGGGATCCGGAGTCCGAGATCCGGGATCCAGATCGCCGTCAGCTTGGGTCCAGATTCGCTCTTCTTCCTTGGGCCTCTAGCCTCACGCTGCTGCTTGATTTGGTACCGCACCCGCTTGATGTCCGTCGGGGAGGTACGCCACTTGCATCCCTAGTCCTTTGGTGTCTGATCGGAGATCGCCTCTTCTGTCCCACCGGATCTCCAGTGGTCACTCTTCGGAGAAATGACCGGGTCCAATATTGTCCATCAGGTCACGATCCATCTTTCTTTCTCCTTTCTCAGAATCTACTTCACCACATAATCAACCTAGGTACGAATCGCGATTTAGGTGCCTCGATGGAAAGAAGACTATTTTGGCTTTCCTTTAAAACCATGCGCGCTTCCAGAAACCTAAAACTGTCGCCACAACAGCATCTCGAAAAAGTTGTCTCGATCTTCACGTCCAAAACGAAATTTGATTTTTTTTGAATGGATTAGGGGTAAAATTGCGCTGCGGAGCCAATGGTGGTGTCCGTTTTGCAATATTCGATGCAGAACATTGTTAAAACATTTTTGTTTGTGATTTCACAAAACTTACTTTTTTTCATTAGTATCAATTTGACTTATACGGGAGATAAGTATCAGATCAATCTTCTGCATCGGGAGAGCCATTCCTGCACTACGCTGCTGCTTTCTTGCTTGACGTCCTTTGCTTCTTTGCTCCTGGAGCACCTTCTTCATCATAGCCGTCTCGGCCTAGATTGTCGGTTTTCTGTGTCGCAGCAATAGCCATTGCAGCTCTGTGTTCTTTGCGTGACTGCTTGGCTGACTTAGCATTGGATCCTTGCTCCTCCGTTGGCGCATCGTACATCGAGTCCACTTGGAATTCAGTAGCCACGTATTTTTTTTTATTATTTTACGAACGGTGTGATGCATCGAGTACACCTTCTCGGGGTTAATTGGAGGCCGCGGCAACGCTTTCAAATAGTGCGTGAACATTCTGTCAACCTTCGCTGCGCTCGTGAACAATCCATCGATCTTTCTGCGCAAGTCTTTCTCTTTAATATCGCTATCGGGGCCCTTACGATACTGTACAAAGCCCGGCATGGAACTATCCATAGTAAAGATTTGGTACTGCTGCACACCAACTAGCGTTTGGTACAGTTCTGCCACCAACTACTTAAAAGCCATGAAAAAATCATCACCGCGAGAGATGTGGACCGTCATATTTGACGTTGCAGAATCTTACACTGCACTCACAATGTGATCCATAGTCCAAATGTCCTGCCGCGAGATGTGCTTGCGAATGCGCCCAAATCCACCGTCACATGAACTCTTTGTGTGTCCTTTTTCGAAGAACTTGTAGTCAATCCGCTCAAAAACACCTGGCGAGCAGAAACTTGATGACAGGATTGTTCTTGTTTTGCCCGGAACAATTGTCAGTGTAGACAATCAACTTCTTTTTTTCCGGATGGTACCAGCACTGTACGGATAAAATGGTAAAGCATGGAGTTAATCTGCTCACTCCCTTTGCCGCTAGTCGTTTCGTCGTACACGTAATTTGTCTGCATGCCATCATTTTCGTAGTAGATCCCGTAAACATTGACGTTGCCCAGAGAGCAGAAGTACCATTGCGACGGTGTTGACGATACAAAAGGTACCGTGAGATTTTGGGAAAAGTCCATGACGATGACTGCGGTATTGCTAGGAGGCTCTGTCTGCTTGGCTGCGGCCTTGTCAGCTTTGTATTCCTTTCTGCAATGCTCACAGTAATCCAAAATGATATTAATTACCACTGATGTAACTCAATATGATACTTGTATCCGTAAGAACACTTACCGCATCAGGCGAGCCGATTCTGTATGGCGTCCCTTTTCCTCCGTTACTTCGGCTGTCGGGCTACCTCGCATGCGCGACTGATAGATCGCACATACGTCAGACACATTCGATCGTGCAGAACGGATGCGAATAGTTGGACAAAGTGTAGTGAGCATCTTCCGCATAGTCGACCTCGCAGGTTTGCGCGCTCGCAGACGTATCTGCTCGACGTATGTGTGCATCTCGTCGTAAATTGCATCCCAGGTAAAGTTAGCAGGAAGCATAGTGTAGTCTTCACGAGTATAGTACTTGGTCACCTTGCCATCTTTGGTCTTCTGAAGGCGGACTCGAACTGGAACAACCTCTCCAACTTCTTCTGCAAACTCTTTAAACCATTTCACTATCCACACAACATCGACCTTGGCAGCATGCTTGTTCATAGTGTTGCCGCGAGCTTTTGCAGATATGTTACCATATCAAACTCGGGTCTTGTATCGTTGAACAGTGAGTAATGTCACGTCCAGACACCGCGCAAACGACGGACGGCACACTTTGCCCCACGAACGGCAAGTAATAGTGAAACTTTTGACGGACACCACGTCCACGACGCCGTTCAACAGTGTCTGTCTGCATCAGCAGCGCTAGCATGGTATGGACACAACTGATTCGTTCAAATCGCTCCATTTGTGACAGCGAGCACACCAGGTATTCAATCTCACGCGCTTTACGTTCCAAGCACCGACGCTCGCAAGAGTCTGCATCAATCAACCCAGACACCTTCTGCTGAAGGTCAACCTCAATCAAATTGATACTTAAAATCCACGTCTTTGCCAACGTCGCTCTCTGCGCTCTCGTTCGTAACCTCCTCTTTGTCCGACGCGGACTCTTCTTCACTCCAGTCTTCGTCCTCACTGTCGTCCTCCGCTGCGTTCTCTTCCTCGTTGCTTTCGCCACCACTGTCCTCGTTGCAGCTTCGTCGTAGTTACGGCCAACCACCGGGTCTCCGCAGTTGCTAGCGTGAGGAGAGTTGTCCTATTGGGCGATCTGCAGGTCGTCAGGAGGCGACGAAGCCGTCACTATCTTCTTTGGCGACAGAGGCGTCGGCGTCAGGCAGGTAACAATGGAGCGTCTGCAGCTGAGTGCTGCTTGGGACTCGGTGGAGTTGGTGAGAGCTGGCTGCCTGGCATGATGCGGGAGTTTGGTATCTTCTTGTGTGATGGTCTTTTCTCAGTGGCGTCGCGCTTTAGTGATTGTTTAGATTTTCAAACACAAAAGTCGCCGTTGCGCAAAACTTCGTTTAAGTTCGAAAAATGATTGTCCAACTTTAGACGCGATTATCTCGATAACTCTAAATGCTTGATTAGTATCTGTATGTTTGCCGCCGTCTCATATCATTATATCTTTTTCTCCTCGGTTGCGAGCTTAACGAGCTAGCTGTATCTGATAAGTTCGGTTAAATCCAATTATTTTAGGCAAAATCAAAATATGACAATATAATTGAAATAAATCAAAATGGGCCAAGTCATTTTGTCAAAAAAAAGTAAATTCAAAATGGGTCCGTTTGATTTAGCTTACCTATTTTGATTTTTCTCATTATTAGAGTTATACTTCAGTACAGTATCCAGGATGGAAGGAACTTTCATTTGTGTCGAGCATTCGTACATGTAAGACGAGAGAGTTACGGAATAATCATTCGATCTGATTGGATGAAACTATTTGGCTAGCATCAATGGGTTGATATGCCGCTTGCCTCCCGTAACAACGCTTTTATAGAGTACCGATAGTTTGCAGTGCGATCCCTCCAATCACTATTTAGATCTATGTTGACAGGAAGTACTACGTACTACATTACGGGCTCACTGTGCGAAGGTTGTAAGGCACAACCTTCGCACACTCTGCATAAAACTGAATCAATCTCTAATAGCCAAGATCTACTGTACATTTCAGCTTGTAGGCGTAGTTTGGTCAGTGGTCCAGCATGAATGCATGTTCCATCCTGGTTACTGTAAAAACTAACCTGAATGACACTATCAGGTGATGTTGCCTTCTGAAGTCCATATCTAAACCACTACATCTATCATAAAGGGCATCAGGAGGCTACACAATATCATCACGTAAAATGTCGCCTTCTGTATGTGGTTGTCATACTTCATCCCCCTATCATTTGTCCCAACTAATTGTCTGAAGCTTCCTTTTTCTTATTATCTGGCTTTAATCTCCTTGCATACAGCAGCTTTAAAAAAGTAAGCGGCATAATCGACAGCTTCTAATTGCGGACGCGGGGTGGACATTCTCTTCGATGTGGATTTCGTACGGTTGCGAGCTTATCGACCTGTCATAAGGTTCTGCGTAGTTCCCGTGGACATTGCAGTGGGGAATTTTGGATAATGAGCGAAATCTTGATTGATAACATGTTATGTTTTAACGGCTGGGCTTCGACTCGAAAAATCATCGGCACCTGCCATTCAATGATACAGTAGTAGGGTGACCTATCGAATGGACTACGAGGACGTGCAAGGGCGACAGGTGGAGGTGATCGACTTGACAGATGCAGTTGATGTGGTCGACACCGACTAGTTCAGCGACAACGAGTGTTGTGGGAAGCTGTACGGTGACCGGTGCGAGTCAGTAGACTAGTGCCACCGAGGACGTGAGGTAGCAGTTGAAGAAGGCGAAGACTGAAGATCGCAAGGGCGACAGGAGATCGCGAGGAGAAGAGCAGACGTGGACGAAGAGCGAGCGAGGACGGATGAAGAGGAGGCGATGCGACGCGAAGCAGGGATCAGTAGGATAGCGAAGGGCCCTCTCGATAGTGGTAGTTAGGCAGTGGTGGGCTTCGGTAGGTGAGGATCACGAGCGTGCGGCTGGCCGCTCGACCCTCAGTTAAGATTGTTCCCGATCGGAGAACAGTTTAGACTTAATACAAGGAGAGTGGCGCCGAAGACACGGATTCCTAAGAGCGAGAAGGTGAGAGGGCAGCGTAGATGGTGGATGCGTTAAGTAGGGTGGCGAGGACTATGGAGAGAGACCATGGGGGTCGTAGCTGTCGATCGAGGAGGCAACGGAGCTCGAATGCGGTCCGCTGCACAGAGCTCCCTGCCCAAACTGAATGTTGAGTATGGAAATACGGGGACTTACTTCGCGGGACACAGCCCACAGACCCTTCCCGGGGGTGCCGGTCGCCGATAATGTGTCCTCCTCGCCGTTCCTATCCTTTTGGCGGCAGGTCCGACGGCCAGTAGCTGTCTGGTCGGTCATCCGTACAGCCCCACCGCGCATAACTGAGGGTCCCCCGCCTCCTAGGTGTTGAAGCGTCGCGATCCGCGCGGCCGCCCCAGAAAGAAATAGTAACAGCTCTGGGGTTGAACGTGCCTACAATACATTAAAAAACGACCTTCGAATTCATAAAAGTAAGACTCAATGACTATGGAAACAACACGTTCATTTGGACTGTGAATTTCCATAACGGGGTTTAACGTAACCCCACACAGCTCGCAAATGACGGGTTTCGCCCGAGTCGGAACTACATGTATAATAAACGCGGATCCACCCGACTTTAATTTTGACCAATGGGAAGGCGAAAAATAGGAATCAATAAATGTTTCTTCTTAAAAAAGTATCATGTACATGTATTGATTTTCAGTCTTCGTGTTAAAACATACTTCATGTATCACTTCCACCTGTGGAAATTCCAAAATGTACATTCGCCACAAACAGAATATTTGCTATATTGTGGGTTCTACTCCAAATTTGGATGGGAGTCGAACGCGAATCAATCGCGCGAGCCTGCTAAACATTATATTTTGTGCGATATGATAGTGTTTTTGCTTTCCAGGGTAGATCAAATGGGTACAATTCTATTTTGACCAAGGATCAACGTTTGTTGATTGAGCTGGCCCGAATAAATGAACCAACCCTGTATCCTAAATATAACCGGAATTCACAATACAATGGATCTTATATATGTAGCCCCGCGCACCGCAAGCGCAAATTTAACAGGTTTTAAGGCAGTAAAGGGAACATTCGGGGAGCTACAAGGACTAGTTATACTATTGGCGCTCGTATAGCGATCTTGCCAACAAAGAGGAACCAAATCGCAAAAAAAAATATATATTTAATACGCCTCGCACGGGCTCACAGTTTTTTAGGAAGCCAAACAAAAAAAACTTACGTCCAAAAGACCGCAATGTGGATTGAAGCTAAGATGAGATGGATGTGAAGACTGCAATAAACGAATAGGACAAAAGCAGTTAAGATCAAATATACCGCCCTCACCCAAGAATAGTTTCGGGTACCCTCCCATCCCCAACTACGGATAGTAAGCATTTGCCGACATCGGGTACCCGATTGCGGGCTCTGTAACATCGTGGAACCACAGTAAAAAGCCTTTTTCACCGAAAAACATAGTGCAATGAACCTTTTGTTTTTGCAAACTCAAAGCAATCTAAAAAAATCTGTTCCCGTTTCTGGTCAGATCCGTAAACGGAGTCTACCGACGCGAAAACGCAGGCAAATAAAAACATGAAGAAAAAGCTAAGAGGCCCTAGTAATACATACGACATGCAGAGAAAAGAACGGCGAGCCATGTTATAATAAAATGAAGAATTGAATGTTTAGTTGTTAACACCTGTTGCGTTTGGTCAGCTCTGCATTATCAACTGGACCCGATTCCTCATAACGACAGAGACACCGACGGTGTACAACGGCTTCGAACTGCAAAAACGAACAAAAGTCCACGCTGCAGAATACTTCGAAGTAGTTTTTGTAGCGTAATAAGCAATTGTGAAAGATACCATTCTTTTGATTCGGCAGGAGATAAATTACGGACACCTCATGGTAGTGAAGCTTAATTATTTGCGCTATTATACTGTAAGTGTTACGTGAAAAGCTGAAAGAATACCCAAGTAGCAAAGTGGTACAACATGCATTTCGAAAGGATACCAGTATTATATATTATGGAGGGGCACGAGCATCAGTGAGTTCCCCAGTTGTTCCTCTTGCACAAAAGATGGTGAGGGCGTTAAGGCGATGCCATACTACTGAGCTACGCACAATGTGACAAGAACAACGGACTCAATGCAAAAATGTACTTGCATACGTAGCACCCAGTGTAAGTGGACAACTTCCATGTACGGGTAAAATGAATAAAACCTTCATGTATAAAGACTAACAAATTCGCTGTTTCTATAAAGGTGCTCGTTTATATCGTGCTACGCAGTTGTTATCCTAATCGGGCACGGGAGAATATTCGTTTTCAAAAGAAATATGTTGAACCGGTAACTTCGATTCCCGAGCAAAATGGATTTGTAGACAATTGCTGTCTTGCCGTCTAGTGGGTTTAAGAGTGTTCCAAATGGTTTATAAGGGGGATGCTAGAAATAAAGCATTGCTTAATAACATAAGGTATTATTATTCCTAGGTGCGTTCATCTGTATCGCAGTGAAAACGAGCAAATGACGCTAAACACTTAACGTGTACATTAGCTGGATAATTCAGCATTTGGTATACCCTTCGCGCGTAGATAAGCAGGATAATACAGCATACGGTAAACCCTTACCGTGTGGTTAAGTATAATAAGTCAGGATAATGTAAACTCGGGAGGGCTTCAGCAGCGTGGGTGAGCAGGGTAATTCAGGATAATGTAAACCCCGGAAGAAAGTCGTTCCATCGTCGATATCTGAGTGAATCTGAGAAAAAGTTTACAGACACTTCGATTTTACGACATTTACCTTATCGAGAAGTGTCTGTGGATTTGAGTTTCTTACAAAACCCAAGTATGAACATACGTTATGTCGTTAAACCAGATCATAGCTATAGATATGGCTAACTAAATCCAGGCTGATATTTATTCTCAGATCTTGCTTTAAGGTCAACCACACGTCATGTCGTAGTCGGATTAAGAACATGATACTGAATTGTTGTAAGCTGAGGTAATCATAGGGTGTCAAGGTGTGTCCTTAAAGACCGAAAATAGAAGATCTGAGTCACGCCACAACAAACACAGTTAAAAACTTCATTACACTTCGTTTTGAACTGCGAATTTATACTAAGATATCAGTACGCCGAAGGTGGCTGTGGCCCACCCCACCACGGATTGTTTTGGCTTCGGTAACTGAAGCCGGTTACTGAGGCTACGGGGTTTCCGGCATTTCGTGGAGAATTACAATGGTGGCGATAGGTACACATATCCATCAATCAATCTATTCTTTTTCTCTCTTTCGCGGCACTTCAATCAGCCGTCGATTGGTTCTATCACTCTTTAAACGTTTAAAGTCACCCCAATCAGCTTTTTTTCTTGGGTTTAATGGCTTAAGACGTTGCAGTTTGTAAGCATTAAAACAGTTATTTTTCCACGGTGTGCACCTAATGGTCGAAAACGTTCCCGCTGTTAACATGCCGGGGAGGAGCCCAAGTTAAAGCTTCAGCGGAAAAAGCGGCTGGCGGTGACACGGCAGCTCCGATACTGAGAGCAAACGCAGTGATTGGTTGTGCTGATTTCTCTGTCTGCTTAAATAGAGTTAGGCAGAGTTTACAGTCGGACGACAGGACTCTGTATCTGCTTGTAGAAGTCTGGACGGGGGCTTTGTGGCCTGGCAGAAGAGAGAACGGTCCGGCACACGTGGCATACAACCGAAGTAGCTCTTGCCTTCCAATTTCGCCATAGCTTTTGCACCAGACATGTCGCCCCTTGCTCTGGTTCGCTTGTATGTGCCAGAGCTGGAATTCCTCTACTTCAAGTTTCGTCGATCGAGAAAGATATTCTCTGAAATTTATTTCAAAGGTAAGGAGGGGTGCGATTCGAGGCGATCTTTGTGAATTCTTAAATTCCTTAAATCGTTTTTGACAGGAATTTAAGAATTCACAAAAAAAATCTCCTCCCTTCTTACCTCCATATGAGCTCAAAGAATCAAATATCAGTTAGGTACCAGGCAGACATACTGTGGGAGCATTGGAACAAAGTGGCAGCTGGTATAGTATTTTTTTAGCTAGTGCCACTGAGATCTTGTGGTAGGAACATGATTATACATTTCTTCTCTCGCTGTTTGTTTGTACGTAAGTAAGTAATTAATATTTTAGAGCAGTTCAAAGCGCAGCCTGTAAATAGCAGATGCCGCGCCTGCGAAGCAGGCGCAGGAGATGCATCGGTGGTCCTGATTTGCTACAGGAAATTCCAACCTTCGAAGTTCATAGTGCTTCGACTTTTATCAATTTCAGAGCTTCTTGGGGCGAGGAACGTCTTTGTTCTAGTTATTTTAATAAAAATTGCAATAAACCTGCTCTTTGCTATCCCAGCCTATCATAACTCTCGTTAAAATAAATCCACGAACAAAAAAATAACGTCCTTACCTGGCTGGTTTCCTATCCTTCTATTAAAAATACTAGAGATACTTAAGAAAAGATAATGTGGCGATTTTATGAAACCACTCGTTCATTCTCAGCTAAGCGTTGCTTCTCATTCTGTGCGTCTTTTGAGGGTTTTAGCCAATCTGCAAGTAAACGGCTGATGTGACAGTAGCGCTGTGTGCTAGTGTGATACTGTACCGCAATAATAATTTTGATCGGGACCATAGATTTGGATTTCGAGTCAACCACACCATCGCACTAAGAGTCGTTTTGCCTTGAACTTTGTAGACTGTCAATCCGACAGCACACAAGGGCAAATCTTAGCTCTCCGGCAAAACAAGACAGCTTTTTAGAAATTTCTAAATTTAGAAATTAAATTTATTTTTGTCTTTCAGTAAATGAGTTATCTACGTGTCTACCTGGTAATCGTTTTCGTTACATTGTACGCCCGTTTTTGACTGGATTTCCAGCATCCCCATTTATTTTTATTTTTCTCACTATTTAAGTGCAGGGCGCACTATTTCTTCAGTGCTTAAGTACTGCTCTTATAAGTACAATCTGGATGTTAGAGGTAATTGTGGTTGGGCTTGTAAATCAAATAGTGACACACTCTAATTAAAGATGTCCTAGCCTCCTTGATTAGAGTGTGTCATAGTTGGGATATCACTCCAAAGATAATTGTCCGTGATTGGTAATACCCTGCCCCATGAGTAATCACTGATTAATCCCACTAGGCGAATAATGACCAGTTGGTTACTCCGGCTTACGTTCGCATACTATTTGCCGAGGCTTAATTATATGCAATATACATGTGAGCAAATATGGGTATTACTCTCTCGTGCAAAATCATTTTCCGGATGTTATTTTGTAGGGGCAGCTGGTATACATATGATAAAGTTTGTAAGACCCAGGACAGCTCGATGATACGCGTCTATGCCGGACTGACTAGCAAATAAAGAACTTAAAAAAATGCTTGTCCATTCAACCATTTTCCAAGATGCCAAGATGAAGAAACCAGGCGACCTTCTGCGACTACTCGAGGACAACTGTACAAGGTCGTACCCGCGAAGGGTCGTACGTACGCCTGTGGCGTCTGCGGCAAAGAGATAAAATTGAAGGCACCTGACGGCACAGTCCGCGGACAGTGGATTGAAGGTCACGAAAAGACGAAAGACCACAAGATGGCCGTGGAAGAGACCGTGGACCTGACCGGTGACTCATCGGATGATGACGATGACTTATTAAGTGAAGACACACCCGGAACCGTATTGGGTCGTGGCCGGGACGAGGGTCTCCTCCTGCACATCTACGTAAAAGGCGCCATTACCATCATCGACGACAAGTGATTTTTTAACTCCGTACTCCACGTAGTTATTGTTAATTGTCTTTAATAAATGGCTGCTTTTACTCGTATAATCACTACCTTTTTTGTCCTATTCTGACGCTAAATCGACCGTTATTACGGGGATAATGCTCTATTTACCCTAAGTTAGTTTATAAATCCCTTTTCTTACCCCTTATTAGATCGAACACATCGATCGCTATATTTCTGTATAAGCCAACCACCTGGCGTATTTAGCCGCGATCTTGCGCATACAACGATCGTTGAATGCCTTGATTGGCCGGTCGGGCTAGAGCTGGTAGATTTATATGAGGGCCCTTTCTTCAAAAGTATCATTATCGCTAATTTGAGGCTTTTCGCTAGGGCTCGCCAAAGATTGTGACAGCTGTACCCTCAAATCCACTCTGATTTTTCATACAGCCACCAAAGAGACGCAGCGTGCGATGTAGTGGGTGAAGGTGATCCTGAGGCACAATGCCTTTTCTTCTCCCATTTTAACTTCTATTTTTATAAGGTTTTCAACCTTTGAATAAAGTATCTGCTACCGACAGCTTTGCCATGTCAGCGTGGAATCGCCTAGAGAAAAGATGGAACGATATCCAAGTGGGTCGCCAAGGCTCCTATTCGGTTGAGCGCCTCGAAAGCTTCGATTCCTACTGCAAGGTCACGTCTTACACCCGTGTGATTTCAGTTTGTCTGCTCACCCCGCTGCCAGCTCTATTGGCAGTTCTTTTACTGGAGTGTCTACCTCTTCGCCCTCCTTCTGAAGGATGGAGCGCCAATTGGGTGTTCTGGATTCGCTTGGCATTGATGCAGTTCACTATCGGGTGCACTAGCATGTATGAGATGGCCAAACTTGTTCCAGTCATGGAAGCACCATTCTCTAAGGTTCTGGTTGCTGCTACCTTGGTCATTGTGGCTAATTTGATAACAGCGTTGGCTGCTACGAGATGTATCGGGTTTCCTCTTCCGTTAATTTCTCAAGCTGCAGGTGTGGTGGATGTGATTTACGTTCCGGTAGCACTTGTGCTCGGGTTCGGCAAGGCTCCATTCACCAGCAATTCTCCCTGCCGCCCGTATCTTCAACGTTTCCAGCGCTTTCATGTTGCGTACATGGCCCTAATTGCGATTTATCCACTCTACAGGGCGCTTTACGACTTGATCCCTTCGACGTACCGAGGTGTCACCATAATTGTGTTGCCGATTTGGAGGTTTGGTGCTAAGTCCATCATGATGAATGGTACACGTGATCTAGAGGATTTCATGCCTCAAATCGTGAGTTTTACAGTGGATCTCTACAGTACGTTGTTCATCTCCGTTTGCATGTCCAGTGCTGGATCTGTTTACCTGTCAGCATTATTCATTGCCGCGGATGTTGGGCAAACGCTATTAGAGTTCCGCGAAGTACGAACCAATGCGAACGTCTTAGTATCGCAACTTTATGATCGCCACTCGACCAGAAACTCCACTTCTACAGATTTGCTAGCTATGGTTCTTGCCGTGGTTCGGAACCCCAGCGCCAGCAATATAACCTGTATGCAGGGTGCGCGATTGGAAGCTTGCATTCCGCATCCTCTCGCAACAGGTCGACGCGAGCAGCTGGAACTCTTAGGAGCATCTGGCGCGTACAGCCATTGCGCCAAAAATACTGGACAAGACTCAAGACTAATGCGTTGTCAAAGACGGTCGATATATCAAATTCTTCTTCGTAAAACGTCGATTGTGCCGGTTGAACCAAATCTCGTTAAAGTTTTATCAAAAAGAGACCCGACCAATGTAAGCGCACAGCCAATAATCCACTCTGGCGACTCAGATAACAATGGGAAGCAGTCCAAGCAATTAGTTTTGCAAGGTCTCCAACTGTTATTCCACTGCGAATATTTGGCACTAGTCGAGTACGTCGAGTGTGTTGTGCCGATCGTGTTTGTCACCTACAAGTCCGTGCTGGAGCAGCTACCGAACATTGTATACTATCCTGGCGGTGCTGGCAATTGGGGGGCCCATGCCGTCGTGAACATCTTAGTGTTTGCTGCACTGGAAATTGGGTCATTTCTGATACTGAATCAGTTCCTACAGCGTAAGTTTGCGTTCTCTCCGCTGTACCAGGTCAGTTTTGTTCTTGAAACACAAGCTTTTTTGGTCCAAGCAAAGTTATTTCTCTCACTGGTGCTTCTTCTATCGTGCGAACTCGCTCATCTTGGTACGCATGCCTTTGCGTTGGTTCTATCACTTTAATTACTCACTATTCTGATGCTACTAAAATTTACCGCAGGTGTTGACTTCAGCTTTCGATTCGAGTGGCTACGGTGAATTTGTTTTACATGAGAATTTCGTATCCATAGGGGTAAAACACAATTCAAGAGATTCCAGTATCGCCAATTCTGTGGAACCAATCACAAAAAACAAATGCAAGAAAGTCTAAACAAGATTTAACATTGGCATGTGTATATCTGCATCGAGCGCACGCACTTCCAGCCGATTAAGCACGGTACATCACGTGGTCTAGAGGTTTAGAAGAACGCAGGAAGACGACCACGAGAAGCTGCCTTGCGACGTAGCTGCCAGATGCGAATTCCTCCGTCGGCAGATGCAGACACAACAGTGGATCCGTGGGGACTTACCGTAAGCGCTGACACTCCCTGGGCGTGCGCTTCCGGGATCTCCAGCACCTGCTCCTGCCCTGTAGGTTCGTCCAGCTTCCAAAACAGCAGCTTACCTGTGGATGTTCCTCCAACCGCGTATTCTCCGTCCGAATCGAAGCATCTGAGCGTCAAAACACAATTACATTTAGTCACTACAATATCAAAAATTAAGTAAAATAATACGCACCGGACGGGTCCATCAGCGTTCACGTTGATGGTGACCGTTCGTGTGCCATCCGTTTGATACACTGACAGCTCGTTCGCTGTGCTCATACACGCAATCGTGGACGCTCCGCCACAGAACGTTAATCCGCAGAGTTCAGCCCGGTGTACTGGACTTGCAAACAATTTTCTAATCAACTCGCTCGTGCGCAAATCAATCAGATACACGACACCTAGCAACATGTTCACATCCTACAATTCAGTACAAATTAAGTAAAAAATAAAACTGAGTACGTACCGTTTCTTGTAGCCGCAGCAGCCGTGGATCCGTCCGCACTTACAGCGAGTTTCACTACTGATTCTTCACATTCCATAAAAGTTGACAACGGAGCCGTAGCGATCCCCTTGGGTGTATAGTGCCACATTTTGATAGAGCCATCCCACGAGCTCGAAAGCACGCGGTCTTCATAGACACAGACAGCTGAGAGACCGTCGTCGTGAGCTGTGATCTGGTCGATCACACGCCCAACGTCCATCGAGTACATGTAGATGCAGTTGTCCCATGACCCAACGAAGACGTACTTCTCATCCGCCGACACATCACAACAAGATAGCGCCAAATTACACGACAGATTGCGTCGTAGTGTGCCGTCCAGAGTCGCTGAGACTTTAAAAGTCGAGTCTTTCGACGTTGAGAACAATGCACGTCCATCTTTCCCCGGAACCAGCGACGTAACCTCGCTACATTTCCAGATTAAAACAACGTTAGATGAATAATACTTAGCAATTAATACACACTTGGGAAACGTACCCTGCGTGCAGCATATAGTGCGCTGATGGAGTCCACGACGAGGCATCGGCAGCAGTCCCAAATGCCCAATTCCAGCGCCTAGTCGACTCCACGCTCATGCGGCGACGGATCTGCGCTGTAATTCCTCCCACAAACCGCTGCGCCTGCTTCGGTACAGCCCCAAACGAGCGCGTCCGGAACGCGAACATACTGCGTCGGTTGCCTGTCGTGGTCTCTTCCTCTTCGTTCTCGTCGTACGAAGTGTTCTCGCCTAGCACGCTGTCTTCTCGACTGCGGGTTTCGACCTCGCTGGCTGACGACCCGTTAGCTGCGCCATTCGACTCCTCAATCTTATGTGGCGACGGAATCAGATCAGGTGTAGCGATAGCCACAGCCACCCCGAGATCGTTACGAGAAGGGTGGGCGCCAGAGAACAGCAGCTTCGGAGTCTGGCCAAACTCTTGGATCTGCGCTTCAAACGAGCACTTCTCCACTGGATCGGTGATCGTCTCGAGGTCCACAGAACCCTCGTACGACAGGTAATAAAACACTGTACAAAACGTCAGATTCCTCAGTCAATAACCAGCTTAAAAACGCACCACCACATACGATTATTAGCTTCGACGGCAGCTTCGCCACGTTGCTTGTACCCGAAGATCAAGTCGATCCATTCGTGAAGATGTTCCGACACGTATTCACTCTCCAGAGCTTCACGATTGATTCGAACGAATGCAGACGGACTAGATGCCCACGTAGGAAGCTCAACGTCCCCAACCTACACAAAAAAATACGATTAAATAGAGTATCTACCCAGTTTTTATATACACAAATCACGTACCCTTGTGAGCTTCTGCGTCGTCCCGAGATCAAGATTCTTCCCGTTGCAAAGCCACTCTTCAGGTGGCATGGAATCGTCGAAGAAAGCAGGGATAAGCTCCTTGAGATCCGCATGGTTGGTATTGCAGCTGCTCCAGGTGCTTGGGATACTCTGGAAAAGTCGATCCGGCGCGTCAAACTTGCCGTTCTGCAGACACAGCATGTACTCTGGAGCCATGCGCACGAAGTAGTAGAGCACGTATCCCGGGGTGGAGTAGTGTGTTCCATACAAGAACGGAGGCGGCAGTCCCTCGTCCTCCATCCCACGCGGCATCGCCTCGAATCGTGCTTTGTAGAACTCCAGACGTTCCTCGTTTAACGCGCCGATGGGTTTCGATAGATCGCGATACACAGCTGGGTCTGCTAAGTCAATAGACGCACTCTGGTAGTCGTTTAAGACCCACGGGAACACTGGATACTGCGTCAGATCGTTCTTGGTGCGCCCGGCAGCGTTGTTTAGATACACCAAATAGTCAAAGTTCGACACCTCGCGCTGCTGCCATTTGCGCAGCATCGACTCGAGATCTGTCTGCTGTAAATGCTCCAGATCAGGCTGGTTCACCATCATATCGTAGACTTCGTCGCGGTCGTGGTGGTTCCTGAAGCTGAAGAAGAAGCTCTCGCCGTTCTTGAGGAAGATTTCGAGTCCAGTCTGCTTGAGCATATGCCGGCGCTTGTACAAGTACTCGATCGTGTTGTACGCCCAGTTGAGCACTGGATCCCCAACGTTATTCACTTGCGCCGGCTGGAAGTACAGCCGCTGGTTTGTCAGCATCAAACAGCCTGGATACTTCAGTAAAGGCACGATCCGATCGACTAATTTGCCTTTTGTCAGCAGCGGACGCTCTCTGAAATCCACCAGCAAGCTCGAGTCAAACTGGTCCGTTTGTCTCGGGGTTAAAACCGGCTCCAGCAGCGCTTCCTCGTCCACTTTATTCATGACTCCTTTCTTGTGTGCGAGCTCCCAGATCGGCTTTACATTCTTCAGGAACTCCTCGATCTTGGAGTGTAATAGAGAGAATAGATACTTATCGGGAACGCCTGGGCTCTCTGTACTGGTATCCTTCTGCACGTAAGGGTGGTCGACTCCTCTCTCCTTCATCTCCACCACGGATGATGCTTTAAATGCGAGGAAAATAGCGCAGTCGCTGGCCTGTGGGTGTTCGTGTAGCTCCGCTACTGGCATCTCCTTCATATCCCGGAAAAAGAACCTCAAAATGGGTAAATTGCTGTCCTGCGGCTCGAAGAAGAAGCCGCGAGTGCACATTTTGAGGCGTCCCTGCACCTTACTGATCCAAAACAATCAAATTAACTGTTAATTTGCAACGTTTTGAGATAGATTAGTGAAAAATATACCGATGCGTGTCTGGGTTCGGCTCGAGATAGCGATGCACGCTAAAATCCTACAGCAAAATGAGATAATTTACTGGTTTAGACATAAATTAGAGCGTGAACGGAAGAGAAAGTGGGGACGTACATCGAGGAAGAACTCGCCGTCTTCTAGCAGCAGTAGGTTGAACCGCATCTGCGCGCCCTTGTAGCCCAGCTTGGACGCGAACATGGCGGCGGGGGCGGGATGAGCGGGCTGCTGTGATGGTGCAACGTTGGCAGTTGGATTGCACACAAAATGCACACGAAATAGTATATCAAAACACGGCAGGTAATTTTAAATTTTACGATGTCATCCACCGAGATGGCTACACTTGGATATTAAAAAAGGGGGGGACAAGCCGGTGAGTTCCGTAGTAAGTGAGGCCATGACTAATTTCGTTATATTGGTAGCAGTAGATAAGGCCATATATCCTGTAAATTCTGCTGTGAGGCATTGGTGTGAACTGTGTAGTAGGAGTAACGCATTGAAAGCAAACACAACTCTTACAGGTAAAAAGTTGTTAACTAAGAGGCAAAAAAAACCTTTTAAAAGGACTAAGTCTAACCTTCAAAGCATCTCCTGCGCCTGCTACATGGAAATTTCTAAAGTGAATCCATTTCGTGAGTCACTATCTCACTTCTGTCTTCTCTCAACCTGGTGGAGACGTTCTGTCTCCCCCGAAAAATATCTCCATATTTACATGATTTCTAAAAAAATACATGTGATTTTTGAGATTTATAAAACGTTTCACTTGAACAAAAGTATGAATTGAATTATTGTGCATTACACAACAGCTATCGTCGAATTAATCCTTGTTGGCAGGATATGGATAATATGGTAGTTATTCTCCGGTTAATTCGAAAGAATGGAATATCCAGTCTGTTGTATGAGAGCCGCACATACCTTTATTCTTGTAAACAGCAAAATCAGAAAGTACGGCTTTGTTTTGGATGCTTGTTGATTTGTTTTCGTTAGATTTCATGAAAGACCGGAAATTATCTCCCTTCTTCTTCCTCGTTCCAGAATCCGCCGGCTTGAGGAAATATGGCCAAGCTTGTATTAACTTGCGCCTTTGTTGGTGAAGAGGGGAGCACGTTTGATGTGGAGATCGATGATGCGGAGAAGGTGGCAAAGTTGAAGAAGGATATCAAGGCGGAAAACCAGAACAAGTTGAAGGATGTCGATGCCAGGGAACTGCAGCTCTTCCTGGCGAAGACGGAGGGCGGCTCGTGGCTGTCAAGCCATACTGCAGACGTGAAGAAGCTGAAGCAGGGGGAGAAGACTGCTCTCGTCGAATCTCTAACGCATGAAGAAGACAAGGTGTTGCAGGGAGAGTCCGGCCTCAAGAAAGTGTTGGCGGGGATGCTGCTGCCATTCACTGATGAAATTCCCGTGCTGGTAATGGTTTCGGATCGGCAGCAAGCATCTATCGGGAAACAACTGCGATACAAGAGAATGAGCACTGAGGCTTCGTGTCGCAAGTTCTAGGATGCGTTAGCGCAGAAACTCGCTAACTTGTACGACTTCAAATGCTCGTATAGTTCTCCCACCATCGGAGATGCCTTTTTGGCTATCGACGAGAACTCATGGAACCATCGCCGTATTCGTGGCAAACAGAAGGCGCCAAGAGATTTGCCCACTTTCTTCAATAAAAGAAAATGGGAGACGCTACGGACGCTCAATTCGCGCACAAATGGTCGTATTCACGATGGAGTGATTCCGAAGACGAGTAAAGGGCATCCTTACGTTATTCTCCCACACGATCTTTGTCGTGTTGATCAAGTGAACGATTTGAAGGAGATGGCAGCCCTTTTAATGCTTGGAGGCATATTGAAACCGGAAGAGTTGGAAGTGAAGGATGAAGATGAGTTCTCAGGTAGATCTCATTCAAGCAGTGCTCATTCTGATGGCGCTTGATTTCATTGTAGTTACTACAGGAGGTATCATGAAAAAAATAAAAAAATATTTTCACCCCTCAACAATTATCTTTTTCGGACAGATATAACTTTAATAGAGAACTTCAGTTTCTGAAATACCCACTCAGGCTTTGGAATTTGAATTTCCTTCGTTCAGAAATATATTCCACTGGAATAAAATAGCAATGCGGTACGTTGCACATGAAGCTCTGGATATTGCCAAAAAGTTTGCGCCTCAGTTGACGATGTCAACAGCGGGGCTGTCTTCTACTGTTCGGTAAGCCCCGCTTCAGGCTGTGAAGCCTTCAGCAACTCTAGCTGATATAAATGCGACTTCCAGGTATTTGCAGAGGATCAGCTCACTAGCACTGACAACTCTGGCAGCAGATGTAGAGAAGAGAAGACACCAAAAGACGAAGCATGTGTGTGATCAGAACGAGGTATATTATGTAGTAAGCTCTGTGTGTTCTGCTTTGCTTTGCCGCTGCTGCTTTCCACGTTTTCTCTGTACTCGTCTCACACGAACTCCTTCAAACACCCAGTGGAGAAAAAAGCAACTGTCGGGAAAGCAACACAGGCGGAACTTAATGACGACGGTGGGCCAGTACATTACAATAGCCCTACCCCACCCCCACCTACTGGTTCTCTCTTAGTTCATAAGCACTTAACGGCAGCAATCCCATAAATGACCCGTGATTTTTGAAAATCGCACATGTTACCGATTTGGTACACATATATGCCACGTTATCAGCACCCGGTACTCGTAACACTTCAATATCAGCAGCTCAATCCGCTCTCGCACAAAATGATGTCTCGCACCAATGTATTTCGTTCTGCTATGAAACTGAGTCTTCTTAGTCAACGTTTTAGCGCTCTCATTGTCAACAAACACTTCAGAAGGCTGTTGCTGCTTCATCTTCAGCTTTTCGAGCATTTATCGAAGGTGTACAACTTACCAACATACTCAGGATCATATACTGTGCTTCGTTCTTTCTGTCTGGCTACTCCATGAGATAGTACTCCCACAAAATTGCGCAAGGTACCCAGCAACAGATTTTCGATCATCAACTCTGTTGCCTGAGTCTGCATCTGAGTATGTTTGTAAATGGTGATCGAGCTTCTGTGAGCTCCATTTAATACCTCCCAAACGTAAACCCCATTCCATAGTCTCTTTCAAGTAGCGTAGGCCACATTTTGCCGCACGCCAGTGCAAAAAAAAATACGTGGGTTTTCTAGGTATTGGCTGCACTCTCGAACGAGAGGACGTGTACCAAGCATCAGGTACATCAAGCCGCGATGACTGATCGATACGGCTTGTTCTGCATCAGTTCTTTCTTTTCTTGAGTAGTTAGGCACATGGACATTGACAACTTCAAATCTACAGTGCTTGGCACTTTACACTCATTGCACTTGTCCATTTCGAACCGTTGTGGCAACTTTTCAGTATATCTCCGTTGGCTTATGAACACCGTTCTCTCGTGTCGATTTCGTCTAACCTCCCAGCCAAGGATGTAGTGAATCGGTCCGAGATTCTTCATAACGAATCGTCGAAGCAACTTCTCTTTCATTGACGAATCACTGTCCTGTTAGGAGTCAAAGGAATGAGATCATCCACGTAGATGGAAATAAACACCAACCAGCCATCGATGATCTTAACCGCAACACAGGCCTCACAGTTCTGCAGTGTAAAACACTCACTCTCCAAAGAGGGTACACACCTCCATGTAAGGCAGAATTCTCTCAAAGCATGTACCATGGAATGCTGGATGCCCTCTTAGTTGTGGCCCAAAACGCGATGTGTCAACGAAATCAATAGCAAAAAGTTGATATAAAATGCATTGATGATTTTTTGGCGGTGGGTGTAGTACAGTAGCATCATACTATGTAGGCCCCGCTTTGTTCCCATTGGCTGAAATTACAGTCGGGTAACCCAAAACTGCTGACGGGTGGGTACGGGTACCCGAATTGTACTAGGGGAGACATTCGGATCGGGCGGGTAATCCGAAATCGGCCATTTGCGAGCTCTGGACTCGTCACCATCCCCAGCCACGAATACGACCTCGCGTTCTCCTTGGCTCCTTGCACGCTTTCGCACTCGTCCCTTCCTGCCGTCCCTCCTTCGCATGCGCGTCTTTCCTGGACGTGGCTGCTGAGTCGTTGGTGTCTGCTCTCGGCCTTCTCCCGGATATGGTGTAGCGAGCCGTAAGGCTGGGTCTCTTATGCTCACTGTTCGTTTCCCTGCACAGAGCCTTCTATTGCCGTCACTGGTGCCACAGTGGCCGCATTACCGGCTAGATCGGCCACCTGCAACTTGCATTCGCGGACGAAGTGACCGGGGCCTCCGCAGTAGAAACACACGTCATTCCTGGCGCCTCGAGCCTTCCTCGTCGCCTCGTACCACTCCTGATTTTGGAGCCGGCCTTCTCGCGTTGACAGGTCGGAGTGGCCGCCATCGGTCCAGCACCTTCCACCTTGAAAGTCTTCGCCGCTCGCTACTGGTAATCGCCCTTGTGCATCTTGTTGCGCGTTTCGTACTGGTCTTGGTCAGAGCCGGTCGTGTGTCCAACGGTCGTTGTACCACTCCGGGGACCGGTAGGTACCAGTTCGAAACCGGGCGGAATCGCCTTCCACCATTCGCCTAAACCGGTTTACCGTTATCCAATGGCCGGCCCTCGGTGTCAAACCGGGGTTGTCGCGGCGCCGTGCCCCAAGCGGGGCCATATCCGGTCACCACACTGCTCAAGTTGCCACCCAGCCCTGGCTGTTTCTTGTCTTTCGCCACCGTCGCCGTGACCGCCAAGGGGCCGCGTCCGGCCGCCGCTTGCGCGCGTCCCACGCCGTGACGGCTGGTCCCAGTCCGACGTCGTATCCTTTACCGTAGTCGCCGACTTGGGGGTATCGCCACGATCAGGGCTTCATCCAGTGTCCGATGTCGGTGGCCACGCACGTGGATGGCGCCTGTTGCGCTGCTCAAGCCCTTCAGAAAGACGCTTATCTGCCAGTCGTCGCCGATATCCCCTCGCTCCGCGATCTCCCTGAGCGACGGAGCGTAGTCAGCCAGCCGCTCGCCGCGCATTTGTCGGCGCGCGTTGAGCAGGTCGACGACCTCAGGCTCAGACCGCTGCGACATCTACTTTGTCCGTAATATTCTAGATAGAGTGTTGATTTTCTCGTTCTCCGGAGCCACTGACCCCATCATCGTGGTGAACAACCGTCTTGCCTCGCCTTCGCGGTGTGAGGCCACTTCGTGGCAGAGTTAGTTTTCGCGCCACTGTATCCCCATGGTCACAGCCTGACGGCGCACATCAGCTCTCATCGTCTTTAGCCACATCGTCACGGGCATCGAGTCGCCCAGCCCTTTGAACTTGGACAACTTGAGCGCCTTCGCCTTCTCACGGACCACGATCGGCTGCTGCTGCACTGCAACTCCGCCTGCGCCGCCTCCAGCTGCTGCACTCGTCGCTGTTCCTCGCGGAGGAGGTACCCGTCCTGCACCAGCTCCTCCCGTGTCACATATGCTGCCTGATCCGCCGACGCACCACGCGGATCTCCAGTGCTCCTGCCACCACCCGAGACTCCTGTGCCGCCGGTGCTCTGTCCGCCGTCGCCGTCACTGGTCATCGCGTGTCCTCGTGCTCGCCGGGCGCCCTGCGTGCCCGTTCCGTCCACGATCTCGAACCCGGTGTTGTTTGAGGTCCCCATTGGTGTGTCGCCCGCGGGGTCAATCACCTCAACCTCTAGCGTCGCTGAGTCGCTACCGTCCGTTTGGAGCGTCGTCACTGCTGCCGGTGGATGCCCGCTTGGCTTTCTCGCTCGCACCCGTTCGCTCTGTAGAGCGTCGTTCGGCGCGTTGGTCCCTCGTTGTCTCTGCCGTCGCCATCCTCGTCGTATAACTCTCTAGTTTCAAAAAGTAGCACAACTTGTTAGCTTTCTTGTCTCTCATCCTCTCTGTCACTAGGACTACAGAGTCCTGCCTCTGACGCCAGGCCCACATGCTACGTCTTACAGTCATGACCAGAAGGCCCCATGTATGACCACCATGTAGTAATGTCCCACCACGCTGTCCATGGTATTGCATACTTTTTCCCCATTCATCACCACGAGGGTTGTCACTGAACGACGCCTAGGCAGCGGTTTCGACGGCGTGCCCCCTACAGCTCGAGTATAATGCGTGAGCCTGCTCACGTCCTCACGGAGCCTCCACCGACGGACACTCATGATTCGCCAGGCCTTTTGCTTCTTCGGCCAGAGCATAGGCACAGGATTGCCCTCCAGTACTCGGGAATAGGGACGGCTGGGAGGGAGCCACATCTGCACCCAGGCTCCGGCAAGCCCAAGCTGCTCCCGACCGGACATGTACATGCTGACTAGGAGGAGCTCCGTCAGTACGCACCCCACTCAGAAGCCCCACGCTCTACGGCCAATGGTCGTGCACGTGGCGGTGTCCCACGCGCCCCCGTGGTCTTTATCCACGGCCTCGCCACCCTATCGGATGCACTCCGCCTCGTAGCTGCCCGCACTGCTGTCCGTCTACCCACTATCAAACCACAACACCCAGCCTACCTCGTCGTATTACTGGCGCAGTACCCGCGTCATTTCGCGCAACCTCGTTGTATTAGTCTTGACTTGTTACACAAAAATAGCAAACCGCAACAGAGGGTCGAACCTGCCAGACCGCAGTTCGTTGCCCTTCTAACTACCTCCTGATGTCGCCATGTTTCTCACTTGGACCTCTCCCTCCGCCGCACTCATCACCTTCGTCGCCACTTGCTGGCCGCACGCTTCCGCCCCTGGTCTCGCCTCCTTGCATAGTTACCTCTCGTCAGTCCCGCTGTGTCACGCCCCGGCGCGATCTTCTCGTACCTTCCGCTTGTGGTTGGAGCCCGCCGGCTCGCAAGTGTCACCGAGTCCCACAACTTGCCACCGTCCACCGTCGTGTGGCCAACTTTACTCGACCATCAGAACGATGACCACCTATTCCCAATCTGCTTGCACGTGTCCGTCGGCCCTGTGACGGGGCGGCTGCCTACAATACCCTCTAAATAGGGGGAGTCGAACCTGCTTTCAAAGTGACTTATATTTTTGACCAAATCCTGCTGATATTATATTAGAATTCAGCCACCTCCAGAGGTGGCTTACTTTTCTAATGCCTAAATGTGCTGCTAATTTCGGATACAGACCTCTGGTTGGTAATTCTCTGAAAATTTTTGGCATTGAATAGGATCCCCAACCAAAACACACGGCCGGGATTGCACGAAAAGGGCCACGCCGTATTTTACTCCTGTCATAAAAAACCGACCATCTCTACATTCTGATCTTTTTAAGAAATATATGCAGATCCCCTCGCCTGAGCCTTTCGTTTCGGATGCCCCCCCCTCACTGGAAGCTCGCCGTCCCCTGCCAGACGCTTGACCAACCTCACCTCCCTGTCCCGCCCTGTCCCCACCCGTTGACAACCCGCCAACGCGCCCATGAGCGATACCGACGGGGGGACGCCCACGAGCGAGTCGCAAGAGGCCAGTCTCAGCACCAATGAATCCTTGAGCGACCACGAAAGCGTTTACAGACCGTATGGAATTGGTGTAGATTCCAGTGACAGTGAGGTAGGAGACGAAGGAGCAGGAGAGAGTGCACCATCATTCCAGGTGTGGCACGATTCGTGGGATAATATCTTCTCGAAATTGAGAGCGTATGAGGCGCGTACGGCTCAGCTATACCGCATTCGCTCGGGCACGAAGGTCGCAACGCGTAACGGCAAAATATGGGTGAAGAAAAAGTGGAGAGTGGCCGAGCTGATACCTGACACATTTGTGGATTATTACAAAGCTACTCTGTACGCATGGCTGGGAGAAGAAGCCTCGTGGAGACGGCGAGAGGAGCGGACATAATAGCCGCAGTACCGGCTGTGGTGCTAATGTATCCGTTACCGTCTCGAGGCGCCCAGATACACGGACGTGGCGAATCAGTGTAACCACGCATAACCGAGAGCAGAACCACAAACTGCGACGAGATGTCTACGACAACTATCCTTCCACTCGGCGTGTAACAGACTCCAAAGTACTTGCTTTGGTGAATGATCTCGTAAAGGCCGGTGCCAAGCCCACGAAAATCCTGAAGTATCTTCAGGACACGGCAGGTATCAGTGACGGCAAATTCGTATTAAGTCTATGATTGCTTACGGCGTGTTGCTATAACAGTACTGAACAGGCAAACGGGTTATCCTGAGAGATGTCCACAACCTGGTCCAGCGCCTAAAATCTAAGCACCGTGGGAGTGGCACTGTCGAAGAAAGATTGGAGGCTGTGTTGCGGAAGCTTTGCTCTCAGCAAGGCAACAGTGCTTCCATTTTCGTGAACGAGTCGGAGACGACGCATACACTCACGATGCAGACGCGCCAAATGAAGCGCTTCTTCGAGGCGTTCCCGGAGGTTGTGATGTTAGATTCCACGCATGGAACAAACACGTCCCAGTAAAAGCTATTCAGCGTCATGATTAACGATATCTTCGGACATGTGAGTGCTTGTAGAGCTGACGCATAGTTGGGAACCGGTGGCAACCAGTTGGGAACCAAGTTAGGACCGGTGAATTGTTGGTCACCAATTTGTAATAGTTGGTATTTGGTTAGTGACTGGTTGTGCAAGGGTAATTAACTGACTTGCTTGTATTTTTATTATGTGTGTGTTCAAATAGGGTCAGTATGTTCAGCACTCTCTAGTCGAAAATGAGAGCCATGCATGCATGAAGGACGCTATTTCGGCCTTCAAGGAGAATAACCCGACCTGGGATAAGATTCGAGCGATCATGATTGACAAGGACTTCAGGAACACAGTCTTTTGAAGCAAGAATTTCCTTTGGCCCAAGTCCTGATTTGCCATTTCCATCTAAAAAAATATCTGCGCGCTGAGATGGCGAAGTCAGTGTATGGTGGTCGTGCTGGGGTCGACGTGGATCGAGTGGAAGACGCAGTCGATATTATGGTGAAAGCAAAGGATGGAGCTGAGTACAATCGAGAACTTTGGTACATGTACTACATTTTCGATGGTTTCGACGACCAAGGTGAGCTTCCAAAGCCCAAGCACCCCCTCCTTGAATATTTCATCCGCAATTGGGATTCTTGTAAGGAGATGTGGGATCTCTACAAGCGCGGAAACGTCGCCCATCTTGGCAACAGCACTAACAATCGGTACGTATATATATTACGAAACTGTGCTATTATATTTCTTCTATCTAAAATTGATCTAATTTTAGCCTCGAATCCGCATGGCGTGCTCTGAAAGAAATTTTAAAGCCAAAAATGGAGCTAGACGAGTGTGTGGGGACCTTGCATTTTCTTCAGTCGACCGCGGAGTTGGAATATGCATCGCAGTTCAACATTTTGGGATCACATCGTTATCAGGGAGCAGATGATATGCTGCTTCGCTTAGCAGCTCTTGTGAGCCCCTACGCGTTTAAACTGATTCGGAAAGAATACAACCTTTTCAAGCGACACTCTTTCATATGAAGGTCGGTGGATTCAAAACGAATACTGCTGCTAATGTCTTCAAAGTCCAAACAAGAGTACTTCGTGAATATTTCGGTACGCTTAAAGTTAGCTTTGATTTTGGCGATTTCTAACAATTTTTTATTATTTATAATTGAGTAGACGTATGTGTGTTCATGTTTCTTTATGCGGACTATGCTACTTCCGTGACATCATACGATGTACGTCCGCTCCTCGCTGAGGAAAAAGAAAGACACACCGGTGAACTATATCCACCCTAGATGGCTCCTTCAATCCGAAGCTAATCGACCGGAGGATGGTGAAACTAGCGACTCGGTCTCTTACTCATCATTTCGAGTCCATACTTCCCACTTGCGATCTGTAGAACATGCTGTTCTAAACGAATCAACCAAATGGGAGACAGCAATGGATATTGCTGGCGGGGTGGTGGAGGCAATGAGCTCTCAAGGTACACGAACGCTTGTTCGTATGGCACAAGCATTAAGATAATTTGGCGAGTAAGTACGTCAAGGCGCGGTTTCTAACATTTCAAGCATCATTACCATAGATCGCGAAGAAGATGGTTATGACCAGGATGTTTTGCTGAACGGAGCCTCTTTGGTGTCACCAACACAGAAGGCAAGTAAGACAACCAGTACTAGTGGCGACTCAGACGTCGAAATGCTCGAAGATCAACAAAAGGAGGGTGGCGACTTACTAGAGGAAACGACCAGAATCATTGAAACAGTGCGCGATTTGGTATCGTCGGATACTGACGACAATGACAGACAGAGGTGTCGTTTAGTTTCACCAGGCAAACCAAGGAAGAGGACCCACAACCTACCCGTGAAAACAGCCGTGAAGAAGAAGGACATTCGAGCTGTGAGTGGCACTGACACTCCGTTAGTGAACAACACCAACCAGTCGGTGAGCGAAGACAATCACTTGGTGAACAATACCAACAAGTCGGTGAGCGAGGACAGCCAGTCGGCGGAAGACGACAGTCATTTGGCGAATGATGGCAATGAGTTGGCGAATGATGACATTGAGTTGGTAAACGACACCAACCGTTTGGTGAGCGATGGCAACCAGTTGGGCGAGCAAATCTTGCCGGCTAACGATGGCAACCATTTGATGAGTGCTGGCAACGAGTTGGGGAATGATGACAACCAGTTGGTGAACGGTAACAACAGAGACACCAACCAGTCACAGCACGTTATTCTTTGCAAGAGACGAACAAAGCCAAGTGATGAAAATGGGGCTGAAAGCAGCGAGAGCAATGCGAGCACTAGCAACATTACTGGTAAATTTCGTGTGAGTACGTCGGTGAAAAGTAAAGGGCACCCGAAAATAAGACGGAAGCAACACGCGAGGCAAAAACAATGAGAATGATTGAGTCGGTAGCCGAAGCTAAAGCACTGGTTCAGGGAACTCTTGTCCCAGTCAGAGATCTTGCGCTCGTGCGCACCACACTGGACTGCCGTTTCAACGTTACAGACGCGTTTCCCGTGCTCGACAGGTAGAATTGGATGCACCCTCCTGGAAATCAACATCTATCGTTCTTCTTACCCGAAAGTACAAGCTCCAGAAAAAAGTTGATATTGTTTTTCCCAAACACTACGTTACGAAGTGCATCGCTGGTGTCAGAATGTATAGGCAATCGCTTCCACCCGGTCATGGGTTGGGCGTGACTATCAAGAAGATGGGGGCATTTGCAGAGCAAGACTTGCTTACAATGCGAGACTGTCATGACGAATTCCCAAAATAGCTTGCGGTAAAGGACCTTGCTGAGTGGATTAGAGTGTCTAGGTTCGTGAGAATATCCTTGCCTAGTCCACTCAGCAACTGCGTAACGGTGGACATGGAAGCCTGCTCAAAGAGAATGGAGATGGTAGATCTTACAAGGACTATCGAGACAAAGTTCGGTGGAGTGGCAGTCCCCGACCTTGCCTATTTTAGAAGATTCGAATGGCTTGATGACTCACGCTTGAAGCTGGTAATAGTCTCCTCATGGGCCAAGACCGCGATACCCAAGGGAACAGTCGTATTGGAGGCGTATATCCATTGTACGCCGCGGTGCACGACGAAGACATGAAACTACAAACGATTGAAACCTCGCCTTTTGATTCCTGCAATCGCCTGGTCCTAGTTCCTGTATTTCTTGACGGACATTGGGCTGGCGCTGTTTTCGACTACAAGAACGGGAAGAAGGTGGGTTTTGATCCTATTCAAACTACATACTTCTGCAAAAAAATCTCCAAAGTGCTGGACACGCATTTTGGAAAGTTTACAGCCAACCTAGAGCCCATCCGACAGCGGGCACCTCGTCAAGAAGATACGAACAGCTGTGGTCCGCCGACGTTGCTTTTCTTCGAGTGTATGTTAAGGGACATGCCACTACCAAGCGTGTCAAGAGAACAAGTTGGATATCTGCGTTTTCGCAATCTTTTTCTGACTAGCAAGGGGGTCTTTTGCAAAAGCCCGGAAGTAGATCTGAGTGAAGACTGATGGTTCAATACATTCTCTACGCAGCACTTCTTCACCATACCTTCGATTAGATCAGCACCTAAAAGCTCTTGAGTAGTAGTTAAAGCGGCTGATTTATTGCAGCGCTGCTGGCGTATAATCAAAGCAATCTAAGCAGTGCAAAAGATGTGGCGGTAGCACTCTGTAGGCCTCGCATGAAATTTTACGGGGTTTTCTGAAGTAGGGAGGATTATCTTGTACAGGAAGACACCGACAACTAGTACTAGAAGCCCGCAGTGGCGTTATGAGGCCAGCGGTTTGTACCACAAGGAGACAGAATGCTTATGCGATAAACGTGTCGAACTCCACAAAGTCATCGGTACATTCACTCGACATTCGTACGACACCCCTCTAAATCTGTACAAACCACCTCGAACGTAGAGAGATCAGATCGTACTTAATGAATAAATTACGTACTTAGAGGGAGGAAATGACGGTGGTGCAATCAAAGCCCAATCAGTTGGTAATAGTTAGTGCTCGTTGGTATTTCAGTTGGGGACGGTTGTCCCGGCTATGAAAAACAGTTGGAGATCGTAACAAGAGCCAAATTTATTTCAGTCAGATCTAAAGGGATCCGGTTGGTGTTTCAATTTCCGTAAAATAATAACCCGGGATTTATTTTCAAAACGTACCATAAATTTATGTGAAGTAATACACAAATACAGTGAGACAGTCATGATGGCCATGGACATCTACCGGTATATGGTATACTATACATGTGTTGGATTAATAAACTATACAAATGTTACCTGTGTCGTCGCCCTCGCGCTTAAGTACGCCTATTTTAATATGGAATGTTGCACGAACTATTCGCGGAAACTAGGAGATTTGGGATGGTAGTGCCAGGTAGGCGTAAGCGACGGCGAGAAGGTAAACGAAGGCGGATGGCAGTGGAAAATAAAAGCGCAAGACGCGCCCCGCCTACAGCGGCGTGTTATAATATCTGACGGCATCAGATTTGTTGCAGAAACTTCTGATTTTAAAGATAGCATATTTTGCTTAATTTGACTGATCGAAAGCGCCCCCGAGACGATACTGCACCCCACCAACTGAACTATCCGAAATATCCGTCCCTATCGAAGTAGTATCTGACGGCGTATTGTCAACACATCACGTCGCGACGTGATCCCTTGTTCAAATCGGAAGTTTCAGGTATTCTCCGTTGCAAAAATTTCCGATTTAAAAGTTATAATATTTTGACTGATTGAAAGCGCCCCTGAGTCAAACCATTCCTGCCGAGACCCAGTTCGGCTTTTCAGGCGCCGCGGCAGCCACTCCACCCTCCACGGGAAATCTCTGCTGCCGCGGCTCCGAAGTTGTCGGGCTCCCCCATCCTTCCCTAACTTAACAGATACCGACGCCCGGTACCCATACTTACATGGCCGCTCTCGACACTAAATCGAGTGCGATCTTGACGTTAAAGGCGCTGGCACACGTCTCCAATCGATCGAGCCAGACAATGTTCTAACTAATTCGGAGCTGCCCCGGGGCCGCGGGGCGCGAGTAGCCCTTCCATTTCTAATCTGATCGCCCGTTTGCCTAGTACATGTGTGCTTGTCTAGTTGGCACAGGCGTGCTTAGAGGCGCTACAAAAATGTATCCCCGCTGGAACTACGGTGAAGCGGAAGCTCCTGCAAAACTATGCGAAGGAAGGAAAGAGGTCAGCGCGACCGCATCACATCGGAAAGTTAAGAGCGAAACTTGCACGCTGTTGGCAACAGCAAGCATCAAATTTACATGCCCCAGAATCTTATTCCCTAGCTAAGAAAGTACGATCCTTCGTAATTCGACATCAACAATTTAATAACTCGTTAAAAGACAAGCGGATGCGGCAAAATATAAATAGATTTACTTGATATTTGTATTGGATGAAATTGTATGTAAAATACAACACACGGGCACGAATTAATCCCTATTGGGCTGTACGTTTACTTCGTACCGAAGCACTACCAGTATTAGTACCTGTCTGAATGGCGGGTAAATGCGGGTCTTAAGGATTAACTCGATGATAGTGGTTGTTTTTTATCATCAATTCAATTCATACTTTGTTCAAGTAAAACGTTTTATAAATCTCAAAAATATCATGCTATCTTAGAACGTCTCCACCAGGTTATCAGTTTCTAAAGCTGAAGGAGGGAGAAGGCAGAAGTTGACTTAGTGGCTCAAGAAATAGCTTCATTTTAGAACTCTCCATGGAGAGTGAATATCGTAGGTGAAGGAATTCATCTCAAGATGTGTTCGACGCCTCACTAACTTAAGTATGCAAGTATGGGTGGGGGGGGAAGGGAGAAGCGTCGCATCGACGAATATATCGTTTTGATCAGCGGACTACATGTACGTCGATCGCGCTCCGGGGTATGCTTTCGATCTATATCCATGCATATTGCAAACTAACTACTTGTAACCGCGCATCGAAAAATTTCGCATTAATACAAATCCATTACGACTACAGCTCAGTGCATCAGTGAGTTGTGCTTTGTTTCGATGCGTTTGTATCTGTGAGCTCTTACCTAAATAAATTCCAGGATCCGTTCACAGGTTGAAGGATGGATATTGTAAAATGCAGTTTCTAGCAGATATGGAAGCAGGTACTGCGGCTGCGAAGCAGGCGCAGGATGTTTTGAAGGTTTGGACTTAGTTCTTTTAAAAAAAAATTGCTTCTATCTATCAACCTCTTACCATTACCTGTAAATTGTATTTGCTTTTTTTCTACTAGACACTTCACACCAAGGCCTCAAAGCAGGCCTTACAAGATATATGGCCTTATCTACTGCTATCAATATAACGAAAATAGTCGTGAACTCACGTATTACGGATCTAGAACTCCGGCTTGTATTCATATTTTACGTCGAATTAAAAAAAATCGTGCGTTTCGTGTACTGTATTCATACTTAGTGTACTCCCTCTACACTGACTGTGGTAAATAACAGTTAGTTAAGCCTAGTACAAAAAGCTACCGGCAGCATGAATTTGCAAAACGAATCTGTCTAAATAGTCACGTTTTAAATCAATAGTGGTAGTCAATTGTGCAGCAACAAGTAGATTTTTTTTCGAGCCCAAGCATGGAAATATTTTTTTATCCAATGACAGCGTGGTTAATTGACTACCCCCAAAATGTTTTTGCAGCAACAAAGATTTTTTCTGCGGCAAGTCTGCCTGACTCACCGTGCCCAGCGCGAGCAATGCCCGTGGCTGGGTGAGAGAAGTATCTAAGGGCAGCAAGCCATTTCGCTCATGTCAGTCTGCGCACTTGCCGCGACGCAGTTATGTATTCGACTTCTGTTACTGCTATTTCTGCTAGTTCACGTCCTTGTTGCGGAACTGCTTCGCATCGTACATCTTCTGCTGTCAGTCCCAGTCCGTGCTGCAACGCAGCTCCATCTTGTACTGCTGCCGGTGTTACTCCAACTCCTTGTTGTGCAGCAACCCAACTGGTATTGAGTCCACGTAGTTGCTGTGAAGCAGCTCCACGTCTGCAGCGACCCATCGGCAGTGAGGCGAATCCACGACTTGGCCTTGTTCAACTGAACCCACGTCGACGATGAGCAGCGTTTCCTGATCGCTCCGGTACTGATAATGGGTCGCATCCTCGCTGCGGAGCAGCTCCAGCTCGTATTTCTGTTTTTCTTGTACGAAGTTCTTCTCCTGACGCAGCCACATCGCTGGTGCCCTCGCCGTTGCCGTACTGCTGCTCAAACTCGTGGAGCCTGGCAGAACTGGACCGCTAGTCGACCGGCCATGTGATTCAATCGATGTGGCTGCCCTCGCGCGTGGCCTTTTACAGCCTCCCAACAGTGAGTTCTATCTGCGGTTCTTCTTCAGAAGAAAAAACTTACATGCTGCTGCAAGCCTAAAAGCACGAGTTTTGGTGCAGGTCGGCGAAAAAAAAGTCGGACCAATCACAGCTTTGGAAAATATTTTCAGCTTGCTGCAACAAAAAAAAACTTCTACTTGCTGCACAGTTGACTACCACTAATGTCATCGCCGACAGAAAAAGATAATCCATCTCAAGGCCAATTTTGAAATAGACGACGAACATGCTGATCGCCTGAACGCTACACTAAGTGCTCAGTTGACGACTTCGAGTTGCTCTGGAACGCCACGCACTCAATACTGGTTGCACATCTGCCTATGACGCTTGGCCTGAAATCGCACTGAGTTTGCTGATGTATCGCTGTATCATTTCTTCGGCGTTTTCGATGCTACTGAATTTCTTCTTTAGCTCAGTCGGTTTTTCCTTGCCAGCCACCCATTTGTTGATTAGCGCATTCTGCAAATCCATGGCCAGCTTCTCCGTACTGGGGGTTTTCTTCGCTGCATCTAGTATTGGAAGAAGACGGATGTCGCCGTACTTAGCTCTCAGCCCATCGATCATACTCTCCTTCCGGTCGGAATAGCGTCGATTGAAAGCGTTTAGATACCTGCTCCACGTTTTGAATTTTGGACTGCTTAAAATATCTTCACCAGCCTTGTCGAAGCGCATGAAGTGAAAAGCCTCGCTTGGGGTATATCCCTTCTTTAGCCAATGCTTAAGCCACGTCCACTCGGCCTTTTTAGCGATTCCCACGGTGCTTAGGTTTCGCATCGCCAGATCGATCATTCGATCAACACCTTCCCATTAGTATGAGATACGGATGGGGTAAAACCAAGATTCTTGTTTCTTCGGGTTTGCCTTGTTGAAAATCTTCACGTAACGCATCCACTCCTTGAACAGTGGGTTGCTGAGAATATCGATCCTAACACTGTCAAGCGCAAGCAGTTCGAAAACTGCCTTGGGTGATTTCATGGTCGCAAAAATGGCCTTGGCCTTGTCCATTTGCATCGTGGTTGCGACGCTTTCCATGCTGGGAAATTTCGTGGCTGCCTCAAGTATTTGAAAAAGTGGTCTATCCGGAAGCGAGTCTCCAATGTCGAAAACAATATTTGCATTTTGTTGGGGTCGTCGGTGATGACAGTATTCATGTACGAGACCCACGTGCCGAGAAGTGGACTGTGCGAGAAGTCCTTTTCGGATTTAGAAAGCTTTAGCCGCTTGAAAACGTCGCCAGTAGATTCCCCACTTTTCAGCCACATTTGAAGCTGTGCAGATTCAAGTTTTGCCAATACCTGGCTCGTACTTTCATCCAACTTTGTCACTGAAAGTACTCTCACCACTTCTCCGACGTTAAATTTATTCATGAACGTCTCGATCGCGGTCGTTTGAAAGTCGGGGTATCTTGAATTATAAGCATTCAAGTACTTCGCCCAAGTATCCAACGCACGGCTCTTAAGAATAGCATCCAACGAGGTCGAAAGTGCAAATCCGAACGCACCCAGAGCATCATCTGGAGCTTTTCGGTTGTTTAACCAGAATTGGAACAAATCATCCTCCACCTTGATGGGATGCTTTTGGTTTCTTCGTATGATTTCGCAGCAGCCGTCAATTGGAGCAGAGTCTCGTCGCTGAAGTAATTTTAGCGTCGGGATCATCGACATGGTTTCTTTGGGGTATTTTGCATTCACATCGTCAATGTATTTGACCCTAGTCGCCATTGTATGGCCTTTCAGAAGGTGCTGTCCTGATGTGTACAGCAGGAACAGACGAAAGATCTCATCGGGATCCTTTCGAACAGTTACCCAGTGTCGTAGTTGTTCCATCTCAAGTTTCGTGGCGAGACTGCTCATTCCGGGGATCAACTTGGCGTCCTGAATTAACGGGTACATCGCATCGTCCGTGTACCAAACACTCAGAATCGACATAGCGGAGACTTTCTTTTTCGAAACTTTATTCAAATCGTCGACGTATTGGACCCAAGTATGAACTGGGGGTTGGAGAACAACCATATCCTTGCCTTGTTGAGGTGCATGCGCGTGAATACAATATCGGCAGACTTCTTTTTGTCCAGCCATTTCTCAAGCTTTTCTGGGGAAATTTTCGAAGAGGTGGGCCAGGCTTTTAGCTTTTCTGCAGCAGGAACAGAGGGCGCTGCTCTCTCGCTCTCGTCGCTGGAATCGACAACAGGAGCTCTCAAGAACCTCACGGCTGCGGTCTCGCTGGTAGTGTCGATGTCATCCTGGTTGGATACGGCCGCCTGGACACTTTCAATTCATATCCCGAGTTGAGTAAAACGATAAGTACCATCAGAAGTTGCAGCTGCATCGTGCCTGAAGAGCAAGTTGGAAAATGAACAAGCTCTACATGTACGAATCCATCACTGACGATTAACGGAAACTGCTTTGGGAATAGAGATGTCATCGTCGTGCCAAGTAAAACCACGTGAATCTTGATGACTACAGAAAAATCACACTAGTCATGATGACAAGATCACGCCAAACATGATGACTAACGTCAAGCAAATCTTTGGTAACATTAAAATATCAAATACCGGTACCGTTCCCTGTGTTGCTAAATATAATCCATCCAGTGTAAAGTAACTTCGGTTTGGGTGAGGAGCCCCCGTTCTTTAGTATGGCAAACATTAGCTCGTTTGATCACTCGAAAGCAACGTGACCTTGTTGTCAGACCACGTTCACTGAAGTGATGGAAGCGACTGAGGCTACCAGTGAGTCCAATAGCACCACGACGCGAGTAACTCAATTCACTCACTCCCCGGATTCATCATGGGGTCGTCTCGAGAATAAGTGGAATGAAATTCAAGTAGGTCGTCAGGGCACCTACTCCGTCGAGAGACTCGAGAGTTTGGACTTGTATTGCAAAACCACATCGCAAGTCCGAGTAATTTTGGTGTGTTTATTGACACCGATACCTGCGCTAACAGCAGCTTTACTATTGGAATGTCTCCCACTTCGACAAACCTCTGAAGGAGTAGCAGCGAATTGGATGTTCTGGCTACGTTTGCTCCTCATGGAGTTGATATTGGGTATCGTCGGGAATTCCCAAGTGGCTGCATTCGTCCCAGGTCTCAATTTTACCATCTCTAAGCGAGTAACCATTGCTCTGGGGGTCAGTACGTGCTATGTGGGGACGTGTCTGCTTGCAGCGTCCTTAATCGGATTCCCCGTGCCTCTTATGATGCAGTTCGGCGTTGTCCCCATATCGATACTCATACCGTTAATCACTAGACTTGTTTTTGGGTCCAGCTCTCATCGCCAAAGATTCGCCTTTCAAACAATCATCCGATACATTCCATCGTTTCTTCTTCGCTCATATGACGCTTATCGGTGTTTACCCACTCTACAAAGTGCTGTACAACCACGTACCTTTGGCATACCGAAGCATTGTGGTTATTATTTTACCAATCTGGAAGTTCGCCGCAAAGAGTTTCGTGGTCCAATCATCACGTCAACTGGAAGACTATATACCAGAACTTGTGGCTTTCTCGGTCGATTTTTTCGGAACGCTCTTTGTGTCGGTGTGCATGTACTCGTCTGGGTCTATCTACTTATCTGGGCTCTTTATACTAGCAGACGTGGGTCAGTCACTATTGGAATTTCGTGAAGCGCATTCGAACGCTAAGGTTGTGCTAGAACTTCTCGAAAATCGACGGGCTTCCCAAGAGCGTCTTCCTCGTATTCAAGGTCGACGACTCAGTAGATTAGGAAATGCTGAGTTGCTCGCGATGATTGTATCTTTCACACGAAATCCTAGAGCGTACAACATCAAGCGGTTGCATGGAGCGCGCCTTTGGTCTTGTCTTCCCCACCCAATAACTCAAGAGCAGCTCGGCCATCTCCAAATGTTGGAGGCATCGGGTGTTTACGTTCAAGGATCTAGGCTTAAAACGCCCAAACCCAAAGAACCAACCTCGATTATTACAACGTGTATCTGTGGGTCCTGCCCCTGCTGCCCCGACTCTTATATGCGACCAAAAGGGTATCGAGGGCTCCCAAGACTGCATCTTCGATGCTAAACGGACCGATAGATCGAAGAAACTCGCTTTACAAGGACTGCAGCTTCTCTTTTACTGTGAATACCTCGCATTGGTTGAGTACGTCGAGTGTGTTGTTCCCCTCGTCTTTACAACTTATCAACTGGTACTTCGACAACTACCAAATGCCATTTACTATCCGAACGACGAAGGCAATTGGAGTGTAGCGTCCATCGTGAATTTGTTGGTGTTTGCCATGCTCGAGGTTGGATCGTTCGTATTCCTAAACATTTTTCTACGGAACAAATGCGCATTTTCTCCACTGTACCAGCTCGCGTTCGTACTTGAAACGCAAATGTGTCCTGTCCAAGTTCACCTTTTCGTCGCTCTGATTAAATTGCTGCAGCATGAACTCTTTCATCTAGGTAAGTTCATGAAGATACAAATTCACAGTTGGCATCGTGTAGACTATCTATATTTAATTATTTTTTAGGAGCTGACTTCAGTCTTCAGTTCGAGTGGCTCAAAGACAAGTAAATTTTTAGCCACGAAACCAATAGTATCAAAAATAGCGAGCTTTATTGTATTGAGTCTGTTCCTTCGTCCAAGGCAGTTTTAGAAATGCAGCATATAGGACAGCACAATGAAGAAAGAAATGCCAGCACCAGCACACCGTCGACGCGTCAAGCCGTTCCACTATCCTCACCGTGGAGTCGTTTTGAGGAATATTGGAACAGAATTCAAGTGGGTCGCCAGGGATCGTACTCTATCGAGCGTCTTGAAATGCTTGAGCACTACTGCAGAACTACATCCAGAGCTCGTGTGTTCTTAGTTTGTGTTTTTACGCCGCTCCCAGTGTTAACCGCTGCAATTTTACTGGAATGTCTTCCTCTACGACCTCCTTCGGAAGGGTGGGCGGCCAACTGGATGTTCTGGCTTCGTTTGGGATTAATGATATTCACGTTAAGTATCGCGGGATTCCCTCAAATGAACGCTTTCATTCCCGGTTTCAACCTCACACTCACCAAGATGGTCGCTGCGTCATTAGGAATTTGTATTGCTCAGACTGGAACGTATCTTCTAGAAGGTGTAGTCTTTGGATTCCCTGTGCCCTTCATGTGGCAACTGGGAGCTCTCACAATGGCCGTCTACGCCCCAGCAGTGACTCGGCTAGTTTTCGGCTCCGGGTTGTTCAAAAAGGGATCCCTACTTTGGCTTCATCACGAACGATTCCAGAGATGTTTCTTCGTCCACTTGGCACTTACAGGAGTGTATCCACTCTACAAAGTCCTGTACGACCTGATACCTCTAGGATATCGTGGCGCGGTCGTCTTTGTGCTACCGATTTGGAAGTTCGCAGCGAAGCACTTTGTAGTGCACGCGACGCGTGACCTGGAAGATTTTATACCGGAACTCGTGGCGCTCTCAGTGGATTTCTTCAGTGCGCTCTTTCTCTCCGTGTGCATGACAACTTCGGGTTCCGTCTATCTCTCAGCGTTGTTCATAGCAGCAGATATCTGCCAATCTGTGCTGGAATTTCGTGAAGTTCGAAATAATGCAAAGACTCTGTTGCAACTTGTTGATGCTCGAAGAAAAACAGAAGAACGCCTTCAAATGAAGAATGGACTTTGTGTCGAGAAGTCTGAGATGTCAGGGCTACTAGCACTGATTCTGGGGGTAGCTCGCAATCCTAGTGCTTACCAAGTGACGTCGTTGGAAGGTGCGAGGTTGTGGGCTAGTCCACCCAGTCTAATTCCTCAAAAGCTTCTTGAAAGGATGCAAACTTTGGGAGAATCAGGAATATACGGTCCTAGAGGTCTTTCTTCCAACAGGATATCGCTAATACCATGTAACCGGACGCCTCGCACATGCCCATCGCCTTGGGATTTCCGTCACGTATCCGTCGCCCCTGCACCTGCAATGAGCAGAAAACTCTTAAAGAATCAAGGAGCCAGCGTCCGAAGTTTTAAACAAGCCAAGCGATCGAAAGAGCTGGTTCTGCAGGGTTTACAACTGCTCTTTCACTGTGAATATTTGGCGTTGGTCGAGTACATCGAGTGCGTTGTTCCACTTGTATTCGTCGTGTATAAATCCATTCTCGAACAGCTTCCGAATGTCGACTACTATCCTGGTGGGGCTGGAAGTTGGGGCATGACGGCGGTGACGAATCTCCTCGTGTTTGCACTGCTCGAAGTTGCGTCGCTCTTTCTTCTTCATTTATTTCTACAGCGAGAGTTTGCCTTTTCTCCGCTTTACCAACTTGCGTTCGTGCTGGAGACACAGATTTGTCCAGTGCAGGCAAACCTGTTTTTGGAAACGATTTTCCTGTTACAATATCAACTTGAGCATTTAGGTGCGTGCGTTGTTGCTTCACTAAGCAGATGTGTATTGCTCTGACTTGTTGATATTTGTTTAGGCGCCGATTTTACGTTCCAGTTTTCTTGGCTTCGAGACAAAAATTAATGGTAACATTAGCAAATGTACTGGTACTTCATCCTGTTGGAGTAATATTTACTTCGACCGGCAGCGATATAAGTTATTAAGTTAACTAAATCGTGATATTCCATGCACAACGTCGAATTACTAGGTGTGTACCAGACTGGAACTTCCAGTCAGTAGGACAGTTTATGTATTGGTAGAAAGCTATTGCGCTTGATCACGAAGCCATTTAAATTCAAGAGTGAAATCAGCGCCTGGAAATGGCACGTAATAAAAGTTAGGTAATTGATAATCTAAGATACTGCAAGCAAAACACTCACCCAAATGCTCCAATTCGAATTGCAGCAAAATGAGACACTGGATAAAGAAAATCGCCTGTACTACGCGTATCTCTGTTTCCAGCACAAACGCGAGCTGGTATAGCGGAGAAAACGCAAATTTGCGCTGCAGGAAGGCGTTCAGGAACAACAATGATCCAATCTCCAGCATCACTAGTAAAACCATATTTGCTATTGCGCTTAGACCCCATTGTCCAGCCCCGCCAGGGTAATACGCGATGTTTGTCAGATGTTCGAGAATGACTTGTAGACCAAGAGAATAAATGGTACCATGCACTCGACGTACTCGACCAGAACCAAGTACTCGCTGTGAAATAGGATCTGCAGTCCCTGAACCATCAGCGCTTTTGCCCTCTCTGCTTGCCTACTGTTAGTGGTGTTAATAATCTGAGAAGTCAGGCATTCTGTAGTTGGATCGCAAGTTGGTGCTATGGATGCCTGTCGAACATGTCGTAAGCTTGGCTGCTGAGGCGATTGACTCTTCTTTCTGTGGACACTATCGTATCTTTCGCAGCATACACCTGACGCCTCGAGTGCTTGAAGTCGTTCAGCTTTCTCTCGTGTGAGTGAATGAGGCAGACATGCCCATAGACGCACCGCGTCCAACGATTTCCGTCGAAGATGACTCGGGTTTTTAATCACATCAACGATTACTGAGAGTAGATCTTTAGATTCTGTAACACCTGATCGAATTTTACATGTAGAGTTTCTTCTGTCACACAAGGCGCAACAAAGCTCGCGAATTGTTTCTCATCTCTCGAAATCCAGCCACGACTGACTTAAATCAGCACCAATAAAGAGTACCGTCAAGGTAACAGACCCGGAAGTCGACATGCACACGGCGATAAACAAAGTCGTCATGAAATCAACCGAAAGCGCGACAAGCACTGATATCACATCTACTAGTTCACGTAGGGAAGGAACGAGAAAATGTTTTGAGGCAATTGGTAAAATGATGACGACAGCAGTTTTGAACGCTGCGGGAACAGCTTCGTTTACCGCTTTGTAGATCGGGAATACGCCACACAGTATCATGAACGCAGATTGTATCTGTCGAAGTGAGGTTTAAACGGCGAGTCTTTCGCAATCAAGATCGTACCGAGAACCAGCAGAATCATTATGGGCATGTAAATTGAGATAGGCACTAGTGCAAGCTGCATCATGAACGGAACAGGGAAGCCAACTGTGTTTGCAGCCAGGATGCACGTCCCAACGAAGGCGATACTAACCCCCACGGAGATTGTGAGATCTTGCGAGAACTGAAATCAAGACCAGGTATGAATCGAATCATTTGAGAGTTCACAGCAATATCCAGAATGAGTTGAACGACCAGAATTCGGATCCAGAAGGCCCAATTGGCTTTCCACCCCTTGGATGGAGATTGAAGCGGTAAACATTCCACCAGCACAGCTGCAATTAACGCTGGCAACGGCGTTAATAAACAAACCATTATGACTCGCGTTTTCGACGTAGTTTTGTAGTACTGCTCCAATCCCTCGAGCCGCTCAACGGAATACGAGCCTTGGCATCCGATTTGAATTTCATCCCATTTCTCCTCAGCACGTCTCCATAGTGGTGTTCGAGCAGTTGCTCGGTTCACAAGAGTTCTCGTAGGAGCCTCAGCTTTTAATGACGCTGCGAACACTTGCACCTCCGCCATTCTCCAGTAAACTGGAAATATGTATTTCACTGTATGTGAGGACCGATCGAGACAAAAATAAAGGTACCACTCTCTTCTCAATCTTATCTGTATTTTTATTGGTTTACTGTTAGTATGCAGTTTTCACGAGGCTTAACCCTTTATTAATCGTTCAGAACAGAGGATGTACTCTCCGCGGACACATGACTCGGCGTAGTGACCGAGACTAGTCGTGGCCTTGTTGTCACGTTCGTTCGGTGGAGCGTTTGAGCCGGGCAAGACAACTTCAACACGATAGCTATCGCATGTCATGATTGGCTGAAATTCGAAGTGATTATGGCCAATACAAGGCCAGTCAGAAAGGACCCTGTAACCCAATTGGTGGTTGGAATGTGCCTTCAACCACCGAAACAGTTGAAACACGATTAAATCCGACGACTAGCGCCACACACAGCCATACCTCACCATATTCCATCCCCCCACGCTAATGCTGAATCCATCTTCCGCCCTCCACGTTCTCGTGCTGCATTCTGTGCCTGTCACCACGCGTCAGCACATCGCACTTCGGCTTGCGCCTCCGGATAGCACAATAATAAGCCAGCGTAACGAGCCAAACACGTTGCTATAAAAAGACCAAGCCAAAAATAATTGGCCAATCCGCGCTGCGAAGCCACCCCAACCCCATTGTTGCGGAGGAGTCTATCGCTGCCTACCTACCCACACATAATCTATTCATAACTTTCTCAACTTAAAGCCCAAGTAATAATTCACATACTTCCAAACCCTCCCACAGAAACGGGTCAAACGAGGGGGGAAGGTGCTGCAGCCACCAAGGAAGAAGAAACCTCCGGCCCACAACCAAGCGGAGCCCGAGAGTCTGTAGAGTCTGTTGATCACTTCGGAGAGAGAGCGGGGGCTTCCTTATTCGACAACCATGTCGTTGTTCTCCGCTATGGCCGACGACGGCAGCGTGTGGGCGCAGGGCTCGTCGCTCTTCAACATCTCGAGTCCGCTCAACGATCTGCTGGAGAAGGACGACTTCACTTTGGAGCAGGTGCTACAGGAGGACGAGCTCGTGCAGGAGGTCAAGACGCGCAACACAAAGCTGTTGGACTTGTACGACCATCACTCTTGCAATCGCACGTTTTTTATGCCTAAACGTATGCGTTATTTTAGGAACTAACATGCCTATTTGAACGCAACCTATTCTCAGTCTCTCGCAGGAAGCCATCGTGCAGCAGCTCGTCGAGTACGTCGTGCGCAGTCCTGAGGACACATCGGACGACCTGCGCACACTCAAGTACCCGTACATGTCGTGCGAAGTCATCTGCTGCGATATCACGAGCATCACGGAGACCCTAGTAGCCTCCTCCGAGGGTAAAATCGTCGAGACTTTGTTCGAGTTCCTGTACCAAACTGCGCCGCTGGATCCTCGTCTAGCTGGGTACTTTGAGAAGATCGTAACCATGCTCATGGTACGTAAACCGCAGGAGATGACGGCGTTACTTAACAAGAACTCGGAGCAGCTATTGGCTGGTTTCTCCCGTCACGCCGCCAGCTTCTCCGTCGCTGAGCTACTTAAGCGGTTACTTCAGCCGTACCAAGCGGACTATATGGACGACTGTATGGACTTCCCGGGCATGTCGATGGGCTTCCCACCGTCCAATTCGTGGTACGGAGCAGACGATGACGACCATCTAAGCGGCAGTGGCACTCCCACAGCTTCGAAGGAGAAGACGCTGACGTGGCAGTCGGAACCGACCGTTGTGGACTTGTTATTGGACACTCTAGCGGACCCGAAAGCTGATAGTGACGCGCACAAACACGCGTCCGAGGTGCTGGTGGACGTTATTCACTGCGGGACGCGTGCACAACAGACGGATCCAGCGTCGCCGGCCAGTTCCAGCGCGCCCGTGTCGTTTGCACTACTGGAACACTTGGAAACGAAGCAAGTGGCCGAGAAACTGGTGGCTCTCGCTGTTCCTACAGAAGATGCGGCCTCGTGTGTGTCGTCCATGACAGGAGCCATCTCAGTGCTCAGTGCGTTGCTGTCCAGAGCCACGAACGCTCAATACTGCGCCACGGATGAGATGCCGCCCGCAGTGGCGTGTGCTGTGGAGCGTCTGCCTCAGGTTTGCGCCATTCTTAAAGCGGACGCTGCGGACGCCGGGATGATCCGTAACCAGCGTCACCAGGAGGTGCCAAGACTGGGAATGCGTCGATTGAAGATGGTGGGGCTGGTGGTGCTGCTGATGCAGTCCAAGTACCAGAAAGTGGACATTGCGCTACTGGAACAACACGCGATCGAGACGTGTCTGGACTTGTTCTTTAAATTCGAGTCGGTCAACATGCTGCACGCCGATGTGGAGAGTATGGTGATTGGAATCTTAGAGAGCGGCAGCCATGAACTATTGGTAGGATTAGTGAAGGACGCACGTCTGCTGCCGCGTATCATCGAGGCGCACGAGAAGAACGACGAGGCTACTGCTGTTGCTAAAGGATTCTCTTTGGGGTATGTGGGCCATCTTCACCGGATCTGTAACATGCTCATGACGATGCTGGAAGATGTACGTGGGAGTACCAACGAGGAAGGCTCGTTGAACGACATGCGGCATGCAGACACGGTACTGGAGCTGTTTGAAGAGGACGAAGTGACGTGGAAGAAGTGGGAGGAGCTGTCCAGTAAAGTGCTCGCTCCTATTTACGAGCGCGAGCGTCTCCCTCTTGGCGGAGTGACGATCTCTCAAGGAGGAGAAGACCCGTACTCGGTCATGGGATTCAACCAGAACGACGAGCTTTTGAACGCTCAGTTCGCTGAGATGTTGGGAGCTTCGGGCTTTGGTTCAGACCCTAACGGCTTTGATACCGACTTTGACGTCAAGGATACGGACACGCCGATGCTACCGGAGATCATGAACGACAGCAGTAGTAGCGAGGAAGAAGACGAGGAGGAGCTGGCACGGCAGGAGAGTGGGGCTAAGGATAGCGAGGGCACCGATCGGTGGGCGAACTTCGAGTCGGGCGGCAGCTGGGCCAAGTTCGAGAACACGTTCGAGGACATTCCGTTTGAGCCGATCCCGGGCATGGAGAACGACGATTTTGACGACGATGAGCCTGTGCCTGCTGTTGTAACGACGGCCGACTTGGCTCCCCCCGCTCCAGTCCAAGTGGCAGCACAGGCGGAGACGAAAGTCGAGACGGAGGAGAGTAGCGCCGCTAGCGAGGACGCTCCTATTTTAGAGACTGCTGCGGTAGAAGACACTTCAGAGGAGGCTTCGGAGGGACAGGCGTGAATTGACAGACAATAGATTCGCTCTTTGATGGGGTGGGTACACACAAGCCAACGCGACGATCGCCTTAGGGCAGACACAAAATAAGCCGCCGCCCCAGTATCATGTAGTTTCCTATAGTGTTTTGTTAATTCCTTTCGACTCTCAACCTCACAGTCTTCGCATCTTTGTATGTCTCGTGTGTGCGTCTTGCCAGCAGTTTTAGCGTCGACGTCTTGATCTCGAGCGTGAGCGAGAGCGGCGTCGGGTACGGTGTCGACTTGGACTTGGGCTGCGGCTTCTTCGACGTGGACGATCGCTATCTGACGAGCTAGAACGCGAACGAAATCGACGTCGACGTCCGGAGTTGCTACGACTGCGTGAAGGGCTTCGACGTCCTCGGCTTCTTGATCGTGATTTCCGTTCTTGTCGATGTGAGGGTCTTGCCTGTTGTGCAGCTACAGCTACTGATGCCTTTGTGTCTTCAGGTGTTGGCACGACGACAGCAGGTGGAAGTGGAGGAACAAGTGCAGAAGTGGTGGTGGGTGGAGGAATTTGCAGTCGTTGGGCTGGTGGCGGCGGGGGATTAGCAACGATCGGGCTCGACTTGATCACTGGAGGTAACGGAGCTGCTGGTGGAGGCGGAGCAAGTAACTTTATAGCGACTGGAGGCTTTACGGCAGTGTCGGCTTTTAATGTCGACTTGACAAAACCTGAACGAAAGGCACTAGCCAACGAGGTGGCTGGTGTCGCCTTGACAAAACCTCGCATCCCACCTGACCTCGCTGCCCCTCCAGCACCTGCAAATCCCAATCCTTTACGTTGGTCAGCCTTGCTCTTCCGACGACTATCGTTCCATCTCTCCAACTCTGCAGCGTCCTCTGCATCAAGATTACCATCCCCAGTCTCTTCAGAAGTTGATGATATTCCTCTGTCACTGGTACCTGTCTGAGGTGTACGAACTCCAGCTCCACGACGGAAACGCGAGTCCCGTCTAGCAAGTGCGAGAAGCTCCGATGAAACTGGTTGGCCGGAGACGTCCATGTTGTACACAAGTTGAGCAGCGAACTGCGACTCGTTGCGTGTGACCAATGTATACGCCGTTCCAGGCTCAAACCCATCCTGTCCCATGCGTCCCGTTCGTCCAATACGATGCACATGAGTGTCGATGTTCTTGGCCACATCAAAGTTCACCACATTCTTCACATCTTTAATGTCAAGACCACGGGCAGCCACATCAGTAGCCACCAGGACGCGACACTGGCCATTTTTAAACTTCGACAACGCTTCCGTTCGCTCTTGTTGCGTCTTGTCACCATGTAAGCACAGAGCAGGCGCTACATTGAATCCAGTCACCAGATTCTTCGCTAACTCCTCACAACCAGCTTTACTACCAGCAAAGATCAGCAAGCGTCCTTCATCCACTAAGCCACGTATCTTCGACATCAGCCACGGCCACTTGGCTCCATGTCCAGGCAACACGACAGCAATCTGACGAATATCTTCATTAGCTTGTCCAACCTGACCAACCGTCAGCTTGACTGGATTCGTAAGCACATCCAACGCCAGCGCTTCGATCCGTCGACGGAAAGTAGCTGAGAACATGAGTGTCTGTCGATCTGGACGCACTTGACCCATTACGGAGCGTAACTGGGGCTCAAACCCCATTTCAAACATGCGGTCGGCCTCATCCAGCACCACAAACGTCACGCGATTCATCGGCGCCGCTTTCTTCCTTATCATCTCAATCAATCGTCCCGGTGTTGCAACAACCACTTCGACTCCTTTTTTTAGTGCCTGGACTTGTTCCCATTTGCCTGCTCCGCCGTAAATCGCAGCGCACGAAGCGCCATACACTGCGAGGAACTTCTTCGCTTGTACATATGTCTGTTGTGCGAGTTCTCGCGTTGGTGCCAGCACAATTGCAATGGATCCTTCACCTCGTTGCAACTCTCTTTGGTCCATCACGTGACGAACCATTGGCAACGTAAATGCCAACGTTTTTCCCGATCCTGTCTTGGCAATGCCAATCAAATCTCGACCCGAGAGAGCAACTGGAAAAGCTTGCGCCTGAATTGCCGTCGGAGCCTCGAGTCCAAGTTTCATGAGTGTTTGCAACATTTTGCGGTCGAAGCCGAGATGCATGAAAGAGCGGACGGGAGTGGGAACGTCGTCTCCATCCACACGAACATTGAGCTCGGAGCGGATATTTGCCACTTCTTGAGCGTTGAGAGCGGAAGTTTCGCTGTGAGGAGAGTAGAATTTTTTCCGAAATGGCTCGTACGTCACTGTGGAATGGTCGATTGGTGTTAAGACTTCCATCACTTTCTTCGCCATGTCGTCTGGAGCATCAGCGTCGTCCAGTTGCTTGGCGGTAGCGTACACTTCCTCGTCCGAGTTTTCGTCAGCCAAATTCAGACCCACCCGAGGCTTTTTACTTGTCTGCAAAAAAAGTAAAAAAAATCGATTTTTTAATGGTGATTCAACTAAAAAAATGCAACAAAACTAGTAGAAGCAAAAAATCACCCGTGCGAACTCTTCCAGATAGCTGTCTGCGCCATCATCAGCATGATTCAGAACTTGCGGCTGTTATCCACACATTAGCAAAGTTTAGATAACTTGGAAAATAATAGAAACGCATTCTGGGTTTATCTGACCTTGGCAGCCACTGGTTTGGGTGGTGCTTTGCGCTGTTGCTTCACCTCGGTGTCGATTCCCTGCATGAAGGCGTCCAACGGGTCCACTTCATCGTCGTCGACGGCTGCAGTAGCGGCGGGAGAATGTTCGCGCTCATCTGCGCTGTCGTCTGCGTCGAAGTAATCGGTGGCTTGGGCCTTGCGCCGTGCGCCACGAAGATACTCGCGTTGCAACTGCTCCATACTAATTGAAATAACGGCAAAATGCGTTAAAACACGGTGAAAGAACAAGAATTGGGCATTTGTTTTACTTTTTGCCTCAAAAGAATAGGACCTTTTATGGGTGCCACACGATTAACAGGTTATTTCGTCAGAAAGCTGGTTGCTTTCCTTCCCCATTTCTTATTTCCTAGAAACAAGAGAAGAATAGTGTGGGCGACGGGGATTAGCTTACAATCAGTTGCGAATAAGTCAAAGAAATCGGCAGCTGCAGCAAGTATGAGTTCCACACGCGCCATTCAATCAAAAAGTGCCCGTGAAATTCGCGACACCATCGATGCCCTGGACTTTGGCGACGTCGTCAGTTATTTCGAGCAAGACGAAGACGAACTCGACCCTTATGTCGTGTGTGAGGGAGTTTCAGTCGATGCTTTCAATACGTACATTGGCGGTGGCGAAGAACTTCGAATTGCACTCCGAGTTTCGACCTCAGTGACGATGGCAGGATTCTGGTTGCCGATTTCCCAACAACAGTGCACGAGACCACTGCGAGGCGGTTTGAATACGCGTTCCTTACCGCAACTGGAAATGCAGACGTGATCGGAACTAAAGGCTCAATGACTGCGACAAGAGGTGGGCTCCCAGACAAGGAGGCCGATGCCACTTTTGGTCCGTTGAGAACGACGCCACACCGAACACCACCACCGCCAACTCGTAGTATTGCTACGTGTGTGACGCTGGCCGTGGAGGTTGGAAGATACCAGACTTGGGCAAGTCTGGACAGGGCTGCCCGATGGTGGTGCGGTTATGCTGGGATTCAGTACATTTTGCTGTTGAAAGTGACTGATCGTTGCACTTAGATGACGTACCGCCTGTATGAGATCAATATACCGCAGGTTCTTCCACCACCATCAGCGACGGGGACAGTTCGACGATGCAACAGACCACGACCTGCTGACAGTGTGACCTTCGACATGCGACGTATCTTGTCAATCCCTGCAAACTAACCTCTCCCGAAAGGTGGAAACCCGAAAGCTATTGTGGACCTACGAACCATCATGAATCGAGTCATCGATCACATGTGATAAGGAGTCTGGTGAAAAACCGTAAGAAATCAGTACATTTATGAATTCTTGCAATGGTACTTCTTTCTTGCTGCGTCTCGTGTCTGTGTAAACACAGAGCAGACGCTACTGGTCTCTTATTCACCTTGCGAGATATCTTCGACATCAGCCAGGGCTACTTGGCTCCATATCCAGGCAACAGGACAGCAATCTGATGAATATCTTCATTAGCTTTTTCACCTTGACCAATTGTCAGCTCGCTGGATTTCGTGAGAACATCCAGTGCCCGCACATTTGAGCGCAGTGCCGCTTCAATCCATCGACGGGAAGTAGCTGAGAACAGTGTTGACCCATAACTGAGCGTGACTGAGGCTCGGATCCCATTTCGAACATGCGATCGGCTTCATCCAGCACCACAAACGTCTCGCCATTCATCAGGGCCGCTTCTTTCGTATTATTCTAATCAGTCGTCCACTTCGACTCCTTTTTTCAGTGCCTGGATTGGTTAATGTAAATGCCAACGTTTTTCCCGATCCCGTCTTGGTAATGCCAATCAGATCTCGGCCGGTGAGAGCAACTGGAAAAGCTTGCGCCTGAATTGTCGGAGCCTCGAGTCCAAGTTTCAAGAGTGTTTGCAACATTTTGCGATCGAAGCCGAGATGCATGAAAGAGCGAAGAGCGAACAGGAGTGGGTATGTCGTCTCCATCCACACGGACATTCAGCTGGGAGCGGATATTTGCCACTTCTTGAGCGCTGAGAGCGGAAGTTTCGCTGTGAGGGGTGTAGACTTCCATCACTTTCTTCGCTGGAGCATCGGCGTCGTCCAGTTGCTTGGCGGTAGCGTACACTTCTTCGTCCGAGTCTTCGTCAGCCAAATTCAGACCCACCCGAGGCTTTTACTTGTCTGCAAAAGTAAAAAGAAAATAACAAATAATCTTTTAATGGCGATGCAACTAAAAAAATGCAAAAAAATACTGCATGTAGAAGCAAAAACTCACCCGTGCGAATTCTTCCAGATAGCTGTCTGCGCCATCGACGGACTTGCGGTTGTTAGCCACACATTAAAGTTTAGATAGCTTGGATATTAATAAAAAAAGCATATTGGTTTTGCCAGTGTTTCTGACCTTGTCAGCCACTGGTTTGGGTGGTGCTTTGCGCTGTTGCTTCACCACCTCGGTGTCGATTCCCCGCATGAAGGCGTCCAATGGGTCTACTGTTTCATCGTCGACGGCTACAGTAGCGGCGGACGAATGATCGCACTCATCTGCGCTGTCTTCTGCGTCGAAGGGGCTTTTTTGAATTGCTTCAGCGCTTGATTTTCTTGGATTCTGCGATTGTGCAGGTGTTTTTTTCGCGGTTGATGTGCTCAGCACGCGCCCGACGTCCGAGAGTCGCGAAAAGGTGGTCTACGTTTCCAAATGTTCTTGTTAGCTCCTCGTTACTTTTGCCTACTTTATCGGCAAGTCACGGTACTTCCGCGTTCAAGTAAATGCGCTCCGAGTGTAATGCGGGTGATTTGGCTTAGAAATATACTTGCATGGCAGAGTGCGGTAGCGCGAAAGTAGACGCTCTGCCCTTCAATTAAGTAGCGGGCGACTCCTCGCAGCTTCAACGCACGGCGAAATCACAAAAAATATGGTACCCGACTGGCGACCTACGGTGATGGGCTGGCAACGTACGTTGTTTGTATACTGTATTGACGGGGGGGGGGGGGGGGGGGGGGGGGGTGCACCCATGTTACTGGTACGGATGCCACTGGACCTCGTTTCTAAGGGCAGTTCTTATCAGCGGTAGGATTCGGGTGGATTGGTAGGATGGGTAGGATATGTGACGCGTGCTGGACTACGGTTAGGGTGACGAAGGTAGCCAGGCCGTCCAAATCCTACCTGCTTTTTTCGAGGTGGTTGTCCCGGTTGTCCCAAACTGTCCGAGTTGTCTGCCCCCTTCACGCCAATGAAAGGGGAGTGTCACTCTATTCTGGCTACCGTCGCTCTCGGAGCTACGAGAACGCAGTTATGACACCATCGGTGCCTACATCACCACAGCCGCATAGAGCGCGGAGGCTCCTTGAGTACCTCCCCAACACTGGCGACATCTTTGGCAGATAAGATGCTGCGAGAAGGCTTCGAGCACTTGAGCGATGCATGTAGTTGGCTTCCTATTTGTTGTCAGTTCACTTTGCGTAATGCGGCGTTTCAACCAGGACAGACTATCTCGCGATAGGACGATACCGTCGTTCGTTAAAGCCATCCCACTTTTCATTTTTATGAGGGTGGGCGGGATCCTCGACCTACAGACAACCGGGACAACAAATCCTACCGCTGATAAGAACGGCCTTAAGTGTCTGGAAGCTGCCCGACAGGCAACGTAGATTGACTTGGGGTTTGTATATTGATGGGTGTGCACCCATGGTACGGAAGCCAGCGGACTTCATTTCTAAGCGATTGAAAGGCGCCGGCACAAGCGATCATTGTTCAACTCGCCAGAAGGTGATGAAGTACAGTTTCGGCGTGCTTTGCAACAGACGAACGAGGATACTATGCTTCTTGTGCTTCTTGTTCCCCCGACATCCCAAAAAGGAAGCGAGACATGCTGATCTAAAAAGGATGCTGCGGTCCCGTCGCGACTAGCTTGGACTTAGAGCTCGGTTTAGCAAGCATGCTTTGCAATAGATGAACGAGGATTCTGTACTTCTTGTGCTTCTTGGTCCACCGGCATCCCAAAAGCCTCCCTCCCGAAAGCGTGGCTGCACACTTTCGGGAGGGGAGGCATACACGTCGTCATTAGAATGTTTGATTTCAGCGTGTACAGTGTACATACACTAGATATGGGTTCCGTCGGTAGGTACGCATATGCAAGCCGGATAATGCTAGTCAGTCGCTACTTACACACCGGCATCATATTTAATCACCGAACTGATGCTTGCATCCTTCAGTAGGGGAGGCATATACGTTGTATGTGGAGCAGGAAGTTTGATTTCAGTGTGTACATACGGTAGATACGATTTCCGTCGGTAGTTACTCTTGGTGTGCATGTGCGAGTTGGTTTTTGCCTGTGCAACTTTTAAGGTACACGACTTGAGACGGCGTTTTTCCATGGAAACGAAAAGCGTGAATATTTTTCATTGTAAGATTGCAGCCTAAACGTCTTTGCAAGGGGGTATGTCGATGCGCGCGCAGCTCATAGAAGAGCTGCGAAGGATTCGAAATTGCCCAGCTTACAAGGTTATACTGCATGAGCGCGTAGCAATTAGAGCAGCTAGGCGCAATGGCGCTGAAGGAGCAGTTCGAGACGCGGATGTAGCTGCACCGCGGTCCCTCCGTTGTACGGAGTGAGTTGCAGTAAGGATGGTTCTGTCTCGGAACGTTTGGCAGCGATTCTTATCACTCGATGTCCTGGCATGCAGCGAGACGAACCATGTTCAGCAAGGGAGGCAAAAAACGCGGCAAGGCTTTCAGGATGTGTTATAAAGGTGTACACTACTACCGAGCTGGAGGAAATGAACGCTGGTCTAGCTTTTTTAGTGCGCACAGATGAGCGATTGGGAGAACTACAACGTGAAGCAATCGAGGCGATGACATGTGCTTCCAGCGAGACGAAGCCGTGCTGTGTTTGCGAGTTGGATTGGCCCACGAGTGAAATCATCTGCTGTGCCGTGACAGGCGAATTATAGAGGTTCGTATTCACGATATGTGATATAACTGAAATCGTGAATGACGACGCCGTGTGCAATTTGCTATACTAGGACATGAAAATCTCTTTGTGTGTAGAACCCCCCGCCCCCTCGGACTTTCCACAATTTATTATCGACTAGTATGATGCTTCGTCGAAGGACACTCTTCTCAAAGGTTTGTTCCTCCTACCTACAAGTACGGTCAGATTGATTACATCAGCAGAAATTGTGTCGGCTAAGGCAACTCATTGTTCCTCTGCGTAGCTATTTACAAAAAGCCGACGGCGTCAAAGCTGCTTTACTACCAGGAATGTAGAAGGCACATATCTCGGCAGACCACAACTCCTCCCCGTGCTTCAATTGCAAACGGAAACTACATAGGGCATTTGCGGTCAGAATTCCAGTGCTTGACGCGAACTGACGAGCAGTCGATTGCGTTGGTGTTGCCATGTGTGTCATTATCTGTGGTAACCGGAGGTCCTTGCAGAACCATAAAGTCTTATCACTACATTGTGCGGAATGCTGGGAGGGGCCTATCGTTGAAATGTTCCCTCGGGATTTATTCCAGCGTGTTCGAGTGACGATGGTGGGTTGTATGACTTTAATGCAGGCGGCAGCTTGTAGAAAGCGATATGATGTAAATGTTTCGTTGTGCGAAAAGATGCTCCGCTTTTTGGATGAGAATGACGATGAGTATTGATCACGCGGACGACATGTGGTTGATCCACAGTCTGGGGTCACGAGAACGAAAGTGGTAATAGATATGTCCAGACAGTCTAGTCAATCAACGCATGAAGATCCAGTCGTGGACGCGATTCGTGATGAGTCTATGTATTCCAACTTTGGGTCGGCTGTCGGTGAAATTAGTGGAGATCACAACGTGGAGTCTACTTTGGTTGATGCGTCAAGTGTGATCCTGCAGCCGGAGCAGCAGAGTGTGGCCGATTTTGTCGTTCACAAGTCTAATGATTACATGGCAATTACGAAGTGGGGCATATGTGTCAAGATGTTCCCGACATTGTTTCCGGGAGGGTGTGGAGGACCAACTGAGACTCGTGCGAAAAAGCTTTCAATACGAAAATGGATTCTTCGCTGCTTACAAGATCATGACCATGCGTTCGAGAAGCATTATGCGTTTATGTTGCTAGATTTCGACTACTTGGCTTCGCAGAATGCTAGGAACACACTTTATCTGAAAATGAACATCCGGTGACAAGCATTAAAAGCAGCTGCTGTGAAGCGGATCACAGTTGTTCAAGCTATTGCGTATTATCACTATCTCTCAGAGTGCCGCGCGAAAGGTGTTAAAGCTCGCCCGCCTGTCGCGGAAGTGCAACGTTTATTGACTTGAGTAAAGGGCTGTGCGTAGCTGAATCTGCCTTTTATGGGTCGAACACTGGCCGGATGCGTGCGCGTCACAAGTTGTTCGAAATACTGAAAAAGTTCGGCCAGATGCAGATATTTTTCACAATATATCCTGATTCAGCGGGCATGTTCAGCATTGCTGTTAATGCCGGGTTGCTTTCGCTACAGTCGATAGACGACGCCAATGTCCTCTTGATGCCGAATCATGCCAGTCGGAAAGCAATTGCAGCTGCTTATCCCGTGGAGTGCGCACGCTATTTTTTTAGAGTGATCAATACCGTTATTGATGTGATTTTAGGTTGGGATCAAAAAGCTCGTGCTACAAAGAGAGGGGGTGGTAATTTTGGAGTTGTACGCTCTTCGGAGCTGCTGCGGAGACGCAAATTGCCTGTGACTTGCACGCGCACTTTGCAGTTTGGTTGCATGGATTCCCCAGGACTTCGTTGGGTTTTGCTGATGCGATTTCTACCAACACTGAATTTTATGATCGACTAATAGTACTGGTGAATTCGGTATTGACTACGAAGCCTGTTTGTTTAATCCAAGAGACTAGATGTGTTCGCTGTGGAGAAAATGGTACACTAATACCTATCGTTCCGAGTGTTGATGCATTTCGGCGCACTGCTCCAGGTGCAACGCCCCAGGTAACTGCGCATTGTCAAGCTTGCAAAGCTACTTACGCAGCAGCTGACATTTGGACAAGTCGATCGAAGCTCTAGCTCAAATGCAGCACAGTCGCGTGAACGCGCAATATCGAGATTTCGAAAAGTGCCGGCCACCTCGTCCAGGACCAAATAGCGCTTTAGCATCGTCGGTGATAGTTCGGGATGTGCAAGTTCATTATTGGAATTACTGTCGGTCGTGTTTAAGGTACTTAGCGTTGACATTATCTGCTTATCTGGTACCTGTAGCTTGCTGAACAAACTTTGTGCGTTCTGCGTATGTAGAGAACGGTGCGAACACCGCGAGGATCTATCTGTCGGTTCTTACAGCCCGAGCCTATTTGCATCAAATCCACTGCCATAGAGAGTGGCCGAACATTCGTGCTTCATCGACCGATCGGGTGCGAATACGTAAACGCTTATAACCGCGTCATCATGGACACGTTCAAGTCCAACATTGATGTCCAGTTTTAATTTTTTTTTTACTTAGTACAGGGGCAAAAGATACCGCTGCGTATGTCCTAAAGTATTGCTGTAAGCATCCTGTGGAAAACTACGCTGCGTTGTCTGTCGCCAAAGCGAGCTCGCTGTCCCCAGATTCGTCATTGATGGAGCGAGGGTATCGAATTCTTGGATCAATATTATACGCTGATACAAATGGACAAGAAGTAGCAGCACCAATGTGCGCGCTTTATTTCCGAAACGAAAGTCCCTTTTGGTTTTCGAATGAATTCGTTCACGTCAACCTGGCGAGACTCCTGTACCTACGTGGCGAGTAGGTCGAAGTCCGTAAAGTCGACGAGAACGACCAGTCGAGATTGATCAACGTGCCAGGTCGCAACACCCTAGAGCAGTATTGGATGCGTGAGAGTGCCCTGGAGAATGTTTCGTTCGTCGATATAATTGAGCAATACGATTGTGTTGGGGTTAGCGTAGCAGCAGGGGGCACGGTGAACCTGCTCTATAAGCCATTTGCCTATTACAAGCTGGAGTTTACCAAGGTGCTAGTAGTGAGTGGCGATGATCTTCCAGATATATCGAGTACGACGGATTCACACAAAATTGACTATTACTACACAGCAATTTTGACTTTATTCAAACCACATCGCGATGGTACTCTATTTGGTCACGACGAGTCACCGCTGGCAGCCTATCAATCATTCATAGTACATGGCGACGCCGATAAGTGCCGACGAATGCAGGACTTTGAGGAACAGTACAAAGATTACTGTTGTGCTCAGCGCAACGACAATCACAAAGATGAGTCGCAGGAAGGTACTATCTTACGAACGCGAGAGGCTTCGACCCGTCCACTGTCTTGAGTGGTACAAGATGATAGTGTTTGCAGTGCAAGTGACGATGACAACGACGATTCTGTTCCAACCGATTTCTTTGACTTTACAGCCGTTACGAATTTTGATGCATCTACTGCTAAGTTATTGGAAGATGCGAATGAATTTGTTAGGAACATACCTTACTTGCAAACGGCTCTTAGCTCAGCTATGGCGAATTACAGTCCCGGAAACGAAGCGATTGTTCGAGATGACTTCGACTACAGTTCGTTTCCTGCACGAGTCATCCGGCGAGGCATCGTCACGGATAACAAAGAGTTCGTTGGTACAGAACAGTTTATTTCTCAGTTTAGAGATGCCCCTACGCGATTTGAGCGCCTTCGGGACTGCTTTTGTCCCGTTCCGTTTCGAACACCCGAATCATTTTCACGCTGCACACCAACAACGCTTCCTGAATTTCCGGAGATCGGGGTGGTATCTGACGCGTTCGAACTCAATTTCTGGCAGCATGCTGCCTTTGAAGTGTGTGCACGGCATTTACCATACGCTTATTGTCAAGACATTACCGCTGCTTTGTCAGAGCCGATGCTACCGGCTGATCCTAATCGGCCCCCGTACGACATCAAGCCTCAACTGATCGGTTATCTAGGAGGTGAGGCTGGCACTGGCAAATCTAATGTTGTTGATGCACTGCTTGCATTCGCTCGCATGTGGGGTCGAGAAGGAAGTGTCAAAACCGTGGCATTTACAGGTGTTTTGCTATCAACATAAAGGACAGAACGATGCATAGTGCTCGCAATCTGAAACTAAATGGAGCGGAGCCGAACACGGCCTCTGGCCTCTTCAGTGGAGATGAAGGCAAAGTTCGCTCGGGTAGTTCTATGTGTCATCGACGAGATTTCTATCACGGATCAAGCGCTTCTTGGGGGAACGGATGCGGTGTCTCGTTCTATGACAAAAACACCGGAGCGGTTTATGGGTGACAAACACATCATGCTAAATCGGTGACCTTTTGCAGTTACCACCTGTCGCTGGTTCACCATGTGCGTAGAGATTTTTTTCTGGCTTTAGTACGATGATTTATCCCCACTATTTTCTCTTTCACAATATAGGCTTTCAGGCGCCTCCAGCGAGTGGAAATAGGCTTCGCCACGCAGGATACGCATTACCAAGCCATCAATTTTGTTGTATTCTGATGAAAATATGCGAGCCCGGTTCGACCAAGAATACGTTCAAATACTAGATGATCTACGATGGGACGAGTTTCCGATGACCAGATAGAAAGATTGAACACACGCGTACAACCGCAACACACAACAGAAACCGAAATGGCCGAGCGCGAAGAAGCATATTACCGCCCTATTGTGGTGTGCAACAACAAGCTCCGTTGTGCTATCAACAATACGATGGTCTTTCGAATAGCCCGAATGCGTGAAACGCCTCTTTATGAAACACTGGCAGCCTCTTGTGCGCGGTCCAGGCGCATTGTGGAGCGCGTCGCAAACGTAGATGACAATTTAACTGAGTGCGTGATGAAGCTGCTATTTTATATCGGTATGCCTGTCATGGTCACTTGACAGGCATCCTGCACTGCTGGAAGCTGACGTCATTGCCAACAGCGTGATTGGGACCATTGTCGGCTCGTATCCTCCGCTGGACACCATTCAAAGAGTTACTTATGACGTTGATCAAGTCGTGGTTCATAAGCTAACCCAATGTCCGGAGTTGCTGCTAATCAAGCTCCGCGACAACAAAACCACCCATGTCGATGGGTTTCGAGCAGGTGTTATTGGTCCGCCACCACTCCACACCAGTGTGCGGTTGACACAAATTCCAACTTTGTCACAAGTGTCTGTCATCGTGTACCAGTTTGCTGTCGTTCCTGCTCTTTCTTGTACTACCGAAAAACTTCAAGGCAAAACATGCCACGACGGTGTCGTCGTCACTCCATTAGACCGTCGTGGAAATGGTGCCCCCCTTCCGACGTTATATGCAGCGTTTTCTCGCGCTGTGAGTCTAGATGGCCTCATATTTACAGAGCCGATAACCAGAGAATATCTTGAGATCTTCAAGCCGACGCAGGCGGTTGTAAACGAAATGCGACGCCTCATTGATCTTGTAGTTCTACCCCCTTATGCGTCGGCCGCAGAAATGAATGAATATGAGCAATTGAAAGCGAAACAGCATCTGTGAGATGGTAAAGAATCACGGAGAATAACATTCTTGTTTCCCTTCCGTTGAACGACACGAATTTGACGAATATGTTGTTGACAATTCTGTGAAAACATTTACAGATCGGCTATAAAAGCCTCATGGCTTCCCCGTATGGCATCTTGGAGCGTCGTTGCAGATTAGATTATTGTGCATTACCGATGATAAGCGGACGTACCTGGCATTGTTCTTGTGATTCAAAATGTGAAAGGTCTTGCGCGTAGTGCTGGCGATCCTAAAAATTCCGGCCGGCCGTGCAGTTACTGTATTGAAACGACGAGTGGGCTCCGTCTACGGATGTAAAAGTACAAAAACCAGTGCGCGCTGCCTTGAGTGAGAACTTCCTTCTTTGAGAAATAGTACGCACTCGGTGGTTAGCACCTACAGTTGGAGTGAGTTTTTGACTAAACTATTCTTGGATGCACCCTTCGGTTGCGACGCATAGACGCATTTAAATTGAATCTATTGCCGAGAAATAGGGTTTGGGTGTACAGAATTCACCGTTTTGGCACCAGCGACCGCGCCCTTCTATTAACGAGGCGTGTCGCGGTTGTGTCGAGTAGGGTGTTTTTTTGGTAGTGTATACGTCCAAATTTACAAAATTTGACTTCTGTGATATAATAATATGTCCAGGTCGCTGCTACTTACAGGTCTGGCGAACATTTAATCAGCCTACCAACAGCTGCATCCTGCGGCTAGGCAGGTATACACGTCGCGTGCTGAGTAGGAAGTCAGTGTAGAGTGTGTACATACTCCCAATGTCAAGTCCTCTGGGGTGTAACGCGTATGCGGTTGCTACTACTTACAGACCTACTGAATATTTGATCGATGTATCGATGGCGGTACCCTTTGGTAGGTCACGCAAATAGAAGATGTGGGCGAGAGAAACGTAGATTTGGGTCTGTACTTAACGCAAATATGTGTTGCGTTTAAGGAACAGTATGTACTTGGTGCCTACTGCTTACAGAGCGGCCGAACATTTAATTAGCCTGCCGATGGTCGCATCCTTCTATTGGCAAGACATACACATCGTGTCTTGGATGCGAAGTCAGTTTTCAGTGTGTACATACAAACTAATCGATTTTTCTCGGGTTCACCGCGTAATCAATAGGTCGCTACTGGCTACGCATTTACTGAGCCTCCCGATGACTGGATCTCCTTAGGCCAGGCGAATGCGATGTGTGTGCGGGAGTAACTTCGTTCATTATTTTTTGGGGTTGGCAAGGCATTGACGTCGTGAACATTTATTGGCTTACCGACGGTTGCACCCATCGGTAGGCCAGGCAAACACAAAGTGCGCGCGGTAGCAAGTTAGTTTTGCGTGTGTACTTGCTGCAAATACGCATCCCGGTGTGATGTAATACACCCTACGGTGCGTCATACTTCGCACCTGACGGCAATACGTACTCGGTCGCTATTACCAACAAAACGGCCGTAGATTTGATCAGCCAACAAATGACCGCACCCTTGTTTTAGGGTGTCGTACTGGTTCTGTGTCGACTCAAAATTTGATTATAGTACCTATTGTTATGCTTTTCATTAGGGAGTATCTTTTTTATATTTAAATGAACGTTACCGGTTAAATTTCCACAAAGCATCCTAAACATTCCCGTGGAAAACGCACTTTTACACGTTTAACCGCTGGTTGTTAGCTCCAGTTCTGACGGTTACACTTACACTACATTCCACGGAAGTATCAGTAACGCATAACGTGCACTCAGCGTACCAATGGCCGCACCCTTCGATTGACAACGCATACACGTCGTATCCCGGCGGTGGAATTTGGTTTGATTTCGTGCGTACTGCTGATACCGTTTTCGATAGAGAACAAATTGTTGGATGCTATTTCTTGTAAAGTTAAAATTCAATAAATAGCATTTAACACCTCTCACAAATAACGCAACGGATTCCGTGGAAAACGCAGTGCTAGATGCTCGCCCTTATATATATGCATTCCTTTACGGATATACACGCACACTGCAATGTGGGTAAGTGTCCAATAGAACTTAATCAAAATGGTTGGTCTTTCTAAACAGTCCAGGAGCACTAAACACAATAAGCGACCTTTCGTTCAGATAACGAAGACTCTTCGCAGCTTCAATGCACGACAAGATTTGAGGCCAACGGCAACTGAGTTGCTTTTTGTGAACGATGGGTACGCTCGTACGTTACCGCTGCGGAAAACGTGTCGCTGGTGCGGCCACTTAATTTGGATGTTGAGTGCCGCTTGATACTGACACATATACATGCCGCCAGTTGTCTACTCACCACTTACCGCTAAAGAGAAACTTCTCCTTCGGGTGTTACATCTTTACACGTACATGCACGCTGTTAAAAGTCACACCACAAATTTCTAACGCTGAACGTGAGCTTCCTCTCAGGTACTTCGTCGACGCATAGCTTCTTGTAGAGCTGGAGGGAGGAGATTCCACACCAGTACTACTTCGACACAAAACTTGCAAGATAAATTGAGCAATACGCTAACATTACCTTACTAAGCACTTATCGGTAAACCATGCACTCAGCTTCTCAGTAAATATGATGCTACATACGCCGCTACTTACGATTGGATATGCAATTTGCCCGCACTGGCATGTGAACATCGACAACTTCGACCCGCCGTACCGAAATGTCAGCTCCCTTAGAGGATGAATATCGGCTTTGGCAAATATTCCATGCCTGGACGTATTGGTCCATTCGAGCTCAAACAGGGTAAAATTGGGGCTGCACGAATGGTTAATGAAACGACTTTCACTACCGCATCTAGCAGCACCGATGTAAACATCCGTTGACCCTTCCCAGCTTGCTTTAAGTTTCAGCTCCACCTGGTAACTTCGATCGGCGCGTTCGAGAGCATCCATTCCGATTAGTACTTCACCCACGTACTCAATAACGAACGCATCATTGGGAATAGTAATGTTGCAGATGACTCCGAGTCCAACGCCAGTTGAGATCAAATCGAGGTCGTAGCGTTGCTGCATGCGATTACCACAAGCGGGGCCAACGAGACAAATGGAGCCGTCACAGATAATATTTTGGTTAACATTGATGCATGAGCTACTTGACCGTCGTCCGTGATCAGCAACGCAACAGTCACCCTCGCATTCGCAGTCGTCACGGTAGTCCGAGTATTTTTAGGTGGCAGGATATGGCCTGAAAGCGCGTAACACGTTGTTAGTGATGCGGACACTGGCTTGAGGCCATGGCTGTATCTCCAATACGTCGTAATCCCCACCACATTAGGTAGTAAATCTGCATTTTGAACTATCGAGGCGCTTTATACTGCTCGATGATTTGTTGCTGATGGGGGTACTTGAATAGCTGTAGCCACGCTTGCTGTGCGCTCGTTGGCGAGGCAACATGGGCATTGACGTTGCGGGTTTGCTTTGAATGAGGCAGGGGGTGGTCGCTTGGTAGCATCAAGTGTCGTGGATCTTACACACGTTACGATAAAAGGGGACTGACCTGCCACGGAGGTGCGTTTTGACGCCGCTACTTCCAACGTTTCCGCTAATGTCCGCGAGCCGTTGTGAATCTACGATAGTGCCACGCCCAAAGCCGACGACGTTTTTTTTTTTTGCTTTCGAGGGATTTTGGAAGTATGGTTCGTTCCGTATTTGTGTATGGTCAACTGCATCACCGACATGTTGTGCGTCGATTTGACCTCATGGGCGAGCTAGGCAAGCCGATCGTTGTACCTTGGGCATGACTGTCGTGCTTACAGTAAAAAACAAAGAGTAGCATGTTCAGTTGAACGGCTTGACGCAACGCATATCCCGCCTAAAACCCATAGAAGGTGGAAACATCGAGGTCTGAGCATGTTCAGTCCGAATATTTCGCGCGGAATGCTGCGTGGTGCGCACGTTGTTGCACACGTTGTTGCGCATGACATTCCAGTATCACTGCATGCCGTGATGATACGTAGCTTGCATGCTGTAATGCCGTTTACAGAATTTATAGAGACAGTATTGCTGACGCAGGCAATGCGGGTGTGATGTGGTGACGAATCCACCTACGGATTCACATAATGGATTCAAGAGCCGTTTTATTAGCCCGCGTGACCTTGAGTTGAACCCAAACGAACAATGCAAGAGCTCTTATCTTTTCTAGGTCAAGTATATGAGTACTTCATAGAAACGTCTCGTATGTATATGTCTTGAACGACCGTCAGCGCTAAGGAGATTTAGCTTCATTTCCATTTTTGCTGCGATGTCGACAGCACTGGAGCGCATCCGCGTAGAGCTGCAAGAACAAGCGACGGAAGAGGAACGCCCACCAATTCGAACTGTTGATGATGTCCGTTCGCTCATAATTAACGAGCATCCTGCTGCGAACACAAGCGTCTCTGTTGAGATGTGCGTTCTTAGGTTGGAAGAATACGACAAGCTCTGGCGACTGGAGTTGATCGACCGTGATGCAGAGCCTGATTTCAGTGAATTCCTCCGCCTGTACGAGTCATTGGACGTAGCTCGCCGCCGTAAGTTTATATTCCAGTTGACAATATGGAAGAACCGCGACGACAGACTCAATCGATTGGAGCATCGGCCGGGCCTTTGCTACCGATTAGATCGCGTTCACTCTTTCAAACTCCTGCTCGGAAACCCTTTGGTAGTGTACAGATTCGCAACCACCTAGCTGCTGAACGCCCGCGTCACAAATGATTCCCCGGGTCATACAGCTGCAACAGTTCAAGGTGCCGTCGTTGCTATTGAGGAAAACCGTCAGAACTCCGAATCTATGACCACTACTACAACCGATGATCATCATGATGTTCATCGCTCACCACCTCAATCCCCGACAGCTACGGAAGACGAAGTGCCAGTAGCGACCCCTGCAGCGAAGCTGGTAGCAAAGCGCAAGACACGCAAAGCCAGCGAAGCAGTGCTCCCGCTAAAATAACGCAAGCGCAACTCTGTCGTACAACCCATTGATCAATCGGCAATGGCGATTGATCAATTCGCTCAACTTGGCTTAAACAAGAATGAGAACGAGCTTAGTGGAGCTTCAAAGTGATGTCAGGCTGGAACCATCGAGTGTACCGCAAGAAGTGGAGATGTATGACGGTCGAGTAACGGTCTGTTTGGAAGAAGCTCATCTAGACCTATGCATTAACACAGCCGCTGGGACAGTCAACTTGTACGGAGTTTCATGCAGTGTTGGACGCGGACACGGATGAATTCCTGCTAGGACGCGTAACCCTCGATCTCTTGGTATAGATATGGACAGGATGAACGAGCAGCTAGCCGTGGTACCCAATCTCGTTGTTACGGATGTCAATCTACCTCCTCATCCTGTGCTTGGTATCCAAGATGCTGCGAATTATTACGAAGATGTTGTGAGTCATTCAGAGCGTTTGAGCGAGTTGGTGGAAAAAGCACATAAGAATGGGTTTTCAGCTGAGCATCAATCAGAGTTGGTGGACCTGGTTAGCGAGTACAGTGATGTGTTTCGACCTGAGCTGAAGCCTGGAGAACCTGCACGCGTGGAACCTTTAAACTGGCGACTAAAAGGGAATGCTATCCCATTCCACTGTAAGGTGCGCAGCTACCCCCACCCCCACCCACAACAGCAGGTCCTGGGGGAATATACAAAGGAGCTCGTAGACCGGGGACTTATCCACAAAAACAATTCCTGCCGGTGGGCGTCAGCAGTGGCTCCAGTCAAAAAGCCTGGGACACAGGGTGAATTTGGAATGGCTGTGGACTATCGCAGGGTTAATGCGATGGCGGTACCTATTGCGGGTACATTTTCTCATCTTACTGTCGTTTCGAGTGAAGGTGAGGTTCGAGGAACATTTGGTTTTGCGAGTTTTGACTTGTACAAAGGCTTCTGGCAGATGGGTCTCCATAAAGAATCTCAAGAGATTTTCAGCTTCGCGACCGATGATGCAGTCTACACTCCAACACGAGTGCCTCAAGGGGCAACAGACAGCGCACTCCATTTCCAAAACCAGATGCAGTTCGTGTTTGATCCTCTTGGTCTGGCATCGATCTGAACGGATCAAACGTGGCATCCGCCTCCTTCTTTAGAAGCCCAACTCTACTAACGGTCACAGATCCTCGCTTTCCGACCATGTGTCTGTTTCCAGTTGCCTTTAGGAATGCGTAATCGAAACACCTCACTGTGATCTCGTGCACTGGTGTTGAGAAATCGACAATTAAAATGCGGCCATCGTCACTGGAGAAATCCAAGTCCAATGCGAAGTTCTTCACCATCGCATATGTACTTATTGAACGCATCGGTGGAATCTCCCTCACACATGGCATAGGAGTCGAGTTCGTCATCGTCTTGCTCGAAATAACAGAAAACGCCGTCAAAGTCCAGGGGCATCGATGATGTCGCGAATTTCACGGGCACTTTTTTGATTGAATGGAGCGAGTGGGGCACATACTTGATCCACCTCCTCGATCGTCTCGAATTCTTTGGCTTGCTCGTAATTGACTGCTCTTAAGATGAATTCCCGTTCCCACACTATTTTTCTCTTGTTTCTTGGAATGGGAAACAAGGAAAACATCAAGACTTATTGTGCGTTGCAGATGAAAAGTCGCTCCGTTTTACGGTCTAGATCGAGCATGGTCGGCACATAAAACCAGGCGTAAAACTGAGATGGGGAAAGCAAACCTGGAATTATTGTATCTGTCCTCGATTTGCGCTTCAAAACGCAAAAGGGGTCGTTTTACAGGAGAATCGACCACGAGCGCTCGATTTGGATTGTCGTAGCTCGACTTATTAGCTAACCTAACTTGATCGATCTGTTCTATTTATAACGATTAATAAAACGATTTCGATTTATTATAAATCGAGCACCCAGCTAAGTGAAAACGACAAAAGCTTTACATAATACATTATACCTAACGACCAGTTACACATCACCCACTTCCAATTTGCGCGGACGCAGAGAGACGCATAAGAAACAACAAGCGGCGACTGGGAGTGAACAGCAACAGACGAACGAAAGACGCAGTATCTAGCACGAACAGGACTCTAAGAACTCACAGGCAAAGGATAAATCGACACTTGCACTCGATTATACGGACGATTTAGTGGAGGAACCGCCGACTAGCAGAATGCAGGTTGGTAAGGATCCACCAGATGGCCCAAGGGAGGTGATCGACGTTTGCACGCCATCACCTCCAAGTGATGAGCTCATGATCGAGCAAACAACAGGATGTAAGCGCCATCAAGAAAAGAAATCGACAGGAAAGCTGGAGTATCAAGAACGCAACGGCTCATACACTAAGCGCCGCTGGAAAGAAAGAGGAGTGCCACAGATGGATGCAGAGATGACAACTACTAACGAGGAGAGAGAAGAAACAAAAGAAAAAGACATCGAGGTTGCGGCTGCAACATATCGAGAACAAACCAAGAAAAAGATGCACTTACGTTTGAAGAAGAGGAAGAGGAACCACAGACCTTTTCGAAGATGTACCTATACTTACATGGAGAACTGCAAAACAAAAACGTGGAAGAGGCCACGGAGACGAGAGGTGCGCTGGAGTATACGCAGAGCATGTTCACTACGGTCTTCAAAACCCACCCAGTACTACCAATGTTCGAGAGCAAGCAGCGAGCAGCGATACCCCAATCTGACGGAAGAAGAGCAAACTCAGATACTGCGGTTATTTCTGGTTGAAGCAGCAGTAGGCAGAGAAGATGCTCGACGATGGCGAAACCGCTTGTACGACATCACGCGCTCTTTGTACAAGACCAAACGCATGCTGAATGACATCGTCGATCTCAGGTTGGCAACGTCCAAGGCTACCGCAGCACCTGTAGTAAATGCCTGGAACATCCCAAGAACCCAGCAAACCACTGTGAACGACGCGGACATGGATGTGGAGATGGCAGAGGCGGAGAGTTCAGCATTTCGTTTTCTGGAAAGTGAATATACGAAATCTGAGATTACAAGTTACCGAAAGATTTGTGAAACACCGTACGGATTTCCGAGCAAGATCCGCCAGCCGACAGAAAAGGAGGAAGAGATCATGCGTGGTCTACTTAATCCTCTGCGCTAACATGCCTACCTTCCTCAAGCGCGTGTGCACAAATGCAGCCCTTAGAATGATCCAGAACACCATCCAGGCACAAGTAGAAGGGGACCTAGTAGTGCAGCTACCGCAGGATTTCCCGGTATATCCGGATTTCCAATCAAGAGAGAGACTGGTGGGCATGATACTTCTAGGGGTTCAAAAGAGTAAGTACGAAGAGGAAAGAGTGGTTGCTTTACTTAGGAGCGCAAAGCAGATTTGCTACGATAAAAACAAGCACGCTGTTCATCTGATCTTTTGGACACAAGAACAAGCTTCTCAATGGGGACAAGAGTTTAAGACTCTACCATTTCGCAATCGGACTTTCAACCTGTTGAACGAACATGCAAGTGAACCAGACTCACCTACCGCGTCGCGTCTGCGAGCAGAAGTGATCTGGGTACGTCAAATGGGAGCGGATGGGGTGCGCAATGAGAAACCACGAGAAAGGTATGATGTTTGCCTTCTGAATGTCTCCAGATTCATGAATGAGGCAGTAATCGACGCATACATTCAGCAGCATTTTGATGGTGAATACCTGACGTGGCAAGAACATTCCATAGGAAAGCGACACAGAGTCACAGACACATGGGACATGTACTTCTGATGTCCACTTTGTCCACCGATTTTAGTGGGGCGGAGGTTCATTGACTGAAACTCCTCAAAGATATTGATTCATCACGTGTGTCGTCAGCACCTCCGTGTTTCCAATGCGGTGCAGGAGGCCACACTAGGAACGCTGTAATGCCCCCGATAATTACTGGGCGACCACGGAGTATTGTCTGCATATCACGAGCAAGACGTCGACCTCCTTCCACAACAACAATCGACGGTCATGAGTTTCGAGGAGCTCCAGTCGTACTGGATTGGATTGACGAGAACAGACAGGAGGGTCGTCAACCGACGCCCGGGAGACCGATACTAGTACGCCGTGATGGCATTGCCACTCAGGAACGTGTGGCGATGATGAACAGAGATGATGACTGGCAAACTGTAGGATCCGCTTGCAGAACGCAAAGGACCCGAGGAGATTTAAGGGAGAAACCACAGGTGTATACACCACTCCCGGATCAAGAACTTAGTCGATCTCAGCAAGAATCAAAACAGCAGCTTGCAACACCGGTGAAGGAAGAGTCTCCTGATGAATTTACGGCCAAAGAAGATTCTCCTATGGAGCTTATGGAGAAGACAGTAAGTCAGCGATCGCAAAAAATGCAGACACAGCGAAAACTTATCGCAAAGCAGATAGAGGAACGCAGACAACCGAGTCAGTCTCAAGCGCTGGAATCTCTAGCCAGCTTCAGAGTAAACCAGGACTGTGAACACTTCAAGCATGGTCAGCAAGTATTGCAAGCTTGCGGACTGCAAGTGGCGCTTACGCCCGCGAATGGCAACTGCCAGTATTATGCGGTAGCACAGGCGTTACTTAATAGAGACTTCCAGGGGGATACCAACCGGAAGGCAATCGAGGCGCTAACAAACAAGTTGAAGAAAGGTATTGAAGCTGCCAGCGATCATTTCTTTGATGAAGAATTCGAGCATGATGCTCGGTTGCAAATACTAGCAACGGTAGAGCAAACCACACAACAGTTAAACAAGTCACAATCGGCGGAAGCACTGCGGAAACACTTCAAAGAACTCAGTCAATCAGAATACAGACAGAGTGGTAGCATTGCGAGAAGACACTGGGGGACGGATGAAACCCTTCGTATGATGGCAAAGATTCTTCAGCGCAACATCTTCGTCGTCGTGGCGAGATCAGGGCTTTTGAAAGCAACATTTCAACAGTTTTCACCAGCACAGGTTACGAAAAAGGAGAAAACATTAAGCAGTGCCATGGAAATCAACTTTGCTCTATCGCAGACTGAACTGTGGATTTCAGCCTTGCAGCAAGATTGCAAAAGAAGAAAGACGGCGGACAAATTACCCATCGTCCTATTGTACAAAGCACGACACTACTACCACCTTCGATTTACATCGGACACCTTGCAGAGCGTGACAGCGACGGTAGACGAACACATGGGATCAAGTTCGGACGAGGAAGTTATGGAACAGGCGAAGGTCGAAGAACGCTCAACGGAAGGGACACTGACGATGCCGGAAGGAAAATTGAAACACGAGGAGATTACAGATGTAGAAGCCCGGGAGCGGCGTGAGGAACAGCGAAATGGTCAAGGTAGGCTAGAAGAACTTCGTACATTTGCGACCAGTGGCATTGATGGAGTGGCACCAGGAAGACGGCGGGTTCTGCGTGACCTGAATTTGGACTAATGCGGAGGAGATCAAGTGGTGGGCTCAAACGTACGACATTGATATCGACACGTTGCGTAAATGGCAGGCTACCTTGATTAAGAGAGGGTCATCATCTACGTTCACTCCTTCGGATGAGGATCCAGGTGGAGCGCAGGCGAGTGACTCAACGTGGGATTCTACCACGCCGATGGAGTGCGAAGACCAGTCGTCAACAGGCAGTGATCGTACACCGAGTGGTGTTGGGCGTTTTGACGGAGAGCCAAGCACGATCTCTAATGCTCGAATTCGTCAAAAGGAACTACATAAGCTTTGGTACGACATAACCAAACAATGGGAAGAGTCAATCGAAATACCCTTCCCCGCATTACCGCTCACAATTGAAACCTGGAAACCAATAGTGAAGGAGGCTCCGGCAACCCTTCAATCGCTATTACAGGAATTTCAATCCCCGGATTTTGTTCTGGCCACGATGACTGATGCGATTCTGGATCAGTGGACGATCAACGCCCGATTAGAGTGTCTGACACATTGCTTAGGCATTCTCACCGCTAAAGCTAAAAGAGAGAATAACGAACAACATGCGAAATGGTTTGAAACGTATGTGGCAGATTTCCAACACCAGGCAGCACAAAGCACGGGGAAGTTGAATCTATACTCTTCCAAGTTGTGGAGGATGCTGAGAAAGATGAATTACGGTGATCTCGAGCTGCTAAAGATGTGCAGTAAACAACGACAAAAACACCGTTGTAGAAAGGGTCGAATTCAGAGCAGATTACGAGCGGAGCTATCAGGCCATTACTCTCAATGAGTCGATCAGAAGCGTCGAAGTAATACCGAATGCGAGCATCACAATCGTCAATGCACAGGTTCATCTTCAGCTTCTCACGGATGAGACGATCCAGATCAGTTATATGGGCGTTCTTGAGATGGCCACACCGCTTCATAATTTCCGCCCTTAAATCTGCGTCGGTTACCTTCACCACTGACTTATACAGGACAAAGTGGGCACTTGTAGCACGTATGTCGACGTCAAAGCAGAACTTTATCCTGGCACTAATGCGATCAGGAATTTCCACTGTAACGTCACACCTCTCAACTATCTTGCCCTTGTAGCGCTTCTTTACTCGAACCCAAGTCACAATTGTCACCTGGTCCCAGGATTTCAGCTTGGGCACCAGCGGTACACTCATCGCAACAGCGCCGTCGCTATCCATAGGATAGCCACCGATCATAACTTTGAGGATTGTTGCCAAGGTCAGTTGCTTGAAATGCCAAACATTTTTTTTACAACAACCGGATACTGCTGGTGTTTTTTGTGACAAATTGAATTGTGTCTAACGTTCTTATGTTTGTCTTGCTCTCCTATCATTCCTATTTGCTCGTGTTCTACATGTAGTGGCTCTGGAGCGGCTCCTGTGTTTGAAGTAGCCGCTTGAGCCTTCGGAATACATGCCCGTTGACGCTGTGTTGACTTCTACATGGTGCAGAATACCGCCTTTGCTGGCATTTGCTGCGGAATGATGGTGGTGCTTACTCGTATATTGGAATGCGTGTCCTGATTGCTTGTTGTCTGGAGAATGTCGGTAGCCAACGGAGAGTTTCTCGTGCAACATGCATACGCTACAGAGGAGCATGTTTGAGAACCCCCACATAGCAATACGCGTCAAAGGCATCCCAAGTATTGAATTCCAAACCGCCCATCGTAGGAACCATGGTGCGAATTGGTGAGCGAGCACTTTCACCAGCTACAAAAAATTGCAATAATATACTTTGAAGCAATACATGGATATACTTTAATTAGAATTGAATTACATCACAAATTTAACCATGCAAAGTACAGTACGGGGATATGTATCGGCTGTGTTTGCGGAACTACGTCGTCGCTGTTCCTGTCTGGCGAATTTGGTTGGGCCGGCGACGTGTGAGCTGCTATAGGCACCGCACAGTACACGCCTTGATGATCCGTTCCCACTTCACAATCGATTCAGAAGTTTTCAGGTAATTTCTCGCCTTTTTTCTTGTCTTCGCCCTTGAACTTATTCCCCTCCTAGCCGCACGCGGTCTTCGACTTAATGCTTTGTCGCCAGACTCCTGGCATATTGTTGCTTCTTCACTTTCTCTACACAGCCCAATATTCACATTCGTCCTTGCTCTCTACGCGCACTATTTAAACAAATTAACACGTTGTACATGTGGGTTGACTTGGTCACGTAATTACATGTACTCTGTTCTCACTCTCGCGCCTGTCTGATCTCCTGTTTGGTTCTGGCCATTTTGCAACTTGTCTTCCTCACTATTGCCTGCAATAAGTACAAGTTAGTTTAGTGCCAGAAAATGTTGGCATAGATGAGGCCACATGAACGCGCTTACAGTCGGGGTCTATACTCGAGGAAGGCGCCTAACTTCCGACGTCTACTGTCGACAGCGCATAATATCGAATGAGCCGCTTAAATGATACGCGAATTGTTGATTTTACGTTTATTTGTACACGTTACTAAAGCTGTGCAAGTTGCCCAAAGGTGCTCCAATCGAAGTATCCGAAAGGTGCACAAAGTGAATTTGCCTTAACAGGAGTCGTTCGAGAGTCATTATGCAATAGAAATTGCGGTCCAAATAGGGATTTTTTTAGACGAGTTTAGAATAGTTCCAAACCGTTTGGAAACATCCAAGATTACGTTTAAAATTCAAAGGTAATCAAACCTCGAATGGACTGTATCCTGCACTTGGGCTCCAGCTTTTTTGACAGTTTTGGACACTTAGCTACAAGGCAGACTGCATCGCAGTCGCTTCCAACTACTGTCTGCACTCGCTCGCCCGCGTCGTTTCAAGCCGTGGTGATACTCACTCGCGAGTGATGCCCAGTTGTTCGATCCTGGAGGGAGCGCAGTACGTATTATAACGGCTAGCAGGTGCGTGCCTGGGATTAGTACTTGGGCTTTACTCATGATGGCCCCGTAACTGAAGGCAGCGCACCTCTGTTGCAACGAGATGATGACCGAGACGGAAAATTCAGCTTCTCATCTCCAAAGTGGCGGTTGTTTGCCAGACAGTCAGTGTTGGTGCTGTTGGAGACAGTCATGTTCTCTGTGATTGATGCCGCATAGCCCGATTTTGTACAACCATCATGCTCATAGACAGCCCTGTTTTAGCGGTTATTTTTCCTGCTGAAAATATATGTCACGTATGATTGTTTTGGACGCTGCGGATGCTGTGTTTCAGCGTGCCAAAGTCTGCCACGCGCGATGGCGAGGGGTATTTCGACTGCAGTATTGTAGCAACATAGCCACGCGCGTGGATCCATAATTTACAGAAGCTGTTGTTACAAGGTCGTGGAGATGTAGAAGCTGTTTTTGGCAAGTTGATGCAATCAACGACCTACAGCGTCAGTCTGTCGGCGATGGTGGGAACGTGAATCTGGAATTGCTGCCCCTGGCACTGTTACCATGACAGAACTGAAGTATAACTGACACTAATGTAAGCGAATGCTGTCGATTACGCAAACGACGATTTGGAGATAACTTGTCGCTAGAATTGTGGAACAGTATGACTTCGGTTTACGTAGGCGTACGCCCTGACATAGGTTTTCGGCTCTCGGGGGCGTCTTGGAAACGTGCGCACCATGCTCGACCCACAAGTACTAACCGCTACCACCCGAATTTGGCGACTGATAATAGGTGAATTGCTCGTATTTAGAGAGCGTTTGTTCGGCAAGCGTCAATATCTCGAGGTCGATCAGAAACCAACCCAATGGGTGTTAAGACAATGTATCTCGCTCTTGTATTTCGTTGCGTTCATATTTGATTCTCACGTTCAATGGACCAAGCCACATGCGCTACTATGTTCAGAGGGCAGTATTTGCCGTTTAGAGAAAATTGGTCCTGCTTGAACACAAATAACTGGCTCTGTGCAATGGTGAGTTCTCGGACGTGGTGCTCGCGATGCTGTGGGTCGGCCAATTTGTATTGCTTCAAGAGGAGATATCGAGCGTCTCGACAACGCATACGACTGCTGCTACAACTAATGTGCAGATGAGCCAGCGACGGCGCTTGCGATCTTGTTGTGAGGATGAGACGAGAGCGCACCAGTTGCCGCTGCATGTACAACAAAGATACTATATGCTTTTTACTCTCTTGATGCTGCTGTGAGCGCCTCGACCAGTGTGTTGCTGGTTTCGCGCTGTATATCGGAACAGCGATTTTGTTGCGATAATACGACGCGGACGTGAATCGACAAGTCTTCTGTGCATCTGTGCCGGACGTGACGATGGTGTGTAGCGGCAATTATGTTGTGCGCCCGAGATCCCTTGGTGACCTAGATACTGGTAAAGTGACGATCAGCTTAAGGAAGAAAATGTAGCGACATAGTGTATCGATTCAAGATGATGAGTCAGCTTCGACTGGCTCTGGGTGGGGCTATGACGTGTAAGGTCGACTAGTCGTTCTGAAGTGCTCCATGATAGATGTATATATACGCCACATCTCAACCATGGCTACTAGGCGTCTATTTCGTCGGGCCTGTTCAGCAGACATGAAATCCAGCGGATTTGGTCCCTTTCGCTGGAATTTTGGAGGTTTGCGGATAGCTCAATCCGCCAATTGGGTTCCTGAAACCGTTTGGCGGTTTTTTGCGTTTTTGTTTCAGTCTGCTATCCGCCCGAATTTGGGATTGGTTTGGCGGATTGCCAAATCGTGGCTTCAGAAACACATTTTGCTAGTCATAAGGTAATGTATCTCATTGGGATCAAGCTTGCTCTAAGTTCTGTCCATAAAGTCTGTGAGCAGTGCTCACTTCTATTAGTAACGTGTCCTCGTTTATGATAAATATATCGACACCGAAAAAACAATAGCTCATCATGATCGAGATTTATACTCTTTAAATAGATGTAATTCAAGTGCACTAGACGACGATAGCCACTTTTTACAATGACAGAGACGGCGGTGGGTCGAACGCTGGAGAAACTACTTGGCGGCCACCTACACCATTGACCAACAACAACACAAACGAAGTTATAGGAACTGGTAGCACCGAGGATGCAGCGAGTAGTAAGAATGAGAAGTAAGGGTAAAGTGATCGAGAATAATGCATATCAGTGCAAGGTACTAATAATTAAATACACAGCATTTTCTAATATTAATTATTTATGGCGTATAGCGGATTACATTTGCCGTGTTCAGTAGAACTTTCAGCGGATTCGCCAATCCGCTGGATGGATTAATTCTGCAGAAATCGGAATCCGGTGGATGAAAATAGCGGACCTGCTGAACAGGCTCTTTGCTTGGAGTGGGTATGGTCGAAAATCCTCAATGCACGCTCGCATGCGGTTGACAAAGTGGGGATTGCAAGAATAAAATCTCGACTACCTTCTTGAGCAGTGGATATTTCTTTTCGCTCTGAGCACTCCAGTAATCACGAGGATTCTATATATTTCTTCTGTAGTTCATCACCACCGCGTCGCTTATAGCTTTTGAACTCAAGAAGCTCTGCTGTCAGCCTGGGGACACCTGCCGTTGGCGTAAGAATGCCGCAACGCTCCACCATTTTGAACACTAAGAACCAAATCGTCAAGACGATGTTATACCAGGCCATCCCGAAACAGTTTTGCTGGAAAGAACCGGAGGAAGGACATGGGTTCGCCGAAAAAAATCCAAGCTGCAATTGGTCGCATGATTCATGTGTCACCTCGAGATATAGAGCGCTTTTATTTTCGGCTTTTGCTCTGCATCGCAGAGGACCAACATCCCTTGAAGACTTGAGGACGGTTAACGAGTCGTCTGCTCTACATTTCAGATTGCTGCGCGTGAGGCTGGTTACTTGGAGAACGACAACGAATGGATTTCCTGTTTGCATGAGGCCGCTGAATTCAAAATGGCGTATCAACTGCGACAGCTACTCGTCACCAATTTGGTATATTCGGCCCAGCTGACGTTCGTGGTCTTTGGGATCGGTTCTTCTCTGATATTTTCGACGACTTTGCACGCAAACACCAGACTGTGATGGACCCTTTCAGGTCTGCATGTGTGGAATTTGAAACGCTGATGAGTATTCAAGATCTGTTTGAAGCGAACGGGCATTCAGTTGCTGATTTTGAGGAGCTACCTCAACTGGGCGCGTTTTCCAGATTGGTCCGAGAGTCACTTCGCCAAAACACCTTACTTCAGCGTGAGGTCACCGGATACGATGAGTCAGCTTTGGAGGCTATTGTAAGCACTGAGGATCAGCTGAACGAAGACCAACGGGTCGATTATGACGATTATTCAGGCGGTCGACAATCCAGAAGAGGGCAATATATTGTTTTTCGTAGATGGACCAGGAGGAACAGGAAAGTCTACACTACTTCGAAACATACTGGCCAAAGTCAGACTCTTAGAGAAGATCGCCATTGCGGTGGCGTTCAGTGGCATTGCCTCACTCTTACTCATGGGTGGCAGGACAGCCCATTCTACATTCAAGATCCCTTTAAAAATGAATGAGAGCTCAACGTGCTCTATCTCGAAGAACACCCATGTACAGGAGTTGATCAAGCAAGCAAGCTTGGTTATTTGGGACGAGGCACCCATGGCACATCGACACGCGTTTGAGGCGGTTGACCGATCACTGCAGGGCATACTTGACAATGAATCCGAGCCTTTCGGAGGCAAAGTATTTGTGCTTTCGGGAGATTTCCGCCAGATTCTCCCGGTCGTGATGAACGGAACACCCGTTGAAACAATCGACGCTTGCCTCAAGTCATCAAGGTTGTGGCCCCTATTCCATACTTTCCGCCACACGGAAAACATGCGAGTGCGATCCGCGGATACTGCTGAGGAAATGGCTGCGTTCTCCGAGTTTCTCCTGCTGGTAGGGGAGGGGAGAAATGTGGTATACCCTTCGCTAGGCGGGAATTACATTAAGATCCCGCGCGATATATTGATTGAGAACCCACCTGCGCCCTAGGACGAAGAGGGGGAAATTCGCCCTGGCGTTATTCAAAGAGGTACGGATCGGATCATCGACGAGATGTATGGAGAGATAAACAATCCTGAAGTTGCTACCGACGAGTACTTCGCTAACGGAACGATCCTCACGACCACGAACGCGATCGTGCACCACATCAATGAAGCGGTGACTGACCGTTTATCAGGACAGGCCCGGGAATACGTGTATTATGATTCTGTACACGACGACAGTGATGGCAATTTCTTCGAGCAGGAGGTACTCCACTCGATGAATTTCAGTGGAATTCCGCCCCATAAGTTGAAACTCAAGGTAGGAATGCCTATCATGATGGTGCGGAACCTGAATCCAGATCTGGGGTTGTGCAACGGAACACGCCTTCAAATCGTAGCTCTCAAGCCACATGTCATTCACGCCACCATCATGACCAGTGCGCGGCAAGGGCAACATGTCTTCATTCCCCGTATTGTGTTTACCTCCGACAGGGACATTCGAAGCTTTCCATTTCAATTGAGACGCAAGCAGTTTCCTATCCATCCATCCTTTACCATGACCATTAACAAAGTGCAAGGACAAACGGTGGAGTACTTGGGGCTGTATCTTGCCACCCCTTGCTTCTCGCACGGCCAGCTGTACGTTGCCATGTCGCGAGTGACTTCGAGATCAAGATTCGGGGCGCTGATCGAGTACCCAAGGATGGAGGATGAGGAGGGAGTTTACACACAGAACATTGTCTACAGGCAGATCTTCGATTCAGAGAAGAAATTTACAGTTCCATATGCATTTAAAAACATTCAATTTATGTTAAAACAAAATCTCCCCGCCGGAGCGAAGCGAAGGTGGTTGAATAATTCCATTGCGACTAAAACCTGCCACATCCGTCGCGAAGCGGCGGCAGCAAGCTAGTCGTAAACAACTATTGTAGTACGGTGTCTGTCCGTCACGCTAAATTATCCCCATGTCACGCTTTTAATTGGACAGAATGCAAGAATTGTAGAGATGTGATTCGTTAAAATAACAACGAAGCCATGTGAAGGTCTTTGAGTGGCTAAAAAATGTCATTACGATTGCCCCGACAAATTTACAGCCGGTTTTGAGAAACGGAAAAAAGTTGGAGTGCCCTACCCGCTTCGTTTGGGGCAGATTGTGCCACCCACAACCTAATTATTAGTTTATTTAAGCAACGCCACAAATGCGCGTGTTGCGAGCGCATGTTAAATGCGCAACGAGAAAAACTGCTCGCTACTAATGCAAGTCTATCGTTTCGTTCGTGGATTGAGCCGGCTTAGAGTGCACGTTCGTGGTTTCGAACGTTTACGTCCAAAATATGGATACTACAAACACGTGGTACGTCAATCGTATACATTATTAGCTTCAAGGTCGAACCTTTAGTTAAAACTTTCAAACTCCCACAACTCATTTACTTCTGTCGAACATGGTTCACCCACCCGTGATTACAACAACGACGGTTACCTCGACCTACGTCCTACTCAACGCCCTCGCCACACGTACCGGGAAGAAGTCGTAGACCTCTGCGAAAATTGAGACAAGCTCGCGCTACGATTACGTACCTACGCATGAGAGTCAACGCCCTGCAAATGTTCGACTCAGAAAGTGAATATTCCGAGGAGAGCGAAAGCAAGGATGATGAACCCGAACCCTGCTTTATCGAATATTACGACGTCCCTGAAACGATTGTAGACGAACGTGTCACGACCTTCATCGTTTGACTTCTGACACCGACTGAATACGAACTTTTTTTGGAATTTCACTTTTTTACGGAATACAACTGATTTTATTTTAGGGGAAATTCCAATTAACGTCCGTTTTATTAAAATAATTTCAGAATGCGTCCCTAACGTTTAATTCAGTACCGTCTATCCTTTCAATACAAGTGCGTCTGCATTTGGATCGCTGCAGAACATGGCTCTGGTGAACGCGTGGTGATCCCGCGCGCTCTGGGGAAGCAGGCGCCGATGGCTATCGTCTTCACTGGTCAAGGCTCTGCCGTTGTTGGCAGCTACTAGAAGTCCTCATTGCTTGTGGTATTTGGAACCGTGGCGACGCTCTCCGCGCACGCTTTTCGGCTTCTCATGGTGGCAAGAACCCCTACTCCATTACCGTGTACTTTGACGGCAAGAAGAAGGTGGCACTGGTTCAGCCCCCATTTCACGGGTGAGGTGGGCCTGCTTTGGGTAAGCTGATGCAGGTATTAATACATGTTGTCGTTTTTAACATGCAGCAGCGATTGTACATTGTAGCTGGTCGGAACTTCTCACCGGTTCATGTTCTCACTGAAAACGTGAGCCTGGAGGCGCTATAGCTGGCGCTAGCTGCCTTCAAGATGCTGCCGCTGAGACGGTGGAAAATATTATCGCAGCCGTGTTGGTGCAGCTTCGTGCCGGCAAGGGGAAGAGCAATCAGACGTTGCCTCTCTTGGGGGACAGCGTTCGCCGCTTCAGAGATTGGACCTGCTCCAGCATTGACGAACATGGTGCTATCTAATTTGAAGTACCCTCTGCAGGCTGGTGACGTCACAGATATGTCGTGTAAGATCCTGTGGTAACGTAAAAGTAATTTTCATTCTAGTATTTGGTCGCGAACACGTACGCCATTTTAGATACATGGTACAAAACGGATACACGGCACATATCGGATACAGTACAAAAGGGACACTCATCCTTCTATTGAAAGGATAGACGGTACTCAATTAAGCGTTACGGACGCATTCTGAAATTATTTTAATAAACGGACGTTAATTGGAATTTCTCCTTCCTTTTATTTTAGAATAATATATGCATAGTCATTTCTTTTTTTATAGAAAATCGGATACTATCTAATAAATTATATGTTTGTAACGGGGTGGATTCTTCAAACTCTGGAAACATGAACAGAAACACCAGCGGGCCATTTTTTTAAATGAGAATCTGTAAACATGCTTCTGGGTCCTCAGTAGCGGTAACCATTTCTGAATCCGCCTCGGTCCTCAATGAGCAGCCAGCAAGAATGAAGGGCTTTGGAGGCAAAGTACGCAACTCCGCCCGTCACCAAGCGGCCTAACGTCCGTTCACGAAGAGTTGCCCATAGGAGGCAAGCGCTGAGCCGTTTGAATCACCGCCAGGTTGCCAGGAGGCTCCAGGCTGCGGCTGCATCCACCGAAGCCGCCTCTATTACTCAAGTCGAGCGCGCTGTGCTGGAGCGCTGTTACGCCTCGCCCCTAGAACCCGAGGACAGCCCGGTTAGGCATCAGCGATTGCAACGTCGTAGCCGTGCTGAGCGTCGCATCAACGTCGAGGCTGCACCGCGAAAGGACCGGCCGAACATAGTTCAAGCAGGGTGAATAGAACCACTCAAAGTGTGTATCACTCGAACCTATGCAGCTGCCGACCCTTGAGGAAGGCCGACACACCATGGCCACATCAACCTGCGAGTGGAACTACATGGTATAGGAGACGTAAAACAAAGACTGGGATTGAGGAGGCGTTGCGCGTAAACGATCGAGTTAATGCGATGCCAACTGGGCCTGAAGGCTAGGATTCGGCGACGTTTGGTAAGGCTTAACAAGCAACGGCCTCGACTCAACAAAGCGTTGGAGGATATCCAACAGAGGGACGCCGATGAAGAGTCTGAAGGGCTCAGTAGAAGCGCTTTTGAGAGAATTAGAAACGCCGACCGGCAACATGCACATCGAGCAAGGCCTCTGGCACCGTCACGAACCGTTGAGAGGGAGAGGAACTCAGAACTACATGGGGAACATCGACAAGCTTCTCACGACCAAGTAGAATATCACCGTGAGGTCGACCGCCTCCGCCACGCTGATGTCCGAACGTCTCAAAGCGTTGACGCGCACGAGGCAGCGAACGAGTTGGCATGCATTCGGCGAAAAAGTGTGCGCAAGGGGCATGCACTTTGTAACCACACCGTCTTCCATAAATCTCGGGTTTCAGAGAAAAACGTAACGGATGACCGCCACCTGATATGTTTCCGTGTGGTTGGTGGAAATGGCCGGGTGAATCTCAAACGTCATGTTGTCTAGCGGGAAGAGTTAGACTACGGCCACTAGAGCGAGTTCCACCAGTTCTTCTACAGTAGTGCGGGGATGTGGAGTTCAGGAAGTACATTCGCGCAAACAACCAAGTCTTTGCATTCACCTCTATCGGCGTTACCCGCAGTAATATCCACGGTCTCCATGGTGTAAGAGAGGATACCTCGGTGCAAGGGCAGCGTGGGGTGTATGCCTACCGGATTCAAGGTGCTATGGGGCATTACATGGGTTCTCTTCTTCCCCGCATGAACCACAGCTTTGGGCAGTTTCGTCCTGCGAGGTTCGCGCAGATCTACATCGTAGATGAAGATTTAAGGCACCCGCGCTGCGACGAAAGGGGATTTTTGCGGAGCTCGATCATAAAAAAATTGGCTACTCTCGAGCTGATGATGGCTACCTACGACCGATTCGCCGCGCAACACCTTAACCATGGGGAGCAAATCTGCAGAGATATTGCAGAGGGCAACAATTTCGTCAACGTAGCATACCACCTACATGCGGACAGCCGCAGACCGGGTACTACAAATTTACCTACCGTGAATGAGGTTGGCGCTGTTATGGTCGAGGATGGAAACTTCAACAAGCATCGCGATCTTCAGCTGTACACCAAGCCACATGGACTAAGACGAATTTCGAGACAACCCCATGTATGATCCTATGCAGTATCCCTTATTATTCTCGATGGGCGAGTGACACGGTCAAAAATACCGGGACAAGGTCAAAATGTCTCTGCGCGAGTTGGTGGCATATCTATTTTTGAAAGATGGTGATGGCTCCACTCTACACCAGGGTGGCCAGCTCTTCCAGCCGTGGTGTGTCGACAAACGGGCGAAAGTGAAGCAGGAATTTCTGCGGTGGGTATCAGACAACCAGCAAACACTCCGGGCAGATCTTTACACCGCCGTTGAAGACGCATATCTGAGCGAGGCAACCATTGGGTTAGCCGAGGGCGAGGGACTCTTTTCCGAGTACAATCGCGAAACCCGCCGGTTACAACATCCTGTTTCAAGTGAGAGAACAGGTCAGCACTTCTTCTATCGCGTTGACAAGAAAACTATTCTCCCCGAAACGTTCAAGGGTGGTCCACATCAGATGTACAAGTCTTATCAAGATTCGATGGCGAATGTTCTAAAATACGGGAAACCAGACATATTTTTGACGATGACTTGCAACCCTGAGTGGGAGGAGATTGTCAGCTGTATTCCTGTCGTCCAACAGCGCAAGACCGTCCGGATATAGCGGCACGCGTTTGGCAGCTAAAACTCCGCGCTCTGTTGAAAGATTTGGACGAGGAAGTACTCGGCCGTGTCCAAGCTCGCATTTACGTCGTCGAATTCCAAAAGCGAGGTCTTCCGCATGCCCACATCTTGATCATTTTGGCCGACCAAGACAAACCCCAGACACGTGATATCGTCGACAAAATGGTGTCTGCTGAGGTTCCGGATGAGGTCAGCAACCCCGAACTGTACAAAACTGTGATGACGTGCATGATGCACAGCCCGTGTGGACATCACAACCCACGATGTGTCTGTATGAAAGACGGTACGTGCTCCAAAGGATTTCCAAAAACGATTGGCGGAGATTACACGCGCAAATTGTGGATATCCGGTCTACAGGCATCGCCGCCGGCTGGAACGGGTATTGAAGTTTCGGGGGCGCGAGTATGATAACGATACGGCAAACCAGTGGGTTGTCCCGTACAACCCGTACTTCTCGCAGAAGTACAATTGACACGTTAACATGGAGGTTTGTACGGTTATCACAGCTGTGAAGTATCTGTACAAATATGTGTACAAGGGTTCCGACATATTCACGATTGAAGCAGTAAAGGGGATGTCGAACGGGTGGGTGGAGTACGCGAAGAGCCTAATGAGGTATTGCGCTATCTTAACGCTCGGTATATTTCTTCTGTGGAAGCTTACATGCGGCTTCTCGACTTACCGTTCAAGGAAAGAGCCACTCCGTTGAGCAACTTACAGTGCACTTAGAGGGCAGGCAGATGAATGCCTTTCGGTCAAACGAGAACCCGGAGACCGTCCTGGCATATGGAGAACACACTATGCTTACGCAATTTTTCGAGCTCTGCGCTAGCGACGCTCCGGAGAATCAAATTGCAAAAACAATCCTTTACCAGGATATCCCGAAGAAATTAGCTGGAACGATAAACAATGGCCCCACCGAACTAAGTTTCAAGCATCGCTCGGGCGACTAATTCACGTTTCAATAAGGGATGCCGAGCGTTTTTCCCTACGGATCATGATTTGTCATCTGAGGGGTCCTACCTCATTCGAAGATTTAAGGACGGTAGATGGCGTCATATATCCGACGTATGAGACGGTCGCCTTACATGCCGGTTACCACCGGGAGTTCTTTCCGACGTAGGCGTGAAAAACATGGGGCTTTAGGTCAACAATCCGTAGACGCGTACCGTTACAAAGCCCCAACTCGGGGTTCAAGTTTCTATCAGCATGATTGGAATACCCTTCTTGAGTAGAAGCCTATGGGGAGGGATTCCGTTAATGTTTACCGAATGAAGACATTCCTGCTCAACGAAGCTTCCGTCGTCGTCTTCGACGGGGTCTGCAGAAATGTATTCATGGGCGGTCTCTTGGAGTATCTATGAAACTGCGTCGTTGATGCGGTGATCCAATGCGTTGTTGTCAAGATTGTGCGGCTCGCGACGTACTTGTCCGTAGCTACGTCAGGATCGCTCACCTCAGTATACATGTATTCGATTATTCTAGCCATGTCTTTGGGGATAGCACCGGGAGCAATGTCAGCGTCTTATCGGGGTCTTTCGGAGGGTTGTCTAGTAGCATGTCGCGGGCTACTTTCATGAAGTCACCCCCCAGGCTCGGGTCGATTACGTGTACCTTCTCCAACCTTAAGCAAGAATTTCAAAAAGGCAGCAATCTCTCTGAGGCTTATAATGTTATCGGATGATTGTACGCGCATGTTCTCCGTATGCCGCACTTGCTGGAAATGAGGCCAAAGTTCGGACGTCTTGAGACAGGCATCTATAGTTTCTGCAGGCGTGCCCCTCTTCACTACCGGAAACATTTGTCAAAAATCTCCCGAAAGAACAAAAACCTTACCTTCAAAAGACTCGCGGGGGGATTGCTCAAGATGACTCGTAGTGTACAATACACGGCTTCAAAAGAATGTCGATGAGTCATCGGGGCTTCATCCCAGATAAACAAGCTCGCCTTCTCTATAAATTTTCAAAGATGAGACCTCTTGAAAATAGAGTAAGTCGGGTTCTTGTCTAATTTCAGGGGTATCTTGAAGGTTGAGTGTACCGTTCTCCCTCCCATGATAAGTAAAGATGCAATCCCGCTAGACGATACAGCCAGAGCGATTTTACCCTCGAGGCGCACCTTTGCCAGTATGTGACAAAGTAATGTAAATTTACCTGTACCCCCAGGCCCTTCAATGAAGAAAGGTTTTTTTTACCAAGCTCGTGTTCGTTTACCGTGGCTACGTAAATTGATCGCTGACCAAGGTTTAGTCGCCTTTCAGCACTCACAATTTCTTGCAGCTGTTTCCGGTCGTAGCCAGCTAACTCGCGCCGAATCAGTCAGTTCTTTAGAAGAGACTGGAGAACTAACCTCGGGTAATCAGAAAGCTGGGGAAGATCGAAGTCCTGGAGCGAGTAGGCGCTAATCCGTAAGAGGTCGTTAATAGTTTGCAGCGTCTCGAACATTACGATGGAGCCCCATATTGGATTGAGCATGTTGCGTTGGTTGTGGCGAAAGTCCTCAGACAAATCCTTGTAGAACTGATTCCACAAACCACGTATGTTGGTAGGCATGGAGTACACCAGAAGTGTAGCGAACAGCTGTCGAAGCTGGTATGGCATTTGATATGCGGCAGCCTCGTCCAAACGGTGATGAATCTAGGACTGTATCTCGCCACACCGTGTTTGTCAAATGGCCAACTGTACGTCGCACTTTCAAGGGCATCATCACGCTCCAAACTTCGGGCGATTATTGAATATCCGGAAATGGAGGAAGACGATGGAGTGTTCACCAGCAACATCGTGTATCGACAAATTTTGATCTGTAGATAGCACATAATCAAATGTTTTAAATTATTTAGTGTGCTTTTTTTACTTCATACTATGATAAGGATTGTCATTTTCAAACTTTTTTTTACTTCGACCGAATGTCTTATGGCTACCAGAAACGGCCGTTTTTCGGACAAAGGTAAAAAATGAGATCTCTAAGTGTTGGTTTGACGCATTAGAACTATTGCTAACATGCATGCTATTAATGAACCATTGACAGTGATGGTTCTCTTAGGTTCTGAATCTCCGTGAAACAAAAGTTATCGCCACTCCAAAGCTGGTACTGGAGGCTGGAAAGGATGATCCGGCCTTAACTGTTTGACGCGGCGCATGTTTGCACACTTGCAATTCAACTTAACCCTCCCATCTCCATCGGTTCCGAAGCAATCGTTCGATTGCAATCCGTAACCGTAGGTGTACCCCGAGGAACCTTCGGTATGTCTATTATCATGCCAACTACTGCGTTCCCAACACGAGTGACCTTGGAAACGGTACAGCGCCGACGACATTTAGGACAATGTGAGCTAGAGTTACTGACTGCAGGTGATGCTCTACCGGTAGATCTTAAGCAATATGAAATACTGCGGCCCGCGGCGGTTGCTCCCTCTGCCTTAGGTCCCCTTTGGGCCTGTGTATTACACAGTGTAACCCTCGTGATGATAATACGTAACCTGACCGTAGTAATTATCGCTACAATGTGACAACAGAAGGAGCGGCCAGTTGCTGTTGAACCGAGGGCTCAGGAAGGAGCAGTTTGGTCGGGGAGCAGTGAGCAGATTTGTGCGTACTGGTGCTTACTCTGCTGAGTGAGATCGGTTGAAGCGGCAACCTATACGGATGTGCAGTCTTCATTGGAAAATAATGCGTGCCACCTTAGTAAAAGTCGTGGCCAAAATGACCAAAATATAGACAGAGGCGGATTTCGGACTCGAGACGTAGCAATAACTGTCTATCGGCCACTACTTCTTTAGTATGGCTCCGTCCATTATGATTTTTTTAAAGATACTACGTGTTGAGCCTACCTGTTCACGACCACAATTGATATCTGTGATTTTTATCTGATGGGCGGAACGAAAACCGGTACGCTTAAGTCAGTCGGTCTGAGTTAAAACGATCGGAGCTTTGCAAAAAAACTTACAATACAGATAATTCTCAGAAACCCGCCGGTGCGAAGCGAAAGCGGAAAAATGTTACTTAATGGATACCACAGATAAATAAAACCGCCGTAGCGCAAGTGGAGCTCCATGCATTTTAAACTAATTTACTGTGTATTATACTATTTTTGTGACGGGGTCACTCAGCACCTTGCACAGAGGGAGTGCTTAAGGGTATTTTCTACCCAGGTGAACGTCTGTTCACGTGTTTCCAGCCTCTAAGGGAACAGTTTGCTACTAAGAAGAGTAGATTTAAGGCTGCTTTATTTATAGGTAAAGTTAGCATGAGTTCTCATACAAACTAGAAGTCACCTATAGTGAAACTATGTTGATATCCAATGGTTGGCTCAGCGAGCCTCTGGTACCATGTACCATGTACCAGGAAGAGTGACACGTCACTCTTTCATGTAACGAGGGTACTATTGGGTTGTACCCCGTTACGTCCTCCCCCACTCAACTGAGAATCACCTGACTCTCCAATCACAACTGAGCTCCAAGCAGAAGTGAGAGATTTAAAGAAAACACCCAAAGGTGAAATTCTCACACCGAGCTTCCACACGGCTGGCGCGGCCCTCAGTCACGCCCACAGAGACTTGTTGGCCGCAAAGCCGACACTCAGAGCTGCCTTAGCTCCTGTGCTATTGCACGCACAGTGCTTTGGCACGGGATGCAATAGCATCCGAACGTGTGGCATTCGCCCAGAGTTCGCGCCGGAGGACACCACGAACGCGTCCGGAGCACGGTGGCTCCCGCAAGGGACTACACCGATAAGGGCAACACCTGCCCAACAACGAAGGGAGCTAAGCTCACCTTGGGCTATGCCTTCGGCTCTTGCATGGGTCCATCCTTGCGGCCGTAGCTTCTTCCATGCTACGCCCCGCGTCTTGGTCATCATACCAATAAAACGTAGGTGTCTGACATCGACACCGTGTACCTTTACGGAACTCAATCGTGGTGGGGCATACTGCCACCATACCACTAGGGTGTTGGTGTCTGATATTAACACCACGTACCACGATGGTACTCAACCACAGGCGGGGTACATCCCAGCACCATGCCACTGCGGCGTTGGCGTCCCGCATTGACGCCAAGTACGCATGCAGCACTAAACCATGGTGGTGCAAGCAGCTACCACCACGGTGCCATACTCGGCGCAGCACCAGTTGCGACTGCGTGCGTTGCCTCGATCGATACCTGGTCAGTTGTGTGTGCCCTCGTGCACAACACACGGGTCATGGCTCCATCGACCATTACCCCCGGCGCGTTGCGTATATCACGTACAACAACCACCTGGCGTGCGGGTGATACTTCCATTCACCCTGCTCGGCAGCCCATCATGACGATGGATGTGTACAGGTCTACGACCCTATACACCTTGCACGCTGTGTACTACGTGCACAACAGTGGCCGTACGACTGAGCGCGGCGTTCGTTTGCCGTGTTCGTCTGGTCATGCATTACCAAGGGACCTGAGCTGCGATGCACCAGGCCCGAGCTAGACTTCCGTTGTGGTTGCACCTGCAACCACTGCTGATACCTTTTCAGCTTAGCGAAGGCGGCTAACGCACGTGGTACCCACTACCACGCGAGCAATGTTAGCATAGGAACTAGGTCCCTAACTGTAACACGTTCATATTTCCTCTTCCGTTTTGGCCAGAGTACTTTGTGCGTCTTGGATTGGTTAGAGCCATCGAAGCTCTTAACCCCCGGCAGATTATATTCAGCCTGCAGTCGGTGTCATTCGACACTTGGCTTCGTTTGAAGATTGGTCTTATCTCCAAGACCTGTGAGGAAAGCATTTCCGTGCCCCCCCCCCCTCCCCACTTAAACTTGAAACCATTGAGTCTCCCGTGCCGTGTGATAGCCACAGGCAAGCACGACGGCTGTCTGCCTCGTGCAAGACCAGGGAGGAAACGTATTTTCGAGCATCTCCCCCATTAAAACTGGAGACCACCGAGTCTCCCGTCAAAAGCTCCGCCCTGAAGGAGACTACTCCGTTAGCTTCCGAGGTGATGGACTCGCCTGGTGACACGGCTGTGAGCTCAGGCGCAAGCTCACAAGGTCATAGCCAGGATCCTCCACAGTCTATCTGGGAGCTCCGATGGAGGGCACACTCCAGTGCCCAGCGAGCACGACGACGACAGCGTACACTCGCTCGCTAGTGATCATAGTGATCACGGTCTCAAGACCCCTGAGCGCTCTAGAGACCTGCCGAAGAGGGTCTTCAGCGTCTTCAGGCTGCTTAAGTCGCAGCCGAAGAGGCCAAGCACTCGACGAAGCGCATGGCTCGGAAGTCTCTGCTTCATGAAGAGAAGAAAAAGACTTGTGGTCCCCTATCACGATCTCTTCGGCTTGTCTGATGAAGATGAGGTGGGTGCCGTCAATAAGCCCCGGGAGATCACGAACGATCTCGACCGACAACAGGAAGTCCCCCAAGCTGCCCAGCGATCGCATGGGGGTTCGATGGTGTCACCCGTCAGCCAGGGAGCTGCCATCAACCCGAGATGTTATTGGCCTCCCGGGGAGAGCTCTGGGGTCGGTCTCTTCCTGGAGAAACTCGTTCCTCCTCGTGGGCGTATTGGTGGCCACTCTTCCAAGGGCGCTTACGAGCGCGCCCTGGTCCAGAAGGAATAGTTGTTCAGTGACAACGTGCAGGCTGCCTGGTGAGAGCTTCACGCGCAGTACCGGATCCATCTCAAGGATTTCACGGCTTGTCGTTAGCCTGACAACCGGGGTGATCTCTTTCTGGAAGGTGTCATCTCGACACTCTCTCCAGCCGCGAGGTTGGCCAGGAAATACTCTGCCGTCATTTCCTTGAGGTCCAATATATCTGGTACCTCTGGCAACGGCTCCATATAGATGCCGAATGCCTTGACGAGCAAACCGGTCTCGCCCTCGAAGATGTGATAACACTCTTCCACCGACCGAGTCGGAGAAGCCCGGGCCCTGGACTCCGAGTCGCTGGATGCGACTCCAGTCTGGACGTGGTTCAGAATCGACTTGCGGCGGTGACGGCGTCGTCAACGGCGACCGCGACGTGGTACTTCGTTACCCACGTCGTGTGGTGTCTCACTGGCGACACTGAAGGCTTCGTGTGGATAACCGGTATGGTCAGCCGCGTCGGCCTCGCCGACCGAAGACATCCAGCCTTCGCGTTAGTAGTTTGAGTCTGCGTGACTTGACGTGGAAAAAGTTACCCACGTCTGGTGAGGTCACATTTACTTCACCACTTAGAGCCATTGGCTCGGTGCGGAGCAATGTTACCCGCGGTTAAGCATCGTGTGATGAAAGGTGGCGTTCTATTTGGTTTTAGATAATAGTATTTCAATAGAGGCCTAGACGCACGTACCACGTCTTGCGCCCTTCGATGTGTAAATAGAAGACCCTCGGTCTGTGGCTCTGACAATGTCAAGCGCTTCGGTACGAGGAGCTTCTACATCAAGCACACTGAATTGTGCGATATCAGCCATGGCCAAGGTGATGTCTACTAGTGACAGCGTGTTGGCCCCAAGTACCCGTACTGCATATTGCTGTTGCAGCTGAGCACTATTGAATGTACCCATAGCAGGGTGTGATGGGCTCCTGTTCGTATCGAGAAGAGTGGCCGTAGAGGATTGAATCTTCAGCGTGGTTCCTGCCCAGAAGTGAGCCAGACGCGCCGAGTAAAATACAACCGACAATGTGTGTCTACCATCAAACGATAGTCGATTCAGTCCTTGACCAATCGGGTCATCATTGGAATGCCAGGGTTCGCCCCGGTATTGGCCTTGAATAGATCTTCGAGTTTGGTCATGTGGGCTGGTCGTTTAGCCCATTTAACACCAGCAGGAATATCGGTGTGAGCGTGTAATCCACATACTGCTTGTGGAATCTTCAATAATGGCGCGTTGAACCACCGGTAGAGTTGCTTTTAGGAATCCAGGAGGGTGCCTTAATTCAAGATCACCCCTCAGATACGCCTGAAACGCACGCTCTTCTAATATTGTCCGCTCCCTGAGATGGCTGTCGTCGTGCACAGCCGTCGAGACCATCGCCACATCCACTAGGTCTTGTTGTTCGGACGTGAGGACAGGGTTCGCCGGCCCGGTCCAGTCTCTGTCCCGCGTAGATTGGAGTCCATGAGCGTCCAGTGGGTGTGTTCCGCGCAGCACCTGCGCCCACGTCTTTGCCTGGTTCGTTGCCTTCCTGGCCGAGGCCTCGTGAGTTGTTCCCCTAGTCATGTCCGCGTGGCCCTTCCTGTGCGGGTCCTGCTAAACCGGAGGGTTGCCTACATCTCTGCCATCGTCTGTCTTGAGTTGCTCCGTCGCCGCCACCTCCTCCATCTTCTGGTCTCCCGGGTCTGGGGGCTTGGGATTGGGATCTCCGCCTTCAGGCGGCCTCTCCGCATGCGGCTGCTCCATTCTGGAGCTCGTCATGCCCCTAGGACGATCAGACGACTGGGATACTAAACTCTAGTAAGTTGAGTGTCGAAAATGCACCAATAGGCGTGCACGTGTCTGCTAACCCGCTTATTTGGGAGTGGTGGAAATTAGAATTGAGCACGCCAAATGAGAGAACATGCGTGTGTAGTCAAGCCATGCAAATTTGAATGGATCGAAGCAAAATTGACAGCGTTAGGTTCGTGCAAAAACTAGTCACTAATATAGGGTTGGCTCGACCGGAAATGTGTGCTGACCGGGAATATGCTCAACACGGATACGACATAACAAAAAGTCGATGTCGGAAGTTACGACGCCCGGAACCAAGGTGTTTAGAACTCTGTACATCCATGAAATCCTGCGCGAGTCTTCCTCAGTGTACCTCCATTAATGCAATTGATCTTACAGTTGATTATTTGGACAGACGCATTGGGGATGGAACTGCTAAATCAATCATATAGTACTTGCAATTTGTGAGTCGCTGTCATTTTTTAACTGCATGTGCATGTAGTAGCTATTACAGGAGTCCAATCCTGCGTCCTCTGAATCAAGAGTACTATCTTCTCTCTCTTCTACGGTCGATCCAGCCTGAGATAAACCAACTCCACGACGGAACACTTTATAATACCAAGTACATACCGAAAAATTCGCTCGTACATTTACTGATGTGCTTGTTCTGGTGTCTGAACCTCGTGCATGAACGACCTCACGGGAGTGGAACGTCTTCTTCATCCACGCGAATACTTAAAAGTACTTAACTCGGTCCAAAGACTCGTCCGAGTCTTCGTCACCCAAATTCAGACCCGCCCGAGGCCTCTTGGTAGCCTGGCAAAAAATTAAATAACGTTGGGCATGTATTGTCAGTGACAGTGCAACTACAAATACAAAGTTAAAGCAAAACCCACTTATGTATAGTCCTCCAAATACTTGTATGTGTCATCGTCGTCAAGGTTCAACACGTGCTGCTATTATTTACACATTCAAATTGTTAGAATGCACTATAATTGGTCAAATATGGAACCAATAGAAAAGCTTCAAACATCTTACTTCTTAAGGACACTTAATAAGTGACAACACTTGCCGAGGGATGTTAATGGCGAGTAGGACGCGTGGCGTGTGCCCGCTTTGTCCTCCTCGCTTCAAAACTGACGGTTTATTAACTTAGTGCTTTACAAAATGGTTTAGACAACTGGCGAATGATTGAAAATACTATACCCAATGGCAATCGTTTTGCCGAGTTTCCTACCTTGTCTGCCACTCGTTTTGGGCGGTTGTTGCCTTCGCCTCGGTGTCGATTCCCTGCTTGAAAGCATGCAACGGAACCACTTTGTCTTTTGGTCAGCGTCCGAAGCAGCAGGGGGAGCATGTCCTCGCTCTTCTGCGCTGTCGTCTGCGATTATTTTTGCCTTAAGCCGCGCACCACCAAGATACTGCAAAAAGTTTGTCAAACGCAAAAAAGTGTAATTTGCGCCAATAAAACGTTTGTTGTCAAAACTCCCCGTTTTCATTAACTTCGATTATGGCAGAGCACGAGCAGAAGGCGAGCACGAAGAAGACGCCGTCCGACTTCCTCAAGGGTGTACTAGGCCGCCCTGTGGACGTGAAGCTCAACAATGGCGTCGAGTACAAGGGCGTGCTGGCGTGTCTCGACGGCTTTATGAACATCGCTATGGAGCAGACGCAGGAGTATCAAAACGGGCAGCTGAAGGCCCAGTATGGCGACTGCTTCATCCGTGGCAACAACGGTTGGTGGCAAATTATGACATTTTTGTTTTGCAACACTGCGAACCGAAACTCATGTAAATCTTCTCGTTTCTTGTTATGACAGTGCTGTACATCTCAGCGTCTAAGTAAACCGACCCAAGGAAGAGCTGCATGAAAACAAATAAACGATGTTTACCAAGCCAACTACATTTATCTAGTATGGAACTGTCTGTGGCTATATCATGCCACTCCACATATCTTCTCAGTAAATACAGCACTACTCATTACCGATGGCTGTAGAAACTGGAATTGCTTCAAGCATTTAGCCCCTGACGTCGGAGGATACGAAAAAAAAAATTAGCTTTTGAATTTGTAGATACGTACATATACAGTTTTCTGGCTTCTTGGTACAGTAAGCAGATTCTTACTTTGACCAGAAGGAGGAGGCGTTCACACTTAAAACCGGCAATTGGGTCGGGTCCAAGCGCTCCTCCATTTTCTTCACACAGCCGCGATGGCACATCCGGAGCTCCTCAAAAGTTGGCAAAAGAGACTCATCCAGCATTAACGTCTCGGGCTCTTCGTTTTCACCCTCGACAATAGGAGGAGAGCATCGGCAAGCACCGGAAATCACCGAGTCTGCTAGACTTTTGTGCAATCGCGGTTGCATAAGAGAAAAGAAGCTTCCGCCTCGACCAGCTTGCGAGCCATTACACGCTTTGGAGCACGGGAATCCCTCCATGTTAAGGTCACCGAAAGTTACATAGGCATTTGCGGAATCCGCCTGACCGAAGCGAGGTGTTGTCAATCCCCATTTTGCTGCAAGGTACAATTTTGTTAGTGACGAATCAACTGCTATGTGCTCCGTCGACCTAACGTACCGTGATTCCCGTCCGCAACGCGACCACCAACCAGTTGCCAGGTCAAGTTTGTGCTACCATCGCTCATTTGCCAGCTACAAGCATCAAACACGAATAATATCAGCATAAATCCAGGACTTTTCAAGTGTTACTCGTACGTGGCTTGCATGAGATTCTCGATGTTGTATGGAGCAGATCCGTCCGCGTTTAACTCGACGCCAGTAAGAGGATTGTTGAGACAAAATTCGTTCGGAGAATTTGTGTAGACATCACCTGCACAAATAGTGGGGATACCGTAGCTGCCGTCCCACCACGAAGCCACACTTACGTCTGAATCCAGCATCTCTGCTACTAGACTCCACGGTGGTACAGCAGCACGTGGGCTTTTAACAAGAACCCGCACTTCTTCGTCCTCTAGAGGATCAAAATTTACCAGATTTTGCCCTTCATCAATCGGTTCAAACACTCGAGACTTCTTAGCAGTCGACAGTTTGAGTCGAATTTCTGCTTTCATTGGGTCAGAGGGCATCTGCAGCGGCAAATACTGGTCCAGTAGCGCATGGTAGAACGCAGAGGCACTTGTATTCTTCTGTGTTGCTCCGTCTTCAAACAATTTGGTACTTCCCAGAAGGTCATGCAACGATTCATTGAGGAAAAAGTTGGCCGAGCAAAGTCTCGCGAGTTGCAATTTATCTCCAAGTTGCATCAACTCACTGTCTTCCAAGGACATTGCCAGCATGTGCTGAGCGAACTGCACGTTATTATCTGTTTGGCAGCCTAGTCTTATAAACGAGTCGTTTCGTGTCGGATCTGGGAAATTGGGCGTTGAGGTTTGCAGGAAGAAGCCGCCACTACCATCACTCTGAAATGCAACTGCTCCTTTTGCATGCGCACTGAATAGATCTCCACCTCCACACACTTGCTTACTATAGTCCAGTCTTTCGGTCTCTTTAGGGTGATACGCTGCAGCGATTCCATTGAGCTGGTCGTTGAAAATCGCCCAGTACGAACTATTCTCCTTTTGCTTAAGTGTGTGGCTTACGGGATCGTTGCCGCCCTGGCCCAAGCAGTCGTAGCCCACGTCTCGAAAGTGTCGGAATTCGGGAGTCCTCGCGTCTGCGTAGAGATAGCAGAGCCCCGCGGCTCTCGCTTCAAGTGCAGACCAACCGGCCGTGGCCACGTTGCTGCAGTCTGGAACACGACAGTCGCACGGCGTCGGGATCACGATGCCATCAGGCGATTGCACACGAGACGGCAGCTTGAGGACGGCCCACCATGCCACAGCGTTGCCAAAGCCGTCCAACGCTCGGATTGTCGAGCCCCGCGCCACTCTATCGATCACCAAAAGCAGCAGCACCACGCGAAGAAACATGACCAAAATGGGTCACCCAGTTTTGAGTCTGATGGATATTAGATCCGAAGCAAAAAGGGTTGAAGCCACAACTGGGCCTCGAAATGAAACGTCGAAGTCAAGCCAAAAGATATGGCAATTGCCAGTTTTGCCAATTGCCACTGAACAAGAAAGACTTCTCCAGGGATGGACTCGTTCAAACAATAAATACCGAGACTTTTATTTAACGAAATTGTTGGCCCTTACATGCGGACCGTTCGGCAATCACTCAAAAAATCGTATCTACACAGCGACTGAGCGCTGGTAAGGTGCGCTGCGACGCGGCTGCCCAGCACATGCTCTTACTCCCAGAGCACACGCTTCATACGGCAGCGCACGCAGCTAACTGCACGCTTATAAACAAAGCAACTTACTGGAAAAATAGAGAATTCTTGCTCCCTTCGTCCATGCGTCCCATTTAAATTGGCACGGACTGGGGAACGCCGCTCGTAGGCTTGAACATCTTCGCCGAGCGGTCGGTGGGGAACGCCGGGCGTTCACTGCTCATCTTGCGCTTCTCCCCAACTGAAGGTTGCGACGGAGACGACTGGGTCTGCTGTTGCTGGAGCTGTTGCATCGGGTAGTGCATCTCCGTCGGCATCTGGTTCATCATGACCTGGGGGAAGGTCGGAGGCAAACTTCGAGGTTGACCATCGTGGTGATAGGCTGGAGGAGCGTACATGGGGTTGGACATTGGGTGTGTAGCCATCACATTGTGCATAACTGGATTCCCATTGTGCATGAGCTGCTGAGGCTGCAGCGTCATGTCGGACTGCGGACTCTTCTTGGCTGCCTCTGCAGCGCTGGTAGCCGCTTTACGCTTCTGGCGAGCAAGTACACGACTGGATCCCACCTCGAAAGACGTCGACATACCCGACCCGATACACGCGTAGTAGCGGCGATCGCCAGCCACCATCTGCACGAAGGCCTCGAACTGCACGTAATACTTGACATTGCGGCGTTTGCACTTGCCTTGAGCCATATCTTCGTTGTACTTCCAGACCTTCGGCTTGAACTCGAAGCACGCGACGTTGCCTTCTTGCTGCACAAAGTCCGGGAGCCGTTCGCCAGTGATCCACTGGTCTTTCATCGAGTCCATCTCGTCCGTCTCGACGGTACGTCCCAGCATACACTCTCGAATCACAGCTTCTTCAAAGGCAACTGGGATGTTCTCGAGCGAGTGCACACGTCCCAGTAGAAAGAGGTCGTCGAACGTCACGTTGCTGTTGAGAGTGACTTCGGTGACTAGACTACCGCGACACTTGCCCCACATGAAGTCGTGCTGCTTGAGGTCTTCGATCTTGATAGCCGAGTAGTCTCCGAACACCTTGCAACTCGGGAAACACTGTAGATTGCGTCGTCCGTTCCTCCAGTACTTGAGCTTCAGTGGGGTCTTGACCTTGATCATGGCTTCCTGGGCGGTGCCTGTGGCAGTCACGGGGCCTCGAACGTCTCCGTAGACTGAAGTCTGAGGCTGAGGATACGTGTCCACCTCCTTCTTGGCGAACTGGTGAGTAGGCAGCGGTAGCATGGGGTTGTACATTTGAGGACCCGTAGAGCGCGGGAAGTGGGGCTGTGGCGCTTGCGTGGTCATATCGGCGTGGTGATAGCTACGCGGCTCTGGATACTGCGGTTGGCCATACGGACTCAAGCGCTGACTGGTCGTAGGCTGCGCGTAGATCGGATGAGACCCGTACGAGTCGTTATAGTGCGTTGATGCACTCGATGTGATAATGGACAAAGGGCCTCTTAGCCCCGCGGTCACGTCTTCTCGTTGCGGAGGCGAGTACTTGCGGCTATACTCGAAAGGAAGCGGGTCGGCTGCGTAGTCCTCGGAGGTGCTGGGACCAGGCTTGGCCAGTGGTTGGTACTGCATGGCGGAGGAGGATGGAGGATACTGCGGCGAGTACTGCGGTTGCTGGTTGGGGAAGGGCATCTGGTAGATGCGGTCCATCTGCTGCGGCACCTGAGGCGGGAGCTGCACCGTGTTGGTGTTCGCCTTGAGGTCTTCTTGGCCTTTGGGACTTCGGCCTTGCGGCGGAGTTAGCGCGGCGCTGTTGCTCGAAGTGGAGGGCGACGGCGCGTACAGCTGGTTGAGCGTCATGCCTACAGCCATCGAGCTGCTATGTCCGAGCGAGTGAGTAGTGCACGTGGTGAGCGAGTGAGTGGGATGACTTGGCCAGCGACAGAGCGAAGCGGCCAACGTGACACGGCACCTCGGGTCGAGGGGTGGAAAATAGAAATGAGCGATCGGAGCACAGGGGACTTGGCGCTCCTTGTCTACTGTCGAAGGGCGCGCCCTGTTGCTGTTCCACAGTGGGTGGCGCACTGGCACATCCCCATCGAGAGACCCAAAAAACATTGGCAGAAATGGGAACCATTTCGAATTCACGAGAATGACTAAGAGGTGGTGTTGCTAGCCAGAGACTTTGCTTTCAGGATCGATTTATTGGCATCATGTTCGTGGCGAAGCTGCGTTTCCACGAGCATAAATTCATGGTTTTTAAATGCAACGTCCACATGGTAAAAATGTTGCCCATTTTCGAGAATTTAGTGCCCACTTTCGAGGAGGTATCTACACCAAAACTATACCCATGGTAACGACGTCGCTTACACGTGCTGAAGATATGGGCGGAACCGGTCTAGTTTGGCTGGCGATATTCAACCGAATTGATCTTAGCTGCGGCGGAAGTTGGAAGAGAACCGCATCACTTTACCTTGTAAAATGAACGAAATTGGGTCTGTCTAAATGGGTGTATGGTCTCGTCTGAAGTGCGCAGGCGGCAGTGAGTGGCGTACCATGAACAGCACCGGGTCACAGGCCCGTTTCCGCGCGGATGTTCACTGATAGCGTTGAAGAATCTCGACCAAAAAGTTCCATTTCTCTGACAGGAGTGACCTGAACAAGCAACTGTCAACGAGAAACCCAGTGTAGAACGGGCACTTGTGATTTCGAAGCAGGGCTTTTACGGGCCCTCGAGCAAGCTTTTGCTGAGTGAGTGCGCAAGCTGGCTGCTGCGCTGAGCCATTGCTAATGTACATGTGTGTGCGGCGCCGCGTGCAATGCGAGCCCCGCCCCGGCGATCGTAGCGGTGCACTTCCGTCGTGCTCCTCGGCGTAGTCACCGCTAATTCAGAGTGGGCTTGAGAGTCAGATCCGCAGCTACCGAATTACAGTGGTATCCAGTGACACAGGCCACGTCGTCGATCGTAAGTGTCACCTTCACCAACGTGGACTCCACAGCGTCGGCGCGAAGACCATCGAGGCCCACGAGTCGTGGGCCAAGCAGTGCAGCCGAGCCAAGCCAAATTGCTGCCTGTTAATTTATATGAATGCGCAGCTACCAGCCACGTGCTTGGGGCTCCATGGCGATTTGGTGGGGGTTCACGTCACGGCAGTGCGGCACGTGGCAACCGCTAGCGTTCAAGGACCTTCGTACGGTAAAATTACCTTCAACCTGTCTGCGAGGGAATGAAGCGATGATGACATGCAAGAAAAGGGAGATGATTTCGACCAGCCTTTGCTGGATTTCATGCATGCATGACATCCGCTCTCACTGCCGTCGTGTCGCTATTGCTTCGATATTCATTCATCCGCGAAGAATGCCTTGGCGAAGGTGTCGTTGGAGTCAAAAACTTGTAAATTGTCGCAGTGCTGTGCTACTTGAACGCCAACTCCTGATGCTCCTTCAGCAACATACACTTGTCCTCATTTTACTCGCGATAGTCGTCCCAATCGTCCCACTTCGCGCAGTGAGTACAGATTCGTTTACAGCAAGGCTCGACCTACCAGCACAAACACGGGCATACGTTATCAACGCCGCACACAAAGGCCAGTATTAGTTGTCACCAAAGCTGACCGCGCGCTAACCATACTACATGTAATTGCTCTAAAATGTTGGCCGGAGAGTGCATGTATCGTACCGTGCCAACACCAGCAGCAACGTTTCCAGCCTTCCACCAAATGATGACGAGAGGTGCGATCTACTGCGTGGCCGTTCTCTGTAAACCACGCTGCCAACACGATGTGTTGCATGCCTCGGCTCGGCCATTAGCTAACAGTGCGTGGTGAAGAGACTTCTCCTCCCGAAAGGAGACGAGGAAGGCGCCGCTGGCCTCGCGTGCTCGCGTTATGGCAGCTGGACCTGTGGAGCGAGGTGTCATCTCGTCGCAAGGCGACACCACGCTGTACGCGCTGCTTGCTGGCTCCAAGTCGGCCTGGGCTCACGGCCGTCTTGGCAGCGCTTATCGTCTCTCTCCAAGATAGTCTCTCGGCAGTGAGGTGAGCGTAGGATAAGGGGGCGGAAGATAGCGTTGCAACACTTGCAGGGTTGGCCGGTCTATTGGCCTCAAGAACAGTGGGATTCTCGCCAAGATGACCAAGGCGCCACGATGCTACGAGTGCCCCCAGCAAGATCAAAAACATGGTGTCGCTCCAACGGTGACAAGGACTGTATAAACGTTTAAAGTAAAAAAAACGCGTTAAAACGCCTCTCTGAGTGTATATACGATGAACAAACGTCATTATGGAAAATTTTGAGCGTCTATTCGCGTGGCACAGTGTACCAAAACTGATTTTAGGAGTCTACTCAGCTATACCGCAGCAAACCAATAGTAGCGCTTCAGGGACCCGCTGAGGATCCTCAGGCTAAGGCTCAACACTCGGCGAGTGACTCGCCGCAATGGAACTGGCTACAGTGTCACTAGACTAGTGCCACGTCGACTATTTGCTTTTGCTCGACGTGGAGAACACTGTATCTTAGATCAACGCCCTCACTTCACAATTTGACTGCAACGACGAGAACCTCCCTTCTTCAGCACTCAGTCATGGGTCGGCCACCAAGCGCTGCTCGTAAGCATTTCATGAAGGTAGGCGTTCGAAGGGCAAACTCTATTCACTATTGGACCCGCTGCAAGCACTGTCTGCGTGCTTATCAAGCGCGAGCGCAGGCACGTCAGCTTCAAAGCCCGTCTAGTCGTGAGCCTGAGTCACCTTTGCCTGAAGCGATTGTCGGGCGGAAGGAAAATTTCACGATGCACCTTCTGAGGGAACACAATATTGTTGAGGAAGAAGATCAACCCGTTCGCGTTTTGCGAGGAGTTCCAACACCTCTGTCACCGCCACCAACGCTTCCCGACACGACCAAGTCCGCATTCCCCGTTTTGAAGCACGTCGCCTACAAGAACGCCCTCCCCTACCGCCGCCCGCAAATACATGCCAGTAAAACTGTCCGCCAACGCCAGCTAACCTGACGCCTCGTCGCGAGCAGCGCCGAGAATATCGGAACGAGATAATGTTGACCCCGATCGCTATACGTCTCTACCCACGAATAGTTCGACTGCTGATGTGTATCGGTGAGCGTATACTCCTGCCCAGCAGCGGCAATTTGAGAGGTTTTTGCTGGAGTTTCAGGTATCGTTGGCTTTACCCGACTCATACGTCGAGCATCCTGCAACACTACGCCTTTTCTTACTTTCTGAATCCTCTATGTGTGGGGTCAATTCCTCGTCGCCGAACAACGGGCGGTCGTATCCTGGACGAGTATGCCAACGAATATGCCGACGAAAGCGATGGAGAGCTGCGCGCTACTCAGAAGAAAACTGGGGGGCGAGTGAATGTTTTGAGTGATGTGTAGCAAAATATAGCCAAAATGCACTTACTTGGGGTTCATCTCGTTTTGTTCGAAAAATTGGTCGTCAAGGGGCTAAAGCCTGTCGGCTCTGAGCACGACGGGGTCGCTCTCGCGCGACAAATGGAAGCGCTCCTCGTTGAAATGATTAATGATGGATGGGATGTTGGAGCCGTAATCACTGACGATGCTGGTCAATGTGCACGTGCACGGAGCATCTTGGCTTGGCGCTGGCCGACTATACACTTCGGCAAGTGTTTTGCTCATGATGTTAACAATTTAGTGAAGGCTGTCCTAAAACTCGTCGAATTTCAAGGTATCGCAGGACAAGCGTCTGCGGCCGTCAAGGCTCTTAATCGGTCATCATCAAAGTGGCTCCCACGATTTGAAGAGGTTATGATTGGCACCTACGAACTTCGAGGTCAGAAGCCACTCGCTTTGCTCACGCTTTGTGATACTCGTTGGAACTCCATCCAGGGATGCTTTGCATCATTACTCCGAGTCAAGACATATCTGCAGCAATTTGAAATACGGTATCACACGTATAAAGATCTCCCGAGCGCCGTTAAAGTGTTCGGTCTCGATACGTTCTGGACGTCTCTCGGAGATGCAGAAAAAAAAAACAATCAGGCCGCTTTGCAATGCGTCCTATATTTTCCAACGTGATGAGAGCACTTTGGTGGACGTCGTCTTGTGCTACCGCGACATCTTCGATGGATTTTTTTTGCTGATTGTCATGCTAATGTACTTGTCAATCTCGTGGAAAATCGCTGGAAAGCTTGCGAACAACCGTTGTACATGCTGGCACTGTTTCTTCACCCTGCTCACGGCGAAACAGCCAAGGCACTGCCGCACACAGAGATATCTTCCATCGATGCAGCCTGTGACTTTGCAGTATTTTACTTTCAGCGTTTTTTTCCTGACCGCGATGCTGGAACACTTCGCGATCACATTGACCTGTGGTGCGCTGGTGATCTATACTTTAAAAGAGATAAGAAACCGTTGAGACCCGAGGAGTTCAAAGACGTCGTGCGAGATTGGAGCTACGCAAGAAATATGAAACCTAAATCCAACCTGCCGGATCTTGCCATTGCGGTAGTGTCAATTGCTGCAAATACAGCAACATGTGAGCGCTATTTCAGCGAGGTCGGACGGATTCACACGCCGACACGTAATTGCCTCAAAGCGGATAAAGCTAATAGGCCGCAATGATGCGACAAGCCGTCCGAGAAAGATATCGTGAAGATAAGGGTACCGGTTCAGACACTGATGATGAAGTGACAGAAGAAGATAGCGAGGGCAATAAATACGTCGGTCGTATTGTCAACGCAACCGAACGCCCATTCCGGACCAACAACGTGGATGGTTATACTACACCATGGCATCACAACGCCAATTCTCGTCTGCCATTGTCGTTGAGTATACCGCTTTTTACTCGGAACCAGTCACGTGGTGTTCACAGACAGCCGCCTGCCATAACGAGCGGTGTATTTGATACTCGTACTCGGAGTCGTTTGGAACCTGGCTGTTTTGATCCCACGCGAAGATTGGACTTTTCAGGATGCAAAAAAACACACCAGCAGCTTTTTGCTGCTACAGGGCCCACTGATGTCGTCACAGCGAATGATAGTTCAAGTGATGACAGCCTCTCAAATGCTGCGTCAGCTACTCCTCCGGATAGCGTCATTTCATATTGGTGTTCGCTTTTTGAACTAATTCCAGATGAATCGCACTCGCAGCAATGGTTGGTGCCACTACGGCATTGAACGAAACCCAGGACGATCGAATCGCAGACGTGACCATGCAAGAAGTGGATGGTGCTAGCGTGCAAATGTTCGAAGGTGGGGATATACCCGTCGATGGTATGTCGAGTTAATTTTCCACAAGAAATAACTCTCCCAGGACTTCGGGGTCTTAAAGGGACCCTTGCCGTTTTGTTTTCTCTGGCTAGCATGCAGACATCACCGCGATAAATTGGGTCAGTATATTACCACATGAGCTTCTGTATCCTTAGACGCTAGTGTTTGAAGTGTGTAGCTTTTTACTACATCACCAGATTCGTTACCAAGTTCTGCTGCAATATGTTCCTTTTTGTAGAGTAGCTTTAGCGTGTGCGCGGAGATTTTTCAGCTTGCAGTTCGGCTACGAAAGATGCCAAAATGAGGAGACTTTCACTGTTGTAAAAATCAGCACGTGCAGCAGCATTTTCAACTACACGTTCGAAGAAGAGCAGATTTCAATGACGGTTGTGGAATATGCTGGTTGCAGCATGACTCTGTGTAGCACGACGCCACGTTTGTATCATGTTCACAGGCTGTGAATCACAGCTAGTTGTGTGCACTACAAAGTTGAAAACAAAGACGTAGTCGCAACACGTACGGGAGCTCACATTCACTGTTAAATCGTACGTTTTCTTTGGTTTTATTCTTTGCAAATATTTGCTATACTCTGCTGAGAAAGAAGACGACCAAAGCCCTCATCTAAACATTAACAGTCTTGGTTACTAAGCTACGCGAAAATCGCCGCGTTTAGCTTCTGATAAGCTGCATACAGCCTAATTTTGATCTTCCTTCCTGTGCACAACCTCCTTAGGTTATATGGAATTACATGGAAACGTTCTGGGTTAAACACCAGCTTGTTTTTGGTAGGTAAACCATATCTTGATTGCCATGAGCACATTGGAAACTATGTTTAACATCATAATATGAAATTTCGATTGAAGTTTTGCTGACAACGCAAAAGATTTGAGCAGTAGTGTTCTACAGTAGTCATTTTACTCGATTTCAGCGTTGACGAGAGCAAATTGTGCAATATCAAACCCCGAAGGTATCTTGTTGTTGGTTTTGCGCATCTGCAGACTTTAGAAGAAGAATTAGTTCGTCTGATGGGGTTATCTGCTCAACGGAATTTTAAGTGTAGTTCTGTCAAAGCTTATTTACACTTAAGCGGAATCCACAAGCGAGTGTTGAACATTTTGCTCATGGCTGTCGAATACTTCAACTGAACTGAAACTATTGTTTTAAAATATGTTATAATACATCCTGGGTAAGTGTTACTTATGCCCATGATGATTGAGAAACCCCTGTCAGGCACACATGCACTATTGTGATCGATGTTTTGCATCATACTTTGCTTCTCGCTGCTCACGAAAGAGTCACCATGCTAAATGTCGACGGCGTTTTGAAAATACCACCAGAAACTGCAAGCATATTTCAATTTGAGGAAATATCGAATGTGATCCATTTAATTAACTTGGTCTAGTGGAAATCTTTGTGATCACACGCAGCAGCAGTATGGTAACCAATTCAGCGACTGGTGGCGGGGGTCAGTCAATTTTCTTGGAGATATTTCGTTTGGGGTTTCAGCAATACCCACTTCGAGCCAGGATTCGGCTATGGGCTTGTTTGGCTCCGCGTTCGTGTTCAACTGCATGATGTATACCACCGCGGCTTCCTCCCACATCGGCAGAACCGAACACTGCCCTGCCTTGCCACAACTGGATGGTGAATACGGTCCTGAGCAGTACGTCGGCACGAATTAAGGTGATTGAGATTGCCTCCTGGGGCTGCCATGACTGCCGTGCACCAACCATCAGATTTGACACTGAGTTGCTTCATGCACGTGGAGAATAACTCGCAGTTTGCCTGGCTATTAGAGCCTCTTGCTATAGACGGATAGTATTGCGAATGACAGTACCCACTGGAGCTACACCAAGAAGAAGAATACCACAACGCAAAGATATTCTTAGTACACGTATGGCTTTGCACCGTAACACAAAGAGAGTGTATGGCTTGGCCCAGTTGACACTGGGTATAGTTCGAGATAAGTGACATCCTCCAATTATTTCTCGTTGTTCACCTAGGCTTGGCTGTGCGTCTCGCTGCAACGAAAATTGCTTGCTCTGGAGGTCGTGGGCAGCGAGAGCTTGCCGTGAAGCTCGATATCAGTCGGAATACAGCTTGAACACTTCTCCATTAAATAAACACATGTACTGCATTGTTCCTATTAGAAGGCCTTTTGTGATGAGTCCAGCTTACTTAAACCAAGCCAGACTTCTTACTGGTAATTAATTACCTGTTAGCTCTCGTAAAAACCGTTTAAACACACGTCTAAAATGTATAAACTGCTTAAACATTTAGACGTTCCATTATGTACTGTCAATTCCAATTCCCAGCACTGACCGGACAGCCAGCAGTATGACAAAAAAATGCAAGGTCCCACCGTGGGGCAATACTTCAAGTGCCGCTTTCATTTCGTTGATAAATATGCAAGTTCTGCTACTACGAATCTCCACTTGGCGCAATCTGCATGGCTGCCTTGTACTCGCGCACTTCACGCTCACGCTGCTCGGCTTCCAGTCGCTGCTCCTCCTGCCACTTCTTCTCTTGCTCGGCCACTTCGGCACTGTGTACGCGGTGGTACGTGGACAAGATCGGAATGTCGTCTGCACTCTGGGAAGGTTTCCGCGGCGGTGGAGACGGAGGCGCCTGCACGATCACTGCTCTTTCGGGACTACGTACTAGCTCCTCGTCCAGCTCGGTGATAGCCTTTCCGAGTGGCGGCTTAGCGTCCGCATACTCGTCATCTTCAGGCTGTGGCTCCTCATCGTACGCCTTGTTCGCTTCGTCTTCTCGCTCCATGTGCATGTCCTCCACTGAATTGTCAATGACAGTTGGCTCCACTTGATTCGCACTCACAATTGATGGCAATATGGGGGCAACTTCAGGCGTCGTGGCGGCGTATTCCTTGCCTGGCGTTGACTTGGACGAGCAGCACCCCATAGTGAACGACCGCCTTTACCTCGAATGCTTGGAGCTCGCTGAAGCACTGCAAAAGCCAATGTGTTCTGACGGGAGGCAAAGTACGATAGAACTCAATTAGAGCTCGTCGAGGGGTAACAACGTCCTCCGTATCAGACGACTAAGATGGAATGGCTACAACTGTGTAGCGAAACACAATAAACCTATTTAAATACATTATAATGTCCTATCAAACATCATCAACTTCAACTTGACCCCTTTTTAGTCGCCTAGGAAGAGCGCCACGCCTGCGAGCACCCAGCGAGCCGGATCGCCAGCAATGGGCATCGATATCTCCACCAGCATTCTCTCGCGGTCCGTGGCGTAATACAGCGGGGTCTTGATGCAGTTGTCCTTCTCGTACATCTCCTGAGCGTCTTCGCGAACGAACGCCACGTAGCAGGACGGCACAGCGACCAGCTCCTGGGCGTCTGACACCGCCTCAAGCAATGTACCTCCTTCAAACGATGCTCCTTGTAACAGCAACCTCGTCAGCTCGAACCACTCCACTTTGGTGCCGCTCAGACGCTCGCGCTCCCAACAGGAGAGCAGCTTCATCCCGTCCATCGAGCATTTCTGTTCACGTGCGCTCTGTTGCCGAAGGGCATTGAGGAACGTGCCAGGATGCAGCAACTCGGACAAATCCAGGCCATTCGAGAGCAACTGGCCACTGCTTACAGCCTCCTGCCACTCAGATAGGGCTCGTTTGCGCATGGCAAGGCCACGAAGCCAAGTACCGACGTTCTCGCTGCCCTCCCACTGAGCAGCCCACTCTGTGGGAACGACACTTTTTAGCAACGCCTTAGCGATAGTCTGGATGGCTGGAGTCAGCAGCCCAGTACCGTAAATCACCTTCTTTAATGCCTGTAGACTCGCATTCACCTGCTGAGCCAGATCTAAAGCGTAGTCGTTCTCTAAAGCCACAAAGGCGTCAGCCGGTGCCATAGCTTGCAGGTTCTTGCCGGTACTAGAGGACAGAGACGATCCTTCCAATTGGAAGCCCGTTGTGAGCTTCCCCCACGTCTCTAACAGCGGACCAAGCTGCGCTCTCCACTTCTCACGATCAAATGTGGTAGCAGCAGCTTCACTCGATGACAGAGCCTTCAACTGAGCGATCACTTGACCGGAAAGAGAGCGCTGCATGGAGCGCTCAATGTTATCTGGTAAGCCGAACATGGCGGGCGCGTCGACGTCCGGAAAACGATCGATAATATCGAGGAAATCAGCGTGTTGTGTGCTTTGAGGCAGCTTAACTCCACGCGTCAGACTCTTCTGTCCCGAGAGCAGTTCCTGACTAAAGTACTCGGTTAAATTACAGCGGAGAACCCGGAGATCATACGGGTTATCGATCCGTCCACCGTAGATCGCGTTCTCCATCAGACCGTGCAGTGTTTGCCAGTCAATTCCGCCAGATCCGCTAGTCTGACAGGCTAACTCCATGACGTTTGAGCCGGCACGGAAGTCACCGAACGAGAACTCGTAGAACTTGGTCCAACCCTGAGGGATGTACGTACGTCGCTCTTGTAGTAAAGCATGGAAGAACGCTAACAAGAAGAGAAGCTGAGCACGTGCTGAAGACCCTTTGGCGATGAAGGCTGGGTTCCATGCTGCAAACGTGCGTTGCAGGTTCTTCTTCATCCCTGGAGGACTCTCGAACGTGATCTTTAAGCTCTGTTCAAGTAGAACCAACGGGAAGGCATCGTGAGGCTCTGTCGTAAGCCACAACCGGAACTTGTGACTAGAGTTTAGAGCACTAAACTCTTTCTCAAGCACCGGAAGCCAAGCGATAACCAGGTGAAGGTTCTGCAGACATAGCCACTCGCCGTGTTCCGCAGTAGATTTGAGTAGATTCAACGCCTTCTCCTGTTGCCCACCACCCATAGCAACCTCGAAGTAGTGACCTTTTCCCACCACCGACGCCGCGACTTCCTCCAACTCCTTTGAAGGATCAGCTCCTGCTGTCGTAAGAAGAAGAACTGGAGTCGTATTCGTGGCTTCTTCTGTTCCAATAACCTTAAAGTCAAGTGACGGCGGCGTCAGCGACTTAAGCTGCAGACCACCGCATATAAACTGGGTAATCGCGCTCTGTAAACGATCCGGACGTAGTGCCTGAACTACAAGAAGCTTCTGGAACGCGGACAAGCCACCGGCAGACCCAGATCTGTCCATTTTGGGATGGAAATTCTGCTCACATTCCGTCGATTTGGACCATCGGATCCACATATCGTGACTCTCAAACTTACACAACTGCGCCAAACGTGGCAGGGCCTCGACAAATTGAGTAAACGCCTCTTTCCGCTCAGGTGAAGCCCATTCCGGTAGTGTCGTGTGTCCTCCTGAGCCCCTCTCAACCTCCACTACTTCGCCACAGAAAAATTCATACTCGTTCTTCTCAAAACACTCAGAATGCATCCCGTGCACTAAGTGCATTCCGAACATCGGTCTGTGTTCTTTAAAGAGTGCACGACCCACAAACATGAGCAGTTTGTGCTCTAAAATAGGGATCAACCGTAAAATACGGTCTTTAGTGCTGGAAGACTCCATTTTCGTCGCTAACGTGGCTTTAAACAGGTTCAAGAACGAAGCCAGCGAGAAGCGATACATGTGGTTTACAGCACTTAGTTGATTCACCAAGAAGAACATCTTGGCACCTTCACGAGCGAATGGAGAGTAAGTGTCTCGCTTCTCGTCCAGCTCCTCGGATTTCTTGGCTGATCTCTCCAGTGCGTTCTCGATCTCAGCACTCGTCGCCTTCGTCTTCGTCAGAGACTCAACGAGCATGGTATTCTCAAGGATATCACCTTCAGATGTGGCGAGAGCCTCGACGAGCTGTTTCTCCAGCGCTGCAAGCTGCACTTTACAGTCTTCTTCTTGTCGTAATAACTCACTCTTCTCTTGCTCCAGTTCCGGTTGTTCATGTTGAATAGTGACGCCAAGAAGCTGCCCTTCCAGACCAGACTTAGTGACTGTGAAGTTAACAACGTTAACAATCGCCACAGCGTCGGGAGCAAGCGGAGGCGACGGATTTCGAGTGACCAGATACAGTCGAAAGTTCTCGTTGTAGTCGATCACCTTGTCACCTAATGCGACGACGAACCGAGGACCTTGATGGATCAAATCCTTGCGAACTAACGGGTACAAATATGGCTCGACGTTGTCCACTTCGAGGATCACAAGGGTCTTCCCAAAGCGTACAGCTTGCTCCACTAAGTTGACGAATCGAGCGTCTTGGGACTGGACAATCGACAGCGGACGTGTCGTGTCCTTGGCCAGTTCAGCCTGCAACCACGTCGTACTAGCGCTGGCCGGATCAATGATAAACGGACAGCGTTCCCCGCTAGAATTCGACACAATCAGTGCGTTCTCCATCGATAAATTATCCGATGGAAGTCCCATACCCTTCCATGTCAAAAGCTCGCTCTCCGTACTCAGTAATTTACGGTAATCGAAGTGTAAACTACCAGCAGAGCCAGTAGGATTGATACTTTCGAGAATATCACGCTCCCATTCCTTAACGACCCGTTTACGGGCGTCTTCCGAGCATTTACCGAGGAACGTTGTGAAGGCTGAAGCCAGTAACATACGTACCGGTAAATCGGTAAGACGGTGCTCAAGCTCCTTCACCTGTTCCGACCAGCGGTGCTTCTCACCTCCCAGCTTACCGAGCAAGCCTTGAGCTTTGTTTAAGGTACTCTGAGCCTGTTCCAGATTCACACGTAAGATCTCCGCTTCTTTGGTTTTCTCTCCGAACTGCACCTTCATCTGATCCACCGTGATATCGATCTTCTTTAACTCACTCTCACATTGTTGCAGTCGTTGTTGCGAGGCTTCAAGCGATCGTTTTGCCTCTGCAAGGTCGGTTTCTAGTGGTTCGATCTTGTTAAGTACCATCGAATACTTAAGATTCGCTTTCACCCACGTGGCTAACGGTGCAGCTGCGACACTGACGCGATAGATAGTTTCATGATCAAAGGACGAGGTTTTACTCTTCACGAGCTTCGTGACTGCTTTCGAGATCTCGGGCGTGATACGATGAGCGTCGTAGTTGAGGATATCCTCCTTTACACCTCGGTTACCTAAAAATTTCTTCATGGAATTCCACGACGTATCCTGGATACCCAGCAACATAAGCACCGCTGACAGTACATCATGGATAGGTTCGGGTGGCATTTTTAGCGACCGGATCTCGTTGAGATTGTCGCTCTTGATATTCCCCACGGCTTCCATCGCAGTCTGTAGGATAGGCGTGATCTCGCTCAATTCCTGTTCGATCTCCCGCTTTCGGGCATTCGTAGCCGTCTCGGCCTTTGCGAGCTGCTTCTTAAGGTCCTCAACCTCTCGTCGGTTAGTGGCAGCGTGGTCTAAAGCGTTCGTGATCTCCTTCATCGCTTCGTCAGCTGAGACTTGAGCAGCGCTTAAATCTTTCTTCTTTAACACGGCATTGCGACTCAATTCATCCACCGTCACACTCGCCTCTTCCAGCTTGCTTAAACCGCTCTTAAGGTGACGAAACTCCTGTACAATCTGCTTACATTTGGCTTCGAATAAGGTGCGCCACGTGCCGAGGAAGCAGATAAACTCCCGTGGAGTAGCGCTGAGCTCCTTACAACTGGCATATAGACTCGTTATTAGGGGTGTCGTTTTAATCAGACTGTCAACCAATTCGGAGCCGCTTAGTAGCAACTCTGGAAGGCGAGCCATGCTGCTGGAATTCCATTCTCCCATCCACACGATAGCACAGCGAGTGTAGATCGCTGGGTTACTCTCGCAACGCAGTACAAAGTGCGGGTTTCGAGCGTCCATTCCAAGCACCACATGCACAAACTGTCGGACTCTAGACACGAAAAAGTCGTACACTGTGCGGATATGCTCCTGTCCACTAGCTCCGATACTTTCGAGCATAAGTTCCTTAAGAGGAGCGACCTGAGGCTCAATCTCCTCGTGGGTGTACAATCCAGGCACTTCACCTGAACTTAGTAACGAGTTCGTGAGCTCCAAGATGGCGTCTTGAGAGAAGTGATGGTCCTCCAAGTACAAGACGTAGTGCTGGCCTTCCACTCCAGCTTTAACCAATAAACTCTTGAGATCCGTACGGAAGCTGCCAGCGTCGTAGTTGCGAGTGATACCAGGCGAGAACATAGTATAGTTCAGCATATACGAGATCAGTGTAGTAGCTGAGCGTCGACCGACTCCAGAGTTGCCTACTAGCAGTATCGAGCCTCCAGGCTCCGACAGAACACGCTCTACAATTGTCAAATGTTCAAGGATCTCGTCAAACAGTAACATGTGTAGATCCTTCTCCTCGCGTTCGTAAAGTACCATCCCCTGAGTCACAACCTGAGAGAACTCGTCACTAGCAATTCGCTGTAACGGCGTTGCTGTCGTTGCAGTAGTACCAGCTTCAGAAGACCGACAATGCAGAGAACTGAAGTACACATCCTGTAACTTTGCAGCGTGACGCCATTGTTGCTTCCAAACACTGTTTAAAATACCGTCAAACTTCGCTTTAGCGTCGTTATCCACCAACCGATCACGGAATAGTCGACGAGCTTCATGAGCGAGTGCATCCAGCACATCTTCGTGTTCTAAGTCATACCGGACAAGAGCGAAGACCCACTTGGTTAAATCTCTTGGTGTAAAGAGGTAGTGACGTTGTTCATCGACTGAGAACTTGGTCTTGACTGTATCGTACACTTCGACCATACTTTTCGCTAGTCGATCACGGTTCGAGGAATCGCGCCAAGTAGCTGGTAGATTGGGTGTGTTGGGCGAGTCAAACACGCCTTCTAGGAAGGTAGAATACACCACGGAAAGCTCTTCTGTTGAAGGATAATCCATGTACGCAACCTTGACGATCGCAGTGAAGCGAGTGGACAGCGGATGTCTCCCTACTGTCGTCGCTGCATTCATAGACGCAACGAGTTGAATCTTCTCGACGCCGAGGAATTCCAAGTGCTGGTCGAAGAAGCCGTTGAATGTGATCAATTGTTGGAGGAAAGCGATCAACATACACGTGTCATACTGGTCTGGTTTGGGTAGGTTGATATCCTTGAGATACAGCACAAGACGTTCCGCGTCTCGAGGACGATACACCCGACCTGTGGGAGTGGAAAACAGCGAACAACACTGCGCGATCTTGTGGATAACGTGGTCCGCTGTAGTCTGTGCGTTGCAGTGTAGAACGGAGACGGTGACGCTCTTGAGGCTCTTAAACGCTTGACGGATCAACATGTTCTTGCCACTTCCTTCTGGTCCGACGAGGATGAACGGCTCCATCTTGTCTACCCACGGTTCGAGGAGCTTGAGGCCGCGTTGGACGCTCACGGTCGGTACAACTGCGTCCGTACCATTAACCACCAAGTCTTTACGGTCCATCTTACCATCCATAGCTCCGTAAGTGTCACGCTTCGTCTCGTACGTGTAAAACGTGGAGCCTTGACAATAACAATCCAGCGGGTTATTCACGTCAGGCGGACGTTCATTCGCCATCATAAAGAGCGATTTGGCGAATGACGCACGTGAATTCATCGCCAAGTTGGCACCCAAGCCACGGATCATTGCACAGACGAATTCGGACCGGGTTGTAGCAGTAGTGACGTGACTTAACCCGTTCATGATGGTCCCGACGGTCGTAGTAGCTACAATAGCTTCGTACTTATTTAACTCCTCCAAACCTCTGGTAAACAACTCATCGATCCATTGTTTCAATGCGTCTCGAGTGTTACTAGTACTTGGATCGGTAGCAGGAGGAAGAGTGAGTAGCCATTTACTAACAAGACGCTCAATCGCCATATCTTCGTCTGACAGGAAGATCATCCCCATTCGGGAGATTGTAGCGGGAGAAGCGAAGCGTAAATCGTGCGTCTCGAACACGAAATTAACGTTCGGACCGAAGTTAATACGCTCACCGTTCGGTAACGTGAGTAGATGATTGTCGTCTAGAACCGAGTTCAGCGACTCGATCCACTCTGGATCCACATCTCCGTCACAAATTATCCACGAACGAACATTCTCAGGCTCCTTAACGACTTGTCTAGCGGCTGCAGTGAGCACTCCGTCCTCCCATTCTCGCGTATCCAGATCCATGTGGCCTAGTAAACGTTCACGCGGCATGGATTTAGGATTCATAACGTGGGTTTTAACAAGCTGCCCACACTTGATCAGCGCTTGTTGTAGAACGAGCCACACTATAGATTTGCCACTACCGGACGGCCCCACCACCACGCACCCCATACGTTGATCCAGCGACTCCTTAAGCTGAAGCATTTTACGGATCTGTAACTCGTCCACTTGTAGGTAGAACGGTTTGCTGGTCATAACCTCGCGAATAGCGTCGCCCAACGCACCTCCCGCTAAGTCCGCAGACTCGACGCCGGGGAAAACGTCTCCGATTAACGCTAAGAACCGAGTCGAGTCGACGAATGTGAGCTTGGATAACGTGTTAATGCGTACAGCCTTGATAAGGATCTCGGTCTCCTCTGCTGTCGTCATCCTCACTGGTTTATCATCAGATTTAGATTCTTGTTCACTAGATTTTCCAGTGGTTGCTCGGTCTTTCTTTTCAGCTTGTAAGAGCTTTCCTGCCGTGTTTAAAACAGCTTTTAACGCACGTAAACCCCAGTCATAGTGCTGTTGTCGCGAGAGTAGTTGACCAGATAAAGAGTACAGAGAAACCACCTTAGACGCGATGTCTTTAGCCTCACTGAACCCCTCCGAATACAGGATAACTTCTGCGATAAGGTTGTTATCCGGTCGACCCATAGCAACAGGACGGAAGAGCGCTTTGAGGTTATCCGGAAGCTTCGAGCGTCCACCGTACCCCTTGCCAGCAGGATTGAGCGTCACGAAGATACCAGCGTTGAAATCCACATCCACCGACCTATTTAACAGGTTAATAGTGCCCGTTTTCTCCTTAATAGCGTCTTGAATCACTTGAATCTGCTGAGAAATAGCCGAAAGCTGATCCTCTTTCAGTCGATTGAACTCATCGAAGCAGCCCCAGGCCCCACATTTCACTAGACCAATGAAAATCCGACCCATGGACTGGAAATCGATGCCTTCATCGCAGTTAAACACCAGTACTTGTCGTCCGAATTGGCCCCCCAACGCCTTAACCGACTCCGTTTTACCAGTACCCGCAGGACCGTAGGGATTGCCACCGAACCCCATGTGCATCCCTTGAGTAAGTGTTAAATAACACTTATCAGTTAACGGAGTATGCACTAATTTCGGTGTGTTACCCTGGTATTCGTACGTATAGGCGAATTCAGCGTCATTCATCCGGATTATACACGGCGGCGGATCTTTTCCCGATCTTCTCGTATCCAGATAAAAGCGAAGCTGTTTCTGCCAGATCCAGTCGCTAATTGAGCGACAATTGGCCGCTAAAAGCTGGTTACAGACGTCGATATGGTGCACTAAGTCAAGCACCAAAGCCTTTACCTTGAGACTCATCAACAATTCAGTACTTAAGTCCAACGACGTGAGTTCTCGTAGTGTATCTTGCAGATTTCGCTTAAGTTCTTGAATTCCTCCGTTCTTTATCGCTGCTTCAGCTTGAGAGCAGAAGCGGATCTGCTCGGTTAGACACAATACTTGGGAGGGGAATGCGTGGTAGTCTGGAGCGCTAGCGTTGACGCATTGAGCTGTAAGTGCTCGAATAGTGCGACGCATTTCTTCCGTGAAAGTCTCGAGCCATTCCTCCACGTTGCACGTGACAGCCACAGGACGATGAAGCTCCACGCGTTCACCTGCAGCACTTAACATGGCTACAATCTGGTCTTGTTTTTCTGAAAATTCCACACGATAAACTCCTTGATAAAGTTTCTTTAAATGACTCTGAATCACCGCTGGGTTTTGAGATTGGCCCAGAATCTCGAGCAGATCTTCGTCTCCAATGAAGTAGAATCGAGGCATTCGAGAGCGTTTTTCCTCTAAGAAATCAGCCAGCGCCTTCTGACAACGCTCCAGTTGATCAACCATCGTAGTTAACCGTTCTACTAATTGAGGGAACATCAATTCATCGGCCAAGTTAAAGAGCTTGGGGTCTCGTTCCACTGACCCCATAATATCCGTAAATTCTTCATCCACTCGACGGAATCGACTCTGTTCGGATGGTAACGCTCCTTTGGAGAAAATGGGTTCCAGGAAGACCCATTTGCGCTGAATAATGTTTAAATGAGTCAATACTTGATCCAGTGTACTCATTTTAATCTCGTATTGACTCGCTTCGACCTCAAATGGCTTGAAGAATTGCGATTCCTTCAGTGAAGCGAGCAGCGATTGGTTATCACCAAGGGCAAGTGTCAAGTCCTTCCATTCTTTAATGATCGCCACACGGCGTCCATCGTGTTCGTGAGCGAGTAAAGCGAGCTCCGCTGTCTCGGTCCAGGCTCGAAGTTCCTGTAACGCGTCTCTAATTGTCACTTCTCCTTGCGCTCGAGCGTGAAGCACCTTAACGAACTGCAGAGTAGCAGGCAGTTCCAGTACAGAGAACACGTCGATAAAGTGCTGCACGACCAAGTTGTTCTTCTCAACGTTGCGTGGGAACCCCAACTTGCGGAACAGTTGGGTCCAGTGATCATCTTTAAAAGGTTCTCCACGACAAAGTTTGAGCGTCGGCATCGCTCTCTTCACGCTCATATTAAAGTCCACGATCTTGTCCACTACAGGCGTACGCTCTGACCCCTGAGCTGCTTGCTCTTTCACCGCATCTGCCCACTTCTGAGCGGTATCAGCGAGTGCGAACATGTTGATACAGAAGGCGAACCAGTCTTGAGCAGCCAGAGTCTGGACTTCCTCTCGGAACTGACGGTAAGTGTCCCAATTACGCTGCAACTTAGTGATGTCATCGTCCAATGCTGCAAGCCCATCAAAAACCGGTTCGTTCATTGAAAAAGCGGCACAATTCGAGGTTAAAGTCACGCATCGTGTCCTTAATTCATCCATGCGTTGACGCCATTCCGTCATTGCTGCGTACACCTTAACAAGCGCTTCATTCTCCCAAGATTGCACCTCCACTGGACGCTTGGCGCGCCATTGTTCGCGTAGTTTATCGATGTCAACGTTGCATTCCACCACGTGCGTCTCGATCTCGCCTTTCAGACTCTCGCGCTGCTCCTCGATCATGTCGTTAAAGGCTTCCAAAGCGATCTCAAAGTTCTCCCAGCGTGTTGGCAGTTGAGAGAGTCGCGTCTCGACCTCACTGGTGTCGAGACTGGCTCCACTCATACCGGCGCTACTGCCTCCTCCAAGCACCGCAAGTAATAGAGTTTTCTTCTTCTCCGCCTTCTGGAAATGGGTTTGAACGTCATTTTTACGGGCGTCGATGTCCTTCCACTCTAACTGAGCAGCGCTAATCTCATCGATAGAGTGCGGACGCTTATTCAAGCTCTCCATTGATGCATCGACGAAATCTTCCACAATCCGGATATGGGTTAGCGTACTCTTACGTAACGATAACAGTAACGCGTCTGTAAACCGCTGCATGTGTTCCTCTAACGAGCGTTTAAAGGGTACAAAGGACAAGTGGATACAGTCGACTTTTACCGAATCCGGGATCTTCTCGCTCTCCTTCCGCTTCATACGGATCGTCTTAAAGTTGATCTCCCAGTCCGCTGGTTCTTGGAGTGTTGACTCCATTATCGCGTCCAAATCGACATTCCCACCGCCTCCAATTCGAGCCAGGAAACCCCAATGCTCGTACTCGTACAGTATCCCTTCTAACCGTGTGAATAAACGCTCACATGCTTCATACACACGCACAAGATTCCGAGCGTTTGCGTCACACATGGCCGAAAACACGTGAGAGTTCGCGAATCCTCCGAACTTGGTGGGTCTAGCGACGAACTTCTTCATGGCCTTATAGTACGTCGTGCGTAGCTCTTCAATCGGAGGTTTTAGCGCTAGAATGGAGCCTCCAGAAGCCGATGAAGCCATCGCGGCAGACGGTGTGGGAAAATGCAGCTCGGTTTTGATCTCCTTGATCTCGGGAAGGTTCTCATTGAGCATTTCTAAGCCGAGTTGGTAGCCAGACTCCAAAACTTTATATAGCTGATGGTCCCAGTAGAGAAACCACTTGGCTGTACGTGCAGAGTCTTGCTTGCGTGTAGTCAACTGGGCGTTCTTCTTGATCTCATCCCAGCGCTCTTTCCACTTCTGTGGGTATCGTAGTAAGTCGACATCCATGAGAGCTAGCAGCTCCTCTCCAAGCTTCTCATGAGCGCGTTTAAAGCGTCGATTCTCGGCTGCTAGACGGTCTGCTGCAATCTGAAGTTGACTCACGTACTCGTCACACTCGTCCAGATTCGCCCACGTCACGTCCTTACTCTTGGTCTTCTGGTTGTGACTCTGAGCGATACCTGGCCGCTGTACGGCGTCTTCAAACGCAAGCAACGAGTCCAGCAGCATCGGCTTCTGCTCGTCGATAATCTGAGCCTCGATGCTGTTATAAAAGTTGGCTACTTTCTGCAACGTCACGCCAAAGCGATAGTATTTCTCGGCTTCTTCAGCCACTTGTCGGACTCGCGTAGGTACCCACGCTTCAGCTTGCGTTGCTTGTGAGGATAACTCAGTGAGTTGACGTACGTCACGTAGTAAAGTAACGAGGAATTCACTAAAGTTCACGACCAGATCGCCACTTTGCTTGTCGATCTGCATGAGTCTGCCTCGAAGACGCAGAGATTGGCCTCCACTGTCGTCGTCGTCTAGAGCTCGTAGCATGGATTCCTGCCAGTCTCGCACTCTGTCAAGTACCAATCCACTGGCTTTAGCTGCGAGTTTATCGCACTGTTGCGATAAACGAGGGAGCGCTGGTAAGTCAGTTAAGACGCCACGTGCAAGACGTTGCATGTCTGCTACGCGTCGACTTAGAGCGTGTGCCCAGACGATGACGTTGACGTCACTACTCAACGTTTTACCGACGTGCATGCCGCTCTTCTCTCTAGCTGCAGTACTAGAGCCGAGGTTCTGCTTACGAGTCTCAAAGTCGCTGTCCAGTTGGTCTACATGCGCCAAAAGCTGAGCTAGAAGAGCGTCACGCTCGCCTGCAAGAGCTTGAGCTAAGGTGGGACGCTGTAAGAGGTGCTGGTAGCGCTGTAACAAGCGTGCAGCTGCACTGGGCTTGGATGTAACAGCACGAAGACGCTCACGTAACACCACGGCGACTTGAGTCTCCATAGGCGCCAGCGAGCAATCAAACTCGCTTAATGCTCGTTGCCACGCTGGCTCAGTGTACGCGTTGTAGTACAGCGGACGTAGCCGCTCAAATGGGCGGAAACACGAGTCTGCTAGCTCTTCTTCTTGTTTCTTGCCTCTTCTGGATGGTAGTAAGGCACTAAGCTCCTCGTACGTCGTTCGTACTCGTAGAATTTGCTCCAGACGAGTGCTTAGCAGTTGAACACGCTGGACTTGAGAGGATACGGATCCTTCCCATGGGTGTTCACTATGTGCTGGCCATAGAGTTCCAGTTAGGGACTCGATAGAGTTTCGCCACTTCTCGCATAGAGATACCCCTTGTTGTAACAAGTGGTGCACTGCATGGAACGGTGCTTGCCAGACATTCCCCTCAGCCTCTTTATCTGTTCCAGTTAGAGCTTTAGCCCTTTCTAGAACGAACGTGTTGATGGCATTCGTGACCAGTCCGAGAAGGTGATCCATTCTTTTCTGAGGATACAGTTGGTCTTTCGCCAGATCTAGACGCCACAGATCATCAGCGACATTTGATGCGTCGTCCAGTAGATCTGCCATGTCATCAAAGCTTAAATCTCCCAGTGGAGCGCTGAAGCGCTGGTGTACTGTGTCGAAGACAGCACTGAACTTCTTCGCTCGTCTGACTTGTCTCGAGTCGTCCTGCATCGCTTCCCAGTACGAGAACTCGTCGCTCATAGTAGCGATGCTCATGAGGCCTTCATTTCCATCACTTGGTGTGATTTTGGGCTTCTTAGCGTCGCTGCCGCCTTGTATCAAGACAGTTCCGGCTAAGCCCGCGTCGAGCTCAAGCAGCACGTCCTTGAGCTTCTGTGACAACAGACTGGCCCGTGCGTCGTCACGCAGCAATAGTGGGGCGTACACTTGGTGCACAGTTTGATAGAGACTCTGTAGTGGCGTCTGCAGCGCCGATGTGAGCTGCACACTCGTCCTCATGTTGTCCGGCGTGAGAGGAGTCGCCTTGTGCAGCTTAAGAAAAGCTGCTGTATCGTCGTTATTGCTGCATTCCTCGTCCTGCAGCATGTTGGACAGACAGATCTCGTCGCTACCGCTTGCCAGTCGCGCATGCAGTACATTACACTGCAGATCGTCGAGGAATTGCGTTAATGCTTGCTGCGAAGGCTTGTCCTCGCTTAAACGAGTGTTACGTGGCGCCCAGAGACCGCGAAGCAGCCCGGCCAGATAACTGCGCCGGGCGTCGCCGTCCTGCTCCATTAGACACTGCGATTAGATACAAGAACCTTCTGCTTGGCGTTGGACTAGCTAAGGCGAAGTGAGGCTGAGCAGGTGAAGCGGCACTACCAAAGATACTTTTGGAGTGGTGTACTTCAACTATAAGATCAAGAGGTGTGTCTCTTCAGTATTAAATATAGGAGGCAACGGGACGAATTTAGGTCTCAGCAACTGGCACTCGGCGCCATGCCAACTGAGGCGTGGCGCTCGGAAGATGATTTGGTAGGCGCTCTGGAGAGCTGTACGCGGGAGTTGGGCACGCTGTGCGGTGGGCTAGAGGCGCAGCAACTTGAGAATGAATGCGGAGATCCCGATGAGGATATTGATGTTGGGCTGGACACACTTGCATCGCTGGAAGCAATGACGAGTCAATGCGCAGTTTTACTGGCTAGTCTCGAAACACATGACGATAGGTACGTTATGGGAGGGATTTTTTTTCTCTAGGTGCACGCTAACTTGTTTTTGGGCTTTCAGATCGGATGAGGAAACAGATGAAGAAGAGATGACCAATGCCGTGGACGCAAACCACAAGAAGAATGCGGCAGAGCCACAGGTAACCACTTTGTTCTAGTGATATACAGCTATATCTCTTGACAATGTGGACATGTGTAGGAAGAGGATCCGGATGAGTCTTCTCACCTGGAAGCGGGACTTGCGTACGAGCTTGATAGTTTTGCAGATGAGTTAAACGAGTTTCTGGCGAGTCTGAGGGAGCCTAACATTGACACGAATACTTCCAACATCGAGTTTTCCTCAGAGCCGCTAGCTGGCGATACAGGAAATTTGTCCGATAAGAAAACAATACCGAGCTCCGCAGACCTCGAAGTGAACATTAACGCCGACGATACTCCAGTTACAACCAGTAATGCCGCAGATAATGATGATGAAAATGTTGGCGTTGACGAAGCCGATGAATTAAAGTTAACGGAGAATACCATGGATGAGATAGATGAGCAGAATTTGCAGAGTTGTACGAACAATGAAGAAAATGTCAACAGCACTGCGCCAGTGGTATCCAGCGATACTCCTGACGATAACATTGAAAATACCACTGTTCTTGGAGCCAATGCAGCGAATTTAAGCCACACAAATGAGGTTTTCAGCGAGCGAACCAAGAAGGCAATCGCGCTGCATGTTAAACGAATAGCGCTCCAAAGGAAGCGAAGACTCGGAGCTAGAAGTCGACTTTGGTATTCAGACGAAATGGAAACCGAACAGCATCATGTTCCACAGGTAAAGGCACCTTGGTCCAATTTCCAGCGTACGAGCTTCCAACAGCATATAAAGCGTCAAACGTTTGCACGTCGGAGAGCCAAACAACGTCAAGACACGCAGCGTCTCGTTGAGGCGGCTCGCTTGAAAGGATCCAAGCCGCTTTCTTATCGACGTCCGCAAATAAAATATCACAAATCGAGTAAGCGATCTGCCCAAAACGCATCGTATCTGGGTCAATTCAAGCCCCGTACTGTTCATTTCGAGAAATTAGGTGAATACGAGCCCAAGTATCTCTGTGCGGTCTATCTGTACGGCCTTCGTCGGCTTGGAACGACCTACATTACGTTCAACTCGCTCGATCAGCTAGAGCAGCGCGTTCGAGAAAGGTTTGCTATCAATCAAGTCGCAAGTATTAATCGTGAAGTGACGGAAGTTGTTATTCCTCAACCTGCTTTAGAGTATAGCAACAGTCGAAAACGCCACGTGAAGCGCCTACAGCGAGTGTCAACGCTCGAGAATGTACATGACGGCGATACGCTTTGTGTTACTCAAAACGCCTACGATGACATGGCTATCCTGTGCGATTGGATACAGCAACGGCAGCGAATCGTGCATGCCTTCCAATACGAAGTTCGGCAACCTCGGACAGACGTGTCGTCAGATTTTACCGACGAGGGATCGATACCCATTAAACCAAAGACTAGCAAGAACAAACCTCAACTATGGGACTGCAATGGCCGCAGTATTGGTGTCGAAGCCAAACATGGCATTTAACTTCGATGCTGGAACGGTGCACGGCATGAATCCCACACTGTATTTCTAATCGCTATGGACGTCAAAGCGAAGAAGACGGCAGAACTTACGCAACACTGTGGATTGTGCTCCTGGAACAGAGAACATTGGATATATCGTGGATTCATTGCTCCAGAGAATTGTCCTGCATTCTATTTCGTGGAGATTCTGAAAAGCAAACGTATCTGGGCCTTAGTTGCTATCGTGGACACGATGGGCATACCAGGTGGCCGTGAAGGGCAATGGTTTCTTTTAGCAGAAGATTAACTCCTACCCATAGGATGAGAAATTCTTCGTGTGCACAAGCTCTAATGATGACATGGAAATGGATTCAATACTTCACTGCAGTTAAAAAACGTTACACCGTCTACAAGTGTTGTTTAAGGATTAAGTCGCAAAATAGCGGAACACTTTCCTCAGGGTGAACCGTGGTGTGGAGGGTGAAAGATGAATACATGCCGCTGTACAGTCCAAACCTTTGATCAGGTGGCTATGACGCTATATTAAGTGATGTGCACGGCAATGATACTAAGGCTGCATCTACAAACGTTAGTTGCCTTTTAATTGCGCGAATGAGCTGGTGTTTCAGGTTCGAGAAAAAAAGAATCTTTGTTATGATGCCAGGAGAGACGATGGCAGCAAGGAAACATTCAGAAAGATTCTATAGTGTTAATCCTGTTTTGGTATGTTCCTCTTTGCTCCATTTTGGAATTTGCATCATCCGCGTCACTCACACCTGCCATGTCCGAGATCGCCCAGATCGAAGTTGCTCATACCCAGCAGGTCATTCAGCTCAGAACTGCTCATAACACGCGGATTGCTCAGCTCAAAGCTGCTCACGACACGGAGATCGTTCAACTCGTAGCTGCTCAGAATAAGGTGATTGCTCAGCTCAAGAGGAACGCTCTCAAACGACCGAGTAGCAGCAGTGGCGACGCCCAGCAAAAGCGAGGCAGAGTCACGGGCGATGAGAGAACACTTGTGTGCGTTGTCAAGGGCACGTACGAGAGCACTATCACGATTACGATCAGCGCCAGTGCATCGGTACGCCAGTTGGCGGAGAAGATCTGCAAAGAGAATGCTTCTCAGCTAGGCAACATTGCCGCGGGTAAGCTTGATGTGCGCTGTACAACCAAGCTCACGACAAAGTGGGCAAACTTCGACAAAGACGCGTGCATTGTCATGTGTCCGAAAAATCGCTTCAAAGACTACTTTCCATCTGATCGCGTCTACGATGCTGGAGAGGTGAATATCGTTACGGAGGCAAGGCCAACGTTCTCATTCAAAATGCTTCCAGAATATCGAGCACGCTCAGATGAAGAAAAGGAAGAAGATCAAGCACGCTGCGATGCTGTCAGGAACAAGTTCGGCCTGTTTGTAGCTTGGTCGATTCCAGGCATCACGTTCTCTCACAAACACTGCTTTCGTCAAGCTCAGTGGCTCGAATACTCATACGATTGGATCGTGTGCGTGTTTACATCGGCGACAAGAAGTCATGGCGTGACCTCTACATCGCGAGCAACAAGTGCGTCAAGCTGGCTGAAGGAGGGTTGGATTCCGCTTTATTGAAGGATTCAGCCAATCCACGGACCGGCTCACGCTACAGCTAGGTGTTGGAACGTAGTGGAAATGCGAAAACTGCTCACCGTAACCGGCAAGTTATGAAACGTAGTGTGATATTTTTTTTGTTGAATTTCGAGCTCCTTAGTCTTTACAATATTTGCGTTCGCTTAACCCCAACAAGAAAAAATTAAGGACAAAAAAGAGAAGGGACTTGCTTGGTCTCAATTTTGATAGTTGGCCATATGGATGTACATCAAAATGTAGCTCTGTCCGCACCACTCCGTTAAACTTAGGCGTTGCAGCGGGAGCTGCTTTTCCGCAAGGTGTCTGGAATGACTACCAAGAAGGTGATTTGTCCTAAAGTTAAGGACAAAAATCCTTGAATTCAATAGTGAAACAAAGCTAAATTCGTTTCCATACAAAATGGTGTCAGGTGTCTCAGCTGTCATATCAGGCAGTGGCAATTGCGCTTGCCGTACTCGATTTTTGTCCTTATAATCGGGGCTTTAAGGACAAAATCGCCCGGAATTTGACGAGCATGCATCGTTTTGGTCCTTTTTTTAGGACCAAATTTGTTGGGGTTAACTTTATTTGTCGTACACTAGTTCTTGTTTGTTTTAACCCTTTCGCGGTAGAAGAATACATTTTTCGCCCTTTCAAAGTATTTTCAAAACACGGTGTAAAAGAATCATCTATATGGGTGCATTATGCGCCCATATAGATTTTGGCCAACCTTGTTTTGACTTACGTATTTCTACCAATCAAAATACTATGCTCGTAGGCAGTTCCATCTGTTGAATTTCGTAAAATAAATCTGACACGTCGACAGTATCACAGGCGTTTGGACCATAAACATACACGCCAGTCGTTTCAGCATAGAAAAATGAAGACACATGCACCACAATCTGTTCTTACTGAAATGAAGTCTTATACACTTTTTAGATTGTACGAAATGGCGCAAACTAGCTTTCAGGACTGGGAGGACAAGAAGCTCGTGCAAATTGCGCGGCAGTTCGAGATTGAAGGTCTACGGATAACATGGACCTTTGTTTAGCTAGCTTGAAACGCACCCACGGAAAAACTATCAGCGACTTCCCTAGATGCTTTTTCAGCGGAGCAACCAGAGTGCAATCTATTTTGCCACAGTGAGCAGCGACTCCACGTGCTGCTACTCATTCTATGGTACCTATAAAAGAAGTACATCCACGTCCGCGGCGTCAATCGTCGCTACCGTCGGTCCAAGTAACGGCCAGGTTCAACGGCCAGCCTCCGGTCAAAACACAAAACGCACGAATGAAGCATCTATAGAAGGTCTGCTCTCCCAGCCAGATGTCACGCGGGTCGTAGCATCCATTTTTGAAGATGTAAGTCCCTCTGACGTCCGACAACAGGCGGGCCAAACTCATTACAACGCGGGGAGCTACTCCCGACCGGTGTAGCGAGTATGCTTGACGCTATGGGACCACTAGATAAACGGGATGTTTTTCTTGACGTGGGCTCGGGGATTGGCAACGTTCTGGTTCAAGTTGCGCTCACGACAAGCATCAGCAAGTGCGTAGGTGTAGAAGTCCGACCTGATCGTGTTCCCTCGCAAGAAAGCACATTCAGAACCACATTGGAGCCATCTCACAGCTTCGGAAGGTATTTGTTACTCAGGCAGACGTGCATGACGTGCTGCTGTCGACACAGTCACCAATGGCTGAAGCTACGATTATCTTCGCCAACTACTTCCTGTTCAAAGAAGCCGCTAAGCTAATTGTTGCTCGAGAACTAAGTGCCACGCCACAAGCGCGCTTCATTGCATTAACGTCTGGTTATTGTCCCAGGCACCGATCAACTTGCTCGCAGCCGTTTTGTGTACGCTGGAAGCTTACGCGTGAAAAATGAAGGTAGAGTGCAGTTGGAAGTCAGCTTTAACTTCTCTTTACATTTACGAATAGATTGCATCTGCAGATGAACTACTATGGCTTTCATGAATTGCTAATCTTGGTGGTCTTTACACGATCGTCTTCGCTACGCGTTATCGGCTTTCCCATGTTGCTTTAACACCATATCGACGGAGACTATCTTACCATCGGTTGCAGTGCTGTCCACGTCTGGGCACACCAACTCAATCGACACTTCCCCCACTCGCTCACCTCCTTGCCGTCATTAATACTCCACGTCGTCATGTCATGCCGTCACCTCCGACGCGCTCCTCTTCGCCACGCTTGCTATGCCACGCTCGTCAAACTCGATATCGTCGTGCTCCATGCCGTGGCTCGATACACTTCACGTCGTCATGCATCACATCATCTTGCCCCACGTCGTCATTCTCGAAGTCATCGTGCTGCACGTCGCTTTACTAATCTTGCTTCGCGCCGCCACTCTGTACAGCTCCGCATCGCCATTATCGTCCGGTTTACGTCGCCACTCTCGCTCTGCGCAACGTTGGCACACTCAGCCGTCCCCATAGTGCCATTCTCGCCCAGCTCAACGCCATCCGACTTCAAGACCAGCTCTCCGTCGCTAGCCTGGCCAGTGCCGCTGCAGAGCATGGTGTCTGCCTACCCCACAGGCCGTCGTCGTAGGTCTTTCTGTAGTCGTCCTTGATCAAGCCTAATCCTCGCCTACGGAACCGTTCTAATGAAGCTTCTATACCAAAAGTTGACGATGAACGTTGGGTTTTGCGCTCGGTTCTCCGCCCTCAGCTTGGTCTGCATCCGTGGCGTCGAGTCCTGTCTCGGCCTTCTTCAATTTAGCTAGCGTAGATCCACGACGAACATTTCATTTCGTCGTAAATAGACCCTTGTCCAGGTAATACTTATGGAATTTGTCCCAGCAGGTCATTGAGCGGTGGGGACACATCCACGGTTTCACCTGGTTTTCGTGTATCTCTCGGCACAAGCAAACACTTTGCGTAAAGCAGTACGTTGTCACTTCAGTCGGGTACCGATCCTTCCAGCGACAAACTATGCACCGCCGCCTTTTCCTGCTCGTTTTGCCATGAACTTGCATGGATGCAACTGCAGTGCATACACGAATAGGGATAGCCACGTCAGGTGCCGCTCGTGGAGCAGTGGTGGAGCCAGTAGATAGCTCCCCATTTCTTACAGTAGTGATGTCTTCGAGTTGTGCACCAAATAGCATGCGACCCTCGCTGGGGGCTTCGATCCACTTGCCATTCATTAGTTCACTAGCCAACTCCATTACAAATTGCCTGTGATGGTCACGGGTCGCTCGATCGGGTATAGCAATCTACACGTTAGGTAAGCGTTCGATCGTGCCACGTCGATCATGGCGAGTGCTAGCTTTTTATGCCACGCTTGTATGAGTGACCATCCGCAATAGAAAATCTGCCACGGATCTGATCTAGTCTGTCCACGCCCTGCATATTCTTGTTGTATTCTCCGATGCAGGTTGGAGCTGGGTATTCTTTCAACACGCTTCCTACCATCCGCGTGACAGGAGTAATAGTAGATGGATCTGCGTTTGATACCATATTGACGACGTCGCCGTCACACCACGAAGCAGCTAGCACACTATAGTCAGTCGATATAGCCTGGAGATTGTCATCACGTGAGCTTTTTTTTTATCAAGAATCGTGAGCCGTGGAAAATGTTTGCTGTTGGATTTGATCGTACCACGACTGTACAAGCCTTTCAGCTCGAGTTCTCGCAACAATTGGACAGACGTATAATAATTGTCCATGTTCACAATTCGTCTCGACCCAAAGAACGGCCTTACAACTTGTAACACGTGCTGGCGGATCTTCGAGACCTTGTCAAACTCTTGTCGAAGTAGTTGCGCTTCTTCAAGACTAATGACGCCATCAAGACGGGTACCTAGATCACACCGATTGCAATGTAGTTTGAAATTAAGCGCGATCCAGGTAGAGGAACAGCAGACGACGTACAGACGGAAGTGGTATTTCCCCGTAGGTTTCATTGGATTGTATACAATCATGTGACGCCCTTGACTTTATCTGCGCGCCACACTGGCCTCATCCAATGCTACGTTTCGCCCGACATTCAAATACAGCACCCCCGTGACCTTTAATAGATTCAGTAGAGGCTTTATACGTGCCGCGGGGTCCCGCTCCAGCGTCGTCGGCACCGCGATGAAGCTGAAACATTGCCGTTGTAATTTATACCGGCTCAGCGTCATTACACTGTCTAGCAAAGTCGATGCTCCACCAAATATCATGTCTTCGGGCTGTTGACCCCAATATTTTGCATACACTCCCTTGCAATTCAACGCCATGTAAAACATGATTCCGAGAAATGCCATCGGCTCCGCTAGCGTAAAGGGTGTTGATATATTTATCTCGTTTGTGATTGCGTACTTGTTGGTTTCAAACAGGACTTGGAGCCAGAAATATACCGGCAAGTAGGCGAAAAACTCGACGTCGCGGAGTGCTCAAACAGGTGCTTGTACTGGGGACGGAGAGAAGTCAACGTGGAGCAATCGTCATGTTTGAAAAGATCAGGCGGTGCTTCAACGTCCCCCGTAGGTTCAAATCGCATGCTTTGTATAGCTTCAATTTCTTCCAAGCTTGTCGGTAGCAGCAGCACAGGATCATATTTGCAGCGGAGCCGCCGTAGCACTATCGTCAGAGGAAGACGTTCGACTCAAAGAGTCCGTAATACAAAGTTCCTTATCCGAAGGAACTATAACACAGCCCTAAAACCAGGGCGCAGAGTTATTAGCTCGAAATAACTTTTTTGCTTCCAATACCGAAGTGTTTTTATTTATCTTTATTGCGGCCAAGCCGCTACCTATGTTTAACTATCTATCATAGTTCACCTAATCAAATGCATAACGTGTGGCCCTCAGCCAATGTACTGAGGCCACCGTTAATTATACACATCATGTACTGAGAGTCTGTTAACTACATGGGTACTCCGTATCCATGTGTGCGCCACACCATGTAACCCCGTTACAGTATTCGTCGTAGTTCTCCACAACACGAAGCTCGGAGGTATCGTCAACTTCTAGTTCGTCGTCGATGTCACCGGTAACCAGCTCTTGCCAGTCTGCCTTGTTCTTCAAGCGCATTATCGCCTTGTAGTTCTCCACACCTCGCTGGATGCATCCGATACTAACATGTTCCGATACGTTTTGAAACTGGCTATCAAGCCAGCGAATCTCGAACAGAGAAGCATGCTTCCCTCGCACCGGCTGACGACAAACACGACCTACAGTGTAGGCTGTGCCGGCTGGGCGATAGGTATTCGACTTCATCCAGGGTTCTCTCTCTGGCGCAAACGCCACAAGCTTGTCCAAGTAGACCTCTTGTAGCAAAACCGGTGGTGTCCAGGTCGGAGGTGCACGGCCTGTGGTAGCGGGTGAATGGTCTCGTCGCGAAGCTTCCGGTGTGCCATCAATCCACAACGAAACACCTGCAGAACAAATCGCAGCTCCGTTACAAAACAGTCGCTGCCATAGTGTCATCACCAATACCAGCTCGCTTACCAACAGTTATGGCTCGGTCCCGGCCGCTCCCTCGGCCTCGGTCTTGCTCTCGGCCCCGGCCTCGGCCTTGACTTGAGACCACTCGCTGAGCACCAGCAGCACTGCGAGCTGCTGGCGACGTCACCACATCAGACGCACCGCCATCGTGCGGCTCCGTGGCGGCGTCGGCTGGACCACCTGGAAGAAGCGTGTTTAGTTAGATGCCAAAGTGCTAAAAATAGCCTAAACATAATACTTACTGTGGGGTTCTCGCGTGGCCTTCGAAGATAATAAAGTTGTGGCATATTGTAGAACCGCAGCCTCACCGAGGAGATAGTAGAGTTGTCAACGTTTGTAGAGTAAAGCGATAACCTGCAAATTAGCATAGCTGTTATAAAGGTTTTGCACATAAAAAGTTAAAAACCTATCAAACAGCTATGTCGAAGTACAGGTTTTGCTTTACTCCTACTAAACGTTGACAGCTCTAGGAGATAGTCAACACCCTGTTGGCCGTTTAAATCACCACCCGGACGCGTATAACGATACCGCGCATCCAAAGATCTCGCTGGGGGCTGTTTGGCATACCACCCGGCCCTTCGTAGTAGCTCCCACGCGTCGTTGAAAGCAGCGACGCTTCCTATGTCGACCGCACTCGATTACAGATTCTCCGTAACCTAATTTATAGAGATGAAAGTATTCGGCGATGTCCGTCACAAAATTGAAAGCGGTATAGTTTCGCATATAGAAATTTGTATTGGATAAATTTAAACAGGTCGATTGTATGGTTTGTGTCCGGTGTGACATTGGATTTTTGGGAAGAAGTAGGCGATCAGATATAAGAATGCAAGGGCCTCTGTGCGAGCCTCTCATTCCGCAATCTGCCCGCTCAAGCACACATCCGCTCTGAAGACACGCACGCCGACAAGACTCCGCTGAAGACGAAGGGATGAGCTCCCTGTTACACGCCGGTCCGAGAAACGTCAAGAAACACCCTCTACTCAACAGACACATCACTGGGACGGATTGAGACACAACAGTATGCTTATGTTTTCAAATGGGTACAGTCAAACCTGTTTATCTGATCCTCTCTATCTGCAACACGAGCTTTATTTGACACAGATGGTGAGGGAACCAAAATGATCACTTGGATAAACTATGCTTGCTGCTTAAGTGATGCAAAACTGTCTAAATGTTAACTGAGCCACACATTTTGGGAACCAAATCGAGCCAGACCTTTTTAACTGATTCATGAATGGCCCTTTGATAGGACTCCTACTTTAATTTATGTTGCAATTTGTTACCATTTTTTTATTTGTATGTAGGTATTATTAGAACGATACCGAAAATTGTTTATTCGCTGGTGCTTGGACGCCATGGAGGCGAATCTTACAAGGAAATTGAATTTTTTGGAAGCAGCTTAGTGTTCTATTGAAGCGTGGTCAGGAGTCACAGCCAACACAATTAAGAACTGCTGGGTCAACACTCAAATTCTAAATGGCACCAGGTGCGACAGTGCGGAGAGAATGTGGAAGCCGCTGCGAAGGAGGGAGAGAAGAAAGTGTATTATCCCGTTAAGTCCGTAGTTGCTGCCTTGGAGTTCTACAGGCAAAAAGAACCTGCTCCTCCGAACCAAGGACGGATATACCCTTCTCAGGTCTTCCTTTCTTTCTCCCACTATGATAATCTCGTTAACAGCGCGCCACAGCCTGTCGACAATAACCACCGACGGGGCACAACGAGGCGGGTATCGTGGAACCGTTGACCAAGGAGGAATTTGTCGCACTCTCTGTGATGATGGCGGATCTGACTGTGTCTACACTGTATAAATGTTGGCGATTACGTGGATATTGACGATGAGATTAACGTTCACGAGCCGGACGTGATCGTCGACCATGCACCAGAGATTGACCACGAGCCGGACGACGAAGTCGATGACACGATTGCGCGTTCGATCGCTTTGAAGCATTGCATGGAGCTCTGTTCCTATTTGCTACAGTGTGGTGAGGCCGCAGACAACGAGCGCAAAGGACTGCACGCAACCACGAATCTAGTTCGCGCTAGTGCTACCAACGCAAAGCTCCAGCGAACAATGCGCGACTTTCGTTTGTAATTTTGCATTTGTTTTATTAAATGGAACCATTTTATATGAGTCAACGCCTCCACTGGTCACCGAATGTGCCTCAGATAAGCAGGTTTGACAGTATAAGAACAATCATACACTAACGTGATTCTTATGCGCAGGCTAAAACCTAGCTTTATTGCTAGTACCGACACCGAGGGTGACTTTCTCGGCCTCCTCGCGGTGAACGACCCATTACAACGCATGACCAGCTACCACAGGTACGAAACGCCTCCAAAGTGATTCTGTTCCTGCTAACATGCGGATATAACTGACAGTACCAATGTAATCAGCTAAGAAAGTTCAGCACTCAAGACATAATAGACTCCGTCTGGAGGCTTATTGGGGATGGAGAAGCGGCCGATAGCCCCACCTTCCGACTTAGAGTTTGACTTGGATTGAGCGACTGCGGATCAACACAGACTGGTGAAGCCAAACCCCGACATACGCATGGACCATACCAAGCGCGTTACAAATCTAGTAAGTGTTTTGCTTTTGTAAAGGATTACATTTACTGCAACTAACTAACAACTGATTATACAGATTCAGCTGTTCCGGACACTCCTGGAAAACGATGCTCCGGAACAGTCGAAAGAACGCGTTCGTGCAAGGAATATGAAGATAGGAGAGGACGAGAATGAATTTGCCCTTACGATTGGTCGTGCAGCTTTGACCTGCTTCGATTTGGGGAGCCTGAGCGAGAACTTGAGAAGGAGCGCTTGCTCGACCGTACTGCAGTTGATGAACGAGAATGTCACGACTTTTAGTGGTTTGTTGCATTAGTACTAGCGAATACTTATATCATTTACAAGTTTATCACAAAGTATTTGAACAAGCTCTGACCCATCAGCCCACTAGATCGGTAAGTAAAAAAAATACACGAACGGAGCACCATTTCTACCTAAATACTGCGTAGTAGAAAGCGGAGTTGGGGGACACTATGTCAAGGTCTACTTTCAGCACCGTTACTCTGCCTCAAGGTGCCTCGTACTACCTCCGCTCGGCTTCAAACGTGCATTCGAAAAAAAATGCGCATAGCTCCGCCTCGTTTTTTTCGGTTATTAGAGGCCAAGAGGTTGCTTCCTCTTGACAATTTTAAGAAAATGTTTGATTCTGACTTTTTTTCTACTGGAAATTTTGTAGTAGTTGTAGTAAAATGGGAGAAATAAAACAAAACAAGAAAGATAATGCACTTGTGTACTTGTTCCGCCCTCTTAAAGTAGACATGGATCAAGATCGAATATCGGCGCTTAGGAGGTAGACGTAGCGGTGCCGCCTGGAATGTTGCTCGAGCGCGCTGGTAAGCTTGATCGTCGCATGGTACAGTTATCGACAGAGTGCCGGCACGGATCAACTTGTCCTTGCGTAGATGCCTTAAGGAAACTGCGCGTAGAAGTGTGGTATCCGTTCGATGTCAGTAGCACTCGGTCTGCACAAAACTTTAGACGGACATCCTTGTGCTAGTGGGCGCGTTCAATGTAGATATCCTTCTTCGGGTGCTGGTAGACGCACTGGTGTTTGTAGCTGCCTGCAGCGCTCTGTAGTTACCACGTCCCACGACAGGCGCGCTTGCCAAGCGCTGGCAGAGCTCCGCGCGATCCACTTTTCGTGACCTCGACGACTCCACACGCATCACAGCAGCGACACTTTCTCCTTTATTTGCTCATGCTCTCTTCCACACGCGCGCCACGACGTTCCGACCTACCTGTTACTAACTGGTAATCGTTTGCGATCTGCGTTATATCCCCATGGGTGAGTCGGGCCCGGGTGCTGTTGAAGAGTAACACCTCCCAGGGTGCTTGACCTTGCTCGGCCAGTATCTGCTATGAGTGCGAGGGCTCAAGTTTCAAACTGGTCGGGGAGTCTGTTGAAATTGAGCGGGAAATGTGAGGTTTTTAGGTTTTATTGTTTTCATCTGGGTGAACCATCTATGGCGAGATATGCGTTTTCAGGATGTGTGGATACATTGTATATGCACGTAAATAACCGAGCGGAGGTTATATGAATCAGGAATGTACTCTTACATGCAACATGTTTGGCACCGAAGGAAGAACATAATCGGCTAGCTTGCCGTTTGTAGGCTCGTGTAAACCCTGACATAGTTAGCTAGACCGGTGGATAGTAAAAGTGTAACGACTGGAGTTCTTTTCTCCTTTTGCAAAAACTGGTTGCATCGGTGTGGAAGTAGTGTCCTTTCTCGGCAGGTGCGGTAACTGAGATCGCAATGGATAGTTTCTGGTGCCTGCACATCTATCCTCATTAGCCAATCAAAAAATATATTGACCACGTGTCATGCGAAAGGGCTTCAAACAGCATATAATGTACTGATTTTCTGGCATACGTTAATACGTTTATTAAGAATTACGGAGAACCCGTAATAATCTTCGGATTAGAAGGGTTAACCAACACTGTGGGACTCACTGATAAGTCCTATGTCGAAAGGACTTATCCTTTTATCATGTTTGACCTACTTCGCGCACAAACAGCTCTGTAGCAATGAAAGTAGTCACAAAAGAACAAAAAAAACAAGAGCAAGCACGTGCTAAGCAGTACATTAGTCGACTACATAGGTGCATCAGAGTAGTCAGGGTCTAATTCGTGATATACTGAGTAAATAAGTGTGAGGCTTCTTGTGTTACCAATCTCTTCGGTCTAAACTGTAGAACATAACAAACAAGAACAGATAAAAGTTATATCATGCGACACAAGATTTATTAATTTCTTTAAATTGAGGCTATCTAAACTCAGTAAACTCTGTAAATCTTCATAGGTTCGGGTTCACTTCGGTTCAAGTATGTATATCGAATCCAGGCTGTTAATAGACTACTCCACTATAAACTTCGCTGCGCGTGGTCGTTCTAGATAGATTACTTTGACGCAAAGGGTCTTATGTATAGTTCTCTGGATATTTATCCAGAGTTCTTACCAAGATCGCAAACCCTCGGTAAACCTGTCTGAAAACATACGTAGTCTAATATCGTAATTATGTAAAGCTTACGGTCCGATACAGTTTCATGTAACAACTGTCGCAATACGTAATGTGAAATCTGATCTCGGGAATGGGTGAATGTTGACCCAGTCGGACAAGAACGACATTCAAACAACCTTATATGTAGCCAAGTTAATAGAAGTAAACTTTTAGAGCATCAACTACATGTATCCTTTTACTAGAAACTTGTCTGTGCGCGTCGCAATGAAGGCAAGACGATGGCTGCACGATAAGAGGTTGGGAACGAAACTTAACACGAATTCGTTAGAAACAGTGTGTGGTGAAAGTAAAACTGTTTTGACTTGCATTTTAAAGGAATGGATGTTGCCACGACAGTTTTCTGCTTGGCAAGGACGTTTATCAAGTAAGCCTTGGAATTCGAGGCAATCACATCTTTTATTGAGGGGCTAATTATTTGCCCAAGCTGTTGTTGTATGCACTTCGCTCACGTAACATAGTTGCTCGCAATAAGTAAACAAGATAGATACCTGCTCCTCGCTAGCGCGGGTTTCTTTGGCCATATTATAGAAAACGGTAGTTACCTACCTAAGGAAACGACGTTTTCAGGGTGCCACTTCCACACTCTGAGATGAAAGCCTTTCAGCAATATCCAGAGCTTCCCAGGCAAAGCACGGCATTAGTTTTATGAAACGTACTTTGCATGCATTCCATTTAAATGTCGACATGTCGGAAAAAAGCTAGTTAAGGTATTCCTCAAATGTTTTTGAGATGTTTACAACACACCTAGACGTTATTAGTGTTCGAAAGGTCTATGGTGGGCACAACGCTTTCTATTTGAGACTGGGCCATGGTGTATGTAGTCTCCACACACAATATACACACTCAGAATAGGAGATAGTCGATGCGAATGACTGACTGCATGTTAGAGGTGGCATCAATATAGTTATTACGAAGGCAGCGCTGTATTTGTGCAGGCTGCAAACGGTTGCAATTACATTGTACTTTCTGCGAAGATGTGCGGGTGCGCTTAAGAATATCATTATATACGGTGTAGTAAGCTAGAAATGATATCTTTCTTTTATCCATTCACGTCGATTAAACACCACTACAAGAATTAATCTATTGGGTACGTAAGCTTTTAGACAAGTAGGAACAATTGAAGTATGACTGGACAGCCAATAAAGCGATATCGATAATCTATATCCGTCTTGTCCATTTCGACCAGTCCAGTCTTGCTGTTTCCTCGTATCAGCATCCGAGTTAGCCTAACACGCTGTGTCGTGTTGGGCAAGATTGTATGTGCTCGTTACGTTGCGTTGGAAACCTTTTATGTTGACTTTAGAACCAGAGACGAGGAAATCTGTTCAATTACGTCGCTAAAACATAGCATTTCAAGCCCGTATTACGGTCCATTGTACAATACAAGTATTATACTATATATTCACGCTTAGCCATACTCACATTAACTATATATTTTTTAATATTTTTAACCTAAGTGTGGCTAAGATTAAGAAATCTAGACAAATAAGTTCTTACAACGAAAAGGCAGGCTTTTCAATTGCAGTAGCGCAATTTGGCATTTTTGTTGCAGTTGCTTGAGTTGTTTGAGTTACTTATGTTGCTGCTCTAATTATATTTGACCTTCCGAGTCTGAGGGAGAGTGTCATTAATAGATTTTCAACAGTCATTACACAACTGGCAGCGTGGAAAGGAAGCGCACAATGGAAAGTAGTCGTAGTCAACGATAGTGAAGCCTCGCCCAAGCGGCCCTAGAAGCAAACATGTTTTTCGCTCGAAATACGGACGCGATGCCTATCAAGTACGACCAGCACGACGCCATGCTGCAGACGTTTGGTATGCACGGGAATACGGAAGAGAACCACGAGCACCGAGGCGCCCATTTTCCATTTATAGATAGAAATCAAACGAAGTCACCGGCTAAGGAGCATGGTATTGCTCAAGAAGATTGGAAAACGTTCCAAGACTACTTCGATAAACGCAAGCGTAACATTTATTTGCACAGGCGATTGTTGAGGTTTTGCGCACTATGAGAGACTCGTAAAGGCTCAAAACTAGTTACGAGAGTGTTTAGTAACTGCGATGCTTCGCTTTAGCCTGGGGGGGGACTCTGCAAATACTTAAAATAGTTCTTTCAACTATTATAATGCGAATGAATAAGGGCTTTTTTCACTGCTTACTTGCTGCATACTTATCATTTTTGGTATTCCTCGTTATTATATCTATGATCTACTGGCTGGCATCGTCGAAAATGGATGCTACTGCAATGTTATTCAAATTTTAACCTTTGTTTCTTCGTGAGGCTGTCCATACAGAAGTTTTGCCAGGAATATTTTGTTTCAATTAAACTTACATTAAACTGGTCCAATAATGTTCAATGACGTTGCTACGCAAAAAAAAAAGGTTTGCAGAGGACAATGATGAGCCGCCAAGAACGCATTTATTCGTTTTTCTAACTTCTATATGACTGCTGCAAAATTGGCTGGCGTAAGTACGCCAGTGTAAATAAACGAAAGTAATCAGGCCGGTATAAGTACACCAGTGTGAATAAATCAGAGTAATCAGGTCGGCGAAAGTGCGCCAGTCTAAATAAAGCAAAGGAATCATGCGGCATTAATTAGACGACACACGTATGTCGGCAGATGTATGCCGTTTCCGTGGGTGATTATATGGTAGGTACTAATGAGCCATACATCGCGAACACACATCACAGAGAGTTTTATAGGAGAGCCACTAAAGTTATTCTATTGAGTACATGTAAACCTTCCATTTCAGCAGTCCTCTTTTCGTAAGGGTACGGTGGTGTTCGATGTAAATGTTATCTGCATTAAGCTGGTACTTAACGGTTCTCTCGGGCACCGGGAGGACACGGTAGCTGTCGATACAAAATTCAAAAGCTACCCAAAACCAAAAGATCCCCAGCGTATTTCAGAAGTTACAGCGGCTTTTAGCGTATCACTCATGCTTGTAGTACTTTCTACTATCTGGTAGCTGGAAGCGTCGACGGGATGCCAGCGGAGGGAGAGAGGAGTCAAAGGTAGCCAATCGGCGTGGAAAGCCACGCCAGGACGACGGCCATACTGGTGCTCCAGAAGAAGCGGTGGAGCAGCGGTAGGATGTCGCGCGTCCACACCAGAGAGATAAAGACGACCGCACAACGACAGGAGGATATGCTGCTGGGCCCCCAGCCCAACAAGCCTTCGCGCACCCACACCAGAGTAATGGGAACGGTCGTATATGGACTGGTGGAGGAACAGACTGGGTGAGCGAGGCGGAAATTGTACAAAAGTCGTGTTCAGGCGTTATTTTTTCAGGAACTGCAGACACCTACTTTAAATTAAGCGTTGCTCAAGTGCTTCAATTACCCGATAGAAGAAGCGTAGACGTTTCCACCTGTCTAATCAGAACAAACTTCATCGAGTTTAGCCAGAGATATGACTCCACGGGTTTTAGTTTGCATTTATTTTTTTTCGTTTGGAGGAAGTACATTTTAAACAATCAGTCTATAAGTCGAGTTAAGGCAGCAACTACCGCCATCACGTAGAATGATCTCGATTCCAAAATGATACAACCCCATCTGCCACGCCACTGCCGCTAGCGTGAAGAAGGGCTTGTCTGCTTTGACACAGGATGCTCGTATGCCCGCTCCTCCTGCAGCCACCACTATTGCTGTGTGTGTGTGGCGGGGGGGGGGGGGGATCTGGCCAAACTTGCAGCCATCACCGACGCTCCACTGCCCTATGAGACCGAGGCCCGGCTTACACTACTAAGCTTATAAGTAACAAGTCGAGCGTCGCCGCTTCGCGGCGGGGGCGCATGCATGTTACTTACCGTGTTGCGCCTCCGTTCCGCTCACCACGGGCTCGCTGCACTACTCACATGGTAGGTTGGTAAGTTGTGGCTTGGGCGGGCCCTTCGGTCCCGCAAGGTTGCGCCAGGTGCCGTCTTGGACCGCCTCACTTCGCTTGGCAGCATAAATGCTTGTAGCCAATCATGTCCGCCTTCGCTCTGCTCGGCAGCCAATTTTGGCCAATGATATTTTGGTCAGATCGTGTGACGGACGGACACCGTGCTAGCGTTAATAGTTAGTAATAACAAACAGTATTTGTATACAGCCGCCATCGCCGAAGAGCGTCGTGAAGTCGAGCGTCTCGCACTGTTCGCTATGGCACAGCGGTTTCTAAAGGTTGTTGACAGTCTTGGTCCGGTGGTCAGATAGCGCTACAATACTTATCCCGGCAGTGTTACGGTGACGTAGTACGGACCGCCCAATAGGGATTAATTCGACGACATCATGGTGTGGTGCACGCTAATAGCAGGTATCGAACTCCTACAATTTTCAAATGTAAATAGCAGTAAAAAAATTGTTTCGCAACAAATATCAAAAATTACAAAATGTAACAGTATCTTTTATAAGCTTTAGGAGGATATCTGGAGTGGAGCATGTAAGCAGGAAAAAGGCTTAAAGTGACAAATAACAGCTACGTCATGTTAAGTATAAACGAAAGAGCTTCTAGTATGCTTTTACTGTCTCCTTGAGCACCTGCATTTTTCATGGGGCATGAACAGGCGCTTGTGCTTAAAAAGCACATGGCGCTGAATTAAGAGCTTACTCTATTATAGCATCTCGTTTTCGGATCTGCTGCAAGACCTGCGCTCATAACGCATCGACTCGATACCATTGAGCATAGCACCAAGATGTGTGCACCAACGGAGTTATCATATCCGTGGCCTTCGAGTGACAACCGAATAAAATAATCACTGCTGTGCGTGTAGTGTGCAGTCTTCGTACTATTTTATAATATATCTTATTTTGAGTAAGCAAAAAATTGCTCACGAGCTCGACGTCGCTACCGGTATTAGCTAGCGTGCAGGTGGTAAGATCTGGCCCCAACCACAGTGAAAACGATCGGTGTGAACTGTCACATCCAGCACATTGACACGCATCGCGCATGACCTTTCGCAACGCAAACCGTCCAGAACTATCTAGAACACTGCCACACAAGACAGCCGCGAGCCTTCCGCAGTATTCTAAGAGTCTGGATTGGCCCGCAATACTACAACAATTAAAGGGTAGTTGTATAAATTAGTAGATTCGCAGATGAGAAGATCGTGGAAGCATATGCGCGTGGTAACAAACAGCCGCACCACTTCACTCGGCAATGAGTATGACCCAAAATTGGGCGGAGGCCGCCGCCGCAGGTGAGCTCGATGAAAATTTGCGGTTGTGAGTGAATGCTTCTGAAAGATCGTTTTGCTGGATTGAATATGAACACCTCTCGCAATATTTATACCGGGATAACAAATACTGTTACAGAAAAAATGCCTCGACGTAAACCACTACCGGTAAAGATAAAAATATGCACTACTAGCCCAACTCTCTAGTATTATAGCAAGCCTAGTGCGTATCAACCTTTGATGGAATGTGCGTCAATACGAGTACATACTGTTATTGCCTTGGTGGGTTGCAACAATCTAGCTGGAATACTTAGTTGCCTGAAGGGGATTACCCACCCAATTGAATATTACAGTAACTTACGAAGACACAATTCCGTAGAGTTTATCGTGTATTACGCATTATGACGCCATTCAAACATCGACTCTAAACACTTTTCATCGGAGGGCAAAGTATGCGTGTTGGCAAGATCATCACCGGCCAGCTATCAGTCGATGAATAAATACAGATAACGAAAATGCTCGAGCTTGTGATACTTCCTGATGCACCTAAAAAAAAAGCTATAGCGACAAGCGTAATACCCGAGGCCGTCTTCAACAACGCCCTCATGCGTACGGAAGCAACTAGGTGGGTACGGCTCCTTACTCGTCGTTCGGGGTGGACGCTGGAATTAGCGCCGTGCCTCAAAAAAAAAAGTCTGGGATGACGATCGACCCCATACGATCGTTGCATTATCGGCGGGTGCGTACCCGTATCATATACGGTTACGCATCTTCCGATAAAGCAACGATCGTACCGGGTCTCGAAAGTAGAAGGATATGTGATGTAAGCCAAAATCCATAAGTACATCAAGCTGAAGTTTATACGTCCGTCCATAAGTTCGTGGGCGTGCCCGGCTTTCATGATCCGTAAGCCGGACGGAGGTATTCGATTTGCATTGAATATCGACGGTTGAACGCGGCGATCATCAAGGACTGCTGTCCAATGACTCTTATCGACGACATCCTGGATGCCCTAGGGAGCTCTGTATTGCTCTCTACAATGGATATAGCCTCCGGGTATAGGAACATACCCATGGCGGCTGATAGTGTGAAGAAAGCGGTTCTCACGTGCACGTACGGTCTTTATTAATGGCTAGTCATGTCCTTTGGACTGTACGATGCATTGCCGGTATTTGAGCGTGCAATGGAAATGTGCTCGTGGATCCGAAGTCCCGGACCTGTTTGGTCTATCTTGACGGCTATGAGGTCTTCGGTGAAGACTTTCCTACTCATCTTTTTCGATTGCGAGAAGTACAGCAACGTTTTCTAGAGCAGGCGTTTAACTAAAGAAGAAGAAGTGTAGCTGGGGCCGCGATCAGGTGGTTTTTCTGGGCATATCGTGGCACCGTCGGGAATCTTACCAAAACACGAAAAAGTGAAAGCTGTCTTGAGCCTACGACGTCCGCATGACATCCACATGGTCCGAGCGTTCCTGTGGCTCTCTAGCTACGTTCGTCGGTATATCCTGGGGTACGCTGCCATATCGACACCCATTGAGAGACTCAAGCTGAAGGGAGTGTCGTTCAATTGAAACGAAATCTTTGAGGCTGCGTTCCTACAACTCCAAAGGTGGCAGGTCGAGCCTCCTATTCTTGCGTACCCTAACTTTTCAAAGCGGTTCCAGTTACGCGTGACCTCGTCGCGGACCGCGGTCGGAGCGTGCCTGATGCAGAACATCGACGATCGCGACCGAGTAGTGATCTATGCCAGCAAGTTGCTCGTCGGATCAGAAAAGAACTGGATCGCCCACCAGGATGGCACTTCTGGGATTGAGTGCTTGGGTGTCGTCTGAGCAACGAGAATATTCCGGTGCTACCCGGACAGACAGGAGTTGGACCTGTATACGGGTCACAAGGCGCTGACCTGGTCTTCAGCGAGAACAACCGTACTACCACAAGCTGGATCAATGGGCGGTGGAACTCTCCCAGCTACGCTTTAAGGTGTACCACAAGGTAATGTGACACATGGCCGGTCTCTCCAAGCTCTACACGGCGACTGTGAGCGCCTTGACGATGGAGGACTTGTTGAACGATGCTGACGTGGCGGTCGGAAGAAAGAGCCTTGTGGAACTCGGGGAGTGCGCATTAAATTGCTGCCCGGGGTGACGGCAAGCAGGGTCGGGAAGGCGGGCGTGATGGACGCTTCCGTTGGCGCCTCTATACGAGGTACGAAAGGAATATTGATGCGGCGTGTTCACCTTCGATCTCGTGCGGCCCACGCGAGGGCGTTGAGCGTGCCGGTGACTCCTTTATCATTTAATGAAACGGTGCTATTCTATGCCATGGGGATGCGTTAGCTGTTCATCCTGGATTGACTAAGACGGTCGACCGGGTACGCAAGCATGCGTACTGGCAGGTCTGGAAGCGCGATGCTACTGAGTACATGCGAGAGTGTCCTGTGTGTGGAAAAGGAAAGGGGTATCGACCTTATTGATGGAACGCTTGCCAGAGCAAGAACCGTCGGGACCCTTCTCACTACTAGTGGTGGATGCCGCGGGTCCGCTTGTCACCACGCCTAGCGGGATTAAGAACATCCTCGTTTTTGCCAACTACTCGGGTTGAAGCCTTCCTGGTGGCTACACTGGATACTTTCACGTTTGTGAACGTTTTGGTCAATGAGATGATCTCTCAGCACGGTGTACAAGAGCGACTTTTGACCGGCGGTAGTCCGAGCTTTATCTCATCTTTGGAATAGGCTGTCTATGAGACTCTGGGTATTAAGAAACCTTTCAGTGCAGCGTACCGCCCACAGACTCTGGGGCTGGTGAGACTTCAATGGGACTCATTTGGGTATGCTGCGGATGTTTGTAAGCGAGTAACAGTCTGATTGGGACTTGTATCTACCGCGCGTGCTCATCGCTTACCGCACTTCGTACGACGAGGCTTTAGACGATTCTCCGTTCTTCAGTTTTTATCGGGGAAAGCCTGTACTACCGCTCGACCTGGCCCTCGTGGGCACGAGCAATGAATGGAAGAGCAATGAAGTGGCCTCTTATCGACGCCAGTTGTACTTGTCCCTTCGCCATACTAGGGGAATGGTCGAGCGCCAGCTACTGAATGCGCAGGACCACTACGAGCGCCGGTTAAAGGGTCAAGAATAGGTGACATTTGATGTCGGCGACGCGGTTGGGTGTATCAGTACTTCCGCGCTCGCAGAGGAGAAAGGAGGACTAAGAAGCTCGCTTTCCCGTGGCGTGGATCATATCGTATCCTCGGTATGGTGGCCGAGAACGCTAATAGCGTAGTCATCCCTACGAAAACCAATAAGGTAATAACGGCGACTATGAACCGTCTGAAGAAATTCCGTGGATCCGGAAGTAGCCCGTTCCCGACGAAAGCTCCTGAAGGAGCGGACGATACTCTAGAGGACAGAGATGAACGACCCACCTCTCCGGAAGATCTCCCGTCGACGAGCTTGTCGAGAGGAGGAATATCGCAGACAAGGAAACGGCGCTCTCGGGAGCGTCGAACGCAGTGGTGGAGGTTCTAGCCAAAAGGTGAAGAACCGCGAGGAGCAGTACTTAGTGCTAGAGGCGTCTTATGCGACGTGTTGGCAACATGCTTCGAAGCTGCTACCTGCATATGCCACCCTGATTCGAGCGTTTGAAGATGCTGAGAGGTGCGAACGAGGGTGGCCAACGTTACGAGGGAGGGCACGGTTGGCGGAGGCCAACGCCGCGGTGGATGAGGACGAACTGCTCTTTTAACGAAGACAGGATGGTTGATCGAAGTGCTGGATCGATTAACCAAGGGTGGACGATTGAGAAACGCGATGTAGTCATCGCGTATACTTTGTGATTTTCTTACTCAATGGTGGAGCGTACCTACGGACGGTTAGACTATCTGACGACTTTGATTGGAATGAAACGCTTCGGCGAATTTGGATTACTTTGTATTACGACTGCGGCGTTACGATTTGGGACCTACTTGATTCACAAAACCGCGGGTGGTGGCTTCTTTGGAATCTTCTTAGGAGCGAGGTACAAGTACTACTCGAAGGGGAACTAAGTCGGATGCGTGATCCTACGTATGCGTTCGCCCTGTGCAATGCGGTGTTTTGCTGTACCTGCTCGTGTTCTCGACGCAAAGGCAGAAACGTTCGGGTGCTATGGTGGAATGGCTAAGACCTGGTGGATTGCTCTCCACGCGACCCTGTGTGTGTACCTGCCTGAATGCCTTACTCGAACGGCCGCTTCCATGACGAAGTACTGGGCTGATCTCTTAAAGGCTGCTGCGGCTACGTGGGATCGCTTCTGCGAGGTCGTTCGTGTGGTTATTTCGGGAGTGTACCTAGCAGTGGCTTTGGGAATACATGTTCCTATGACGGCGTACGACCTACTGGAGGTTGTACTACAAGGAGGCCTAAGTGTTGCCGTGACGATGCTAGTGCTGAGCCTACTCAATGCGTACCTGGAGTGGACTGAGTACGGTCTGATAATTAGCGCGGGCGTGTCGGGGAGTATGTCCCTTTGCACTGCAGGTCGTCGAGGAGCTGCGATAGTGCTTGCTGCGAAGGCTTGTCCTCGCTTAAACGAGGGGCACGAGGCGCCCAGAGGCCGCGAAGAAGCCCGGCCAGATAGCTGCGCCGGGCATCGCCGTACTGCTCCATTATATACCGCGATAAGATACACGATGTTTCTGCTTGGCGTTTAACTATGCTACGGCGAATTTAGTGAAGTGGCGCTACAAAGATACTTTTGGAGTGGTGTACTTCAGCTATTAATTAAGAGGTGTGTCTCTTCAGTATTAATTATGAGAGGCCACTTGACGTATTTAGCCTCAGCAACTGATACAAACGCGGACTCGGCGCCATACCGGGTAGCTCGGGAGAGGATTTGGTACGCGCTCTGGAGAGCTGTACGCTGGAGTTGGGCGAGTTGTGTGGTGGGCTAGAGGCGCAGCAACGTGAGGATGAATGTGGAGACCCAGATGTGGAGTCGATGTTGGACTGGACACACTTGCTTCGCTGGAAGAAATGGCAGAGCAATGCGTTATTTTACTGGCTTGTATCGGAGCACAACAGAATGGGTGCGTTATGGCCGGGTATTTTCTTTTCTAGGTTCACGCTAAGTTGTATTTGCGCATTTCAGAACGGATGAAGATGATGAAGAATGGTAGGTCAATGCCGTAGACGCAAACAGCGACAAGAATGAGGAAGCGCCCCAAGTAATCGTGGGGTTTTACCCTGCTGATATGCAGCAATTCGCTTGACAATGTGAACATGTGTAGGATGAAAAGCCGGATGAGTCTTCGCACCTTGAAGCGGGCCTTGCGCACGAGATTGATAGTTTTGCAGATCAATTTTCTAATGAGCCTGGGGGAGCCTAATATTGAAACAAATGCCGACAATATCGAGATTTCCCAAAGCCGTTAGCTGGTAATACAGAATATTTGTCCGATACGAAAATTAAGTGGAGATCCGATGATCAAGAAGTGAACATTGACGCCGACGATGTGCTGCAATATGGTGCCACCCACTACTGAAATGGACTTAACGTACGGCGACAACCAAGGCTTCAGCGATGAGGAAGCTTTGTCGAAAGAAGGAGCGAAGTAAAGAACGAGGAACAGCGTTGATCTGAACATGAGTTTCTTAGAGTGATGAAAAGACGGTCTCCGACACTACTCTCTGAACCGCTAGAAATAAAACTATGAAATATACGCGTTTGTACTTCTTGGTCTGATCGGGTACAACCGCCTTGTCGCATGAGTATCGCTTTCTAAATCTGACACTTGACAGTCATATCGTGACATGACCTTCCTTGGAAGATACTTACGGCTGATCCGTCAAGATGACGAAAAACGATTCTGACGTTGACTGATCTGCTGCTTGTTTTTTCATTCTACGTAATGCGACGAAGTCTGTCTTGCCCGAAGCCGCTTTGGTGCTCCAGGATTCAATCCGTCGAGACGGCACAAGTATTGCTTGATGAGACCAGGTACTGACTGGAGATTAGCTACAGGTTCCAGGTGATGTCGTCTACTCTACCAACCCACTTGTGTTTGTATTCGTCTAATCCATTCTTGTCCAGCCGGTGATCCAGAATGTCTTCAACTAAGTGTCCTTCTGAACCGTCTTTAAGTCTCACCGTTGGTACGAGTTTTTACCGCACTATGGAGTTATCCTTCCTGAAGATCTTAGATTCTTGTTTAAAATACAGGATAAAGTGAGCATTGAGATGGTAGATTCAGCCGATATGAAGTCCCTCCGTGTTTCTCAATGACTTCGTAGGGTCCAATCCATGGTGGAGCTAGTCTCCGCTTTAAGGCACCATCATTCTCGACAATGAGATTTTTTGTAGACACAAGAACCATGTCACCAAGTTGAAAACTTGACCCCGACGACCCTTATCATACTGTAGCTTCCTTTTCTGAGCTCTCTCTAGGATTTGTGCTTGGAGACCGCAAAGTATGCTCTCCGTGTGCAACGGAAATGTGGTTGACGGCTCGTTGCGATCGGCATCTCGTTGTAGTTCGTTATGGACAGGCATTGGTAGATTATACCCGAAATCAGCCAAGAATGTCGTCACTTGGATGCCGGTTTGGTAGTGCCTGTTGTATGCAAATTCGGATACAGCTAGATAGTTGGCCCAGTTGTTTTTGAACCCACTCACGTAACTTCGTAAGTACGCTGCCAAGATCGCATTAATGCGCTCGACTTGATCATCCGTCCTTTCCTGGCACGCGGCTGCCATTCGTAACCTCATACAGGTCAACTTGGTGCAGGCCTGCCAGAATTTAGAAGTAAACTTCGAATCCCTGTCTAATGTGATATCTCGTGGAATCCCATGATACCGCCCGTATCCATTCAAAACCACGTACGCAAAGTCCTCTGCCGAAATTGATGATTTTGTCTCGATGAAATGGGCTCTTTTTGTTAGTCGATCCACGATCACCAAAAGTGCATCGTTTCGTTGTATTATTTTTTAAATTGAAAGGGACGACTGTCATGAAATCCACCCCAACTGACTCCCATCGAGCTGTACGCACCTCGAAAGGACGTAAACTTCCTGGCGCCTTACCCGTTCTTACTTTTCTTTGTTGACACGTTTGGCACGGTATGACGTACTGGGTAACCGGATGAACCATCTTGCACCAATAAAGCTTTCCTTTACTGCGAAAACAGTTTTTTCAATACCTGGATGTCCACTCAGCACACTATCATGAAATTCCCAAGGTATAGCATTTTGAACCTCCTCATTGTCGTCGGGAATCCAAATTCGGTTCACGCCGTTAAGCTCATAGTAGATGAGATCGTGTTTCTCCGAGTACGAATACCGATCAGCATGCACCACCGGCGGTTTCTGTTGTTGCTTCAAGCTTTGCAAGATTAGTTCCTGTGCTCCTTGAGCCCTGCGAATTAAGTCCACGAGCGATATAGAATTCTCTCGCCGAGCTGCACACATATATTTAGTTTTCTGCGCTAGAAAATCAATTTCAAAGTCGCTTATCGATCGTTGGAAGAAGTACTTACACAGAAAAGCGTCAATCAAATAGGCGCAGTTGCCGGTGGTATGACCAGCTTGCTGACTATAACTTGCGGTTCAGCTATATCCCTGGAACAACAAATACGATAGCGGATGCACTGAGCCGAAGAACCACGGTGCACCTACCATCAATAAGGTATACCCTCCAAATATTAAGACAGTGAATAATGCCAAGCATATCTTGCTCGTGAGTTGGATGGTTGAGCACTGCTGTTGAGAGGTTCCGCCCTGTAAATGCAATCGGATGCTCGATACCTTGTCTAGTGTTTTCCCCGATTTCGTGCTGCAACTCGACGTCCCCTGAAGAACACTTCGCCTGCAACAGTACACCACCGATTACAAATTGGGATGCATTAGTCCGAAGTTGAAATGGTCTGGTAAAATCCGGTAAAGCTAGTGTTGGTGTGTTATAAAGCGCCGACTTAAGAGATTCAAAAGAGTCTTAAGCACCCGGTGTCCACATCAAGATTTTCGCTTTAGACTTCACTAAGGTGAAGAGAGGAGCGCTGAATTCAGAGTAGTTTTGGCAGAACCGCTGGACGTACACCGTAGTCCCCAGGAAAGATTGCAAATCTGTCACTGTGCGAGTTACAGGCCAACCCCGGATGGCCGCTACTTTATCAGAATCGATGCGAACACCGTGAATACCAACAAAGTCTCCATGACAAGAGATTTCACGACTGCAAGATGTCGGTTTCACTAGCTGTAGATACAGTTTCCGGTCTAAGCAATGCTGAAGTACTTGTTCAACAGCGTAAAGGTGGTCGTCGATAGCTTCATCGCTCATAAACACGTAAATGCCATCGAAATAGGTTGCAACTGAGTTTGTCAAGACTTTAAAGATTCCAGAAACAATTCGGTTGAAAGTAGCAGGTGCATTGCTAAAGCCCATACGGACTACAGTGTACTCATAAAGTCCATCAGGCATTTGAACGGCCGTGAGAGGAATGTCTTGTTCGTGCATGTGACTCTGGTAGTAACCCGAGAGCATGTCAAAACAACTTTACCAGCGACAACCAGCCATTCGATATAAAATATCATCTTTCCGCGGCATTGGTGTCGACTGGCGTACGGTGTGCTCATTCGTAGATCTATAATCATGGATGATGCGCCACCGTACATTTTTAATGCAAAATGTTGGAGCCCCGTGGGGTGAAAGCCTCGGGCTAATGAGCCCCGCCCCGAGCATTTCTGTCTGCCAAGTTCTCAATGTTGCTGTTTGCTTGGGACAAAGGCGCCATTGAGGCCGGAAAATGGCACCATGGCCTTGGCGTCAGCTCCATTTCGTGTTCTCCAAGAGCACGCGGGCGTTTTGGCAAGTGTGTTCGGAATATTTTTTTTGCAAATCGTTTAATCAAGGGAAAAGCCGGGTTTGTCCTCAACGTCTCCTGATCTGTCGAAGTTTGGCTTTCAGTTTTTTCGCGCGTTTTTGAATCTTACAGTGTTCATCTTCTATGTTACTGTTTGATCTCGTCGAAGTATATCGACAGAAAGTCACCTCCTTTTTTCCACACAGGGTGAAGAGCGTTGATTGTGTTCTGTGGTAATATTACCATGACTTCAATAGCCTTTTTTCTTTCTTAGTTCTGGCTTGTTTCATTGAAATGTCCTGCGGCTTTCCGTGTATTCTGCAGATGTGAAAATGTTATTCTCCGTTTCTCCGCGGCTACGAAGGACGTGTAGCTTTGTTGCTGTTGAGTGCGGCGTTTACCTATCCGCAGGACAGGAGATCGTGTTTCAATGTCCTCTTGTCGTCTTTCAGTTTTTAGAGCGGGTTTTTATCGTGCTTGACGACAAGCCCGACATAGTGATCGGTGTCGTAGACTTTGTCGATTGCCCAATCGATTATTGGTTGCATCTTCCGTTTCCACGGGACTACCATCATGATGTCATTTCCAGTCGGGGTTAGACACACGTTGAAGTCGAAGTCAAAAGCCGACATTTCGTCAACAAATATACTTAACGAAATAGTGTGATTCGGAATACTCTCAGCCTTCCCGTTAACAAGCGTGACATCAAAGGTACCTCGATCCACTACGAACTCGGTCAATCCATTTTCGCGCATAAAACTCTCACTAACTGCGCAACAGTCAGCACCTCATCCAAGAAAGCCGACCCACGACATTTTTTACCGTTAGTGACACAGCCAACTGGCTTGATAAGATAGCGACCCCAGCTAGGCGATAGCTCGGTTTGCTCCACGAAGTACTTAACATTATCGGTCTTCCCATTATCGAACAAGTTATCGTTGGCTACGGCTGGTCCAAGGCCGCCATCCCTAGGACAAATTAGTTTATATCTGCTTTAATCTTGGAAAGGTCAGATTGAATAGCAGCGAGTACCTCCCACAGTTAGCTATCAGGTGGAGGTGGATGTAGCGTCGGAGCTGACGCCGTTGAATTGTATCCAGATCGTCCCCGATTGAGGGGCTATAGACGCTTCAACTCCTGGTGCATCACCCAACATTTTTCTGCGGTGTGACCGGTTTCTAGGCAGCGAGCAGCAGAGCACCGCTGGGTTGATCGGGTCCGTCGTTTCGATTTTGTGGGAGTTGTCGTTGCGTTCTTGGCTGTTTTATTAATGCTCTCGGCATCGTGATCGCCGTCTTGTGGGTTCAGACCTATAGCACCATCTAATAGATCGTCAAGCGAGCCGAATTCCCGGACTTGCAGCAGTTCCCGCAACTTAGTCGCCCTGAGTCCTTTTTTGAACAGGATCATTTTGTACTGTTCTGAAACGTCATCCGTATTACCCAGCTGTACGAACTCTACAATATACGCATCCAGTGACTTGGTGCCTTGTTTACAGTCAAAGAAACTGGCAACGAGGTCCTCCTCTTTCGCTTTAGTCACGAAACGATTGCGCATTCCCTTGATGATCGCAGTCCATGTTCTTGGTCCCTTGTAGTCCCGTAGTTACCAGTGTTTCGCCTTTCATGTGGTGTGGTTCATCACTAGTTGGCCGAGACGAGAGGCTGCCTGCGAGGTCTTGAAGTAAAGGCCGTACGCTGCATACCACGTGAAAATAATAATAGCGTAAACTTCGATGTCGTCGTCATCCTCCCCGCTATATACGGGAGTTTACTTTTGTTTAAGACATTTGTCCATGAGTTTCTTCAATCCCGGTGGTTTGAACTCTGATGTGGGCTGATCTGGCACCGGACCGGTGACATCCCACTCCGGTTAGAGATCATCCGGGGCGAACACCAAGGTTTCAGGCTCAACCTTATTTATAGTGTCCTTGAGTGTGTTGATGTTTTCAACAGTGCGACAGACTTCGTTTCTCATCTCAATGGCTTGTGCTGGTTACCATTCTGATGCGGGATTCTAGACCACTCAGCTTTGTGTTTATACTTTGCATCGCTGCTTGGCTCTGCGTGACGAGCCGCTGAAGCGGACTTGATTTTCTTTTATGATCTGGGCGCTAGCTGAGTGCTTTTCGTCACTTTTAAGTGCATATTCAGCAATGCCTCTTACGACGCCCACTTGATCTTCGCTTGTTTTTTGGAGCTGGGCTTGAAATCCTTGGAAATCAGCTAGTACCGCTCGCAGTGAACCAACTTCTTCTTGCGGTTAGCGGCTGCACCAGCTCGGCTGTACATGGTTTTTCATCCATGTTACTGTCACTCATTCTGCCGTAGCGCCTTGGCCAAAAGCTACTATCTTGCAATATGGTGCCACCCACTACTGAAACGGACTTAACGTACGGCGACAACCACATCTTCGGCGTTGAGGAAGCTTCGTCGGAAGATGGAGCGAAGTAAAGAACGAGGAACAGCGTTGATCTGAACATGAGTTTCTTAGAGTGATGAAAAGACGGTCTCCGACACTACTCTCTGAACCGCTAGAAATAAAACTATGAAATATACACGTTTGTTTTTCTTGGTCTGACCAGGTACAACCGCCTTGCCGCATGAGTATCGCTTTCTGAATCTGATACTTGACGGTCATATCGTGACACGATGCTCCAGTCTCAACTAATGATGCTGCAAATACTAATGCTGAAAATGTTGGCGAAGCCGATCAAATAAATTTCTTGAAAATAACTTAGACGAGGTGGATGAGCAGCATTTGCAGAGTTGTACGAACAACGGAGAAAATATCAACAACACTGTTCCAGTCGTATCCACCGCCAAAAACATTGAAATACCACAATTCTTAAAGCCAATGCAGCAAAATTAGACAACACAAATGGAGTTTTCAGCGAGCGAACATGAAGGCAATTGCGCTACATGTTAAACGAATAGCCTTCCAAAACCAGAGGAGGTTTGGAGCTAAAACTCGATTTTGGTATTCACTGAAGGCAGTAAAGGATACCGAGCAGCACCATGTTCCACTGGTGAAGACTCCTTGGTCCAAATTCCAGCGTATGAACTTCCAACAACATATAAAGCCTCAAATGTTTACAAGTCGGCGATTCAAGACGCGCCGCGTCTCATTGAGGCTACTCGCTTGAAAGGGTCAAAGCCAATTTCTAATCGCTGTTCGCAACTAAATAATCACAAATCAAACGAGCGATCAGACAAAAACGCATCGTGTATGGGCCAATATAAAACGCGTACTGTTCAATGCGAGGATTCAAGTGAATATGAGCCCAAGTATCTATTGCGGTCTATCTGTACGACCTTCGTCGGCTTGGAACGACCTACATTGCGTGCAGCTCGCTCGATGTTGCAAATATGGTGGAGCCCCGTTTCCGAATGAAACCTACGTCTCTGAACAACACGTAGCGGTAGGAGGAAGCGTAGAATTAGAATCGAGCGGAGGACTTCGAGGGGACTCCGGCCTGGCGAGAAAGAGCTTATAGACCTTGTTGGCGAGTGGTTGAGCAGTAGATGTAATATTTCAAAGTGTTTTGTTTGTTTGTCTTCTGTCGGCTCTCGAGGGTCCCTAGCTACCAAGAGACGCTGTAGTGGTTTCCGTCTCTTTGTTTAGTCATTTCAAGATTTTCTACGGGGTAGTTTCGCGACTACTATAGCTTCGTGGAACGGTTTAGTTCCGTGACACGACCATCTAGTTCGTCAATTCGTGACCAGTATGAGGTCTATGAACCTCATACGGATCACGTATTGATGAACTACATGGGCTGCATTAGCCGCGTGGTGATTCTTTGCTTATAGACGTTTGGATGTTCGCGTTGGCAGCCCATTTGCTCGTCGATAATATTCTTGAATAAGGCCGGGTACAGACATCACATTTGCGGCTCATTCCCATGTGATATCGTCAGTACGACCCACCCACTTGTACTTGTACTGCTCACCGCCGTCTCCGGTGATACGATGATCGAGAATAGTCTCGATTAAATGACCTTCTGAACGGTCTTTAAGCCAAACGGTGGGGATCGCACTATCACGTTGGGCTGCAGTGCTGTCCTTCCGAAGTTTCTTCAATACCATTGTGTGAAATACTGAGTGTATCCCCAGTTCCGGTGGTAGGCTGACCTCATATTATGCTCCATCGTGTAGATCTTGATTATTTCGTACGGGCCGGTCCATTTTGCTGCCAACTTTGTTCTCACTGCTCCAACTACAGCTGGGTGGAAGTTCTTAGTCGAGATGAATACCATCTCGCCTTCTTGTAATTGTTGATCCCGGCGACCTCGATCATATAGAAGCTTCATTTGATATGGACTTGCGCTTGGAGTTCCAGTAGAAGTTGTTCCTGGTTCTGTATAAACGTCACCGCCAAGGTGTTTGCAAGGTTCACTAGCTGTAGATCGGCTGGTACTCATGGGTTGTAGCATAGAATGACGACATACCTATAGTCGCCTGGAACTGTGAATTGTAGGCAAACTCCGCCAGCGCCACCAGCCATTTTGGAACCCACTCACGTCGTGTCTGAGAGAAGGTGCAAGGATTGCATTCGTCCTCTCCACTTGACCGTCTTTGACCGCTGGTGATGTGCTGTCGCGAGATTAAGTTTGGTCCCCAATAGCTCTGCACACTGGTCCCAGAACATTGATGTGAACTTTGAGTCTAGATCTGTCGTTATTTCCACCGGTAGACCATGTAAGCGCAGGTAGTGATCGATAAACAATTTTGCCAGTGAATCAGCCGAGATTCTTCCTGTTATCGCTATGAAATGTGCGCGTTTTGTCAATCGATCTACGATCACCATGATCGCGTCATTCTCGGCACCTGTCGATGGTAGACCCGTTATGAAATCGATTCCGATTAAAGACCACTTTGCCGTTGGAACTTCTAATGGATGTATCAGCGCTGGATTCTTTCCCGTACGGGATTTTTTTCGCTGACAGGATTTGCAAGTTGCACGTATTCTTTCACTCGCGTCTGCCATTTTTTTTTTCTCAGAAAAAACGTTCTGCCACTGCTTGCCGTGTTTTATCGATTCACGGGTGACCTGGTATGGGAATGTCGAGTAGCTCCCAGAGTATTGTGTTCTGGACCTCGGCTTCATCAGCTGGAATGGAGATTTCCAGTTGACCTTGCACTCGATACAGGACAATACAGTCGTTTTCGTCGGGTACGAAGTCTCCAGTGCCCTCGACCTCCTTCTGAACGACAAATTCTTTTGTAAGACCGGCCCTTCGTTGTGCCCGGCGGATCAGTGTTACTAGTGTTGTTGCTTTTAGTCGACGAGCGGCGAGAGATTGTTTCCGCTTTTGTTCCAGGAAAAATCAATCTCGAAGTCAGCTCTTCAACTTAGTGCATCGGCTACGGCATTAGGCTCTCCTGGAATATGTCGTAAACGAAGCTGAAACTCTGCAAGAAGGTCATACCACCTACAAATGCGTCGGTTAATTGATTTATGCGTGAGTACTTGTTCCAGCGAGTGGCCGTCCATTTATACTGTGCAGCCTCCGTCAAGCAGATAGATGCGCCAAATCTTCAGACAACGAATTATCGGATAGACGCGCCAAATCTTCAGACAATGAATTATCGCTAGCATTTCTTGTTCATGTGTCAGGTAATTTAGCTCAGATGAGTTCATCTACCTTCCACAATAGGCAATCGGTCGTGCTGTTCCATCGCAAGATTGTGTGTGCTGTAGTAGCACACACCCAACTGCAAACTGAGATGCATCCGTGCGCTGCAAGAAGGGCTTCGAGAAATTTGGTAGCGCTAGCACGGGCGTGTCGGTCATGCCAACTTCAACGATGAATCAGTGACCAAAGGTCACAATTCAGAACGAGGTGTGTGCAAGCGACTAAAGGCGCGTGACGATATTTACAGTCGCATATTGTCCATGGATAAACGGGAGTGTGGAGAGGGCGAATTGAGATGTCTTACAGTTGCTTCGAGTGCGTTGCCTAGAGTACGAAACAGACACTCACGACTGGACATTTTTCGTTCCTATGATCCAGGCAAGCCTGAACAACACACCCATCCCGTCATTTGGGAATCAAGCCCCAGTGGAACTTTTCTGTGGATTACCGCTCCCATCCCCATTGGCACTTTGTATGAACAGCAAGCCGAAGCAGATATTGAGAGTCCCACAGCGGAGCAGTGAAATCCAGACGTGGCTGGTACATGTAGACCTATGAAATAGCATTCGTGAAATGCACACACCCAATACACTGGAACGCAATCAACGGACAGATCCCAATCAGCGCTTGCAGAAGTACTCTAGGCGCCCCAATTTCGACATCGGTGACTACGTGCTTATGTCGAGGGTAGATCAAAAGCACTACGATAAGTTGTTGGTCACATGGGTGGGCCCTACCAAGTTGTGCGAGCAGACCCCCACTCGTTCGCTGTGCGCCATTTGCTGAGTGGAGACGGACGTCCACCTGTCGCGTTTAAAGGTTTACGCCAATACTTATTTTGAGATTACAGAGGAGATCCGTGATCATCTAGCTGCACGAGGGCTGGTCCTGGCGGTGTCGAAATGGAAGCAGAAGCGCTGAAGCAAAGCTAAAAAAAACTACGAAGTTTTAGTCAGCTGAAAAGGGCTCGAATCGATTGAAGATTCGTGGGAGTCAGCTCTGCAGTTAAGCAAAGACATCTCAGTCTTGTTAGCAAAATTTGCGACCGCAACAAACAACACACAGCTTAAGAGGCATGTTGACATGCATGTCAAACCCAAGTCGAGGCCAACAGAACGTCACCACGCAAACGAACGCAGCGCAGGAAGCGCAAAGGAACTTGAGTGGTTAAGGCTTGGGAGGGCAGTGTAGTGGGTATCTGGTGACAATCCACTTCCCACTCATTGGGCAGCGCACATTGGCGTGCCAAGCTGACAACACGAGATAGCAGTTATGAAACGACTAGAGATCTAAAAGGTAGTGCTAGGAAGGGCACCACTTTAAGTCTTACGATCTAGAACTCACAATAGACTGTGGGTTCACAGGAAGCGCCAGCTTCCCATGCAGTACTTTTTTTTCAAGACCTACTGCAATGGATTCTAGTATTCAATCAGAATTTGCTTGCTCACTTTGGTGACTTACTGTACTGTTGTACTGTACTGATGTACTGTACTGATATACTGTAGCGAACCCTCGAATGTCGTGTGAATGTCAGCCCAGGTTACGCTTACGCAGTACCGTGGAATTAATCCGTTGGGCTGTCCATCCCTCATTCTTCGGTATTCCCTGTATAATTTCACGATATGTAGCTTTCCAAAGTTTCCCGGCGTCATAAACAACATTATCATATGCTATTATAGACAAAACCTCTGAGTATATCAAAATAGACTTAAATACTGGTAGTGCTTCGGTACGAAGAAAACGTACAGCCCAATGGGGACTAATTCGTGTCCGTGTATTGTCTTTTACATACAATCTCATCCAATGCAAATATCAGTAAATCCATTTAGATTCTTTCAAACTCGTTTGATTTTTAGCGAGCTATCAAACTGCGGAGGTAAAATCATTCAGGATCGTGTCGGCTTAGCAAGGAAATGAAATACTGGGTTCTATCAATCTGATGCGTTTGTTTTATCCATTGAGTAAGTAAATACCCATTAGAAAATCTTTAGATTTCGTACTGCACGCTAAACTACGGCACTAGATTCGTCAATATCTACCAACTATTTATCTAAGCTACACTTAATCAATGCACTAATTTAGTGTACGGGCATATTCTACGGCATTTGCCGCTGATCAACTCTTCGCCTTACATTCCACCGAATGTTATCATGCTCAATCCTATCGCTTGTCAAAAGTTGTTCGCCTAGTCGCAGTCGTTTGTAACGGAAAGGAGTGTGTGAGTCCGTCCAGTTCGGTGCCACGGCAGCAGAGGGGCCGCTTATTGGGTAAAGTGGCTACCGCGGCTACAAAAATAAGCCGAACTGAGAACCTGTTTTGGCTCGCCGGCTTAGAACACGTCTGATAGAAAGTCTTTGACTACAGTTGCCATCTATTAAACGATGACTAGGTCGAACTGTTCGGGGGTTATTATTAGATAGATCAAAAGGAAAAGATTGCGGAATTAAGGTTGAAATAAAGTTGTTTTTATCTGTTCTGTCTAATCAAAAAAAATGGTGAACTTATGTCGATCACGGTCGTCTCGACGGAGCTGCAGGTGAACTTATGTCGATCACGGTCGTCTCGACGGAGCTGCAAGGCTTCGGAGAGCCATTGTTATGGTGCAGTACAGGGTATCCGTATGATTCGTAGCAAACGAAATATTATTGCGTGACAAGACATACCGGCATTAATAGCTGCGTGCGCTACTTTCTACTACTCGAAAAAGGCGGGAGATGTTAGGCGCTGAACCACCGTGCTTCTTTATACCCCGAGGTCCAAACGTTTGGGTTTTAAAGGACTACCAGGTAGAGGATGAAAGTGACGACCGCACCAACCACCAAGACTCACAAACCATTTTGTTTTTTTCAGTCTCATGACCGTGTCTACACGGAAAAAGACGACTTGTAATACTTGCACTTGTCTTTGAAACTAATAAATTCCATTTCAGTCTTTTCTAATAAAAAATCAAAATCGAATCAGCGTCTTGGCACATTAAACAGTAAGAATTTGTTTAAAACAGGTACAGGATGTTGTAATCGGTGCTTTTCTGCCAATCGCAGCGACAGAATAGTTGAGTTTGAAAAAATTCCTTAAGTAGCTTTTTGCTTTTTTGCCCTGCGATACAAACCACTACGGATATCCAAGAGAGCTGACCGCGACGCCTTCGGCGGTTGTTTCTGTGAGCTGAGAAACGGCACCACTCTTTTCACACAAGGCGAACGTCTTCACCGCGGCTTCAACGATCTGTTGAGGACCCGGTACGTTTTGCTTCGTCCTCGATCATACATCACTCAGCTGATTCTGTTAGGTATGTCGCGTTCATTAGGTACTTGCGGAGGAGGCGTCTTTTTGTCGGCGTTACCGCATTGCCACATTACCCACAGCGCAGCCACACAACAGTCGGGAAGCTCGAAGTCCGGGGGGGGGGGGGGGGGGGGGGGGTAGACTGCCACCCCAGCAATAATTTGGCATCGTAAACGTACTGCCGCGTGATGTTGCTAGCTCTTCGCTTGTTGCGAACCAGCGTTCACCTCCTCCACTAACGCGGTGATACCTGCCGACTCAATGCGCCGCTTCAGTGCACTGTCTAAACCATCGAACGTGACAACACCTGCGCTAATTGCTCGATCCTCAAGTACGCTCACGATATCGCTTCCAATGGTAGCTTGAGTCGCATCTACATGATCCGTAATCTCGCTTATGGTAGATTCGACGCCTGTTGCCTGCAGGCGAGTGCTGTTGTCGTCAAAACCATTTACGTTTTTTTGACAGATCTGTAAGTAGGGTTGGATGCTGAAATAAAGGTGACCCCAACAATGGATGCTTGGTAGCGAGATGTGCTCGTAAGTATTCTGCGTGATATACGAGCGATGCCATGCAGAATTCACCGACAAATATCAGCTGAGACGGAAGCCCTGAAAACACGCACGCAAACGCGTTTTCGACGAGAACATCGCGCTCTTCAATGTGCGGAGGCAGCACCGCAAATTTATTGCTCCCTGAAGGGAGACCAGACACTGCTCTTCCGACGTGCATATTGCCAGCAGACTCGTAGCGTAGACATATATATGGGACTCCGCCTAGAGGCCAGCCCGCTCGGAGATGCACTGCTGTTGATGATAGACATACTGCAGACCCAGAAGCACAGCACGTTGCTGCCCCCTTTCGCATCGAATGTGTACCAAAGTTCATCGCGATTAATGCCGCGTCATCGTAGCTCATCAGCGGCATCATCTTGCTCAAGTAGTCGCTGAAACATTTACAGAGCTGCCCATATTGGTTGCTCCCGGGGAACAATTGATCACCGTCGTCCAAAGTCGATGTAGCCCAAAATATAACAACCTCTAGAACTGGACAGCTTGAGGGGGCCTTAACCAATCTGCAAGTGATTGACTACAGCGTCTTTTTCTCTAGTTGGAACTTGAGCATGTCATCACAATCCTTTTTAACCCTGACAAACCGCTATCTTTTTCTTATCTTCTTGGATTACTTGTCTCTCTTGATAACGCACTCGTTGCTGACTGACATCACACAATTTCTATCTCTACGTTTTGTACTACAGTAGTCATCGTGAGCTTTGAGCCATTCACTCGTCATAATTGCATATAGTCTTTGTCGGGTTTTTTAAGGACGACGTTGCTGCCACAATGAAAACCCATATGATTTGCAAAAATAGTACAACTTTGTGGCTCAATTGTGGCTGAATAACTGACTATTGTGAATGCTATTTATATTTCCATAAAAAGTGGGGGTTGGGTCACAATGAGCCACAATGAGCAACAATAGCCTACAGCAAACCGCATTATATAGAGTATGTCTTTGTAGATTGCGAAACTTTCGGGGTGATACTTCCGAAAAATCTGAGTACTGATGTATGGTATGTCAAACAGATTCTATTCAAAGTGTCGAAAATAAAACGACAGTAGATACGTGTGATCTACTTTGCCATTTCAAGTGATCAAATTAGGCGATAGCCCCGAACAGTATCTCAGCAATGCACGTACGGTGCAACATGTTCAAAATGGCAGACAATAAAAGTAAATGCATCAAAACAAGTAGCCAAGCTTGTCGGTATGTTACTTAGAAATTTCTAGTTGTACGGCTTTGATTCCCTGTACAAACAGTTTCAATCGAAGTGACTCTAAGTGTGAAGTCGTGACGTCGGGGATTGACATTTTTATGTGGAGCATAGCGTAAACTAGGATCAGCATACCACAGTTGTGGTCATCCTGTTGGCGGAGACATGCTACTTTGGGTATCTAAAATTTCCGTTGAGAACTTTTGCCACGTAGGTCCTGCATATCTTTTCCAGTCGGGTATAGTATAATTCAGATTAATGTGGGTCGAACATTATTATTGATCCTTCCTCTGAGTCCGCAAGTAGCAAGCACCAATGCTGATTCTCGAAATCAATAGGAATTCGATAACTGGGCTCGCCAGATCTGCATAGATATGTCTTGGATCACGAGGCCTAATCCCATCCTGGACATTCTTTAGTGAGAAAAATAAATGCAAAGAGCATTCCATTCCACTCTATGTGTCCATGCCAAATATCGAAAGCATTTGCTGGGCACATGAGATTCCAGAGACAATCATGTAGGTTCGAGCAAAAGTCTGTCCTGTGATGGGTTCTGCAAAAGTTGAGCACATAAGAAAGAATACAGATCACGGGTTACGTGTCCTTGCCTGTCTTCGCCCTGATTTCTCCACGTGCCGCGGCGAATGTCCTCTATCGCTTTAGGCCCTTGAAGTACGTTTGCAGATCCTTTCCCATTGTTGGCGGAATTACAGGCCCATTATCATGATACAAGACAAAAAGACTCGCTCTATGAAAATTGTTGAGGCTGGCACCACCGGCTCTTTTCCAATACCAATAACCAAACTCCAAATACATCCATCTGTATAGCGTCAAATCGAGGGGGAGCGATGAGTGGCTTGTACAGGACTGCCCACGCGATTAATCCGCCGAAGTAGCTCTGATAAACAGCTTGAGTGGGCGCGCTCATCGAATTGCGCTGTTTCTCTGCAAACCTTCTCTGCAAAATATCCCCAGTCGACACCTGCACTGTTGTTATTTTAAGAGAGGGAAATCGTCTAGTGTTTTGTACGTGTGTTATGTTGGACAAATGTCCTGTAATATGGTGGTAAGTAGCCAATATCAACCCAACAGAGTGAGTACCAGTGTATTGGCTGATTGCGCCTCTTTCCATTTACAATTTTCAGGCCACTCTGCCCTGCAATAAACCAAACCGATTGGTACAATGTCCGACAAATTATGGAGAATGTTGTATTTTTGTGACACAAGCGGAGCGCTTTGGAGAACTTGTTCGCTAAAACAAAGTAGGGCGTACTGTATTAAACGGATACTGGTAAATACTGCTGTTTTATTTTCGCATTCAGTATTCTTGATCACCACCTGATTATACTGATCTTGTCCAATAAGATTGAATCTATACTACTCTTGTCGAACCCCCTAATATTTTAAATCGGCGAACCAGCCTATTTATTATTAACGTAGTGAAAGAATAGGACAAAAGCATTTTTGAAAAGCACAGTTATATAAAACATACGGTAATATAACGATGGATAATTAGCACCACTCGTACCTATTACGCTCGCCCACCCCCTGTGTCACCGTCGCCGCCGCTCCACACTACCTCACCAGCCGCATACCGGATGGCGCACTGATGATGTCGACCTATCCCCCACTCACCCGCTCCCACCGCCACCTCGCCCTGCCGCCGTCACCTTCATGCATGCTCCAGGACCGCTCTTTTTAACCCCCTTTAAATATAATTGTCAATGTGGACTACTTAATTAGGCATCTGCCAACCACAAATTTGTAAACTGGTTGGTCTGTCCAGAATGAATAATACTGGTAGCTTGATTGCTCCGTTTTCAATCGTCTAAACCAGAAAAATGAAATAGTGGCAACGGAACTCTGGATGGCACGGAACTCTGAAACTACCGCTGGACCTGCAAAGTACCTTGAAAGTCAAGTGAAAAATATGTGATGTCCTTTTAATACATTTGTCCTTAACTTCATGTTGTTGGGGTCAAGTGTTTTAGAGTCTAAACCCGAGAATCAATAAAGTTTTATCTTCTCAGTTCCACTTAAAACTTCAAGACGTGAAGTAGCTATCTCTCAGGAGCACACTAATAAAGTTTGACATGAGAGCACGAAAAAAAACGAAATGATGGTAGAACGGCCGGTGAAGTCCTTGAAACTTGGTGGCATGGAAGGGGTCGAAAATGTCTTTAACACAAAATGGCTCAAAAAAGGCCTACCGGAAATTGCTTCCTTGTTGGCTTAATCTTTTCTCCCCAGGTTGAAAGCCTACCAGTAGCATGGGTACAAGCATACTAGTAGGCTTGCATAGATTAGATTTGACACTGGATTTTGTATAGAGCGCCATATGAATGTGTCACCGTGATTGCGGCTCGAAATCAAGTTTTGGCTAAGCTGCTGAGTCAGTTTCCCGAACGCTCGAGTTGCAGCGCAATGGGCAGAGCGGGGAACAACTTGGCACGCTGCTCGGAGCCAATGGGCTGTGATGAAGACTACAGTGCAATGAGCTACTGGGCTTGGGGCACGCGACGCAAGTCGTCACTGGGCGCTGACACGCGTCCTGAGCTGAATGTACGCTGGACCTGGACACGAGCACAAGGGACGGAAAGAAGGAAGTTAGTTCAGGTCCCCGGATTTTGTTTGCTTTACTTTTAATCATTATTAAATTTTCCCGCTTGGAAACATCCCGAGTTTCGCGACAAAGCTAGCTTTGCGCTCTTCGAAGCGTGAGTTTTTTTATCCTGGAGATCGTCGACTCTCCGGTACTTCGTCTCTTCGGTGCGGCCAAAATTTTCCCGTCGTCGTCTGCCTCAAGACAACTGGTCTACGTCGACTAAGTACGGATTTGAAAAGTTTGGTACTTCCTTAAGTGCGGTACTACTAAGTTCGCCTTAAGTTCGGTTGGAGTGACTATCAACTATGGCGGGCTACACGGTAGATTCCGATGGTAATGTGAAGATGTCGATCCTACAGCCAATCTTTGAGGTGATCAAGCCGCCGGAGCTCGTGATCTGGGAGCATGCAGCCCTAATCGAGTGGAATCGTTAGTGGGAACGCTATGTAGAGAAGATACGCCACCGGTACGTGACTACTGGCGAAATGTACGAGAATTTTGTTGCCACTGTGAAGGGCTCGGTGAGACGCAAGACGCTCTCGTACCAGGCTAAGTACGTGCTGAAGAAGTCAGTGGAATCTGTCACAGACGCAGACATCATGAGCGCCGTAAAAGCACGCTGCCAATCTCTCAAGAACGAGTTCGTGTCTGATGTCACGACCATGTTCCGCCAAAAGCTCAAGATGGATATGTCTATCGATGATTGCGATGCGCGGATCTTCCGCTACTATGAAGATGTCAATGGTATCGTGAAGGATAATGGTCTTCAAGGACTGATCGGAGCAGACAATGAGTCTGAAGCTGGTTATAAGAGCCGAATGAAACCTCGTTGCCGCCTATTGGTCGAAAACCTTCAACCTGCTGTCCTCAAGGCCCAGATTACCCGAGTTATCGATTTAGAGAGGCGTGACTGTAAGTCCGATGATGTTACCCTCTTTGACTTGATATTGGAACATGCGAAGGTACAGCAACGGTTCCATAAAATATCGCAGGACTATGCTGTCAAATCTGATGCCAAATCGGCGAAGCAAGAACGGATGGCCCAGAAGACCGGGGGCGCCAAGGCCGAGCCGACCCTGGTGACAGCAGCCTCTATTTCGTCATCAGCGTCAGTACGAACGCCGAAGTCGACTCGCTCGCCACCTCAAGAGGGGTGCTTATTCTGCCAGGGCGCTCACAGGCTGGCCGATTGCCCTACGGCAACCGGTGGCCAGCGTGAAGAAGCGCTCCGAAAGTATCGCGAGGCGAAGGGCCAACGGTCGAACACTCTGCGTTCTAAGTAGGTATGCTAAGTCTGCATGGACTGTGAGACTTAATGGGCTGAACGAGATACCTGCCAGACACAGGTGCTGACCAGAGTATTGTGCCTCAAGGCACAGTCGACTCACTCCGCGCAATGCAGCCGGAGCTGCAAGTGTTAGACCTGGCAACAGTAGTGGAGGCTATAATGGCAGATGGACGTGTTCAGATGTGTGAGCAAGAAGTGCTACTTGACTTGGAATTGACTACGATAGCCGGCCCAGTGTTGCTGCGCGCAGTGCCGTGTCTAATTTTGGTGGGTGATGGGGACGAGTTTTTGCTTGGGCGTGATGTTCTAATAGGACTCGGTATTGACGTTGAAAAGCAGCTTGCCCAGCTAGCTGGACCATCGCTGCTAGATGGCGAGGTGGATGAGTTTCCTGTTGGGGATGATATCCCTGAGCCCCATATCGCATCAGAGCTCTCTAGCCAGTTTAACAAGTTACTTGAGCGTGCAGCTTCCAACGGACTTTCAGCTGAGCATGTCGGTGCACTACGTGAGCTACTCGAGGCATATCCTGATGTTTGGCGGGACGACGTGGGTCCTGGTCCGGCCGCGAACGTCGAACCTCTTCAGGTTACTTTGCGATCAGACGCTGTTCCGTATCGAAGCCCACCATGCAAGTATGCACCACTTCAGGCTCAATTCATTCGTGAATATGTAACGACCCTGGAAGATAACGGGCTGGTGGTGCAAAATAATGCGTCCCGATGGGCTAGTGCCGCGGTTCCAGTACGCAAGCCTGGGACCCAAGATAAGTTCAGGCTGACCATCGATTACAGGCCAGCCAACAGAATGACCATTCCGATCGCCGGGACGATGCCGTCAGTGGCTACGACGACCGACGCCTTTAGTGGCAAGGACGTCTTCGGGCGTTTTGACTTTACTCAAGGCTTCTGGAAGTTGCCTTTACACTCAGCCAGTCAGGAAATGTTCTCGTTCATCACGCCGAACGGCGTGTTTACGCCGAGGCGGGTCCCCCAAGGAGCAATGGACTCAGCCTTGCACTTTCAAAGCCAAGTGCAAACCCAGATGGTTCCTCTAATCCCACACTCGGCGCTAGTGTGGGTCGACGATGTCATTCTGTTCGCGCCACCAGTGGAAGAGTTCCTCGAGACGCTCGGCGTGTTTTTCAGGATCGTCACAGACGCCAACTTTAACCCTTTTGTTCCCCATACATTTGTTATTGTAAAATTTACATACTTTAATTAAGATATTTCTGTAAAACGATGCATGATGCCTCGTTTTACGGCCTATTTCGGGCGAGTTAATTATTACTTAGAGAAGTCACAGGTATAAAATTTGACATACTTTTGTAAAAACGTGGCATAATGCATCGTTTTGCAAAGTTTTCCGGTAAGAGCACAATTGACACAAATTTAAATCTTGGATTTTGGATTGGGCATTTTTTGTAAAACGATGCATTATGCCACGTTTTACAAGGTTTGACAACAAAGGGTTAAGCTAAACCTGGCCAAGTCTTCGCTGTTCGAATTGGAGATTTTGTGGTGCGGGCGTCTCATCTCAAGTGAGGGCAATCGCCACGACCCCAATCGGGTCAGTGCGTTAGCCGGGCTACCTCTTCCAGCAACGGTGGCCGACCTACAGTACTTCGTGTGCGCCACTAATTGGCTGCACGACTCTCTTCCTGACTATGCCCGAGTTATAGCCCCGCTGCAAGATAAGCTGAATGTGGAGAGCAGTCCGATTGGTCGACGCAACCGCAATGCGTTGAATGTGGCTACTACCAGGAACACCGCCGAGCGAGCTGCGTACAATGCCGTAGTGGCCCTGGTCACAGACTCTGCGATGCTGTCGTTTCCTGATCCCGAAGCCGATCTACTCCTCTTCACGGACGCGTCTGCCGCTGGATACAGCATTATTGTGACCCAGGTCCGCCAGTGGGGCGACTCACTGCCCGTGGATGAACAGAAGCATGAACTAGTTGTTTGCAAGGGCGGCATGTTCAAACACTCAGAGCTGAACTGGTCGGTGGGGGGAAAGGAAGCGTTTCCGATTGTTAAAGCATGTCACGACCTCGAGTATCTACTTCTTCGCCCTCATGGATTCCGCTTATACTGCGATCATGCCAACTTGGCATACATTTTTGCACCTAGTGTGGAGTTGAAGAAGCACGAGCGAGACTGTTTGTAACGATGGGCGATGCGCTTGTGTGGCCTCCATTATACAATCGAGCACATACCAGGAGAGAAAAACGTCTGGGCAGACATAATCTCTCGCTGGTACGCGCGAGACACCGTTAGCATCGCTGCAGTCCGTACTCGCCGACACCACGTTGCACCTGTGGAGGATTTGAAACAGTTGGCGGGGCCCCGGGGTCCCATCCGGACCCTGGTGCCCCTATAACCAACCGATATTAGGTGAGTATATGAATCATCAATCGAACACAAGACCCATTCAACGTAATTCCTATTAGGAATTTCTATAAACACTTGAGGCACTGAAGAGTTGGATGATGCGTTGATTCGGCCGCAGTTTTTCGCTTTCCGGTTTCTTTCAACGACGGCTGACGATCGTCCTCATGCACCTCACATGTGCTCAAGAAGCCGTCGACCAAGTAATGAGCTGCTACGTATTAAACCTTCTTTTCATGCGACTGTTCCCTATCCATAAACACCAATAGCATGGATTTTTTCTCAGAGGCTGATCTATCTTCATCCAAAATAGATTGACCTCGTCATATCCGTCTATCATTAGTGATTAAACTGCGTATCGGAGCCTGCCAATAAGTAATAAATAATTCCCAATACCGACAGAAGATTTATGGGGGACCCCGGGGTCCCGCCAACATTTTCATTTGTCCCAGCTTCGCCCTCTTGCCGATGCTGGATTTGTGTTTACTACACGCGCTGATGTTCAAGCAGCTCAGGAAACCGCCTCACGGGAGCTCTCGCGGCTGTAAATTGCCTCTGAGACGGTGGATGGGGTGGCAATGATCGCCAACCGCCCATGTCCCCACCAATGCTCGAATTTTTGTAGTCGCTCATTGCGGATCGCAAGGATACCGAGGCCAGGACTCCATGATTTTGGTGGTCAAGGAACGTTTTAATCTGGTGAAGCTGGAGGAAAAAGTGGCTAAGTTTGTTTGACAGTGTCTCCTCTGCAAGCATTTTAAAAGATCACGCCATATTCCCCGCCCATACGGCCCGCTGTTGACGCCAACTAAACGGAACGAGGTCGTTCACTGGGATTTCTTATCACTTGGCAAGGGTTTCGGTGATTCGTCTTACCTGTTGGTGGTGAAGGACGGCCTTTCACACTTCTGTGAGCTATTTGCCTGTGCCACACCAACAGCCTATGTCGCGGCTGAAACGTTGACACTTTGGTATGCAAGGTATGGGATGCCGGAGATGTTGCTGTCCGACCAGGGCGGCCACTTTCGCAACGAGACTATGAAGCACCTGGCGGCGAGATTGAAAGTGGAACTGAACTTCACCTCAGTCTACTCACCGTGGTTGAATGGAACGGTGGAGAGACTAAACAAGGACGATCTCCAAGTTTTTCGGGCACTGCTGATGGAATACAGCCTGGACCAGCACAAATGGCCATATCTGATCCCTGCAGTGCAAGCCAACTTAAATCATACCAGAGTTCAATCGCTCGCTGGTCGTGCCCCAGTCGAAGTATTTACAGCTCTTCCAGCAGCCTCGGCACTGGATGCAATTGTGCTACCTGCGACTGGTGAAAGCGTCGAACGTGTGGTCGACCTTACTAACATTGATGAGCATGTGAACCGGCTTCGCTCGTCGTTGCACGCTGTACATCAAGGAGTAGTGGATGTGAAGGAGCGTCGTCGGCTACGAGACATGGCAGCTCACAAAGGCAGTCCAGCGAATTTCTATGTCGGTGACTTTGTGCTGTGGTCGAGAATCGACCAGCGCTTTCTGAACAACAAGCTGCTGGGGCACTGGGTTGGGCCGTTCAAAGTGGTCGCTGCTCTGCCTCACTCCTTCGAGATTGAACACCAAATAACTGGGCGTATCTAAGCAGTGCACGCTGGTCGTCTCAAGTTTTATGCAGATGCCGAACTGGACACGTCTACCGAGCTGTTGGAACTATGTAGTATCAAGCCAGGGTATGCTGCTCGGTGTGGAAAAGATTGTCGACCATCGCTTTAACCAAAGCCTGGGTCGCTGGGAGCTGTTTGTCTCGTGGTTGGGCCTACAACCTAACGAGAATTCATGGGAGCCTCTAGACGCCCTGTTTCATGATGTTCCTGTCAAGGTGCGCGACTATGTGAATTCTAGCAGTGATAACGAGCTTCTTGCTCAACTCGACTAGTGAAATGAATCTGCGGCTGCGTCCAAGCTTTGGCTAAGCTGCTGAGTCAGTTTCCCGAGCGCTCGAGTTGCAGCGCAATGGGCAGAGCGGGGAACAACTTGGCACGCTGCTCGGAGCCAATGGGCTGTGATGAAGACTACAGTGCAATGAGCTACTGGGCTTGGGGCACGCGACGCAAGTCGTCACTGGGCGCTGACATGCGTCCTGATCTGAATGTACGCTGGACCTGGACGCGAGCACAAGGGAATGGAAAGAAGGAAGTTAGTTAGTTCAGTTCTCCGGATTTTATTTGCTTTACTTTTAATCATTAATAAACTTTCCCGCTTGGAAACATCCCGGGCTTCGCGACACAATGTCAAAAAGTGGCCCAATAAGTCTTTGCAGAAGGCCTGCTGAGCACACGTCGAATTTGGCAAAATTCAAACTATCATAATGACGCAAATACTAACTCAAACAAGCTACATTCAGACCCCTATAACTCTTAATCGATTCATATTTTGATCTGATATACTTATTGTATCAAATACCGTTTTGAAGCCGTTAAAATGTCAGGTTATTTTTTGCTTACTCGGTCAACTTGCCCGTGACATTTTGTAGAGAAGACAGGAGTAACGAGCTCGAGAATTAGTTCCCGTACTCTTTCATATTTCCTCTTTCTCTATATGTAATTAGAATTGCCAGGGCAGGTCTGTAGGCTTCAAAATGTATTTTTGAAGTTGAGCCTACTGGTACGCTCGCCACCGTACATATCCTACCGATGGGGGAAAGGATTAAACGCCAAGAACGCTTGTAAGACGGAAAGCTAGAATGCAGAGAGAACGGAGGTACTAAAGGGATGAAAGAAACACAGAATAGCCACAAACACGGCTTGAAAAGCTATCTGTACGAGTTGTAATAAGTGCAAACAGAATGATTATTTAAATTTGATTGTATTATGGATCATAAAACAAACAAGGTGTCTGCGAAGGGACAGCGAACTCTGGAAACGTCTGAGGCGTATTTTCAAGCGCAGGTTTCAGCCGTTTGAAAGGTAATTGAGCACTACAAAAGTGGACGAATAGTTTCTTGATATCTTTCTCTTTCCATAATTGTCTTTAGACTATCGCGCTCTTGATTCTTTGACGATTTTTTATCTGTCTACGAAGTGGCACGGAACTCTGGAAATACGGATACAGGATGTCTCAAAGGCAATTTTAACCGAAAAATAGTGCAAGTTTTATAGTTCCCAGGGGTAGGACCTATCGAAAATTTTAACTTCATACTTTGGCGCAGCGGTCTTTAAGAATTTTTTTTAATAAAACTCGAATTTCAATCGTTTTGACTTGATTTCACTATTGCGTTTCGTTGGTTAAAAGAAAAACGACGATGTACGTGAGCCCACGAGATCACCACCTGAACGAACCTGCGACGTGTAGAACTCGGTAGTTTGTCAGGTTCGAACGTTTCAAGTACCAGTTTAAGAACTCGGTATATCGGTTTACCTGGTTCTATGGTCATTTTTGTAATAACGAGTGAGCCAGTTCATGAACAGTTACAGTCTTGGTTCGTTTTCTCGAAGCGTCATTGGCCAGAACTCAGTCTTCTGAATAAGCCGCATGGGCTGTTGTGCTCATGGGTGCGTCTTTAAATGACATTTCTAACGTACTAATGTTGTATCAGTGGCCAAGACAAGACACCACCAGTGGCCTCCGTCGCTGTATCGGTAGTACGGGCAGTGGACGCTTGTTCGCTCTGGTTCGAAGAAGAGACAAGCACGCAACGTCAACACACGGAAGTGCTCCGTGGTTGTGCTTCGTATTTGGATACGTATGATGAACGCGGTCTCATAAAGCCGCACCCTGCCTCAGGTCGAATCAGAGAATTTCTTTTAGCAAAGCATAGCTCGAGAAAACGAATCTGCCTCTCGTTTAAGTTCTGGTTCACTTTGATTCGTTCCAACTAAGTTAATCGCAAGTGAACCAATAAAACCTTAGAACCACGGTTCTGAAGGTTTTCAGGTTCGCTGGGTTTTTTCGTGAACGGCGGTTCAGGTTCGGTTCGTTCAGGCCGGGCACGAGATTGACAGTAAATCATGTATCTACCGGATGTGATTGGAATGTCGGTGGACGTTTCGGTAATGCGGGGCAGAAGAAAACAACATTGGGGATTCGGGCGTTGGCCCGGGGAGTTTTGCAGCTCGAAGGCCCAGATCGAATGTTATGAGTTACTCACCACCAAGATTTCCTATAATATTCGCAAAGTAAGTAAAGGAAAAGATACATCGGTATTCGAGCAGCGAGGGCAAGTTTTGCATGTAGCTTCAGAATAAACCCAGATTCTCGAATACTTATCGACATTGGTAATCTAAATCCATACAGGCCGACGAACGCGGTCGGTTCTCCACTGCTCGAGAGAGCGTGTCGCCACGAAAGTACACCGTGCTGGCCAATAGGCATATTTCTAGGGCGAGCTTTTATTAAAACTATAAGAACTTATAACTCGGTATATATGGCAATGGGCTGTCTTCGAAGCTCAGCCGAAATCAACGCGTCTTAGACCCACGGTGTTACTTGATTAGAATTTAAGCATGCATTTTTGGACTTAGCTTTACTACACGTCCTTTCGTATCTCGATCACTGCCATCATTGTTGAAACTCATCGTTTTAACCCCAAAGCTGTGTCTTCGTTCTATAGAAAGGTTAGCAGAGGAGATCAAACACAAGACCAATAATGAATCCGCTAATAAGATCAAATATTAATAAATTTAGGATGAAGAGCTTTCACTATGCCGTCGTTAAAAGCTTAACATTTGTTTAAATAACGACCAGTTTTGATGTTATTTCAATTATACGGCCTTTACTGCTTTATTTTTCAACCCTTGAGACCTGAAGTAGGGACTTTCCGCTAGAACAGGATGAAGAAAAATAACTTGAAACCAATTATTACACTAAGGGCCCGTTTGGATCCACCGAAACATTGTAATATCGGGGGTCCGATTGTAATTTTATCCGAAATGGCATTTTGAAAAGTATCGCGATTCCAAACGCACCCCACAACCGCAATCGAAAATTATCGAGACAAAAAGTGCAATATCGAGACAGTTCACGTGGACCACACACATATTGCGTTTTCACTCTAAAATAGCATTTCAAAATATTCTACTCAGAGTAGAATCTTTTTTCGCGATTGCAATAATCTGTTGGCAGCCCCGCGCAGGCTTTGGTGCCGCGTGCAGACCAAGTGCCGTTGAGCAGGACCGACCAGCAGCTCCCAGCGCGTTTCCTCGATCTGCGGAGCGCTCATAGATAACTGTCGCGGTTGCAGACACTACTTCGCCATCCAAAGTCCATCTAGTCAGCACTACTCCCGCAGTCGCATTAGAGTGCGCTGCTCCGCCTGCCCATGCTTATATGTACCCTGTACTTGTCAATACAGGTGGGTGGATAACGGGCTTGAAGAGAGTAAGTTTAGGCGACGACATTGTTGATAATATAAGCTAGACTACGTATCGTGTTGGACGCCAAGGCTTCACCACTGTGTTGAAAGCACTCAGCAAGATAGCCGGTAGATGCATTCTTTAGCCAAACAGGCCCATAAAGCAACAACATAAAGCATCTCCCCTACAGATCTATCCAAAACACAGCGTATCGCTCGCCCAATCTTGCTCCCTGGCCACACATTTGTGCCTGAAGATGCTAGGCGGGTGTCTTTCCTTTAGTCCAGCGACCAAGCCAGCCGGTCGGTTCAGTAATATCGCATTCTTCTCAATAGCAGTAGAAAGTGGCGCACTAGTAGATAAAGGAGGTGGCGTACTTGTATAGAGAGCGAAGGACCTAAGCGGACACGCGGTAGCCCGTCGATCTGATGATCTGTCGAATTGTTAATAAATGCATAATGGGTATACGCACTTGTCGCATGCGTTGAAAGGATTTGCTGAGGCAGACACCTACATCTACATCACCAATGGAGGCGCGGGCTGCGAGGGTTGCACGCCAAAAGTAAAAGTTTAGAAACCGATCTATCCACGGATACATGCATGTATTCCACGTCTACCAAACATCGTATATTTTGGCAACGAACTTGGGCTTAAAAAAATGATACATCCGACCTTGAAGAAGGAATGCATAATTTGTGCCCTTTGATGCATTTATTTAAGGGGAGGCATGCAAATTCATGCGCCCTCGACGGTAATAATTATTCAAAATACAACAGAATCATATTGGCTGGTAGCTGGGAGACATTGCTGGGAAGCAATAGCAGGATTTCTTCGTTTGGCAGTAGGAAGGGGAAACTGCGGCAAATTATTAACAAGAAAAGCATAGCATTGGGGAATCGCAGATGTGGTCATTTCTGCCAAAGAAAGAAAGGATGCTGAATTTCCCAAGGCCCCGCAGCAGGTACTGCGGCTGAAATGCTCGATGTGCATATGAAGACGGGGGCCATGCAACTACCGTTAAGTCATAGTAGTTCAAGCACGTACATGCTTCCGTTTCTATCTTCAAGCAGGGTAGTATTATTTGAAGGGTGTTAGATTTTCCTGCTGTACATGTAAGCGAAGTGGCACGCTATTGTAAATGGAACATAAAAAGCCGCATAAACAGGATGAAGGCTTAAAATGGCACTTAATCACCGGTACGAACATGCAGATAGCGTGGCCGATTCGAGAGATCCTGTTCATTTCATTAAAAATAATTGTAACATTTGTGATTTTTCATTTTTGATGCAAAACGAGAATTCTACAGATATTTTCATTTGAAGAATGTAGGAGTTCGGTACATACGATTTGGGTACGCCATACAATTATGGGGTCGAATTATTTCCTATTGGGCTGTCCGTACTATCCGATACGTGACCGTAGCACTACCAGGAATATTATTTCAAGAAGTACATCTCTTGACCAGGGGCGGAAAATAAAATAAAAATCTGTAGTGGAATTAGCAACACATTTTTTACGTGAATTAATCAGTGACATTGTCAACAGCAATTATTGCAATATAAACTGGCCCAGTAATTAAAATATTAGGGCCTGCTTGATCCGCCGCAATCGGCATAAAAATACAAAGGTCGAATTATCGTGTTTTTTTTATCCAAACAGGCCTACTGAAAATTACAATTGTTTTGGGGTGCATTTCGATTGCCCTTTGATGCATTTATTTAGGACGAGGCATGCAAAATTATTTACCCTTTCCTATAGCGGGATCTTAAGGTAGTTGAGAATCAAAGGATCTCCCGGCCAAGCAATAAACTCCGGTCGGTCTGGGATCTGCACTTGAGGGTAGATCGCTAGGTGGCTACATCCGATATGTATATTACCAGATATTAATAGCCAGCATTAGGGTACTTATTTCTAAACTTGCTAACACGACGCACGGCTAATGGAGTGCTCTCTTTCGCGGGGCGTGAAGCACTTGTTGTTTCCAATGCAAATTTGCTTCTGATTTATGGTTAAGTATGGTCCCATCCTAAGTCACTATCCTCACAACTGCCAAATGACCACCTGTCACCGCTTTTATGTTCTCCGCATTACTGCCCATCACCGGATACCTTCTTCGACGTGTGCTCGCATTCATCTCGTCGTAGATCTAGATATCATTCGCGATGCCATGTCTAGATCCGGGATCCGAAATCCAGACCATGGATCAAGATCGCCTTACCTTTTGGATCCTGATCCATTCTTCCGCTTGGGCCTCCATTGTCTCTTTGCCACTTGATTCTGCACCGCATCCACTTGATGTCCTTTGGGGAACGTGGCGTTTGCATCTTTAGCCTCCGGTGCCTGATCGGGGGTCGCCTCTTCTGTCCTACTGGAACTCCAGTTGTCACTCTTGAGGGAACTCACTGAGTCAAATAGTGTCACCCGCTCAACCCGTTATGGGGTGTTGGTAAGCCACAACCTTTACTGTGGTGATTCCTATTACCGATATTGTAATACGAAGCGGCCGCTATTCCCCTCTTTTAGAATAGTATTTAAAAAATTAGTACTACTTGTAGTGTCCTGCGTTAGAACACCGTAGTTAACCAGCGTGGCGGGAATCTCGCTTCGGTCGGAGCATGTATTGCGAACTGAGATCAGATCATAATTCTTGCTTTTCGGATTTAGGGCCGTTCTAGTTTTCCTGCTCCCTCTGGGAGCGGGAAAATACTGCGGTCCTATTGGCTAACCCAAGTGGTGGACAGGACTACAATCTCCCAGCTACCTCCCATTCCCAAATTGTTTTGCGTCGTCGGGACAGGGACGAGTGGTGGGAGATAAAAAAAAATCACACTTGGAATCTTGACAATGCATGGCAGCCTACAAGACTTGGGGAGCCAACGCACTGAGGGCAGAGTGCCGGCGGCTTAAAGCCACTCCTGTCTATCTTAATAAGGCATCGTGTTTTAATTTTTACACAACCAACCATCCACAGCTCCAATACATCCTCTTAGCACACCATCCAAACTTTTTGTCGCAAAATCTTCGCATTGAACTTTCATCCCAGCTCTCGTTATCGGAAACCTAATAGCTAGCTCCTCACATGTAAGTATCGCAATCATACCAGAATTTACATAACGAAAGAATGTTGGGACAGACATCATGGCAATAGCTGCAATGCCATCATAGGAGCCGCCAGCTAGCCACCTAAGTGTGCAATGCAACACAATCTCAGTATGAACTGAAGAGTACGGGTGTAGGATACATAGCGTAGGCTCTAGCGAGCAACATAATTGGCTGAATGCATCATAACTCATACGATATCGACGCTGAAACCGCCCTGGACGTGCTAGACCCCCGACAGGTACTCGTTCCACAGGAAAGGAGGAAGAACAGTCTTCTCACTGCGCACGTTCAATGCATACATGTATATTAAAGCCCAGGCACTCACCACCTCCATGTACCCCCCTTCCTCTTGATCGCAATGCATGAGCAGTCCCGCCATTCTCCCTCACTCCGTCAAGAGAAATGTGAATAATGAGTGATGGCAAATAGTAAGTATTTTAACCCTTCAACTCCCGACCAAAAAATCAGGGGTATATTTTGGTCAATATATGTTGGACCGTCCAACATTTTTAATATGAGTATTTGTATGGGTCACTCGTAAGCGCGGATTTGTCGTGGGAGGGTTTTGGTTATGAAAGCTGCATCTGCAATACCTTCTTCTGTTCTTTATCAAACTCACCAAAACTAACCGTCCGGTTTGAATATCTATCGCTCTCAGTGTCGAGGACAGTGGCATCTCATACCAAAAAAGGATGGATCGGCATCGCCCACGTTCAGCGAAGCGCCAGTAGCCACACATTCATATTCGTCAAGCTTCATCTTGCTGTCTCAGCGTTGTTGGCTCATATGTTGGAGATGTAGTCGCAGTGGGAAACGATGTTGGCTCGAAGGTTTGAGAGTTGCTCGTCTCCTGCTATATAGCAAGCTTAGTGTAGCGATTGAAGCCCGGATACTGAAGGAAATGTTGAACGATGGATCTTACAACGATGTTGACTCATCCGGGCTGTTGTCACCTTCTTCCTCACCTTGCGCCGAAAAGCCCCCGGAGCTGCACGCTGGTACCAAAATCACCTGTCGTGTGACACAGAACGGTAGTTAGACGACGATCACTTGAACCTTGCAGCTTTCGTGCTGGTACTCGCCAGAATTTCCACCGCAGCCTTCACAGATGCCTTCGTCCTCGTAGGTGTCTTTCCATTCGCCTTCGTCGGTGCCTTGTCAGACCCTACAGGCAAGAAAGCTTAATGTTGGTTAGCACAGCCCGAATTGTGGCCAGCGGCGGGTGCAGCGCAAACACTTCTTCAGCCCTCGCTCGCATGCTTCAAGTCCACAACCTGCGCTTCTCACCTTCACCAACTTGACCACCGGATCCTACCCCACCACAGCAACCATGTTTGCAGTCCGTTGTAAATTATTAAATGGCAAAAGGGGCTGCTCGTGAGCCGCCCGACCAGAAATCGGTACAATATTTGCCCTTCCTTTGTGATCCCCTTCCCCGGAGTCTCCCCTACACCTGTGCATCGACTCGTCTTCTTACAAATTGACCTCTAAAAAATACTTCGATTCGGTATTGACCAAAGTCAAATACTCAAATCAAGTCCAGATCTTATTATGTTGGTGGGTCCAACATGTGTATAGCCGCGGGGGTTAGGTATTCAAAAGCTATACTCTGATTATGTTGGACCCTCCAACATACGAGGGTTGAAGGGTTAAGATGCAAACAGGTTTATGACAATTAGTCGGTTGTGTGAAAAACACAAAACCCCAAGTATCATTCTTATTTTGAAATGTTGGGACAGACTTTTCCCGGGAATCGTCCCGGGAATTTAAGAACGGCTCTTAGACTCGGTCTGGCCCAAAGAAGCTCAAGAATACTTAAATAATCGACATTCTTCTTTTTTATAATTGAAATCATTTAAAACGGGCCAAACCTTCTGGTAGGGAAGCGATGACCAGGGACTGACCCGATCTGCTTCTATATTTTCAAAATTTACCCTTCGTGGTTGAACATTTCGATTTTGATTTTAGTGTTGATGGTAGCCTACCATCTTCACTAAAATCAAAAAGGATAACACAACCTAAAATAAATCGCAGAAAATATTTAGGCGAGGTTAGATTTGTTATGCGTATAGTAATTGGCAAATTTCGGACGTTAGTCCGAGCAATTTCCATAAATCAGTAATAAGTACTGAGATTTTGAAAATAGATTTGACAATAGTAATCATGACGAAGGAATTCAGTAGAGGAGAGGACATATCATTTTTCATTGAAAAAATAATAGTACTGGTAATGCTTTGAATGGTTGCCGAACTTCCACGCGGTATAATGGCCGTAATATCAATTAAGTCGATATTGGACGCAATGCGTGGTGTGGGTGATCTCCTTTCAAGACATTTTGAGCATAAAGATGACGTCAGACTTTCGAATTGAGGCTGAAGGAATAATATGGAGTACCCGTAAAGGCTGAATTGAGAAGCCGATTTTTATGCTTAAGTCAGTTTGTATTTGGTACTGTATGGAGCAAAGTAGATTTAAGCTGAGAAAGCAAGGTTTTGCTTTAACGCTTGGATCTGCCGAGCCAATTACGCTCTTAATCTGCGAAAGTCGCTGATGCTGCGATTGACCGCCGCCGCACTACTAGAGTTGTGCGCTGTCAAGAGGGGACACTGTCGGGTCCCAATTGAGCTCTTTCGTTTCCAACCACCAATTGTTGAAATCGAGATAGAAATGCCGCTCCGAATGTCATGTTACTACTGTAAAATCTGTAATTGTGGCTCACCCTCTTTTAGTACCCCACCTCGAAAGTTGAACAACGCTTGACACCATTGACAAAGTTCTAGAAATTCCAGCATTCTAGAACAGGAGTGGCAAAGACTATCGACGTGTTATTCTCGGGTGTGCTCCATGTAAATCTGCCCTCACTGTCAGATTTGAATTGTGATGGAGAAGCGCAAGCGCACTGTTAATGAGAAGCTCGCCGTGTTTAGGAATTGGAGTCCTCCTCAGTGTCTCCCGTTCCGAGAACAACGGCATTGGCCGGAAAACGATTCGTCCTCCGACGGAAAAGCTTTTATCGGGATATTTAAGTAGGGAAATGATGATTGACCGTTCAACATGAGTCACTTTGTCTTGACGGTACTATCCCTCACTCTAATTGTAAAAGTACCCCAGTTTTAGGTGGGGTACTAACGCACTGCCTCTGGGGCACAATTACAGGTTTTACAGTAATTAAAAAGAAATTAAGCAAAGAACACCGCCTTTCAGCAGTCCCAAATAGTGTTCGATGTCAGTCCCCGCTTCAATTTTAAACTACAAATATGTTTGTGCAATATGCGGCGTTTATGAATAACAACCTCATTCCTTTTTCCTTTTCCCCGACTCAATACGCTCTGCTTAAGCAACGATGAACATCAGCACTACTTCTTTGCGTGTGATGGTATCCAAGCGAATGAAGAAGCAATTATAGATGTTTCGAAAGGGGTAATTGTGATAAGTTCGAGTGACGAGCGTGACAGTATAGTCTATTTAGCTTCGCGATTGGTGAATGCGTTTGTTTTGAGCCGGTATTTTGTCAATCGATGGTAGCATAAAACATAACGTTGTAGTAGTAGTAGTAGTACTACTATTATATTGCTGTAGTACAATTAGTGCTCGGACATGTACGAATAAGTAGTTTGCACCTCCCAAATCTATTTTCAGAATCTCAGTACTTATTACTGATTTATGGAAATTGCTCTGTCAGTCTGGAATACATGTAGTGGGAAAAGTTCATTGGAAAGCCTACGCGATATCGTAGCTAAACACGCGAAAATATTCGCAGAACAGTGATTATCGCCCTTATGTACTCAAACTATTAATAAAGCCTCATATCGCTGTTCTTTGCTATATTCGCAATGCCAACCGTACTGGAACTTGCCGATCGAGATCGCAGAATTGTACATGTGGAATTCCGGCTGCGTACTATTTACAGTTAAATACCAGTACGGTAATGTAATAACCGCAGTAAAGGTTGTGGCTACAGCACACCCCATAATGGGATGAGTGGGCGTATTCCTCGTAGCCGCATGCCCTACTACTGCAACGAAAGCGAGAAATTACATAACATCTTGTTGTCATGGGCAACAGTAGTTGCTCCGTCTGCTCACAAAGCGGCGCTGAGTGACACTGGCAGTGTTTGCGCTGCAAACGTTGCAGTCTCCTCAGCGTCAGAGTACCGCCCAGTGTTACACTGGGCGGTTCTGACGGAACTTCTGTCGAGTTGAGTTCTCAACTTGAGACTTTTACAGTATTGCCAAAATCTTTGAGCACAGCCCCGTACTGGCTCCCCGATTCTCTCTCCGTCAAGCCAGATGCATCATACATCATGTGCAATGTACGAGTACCTGTACAAATACTCTATGTAACATACCGGTACCGGCCAGTACTGTGAACCACAAGATGTACCATAGTCAATTCTAGTGTTAGCAAATCCTAGATGGAGGTTACTCTCAATTGTACCACAACTGTTTGAGCTGCTCGTCGACATTCGAGGCGCTCAGCAAAATTAGTTGTGTGCATGCCGTTGAATCGAAGTCACTTTTCGTTTAGCTTTGAGTCAACTTGTCGTCATGGTCCTCGAAGAAGGTGTCGTGAAGCATCCTCTGAATGAATCACGGTCCAACCGTAGACCATGGGCATCCTGGCGTCTCGTAGCGATGGCAGCCGTCGGCGCTCTGCTCGTCGTCACCCAACTGACCAACTACAACCACCATTTCCACTCTCATATCGCCAAGCACCACATTCTTCGAAACCTTCAGGAACAGCCAGCACTGCGACTTACTTTTGAGCTCAAGCGCAAGGCCATGTATGTCCACGGCGCCTCGACCTTTGACGTAATTGCGACCCCCGCACTAAAGCGCTTGGCGGACGATAACAGTATGGTATACAACGGAATGGCGTCGTACGAGCAGGACGGCCACACTCACGAATATTCCCTTGTGGACGGTACGACGTACTACACACGACGTCCAAATGGTCTTCCAGTATCTGAGGCTGAAGCTGGATGCCTTCCTGCGGGCTCGGTTCCGCCTATCGAGAGCGTTTTGAACGCCATTCACGGTGCGACCACCGCTACGCAGACTGGTGCCTCGAACGACAAATGTCCCGGTGGCTCCGTTATGGTGTTCCAGTTCGCTGGTGAAGACTTCGTGTTGTGCTCGGACCGGTCGTGGCTCCAGGACGACGGGTTCCAGATCTTCGGCAAGCACCTGAACGTTGGTGTGAAATACGAGCAAACTGCGCCGGTTATCGTCGCTCCGCGCGTATCAACAGAGTTGTTGACCTCGTGCGGAAAGGTCCCGTTTGGAGAGCGTATCACTCCGTCTCTGCCGTCGATGCTGACTCGTTCGTTCTCTGAGTGGGGACACCGTGCGCTACGCGAAGAAGTAGCCGAGGGTCTCTTTGACAGTGCTTGGGATCTCATTACGGACAACGGTTGTGGCTGCAAGGGTGCTCAGCGAGCCTGTGTATTCGTCGCTGGTCTGAGTTCATATGACGATCATGGCCTGACCGAGGACGATCCGGAAGGCTACTTTGGAGACGAAATAGGCGATCACTCGCCGTGCTGCTCAAGCAGGAAGTACATCACACTAGCCACGAAGGAAAACTCATGGAATGACCCTGTATTCCAGCAACGGCTTGCCGATCTGCTGGTCCAGGTGAGTGGAACCAGTGACCCGGCCACGGGAACTGTCAAGGATACCATCTACATTGGTCACTCGATGGCGAACCTCATTCTAGCTGGAGCTATTGCGAACGGTAGGATCATTCTCGATCCGTCGACGACTTGGGTTTCTGCGAGCGCCCCCATGGAAGGAAGCATGGGCTCCAACTACATCCAGGAATCGTGCAACGGACAGCAAAGTGGCTTCGTTGCTAGTATCATTGAGTTGCTGGGCAACTGTCCTGCCAACACTGGTGAGACGTCGCTTGCCTACCAACACACTAACTTCTCGTCGCAGCCTTTAAACGAAGCCTACGGTGCCGCCCAAGATGCGTTCGCCAAGAATGTGGATGCTGTCATGTGCAGCACCAGCTTTTCGGGACTGGTGACAGTGAAGGCGGCTATCTACGCGCTGGCTGGTAAGATTCTACCGCACCATTCTTCTCAAAATGATGGGATTGTGGAGTACACAAGCTGCTCCTTGGGTCTCAATCAAAGCATCTTCGACAACACTTACAAAAGTGCTCACTACCGGACTGGACTGAACCACGTGGACACGTCTTTCCGGAACGGAGATGGCATGTTCAACGACAACAAAAAGCCGCTGAAATGGTTCGAGTGCCTATTGTAGTTGTGAGGATGGTACGAATTCCAAAATCAGGAAAACGTGAACCTTGTGGAAGTACATAATTTTGTCGTATTGATGGTAATGTCGAGCTGATATTTTGTGCAGAAGCATTTTGTTACCGTCTATTGTAACGTTACAAGAAGTAATGGCATGATTCGCGATACAACTCGATTCATCGATACAAGTACATGCATTTGTAGCGAAGCTCTATAGTAGAATCGAGCACAATGTGATAGAATCAAATGCAAACAAGTGGTTCTGGCTGCCATACATTACTGTGCAGTAGAGTGAAGACTGCAGGGCATCTACACGGCAGCGTGGGTACCCCACCAAATGATTAGGAAATCCTTCAAGTGTACTTCGTCTAATCGAGGTCGCGCAATCGTTTGGTTTTCGTTCTGGTTGCGTGAATGCCCAACATTCGATCAGGGGGTTACTGTTTTTTTCTTTTAACCGCGTTTATCGATTGGTTCTGGTGGTGAGTTCAGGACTGAATTCTACTGCATTCGACTAGCATTACCTCCTGTTAAGTACTTCAAAGCTTTTCGAAGTCGAGAACGACACGAACCACGCAATTGTAAATCTCAAGCGGGATGGGGAAGGAGGCACATGGTTTTCAGCAACTCACTTTCCGAGTTTGCCATCAACAGCACTCTGAAATTCCAATGATGGGGCTCACACCTGTAACGTTAGCTCAGTATCACGACAACCAGTGTCCTATACGACGGCCATGGTTTTCTTGGCGATTCGCAGTGACTATTATCATTGGCGTCCTGCTCGTTGTCGCTCAGTTCAAAAGCTACACGCACCACTTCCACGCACATTTAGCTAAGCACCGTATTCTTCGCAGCCTCCAGACCCAGCCGTCACTTCCATTAACTTTCCACCTCAAACGCAAAGCGATGTACGTGCATGGAACTTCAACATTTGATGTATTAGCGATCCCCGTTCCAAATTATTTACAAGACGACAGTGCAATGGTTTACAACGGAATAGCGACGTTCGAGGAAGACGTTTTGGTTCATAGGTTATCAATCCACTGGCTGTGCATGTCAGTAGAGTATTGAGAGTGTTCTACTCTTATAATTAGCGGACTCGATGAGAATAGTTTTAGCTCGTTCTGGTTGAAAAAAGCGCACCATTTTATCAACGAGACAACTTTGACGATGGAGATACTGCAAGACGATTAGATGGAGATGCGTACGAGTACTCATTCGTGGACGGCTCTGCGTACTGCACTCGTCGTCCAAGAAGCAACACGTCAGAATCTGAATCGGGATGTCTCCCTTCTCAATTTGCGCCTCCAATTGAGACTGTACTAAAGGCAATTTATGACGCCTCGACGGCAGCTCATCTACTTACGTTCAACAATGCAAAGGACAAGTGCCCTGGAGGGGTCGTGATAGTATTCCCATTCGAAGGCGAGGACTACATACTCTGCTCTCGATACTCAAGGCCGTGGTTTCTAGACAACGGTTTTCAAATTTTCGGTTCCGATCTAACCATCGACGTAATACGAGCAGTCAGTACCAAGAATCACAGCACCGCGTGTGGCGTCTGACGTTGTGGCAACTTGTGGCGCGGTTCCATTTGGCAAGGGAAATACCCCGTCAATACCTTCGCTGCTGGCACGATCGATCTCGGAGTGGGGTCACCGTTCCCTACGCGCTGAAGAAGCGAAATTCAGTTTCGGAGATGTTATCCAGAAGATAACTGGAGATGATTCTAGGTGCTCCTGTAAGAGTAAAAAAAGATCTTGTGTCTTCGTTGCTGGTCTTAGGTCCTACAAAGACACGGTCTGACTGACGATGATCCCACAAACTACTTCGGCAAGAGGATTCCCGATCACGCCCCATGTGGTTCGAGCATCAAGTACATCACGTTAGCGACACAACTGAGTGCCTGGAATGACGTTTCAAAAACGGTTGGTGAAGTTGTTGCTGCGTGTGAGCGGGACAAGCAACAGAAGTTCAAATCGTATCAAGGACACCATCATTGTCACTCACTCAATGGCAAACCTCATGCTTGCAGGGCTATTGCATCGGGTCTGACAATTTTGGATTCGTCATCAACGTGAGTTGGTACGAGCGGGCCGTTGGAAGGCAGCATGGGTTCCAATTATCTATACAAGACCTGCGACGGAGCCTTGACAAAGGTCGTGGCCACAGTATTAAATCTACTGGGTAATTGCCCTCCTAAGCCTGGCCGTGCTTCGCTGGCGTATCGAGGCTCAAACTACAGCAACCCGAAACTGGATAGAGATTTTGCTTCTGCTCAAGCCGCATACGCCTCGAATATTTCCGCTGCCTTGTGCAGTAAGAATCACACCGGTTTAACCACATTCCAGGGGGCAGTGTACTCACTCGCTGCTATAGTGGTTCCGCACAAGTCTTCTCTGAATGATGGCATTGTGGATTACCAGAGTTGTGCCAAGGGGCTCCCGGTCGATCAGTTCGCAAAAACGTCAGATAGCACATTTTACGTGACAGGTCTGAATCATGTCGACTCCTCCTTCCGATACGGCGACAGTTTATTCAGCGATAGCAGGAGGCCTATCAAGTGGTTTGAGTGTCTTCTGTAATGTAGCAGCTACATGTAGTCACGATAATGACAATGTAATAATCTTAGGAATCTCAGGATGGGTGTTACAGTTTCTTTTGAAAGAAAGCTGTAGTGCACTTCTTCGATAAGGTCCTCTTCAAGTGTACGCTACCGAAGTTTAAAATATGTGCAACGACGATCAAGCTGTCGATCAGAACCCCGAAACGAGATTTGTACAAGCATCGAGTGGTAAACACTATGGTGGTATCTAAGCGTAATCAAGAATGATACACAAGCATCCAAACCTTGCAAATGACTTTATGGGTTTTGAATAAATACAGTATACGATAGAATTCAAGGACTCCAACGCGCACAGGACGTATACTGTCAGCACATACTGTAATCTCTCCTGTAGTATAGGCTTAGCCTAATAGGACAATAGAGCTCCGACGACGCGCTTGCCATCGTGGCCATCCATGTCAGTGAGTGAACGGTACCGTTACAGTCGCAGTACAACTTGTAGTACTGTACGACACCAGGTGTAATACGCCGTGTATCCACTCACGCGTTTTATGCTGACAGATCAGCCGCGGAAGCCAAGCTGTTCTTGCAGTGTCGTTCATTCTTTCAGTAATTTTTTTGTGGTCGACATGTGCTGCAGTGTTTGTTTCCATTTGTGAATGAATTACCGTACTGAACAATACATGCATTGAATTGACAGTGCCCCTTTTGTTGCTAGTGAGGTCCATTGGCGCTGTCCGCGCCCTGGATCTAGATCAGAAGCAGTCACTGTGTTGAATTGGTGGTTGGTCACTCACTCCATGAATCCTTGTGTGACTCCCGCCCACCTCACACAAGGATACCAAACAGTCAGCACTACAAGAAACATCTCATTTCTGAATCAGAACACTTGCAAGCAAAGCGCCGCGCCAGGTTGATCAAGATGGTTACTTTACGCTCTATTGCCAAGGTGGCAACAGCAATGGTAACACTTGCATAAATTCACAGCACCACAGCAGCATCTGTGCTGCCGTCAATCAAACTCGGCTTCAACGTGCACCGGGCCACCATAGCGATGTACGGCTCCACCTCCTTTGATATCTACGTCATGCCCGTCGTCAGCAGCTACAACGTATCTTTTGACGACAAGGTCACATTCGAGCAGGACGGAGTCGCCCATAATTTCTACCTCATTGACGGTGTTCCGTACCATGAGGTCCTCATTGGGTCATCTTTACAAGATTACATCTAAGAGCTCGCATCGTGCGCTCAAGTCGGAAGTCCGTACGGCACGCCTAGCCAGTTCTACATGTGCGTGTCGAGGAACTCCTCGCCCGTGTCTCTTCTTTCACGGCATGGACGTCCCGTCGGACGGAAGACTTGTTGACGAATACTCGTTCTTTGGTGAGATTAAAAAGCATGCACCATGTTGCTCTTCGTTTCATTTGCGGTTCTGAATACGGTGGATAACGAGTGGTACAACGACACGCTACAGCATAAAGCCTGTGATGCTGCTGTGAATATCACAACTGGTAGGACGGACAGTGGTGCGACGGAGATTAACGATCTGATCGTTGTGGCTCACTCAATGGGCAAAAGCATGTTTGCTGGCGCTTTAGCAACCGGAAAATGTTCGATTGGTCGCAACGTGGGCTGGGTGGCGCTTAGTGGGCCCATGAAGGGCAGCATGGGATCGGACTTCCTGTACCAAATTTGTGGTGTTGACGGTAATGCAGACACCGTCTTGTCCAAGTTCGGCGGTTTGATCGGTCAATGTCCTGGAGCGACAACTCGTCGTTCACTAGTGTACGACGGTGGTGACTACTGCGACCCTGAGTGCTCGCTGCGGTATGCTGCTGCGCGTGCCATGCACACGAAGTATGTGACTGCTGGTATTTGCGGCACGACATTCAACGGGCTACTATCGAAGGAGTACGCTGGACTGTTTGTTGGCGGTCTACTTATCCCGCACCACTCCTCCAAGAATGACGGCATAGTTAGTATTTTCAACGTTTTTCTGTACTGAACTAGTGCGATCTAACTCTTCAAATGTTGCTTCAGGTCGAGTTTCAGAGCTGTGTTGGCGACTTGGACTCATCCAAGTTCGACTCCACGTACGCCAGCACATGGTACGCTGCGAAACTGAATCACGCGGACACGACGTTCCACGACAGCGACGGATTATTCAGCAGTGCTCAGAAGCCCTAGAAGTGGTTCGAATGCCTGCTGTAACACAACAAAGTTTTATAACTAAAATCACGCAGTATGTAGCGTATGGCCACATTTAGCATCAAGTCTTTCTAGCTTGCGAGCCCGTCGTTTGCATTGCTACGGTCTGCTGGAGCGTCAATCAGCCACAATGTCCAAGTGGTACGAAGAACACCAACTTGCTGTACAGCACTGGTAAACAATTCACACAAGGCGCAGTGGTAAACTGCTCGCAGCCCGCCACGGGTAACTCTGGTAAAATCAAGGATTTTTGAGACGAGCAATTGATTCATCGGAGAAAACACTACAGTACTACATCGGCTTGATCGATTCGATGGTCGCTGCTGTCACGCCGACTCGACAGGCAACGCCAACGCATCTTGGCCATCTGAATGGGATCCATACGCTCGTGAGTAACAGCACCGCAGCAAAGGCAGAAGACGACGAATGTATCCAAATCCTGTCCGTCTTTGTTCAACAGCAAGTGAACAGAGCATGTCCAGCTGTCAGCAAAACCTGTGTTCAATTTAATATACGTCACATTAAATAACCCATTCTTACAATTTTATATATTAATCAATCCTGAATTATTATAGCTTCACATTTTGCTTAGTTGAAGTGATCGTGTTGAAGGGGTACTTTGACAGACGTCTGCTTCTTGGTACCCGCAAAGTGATACCGACGTTATCAAGGGCTTGAATCACCGTGCAATATCAGCTCGCCAGGATGGCGGTCACCCTACGAGCTCAGCTTCATTGCGCAACTTTCTCGGCAGGGCTCAAAACTCGACTTTCTCCATGAAGACAACCCTCGTATTTGCAGCAGCGGCTGCTCTAAGTAGCTTCCATGACATCGCTGCGACTTCCTCGCTTCCGTCCATCAAACTCGGCTTCAATATCCATCGGTCCACCATGGAGGTCTACGGATCTTCCAGGTTCGACGTTTACGTCAAGCCCGTTCTAAATGGTGCCAACGTCTCTTTCGACGGCAAAGTCACCTTCGAGCAGGACGGTACCACGCACAATTTGTACGTCGTGAACAACATTCCATACCACGAGATCATTAACAGCACCACGGATTCCACGACGTGTCTACCCACCGAACTGTTCCCAAGTGTGCCAGAGGTCGTGGATGCCATCGCATCGGCTACTGCTGTCTCCACCGTCAACACCGACCAGGACATCTCGTGCAACAACGGCACCTGGCTCAGCACCACCTTCGCCGGTGAGGCCTATGTGCTGTGCACAGGCGCTGACTCTGGAGATGGCAACTTCACGGTGTATGGAGAAGATCTGAGTATCTCGTTCGAGTATCTGGCAGAGGACGTGACGATCACGAAGCCCTCGAACGCTCCGGGTGACTGCAGTGCCGTGTCGGACGGTTCAGTGGCGCTGTCTTCTCTCGGTCAGCTGTACGGCATCACAATGACTCGCTCTCGTGTACTGAAAGAAGAGTCTTCAGCTGTCCACCTTGCCAGCTCCACGTGTGCGTGTCAGGGCACACCTCGTCCATGTCTGTTCTTCCACGGAATGGACGTGACGGCCGACGGCGGGATCGTCGATAGCTACTCGTTCTTCGGTGATATCAAGGAACATGCTCCATGCTGCTCCTCGTTCAGCTTCGCGATACTGAACACGGTGGACTACGAATGGTACAACGACACTTTGCAGCAGAAGGCTTGCAATGCCGCGATCGAAGTGAGCACAGGCACCTCGAACAGTGGATCGACCGAGATCAACGATCTGATTATTGTGGCTCACTCCATGGGCAACAACATGCTCGCGGGTGCGTTGGCGAGTGGGAAATGTTCGATTGGTAACAACGTCGACTGGGTAGATCTGAGTGGCCCCATGAAGGGCAGCATGGGCTCGGACTTCATTCATCAGATCTGCGACGGCGGCAATGTGCTCAAGGACATTTTGGCTCAGCTAGGCGGTCTTATCGGTCAGTGTCCTGGTACCACAACTCGCCGGTCGCTCGTGTATGATGGCGGCGCCTATTGTGATGACGCGTGCTCTGCTCGCTACGCAGCGGCACAAGCTGTCCACAAGAAGTACGTGACTGCGAGTATGTGTGGTACAACGTACTCTGGTTTGCTTTCCAGCGAGTACGCGGGCTTATTGGCTGGAGGTTTGCTGATTCCACACCACTCGTCCAAGAACGATGGCATTGTGAGTGTTTTACAAAGATTCTGGTCATTATTGTGTTACTGACCACTGCGGTCTGCTTTTGTTGTGTGTGCATTAATTAGGTTGAGTTCCAGAGCTGCATCGGAAATTTGGACTCCTTGTTCGAAACCACGTACTCGACCACTTGGTATGCGGCCGCTTTGAACCACGCGGACACAACGTTCCACAATGGCGAAGGTTTGTTTAGTAGTGCGAAGAAACCCCTAAAGTGGTTCGAGTGCTTGCTGTAAGGTACCAGCAATAGGCAGCAATGTATCAGTTGCCAGTGTATTGCCATCTCTATTGTGGTGAATAAATGATAGCAGACTCCAGTACAGCATCTACCAGTTCTGCGTGTCTATCCTTGGTGACCAGCTCCATTTCTACCTGGTTGAAAGCAGCGACGTAGTTGTACTTGACATATCCCAGCCTGCATTCCCAAAAAGTTACACAGCATCGAGTGAGAACCAACCGCTAATGCTGAGCAACACCATTAGCACAGCTTACTTTTCGAAGAGCTGGATTGAGGCAACGTTCGTCTCGATGATCTTGCAGATAAACCGGGTGACGTTGAGTTTCGACGTGGCTGCATAACGCAATGATAATTACCAAAACGTCACACTCGCTTACATGTAAACATCGCAACAGTATCCTTCATACCGTAAGCCATCATAAGCTTCACCGCCTCCATCGCGAAGCCTTTACGACGATATTTCTCCTCTGCAATCATGATCTCCATCTCGCACGCGTGGGGGTCATCGTAGTCATTGAAGAACAAGTTCACGTCTCCAGCCATGCCTACAGCCCAATCAGTTACCAGCATTGTGAATTCATTTTCCACCATAACCTCATCAGACGACAACTGCTTACGGTCGATTGCGTTTTCATCGACGTAAGAAGTTCCAGATTTGCCATCACTCTCATCTCTAGCCAACGCGATGAACGTGCACTCTACGAATACAAAACACACCATTAATACCCTCGTCACTCTCCAAGCGAGTTCGTCATTGCAGCTCGCACTTTCGGCGTCATCTCTCCATGACTTCTGCATCTCGAATTCCTCCTCGATGGACAATGGCTCAGACGCCGTCATCTCTGCAGTAGACACGCAATTAACGTCGCATTATGCGTTAATAACATAACATACGGAGACGTTATTGTGCTCACCTTGCAGCCAAGGATCCTTCATCCAGTTGTGATACTTGGGCACATGCTCCTTCTCGTACGGCACCAGCGTCACCCGTTGCCCAGTCTGCAGTTAAACACAAGTACAGAGAATTGCAATACTTTAGTCACTGTCAATTAGAAGTATCAGAGCATTTAATGCTGGGCGCTCGTGTACGTACAATGACGACGCCTTCGTTCGCCTTCATGATGGCGCTACGAAAAAAGAGAATGTGGTGTGGTGTACTCCAAAATTGTCAATCTGATCGCAATCATTGCAGCAAAATTCAATATGAGCCCATCGCCGCTGGACGTCACGCTCGACGCGCCGTTTGCGAAAGCTCTACCCGTTCTTATTCATCATGGATGGGTCAATGTAATGACCCACATTATTCTCGCTAGAATGAGCTGCTGGTTGCTGTCTATTGACTTTGTAAGCTGCAGATTGATGCAGTGGAGGTAGTTGCGATGACCAACAAGAGTCTGCGATCGCTAGTGGCTCGTAAGAAGCTGCGGCGACTGGCGGTTCGAGTGAGCGGCTTCCCTAATGCCTCGAGATTTCGGTGCGCGCTGTAATAATGTACGAGCGAACTGCTGTTTAAGCTGACATATTGACTCTTGTTGAAGCTATTGGCTGCGAGTTGGGGACGTGTCGACGCTGATGAAGGAGGTTCCAGATGGAGTGAGCAGACGAGAATTCTATCTCGAGGTAGAGACAAAAGTTGGTGATATGCTGTTGATATAATGAGTGGGATTGATGGAGTGGTTTAAAGCTGGCAAACATTAAGAGTCTGGATGACACGGCGACGCTGGAGTCCACGGGCGTGGAAGGAGAAATCGACCGAGATATTGAACGCACTTTTCCTACAAACTCTTTCTTTTCGGAAGAAGGTGAGCGCTGTGAGAAAGAATGGAGAAGGTTGCAATTGTTTGTTTTTTTACGGTTTTTTTTATTTATTAGGAGATGGCAGACGTCTGCTTGGGAATGTACTGAAGGCAGTCACACTCTATGCAGATGATGTTGGCTACTGTCAGGTATGTTAAAGCGGTTTAGATTTATTAATACTGGGTATTAATTAACGTTGTCATTAAAAGGGAATGAATTATGTAGTCGCTGCACTTTTGTTAGTGATGAAGGATTCTCGAGATGCTACAGAAACGGATCTCAACGATCTCTCGGTTCAAGAAGCGGCTTTTTGGCTGACACAGGCCATGATTCGACGCAAGGGGATGGCTGAGTTGTGGAAGCACAAGATGCCAGGGTACGTCCGCTATTGCGCTTCATGGAGATTTTGTTGATGATACTGAAAGGCAAGATATCTGTACGCAGGTTGTCTCAATGTATCTACCTATTCCAACAACTACTCAAGCTTCACTTTTACGATCTATCGGCGCATTTTCGACATATTGGGATGCACTCCAGTATCTTAGTAACGCAGGTATTTAAGCTTCAGCCCTAAAACCACTCGAATTTTAGGAGTGACTAACAAATATTCTTATTAATTTTGTAGTGGTTTGTGACGATATTTGCTCGTGTGTTGACCATTCCCACACTCGTCCGCGTCTGGGATCTCATTTTGCTGGATGGTTGGAAAGCTGTTTATCGAGTAGCTCTCGCCATCACCGCAGAGTTGCGGCCGAAGCTTCTCGCCATGGTAAAGAAAATGTATTGAAGCGAAGAATTGACTTTCACTGATCCCAGATTGGTGTTTTTAGGATCTCGAACAGTGCAGCGAGTTTTTCCGAAAGAACCCCAAACTCGGCCTTGAAGACACACTCAGTATTGCTGTGTTACTGCAGCGTGCAATGAGCTACAAAGTGACTCGCTCCAGTCTTCAACAACTGGAGGAAGAGCGACATCTTGAGGTACGAATTACTATCCATTATCTGTCAATATATCCACTAACGTATCTGTACAGTATCTTCGTCTTCGCTTGCAGCAAACGCCGCTATCGGAAGAGCATCGCATGCTGTTCCCCACACTTGAACACGAAAGCGTCGCAGCCAAGAAGAAATCTCTCGAACTGATCCGGTCCAAGCTCCAGCGCTTCGACACCTACGTCGCAAGTGACACGGTTTTCCTGCAGCACAAGATCGAGTTGGCCGAGAAAGCGCAAGCCACAGCCATGTCAGTGCGCTACGCCATCGCGTACGAGTTGTCCGAAGCCGCGATCGAGTTGAACGAGCGCATCGAGATCAAGAACCGACTACGCTCCAAGTTCCGGAAGCTCATGGCAACCGCGATCACCGAAGCCACGACGTCGTCCAGCGCTTCTTCATCAGGTTTCTCGCTCTGGATGAACCCGTTCGAGTTCCTGAACGAGCGGATGGCCAGTTGTTTCGAGCGTCTGCCTCTGATTTCGAGCTATTTGGACACTGGAGACGAGCTGTACGAGGGCGACGACGAAGAGGACGAGGAAGCGCAAAGGAACTTGAAACATCTCGAGATGCTGGTGCCTCAATTGGCATCTGAGCTGCGGCTACTGCAGCGGTCCTTGGCCTACAACGAGCGGTTCCTACGTCCATTACTACAACGAACCAGAAGACTCCAACGTGACGCTCAACTGGCTCGTGTTGAAGTGGAAGAAACGCAGTTGTTCAAAGACCGACTGGCCGATCAACTGCTGCAGATCATGCTGACCAGCGAGAAGCTCAAGAACGAGCGCATGCAGCAGCTTTTTGCTGAGGTCGACAAGTAAAAACCGTTTGGAAGTATCTACTGTATTCACTACCTGGGGGTGGAAGCAGACACACATAGTTCAGTCAAGTGAGAAGCTTCCTTGGCGGCACTCACTGTCCCCATTCTACGTGCTTGATTCCGTTCTGCTGTGTCCAGATGAGCTAGACGCTTTTACTCGCTCTCAGTCACCACGTCGGCGTCAGCGAACTCGGCCGCGACAGCAGGTTCAGCGACTACGGGAGCCATACCCGGACCCCACGACGGGAGCTCAGCAGCGACGCCACCAAGTGACGGGAAGGCGTCGTTGTCACCGGCGTTGAACTTCTTGTTCTTGTTGCTCTTCTTCTTAGGAGAAGCGACCTTGGCAGCAGGTTCAGCAGCAGGTTCCGTGGGCTTGTCGGCCGTTGGACGAGACGTCTGCTCGTTGAACCAGACCTTCTTGGCCTTGACAGCAGCCAGCGACTCCGACACGGCAGACGCAGAGGCAGGAGGCAGCAGGCCGACGGTGCTGAACGCCTCCATCTGGGCGAGCGGCAGCACCAGCTTGGCCGCCTTCTTGGTTTTCTTGGTGTTGCGGCTTTTCTTGCCCTTCTTGGAGCCTCCTCCCAGCATCATAAAGTCCTCCTCCTTGCGTTGCAGAGGCTTCATACCGTCCAGCTCAAGAGGAGCAGCGGTGGTCTCCGAGGTCTTCTCGTCCTGCTCTTCCTTGAGTTCCTTGGCGTACGTCTTCTCCAAGAAGACAACGAGGGCGTCGCACAGGTCCATTTCGTCCTGGTACGGGTGGATCTTGGCCATTTCCTGCTCGTAATCGGCCAGTTTGGCCTCGTACTCGGCCTTGCGAGCCTCCTCTTCCTTCTGGCGCTCCAGCTCCTTCTTCTTGCGCACGAGACGGATGTTGTTGTAGTACTTGTCGTTGGCCTCCTTGAACTCCTTCCGCAGAGCCTTAATGGCCGTGAACTTGTCGTCCAGCTGCTCCTTGATCTCCTTACGCTCCTTGGCGAGTGCAGGGAACTGGTCCTTCTTGTTCTCCTCCTCGTTAAGACGGTAGAGCTCGTCCAACGCCTGTTTCTGCTCGTTCAGCTTCTCCTGAATAGCGTCAATCTCCTCGTTCTTCTTGGCTTGCAAGGCGCGAATCTCCTTGATGCTCTCGTTCTGCTTCTCCACGACGCCTTGGTCGTCCGAGACGCCGCTGACCTGCTGCTTCTGGGCCTGCAGCTGCTCGATCTCCTTGATCACACGCTTCTCCTCGTTCAAGGACATGGAGCTCGTCTCCTGCTTGTGCTTGAGCTCGGCAATCGCGGCGTCGAACTCGGCCGCAGAGCCGTACTTTAGGTTGGCACGCACACTGCGCTGCTGCTTGATCGTCGAGTCCTTCTCGTCGCGGGTTTGACGCAGACGCGCCGTGATCTGGTTGCGCTGCTGGATGAGGTTGTCCTTCTCCGCACGCAGAGACGCAAACTTAGCCTTGGCCTCCTGGATCTGACCGCCGTAGCCGCCACGGTTCGTCTTGAGCGCGTCCATTTCGGCGCGGATCACATTGGTACGCGCCTGGAGCTTCTTGATGGCGCCATCGAGCGCGGAGATTTTGGCCTCGTGCTCGGCCTTGTCGGGCTTGGGAAGACGCTCGATCACGTCCGGGATCTCCTGCTCCTCCACGGCGACGATGGCCTCTTCGCTACTCATCTTTGCGACGGGTTTGGTAGGTCTCTCTATGGCAGTGGAGGGGAGGCATGCCACGTGTTGGCAGATCTTATTGGTTAATAACAGATGGTTTGGCCGACTATTTATTGACCAATGGAATAGTATCACGTCGGAGAGCTAAAGTAGATGGTTATTAATACTGTACAAGCAACATTCAGACGACATGATGTATCGAAGTGGTTGCTGGGTATCATACCAAGTACATGCACAGGCGCAACTCCCAGAAATGATTATCTGAAAGTTAATATAGCGTGACAAATGATGAAATTCAAGATTTTGAGATCTCCCGATTTGGCACACTTGGTAATTGTATGCATCATAATATTCTCTACCATAATTGATATCACATTTTTTTTGCTACGATTATCATGCTTAAATAGGTTTAAAGTGCGATGTTATTAGTATCCGAACATGCTATTTTTCAAAAGACCTCTAGCATCGCAAGAGTATTTCCACCGGTTCCGACTGAAACAAAGTCAAATGGGGGTGTAGCCGGGCGCTATAAAGTTTTCACAGTTCAACTAAACCTCGACAAAAATGCAGTCAAACGGTATACAAAAATCAAGTGAGCTGAATAGTCGGCTACTATCCGCCCACTATTTTTAATTGATGGATAACCCGAAATAGGCCGTTTTCTGCACCGACTATTCGGCCCCCTGTACGACTTTATAGTGCCTGGTCTACGTCCACATCAAATTTAGTTTGATCGAAACCGGCGGAAATGCTCTAACAGCACTAAATTCATCAGATTATGGCATCAACTGTCAAAATGCAACTTTCGCTGCAGATACAAACTTGGCCTCTATTAAGATCCGCGAGAAGGGATCCCCCCCACCCGCTCCAAAATGATTTTTTTGCACTTGAAATGACCAGTTTGATGACGGAGTCGTCGGAACTCACGTAAAGTGCACCTCGTTTTCGCGGGTACTTTGAAACTGTCGTTGATAGAAATTGTGCTCAAAAGTTGCAGTACCTTAGCAGCATTTCCTCCCAGATCATGCATCGACGGGCGAACTATAAGCGGATAGGCTCGTCGTCGCGGCTCGCACGAATACTCACACGATAGTCCACACATTCATCACCATTTCTCAATTATTTCCTTCGAGACTATAAATACCTTTCATGCCGCTGTAAACCACTTAATTGCGGTCAAAACATCTACCTAAATCATTCCTTTTTGCTGCTAATTAGCTCTCAGTGAAACTGTCTTGGCGCAGCTGTGGTGCAGTGTGTTCGCGGGAATCGCCCAGGACCATCCAACAGGAGGGACATGACCAAGTTCAAGTAGTTCAAGCTACGAACGCTCGGTCATGTGACAGAGAGTGATTTTGATGTGCAAGAGACTCAGGGGATTCACTACCGAGCCTTCGTTCGGGCTCCATTATGGCCAAGATGGTCGCTCAAGCCAGGTGGTCTCTATTGGTAAGTCTGATTCGCATTCAGCGGACAAGAACTGACGGATCACGGTACAAAGCCTCGGTGGCTGTTGGGAGCGACTCTTGCGAAGGCACGGCACCTGTTTTAACGCTCGGTGGCGGTTGGAAAAGCATCGCAGACACTCCAAGGGTCGCAGAACATGCGAAGTGGTCAATAACGGATCGTAGTTCGCTTGATATTTGTATATTTGATTAGGATTGCATATTAGGACATGGCCCGAAAGGGCATCATAAATACAGAACAGATTTTCCACTCAAGCACACAGAGCGAGGTCCGGCTTCAAGGTAAGCGTCTGGTCAAGCTTGCGAGTGTGTTATGCCTGTCGGTGGACTCGAAGCTTACTAGCGAGGGTTCATCCGGCAAGGCCAAGAGATTGTGTGTGTATTGGCCGATTAGTATCGGAAGGTTTACGTGACGGCTATATCTTGCCTATTTGCACGGTTGGGAGTGCTCGTATTGCCTCCCATATATTCTTCCTACCGAGTGTTGAACACTCGGTGCCTTCGTAAAAGGCTTACCTGTGCCTGGTACCCTTCCGCTGTTGAGACCACGAGGATTCATAACACCTGCTTGCTTTGCTCGTGCTAGTAGCGTGTTCTCATTTTCACTGGTTGGCCTATATAGGTAGTTCGCAAGGTCCAGTCTGTCCCGGTGCAAGGGCAGAACTGAGGTCTTCAGGTCCGCCCGAACGATCGTTTGCCGTTCTGGTAGACGTATTGTTGCAGGAGTATCCTACCTACACTAGTAGCTAGAGTTCACGTGGGATTTCCAACACCACACAGCGTTCGTCTTAATACGCGTTACATGTCTGTTTTGAGGGGTATATATCGCTGAATCTCTCATTGTTCCCCGAGTGTAGACCAGATATTTTTCTACAAAATGATAAATTCCTTCTATTGATAATTGATCATCTAAACTGTGTCTCCCGTGATAATCATTTATGGGAGTTGCGACTGTACATGTATTACGGAGAGTCAGAATTGAAAAATGGTACGAAAAATATGGCCACTTGGACGACGATAAAATGGTCAGACATCTCCCAAAATATCGCAACGGTCAGAATTAAAAGGGATGACCATTTTCATTCATTTTCTTTTACTCCTACTAGCTGCATGTAGCCACCAGGGTCAGCGGAAGGCTCTACACTAGTAGGGATGCTCCGTAGTATGCAAAGCATGTAGAAATGCCACGGATACTTCAGTGGTGACGTAGAATTCGTATCTGGAGGATTGCTCTCTACTTTTCTGTCGCTTCGAAGAGTAGGTGCCATTTAGGCGTAGCTACACTTGTAGGCCACCTTAGCAGAACGTTTCAAGGAAGGTCGTAAACACGTAAGTGCCGGGCAAAGGCCACGACAGACCGTGGTGTCTGGTGAGGCCGCTCTCGCTGCTGCTCGCTGGTGAACTACAGGCGTTTAAGCGCAAAGTGAGGGAGCAGCACCCGCCAGATCACCCCGCCGTTCCGCAAAGGTAGATTAGTATACAAATAGCAGATAAGGCAATACTAAAACCTAGTAAATGCACTCTCGTTGAGCACACAATCTAGGCAGCGCACAGCCAACAGTGTCCTTGCGCATACAGTCCTTGGTGTAGTCCTTCTCCATTTCACGCACGTGCACGCAATGTAGCCGGTTATAGCGCAGCCGCAAGCTGCACTGTTTGTCTTTGGGACGTGTCTTGATAGACACTGTCAGTGGACGGTGGCTCGTAGATGGGACACTGGACACTGGTAGACCGCATCACCTTGGCATTTGACAGGCAGGTAAGTCACACTTGCTCCCACTCCCACTTGATCTCGACGACGCACGCGATCACACACGCGCAAACCTGTTACCATCAAGTTCCAGCGATAGCGTAGGCCAATGCACATAGGTAATAGCAGTCCACACAGCAACAGCACTCCTACTCGATTGCCATCATCGTCATCAATGTCGCTGAGGCACAGCTTCAACATCAACAGCAGTAGTCAGCGCAGTAGCCGTAGTCATAGCAGTAGCCGCCGCATTGGATACATCGCCATCATTAGGCACATAGGCAACATCTTCATAGCCTTCCAAAAGTGTGTGAACTTCACCACCGCAAGCGCCTTGCGTCATGATATCGGCCACCACCCCATCGGTGCCGATGTGTTGCTATGTAAGACGCTTCAACTTCACGTTGCGTCTCACCATTTGGTATTGTTGTCGATGTGCTTCGACTTCGAATGCTTACCGGGCTTCGCAGTCAAAGCAATAGCGCCTTGGTTGTCTCCAAACAGTAGCGGTACTTTATGTCTCCAGTTCAACTCTCTGCATAGACCAGAAAGCCACAACAAGTCCTTCGTCGCCTCTGCCATTGCAAGAACTCGGCTTCGCAAGCGCTGAGTGCGTTGATCTCCTGCTTGCGAGATGCGTAGGAGATGATATTGCCATCTAGCATAGTGATGTAACCACTGATACTCCGTCGATCCACGGGGTCATTCGCGTAGTCAGCATCTAAGTAGCCACTAACTTGCACGTCAGTCTGTAGCTTCAGATTCATCATTATTCCAAAGTCGCATGTAGCCTTCAGGTAGCGCAGCACCCTCTTGGCTTGTGCGTAATGCGTATGATCGTAGCTCCCAATATAGTTACCGAGGTGTCGGGTAGCCTGAGCTATCAGGTCTCGACGCACTACCGATGTACTGGAGAGCACCCACCAACTCTCTGTAGGGAAGATACTCCTTCGAAGTAGGCATGTCTGCCTTCGACGGCGTTGTAGCTTCTGGTGCGGCGAAGCCATTACATTTCTCCATGTGAAAGCACTTCAACACCTCCAGTACGTAGTGCTTGTGGCAGTTCACAATCTGCCGGCGCGGCCGGTCAACCAGGATCTCGACGCCTAAGAGATACTTGGCTGTGCCCATCGTCGTAAGCTTGAATGTCTCTTGCAATGAGGCAGCAATCGTGGCATACAGGTCACGTGGTCCCATCAAAAATAGGTCGTCCACGTAGACAGTCAAGAGCAGCTTGACTTCACCATCTTTCCTCAGCACATATAGGACATAGTCAGAGCCCGTTCTTGTAAAGCCCAACGCAACAAGCTTAACATGAAGCGCTCGATTTCAAACATTCGGCGCTTGTTTCAGTCCGTTCAAGCTCTTCAACAATCTGCAAATAAATCCAGGTCCGTTCACCTGGAAGCCATGAGGCTGCTCCATGAAGATGATCACGTCCAAGTTTCCATTCAGAAAGCCGTCTTCAGGTCGAATTGCAACACCTCCCAATCTCTCTGCACTGCGTAGTAGATATCCGCGCGTATGGTTTCGAACCGGATCACAGGTGCATAAGTCTCAGACTGGTTGATTCCAAGTTGCTGCTTGAATCCATGGATCACTAGTCGCGCTTTGAATCGTTTGATTCGTCCACGCTCGTCTCAATTTACAGCGACGGCCCATCTATGCGTAATAACCTACACTTTTTTGGCATCTTTGCGGGGTACAAGTTTCCAGGTCTTGTGACCTTTCAACGATTGAAGTTCCACCAGCATAGCAGCTCTGCACTGCGGCCAGTACTTGCTTGCACGTGCTTGCTTGTAAGTCGTCTGAATCTGCACGTCTGTAGGTATGACCTGCACTAGGCCCACCATGTAATCCGACAACCGAACGTTCGCCTTCTGCTTCCTTCTTGGTTCGCTTTAGGCAGGGATCGGTTGGTGGAAGTTAAATTTCGAAGCCACTTGTCTCCTTCTCCACCGTTGCAGGTTTCTTCTTTGCTCTGCGTCTTTTGAGCTTCTAGCTTTGGAAACTTCACTTGGTTTCCCAACAGGGTCCTGCAACACAGCTGGTGCTGCAACACCAGCAGTCTCCACACTGTCATTGCTCACAGGTGAGTCAGCAATTGACGAACTCCCACTCAAACTTGACACAGTTTCTACAGACTCGTCGGCAAGTGGTACCGTCTCGAGTGGCTTCTCTGCACTGGAAATGCCGTCACCACAGCCTGGAAGGTACGTCTCCAGGCTGGTCTTGATGCGTGCCACAGGTATAGTTCGGGTAGAACGTGATCGCCATCAAAGAACGCGTTATCTAATAGGTGCTTCGTGTAGTTGCCATCGGTCGTGAACTCCTCATGAAACCCCAAGTTGCCACCACGAGCTGTCGCCACTTGAGCCGTCACAAGATCAATGAAACTTGTAGCCTATAATAGCCTCACTGTAACCCAGTAATAGGCACAATCTTGCTCTTGCTTCCAGCTTCTCTGCCGTCTGTCTTGACTCTGGGGGAACACGCACGTGTGCCAGACACCCCAGGTCGGCAAGTCATCCAGCATTGGTTTCAATTCGTACAGCTTCTGGTCCGGGGACGCCAAACAAAGACTCAGCGGGCAACCAGTTCAACGTCGTCACCACATGCAGGAATGATTCTCCCCCACAAGGAGTTGGGCGTGTGTGCGGCCGTCAGCATCGCTCTGATCCTTGGTAGAACCACGCCATTAGCACGATCCACAATGCCGTCCTCCTGTGGTGGGTAGGCGCTCGTAAGCTGCTGCTCAATCCCTTGGTCGTCACAGTAGCTACTTAGCTCCTTGCTTGCAAGTTCGCCTCCTTGGTCGGAACGTAGTCGACTTACTTTCGTCTCAGGAAAGCGAGTTCGCAACAGGACTTAATGTGGAACGTAGCCTCACTCGTCTTCTTGAGTAGAAACGACAACTTGTACCTTGTAAACTCATCAATGATAAAGAGAAACATAGTAGCTCCATCCACAGCCTGCTCATTCAAAGAGCAGATATCCATCATGAGAGTCTCCAAAGGCTCAGACTTCCGTGATGTAATCCTTGTGTAAGACATTCTTTGCGCCTTTCTGGCAGCACAAGCAACGCACTCATATGAAGTCAGGCCTGTTGCACTCATCTTAACTCCAACATCGAGTTTGGTTGCCACGTCTCCATGCTCATATGACCAAAGCTCTGATGGAGCAGCTCCATTGCTTGCTTACTGTCCATGTCTTCTTTCATCGCTGCCATCACCATCACGCCAGTCACTCGCTCTGCAAGTAGGCGGTAGATACTGTCACGCATCATGAACTTGAGTGTAGTACTCGGCTTTGAGAGCCAAGCAGTTTGTTGATCATCCGAGCATGTCAGCTTGAAGTTACCCTTCGTCTGCAGGTACCCCAGACTAGTAATGTTCACCTTCGCGTTCGGCGTGCACACCACGTCGTCCAGGAGACGGCCCTCGAACTTGCTAGTAGCCTGATTAACAACACGTAATAGCAGCATAATTCCACCACGTTCGTCACCCACGAAGGTTGCCGCTGAACAACGCCTATGCAGCGGTTTCGACGGCGTGCCCCCTACAATTTGAGTATAATGCGGTAGCCCCCCAGCGGCTGCTCACGGCCTCACGGAGCCTCCACCGCCGGCCAAGCATGATTCGCCAGGCCTTTTGCCTCTTCGGCCAGAGCATGGGCACGGGGTTGTCCGCAAGTGCTCGGGAATAGGGACGGCTGGGAGGGAGTCACATCTGCACCCAAGCTCCGGCAAGCCCAGGCTGCTCCCGACCGGACATGTACATGTATACGAGGAGGGACTCCGTCACTGTGGCGGCTCGCGCACCCCACTCGGAAGTCCCACTCTCTACGGCCAAGGGAAGTGCACTTGGTGGTGCCCCTCGCGCAACCGTGGCTCTCTATCCACGGTCCCGCCACCATATCGGATGCGCTCCGCCTCGTAGCTGCACGCACTGCTACCCGTCTACTCACTATTAAACCACAACACCCAGCCTACTTCGTCGTATTTCTGACGCAGTACCCGCGTCACTTCGCGCAACCTCGTTTTGCTAACCTTGGCTTGTTACTCAAAAGTTGCAAACCGCAACGGAGGGTCGAGCCTGCCAAACCGCAGCTCGCTGTCCTCCTAACTACCTAATGCTGTCACCTTATGCCTCACTTGGACCTCTCCCCCGCCGCACTCATCACCTCCATCGCCACTTGCTGGCCACACGCTGCCGCCCTTGGTCTCGCCTCGCCTCCTTGCATACTTACCTCACGTCCGTTCCGCCGTGTCACGCCCCGGTGCGATCCTCTCATACCGCCCGCTTGTGGTCGTAGCCGACCTGCTCGTCAGTGCTACCGAGCTCCACGACTTGCCACCGTCCGCCGTCCACCGTCGCGTGGCCGCTGCCAGGTCGATGACCACCGGCTCCCGATCTTCTGGCACATGTCCGTCAGTCATGTGACGGGGTGGCCGTCTACACCTGTGTGCAAGCCAACAAACGGACCAAATGCCTCCGTAGGAAAGTGAGGATCATCACTGTGTCAGTGTATATCCACTTCGTGTACGCGTTGCAAATCACTTGAAGTGCCGATCGGTTAGAAGCCGCAACAGTGTCTCCAACGAAAACGTGCACGATCCGGATAATTTGTGGCCGAAGTGTAAATGAGAAATCCATCACGAACCCCTCCGCAAACAATGTTGTGGAGAGTCTGGCTGCTGTGACCCCCCTCCCGAATTATTTCTTTGAAGTTATACCCGAATCCGTCCGTAACCAACTTCACGGACGAAAATACTTCATAAGTTTCTGCTAAAGTTTGTTCATGGAGCTGTGTTGCTTCTGTGACCCCTATTTTGTATTCCAAGATAGCGAAAAAACTGTCCGCGAGCCGAAGATTTCATCTCAGCGATATCGTTAGGAGAAAAGGCTACAAACGGCATATCGCGTCTACACATCGCGCTATTAGAACTACAGATATAGTCGTCGTAAGCGCTCTGGTACTTACAGGCATAGTAGACCATACGACTTCATTGCTTCGACTTGAATTGAAGCAACATTTTCAAAAACAGGTTTTACGTGGGCCGCATTTTTAGGCTCGTTGTGTGTGCCAGCCTTCATAGCCGTTGAAGGAACTGGTCTCATAAACCATGCTGCTAAAATATCACCGAAAAATGAATCTGCTCCCGTCGAATTCGCGGCTGGGTCGTAGTTCTGCAATAGCACTTTCAAAACACTTTTGGTACCAGAAATACGTAGACCCAGTTCCTGCAAAGAGCTTTTAATTCTGCCAACGACTTGCTTTCCAGGTCCACCCTAGCAATGGCGACCGGTGGATCAGCAGTTCTCCGATTGGTGCGGAGAGATAGCATCATTACTATCGTTTGACGTCTGGATCTGATACGGGATCACATAGAATGTCTGGGTTGGGTGCCGCATTCGCGACATATTTGAAAATTCGGCTGACAACAGATCCCGTGGCACAAAACTTACGAAGAAGAAACCAATCGGGGTTACGTTGTTCTTTCACAAAATTTGGATCCGTGGAGCGCTTTACACCGGTTTATTGAGCAAAGAGGACGACCGCTTCCACTGGCGAAACATATCTTACCATCACTGATATAAAATAGAGTAAGAGGGGATATTGATGTATACTCCAGGTATCTAAAGAATGTAAAATCAAGACACATAGCACTTTCGCCAATGTCAGCGATCGTACTCCGCCTCATCTCGACATAGATCTACAACGCGTACTAATCACACCAGCTCCTCGATGTACGGATTATTAAGTCGTTTCATTTTACTAGTGATTGTAATGTTATCTTTTGTTTTGTTAAAGTTACACATTCTTGAGTGATACAGTACGCTGCACCTCATACGCGTCGTATCAGAATTACAACAAACGCTGCCCAGTTTTGGACCATATTGCCGCGGTGCTGCTAAGTGTCTTGGCTCAAGATTACCCCCTCCGGTGCTCAACCCCCCCCCCCCCCCTCCCCGGCAACGAGTGCGAAAACGAAACGACCGGTGATCCAAGTAGTTCTGGCTTCAAGTACAAGAAACGGGCCCACTTCATCTCCGATCCAAACCTTATACGCCTCCGCCTATCAAAACGTATTCAACATGAACAGGTAAGTACAACAAAGTTGTCATCTCAGAAGAGCTACATTGAGGACGGATGCAACTATTGACTCAATGTGACTGAGAGGACTGTATTCGAGAAAAGGTTCTATTAGATGACCTTATTCGTCGAGCAAATTGACATCATCCAAAGCGTCATCCAGACCTGAAACGTTGAACAAGCCTTCATTTTCTTCTTCTTTTGCCTCCTCTGACAACATTTCACGGAATCGAGCGCCATGCATGTCGTGCCTAGCAACGAACCAGTCGGATGCCTGCTCTGAAAACCCAGCCGCTTTAACGCTATCCATAATTATTGCCTCCTTCGTGTCGCGCCAAGCACGGAGGACCCACTCGCAAACAGTGTCGACGCATGGCATGCGCGGGTTCCCGTAGCGAGTGTACTCAACTTTGCCTGACTCTCTCCAGGCGTTGATTTTCATGTAAAGCAGGTCTTTGAAGCTCTTTTCGATGCCGATGTCTCCCGCCTGTAGATAAGGCGTGACACCGCCATGAACAACCCACACAGCTATCTTTCTAGCGGAGCACTATGCCTCCACCGTTTTTGATATATGAGCCCTCATACTATCCCAGACCCAGCACTTGTCTTCCCCTTAGACCACGAGAGGGAAAGCTAGGTCGATCTATTTCTTGAGAAGCTCGCTGTCTACCCAGGCGCGAGGCTAATGAGTCACATAAAGAGGTCCGTGTCACTTCTCAAAAATGGATGTTGTTTTTCCTTTCTATATCAAAAGTGGATCTAGTTTTCTACCAGTTGCACTCACAGCTATAACCACCGTAATTCGCATAGAAGAGAAACCAGTTGAGCGGATTACGGTATGTCGAGCCCCGGTGAAGTCCAAAGTCGTCTGACGAGCATCTGCGAAGTAAACAGCTGTCTCATCCATGAGAACAGTCTGTTCGAGGTCGATGGTGGTCTTTAAGTCCCTTAGGAATGACATGTAGCGAACGGCTCGTTCCACGAGAACGTCATCACCGAGGATCGTTAGGTTAGTCTGGCGACGTAGAGAAATTTCGAAGCGAAGCGTGAAATTGGAGACCCAGTAATCAGAAGCCGTGAACGATGGTGGGTCCTCCCTACCAGCTACTTCGCCGGCGTAGGTCGTAAGCGCCATGTTGGCCATCAAGCTGCGCGTCACTTTCTAATTCTTCGTGCGCATCGTCATGAACTCCTCGTACAGCTGCTCCTCTAGTGGCTCTGATAGTGGCTTGCGACCACCGTCAGCAACACGAGCCTGATAGGGGGCTGTGTTTCGAATTGTCTCACGGAGTCTCCACCATCGACGCACCGAACTGCTATCTATACTCCAGCCAGCCGACCAGAAATACCCGACAGCACGCGTTTGCACACTTTCTCCCTCAGTTTCGATCGACTGTATCACCTCCTGTTTGCAGCCAAACCTGACAGCTTGGCGCTACCGACTCATTTTCCAGAATGGGTAGCGAACTGACAGTTGTAGGAGAATGAATGACCAGTAACTCAAGATTATTAGTAGTCTCATTTGTATGAGTCGGTATATTCGGGAGGGGGTTCTATTTTTTAGTGTTGGGTTTTAATACCCAGAGGTATTATTCGGAAGGGGACTTTTATTCGGGCGGACCCGTTATCGTCGGCAACTCAATGCGGGATACTACTTTGACAAACTCATCCGTTCGTCATGTTTTCTTGTCCATTGACTTGTGCCGAGACTTCGTAACCAGGTCCGCTTACGATGACTACGCCGGATTTGATTAGTTAATATATAGTGTGAAACACGGCCTCGGTGAGTGACTTGCTAGCAGACGTATGGATGCAGTGTCAATGGGCCCCCAATGCACTAAGTGACATCATTACCTGTAAGATAATTTTTATACTTTACACTTACTTACTGCTCATATTGCGCTTTCGATGGCGAAATGGAATTGTTCGAGCTTCTGGGTTACTATTATGAACTGCTTTTCGAATACGGCGCAATGTGGTAACGGCGCGCTCCGGTCGCTGCATCTGAAGACTTGATCGAGGCTTGAGTGGCACATTAGCCATTTCTTGATGGTAGAGACGGTCCGCTTCAGCTTGCGCCCTTGATTGCTGTATTGGCTGGTCCTGGTTTTCTTCCACACCCTGTAATGTGGTGTACGAGCACAGACCACTCTAAAAAAATTTTTGTTTAGATTTTGCAAAATCAGATAATTGTAAACTCCGAAACTACGGATACCCAGCTGCTTTGTTGTCCAACCACCAGATTCTCCACACACCAAGTGCGTCGAGCGGTGGAAATTTAAACCCTTCAGGCATCCGATGGAAACGCCCATCTGAAGGCCAATGGAAGATAGTATTCGGGACTTCTTTGACTTCTGTAGCATGCTGAGCAGTTCCGTTGGATTGCCCTAGGCCCGCCTCTTGCAACAGTAGTCACGCTGAGCGTGTCACGGGTGACATTGTCGTGGGTGACACATTTTTCGTCTAGCAGCTTGGCAAATCCATTGAGTGACACTCTCGGTAGTCGGTCTACCGCACGTTGTGTTTCGACATGCTGTTGGCAGAGCTTTACGTGAGGCGGTATTCCTGTCGGTCGCAGCCACGAGTTCTCTTCTGTGTTCAGCTTTGAATCGAGTGTAGCCATAACATCAAGAGTTCGGAACACGTAGCTATAAAGCAACGGGTTATTTGACTGTAGACTCTCCCGCAAAAAAAATCAGCGTGTGCGACTAGCGAAGCCAGACATAGACCCAATACTGGAGTTATATGAGCGTCGTTCTTGATAGATTAAAACATCAGATCGGCGCACTCCTGCACAATGCTATCGCCATGGTCATCGAAGTGAGGCGACAGTGCTGCAAACAGAGGGCTGTTCTGAGGGAGGCCAGTGACGACACGACCGAGATACTGGTCACCTGCGGCCTCGCACCGAAAGTAGTGGTCCTGTACACCTCCAAGTGACAAGCCACACCGAAGGCATACGCTCACAATAGAGGGCCCGCCTTACTGCTAGCAAAGGTAGCAACGCCCATCCGAATTGAGTGCGTCCCGTAGGGTTGTTGTCCTGTAATATCCTCCAGCATCTTGCCCAGTGCTTTGCAGAACCTCGACTTTTGGCTTGACCCTGGAAAAAGTTTTTCAGATGTAAGGGTCGGGTTTGAGACCAAATAGATAGCATCCAGCAGGTGGTTGGTTGAGTCGGATTCGCATATACATGCCGAGGGTCTTTGGACTGGTTCCGTCTTGATTAGTCTTCGTTTTGTGAAGGATACAACCGACACTATCATCTGCCCATTGTAGATTCGATAGATGCAGCGTCTCGACAGATTTGGACAGGCACATAAGATTCCATTGGGTCAGGAGAAATAGATGCGAAAAATCATTGTCACTTTGGCTGAGCGCGCGCTCGACAAGACGGGTGTATAGAGAAAACGTAAGTGGCTCCCTCCCGGGCTTGCGCTCATTTCCATCTTGTTCGTTGTCTGCTTCAACTCTTTTCAAGCTTTTGATGAATGTCTTAAGGTAGTCACGATATTCAGCGGGTAGGTCTAGTCGATGTTGCCGATATAAACCTTTTAGGGCGCTTCTGTATCCACTCAGTGTGGACACCTCCAGCTTGCCGCTGTTTTATTTTGTGGAGTAGAAAGGATTCGAAGTACTGAGGTTTGAACGCGAATAGGTTAATGCTGCCGTTTTTGGCCAAAGAACTGCTCGGGTTCTTCCTGGTGCTCACGTTTCCACGCCGATATTCCCTTAATGTAGCTTCGATACGCTTTCTTCGTATTTGTAGCGGTGCACGCGCTCCAAACTTGCTCTGCATTTATTCGTATTTGAAGAAGTCATGATGCCAATATTTCTCTCTCGCATAAATGGGTCAGGTTTTGGTAAAACCTACATCGATACTTAGAGATAAGGGGTAAAATCGCGTGCTGATTCCGAAAATCCAGTCCGTTTTTCCTAAATCTCAGCACTTTTAGCGCAATAAGCGTTGAGAGAGGCTAACTCGTAACATCAAAATCTTTGGCGAGTAGGGCTACCTGATTTACGTGCTCTTATTGGTCTAGGCGGCTTTCATCTGATTTGCTACACTTGAACAATCACCGACGTGGATTTTTCTTTGTACTTGTAGTTATCAGAGAGGATTTGGTATAAGGTTAAAAAGTAATACTGAATACAATCATTGCTATAAAAAATACCTTTTTATAGCTCATGTATTATCTATTTGACGAGGATTTTCGCCGTTTGAGCTAGCGCTCTCTCAACGCTTATTGCGCTATAACCACTGTAGGACTGCTCACGACATTGAAGAGCGCAGGGTGGCACTAGAGGAGCGTAAGATTGCAACCGACGAGCGACGAATGGCTCTAGAAGAGCGTCGTGCAGAATACCAAGAACATCGAATGGAACTAGAACGCCAAGAGAGATTTGCATTGATCGATGCCTTAAAGTCACTGATCACCCAAGCAAACACTACAAATTGACCACTCGCTGTAGGTACTGCTTTAAGTGTGGGGGGCTAATAGAGAAGAATCTACTGATTTGGTTGGGATTGGCGCAATTACGGAAGTACGTCAGCAGGACACCGATGAGGTAATGTATCCCACAGGAGAAAGGAACAGCTTTTGGCTCAGCCTAATGTCCAAAAAAGGCCACAACCGTAGAACACCAGCAAAACCCCACTCCACTGCAACTCGAACCTTGCTCATAGCTGCGTTATACGCTCCTTGGCGCCGCGTAAGCTTTAAGCCATTGTGCCCCACGTGCAACGTGGACTTCAGAGGATATGCAGGATCTCCGTAAATTAAATAAGGCGGCTCGTTTCCATCACGCAATCGGCTTTGTAGTCGCTCTAATAATTTGCTTTATTTCAGCAGAAATGTGTCATGGCGCCTCCCAACAACGGGCCCGTAGAAATCGATAAACAAGCCATCGGGGGCGATAACACCCTGATATTTGAGAGCGTGTTTCCTCTTGTGGCCATTGTAGACCTGACACTGGTTCTTTGACGGTCGTGTAATGGCTCTCACGGTTCCATCAATAAAGCCCACGTATTTCTTTTCCGGAGACCCCTCTGCACGATAGCAGCTGCGTACTCCGACCTCTTTGACTCTGTAAGCAAACCGCAGTCAATATATAGAAGACCTTTGCACTTGTCGCAGACTAGGTGCCGCATGTAGTTGAATATCAGGCATACTATTGACGGAGAGCGCCCAAAAAACACAGCTAGATCCCCATACCGACCTGGATACGCCATGCGGCGCAGCATCACACATAACCTCTCAAATCCGCTAAAACCTGCCCTGTTAGGTAGCACGTGTTGGTCTTCTAGCTGAAGAGCTTCATATAGCTAAAACAAGTCCTTTTTCCAAAACCGGAAATAAAACCGCGTTTCAAAGGCATTGAGCGCGTTGATGTTAAGCCACTGACCTCCAGTAATCGATCGAGGGATTTGGCTTGACGTGCTCCTCTGGAACCGAGACGACGGCTGGGATCTTACTAAGGTGAAAATGGGGGTTGTCGAGGCTTTCCGTGAAGCTGCTACCGAGCGCAATATTAAGGGGATGAAGCGAATGCTCAGTAATAATCTTGTCAGTTGCTTCGACTTGACGATAACTATAATGCGAAATGCATGCGATGAACGAGTTTGCGGGGATCTCGTCGTTGTGGCGGTCGAGGGGCTTAGTGACAAAGATTTCGGTCAGTTATCACTGGGTATGAAGGCTCGAGTCCGCCATTTAATACATACAAGTCACGAGAATGCAGGCTTGGCAGCGGCCATGGTGCACGCGGAATTTCAGCGGAAGAGGACGAGGTTGTTAGCAATTTCGCTAGAATCGTCTGCTGATGACGCATATGCGGAGTGGAAAAAACTGATGATACCTGCAAATGAAGTTCGCCAAGTCCTGGACAAGAAGATTAAAAAGCGAAATGAAGCACGTGCCGAATACAAGAGGTGGAAACGTTTTATCACTGAGGGTAGGAAGAAGCGAAACGCTGAAGCTCGCATCTCAACATGAAATACCGGAGTTTTTCAAAGAGATAACGGTGACTATTTTAATAGTTATTCATTACAACTTTAGTTTTTATTACCAGCTCAGATTAGCCTTCTCAATTCCGTGCACTCCAACCGCGCAGAAGGAGGTTCAGTGGACTCGATCACCCATGCTCCGCAGTGGATATGAAAGAATTGTTCGGCGGCTGCTTTGGAACCGAGACGACATCTGTGACCTTACTAAAGTGCAGGTCTGGGTGTTAAAAATTCGTGCCGAGCACAATATCGGCAGATGATGAAGAATAATCGACAGGTGAAAAGGTCAGGAGAATCACGACGAATCTCGCTCTTAAATTAGAAAATATCCATTATTGTTTAATAGGTATTAATAATGTCAGTTTTATTATTACAGTGAGAGGCGGCTTAGACCTTATAACTTATCAGCTGTGATTTCGCATATTATACAGTTTGTAAAGTAACGTCTTGTTGTATTATTGTGACCTATCATAAAGCATGCCCCGTTTAACACGAATATTTCAGGTGGCACTCTAAGCCGCCTTATACTGTATTATAAAACTAACTTTAAAAAATGCTGTTTAATTAAAATAATGCAAACGAAAAACTTTTTTCTTAAATTTAAAAAAACTTTTACAGTTAAATTTCAAGTCCCCCATTTAAAATTAACTGGTTATATTAATACATCCCATTCTTACCAATGGCTCGTGGTGACACCGAGCGCAGGTCGCGTCGCTCCGACGGCTTCTCCCGTCGCCGCCGGCGCTCAGACAGTGACGACAATACGCACTCTGCTTCTCAAGAAAATGGCGATGGCTCTGACGTCGAGATCATCACCGACTTCCGCTCCAAACGCGAGCTAGAAGCGGCGCAGGACGAAATTAAACTCTCGCCCGAACAGCGTGAGCGACTACGCGACCGTGAGGAGCGCGACGCCTTTGCTGAGCGCCTGCGCCAACGTGATGAGGAACGCACGAAGCATAAACGCAAGGCCGAGGAGATCGAGGGCCGCGACGGACTCACAAGCGACGAGATCAAGCAGCTCGCCAAGCGCGGGACACTTGACGCCGGACAGAGCGAACGATTAAACCAATTGAGGGAACTCAGCCGCCAAGAGTACCTTAAAAAGAGGGAAGAGAAGGAATTAGAGCTGCTCGAGTTCCAATTAAGAGACGAAGACGTGCTGTTCCAAGAGACTAAAAGGTCCAAAAAGGAGCAGCAGCAATTGGAACTTAATCAGAGAATCTTAGAGACAGCCAAGGCCAGATCTAAGAAGGAAGAAGTGGACGGGTATCAAATCCCTGATTCCTATGAAGAAGTGGACGACGAAGGGAATCGAATCAGGAAGAAACAGGACCTTTTAACGGACAGATACGAAGAAGAAGAGGTGCTTCATACAGAGCAGGAAGTATGGGAGGAAACGCAGGTGAAGATGGCTACAAGCAGGTTCGGAGCCAAGGATAAACATAAGGAGGTACAGGAAGAAGACGAGTTCGTATTCGACGACCAGATTGACTTCATCTCGCAGCAGATGTTGTCTGGGCATCATGTGAGTGAAGAAGATGTACAAGAGGCGAGGAAGAAGATGGAACAGGTCAAATATTTGAGTATGCAAGAAGGAAGGAAGCAGCTGCCAGTGTACCCATATCGAGAGTCTCTTTTGGAGGCGATTCGCAACTATCCAGTGATTATCATTGAAGGAGAGACAGGGTCGGGGAAGACAACGCAAATCCCGCAGTATTTACATGAAGTTGGGTACTCGGAGCTCGGCATTATTGGCTGTACGCAGCCAAGACGTGTAGCTGCGATGAGTGTGGCAGCTCGCGTGGCTCAGGAGATGGATGTGAAATTGGGGAACGAAGTGGGATATTCGATCCGTTTCGAGGACTGTACGAGTGACAAGACTGTGATCAAGTACATGACGGATGGTATGCTACTGCGTGAGTTCTTAACGGAGCCGGATCTCAAGTCCTACAGCGTTATGATCATCGATGAGGCTCACGAACGCACGCTAAGTACCGACATTTTGTTCGGTCTGATTAAGGATATCGCTCGCTTCCGTGACGATATCAAGATCATTGTGGCTAGTGCCACGCTGGATGCCACCAAGTTCAGCGCTTACTTTGACGATGCCCCGATTTTCAAGATCCCCGGACGGATGTTTCCTGTGGATATTCTGTACACGAAGGCTCCCGAGGCCGACTATCTGGATGCTGCTATCGTTACAGTACTGCAGATCCACATTACTCAACCACTTGGAGACATTCTCGTGTTTTTTACTGGTCAAGAGGAGATCGAAGCTGCTGAGGAGATTTTACTCCAGCGAACGCGTGGTCTTGGCTCTCGAATACGCGAGTTGCTCATCCGACCAATCTATGCAACGTTACCGTCGGAACGTCAAGCTCAAGTGTTCGAGCCAACGCCAGAGGGAGCTCGCAAGGTGGTTTTAAGTACGAATATCGCCGAGACATCCCTGACTATCGCTGGTATCTGCTACGTGATCGACACGGGCTTCTGTAAGCAGACGAACTACAATGCCCAAACTGGAATGGAGTCTCTACTGGTGGCTCCAGTCTCACAAGCCATGGCCAATCAGCGCGCTGGACGAGCTGGTCGTACAGCTCCGGGCAAGTGCTTCCGTCTGTACACGGCGTGGTCGTACAAGAACGAGTTGGACGAGAACACTGTGCCTGAAATCCAACGCACCAACTTGGCTAGTGTGGTACTACTCATGAAGTCGCTAGGAATCAACGATCTGCTTCATTTCGACTTCATGGACCCACCACCGGAGAAGGCGCTTATCCGTTCGCTTGAGCAGCTTTACGCTCTTGGCGCGTTGAATGGTTTGGGTGAGTTGACAAAGCTGGGGCGTCGTATGGCTGAGTTCCCATTGGACCCCATGATGTCCAAGGCTCTACTTGCTTCGGAGAAGTTTGGCTGCGTTGAGGAAGTCATGACCGTCTGTGCCATGTTAAGTGTGAACAACTCGATCTTCTACCGCCCCAAGGACAAGGCAGTTCATGCGGATAATGCGCGTCTTAACTTTGCTCGAGGTGGCGGTGGAGATCACATCACGTTGATGAACGTTTACAATCAGTGGGCGGAGACGAACTATTCGACTCAATGGACTTACGAGAACTTTGTGATCATGCGCTCCTTAAAAACTGCTCGCGATGTTCGGGAACAACTGGAAGGTCTTTGCGACCGCGTGGAGCTCGAGCGCACAAGCAACCGCAGCGACCACGAGCCGATCCGTAAGGCTATTTGCGCTGGTTACTTCTATAACACTGCCAAGCTGGACAACTCAGGCCATTACAAGACTGTGAAGAAGGCGCAATCTGTACATATCCACCCGAGCTCGTGTCTGATTAAACTTGAGGAAGTGCCGCGTTGGGTCGTGTATCATGAATTGGCTTTCACGACAAAGGAATACATGCGCAACGTGATCCCCATTAAGTCCGAGTGGTTGATGGAGCTTGCGCCACACTATTATAAAACCAAGGAAGTCGAGGACGCCCGCACTAAGAAAATGCCCAAGGCAGTGGGTAGAGCAGGTTAACTTTTACATGAACATAGTTGACAATTAGCTTGCTTTCAGTAAACTTTAAGGAAGAAATAGGGATTCGAATTGTGGAGCCACTTGAACTTAAACGTGAAGTCTGTGTGCCTATATTCATGAAAAACGAGTAAGTAATTTCATTGTACCACATTCCAGATCTGTAAAATGCGTCTACTTACCGTAATGTTCGAGTTCGTACTGCAGCAGGAACAAGATTTCGATAAAAAGTTCTGCTTGCACCACGTATATCTGTGTTTCAAGGACGAACGCAAGCTGGTACAGCGGAGAAAACGACAACTTGCGCTGCAGAAAAAAATGCAGGAACAGTAACGACGCGATCTCTAAGGCGGCAAACACAAAGATATTTGTCACTGCGCCAGTCTCCCAATTGTCAGCGCCACCAGGGTAGTACACTGCATTCGGTAGCTGTTTGAGCACCAACTTGTACGTCACGAAAAGCAGAGGCACGACACACTCGACGAACTCCACCAATGTCAAGTATTCGCAGTGAAACAGGAGTTGTAGACCCTGTCGCACAAGGGTTTCCGATCGCGCTGCAGTTGCACGGATGCCAATCGAGTCGTGGTCTCCATTATGTTTTAGTTTCATCGGTCTGTCTATAGATTCAATCTCTTCAGTGAATGCCGTTACTTGGTTGTTGTCCTCGGGACATATTGTTGCTTTTGCCACGCGTACAACCCGGGGCGGTAACCTTGAACTTTATTGCTGGGGTTGATTTTTCACGTCACTATACACGCCAGACACCTCCAAAACCTGCAATGTTTGTTCTTGTTCTGCTGACATTGGGTGAGGGTAGCACGCTCTCAAACGTATATTTTTCAATGAAGTAACGTGAAATGCAGTAGGATTGCGTGTCACGGCTAGGATCCAAGCTAATAGGTCAGAACGATTTGAGTTTCTGGAGAAACGCACATCTTTTGAGCTGAAAAGCTGGGAAGACGCTTGTCGGTCTTGAAGTAATTGTAAAACCATGTTTGAATTCGTGCGAATATCCCAAAAATCAAGCAGAGACTGCCCAATGTCAGCTGCAATGAATAGAACCGAAAGGTACATCGATGTCGTGGTAGACATGCACACGGAGACGAACAGTGCACTGAAAAAATCGACTGTCATAGCGACAATTTGAGTCACGAAATCTTTCATCTCACGTGTACATCGCACGATAAATTGTTTAGCTAAAAATCTCCATATCGGCAACACCAGAACGGCAACGATACCTCGAGCTTGAACTGGCACAAATCCGTAAAACACTTTGTACAGTGGATAAATGTTGCATAGCGTCATGAATGCGGCAAGGTAGGGAACGAATCGCTGGAGATTTGGTCGGCAAGCAGAATTTTTCATAAATGGTTCTCGTCCAAACACAAGCATCATCATCACCTGGAGGTGTATTTCGACAAAAAACCCTCTAAGATACCACATCAGAGGTATCGGAAATCCAACTATAATCGCAGCAAGTAAAGCGGTACACGTAGGCAGCACTCCAAGCTACGAGTTGTCTCCTTAAGAACGTAGGATTGAGGTCAGGGACAATCGAGACAAGTGTGGACATCCCGGCAAATCCCATTATGGCTGTTGTTAAGGTCAACCCAGAATACCCAGTTCGCAGCCCACCCTGCAGAGGGGGTCTGTAGTGGCAGGCATTCCAGTAGTAGTGCAGTTAACAGTGCAGCTATTGGCGTGAGTACACAGACTAGAATGACACGGGTTCAGGAGTCGTTTTGCAATAGTAATCGAAACTCTCGAGACGCTCAACTGAATACGCACCCTGGTGTCCAATTTGATACCGGTCCCATTTATCTCCAAGACGTGCCCAAAATCGCTTTCGTGTCGAGGCTGAAGGACCTTCCGAGTTTCCATCGCGTCGACACTTCTGCTGCTGTCACCTTCATTGCTTCGCATGGCTTGGCGAACTGGAAAAAGAGCCACGTTTCCTGGCGCATCCTACATTATTTTTGGCGACCTATTTTGAGTACAATTCCTTGACTGGTGTTCAAACAACTCGTTAATACCAGGTAATTAAGACCAGACCGCACAGCGCCATGGGGTCTCGTAAATGCATATTCCTACGTGTTGCTTGCATGACGTGTTGTTACATGTACAGTACGTAAGTGGTGCGTACTATGGAACTTCACACTTAAGCTTCGGCTGCCTAAACTGCCGAGATCTTGGCATTCAGCTGTCCCTTGACGGGGAGTGTGAACGAAATGGCGTACGTCACGTTCTCCGGACTCTCCAACTCGACATGGTACTTGCTCAGTAAGGACGCTACAACCAGCTTCATCTCAAGCATAGCGAGGTTCATTCCTAAGCATATACGAGGACCGGCATTAAATGAAGCAAACTTGTACGGGGACACAGAGACAAGTTTTCCAGTCGTAGAGTCGATCCACCGTTCTGGCTTAAACTCGGCAGCATCGGGACCCCACACGTGAGGCATCCGGCCTAGTGCATACATCGGCAAACCGGCCAGTGTTCCAGCTGCAATAAACGTCCCATCAGACAGCACCGTATCGTGAACTGCCTCCTTACTTACAATGGGGACAGAAGGATACAGACGCAGTGTCTCCCTCAAAGCAGCCTCCACGTATACGAGCTCACCCACTTGGTCCATCGATGGACTGCATTGTCCCTTGAACAACTTGGGCAGCTTTGCAGCCACCTCCTCGCGGATCTTGGTTTCCACTTCGGGATTCTTACTGAGACAATAGAAGAACCAACTCAGCGCTTGTGCTGTGGTGTCCCGACCAGCGATGATGAAGTTTACGACGATATCCCGGAGGTACGTTGGGTCAAAGCAGCTATCGTCTGCGTTGCCCGATTTGTTCAGGCCATCCAAGAACAGAGAAACGATGTCTTTGCCTCCTTTATCATCTTGTGTTCCCTTCGCACGGTGTTCAAGTGTCTGTGTGACGATGTCGAAGATTGTCGAGTTGATCACCTCCATGTCTTTTTTCACTTGACCCTCCGCTCCGACGCCCAGCAAACGTTGAATTTTCCAGAACCAACTAGGTCTGACGAAGCGTAGTACGAACAACTGTTGACTGTGGTCAAACGCAGTCTGGAACGGGTGCTCCTTCTCGGCATCCAGGCAATTCATGTGCACCCCAAAGCCGATCTCCGTGAACGCCTCCATAGTGAAGCGGTTAAGAAGGCGGAACATATCAATAGTGGCGTTGGTCTCCGCTGCCCGATGGAAGATCCGCTCCAAGACGACCAAGTGGCGTTGAATCGTACTCGTCATGGAATCTCTGAGAGCTCTCATAGTGAACAAGTTGCTCGCTGTTTTACGTTGATGGTGCCACTTTTCGTGGTCCACTGCGAAGATTCCTTCTCCCAGTAGTTCACGCAGATACTCGGCCTTCTTGGGTCCTTTTGGGAAGTTGTCGAACTGGTTCTTGAACACATCCTCGAAAGCTTGTGGAGTCGATAGCAGCGTCATATCTTGAGTTCCTAGAGACTGAAGAAGCACGGGTTCGCCCTTCGCTTCCAAGCACAAACCGGTGATCCAGTCGTGGCGAATGGAGACATTGCCAACGACATCGAGCGTGTTGCCTAACAACGATTTAGTCGTGGAAGGACGCACCACCTTGCGAGTTCCATGCTGAGACTTGGTGTCGTTGGTGGAAGCGGCCATCAAGCGCCATGCTAATGGAAGCACGATGAATCCGCTAAGTGCAGCGATCGCAATGCTGGACGGAAGCCTGTCGGTCATGCGGTCGATCGTCAGCATCTTGATTCTTGTGCGACTTCGGTGGAGAATTCAAGAATGGCTGTTGGGACAGGGATGAATAGCAGAAGTAGGTCAATACGTAGAAACGGTAGAAGGACAGAAACCGATGGAACTACCCACCCATGGATTTGTATTTGCGTCATCATGAAGCTTAATGTTGATGCCGGTGGGTGCGTTTGGGCATGTGCAAGCCACTGATCGCGTGAAACTTCTTTCATGCCGAGCCCTGTTAACGCTGTTAACCTAACGGAACATCACGTCTCCCCGGTTCATCACACCCGACGTGAAACCTACAACGATAGTTTTATTCCAATAAAATCTACTACGACAACGATGCTAAGGATACTTTTAGTTAAGGCAAAAGTGATACAGTAGCGGTATTTACGCATATACCACGACGGTTGAAGCCACATCATCGTTATGCACGTCACCGGAAATTACTTTAAAATTGAACGGGGGGGGGGCAGCGGAGAGAAAATATTTTTTTTGTCGTACATGTATTGTACTTCGCAAAATCGTTAGTAGGAGCATGAAGCGTGGTGTGTGGTTTCAGCTGGTCGATCACGAAGGAGAAGAAAAGGCTGGACGAACCCAAGCGTATGGTCTGCCTGCCAGCTCACTTGTTGATCGTCTCCAGTATGTTGTTAAAGCCCAGTGCCCGAATGCCACCGCGAGCTACGATGCACCCAACTTCCAGGACCACCGCGCGTTGCAACAAGCAGCCGTTGGACCCTGGAAAGTCGTTGGCCGATATCGGAGGCGAGTCAACACTCGCTGTGGAGTTGCCACCGCCGCACCAGTCTCCTGTAGAGAAATGCACAGTGATTCGTGTGCGATTAATGGTTTGCCAGTGATACCATATCTTTTGCACCAAAACGAATCAAACTCGACGATGCTGACGAAGATGTAGACGATGACGATGGTCACCAAGCCAGCTCTAACGATCGCGTTAAAGCGTCTCGACAAATCAACTACTTCGATATGGCTGCTTTCCTCCACTTTTATATGCACCGAAGAACTTTAAGCGAGTCATGGTGCGCGAGGCGTACGAGGTTATTTTCAACGGAGTGGTGGAAGAAGTGAAGAATTGTTTGGAAAAAAAATCTTCCGGCTGCGTACTGGTGACTGGAAATCCAGGCATTGGGAAGAGCCGATTCTACCTCTATTGCGCATTCCAGTTGATCAAGTCGCGACCGGCTAGTGTCAATTCCCTTCCTCCGTTTGAGTTGGTGTTGAACTGTGAGGATTGCTACTTCCTGTATGAAGCCGATCAACAGGAGTTCCGATATTTGGATAAAGACGAAATCGTCAAGCTCTCGCTCCAAGGAAATGTGCTCCGACTCATCGATGGTAGCTCCGACAACTTGGCACGGTGGGGTGAGGTTTCTGTGCTTTTCTCATCGTCACATGACGCGGAAAAGTTTAGGACCGCAGCCAAACCTTCATTTTTGCCAGTGTGGACGTTGGAGGAGCTCAAGGAGTACAACGCGCTGTTATCTGGCGATTTGCTATTGCAAGAAGAAGAACCGGAAGCAAGGTTCTACAAGTTTGGTGGAATTGCCATGAGTGTCTTCGCGAGAACCAAAATGTAGAGAGCATGGAGCTGATGTCCAGCATCGAGTTTTTCGATGCGTTGAAAGTGGTTAAATACGTTCAAACTCATCGAGTGGTCACACAAGAAGATGAAATCTGTCGAGTACTTCAGATGGCTCCCTGCAACGATTCTTTTCGCGACGCCTCGTATTTGACCTTTGTGTCTGACTACGTTGCTGAGCTCCTTATCGATAAGGCAGAGGGTGACGATCTGGTGAAACTTTCAGCGTTCGCCGTCACTCAACCATGAGAAGAACTTGGGAAGCTCGACATGGCTATGCGGACAGTAATTTTCTTTATATTTGCATGCGTAACATGGTAATGCTATTATTTTAAAAAGAACACGTGGGGCTCGTATTATTAACAGTAAAATAATACGAGGTCGCATGTGTCACCAATACATGTCGTTAAGCCAACGCATAGCACTTCTCCGACGTGATTACAGTTGTAGTTGTATGTCATCCCCTTCAATTTAACGGGCTGAACGCTCTCATTTTATGATTCATAAACCTTCAAGATGGGTAACTTGTTCAACAGTGTGAATTACATGTATGAATGCAACTAATCATTTCATTGAGCGAGAACTCCTGCCACCGAATGAATAAAAGTCCTCTAGTTTTTCTTGTTTTCGCTGTTCTGACGCCACGCATCCACGAGCGACTTAAAAATGCCGTCCGGTTTGCGCTGCAGCTCCGCTGGCGACCCAAACTCCGCCACGGAGCCCTTCTCCATTACCAAGATGCGGTCCGAGTCCAGGATCGTGTTGATGCGATGCGCGATCGTCAGCGTGGTGCAGTCACGGAATTCCTCTCGGATACTTTGCTGGATCTGACGGTCCGTCTCGGGGTCGATGGACGCCGTGGCCTCGTCCATCAGAATCACCTTCGACCGCTTCAGAAGTGCACGGGCAATGGACAGAAGCTGACGTTCACCCACACTGAAGTTCGAGCCCTTTTCTTCCACGACGTCGTCCAACGAAGTGATGGCCTTCTGCAGCGACGCACGCTTGACAGACGTCCAGATCTGGTCGTCCGAGAACTGGTCGAACGGGTCTAGATTTGAACGCACCGTGCCCGAGAACAGCACGGGATCCTGCGGGATGATCGCAATGTTGGAACGCAAGTCGTGCAGGCCGATCTTGCTGATGTCCACGCCGTCAATCGAGATAGAACCCGCGTCCAGCTCAACCAGACGCATGAGACCCACGATCAGACTGCTCTTACCAGCACCCGTACGACCGACAATACCGATCTTCTCCTTGGCGTTGACACTGAACGTGAGTCCGCGAAGCACTCGTGGGAGACCAGGACGGTATCGGAGATCGACGCGGTTGAAGCTGATGGCCCCAGCCGTCGGCCAGTCAAGTGGCGGCTTCTCTACTGCAGTGCTGGTTAGAGCGGCCTCCGTCGGCATCTCCGTGTACGTCTGAATGCGCTCCACAGACACCATCTGAGTCTGCAGCTGACTGATCATACGCACTGTCCAGTTAAGCGACTGCGTGACTGTAAACGCGAACGTGAGCGACACGCCGACCAGTCCAGCGAACGCAGCGCCTTCAGCAGCATTCGTGCCGTGAGCCAGAACTGCCGACAGAGCAGCAGCCGCTGCGATACACGTGCCCACGAACTCAAGTCGCAGAGCCAGCCAGCAGTTGATCGTGAAGTTGAGGAAATACGCGCGCTGGTTCTTGTCCAGTAGATAGTTGTTGTGGCCGATGAAGCTATTCTCAACGCCATACGCTCGGATGGTCGACAAGCCGTCGAGTGTCTCCGATAGCAACGCGAAGATCGGGGACCGACTGATCGAGTCCAGACGCTGCAGCTCTCGCGAAGTCTTGATGAAATATCTCTGCGACGTGTAGTATCCGACCAGAACAGGTAGTAGAATAACCATGAACATCGGCGTGATGTACGAGATGGTGACCAAAGTGATGATGACGGCAACGATAGTGTTGAGAAGACCGACCACAGTGCCAGGAATGGCTTCGTCCAGCGTGTAAATGTCCTTGGACATGCGGTTCACAATACGACCCAGTGGCGTCGTGTCGAAGAAGGACGTGGGCGCGCGTAAAATCTGGTTCAGCAGCTTGTTGAACAACAGACGACTAGCGTGGAGAGAGCCAACGTACAGGAGCATGACACGGATAAACAGCACGACTGCAAACGCCAGGTTGATCAGCATGTACACGTACACGTAGTACATCTGAGAGTCCGGGTACTTCTCAGCCTGCTCCGACCAGTATGAAATCCACACCGTCGACAGCAGAGTCAGTCCCTGAGCTGCGAAGAAACCAAGAACGACCATGAAAGCAGCGCACATGCCGCCGAACGCGTTGATCCACACTCGGTAGACGGACCACGACACATCGCCCACAGAGCGATCCTCTTCGACCATCAACTGGCCTTCATCATCCACACCAGCTTGGCTATCGTCGCTCCGTGTCGACAACCGAGAGCGACGGTGCATGCGGCTCTCGCTGGACTTCCGACGTCCCGTGATCGCCAACTCCTCCTCATCACTCGAATCATCCATAACATTCTCCAGAGACTCAGCTGACGTCGTGTTCTCCTCGTCTTCTTCATTCTCACTCTCCACGTAGTTCGACACCATCTGAGCCAGCAAGTTCTTCTTCGCCATCAGCTTCTTGTACGATCCTTGCTCTGCGAATCTTCCGTCGGCGATCACAGCGATCTGGTCGCACTGGTTCACGAAGCTCAGCGAGTGCGTTACCAGCACCACCAGCTTGTCCTTCAGCGTCTTCTTGATGCACTCGTTGAAGATGTCAGCACCCACATGGCTGTCCACTGCAGACAAAATGTCGTCCAGCAGATAAATGTCGGCATCCTGATACACCGCACGAGCGATGGCCACACGCGTACGCTGGCCGCCACTGAGGTTGATGCCCTTCTCACCGATCTCCGTACGGTCTCCGGCAGTCAAGATACGAAGGTCCTTCTTCAGTGAACTCACGCGCAGAGCCTCCTCGTACTTGTCGGCGTCGAACGGCAGTCCGAACGTGATGTTATTACGCACCGTCGCGTTTTGGATGAACGGCTGCTGCGAGACGTACGCCACCTTGCCACGAATCGCCACTGAGCCAGAGCTACAGCGAGCATCGCCCAAGATCCCAGCCAGCACAGTGGATTTGCCACTACCCACGTGACCCACAATTGCATGCAGTTCTCCCTTCTTTGCCGAGAAGTCAATGTGACGTAGCGTCGGGCCTTCAGCTACGGGCGTCACCAGAGCCTCCTCTTCTTCAGTCTTGCTGTCGGTCTTCTTATCATCAGCCGGTGGGGCAGCGTCCCACTTGAAATCTGCGCCCTGCACCGAAATCCCCACCTCGGTCAAGTCGCCCTCGCCCACCTTAGTGCGTTCCTCGGCCAGAAAGTAGCTACGTAGACGGTCGAAACTCACGCTCGCTTCCACCACGTTGTTCAGCACTTGCGGCAGCATGAACAGAGGGAAGCGCAGGATGTTGAACAACGCCAGACTCGTCAACGCCGTGCCCACGTCCAGCGTGTTACCCAGCAGCACATACGCGGTGAACGACACCACCGTCACCAGCGACGGCACGAAGCTGAAGATCGTATTGGACCCACTACGTGCAAATACGTACGTGCGCAGACGCGCCAGCTCCTCGTCGCGGAACTTCATGACGCGCTGGCCGAATGAGTTTTCCCACGCCTTGAGCTTCACCACCTTGATGCCCGACAAAACCTCCACACAGATCTTAATCCGCTCGTCCTTGACCTGCATCAGACGCTGCTGCAGTTTGCGCATGGCCTTGGAGATGACGGTCATCAACGGGATGATCAGCAAGATCACGGCCACGCCGGCGAACGTCGCCACGCCGATCTGTTGCCACAGCAAGACACAAGACACGATGATCTGGAAGGCCGCGTACCACACGGCGTGCAGGTACGGCGTCATGTCCTGTAGACGCTGTGCGTCGATGGACATGAGGTTCGTGATCTCTCCGGACGTGCGTTGCTGACGCGCCGCCGCCGACAGCACCAAGGACTTCTCGAACACGGCGGTGACGATGGCGCTGCGGAACTGCAGACCAGTCTCGTAACAGTAGAAGAAGTACTGACGCAGCGCAAAGGACTGCACTACACCCGACACGAAGATGACGGCCGCGTACGTGAGACCCTCGGACAGCGGCGCCGTCGGATCGCTTAAGAACGCGATGATGTCCTTAATGATCATGGGTCCAACGAACTGCAGTGAGTCGTGGATGAGCTTGAGGAAGCCAGCCACTAAGAATTTAAAGCCGAACGCCTTGCCCAGCGCCCAAACGAGACTGGGTTTGCCGGTGCTTGTCTGCTGCTCCCAGGCGTCCGCAAACTTCTTTGACACGTTGGCGGCGCGATTGTACGGGTCCAATTGGAACAGGTCGTCGTTCTCAAGTGGACGTTCATTGCCCAGCTTCATGAGAGGCGTGACCCACGTGAAGAAGACGTTGCCTAGACAGCCAGACTGCTGCGACGGGTAGCGGTCGCCCAGACCGGGCGTGTCTACTGGCATCCATGTGGCCGTGTGCTTGGCGGACGCGGCGCCGTCATGCACGACAGTCACGCCCTGCAACAAAGGCTTACGCTCCTCCTGCTTGGAAGGCGCCATCCGGACAGTAACGATTGGCGTTGAGATCTAGGGCCGTTGAAGTGGCTTGTCACCTGTGGCGCGGATTGGAGACTGACGGGATGAGATGAGATTGAGTCGGTGGACCACAGGAGTTTTGGAATGCATAATCTTCCAGAGTGATGGTCAACGTACGCTGAAGGGATTACGTGGACGAATTTCCACAATCCGTACATAAGTACTGTACTGTTTTATCCTAATTTAGGATTCCTAAAGTTCATCTTAAGTTCGTAATTCGTACCTAACGTTAGCCAAGGCTTAAAACCGCTATCTAAAAAAGAGTTTAGCACTTCAGTAGCACAATTGAAGAACTTAGTGGACACGGTTGCAATTTTTACAGCACACAAATTTCGTTATTTTTTCGTGATACATTATAGTCATCAGTCTACATGTAACTACCGGTAGCGTCTCAGATATGCTTGTAGAATCTATGCACGAAGCATAATGATTTCATCTCACCAATTGTGCTGGCAACTAATAAGAAGAGCTCGCGCGTAGTATACTAACGCGACACATTGTACCTGGTGCAGCGCTTGCAACGCACTAAAATTCTGCCAGTTGATAACTTATCGTCGATAAGAGTTTTACTCTTCACCGTCCTTCACGTTGAATAGTTCATGCATAAAATTACATTTCACACAGGATTTAATAGACTACAGTTGTCGGCCGTGCTCTGAGCTGACTGCGACTGACTGTAGTCAAACCATCAGCTCTGCTGAGTGCCGAATAAATGCTAAAAACGAACTTAGCATTTGTACTGGATTAGTAAATGGTGCGAACTTAATGCAAGTGTGACGATCTGTTTTGGAAAGTCGATTGGGACTAAACAGTACTGGATTGTGGGAATTCCTCTGATTACGTAAGTTAAATTCCGATGATGGGACGTTTGTATAACACATATTACTATTAATAGTAGGATTTAATAAAGGCGCCGCTTTTACGAACAATCGGGCAACGATTTCGTCGCTAAAAACTCCGACGCCAGTAATTAACCACGTTATTATCGATGCTGCCATTTGAGCGAAAGCGCCGATGGAGAATTGGCCTTCCGCTCTTTGGCCATGTCACCAGGACCGCCGACACTGATATTTTTATTATTTTTGGCAGCTTAAAACTTTGAATATAAAATATTGTGTGACATCATACCTAATTAAATAAACACGCTTTTGAAGTTTGTATTGAACAGTACGGTATTTTGGCAATACTTTGCGAAAAGCATTATAATGGGTAAAATATCTACTTATATAAAATATGGCATCTCAAAGGTAAAAGGGCATCATAAATAGTAAACCCTAAAACCAAAGAATGAATATTTATAACTTACTGTTAAACGTGTAATAGTACCCCACGATACTTCGTAGCCTTTATTAGTACCCCAGCCATGTACGTTTTATGTATTCTTCTTATTAAAATTAAATATTTTGTTTTTAGCTAACCTTAATACCCCACCCTTAACAGTACCCCATGTTGGGACTAACGTATTCTAGTATCCCACGGGGCACTACATTTATTACAGGTCTTACTTACAGTATATGACTCATAATTAATGAGTCATAGATTAAAAACCCATCAGCACCCATCTACTCAGTGCAACACCAGAATGAGTTTAGAGACCACCTCGAATCAAACATCTTCGCGTGGCAGCTGAGCCGACCAAAAATTGTAGCGTATCTAAACCCAGCTTCAATGAGGGGCTGCTTCTCGAAGCTCTCGTCAGATTCGAAGTCGCCCCCAAAAGCTCTAGAGTCCGTTAAGAATGCTATCGATCACGTCGTTACGAGACAAAATCCCTTTCAACGTCGGTGTCGGGAGTCTCGTAGTGATTTCATTTGTCGTTCTTCTGGCCAAACTTCGCAGTGAACCAACGAACGAAGACTCGTCCAAGTCAGAGATGCGTAAGATCCACCGCCCCGATACGACGCTTTCACTGCTGAAAAACACGCTCGATATCATTCGAGCTGCTCGTGATGGCGACATGCACGATCGAACAGTGGAAATATGTAGGCAGTTCAAAGGGGAGCCTATCCTCTTTCGATCCATCGGTATGCCAGACGAACTGGTGGTCTCAACCCCCAAAGCATTCGAAGATGTCCTCAAAAGACAATTTAGCAATTTCCCTAAGGGATCGTACATGTGCGAGAACTTAAAAGATCTTCTAGGCGACGGCATCTTCGCTGCCGATGGGAAATTGTGGGTACACCAACGTAAGACAGCGAGTAACCTCTTCACAATGAGAGCACTGAGAGACTCCATGACAGCCACTATCCAACGCCACGCCGATGTACTGTTCGACATCTTGCAGTGTGCAAGTGACAGTGGAGAGACGCTGGATTTGTTCAGGCTCCTCAATCGATTTACGTTTGAGGCATTCGCTGAGATCGGCTTTGGTGTCCACATGGGGTATCTAGATTCGGATGAGGAACATCCGCTCCAAAAGGCGTTTGATCATGCACAACGTGCGCTACTTTTGCGGTTTGTACGTCCGAGCTGGTTCTGGAAAACGCAGCGGTGGCTGGGCCTGGGTGTGGAAGGGGAGTTGAAGAACGACATCGAGGTGATCAATGCCACAGTGCTGGGAATTGTGGAGAAGGCACTTGCACGACGCTCGTCCAACGATTGCGATGGTGGAGCTGATACGGGCCGAGATATCGTGTCGCTCTTCCTTGATAGTGTTGCGAGCTCCCCAAATGCTGGCCATCAGCAATTTGACCCAATGTACCTGCGCGATATCGTCGTGAACTTCTTGATCGCTGGGCGAGACACGACGGCGCAGACGCTCAGCTGGTTCTTTGTCAACCTCTCCAAGAACCCTGACGCGAGACTGCCATTCGTAGCGAGATAATGGAGAAACTCCAAACGACTGAAGGCGAGGAAAGTGATGGTACTTACGCAGCAATGCAAGATATTAGCCAGCTTGTCGCTCTTGAGGCTGCGTTAAAAGAGACAATCCGCTTGCATCCACCCGTCCCGATGGTCCCAAAGTACGTAGTGGAAGACACTACTCTAGCTGACGGGACGTTGGTCAAGGCGAACTCCTTGATTGTCCTGGCAACGTACGCGATGGCACGTATGGAACACGTGTGGGGTCCTGATGCTGCCGACTTCAGGCCTGAGCGTTGGATCGACTCTACGACTGGAAACTTGTCTCTGTGTCCCCGTACAAGTTTGCTTCATTTAATGCCGGTCCTCGTATATGCTTAGGAATGAACCTCGCCATGCTTGAGATGAAGCTGGTTGTGGCAGGGATGTTGAGCAAGTTCCATATCGAAGTGCAGGACCCCAAGACGGTGACGTACAATGTATCGCTAACTTTGCCGGTGAAGGGGTCACTGGATGTGAAAATATCGCGTTGTACTTCTCCGACTGGACCAGCATTTGCCTAAGCACTCGTTTTTGTGTTGCTTTGATACCGGTATCCAAGCTTGTACTATGGAAATATTAAATGCCCAAATTTGCGTCGGCGAGCTCGTTATTTACTACTTTCGAAGTAGTAAATGATAAAAATATATTTCCAGCGCAAGTCGTTTGTGAATCACGCAAAGAGTGTATCATAATGCGCATCCAAATAATAAAAAGATAATTCGAGTCCGCACAGCCATCTTGTGCAGCAAATGTTGTCGTCGAGCTCATGGTTAGGTGACGGCGAACGCTGAAAGTCTCACCAGAGCGTCCCCCTCTGCCTTATCGATAAGGAGCTCTCCAACGTAGTCGGACACAAAGATCAAATACGAGGCGTCGCGAAAAGAATCGTTGTAGGGAACCATCTGAAGTACTCGATGAGTTTGAACGTATTTAACCACTGTCAACGTATCGAAAAACTCGATGGTGGGCATCAGTTCCATGTTCTCCAGAACTGCTTTCTTAGCGAAGATACTCGTGGCAATTCCACCAAAAAAACTTGCTTCCAGTTCTTCTTTCTTGCAATATCAAATTGTCAGATAACAGCGCGTTGTACTCCTTGAGCTCCTCCAACGTCCACACTGGCAAAAATAAAGGTTTGGCTGCGATTTCTAAGTTTCCCCGCGTTAGATGACGACGAGAAAAGCACAGACACCCCACTCCACCGTCTCAAGTTGTCGGAGCTACCATCGATGAGTTGGAGCACAGTTTCTTGGAGCGAGAGCTTTACGATTTCGACTTTATCCAAATATCGGAAATCCTGCTGATCGGCTTAGTACAAGAAGTAGCAATCCTCACACTTCAACACCAACTCAAACGGAGAAAGAGAATTGACATTAGCCGGTCGCGACTTGATCAACTGGAATGCACAATAGAGGTAGAATCGGCTCTTCTCAATGCCTGGATTTCCAGGCAACCGGAAGAATTCTTTCTAGACAATTCTTCACGTGTTCCATCACTCCGTTGAAGATAACCTCGAACGCCTCGCGCACCATGATTCGCTAAAAAGGCCTTTGGTGCATTTATTAGAGCAAAATTTGCTCTTTTAAATGCACCGAATTAAATAATAATAAAAAACGAGGTGCGAGGGCTCAGAAAAAATAATTGGGGCAAAGCCCCTATAATCAAACATCAACTTTTTACTTTGATTTAATGAGGTGTTCACTCTTTTTACAGGGGTTTTGGTAGTGATATAGGAAACGGGTTAGGGGAGACATTTTACAATCTCACTTCCCAGGGCAATTTCGATCGAAATTTACCTCCATGTAACGACATTGAAGTTTTGATATCCGACGACTCAAACAGTTTCCCAATTATTTTCCCTTCTTATACTTCTCTGGCCCACTCCAAAATGACGATTGGGGTTTTTCAGTGATCGTACATAAATGAATAATCTAACTTTATTGGATAAAACTCAACGGTGATTACAATTGTCGCAGAAAGCTAATTTTACGGCTTGCAAATGCTAATCACTTATTCCACCTTGCTTCTAGGTCATCTATAGCTCACTAAGAACAAGCCCTTGGTCCCAACAGGACTCTTAAACGCGCTAATAGTCAACGTATCTACGCTAGATCATCAGAGTCATAATTAATATGAAGTATATCACTCCGCTGTAGACATTCTTCTGCGGATAAAATGAGCCTTCCAAATCGTTAATATTGGGGTTAATTTGAAGTCATTTCTGATTGGCCAATGGAAGCTGGTGGCTTTCGCTAACCCATCGGTATGTTGAGATAAACCTCGCTCTCTTGCGCCCATAAAGTAGCGCTTCCAGCCCGTTTCAGCGTACGCGTGCGCGCACACCTGTAGCTAATTGTCTGATTTACCCACCCTTAAAGTTGGGTGTAATATCGCTAAAAATTGACTGAACTGCGACAAAAAACCTAACGGTCTACGAAATGCTGCCGGTTTAAGCGCAGCGTGCTCCCGCTTAACTGGTGCCTAGACAATATAAAAAATATGTTCACGTGCGCTATGTTCGGGGCTTTGATATGGTGTGCTTTTCGTTCACCGCCGAGTCCTGGTTGCAAAATTATCGGTCAAAATGTGTAATCGTCATTTTGGAGTGGGCCAGAGAAGTAAACGGCCACTAAACTGAGGTCAACTTTTTATAGGACACGCGAGGCAACCTTCTGTATCAGGTGATGGTGATTTATGAGAAAAACTAGAGTTTAGGTAAGGTTTACGAGAGATGGGTTCACCCCGTCATTCGGCTCTTTGCAGCCGTGTACCCATATTTGCCGTCCTCACCAGTCGGATTTAGTGACTATTTAGAGAGACGGCATAATCCAGCCGGGCGAGCATAATCAAGTACGAAGTAGTAAGAAGTCTGTAAGAAGTCGCCACTAATGCACTGATTTGCAGCTTGATTTAAGTGAATAGTACTCTAACGGTATTGTTGCTAAGTTTATGTTTGTGCAGGATGGTGAAGCGACAAGGAAAGCAGGGCCCGCACCAGATCGGATCGCTGCAGTGTCAGTATCCGGGGCTGTGCATCAAGGAGCGTGTGTTCAAGAACGACGGGGAGCGGCACTGGCTGTGCCAGGAGCACCGGGACCGGCAGAATTCGTACCAGCGCAGCCGCTATGGAATGAAAGCGGCACGCGTGGAGAGGGAGCATGGAGAGAATGCACCATGAGGGGGGGCGGAAAGAAGGCAGCGGTAGCTGAAAAGCGTTGACGGGGTGCCAGTGGAGGGAGAGAGGAGGCAAAGGTAGCCAATCAGCGTGGAAAACCACGCCAGTACGACGGCCGTACTGGTGCTCGACGACAAGCGGTGAAGCAGGCGCGGGATGCCGCGCGTCCACACCAGAGAGATAAAGACGACCGCATAGCGACTGAAGGATATGCTGCTGGGCCCCCAGCCCAACAAGCCATCGCGCACGCACACCAGAGTGATGGGAACGGTCGTATAGGGGCTGGAGGAGGAACTGCAGGGGCTCCAGCCCAACTATTTCCTGCTGATCCAGCGCAATTATTCTACGTATTGGTACCAGCAATACCTGCTGGCACCCAAGTCGCGGGTGTGGATTGCTTGCAAGTGCAGCGGGTTGCTATCTCGGTGCAATCCGTTGCCTTACCGGCATGTTATGCGTGTGTAACACCAGCCCCTGTGGTGGTACAGCACCCTGCGAGCGCTCCCGCTGCGGAAACGACTGTGGGAGCTAGGCAAGGAGAGGGTTGACGTAGGTGAAGCGGTTGTTGGGGGTGAATCAGCTCGCATTGTGCATCCTAGATGCGAGTAGCGGTGTCGGATCTTTCCAAGAGTTGTAGCTGCGTCCTGCAACTCATGGTGGAAGCTAAATGCAGCAACGGAGAAAGATGGTCCGAGCGGTGTAAAGCAGTTTAGCATTTATTTACGTCGAGCAGAGCTGTTAACGCGAATGTACTTTAGCGTTTCTCTGTGTCTAGTAGTACTTTTAATTTGAAGGTATTAGCTGATTATGGTTACATTTTGAAGCAAGCATGGTAACACCGAAGGGTTATGTCATTTACGGAGTGCCGTCCTGCAGTTCCACGAGATACAGTGACGCCCTCCGTACGGGCACGGAAGACGCTGTGAGCGTCGTGACTGATCGACTTTCGTCGATGGTTGGAGCGGTACAGGCGAGTAAAGTGGAGACTGGTGCTCGTAAGGCCGAGAAAGAAGAAGGAAGTACTCACGGAACGGTACCTACGGGTCGCCAGGAACGCGTATTTACGGACAAGGAGCTGGATATGCTCGAATGGGGAGGCGTTCCCACGACCAAGGCCGACCTGGAGGAGTACGACAAGGAGCTTGAAGACCAGTTGTTCCCGCTCGACGAAGTAGCTATTCGACAGCGAGTGGAAAGGAACGCCGAAGAGCAAGTGAGACCGGCGATCGATGACCTGAGTGCCGAGTTGGGGATACCGGTAGAGGTATTGGAACGCACGAGGGAGGTCTCGACCGGAGACCTCGGCTCGCCTGAATACTGGTTGAACTGGTACTCGGAGACGCTCGAGAAGTCAGCGGAAGCGAAGCGTGCCAACCGGAACTTCCGAGAAGGTAAAGGAACGGATACTTCGGAGCGTGGCGTGGTAAATTCCGTATCAACGGGCACAGAGAACGCTTTGTTGTCGGATGGACTTTTGAGAGGCGCCACAGAGCGCGAGCTCAAGAAAAACGTGTGTGTAAGTCTTGAAGAGGCTGACGCTCTTGTCACGAAGGTTCGGGGAGACAAGGAGGGAACGCCTCTGTTTAGTTGGCGTTCCAAGGTCGGTCGCTGGGTTTACGAGTTTCTGAAGCAGTCCCTAAGTAACGAAGCGAGCCCGCCTCGAAGAACCTGGGAAGGGAGAACGAGGAGACGAGGTTCCACCCTTGCGTGACAAGGAAGCGCTTGGATTGGACCTCGGGTCGCTGTGTGACCACCTCGTGAAAATCGGTGGAACGCTTAATGAGGCGTACTCGGACCGAGTTTTGTCGTGGGCCAGAGGATACTACGCAATGGAAACTCCCGTGATTCGCGACAAGATACGTGCAAGGAAAATGGTGCACCGCGAAGTGGAGAGTCCGGTCGTTGCGACCGTTGGAGCCAATGCCAAGAAGAAAGTGAAGTTTGACTTGCCGGTCCAAACATCTGACCTTGAACGGACCTACATAGCCAACGAAGCACCCGAAGTCCATACGGTAACTGCTCGCAGAGCTCCGAAGCCTCGGAAACGACCCGGTCTACTCGAGTCGAGTAGCGGAAACTGCCCGGTAGACGACGAGCGCGTCGTACCGGAAGGCACGCGGGTAATTTGCAGCGTTGGAGGGAAGAAAGCGTTATCAAGTGGTTCCATCGGCTGTTGTCACGAATGCTGGCTGACACCGGAGCGATTGCTAGTTTGGTCGACAAACGAGTGCTGAAGCGGTTGGGGCGTGCCTCTGAGCCTCTGAGGGTGTTCCACGGAAGCTTGGATAGCGTATCTGGACATTCGATCCGGGTGAGCGGTATCGCTTCCTTTCTTAGTGGCGGACCACTTGCACGTCGACGCTATCCTTGGAACGGACTCTCTCGAGGCGTTCCGGGCAGTGGTCAATCTCGAAGAGCAGACGATGACTCTGAAAGAGACCGGGGAAGCGATCCCTCTAGGTGTGACGCGAGTGGAAGAAACCTATGCAGCGACTGTGACTTCGTTGGTACGGCTGGAGTCTGGCCGTCAGGCGCTGGTGCGCTCTGATGTTCGGGGAACGGCTCCAAATAACTCTGTGGTGTTGGTCGAAGGCGTTCCAGGGGCCGACAAGTCTTTTAGGGTGGCTAGAACGCTTTGTACGGTCACGAATGGCTCTGTGTTGGTGGAGGTCTGTAACGCGACTACGGAGGAGGTCGAGATCAAGTCTGGAACCTACGTCGCTGCTGTCACGATAGTTCCAAAGTCTGTTTTCGAGTTGAAGACCCAAGGTCGAGAGGAAACGCCTACGGACATCAGTGCCGCACTGGGTTCTGTTCGTGGGAACGCCTCCAATTGTATGAGTCGGGAAGATGTAGAGATAACTGCCGCCATGCGCAACGACGAAGAAGACGATTTCGAAGTAGACTTTCAAGGCTCGTCGCTGGAAGTCGAGGGAGCGCCTAGGGACATCAGTGCTGTACTGGGTTCTGTTCCTGGAAACGCCTCCGATTGTACAAGTAAGGAAGATGCTAAGATGACCGCCGCCCTGCACAACGACGAAGAAGACAACTTCGAAGTGGACTTTCAAGATTCGTCGTTGGAAGCCGAGCAGCAAAGACTTTACGTGGAGACGTTGAAGGATTTCAGGGATTTGTTTGTGGAAACCTCGAAGAAACCAGGGAGAACGGATCTTTTGAAGTTTATTATCGACACGGGAACGCATATGCCGATCAAGCAACCACCGTATCGGGTGTCTAAGGCTGAGGGAGACGTTATGGAGTCAGAGATACAGGAATACCTGGAACTTGGTCTGATTAGACCCTCTACCAGCCCTTGGGCAAGTCCAGTGCTGGTGATTCGAAAGCCGGATGGTGGAATCCGATCCTGCATCGACTGCAGGAAGTTGAACGCTGTCACTGTGAAGGATTGGTACCCAATGCCGCTTATTGATGACATTCTGGACGTTTTATGGAACGCTAAGCTTTTCTCTACTATGGATATCGCTTCGTGATACTGGAACGTTCCGATGGACCCCGACAGCTTAGAGAAGACGGCGTTCACGAGCAAGTTTGGACTTTACGAGTGGTTGGTAATGCCTTTCGGGTTATGTAACGCTGTACCTGCGTTTGAGCGCCTCATGGAGAACGTATTGGTTGATCTGAAGTGGAGGACGTGCCTGGTCTACTTGGATGACTGTGTGGTGTTAACCCCTTAGTTCCCAGACCTATTCACGAGGGTATATTTTTGCCCTGTCCCATTTATTAATATATAGTGATTTGTATGTGGCGTCGCTAAAGTACGTTGAGGTTTGGTGTGGGTATGCGATGGGGACATGCTGTATAGTTGGGCCATATACAACATTACACCTTGTAATGTGGTCTATTGCGCTTCGGTGATTCAGTTATGTAGGTATAATAAACATAACGTAGGTCCTTTTTATTAGTTCAACCATTTTTTGAATCGTTGCATACGTCCAGCTGCAGGGGTCTACTCCATTATAGCCAATGAAATTTGCAAATGTGAATCGTTTCAATTGAATACAAACTGACTAGCTACCTCCCATCACGCGTAAGCAGATCACAAAGCTATCCTCATTACCATTGCTTTCCACGGTGCCGCCACTTGCACCCGTGTCGCCTCCCTCACCTCCGTCGCTGCCAGCAGCGCCTTGCGAGCTGCGTTTCCGCTTCTTCCCTGGTCGTGACGCCGGAGGTCTCGCGCGCGGCTTGTGCTCGAGCAGCAGGGTGGGTATTGGCAGCACACGTGTCTTGTCCGGGGGTGGCTGCCGGCTCGTCCGGAGTCGATCTCACTCCGTCCCCCTTATCAGCCGCTCGGCACTTGGTACGGCGCCTGCTTCTTTCCCGATGCCTTGGTTTTTCGACCGGACACTTTCGCCTCCGCAGGGGGGCTGCTTCTCTCGTGCAGCGCCTCTCGCCTCCTCCGCAGGAACCTCTTTCCCTTGCGCCTCGCAAGGCTTCTCCTTAGCTGTAGCCTTCGCCGCTGCCTTCTTCTGAGCTCGGGCCCTTGTACGTGGACCCGGCTTCTCCTTGGCGGTCTCTCGTCGTAAACGCCGCTCCCGGCGATTGGCCTCCGCGCATTGCTCCTTCCCCTCCGCCGTCAAAACGTGCCGCTTTCCGACTGGGCCTACCATTCCTCTCTTCGCGGCTTTTTCTCGAATGAAAGAAATCAGCTCGTGTCGGCCACCAATGTTGGTGGGTGCAAGTACCTGTCTCTGATTCCTTCAACCAAATCCTTAGAAAATAAACCTAAGCCTGTGCATTTGCCCTTTTTGCACACAATACAATATTGTAGTTTTTGTATGCCACGAAGGTCAATACAAACTCTCAGTCAAAATCCCTCTTATGTTGAGCCGTACAACATAGCATAGATGCTGCGAAAAAAACTGAATTAGGGTATACACCTCTTATGTTGTACCGTACAACATAAGGGAACTAAGGGGTTAAGTCTTGGAACGCTTCCGTAGTGCTGGTTTCACGTTGAACATGAAGAAGTGCCATTGGGGACGCAACCAAGTGGCGTTCCTGGAGCACATCGTGACTCCCACAGGTATTCTACCGAACCCGGAAACGGCTAAGGCGGTAATGAACATCGAGAGACCGCATGACATACCTGGTTTTGCAGCGATCGCGGCACCTTGGAACGCCTCAAGCAAAAGGATGTTGAGTTTCGCTGGGACGACGACTGTGAAGTAGCGTTCCGTCAACTGCAACACGCCTTAGTGAAGCCTCCGATATTGGTGTACTCGGACTTCAAGAAGAGATTCAAGCTTTACGTGGATTCGTCACACTTGGCAGTCGGGGCGTGCCTGATGCAAGAAGTCGAGAAGCGTGACAGGGCTATTGCGTACGCTAGTAAGATGCTTGTGGGATCACAACGAAATTGGATCAACAAGACAAGCGGGACAACGGAGATCGAATGTTGGGGAATTGTGTGGGCGACGCGCAACTTTAGGTGCTATCTGGGCCATGCTAAATTCGATCTGTACACCGACCACCAAGCTCTGACGTGGATATTTGGAAAGAACACCCGGACGTCGAGCGCTAAACTGGCCCGTTGGTCTATGGAGTTGTCGCAATTACGCTTTAAGGTGTTCCATAAACCTGGGACGTCTATGAGTCACGCGGACGGCTTGTCGCGGTTGTATCATCGGCCTGACTCGGGCGTGGTGGGCACGCTTCGGATGTCGGACCTCCTTAATACGGAAGAGAACACCTCCGATGAACTGGAGGGAACGCTTCCTATTACTGCTCCGAACGCCGGAGGCATTCCAGTCGCAGTCGGGGAGCCGGTACGAGCCGTTTCTGCTGTTGTCGATACGTCTGATGGAGTTGAGCCTCTCACTCAGAATGAGCAGGAGGAAGATCTACAAGGAAGAGTAATACAGACGACTCAGTCTCCGGTTGATGCGTTCGGTTTGGACTACGACAAGTTCGTGATAGAGCAGGAACGCATACCTTGGATGAAGGCTCTGAAGGCGTTCCTGCAGAGTGGCGCTTTGGCTCTCGACCCTCAGCTACGAGTGAGCGTTCTGAAGATGTCACCTCACTTCTTGATCCAAAACTGCGTGTTGATGCTCAGAGTTCACCTTGGAGATCGTGCCGGACCTGCGAGGACCATAAGCGTTCCTGCGGTACCTCTTCCGTTGATTGAGACGGTGTTGCAATATTGTCAGGCCGACAACTTCTCAGCGCACTTGGGGAAGACGAAGACGGCTGACAAAGAGTTAAAAGACACGCTTATTGGCACGGTTGGAGAAAGGACGTGGTTGAGTATGTGGGCGAGTGTTCCATTTGCGGTGGTGGTAAGGGTCGCCGACCTTGGAGAGCGGGACTGATGCAGAGATTGCCGGTCCAGGACCTGTCAGGCCCTTTTTCGCTGTTGGTTGCGGACGCCATCGGACCTCTAGTTGTCACGCGGCGTGGAAACAAGTATATCTTGGTATTTGTGGATTACTTTACGCGCTGGATCGAGGCGTTCGCCGTGACTTCTCTGGATACGATTTCGTTTGTGGATGCGATGATCGGAGGCGTGATATGTAGGCACGGAGTGCCGGAACGCTTATTGAGTGATCGCGGATCGAACTTTACATCCAATCTGGCTAAGTCATTGTACAAGACGCTGGGAATCAAGAAGTTGTTCAGCTCAGCGTACCACCCGCAGACGCAAGGGTTGATGGAACGCTTCAATGGAACGCTTGTGGGTATGTTACGGATGTTTGTGAGAGAGACTCAGACTGACTGGGATGTGTACCTACCGAGAGTCTTGTTCGCGTATCGGACCGCTTACCATGAAGGTCTTGGTGATACTCCGTTCTTCGGTTTGTACGGGCGTGACCCGGTATTACACATCGACTTGGCGTTCCTCAACGCTGGTAAGGACTGGAAGAGAAACGAAGTCGCGGCGTATAGGAGGAAGTTGTTTCTCTCGCTGCGGGACTCTCGCCGACTAGTGGAACGGCAGTTAATCAAGGCTCAAGATCGGCACGAGAAGCGATTGAACAAGCGAGTGGCTGTGTCGTACGCTGATGGAGACGCTGTCTGGGTGTACCAGTACTTTAGAGCGCGTGAGGGGGAACGGAAGACTCGGAACCTGGCGCTCTCTTGGCACGGTCCGTACTGTATTGTCGGCCAAGTCGGGGAGAACGCCCACAAGGTAGCGATCCCGAGTCACCCCAATAAGGTGGTCACGGCGAATGTGAATCGACTAAAGCGTTTCCGTGGAAAGTGGAGTCGTCCGTATGCAGGTGATGTGCCTGAAGGCGTGGAGAACGACACTTCAGTTGAGGGAACGGGTCCTTTGAAAGGCTAATCAAACTCAGAGATAGCTGGTTTTCCGCGAAATCTATTGAAGTAGAGCATTTAAAATCTTTTTTGGGGGTAGAGCACTCATTGAGCTAGGGGGCGTAAAAACTTACTGAATTCTTGGAAACTCCGAAAGAAGACTTGCCGTCTACAAGCTACGTGGAACGCCTCTCTATCGGTGGCAAAGAGACTGCTTTCTCTGGAGTGGACAGCCCTATCGTGAATATCGTGGCGAAACGGATTGAGAAAGGCGAGCTCCAGTATTTGATTCTCACGGCAACGTAGGAGACGTTTTGGATATCTCGTGCGGCTTTGGCACCAGAGTTTGGAACGCTTATTCGGACGTTCGAGGACGCCGAGCGGAAGAAGCGTGGCCTACTTGAATTGGGCCGGAACGCCAGGTTGGTGGAAGCCAACGCGGACGTTGACGACGCCGAAGTGTTGTTCTAGTTGGCATGGGCCAGCTGGAACTTGGTAGCTTACGAGCTACGGAGTGGGCAATTGGGAACGTGTGAGTACCAAGTTACTGGGTGACGTGTTTATATTTTTACTTTTGAATTTGGATGTTTTCGTTTGGTGAAAACGCGAGAAGATTGGAGCGCAAGAAGAACGGCTAACGTGGAGCTCAAGACGATCGGTACAATGAGCGGAACGGCTAAGTTGGAACGCTCGAGGAACGGCTAAGTTGGAACGCTCGAGGAACGGCTACATGGGAGCATTAGAGGAACGGCTAAGTTGGAACGCTACTCGAGGAACGGCTACACTGGAACGCTCGAGAAACAAGATAATTGGAACGCATCGAACGATGTGAGGAGTACGAACGCCTGAGTGTTGAGCGTCTTCGCGGACTTACAAGTGAGTCCAGAGGCGCGAGTGCGAGACTGACGTCCGGTGGGACGGCGCCTGGAGGCGTTCCACCCACATCTACTGTGGAGAAGGACTGTGCTGTGCGACCTATACAGGGTGAGACGGCTCGATGGGGACGCCGAGCTGTAGTCGGGGAGAATTGTCACGGTCCACAGTTGCAATGCTCGCTGAGTACATTAACAAGTTCTGCTTGCTGCAGTCACAGCGAACCACATCCGACCAGCCGGGACCTGGACTACCAGCAAAGGCGTTCCAAGTGTGAGCGCAACGAAGGCGTTCCAAGTGTGAGCGCAACGAAGGCGTTCCAAGTGTGAGCGCAACGAAGGCGTTCCAAGTGTGAGTGCAACGAAGGCGTTCCAAGGATGAACGCTACGAAAGCGTTCCAAGTATGAAAGGGAACGTCTCTCGTCGACCGGTTGTGGTGGTACTGGACCGCCACGTGCAAGATCTGCTGCAAGGTAAGCAGCTCCTCGCCCAACGTGAAGCAGTGAGAGAAGTAGCGAGTAGCTCAGTCGTGGATTTTCCTTCTAACAAGAACACAAGAATACATCCACTTTATTTCCTTTTAAAGCTACGCTCGCTCTACTTGCTACGTCGACCCAAGATACACGACCCCGATCTTAGAGGAAGACCGCGACAAGCCACGGCTCCTGGCCGCCAAAATGTTGGCTACAAAACAATATATGACCTGAACCACAGACCCCCACGGGTCTTCTATATTTACATCGAAAGACGCAAGACGTGCGTCTCAATGCATACTACTAAGGGGCTTTTATGGTATTTCGTCTGCTCCATTCATTGTAAGTTAGAAAAAGCTAGCTAAAACAAAATAAAAGGCCACCTATCATCGTCATTCTTCAATCCTACTGAGTTCGCTGTACTTCCTCATATTACGTCTCTTGTTTTCATCTTCTTGACGGCTTTTCAAACGAGATCAACTTACGTCGAAGAAGCGGAAAATATCGATAAACCGCGTAATATTAATAATAGCATAATTCTCTCTTTAGTAATTTTTTGTAGTAGTTATCGCGTGCAAAAAATAAACGCATCCTTCCACGAAACGACATTTCTTCAGGCCAAAAATCTTCAAAATCGTCTTCATCTGGCCCAATCCACTTCGCCTCGATTGCCTTCATCCGCGCAAGACGGGCCTGCAAGTTCAGACAGTGCATGCAAGGACGCTCCACGGACAGGAAGCGTAGTTGTTGGTCCTCGACAGCCCCAAACGTTGTCTCTACGTTAAAAGCTGTTTCAGCTGCGAACATTGGTTCAAGAATCTCCAAGACGTTTTGTCCTTCCAACAGAACATTTGAGACTAGTAGCACCGAGACCGTCGATTAGTCGCTGGCTGCGTAATGAAGGATCAAATACTTTTAGACGAAACCCATCTTTATCCTCGTCATAGATGAAACTGAGCTGGAGGTTGGCAAAGGCATTCGCTAGTGGCTTAAAAAGCAGTAAGCCATTTTTCACATCATTAATGTTGGCGACCCCATCAATTTGGCAGCCAAAAACGCATGTTCTCGACGAAACAAATGGCAGGCGACGACCAACTTCGATGGAAGCGCTAAGTCAGCAACATACACCGAACCATTTTGCCGCCCTCGTACATCCCCATGTCAGCATGATATCTCTCAATCAGACTCTGTTTAAATCCTTCGTCTTGTAAAGATATCGACGTAGGCTCACTCATCAAAACATACCGCAAGAGAGCTTCCTGGAGTTTAAAGTTTCTGGGGTTGTTGAGGTTAAGCGCGGGGTCCATTTCATCGAAACCTCGCGGAATTCCATGTTCATCAAGCGCTATATCTGTCACACGGGCCGCAGTAAGCCACTCGCCGTCCTTTTGCTTAACGAGGAAAAGAACCATCTCGTCAGCATGAATGCGATACATCTTCTTCTCTCGGATCACTTCCTTCAAGCCCCCCACCGACAAACCCGCGTCGATTGTGACAGGGAACGGGTGCTTAGTGGTACCGACGACAACACAGAAAATCTTGATAATCTTTTCTCGAGACGGCTGGTTCTGGAATGAAAAAAATGCTACCAAAGCGGAAATAGTGACGTGCCCGTGGAATATTTGATATTTTGCAATTCTCTGGACCTCCGTTTCACTTTACTCCACTTGATCGTGTCCTTGCAATCAGTGAAGCATCAGGCTCCTCATTTTTGCGATGCCATTTCTTCTTGCTTCAAAGTATCTCAAACGAAAAATATAAATGGACAATTCGCTACCAGTCACTGGTCGCAATTCATTATGACTAAACATATGACCGTATGTGGATTCCATAGCAGCGGATCTGGCGACGCAGATCCCTAGTTTTGGAATCTCTCCAATGTTCCCAGCCTTGGATCTCCATCACTTGGTCGTGGACCAATCAATTAGAAAACAACAACGCGAAAGTTCTTAGAAGACAACAGCGCGATACTTTTGAGGAAAAAAGGTGGATAGATGTATGTATTTCTTAACCAATTATTTGCAACCGACAAAAGGTTATGCGATGCATGAGTTGGTCGCACTCTGTTGAAATCGAGCTCGAGCAACACGACGAGCAAGCTAAGCAATGTGGTTAAGCGTAGTGTAATGGTTTATGCTGCTATCAGCAATGTCATTTCAGTTTAAAGTGGACCAGGAATTCGAATCTGAAGTCTTGGCTCCCCATTCGTGACATCGCTGATCCGAGCATGTGTCGTGGCAGATACTTAACCTTATCATGCCAAAGCTTTCCTAAGTTAGGAATTCTAAGCATGAGCAGGATGGAAATGGCGAGAGACCTTGACATTGAGTGCACCCTTAACTGGTAACGTCAACGACAAGTCGTACGTCACGTCCTCCTGGTTCAGTACCTCAATGCGAAACCTGCTCAGCAGTCCAACGATAACCAGCTTCATCTCAAGCATGGCCAAGTTCATACCGAGACACATACGTGGACCAGCATTGAACGACGCGAACTTGTAAGCCGAGACCGTGAGCAGTTTGCCATTGCGGGAGTCAATCCACCGCTCGGGTTTGAACTCTTCGGCGTCAGGTCCCCACACTTGCGTCATCCGGCCCATAGCGTAAGTTGCTAGGCCGATAGCCGAACCAGCGGGAACAAAAGTTCCATCGGAGAGCGTCGTGTCTTCCAGTGTTTGCTTTGGTTCAACAGGGACAGATGGGTGAAGTCGCAGCGTCTCCTTCAACGCAGCCTCAAGGTACACAAGCTGGCTCACATCCTGCATTGAAGGGATGGCATCAACTTTATCCACGCTAGTTTCCGGTAAATTGTCCACGATCTCCTTTCGAATTGCAGCCTCCACTCGAGGGTTCTTCGAAAGGTTAAAAAAGAACCAGCTAAGTGCTTGAGCGGTGGTATCCCGCCCAGCGATGAGGAAGTTCACGACGATATTGCGTAAGTAACTTGGATCAAACTGGTGTTCTTCAGCGTCTGAAGAATTGCTGACTCGGTCAAGAAAAAGAGATACGATGTCGCCTCCTTTTTCCTCTCCACCTTTACCGAGTTTTGCTCGTTGTTCCAAGGCTTGTTCCACAATTTCTAGCACTGTCTTGTCGATCACTTCAATGTCACGTCGGAGCTGTCCTTCAACCCCCAGGCCCAACCAACGTTGGGTTTTCCAGAACCAACCTGGTCGTGTGAAACGGAATCGAAGAGATCGTTGAGCACGATCGAACGCCTTCTGGAATGGGTGCTCTTCCTCTGAATCAAGACATCCCATGTGGACCCCGAAGCCAATCTCTGTGAACGCTTCGATGGTGAACAGATTAAAGAGTTTGAAGAGATCAAGAGTCTCGTGGTTATCACTGGCACGTTGTAAGATGTCATAGAGAGTGACAGTGTGGCGTTGGATGACGGTCGCCATGGAATCTCTCAGAGTTTTCATAGTGAAGAGGTTACTGGCCGTCTTGCGTTGATGCACCCACGGGTCGCCATCGACCGCGAAGATACCGTCACCCAGCAGATCTCGAAGGTTCTCACACATGAAAGGACCTTTCTCGAAATTATGGAACTGGGTTTTCAGCACATCTTCGAATGCTTCGGGAGTGAAGAGGATCAAGTTGAGTGGGATCCCCAGGGCTCGAATCACAACCGGCTCAGCGTTGAACTGCTTCCCCAGTTGTGCGGTGAAGTCATGCATGTCTCCTTTCACGCCATGGACAATGAGATCCCAAGTATTTCCGAGCAGTGGTAGGGTCGAGTCGGGGATATGGATCTTGCTGCCCTTGTCAATGATCCCGTACTTTTGCTTTTTGTGCCATGAGGCAGCAACGAGTAGAGCCAAGCTACTAATTGCTGCGATGGTCAGGGCGCTCGAAGATTTATCGGCGAGTTTTGAGACCGGCAGCATTGTGACGTGAACTCCACGACGGGTTTTGAAAGTGAGACCAAAGGGGCGGTCTATACTGTAAATTGAAGTTGAAAAATGAGGATGGGCTCCATTCGAGATGACGGCAACGGAGATTTGCCATAACCATGTTTCCACAAGGGTTAAACTTAACCTTAGTTATCCACTTCTAAAAAATATGGAAAAAAGATTTGCCAAACTAAAAAAAAAAACAGGTCGCCAGAAATTCTACCGGTAGCTATGCTTCGAAGTAGTTGCCGTTGGCATTTTTAAAAAAATACGAAAAATAAAGGTTTGCCAAACTCAAAATAGGTCGTCAGAAATACCAGCCATACCTCTGTTAGCAAAATGTTTGGCAGATCAAGGGCCATGCGAAGCAAGAAAATTGGCATCACCAGAAGTTCTGACGCGGTAGAACGCCCGATATGCATGCACAAGAACGATTAACCTCATCGCGAGAGCAATTTTGGGGGCGTCTTGAAGAGAAATGGAACAGGATCCAAGTAGGACACCAGGGTGCATACTCAGTTGAGCGTCTCGAGAGTTTCGACCACTATTGTAAAACTACCTCCTGGATTCGAGTCGTTTTCGTCAGTGTATTCACGCCAAATCCAGCACTGTTGACGGCAATTCTACTAGAATGTCTGCCGCTTCAATCTCCCTCCGACAGATGGGCTGCGAACTGGGTGTTCTGGGTCCGCTTGGCATTGGCAACATACATTATGGGGTTTGCTTCGCTGTCCCAACTTGTCACGCTTGTCCCTGACCTTAATCCAACGTTCTTAAGGAGGCAAATTATAGGATTGGGTCTTGGTGGGGCCTTCGTGGGACCGCTTTAGTCGCTGCAACTACATTAGCAACTACATTAGTTGCAGCGACTAAAGCGGTCCCACGAAGGCCTGAATGTTTATCCCCACAATGAATCCTCCAACACCCCACATCCGATACCGCTGATGTGGGGTGTTGGAGGATTCATTGTGGGGATAAACATTCAGGTAATGATGCTTCTTGTGTTTGGACGAAAACCGTTTATAAAGCCATCGCCAAATATGCAGCGATTCGTTCGCTACATGGGTGCATTTGTAGCGCTAGCCACCATTTATCCACTCTACAAAATACTTGACGAGTTTTTGGCCGAGTACAAGCGAGGTATTGTCGTCATTCTGGTGTTGCCGATTTGGAGATTTTCTGCAAAACAATTTATCATGAGATATACACGTGAGATGGAAGACTTTGTGGCTCAAGATGTCGCTACGTCAGTCGATTTTTTTAGTGCACTGCTCGTCTCCGTGTGCATGTCTACCTCAACATCGATGTATCTATCGGTGCTAATCATTGCAGCTGACATTATTGGGCAATCTCTGCTTGAGTTTTGGGATATTCGTTCGAATTCCAACACAGTTTACAATTACTTCGCGACAGACATGCATCTTCTCAGCGTTTCAAGGGGAAAATATCAAAGGGTGAGAGTTTCCTCAGAGACTCAAATCCTTCTAACCTATTAGCTTGGACCCTAGCAGTGACGCGCAGTCCTAATGCGTTCCACATTACTTCATTTAAAAATGTGCGTTTGAGAGCGTGCTACCCTCATCCGATGTCAGCGGAACAAGTGCAGACACTGCAGGTGCTGGAGGTATCTGGTGTGTATAGTGATGCGAGAAATCAACCTCATGGTCATCCAAGGTTACTGCCTCGAACAGTGCGTGTAGCTGAGGCAGCGATTTTACCCTCGAACGACAGCCAAGTAACAGCGTTTGCAGTCGAGACTGAAGCTACAAGCACAATGATAACAGGTGAACACTGCGCTGACCAGGATTCGATCAACAGCCTCAAGCACTCCCTCGCAACCGGATCGAGATCAACAAGCCTCGTTCGACAGAGTCTTCGGCTCCTGTTTCACTGCGAATATTTGACGCTGGTAGAGTATGTCGAGTGTATTGTGCCGCTTATTTTCGTGACCTTCAAATCGGCGCTCAAACAGCTACCAAATGCAGTCTACTACCCAGATGGCGCTGACAATTGGGAGACTGGTGCAGTGACGAACATCCTAGTGTTTGCCGCGTTGGAGATTGTGTCGTTACTATTCCTGCATTTTTTTCTGCAGCGCAAGCTTTCGTTTTCCCCACTATACTTGCTTGCATTCGCCCTTGAAACGCAAATGTATCTTGTACAGGGTACACTTTTTGTCGATAGCCTGTTCCTGTTGCAGTATGATCTTGTGCATTATGGTAAGCGTAACAACTGCAGAGCTAGAATCTGAGAAAGGAAAATGACAGATATTTGCCTTTCATGCTACAGGTAATGATTTCACGTTCCAGTTCAAGTGGCTTCACGGTTCCGATCTGTAGTCAAGTGTTTGCCTAATTGGTAAGCTGCTTGTTTGCGGTCCGAGAGTATCGGTCCGAGTCGCAACAGTCAATTGCTGTTTTTTTTAATCTTGCTCCATTTACTTAAACACGCACGCTTTTTGAAGACTTGCTGGCTTCTGGCCCGTCCGACATGTTCCAGCGTCTCGAAGGCGCAATCCTTCGTCTTGCGTAAGGACTCCGCCGTGTTGAGATTTGGAAGATGAATCCCTGGCGTCGTGACGAACTGAACGTTTGGTAAACACCTACGACAAATTTACACGAAGCAATCATAAGCAACAAAAGACAGATTCAGTCTACGTACAGCTTCTTACTTTTCATAGAAATCGTGTTTAGGTATTTGCTCAGGGAGGTTTTGACGTTGGCTGATCACAGTCGCAACAATAGCAGCGGAAGCTTTGCAAGCGTCAGCACCACATTAGCCTCCCGCACCAAGACGCAACAAGGGTAACTGCAGTCTCAACGCAGTCGCAAAAAAAAAACAGTACTCGTGAGATTGATTCCTCCCAGTGGAAATCGAGCTAGCGTGTCGACACCGCAGGCAAGCACCACAACCTCCGGCTGCACCGCCTCGGCAGCTTTGTTCACAACACGCTGAAAGATTCCGTGGAATTGTTCGTCCGTGATTTCACACTGTAATAGGACATTGACATTGTTGTATTTACCTCGTCCAGCCCCAAGTTCTGCGTCAGCTCCCGTTCCAGGAAAGAAACGAGGCTCATGGAGATGGAACGAGATGGCAGTGACCTTCTCCTCCTGCTAGCATCACTTGGAGTGTGTTGTGCAGCACTGGAAGCGTCCAAGGTGGTCGAGCTGCCTTCTGTCGTTTCGGTTCCGTTCGCTCTTTCGAGTCGGGCGACGAAGAACCGGAGTGTCTTGTCAATTGGAGCACGACCGGAAGCAGTAGCAGACTCGTGACGACCAGTGCATTGTAAAAAGGATGTTCCAGCTTCAGTGCCGAGACCGATAGCATTGTGCTCAAAGCCGCAATAATAGTAAGTGGGGCCGGTGGTTTGTGGCCCTCAGAGGCAGTGCTTAACCCTTTCGGACAATCATACCACGCTCGACAGACAGAGATTGCGTGTCATCAGAGTGACCCCAGCTGTGTGCAGCTTTAGAACTCTTGCTGTGTCTTCGACCACTCAAATTGACCAGACGCCAGTTCACTAGTAAACAACACTTCACCCATTATTGAACAATGAAATGCCAAAAAAACTACAGTAGCCTTTCGAGGTCGGGTGCAAATGAGTCTATGGACGTTAAGTTAAAAAGCTTCGGCTGGTTATGAACTTCAGTGCTGGTTCTTGTCGTCACTTGCCCGGTACGACAGTAAGCCATCGGTTAACACTGTGAACTTCACAGCTTTCCTGTGTATTTCTCTAGTTGGTCCAACATTGGAGGTAAATTGGTTCTACAAATTAAATTACGTTTGCGACCGAAGGCTATGACAACTGCACCGATCGGGTTCGTGAGTATTTCGTCAGAGCTGGTGGGGGACGCAACGACCCGGATCGATTGAGTGGGGGAGTTTGGGCTCGGTTCGCCTGCTTGACTGGACGAGGTCGCTGTACTTGGGGCTGCATCAGTGCTCGATTCTCTTGCTGGTGGTAGAAGTAGTTATAGTTCAGCTGAGTCACTATTTCGTTCACATGAGGAGATGCGCCGTGCTTCTGCATGGCCGTCAGCATGACGACCAAAAAATGCGATTGTCGCTTGAACTCCTTTGCGCTTCTCGCCATTTCTGACTGAAGAACGCGAAAATCAGGGTGCTCAAGCAACCGAACACTCGGCACCTTGTCTTTGTCAGAGTCCTCCTCACTCCAACAGCCGGGAAAATACGTTTGCATGTTGCGGTCTACCGCGCTGACAAACTCATCGACTTGTCGAACAAAGCGCAAGATATGGTTGAAGGTCGTCAGGATGTACTGAATTACAGTCGCGTGCTGAAATCCACATAAGTCATGTCAAGTCAAGTATAAATTCGAAAGTCAATAGCTCTAGCTCACTTTATCCAAGAGAAAGAAGCGGTTTAGCAAGTGATCGAGATACTGCTCATGTGTAGTATCCATCTTTGTACGGCAGCATGTTCGTTAGTTCTGATCAAAGTAGTAGGCTTTGAAACAACAAGAGTCAATCTCGTACCTCTGCTAAGCTTCGAGAGGATCGCAGGATATCGCGGTATTTGGACCATCCATTGCTTGATATCTGTCATCAAATAGATGTGAGTTCACAACCAGGCTAGATTATACGGATCATATCTTACCTGACTCGTAAGATAAGTTAGTAAACTCTTAGTGTAATGCAGCATATCGGCGCTTTGGATGAGTAGCTGACGCATGTCCTTCTCGATGCTAAACGAAAAATAGTGAGTTTCAAGGCAACAGATACGAGTAAAACGTTTACGTACTACGAATAACTCCGACGATGGCGAAGCGTAGACTTGAACTACAAGGGATAAGGAATATAAACATTAGTTAAGTTAGTTAGTCACGCCAGTGCACGTAATGGTGTTCTAAAGACACGTACCTTGACCAGAGCTGACTCCACAGCCTTCACCTGAACGAGAAAAACTCCAAGTCTCGAGTATTTCTGCATGATCGATACGCTGAAAAGAACTCGCAGTGGCTGTTGTGCTGCAAAAGTGAAGTGCAGACACTTCATTGTGGCGATATCGATTCTTGCGCCGCTTGTAGTGGTATCCAAACGACTGAAGTCGACACGAACAGACAGCCGACCGCCAATTTGCCTCTGTGAAGAAGACAACGAATTGTCCTCGAATACTCCTTGCACCGCACTCTGATGAAACGAGTTAATCTTCTCGCTGTCAGCCCATGCGACGGGATTCTCTTGCATGTGATCAACCAGTCTTTGGCTGAAAATGTTGAATACGTCTTGCTGCGTACGCGAAGCACGGAAAGTTAAGTCGACATAGCTCCTGCAGCGACCGTATACGCAATTGTCTTACCTGTTCCATGAGGACGAACCTCCGAAGCGCTTCCACGTGCTCCATGTAGTTCAGTTTATCTCGAAAGATATCTGTAATCTCGCCATTTAATTCTCGACACTAAAACGCAAGAAAAAGAGTCAACACGTCATTAGAAATATTACGTCAGGATAGCAAGAAGAGACGAGTGTTGGTGTTACCTTGCTCTCGAGGTGGTCAGTAAGGCATCGTTCCAAAATTCTGTTGAACGGCACACACTCGAGCATTATTTGTTGCGAGGAGAGCAAGTCTTCTTCAGTAGCTGACGCCACCGAAAAAATGCCGCGGTTTGGAGTGCATCCCATCGTCTTAAGTTCCGTTATCAGTGATTCGTGCAAAGAGGGACCGGGTGGTAGAAGTCTTGTCACGGGTTCAATCGACGTGTGTTGGTGGTGCTGCAAATAGCGATTCTTTAGCTGTCGACTGGCCAAAGCCTCGTTCAGCAAGGGTATCATGGATTCAAGGAATGTCGGCACAAGAGACCTACTGACTTTGAACGGAGCCAGCATCATCAATCCCTCTCGGAAGCTCCGAAATCTTTCGCGTATTGGAGAAGCACCCACACTCATTGATGCAGGCGTAGCGAAGAACAGCTCTCCATCCAGCGGAATCGACTCAAAGTGTCCCCTTTCGAAGACCATCCGGTTTAACAAATCCAAGTACGGGTTCAGCGCTCCAATGAATAAATGTAGCAGCACGTCGGACCGAGACAAGCGACCCACAGTTCTTAAGGTTTCGTCGCCAGTCACTCCTTCAACATATTCCAGTTCCATGATGCGATACAGCGAATCAAGCACGCACTTCGCTTGCTCGGCACGCTTCACTTCATGCCAACGTCGATCCGAAAGACCTTTAAAGCAATCCACTAAGACCCCCTTGAGCCACGAAACCATCTTGAAAATTTCCTTCAAACCACCATAGATACCGATTAAAGTCGGCTGTCGGTGGTTAATTCCAGACCACGGACTTGAGTTGTCCTCTTGTAATTCTGTTGTGGCGTTGGTCTGCTGTTCTACGCTGCATATTGAGTCCGTTAGGCTTCTTATGACATCAGACAATGCATTCGCCAAGCCCTCCAGCGTCACACATCGGTGCTGCACACTCAAGTCTCGTGCTCGGCGAATAAAGCCAAGAAAGTCTCGAAGCTGCTGCAGTTCGGTAGCTGCTTGGGTGAAATTATCCAGTGTATGCTGTAAAGCCAAAGGTGAAATATGTCCGATCGCAAAATTTAGTGACCGTCGAGATCGTTCCACAATTTTCGTCTGAAAATCGATACTGAAGATCGAGGGTGAAGGTCTCACTGGGTGGAATTCAAACAACAGCGAGTCAATTCCATGCAGTGCCTCGAAGATCATTCTCACCACAGTTTCTTCGTGGATAAGTCTACTAGGGACGATATCGTTGGTTGTCACTGTGTTACCTGTACATTTAACCACTGCTTGACACAGCAGCCACGGTCGCTCCAGCGTAAACGGAACCAGAGCTTTCGTGTCCAGGTCACACGTTGGATCCACCTCATCAACTTCCATGTCGTGTACACTAACTTCAGGATAATATCGACACAGAATCTCGTCCTGCTGCAACTCTTGATCCGATAATTCCATTCGTTTCCTCTCCATCTCCTGTCGTACAGCTTGCTGCGAGCTGTCACTGTCTCCTTTCTGTTGTCTAGCAGCTCCCTCCTCCTCCAACGCTCCGCTCGATCTCTTGGCATTGCGTTGACGTGTGTCCACAGAACGTTCACTTTCCACTGCGCTGTCGTCTGCGCTGCCCATGTCCCAATCGCTCTCGTCATCATCACTGTCGTCCCAAGCCTGGTACCACTCGTCATTGGTGGAGATCTGGAATAATTCCTCGACCAGTTGATCCTGCATCAGTTTCTGCTGCTGGAGCTTGAGTTGCTGTTGTTGCAGTACCGTCTTCCACCTACTCTTAGAGTCTAGATCTACCGCCACTTCTTGGTCCGTGGCGGTCGTTGGAGACCTCGCCAGCTCCAGTAAAAGCTTTAGCACTTGATGGTCGCATCGTGGAGCTAAATCCAGCAGTTTCTCTGCTCGGTCTTCAAGAGAATGCACACGGAATTTGGTGGCGAGCGCTTGAGTTTGAGCAAGGACATCCTGAGGAAGTGTATCCACAAACCGGTGGAAGTATAGCTGCCCCACGACGCGGTCAGCGCGAAGCAAGAGCGTTTCCTTAGAGAGTGAAGGTTTCTCTTCTTCGTGCGACAGTTTATTGCCGCTAATGTGCTCGCAGAGCTGCCTGGCAAGGGGCCGCCACTCACGAGTCCAGGCAGGCACCGGCGCCATACTGGAAATTGCAATTTGTGGTTTTTAATGTCATTATTCATTTCAATGACATGTTGAAGTGAAATTGGCTACACTTTGCTGTCAACGGTGTGTTGCTCGCTATAGGATAGTCAATGAGGAAGAGGACGGATGCTAGTTGCGCCCCAAAGCTAAAGTCTCCCGTGCTGGTCTTGAGAAAGTTGCAGTCCAATTGGTTGAAGGACGTGCGACCGCGAGGAGAAGTTGGGAAGAGTGTGGGGTGGCGCATTGGAGAGAGAGGGGCACGTGGGGAACCTGGGGGCGAAAACGTCCCAGCGCCAGAGAACGAAGCGAATCGACCGCTTGAAGACCGAAGTGGTGATAGCGCGTCGGCGTTGCCGCGGCGTAACGTTCCGGCGAAGTTGAGGTTGTACTGCTTTCGATAGTCTTGGAACTCCAGATCCGCCTTCTCGATGAGTTGGTCGACATACTCGATTGGCTCGAACTGGAAGAGCTTCTTCATCACGAATATCAGCAACGCTGACTCCTCGCTAGTGTCATCGTCGGATCCAGGGATAGTAGACTTCTCTGGTAGCATTTGTGTAGACAGCAACGCAAAGCGTGGCCATTGCTGAGCGAACCGCTTTGCTGTCTTATCCACGACCTGTCATCAGTAACAGAATCACGTTAGTGTAAGCATAATTGGCGTTAGCGGAGAGGAGAACTTACGTCGCGCTTTTCCAGCGATAGTGTGTCTAGATGCAGCTGAAGCATAGTTTGGGTGACGCTGCGAATGTGGTCGATATGTTCGTCGTCATGGATCATCTTTAGAATGGAAAGTGCGGGCTTGAAGTAATCCACTGCTCGATAGTGTTCTCCTAGCTCCCGAGATAAGTTTCCGAGTTGTAGGTATGACTTCATGATTTCTTCATGGTTGGGAGGGAGCACTTCCTTACGTAGAGCGAGTCCAGTGAGCGCAACTCCGTAGGCCGCTTCTGCAGCTTGACTTCCACTTACTTGTGATCGTAGCGTTGCAAGGATGTAACAACACTCAGCAGCAAACTCTTTGTACACTGGTACGTCCTCCACAGGATCCTGGAAATGTTTCTCGTAGACTGAGATAGCGTCTTCCAATACTCCAATTATCGCCTCGCCATCGATGGGGTTTGCTGCCAGCATCAGCATCCCTTGCTGTCGTCTGATATCGGCATAAAGAAGACTAGTCTTACCGAAGCAATCGCGTACGAGAGCTACGCAACTCTGCAGGATTTCCACTGCTTGCTCTGGTTCACCCAAATCCACAAGGATTTCGGTCATTGTCATGTAAGTATCGCAAAGCAGAGGATGAACAGGCCCGAGATGCCACTGGATCGGCTCTAAAGCCTTCGCAAAGCACTCCTGAGCGCCAGCCAAGTCACTTGATGAATGCTTCAGTTTCATGAGAATCGTATACGCTCGTGCCAGCTCAGCGTGATTGCTTGGAGATTCCTCAATCGCTAAGGTTGCTAGCTGCTTTGCTCGGTCGGGCAAGTTCATCGCCAGTGAAATGTTAGCAGCACAAGTTAGCAAGTGACACAGCGACAAGTTGCGTTCATCACTCGGAGATGTCTCCAGTATGGCGATATGGAACATGATGCTTGACAGTGCACTGCTCAACTCTCTCGCGGCGAGGAAAGCGTCGGCGTTCTCCAAAACCCTTTCGCACTTTACCGTAGTTCGAGCCAACAGCGTCGTGCAGGGACTAATGCAAAGTATGTTCTGGCGGGCAATTGGTTCTACGCCTTTGAAGTTGTAATTCATGTGGTCGCTGAAGTAAACACCCGTCTGGACTTGAAGCGCATGGAACAACTGGGGCATGTGAAGCAAGTCTTCGCTGATGATGGTATCCAGATTAAGCACTTCGCGTGAAATACCAAACTTGGCGTATAGTTGTGGTAGAATCCTCTCTTCCCAAAAAATTTTCGAGTTCGGAGACGAAGTGCCGAGCACAAGATTGAAAAATTCGACCGTGACTTGCGAGGCTTCTTCTTGAAGAGCTATCTTCGCAAGTGCTCGAGCTGTAGCACGACTAATCCTACGGCAGCCCTCTTCTTCATCATTGGACTCACAGTTCTCGCTGTTTCCTGATGCTTTAGCCTGCCTCAAAATCGCTGCTGTAGCTTCTGGTAGAATTGTTCGCAGTGAAGCTCTGAATTCGACTTTGCAGGCTCGAGCTACCATCTCTGCAAGCAACGCACGACGGATGTGCTTCAGCGATGCCAGCTCGTAACAGGAAGCTAGATAACGCACGTTTATGCCTTCTCCATGTAACGCTCGTGTCAGCGACCGACTATCGATCACTTGAACCGTTCCGCTTTCTAGATCTGCAACAAATTCCGGGATAATGACGGTGTGTAAGCACTCTTGCGCACTGATAGCGGATTGCTTGAGCAATTGTGGCTCGAGCTGAGACCTGTTTAATGTACGTTGTTTCGCAGTGGGATCCTGCTCGATCGCCATGTGAGTATTGGAGTGAAGCGGCAAGTTATTCCCATGCATCCGAACGAACTCGGGGCGCATTTTGTACAGCAAAAATTCGTGGGCGATTGCGTCAGGCTCATCGCTTGATATATCGGCTGGAATAAGATCGACAAGGTTCTGCAACTTAAACACTGTAGCGCCATCTCGCGACTCGACAGTAAACCCAGCACTGACTGGAAAGAAAGCAGGAACTGTGTTGCTGGCAGGCGAAGCATTTTGTTCGTCATCTTGAGCATGCAAGCTTTCTGTGAGAAGTCCAAGATTGTCGAACACAAGTTTTAGCTGGTCGTTCAGCTGCTTGACGCGATTTTTCGTTGCTTGACCTCCCAAATTCTTTCGAGTACTTTTCACCGCTGGATCGGTTGAAGCGATTACGAGCGCTCGGAAGCCGAGATGATCTATCGTGCATTGAAGGGGAATCTGTAGCGCACTGTATTGCAAGCTTGAGTAGCTGTCGTTGTTGGACTCCTCGATTGCTTCAAGTAATGCCCTCGCTGCACGAACTTGGTGACCGACCATTCTGTGGAATATGGCAACGGATGCTGCAGCTTTCTTCTTTTCATGTGGCACAACGCTCGGTGAACTGTTAGTGCACAAATATACTAGCAGCCCGTCACGATGGAACTTTCGCATCACCGGCAGCAGACCCCTATACTGTTGGAGGCCATCCGTAGCGAAGAACTCATCTCCTTCAAGACTCTGACGCTGCAAAGTCTTTTCCATGCCCTCTAAAGCCATCTCCGCCACAATTTCACTCACTACTATCTCGGCAGCTTGGCGGAACTCCGCTAGGAGGCCTGATACCTCGGATCCGGTAGTAAACATGTCGGTTGAAGGCTCTGACGATCGGAGAGCGCTGTACCTTTGATCCCAATCAGCTTTTCCTTGGGGAAGTAAACGTTTTGATGCCGAAACACGAGCACTTGAACTGCTTGGGGTCGGTTTCTCGGGCTGTTCTGGAGGTTTGATAGCTTCTACTGCGACTTGGTTATTCGGTCGCTCCGTTTTCACTCGGGCCATTACTTCTTGTGCGCAATAGTAGCTTTGCAGCCACGTCAGCAATCTCGATCGAGTGATAACTCCATGGCGACCGAGGTCAAGTTGCTGCTTCATCAGCGTAAGCTCCGAATCTTTTCCCTCCCAACCTATGTGAAAAGATCAAAACAAAGACAGCTTTGATGTAAGGAACCACATAGTGCATCGTGAGTTCAAAGATGTACGCGTGATAGTCTAGTGTAAAAGGATATAGTTCGAAGTAATCCGCTGAGTTTTCCTGCATCGATTTTGCCCGTGTTCCGTGGATCAATCTGCGGTCACTCCCTTGTTAGTAGTTCTCGCGTAGCTATGCTTTCCACTATTGGAAATAACACACCTCAGAGAAAGCTTCAGCAGCACGACGAATCTTCTCCGAGATTCTATACAGACACAAGTACGACGTCAAATTCTACTGCTCATCCTCAATGTTCAAGGAATGAGAGGCATACACCGGAGAAACAGGAGCATCAGCAGGAAGGCACAATCGCGACTACAAGCGTAGATAACCATACTGAATATCTCAACCTTAACATCGTATTATATCAGAGACGTACCGTAATTGCGAACCTCCACTCCGCCAACTCCTTCTCGGACGAGCATGCAAACGTCACTGGCTTTGACGACTTCAACGGGTTCTCAGCTCTTTCCCACTCGTTACTTTGTTATATCTTACGACACGCACCTTCGCTTTAGCTTCTAGTTGAAAGGCAAACTTGCGGTTCACTTTTTTCTACATCAATGCAGCCAAATGTCAGTTCCACCCCACGGCCTAGTGTCCTGGTATTGCATTGAACGGACATCGTCGGCCACCGCGAACTTGTAGTCCATAAGCTCATAGGAGCTGCTTTGACGCGAACTGCCGAGGGAGAAAACCTGCTGCTCCACAGCCATGGGGAAGCATTTGAGCATCGTGCCGTCCAGATGTACCCACTTCTCGGTCCATTTGGGCCCAAACAGGCCCGATCCGAGCTGCGACGACGTAAGGAATACGTATAAGGATACTGTAAGAGTCGCAGAAATGTCAGGAACAGAGCACCTTGTGCAGCTTGCCGGACTTGGGCTCCATTGACGACTGGATCTTCGAGTGCGGAAACCGTTTCCGTCTCTAAAAGAAATAAGACCATCACTCTGGGTTGAAGTGAAATATTTATTATAGAGGCTTGGCAATAATATTTCATTTGCGTGTTTTTGGGTGCGCCACACCGACGGAATGGGTTGTCGAAATGCGGTGCCGCGATTGGTCCCGACTTGATTTGACCAGATAACCCCTCTTGTCTACATGTAGAATAACCTCACGTTAAAAATTTTACAAGTACAAGTAATGAATTTGTGAAAGCTGAATGTTTTTGGGATACAGCCTCAAGAAACCTTTCTTAAAGGTTTTAAGAAATAAAATAAACAATTCTAATATAACAAATAAGAATTCAATCAATTCAATGTAGCCATCCCGCGGGAACCACACAACAAGGAAATCCTTGCAGCGTCATTCCGCAATTGACAGAGACCGACAGACCCGACCAACGGCACTATGAGCAAGACTGAGGTAACGTGGAGCAAGGAGGAGGTGATCAAGGCCTTCGAGGACGCAGGCAACCTCAAGTTCCTGGAGCACATTAACCTGTCCAACACGGAAAAATGCACGGAGCAGTCTCCTGTCTACATTTTCTACATGCGCGGCCTGCAGTGCTCGCGCGATCCTCGTCTGGCTTACCACTTCTGGGCCAACTACGCCGGTCGCCACCAGTTCCACCTATTCACTAGCCAGCCCAAGAACGAGTGCATTAACGCCGCCATCTATCTGTACGTGCCTGACCTGGACGCCATCGAGAAGAGCCTTGAGTCCGTGGCTGATGAGCTTAAGGGCACCAAGTTCGCCTTCGAGCGCATTAACCGTGGCGGAGAGACCACGATCGACTACCCCCAGGAGAAGTGGCACGAAATGTTCGACACGACCAAGTACGACCACCTCAAAGTGAACGATCCGTACGGCAACGAGCTACGCCTCAACGTTACGCCTCGTAACTACAACTCTATCAACCTGTCGCTGGGAAAGACTCTGCCCGTAACGAACGACACCCCCGGCGTGGCCCAGGGCCTTCCGTTCCTTTTGTACCCGTGCCGTCCGGGCATTGCTCAGGGTATTTCCCGCTTCTTCGAGCACTACTTGGGCGCCAAGACTGTGGTCACTAAGAAGGAGGGCGAAGTGGAGCTCTACCGTACGACGGTGTTCTGCGGCCCCCTACAGGCGATCGTCTTCGACGAGCAAGAGTCCCAGAAGGACAACATGGGCGAGTACGATGGCCACCACGTGTGCATCCACATCGACCGCTTCAAGGAGTTCTACGACAAGGCCAACAACGACTCGATGCAGTGGAACAACGTGCTGTTTTTCGACCGTTGCGACACCTGGTTTGAGGCCAACCGCGACCAGCAGTACCGTATCCTGCACCTTGTGGACCCTGTGGACAAGAAGTTCCTCATGTCCTTCGAGATGGAGATCCGTTCTGCCCAGCACTTCCGTTACCTCATTCACCGTAGCGACGTGACGGAGGAGGAGGAAGCCGCCAACGAATTGCTTCGTAAGAAGAACCTGTAGATTTGTTCTGCAGTTTATTGCTGACAAATGTTCGTTCGGGATGACGCAGCACTACGAGATGCTCCGTCGATTGAAGTGGTAATACAAAGTCACAATGTTGCAGTTAACGTTGATGATCGTCAACGGCATTTCTGGATAGCGTTTAAAACACCTGGCTGTATTTTTAGGGAGCTTTTGGTTGAGTTCGCCCTTGCCGTCTTCTATCACTGCTGTTATCGCGAAATTTATGACAATGCAGGTATCTTTTCTTCCTCCCTCTGACGGTGCCAAGTCGGTTTTACCACCGGGGAAAGCCCCAATGAATCCTGCTGCACTCAAGCGCTTCCCCACACTGCGGAAGAATTCGTTCCTTTACCAACTACAAGACCAAGTTCAGTCGCATCTGGAGACGGAGTCTCAGCGTCAACGTCAAAAAGAAGTGAAGGAGATTTATCGTATTCTAGAGAGAGCTCCTGAAGTTCGTGAAGCGCACGAGATCGACACGTTATACGAATGGGTGCTCAAAAATGGCAGCACTAACAAAATCTTTCAAGGAGCGCAAGAGATTATCTGTAAAACTATCTGCCGTGAGATGACTTTGCTGGAGTTACCACCTCAAGACGTCGTATGCTATCAAGGGGACTATGGTGACACGTTCTACATTATTATATCTGGCTCCGTGTCTCTCTTCATCAACGCAAAGCCCAAACCGAAAACTGCGCCCGATGAAGACAACAATTCCAACACTTTATCTACAGATGAAGAAGACGTGAAATTGAAGCCGGATCAATATGGCGCGTTCATTAAGCATATCACTGACGGTGGTACATTCGGTGAACTAGCTGTGATGGACCCCACAGCACGGCGGTCGTGTACTATTACGTGTGATGAGCCTACGTCCTTCATATGTCTTAAGAGAGGAGCTTATCAACGACTCATCCGTGTCACGAATTCCTCTCAGCTTGACTTCACGCAAATCGAGTTCCTGGAGACCATGTACTTCTTCGATGGCTGGCCTCATGGTGAGCTCACTCGACTATCCAACCGCTTGAAACAGGTGCACTTTTCAGCAGACAGCTACCTCACTCGAATTGGGGCCGAAGCGAATTTGGTATACTTCATCTACGCAGGTTTAGTCCAGGAAACAGTACCTATGGTTCAGCTTCTAAACGAAAACGGGAGCATCCAGCGTTGCGCAGAACTTGAAAGTAACCTGGCGAAACGAAGGATGCAAGGTCTCGGAGGGAAAAACGGTAACCGGCAACGACGTCGTACAGAACTCGAGCTCAGTTTGTATCAGGATCACGACATTTGTGCCGAGTATCCAGTTTTTTTCAATAAGCCGACATGCACCACGGACTTACTTGCAGGTAAGTCTACCTATGACCTCTGCTCTTTTCTAACAGGTGATTAACGTGGTGAGTTTATAGTGACGGACGTAAAAGCTCTAGCTATGGATGTAAGTATCAGCATTGCAGTGTGTCATAAGTACATGGTTGTGCTCACAATGGTTCGTGTTATTAAAAGAGAGATACGTGGAAGGAATTGTTTTACATGCACGCACTGGATCATATTCGAGAATCTTTCAGCAGATTCCGCAAACTGGCTGAAGCTCGGGAGAATTGGCGCAAGGCGCGGGTAAAACTAGCACTGGCAAACCCTGGATTGATTTTTACAATGTACGTCCGAGATCAAGATCTTTGCATTTACCTGATGACTAATCTTTGCGGTGTTATACATTTACTACAGCTCTACTAAAGCTATGATGCAAGACGGGAAATGCCTTTGTGGCTGGTGTGGAAACCCAGATCACACAACTGGAGACACGTGCTGCTCAGGCCTGGTAGCGTCGAAGAAGAAGCAAGAGGATCGAAAAAAGAGCGCGAATGCAAAGAAAAACAAGAAGGTTGTTGAGTCCACAGCAAAAGGGCAGACTTCAAATGACAGTATTCATGCATCTACCACTTCAATGCATTCCGCTGGAGAACTCTCTGGAAGCAAGAGAACAGTTGCTTCACATTCTAAGCTTGGAGCCGTGATTCTTAACACTATTCCAGCACAAAGTCAACCGGAGAGGCCCATTCAACTAGCACCTCCAAGTTTGTTAGCTCCACGAAGGCATCGAAGTCCAAGTATCAAAATTGCCGCACACAGTGTCTTGACTCCTACCACCATCTCGACGAATCAATCCGATAAACTTCAAGCTGTTCCTGAGGACTCGTCCGAAGGAAACCGTGTTACCCCAAGCAGAAGACTCGCTGTTTCCGACTTCCCCAAACTTCACAAGGCTTCAAACAGTCTATACGCAAGATACGGATCCTCTCCCGAAAGCAAAGAAGAGCAGATTTTACCCGCGATCAAAATCGAAGACGTGCGGAAAGGAGCTTTTACCGAGGGCTTAGCTGACCAATACAAACTTGAAATGGTGCGGAAGGTCAAAAGACTGTCCTCTATGGAGCAGTATATCGGGATGCGGACCAAAGTCCTTGGAGATATTACAGCAAATCAAGAGGGTGACGACCACGAGCACTGCAGTCTTCCTCGAAAACCGAGGATACCAAAGCCCAGACGTCAATCAATAAACCCTAAGACGAAGCAGCCTCGACCAGATCGATTTAACAGGAAAATCAATCGCATGATGAAGAAGATTTGGAAGAAAGATCACCCTCTGCCGGTCGTCGAAGAGAGTTTGCGTGATCCGTAGCTGTATTTCGTTTCCATGCCACTATGCCAAGGCTTTGGATGCTCTAGAAATCGCGACAAGCTCCTCAAGAAGAGGCTCGAGCTCGTCGATTGGATGCATTGTAGCCGCGTCACAGAGCGCCTTCGTTGGGTCAGGGTGCGTCTCGAAGAAAAAGCCATCAACGCCTACAGCTGCAGCCATTCTCGCTATTGTCGGGATAAACTCGCGGTCGCCTCCGCTTGTGGTCGCCCCAGCGTTCGCCCCACTAGGTCGTTGAATACTGCAACGCAGCAAATACCATTAAAGTCTACACTTCGCCATTTACGAGATGGACACTGCGAGTGCTTACCTGTGGGTGACGTCCTGAACAACAAGGCCATTGGATCGCCGCAGCTTGGGGAGATTCCTCGCGTCCACCACTAAGTCTCCGTATCCAAACATGCTTCCACGCTCTGTCAGAATAAAGTCTGTTCCATACATCAGACACACACATTAGCGTCATGAAAACTGTTACCTTCTTAGTAATATAACCGCACCAGAGTCGTCCTGCGTGATTGCAAGCTTGTTGGCAGCTAGTAGCTATAGTAATAGACAAGATTCAACGTCAACGCTGGGCTCACTTAAATCTCAGATGACCTTTAGTACCATTGTCTCCGCCGACAGCATTTGTCCCTTCTTGAGGTTCACCAGTCTTCCGGAATTTGCAGCAGCCACGAGCAGATCTGTTTGACGACTCAGAAACGCTGGGATCTGAATGATGTCTGCCACCTCTGCTACTGGAGCCACTTGGTGGGTCTCGTGCACGTCGGTCAATACTGGCAGACCCGTCGTGTCCTTCACTTGCTGTAGCATTTCGAGCCCACGCTCCAGTCCAGGTCCTCGGTAGGTGTTGAGGTCCTGGCGGTTGGCTTTGTCAAAACTTGCTTTAAAAATTACAGGAATCTGTAGCTTTTTCTGCATTTCGACCAAACTGCAATTGGCAGATGCTGGTCAACAGAGACGAACGCAAATACTGTACTGCAGTTGCGCGTACCGATCAGCGATGGCCATTACGACGTGCTCGGACTCCAGCACACATGGCCCGGCGATGAGAAAGAACGGAGAAGCCTCGCGAAGAGTCTTAGCCAGCAGGCGACGATGCAGCATCTTGACCACCAGGGTTCTCAAAATGGAATTTAGATTTTTTGGGTTTTGGGTTTATTAAACGACCCACCCACCCAGTGATTTCAAAGTGCGGGTTTATTGGGTTATTTCGAAAATGTAAGAAATACTGCTAGTAGTATGACGACAAGCACTATTCTGATGAATGCAAGACGTAACTTCGAGGCAGAGCAAACCAATGCATGTTAATTGTAAAACGCAAACAGATTTTGGGTCACACTGAACATGTCATGCACACTTTGTCACTTATTAACTTCCCTATCACTTCAACCGTAAAACGCCCTTGCAGTAGAGAACTGGGGTTAGTAGACCCCGCAAAAATGTTGCTGCTGACATTGCATACATGTGGAATAAACTACTACCTACTTCTGTAATGCGTAGTATCGTTTTCGTTTCACAAAGTGTTCCTTTATAAAGCGCCAACGGTCTCCACTACAGGTTCTTAAGTTCGCGAAACCAACATTATAGCCGTGAATCGGCAGTAAAGCCTCAGAATGCAACTAGCCGTCATGTGTGCGCTCTTAGAATTTATCACCGACAATACAATGAAGATGTATATTACCATATTGCAGAGCTCATCTACGGTATTTAAAAATTCGCCAATTTTGACCAATTGTTTCATTCGATTCAATGACATCATCAACTAATAAAAACCCTGTGCTTTAATCCCACCCACAAAAACATCACCCACCCGCTCAAATCCGAAAAGCTGGGTTTTGGCGAACCCGTTTATGTGATTTGCGACATGGATACATTTCATTTGGACTATTCCAGACTATAATGGATCGCGGCTCACGGAAAGTGTTCCGTACTCGGTGGTGTCCTCTTCCCTATCATGTAGTAGTTCTTTAGAGTTGACATGCTTTCCGTAGGGAGAGTTGATGGCAGAATCTTGCGATTCATTGACAACTTCTTGCGTTGCGGCAGCTTCTGACAGCTCACGGTTCCGTTGGATCACCTCTCGGACTGCGTGCTTAAATGCCGTCTCGTCGTCACTATCCTCCAGTGCTGCTATAACCATATTGGCGAGTCGGTCTACTTCGTCCTCTAGCTCTTCGTCGTCGTAAATTAATCGCATAACTTCCATTTGGAAGCGCAGCATATCGCACACGCAAAATATGATGGCTACTGATAGCGCAGGCCCGCTTTTAATAACCATGTTCTTGTCCAGTACAAGTTCCACGAACGCGTAAACCCACATCGTGATCTTGAGCCCCATGAGATTGCGATCAAAGTTGTCCGGGTTAGGACCGTACTTGCCCAGCAGCTTGGCACTGTACAGCAACGTCACTGTGCAGATCAGAGGTACCCAAGCCATGTAGTACGTGGTCTGAAGCTCCTGCACGTCGCGCATACTCGGATCGGGACTCTGGAAGAGCGACACCACAAGAAGCAGCGAAAGATACAACTCTAACGTGCACACTACAAAGGGTTTGACCGAGTTCTGGTACGCCGCTGACAGACGCTGGCGCAGCTTGGACTTGCTCATGGCTTCACAGTTTGTGATTTGTGTACGTGAGCGCATTTCATGGATACCATTTTCAGACTATTTTGAGTCAGCTACATTTCAAGCATGATGCTGCGTCGGTCGCTGCGAGCTCGGCTCCGCCAACACGGGTACCTGCTCGTGTCTGGCTTCTCCAGTTCAGGCGTTGGCCCCGTCGGCGACTCGAGTGGTGAAGAGAACGAGAAAGCTACATCTGCGGCGTCTCCACCCAAGTACGACCACATTCGCAAACTCATGGTCGGTTTGGGCAACCCTGGCGACAAGTTCGTCAACACAAGGTACGGCGGCTACAGTACTCTGCAACCGCTCACTAGTTGGCCTTTATATATTGACTGTGTGGGTGCTTGTGATTTTGCTGCTTGAACCAGACACAATATCGGTTTTGTTGCAGTGAGGCACTTCCTGGAGACGTACGCATCACAAGTGACGGTACGTGACTTGTAGCATTTGTACTGTGCGTTTACAAAAACGGTCGGACACTGATATTCGAGTGGGTTTTACTGCTTCATTTGGATTTATAGGACAGGCGCATGGAGCTGCAGCACGAAGCAGGCAATCATGGCGACGTGGCTCGATTCCGCGTTGCATTCCAGCAGAATGCATCGGACAAGGACTATATTTACCCAGTCGATGACTTGGTCAACCGCTCGTCGAAGCGTGCTAAAGAGCGCACTCTAAAGGAGGGTGTGCCGCATGGAGAGGTGAATGTCGCGGTGCTGCTGCCAACGACCTACATGAACTGCTCTGGTACTGCCGTCCGAGCCTTCATGCAGTCGCACCGCTGGCGACTCAAGAAGAACCCGCTGTCTTTGAATCGGCAGGATGAACTGCTTGTAGTCACGGACGACGTGGCACTACCGTTCGGCGAGTGCCGTTTCAAGGCGAAAGGAGGCCCTGGCGGCCAGAACGGCGTGCGTGATATCATTAAGTGCGCGGGTACTGAACGCTTCGCTCGCCTTCGCATTGGCGTAGGTGCACCGTACTGGTTTGCGGGCGGTAACAACGGCGCGCCGTCAGGGACGGCGATGGACAAGTACGTACTCGGTCGCTTCAATGGAGACGAACAAGAGGCTATGCCGGACTTGTTACGTTACACGAATGAACTCTTGCGGCTGTATCTGCACCGAGGCGTAGCGCAGGCGACCACGTACGCCAACAGCATGGACTTGCAGCGGTACTTGAAGCAGTATAGCGCGTCATCAAAGGCGCGTCATCAACAATAGACAAAGTACCGGTATTGAAACCGGTTTATGACGTAAGCGAAAATCGCACGACGAATGCCATTTTCCCTCGTGTATCATCCATCGTTCGGACCTGCAGCATGTCTCCCATACCCCCTGTACCCGTGCAAGTCTCGCAGAAGGACCTACCGCGTGCCCTCGCCATCCTGGTGTTGGGCTATGCTGCTGTCTCGTTGCTCGTGCTTCAGTTGGACGGCTATTTTGCTGCGGACAACCAGGACGAGAACTTCAGCTTCCCGTTCGTACACTTGCCACAGCATCCACGATGAAAACAAAACGTTAAGTAACTTTCTGGTGTTTGTTCACGCTCACAGCAAAGTGGGGGTTTTCGTCGCGATCTACACGGTGATGATGGCAATCTCTCGCTTCTACGAGCACGGTACGGACGGAAGTCGATCGCCTCATATCACGGTACTGACAATTGGTCAATGCAACAGGAACGTACATCTTGTACGAGATGCTGTGGGCGTGCAATGTATCGCTTGTACTAGTGGTCATGGCGCTTTACTTCTCGAAGCCTTTCCTGGTCGGCGTGGCGGTGAGTGGATTGCAATTTCGTATCCAGTTTTGATGAGGATATGCTAATTTATAATTTTGCTATAGATGGTGACGGTGTCAGGAGACCAGTTGCTCTGGTACATTGACACTCTTTCCTTCATTCTTAACGGAAAGTTCGTCACGGGTGCCATGAAGTACCTCACGTACCCGGAGAACCGTTCCTTCTCCAAGACGTTCTTCGCAACCCACCACCTTTGGTTCCTACCCGTGTGCTTATACGTACGTCGCCAAGTTACACATGAACAAATGCACAATTTCTAACGATAATTTTGCGAACAGATCACTACTGGACACGGTGGTATGCACGGCTCAAGTTTCGTTGGCTCGTGCATCTTGACCACCTTCCTGGCTGCATTCTGTCGTGCATTCACGCCCTTCGAAGTGCGCGTGCCCGGCAGTGAACACGTTATCTACCTGAACGTAAACGGTGGCTACGAGTTCTGGAAGGACATTCACATCCCGCTGCTGCATTTGTTGGACCACCACCACCCCATGTTGTACATTCCGTACCTTGCAATTGTGGGAAACCTCGTCGCCAATGGATTCCCGCACATGTTGGTTCTTGGTGTCGCATTGGGACTCCAATTTAACCCGCTACTCGAGGGAATTACTCACTAGAAAACAATAATCGGTGAGTAGTTTTTTGTCCATAAAGAGATTGTTATCCGTTCCGCAATATATTTGATACGTCGCGATCTACCGACGCTTCAGTACGTTGATCGAAGAGCATAACTGCAAAAATTATAATGAGCGACGACGCGGTACGGCGCAGTAGCGTTATTGACGCCAACACCAGCGTTTTTAATTTGATGCTTCGTGTAGGAATACTCTGTGACCTACGTGGATGACCGACCGGAGGAAGCCAAATACTTGCTACGCGAGGGCGAAGTGAAGATCACTTACGCTAATGGGGACACATTCGAAGGGACTATCGGTCCAGAGCTCCTGAAGCACGGCGAAGGGAAATATACCTGGAATCAGCGCGATGCGGAAGGGGAATGTGAGTGAATTTAGCGTTATATAGCGCTGTAAATTTCCGTCTAACTACAGTAGCTTCCTGTTGTTAGTGTCCGTACTCGCGACATTTGAAGGGACCTACGTGAACGGCAGTAAGAATGGATTGGGAAAGATGACGTTCGCCAACGGGGATGTGTACCATGGAGAGTGGAAGGCAGACAAGATGACGGGCGAAGGTTCCTTCATGTACGCGAACGGAGACATCTTCAGTGGCAGATTCGAAGCGGGAATTCGCTCCGGTAAAGGCATGTACGAGTTCGTGGTCGACAAGAGTTTATTCGTTGGAGAATGGGCAGATAACACCATCACGAACGGGAAATGGGTCTTCAAGGACGGAGGCTCGTACGTCGGACGCTTTGAAGACGGGAATCCCATTGGGAACTGCATGATCAAGTTTCCGAGTGGCCTCCAGCAAGACGGTGAGTACATCAAGGCACAAGCGACCAACGACGCAGGCGAAGAGGTGACGGTGCACAAGTTTGTGGGAGGAATGATCGTCAAAGTACGTTAACTCGACAACTGTAATGAACCACTCAACAGCAGCGAGATAACTCATGAAATATCATTCCATTCCTTCCAACTCGAATTTCACTCATCGCTCTTAGGAAATGAACCTATTCAGGAAGCGGCGGTGGAAATCGTTGCGGATTGTGTCGTTGATGAAGCGTTTCTTGACTTCTGGTTCATTGCGGGACTGGTTCTTGAAGACCACGTCGTCGTTCCATCGACGCTTCATCTTGGCGCTTCCTGCAGCTTGTTGCTGCGTCAGAGGGTTCCCTTCAAGGATTTCTTCGCGAGACTGTTGCTCGGCAGCTTTCCGCTCCTCTTCCTCTTTGCGTAGTCGTTCCTCTTCGCGTTCTTGTTTGATTTTCTCAAGTTCTCGCATCAGCTCAGCCTCTTCATCGTCACTACAATATATGCCAATTCCCACAATGGGTTAATGAGAAAGATAAAAGGTTAGCCAATTAAAGATAAACGAACCTGTCACTATCAGAGTCGCTGGAGTCCTCAGAGTCAGCCCCGTCGTCTGCATCGTCATAATTGCTCGCCACTTTCTTCAACTGTGACTCCTTTGCGTCCGCCTCAGCGTCACCCAGCAGCAGAATCTTCTTGTTCTCCTCCAGCCGTCGAAGTTTGTCTGTGCATCAAAAACCCACCAGCAACATTTAAGTCCAAGTTCCTATTGTATAAGGTCGAGCGCGTGATCTCAAACCTTGAGCTGTGTCCTTGTTGCGGCCCTTTTCCAACTCGTATTTCTCCTCCTTGCGTTCTAGTTCCTCCCGCAAGTCCAGCAGCTCCACTTCGTTCGCCGTACCCTGTCCAACTTCCCTATAGTAATTAATGACGGTCTTTTAGCATTCACTTTTACATGACATAGACGTTCTTCTTCATGTTCTTACCGTATCTTAAGCCGCCTGTGGGCTGGAAGGTCGCGCGCCGACACCTGGTCACTTAACTTGCCTGTAGTAGTGTGCATTAAACAGCGTGTTAGACACCGAACCGACAAGAATTTACGCAGAATCTGATGCCTTTGGTTGCACCAAGCTCGTACGCACCTCCAGCGTGCCATCCTCCTTCGTTCGACTGGCCTACGGCGGCGTGCCATGTCGGGCGGTGCGCAGTCGTCATTCTTCTGCTCTGCAGCTTCCTTATTGATGCGAGGATTGGTTAAAAGGTAATTCTTGTTTTTGACCAATCCGTTATTTTTAACTTTCAAACTCATTTAGATTTTCGACATGGGGAAGGAATCGTGACTTCGTTTTCTGCGCTATTATCGCCACCCAAAACGAATACTACGACCAGCACTTTAACGTCGACTACGGTGATTCACTCGGTGGGTCCCTCGATGGAAGAACACCTCAAGGGACTACGGGGCGGTGCTCGTCCGGATTTCCAGGAGCTGCTTCATTCGGTGGAGCAGCTGCAGCACCTCTTTGATCGGCACCAGGCCGATGTTCCTATGGAGGAATTTCTCGGGGGATATCTGCGCAGCACGTCCTTCCGGTACTGCAGTGGCTACTTTCCCCGTCTTACTGGACTCTGGCTCCTTCTTTCAAGGGGTACGAGTGGCCCGCATCATGGATTCTCTCATCCGAGACAACGGGAACTCAGTGATTCAAGACCTTTTCCGCAAGCATGCTTTTGGAGCGATCGACAAACGCAGGGAAGGTGGATTACGCATGCTCGTTCGCACGGAAGCAGACTAGCGAGCTCTCATTGGGGAAGAGGTGTCAGTGCTAGGGCGAAAGTTTCGCATTAGCCGGGAGTCCCCCCTCTTTAAGTGCTACTTTCTCGATGTCACGGGAGTCAGCCAGCACCTCGAAGGAGGCAGTTTCAGTCCTCGAAGCTCTAGCTTCAAGTGGGGCCAAACCTGTGTACTTCCGTCCAGCAGCGTATGATAAGGTGTCAGGCCTTTGTTCTGCCACCTGGCGGTACTACTTTCCTGGGGAGGAAGTTCCACCGAGTCTCTTGCGGGAGGGTATGCTCCGCTCATATGTTAGAGCGGGGAAGCGCTCTTACCGGTGCTTTGGCAAGAATGATGCTGGAAATGCCCGGGAGCGCACCACTCCAGTGGTGACGCGTCCGACCAACCAGCCCACTGGTATTATGCAGCGGCCACGTGAGGTGGACCAGCCATCAGCGCCAACGTCTCCACCAGCCACGCCGGATCCAAGTTCAATTGAGACGCTAGCGAGCGGCCGTGCGCCAGCGCGGGAACTGGAATCGACTTCGCTACAGGTTACTACTGACCAGCCGATGTCCGACCCAGACGCATCGGCTGATGTCATCGTAACCCCCTGCCCCTCAAGTCGATGAGGACATGCCCCTCCAAGTGGCTGGCTCCAAGCGAGCTCATACGCCACGTCGCTCTCCGCCTCAGTCGCCGTCGTGCGAGTGACGAATCGCTTCAGCATGCTCGACGATTTTGAGGGGGATGCTACGCTGGAGATTGCATCAGCCGACGGAGACGCCGCAATGGTATGTCAGCTCGTTCCCCGAGTCTCTGAGGCTACTAAGGCCCGAGTGGCCTTGCGCTGTAAGTCCAAGCGTGCGAAGCACTCCACAACAACTTCGGACCCCGAAGCCCAAGAGCCGGTCGACCAGATTTTAAACGAGCTAGTGGAGACGACCCGCACAGCGGAAGCGGCTGTGGAGGCAAACGCCATTGTGGTTGCTGAACGACATGTCGATTCTGTCAAACGTGAACTGGCTCGAGCCAAAAGTGCAGAGACCTTGCTGACGTCGATAACCTCGACACCTCAAGCATGGCAACTCGCTCTCGTGGATCCTGGCTGAAAGCTGGCATCTCGTCGACACACGTCTTGTTCATGAGCTTCAGGTCTCCATTGCTCTTCAGGTATGAAACAAGCACTTCAAGCTTGGGCTTGATATAGCTTGAGCTTTATAGATATAGCTTGAGCTTTAAGTGCTTGTTTCATACCTGAAGAGCAATGGAGACCTGCAGCTCATGAACAAGACGTGTGTCGACGAGATGCCAGCTTTCAGCCTCAACATTCCTCCTTCCATGGTGAATAGCTTTATGGGCACGGAAGACACTTACGACGGCGTCCACAACGCGAGTTTGAGCTTGTAGCTATAGCCATGCCAAGAACAGCCACTGATGATGGATCATGTAGGAGGCACTTGTCAGCGGAAAAGAGGATATGTTGTAATATCCGTATCTATATATATGTATATATATACATATGTATAGCTTTACGGCTGATGCAATACAGCAACAAAAGATTCCGTTGATTCATGCTCTGTTGTAGGGAGTGCAAAGGTATCTTTGTCATTTATCAGCAGATATTTTCTTAAACCCAGGCACAGAATACGATGAGAATGAAGGACATCAAAAGACAGATCCCCGAAGTCATCTTGCGAGAAACGATAGATTCAAGTTTTCTGTTCGCGTAAAAGTTGGTTGTCTTCTGTCTAAAGACGACAACATACCACGTAACTAAGCTTCGTTCGCCAGATCTAATAACTACTTCGAAGTAGCTAAGTTGGCTTAACTGGGTTTCCCCATTACTGCTCCTTTTCTTTCAGGATACGCTTTATCTTCGCCAGTTCCTCTTGAACATCTCGAAGCTTTGATTCCAGGATGCCAACGTGTTCGAGCGCGACAGGTTCTAAGCGGAAAACATACTTTGTCGCCCAAGCAGAGTCGAGAACACGGAGTTTAACTGATAGCTCAAGTTGAAAAGAGAGACCAATACGACCAGCTGTCGGCGGATCTTCTTAGGATCGCCTCTTAAGATAATTTGGCCATCATTGCCGTCTTCTTCAGCATCTTCCTCTTCATCTTTCTCCTCCGATTCTTCAGAGTTTTCATCGTCCTCGTTATTTTCTTCATCCGAATTTTCATTGTCCTACTGGAGTCTTTATCCGAATCATCCAAGTCGTTTGCAGCGCCCATTAGGTAATCCAGCGCACCACGAAAAACCTAAGAGATTAACGTCAGCAAGAGGACTTTATAAATTTCAATATAATGAAAGGTACTTGCGGATACGTAATCCGCATAGCTGCGTTGGGGATTTTGTTGGTGCCCGTTAAGAAATCGCCCTCTTCCAGATCGCCCGTGCACCTGCAGAGTTTGTAAGATACGCGTATGGTCCTTCGAAAAAACACGCACATCGAGTAACTTCGTACCATTGCTTTTTGCTCTTTCGGTCTTCCACAAAAAATTTAATTTATCTGCCTCACATGAAATGACAAAGCGATACGTTGAAGCTGGAAACGGGGCAAACGCCGTGATTCCAACTTGGACCTCCTCCATCGTACTTGAACGAAAAAAATAGAGAGTGAAGTGTTCCCAACTTAATATGGAACTGTCAATCAATCTCGAAGAAAAAAAAGATGACTGATACGCATGTACACTGAGTTGCTGAAGATCTGTAGCGGTTTTCAAATGATGTTCTTTTATGGTCGAGACCTGCTACGCCTCGGTGAGCGGCTTCAACTACGTCGCTCACGGTCGTCGTGATTAAACCGACTCTGGCTGCTACTTCGACTTCTTGAGCATTTGTGGTGTGAAGAATATTCACGAGATGATGTCGTCCTTCGAGAATATCCATCAGCATCTCCGCTGTGAAGCGTGTCCCTAGACGAGCGCAGCTTCTTGAGTTGGAAGGGGATCCATGACGGTGCTTGTTCGAGCGACTACTCGGGTGTCGTGCGTGCTCCCTCGATCATGACCTCAAGCATGACGGACTTCTAAGCTTGTCGTCTTGTTTGTATTTTTTTTTCACCCCCGCGGTGACGGTTAGAAGATAAAACACGCTCATGACTTCTACTACGGGCATGGTCCTCGTGGCGACGTCTCTTGTGCTCCTTGTTATCGTCACTCTCGAGACGTCGACGCTTCTTTTCCCACTTTGCCTCTTTCTTGGCTCTCTTTTTCTGCTTCTTCTCCCTTTTCTTTTCCTTCCGTTCGAGTTTCTTCAGCCTCTTTTTCTCTTTCTTAAGCCTTTTCCCTCCAGTGTCCTCTTCATCTGAAGTGAGTCCGACTCTGACTCGCTCTCCTTATCAACCTCTCCACAATCCTCAATCACCACCGCCTGCATAGGCGCTGGCTTGTTGTTAGCCACAGTCTCCACATTTTCCATCTTCCTTACCACGTCCATCCCTCTAATAACTTTCCCAAAGACAACGTGCTTCCTGTCCAAATGTGGCGTTGGCACCGTTGTGATGGAGAACTGACTGCCGTTCGTGTTCTTGCCAGCATTGGCCATAGATAACAGCCCCGCCTTCATGTGGCGGTACCTGAAACTCTCATCTGCAAATTTTGCTCCATAAATGGACTCTCCGCCAGTCCCGTCGCGGTTTGAGAAGTCTCCGCCCTGCAACATGAATCCTTTGATGATGCGGTGGAACGGCACCTTCTTGTAGTGCAGTGGCTTGCCCGAGGTGCGTCCTAGGCCACGCTCTCCAGTGCATAATGAGCGAAAGTTCTCTGTCGTCTTAGGGACGCCGGGGTACAGCTGAATCACGATGCGTCCGGCGCGTGAGCCAACAATAGACACATCCAAGTACACGCACGATTCCTGACTGACTGACTGAAGTTCTATTACGATGTGGACTTTGTTATCTGGGTGTCTAAACGAAAAGAGTCTAGCTCGGGCTGCGGATATGCCACAGTGTTATCGTTGGTCTGGCTTGACCATCAGACAGGAGGGATGAAGGCAAAAGACCCGAAGCTTCCGACACCAGTAGATCGAGTACTCTCTGCAGGTCCTCTGCGTTGACATGAAGTGTGCGACTGCGACGACGAATGGATCGTAAACTCGCCGCGAATTTGGGACGCACTCCGAGCAGCGCTCAGGGTCTCTGAGAGTACAATGTAATCAATGCGATTCGCTCGAGTTGGGCCAGAGAAGATATACTCATCAGGGTGGTGCACTCTCCAGCAGTTTTCCAGGCAGAGGTCTGACATCCAGTCGTTGCAAGCGTCCTGACTAGCGTCTACTTTTGGTCGTAGTGCATCCATTGTTGGGCCCAGCGTCAAGTTAAAATCTCCGCACGCAATGTGCGTGATGCCATCTGGAAATTCTCTCAGAAGGGAAGTGAAGAAGTTGCATCGTTCCCTACTGTCATTTGGCGCGTAGACATTGTGAATGAAAACCACAGCCTCATCAACAATTAGCCGAACGATAGAGTACCGTCCCGGGACGCGGTATTGAAGGAGTTCTTCGACCGATGATAGACCGGGAATGTCTGGGTCGACTACCGTCAGGACCCCACCTCGGCGCACTGCCGGTCCCCTCGAAACATGTTCGTTGCAGTCATTGATAAAGACGCGGCGCCTGGCTGTTGCCCCCATAATGAACTCGATCGTGGGTGCATGCTCTTTGTCTCGTAGTTTGGTTTCTTGGATGCAGACGACTGCGTGCCTCCTAGCAAGGTGGTTCACTTCCGTCCCCGTGGGAGAAATGCCGTTAACATTGGCAGGTAGTACATTAAGGTTGTGCCAATTTGGCAGGACCTTAGCTGCGGTTTGCAGGTGTGGCTCCGTCATCGGCATAGGCCGGCGGTGTACGTAGCGGTGACAGGTCTGTCCATGCTGAGGCCGCAGTGGCTTGGAAACTGGAAGGTCAACTAGTGACACTAAACCTGGCAGTCGTAGTAGACTTTCTGTTACAATAGTGAGACCAAAGCTGGAGTGGACGAGTTCCCCGGCAAAATGGTTCGGTGTATGTTGCTGACTTAGCGCTTCCATCGAAGTTGGTCGTCGCCTGCAGAGTGTGGGCTCTGCTAGTAGACGTAGCGACTTGCGTTGAAGAAAACTGGGTGGCGAGTGCGTAAAGATGACCGATAAAGCTGGCGACAGGCTCGCCTTGTCGCTCTGTTTGAACTCCTACTGACCATGATTGCAAACCACACCTTCCGTGATGACGAGTGGTTAGCCCTCGACTTTGCTTTAATGAGCTGCGCCCGGGAGCCCGAGGCGGACCAATTGGCCGCAGTGAGCCGTGCCGTAAAGGATTTTGAACTACTATCTGGGAGGCGAAGCAGTTGTCGATTGAGAGCGTGAAGGGAAATAAAGTCCTCAATCTGCTCAACGACTTCAGCATAGTGCCAATAACACAATTTATAATTGGCGACCAATGCGATAATTGCATTGTTAAATAGGACAAAATCATTCTACATATGACTCATATGCTAGGACAAAAAATCGACTTTCTTTAGTGAATCCAAGTTTAATTGATTTTGGTCCTTGCGTTTGTCCTAGCAAGTCTACCGGCGCCGCATCCTGTTCAAGAACGAAGCTAGGTGGAGGAGTACTATAGATGCTACAGATGATCAGTTTACCCCGTGTCTCCGTCAGATGGACACAGTCAAGCGAGGCAGACAAGCTGATGTTAATGGCTTCTTAGGTGTTATGAAGCTGGGCAGTGTGATGGTCGCACGGTGCGACCATCACACTGCGACTCGCACTGCAAAGCGATTCACTCGAGGTGCGTGATCTCTTTGATCACTCCATCTCTAAGTACCCCTGAATCAAAAGTAACAGACTGTATACTGTACAGTAAAGACTATACTTAGGTTAAGCAATGTCTACAATTCAATGTAGACATTGTTCAATTATAATTGTGGCGAGTTGGCAAATCTAAATCAACTTTTCAATGTAAATTGGCACAACGCTGCACGTGCTACTCGTCGGGCCTTCATCTACCATAGTTGACGATCCCAGTGTTGAATGTGGGCAGTAGTCGAATGTGATCAGTTCCTTGTTGTCGGCTTGAAGTACTCGGAACAGATATTCAGCGACATAGGATGGAGTTTGAGGATCCAAACCACCACTCAACATTAAAACGCTAGTATTTATCGGGATCGACGCTGTCTTGTTCCAGAATGGATTGCGTTTATAAAAAACGCCGCTGGCGTCATAGTGACCATTTCCAAACCGCCACACGATTTTGATTTTTATGAGACCTGGTGTTAACGCAGTCTCAGAAACCAGTAGTCTGTGGACGTTCGGTGATGGTAGTCACCCGCCCCGTACATTTAGGACACAGGATGCGGTTTAGTACAACTAGTATTCTCTGGGCTCCCTGCGATGGAGCTCTATTCAATCCCAAAGTTGCTAAGTGGGGCGAGCACTGCGTTCGAGTTACTGTTGCATCGTTTGCGGCCTCTGCAGGAGACCTGAAAGACTAAAGAACCAGCTTAAACGCTGTTAAGGTTACGAGCCCAAAGGGAAAGCTCTTTTTTTCCTGTGACTACGTAGCGTGAACGATGTCGCGTTTTCCTTCTATCGCGGATCTACTCGGAAGTGCACCGCCGACTCCAAGAACGCGACGGATGATGGCTGTGACGACGCCAGTGCCAATTCCAGTCACTGGGCCGACGGGCGGTATGTCCAGTATCCCTGTTCTGCACCCACCGCCTGCTCGCTCCGTGGCTACGACGGCCTCACCACCAGCCGATATGCCTGTGGCACCGGTTTCGGGTGGAAACCATCTGCCAATGTGACCAGCGATGCCACATCAGGTGGTGAATGTGCCTACGGGTGTGCATGTGACGGAGGTGAGCCCTGTGTTGCAGCAACAAGAGCTACCACGCTCGTCTACAGACGTGAACAAGATGCCGCCTAAGATGGAGGGCAGCTTCAATCTGTATCGAGCGCAAATAATGGCCTACTTGCACCGATTTAATGCTTGGGAGCTTGGAGATGGCTCAATCACGCGTCCACTAGTACCGGGTGCTGCCCAGCAGCAACATGACAAGTTGGATTGTTTCGTTAAAGATTCTCTACTTCGTGGTGCCAAAGTGGAGGATGCTGAGCGAATGTGTGATCTCTCAAGTGAAAAAGAAATATGGGAAGATTTGGAAGCTCAATATACAAAGCGGGAGCTTTCAAATTATGTATGGGTCATGAAAAAGTTTTTCCATGTCACATGCACCCGTGAGCAGAGTATGGACGCCTGTTGCAGGAGATTCATGATACCCGTCATGCGCTGGCTAATTTAGGTCGCGTAATTGACGACGACTTGACTGTGGATGTTATCTTCATGGGTGTGGTGCACACACACAGAGCTGTGGTACGTCTGTTCTCCAGAATCATGGTTCCAGGCTCTCGTCCAACTCTTCAGCAAGCGTTGAACACGCTGAAGTCTGAAACGGAGATGGACGAGATGGTTCGTGACGAGGAGAAAAAAGTGGAAGATCATACGCGTTGCTAAAAAGCAAAAGACCAACGGCAATTCTGGCATACACAGTGGCAGTCCATGTCCAATGATGGAGGAGGCAACGCCGCTGGTAAAACTGTTGGTACTAAGCGGAAACGGGTGAAGTGTTTTTACTATGACAAAGATGGTCACTATTGATTTCAATGTCGCAAGTTGCAGTTTGACACAAAGCATGGCACCTTAGACAAGACGAAACTTGCACGTGGCAAGCCCACTGGATACAAAGCGGGTGGACAAGGCGGCAAGTAGGGTGGTCTGCCTCAGCCTTCGCCAAAAGGAATGATTGGGCGTGTGGAGAACACCTGCGCTGTAGCTAGTACTGGTTCTACTACGGCTTCGGCTTCTGTTGCGCCTGGGTCGATGGAATGGATTCTGGACACGGCAGCAATAACGCATACTTGTGCTGATAGTTCGCTTATGTTGCGATTGCCACATTTTGTGGAGACGGATACGCCACACGAGTCGTGGACTGGTGAGGTTACAACAGAGCATTTGGTGTCTGAGTTGGAGATATCATTTGCATCAACTGAAGATCAGCATGGAAACACTGAAGGTGTGCTGCAGTATATGTTGACTGGCGTTCGTGTCAAATCACATTATTTCGCAGTGGATATTAGGCGCTCGTTTTTCACGATGGCAGGCTTTTCGTACACCAACAGGCTACGCGGCCATAAACAATCCTCTTGAGCAGTATCACTACACATTAAAACCTGTGAATGGCAGCAAACGTGATAACCCTGTAGAGCTTGTAGTCTGTCTGGATTTGTTACAAATTTCGTTTATCTCCTCCATGCAACCATTTAGCGATCAGCCTACTGTATCCAAACGTTTACTGGCTGCTTACAGGAGGACGGATAAAAAAAGGTTATGACTGCTGAATTGGTTCACTGAGGCAACAATTTAGTTCTGGTTCGTGTCGCACCAACTCCGACTCCCACGGATACTGCACAAGAGTGAGGAGAATCTACACATCCTTACCCTGCAAATCCGAAAAAGCCGTGTACGTATGATGCCAAAACTTACGCTAGAATAAGCTGAGTCAACATACCCACCGGTGGGTGGATTGTGGGTGCTACTGGACGAACGTGTATGTGCTTGTGCTATAAGAAAGCTGGGATATACTTACATGTTGTTAAGGCAACTCAATTTACTGGGCTTGCCTGCCCTGGTATACCAGCTCCCGCGCAAAAATTTGTGCAGCCGGCACAACAATCGCGTACTACAGCTCGGCGGGTTGCGAATGGCGACGTAGATACAGCTGACAATAATGAAGCTGGTCCCATAGAGCCTGACGGTGATGCACTCCGCGCCACATTAGATCACGCACCCACGTCGGTGGCCTTAGCTCACCCAATTTTTAGAGTTAGAGTGTGCTATTTAGCTATATTGTTCCTGCTATCGCACATAATAGGCTACACGTGCTAAATAGTGCGTTTTTGCAGTTTACACGAGGGCTCCTATACAAACAATTTATTTTGGCACTGCGACACATTTATCATGCACATCCTAGCATACGAACCCAAGTAAAATGCATTTTAATGGTTGTATCTGTTCAGTATTCTAGGATGTGCATGATTAATGTGTCGCAGTGCCAAAATAAATTGTTTGTATAGGAGCCCTCGTGTAAACTGCAAAAGCGCACTATTTAGCACGTGTAGCCTATTATGTGTGATAGCAGGAACAATATAGCTAAATAGCACACTCTAACTCTAAAAATTGGGTGAGCTAAGGCCACCGACGTGGGTGCGTGATCTAATGTGGCGCGAAGTGTATGTACGGGCCGCCTACGCTTGCTGATTCAATTGAAGCGTCGAGACTCTGCTAGAGACTCTAGAGAAAGCACCAGACACGGCAGTACAGCTGCGTGAAGTGCAGAATGCAGTGGCAGTACCAGAGCAGCCCGATCCTGTTGCTCCACCACCGGCAGCTCCGCTGCCTGAAGTACAGCACGCTGTTGCGGCACCACAGCAGCCCGATCCTGTTGTTCCGCCACTTGAAGACAACAGCACACGTCAGAAACTGAATGTACAGGTACCGGTAAACCACCTATTGCCTCAGTCTAACAACAACTTGCGCAGATCTGCAAGATCAAGAACACAGTAACGGGGTTACACGGTGTGGCGCACACATGGGTACGGAGTACCCGGAGAGTTAACAGCCTCTCAGTACACGATGTCTAGAGCTAACTGTGGCCTCAGTACATATGTTGAGGGCCACACGTTGTGCATGTGATTAGGTTTAACTATGATAGATAGTTAAACATAGATAGCGGCTTGGCCGCAATAAAGATAAATAAAGCACTTCGGATTTTGGAAGTAAAAGAGTTATTTCGAGTTAATAACTCTGCGCCCTGGTTTTAGGGCTGTGTTAAAGTTCCTTCGGATAAGGAACTTTGTATTACGGACTCTTTGAGTCGAACGTCTTCCTCTGACGCTAAAGCTACGGCAGCCCCGCTGCACTTGGTAGCACTTGTAGTCAATCCCGCACCTGAGTCGGTTGACTGTATCCTCTGTGAGGATGGAGCACCCCGTGACCGTGTTCATGGAGGGACGCAGCTAGAACGGAAGTGTTCCGTGCGCACCCTACCTCTTTCGAAGATGCGTTGAACGTGGCATTGAATGCCAAACACAACTTCAAGTCGGCTCGCCCTGGTTGGTACGCTGGTAGCGCGAGCTCGTCGAGCGGTCCGGAACCGATGGACCTCAGCTATGCTGAAAATGAAGTAGCGGAACTTCTTGCTGCGGAGCAGCTCGCCGGCATCCACCGATGCTTTTTGTACAGGAGCACCAAGCATCTGAGGGCGCAATGCCCCCTGCACTTCAGGCGCCAGGCTCCGGCGAGCCGACCCTCCGGGTCGTCGCCGGGAAACGGCAAACGCCAGTAGGCGCGGGGCGGCCTACTGGGGAAGAACTGAGTTCTGTTGTGCCTCGAGGAGGTAGAGGGCAACAGGACTCATCCCCGAAGAGAGCTGGACTCTCTTACAAGCAGAGTGTGCGCAAGCTGGGCTTACTGGTCGTTCAAGCGAACGTAAAGGGCTTCGCGAAGCCGTGGAGAGTCTTGATTGACTCGAGAGCTTCGGGCAACTATGCCCGTCGCTCCACCTTGGAAGGGAGTCAGCTGTATGCTGAGGCACTGGGAGTGCCAACGCGAGACGAAATCTCAGTCCGTCTGGCGGCGGGGACACTTGTTACTGTGTCGAAGGTCTCGGTTGACCTTAGTGTGAAGTTCTTGGACTTCGATAGCGTGGAACGCTGTCTGGTCTTGGACCTGGATTCGATATATGACCTCATCCTTGGCATGGCATGGCTGGAGCGCCATGAGCCATGGATCGACTGGAAGTCGAAAACACTGGCTGCTACGCGCCCTGCCCCTAGTGGAGCTTTGGTGAGTCACGAACCCACCTCTGCTAGGAAGCAAAAGCGCTATTGGCGCGAGCACGAGGCCGAGGCGGCCGTGGTTCTGGACATTGGTATGTCGGAACTTGTGAGCAACGAGGTTGCTCTGTGTGGTACGGATCTGGTCGAGGACCTACCCATGCGTGGCCCGAGGACCGCGGTCGACTGCGAGTTGAGTCATCGTGGGCGCGGCCCCGAAGATGCAGGTGAAGTGACACCTAGTTCACTGAGTGAGGGTCATGGACCGCATGGCTCTGAGTCGAGTGTCTCGCGGGACGCGGCTTCCCCTTCAAGGAGTGTTCGTGCTGCTGCACCCGGTGGTGATGACGGAGATGTCGCCGCACCGCCCTCGTCCGGCCGGGCTCGGTCGCGGAGGGAGAGGAGAAGAAGACGCAGAGCGTCTGTGACGTCTTCGGCGTCGGACGAGGTGCCCAACGTGTCGAACGGTGATGCTCCACGTGATCGCTGCGTACAGCTGTACACACTCATGAATGGAGTGACGGGGGAGGTCGAAGGCGACATCAGCCTTGACGCTCTGCCCGCTGTGGATGCTCTGATTGAGCTGGACGAGATGTCCGTTACCGAGTTCGGCGAAGCCTTGAAGGAGGGTGAGCCGAAGTGGCCTTGATAAGACCTGAGCAGGAGTTGAACTCCCCGTCCGTCGTGGACGACGCGGTCCTGGAGGACACCAAGAAGGCGCTGAGCGCGCGGGGTGGATCGGAGATCCTGAATGACCCATCGGATCCGATCTATCCTTTGATTAAGGAGTATGGAGATGTGGCCTCAAGGAACCCACCGATGAGTTTGCCTCCGGATCGAGGCGTGCGTCATGAGATTGACTTGGTTCCAGGAGCCAAATATGGCGTGACGCGGTAGTGGCCCTTGCCAAAGGAACAGTGCGACGTCGTTGACATGTTTGCCGCGCGAAGCACGAGGGCTGGTGCGTGAGAGCGAGTCTCCGCACGCGACACCCACTTTCTGTGTCAGAAAGCCGAATGACAAGTGGCGTATTGTGCATGCGTTCAATAAGCTGAATGCGGCCACCATTCCGGCGCAGACGCCGATTCCTCGTAAGGATGTTCTGCAGAACAACATGGTAGGCTGTACGTTGTACAGTGCATTCGACTTGGTCGATGGTTACTACCAATTGCTCATGAGAGAGAGCGACTTTCCGCTGACAGCGGTCAGTACTTCGAGCGCTGAGCACGGAAAGTCAGATGTGGAGAACCACATTGACCACTTACGAACGGTGCTCGAGTGCATGCGCACGAATAAGTTGTATGCCAACTTGGACAAGTGCGTCTTCGGCGCGGAGGAGATCCCTTTCCTCGGGTGCTTCATTGGGAAGCGTGGCTTACGGGCAGATCCTGCCAAAGTCAAGGCCATCGTGGACTGGCCAGTTCCCAAGAACCAGAATGACTTACGCAAGTGGCTAGGCTTAGCTAATTACTTGCACAAGTACAGCGCGAATTACGCGGATATGACCAGGCCACTATCGGATCTCCTTAAGAAGGATGTACCTTGGTGCTGGAGCGCCGAGCACGACGGAGCCTTCCAGGCCGTGAAGGAGAGCCTTCTGCGAGCGCCGATACTCGCGCTACCGGACCCGGATCGTCCGTTCAGCGTCGTCTGCGACGCCTCCGATTTCGCAATCGGTTGTGCTTTACTACAAGCAGACGCCGAAGGGCGTCATCGCGTTTGAGTCTCGCCACCTCAAGGCTACGGAGAAGAACTTCACAGTTCCAAAAAAAGAGCTACTTGCGATGAAGTACGCTCGAGTCAATTAGGGTACACCTGCTTGGCTCCAAGCCTTTCGTGATCTATACTGATCATGCATCGTTACGCATTGCGAGTACAAGCCGGGACGGCTTAATTTGGTGGCCGATGCGTTGTCGCGCAGGCCGGACTACGAGTTAGCCCATGTCACAACGGTGACGTCGTCAGTGCCCGACTTAATACGCACTGCATATGCACAGGACGGCATGTGTGTAGCGCTGCTACGTGATCTGGGGAGCGAGGAGCTCAAGGACTCGGACTTGGAGCTGTCAGGGCGCTTGCGCGCGAGGCTACATCGTTACTCCATCGATAGTGGCCTGCTGTATTACAGCACGGACCCCGAGGACACCCCTCGCGTGGTCGTTCCTCATGACGAGGACCTCAAGTATCGTATCCTCTACGAGGTACATGATACGCCCGTCGGTGGGCATTTAGGTCGTGAGAAGACCTATGGCTCGGTGAGCTCGATGAACTGGTGGCCCATGACAAGATGTACAAGTGGGTTGGCACTTACGTACGCACGTGTGAGACGGACGAAGTCCGCGCCGAATGCGGCGGCACCGTTGACGAACTTTCCTCTCCCCACGGGATGTTGGCAGTCCTTCAGTACGAACTTCGTGTTTGGCCTTCCGAAAGACAAGGCGGGCAACACGGGTATCGTGGTCTTCGTGGACCGGTTGAGCAAGATGGTTCACTTAGCGGCAGTGCCGGACACAATTGATGGTGATGGTACAGCTTTGCTGTTCTTAGACCGAGTCTTTCGCCAACATGACTTGCCTGAGGCAATTGTCTCGGATCGAGACCCGCGATTCACCGCGAAGTTCTGGACGTCCCTCTCCAGAGTGCTCGGCACTAGTTTGGACATGTCATCAGCGGATCATCTGCAGACCGATGGTCAGACTGAACGCGTGTATCGCGTTGTGGAGGATATCCTTCGAAGCGTATGCGCTGAGGCGCCGAAACGCTGGAGTGAGATGCTCCCACTCGTCGAGTTTGCATTAAATAATGCGGTGCATGCCTCGATAGGCTTCACTCCGTTCTTTGTGAACGGCCTGGTGAATCCTCGCGTCCCGCTGACGCCGCCACGTAATGGCTCAGGGCTTGACGGGGGAGAAATTGCCGAGCGGCTGGCTGATGTCAGCTCTGTTGCAGTTCGCAAGCAAGTCGATGACTTTGTCTCGTTGAGACTGAGCGTCATGCGACAGGGCGAGACGTTATGGCTGAAAGCCAAGACCTTCAAAAGGAATATGCTGATGTTAAAGGCAGAGGCAATGTGGAACGGTTTGAGGTCGGAGACCTAGTTTTATTAAATGCTAAAAACCTACCTACTCATGCAGCGTCTGCCGTCTTCAAGACAAAATGAGACCTCGGTTCGTGGGACCGCTCAAGGTCGTGGCTAAGAAGGGCCTTACGTATACGCTAAACTTTCCGAAGGAGATGCGTACGCATCCGGTCTTCTACGTCGGCTTACTCAAGCCATATCAGGATCCTGCTCAGGTGAGCGCGACGGCGTTGGCGCCGACCCGGCAGGTGGCTGAGCCACGCCCGAAGGTTGGGCAGCAGTAACGGGTGGCGGGGCCACGACAGGAACAGCAGCAACGGGTGGCGGGGCCACAGGACGAGGAGCAAGCTGCTGAAGACGCAGCAACAAGTCAAGCTGACTTTGCAGCTAAGCGACTTGACGCTCCAGGTCCACGACCCGGTTTTGAACCGGCTGAGGTTGCTCGAACCAGTCCACACGTTGGTGGGTCTCATCGAGATCGTCTGCAAGACGGTTGAGGGAGCCAGTTGTATCTCGAAGATACTGGTCCAGGGAACTTACGCGCTGATCCAGCGCAAACAAGTCACTCCGAGGCGCGACACGAGGGTCCAGCTGAGGCTCGACCTCCTCCAGCTCTGCTCGACGAGCACGGTGAGCTCCACTATCACGTGGAACGCCTTGTGGTACGGCGTCGACGCCAGGGTCAAACCTAGTACCTTGTAAAGTGGCGGGGTTATCCTCATTCGAAAAACTCGTGGGAGTTGTAGGTCCCCCTTAGGCTAGACTGCCAGACGTCGTGGACGCTTATAATCGGGCACATTCGATGCCGAAGCGCCACCGCGGCGTGCGACGGCGTCACCAGGAGCTGAGCGCTTCCCACTAGAGTGGGAAGGAGACAGATCGGCAGCCGAGCTCAGGCGCTGATCGGTGACTGGAGCAGCCTGCTCATGAATAGGAGCGGCGCTCGCAGCGGGAGCAGGAGATCGGATGGTCTCGTAGTATTGTGGACGGGTTCCTGGAACGTGACGTCGCGCCTTCGACTTTGCGAAGTCCAGGTGCAGACGTCTCTCAAGACGAACATCAGTTTCGGAGAAACTAGCTCGAAGAGCATCATAGCTGGGGAGCCGTCGAGAGTGCTCAACCCAGTTTGCGAATTGTGCATCATACGCAGCCATCGTCTCTCCTTGATAAAAGAACCACAGGAACTGTGCGCATGGCAGACACTGACTGCTGACGCAGCTGCAGCTGTAGGCGCTCTCGATAATTCTGGGGAGTTGTGACTTGTGGAGTCAGAAACCGCTCGCGGAGCTGGTGTCTCAGCACTTGCTTGTCAGCAGTAGCGGCCGCCGGCCCACACACGTACGCGTCCAAGAGCTGCTGCGCAGCACGGCGGGCCGTCTCGGCAGGGTCCCGTGGCTGAAAGCCATAGTCGTGACGTGTAGGATGCGTCAGTGGCCGGGCCACAGGTCGATACGACGCTTGTGAGCGCTGCTCCTCAGACATCTGCCGGCCTTGGGCTCATCCAGGTCATTGGTAATGACGCGCGAATCGTAGCGCTCATCGTCGTCGTACCGAGACGGTAGCGGAGGCGCATCGCGCACGGCACGTATGGGTTGGTGCGTTCTGGGAACGGATTCGGCGTCCGCAGCTCACGCCGAGATGGCGACCGCGGAGCACTGGTGAAGGACCTCGGAGGAGCGGGGTCGGAGCGCGGCTCACTACCCATGGGCTCGACCTGATGGAGCTGCCCTTCCTCGATCTCCTCGAACAGGAGTTTGTTCGCGCGACGCGGCACGCGCTGCTCAGACGAGCCTGCGTCTTCTTTCTTGGTCGACTGGCGACTCTTGGAGCGAGGACCGTGGCGGCGGTGGTGTTCGCGGTGATACTTTGGTACAGAGAGGAGAGTGGTGGCTCGAGGAGCTGACGCGAAACGACGTGGAACGCGAGGCGTGGAAGTCCTTGGGCCGTAGAGCGGCGGAGGCGTGTTCGGCATCCAAGATGCGAAAGCGTTAATGAGCTCGAAGAGCTGCCAGCGCAGGAGATGACGGAAGATGACTTCTAACGTCTTGACAAGACAAGACCTCGCTGAGGAAGTTTCGAGAACAGGAAAGTTCTTGTCTTAGTGGGGGAGAGTGTAGCGGGGTTACACGGTGAGGCGCACACATGGGTATGGAGTACCCGGAGAGTTAACAGCCTCTCAGTACACGATGTCTAGAGCTAACTGTGGCCTCAGTACATATGTTGAGGGCCACACGTTGTGCATGTGATTAGGTTTAACTATGATAGATAGTTAAACATAGATAGCGGCTTGGCCGCAATAAAGATAAATAAAGCACTTCGGATTTTGGAAGTAAAAGAGTTATTTCAAGTTAATAACTCTGCGCCCTGGTTTTAGGGCTGTGTTAAAGTTCCTTCGGATAAGGAACTTTGTATTACGGACTCTTTGAGTCGAACGTCTTCCTCTGACGCTAAAGCTACGGCAGCCCCGCTGCAAAAACCCACACGCAGAGCGCAAGCGTCCAGAGACCAGACCAAGCGTCGTCGAAGGTAATCTTCTACATTTTTACTGTACTGCCTGGCAGACACACATCACAGCCGCATGCCCATCTGCGTCCCGACGGATCGTCTATTAGCTTTTAGAAGAGCAGGACACTGAAGGAATTACCATAACTCAGTGAAAAGCAGTGAGATGTGTCAAAAGGATTGGGATAATTGCCCTAAAAAGCCGTGCCTCAGTGAACGCATAGTAATCTTTGAGCTCTCTTATTCTTAGTATAGATGTGGATACTATATTACTGCAGTGACAGCACAAAATTTAGTACCGGTGTTCCTACTAATTGGGTCAATTCGAGAAGTAGATTATCGCTAAAATCATCGCGTAGTTCATTAAACGCTTTCATCTTGTGCGTTTTTTAGCCGACTGCCATGGTTTGGGCTTCATGTCGGCTACTTAAGTGTGTAAAGTGCGACTGGAGTCTCTCCCTCCTCTCTGGGACCCACTTCTAGCACGCCAACAACACCTACCATGCTCGTTTTGGTTGCCAACAGAGACTTTTATCTGATCTGCTCAACATTTTAACCTTTTAGGCTGGATGCGGATTAATAGCAGATACTACGGAGCTTTGTTAACGGTCTATCGCCAGAATTTCTGTGCGGAGTTACCTCGAATATTAATTTCCTCTTTTACTACTAGCTGCAAATTGGTTTTGCAGCTCGTTGCTTGTTTCTGGTCTTAAAATTTATGACAAGAAATGCAGCAATATATCATTCGTTGGGACTATGGAAACGTGTAAATAGAACGTTAGATGTGTATAGTGAAGAGGATAGCGAATCATTCACTTTTACAAAACGTTGAATTAATCCCTTTATGCTCTGTAACAACCTGAGGAAAATGCGAGTGTCATTGGTGGAATTCTGAGTGGAAATATTTGAAATGGTGACTTCCAGCGTGGATGTAGGAAAGGCATTTCAAGCATGTATGCAATTTTCATGAAAGCAGTAGATAAAAAGAAGTAGCCGCATATGAACCTACAAATTCATCTTGAAACTCCGCATAGCAAGCAATTTTACTCATTTCGGTATTGGTTCACATGGTGTCCAACAGCATCACTTCCACTTCTAAATATTTTTGCATTCTCATTTTTGAGAGTCCACTAAGATAGTCGCTTTTAGGCGCTAAGGATATTCTTTATGCCACAATTGGAGCTCCTTGACTAAACCGAGACAAATATTAGTACATAGCCTTTGTATTAGTACTATCAGCTAGCACTGACATCAGTGCTCCCCAGTGTTCAAATCGTTTTGACATCTCTCAGTGATTTTCACTGACTTATGGTAATTCCTCCGAACAGTGGGCTTCCGCAGGAGTTGGTTTTAGCTGAAACTCAGCAGACGCCGAGCCTTGTCAAGTATATTGCTACCCATTTACGTGCTCGTGTGCTGCACCACAAGATCTGGAGCTATGAGAGCGAACGAGATGAAATGGACGATGAGGAGAGCGATGACTTGCAGCAGATCTCGTTCTCTCATGCTGGCTCAATTGGACTTGCTGTACTTCCATCGTGTTGCCCGAGAGCAGTCTCTGCATGACAACGAGAGCGTCTTCTGAATGTCACTTTCTACCGACGCCTTGGATGTTCTTGGCGCTCTGCAGCAGCTTCTGTCGACACCTGGATTCGTCGCAGTCATCAGCGAAGTATTGCACCATGATAATAGATTGGTGCGCAAGAAAGCTCATCGTCAAGCTGTCGGAGTGTCTGCGTGGCTTCTTCGTGCCGTACTACGCTCACGTGCTGGAGTTCTTGACGTCGGCACTTCGTGAGAGCCGTAAGGTTTTGATGCAGAAGCCGCCGCATTCTCCAGAGGACAGCGACAGCGATGACGACGACTTCTTCGCTAACGAGGACGAACCCTTCGGCCAAAAAGCCGAAGCTTGGAGCATCGTCCGCTGTTGATGTGAAGGATGAGCGCGAGCGGAATACCCTACTGTTAACTACCGTAGTACGCGCTCTGGACAGGTGCTCCGTGCACGACACTGACGGATCTATTGAGAAGGACCGGTTCGACGTCGTATTGGCGCCACTAGTGGACGTACTGGATGTGTTGCAATACGACGCATTAATGCGCGAGCTCGTGCCGGAGACTGTGACGCCGTGTCTGGCCAGCTTGGCGTGGGCTGCAAAACGCGATCTGCTGGGGAAGCCGCTGCACTATGCGGTGCTCATGAAGTCGCCTGGAGACAACGCGTTGGTGCATCTGGCGACGCTGGTGACGGTGGAGAAGTGCTACCAGGCCAACTTCCTCGGTAAGACTGGTGAGCGCTTCTGTGCGCCTAACTCTGGCGTCCGGCGGTCGTTGAGGCCGTGGAGATCACGGTTGCGAGTACATGATGGGAGAGCGTGAGGTCGTCATGTGCTCGCCTGACCGTAACTTCGCTGCTGGAATGTCTGGCGGCATCGCGTGCATCTTCGACGAGGACCAGGCGAAGTGCAACATTAAAATTGTGGGCGTCGGGCCGTTGACTGAGTGGGCGTCGGATGCTGAGATTGAGGGTGAAAGCTCTCATCACCAAGCCCGTGTAACGTACGCAGTCGACTAAGGTGCAGAGGGTGCTGGACAACTGGGCCGCGTCGGTGCACAAGCTCATGCGTGTGATGCGCGCGGGGATCGTGAAGGGTACCATGAAAGTTGGCTTCAGCTTCGGCATACCCGTATGATCACTTAAGGTATAGTAGTATTAGATGAAAGAAGCGCTTATAAAATGATAAAGAAGACGAGTTTGTATAGCCTAAGCATGCTTATAGTCTAAGATCAATTACTACAGCGAACTAGCAAAGTGCTGATCGTATTCTTTAGGTCTTCGTCATTCGATTAGCAAAGTTAACATTGAACGTAACACGTTGCGTATCCATTACTCTGTTGTCGACTACACATGCACTGTTGTCGACTACACATGAACTACGTAGTACTTCTAGTACTTACTAACTGGTATGCCTCAGTATCTCTACGCATACTGTCGATCCATGGGCGGGTACACCTTCTGGATCGTCATTGCGGCTCACGACACAACGTACATGATCACACAACCAAAGTTCACGTAAGTTTGTGCTGCAAAAAGGTTTGTGTGAAACTTAGCAGACTTGTTGTAGTGGACACTTGCCATCTTTGTATTTGACGTCGTGCAAGCATTAGTAGCCTGATTTAATTAATCCGACGTCCTATAGTTCTGTAGTGACGACTATCGTCATGGAAAAATCTCCACTTGTGAGTCACAAGTCGTGACTTCTTCTTAGTGCTATAAAGTCGTCAGTATATAAACCTCTACATATCACGTCAGATCCATGTTGGCAGTATCTCCATTTGAGCTGGTGTAGAAGTCTTCTCTGTAAGTGCCCCGCGCATATGATAAGGGATTGACTAACAAACAGTTTGTGCGTGTCAGCTCCTATATTATTGGTGTTCTGCTCTTCCTATTAGTGGCTAGCATCAACGTAAAAGTGTTTGTGAAATCAAAAACAATATTCCGTTTATCCCATAGGATTAATCATACCGCCACTTTGATGACCCACGATAAATAATGACTGCAATGTATCTCGCCAAAACTTACTTTAGTCCCAAAGCCATGCGCTAGAGCCCTGAGCGGGGCGATTCTCAGCTAAGACTGTTCATACCGTTTACTTCCGTTTGTTTTTAATTACCTCAGGTCCGTAAAGTTTGGCAGGGTGTGGACTGTCAAGGTGTTATTAATTAGTACACGCTATTACGTGTACTGCTCATGTAAATTCCACGAATTCGTACCCCGGCAGCTCTTACTCCTGGGACCACCCGGGTCTAGAATGGACAAGAAGTCTGCTTACCTTGTCTACTGGTAGTTTTCGATTTGTAGCTTTCTTTTCATGGAGACGTCAGTTTGTTCTCGGGTTGGATTGGTATATACTAGATCGCTTGCGCTTAAGTCGTTGGGGGAGGGGCACTTAATTAAGGGTCAGCTGTTGTTTTACATTATTGTATTTTTCGCATTTATCGACAATGACGCCGAATTACATCGTCCACGGAGCGGTGAGCGGCTTACACAGCCCACCCTCCGAGGTACATGCGCACTATACGTAGCTGAATTCAAACGAAGCGAAGAGCTGCTGAACACCGTTTCGTTTAATCCGACGATTTCGCCGCCACCGCTGCTGCTGGCTCATGGTGGAACTGGATGCAGACTCGCTGGTGATGGACGAGAAGCTGAAGCTGTTTATGTGGGGGTGGTTGCTGCAGACCATGGAGAAGAAAAAGTATAAGCAGTTGTGAAGGCGGCCGTGCACTTGGCGATGCATCTGACAGCGTCGGACGACGCAAAAGTGCTGGACAAGAGGGAGCGAAGACGCAAACCAGAACGGGTAAACTGCTACAACTGGTGCAAACGCATGCACGAGCGTTTGCTGGCCAGATAAACATTGACCTCTCTGCGTTTAACGCAGGAAGAGGCTGAAGCTGAAGCTGAAGCATTGAGCGCCGAGATAACCTCCGTCATGTAGTCGTACACGCTTCCTCTGTCACCTTCGGAGAGAGACCATTTTTAACAAGTCTGGTGGCCATACTAGTGGGTGCATTATTGGCGCCAAGTCAGCAAGCGAGTCGTCGACGACCCATTGCTTCGCCAGATCCCCAAAAAAAGCACTTACTAAATATTGGAGACGGGGCACTCGTGAATATTTTGTGCTGTTGTTTAATATATTTACTAAACGATATTTTTCCCAAGGGCTCGAATCACAAGTCCCTAAATTCGACGTTAACTAATAAAATACTAGCCGGGGAAGTATGTGAGCTCATGATTAAATTCGTTATATTGGTTGCCCATATATCCTGTAAGAACTGCTTTGAGGCCTTGGCGTGAACTGTCTAGTAGGAGCAACGTATTGAAAGCAAACACAACTTACAGGTAAAAAGTTGTTAACTAAGAAGCAAAAAAATAAAAGGACTAACTCTAACCTTCAAAGCACCTCCTGCGCCTGCTGCGCAGCTGCAGTACCTGATTTCATATCTGCAAGAAACTGCTTTTTACCATATCCATTTTTCAAGCTGTGAACGGATCCTGAAAATTCTTTGTTAGGTAAGTGCTCACAGATACAAACACATCGAAACAATGGCCAACTCACTGATGCACTGAGCTGTAGTCGTATTCATTTTTCAACCTGTAAACGGATCCTGATATTTATTTGTTAGTTAAGTGCTCACAGGTACTGAACAAACGCATCGAAACAAAGGCCAAATCACTGATGTACTGAGCTTAGTCCTATCCGTTTTTTAACCTGCGAACGGGTCCTCAAATTTATTTGTTAGATAAGTGCTCACAGATAGATACAAACGCATCGAAACAAAGGCCAACTCACCGATACACTGAGCTGTAGTTGTAATGAAGTCTTATGACATGAAAAAAATTATTCCTGAATAGTTAGTTGGCAATCGGTGTGAATATAGATCAAAAGCATACCTCGAAGCGCGACCAACGTACATGTAGTCAGCTGATCAAAACGATATATTCGTCGATACGACCCTCCCACACTCATCGTTTAATAATAAAGTTCGTGATGCGTCGAACACATCGCTGCTTGTCGTGATATCATACCTGCCACGCTTGAGATGAATTCCTTCATCTACGCTGATCACTCTCCATGGAAATTTCTAAAGTGAAGATATTTCTTGAGTCACTAAGTCATCTTCTTTCTCTCTTCTTCAGCTTCATAGCCTGGTGGACACGTTCTGTCTCCACCGAAAACTATCTCCACATTTACATGATTTCTAAGAAAACATGCGATTTTTTTGGTTTATATAAAAGGTTTCATTTGAACAAAGCATGAATTGAATTGGTGTGCGTTACACAACAGCTATCATCGAACTACTGGTAGTTGCACATATTGAATGTTATATGTTAAATGACTTTAGATTAGAAATGTGCTCGGTGTAAGGGACTTCAGTTTTTAATCTAACACCTCTAGAATTCATTTATCTGTTTCAGAAGGTAATGTAATTTGAGCGAGGTTGTCATGTTTTATCATCGAAAAAAAAATCTTTCTGCTCACAACCGCTTTTCCCAGCGAGCTCACTTGCAGCAGCGACCGCCTGACATCGGGCTCTATACTTCGTCGCCGTGGCGGTGGGCGAGCTGTTGCGGTTGTTCTTTGCTTACTCGTCTACTTGTACACCGTATCTACTCATCTATCAGCACTCTCTACGCTCCACTTATACACCTTTGGCACTTAAGCATCTAACAGAGTGACAAAGACCACGGCGAGGTGCAGAGCGGACACATTTAAGAACGGCTCCACGTGACTCACTGGGACGGTGTGGGTACATTACGTAGCCAGGAACTTCTTGCGGCGGTGACCCGTGCCGTTGTTATTGCGCAGAGTGGCGGGAGGAACTACGGGTGTGCTACGGAGGCCTACGTGAATCGGTGCTCAGTGCAGCACTTGGCAACGGCAACGCCGACACGGCGTTCGAAGAAGCATAGAGAACCGCTTTTCAAAGCTTAAAAGCTGCTCATGTGCTTCGCTGGCGGGTTCACTATTTTCCTGTCCTCGTATCGCCACAAAGGGCAGCACTAGTCACTTGCAGATACCACAAAAGTCGACAGCACAAAGCTCGAAAGTATGGTTGCTATATCCATAGTTCATATACAGTGAGACGATGCATTGCCTGCATGATGAACGTCACCAGATGGATGAGAGTCCTTGATAGCACGCCGTTTGCAATACCTCTAATCGTTTGGTTGCCAGCATTGCTTTTGAATCACCCGCGTGATTGTTGACCCTGTCGGCAACGGTCCCATCTTCGCGCAACACGCAGCTGCAAGTAGTTTAGGTAGTGATTTTTTGCGTGTTTTTCATGGGTGAAAAACAAAATTCCGCTTAACATATTGGACTAATCATGCCGTCACTTTGATGACCCAGTATCGAACATACACTCGTTAGTACGATAAATAATGACTGCAATGTACATCGCCAAAACTTACTTTAGCCCCAAAGCCATGCGCTAGAGCCCTGGGAGTGGCAATTCTCAGCCAGGTCTGTTCATACCGCTTACTTCAGTTTGCTTTATTAAAAACACTTAAACGTACTATATATACTGTCGAGTGACAAAATACCTGCATGAAGGGGACAAAATTAATGCATACACGTGGCAAAACTCATCCATCTCGAGTTGCTCTAAATGGATTAAACTGTCAGGTTCGTTGGTACAATGTACCGCTCCACTCAATCAGGTGTTTGACATCGGCGCGCCGTTTATGCTTTCAACAAGCTGCGCTGGGGCCTCCTCTTCACCTCGACACTCTAGCTTCAGACGTCCGTGGTACTGCTTTAAAGGATTGTTGGTCTTGGCGTAGCCAGGCGGGGTATAAAAGGACAGCCACTTTAAGAACCGAAGCGAGTTGACCCATGTCCTTGTTATGTGTCGCGTAAGAGAGCTAATTGGGCTGCGACGCGGTAAACCGTTCCATCTAGCGAGTACCGGATTCTTTTCTGTAGGAAACTGGTCTTCTCAAGCAAAATGCATATCATACATTTTCTTGAACCCTTCCGCGTCTCCTTCTTCGACACCCTTTTTTTGTGTGACGTGTTGATGAATGTTCTGAGTGACATGAAACCAACACATTAAAATATTTGTGTGTCGTAAATTCTCGGAGTAGGCATTGAATTGCGCAAGATCAGCATCTACCATAATGAATTGCGGTTTGAACGTGACATTTGAAAAATCGCGGCGCACACGTATCAAATGCCTTAGGAACCAACTCACGTCCAGACCGCGTCGTTGAGAGGTACAGAAATACACCATCGAAAAGAACCGTGCACACCTGTTGGAATATCCAATCGCACATATGAATTGCTGTGAATCACCATCCCATGCGTACTGTCGAAATGCACAACGTACAGCAATCAGGTCGGCTCTGGACAGTGACAGAGTCCTGTATCAACTTTCTGCACGTCAATACAATGCGGAAGGGCTGCGACGATGGGCCATCACCAAGGTAAGAGCCGAGACCCTCCCCTTCCTGGCGCGAATCGCACAAAGGCATCATTTCCAGCGGGTCTAGTGCTGCGAAATCGAGTTGGCCATAGAGTCGACCATCGCAGAGTTGTACTTTGTCACCAAATGAATTATGAAAATTTGCACGCTTCCAGTTTTTGACAAAGTCAACAACCTGTTGTTCCCTCGGTGCTGGCCCGTCAATTTGCTAATTATGCACCACTGCGACTATAACTGCATGCAGTCGGGCTGCTGTTGTATTCTCACGACTCCAAACTCCTTGTTATTAGCTACTTCATTTCTATAGTCAGCTTCTGCTTGGATGGACTGGGAGCTCCCAAATCATCCATGGTATGATGGCCCTGCATTGAAACTATGCAAATCTCTGAAGACAAGCAAACGTTTAACTTGTAACGGCAGGAACAGTTCCCCCCATTGTCCTCGCACCTTTGAGAGTTGCAATCGGTTAGCGGAAATCTCATTTTGTGCTTTACTCGAACGAGCTGGTAGTTAGTTTCGGGGAGGATAATCCAGCGTGCAGGCAACTACATTGCTTTTATCAATGCTGTGCGAGGGCAGTAAAGCTTTGTACTCATCCAGAGCGACTTGTCCAGCGCTTTTACGCCGAAGCTGGGTCCACCCACGACGTATTGGCAACACATCACTTGTACTATCGTCTGATACAACGTCATTCAAACCAGTCGAACATTCGCTATCCTAACAATAGTCGTCGCTGCTAGAGACAAGATCATCGCTAAGATTTCTAGACGAAGCTGCGGTGTATTTAAAATGCTCGAGTTGTTTGTCTGAACTTGACGAAAGTGATTTGTCTGAGCTCGACGACGCAGTTGACATCTCAAAGGTTTCTAAGATCTTGAGGTTGAAAAGTGGAAAGTGAAACCAAGAGTTGTCCTACGCGACCCTTGAACACTGCTGGATCTCAAATCTTGCCTAAAACTAAATATGAGCTGTTGAATGTGAGGAATCTAATTTGAGGAATTTATCTTCAGCCAATAGTGGTGTTTATCAATATTATACGAAAAATGGAAGGGTTATATTATAAAAATAAACGAATCCAAAGTTGATTATTGTTATTAAATTTTTAAAACAGTACGATCAAGCTTCGAATCTAATGAACACGTTCAAACTCGGCAGAAGCCCACCTTACCTGTTGTTATAATACGAAGGACACCGACTGAAATCATATCGGATGTACTCAAATCATATTCAATTACTGTCGAGAGAAATTGACTACTACTACAAAATATTGTTTGGAGAAGTCAAAGAAGCACGATTATGTCGTGGTCCAGATGTCAAATTCGTTTTTTTATTATAACTGGTTGGCCTATATAAGTAGGTCGCAAGGTCCAGTCTGTCCCGGTGCTAAGGCAGAACTGTGCTTTTTAAGTCCGACCGAATGGCTATGTGCTGTCCTAGCAGATGTATTGTTGCGGAAGCATCTTAGCTACACCAGTAGCTATCGTTCATGTGGGATTTTCAATACCACAAGACGGACTAACCGCCACAAAGACAAAATGTCTTGACACCCCGTGGGCTCTACCCACAAACCTTGTCCACATTATGCACTTCACTTCTCATTCTGATGCTATCACACATGCCCTACCTTGCTTTACTCGTTCTGCTGCACGCCGACCTGTATTTGCGCTATACGCTAGCAATCAGAAACCTCTTGGCTGTTTGGGTAGGTTCAGTAACTCAACCGTAGTAAGGTTTCGTTTTCCGAGTTGCAACTGATAGGTATATGGCAAGCCGCACTCACAGAGTCACTGTGTGGTGGCCGCACCCCATACCGAACGCATAAGGCGGCCGTCAGGTCAATGATGACTGGCGCGGTTGTGCACGAACTTCTTGTGATCTTCCAGGGCCAAGAACACGAGGTGTACAAAACATAGTCTAGATAAAGCAAAAACGCATCTAGATAAACAAATAGCTGCTGCCCGGGTGTACCCTGCAGCGTCATTAACACGTTTTGGATAACCTCGCCCACAAATCCCGTAGATCTGTAGCACACACGATTTCTTAAGATCGTGCTTCTGTTTCCCGACGGGCGAGAGTCTGTCTATCCTCTAGGATAAGCTTCTGGTGGACATCTTGGTATGCACGATGGTCAAGGTGGCGTGTACTTGTGTCAGACAGTTAGGTTGGGCAGATACGTGGGCGGGCGGTCGCCATACCGAGACGATCACAGCCCAGTATTCAAACTAGATGGTCGAGACGGTGTCCATGAAGCAAAGACTCGGCAATGACTATAAACCTATTAAAAAGCGCTTATTACAGCTTCATGGCTCGACTCTACGCATGATTCACGTAGAAGCCAATTTCGTAGTATATAATGCCAAACAAGTGCTCTGAACCAACGCCGATATGCTAAAAAAAAATTCAGCATCCTTATTCAACATTTTATAATAGCACTCTTCTACTATCGGAAGGCTATGTAAGCACCTTATGCCCGATGGATACATCCATGCACGTTTCTAAGTGTTTAGAAGGCTTTGTCACGAGTCTAGGTTCGACTGCTCGTCGGCGGGTCGTACGGCTGCACTTGTGCTGCGCTGTTTGTTGCCCTAGTCCGTTACCTGCCTTGTTAACTTCGTCGCACATACAGGCCGCTTCACGTAGCCTGAACGTCCTCGCGTCAGTTCCAGTTTATATTTACTTTCCTAATGTCATTTTCTTTGTCACATTCGCGCTCTTGTCCTCGCCCGTGTTGTTTCTCTAGTACTTGTCCGTCCAACTGACCCGTTTGCAGATAACACACTGAGTGAACGGTCAGCCTTCAATAGATCTCGGCAACGGGACCTCACTGGTTCTCGTTCTAGCGACACACGAGCATGCCCTATTCGTCTCCGATCACGCCCTGGATTTCTCGTCAAAATGAAATGACGCTCTACTCGTCGGGCTTGTTCTCGTCCACTGTCTCAGTCACGTCAGTGTTCTCTTCAAGCGACGTATGTAGGCTGGATTCCACGTCAGTAACAGCACCCGCGTGATTTCAACGCCTCATGGTTGCTCCGGCGGTCAATGCTTAATTCCCGTAGTCTCGTGGTACACAGTCACAATCCACTATCGTTCAGGAGCTCCATCTCGTCTTCGTTTGGCTCCGTGCTTATCGCCAGTTCGTTACCGACACAGCCCTTGCTCTCAGCACCCGTCTGCTTATGCGACTTGTTCGCCCCACTGCAAGTTCGCAACTGAGTGCCCAGCGCGGCAGCACAGGGCCATGCATCGCACTGGAAACACTCTTCACCGCAGCGCCACCCACTCGTATGGTATAGCCCTCTTTAACGCCTGACGTCACTAAGATCGTCTAGTTTGCCAGCAAGCTAGCGACTGTTCCATAGCTTTTGGTCCAACACTCTTCGCTCTTTGTCTTTCCCGTCTTGTACTTCGACCCCATTTTAAACCGCAACGACAGCATGCTGACGCCAACCACTGCCACCGAGTCACAAGTTGACGAATACGACACCAACCCGCTACAGCTTCGCGCGAATTGCACGAAGCATTTTTCTAAAATGGTGCATTTTTGAGGTTTTGTCTGACGATTTGTATGATTTTTTTTTTGCATTTAGGGAGTTCCACAGCTATTGTCAGGGTTTAGGAAATATGGTTGCCGTATTTTGGTGACTTGGTGTTTGAGTTTAGGTGGAGTAACTCGTTTTCCGTGTGTGTGTTGGGACACTTCTTATTAGTGCTAGTACACTTTTTTGTAGTGCCATATTTGTAAACATTGGTGGCGAAACCCTCCGCTCATTATTAATGAAATGGAATTTTATTATAAAGACAATACTCGCTCTCACATTCAGCGTCTTCGCCACTAGCGACGTCAGCACAGCAAACGTTGCGTACTGAAGCAGCAATGATCTCCGTCTTCAACAGTGAGACGTAGTTGGTCAAGATTGCGCTGCTGCTCGGCCTTCATTTGCGATAGCGCTCTAGCTTCTTTTTTGTTTAGTCAGCGGCAAGGTGCGCGTGCTGACGCCATCATGAGCTCTTCAATTTGGCGTTTGGACCGCTGTCTTGCACGTTCTTCGGTAACGCGTTCTTCTTGGTGGAGGTGTTTGCGTGCGGAGTCTTCGCGGGCAATAGCGTCGCGGGGCCGGATACCGATGTGTTGTAGGTCGGGTCGAGAACGGCGTCAAGGGAGAGTCATGGTACCGAAGATGACAGCGTGCGCGGCCTTCTCCGGGACATCGCGGAAAGGTGGAAGTGAGAGCCATCCAGCGCAGCTCACGTTTCTGCTGATTTTTTTTTTCACTCTTCAGATCCTACCTCTTCAATCCAAAATTTTGTCGCTCTCAAGATGGATGCCCGTGTATGCATTCATTTTGTCCCCTTCAAGCCGGTATTTTGTCACTCGACGGTACCAATCCAACCCGAGAACAAACTGACGTCTCCATGAAAAGAAAGCTACAAATCGAAAACTACCAGTAGACAAGGTAAGCAGACTTCTTGTCCATTCTAGACCCGGGTGGTCCCAGGAGTAAGAGCCGCCGGGGTACGAATTCGTGGAATTTACATGAGCAGTACACGTAATAGCGTGTACTAATGAACAACACCTTGGCAGTCCACACCCAGGTGTTCTACAAACCTGAAGATGACAGCTTTGTATCTTGCTCCTCCATTCTGCTTCTTGATATGCCTCCAGGTTGTCCCTGCCGTTGAGTATTATTGTTGACCATACTTAGTTGAAGTGCAGTGGCACCAGCAGCGTGTAAAACTATATAAATTGGGAGCATTTTTTTCTGCAATCGTTACAAAATGTTGTATTTTGAAATATTGGTGGAGTCGCAGTTATTCCGCTGCCTTTTTTTTTTCATGAAAACGCGATGTTTAGGGCCTGCAGTCAACCAAAACAACCCCCGCGAGAATGCATCTTGATTCGCTGGTCGGGACTTCAAACACACCTGTCGCGACGACTCCGAGGAGACGTGGGGCGGCACCTCAGTACTTCGGGCACCAGCAGCCTGGCTAAGGGCTGTCGATGTCGGAGCTACAGAAGCTGTACGCAGCAGCTCAAGCGGCATAAGCAGCGCCGGGTAACGGGCCTGCGGGTCTATCTCCAGCCCCACTCCAGGAAACCGGATCCGAGTGCGACGTACAGTTCCTTTTCGTCAACCGCCCTGATGGCCAACTTCTTCTTTCTTGCGTCTGCGTATTTGTACTCCACGCCGTTCTGGTTCTGGACCGGGAACCACCCGGCTCCAGGCTGTGGTCGTGCACCTTGAGGCGGCGTAGATTCGAAAGGCAAGTCAGTATTCCGCAGTCTGCATGCGGGTTTGGGCGGAACAAGGACGTCAGGGTGGACATGTTGGATCACTACCTCTCGGGCACTGCGGAGAGGTACTTTAACAAACAGGTCGAGACCTGGTGGACCAGTTGCCGACCCTACAGTACGTGATGGAGAAGATGTTTGGAGGCCTTCAAGACCAACATCACGCCTGCACAAGAGATGAGGTTATTCACTACTCCGAAGGAGGCCAAAAGAACGTGGCGAGAGCATTACATGTACATGGTCGCCGTATCGGAGGCGCCCGGTGGTGGTACGTACTACTTGGTATTGAACAACATAGTGCAGTACGCATCTGCGTATCTACGCACTGCACTTATGGCTAAAGTGGACACTAAAAGGCCGAACTTCTTGCAGCAGGCCGAGGAGCTCGCGAACTTCGCACAGGCCGGGGAGTTGGAAGCTGCAAAGTACCGGAACTTGGGGAGGAGGTCGTCGCCGCGGTAGGCAAGAAACACGACACTGCCATGAGTACAACAAGGTCAGGCTCCTGCGGGCAGCCTGCCCGAAGCGCGGCCGAGGCCGCAAAGGGGGATCAGATCTGGTCCTTGCTGTAGCCGAGAGGTCGGTCGAGGCCGACGGGATGTGGATCCTGGACAGCGGATCCAGTAGGCACCTAGACAGCGACGGGTCGTGGCTAGAGGACGTCGAGACGTGCTACGACGTGTGCCTGCAACCGAGCTGAGAGCCACTGAACGTTACCAAGAAGAGAACGTTGTCTCTGCGTGTGGCTGCGAACGGAGCGACGCGCACGGTGACACTCACGGATGTGTACTATGCGGCAGGCGTGGTACACAACTTAATCTCCTACGGTAAGCTCGACGACAAGAAATACACGTTGTCGTACAAGAACGGCAAACACGTAGTGGCCGTCAAGGCCGATGGGTCCGTGGCATTCGACGGGGAACTGTACCGGAACGTACTTGACGTGAGTGGGTCTGTGGGGAAGAGAGGCGTGAAGACCTCCGAGGTGATCATGACGGCGCTGGACGAGAAAGTGAACGCGTCTGAAGACGTGTCGAGCACTGTGCAGAAGGGCACCCTGATAGACTTTCACAAGCGCTTAGGGCACTTGGCCTTTGACGCCGTGGAGCGTCTGGTGCAGGACCAAGCTCTGGGGTTGAGCTGACGGACCGCAAGAGGGTATATTGCTTGACCTGTGCGCAGGTCAAGCAGACCAAGAACTGACAGTCGATAAGAACAGTGGCAAGAACTGCAGATCGACAGCGTCGGCGGAGTGGTTTGCTCGGATCTCAAGGGTCAGACAACGCCGCGAGATCGGCTGAACAATCGGTACATGATAAACTTTATGGATCACAAGAGTAACTACGTAAGGGTGTTTCTAGCGAGGACCAAGGACGCTTCGGTAAACCTGTTCGAGTACGCCTTTGTGTTCTTTGAACCCGAGTACAACTACAAGATACGCGTACAGCGTATGGACTCCGGAAGCGAGTACGAAAACGTAGGGTTGTTCTGTAAGAGAACGAGGGGCATGCGGCAACGAAGCGAGGTCAGGAACCAGGCCATCAACGAAAAGGCAGAGAGGATGCACCGCACCATAATGAACATGGGACGGTGCATGATATTTGCGTGCGGTCTTCCGCTGACGTTCTGGGAAGACGCGGTGCAGTACTTAGCGTACATTCCAAACAGATCGCCGACGAACTCGAACCGAGGACGAGCGTCGCCTCTGAAGGTGTTGACGAACCAGCCAGCACATCTCGAAAAAATCGTGGTGTTCGGCTCGCCGTGTACTGTATATAGAGATTCAAGGAACAAGAACTTCTCCCAGAGAGCTCAACACGGAATGATTGTGGGGATCGGCGAGGAGACGAAGGGGTACCGCGTGTACCTGCCGAAGGACAAGGTCGTGATTACGACCCAACACGCCAAGAGCATAGAGACATTAGACAAGACGCAAAATGAGCAGGTGCAGAGCGGAGGCTTTACCTGAGCGACGAGGAACTCGCGACCGAGGAGGATCCTGCGGGAAATAGTATCTAGGGCTATCCGAGGGTTACGAAGCGGCGCAACCACCGCCGAGGAGGAGAATGCTGAAGAGGCGCAGATCGCGAGTGGTCGCGCAAAGAGCGCGAAGAAGCGTGGGAAGAAGGTGAAGAAGTAGGCCTGGATGCGGGAGCGTCATGTGACCAGATCGGCTGGTAAGCACGCTGTGGACACTGCGGACGAGTCCGCGCAACAGCAGGAGGCCGAGCACGACCTCGTGAACGGAGTCGTCGAGGTGGATCCGAAGAATTACCGCAAGGCTATGTGTAGCCAGTTGCGATCGAAGTGGTTGAAGGCCACGGCGAAGGAGCTGAGCGCTCTGGGTGCCAACGACGTGTGGACGGTCGTCCGTGTGCCGGAGGGTGCGCGGGTACTGCACACAAAATAGGTGTGGAAAACGACAATATACGGTGAGGGTCGCATTGAACGGCTAAAGGCGCGCCTGGTGGCGTGCGGTAACGAGCAGGAGTTCGGGGTAAATACGGGATCATCTTTGCCCCTGTGATCGAGATGTCCAGCGTCAAACTGACCCTCGTGCTTGCAAGGAAGTGGCGCGCGCTGGCGAAGCACGGTGAAGTGCCGAATGCATATGTCAAGGCGGATAAGGAGGCCGAGCTCGATATCTCCATCCGTGTGCCCAAGGAATGGAGATCCCGAAGAAATCCTGAAGGCGCTCGGAGTGACGAGCAAGACCGAGCTGGCGCTAGTGTTGCTGAAGGTCCTGTAACGGCTGAATCAAGCTGGAAGGCTCTGGAGCAAGCTGCTCCACAGTAAGCTGGTGTAAATCGGCTTTGTGCAGAGCCTTGTGGATACTACCGGAAGAGATGCGGCGTAATATTCGTGGTGGGCGTGAATGTAGATGACCTGTTATTCACTGAGACGAAGCAGGAGGCAGTGAACGCGTTCTTCGAGGAACTAGCGTCGCTCTCGATCAAGGGATTAGGTCAAGCCATCACGTCGTTGGGTATGCGCGTGTCCTACGACGAAAACGAGGGTTGCGAATTGGATCAGTAGGTCACAATCGACGATATACTCAAGGAGTTGGGGATGGAGATGGCGCATGGAGTGCGTGCACCAATTGGAGAAGGGTGGAACGGTCAGGTGGATCCTGGCGCGGAGTACTGGTGGCAAGGGCACTGTGACTGTGTCAAAGTTCCAGTCACTGGTGGGTAGTCTACTGTGGGTAGCATGATGTCCGTGGCCGGACATCGCGTTCGCCGTACACAAGACGTCACGGCGGACGCACGAGCCGACCACGTCAGCCTAAAAGTTGGCCAAGCGTATACTTGGCAGGAGCAAAGAGCCTGCGTCTGCGGATGCAGGGTGGAAACGAGGCGAGCGTCCCTTTGCAGATGATCGCTTACAACGATGCAGACTTCGCGGCGGACTAAAAGGAGCGCAAATCGGTGACGGGCGTCGTGGTGACTGTGGACGGTATGTTTGTGAGCAGGATGTGTAGCAGGGCGGAGTATTTGTCACTCACGACCATGGAGACCGAGTACACAGCGGCGTCCATGTTGGAAAAGGAGATGCTAGCTGTGCGGGAACATTTGAAAGAGCTGGAAGTCGGGTTGGTGCAGACGATGGAGTTGCGTGTTGACAACCAAGCCGCGCTGGCAATGTTGGAAAGCGAGAAAGCGTCGTCGAGTGTTAAGCACATCGACGTACGAATGAAGTTCGTCTCGTGCTACACTGAAGATCGAAGTGGTGACACTCGTATACTGTGAAGGTAAGAAGATGCCTGCAGACTTGCTTACGAAGGTGCTGACGGCACCGAGATTGGACAACGTCAGGGGGCTTGTCGGACTATTTTGACGGGAAGAGGAATGCGATCCACCGCGCAAACTGATGAGGAGGAGTGCTAGAATGAGCCGGCGTAGTGGCCGAGATGTGAACAGGCGTGCGTGGAACCTCGAGCAGCTGCTCTGGACCTGGACCTCGAGACTGGCGTGGATCCAGAAATCGTGTGGCTCAGGAGAGCCTGGGACTAGGACAGAATGCAACAGCTCTAACCTCACTCCCTCGTTTGCAGTATCAACCATAAGAGCATCTACGATCCGAGGGTCTTTCTATAGAGACGATGGGCTGGCTGGCAGCCACTTTCTTCGCCCCAATCGTCCCTTCTTGTGGCTGGCAACGGCCTGAGCTGGCGTCGCAGATACTTTTGCTACTGCTGCCGCTTTCTTCTTGGCCGCTTTGCTACTTTTGCCTTTGCCACGTCCGCCTCCGCGCCCGTCCTCGATTGCTTGGTATCAACTTCCCGTAAAGCACATGTAAAAAATCCTGGTACAGAAGTTCCGGTCGGTATTGATATTCCCAATAGTAATTCACTCCATGATAAAGTGGTTGAGAGGATCTCCCGATGACCGCTGGCATACAAACTTAAGATAAAACGACCACTATCCTCTCATTAGTGAATAGTAATACGAAAATGACGGATATTGTTATTTAGAGGTACTTCAGTATTAAATTGGTTCATTTTATAAATGTCAGTTGAAGAATGTCCCTGGTAGACTCTGAAATAAATTAGAGAACTAGATCTACAATTGCCTTCAATGTCGCCCGACTACTGTATTGCTCGGAAGAGGCTGGCAAGCAAGAAAAAAGATAGAAAAACTATTTATTATTGCATTTACGTGCATTGCGGATGGATCCGAGCGTATGTTACTTTTGTTTGTAAGAAATCCAAAGAAGGAAACAGAGCTTACAGTTGGACACGAAGTTTATGACGCAGGATAGGGAGTACTTACTGCGTCTTGCCAAAAAATCGGTAGGAAAACAGCAAGTGTCACTTATACCGACTTTCCTCGCATACTTTATTTATGACACTAAATGTGTTCCATCTTTCCATTAATAACTCTGCTACTCCACTGTAAGCGCGTTCGTAAAATTATTACCCTTATATTCATTTGAAAAGCATACTTTCCGTAAAATTAATGCTGATAATTTTAAATATTACTCTACAACCCCTCCCTAAGGTAGACGCGGATAAGCTGGTGTTCATTGATGGTCACATGGAGTAGTCGACCTCGCGCGCACGCTCGTCTCTTTTTCTTGGCTTTGGCTGTGACTCCTCAAGTCGCTTCAGCCTCTCGCTCATTCCTTCCATCAGTGTTACCATCTTCGCCATGTTGTTGGATCCATTCTCCTTGGCAACCTTGCGGTCACCAGAGGTGTTGCCACCGCCCCTTCCATGGATAGCGGCGGTGCTTTCTCTTCCGTAGCATCCGCCATTCCGACCCGTTTGCGGATGAGCGCCGGAGCGGGCGGCGTCGCTTGTGCGTCTTCGCGAGTCGCTTCGGCATTGGCAATGGTCATTGGGCGCAAGACCTGTAGAAAGACCCTCGGATCGTAGATGCTCTTATGGTTGATACTGCAAACGAGGGAGTGAGGTTAGAGCTGTTGCATTCTGTCCTACTCCCAGGCTCTCCTGAGCCACGCGATTTCTGGATCCACGCCAGTCTCGAGGTCCAGGTCCATAGCAGCTGATCGACGTTCCACGCACGCCTGTTCACATCTCGGCCGCTACGCCGGCTCTTTCTAACAGTCTCCACTACACCAGACCCAGCGACTGCATCTTACGACCAACCCATGACTAAGTAAAACGTAAACGACTGAAGAAGCATGCAGCCGCGGAGGCTCACAAATCCGCGCAACCGGCCAAAAGGTCTCCAACGGCTGCATCTGCGTCACCGAAAGCGAAAGTGGCGGTGTTGACGACTCCTGCTGCCGCGACGAAGCCACCTGTGATGTCACTGACGAGCAATAGAAGAAAAAGAAGCGAAAGTTGGGTGCAGTAGCAGATAGTGGAGTTACGATGACCAATACAGTTTTAGGAGCAGAAGGAGCGGTAATGGACAGCACAAAGTTGTCGGTTACGAAGAAGACGGGAGCAGTATTGGCTCATACTGGAGCGTCGCCTACCGATACAAAGACTAAATCATCCAATACGAGACCGCAGCTCCAGTCTGTACTTGAGAATGAAAGTATTACGACGACTGCTTAGGCAGCGAGTCCGCGTCAGATGGTCAAGTAGGTACCGACAAAGGCTGCTGCCACTGCGTTCCCATGTTCCACGAAAGTATCTGTGCGATAAGCTGAGAAGGCAGATTTTAAGAATTTCGAGGTTGTGGTCGAAGCCACCAGAACGTCGGAGGTGGCCGGAATGGTGACGCCAAAATGTCAATTACTCTCTTTCATTTCTTTGATAGGGGTTTTAAAGGAATTTGCTGTGATTTATTGACATGTGTTTTTTACTTATATACGGACGACTCGGCTTTAATTGTTGTAGTCAGAGTAATGACTTGAATTTTTGATTTCGGTGGCGGCTTGGTATCAGAGATAACTGTAGATACGATTATTGTAGCTGGCTTTGAGTTGCCTTTACAGCCACAGTGCTAAATGGACATAGAAGTCACCACGTCCTCTTTCTTCGGCAATATCATCTTCATCTCTTTCGTTTGCGGCTGCAACTGCTCTACAGCTGGTTTTATAATATGCCAGTGTATTCTTTGAATCGGTCCCTGCATCGGCCACTCGTCATCGCGTGTGACTACGATGATTCCTGAGCCGTCTACGTTAGCAAAACCAGGGACCGCAGCCCAGACGTTTCCACCCAGTGGCGGCCTCAAGCGACGGCGATCTATTGACCAGCCATTTATAAACTCCATCGCTGACGCTTGCAGCCACCTGCAAAACGCACTGCAGTTGCGATTAAATCTGACGACGTACGGGCCAAATCTGTGCACTCGAAGAATGCTGGATTGATCGGTGTTGAGCAGAAGGATGAACAGGTTTTTTTTTACTGGTATCTGCTGATTTTTCTCCAAGCACTTCTCTTTCAGATGCTCCATACTGCGTGTAGACGAACTCCCAGCCTAGGTTCTACTGGTTTAATAGAATCGACTTCATGGTCGGGCCGTTGCCACAATGATAAAATTCTTCAAGGCGATAGAGCAGTATGTTTCGAATGGTTACTTTGCTTCGAGGAAGTCTGGAATTCACGGTCACTAGAGCGAAATAGCGTTGTTATGGGGATGTTTCAAATAGATACCTTACAACCAGAAAGCCTGCCATCATGGTCAACCGGACTGTTCAGCATTTGCTGAAACAGCAAATGCCGAATGTTAAGCGATATAACAGCGAGCGAGTTACGCAGTAACGTGAAATTGATTAAGTGAGGACTGTCCGTACCTACATGTAAAGGTTCCCAGTATTATGCAGCATTTTTTTGCTACATTTATGTGAAACACCAAGTCTTTATCATTTGATGAAATCCATATCAACAGAATAAGGTAGTTCACAATGGCAAAACGGTGACGTTGAGTACAGCCACGAACGGACTAAAGGACGAGATCAACCGGCAGCTACGCGCAATAGCGAAGCGAGAACGACGATATACACATTCAAAAATTAGGGGAGTGCGCTATGGCGCAGTTAAGCCAAGACCCACAAGAGTCATCGCATCCAGGGATGGGCAAGGAGCAGCCACCGAGGTCGACTGGTACTACGGCGTTGCTCAAGCGGCTCACGACATTTCAGACATCTTGTATTTCAAAGTAATCAATCGACTAGTCTGACTCGGAAATCCATGTAAAACCTTTCCCGTGGGGAGACACTGTAAAGTTTATACAAATTGGGCGAATATTTCTTTTTGTTTGGGATGTCGCTCGTATGCCATGACCATTATTGTGTTCGAGGTGGACGAAGTTGCAAGCGACATCGTCTCCCGAACTGAAATGAGTGCAACCTTTTGATAAAGGGTGTGTATGTAAAATGTACTTTGGCTTTAAAATTCAGACCTCCGTTTAGATTGTTGTAACAACTCTGGATAAAATATTCCAGAGAATTCTGGAAATAGCTTTACCGGTAGATACGGGTAATGGTCAAATTTGACACTTGGTCACACATTAGGTCACGGATACTGGGGTTGTATCCCCAGATCGCTGGTGAGCTCGGCGCTGGGCCCGCCTCCGCAAATACCGCGCGGGTTTGCTGCGGCTACGCGGCCTATTTTGGTGTGACTTAATCGTCTTAATTTTTGTATGGGAAAGTGTGACCAAGTTTCAAATTTGACCAGTTTAATTGGCTTCGCTAGGTATGGACATCCATCAACGGCGGTAACGTTACTGTGTAACTTATCTTGCTCAACATTCGCCTTACATTTTGTTGACCAAATATCGAACAGTCTGATGCATCATGATGTCAGACTTTCTGGTTGCAAGGGAGGGCGCTTTCAATCTAATATCCATAAATTCAGGCGAGACATTCGCATAACAAATACTTTGTCGCGATCGCATTAACTCCCGTCACCAGAGTATGGGAGGCTACATGCTACGATAGCAAGAATTGGCATCAGAGTGGAAAGATCGACCCTGTGTAGGGAAATCAGATCGCGCTTAGCAGCTGGGTTGGGCAAAATGTTCAAGATCTTCAGTGGGCGCGCTAGGTGAACAGATAGATGACTACACAATGACGATACTGACCTAGATTGCTCTCTCTCTCTGTCATAGTACTATTATATTATTTTTTAAAATGTTCAATTTTTGAATTTATTAAATTGCGGAGAAAAAACATGTTTTGATAAAATAAAATACTTGTAAAGTACAGCGACGGACAGAATTTAACTGCCGCCAAAATAACTGTCAGTTCCAAAGAAACGAGCACTACGCAAGGATGGAGGAGCGTGCACATGTACATAAAAGAACATAATATATCAAGGTTATATCAAATCAAATATCACAATTCAAAGCAATCAAACAATTCCATACAAATAGTAAGATAACCATATTTTGGCAAATCTTGATGGTAAATATTTTATCCAATCAATTATGAGTATTGTAGATGGCCGTTCTATCATCTACAGACATGGACAGGTCCTTGATTCTAACTCAAACCGTTCGTGGCAGCTACATTCTGTCCGTCGCTGTATTATTAAAACGCGAAAGATGCTGCTCATGTTTCAAAAGGGAGGGGGTGAGACTACTCACACATCTCCCAAGAGCGCTTAGACAAACTCGGCACTATTGGTATTTCAGAGTGCAGTGCAGCTCGCAGACTTAGAACCAAGGCCTTGCTTGAACCTATGCTTCCCGTTATGTCGCTGGGTCGGGGTTCTGAAGGCTTTGTGTGTCTGTAATATTACTAATGTAATTTTTGAGGACATACATAACGACATGATAGACTTTAAAACCTATATTTGGAGCCAACCAGTGTATTGGAAAGAGCTCGTCGCGCTTTTTCGACCCATGCACTTCTTGATCATTTAATCTCCCACCAAGAAGTTCCCGACAAGATATGGTCGTTTGAAATTGGCATTGAATTGGAGCCCCAACCAAAAAACACAGCCGGGACACGATATAATTGCACGAAAAGGGCCACGTCGTATTGTACTCCCGTCAAAAAAACCCGATCATCTCTGCATTCTAATTTAAAATAAAAAAAAGACCCCCCCCCCCCGCTTAGCCTTTCATTTCGGATCCCACCCTTGCTGGAAGATCACTGCCTCCTGCCAGACGCTTGCCCAAACTCACCTCCCACTCCCGCCCTGTCCCCGCCCACTGACAATCCGCCAACGCGCCCATGAGTGATACCGACGGGGGGGCGCCCACGAGCGAATCACAAGAGGCCAGTCCCAGTACCAATGAATCCCTGAGCGATCGTGGAAGCATTTACAGATTGGTGTGGATTCAAGTGACAGTGAGGTAGGTGAGACGGCGCCACCATTCCAGGTGTGGCACGATTCGTGGGATGATATCTTCTCAAATCTAAGAGCGTATGAGGCGCGTACGGCTCAGCTATACGGCATACGCTCGGGCACGAAGGTCACAATGCGTAACGGCAAAATAAGGGCGAAGAAAACGTAGAGAGAGAGCTGATTCCTGACACTTTTATGAATTATTACAAAAATAACTACTTTGTACGCATGGATGGGAGAAGAAGCGTCCAAATATAAGCTATTCAACTTCATGGTTAACGATATCTTCGGACATGTGAGTGCGTGCAGAGCTGACAAATAGTTGGGAACCGGTGACAACCAGTTGGGAACCATGTTGGGACCGGTGAATAGTTGGTCACCAATTTGTGATAGTTGGGAATTGGTTAGTGACTAGTTGTCCAAAGGTAACTAACTGACTTGCTTGTATTTTATTATGTTTGTGTTCAAATAGGGTCAGTACGTTCAACACTCTCTAGTCGAAAATGAGAGTCATGTATGCATGAAGGACGATATATCGGCCTTCAAGGAAAGTAACCCGACCTGGGATAAGTTTCGGGATTGACAAGGACTTCGGAGAACTAAGTCTATTTCAGCGAGAATTTATTTTCGCCCAAGTCCTGATTTGCCATTTCCATCTAAAACAAATCTAGGCACTGAGATGGCAAAGTCAGTGTGTAGAGGTCGTGCCGGGGTGGATGTGGATCGAGTGGAAGACGCAGTGGATATGATGGTAAAGGCACAGGATGAAGCTGAGTACAATCGAGGACTTCAGTACATGTACTATATTTTGGGTGGTTTCGACGACCAAGCTGAGCTTCCAAAGCCCAAGCATCCCCTCCTTTATTATTTCATCCGCAATTAGGATTCTTGTAAAGAACTGTGGGCTCTCTACAAGCGCGGAAACGTCGCCCATCTTGGCAACAACACTAACAATCGGTACGTATATATATTACGAAACTATGATGGTATACTTCTTCTATCTAACATTGATCTAATTATATCCTCTAATCCGCATGGGGTGCTCTGAAATAAATTCTAAAACCAGAAATGGAGCTAGACGAGTGCGTGGAGACCTTGCATTTCCTTCAGTCAACCGCGGATTTGGAATATGCATCGCAGTTCAACATTTTGGAATCACGTCGTTATCAGGGAGCGGATGATATGCTGCTTCGTTTAGCAGCTCTTGTGAGCCCCAACGCGTTTAGACTAAATCGGAAAGAATACAACCTTGTCAAGAGCGGCACTCTTTCATATAAAGGTGGGTGGATCCAAAACGAATTACTGTAGCTAATATACTTAAAGTCGAACAAGAGTACTCCGTGAATATTTCGGTACGCTTCAAGTTAGCTTGAATTTTGGCGATTTGTAGCATTTTTTTAGTTATTTCTATTTGAGCAGACATATGTGTATTCGTGTTTCTTTTTGCGAACTATGCTACTTCGGTGTCATCATACGATGTACGTCCGCTCCTCGCTTGAGAAAAAGAAATATATACCGGTGAACTATATCCACCCTAGCTGGCTCCTTCAATCCGAAACTAAACGACCGGAGGATGCTGAAACTGGCGACGCCGGTCTCTTACTCGACATTTCAAGTCCGTACCTCCCACTTGCGACCTGTAGAACATGCTGTTCTAAACCGATCAACCAAATGGAAGCCATCAATGGATATCGCTGGTGGAGTGGTGGAGGCAATGAGCTCTCAAGGTACACAAGCGTTTGTTCGTATGGCACATGCATTAAGAGAATTTGTCGAGTGTGTTCGTCAAGACGCGGTTCCTGACATTTCAAGCACTATTACCATAGATCGCGAAGGAGAGTGTTATGATCAAGATGCTTTGCTGACCGGAGACTCTTCGTGCATCACAGAAGGCAGGTAAGACAAGCAGTACTAGTGGCGACTCAGACGTCGAAATGCTCGAAGATCAACACAAGGAGAGTGGAGACTTATTAGCGTAAACGAACAGAATCACTGAATCAAGCGGCGGTTTGGTATCGTCGAATAGTGACGACAATGACAGAGAGAGGTATCGATTAGTTTCACCCGGCAAACCACGGAAGAAGACCCACAATCTACCTGTGAAATCAGCCGCGAACAAGAAGGACCTTCGTGTGACGGCAGCGTGAAGAAGAAGGATCTTCGAGTTCTAACCGGCACTGACAATCCGTTGGTGAACAACACCAACCAGTCCTTGAGCGACAGCCAGTCGGCGGAAGACGACAACCATTTGGTGAATGCTGGCGATGAGTTGACGAATGATGACAATGAGTCGGTAAACGAGGCCAACCAGTTGGTAAATGACATCAATCAGTTGGTGAACGACACCAACCAATTGGTGAGCGATGGCAACTACCGGATTCCATGCATTTCCTGCAACCGATGTAAAATTTCCTACATTAGAATTGTAAAAAGGCGTAAAAAGGTGGCAACATGGCTCCTGAAATGGTCGTCGCTGCTCGCCGGGAAGTTAAAATTCAATTTTCGCGCAATGCGCGAGGCGTATCACACAAACGCCCACTGCTTAAAGGCCGCGGATGCTGCGATAGCAGCAGGAGTGTCAACCGCACTGGCCCAAGAAAGTTGGTGCCACCGGACTAGCCTATACAGGCCAAAAAAAGACGCGAAGAGATTGCGGCGGCTGCTTCTAGCAGTACGTTGCGGATGTCGCGGAGCGAAGGTTCGCTTTCCAGAGCTTGAGAAGCGGTATGTTATTTTATTTATTTAATTCTTAATTGTTTTTAAAAAAAAAACATGTTTTGTGTTGCAGTCTGCTGGAATGGGTCGAGGCCATGCTGAGAAACAAAGTACGCGCAGTCACGACAAGTAGCCGGGCCTGGCAAACGATTTGACGAGTAAAGGACAGAGGAGATAGAGATCCAGGCTGGTATAGGCTTAACCTTTAAATCAGAGACAAATTTGCATTGCACCTCACAAGTGCCTTCCTGCTCCCAAGAAACCGGATTAATTTGGTCGTACGGGGTAATAGAAGGTTGGATATAGTAGATCTAGAGTTGGTTGTGACACCTGGATAATATATTGGCCAGATCATACCACCTAGTGAACTTATCCTACGAGTGCAGATCTAAGGTTAACCAGATTTACTACGTGGCTGGGTATACCTATCGCCTCTCAACTCTCAAGATCCCGCTATAGGAAGCGGCAAGTACGACGAAAAGGAACTTAAAGGCAAGGGAACACACCCGCAAGGCAACCCTACGGTCGGATCTCAGCTCAAGACCGCCAGATCTTACAAGCTCGAAGGACTCGCTTGTGGTCTGGACCCTACATCGGACGTAGAGTGAAGATCTTCCACTACTACTCCACCAAATCCCCACGTCTCGCCAAGACATTCAAGCTTCTACCCCTTGAACACCTCTGCAGTTACCAGAGGAGCAAGATCCCGCCCTACCGACGGGTACACAAGGTGAGAAAAGCTCGGCAGATCACGGATCATCGGGGGACCCCCTCCGATAGTCGGTGTCTGGGTACTGGTGGGAAGTCGGATCCAGCAATCTCGCAGGTTTTGCTGATCCCGCTACTCCACAATGGTGCGCGTGCCCGGATTTTCTGGTGACTATGGATTTCACCGTGAATCCCAAGAAGATGATCAAGTGAAGATTGATCCGGGGAGCAAGCGTTGACGGACGTCGGATCGACGTTGACGCCGCTGAATGAAGCAAGATCCGCGGATCGACAGAGTGCTGGGAGGAACTCTGTCGACAGAAGAGAGTTAGGTCCGGATCCGGATCTAGAAGAGAAACCTCGCTATCCTCCCCAAGTCCCCTCGGGGACCCCTGCGGGTCTTGACTTGCGTCAAGATACGCTAACACAAAACGAAGAGAAAGTGAAGGCAAAACGGTATTCATTTATTGATTCACCTGTTAAGTAGTCAACACCGTACCTGAGATCAGACCCGCTAGTCGAAGATCCGAAAGAAACGAAGAAGAAGACGAAGACTACGCGGGCGAAGATGATAGCTCCAGGAGCCGAGGAAGATGTCCGATCCGGATCGTTTTCGACCTGGACCACTCGAGATCCGGAGTTTGTATACCGGCACAAGGCACTCCGCGATTTCCTGCATCGAGACCCCGTCATGAAAATCTTGGTGCTCGAGCAGATCGAGGGCCCGAAAACTCTGGTGATTCCCGAAAACTCCGGTGATGGCTCCGGTGGGAACGACAAGTAAACTCACGGCGGTAACGGATCTGCTACGTCTGCTCAAGGATGCAGGTATTGTGGCGGGAGCGTTCGACGCCGAAGCCCTCTTCGATCTAGATCTGAGCGTGATCCAGTCAACAGCTCAGAATCTTTTCGCCCGAGTCAAGATCATCGCCGGCGAAGCCCCGAGGATCCAAGACCTGGTAGCTTCACTTCAGATCATCCAGACCACGCAGTCCAACTACGCGTCGGCTGCGGAGGACGGATCCGACACCTAGTCGAAGCCACGGCGTATGAGCTTGGGACCGTCAAGTGCGTCGATGCTGAAGACGCGGGCCAAGGCCCAAATGCAGGACCCAGCGCCGCTGAATTACGATGTGACTGAATCAAACCAAGTGCAAGCCAGATCTGCCAAAAGATCTGCTAGCAGATCCCGTGTAAACGGTGCAAAGGAGGTGTCGAAAGTGCCAGATCAAGTGACGACGACCGCAACGTCGGACGGGTTGACTGGATCGCTGCAGCGATATTTTCAAGCAGCAATGGCCCGGTTCCTGGCAGAGCGAGACGCCATGGCTGCACCCTCGACGGCAACAGCGCCGATCAATCCCGGATCGCGCGACGCGGAGATAGAATCGGTTAAAGGAGACAGTTCTCAGGATGAGAGCGACCCAGATGACTTGAACTTTCCGTCATCCGCTCCTGCAGCTGTAGCCACGACAGCAGTCGGCACAGCTGGCTCGACTATGATCCAGTGAGTCCGGATCTCGGCAATCTCAGATTTGAAGGAGTTTATCGGCAAAGATCAAGACGAAGATCGAGCGCGAGCATGGATCAGCAAGGTCAGATCGCAATCATGCGGGACCAAGCATCCGACGCAGAGAAATGCCTGACCTTTGCGGAACTGCTAGCAGAACCCGCAAAGAACTGGTATCTACAACTCAGCAGATCTACCAGGAACAAGTGGCCGGATCTGCTGCAGATCCAGTATTGTGCGCTGGGGGTATCTGTCGCGAGCCAGTACTACCACGTCCGCTGATGATCGGACGAATCGCCACTGGAGTATCTTACGTCTCAACGTGGCCGGTCTACGTGAAAAGTTGAAGATCGAGGGTGGGGGATCGAAGGTACTGCGGGAACATGTGGATCATTTTATTGAGACATTGGGAGACCCAGATCTCGCCGATCGGCTGGCACTGTTACGACTCCTGGATGCGGACGAGCTCGAAGAAGTGCTACGTGCGTTGGATCGCGCCAAGCATCGTCAGAAGAAGACAGCAGCTGGATCTGGCAAGTATCGGCAAAAGGCGCCAGTACTCACAGCCCCAGCGAGACGAGTGCACAAGATCCAAGCGCCCGACTCACGATCCGAGTCTGATTCTGAAGGATCCAACTCCGATATTGAAGATGACCGCCGGATCTGCATAGCTGCCCCCGAAGATCATGTGATTAAGGCAGGAGGCAGCTCGAAGAAGCCTGATCTGATTTCTGGAGACCGCGCAGTTTACGGATCTCGAGATCAAGGGGATGGGACAGGGTAGATCCGCTGTCAACCATGTGGTTCGAGGAAGCATACGGACGCCGGATGTTGGAAACATCTGATCTACGAGAAGTGCGGCCGGAGAGGACATCCAGGCGACCACTGCTTCTACGTGTGCGGCGGGTGCGACGAGATCCATGACGCTGGCAAATGTCCAATGGAGGAATTCTACAATCAGATCCGCCAGTGGTTCAATCCAGCCAAGCATGGAGGACTGCTACCAGAGGAAGCGGAGAAGATGTTAAACTAGGACGGTCGCCGGGTTGGAATCCGGTACGAGCCGAGCGTTCTAGGTAATGCATTTGTGAACAAAATGTCGCTAGATCAAGGTAGCAAGATACGAGATCAAGTCCATAATATACGTGATCTCCATGGGATGTCTGTTGTCATGATCTCAAGTCTCAATCGAATCGATGAATATGCTAGGTCCGAAGTCTCATCGACCTTGGATCTACATCTCGGTGAGACCAGGGGATTTTGGAAGCAGCAGGATCAAGATCGATGGTTTACACCCGCTGAAGGTGAGATCTTCACTGAACCTCCCAGATCCGACGAATCGCGAAAGTCCACGGATCTGAGGTTGAATCTATGTATCTTTTGCTTGGGGAGTCGCGTGGATATTGGAAGTATCACGCTCCGGGGAAATGGTTTCGACAGGCAAAGGTAGGAGGCAAGATCAACAATGAGAAGGCGATCATGCTTTTGGATAGTGGCGCCGAAGTGTCTATACTGGACACCACCTTTGCTCGTATGGTGGGGTGCCAGATTGACCTTAGCCAGATCCAAGACTGCGTTGGTATCGGGGAAGGTGTATACAGAACGAATGGAAAGACTCGGATCAAGATCACGCTGGCAGGGTGCCTAGTGTATTGGTTTGAGATCTGGGTCGGGGATCTAGCTGGCCAAGACGCGATCCTAGGCATGGACTTCATGGTACCTGTCGGGCTGAGGCTGGATCTGGCCGACGGGACTATGTGTTTCCCCGACGAGATGCGGACCCAGCTTAGTGGACGTCGACCCTTGTACGGTACCAAGATGAGGATCGTGAGGGCAGATCAAACGGCTTGGATCGAGCCTGGAGAAGTGTGGGAGTTGCTTGAGCGTCTGAAGTGGACAGATCGCGAGAAGCTATGGGTCACACGAGGCGAGATATGGGTGCCTACGGTGGTCCAAAGACCTGGCCTATCTCAGTATCTTCAGATCACAACAATCAGTGATCGGAGGTTGCTGCTAGATCATTATCAGGAAATTGGTCGCTGGCTGCCAGCGGACGGAGTGCCGAGGCGCACAGGATATGTGTCGATTGGATCCCGTCGCTATCGAGAGTGGCAGAATCTGGTCTACGAGGCGACTACCGATATCAAATCTGAGACGTCAAGCGAGTTGCAAGAAGAGCCAATCGGACCCCTAGTGGAGAAGCCGGTGTATCCCACGCCGCGTATGATACCAAAGAGGGATCGGCAGACTACGATCAAGGTCGTAAAGGCCGGATCTCATGTGTCGAAAGGTGACCACGAGGACCCCTATCTGGATCTGGAGTCGTTAGAATCCAGGTCGAAAATCGTGGAGAAGTACCGCGAAGATGCAGGGGGTTCGTTGTCGGATCCAGGGACTACGTCAGCCACGGTCCCCAGATCATCTCCGGTGATGGTGACGCGGGCGAAGCAAGAGAGGTCAGCCGGGGATCTGCCTTTGGATATCTCAGATCCTGAAGTATCGAAGGAGGAGGAATGCGAGCAGGTATCAGTGCCACCTGGGTCAGAATCGGGTGAGCTCAAGCCAGATCCCAATCCATTTTCTGCGGCGGAAGAATCTCCACACGAGACGTCGCCGTCGGATCCGGATCCGCCACTGGATGTGAAGATCCCTGAGGAGACGAAGCATCTGGCATCGGAGGATCCACCACTACTGCGACTAGAGCAATCGGATGTCGTGAAAGGACAATAATCAGATCTGGATCCCGATCCTGGTATGCAGCCGGCTAATGTAGATCGAGATCAAGATCGAACAGCGAAGTTGGAGGAGATGGAGGATGAGCAGATCTCCTATCATGAAGGTGGCGATCTGTATGCGGAATATATCGGAAATGACATGGCCGTAATTCCTGAAGTGCCATTAACAACCGATGAAGTGAAGAACGAGGATATTTAGCTAGATCCTGGCGCAAATCATCCTGCGGAAGTAGAGAAATTATGCCAGGAGATCTGGAAAACCCGACATATGCTAGTTGGCAAGCGCAACGCGCTGCCGCCGGCGGCGCGTGGAGTCAGGTGCGATATCGATGTCGGCGGAGCGAAGCCGATCGCTCAGAAGGTGCGAGATGTGACAACCCAGTTTCGTGAAAAGCTGTCAGACCTGATAAAAGGACTGTTACGAGCCAAGATCATTAACTTGTCGACGTCGCCGTGGGCATCCCTGATCAAGATCATCGTCAATAAGAATGGAGTTGATATCCGATTGTGTATTGATTACTGACAGGTTAATAGTCTGACATGGTTGATGATCTACCCTATGCCCCTGATTAACGACCTGTTGGAAGATCTCGACAAGGTACTCTGGTATTGTTCGATGGACATGGCAAGTGGATTCTGGGTGGTGACAATAACGGATCGGGCTCGTGCGATCTCGGCTTTCATCACCCCGTTCGGGCTCTTTGAGTGGAATCGGATGCCCTTCGGATTGAAGAATGCACCTCAGATCTATCAACGTCTGGTCATTAATGCGCTATATGGGTTCGCCCGGATCCCAAGATCGGGTGAAGATTCTAGCAGTAAAGAACCCGTTTGAAGCGGGCGAACCTGAAGATCCTGGTATGCCGTCAGTCCTTGGACGAAGATCCAACATTGACGATATCCTAATATCAGCGGATTCGTGGGATCAGCTGTGCGAACGAGTGAAAGTTCTACTGGAGGCGTGCAATAAGTGGAATCTCTCGATCAGAGTGGTGAAAAGTTATTTGGGAATGCGCAAGGTGGACTATCTAGGTCATCGGGTGTCGGAAGATGGGCTGGAGGCAAATCCGAAGGATTTGGCAGCGTTGACAGATCTAGCCTTCCCGGGATCGCTCCGAGCCATGCAGTCATTTCTGGGTAGCTTGAATTATTACAGTCGATTCATCGAGGATTACTCAATCGTCGCTGCTGTACTCTATGAACTATGGGGGGTAGATTTTGCTGCGATGGCCATATCGGACGCGCGGACCAAGATCGAGCAAGTCTTGACGTCGGAGACCTTAGATCCGGAAGAGGTCAAGCTGAATCGGGATCCGGATCACAAGGGTCCGGGCGTGGACTCGTCTGATCTGAGTAAAGAGCTACTCGAGGGTATCGAATCCCGATGGATCCGAGCCCACCGAGCGTTCACTGAGTTGAAAAACGCGATTACCCCGATCCTTCGCCACTTCAATCCGGATCGCCAAGCTACGGTAGTCGGCTACGCGAGTGATTGGGCTGTTTCAGCAGCTCTGATGCAAAAACATGATGAGATCTATCATCCCGTCACGTTCGTTAGTCGAACGCTCAAATCTAACGAGCTCAACTATGGTGTGGTGGAGAAGGAGATCCTCGCCCTTCTGCGTCTTGGATCTAAACTACAACTTGCTCGTGGAACGACCTATCAGGATCCTAACCCGGCACTCTACGTTGGCATGGCTTTTCAAATCAGGCGGCCTCCAAGAACGACTGGGTCAGTGGGCCGCTCTGCTCTCGCCATGGACATTGGAAATCGTGAAGTGTTCAAAGGGAGAAGACGAGATCCTAGGAACTCTCGCGGCAAGCATCACGCCCCGATCCAAAATGGACGAAGTGCTAATTCGGATGGTGCCCAAGAAGGAACCCCGACGCCAGATCCAGGCTCCGATCCCGACGGTACAACCCGACGAAGATCTATATGTGGTGAGTTTTGATGGATCCGCACGTGTGAAACGTGGGGGAAGCGCCTACAGTGCGGTCCTATGGAAATCACCCGAATAGACGGTGGTGAAAGCCCGACCTGCGTACGCCGAAGGACTCATAGTCAACGAAGCCGAATACCATGGGCTGCTGATAGGTCTGGATCTGTTAATCGAGGCCCGCCGAAGCGATTGGTGATCTGTGACGATTCAAATCTGGTGATCCGGCAAGTACGAGTCGAAATTAACAGCAAGGCACCGACATTGACGTTGCTGAGGCAAAAGGTACTGAATCGGCTTCAACAATGGCCAGACCATGATTTGGTACATGTCAAGTGAGATTGGAACTCCAGTGCAGACAGCCTAACGAGTGCGGCATTGCAAAGCCAATGTGGGATTGAAGTTGAGGAGAAATCCGACTACCGAGATCTCGTCACGCTAAATCAATTGGGGGAGGTCATCGTGGCGCGATCGGAGGGCCAAGTCGCGCAGATCTCAGCTGTGACGACTCAATCTAGAGCGAGGTCAACATCCACACCCTAGATCCTGCAAGAAGAGTATGTGAGAGGGCTCCGGAATGATCGGATCCGGAAGGCGCAAGACGAGGAGACGTGGATCTCGAACTTGAAGAGATACCTAATGGGAGATGTGTCGGAGCTTAGTCGAGAAGAGGCCAAATCCTTTAGACTCATTGCTGCCTACTACGAGGTGGATCTGAGCGATCGACTCTTCTATTGTCCTCCAACTAAGCGAACCGATGAAGAGCGCGATGGATTGATGCGATTGGCGATGCCGGAAGCTCTACATCTAGACATCTTACATCACTATCATGCCAGCTTGGAGGGTGGACATCAAGGTATTGGTCGTACTTATCAGCGGATCCGAGATCCATTCCACAGGAGAGGACTGTACAAGAGTGTGCAACGTTATGTTAATGAATGTATGAATTGCGAGACGGGCAAAGGTAGGCTTACGATCTCGGGCGAATCGCCGGGAAACGTCCAAGCGAGCTACTCTTTTCAGATCATCACCATGGATCATATCCCTTCACTACCTAAATCCTACAAGGGCAACAAGGAGTTGCTGTTATGGGTGGATCTGTTCACGGGATATGTGATCGCAAAAGGCAAGTGCGTTTAGAACGGCCAAGACCATCACCGTATTGTATGAGGAGTGTGTCTTTCGCAGATTTGGCGCCAGGGAGATGACCCGGTATTAACGTGAACCAGATTTTATGTCGGATTTCTTTCGCGCGTTTAACAAGATCTTGGGGCAGACACAGAGAGCCACGATGGCATACCGACCTCAAGCTAACGGATCTGCGGAACGCATGGTTAAGACGATTACGAGAGTGATTAAGATGTACGTTCAGGATTTCGACTAGAGAGATTGGGACGAGTACGCAGAGCGGCTTACGTTCGCAATTAAACACGGCCCAAGATCGGATCCAAGGCGATACACCTTTTTATCCGGTCCACGGATGGGATCCCAAATCCACTCTTGAAGCTACTATTCCTGTAGGCAGCACCAAGAGGTGCGATCGAGATCCGAGACGGTGGAGATACCAGATCCAGAAGCACTACCAGCAAGCCAGATCCCAGGTCCGCCGCCGATTACAGGAGGCGATCGCAGATCGGGCTGAACGACACAACGATGAGGCTCTTCCACACCAAATCCTAGCCGGATCTCAGGTGTGGTTATACCTGGATCGAGTGAAGGAGAGCTACGCTCGTAAATTAGCTCACCTGTCGCATGGACCATTCCGAGTAGCGGACAAGATCGACGAACATAGGGTGAAACTCGAGATTCGTGGAGCTGACTACCATCTATTCCCGATCGCGCATGTGTCCAAGCTAAAGCTAGTGAAGGAGTACCCAGATCGGCCCAAGAACCGGCTGACGGTAGATGAACGGGATCGCGTAGTTTTCGACGAGATCCTGCTACCTAAAGACAGCTGAACACCATATCTTGGATCTAACGAGTTCGAAGTGGAGAAGATCACAGATATGCGATCCGGCAAGCGAACTCGATATGGTAGGATCTATCGCCAATTTCTAGTCCACTGGCGTGGATATGATGAACCAAGTTGGGTGGATGAGGCAGATCTGAATTGTGGAGCATTGCTACATGAGTTCTTGCGGGATCACACAAACCGAAATCGGTTTGGCGTGGTGCAATCCCACGAAGAATAGCCCTAGGGGGTCCACTTGTGTGAGTTGGTCACACTAGTAGAGAATATGTGGAAGGTTCGCAAGGAGGTTGTGGATCGGATCCGGGATACCAGACCATTTTGTCACCACGCGTCGGTAGGTGGAGGAAGAAGTCCAGGAGGATGTCCAAATCACACAAACCTTTCTGCGTCGCGTGGATCAAGATTATGTGAGCACTTTGCCACATGGATCCAGCGTGACTATGGCGGTTGCTCTGCTGCCTGTTGAATGTAGCTATCCACGGCGGTGACGTAGGCAGATCAGGAGATGTCAGTGTTGTAGTCGCCTTAATACATCCTTGTCCGGCGCGTTCGGGTGGAGCCATGACGTATGCACCGGAGGAGTCAATAAAGAAAGCGGGAACTGGACGGGTGCGCGCAGTGACACCGTTGGGCGGCGCCAACTGAGCGCAGGAGGCGAAGTGCTTTTCGAGAAATGAGAAGATGGGAAGTGACAGCTGGACACTATTCGAGATTAATGACATGGTCGATCCGAGTACAAGGATCTTGATCCGGGGATGACGGATCAGGGCAGAATCTTTAACGATTTGGACGGGAGGCGGCGAGGCTAACTAGGACCCAAGTGGAAGACCGCAAGGGCCGAGATCTGGATATCGTGAGACCCGAGATCCGAGTGAGTAAGATGGATATCTGGGCGATCTCAGCCCGGGACCGAAAACCAAGATCCAGAAATATTCCTTATCGGGGGTATTCCTGATTGGGGTGGATCCATGATTGGCCACGATATGATGATTGCGCCACGGATCTGGGGAAGTCAGGTGCGGATACAGCTGTAGAGATGGACCAAGGAGAGAATGGACAAGTAGCCAGGCCTGGCAAACGATTTGACGAGTAAAGGACAGAGGAGATAGAGATCCAGGCTGGTATAGGCTTAACCTTTAAATCAGAGACAAATTTGCATTGTACCTCACAAGTGCCTTCCTGCTCCCAAGAAACCGGATTAATTTGGTCGTACGGGGTAATAGAAGGTTGGATATAGTAGATCTAGAGTTGGTTGTGACACCTGGATAATATATTGGCCAGATCATACCACCTAGTGAACTTATCCTACGAGTGCAGATCTAAGGTTAACCAGATTTACTACGTGGCTGGGTATACCTATCGCCTCTCAACTCTCAAGATCCCGCTATAGGAAGCGGCAAGTACGACGAAAAGGAACTTAAAGGCAAGGGAACACACCCGCAAGGCAACCCTACGGTCGGATCTCAGCTCAAGACCGCCAGATCTTACAAGCTCGAAGGACTCGCTTGTGGTCTGGACCCTACATCGGACGTAGAGTGAAGATCTTCCACTACTACTCCACCAAATCCCCACGTCTCGCCAAGACATTCAAGCTTCTACCCCTTGAACACCTCTGCAGTTACCAGAGGAGCAAGATCCCGCCCTACCGACGGGTACACAAGGTGAGAAAAGCTCGGCAGATCACGGATCATCGGGGGACCCCCTCCGATAGTCGGTGTCTGGGTACTGGTGGGAAGTCGGATCCAGCAATCTCGCAGGTTTTGCTGATCCCGCTACACCATAGACGCATTACCCACAAGGGACGTCGGAAACGGTCTGAAGTCCAGGTATATTTTGATTTGGCAATTATTATTTCGAAAAATGATTTTATTTGAAACATTAACGTTTTTTGAATATCTTAGATTGTTGCCGATGAGTTTGGACAAGCCATGCGCTACAAAATAGAGAACAATTATATGGGAAAAAGGTACGAAAGATGCGAGCACTTCTTTAATATGGATCAAACGTCCATCTATGTGGACATGAACGCCAAGACAACGGTCACCTTTTAAGGTGATCGTGATGTCGACGTAGTTCAAGGTAAGTCGTTACCTGTTAAAGCTACACAAATGATAATAACGTATAATAGCGAATAGTTCTCCCCTAGCGAATACAACGCCCTCTGTTTAGAGAACCGCGCATTATTGAAATGGAGCGCTATGGAATAATACGCCCTAGTATGTACCGTACCTATCTCGTTGATTTATTTTTTTGAGCTTCTTCACGTAGCCAAAACTGTTTTTTCGGCACAAGATGGGACGCCACCACCTTCGCGCTCGCAACACTCTATCGTTTATCTTAAAATACAATCGTAAACATAATTTTGAATATTGACGTGTACCTACATACCTGATGGAGCACAGAAGCGAAGGGTTTTGAGATGGCGGCTCCACAGAATATTGATGTGCACGGCTTCTTAAGCAAATCAAGTGAAGCTCAAGAATTATTGAAACCGAGTGAAGGCTGATTTGCTGAACAAGGCGCCGTCGATTCACGAAAAGCGATCTGCTTTCATCAACAAGTTTTTTTAGAGTCGAGCAGAATTTGCAGTGTAAAAAAACAATATCGACATCTTAAACAACATTAGATTTAGGCTGAGTACGCTGTGCGGCTCTAGCTGTGGCTGTAGCGGGCGCGATCGAAACCAAAGTTGTGCTTAAGCTTCTTTGCACCGCAATGATATTGTGGGAGGGTACAAACCTTATCTCAGAACTATCGAGTGCCAGCGCGTTTACGGCAACGAATTGAGGGGATTTTGGATTGAGGACTGGCAACAGAAAAGGAGACTTAGCAATATGGGATTGAGCCTGCCGCAACCTGCTCCCAAACAACCCAAGCTGTCATTGCTGGACCTCAAATAGAACACCATCGAATATAACGCCCTAACTCAATTTTACCGCGTACTATAAAATTAGTAGACGGCGTATTAGTCGGTATTTGACGTTACTAACTTGTACTGCTTGCAATTATTACAGGAATGTCTGAAAATTCTTTTAGAGCAAGCGTTTTTTTGTGTGCTTCGGCAACTGGAGCCAAATTACCTCCGTTTATTGTTTTTTCGGGGGTCGAGGGGTGCAAGGTCGAGGCCGAACTGCACAAGAACGCCATGCATAGGGGGGGAAAGTGGTGCTTGCAGTACAGAAGAATGCATATTGCGATGAGCGAATAATGCTAGAATGGATCAAGGAGGTAGTACATTTTTAATTGCTATTTTTTGAGCTAATTTATTTTATTGAACCATTATTCTAAATTGTTTTTATAGGTTTGGATGCTCTCTGTGTCTTTCTGTCGTTTGCTACTATTAGACAGCCTCAAAGTTCACAAAATGGGTTCTATGCGCTCACGTCTGGAAGTTGCCATGACCGATGTGGAATTTTTGCTTCCTGGTGCTACAATGTTGGCCCAACCAATGGACGTATCGGTCATGGCAGAATTTAAGCGTGAATGTCGCGAAATTTATACGCAGCATCATTGCGTACATGATCACAGTGCAACCCCTCAGGAAAGGCGTAGCCTAATAACATCTACTGTAAGTCAAGCATGGGAGAAGATATCCAACGTTACTATTCGAAGGGGTTTCGTGGGAACGGGTTTAGTTCCAGTAGGACCGCGCACCATCGACGGTTGCTTTAGAATTCCCAAGCCACCACCTTCTGTTCTAACACCTGCTACCAAAAAATAAAATTCGTATTTTTTTATAATTAAGTTTTCGTAGGATGGAAGTTGGTTGTGGGGTGGGGTGTCAATATATGTCAGCTGTTGGATTTAAGATTTTATGTACGTTGTTGCGTGAAATCCGTGGTTACAGGAAATGCATCGAATCCGGTAGTTGGGCGAGCAAATTCATTCAGCTAATGATGGCAAACATTTGATGAGCGTTGACAACGAGTTGGAATATGATGACAACCAGTTGGTGAACGGAAACAACAAGTTGGTGAGAGACACCAACCAGTCACAACACGTAATTCTTCGCAAAAGACAAACAAAGCCTAGTGATGAAAGTGGGGCTGAAAGCAGCGAGAGCAGAGCAAGCACTAGCAACATTACTGGTAAATTTCGTGTCAGTACGTCGGTGAAAAGTAAAGGGCGACCGAAAATAAGACGGAATCAAGCACGCGATGCAAAACAAAAATCAGAATGATTGAGTCGGTAGCCGAAACTAAAGCTCTGGCTCAGGGAACTCTCGTCCCAGTCAAAGATCTTGCACTCGTGCGCATCACACTGGACTGCGGTTTCAACGTAAAAGACGCATTTTCCGTGCTCGACAGCCTCACGGAAGTGGATGCACTCTCTTTGAAATCAACATCTATCGTTCTTCTTATCCGAAAGCACAAGCTCCAGAAAAAAGTTGCTATTGTTTTTCCCAAACACTACGTTACCAAGGGTATCGCTGGTATTAAACTGTATAGGCAATCGCTTCCACCCGATCATGGATTGGGCAGAATCGGCGCGACTATCAAGAAGACGGTGGCTTTTGCAGAGCAAGACTTGCTTACAATGCGAGACTGGTATGACGAATTTCACAAAATTGCTTGCGGTAAAGGACCTTGCTGAGTGGATTAGAGTGTCTAGATTCGTGAGGATATCCTTCTCTAGTCCACTCAGCAACTGCGTCACCGTGGACATGGAAGCCTGTTCAAAGAGAATGGAGATGGTAAAACTTAAAAGGAGTATCGAGACAAAGTTCGGTGGAGTGGTAGTCCCCGATCTTGCCTATTTTAAAAGATCCGAATGGCTTGATGACTCATGCTTGCAGCTGGTGATAAGTCACATCATGGACCAAGACCGCGATGCCCAAGGGAAGAGTCGTATCGGGGGCGTAAATTCATTGTACGCCACGGCGCACGACGAAGACATGAAACTATAAACGATTGAAACCTCGCCTGTTAATTCCGGCAATCGCCTGGCCTTAGTTCCTGTATTTCTCGACGGGCATTGGGCTGGCGCTGTTTTCGACTACAAGAACGAGAAGAAGGTGAGTTTTGATCATATGCAGACTACATACTACTATAATAAGGTTTGCAAAGTGCTGGACACGTATTTTGGAAAGTTTATAGCCAACAAAAGCCGATCCGACAGCGGGCACCTCGTCAAGAAGATACGAACAGCTGTGGACCGCTGACGTTGCTTTTCTTCGAATGTATGGTGAGGGACATGCCCCTGCCAAATGTGTCAAGAGAACAAGTCGGATATCTGCGTTTTCGCTATCTTTTTCTGACTAGCAAGGGGGTATTTTGCAAAAGTTCAGAAGTACATCTGAGTGAAGACTAATGGTTCAATACATTCTCAATGCAGCACTTCTTCACTATACCTTCGAACCTAAACACTTTTTAGTAGTAGTTAGAGCGGCTGGGTTATTGGAGCGCTGCTGGCGTAGCTACTACCAACCCGAACAGTACGAAAAGATGTGACGGTAGCACCCTGCAGGCCTCACATGAACTTGTACAGGGTTTACTCAAGTAGGGAGAATTAACTTGTACAGGACGACACCGATAACTATTACCAGAAGCCGCAGTGGCGTTATGAGGCCAGCGGTGTGCAGTACAAGGAGACGGAATGCTTATGCGATAAACGTGTCGAACTCCACAAAGTCGTCGGTACATTCACTCCATATTCGTACGACACCTCTTAAAATGTCTACAAACCACCTCAAATGTAGAGAAATCAGATCGTACTTAATGAAAAATTTACGTAATTAGAGGGGATCGTTGGTATTTCAGTCGGGGACTGTCGTCCCGGCTGTGCAAAACAGTTGGGGAACGTACAAGAGCCTTTGAAAAATTGAAAAATTAATTTTTCTTAGGTTCGGTTTTTTTTTATTGGCTAATCTAGAGTAAATTTTGGGGCAAGGAATCCGAAAATGCCATCCGTTTTGACTAATTATGAGTGGAAGATGTAAGAAAAAAAAAGCAATTTGGATTAAGTTCGCATGTACGTTTTGTCACATTCATTCCGTAATCAAGTCCATTTGCTACAATCATTTCATTACGGCTTTAAGTATCATATCGTTTTGGTAACACGTTCGAGGTAGTACTAGCGATGTTGGAACTTGTTGGGACGATTAATCCAGCACATGCCGACTTGCTGTCGCTGCACCTTTCGCAGCGCTTCGTCCGTGCCACCACGCACGTCGCTAGCCAATGCGCTTGCCAGCAACTCTCAACCTCCATCAAATCTAGGCTCGTGCTTGCCACTTTTGCGGCACCCTATAATAGATGTTACAGCAACGCAGCAGCGCCACTTGCGTTCAGATGGTCCGAATGAATCCTCCTCTCCACTTCAGGTGGCGATTGTTCGGTTAGCCCCCCCCCCCCCTTTAGTACCGCTCATCGACTCCGGCCACCGCGCTCCTCCACAACTCTCCTCGATCGGAAGTGCGAACTTAGGTAGATTCGCTCTGATTGGCTTATAGGCCACCAAAACAAAAATCGTATTTTTTTCGACTGTTCATATAAGTCTGATTCATATGGCTCGATCTTTAAACCTCCGTTTCAAAAATCCATAAAATGGCATTTCGTCTCGGGATGTCTCATTTGTTAGCTGCGACTTACCTGAGCCCAAAGGAATTTGTATCGGATTTGCGAGCCGTGACACCCGTCCCAAAAGTCAAATCATCGAACCATTATTACACCATGGATTCAACATGTTTTGCTTTTATTAAAGTGTTGTCAGTAAAAGCGCTAACCTAACCCTTTCATAAAACATGGGCTGCAGCAACGGGCTTATTAAAAATATGGAAGAGATTCATTAACTCTAAAGCACCAAGGGCATACATTAGATGTCATGTCAAACACGGTACTATATGGTGTAGTCCTCGCGGATAGCGGGGTATTGGGTTGAACACTTTAGGTCTCACTCACCACAGGTACAGACAGCGTATTGTTCGCATACTTTGCCCCGAAGGATTCCTTCGTCGCGCGGTTTTAGTTTCAACGTCACTCTGCGTGAGAAATAAGTAAACTGTAAAACCGCTGTAAATAATGAATGTTGGTTAAATTATGTCCGTCGTTTATTCTGGCTTTGTTACAAACTACAAAGTTTGTACATGTAGTAATAATAATAAAAACATTTTCCCTCAAATTTGAAATTTCAGAGCTTGCACGACTTTTTAAGAGCCCATTTATACTCCGATGGCGTTTCAGCAACGTTTTACTTCGCTTACCAGCTCGCATCACTTCAGGATCTATGCGCCACCACGAGGCCGCGGTAGAACAACGTTCCACGCACGGCGGGCTGGGGTCAGGCCCTACAAAAAAAGATTGTATTGCAAATACACGAAAATATTTGTACGGAATAATTTGGTTTTACTTGATGAGATAAAAACGCAATAACTTACGGTTTGGACTTCGCAATTTATAATTTCAGCTATAATATCATGATTAAAACCACGAAAAACAACGCCCTATTTTGCTGTCGTGTCGTCTACCGCTCAAAACAAACATCTACAAGGTAATCAACGTATTTGTTTGATCGCATAGCTGCACAGGTTAGTCATTTACTTCGATGTACTACATAATTTGTTCCATCTCACCGAGAAATAATTGCATCATGGTACGGAATAATTTATTTTGGAGGCCAGCCTGGGATCAATTATAAACAATTATAAACATGGGAAAGTGCCATTTCAAGAAAACTACTGGTACATGTATTCCCAGCTAAGTCGAAGGCGATCTAGTAGATGCCTTCAACTCGTTCATCTAATTTCTCTAAGAAGTAGTCGCTTCTTGCCACGGCAATGTCTTCCCACTGCATCGTCTGCATGAAAAAGATGAAGGCGCCTGACGGGGTGGCAGCTGCTGTTAGAGCTCTGGGCGTTGGGCCATGTACTTCATCATACAACCTTGGGTAGTCGGTCACCATTGCTGTTGACGGTCGAGGGTCGTAAGGACCCATGAGGTACTTATAAGGCAGCAGCTTCGTCTGCGGCCCCCAACCAGTCTTTGTCATCGGTTTCAGCAACTGATTTGGTACACCACCCGAGGTAATTTACTCAACGCCTCCGACAGAATGAAGCCATGATTCATCAAATACTAACTCGGGAGGCTGTGGTGCATCGTCATCGGCGCCAAACTCAAGTCCGGATTCTTCTGCAAGTTCGTTAGTATCCCACTCGGTGCCCTCGTCATCCTCACCGTCTAAATTGAGAGCGGCATATATCACGTCGTCCGATGTTGTCTCGGTAGTAATGGTAGTAATATCTGTAAAGGAAACATGTATATACAAGCTAGCGACAGTATGCAATCATGTATGTACAACTTTAGTACCACATTCTGGATTATCATCTGCATCATAACGCGCTACAGCCGGGTTCGCTGCCTGACCTGGAGAGTTCGTGTCAAGTATTGTACTGTTAACAGCGTCAACAAAATCACCGGCCAGACTTCGAGGAGTAGAAGGCGAATAGCTACAGGATAAGACGGCCATACGCGTTTGTGAGCTGGAGTTTGAATGCTTAGCATGTATGTACAGGTTCTTACCAGTAGTGGTGTCGTTATCGTCGGTGGAGCTGAGATCCTCGCCGCCAAAAGTAGTGTCGTGCGGGGAGATACCTCGAATGATTTATGGGTCTCTATGCGAGGATGGTGAGGTGGGAGGCGCAACATCAAAGGCTTGCGCTGGTCCAGGCCCGTTTTTCCGGGTGGTCCACTTTGGTCCGCCGTCTTGAGGTCAATATTTGGTGTTAGACGGCAAATTGGGGTGCGATTCATATCTACGCATCACGGCGCGTCGAATAGTACCCTTGGCGCGGCCCCTAGCCCCATATCTAGTTTCCCCTGCTGTTTGAAAATGGGCATCGATTTTCGTCGGTCTCCAGAAAAAAAAACTGCATCGCCGCAGACCATGAGCGCTAGTGCTTTTGATGGAGATATTTTACTTTTAGCTGAGATTTTTTTATGTGTGAGTGAGTTTCATGACCGCCATTGTGGGGAATGCGTGTTGAGTTACAAGCAACATCGCATTTCGTGCGGAGATGATTGTATCTTACAATGCCGTGCTTCAAACGGGGAAGCGCTGGATTCTCGATTTGTGGTAATCTTCTTAAAAATCTTGATGGAACTTCTTGTTTCGTCAGAGTCTAGGTCGTCGGTAGACATATTTTATACGCCAAAAGACACGTATCAGCCGTCAGTAGACACGAACAAACAAAAGTGTACACAAATAAGCCAGTAGTATGCATCTTACTGGCCGATGGCAGACACACGTGGACTGCCATGATGCATGCGCGTCACAGCCACGTGCAGCATACCTCACCAGCCAGCCATTCCAATTTAGCCACAGCAATCTGAACCACCACTTCGCCGTTTCGATGTCCCCTTCGCAAGCCTGGTCAAGGGTAGTGCAATGCACAACTGAAGCTGAGTTCGTTAGGTACCGCTGGCAAGTCTTCTGCTGCTCGGTCGTGCGCGGTGTGAGACCATTTGTCTGTTCGATTTGTCTGGATGATCATGAAATGATCGAGGTACACCTTCACTGCAAGAGTGTAACGTGTGAGAATAGCGTGGCATCTACCAAATTGTGGTATAGTGGCATCTGTCAAAATCTGGTTGAGGCCGATCTCCACTCACCCACCGCGCCCAGTCACCGACTAACGGTCGGGGCCCCCGATGATCTGTGACCGACTGAAAGGTCTCACCTTGTGTACCCGTCGGCGAGCTGGATCGGCTCTCTCAGGGATCCGAAGGTGTTCGATCAGTAAAAACTTGACTGTCTTGGCGGGACGCGGGACGTGTGGGGCAGCGCGGAACTTCTTTGCTCCGCGCCCTGACAATAAGTCCTAAATACGGCCAGATTAGTGACGATCGGCCTTGATCTAGGGACTTTTTTAATATAGGCACCGAAATGCCTAGATAAGCGTGTTCCTTGTTGTTCTTCTCCTTTCCGGGTTGCTTGCCGCTTCCAATAGTGGGATCTTTAGTCTTGAGAACAAATATGACCTCCAGTCAAGCACCAAAGTCTGGATATTCAGGGACTTGTACACTTAAAGTACGAAAAACTAGTGTAGGTAGATCTGGCTAATATATTAACCGAGATCTTACACTACGACGCTACTAACTGCTACATAAGGCTCCTTTTAACAATTGAGACCGGGCCAATATGTCTCTACGACGTCCCGGGTGCGAGGAAACCACTTTCGCACTTTTAAGTAAATTCTGTTCTGCTTGATGTTTATCCTAAGTGTACTTACTGCCTGCCCACCTCAACATGCATTCTGCGCCTTCCTATATCCCATCTTCAAATAGGGTCGGCTCTCACCATCTTCGATCGGGCGACCGATCTCGCGGTCTTCAACTATGACCCTTGATCTACGATCTTGCCTCTGATTGGTGATCTTCGTCTTGATCTCGGCTGACGATCTTGATCCTCATTGGTGATCTTCGTCTCGGCTGGCGACCTTGATCCAGATCAGCGACCTTCGTAAAGGGAGAATCTACGGAGCACAGGGGCATAAAAAAGACAACAGACGCAGTCACTACCGCGGCATATTCACAAACACGACGTCGTTGAGCGACTGGCCAGCCACTGTACACCAACCAAAAGCGATCGTGGAGGGAGGAAGTACCGTATGCACACAAGGGCTTCTACCAGCGGCAATACCCGGGCCAAGTTATTAAGCATTATTAACCACGTTGGTAGATTTACGGGAGCTACGAGGCTACAACTTCATGATGGATTGCGCACAGACTCAGAAGCTAAGGAAGCCAGACGCTGCTGTCGTGGGAGCCAATGCTGCGCTCAAAGATTTTACGAGCAGCGCTTCGAATTTTAATTTGAGGACCAGATCGGTATATCGCGTGCGACAAGTTATTAGGCCGACTGCTACGCGATATCTAAGCCAGTTCTCTTGGATTGATACATTTGCGGTAAGTGGTGCTGATGGAGGAGCAAGTGGCATGGAATGCGCGACGATAATCTAAGCGGGAGCTCTCCTACCGTGAAAATGATAGATCTTTCTGCGCGTGAAGAGGTTGATGAGGGTCAGGTTGTAGACGGCAGATCTAAAGGCATTACGAGTTTATTTTGATGGCGTAGCTGATAAAAATGGTAAGAGAGATGGCTGTAGCGCTGCGGAAACAGTGTGGAAAAACCTCGAGCTTGTGTGCGTAAGAGGTCGAGGAACCGCTACTATTTTGGATAGAATTTAGTTATACTTGATGGAGTAAGTGCAACTTTGATCGTAATAACACTCGTAAACGACATGTCCAATTCAAAAGTGTAACACTTCTGTAAATTATCAGCTGCTTTACAAAGTGTTACACTTCAGTAAACTGTATACTGTAGTACAAACGAGTTACAGCTCTGATCCAAGTCCTATTGTAGACGTATAACACTTTAGAATTGCAACACTCCCGCACACTACATTTTTGTGTTTTTGCTTTATAACCAATGCATGATGAGCTGCCGACTGCGGTTAGTTTAGTCCTGCATAGTCCCATGAACGAGGCGGAAGGAACGCGTCTACGTACGTCTTGTTCTCGATGAAACTCGAATCATCGTCCACTTCGAAGTGTGACGGTTCTTGACTTGTGTTGTTCACTCCAGCCCCAGCTTGGTGTGGTGCTCGCTTTGAAGTTACTTTCCGTTTCGTCGTACGTATAATGGGCTCCAAAATCTCTCCGGCGCTCTCGACCCCGCTGCTATGAATCCACCAATGGCGATCAAAATCACTCGGCTGCAGAAGTTTAGTATAGTCAGAAAGGTACACACGAATCAGCTCGTGTACGCAAGGTCTTCCGTAGCAGCGGCGGAACTTCCCAGTGCATGGCTTCATTGTACTTTCCTTCGTTGGGTCTTTGATAAATTCGTGAACATGTTTAATAGCCAACTTCCATAACTGATAGGTTTCATTCAGTGTGTGTACGGTCACAATCTTCATAACGTTCGAGAATGTTGGGTCACTTAGTTTGTAGGACACTTTGCTCGCATTGCGCTGTGCATTTAATCTACATGAGTTAACCGCTGATTCCCACCACGGAAGAAGTCGTTGGAAACGGTAAGCAGGTCATTGTTTGACGAGTCCAACCACGATTTGATTTTAGCGTGTGTCCTCTCAACAGTGGACGTGTCGAGAATTCCAAAGTGCACGTGTGTATCTGTCCAATACTTCACAACTTCCTCCTTGTGTGTCCTCCAGGTGCTGTCCAGGTAGTCTGCCAAAGAACTGCCCATTTTACGAAGGCAGAAGCAGCTACTCGTGAAACTTTCTTTCGCTTGTAAAGCCGAATAATACTCTTGTAAAAAAAGCGCTGTCCTGCACGTGTTCATTCTTGTTCTCCCAGAAAGAAGTCAGGTTTAGCTAGCTTTACCTCTCCAAGCGTATTCTCACTCGCGCCTCCACATTACGATTTACATGCCATCTGCGTATTAGCTTGGCTGCCGACGGAAAAAGAATATCCGTAGCATTCATACATGCACGAGCCCGGTCTGTGACTAGCACATGAGGCAGATTTATGTCATACTCCATCAGCATTGCTTTTAGAGTCGAAAGTGCCCATGTGTAATTCGGTTCAGCTTCACCGGGCAACCAACACTGAGACATTGGCAAAACCGTGTTCGTAGATGTCACTGTGATGATGTTGAGCAGCGGGTACTTGTACTTATTGTTTTTATACGTACAATCGAGAACCAAAACATCTAAGTAGTCTCGCGCGAGCTCAAGCGCACCAGGATGTGCCCATAGTAGATGACGCAGTCGGTTACTGCCGCTCACAGTTTCGTAGCGATATTCGAATTCTTTTCTTCTGAGAACTTGGAAACGAGCATCAATTGCACTAGTGGAGGTAAGCTGTTTCCTGTGGTGTGTTGCCTTTTTGTTGGAAATGTCTGCAGGAATAACCAACGTATCTTTATCTGAGTGGAGTAGCGTAGCATACGTCTTGGAAGTCGAAATACCAGCGGCTTCGTGGGCACAATCAACTCGTTCATGTTTGGTTCTTACCAGGTTGATTGTTCTTGGCAGCGCGTTGACGATGTGGCACGTGCACACGTATATCGCGGAATGCATCGTGGTTATGGTTGTGACTGCCATCTCGTGTGTACATGATCTTCCAAGGCCCTGTAGGGTTCGAGACTTCTACTGCTACAGTTAAGATACGCATAGGGTATCCTGACCGAATGGAACGTCGATCAATCCGCACACGAACTTAATCACGCAGGCGGTGAGTGTTCTTTGGTTTACTCCATTGATCACATGCAAATAGTCTGTGTATCACGTCTCCTTCTTTGTTGCGCTCTAGCTGTTCCTTAGTAACGTTGTATCCATGTCGTACAGTCCACGCATGAATAGCTGCTTCAGCATCAGCTTCACTTGGACATTCTTCTTCGGGTGGCGGACTTAGTTGATGGTGTGCCGTTGCCATTGTAGGTGTAGATGTAGATGGTGTTGCAGTCATCACCGTAGGTCAATCTGCGAGCGTTGACGACTCTGTCGTCTGCAATCTCACAGGCAACCGAGCGAGCAAAATACCAGGGTGCGAGTGTGGACACTCTGAAGACTCGTGGAGTGCTGTTATCGTTGAACATGACCGTTCGGTGAGCGGTAGAGCCTGTAGCATCGCCCCCAACGCCATGGGCGCTCACTCAAAGCGATACGAAGCTGTGGCTTCGTACGACCCTTGAGATAGCCACGTAGATACGTCCGCAGTCGCAACTTCCGGCTCGTCAGGGCTAGACTCCCGGAGAGAGTGGTAGAGAGGAACGGCTGGGCTCAATGATGTTTGCTGTGCTTCGGACTATACGAGTAGGGGTGGTTTCTGCAGCAAATGGGAATGGTTGTTGCCATTAAGGTTATTTTGGAATCATCGACGACGTCGTGTTTGTGAATATGCCGCGTTAGTGACTGCGTATGTTGTTTTATTATATACCCTGGTGCTCCGAAGTTCGGTGCTACGTAGATGTTTTCCTTCGTAAAGATCGCCAATCTCTTTCCTCTTGATCGCCGATCTTCAACTTGATCGCCGAGCTTCAACTTGATCGCCGAGCTTCAACTTGATCGCCGAGCTTCAACTTGATCGCCGTCCCTTCGATCCCGTGTCCAATCCGAACCCGGGTATACCCGCTACAAAACTACAGTCAAACCTGCTTATCTGAGGCACATTCGGTGACCAGTGGAGGCGTTGACTCAAATAAAATGGCTCCATTTAAAGAAACAAATGCAAAATTACAAAAGAAAGTCGCGCATTGTTCGCTGGCGCTTTGCATTCGAAGCACTAGCGCGAACTAGATTCGTGATTGCGTGCAGTCCTTTGCGCCGTTGTCTGCGGCCACACCACACTGTAGCAAATAGGAAGAGAGCTCGATGCAATGCTTCAAAGCGATCGAAGGCGCAATCGTGTCATCGACTTCGTCGTCCGGCTCGTGGTCAATCTCTGGTGCTTGGTCGACGATCACGTCCGGCTCATGAACGTTAATCTCATCGTCAATGGCCACGTAATCGCCAACATTTATAAACACAGTCAGATCCGCCATCATCACAAAGAGTGCGACCAATTCCTCCTTGGTCAACGGTTCCACGATACCCGCCTCGTTGTGCCCCGTCGGTGGTTAGGAAGTTGTCGACAGGCTGTGGCGCGCTGTTAACGAGATTATCGTAGGGGGAGGAAGGAAAGAAGAACTAAGAAGGGTATATCCGTCTTTGGTTCGGAGGAGCAAGTTCTTTTTGCCTGTAGAACTCCAAGGCAGCAACTACGGACTTAACGGGATAATACACCTTCTTCTCTCCCTCCTTCGCAGCGGCTCCTCCGCTATTAGCGTGGTGCCATTTAGAATTCGAGTTTTAACCCAGCAGTTCTTAATTTTCTTGGCCGTGACTCCTGACCACGCCTCAATAGAAAACTGGGCTGCTTCAAAAACATTCAATTTCCTTGTAAGATTCGCCTCCATCGCATCCAAGCACCAGCGAATAAACAATTTTCGGTATCGATCTAACTAGATCGTCTACACTGGGAATACTCGTACTTTTTATTGACTTAATAAGTGAAAAATTGGGTTATGAACGCTGTTTAATAGTCCAAATTGCATGCTTGAGCGACTGCAATAAAATGGAAGTGGCTTGTAAGCATGCATTAGCATTGTTACTGCAACAACAGGTTCCTACTGCAATATAGAGCAGCTGGACTTGCTAGATCCAGTCCCATCGAAGTGGATGACTGGGAGTTGATGACTGGAAATCCTGCGCTTGCTCGGAGCAGTAGCTATACTGTTTGAAAATCCTACACTTGCTCGGAGCTGTATACGTACCGTGAACAAATAGTTCCTCTCTCACGACTCCAGCCCGCATGCATTCTCGTACGTTAGCGATACTAAGTGAACACAATATACTCACCTGCAAAATCAAACGCATTTTCTTCGCCTACTCATCAATATGGTAAGCCCGCAAGCGCTGTTGTAGCTGTTCAGAACAGCGGCGGCAGTTTTCCAGTGTCTTACAGATTTGGACATAGCACCATTGCTCCAACGGGCTGTCAGTGCTACATCGGTAACAGTATATTAGTACAGACACTCGGCTTTTTCTGTTGTGCGGCAAGTTCCATTCTGCATACGTGCTTATTAACTGTCGAGATTATCACGCACTACAGAGCGGATACCGCACGATAACACCATACGAATTTAGTAAGATATCTTCAAACATTAGTCCCCAGCCATTTGTACGAAAAGAACTACGCAGCATGTACCTATAATCTGGACGCCCGCCCCCAACACTCTCCAAGATCCTACGAATTGCCTCCTGCAACGCTATAAGCACCACACACAAACACGTTATACGATCAACCTCTGCAGAATCATCGTTTCGTCCTTCCTCTTCAACATGTTCCTAATGTGTTTGCATGTTGCCGCCTAATTGAAATTGAGAAGAAGAAGCTGACTAAAAATGACTACAAAAACTTGCAACTTTGTTTAATGTTGTACGAATGTTGACCCAGGTTACGCTTACGAAGTACCGAGGATTTAATCCGTTGAGGGCTGTCCATTACACATTCTGAGGTATTCCTAGTATAATACGTACATACAAATAAAAAAATGATAACAAATAGCAACATAAATTAAAGTAGGAGACCTATCAAAAGGCCAATCATGAATCAGTTAAAAAGGTCTGGATAATTTGGTTCGCAAAATGTGTGGCTCAGTTAGCATTTAGACAGTTTTGCATCATTTAAGCATGCATAGTTTATCCAAGTGATCATTTTGGCTCCTCACCATCTGTATCAAATAAAACTCGTGTTGCAGATAGAGAGGATCAGATAAACAGGTTTGACTGTAGTAGCTCGGGTACCCGACATCGGGTACCCATTTGCGAGCTCTGAGGGTAGTAGAATCTGATTCCAATTGTCTCAATAGCTCATTATTAGCATTCATTCCGACCAATTGCCAAACTACTAGCCCAGTATTAGATTAATTTTAGTAGATTTTTGATATATTCCAGACTTAAGAGTTATTACCTCAAAATGGAATGAGAATTGGGCTGGTAGTGCACATTTTGAATTTTACAGTACCTATAAACGACTTTAGATCTGTTTTAAGATATATATATATTATTAAATACGTTATCACAGTCAAACTCTTCACCTCTAGAATTTGTGGAAAGATTGTTTCCTCCAAATGCTCACAATTTCGCCCGACTAGGCACTATACTTCGTCATCGTGGCGGTGAGTGAGCTGCTGCAGTTGTTCTTCGCCACTCATCACATGATACATCTACTCTTCTGCTCATCTACTTATCTACTTATTTCCACTTATTTACTTATCATGGTCGAGGAAGTTCTGGGTCAATCAAGACCACCACTGGCGACGCCCATCGTGGCTGGCCCGATACGGCCCTAACGGCAAATACAAGCGGACATATTACTCACTTCGCGAAGAACGCATGTATTGCATGATGAGGGAGTGCTTTGAAATCCCATGTCCAGGAGGCTCATCGTCTCGATGCTGCGCCAAGTGGCGAGCATGAAGGCGTTGAAACCGCTGCAGCTTCAAGCATGCAAGGGTGCCTATAATTCTGCAGCTTGACACCACTCAACGTCTTGAAGCTGCAGCTTTAAGCGAGCAAGGACGAAAAGCGGACTACGCTGCCTGGCGGTGGTACGTGCTCTTGTTGTACTGCCAGCCAGTCTGCAAATGCATATCGTTCCGCAGCTTGGTACCACTCAACGCCTAAAGCTGCAGCACCCAACGCCCTCCACAGCTGCATTTACAGACTTAAGCGTTAAGAATTTTTAGGGACCTACTAGTGATATTCTTGCACAGACTCTAGCCGTCTATAGTGTAAGAAAACTGAATTAAGGCTAATATTTAAAAAAAATACAACGTGATCATAGCACAAAATGTGCTGCACAGTCAAAGCACAACCAGAATGTGAAAGGCTACATTAGGTAGACAGTTGATGGCATTTCTTGCTATAATTTATAAATCCCGGTAAATTTACTTGCGTGGTGTAGTAAACCTTAAGGCCCTTGTCCAAGTGGCAGCACACGTTCTAGGCTGGTATGGGGTTAGGTTTAAACTTGTCAGAGACAAATGTGCTGCGTTTCAAAGCCTGGTGTGCCAAGCCTAGTCCAAGTAAGTACCAGCCAACCAAAAGAAAACCGGTGGCACTCAGGCGGTGGTGGTTCAGCACACACCAAACACATCGATCCGAGGGGCGATGGAGACGCACCAATACGCTACCCCAGCCTCCTGTATCGACGATGACGCGTCGCCCGGTCCTCACATGAATCCCACAGCCTCCGCGTCATTGACATTGCTGTCGCCTTCGTGTACCACGGACGCACCGGTGCAGAGTGAAGATCCTGCAGGGGCCAGCAGTATCACGATGAGCACTCGTCCTGTCTTGCTTGCTGTTGGGGGGGCTGGTGATGACAAGACGCTGATGCCAGGGGCGAATAACGGGTCGGCAAGCATCACGAGCAGGCAAACAGAACCACACGGGCCTCAAGGTAGGGGAAAGGGGCCCGGCAAATCTCGCATAGCTACAAAGACCGCCATAAAAGCGGTTAAACGGTTGAAATGGAGCAATGCAATGATCGGGGAGCAACTGCGGCTGAAATTTACGGACGGCGAAGTCAAGAAGCGCATCGATTCAGCAGAGACAAAGCTAGAAACCGCGCTTGTATGGCAGTTCTTTGCCAGCGTGCTCTCACAGAAGTTGGTTTAGTCATTAGGCAAGATCAGGTAGACAGCCTCTCGAACCTTTGCTGGTTATTTACCCCTCCTTATATATGAGTTTTATTTATCTTTTTATAAAATGTATGCTTGGTGCAGATTTCACTAAAATATCGAACACTGAAGTGCCTCTATCAAAAAGAGAAGCGTGAAATGAAGAAAACGGGTAATAACCCGTCATCAATCAAAGAGGTCGATGAACATTTGTGGGCTATTCTTAGCGATGCATTCTCGACGAAAGAGGGAATATGCGGTGACGTGTTAGCTGATACAAATGAGGAGGAGGACCAGGGGGTGGATAAAGTATCAGACGATGGTGCTGCTGCTGCTTCTGCGCCAACTTCACAAGGAAAGCTCCCGCCCGTGGCGCAGCTGGCACATGCTATGGAGAGTGGCATGACAGCTATTGCGAATGCTATAGGAGCACGCAGTGCGAGTGATAGTCACTTCCACACCCTTGCCACTGCCGTGCAACAACAGACTCGTGCACTTGAAGTGCAGCAGCACGAAAATCGCCGTTTTCAAGAGATGCAGCTGCTACAGCGCTTACTAGAGAAAAAAGATTAGCTCTAATCAAAGTCGAAGTTAAGAAGCTAGTTGGTTTCTCTAATAAAAAGCCAAGATTTTTTTTAAAGTCGAAGTTAAGAAGCAAGTTGATTTCTTAGTCTTTTTTCTTATTCTCTTTTAAAAAATGCATCTGCTATGTCCTTGTGTTTTGATACTCCCTGCAAATTAGACAGTGGTAGCTCGTGTTCATCTAGGTATTCTTCTGCTCGTGGACGTTGCTCACGTGCAAGCGGGTCGTTGTCTCCCACAACGAAAGTGTCGCCGACAATAATAAGAAGATTGTGCAGAACCACGCTACCAGTAATTACCTTGCAGATTCTAAAAGAGCTTTTTTGCTCTAGCTTACCGAGAAGGACTCAAAAGCGGTTTTTCAAACGCCCGAAAGCACACTCGACGACAATACGAGTGCGGGAATGCACTCGATTATATACCCGCTTGCGACGATCGTCTGCAGCCTCTCCTTCTGGAAACGGGGTCAACATGTGAGCCCAGATCTTATATCCTGCATCTGCCAGCAAATGCCTGCCTGGTGGTATGTAAGAGAACACCAAATTTAAAATCGTGTTACTCATTTTTCAGTAAATCCAGGTTAAATTAACTTACCGTTTCTTAATTCCAGAGCCGTTCCACAATGATTAATCATTGCTGGAGCCTGCTCGAATAGATACTGACCGGAAGTAGCCTTTGTTGACCACAATTGCTTGTACATTAACAGCAGGAAAGTTCTTCCTGCGGTACCAGCCCTCGAAATCATGAGGACGAGGAATCTTTATCAGCGTTCCGTCAACAGCACCCACGACGTCAGGAAATCCAGCGATCTCAGCGAAGCCTCTCTCAATACCTGGAAGCTCATCAGGTTTTTCCACCACTGTGTAGCGAGAGGCCAAACTAGTCAGCACGTCTAACGTATCGTTGATATAGACAACTGCTCGAGTTCTCGAGATCCCCAACATGCTAGCTGCAGTATCCATTGTGCACCCCTGAGCTAAGTAAATAATCGTTAGTGCTACCCTCTTGATTAGCTTGGTACTGCTGTTTGCAGCTGGTTGTTTAGGTCATGCGGTACGTAGAATCTTGTATATCCGAATGAAAGACGCCTTGTCCATCCTGAGTTTCTTGTGGAACCATGTTGTTCTAGTTGCGTTCATTGCTTGCTCAAAGGTACTGGTTCGAAACGTTGAGGTGCCGGAAGGAGGGGCACGAGTGCTGCGCCTGTCGACCGCTTTGATAATAGCGGCGCAGGAGCAAGCACTAGCAACAACAGCAACAATGGCTGTCGTGTCATCGTCCATGGATTGGAGGGGGCTCTGGCACAAATGTGCTGTGACTGGAACACGAAATTTTGATGTTCTGAAAAACAGAGTCCCTGAACACGAGCCAGCTAAAACGGTACAGTGTACCAAAGTTGATCAGCCAATCAAATCACTTTCTGAATGAAGTTCAGAACACGTGCTGGCACTTGGACAAGGGCCTAAATCATCAATACTACCGGTAAAAGATAATTGTATAAGGCCATCCATTTGAAGTTTGTATACACAAAAATAAGGAGCAGCACACCAAACTGGCCCCGAATTCATCGATTGGGTGTCCGTACTACGTGACCGTAGCACTACCAGGATTTTAATGTCAATCTCTGGGTACTAGCCCACCTCTATAATATTTATAAAATAGCTACCGCATCGCCCCTGTCCTAAGCGAACACCCATGTTTGCAGATTACGGGTAGGATTACTAGCAAATCTCATAATTAGTGCTAAAAAGTAAAAGTTACCCCTAGCTGATCGAGTTGAATGTTCCGTTCGTCTATGACCTGTCTCCATAAATTCCAGGATGGTCCGCTGGTGAGAGCTGTTGATAGCATTTCGGTCGAACGGCTCAAGCTATTTTGAATGCTCTTTATCAAATCCCCGTGTGACTGCTGCCTATAATTAGCTCGCGGAAGGACACACAAAACATCTGTTTTAAATAAAGCGCTGCCATTGGCCATAATCGAATTTCGCTTAGGCAAATCTTCGCTTAGGACAGGGTATAAATCCCTGCACACAATAACCAATCAGGTGCTCGTATACAGAGAAAAATCTCTTAAACCGGTATCTAGGCTACCTCACATTTGAATATTGGAGCCTCTGGGCGGCATCGTTGAACTCTCGCCATGTCGTCTTCGCCGCCGAAGCTGCTGCCATGGGGACGACTCGTGCTAATCTCCAAGAAGAGGGGCGACTCCCTGCCTGGTCATCACGATCTGTCCCGCTCCATGCACCGCATTGGTCGCATATCTAAACGTTCTGATATCATCATCGACAAACAGTTCATCAGTGGCCTGGTACGTTAACAAGTGACTTATGTTCTCATTTTCACGACGTCTTACTGGGTATCGGCTGTGCGTAGCACTGCATCATCCGTCTGCTGGGTAAGGACGACCAAGGTATTCCAATAGTAGAGATAGAGGACCTGAGGTAAAAGTTTGTGCTGCTGACCTCGTCGCTGAGCACGTTCGTTCTAACACGTTGGTGCTGTGAAGCAGCCGCTACGGTATCTGGGTAAATAGCCAAAAGGTCGGAGTACGGAGGAAAGCAGAACTGAAGAGGGGCTACCTGATTAACTTCTCGGATCCGAACTCCAAAGGTTAGTGGCGAAACTGCGCGAGCGTTAGATAATATTTTCTTACAAACTGAATGTGTGTATTTCAATGTACCAGAAGTATCAGAGCTCGCGTACAAACTCGAGATCTTGTACGTATGGGTCCTAGATTATTTGTGGTAACAGGAATATTTCTAACGTGTCGTTTGACCTTGTAGACCCAGTGGTCTGACGAAAAATAACGAGGATCTTCATGCACAACTCAGCGCGGACGAAATGTCAGTGGCTGGTCGCACACGTAAGCGTGTCCACGAGGAGTTACAGTGCACTCAGAGTCCCACAAAGGTTGTGCGTTTGCCTCCAAGTCCTCGACCAGTGAAGAAAATGCGGCGCGTATCTATCGGCCGACAGTCAAGCCAAGAAGAGGAGGGCGAGCCGGACACTGAACCAGCTACCGAGCCATGCAATACCCCTACCACCCAACAGCCAAGTGACGAACCAGCTCCATCGACCAAGGCTGCTGGTAAGCGACGGCGTCGCGCTGACGTGCCAGCGCTGGACAGCAAAGTCGCCAATCTCCACGAGAAACACGCTGAGCTACTAGACGTTTTCGCTCAAAATGCTGTCGCTCTGAACAAGCAGTCCAAGCAACTGGAGCAAGCGCAGAAAGAGTTGGAAGACTTGAAGAAGGAAAACGAGGTGTTGAAGGAAGCTCAGCAAGAAGAGCTCGCGACGGTGAAAAAAACTCACGAGAAAGAGCTTAAGAAACTGAAGGATCAAGCTGCCGCTGATCTGGTCAAGAAAGATGAGAAAGTGAATGAGTTACGTCACGAACGCAACGTCCTAAGTTCGACTCTCAGTCATATACTGGACGACCCCAAGCAGCCCCAACAAGTGCGAAGTGTTGTCGACCTGGTTGTCGAGGTAATGTGTCTTTTGTTTTATTTACCTATAATTACTGGGTGTGTTATTATTTATTAACGTGTTTCGCGTCATTTTCTATCAGATTGAGAGGCTTAGACGTCAACGTAAGGCTGAGCAAGAAGAATTGGCTCTTCAAAACCAACAACAAGATCTATCTCATACGTAAGTCTTGCTTATGCTTACAAGAAATAGCAAAATTATGCACTAATCGGTATTTTATTTTGTAGAACTCCACCCTCCAAGAAGCAGATTGAAGAGCTCGAGCTGAAGACCCAATTGGGTCGAGAGTTGCGTATTTATCTAGAAAATACGCAGCGAGAAACGAACAAACGTTTTGAAAACGAAAGGAAGATAGTCGAACGCATCGCCATGGAGCCCTCCAACCTGTCGGGCTCGAGTCAGTCGCAAGATTCGATAGATGCGGGACAGCTACGCAGTGATCGCCGGAGTTCGCAGTTGTCAGTGGCTTCTAACGAGCATTCGGAGCCTTCGCCGGGTGAAATTCCGCTTACAGTTGACGCAGTAGATGAAGAGACTAAGAGTGGCGATGCGTCCCAAGGACGTCCGCCGCTGTTCACCACGTTTGGTGCACGCAGCGCGACGATGGATACCAGTAGCAGTAGCAACAGCAGACCAACCACCCTGTCTAGACCACAGCTCTATCGTACGCAAGCCAGCATGGCGGAGAGCAAAGAAAGCAAGACGCAACAAGGTGATGCTGAAGATGAGGAGGCAAAGGGCAACAAGTGAAGAATTAGAATTTTTCTGAAAATAAGTTCACAATAATGTAGATACTGTGACTTTTGACTATTTCAGGAGTCGCGGACGAATTTCATCATGTATGCAGCGAGGAAGTCAAAGAGAGCGTCATCAAGTGGCAGAGTGTTGGCTCAGCAGCGAAGGACAAAACTACAACGAGACTCAGTGTTCGAGTTGGATACGTACCTTGACAGGAGAGACTTTGTCGGTGCACTGACACTGCTGCGAATTTTAAGACTACAAAATGGTCAAGATTTGCTTCAAAGTACTGCAGAAGTGAAAGATCTCAGCTCGCAGCGATTGAATACGTGGTGGATAGCGTATTGTCATTTTCACAGTGGGGATTTTGGCGAGGCATTGTCACATTTCGAGCAGTTGATCGAAGCTGCATCGAATGGTGAAGCGACTGCCACAGAGCTCAAGAATTGGCGCCTGAGTTGTGCGTGCTGTTTATTCTATCTGCAAAACTACGAGGACGCAGAGCATGCAGCGCTGAGCAGTTCTCGAAGCGCTTTGTGCAATCGACTGTTGTTTCTCCTAGCTCACCGACGACAACATAGCGAACAGACTTTGCTGGATCGATATCAACAGCTCTCCCGGGATTCAATCGAGGACCAGCTAGCGTTGGCAGCTACAAGCTTTGTGCAGAATAATTTTCAAGAGGCTGCAGAGATTTACAAGAGATTGATCTCACAGTCCAGCAAAGGGAGTTAAGAGTGCGGCTCCGCTTTGCATGTGTATCTAGCCCTGTGTTACTTCCGACTTGGTTACGATGACGTCGCGCTGGAGTTGCTGTCGGTATATCTGGTTGGCCATTCAGACAGCTTTTTCGCGACTAACTTAAAAGCAAGTTCCAACTACCGTCTGTACAATGCGCATGAAGCAAAATCTATACTTGATGACTACGTGAAGCGCTACCCGAATCATCCATGTGCTCAAGGAGCTGTCGATTCTAGTGCTAACCCAACACGCTCGGAATCATCGATAACCGATGTGATGCAGCACAATCTCGCCATATTCCGTGTGTCAGATAGAGAAACGAATGGTATCGAGAATCAAGGGATTGCGACTGAAAGGATCTTGAGTCCTTTAGTGGGGCATCTCGATGAGGCCCAGCTGAACTTGGTCTTGCTGTATCTTAAACGCCGTGAATACCACAAAGCGTTCGCATTAATGGAAGATATGGAGCCACAGAATGCAACCGACCGCGCTATTAAGGGGGTGTTACATGCAGTTATTGGGGAACAGACTCACTCCAAAGAACATATTTTTCTGGCTGAGAAATATTTTTATGCTGCCGGGTCTTCGTCTGATGATTGTGACACGATGCCAGGCCGTCAGTGTATGGCCTCGTACTTTATGTTGCGTAAGGAATTCAGCGATGTAAGCGTGTATTTGAGTTCTATTGCAACGTATTTGAGTACCGATGATGCCTTTAACTGGAATTATGGAGTATCATTAGCAGCAACTGGTGCATATCGTGAAGCTGAAGAAGTGCTACTGCGAGTACAAAACTCCAACCTACGCTCCCAATTAATATTCTGTGGCTGGCTTTCGCGTTGTTATATTCATATGAACCGTGCTGCACAAGCGTGGGAAGTTTATCTCAAGATTGAGAACTCACACACTGCGTTTGCACTCCTCAAACAGATCGCAAATGACTGTTATAAGACGCAGCAGTTTTACTACTCGGCTAAAGCTTTCGATGTGCTGGAGAGATTAGACCCCGATCCAGAATACTGGGAAGGCAAACGTGGAGCGTGTTTGGGATTCTTTCGTCAAGTCGCTACTGGACAGGAAGACGCAAGTGGTGGAACGCTGGCGCTTAGATGTGATGAAATTCTCAAACTCCTTGAAAACTCGAAAAATGTACTGGAAGCGACAAAACTCGTGGGTATCATACGGAAATGGACATCATCCATTGGCAACTTTTGAAAACTCAAATGTCACTTAATGCATATGGAATTCACACGTTCATTACAGTGACAAAGCACACGTCTACAGCGACACGTTCGTTTTGCTCTTGAAGTTTTTCTTGGGTACCCGCGGCGTATCTGTTGACATGCGTGGTGTGGCAGTCGCTCGTGAAGTGGCTCCTCCAGCATACACACTGGCGATCGTGTCCTCCTTCGGTGTGTAGATACTGAGCCTTGTTGACGATCCTCGTAGATAACTCGGCAGCCAATGCAACGCTGTGTCCGCCATGTCGTAGATGCGAGACACCACCGCCATGTAGAGAACCCCCGCCATCGAGTCGAACACTTTAGTGCCAGTAGGCAAATTGCACAATGACAAGATTCTTGCTCTAAGTATTTGTCATTTTTGCTGGCGTTGACAAGGCAAACATTTGGCTGGTATTATCAGCGGGCTGAGGTGATTTCGCCAGTTGAAGTCCACTTCAACTTGTTTTCATCCAATCACAGTTCATTTTCAGTCTAAAGATGCCTGTCAACCGCGAAGAATGGGAGACGTTAGTGGTGGCGGCGGAGCTCGTGGCGACGATGTGCACATCGTTCTGGTTGGCAACGCGTCGCTCAGGACGTGTGGACGCGCGTCCTCTCTCTAGCGAGTCTACCGCCCTGCTACAGCCTCGCAGCTGCTGGTCGTTGCGAGCTTTGCTGGCCTTCAGAGCAGGGGCGGCGACCTTCTTTCTGCTGATCCAACTATGGGACGTCTATCGCTCTGGAGGCCGCTGTCTAGCCTTCTACACGTCGTGGAACTTCATCCTGCAGGGCGCGTACTTCACTGGGGCTGCATGGCGCACCAGAACCCTATTACAGTGCCGGCTTGACGAGAGAACGGCGAGTTACACCGCCTTGGACGAAAGTGACGATGGAACAGGCGGTCCCTTTGCCCGACGAAGGAGAATCATTAGAGACAGTGGTCTACACTGGATTGACCTGGAGTTACTACTGGATGTCTGCTTAGCCGCGTCACTGCTCATTTGCGTCGTCGTGTGGACGGTATTGTACCCATACGCAGTCAAGACTGGACATCCGGAGAAGATCCTGAACGGAGTGAGCTACTGTCAACATGGAGTTAACGTGCTACTACTGCAAATTGACTTCTTTGCCACGAGGCACTTGGTATCGAGAGATGCTTTACCGCTGATTATGGGCTGGCCGTCGATGTACGCCGTGTTCGCGTGGATTGTTCATGGAACAGTTGCGAGAGGCTTTTGGCCTTATCCGTTCCTCAAATTGGACACGCCATGGGCTCCATTTTGGTACGGAGGACTTCTGGCTGCACATATATTGGCACTGATGCTGGTGATGCTGCTGTCAAAGGCCAAGCACAAGCACCAGAGGACGGTCTCGTTCGCAGACCAAGTCGAGGATTAACTAAGCCAACATGTGAGTGGCTAATAAGGATATGGTTACAATTCAGCCGTCCACTACTACGGAAATATTATCAAAACTCGCGATTGTTAAGACACGATCTTGACCTCGATCAGCTCGCCACCTTCTAAATCGTAGTCCTGGCAACGTAAAACGCAGTGACTTTGTAAACTGGTAGCGGAGATGCGATCGTATACAAAACACCTTACAACCAACCTTAAAGGTTTGCGAAGCTGCCATTTTCTCTCCGTCGATCATGAGCGATATGTTGGATACTTCGCACTCTTTCTCGTTCGCGATCTTGACTAGCAGCGCTTCAACCCTAGAGCTCTGCCATGCCAAAAGCAACTTGTTATTCGGACAATATTCATACTTCCAAACAAGAAAATCAGGACACACATACCGGGACAACTTGGTGAGTAAGTGTGTCGCCTTCTGCAAATCGGAGCTGTAGGTCAATGGTCCGCGATTCCAGCGGTGGGGCGACGGGGCTGTTGACTTTTACCGAGATCTCGTCATTGTCGATCAGTCCGTAAAAATTGAGTCTTTCATTCAGTTGGAGATCTTGGCCTTGTATGTTCATAACGACATCGTCCGGGTTGGTGATACCGTGTCGCTGGCAGTAGCTCCCATGAAGTTTCGCGACCGTCGCAGTCTGTAAATACGTTAGTGTTAAACAGGTCCATAATGCAAAATACTATCAGTTGTCGTTTACGTACTGAATCGATTTTGAAGATTTCTGATCGCTTGCCAAACACCACGAGGCGCAAGCGAAGATACTTCTTCTTGTTGGCCTCGTTCTGCTTAGAAAAGTCCACCTTGGCTTCAATGATGTCGCCCGTATCCAAGTCTTCACTTGCCGGAGTTCCCGAAAGTGGTAAGGCCACTCCATCCAGTGACATCTTGACTGCTGATCGTGGTAGCCCATGTAACTCGCAAAAAGTTGTGTATAAGTGGTCGAAAGTCTCTTTCTGTAGAGAAATATTGCACGGTTAAATTCGTTCGAAAAAGAGCAGCAACACAACTTTAGTCTGCTTACCTTGTGAATGGCAATCTCGTCGACAGCACCGCCATTGGAACGAATATGAAGAACGATTCGCGGTCCTTTGTCGACAAGTTGCTGTGGTGGGGGCGCGACGGGTACAACTGGGGCAACTTCGTCGCTCTCATCGTCAGATTCCGAGTCCAGCGAGATCACTTCCATGTTGTTTACAGTGGTCTGTCGTTTCGTAGTCGATACCTTATTCAAAATGGCTCGCGTCTGGTTTAGCACTTTGTCCTTTTCCAGTTTCTGGCGGATCTCTTGTTCCAAGCGCAGCTTTCTTAGGCGCTCCGCCTCGCGTTCCTTGGGCGTGTACAAGTCGTCATCATCGTCATCACTATCATCCAGTAATTTCCTCCCTAGTAATAGCAGCACTGTGAGTCTGAGGCAGAATTGTTGCACTGGGTCAGGAATGACTCACCTGCTCTCGATGGACTCTTGCCGTTCTTCTGCGCGGGTGAAGCGCTTGGTCGCCATCTCTTGGTGGGTGTCTCCAGTATTGTGAACCCTCCGAAGTCTTCGTCATCGTCTCCTTCATCGGATGAGGACGAGAGTGACACTGTATATGGTGGAAAAGCACAATGTTGGAGTTTAAAACGATGTTACGCAGTGTACAGTGAGGCGATCAAGATATCAATGGGTAGGAAAATGACTGGGTCATCCGACGTACCCATCATCTGGCGCTTCTTATTGCGCTCCAGCGCGCTGTACAGCTTCACCTCTTCCTCGTCCGAGCTCATAGTGGTTGTCAACTGCTTTGGTGTGGAACAATATCCCCTTGTCCTCTTATTCGCCTAAAAAGAAAAGTGGAAGTTTTCAACCAATCGTAATGCGTTAAATTGACTGGAGCACTTTTGAAGTGTCATTATTGCCATTGCTCGTTGTTGTAGCCATGTCGCCGTCGCTGTTCACGAGCAAGAAGCGTAGCCGCGATGCAGACGCCGAGAAGGCTGCAGAGTCTGATGCTTCCTCGTCATCTTCTTCGTCCGCCGAGAGCAGCAGCGACAGCGAGGACGACGAGGTAGAGAACGCCATGTTCCGTCCTGTCCCCAGGCAGGCAGAATCTGAAGAAGATGAAGCCGAAGCCCAACCAGAGCAGGAAGAGAACGAATCAAACGATGAGGAGGACTCGGCGTCCGATGATGAAGAAGCTACAGCTCCCGTGAAGCAGGAGAAGCAGCAAAAGATAAAGAAAGAGCAGCCGCAGGAACAGGATGAAGAGCTTAAAGAAGAGATTGACCGCAAGACGGAGGCCACGGTTTACGTGGAAGGAATCCCGTACAAAGCCAACGAAGGAGACTTGGTGACTCACTTTTCATCGTGCGGCACGGTGCGTGAGGTGCGCATGCCTCGGTATCAGGACTCTGGGAAGCCTCGTGGCTACGCTCACGTGGTGTTTGACGATGAGACTGCGCTGAAGAAAGCGCTTAAGCTAGATGGACAGTACTTGTTCAACCGCTACCTGTCGGTCAGTCGAGCTGAAGCTCCGCGTGCTGTAGAAATGGCACTAAAGGAGAAGAACCAGAACGCTACAAAGAAGGCCATTAAGGGATGTCGTACGGTCTACATTAAGCAGCTTCCTTACGAGGTGGAGGAAGAGACAATTCGCCGATCTTTGGCTTCATGCGGCACGATCACCAGTGTGCGTTTGCCTATCTGGAACCACACTAAGAAGCTAAAAGGCTTTGGATACGTCGAGTTCTCGAGCGAGGACGAAGCGCTGGCTGCTGCTCGTCGCAGTGGCATGAAGATTGGTGACCGTATGGTGCTGATCAGTCTGGACGCTGCTGGAAGCGCTCCGAAGGCGAGTTTCCGTCAACGGGACGGTCAGTACTGGGGCAAGGGTGAGGAGGCCAAGAAATCGCTGGCCAAAAAGATCAACGAGAAGCAGCAACGCCAGTCCGCCAACAAAAAGCGGAAGACCAAGTAGATCTGCTGCCACCTTGTCCATGAGAATAGAGCTATATACACGTCACATCTTCATATCTAAGAGCTACGGGCAATCCCGTGCATCCTATTTTTGCAGATTAAGCTCTAAATCTCTCCATCCATCGCAGCTGTCTCTGCATCTACTTGATCCTCCTGTCGCCGTCTCTTCCTAGACCGTGAAGGCGATGCGCTTGGCCGAGAGGTCGATGACGTCGAAGTTGCGAAAGCCTCGCACGCCCACCGTGTGCTGCACCTGGTCGAACCAGCGTACGAGGTTCGAGAACTGGTCGCGCTGGGCTGGCGAGAAGGTTTTGATGGCCGCGTGCAGCGTGTAGAAGAGCGCGGCGTCTGCGAGTGTCACGCGGTTGGCCGCCAGGTAGGTTTTCTGCTGCAGCGAGGCCTCCAGCACTAGCCAGTGCGTGGGTGCAGCCGCGGGAGGGCAGCGCTGAATGCCGCGTGCGAAATCGATCCACATCGCAACCTGAGCGCGCTCGAAGGGGGTCTGGCCCAACAGTTCGTCTTCGCGATCAGCCAAGCGAGCGAGGTACTTGGTGATCGTTGAGGGCTCATACAACTCCGTAGTCTTGCCTAGGCGTACACGCAGGCGGCCCGAGGCGGCCGAGCCGAGGTTTACGCCACAGAATCGCGCCACAAAGCGCAGGAACTCCGCGTCCGCCGACTGGTCCAGTGACACCGACATGATGGATTGGAATTGGCGTGATGACAAGGAATCATCTTCTAAACCCTATTTGGTGTGCCAAACATAATTTGTTTGCTACCCTAAAAGGTAAGTGATGGTCTGTATGGTGTACACCACAAATGGGTTGACTTTTTGATGCGGATCCACTTCCTTGTTCATTTTCAGATTTGACACAGTACAGACACAATATGACCGAGATGCGTCTAGTGGACATCGGTGCGAACTTAACGAGCGGTCAGTTCCGTCGAGACCTTCCCCAAGTGCTGCGACGAGCCAAGCAAGCGGGTGTAGATACCATTGTCATCACAGGCACCAGCTTGACCGAAAGCCATCGCGCACTGCAGTTAGCCAAGCATCATACTGCATCCTCAGGAGTGACGCTATTCACGACTGTGGGGGTACATCCACACGACGCCAAGAGCTTCGACGTGTGCTCCACTATTGCTGAAATGCGCTCGATCATCACAGGCGAAGACAGCGATATCGTAGTGGCAGTTGGCGAATGTGGACTCGACTTTAACCGCGACTACAGTCCGCGAGACGCCCAAGTGAAGGCTTTCAGGGCTCAAGTAGCTCTGGCCTGCGAACTTAAGATGCCGCTCTTGGTGCATGAGAGAGAAGCCCACGAAGCGCTGGTGGAGGTGCTCCAGCCCTTTCTAGACAGCGGAGCCTTGCCACCAACTGTGATACATTGCTTTACAGGAGTGGAGAGCGAGATACAGAAGTATCTTTATGGGTTTTTACATCGATCTTACGGGTTTCGTGTGTATTGAGCCTCGGGGTCTTGTAGTGAGAGATATGGTACCGAGAATTCCAATTGATCGCTTGATGATCGAGATCGACGCGCCATTCATGTACCCGTACAGTGGTGGTGGACGGAAGAAATGTGCACGGTGCGAACCGAAGGATATTGCTGCCGTGGTACAAACACTGGCAAGTTGCTATGGTACCGCAGAAGGTGAAGTGGCTCGAGCTACGACGGAGAATGCGAGACGGTTCTTCCAACAACGTGGACCACAAATGAGTAAAGAGAAAGTGGCTCCACCTGCTGAGTCACAGCCAATCAAAGAAATCGAAGGGTCTATCGTACTGAACGGTGGGGATGGAGAAGGAGGAGGACAGTTGCTACGTGTCGCCACGGCTTTAGCTGCTGTGACGCATCGTGTTGTTCGTGTGCACTCCATCCGTGCGAACCGAAAGGCTCCGAGTTTACGGAACCAGCATTTAAGTACGATCGAGTTGGTGGCTGCCTTGTCAACTGGTGGAATCTTATCAGGTGCTCGGTTAAACTCTACAGATCTCACATTCGACGCACGGTCAGCGCTATTGGATGGTACAAAAGGAACGGCCTTCAATGCCAGGTGGCAGTATTTCGCTGATGCTTCAAGGTGCACTGCCAGTGTTAGCTTTCCGCGATAACTTGACCCAGTTAAGCTTACGTGGTGGTACACACGTTGGCTTTAGCCCGACGATCGACTTCATGCAGGTTCCTCTGCGCTCCCTTCTAACGCGATTTGGTCTTGACTACAACGTAGAAGTATCCAAGCGTATGTTCGTTCCTGGAGGTGGCCTCAGTGGCCTAGTGCAGGTCTCTAGGAACCCAATGGATGGAGAGAAGACGCTCCAAGCTATCGACTTAACCGAGTCATCTACATCTATTCGTCGTGTATTCATCCGAGTGACAGCGTTTGGCTCATTGGCAAACGAGAACATGGCTGAGCATTATGCGAGTGCGTTGAAGTTGGCCATTACCAAGACGTTCAATGCCCTACGTATAGATCTAGTGATACACTACAGCTGCAAACCAGAAGAAGAAGAACTCATTCAAGTCCCGTACCCCCAAGGAGAAGACTGCTGTATCTGCTCTCGTCGTGCTGGAAACTGTAACCAACGGGGTAATTTCACTCGACCGTACGGTTAATGTGAACGAGTCCACCGCCAGTATCCTTGCGGATCATATGGGCTCAAAGCTCAACGAGTACGTCCAGAGTGGCGCTTGTGTTGATGAACATCTCGCTGACAACGCCGTGGTGTTCATGGCGTTGGCGCACGGCACCTCTCGTCTGCGTGTGCCCTGTAAGGCGCAGCGTACATCGCAACACTTGGAGACAGCGTTGGAAATTACAACTCGTCTTACGGGTGCTACGTATCGACACTTGGAGGAAGAAACTACGGATATTATCGAAGTTGACGGTGTTGGTCATCGTCGGTAATGCGTTTCAAGACTTACAGTGAAGCGACGCTAGTTAAAGTAAGAATTTTTAATGAAAGAAGGTCCGGAAGAGCTGGCGGTGAGTTCTCGTCGTAAGAGCGATGTCTTAGCTAGTCGAGCGAGTCGAGTGAGTCTGCAATGGTCAGTACCTTCTTTAGAAGGAAAACCACCGAGTGCTCGTGGAGGCCACTCAGCGGTGCTGGCAGGGACTCACCTGTTGATCTTTGGAGGCCACTACTTCGGTAGTGCAGGGGGTTTTGTCTACTTGAACGATTTGCATCGCTTGGATCTAGGAACTTCGTCATGGGCCGAGGTGATCTTCCCAAAGGAACAACCGCATCGACGTCAGCAAAGTGAGGAAGGTGAAGCTGATGCAGTTGTGCTACCAGCGCCACGGTATGGGCATTCAGCGATTCTTTTGAACAACGATGAACGCATGTTTGTCTTTGGAGGTCGTGGGGCACAAGGTGAAACTTTTCGAGACATGTTCTTCTTTGATCTGAACGCCTTGGCGTGGCTACAAGTGCAGTGGACTACCGACTGTCCTGCTGGACGCTTCGGACATGCAGTCGCGTCGATAGAAGACGAGCAAATGTTCGTCTTTGGTGGCTGGGACGGCAAGAAGAGCATGAACGATCTGTGGGTCTTTGACTCGACCACTTTCACTTGGCGTCGACCGAAATGCTCGGGTAAACCACCCACTGCACGCCAGAATCTGTCCATGGTTGGGCTCTCCAGTACTGAAGACGGCCCGCCATCTCTCCTGCTGTATGGAGGATACACCGTGATACCCGACGCGCTGCCTGTGTACAACAAGGACGTGTACGTGTTCGACGTTGCATCGATGGCTTGGAGTCGTCCCAGACTTGTCGGTGACTACCCACCAGGTACTTTCGGTCAGTCGTTGAACCTTGCAGGAGCTGGTAGTGGAGCTGAGTTAGCAGTAACGCTTGGTGGCTGGTCCGGTACTGAGCGTACGCCGTTGTATATTGGGGACAAGCAAGTTCGAGAACTTGTTCGACAAGAGAGTCGAGAGCAGCGACTTGTAAGCAGCAGCAACCAACGTGAGGAGAAACGCAAGAAACGAGAACGCAAGAAACAACACGAACGAGACCTTCGCACAACCTCCTCGTACGCTCGAGTACTGGACGTGCACAACATGGAGTGGCATCGCGTTGCTGCGTATGGCGTGGCAGTAGCAAACCGATACGGCCACACATCGACGCTCGTTGGCCCTCATCTCTTCCTCTTCGGGGGCTGGGATGGCAATCGAGCACTCAACCAACTCGTCGTGGGTGAACTCTCCATCTCTCCAGAACCCGAACCGACCGAGGACTTCTCTCTGATGCGCTAAGGCAATGAAAGAGATCTGCATTTTTTGCATGTGTTGATGCTCTATTGTGTCTACTGTTTATTCCAGACGATTGATAGCGGCCTTGATGTCATCGATGAAGTCTTCGAGTGGCTTAGCGCCGTGTACTTGGTTGTCCCGCGTGCGGATGTTGACCTGTCCAGCTGCCTGTTCCTTGTCTCCTACCACGAGAATGTAGTTGTACCCTGCCACTTGTGCCTCACGTACTCGCTTGTTCAGCGTCTTGCTACCGTCTTGGACGTCTACGTACAAGCCACGAGGCGTAGCGTTCTGCAGCTTACTCGCGACCTCGTGGGCGTACTCACGATGTGCCTCAGCGATAGGCAACACAGCCACTTGTCGAGGACTGAGCCACAGCGGCCACTTGCCACCCGTGTGCTCGATTAGGATCGCCATCATGCGCTCAATCGACCCTAGAACAGCTCGATGGATGATGATAGGAGTGTGCGCCTCACCATCAGCGCCGTCGTACTCGAGCTCGAAGTTGATCGGCAGTTGGAAGTCCAGCTGGATCGTGCCACATTGGTGCTGTCGCTGCAATGCATCCGTCACTACAATGTCGATCTTTGGGCCGTAAAACGCTCCGTCACCTTCGTTCACAGTCCAAAGCTGACCGAAGTCATCCAGCGCTAAACGCAGTTGGTCTTCCGCGTCATCCCAGAGCTCAAGATCCCCCATGTACTTCTCCGGACGCGTGGAAAGAAGGAGATTAAACTTGAAGTCGAAAATGCCGTACACGTGCTTGATAAAGTCCAGAGCTTGAGAGATCTCCGACTGCACCTGAGCTGCAGTACAGAAGATGTGCGCGTCGTCTTGATGGAAGCGTCGAACACGCGTGAGTCCCGTTAAAGCGCCCGATGCCTCGTTACGGTGAAGTGCCGAGAAGTCCGCTAGACGCACTGGTAGCTCTCGATACGAGTACTTCTTGGCCTCGCGGAACAACAAGCAGTGACCGGGACAGTTCATCGGCTTCAATCCGAACTGATCGTACTCTTCTTCACCGTGAGAGTGGCCGTGACCGTGTTCTTCACATGCGTCGTCAGTCGCAATGCCCTGGGAGACCATGAACATGTCGTCGTGGTAGTTCTTGAGGTGTCCTGAAGTTTCCCATAATTCCTTCTTGAAAATCAACGGCGTGATGACCTCGTCGTACCCGCGACGACGGTATTCTCCGCGGATAAACTCGGCGAGCGTGTTGAACACTCTGGTACCGTGAGGCAAGAAGAACGACGAGCCAGGACTGAGTGGATGGAACATGAAGAGCTGCTGAGCGCGGCCGATGATGCGATGGTCGCGCTTCTTGGCTTCTTCTTGCAGATGACGCCACTCCTTCAGCTGTGCGTTGTTAGGGAACGAGATGGCATACACACGCTGTAATAGCTCCTTGCCTTCCCAGTGTGACGCGCCACATCTCGTGATCTCGAAAGATGACAGCATACCTGTTAAGACACAGAAATATTAGGTTAGATTTTTAAATTTCATTCTACAAAATACACACGAAATGTCTGTCAACGTGTAGCTCGCCAGCACTCATTACGAGAGTGGAGAGTCGTTCGATCGACGGTGTTTTCTATAGGACTAAGTGAGGAGAGCGCTCGATAATAAAGCCAAGAGAGAGAGCAGATTCAGCTATCAACTGCTCTCTCGCTCTCTTCTGCCTTGTGCAGCAGATAACAGTCCAAACATGCAGCTAGCATGCAGTCCACGTACCAGTGTGAGGAACGTGAGGACCACGACACAAGTCGATGAGCGGGCCACACCGATAAAGAGAGATGGTTTCGTCCTCTGGAATCTTATGCAGCATGTCCCTCTTGAAGTCCGAGTAGGCGAACAGTTCATCCGCGAACTCTCGCGTCACCTGGAGCCGTTCAAAGGGCTGCCTGGCCTTGACGATCTTCTTAATCCTCCGAGAAAGCTCGTCAAAGTCCGTCTCGGACACTGTAAGTCCGTCCTGAAGAAACATCTCGTAGAAGAAGCCTCCCTCCTTAAGTGGCGGGCCGTCAGTGAGTCGGATTTTGTCTTGGAACTTGTCCTCGAGCGCCTGGCCCAGTACATGGGCCGATGAGTGCCAGAAGACGCTCTTGCCTTCGTCACTCGAGAAGCTGCTCATCAGCCACAAAACCTACAGTTAGAGAAAGAGTTAAAACACTTTAAGAGCACTTAGCTCTTCCATACTCAAGCAATTGCAGCGTTCCGGAGCGCTGTAGTGGCGCCCGTAGGTCGAGGATCTCGCCGGTGTCCTCGTTCTTGGCTGCCAGTGCTTGGAACTTGGGCAATCCCAGCTCGTGCATCTTTTTTAGCACGTCTATAGACGTGGAAGCACCGGTCACGCCGCTAAATGCGAAGGTATCTCCAGTCGGAGACTGCACAGCCAACTCTAGCGATTGCGCTCGAGTCACAGCGTCCTGAATAGCCTGCTCCTGCGCCGGCTGTTGTCGCTCCAGTTCCTGTGACCATAGAGCGATGCGGTCGTCGCGAATGGAGATCGTCGCCAGTCCCGCGCGCGGCTGACGCAACGAGCGCAGAAGCCCGAGACGCCGGCACCGCACACTTCGAGACAGCATCTTGAGCAATGACAAGCAGCTCGGTTTTGATTGGTGGAGAAAGCGAAAGTAATTAAAAATTGGTCGTAATGTATTATTTTGGGAAAAATGTTTTCAGATTGGTTGGACTTCCCAGAAAAATGGGCACGTTTTGGTGTGAAATTGTAATTTTCAAATGTTTTTGATTAAAAAAATATTTACGCTTGCGATTATGCCGATAGCGCGCAAACTGCTGCGTGTGCGTGGACTGCAGAGTTGGTCGGCCGGTCGTGAGGAAGTTCGGCTTCGATTCCGCTGTACAGGTTGTGGCAAATGTTGCACCGGTAAAGGTGGTCGTGTGCGCGTGAACGAGCGAGAGGTGGAGGAGTTAGCCGCAGCCACAGATTCGTCAATATCCGAGTTCAAGCGGAAGTTCACGCGTGCAGTACAGGAGGACGTCGGTGGACAAAATAACACGCAATTGGTGCTGCAACAGACGTCTGACGACAAACAGTGCATCTTCTTACAAGGCTCCAAGTGCTCAGTCTACCAAGGTATCCGATAACACTGCCACTCCTTTTAAAAAACGACTATATTAGCTCACATTTTGTCCTCTTGTCTGCAGCGAGACCGACCCAATGTCGGACATTCCCGTGGTGGCCACAGCATCTCGTATCGGATTATGATTGGCAGCTTGCAGCTGCAGACTGTGAAGGTATCCAAGTGACTCGAGAGGACAAACAGGTGGATATCCCAGCCTATTCTTTCGACGACGTCATGCCAGAAACCATTCTACACGATGTAAAAATTAAGATAATTTGGTGAAATTTAAATGTAATAATGAAACTAACGGCTGCTGTGTATATTCAACGACAGATCCACCGATCAGGCGAAAATTTCACGTACGACGAGCTCCACCAAATGCTGCGAGACTTGAGAGAAGTCGAGCCGGAGTTCGTGACGCAGTACAAAGCAGAAATCCTCGATAAGTTCTCGAGACGAATTGTACACAGCGACGATGAAGTCACAGTTCTGGACAGCTATTTCGACGGAGCAGCGAAGCCTACGCGCAGTTTCGTGTTCAATGACCGTCTCCACTTGACGCAGAGTGAGGTGACGCTATCCAAGATGCTGGATAGCAACGCAGAGGCTGAACCGGAGTTTGATCGAAGTACCTTAGAGCTAGACATTCATCGAGCCTTGTGTTTGCCTCTAGCGTGGCTCCACAAGCGAGATAAGCCACTCCGTGTATCAGTATTGGGTGCTGGAGCGTGTACACTCCCTCTATTCCTATTGGAGCACCATTCTCCGCAAGAACTTGGACAACTCGATGCTGTTGAGCCGAGCAGTCAGGTGAATGACATTGCGCGGTGCTTCTTCGGGGTTGGTGAAGCTCTGCAGCGTGACTCGAGACTTGTGATCCACGAGAAAATGGGGGAAGAGTTTCTAGACGAGCCTATTCTCGCGTGGGTTGTGCCTTTCGTTGCCCGCCAACACGACGTTCTTCCTCTTCAAGGACAATTGCGATGACTATACTCCCTTAGAGGTGGCTGAGTATGTTCGACTGGTACAAAACAGTGCGTTCCAGACACGATATGCTCAGACTCCAGCACTTCTCGAAACATGCAAACTGACAGCGTGGCGCTCCAATTAATGAACAGCATCTTTGACTTAGTGAACGTGTTTGGTGTTAGTCTTTTTCTGGACTTTATGTGGAGGAAGCCGTGAACGAATGGACAAGAAGACGAGAATGTTGATCGCCAGACACGACAAAAGTTATCGCTCTTTGCCCTTTTGTTGATTTTGTACGAGATCCAAGTGAATTTTGCTGATGGCTGGAGCTACAGGAAATGTTGTTGAAGACGAGTTGTTGCTGACCTGGAGGAGAGAGTACGATTGGCTCTCGAGCCTCCTGTCCTGTACGCAAAGTATACACTCGCACGACGTTGTTGGCCGAAAGCAGCAGGAAACTCGTGGTAAGTGCAAATCGAGGCGCACCGTGGCCTCCAACGAAATTTGCGTTCATCTGCACCCGATCAAGCCGCATCGATGCCGTAAGAATCTGCAGGAAACGGAGAGTTCCTGCCACCTCTTTCTTCGTCGAGTCAGCATAGAAGATCATAAATACGAGACGCGTGTGATCCGGCGTCAGAGCGACCTGCAGTATCTCGCCCTGCAACTTGTCTAATGGTTGATCCAGTCGCCTCGACGGACGTCGTTTTAGAGCACTAGGCGTTGGTGCTACAACTGACGAAGATAAAAGATCGGAGGTGTACGTAAGCTCCAGCTGCAGCTTCATAGCTGGCTCAAACCATCCGAAGCCAGTGAATGTCGCTGCACTGTACTCCCAGATACACACGACGCCGTCGTGGTCCACACTCAGAAGCTCAGTGGGTTTCGATTCATTGCTCTCGCGATGAACGCAAGAGGCGAACAGAACAGCTCGTCGATGTCCTCGAAAAAATTCGCGTCGGATAGATTGTGTGTTGAGAGAGTTGGTGTCAGCTGGGCCAGGGAAGTCAAATAATGCCTGAATTCGGTCTCCCCCGATCAAGTTTAATTTCAGCAAGTCTCCCGTCGAAGCTCCGCATAAAATACTGGTATTTTTCACTGTCATCGTTTGAGCGAAGAACGACCCACAGCTCAATTCAGCGGCTGCTATACTCGTTACGGGGATTTTAGAGACTGCGTTTGGTGCTCGCTCACATAGTTCCGTCGTGAAGGGCAGCTCGGCTAGCGCATTAGCGGCCGAAATTTGGGTCAGAAATTCGAGACTGCGGGGCTTGTACTTCTTGGAAATAATTGCAAAAGGATCTTCCGAGTGCGTCGTTTGCTTCGGCTTACCTTGGGAAGTAGTGGTGGTCGGATCAATGGCAAACACAGCTATGGTTTTGCGTCTGAAGAATGCAATCACAAGTTGAGAGTCGGGACTTAACACCACGCGAATAATCCGTGAACGCTCAGCTTTCGGTGGTGACCACACTCGGATGATCATTGGTTGGTCAGGAAGAAGGCTCCAGAGTATTAGCTCACCCTCGGTAGTACCGCAAATCAGCAGGTCACCAATAAGCGAGAGCTGTAAGCATGAACAATGGCCATATGACGACGGCGTTGTGATTGTTCGTAAATGAAGTTGTGGGTTGTTCTGCCAAAATGTCGAAATTTTACTTGACGATTGCACGTCTGAGGAAAGGAATTGAATAATCTCAGCATTCACCAGCTTGGGAGTGGCAATCTGCGGTTTTTCCAGAGCTTTTATCTTTGCTTCGGGTGCTGCACCACCTCGTGATACATTAAATAGGCTGAACATCTTTTTTACTGGGCTTTTAGTTGGAACTATTGCTGTTGCTTGCCGCCGTGACACTGGCAAACAGGTTTGATGTACAGGGGCGATAGAATTTGAATCATTTCGACGATTTCGAAGTTTCCGCATATGATCGAAAGAAAAGTCGAAGAGATGAGACCGTAGAGCTGATGAAGGTACTTGAGTGTTGGCGGTTCCTTTCTTGGCTTGTGTAGTCTTCTCATTGGGGAACAGAACATTCTTGATAGCAGTTGTAATAGTACCTCGAACACGATGGCAATTCGACTCAAACTCGGCTCGAATATCTAGTGCGATCTCAGTGATAACTTCTCTCATCAAATTATCTAGTACATGCCTGGCCAAGCTGAGGTTCCTCTCTCGATCACGACCCTGTTCAACATTGAAATTAGTAGCTCTCCAGCGTTTTACCTCAAATTTGAGGAGTTCTTTCGCTGGTTCAGCACTAACTTCTGCTACTGCCATGTCCATCCACGAGAACACTAGTCCACGCATATAATAAACCGTCTCGAATTGCCTTGGAGAATAGGACTCGATGCCCCACTTTCCATCGTATCCACTAGTTATCGTCCCTGGAATTGTGATACCTAATTTTTGAGCTTCGATCTTACGGTCTTCCAGATTTTTCTGAATTTCTTCAATTCGCTTATTTCCTCGCTTTAAATTCTCGCGTGCTTGTTGAAGAGCATCCGCAAAATCCCGACGACCAGAGTTTCGCTCCGAATCAGCAGCTTGGAGCTGCTCTATTTGCGATCCACTCTGACCCAACGACTGCAAAATTTCTCCAAAGTCTAAAATGGGAGAACGCGCCCTCTTTTCTTCAGTTGATGATACATCGAAAAAGCTTTTGATAGCGAGTTGTTGATTCTGGGACAAGATCTGGAGCGCTCTCTTCTTCATCACTTGCAACTGCTTCGCTTTCTCGGCTAACTCATCTTTTTCCAGTTGAAAATTGTGCATTCTAACCTTAAAATTCGCTTCCGCCACTTCAAAATCTCGACGTCTCCGCTCCTGAACATCTTGTACGAGATTATTTACAGGTGATAATCCGTTCTCGAGATTTTCTTGTTGATTCTGCTTTAGTTCCTGGCGATGAGTAGAGGAGACGACTTGGGTGATGTAGTCCAGGTCCAGTTTTCCTTTAGCTAGCTCGTCTTCCAGCAGTGTCGTCCGCTCATGGACGAGTCGGCGGATACGACGAGCTTCCGTTTCGCTGGCTTCTTGTTGCTTTTCACGCAGAACTTCCATCTCGGCTTGCAGACGCAATTCCTGGGCTTCTAATTCTTCGGTTTGAGCACGGAGAGTGTCGATAATTGTGCGCTGCTGGACGAATATTTCCAGTTGGTTGTCGCGTTCGCGTTCCCATTGAAGCTGCTGCTTCTGCTGATCTTCGGCTTTCGAGACTTGGATTTTCGCCTTTGCACGTTCTAACTGAGCCTCCAGCTGCTTTTGTTCTACTCGGTGACTCTCCATCTCCCACTCTAATGAGTCAAAATCCTGAACTAGCTTCTGGTAAAACTTGTACGCACTCGCAGGCTTCTGGTTACGATTCATCGTCACCTTAGCGTATTGTTGAACGTCTGCACGTGATATTACTTAGATGACTTCATTGTGCTCGAGTGTGCGACTCTCCACCCGACAGCTTTAAAATTGGATGCAAGTGATCATACCATGGAAAGGTGCGAGGATTTGTCTTGAGGCAGCATTTGACTCGTGGAGTCCAGTGCACTCAGCAGCAGCTGTAAATCGACTTCACTATTATTGGTGCTCTTGCTCTCCAGAGATTTTGTATCCTTGTCATCGCTCGAGTTTTCCTCGTGGTCAGCCTGGTATCCGTCTGTGCATACTGGTCGCTCTAACACTCGAAGTAAAAGAGTCTCGATGCTGCTGGAGCTGCCACTAGTATCTTGAGGTTGCTCTTTATTAGTCACAGCTATGTTAGCTGAGCGTTGTGGCTGTGGATACCATAGTTTTCCTTCTGTCTTTCGTGATACATGTATTTCGTTTGCTTTCGAAATCTCAAGACTTGCTCGAAGCTCGTCGAACTGCGACGATAAAAGCTTCATTCCTGCCAAAGAGCCTGGTATTGTAATGCTATTAAAGTTGGCTTGTCGAGGCGCTTCGTGTCGAGGTGACGAGTGCAACAACTTGGATACACGAGGTGATAAATCTCGAAGCTCATCTGCCCGTGACTGGCTCAGAACTGGTAGGTAAATCTGGTCCTTTAAAGTCTGCTTTTCTCGGCTTTTATGACTTGGAGCAGATTGTGACCGTTCTTCTCCTTTACGGTAGATTCTCGTCACCATTCTCCCCATTGCTTTCACATGCTTACGCTCACAAATGGCCATTTCACGATCAAATTCATTTTGATTTTCCACGGAAAGCGCCGAAGTCAAGACCGCAGCCGCCACAGATTTTCGAGAAGTAATTGGGACCACAGTGTCTCGCGGAAGTATTGCAGCAAATGGAGTCGCTGCAGTGGCCCAATTCTTGGAGTCCACTGCTGCTGTCGTTGGGCGCTGCGGGGTTGCAGTCTTACTTGATCTGTGGGTTAAAACTTCGTCGTCTTTGGGTTTTCCAGTCAGCAACCGCCATCTTCGACAGCTAAAAGTCCCACGTGACCCCGAAGCGGAGACTCGAGGCCTCGACACTGTGGTCCCTGCTTCTCCACATTGAACCTGGAACTCCTTCATCGCCTCTGGACTGCGTACGAATAAGCTCAATATTAATAGGAAGAGCTGATCGACCCAGTCGCTAAATGCAGTATGAAACAGATTGGTCCTTTTTCAAAATCATGTTCCGTGTTCAAAAAGTTAAATACGACAAGCGTGTGTACAAGCTCCCGATCTTGGTATCTCGAGAAAAAAAATCCAACATCGATAGATCGCAGCGAAGAAAAAAATGAAATCAAAAAAAATAAAATACGCTACGGCGCTGTTCGTCACCACATTCCCCATCGGGATTTATCTTGCTGGCAACGACCCACGACTAAAAGCTCCACGTTCCAACCAGAAAACTGAAGCGACTAGCTCCGTAGGCGTTCCATTGCGCCCCTCACGTCGAATCTCCCTCTATCGAAGCGACTGAAAAAGCCAAAAATCCACTTTCTTCACCACGCAGACGAACGCATCAACAAAATCGAGGCTACAGAAATTCTAGAAATGGGGTAACCATTCCTAGAATTCGTAGCTCTCTCCATCAGCTGAAGATACACGCCTCGGACGCAGACCCTCGCCCGTGGTCGGGTCGTCGTCTGATGCGGACGTAGCGAACGAGTTGGAAGCACGGAAGGACTTGTCGTCGAAGTCGTACGTCGAGTGGGTGTTGCTGAGGTCGTTCTCCGTCTTTGTCGCGTCTAGAGCCGAGTCTGCCAGGTCAGTGTTGTAGCTGTTGCCAGTCACATCGGTACCGTAACTCGACCCAGTGAGTCCAGTACCGTAACTACTGCCCGTAGCATCAGTACCGTAACTCGAACTTTCAAGCCCCGAGTCAAAACTCGAGCCTTCCAACCCACTGCTGAAGCTGCTGCCTTCACTCTGACTGCCTGGCTTAGTACAGTCTCCGTTGCCACTGGCACTGAAGTCAGTGCTAGCAATGTTACTAGCGAAATCAGAGTTGAGAGTGGACGCGAAGTCTGACGTGCTAACGATGTCTGCGTTGCTCACGAAGTCGCTGGTGCTGTTAAGCGTGTTGTCGAATCTCGTCTTGTTGCCATCAATATCCACCGAGCTGACTGTACTAGCGTAGTCGCTGCTAGCGTTTGACTTGGCAAAGTTCACCGAGCTGTCGTGGAGAACAAACTCGTTGTTTTCGCTCGAATTCGTGTTGGCTAAGCCCGAGTTTGCAGCCTTGGCCTTGGCGATACCAGACATCGTCAACGTCTCGTCCAGAGGCTCGAAAGTAATGGGCTTTGCCGAGCGAACTGAAGGCTCGTCCTGCGTAAAGTCCACCGTACCAATGGAGGATACAGAGCTGGGACGATCGCCACTCTCGCTGCCTCGGTCGTCCGGCATGGCCGTAAGCACTGCGTCTAAAGTGTCCCCACGCCTACGAGGAGGTGGCTGCTCGTACATGTTGTAGTCGTCCGTCTCGCCCATACTGGACATGTCTGACTCACGCCCGTAGCCACTTAGCAGCGGGTTGAACGTTGGCTGGTTGTAGTGCGAGTCGTCCGTGCTGTACTCGTACGACGTTCCGATAGACGTCTCACTCTCAAACGAAGGACCGTGGCCACCCGGCCCGATACCGAAAGTCTCAAGGTCAGGAGTGCGTCCGTACTCGAGATTGGGGTCTTCCTCGACGATTCTGGACTCGCCGTCGTCATACATCGAGTCGTCCGGATACATGGACTGCGACCGGTTAAACGGATCTCTAGCTGAGCGTCCAGAAGCGCCGAAGTTGGTGGCGGAGCGCTGCATGGGCGTGTCGTAGTTGTTGTAGATGTCAGCTGGCCCACGACTCGAGTGCAGAGAACCCGAGGAAGACACGGTTTTATTCTGACGACTGAGACGGTCGTTGAAGACGAGGGCACTGGCGTTAAGTCCTGGTCCACGAGAGCCACCAGAGCGGTCTCCAGCACTGTAGTCTTTCCAGACTGAGCCGCCCGATGTTAATCTCGCTTCAGGCTCAGCGTTCCAGTCCAGATGAGACTTGGATTTATTCGCGACGTACGAAGCTGGCAGACCGAAGCCACTGTTCCTGAAGTGGTCCGTGTCTTGCCCGGGTCGACGTTTACGACGCCAGAAGACCACGGAGAGAATGACCGCCACGACGATGGCCACTGCACCGATGATCATGGCTACAGTAGCGCCAGTGGAGAGCCCGGAGCTGTCGCCTTCGGCTGTACTGCTCGTACTGGCTTCTACATTTGTCGTGATGAACGTGATGAAGTGGTAACTCTCCTCCAAAAAGTCCTTGGGCGGGAGAATAATGTGCGCAAACACATTGCGCTCGCCTGCGCTGTTGTACGTGATTTTCTGACGGAAACTCGTGGTGCCAGAGCTTGTGAAGTTGGACGTCTCCTGGTCTGCGATCTTGCGGTTGGAGCCTGTGCGGAAGATATCGCACACGGTGGAACGCGAGCACGTGTGGATGTTAGCGTGACCGACCTGCATCGGCAGTCCCGTGGTGGGGTCGGGCACGGTAGTCTGCAGCTCCGTGAGGTTGAATACGTTATCATTCAGGTTGAGTGTGGCTGTGAAGGCGTACTCGACCTCACTACCCGCGACGATGGTGCCGGTGGTGGCCTGCTGGAGCGAGACAGTCAGGGGACACTCGACGTTCGTTCCCTCCTCCAATACATAGGCGAAATCGAAGTTAGACACTTGCATGCCCTGGTCCATCCAGTAGCAATACGTCGTGGTGCCATCGTACTTGTAATCTGCAGCATATTAGCGTTAAAATAAAGGTTGGAATGGTTGATGCGCATCAAATTGACGCGAGATAAGGACGCACCGTAGAGCGAAGGAGCAGTATTGGCTGAGGCCAGGGCGACCGTCACGAGGAAGAGACCTGCGACCTGCCGCAGCCGTGAGGAGCTGCCGCGCCGGACCTTCATGGCGACGGAAGAAGCGGGCGGAATGGAGCACTGCGCGGGAGGTGGAATGCGCCAAGGCTGGCCAATCGGTGCTGGCTTCTTGCCCCATCTGGTCCCGCTACGTTCGACGATTCAAACCAACTTGGTGCGTCCGAGCACAGGGATGGGGTTAATGACAGACACTGATTGGCTGACTGGAGTAGCACGATATGCGTGATGTCGATTAAGTAATGGATCGGCAGCCTGTGCCAGGACGCTTTGGAGTTTTGTGGGCCGAAGGAAAAAGAGGGGTAATCGCTTCGGTGGGCGTTACGGTACTAGTAGCTACAGTGTGGGTCATAGTGTAGTAGTTGGGGAGGGTTGACGAGCACAGCAAAAGCGCTGCGTGTGATAAATCGAAGGCTTTACTTAAGCAGGTAAACTAGTGTACGTTTTCTTGACTCAAGCTCGCCCTTTCTTATTTTGCCTCAAAGCTGCATCGATTATTTAGGTCTTAGAGGTATACCAGTTATTAGAATACAGAAGACCCTGGTGCTCAATTTTGTCGTATGTTCTACTAAAGGATATGTGTTTACAATAGCGCTTGTAACGGTGTTGGTCACCTTTTCAAGAAAACAGAAGAAAAATGTATGGGCTCGCGCCGACCATCGAGACGGTAAATGTGTAGACGCTTTAGGTTCAAGACAAAGCCCAACAGCATTACCGATACTGACTCATTGCTTTGCCGTGCCATTGCTACACCTGGAACAGTTTTCCTGGAGCTTGCCCGCAAACTATACCAATAATGCATGTGTCCATCTTTGCTGATCGAGGTTTCTAGAACTTCAGAATTGTTGCTATTTACATTTACAATTTGTACTCCTGATATTGCGCGCACACAACTCAGCGCAGCGGATCTGATACAGTACCAGAACAAACCAGGTTATGCCAGCAACAAGTTCAGGTGCGTGTGGTGTTAAAGGCGCAGAAACGCCAGGAGGATCGACAATTAACTCGCAACCATCTACACTGGAAGGATTTGTGCATCGACTAGGTAAGTTACCTAGATCGAACTCTCGATTTTACCCTCGAGAAGCTTAAGGACAGCTTAAAGACAGCTACATGTGAATTGAAATCAGCTGCAACCAGTTCTGAGCAGTCAGTCATAAGCTTGTGATTCGAAAAATCTTATCACAAAATTCGTGGTCATTATCATAGAGCTGGTATCGCAATGTAAAATTTAAAAGTATATCATCAAGCTGTCGGAGAACTTTCGTTGTTGGATCAGTGGGAGCAACGACAATCTGGATAAAATCTAAGATAGATGACGTATAGTTTACCGATGGATATTCCAGTACTATAACTCAAGATTTTGGAACTATAAATGATTCTTGAGCGGAATTTACAGGACACTTGCAGGACACGAAATTGTTCAATGTTCAACCAATGAGCGGCAAGCTGATTGGATGCTGTTACCCAATTATATTCATTGAGACTCTGTCTCTCTAGCAAGCTTGTCGGCGATACGATGCAGCCGAACTACAGTGACCCAACCTAGTTGCCCTCGGCGGCGCTTTCTCGTCCTTGTGGTACCGGACAGCACCTCGATACAGGAACAGCACTCTGTGAAGACGTCGATGGCATTCGGGGTAAGTTTTTTTGTTGCTGCGTTGCTGCCTAGGCCTCAATTTTCTTCATCAGATATCGAGCATCACTGAGACGCTTTTGGCTGTTTCTGTTAGGCATATCAGCACCATCCAGCACCCGAAGACAAGGGCAGCGCTTCTTTGCATTTCCACAGCGCCACAGTACCCACAGATGAGCGGCTGAGCACTCGGGGATAGCAAAATCAGGAGGCACCCGCCGAAACCTCCCAGCCCAAAAGAAGGTAGGCAACGAGGGCTGCTCGTTATCAATTGGTGAGACTGCGTCAGTGGTCTCTTGCGGGTCTGACATATTGTGTTGTGTTACTAGATCGTGAACACCTGCTTCTGCGATGCAGTCTCGTAGTGCGTCATGTAAGCCGTCAAGTGTGACTGTTCTAGCGCCGATTGCACGTTCTTCGAGCTCATGTACAATATCTTTTACGACATTTTGACGGCTCTCTTCAATTTTCGATAGTCGAAAGAGCGATGTCTTTTCGTTTCGCTTAAGATGGCCACGTGCGGAGGAAGGCCCGTTGTCTGCAAGTGAGAATTCGGTCCACCGAATCCAGATTTGACGCGCGACGATAAGTTGGCAAGCAGGTCGCCATACTGGAATAACGCTGGCTCGAAGAGAGGGTGGCGAGGTGGGAGGTGCTCTCGGATAAACGGTGTGTGATACTCTACCGAGGCGAGACAAAACTCTCCAGCAAAAGACAACTGCTCGGGTAGACCTCGAAAAACCATTGCAATACCCCGATGTACCCACTGATCTTGCTCTTCAAAGTGCAGAGGCAGTATTGCAAACTTGTAGCTACTTGACAGCAGCCCAGAAACGGTCCGGTCGGCATGCATATCGCCGGTTGCCTTCATAGCGTAAGTATGTATTCTGCACACCGCCGAGATACCACCCAGCACACAAATGCACTGCTGTCGACGATGGGCATGCAGTCGATCCGGAAGCGCAGTACGTTGCAGCACCTTTGCGCATTGAATGTGTTCCTAGGTCGCTAGGTTTACTCCTCGGCGCCGCATCTCTGTGGCAACTCTCTCGTCTTGTAGCAAACGCTGTAAACATTTGCGAAATCGGTCATACTGGTCCGACCCAGGAAAGAGACCATTATCAGCATCGAAACTAGTAGCTGCCCAGTAAATAGCTAACGCCAAGATGGGACAGATACTTGTCTGTAGCGGATTTGCGTATACGTGCCGCGGATCTCGCGGGCGGTCGCCACTCTGGTCATTTTTTATGTGAGCAAAGAATACTCTTAAGGAATCACCACTCCACTCCATGTGAGAATGTCTAACACCAAATGCGTTCGCTGAACGACACATAAGATTCCACGAGAGCATCATACAGGTCCGAGAGAAAACTGCGTCACTACCTTGCAGCGTCAGTAGATGCTCACAGAGATACTCATATAGCTCAAATGATAGAGGATCTTCCCCAATTTTCATGTACTCCATCGCCACGAGCTTGTGTCGTGGCTAGCTGACGTTTTAGCCCTTTAAAGAACTGGTTTAACTCGTTCTCCATGGTAGACCCAATTAAGCGCCCGTAGTCGTGATAGAGATTTAATAAACCGGCGCGATGGGTGTTGAGTGCAGAGTAACTTAGCGAGGTGCCGTCGGGTTTCTTGAGTGTGAGCAGCCAAGTTTCAAATACCTCAGCGTCCAGCGCATCAAAACTTACAGGGGAGTCGTTGTGCTTTCTGGTAAGCAGAGGCTTAACACGCTGTAGTAGCTGCTTCTCGGCGAGGCTAGACACGCCACCGATACGTGCTGCCATCACGTCTGAGATGAGATGCCGATGGTTCAGTAGCACCCATGATATGAACCGACAGTAGGAGTTGATATATGCAGCGCGGGAGCTTGCGCATACGGTGATATCCCTGATCAGCGCTGCATGGCGCTTCAGTTCGTCTAGGCTGACAGCCTGTGCGCTCTCCATCGTGAATTCGCCTATAGCATAAATTATTCAGCAGGACAGTTGTCCATAAAATCAGGAAAAACTGGATTTGGTTAGCTCCAGTTTTTGTAAACTACTAAGAATACGGAAGATTACGACGTGGAAAATTCAGGACATTCAGTCCTGCACTATGCCTCTCAAACCAGCATAGTGTCCTGCAAAATCTGGAGAATGTTAGTTTCTGGACGATTTTGGAGCAACAAATGTCGTTGGTCCAAACCAGTGGAATTCATTCTTATAAGAATCAGTTTTAAAAAAGTTCTCCATGAACATTTGGAACATCGACAACCTGGATAAAATCGGAATAAATGACGGATAGATTCCAATACTTAGATAACGAAAGGTCGCGCTGTTCCACTGGAATATATTTTTGGATCGCTTATCGTAAGAGCTGGTGTTGCTACAGTACAAGGAAGATATTTGTTTAACGTGTACAACGTCTTACTGTCTTACAGCTCATGTATTAATACTAACTAATACTTCAGACTGAATTTCAGCATGGGAATTTACGCTGAAGACTGAAGTAAAAAAAGACTTTTTCGTCATTTTCCAAAAAAATATTTTAAACCAATCAAATTACATGCACACGTCAGCACTCATGTGCTGCTATGACGGCGCAATGCAGTTGGGACCAAAGCCACCGCCTTGGTAGCGTCCTGGTCGGCTTGCTGCTTATGGGGAGCGTGGGATCCAACCACTCTATATCGGTATGGAATGCACAGCTTCAGTCGATGCTGGGCTTCTCCGACGCGGGCATCTCTTTCGTCTGCTCCATGGCCTCCTTCGGCGCCTACTTCTCTGTGAGTCTTGGAATCGTCTTTGACTGCATCGGTGCTCATCGCAGCGTTCTGTTGGGTGGATTTTTGCTTGCTGTTATTTATATTGGTCTCTACGTCGGTCTAACGGCGTTTCCTGAGGCCATGACGCCGTTTGGCGTGGGTATTGCTTTCGCTGTGCTGGGTCAAGCAACCAACTTCGGTGTGTTCGCAGCGCTGGGGCCAAACGAAGATCTCTTTAGGGCTGAAACCGCGGCAAGGTGATGGCACTGGAATTCGCGGCTTTCAGTGCTGGTGGCGCGCTGTTCGCTGAGATCTACAAGCACTTTTTCGATGGAAAAGTGCCTCTCTACTTTCGGTTCATGGGGTGTTTGATGCTGGCAGTATTTTTGCTGGCCTGGGTTACGTTGTATCGCCCCGCCAAAGACGATGTGACTCACACCATTGCAGCAGCTCCACCCATTCACGCGTTGGACGAGTTTATGCCGCCAGAGAACTCGATCCTGAAGTCAGCTTTGACCTTGACGAGAGTTGCCAGCTCGTCTCGACGGCCCGACCTGACCTTACCGGGCGCGATATCCTGACCGACTCGCGCTTCTGGCAGTTGTTCTCTACCGTGTTCATATTGGTGGGATCGTCGCTGTTTGTCATGGCAAATATTGCGTTTATAGTCGAGTCTCTTGGCGGTCCCTTGGAGCAGGTCTCGACCATGGTAGCGCTTTTCTCCGTAGGCAACTGCTGTACCCGTGTAGTGGCTGGCGTTATTTCCAGCGTATTGCACCGCTTTCCTCGGATCTACTTCGTAAGTCTGCCATCTGTCCTTGTAGGTGCCATCCACACACTTTTCCTGGTCATTCCAAGGGCATATCTGGCCATCCCTATCACGCTTTCAGGTATCGCCGACGGCGTCATGTTCGCTGCCTTCCCCGTGCTAATGCGTGAGACATGTCCGCTTATCGTAATACAGATCGTTTGACAATGTAGCCATTCCATGGCAGAGGTGTACCTATCCCATCATTTGATCATCACCAGACTTGATGGCGCCGTCGCCGTCGCAGCTCCGCCGGTCATGGAGCCTGCTCGCTGGTGTACTGCTGATGCTTGGGGTGGGCTCGACCTACGCGCTGTCGGCGTGGAATGCGCAACTGAAGACGCTGCTGCACTTCACGCAAGCGGGGATCTCCACGGTCTCCGCTATGACTATGCTGGGCACGTACATGTCTTACATTCCGGGCGTCATCTTCGACCGACTGGGACCGTATACGAGCGTTCTTCTAAGTGGGAGCGCTATGCTGCTCGTCCATCTCGCCATGTTCACTGCGCTACAATTCGCACCAGAGAACGTGAGTCCCCTGGGTATCGGTTGTGGTATGATGTTGTTCGGGCTGCTTAGTTCCTTCTGCGTCTTCTCGTCTATCGTACCAAACGAATCTCTATTTGGAGATGCTAACCGCGGCAAGGTCATGGCAACGCTTACGTCGGCGTACAGTTGTGGCGGCGCCTTCTTCGCCTTCGTCTTCCATGAAGGTTTCCACAGTACCGACGTGCCAGGCTACTTCCTATTTGTCGGGAACTACTTACTGGCTGCTTGTGTATTTGGATGGTTCGTATTCGCGCGTCCACGACATGAAGCAGAAGACAAGGGCACAAAAAGAAGATCCGGAAGTATTGAGGTTGGCCAGGGAAGATCTAGTATGGAATCGAGTGGAGAATTGAATGGAACTTCAGACAATGAAAAACCAGACGACATCACAGGCCTGGCGCTGCTAACAGATATGCGGTTCTGGATGCTCTTCATCCCAGTGATGATCGTCATTGGTGCTGGCTTGCTGGTCATGTCCAATGTGTCGTTTATCGTCGAATCCCTTGGTGGACCATTACAGCACGTCCCCTTTATGGTGGCGCTGTTCTCTATTGTGAATACACTCGGCCGCCTCGTAACGGGAGCAGTCTCGGATCTTCTGTTGACGAGGTACCCACGTGCGTACTTTGCTGCACTCTCGGCGGTGCTCACCGCTGTCACTCAGGTAGTATTCCTGTCTGTCCCACCGAGGTGGTTAGTGTTGCCGGTGGCAATGGCCGGGTTCGCGGAAGGCGTCATGTTTGGCACGTTCCCTGTGATCATCCGCGAGGAGTTCGGTCTCCGGCACTTTGGTAAGAACTTTGGTCTCCTGAGTATCGCCAATTGCGTCGGATATCCGCTCTTTTTCAGCCCTCTGGCGTCGTACGTGTACCAGCATTCGGCAGCGACGCACACTGTTGATGGCGTCGAAAAATGCTTTGGCACGCAGTGCTTTTCACCGGTTTTCTTGGTGGCCATCACACTGTCTGTGGTGGCATTCGCGTGCTGTGTCCAGCTCGCACGACTGCAGCGACGCCGCAAGTTCTACAGTTATCAACCGATTCAGCCGTAATTGGTGAGGTGTAGCTGGCCGTAAATTTTTGAAAGCTCTTTGTGGTGATGTGGAAATGTATTGATAGTAGAGAATGCAATAACAACGCTGCTTTTGTAGAATGGGGGAATGACTCAAGATATTGAAATCTACGACTACATGGTACATGTAACACGAACTTACTCAGCAATTGCTTATAGATACTCAGTGAACAGTATTGGCACAAAAAAGAAGTAACTCGCTGCGACTCAAATGGTTGTGCGGTAGCCTTCAGGAACAAGTCCGTGCCGCTGTTCTTGTCACCAAGCACAGTAGAAATGCTGCGATGCAATCAGTCCGTCACGGACTCCGTGTGGTTGATAAGCGCTGACGTCCATCCATGCCATGTTGGCACCCATGAGCAAATCTGTCGGATCTTGAGATTCGTTTGGCTTCAACTTGTGGTGTAATCTTACCACGAGAACAGCGCCTACCGCCGAAATCAAGCCTCGCCTTCCGCAGCATGAATGCAGTCTTCGTACACGTATTTTTCCATAGACGCACACAGTTTCTTTTTTACGAGTAGGTTGCTCTGATCTTCGGGTATCCGTTCACGAATACCAGTACCGTATTTGAGATCTCATACTACAGAGAGATCTCTTACTTATACCGTAAAAAAAGTTCAAAAGTGATATGGACTCCAAAACAAAAACTAAAATAAAATTCGCAGTTCGAAGTAACCAGGGCTTTTTGAGATCATGCAACATTCGTGCAACGTTTCGAGGTTGCAATGTTGCTCTTCTGCCTAGACGTACAAGCCAGGTGATTTTGAGAACATGAAATATTCGTGCGACTTGTTTGAAACTGAAACAAAGTTGTTCCTTGACCTAACACAGTCAGCAAAACGTGTACTCATCCGCAACCACAAGGATTCACAAGGACATGTGCTACATTAGCCTTGTATAGTGACAGGGTAGAAGCTTCCGGCGGCAGGTCGGTCTTGCGACTGGGCTAACGCGCGCTCCAGGCATATCTAATAACTACATAGTACTACGGCTGGAATAGTACGTAGTAGATGACAAAGCTCAGTTCTCTGTTGCAATTGGTGTGTTCATGTAGAGCTCGTAGAGATCTGCGTATGCGCAGATGCTCTTGCATGAGCCCATGCAGACGATGAGTTTTGAAGTTTGCTTTTGCTCGAGTTCAACAAGTTCGACTTATAAGTATATATACTTCGTACGTGTATCGTTGCTGTCGCTGTCGACTCTAGCTCGAGTTCTTTGCGTCTTCCCCACGAGTACCTTGCTGGCAGATGACGGTGAAGCGCTGGTGCATTTTCTGTCCTGGATGAAGGCCGAGAGCTCGTTCTGCTTAGCACACGCTCTAGCTACTGCACTTGGAACGTACTTGAAGCCACGTGTAGAAGAAGGCAGCGTAGAGGAGACACTGAGTCCGAGTCAACTGGCGAGAATGCTGCTCCTAACGGCAGAAAACTTAAGCGAGTCCGAGACACATGGCCAAGAAACGGCTGTGAAGACTCAACTAGTGGTGCGTGCTCCACTCAGCGCACTGCTGTCCAACGTTCCTGAAGGAGAGCTGGACAATGCGCGCCTTGTGCTTCTGGTTGCCAAGTTTGAAGAACAAGTTCAGGAGCTTGCGGATAATTGCTCGTCTCAAGGTTTCTCGATCCAACGCGAGTCTTTTTACGCTGGACAAGTCAACTGTTCCTGTCTGTTTAGCTCTGCTATGAAGGTTGTTCGGGGCTGGCTGGGGATGGACATGCAGTCTGGAGAGCACGAAATGGAAGAAACCATGGAGATCGTTGCTTCTGCTGTCTTTGTGGCTGCGCAAATGAGCACACAGAAGATGAACTCGACGGGTGAACTGGACCAAATGAACGCTCTTGATGTTCTCTGTGAGGAGCTGAAGAATGTCTTGGCATCAGCTGATCGAGCGGTGTTTGACGTGGCGTTAGCAGCCAAATGTTTGTCGATTATCGCCGCCAACGCTGCTGTTATTGACTCTCTGCGAGCGTTGCAAAACCAGAAGTGAGCGTGAGAGAGCACGCCGTGCTGTAGACAAGAACGATGATTTTATTTAATATTGGTATGCGGTGTCTATTACTTTAATTACGGAAAAAATCAAATTTGCTGGATTATTTTCTATAATTTATGAGTTGGAAGGTAGACCCATTTTAAAGGTCAAGACCATAAGGGGCACATGCGAGCCCTTTTGGTTTGGACTGGCCCGGATGAAACTCTTCTAGAAATGGGCCAACGAGCACCGAACGTGTTGAATATACGTTTCTCATAACAACTACTCATCACATTTTATTTTTAATGTTTGCTATCTTATTAGCTATGCCTGCGTGTACTGATTTTGGGTGGAGGTAGTCGATGCAACATCAAACACACAGGCAGATGCTGCGGCTGCGAAGCAGGCGCAGGAGATGAAGATAAGCATTAAGTAAGATGTGATGAAGTGATGCGTAATGTTGTTAGAGGGCATGGAGCGGGAGTATGTTGTTACCATTACAGTGGTGAGGAAGATCGTGCCAACAAATTAGTGACTGAGCCTTCCACTGATTGTTTACTCTGAAATAATAGTACATATTGAGGTTTGGACATTTATGACTTGGCTGACCTCATTCAACTGTTGCGTACGACAGAGGTGTGCAATCAAGTATTTAAACGAGGTGAGGGCTCCACAGGTTTATTCGAACGGTTACGAATTGTCGCGTCCATATCAACCAAATTCGACGGAAACGACAAATGAATTTCATTAAAGACGTTTTTAAGTACGGAAGATGATTTCATTTATGTCCGAACTTGTACTTAGATGCGAAGCGGATGATGACTTGAAAACTGTATTGGGCGGCTCGACCCACGCTGTGGCAGGCAGCCACGATAAGCAATTTTTGCCGGAATTCGCATTGTAATGTAACACGGCAAATGTCTGTGACAAAAACTCATATCGCCAAAATACTTAGTATACCACGAGAGAACTGCGAACCCCTCGGGCCTGAAGGTCCGAGTATTGTGCCTTTCTGCCAAAACGCCCTCCGATTTAAGGCCCTACGTAGGACTTCTGCTCCTTCGTAGGACCCCATAAAATCTACCTTGGAGGCCTGCAAAGCCTAGGCTATAACATAAAACGGCACAGCTGCAACAAACAGTACTCGACTCCATGCTATTATAGGATGTAAACTTCAAGAATATGGCGTACGAAGTATGAGATCTCAAATACGGTACGCACATGGCTACTAAAAGTATCTCAGAGTTTCTGACCAATAAAACACTTTCATTTGAAAGTTTTTAGCCAATGCTAGATCAGCCTTGCCTCTATTAGAGACATTCGAAACGGGCGGCGGTGCATTGTTCAGTTCGCAATCCGCCAGAGACCCCGATGAGCTCAAACGTGTTGACGCAGCAGACTTCCGCCACGCAGCGCAAGCGCTCGGCGTCTACTACCACGGCCGCCTCCACCATGGCGCAGGCGTGTCGCCAGGCTGTGGCGGAGCTCGAGAACTGGTCGCTTTGGGCCTACCGGGACGCCACTGGAGAGGAGTGGGATGCGCAGCCGGCGTGCTTCATCACCGACTATCTGCTGGCCGTGCAGTGCTTCGCCTTCGCCGTTTACATCGGCCTCTTTGCCGCCACAGATAAGGGCGATCTGGCCTGGTACCTCATGTACTTCATGGCGCTGGGCATCTCGGCGGCGCTGGGCGGCCTACTGCACCACGTCGCGTTCGAGGCCATGCGCGACATCGCGCACAAGCAAGAGAAGCACCTGGTGATGACTGCGCGTGTCTTCGGCGTAAATCTGAGCCGCGCAAATGTGGACAAGATGATCGAAGCGTTATGGCGCGTCGTGCTGGCCTGCTCTATTCTCACCAACTTCGCACTGCTGTCGCTGGCCGCCAGCCGTCACCTGCCTGAGACCTGGGCCTACTCTATCATCGGCCTGGCTGCCGTGCTGTACGTGGTTTTGGCTGTCTGGGCCAGTGTCACCATGCACGCGGTCTTCCTCTTCGCTGGCTTCATCCCTGTGATGCTCTTTGGCCCCATCGCCTGCTTCATGACGTGGAACTGGGAATGGAGCCACACCAGCAACGAACTGCTCGTGTACGGAGTCAAGCTGCTGGGTGGTCTCATCCAGGGCCTCGTGTGGGCTCCCAGCAAGCACAAGTTCAACCACAATGCGCTTTCACACGTGTTCCTCAGCATGGCGGCGACGCTCATGCTCATCCACTTCAAATTCTAACTGGACGAAAGCGACGAGTGCCAAACTAGGTTTATATAGGCATGTGCTCAGGGTCATCGTGGAATTTGAGCGTAATTATGATAGGAGGGCAGAAGAAAGTCTTCATGAAGCTGAAGTGGGTTTCCAAGTGGTCAATCTGAAGAGTTTTTGGTGACGTGTTATGAATTTAGTGTTTCAAAATAGTGCAGTTGGTGGTTACGGTTACGGTATTTTTAACGGATTGATCAAAAAGGGCAAATTAGGATCGCAACCTTTGCTTCACTTGGCAGCAATGCTGTTGTTTGGTGGGAATCTCTCGGGTGGGCAGAAAACCAGCTCAGCAGTAGCGAAAGCTGCGGGCCCTTCTCAATGTGTCGGTGGCGAAGGAAGCCAGGCAGCAGTCTTGACACCTCATACGGACGCTTTGCATCGACTTACAAACCACGAATTACGGCTTCTGGAAGAGTTAGAGCGTACTCGTTCCAAGTTACAAGCCGAGTGGCGACTCAAAGTCGCTTGTTTACAGCGACAACACCCTGATCCGTTATCAACTATGTTAAATAATGTCCGTAACGGAGCAGTCCCTAGTGTCGAAGAACTTGAAAAGCGCTTCCAGCTTGCAATAGGCGCTGCCAGCTCGAAATCTGCGCTACAAATGGACTTGCAACATGCCATGCATTCCAAGACGTTGAAGCTGTCCCCAAACCAACGATCCAAGACGTTTCTAAGGCACAAGAAGGCTTATGCACCATCAGGTCCAGGCAAAGCTACGTCCGCGATACCTCCAAACGCTGCTCGAACAGCTCTGGATATGCTACCAGTGCTGACAACAACAGGAAAAACCCCGTATGAAGTTGGGTTGGAAGCTCAGATTAGACCGGGACAACAGCAACACCAATACGTCCTTCCTGTATTCAGACTACCTTCTGTAAACGTGGTTAATACAGCCAGCGCAATGGCGGCGAAAGAGGTACAGCTGATTAAAGAGGACGTCGAAAGAAAGCAAGCAAGTGAGACGCTGGGGATGTCAGTTGAGGAAATTGAAGCTCTCGAAGCCGAGCTTAGTGGACAACAAACCAACGTCTCATCTTCTTCATATCAGCCCAATCAGTACGACCAGAAGCTCCCCGGTCTAGTACGAGGCGCTACAAAACGTCAACAGTTGCAGCGAAAGAATATTGGTCGCTCAATTCAGAAGAAAGCAGTACGTAATGAAGATGGCGGTGCACTTCGCAAAGAGCTAGAGTCGGCATTACACAGTGTTCAGCATCTCACGCGGTTAGTGAGAGATGATATTTGCTGGGTACAGAAGATGTGCCCTGCATCGGAGCTGCGTACGACGCTCTACTTTAAACGATGGGGACGAGAGAAAGTGGAGAATATATTCCGTCGATTGCTATACAACCTGCAAGGTCTGGCCTTGGAGCGCTGGAAACAAGCAGTGGCATATGAAAAGCAGCAAGAGAAGCTTCAAGCGTACTTACTGTACAAAGGGAGCAAGAAACTTGATGCCTTCTTAGCGAATTGGTCGCAACGCAAACTACGTCAAGCGTGGACGAAATGGTGGTCCGATATCGTCCACGAGAAGGCTCTGGAGCGTTCAGCACTCGAGCTGCAATCAATTCAAGTTATTCAGCGCTCGTGGCGCGCCTATCGTGGACGTCTCTTTGCTTCCCTCGTGAGGAAGCAAAGGCTCCTTGCGAAGCAGACAACCGCAGCGATTAAGATGCAGCGGATGTTCCGCGGAGGCATCGCACGTAAGTTTTTTAAGCTCAAACAAATTGACAAGCACCGTCAAGCTATGGTAACGCGTATCCAAGCCCTGGCACGAGGATATATCATACGGAAGCGAATTCAACAGATGCGAGAGCAGCGGAAGAAGCACGTAGTTGCTAGTCGTCTCCAGGCAATGTATCGAGGACGTAAGGCTCGTCGCGAACTTGCTGTTTATCGAAGGACTCAACGTCTTACAAAGGCAGCGGTGATCATTCAACGCAAATACCGCGGTCGTCTCGGACGTGCTGCATTCATTCGACGACGACTAGATCGAATGCGCGATGTTGCTGCAACGAGAATCCAGACCATGGCTCGAGGCAGACGTGCTCGTAAGATAGTTGCTAATCTGCGTGAGGAAGAACGTAAGCGACAAGCAATTCGTCGAGCTGCGGCAGTCAACATTCAACGAGTTTATCGAGGACACCGGTACGTATCTGCTTGCTTCCAGTTTAGGAGAGCTGGAACTAATTATCCTGGTGTTGTGTGTCGTGACGTAGAGCTCGTCTATCAACAGAGCTTAAGCTGATGGCGTTGCGCGAGAGAAATCGAATGTATGCTCAAGCGGCTACAAAGATTCAGAAGATGGTGCGCAAACGTCAAGCTATTCAACGAGTGGAGCGGCTTCGTCAGGAACGCGTGGCCAGGTTCGTGCTCCAGGCACGGACGTGGGTTGAATACTGGAACGACGATGCCGCCAAGTGGTTTTACTACAATCAAGAGGTAGGCACTAGACACCGTGACTTGCTTTCATTGTGGACTCTCATCATATGAATTCATAGGCTGGTGACGCTCTGTGGGCTCCTCCTCCGACGGGATACACGAAGGCAGACGGCAAACTGGTGCTGCAGGACGGCAAGATTATTGATCCATCCCAAGACGACATTGACAGCATCTTGGCAGCTCAGAAGGCACCGCCTACATTGAATAACGGTTCGAATGGAGACAACGTGGGCGCAAAGAATGACGCAGATGATGAGGAAGATACCGACGACGAGGACAAACTATGCGTAGAATGCGAGGAAGAGGATGCCAGGCGACAGTGTGCTCAGTGCGAGGACGTGTTCTGTGATGCTTGCTACGAAAAACTGCATCACTCATCCAAACGTGAACGACACATATGGAAAGCTATCGGTTCGCTGCGCTGTATCGAGTGTGAGAAAATGCGTGCAACGCGATGGTGCTCGGTCTGTGAAGATCCGTATTGTTTAGGCTGTTTTACTATTATTCACTCCAAGGGTAATAAGGTCAACCATCAGTGGACAGACATGGCGACGTTCAAGAAGACACGGAAGCAGCAAATGATTCAAGAAGAAGAAAATGCGCAGACTTACGACGAGTATGTCCAGTCAAGTGAATATCAATATGTCACGGAATACGCAATGGCGGAAGCTGACCGACAGGCACGAGAAGCGCAAGCGTATGCTCAAGCCTATAGCCAAGAATCCGCCGCAACTGCAGACTATAATGGCTGGATGACGCTGGTGGATGAGACCTCGGGCCAGTCTTACTACTACAATGCCCACACAGGGGAGTCTCAGTGGGTGTAATGAACAAAATGGGTTGAGAATTCTAAGTGCAGCGAGAAACGCGAGGTTCCCCTCTTTCGCTTTTGAACACTGGAATTTGGCTCTCAGCTTTGTTCCAGACTCGGATCACTACAGTTCTCTTCCGTTGTAGTTGAATCACTCAAGTTGATACCAAAAGTTAAAACCCTACGCTGCCCTTCAGTTATCTGATTCTCGAGTTCGAAGTATATCTTGCGCACGTTCTTGTAGCTTGGCATTTGCATCCACTTCGTTTCGAGTCAAGGTACCTTTGGTATGAAAAAACCGTGAATCTGTCTGGTGGAACCACGAAGTTCAGTCCCGGAGCTGTAGGATTCCCGAGAATTTCTAAAAAGTTGTGTAGGCCTGCCTGCTTGCATGCACCAAGCACCTTAAACAACTCTTGATTTAGTGCGTCCATCGTGATGCAAGGACCACAGCAAGACTTTGTTGGTATTCTCAAACGCCTACAACATATTATATTGTGGATGCCGTCAGGTCAGCATTATTCAGCGAGGACGATTTTTTTTAATAGTTGTTGCTTGAAAAAGCGATTGGGAGTGTGATCTCGACGGGTTCACTTAAAACCATTAGTTCATTTTCGCGGAGAATTTAGTGACTATCGGAAATGAAGGCATGACAGAACAGAGTCAAGGATTTTCAGCCAAAATGTCCAAAACAGCGCCGCTACATGTATACCGAGCATGTTAACCGTTATGAAAGTTACAGCTTGTAACATTCGGCTGTGCATCATGCACTGCATGTACTAATATATTCCTCAGAACATCGAATCCACATAGGCGATACAGATGCACACGAAGACGGAACACCTTGTATTACCTCAGTAAGCACCAAGGTGGTGGGGCCGATCATATTCTGTGGCAAACATTGATATTCCATTATAATTCTCGAAAGTATTGCCTTTGAATTACAAATACTGACAGATTTTTTAAAGCGAATGAATGACTAAAGCACTACAGAAATTCGAAACAATTCAATGCCCAAGCTTTTGTGTCAATATGTATTTTGCGCAGGTTGCTTTGCATGAATAAATAAAAGCTGAGACTTGTCCTGCGACCCTTCATGTTGAATGTATAACTTGACCTCGCTAAACCTCGACGCCAAAACGCATTCGGTTGCCTTGAGTACCGTAGGCACGAATGTCGAGACGCATCCTTCTTATCTCTGTCGGGTCAATAGTTCGCACAAACAGAGTGCCCGTCGACATACGCGACTGACCGGGAGGTGTGTCATTGGGGCCATACACTTGCTTCCAAGCGCCCCCGTTCCTAGCCCGGTTCGAGCCAAATACGTCCGATGACGTCGTGGACAAAAAAGTATAATCCATGCTACGGTACGAATCAACTTCATCCCAATGTGAGGACAAGAACACATCGCCAGCCTCGGAGCCAAAGCTGTACTCCGTAGAGACTGGCGATTCGAGCATACCGATAGAATAGTCGTCTGTGTGCGAGCTTTGACTGTAGTCACTAGCTGTGTGGCTGTCTGTCAGTCCACGCCCTCGAGCTGGTGTGTAGATAAGCATTGGCACCGCTGGTCTTGTATATCGACTACTGAGAGGAGCGACGCTGTACGAGCTGGCTTCAGCCCAGGACGGCTTGAACTCCTGCTGATTGGCCTCCTCGATCTTGCGGTGACGAGTGTTGTCACCCAGCACAGGAACGACCGACCCTCTTGAGTCAATCTCTACGTGACGACTTTGTTCTGCCTCGGGGACGGCAAACGTCGTGCGTTTCATGCAGAAACGCGAGTTTTCTGGCGGTTGATTGGCATAACGTTCACTCTGGCCAGGGTCGGACCTACCGCGCCGCAGTACAACCAGAAGAATAACGAGACCCACGAGGATCAGGAACCCCACTGCAACGACGACTATAGAGGTGCTGGGAAAGCTGCTGTCCGAGCTATCATCCGAGATTAAAGGCTGGATGGTCAAGTCCTCCTGCTCTTGCTGCTTCTCGACTGGCGTCAAGGTCGCGTCACCACCGCTGCTGCTACCGTCAAATGAGTCCAGTCGTCGGAAAGCTCTACGGCCATAGTAATCTTTCGCAGCTAGTGTCTGCATGAACCGGCACAACAATATTGCAACTAGCAGCAGCAAAGCTTGACTCTGTCGTAAGTCACGACGTGACATCCTTGCCTCGTCGATTCGAGATTGAGAAATAGGGCTACATGGCATGAACAACATAGAGGTGCACTCCTGCCACCCCCACACTGTCACCAGATTTCTATGCCGTTCCGCGGACCCATCGCCGTCGATAGTGGGCTCCTCTCGCCATCCGCATCTTCGGGTCTCTGCCAAAGAGTTTGACTGTAAGTTGAAGCAATTTGTGGTACACACTATTGAAACAGAGACCATCACTCCTGAAGTGCTCTCGCAATTCCGCACTGAGAAAAAAGGCTCGCAGGAATGGCGTCATCAGCGGCTCCCGCCTGCTCGGAGTTGTCTTCGTCGGACTCAGAAGACGCACTGGCTGTGGCCCTACGTGTGGACACCTCCTCGGTACGCTCTGACGAAGCCCCAGACGCCCCCGTGTCGCTATATAACGACCCACGAGGGCGCTTAGATATAGCCGAGGATATGACGCTGTTGCTAGGCTTCGAGCGCAAGATTTACAGTGTCGGAGTGCAGGAAGACATGGAGAATGATGGCCAGACAACAGCTCTACTGCACGTCATTGTGGACGCCGATAGTATCCACTTGGAGGACGACGAACAAGTCGCGGACGTCAAGTGGCTTGACCGCGAACGCTTTTGTGCTGGCTACACGTCGGGCATCGTGCGCATTTTCAACCGTGTGGGGAAACTTCTATTCGAACAGAAGCTGCATGGCTCAGCTGTGCACAAATTGGACGTAAACCGCAACGCAGCCACGATAATGGCGCCTCGCCGAGCCAGTGTCTTATTGTCAAATGAGCCGGACATGGAAGGAGAGCTCTGGGTGCTCTACACAGACTCTACCGTGGCTATTATTCAGGTCTCAGATATTCTAGCCAAACTCAACTCAGTGTTCGGGCCGGCACAAGTCAGTAAGTTCAGGAAGTACTCGCTACGCGAGCAGAAAGATATCGTCTCTGCCTTCCCGTGTGGACCCGTGCGACCCACGATTTTTCAGTCGCACTCGCGTCTTGGCGTGTATACTATTATAAGCGCAGGATCATCTCCTTTCCTCGCGTTTTATCAGGCTGGAAATGACCAAAACTCCATCATCCACTTGGCGCATATTGCTACAGCCATTGCATCGAGAGCTGCCGGAGCTGTATGGAATTTTGCAACGAGTTGGGGGTGGAGACGAGACGCAGGAGAGTCTACAACTGGAGAGGAAGGACAAACAGAGTATACTCAGCTTGGCTCAGGTGCAATTGATGCTGCAGCGGAACATGTACCAGCTCCAATTGGCACAACTCGATCGATATATGAAGATGAGCGTCGGCGCTGCAGAGTTCTCGTTTTGAGTCCGACAGGCAGATTGGCAGCTGTTTCGGACACGTTAGGAAGGATTCTGCTAGTTGATACTGCGCGAATGCTCGTGATTCGAATGTGGAAGGGTTATCGGAATGCACAGGTGGGCTGGATGCAAGGTTCAGATGGTCCTCGAAGGCCTCCGGGACTCTACTTGGTCATTTACTCCGCCCAGCGTGGTATTGTGGAAGTATGGCGTGCGCGGTACGGCCCCAGGGTTTTCAGTTTTGCAGTGGGCAACAGCGCTATACTCTTCACGCAGTTTGACCCTGTGACTAGAAGGACAAAGTGCGTTGTCTTGTGTGGAACAAGTGACAATGTGTCTGAACTGATTGAGCTGAAGCCCGGACTGCCGAACGCGCCGATTTTGATGAAGTACTTTACACAGAACAAGCTTCAAGAAGAGAATTTCCTTCTGCATCAGGTGATTGGCGGCCTTCAAGCGTTCGTGAAGAAGAAACGCGCTGACGCTACGCATACACTTGAGCAGGATTCGCTGGAGCCGTTGCTAGAAGACATGAGCAGTCTTTCGTCGTCAACAACGATCCAGACACTGCTCGATGTTCTGCTCAATGCAGATATGGCTGTGCTGAATGCAAGTTTCTTGCTTAAAGCGCTGGAAAAGTTACAGCTGGTAAGTCTATGCTTGTTGCGTTTTCGTGTTAACCATCCCGTGTTAATGGTAACTCGTGTATATACAGGCATTGAAAAGTGGAATGTCTTCTAGGACACCGACTGGAGTCGAACTATCGCTGCAGTGGAAGCTACTTTGGCAGTATCGGCTTGTATCTACGTTTATCGGGTTCCAGGCTGTACGTGTGCTTAGCTGTGCAAACATGCCACTTTCTTCCTCGAATGTTTTTAAGATTTTGCTCGTACTTCGTGCAGGAATTTGAGCGGGGCAAACATGCGCTAATATCGATGATGCAGACCTCCACAAGAGACATTATCTCGCGATCAAGTACAAAAGAGCAGGCGTCTGGCCCACTGCCGCGTGTTCTTCCGTGGTTGGAGTTGTTTCGTAGAGCTGGTCTGGCACTGGATGATGAATCGTGTAGTAGGACACGTAAAGCAATTGATAGCGCCAACCAGCTCACGGCTTTGGAGTTCATGGAGTTTATCTCGATGCCGTTCAATGATCCTGACTTGCCTCGGCGACGCGATATTCTCTCGCTATTTGAAGTTGCTGAAACGAAAGAAGAGTTTCTGCGTGACACTTTCCGCGTGCTGAAGACTCCGATTTTCCGCAATTTTTCAACTGCCGCTCAGAGGGATTGTTTATTTACTTTTATACTCGCTCCAGTGTTGTCGAGTGTGTTCGCAGTCCAGGTGCGGATGATTTTTATTATGTTTTGGTGGCTATTTTATTGACATGTTATTTTCACGTCTACAGGAGCTCCAACAGCTTCATTCTGCTATCTTCTTGGCGGAAGATACGCTCACCAGACTATTTATTGAGTGGTACTTCTCGCTACCTCTCGGCGCTGTACTCGCTCTGCCTCCACCTTCCATGTCGTCGTCCCTTCAGCGCTGGTTGCAGCCGTATTTCGTCATCTCCGACATTGAGATAGGGATCCAAGAAGAAGGCGAGGATAACGCTAAAACACCTTATGTGTCGACAGAAACCTACCTCCGACGCTTGCGTGGTTGCTCTCAGTCGCTTGTGGAAGTATTCAACTCATGTTGGAAGACATCAAAGCTGTTTCATGCTTTTGTGCTGAGTGAGCACTGCGGCTGGGGCGAGAAACAGTCGGCCAAGCATGCTGAAGAAGACACTCTCGGGAAGTATAGCAGTGCTGGCAGTGGAGCACGCTGGATCATTCTGCAGGACTGCATTGCCAAAACGGTGCACTTGTCATTGCGTCTTGGAAAAGTCGGTCGATTCTCTGTGGACGCGGTGGAGCACGTGGATGATATCATGCGGAGTATTGCTGTCATGCAGATTAATGATGGTCACGAGCCAGGCGAAGATGACGCCGCAGTACAACTACCTGAAGACCATGCCAAGGTGGGTATGGGTGGTGATGGTACGGATGGTTGGGTCGCGACGATGGAAAACTGTCGAAAGGCGGCTCAAATGAAGGACTGGGCGGATGTATTACGCTCGTATTCGCAATTCGCGAACAAGGATGCCTTGTGCTGCTTCCGAGTCGGAGTTCTATGCGCAGCTTGGAATGCGGAGCGATCAGACATGCGACAGCTTGAGGATGCGTTGCTGGAGCTGGATTGTGTGGCGTCACTTCAAGTGAAAGCAGCCATGGCGGCGTACATTTGGGAACGATACATTCGTGTCCATGTTGTGACACTAATCACGTTCTGGGAGGAGAGTGCATCGGGTAGGAAGCCTCAACGGGGTCTCCAGCCACAAGTCGCGCGCCGCTTCTTCGGCATTATCCGAAGCCTACTTGTGACGTTGCTAAACGCAGTAAAGGCCATACCAGCGGCTCGAGTTGCGCAGGATGAGGTTGAAAGCGATTATGAAGATGAAACAAGTGATGCAGATGCCGAATCGGATGACGACGACGAGGATCGGCCTCGTACTGCTGAATTTAAGATGGAAAGCTTAACTCAGTCTATCAAGTGGCGTTGTCGCGTCAAGGATCTTCATGTCGTGTTCCGACAACGGTGGCCACCTTCGCACGACACGTCTGCACTCATGCAAGCGCTTCAAGGCTTCAACTTTGATATGGTCTCTGTTGCGCAGATCGTAGATCACATTAGTTTGGTTATGCTGCTTGATTCGTTTGCTGCGACGTCAGTGACACCGATTTCGGTTGTCAAGTTGTTTTCGAATAATGGTCGATATCTGTGCCGTCCGGACAGTTTCCTGGTAACTCAAGAATTCGCTCAGCCGAGCGAAGAGGAGACGAAATCTATTTCTCGAGATCGTACCAGATTTCTGAAGGAGCTTCTTCGACATGATGAAACACTTGGCTTTGCGCTTGCAGAGGCATTTGGACTCCCGTTGGAGGTGATTCGTGAAGAGTATGTGCTGTTCCTGTATCAGTCAGGGCGAGACGAACGGGCCGACTTAGCCATTGAGAAGATGCAGAGACCAGAACGAATGGTGCTAAAACTGGGGGCTATTGCGCGAGCTAGACTTTCACTTATATTGAGACGGATGAAGACCGAGGCGGAGTACGCTGCAGTGATGAGTATGTTGCCTGCCGACACGTTTTCTTGGGTGATCAGCGATACCCAGCCACCTCTTGTGGCAGATCCCTTAGTCGAAAAGCTCGACCTGACACCATCGCTCACATCTACTCACTACCTGTTGCTCAAGTGCTTAGCCATGATCTCACCCACCGGTGAGGAATTCGAGAAAGTGTCTGCCATGTCCGTACTGGTCAAGGACGTTATTAGCCAGGTGAAGCTGCATTCATAGAGCCCCAACGACAAATGATCCCTTAAAATTACAGCGAGACTACATGTAGATCAGAAAACATCATTCACTTTCGTAGTCATCTGGAAAAATACGACAACATGACCACGGAGCAAGAAGTGAATATCGAGCTAGGTTTTCTGCTGGTGGGTGCACACCAACATGCGCAGTGGCTGCTTATGAAGCCGACGGACAAGCTGTTGAACGTAGTGAATTCAATCGAGAATGCTTATCCAACGTTTTTCGCTAGTGTTGATGCTATCGCAATTCGGTTGTATTTGGCCAAGTTTGGAGACGACGATGGAGATTGGTTGTTCCAACGATAGCCCTGAAGTGAAAGCGCTGCAAGACGGACAATTATCCATCACCAACGAGATCTGCCACACGGAATTGTTTCTTCAGGACCTTATTGAAGAACATTTTAGCACATTGGGAAGAAACAATGTTCATCTACTTATTCGAGTGGTTCAACCGCGCCTGACGCTGGGAAAGCGTCCGTTTTGCATCGACGACGTGGACTTTGCTGTACTGTGGTGCAGAAAAGTTGGTGACACGAACTCATCTAATTTTCCTGTGGTTGCTGAGATGAAGAGCTCCGTTTACGATTTGCAAGTTCTCATGAAGAAGGTCGCCTTTCCTGACGACTCGGAAGTTCATGCGATGAATCTGTATCTTTGCGAAGCCAAGGACAGAAATGGGAATTGGCTATCTAGGGCGTCTACTGACGTTGTGAGCTTCCAGGAGATCCAGAACTCGACGATAGAGAAGATACGACAAAAAGCTCTGGATCCGACACTGATGTTCCGAGATATTTTCCACACTCTGGGTCAAGACGACCTTAACATTTTGATCATGACTGCCCCGCGGTTTGTTGTAGCCCCGCGTCATGAACATTGGCATCTCACAGAACCGTATCGAGCTGTTGCTGAAAAGTTGAAGACCGCGGGCGAAGTCGATGAACTCGTAACATACATTGATCAAGCGTGATTGACAGGTTATCGTGACCCTCCGATGATACCGTTTATCGTCCTGGAAAACTCGCTTGGGACAAAACGCAGATGGCTTTTACTTTAATGGCGCGGAAAGAGGTCCAAGTGTTTTATGTTTCTTGCGTTAAAGATCAAAATGGGGTGAATCTAGCGTTTTCACGTCGATCCGAGTCATTTGAACGCTGTGTCGAGAAAGATCTCCCAGCTGTTCCAGAAGCGAAACTCGGGAGAATCTTTTGTCAGAGTAGATCGTATACCTATGGATTTATCTACGCGCTGTTGACGGGGAAATCGTCGTTCATTGAGCCGAAAAGGTCCCATGATATTTGGGAGATAATGATCTCTAGAGGACTGGCCAGCAGACGCATTGTTGCTTGCTTGGATGATTTCCCACGAGTCGACAGCTCACGACGCATGACTAGTAAAGTTGCTCTTCGCTTTATGGTGAATGTGTTCCGCTCGTGTGGTATAGCTGTGGTTCTGAGTGCCACGAATACTTCCTTTACCGGCATCGCTGAAACGGATACACCCTTTTTCGTTGCGCAAAGTGGCAAGCTATGGTGCACGGTGATGCCTTGTTTGCCATCTTTTCAAAATCAAACGCTAGCGTCACTACCGAGGGAATTGCAGGAGATAATCCGCAATAGTCGGCCAGCTTTTGCTAACCTAGCATTGAAACACGTGACTGAAAGGTGGACGGAAGAACAGTTTGATGTGCTGGCAAATGGCTTCATAATCTTCATGGAAGGGATGGTCGAAGGCTTGACCAATACTTTCGCGAGAGAGGAAAACTTTTCATCGGAGAGTTTTCCGGTGGGCCAATTGTATCTATTTCTTGGTGCTAGCTATGGTGCTGATAATCTAGCATCCCACATGATAACGGTGGATGATACAAGTCTTCTCATCCGCGACTACTTCGCTCGTCTTCGTGATGCAACCTCTTTTGAGCTGGAACTTGGGGCTCAGAATCAACCGAGCAAATGTCCGGGTTGGAGGGGCCCGTGGAAATGTCTTGGTGCATTGCCCACAACTGAGCAAGACTGTCTATTGCATCTGTGCTTCTCGGGAGGCAGGCAATTTGCTGCACTGCGAGATTGTCATTCGACACCACTTTCTTTCATTCGGGCATTCACCGATGCCGAAGAAGTTCCCTACTCGACGTTGAAATATCTCAGTCCGACCAACGTTTTTATGAGAATCTTCGACTAGAGATGATGATAGCAAGTTCAATGGTAGTATCGAGTCACCGGAACGGGTTTTCTGGGATCTGTTTCCCAGGCTTCATCTCGGGGCTGTTGTATGATCTCGGATTATTGTCATCACCGGATTTACGTCTGAAGCTTCCGAAGAATCTAGCACAGAGGGTGACGTCGCTGGCAATTCCGTTTCTAGCGCCGCCTGGATTGGAGTGGGCGAATTATCTCCAGCAAACAGCTTTAAAACCTGGATCGATGAAATTGGAACGAACCGAGAATCGGACATATATCACCATGGACAATGCAGCTTGTCTGTCGAGTACAAAACGACGCGGACCCAATTGACAGTAGACGCCATCAAAAACATTCTCGAGGATATACCAGACGACAGTGTCATTCATTTGGGTGTGATGAAGTCGTTGGAGAGCCTCAGCTATCGAAAACAAGACAAGAATCGAAAGAAGCGTATGGAGAGAATGCTAAACACCATGGACAATTTCAAGCATGCCCATTTCTACCGTATGCTCAGCCACTCGACGGAGGGTTCGGAGGAACGACGTGTTGACCTCGTGTGCATTCGACACATGAAGAACGAGTGTCGAGGTTCTAAATGTTGCGAGAAAGCGTCGTGCAAAGTGGATAAGCTAGTCCTCTTCATGGAGTTCACTGAGAAACAGCGTTAGTACTTCATGTAACAAGTGAATGAACTTCATATTCAATGACTGTAGCGTTTCTACTACTAAAGTTCTAGTGAATGCGGTAACGCTGGACGAGGAACTCGCCTTCGGGTGTTTCTTTCCACTGGATCTCAACGTCGAGGAAGCGTGGGTTGTTAGCGTTCCGTCGCACCCACCACTTACCCTCTACAACATCTCCTTGCTTAACTGAAAAAGGTTCCGGGACGTGGAAGAAGACCTGGTGCCAGTGGGTCGGTGTGCCCTCAGCTCCAGTAGTGAAGTACTCGGGGCGAGGGCAGTCGCGCTCGAAGCCGATGTCGAAGCTAGACACGAAGCCGTGCATGGTCGCATCTCTCGTGATAGACAACGTAAAGGTCGAGTGGAAGTCGAGATCGTCATACTTGACGTGGTCAATGTCGATTTTCTGCAGCAACTCACGGCTCGAAATGATATCATCCGGGCGAACATCCTCCACGAATGCATCGCGGATGGAAATCTTGGACAGGATAGGCTTCATATTGAAGCCGTAGACGTCGTTCCAAAAGTCAAAGCGCCTTGTCAAGTCCTCCATACCTTGGATGAACATGGAGCACTTGTCCGGGAACAAGTGTCCACCCGGAGCTAGCCATTTATCGCGTGCGAACAGCACAGTGTCCAGCATGGATTCGTAAAGCAGACAGTAGCCCATCCACTCGGACACAATGATGTCCACCTTGTCCACTGGCAGCTCGATCTCCTCCACTTTGCCGCGTAGAATGGTGATGACGTCGCTGAAGCCATTAGCTGCCACAATCTCGCGAGCCACGTCTCCCATCTCGCTGCGGTCGATACCGATGACTTTAGCAGCGCCAGCCTGAGCCGCGAACATACTCAGAATGCCCGTACCGCAGCCCACATCGAGCACCACCTTGTCCTTAAACACCTGCGGGTTGTTGATGATGGCATTGCGGTAGCCATCAGTGCGAACTCTGTCCGTGATCATCTCGCGGTGGATACCCACTTGCGAGTACGAGTCGAAGTAGTACGTGTCGTTATCCGCAGCGTCTTCCACGGGCGCGGAGCTCTCCCCATCCACCACAAAGTCCCGAACAAGTTTAGAGTATTTGGTCATCTGCTGTTTAAGCTCCTTGTTCTCTAGCTGCAGCTTGGCGATCAGGGCGGAGACGTCGCCTACAGTCTCCTCGCTCTTCTCTTCCTGCTCTGCATCCTCGTCATCCTCCTCGTCGCTGCTGTCGCAGTCGAGACTGTAGAGCAGCGGGTCGTCGGCCACCACAGGCTTAAGGAACTCGTCCTTCTGGAAGGCGTCGCTGCCTTCCGTTGCCAGCGTCTGCTTCACCTGCTCAGCCGACACTCCGTCTAACGTGTTCCAGCGCAAGAAGTTGACGAGCTGGATGGTGCCGTACGTGTCAAGCTTCCGTGTCGAGATCTCGTGACGCAGCGAGAAGTCGTGCGTCTCCTGCAGATGAGAGTGTAGCGGCTCCTCGACCGGGAATTTGCTGGCGCAGAACACGCAGTCGAAGCTGGAGGACGAGCCGTCGTCCACCCAGTCATCCCACGTCTCGCCGTCGACGTCCTCGCGTTGCTCCGCCATTGTTACAGGTGTGTGCGTACCAATCCAATCCTTGAAATGCACCACCAGCCACTAAATTATTAGACCAGATGGCTACATTTGTTACGATTTCATAAAATGGCTACATTCTCAGTAAAAGAGATGTGTGTGATAAGCTTATCGCATCCAAGAGTACTGAGTTCTAGCTGAGACGACTCTGGACGAACAACAACGACGTAGAAAGCGGGAAAAAACGCAATTTACGCGCAGCAGCCGTCTTTCGCCTGGTCCTGTGACTCGTCCACTCGGAATTTGCTGCCGTTGGCCACATCTAATCTATCGTGTTCGCTCTCGGCCAGTCGCTTCTGGATATCCACTGCAATGGAGCGGAAGGCCTCGTCGATGTTGTGGTTGCTCTTGGCGCTCGTCTCGAAGAACTTGATCCCAAACTCGTCCGCCAAATCCTGACCTTGCTTCGTCGTCACCGCCTGAACAGCAGCCATCACCACAAGACACGTCAGTTTACATAAACGCCGCTCCAACTTCTCCTTATTTATCAACGCACTCTTTCCGACGGATCCACATCGCACTTGTTGCCAATCAGAATCTTGTTGACATTAGACGACGCATTTTGTCGAATCTGTGTCATCCAGTTACGAATGTCTATCCAAATATCAAACATTAGCAAAAAGCAGAAGTGGTAACTGGGTAAGCAACGTACTCTGGAAAGAGTGATCGTCTGTCACGTCGTACACTAATAGAATCCCCATTGCACCGCGATAATATGCTAGTGTTGTTAAATGCGCATAAGTTAGAATCTTGCAAAGGTCATGGTAAAATGTGTAGCAGCGCGTACCGGTGGTGATAGTCCGGAAACGTTCCTGGCCCGCGGTATCCCAGATCTGCAGCTTTATCCGCTTGCCGTCCACATCAATGGTCTTCACCTTAAAGTCGATGCTGCCACAGTCGTCCCAAGTCAGTTTAGTAACATACACACCGTATACAATTAATAGATAATCGTGCATCCCGCACCCGATAGTAGTGATGAAAGATGTCGTGAACGAATCGTCGGAGTAGCGCAAAAGCACGCAACTCTTTCCCACGCCTAAGCATCAACAGGAAGGCGCTAGGAGGTTAGAAGGCTTGGATGAGAGAAGGAGAAACCCACAGACTGTGCAGCACGCACCGCTGTCTCCGATTAAAAGGAGCTTAATGAGCAGGTCGTACTTGCTGCTGTGCACCATGGCGGCGAATAACTAACTCAGCGATTGACTTTGTCGAAGAAGCACGTGTCCCATCTTTCAGTGTACACCACATCAAAAAGTTGATATCCTACCCTGTTGCATACCTCTTTGGAACACCAGTACATTGGAATACCGGTTTTGCAACGACAACAAAAAATCTGCCAACGAGGTAAGCAATTTTTAAAAAAGTAAAAAAAAATTAACAATGGATCCATGGCTCAGTTGTAGGTGCCCAGGTAGGTCAGGACCGACAAGGAAAATCCGCGCCTCAAGACGAGATTATACAAGGGCGTTTACAATGCCCTTATCGGATGGTTTGAGGATGTGAGTTAAGCACACTACGGCTGGAAGCATTTACAATTTTGGCGCTTAAGTAAAAGGCGCAAAAAATACACCCTTTGAGGTCTGTTTCAAAACAAGGTGAGAGTACACCCCTAAAAGGGAGAATTTTGCGCTATTTTTTTAGGTTTGCAGCTGTTTTTATTTTCTACCGTGCTTTGAGACAGGAGTACTTTGTTCACTGCCGTAAAACCTAGCGTCGGTTTATTGTTGATGGAAATGAACCTTTTCGCCCATTCAGCTGTTGTTGGTTTACAATTATATCATGTGGTAGTGTAGAACGTTTTTTTTAGATATGGTACTTTCCTAAAAACCATTTTGGAGTTTTTGATGGCTCGAAACTGAAATGTTTTTCTTAAGCGCGCCATTTTGAAACAACACATGTCCAGTTTTAGGTAAGTTCTGCCACCCGTAACCAACCGACCCAACGAGTCGGTTGTCCGTACCCGCCCGATTGTTACAGTGGCAAATTTTCGGCTAACCATACCCCGTCGTCAAATCTTACCCGAATGGGAGTGCCTAACGGTGGGCGACCTTTGGTATAAAATGGCGAGTCGTTGTTAAAAGATCTTCTTGTCAAATGCGATAGCAACGATTCTCCGAATTCAGTTCTTAGCAGTTCTTCGCTCAGATTGCTAAACAGACAATTCTACATAGCCCCAGTTGATGAATACCAAAACCATACTTCTTAGTTGGTCTGTTGTTTTACGTAAAAGGGTGGCAACCGGTGCGTTGAAGGGGGAGCACCACTGAGTACGAAAATTATTCAAGTACCGACATTTTCCAAGATGCGAAAGCCCGGTGAGACAGAGACGGACGAGCAAGCGGCCAACGAGACCCGTAGCAACCAATATCCGTTTCTGTTCTTTAAGTTCATCAAGTCGGTCATTCCTACTATTGACTAGGACTACACGATTGAGGTGAAAGCTAAGCAGTGAAAGACAATTTCAACTTCCAAGGTATCATCTCCGCAAAGTGGCAAGCTAGATTGTAGAGCCTCGATTCACTTTTTACGAACTACATGTATTTTATATGTACTACTCGAATAATAATAAATAAACGTTTTAGCTTCAGTCTTTTTAAACGGTACATGTCTTGATAGTGACGCTCTGGCGTGTATGACTTGCTTGGTAGATGACGGGAGCGTTGTTATCAGACGCTTGGGGCCCCATGCGTTGTTTTCTAAGCGCTCTAACTTCAGTCAGACTCCCTGTATCAATCCGTCAACTACCTTGCTGCGGGTAAACACACAATCTGCTGTTGGTGAGTTGGGCAGTGCTAAAAAGTGGAGTACGTGTCGAAACGCTTAACTATTGAAATTGGTCAAATCATTCTATCCGGAAAATTAACTCACTTTGTCGCACTGACACCTGAAGTTTTTGAGAAAGTAGGCCATGCCTCTGGAATACTTGAACGTCGCTTCCTCGCCAGCTTTAATCTTCTTAAATCTGACTATCGCAATATGATGCGCTTTCAGATTAGGTACCTACAGAGCTATCCAATTCAGCTCACAGGAGTCGTTGATAAATTTGGCGGTATTCTCGTTGTTGTTGGGATGAATGGAGAGCTTTTCATGTTGGGGGCTGCCTCACCGAGCAAATCATATTTATCCCATTAGCTTGAAGCTTCATTAACAACTTCACCGATCTGCTCGATAGCAATATTGTTTCCTTGAATGTGATAGATCCCACTTCTCTATCGCCGGTAGGTCTAGCCGAGGGAGTCGTCGTGCTTACTCACATCTATCTTCGCGCATTTTGCGACGCTGCTTTCGCATGAAAGTCAAAATGGCTCGATGCAAACGGCGGCCGCACGATGCGTTTTTAAACAGGGTTGCTCGTATTTCTCGGCTCTAGGAGCTAAACATTAACCGTGTCAGGCTTTCCAGGACGGTTTTTCTTGCAAAGTCGGATTCCCAGTTGAGCCACTCATTTTTTTACTTTTAACAATCGATCCATCATACAGCTGTAGGTCTGAGATTTGCCCAGGTAGGTAAAAGCAAAAATGGAAAATCCGCCAGAGAATTTGGTGACTCCAATATCTAACGCACATATAAATGATTTACGATAAAGACTTTTCACGCTAACGCCGTCTCGATGGCAACATGTACATGCCGAGAAATCGCGCTATGAGCACTTCCGGTGAGTCTCATTGGTCAACTTGCCCTTCTTTAACATTAGGCAGAGTGAGGGTTGGGTTGAACTGTTGGCGGATACCGCCACAACCTCACGGTAATACTGGCCAAGCGCGTCACATACAAATCGAACCATCACCTGGGGACAAAGCAGGTAAAAATGCACAATGCATGCAATATTGCTAAAATCGTACGAGGTGCAAAGCAAAAGGTTTGTGTGCAGTTGTGCGGTGAGAGGAAAAATGAGACATGATTGAAAATACACTCAATGTCTGCAGACGGAGCCTGGCGGTCAGATTACAAGTATCACCATGCGAGTAAGGAAAGATAGAGAGTGGTTTTGGTGTGAGTGAATTCAGACGTGGCGAACTATATGGCGCTGTCTGATACATAATCAACAGCGACTCAAAAATGTAGATTTGGCACCTGGTACTTGGCAATTATCGAACTATATTCTTTGCTACGGCGATTTTTTAGGCTACCAGAAGTGAATTCGGTTTCGCGTTTGTTCATACAAAAGTATGCAATATGCCTACGTGAAATTCCCAACAAGTCATATCGTTTTGCCATGCAATGGGCTAGCAATGTATCTCCATCAACAGCATAACCCACAAAGAGCAAGCTAATTATATAACCGTAGACTTGCTTGCGACTTGAAATTGGTGGTAAGAAATGATGTATTTGATAAAAAAAAAATAAAGCGGCGTGGAACCAGTAACTAAGGAGAATAATCAGCCTGTTGGATAAGGTCTTGCGTCTGACCTTGCGTGGACTACTCACAAGAGTTGTTCTTGATGCATCGAAGGCGATATTTAGCTTGATTTTCAGTAAGTTGCGGATACTCGAACTCTTCGCGAAGTCTACCAAGCGCTTCTTTAGATTTTACGCCTGGATTTTCGTCAACCAACGACTGTAGAAATTCGATCTCGTCAAGTGATGCTCCATTGTTCGCTTTTTCGCCCCCTGCCTCATTAGCCGTGAAATCTCTTGACGTATTTCAACTTCCATTGGGAGATCGAAGTGATCAGGATATCGATTGCGTAATACTTCTAGCATTTGACCTGGTCCCATACGTTGTGAGTGTGTATCTTCACCGGCCCTAAACAAGTCTGCGATGTCAGTCCGAAAGTGTGCAATATATCTCTTCCCGTACGTAAGTCCTCTTTTTGGGCGCATTGCCCATCCTACGATAGCTGTCCAGGGCAATTCAAATGTGGTCGACGTCGGTGAATACGAAAATTGCTGCTCGAGACCGCTGGTAACGCGTATGTCACGAATAGCTATCTGCCCTGCATCTTGCATTTCAATAGCAATCTTTATAGTAGTTGCGACAGCATCCCGCGAGACAATATTATCCCCGTTAGCTTCAGGTGCAATACGAGAGCGATGTTTTTTGCGGTTTCGTCGAAGCAACTGGCCCTGTGTCAAAACCTTGACACCAGTCACGGGACCTAATTTAGTACGAGGAGATATTTCGTCAGTTTCCTACTCATTTTCAGTGTCGTCTTCTGTACCTTCACCGTCACTCATAGTGTTGTTGGCTTCATTGTCAGCAAAATTGTCAGTTTCGCCGGGTTCTCTCTCAGTTTCACCTTCACTATTATTGCCATTTTCAGCGACGGGGTGTTCTGCTACTTCGGGTTTAGCTCGAAGCGTGTACCATCTCCGATATTAGAATATTCGAAAAAGCTTAAAGAAAATGGTGGGCAGTCAGCATACGACAGGGACAACGCCGCCGAGCAAGAGCCGTCCCACGATGGAATGTCAATTACGACATCGTTGGCGCGACAGACGGATGCTCGAATTTGGTTTCCCATTGCCTTTACCCCCTTGATAAAGGAGGACAAACGGTTGCGATCATGCTCAACCAGTTCAACCATACAGTTTGGAAGTCCTCCGTGGGCCTTAAGGCCGGTTGCAGCTCGTGTGGGTGATACACAATCATTCCCCTCTCGTACCCATGACTGTAATACTTGCATGGAACGAGCGAAGTGCGCGTCCAAAACACTTTACCCGTCCTGGGTTTCTGTATGAAGAATTTCGGAGATAAGTATTCCATGGGTTACCGACAAGTACGGTGCGACGAGCGGAATAATTGCATTTTGATAGCAGTTGGTGTTGTCTGAAAGAATGACGATTCTCTTCACACTTGAAAGGTCATCCTTTAGTCGCATCATGATCGCTTCTAGAGCTGCCAGTACCGCTTCACGATACTGACGGTTATCTCCAAGAGAGAGGTGATCGTAATACAGTTTGCGGTCTTGCACACTGTGGCCAAACTCGTCCAATGTATCCGAAGATACAAAGTATTGCACCATCGCACCATGCCAACTCATACCTCTTTTGCCATAGTGATCACTGGTCTTTTCCCTATAGTAAGCGGCTCTAGCTTCATCTTGTAGTCTAGCGTAACGACAGCTTCTGAAGAATTTCTGCTAGCAAGACAGCGCTCGCGTATGTCGTCCATGTTTTTTACAGATGGCTTTCTGTTGGTTTATCACTCTTACGCGATGACCCAAGAAAAGTTTTGCTTTTCACTACAGTCTTCAACCACTTCGACCGTCGATGGAAGTGAATTGATTTCTTTTAGGCGGTTTGCAAGACTGGCAAAGAATCGAAATAGGTTCTGAGATTCTATACAAATGACCGGCTGCTCCAAGGAAGCAGTGCATTTATCCAATCCATATGTGATTTTATGCAGTTGACGCTGAATCGAATCGTAGTCTGTCACTCGAGAATCAAATCCGTATTTCATGTACGTGATCACTTGCTCCAACTTGTTGCGCCAAACCTCTTTCTCGTTATCGCTCATGGTGGACCCCGTCTAGCTTTGATTTGAGCACAGGCATTGCTTTTTCAAGTTGCTGCTCCGAAGGATCTTCGATTTGAGAAAGAGACGCTAATGCAGCAGTACGAAAGGTCCGGTAATCCGCCGATTTAAAAACAGAGTGAGTCCGAATTTGATGAGAAGGAAATATGTTTTCCATTTCGACAGCATCTTGCAGAATTACTATTCGCATGTATTCCAACAGCTCCAAAACCCCTCCAGCTGCGATTGATTGTTCACACTCTCCACAGTCGAGTTTCCTTTTCCAGTTTTCTAGCCAAGGAAAAATAAGCTGCTGTAGACTTTCCGGAGGGTCCAAAGTCGCACGTCCTATGGAGAAACTTCCTTTTCTAGGTTCAAATCCAGCTAACGTTCTCATGGCCTCGCGCGGAAGCGAGGTTAGATAGCACTTTTCCATTGTTTGTGTATTCCAACGGCCAAGCTGTCTAATTTGTGCCTCACTGGCACCGCCAAGATCTGCCATCCTAGATCCAGAACCTCTACCGACATGAGTTTTTGCTCGGCTTCGTAAGCCAATCTGATTGAGGAGATTTGTCATTGCTTCGAGATGGACTTTGTAAGACAGCTCGACTGTAGGATTTTTACCTGTTTTTAACAGCTTGACAGGATACCAAGACTCAGACGTGGAAAAATCTGGGGAACTCTCCTTATCCATATGCCATCTTCAAAACAGATAAAATCCAAGGAGCCCGTGAGGACATATTCGCACGTTCTTCTTTCGCATGCACGCTCCGACTTCAATACGCCCAACTTGGTTTGTTTTTCCTTGTTTCATCACCATGACCAATGCACGACATGGACAATAGCCTTCGTTTTCGAGCCTAGCGGTGTGCAGATCTGCCAGTTCAATCTTTCTGGCTGACTCTCCTCGCATAAGAGCATAGTGAGAGAGATAAAACGCAAGTACGTTCCGCAAATGGGTACCGTGGTCTCGCCTCATACTCCAAAGGTATGATGCCATGCTCTGAATTTGATCATTGGTCATGTATCCGTCTAACAGTGTGTCGGCCCCCCTATCGGCAAAGTTTTTGCGCTTGCGATCTTCTTCATTGAATTGCACCATCTTCACTAGTGCTGTGACTGCGTCGTCACGCGGAGACGGATGGCTATTGACCCCAGCGCTCTTCTGCTGTTGCAAAAGTCCACTATTGCAGCTATATAGCCGTTCACAACCGCTTTTCCTATCGTTTCAACCCTTGCGGACTGGTCTTCCCCCCCACCGGAAGCTTGCTGCCCCTGAACATTACTCTCTTTCCGTTGTTTGTTGCGCTTTGCACGCCCAATAACCTTTTCTTTCAACAGTTTAGCGCCAGTAACAGTGCATTTTGTGAGATCGCTGAATGCGTCGCCCTTATCATCACACCACTGCTTGTACTCGGCTTGCTTGTGAGCGCGTGGTTCACAATACGCTTGACTACTTCCGCTGGATCGTTGACAAGAAACCCAATGACATAGTCTACTGCTTTTCGCTCGATAGCATCTCCTGAGGTCAGAGCACCAACGATCTTGAAGAATGTCGATCGATGAATAGGGTTTGGGTTGCAGGTATTGTGCGGTTTGTTACGCAATGTGTAGTCGAGATACATGTTCGTCCGAGTTGTTCGTCTCATAATAGCGGGAAATCCATACACACGATCACCAACTCGAAGTCGCTTGGAGCCCCACGAAAAAAAAGGATGCATTGCGTGTTGACAGTATAAACCTCACCGCGTCCTAATGACATCCCGGCTAATGCGCTGCACGTGACGAGGTTTTACATCCAGACGGTGTCCTTCCTTAATTGCTGCTAAATGTTGACGGCCGAGTGAGAATGCCCCTGGAGGCATGGCGAAACCGCCAATACCTGTACCAAACTGCAGCAACAATGGCTGCGGAATGATGCATAAGCATCCACGTAGCACCCTGTTTTCAAGAGAACCTCGCACACTGAAAGTGTATGCTTGAATCATTGTGGTATAACAGCATCAGCTGGCGTCTCTCTGGCTCGCGTCTGTAGTAATTTGTGCTTGTACACGCTTCCACAGGGCACCGCCAGCATCTCCATCTCCATCACAAATAATTTGACAAACTTTCTTGGAAATATCATTTACGAGGTCAATCACCGACGCAAGGCCAATCTGGTATTCGTTGTCTACCCACAATTCCACTGTTTTTTGCTTCGCCAATGATGATAATTGAGCGTACGAAGAATCAATTCGGTCTGACATACCTAACGATCGCAACAGGCCGCTTACTGAATCAACTTCGGGCGATATTACCGAAGGATTTGAGCTAGAAAACGAGGAGAACAACTGAAATCGAGGTCTAGTGGCAGCATGGGGGAGCTGGGGCGTTAGGGGCAATTCATACAGATCACCCCGTGCGTACCGATTCGTCGAACGCTTACTATTCTTTCTAGGCTGTCGGTACCACTTGCCATGCCTTCCGCTTTCTCGACACCTTTTCAGCGACACTAATACCGTCGTGCTCGCAGTTACGGCGCTTGCATCCACCGCAATCATTGCAACAGCCGACTTTACAAGCGGAGTGTGTTGTATCATCCTAAAAAGGGGTATTGTTAGTATCACAGTATCCTTCAGGTTAGTTGTCAGTCTGTGATTTTACATAACGCGCACCTCCGAGTCAAGTGAAAGATCAGCCGCCATGTGGCTCTCCATGACGCGCCGAGGACGCTAGCGATCAAGGGCGTCCGCCGGCTCGAAGCCTCAATCAATAGAGATTGTGATGAAGGGAGGTCCACTGCCCTTTATTTGACGAGATACTGTACTTTCTCGGCTGGGACGTTGAAATTCACCGGTTGAATACAGTAAGCAAGCATACGCATGGTTAGAGGGATACAACCAGATACCTTGTTACCAGTAAATATATACTTTCAATAGTATCCTGTAGCTGCGAACGCGTAGACTTGTGCTTCCTCATTCCTGATGAGATTGTCCTGGTGTGTTGAATGTACCTTGTACTGAGAGAACGCAAAGTAACCGTAAAATCTGTGGTGGAATACATCGCACGATTGGTATGCGCTAGTCAATACATCAGCGAAGAAAGAGCTTGCTATAATATGCTGAACTTGAACAGATACAAGATAAACTGCCAACATGTTAGCATACTTACGAATAAACAGCAAAATAAAGCAGTAGCCCCGACGAGTTGTGATACTGCGACACTGGCGACTGGAATGCATGTAGCAGAGCATCACGACAATTTAGCGAAGTCGCAATACCTAGATAATCATGAAGAGCGCGCGTTCCTTTACCCGAGTTGCCAAAGAACACTAGCTGAACTGATGGTGCACCGCCATACTCTTGGTACGGATCGTCGAAGTATTGAGTCCGGAGATATTCGACCATGTAGAGAGAAATGTCTCCGAAGCGCGCCGCGACCAGTTTGCTAACAACAGCAACGTTTTGCGTGACATAGTCCAGTATTACCACTTGCTTGGGAGGGCGCTATAGAAGAACTCACACGCGCCCGATTGCGACAGTACTGTGGCTACTGTCGCAGTCAGAGACGACGGATAAGAGGCGTCGAGACGAGTGTATGGGCTCGCGGAGAAGGCGGTGTCCACCCGACGCCCACACAGCAGAAAATGGTACCGGTGAGCCGTCAATCTTTGAGAACTCACGAAGCCGCAACAAGCGACCATTAGGTAATCAAATATTAATGCACCTGAACGATTATATTATCTTATGGCCAGGCCATGTACCTACCTATTTCTGAGCTAAAACAACGACACTGCCGTGCTTCAGTAGGAAGTGGCGCCTGAACAGAACCACATCCGATCAAGTAACTAGTGCCAGTCCCTATAAATCGCATAAATCGACTTTTTTTGGCAAGGAACCAGTTTCGGCAGAGCCAACAAATGATGAGGAAAAAAACACCAATCTTTCCGAGCGTACACTGTACGCCGTACAGCGGGCGGTTAGTATACTGTCACCTCCCTATTTAAGTGAATTTTATCCAATACTTAACGTTATTTTTTTAATAAAGCATTTAGACCAATCGAAAGAGCGCCACAAAACAAAGCATATATCGGTTCATTCGCTTCTATCGGATAACTTCATACTGACTCGAAAAAGGTTCTTGTCAAGGCGGTTAGTATACTGCGAGGGCGTTATTTACTGGTTAGCTGACGCTTGATTGCTACATTTGTAACAGGTCTCAGTTCGCCTGCCTGCCGGCGAGTCGTATGGCTCGCGCTGATGCCGCAGTTGTTTTCCCAGGCTCTTAAGATATTACCACGTAGTTCAACTGACACTACACTTGCTAGCTCGTAAAACCGCGCCGGAACACACACCACTGTGCGTCTTCCTATTATATTCGCTCTCAACCATGCACGGCTCTACTCGACAGCAGAGACTCCTCGGTCTGCAACCACATCGTCCTTCCGTTCGTGCTTCGCCACCTGCCGTCCACCGAGCCCACACGCCGCGTTCTCGCAGCACCAACCCCGGGATTCCCCGTCCAAAGTTGTCACTGCCACACGTCGTGCCGCCTGCGACCTGACTTGTCACTCTACACGTTCTTCCAGCCTTGGCTCGTTGCTCACTAGGTGTTCCTCACACCACTCGAACTGGTTATGCCCCCCCCCCTCTCCCCCCATCAAAACCACCAACTCGTACTCGTACACACTCGAACTGGTAGCGATCCCCGTCGACACCACCAACTCATACTCGTACACACTTCTTCGTGCCAGCCGCTCGCTCTCCTTCTCTTTCATGCCTGTGCTCTACAGCGCAGAATCCGAACTGAGCCCCCTCTTAGCTTGTCGGCCTCACACCCGACCTCATCCGTGTACACTCGCAGCTGGCGTACCTGCTCATCGCATGCAGTCACCGACTGGAGCGACTCTTCAACACTAAGACCGCTCTTCGACGGTTCTCCGTTGTCGATCATCCTGGGTACAGCGACCACTCGCCGCTCGCTACTTCCCACAACAATCTGGCACGGATCTTCGACCGTCGCATATCTTCATTCTCATCGCCTTCCTGTTGACATACCCACTTGTTACACGCCTTCATCATTCCCAGAGTCTCCACGACTCTGGCAGCTTGAAAGCGCCCTGTGACTAATACCTATCGTGCATCGTCATCGGCTCGTTCATCGCCATGTTGCTCGTCTCGTACTGGCCGCAACTGGTATTTCAACACGTACTGACCTGCTCCGTTCCGCCGTCTCCGTCGTCGCAATTCCACCAGTAACGCGTCCAGGGCTGGTAAAAGCTGTCGATTTTTTCGAAATCAGTTAGGTTTATGGTTTTATGGTTTTATTAAGCAATAAAACCTAGTTTTTATTAGCAACCTTCCGGTTTGGCTTCTTTCTCGGACATTTTTAGCGCCGATGCCGTTTATAGTTGCTGTATCATTTGATATGTGTCAATTTTCCAACGCGGAGGGGGCGGAAGGCCAATGCCTTGCATCGCATGTCAATAGTATCCCAAAATGCAACCAAAGTTACCCGTACAATGTGGGCCAGTATTTCATGAGGACCACCAGTCATCGAGCTCTTCTCAACTCGTATCTATAGCGTATTGCTCCTACTACACAAAGTAGCGGGGGTGTTATTAGTAGGTGTATTTATTAATAATACATTTAAGATCTTACCATCGAATTATACCCAATCATACATCCTCAGAAGACAAATATCATCTAATCAAATGACTTCATGTTTTGATGGACGTTTTGTTGTTGTTACCCGCAATAACATTTGGTCGCCAGCGGTCATGGGTCGCTTGATATCATCGTTTTAACGCATACGAAGTAGCTATAAGGTGGTATAATTTTAGGCATCTAAGATGCGTGAAGATCAATGTTTCACACCCAAGAATACGAGTATATATATATATATATATATCAAAGGTAAAACCTATTGGCATATTTGGGGTGTTACAGGTTTAACTATAAAACCTAATAATAAAACCAAATTTGCCAGCCTTGAAAGCGTCCGATTTGAACAACTCTGCTCCACTCTCTACTGTTCTCGCTAGTCTTTTACCTCTTCCTGGCGCTGCCGCCGCGTTGATAGGAGCAGCCGCTGCTCTAGCAGTCTCTCCTGGTGTCACGCCATTATCTTCGCATTCGATCTCGCCTTCATACTCAATCTGCAACTCCAGATCTGCCGCTATGCTTTTCAATGTTGACATAGGGTAGTGATAAGACACTAAAAACGGCACGCGAGCTATGTATAACGCTTTGCCATCGTTATGATCTTGACTCTCCAACAGGAAGTTGTCGTATGCAGCCGGCTCCACAATTCTTACGGGTCCTAGCCACGGGTGCACGAACTTTGACGTCTTAAGCCTTCTCGGTGGCCTGTACACCCACCCCCTGTCACCTGGACGGAAGCCCCGCTTGTTACGCACTTGCCTATTGTAATACTTAGCTTGGTGCCGCTGCTCTCGTTCTCGGACCCGTTCCGCACAAATATGACCCGCTTTCATCGCTGTAAGTAGTCTGCTGTGATCGTTCGTCGGCTCACCGGCCTCGGCTACACTCGTACGACGTAGGTGCCTTCAACTTGCGTCCCACCATGAGTTCATTTGGCGATAGCAACATCTACCCGAATTATAGGCATATTCCGCGAAGTCTATTTACACACCCCAGTCTTTTTGCTCCTCATCCTGCATGTACACCTACACACAGTCCTTCCAATTACCGTAAAAGCGCTCGACCAATCCAATCATCTGCGGTCGATACGGAACTGGATTAATCTATTCGGCTTGCAGCATCTTCACTAATTGCTCTATCGCTCTTCCGGTTAATTTAGGTGTGCCGTCGGCGAGAAGCTCTCGAAAAAAAAAGTCAAAATCTCAACACGACATTCCGCATTAGAAAAGCTGCCGCGTTCTCTGCGGTATTCTGATGCACCGATACTGCTACGGCGTACCGGGTCACGTACTCGACGGCTGCGACCACATAACGTTGTCCTCCGTCACCCATCGGCAATGGCCCTGCCACGTCAAGAGCCCATCGATCTCCAACACCCCTGCCGCGAATACTTCGTAGTGGTGGTATCACCTCACGCGGTCGATCCTTATGGCTACCACATTCTTGGTAGCCCAGCACCCACCATCACACATCTCTCTGCAATACTGGCCACCAGTAGACTTGCACCAGTGTTGCATACGTATGGGAAGCTCTCAGATGCCCAGTCCACACTGAATCCTCATGACTTTCTTTAAACGCAGTCGCCCACAACTCAGGTGGAAGCATCACTCGCTTTCCCACCATCGAATCTATCAGCACCAGGCCATGATCCACCATAACTCGCATGCCTCGGTACTTACCAACTTTACGCAGTTCCTTCACTAGTTTACTGCGCGTCTGCGCCGCTTGTATCTCCTCGCCAGTCAGTTGTAATGTGAGTCCCGTTTCCGAACACACTCCTCGTCCTTGGTGTACATATCGTTCTTTTCGTATTTCTCGTTCTCGTACAGTACTGGATCGTTCTTCAGCTTCACCAGCCACCTGTACAGGTTCAATTGACCATGGTTGTTCTCTGCTCTCGTCACCACCTTCGTATTTATCACAGGCGTCGCATTCTTGCTCCTCAGCGTCGTCTTCGTCGTGCCACCGATTTGTGATTCCTCGCCCAGCGATTTGCTCGGCGCCTTCTTCAGTTTCGAATCCGGGGGATTTTTCTCGACGGTTTTCGACCCACTACCCATAGTTCCTAACACCGACTTGGCCCTGGATTCTCCTTCTCTTGATCACGCTGTTGTTCGTGCACGCTCCATTCTTCTTGTACGTTCAGTCGCTGTGGTTCACTTGGTTGACGCAGTGGTACATTCTTCTCCCGCGTCGACGTGGCTAACTCAACTTGATCCACTGACGATGTCCACGTGACTCATCGTCTCTTCGTCCACGCCGTTCGTTGTCTCGCCCTCGTCTTCGGTGTTGTCTGCCTCGTCTATGGCTTTTCGTCACTCCAGCGCATCGGTATCTCGTCGTCCAGGAGCTCCACCACCTCATTTATCAGCTCGCCCTCGTTCACCATCTCGTCGTCCGACGCTGTCATCTTGGTGGTTGGATCCATCGCCTACCATGTGCAACAGTATATCTTGCTCAATCTGGGCCATTCGAAGGTCGCACTGCATCAGCTCGTCGTTTAGCTGCCCTCGTCAATGGTCCCGTCGCCAGTCCCTTACTTCGGGCTGCAGTTACACCACTGGCATGAGGGTTGTTAACGAGTTATGATGCTCCTTTGGCTCAGTTGGTAGAGCGTCAGTCTCATAATCTGAAGGTCGCCAGTTCGAGCGTGGCAGGGAGCACTTCTTTGCCTCTTTTTGCTCGAACAGCGTCTGCCACCTTACGCCGCGTTTGAGCGAGCCCCCACAGCCTCTTGTTCGAGTAGTACCATTAACCGATGCGGTCCATCGGAACGTTTCACCACCATGCTTTTTTTTTCTTCGGACGGCTACCTGATATCCCTAGTTGGCTCGAGTTCAAGTCTGGCCGGGGAGCTCGCACTTTGGAAACGCACGATTTCACGATTTGTTGCAACGACACGTCGTGACTATCACCACAGAAGTCCATAATACGAGGTGACAAAATAACTGCACTTACCATGGAGAAAGCGATGAAACATCCTTGACGCCGAGGCAAAGCGGTCCGATCTGAAATTGCGTCGAACATCGCTTTGACAATGTGGCTGGCTCTGGTGATGGGTGCCAAGGATGCACCACAGCCTACCAAGTCGTGGTAAGGTGCATGGAGATTGTGGTAGTCTGCCGGCGAGGGATGACATCTTTTGAGCGGGAGATGTGTAGCGGGGCAGGGATTGGTCGTGAAGGCTGTTTACGACCAGGAGGTAGTCCAGGAGAGGCCAGCAGTGTCAGTGGTGATGTGTATTAGCGCGTGGCTTGCGTGTTGCGTGCAGGAGGTGCGTATTTTTGATTTCGAGGGCATGAGGGTTGTATGCGTGTTATGGTGCTCCTTTGGCTCAGTTGGTAGAGCGTCAGTCTCATAATCTGAAGGTCGCCAGTTCGAGCGTGGCAGGGAGCACTTCTTTGCCTCTTTTTGCTCGAACAGCGTCTGCCACCTTACGCCGCGTTTGAGCGAGCCCCCACAGCCTCTTGTTCGAGTAGTACCATTAACCGATGCGGTCCATCGGAACGTTTCACCACCATGCTTTTTTTTTCTTCGGACGGCTACCTGATATCCCTAGTTGGCTCGAGTTCAAGTCTGGCCGGGGAGCTCGCACTTTGGAAACGCACGATTTCACGATTTGTTGCAACGACACGTCGTGACTATCACCACAGAAGTCCATAATACGAGGTGACAAAATAACTGCACTTACCATGGAGAAAGCGATGAAACATCCTTGACGCCGAGGCAAAGCGGTCCGATCTGAAATTGCGTCGAACATCGCTTTGACAATGTGGCTGGCTCTGGTGATGGGTGCCAAGGATGCACCACAGCCTACCAAGTCGTGGTAAGGTGCATGGAGATTGTGGTAGTCTGCCGGCGAGGGATGACATCTTTTGAGCGGGAGATGTGTAGCGGGGCAGGGATTGGTCGTGAAGGCTGTTTACGACCAGGAGGTAGTCCAGGAGAGGCCAGCAGTGTCAGTGGTGATGTGTATTAGCGCGTGGCTTGCGTGTTGCGTGCAGGAGGTGCGTATTTTTGATTTCGAGGGCATGAGGGTTGTATGCGTGTTATGGTGCTCCTTTGGCTCAGTTGGTAGAGCGTCAGTCTCATAATCTGAAGGTCGCCAGTTCGAGCCTGGCAGGGAGCACTTCTTTGCCTCTTTTTGCTCGAACAGCGTCTGCCACCTTACGCCGCGTTTGAGCGAGCCCCCACAGCCTCTTGTTCGAGTAGTACCATTAACCGATGCGGTCCATCGGAACGTTTCACCACCATGCTTTTTTTTTCTTCGGACGGCTACCTGATATCCCTAGTTGGCTCGAGTTCAAGTCTGACCGGGGAGCTCGCACTTTGGAAACGCACGATTTCACGATTTGTTGCAACGACACGTCGTGACTATCACCACAGAAGTCCATAATACGAGGTGACAAAATAACTGCACTTACCATGGAGAAAGCGATGAAACATCCTTGACGCCGAGGCAAAGCGGTCCGATCTGAAATTGCGTCGAACATCGCTTTGACAATGTGGCTGGCTCTGGTGATGGGTGCCAAGGATGCACCACAGCCTACCAAGTCGTGGTAAGGTGCATGGAGATTGTGGTAGTCTGCCGGCGAGGGATGACATCTTTTGAGCGGGAGATGTGTAGCGGGGCAGGGATTGGTCGTGAAGGCTGTTTACGACCAGGAGGTAGTCCAGGAGAGGCCAGCAGTGTCAGTGGTGATGTGTATTAGCGCGTGGCTTGCGTGTTGCGTGCAGGAGATGCGTATTTTTGATTTCGAGGGCATGAGGGTTGTATGCGTGTTATGGTGCTCCTTTGGCTCAGTTGGTAGAGCGTCAGTCTCATAATCTGAAGGTCGCCAGTTCGAGCCTGGCAGGGAGCACTTCTTTGCCTCTTTTTGCTCGAACAGCGTCTGCCACCTTACGCCGCGTTTGAGCGAGCCCCCACAGCCTCTTGTTCGAGTAGTACCATTAACCGATGCGGTCCATCGGAACGTTTCACCACCATGCTTTTTTTTTCTTCGGACGGCTACCTGATATCCCTAGTTGGCTCGAGTTCAAGTCTGACCGGGGAGCTCGCACTTTGGAAACGCACGATTTCACGATTTGTTGCAACGACACGTCGTGACTATCACCACAGAAGTCCATAATACGAGGTGACAAAATAACTGCACTTACCATGGAGAAAGCGATGAAACATCCTTGACGCCGAGGCAAAGCGGTCCGATCTGAAATTGCGTCGAACATCGCTTTGACAATGTGGCTGGCTCTGGTGATGGGTGCCAAGGATGCACCACAGCCTACCAAGTCGTGGTAAGGTGCATGGAGATTGTGGTAGTCTGCCGGCGAGGGATGACATCTTTTGAGCGGGAGATGTGTAGCGGGGCAGGGATTGGTCGTGAAGGCTGTTTACGACCAGGAGGTAGTCCAGGAGAGGCCAGCAGTGTCAGTGGTGATGTGTATTAGCGCGTGGCTTGCGTGTTGCGTGCAGGAGATGCGTATTTTTGATTTCGAGGGCATGAGGGTTGTATGCGTGTTATGGTGCTCCTTTGGCTCAGTTGGTAGAGCGTCAGTCTCATAATCTGAAGGTCGCCAGTTCGAGCCTGGCAGGGAGCACTTCTTTGCCTCTTTTTGCTCGAACAGCGTCTGCCACCTTACGCCGCGTTTGAGCGAGCCCCCACAGCCTCTTGTTCGAGTAGTACCATTAACCGATGCGGTCCATCGGAACGTTTCACCACCATGCTTTTTTTTTCTTCGGACGGCTACCTGATATCCCTAGTTGGCTCGAGTTCAAGTCTGACCGGGGAGCTCGCACTTTGGAAACGCACGATTTCACGATTTGTTGCAACGACACGTCGTGACTATCACCACAGAAGTCCATAATACGAGGTGACAAAATAACTGCACTTACCATGGAGAAAGCGATGAAACATCCTTGACGCCGAGGCAAAGCGGTCCGATCTGAAATTGCGTCGAACATCGCTTTGACAATGTGGCTGGCTCTGGTGATGGGTGCCAAGGATGCACCACAGCCTACCAAGTCGTGGTAAGGTGCATGGAGATTGTGGTAGTCTGCCGGCGAGGGATGACATCTTTTGAGCGGGAGATGTGTAGCGGGGCAGGGATTGGTCGTGAAGGCTGTTTACGACCAGGAGGTAGTCCAGGAGAGGCCAGCAGTGTCAGTGGTGATGTGTATTAGCGCGTGGCTTGCGTGTTGCGTGCAGGAGGTGCGTATTTTTGATTTCGAGGGCATGAGGGTTGTATGCGTGTTATGGTGCTCCTTTGGCTCAGTTGGTAGAGCGTCAGTCTCATAATCTGAAGGTCGCCAGTTCGAGCCTGGCAGGGAGCACTTCTTTGCCTCTTTTTGCTCGAACAGCGTCTGCCACCTTACGCCGCGTTTGAGCGAGCCCCCACAGCCTCTTGTTCGAGTAGTACCATTAACCGATGCGGTCCATCGGAACGTTTCACCACCATGCTGTTTTTTTCTTCGGACGGCTACCTGATATCCCTAGTTGGCTCGAGTTCAAGTCTGACCGGGGAGCTCGCACTTTGGAAACGCACGATTTCACGATTTGTTGCAACGACACGTCGTGACTATCACCACAGAAGTCCATAATACGAGGTGACAAAATAACTGCACTTACCATGGAGAAAGCGATGAAACATCCTTGACGCCGAGGCAAAGCGGTCCGATCTGAAATTGCGTCGAACATCGCTTTGACAATGTGGCTGGCTCTGGTGATGGGTGCCAAGGATGCACCACAGCCTACCAAGTCGTGGTAAGGTGCATGGAGATTGTGGTAGTCTGCCGGCGAGGGATGACATCTTTTGAGCGGGAGATGTGTAGCGGGGCAGGGATTGGTCGTGAAGGCTGTTTACGACCAGGAGGTAGTCCAGGAGAGGCCAGCAGTGTCAGTGGTGATGTGTATTAGCGCGTGGCTTGCGTGTTGCGTGCAGGAGGTGCGTATTTTTGATTTCGAGGGCATGAGGGTTGTATGCGTGTTATGGTGCTCCTTTGGCTCAGTTGGTAGAGCGTCAGTCTCATAATCTGAAGGTCGCCAGTTCGAGCCTGGCAGGGAGCACTTCTTTGCCTCTTTTTGCTCGAACAGCGTCTGCCACCTTACGCCGCGTTTGAGCGAGCCCCCACAGCCTCTTGTTCGAGTAGTACCATTAACCGATGCGGTCCATCGGAACGTTTCACCACCATGCTGTTTTTTTCTTCGGACGGCTACCTGATATCCCTAGTTGGCTCGAGTTCAAGTCTGACCGGGGAGCTCGCACTTTGGAAACGCACGATTTCACGATTTGTTGCAACGACACGTCGTGACTATCACCACAGAAGTCCATAATACGAGGTGACAAAATAACTGCACTTACCATGGAGAAAGCGATGAGACATCCTTGACGCCGAGGCAAAGCGGTCCGATCTGAAATTGCGTCGAACATCGCTTTGACAATGTGGCTGGCTCTGGTGATGGGTGCCAAGGATGCACCACAGCCTACCAAGTCGTGGTAAGGTGCATGGAGATTGTGGTAGTCTGCCGGGGAGGGATGACATCTTTTGAGCGGGAGATGTGTAGCGGGGCAGGGATTGGTCGTGAAGGCTGTTTACGACCAGGAGGTAGTCCAGGAGAGGCCAGCAGTGTCAGTGGTGATGTGTATTAGCGCGTGGCTTGCGTGTTGCGTGCAGGAGGTGCGTATTTTTGATTTCGAGGGCATGAGGGTTGTAAGCGTGTTATGATGCTCCTTTGGCTCAGTTGGTAGAGCGTCAGTCTCATAATCTGAAGGTCGCCAGCTCGAGCCTGGCAGGGAGCACTTCTTTGCCTCTTTTTGCTCGAACAGCGTCTGCCACCTTACGCCGCGTTTGAGCGAGCCCCCACAGCCTCTTGTTCGAGTAGTACCATTAACCGATGCGGTCCATCGGAACGTTTCACCACCATGCTTTTTTTTTCTTCGGACGGCTACCTGATATCCCTAGTTGGCTCGAGTTCAAGTCTGACCGGGGAGCTCGCACTTTGGAAACGCACGATTTCACGATTTGTTGCAACGACACGTCGTGACTATCACCACAGAAGTCCATAATACGAGGTGACAAAATAACTGCACTTACCATGGAGAAAGCGATGAGACATCCTTGACGCCGAGGCAAAGCGGTCCGATCTGAAATTGCGTCGAACATCGCTTTGACAATGTGGCTGGCTCTGGTGATGGGTGCCAAGGATGCACCACAGCCTACCAAGTCGTGGTAAGGTGCATGGAGATTGTGGTAGTCTGCCGGGGAGGGATGACATCTTTTGAGCGGGAGATGTGTAGCGGGGCAGGGATTGGTCGTGAAGGCTGTTTACGACCAGGAGGTAGTCCAGGAGAGGCCAGCAGTGTCAGTGGTGATGTGTATTAGCGCGTGGCTTGCGTGTTGCGTGCAGGAGGTGCGTATTTTTGATTTCGAGGGCATGAGGGTTGTAAGCGTGTTATGATGCTCCTTTGGCTCAGTTGGTAGAGCGTCAGTCTCATAATCTGAAGGTCGCCAGTTCGAGCCTGGCAGGGAGCACTTCTTTGCCTCTTTTTGCTCGAACAGCGTCTGCCACCTTACGCCGCGTTTGAGCGAGCCCCCACAGCCTCTTGTTCGAGTAGTACCATTAACCGATGCGGTCCATCGGAACGTTTCACCACCATGCTTTTTTTTTCTTCGGACGGCTACCTGATATCCCTAGTTGGCTCGAGTTCAAGTCTGACCGGGGAGCTCGCACTTTGGAAACGCACGATTTCACGATTTGTTGCAACGACACGTCGTGACTATCACCACAGAAGTCCATAATACGAGGTGACAAAATAACTGCACTTACCATGGAGAAAGCGATGAAACATCCTTGACGCCGAGGCAAAGCGGTCCGATCTGAAATTGCGTCGAACATCGCTTTGACAATGTGGCTGGCTCTGGTGATGGGTGCCAAGGATGCACCACAGCCTACCAAGTCGTGGTAAGGTGCATGGAGATTGTGGTAGTCTGCCGGGGAGGGATGACATCTTTTGAGCGGGAGATGTGTAGCGGAGCAGGGATTGGTCGTGAAGGCTGTTTACGACCAGGAGGCAGTCCAGGAGAGGCCAGCAGTGTCAGTGGTGATGTGTATTAGCGCGTGGCTTGCGTGTTGCGTGCAGGAGGTGCGTATTTTTGATTTCGAGGGCATGAGGGTTGTAAGCGTGTTATGATGCTCCTTTGGCTCAGTTGGTAGAGCGTCAGTCTCATAATCTGAAGGTCGCCAGTTCGAGCCTGGCAGGGAGCACTTCTTTGCCTCTTTTTGCTCGAACAGCGTCTGCCACCTTACGCCGCGTTTGAGCGAGCCCCCACAGCCTCTTGTTCGAGTAGTACCATTAACCGATGCGGTCCATCGGAACGTTTCACCACCATGCTTTTTTTTTCTTCGGACGGCTACCTGATATCCCTAGTTGGCTCGAGTTCAAGTCTGACCGGGGAGCTCGCACTTTGGAAACGCACGATTTCACGATTTGTTGCAACGACACGTCGTGACTATCACCACAGAAGTCCATAATACGAGGTGACAAAATAACTGCACTTACCATGGAGAAAGCGATGAAACATCCTTGACGCCGAGGCAAAGCGGTCCGATCTGAAATTGCGTCGAACATCGCTTTGACAATGTGGCTGGCTCTGGTGATGGGTGCCAAGGATGCACCACAGCCTACCAAGTCGTGGTAAGGTGCATGGAGATTGTGGTAGTCTGCCGGGGAGGGATGACATCTTTTGAGCGGGAGATGTGTAGCGGAGCAGGGATTGGTCGTGAAGGCTGTTTACGACCAGGAGGTAGTCCAGGAGAGGCCAGCAGTGTCAGTGGTGATGTGTATTAGCGCGTGGCTTGCGTGTTGCGTGCAGGAGGTGCGTATTTTTGATTTCGAGGGCATGAGGGTTGTAAGCGTGTTATGATGCTCCTTTGGCTCAGTTTAAAGGTTGTCTATATTACTAGAATTAGACAGAGTGACTTCTCAATCTACCTAGCAAAATGACTAAACTGACATAAATACTATGGTACATGCTCTCTGAAGTTTTCGTAATGTCGCTTTGGCTCAGTCGTCTGAGGACCATCTCCCTAGTCAGGAGACACGGGTTCAATCCCCGTCGTTGTCCGATTTCGAGTCAGCCGGTTCCTAACACTCCTCCATAACGTAGAATGGCCGATATGGGTTATATAACCTTAGCCGAACAGATTTGGAAAGGGTGAGAAAGATCCACCGCGAGTATACTAAATCCAAATGGCGGAGCTCCTTCTGTTCAGTCTCCGGGTATACTGTACCCCACGAGACGCTGACACAACGGTTCCAGGTATACAGAGGTGGCGTCACTCATCAGTCTCCGTTTTGCCGCACCTTGATTCTGCGGATGAACTTGAGCATGCGAAGCCACCTATGGTCCCCGATGCCTGAGTCAACCCCATTCTCGCGTACAATCATGTCGTCGTCCGTAGTGACTTTCAATGCGAAGCAGTGAGCCCGCATGTTGCGCTTGTACGCCCCGACAAGGTATACACCTGGCTTGAGCACTCGAACTCCCTTGTCGTCAGGAAGTACACGTCTCACAATCGCCATAGGACCGGCACCATCTCCATCGTAGAGATTATTGCGGAGAGTCTTGATGTCGAGCTCCACACCGCACCGCGGGACCGCGTTGGAGCAGTACCTCACAATTTCGCCGAGCTTGTGAAAGCCTTCGTTGAGCGGAACCTTGGTGTCGACTGCGTTCTGTAGGTACTCCGTCCAAATATCTGGGAGTCGTGCGCTCTCTTGCTGGTGGCCGAGGAGCTCGAGTGCCATTTGGACCGCGTGAGGCAAGCACGCATTGTCTTCCCCATCGGCGACCGCACTGAAGGCTCTCGCGTTCCTGCTGATGTATGCTTGGTACGTCAGCTCACGGTTCGGGTACCGGAGTAGGTACGCGTCAAGTGTCTCGACGAGATTCGCATTTCCATCCTCCATCAACTGGTCTCGTGGCAGCCATATTGGGTCCGAGTCGTCGACCCATGTCACGCGATATTCAAACCCAGTCACCACGGTCCTTCTGTTGTCGATGCAGTCGATTTCACCGGTCTCCACCGACATTGCTGATCGCCGGGTACGCTTGACTGGGCGCATCGCCTCAAGTTGCTCTGCAGTTCGCTTCCGGAAGGTGTACCCGCATACCGTGGACACTGTCTGCGGGTTATCCACTGCAGGCGCCGCAGAAGGTTGATTGGCAGTCGGAGTCGGTTGGGCAACTGACTCCATGCCGTCGTTGTCGTTGTCGTCGCTGTCGCCATCTTCATCGCTGTTGTTTTTGCCTTCATTGCCACGATCGTTCACGTTGTCGTCGTCGGGCGTCTCCGCATCATCTCCCTGGCTCTCTGGTAAAAGCTCTGACAGATCCGTCGACGGGAGGGGGGGGGGGGTTCAGTGTTGCTCGCGCTGCCCGTGTCCGTGAACGGTGATTCGCTGTTCATAGACTCCGCCTCCAATCCGTCACCTTCCTCAGGCCGGCTTTCAAATAGGCCCACCTCAGGGCTCATGCCCCCCGTCTCCCTTTCGGGTGCAGCCGGAGACAACACAGTCCGCAGAGGAGAGCCCGACTTCAAGCCGGCGAGTAGAGCTTCAGTTGGGAGGAGAGCTGGAACTTGTTCTGGAGCCATCGTAAGTTGCTGGGGTCGTCGCTTGAGTTGCTTGAACTGGAGCCGGCAGATTCGAAAGTGAGCTGATCGAACTCGTGGCGGGCAGCATTCGGAGAAAAAACCTTCCAAATAGCATACCATGCTATTCGACAGGTTGATATTTTGGGTCATTCGGTTAGACAGTTTGGCGGACACTGGTGATACCAGGGTGGAGATCGGTAAACCTGCCGAAGGCCGGCTGAGACTTCATCGCGCGCACAACCTTGGCCAAGGCCAGCTTATCTTCGCTCTCGTACAATCGCCTTTCGAAGAATCGAATGTGCGCCGCGAACGCCGTGAAGACCACTTGGAGCGCAGGGAGCGATGGTGTAGGCTGTCTTCCGTCGAACAGGCACCGATTGCGATCTGTCCAGATGAAGTGAAGCGTCACTGCTCGGAGTGTGTGCCAAGCATCGTGGACTACTTCCTCACATTTTTCCCACTCATCACGCACTCGCGTCTTCGTTGCCAGAGCAATGTCATGCCACGTCGGCCGCACGCGAAAGAACGGCGACACCAGTTGTGTCAAGTGACCCCACAGCTGCGCTGCAAGAGTGCACTCGAAGAACAAGTGTTCCTCGGTCTCAATCGCGTCGCACTCGTCACGCACGCAGTATTGGATGCGTGGATGTACAGGTTCGAGGAACCAGAACCGAGCGCGCACCGGCAGAAGTCGGAACGCGAGACGAAACTGCAGGTCCTCAAAGATGGGAAGCAAGATCTTGCGCAGATGCTTGTCGTGTTTTACGAACGACTTGATCTGCTCTTCATTAGCACGTTGAGAGTGCGAAGTCATCGGATGGGGCTTCGTCGGCAGTGCTGGTGTCCACACGATGTGAAGAAGCGCCGATCTCGGAATCGCAGGGATCAAGCACACCTTCACGCCGCTCTTGCAGCCCAGGTGCGGTATCACTCGTCTTGCAGCACGCGGAGTCTGCAACACAAGCGCGCGCGCGCCCAGACGCTCGACGATCTGTGTTGCTTCCTTGTACAGCACTCGCAGCCACTTCGCCTGCTGACCGGGTGTCGTAGACACGAGCGTGAAATCGAGATGGCGCTGAACGAAGTCTTGCTGCGACGGCCAAGCACAGCCTTCACACATGAAGTCAGCGAGTGACTTCACGCCGAAGACTCTCGACACGTGTAACCGAAAGCTGCGCTGTGGCTCAGAGACCATCCCTATGCATCGACGGTGCGCTGAGCTGGTGTGAGTCCGCGCCGCTTGCTCGTAGTGAAGTGCTGCATCCGAGTGGAACCAGATCGGCTGCCGAAGACCGTACCAAGCGCGCTCGTCTGAAGGAAGGTCGTGCCACGTGATCTCCCAGTGAATCTTGTACCACCAGATCCAAGTCGCTCGCCACCACAATGAAGTCAGTCTCCACTTGATCATGTCGCCATGACGAAGCGGAGAGATCGTGAGGAAGTCCAGTGCGTTGCTGCCGCCGATACGAGGAAGAACCAACTTGAGCAGCTCTGTGCTCGCTGTCGTCCAGTTCCGCACATTTGCGTCCTTCGCCGCGCTCATGAACTGCAGCACGAGCTGAAGTCGCTGTCTCTTGAGATGCGCTCCCAGACTCGGGATGCCGAGACCGCCATCGCTGCGTCGTTGGAACACGAACTCGCGCGGAATGAGCTGGATGTGCGATGCCTCGCGATCGTGCTTTCGACTCAGCACGAACCGATTCAGCATCGACTGCCATCTCTTCACGACTGCTGTGGGGACCGACACGTGTTGTGTGTAGTGCCACAGACGTGAGAGTACCATCGTTTGAGCTACCAAGAGCCGACCTCGAAGCGTCCTCGCACGTCGATACCATGCCTTGAAGCCTTCGTAGAAGCGCTGCTCGAGGAACTCTACGATGTTATCGTCCACTGACGACTGGCTAAACGGGATGCCGAGGTACTTCACTGTCTCCGTCCGACCAAGCACGTGCACTCCTGGGAGCAGCGGACAGTCGTGGTTCCGGTTCAGTGCCAGCAACGTCGACGCACCAGAACCTCTACAGTACTCATCTACGAGCTCAAGCTGTGCTTGGAGGTTTGTGATCGAGCTGCTTAGAAGAGTCGAGTCGTCTGCGAAGAACGTGCTGGTGCTGGTGTGGTCTGCGTTCAGACACACGCCGTACTCTTCGTGGGAGCGCAATAGGTTGCCGAGCGGCTCGATGGTCAAGACGAAGAGCAGCGCAGACAACGGATCGCCTTGCTTCACTCCTCGCGTCGGATGTATCGCTGGCTGGATGTTTTGGTTGATGACGAGATGCGCTTGCGGGTCAGTGTACAGAAGCTTGATCCACTGAACAAACTCTGTGCCGAATCCCATTCGCTCGAGGACCTGAAACATGTAGTCCCAGTTGACTCGGTCGAACGCCTTCTCGAAGTCCAGGAACAGCGCATACGCTTCTTCGTCCAGACTCGTCACGAGGTCTTGGAGATCTGCGAGGAACCGGACGTGGTGATGAATCGATCGATGCTTGTCGAATCCCTTCTGGTCGGGGTGAATCAAGTCGAGGATCACTTGCTGCAGTCGATACGTCAGCGCCTTGGACAACACCTTCACATCGACCTGCACTAGTGCAATGGGTCGATAGTTGCCGGGCTGTGCTCTCGACCCTTTCTTGTGCAGTAGCACCACTGCAGACTTGCGCTGAGACGGAAGCAGCACGCCACATTGAAGGCGATCATTGAACACGATGCTCAAGCACTCGCCAAACACGATCGGAGCGACCTGGTAGAAACCAGCCGTCAAGCCGTCCATTCCTGGTGCTGAAGTCGCTTTCATGTGTTGGATCGCGCTCGTCAAGTCTGCGGCGGTGACCGGTGCATTCAGAATGGCACGGTCAATCTCCGAGGCGAAGCGAACGATCGAGTCCAGAAGCTTACGTTGGATGCCATCGTTGGGTGGAGGAGCTCTTCCTGCCGGACTGAGTGGTTCTCCCATCTCGGATCCCCAGTGCTCCAGGAAGCGGAGCGAAATCTCGTGAGGGTTCGTCGAGACACTTCCACTCGGTGTCATGACTTCCTCGATCGAGACTCGTCTCAAGCTCGTGTCCAGCGGACGGAAGAAGTGCTTGGTTGATTTCTCCGAGTTGGCGGCTTGGAAGTCAAACGCAGTGTCTTGGTTGTACTGGCTCGTCCTCGTGACCGTCTCCTTGTAGTTGCGCAAGGCTTCGCCGAAGAGCTCGCGATTGGAGTCATCAGATGAAGAGCGGTATCGAGCTGCAGCCTGATCAAGTGAGACACGTGCCTCCTCAACAGCCTGCGAGTCCTGTTGTCGAAGCTTCTTCTGGACATCCTGCAGCTGGGTCTTGATGCTCACCTTCCACTGCTCCCAGACATTGCCTGGGTTGGTCGCGGCGCGTAGCTGCTCAAGAACCATGTCTGCTTCACGCTCGATCGCTGTCACCACGACTGGATACTCCAGTAGGTAGCGTGGGAACTTCCAGTACCCTCGACCATGAAGCTGCTCGCCCGACCGAAAGCTTACACTGTGTGCAAGATGGTCGCCAGCATGCGTCGGCAGGAAGTACGTGGAGTCGTCGTAGAAGCGTCCGTAGAAGTCATCTGACAGCAAGATGTAGTCCAGCCGGTTCTTTCGCGGAAGAGGACCAGTGAAGACGCGCTTGGTGTCATAGTGGATTCGCCATGCGTCGACAACTCCCAGCTTCGCTAGCCACTCGAGGCAGCTGGATCGCCCAGGGTCGTAGTGCAGGTCAGGAGAGGAAGAGTCGAGTCTTGGATCCAGCGGGGTGTTCAGGTCGCCCAGCACGAAATGCGTTGCTTGATCTTCAAACCCTTCGGTGTCCAAGCTGGAGAAGAAGTGCTGCTTGTCTTGTCGGTCCACAGGCGCATACACGTTGTGGATGTAGATGGGAGCACTCTCAACCATCACTTTCACGACGAGATAGCGACCGGAGACCGCTAGACTGGGAAGCTCAACAGCCGTGTCGAAGCCCGGGAAGTCAGAGCGAAGCACCGTGAGCACTCCATTGCTCCTTCCTCTCGTTGGTCGATGCAACTGCGAGTTGGGGTCGTCCACGAAGACCTTGTGCTTGAAGCTCGAGTCGAGGTGGAACTTGAAATTGGAAAGATGGGTGCTGTCGCCGAACTTGGTTTCTTGGATGCACGTCATTGAGTACTTGGAGAGCATGCTCTCGATAAATAGGTGACCGTTCTTCTTGATGCCGTTGGTGTTCACGGTCAGAACACTAACATTGCTCCATGAGGTGGAAACCGCGGATGGTTTAGCAACGAGTGGCCAAGCCGCCCGCAACCATCACCACGTTGCCTTCTACACTTTGGAGCTTCAGCACGGAAGCGTCGTCAGGGTAGAACCCATCACGCTTCTGAAGCGCTTCGAGATCGTCCAACAAGCGACCTTGCCACTGCACTTCGCTCCATTGCTGCATGCAGAACGAACCGAGGTCCGACCGCAGGAGCCGGAGAAGAGTGTTCGGGTGGAGAAATCGCGTGTGGTGCGCTGGGATCCACTCTACCGGCTGGCCCGTGAGGTACTGGATCCAGTGGTCGTTGATGAAGATGATCGGCGCCATGGACATGAGAGCAAGCTCGAACATGCTCAGAGCCTTGGTCGCGCGAGAGAGCTCTTCAATCGAAGGGGACGATGTCCACCACTTCGCACATGTCTTGAAGATCTCGTGGCGCTTCGACGGAACCGCCGAGCCCATCAGTTTCTTCCACTTCGCGCTGAATGTTGTATCGTTACCAGGTTGCGTCGCACAGAAGACGCGGTTGATTGTGTGCAGCTGTGCGAGTTCACCGATCTCGTTTCCACTTCCAGCCAACTTCAGCGCCAGTGCGCTGTTGAAGGCGAGCGGACATTCGACCGCTTTCTTCGAGATGTGGTCTGGGTTTGTGGCGTTCTCGAGGAGCTTGCACACGCCGTCGACCTTCTTGTCCGCTTCCGCGAGACGATCAGGGATGACGTTGAGAAGTGCCGTGTTCTCGTCGTCCAGCATTGCTTCGGTCACTGCCATGACGGGCGATGCCTTGGACGCCTTCTTGATCTTCGTGTGGTGCTTCTCGACGAAGAAAGCAGACTCGGTCGAGGTCTTCACCGCGTCCGGACGCTTCACATCGACGGGAGCAACGTGGTATCGAACACCATACTTCTTGTCAGCAGTCACGTTCTTCGACTCGAACGTGACCTCCATCGACTGCAGCGCTTGGAAGTAGTTGGCGGTTGCGACACCGTCAAGAGGCTGCGACTGCTGCTTGACCATGAGGTTGGAGAAGTCGACTTCGTTGCGCGTGCGCTTCTTCTTGTTCGACACGGTTTTGAAGCCATCGTCTGGTCCGTTGGTCAGCAAGAGGGGTTTCTTCAAAGCCTTGGGACTGCTGGGAGGAGTGATCTTGCTATTCGAGCCGTTGAACGTCGAGATCGAGAGAGCGTCGTCGGACTTGGCTGGCAGCTTGGCGAGTTGGTTGGCAGCAGGGTGCTGACCATGCTGATCTCCTCGCTGGAGCTGTGCTTCCCGGTTCTTCACTTCCTTGACTGCCTTCTGCAGCGAGGTTTGCTTGGGCCTCGTCGTCGTACCTGCGACATGCGCGTACCTCGTCGGACGCTGCTGTTGCTGTTGCGGCGCAGGAGCTGGGGCTGGTTCGGTCGCTGGTTCAGGAGGAGGGAACTCACTCTCAGACGTGCTGAGGTCGAGACCGTGATGCGAACGGTAGCCGAACGGCAGTCTCTCGGACTGGTACGGCGCGTTCTTGCCATGCGCGGGATGGAGCTTGTTGTCGAAGAGCACTTGATCGCAGACGGAGCCGTTGATCATCAGTGCGCCTGGACACGAGTTCGACAGGAAATACACGCGCCATGTCGCAGACGTGAGTCCCGTCGCGAGGTTCACTTCGCGGAACGTGTCGTACACGGGATTGCATCCAAGGAGGAACAATCGCTGCAGGATGAGGTCCGTATTCGTGTCGGAGTCGACGTTGGAGATGTCGATGAAGTACTTCGCGCTCAGGACGTCGAATTCCTTGAACCTGAAGACGCCACCAAGGATGTTCACTTGCGTGCGCTCGAGGAGAATGCACGCTTCCTTCGACTTGACCTTGACGCGCAGGTTGCCACCGGGAAGCTTGGAGACTTGGCCGATCTCGTAGGTCTGGTACAGACGCTCGAGGATATCGCTCCCATGGCTCTTGCCGGACAGCGACGCCATGATCTTCTGGAGCGGAGTCTTCGCGAAGGTCCGTCCGGTGTCGATCACCATATCGTATCTGGCACGCGGCAGCGCATACGGACGCGCTTGGTCTATGCGAGACGCAATGAACGACCAGTCGCCACCAGCGGCGTACTGACGTTCAATCGCTTCGATGTCACAGGCGAGAGGCTTCGGGGTCTCCACGCGACGGCGCGCAGCTTCAGTTTCGGCGTGATCGCGGCGGAGAAGTTCTTGCTGCGAGAGCACATCCGCCATCGTCGGGCGCGGATCCAAGCGGGGAAGCGAGGCGGCGGCAGGCGCTTGCGGGGACTCCATCGATTTGTCTTCAGACGGCGAGTCGGGCACAGCGGGCGGAGGGATCGACCCGTCATCGAGCGCGGACGCATCGGGAAGCGAGTCGGAAACGGAAGGCGGTGCGGTCATATCCACATCCAGTCCCTCGTCGCTTGATCTCATCGACACTCGGGCCAGTAGAGAGGGCGGCGCGGAAGCGGGTGGCGATGGAGTGGCAGGGGAGGGAGAGAACGAGGGAACGCGTGGCGTGGCGTCCGGAGAGCCACCCATCGGAGATTCGGATCGCTCCACATTTTTCGAGGGGGATGGGCCGACCGTGGGACCAGGCTGGATACTGGGTGCGAACCCCAAATCTTGACCAGGTGCGACACGGGGTAGCACGACAGGCGGAGATGAAGGGACGACAGGAGAAGCAGCGGCAGCAGTCAACGATTCCATGTGGAAAGGCGAGACGGCGGCGTGAGCAGGGGGATTAGTTCTTCTGAAGAGTCGACTTGAGGGGTAGCCGGCAGATTGAGAAGTGCTCCTTTGGCTCAGTTGGTAGAGCGTCAGTCTCATAATCTGAAGCTCGCCAGTTCGAGCCTGGCAGGGAGCACTTCTTTGCCTCTTTTTGCTCGAACAGCGTCTGCCACCTTACGCCGCGTTTGAGCGAGTCCCCACAGCCTCTTGTTCGAGTAGTACCATTAACTGATGCGGTCCATCGGAACGTTTCACCACCATGCTTTTTTTTTCTTCGGACGGCTACCTGATATCTCTAGTTGGCTCGAGTTCAAGTCTGACCGGGGAGCTCGCACTTTGGAAACGCACGATTTCACGATTTGTTGCAACGACACGTCGTGACTATCACCACAGAAGTCCATAATACGAGGTGACAAAATAACTGCACTTACCATGGAGAAAGCGATGAAACATCCTTGACGCCGAGGCAAAGCGGTCCGATCTGAAATTGCGTCGAACATCGCTTTGACAATGTGGCTGGCTCTGGTGATGGGTGCCAAGGATGCACCACAGCCTACCAAGTCGTGGTAAGGTGCATGGAGATTGTGGTAGTCTGCCGGGGAGGGATGACACCTTTTGAGCGGGAGATGTGTAGCGGAGCAGGGATTGGTCGTGAAGGCTGTTTACGACCAGGAGGCAGTCCAGGAGAGGCCAGCAGTGTCAGTGGTGATGTGTATTAGCGCGTGGCTTGCGTGTTGCGTGCAGGAGGTGCGTATTTTTGATTTCGAGGGCATGAGGGTTGTAAGCGTGTTATGATGCTCCTTTGGCTCAGTTGGTAGAGCGTCAGTCTCATAATCTGAAGGTCGCCAGTTCGAGCCTGGCAGGGAGCACTTCTTTGCCTCTTTTTGCTCGAACAGCGTCTGCCACCTTACGCCGCGTTTGAGCGAGTCCCCACAGCCTCTTGTTCGAGTAGTACCATTAACCGATGCGGTCCATCGGAACGTTTCACCACCATGCTTTTTTTTTCTTCGGACGGCTACCTGATATCTCTAGTTGGCTCGAGTTCAAGTCTGACCGGGGAGCTCGCACTTTGGAAACGCACGATTTCACGATTTGTTGCAACGACACGTCGTGACTATCACCACAGAAGTCCATAATACGAGGTGACAAAATAACTGCACTTACCATGGAGAAAGCGATGAAACATCCTTGACGCCGAGGCAAAGCGGTCCGATCTGAAATTGCGTCGAACATCGCTTTGACAATGTGGCTGGCTCTGGTGATGGGTGCCAAGGATGCACCACAGCCTACCAAGTCGTGGTAAGGTGCATGGAGATTGTGGTAGTCTGCCGGGGAGGGATGACATCTTTTGAGCGGGAGATGTGTAGCGGAGCAGGGATTGGTCGTGAAGGCTGTTTACGACCAGGAGGCAGTCCAGGAGAGGCCAGCAGTGTCAGTGGTGATGTGTATTAGCGCGTGGCTTGCGTGTTGCGTGCAGGAGGTGCGTATTTTTGATTTCGAGGGCATGAGGGTTGTAAGCGTGTTATGATGCTCCTTTGGCTCAGTTGGTAGAGCGTCAGTCTCATAATCTGAAGGTCGCCAGTTCGAGCCTGGCAGGGAGCACTTCTTTGCCTCTTTTTGCTCGAACAGCGTCTGCCACCTTACGCCGCGTTTGAGCGAGTCCCCACAGCCTCTTGTTCGAGTAGTACCATTAACCGATGCGGTCCATCGGAACGTTTCACCACCATGCTTTTTTTTTCTTCGGACGGCTACCTGATATCTCTAGTTGGCTCGAGTTCAAGTCTGACCGGGGAGCTCGCACTTTGGAAACGCACGATTTCACGATTTGTTGCAACGACACGTCGTGACTATCACCACAGAAGTCCATAATACGAGGTGACAAAATAACTGCACTTACCATGGAGAAAGCGATGAAACATCCTTGACGCCGAGGCAAAGCGGTCCGATCTGAAATTGCGTCGAACATCGCTTTGACAATGTGGCTGGCTCTGGTGATGGGTGCCAAGGATGCACCACAGCCTACCAAGTCGTGGTAAGGTGCATGGAGATTGTGGTAGTCTGCCGGGGAGGGATGACATCTTTTGAGCGGGAGATGTGTAGCGGAGCAGGGATTGGTCGTGAAGGCTGTTTACGACCAGGAGGCAGTCCAGGAGAGGCCAGCAGTGTCAGTGGTGATGTGTATTAGCGCGTGGCTTGCGTGTTGCGTGCAGGAGGTGCGTATTTTTGATTTCGAGGGCATGAGGGTTGTAAGCGTGTTATGATGCTCCTTTGGCTCAGTTGGTAGAGCGTCAGTCTCATAATCTGAAGGTCGCCAGTTCGAGCCTGGCGGGGAGCACTTCTTTGCCTCTTTTTGCTCGAACAGCGTCTGCCACCTTACGCCGCGTTTGAGCGAGTCCCCACAGCCTCTTGTTCGAGTAGTACCATTAACCGATGCGGTCCATCGGAACGTTTCACCACCATGCTTTTTTTTTCTTCGGACGGCTACCTGATATCTCTAGTTGGCTCGAGTTCAAGTCTGACCGGGGAGCTCGCACTTTGGAAACGCACGATTTCACGATTTGTTGCAACGACACGTCGTGACTATCACCACAGAAGTCCATAATACGAGGTGACAAAATAACTGCACTTACCATGGAGAAAGCGATGAAACATCCTTGACGCCGAGGCAAAGCGGTCCGATCTGAAATTGCGTCGAACATCGCTTTGACAATGTGGCTGGCTCTGGTGATGGGTGCCAAGGATGCACCACAGCCTACCAAGTCGTGGTAAGGTGCATGGAGATTGTGGTAGTCTGCCGGGGAGGGATGACATCTTTTGAGCGGGAGATGTGTAGCGGAGCAGGGATTGGTCGTGAAGGCTGTTTACGACCAGGAGGCAGTCCAGGAGAGGCCAGCAGTGTCAGTGGTGATGTGTATTAGCGCGTGGCTTGCGTGTTGCGTGCAGGAGGTGCGTATTTTTGATTTCGAGGGCATGAGGGTTGTAAGCGTGTTATGATGCTCCTTTGGCTCAGTTGGTAGAGCGTCAGTCTCATAATCTGAAGGTCGCCAGTTCGAGCCTGGCGGGGAGCACTTCTTTGCCTCTTTTTGCTCGAACAGCGTCTGCCACCTTACGCCGCGTTTGAGCGAGTCCCCACAGCCTCTTGTTCGAGTAGTACCATTAACCGATGCGGTCCATCGGAACGTTTCACCACCATGCTTTTTTTTTCTTCGGACGGCTACCTGATATCCCTAGTTGGCTCGAGTTCAAGTCTGACCGGGGAGCTCGCACTTTGGAAACGCACGATTTCACGATTTGTTGCAACGACACGTCGTGACTATCACCACAGAAGTCCATAATACGAGGTGACAAAATAACTGCACTTACCATGGAGAAAGCGATGAAACATCCTTGACGCCGAGGCAAAGCGGTCCGATCTGAAATTGCGTCGAACATCGCTTTGACAATGTGGCTGGCTCTGGTGATGGGTGCCAAGGATGCACCACAGCCTACCAAGTCGTGGTAAGGTGCATGGAGATTGTGGTAGTCTGCCGGGGAGGGATGACATCTTTTGAGCGGGAGATGTGTAGCGGAGCAGGGATTGGTCGTGAAGGCTGTTTACGACCAGGAGGCAGTCCAGGAGAGGCCAGCAGTGTCAGTGGTGATGTGTATTAGCGCGTGGCTTGCGTGTTGCGTGCAGGAGGTGCGTATTTTTGATTTCGAGGGCATGAGGGTTGTAAGCGTGTTATGATGCTCCTTTGGCTCAGTTGGTAGAGCGTCAGTCTCATAATCTGAAGGTCGCCAGTTCGAGCCTGGCGGGGAGCACTTCTTTGCCTCTTTTTGCTCGAACAGCGTCTGCCACCTTACGCCGCGTTTGAGCGAGTCCCCACAGCCTCTTGTTCGAGTAGTACCATTAACCGATGCGGTCCATCGGAACGTTTCACCACCATGCTTTTTTTTTCTTCGGACGGCTACCTGATATCCCTAGTTGGCTCGAGTTCAAGTCTGACCGGGGAGCTCGCACTTTGGAAACGCACGATTTCACGATTTGTTGCAACGACACGTCGTGACTATCACCACAGAAGTCCATAATACGAGGTGACAAAATAACTGCACTTACCATGGAGAAAGCGATGAAACATCCTTGACGCCGAGGCAAAGCGGTCCGATCTGAAATTGCGTCGAACATCGCTTTGACAATGTGGCTGGCTCTGGTGATGGGTGCCAAGGATGCACCACAGCCTACCAAGTCGTGGTAAGGTGCATGGAGATTGTGGTAGTCTGCCGGGGAGGGATGACATCTTTTGAGCGGGAGATGTGTAGCGGAGCAGGGATTGGTCGTGAAGGCTGTTTACGACCAGGAGGCAGTCCAGGAGAGGCCAGCAGTGTCAGTGGTGATGTGTATTAGCGCGTGGCTTGCGTGTTGCGTGCAGGAGGTGCGTATTTTTGATTTCGAGGGCATGAGGGTTGTAAGCGTGTTATGATGCTCCTTTGGCTCAGTTGGTAGAGCGTCAGTCTCATAATCTGAAGGTCGCCAGTTCGAGCCTGGCAGGGAGCACTTTTTTGCCTCTTTTTGCTCGAACAGCGTCTGCCACCTTACGCCGCGTTTGAGCGAGTCCCCACAGCCTCTTGTTCGAGTAGTACCATTAACCGATGCGGTCCATCGGAACGTTTCACCACCATGCTTTTTTTTTCTTCGGACGGCTACCTGATATCCCTAGTTGGCTCGAGTTCAAGTCTGACCGGGGAGCTCGCACTTTGGAAACGCACGATTTCACGATTTGTTGCAACGACACGTCGTGACTATCACCACAGAAGTCCATAATACGAGGTGACAAAATAACTGCACTTACCATGGAGAAAGCGATGAAACATCCTTGACGCCGAGGCAAAGCGGTCCGATCTGAAATTGCGTCGAACATCGCTTTGACAATGTGGCTGGCTCTGGTGATGGGTGCCAAGGATGCACCACAGCCTACCAAGTCGTGGTAAGGTGCATGGAGATTGTGGTAGTCTGCCGGGGAGGGATACATCTTTTGAGCGGGAGATGTGTAGCGGAGCAGGGATTGGTCGTGAAGGCTGTTTACGACCAGGAGGCAGTCCAGGAGAGGCCAGCAGTGTCAGTGGTGATGTGTATTAGCGCGTGGCTTGCGTGTTGCGTGCAGGAGGTGCGTATTTTTGATTTCGAGGGCATGAGGGTTGTAAGCGTGTTATGATGCTCCTTTGGCTCAGTTGGTAGAGCGTCAGTCTCATAATCTGAAGCTCGCCAGTTCGAGCCTGGCAGGGAGCACTTCTTTGCCTCTTTTTGCTCGAACAGCGTCTGCCACCTTACGCCGCGTTTGAGCGAGTCCCCACAGCCTCTTGTTCGAGTAGTACCATTAACCGATGCGGTCCATCGGAACGTTTCACCACCATGCTTTTTTTTTCTTCGGACGGCTACCTGATATCTCTAGTTGGCTCGAGTTCAAGTCTGACCGGGGAGCTCGCACTTTGGAAACGCACGATTTCACGATTTGTTGCAACGACACGTCGTGACTATCACCACAGAAGTCCATAATACGAGGTGACAAAATAACTGCACTTACCATGGAGAAAGCGATGAAACATCCTTGACGCCGAGGCAAAGCGGTCCGATCTGAAATTGCGTCGAACATCGCTTTGACAATGTGGCTGGCTCTGGTGATGGGTGCCAAGGATGCACCACAGCCTACCAAGTCGTGGTAAGGTGCATGGAGATTGTGGTAGTCTGCCGGGGAGGGATGACACCTTTTGAGCGGGAGATGTGTAGCGGGGCAGGGATTGGTCGTGAAGGCTGTTTACGACCAGGAGGCAGTCCAGGAGAGGCCAGCAGTGTCAGTGGTGATGTGTATTAGCGCGTGGCTTGCGTGTTGCGTGCAGGAGGTGCGTATTTTTGATTTCGAGGGCATGAGGGTTGTAAGCGTGTTATGATGCTCCTTTGGCTCAGTTGGTAGAGCGTCAGTCTCATAATCTGAAGGTCGCCAGTTCGAGCCTGGCAGGGAGCACTTCTTTGCCTCTTTTTGCTCGAACAGCGTCTGCCACCTTACGCCGCGTTTGAGCGAGTCCCCACAGCCTCTTGTTCGAGTAGTACCATTAACCGATGCGGTCCATCGGAACGTTTCACCACCATGCTTTTTTTTTCTTCGGACGGCTACCTGATATCTCTAGTTGGCTCGAGTTCAAGTCTGACCGGGGAGCTCGCACTTTGGAAACGCACGATTTCACGATTTGTTGCAACGACACGTCGTGACTATCACCACAGAAGTCCATAATACGAGGTGACAAAATAACTGCACTTACCATGGAGAAAGCGATGAAACATCCTTGACGCCGAGGCAAAGCGGTCCGATCTGAAATTGCGTCGAACATCGCTTTGACAATGTGGCTGGCTCTGGTGATGGGTGCCAAGGATGCACCACAGCCTACCAAGTCGTGGTAAGGTGCATGGAGATTGTGGTAGTCTGCCGGGGAGGGATGACACCTTTTGAGCGGGAGATGTGTAGCGGGGCAGGGATTGGTCGTGAAGGCTGTTTACGACCAGGAGGCAGTCCAGGAGAGGCCAGCAGTGTCAGTGGTGATGTGTATTAGCGCGTGGCTTGCGTGTTGCGTGCAGGAGGTGCGTATTTTTGATTTTGAGGGCATGAGGGTTGTAAGCGTGTTATGATGCTCCTTTGGCTCAGTTGGTAGAGCGTCAGTCTCATAATCTGAAGGTCGCCAGTTCGAGCCTGGCAGGGAGCACTTCTTTGCCTCTTTTTGCTCGAACAGCGTCTGCCACCTTACGCCGCGTTTGAGCGAGTCCCCACAGCCTCTTGTTCGAGTAGTACCATTAACCGATGCGGTCCATCGGAACGTTTCACCACCATGCTTTTTTTTTCTTCGGACGGCTACCTGATATCTCTAGTTGGCTCGAGTTCAAGTCTGACCGGGGAGCTCGCACTTTGGAAACGCACGATTTCACGATTTGTTGCAACGACACGTCGTGACTATCACCACAGAAGTCCATAATACGAGGTGACAAAATAACTGCACTTACCATGGAGAAAGCGATGAAACATCCTTGACGCCGAGGCAAAGCGGTCCGATCTGAAATTGCGTCGAACATCGCTTTGACAATGTGGCTGGCTCTGGTGATGGGTGCCAAGGATGCACCACAGCCTACCAAGTCGTGGTAAGGTGCATGGAGATTGTGGTAGTCTGCCGGCGAGGGATGACACCTTTTGAGCGGGAGATGTGTAGCGGGGCAGGGATTGGTCGTGAAGGCTGTTTACGACCAGGAGGCAGTCCAGGAGAGGCCAGCAGTGTCAGTGGTGATGTGTATTAGCGCGTGGCTTGCGTGTTGCGTGCAGGAGGTGCGTATTTTTGATTTCGAGGGCATGAGGGTTGTAAGCGTGTTATGATGCTCCTTTGGCTCAGTTGGTAGAGCGTCAGTCTCATAATCTGAAGGTCGCCAGTTCGAGCCTGGCAGGGAGCACTTCTTTGCCTCTTTTTGCTCGAACAGCGTCTGCCACCTTACGCCGCGTTTGAGCGAGTCCCCACAGCCTCTTGTTCGAGTAGTACCATTAACCGATGCGGTCCATCGGAACGTTTCACCACCATGCTTTTTTTTTCTTCGGACGGCTACCTGATATCTCTAGTTGGCTCGAGTTCAAGTCTGACCGGGGAGCTCGCACTTTGGAAACGCACGATTTCACGATTTGTTGCAACGACACGTCGTGACTATCACCACAGAAGTCCATAATACGAGGTGACAAAATAACTGCACTTACCATGGAGAAAGCGATGAAACATCCTTGACGCCGAGGCAAAGCGGTCCGATCTGAAATTGCGTCGAACATCGCTTTGACAATGTGGCTGGCTCTGGTGATGGGTGCCAAGGATGCACCACAGCCTACCAAGTCGTGGTAAGGTGCATGGAGATTGTGGTAGTCTGCCGGGGAGGGATGACACCTTTTGAGCGGGAGATGTGTAGCGGGGCAGGGATTGGTCGTGAAGGCTGTTTACGACCAGGAGGCAGTCCAGGAGAGGCCAGCAGTGTCAGTGGTGATGTGTATTAGCGCGTGGCTTGCGTGTTGCGTGCAGGAGGTGCGTATTTTTGATTTTGAGGGCATGAGGGTTGTAAGCGTGTTATGATGCTCCTTTGGCTCAGTTGGTAGAGCGTCAGTCTCATAATCTGAAGGTCGCCAGTTCGAGCCTGGCAGGGAGCACTTCTTTGCCTCTTTTTGCTCGAACAGCGTCTGCCACCTTACGCCGCGTTTGAGCGAGTCCCCACAGCCTCTTGTTCGAGTAGTACCATTAACCGATGCGGTCCATCGGAACGTTTCACCACCATGCTTTTTTTTCTTCGGACGGCTACCTGATATCTCTAGTTGGCTCGAGTTCAAGTCTGACCGGGGAGCTCGCACTTTGGAAACGCACGATTTCACGATTTGTTGCAACGACACGTCGTGACTATCACCACAGAAGTCCATAATACGAGGTGACAAAATAACTGCACTTACCATGGAGAAAGCGATGAAACATCCTTGACGCCGAGGCAAAGCGGTCCGATCTGAAATTGCGTCGAACATCGCTTTGACAATGTGGCTGGCTCTGGTGATGGGTGCCAAGGATGCACCACAGCCTACCAAGTCGTGGTAAGGTGCATGGAGATTGTGGTAGTCTGCCGGGGAGGGATGACACCTTTTGAGCGGGAGATGTGTAGCGGGGCAGGGATTGGTCGTGAAGGCTGTTTACGACCAGGAGGCAGTCCAGGAGAGGCCAGCAGTGTCAGTGGTGATGTGTATTAGCGCGTGGCTTGCGTGTTGCGTGCAGGAGGTGCGTATTTTTGATTTTGAGGGCATGAGGGTTGTAAGCGTGTTATGATGCTCCTTTGGCTCAGTTGGTAGAGCGTCAGTCTCATAATCTGAAGGTCGCCAGTTCGAGCCTGGCAGGGAGCACTTCTTTGCCTCTTTTTGCTCGAACAGCGTCTGCCACCTTACGCCGCGTTTGAGCGAGTCCCCACAGCCTCTTGTTCGAGTAGTACCATTAACCGATGCGGTCCATCGGAACGTTTCACCACCATGCTTTTTTTTCTTCGGACGGCTACCTGATATCTCTAGTTGGCTCGAGTTCAAGTCTGACCGGGGAGCTCGCACTTTGGAAACGCACGATTTCACGATTTGTTGCAACGACACGTCGTGACTATCACCACAGAAGTCCATAATACGAGGTGACAAAATAACTGCACTTACCATGGAGAAAGCGATGAAACATCCTTGACGCCGAGGCAAAGCGGTCCGATCTGAAATTGCGTCGAACATCGCTTTGACAATGTGGCTGGCTCTGGTGATGGGTGCCAAGGATGCACCACAGCCTACCAAGTCGTGGTAAGGTGCATGGAGATTGTGGTAGTCTGCCGGGGAGGGATGACATCTTTTGAGCGGGAGATGTGTAGCGGAGCAGGGATTGGTCGTGAAGGCTGTTTACGACCAGGAGGCAGTCCAGGAGAGGCCAGCAGTGTCAGTGGTGATGTGTATTAGCGCGTGGCTTGCGTGTTGCGTGCAGGAGGTGCGTATTTTTGATTTCGAGGGCATGAGGGTTGTAAGCGTGTTATGATGCTCCTTTGGCTCAGTTGGTAGAGCGTCAGTCTCATAATCTGAAGGTCGCCAGTTCGAGCCTGGCAGGGAGCACTTCTTTGCCTCTTTTTGCTCGAACAGCGTCTGCCACCTTACGCCGCGTTTGAGCGAGTCCCCACAGCCTCTTGTTCGAGTAGTACCATTAACCGATGCGGTCCATCGGAACGTTTCACCACCATGCTTTTTTTTCTTCGGACGGCTACCTGATATCTCTAGTTGGCTCGAGTTCAAGTCTGACCGGGGAGCTCGCACTTTGGAAACGCACGATTTCACGATTTGTTGCAACGACACGTCGTGACTATCACCACAGAAGTCCATAATACGAGGTGACAAAATAACTGCACTTACCATGGAGAAAGCGATGAAACATCCTTGACGCCGAGGCAAAGCGGTCCGATCTGAAATTGCGTCGAACATCGCTTTGACAATGTGGCTGGCTCTGGTGATGGGTGCCAAGGATGCACCACAGCCTACCAAGTCGTGGTAAGGTGCATGGAGATTGTGGTAGTCTGCCGGCGAGGGATGACACCTTTTGAGCGGGAGATGTGTAGCGGGGCAGGGATTGGTCGTGAAGGCTGTTTACGACCAGGAGGCAGTCCAGGAGAGGCCAGCAGTGTCAGTGGTGATGTGTATTAGCGCGTGGCTTGCGTGTTGCGTGCAGGAGGTGCGTATTTTTGATTTCGAGGGCATGAGGGTTGTAAGCGTGTTATGATGCTCCTTTGGCTCAGTTGGTAGAGCGTCAGTCTCATAATCTGAAGGTCGCCAGTTCGAGCCTGGCAGGGAGCACTTCTTTGCCTCTTTTTGCTCGAACAGCGTCTGCCACCTTACGCCGCGTTTGAGCGAGTCCCCACAGCCTCTTGTTCGAGTAGTACCATTAACCGATGCGGTCCATCGGAACGTTTCACCACCATGCTTTTTTTTTCTTCGGACGGCTACCTGATATCTCTAGTTGGCTCGAGTTCAAGTCTGACCGGGGAGCTCGCACTTTGGAAACGCACGATTTCACGATTTGTTGCAACGACACGTCGTGACTATCACCACAGAAGTCCATAATACGAGGTGACAAAATAACTGCACTTACCATGGAGAAAGCGATGAAACATCCTTGACGCCGAGGCAAAGCGGTCCGATCTGAAATTGCGTCGAACATCGCTTTGACAATGTGGCTGGCTCTGGTGATGGGTGCCAAGGATGCACCACAGCCTACCAAGTCGTGGTAAGGTGCATGGAGATTGTGGTAGTCTGCCGGGGAGGGATGACACCTTTTGAGCGGGAGATGTGTAGCGGGGCAGGGATTGGTCGTGAAGGCTGTTTACGACCAGGAGGCAGTCCAGGAGAGGCCAGCAGTGTCAGTGGTGATGTGTATTAGCGCGTGGCTTGCGTGTTGCGTGCAGGAGGTGCGTATTTTTGATTTTGAGGGCATGAGGGTTGTAAGCGTGTTATGATGCTCCTTTGGCTCAGTTGGTAGAGCGTCAGTCTCATAATCTGAAGGTCGCCAGTTCGAGCCTGGCAGGGAGCACTTCTTTGCCTCTTTTTGCTCGAACAGCGTCTGCCACCTTACGCCGCGTTTGAGCGAGTCCCCACAGCCTCTTGTTCGAGTAGTACCATTAACCGATGCGGTCCATCGGAACGTTTCACCACCATGCTTTTTTTTTCTTCGGACGGCTACCTGATATCTCTAGTTGGCTCGAGTTCAAGTCTGACCGGGGAGCTCGCACTTTGGAAACGCACGATTTCACGATTTGTTGCAACGACACGTCGTGACTATCACCACAGAAGTCCATAATACGAGGTGACAAAATAACTGCACTTACCATGGAGAAAGCGATGAAACATCCTTGACGCCGAGGCAAAGCGGTCCGATCTGAAATTGCGTCGAACATCGCTTTGACAATGTGGCTGGCTCTGGTGATGGGTGCCAAGGATGCACCACAGCCTACCAAGTCGTGGTAAGGTGCATGGAGATTGTGGTAGTCTGCCGGGGAGGGATGACATCTTTTGAGCGGGAGATGTGTAGCGGAGCAGGGATTGGTCGTGAAGGCTGTTTACGACCAGGAGGCAGTCCAGGAGAGGCCAGCAGTGTCAGTGGTGATGTGTATTAGCGCGTGGCTTGCGTGTTGCGTGCAGGAGGTGCGTATTTTTGATTTCGAGGGCATGAGGGTTGTAAGCGTGTTATGATGCTCCTTTGGCTCAGTTGGTAGAGCGTCAGTCTCATAATCTGAAGGTCGCCAGTTCGAGCCTGGCAGGGAGCACTTCTTTGCCTCTTTTTGCTCGAACGGCGTCTGCCACCTTACGCCGCGTTTGAGCGAGTCCCCACAGCCTCTTGTTCGAGTAGTACCATTAACCGATGCGGTCCATCGGAACGTTTCACCACCATGCTTTTTTTTCTTCGGACGGCTACCTGATATCCCTAGTTGGCTCGAGTTCAAGTCTGACCGGGGAGCTCGCACTTTGGAAACGCACGATTTCACGATTTGTTGCAACGACACGTCGTGACTATCACCACAGAAGTCCATAATACGAGGTGACAAAATAACTGCACTTACCATGGAGAAAGCGATGAAACATCCTTGACGCCGAGGCAAAGCGGTCCGATCTGAAATTGCGTCGAACATCGCTTTGACAATGTGGCTGGCTCTGGTGATGGGTGCCAAGGATGCACCACAGCCTACCAAGTCGTGGTAAGGTGCATGGAGATTGTGGTAGTCTGCCGGGGAGGGATGACATCTTTTGAGCGGGAGATGTGTAGCGGAGCAGGGATTGGTCGTGAAGGCTGTTTACGACCAGGAGGCAGTCCAGGAGAGGCCAGCAGTGTCAGTGGTGATGTGTATTAGCGCGTGGCTTGCGTGTTGCGTGCAGGAGGTGCGTATTTTTGATTTCGAGGGCATGAGGGTTGTAAGCGTGTTATGATGCTCCTTTGGCTCAGTTGGTAGAGCGTCAGTCTCATAATCTGAAGGTCGCCAGTTCGAGCCTGGCAGGGAGCACTTCTTTGCCTCTTTTTGCTCGAACAGCGTCTGCCACCTTACGCCGCGTTTGAGCGAGTCCCCACAGCCTCTTGTTCGAGTAGTACCATTAACCGATGCGGTCCATCGGAACGTTTCACCACCATGCTTTTTTTTTCTTCGGACGGCTACCTGATATCCCTAGTTGGCTCGAGTTCAAGTCTGACCGGGGAGCTCGCACTTTGGAAACGCACGATTTCACGATTTGTTGCAACGACACGTCGTGACTATCACCACAGAAGTCCATAATACGAGGTGACAAAATAACTGCACTTACCATGGAGAAAGCGATGAAACATCCTTGACGCCGAGGCAAAGCGGTCCGATCTGAAATTGCGTCGAACATCGCTTTGACAATGTGGCTGGCTCTGGTGATGGGTGCCAAGGATGCACCACAGCCTACCAAGTCGTGGTAAGGTGCATGGAGATTGTGGTAGTCTGCCGGGGAGGGATGACATCTTTTGAGCGGGAGATGTGTAGCGGAGCAGGGATTGGTCGTGAAGGCTGTTTACGACCAGGAGGCAGTCCAGGAGAGGCCAGCAGTGTCAGTGGTGATGTGTATTAGCGCGTGGCTTGCGTGTTGCGTGCAGGAGGTGCGTATTTTTGATTTCGAGGGCATGAGGGTTGTAAGCGTGTTATGATGCTCCTTTGGCTCAGTTGGTAGAGCGTCAGTCTCATAATCTGAAGGTCGCCAGTTCGAGCCTGGCAGGGAGCACTTCTTTGCCTCTTTTTGCTCGAACAGCGTCTGCCACCTTACGCCGCGTTTGAGCGAGTCCCCACAGCCTCTTGTTCGAGTAGTACCATTAACCGATGCGGTCCATCGGAACGTTTCACCACCATGCTTTTTTTTTCTTCGGACGGCTACCTGATATCCCTAGTTGGCTCGAGTTCAAGTCTGACCGGGGAGCTCGCACTTTGGAAACGCACGATTTCACGATTTGTTGCAACGACACGTCGTGACTATCACCACAGAAGTCCATAATACGAGGTGACAAAATAACTGCACTTACCATGGAGAAAGCGATGAAACATCCTTGACGCCGAGGCAAAGCGGTCCGATCTGAAATTGCGTCGAACATCGCTTTGACAATGTGGCTGGCTCTGGTGATGGGTGCCAAGGATGCACCACAGCCTACCAAGTCGTGGTAAGGTGCATGGAGATTGTGGTAGTCTGCCGGGGAGGGATGACATCTTTTGAGCGGGAGATGTGTAGCGGAGCAGGGATTGGTCGTGAAGGCTGTTTACGACCAGGAGGTAGTCCAGGAGAGGCCAGCAGTGTCAGTGGTGATGTGTATTAGCGCGTGGCTTGCGTGTTGCGTGCAGGAGGTGCGTATTTTTGATTTCGAGGGCATGAGGGTTGTAAGCGTGTTATGATGCTCCTTTGGCTCAGTTGGTAGAGCGTCAGTCTCATAATCTGAAGGTCGCCAGTTCGAGCCTGGCAGGGAGCACTTCTTTGCCTCTTTTTGCTCGAACGGCGTCTGCCACCTTACGCCGCGTTTGAGCGAGTCCCCACAGCCTCTTGTTCGAGTAGTACCATTAACCGATGCGGTCCATCGGAACGTTTCACCACCATGCTTTTTTTTTTCTTCGGACGGCTACCTGATATCCCTAGTTGGCTCGAGTTCAAGCCTGACCGGGGAGCTCGCACTTTGGAAACGCACGATTTCACGATTTGTTGCAACGACACGTCGTGACTATCACCACAGAAGTCCATAATACGAGGTGACAAAATAACTGCACTTACCATGGAGAAAGCGATGAAACATCCTTGACGCCGAGGCAAAGCGGTCCAATCTGAAATTGCGTCGAACATCGCTTTGACAATGTGGCTGGCTCTGGTGATGGGTGCCAAGGATGCACCACAGCCTACCAAGTCGTGGTAAGGTGCATGGAGATTGTGGTAGTCTGCCGGGGAGGGATGACATCTTTTGAGCGGGAGATGTGTAGCGGAGCAGGGATTGGTCGTGAAGGCTGTTTACGACCAGGAGGCAGTCCAGGAGAGGCCAGCAGTGTCAGTGGTGATGTGTATTAGCGCGTGGCTTGCGTGTTGCGTGCAGGAGGTGCGTATTTTTGATTTCGAGGGCATGAGGGTTGTAAGCGTGTTATGATGCTCCTTTGGCTCAGTTGAAAGGTTGTCTATATTACTAGAATTAGACAGATTGACTTCTCAATCTACCTAGCAAAATGACTAAACTGACATAAATACTATGGTACATGCTCTCTGAAGTTTTCGTAATGTCACTTTGGCTCAGTCGTCTGAGGACCATCTCCCTAGTCAGGAGACACGGGTTCAATCCCCGTCGTGGTCCGATTTCGAGTCAGCCGGTTCCTAACACTCCTCCATAACGTAGAATGGCCGATATGGGTTATATAACCTTAGCCGAACAGACTTGGAAAGGGTGAGAAAGATCCACCGCGAGTATACTAAGTCCAAATGGCGGAGCTCCTTCTGTTCAGTCTCCGGGTATACTGTACCCCACGAGACGCTGACACAACGGTTCCAGGTATACAGAGGTGGCGTCACTCATCAGTCTCCGTTTTGCCGCACCTTGATTCTGCGGATGAACTTGAGCATGCGAAGCCACCTATGGTCCCCGATGCCTGAGTCAACCCCATTCTCGCGTACAATCATGTCGTCGTCCGTAGTGACTTTCAATGCGAAGCAGTGAGCCCGCATGTTGCGCTTGTACGCCCCGACAAGGTACACACCTGGCTTGAGCACTCGAACTTCCTTGTCGTCAGGAAGTACACGTCTCACAATCGCCATAGGACCGGCACCATCTCCATCGTAGAGATTCTTGCGGAGAGTCTTGATGTCGAGCTCCACACCGCACCGCGGGACCGCGTTGGAGCAGTACCTCACAATTTCGCCGAGCTTGTGAAAGCCTTCGTTGAGCGGAACCTTGGCGTCGACTGCGTTCTGTAGGTACTCCGTCCAAATATCTGGGAGTCGTGCGCTCTCTTGCTGGTGGCCGAGGAGCTCGAGTGCCATTTGGACCGCGTGAGGCAAGCACGCATTGTCTTCCCCATCGGCGACCGCACTGAAGGCTCTCGCGTTCCTGCTGATGTATGCTTGGTACGTCAGCTCACGGTTCGGGTACCGGAGTAGGTACGCGTCAAGTGTCTCGACGAGATTCGCATTTCCATCTTCCATCAACTGGTCTCGTGGCAGCCATATTGGGTCTGAGTCGTCGACCCATGTCACGCGATATTCAAACCCAGTCACCACGGTCCTTCTGTTGTCGATGCAGTCGATTTCACCGGTCTCCACCGACATTGCTGATCGCCTGGTACGCTTGACTGGGCGCATCGCCTCAAGTTGCTCTGCAGTTCGCTTCCGGAAGGTGTACCCGCATACCGTGGACACTGTCTGCGGGTTATCCACTGCAGGCGCCGCAGAAGGTTGATTGGCAGTCGGAGTCGGTTGGGCAACTGACTCCATGCCTTCGTTGTCATTGTCGTCGCTGTCGCCATCTTCATCGCTGTTGTTTTTGCCTTCATTGCCACGATCGTTCACGTTGTCGTCGTCGGGCGTCGCCGCATCATCTCCCTGGCTCTCTGATAAAAGCTCTGACAGATCCGTCGACGGGGTGGGTTCAGTGCTCCTTTGGCTCAGTTGGTAGAGCGTCAGTCTCATAATCTGAAGGTCGCCAGTTCGAGCCTGGCAGGGAGCACTTCTTTGCCTCTTTTTGCTCGAACGGCGTCTGCCACCTTACGCCGCGTTTGAGCGAGTCCCCACAGCCTCTTGTTCGAGTAGTACCATTAACCGATGCGGTCCATCGGAACGTTTCACCACCATGCTTTTTTTTTCTTCGGACGGCTACCTGATATCCCTAGTTGGCTCGAGTTCAAGTCTGACCGGGGAGCTCGCACTTTGGAAACGCACGATTTCACGATTTGTTGCAACGACACGTCGTGACTATCACCACAGAAGTCCATAATACGAGGTGACAAAATAACTGCACTTACCATGGAGAAAGCGATGAAACATCCTTGACGCCGAGGCAAAGCGGTCCGATCTGAAATTGCGTCGAACATCGCTTTGACAATGTGGCTGGCTCTGGTGATGGGTGCCAAGGATGCACCACAGCCTACCAAGTCGTGGTAAGGTGCATGGAGATTGTGGTAGTCTGCCGGGGAGGGATGACATCTTTTGAGCGGGAGATGTGTAGCGGAGCAGGGATTGGTCGTGAAGGCTGTTTACGACCAGGAGGTAGTCCAGGAGAGGCCAGCAGTGTCAGTGGTGATGTGTATTAGCGCGTGGCTTGCGTGTTGCGTGCAGGAGGTGCGTATTTTTGATTTCGAGGGCATGAGGGTTGTAAGCGTGTTATGATGCTCCTTTGGCTCAGTTGGTAGAGCGTCAGTCTCATAATCTGAAGGTCGCCAGTTCGAGCCTGGCAGGGAGCACTTCTTTGCCTCTTTTTGCTCGAACGGCGTCTGCCACCTTACGCCGCGTTTGAGCGAGTCCCCACAGCCTCTTGTTCGAGTAGTACCATTAACCGATGCGGTCCATCGGAACGTTTCACCACCATGCTTTTTTTTTTCTTCGGACGGCTACCTGATATCCCTAGTTGGCTCGAGTTCAAGCCTGACCGGGGAGCTCGCACTTTGGAAACGCACGATTTCACGATTTGTTGCAACGACACGTCGTGACTATCACCACAGAAGTCCATAATACGAGGTGACAAAATAACTGCACTTACCATGGAGAAAGCGATGAAACATCCTTGACGCCGAGGCAAAGCGGTCCAATCTGAAATTGCGTCGAACATCGCTTTGACAATGTGGCTGGCTCTGGTGATGGGTGCCAAGGATGCACCACAGCCTACCAAGTCGTGGTAAGGTGCATGGAGATTGTGGTAGTCTGCCGGGGAGGGATGACATCTTTTGAGCGGGAGATGTGTAGCGGAGCAGGGATTGGTCGTGAAGGCTGTTTACGACCAGGAGGCAGTCCAGGAGAGGCCAGCAGTGTCAGTGGTGATGTGTATTAGCGCGTGGCTTGCGTGTTGCGTGCAGGAGGTGCGTATTTTTGATTTCGAGGGCATGAGGGTTGTAAGCGTGTTATGATGCTCCTTTGGCTCAGTTGGTAGAGCGTCAGTCTCATAATCTGAAGGTCGCCAGTTCGAGCCTGGCAGGGAGCACTTCTTTGCCTCTTTTTGCTCGAACGGCGTCTGCCACCTTACGCCGCGTTTGAGCGAGTCCCCACAGCCTCTTGTTCGAGTAGTACCATTAACCGATGCGGTCCATCGGAACGTTTCACCACCATGCTTTTTTTTTCTTCGGACGGCTACCTGATATCCCTAGTTGGCTCGAGTTCAAGTCTGACCGGGGAGCTCGCACTTTGGAAACGCACGATTTCACGATTTGTTGCAACGACACGTCGTGACTATCACCACAGAAGTCCATAATACGAGGTGACAAAATAACTGCACTTACCATGGAGAAAGCGATGAAACATCCTTGACGCCGAGGCAAAGCGGTCCGATCTGAAATTGCGTCGAACATCGCTTTGACAATGTGGCTGGCTCTGGTGATGGGTGCCAAGGATGCACCACAGCCTACCAAGTCGTGGTAAGGTGCATGGAGATTGTGGTAGTCTGCCGGGGAGGGATGACATCTTTTGAGCGGGAGATGTGTAGCGGAGCAGGGATTGGTCGTGAAGGCTGTTTACGACCAGGAGGCAGTCCAGGAGAGGCCAGCAGTGTCAGTGGTGATGTGTATTAGCGCGTGGCTTGCGTGTTGCGTGCAGGAGGTGCGTATTTTTGATTTCGAGGGCATGAGGGTTGTAAGCGTGTTATGATGCTCCTTTGGCTCAGTTGGTAGAGCGTCAGTCTCATAATCTGAAGGTCGCCAGTTCGAGCCTGGCAGGGAGCACTTCTTTGCCTCTTTTTGCTCGAACGGCGTCTGCCACCTTACGCCGCGTTTGAGCGAGTCCCCACAGCCTCTTGTTCGAGTAGTACCATTAACCGATGCGGTCCATCGGAACGTTTCACCACCATGCTTTTTTTTTCTTCGGACGGCTACCTGATATCCCTAGTTGGCTCGAGTTCAAGTCTGACCGGGGAGCTCGCACTTTGGAAACGCACGATTTCACGATTTGTTGCAACGACACGTCGTGACTATCACCACAGAAGTCCATAATACGAGGTGACAAAATAACTGCACTTACCATGGAGAAAGCGATGAAACATCCTTGACGCCGAGGCAAAGCGGTCCGATCTGAAATTGCGTCGAACATCGCTTTGACAATGTGGCTGGCTCTGGTGATGGGTGCCAAGGATGCACCACAGCCTACCAAGTCGTGGTAAGGTGCATGGAGATTGTGGTAGTCTGCCGGGGAGGGATGACATCTTTTGAGCGGGAGATGTGTAGCGGAGCAGGGATTGGTCGTGAAGGCTGTTTACGACCAGGAGGCAGTCCAGGAGAGGCCAGCAGTGTCAGTGGTGATGTGTATTAGCGCGTGGCTTGCGTGTTGCGTGCAGGAGGTGCGTATTTTTGATTTCGAGGGCATGAGGGTTGTAAGCGTGTTATGATGCTCCTTTGGCTCAGTTGGTAGAGCGTCAGTCTCATAATCTGAAGGTCGCCAGTTCGAGCCTGGCAGGGAGCACTTCTTTGCCTCTTTTTGCTCGAACGGCGTCTGCCACCTTACGCCGCGTTTGAGCGAGTCCCCACAGCCTCTTGTTCGAGTAGTACCATTAACCGATGCGGTCCATCGGAACGTTTCACCACCATGCTTTTTTTTTCTTCGGACGGCTACCTGATATCCCTAGTTGGCTCGAGTTCAAGTCTGACCGGGGAGCTCGCACTTTGGAAACGCACGATTTCACGATTTGTTGCAACGACACGTCGTGACTATCACCACAGAAGTCCATAATACGAGGTGACAAAATAACTGCACTTACCATGGAGAAAGCGATGAAACATCCTTGACGCCGAGGCAAAGCGGTCCGATCTGAAATTGCGTCGAACATCGCTTTGACAATGTGGCTGGCTCTGGTGATGGGTGCCAAGGATGCACCACAGCCTACCAAGTCGTGGTAAGGTGCATGGAGATTGTGGTAGTCTGCCGGGGAGGGATGACATCTTTTGAGCGGGAGATGTGTAGCGGGGCAGGGATTGGTCGTGAAGGCTGTTTACGACCAGGAGGCAGTCCAGGAGAGGCCAGCAGTGTCAGTGGTGATGTGTATTAGCGCGTGGCTTGCGTGTTGCGTGCAGGAGGTGCGTATTTTTGATTTCGAGGGCATGAGGGTTGTAAGCGTGTTATGATGCTCCTTTGGCTCAGTTGGTAGAGCGTCAGTCTCATAATCTGAAGGTCGCCAGTTCGAGCCTGGCAGGGAGCACTTCTTTGCCTCTTTTTGCTCGAACAGCGTCTGCCACCTTACGCCGCGTTTGAGCGAGTCCCCACAGCCTCTTGTTCGAGTAGTACCATTAACCGATGCGGTCCATCGGAACGTTTCACCACCATGCTTTTTTTTTCTTCGGACGGCTACCTGATATCCCTAGTTGGCTCGAGTTCAAGTCTGACCGGGGAGCTCGCACTTTGGAAACGCACGATTTCACGATTTGTTGCAACGACACGTCGTGACTATCACCACAGAAGTCCATAATACGAGGTGACAAAATAACTGCACTTACCATGGAGAAAGCGATGAAACATCCTTGACGCCGAGGCAAAGCGGTCCAATCTGAAATTGCGTCGAACATCGCTTTGACAATGTGGCTGGCTCTGGTGATGGGTGCCAAGGATGCACCACAGCCTACCAAGTCGTGGTAAGGTGCATGGAGATTGTGGTAGTCTGCCGGGGAGGGATGACATCTTTTGAGCGGGAGATGTGTAGCGGAGCAGGGATTGGTCGTGAAGGCTGTTTACGACCAGGAGGCAGTCCAGGAGAGGCCAGCAGTGTCAGTGGTGATGTGTATTAGCGCGTGGCTTGCGTGTTGCGTGCAGGAGGTGCGTATTTTTGATTTCGAGGGCATGAGGGTTGTAAGCGTGTTATGATGCTCCTTTGGCTCAGTTGGTAGAGCGTCAGTCTCATAATCTGAAGGTCGCCAGTGCGAGCCTGGCAGGGAGCACTTCTTTGCCTCTTTTTGCTCAAACAGCGTCTGCCACCTTACGCCGCGTTTGAGCGAGTCCCCACAGCCTCTTGTTCGAGTAGTACCATTAACCGATGCGGTCCATCGGAACGTTTCACCACCATGCTTTTTTTTTCTTCGGACGGCTACCTGATATCCCTAGTTGGCTCGAGTTCAAGTCTGACCGGGGAGCTCGCACTTTGGAAACGCACGATTTCACGATTTGTTGCAACGACACGTCGTGACTATCACCACAGAAGTCCATAATACGAGGTGACAAAATAACTGCACTTACCATGGAGAAAGCGATGAAACATCCTTGACGCCGAGGCAAAGCGGTCCGATCTGAAATTGCGTCGAACATCGCTTTGACAATGTGGCTGGCTCTGGTGATGGGTGCCAAGGATGCACCACAGCCTACCAAGTCGTGGTAAGGTGCATGGAGATTGTGGTAGTCTGCCGGGGAGGGATGACATCTTTTGAGCGGGAGATGTGTAGCGGGGCAGGGATTGGTCGTGAAGGCTGTTTACGACCAGGAGGTAGTCCAGGAGAGGCCAGCAGTGTCAGTGGTGATGTGTATTAGCGCGTGGCTTGCGTGTTGCGTGCAGGAGGTGCGTATTTTTGATTTCGAGGGCATGAGGGTTGTAAGCGTGTTATGATGCTCCTTTGGCTCAGTTGGTAGAGCGTCAGTCTCATAATCTGAAGGTCGCCAGTTCGAGCCTGGCAGGGAGCACTTCTTTGCCTCTTTTTGCTCGAACAGCGTCTGCCACCTTACGCCGCGTTTGAGCGAGTCCCCACAGCCTCTTGTTCGAGTAGTACCATTAACCGATGCGGTCCATCGGAACGTTTCACCACCATGCTTTTTTTTTCTTCGGACGGCTACCTGATATCCCTAGTTGGCTCGAGTTCAAGTCTGACCGGGGAGCTCGCACTTTGGAAACGCACGATTTCACGATTTGTTGCAACGACACGTCGTGACTATCACCACAGAAGTCCATAATACGAGGTGACAAAATAACTGCACTTACCATGGAGAAAGCGATGAAACATCCTTGACGCCGAGGCAAAGCGGTCCAATCTGAAATTGCGTCGAACATCGCTTTGACAATGTGGCTGGCTCTGGTGATGGGTGCCAAGGATGCACCACAGCCTACCAAGTCGTGGTAAGGTGCATGGAGATTGTGGTAGTCTGCCGGGGAGGGATGACATCTTTTGAGCGGGAGATGTGTAGCGGAGCAGGGATTGGTCGTGAAGGCTGTTTACGACCAGGAGGCAGTCCAGGAGAGGCCAGCAGTGTCAGTGGTGATGTGTATTAGCGCGTGGCTTGCGTGTTGCGTGCAGGAGGTGCGTATTTTTGATTTCGAGGGCATGAGGGTTGTAAGCGTGTTATGATGCTCCTTTGGCTCAGTTGGTAGAGCGTCAGTCTCATAATCTGAAGGTCGCCAGTTCGAGCCTGGCAGGGAGCACTTCTTTGCCTCTTTTTGCTCGAACAGCGTCTGCCACCTTACGCCGCGTTTGAGCGAGTCCCCACAGCCTCTTGTTCGAGTAGTACCATTAACCGATGCGGTCCATCGGAACGTTTCACCACCATGCTTTTTTTTTCTTCGGACGGCTACCTGATATCCCTAGTTGGCTCGAGTTCAAGTCTGACCGGGGAGCTCGCACTTTGGAAACGCACGATTTCACGATTTGTTGCAACGACACGTCGTGACTATCACCACAGAAGTCCATAATACGAGGTGACAAAATAACTGCACTTACCATGGAGAAAGCGATGAAACATCCTTGACGCCGAGGCAAAGCGGTCCGATCTGAAATTGCGTCGAACATCGCTTTGACAATGTGGCTGGCTCTGGTGATGGGTGCCAAGGATGCACCACAGCCTACCAAGTCGTGGTAAGGTGCATGGAGATTGTGGTAGTCTGCCGGGGAGGGATGACATCTTTTGAGCGGGAGATGTGTAGCGGAGCAGGGATTGGTCGTGAAGGCTGTTTACGACCAGGAGGCAGTCCAGGAGAGGCCAGCAGTGTCAGTGGTGATGTGTATTAGCGCGTGGCTTGCGTGTTGCGTGCAGGAGGTGCGTATTTTTGATTTCGAGGGCATGAGGGTTGTAAGCGTGTTATGATGCTCCTTTGGCTCAGTTGGTAGAGCGTCAGTCTCATAATCTGAAGGTCGCCAGTGCGAGCCTGGCAGGGAGCACTTCTTTGCCTCTTTTTGCTCAAACAGCGTCTGCCACCTTACGCCGCGTTTGAGCGAGTCCCCACAGCCTCTTGTTCGAGTAGTACCATTAACCGATGCGGTCCATCGGAACGTTTCACCACCATGCTTTTTTTTTCTTCGGACGGCTACCTGATATCCCTAGTTGGCTCGAGTTCAAGTCTGACCGGGGAGCTCGCACTTTGGAAACGCACGATTTCACGATTTGTTGCAACGACACGTCGTGACTATCACCACAGAAGTCCATAATACGAGGTGACAAAATAACTGCACTTACCATGGAGAAAGCGATGAAACATCCTTGACGCCGAGGCAAAGCGGTCCGATCTGAAATTGCGTCGAACATCGCTTTGACAATGTGGCTGGCTCTGGTGATGGGTGCCAAGGATGCACCACAGCCTACCAAGTCGTGGTAAGGTGCATGGAGATTGTGGTAGTCTGCCGGGGAGGGATGACATCTTTTGAGCGGGAGATGTGTAGCGGAGCAGGGATTGGTCGTGAAGGCTGTTTACGACCAGGAGGCAGTCCAGGAGAGGCCAGCAGTGTCAGTGGTGATGTGTATTAGCGCGTGGCTTGCGTGTTGCGTGCAGGAGGTGCGTATTTTTGATTTCGAGGGCATGAGGGTTGTAAGCGTGTTATGATGCTCCTTTGGCTCAGTTGGTAGAGCGTCAGTCTCATAATCTGAAGGTCGCCAGTTCGAGCCTGGCAGGGAGCACTTCTTTGCCTCTTTTTGCTCGAACGGCGTCTGCCACCTTACGCCGCGTTTGAGCGAGTCCCCACAGCCTCTTGTTCGAGTAGTACCATTAACCGATGCGGTCCATCGGAACGTTTCACCACCATGCTTTTTTTTTCTTCGGACGGCTACCTGATATCCCTAGTTGGCTCGAGTTCAAGTCTGACCGGGGAGCTCGCACTTTGGAAACGCACGATTTCACGATTTGTTGCAACGACACGTCGTGACTATCACCACAGAAGTCCATAATACGAGGTGACAAAATAACTGCACTTACCATGGAGAAAGCGATGAAACATCCTTGACGCCGAGGCAAAGCGGTCCGATCTGAAATTGCGTCGAACATCGCTTTGACAATGTGGCTGGCTCTGGTGATGGGTGCCAAGGATGCACCACAGCCTACCAAGTCGTACCACGACTCCCCGGTCAGACTTGAACTCGAGCCAACTAGGGATATCAGGTAGCCGTCCGAAGAAAAAAAAAAGCATGGTGGTGAAACGTTCCGATGGACCGCATCGGTTAATGGTACTACTCGAACAAGAGGCTGTGGGGACTCGCTCAAACGCGGCGTAAGGTGGCAGACGCTGTTTGAGCAAAAAGAGGCAAAGAAGTGCTCCCTGCCAGGCTCGAACTGGCGACCTTCAGATTATGAGACTGACGCTCTACCAACTGAGCCAAAGGAGCATCATAACACGCTTACAACCCTCATGCCCTCGAAATCAAAAATACGCACCTCCTGCACGCAACACGCAAGCCACGCGCTAATACACATCACCACTGACACTGCTGGCCTCTCCTGGACTGCCTCCTGGTCGTAAACAGCCTTCACGACCAATTCCTGCTCCGCTACACATCTCCCGCTCAAAAGATGTCATCCCTCGCCGGCAGACTACCACAATCTCCATGCACCTTACCACGACTTGGTAGGCTGTGGTGCATCCTTGGCACCCATCACCAGAGCCAGCCACATTGTCAAAGCGATGTTCGACGCAATTTCAGATCGGACCGCTTTGCCTCGGCGTCAAGGATGTTTCATCGCTTTCTCCATGGTAAGTGCAGTTATTTTGTCACCTCGTATTATGGACTTCTGTGGTGATAGTCACGACGTGTCGTTGCAACAAATCGTGAAATCGTGCGTTTCCAAAGTGCGAGCTCCCCGGTCAGACTTGAACTCGAGCCAACTAGGGATATCAGGTAGCCGTCCGAAGAAAAAAAAAGCATGGTGGTGAAACGTTCCGATGGACCGCATCGGTTAATGGTACTACTCGAACAAGAGGCTGTGGGGACTCGCTCAAACGCGGCGTAAGGTGGCAGACGCTGTTCGAGCAAAAAGAGGCAAAGAAGTGCTCCCTGCCAGGCTCGAACTGGCGACCTTCAGATTATGAGACTGACGCTCTACCAACTGAGCCAAAGGAGCATCATAACACGCTTACAACCCTCATGCCCTCGAAATCAAAAATACGCACCTCCTGCACGCAACACGCAAGCCACGCGCTAATACACATCACCACTGACACTGCTGGCCTCTCCTGGACTACCTCCTGGTCGTAAACAGCCTTCACGACCAATCCCTGCCCCGCTACACATCTCCCGCTCAAAAGATGTCATCCCTCCCCGGCAGACTACCACAATCTCCATGCACCTTACCACGACTTGGTAGGCTGTGGTGCATCCTTGGCACCCATCACCAGAGCCAGCCACATTGTCAAAGCGATGTTCGACGCAATTTCAGATCGGACCGCTTTGCCTCGGCGTCAAGGATGTTTCATCGCTTTCTCCATGGTAAGTGCAGTTATTTTGTCACCTCGTATTATGGACTTCTGTGGTGATAGTCACGACGTGTCGTTGCAACAAATCGTGAAATCGTGCGTTTCCAAAGTGCGAGCTCCCCGGTCAGACTTGAACTCGAGCCAACTAGGGATATCAGGTAGCCGTCCGAAGAAAAAAAAAGCATGGTGGTGAAACGTTCCGATGGACCGCATCGGTTAATGGTACTACTCGAACAAGAGGCTGTGGGGACTCGCTCAAACGCGGCGTAAGGTGGCAGACGCTGTTTGAGCAAAAAGAGGCAAAGAAGTGCTCCCTGCCAGGCTCGCACTGGCGACCTTCAGATTATGAGACTGACGCTCTACCAACTGAGCCAAAGGAGCATCATAACACGCTTACAACCCTCATGCCCTCGAAATCAAAAATACGCACCTCCTGCACGCAACACGCAAGCCACGCGCTAATACACATCACCACTGACACTGCTGGCCTCTCCTGGACTGCCTCCTGGTCGTAAACAGCCTTCACGACCAATCCCTGCCCCGCTACACATCTCCCGCTCAAAAGATGTCATCCCTCCCCGGCAGACTACCACAATCTCCATGCACCTTACCACGACTTGGTAGGCTGTGGTGCATCCTTGGCACCCATCACCAGAGCCAGCCACATTGTCAAAGCGATGTTCGACGCAATTTCAGATCGGACCGCTTTGCCTCGGCGTCAAGGATGTTTCATCGCTTTCTCCATGGTAAGTGCAGTTATTTTGTCACCTCGTATTATGGACTTCTGTGGTGATAGTCACGACGTGTCGTTGCAACAAATCGTGAAATCGTGCGTTTCCAAAGTGCGAGCTCCCCGGTCAGACTTGAACTCGAGCCAACTAGGGATATCAGGTAGCCGTCCGAAGAAAAAAAAAGCATGGTGGTGAAACGTTCCGATGGACCGCATCGGTTAATGGTACTACTCGAACAAGAGGCTGTGGGGACTCGCTCAAACGCGGCGTAAGGTGGCAGACGCTGTTTGAGCAAAAAGAGGCAAAGAAGTGCTCCCTGCCAGGCTCGCACTGGCGACCTTCAGATTATGAGACTGACGCTCTACCAACTGAGCCAAAGGAGCATCATAACACGCTTACAACCCTCATGCCCTCGAAATCAAAAATACGCACCTCCTGCACGCAACACGCAAGCCACGCGCTAATACACATCACCACTGACACTGCTGGCCTCTCCTGGACTGCCTCCTGGTCGTAAACAGCCTTCACGACCAATCCCTGCCCCGCTACACATCTCCCGCTCAAAAGATGTCATCCCTCCCCGGCAGACTACCACAATCTCCATGCACCTTACCACGACTTGGTAGGCTGTGGTGCATCCTTGGCACCCATCACCAGAGCCAGCCACATTGTCAAAGCGATGTTCGACGCAATTTCAGATCGGACCGCTTTGCCTCGGCGTCAAGGATGTTTCATCGCTTTCTCCATGGTAAGTGCAGTTATTTTGTCACCTCGTATTATGGACTTCTGTGGTGATAGTCACGACGTGTCGTTGCAACAAATCGTGAAATCGTGCGTTTCCAAAGTGCGAGCTCCCCGGTCAGACTTGAACTCGAGCCAACTAGGGATATCAGGTAGCCGTCCGAAGAAAAAAAAAGCATGGTGGTGAAACGTTCCGATGGACCGCATCGGTTAATGGTACTACTCGAACAAGAGGCTGTGGGGACTCGCTCAAACGCGGCGTAAGGTGGCAGACGCTGTTTGAGCAAAAAGAGGCAAAGAAGTGCTCCCTGCCAGGCTCGAACTGGCGACCTTCAGATTATGAGACTGACGCTCTACCAACTGAGCCAAAGGAGCATCATAACACACTTACAACCCTCATGCCCTCGAAATCAAAAATACGCACCTCCTGCACGCAACACGCAAGCCACGCGCTAATACACATCACCACTGACACTGCTGGCCTCTCCTGGACTGCCTCCTGGTCGTAAACAGCCTTCACGACCAATCCCTGCCCCGCTACACATCTCCCGCTCAAAAGATGTCATCCCTCCCCGGCAGACTACCACAATCTCCATGCACCTTACCACGACTTGGTAGGCTGTGGTGCATCCTTGGCACCCATCACCAGAGCCAGCCACATTGTCAAAGCGATGTTCGACGCAATTTCAGATCGGACCGCTTTGCCTCGGCGTCAAGGATGTTTCATCGCTTTCTCCATGGTAAGTGCAGTTATTTTGTCACCTCGTATTATGGACTTCTGTGGTGATAGTCACGACGTGTCGTTGCAACAAATCGTGAAATCGTGCGTTTCCAAAGTGCGAGCTCCCCGGTCAGACTTGAACTCGAGCCAACTAGGGATATCAGGTAGCCGTCCGAAGAAAAAAAAAGCATGGTGGTGAAACGTTCCGATGGACCGCATCGGTTAATGGTACTACTCGAACAAGAGGCTGTGGGGGCTCGCTCAAACGCGGCGTAAGGTGGCAGACGCTGTTCGAGCAAAAAGAGGCAAAGAGGTGCTCCCTGCCAGGCTCGAACTGGCGACCTTCAGATTATGAGACTGACGCTCTACCAACTGAGCCAAAGGAGCATCATAACACGCTTACAACCCTCATGCCCTCGAAATCAAAAATACGCACCTCCTGCACGCAACACGCAAGCCACGCGCTAATACACATCACCACTGACACTGCTGGCCTCTCCTGGACTGCCTCCTGGTCGTAAACAGCCTTCACGACCAATCCCTGCCCCGCTACACATCTCCCGCTCAAAAGATGTCATCCCTCGCCGGCAGACTACCACAATCTCCATGCACCTTACCACGACTTGGTAGGCTGTGGTGCATCCTTGGCACCCATCACCAGAGCCAGCCACATTGTCAAAGCGATGTTCGACGCAATTTCAGATCGGACCGCTTTGCCTCGGCGTCAAGGATGTTTCATCGCTTTCTCCATGGTAAGTGCAGTTATTTTGTCACCTCGTATTATGGACTTCTGTGGTGATAGTCACGACGTGTCGTTGCAACAAATCGTGAAATCGTGCGTTTCCAAAGTGCGAGCTCCCCGGTCAGACTTGAACTCGAGCCAACTAGGGATATCAGGTAGCCGTCCGAAGAAAAAAAAAGCATGGTGGTGAAACGTTCCGATGGACCGCATCGGTTAATGGTACTACTCGAACAAGAGGCTGTGGGGGCTCGCTCAAACGCGGCGTAAGGTGGCAGACGCTGTTCGAGCAAAAAGAGGCAAAGAGGTGCTCCCTGCCAGGCTCGAACTGGCGACCTTCAGATTATGAGACTGACGCTCTACCAACTGAGCCAAAGGAGCATCATAACACGCTTACAACCCTCATGCCCTCGAAATCAAAAATACGCACCTCCTGCACGCAACACGCAAGCCACGCGCTAATACACATCACCACTGACACTGCTGGCCTCTCCTGGACTGCCTCCTGGTCGTAAACAGCCTTCACGACCAATCCCTGCCCCGCTACACATCTCCCGCTCAAAAGATGTCATCCCTCCCCGGCAGACTACCACAATCTCCATGCACCTTACCACGACTTGGTAGGCTGTGGTGCATCCTTGGCACCCATCACCAGAGCCAGCCACATTGTCAAAGCGATGTTCGACGCAATTTCAGATCGGACCGCTTTGCCTCGGCGTCAAGGATGTTTCATCGCTTTCTCCATGGTAAGTGCAGTTATTTTGTCACCTCGTATTATGGACTTCTGTGGTGATAGTCACGACGTGTCGTTGCAACAAATCGTGAAATCGTGCGTTTCCAAAGTGCGAGCTCCCCGGTCAGACTTGAACTCGAGCCAACTAGGGATATCAGGTAGCCGTCCGAAGAAAAAAAAAGCATGGTGGTGAAACGTTCCGATGGACCGCATCGGTTAATGGTACTACTCGAACAAGAGGCTGTGGGGGCTCGCTCAAACGCGGCGTAAGGTGGCAGACGCTGTTCGAGCAAAAAGAGGCAAAGAAGTGCTCCCTGCCAGGCTCGAACTGGCGACCTTCAGATTATGAGACTGACGCTCTACCAACTGAGCCAAAGGAGCATCATAACACGCTTACAACCCTCATGCCCTCGAAATCAAAAATACGCACCTCCTGCACGCAACACGCAAGCCACGCGCTAATACACATCACCACTGACACTGCTGGCCTCTCCTGGACTGCCTCCTGGTCGTAAACAGCCTTCACGACCAATCCCTGCCCCGCTACACATCTCCCGCTCAAAAGATGTCATCCCTCCCCGGCAGACTACCACAATCTCCATGCACCTTACCACGACTTGGTAGGCTGTGGTGCATCCTTGGCACCCATCACCAGAGCCAGCCACATTGTCAAAGCGATGTTCGACGCAATTTCAGATCGGACCGCTTTGCCTCGGCGTCAAGGATGTTTCATCGCTTTCTCCATGGTAAGTGCAGTTATTTTGTCACCTCGTATTATGGACTTCTGTGGTGATAGTCACGACGTGTCGTTGCAACAAATCGTGAAATCGTGCGTTTCCAAAGTGCGAGCTCCCCGGTCAGACTTGAACTCGAGCCAACTAGGGATATCAGGTAGCCGTCCGAAGAAAAAAAAAGCATGGTGGTGAAACGTTCCGATGGACCGCATCGGTTAATGGTACTACTCGAACAAGAGGCTGTGGGGGCTCGCTCAAACGCGGCGTAAGGTGGCAGACGCTGTTCGAGCAAAAAGAGGCAAAGAAGTGCTCCCTGCCAGGCTCGAACTGGCGACCTTCAGATTATGAGACTGACGCTCTACCAACTGAGCCAAAGGAGCATCATAACACGCTTACAACCCTCATGCCCTCGAAATCAAAAATACGCACCTCCTGCACGCAACACGCAAGCCACGCGCTAATACACATCACCACTGACACTGCTGGCCTCTCCTGGACTGCCTCCTGGTCGTAAACAGCCTTCACGACCAATCCCTGCTCCGCTACACATCTCCCGCTCAAAAGATGTCATCCCTCCCCGGCAGACTACCACAATCTCCATGCACCTTACCACGACTTGGTAGGCTGTGGTGCATCCTTGGCACCCATCACCAGAGCCAGCCACATTGTCAAAGCGATGTTCGACGCAATTTCAGATCGGACCGCTTTGCCTCGGCGTCAAGGATGTTTCATCGCTTTCTCCATGGTAAGTGCAGTTATTTTGTCACCTCGTATTATGGACTTCTGTGGTGATAGTCACGACGTGTCGTTGCAACAAATCGTGAAATCGTGCGTTTCCAAAGTGCGAGCTCCCCGGTCAGACTTGAACTCGAGCCAACTAGGGATATCAGGTAGCCGTCCGAAGAAAAAAACAGCATGGTGGTGAAACGTTCCGATGGACCGCATCGGTTAATGGTACTACTCGAACAAGAGGCTGTGGGGGCTCGCTCAAACGCGGCGTAAGGTGGCAGACGCTGTTCGAGCAAAAAGAGGCAAAGAAGTGCTCCCTGCCAGGCTCGCACTGGCGACCTTCAGATTATGAGACTGACGCTTTACCAACTGAGCCAAAGGAGCATCATAACACGCTTACAACCCTCATGCCCTCGAAATCAAAAATACGCACCTCCTGCACGCAACACGCAAGCCACGCGCTAATACACATCACCACTGACACTGCTGGCCTCTCCTGGACTGCCTCCTGGTCGTAAACAGCCTTCACGACCAATCCCTGCTCCGCTACACATCTCCCGCTCAAAAGATGTCATCCCTCCCCGGCAGACTACCACAATCTCCATGCACCTTACCACGACTTGGTAGGCTGTGGTGCATCCTTGGCACCCATCACCAGAGCCAGCCACATTGTCAAAGCGATGTTCGACGCAATTTCAGATCGGACCGCTTTGCCTCGGCGTCAAGGATGTTTCATCGCTTTCTCCATGGTAAGTGCAGTTATTTTGTCACCTCGTATTATGGACTTCTGTGGTGATAGTCACGACGTGTCGTTGCAACAAATCGTGAAATCGTGCGTTTCCAAAGTGCGAGCTCCCCGGTCAGACTTGAACTCGAGCCAACTAGGGATATCAGGTAGCCGTCCGAAGAAAAAAACAGCATGGTGGTGAAACGTTCCGATGGACCGCATCGGTTAATGGTACTACTCGAACAAGAGGCTGTGGGGGCTCGCTCAAACGCGGCGTAAGGTGGCAGACGCTGTTCGAGCAAAAAGAGGCAAAGAAGTGCTCCCTGCCAGGCTCGCACTGGCGACCTTCAGATTATGAGACTGACGCTCTACCAACTGAGCCAAAGGAGCATCATAACACGCTTACAACCCTCATGCCCTCGAAATCAAAAATACGCACCTCCTGCACGCAACACACAAGCCACGCGCTAATACACATCACCACTGACACTGCTGGCCTCTCCTGGACTGCTTCCTGGTCGTAAACAGCCTTCACGACCAATCCCTGCCCCGCTACACATCTCCCGCTCAAAAGATGTCATCCCTCCCCGGCAGACTACCACAATCTCCATGCACCTTACCACGACTTGGTAGGCTGTGGTGCATCCTTGGCACCCATCACCAGAGCCAGCCACATTGTCAAAGCGATGTTCGACGCAATTTCAGATCGGACCGCTTTGCCTCGGCGTCAAGGATGTTTCATCGCTTTCTCCATGGTAAGTGCAGTTATTTTGTCACCTCGTATTATGGACTTCTGTGGTGATAGTCACGACGTGTCGTTGCAACAAATCGTGAAATCGTGCGTTTCCAAAGTGCGAGCTCCCCGGTCAGACTTGAACTCGAGCCAACTAGGGATATCAGGTAGCCGTCCGAAGAAAAAAACAGCATGGTGGTGAAACGTTCCGATGGACCGCATCGGTTAATGGTACTACTCGAACAAGAGGCTGTGGGGGCTCGCTCAAACGCGGCGTAAGGTGGCAGACGCTGTTCGAGCAAAAAGAGGCAAAGAAGTGCTCCCTGCCAGGCTCGCACTGGCGACCTTCAGATTATGAGACTGACGCTCTACCAACTGAGCCAAAGGAGCATCATAACACGCTTACAACCCTCATGCCCTCGAAATCAAAAATACGCACCTCCTGCACGCAACACGCAAGCCACGCGCTAATACACATCACCACTGACACTGCTGACCTCTCCTGGACTGCCTCCTGGTCGTAAACAGCCTTCACGACCAATCCCTGCCCCGCTACACATCTCCCGCTCAAAAGATGTCATCCCTCCCCGGCAGACTACCACAATCTCCATGCACCTTACCACGACTTGGTAGGCTGTGGTGCATCCTTGGCACCCATCACCAGAGCCAGCCACATTGTCAAAGCGATGTTCGACGCAATTTCAGATCGGACCGCTTTGCCTCGGCGTCAAGGATGTCTCATCGCTTTCTCCATGGTAAGTGCAGTTATTTTGTCACCTCGTATTATGGACTTCTGTGGTGATAGTCACGACGTGTCGTTGCAACAAATCGTGAAATCGTGCGTTTCCAAAGTGCGAGCTCCCCGGTCAGACTTGAACTCGAGCCAACTAGGGATATCAGGTAGCCGTCCGAAGAAAAAAACAGCATGGTGGTGAAACGTTCCGATGGACCGCATCGGTTAATGGTACTACTCGAACAAGAGGCTGTGGGGACTCGCTCAAACGCGGCGTAAGGTGGCAGACGCTGTTCGAGCAAAAAGAGGCAAAGAAGTGCTCCCTGCCAGGCTCGCACTGGCGACCTTCAGATTATGAGACTGACGCTCTACCAACTGAGCCAAAGGAGCATCATAACACGCTTACAACCCTCATGCCCTCGAAATCAAAAATACGCACCTCCTGCACGCAACACGCAAGCCACGCGCTAATACACATCACCACTGACACTGCTGGCCTCTCCTGGACTGCTTCCTGGTCGTAAACAGCCTTCACGACCAATCCCTGCCCCGCTACACATCTCCCGCTCAAAAGATGTCATCCCTCCCCGGCAGACTACCACAATCTCCATGCACCTTACCACGACTTGGTAGGCTGTGGTGCATCCTTGGCACCCATCACCAGAGCCAGCCACATTGTCAAAGCGATGTTCGACGCAATTTCAGATCGGACCGCTTTGCCTCGGCGTCAAGGATGTTTCATCGCTTTCTCCATGGTAAGTGCAGTTATTTTGTCACCTCGTATTATGGACTTCTGTGGTGATAGTCACGACGTGTCGTTGCAACAAATCGTGAAATCGTGCGTTTCCAAAGTGCGAGCTCCCCGGTCAGACTTGAACTCGAGCCAACTAGGGATATCAGGTAGCCGTCCGAAGAAAAAAAAAGCATGGTGGTGAAACGTTCCGATGGACCGCATCGGTTAATGGTACTACTCGAACAAGAGGCTGTGGGGGCTCGCTCAAACGCGGCGTAAGGTGGCAGACGCTGTTCGAGCAAAAAGAGGCAAAGAAGTGCTCCCTGCCAGGCTCGAACTGGCGACCTTCAGATTATGAGACTGACGCTCTACCAACTGAGCCAAAGGAGCATCATAACACGCTTACAACCCTCATGCCCTCGAAATCAAAAATACGCACCTCCTGCACGCAACACGCAAGCCACGCGCTAATACACATCACCACTGACACTGCTGACCTCTCCTGGACTGCCTCCTGGTCGTAAACAGCCTTCACGACCAATCCCTGCCCCGCTACACATCTCCCGCTCAAAAGATGTCATCCCTCCCCGGCAGACTACCACAATCTCCATGCACCTTACCACGACTTGGTAGGCTGTGGTGCATCCTTGGCACCCATCACCAGAGCCAGCCACATTGTCAAAGCGATGTTCGACGCAATTTCAGATCGGACCGCTTTGCCTCGGCGTCAAGGATGTTTCATCGCTTTCTCCATGGTAAGTGCAGTTATTTTGTCACCTCGTATTATGGACTTCTGTGGTGATAGTCACGACGTGTCGTTGCAACAAATCGTGAAATCGTGCGTTTCCAAAGTGCGAGCTCCCCGGTCAGACTTGAACTCGAGCCAACTAGGGATATCAGGTAGCCGTCCGAAGAAAAAAAAAGCATGGTGGTGAAACGTTCCGATGGACCGCATCGGTTAATGGTACTACTCGAACAAGAGGCTGTGGGGGCTCGCTCAAACGCGGCGTAAGGTGGCAGACGCTGTTCGAGCAAAAAGAGGCAAAGAAGTGCTCCCTGCCAGGCTCGCACTGGCGACCTTCAGATTATGAGACTGACGCTCTACCAACTGAGCCAAAGGAGCATCATAACACGCTTACAACCCTCATGCCCTCGAAATCAAAAATACGCACCTCCTGCACGCAACACGCAAGCCACGCGCTAATACACATCACCACTGACACTGCTGACCTCTCCTGGACTGCCTCCTGGTCGTAAACAGCCTTCACGACCAATCCCTGCCCCGCTACACATCTCCCGCTCAAAAGATGTCATCCCTCCCCGGCAGACTACCACAATCTCCATGCACCTTACCACGACTTGGTAGGCTGTGGTGCATCCTTGGCACCCATCACCAGAGCCAGCCACATTGTCAAAGCGATGTTCGACGCAATTTCAGATCGGACCGCTTTGCCTCGGCGTCAAGGATGTTTCATCGCTTTCTCCATGGTAAGTGCAGTTATTTTGTCACCTCGTATTATGGACTTCTGTGGTGATAGTCACGACGTGTCGTTGCAACAAATCGTGAAATCGTGCGTTTCCAAAGTGCGAGCTCCCCGGTCAGACTTGAACTCGAGCCAACTAGGGATATCAGGTAGCCGTCCGAAGAAAAAAACAGCATGGTGGTGAAACGTTCCGATGGACCGCATCGGTTAATGGTACTACTCGAACAAGAGGCTGTGGGGACTCGCTCAAACGCGGCGTAAGGTGGCAGACGCTGTTCGAGCAAAAAGAGGCAAAGAAGTGCTCCCTGCCAGGCTCGAACTGGCGACCTTCAGATTATGAGACTGACGCTCTACCAACTGAGCCAAAGGAGCATCATAACACGCTTACAACCCTCATGCCCTCGAAATCAAAAATACGCACCTCCTGCACGCAACACGCAAGCCACGCGCTAATACACATCACCACTGACACTGCTGGCCTCTCCTGGACTGCCTCCTGGTCGTAAACAGCCTTCACGACCAATCCCTGCTCCGCTACACATCTCCCGCTCAAAAGATGTCATCCCTCCCCGGCAGACTACCACAATCTCCATGCACCTTACCACGACTTGGTAGGCTGTGGTGCATCCTTGGCACCCATCACCAGAGCCAGCCACATTGTCAAAGCGATGTTCGACGCAATTTCAGATCGGACCGCTTTGCCTCGGCGTCAAGGATGTTTCATCGCTTTCTCCATGGTAAGTGCAGTTATTTTGTCACCTCGTATTATGGACTTCTGTGGTGATAGTCACGACGTGTCGTTGCAACAAATCGTGAAATCGTGCGTTTCCAAAGTGCGAGCTCCCCGGTCAGACTTGAACTCGAGCCAACTAGGGATATCAGGTAGCCGTCCGAAGAAAAAAACAGCATGGTGGTGAAACGTTCCGATGGACCGCATCGGTTAATGGTACTACTCGAACAAGAGGCTGTGGGGACTCGCTCAAACGCGGCGTAAGGTGGCAGACGCTGTTCGAGCAAAAAGAGGCAAAGAAGTGCTCCCTGCCAGGCTCGAACTGGCGACCTTCAGATTATGAGACTGACGCTCTACCAACTGAGCCAAAGGAGCATCATAACACGCTTACAACCCTCATGCCCTCGAAATCAAAAATACGCACCTCCTGCACGCAACACGCAAGCCACGCGCTAATACACATCACCACTGACACTGCTGGCCTCTCCTGGACTGCCTCCTGGTCGTAAACAGCCTTCACGACCAATCCCTGCTCCGCTACACATCTCCCGCTCAAAAGATGTCATCCCTCCCCGGCAGACTACCACAATCTCCATGCACCTTACCACGACTTGGTAGGCTGTGGTGCATCCTTGGCACCCATCACCAGAGCCAGCCACATTGTCAAAGCGATGTTCGACGCAATTTCAGATCGGACCGCTTTGCCTCGGCGTCAAGGATGTCTCATCGCTTTCTCCATGGTAAGTGCAGTTATTTTGTCACCTCGTATTATGGACTTCTGTGGTGATAGTCACGACGTGTCGTTGCAACAAATCGTGAAATCGTGCGTTTCCAAAGTGCGAGCTCCCCGGTCAGACTTGAACTCGAGCCAACTAGGGATATCAGGTAGCCGTCCGAAGAAAAAAACAGCATGGTGGTGAAACGTTCCGATGGACCGCATCGGTTAATGGTACTACTCGAACAAGAGGCTGTGGGGGCTCGCTCAAACGCGGCGTAAGGTGGCAGACGCTGTTCGAGCAAAAAGAGGCAAAGAAGTGCTCCCTGCCAGGCTCGCACTGGCGACCTTCAGATTATGAGACTGACGCTCTACCAACTGAGCCAAAGGAGCATCATAACACGCTTACAACCCTCATGCCCTCGAAATCAAAAATACGCACCTCCTGCACGCAACACGCAAGCCACGCGCTAATACACATCACCACTGACACTGCTGGCCTCTCCTGGACTGCCTCCTGGTCGTAAACAGCCTTCACGACCAATCCCTGCTCCGCTACACATCTCCCGCTCAAAAGATGTCATCCCTCCCCGGCAGACTACCACAATCTCCATGCACCTTACCACGACTTGGTAGGCTGTGGTGCATCCTTGGCACCCATCACCAGAGCCAGCCACATTGTCAAAGCGATGTTCGACGCAATTTCAGATCGGACCGCTTTGCCTCGGCGTCAAGGATGTCTCATCGCTTTCTCCATGGTAAGTGCAGTTATTTTGTCACCTCGTATTATGGACTTCTGTGGTGATAGTCACGACGTGTCGTTGCAACAAATCGTGAAATCGTGCGTTTCCAAAGTGCGAGCTCCCCGGTCAGACTTGAACTCGAGCCAACTAGGGATATCAGGTAGCCGTCCGAAGAAAAAAAAAGCATGGTGGTGAAACGTTCCGATGGACCGCATCGGTTAATGGTACTACTCGAACAAGAGGCTGTGGGGGCTCGCTCAAACGCGGCGTAAGGTGGCAGACGCTGTTCGAGCAAAAAGAGGCAAAGAAGTGCTCCCTGCCAGGCTCGCACTGGCGACCTTCAGATTATGAGACTGACGCTCTACCAACTGAGCCAAAGGAGCATCATAACACGCTTACAACCCTCATGCCCTCGAAATCAAAAATACGCACCTCCTGCACGCAACACGCAAGCCACGCGCTAATACACATCACCACTGACACTGCTGACCTCTCCTGGACTGCCTCCTGGTCGTAAACAGCCTTCACGACCAATCCCTGCCCCGCTACACATCTCCCGCTCAAAAGATGTCATCCCTCCCCGGCAGACTACCACAATCTCCATGCACCTTACCACGACTTGGTAGGCTGTGGTGCATCCTTGGCACCCATCACCAGAGCCAGCCACATTGTCAAAGCGATGTTCGACGCAATTTCAGATCGGACCGCTTTGCCTCGGCGTCAAGGATGTCTCATCGCTTTCTCCATGGTAAGTGCAGTTATTTTGTCACCTCGTATTATGGACTTCTGTGGTGATAGTCACGACGTGTCGTTGCAACAAATCGTGAAATCGTGCGTTTCCAAAGTGCGAGCTCCCCGGTCAGACTTGAACTCGAGCCAACTAGGGATATCAGGTAGCCGTCCGAAGAAAAAAACAGCATGGTGGTGAAACGTTCCGATGGACCGCATCGGTTAATGGTACTACTCGAACAAGAGGCTGTGGGGGCTCGCTCAAACGCGGCGTAAGGTGGCAGACGCTGTTCGAGCAAAAAGAGGCAAAGAAGTGCTCCCTGCCAGGCTCGCACTGGCGACCTTCAGATTATGAGACTGACGCTCTACCAACTGAGCCAAAGGAGCATCATAACACGCTTACAACCCTCATGCCCTCGAAATCAAAAATACGCACCTCCTGCACGCAACACGCAAGCCACGCGCTAATACACATCACCACTGACACTGCTGACCTCTCCTGGACTGCCTCCTGGTCGTAAACAGCCTTCACGACCAATCCCTGCCCCGCTACACATCTCCCGCTCAAAAGATGTCATCCCTCCCCGGCAGACTACCACAATCTCCATGCACCTTACCACGACTTGGTAGGCTGTGGTGCATCCTTGGCACCCATCACCAGAGCCAGCCACATTGTCAAAGCGATGTTCGACGCAATTTCAGATCGGACCGCTTTGCCTCGGCGTCAAGGATGTCTCATCGCTTTCTCCATGGTAAGTGCAGTTATTTTGTCACCTCGTATTATGGACTTCTGTGGTGATAGTCACGACGTGTCGTTGCAACAAATCGTGAAATCGTGCGTTTCCAAAGTGCGAGCTCCCCGGTCAGACTTGAACTCGAGCCAACTAGGGATATCAGGTAGCCGTCCGAAGAAAAAAACAGCATGGTGGTGAAACGTTCCGATGGACCGCATCGGTTAATGGTACTACTCGAACAAGAGGCTGTGGGGACTCGCTCAAACGCGGCGTAAGGTGGCAGACGCTGTTCGAGCAAAAAGAGGCAAAGAAGTGCTCCCTGCCAGGCTCGAACTGGCGACCTTCAGATTATGAGACTGACGCTCTACCAACTGAGCCAAAGGAGCATCATAACACGCTTACAACCCTCATGCCCTCGAAATCAAAAATACGCACCTCCTGCACGCAACACGCAAGCCACGCGCTAATACACATCACCACTGACACTGCTGGCCTCTCCTGGACTGCCTCCTGGTCGTAAACAGCCTTCACGACCAATCCCTGCTCCGCTACACATCTCCCGCTCAAAAGATGTCATCCCTCCCCGGCAGACTACCACAATCTCCATGCACCTTACCACGACTTGGTAGGCTGTGGTGCATCCTTGGCACCCATCACCAGAGCCAGCCACATTGTCAAAGCGATGTTCGACGCAATTTCAGATCGGACCGCTTTGCCTCGGCGTCAAGGATGTCTCATCGCTTTCTCCATGGTAAGTGCAGTTATTTTGTCACCTCGTATTATGGACTTCTGTGGTGATAGTCACGACGTGTCGTTGCAACAAATCGTGAAATCGTGCGTTTCCAAAGTGCGAGCTCCCCGGTCAGACTTGAACTCGAGCCAACTAGGGATATCAGGTAGCCGTCCGAAGAAAAAAAAAGCATGGTGGTGAAACGTTCCGATGGACCGCATCGGTTAATGGTACTACTCGAACAAGAGGCTGTGGGGACTCGCTCAAACGCGGCGTAAGGTGGCAGACGCTGTTCGAGCAAAAAGAGGCAAAGAAGTGCTCCCTGCCAGGCTCGAACTGGCGACCTTCAGATTATGAGACTGACGCTCTACCAACTGAGCCAAAGGAGCATCATAACACGCTTACAACCCTCATGCCCTCGAAATCAAAAATACGCACCTCCTGCACGCAACACGCAAGCCACGCGCTAATACACATCACCACTGACACTGCTGACCTCTCCTGGACTGCCTCCTGGTCGTAAACAGCCTTCACGACCAATCCCTGCTCCGCTACACATCTCCCGCTCAAAAGATGTCATCCCTCCCCGGCAGACTACCACAATCTCCATGCACCTTACCACGACTTGGTAGGCTGTGGTGCATCCTTGGCACCCATCACCAGAGCCAGCCACATTGTCAAAGCGATGTTCGACGCAATTTCAGATCGGACCGCTTTGCCTCGGCGTCAAGGATGTTTCATCGCTTTCTCCATGGTAAGTGCAGTTATTTTGTCACCTCGTATTATGGACTTCTGTGGTGATAGTCACGACGTGTCGTTGCAACAAATCGTGAAATCGTGCGTTTCCAAAGTGCGAGCTCCCCGGTCAGACTTGAACTCGAGCCAACTAGGGATATCAGGTAGCCGTCCGAAGAAAAAAAAAGCATGGTGGTGAAAACGTTCCGATGGACCGCATCGGTTAATGGTACTACTCGAACAAGAGGCTGTGGGGGCTCGCTCAAACGCGGCGTAAGGTGGCAGACGCTGTTCGAGCAAAAAGAGGCAAAGAAGTGCTCCCTGCCAGGCTCGAACTGGCGACCTTCAGATTATGAGACTGACGCTTTACCAACTGAGCCAAAGGAGCATCATAACACGCTTACAACCCTCATGCCCTCGAAATCAAAAATACGCGCCTCCTGCACGCAACACGCAAGCCACGCGCTAATACACATCACCACTGACACTGCTGACCTCTCCTGGACTGCCTCCTGGTCGTAAACAGCCTTCACGACCAATCCCTGCTCCGCTACACATCTCCCGCTCAAAAGATGTCATCCCTCCCCGGCAGACTACCACAATCTCCATGCACCTTACCACGACTTGGTAGGCTGTGGTGCATCCTTGGCACCCATCACCAGAGCCAGCCACATTGTCAAAGCGATGTTCGACGCAATTTCAGATCGGACCGCTTTGCCTCGGCGTCAAGGATGTTTCATCGCTTTCTCCATGGTAAGTGCAGTTATTTTGTCACCTCGTATTATGGACTTCTGTGGTGATAGTCACGACGTGTCGTTGCAACAAATCGTGAAATCGTGCGTTTCCAAAGTGCGAGCTCCCCGGTCAGACTTGAACTCGAGCCAACTAGGGATATCAGGTAGCCGTCCGAAGAAAAAAAAAGCATGGTGGTGAAAACGTTCCGATGGACCGCATCGGTTAATGGTACTACTCGAACAAGAGGCTGTGGGGGCTCGCTCAAACGCGGCGTAAGGTGGCAGACGCTGTTCGAGCAAAAAGAGGCAAAGAAGTGCTCCCTGCCAGGCTCGCACTGGCGACCTTCAGATTATGAGACTGACGCTCTACCAACTGAGCCAAAGGAGCATCATAACACGCTTACAACCCTCATGCCCTCGAAATCAAAAATACGCACCTCCTGCACGCAACACGCAAGCCACGCGCTAATACACATCACCACTGACACTGCTGACCTCTCCTGGACTGCCTCCTGGTCGTAAACAGCCTTCACGACCAATCCCTGCTCCGCTACACATCTCCCGCTCAAAAGATGTCATCCCTCCCCGGCAGACTACCACAATCTCCATGCACCTTACCACGACTTGGTAGGCTGTGGTGCATCCTTGGCACCCATCACCAGAGCCAGCCACATTGTCAAAGCGATGTTCGACGCAATTTCAGATCGGACCGCTTTGCCTCGGCGTCAAGGATGTTTCATCGCTTTCTCCATGGTAAGTGCAGTTATTTTGTCACCTCGTATTATGGACTTCTGTGGTGATAGTCACGACGTGTCGTTGCAACAAATCGTGAAATCGTGCGTTTCCAAAGTGCGAGCTCCCCGGTCAGACTTGAACTCGAGCCAACTAGGGATATCAGGTAGCCGTCCGAAGAAAAAAAAAGCATGGTGGTGAAAACGTTCCGATGGACCGCATCGGTTAATGGTACTACTCGAACAAGAGGCTGTGGGGGCTCGCTCAAACGCGGCGTAAGGTGGCAGACGCTGTTCGAGCAAAAAGAGGCAAAGAAGTGCTCCCTGCCAGGCTCGCACTGGCGACCTTCAGATTATGAGACTGACGCTCTACCAACTGAGCCAAAGGAGCATCATAACACGCTTACAACCCTCATGCCCTCGAAATCAAAAATACGCACCTCCTGCACGCAACACGCAAGCCACGCGCTAATACACATCACCACTGACACTGCTGGCCTCTCCTGGACTGCCTCCTGGTCGTAAACAGCCTTCACGACCAATCCCTGCTCCGCTACACATCTCCCGCTCAAAAGATGTCATCCCTCCCCGGCAGACTACCACAATCTCCATGCACCTTACCACGACTTGGTAGGCTGTGGTGCATCCTTGGCACCCATCACCAGAGCCAGCCACATTGTCAAAGCGATGTTCGACGCAATTTCAGATCGGACCGCTTTGCCTCGGCGTCAAGGATGTTTCATCGCTTTCTCCATGGTAAGTGCAGTTATTTTGTCACCTCGTATTATGGACTTCTGTGGTGATAGTCACGACGTGTCGTTGCAACAAATCGTGAAATCGTGCGTTTCCAAAGTGCGAGCTCCCCGGTCAGACTTGAACTCGAGCCAACTAGGGATATCAGGTAGCCGTCCGAAGAAAAAAACAGCATGGTGGTGAAAACGTTCCGATGGACCGCATCGGTTAATGGTACTACTCGAACAAGAGGCTGTGGGGACTCGCTCAAACGCGGCGTAAGGTGGCAGACGCTGTTCGAGCAAAAAGAGGCAAAGAAGTGCTCCCTGCCAGGCTCGCACTGGCGACCTTCAGATTATGAGACTGACGCTCTACCAACTGAGCCAAAGGAGCATCATAACACGCTTACAACCCTCATGCCCTCGAAATCAAAAATACGCACCTCCTGCACGCAACACGCAAGCCACGCGCTAATACACATCACCACTGACACTGCTGGCCTCTCCTGGACTGCCTCCTGGTCGTAAACAGCCTTCACGACCAATCCCTGCTCCGCTACACATCTCCCGCTCAAAAGATGTCATCCCTCCCCGGCAGACTACCACAATCTCCATGCACCTTACCACGACTTGGTAGGCTGTGGTGCATCCTTGGCACCCATCACCAGAGCCAGCCACATTGTCAAAGCGATGTTCGACGCAATTTCAGATCGGACCGCTTTGCCTCGGCGTCAAGGATGTTTCATCGCTTTCTCCATGGTAAGTGCAGTTATTTTGTCACCTCGTATTATGGACTTCTGTGGTGATAGTCACGACGTGTCGTTGCAACAAATCGTGAAATCGTGCGTTTCCAAAGTGCGAGCTCCCCGGTCAGACTTGAACTCGAGCCAACTAGGGATATCAGGTAGCCGTCCGAAGAAAAAAACAGCATGGTGGTGAAAACGTTCCGATGGACCGCATCGGTTAATGGTACTACTCGAACAAGAGGCTGTGGGGACTCGCTCAAACGCGGCGTAAGGTGGCAGACGCTGTTCGAGCAAAAAGAGGCAAAGAAGTGCTCCCTGCCAGGCTCGCACTGGCGACCTTCAGATTATGAGACTGACGCTCTACCAACTGAGCCAAAGGAGCATCATAACACGCTTACAACCCTCATGCCCTCGAAATCAAAAATACGCACCTCCTGCACGCAACACGCAAGCCACGCGCTAATACACATCACCACTGACACTGCTGGCCTCTCCTGGACTGCCTCCTGGTCGTAAACAGCCTTCACGACCAATCCCTGCTCCGCTACACATCTCCCGCTCAAAAGATGTCATCCCTCCCCGGCAGACTACCACAATCTCCATGCACCTTACCACGACTTGGTAGGCTGTGGTGCATCCTTGGCACCCATCACCAGAGCCAGCCACATTGTCAAAGCGATGTTCGACGCAATTTCAGATCGGACCGCTTTGCCTCGGCGTCAAGGATGTTTCATCACTTTCTCCATGGTAAGTGCAGTTATTTTGTCACCTCGTATTATGGACTTCTGTGGTGATAGTCACGACGTGTCGTTGCAACAAATCGTGAAATCGTGCGTTTCCAAAGTGCGAGCTCCCCGGTCAGACTTGAACTCGAGCCAACTAGGGATATCAGGTAGCCGTCCGAAGAAAAAAACAGCATGGTGGTGAAACGTTCCGATGGACCGCATCGGTTAATGGTACTACTCGAACAAGAGGCTGTGGGGGCTCGCTCAAACGCGGCGTAAGGTGGCAGACGCTGTTCGAGCAAAAAGAGGCAAAGAAGTGCTCCCTGCCAGGCTCGAACTGGCGACCTTCAGATTATGAGACTGACGCTCTACCAACTGAGCCAAAGGAGCATCATAACACGCTTACAACCCTCATGCCCTCGAAATCAAAAATACGCACCTCCTGCACGCAACACGCAAGCCACGCGCTAATACACATCACCACTGACACTGCTGGCCTCTCCTGGACTGCCTCCTGGTCGTAAACAGCCTTCACGACCAATCCCTGCTCCGCTACACATCTCCCGCTCAAAAGATGTCATCCCTCCCCGGCAGACTACCACAATCTCCATGCACCTTACCACGACTTGGTAGGCTGTGGTGCATCCTTGGCACCCATCACCAGAGCCAGCCACATTGTCAAAGCGATGTTCGACGCAATTTCAGATCGGACCGCTTTGCCTCGGCGTCAAGGATGTTTCATCGCTTTCTCCATGGTAAGTGCAGTTATTTTGTCACCTCGTATTATGGACTTCTGTGGTGATAGTCACGACGTGTCGTTGCAACAAATCGTGAAATCGTGCGTTTCCAAAGTGCGAGCTCCCCGGTCAGACTTGAACTCGAGCCAACTAGGGATATCAGGTAGCCGTCCGAAGAAAAAAACAGCATGGTGGTGAAACGTTCCGATGGACCGCATCGGTTAATGGTACTACTCGAACAAGAGGCTGTGGGGACTCGCTCAAACGCGGCGTAAGGTGGCAGACGCTGTTCGAGCAAAAAGAGGCAAAGAAGTGCTCCCTGCCAGGCTCGAACTGGCGACCTTCAGATTATGAGACTGACGCTCTACCAACTGAGCCAAAGGAGCACTTCTCAATCTGCCGGCTACCCCTCAAGTCGACTCTTCAGAAGAACTAATCCCCCTGCTCACGCCGCTGTCTCGCCTTTCCACATGGAATCGTTGACTGCTGCCGCTGCTTCTCCTGTCGTCCCTTCATCTCCGCCTGTCGTGCTACCCCGTGTCGCACCTGGTCAAGATTTGGGGTTCGCACCCAGTATCCAGCCTGGTCCCACGGTCGGCCCATCCCCCTCGAAAAATGTGGAGCGATCCGAATCTCCGATGGGTGGCTCTCCGGACGCCACGCCACGCGTTCCCTCGTTCTCTCCCTCCCCTGCCACTCCATCGCCACCCGCTTCCGCGCCGCCCTCTCTACTGGCCCGAGTGTCGATGAGATCAAGCGACGAGGGACTGGATGTGGATATGACCGCACCGCCTTCCGTTTCCGACTCGCTTCCCGATGCGTCCGCGCTCGATGACGGGTCGATCCCTCCGCCCGCTGTGCCCGACTCGCCGTCTGAAGACAAATCGATGGAGTCCCCGCAAGCGCCTGCCGCCGCCTCGCTTCCCCGCTTGGATCCGCGCCCGACGATGGCGGATGTGCTCTCGCAGCAAGAACTTCTCCGCCGCGATCACGCCGAAACTGAAGCTGCGCGCCGTCGCGTGGAGACCCCGAAGCCTCTCGCCTGTGACATCGAAGCGATTGAACATCAGTACGCCGCTGGTGGCGACTGGTCGTTCATTGCGTCTCGCATAGAGTAAGCGCGTCCGTATGCGCTGCCGCGTGCCAGATACGATATGGTGATCGACACCGGACGGACCTTCGCGAAGACTCCGCTCCAGAAGATCATGGTGTCGCTGGCCGGCAAGAGCCATGGGAGCGACGTCTGTACCAGACCTACGAGATCGGCCAAGTCTCCAAGCTTCCCGGTGGCAACCTGCGCGTCAAGGTCAAGTCGAAGGAAGCGTGCATTCTCCTCGAGCGCACGCAAGTGAACATCCTTGGTGGCGTCTTCAGGTTCAAGGAATTCGACGTCCTGAGCGCGAAGTACTTCATCGACATCTCCAACGTCGACTCCGACACGAATACGGACCTCATCCTGCAGCGATTGTTCCTCCTTGGATGCAATCCCGTGTACGACACGTTCCGCGAAGTGAACCTCGCGACGGGACTCACGTCTGCGACATGGCGCGTGTATTTCCTGTCGAACTCGTGTCCAGGCGCACTGATGATCAACGGCTCCGTCTGTGATCAAGTGCTCTTCGACAACAAGCTCCATCCCGCGCATGGCAAGAACGCACCGTACCAGTCCGAGAGACTGCCGTTCGGCTACCGTTCGCATCACGGTCTCGACCTCAGCACGTCTGAGAGTGAGTTCCCTCCTCCTGAACCAGCGACCGAACCAGCCCCAGCTCCTGCGCCGCAACAGCAACAGCAGCGTCCGACGAGGTACGCGCATGTCGCAGGTACGACGACGAGGCCCAAGCAAACCTCGCTGCAGAAGGCAGTCAAGGAAGTGAAGAACCGGGAAGCACAGCTCCAGCGAGGAGCTCAGCATGGTCAGCACCCTGTTGCCAACCAACTCGCCAAGCTGCCAGCCAAGTCCGACGACGCTCTCTCGATCTCGACGTTCAACGGCTCGAATAGCAAGATCACTCCTCCCAGCAGTCCCAAGGCTTTGAAGAAACCCCTCTTGCTGACCAACGGACCAGACGATGGCTTCAAAACCGTGTCGAACAAGAAGAAGCGCACGCGCAACGAAGTCGACTTCTCCAACCTCATGGTCAAGCAGCAGTCGCAGCCTCTTGACGGTGTCGCAACCGCCAACTACTTCCAAGCGCTGCAGTCGATGGAGGTCACGTTCGAGTCGAAGAACGTGACTGCTGACAAGAAGTATGGTGTTCGATACCACGTTGCTCCCGTCGATGTGAAGCGTCCGGACGCGGTGAAGACCTCGACCGAGTCTGCTTTCTTCGTCGAGAAGCACCACACGAAGATCAAGAAGGCGTCCAAGGCATCGTCCGTCATGGCAGTGACCGAAGCAATGCTGGACGACGAGAACACGGCACTTCTCAACGTCATCCCTGATCGTCTCGCGGAAGCGGACAAGAAGGTCGACGGCGTGTGCAAGCTCCTCGAGAACGCCACAAACCCAGACCACATCTCGAAGAAAGCGGTCGAATGTCCGCTCGCCTTCAACAGCGCACTGGCGCTGAAGTTGGCTGGAAGTGGAAACGAGATCGGTGAACTCGCACAGCTGCACACAATCAACCGCGTCTTCTGTGCGACGCAACCTGGTAACGATACAACATTCAGCGCGAAGTGGAAGAAACTGATGGGCTCGGCGGTTCCGTCGAAGCGCCACGAGATCTTCAAGACATGTGCGAAGTGGTGGACATCGTCCCCTTCGATTGAAGAGCTCTCTCGCGCGACCAAGGCTCTGAGCATGTTCGAGCTTGCTCTCATGTCCATGGCGCCGATCATCTTCATCAACGACCACTGGATCCAGTACCTCACGGGCCAGCCGGTAGAGTGGATCCCAGCGCACCACACGCGATTTCTCCACCCGAACACTCTTCTCCGGCTCCTGCGGTCGGACCTCGGTTCGTTCTGCATGCAGCAATGGAGCGAAGTGCAGTGGCAAGGTCGCTTGTTGGACGATCTCGAAGCGCTTCAGAAGCGTGATGGGTTCTACCCTGACGACGCTTCCGTGCTGAAGCTCCAAAGTGTAGAAGGCAACGTGGTGATGGTTGCGGGCGGCTTGGCCACTCGTTGCTAAACCATCCGCGGTTTCCACCTCATGGAGCAATGTTAGTGTTCTGACCGTGAACACCAACGGCATCAAGAAGAACGGTCACCTATTTATCGAGAGCATGCTCTCCAAGTACTCAATGACGTGCATCCAAGAAACCAAGTTCGGCGACAGCACCCATCTTTCCAATTTCAAGTTCCACCTCGACTCGAGCTTCAAGCACAAGGTCTTCGTGGACGACCCCAACTCGCAGTTGCATCGACCAACGAGAGGAAGGAGCAATGGAGTGCTCACGGTGCTTCGCTCTGACTTCCCGGGCTTCGACACGGCTGTTGAGCTTCCCAGTCTAGCGGTCTCCGGTCGCTATCTCGTCGTGAAAGTGATGGTTGAGAGTGCTCCCATCTACATCCACAACGTGTATGCGCCTGTGGACCGACAAGACAAGCAGCACTTCTTCTCCAGCTTGGACACCGAAGGGTTTGAAGATCAAGCAACGCATTTCGTGCTGGGCGATCTGAACACCCCGCTGGATCCAAGACTCGACTCTTCCTCTCCTGACCTGCACTACGACCCTGGCCGATCCAGCTGCCTCGAGTGGCTAGCGAAGCTGGGAGTTGTCGACGCATGGCGAATCCACTATGACACCAAGCGCGTCTTCACTGGTCCTCTTCCGCGAAAGAACCGGCTGGACTACATCTTGCTGTCAGATGACTTCTACGGACGCTTCTACGACGACTCCACGTACTTCCTGCCGACGCATGCTGGCGACCATCTTGCACACAGTGTAAGCTTTCGGTCGGGCGAGCAGCTTCATGGTCGAGGGTACTGGAAGTTCCCACGCTACCTACTGGAGTATCCAGTCGTGGTGACAGCGATCGAGCGTGAAGCAGACATGGTTCTTGAGCAGCTACGCGCCGCGACCAACCCAGGCAATGTCTGGGAGCAGTGGAAGGTGAGCATCAAGACCCAGCTGCAGGATGTCCAGAAGAAGCTTCGACAACAGGACTCGCAGGCTGTTGAGGAGGCACGTGTCTCACTTGATCAGGCTGCAGCTCGATACCGCTCTTCATCTGATGACTCCAATCGCGAGCTCTTCGGCGAAGCCTTGCGCAACTACAAGGAGACGGTCACGAGGACGAGCCAGTACAACCAAGACACTGCGTTTGACTTCCAAGCCGCCAACTCGGAGAAATCAACCAAGCACTTCTTCCGTCCGCTGGACACGAGCTTGAGACGAGTCTCGATCGAGGAAGTCATGACACCGAGTGGAAGTGTCTCGACGAACCCTCACGAGATTTCGCTCCGCTTCCTGGAGCACTGGGGATCCGAGATGGGAGAACCACTCAGTCCGGCAGGAAGAGCTCCTCCACCCAACGATGGCATCCAACGTAAGCTTCTGGACTCGATCGTTCGCTTCGCCTCGGAGATTGACCGTGCCATTCTGAATGCACCGGTCACCGCCGCAGACTTGACGAGCGCGATCCAACACATGAAAGCGACTTCAGCACCAGGAATGGACGGCTTGACGGCTGGTTTCTACCAGGTCGCTCCGATCGTGTTTGGCGAGTGCTTGAGCATCGTGTTCAATGATCGTCTTCAATGTGGCGTGCTGCTTCCGTCTCAGCGCAAGTCTGCAGTGGTGCTACTGCACAAGAAAGGGTCGAGAGCACAGCCCGGCAACTATCGACCCATTGCACTAGTGCAGGTCGATGTGAAGGTGTTGTCCAAGGCGCTGACGTATCGACTGCAGCAAGTGATCCTCGACTTGATTCACCCCGACCAGAAGGGATTCGACAAGCATCGATCGATTCATCACCACGTCCGGTTCCTCGCAGATCTCCAAGACCTCGTGACGAGTCTGGACGAAGAAGCGTATGCGCTGTTCCTGGACTTCGAGAAGGCGTTCGACCGAGTCAACTGGGACTACATGTTTCAGGTCCTCGAGCGAATGGGATTCGGCACAGAGTTTGTTCAGTGGATCAAGCTTCTGTACACTGACCCGCAAGCGCATCTCGTCATCAACCAAAACATCCAGCCAGCGATACATCCGACGCGAGGAGTGAAGCAAGGCGATCCGTTGTCTGCGCTGCTCTTCGTCTTGACCATCGAGCCGCTCGGCAACCTATTGCGCTCCCACGAAGAGTACGGCGTGTGTCTGAACGCAGACCACACCAGCACCAGCACGTTCTTCGCAGACGACTCGACTCTTCTAAGCAGCTCGATCACAAACCTCCAAGCACAGCTTGAGCTCGTAGATGAGTACTGTAGAGGTTCTGGTGCGAAGCTCAACTTGTCCAAGTCGACGTTGCTGGCACTGAACCGGAACCACGACTGTCCGCTGCTCCCAGGAGTGCACGTGCTTGGTCGGACGGAGACAGTGAAGTACCTCGGCATCCCGTTCAGCCAGTCGTCAGTGGATGATAACATCGTAGAGTTCCTCGAGCAGCGCTTCTACGACGGCTTCAAAGCATGGTATCGACGTGCGAGGACGCTTCGAGGTCGGCTCTTGGTAGCTCAAACGATGGTACTCTCACGTCTGTGGCACTACACACAACACGTGTCGGTCCCCACAGCAGTCGTGAAGAGATGGCAGTCGATGCTGAATCGGTTCGTGCTGAGTCGAAAGCACGATCGCGAGGCATCGCACATCCAGCTCATTCCGCGCGAGTTCCTGTTCCAGCGACGCAGCGATGGCGGTCTCGGCATCCCGAGTCTGGAAGCGCATCTCAAGAGACAGCGACTTCAGCTCGTGCTGCAGTTCATGAGCGCGGCGAAGGACGCAAATGTGCGGAACTGGACGACAGCGAGCACAGAGCTGCTCAAGTTGGTTCTTCCTCGTATCGGCGGCAGCAACGCACTGGACTTCCTCACGATCTCTCCGCTTCGTCATGGCGACATGATCAAGTGGAGACTGACTTCATTGTGGTGGCGAGCGACTTGGATCTGGTGGTACAAGATTCACTGGGAGATCACGTGGCACGACCTTCCTTCAGACGAGCGCGCTTGGTACGGTCTTCGGCAGCCGATCTGGTTCCACTCGGATGCAGCACTTCACTACGAGCAAGCGGCGCGGACTCACACCAGCTCAGCGCACCGTCGATGCATAGGGATGGTCTCTGAGCCACAGCGCAGCTTTCGGTTACACGTGTCGAGAGTCTTCGGCGTGAAGTCACTCGCTGACTTCATGTGTGAAGGCTGTGCTTGGCCGTCGCAGCAAGACTTCGTTCAGCGCCATCTCGATTTCACGCTCGTGTCTACGACACCCGGTCAGCAGGCGAAGTGGCTGCGAGTGCTGTACAAGGAAGCAACACAGATCGTCGAGCGTCTGGGCGCGCGCGCGCTTGTGTTGCAGACTCCGCGTGCTGCAAGACGAGTGATACCGCACCTGGGCTGCAAGAGCGGCGTGAAGGTGTGCTTGATCCCTGCGATTCCGAGATCGGCGCTGCTTCACATCGTGTGGACACCAGCACTGCCGACGAAGCCCCATCCGATGACTTTGCACTCTCAACGTGCTAATGAAGAGCAGATCAAGTCGTTCGTAAAACACGACAAGCATCTGCGCAAGATCTTGCTTCCCATCTTTGAGGACCTGCAGTTCCGTCTCGCGTTCCGACTTCTGCCGGTGCGCGCTCGGTTCTGGTTCCTCGAACCTGTACATCCACGCATCCAATACTGCGTGCGTGACGAGTGCGACGCGATTGAGACCGAGGAACACTTGTTCTTCGAGTGCACTCTTGCAGCGCAGCTGTGGGGTCACTTGACACAACTGGTGTCGCCGTTCTTTCGCGTGCGGCCGACGTGGCATGACATTGCTCTGGCAACGAAGACGCGAGTGCGTGATGAGTGGGAAAAATGTGAGGAAGTAGTCCACGATGCTTGGCACACACTCCGAGCAGTGACGCTTCACTTCATCTGGACAGATCGCAATCGGTGCCTGTTCGACGGAAGACAGCCTACACCATCGCTCCCTGCGCTCCAAGTGGTCTTCACGGCGTTCGCGGCGCACATTCGATTCTTCGAAAGGCGATTGTACGAGAGCGAAGATAAGCTGGCCTTGGCCAAGGTTGTGCGCGCGATGAAGTCTCAGCCGGCCTTCGGCAGGTTTACCGATCTCCACCCTGGTATCACCAGTGTCCGCCAAACTGTCTAACCGAATGACCCAAAATATCAACCTGTCGAATAGCATGGTATGCTATTTGGAAGGTTTTTTCTCCGAATGCTGCCCGCCACGAGTTCGATCAGCTCACTTTCGAATCTGCCGGCTCCAGTTCAAGCAACTCAAGCGACGACCCCAGCAACTTACGATGGCTCCAGAACAAGTTCCAGCTCTCCTCCCAACTGAAGCTCTACTCGCCGGCTTGAAGTCGGGCTCTCCTCTGCGGACTGTGTTGTCTCCGGCTGCACCCGAAAGGGAGACGGGGGGCATGAGCCCTGAGGTGGGCCTATTTGCAAGCCGGCCTGAGGAAGGTGACGGATTGGAGGCGGAGTCTATGAACAGCGAATCACCGTTCACGGACACGGGCAGCGCGAGCAACACTGAACCCCCCCCGTCGACGGATCTGTCAGAGCTTTTACCAGAGAGCCAGGGAGATGATGCGGCGACGCCCGACGACGACAACGTGAACGATCGTGGCAATGAAGGCAAAAACAACAGCGATGAAGATGGCGACAGCGACGACAACGACAACGACGGCATGGAGTCAGTTGCCCAACCGACTCCGACTGCCAATCAACCTTCTGCGGCGCCTGCAGTGAATAACCCGCAGACAGTGTCCACGGTATGCGGGTACACCTTCCGGAAGCGAACTGCAGAGCAACTTGAGGCGATGCGCCCAGTCAAGCGTACCCGGCGATCAGCAATGTCGGTGGAGACCGGTGAAATCGACTGCATCGACAACAGAAGGACCGTGGTGACTGGGTTTGAATATCGCGTGACATGGGTCGACGACTCGGACCCAATATGGCTGCCACGAGACCAGTTGATGGAGGATGGAAATGCGAATCTCGTCGAGACACTTGACGCGTACCTACTCCGGTACCCGAACCGTGAGCTGACGTACCAAGCATACATCAGCAGGAACGCGAGAGCCTTCAGTGCGGTCGCCGATGGGGAAGACAATGCGTGCTTGCCTCACGCGGTCCAAATGGCACTCGAGCTCCTCGGCCACCAGCAAGAGAGCGCACGACTCCCAGATATTTGGACGGAGTACCTACAGAACGCAGTCGACGCCAAGGTTCCGCTCAACGAAGGCTTTCACAAGCTCGGTGAAATTGTGAGGTACTGCTCCAACGCGGTCCCGCGGTGCGGTGTGGAGCTCGACATCAAGACTCTCCGCAAGAATCTCTACGATGGAGATGGTGCCGGTCCTATGGCGATTGTGAGACGTGTACTTCCTGACAAGGGAGTTCGAGTGCTCAAGCCAGGTGTGTACCTTGTCGGGGCGTACAAGCGCAACATGCGGGCTCACTGCTTCGCATTGAAAGTCACTACGGACGACGACATGATTGTACGCGAGAATGGGGTTGACTCAGGCATCGGGGACCATAGGTGGCTTCGCATGCTCAAGTTCATCCGCAGAATCAAGGTGCGGCAAAACGGAGACTGATGAGTGACGCCACCTCTGTATACCTGGAACCGTTGTGTCAGCGTCTCGTGGGGTACAGTATACCCGGAGACTGAACAGAAGGAGCTCCGCCATTTGGACTTAGTATACTCGCGGTGGATCTTTCTCACCCTTTCCAAGTCTGTTCGGCTAAGGTTATATAACCCATATCGGCCATTCTACGTTATGGAGGAGTCTTAGGAACCGGCTGACTCGAAATCGGACCACGACGGGGATTGAACCCGTGTCTTCTGACTAGGGAGATGGTCCTCAGACGACGGAGCCAAAGCGACATTACGAAAACTTCAGAGAGCATGTACAATAGTATTTATGTCAGTTTAGTCATTTTGCTAGGTAGATTGAGAAGTCACTCTGTCTAATTCTAGTAATATAGACAACCTTTCAACTGAGCCAAAGGAGCATCATAACACGCTTACAACCCTCATGCCCTCGAAATCAAAAATACGCACCTCCTGTACGCAACACGCAAGCCACGCGCTAATACACATCACCACTGACACTGCTGGCCTCTCCTGGACTACCTCCTGGTCGTAAACAGCCTTCACGACCAATCCCTGCTCCGCTACACATCTCCCGCTCAAAAGATGTCATCCCTCCCCGGCAGACTACCACAATCTCCATGCACCTTACCACGACTTGGTAGGCTGTGGTGCATCCTTGGCACCCATCGCCAGAGCCAGCCACATTGTCAAAGCGATGTTCGACGCAATTTCAGATCGGACCGCTTTGCCTCGGCGTCAAGGATGTTTCATCGCTTTCTCCATGGTAAGTGCAGTTATTTTGTCACCTCGTATTATGGACTTCTGTGGTGATAGTCACGACGTGTCGTTGCAACAAATCGTGAAATCGTGCGTTTCCAAAGTGCGAGCTCCCCGGTCAGACTTGAACTCGAGCCAACTAGGGATATCAGGTAGCCGTCCGAAGAAAAAAACAGCATGGTGGTGAAACGTTCCGATGGACCGCATCGGTTAATGGTACTACTCGAACAAGAGGCTGTGGGGACTCGCTCAAACGCGGCGTAAGGTGGCAGACGCCGTTCGAGCAAAAAGAGGCAAAGAAGTGCTCCCTGCCAGGCTCGAACTGGCGACCTTCAGATTATGAGACTGACGCTCTACCAACTGAGCCAAAGGAGCATCATAACACGCTTACAACCCTCATGCCCTCGAAATCAAAAATACGCACCTCCTGTACGCAACACGCAAGCCACGCGCTAATACACATCACCACTGACACTGCTGGCCTCTCCTGGACTACCTCCTGGTCGTAAACAGCCTTCACGACCAATCCCTGCTCCGCTACACATCTCCCGCTCAAAAGATGTCATCCCTCCCCGGCAGACTACCACAATCTCCATGCACCTTACCACGACTTGGTAGGCTGTGGTGCATCCTTGGCACCCATCGCCAGAGCCAGCCACATTGTCAAAGCGATGTTCGACGCAATTTCAGATCGGACCGCTTTGCCTCGGCGTCAAGGATGTTTCATCGCTTTCTCCATGGTAAGTGCAGTTATTTTGTCACCTCGTATTATGGACTTCTGTGGTGATAGTCACGACGTGTCGTTGCAACAAATCGTGAAATCGTGCGTTTCCAAAGTGCGAGCTCCCCGGTCAGACTTGAACTCGAGCCAACTAGGGATATCAGGTAGCCGTCCGAAGAAAAAAACAGCATGGTGGTGAAACGTTCCGATGGACCGCATCGGTTAATGGTACTACTCGAACAAGAGGCTGTGGGGACTCGCTCAAACGCGGCGTAAGGTGGCAGACGCCGTTCGAGCAAAAAGAGGCAAAGAAGTGCTCCCTGCCAGGCTCGAACTGGCGACCTTCAGATTATGAGACTGACGCTCTACCAACTGAGCCAAAGGAGCATCATAACACGCTTACAACCCTCATGCCCTCGAAATCAAAAATACGCACCTCCTGCACGCAACACGCAAGCCACGCGCTAATACACATCACCACTGACACTGCTGACCTCTCCTGGACTGCCTCCTGGTCGTAAACAGCCTTCACGACCAATCCCTGCTCCGCTACACATCTCCCGCTCAAAAGATGTCATCCCTCCCCGGCAGACTACCACAATCTCCATGCACCTTACCACGACTTGGTAGGCTGTGGTGCATCCTTGGCACCCATCGCCAGAGCCAGCCACATTGTCAAAGCGATGTTCGACGCAATTTCAGATCGGACCGCTTTGCCTCGGCGTCAAGGATGTTTCATCGCTTTCTCCATGGTAAGTGCAGTTATTTTGTCACCTCGTATTATGGACTTCTGTGGTGATAGTCACGACGTGTCGTTGCAACAAATCGTGAAATCGTGCGTTTCCAAAGTGCGAGCTCCCCGGTCAGACTTGAACTCGAGCCAACTAGGGATATCAGGTAGCCGTCCGAAGAAAAAAACAGCATGGTGGTGAAACGTTCCGATGGACCGCATCGGTTAATGGTACTACTCGAACAAGAGGCTGTGGGGACTCGCTCAAACGCGGCGTAAGGTGGCAGACGCCGTTCGAGCAAAAAGAGGCAAAGAAGTGCTCCCTGCCAGGCTCGAACTGGCGACCTTCAGATTATGAGACTGACGCTCTACCAACTGAGCCAAAGGAGCATCATAACACGCTTACAACCCTCATGCCCTCGAAATCAAAAATACGCACCTCCTGCACGCAACACGCAAGCCACGCGCTAATACACATCACCACTGACACTGCTGGCCTCTCCTGGACTGCCTCCTGGTCGTAAACAGCCTTCACGACCAATCCCTGCTCCGCTACACATCTCCCGCTCAAAAGATGTCATCCCTCCCCGGCAGACTACCACAATCTCCATGCACCTTACCACGACTTGGTAGGCTGTGGTGCATCCTTGGCACCCATCACCAGAGCCAGCCACATTGTCAAAGCGACGCAATTTCAGATCGGACCGCTTTGCCTCGGCGTCAAGGATGTCTCATCGCTTTCTCCATGGTAAGTGCAGTTATTTTGTCACCTCGTATTATGGACTTCTGTGGTGATAGTCACGACGTGTCGTTGCAACAAATCGTGAAATCGTGCGTTTCCAAAGTGCGAGCTCCCCGGTCAGACTTGAACTCGAGCCAACTAGGGATATCAGGTAGCCGTCCGAAGAAAAAAAACAGCATGGTGGTGAAACGTTCCGATGGACCGCATCGGTTAATGGTACTACTCGAACAAGAGGCTGTGGGGACTCGCTCAAACGCGGCGTAAGGTGGCAGACGCCGTTCGAGCAAAAAGAGGCAAAGAAGTGCTCCCTGCCAGGCTCGAACTGGCGACCTTCAGATTATGAGACTGACGCTCTACCAACTGAGCCAAAGGAGCATCATAACACGCTTACAACCCTCATGCCCTCGAAATCAAAAATACGCACCTCCTGCACGCAACACGCAAGCCACGCGCTAATACACATCACCACTGACACTGCTGGCCTCTCCTGGACTACCTCCTGGTCGTAAACAGCCTTCACGACCAATCCCTGCTCCGCTACACATCTCCCGCTCAAAAGATGTCATCCCTCCCCGGCAGACTACCACAATCTCCATGCACCTTACCACGACTTGGTAGGCTGTGGTGCATCCTTGGCACCCATCACCAGAGCCAGCCACATTGTCAAAGCGACGCAATTTCAGATCGGACCGCTTTGCCTCGGCGTCAAGGATGTTTCATCGCTTTCTCCATGGTAAGTGCAGTTATTTTGTCACCTCGTATTATGGACTTCTGTGGTGATAGTCACGACGTGTCGTTGCAACAAATCGTGAAATCGTGCGTTTCCAAAGTGCGAGCTCCCCGGTCAGACTTGAACTCGAGCCAACTAGGGATATCAGGTAGCCGTCCGAAGAAAAAAAACAGCATGGTGGTGAAACGTTCCGATGGACCGCATCGGTTAATGGTACTACTCGAACAAGAGGCTGTGGGGACTCGCTCAAACGCGGCGTAAGGTGGCAGACGCCGTTCGAGCAAAAAGAGGCAAAGAAGTGCTCCCTGCCAGGCTCGAACTGGCGACCTTCAGATTATGAGACTGACGCTCTACCAACTGAGCCAAAGGAGCATCATAACACGCTTACAACCCTCATGCCCTCGAAATCAAAAATACGCACCTCCTGCACGCAACACGCAAGCCACGCGCTAATACACATCACCACTGACACTGCTGACCTCTCCTGGACTGCCTCCTGGTCGTAAACAGCCTTCACGACCAATCCCTGCTCCGCTACACATCTCCCGCTCAAAAGATGTCATCCCTCCCCGGCAGACTACCACAATCTCCATGCACCTTACCACGACTTGGTAGGCTGTGGTGCATCCTTGGCACCCATCACCAGAGCCAGCCACATTGTCAAAGCGACGCAATTTCAGATCGGACCGCTTTGCCTCGGCGTCAAGGATGTTTCATCGCTTTCTCCATGGTAAGTGCAGTTATTTTGTCACCTCGTATTATGGACTTCTGTGGTGATAGTCACGACGTGTCGTTGCAACAAATCGTGAAATCGTGCGTTTCCAAAGTGCGAGCTCCCCGGTCAGACTTGAACTCGAGCCAACTAGGGATATCAGGTAGCCGTCCGAAGAAAAAAACAGCATGGTGGTGAAACGTTCCGATGGACCGCATCGGTTAATGGTACTACTCGAACAAGAGGCTGTGGGGACTCGCTCAAACGCGGCGTAAGGTGGCAGACGCCGTTCGAGCAAAAAGAGGCAAAGAAGTGCTCCCTGCCAGGCTCGAACTGGCGACCTTCAGATTATGAGACTGACGCTCTACCAACTGAGCCAAAGGAGCATCATAACACGCTTACAACCCTCATGCCCTCGAAATCAAAAATACGCACCTCCTGCACGCAACACGCAAGCCACGCGCTAATACACATCACCACTGACACTGCTGGCCTCTCCTGGACTACCTCCTGGTCGTAAACAGCCTTCACGACCAATCCCTGCTCCGCTACACATCTCCCGCTCAAAAGATGTCATCCCTCCCCGGCAGACTACCACAATCTCCATGCACCTTACCACGACTTGGTAGGCTGTGGTGCATCCTTGGCACCCATCACCAGAGCCAGCCACATTGTCAAAGCGACGCAATTTCAGATCGGACCGCTTTGCCTCGGCGTCAAGGATGTTTCATCGCTTTCTCCATGGTAAGTGCAGTTATTTTGTCACCTCGTATTATGGACTTCTGTGGTGATAGTCACGACGTGTCGTTGCAACAAATCGTGAAATCGTGCGTTTCCAAAGTGCGAGCTCCCCGGTCAGACTTGAACTCGAGCCAACTAGGGATATCAGGTAGCCGTCCGAAGAAAAAAACAGCATGGTGGTGAAACGTTCCGATGGACCGCATCGGTTAATGGTACTACTCGAACAAGAGGCTGTGGGGACTCGCTCAAACGCGGCGTAAGGTGGCAGACGCCGTTCGAGCAAAAAGAGGCAAAGAAGTGCTCCCTGCCAGGCTCGAACTGGCGACCTTCAGATTATGAGACTGACGCTCTACCAACTGAGCCAAAGGAGCATCATAACACGCTTACAACCCTCATGCCCTCGAAATCAAAAATACGCACCTCCTGCACGCAACACGCAAGCCACGCGCTAATACACATCACCACTGACACTGCTGACCTCTCCTGGACTGCCTCCTGGTCGTAAACAGCCTTCACGACCAATCCCTGCTCCGCTACACATCTCCCGCTCAAAAGATGTCATCCCTCCCCGGCAGACTACCACAATCTCCATGCACCTTACCACGACTTGGTAGGCTGTGGTGCATCCTTGGCACCCATCACCAGAGCCAGCCACATTGTCAAAGCGACGCAATTTCAGATCGGACCGCTTTGCCTCGGCGTCAAGGATGTTTCATCGCTTTCTCCATGGTAAGTGCAGTTATTTTGTCACCTCGTATTATGGACTTCTGTGGTGATAGTCACGACGTGTCGTTGCAACAAATCGTGAAATCGTGCGTTTCCAAAGTGCGAGCTCCCCGGTCAGACTTGAACTCGAGCCAACTAGGGATATCAGGTAGCCGTCCGAAGAAAAAAACAGCATGGTGGTGAAACGTTCCGATGGACCGCATCGGTTAATGGTACTACTCGAACAAGAGGCTGTGGGGACTCGCTCAAACGCGGCGTAAGGTGGCAGACGCCGTTCGAGCAAAAAGAGGCAAAGAAGTGCTCCCTGCCAGGCTCGAACTGGCGACCTTCAGATTATGAGACTGACGCTCTACCAACTGAGCCAAAGGAGCATCATAACACGCTTACAACCCTCATGCCCTCGAAATCAAAAATACGCACCTCCTGCACGCAACACGCAAGCCACGCGCTAATACACATCACCACTGACACTGCTGACCTCTCCTGGACTGCCTCCTGGTCGTAAACAGCCTTCACGACCAATCCCTGCTCCGCTACACATCTCCCGCTCAAAAGATGTCATCCCTCCCCGGCAGACTACCACAATCTCCATGCACCTTACCACGACTTGGTAGGCTGTGGTGCATCCTTGGCACCCATCACCAGAGCCAGCCACATTGTCAAAGCGATGTTCGACGCAATTTCAGATCGGACCGCTTTGCCTCGGCGTCAAGGATGTTTCATCGCTTTCTCCATGGTAAGTGCAGTTATTTTGTCACCTCGTATTATGGACTTCTGTGGTGATAGTCACGACGTGTCGTTGCAACAAATCGTGTAATCGTGCGTTTCCAAAGTGCGAGCTCCCCGGTCAGACTTGAACTCGAGCCAACTAGGGATATCAGGTAGCCGTCCGAAGAAAAAAACAGCATGGTGGTGAAACGTTCCGATGGACCGCATCGGTTAATGGTACTACTCGAACAAGAGGCTGTGGGGACTCGCTCAAACGCGGCGTAAGGTGGCAGACGCCGTTCGAGCAAAAAGAGGCAAAGAAGTGCTCCCTGCCAGGCTCGAACTGGCGACCTTCAGATTATGAGACTGACGCTCTACCAACTGAGCCAAAGGAGCATCATAACACGCTTACAACCCTCATGCCCTCGAAATCAAAAATACGCACCTCCTGCACGCAACACGCAAGCCACGCGCTAATACACATCACCACTGACACTGCTGGCCTCTCCTGGACTGCCTCCTGGTCGTAAACAGCCTTCACGACCAATCCCTGCTCCGCTACACATCTCCCGCTCAAAAGATGTCATCCCTCCCCGGCAGACTACCACAATCTCCATGCACCTTACCACGACTTGGTAGGCTGTGGTGCATCCTTGGCACCCATCACCAGAGCCAGCCACATTGTCAAAGCGATGTTCGACGCAATTTCAGATCGGACCGCTTTGCCTCGGCGTCAAGGATGTTTCATCGCTTTCTCCATGGTAAGTGCAGTTATTTTGTCACCTCGTATTATGGACTTCTGTGGTGATAGTCACGACGTGTCGTTGCAACAAATCGTGAAATCGTGCGTTTCCAAAGTGCGAGCTCCCCGGTCAGACTTGAACTCGAGCCAACTAGGGATATCAGGTAGCCGTCCGAAGAAAAAAACAGCATGGTGGTGAAACGTTCCGATGGACCGCATCGGTTAATGGTACTACTCGAACAAGAGGCTGTGGGGACTCGCTCAAACGCGGCGTAAGGTGGCAGACGCCGTTCGAGCAAAAAGAGGCAAAGAAGTGCTCCCTGCCAGGCTCGAACTGGCGACCTTCAGATTATGAGACTGACGCTCTACCAACTGAGCCAAAGGAGCATCATAACACGCTTACAACCCTCATGCCCTCGAAATCAAAAATACGCACCTCCTGCACGCAACACGCAAGCCACGCGCTAATACACATCACCACTGACACTGCTGGCCTCTCCTGGACTGCCTCCTGGTCGTAAACAGCCTTCACGACCAATCCCTGCTCCGCTACACATCTCCCGCTCAAAAGATGTCATCCCTCCCCGGCAGACTACCACAATCTCCATGCACCTTACCACGACTTGGTAGGCTGTGGTGCATCCTTGGCACCCATCACCAGAGCCAGCCACATTGTCAAAGCGATGTTCGACGCAATTTCAGATCGGACCGCTTTGCCTCGGCGTCAAGGATGTTTCATCGCTTTCTCCATGGTAAGTGCAGTTATTTTGTCACCTCGTATTATGGACTTCTGTGGTGATAGTCACGACGTGTCGTTGCAACAAATCGTGAAATCGTGCGTTTCCAAAGTGCGAGCTCCCCGGTCAGACTTGAACTCGAGCCAACTAGGGATATCAGGTAGCCGTCCGAAGAAAAAAAACAGCATGGTGGTGAAACGTTCCGATGGACCGCATCGGTTAATGGTACTACTCGAACAAGAGGCTGTGGGGACTCGCTCAAACGCGGCGTAAGGTGGCAGACGCCGTTCGAGCAAAAAGAGGCAAAGAAGTGCTCCCTGCCAGGCTCGAACTGGCGACCTTCAGATTATGAGACTGACGCTCTACCAACTGAGCCAAAGGAGCATCATAACACGCTTACAACCCTCATGCCCTCGAAATCAAAAATACGCACCTCCTGCACGCAACACGCAAGCCACGCGCTAATACACATCACCACTGACACTGCTGACCTCTCCTGGACTGCCTCCTGGTCGTAAACAGCCTTCACGACCAATCCCTGCTCCGCTACACATCTCCCGCTCAAAAGATGTCATCCCTCCCCGGCAGACTACCACAATCTCCATGCACCTTACCACGACTTGGTAGGCTGTGGTGCATCCTTGGCACCCATCACCAGAGCCAGCCACATTGTCAAAGCGATGTTCGACGCAATTTCAGATCGGACCGCTTTGCCTCGGCGTCAAGGATGTTTCATCGCTTTCTCCATGGTAAGTGCAGTTATTTTGTCACCTCGTATTATGGACTTCTGTGGTGATAGTCACGACGTGTCGTTGCAACAAATCGTGAAATCGTGCGTTTCCAAAGTGCGAGCTCCCCGGTCAGACTTGAACTCGAGCCAACTAGGGATATCAGGTAGCCGTCCGAAGAAAAAAAAAGCATGGTGGTGAAACGTTCCGATGGACCGCATCGGTTAATGGTACTACTCGAACAAGAGGCTGTGGGGACTCGCTCAAACGCGGCGTAAGGTGGCAGACGCCGTTCGAGCAAAAAGAGGCAAAGAAGTGCTCCCTGCCAGGCTCGAACTGGCGACCTTCAGATTATGAGACTGACGCTCTACCAACTGAGCCAAAGGAGCATCATAACACGCTTACAACCCTCATGCCCTCGAAATCAAAAATACGCACCTCCTGCACGCAACACGCAAGCCACGCGCTAATACACATCACCACTGACACTGCTGGCCTCTCCTGGACTACCTCCTGGTCGTAAACAGCCTTCACGACCAATCCCTGCTCCGCTACACATCTCCCGCTCAAAAGATGTCATCCCTCCCCGGCAGACTACCACAATCTCCATGCACCTTACCACGACTTGGTAGGCTGTGGTGCATCCTTGGCACCCATCACCAGAGCCAGCCACATTGTCAAAGCGATGTTCGACGCAATTTCAGATCGGACCGCTTTGCCTCGGCGTCAAGGATGTTTCATCGCTTTCTCCATGGTAAGTGCAGTTATTTTGTCACCTCGTATTATGGACTTCTGTGGTGATAGTCACGACGTGTCGTTGCAACAAATCGTGAAATCGTGCGTTTCCAAAGTGCGAGCTCCCCGGTCAGACTTGAACTCGAGCCAACTAGGGATATCAGGTAGCCGTCCGAAGAAAAAAAAAGCATGGTGGTGAAACGTTCCGATGGACCGCATCGGTTAATGGTACTACTCGAACAAGAGGCTGTGGGGACTCGCTCAAACGCGGCGTAAGGTGGCAGACGCCGTTCGAGCAAAAAGAGGCAAAGAAGTGCTCCCTGCCAGGCTCGAACTGGCGACCTTCAGATTATGAGACTGACGCTCTACCAACTGAGCCAAAGGAGCATCATAACACGCTTACAACCCTCATGCCCTCGAAATCAAAAATACGCACCTCCTGCACGCAACACGCAAGCCACGCGCTAATACACATCACCACTGACACTGCTGACCTCTCCTGGACTGCCTCCTGGTCGTAAACAGCCTTCACGACCAATCCCTGCTCCGCTACACATCTCCCGCTCAAAAGATGTCATCCCTCCCCGGCAGACTACCACAATCTCCATGCACCTTACCACGACTTGGTAGGCTGTGGTGCATCCTTGGCACCCATCACCAGAGCCAGCCACATTGTCAAAGCGATGTTCGACGCAATTTCAGATCGGACCGCTTTGCCTCGGCGTCAAGGATGTTTCATCGCTTTCTCCATGGTAAGTGCAGTTATTTTGTCACCTCGTATTATGGACTTCTGTGGTGATAGTCACGACGTGTCGTTGCAACAAATCGTGAAATCGTGCGTTTCCAAAGTGCGAGCTCCCCGGTCAGACTTGAACTCGAGCCAACTAGGGATATCAGGTAGCCGTCCGAAGAAAAAAAACAGCATGGTGGTGAAACGTTCCGATGGACCGCATCGGTTAATGGTACTACTCGAACAAGAGGCTGTGGGGACTCGCTCAAACGCGGCGTAAGGTGGCAGACGCCGTTCGAGCAAAAAGAGGCAAAGAAGTGCTCCCTGCCAGGCTCGAACTGGCGACCTTCAGATTATGAGACTGACGCTCTACCAACTGAGCCAAAGGAGCATCATAACACGCTTACAACCCTCATGCCCTCGAAATCAAAAATACGCACCTCCTGCACGCAACACGCAAGCCACGCGCTAATACACATCACCACTGACACTGCTGACCTCTCCTGGACTGCCTCCTGGTCGTAAACAGCCTTCACGACCAATCCCTGCTCCGCTACACATCTCCCGCTCAAAAGATGTCATCCCTCCCCGGCAGACTACCACAATCTCCATGCACCTTACCACGACTTGGTAGGCTGTGGTGCATCCTTGGCACCCATCACCAGAGCCAGCCACATTGTCAAAGCGATGTTCGACGCAATTTCAGATCGGACCGCTTTGCCTCGGCGTCAAGGATGTTTCATCGCTTTCTCCATGGTAAGTGCAGTTATTTTGTCACCTCGTATTATGGACTTCTGTGGTGATAGTCACGACGTGTCGTTGCAACAAATCGTGAAATCGTGCGTTTCCAAAGTGCGAGCTCCCCGGTCAGACTTGAACTCGAGCCAACTAGGGATATCAGGTAGCCGTCCGAAGAAAAAAAACAGCATGGTGGTGAAACGTTCCGATGGACCGCATCGGTTAATGGTACTACTCGAACAAGAGGCTGTGGGGACTCGCTCAAACGCGGCGTAAGGTGGCAGACGCCGTTCGAGCAAAAAGAGGCAAAGAAGTGCTCCCTGCCAGGCTCGAACTGGCGACCTTCAGATTATGAGACTGACGCTCTACCAACTGAGCCAAAGGAGCATCATAACACGCTTACAACCCTCATGCCCTCGAAATCAAAAATACGCACCTCCTGCACGCAACACGCAAGCCACGCGCTAATACACATCACCACTGACACTGCTGACCTCTCCTGGACTGCCTCCTGGTCGTAAACAGCCTTCACGACCAATCCCTGCTCCGCTACACATCTCCCGCTCAAAAGATGTCATCCCTCCCCGGCAGACTACCACAATCTCCATGCACCTTACCACGACTTGGTAGGCTGTGGTGCATCCTTGGCACCCATCACCAGAGCCAGCCACATTGTCAAAGCGATGTTCGACGCAATTTCAGATCGGACCGCTTTGCCTCGGCGTCAAGGATGTTTCATCGCTTTCTCCATGGTAAGTGCAGTTATTTTGTCACCTCGTATTATGGACTTCTGTGGTGATAGTCACGACGTGTCGTTGCAACAAATCGTGAAATCGTGCGTTTCCAAAGTGCGAGCTCCCCGGTCAGACTTGAACTCGAGCCAACTAGAGATATCAGGTAGCCGTCCGAAGAAAAAAACAGCATGGTGGTGAAACGTTCCGATGGACCGCATCGGTTAATGGTACTACTCGAACAAGAGGCTGTGGGGACTCGCTCAAACGCGGCGTAAGGTGGCAGACGCCGTTCGAGCAAAAAGAGGCAAAGAAGTGCTCCCTGCCAGGCTCGAACTGGCGACCTTCAGATTATGAGACTGACGCTCTACCAACTGAGCCAAAGGAGCATCATAACACGCTTACAACCCTCATGCCCTCGAAATCAAAAATACGCACCTCCTGCACGCAACACGCAAGCCACGCGCTAATACACATCACCACTGACACTGCTGGCCTCTCCTGGACTACCTCCTGGTCGTAAACAGCCTTCACGACCAATCCCTGCTCCGCTACACATCTCCCGCTCAAAAGATGTCATCCCTCCCCGGCAGACTACCACAATCTCCATGCACCTTACCACGACTTGGTAGGCTGTGGTGCATCCTTGGCACCCATCACCAGAGCCAGCCACATTGTCAAAGCGATGTTCGACGCAATTTCAGATCGGACCGCTTTGCCTCGGCGTCAAGGATGTTTCATCGCTTTCTCCATGGTAAGTGCAGTTATTTTGTCACCTCGTATTATGGACTTCTGTGGTGATAGTCACGACGTGTCGTTGCAACAAATCGTGAAATCGTGCGTTTCCAAAGTGCGAGCTCCCCGGTCAGACTTGAACTCGAGCCAACTAGGGATATCAGGTAGCCGTCCGAAGAAAAAAAAAGCATGGTGGTGAAACGTTCCGATGGACCGCATCGGTTAATGGTACTACTCGAACAAGAGGCTGTGGGGACTCGCTCAAACGCGGCGTAAGGTGGCAGACGCCGTTCGAGCAAAAAGAGGCAAAGAAGTGCTCCCTGCCAGGCTCGAACTGGCGACCTTCAGATTATGAGACTGACGCTCTACCAACTGAGCCAAAGGAGCATCATAACACGCTTACAACCCTCATGCCCTCGAAATCAAAAATACGCACCTCCTGCACGCAACACGCAAGCCACGCGCTAATACACATCACCACTGACACTGCTGACCTCTCCTGGACTGCCTCCTGGTCGTAAACAGCCTTCACGACCAATCCCTGCTCCGCTACACATCTCCCGCTCAAAAGATGTCATCCCTCCCCGGCAGACTACCACAATCTCCATGCACCTTACCACGACTTGGTAGGCTGTGGTGCATCCTTGGCACCCATCACCAGAGCCAGCCACATTGTCAAAGCGATGTTCGACGCAATTTCAGATCGGACCGCTTTGCCTCGGCGTCAAGGATGTTTCATCGCTTTCTCCATGGTAAGTGCAGTTATTTTGTCACCTCGTATTATGGACTTCTGTGGTGATAGTCACGACGTGTCGTTGCAACAAATCGTGAAATCGTGCGTTTCCAAAGTGCGAGCTCCCCGGTCAGACTTGAACTCGAGCCAACTAGGGATATCAGGTAGCCGTCCGAAGAAAAAAACAGCATGGTGGTGAAACGTTCCGATGGACCGCATCGGTTAATGGTACTACTCGAACAAGAGGCTGTGGGGACTCGCTCAAACGCGGCGTAAGGTGGCAGACGCCGTTCGAGCAAAAAGAGGCAAAGAAGTGCTCCCTGCCAGGCTCGAACTGGCGACCTTCAGATTATGAGACTGACGCTCTACCAACTGAGCCAAAGGAGCATCATAACACGCTTACAACCCTCATGCCCTCGAAATCAAAAATACGCACCTCCTGCACGCAACACGCAAGCCACGCGCTAATACACATCACCACTGACACTGCTGGCCTCTCCTGGACTGCCTCCTGGTCGTAAACAGCCTTCACGACCAATCCCTGCTCCGCTACACATCTCCCGCTCAAAAGATGTCATCCCTCCCCGGCAGACTACCACAATCTCCATGCACCTTACCACGACTTGGTAGGCTGTGGTGCATCCTTGGCACCCATCACCAGAGCCAGCCACATTGTCAAAGCGATGTTCGACGCAATTTCAGATCGGACCGCTTTGCCTCGGCGTCAAGGATGTTTCATCGCTTTCTCCATGGTAAGTGCAGTTATTTTGTCACCTCGTATTATGGACTTCTGTGGTGATAGTCACGACGTGTCGTTGCAACAAATCGTGAAATCGTGCGTTTCCAAAGTGCGAGCTCCCCGGTCAGACTTGAACTCGAGCCAACTAGGGATATCAGGTAGCCGTCCGAAGAAAAAAACAGCATGGTGGTGAAACGTTCCGATGGACCGCATCGGTTAATGGTACTACTCGAACAAGAGGCTGTGGGGACTCGCTCAAACGCGGCGTAAGGTGGCAGACGCCGTTCGAGCAAAAAGAGGCAAAGAAGTGCTCCCTGCCAGGCTCGAACTGGCGACCTTCAGATTATGAGACTGACGCTCTACCAACTGAGCCAAAGGAGCATCATAACACGCTTACAACCCTCATGCCCTCGAAATCAAAAATACGCACCTCCTGCACGCAACACGCAAGCCACGCGCTAATACACATCACCACTGACACTGCTGACCTCTCCTGGACTGCCTCCTGGTCGTAAACAGCCTTCACGACCAATCCCTGCTCCGCTACACATCTCCCGCTCAAAAGATGTCATCCCTCCCCGGCAGACTACCACAATCTCCATGCACCTTACCACGACTTGGTAGGCTGTGGTGCATCCTTGGCACCCATCACCAGAGCCAGCCACATTGTCAAAGCGATGTTCGACGCAATTTCAGATCGGACCGCTTTGCCTCGGCGCAAGGATGTTTCATCGCTTTCTCCATGGTAAGTGCAGTTATTTTGTCACCTCGTATTATGGACTTCTGTGGTGATAGTCACGACGTGTCGTTGCAACAAATCGTGAAATCGTGCGTTTCCAAAGTGCGAGCTCCCCGGTCAGACTTGAACTCGAGCCAACTAGGGATATCAGGTAGCCGTCCGAAGAAAAAAACAGCATGGTGGTGAAACGTTCCGATGGACCGCATCGGTTAATGGTACTACTCGAACAAGAGGCTGTGGGGACTCGCTCAAACGCGGCGTAAGGTGGCAGACGCCGTTCGAGCAAAAAGAGGCAAAGAAGTGCTCCCTGCCAGGCTCGAACTGGCGACCTTCAGATTATGAGACTGACGCTCTACCAACTGAGCCAAAGGAGCATCATAACACGCTTACAACCCTCATGCCCTCGAAATCAAAAATACGCACCTCCTGCACGCAACACGCAAGCCACGCGCTAATACACATCACCACTGACACTGCTGGCCTCTCCTGGACTACCTCCTGGTCGTAAACAGCCTTCACGACCAATCCCTGCTCCGCTACACATCTCCCGCTCAAAAGATGTCATCCCTCCCCGGCAGACTACCACAATCTCCATGCACCTTACCACGACTTGGTAGGCTGTGGTGCATCCTTGGCACCCATCACCAGAGCCAGCCACATTGTCAAAGCGATGTTCGACGCAATTTCAGATCGGACCGCTTTGCCTCGGCGTCAAGGATGTTTCATCGCTTTCTCCATGGTAAGTGCAGTTATTTTGTCACCTCGTATTATGGACTTCTGTGGTGATAGTCACGACGTGTCGTTGCAACAAATCGTGAAATCGTGCGTTTCCAAAGTGCGAGCTCCCCGGTCAGACTTGAACTCGAGCCAACTAGGGATATCAGGTAGCCGTCCGAAGAAAAAAAAGCATGGTGGTGAAACGTTCCGATGGACCGCATCGGTTAATGGTACTACTCGAACAAGAGGCTGTGGGGACTCGCTCAAACGCGGCGTAAGGTGGCAGACGCCGTTCGAGCAAAAAGAGGCAAAGAAGTGCTCCCTGCCAGGCTCGAACTGGCGACCTTCAGATTATGAGACTGACGCTCTACCAACTGAGCCAAAGGAGCATCATAACACGCTTACAACCCTCATGCCCTCGAAATCAAAAATACGCACCTCCTGCACGCAACACGCAAGCCACGCGCTAATACACATCACCACTGACACTGCTGGCCTCTCCTGGACTACCTCCTGGTCGTAAACAGCCTTCACGACCAATCCCTGCTCCGCTACACATCTCCCGCTCAAAAGATGTCATCCCTCCCCGGCAGACTACCACAATCTCCATGCACCTTACCACGACTTGGTAGGCTGTGGTGCATCCTTGGCACCCATCACCAGAGCCAGCCACATTGTCAAAGCGATGTTCGACGCAATTTCAGATCGGACCGCTTTGCCTCGGCGTCAAGGATGTTTCATCGCTTTCTCCATGGTAAGTGCAGTTATTTTGTCACCTCGTATTATGGACTTCTGTGGTGATAGTCACGACGTGTCGTTGCAACAAATCGTGAAATCGTGCGTTTCCAAAGTGCGAGCTCCCCGGTCAGACTTGAACTCGAGCCAACTAGGGATATCAGGTAGCCGTCCGAAGAAAAAAACAGCATGGTGGTGAAACGTTCCGATGGACCGCATCGGTTAATGGTACTACTCGAACAAGAGGCTGTGGGGACTCGCTCAAACGCGGCGTAAGGTGGCAGACGCCGTTCGAGCAAAAAGAGGCAAAGAAGTGCTCCCTGCCAGGCTCGAACTGGCGACCTTCAGATTATGAGACTGACGCTCTACCAACTGAGCCAAAGGAGCATCATAACACGCTTACAACCCTCATGCCCTCGAAATCAAAAATACGCACCTCCTGCACGCAACACGCAAGCCACGCGCTAATACACATCACCACTGACACTGCTGGCCTCTCCTGGACTACCTCCTGGTCGTAAACAGCCTTCACGACCAATCCCTGCTCCGCTACACATCTCCCGCTCAAAAGATGTCATCCCTCCCCGGCAGACTACCACAATCTCCATGCACCTTACCACGACTTGGTAGGCTGTGGTGCATCCTTGGCACCCATCACCAGAGCCAGCCACATTGTCAAAGCGATGTTCGACGCAATTTCAGATCGGACCGCTTTGCCTCGGCGTCAAGGATGTTTCATCGCTTTCTCCATGGTAAGTGCAGTTATTTTGTCACCTCGTATTATGGACTTCTGTGGTGATAGTCACGACGTGTCGTTGCAACAAATCGTGAAATCGTGCGTTTCCAAAGTGCGAGCTCCCCGGTCAGACTTGAACTCGAGCCAACTAGGGATATCAGGTAGCCGTCCGAAGAAAAAAACAGCATGGTGGTGAAACGTTCCGATGGACCGCATCGGTTAATGGTACTACTCGAACAAGAGGCTGTGGGGACTCGCTCAAACGCGGCGTAAGGTGGCAGACGCCGTTCGAGCAAAAAGAGGCAAAGAAGTGCTCCCTGCCAGGCTCGAACTGGCGACCTTCAGATTATGAGACTGACGCTCTACCAACTGAGCCAAAGGAGCATCATAACACGCTTACAACCCTCATGCCCTCGAAATCAAAAATACGCACCTCCTGCACGCAACACGCAAGCCACGCGCTAATACACATCACCACTGACACTGCTGGCCTCTCCTGGACTACCTCCTGGTCGTAAACAGCCTTCACGACCAATCCCTGCTCCGCTACACATCTCCCGCTCAAAAGATGTCATCCCTCCCCGGCAGACTACCACAATCTCCATGCACCTTACCACGACTTGGTAGGCTGTGGTGCATCCTTGGCACCCATCACCAGAGCCAGCCACATTGTCAAAGCGATGTTCGACGCAATTTCAGATCGGACCGCTTTGCCTCGGCGTCAAGGATGTTTCATCGCTTTCTCCATGGTAAGTGCAGTTATTTTGTCACCTCGTATTATGGACTTCTGTGGTGATAGTCACGACGTGTCGTTGCAACAAATCGTGAAATCGTGCGTTTCCAAAGTGCGAGCTCCCCGGTCAGACTTGAACTCGAGCCAACTAGGGATATCAGGTAGCCGTCCGAAGAAAAAAACAGCATGGTGGTGAAACGTTCCGATGGACCGCATCGGTTAATGGTACTACTCGAACAAGAGGCTGTGGGGACTCGCTCAAACGCGGCGTAAGGTGGCAGACGCCGTTCGAGCAAAAAGAGGCAAAGAAGTGCTCCCTGCCAGGCTCGAACTGGCGACCTTCAGATTATGAGACTGACGCTCTACCAACTGAGCCAAAGGAGCATCATAACACGCTTACAACCCTCATGCCCTCGAAATCAAAAATACGCACCTCCTGCACGCAACACGCAAGCCACGCGCTAATACACATCACCACTGACACTGCTGACCTCTCCTGGACTGCCTCCTGGTCGTAAACAGCCTTCACGACCAATCCCTGCTCCGCTACACATCTCCCGCTCAAAAGATGTCATCCCTCCCCGGCAGACTACCACAATCTCCATGCACCTTACCACGACTTGGTAGGCTGTGGTGCATCCTTGGCACCCATCACCAGAGCCAGCCACATTGTCAAAGCGATGTTCGACGCAATTTCAGATCGGACCGCTTTGCCTCGGCGCAAGGATGTTTCATCGCTTTCTCCATGGTAAGTGCAGTTATTTTGTCACCTCGTATTATGGACTTCTGTAGTGATAGTCACGACGTGTCGTTGCAACAAATCGTGAAATCGTGCGTTTCCAAAGTGCGAGCTCCCCGGTCAGACTTGAACTCGAGCCAACTAGGGATATCAGGTAGCCGTCCGAAGAAAAAAACAGCATGGTGGTGAAACGTTCCGATGGACCGCATCGGTTAATGGTACTACTCGAACAAGAGGCTGTGGGGACTCGCTCAAACGCGGCGTAAGGTGGCAGACGCCGTTCGAGCAAAAAGAGGCAAAGAAGTGCTCCCTGCCAGGCTCGAACTGGCGACCTTCAGATTATGAGACTGACGCTCTACCAACTGAGCCAAAGGAGCATCATAACACGCTTACAACCCTCATGCCCTCGAAATCAAAAATACGCACCTCCTGCACGCAACACGCAAGCCACGCGCTAATACACATCACCACTGACACTGCTGACCTCTCCTGGACTGCCTCCTGGTCGTAAACAGCCTTCACGACCAATCCCTGCTCCGCTACACATCTCCCGCTCAAAAGATGTCATCCCTCCCCGGCAGACTACCACAATCTCCATGCACCTTACCACGACTTGGTAGGCTGTGGTGCATCCTTGGCACCCATCACCAGAGCCAGCCACATTGTCAAAGCGATGTTCGACGCAATTTCAGATCGGACCGCTTTGCCTCGGCGCAAGGATGTTTCATCGCTTTCTCCATGGTAAGTGCAGTTATTTTGTCACCTCGTATTATGGACTTCTGTAGTGATAGTCACGACGTGTCGTTGCAACAAATCGTGAAATCGTGCGTTTCCAAAGTGCGAGCTCCCCGGTCAGACTTGAACTCGAGCCAACTAGGGATATCAGGTAGCCGTCCGAAGAAAAAAACAGCATGGTGGTGAAACGTTCCGATGGACCGCATCGGTTAATGGTACTACTCGAACAAGAGGCTGTGGGGACTCGCTCAAACGCGGCGTAAGGTGGCAGACGCCGTTCGAGCAAAAAGAGGCAAAGAAGTGCTCCCTGCCAGGCTCGAACTGGCGACCTTCAGATTATGAGACTGACGCTCTACCAACTGAGCCAAAGGAGCATCATAACACGCTTACAACCCTCATGCCCTCGAAATCAAAAATACGCACCTCCTGCACGCAACACGCAAGCCACGCGCTAATACACATCACCACTGACACTGCTGACCTCTCCTGGACTGCCTCCTGGTCGTAAACAGCCTTCACGACCAATCCCTGCTCCGCTACACATCTCCCGCTCAAAAGATGTCATCCCTCCCCGGCAGACTACCACAATCTCCATGCACCTTACCACGACTTGGTAGGCTGTGGTGCATCCTTGGCACCCATCACCAGAGCCAGCCACATTGTCAAAGCGATGTTCGACGCAATTTCAGATCGGACCGCTTTGCCTCGGCGCAAGGATGTTTCATCGCTTTCTCCATGGTAAGTGCAGTTATTTTGTCACCTCGTATTATGGACTTCTGTAGTGATAGTCACGACGTGTCGTTGCAACAAATCGTGAAATCGTGCGTTTCCAAAGTGCGAGCTCCCCGGTCAGACTTGAACTCGAGCCAACTAGGGATATCAGGTAGCCGTCCGAAGAAAAAAACAGCATGGTGGTGAAACGTTCCGATGGACCGCATCGGTTAATGGTACTACTCGAACAAGAGGCTGTGGGGACTCGCTCAAACGCGGCGTAAGGTGGCAGACGCCGTTCGAGCAAAAAGAGGCAAAGAAGTGCTCCCTGCCAGGCTCGAACTGGCGACCTTCAGATTATGAGACTGACGCTCTACCAACTGAGCCAAAGGAGCATCATAACACGCTTACAACCCTCATGCCCTCGAAATCAAAAATACGCACCTCCTGCACGCAACACGCAAGCCACGCGCTAATACACATCACCACTGACACTGCTGACCTCTCCTGGACTGCCTCCTGGTCGTAAACAGCCTTCACGACCAATCCCTGCTCCGCTACACATCTCCCGCTCAAAAGATGTCATCCCTCCCCGGCAGACTACCACAATCTCCATGCACCTTACCACGACTTGGTAGGCTGTGGTGCATCCTTGGCACCCATCACCAGAGCCAGCCACATTGTCAAAGCGATGTTCGACGCAATTTCAGATCGGACCGCTTTGCCTCGGCGCAAGGATGTTTCATCGCTTTCTCCATGGTAAGTGCAGTTATTTTGTCACCTCGTATTATGGACTTCTGTAGTGATAGTCACGACGTGTCGTTGCAACAAATCGTGAAATCGTGCGTTTCCAAAGTGCGAGCTCCCCGGTCAGACTTGAACTCGAGCCAACTAGGGATATCAGGTAGCCGTCCGAAGAAAAAAACAGCATGGTGGTGAAACGTTCCGATGGACCGCATCGGTTAATGGTACTACTCGAACAAGAGGCTGTGGGGACTCGCTCAAACGCGGCGTAAGGTGGCAGACGCCGTTCGAGCAAAAAGAGGCAAAGAAGTGCTCCCTGCCAGGCTCGAACTGGCGACCTTCAGATTATGAGACTGACGCTCTACCAACTGAGCCAAAGGAGCATCATAACACGCTTACAACCCTCATGCCCTCGAAATCAAAAATACGCACCTCCTGCACGCAACACGCAAGCCACGCGCTAATACACATCACCACTGACACTGCTGACCTCTCCTGGACTGCCTCCTGGTCGTAAACAGCCTTCACGACCAATCCCTGCTCCGCTACACATCTCCCGCTCAAAAGATGTCATCCCTCCCCGGCAGACTACCACAATCTCCATGCACCTTACCACGACTTGGTAGGCTGTGGTGCATCCTTGGCACCCATCACCAGAGCCAGCCACATTGTCAAAGCGATGTTCGACGCAATTTCAGATCGGACCGCTTTGCCTCGGCGCAAGGATGTTTCATCGCTTTCTCCATGGTAAGTGCAGTTATTTTGTCACCTCGTATTATGGACTTCTGTAGTGATAGTCACGACGTGTCGTTGCAACAAATCGTGAAATCGTGCGTTTCCAAAGTGCGAGCTCCCCGGTCAGACTTGAACTCGAGCCAACTAGGGATATCAGGTAGCCGTCCGAAGAAAAAAACAGCATGGTGGTGAAACGTTCCGATGGACCGCATCGGTTAATGGTACTACTCGAACAAGAGGCTGTGGGGACTCGCTCAAACGCGGCGTAAGGTGGCAGACGCTGTTCGAGCAAAAAGAGGCAAAGAAGTGCTCCCTGCCAGGCTCGAACTGGCGACCTTCAGATTATGAGACTGACGCTCTACCAACTGAGCCAAAGGAGCATCATAACACGCTTACAACCCTCATGCCCTCGAAATCAAAAATACGCACCTCCTGCACGCAACACGCAAGCCACGCGCTAATACACATCACCACTGACACTGCTGACCTCTCCTGGACTGCCTCCTGGTCGTAAACAGCCTTCACGACCAATCCCTGCTCCGCTACACATCTCCCGCTCAAAAGATGTCATCCCTCCCCGGCAGACTACCACAATCTCCATGCACCTTACCACGACTTGGTAGGCTGTGGTGCATCCTTGGCACCCATCACCAGAGCCAGCCACATTGTCAAAGCGATGTTCGACGCAATTTCAGATCGGACCGCTTTGCCTCGGCGCAAGGATGTTTCATCGCTTTCTCCATGGTAAGTGCAGTTATTTTGTCACCTCGTATTATGGACTTCTGTAGTGATAGTCACGACGTGTCGTTGCAACAAATCGTGAAATCGTGCGTTTCCAAAGTGCGAGCTCCCCGGTCAGACTTGAACTCGAGCCAACTAGGGATATCAGGTAGCCGTCCGAAGAAAAAAACAGCATGGTGGTGAAACGTTCCGATGGACCGCATCGGTTAATGGTACTACTCGAACAAGAGGCTGTGGGGACTCGCTCAAACGCGGCGTAAGGTGGCAGACGCCGTTCGAGCAAAAAGAGGCAAAGAAGTGCTCCCTGCCAGGCTCGAACTGGCGACCTTCAGATTATGAGACTGACGCTCTACCAACTGAGCCAAAGGAGCATCATAACACGCTTACAACCCTCATGCCCTCGAAATCAAAAATACGCACCTCCTGCACGCAACACGCAAGCCACGCGCTAATACACATCACCACTGACACTGCTGACCTCTCCTGGACTGCCTCCTGGTCGTAAACAGCCTTCACGACCAATCCCTGCTCCGCTACACATCTCCCGCTCAAAAGATGTCATCCCTCCCCGGCAGACTACCACAATCTCCATGCACCTTACCACGACTTGGTAGGCTGTGGTGCATCCTTGGCACCCATCACCAGAGCCAGCCACATTGTCAAAGCGATGTTCGACGCAATTTCAGATCGGACCGCTTTGCCTCGGCGCAAGGATGTTTCATCGCTTTCTCCATGGTAAGTGCAGTTATTTTGTCACCTCGTATTATGGACTTCTGTAGTGATAGTCACGACGTGTCGTTGCAACAAATCGTGAAATCGTGCGTTTCCAAAGTGCGAGCTCCCCGGTCAGACTTGAACTCGAGCCAACTAGGGATATCAGGTAGCCGTCCGAAGAAAAAAACAGCATGGTGGTGAAACGTTCCGATGGACCGCATCGGTTAATGGTACTACTCGAACAAGAGGCTGTGGGGACTCGCTCAAACGCGGCGTAAGGTGGCAGACGCCGTTCGAGCAAAAAGAGGCAAAGAAGTGCTCCCTGCCAGGCTCGAACTGGCGACCTTCAGATTATGAGACTGACGCTCTACCAACTGAGCCAAAGGAGCATCATAACACGCTTACAACCCTCATGCCCTCGAAATCAAAAATACGCACCTCCTGCACGCAACACGCAAGCCACGCGCTAATACACATCACCACTGACACTGCTGACCTCTCCTGGACTACCTCCTGGTCGTAAACAGCCTTCACGACCAATCCCTGCTCCGCTACACATCTCCCGCTCAAAAGATGTCATCCCTCCCCGGCAGACTACCACAATCTCCATGCACCTTACCACGACTTGGTAGGCTGTGGTGCATCCTTGGCACCCATCACCAGAGCCAGCCACATTGTCAAAGCGATGTTCGACGCAATTTCAGATCGGACCGCTTTGCCTCGGCGCAAGGATGTTTCATCGCTTTCTCCATGGTAAGTGCAGTTATTTTGTCACCTCGTATTATGGACTTCTGTGGTGATAGTCACGACGTGTCGTTGCAACAAATCGTGAAATCGTGCGTTTCCAAAGTGCGAGCTCCCCGGTCAGACTTGAACTCGAGCCAACTAGGGATATCAGGTAGCCGTCCGAAGAAAAAAACAGCATGGTGGTGAAACGTTCCGATGGACCGCATCGGTTAATGGTACTACTCGAACAAGAGGCTGTGGGGACTCGCTCAAACGCGGCGTAAGGTGGCAGACGCCGTTCGAGCAAAAAGAGGCAAAGAAGTGCTCCCTGCCAGGCTCGAACTGGCGACCTTCAGATTATGAGACTGACGCTCTACCAACTGAGCCAAAGGAGCATCATAACACGCTTACAACCCTCATGCCCTCGAAATCAAAAATACGCACCTCCTGCACGCAACACGCAAGCCACGCGCTAATACACATCACCACTGACACTGCTGACCTCTCCTGGACTGCCTCCTGGTCGTAAACAGCCTTCACGACCAATCCCTGCTCCGCTACACATCTCCCGCTCAAAAGATGTCATCCCTCCCCGGCAGACTACCACAATCTCCATGCACCTTACCACGACTTGGTAGGCTGTGGTGCATCCTTGGCACCCATCACCAGAGCCAGCCACATTGTCAAAGCGATGTTCGACGCAATTTCAGATCGGACCGCTTTGCCTCGGCGCAAGGATGTTTCATCGCTTTCTCCATGGTAAGTGCAGTTATTTTGTCACCTCGTATTATGGACTTCTGTAGTGATAGTCACGACGTGTCGTTGCAACAAATCGTGAAATCGTGCGTTTCCAAAGTGCGAGCTCCCCGGTCAGACTTGAACTCGAGCCAACTAGGGATATCAGGTAGCCGTCCGAAGAAAAAAACAGCATGGTGGTGAAACGTTCCGATGGACCGCATCGGTTAATGGTACTACTCGAACAAGAGGCTGTGGGGACTCGCTCAAACGCGGCGTAAGGTGGCAGACGCCGTTCGAGCAAAAAGAGGCAAAGAAGTGCTCCCTGCCAGGCTCGAACTGGCGACCTTCAGATTATGAGACTGACGCTCTACCAACTGAGCCAAAGGAGCATCATAACACGCTTACAACCCTCATGCCCTCGAAATCAAAAATACGCACCTCCTGCACGCAACACGCAAGCCACGCGCTAATACACATCACCACTGACACTGCTGACCTCTCCTGGACTGCCTCCTGGTCGTAAACAGCCTTCACGACCAATCCCTGCTCCGCTACACATCTCCCGCTCAAAAGATGTCATCCCTCCCCGGCAGACTACCACAATCTCCATGCACCTTACCACGACTTGGTAGGCTGTGGTGCATCCTTGGCACCCATCACCAGAGCCAGCCACATTGTCAAAGCGATGTTCGACGCAATTTCAGATCGGACCGCTTTGCCTCGGCGCAAGGATGTTTCATCGCTTTCTCCATGGTAAGTGCAGTTATTTTGTCACCTCGTATTATGGACTTCTGTAGTGATAGTCACGACGTGTCGTTGCAACAAATCGTGAAATCGTGCGTTTCCAAAGTGCGAGCTCCCCGGTCAGACTTGAACTCGAGCCAACTAGGGATATCAGGTAGCCGTCCGAAGAAAAAAACAGCATGGTGGTGAAACGTTCCGATGGACCGCATCGGTTAATGGTACTACTCGAACAAGAGGCTGTGGGGACTCGCTCAAACGCGGCGTAAGGTGGCAGACGCCGTTCGAGCAAAAAGAGGCAAAGAAGTGCTCCCTGCCAGGCTCGAACTGGCGACCTTCAGATTATGAGACTGACGCTCTACCAACTGAGCCAAAGGAGCATCATAACACGCTTACAACCCTCATGCCCTCGAAATCAAAAATACGCACCTCCTGCACGCAACACGCAAGCCACGCGCTAATACACATCACCACTGACACTGCTGACCTCTCCTGGACTGCCTCCTGGTCGTAAACAGCCTTCACGACCAATCCCTGCTCCGCTACACATCTCCCGCTCAAAAGATGTCATCCCTCCCCGGCAGACTACCACAATCTCCATGCACCTTACCACGACTTGGTAGGCTGTGGTGCATCCTTGGCACCCATCACCAGAGCCAGCCACATTGTCAAAGCGATGTTCGACGCAATTTCAGATCGGACCGCTTTGCCTCGGCGTCAAGGATGTTTCATCGCTTTCTCCATGGTAAGTGCAGTTATTTTGTCACCTCGTATTATGGACTTCTGTGGTGATAGTCACGACGTGTCGTTGCAACAAATCGTGAAATCGTGCGTTTCCAAAGTGCGAGCTCCCCGGTCAGACTTGAACTCGAGCCAACTAGGGATATCAGGTAGCCGTCCGAAGAAAAAAAAAGCATGGTGGTGAAACGTTCCGATGGACCGCATCGGTTAATGGTACTACTCGAACAAGAGGCTGTGGGGACTCGCTCAAACGCGGCGTAAGGTGGCAGACGCTGCTCGAGCAAAAAGAGGCAAAGAAGTGCTCCCTGCCAGGCTCGAACTGGCGACCTTCAGATTATGAGACTGACGCTCTACCAACTGAGCCAAAGGAGCATCATAACACGCTTACAACCCTCATGCCCTCGAAATCAAAAATACGCACCTCCTGCACGCAACACGCAAGCCACGCGCTAATACACATCACCACTGACACTGCTGACCTCTCCTGGACTGCCTCCTGGTCGTAAACAGCCTTCACGACCAATCCCTGCTCCGCTACACATCTCCCGCTCAAAAGATGTCATCCCTCCCCGGCAGACTACCACAATCTCCATGCACCTTACCACGACTTGGTAGGCTGTGGTGCATCCTTGGCACCCATCACCAGAGCCAGCCACATTGTCAAAGCGATGTTCGACGCAATTTCAGATCGGACCGCTTTGCCTCGGCGTCAAGGATGTTTCATCGCTTTCTCCATGGTAAGTGCAGTTATTTTGTCACCTCGTATTATGGACTTCTGTGGTGATAGTCACGACGTGTCGTTGCAACAAATCGTGAAATCGTGCGTTTCCAAAGTGCGAGCTCCCCGGTCAGACTTGAACTCGAGCCAACTAGGGATATCAGGTAGCCGTCCGAAGAAAAAAAAAGCATGGTGGTGAAACGTTCCGATGGACCGCATCGGTTAATGGTACTACTCGAACAAGAGGCTGTGGGGACTCGCTCAAACGCGGCGTAAGGTGGCAGACGCTGTTCGAGCAAAAAGAGGCAAAGAAGTGCTCCCTGCCAGGCTCGAACTGGCGACCTTCAGATTATGAGACTGACGCTCTACCAACTGAGCCAAAGGAGCATCATAACACGCTTACAACCCTCATGCCCTCGAAATCAAAAATACGCACCTCCTGCACGCAACACGCAAGCCACGCGCTAATACACATCACCACTGACACTGCTGACCTCTCCTGGACTGCCTCCTGGTCGTAAACAGCCTTCACGACCAATCCCTGCTCCGCTACACATCTCCCGCTCAAAAGATGTCATCCCTCCCCGGCAGACTACCACAATCTCCATGCACCTTACCACGACTTGGTAGGCTGTGGTGCATCCTTGGCACCCATCACCAGAGCCAGCCACATTGTCAAAGCGATGTTCGACGCAATTTCAGATCGGACCGCTTTGCCTCGGCGCAAGGATGTTTCATCGCTTTCTCCATGGTAAGTGCAGTTATTTTGTCACCTCGTATTATGGACTTCTGTGGTGATAGTCACGACGTGTCGTTGCAACAAATCGTGAAATCGTGCGTTTCCAAAGTGCGAGCTCCCCGGTCAGACTTGAACTCGAGCCAACTAGGGATATCAGGTAGCCGTCCGAAGAAAAAAAAAGCATGGTGGTGAAACGTTCCGATGGACCGCATCGGTTAATGGTACTACTCGAACAAGAGGCTGTGGGGACTCGCTCAAACGCGGCGTAAGGTGGCAGACGCTGTTCGAGCAAAAAGAGGCAAAGAAGTGCTCCCTGCCAGGCTCAAACTGGCGACCTTCAGATTATGAGACTGACGCTCTACCAACTGAGCCAAAGGAGCATCATAACACGCTTACAACCCTCATGCCCTCGAAATCAAAAATACGCACCTCCTGCACGCAACACGCAAGCCACGCGCTAATACACATCACCACTGACACTGCTGACCTCTCCTGGACTGCCTCCTGGTCGTAAACAGCCTTCACGACCAATCCCTGCTCCGCTACACATCTCCCGCTCAAAAGATGTCATCCCTCCCCGGCAGACTACCACAATCTCCATGCACCTTACCACGACTTGGTAGGCTGTGGTGCATCCTTGGCACCCATCACCAGAGCCAGCCACATTGTCAAAGCGATGTTCGACGCAATTTCAGATCGGACCGCTTTGCCTCGGCGTCAAGGATGTCTCATCGCTTTCTCCATGGTAAGTGCAGTTATTTTGTCACCTCGTATTATGGACTTCTGTGGTGATAGTCACGACGTGTCGTTGCAACAAATCGTGAAATCGTGCGTTTCCAAAGTGCGAGCTCCCCGGTCAGACTTGAACTCGAGCCAACTAGGGATATCAGGTAGCCGTCCGAAGAAAAAAAAAGCATGGTGGTGAAACGTTCCGATGGACCGCATCGGTTAATGGTACTACTCGAACAAGAGGCTGTGGGGACTCGCTCAAACGCGGCGTAAGGTGGCAGACGCTGTTCGAGCAAAAAGAGGCAAAGAAGTGCTCCCTGCCAGGCTCGAACTGGCGACCTTCAGATTATGAGACTGACGCTCTACCAACTGAGCCAAAGGAGCATCATAACACGCTTACAACCCTCATGCCCTCGAAATCAAAAATACGCACCTCCTGCACGCAACACGCAAGCCACGCGCTAATACACATCACCACTGACACTGCTGACCTCTCCTGGACTGCCTCCTGGTCGTAAACAGCCTTCACGACCAATCCCTGCTCCGCTACACATCTCCCGCTCAAAAGATGTCATCCCTCCCCGGCAGACTACCACAATCTCCATGCACCTTACCACGACTTGGTAGGCTGTGGTGCATCCTTGGCACCCATCACCAGAGCCAGCCACATTGTCAAAGCGATGTTCGACGCAATTTCAGATCGGACCGCTTTGCCTCGGCGTCAAGGATGTTTCATCGCTTTCTCCATGGTAAGTGCAGTTATTTTGTCACCTCGTATTATGGACTTCTGTGGTGATAGTCACGACGTGTCGTTGCAACAAATCGTGAAATCGTGCGTTTCCAAAGTGCGAGCTCCCCGGTCAGACTTGAACTCGAGCCAACTAGGGATATCAGGTAGCCGTCCGAAGAAAAAAAAAGCATGGTGGTGAAACGTTCCGATGGACCGCATCGGTTAATGGTACTACTCGAACAAGAGGCTGTGGGGACTCGCTCAAACGCGGCGTAAGGTGGCAGACGCTGTTCGAGCAAAAAGAGGCAAAGAAGTGCTCCCTGCCAGGCTCGAACTGGCGACCTTCAGATTATGAGACTGACGCTCTACCAACTGAGCCAAAGGAGCATCATAACACGCTTACAACCCTCATGCCCTCGAAATCAAAAATACGCACCTCCTGCACGCAACACGCAAGCCACGCGCTAATACACATCACCACTGACACTGCTGACCTCTCCTGGACTGCCTCCTGGTCGTAAACAGCCTTCACGACCAATCCCTGCTCCGCTACACATCTCCCGCTCAAAAGATGTCATCCCTCCCCGGCAGACTACCACAATCTCCATGCACCCTACCACGACTTGGTAGGCTGTGGTGCATCCTTGGCACCCATCACCAGAGCCAGCCACATTGTCAAAGCGATGTTCGACGCAATTTCAGATCGGACCGCTTTGCCTCGGCGTCAAGGATGTTTCATCGCTTTCTCCATGGTAAGTGCAGTTATTTTGTCACCTCGTATTATGGACTTCTGTGGTGATAGTCACGACGTGTCGTTGCAACAAATCGTGAAATCGTGCGTTTCCAAAGTGCGAGCTCCCCGGTCAGACTTGAACTCGAGCCAACTAGGGATATCAGGTAGCCGTCCGAAGAAAAAAAAAGCATGGTGGTGAAACGTTCCGATGGACCGCATCGGTTAATGGTACTACTCGAACAAGAGGCTGTGGGGACTCGCTCAAACGCGGCGTAAGGTGGCAGACGCCGTTCGAGCAAAAAGAGGCAAAGAAGTGCTCCCTGCCAGGCTCGAACTGGCGACCTTCAGATTATGAGACTGACGCTCTACCAACTGAGCCAAAGGAGCATCATAACACGCTTACAACCCTCATGCCCTCGAAATCAAAAATACGCACCTCCTGCACGCAACACGCAAGCCACGCGCTAATACACATCACCACTGACACTGCTGACCTCTCCTGGACTGCCTCCTGGTCGTAAACAGCCTTCACGACCAATCCCTGCTCCGCTACACATCTCCCGCTCAAAAGATGTCATCCCTCCCCGGCAGACTACCACAATCTCCATGCACCTTACCACGACTTGGTAGGCTGTGGTGCATCCTTGGCACCCATCACCAGAGCCAGCCACATTGTCAAAGCGATGTTCGACGCAATTTCAGATCGGACCGCTTTGCCTCGGCGTCAAGGATGTTTCATCGCTTTCTCCATGGTAAGTGCAGTTATTTTGTCACCTCGTATTATGGACTTCTGTGGTGATAGTCACGACGTGTCGTTGCAACAAATCGTGAAATCGTGCGTTTCCAAAGTGCGAGCTCCCCGGTCAGACTTGAACTCGAGCCAACTAGGGATATCAGGTAGCCGTCCGAAGAAAAAAAAAGCATGGTGGTGAAACGTTCCGATGGACCGCATCGGTTAATGGTACTACTCGAACAAGAGGCTGTGGGGACTCGCTCAAACGCGGCGTAAGGTGGCAGACGCCGTTCGAGCAAAAAGAGGCAAAGAAGTGCTCCCTGCCAGGCTCGAACTGGCGACCTTCAGATTATGAGACTGACGCTCTACCAACTGAGCCAAAGGAGCATCATAACACGCTTACAACCCTCATGCCCTCGAAATCAAAAATACGCACCTCCTGCACGCAACACGCAAGCCACGCGCTAATACACATCACCACTGACACTGCTGACCTCTCCTGGACTGCCTCCTGGTCGTAAACAGCCTTCACGACCAATCCCTGCTCCGCTACACATCTCCCGCTCAAAAGATGTCATCCCTCCCCGGCAGACTACCACAATCTCCATGCACCTTACCACGACTTGGTAGGCTGTGGTGCATCCTTGGCACCCATCACCAGAGCCAGCCACATTGTCAAAGCGATGTTCGACGCAATTTCAGATCGGACCGCTTTGCCTCGGCGTCAAGGATGTTTCATCGCTTTCTCCATGGTAAGTGCAGTTATTTTGTCACCTCGTATTATGGACTTCTGTGGTGATAGTCACGACGTGTCGTTGCAACAAATCGTGAAATCGTGCGTTTCCAAAGTGCGAGCTCCCCGGTCAGACTTGAACTCGAGCCAACTAGGGATATCAGGTAGCCGTCCGAAGAAAAAAAACAGCATGGTGGTGAAACGTTCCGATGGACCGCATCGGTTAATGGTACTACTCGAACAAGAGGCTGTGGGGACTCGCTCAAACGCGGCGTAAGGTGGCAGACGCTGTTCGAGCAAAAAGAGGCAAAGAAGTGCTCCCTGCCAGGCTCGAACTGGCGACCTTCAGATTATGAGACTGACGCTCTACCAACTGAGCCAAAGGAGCATCATAACACGCTTACAACCCTCATGCCCTCGAAATCAAAAATACGCACCTCCTGCACGCAACACGCAAGCCACGCGCTAATACACATCACCACTGACACTGCTGACCTCTCCTGGACTGCCTCCTGGTCGTAAACAGCCTTCACGACCAATCCCTGCTCCGCTACACATCTCCCGCTCAAAAGATGTCATCCCTCCCCGGCAGACTACCACAATCTCCATGCACCTTACCACGACTTGGTAGGCTGTGGTGCATCCTTGGCACCCATCACCAGAGCCAGCCACATTGTCAAAGCGATGTTCGACGCAATTTCAGATCGGACCGCTTTGCCTCGGCGTCAAGGATGTTTCATCGCTTTCTCCATGGTAAGTGCAGTTATTTTGTCACCTCGTATTATGGACTTCTGTAGTGATAGTCACGACGTGTCGTTGCAACAAATCGTGAAATCGTGCGTTTCCAAAGTGCGAGCTCCCCGGTCAGACTTGAACTCGAGCCAACTAGGGATATCAGGTAGCCGTCCGAAGAAAAAAAAAGCATGGTGGTGAAACGTTCCGATGGACCGCATCGGTTAATGGTACTACTCGAACAAGAGGCTGTGGGGACTCGCTCAAACGCGGCGTAAGGTGGCAGACGCTGTTCGAGCAAAAAGAGGCAAAGAAGTGCTCCCTGCCAGGCTCGAACTGGCGACCTTCAGATTATGAGACTGACGCTCTACCAACTGAGCCAAAGGAGCATCATAACACGCTTACAACCCTCATGCCCTCGAAATCAAAAATACGCACCTCCTGCACGCAACACGCAAGCCACGCGCTAATACACATCACCACTGACACTGCTGACCTCTCCTGGACTGCCTCCTGGTCGTAAACAGCCTTCACGACCAATCCCTGCTCCGCTACACATCTCCCGCTCAAAAGATGTCATCCCTCCCCGGCAGACTACCACAATCTCCATGCACCTTACCACGACTTGGTAGGCTGTGGTGCATCCTTGGCACCCATCACCAGAGCCAGCCACATTGTCAAAGCGATGTTCGACGCAATTTCAGATCGGACCGCTTTGCCTCGGCGTCAAGGATGTTTCATCGCTTTCTCCATGGTAAGTGCAGTTATTTTGTCACCTCGTATTATGGACTTCTGTGGTGATAGTCACGACGTGTCGTTGCAACAAATCGTGAAATCGTGCGTTTCCAAAGTGCGAGCTCCCCGGTCAGACTTGAACTCGAGCCAACTAGGGATATCAGGTAGCCGTCCGAAGAAAAAAAAAGCATGGTGGTGAAACGTTCCGATGGACCGCATCGGTTAATGGTACTACTCGAACAAGAGGCTGTGGGGACTCGCTCAAACGCGGCGTAAGGTGGCAGACGCCGTTCGAGCAAAAAGAGGCAAAGAAGTGCTCCCTGCCAGGCTCGAACTGGCGACCTTCAGATTATGAGACTGACGCTCTACCAACTGAGCCAAAGGAGCATCATAACACGCTTACAACCCTCATGCCCTCGAAATCAAAAATACGCACCTCCTGCACGCAACACGCAAGCCACGCGCTAATACACATCACCACTGACACTGCTGACCTCTCCTGGACTGCCTCCTGGTCGTAAACAGCCTTCACGACCAATCCCTGCTCCGCTACACATCTCCCGCTCAAAAGATGTCATCCCTCCCCGGCAGACTACCACAATCTCCATGCACCTTACCACGACTTGGTAGGCTGTGGTGCATCCTTGGCACCCATCACCAGAGCCAGCCACATTGTCAAAGCGATGTTCGACGCAATTTCAGATCGGACCGCTTTGCCTCGGCGTCAAGGATGTTTCATCGCTTTCTCCATGGTAAGTGCAGTTATTTTGTCACCTCGTATTATGGACTTCTGTAGTGATAGTCACGACGTGTCGTTGCAACAAATCGTGAAATCGTGCGTTTCCAAAGTGCGAGCTCCCCGGTCAGACTTGAACTCGAGCCAACTAGGGATATCAGGTAGCCGTCCGAAGAAAAAAAAAGCATGGTGGTGAAACGTTCCGATGGACCGCATCGGTTAATGGTACTACTCGAACAAGAGGCTGTGGGGACTCGCTCAAACGCGGCGTAAGGTGGCAGACGCCGTTCGAGCAAAAAGAGGCAAAGAAGTGCTCCCTGCCAGGCTCGAACTGGCGACCTTCAGATTATGAGACTGACGCTCTACCAACTGAGCCAAAGGAGCATCATAACACGCTTACAACCCTCATGCCCTCGAAATCAAAAATACGCACCTCCTGCACGCAACACGCAAGCCACGCGCTAATACACATCACCACTGACACTGCTGACCTCTCCTGGACTGCCTCCTGGTCGTAAACAGCCTTCACGACCAATCCCTGCTCCGCTACACATCTCCCGCTCAAAAGATGTCATCCCTCCCCGGCAGACTACCACAATCTCCATGCACCTTACCACGACTTGGTAGGCTGTGGTGCATCCTTGGCACCCATCACCAGAGCCAGCCACATTGTCAAAGCGATGTTCGACGCAATTTCAGATCGGACCGCTTTGCCTCGGCGTCAAGGATGTTTCATCGCTTTCTCCATGGTAAGTGCAGTTATTTTGTCACCTCGTATTATGGACTTCTGTAGTGATAGTCACGACGTGTCGTTGCAACAAATCGTGAAATCGTGCGTTTCCAAAGTGCGAGCTCCCCGGTCAGACTTGAACTCGAGCCAACTAGGGATATCAGGTAGCCGTCCGAAGAAAAAAAAAGCATGGTGGTGAAACGTTCCGATGGACCGCATCGGTTAATGGTACTACTCGAACAAGAGGCTGTGGGGACTCGCTCAAACGCGGCGTAAGGTGGCAGACGCCGTTCGAGCAAAAAGAGGCAAAGAAGTGCTCCCTGCCAGGCTCGAACTGGCGACCTTCAGATTATGAGACTGACGCTCTACCAACTGAGCCAAAGGAGCATCATAACACGCTTACAACCCTCATGCCCTCGAAATCAAAAATACGCACCTCCTGCACGCAACACGCAAGCCACGCGCTAATACACATCACCACTGACACTGCTGACCTCTCCTGGACTGCCTCCTGGTCGTAAACAGCCTTCACGACCAATCCCTGCTCCGCTACACATCTCCCGCTCAAAAGATGTCATCCCTCCCCGGCAGACTACCACAATCTCCATGCACCTTACCACGACTTGGTAGGCTGTGGTGCATCCTTGGCACCCATCACCAGAGCCAGCCACATTGTCAAAGCGATGTTCGACGCAATTTCAGATCGGACCGCTTTGCCTCGGCGTCAAGGATGTTTCATCGCTTTCTCCATGGTAAGTGCAGTTATTTTGTCACCTCGTATTATGGACTTCTGTGGTGATAGTCACGACGTGTCGTTGCAACAAATCGTGAAATCGTGCGTTTCCAAAGTGCGAGCTCCCCGGTCAGACTTGAACTCGAGCCAACTAGGGATATCAGGTAGCCGTCCGAAGAAAAAAACAGCATGGTGGTGAAACGTTCCGATGGACCGCATCGGTTAATGGTACTACTCGAACAAGAGGCTGTGGGGACTCGCTCAAACGCGGCGTAAGGTGGCAGACGCCGTTCGAGCAAAAAGAGGCAAAGAAGTGCTCCCTGCCAGGCTCGAACTGGCGACCTTCAGATTATGAGACTGACGCTCTACCAACTGAGCCAAAGGAGCATCATAACACGCTTACAACCCTCATGCCCTCGAAATCAAAAATACGCACCTCCTGCACGCAACACGCAAGCCACGCGCTAATACACATCACCACTGACACTGCTGACCTCTCCTGGACTGCCTCCTGGTCGTAAACAGCCTTCACGACCAATCCCTGCTCCGCTACACATCTCCCGCTCAAAAGATGTCATCCCTCCCCGGCAGACTACCACAATCTCCATGCACCTTACCACGACTTGGTAGGCTGTGGTGCATCCTTGGCACCCATCACCAGAGCCAGCCACATTGTCAAAGCGATGTTCGACGCAATTTCAGATCGGACCGCTTTGCCTCGGCGTCAAGGATGTTTCATCGCTTTCTCCATGGTAAGTGCAGTTATTTTGTCACCTCGTATTATGGACTTCTGTAGTGATAGTCACGACGTGTCGTTGCAACAAATCGTGAAATCGTGCGTTTCCAAAGTGCGAGCTCCCCGGTCAGACTTGAACTCGAGCCAACTAGGGATATCAGGTAGCCGTCCGAAGAAAAAAAAAGCATGGTGGTGAAACGTTCCGATGGACCGCATCGGTTAATGGTACTACTCGAACAAGAGGCTGTGGGGACTCGCTCAAACGCGGCGTAAGGTGGCAGACGCCGTTCGAGCAAAAAGAGGCAAAGAAGTGCTCCCTGCCAGGCTCGAACTGGCGACCTTCAGATTATGAGACTGACGCTCTACCAACTGAGCCAAAGGAGCATCATAACACGCTTACAACCCTCATGCCCTCGAAATCAAAAATACGCACCTCCTGCACGCAACACGCAAGCCACGCGCTAATACACATCACCACTGACACTGCTGACCTCTCCTGGACTGCCTCCTGGTCGTAAACAGCCTTCACGACCAATCCCTGCTCCGCTACACATCTCCCGCTCAAAAGATGTCATCCCTCCCCGGCAGACTACCACAATCTCCATGCACCTTACCACGACTTGGTAGGCTGTGGTGCATCCTTGGCACCCATCACCAGAGCCAGCCACATTGTCAAAGCGATGTTCGACGCAATTTCAGATCGGACCGCTTTGCCTCGGCGTCAAGGATGTTTCATCGCTTTCTCCATGGTAAGTGCAGTTATTTTGTCACCTCGTATTATGGACTTCTGTGGTGATAGTCACGACGTGTCGTTGCAACAAATCGTGAAATCGTGCGTTTCCAAAGTGCGAGCTCCCCGGTCAGACTTGAACTCGAGCCAACTAGGGATATCAGGTAGCCGTCCGAAGAAAAAAAACAGCATGGTGGTGAAACGTTCCGATGGACCGCATCGGTTAATGGTACTACTCGAACAAGAGGCTGTGGGGACTCGCTCAAACGCGGCGTAAGGTGGCAGACGCCGTTCGAGCAAAAAGAGGCAAAGAAGTGCTCCCTGCCAGGCTCGAACTGGCGACCTTCAGATTATGAGACTGACGCTCTACCAACTGAGCCAAAGGAGCATCATAACACGCTTACAACCCTCATGCCCTCGAAATCAAAAATACGCACCTCCTGCACGCAACACGCAAGCCACGCGCTAATACACATCACCACTGACACTGCTGACCTCTCCTGGACTGCCTCCTGGTCGTAAACAGCCTTCACGACCAATCCCTGCTCCGCTACACATCTCCCGCTCAAAAGATGTCATCCCTCCCCGGCAGACTACCACAATCTCCATGCACCTTACCACGACTTGGTAGGCTGTGGTGCATCCTTGGCACCCATCACCAGAGCCAGCCACATTGTCAAAGCGATGTTCGACGCAATTTCAGATCGGACCGCTTTGCCTCGGCGTCAAGGATGTTTCATCGCTTTCTCCATGGTAAGTGCAGTTATTTTGTCACCTCGTATTATGGACTTCTGTGGTGATAGTCACGACGTGTCGTTGCAACAAATCGTGAAATCGTGCGTTTCCAAAGTGCGAGCTCCCCGGTCAGACTTGAACTCGAGCCAACTAGGGATATCAGGTAGCCGTCCGAAGAAAAAAAAAGCATGGTGGTGAAACGTTCCGATGGACCGCATCGGTTAATGGTACTACTCGAACAAGAGGCTGTGGGGACTCGCTCAAACGCGGCGTAAGGTGGCAGACGCTGTTCGAGCAAAAAGAGGCAAAGAAGTGCTCCCTGCCAGGCTCGAACTGGCGACCTTCAGATTATGAGACTGACGCTCTACCAACTGAGCCAAAGGAGCACTTCTCAATCTGCCGGCTACCCCACAAGTCGACTCTTCAGAAGAACTCATCCCCCTGCTCACACCGCCGTCTCGCCTTTCCCCATGGAATCGCTGACTGCTGCCGCTGCTTCTCCTGTCGTCCCTTCATCTCCTCCTGTCGTGCTACCCCGTGTCGCACCTGGTCAAGATTTGGGGTTCGCACCCAGTATCCAGCCTGGTCCCACGGTCGGCCCATCCCCCTCGAAAAATGTGGAGCGATCCGAATCTCTGATGGGTGGCTCTCCGGACGCCACGCCACGCGTTCCCTCGTTCCCTCCCTCCCCTCCCTCCCCTGCCACTCCATCGCCACCCGCTTCCGCGCCGCCCTCTCTACTGGCCCGAGTGTCGATGAGATCAAGCGACGAGGGACTGGATGTGGATATGACCGCACCGCCTTCCGTTTCCGACTCGCCTCCCGATGCGTCCGCGCTCGATGACGGGTCGATCCCTCCGCCCGCTGTGCCCGACTCGCCGTCTGAAGACAAATCGATGGAGCCCCCGCAAGCGCCTGCCACCGCCTCGCTTCCCCGCTTGGATCCGCGCCCGACGATGGCGGATGTGCTCTCGCAGCAAGAACTTCTCCGCCGCGATCACGCCGAAACTGAAGCTGCGCGCCGTCGCGTGGAGACCCCGAAGCCTCTCGCCTGTGACATCGAAGCGATTGAACGTCAGTACGCCGCTGGTGGCGACTGGTCGTTCATTGCGTCTCGCATAGAGCAAGCGCGTCCGTATGCGCTGCCGCGTGCCAGATACGATATGGTGATCGACACCGGACGGACCTTCGCGAAGACTCCGCTCCAGAAGATCATGGCGTCGCTGTCCGGCAAGAGCCATGGGAGCGACGTCTGTACCAGACCTACGAGATCGGCCAAGTCTCCAAGCTTCCCGGTGGCAACCTGCGCGTCAAGGTCAAGTCGAAGGAAGCGTGCATTCTCCTCGAGCGCACGCAAGTGAACATCCTTGGTGGCGTCTTCAGGTTCAAGGAATTCGACGTCCTGAGCGCGAAGTACTTCATCGACATCTCCAACGTCGACTCCGACACGAATACGGACCTCATCCTGCAGCGATTGTTCCTGCTTGGATGCAATCCCGTGTACGACACGTTCCGCGAAGTGAACCTCGCGACGGGACTCACGTCTGCGACATGGCGCGTGTATTTCCTGTCGAACTCGTGTCCAGGCGCACTGATGATCAACGGCTCCGTCTGCGATCAAGTGCTCTTCGACAACAAGCTCCATCCCGCGCATGGCAAGAACGCGCCGTACCAGTCCGAGAGACTGCCGTTCGGCTACCGTTCGCATCACGGTCTCGACCTCAGCACGTCTGAGAGTGAGTTCCCTCCTCCTGAACCAGCGACCGAACCAGCCCCAGCTTCTGCGCCGCAACAGCAACAGCAGCGTCCGACGAGGTACGCGCATGTCGCAGGAACGACGACGAGGCCCAAGCAAACCTCGCTGCAGAAGGCAGTCAAGGAAGTGAAGAACCGGGAAGCACAGCTCCAGCGAGGAGCTCAGCATGGTCAGCACCTTGCTGCCAACCAACTCGCCAAGCTGCCAACCAAGTCCGACGACGCTCTCTCGATCTCGACGTTCAACGGCTCGAATAGCAAGATCACTCCTTCCAGCAGTTCCAAGGCTTCGAAGAAACCCCTCTTGCTGACCAACGGACCCGACGATGGCTTCAAAACCGTGTCGAACAAGAAGAAGCGCACGCGCAACGAAGTCGACTTCTCCAACCTCATGGTCAAGCAGCAGTCGCAGCCTCTTGACGGTGTCGCAACCGCCAACTACTTCCAAGCGCTGCAGTCGATGGAGGTCACGTTCGAGTCGAAGAACGTGACTGCTGACAAGAAGTATGGTGTTCGATACCACGTTGCTCCCGTCGATGTGAAGCGTCCGGACGCGGTGAAGACCTCGACCGAGTCTGCTTTCTTCGTCGAGAAGCACCACACGAAGATCAAGAAGGCGTCCAAGGCATCGTCCGTCATGGCAGTGACCGAAGCAATGCTGGACGACGAGAACACGGCACTTCTCAACGTCATCCCTGATCGTCTCGCGGAAGCGGACAAGAAGGTCGACGGCGTGTGCAAGCTCCTCGAGAACGCCACAAACCCAGACCACATCTCGAAGAAAGCGGTCAAATGTCCGCTCGCCTTCAACAGCGCAATGGCGCTGAAGTTGGCTGGAAGTGGAAACGAGATCGGTGAACTCGCACAGCTGCACACAATCAACCGCGTCTTCTGTGCGACGCAACCTGGTAACGATACAACATTCAGCGCGAAGTGGAAGAAACTGATGGGCTCGGCGGTTCCGTCGAAGCGCCACGAGATCTTCAAGACATGTGCGAAGTGGTGGACATCGTCCCCTTCGATTGAAGAGCTCTCTCGCGCGACCAAGGCTCTGAGCATGTTCGAGCTTGCTCTCATGTCCATGGCGCCGATCATCTTCATCAACGACCACTGGATCCAGTACCTCACGGGCCAGCCGGTAGAGTGGATCCCAGCGCACCACACGCGATTTCTCCACCCGAACACTCTTCTCCGGCTCCTGCGGTCGGACCTCGGTTCGTTCTGCATGCAGCAATGGAGCGAAGTGCAGTGGCAAGGTCGCTTGTTGGACGATCTCGAAGCGCTTCAGAAGCTTGATGGGTTCTACCCTGACGACGCTTCCGTGCTGAAGCTCCAAAGTGTAGAAGGCAACGTGGTGATGGTTGCGGGCGGCTTGGCCACTCGTTGCTAAACCATCCGCGGTTTCCACCTCATGGAGCAGTGTTAGTGTTCTGACCGTGAACACCAACGGCATCAAGAAGAACGGCCACCTATTTATCGAGAGCATGCTCTCCAAGTACTCAATGACGTGCATCCAAGAAACCAAGTTCGGCGACAGCACCCATCTTTCCAATTTCAAGTTCCACCTCGACTCGAGCTTCAAGCACAAGGTCTTCGTGGACGACCCCAACTCGCAGTTGCATCGACCAACGAGAGGAAGGAGCAATGGAGTGCTCACGGTGCTTCGCTCTGACTTCCCGGGCTTCGACACGGCTGTTGAGCTTCCCAGTCTAGCGGTCTCCGGTCGCTATCTCGTCGTGAAAGTGATGGTTGAGAGTGCTCCCATCTACATCCACAACGTGTATGCGCCTGTGGACCGACAAGACAAGCAGCACTTCTTCTCCAGCTTGGACACCGAAGGGTTTGAAGATCAAGCAACGCATTTCGTGCTGGGCGATCTGAACACCCCGCTGGATCCAAGACTCGACTCTTCCTCTCCTGACCTGCACTACGACCCTGGGCGATCCAGCTGCCTCGAGTGGCTAGCGAAGCTGGGAGTTGTCGACGCATGGCGAATCCACTATGACACCAAGCGCGTCTTCACTGGTCCTCTTCCGCAAAAGAACCGGCTGGACTACATCTTGCTGTCAGATGACTTCTACGGACGCTTCTACGACGACTCCACGTACTTCCTGCCGACGCATGCTGGCGACCATCTTGCACACAGTGTAAGCTTTCGGTCGGGCGAGCAGCTTCATGGTCGAGGGTACTGGAAGTTCCCACGCTACCTACTGGAGTATCCAGTCGTGGTGACAGCGATCGAGCGTGAAGCAGACATGGTTCTTGAGCAGCTGCGCGCCGCGACCAACCCAGGCAATGTCTGGGAGCAGTGGAAGGTGAGCATCAAGACCCAGCTGCAGGATGTCCAGAAGAAGCTTCGACAACAGGACTCGCAGGCTGTTGAGGAGGCACGTGTCTCACTTGATCAGGCTGCAGCTCGATACCGCTCTTCATCTGATGACTCCAATCGCGAGCTCTTCGGCGAAGCCTTGCGCAACTACAAGGAGACGGTCACGAGGACGAGCCAGTACAACCAAGACACTGCGTTTGACTTCCAAGCCGCCAACTCGGAGAAATCAACCAAGCACTTCTTCCGTCCGCTGGACACGAGCTTGAGACGAGTCTCGATCGAGGAAGTCATGACACCGAGTGGAAGTGTCTCGACGAACCCTCACGAGATTTCGCTCCGCTTCCTGGAGCACTGGGGATCCGAGATGGGAGAACCACTCAGTCCGGCAGGAAGAGCTCCTCCACCCAACGATGGCATCCAACGTAAGCTTCTGGACTCGATCGTTCGCTTCGCCTCGGAGATTGACCGTGCCATTCTGAATGCACCGGTCACCGCCGCAGACTTGACGAGCGCGATCCAACACATGAAAGCGACTTCAGCACCAGGAATGGACGGCTTGACGGCTGGTTTCTACCAGGTCGCTCCGATCGTGTTTGGCGAGTGCTTGAGCATCGTGTTCAATGATCGTCTTCAATGTGGCGTGTTGCTTCCGCCTCAGCGCAAGTCTGCAGTGGTGCTACTGCACAAGAAAGGGTCGAGAGCACAGCCCGGCAACTATCGACCCATTGCACTAGTGCAGGTCGATGTGAAGGTGTTGTCCAAGGCGCTGACGTATCGACTGCAGCAAGTGATCCTCGACTTGATTCACCCCGACCAGAAGGGATTCGTCAAGCATCGATCGATTCATCACCACGTCCGGTTCCTCGCAGATCTCCAAGACCTCGTGACGAGTCTGGACGAAGAAGCGTATGCGCTGTTCCTGGACTTCGAGAAGGCGTTCGACCGAGTCAACTGGGACTACATGTTTCAGGTCCTCGAGCGAATGGGATTCGGCACAGAGTTTGTTCAGTGGATCAAGCTTCTGTACACTGACCCGCAAGCGCATCTCGTCATCAACCAAAACATCCAGCCAGCGATACATCCGACGCGAGGAGTGAAGCAAGGCGATCCGTTGTCTGCGCTGCTCTTCGTCTTGACCATCGAGCAGCTCGGCAACCTATTGCGCTCCCACGAAGAGTACGGCGTGTGTCTGAACGCAGACCACACCAGCACGAGCACGTTCTTCGCAGACGACTCGACTCTTCTAAGCAGCTCGATCACAAACCTCCAAGCACAGCTTGAGCTCGTAGATGAGTACTGTAGAGGTTCTGGTGCGAAGCTCAACTTGTCCAAGTCGACGTTGCTGGCACTGAACCGGAACCACGACTGTCCGCTGCTCCCAGGAGTGCACGTGCTTGGTCGGACGGAGACAGTGAAGTACCTCGGCATCCCGTTCAGCCAGTCGTCAGTGGATGATAACATCGTAGAGTTCCTCGAGCAGCGCTTCTACGACGGCTTCAAGGCATGGTATCGACGTGCGAGGACGCTTCGAGGTCGGCTCTTGGTAGCTCAAACGATGGTACTCTCACGTCTGTGGCACTACACACAACACGTGTCGGTCCCCACAGCAGTCGTGAAGAGATGGCAGTCGATGCTGAATCGGTTCGTGCTGAGTCGAAAGCACGATCGCGAGGCATCGCACATCCAGCTCATTCCGCGCGAGTTCCTGTTCCAGCGACGCAGCGATGGCGGTCTCGGCATCCCGAGTCTGGAAGCGCATCTCAAGAGACAGCGACTTCAGCTCGTGCTGCAGTTCATGAGCGCGGCGAAGGACGCAAATGTGCGGAACTGGACGACAGCGAGCACAGAGCTGCTCAAGTTGGTTCTTCCTCGTATCGGCGGCAGCAACGCACTGGACTTCCTCACGATCTCTCCGCTTCGTCATGGCGACATGATCAAGTGGAGACTGACTTCATTGTGGTGGCGAGCGACTTGGATCTGGTGGTACAAGATTCACTGGGAGATCACGTGGCACGACCTTCCTTCAGACGAGCGCGCTTGGTACGGTCTTCGGCAGCCGATCTGGTTCCACTCGGATGCAGCACTTCACTACGAGCAAGCGGCGCGGACTCACACCAGCTCAGCGCATCGTCGATGCATAGGGATGGTCTCTGAGCCACAGCGCAGCTTTCGGTTACACGTGTCGAGAGTCTTCGGCGTGAAGTCACTCGCTGACTTCATGTGTGAAGGCTGTGCTTGGCCGTCGCAGCAAGACTTCGTTCAGCGCCATCTCGACTTCACGCTCGTGTCTACGACACCCGGTCAGCAGGCGAAGTGGCTGCGAGTGCTGTACAAGGAAGCAACACAGATCGTCGAGCGTCTGGGCGCGCGCGCGCTTGTGTTGCAGACTCCGCGTGCTGCAAGACGAGTGATACCGCACCTGGGCTGCAAGAGCGGCGTGAAGGTGTGCTTGATCCCTGCGATTCCGAGATCGGCGCTGCTTCACATCGTGTGGACACCAGCACTGCCGACGAAGCCCCATCCGATGACTTTGCACTCTCAACGTGCTAATGAAGAGCAGATCAAGTCGTTCGTAAAACACGACAAGCATCTGCGCAAGATCTTGCTTCCCATCTTTGAGGACCTGCAGTTTCGTCTCGCGTTCCGACTTCTGCCGGTGCGCGCTCGGTTCTGGTTCCTCGAAGCTGTACATCCACGCATCCAGTACTGCGTGCGTGACGAGTGCGACGCGATTGAGACCGAGGAACACTTGTTCTTCGAGTGCACTCTTGCAGCGCAGCTGTGGGGTCACTTGACACAACTGGTGTCGCCGTTCTTTCGCGTGCGGCCGACGTGGCATGACATTGCTCTGGCAACGAAGACACGAGTGCGTGATGAGTGGGAAGAATGTGAAGAAGTAGTCCACGATGCTTGGCACACACTCCGAGCAGTGACGCTTCACTTCATCTGGACAGATCGCAATCGGTGCCTGTTCGACGGAAGACAGCCTACACCATCGCTCCCTGCGCTCCAAGTGGTCTTCACGGCGTTCGCGGCGCACATTCGATTCTTCGAAAGGCGATTGTACGAGAGCGAAGATAAGCTGGCCTTGACCAAGGTTGTGCGCGCGATGAAGTCTCAGCCGGCCTTCGGCAGGTTTACCGATCTCCACCCTGGTATCACCAGTGTCCGCCAAACTGTCTAACCGAATGACCCAAAATACCAACCTGTCGAATAGCATGGTATGCTATTTGGAAGGTTTTTTCTCCGAATGCTGCCCGCCACGAGTTTGATCAGCTCACTTTCGAATCTGCCGGCTCCAGTTCAAGCAACTCAAGCGACGACCCCAGCAACTTACGATGGCTCCAGAACAAGTTCCAGCTCTCCTCCCAACTGAAGCTCTACTCGCCGGCTTGAAGTCGGGCTCTCCTCTGCGGACTGTGTTGTCTCCGGCTGCACCCGAAAGGGAGACGGGGGGCATGAGCCCTGAGGTGGGCCTATTTGAAAGCCGGCCTGAGGAAGGTGACGGATTGGAGGCGGAGTCTAAGAACAGCGAATCACCGTTCACGGACACGGGCAGCGCGAGCAACACTGAACCCCCCCCCCCCCCCCCCGTCGACGGATCTGTCAGAGCTTTTACCAGAGAGCCAGGGAGATGATGCGGAGACGCCCGACGACGACAACGTGAACGATCGTGGCAATGAAGGCAAAAACAACAGCGATGAAGATGGCGACAGCGACGACAACGACAACGACGGCATGGAGTCAGTTGCCCAACCGATTCCGACTGCCAATCAACCTTTTGCGGCGCCTGCAGTGGATAACCCGCAGACAGTGTCCACGGTATGCGGGTACACCTTCCGGAAGCGAACTGCAGAGCAACTTGAGGCGATGCGCCCAGTCAAGCGTACCCGGCGATCAGCAATGTCGGTGGAGACCGGTGAAATCGACTGCATCGACAACAGAAGGACCGTGGTGACTGGGTTTGAATATCGCGTGACATGGGTCGACGACTCGGACCCAATATGGCTGCCACGAGACCAGTTGATGGAGGATGGAAATGCGAATCTCGTCGAGACACTTGACGCGTACCTACTCCGGTACCCGAACCGTGAGCTGACGTACCAAGCATACATCAGCAGGAACGCGAGAGCCTTCAGTGCGGTCGCCGATGGGGAAGACAATGCGTGCTTGCCTCACGCGGTCCAAATGGCACTCGAGCTCCTCGGCCACCAGCAAGAGAGCGCACGACTCCCATATATTTGGACGGAGTACCTACAGAACGCAGTCGACGCCAAGGTTCCGCTCAACGAAGGCTTTCACAAGCTCGGCGAAATTGTGAGGTACTGCTCCAACGCGGTCCCGCGGTGCGGTGTGGAGCTCGACATCAAGACTCTCCGCAAGAATCTCTACGATGGAGATGGTGCCGGTCCTATGGCGATTGTGAGGCGTGTACTTCCTGACGACAAGGGAGTTCGAGTGCTCAAGCCAGGTGTGTACCTTGTCGGGGCGTACAAGCGCAACATGCGGGCTCACTGCTTCGCATTGAAAGTCACTACGGACGACGACATGATTGTACGCGAGAATGGGGTTGACTCAGGCATCGGGGACCATAGGTGGCTTCGCATGCTCAAGTTCATCCGCAGAATCAAGGTGCGGCAAAACGGAGACTGATGAGTGACGCCACCTCTGTATACCTGGAACCGTTGTGTCAGCGTCTCGTGGGGTACAGTATACCCGGAGACTGAACAGAAGGAGCTCCGCCATTTGGACTTAGTATACTCGCGGTGGATCTTTCTCACCCTTTCCAAGTCTGTTCGGCTAAGGTTATATAACCCATATCGGCCATTCTACGTTATGGAGGAGTCTTAGGAACCGGCTGACTCGAAATCGGACCACGACGGGGATTGCACCCGTGTCTCCTGACTAGGGAGATGGTCCTCAGACGACTGAGCCAAAGCGACATTACGAAAACTTCAGAGAGCATGTACAATAGTGTTTATGTCAGTTTAGTCATTTGCAAGGTAGATTGAGAAGTCACTCTGTCTAATTCTAGTAATATAGACAACCTTTAAACTGAGCCAAAGGAGCATCATAACACGCTTACAACCCTCATGCCCTCGAAATCAAAAATACGCACCTCCTGCACGCAACACGCAAGCCACGCGCTAATACACATCACCACTGACACTGCTGGCCTCTCCTGGACTGCCTCCTGGTCGTAAACAGCCTTCACGACCAATCCCTGCTCGGTTACACCCCTCGCACTTAAAAAGACGTCAGACGCACGACGCCTTCTACGACGTCTCCCGGTAGACATCTCTTGTATCCTCTCGGTCCCGGACCGAGAATTGCTCAGCTCCGTCGCTTGCGCCGTCTTTTCTGGTGAAGCCCTGCTTCACGTGTTTCTCGTCCAGGCCCGGCCTTGGACGGACTTCCGTTGTCTTTGTAACCGCCGGCGGGTTCTTTTCGCGGACGCGAATGATCAAGCCCGGCTTGATTACAATTCGCTTCGTCGTGCAGCCCGGCTGCACGCGAGCACGCAAGCGTTTTCAGTACCTGGACGTTTGCAACCGTCATCACTGCTTGCCGCGTCGTCAGCTCCCGGAGCTGACGCGCTATCATCACCTCCACGCCTTTCGGCGGAGCCATCCGTGATTTTTGAACCAATCACGATCGTGTCAACTCCCCGAGCTGACACGCCGGTATCACCGCTATTGTTTGTAGCTGGAGTCCCTTGCATATCTGATGCGTCCGCCCCACGTGCCACCGTCACAGACCCTGTCTGTGACTTGGACTTCTCCCATATTTGATCGATCGACTTCCAGAGTTGATACGATCATTGAAGTAGGACCGTATCTCAAATCTGATTTCTGATTTGAGACAGGCTCAACGTTTGCCTCAGTCGTTGCAACTTGTGCGTGGACACCGGAGGCTGCACTGTTGGGTGCTGTCTCAACGGAGTGGTCGGATACACCGTTGAGTGTATGCGCTACACTGACAGGGCCATCGCTCTCTGTCGCGTTGCGTCCGAAGTGTACAAGAGACATCTCTCCCAGTTGATCACTGGAAAATGCCGTGCAAGCCACGGCGCGCCCAATACCAAATCAAACTTATCGTCCAGATCCAGACGATAAGATCTTCCACAAACACCCGGTGCTTGTACGAGAAGCGCACGCGTACGACGCACTTCTCTGTTTTCACGGTGACACCCGTTGCCAACCGCACCTCCAATACACTTCGAGGCGTTTTAACTTCCTCGAAGTTCATCTTCGGAAGACTTTCCAGTCGAACAAGGTTGTTCGACGCACCTATGTCCACCAAAGCACGAAGAGAGCCTACTCTCTTCGACCTCACCTTCAGGATGACAAAGTATGGCTTGTCATTTTGCTTCTTGCAGCGAGAATCCCTCGCACTGGGGGCTGCAGTCCTCAGTGTCGCGTGTCCGTTGTAGACACGCGCGACAGCGATACCAGTAGGGCGCCCCGCGCCAACTGGTTCCGCGCGTGTTTTGATTGTTCGCGGCGATGCCCGGCATCGCCACGTCGGCCCCTGGCCGAGTGCACAGGCGCTGTGCACTCACGCGCAAAGTGCCCGGTGTTGCCGCATCGGCAGCACCGCACTTGTCCCCCGTTACGCTGTTGGTGTCCAACAGCAGAAGCGTTTGAAAGGTCCATAGGCCCCGGACCTTCCGTTCTCGCCACCGGACGTGCCATTCTCGGCACGTTCGTATGCAGCTTAGCCTGCTTCAGACTAAACTCCTCTTGCATCGCAAGAGTGACCGCAGCCTCGGGAGTACTCGGGTACTCTCGGAAGAGATAGGTCTTGACGGGCCCGTCCATCAAGCCCTTCATGAATGTGACTACTTTTGTCGCATCGTCAATCGGGTTGGTTACGATGTTCGAGACCAAGTACCGCACACGTTGGGCGTAAGCACGCACGCCATGCTTACCTTGCGGCAGGTCGAGAAATTCAGCTCTTGGCCGGAACTCATTCTTAGGGGGCTCAAACGCTTGTCTGAGCTCCTCCTTGAACACCGCGTACGTGCTAAAGCACATAGGGTCAGTGAGCCGGCGTCCGTACGCCCAGCACATCGTTCGTCCGCCAAGACATGACATGGCGAACGCAACCTCCGACGGGTCGTCGACGATACGTCGAGCCGCTAAAGTAGTGTTGACTTCGACAAGCCATCGGAGAAGAGGTTCACTTTCTTTTCCCACATAAGTGCTCACGTGCAGTTTCAATGACTGCACGCGCGGTGTCGTCCCCGACGACGCCGTAGTAGCAACAGCAGCAGCATCGCGCTGCTTTTTTACGATGAATCCCAGAGCAGCACCGTGTTGCTCTGTCGGCGAAAGCGTACGTAGCATTGTCGCTACGGCTGCCTCTCCAATGACTGTTGATAGTCTTTGGAGAGCTTCCCACTCTGGATCCGACAGGTGGGGACAGTCTGCACGCGCAATGTGCGTTGCAGACACATTCGGGCTGTCTGCAACGCACATTGCGCGTGCAGACTGTGTGGACGGCAATCCGTCCATGAGTTGGTTCGCTGCCCCGTGTTCGTATTCCATACGAACTGGTCAGGTAGTTGGTCGTTGGACGGACTACAAAGTGCTACCAGGTGTAATGGGCCTACTGTGTGCCCACTACTTTGGCTTACACGTTAGCGCACGTGTATGAGGAAGCGTAAGGTGCGTTTCACTTAGATTAACTATACTTTCGTCCGAAAGTATAAATTTACTTAAATAAGGAAACCAAAGGCAATTGACCGTAAAATTGAGAACTGTTTATTTGTTTTTGTTTGAGGTTTCCTCCTAAAGTGATATTCTAACTGAAAGGTATTCGCCAACGAATGGTTGACAGAATCCTGCTATTCTAATTGGTTGAAGATGTTGACTTTCAACCAATGAAAGCTCTAAATGCATGCAGACCAGTAGTCTACCAAATGTAACCATTGGTGTATCGCACACCAACGTGGAAAATCTTCTTGTAGCCACTTGCGTGTAACCCCGTTACAATTTACGCTCGCACTGTGCTGGTTTGTGCCTCATCTACAGAGTGTTGATATGTCAACTGCCTGCGTAGAGAAGCGCTGGATAAAGGGTTTTGGTTTGAGAAGTCGAGGCGCTTGAGCGTAGACGACCGCAAGGACCCCCGGTGCGACTTATTCTGCTTGTAGAATTGGAGATAGAGTACCATATCAACTGTGAGTGTGTGTCTTAGACACTGTTCCACGTAGAACATTAGCATACCGTGACGAAAAAATGTCCGATGTGCATCTTGTGACACTTTACAATGGAAGTTAATAGTGGCATTGAGGACAGGCGAGTTGATATGCTTAATACCCAGAAGATGGCTAGACACCTTATCTAAGTATGTTTTGTATGAGAATAGGATATGAAGCGATTTTTTGAAAAATGTAAGTACGACATGTGGGGTCTGAGGAAGTCTGCGGCAAATGAAAGTGTCGGACACCATTGCTGACTGTAAATTACTGTGCACTTGCTATCATATAACAAGTAATGCTTAGCTACGGACATAGCCAGTGCGCGCAGTAGCGATACGGGAGCTATGCGTGGCTTTCGGTTTCCCATGAGCATGGAAGGCAGTTCAGGTACCACAGTAATGCTCTCGGAAAGTTGTTCGTGATCTCAAAAGAATTACAATGCTTCCAAGACTCTAAATTTGCAGATTCTGGCAAAACCATGAGCCCAGGAACGAGGGGTACGCTAATTTGCTTCAGTGTACATGTATAGCTGGTATGACACCATATAATATTGCTATATTGCTGTGCAGATGCTCCATGCATGCCCCCAAAACGAATCGAGAGAAATCCTTCACAGCAGAAAGTACAACGAAGACAATTAAAAGCAAAGCGATGCTCGAGTTATCGAGCGAGAATTGTCCATACACCCGGACCCGCTGAGCACGTGAAACCAGGTACTGATCTTGCTACAATCTACTCGAACAGTAGCAATACCACTAACAAACGACTAGGTGACGATGACTTTGTCATATACAGGCAATAAAAGTATCAGTCAGATCGCCTGCGAATGATTGCAGTTAGCTACAACATCAAGGTCTAAGTGCCTAAGTTTTCCAATTGGCATTCGTCCGTCTCTTGGGACGAATTTCAAAACGATCTGGCAAGAATATTGCGCAAAGAATCTTTTGCACTATCGCCTACGCCCACCTGAATCGGCTGAAGCCGACAACAACAAGTACCGTAAGAATTGTGGATACCAACTGTAACTTAGACTAATAAAATGCAATTTAGGCGTCTCAGTGGATAGTACAATTATTTAAAGTTTCATGTGCCTCCGACCGCTTTCAGGGAAGCGGGGTACATTGCACGCACAGGTGCTTTGATGGAAGTCGCCGTAAGGATTCCGTAATCATCACCACTTCCGTTTTTGCGAATGTCCAGCCCGTGGCAATCACCAAAGTTGTTGCTCGTGGCGACGCTTTGGGCATCGCAGTAATTATGGAGGCATACTTGTTGCTTAGATTGGTATGCTTGGTTATTGTCTGACATTACTGTGTGCTGTAGCGATCAATGCATCGACACGCTATCACAAGATACGTGTACAACCGGCTTGAGTTAAAGCGGATTATTCGGTCGGTCAGACGAACTTGGTGTCAATATCGACTTGTTGTTTCAGAACAACTTGCCAATGCGCAACTTACCTGGGAAGATTTCAAATGAGACGGGTACGGATGCATTTTGCGTTTGATATCTCAATGTACCTTTAGTAACACATTATGCGCTAATGATATATGTCGATGTGTCTAAACAGCAGATCCGAAACTTCTGCCGGGCTCACTTTAGCGGATCGGCTGTGGAGACCCGACTCTTTTGGATCGTACAACATTTTAGGACTTCTTCGGTAATGGTGCCATGGTTCTTAGAGCCGATGACGATGTCGTATGTGGCGTGGTACTTTTTAACGCAGCCCAGAAGAAAATGTACCAAGGTTGGGGGGGGGGATGCCTACTTGTTGACTGGATCCACCATTCCAACATTTGGGCTATCAGGGCTATCAGATCTATCATCTAGGCACGGAATGCAAATACACACAAATGGGTACTGGTGAGCTGGAAGTTTTACACAGGTGAGCTAATGGTGACAGCAGCGAATGACAAAGCGGTATCGGTTTGTGAAATGCTGGTACACAATCAGCGTAAAGACACCATGCGCGAATGTTTGCGCTGTTTCCAGAAAGCCGCCGGTGCGAACGTAACCGAAATCGATAAAGACTTTTCAGAGTGGAATGTACTTGAGAAAGTGTATCCAAACGCAGATGTAAAAGTACGAAAACGTGTGGTATACAATACAGACAAAACAAGCTAATGATTTGGGATATTTATTTCTAGGTTCTGCTGTGTCAGTTTCTCGTAGTTTTGGCAATTAAAAAAAGAAGCTGTCCAACAAGAAACTCGACATTGCACTAGAGTAAAGAGATGCAATAGAAGCATCGTGGCTCAAGGTGATATACGCTCCAAGCGAAGATGTTTTCGATTTTGAGCGGAAATCGCTCAAGAAGATTGGTTTGAGCAATTCTGGAGTGTTTTTCAACTATATGGAAATAACTGGAAAGATTGCGTGAGAATGTGAGCTAAGCACGCTCAATGCTCGTATCTTACGGAAGGAAACATCACTACAAGTCGGTTGGAAGCTACATGGAGACAGAGGAAACGGCTAATTGATCTTATCACAACGACTGGTAAATGTCTCGCCGGTATTTTTCTGTACCAAAACACGATATATCAAGCGGTGAGTGTATTCGAATCTGCAGCCATTTTTCCCTCTTCTAAGACAAGCCATTCTCCTCAATAAAGCCTACGAGAGAGATGTTGGGCGAAAGGTGGACTGGTTCCAGAAAGATCTCCAAGTAGCGTCTCTGGATATTCAGAAGCTTCGCAAAGCCTCGCATTTTTTTTATGTAAAGTTGAAGAAGTTTGAGTCTGCTTTTGGCCACACTATTGTCAGAAGTGATGCTGAAAAGTCCAACATGGCAATTGCTCGTTTAATGCCGCTAGTCGACGAGCTCGTTACGCCGTCTTCCTTGGTATTTTATCAAAATGGATCTTGTGTCGGTTGCTTGTTCCGAGCTTCGAGCAGCTCTCCAAAACAGCCCAAATGATGACGTGGATAGCAGCGGAATAATTTTGTGCGTCCGCCCAAAGGGATGTCAAAATGTAGCGTACATACAATCGAAACATGCACGCGCCATTCGATGTGGTGGGTGCCGAGAGCAGGAGCAGAATTTTTCCGGGAGGAAGTTGAACACTTGCGAGCAGTGCTGAGAAATGCTTTGGAGCCTATGTAGATTCGTCAAAGCAATGCGCCGAACGAAGGGGAACAAATGAAAGCGACCTGATTCTCAAACAGGAAAAAGAGCTGGAAGAGCGGCGGTGTGAATGCAGAATGGACCTCGAAGCCCAACTATACGAGGAACGATGTATCAGTTTTGAGTTTCGCCTGTTTCACTCCTACTTTCTGTCATCGGCAAATACCGTTCGTATTTAGTCATTACAATGGAGCAGAAGCGCACGTTTACTGTTTCAGTGATGCAAAGATCCTGTTTAGACCAAGCAAAAGAGTTTCAGCGGCGCCGAAACAATATCGGCAGACTCGAAATGAGTTAATTCACGGAGATTCCGCTCATGTGATAAACGAGATGGATCATAAGTCATTTTCGCGAAATATCAAACTGACAGGCGGTGGGGCCGCCGCGTGCTGCGGTGTGTGCTGCTGAACTTGGCGCTCCCGTCGGAGTTTGTCATCGCGTCTCATTTGTTTGATCGGTGTTTCGAGGGTGTTGTTGTCAATCTGATGCAATTCGATAATATCGATGATATCACAATCAGATTATTTTTAAAAGCAGTGACTCGTATTGACCGGGACGAAGGCTCCTGTATCAAAGTACAGCTCATGGTATCGATCAAGAGATCATTCTTCATTCATGAAATTCGGGATTCACGGTCCCATGTCCTGGCAAAGCACGAGTACGTGAACATCGCCTTTAACTCGTACAAAGTTGCTCCCAAAGATGCTGGGGTTGCTGAGAAAAAGCGCGCGTTTCATCATCTCAAAGCCTTGCAGGTCGCCATGACGATCAAGTGTCACAGTCTCCACGCTATCGCGCGTCAGCCACGCGTCGTCCCCCATGGCCAGGTAAAGCCTCGCCTCGTCAGCAGGAAATTCGTAGCCCTTTTTCAGCGCGATAGCATCACATAAACCTGAAACCGACTCTATCCTGTAACGGCTTTCCCCACCTTCCAGTCGCACCTACGATTACACAATCCAGCTCGAGCATCTTCCCCCGCGGTGAAGAATTCTGGAATGAGGGGAAATAAAGTTGGGGTATGATAAAACCGAGGTGGAGAATGTACGCGATACAATCGAGCGTCTTAAGAGCGAGGTGATGCAATGTTGCGTTAACGACTCCCGCGGTTGAGGGCTCGGGTTGATGCATACCTTCCGGATAATCCGGTACGCTGTGTTTGGCTACTATCTTTTCTGATACGACCACTGACACACACCCGGCGTTTTCGCCAGAGCACGAAGCGGCGTCGCCTAATATCGTCTTCCGCTATTGCCGATCTAAGTGGGTTGTAAACGCCACCTTCCCGCCTGAAGAAGTTGCGTCGATTGTAAAGGGGCTCCTTGAAAAAACCAACGCAAGTATGCGACATTGTGCTCTGAAATGCATGCCCAGATTTAGGCGTCCATCCGAACCTAGCGCTTTACTATGCTTCTGTGAATCAATGTTGCCGCCAAGTGCTCATAAATACCCAAACTCGACCAGCGTAATTGCAGAAATCAACACACGTGTTTTTTATACATCTTCCCAATATATACAAGGTAACTTCATATATAACACTTTTCAGCTTTCGACGAATATGGCTTTGTCATTTTCGATCTGATCACCTTCCATTAAAGCGATAGCACCTTCAGCACAGATCCAAGTCCAGTAGCTGGTGTGTTTCTTCGCGCCACCGCGATTTTAAGAAGCGGTGTATCGGCACGTCATCGTATTTGGACTGCCTTTCGTTTTTTTCTGTCGGTCTACGGAATAGTAACTTCTTAGCGAGGTTCACAGCAATTACATTTCCGCAATCCCAATGTTCACGTTAAATAGCATCGCAGGATTTCGGTTCGCCGAGCGACTCGTGGTGCACAACTTGACAAGATAGAATACGTGGTATGATAAAACCACCATTACGCACAATGTTACTTACTCTCCCATGTAGCCCCCCTAGCAGCTTGCACAATACCACTTGGTATTTTTCCCACGCATCCCTTTCGGCGTCAGTAAGCTGCAAACCTTACATGCCCGATGCATTCGCTTCCGATTAGGATCTCCGATTTCTCCTTGAAATCATCTGTTTCAATTGGGCCGTGGCCTGGTAGATTACGCGCCCGACGTACTGGTCGCGACGGTAAAGACAGCTTAAGTAGAGCATATATAATTAAAGCATCCAATTAGTAACTGGCACTGACTAATTGTCCGTGCTTCCAGCATGTCTTCTGGTTTTGCGGTTAACAGCTGAGCATGAAGAGTTGTAAGAAATTCGACGTGCGTTAAACCCGTATTATTTGCCCCTTGTAGTGTTCACGGCAAACAATATACTTCTCTGTCCCACCATTTTATAGGTTTTTTTTTTTTTTGGGGGGGGGGTTGTGTACCACACGAAAAAGTTACAATGATCCCATTGGCTGATATAGTGCGGGTTTCCAATGATTTGATGACATTTTCCTCTGATTTGATATTTATCGCCTTAAAAAGCAATAAAACCTCATCTAATCGAGCGCCTATTAGCAAGTGCTAAACACGTCTACAGCACATAATTAAAGCCAAAAGAAGCAAGGCGGGAAGTCTTAAACATACTTACCATCAGCTCACTTGAGATTCGTCAGGCGCTGCCGGAGCTCGCGACGAGTACTCTTCGTTTTGGCCTTGCGACAAAGCCATCGCCTCGGTAGCCACAATTGATTTTTCAATTAAAATCGGTCCGTGGTTTCACGTGGAAGAAGATGGAAACCTATTGAGCCTGCTAAAGAGAATGCGATTACAGTCAACTGAGGTAATCATGAATTTATTTACGTGTCATAGCTGGCGACCCTAAATCAATATTTTGTGCTGTAGATCGAAATACTAGATATCGTCGGGCGCGGTAATCTCATCGATGCAACTATCACTCGTATCATGGTCAAACCCTACTCAAAGAACCATCGTGTTGTTGTGGTTACACCCGAAGTGTTTGACTGGGTTGTGGGTTAGATGATAACTAATGACACCGACGCGGTCGAGGCCACCTAACGACGCTAGCTGGGAACTGTGCCCTCATCCCAATCAGCTGCAATTCGAATCATTGGTGCTCTATAGTGATTGATATAGCTAAGCGAATTGTCTACATCTACGACTCAATGCAATCGAGCTATCTGAGCAGCGTTCGAGTGGTGGCGGAAAAACTAACGTCAATGCTTGGAAAAGCACCCCGCGTGCAGACCTACGAATCGGACATCGGGGTCCAGCTGGACAACTACAACTGTGGCTACTTTGTCCAGCAAACTTTGAGCACTGCACAGGTGCTCCATCGGTGGGTCGAATGGACAAGAAGCTGATGCCGTACGTACGCTATAGATACTTTAACTTGTGTTTACACTGAATATACCGCTGAATTGCTTCATATAGTACCTGCGTTGTTTGCTAGCCCAAATGCACTGTACCATTGCTTGAGAACTGTACCCGATCTTTACTATACGAGCTCAGTACAAACAAATCAAGCTAAACAGTATTCGTGTATACGCTGTGAAGAGAAAGGGGGTGCAATCTGGCTCTTGGTCAGTCGGGTGCCAGTGTGTTCAGTCGGGCGCTAGTCGGTAGCTATTGTCCCGTCTCAGATCTCCCAGGAGGGTGCAGCAACACGTGCCTTCATCTTTTAGCATGCTATCTCAAGCTCAATGGGTGAGAAACAGGGCCTCCTGTGGGCGGATCCAAGAAAAATAAGATCTGCAGTCAAGGTAACCGAGAAAGCAAATTTATAATATTCGTGGTTGCTGTTTCAATTTATATGTGGAAGTGGTCAGGTTTAATTTGGCTAAGAAATGAGCTCACAATTTTTCTTGAGCGCAAGGCATGTTCTAAAGAGGGTCACGGCTCATCAAAATACAGCATCCTGGCTGTGTCCATTGATTCCGTCGTCGTGACACAACCGCTAAATCCGACTGCACTGTTGGAAAGAGGAAGTACTTGTAGCAACAGCAACAGCGCATTTATTTTATCCATTAAAGGATAGAAGTATATGTTTGTTGTCTTGTGGAGGCGATGAGAAGCCTATCAAAATCAGTGTTATAGTGCGAGTCGAAGTGGGGGAGTTTTGTGCTCAAACAATCGCCGACGACACACTTCATCAAGGTAGGTTTAAATCGTGACCTCGAGTCCCCTCTGCCCATTCAGCAGACAAATATGACAAGACAGCAACACTTTCGCGGCAGTAACCACTGAAGGAGATAGGAAATGACTGTGCTTCCAACGCAGTATGTTTTTAAACTCGCTAGACTAACCGTACGCCAATTTTCAGCTGCAATGACCCAGTAGCGGACCTTTTATTGGTGGGTAGTGCCAATGGCACCTCTCCTTGAGCTGGAGATAGCGCGTTAAATTACATTTTTATATTTATCAAATATGCTGCATATCAAGGTTTGCTTCGTGTGTATTGAATCGTTTGAGGATGTGAGTTAAGTACACTACGGCTGGAAGCATTTACAGTTTTGGCGCTTAACTCTTTCGGAGTAAAAGGCGCAAAATACACCCTTTGAGGTCTGTCTTCAAAACAAGGTGAGAGTACATCCCTAAAAGGGAGAATTTTGAGCTTTTTTTAGGTTGGCAGCTGTTTTTTTTTCTACCGTGCTTTGGGAGAGGAGTATTTTGTCCAATCAACATGAAATCGCCAAAGGGGCTAGAAGTATTTTTATGACCACCCACCATAATAGTTGCTTCTGTTCTTAAGTTATTGCGCCACGTCGATAAGATCAGCATGTTTCTTGAGCATAAAATTCAAATCATATTCTAAGTCTTACATCCCATAGAACTGAAGTTTCCATCTCATTTATCATCTTACAGGTCGTAATGCTGGAACACCATGTCACTGCTTTGTTTCAGGTAATCCTAGGCAACTCATTGAGCTCACAAAAACTAAGATTCATGCGCAACTTGATGTATCCATCACGGTAAGTATACAATAATTTGATACATGCACCACTTGGTCGAATACACTAGACATTGATTCATTTGACTTCAGTCATACGCACAAGCGTTCAGGGCTGGGAATACAAGCTGCTGGCTCAAATCGCTCTGCGGTTTGAGCGCGACGGACTTTATATAACATTGGACTATGTCGTCCGACGCATTGCCAAAACGAAGAGTACTCGTCGCGAGCTCCGGCAGCGCCTGACGAATCTCAAGTGAGCTGATGGTAAGTATGTTTAAGACTTCCCGCCTTGCTTCTTTTGGCTTTAATTATGTGCTGTAGACGTGTTTAACACTTGCTAATAGGCGCTCGATTAGATGAGGTTTTATTGCTTTTTAAGGCGATAAATATCAAATCAGAGGAAAATGTCATCAAATCATTGGAAACCCGCACTATATCAGCCAATGGGATCATTGTAACTTTTTCGTGTGGTACACAACCCCCCCCCCAAAAAAAAAAAAAACCTATAAAATGGTGGGACAGAGAAGTATATTGTTTGCCGTGAACACTACAAGGGGCAAATAATACGGGTTTAACGCACGTCGAATTTCTTACAACTCTTCATGCTCAGCTGTTAACCGCAAAACCAGAAGACATGCTGGAAGCACGGACAATTAGTCAGTGCCAGTTACTAATTGGATGCTTTAATTATATATGCTCTACTTAAGCTGTCTTTACCGTCGCGACCAGTACGTCGGGCGCGTAATCTACCAGGCCACGGCCCAATTGAAACAGATGATTTCAAGGAGAAATCGGAGATCCTAATCGGAAGCGAATGCATCGGGCATGTAAGGTTGCAGCTTACTGACGCCGAAAGGGATGCGTGGGAAAAATACCAAGTGGCACTCATCTAGCCTTTTTCGCTACCGCATCGTTGATTTGGCGTTGGGAGGACTGCGTGCGTCTTCGAATCCGCTACAGCAAGGTAATTGATTTGTTAGTGGTGTCTGCGGCAAATGAAAGTGTCGGACACCATTGCTGACTGTAAATTACTGTGCACTTGCTATCATATAACAAGTAATGCTTAGCTACGGCATAGCCAGTGCGCGCAGTAGCGATACGGGAGCTATGCGTGGCTTTCGGTTTCCCATGAGCATGGAAGGCAGTTCAGGTACCACAGTAATGCTCTCGGAAAGTTGTTCGTGATCTCAAAAGAATTACAATGCTTCCAAGACTCTAAATTTGCAGATTCTGGCAAAACCATGAGCCCAGGAACGAGGGGTACGCTAATTTGCTTCAGTGTACATGTATAGCTGGTATGACACCATATAATATTGCTATATTGCTGTGCAGATGCTCCATGCATGCCCCCAAAACGAATCGAGAGAAATCCTTCACAGCAGAAAGTACAACGAAGACAATTAAAAGCAAAGCGATGCTCGAGTTATCGAGCGAGAATTGTCTAGCGTGTTAAATTACATTTTTATATTTACTAAATATGCTGCATATCAAGGTTTTGCTTCGTGTGGCGGTTTTTTTTCTTGTCATACGGTACTTTATAATTATGTTCACCACACCGCTGTCTCAAATTGAAAAAGCTCACCATTTTCAGGAAACGGCAGCTATGCCCGGAGCTATCAAGCAGAATGCGCTGAACGCGCTCAGCAACCGCAAGACGGACGGCAAGGGTCTGCGCGTGGCCATCGTTCACGCTAAGTGGAACGCTGAGGTGGTGAACTCGCTAGTCTCGGCCGCCAAGACCGAGCTGCTGGGCGCTGGCGTGGCCGAGAGCGACATCGTTGTCGTCGAAGTATCCGGCGCGTACGAGCTTCCGTACGCTGCCAGCCGCATCATCGCGTCGCAAAAGCTGGACGCCGTCATCTGCGTGGGAACGCTTATCAAGGGGGGCACGATGCACTTTGAGTACATCTGCGAGGCCGTTACGCAGGGTATTATGCGCGTGCAGCTGGACACGGGGGTGCCTGTGCTGTTCGGCGTCCTCACGGTGCTCAACGAGGAGCAGGCCAAGGAACGCGCCGGCCTCTCGGACAAGGGACACAACCACGGCACTGAGTGGGCGCAGACCGCTATCGAGATGGCCCGTCTTCGCGAGGCTACGCTTAAGGGTGGCTGCCCCATGCGTCCTCACGAGCACCTGCCCTACCACAGCCTGACCAACTGCCCGTTCTTCACGGTCTCGACGTGGCTGCACATCGCCACCCTCGGTGCGCTCGGCTTCGTCGCCGCCACAGTCGCTAAGAAGCTTGCCTAGACTCAGAAGATCGACCGACCTCATAGCTATCAGGCCTCAGTAACAAACACGCTTCATCTTATGATGCAACATTCCGGTGGTCCAAACATGTTTTTACCTATTAGAACCCGAGCTGAACCTTGCTAATGGGGGCCGCTACACGCACCCCAGAGCTATTACTGCCGTTACTCCGATATGAACCATTGCTGCCGACACTGCGCACAGACCGATCACTAAATATGTTGTTAAAAGCAAACAATTACGTTAGTCGAAGTAATAATCAGCAGCAACTGCAATATTTACAATCAAACCTTTTGTCGCTGCGTGCGGACATGGGGCGAGGCAGACCGCCGCCGTCCGCTCTTGCTGCAGCAGTTCGTCCAGGTGGCACGGCTGGAATATGCATGCCCACCTCGCGTACAGCCATCTGCAATGGGTCTCCGATCTCGGGGAACTCGTTAGCCAGCTGACCCAACGTGTACAGCAAGCTCGCGCTGATCTCCTTGAGCTCCAGCGCCTCCAGCATCACCTGCTCCTTCGTACGCCACGTCCCGTCGTCATCGTATCCACCGGCGCTCACAGCGAACTGGCGATGTTCTCGCATCTGACGCTCCAGTTTCTTGACCACTTTCCCCCACTTGGCTCTCTCAGTCTGCACCTCACGTTCCACTTGTGCCAACGCGCCTTCAAGCTGCGTGGCGTTGGCTCGAGCGAAGTCTCGCTGGGTCTCGACTTCCCGAAGTCGCTGCGTCTCGCTCGTCACATCCAGCTCAACTCTCGCCAGCTCCTTCTTCTTCTTAAAGAACGTATCTTCCGCCATCTTGGCTTGTGCCTCCAGAGCTGCAAGACGTTGCGCGTCATCACCAGCGAGATCAGCACGATGGAAGCTCTTACGATACGCCGAGTTGCGCTCTTCCAGATGAGTCAGCGTCTTCTTCAGAGCGCGAACATCCTTCTCGGCTATGCGGATCTTGTCATCTAGTTCGTCTCCTTCACGCTGGAGTTCCTCGCGACGCTGAGCTGCTCGAATGACAAAGTACGCTTGGCTTCTCTCCTTGCCAGCCTCTCCAGTATCCTCCCCGTCGTCTGCGTACGCTCCCATCTTACAGAGCGTCTCGAATTTGGCCTGTAGTTTCCGTACACGACTCTCTCTATCCGCCAGCTCGACAGAAACACGGTGCCGTTCGTCCTCAATAGCTTTATTAGCTGCTCGCTGGAGCTCTTGGTGTGCAGCAATCTCCCGCTTGCGTTCCTCCATACTCTTCTTCAATTGGAAGTCGCGGTTCTCGAGCGACAAAACCTCGTCAGCCCGAGCGTGGAGCAGATCACGGAGACGACGCACTTCGAGCGCTTGAAGGTCGTGTTGGATCAGCAGCTCTTCCTTGTTCTTGAGCGATGCCTTGAGTGCATGAGCACAGCTCTCGTTACGCAGTTCGTGCTCGGCAATCTGCGCGTCCACCTCTCGTTGCTGTGCTATCAAGGCTTTACGAGATCGTTCCTGAGCACGACGTTCGTCCTCGAGCTTTTTACACTGTGCTGTCAGCATGACTTGCTCGGCTTTAACTCGGTCTAACTCCATCTGCAGCACCTGAATCTGAGCCTGCAACGCCTTCGTCTCATCTGCACTTCGCTCTCCACTAGCTCGAGCCACTTTGCGCTCCATTTGCTGGATCTGGAACTCGCCATTGTACACAAGCTCCTGTTGTCGCAAGGCTTGTGCATCCAGTGCTCGCAGCTTGGAGCGCAGGTTTTGAGCTGCAGATTTCGCTCCTGACAGCTCCGCTACGAGACTCGCTTCTTGCTGCCGTAGTGCGAATAACTGCTGACTCTTACGGAACATTTGCTCCTTCTGGACTGCGATCTCCTTGTCCAGACGCTTCACTTCGTTCTCCATGTCTGCCAGGTCCGCTTCAGCCTGTTTGGCCAGTGCTTCAGCGTCCAGAGTGGAGTCACGACAACGCTCCAGTGCCTTCCTAGTGCCTTTGAACCGCGCTCTAGCGGCCTCAAGCTCTTGCTTCATCGCCTCTAAGCGGTCGTCGCGGTTCGAGTTATTCGAGCGTTGCTGGTTTAGCGCGGCCACTGCACTTGAAAGCTCGCCCTTTAGTAGTTCCACCTGGTCGCGGAAGGCTTGTAAACGAGCTCCTGTTTGCAGTAGCTCTTGCTGTGCCTTGGACTGTGCGCGTTCCTTGCCTGCAAGTTGAGCCTGGGCCTCGTTATTTGCTGTTTCTTGTTGCTTCAGACGGCGTTTCTGCTCGCCTAGCAGCTCTTGCTTACTCTGAAGACCACGTTGCGCTAGAGCGAACTGCTCACTTGCCTGTGTGATCTCTTCATCGCGAGCTCGCATCGCCTCAAGCGTGGACTGCCACTGTGCCACGAGCTTCGCGCGCTCTGCGTGAAGAGAGCGGAACTCCTCGGCTGTCTTGTCTAATTCAATCTGCTTAGCTTGTGTCTCGGTGGCTTCATCGTCCACTTCACGCTTGGCGCGAGTCAATTGCTGAGTAAGTTTCTCCAACGCCAGCGTCAGTTCCTTGATCCGAGCCTCGTCGGCTCGTCGATATCGCTCTAGTGCCATGGCATCCTCTTCCTTCTGTCGCGCTGCCACCGCCCACTGCTCCATTTCGTCCTGATTCCAGTTCATCTGCAGCTTAAAGGCGTCCATCGCTTCATTGCCCTTGAACAATGAGTCTTGTAGCCCCGCGAGCTTGCGTTCTAGTTCAGCTGCCTCTGCGTCTAGAACTTTGGTTTCTTGAGCCACTCGGCCAATTTCACGCTCTGCTAATTGCCTCATGTGCTCCTCGCTTTCAACTTCTTTGAGTTTAGCACCATGCAACGCTTGAGTATGTAAGAGTTCCTGCTGTACGTTTTTCAGATGCTCCGTCATGATCTCCACGCGTGATGAAGTTTCGGCGAGCTCTCGTTTGGCAGCCTCATAACGTGCCTCCTTGATGCGAATCTGCGCGTGTAGCTCGCGGTTCTTCTCGTCGGCAAACAACGGAAGATCGTCGATACCCGTGGGTAGCGTTCGGACCGTCGACACGTCCCTCTTATCACTAACTTCGCTGTTGTTGTCAGCTTCGTCGTCCTCGTCTTCATTGAGACTCTGGTTTCGCTGGCGTCCATCTGCACGCTTCCAGCTGTAGTGTTCTGGCTCGGATTCAGCGCTCTGTGGTCCATTATTCTCGTCAACATCCTCGTGGCGAACATTGTCTTCCACCCAATTGTTATCACCGGCAGTGTCTATGACTGACAGCTTCAGGCCCGCAGCTCCGGCGTCCTCGATATAATCGATAGGCGCCTCACCAACACCTTCTTCATCCGCGTCACCATCACTAACGTAGCTGCCAGGCATTATTGTCCTTTAAACCTTTGTGTTGGGATATGCAGCCTCTGGATCGTTTCGTCCCCATCGCAATAACCACCAAAACTAAATGCAGCGGCATCCGTTACGAGGCAAAAGTAGTCAAGCGCTGCATCTCCGGGTGGTGATGGCGATTCACTTTGCGTTTCCACCGCGAATGGATGTGGCGCCGTTGCCTCGTACGTGGCAGAACACGAGTCTCATCATCGAACCTGCTCTGTCGCTTTGCTGGGTGGTGGAGAGCTCGGATCAAAATGCAAATGGCCGGCTCTAGTGTCACATTAGTTGAAGTTGTCCTCTAATGCACACTAAATTCAGGACGCACGGAACAACAATCGCCCTTACATTGTAAGTAAAACTGCCACAACCATATGGCAATATAGTGCCTATGTCCTGCTAAAAGTGTGCATCAAAACTCAAAGTTGTCGTCGGCGCGCGTCACAATGGTGCAATCATTTAAGCAATTATTATCAGTGTTTTGCAAATGCTATCATCATTCCAGCACACCAAGTGCGTGGCCGGCACACCGTGAAGCGTCATTCCGCATTTTGCGCAGCACCGCACAAGCCTTCAACGGCTCACCTCACCCCCACCTCACTAGCCATGTCAGAGCCACAGCTGACCAGCGAGCAGATCAATGCGTTGCGCGAGAAGGAGCTGGAGCAGTGGAAGACGCAGGAGAACGCGGCCGACCTTATGGTCCCGCTCATCGGTCGCCTGTACCGTGAGAACAACGTGGTGAGCGTGCTCTTCGGCAAGGGCCTTGTTCACAAGAACAGTGTTGATGTCATCAAGCTGCACAACTTTGTCTGCAAGTACGTGGGCAAGCGCATGCAGCCCACTGAGACGCTCGTGGTGCTGCTCGCACTCGTACAATACGCGCCCAACGCGCGCGACATGCGCATCGACCTTGGCCGCACTTTTGTATTCATGGAGAAGGAAGTGCTGGACGTGCAGGCCCAGGTCACACCTGAGGCCCGTGACGCCAAGGTGCGTGCGCTGGGCGAGCTGCTGAACGCCAAGATGGCCCCGCTGACCAATGCGCCGGCCTTCACGCCCAGCGACGTGATCTTGTACGGTTTCGGCCGTATCGGTCGCCTGCTGGCTCGCTTGCTGATCGAGAAGAGCGGCCCCGGCGTCAAACTCATGCTGCGTGCCATCGTAGTACGCAAGGGCACCAAGGAGGACCTTATTAAGCGTGCCAGTCTGCTGCGTCGCGACTCGGTGCACGGCCCGTTCCATGGCAGCATTACGTTCAACGAGGTGGCCAACGCCATCATCGCCAATGGCAACCTCATCCAGATCATCTACTCGGATGGACCAGACAAGTGCGACTACACTAAGTACGGCATTAACAACGCCATCGTCATTGACAACACTGGTCGCTGGCGTGATGCTGATGCCCTGGGGCTGCACCTTAAGTCTCCTGGTGTCTCTAAGGTCATCCTTACGGCTCCTGCTAAGGGCAACGTGCCTACGGTTGTGGCTGGCGTCAACGATGATGCGATCTCCAAGTCCGACAACATTTACTCAGCCGCGTCCTGCACCACCAACGCCATTGCGCCGTCATTGTATGCTCTGGACAAGAAGTTCGGCATCGTGGGCGGCCACATTGAGACTGTGCACTCATTCACGAACGACCAGAACTTGATTGACAACTACCACATGAAGGAGCGTCGTGGTCGCAGTGCTGTGCTTAACATGGTTATCACCGAGACGGGCGCTGCTGCCGCCGTGGTAAAGTGTCTCCCTACGCTTAAGGACAAGTTGACTGCTAACGCTATCCGTGTCCCCACACCAAACGTGTCATTGGCCATCCTTAATTTGACACTTGATCCGGCCAAGGCCGAGGGGATCAACAAGGACTCGATCAACGAGTTCATGTCCAAGGTGTCGCTGGATTCGCCACTCCAGAACCAGATCGACTTTGTCAATTCGGCGGAAGTTGCATCAAGCGATTTTATCGGCAGCCGTGCCGCTGGTACTGTGGATGGCAAGGCCACTATTGTGGACGACAACAAGGTGATTCTCTACGTCTGGTACGACAACGAGTTCGGCTACAGCTGCCAAGTTGTCCGAGTCGTCCAGCGTTTGATGGAGATTAACCACACGCGCTTCCCGGCCAAGGAGCAGATGGAGGAGATCGACCGCTCTCTCAACCTCACCTGGGACATCTAGATTTCAATCAGAACCGCAAGTATAGGACGAATTGGAGCTTGACCAGGTATTCCAGTTGAAGCAATAAGGGGACAACAAAGCAATTTATAAAAATGCACTTTAACGAGGCTTCAGTTTCACTGTTAAGTCTATCTTGAAATCGCGCCGGGAAGAAGCCGGTGATGCTTTCTACGCGCGAAGCGCGTACCGCTGTCACGAACAACGAGACAGCATCGAAGCCAGTACGCTGTCAGAAGGATGGCTCCTTCTCCAGTTTGTCAAGAAAAATTCAAGCGTGGCAAGGTATGTATGTGCTCACAAGGAAGTATCAATGCTTGCCACTTAGCAAAACGTTGATGCTCAGACTCTGCGGGTAGCAAACAAACGCATTTTCATCACGTCGTCAACGAGAATTCCTCAATGCCACGGACTAAGACCGGATCAGTACGGATTTCTTCCACACCCAAGTTTTTAAAAGCTGATGCGACAGATAGCAGTGATGGCGAAAGTCTCAACTCGAGTTGCTACTACAGCGGAGATGAAGAATCTGTGAGTGAAATGGTGGATGAACTCAACGAAGTAGCTACCGACGCGCGAAAACAATTTTTAACTGCGCTGGCTGTGACGGAGGCAACAGATAAAAAACTCCTTGGCTCAAGCTCCTTATCAAACTCAACAGAGCTTGGCGAAATTCGGCAATCTGTGCAACGTTTGCGAGCTCAACGCACACACGTGGAGCGACTAAGCCAGCGAAACGAAGAGCTTGAACGTCTGCTAGCTGAACAGAAGGCTGAAAACGAGACGTTGCAACGAGAAGTCTTCACTTTGCGCGGAGCTGAACAAGAGAATGTAGCGTATCTACAGAGTGTGAAACTGCTGGAACAACGAGCACGTGAACTGGAAGAAAAATGTACTACAAAGAAACTCGAACTCAGAACGGCAGCAAACAAGCTAAACTGTGCTGAACAAGAGCGGGATGAACTTAACGAGAAGATCCAAAACGTTCGACAAGACTATGGAGATGAAATCAAGGTTTTGAGAGATAAAAACAAGAAATTGTTGCAGCTCATCGAGCAGCTTAAACAATCACACGGAGCCCAGACAGACGAGCACAAGCGGATGGAGCACCACTGGAAGCAAAAGATGAAGGCTACTGCTCGAGCAAACTCCGAAACTATTGACTCTCTACAGCATCAACTAGAGGAAACCTGTAAAAAGTGCAGCAAGCTTGAAGCGGAAGTGCACGAATTAGAGAAGCAAGCACAGCACTTACTTGCAACTACAGTACGGCAGACTACGATAATTGAGGAGTGCGATCGTATGCTGTACGAGGCTGAAGAACAGCAACAGCAAACCCAAAGTAGATACGAAGAACAGCTACAATTTTTCAACGAATTGAACGCTAAAAACCAGCGACTAGAGCTGCAAATAGCGTCTTTGAAGCAGTCGAAAAGTTTGGAGACAATCGAGTTGGAGTTGAAAGTATCGCAGCTGGAAAATGAACTAGGCGAGCACAAAATACGTTCGAAGGCTACAGACGAAACACTGCAAAATAAGGATAAAGAAATCGAAGTCATACAGCGCGCATATGCGACTCGGAACGACAATCGCCTTCACTTAGAAGAAGTACGGCATGTGTGTACATGCATTTAACCTTACTAGCCGATATTTAACTTAGTTTTGGTTGTACGCAGGTAAACAAAGAGCTCCAGCGAAAAGAGAGAAACTTAAAGAGCGAGATTTCGGGCCTGCAGATCGCATTAAGGGTAAGCCAAGATGCAACTCTTACACTCACTTGAGGTTTACTAAATCGTCGCAGGCCGCTACAGATGAAAAGAAACTCCTCAGTGAGCATCTCATTGACTTGCAAGGTATGCTGTGCATGTATATTCAACTTCATGTAGTACATTTTTTTAAGTATCCAACATGTAGAGAAATTGGAGAGCGAGCGGAAGGACCGATCTCACTGGGCCACATCGAGACTCAAATTGCTGGCCGAATTCTGCGATGAAGAGAGCAAGCTCAGCTCAGCACTCAATCATCACAACGATTTCTCTCAAAATGATAATGATAAATCTTCTCATAAGCAGAAACGAAAGGTGAAAAACAGACAAGCAACGAAGAGTAAAGTGTTGGAAACACAGCGCTATGATAAAGAAGACAGCGAAATGGACGAGAGGAGACGAAACTCAATTGTTTTCGGCTAGAGAAGTCGAAGATACGGTACTTGAAAATAACTGACTGGACTTGAATGATAATTTATCGAGTACGCTACCTCATTCCACACTCCATAAATTTTACTTACTTCTTAAATCATCGGGACCTTGTAACAAATAGGACTTCACTCATCCCACTGCATTGACAATATTTTTTTAGTGGAAACGTTCCAATGGGATGCAAGCAAAAAAAAACATTACCTCGTCCGAGTTGGATAGCGGCTCGTACGTCTTATGCGAAGGACCAAGCTTCTGTCGCACCATGTTCTTGAGCTCAATCACCTTTGCATCCTCCTTAAAGTGGTGCTTCTGCTCCTTTTCACCCAGTACTGGTGGCTGGTAACTCTTGAGTAAAAGCGAAGATATCACCACTGATACGGACGAGAAAGCCATCGCAAGTCCAGCACATGCAGGCGGCATCATCCGATGGATCAACGGGAAGAACATGCCAGCGGCCAGTGGAATCCCCACGACGTTGTAGATGATCGAGAAGAAAAAGTTTAGCTTGATACGAGAGAACACAACGCGAGCCAGATCCAGAGCCACCACCACATCCGTTAGCGCACTCTTCACCAGCACCATGTCAGCCTCGGCCTTGGCGATCTGCGTACCAGCACCGATAGCCATACCGATGTCCGACTGGGCCAGAGCCGGCGCGTCGTTGATGCCATCACCAACCATGCACACAATACGCGGCTTCAGCGTCACTGGGTTCACCTGTGACTGCAGAGCCTTGATCTGAGCGGCCTTCTCGCCTGGTAGAGCCACAGCCTTGACGTGGTTGATGCCCATCTGACGAGCGATCGCGCTGGCTGTGCGGAGGTTGTCACCAGTGATCAGCCACACATCCAGCCCCATAGACTTCAAGTGCTTCACGACAGCTGCAGCTTCCGGTCGAGGAGTATCGGCCAAGGCAATCACACCCACCAGCTTATTCTCCACACACACAACCACTACAGTCTTGCCCTCCAACTCCAGTTCATGCATGCGTGCTCGCATCTTGTCGCTGATCTCAATCCCCTTATCCTCACAGAACTCAGCGTTGCCCACCAGTACATTCACAGCAGTGTTCCGAGACGTGACCTTACTAGCAGCCACAAAGCCTTCGATTCCTCGGCCAGGAACAACGTGCACCTCCGTCGGGTCGTGCAGTTCCAACTTCTCATGTTCCGTTGCTGTCACCACGATAGCCTTACCAAGAACGTGCTCACTCACACATTCCAGTGACGCACCGTAATACAGGAGCTCTCGTGGCGTGTACGCACGGTCGGCTACCACTACGTCACGTACAGACGGGTGTCCGACAGTGAGTGTACCTGTTTTATCGAACACGATGGTATCAATATACCGCGCTGTCTCGAGAGCGCGGCCTCCCTTGATAAGTACACCTTTCTTAGCGCCAACACCGCAGCCGACCATAACAGCAGTAGGCGTCGCAAGTCCCAAAGCACACGGACACGCGATCACCACGACCGAAATCGCAAATAGAATCGACAGGAAGAAATCATCTGCATGGCCCGTACTCGTGGACACTCCCAGATCGACTTTCCATTGTGTAGGTACGAGATCCATTGAGAGCAGTACCATCCAGCTCGTAAATGTCACCACAGACAAGGCTAGAACACATGGGGCGAAAATCGATGCCAGCCAGTCTGCATACGCCTGGATCGGAGCCTTGTGAAGTTGAGCATCTTCAATCAACGCACAGATCTGTGCTAACGCCGAGCTCTCGCCACCCATACAACTGGACTCAACAACCAGTGTGCCCTGCTGGTTCACCGTCGATCCGAACACGTAGTCGCCCTCCTTCTTGGCTACCGGCATACTCTCACCCGTCAGCATCGACTCATCTGTCGAGCTCGATCCTGTCTTCACCACGCCGTCCGTTGGGATGTTAGCACCAGGCAAAATACGCAACAGATCGCCACGTTGAACTAACTCAATCGGAATCTCACGATCGCGCTTGCCCTCCTGGATCAACAACGCCGTCTTTGGCTGCAACTTCGCCAGTTCCGACAGAGCATCGGCCGTTTTACCCTTGGCCATCGACTCCATGTACTTACCGAGCGTCACAAACGTCAGCAGCATCGCTGAAGACTCAAAGAAGTGGTGGCCGTCGTAATTCTCGTGCAGGGCCGAACCAATAAAAGACACAAAACTGTATGTGTACGACATGGTAGTGCCGGCCACGACCAGGAAGTCCATACCCATAGTTCCGTGCCGCAGACCTTTATATGCAGCCACGTAGAACCGTCGACCGACGCCAAATTGCACCGGCGTGGAGAGTAGAAAGAGCAACAGCAGCTTCAACGTCACAGCGTTGAACACCGGAGTCATTAGAAACATTTCTACCGGTGGAATATACATGAGCACCATGTGGATGAGTGTGGCCGGCAAGGAGAAGATCATGGCTGTAGTCAAAAGTTTGCGCCATTTCTCCACCTCCGACTTGCTCAGTGCGTTCTGGTCCGTCGTCTCCAGGGCCACCTCGGCCGAGTAGCCCAAGCCATTGATACACTCCAGAACGTCACGTGGACCTGTCTTGGACAGCTGCTTCAGATGCACCTGCGCCTTGTTTAACGGCAAATTGACCAGCACCTTCGTCACGCCAGGCAACTTGCCCACCGCCGTCTCGATCTTGCCCACACAGGCGGCGCAACTCATGCCTGTGACTGTGAATTTAAGCTCCAGCGAGTCGTCGTCACCAGGCTCCACCACGTGTAAGAAGGTCGCCTTATAGCCAGCGTCCTGGATGAGTTTCTGGGGTGAAGTCTGCTCGTTCTTGATCAGATCGCGGTCGAAAGAGACTTCGGCCTTCTGGCTGATGAGGCCCACGCGGCAGTACACCACACCTTCCGCTTTGCCCACATAGTCCTCGATGGCCTTCACACACGCAGCACAACTCATACCTTCCACGTGAAACACGGCGCGCGGGTGGCCGGCCACGTCGGGCATGTCGACGGCTACGTCCTCTGTCGCCTTCTGCTTCTGCTTCTGTGCCTGCAGTTTGATGGCCGCCGCCTTGGCGGCGTCGTACGTGCTGGCCTCGAAGCCCACGCACTCCACCATGTCCACCAGCTGCTCCAACGTCGCGCTACCAGGCCGTAGCAGCATCACTGTGGCCTTACGCTGCTCGAAGCTCACGACGACATCGGCCACACCGTCCACGCCTCGCAGCGCGTTCTCGACAGTCGTGCCACAATTCTTCTGGCACATCATTCCCTCCACGAGCAGCTGGAGCGTCAGCGGGTCCTGCGTCTCGCTCTGCGTCTTCGCGTTGGCCGGCGATTTCACTGCGGCGCCGAAGCCCACGCACTCGACGGCGTCCACCAGGTCGTCGGCCGTCACGCTGGCGCCTGGGACGCACTCGATGTGTGCGCTGCGCTTCTCGAAGTCGACGACAGCATCAGCCACGCCGTCCACGCTGCGCAGCGCACTCTGCACGGTATTACCGCAGTTCTTCATGCACATCATGCCTTCCACCGCGAGCTCCACCACCAGCGGTTGGCCCGACTCGGCCGCCATACTTGAGCCTTTATGGGTCGAGTGTATCGCTTTGAGCGGATTTAAAAGTGGCCGATTACTGGAATGGAGCTGTTGGGTAATATGGAGTCAGAGCGGGCACGCGTCTGTTGGCTTTGGATTGGGTATTCTGGTGGTCGGTTTATAGAGCAAATGACAAAAAACGTGATAATTTCAACTTATTGCCAAATGACGTAGTGATAAGCGTAGCTGGAATATTCATATTTTGTCGGCCAAGCGCAATCTTTTCGCGCCCCAGGACTTGAGAGATGAGGAGGCCGCTGAGACGGTGCGCGTTGCACGAACAGCATTAGCCAAGGCTGGTAGCTCTCTTATATTTGTCGTCACAAGGCGTTTGTGTCAGGCAGTGCTGACGACTACCTTAACAAATGTTCATTGCCATAAAGCAAAGTCACGTGCAGCACCGGCAGCTTCTGAACTACTATCACACACGTTGCCAGTAGCTCTAGGGCGCACTACAGGTGCGAATGGCGTTGCGTGGATTGGCCTATTGAATATTTAAGCCACGCCTACCATCACGTCTTTTGGCAATAAGTTGAAATCATCACGCTATTTGTCATTTACCCTCGGTTAATATGAATTTCAGTATGGGGAAAGGAATTATACCGTTCAGTATCGTACTTAGCCGAATGCAACGTTGAAGTGACCGTGACGTTGTGTCTGGCCTTGATGGCGACCGACGCCACCAGAACTGTGACTGGCGACCTCCTTGAGTACACTAACTGCTGAGCCACAATTACGTGTAGCCGTTTACGCTGCATACATGTGTACTGTATATCTATAAATCGATCGCGGTGCTGCAGCACCACGTCCTGAGCCAGGCGTCGATCGAGCTTACTTCGAAGTACATGTATTGGAGTGCCGACGTCGGACCATGAAACTTGAGTGTGTTCACGTGGCAGGAGCTTCCGCACATCGTACGTGTATCAACACGCAATTGCGGCGAATTGCTTCGGTTTTGCGTGTCGATCGCTCGTTCAGTCAACAATCGCTGGAGCCGGAGGTGATTCAACTGACGGTTGCGAGATTCGACCTGATCCATGCGCTTCTCCTGGAGAAGTTCTCCGCCATCCTCTACACGAACGAACAGCGCAAGATTTATCTCGTTCGTCACCGAAATCTGTACATTGCTCAAGCGAGCGTCATACTGTATGCTTTCTACATACTTGTACTCCTGGAGTACAAAAACACAAATGATTTGGTAAAACACTTGGGTCTTATAAAGTAGTCATTATAATAGGTTCTTAGACACCCCTCACTATCAGCCAATGAAACGGTGCATCACATTTTCGTTGATCATGGTGTCGAGGAAGGCACGACTGACGGGGCTCATCAACCAGTCTCCGCAGTATGTGATCGACCAGCCAAGGGTGCCCATTTACTTCGTGGCCTCCAAGAAGGACTGGAGCTACTGTGCCACTCGCCTGCTCAAGGCGCAAGTCATGGGTCTCGATACGGTGCGTCATTCACTTTTCAACCCAATCCAGCTAATGTAATCGCCTCTACAACAGGAAACCCGCCCAATATGGGGCAAAAATCAGTGCCGCAACCCGTGCGCACTGTTGCAGATCGCAATACGCGACGCTAGCCAGAAGGAGGAGGTCTTTATCCTTGATCTGCTTCACTTGTCGGCCAAAGTCTACAACACCACGCTAACCAGCGTTTTCCTGTCCAAAACGATCGTCAAACTAGGACAGAGCTTCTACCAGGACTTACAGGAGCTGGCTCAATCGTACCCACAAGCGTCCTGTTTTACGGTCTGCAAGAGCGTCGTGGAAGTCAACGACGTATCCATCTCATTGGCGGGAGCGCACAACCCTCTTAGTCTGCAGAAACTGGTGCTCTTCTACTTGCATCGCAAACTTGCTAAGACACAGCAGATGTCCAATTGGGCACGGAGGCCTCTCACGCCCAGTCAGCTACACTACGCTGCAGCGGATGCACTGGTGTTGATCCACTTGTACGACGAGCTACTGATGCGCATTCAGAAGCATCATACAACAAAGAAATTCCGGTTAAGTGACGTGACCAACGTGCTGGATGTGAACCTCCCGCCGACCCCGAAGTGCTCGCTCTGTTTTGGTGTTTTCGAAACGAGGGATAAACTTACGAAACATCGCAAGCTTTGTATGGTGGACGTGCGCACTCTGGCAATTTGCGAAGTTTGTGAAGGCATGAAGCTTGTGACTGATACCGCAATGAAGTATCACGTGAAGCGCTGTGGAGTGGATGGTGTTGCTGATGAACCGATTGTTCAAGTCAAGAGGAAACGTTCGTTATCAGTGGACAGTAAAAATGATTCGGCAAAGACAGAGCATGCACCATCCACGTCGTCCAAGAAGCGCCGCCTGGACACTGCAGAACAAGTCAAGGCTGCAGAGGATTCTAGTTCCACTAAAACAGAGCAAGAGCCTAAGAAGCCACTCACAAAAGGGCTGAAGAAGAAAGAACGAAAGCGAAAAGCGAAGGCGCTGGTTGCCTTGAAAGCGGCGCTAGATGCAGATAAAAGCCTATCGCAAAAAGCAGAGACGTCAAGCTGTCGGGACCAAGAGTACAGGAAGCGCAAAATGAGCATGGAATCGTCGCTTTTGGCGGCCGACGCAATGTGGTCTCAAATTTCGAGTGACTGCGAGTCCTTCACTCCTGTCGCGTAAGCTTTATCAGCATGAGTCTGGGTACCGTAATACAAGTGGTAAAAGATTTTACTCGAGCCACAAAATATTTTTCGATGTTGCTTGCGATCATTCCAGCAAAAACGACTTTCCGAGGTAAAGGATGTGCAGTTAGAGACCGGCCATTGTAAAGTGTCGAGCAAGTCGGCGTTCGTCGAGACGGGATCTGCTGCTGTGTGGGCACGCTTTATTTAATAACGCGTAATAAACAACCTTACGTTCCAGCGGCATTTACGCAATTAAATCTACGCATGCATTAATCGTGCCAAGCGTTTACGGTACATGTATGACGTTTCATGTTCACTCTGGCCCATCAATTAAATCTTGGTCATTCTGGTTCGGACTGGTCGGCCTTCGTGGACACCAGCTGGTGCATTCCGCGGGCACAGAGCCGTGTCAGCGATGCTCGACCCAGGCTGACTTGAGCACTCCCATCGCGGCAAGCTTGTTCATTTCGCAATTGCCGCACGCCGATCACAGCAACAGAGAAGATGGTGGCGGCCAGAGCTTCACAGGCAGAAGCGCTGGTGGTGGAGCTCGCGGTGGAAGGCATGATGTGCATGAAGAACTGCGGTAATACCGTGCAGAGTGCGCTGCGCAGCGTGGACGGCGTGGCTGATGCTGTCGTCGACTTCGAGAAGCGCAGCGCACACATCGAGTGCGTCCCAGGCGCCAGCGTGACGGCCGACGACCTGGTGGACGCCGTCGAGTGCGTGGGCTTCGGCGCCGCAGTGAAATCGCCGGCCAACGCGAAGACGCAGAGCGAGACGCAGGACCCGCTGACGCTCCAGCTGCTCGTGGAGGGAATGATGTGCCAGAAGAATTGTGGCACGACTGTCGAGAACGCGCTGCGAGGCGTGGACGGTGTGGCCGATGTCGTCGTGAGCTTCGAGCAGCGTAAGGCCACAGTGATGCTGCTACGGCCTGGTAGCGCGACGTTGGAGCAGCTGGTGGACATGGTGGAGTGCGTGGGCTTCGAGGCCAGCACGTACGACGCCGCCAAGGCGGCGGCCATCAAACTGCAGGCACAGAAGCAGAAGCAGAAGGCGACAGAGGACGTAGCCGTCGACATGCCCGACGTGGCCGGCCACCCGCGCGCCGTGTTTCACGTGGAAGGTATGAGTTGTGCTGCGTGTGTGAAGGCCATCGAGGACTATGTGGGCAAAGCGGAAGGTGTGGTGTACTGCCGCGTGGGCCTCATCAGCCAGAAGGCCGAAGTCTCTTTCGACCGCGATCTGATCAAGAACGAGCAGACTTCACCCCAGAAACTCATCCAGGACGCTGGCTATAAGGCGACCTTCTTACACGTGGTGGAGCCTGGTGACGACGACTCGCTGGAGCTTAAATTCACAGTCACAGGCATGAGTTGCGCCGCCTGTGTGGGCAAGATCGAGACGGCGGTGGGCAAGTTGCCTGGCGTGACGAAGGTGCTGGTCAATTTGCCGTTAAACAAGGCGCAGGTGCATCTGAAGCAGCTGTCCAAGACAGGTCCACGTGACGTTCTGGAGTGTATCAATGGCTTGGGCTACTCGGCCGAGGTGGCCCTGGAGACGACGGACCAGAACGCACTGAGCAAGTCGGAGGTGGAGAAATGGCGCAAACTTTTGACTACAGCCATGATCTTCTCCTTGCCGGCCACACTCATCCACATGGTGCTCATGTATATTCCACCGGTAGAAATGTTTCTAATGACTCCGGTGTTCAACGCTGTGACGTTGAAGCTGCTGTTGCTCTTTCTACTCTCCACGCCGGTGCAATTTGGCGTCGGTCGACGGTTCTACGTGGCTGCATATAAAGGTCTGCGGCACGGAACTATGGGTATGGACTTCCTGGTCGTGGCCGGCACTACCATGTCGTACACATACAGTTTTGTGTCTTTTATTGGTTCGGCCCTGCACGAGAATTACGACGGCCACCACTTCTTTGAGTCTTCAGCGATGCTGCTGACGTTTGTGACGCTCGGTAAGTACATGGAGTCGATGGCCAAGGGTAAAACGGCCGATGCTCTGTCGGAACTGGCGAAGTTGCAGCCAAAGACGGCGTTGTTGATCCAGGAGGGCAAGCGCGATCGTGAGATTCCGATTGAGTTAGTTCAACGTGGCGATCTGTTGCGTATTTTGCCTGGTGCTAACATCCCAACGGACGGCGTGGTGAAGACAGGATCGAGCTCGACAGATGAGTCGATGCTGACGGGTGAGAGTATGCCGGTAGCCAAGAAGGAGGGCGACTACGTGTTCGGATCGACGGTGAACCAGCAGGGCACACTGGTTGTTGAGTCCAGTTGTATGGGTGGCGAGAGCTCGGCGTTAGCACAGATCTGTGCGTTGATTGAAGATGCTCAACTTCACAAGGCTCCGATCCAGGCGTATGCAGACTGGTTGGCGTCAATTTTCGCCCCATGTGTGCTGGGGATGTCTGTGATGACGTTTATCGTGTGGATCACTCTTCTCTCAGTCGATCTCATCCCGACGGAATGGAAAGTGGAGCTTGGTGTTGATGTGTTGGCGGATCACTCTGATGATATGTATCTCGCGGTTTTGTTTGCGATTTCGGTCGTGGTGATCGCGTGTCCGTGTGCTTTGGGACTTGCGACGCCTACTGCTGTTATGGTCGGCTGCGGTGTTGGCGCTAAGAAAGGTGTACTTATCAAGGGAGGCCGCGCTCTCGAGACAGCGCGGTATATTGATACCATCGTGTTCGATAAAACAGGTACACTCACTGTCGGACACCCGTCTGTACGTGACGTAGTGGTAGCCGACCGTGCGTACACGCCACGAGAGCTCCTGTATTACGGTGCGTCACTGGAATGTGTGAGTGAGCACGTTCTTGGTAAGGCTATCGTGGTGACAGCAACGGAACATGAGAAGTTGGAACTGCACGACCCGACGGAGGTGCACGTTGTTCCTGGCCGAGGAATCGAAGGCTTTGTGGCTGCTAGTAAGGTCACGTCTCGGAACACTGCTGTGAATGTACTGGTGGGCAACGCTGAGTTCTGTGAGGATAAGGGGATTGAGATCAGCGACAAGATGCGAGCACGCATGCATGAACTGGAGTTGGAGGGCAAGACTGTAGTGGTTGTGTGTGTGGAGAATAAGCTGGTGGGTGTGATTGCCTTGGCCGATACTCCTCGACCGGAAGCTGCAGCTGTCGTGAAGCACTTGAAGTCTATGGGGCTGGATGTGTGGCTGATCACTGGTGACAACCTCCGCACAGCCAGCGCGATCGCTCGTCAGATGGGCATCAACCACGTCAAGGCTGTGGCTCTACCAGGCGAGAAGGCCGCTCAGATCAAGGCTCTGCAGTCACAGGTGAACCCAGTGACGCTGAAGCCGCGTATTGTGTGCATGGTTGGTGATGGCATCAACGACGCGCCGGCTCTGGCCCAGTCGGACATCGGTATGGCTATCGGTGCTGGTACGCAGATCGCCAAGGCCGAGGCTGACATGGTGCTGGTGAAGAGTGCGCTAACGGATGTGGTGGTGGCTCTGGATCTGGCTCGCGTTGTGTTCTCTCGTATCAAGCTAAACTTTTTCTTCTCGATCATCTACAACGTCGTGAGCATTCCTCTGGCTGCTGGCATGTTCTTCCCGTTGATTCATCGGATGATGCCACCTGCGTGCGCTGGACTTGCGATGGCTTTCTCGTCGGTGTCGGTAGTGATATCGTCACTGATGCTGAAGAAGTACACGCCGCCTAAGATCTTACAAGCGAAGGCACAAAAGGTGCACTTCGAGGAAGACGTCCAGGTTGTGGATCTCAAGAACCTTATGCGTCTCAAAGCTTCCAACGTGCGCTACGCGCCGTTGACGAACGTGGACGAGCAGATCGCGCGTCTCAAAGATCCTGTCCAGTGAAAAAAAATACTGGTGAGTTGTCCATGAACAGGTGATGTTAGATGTATATGTTGCTGTAGTTTAATGGCTGAGTGAAAAAGTGAAAAGCCGTTTAGTGGTAAGGTGAATTAGTTGTTGCAAGAAAACAATCTTCTCTTTTCTCAAAAGTTATTAATACTCTCCTTCGCTCGTCTATTACCTGGCACTAATTGAAGAACTTGGCCATTACGAAAGAGTGGCGTGAAGGAGTGGTGACGCATTAAAGTGGCAAGGATCACGACGTTCACAGAGAAGAAGACCAGGCCAGCCACCCACAATGCGAAGAACGTGTTGATGCCTTGCATCTCCAAATGATATGCCCAGTACAACCAGTGAAGCTGCGCAATTAAAAAAAACAAATGTCAATTTCAGTATTTTCTAAAACATAATTGTAACTATGCATACTCACTTCGCCTCCTAGCCACGCAAGGATCATTGCAATACCTTTCCACTTTAATTGCAAATTTGTCAGTGGGAAGGTTAGCGGCAGGAACACAGTATACCACAAGAAGTACTGTATAAAAAGAGAAATTAGCTTCAGGTCGAGTAATGTAGGATAAATGTTACGTACCTGCGCCGTGCACACCTTATTGAAGTTGACAAACACCATTGTCAACGCAAATAGCGCGAAGGGAAGATCACGGCCATAGGCAAACGAAATGGCTACGAGTGACGTAAGCTGAGGCAAAAACGCTAGGAGCCCAACGCCAAAACCCGATGGAGTATTGTATCGAAGATAGAGGTCGTAGAAGTACACCGAGAAGTTGTGACGATTGTCCGTGCGCGTGAAATGGTAAAGGTAGGCCTCGTACAGAAACTGAAAGCCATAACTAAAAGCCAAAGAGTTAGTCAAGCCCCTACATAGTGCTGAAAAAAAACTTACAGGTAGTAGCAGCCAGCAGCAAGGAAGATGAAAAGTCCTCCACTCACAAGGCCGAAGACCAGACGATCTCGGGTGAGCAGTCCAGCAAGATGGACCCAAAAACAATCAGAGGATTTGCACGAGGAAGTCCACTTGGCGTTTGCAGCTCGAAAGTCTCCGTTGAGGAACTAGAAAAGAAGATTTACACTGTCAATAACTAAGCAATTATCCTTCTGTTGACAGTCGTACCACAAGGAAAGCCAACGCATAAATAATCGGGTAGATCTTGAAGTGAACAGCAGCGCCATATCTACACTCGACATAAAAAACGTGGGTCAGAATCTCGCTTAGCACAGAATTGGTGAAATGTAGCACTTACGCCAATGCTGAGAGCACGAGCTGCTTCCGCATCATTAAAAGCAGTGACAGCATCACCAGTAACACCACAATCGAGTCTGCATTGCCTCGCGTAGAAATATTCACCGAGAACGGGTGAAACAGCCACACACTACGAATCCACCAATACCACAAGCATTAGCAACTCCGCATGTGCCAGCTCCATTTCTCATGTTTTCCTCACCAGCAATAATCGATAGCACCTGTATCAAACATCAAAACACAGCAATTAGAGATAAAACTTCACTAAAATCCTAATGCAATTCTATATTCCTCACTTGTATCAGGTAGGCCTCTCAGCCTCAGAATCTGGTACAAAATGTATCCGACCAATATGTCGCAACCCACGAACAGCAGCTTCCCGAACACTTCATGTACGTATATGTTCGGCAGCAACAGAAAAGCACTGCATCCACGCAATCGCAACACTATTAGCCACTGTAAACAGTAACTCTTACCAAGCATTGTCCTAAAAACTCACAGCACAGGCGTGTAGCGATACGTCGTGCGCTCAAATGGCGAGTTGCCCTGGGCCATCTCCCGCGCAGCGTCCGAGTACACATCATAGTCTACGTCTGTGTACTTAACGGCCATGTATAGATCCTGGAAGTGGCCATACAGCAGCAGCGCAAGCCGCAGCACCAACGCGCCCCAGAACAGCGCGAGTGTCCTTCGTGACATTGTCAACTCTGATACATTTTGTGTGAAGATCATATTCGTACTTAGTGGAAGATTAAAAAATCTGCGGCGTGTAGAAAGGCAACTTCAACTATACAGGTTCAGTCATTGCTTTTTAGTGTGAGGTTGGCGAGTCCGTAGATGACGGGATTGTAGCGGAATCGACTCTTGAGCCGAAGCTCGCCGCCTGTGGTTTCATCCTGCGTAAAGGTGGGACTACCTGGAGCTGCAAGTGGGTCGGCTGTGTTGGCAGGTACAGCTAACGACGAGGTGCTTGCTGAGGGTGCAATAGTAGCTTCGCCGAACTTTTTGAGCGCTTTGCCGACGTAGTAACCTTTTGTCATATTATGCAGTAATCCGTCGGCGAGACGGCGATTGCCGTTGAATGTTGTCGCCCACTGATTAATTGTCAAGACGTTCACTCCGCAGAGAGTGAGTAGCAGTGCACGTGCATAGGGATCACACTCGATCTCTTTTTCCCACGCGGGTTTTTCACTGTCAATCTTACTCTGTCGACGTGCGCTCTTTGAATTCTCAGCGTGATCCAATAGTATCATCGCTTGGCATGTCAGCGCAATGTTCATACCAGTGACCTGCTGTAGTGGAAGGTACGAACCAAGCACTCGATTCGGTCCAACGTACATAAGCCCTCCGCCACGACGAGCAAGGAGAGCCTGTTGCCAGTCCGTCACACTTGGGACTTGTCCGTGTTCAAATGCATCCTTCCACCCTCCAGCCGCTTGCTTAACGACGCTAGTGATCGTCTGCCCACTTGCGTTTCCAGGGTCTTCTCCATGCGGATCTACAATGACACGGATGTCATTCGGTCTTAGAGGTTGTTTCTTCATTGCCATTAGTCTTTGATGCAGTATCTGAATGGAAAAATCTCGAGCGATAGCATCAGCAGGCTGCAACACTGGCAAAGCCTCCATCGGAAGACAAGCAAAGACCCGATCCAGAAGGAGAACCAGCGTATTGCCTGTGAGGTTGCTCTTGAGCTCTGCCTTCATGGCTGAGTGTGTGAAGAGCGGGTTGAGTAGTTCGACCGTATCATTGATGATCGTTGTGAACTCGTCTTCAAGAGCATCTTCGCTTTGACTCACTGGAGTCTTCGACGACGTAAATTCGAGCATTTCATTATGGCCATGAGCCTCTTCATATGCCATAGTCTCCTTGGCACATTTCTCTCTCCACGTCTGAATTCTCTTTTGCAACTGCTCCAGTAGCGCTGCCTGAGTATCAGTAAATTCCATTCGAGAAATAGCAACACGTCTCTCAGTACTTCCCAAAAACGCAACATACAAGTAGCAGCGATCTGGGGAGAAATGAAGACACATAACTCGGATAGAACTTGGAAGAGCTGCCACAATCGCATCCACTCGAGTGCCAACACTCATCCGCTTGAATGATTCTGACTGTTGATTTAGATACAACTGGGAGAGCTGATATGGTAGACTATGCGCCTCAGCACTTGTGTGCGTCTTCTGTAACTTCTTCATCCGTCGTAAGTGAAGACGCTGTACGTTCGACTCCGATACACACGTCTCGAACAAGGTAGTTGCAACCTCGATAACCTCAGCACTTTGATGTTTAAGCACATTCTTCGCGCAGTCAAACGGGTGACGACAACCGAGGACTTGGACAAGTTCGTTCGAGCACAAACGCAACAGTTCTGCACACTGCTTTTCAAACGCGATAAGTTGATATTTCTGAACATTCGCCGCGTGGGCAGTCAGCATTTCTTCCAAGCGAACTTCGTCGACTCCTTCTTCTTCCCCCTCTTCAGTTTCTTGCTCGTTTTGTACCGGAGGTTGGTTTTGAGTCTGGGTTGGAGCTGCAGTTTGGTTTGCTGCTGCGTCAGCAGCAACAGCGAGTTCAGCTCGTGCTCCGTGACAGCAAACCCACGTTGCATGACGCGCATCGGACGATGTGTATCGTGTCCACAAGTGAGTTCTCAGAGCATTTGCCTTCTGTCTGTCATCCCCATGGAAAAGTGCCAGACGTTGACACTGAAGTCTCAGCACTTGAGAAATTGCATGCTGAATTTCTAAGACGGGGTTGTCAGAAAGCGTATCAATTGCAGAAGTGATTAAAGTCATAGCACGTGGCAGTTCAAGTGAATTGTCTCTCTCCTGCACTAATTCAGTTGCGTTAAGCCACTTTTCCACCACGGTGCGTTGACTCTCTTCGTAGTATCGATACCATGTCATCTCTTTGTCTTCAATCGCAGCAGGCGATAACTCCGGTACCATCAGTAGTCGAGCGACTTGTAATTTCGTCAACGCGATCTTCAATGTCAAAGGCGCAACAATTGCCTCTCGGTGGGTTTCAGGAGAAGAAAATACATAGTGATTTTCGAGGCATTTCTCCTGTAGTGTTAGAGCATCTTGTAGCATACCTTTCGCGTTTAAACAGGCGCTGGTGAGATGAAAGTCACCGTGATTCTGCTGAAATGAGCGCAACGCTGCAGAGGACTTTATCAGCTGCTGACTGCGCTGGAAATACGCGTCGATGTGGGTAAGCATTTGTATGCTCTTGTCCAGTGCTCGCTTGCTCTCCTGTAAATGATCCAAAATGCTAGAGCCTCTTGATACTCCAGCCATCTTTAGTAGTATCATCGCTTGTTTATAAATCACTCGAGCCATTAGCTGTACCATTGCAATATCTGGAGGACTTGTAGCCGTATCTTTGTTGGACATTAAGTGTACTACTGGACGTCGCATTCCAGCGACGACAGCTTTTGCTGCTTGCTTCTCTGCATTTCTCAACATACTGAGTGACTCATCGAGGTCGGGATTCAACTTACAGCATCGCAGTGTCCAGTTTAAGAAGCGACAAATATCTAGTTGTGGAATCTCCAATGCAGTTTTTGCTCGATCAAAAGCCTGATCATTTTTACCTTCGATCTCCAAGACACGACTGAATAAAACTTCACACTCGCTAATCAAGACAATGGTAGAGTTACTGGAGCTCGCGGCCGAGTAGCGAAGTATCTCCATTAGAGTTTTCGCTTGGCGGACAAACCCGAACTGCAACAGAAGCTGAATCGACTTTACTGCTTTCTTCCGTGTGTCGAGATGTGTACTTTGAAACACATGCCGTTTCCGCGATACCAAGTCACCTTCGGGTATCTCAGTAGATGTCTGAGCCTCTTGTATTTCCTGAATCAATGCATCTCCATGAGACTGAATCATATCTAGCGCATTTTGCAGTGGCAATGAAAAGTTACTCAAATTCAACCGCTCCGCGAGTTCAAATTGTGATAGCTCCATCCAAATCTGTGCTATAAAAGTTCGCTTGGTAATGCACGCGTGAAACACCACAGTATACAAGCAAAAAGCGGGAACCATGCTCGGGTATTGGAGTCCATCTTCACGTAGCATTGCCAGCAAATCCTCTATACATAATAGAGTGAGAACTGGCTGCGTAATGTGTACGGCATTCGATTGCAAAATCTTAACCCATGGCGAGTAAAATCGATTCGCAGCATTCTCATCGTGCTCCGTGAAGAAACTAATCCAATCACGTTCACAAACAGGAGTCGAGTACTTAGGCGTCTTGTCCTGCTTCCACTCGTCAAGACCAACTCTGTTAGTTGAGTCGGGGTTCTCTCGTTCATATGAAGCTTGGAACTCAATGTCATTCGTCATCTTGAAAATGAGTTCCCACGCTTTCATCACCTCGTATAGCGCCAATCGAACGTACTTCGATCTCTCGGTACAAGTCTTAGATAACGTCGCAAGCATCACGAAAATACGAAGCTGCTTTTCAGCAAACCATAGCGGTGAACAAATCGCGTTAAAATTCTGTCGTGAGGGTACAGACTGCAGATCAGTAGTAGATTTTCGTGACATTATCGCTTGTGACGCTGCTAGCTGCTGTCTCTGGCAACTTAGCAGCGTTGAGGTGGCACATTCCAGATAAGCGATAGCATTTTGAGTTGGAAGTTGGTTTGTGAATAGCCACTCAGCAATATCGACGCTTATGAGCGCTTGCTCTTCTGGTTGTCCATCAAGCTCCGTGTAGGCATTCGACAACGCCCTGAGTTGTGCACGTGGGTCTTTCCAAGATGAAAAGGCTACTTTCTTAAGTATCTGAGCTTGGACGAGTGATTGTTTGAGTTGATCAGGAGACTTTGAGCTGCCCCCGCTCTTTGGCATGCTGATTGGCTTACCAATGCGAGCGCCTGAAATTGCCGATGTTGTTTGAATCTCCTTCATAATATCACGTGGCAACGGAGCTCGATGAGAAGTTGGCCCAAAGGCTTTTAGCACGAATTCACAGATGTCGTACTGGTCGCTCCATTTATTGGCTTTCTCACAAACTGCCAGTGTTAACAGAACCATCTCGCCATAAAAGTTGAGATCTACTTCAGGAGATCCGATCACTTGGTCAAGATAACGTAAAGTCTTTCGCAAAATTTCTACGATACGATCAAGGAAATTCTCTTCTGATTCATCACTATCGATGTTAGCACTTGGATTTATGGCGGAGATGGTTGCATTCCAGATCACTTCGCAAGCTCGAATTACGATTGTCGAAATGTTACCACGTAGCGCGTACTCGATCGCTCGCACAAGATGCGATAGTGAAGCAAGCACTAACTTCTGGGCGGGTGTATCGTCTTGTCCTAACGCTAATATCGCACGCCCATAAAGCAACTCAGCAAGAGCAAACCACTTCCATGTGCTTGATACAATAAGTAGCTGAGTCATTTGCTTAGTCTTCTTGTCTTCAGAAGAATTTAATACCAGCAATGCCTCCTCTGCACAGTCGATAGCATACTTGATATTCTTCAATCGAAAAGCACCACAACCGATACGGACCCATATTTCCACATACAGCTCCATCAACTGCTGTTCTTCTTCGAGCACTCGCTCCGTTTCATTGTTCATAAATGAAGAAAGCATCACCGATGCAGTCGTTTGCCACATTGTGATGGCTTTCTGATAAAATCCTTGAGCTTTCTCTTGTAGTTGCTGTTTAAACATCACTTCCATCGCTTCCAAGTAGGCAACAACCTTCACTTGAACAGTAGCAGTATCCGTCGGTGTGATGTCCTTTGCGTTTTGGGCTATTTGGATTCTTGTTTTAAGCTCTGCAAACTGTTTGAGATGCAGCACACTCATAGACCCCCCAGTGGAGTTCGCAACAACCATCCGTTTCAAGAATGTATCGGCGATTGCTAGAGCTTTGTCAAGCTTGCCAATCTTTTCATAAATACTTGAAAGTCCAAGTCCGACATTGGCTAGTAGATCACTGTCCACACCAGATGCAGTTCCTTCCAGAGCTGCGTAAACAGCTTCAAATGCGCTGACACACTCTGGTAGAATCCACTGTAGATCAAAATCACCCAAGAAACTACTGGATGGGGCCATTTCAACCAACATACGGAAAATGTGAAAATGGTAATTCCACAAGTAAATACACGTGTTTTCCAACACAAAAGTCCATCCTATTCTTGTTGCTGCCTTCAACGCCTTCGTAAGCTGCCCCAGTATTTCCGTTTTAATATTCTGAATTCCTTTGCTTTGTTCAGCTTGAAAGCTGACATTTTCATCTAATTCAGCCTCTGCGCCTGGTTCAAAGGGTGGCGTGTTTTCGTCGGTAAATGGACGATGCATCCCCAGTACAAACGCCTCCTTGCCCAATGACACCAATGCTGCGAGATCAACATTCGATTTCCTCCCAGCAGACCTCGATTCGATACGATTCCCCGAAGTTTCAGCCTGACGACGTGCGTTATCAACTAGCACAGCCTGGTCCTTCAGCTTCGTCGCTAGAATTTCCATCAATAGAAGTCTCAGGTCAACTTCAAGAATCAATAAGCTCTTCTCGCTTAAAATGCTCTTTGGAATGGCAGCATCCCCCGTTTCACTAATAGAAAAGAACTTTGACAACGCAAACTCAGTCGTTTGTTGAGCCATCGCACTGTCACGTAAACAATTCCACGCGAGCGATGAGATCTCGCTCCATAGTCTGACATGGTCCGCCGCAGTAGAAGAATCCGAATCGCTACTAATTTCAGCCATCAGATCAACGCATCGAGCAAGAGTATTCCGTTGCTGTTGTAGGTCTTTGCCCTCTTTAACCTGCTCCAATATCGCTAGAACTTCGACTTCCCTAGAAGTTGAGTTCTCAGCCGCAAGCTTCAAGTCCAATATCTGCTTAATAGGAAGCAAATGCGTGTCAACTGGCCGAACAATCCACTCTTCATGCGCACTCAGTAACTCGACTGTCACAGCTGAGGCATCATTTGGCCGAGAAATCGTTCCATAGTCCAAAGCGAGGGCTTTACCGACATTCGCGTTCGCCTTTGCTAGAAAATCGGATGCCACTTCAAGCTTTGCAATCTCCAAGTAAAGTCGAGCTCGAAATCCAAGCAACAATGAGTCAAGCTCTTCCATAATAGACGACGCCAGAGTAAACACTCGTCCCAAATTATTTCGCAAATGAGGCTGCAGCAGTGGTAACGACAGATTCCATGCGTATACACACACCTTCTCGGTCAAACTGGAGTCCTGCTGACGCTTACTGGCTAATAACGCCCGCTCAAATGCCTTCATTCCTTCCACGCGTCGAGACAAATGCATAGATTCACTTTGTCGAGAGCTTATCTTGCGTCCAGTATGTGTCGAAGGTGCCAAAATGAGTAAAATTGCACTAAGCACTTGACATAAAACTCGAGTTTTCGGTGGCATATTTTTGCCTTTGCGTTGAAGTACGACGTCGCATGCTGCTGCGATTGGTAGAGCATTGCTGAAGGCTGCATGGATTCCAGTCTCAACCACCACTTCAGCGTCAATAGCCTCCAACACACGCGGCTCAAGAGGTCCCACAAAAGCTTTAACGTCTTCTAGCGGGGTTTCAAAGTTAAAACTCTCGAAACCCGTTGATTCCTGGAATATTTCAACATAAGCGACTTCCAATGTGCTTGCAATATTGCCAGACTTGACACACTGCAATTTTACCAGCAACGCTGACCTCTTATCAGTCGTTGGGAGAAGCCGCTTAACATTGGACACGATCTTCTGACACTCTGGGTCTTTAAATGATCCCACATGAACTTGAAGTCGTAAGGCTTCTTCATACAAACCCTTGAATGACACGTCCACTTTGGTGAGCTCTGCGAGACGAGGGGCGAGCTGCACGTCAACAACGTCGTTGATTGTCTTTGCAGCGTTTGATAGTTGATTGGCATCGATTTGAGCGTAGACTAGAGCGAGTTGGAGTCGAAGCAGCCACGCCACATCCGACTCAGCGGTCAGCTTCAGTCCGTCGATAATCCTCGTTAAAGATGGCACCAGAAACTGGAATGTGGCTTGTTTCATAAGCTGGCGAGCAATCTGCCAGTACGTGACCGACGCATTGTAGACGAGAAAATCGTACATGGGACGCTTTCGGGTATCCGTCGCGATCGGGATCACAGCGAGAATAAAGTGGACCGCATTAAGCACCTTCTTGAGCTTTGTCACCCCCGTATCGGACTGCGCATCGTGCGACCCGCAATGAGCTCGTACAAATTGAGCTCGACAGTAAAACTACAACCAAAACAAAAACAATTGCTATTTTTCTCAACTTCAGCCCCAATTTTCGTGAATTTCTTACCTGATTTTTGAGTTGACATTCGCTGAAAAACCACTCGATACACTTCGATGCAGTATGAAAATCTTTTTGCAAAGCTGCAACTTCAGCCGTGAGCACCAGAAGCTCCGGTAGATTCATATCAGGGGGCACTCCCATCGACGGCACGCAGGTTTGCTGGTTAATTGCCGTAAGACGGTCAAGAATGCCTCTCGCTGTCGGTCGCACATCTTTCAACGAAGAACTCTCAGTCTCGGACGATCTCGCGAGCTCCAGCAGACGCCGCAGCTCGCGATCCAGCGCCATGACTGAAATGATCCAAAGCGACGTTTTAAACCCTTCCCGAACGAGCCGTTCAAAGCACGATGATCAAAAATATATTAAAGGTCCAAATCTCGACGCTCTGATTGCGATCACCTTATGCCCTAGTTCTTCTTCTTCGCCAGACCCGACACAATGTCGTCGATGCGCAGCAGCATACACGCAGCTTCCACGGCTGTCTTGATGGACTGCGTCTTGACCTGGAACGGCTCCCACACACCCAGCTGCTCGGATGGCGTCACTTTGCCCGTCACGCCGTCCACGCCGTACGACTCGTCCGTCTCGGCCTGTTTGGCACGCAGCGACGTCATGACGCGCACCACGTCAGCGCCGCAGTTCTGCAGCAGCGTACGTGGGATAACCTCCAGCGCCTCGCCCACTGCTCGGAACGGGAACTGCTCCACACCTTCGATCTCGTCGGCGCGCTTCTTAAGTTCGTGCGCCAGACGCATCTCCGTCGCGCCTCCACCAGGCAGCAGCAGCGGCTCAAACACCACGTTACGTGCCACTTGCATGGCGTCCTGAAGGTTACGCTCGATCTCGTTAAGTACGTCCTTACTGCCACCACGCAGTAGAATACTGCAGGCGCCAGGGTCCTTGCATTCCTCAAAGAACGCGAAGTACTCGTCTCCGAGCTTGCGCACCTCAAAGAGGCCGCACTTAGTACCGATATCGGACTCCTGGATCTCGTCAGCACGGCTCACGATAGTCGCACCGGTAGCACGGGCCACACGGTTGTTGTCCGTCTTCCGTAGACGACGGAAGGCCGTGATTCCGGCCTTGACAAAGTAGTGCTGGGCGAGATCTGACACTCCCTTCTCCGTGATCACCACGTCGGGCTTCATGGCTACAACCTGGGCGCACAGGTTCTCAATGTATTCTTCTTCGAGACGTAGCAGCGTGTTCCAGTCCTGGTCGTTCGTGAGCTCCACGTTCGTCTGACTCTCGCCCTTCTTGTACTCCAGAGGACAGTCCAGTAGCAACACGCGCGGGTTCTCGATACGACGGCGCATCTTGGAGTGGGTCACGTCCTTGTTGAACATAACTCCCTTAAGTACGCGGCTGTCCTCGAGCTCTCCGCCCGGAATCTTCTCCACTTTAGCGTAGCGCTTGACGTCCACCTCCTTTTGGCCCGAAGCCGAGGTGCGCACTACCGTAAGCACGGCATCCAGTGCCAAGTCGCTCACCAAATTACCCACGCGAGGGGAGAATTTGGTACCGATAGACGACTGAACCAGGTTACGCATATCTTCTTTGTTCTCAATGTCAATGGGACGCGCCAACTTCTTGGCGATCTCCAGCGACGCGTTGAGTGCGCGGTTGAAGCCCCGGATGATCACGGTCGGGTGCACTTGGTGGCCCAAAAAGGGCTCAGCCACGACCAGCAGCTCGCCCGCCAGGATGATGACGGACGTGGTGCCGTCGCCCACCTCCTCGTCCTGTGCGCGACTCAGCTCGATCATGCTCTTGGCTGCAGGGTGGGCGACGTCCACCTCGCGGAGAATGGCGTTACCGTCGTTAGTCATGACGATGCCACCCATGGGGTCCAGAAGCATCTTCAGCATCGAGCGAGGGCCCAACGTGGTGCGCACAATGTCGGACACAGCCTTAGCAGCTTCGATGTTGCCCAGCTGCGCGGTGCGGCCCGTCTCGCGCTTGGTGTTGGTGTCTGGGAATGGAGGTTAGCAAAGGGGTTGATAGGAGGAGTATATGCTGCGGATACGTACTGAGAACCATCACGGGAGCCTGCATCATGGTGGAAGGTGTCGAGTCTGGTGACGATCTTGTATGTGGCTGGTTGGACTGTGAGGGCTAGAATTGTAATTGTAAAAGGGGATAGCTTAATGTTCTTACATAATATTATGTACATTTTACGTGTAATAAATAGCTTGGATATAACTAATTCCTAAGTTGAAGAGCGTCATCAAGGCTTTACTACAGCAGTTTGGTCACTAAATAACTAAAAAAAATAAACACCAGTTTGTGAGCTGCCTCCGTACCAGTGACCGGTACCGTGAGGAAAGGATAAAAGGAATCTTTAAGGGGCTGGTTTGGCTGGGTCTGGTTCTGGTTTTAGATCTGTCTTTAAATCGCTAAATTTCAAGGGTAGGTATTTGTTCGCTGGTTCTCGCAAGAGTTTTTTCGATTGTAGCGGGCCACGTTGTGGTGTCAGACTGCTTTTAAACTCTGGATGGGGCAGGCAGCGCATTCACCAGCGTCTCCTGCCATGTGGAATCACTCAAGCGTGGTCTATTGGCGTTCACGAGCGTCGTGATGCCATTTGAACACGATCTATATCTGTGGTACGTTGTTTTGAAGCCGTGAATCGCCTGAAGTTTCCATTTTCAGCCTCACTAAAAAGTAGAATAGAAGTGACCAGTTGTCTGTGCAGTCCAACAGCTTCTACCAAAACCCGCGCACGGCCTGCACAATAAGCCTGCGATAGCATCCCGAAGGCACAAAATTGCATATTTACTGTAGTTGCTGTAAGAACCGGAGACCCACCTCTGGGTAGTGGATCTCAGGTTCTTGAAAATTATGTCCTGCACCTGATTATCTATCCAATCAAAATGCACGGATAACCTAGCCCCATCTTCGTAACTAGACCGAGAACCAGAACCTGCCAGCCAAACCAGCCCCTAAAGAGACCAAACAGCACTGGATCGATTCCCGCTGATGCCCTCCCTTTCTTACACGGAGAGTGTGGTGCTCGGCTCGCTGCGGAGCTCGGCGCTAGGCCCGCCTCCGCTAATACCGCACGGCCCTGCTTCGCGGGCACCCCGCGCGGGCTTGCTGCGGCTACGCGACCTCGCATCCGCTCGCCTCCGTTGGTCCAGTCTTTAACACATTTCACCTCCTCCGGTGTACGTAGCCATTCTCCTCGCAGTTTGAGTCGGACAGCCTGCGGTTGTAGGGTGTATAGTGCCTAGTAGGCACTTGAAGTGCCTACTAGGCACGGGTAGGCACTGCCTACCCTCATCTGTCTGGACCAGACTCTGGTGCCTGGCTGCAATAATGCAGCCTGCATCGTGGCCATGATTCATGGGACAAATTTGGCCTGCAACATGTATCCCCGGGACGTTCATTTCGGATCCTGGCTCGTAAGCGGAACGAGCAATCTCTTTTCAGTCGCCGTGCATGCACTCTGACCCAAGCTATCTTCCGTTGCCTAGTGGGCAAGTTTTTTAATTGATCAAAGCGGACAATCGAAGCCTGCTTAACACTAGTACCGGTATGATAAAAAGCTCAAGAAGAATACGTTGATTTACTAGCAGATTGACTCAAGGCACGTTGCTCGCTACGTGTAGTTGTCCGCTTTCCTAAAAGGATCATGGCCCGAAAGCAGAGCCAAGAAGTGACTGTGCATACCATAATCATGGCCGATCCGGATGCCCACCGGCGGTGGGACGTCCAAGAGGCCCTGCCTCCATGACGAACAAGTCTGGCTGCGCTCAACTGGCACCTTGGAATCAGCCAGCTTTCATTTTCATTCTCGCATTTGCCTAGTCTCCACCAGCACCCAAGCAAGCAACACTTCCAGCACACATATTCATCAATACCATGGTCCAGAACTCGTCCTGTGACTACGACATCGCTATCGTTGGTGGCGGCATTGCCGGCGCTACCCTCGCCGTCGGCCTGGTGCGTGCCAACGTCCCTGTCACTCTGTACGAATCGGCCAAAGCGTTTGGAGAAATCGGTGCTGGTGTAGCACTTGCCGCCAATGCCGCACGTGCAATGGAACTGCTAGCTCCTGATGTCAAACGCGGCTTCGATCGCGTCGGCACGTTTAACTTATCGACGGCCAAGAAGAACGTGTGGTTTGACTTCCGTAAGGGCGTCGGTACCCAAGGCAGCAACGTCGACGACGGAGCCGGCGAACTCATTACCAGTGTCGAGACACCGGCAGGATCGGCTTACGTACACCGCGCTCATTTCCTCGACGAAATGGTCAAGCTCATTCCGGCCGGGGTCGCTAAGTTCGGCAAGCGCCTGGAAGACATTGAGACGCTCCCTGACGGTAACGTCAAGCTCAAATTCGTCGACGGCACGGAAGCCGTGCACAGCGCCGTGGTCGGCTGCGACGGCGTCAAGTCGCGAACGCGCAAAGTGATCCTTGGCGAGAACGACCCGGCGGCCAGCGCCGTCTTCTCCGGAAAATATGTCTACCGCGGTCTGATCCCGATGGACAAGGCCGCCGCTCTACTGGGCGATGAGATGGCTCGCAACAGTCAAATGTACTTCGGCTACCACGGACATGTACTCACGTTCCCCATCCAGCATGGAGACGTCATGAACGTGGTAGCGTTTGCCAGCAAGGACGAGTGGAAGGACCCGAACTGGGTCGTTGGAACCACGAAGGCGGACCTTACCAAGGACTTCAAGGGCTTCTCTAAGCACGTCCGTGACATCATCTCCATGATGGAAAACACGGATATCTGGGCGTTGTTCCACCACCTCCCTGCCCGCACCTACACACGCGGTAACATGCTCGTCATTGGAGATGCAGCTCACGCCACGACGCCAAACCATGGGTCGGGTGCAGCAATGGCTATTGAAGACGCGTACGTACTGTCATCACTGCTAGCCGACGTGCATAACGCATCCGACCTCAAGGCAGCCTTCCAGGCGCTCGAGAAAGTGCGTCTGTATCGCACGCAGAAGGTGGTGGTCACGAGTCACGAGGCTGGCAAGTTGTATGACTTCGAACTGCCTGGCTACGAGGATGACGTGAAGAAGATCGCGGAGAACCTGCAGACCCGCATGCGCTGGATCTGGGAAGAGGATTTGGAGCAGGAGGTGGTGGACGCCAAGATGTTCTTTCAGACCGCGGCGAAGCAGAAGTATTAAGCGCGAAGTACGAGGAACGAATGCTAAGTTGAAGTTGATTTCTAGTTGGATCCTTTATATTATTGTCTTCGTGAGCTAAAGCTTTACGTGGAATGCGCAATTTGTGAGGTCTTCACTCATCTTCCAGAGTGCGGCACCGTCCTGTTCAGAGTGACTAGCAGCACTGGATTTGGCCTTGGCTGGGCCTTTGCCTCGAATCTCCAGAAACCCATCAGGGCCAAAAAAGTCCCCACTTCGAACCGATGCGTCCGTCGCGGCGAAGATCGACGGAAGCGCACCGCGCTCAGTAGCTTGCATGATATGAAGCATGTCTGCCAGCTTAACAATGAAGCCCAGCATCCAGGACGGGAGGTAGGTGGCGAGCAGTTTGGGCGCAATTGCTGACGAGGTGATGCCTGGGTGAGCGGCCACGACGATCACTCGGTCTGCTAACCCCGCTGTAGCAATACGTCGATCCAACTCGAACGTGAAAAGCATGTTGGCCAGCTTGGACGTGCCGTATTCTTTCGCGTAAAGTTTTTTGTTAGGTTTGGATCTGGCCAATGTGCTCAGATTCATCTTCACCCAGCGGTGTGATAAGCTGCTCACGTTCACGATACGTGAGACTCCGTCTCCACTTTTAATGAGATCAAAGAGCAGATGCGTTAAGTAAAAATGACCCAAGTGGTTCACGGCAAACTGCATCTCGAGCCCTTCGGACGTATGTGTTGGGTGGGGTACCAGGATGCCCCCGTTGTTTACCAGCATGTCCAATCGGTCGAATTTGGCGCGGAAAGTAATCGCAAAGGCGCGGATACTGTTCAGGTCGCTCAGATCAAGTAACAAGAATTCCACCGACGCGATCTCTGGCTCCAGCTCCGTTCTGATGGCGTTTACGGCCTTCTGCGCGCGCTCAGCATTGCGACAAGCGAGCACCACGTGCGCCCCCTTGCGGGCCAGCTTGAGGGCCGTAGAGAAACCGATCCCCGAGTTGCCGCCCGTGACGACCGCCACTTTGCCAGCCTGCGACGGGATCCGTGAGGCATCCCATGCTTTCGTTTGCATGCTCTGTCAATATCGGTACCTAAATGAAGTTCGAGGACGGCTATTGTCTTTTTTTGTCACTTTTTTTTTCTTTTCATCAATTTTGCCACGAAAATTATTCGTTTTGAGGCCTAAAATTTTAAGAAATATAATTAATTTAAAAAAAAATTATAAATAAAAACAATTTAAAATTGATTAAGCAAAACTAATCATTAAAAAATAACGGCTTTTTATACTCATCTAGGGTTACATACGTCCTGTCACACCTCCTTATTTGAAGCTCTATAAGTGAACACATGCTTTTTAGTTGAATACAGTCTCTCAACGCAAACGAGACTATATGAGGTTCACTAAACCAGACTCTCTAACTGACTAAAACCCTCTCTATTCGCTAAATGACACTCAGGGACGGAAGTAAAACTCTCTATCTGGACAGGTGACACGTCCGCCAGTTCATCGAATCCTCCTCATTTTTAGTGTTTCTTTTTTTTCAACACAACCCCCCGTTGTTTTATGGGTGGGAGTATTCGTGCTCTAAAAGGCAAGGCTGTTCAATTCTACAATAGCAAAAGAGAACATGGATGACAGCCCGAATATTTTCCGAGTGGGTATTAATACAAAATTCCAACTTGAAGATGGCTGCTCGAAAATCGCAAGGTCCTGCTGCTCATTGACAATGCCTCGTGCTGACTGGAATTGACGTTAATGAGAACGTTGACGACTATCTAAACATCGATTCAGATGACGAAGTTCACGAACCTATAGACGTTGACTGCAGCAGCAACTCACTTGATGAAGACGATAGTGACAACCAAGAACAGGCACCAGTACATGTATCAACAGCTCTTGCGTAGTGCGTGGAGCTATCAGTGTTCCTGTTTCAGTGCGAAGGGGACACTGAAGACAAACAGAGCATGCTGCGATCTTTGCCCGAAGCTGGTGCGAACGCAAGTGGTGAAGCGTATGCGACAGCGGACACTGGATGCAAGATGGATACATGTAGCCATTTCTCTATCTGACCGATTCTATAAATGAAAAGACATTTTTTCCCGAGCCAATCGGGCGTCATTTACTGTATTTAACGGAACGAGAATTAAATACGTTAAACACTTACGAATCTGATGAATATTTTTGTAATTATATGTTTCTTGGTTGACGAAGCCGCAGCAGATCCTCACATTTAGAATGGATAATAGAGAACTTTCGAAGACCGAAAAATCACGGGATTTGAGTTTCAGTTTCAGCAAATGAGAGTGCCGTAGTCGTCGACAGACTCAAACTCAACTTTATCGTTGATTAGAGAACGTTCGAAGCGCAGTAGATTTGAGTTTGAGTTTCACAATTGCACATTTTATGAAATCTGAAAGGGGAATGCACGCAAACCAAAATTTGGTTTCGGAGTCCTATTCACTTTCAGTTTGAGCACCGTAATTGTGGGGCGCAAAATGACGAGGGCATCCCTGATGCGGGAGCTCATGAACCGGAACGCCGCCGCCTGCCGCGAGACACGGCGACGCTGTCGGCGTCCTTCGGCAAACACTTCGGATGCCACTAAGTAATGCCAAGTATGTCAAGAGGGGCGTGGACAACTGGAGGAGCCAAGCGAAGAGCAAGGAGCACGGTTGAGTCGAGAAAGGATTCGGCGCCCAAGTTAAGAAGGCGCGTCTGCGTTGGGAATCCTGACACGGGATCGCAAGGGTAATAAGAGTTGGCGTGGGCTGCTTATGACTGACAAGAAGATGATGAAGGGCTGGATGGACAGGAAGGAGGTGGTGTACTGCTTCGAAGTTCGAGCAAGTCACCTGCTTGTGGTGATAGTAGACACCCGTGGTTAGGCCGAGCTACCAGGCCAACCCAAAAGCGGACATTGACGACTGCCTCTCAGCGCTGAGTAGCGTGTCACTTATCGAGATTGGTAGGAGAGGGAGTAGAAGTCATTTGGTACATGTAGATCCATGTAACAGAACTTGTGTAGCTGTCGTGTCAGTAACACAGTTTAGTGACTCTTGCTCCTCCGCTCTAACTGAAAAGTGAGTTGAGCTACAAGTGCCTTTTGCTCTACCCTAATCAACGATAGAGTTGAGTTTGAGTCTGTCGACGACTACGGTACTCTCATTTGCTGAAACTGAAACTCAAATCCCGTGATTTTTTGGTCTTCGAAAGTTTTCTATTAGGGTAGAGCCTGCACTTCACGTGCACTTCACGATAGAACTATTTGTTGTGCAGAACAGTGCTAACACCAAGGACACGAACATGTAAACATTTTATCTAGAAGTAGCCCTCTCTGTGAGTATAGTTGATGCTGCCGCAAGCACATGGATATCTAGAGCTGAACACCAACTAACAGTCCACAATGGACCAGCCACAAACCGCAGGCCTACTTTAGCAGCTCCCGGTTGGTGAAGTGCCTACTCCTTACGTACGAGTGCAGGTACGGCAGGATTAATCACTTCAGTCCTTGGCACGCACCATCCATCTTTCGTCAACCAGGATTCTATTCGACCGGCAGAGTATCATATGCATCCAAGTTTTCGTCATCCGACTTGCACTTGTCAGCTTCCGCTGCACACGATTGACCAGTTTCTTTCGCGCTCACGATCTTGATTCTTTGGCGATACTGATTCAGGGATCCGCAAGTTGCATGCGTTGCAGACGACAACGCGCCACGAGGTATTGAGATATTGTAGCAGCCCACTCATGTGGTCATTGGTTTAAGCTCCCGCACACCTTCGAGGTCTTGGTCTTTGTCGACACCATCATGTGCGCGATCAGCATCGTCATGAGCACCACCGCAGATCCGTCCATGAACACGACCTCGTGCACCGGGTCCTTGGATAGTTTGATATCGGGCAGTCTCGCCGCAGGCTTGGATAGTTTGGTATCGGGTAGTCTCGCAGCAGGCTCCATTGTGTAGTCGAGGAAGAAGTCACAGGCAACTTGCCGTGTACGGCCAAATCTCAATCTCGATCCATTTTTAGATGGCGCCTACTTGCGTCAGCTCGGCCGCTCGGCGGGCTCGCATGCCGTTCTGCGAGAACAAAACGTGCTCCGACGCCGAGAGCACGACCGTGCTCATCGCTGCAGTCCAGGTACTCATCCCTCTACAGCGTTGCCTCGGAGCCGCGCTACCTTGTGGGCAGCATTACAGCGAAGGCGATACTCGCGGGCGACTTAACCGAGACGGCGGCGCTCAATCCGCTGGTAGTGGCTGATTAGCTACTGCCGGTCGAGGTGGATAAATCCGGCGCGAAGCCTGCGCTCTTGTTGGCCGCCGACGCGAAGTAGATTATCTGCCCGTTCTTCATACACACGTATGGTAGTTGGACGCGCCCGTGGCGGAGTCCTTGGTGTTGTTGATACGAGTCCTCAAACTCGGTGTAGGTGGTGGAATCCGCACAGCTGACGAGAGTAGGCAACGTTGGTGGCCAGATACGCCATGTCGGTCACGTCGAAACTGTAGTCATCAAGGAGCGCGCCGCACGTGTAGAAGGCCGTGCGCAAAGCCGAGGTGGTAGAGGTGTCGTAGCTCATGTCCTTGCTGGACATGCCGCACAGGGGGCAGCGTCCAGTGCATCGAAGTCCTTCGTTGCCCAAGATCTGATTGTAAAAAAGCAAAGTTTGCATTGATATGATTGTTTCACTTGAGCTCTCCTATAAGAGTATTTTTTAAATGAGAGATGAGTGCTGCGCCCAATTGAGGTCGTCACATCGAGAACAGTCTTCTACCCTACCCCTTCAGCTATATGCGCCCGGACGTATAGCGTATACTGTTTGGGGCCACCCATTTTCCAAAACGGGGGAGACGAAGAAAAGAATCGACCAACGGCATGGTGCACGTCCTGGGCGCGCGAGGGAGCGCACGTGGGCTTTCCGAGGCCGTCGAAAGCGACGACAGCGCTGCTGGAGACGACGGTGTGTCTCTGGCGCCGGTGGGCGGGGACGAGGAGTGGGTCGATTCAGCCAGCACGACGAGCACTCTCTCGTCGCAGTCCAAACAAGGCCGATCCGACAGATCTGCGACGCGCGCAGAGCCCCGGCCAGTGACAACGAGGACAAGGAACCAGTTGTTGCTGCTCCCCCCGGTGAGACCGAGTTCAACTCCTGGCAAGAGCTGGAGGACTATCTAGGCGTGTTCGAGCGGCGCACGTTTCAGGTTCGTTTTTGAGATGTCATAAACATGTGAAATTCATTTTTAGTGTTGATTAATGGACATTATGCAGAGCTTCCGTGTACGTACTAACAACAAGGTTGTAAGCCAAAACAAGAAGATCCAGGCCTCGGGATCTAACGCTGCTCTCGTACCCGAGGAATGGGTCAACTATGGCAAGACGTACGTATGTACACACGCTGGGAATTACAAGCCGCGCCACCAAGGCAAGCGGAAGAGACAGCAATCTAGAGCTATAATGTGCGAAGCCCAGGTAAGACAGTTGGGTCATTTGTGATGAGTTAGGCGTCGGTTGGGCCGAGTTGGGTAACGGTTGGGCAGTGTTGGGTACCAGTTAGGCCACACCCACCCGCTGTCCAAACGGTCGTTCACCCAGTATCCTCACAACCGAACTGCGTTAGAGCCGGAAGTGGTGACGACGATGAATGAGCTCCGAAAAGCTGGAGCCACGAAGAAGAACATACTGGTGTACATTCACGACAATCCACATGCAACCCTACCATTCAAGACGTGCATAATTTGGTAAGAAAGCTCAATAAGCGGAACCACACGGCGGCCACAAGCGCGAAGAGATTGAAACAATGGATGATCGAGTTTTCGGAACAAGCAGGAAATGTTGGGCGTATATTCGTGGATACGGTACACTAGAAGGTATCATCTTATTAAGCATATATCTACTGTTTGTGATTGTTTTCCTAACTTTACTACTATTACAGTCTATGGCTACGTGTATCACACTCCAGACGAAGCATATGCGTGGACTTTTCAACTTGTTTCCGGAGGTGCTAATGATTGATGCCACTCACGGCACAAATTTGTCCAAGTACAAAGTTTTCTCGATCATGGCTCACGATGCGTTTGGCAAAGGGCAGTTTGTACAACATGCTATTGTGCGGAATGAACGCAGCTCGACTTGTTGACGGCCTTAGAAGAGTTTAAGCGCAACATTCCATAGTGGACACGGGTGAAATGCATTCTGATAGACAGAGTCTTCACGGAGATATCAGTGCTGAACGTTGCATTCCCAGACACAATAATTTTACTTTGCCAGTTCAAGTGATTAAATACCTCCGGGAGCAGATTTCGTCGTCGGATTATAAATTTACTCCTTGGCACCGACATCAGCTACAAGGAATTTTGAACTTACTGGTATACGCTAGAGCGGAGCGTGCTTTCCTCAAGTTCGCAACTATATGCGGCACATTCTGAGTGTAGGGCGTGGCGATTCCCGGCAGCAAGAGCCGACCGAGTCAAGCTCGGATCTGCATCAGATGGGTACGACTGGTATCGAGTTGGGTACGAATACGAGCACAACGGGTTTGGAAGCAGAGAACGCAGACGACTTACCTGATCACCCTTTCGAAAAGTATTTTACAAAGAACTGGGATTCCTGCCGACCCATGTGGTGTGCTTTTGAACGCCAGAATGCAGTCACTTTGGGAAACAGCACAAACAACAGGATCGAGGCCTCGTGGAAACAACTCAAGGATCTCGTAAATTCATTCATGAGCGTAGATGAATGTATTGCTGCAATCATGTGTTACCAAGATCAAGAAAAAGAACAAAAGTTTATGAATGCTCTGTTCAAGTTGTCTGTGACGCATAACCCCAAGTACGATCGCGAGATGCGATTCCTTTCGAAACTGATTAGCGATCATGCCTTTGAGCTTGTCTACGAGCAATACAACTATGCGATCACGAGTGCAAAATACAAGTTCAAGGAACCAGTGCCAGGTGTGGTGTTAAATAAGTATGATTGTGATGACGACAATGATGACGCACTGGACGAGCCGCACTCCGAGTATCCCGTGTCGAAGAACGATTGGACATGCTCGTGTCTTTTCACGATCTCTCGTCTTTTGCCTTGTCGGTAAGTGTGTTTTCTTCGGAAAGCACTCGAGTATGAGAACATCATTCCTACGCAGTTACTGAACCCAAGATGGCTCATTGATTCACTACGGTCAAGCGATGACTTCGACGTTTCGATGGATGGATATGTAGAACATGCGTTTGCTATTCGCCCTGTCCTCCAAGAGACAAACGTGGTGTGGGATCCAAACAAAAAATTCGAGAAGCTAGTCTGCTCGCAAACGGAATCAGTGAGCATTTGAGTGATCTAGGTATGCGCGAGTACAAGACTGCGATGATAGCTCTTCAAACGGTCGTTACTCGTTTCAAACATGGTGACTACGACGTAGTTTCGAGTGTGGATGCCCGCCTCGATGTTGATATTCCAGCTACACCGACGCAGCTACATGTAGATGAAGATGGCGGTGGCAACTAAGCGGCCCTGGACGTGCACGAAAGTCGGCTGGGTGTGTCTGGACCCACAGATGGTATTGAGTTGGGTACTCCTCCCGTTCAGTTGGGTACTGAAGGCAACGAATTGACCGGGGGGGTGAGAGTGATTTGGGTACTGTTGGGACCGAGTTGGGTACGGGTGGTATCGAGTTGGATACAGTTGGAACCGAGATGGATACAGTTAGGACCGAGTTGGGTACAATTGGGACCGAGTTGGGTACAGTTGGGACCGAGTTGGGTACGGGTGGTATCGAGTTGAATACAGGCGAGTCTCAAACGACAACTTCAGCTCATGATGAAAATCACGCTCATGTATGCAATCTTGATGATAGACATGACGAATTTTACATTGAAAGTCCTCCAAGAGCGAGAGGACGACCAAGACAGAAACCAAAAGCAGCCAGGGCGAAAAGAAATAAAAACACTGCTATAGTGCAAGAAGATATGGACGTGTACCCGAAGGATCTCAACCTTGCAGCAGTTGATGACATGCTTCCCGACGAGCCGATCTACAATTCTACACATGAAAGGCTTCTCCAGTTTAAACTGTTTGTTTTCTCAAAGAAACCAAGAGTCCCTATTGTTCACGAAATCTCGAAACTACCAGCAGTGAAGCCGTTGATCAAACCCGACGAAATAGTGAGAATACTACCTATGGATCTGCTTACGAAGTGTGGGGCTAAGGTTGCGGCCTATCAGCGAAAGCACCGTGGTATTTCTAGTGCTAACGTAGCACTTGAGATAATTGGAGTGGGCGTTTTCGCACACGCAGCTATTACTACCATGCGAACGTGGCATCGCACCAGCAGAGCTGTAAAACAGATACAAAAGGCGTTGACTTGACTGCAGCACCTGGATTAATCGCGGCACGGAAATAACGATTTTCTTGTCGAGGAGGATGCACAACTACCAGAAAAGCTCAAAGGAATTCAGCTGCTATCCAGCCAGGTAAGCTTTACATGTATTTACACTATATATGGACTGTCTTACTTATCCTCTATAATGCTTGTAGGCAAGTGTTTTGGATCTGGTAGGCAAGGAATTGATTAGTGATGAAGTCATGGGGAAAATACTGGAGGCAAAGTTTGGCGAGAACCCCAACGTTGCCGTACTTGACACTGGAATGCTAGGTGTCACAATTGCCGGGTATGTCAGTGCGTCTTCTGAGCTTATTCGCGCTGAACTTGCTGGTCCGACAAACGCGAAGATTCTCATTCCTGTGAATTGCAATGGGAATCACTGATGCTCTATTATGCTCAACTTGAGTACCGGAGAGGCCTACATCTATGATTCTAGTGCGTCTTCATATCTGCTAGGCGTGCGTGCAGTAACACAAACGATGATCAACCTGCTGCCAAGTAGCGTCAACAAGTCGTTTCGAGTGAGAAACTTTGAGTCCGGTCTGGGAGTCCAGACGGACTCTTACAACTGTGGTATCTATGCACTGTTGGCATTCGAGATGTTTTGCCGTGCCGAGCAACTAGGTCACTTGGACAAGAAGACTATTCAGTGAACGAGATATCGCTACCTACGCATGTGCATGTGAACTTGACAATTAGGCTAGTTCATGAGGAGAGTTATAAAACAAGCCAATATTCAATTCTACTTGGTGCATTGGTGATGATGTTGTAGTGCACTTAGCGTTCTTTGGGCAGACTTGCAGACATAGAAGGATGTTGAGCGTGCTTGTATTTTTGTCCGGGGAGCCGAGCGCCAAGACCTCATCGCTAGCTCTCCAGCGCGCGGAAAAATACCCCGATCCGACTCTATTTCTGAATCCGGCTATACGTATACATTGAGATACTGGCTCTTCGAGTTGGACGTCACTCGTGACCATCTGGGCGCTAGATGGTGACTTGATGGGTGCTGCAAGCCCATTTGGGCATTGGTTGGTGGCAAATGGCTCGTCTCAGGTTTCTGAGTTGGGTGCAGCAACGAGTGCCTTTTCAAATACTCTTGTAGAAGACGATTAAAATCGTATTTAATCGCTATTAATTTGCATTTAACTGTGTAAACGCTAGTAAAGTATTTAACCAACTAAATAACAGCCATAGCAATAACTTATTAGCTCAAATACATTTTAAATTTAATATTGAAAACTGAAAGAATTAACAATTGTTTTATCTGGAGATCTTTAAAAAAAATTTAAAAATGGAAAATTATAAAACTGTAGTAAGCTTGTTATAAAACCTTTTTTCTTTTCTAAAAGCCAAATGACAATAAGCGTGGTGATCGTATTTAAATGTGCCAACTCACAAAAGTTGTGGCGCTACATCCAGTCGATCTTGAAGGGGCGTAACAGCCGCTCAGGTTGTGGCACTTTGCCGAGCACTCCTATTTTAATTCATTGACACGTTGCGTCGGTGTCCTACAATAACTACATTCAGCTGACAGTCCATGGACCCGATCCAGACGGCGGGGTGCAGATTGCACCAAGTCTCTTTACGAGGCGCTGGGGTCGCCCAAAGACCCGGCGCACTGGCGACTTGAGGATTCAGGACGGATGGCTTACGGGCGATAGGTGGGACTCCAAGTGGGGGCCTGTCGAAACCCGGAGATTGCATGGCCGGTAGCGGAGAAGCAGCTCACGTCGACGATTGCCCTGGCAAGTAGGAAGACGCTGACGGTCGACCAGCGCAGCATGGTGGCTCAGGCTGTTATCATTCCTAAGCAAACGTACATCGGTCGGCATGCTTGGCCATCGCTGAGAACAGTGGAACGATTATCGAAATGGTTAAAGAATTTTGTCTGGCATGCGACCTTCGCGGAATCAGCACCTGGTACACGTGCATGGATAGCAGTGGAGGTCGCAGCTCTACCCCGAAACCGGGGCGGATTTGCTGTACCAGATTTACGGGTGGAGTTGTTGGTGATGGCGGCAGTAGCTGTTCAGCACCCAAGGATCGTGCCAAGCTCACATTGTGGGCGATGCATAGCTTGACACACACGGGCGGGTTGGACCACACTTCATCACGGCACGATTAGATCTGACCCCCCCTCCCCGGCCGTCCATTTGTTTTTAAATAATCCATGTGGCTCACTGGAGCCAACCTGGTCACTTGCTGGGGAGGGGATGCGGACTTCAGTAGAGCGCAAAAGCATGCTACTTGCGTTGCATGTCCTGGCGTCTTATTTCGACGGATATCACGATGTATGGAATGATGGTATGTTGGAAGCTGACGCGACTAGGCTAAATGGGTCGACGTTACGCGCTCGAACTCACACGGAACGACGCAGGATAGGACAGCAGTGCCTGGAGTGGTTACCATATTCGTGCTTACTGGACCTGACTTTGTGTCAGGAGAATGGTGAGGTTTGCTTCCCTCGCTCGGAGTTCAGGCAGCTTTTCTACAAGGGTCGCACGCTGTGCGCCCCACTCTATCGCGATAGGTGTGCATATGGGCGATGGAGTCTTCCACGGCGTACATACAAAAAATGAGTGGTAAAGTGCAAACGTGACCGGACTTTCTCTCGGCTGCAACGACGGGCGACACAATGGAAGATGTGTAGTCGCGAAGCTGCGGAACAATTGAGCAAGGTGGAGTGGACGCAAGTAAGGGGGTCTTCCAGGCATCGGGCCATGGGATGAGCAGATTTTATACAGAATGAAGACTCACATATATACACTATTCGTACCAACGAAGGGAGCGATCGGATGCCCACACAGAGCGTGTCTGAATGAAGGCAAGATCACACTCCGCCACGTCTTTTGGGCAGCCCACGGCACATTTTTTCAGCGCTGACACAGACTCGGGCTTAGAGCAGAAGGGCTGGAAAAGGCATTTTTTCTCTCCACCTGGCGGCTGTATCAGCAGGAGTTTGGGACATTGCCGATCGGATCTTTCCACTACTCTCGGACAGTAGCTGACGAGATTACTGCTGTGGTGACCAAGATAGCCGAGTGTTGCTGTACAATGTACTTACATGCGGTCTGGAGATGGAGTGTTGCCCATTTCAGTAGTCTCAACGATGTCAGCAGGGGATATCACACATTACAAAATAAGTGCCCGTTATGGAATGCGTACGAGATGGTTCCATTTTCCCTTAACCTGGGGGTCGCGATACACGAACGTGGCAGGGCGTCCAAATCGTGCGGCGAATAATTACACAAGATTGGGACCTGTTCCCAGCACCTGCGCTCACAGTTGCGTCCAGTCCGTACAGTCTCCATTTTGACGAAGGTTCGAGAGGAAATCTAGGCCGAGGGAGGTGTAGGGCTATGATCGTGAAGCTAGCATCGGCGGGCAGCCTTGCTACCGTATGCTAGGTCGCCAGTATGTCGTATGCCACCGTACAGACCACCAGCAACTTCGCGAGTGCATGGGGCTGCTCACAGGACTGAGGGTGTGCCAGCAACAACAACGGTCGCCACTGCATATAGTTGACGATATTAACTTGATTATCCAGCATCACAGGTAGCGCAAAGCACCTCTTGCGAAGCACCTTTGAGCAATCTACTGGAAGAGCAGGAGGATTACGGAACGATTGACATTACTATCGTGGAGGCACCACCGTCGGGAGCATAACAAGGCTGCAGATGCCTTGGCGAACGTCGCGATGGACCGAAGGGAAAGTGCGCAATTTAATCCCACAGTCGTGAAGGCTTTAGCGCCTAGATGGCGACCAGCACTGGCACATGCATACAACAATGTTACATACTGGACGGCACGCAGTATGTCTGAGGGACCTTTGAGACCCGAGAACGCGGCCGTGTAAGTAAACCAAGCGCTTAGTGACCTTGCAGAAGGCACTACGAGGATGACTAGATGGGCAAGAGACGTCTGGATCATAGGACATAGGTAGTCGTTAGAGATAATTGACATCAATGTACCGCACTGAGAAAAGAAAGACCCGGCGCATTCGCAGCAACGGTGAACACCAGCCCGGTAAGTACGCGCAGTATACGTGCGGTAAATGCGGGCAAAGATATCACAATAAGAAAACATGAGGGTGAGATTCTTTATTGAATTGGCAAGGCTAGATGTAGTAGATACGTCAAGTATTGCGAGCTAGAACCTTACCTGGTATGATCACAGTTAAGGGGATATCACTCATTGAGCTGACCTTAATCCGGATGAGGTGAACTGCCGGCACCCCACCCATGCAGGCGGAGCATATGCAACCGGCAAACCGTTTGTTGATGAGGTCGTTAGATAATTAGATGCCTGTAATATACCTCACTTAAAAACGAACGATGATCACAGTCCAAAGCTCCATACAATACATGCTCCTTCTCATACGACTTGGATGTCTTTGGTATAATAAACTAAACATACCCTGTGCTGTTCTATAATGATGGAGAATATTAATACTCCGGAGTACTTGAATGTTGAATACACGCCACTTTCCTCTCTTCATGCCTTGACCGGACTTAAAATGATTTTGTAAACGTGGCCAACAAATCACCACACCGCTTGCTGCATATAACAAAAAGCGTGCCGATTTTTGTTATTTGCCCTTTCTAAAAAATAAAAAGTCGATTATTCCTTTTTTGTTTAGCCCATATTTTGACGTAATGGGTTACAAAAAAAGGAATAAACGACTGTTTATTACACCAGAATTTTTTTCTATAGTCGCAATTTTGCTTTTTACATGTAAAGTCTGTTTCGACCAGCTTCGTAGCTTTTGTAGGTCGCGACGCGAAAAATTGCAGCAAGCGCCACATCAATCGAACCTTTGTAAACCAAAGTTTTTTTAAGCGCGCAGCAGCAACACACAACGGACACATCAGCGCAATGTGGGCTTTGCTTTCCCGGTGGAGACGACACGGTCGCAGGGCACTGTTAAAATGAATCAAATAGTATTGCTCTCACCCAGCAGAAATGGAGCGTATGAACGACTGTCATTAGCCTATCCATCGCTGCGCACAACCTAAAACCTGCACCTTGCTGCAAGGCTTGCATGCATACCAGCCTGCCAACTCACCGTCATAAGCATTAATAAATCCCAACGGCTACTGCATTCATCAGTCGCGAAGCACCTCGCTTGGGCATCCCTTTCATTCGCTCCTTGACAAAATTGAAGTCATCATTGCAGACGAAAGCTCTGCGCGGGTCAAAGTTCCAGTTCGATGACAGTGTCGCGAGTCGCGACGCCGTTTTTCTAACGTGTACGACCCCGTCGAGCCCCGTTCTTATCAGTACCACAGACAGGTCCTGAACGAGTTCGTCTTGCATTTTGTAGTTAAAGACGTTGCAAATCCTTGAGCAAGTGCACACCAAGCGTACGATTGCCAAAACTTGGGGTCAGTCTGACAATGTAGACTGGGAAATGACCCCCTCCTCTTCCGGTGACAGCCAGGTTGGTCTCACTTTGTCCCTCCACCAACTGGTAGCATGCGCAAGGGCTCATTCCGACATTTGCGAGTTCGTGACAGATCCATTGCCCCTGAAATTACCAGCACATGGAGTTCAAAGAGTTCCGCAACCGCTCGGCTCGCGAGCCGTTCACGAGTCCACATCCTCCGATGGAGCTGTCTCCAAAGGAAAAGGACCTATTACGCCAGCTTGCAAAGGACTTAGTGGCTGTGAATTTGGAGGAATTCGAGGAGTTCCCCTTCGACAACAATGGGGTGCTCCCAGAGCACCAGTGGGAGTTTGTGCGTCGTGACGAACAGGTCGAGACGTTCCTTCGTCGTCGTGAAAAATATGGCCTTCGTGGATTCGGTGCTACCAAGCGATTCCACCGCGACACATCGGACACCAGTGCGAGCAGCACCAAGAGCGACGAACTGACGTCACTGGATGTAGCAGACATTCGGCTTCAAGGACGGAACGATAGAAGACGGTGTCTACGGTGCCATGAGCCCCACAACAGAAGTCTTTCGTACCAAGTCTGCGTACGTTGACGACAAGATCGAGGAGTGCAACGTGCTTGCTCTCATCGACAACGTGATGGACGCCGATCCGTTTACGTCGCTGACGGTCCGTTGGCGCGTGACGGAGAACCCACCGATCATGCGTACATTCCTCAAGAGCTACGTCCATATCTACCTCGAGGCCACGGGCTTTACGACGTTGAGTAACGGAGATCGTGTGAGTTACCAGCTCTTGCACTCCATCGATTTCCCGTAACCCCTCCACTCTCGACGCATTCCCGTGGCCAAGTGGCCGCCATCCTGTTCATGCGCCAGGTTGACGAGGATACGGTACAAATTCACGGACGCGGGGTGTTTGCAATTCCGTTCAAGCGAGCACGTGGACTTTTCACACACATGGTGCTGGTTTCCATGTCCAAGTCTTGTATCAACATTTTTTACGCGGCACAGATGAAGAAGTTGCGTTGGGCACTTCATGAGCGAAGAAAACAAGGTTTTAAGTCTGGTATGCTTTCGATCTCGAGCATCAACGAGTGCAACGTCTGTCAGAAGACGCCAACGGTCCGCAAGGGATACAACTGCATGCTCTGTGGGGAGTTCGTGTGCAAGTCGTGCAGGGTTACACACAAAATCACAGATATTGGTCCCGACAACAAACTCTACTGGACAAAGGCGGTCGTGTGTCCGTTTTGTATGACCCAAGTGATCAAGTCTTGTGTCGATCACAATCCGCTCCGAAATCGCAGCCGGCGAGTACCTGGACCAAGATACGAAGGAAACGTAGAAAACTACACTGGTAGTTAGTGTATAGATGCCGCTTAGTCCTTATTTCATCAACACACACGTATATATTTCTACTGGTCGAATACGAAACTACGGCGACTCAAATGTTGTGCATCTGTGTTTATTTGAGCGCTTTAGTACACCACCGCATTGCCAGCAGTATTGAGTTGCATACAACATTCTTCAAAGTTGAATGCAGCTCACATCCGCTACTTTTTCTCCACGACGCGATTGCGTTTTGCTACACCGAACGCAACCCAAACCGGGCAATGATCTGAAAGCTCGTAGCCGCATTGTACGCGAGACATATACGTCTGAAGTCGAGGGAGCATCGCGTCCATCGGGTTTTGCGCTGAACGGCGACCACAAGTACTCTTTGAAGGAGGGTAGTATCGCCAATCAACACGAAGCACTCCGCTGTCAACGCGATACTTTCGTTCATCATCATTGCTGTTATTGAAGTCTGCACGATCGAGCCAAATGTTGTCGTAAAGTTTACCGAACACTGTAGTCGATAGCGGAGAGCGGATCAATGCCATCTTCTGTGACCCAAGGGTTCCAAGCACGTCTTGTGGTGACAAATTGAAGTCTCCTAGCACCACGACCTTCGTTTTGTTCGGCACAGATGCACTCAACTCGTTTGCCAACCGATTAATCTCCGTAATCTCAACGTGGCGACTCTCCTTTTCACCAAAAGAAACGTGCACATTCATCAGTGCGAGCTCCATCTCCGGTAATCCGGACTCTTTCGTCGCTCGAAAAGTAGCAACACAAGGTAATCTCGTAAACATTTCTGTACTACCTTCTAGTAGCCAGCATTTCTCAACAAGCCGAACAATACGGCGTCTGTAAAAGAAGGCGTAGCGTTCGACCCTCTTTTTCGTTCCCGGTGACTTGAGCCCCACTGGTTCGGACACTACATAGTCCCATCCAGGCAACATCGTCTTCAGTCTTTTGAGTACAATCAAATCCCTCACCTCCTGCAGCGCGACAATGTCAAATTCATCCAGAATATCGGCAATTCGCTGCAGTAAGAACATTTCTTTCCGTCGCGAAATGTTGCGGATGTTCCAGCTCGCCACAATTAGCGCGCGGTTATCGCCGTCTTTGTGATTCCATATTGAGAAAATATTTCCCCTTACGTCGTTCTCAATCTCTCGACAAATGTGGAAGGTTTCGTCACTTTTGACACTTTCTTCTCCACTCTCTTCATCGCCATCGTCTTCAGTCTCTTCACCTTCTAGTGGATCAAAAGTTGCTCTCACATGTGCCCCTGCTTGTATTTTCACGTAGGATTTTGTACCAATGCCTTTGACGGCCAAAAGATCTTCTTTACGATGGAATGGCCTGGCATCGACAATGCGCTGGGCCAGTACCGGTCCCACTCCCTTGAGTTGCTGTAACTGTCTCTTGGACGCAGCGTTCAGGTTGACTTTCGTGGACTTTGCATTGAGCTTCGGGTTTACTTCAGTTTTCGGCTTTTCGTCCACATAAACCTGATTTTCAGCTGTAATGGCTGCGAATTTCACGGGGCCGATGCCTTTCACTCGTAGTAGGTCCTCGGCAGAAGAGAATGGACGCGCCTCGACAATTAAACGCGCTGTAACGCTACCGACACCGGGCAATTGCTGTAGGTCGCGAGGTGTCGCCCTATTCAGGTCCATCGCCAAGAACTGCAACTTTTTCTTTTTTTGCACACTTCTTGCAAATGGATATGATTGGGTCAAATCCACAAGCTTTATGCCGGCATTACAATGTACGTAATATGGATACTTTTGCTCTGAAAAATAATTACTGAAAACGAGTCTAACTAAAGTGTCTACAGTAGTTGATGAGACTTTTGATTGACTAGATAGCAATGTCACCTACCGATAATTATCCAGCGTCAATTTTTTCTTTGGATGAACGGAAGTGACCAAAGCATGAGCAAAATGTCCGCCGCTTTCACTCCAGTGCCAGAGAAGCTTGTAATTCCATGATGGAGAACTGCTCGCTCGCACTTTCTTGTTGCAGAAAGTCTCTCGGTAGCAAGACCAGGTAAGTCTCAATGCTTGCTGCAGCCTCATTTTCAAACCTCCTGCGAGCCAGGTAGACGTCTTCTCATGCCTTCTCCTCCCACGACCCCGTCACCTCCCGCTGGTGCCTCACCGCGATCATCTTCTGAAACAGAGTCGACGGGACAGACGACGACAGCTCCAACCCCAACTGCATCGGTTGACTCAACCGTTGAGGGAGTGACCAACCTGAACACAGACGTCGAAGACAATGATCAAGACATGGAGCACGCCAGTACTACGCAACTCGCGGCACAATCCGGCGGAGATGGAGACAGCGAGTCTAGCATTTGGGATATCATCGCGGATTCTCACATGAAGCTCGAAAACTATGGTGACCAGCCCTACGACCACGAAATTGCCGAGTCGACATCAGGATTTATGTCTCCGGCTCGGTCAACGACTACTCCCACGGCATCCATGACTTTAGCACCGTCACCCCTTCCGTCGGCCAATCTTCCGCCGGTGTATGAAGAGTGAGCATCTCATTATCTTCTTCATGTTGTAAGATTTTTTCTTAGCTAATTGCCGCTTGTGGTACGATTTTTTGCATTAGCTTGCTTGGCGGAGCAGAATTGCAGCCTTCGTCTTTGCTGATGCACAACCAACTAACGTTCCCGGCATTTTCAAACCCAAGTCACTATATCACCTTCGAGACGCGGCAGGACGGCACTCCTTTTCGTACGAAATCCGCGTTTTATCTACTTTGTAGCATTTTCACCTAACTCTTTTGAATTCCTGCCTCTAGCGTTGTCGAAACCTGTCATTCGTGAGGACGGGCTTTTGATCGTGGGCACCGAACTCACTGCAGATCCCTCAACTCCAACCGTCGACAAGAACAGGATTTTCGTGACAAATTTCCTGTCCAGAACCGGCTCACAGCCACCAGCACACATTATGGTGGATCAGGTAAGCAACCTTGGCTAATGTATCCAAGCACACGAGTTGTACTCGTAACGTTTTTAGCATGTTTTACCTGCAGGAGGTTCGCGACATACACTGGATGGGAGCTCAAGCCGCCATCGTCGCAATCGGCAAGGAGATCCATCTCATTCAACTAGGAGATCTCTCAGTCGGTGGACCCTGCAGACTGCAAGGTACAGTAGGTTGTACTCAAACCGATTCTCCATTCGATATTTGTTTACTCTGGGTTTGTGAGTCACAAACCTACATGTACTACAGATCCAATCAACTCAGTTCACTCTGATGCAATTCGAGAGCTTTCGGTATCTCCTACCACAAACTCGCACGTGTTGTCCGGTGGTAAGTGCTGCAAATGTCTTTCAGACAATACTTTGATCTGTTAATCGTGCGATGCTTGACACGCCTTTGCTTACAACAGGTTTCGACGAAACTGTGGTTTTGACCGATCTCCGCGACCAAGGAGACCCCAAAACTGCAGCTGTCATCGGGAAATTCGACGCCTGCGACGTGGTAAGCAGCGTTCGTTGGTCACCAACGGAATCTCATGTAAGTTGGACAACCGATGGAGGAGATTTTCAAGTAGCGGATACCCGGGCTCCCTCGACACAGCTCCAAGTACCTCTGTACAACTATCTGGTACGTTTCATTCTCAACGTAATCGCATTAGAATTTTCGTGCTAACTCCGCTTCTTGTGCGGATGTAAAGCAGAGCGTGGGTACATTGGGTGGCCTCTTCACACACGAATACCTGAGCAGCTTCATCGTCGCTCTCGGATTCGAACAAGGCCACATCGCCTTCATTGATCTCCGCATGCCTCGTCAAACTTCTTGGTACGTTGTACGCAATACCTGATTTGAAACGTAGTCCGTGACTAACACTGTTTCGTGCTGCGATTCTAGCACCTCACTGATCGAGTCGAGGTTGACGGGTGTGGGCGAAATCCGACGCTCCCAGTCCGACGACAAGTTCGCGATATTTGGTCGTGGCGGGTATGAATTGATATTTCGATAAAATCGCTCCATATGTGTCGTCACTTACGTCGAGTATTCATTTTTGATGCCAGGTTTTCGATGGCGAGTCTCAACGGGACTGCCAGCAGCTTCGAACAGATCACTCTGTACGTGTGCGGCCATTCCAATTTACCAAATTGTGTACTGACAATTGAGTTTTTGTAGGCATCGTCGACTGCCACAGGCTTCGTTTAAAACGAGCGGTGACTTCTCCTACGAGCGAGGCGTGTGTCTCGCAGTTTCCGAGAAGTATGCGCCATGTCATGCTGAGTTTTGGATAAAAGAATAAACTAAACTGACTGCTCTCATGTGTTGTTTTACGATGATAGATGCGGAGTTGTGGCAGTGTACACGGATGATACTGTCTATGGCTCATCGGCAGCATTCAACGGAGGTACTGCTGCATGGTAAAGCGAACCGAAGCGGTGAGAACCAAGATTAAACGAGAAGGAAGTATTCATTACCATAAACATCATCCAATCTAGTCGTTTTGCATACGCGAGATCTCTTGGAGAAGCTTCGTCAAGTTGCTTTGTGGTTTCTGGTTAATAAAGCTGTCAAAGTGAGACCACGAGTAGCCATCAGTGTGCGCGACGTCACTGCTAGTGTCTACAGCACAGGACAGGTGACAAGGAGTTAAGTGTTATCCAACCAGTGCAAGCATAACCATCAGCATCTACAAACCTGGATTCATGGCAAGCTGGACGCGACCGAGAGCGTTGCACTCGTACCATTCCGTTTCTTTACTTCGCGATTTGTTCGATAACCCGATCATGGTACTCGCCAGTTGCGTCCGTAGAGCAGGAGACTGTAGAGTGTGCGAGAACTTGACGCACGTAGGCTGTTTGAGATCCCCAAGACCAGCCTGAATTCGTTGGAGCGCGTTAACTTGCTGATCTGTACACAGATACAGCATCTCGATGAGACGAACCACTGCCAAGCAAGCCTGCTCGCCTTCTTGCTGAAGGAACAAGTGGGTATCTTCATTCTCGCCCTTGTCTTTCTTTTTTTTCTTCTTGTCTTCATCATACACACGCTTCCACAGCTGCAGTCCCCAGCCGATCGCTTGGAAAATGAGGTTGTTATTACGCATCTTGGCGGCCTTGGCACGCGACTTGGCCCGCGCCTTCGCAGAGCTTGAAGCGATGCTATCGCTGTGCAACAGAGAAAAGAGGCGCGTTCGGAACACCCACGACTTCCCTTCGAGACGCTCATACCTCGACCGACACGCATACATATCTTGCTGGAAGCAGTAGATAAAAAACTGCAGCACTAGCAAGTTGCGACGCCAGCTTTCGTCCCTTTTGGGTTCTCCATCGTCACCTACTCGTCCATTTCCACTCACTTCTTGTAGTGCCTTCGCCAGTGGCTCCCATTGGTTCGGAAACGTCGGTGCACAGCTGCATGACGCCGCCTTGTCGTATACAAATACTAGAGCTGCATAGATGGACAGTGCGTCATTGTATGCAATGGCTTCGTGACTCTGGATCCGGTCGATGAGCTCAGCGTAGAGTAAATCAGACGGATATTCTTTACCGAGCACCACAATGCTGCGAAGCGTAGCAATCGCTACACCAGGATCGTTCGTACTTAGTGAAGTGACCATGTCGAACACCAGCGACGCGTTCATCGACGACTTGAGCGTCGACGAAGGCGTGAAGGGCTTCAGTCCGTCCGATCGGTCCGTTGGCGGCGTGCTAGGAGCCGACGCAGCTTTAGCTGTTGCGCGTCGCTTGGGCGCTCGTTCCGGTGTCTTCTCAAGGTCGAAATAGTCAGCGATAGAGCGCGTGCGTGTCTTGGACGCGATTCGCGTGGGGCGAGGTGGAGTCTTCGCCTTTGTGGGCTTCTTCGAGTTGCTGGACTTCATATTTGAGCTTACTGAGCCAAGAATCTCCTCCAATTTGAGGTCACTATCGCTGTCACTGTCACTGAGGATGCTACTGAGGCCGGTAGAGGCGGCACGACGAGGTCGAGTATGAGATTTGGACTTGTCATGTTCGTCTAATGGTCACGACGAAAGTATGGGGAATTAGAATGTGAATGAAGTGCCGCAGGCTAGATGAAAAGCTGCCTAGTTTAATGGATCGACGCGGATGTCGATACGTACCGTCAGAAATGAGGATAACTGTTCCAGCGGCGGCGTTTGCAACAGTTTCTGCCTCCACCTTGTCAGTCATTTTTGTTTGTGTTGATGGTGGCAGTGGTCATTATGCGGGGGGCTTTTAGTGACAAATTAAAGTGGAACTTACACGAAGCTTTATCTTTAAAGGTTGAGTGCGGTTGTGGCGTTCTTGCGCGCGGGTGATCCGGTGGATGTGGGTCCTAAAACGTTTGTTGCAGCACTGTTGTTTGTACCATTTTCGCCGGAGGAAGAAGCGATGAATTTCTGCCGGAAAACGTCTGGGTGGATGACCGCGATGTCTTTAACAGCGCTGTCAACATCCTCCTCCTCGTCTTCGACGTCTTTGGCGCGATGGGTGTTGTTCCCACGCTTGAGTGTAGAAGGAGGCTCAACGCCACACACTTTGGCTGGTGTAACAGTGTCACGTTGCTCCTTTCTTCCTTGGTATTGGCGCAAACGGCGCAATGTGTCGCTGTTATTCGGTGTGGCGGACGCTTCGGTCTCCTCGAGGATTTTGGCCATGATGAACTGCATGATGCGCTCCTCGATGGCGCCGATCCGTCTCATGATACATGATTCTCTTGTTGACTAAAGCATCCACGACGGGTAAGATGTTGGGCAAAAACTACCCAAGCAACAAGAGGTCCTACCGAGCTGTCGAAGGTTTCATCAATACAGTCGTTTGAGAAGAATTCTTTGTAGACATCGTAGATGGGGTCGCGAAGATATTTCACCCTGAATTGTAGAGCACGTTAGCGCGGACAAAAGAACTCGAAAAAGAGTTACTGACGTACGCTTCGGCATAGTTCTCAGCGTCCTTTATCCATCGTTTGATGTGAACATCATTTGCATCGAGAACCTTTTGCAGTTCAGCTATGAAATGCCAAGCTCCAAGTTATGTAACAGCCAAAATTGATAACAGCAACATACCTGAAGGTTTCTCGGTATCGTCGGTTGAGTCGGCCTCTCCAGCCCCAGTGAGACGGGCAATGTCTTCCGTGAGTAGAGCAATGGACTCGTTCAGAGCAGCATCTAATGAGCAGATCGATAACTTGTCAGTATTCTTTAGTTCGATTGCAACGTGGCTGAACTTACTTGTTGCAGTCCGTTCTTCGATTCGCGCAAAAACTTCGGCCTTGATGCGTTCCTGCTCGTTATATTTCCTAATAAATTCACTCAAGTTCTTGACATTCGTCTCCTCTACGACGCGGTCGAGGAGCAGCTTTTTCTGTTCGAATGACACGATCTTCTGTTCCAAGCTTGCCCTTTTCCACTTGGAAGATCTGTTTCCGAGATCGCCACATCTCTATTAGCCTTAAATAAAGCATGATAGTACAAAGCATTCAGTTGTTCACTCACTTCACTTGTTGTTTTCGACGATGGGCGATGTTGTTGTGAAACATACTGTATTTCTAGAGATCAACTCATGTCATTTGATTTCGCACATAACAACACGAATTGCATGCACTTACATGCGACACAGGAGCAGGTTGGCTTTGAGCTCCTTGTTTGTCCGCTTTCACAATTCCCTCCACTTCTGTCACCAGTCGTTGGCGTTCTAATCGAAACGTTTGCTTTTCCGTGTCAAACTCCAGCTCTGTAGCAGCGATTTCGTTCTTCACGTCGGTTGCTTGTCGCTTCAGCTGTACAATCTCCTCTTGTGCTCGCTTCAGCTCTTCTTCGTCTTCTTGAATGTCCTTCAGCATTTGTTTTTCCAAGGCTAGTGCATCCAGTCTCTTCCTTCGAGTCTCATCGATCGCACGCCGCAGCTTCTGAAGTTCCATAGCACGCTCCGCTGCAGCAACTTTAAGACGCTCTTCCGTATGCAGATGCCTTCCATTTGCATTATTGCTAGGAACTCGCTTCACTGCGTTAGTCTCTGGGCCTTTTTCCGACTGGGGTCCTGTATACAGCGGCTGCTTAGCAGCTCCTTTGGCCGCTGTAGTCGACATGATCAACGAAGCAAAAAGATTTGCATTACTCGCGAGTTCTTTAGATTCTGCACCACTTTCTCCTTGCTTCGGGGCCTTCTTTCTGTCTCTGAGCTGCTTGTTCACGTCGGCCAGCTTCGCTTCTAACTCCAAAAGTTTTTTCCTCTCCGTCTGCACTTTGATAAGCGTCAAATCTCCCTCCGTCCGTATGCGGTCCAACTCCTCTTCATACTGTGAGTGCAACGGGCTGATGAGATACTGGTGCTCCACGACGCTAACCTTCTTCTTCATAGCATCTCGAGCCATTTTGCATTGCAAATTGCAACGGTTATGTTGAAGTGGGGCACCTTAATTTCGGGCTTGACTTAATTTCGGTATTTACTCTCAAGCTCTGCAATGGCGTCCGCCCCAGGTCCTGCCGGGACGCAGACGATCGCGGGTGTGCCCGTGGAGTTAGGGCAGCCCGTGCATGTGAACACTAAGAAGCAGCTTCAGCGCCAGATCAACGCAATTGTGTCCTGGAATGAGCTGGACCGCGCGCCCATGAACGTGGCTCAAACCATGCTGCGTGGCAACGAGCAACAGATAGGCGAACATCCTTATTTCGTGTGTGAGAAGTCGGTGGGTGTCCGCTACCTGGCGCTGTTGGTACAGGGCCGCTGCTACCTCATCTCACAGAACTACGAGATCCGCGAGGTGACGCTGTTCTGTCCCGTGCGCCCCGATCGCCTGCAGCCTGGTGTGGACCGCAACACGGTTGTTCCACATCAATGGACCATCCTGGACGGGCTGATGGTGTGCGACAAAGATGGCAGCAAGTCAGTGCTCACACTACTACTGTACGACATCCTGGCGCTCAACGGCAGCCCCGTGATGACCTCCAAACTGCAAGACCGACTAAAGCTCATCCAGAACGACGTCGTGGGGCCACGCAAGCAACTGCCGCCGCCTAAAGGACAGCCGCCTGACATCTTTCAGCTGGTGCTGCAGTCCATGTATCCTATAAATCGCGTGGGGCATGTGATTCGCAGCATTCTACCAAGAGTCTCCCAGACAAGACAGAATGCCGGGCTGGTGTTCACACCCGTGCTGCTGCCGTATACGCCAGGGTACTCCAAGGGCGTATTCAACTGGACGCCTACATCGGTGCTGTTTGCAGACTTTCAACTGGGTGTAGAGTGGAGAGGGCGTCCACCGAAGCCCGGGTTTAAGCTCGTGGTCCATGACAAGCGCACTCAAGTCTTTCACGACTGGATCACGTTCGCACCAGGTAAAATGCCCCTTACTTCCGTTCGAAGGAGGTTTAAGCTGATCATGTACGGTTATGTTTGGCATTAGATGACTTCGAGGCCTTCCGCCAGGACAAAAAAGCGTCTTCACGAATCGTGGAATGTGTGTACGACCCCGAGTGGCTCACCTACATCCCGTCTCACGACAAGAGCACCTGGGATTCTGGTAGTGCGGAGTTTAACACTACCGATCGCGGTGTCGGGTGGCGAAAAGGTATGGCGAAAACTTGTGTAGATATCTGGGCGTGGTATAAACCTCTGTTTGTTTTTGTTTTCTTGTAAAAAAAATAGGCGGCTGGAAGTTTGTTCGATGCCGCCCAGATCGCAGTATGCCGCTTGAACGCAATTATCTCGCAATGATTGAGAAGGCAATTGGCGAAGAAATCAAACTCGACGAGATCGAGCGATTTTTCCCCGATGATCCCAGCAAAAAGGCTCAACAAAAAAGTCGTCATGATTCCCCTTCAACGTCAGACGTAAGATTTGTTTCCGTTTTCATCGCAGTAGTCCCTGGCCGCAAACTAACAAATGTTACTTTTGTTTACAGGACTTCGCTCCACCAAGCAAGAAAAGACGCGGCGGTGGTGGAGCAGGTGGTAGCCAAGGGCCTGGTACAGGTGTGTGCTACGACTTTCAAAACAAGGGCGTGTGCCAGCGCGGTCGGTTCTGCCACTTTTCGCATTGTGCATGCAATTCTACATGTTCATGTACACCGGCCAAGAATACTTATGGTACTGCTACTGCATTGTTGATATGTGAACAGGTTCTGGAGTCTGGAGCTAATTACTTTGTTCTTGCTTTATTCTTACACAGGCCAGCGACCTTCGTATAGAAGAACCGATTACGATGCCCCACCATCTCCTGAAAGCTCGCCTTCGACGATCGCGGATGCATCCTCAGTACCCGACAAGACTCCATCGTTACGCCACACCAACTCGTTTGAGCGTGATGCTAGTCTGAAGACTGACGGTAACACTGGAGAGGAGGAAGAAGCTGGAGAACTCATCGATAACAGTACGTTGATTATGTCAGCTACTCTGGTTACTACTCAGTGTCACCAATGTTATGTATCTGTCAGACAACCTGCACATCAACAGCATCTACGCACCTCTCGAGAACTTTGACAAGGAGACAATTGCAGCTAAACGTGCACAGCTTGCAGCACTTGGAAACCGCCGCATCTGGGCAAGCCTCGGACTCGAGGACAAGCCGCAGCGCACGCGCCCATGCGGACTTATCGTGTCCAAGTCTGGTGAAGTGGCGTATGTCCGTCCGATGGAGAAATAAACGAACAAAATGCAGTTTCCGCTTTCATTGCTTACATCACGGAATACAAATAAGATGAGTGTGCTGCTATCTGACGAGTGGTGCGTTAGCCATGCCAACTGCCGCGTGGAAGAACAGATTTACTGTAGCTTGGGGGCAGCTTTCCTGGGGAGGTCTTCGAACACCATCGTGCCGTCCTTCAAGCCCTGAATCTCATCCTTGGTGAGGAATCGGCCTCCGGGACCACGCGGCCGCCGCATAGCGTGCTTGTGACGCGAGTCGTGCAGATACGCCTTGCGCTGACGGTTGCTTCCTAGCTTGGCTTCCAGCTTTGCTCTCTGCTGCCGACGAATCATGATGCGGTGGTATTGTTTGGCATTCACGTACACTGGCTCCTCCTCGGTGGTCTCGGCTGAGTTGGGAGTCGTAGGACGTGGGAACATCGACTGCGTCAACTGCAATTATTACAAAAAATATCAGTTGATGAACGTCTAATAAACTATAAACGGGTACCGAAGTCTTACCATGTAGGGTTGCATCATGGCGTTGGAACTGTACATGGCGCGAAGCTGCTCACTGTTGGTTTGTTGCTATAGAATAGCACATAGAATGTGTTAGCCAAGTCACAGCGGTATATCGCAGTTAGCGAGCTGTTATCCTTACCATCTAAAGTTGTGCAGTGAAGCAACAATCACAATTACAAGAAAGAGAAGAACAAACTCGTTAGTGCTGCCTTAGAAAGGAGAGAACAAGACACTTACGAGCTGCTGGATATACTGCTGCTGTTGCTGCTGGAAGAGCGCGAGCTGCGCCTGGAGATCTGCCTGCGAGGCGTCAGCACTGGGGGTGGCGCTGGGCGTCGTGTTGGAGTCTGAGTCGGTGAAGACCAACTTGGTGTCAGCGCTGGTGCTCGTGGTGTCCTCCATACTGCAGTTAGAAAGGTAGTAACGGTATCAAAGCGTTAAATGAGACACACGCTGCGAACGTCCTAATAGCTCGGATACGTCTCTCTCATCACACTAGAGACGCTCACGTACCTTGCTAAACGTGCCTTCTTCTTGGCTTTTGGGCTAATGAGCGCGGGAATGGTTTGAACAGATTGTAGATCTTTGATTGGTTGAAAATGAAATGCTCGTGAACAGCTGTTCCAACACTTTGCCTTGAAGCGGCACACCGAAGGTGATGAGGGGCGACGTCAATTCTACGCAGATTCAAGTGCTCGATGGCCCTGCATTGGTACAAGTGCTCTTTCTGTAGTCTATGAGGGTAAAACACCAGTCGCTTGCTAAGCTGTGTATGTGTAGAGGGTGCTGTCGACGGAGCTCAACTCGAGCAAGTACGCTATCGATGCGCACAACAGGTCGATTGGAGAGATTGGCAATTTGTCGGAGGTATACCTACAGAAGCAGCCACATTCTTAATAGTCATGCTGCGTTGGTAAGGGTACATTAATCTGCGCGATTGTTGCTGCCCTGTAGCTGCCGAAGCTGTGCTCGCTGGACGTGTCGTTCAACATGATCACCACGCTTCGAAACGTCAGCACAGCCAGAGAGCTGCGCGAACTCAAGATCTACAATAACAAACTCACGAACACGATCGGCTTGAAGGCGTGAGTAGTGGATATATTGAACACGTGTGGATAATGAGTTTATGTTGCTGTTATATATCAAGCAACTCGAATCTGGAAGGTCTCCAGATGAACGACAACCAGATCGAGGAGATCTCTAGCGACTTTTTAGCGCTGAATAGATTGAAGAGCCTTTGGCTTAACGGCAACGAAATCGCCTCTGTTCGGAATCTTCGAGGTTGCAGGCTACTTGTGCACCTGGACTTAGGCCGCAATAAGCTTCAAGGTCCAGCGTCTGAGGTTTGATTTGTAAATTACTCTACTCAAACATGCGGTAAACGAGTGGGCTAATCCTTGCGTTGCTATTACAGGGTCTGGATGCTCTGAATAACTTGGAGTACTTGAACCTCAGCGGGAACCAACTGACATCGGTGGGTAACCTCAGCCACCTCACCAAACTGGAAGAGCTGAACTTGTCGGAAAACAAACTAGAAACATTGCAAGGCGTAATGCCTCCAAACCTGGTGGTGGGTCTACATCGGTTTCATTACTAGATTTCGAATACTGATCTCTTTTGCACAGATACTTCGTGTGAATGGGAATCAAATATCCTGTTTTCAGGGCTTACTCACCCCGCTGGAAAAGCTGAATGAGCTTTACGCTCACGAAAATAGGATCACGAACTTAGAGTCGCTTCCTACGCGCTGCCCTCAGCTGGAATCTGTCGACTTCCGCAACAATCAGATTAAAGCAAGCTCCCAGATAATAATTCTTGCAAAGTGTGAGGCATTGCAAGATGTTTGGCTACAGGGAAATCCTTGCTGCTATTCGAGCAGGTACATGAAACAGAAATGCCTTGGTAATTGGAAAGTCGACGCTAACGCAGATTGTGTATTATTATTCTCGTGTGTTCGTACCAAGCTACCTTATCGACGTGATGACAGCATTACCAGAGCTGAAAACACTTGACACATTCACCGACGCGCAGTTGCAGATTTCCCGTGAAAAACTGAAGAAAGGCATTATCACGCAAGATGAGCTACTTAATTCTTCACGAGCCTCAACACCTTCGTACCGTCCCGGATCAGCGGCATCCCGACCTGGTAGTGCTCGTGCACGAACTCCAGATGGAAGACTGGCGACGCCCAACTCCGCTCCAGTTTTCCACACACCTTCTTCTCGAATCGGTATGTGCACGTTATTACCTTAGAGTTTTACGACACTAACATTCTTATTGTACTTACATTTTGTTCAGGCAACCTTACCAAACTGACGAGCACTGATGAACTTGCCAGAGCTCAAGAGGAGGTGCGAGGTCGGCTGCAGAAAATGAAACAACTATTGAATCGTGTCGAAAGTCACGCCGATAAATCCACCGACAGAGAGGATACGACTGAGCAATTTAAAAAAATACCACCAGTTCAACGACACACTTCGGCTCCTGTAGATTCGATTTCAGCAGCCATTGCATCAAAAAGGAGTTCTCCTATTACCAAGGTGAAGAATCGATCAAATAATGTTCATGAAACAGCTCTTTCGACACCACCATCCACTTCGTCTGTGGGTTGTGCTACTGACACAGTGCGAATCCCGAAAATTGCGCACCGTACGAGAACAGTGAAGTCACTACTGATCCGAAGGTCATGTGTTGATGCGGGTACAGATCCCCTCGAGTCGCTCATGGGCAGCAACAGACCGAATCTTACTCACACGCCTACACCTGGTTGCGAGATGGAGACGCAAACCTCGTTGCTGCCAGCTCCAGTCCTATCGGTGTCAAAGTCGGGTTCTCTCGGGGGTCTATTGTCGGCAGCAGTGGAGGAGAAGAATAACCAAACAAATACGTCGCTCGAAGTAGAGACTCAAACGACTGAGAAAAGCGCAATACCGGGGGAACCACAGCAGGATAATGATGCAATTGAAGCTGAAATGAAACAGTTCCTTTTGCAACACGTGACGGAAAGCTCTGGTGACACCCGGAAGAGAGGTGAGGAGAAACCCGAAGAGGACGTTGATTCAGCCAATTTCTGGTCTGGTTCTCCACGACTGGACATTGTCAAGACTGCTGAATTACGCAAACCCCCGACTTCTCTAGCAAGGACAGGTTATTGCTCTTTTCGGATGCCATCACGACCAAGCAGCTCCAACAACAGTTAATTTGAGCAAGAGGGTTGCTTTTTTATGCTTCCTAAATGTTACCTATTCTCGCAACGCATTAAAGTCCTCGCCTTTCGCACGGCATTTTCAACGTATCTACATCATTCACATGTGGCTACATTCAGCATCACTCCAACCACAGCCAGAACTTAGGTTACCAACCTCAGTTTTCTTTCAACAGCTGTCATCTTCTCGTTCAAAACGGCAAGTCGAGTTTTAGCGCTTGCATCTGCATCCAAAAATTTTAAGATTTTTAAACAAAGCTCAAAGCTTTTTGTTGTGAAGAAACGTACGGAATCTGTTGATGAAGTCGACGACGTCCAGCAGTTGGAGTTGCACGCGCTCGATCTGCTCGGCTGTCGCCCAGTCCTCACGAAGCACCGACGTCTTCGCTCTGAACGCATAAACATATATTAATCGCGGGAAATCATCTCACCCAAAGCAACTTACGCCATAAGATCTTTGATTGACAAACCGTCGCATACAAACTTGAAGTTGATCAGAGTGTTGGTCTCTCGATTCCTTAGCGAATCATATCACCGCCAACCTTACCACGATGTGGCGGTTCATCGCTCGCCCGTCCATAATCGCTGCACGTGCCCCATACGTCCGAGCTCGCTATGCTTCCTCTGCAGCCTTCAATCGCGATGAGTACGGACTCTTCATCGACGGTGAGTTCGTAGCAGCGTCAGGAGAAAACGCTCGACTGGCAGTAGAGAACCCAGCGACGACGAAGCGTGTCGCGTACGTGGCCAACGCTTCCGCCGCAGATGTAGAACGCGCTGTAGCCAGCGGACAGCGCGCGTTCGAGGCAGGAATGTGGTCACGAGCATCCGTTGCGGAACGTGCCAACGTGCTCAACGACATCGCCAAGGCGTTGCGAAAGCGGATTCCCGAGTTTGCAGAGAAGGAAAGTTTGCAGACTGGACGACCGATCAGAGAGATGAGAGCGCAACTCACAAGAATCCCTGGTGAGCGACAAGGCCGAAAGTTGTTGTGTTTTATACTGATAGGAATGTATAGAATGGTTCGAGTATTTTGCAGCACTCGCGCGAACGTCGGAGGGCTCAGTACCGCCGTTTTCGGGGGTAATTACAACTACACACAGCGCATCCCACTCGGAACTGTCGGACTGGTCGGTAATTGAGATTGAAGGAGATAGTAGATATTGAGTCGTTGCTGATTTGATAACATTGTAGATCACGCCACGGAACCATCCATTGCTCATCGCTGTCAAGAAGTTGGCGCCTGCGTTGGACGCGGGCAATTCCGTAGTGGTCAAGCCGTCGGAGCTAGCCCCGCTCACAGCTGTGAAGCTCGCTGAGCTGTGCCATGATGCAGGACTTCCCGCCGGTGTCTTTAACTGCGTGCCTGGACGAGGAGTAGTTGCTGGTCGAGCTCTTGCTCAGCACCCGGCGATTAAGAAAATCGATTTCACGGGCGGAACGACGACGGGGAGAGCTGTGGCTGCAGCAGCGGGCGGAAACCTAGCAAGCACAAAGATGGAGCTGGGTGGTAAAGCTCCGATTGTAGTTTTTGACGACGTTGACGTGGACGAAGGGGTAAATGGAGCAGCATTTGCTTGCTTCATCGCGAGTGATCAAACTTGTGTCACTGGCGCGCGTTTGATAGTTCACGAAGGTAAATTCGGCGAGCTGGTGGAAAAACTGGTTGCGAAAGTTCGCTCGATCCGTCTAGGTGACCCGATGGACGCCCGAACTCAGATGGGTACGATTATTTCCGAGCCACACCTCTCACGCATTCACGCCATGGTGGAGCGTGCCAGACAAGCTGGTGCAACAGTACGATGTGGAAGACGCCGTGCTCCCGATCTAAAGGTGAGTGTGTTACCAGTTTGAATTTTGTCGTGGAACTGATACTCAATGTGGTGTAAGGATACTTTTACGAGCCCACGGTGATCACGGATGTAACCTCTGACCTGGAAATCATGCAGTAAGAAGTGTTCGGCCCCGTGGTTGCTGCGTATCCGTTCAAGGTGAGCTAGCTCCAATTCTCAAGAATTCTGTTACGTTTCTCTATACTAATGTTGCCGGTTGTTGATATGCCCTGCATTTGTAGGATGAAGCCGACGCTGTTCGGCTAGCAAATGATTCTCCGTTTGGGCTTGGTGCTGCTATATGGACGAACAATATCAAGCGTGCTCACCGCGTGGCTAACAACTTGGAAGCCGGAATTATCTGGCTGAACGATCATCATCGAAACGATCCGTCGAGTCCTTGGGGCGGTGTGAAGGACAGCGGCATGGGGTGAGGTGTTAAATTATACTAACGTTGTGACGAAGGGGCGAACTACTTACACATAGCTGTTGTACTACACAGAAGAGAGAACGGAGTGGAGGCGTATCGCTCGTACTCACAGATCAAAAGTGATATCGTTGGTTTAGGCACCGAGAAGTTCGACTGGTTTGTCGACGATACGGTTCGGTACGGCTAATCGTCCATGGGCCTATGGGAACGCATGATGCAGCTTCGATTGAAGTCGATGAAATGAACTTTCAACACGAAATGAGACCACTCAATGGCAATACCGGTTTCCACCTCATCTGCGTTTGTTGCGCAAGATAAGGAAGGCCCTCTATTCCAGTACTTAATTTACTGATCCGCCGGCTCAAGCGGGTGTTTCTTCTGCTGGACGATGCGGAAGAACGCCGCCACACTCTCCGATGCCCTACGAATGAAGAATCATGACACGATCACAAAAATTGTCAACGCCTGCCTTCATCTTCGCCGCAATGCAGCAATACACACCGCTGACATGCCTCCGAACATGCGAAATATTGCTCTTCTGATAGCAAACCTGGACGAATAGCGGCAAGGGGAAACGTCAGAAAGCTGCAACTTAACTCAAGAGCCCTTGTACTGCACCTACCATTCGTGATGCAGGTCAAGACTCCGTCACTCGTGCTCGATCGCGCAGTGGTGACCCATGAAACAGCTTCCTGCAGAGCAAGGAAATAACGCACAATTTGTATGAGCACTCCCGTTCACCAACGTACAACAAGTCCGGTGGAGCAATACCTCTTCTTCTGTCGATGTCGGGTCCAGGTACAAGTTGCCGTCATCGAAAATGCTGCACGACGTCGCCGTGACAACCGAAACCATGGGGACGCCAGCGTCCATCAGAGCCAGACTCACCGCGTTAATAGCCACTGCAAGAAGGTGCTGGTACCAAATGACAAATCGCCAATCCAAAGGTTAAGGACCACTAACCAGCATAATGCCGGGTTTTCAACAATTCATTTTCATCACAGTCAACACATGCAGTAACAATCATATAGTGGAGAGGATATAGAGCCATTGTCTTCAATCACTTGAACCACGATGCTGATAACAGCGCGCGGGAAGCTGTCGATGAGCACGACCGGCGCGAAGGTCTCGCGGATGATCTGTTCGTACTCCTTCTCCTTGGATGCTGCGACGTAGTCACCACCAACATAAGTCACTCAACCTTATTGATATCGCGCGAATTTCATTGACACGCACTCATTATGCCCTTCTCCAGCTTGAAGCACACATCCAGTGTAGCCTTGTCAGTCTTCTCAGCGCGCCAGCTGCGCGCCTGACCGGGGCCATAAACCGCCGCTAGCACAGTACTGCTGCCGTGCGACATGCGTGCAGATCCGTCAGCGCGGAACAGAGCACCCTGCTCAGACGCAAACGGCCGAAGCTCGTTGCCGGCGCGGCCATCCTGACGCTGCAGATTCGTCGTCGCCACCATTGCTATTGAGCTCCAGTAACATGGCTACAGTTTAAATGGTACACAGTACCACCTAAGTCGCACTTAGCACACCATCTCACAGTACTGTAGGTCATTCCTCGACATCGTCAATCATGGCTTGGGGAACGACACCTCCGCCTGCGCCTCCTGCTGCCCCTGCGCCCATGACAGCTAACAACGCTATCTTTCTAATACGTAAGCTTGCATATGCACCAAATTTTATTTTCAACCTCGCTCTACAGCTCAAGTTAAAGACCTCTAAACGTTGTTGCTTGCAGTCTTCGGGATGTTCCTCATGGCAACGCTATTACCCGTTCTTGTGGCCACACTCTTCCGCTTTGTTGCTCTCGTGGCTGCTATCCTCTTAGGCGCAGCAGTTACCAACCCATCAGACCACTCATTCGCTTTATGGATCAGTCAGCAGACCGAGGCATCTGATCTCGTACCGGACACGTCAGTAGGTGTGTCCAAGTGGTTCTCAGCCGTGTACCAGACAGCCAAATCTCTAGTTCGCAACGAGCCACTAACCTGGCGTTTTCACAATGCACTGGCCTTCAGTGTCGTCCACGTTCCATCGAGAGAACGTTACGCCTTTGGCATTTTCGGGACATGGCGCTGGGCGGATGAATCTGGGGATTTTATCAAGGCTCTGTGTCGAGCGCCGTGGGTGATGAGGCTCTCGAGAGGAGGAATAGTGTCCGGTATTGACAAATACCTTGTGAACATGTCAGGATCTGGATCTGATGCAGGCTCAGCGTCGCTCAGACGGAGACGCGTAGCCGAGTCGACAGGTTTCCAGACAGGATTCACAAAAGTGGAGACCGAGTCGCACCGAGAGATTAGAGCCAAGGCTTTACAGTGCAAAGTGAGGAAGGACTGGAAGAACGCAGCAGTGTTCTTCTTAGAGGCTGCTAAGGTGGCTAGTACAGTGGTGATCCGAGCAAATTATGAGCTGGAAGCGGCCTGGTGCACATTGGAGGAAGTGGACACATACCCTAAAGGACAGAGTGACTTGCTACGGAAGATTAAAGGCTTGTGCGATGAATTGGCGTCGGCTGGGTACTTTGATGAAGCTGCACGTGGATTGTCCGAGCTGGCGTTGAGACTGAAGCGCAAGTTCCCAGCAGACTGCAAGACCACAGCGCTAGCGAAGCAGGTGGCAGAGTTGTATGTAGAGGCGAAGAGTATTGCTGAAGCTGGTGGTAGTGTACACAGTGCTGCGGAGTATGGACTGTGGGCTGCGGGCGTGTATGCCGAGGCGAGCTTGTGGTCGCTTGCTGAAGGATGTTTCGAGGCGGTGGGTGATATTCGACGCGGCAACGGACAGCTCGATCTCGCGAATGAAGCGTATGGTAATGCTGTTCTCTGTCATTTCGGCCAGCTTGACATCGCAGGAGCTGAGGAAATGCTCAACCGATTCACCGAACACATGGGCGAGACCCACCGATTCAGTGACATGGATTTCTTCCTGTCGAGCGTGCTGAAAGCGTGCAACAAATGGTCTCCGCAGATTCTCGAGACAGCGTCGAAGCGCTACGACACGTCACATCGACTAACACCGTGGCAGGTAAGAATACTGCTTGTGTTTTTACTATTGCGTACTTGATTTTAACCACTTTGTTGTTGTGACTGTAGCGTAAATGTCTTGCTAATTTGGAGGGAAAGATGAACAACGCTGACTTGCGGTAATCACGGCAGGAAATGTGCGAGCGGTACGGTAGTCAAATGAAATCAATGCTTAGAAATAATGACCGTCGCCACTTTATACTGCGAATCTGACTGTGTATCAAGCATTGCTTTAGTTTCTTTTTTATGCTAAATAGATCGAGTACTCAAGAACGTGTATAGGTGACTCTTGGCTGGAAAACGGTAGGAAAACGCTAACTGTTGCAAAAATGCACTTGGACCTGCTCTAGGCGCGATAATTCTTAAGGTGCTGGCGATGGACCCAGAGCTTAAGCGGCGCCCTCTGCTGTTTGACGTCCGGTCAGCTCAGCAGCGACCACCACTGGGTGTTATTACCCAAGATGAAAGCGAGAAACTACAGCGCAAACACCGCAGACATCTTGAGGACAGAACTGAAAGCGAACGTGGAGCTGAAGAGGATTCACTATCGAACAACGGGTCTGTTCTGCCTGCTGGAGCACTCCCTGCCTTGTTCAGTCCACGACCTGTGAAGAAACGATATATACCGACGCCTTCACATACGCCAAAGTATTTTCGATGGAAGCCGCAGTCGATGGTGCCAATAAAGCCTACCTTCCAGCAGGGTAAACCGCAGACGCCTTATGCGGTAGTGCCGTCGCCAAGTGCACAGCGACGACAAAGCAACTGGAAAGTTGCTATGGATACGAGGGCGTCTGGATCGCTCGACACTAATACAACGCCCAATCCAGAATCCAATCGAGGCAATGAGTCGGAGGTGGCTCCATGGGAAGGAGAATATGTGCCGGTCGCTGAGTTTTCTGCCACACCAGAGAGTAGTCACTATCTGTTCGATGGCCCAGTAACGCCACGCCCAGGACTGGCAACGCCAGCAACACCCACCACGCCTTCAACACCAGCAGCCTCGTTAGTACCTGGAATGCCATCAACTCCGCACCAAGATAATTCTTGTGTGAGTAACGCGATTCGTCCGTTGAGCGAAGCTACTTCGAGCTGCAAAGCAGCCAACGTTCAATCTACAATATCTGTTCGGCTGCAGACGCCAACGAACTTGGAAGTCTCTGGGACTAGTATCGGTTCGACTGAGCCCCCGCCACTACCAGAGCCTGTTCAAGTGACTCAACCGATTCGACTTCAGCCGCTGACGCCTGCACTGGAGACATGTGAGAGTGAACATGCACGTTCAAATCTGCTATCGACAGTGTCCGAAGTTGGTGCATTTGAAGAAGTACAGACCTATGAAACAGAGCCAGAATTTGCTAAACCGGAGCCAGTAGATGATACTCTTGCGACTCCAATTGTGATTCGTAACGCCGGTGACAAACAACCAGAAGTATTTACACAACACGTTCTACGCGGCGTTATCCTCCGCAAGTTTTTAAACGTAAGTAGTATTACCAGGAAGCTTCGCGAAACAAAACAACATGTCCGTGTGACTGCAGTGAACTCTCCAAGTAGTGGAAGCTCTGGGAAGACTTCGATAGCATCGGCTACAGCTATACCTGGAATGAAACCTCGACAATCCTCGCTGGAACGTGTCATGGACAGTGTGAATGAAGACGATTCTGGGGCTACTGGGGGTTCAAGTACAATAAGCAGTAGACTCGCTTCCGTAGATAAAGCCATTAGCCAAACCACGCATCGAATGGGGCTTTTATCTAGCGCAAGTGTATCATCACTAACCGGACAGAATTTGGCCAAGGGGGCATCGCTGAGGACAATAGGCGAAGGCAAGCAACTGACTCAACCAGCTCAACCTCCTGCAACAAGGGAAAAACTGAAGCGCTTACAGTCAAATTTGACAGACGAACACGAGGCAAGCTTCATCTCTGTGCGAGCGAAACTAGACCCAACATCAGCGCATATTCTACGTATCTGTCGCCACGTGATTGCCAAGCGAGCTATGAAGTCGTTCCTGCGTCAAGAAATGTCCGTGATCACGCAAACTGAAGGGACTTTACGCGATGATGCAGCCTTACAACGTCGCCCGAATTCGTCGATGAGCAGCAGAAATGGATCAAATGCCAGATCTACGGCGATTGACAATCGGATTCCGATCAAAGCCATGGCTTCCGACCTCGTGGACAGTTTGGCAGCATACTTGAAAGAAGGCGATCAGCATATGACGGTAGACGAGCTGTTCTTGAAGGCTTTACTGGCTGAAGCGGAGAAGGACTGGAAGCGTGCTATCCTGTTGGCATCAGCTTGCGTGGTTATTGATCGTGAGTTCATATTAGCTGCGTTGCTACGAGCTCGTTGCTGTCGTCGACTGGGATTGTGGACTCAAGCCATCAAGGATCTAACGCATGCGCTACAATTACGACCGGAAGATCAGCGTCTCTTTCTGCTAAGAGCATGTCTGCATAGCAAAACAGGGGATGCAGAGAATGCCCTGGCTGATGTTAATCGTGCACTAGTGCTGCATCCGCAGTACACTGAAGCTTTGTTGTTACGCGCCGAGATTTTCCATCGAAGCCATGCTGTTGGCTCTGCGTTGCAAGACTTGACCGCTGTTTTAGTGCTAGACAGGAGCTGCTGGAGAGCCTATTATGATCGAGCCACCTTGCGCTTGCGTGCTATTGAAGGCGACGAGCAGAGTCTTGTGTATCACTCAGAGCATTTACGCTATGAAGAGTTACTTGCAGCGATTATTCAAGACTACGTGAACGCTCTCCACAAGGGCTGTACTCTAGTGGAGGTGGTCGAGACTGTCGGCGATCTCACCGTAAAGTTGCTGGAGTTCACTGGCGACGTCACTGTTCTGCGCCAAGTTATCCAGAATCTCACACGCTTACTGCACTTACTCGTTCTGGACCCGAGCGGTGGTCTACGAACGCCACGGACTCCTGGCAACACCAGCGGTTTAGGTACAGGAGCTGGCGATTATCATTCGCTGTCAACGGTGGACCGTGAGTTGCTGATAGCCGCGATTCATGCTCAACGTGGACGACTATATGTGCTGTCAAATGACAAGGTTAGTGCACTGGAAGACTTTGATCACGCTGTGGTGATGGAGTATCACTATCCAGTGACTCATTTCTATCGAGGTGCCTTTGCAACTCTGTTATTAGCGAAAGATTCCTCCGCTAGAATCAGTAAAGACGCAGAGACCGCTGCTGCACACCATGCTAACAACATGCAGCATCTCTCTCGATGTCTTGCCTTGGACCCAACGATTGGAGGAGCGTACATTGTACGTGGGGCATTACACTTGCGCGATCTGCGCTTCAACAATGCTCTGCAAGACTATAAGGCTGCAGTATCCACTGACCCAACGTTGTCCGAAGTATGGCTGCAAATTGCGTTGGTCTATCTTAACCATTATCATGACAGCGAAGAGTGCATTAAAGCTTGCACTAGTGCGCTAGCAAACGATGCTGGACTATCTCGGGCCATTTACTTACGTGCTGAAGCATACACTCGTCAGGGGAACACTGCCGCTGCACTCCGTGACTACACTCGGTTAACACGAGCCCAGCCTAGCGATCGCTGGGCTCATCTTCTACGTGGGAGACTCCAGTTGACACTCAAGATGGCTCGACCAGCGCTATACAGCTTCGTGTGTTTCGTGGAACAAGTCAGTAATGATCTACCGGGTCCAGCAGATACTAACGCGAACAAGGACAGCAAGCCAAAGAGGGATGCCTTGCTGCTATGTGGACGAGCCTTCCAGCTTTTGTCGCGCTTCCAAAGTGCAGTGCGTGCTTTCGAGCTGGCAGTGGCAGAAAACCCAACGAGCGAGAACCTTGTGCTGCTGTCCGAGTCTCTACATTCACTGGGTGACACTGAAAACTCGCTGCGTGTGAGTGACAAGGTTGTGAATACGGACCCATCCAGCTTCAGAGGATACGCTCGACGCGCTCAATTACTCGTATCCGACGGTCAGTTCACACCTGCAATGGCGGAATATGACAAAGCGATCTCTTTAGCGCCCAAAGAGGGACGAGTGTACTACGAGCGTGGCGTCGTTCAAATGCAGCTGTACATGCGGTGGCGAGTGGCATTCCAGGCTAACTTTACCGGGGATACCGATGCAGCACAGAGAATGTATCGGTCACCATTTGCACCACGAGTTCCTATACGAGTTGTGGAAAGAGATCTTGGAGCTGATGCTGTAAAAGATGAAATGCTGGTACGGAAAATGATGAAGCAGTACTTCGTGGGCAGTATCGCAGACTTGTCCAAGTGTATTCGACTAGAGCCACTGCTTGCAGACGCGTATGTGGATCGAGCGGAGTTGAATGCGCTTGGGGGGGAGTACGATCGCGCTTTTCGTGACTTGGAGACTGCAACGGAGCGCCAGCCCAAATGCGCTCGAGCTCATGTGAGTCTGGGAGTTTTGAAATGTCAATTTGCTGCGTTCGCTGCTGCTATCGAAGACTTTGACAAGGCTATCAAGTCGGAGACAGCGGCGACTGCAGAAATGCGTGCGTATGCGCTGTTTAATCGGGGCGTAGCGTACCAAAAACTTGAGCTTTGGTCTCAAGCGGAAAAATCGTACAGCCACAGTATCACATTGTTTGGACGAGGTCGCGAGGTGGCTGCGCACCGCAACCGTGCGATTGTTCGTTGCCACTTGAGGTCTTTCAGAAGTGCGTTGGAGGATCTGGAAGAAGTCCAACAGAGCGCTCCCGATGACGATGAACTCCACGGAGCCTTGGGTTTTGCGTTGCTACAGCTCAATCGATACGAAGATGCAGCTAAGCACTTTGCCGCTTATGGACGGCTCGGTCGTGATACTTACGTCGACAGCGGGAATGCACACTTTAACTTGGCTACAAAGAGTGAGACGCGTCTGGAGCAAACACAGCACGCAGCTTATCTCGAACGAGCTCGACGATTTTACGTGCGTGCTGTGCGACTGCAACCATCGAATGTGGATATTCGTCTTAACTTGGCGAATTGTTTGAGAAAGGAGAACGCGTTCCAAGCTGCGATCAGACAGTGTGATATCATTTCACGTGTACAACCACTTAATCACGCCTGTATGAAAAGCAAAGCGCTTGCTCTTTTTCAACTGCCGAGTCGACAAGATGAAGCGATACAATGCATGGATGCTGCTGTTCGAGCGTGTGTGTCTTCTTCTGCTCATCTGGAAAACTCTTTTTACGCGTTTACATACGGCATCATTCATCGCAACGCCGTCGATCGAAAAACTATTCACCGTAAAGGAACACGTCGTCTATCTACAGGAATCACGACGGGTAAGACCTCTACATCAAAAGATAGCGGGTATATGAGTGCTGCAGCTTCACTGTTGGCTCAAATGGAGACGCCAGCTCCCAAGGTTCATCTCACTGGATCAAATGAGCAAATGCTCGCTTTGTACATGCTGAATCGTGGTGTAATGCTCGAGAAAATTGGGAATTTAGCGCAAGCTCGCCAAGACTACGAGGATTCGCTCCACTTTGACGCGTTGTCGGTGCACGCTCACTTGTGTTTGGGCACGCTCAGTCTACGAGAACACAATTTTGAGCAAAGTACAGCTGAGTTTCAACGTGCCCTTGAACTCGATCCGTCGTCCGGTGTGGCACATCTTAATCTCGGTGTGGTTTGCTTGAGTTGCAATGATTTGCCTACTGCTCTTGTCCATTTCGACGCGGCAATTTCACTTTCGCCACACTGCAGCTACGGATATGCGAATAAAGCGGTGGCACTCGCCCGATACGGTGACATGGCGGGCGCTGAGCTCCACTTCAAGCAGGCAATCAATGAGTTACCATCGCGAAAAGAGTTTTATCAAGCACGTGGCAAAATTGTTGCTATACAAAAACGTTTACACGACGCAATGGTCGATTTCTCAACCGCACTATTTCTCGGATACGACGGCTAATTGTAGTTGTAGTAAAACTTTGTCGAAGTTTTGTCAATACTTTTTTTTAATTGCCCTCAACATATGCTGCGTGAATCGGCGTGGGCTTGCATAGTTTAGATCCACACTCTTCATCCACTGTCTTCTCTACATTCGTAGCAACACAACACGAGTTCTCAGGAACAAATTTCTCGTCTGGAGAGGGTGAACGGAGTTGCCACTGATCTTCACTGAAGCTTCGATCGAAGCAGGCCAGGGTCGGATCAATAGGCAGCACTGACGCGGTAACTTGAGCCTCCAGTTTCTCACTATCATCATATTCTGAGTATCCACAACCAGCACCTTCCACGTCTTCTCTTAGTGGCCAAGATTCCGGGCTCTCGTCCTCTGTCTCCGTGCCCTCGTCATTGACTATCCAGGTGCGACATCGTACAATACCCACGCCGAACCTCGCCCGGTTCAACCCAGCAGCTCGTCGGCGACCCAACGGAGGACGCGTAGCAGTGCGTCGAGGTATGGCGGGCCGTGGTGTCAAGGATCCGACTCCAGCTTCCTCTTCCAATTCGGAAGCTTCTTCGTCTTTTGCCGCTTGACCAACTTTTGCCACGATTGGTTTTTCCAGAGGCGATAGCGAAAGGTTCGGCAGGCCCCTCGTTGTCGCCTGTTTAGTGCGAATTTGTTTCACCACCGCGGCGTCTGACACATCCGTTGGACTGCTGAGAAGAAAGGTGGAAGGTTTCCTTTTTTCCCTTTGGTTTCCATGTTTCCCATTTCCATTTTCGCGAATGGTTTGTGCTTGGTTGTTGCCTAGGCAATGTTGAACTCGGCGGCGGCGAACTGGCAGCACCGACTCGTCGACGATTCGGCGCTTGCGGCTTATGAGCGACTGTGGGGGCATTCTGCGAGAACTTGATTATTTTGATGTGCACTTGTGCTTCAGGTCGGCTTCACAAGTGCGGGAGTCAGTTCGTCGTCGCTGAAATCGGCAGTTAGAGAGAACGCGACAATGCACCGCAACGTACTTGAAGTGTTCGATTCTGAGACTTTTCAGATGAGCACCTGGCAGTACATTCTTCAAGTGAAATATCAGCGTACCATATTCGCGGTACAAAGGGGTGAAATAGTTTCAGTTTCTCACGTGACAAATGCAAACTTTGCAGTTTTGAATGTAAATTTAAAATGCTCGGCAGCAACACGGTGTTGCCAACACCTATCCATATTGCCAAATCTCTTCTATCAACCAGCAAGGCTTCATGCTCATCGTTAGCCAAACTTGCCAGCAAGGTGTCTACGCATCGAACCCAATCACTACAGTCACTACCGCCCTGGCTAAATGTGCACCTCCACTCGTGTATGCAATTCTATTTCTATTCTTAAAATTTTACAGTGCGCGGATTGGCTGGTTAAAATAGAAATACAAATAGAGCAGAGAGAACCACTCGATAAGATCATTATTAGAAGACTTGTCCAACGAACCATCCTGGCAGCTTACACTTGGACGATGATGACGACGATCTCGTCAACGCAATTGCAGACATCGACGACAAGATAGCTTTGGGACTGATAGTTCGTGGAAGAAGACGGCGGCGGCGGTCACTGTTGGATTCTATATGCGAGACCTGCAGTTGAAAATATTGCTGATAAGCTTTTGGAATTAGGTCCTATATGAGAACGGGATGGAGCCCGTGAGTGTTGGTCAGGGCTACAGCAAGGTGGACGCTAAACACTAAATTTATCAGTCTTCATTTTTTCTTCTTGGTGTCACATTACAGCAGGGTTATTGAGCCCAAGTTCTCGCAGGAGTGTAAATACTTCAAGAACAAGATGCCAAAGCCGACGACGGATGCGTCTTGGGAGGTCGAGGTCTCTGAGAAGACCGGGCGACCAATTCGCTGGAACGACCAGAACTTAGCTCATGGAGCTCGCTGCACGGAAGAAGGACACGGATCTCTACAAGATGATGACCCAGCAGATCAATTGTGACACGAGTTGCACGTTGCTGCAGAAAAGCGCGTGGGAAGGGTGGCAGTTGGATCTCCAGGAGTTGATATTCTCATCCGTGTGCACGGACATGAGCCAGCAGCTTTTGGACATGACGGACGGGTCGACCATGTGAAAGTACCTGTGTGACCGGTACGAGGGCACGGCCAACGACCAGACCAAGGACATGATGAAGAGACAGCTGTACGCGCAACTTGAGTCCGCCAAGTGCAAGCAGAGCGGCAAGGCCGAAGGGCACCTGAACTACATGTGTCGACTAAATGGAAGGCTCAAAACAGTCGGCATGACTGTGGAAGACGGTGTGTTCATTGGAATACTGGTGTCGTCGCTCCCCTCCAACAAGCAATTTGATCGTTTGCGAGGTTTTATAGACGCTGGAATGGCCGGAGAAGGTGGTGAACATGGCGGTGACCTTTGACAAGGCCAACCAGGCTGACGTTGCATCAATCGTTTGGTAACGCCAATCAGTCTTCTGGTCAGCAGAATAAGGGCAGAGATGGCGCCCAGGAAAGATGTGGCAGTCAGCAGAGTAAGTCGAGTGGCACGATAAGCCACGGAAGTGCTTTATCTGCGAGAGGATAGAGGACCTCAAAGCTATTGTCCGATGAAGGTGAGTGGGCAGCATGGCGCAACTGAAGATTCTTAGAAGCGGAAGCCACGGTGAAACTGCACACTTCGTCAACAAGGAATTACGTCGCTGCGCCCGACACACTCGGACGACGAGTCTCCCGAAAGAGTCGTTGCTGGTGTAATGGCGGTGCAGCGAGATGGCGCGCATATTGAAGAAGGGCCAGCAGACCATGATGCAGAGACTGCAGAAACGTCACCGGAAGACAATGACCAGGGCGGTACGGACATTGTGACGGATGATCATGGTACGAATGAGGTGGACACCTCTCCGGAGGTGAATAACCCGGACGATGCGGACATAAGTAGTGGATGGTGGTATTTTGACACTGCGTCAAACTCCCATGCGACTGGGAATTGCTCATACTATGTGGCTTTCAGCGAGGACACATCGGACATGCAGAGTATCCGTGGCGTGACACCGAGCATTGCTTCACGTATAGTGGGCTTTGAAACGGTGGCTCAGTCACGGAGGTTGATGGCGAACAGACTGAGATGTATGGGGATGATGTCTTCTACATCCGGGTGCCGAATATGGTTTGTTTTTGCCGGGCTTGGCTTTTGAGCAAGCATTTGAGTTTGCCTTCGATCAGGCAACTCGGAACTTCGCTATCTCTATGGAAGGGAGACCTGTGGTGGTGTCAACTTCGCAGGATGCGTCTTGGAACTTTCAAGTAACGCAGCCTTCTCAAGGAGGGATTGTCGGACCAGACGGCCGTCATTTGTGCAATCATACAGTGGTCGGCACATCGACATTATGACACGAAAGACTGTGTCATATCTGTCCTCAGTATTTGAAGATAATGGTATACAGAGGACTAGTGAAGGGCATGGTGCTAACACAGCGTCAGCACGTGCGACGCGTGTCATTTGGGAAAGCAGAAGCGTAAGGCACACCGGAAGAAGCTTGATCGGGCCACGACGAAGCCAACCAAGGGGTGTACGCAGACCCGTTTATTCCTGACAAGTCGAACGCGACTCGGTGCGAGGCCATTCTGGTAATTATCGATGGGTACTCTCGCTACGTTACGGTACACTTTCTGACAAGCACGTCTAGTGACGTGGTAAACATACATCTCAAAGAGTACGTGCTCTGGGTCGAGCGGCAGGCTGGCAGGAGCCAGAGGGGCGACAAGTACTCGGTACATCAGGTGTTGACAGACAAGGGCGGCGAGTTCATCAACAGTGGGATGGAAGCCTGGTATGCCTCGCAGGGCACCCAACCGATTCGCAACTTAACCTCTGCGAGAGGACACACCAGTTCCCTGTGGCAATGACGAAGGCGACGATGGAGCACGCAGCCTCGTAGTCTTTGGTCAGAAGCAATAAGGAATGCAGTGTACGTGCGAAACCGCGAGTACAACAAAGGAACGCAGGACATCCTTTACGAGATGATTTTGGGGTTAAGCCAGATGTGTATCATATTCGCAAGTTCGGAGCATTGGCGTATATTCACGCCCCAGCGACGCCAGGACGCCGCAGACATCAGGACAATGCCAAGATTGATTTTGGGTTGGGCTATGCGGAGGGTGTGATCGGTTGTAAGGTCTACTTCCGCGATGAACACACTGCCAAATTTGTGTCTGACTTACGCGTGGTGGAGGATGTGGTGTATCGCGATAGGCATATGGTTCAGAAGAGTGGTCCTCGTTGCACTTCACTCAGGAGGATAAAGCGGACAACAGTGACGAGGATACATACAGAAATAACGATTGTATGGACACGGACATGTCCACCAGAAATGCGAACACAGCGTTGGCGGCCACAGTAGAAGAGGCCAATTGGATTCCGGCTATTGACCTCGAAGACTGCGAGTGTGGGGAGAACAGTTTGAACGCTGTCCTCGGGTACAAGAACGCGGATGCTGACACGGGTGTTCTCGAATACGATGAGAAGGCTACTCTGGAAGAGAGCGACGATAATGAGGTTGTCGAGAACACTGAGCAACAAGGAAAAGGTCTCGGAAGAGCCGAGAGTGATGATTCCCCTGGTGTCGATGTACATGACACTCACGAAGCGGACGGAGAGGCACATGACGGTGACGGCGAAAGTCATGGTGTCGGGAATAACTATCCCAGGGAGATGACACAAGCACACATGAGATGGAGGCTGCGGAGAACGACGCGATAAAGTCGGTGGCAAGCACGTGTGGATCGGTGGAGGACACAGACGACGAAATCGACGAGGATATTGTTAATGACGACGCTATTACTGTGGCCAGTGTCATTGCTTTCGACGAAGACGGGAAGTACACAGTTTTAGTAGCTTGGAGGAGGACCAAGAGCAGGAAGAGATCGACAGTAAGCACAGCGAGGTACCTGATGTTAGTGCACTGTTTGATTCAGCTCGACCCAGGCAAGCTGGGAAGTGAACCCATCGCGACGTGACATCGTCAGAAGAGGAGAAGGTTGAGCGAAAAGCGGCAAAACCAGAGGTGAAGAAAACTTGCACTGGACTGCGCGAGTACAATGAGCGACGCAGACCTCGCTACCTTGACGAATACGTGGTGAATGTTACGATGAAAAGATCACGCATTCTTGATAAGTGCGGTAGGCCGATTCGAGCGAGCCAAGTCAGGGTTCCTCGCAACCGCCGAGGAATGCTCAGATCGAAGTGGAAAAACTTCTTCATAATGGGCGAAATGGAGGAGTTGGCAGCTCTCAAAGCAAAAGGGGTCATTCAGGAAATTCCTGAAAAAGACATTCCTGAGGACGCGAAGCCAGTAGACACTATGTGGGTGTACGCGTTGAAGTCTGATCATCTGGGGTATGTGATCAGGCTTAAGGCGTGTATAGTGGCACTGGGCAATTATCAAAGATCAGGTATTGACTTTCGCGAAACGTTCGCTCCTGTGGCGGGGATGTCATCATTTCGACTGTTGCAGGCAATAGGGGCAGAGAGGAGACTGAAGGTGTACGGTGGGGATATAAACACCGCCTACTTGAATGCCTGGCTCACCATGCAGCAGTACCTACACTCTATTAACGGTTATCTATGTACGGTAAACCGGCATGTGTACATCGTGCTCAAGGCGCTGTACGAGTTGCGACAGTCGAGTCGTGAGTGGAATTCAGAGCTGAACCAGTGACTCCTTGACCTTGGATATCAGCGCTCACTGACGGAACCATGTCTGTATTACCTCTTCGAAGGACAAACAATCATGTATTGCTAGTTTACGTGGATGATATTCTCGTGGCAACGATTGACGAGCAGTGCAAGGTGAAGTCGTTTGAGGATCTGAATGAAGCATATGGATCTAAGGACCGGGGACTGTTGACGGAGTACCTTGGCGTGGGTGTGGAGCAAACAGCTGAAAACATCACCATCTGACAGGGCAATCGTGAGATCTTGGAGAAATTCGGATATGAGAAAGTGCACGCGGTTGGTACCCGATGGAGGTAGATGTGCTCCAGTTGAAGAGGACGAAAAACAGGAGACCAGCTTTCCATACCGAGAAGCGGTTGGAATGCTGATGTACCTGGCAACCAGTACAAGACCAGATTTGGCCTTGGTATTAGGAAAGTTGAGTCGGTTTGTTGCGAAGTCTTCCGTGAAGCATGTTGGTGCTAGCAAGAGCGTGTTACGCTACCGGGCTGGTACATTGTACTACGGGATCACATATTCGAGACGGCAGTGTGCGGCTAAAGAACTAGTTCTGGAAGGATTTTGCGATAGCGACTGAAACAAGGATCCTGAGCTGCGGAGAGAGTACAACTGGTTTCGAATTTACCTTGGCGGTTGGCGCTGTGGCTTGGATGTCGAGACGTCAGTCGATAATCGCGCTGTCGACGGCCGAAGCCGAGTACGTTGCTGCCTGTGAGGAGCTCTAGCCGAGAGCAACATTTTGCAAGAAATTCTACCGAGCCATGCTATCAAATTACGAATTGGTGTTGACAATCAGGCTGCTCACGTGATGGTGACAAATCCTACCTACAGCAGACGAACGCGACAGGCTGAACTGCGGTGGCACACGTGCGCGAACAAGTACAGAAGGACGCCGTTGAGCTGTACAAAGTAAGAGGTGAGGTCAACCCCGCTGACATATTAACCATGGTTTTGGATACAAAGCGGCTTCAGGCACTACTGCGAGTTGCTGGTATCAATGATACCACGTGCTGATAAACTGGTACACACGTATGGTGCTCCTACGTGTACCACAAGATTACTGGCATACACCTGTGCTGCATCTGCGCTTACTACTGTATCACTAGGAGTAACTACTGGTTGGGTGCGGAAGCAGATTTGTCTGGCAGATCTAAGGTTGTTATTCAAGTTGAAGACCTGGAAGGCGTGCTGGATTCTGTATGCGAGACCTGCAGTTGAGAAGCGTGCTGAGAAGCGTTTGGGAACGGTCCTATATGAGAACGGGGGGGGGGCGTGAGTGTTGGTCAGGGCTGGAGGCTAACACTAAATTTATCAGTCTTCATTTTGCCTTCTTGGTTTCACATTACAACAGTCACGCCCACGTCTCGGTTCGGTGTTCGGACGGGAGAAGACTTTGGAGCGCAACCTTCAGCTCAGCTCCGACTCGATAATGCGAGATTACCTTGGCCCGAGTCCTGTATACGACGGGACGATGTTTAAACGTACCCTCCGTGCTCTTTAGAAGATTGCAAAGCGATCTAACAACAGCAAATCCACTTTTTCAGATGAGACCTGATGCAGTTGGTAAAATGGGAGCCTCGCCAAAGCAAAAATCGACTGCAGCTTTGCGCATGTTGGTAAATGGTACTTTAGCAGATACAAAAGGACGAGTACTGTTGTTTATCCGAATCTACCATAATGGAAAGCTTTAATGCTTTTTGTATCCGTATCACATTGATCTTTTTTTATGTCGAACTTGCCACAAACTTCTCCAACGACCACAGTATGCGATCGATACTTTTGACAGCGAGACTATTATATTCATGTTGCACATGTCCATGCGCAACATCCACAACCGCGCTACTCGGTAACACAAAATTTGTATTTAGGTCGGGTTCTGCGCCGTCATTTCCTATTCGGTTATACCAAGACCAAGTTGGGCTGCGAAGACTGTTATGCCGGTGTAACAAGTCTTCGTTACCCTGTACGCCGGGCTGCTCGTTGGCAGCACTGAGCTACATCCAATGCCCAATTTGCTGGCAGTGAACAACTGCATTCACTATGCTGGTCGGTGGTGACGTCGGTGACAGGCGGACACTCGACGTAGGTGGTCCGTCCCCGATGGCTTACGGCGCGATACGTAATAGCGGTGATAGAGTATGCGGCGCGCTACGCAGTAAAATGGTGCGTACCGCAACACACGGCAGAAAGTATTGCGACGTTCCTGATGGAAAAAGTGATGCTAACGTTTGATGCCTTCAAGGGGTTTGTTGTGACGAACGGTGCCCGGAGTTTACGAGTAACGTCATCGAGCAGTTGATATGGCAAGATAGGTGAACCCTGCGCCGTACAGGCCTAAAAGGTTGGACAGGTAGAACGATTTCACTGCTCATGGGCAAAGTCGTTAAAGCACCCTTAAATGGCTGGGAGGTGAATATCATTACTGTCGCCTCAGTTTTATATAGTCCAAAACGGGAGTTGATTTCGGCTCTAAGTTACTAGGAAATATGCACATTTTTAAACAACTTGTATTAGCTAACTGGCAGGCGTATGCAAGAGCTAGCTACCGCACTAAACACTGTTGGAGGAGGTTGTTTGGCGACTTCACATGCACCCCGTTTCCTCAGAGCCTTCCTGTCAAGGCACGATTCGAAAAGCACTTACGTGGTGAGGTCATCCCTCCCAAACTAACATAGACCTACCCCTGATCATGGGATAAGTACGATTATCGGTGCTTTAATCAGAGTTATTGGTGATATAAGCTATTGTCGTGGTGTTGATATTTTCGGTGCTCTAACGCGAGTCGCTCATGGAAGGGAGAACAGCAGCGTTTATTCAACAAACGAGAAAAAAACGAGCGGCAGTGGCGAATTCAGACGAAGTCGATGTGGTGAAGTGCTTTTCGAGAAATGAGAATATGGGAAGTGACAGCTGAACACTATTCGGGATTAATGACATGGTCGATCCGAGTACAAAGATTTAGATCTAGAGATGACGGATCGGGACAGAGGTTATAGCGATTTGGACGAGGGGCGACGAGGCTGACTAGGATCCACGTGGAAGACCGCAAGATCCGAAATGATACCGTGCGATCCGGGGCCCGAGTGGATAAGTGGGAGATCTGGGTGATCTAGGCCCGAGATCTGAAATCGTCAGGATCCAGATGTACAAGATCCACTCGGGCCCCGGATCTCACGGTATCGTCTCGGATCTTGCAGTCGTTCACAAGATCCCGAAATATTCCTGATCGGGAGTATTTCTGATCGGGGGTAGATTCATGATCGGCCACGATTCGATGATTGCGCCACGGATCTGGGGAAGTATAGGTGCGGATACAACAGGGGAGATGGACCAAGGAGAGACAGGACAAGTAGCCAGGCCTGACAAACGATTTGACGTGTAAAGGACAGAGGAGATAGAGATCCAGGCTGGTGTAGGCTTAACTTTAAATCAGACTTCTATTTGCATTGTGTTACACAAGTGCCTTCCTGTCCTCAAGAATCGGAACTACATTGGCCGTACGAGCTCGGTGAAGGTTGGGAATAGCAGATCTAGTGTGGGTAGTGATAATTGGATAATGCATTGGCCAGATCCTACCACCTAGTGAACTTTCCCTTTACAAGTGCAGATCCGTAAGGTTAACCGGATTTACTACTTGGCCGGGTATACCTAAGAGGCTCTCAACTATCAAGATCCCGCAATAGGAAGCGGCAAGTACGATGAAAAGGAACTTCAAGGCAAGGGAACACACCCGCAAGGCAACCCTATTGTCGGATCTCAGATCAAGACCGCCAGATCGTACAAGTTCAAAGGATTCGCTTGTGATCTGGACCCTACATCGGACGTAAAGTGAAGATCTTTCACTACTACTCCAACCCATCCCCACGTCTCGCCAAGACACTCAAGCGTTGACCCCTTGAGCACCTCTGCAGTTACCAGAGAAGCAAGATCCCGCCCTACCGACGGGTACACAAGTGAGAAAAGTTCGGCAGATCACGGAACATCGGGGGACCCCCTCCGTTAGTTGGTTTCTGGGTACTGGTGGGAAGTCGGATCCAGCAATCTCGCAGATTTTGCTGATCCCGCTACACCACAATGGTGCGCGTGCCCGGATCTTCTGGTAACTCGGGATTTTGCCGTGAGTCTCAGGAAGGTGTTCAAGTAAAGATTGAACCGGGGAATCAAGCGTTGACGGACGTCGGATCGACGTCGACGCCGCTGAATGAAGCAAGATCCGCGGATCGACGGAGTGCTGGGAGGAACTCTGTCGACGGAAGAGAGTTAGATCCGTATCCAGAAGAGAAACCTCTCCCTTGGGGACTCCTGCGGATTTTGACGCAAGTCAAGATCCGCTAACGAAAGAGGGGAACGTGAAGGCAAAACGGTATTCCTTTATGGATTCGCCTGTTAAGTCAACACCGTACCTAAGATCAATCCCGCTAGTCGAAGATCCGGATAAAAATGAAAAAGAAGACGAAGACTACGCGGGCGAAGATGAAAGCTCTAGAATCCGAGGAAGAAGACCGATCCGGATCAAAGTCGACCTGGACCACTCGAGATCTGGAGTTTGTATACCGGCACAAAGCACTCCGCGAGTTCCTGCACCGAGATCCCGTCATGAAGTTCTTGGAGCTCGAGCAGATCGAGGATCCGAAGACGCCGGTGTTGGCTCCGGTAGAAACGACGAACAAGCTAGCGACGGTGACGGATCTGCTACGTCTGCTCAAGGATGCAGGTATTGTGGCGGGAGCATTCGACGCCGAAGCCCTCTTCGAGATGGATCTGAATGTGATCCTGTCAGTAGCTCAGGATCTCTTCACTCGAGTCAAGATCATCGTCGGCGAAGCCCAGAGGGTCCAAGATCCGATGGCTTCACCCCAGATCAGCCAGACCGCGCCGTCCGACTACGCGTCAGCTGCAGAGGACGAATCCGAAACCTCGTCAGAGCCACGGCGTATGAGCTTGGGACCGTCGGGCGCGTTGATGTTGAAGACGCGGGCCAAGGCCCAAAGGCAGGAGCCATGCCGCCGAATTTTGATCTGACTAGATCTAATCAAATGCAAGCCAGATCCGCCCAAAGATCCGCTAGCAGATCCCGTGCGAACGGTGCAAAGGAGGTGTCGACAATGCCAGATCAAGCGACGGCGACTACAACGTCGAACGAGTCGACCGGATCGCTACAGCGCTACTTTCAAGCAGCAATGGGCCGATTCCTTGCAGAGCAAGGCATGATTGCTGCACCAGCAACGAGATCAATCCCGGATCATGCGACGTGGAGATGGAATCAGTGGGAGGAGACAGTTTTTATGACGAGTACGGCCCAGACGATTTGAACTTTCCATCATCAGCCCCTCCAGCTGTTTCCACCGCGACAGCCGGAACTGATGGCTAGACTATGGTTCAGTGAGTCCGGAACTCGGCGATCTCGGACCTGAAGGAGTTTATCGGCAAGGATCAAGATGAAGATCAAGCGAGAGCATGGATTAGCGAGGTCAAATCGACACTTATGCGAGATCAAGCCGTCCAATGCAGAGAAATGCCTGACCTTTGCAGATCTGCTGGCTGGACCTACGAGAAACTGGTATCGACAACTTGGCAGATCTACCAGAAACAAGTGGCCGGATCTGCTGCGAAGTTTCCAGATCCAGTAGTGTGGGCTGGGAGCACCACCATGCCTGCCGACGATCGGGCGAATCGCCACTGGAATATCTTCATCGTCTCAACGTGGCCGGTCTGGTTGCAAAGTTGAAGATCAAGGATGGGGGATTGAAGATACTGCGGGAACATGTGGATCATATTATTGAGACATTGGGAGACCCGGATCTCGCCGATCGGCTGACACTGTTACGACTTCCGGATGCCGACGAGCTCGAAGAAGTGCTACGTGCGCTGGATCGCTCCTAGCATCATCAGAAGAAGAAGGCAGCAGCTGGATCTGGCAAATATCGGCAAATGGCTCCAGTACCCACAGCCCCAGTGAGACGAGTGCACAAGATCCAAGCGCCCGACTCAGGATCCAAATCTGATGCTGAAGGATCCAGTTCCGACATGGACGATTACCGCCGGATCTGCATAGCTGCCCCCGACGATCGAGTGATTAACCCTTTTGTTGACTGGAGGCGGCTCGAAGAACCCTGATCTGCTTTCTGGAGACCGCGGAGCTTACGGATCTCGGGATCAAGGAGATGGGACAGGGCAGATCCGCTATCAACAATGTGGATCAAGGAAGCATACGCCGGATGTTGGAGACATCTGATCTGCGAGAAGTGCGGCCGGAAAGGACATCCAGGCGATCACCGCTTCTACGTATGCCGCGGGTGCGGCGAGGTTCATGACACTGGTAAATGTCCGATGGAGGAATCCTACAATCAGATCCGCCAGTGGTTCAACCCAGCCCAGCACGGAAGACTTCTACCAGAGGAAGCGGAGAAGATGTTAAATGAGGACGCTCGCCAGATTGGAATCTGGTACCAACCGAGCATTCTTGGTACTGCATTTATGCATTTGTGAACAAGATGTCGCTAGATCAAGGTAGCATGATACCAGATCAAGTCGAAAATACACGTGATCTGCATGGGATGTCTGCTGCCAAGATCGCAAGTCTCAATCGAATTAATGAATATGCTAGATCCGAAGTCTCATCGACCTTGGATCTACATCTCGGTGAGACCAGAGGATTTTGGAAGCAGCAGGATCAAAATTGATGGTTTACACCCACTGAAGGTGATATCGTCACTGAACCTTTCAAGATCCGCCGGATCGCGGAAGTCCGCGGATCTGAGGTCGGATCTATGGATCTTTTGCCTGGGGAGTCCCGTGGATATTGGAAGTATCACGCTCCGTGAAAATGGTTTCGACAGGCCAAGGTAGGAGGCAAGATCAACAATGAGAAGGCGATCATGCTTCTGGATAGTGGCGCCGAAGTGCCTATACTGGACACCACCTTTGCTCGTAGGATGGGGTGCCAGATCGACTGAAGCCAGATCCAAGACTGCGTTGGTATCGGGGAAGGGACGCATTGCCCTTGCCGATGATATGATGTCCGCTATTTCAGATCTCCTGTCGAAATTTCTCCACGTCGGCAGGATGAATTGCGTCAGGATCTAGCAGAATATCCTCGATCTTCACTTCTTCTGTCGTTAATGGCACTTCCCGGATTGCAGCCATGTCATATCCAACATTTTCCACATACAGATCGTCACCCTCACGATAGTAGATCTGCTCATCCTCTATCTCTTCCGACTTCGCTGATCGATCTTATTCTCGATCGGCGTTATCCAACTAAACTCCAGGGTTGGGATCTAGATTCGACTCTTGTCTCTTTACGGCATCCGGTTGGTCCAGTCGCAGAATTGGCGGATCCTCATATCCCAGATGCTCCATCTCTTCACGATCCTTCACATTCAGTGGTGGATCCGGATGCAACGGCGATATCTCCTGCAGAGATTCTTTCGCCGCCGAAAGTGAATTGGGATCTGGCTTAAGCTAACTCGATTCTGACACAGGTGGCACTGATACCTGCTCGCATTCCTCCCCCTTCTTCGACACTTCAGGATCTGAGATATCCAAAGGCAAACCTCCGCCTGACGTCTCTTGCTTCACCAGCGTCACCATCACCAGAGATGATCTGGGCATCTTGGCTGACGTAGTCCCTGGATCCGACAACGAACCTTCTGAATCTTCGCGATACTTCTCCGATCCGGATTCTACCGACTCCAGATCCAGGTAGGGGTCGTCGTGATCGCCCTTCGGCATATGAGATCCAGCCTTTACGACCTTGATCGGAGTCTGCCGGTCCCTTTTCAGTATCATACGCGGCGTGGGATACACCGGTTTCTCCACTAGGGGTCGGATCAGCTCTTCTGGCAACTCGCTTGACGTCTCGAATTTGATCTCGGTAGTCGCCTCGTAGACCAGATTCTGCCACACTCGATAGCGACGAGATCCAATCGACACATATCCTGGGCGCCTCAGTACTCCGTCCGCTGGCAGCCAGCGACCAATTTCCTGATACTGATCTAGCAGCAGCCCGTGGGGTTAGGTGCGATATCGATTTCGGCGATGCGAAACCGATCGCCCAATAGGTGCGGAAGGTGGCACATCAATATCGTGAAAAGTTGTGAGATCTGTTAAAAGTACTGCTGCGAGCCAAGACCATCTGTTTCTCGACGTCGCCGTGGGCATCCCCGATCGTGGTCGTCGTCAAGAAGAATGGAGTGGACATCCGATTGTGTATTGATTACCGGCTGGGTAATAGCCTCACAAGATTGATGATCTATCCTATGCCTCTGATTAACGACCTGTTGGAAGATCTCGACAAGGTGTTGATCGCTGGACATGGCAAGTGGATTCTGGGTGGTGACTATGATGAATCGGGCTCGTGCGATCTCGGCTTTTATCACCCCGTACGGGCTCTTCGAGTGGAATCGGATGCACTTCGGATTGAAGAATGCACCTCAGATCTATCAACGTCTGGTCGATAATGCGCTAAATAGGTTCACCCGGATCCCAAGATCGGGTGAGGATCCTGACAGTGGGAACGCTTTTAAAGCCGGCGAACCTGGCGATCCTGGTACGCCGTCAGTGCTGGGGCGTAGATCCTACATTGACGATATATTAATTCCAGCGGATTCGTGGGATCAGCTGTGCGAACGAGCGAAAGCCCTACTAGAGGGGTGCGATAAGTGGAAAATATCGATCGGTGTAGTAAAAAGTTATTGGGGAATGCGCAAGGTGGAATATCTAGGTCATCGGGTGTCGAAGGATGGGCTGGAGGCGAATCCGAACGATCTGGCAACGTTGACAGATCTAGCTTTCACGGGATCACTTCGAGCCATGCAGTCATTTCTGGGTAGCTTGAATTATTACGGTCGATTCATCGAGGATTACTCGATCTTAGCTGCTGTGCTCTATGAACTACGAGAGGTGGATTTTGCTGCGATGGCCAAATCGGACGTCCGGGTCAAGATTGAGCAAGTTCTGACGTCGGAGGCCTTGGATCCGGGAGACGTGAAGCTGATTCGGGATCCGAATCATAAGGGTCTGGACGTGAACTCGTCTGATCGGGGCAAAGAGCCCCCCCCCCCCCCCTCCCGAGGGTATCGAATCTCGATGGATCCGAGCCCACCGAGCGTTTACTGAGCTGAAAAACAAGATCGCGACGACCCCGATCCTTTGGCACTTCGATCCGGATCGCCAAGCTAGTCGGATTCCTCCTCTACTTCAATCCCGCTTGACATGCACCAAATCATGATCTGGCCACTGTCGTATTCGATTTAGTACCTTTTGCCTCAGCAACGTCAATCCAGGTGCTTTGCAGTCGATTTCACCTCGTACCTGCGGGATCACCAGATTCGAATCACCACAGATCACCAATCTCTTCGGTTCGGCCTCGATCAGCAGATGCAGGCCTAACAGCAGCCCATGGTATTCGGCTTCGTTGACTATGAGTCCTTCGGCGTACGCAGATCAGGCTTTCACCCCCGTCCATCCGGGTAATTTCCACAGGATCGCACTGTAGGCACTTCCTCCACGCTTTACACGTGCGGATCCATCAAAACTCACCACGTACAGATCTGCGTCGGGTTGTACCGTCGAGATCGGAGTCTGGATCTGAAGCTTGGGTTCCTTCTTTGGCGTGATCCGAATTAGCACTTCGTCCATCTTGGATCGGGCGTTGTTGCGAGTTCCCAGGATCTCGTCTTCTCCCATCGAACACTTCACGATCTCCGAAGTCCTTGGCGAGGGTAGAGCTGCCCACTGACCCAGGCGTCCTTGGAGGCCGGCTGATTTGAAAAGCCAGGCCAACGTAGAGTGCCGGGTCAAGATCCGGAGAGATCGTCCCACAAGCAGGTTGTAGTTGAGATCCAAGACTCGTAGAAGGGCGAGGATCTCCACTACAACGTAGTTGGGCTCGTTAAATCTGCATTCTCCTATCGGATCTACTTCTGCCGGATCCGCCTCCGGATCGGCACGTTCTCAAGCCACTCCGGCCAGATCGGGATCTGAGGCCGGTGAGTCTGCGTCGAAAGCGAATCTACCCGACATGTTGTCTGAGCAGCCGTTCGGCCCCGATGATGCTTTCATACCTGGGCGATCCAGATCTCGAGCTGTAGTCGCTGCCGAAGTCACTCCTTGCGCTGCGGAGAAGCTAAATCGCGTGGCCATCATTGCTATGGAAGTCACTTTCTTGTTTGTTTTTAGAGTGCTCTCATTGTCTTAATCTACGCGATGCAAGAAGTCTGGTGTGATGTGGACATTCTCCTGGACTTCTTCTTCCACCACCTACCGACGCATGGCGACAAAGCGATCTGGTATCCCGGATCGGAGGCCCGTAAGGCCAATTTGGCAGATCCCAACCACAATCGTCCAGAACCGACTAATCTACTGGAAGCCTTAGGTGAAACCGACGCGGCGGAGCCGTGGCGCAATCAATATCGGGCTGACTTGGCCCGGCATCCTGCTAATCACATCCCTCGTCTGGTCGTCAAGTTCTTCAACGTCAGAGTAGCTGGATCGATCTGGCGGACCTGCCACCGTCACTTTGTGATCCGAGCTCTCCACAGGCTCAAGATTCGGAATGAAGCTTCAGGCTCTATGATTTGGTCCATCTACTTCTTCTCCTCGCCAGATCTTAGCGCCAGCCGTACTTGTGACAGCGTAGCGTAGGCTGATCTCGTCAACTACTTTCCAGGTCCTTCCTTGACATTAATAGGTCCGGGATCTGATCGTGACACTGTCCGACATCTCGGGATCTAGAGTCTTCGCCTCCAGATTTGAGCCTCTCCGTCTCGGATCTTGCATATTAACCTCGATCTTGCATGTACACTTCACTTGAATGCGTGGACACCAATGCCCGTCCTCCGATCCGCAACCTCCTTGTGAATCCTTCTACACCTTCTCTACTAGCGCGACCAACTCACTCTAGTAGCCCCCCTAGGGCAATTCTTGGTGGGATTGCATCACACCAAACCGACTCCGGTTCGAGCGATCCCGTAAGACCTCATGCAGCAATGCTCCACAATTCAGATCTACCTGATCCACCCAGCTTGGTTCATCATATCCACGCCAGTGGACTAGTAATTCGCGATAGATCCGACCATATCGAGTTCACTTGTCGGATCGCATATCTGCGATCTTCTCCACTTCGAACTCGTCGGATCCGAGATCTGGGGTCCAACTGTTTTCAGGTAGCAAGATCTCGTCGAAATTTACGCAGCCCTGTCCATCTACCGTCAGCCGGATCTTGGGCCGATCTGGGTACTCCTTCACCAGCTTTCGATTGGACATATGCACGATCGGGAATATACGGTAGTCAGTTCCACGGATCTCGAGTGTCGCCGCATGTTCACCGATCTTGTCCGCTACTCGGAATGGTCCGTGTCACAGGTGGGCTAATTTACGAGCGTAGCCCTCCTACAACCGATCCAGGTATAACCACACCTGAGATCCGGCCAATCTGGTATGGACGAGCCCCATCGTTGTGTCGCTCAGCCCGATCTGCGATCGCCTCCTGTCATCGGCGGCTAATCTGGGGTCTGGCTTGCTGATAGTGCCTCTGGATCTGGTATCCCCACCGTCTTGGGTCTCGATCTCACCTCTTGCCTACAGGAATAGTAGCTTCAATAGTGGATTTGGGATCCCATCCGTGGACCAGATAAAAAGGGTTATCACCTCGATCCGATCTTGGGCCGTGTTTATTGCAAACGTAAGCCGCTCCGCGCACTCGTTCCAATCTCGCTGATCGAGATCCTGAGCGTACATCTTGAGCGCTCTCGTCATCGTCTGACCCATACGCTCCACAGATTCGTTAGCTTTTGATGTCGGTATGCCATCGTGGCTCTGTGTCTCTGCCCTAAGATCTTGTTGAACGCGCGAAAGAAATCCGACATAATACCTGGTTCACGATCGTGCCTGATCATCTAACTGGCACCACATCTGCTAAAGACACACTCCTCATACGATTCGTCAATGGTCTGGGCCGTTCTGGACGCATTTGCTTTTGCGACCTCATATCCCGTGAAAAGATCTACCCAGATTAGCAACCCCGTGCTGCCCTTGTAGGATTCAGGTAGTCAAATAATTGAAGGGGTGCTGGAGGCAGAACTGTCAACTGCATCTAAGAATGAAAGTAAACGCTTGTCGCTAGACGAGCGGCGCTTTCAGGCAGATATTGAGCTACAGAAACAGCGTCTGGAGCTGTAGCGAGAAGTCCTACGACTATCCCGCGAAAGAACGCCACCAGACTCTCGAGCTTGAATTTCAAAAGATGGCGATGAAACCAAACAATTTCCAAGAAGAAATACACGCTAGGGCTGCAGAGAACGAGATACGTCGTGTCAAGTTCGAAAAGAACCACGAGCTACAATCCAAGAAGCTAGAGCTGTTGCTGAAGCGCAGCCAGAAGTAGACTGATTGTTTTTTTGTCGAAACTATCTAACTAGTCTAATCCATGTTAACGTGAACGTCAGCTAAGTATTCATCTAGCGAAGGTGGGTAGCACTTGAAATAGCCCGAATATGGTTGCGTCCCCAGTGGCATGTTAAGCAGTTGGTAAAAAATACCGCCGGTAGCCATATCGCCTCGACCGGCATCGATTCAATCCGAAGTTGTCTATCCCAGTTAGCGAAAGCAAAGTTTTGCGTAACTTGGACATATCCCCACTCCACATTGGCACGAACCTTGGCCATCCGCTTGCTAAACACTGATGCCCAAGCTGGCAAATTGTGTCCGTAAAACATGGTCACCATTACAGTGTTGTTTGGATATCCAGAGACTCCAAAAACAACGTAGCGAGTCATGATATCGCGGTGCCCATTTAGTAATGGCAAAACGTTCGAAGTTCGTAGGATGTAACCATCACCACGTCGACCGTCAGCACACCTATAGCAGTGAGCAATTAAACCTAGATGACGGGTTATGATTAGCAAAACCGAGTTGGCACATTATGTCTCTCTTACCGTCGGGAGCTTCAGGTATTTAATATTTCAAACAGTGAATTTTCTTGCGACCGCTGTATTGGGCTCGCTGTGCATGCGTTGGGCGGCAGTTGGCTACCTTTTTCACATCAATGAGGCTCCAAACACGAAGTTCTCTGGGCACGCCTAGTCGCCGAAATGCTGTGACGTAGGCGTCAAGCCGAACTGGCGTCGACAATTTCGGAAACATTATCTGCGCCTTGGCTGCAGCAAAGACCAGATGGATCATGTACGTAGTCATTCGGCTTAGCGCCGAGGGAAATCTGTCCTAGCGCAACCTAAGATCCAGCAGCGATCGGGGATAACTTAGACATCAAGAAGAAGGCAAATGCCTGTAGAAATTGGTTAGCCTCTTTGAGATGGTGACTGTAGAACTGACTAAGAACAGTATGTTACCTTCCACAGCTGAAAACTTGTCCCCATGTTTTGGTGTGAACAGAATTGCTGGAAGTTGAAGAAGAATCACCAACCGCTTAATTCCGGCGTGATCAAACCGGAAACGATGTCTGCAATCTGTATCCGACATCTCATACATATCGAAGGCAATTATGGGCACGAGTGGCAAGTCTAGGTGAAGGAAGAACCCAGATTCTAGCGCCATTCTCCATGCCCTCTCGTTGCCACAGTGCTCAATCAATGTCAGTAAGATGCATCTGCTGGATGAATAGCCCGATCGTCCCCCCTCCTGTCTAAAATGATTCCTAAGATCGCTGCAAACAGTCAACAAAGTGCAAGGTGCAAATTGCTCTTAAGTGCTCGAATTACGAAGTAAAACTAAAAAGAGAGTTTGATTTATACAGGCCATATTCTCTATTACTTCCTCTGTCCGGAAATATTGGGCCACATCAAATCAAAAATTCAAACTTAAGACCAATTTTTTTTTTAGCGCTAGCTGATTGGTAATCAGAAACGTTGTAACCGTTATTTTGTTCGTAGGCATCCAATTGTAGCCAAAGGCGAAAAATAACTGCATGAATTCACCACTTCCTCCATTTGTACGATTATTTTTGACGTAAGTGCGATTTTTCGTCTCGTCCACACGTACCTAACCGAACAAATACGTTTTTAAGTAAATCAGGTGACCTTATATTTCCGGACGTACTTAAGTGCGACCTGGCCCTATATTTTCGGACAGAGCAAGTAGTTTTGTCTCTTTTTTTTAACTTTGTAAACAATTAGCACTTTCACTTATCTTTTCTATAATTTTAAATATAAAAATGAGCAGAAACATGATTTGGATTAAATGTAAGTTCAAATTGCCATTAGTCAATAAATATGATGGTTGCTGTGGCACAGGTTGGGACGCTAAGGGGCTAGTTTGGCTGGCATTCTCGGTCTCGCTACGTAGATGGGGTTAGGTTATTCGTGCATTTTGATTGGGTAGAAATCAGGTGGAGGGCATAACAACTACAGTAAATAAACAGTTCTGTGCCTTCGGTATGCTATCGCAGACCCATTGGACGCCACCCAAAACCGCCATAAGAGCCGATATGTCGAGGCCTTCGAGAGTTGCTAAACGTGGCATCCTCGGCTCCTGTCTGGTGAGACGTGAATCCGGTCTCAATAAAGTTCTGAGGTAATACCGCAATGCACCCTACCCTCGGGCAACTACACAAATTATATATTGGATTATGCATTGGAAAGTATCTTGAGCCCATCAGCATGCCCCCTCGCGTAATCTTGACATACATCAGAAATCATCGACATTGTGTACCTGTGCAGATTATATATCCTATGGATATTTTGAAACAAGTTTAGAGATTGCTTATGGCACCCCCTTATGGTAGTTTTGGGTGGCGTCCATTGTGCCGGCCATGCGCGGTTTTTTTCGTGTGCTGTAGAAGTTGTTGGACTGCCTAGACAACAGCCACGTCTATTCTACTTCTTAGTGAGGCTGAAAATGGTAACTTCAGGTGATCCACGGCTTTAAAACAACGTACCACAAGCCTGCCAGATATAGATCGTGTTCAAATGGAGTCACGACACTCGTGAACGCCAATAGACAACATTTGGGTGTTTACCCACATGGCAGGACTCGCTGCCGCAGGATACGCTGGCGATTGCGCTACCTGCTCCAGAGTTTGAACGCAGTCTGACACCACTATAGATCCATTCATTTCAAATGACGTTTCAAATGAATGGATTATAAAACGTTTAAAACGATTAGAAACATGGAACATATGGTTTTGTCGAATGGGTTCGTACCAAACACCTTAAGGGAGACGATTCAAGGCATTTTTCGATACGATTTTGTGTGGGCAAGCTAAGCCCTCGGGCGAAATTGTCGACTACTTTTGGCGCATAGAATTCCAGCAGCGTGGGTCTCGGCATGTTCATTGCTTGTTATGGATCAAGGACTCACCTGATGTGCTCAAGCTGTCAGAGAGCGAGGAGGGTCGTGCTGAACTTGCAACGTTTGTAGACAAGCATATTTTTGTACTATCAAAAACACTAAGCGAACTCGATTCTTGTGCGTGCCCTACATGTACTAATCATCGCGGTGGCGAAGTTGATATTTTAGCTCAAAGACCACCTGATGTTAGAGTTGATGAGTGGGAATGTGATCTATCACGGCTAGTGCAGCGCGTGCAGCAACACGAATGCTACGCAACTTCATGCCGAAAAAAGAGTACTGAATGTTGCTTTGGATATCCAAAACTTTTGCAAGAAAAAACAGTGTTGGATCGAATGGAACTCCGACACTCAAAGTTCATCTAAAGCGTGAAGTATCGAAAATAAATAACTACTCTCCGCATGTGTCGTCGTCGTGGTGCGCAAACATGGATTTGCAATTAATAGGAAACTCCTATGGAGCGGCAGAATACGCAGGTGCCTACGTTAGTAAAGCGGAGCCAGACACACTTCGTTTTAGAGGGCGATTGCAAAGGCTATACAACGATGTGATAAAAATCTTCCCTACCATTCTATTTTGAAGCGCGTTGCTAATGCCACGTATCTGTCCGCGAAGTCGGTGAGCCGGAGACAATATATATATATACTACTTCGGGACCACCAATGCACAAAAGAATCGCGCTCGATCGAAAAGGTCAAAGTGATGCGCCACGACCTTCGATACTACCGGATAGACCCACATCAATTTGAGGATCTAGCTGATTTAGTAGATATTCGGAACGACGCCTCTTACAAATTGAACCTGTCGAGCGCGAATACATGAATCGGCCAGTCAATACAGTTTTCGAGAATATGATTTTTGCTACTTTCGTTGAAGAGTTCGAAGTTACAGACTTGATTAGTGAACTGATGGAGGAAAAGTTTGGAAACGTATCGATAACGAAGGTTGGATAATACGGAGAAGTAAAGAGTAGTTGTACAGATGTCGCCGTGGATGCGACTCAACACAGCAAACCCCAGTTTCTGCTTTTCGGAGGTACTCCTTTATGTACCATGACGTTCCTTAGACGAGTTGCCCCAGACGGACGATGCGTGCATCGCTCATTTTTTTAGACACAGGAAAAAGATCTTGACGGAGAGTTACAAATAGGATCGATGCGAAGTTAATTAAACAGCATAAGCTTGACCTTCTAAATTCATCGCGCGAATCTTACTGTATTTCACCGCTCCCATCGTCTAAATATGTTTTCATCACAATGATATTGCTAAAGAAAATGAGCTAGACAACAACAGTCCGATAAATAGCAATGCCGAGTGGAAGTCTAGGCATGCTTACCCAACTGAAGTCGTTGACAAAGCTCGTAATTTTGTGAAAGTATGTTTTAAATCAATGGCTTAAAGAACGAATAGAAATGCGTACAGTAGGGCACGCACTTCCAGGACAGAGCGCGGGCTTCGGCGTACCGTTACCCAATAGCTGGCAATGACAAATTCGAAGGTACACACGAATCAATGGCGGAGTTGCAGTAGACTCCGTTTGCACTTGCCATGGAGCAATCAAGACGACCTTTTAACTCTTCCCTATACAATTCGTTGTGTAAGCCTCTTCAGATGATTAAAAATGGAGAAGGTAGCTCCGGCAAAAGCTGGCTCATTCGCCATATTGTGCAGGACATCCATAATGTTTTGGGGAACATAAAGCAACGCGGAGGACATCAAAAAGAGTTCTTTTACTTGCTCATCAAGGGACCACCGCGTTCAATATAAAATGGAAGACATTGTGTTCTGCTCTTTCGCTGTCATCCTTTTCAAAATCATCGTTTTCAATTCCATACAAAACGATGACGGAGACGAAATAAATCTGGTCCAGCGAACCTAAAGCAGCTACATCAGCAGTACAAAGATGTTCATCTCGTGATCATTGACGAGTTCAGCACGATATCTTAGGGAATGCTATATTGGATCGATAGGCGTATGAGAGAAATTTGTCCTAGTCTTCAGATGAGCTATTTGGCGGTAGAGATGTATACTTTACAGGAGATACGGCACAGTTGGATCCAGTCGTACCTAGTTATTCGCCCAACCGCTATCTAAAATGTCGCTATAGCGGCAAGGGCGCGAGATTTGGAGAAGTATTGAAAATGTTTGTATGCTTACTAGCCAAACCAGAGGGAAACAAGACCCTGAATGGTTTGATGCATTGCGCAGATTAAGACTAAAACTGTATACACAAGCTGATGTAGATCTATTTAATACGCGATGTTTACAGACGATCGCGGAGGCGAACTGGACAAATAAAGCGACACACATTGCCTATAGGAATGTCGATATAGATTCGGAGAACAATAAAAATATTCGTTTGTCCAATGGACCGATTTTCAACATTACTTCGCAACACTTTGTCCAACAAAAGCGTCTGACAAAAAACGTAACATTCCTGAGAAAACGGTCAAAGCTCTTCTTAGGGAGGCTGAAATCCCAAGTTTAAACCACGATAGAGTTGTTCCAAACAAGATTGGCTTGTGTGTTGGAACCCCGGCAACACTGATATTTAACGTGGCTCAAGAAGCGGGATTGTGTAATGGGACGAATGCTCTTGTATACGCCTTTATGTTTGTATCTGGCAGTGAACTTCCTATCGTGTTAATACAGATAACGGATACATATTTAGGGCCTTCCCTTCTGGAAGGTGTGTCAAATATCGCCCCTATCGTTTCTAAAGAAACTTCTGGGGGAAACAATCGAGTGACATTCGCGTTGTTCGTAGAGGTGTTCCGCTTAGATTGGCATATGCAATGGCTGTACATAAAGTACAAGACCTTACTTGTGCGTTCGTTGTATTTCACTCGACTTCAATTCCTAATGTAGCATTTACGTAAGTTGCTTTATCACGTATCAAGCATCGAAACTCGATAGTTTTACGCGCAGATTAACATTAGAAAAACTTGCTGCTACTCCTAAAAAAATAGCAATTTGCCAGAGCGAGGGCAGGCGCGTTTCGAATGCTGTTGCGCGAACGTTGGGATCTGTTATAGCGGCTGTGCATCGTATGAAAGCAGTTGCCAGCGCCCACAACCAAGCTTTAGGGCCTCCGTAATACACCTGCGCTCGCATTTAACCGCTTTGCGGAATTTACTCCTTTGACGCCAAGGCTGGTGGAGACCGCTCGCAGTTTTCGGGCGAAGACACCGTCATATTCGAATTTATTGGGAGCGGATCTGTCAACCGACTTTTGCACAATCTAGCACGTCGCCCGAAGTGAGGACGTGGCTAGCGTGGATGTCTCCAAGTGGTTTAGACGCAGAATGGGTCGCCTCTATAGCCCGCGGCAAAAAAGAGCGAGGTATCGCATTGCTTACGATGGTGCTGTAGCTATAGAAGAGGGATGCATACTCACAATAAGTCGAATAAATAATGCAGCGTTAGTGCATTGTTGACCAGTATGTACAAAATCTGGCATGATTGTTATCAATAGTGAGAGGTGGCTAATTGACATGACATGCACAGCATTCAAGGGCACCTGTTCCCCTTTGCCGAGCGAGCATTGTAACACATAGTAGTAGAAATGCCGTCCGTTGAGGATCATATCCTGCCCTCGTTGCGATAGCTAAACGAAGTACACTGTAATTCTTACACAAATCGAGACGTTTACCACTTTGGCAGTCACATACACAATAAACGCTGTTCATATCGTATTATCTACTGACAAGACACAACGCCAAAATCGTTAATTCACGTTTGGACAACAAAACTGCTCATTATTTGCTTGCAAACGCATACATAACTTACTCGCAGGTCAGAAAGAGCGTCATTCCTACGTTTGTAGCCGAAATTGCAATACTTTGTCGGAGATTCTTGCTGTAGAGCTATTCTTAAGAAATCTGCATCGTCAACAAAGCGTACCGTAGAGGAATTCGAGCTATGATTTCTATAAAAACGATGTAACGTGAAAGAAACTGTTATAATGCTTAAGAGAACATCCTATCGCTAAGGTTCCATAATAGTATGTTCGTACGCAGGAGTACCTCTACGCTACGTGTAATGAGAGTAAAATGATTGGCTTTTAACTTAGTCAACATAGTCAGATGCATTCATTACAAGGATGCTCCAATCGAAATTACTTCAGCTCAGGAAAAACGTTGCTACATATACGACAGACGCAATATTATTGTGCCAAATTGATTAATATTCAAAAGTAGCAGTATCGGCGAAAACGCCAAGTATTAGAAATGGAGATTGCCAGGGCATCGTTTTCGAAATGCAGTTCGTACTACCGCATATACACGTGAAGTTCTCGCGGTAGTATTCTGGGTCTCGAGAATACTGGAACATCAGCTCCTCGCCAGAATTTATCTCCTTGGCCGATATAATTGCAATACGACGTGCTCTTCCGTCAGGTATTGGTTCGGCTGTGCAATTAGGGAGTGATTGATAAATTTGGCGATATTTCCGTACTCCTTCGGGTAGATGTACAGATTACCATAGTGCGGGTTGTTTTTCAATAAAATCAAGTACTTCCAGTCAGGAACAGACTCCCTCGTGGCTTCATCAATTATGTCACCGACCAGCGTATCGGGGTCATGACCGCCGAGTGTATAGCCTCCAAAGTTACACTGAGAGTTTCTTGCTTCAGTATCTCTACTTCGGACAAGGTCGTGAGTAGGGAACCAAGATCACCGTTTTGGTTCAGACTCGGTAACGATTGGTGTTTCCGCCGTTCTTTCAAAAGGATTGCCATTACACTTGCGCGGTGATCAAATGCGATCCCAGCGATAACAGAACATGACGTGGGAGATAGTTGCGGTCTGTGATGTCAACACTGTTTTTTACGTGCACGTACACGATTGTCGCTATGTGTGGTGATGTTATCACTATAGATGGCTCAGAGCAAAGCCACATGACCTATTTTTGCATATCACTAGTGTACTCCACAAACATGTATCACAAGTCTTCGTAACGCCTACACTAACATGTTTACGAACCCCAACATGTGTAACAGGCTGTCGACAACGACGTCCGATGATGACGACGAACAGGACAATGCGGACTCGGATGGCCAGCTGCCGCATCCGTCAGAGCGTTGACGAAGAGTCGCACGGTCTGGAAAGATCGCATGTGTGCGGCCCTGACTGCAGGATAGAATAGTACGAGGGCCGGCGACAGACCGTGATGACTCACGCGGAAGACGATAGTGGTTGAAGAAGCCACGAGGGCGAAGTTCGCGGGGAACGCGAACGGCAGTCAAGCGCTCACTTCCAAATTTGCGGCGGAGAGGAAAGATTTAGCAATCTGTAGCAGAAGACGGAGTGGCAGCTCAAGCGAGTGCCAAAAGGCGAACGAAAGCCGAACGAAGACGAACGAAGAACGAAGGCAGTGACGAATACGTCATTGTATTAGCTGTTACTGGACGAATAAGACGGCGACGGGTGGAGGCTCACGGCGGCGCGAGCACAAACGACGCCACTATGGGACATTTGTGGATTCCGGAGTGAGCGATAGTGTTAGCGTGGGACCTGGGAAGCGTGTCAACGGATTGCGCGAACGGTGGTAGCGACTTGAACGACGAACGAAGAACGAGTCGAACGGTAAGAACTACGCAGTTAGCTGCTAGTAGAAGTTCGACATATATCTGTTGCCAATAAATAGGAACGAAGGTTCCGGCTACTTTGCGGTGGCCTGCACGAGGGTTTATAGACGCCCTACACACGGAATTGGACGACGACCAGCACAGCACTGTGGCTGACGACCCGCCGGTGTATGTGTGATTTACAGCAGTAAATCGTTGCTGCTACCTCGCCTGCCCCGTCGCTTCTTCTTCATTCCAACTTCTCTACAAAGTTTTTTTATTTGACACGGTTTGTAGCGTGTCGTTGAATGGATGTAGAAGAATACGGAGTTCTATCATGTCAGGAGACACCCGATACCAAGGCAGTTTGAAATGAGGTTGCCTACATGCAGGCAGCTGCTAACCCCGCAATTAACGTTAAAAAGAAGAGTAATTACACCGTGTAACTTCTCATTTTTTTTACTTTACGTGATAACTAAAGCTATTTAGTTGCGGTGAGCGAGCCCATCTCAGCATGTCAGCTAGCCTTGTGCTATACGTTTTCTAGACATGCCGGCGAGCTTGACGATGGGTCAGTCTAACTCCGCTAATATGTTAGCTACATTTACAACTCACTAACAGACAGTTAGCAAACAGGTTTCTCAACAAAACAGTTAGTGTTTGTGCGGAAACTAAGTATCACTGAGCAGCAAATTGAAGTGTTCCCCAAACGAATCGGAGAGATATTTCACCCGCAAAGCACAAGTGAATTAAGATTTATAGTAAAAACTCGGCTCCTTCTTCCACAGTGACTGGTATGATACTAACACATGTGCTTCGCAGTACTTCCAGTGGCAGCTCCACATCCCGTAACGCAATTTGTGTTGACAGAATGGATAATGCAACCTGGGATATAAGGGCTGGTTTGCTGCGTCACCAATCGTAGGAAACAAGTTCGAGCTGCAAGGTAAAGGAGAGTTTTAGTGTTGACACGATGCGCGACCTTCATCAGCAGTGCTGATGCAGCACAAGTCTTCGCACAGTTGACATTTCTACATTTTACAGTTAGGCATTTACAGAACTGATACCGTTTAATTAATAACATTAAAATAGTAACCAACGCATCTTTATTTTTTTACTTCGAAGCTTTAACACGATCTAGAGTTCTAATAAACAAAAATCGTACCATCGAATAGAGTTTTGCATTGCAGACCGCAATTTGCAGTACTTTTTTTAGTGTTGAATTGGGAAGGTCCATACTGTATCTATTAATGGTAGGCAATAGTGCTGTAGGGGAGCACCGTGTCCTATTTTAATAAATTCACAAATCGTCTCGGTGTCAGGAATACGGATACTGAGATGATCACTTCCTTCTTTTCAGATGCCGCTGCCGTACCGTAGCAGCGATACTATCGTGACAGTGGTGAATCGACACTGTACATGTAGTGTGCTCAACAGTACTTCGAAGTATTCAAGTTGATGGTGAGATGTCTTCGAAGCCTTTTCGAGATCGCGGGTTTGTAAGCCGACTTTGTTGAGCATAATGGATTTGCATCAATTCGCTGTCAATCTGCGTTATCGAGTGCCTCAACTAAAAACATCACTCCGAAAGCACCGCTTTTAGTAGAGGCGATGCAAATGCCAATCCCGACACTTCTTCATTGCATAATGGCGCGTTGGATGCTCAATGCACGATTCGAACAGTACAACACAAATACTATAAGTGCGGAGTTGGTAGAGTATTACGATGCGGGTACCCGTACCAGTAACCGCGCTCGACTTTCCCGCTGTCCAACACATCAGTGCCATTTTTTCCGCCATGGCAACACGCCAAGCTTCTCGCGTTTCTACAAGGCACTTATTATTTGCTGTTGCCATTACGTTAGCTGTCTGCTGCTCCGTCACATCGGCCGCGAAATGCTACCCCAAACAGGCAACTACATCAGCTCCTCCAACTACAACAGCGCCAGACATCAATTTCGACTTTCCTGACAATGAAACTCCGACCGCCACGGACTCACCCAACCAGCAAACGACGGATGTCCCGGACACACCTGAGATGACCAGCCCAACACAAACTGCAGGGTCTTCGGAATCCAGTAATGGAGGCAGCACCGGTTCACTCCCGGCTCAAGGCCCAATTGAGGGGTCAAGCGACGCCACGGCTGGCTCGCTTCCTACGCAAACTTCCCTGGAGGGATCCAGTGCCGAAACACCGCCAACGTCTGGTAACTCGACCGGAGAGCACGCTACCTTCGGCAAAGTGACCTCAGGAAGCGGCAAGTGCGTCGTTGGCGACCCGGACGCATACATCACTAAGGCCGACGTGGATTGGGTCTGGACACAGAGGATGTCGAAATATGTTCCGGAATTCAAAAACTACATCTTGGACCAGCTTGTGAACAACAAGGGAAAACTCAGCTACTGTGTGCGTTGGGATAGCACCAACAAGCTCTCGAAAACGGTGGCATCCAAGTTCGAGGCCATGCTGAATCGACAGTTCAAGGCGTGGAACGAGTGGCTTATCGGGTACGAGTGCTGGCCGTTTGAGACGATCGAAGTGAAGATTGTCGGGTGGGCGACGCGCGATGCCTCGCTTTTCGACTGGAAGGATGACTCCCTTGGCACGATCTACACTAATGAAAAAGACTCCGACGGTGTTCCTCAGTGTCCGGAGACGTGTTACAAGCACAAAGACTTCGCAGCTAATGCCGACACTAGCGCGTGCAAAGGAGAACCGTTCGACATGTCGCTATGGCCTACGAAGGGCCAGGGTGGTGGTGCTGGTGGTGACTGGGGTCAGCGTGTCGACGAGGCATCAATGATTGCATCCATCGATCAGGAACAACTGATTATCGTGGCCCACGAAATCGGCCACGGTTTTGGATTGCCCGATTTCTACAAGACTACTGACCAACCCAACGAGGACTTCCCGGTCTGTATCATGAAGGCAGGCTCCTCGCCAACGATTACACCCGGTGACGGTTGGATGCTACGCCGCGTGTTAGAGCACATCAAGTCCCGTTATAAATTTTAGTTGGCTTATTGTGCTATGATAGCTCATGCCACTGACCCCGGTAAAGCAAAATACATGTTGTGTGTGTTGAGTTGAAGAATTGTACTGTTCCATCCACGGGCGACCATTGATTTAAATTTTAATTAAAATACGTTCTTGAGTCGTGGCTGTCAGGTGAAAAGGTTGGCCTTTTCATGCTATTTTTAAAACAAGTCAATGCTAGTATCACCAATCTCATTGCTTCTAGTGCACCTACCTTTTTCAAATCAAGTCATTTATAAGCGAACATTTGGTAGTTAATCTTGCTGGGAAGTGTTGTACGTCCACGAGACGAACATGTTAAACGGTAACTCAGAACACGGCATTAGGGAAGCTGGCACTTCCTAAAGTTGTTCCTTGCCGAGTAAATTCAAGAGTGAGGAAAGCTGGCGGTGGGCCTCTGCTTCCTCATGCCTATATGTACTTCCTATCTGGGTGGTACTATAACTATAGGGTTGCTGTTGCCTAACTTCATCCTGTGAGTTACAAGTGCCAGCTGGACTAACGCACCCAGGCATTAGTCCAATGTGTGTGGGCAAGGCTTTTACTGTAGTATAAGCCACCTCACGCTACAAAAGTTAAGTTCAAACTGTTTGTCGACCAACCCGTAGAACTGTTTAGTCAAAATATGACCGGGTACTTCGAAGTATAACTTTTAACTTCTTGAAAACGCAGAGAATTCTTTGAAATTTATATCAGAGCTAAGGGGGATCCGGTTGGTGTTTCCATAAACTAATAACTCGGATATTTATATCCGAGAAAATCCATAAATTTATGATGAGGAGTACACAAACACAGTGAGACAGTACCATGATGGCCATGGCCATCTATACCTGTATTGAATTAATATATAAACTATACAAATGTCACCTGTGTCGTCGCCCTCGCACTTAAGTACGCCTATTTTAATACGGAATGTTGCACGAACAGTTCGCGGAAACTGATACCTGTCTGAATCTGCGGATAAAATGCGCCTTCCAATTCCGTAATATTAGGGTTAATTTCAAGTCGTTTTTTATTGGCCAATGCTGGTGGCTTTCGCTAACACATCGGTATTTTGAGATAAACCTCGCTCTCTTTGCACGCAAATTGCAGCGCTCACAGCCCGTTTCTGCGTACGCGTGAGCGCCCAACGGTAGCTAATAGTCTGATTTACTCACCCTTAAAGTTGGGTGTAATATCGCTAAAAATTGAATGAACTGCGACAAAAACCTAACGGCCAATGAAATGCGGCAGGTTTGAGCACAGCGTGCTCCCGCATAACTGGTGCCTAGACAACAACAAAAATATGCTCGTGTGCGCTATATCCGGGGCCTTAATATGGTGTGCTTTTCGTTCACAGCTGAGTCCTGGTTGCGAAGTTATCGGTCAAAATGTGAAATCGTCATTTTGGAGTGGGTCAGAGAAGTACTGTTTGTGCAATTCGCACCAGATGCTGCCTCTTCACATGTGAGCAAATTCTTGTGGCTATCCCACGTCAACTTCAGAAGTGAAGCGTCTCCCGACAGAGACTCGCCACGCCCAACACGACATTTTCAATCTCTCCAAACGTCAAATAACATGGTAACCAAGTCCAAGAATCCCATGGTGGCCACGACAGCGGGCGCCATCGCCGGTGGCATTGAGATCCTCACTATTTGGCCCATGGAGATGATCAAAACCAACCTGCAACTGGGTACTATGCGCGCCCAGTACACAGGAATGATCGGGGGCTTTCGCTACCATGTCCAGACCGACGGAGTCGGATCACTATACAGAGGACTAGCGCCCGTGCTCGTAGGTTCCATCCCCAAGGCTGGTATTCGGTTCGGAGTCTTCGATTTTATCAAGCGGAGACTGGCGGATGAGAACGGCAAAACGTCAACCATGCGCAACCTCGCTGCAGGTATGATGGCCGGCTCCATTGAGGCCACTCTTGCTACAACACCGGTATGTCAATTATTGAGTTAGATTTTTTATTTCAGGTTACTAATCTGCAAGTATGTGGATTTGTAGATTGAAACGCTTAAAACCAAGTTGATCGGTGCCAACGCCGGTATGTGGGAAGGAACGAAGATGATCCTCGCCAAGGACGGCATTCGCGGTATTTATCAAGGACTCTGGGCCACGATTCTGAAGCAGGTATGTGCAGGCAAGGGCACCTGAAGATCGACTAGGATAACGTTTTCTGTGCTCATGATGGTACTATAGTCGACGAACCAAGGTCTCCGCTTCATGTGGTTCAGCGAGTTTCAAAAACGTGTGAGCCCCGAGTTTCTGGAGCGCCAAGGCATCATCAGTGACGCCCAGAACATGACTGGTGGTCAGCGGGCGTCGCTAAGTCTTATCGGTGGCATGACGGCTGGTATCTTCAGCGTTTTCGGCAACAATCGTACGTACCGGTGGTGTTGTGAACTTATTTCTTGAACGGTTGCCAATCGAATGCGTTTTCATGTTTTGATAGCGTTCGACGTGGTGAAAACGCGGATGCAGGGACTGCAAGCGGAAAAGTACAAAAGCACGTTGGACTGCTTCCGTCAGATGTTGCTCCACGAAGGTGTGGGATCCTTTTATGCCGGAGTGGTGCCGCGGCTAGGCCGCGTAATTCCAGGTCAAGGTGTCATCTTCATGTCATACGACAGCATCACTATGGCTGTGTCCCGCTACATTGAGAGTTAATGTTGCGGTGTTCCTTCCCAGTCAGCTCGGCCAGTCGATCGGCCACCAGTGCGGTCGCCGCTCGATTCGCATCTCCTTCTACTGTAGAAGACCACGATAAAAGACTCATAGAAGAATAAGATACCCAAAGAATAACGACAACAGGAAAATACTAACATGTTGTTGAAGTAAGTGTTGTTAACATGATTTCCAAGCGTCGCATTGGCGAAACAGACTCTGAGAGCGAAGAGAAAGAAACAAATGCACTTTACCACTGCAGTGGTCTTTCGATAGAATTTCATCTTGGACACCGAGTTTTTCACAGGCTGAAGTTAATACTGGGTGGACAGCTTTAGCTGGCTGAACAACCTAACCGATTTTATTTCAGCCGGTCGGACTTTAATTTGTGAATGTCGCCTGACTCCATGGTCCACCGAATTTGGCTACATCCAAGACACAATTTCTACGTAGTATTTAAAAAAAGTCTGGTGACTCGTGATCTTCGTAAAGTCGCCTGAAGTCTTCAGGTTGTAGAAATCGTTGATGACAAAGTCGTGCTTCGCCCGAAGAAGCTCTGAAATTTATTACCGTCACAGGTCGTAAGACCTGTGCTTGGCTGGCCGAAGCACTGTACCCGCTGACTTCGTCGTATCTTCGGCCACTGCACACTATCAAAACTCGGACGAAGTTAGCGATTATTTCTGGCGAGCCGTATACACTTGAGGTAACTATGGAAAATATTCGTACCCCAATTAACTTTGTCTGGTGATAATGATTAGTTAAAATAAAATAACAATTCTGCCACAACCCTAGTGGTGAATTCTCGCAGCGTTACACAAGCAAGTCGGGTGGCTTCAGTGGTAGGCTTATGTATTGGCGCTGGCAGTTGGCGCTGCTCTCGTATTTGATCATAGCGCGCATATACCGGCTCGCGTTCGTGATGTTGGTCGCAGAGTTAGTGTGTACTCTCGGCTAGCTAAATGTTCGGTGTTGGTGGCTCCCTCACAAGCGGTGGCGATCTCGCAGTCGGGGCACTCTCTTTGTTGGCTGCGTGCTCGGACTCGGTGGCGTACTTGGAGTTGATGACGTGTGGCGTGCTCGTTATTGGTGGCACTCTCTTTGTTGGCTGCGTGCTCGGACTCGGTGGCGTACTTGGAGTTGGTGATGTGCTCGTAGCGGTGGCGTGTTAGCACCCGGTCACGTGCTCGTATGGGGTGGGTTGGTCGCTGTTGGTGACGTGCTTGGGACCGTAGACGTGCTCGTACGCCTCATACCGGTCCAGGACCAGAAGTATGTGATACTACAAGTATGTTATTAAATGAAAAATATATTTATTAACTGACGTTTCCTGTTATTGTGTGTTAGACTCTGAGTTCACGGATGGACAAGGATATCGATCAACTCCGAGTAGCCCAGCTAGCAGCGAATCGGATACGTGATAACGAGCGGAATGCTGTTCGATGCTGCTCGCTCAGCTCACTCCACGCTTTGACAATATCGGTAAGCTTGCCGGACCTGCTTCTTTTACGCTTTCCGGACTCTCCAACGACTGCACGCGTTAATCCATCAACTAGCTCTGCCTCACATTGACTTGCCATACTTTTCATTGCAGATATCCACCGCAATCTCTCTGCTTCACGAGATATAGGGGGAATAGGAGGAATACTACTCAGGTCAGCGACGTACGCTGTAATCTCGACGGCTTTCAAGCAGTCTTTCTGACCGCGGTTCCCAGTGGGCTTCGGAAGGAAACCGAGCCCTTCCATTGTGTACTGAACAAGAAAATCTGAGAGCATCTTTCCCTTCATAGTCGTGAGGCTTTGCGGCCAAGACTTACCGACTGGTGGGGCGCGCAATGGAATTACTCTAGCCGGCTCAGCCTCGCGTGTCTGTCCATGCGCGGTGCTGCTGTTACTAGCAGCGTTATCACGCACCGGTACATTAGGTAGGCGTCAAGACATTGACGCAACATGGTTTTGAGCTCCTCGTTCGCTGTCACCAGCTGCTGGTGACCGAGCAGAAGCCGTTCAAGGGTATCTTCAAAAGTATGTATTCCAACGAACTGTTGAGCATGTTCCTCCTTGCTGAGACTACCCTTAACTGTTTGCAGCGGAAGCGGCAGAATGTTATCATTAATGAATTGCAGATCGTGCTGCCCCAAACAAGCAGCTCCTCCTGGCACTGGCGAGGTGGCGACAACGTAGCATGCACGCGCTGCAACTCTTGGTGCAATATATGCTGCGGAGATACCTCCAAAGTATCACGGTAATACATCAACAGCGTGGCTATGAGACAGCAAAACCTTTGGGCGAAATCTTTGCGAAGTGCAGCGTTCTGAGAGACTTAGCATATTCACTAACACGTGTGAATAATTGATGTGGTTCTTTGTCAAAAAAAAGGCAAGCGAGGGTGGGTGACCGCCTTGCTTGGTATCTGTCCATCCTCCAAGCACTTTGGCAATATTCTGGTCGCTTGAAGTACTTGGAGATATGTATTCGAGCGACGTGGCAAACCGTCCATTGACCAAAGACCGCGGTGAGCCAGGTCGGACAAGTTGACACTGGCGTCGGAACTGGCATAAGTGGCACCGCCCCGACGTGTCGAGTGGGACTGGAGGTTTTAGTCAACTTAGCATCGTGGTCATAGTCGTACACAGACTTCAACACTCTGTTGATATACGCCGCCAAGTGCGCATCTGTGGAAGTAGCTGTCCCTTGCGAAAATACATTTTGAGATGCATTGTAAGGATCAACAAGTAGCTGACACGCTAATGCGTGAAACGGGTCAATGCTTCAGTATATTGGACAGCAGAAAATTGATATACTCTGCTGTTGACTGACCTTGATGCTGCAGTGATATTGTATAGTTAATACATTCATCATTGTTATGATATTCATGTTGATAGTAGAAAACAGCACACTTACCGCGTGACATCGATAAGAATAAAACTTCCTTGGCAATGTAAGTCAGAAAAGTGAATCATTCCCACGTCGGAACTGCGACCAATTGCTAGCCACTGGTTGTTGAGTAGAGTGCGATCAAGGAGAGCTTTTCTGTCGTTTTTGAGAAATAATATTGTAGATATTGAGCGCAGGTCCTCGATAGTCATTGGTGGCGCTTGTTCCTTGAGCATTTTTCCGGTCGTTGATGACAGCATCAGATACTGTTTCTGCAGGTGCCGCCTGCAGCGACTGTACCACTCGGTATCAGAGCGGAACAGATCTGTCTTCATCGCCTCTTCCAGCTGGCGCTTGATTGAGCTCAGATAGCTCATCGATGTTTGCCAATGAATGTCAGGGTCTCTAAACAGGAAGGCAAGAAACTTCCCAAACTTATCTTTTGTTACTTGATCTGCCTTAATCGTTGTAAGAGCCAAGTTTTTATCGATATGCTTCTTCAGATAGGCGTTGAATTTTGTACGGGCAGATGCGTCCTGCTTTATTGAGGCTGAGCCTAGCTCACTCTCCATTAAGTCTACAATTATCTCGACATCTGCTTCGCTCTCCATTCTCCCTCGCGCTATCGCTGTTTTTAGCAACTCAGGGCTCTAGGCTGTTCGTAACGGAGTATTAACATTGTTTGGATGTTGTCCTAAGAGTGGTTTGTAACTTTTCTTATCTTCGTTGACGAAGATAAGCAAATACCCTACTAGCATTTCCACCGGTTTCAATCAAACTAAATTTGATTTGGATGTAGACCAGGTACTTTAAAGTCGTGCAGGAGGCCGAATAGTCGGTCCAGAAAACGGCCTATTTCGGGCTATCCATCAATGGGCGGATAGTAGCCGACTATTCAGCTCACTTGTTTTTTTGTAAACCGTTTGACTGCCTTTTTGTCGAGGTTTAGTTGAACTGTGAAAACTTTACAGCGCCCGGCTACGCCTCCATTTGACTTTGTTTTAGTCGGAACCGAGGGAAATGCTCTAACTTACTAAAACAGGCCTACTTACACAAATTGGGTGCACCTTGGTACAAACATTGCCAGTATCGGGTCCACTGCAACCGGTATTGATGGGTCCTTATATGAAATTGTGTGAAGCCATCCGCTTGGGTGTTGACAAACATGCCCTGATTTGCTTGTTCATCGACTTATTGGCCGTATTGCATCCTCTTGATATCCCGACTTGAGTCCACACAGAATGGACTTTCGTGTCCTACGACGCAGCGGTCTATTGTAGGCTCCACCATCGGCGTCATTGACTACTTTGCTCTTCTTCTCTTTCCGACCAGTTACTTCTTGGTCTGGCCTGTTCGTGACGGTGAACAGTTTTATCGCCAAGTGCACCTAATTCTGAGTATCGCTCCCAGATTTCTGAGTAAAGATAATTTATAATACTTATTTTTTCTTTTTCTACTTTATTTTTTTAAAATTTTTTGAAACTGTAAAAAATCTAATACGCTGCATCAAAATATAAATTTTAGAACAGTGCAATCTGGTAAAACAACCCTTCTTTTTGAATGTTTTACATGTTAAATTTAGGAATCCCATGAAGATAACAATATGGACATACATAGCACCAGCATTTCAGGAACTTCACTCTTTGTAGAAGGCGTCGGCTCTGTTGACCGACACAAAATTGGCGACACACACTGAATTTCCGGGTTGCTGGTCTGAGTTAGCCACTTGAGTCGTCAAAGATTTCATACATTCTACATGTAACTGTGGGCTGGTTTTACCAATAACTGCTTCGTTTTGACATTTAAAAAATTACCCCTTACTAGTTCAAACGTTAAAATATCGCCTGACGGATATTCGTGATGGTACTATTTTGGTTTCTTTTCAAAGCTGTGAATCACTGACAGCAGCAGCATCTTAGTGAACATGTACACTGAAAAGAACATATTCGGTCAGAAGGACACATGAGCAGCGCCTTCGGCCTGGACTAACTAAGCAGAAGCGCTTTTGCTATATTTGCATAGCTGCTAAACTATTAATACCTTGAAAAGATATTAGTCGGTCAGATTTTCGGTGACTAACAGCATACCTGTGCTCACAAATTGATTGAAATTACTTTAAGGTGTTTTTGGTATGGTTGGAGTAGCGCCGGGCTGAGCCTCGGCGTCGCTTGGCGGACGCCACCCTCGTGGCAACGTCTAGCTTTTTACGGGACTGTGGCAGGCGTCTCTGTGGGCAAGGCGGCGCGGTGATGCACGCTGTGGCCTCGGTCACGGCGCGCAGAAGGCTTCGCTGCGACTATGACCGGGCTCACCGTAGCGGGCGGGATAGTAACGGCATGGGCCAGGAAGATGAACTGGACGCGCATCGAGACCAAGGTGTAGGGCGGACTCCAGCGATGGACTTTGGACTCAGTGGACGGCGGGCGAGGATTCGGCTAGGAAAGGGAAATGAACCAGAACAGATACTACAGATCGAGCAACTCGGCGCCGAACCTGTTACCGACCGGTGAGTCGGATACGTGCAAGAGAAGAACAGATACTACGATAATGGCACTAAAGCAGTTGACACCGGTTGGAAACAGAACCTGCGACTGCCCGACACTGACGAAGAGACCGGAGCAGAAGAGCGACACAGCAAGCAGCATTTCGCCAAGGACGAGTGGGAGGGAGGGGGAGCACGGAGAGCCTCTCATTCCTGACGTATGCGGAAAAGTTATACCTGTATTGTACCTGGTATGATACCGGTGTGCTCTGCTTTTGTACGCCCCGCTGACTAGCAGTATAGAGTCTAGCACGGAGTATGTAGGCTACGCGATAAACGTAATACATTACATTTACATTACTTTAAGGTGGAGCATAGTCGGCGTGTAGTTCACTTCTGTAGTCATACATAGGCTGTATAGGCAAATATATGCTGAATCGTTTAGCCGTCATTTTATACTGAATAAACATTTAAAATATGTTTCTCATACTGAACATGCCGATGACAAAATGATTCCCATATCAAGACATTGCGTACAATATGAAACGGAAAATATGCAGCTACTGTTGGTAACACCAAATCAGCTTGAAGTCAGATATTATTGTGCGTCCAACTCGAAATTTCCAGACCTCATTGGTTGAACCGGCCGAAAATAAACCGACTGGCAACCTACTTCCCTATCTAAGAGCATGAAATATGATCAAAGCTGGTTTTTCCTTGATATCCAGATCCTGTTGGAGAAGCGAGGACAACAGCACCAATGCCGGCTTTAGATGGCCTTCCTTCCGCGTCACCTGCATCTTCTGGGGGACGAACACCGCGCCAAAGAAGCCATGCCCGCGTTGCTCCATATTCTACTCCTACTGAAACACGTGCTCCACAGACCTCTTTCTCAGAAGCCGAGCCGCAACCTTCACTATCTATCAACTCTCAAGGACGCATCACCTCGGAGGTGCTTGAGTCTACAGCTCTTGTGTCTGCTCGCGACCACACATCTTCATACGTGATGTCACCCTTTACCTCTGCCCCCGTCCAGCATCAAGTTTCCGCAGCAGTACTGCAACCTTCAGTCCCTGCCCTCAGCCAGGAACAAGCCTTTGCAGAAGTGCTGCAACACCAGCTGCAGCGCCTACAGCCACTCAGGAACAGATTCTCGCAGAAGTGCTGCAGCCTTCAGCTTTGGTGTCTGCTGAAGAACAAGCTTTATCAGAACCGCTGCCAGCTTCACTTCCTGCGTCTGCTCACGAACAACGCTTTCAGCTCTTGGTGCGTCCAATAGTTAAAACGACGATTGGTCAGCGTGATACTTCTGGCGAAATCCTTGAGGACATGATTTTCGATGGAAGTTCCTTCACGGAAATCACCCAAAAGATATGGAGACAATTTAGCTCTCACATAAAATGCCGAGCAGTAAAGACCGATGGGGTGTGGTAACGGAGCTTCCGGACATTTCGAAATGGGAGAAAGTGATTCAGCTAAAGTTAAAAAGACACATTGTTGACACTACGAAGTCCGAACACGCGTGGAACTAATGGCTCGTGAAGTACCGAGGAGAGACCGTCACTCTGCTACTCTACGAATACGGCGTTGCCATTACCAAAGCACTAGACTTGGAAGCGTTTAAGGAGTCCTGTATTCGTCCAGCGCAAACTGACCGAGCTGGTGCGTCAGCGGAGAGTACCTTACGAGACGTTGTCAGTCAGCTTCAAGAGAATTGGGGAGGAGTCTTTCAAGCTGAGGCTGTGGTCTGGCGGATGGGCCAACCCCATCGAACGAAATTTGGACCGCTCAACGTGGGAATCCGACATTAAGCAGCCTCCACCGGAATATGTGGCGAGCCTACTGCAGGCGGCGATTTCGCGGTTAGAACGGCACATGTCAAGTCTTACACGCTCTGCTACAGTTGCATTGGACTGCGTACGAGGCTCATTGGCAGACTACGGGCAACTTTGTCGAGACTGGGAGGCTTACGGTCGCCGCTTGTAGGAGCATGAGCGCCACCTAAACACGCACATGTCGATTATCGAGGCTTTTATTCAAGATATTGCCCCGCCATCCCCAAACGTGGTGATTGATCCTTTGCTTGAACTTGAGAATGTGGAGGACTTTGAGCACGAAAAAGTAACTCTTCGTGGATTCTCGCATTGCTGACGAATTCAAGTCTATTGACTTTCTTCCTGAATGGTTTCACGACGTCATGGATTAGTTTCTTTACGCAAGATAATTTTTTGATCAACAATGTTTATCGATTTCGATGAACCGAGTAAAATTTATACTGAGTATGGAGAAGTCTGTTAATTAGTTCTTGAGCCCAGACAACAAATGCTGTAACGAATGTCGAGCGGAAGGGGTGGAGAAGGAGGCAACCATTGTTGCTCTAGCTGCTGCTCAAGTGCTACAGTGTGGAAGCTTACAGTGTATCCGTCCCGATAGAGCATGGATCGGTATTTTACAGTGATTTACTCACTAGAGCGACGCGTATTTGGCTATGTCGGAGAGCTGGACGTGTAGCAGCAATGTCGACATGAAAACCGCTCAGTTGCACCACTAGCCGCACTTGTACAAGCAGAGCAAGTGAGCAACCGTGTACTTCTGGAAGCTTACAATAGTGCGGACGCGCCCTGCGCGCGTTGGATCGAGCACTTGCACAGGATAACAGAGCCCCTCAATTTAGTAACGCTACGAAGTAGGTACACTAAGCTATCTGTTAAGCTAGAAGCGGCAGGATGGACACAGGGCCGATAAAAGACGGTACTTCAACACGCCGAAGGCGATCCTGCACAGGCGGAAGATCCTGTTTTAGAGATCTGTTCAGAGCGACGTGTCATCATTATAATTGGGTACGTCGCAGTTGATTTTTGTCGCCAATTTCTACGGTACCTGCTTTGCCACAAGCCTATTCCGAGCTACTTCTCTTGTGCTACGTTCCTTCCGTCCGCTCCACGTTGTCCGCCTGTCACACTCCGTTTCCTGCGTGCCACTCTACAAATCTCCACAAACAGTGCTTCTATTGCATGAAATGTGTAATTTAGAGCGATTCGTCATCACTGGTCGCGTATTTGGCTTTGTTTCCCACCTTCTCTACTTTTCGATACACTTTCGTACGCTCCCCCACCAGGGTAACAGAGCCAATCGGCCACTTTCCGACCACTTAAAACGGGCCGAAAATCCTAAGGGGCTAAAAACACACAAGATGCGTTCCGAAAATCCTAAAGGGGCTAGCACAAGATAAAAAAACTGAAACGGTCAATCTGGTTGATAATCACGATATTTTATGGCATCGGTATTGTTTTTTGAAACGCGGCACTCCGATATCGTAGATATCATACCGTAGCTATCGTTTAGGTGTCAAGCATAGAGTGCGCCGACAAAGATAATTTCGGCTCGATCTATTTAAAGAATCACCTTACTATAAAAAACATATTTCATCTTGTTAAATGGAAAATGTCAATGAGACTTTCGTCCAACGTTTCTTTACAGTATTGATATCAATCTGAACAATTCTGTAATTAGTATGAGGATAGGAGACAGTATTTTTAAATATGTGAGGTTATGGATATTGGAAAAATGTGCTCCCTGCATGCGACAAATCCCAGAGCTTCTTCGTGCGGTAGATTTTTAAACAGATCACCCTTACATCTGGTCTTTTTTTGTCATCCCTAAAGTTCGGTCAAAATCGTTTTATTCAGTACCTCAATTTTTTTAAATGAATATGAGAGCTCAAAAATTTTATATTTAAAAGGTTGGAAGAGGTTTTTGCTATATAGCGGTAAATCGCGGAAAGCCAATACAGGTAGCCCTATATCACACACAACCGAAGCATCGCGAATAACTCCCACTACAATGGCTTCCACTCGAAGGAGCACGGTTGGCGACACATGTTGTGCACAGCTTACCGTTTATCGATCCCTGTGCTTACCAATCCAAAACAATCTGACACTCACAATAGATTTGACCGCAACCCGAGAAATTATCCTGTAACTGCTGCTACGATGTAAAATTCGCTCGACGCTTTGCTATACTTTTTTGATTGATTTTATAGTTTAAATAAGCCCTCACGTGCACGTACAAACCATTAAACTTCGTCCCTTCGCTTACTACCCTCATTCGTGAAAGCCATTTCGAGTTTTGTTATAATTCCACTTTGACCGGATCATATTGTATCCGTTATCAGACTTCACAGTCTCATGTTTTGGTGTGTTTCGTTGTGGTATAATTTTGGATCACATGGTTGGCGAGATCAGAAGGGGGCCGTCTTTAAATACATGTTGCTTTTTTGAGTTGACCCCTTTGTGGTTCCGTAGGGTCTAGATCTGCAGGTGCCCTTTGCGCAACGACACAACTTAGTTCGTACCGCACTACCCCTGTCGTAAGCGAACACCCAAGTTCATAGTTTACGGGAGGGATAACTAGCAAATCTCAGAATTAGATATAAAACAGTAAATATTAGCCCGATCCACTTTGCCACGGAAAAGTAATGAGATCGCAGTCGAAACGTTTGCTCATATTGTTTGAGCCGAATAGGTACGCCAAATACATGCTGTTTCTGGATAGTAGAATTGTCGTCTAGGCGAGTGCAATATTCACCGTCACTACCGAACACCCAATTCGCATTGCTGAATCCAGTTGCTAGGGCTCTACCCGTGGTATGTCCTGCACACATAAATTCAGGATCCTCACAGTGAGAGCTGTCGACAGCGTTGCGGTCGAAATGCTTTTATTTTTGTGTGCTATCGCTCTTCTTGCTGCGTTTTGCCATTGCCCCGTGTACCGGCTGCCTATAATAAGATCGCAGGAATGACATTTTAGTCATAAACATATGTGACAAATTCAACGCCGCCATTGGCCATAATCGGAGTCTGCTTTGGACAGGGGTAATGCGGTATTCAGTTTCATTTGAACCAATAATCAATATCAATTTCTCTTGGTAGCCGGAGGTTGCCCCAATCGTTTGGCAATGCTATTTTCCTGGTACAGCTACGATCACGTAATACGGACAGCCCAAAAGGGATTAATTCGGGGCCAGTTTGCTGCGCGCCCCTTAGCTTTTATGCATACAAAGTTCAAACGAATATCCTTAAAAAGTATCATTTAAAATCAATGATTTGAGGCTTACTACTCCACGCAGGTAAATTCACCGATTTTTTAATGTTATAAACGGATACAAAATAATTGACAGCGTACTGTAGCCCAATTCTTTTTTTACATGATTTGCTTGTTTAATATTAAGTTATAAAGTGCGAAAAGGAGTTTTAAAAAAGTTCAAATCAAATGTACTTCTCAAGTAAAATCGAACAACTTTCTCTTTCTCGCTTTCTCTCTCTCTTCGATGATCTAAAATTCGAGCACATGCTATTCGGGCATACTGCATCTGGTGACAATCATTACGCTGGCGATGCATCGTCTTTGTGTATATGAACGATGCATATTGCATCCTTACTTTCGAGCTTTGTGCTTTCGACCTTCCTGATTTCTACTAGTGACTAAAACTGCCACTTGTGGCAGTAGGAAGACAGGAAAATAGCGAACCCTCCATCGAAGCACTCGAGCACTGTGATTTTTTAACTTTATACAGTGGTTCTCAGCCAGAGCTCATGCCTCTTCGAACGACGTGTCGCCGTTGCCGCTGCCGATACACGCACAGCCGAACGACAAACACGTACAGGGTCGAGTGCAAAACGACAGTGCTGGGAGCATGATCAAGTTCCCACTGGGTAGATCGATACCGTTTTGGACGCATTGATTGCATAGTTCACCTGAATGGTCGCACCTGGAAAAAGAAGAAGTCAGATATGTAATATGGTAATGACAGCGTGAGTTTGTAGTTGTTTAAATGAATTTGTAGTAGTTTAGATGCGCTGATACGCTGATGCGTCGGTGCGTAAATGTATAGATGCGTATCCAATAGTAACCGCAACAGCTAGCTCACCGCCACGACGACGAAGTATTAGCTCGAAGTAGAGCGGTGGTTGCCGCAGCACTAGATCTCGATGCGCAATTGCGGTTGTGAGCAATCGCATTGATGAGAAAAATGACAACCTCGCTCTAATCACATTACCTTCTTAACCCCTTCAAACTGGTAGCTGTATAAACTGGGTTACGATGTGGGAATGGCCTCGGCTATGATGTACATACAACATAAAGGAAGATATCTTTTGTTTCCGTATGGCGCTTCCATTTGCAAATCTCTGTCCATACAATATTTTCAATATTTTTTTGAACACGAAAAAGTACCCGGTTGTCTTTCTGAGTTAATTTGTGATTGCAGTACCACTCCAAGTTTCTGACATTTCAGAACGGTGTCTTACAGGTTCGCTACAAACATTTAGGTTGAAGTTAAAGCTTGATAGCTACATTTCGGGCCAATCCATGTTTTCCAGTCAGTTGAGATTTTGCCGTGCGGAGAAGAGACACATCACCCAATGATGCAGCCCCCGAGCGCTCGCTCAAGAGCTTCAAGCTGATTTTGGCGTCCTTCAAGGACGCCGGAACACTTCTTCGAGCTCGTCCGTATCCGATAGTCGCAGCAATGTCAGCCGATCAGCGAGATCCGGATCTCCCAATGTCTTAATAAATTGATCCACATGTTCCCGTGGTGCCTTCGATTCCCCAGCCTTGATCTTCAACTTTGCACGTACGCCGGCCACATTGAGACGATGGAGATATTCAAGTGGCGATACGTCCGATCGTCGACGAGCATGGTAGTTCTGTCTCGCGACAGATACTCCAATTCCACCGTACTGGATTTGGAAACTTCGCAGCATGTCGGGCCACTTGTTTCTGGTAGATCTGCCGTGTTGTCGATACCAGTTTCTCGCGGGTCCTACTAGCAGATCTGCAATGGTCAGGCATTTCTCTGCGTCGGATGCTTGGCCCCGCATGAGTGCCGATCTGACCTTGCTAATCCATGCTCGCGCTCGATCTTTATCTTGATCCTTGTTGATAAACTCCTTCAGATCTGAGATTGCTGTGATCCGGACTCGCTGGATCATTGTCGAGCCATCGGTGCCGACTGCCGTCGTGGCTACAGCTGCAGGAGCGGATGGCGGAAAGTTAAGTCGTCTGGGTCGTACTCGTCCTGAGAACTGTCTCCTTCAGCCGATTCCATCTCCACGTCGCGTGATCCGGGATTGATCGGCGCTATTGTCGTCGCTGGTGCAGTGATCACGCCTTGTTCTGCAAGGAATCGGCTCATTGCTGCTTGAAAGTAGCGCTGCCGCGATCCTGTCGACTCATGCGACGTTGTGGTCGCCGTCACCTGATCTGATATTGTCGACACCTCCTATGGTGTTCGCACGTGATAGATCATGAGGCGGATCTGGGTTGCGCTAGGTTCGATTCAGTCAAATCGGGTATTCGGCGGCACTGGATCCTGCCTTTGGGCCTTGGCCCGCGTCTATAGCATCGACGCACCTGACGGTCCCAAGATCATGCGCCATGGCTCCGACAAGGTGTCGACTCGTCCTCTTCAGCCGACGCGTAGTTGCTCGTTGTTTCTCCCGGAGCCATCACCGGCGGCTTCGGATCCTGGATCTTTTATCTTCGCCCGGGTAGTCTTCGCCTTCTTCTTCATTTCTTTCGGATCTTCGACCAGCGGGCTTGATCTTAAGTACGGTGTTGACTTAACAGGTGAATCAATAAATGAATACCGTTTTGCGTTCACTTTCCCTTCTTTTGTTAGCGGATCTTGACTGGCGTCGCGATCCGCAGGAGTCCCCGAGGGGACTTGGGGGGATAGAGATACTTCTCCTTCCAGATCCAGTTTCGGATATACCTCTCTTCCGTCGACAGAGTTCCTCCTAGCACTCTGCTGACCCGCGGATCTGGCTTCATTCAGCGGCGTCGACGTCGATCGGACGCGCTTGATTCCCCGGTTCAATCTTCACTTGAACATATGCTTGGGACTCACGGCGAAATCCCGAGTCACCAGAATATCGGGGTACGCGTAAACCATTGTGGTGTAGCGGGATCAGCAAAACCTTCTAGATTGCCCGATCCGACTTCCCACCAGTCCAAACACCAACTCACGAAGGGGGTTCTCCGATATCAGTGATCTGCTAAACTTCCTCACCTTGAGTACCGTCGGTTGGGCTGGATCTGCTCTTCTGGTAACTACTGAAGAGTCCTTGGGTGAAGATCGAGTGTCTTGGCGAGACGCGGGGATGGGTTGGAGTAGTAGTGGAAGATCTTCACTCTACGCTCGGGTCCAAATCACAAGCGAGTCCTTCGCGCTTGTTCGATCAGGCGGTCCTGATCTGCGGTCCGACCGTAGGGTTGCCTTGTGGGTGTGTTCCCTTGCGTTTAAGCTCTTTTTCGTCGTACTTGCCGTTCCTTATAGCGGGATCTTGAGAGTTGAGAAGCGGTTGGTATACCCGACCAAGTAGTAAATCCGGTTAACCGTAGATCTGCACGTGTAGGATAAGCTCACTAGGCGGTATGATATGGCCAATATAAAATATATTTTCCAGTTATCACAACCAACGCTAGATCTACTATATCCAACTTTCAATCAAACCGTACGGCCAATGTAATCCGGTTTCTTGGGAGCAGGAAGGCACTTGTGAAGTACAATACAAATTCGTTTCTGATTTATGGATAAGTCTTATCCTAACATGCATATCTACCGTATCGCCGGTCGAACGATCATAGGCAACATCCGTCGCACCCATCATCTTTATCAGCATCATACAGCTGCTCTCCTCACTGGATATCATGGTGCAATCCCTGGAGCTGCCAAATCACATAGCCCTGACCCTAGATCGTGATCATCACCTTGACCTTGATCCAGCATAACCCTGATCCTAGATCGTAGAGCATCACCTTGATCTTGACCCAGCATAACCCTGATCCTACATCCTAGATCGTAAATCGTCACCTTGATCTTGATCCTGCATAAAACCCTGATCGTAGATCCTAGATCCTAGATCGCCATCCCGATCTCGATCTGGCACGTACGCCTTGATCCCACTGTCACTGTTTTGAGTAGTGATTACAAGTCCCTCTCCATCACGTGATTTCTCGGAGAGCACATCACCACATAACTAACAGCATGTTTAAACGTCGCGAATCCTATTTTCAAGCCTCCGGACAAGTGGTGGCTGGCTCTTTCACTGGTTGAAAAGCTCTCTTCAAGAAGATTGATAACGTTTCGGACCTTGCAGAGTCGGTCAACTCATATTACCAAGCAGGAAGCCGAGTTTAAGCGCTTTTCAACAGAACTCAAACAAGAATTTGGATCGAGTACAGTCCCTACTGTAGGTCACGAGAAAGACGAACACCATGTATACTCTGAGGACGGCACCATTTCGGTCGATCCCACGAAAATATTCGACATGCTTTGGGACGACGGTAGTTTCGTGTGGCGGGGTGCACGAGCACCTTGCTCGGGGAATTGCTTAAGGGTCTCAAAGGTGGTACTTAGACGAGTAGATTGAAGACTGATATATTTATGGGTAAGCTTAGCTTGGGTTCTAATACAAACAATGAGTTAGCTAAAGTGAAGCTATGTAGTTATCCAATGGTTGGCTGCTAGAGCCTCTGGTTTCATGTCCCAGGTATTCATAAGAGTGTCAGGTCACTCTTCATGTAACTTGGGTACACTGGATTGTGCCCCTTTACATTTTGCCATTTCAATTATCAATCCGCTGGGGGTTTCTGATTCTACCGCGTTGACGAGGGATTTCGCTAGTGTGATGGTCAGTTTGATCGAAGGTGTACAAGCTATATCTCCCGAGCGCGATGAGAATAACGAACCATTGAAAGGCGAGCTACCACCAGCCTTTCCGAGTGACTAAACAGTCGTGAGTTTTCTACTCTAATCTAAACGCACCGCGACCGGATGCTACCTCGCTGGAGTGATAAAGACATCGACAAAAGCTAGAGCACTTCGAATGTGTGAGATGTATTGGGTGCGTTCCAAAACCCAAACAAAACGGTTTAATCTGTTTAATCGTTAATTTGAAAATAAATTACAAATCGGTTTAATGCGCACCAAAACGGTTGCTGGAACACGACCTTCGGGTATAGTGAAGTCAGTCATTTGCTTAATCACGTTGCTACTTAAAAGTCGGATTAGATTGTGTGTTGAGACCAAAAGGCGGTATCACCAATCAATCCATCGTGCTTAAACTTTAATGCGCGACCTTTTATGTAGGTTTTGGAAGGCACCCATTGCCACAAAGAAAAATTCCGCAATTACATATCAAAGACGCCAGCGAGGCATCGACATTCGACAAAAGCTGGAATACAGTTGATAAAGATTTGCCTTGCTGAGAAAGTTTGTTGGTGGGCTCGCAACACCTTTTCCAGAAACATCCACCCTAGAGAGTATAAAACTGGGAGAAACCTCCATCAAAAGGCAGACACTCGAACTTGTCACTGGAATGGTCACTTCACACGCAGCAGTTTCGGGAACTTGAAGAGATCAACATGTCTGTAAACGAGCCTACAGCCACCCAGGGTGGAGTTTAAACGTCTACGATCACCTCAGCTGCTTCTTGAATACACATTTCAATTTTTTTAACCTTGTTTTTGTATGGTCCCTACCGACTCCCAATCTTAATGCCCTGCATTAGCTGTTTAAGCGTAAGTCGGCATGTGCCTTATCTATAGATGCCTGGCAATAGTGGACATTGTTTTAAATTGACAGCGTACGCTACATTTACATATTGTAGAAAGCGACCGAGTAACTCCATACGCCAAACAGGCATGAGCTGTTGTAAATTAAAGCATGACGTAGCAAGTGGATCCCCGTACCACTGGGGGTTGTTTAAACCTCTCCAAATACCACAGCGTTGACCAAAAGAAGATATTGATCAGTGACCAGGTTTCTACACAGCAAAATACTGCGAACAGAATATATTATCGCCACTAGCAGGTGAACGGTTTCCCCAGGGTTTTTACTGAATAGCCAAACGTGAAATAGCCCATTTAATGGAAATGATTTAGTCCTCTCCAACTACTAAGGAGTAAGAGAATAGCAACGGTAATGCTTTCCATGGCGAACAGGTTTTATCCCGCAAAGATTTTCCTGACTAACCTCTCTCATCGCAATGCAAAATACTGCGAGCTGTTAATATAGGATTTACACTACAAGGTGAGCAGGTTTATCCCAAAGTGTTTTCCTGACTAACCAAAGCCGTAAGCTTTTAAAATCATACGAGAGCAACAGCGCCACCCGCTGCAGCATATTTTAATAATTGCCAAGAATCCACCATGATGTGATGAAATATCGAAAAACATGCAAAAATGATGCTCAGTATCGGCAAATTTATGATAAAACCTAAAGACTAACGCTGGCAAGCTGTGCTGAGTTCATGTTGTGGGAGGCTGTTAAAGTTAGCGTCTCCAAAGTGCATCTGCTCATCTACGGGAATAATTTAGTGCTGTCCAATACCGGTATACGCAGTAGTTAGCCATTGTATTCGCACTTAATTAGACTGGATGGTGGAGAAGTTTCTTCTTCTCCAGTTCCAGTGTCCTACTGGCTCCAATAATAAGACCCGTTATATAGAATTGGGAAGAAACATTCATGGCGACAGATGTGAGATTCCAACATCATTCCGTTGCATTATCCGTATATATTATATAGGTATAGTTTCGTTGTTCCCGTTGAGTGCAAGCTGGTAGATGCAAAATGGCGAAAGATCTTCGTCTCAGACATGTTGAAGTGCATGGAGAATGCCCAAGCACAGTCATACATTTCGTTAAAATCATATCGGGTTGGCAAATGACTCATCACTGAAAACTCCATAGATTTTCCCGATCGTAATAATCATAAGTTATGATGAACACTTTCAAACGTGGTCATCATAACTATGATTATTACGATCGGGAAAATCTAGGACCAGGCTCTGATTATTGCACAGCACGTGGTGCCATTTGAAAACTTGTCTGGAAGTGTGCAAGCCAAGCAATATGCGTTCGACGTGGTTACTGCTGGCTGCTGTTAATGTTGCTGCTCTTTTTGTAAGTAGTTATGCCGCTCAAGTGACGAGTAACTCAGATCCCTTGGAAGTGTCTTCAACCGATGTTCACCAGCCTCGAGCATTCAGGGGACTGGAGGTCACCTCAAAAAAAGTGGGCAAGTCCAACGAGGAAGACGGCGATGAGGAGGGAGCGATCGGAAATGTCAACCAGGTTGATGATGGTGCTGATGATCTGTCCTTAATGGTCACAACGTTCAAGCGCTGGGATAAAATGCCTTTTGTGGATATTGTCTTCTCCGCCTTTAACGACTATGCTTCCCCGGAACAGTCTGCAGCGATGCTTGAAGCCTACAATTACTATGATCAGTTCGGGGCTGAGAAGTTCCTTGCTCGGTTTAAGGCTACCACGAGTGCCAGAAGAAAGTAAATGTTCATCTGAAAGACGCTAGGGTGTATAGCAAAGTCGAACTCAAAAACATGGCATGCTGTGACCACTTTTACTTGGCAATAAAACTGCATTTCCCTAAAATGATGTTCTCGTCTCATTCGCAGCTTTCACATCACCCTATATCTAGAAGTACTACTACTAGTAGTAGCTGGCGTGTGGCCAGGGATTAGATTGATATTATGTCATATTATTATTATAGTATTTACCTGTTTTTCTCACTCATATTGTTGGAAAGTGGTATAGATTGGTATGGCTTCCTGCCAATATTGATCCTGTAGAAATAGTGACCAGATTTTCCTACATCCAACAGATTCCTATCGAGCCGGCCTGGTCAATTTAAACACAAACGAACATTTAGTTAGCTACGAAATCCCAATCCACGTGAAGATACAGGACCGAGTCGAGGTTTCTGCATTCATTCGCTTGCGTAGAGCTATAGAGCTATATAGAATTGGACATCGAATGATGAACAACACGCAGGATATACAAGTGCTCTAGTGAAGGTCGTGCACGAGTATGTGTTTGGACGGGGGGGGGCTATACCCAGTAGCACCTTGAGCTGTGATTTGCAGAGGAGCTGGCACCCGCCGTGCCATAGGTGTTCGGGACACGCTCCGTCTTCCGTCGTCCGTTGTATGGCAAACGACTGTCTGCATCGCAGCCCAATAGTTAGGTTAAGTGTAATAGTGCATTGGGTTTGGCTGGCGAGTGGCACCACTTACTCCAGAAATTGCTCCGCCAGTGGACAAGTTAGTCCCGCACTTCACAGTGCTACGCAACTTACCTTGCACAATGGTAGAAGCCCGAAGTCAGGCCGCTACAGTCTCAGATGAGCATCACTTTCGCTGAGCTCGTACTCTCGAACCAGACAGCGTTTCGAATTATCGGGTCGGCGACGATGGTGTAGGAAATCCAGCAATGCAGCGATGACGTAGCCGTCAGTCTTATGATGGGATTCGTGGTGTATGGAGGCGGGCGACGGCATGCTGGTGATAGGGCGGATACTGAGCCCCTTCGCTTCTAAACCGAGCGTGATATTGCCTCTACCATTAGGCACGAGTCGTTTCTACCGACTTAAGATGACTGCGTTTAATTCTATCAGTCATACCGGTATGCTGAAAGCTATGGTTGGCGGTCTAGAGCTATACGTAAGTCTGTACAGCGCTGATCCTTGTAGTGACGTGAATCAATGAAGTAGAAGGACCAGCGCTTGCGGCCGCCCAGCAACTTAGTGCCGCAATCTCCGTGCCGAGCAGTAACACTTTGATATGGTAACTGCTGGTAGTGCATCTTTTATATTTACAAAATCTATAAATACGGCTTTCGATTAGTAACGAACTATCAGTGTGTGTTTTAAAGTAATATTTTTATTTAGAATTATTTAAATACGTTGTCACAGATAAACTCAAGAATTGGTTATTACGTTTAACACTATCAGCCCGGAGATTTTTGGCTGCCTTTTTCTACCCTATTGTGTATATACAGCGTTGGTTTAAATTTTTTTAGCATACTCTAGGGGAACTGAGTAGGATGGGACGTTACAGGGCCGGGGATTGGTAGGGGTTGGTGATGGCTACTGCTGGATATACACTACGCAAGGGGCGCCTCTAACAGGTATATATATAGCTACACATGATCTGTGTACCCGAAACGTGTCGTTGAAACAACATGTGTAGCACAGCCACATGTTTATGTTGCGTCGTGAGAGACAAGGGCAAGATGATACGAGCGAGAGCCGCGGTTCCGTAGGACAAATATCTCGAAATCTATAGAAAACGCGCCACAGACAGGTACATTCACGAGAAATACTTAATCCAAGTCAATGTACTGCTATCATCTTGCAATCAATGATGACGTTCATCATCTCTAGCCAATCCTGTTTTACTACCCCACGACGTCTTGAGTGCTGCTTGCTGTAATCAATAACGTGTGAGCAACTTGAGCTCGTGTAGTATGCTTGCTCGCAGACTAACTGTAATAGAAAGCACCGTGCATCCAATCCATGCAAGCTCAAACATTTTCATTCACCATGCACTAACATGCAATACCTCTCAACGCTACTCCGAGCCCACGCGGCGGTGCTTGGCAGGCGGCTTTCCCGGAGACCCAGCGGTGGTGTGAACACGGATCATGTCCTTCCGTTCCTCGGAAATGACCGTTCCGGTGTTGAACCCCTTGTGTCAGATGTCCCAACAGTTCAGCATCTTCTTATTCACAACCCATTTGGGCAAATGGATGGGCCCGGGGAAGTCACATCCACTACATAAGTAAGTAGAAGTTGCTCCGGCCTGTCCTTCGGTGTCATGAGAGCGCAAACCCTGCATTTTTTAACACGCTTTCTTTGAACTGAATGCTCGCGCCAGTCCTCACTCTGCCTCGCCAAATATCCTCTTGGTTCATCGTCAGTGGCTTGCATATCCGGTGCCATGGGTGCAACTTCAGTTGGACTTTCTTCGTCCGGCACGTATTATACAGTTAGTATGATGTATATACAATGTAGCAAAACGAAATAAGACAGAATAGTTAAACGTTCCAGGCTGGAAGGTGTTCTCGTCGTACATATCTTCTGAATTCAGCGTGATCAGCTGAATGTACAATTTGCACATGTACTGGACATGGGTCATAGGTTTGATCTTTATCTTGGCACTATACGCGCGGTGCACAATGTATCCATTGGTAATTGCTAAGTCCACCAGTCCCATGAGAAACCCACGATAGTACTTGCGATATGTGATCGCAAGCTGTACGGAGTATCGTTGTAGGCGAAGTTGATCATGTACATCAACTCCACCCATGAATCGATGATAGTCCTTGATGACTTTTAAACAAGCCACTTCGTTTAGATCTCCATTCTTCTGGCGACGCACAACGAGGACAACTGCTAGATTTCCTCCAATAGAGAGAAAATGTACAGGTTTGCAGCCCCACCAGCAAAGTGCAGCCATGTTGCTCACATGTTTGGAGCGCGCAAACGTCAGTGTGCCACGCAGAATGTCCGTGGGCCTCATTTTCTTCTTGGGAACCACAACCTTGAAAAATCCGCGCCGATTCGTCATGATGGTACCAATAGTGTAGAATCCCATTACTAGTTGTTGCACCGCCACCACAATAGATGTGTAAAAGCGGTCAACCACTACAGTCGCATTTCCATCCCAGGGAGGGGGGGGGGGGCATCCCCGAAGACAGCGCGCAGGTTTCGAACGACAACTGCAGGACCATCCTTTATATCAACAGCTCCAGACTCTGCAACATGCTGCTTTTGGCCACAGTAGACTTCAAAACTGGAAAGCACTGCATATTAAAAGATGTATCCACATCATAAGTAAATACAGCTAATACAGCACAAAGATGTCGGTACTCTTACCGAAAACAACAATGCGGAGCGAGCACAGCAAAGCATAAATAGCTTGGTGCCTCACTAGTGCGGCTATCTGTCATATACATTCGTGTTCGGTTGTATGACCATCTCGACGGAAGAATGGTTTCGTCGAAGGAAAGTCATATGGAAGAATAATCGCACTTGCAAACGTCTTTTGCAGGACGTTAACGACCGAGCGGCTTTTCCAAGCGCAATCCGTGTTAGCGCGTGGGTCTTGGTTGCTGTTGAAATGCAGGTTCCGACTGATCTCCATGAATCGGTCACGCGCCATGAACCGGCCGAAAATACCACGCGAAATGGCTCCAACATCATCTTGACGCCAGTGATTCGCAAGCTTCTCCAGGTTTGGCATGATAGTCCTGGCAACTAACAAACCTATATAGACACAGCGTTCATGTGGTTGTATTGGCTTCACAGATAGGAAGTCTTGACGCATGTCTCGAACCGTCTTGTTCTTCTTTGAAGCAGTGATCGCCCGTCCAGCCCTGTCCTAGCCGTATTTTTGTTTCTTCTTCTCGAAATAAGCATGCACGTGGTACTCGAGCTGCTCATTCATGTAGAAGTTGCTGCACTCTGCGATGTGCTGCCGCAGCGCCTCATACACGAACAGGAAGAAGAGCGAAATCGGATATCCCCGCGCTTTAGCGTCTCTTCCGTTAATCCATGCGGTCCTTGCCCGAGATACGAAAAATCATCCGTATCGTTTACTGGAGCGTACGGTCTGTCCAAAACCTCCAACACGTCCGGTGGCTCAGGCTCCTCCCAACCTGTTGTCGACAGATCCTAAACACAGGGCCCAAAACTTGGCCAGCAAGCACCTTCTTCTCTCCTCCCGCTTGATCTCTCACCATCAGGTCCATCCGGTGGATCACCAGATCCGCCAGAAGTATGACGAGTCGGAGTAGCGTGGGAGGGTCTACGGGCTTCCGAGCGGGACTTGAATAAGGCGCGTCGAGTTTCCTCTTCTAGGGATCTGTTGGCAATCCGGGCGCCCACTGAGTCTTCGGCGGCCCCGTCCTCATCACCGTATTCTTCGGAATCATACGTAAGACCGGTGTGTGGAGAAATATTCGCCGGAACCTCGCTTGACTGCTGGTGGCCACCGTCGTTGGATCGACCGAAATGGTGCCGTCCTCAGAGTATACATGGTGTTTGTCTTCTCGTGACCTATAGTAGGGACTGTACTCGATCCAAATACTTGTTGGAGTTCTGTTGAAAAGCGCTTAAGCCCGGCTGCCTGCTTGGTAATATGAGTAGACCGACCTTGCAAGGTCCGAAACGTTATCAATCTTCTTGAAGAGAGCTTTTCAACCAGTGAAAGAGCCAGCCACCACTTGTCCGGAGGCTTGAAAATAGGATTCGCGACGTTTAAACATGCTGTTAGTTATGTGGTGATGTGCTCTCCGAGAAATCACGTGATGGAGAGGGACTTGTAATCACTACTCAAAACAGTGACTGTGGGATCAAGGCGTACGTGCCAGATCGAGATCGGGATGGCGATCTAGGATCTAGGATCTACGATCAGGGTTTTATGCAGGATCAAGATCAAGGTGACGATTTACGATCTAGGATGTAGGATCAGGGTTATGCTGGGTCAAGATCAAGGTGATGCTCTACGATCTAGGATCAGGGTTATGCTGGATCAAGGTCAAGGTGATGATCACGATCTAGGGTCAGGGCTATGTGATTTGGCAGCTCCAGGGATTGCACCATGATATCCAGTGAGGAGAGCAGCTGTATGATGCTGATAAAGATGATGGGTGCGACGGATGTTGCCTATGATCGTTCGACCGGCGATACGGTAGATATGCATGTTAGGATAAGACTTATCCATAAATCAGAAACGAATTTGTATTGTACTTCACAAGTGCCTTCCTGCTCCCAAGAAACCGGATTACATTGGCCGTACGGTTTGATTGAAAGTTGGATATAGTAGATCTAGCGTTGGTTGTGATAACTGGAAAATATATTTTATATTGGCCATATCATACCGCCTAGTGAGCTTATCCTACACGTGCAGATCTACGGTTAACCGGATTTACTACTTGGTCGGGTATACCAACCGCTTCTCAACTCTCAAGATCCCGCTATAAGGAACGGCAAGTACGACGAAAAAGAGCTTAAACGCAAGGGAACACACCCACAAGGCAACCCTACGGTCGGACCGCAGATCAGGACCGCCTGATCGAACAAGCGCGAAGGACTCGCTTGTGATTTGGACCCGGGTGTAGAGTGAAGATCTTCCGCTGCTACTCCAACCCATCCCCGCGTCTCGCCTTCTGCTCATGCAAGGGCCCATACTTGCTGGCGTAGCTTCATCCATGCTACACCCGCGTCTTGATCGTCATACCAATGATGTGTAGGTGTCTCACATCGACACCATGTACCTTTACAGTACTCAATCGTGGTGGGGCGTACTGCCACCATACCACTATGCCACAGCGGCGTTGGTGTCTGCAAGCGACACCGTATACCTCGATAGTTCTCAACCGTAGTGGGGCGCAACTCAGCACCATGTCATTGCGGCATTGGTATCTGGCATTGACACCAAGTACTCATGCGGTACTAAGCCATGGTGGGGCAAGCATCCTTCACCACGGTGCCATACTCGGCGCGGCGCCAGTAGCGGCTGGGTGCGTTGCCTCGACAGATACTTGGTCAGTTGTGTGTGCACTCGTGCACAACACTTGGGTCATGGCCCCGCGGCCCAGTATACCAGCACGTTGCGTACATCGCGTACCGCAACCGCCTTGCGCGCGGATGAGACTTCCGTTCACCCTGCTCGGCAGGTCGTCATGGTCGTGGTTGTGTACAGGGCCACGGCCCCATACACCTGATGCGCTGTGTACTACGTCCGCGACAGGCCGTTCGACTGAGCGATACGTTCACCCGCCCTGTCCATCTGGTCATCATGAAGGATGGACCTGAGTAGCGATGCACCAGGTCCAAGCTAGTCTCCTGTTGTGATAGCGCTTGCAGCGATGGATGATGCATTTCAGTTTTGTGAAGGCGTCTAGCGCCCGTGGTTTCCACCACCGCGCGAACAATATCAGCGATAGGAACTAGGTCCCTAACTGTAACATGTTCATATTTCGTCTACCGTTTTGGCCAGAGTACTTTGTGCGTCTTGATTTGATTAGAGCCATCGCAGCTCTTAACCCGGCTGATTGTATTTAGCCTGCAATTGTCTTCGTTAAAAGATTGGTCTCTTCTCCGAGGCCTGGGAGGAAATGAATTTCCGAGCCCCCCCCCCTCCCTTAAGCTTGAAACCACTGAGTATCCCGCGGCTTGCGATAGCCACTGAACCTTATGCACTTAGCCAGAATGGCCAGCCGCGTCGGCCTTGCCGACCGAAGGCATCCAGCTTTGCGTTTGCAGTTTGAGTCTGCGTGACTTGACGTGGAACAAGTTATCCAAGTCTGGTGAGGTCACATTAATCTCACCACTTGGAGCCATTGGCTCCGTAAGGAACTCTGTTACCCACCTTGGTTAGTGCCATTCGGCATCACCACTGTCGAAGCCCAGGATTGACTACGAGTGCTACAAAGTGTGGCGGGGCACACGAGCACCTTGCACAGAGGAAGTTATTAAGGTATTTACCCAGGTGAACGTTAGCTCACGTTCTCAAAGGGACCGTTTTGCTACTTAGAATAGTAGATTAAAGACTCATGCATTATAGGTAAGCTTAGATTGAGTTCTCATACAAACTAAAAGCTACCTATAGTGAAGCTATGTAGATATCCAATGGTTGGCTCAGCGAGCCTCTGGTACGATGTACCATGTACCGGAAAGAGTGACTCGTCACTCTTCATGTTGCTAGGGCGCGCTTGGGTTATACCCCGCTACGAACTGAAGGTCACATTATATTTATTTTCTGCATGTCCATCGTAATTCATGGCTTAGATGGTTTTGCTATATCCCTCTAGATCACAGTAATTGTCATTGAGAAAGGTCTTCTCCAGCAAAAAGCCAGGAGGCGCTATCCTATACTGCTTTCTGCTTCATTTAAAAAGTGAAATTTGATTCGACGGTGATAGTATTGGGAAATGCACATTACGCTGCTAAAGCAAGAAACCGGATATGTATTGGCAGCTAAAGTCCAGATGTCTTCTCTTTGAAAAAAATCCAGCGATTGTCTATTTGGACTTCGCTCTCAGAGCGCACCATGCATTTCACGTTGCGAACCTTTTCCGTCGTACGCTTTGCAAAGTGTTCATCAAAGCATTTAACACAACTTATTAAAGTCGGTAGCAAAGCCGATGTGATGGGGAACATTCGGAGGATGTTCTGCTTTCCGGATGACGCGAGATGAGTTTCGAAACCCACAGCACTTCTGTACGACGGGTCAGAGCACGGGACAGGGTATACGCAGAAACCAACACCATAACATAGCTCACAAACTTTCTTCAAACAGTTAAAGCGGTGTCCCTAACGGTCGCCTCTCCTTCTCCTCCAGACTCTTCTTCTGTTCAAACAACAATGGCTGCTGATGGCGTCGTCGCTGGAGCGCTTGCACTGGTCGGGCACTCTCACGTTCCTACACTCGAAGGCTTCGTGTACCTTGTCATCGTCCGGATTCACGGAGCCTCCGCTACCGTGTGCAAGTCATGGCCAGACGTCAGCGACGATTCTCCTGAATTCGATGTCAACATTTCCATTTTGCGCCACCGTATTGTTGACGCGTCTGAGTCAGAGCTATGGCCGGGGTCCTACGTGGGTCACCCCATCGATTTTGTACAGCCATCCGGCAACAACACCGACCAGTGGGCATACGAATTAGTCTCGGGCTATTCCATGCACAACAAAGGGGCTCAGCTTCACATCCGCTGTGATGAAGACACACTTCCCATTCAACTTCTTAATAGTTCAACTGTAATTGCTTTTTTGTCGACTGAACTACGCGCTTCAAACCGGCGCAGGTACTAACGTCACTGTCCTCAACGCCCTGGAGCTATTGAATTAGCAAAATCAAGCGATCGTTACGTGTGTAAAAAAGTAAACTGGACTACCAGCGAGCGTAACATCGACGATTTTGAGCGTACTTTTGAAGTCTGACGACCGTGTCCCGCTTATTCGACCAGATACACTACGAATTGTACATGTGCGCCGTCAACACATCCTTGACTGTGAGCTGACTACACGAGGAAACAAGCCGGTAGACGTCTTCACGGATCCTGTACTCAACGAACCTCCAGCTAAAACATTGGGCGGGTCTAATCATTTTGGCAAAACCAGGGTTTCTAACGATGTGGATTTGACGTTTAGTGATACAGATGACGAAGGTAAGACGAACCCGACAACGGGGAAGCAGGCGAACATTGAGTTAGTACGACTTCAGAAACGTCCCCTTGTGCAAGCGAGCTCGCGGGATAGACGTGGACCTGCTACGGGACGACCTGGACGTGCCGGTCTTGAAAATCGCGCTAATTCTTCATTTCGCCCGTTGCAGAGCAACAAGCGCACGACGCTGTCATCCACCCATCTCTTCAAGGTAAGAATGGTTAAGCTGTATTGGAAGCCGTCCAACAAGGACGCCGGACCAAATTCCTCGCTGCCCCGCCCGTGCTACGAGCGGCTTACGACTTCAGTTTCAGTATCCGAGGCATTTTGCTGATGCATTTCCGAGGTTACTTCGAGGAGATCAAGACTCATAAGGCGTTGGGTTCGGTCAACATGACTAACTTTGGAAGATTAAACACGCTTCAACCTGCCACCCCATCGACCAGCATCGCGGAAATTCTGGATGCATGCACTTTTCGTCGCGAAAGATTTTTACAACGCCACGATCTACGAGTTTATCAAGAGAGGAGCCGACTTCATGGAGCAATACACGGCATTTGCCCGTCCAGATGCAGTAATGTGCAACATGCCTGTGTTTTGGATCAGCACAATACTGGGTAAATTTTGGGGTACAATTATCACATCTAGCATTCAGATCGCCGTCCGCATCGGAGACGAGTTCACAAGACACGACGACCATCCGATGGAGCTATACCAATCGTAACAAGACCGCTGTGCTAGTGGATCGACGAAATTTGGGCGACAACAATCAGTACCACGGCCGAACCAACAACGGGAAGCTCGTTCTTCCAAGTCGTCAACAGTTCCTCGAGAGCTATTAGTAATCTTGCCGAGGCAAGGATCTAAGGTAATGTGTATGAAATACCTCTCCAAAAAGGGATGCACCAGTACAGTATCCGGACAGTGTTTCGACCCCAAGCGTGCGCACTTCAAACCTATCGCTCTTCCCGCTGACGCGAAGGCATTCATCGACAAGAATTTCCTCGGGCTTGCAATAGAACTCAATGATCTTTGACGTCACGAGAATCACCCAGGCGCAGCGGTGTCGTCAGTGGGAGCATGCCAGCAGGCTGGTGTACTGACACAGCAACCCGAATCAAATCAGACCATCGTCAGGAGTACACGCTCCTGTTCAGCGAACGCAGAAGATACAAACATCCTCTGAATACCAATTGTCTGCCAACGACGGCTTTACATGTATCACAGGTTTAATCGTTCTCAATTGGCCGTCAGTCGCCATCTGACAGCGAGCCACCACCAACAATATCAAGAGTTCACAGCCAAATACAGAGCGGAACTCCCAGCTCAATTTTCTCATCCGCAAACCAGCCTTGACATCAATCAAATTCGTACCGACTCCCAGTTTGTGCGGCTCTCGAACCTCTCTGTTGCTCAGTTTGTACAAATATATCGTGGCCAAGCTGCGAATAACACAAGACCCAACAAGGACCTGTTCGAGATCGCTCTACCGGATGATGTCAATCTACGCTCCACTACACAATTGTGGAACAAGATTGTCCGCGAAGGCGTGCGTCCACAATGGAATACCAAAAAACCAGCTACTCAGCTCGAACGTCCTCTCAGTCTTAAATCTACCGACAATCACATGGATAATGTCCGTTGGCATATCACCAAAGGTCACAACGAAGGGCGCTGTCTCATTATGGAGGCAGGCGTTGTCAACGCGTAGACGAACGTTTTTATTAGCCCGCTTGGTGTCGTCGAGAATGTATGATCGCCGCAGGACATCCGAGTGATTAATGACTATTCGTACCCACCAAATACTTCGGTCAACGACTTTACGGACAGGACAGAATTCCTCGATATCTCGTACAACCCACCAAAGGATATTGCGCGCCGTATTCATGAAATGCGAGTACAATTTCCTGATCACCCATTGCTGATGCTACTCGGAGATGTGTCGGGGCATTTCGACATATTCGAGCCAGTTCCAATCACGTACACATGCTTGCGTTCAAGTTCGACAACTACGTGGTGATAGATTTATCTTGTGGTTTCGGCTGGTGCGGCTAACCTGCGCACTATTCAATTGCCGGGAAAAATATTAACAGCTTGTATGAACGCCAACATCCCAAGTAAAGTATGTATCCGCTCGATAGTAGTAGCTTCGTCGGGGACGTGTGGTGCGATGATCATACATGCATCGAACCTGACACCGGCTCAAGATGCTTCGAAGCCAATCTTGCCCTACGGACAGCCATTGCTACCATCCTCGGTCCGAAAGCACTCAACGAGACAAGTTCACCTCGTGGTCAATCCGAACGAAGGCGTTAGGTCTTCTCTGGGACACTGACACCGTGCCAGCAGTCAAAAGCGAGGGGCCAAATTGCAGTTGGCATAACCCAAACATCGTGTTCGCCGTCTACAATCAACAAAATGCTCGGCAGTCTTCGTTATGTTTCAACGGGTTTTCCTGCCGCTCGAGTCTTCTACCAGAATGGCCAGTAGTTGTCGTCCTTCAGGCACCAATTCTAACGCAAAGTGACGCCAGTCGACGTCCGGGACGAATGGTTCCTAGCTGTTCATCCATATGAACAACATTTCAACTCAAATCCAATAGAGCATTTTGCACGTCTCCAACCTCCATCACGCCACGTACTGATGGACGCCTCGGATACGGGTTTGTGTGTCCTGGAACCACAGCTACGTCAGTTCATTCGTGTCAAGTTCAGTCCGGTAGTCCAAGAACAAATTTCTACTTCGAAGGAAGAAAACTCTGTCAGCGTACGAAAACTCCTGAGCGCTACACTGGCGGCTATTCACTGGAGGGTCGACCTGGGCTGCAGCGGGACGTGACCGAACACACGTGTGCATGTGGATCGATAACTCAAGTACGGTGGTGTGGCTATCAAACGATCCAGTCGACATCCTACAGCTCGCATGTACAATCGCTTCATCTCGCTCTCAGAGTTTCGGCATTCACTAACTTGCTCGGCACAGCACATCCCGGAGAAGGACAACGTCATGGCTAACGCGGGCTCAAGGGCGTGGAGTACTGATCATCCGCTGTATAACAAATGGTCTAACTCATCTTCTTGGACGCAGGTACACATCATTTCACCATTCGGCAATCTCTGGAACATCTGGGCGAATTACTCCGCGGACGAGCTATCGCAGGTTCCACCTCCGGAAAGTACAGCACAACTGGAATCAATGGTACCAATATTCACGACAACTCGGTTGGCCACCCTGGCTCACACGACTGGGACGAAACAGCAGCAATAAGCTCGGATGTTTCGCAGTTTACTGCTGGAAACACGGGGGGAACCGCGCTAGGAGAGGCAACACGTTCGGCACCATCAAACTGAAGCTAGTATCAGGTGGTACCTCCAGAGGTACTTGGGCATCGATTTGACAAGCTCACCGGATTTTACGTTATTCCCCCAAGAAATAACGCGGCTGACCCCTACGGTACACAAGCTTCAGCCGATCTCGACTGCATTTTTACGACTACTTTACTGCCGTCTCAACTTGCAAGCCAACAAGCCGTCTCCGGTGAGGCACCATTCTCTTCGGCTTTTTCTTCTTACTTCGTAGGGCGGAGAACCTAAGAATTGGATCCCGACGACAGTTTTACTGTTTGAAGCGAGAGAACACATTCTTTTCCGATTCTCACGGCAGACCGACGATCCAAGACAAAGCAACTTCGGTGACAATTGGACTGGAAGGCTCCAAGAATGACGGGTACGGCCGCGGAGCCTGGTGCACCATGCACGCATCAGGGGACCCAACGATCTGTCCAGTAGCAGGCGTTAAGTACATCATCTCGGCCAGAGAACAAGCGCACATCAAGAGCAAGTACCTGTGCAGCAACGTTGGTCACATGTATCATGGAGACTGCGAAATACACTGGCGTACCTGACGGCAATTACTCGACTCACTCGATCCGGATCGGCAGCGTGACGACGTCACGCAGCGGCGAAGCCAGTCAACTTCCGATCAAGCTACTTGGCCGCTGGATATCAAACTGCTTCGAACAGTATCCAACGCAAGCAGCGGAGTCAACAAGATCACTATCCCGCCAAATGGCTCTGCACGACACAGTCCAAGCGTAAGGCCACGTCAGCACTTCTTTTGGGGGTCGCTCACCACGCCCGTCCACTGGGCTGGTCGAGCACAATCAAACATTTGCCCCAAATGACTGAGTACCTTCCTTAGAAAACCAAGGAGGCATTCGCCCCAAAGATGTGAACCTGCACACTATGCACACTATTTGCGAGCAAGGTGTTTTCCAACAACGATACATGTGTTGTACTGATCGAACTGCCGCCGGTAGAAGCACATAGATGTACAAAACATCTACTTGTCGAAACGGCATCAAAACATTTAATCTCTTGGTCAGGAGAAAAGCTATAAGCCATTCTAATTGATACTATAAAATTAATTAAAACAATGGTTCGAAGCCATAGCCGAACTTTGAGATAGCCACTCTGTTCAAGTAGGTTTAAAGAAGTATGTAAAAACTGGGAGGCAAATTGCTTTACTGACGTGGCCAATGAAAGACAATGAAATACTAAAAAGAAACTTCAAATGAAAAGGTAATCCCCTTCGAGATTCTGCTGAGTAAAATGCCTCTACAAAAATGAGCGACAAGCACATGCAGCTTCTGTCGAGCCTATCACTCAGAAACATTAAGATATGCCACACAATTTATCTGTCTCCACAGGTCAAGCAGATACGCTTTGTTGCATGAACCTTATCAGTCAATTGATTTAGTATGCACGTCCGTTTCGCTACCTTGCTAAATAATAGTAATTGAAACCGGGAAATAACCCGACAAGCCACTAGGGAGAAAATATACCCCAAATATGTGAGCCCTTTATGAATATTGAGCAAGCCACGTTCCTACTAAGGATATTGTACCGATTATGTCATGTACAATATACTATTCAGGCATCTATAGATAGGGCATTTTCAGGTAAACCGGACAAACACGCCCTATTATATTTGGTAGATGCCCTGTTTAGTTGGGTCGGTCGGACACCTCGACAAAACTGATTCCGCGTGCACTCGGTAATGAGATCTTCTTTGATCTACGTATTATTCATCTAATGCATGCTAATAGTAGTATTAATCCCTTTGAATGTTTTCGATGTGTGTCTGCAGCTACAGGATTGTGTTGTGATGACACGCGAAAAAAAGAAACGTGGCAGTGAGGTGCCGTATGCTGTAATTCAAAATCAAGCTTCAAGCACTGCGCCTGGGCGTTCAAACTCCGTTTCAAGACGCACATCAACTACAGTACGGGCATCGAATTTCTGAACGAAATTCAATCAATGGTTTGGTGATCATGTCGCTTGTCGCTTTTCATCTCGTTTGGTCGGGAAAAGAAAGTCGGCGCAAAACGCAAGAAGACCTCTAACACCAAGTACTTCGACAAACCTTTTCGTCCGGAACACTACAGACAGCATCTTTTGAGCTAGGACCCTACTCGATGGGCCAACTACAAACAACTAACTAAAGAGAACCAGCGTTATTACTTCGACGACGTAAAACTAGTTCGTGCTAGCATTTTGGTGTTTGCCAATGCAAAGCAAGCACCTACTGTTGTAGAGACATTATAGATGTTATCGTCGCCAATAGTAGATGACGGCGATGAAATGGCGTCGACGCGCACCATGTCTGGTTTGCCAATGAACTATTCTCAGTCGCAGTACATATTGTCAATTAAGAACCCCGTATAATTAGATTTAATTATTGACTACTTGTGCGGGGATGTCATTTCGCATGGCCTTGTCGGCCTTGACCATGACAAAAGATCGTACTTGTTTGGCGTCGATGGGATCCTGTTCGCCAGATTTCCATCAAAAATACGGACGATTTGTCTGTGCGATAAACCTGCAGAAAACCGCGCAAATACTCTCACACGCTTGGACGTTTTCGCTGGCTTTGGATATGTCAACGCACATATCAATATCGTATTTGGTCACCAGGATTCGAGTCTATCATAATAACTAGTTGATTGACCTGCATTTACTTGCAATCCCGATGAGTGGTAGCCATACCGGTAGCGCTATCTTTGATGCTGGCTCACAAGTGCTTGACGTGATCTGCCCGATCTGGAAGGTAACAATGCTCGGAATAACCAGCGACGGCGAACGCAAAATGACTGGCAAGTTTAGAGGGCTAGCCACGCGGTTTCAAAACGTGTGCTCATCTGGGTTTATGAGAGTATGGTGTGGTCTGCACCAACCAGATCTCACCCTTCAAAAGGATTTTAAAGCAGTGATGAGTGGCGAGCTCTACGGCTACATGACTCATACAATTGCCCACTTGCGACGCCTAAGAACATTGATTACCAACATGAAAACGACTGCTCCATATTTGTAAGATACGTCAATGGGTAAATGCTGCAATTGGTTTAAAACCCATCGAATTAAACTGTGGTGTAGCGGGATCAGCAAAATCTGCGAGATTGCCCGATCAACTTCCCACCATCGCCCAGACACCGACTAACGAATTGGTCCTCCGATGACTCGTGATCTGCTGAACTTCCTCACCTTGAGTACCCGTCGGTTGGGCTGGATCTGCGCTTCTGGTAACAGCTGAAGAGTCCTTCGGTGAACATCTCTTCGTTGTTGGGCAGGTGTTGCCCTGATCGGTGCTGCCCCTTGCGGGAGACACCGTGCTCCGGACGCGTTCGCGTGGGCTGTCGTGTCCTCCAGTGCGAACTGTGGGCGAATGCCACACGTTCGGATGCTATTGGACCCCGTGCCGAAGGACTTTGCGCGCTCTAGCGCAGGAGCTGAGACAGCTCTGAGTGTTGGCTTTGCGGCCAACACAGTTGTGCGAGTGGGGATGCAGGTCCCAGTGTGCTTTGAGAGCACACGTCGCTGTGGGAGTGACTGAGAGCGGCGTCAGCCGCGTGGCAGTTCAGTGTGAGAATTTCACCTTTGGTGTTTTATTTCTCTGATTTCTGCTTGGAGAATCAGTTTGGAGAATCAGGTTATTCTCAGTTAAGTGGGAGAGGGGGTGTAACGGGTACAGCCCAAGTGTACCCTAGTTACAAGAAGAGCGATGTGTCACTCTTTCTGGTATATGGTACAGAGGCTCGCTGAGCCAACTATTGGATATCTACATAGCTTCACTATAGGTGACTTCTAGTTTGTATGAGAACTCATGCTAAGTTTACCTATAAATACATCAGTCTTTAGTCTACTTTCTTAAGTAGAAAACCGTCCCCTTTGAGGCCGGGAACGCGTGAACTAACGTTCACCTGGTTAAATACCCTAACCACTTCCTCTATGCAAGTTGCTCGTACAGAGATGCTTAATAAAAGGCTATGTTGCTCTTTTCGACGTAGTGTTGAAATTAAAGTGGCCTGTACACACATATTTGGACGAAAATATGTGACACTCAAGGTTATTCTAGTGTATGGTCTCCGATATGGACAAAAAATTATGAGACTGACTAAATAAACTTGTTTTTAACCAATCACAAGCCCCGATTTAATATTACTTAGCTTCAATAAAGTACTTTCATACTAGTAAATCTGCGTCACTAAAGACCCACGCTCATTTAGTACACTCCTCGCTAACGGAATCCCATGCGTAAGCAACACGATCGGCCAGGCGCTTACGTTTTTTTCGGAGAGGACAGCTGCTGGAGTCTGAGAAGGCGCTCACGGAGTGGGACGCACCACCACTGGAGCTGATGATGCCAAGCTTGAATGATAGTGTAAGTGACCGTAGTTTGTGTTTAATACTTAATCGGGCCCATCACACCAACGTCTAAAGGCTGGAGCACTGAAAGGTGTTCCTTGGCAGTGGAACTACTTCAGTGCCTCATCCGGTCAGAGCCTCTTGAGATTCGTTGTTGACGTGGCACTTCAGGTTGTCCACGTACAGTGCCAACGGGTCTGGTTGATCACTGCTGACGAAGCTTCCCCACGCTTCTTCAACAGAGGCGCTCTTCCACATGCGGGAGTCCATCCAGGCATTGGTCTGGACTGCGGGAACAATTCGACTTGAGTACGCCTGGATCCCCTCCTCGACCCGGCCGCCAGGCTGTCCCTTGAATATGACTAGAGGGCGCAGCTTGCGACCCGTCGTAGATACCGCCACCAGCACACTCGCCCGCTCCGAGCGGGTCCGACCATTAATCTTGACACCCTTCTTGGACCCACGCTCGATGATGATGCAGGTCGGAGTATCGTCGTAGTAAACGGCCGTTTCATCGGCGTTGAATATGGATGAGCGCTCATATGTAGCGTTGATCTTGGAGCCGACTTCCGTTACGAAAATTGTTTTTACGAACTTGCGCGGCTCTCGTTCGAGGTCTTGAGATGATAGAACAGACTTTGTCGGGCGGCGAAACGAGAAACCCCGCTTGAAAACGATACGTCGTATCATTCGGCTTAAGCTTTCTTCCTTGCTTTTTACTAGATAGTTTGTGACAAATTCGTTGTACTCCTCCTTAACCAACACCAACACGTGAGAAGTCTTCAGCGAAAAATCGCCCCGTCGCATTTGCTTTATCCATTGCAGAAGTTCGTCACAATGCGGAAGCATGTTTAGTCTTCCTTGCCCACCTACTAGACATTTTGATTTTTTTCATTTTGCTTCAGGATTCTCTAATTGCCGCTTCGTTTTTTTAGTCAAGCATGTATAGCTGTTCTAGATTCAATTCCATGTATCGCTGCAGCTTTTGTTTAGATATGCCGGAGTGTACGTCGTCTAGAACTTTTACCTTCAGCGCGTTGGGATACGCATTCCGCCGATTAAGAATACTTACAGCGACCATCTCGTGAACAACGACTTCGTCATCGTCTTCGCTGTAAGTACTCTCTGCGCTTTGCACGATGCCCTCACCTATCCTCCTAACTCGTAATCGCGTTAGAGCCTCGTCCTCAGCCCCCTTCATCCTACATGTACCGAAAATTTGAGTGGCGGTCATGCCTGATCTGACCCCCTCATTCTTATTGGATAAAATTTGGTTTATGCGTAAAAAAACTGACATGCTGATTAAACCTCAAGTGTCATAGGTTTTCGTCCGTCACACCGCTACTAGTAAGTATTGTTTTTAACTTTTTTTTCCTTTTTTTCTTTTAGAAATGATAGCTTGCAGTCTTGCCAATACAAACCCATGTTTTCCTTGCCTATTTAGTGCTATTTTGACAAATGAAGTGTAGAGTGTGGTTGGAACGTTGAACTGTAGTGTAGTTTATGTTACGAAAATTTAAATGTTATTTTAATCACGTGTATTTAAAACTTAACACCAATTCCGTGCAAGAAGGTCCTCGCTCACCCCTCCCATACAAAAACTAGGCATAAGTGTAGCCATCTATCATCGTTTGGCTCGGCTTTTATCTTACTTGCTCCAATGCAATTGATTTATCGTCATAAAATCCGGAGCAATCCGAAGGTAGGTATGTTTTGGGGGCTCAAAAACCGACTGGCGCTTCAATTTAATCAATTAGATCAGTGAGAGTGAAAATATTAGCCTTCAAAGCTCGGTCGGTCGTAGGGACGGTAGCTGCTAAAAGATGGGGCGACATTCCTTTATAGAGGCTTTCATAGTTTAATTAAGTCAGGACGTATATTCTATTCAAGAGCCACCATCCTTGTTTTGGCATCCCTCCTGGCAGTTATTGCGAAATTTCTCAGCTGTAACTGAATAATTCTCCGCGATCCCTGATCGGCGGAAAACTCCAACTTCTTAGCTTTTCAACGATACCTTGTGGTAAAATAGGGTCTTATTGGTCGACACAGGAGGCGGTTACAAAAAGTTACAAAAATTCCCGACCGACCAGCACCTTCTTGCACGGATTGGTGTAAAATAATAATTAGATTTAAATAATAAATAAATATTTAAATAAAAGTTCTGTCCTCACAGAAGCGCAAGCTGCACCGAATTACTCGGTCAACCTTCCGATGCGAACTTGTAATTACTCGATTTCGCTCCTTTTCAGCAGAGAAGTGTCAATACTCGGTTCTCTGCTTTTTATTACTCGAAATCCGCATTTTCCTATTCGTTCTGGAGCTTGATACGGCGTTGTACAACTTGAAAATTCGTTAGTAAGTTGCTTACTTAGAGTACTTATTATAATAACATGGTTGCGCTGGATTACAATTGTTTTATGGACGCCTAACTGCTATTCGAACTGCGAATTCTTCGAGCAAAGCGACATCGACTCTTTCTCATAACGACTATGTATCCTCATTACATGTATTATACAACAGGTGAGGTAAACTTAAAAGATACAATGACAGACCATGTCGCTTATTTTATCACTGAGGTGGTTGTCATGGATCTGGGTGTACTATCGAACGTGTACGATTGTGGATATAATCTATATTGCCGTAGTATTTCGTTTCAGTGTGGCCACTAATATCGGCCGACTCTCACGTGTTGAAGATTTACGACTTCGTGATGTCCACGACGACAATGTCGGTGTCGTTCTTCATGACACACCACAGCGGCCAGCTGTGAATGATTAATGGGAACAGTGTAGAGGGGAAATGGAGATATTTTATTTCCTTTAATGGTAGCAGAAGTTTAGCAATGGAACGACAAATTTTGAAGGCTTCATTCACTGCGGAGTCTCAATTTCCGTGAAACCTAAGTCATCTTGACTTTGTTGGCCTGCGTCGAGATGTGAATTCTGCCGGGGCTCACTAGACAGCGGCCCAATAGGATCGAAGACGACTTGCACTCTCCAGCCACAGTGCTCAACCACGTTCCCCACGTTGAAGCCTTTAAACCGATGAAAATTTTTAACAACGAATGGCGTCAAATCACGTCCACTACTTTCGGAATAATGACGCTGGAATGAACGTTTTACATACCCAAACAAGAACTCAAGGGGATTGAAGAACGGGCAGTAAGCAGGGAGGGAATATCGGGACGACACCAACACTTCACAAATAGTGTACAATCTCAGGGTTGCAATTAATAGCAGCTCCGTCCAGAATCCAGACAGAGTTGGGACCAGGGAATTCCCGTACGACATTGCTGGAGTGCACGAAGTCCTGACAGCACTTTATGAATTCGATACGGTCAAACGTGCCTTCGGTGTTGAAATAGTCGAGTACACCATCCACACCAATGAAAGCCAAGATAAAAACCTGTGGTTTTCGCTTGAAATCACCTCGAATTGCGAGCTTCTCCCCTCGAAGGGCGTATCCGCGGCGCCTCAGCATCCCCCTGTTGTCGAACGAGACCTCATCCAGGAAGACGATGTTTTGGTGACACCAGTCAACATTACTTAGCTCCTTGACAAACCGGAAAACATCGCGCTCTTTTATATGCATTGCACGGCGCTCCAAGACTTTCCACGTCAAGCCAATCTTATGAATGATTCTCCAGACAGACGGTTTTGATATTGTGACGTGGTGAGCTTTTGTAAAAGCTACTTGAGCTTCATCAAGGTAGGCGAGAGGGTGCTGTTGATAGTAGTTAAAGAGCCACGTGCGCTGTTCTGGTGTAAACGTCTTCTCAGACACTGATACCGCGCGCTGAAAGACTCCAATGGTCTCGTACGTTTTAACCCAATTGGCCAGAGTACGCTCAGACTTGTTGAAAATATGTGCGAGGTGCTTCTTCGTGTAGCCGAGATTGTAGTAGGCGAACAGACAGTGATAGACTGTGTTCGGATGTGCATGCTGCCGGGCTACCGCTTCTTCCATTGCTTCGGCAGTGCGGACACTTCAACACAAGGCACTTCAGCATGACAGCCGACCATTTGATTGGCTAAGACAATTTACTTTTATCCACTAGAATCCCTGCGTCGGTTCTTGACCGACTTCATGCGACACGCCCAACCGGTCTACTTCCGCAAATTTGACCGGAATTCACAATAATGGCTCTCGACCTGTGTATTCTCCCAGAGCAAGTGCTTCGGGTAGCTTTTGTTTTCGTTTATATGCTACTGTAAAGATTTCCTACCCTTTAGGTAGACAAAATCTATTGACGCTGTGAAGGGTGAAATTTCCTGTAGTGATGCATCTCCTGCGCGTGCTTCGCAGCCGCTACATCTGCATTGCTGAATCACTTTCGCTTTACTGCAGTAGCCGTATACAAGTGCGGCACATGTTACAGTGCGCCATAAGTATGTCCGCCCCTAAAAATGCGTTCTTTAACGAACGACTAGCGCCAATTATTCTTACAGTGGCAAATGTCTGTGCATCTAGGTTTTATTAATTATCTACGGGGTTAAATAGCCATACGGCACACTAAATTGCGCAGCTTTGACGCTCTTTAGCGTGGTTGCTTTTGTTTTGTCTGAGAAGCAAGTTGGGCAAGAGCAAAGTTCTCAAAGTTGTAAAGCTGAAGATCATCTGCAGATTGATATATTTAGAAAGACCTTCATCGAAAACCTGAGTGCCCCAGTGTGGAATACACAAACGGCGTGTACCGCCTGCTAACTTCTGGCATCTGAAGTGTTCTAGCCTACACGGGCGTATGTAAGATCTTACCGGTGCCAACGTCAAGAAGAAAATGACACTTGCGGACCTGAGAAAATTTATCGCCGGCGTTTACCTGCCATAAGAATGTCTACAGCGGAGTGAGATACTCCATACTAGTTAAGGCGATGCTCATCTAGCGTAGATACGTTGACTACAAGCGCTTAAAAGTCATGTTGGTGCCAGTGGCTCATGCTTAGTGAGCTATAGATGACCTAGAAGCGAGATGGAATGAGTGATTAGCATTACAAGCCATAAAATTAATGTTCTGCGACAATCGCAATCACCGTTAAGTTTTATCCAATAAAGTTAGATTATTCATTTATGTACGATCACTGAAAAAAACCAATCGTCATTCATGTAAAATCGTAAGATGCACATAGCGATTTTAAGAATAGCGTAAGATAATCTCGCTACGATTTCAGTCATTCGCAAAATGATATCTAGTTTTTTGGGTAATGTACTCCATTCAGAAATCATCAACAGACATTGTGTCTGAATTCGTAAGACTGGTTTCTTACGGAAGATTAACTACTGTGATTGGGCAATATTGAGACAGTCGAGCATGTCATTATACCGTACTCTGCTGGATCAGCAGTGCCTGTGGCAAGCAGTCCCGCCAGTGGCGGCGGCAGTATACCGCCTCTACAAATACATCAGCTTGCCCGTCGCTGCCGACCCGCATACTATGTGCCTAAACGGCACGTTCAATCTAAGCTGCAACAAAAACTAACCTAAATGAGATTCGTAGCTGAGCCATAACCAACAAAAAAATCCAAAACCCGAGTCAGTCGGCAGGATCGACAGCAGGTCGCCCCAATGGGAAAACTTCTGGAAGTGCTAATTAATGCAAGTGTACAAACCCATCCCTTCGTCCCTAAATGAGTTATGCTCTAAGTGACTCGATTGAATTTGGTAAATGCAAGCGCATAGGCGCGGAAATGGGCGAAAAGCACCCAGCCATAACGTTTATATGCATAGCCTTATTTGTTAGTCCTCTAAGAACTGTCGTATCATACGATTCGTATGAGCTAGGCTACCAGCATAACCGCATTGACTGTTATCCTGTAAGAGACACCGAGGTGCGTGTTGCGACCGTCTTGATCGCTGTAATAATGACGGCATTTGATGGACGTGAGTCTCGTAGACGACGTGACATTGCTGTTACCTGCTTGCCTTAGTGCTTCACCGGTTTTGGCAGCCCTTGACTCTCGTGGTGGCTGTGGCAGTCGTGACGAAGACGACAAATAACATTTTGCCAATAGCGCCATGGCAGTCATGACCACAGCTATCTTGGCAGCAACATGTTGTAGTTGAAGTGATTACGCGTAGGCCTCAGAATCCTTCTCTTGAGACCTACGCGTATCGTTGGACTATGCTACACGCGCAAACGGACCAACGGCGGAGGTCACAGCCCTCACGGCGGCAATGCCACAGCTTATCACCGTACGGGTACCGTGGACAGCGTTGACATTCAGGTGTATCGCTACAAAACCTAATTTTTTAGCCGTTCAGGTTAGATACTATCTCATTCTACTGGTTTCTATTTCGGCCAATGAGCGTAGAGTAACCGAGCGTAGTAACTCGTACGATTTCTCCTCACAATTCATTTTGGAGTGGGCCAGAGAAGTACTGTACAGTATTGTGCTTTGCAGATGAAATGTCGTTCCGTTTTATGGCTTAGATCGAGCATGATCGGCAGATAAAACCAGGCTTAAAACTGAGATGGGGAAAGGCAGACATGGAATTAATTTATGTCCTCGAATTGCGTATCAACCACGCAAAAAGGATCGATTTACAGGATATCGATGATGATTTGTCGGGAAATCGATCTGAGCGGACGATTTATCTCGTCGCAGCCCGATTTATTAGCCACCTACCTGGATCGATTTGTCCCTTTTATGGTCCTCGATTTATAAAACGACTATATTTAATTATAACTCGAAGATGAAGCTAAGTGAAAACGACAAAAGCATTGAAAAGCACAATAGAATCTGTCCTAAATGAACCTTGAGAAATCTGATATCCCGTCGTACATGATATAATATCGGTCCACCGAGTCCGTTCCCAGAGATAACTTGATATTGCTCAAATGACAAAACTGATACGAAATTTTGAGGACAGCAAGTGTATATATTAGAGAGCTTTCAGAGCCTTGTTTGAGTTGAGTTTGGGTTAGAAATAAGGGAAGGTGTCAATTCGAGGCCGGTTCAAACATACATTTCTAACTTTACTTGTATCTTTTGATCTAATACAAGCAAAGCGGCACCAAGGGTACCAATCGAAAGCTGTCGTTTTTGTAAATTTTGCTGGCTATTTCTGAAATTTCTAGCCAATGGACAAATCACAATGGATCCAGTTAAAAAATAAAACTTAGAGTGATGGTCGTGTCAATTCGGGGTCGGTTTCAGTGACTTGATTTCACTATTGATCTTGCCTTGTCTCTTATATGGTACCCTATAAGTGACCAATCACAATTGATAAATGAAAAATTCGAGTCTTTCATTGGCCAAATGAACCGGCCCCTAACTGGCATTCCGGCCCGAATTGACACTTCCCCTTAGAGAGTTTTTATGCAATCTCAAAACAGATGTTACGAGTCGTTTCGGAGTTGCTTTCAGTTTCACTGTCACTTTCAGATAGCCAGCCCAACGATTGTTGGTCATCAAAGCTTTTGGAGGACGCGTTATGGTCTGCTAGACGCCACTCGCGCACCTTTACAATTAACAAATGTGGAAGACACAGCTCTCTACTAAATCTATTACATGTACTAGAGTCAGGTAACCCATACATTTTAGTAGCGGGTCAACTATTGAACTTACAGGCTGGCCTCTCGCACCGACTGTTTGGATCGTTCGACATGTCCAATGCGCGACAGGTACCACACGTCAACATACTTCTTCTCGTACTATTATTCAGGAGCCTGTACAACGCGATGCTTCTTCTCATGACCCTCGTGAAGAGTCTGACGATGCGCGCAACGTTATGCGATGGAGCGAGCACGTACACACGCTGATCCCGGTTAAGAGCGTCAGCATTCTCCTGGCGAGCGGCGGCCCGTAGTTGTGCCTCTACAGTACTTGATTGGGGTTGCCCACGTCGTGGCACTCCGATATCGCGACCTTGTGCAGTCAGCACGCTTGGTTCCGCTGCGAAGCTTTCGCGCCACGGTAGCCTTCTCCCTGTTCGTTTCACACCAAGAATCGAGCTGAAACTCAAATTAACCGCGGGTAGGTTTGAGCTAAAGACCAACTTAGCTCAAACCTACCCGCATTTGAGTTGAGTTTCACACCTTAAACCACGAAGAACTGAAAGTGAAACTGAAACATGCACGATTTGAGGGCTCCGAAAGTTCTCTATTGTAGCCTACGACAACGAAGTGGCAGTGAAAAAACTTATGATTGATTTTATGTCAGTAGCAAGCAACTAGCATCCTTTAGATTGTTTGTATCATACATCGACTGCATCGAGAACACATACAAATTGTATGTGCAGTCGAAATCGGACAATCTGTAGCAAAAAGTGTAATTAGTCTGGAATAAATTTTAGTCTGGTACATGTACAATAATGGTCCGCCAACAAGTTTTGATGTGGGGCCTCCCTCACCACGTAGATAGGAAAACACAAAAAGACAGTAATTCATCTCAACTCTATCATGTTTTATCTAAAAATGCGCTGAATGACCTAGTCCAACAAATCATTTCCGCCAAGAGAGACTTACATACTCAAATCCATATAGAGAGTTTTAACTTGATATGTCTGTGTGCCTCCGAGTTAGACGTGGGTACGCACAGCGAAGAACATTTGTTTTTTCTGCTTCTCTAATAGCGTTGTCCAAATAAAAAAGTAAATGATTTTTGTACGTAACGACTTTTACTGCTAGATGAAAGAAGTCGGCGACAAAAGTCATTTTATTGTCCAAGTCTTCCTTGAAAGTCGGTACAGCGACTTCTTTTGAAACCTTTCTAACAGCATATTAGAAGCATGCTTTTCGAGAGGGTTTCCCCTCGAATATGATGTTGGAGAGTGTTATGCTGTTGGAGAGTGTTTCCTTTCGATCATGAAGAGCGTCACTCCTGCTTCGTACGTGCACCGCGGTCGTCCAGGCGTGGTTGCTCAAGGATCGATGCTACGTTCACCCATGGATCAAAACGGGTATGCAGAAGAGAAACGAAGTCCTTCGTCAGTCGTCAACCACGTTCACTTAGCCAATGTGACGGAGCCGCCATCGTCGCTAGGCTTGCCGCCCTACTACACACAGTACGAAGAGCTTCACTCCGACACAAGCCTACCCCAGTAGCGGCCAAGTAGGAGGACCTGCTCCGAGTCCTGCAGTTCAAGAGCCCCAGCGCAAGAAAGCAAAACGAGCTACTCAAAGACCGTTCTCCACAAGCATAGTGAAAGCCACAAAGATGAAGCTGCCTGTAAACAACGCTTCTGTTCGTGAAGCTACCAAGTTAGCGAGCGGCGTGGCGGCAGCCAAGACGATGACCGGCAGGACTCTCAAGCCCAAGATGGCGGGTATGCGCAAGCCCACTGCAATCAGCGTGGGTAGCAACCCGTCAGAGACCTTGCCGGCCCCGCAGATGTCCATTTCCAAAGCCAAGGCAAAACGCAAGAGCAAGAAGTCAAAGAGCGGGAGTGCAACTGAGACATCAGCAATGAAAGATGGGAAGACCATGAAGTGAACAGTTCAGCTAACGGCTTTAGCGATTGAAGCTCGCTTTCAGAATAAGCAGGTTCTGAAGAAGTTTGCTACAAGAACTCGAACACGAAAGCCCAGCGTGCAATGTGGGAGGACACAATCAACGTTTTTCAGCAGCGTGCGCTAATGGAGCATGCGTGGGGGGAGGACGGACCTCGCAGTGTGACGGTCAAACAGTTCAAGAACAAACTGGATGCTGTTTGAGCTGGATACAAGGCCAAGCGAGGCCGTATGCTTGCTACAGGAAATAAACCTCCCGGGAATGGCAGGTCCAGTAGCGACGATGGGGAGGGAACCAAACGCAAGTATCCAGAAATGCCGGTGGATTTCTTTATGTATGAGCTCGATGATTTTTCAGATAGCAGTGCCGCAGAAAGTTATACTCGTCGCCGCCAAATGACATGCAACCCCACATCGGTGCAACCAACCTATCTCAAGGAGCTTGGCACGGAACTTGCAGCTCTGTGGCCACTGCTGTGTGTTGTGTTTTCACACCGACCGGGTTGCACGGGCGAAGCTATCGCGGAGACTGGTGTTCCGGGTAAAGTTAGTCTGCCTACCAGTGACAGTGACGACGATGAAGCAGAGACCAACCCTGACACTGATTCGTATGAATCGCCAAGCGATGCCCGTGATAGGGCCAAAGCGCTGCTAAAGTAAAGAAGCAGCGTGACAAGCAAACTAACAGCGTTATCGCAAAGCGACTTGTAGATGCAGTTAGCGACACACTCAGATCAGGGTTTGACGCTATTGAGCGAGTACTTTCAGCTCGCCATCAGCCTTCTCAAGCCAGCGGGAGAATGTCCCTACTCGTTCAAAAGTTGACAACATCAATTGACCAGGCTAATGCGAAGCAGCAAGCCACCAACGACGCGCTATTGGCTAGCATCACGGGTTGCACCAAGTTACGGCTGGGTTCTACAGCGAAATGGCGAAATGGATGCAGAATAAACCCAACGAGAACTAGTGCATCGCACGCTTGAGTGTAGTATCTGCTACGCACGCTTTTATTCCTAATTGTTTTGATAAAATCGGTCTGCGTACCCATCTCTCTTTGAAATTGCTAAATCGATTTCTGCTTGAGTTCGATCCCAACCTTCGCTAAAAGCTTGCATCACGCGTCTCGAATCCCGTCTGTCTCTTGCCTTCTGCGCACCATTCCGCTTTACTTTGAACTGCTTGTCTCCGATGTCAATTAGCAAATTGTGTAGAACAGCAGCAGCAGTAATCATGCGATCGTTATTGTGTGTTTCTTCCGATCCGTCACTCCATGTAGGACTTTAAATCGCGCTTTCAGTTTCCCAAAAACACTCTTGACCAGTATGCGTGTTTGTGAGAGATGATAATTGTAGCTACCACAAAATAAACATTAAAAAATTAGGTTTCCATTTGGAATGCTCACAACACTCTACATTACCAGCGCTGCTTCGCCGTCAGACGCTTGCGACCACGCTCATCGAACGGTACCATCAGAAAAGGCCATAATTTAAAACCCGCATCCCCCAACCAATTTTTTCCTGGAGGACAAAGTTCTCGAGCACGTGCGCCAAGAACTGCGGACTGGTTCCACATAGACTGATCCGAGTTGCTGCCGCTAAAACCACCTAGATAGCGAAATTTATACCGGTAGTCGATCGCTGCCAAACAGTTGTACGACGGTTTGCCGCTTTAGTCGTAGAATCCCTGCGAAAACCACCGTGTTTTAGAAAAAAAAACGTGGTGGGGTGTCGGTACCGTAAATACCAGGAAGTCTTTGGGTCGTCGAGTGCGTACGAAAGTTCCGTCAAAAATGCACAGTGATCTTACCGATGGATTCGCCGCACGTTCGCCACATCAGGAAATCGGCTTTACGTGCGGCGAATCCATCGGTAAGATCACTCCACTCATTGCCCGCGTCCGGCGACGGTAAGTATATAACTTCGTTCTTCATTTCATACAGAAGCTCTTCCAGCTTGGTGATGTACCGACTAGCAACGGAGCGAGACATACCCAACTGCGCTGCTGCTCCACCAATTCCATCACCGTCTTGGCCACACCCATTCCGTAGTACGTCAGCAATACGGCAAGTCCAAAGTAAAAAGAAAACTGCATATTCTTTCCTGGAAGGCCATACTTCTTGCAGTACAGGGGCTCCAAAAACATACACAGAGCGTCGAAAGACTTGGGGGAACAGTGCAGTGTTTTGCGGAATGCTGTAGGTGATCGCTGGGCCTTCAACTTAGAGTAAAAATCGGAACGAACAGTGATCTTCTCGCCCGGAGGTGCTCGAAGGGATCTCCAGTCCATCGTACCAAATACAGCTCCCAGCACAATGAAGATTAAGAAGACGACGAGAATTACAACGTCGTCCATGTGCTCGTCAACTGCAATCCTCTGCACCCCATCCATGGCTGCAGCTTGCACTGGAGGCAAGTGATCGCGTTGGTTGGATACAGACCCATCGCTTGAAGTGTCATCCATACCCGCCTCAACAACGTCCTCTGCGATCGCCTGCACACGCATAAAGTCGCTATCGACGTCCATAGCATCACCATCCGCGCAGGAAACCCGCGCAGCGCCACACTCCATCGTAAATTGCACTTTATAGCTTTGTCAAAATAAAAGTCGGCAAGGCCAGAAAAGTTAGTGCTGGTCCTACTTTTTTTGTCGACTTAAAAGTAGCCACAATAGCCGCCAACTTTTTTTTCGGTGCCCTGGCTACGCAATAAGTCGGTCCAAAAAGTCACCTACATCAAAGTACTTTTTTTAACCGTACCCGTTCGGGTAAGGTCTAACCGTGACCACGGTCGGGTATGGTTAATCGAAAGTTTGCCCGAGTGATTGTCGGATGGGTACGGGTAACCGACTCAATGGATTGGTTGGTTTTGGTTGACCGAGTTTACCCGAGTATGAGCATTTGTAGATTTATTCTTTGTCGCTTGCTTCCTTTATCAAGCGTTTTGGCTACTCCTCGTTCTTTTAGCAAATGGGGTGTCTAGTAGACTAGCTTAAAAACGGAAAAAGAAATCAATTATTAGCATATTTACATTCTCAACATTAATTTCACATAATTTTCGGTTAACCGGACGATACTTTCGGCCAGCCATGGTTGTCCGAACAGTTCATACGGTTGGTTATGGTCATCCGAAACATGGTCGTAAGTGCTTTCGGACGGGTATGGGGTTAACCGGAAATTTGCGTTTGCGACCTCTGATGCTTCCTCACCTCGTTCGAATACGTGGATATTGGTGCCTTTTATAGCCTTTCTAACTCTAACAGTGGCCTGTTTACTCATGACGACCTGAGTAACATGATATGCTGCTATACCTGATAGAGGAGTCGTCCACGGGTCATATCAGGTAGGACAGGTTTTACTGTACCGACGGAATTTTGTTGTGCTGTACGACATCTCGGTTAGATTATTGGATACAACCACCAAATGCACATGTGGAGAGAGACGGCGGGCCAGTGGACCACTGGCAATGGTATGGCGAACTTCATCATGAAGGGCCTTGACTGAAGGCTCGAGCTACGGACCCAATGCTCTACGCATGACACGTCCTTGAACTGTTGGATACTGTGATAATGACATTTATTTCGGTGGTTCTGTGTGCATTGAGTCCTGTCTACTACACGCATTATTTCACGCTGGCCATGGCGCTCTGCAGCCGCTGGATGCCAAAGTGGATCTCGTTTTCATTGTAGAAGGCGAAGGATAGGCGAGCACAGCGCGTCATGGCCGCATTGGCTAGAACGCCACCGTCACCGTCGCTGTAGATTGTACCGAGTGAGCACCGTGTGCCGGGCGTGAAGGCGACGCCGTGGTTGGTCACGGCTTCCTTCAGCAGCACTTCCGTGTGCACACCGTCCGGTAGCTCGAGCCACACGAAGTAACCGCCAGATGGATCAGTAAATGTGACGTCCGGGCAGTATTTGTGCAAGGCGTCACACATGGCGGTCTTGCGGACTCGAAAGACACTTTTCAAATGGTCGATATGAGGCAACAACCGGTCCTGCTCCAGCACTACTTGTTGAGTTAGTGTAAGCACATTAGTCAGCATTGATGACTCAGCCAGACCGTCCGTTCGTTACCTGTATGAATGAGCGCTGCAGTGATGGGATTCTGGCCGCCACCACTTCGAAGAGGACCGATGGTAGACAGCGTTTCAATTGTCTTGGTGCTGCTTTGAGCCCAACCTGCACGACAAACATTGCGGTATTGGTGACTACGACAGCGAGATGTGAAGTAGACAATCTAAAGCTCCTTCTTACCCAGACGAAGTCCTGGAGCTAGGATTTTCGAGAAGCTTCCAAGAGAGACAACCATGCCGGAATCGTCGTACGACGCGAGCGAAGGCAGCGCACTACCATCCAGGTGAAGCAAGTTGTAAGGCTCATCAGAAATGATGCGAAACCCGTATTTCTGCGCAAGAGCAACTAGGCGTCTGCAGCGCTCGGGCGACATCACAGCTCCTGTTGGGTTATGGAAGAACGGGATCGTATACAGAAACGCAGGAATATCTCCTGCAGCAAGAGTTGCTTCAAGCACATCCAACTACGAAAATCGATGCGTCAGTCGACCATATTTGTAAAAATTTCGTCAAACAAGCAACACCCACATCAACCCCGTTCTTCCCGGCATGAATACCCTTTAAATCCAGCCCGAGTTCACGAAAAATATCGTGTGCCAAGAAGTACGTTGGCTCCTCCACGAACACCCGTTTGTGAGTCTTGGAAAACGCCATGGCAGCGTGAGAAATGGCCTGAGAGTTGCCTGCCGTCACCATTAGCGGTTCCGGATCTATAGTCTCCGTACCGTTGGCTCCTATTCATCGCCATAGTGCCAGTCGGTCAGGTATAATACCTGTCGTCGCTGTTTTCATTTTTGGTGAGCCGTTTACCTGTCACGAATTTGGCGATTTCATCCCGAAATCCTACGAATCCTTTAGCAGCTCCGTATTGCAGCATTGTAGGGTCTTGAGTCGGCTTGAAACGGCTCATTGCAGCGTCACGGAACATGTCTAGAGGCAACAGAGATGCGGATGGCTGACCGAGGCCGAAGTTGATGACATCGCTGGTAGTATGCGTTTGAGCGTAGGGAGACGACTGCACCGACTCAACAGGGGTGAGACCTGTGTTGGAGTGCAGATTGCGCGGCAGACCAACAGCTTGTCCTGCATTACCGATACGCAGTGCCAAGCGAGCATTGACGAAGCGGAACTGTGCTGCCATCTTCAATTCGCCAGAAAGTCAGAGCGGTTATGCAATATTAACATTCAAAACTCACCTTTGTAGAACGATTATGCAAAATTCGCATTGAAAAGGTGAGCTTTAAAATTTACCCTAGCCGTAACCGCGGAGGAAACCGCGAACCGTAACCGAGACGACTTGTTGAAAGAAGTAGCGAATATGTAACGTTTAAGTAAACGTCTTTCAACCAGCCAATTCAGTGCAGCGACAGTGAAGTTGCGCTAGCGGTGCTTTGCTCCCTTTGCGGTTTTGGAGCTGTTGCAACGAGTCAATTGGCATAAATTCTCCCGAGAAGACTCAAGCAAAATGGTGATTAAGTAAGTAAACCTACTTTTTCTATGTCACACATTGCTGGGGCGAGTGAGAGCGGACGGAGGCGTCGCCAAGGCATATAGCACATATACAGGCAAAAGCAGCAGGCGCATGACTCACAAACAGCGAGTAGTTCCACAGATCAGCTAGGTCTCGAATAGCATTCGGAATCTACGCTTTTCGCTTGCCTCCTCCCGCTCCAGCTACGGCATACCAGCAGCACGGAAGCAGTGACCCTAATGATGTTATTTTGACCTCCTCAGGACCGAGACGTGCTCGTTCAGCGAGAGCCGCATCTACCCCGGCCACGGCTCGCGTTACATTCGTCGCGATGGCACGGCCTACGTGTTCATCAACTCGAAGAGCAAGTCGCTCTTCATGCAGCGCAAGAAGGCCACCAAGATCGTGTGGACCCTTGGCTGGCGCCGCATGAACAAGAAGCTCAAGGTTCGTATGGCTAAATATCGCGGGTCATACAGGAATCAAAGTGCTCACTTTGATCTACTGCCTGCTTTCGTATTATAGGTTGAGGAGGTCACCCGCCGTCGCGCTCGTAAGACCACCAAGATCCAGCGTGCCATCGTCGGTGTCTCGGCTGAGGACGTAAGTTCGCTTATCTAATGTTGACACAGTTGTGGACTGGGGCATTAATTGTTCGGCTCGGCTGTTGAATTGCAGATCCGCAAAAAGCGCAACCAGAAGCCGGAGGTCCGTGCCGCCGCTCGTGCCGCCCTGAAGGAGGCTAAGGATCGCAGCAAGGCCAAGAAGACGGCCAACAAGGCCGAGCACGCCAACAAGGGCTCCAAGGGCGGCAACGCCCCTCGCGCCCAGAAGAAGTCGGGCAACCGCGGTGCCATCTAAATTAGTTGAGTAATCAACTGATCGACGCGTTACTCGGGAGTCTCGCCACCTCTTGAATGCCAATCATTGACACGGGAAGTTCCCTTTGCTGCTTTCGAGCAGTGGGCGTGTGCTCTGGTGCCTTCGTTACAAGTTAGTTTGGACGCAGTCTGTGCTGCTGAGTTAAGTGGAACGAACACAATAGAGGCCGGTCTTGGAGGGAGAATCTCACTTCCCATGCCAGTTGTCATTTCTGTGCGTTGTGCTCGCATAAACATCCGTGAGAACAACAGCTTGGGCAAGATTTAGCGCTTCATCACGGAAGTCTGAGTGTGATTCTTGTTGAATTCGATCGAGGAGTGTGACACTTTCAGGTATCCATGTATCGTAGTATTCAGTAGCTATCACCGCCATGCTCAAATGCTCTACATTTACTTGCAATCCTTTGGTCCACCTTGGTTGAAATCGTGCCCTATCCGTCACTACCGCATGGTCATCTTGATACACCCTGGCGCCAATCAAAAATGCATGGCCACCTGCGTTACCTCGCGACAGTGACCGCAATCTGCCCTCCACTCGAAGTTGAGTCAGTTGCCAATCTGCTACTGCCACCATGTCAACTGCCACGCCTCCGCCCGCTGCCACAAATGGCTCTGTCTCCAAGGAGATGACGAGCAAGGACTACTACTTCGACTCGTACTCACACTTCGGCATCCATGAGGAGATGCTGAAGGACACAGTGCGTACCAAGGCGTATATGAACGCCATCCTTCAGAGCAAGCATCTCTTCAAGGACAAGGTTGTGCTGGACGTTGGTTGTGGCACAGGCATTCTTTCGATGTTTGCCGCCAAGGCCGGTGCCAAGCACGTCTATGGTGTCGATTGCTCCGGTATCCTGACTCAGGCACGCGAAATCGTTAAGGCTAACGGCTTCGCCAACAAGATTACTCTCATTCAAGGCAAGATGGAGGAGCTCACGCTCCCCGTGGACAAGGTGGACATTATCATCTCCGAGTGGATGGGCTACTTCCTGCTCTACGAGTCCATGCTGGACACAGTACTCTACGCTCGTGACAAGTACCTGGTGCCTGGCGGACTCATGTTCCCGGACCACGCCACACTCTACATCGGCGCCATTGAGGATGGAGATTACAAGGCCGAGAAGCTCGAGTTTTGGGAGAACGTGTACGGATTCGACATGAGCTGCATCAAGGAAATCGCCAAGGTGGAGCCGCTTGTCGACACAGTCGGCAGGGACGCGTTGTTGTCCGATGTGTGCCCTATTCTGGACATTGACTTGACCAAGGTCACCAAGGAGGAGCTGGCCTTCTCGTCCCCGTTCAAACTGACTGCCTTCCGTCAGGATTTCTGCCACGCCCTGGTGGCCTATTTCGACTGCACGTTCTCGGCAACACACAAGAAGCTGAGCTTCTCCACCGGACCCAAGGCCGAGTACACGCACTGGAAACAGACAGTGTTCTACCTTGAGAGTGAGCTTGCTTGCAACCCCGGCGAGATCATTGAGGGCGAGCTGACGTGCAAACCCAATGCGACCAACCCTCGCGACCTTGACATCGACATCAACGTGCGCTTCGACGGCGGCAGCGGCTCGTTCAACCACCTGCACGAGTTCAAGCTGCGTTAAGCTAACGGGAGTAATACTATGCAACCACCAGAGTAGACTAGACCACTTAACCATTTGAAAGAAAGATACTCAAACATTTTCATCATCCACGCCCCCTGCGCATTCATTTGCGCTAACATCGCCTTGCTTAGCGCTTCTCAATCTCGTTTTTTTCTCTATAAATACAGTATCTTCCATCCTGCTGCCTCGTTGTGTCTGGACCACCAGTCAATGGCTCGTTTTACTGCTGCTCAATATCTTCCATCTCCATATCACCATCGGCGTCCTCCTCCTCGGCTTCTTCCACAGAGTCTGCCTCATCATCCTCATCGTCTTCCAGGTCAATGTCCTCTTCCATGCCTTCAGCAGCGTTGCCATCAATGACAATATCCGTGTAGTTGTGGTCGAGCTGGGCCGCTGCCTTGACGAGTTCTTCATCGTCCACAAAGTCCATGTCCAGGGCGTTGCTAGCACCAGGAGCAGGCTGCATGGCACCGAAGCCAGTGCCATTAGTCGCCTGGTTGTTGCCATCCTCCATGGCGTTGGAGTCCTGGGCGCCTGCCGGCGACCAGTCAATGGGGAAACGCGTGACACGTGGCTTATCTGCCAGGATGTTGCGCTGCAGCTTGCTCACGTCCACGCGGGCGGGAGGGTTCTCAAGCAGGAATGGGTCAGCGTAGTCATTGTTGACGTAGTAACCCACGCGCACGAACTCGCGACCACGGTACGAACAAGTGACGAGCGCCACGGTGACACCGACCTTGTCCTCGTCCGGGATCATGTCCGGGTTGGGCGGGTCCGACTGGAACACGAACTTGTTGGTGCCCACAGGCACGGGGCCCACTAGCACCTCCTCCAGCACCTGGTCGCGGCTCTCGTCCTCAGCACTACCGACGTACGTGATCTTCCATTCCAAATCTGCCGCAATAATGGGATAAATTAGATTGCAATGAATAGAATAACTTGATAAACGTAGGAGCTGTACGTACCGGCTTCGAGCGGTTGTGCACACTCGAAGGTGACCTCGAACTGGAATGGGTTCGTGAAGGCCGTGGGGTTGTCCAGCACGGTGATGTTGGTGAGCGTAACGTAAGCCATGGTACTGTAGCTAAGAAGAACGAGAAGGTTGGGGAATGAGAGGAGCGAGTCTGGGGGTGGGTCGAGTCTTTGATGGCCGAATGAGTTGCGTGTTGAGCGCGGCAAAAATGGTTACCGTGTGTTAAGCACTAAGTACGATCTTATCACAGCAAACTTTTCCCGCCGTTTTCTAACGGCGGGAAACTTGTCATTAGTAATGACAAGTTGCAAATTACTAAATTATGCTGATATTTTGATATTACAATATCACTTTCTTCTGTATTTGCGAAGTGTCTGCTGCCACTGGTCAAAATACAGATGTTTTGCTTGACTGTGGTTTGACCTGTGGCATTCGAGCCACTGGTCGACACTGGTAGGGGAAGGTGAAACTTTAATAATAAATTGCAACCTTTCAAATTTTGATTAGCATTTTATGCTATTTACGTTATGCGTTGGCAACGCAGTCAGTATACACACCATTCGCTCGAGCGGGACGGACTGAAGACGAAGTTCCGACGGTCGACAGCCTTGATGCTTCTGCGTGTGGCCGCGTTGCTGCCAGACAGGTGGAACAACTCGCAAATTGCGCGGCGATGACGCGGAAAAGAAGCGTTCGCTCTGACCTTGATCCACTGTGCGCCGTGTCCAGTACGTGCCACGTCGAAAGACGCCCACGTAGCCGTGGGCGTCTTTCGGCGTTGGCTGTGACATCAAACGGTCGCATTTTGATCTCGTGCCTGTGTATGCGCATCAGATTGTGCTCGATGACTACTAATATAGAGGCAGAAGGCGAAAGGCACAGTGTGTTGCTGTGCCGTGCACAAGTCATAGTGTTGATGACCCCCCATCTACACTTTAGCCATTCATAAGGTAAAATCTGAACGAAGATGTTTTCGCGTTGATAGTCGGCGGTCTACACTGTCCTCGTGGTACGTAGGTAGTATTTGGTGAGCGACATGATGACCTCGGACGGCACGCTTACGGCCGAGATGGCCTCACTAGCCGCTCCAGCTAAGAAATTGACCACGCCGCATCGATGGTAGCCAGGACCTCCGAATAAAAGATTGTATTGCAAATATATGGAAATATTAATACGGAAAAGTTTATTTTTCGCTTATGCGAAAAAAGTGGAATAACTTACGGCTTTACTTTTTGCAATATATTTTTAGGTAAAAAAAATACTTTCTGTAAATGATTATTACTTTTTCACAACCAAGCCAACAAGAAACCACTGACTGTGATGAGCCCTGGATAGTCAGCAAGCTAGCTCTAACTTTTGCTCCTTTCACATTTTGCTGCCTCATTTTCGAATCAAGATGGCAACCAACAACCCCTTCAGCTCACGTCGAATGTGCAGCTACTTCTACAAGCCCGTCCTAGACGATCAAGACGAGCCGATGGAGCACTTTCGCTGTCGGTGCAGTGTTGTGCGGAAGCAAGCGCCCAAGACTGGTTACAGTAACCTCTTCGACCATGTCCTTAAGCGCCACCCAGACTTTGTGGCAACCATGATGGCCAGCCGAACCAATACCGCCACCCTCGTCAGTTTTATCGACCGAAAGTCGCAGACAATTTTCTGCTGGTTGGAGTGGACTACTGCCAGCAACCTGCCATTTTCGTGGTGTGAGGACCCCATCGTGCTCAAGTACACCAACCTAGAGCGCATTTCGACAGAGACGCTGATTAAGTACGCCGGTTTGGTCGTTCGTGAGATTGAAATCGATATCGGTTTGGCGATTCCCGCCAAATTTGGTATCATGTTCGACGGGTGGACTTTTCAGTCCGAGCACTACCTCGCTGTTTTTGCGGTTTTCGAGCATGATGGCCGCACTGACAAAGTGCTGCTAGCCTTTGCTCCTCTGGTAGACGACGATGTGACCGACCACTCTGCTGCAAGCCACGTGAGGTTTCTCGAAGGTATCCTTCCCTTTTTCAATCGTGATATTGGTGACGTGATTTACCTCGTGGGCGATAACTGCAGCGTCAACACCGAGTTGTCTGATTTGCTGTCAATCCCTCTCATTGGTTGCGCCTCGCACTGACTGAACCTCGCCGTCCAGAAATTCACGGCCGACTTCGAGGCCTTGTTGGTAAAGATCCAGGATCTGATGCGAAAATTACGAAACCTCAACCAATCAGCAAAACTCCGGTAAGTTTTACAATGTTTGATTGGTTGATTTTTTCATATTGTTATTTTTGACAAAATTTGTTTTTTATCTTAATCAGAAAAAGCACCTTGTTGAGGCCTGTGTTGCGACAAACCACGCGTTGGGACTCGACCTACAAGATGATCAAGCGCTGTTTTGCGATCATGAGACTTCATCGATACGACGGACGACGAGCTGGCGGAGTTAATGCCCACGCGGCATGAGGAGAACAAGCTCCGTGTATTCCAAGACGACCTGCGCGACTTCAAGTCGGCCTCCAAGAAACTCCAGAGCGACGATAATGCCACGCTTCGTGATGTGCGTGACATTTTCGACGCTCTGGTGGAGCGCCACCCGACGGTCGAGGCGTATTTGGGTGCGGAGGCTGCCAAAGTGAAGAGTCCGGCCTTCGAGAAGGCGTGCGCTCAAGTGTTGCTGCGTAAGGAAGCTGAGCTGACAGCGGAGCAGCACGACCTTCTGAAGGATTTTGCGGTGCCCTCTGCTCGCCACACCAACGACGATGAGGACAACGTCGATGGTCACAGCGGATTTGCTGACCGCGCGCTGCGCGCGCGAAAGAAACAACGGGTATCTATTCAAACCTACGGTGCCGTTCGCTTCATTCCGCCTGCGTTCAATGCGGTGGAGCGGCTGTTCAGTAAGGCGCGGTACGTGCTGTCATTGCATCGCCACAACTTGCTCCCAATTCGTCTGGAGATGCTGCTCTTCTTAAAGATTAACCGTCGTTTCTGGGGTGCAGCTACAGTGTCGAAGGTCGTGAACGCGTAAGTCGAGGTTTGATAAACTACCCAAACACAGGTTGCCATCTTGTGCATGGAATTGTTGCTGCTCAAAAAATTACTTTGGTAAACTTACAATTGTTGCAATACTACGGAATAGTTTATTTTATCACTCTCTCGTTCTCCGCTGAATAATTTATTTCGAAGGAGTCGCAAAATGGCATTGCAATGCCATTTTCGGAGGGCCTGATGGTAGCCACCCCGACGGTACCACGTGTTTTATTCAATAAGAGGAAGTGCGTAGTGTAAGAACATGGTATATAACAATAGGAGTGGCTCTCCATGTAGTAGGAAACGAATCCCCTTGGGTTGGTAGCTAGGTTGATACCTTGATGATACATGGCATGTATTGTAGGCGTGCAGCACGCTTCTGACGGTGTTGGTGGACATACAAATCGGTCAACACAGTCTTGCATCACAGAAACACCTCTAAGAACTAATGTGATCCCAACCCGTTTTATCTTACGAAAATACTCGCCGTATCTTTCAGGATTTAAATATCCTAGATTACCCTCGTTTTGTACTGACATAGTGTGGTGAACATAGTTGACCAGTGGCAGCAGCAACGTGCCTGTATTTGACTTTATCTGCATATTCAAAAGTTGCCAAAATATCCTATGGTAATTCGTGGTCGATGTGGGTGTCATCATGAAGAGAGGTCCCTCGAGATCAGGGCATCTTTGATCGGAGAAAGCCGTCCAGGGTAAGCTGTCCGACTTTCCTCCGCTTCCTCACGAGACGTGGTTGAATTGCACCTGAATATGTTGTTTCTGAAGGGAGCGATGAAGACATGACCATCATCGTGTCAACAGAGGCCAGCACAGATGTGGGTACACTGTTAGACACGCCATTATTCCTCGTGGGAACTGCTGGAGTATCATCGCTGGAGTCAAAGCAACCATCCCTGAGTTCGATGACGCTGTCGGAGGATGTCTGGCTAGCCTCACTTGTAGTGACAGGCGTAGGTGAAGCCATGAGCAATAGCCGCCCATTCACCGAATAACTGCTGGCGTTGTCAATAAACGAGCAATCTCGCTTAACGGAGCGCCGTTGTCTCCATTGTGGCTGTTCAGAGCAGTCGTCGTTAGTGATGATGCAAAGCAACCTTGTCCACGAAATTTTGCCAGCGGCCAACTCACTTTTGTTGCTGTCGGGCTTGAGTCAGTGCAGTTCGTTACCACGGATAGTGGTCGATGCGTTGTCTTTATTTTGTTAGTGAGATTTACAGCGACATCAAATCCATCTAAGATCACCAAAAAACCAAAGTAAGTGTCTGAATTCCTCGAGCAGACGTCTTCACACTCTCACGTACCGCTCAGCGAGCCCTCACTGTCATCCGAAGGCGGCCCGACTACAGCTTTATCTTCTTGGATAGCTTTAGCTGTCGGTAGAAAAGAAGGACAAGCGATCTCTTGTCCTGATGCTCGACAGTGAGTAGATGTACGGCTACCAGCAGAGATTTTGGCTGGTCGCGGGGCATAAATAACGTCTGCGCCAACAAGCAAGAACAGTATCAAACATGATCAGTGGGTAACCAACTCAAGCAGAGTAAAAAAAAAAAAACATCTTCGTGAACGTACTGTCAAAAACTTCTGATGCTTCTTCTTGAAACTGGTTCACTAAACAAACCACGCACAAAAACGAGCACAATTAGAGACCCTGTACCTCTATTATACCACCCTCTTCACGCCAGGTGCTACTTTCGGCAAAAAAAATATTACCATCCGTGACGTCTTGCCAGCTACATGTCTGCATATGCTGTGAGGCTTGTGTTGCTGTTTCTTGCTCTTCATCGCCTACAACATCAAAAAAGACAATAAGTCACACGAAAATAATAAACTTGCCCACGAACAGCGTCCCCACACACCGTCAAAGTCTTGGCTCGGATTAATATCCAAGCTGTCCATATCCGTCGCATTCTGCTCGCCACGCAAACCACCGTCAACATTGTAAACAAAAAAGTCAAAACCCAAAAATCTGATAACGCACATATTCCACGAAGGCGGTGAGCTGCTCTTCCATGTCTAGGCTGTCTTGTTCGCTGTCACCAGCAGTGTACTCGCTACCGTCACTATCTGTGCATTGTTTCTTGGAGTTTAGTAGCTTGCGCTGCTCGTCGCGCTTGCGCTTCCGGGCTAATACCATAGCAGACGCGGATGGTCTTGTTTTCGAGTTCTTGGTGTTCCACTCACTACTGACGCGTTTGGGCAGCTCGGTCTCGTCTCGCTGGATGTGCGAGCGCCACGAACAGGCGCGACTACTGCTCTTGCTGGACCCTCGGGAGTCGATTGTATTGCAAGTGCCCTTGCCCAGCACCTCTACCCGCGGCAACTCGGCGCGGACGGAGGCCATCATTGGAGGCAATGAACCGGAGGCGAACTGGGAGGAACAGCTCTCGTTCACCGCGTCGTCCTGGGAGTCGATAAGCATGCGACGATAGAAAGACGAGAAATCACAGACGCGCTTGTCTGGCGGCACCCACGGTACTTGGCTCAATTTTTTGGAGCAAGAAACAGGCGAGTTTCAAGCAAGCGAAAAAAAAGAGTGACGTTTACGTTTTGCAAGTGCTGTCGAGGACGACTGCCACTGAATCGAGGGATTTACCGGTCGCACGCGCAAAGTTTCTGGTTCCGCCTAGTTGACTGCTCTTGCTTACACATCCTTACAAAAGCCTAGCTATTTTACGTTTGCGTGGTGCTGTTGCCAAACACACATTTACTTAAGCGGTCAATACATCTTCTCGTCGCTCGGGTCAAACCCACTGTTGAGTGCAGCGCGGAACTCGTCGTTCGCGCGCAGGAGTTCGGCGATGCGGTCATAGCGCTCCGGGTCTTTGCGAATCAGGAAGATGAAGCACTCGGTGTCTAGCTTGCCCTTGATCGTGGCCAGTTCCATTGCTTTTTTGGTCTGCAGCAGCAAAACGAAAGGCAACAATGTCACATGTACCCTATGGGCATAAGATCACTAGCTGAACATACCATGGCGTGCACATACTCGACCACTAGGTCCTCCATTAGCTCGGCCGTTTCATCCAGAGGTTCGGCCTCGTCCCCAAAGCCGAACAGCATGTGCTTAACTGCGAGTAAACAAGATTAACGTCATGGATATTAATAATATTTTCCTATCTGCAACGGATGATGTTGCCTCCTCTGCGAAAAACCTACTGCTCTCAACCAGCTCCCCGCGCACAAATGGCTTCAGTTGTGCCTGCACCGCATGCGCATCGACTCCTGAGCCGTTCGCCGCCACTACCGCCGCTGCATCGGTGGCTAATCGCTTGGCCGGAGAAATGCCAGCCTTGGATGCAGCGCCCACGTCGCTGGTCTTACGCTTACGCGACTTGGGTGCCGCCTTCTTTTTGGCCGCGCTCCCATTTGCCTCCGCTGTCTTGCTCATGATGCGATTGTTTTTCTGACTTCACCAAATTTTTCTGGCAAAATTGGTGAAGCAAGTTCTTACTCGAATGCTGATTGGCCAAAATGATAGTCGAAAAATAGCTTGAATAGTTCAACAACAAGTTGCATTCGCAACTCTTCGTGCACTCGACCATACTGTAGACATGGGGAACAAGCCGTCGATTCTCAGAAGCTCATCACGTGCAGATGACTCTGGCACGCCAAGAGTGGCAGCCGGGGGTCCAGCTACCTCAGGGGCGGTGGCAGATTTTCAGCAACTAGGATCACCTCCAACCGGCTCCGTGGCAAAGCTACTGAATGCAAACATCGCGAGCATTCGACCGGTAGAACAGACTCCACGAGCACCCACGCCACTGGATCAGAAGTAAGTATTTTGAGTAGCCATCAAATGAAAAGTTGCGTGCACTGACTTAGTGGGTGTTAGAATCACCAATGCAATCAAGGAACGCTGGCAGGAGCGATCGCAACACGAAAAAGAGAAAGAAAAGTAGGAAAAGCGAGAATTTGTGGCTATTTGTGCTTAGTGCTGGCCATTTATTTTTTTGCCTGACATACAGCCAGTTTACGCGAATTTTGCTGAAGCTGCCACAAGCTGCTGTGAGTTTCGTCAAAGCAAATTTAATTTCAGTGATTCCGCTCACCTGGCTTGAATACAGGTTGCGTTCAATAGTGTGCGCTCGACGTTCGCTGCCTTTGACAAGGAGACTAAAGGCTACATTGAATTCGGCGATCTGTCCAGGGTCTTTGAGCAATTAGGCGCAAAGTTCTCAATCGAAGAGATTGGCCAGGTTTTCGAGGAATCGGATATGCTGGAGGATGGCAAGCTCAACTTCAACGAGTTCCTCGTGTGCCTGGCAATCGGCTTTATTCTTCACGTAAGAACATTTGCACATGTAAGAAAGTCAAGTTATGACTCACACTTCGGTTGAATTTACACAGAAAATTCCGTCTCTGGAAGGTGAACAGGAACAGCAACTCAGCATTTTCTACGCTCCCATGTAAGATGTCTTGACTACGATTGCTCTTCGCGTTGCTTAACATTCCGTTTCGCTGAAAATTAGGTCTCGAACTAGCAGCACCAGCAGCCGGACGTCATCCACTGGACCTAGCCAATCCATATTATTTGGAGAGGTAAAAATGTGCATGACAGTGCCGATGTATCGTGAAGAGTGCTATGCTAATCCCATGACCAATAATATATTAGGGAAACAAACTGCGACTCGCATTCCAGCTTGCCGTCGATGCATTTCTATGGTTTGACGTTGACGGCAACGGCGTGATTAATCGGTAAGTTCTACAAACGTCATTCTTAACATTTGATAATTTGATATTTGCGGTTGTGTAGAGATGAAATGGTAACGAAGCTGCAGAATTCTATGGCGCTCCACTCCCCAACCAAAAAGATGTCCGCAGGTGATCGCAGCAAAGGTATAAAAGCTGTTTTTGCGTCATATAGTCACGAATCTGACCTGAGTCTTGCATGGCAGACATGAGCGACAACTCCAGCAACCGGGCCATCTGGGAGCAGCGTTTCATGGAGATGGATTGGAATGGCGATGGCACGATTCACTTCAAGGAGTTCCTCATGGCCTTTGAGTCCTGGGTAGGGCTCGAAGACGAAATGTGAACACACATCTTCACCTCGAACATCACCAGCAAAGTACCATAAGCTGAATGTAGACATTCTTCAATGGAACACGAAAACAACTAAGAACTATTGAAAAAAGCTCACCTTGTCACGAATAATACACCTGAATTGGCAAAATTGAAGTTTTGTTTACGTTTTGACATCCCACTAAACATCACAAGGCGAAAAAATGCATTTTTTGCTTTAAATATGTTCTCGCTTGCTTTCACTCGGTTTGTCGGCCCTGGCCAACAAACCATATTACATTAGAGTTGCCACTACTACACAAAGTGGAACTATCAAGGCGCCTACAAAGGTGGCGTTCACAGGGTAGTCTTGTTTCGTGCGTGAGTTGGGCAGCTCACACGCATCGGAAGACTCTTCGTGGTCGCTTTGGAATCTGGTTGGGCAATGCTGGCACAAGAGCGTCGCTAGGTAGCTGTGGCACATGTTCCAGTAGAGCCCACGGGTCTACAGGCGCATACTCCGGCCTGGATTTCGTCGTGGTTGCAGCACTTTGAATCGATGTCGCAGTGCGCCCCACGAACACATTCGCTGCCCCGAACATGTTCATCGGACGCGGCAGCACAGACCAAACACGTCGCTTAAGTTCATCAGACAGCTGCAGAGCTTCCACAAGTTCCTGCAAGCAACAGGGCATGTCAGTCAGTGAGCATCCTGCAAAGTTCAGCTAGAATATACGTACGAATTGTCTGTCGTGAAGGACGGAGGCGTTGACGATCGGGATGAGGTCTAGAATCCAGCTGAAGAGTGAAAGTCCTGGGCCCGTGGAGACTACCGACGTCCCCAGCAATGCAAACAGCGTCTTCACGATACGATCACGGTAGCAGATCGTCAAAACAGCATGTTTGCTCGGCCCAATGACGCCCACAAGTTGAAGTCTCACAGCCAATTTGCACCGAAGACGACGTAGGAAAAGGCTGTTGCGAAGACCAGGCTCCAACTGTAGCTGCTTATCGTACAACGTACAGCCCTCGTACAGCCACTCGAGTTGAACAGCGAGTGACATCATGTAGCGCGGCAAGAAGGCGTTACCGGGAGGTGTCGCCATGATCCCGCCCACGAGATGCACTACTGAGGTCGTGTTGAGTTGTCGCGCAAACTTGTCCGGTTGCGTGTGCTTGACATCGTCTTCGAGAATCTGAAGGATCTTGGCTATCACTGATCCCATGGCACGTCTTGAGATGCTACATACTGTAGCAGCATACAAAGACGCTACTGCCGAGTCTTGAGCCTCTCGCGCGGCCTCGAGCATACGAGCTTCACATGGCGTCAACGAGCTCTGCATTGCCCCTACAGCCACCGGTACCGCCGTCTTCTTAAGGGAATCATTTGGTCCTGGTGTGCTTCCGCGGTGCTTGCCATCATTTCCATCTCCGTGATGCACATGATGTGGCGTGCCATAGAGCTTGGGCGTAGCGAGCGGTGACGACGACGAGAGCGTAGTGATCGTTGCCGATGTCGTCTGGGACGCCGGGACGGACGACGACGTCGAAGAAGATGATGACAACGAAGTCGATCCGACCCCGGGAGGCGGTCGAGAGCTGCGCTTGAGGGTGCGCAGGACGATCAGACTCGACAAGATTTCGGTGGCGCTACTTGACTCGTCGAACCCCAACTCCAGCTCAAGGTCATCGTCATCTGCGTCTTCTTCTCCATCCGAGAAGTTGCTGGCCAATAGACTGCCACCAAACGAGACTTCTTTATCCGCGAGTGATGCCTTGACGTCGGTAAAGCCATTAGCTGCAGCTGATACAACGCCGTCGCCGCTATCCACAGCTGCGCGCTTGCTAGAGCGCGTAGAGAGCTCTCCTGGCGGTGCTTTCCGTTTGTTGGAGCCTGGCTGCTGTTGAGGCGTTTGCTGACGAGAGCGACGCTTAGATCGCTTGACTTTCTGCTGTTGTCGACTCATCTGTAGGTCAAGGTAAATGGACCCTCCACGATGAAGTGTCCAGACGTTCATCTGGTCGATAATCTGGTCCACCTTGAGCAATTGGACCTGTCCATTAGCGTCCTCTGCTGGGGATGAAGGCGGCCGGAAAAAGTGCGTTAGCAGAACGGCCGTGTGCCACTGTTTCTTGTGGTAAACCGGGAGGATATGCTTTTCGCGGGCCTCTTTCGTGTCGTAGAAGATGGTATCACGAACAATACCGTCGGATGTCAAGTTGAACAATGTGGCGCTAGCCAACAAGCCACGCTCTTCACGTTTGCGAAGCAAGAAGTTGTCCTCCATCTGGTACGAGATCTGGCACAGTAGGAAGCACAATGGGAACATCAAACACGCCGGCACCTGGGAGCGCAGGAAGCGCAGGTGGTATTTCGTCTACGTTGTCGTGGCGGATAAAATCGGTCAGTAGTGTGCTGAATAAAAGGCGATACACAGCAGTAACCACTCACCAAAGGCTCGTCGAACATAACCAACTTCTGAGGATCAAGTAGCAGATTCTGCGGAGGCTCAGAGAACAACTGGAAGACCAATGCCATAGCTAGCAGCTGCGTCGGTAGATTCGGCGGTGGGTCACGTGAGGCACGACGCTAGTATCATAAACAGACAAGAGGCCACGTTAGTCATCAATAATACACAGCAAGCAGTTAAATAATATCAAACCATACCAGTCGCGGGAACAGCGGCACGAGCACCAATCGAAGTACCTGGGACAGATCTAACACTTTATGGACAACCAAAGACACCAAGAAGCTCTTGAGTCCGTACTGCAGGCGATCCAGGCGACCCTTTTGGTTGAGTGCGAAGGCTTCCTTGCTGTTGTCGACATTCAAGAACGGATTCCGCGAGCGCTTGGGTGTGTCACTACCAGCGAAACCGGGCAGCACTTCCTTCTGTAGCCACACGACCAGGGTATTCGAGAACTTCTCGTTGAACTCCTCACCGTTATCAGGATGTTGCTCCACGACTTCGCGAATAAGGCGCACGCACCGGTGCACGTAATGCGGAGTGGTGATAGGTCGCTTGCAGTTGGACTTGATTCGCGCCGAAATGTTGGCCATCCACTTGTCCATTGCCTCGCTCAGCACAGCTCGGAAGAAGAACACGTAGTTAGGCGTGCGCCGCTCCCGTGTAGCATTCGCACTGGTAGATCCCACAGACGACGACGTCATGCTCATGTTGACGGAGTTGACTGCAAAGTCGATGGCGCTATCGCGGCACTTGGCTTCGGCTACTGGGGTTGCCTCCCCTACCACCTCCTGCCACGATAAACTCGCGTAATTGGGCTCGAACGCTGCCATGGGCTCAGTCGATGTGGTATCTTGGTTCATGCTGTTAGGACTCTGTAGCGGGGTGCTGCTTCCAGCGCCAGGAGTTGCTGGCGTCTGCTTCCCATCGGCACCAGGACCATCAAAAGAACGCGCCTGTAAGGCTTTGAACGACTTGGCCAGTGCGCTCTTCAGTTCCGGAGGAAGAACTTCGCGTGGTGGCGGGATGCGTACGATAGGATTCGTAGCCTCGAGTGACAGTTCTTTCTTCTGATTCCCATTGGCACCAGTGCCATTTGCGTTGGCACCCGTACCATTCACGGCTCCTCCTGCCGCTGCATCTTGGTTCTTCCTAGCGGTTTCTGCGATCGGCTTAAGCAGCGCAAATGGCAAGTCCAGCTTGGCGATCTCTTTCTTCTTGATATGCGCGTAGTACATTTTGCAGAAGAAATGAGCCACGTTGCCAGCTTTATCATCAGCGTTCTTTGGGATACGGTGAAAGCGGTCCACGAAAGACTGAAGCAGGAACGGGATCTGGTCCGTGGCACAGAACGCGAGTTCGTGACGTTCAATCATCGCCAGCACGACGTTCTTGACGAGAAAGCATGGAGAGCGTCGAAGGAAGTGTACGAGCACTTCGAGAAGCGCTAGTATGTCCACGATTTCAAGAACCAGACATACCAGCCTCATCACTTGCTCCACACTTCCGAAGTCCGAGAATCTGAAAAATGTGGCCTCTTCATAAATATTGTGCAGAAACCATCGCGTGAATCGTCCTTTGTCGTGACCACACATGGTCTTGACAGCTGATACCAACTCGCCCACTCTGCCCTGGTATTCCACTTCTTTCAGTACTCGACTGCTGTCCCCTGAGCTGGCGCTTCCAGCAGCTGGAGTTGCACCAGAAGCTCCTGGCGTTCCAACCATCGGCGTATCATTAGCCTGGCCGTGCGTGTGAAACACGTAGATGCAAAGTGACTGCGCACGCTCCAGTGTCTTCGAGTAATTCAGATGCTCACGACGCAGCTCCATGACTTCGAGCCAGCGCAAATAGTTCAGTTCACCGTCGTAGCTGTCGTCCGGGAGCATTGGCACGCACGTAGGCAACGGGAATGGACTTCGCGGGAGCTGCCACAGATACAGCTTCAGTCGGTCACTTGAGGTAAGCAGGTGGATATCGTTGGACTTGTATCCTCGCCCTGGAGAGCATTCAATGTTGTAAGCAGTATGAACCACCGGTGCTGACTCTCTCCTCTTGGTAACGCCAGCAGAACCCCCAGCTCCAGCAGCTAGAGTTAGCAGCGGACTGTTGCTCGTTGTTGCCGCTGCTTCGTTGCAACATGAGGCGAATTCCACAAAGCTGGCCACACTGAATAATCTACGTCGGACGAGAAGACAGAACAGCTCGATAACTTGAGTAACTTCCGTGATAACCTTGGGCTCGTAACGGTGCAAGAAGTTCTGCAATGCGCTCTGAAGCACCACCTGGTGGTCCTTAGGCCCACAGCGAGGTAACAACCCTTTGCTGTTAAATAAAACCGTATCACACAGTCAGATAGCGCGTCCACCATTCGGAATACACTCGTTGTACGTACTCTTTGCCGTATTCCAGTAGCGAGTTACAGTGCATCTCAATCAACGCCAATGCAGACAAATATCGGTACTCCGCTGGTCGCTGGTTTGTCACGGCCCACTCGCAAACCAGGAAGAGTGCAGCGACATCAATTGGTAGCTCAGCTGGGAATCCACTTCCGCTTGGACTTACAGTGGGAAGTGGGCTGAACACTTCGCTATATACACGGTGCAAGTCTGAGGTGGAGTCCACGCGATGAAAGCGGTCCAGTGTCTGGAGGATCTGCGCCTCGTTGCGCATGGTAGCGGCAAGCACCTGGCCTCCACCGGCGGAACTGAGAGACGGACATGCCTGCTGTAGTCGAACAATACGCCCGGCAATCTCCTTGTTTTTGCGCTGACAACGGTCGATGCAGGCCTGTATTGCTGTTGCACTATAGGCATTGCGGTTGAAAAATCGATCGGTGAATACAAAGGCTGGCCATAACGGAGGTGCTGTGTAGCATATGAACATGACGTCAGAATGAGATAGCAGTTTTAAGGTTAGAATCGACGTACCACTGTCCTCAAGACGAACGAGAATGTCATTGCCGTTGAGAAGGGTATCGCGCAATAACTGACACAAAGCCACGAGAAGCTCTTCTTGGAGTGCACTTTCTGCAGTCTCTGGGGGTACTGGGCGTCCAGGAGGCAGCAGGTAGCGCAAATGTTGCAGCAAGGTTTTTACAAGCATCATCACTGTATCCGCGGACAGCAGAATCTCCGGTAGCAGTTTCTGTATCACTGAGATCAGCTCCATGATGTCATTCACTCCAAGCGGCAGCACCGCCGAACACTGTGACGAACCGTTTGCCCCACGCTGAGATCGTGGAGTCAAAGACTTTTGAAGCAGTGAAAGAAGTCCGTCAAAGTAGTGCGCGCGGTCTAGCAATCCCATCTTGAACTGATATTCCGACAGCTTCAGAACGTACGACCATTTTTCATGCCACGATAGCGATGAAGAAGAAACATCCACTCCACCACTACCCGGGGCAGCCTGCACACTTGAACCAGCTCCAGCATTTGTTGACGCTGGGGCTTCTCCGTTCCGCAGTCTTGGGGTAATCTGTGTGTGTTGTGCAGGTCCCTTACTCGATAATAACGTCGTCCCGCTGTTGCCACTAGATCCCTGAACGCCATTCACCGCTGATTTCGCTAATCCCTCCGTCGATCTGCTTTCTGTATTGGAGTCCTGTGCTGCCTGGCGCCCCACTGAATGCAAGTAGTCTACTAGTTTGTCTGTCCACCCTTGATTCCGTCGCTGATTCCGTCGAGGACTAAAGAACCAATCACCTGTCCGAAGAGCGCTGTCACGCTGCAGCTCCCGCATCTCCGTGTACACTACATTAATCCGCACAAACCATGTGGCCTCAGCGTATCCAGGTCGATACCTCACCACAAACTCGAGTAGTGGACACTTCGATACACCCGGCACAGCTCGCCACTGTTTGAAGGGAACTCCATGCGCCTGTGCAAGTTCTGCGGCACTGCGAGTACCGGTCGCCAGCTCACTCATCCAGCTATGACTTGTACGGTCATCTAACCGCCTCACATTGCGAATCAAATAGCTGGTGAACGCCCGCTCTACAACTGCGGTGGCTGCCACTGCACCCTCCTCCGTTCCGGGCACTACCACCCCTTTTGATTCCTCAGTGTCTTCACGTAATCGGCGGATTGCGCTTGTGGCTCTTGTGAGGTCGTCAAAAATTGCCAACTTCTTGTCTGTAAACGCCGAATATTGCAGATGCCACTGCTGATTGAACCCGCGCGGCAGCGGACTCACAAATGCCGCGTTGCGCAGCGCATGGAAGCGGAATTTTTCCTCTGGAAAATTGGCATTCGTTGGGAATACACTTGGGAACATGGTCAGCTTGTCTGTTACATGCGGGTGCTCCGGGTCCTACAACAAAAGCGAAATGCCATCAAAAACCCTATTGTGCATCATACCCTAATTAAAACCCTTGTCATACCTTCATGTACTTAACATCCATGCCGATGACACGCGTGGCCGCATCCGCAGGCGACAGATCGTTCCGCCGCGCTCCAGTTCGGTGCATTAGCAACAAGTTCTTCCGCTCTCGCAGACGCAGTGCCGGGCTGCCGGATGCACCAAAAGGACTACGACCGCCACTGTTGCGCCGCTCTCTAGAGCTGCCGCTGGCGTCCCGAGATCGCGAACGCGGCCGGCTACGTCCGTCACGGTCTCTGTCGCGGTCTCTGTCCCTATCTCGATCTCTGTCCCGATCGCGATCCCTGTCTCGATCGTTGCGATCTCGCTCCCGGTCTCTCGATGACGTGCTGCCTATCGAGTTGGATGAGCCTCGGCGTGGCAGCCCGCGCCCCGATGAGCCTGACGACTGGTAGTTGCCACCGTTATTACCGCCGCCAGAGCGCCCGCCGTGGGATGAAGAGCCGCGGTCTTTGTAGACAGGCCCACTGCCAGAGCGGCCGCCGGCCTTGCTGTCGCTCGCGTGGTAACTCTCCATGCCACCGTCTCCGGTGCTCGCAACACACAAATGTATGGGGCACCTTATCGGCCCCCTCCATGCCACACCAAATATACATGAAATTGGTCTGACAAAAGTAAATTGGTGCAGGATTGGCTGGAAATGAAAAAATGGTTTCAATTTAATATATACTTTTACTAGAACTTTTAAATACTTCGCATACATAGTAAAAGTATTTCTTACACAGCTGCGCTTACAGTATTGGGTTCAGTATTGTGAATTCCGACCAAATTTGCCAATTTCGTCCTATTTAATGAGTCACTCGCATACAAAATCCCTAATACTTTGAAACGGCCCATGCTGTACGGCTTCGGGGCTGGTCGTACTTAAGTGGATTCTTACTCAATAAAAGTCTATAACAGATTTGCGCGGTTGTGCGCGCGTTCAATCAAAGAACCGCGCATGGAAATTTTGAGTAGAACGCACAATATTGTGACTTTCAATCGAAGCCTGAATCGAATCGATTCGTGCGATATTCAGCCAATCAGTCTCCATATAGCCAACGACAATGGCAATCATTCAAACGACAGATCACCGACGACGATGGCACAGGTGGTCAATGGGCACCACACGTCGAGAAACACCATCATGCACGCCCTCTACTGCTACTTCTACCTGGGCTTGTCGAAAGGGCGGCTGGCGACGATCTACAACAAACAATACAACACCATTTCGAACGGGATCCAACGCTTCGAGCCCGGCAATGACTACCAGCGACGCTGTACAAAGCGGAACGGTCAACTCACGGCAGAGCAGCGAGAGTGGCTGCAGGACTTCTACACGAGGCACCCGGTTGCATTTTTTATGAAGGTTGCGTTTAATCACAAATTCACACGCTTCCTTTCGACCTCATCGGTGTGGAGGGCACTGCGGCAGTGTGGTGTAGTAGAACACACAAATACCGTCAGATGTGGACTCCTTACTCAAACCACAACAAATCACAGAGTGAGGTCGGCGCTTGTATAGCCTGCGCAGAGGGTGGTCCCCTCGCGGTTCGGCCCAGCCGGGACAGACGTGCGGCTCGCTTCCGCAGCCAAGTCAGACTACTTCCGAGGTTCGTCGAGTTGGGTTCGGCTTACCTCGTTCACAAATCCCTGTGCCCTCCATCAAAAAATGGACGACGGCGCGCAAGCGCTTTTACAGGTCACCGAGCACAAAGGAAGCTCAGCTAGAAGTGTCACGGCACCCGGGCTATCCGACGTACCGGCCCGCTGAGTTGGCGGGGCTTTTCTTTCGCGCGTAGCAAGACCTTTGTCCTTCCCGGACCGACCTAATCTCTTGGCGCTGCCAGTCAATATCCTACAAGCTTATGCCTCTCGGGTATCAACGGCAGACATAATCCTGTCCTGTGCAGGGACTTACCGGAAGAGTGTACACGTGTCTTGGACTAGGAAAATTCTGCTCTGTTATCTGTTATCTCTTGGGATCCTCTTTGGGCTCCTCCTATGCTTCCTTTACAAATATCAAGTGAAATGAAGTCGTTTTGGATCTCGACCGACCCTTCCGCCGAGTTCAGGCGGCCGTTGCGCTCCGGATAATTGTATCCGAACAGATCGCCGGGTTCGTACCGTGATCCACTGCTCTTTGGCTCGCGATGCCTATTCTCAGGCCATTTTCGCCTACCGCAGAGCGCCCATTTAGGTGGGGCCGAATCTGAAAATCCCTATACCACAGCAGCATGGGCCTGCATGGAAAGTTCTTGAACGACGGGCGGTGAGCATCGAGACCAACGATATAGTACGTTTCGCGTTGGAGGTGAACTCGATCAAATGGTGCCAAATGAACATCCAGTTTCTCGATGAAGCCAGTTTTGACAACAGGGGCATGATGCGCCTCGCGTGGTTGCTGCTTTGGAGAGGGAATTCAGACAACTTCTGATTTTCCTACAGATTCTACAAATTTGGGCGGACACGACAATATGAATCCTCTTTAGTATTACAAGGACCGTAGTCGGTGCATTGAGTCATTCCGTTTTTTTTTGCGTGTGACTCCTTGAATAGGACAAGAATGGCGAATTTGGCCGGAAATCACAATACTTAAGCTGCATCACAGGCATTATTTTAAGATAAGTTCTTTTGATACGAATGACCTAGCCGTTTACCTAACCCTATATAAGCGGTCGTGCCGGAATAGCCCATTACAACTGCAAAAATCACAAAGTAAGGGAATCGCATCGCGCTACGGTAGGTTTTCAGTGTGCCAGCTTATTTCTGGACTGTGCCTGGAATTTACCTTCTTACAGTGTAAGACACCTTAGTGAAATCATGCAATATGCGCCATTACTCGATAAATGCACGTTGGTCCGTCGATCTCGCTGGAGGGCTAGAACAGAGCGTGGTGTGTAGGCTCTCGTGGGCGACTTTCCAGCCAAACCTATCGAGGAGAGGGCCTAGAAAGATGCACCGGGTTGTACGCATACTAGACACCCCTGCATGGACTGTCGACCATAAATTAACAGCCGATAAATACTTTGCGGGATTTCTATAGTCAGCAGGTTTATCATCTACAGAGCTGGATGCAATGCATAGCTCAATTTCTAAGGAATCTAGTTGCCTACTCTAAACTTTTGCTCACTACTGACTGCTTTTCGATTTTCTTGCAAACCAAGAAAAGAACGAGAGCGCGCGCAGGCGATGGCTTGATCGCTAAGTCGACGGCGTTAGAAAACTTTCCCCAAACTCTGGATGTGGTTCGACAACGCTATTCGAGTTCGCTGTCCGACACTCAGCGCGTTGCTAAGATTCGGGGAAAAATGGGGAGCAACGTTGAGGAGAGCAACTTAAGAGCCCACACCCAATCGAATGATGCCTTAGGATACACCGTCAATGGCCTGAGTTTACTAGTTGAACATTTAATCGCTCACGCAGAGGTGGCTACAGGGCTCAACTCAGTGCACGATGCCGCACTTCTCAGCATGATGTGGCGCACTTTCGGCAGGGCTAGTGATACCTGCTTCCCCCCCCCCCCCCAAACAGCGGGATTTTTTATGAGCTCCGGTGAATTGTTTGTCCACCTCGCTCGAATCAAAACTTCCGTCGTGCAAGGCGTTTCTGTCTTCAAATCGCCCGAGCGGTGCATGCTTCATGCATTTGGTCTTATCTTTGTGCGCTATGACGAGCCGTTCGAATATCTGTTCCCATTGGTCCCACGATACGCGGTGAGTGACTTGCCTGGAGATTATACGTACACCCAGGAGGAAGCAGTAGTTTACTGGGGAAGCCTAGAGCAAACAGAAGAAGCAACAGCAGAACCGCCTCAAAAGAAGGAGCGAAAGCGACCTAATTTGGCAAGCTATATAACTGAGGTTATTAGAAATACATTGAAAAACCGCCCGCGAATCCATAACGCCGATCATGACGAGCCACTCGCTGCGCTACTTCCGCTGCATACCTGCTGACGATCACTCGGCCTGTGGGCCGTCTCAGGATCCCCGTCGGCGTGTCATACTGCGGGTGGACGACCATATGCTCAGTCGACTCCACGATCGGACCTTCCTCCTCATTCGCCGCTAGCCTGTAGCACCAGGTTCTGCCACTCGGCGTAACGGCGTGACTCCACTGTGATGCGGGCCGTTCTTCACTCACAGGTTCGCCCTAAGGAGGTATTCCAGCGGCGCTTCGTCGGCACGCTTCCTCGCATGGCAATATTGCCTTGCGACAGATACGCCGATCCCGCAAAACTGCACTTGGAACTCGCGTAGAAGTTCCTTCCAATCGCTTCGCGTAGTCCGGCCGAGCTGCCAGTACCAGTTGCGTGTCGATTCCGTGAACAGACCGCCAAACACTAAGCTCTTCTCGTCGTCCGGGGCCTGATCGTGATGAAGGCCGACTTTACTTGCTGATCCAAGCTCACGCGTGGCCTTCGTCGCCGTCCTTTCCCGAAAACTCCTTGAGCTCCAATATATTGGAGACACGGATGCGCGGCGAATGCTGGAGCTCCGGAGGCTGCAGCAGTTGTAGCCACCGTCGGTTAGTAAAGTCCAGACCGTCTGGATCGTACTCACCGTGCTCTGAGCCAACCGATTCCATGTCGACATCCTGCTGTTCGGTCGTTGCTACCGGTGCCGCGGTTTGCGTCCCCGGTGCGGTGCACCGCTCTTTCAAGAAGCGCCCAATCGCCGATTTGAAGAACGTTTGCAACTTATCCGGATTGTCGCCCGATTTGCTGTTTATCGCGGGTGTCGCCTTGGGCTCCACTTTCGACGCGCAATCCAGTCTGGCTTGCAGCATCACTGCTCGTGAGGGACCAAGCTGCATGCGCTCGACTTCCCCAGAGCTCTCAGAGCCGGCCATCGAGGCCGCTGATGCATAGTTTGAATGCTGTGACGATCCGGTTTGCGACTCAGATCGATGGAGGCGAGGCAACGGGGCCACTGGCTTGAGCTCAGTCTTGACCGGTGCCGACTCGTCGACCAGCACTCTCAGATCCTCGAAGAGTTCCGACAGCGCGGCCTACAGCATCTCAAGGTCCAGATCAAATAGATCCTTCGCTTCGAAGTCGCCCAGCGCGGCTCCAGCTTCTCGCAGCAGACGTAACTGGGCTTTTGCTGCTTCCAACTTGTTCGCCGTAACTGGTGGCGGTGTCACTGGTCCCGTCAGCGATCCAGGCACTCGTGGCAGCACGATCTTCATCATCGAGTTCTTGGTCAGGAACGATTGAAGCTCGTTCCGGTTGTACGCCTCCTCCAGCTGACTGTCGGACCAAGTCGCTGCGATCTCGTGACGGCTGTTCGAGTCAGAGTCTGCTGGGGCCTTGAGCTTCTTCTTCTTCGCAGTCTTCTGCGTCGGCGGAGCGGTGGTTGATGAGGTTCCTTCGATTTTCACCTTGAGTCCCTCATCTGTTGGATCACGATTCACATCGCGATCCGCGGTGCCTCCAAAGGAGGCAGGGGGAGGAGGTTGAGGTTTCTCTTCAAGAAGCCCTTCCTCTTCGTTTCTGTCGGCATGGATCATCCCAGGACTCTGTCTATCTGCTGATCCTGCTTCATTCAGCAGCGACGTCGACATTCCAGTTTCCGATGACGCTGCCGTCCCTGGTTCCAACTTGATTGGTACTTCCGCTTCTTCTTGGGACTCACGGTGAAATCCCGAGTCACCAGAAGATCCGGGCACGCGCACCATTGTGGTGGAGTGGGTATCGCAAAATCGCGTTTCGATCCAACCTCACACACTGTGCCCCGGACTACCGACTAACGGAGGGGGTACTCCGATAACCGTGGGGTTGCTGAGGGCTCGTCTTGTGTACCCGTCGGCTGGGGTGATTACACTCCTCTAGTGGACCTGAAGGGAAGCTTGGCCTGCGGTTGGTTCCGCCTTGGCGAGGCGCAGGACGGTGGGGGTTGGCGTAGCGTGGAAGTTCTTCAGGCTACGCGCCAGGTAGGTCGTCGATCTTGATCGACTTGGGGGGTATAGGGTTCCTTTACGAGGGGTAGATATAGCTTTACTTGCGAGGCTTGACCGCTTCCGATAGCGGGGGAGTTGGGGGCGAGAGCGACGACAGTCGGGCCGGCCAAGCTGCTAACTCCGGCGATCGACACGTGTACTTGATAACTTTGACTTGATTACTGTATAGGCCACTGCAATTTTCCGCTACAGTCTCGAAGTCCAGGGTACTTGTTGTTGACAAGGCAAAGTTCACTCTGTTATTACTTAAAGTCTTTGCGGTCAAGTTGTGAGGGCACCCGAAGTCAAGAAGGCCGAGGTCACCGACGAGGAAGTATCTAGAGCGCAGGTCGAACGAACGCGTGTGCCAGAAGATCAAATCGTGGAACTAGCAGCGGATGACGACGAGGTCACCACAAGCACGATCGAGGATGTACCAATCGTGCCGACCAGCGAGCTCGAGGCGGGGTCGGCGGATCGACTGTTGATCGAGTGGGCCTGGGTGCTGAGCACGACGAGACCAATCCGATTGGGGATCCAGCAGGAGCAAAGCCGGTAAGATCAATCAAACCTGCCGGCCGCAGATCGACCTCTGGAGGACGAACAAGTCTGCATCAGTGAAGGAGGCGAACTCTTCGCCGAGGACGTGGATGCCCAGATGGCGATCTTGCCGGAAGGGACGACGACGCCAGAAGATGTGAAGCTGGAAGACATCCGGATCGAGCGCGAAGGCTGGAGTACACCGGAGGGCGAATAACGGTTGAGGAAGATTATCTGGGGCCGACGGCATCTTCTGCTCGGAAAAGGGAGCGTTCTGCCGCCAGTCGCGCGCGGCGTCTACTGCGATATCGACACTGGGGACGCCATGCCGGTGACCCAGCGCGTGCGTCGAGCCGCGCCCCAATTCCGTGGTAAGCTGTCAGACTTGATCAAGGGTCTGCTCTGTGCCAAGATCATCAGGGTGTCCAACTCTCCGTGGGCGTCGCCGATCGTGGTGAGTATCAAGAAGAATGGTGTCGACATCAGGCTCTGTATCGACTACCGCGTCGTGAACTGCCTGACGCGTCTCATGGTGTACCCCATACCGCTGATCAACAATCTGGCCGAAGATCTGGACAAGGTACTCTGGTACTGCTCACTGGATATGGGTAGCGGCTTCTGGGTCATTGAAATGACTGAGCGGGCACGCCTGGTGTCGGCGTTCATCACGCCGTTTGGTCTCTTCGAATGGCTGCGTATGCCCTTTGGGCTGAAGAACGCGCCGCAGATCTATCAGCGGCACTTAGACAACGCGCTGTATGGCTATCTTCGGATCCCAGACAATGACGATCAGTCGAGCATGGTGAATGCTGTGAGTCGGACGCTTACTCCGGGTCACCGGTGCTTGGGCGGCGCTCGTACATCGACGACATCCTGGTGACCGTCGACTCTCTGTGCAACAAAGTGGATCGACTCCTGGACGCATGTGACCGTTGGAACTTGTCGATCAGCGTGGTTAGGAGTTCATGAGGGTGTCGCAAGGTGGACTACCTGGGACATCGTGTGTCGGCGGCTGGCCTCGGTGCTCACCCAAAGAACCTGGAGGCACTGACGACCCTGCCATCCCCGCGCACACTGCGATCGAAGCAGTCCTTCCTCGGTAGCCTCAGCTACTAACTATAGTAGATTCATCGAGGACTTCGCGATCTACGTGTCGATCTTGTAGGAGCTGCGAGAAGCGGATTTTCACGAGATGAGCCAACAGTCCGACCGAGTTGCTGGGGACGAGAAGCAGATCGCCGCGGCGGACGAAACGAACAAGTGGGATCGAGCTCGGGTGGCGTTCGAGATGCTGAAGAACAAAATCGCAGACGCGCCAGTGCTCAGATTCTTCGACCCAGAGCGGATGCCGGTGATCGTCGTCTACGCGAGTGACTGGGCGATCTCTGCGGCCTTGATGCAGGAGCACGACGGCACGTACATGCCGATAACGGTTACCAGTCACACGTTGAAGGCCAATGAGTTGAACTACGGCACCGTTGAGAAAAAGATCTTCTCTGGATACTGGACGTGTGTTATACCTCGCTGGTTACAAGAGTGATCAAGGTGCTGAAGCGACACTCCACGCTGGCGTGGTTGGTACGGTCGTCTGGCCTACAGGGCTGGCTGGGTAATTGGGCAGCGCTACTATCGCCTTGGATACTGGAGATCGTCAAGTGTACACGAGAAGAAGACGAAATCCTGGGCGCGATCGCAGCAAGCATTACTCCACGGGAGAACGTCGATTCAATCTTGTCGTCGATCGCCCCAAGGTGGCAGCCGCGCCAGTCAGTTGCCGCAATCCCACCTACAGTGGAACAAGGCGAAGATTTGTTAGTCGTGAGTTTTTGATGGAGCGGCGCGAGTCAAACGCGGCGGAGGGGCATGCAGCGCTATCGTATGGAAGTTACCTGAGTGGATCGTGGTCGCAGCAGAGTCGAGGTACCTGCCGGACCTCACGGTAAACGAAGCAGAGTACCACGGGTTATTGCTGGCGCTCGACTTGCTGTCCAGGTTGGACAGGGGACGTCTGATCGTCTGCGGCGACTCCAACCTGGTGATTCGACAGATGCGTGGCGAGATCGAATTCAAGGCGCCTGGCTTGACGCCTCTGCGGCAACGAGCACTAGACTGACTAAGGTTGTGGCCGTCTCACGAACTCCTGTACGTCAAACATATTGGAATCAAAGTGCAGATCGGTTAGCCAGCAACGCGCTACACGAGCAAGCAGGCGCCGTGATAACCTCGGAGGCAGATCGAGTGGACCTGATCGTACTCAATCGACTGCCGGAGCTGCTGCTCCCGAAGGACGAGGCGTCTACAGTGCGTCTGACGAACTCTCCAGAAGTTCTGCAGTCGGACATCGTGCAACGCATGAGAACAGATCGAATCCGGCAAGCACACGATGAAGAGAAGTGGATTGGGGATCTTAAGGTGTACCTGCGTGATGATTTGGAGGAGCTGAGCGCTGGAGAGGCGCGCACCTGCAGCAAGATCGCGACGAGTACGAAGCCGACGAGAACGGGCTGCTCTTCTACTGCCCACGCACGAGAAGAAGCGAGGCCGACCGTGACCAAGTGGCGAAGCTTGTAGTGCCGGAGGACCTGCAACAAGACGTGCTTCATCATTACCACACAAGCCTGGAAGGCGGACACCAAGGAATCGGAAGGACGTACCAGCGAGTGATATCGCGCTTCCATTGGCGCGGCCTGTTCAAGAGTGGGCAACGCTACGTGGGACAATGTGAGGATTGTGAGACAGGGTAAGGGCGTTCGACACTTCAAGCAGAGTCGCCAGGAAACATGCAGGCGACGTACCCATTTCAGTACCTCGCGATGGACCACATCCCGTCTCTACCGAAGTCGTACAAGGGCAACACCGTGCTTCTCATCTGGGTCGACCTGTTTTCGGGCTACGTGGTGGCCAAGGCAAGTGCGTCGAGGACTGCGCAGACGATCACCAAGAGCTACGAAGAACGTGTCTTCCGCCGGTTCGGCGCGAGTGAAGTCATCCGACACGATCGGGAGCCAGGCTTCATGTCTGATTGCTTCCGCGCATTCAGCCGCATCGTGGGACAGCGACGGCGCGCCACTATGGCGTATCGCAAGCCAACGGAACGACTGAGCGGATGGTGCATACGCTGACCAGATCGCTAAAAATGTACGTCGCAGCCACAAATCAGAAGGACTGGGATGAGTAAGCAGAGCGCCTGACGTTCGCCCTCAACACGGCGCATGACCGCATTCGCGGAGAGACGCCGTTCTACTTGATCCATGGTAGGGACGCAAGGTCCACCCTGGAGGCGACACTTCCGCTCGGCAGCACTCGACGCCGAGACTCGGAGCCACGGCGATGGCGCTACAACATCCAGCGACAGTACCAAGAGGCCCGAGAACACGTCAACGAAGCACTGCGCGAGGCGGTCGCAACGCGAGCAGATCAGCACAACGAGGGTGCGCGTCCGAATGACATCAAGGCTGGTGACCAGGTGTGGCTATATCTAGATCGTGTTAAAGAAGGCTATGCCAGAAAGCTGGCGCACATGTGGCATGGACCCTTCAGAGTCGCGGAGATGATCGATCGACACGCGGCAAAGCTGGAAACGTCGGGCACAGAGTACCGACTATTCCCGATCGTGCATGTGACGAAGCTGACGCTGGTTAAGACGTACTCGGACCGTCTGACTACTCTGCTGACAGACGATCAGGCAGGTCGCACCGACTTCGATGAGAGCCTATTGCCCGAGACAGCTGAGAACGTGAGCTGGACGAAGACGAGTTCGAGGTCGATCGGATCGCAGACGTACGAACAGGGCGTCGTACGCGCTGCGGCCGCGCCTTACGTGAATACCTGGTATACTGGAAGGGCTATGCTGAACCGTCATGGATCGACGAAGCGGACCTGAACTGCGGTGCACTGTTGAGAGACTTCGAGCGTGGACGGACTGGTCGCAACCGTTTCGAAGCGATGCAGTCACACGAGGAGTGAACGGTGGGACATCTACGGTGGACTGGTCACTGTAGAGAAGCGAGAGGAAGAAGGACTTGTAGGATGGCTGCAAGTTTCAAGGATTTGGTTATGCGTGAAGTGGATCGATAGATCTGGCGCCCCAACCACGATGGGAGAGTGGTAGGAGCAAAGTGGAATGGAAGGAATCCAAACAAGAGCAAGAGAAGCTTTAGAATACGAACCTTCAGGACAAGATCACGTGGAATTATGAAGCCAGACAGATCCACCCTGTTCCACACTGATATTGTGCGACTACTGGAAAATCGACCGGAAAGCGGGAAAAGCTTCGTGACGAAGCGACGCGGGACTAAGCCGGAGAGGTAAACTTGCCAGCATTTGGCGCGCAGGGTGAGCCGCGTGGGAGTCACGGTAGTGATTGCGCCAGCGATCAGCACGATCCGTGATCGTCAGGGCATCCATCAAATCAGCAGGGTCAGCATGAGGCTCCAAACCAGGCTACCACACCCCAGCCTCGCCATGTCGCGGGAAGTTGAAGAAGGAAGGGTCGAGTAGCAGATCGAGATCGCAGTGACCACTCAGCATGCCCATGAATACCTGCTGGAGGAATGGTTTCCACCGGGCGCCGGCCCGAGAACGACGCTGCTTGTGGTGGGTGTACACAGCAGAGAGATAGCGGCTGGATCGGCGCTTGGCAATGCTGATCGGAAAAGCGTGAGTGGGGTCCCAGTAAACGCGGATATACTCGTCCTCGTAAGAGGAATAATCCTTCACGATGAACACGAACCAGCCCTCTACTCGAAAAGTATACGGGCAGGGTCGATTCGAAAGGACGTCCCACGGCCGCGCTACCTCCAAGCGTTGCACGCCGGCCTCGTCGACCAGGTCTTCATTCCAGTCCTGGGGAGAAAAGATCCGACCGCGGAGGGGAAACAGCCGCTTAAGAGGCTTGGTGAACTGACGGAAGAGGAGATCCTGGTCCATCTCCACGATGCAGGTCTGACGAACTTCTGCGAGCAGCCATGGGAACACGTGGCGTCCTTGGCGAGAGCTCTCACTGCGATAGCGGGGAATCCACTCCACCCGGTGTACTCTTGTAGGAGGCAAGGCTACCCACGCAGCATCGGATAGCGGATTGAGGGGTTCGCGAGTCGAGTGGCGGCCCTCGGAACCAGACGATGCGCCGTCGCCGCTAGAGCTGGAGTCGCTGGAACTACTGGAGGTGCCATCGTCAGGGGGCGGACCTGATCCCGATCCGGACGCCCGAGAAGACGAAGGCCCTTGGCCGCGTACACCCGAGCGACTCGAAGCTTGAGAGGCGCCTGAACCTTGAGAAGAGCGACCGGTCGAGGATGACGACGCAACACTGGAGCGTCGGCGGGTAGATTGAGACTGGGAAAGGGCAGCAAAGAATTCGTCATCCTCACTGCTAGACGGAGTGTGAGACGGAGATGGGATCTCAGAAGCCGAACCACAGGTAGCTGCGGCCGCTGAAAGCACATCGATCGGACGCTTGGCCGCCGATCGGGATGATGGGGGCCGAGTAGCGGCCCGAGCATGCTGGGGGAGCCTACGGGAACGACTAGGAGTGACTGGGCGACCGGGGACGTTTCCGCCTAGCAGAAGCGGACGGATGGCTGGAGGCTACGACAGGAGTAACTTGAGAAGCGATGCGAGCATGCTGACCGCGGGCTTGATCGCGTTCGGCCTTGAGGACACTCGTCCCTCAGGTTGTCACGTTCTGTTTTGAAACTCGACACTTCGACCTTGAATTTCCGGCGAACGGACTCGGAACTCTCCACTTCACTAAGGCGTATTTCAAGGCGCGCGATCTGAGATATAGCGGACGCCACATGGGAGCCTGTGATGCGACGAAGAATGAGTACATGGACGAGAGAGGCAAGGGAGAAAAAGGCAGGTACCGGTCGAATCCAACTCTTTCCTCACCTGATCGCGCTGACTGGTGACCTGCTGAAGTTTCTTTGCAGAAGCCTGCAGCTTCGTATCCAAGTCAGCGACCACCCCCTCCAATCGGAGATACTCAGCGATGAGGGCGGCGACCGTGCTGTTGGCACTTTTCAGACGGTGTTCCTAATTGCCGCGGGACTCCTTGATCTGGCGTTTCTTCACCGCTACCAGTTTCTCGAGACGATCCGCCTCCTGCTTCGCAACTTTGTGAAAGATTTGGCGGACTCGAACAGTTCCGTCGCGATCCGGGCGTTATGCTTCTTGGCCTTGGAGAGGTCAGATCGGGCTTGCGCCAGCTGAGATTCCAGTGCGAGCAACCGTTTGGAGATCTCGGGAGACGCAACGTGGCCGGGACCAAGTGATCTGGCGGCCGCCAGCTGTGCCTCCAAGTCAGCTACCCGGACCTGGGCCTCGCGAACGGCTTCATCATATCGGAGCTGCAGATCATGATATCGGAGAATATCAGCAACTCCGTGTTGCCCTTGAAGGATTTAGGTAGCGAAGGGATGTGATCCATGGCGATGATCTGGAACGGGTAGATGGCTTGGACGTTTCCTGGCGATTCACCCGAAATCGCAAGTCTACCTTTGCCCGTCTCGCAATCCACACATTCACCGACATAATGTTGCACGCTCTTGTACAATCCTCTCCAGTGGAACCGATCTCGGATCCTCTGATAAGTACGACCAATACCTTGGTGTCCACCCTCTAAGCTGGCATGATAGTGATGTAAGATGTCTTGATGGACCTCGTAGTCGGCAGCAATGAGACCAAAAGATTTTGCCTCTTCTCGACTTAGCGCCGACACATCGCCCATCAGGTATCTCTTCGAGCTCGAGATCCACGCATCCTCGTCTTGCGCCTTCCGGATCCGGTCAATCCGGAGCTTTCTCACATACTCTTCCTGCAAGATCTGGGGTGTGGACGTTGTCCTAGCTCTAGATCGGGTAGTCACAAGCCGAGATCTGCGCGACTTGGCCCTCAGACCGCGCTACGATAACATCCTCCAATCCATTTAACATAACGAGATCTTGGTAGTCGGATTCTTCCTCCACCTCAATCCCGCACTGGCTTTGCAACGCCGCACTCGCTAGGCTGTCTGCACTGGCGTTCCAATCACGCTTGACATGCACCAAATCATGATCTGGTCACTGGCGTGTCCTATTCAGTACCTTTTGCCTCAGCAACGTCAATCCAGGTGCCTTGCAGTCGATCTCACCTCGTACCTGCCGGATCGCCAGCTTCGAATCACCACAGATCACCAATCTCTTCGGATCGACCTCGATCGACAGATCCAGGCCTAACTGCGACTCCATACGCAGATCTGGCTTTCACTACCGTCCATTCGGGTAATTTCCACAGGATCGCGCTGTAGGCACATCCCCCATGCCTTACACGGGTATATCCATCAAAACTCACCACATATAGGTCTTTGTCGGGTCATACGGTCGGGTCCGGAGTTTGGATCTGGCGCTTGGGTTCCTTCTTGGGCGCGATCCGAGTTAGCACTTCGGCCATCTTGGATCGGGGCGTGATGCTTGCTGCGAGAGTTCCCAGGATCTCGTTTTCTCTCTTCGAATACTTCACGATATCCAAAGCCCATGGCGAGAGCAGAGCTGCCCACTGACCCAGGCGTCCTTGGAGGCCGGCTGATTTGAAAAGCCAGGCCAACGTAGAGTGCTGGGCCAGGATCCGGATAGATCCTCCCACGAGCAGGTTGTAGTTGAGATCTAAGTCTCGCAGGAGTGCGAGGATCTCCTTCTCCACCACACCATAGTTGAGCTCATTAGATTTGAGCGTTCGACAAACGAACGTTACGGGATGGTAGATCCCGTCATGCTCCTGCACCAGAGCTGCTGAGACGGCCCAATCACTAGCGTAAACGACTACCGTAACTTGGCGATCCGGATCGAAGTGACGAAGGATCGGGTCGTCGCGATCTTGTTTTTCAGCTCAATAAACGCACGGTGAGCTCGGATCCATCGAGATTCAATACCCTCGGGAGGCGCTTTACCCAGGTCAGACGAGTCTACGTCCGGATCCTTACGATCTGGATCCCGATCCGGCATCACTTGTTCCGGATCTGGCGTCTCCGATGCCAGAACTTGCTCGATCTTGGTCCGAACCTCTGATTTGGCCATCGCAGCGAAATCCACCTCTAGTAGTTCGTAGAGTACAGCTGCGAAGATCGCGTAATCCTCGATTATCGGCTGTAATAATTCAAGCTACCCAGAAATGACTGCATGGCTCGGAACGATCCTGGGAAAGCTAGATCTGTCACCGCGGCCAAATCCTTCGGATTCGCCTCCAGCCCATCCTTCGACATCCGATGACCTAAATAGTACACCTTGCGCATTCCCCAATAACTCTTCACAACACTGATCGAGCGATTCCACTTATTGCACGCCTCCAGTAGTGCTTTCACTCGTTCGCACAGCTGATCCCACGAATCTGCTGGGATTAGAATATCGTCAAGGTAGGATCTACGTCCCAGCACTGACGGTGTACCAGGATCTTCAGGTTTGCCTGCTTCAAACGGGTCTCCACTGTCAGGATCTTCTCCCGATCTTGGGATCCGGGTAAACCCATACAGCGCATTATCGACCAGACGTTGATAGATCTGAGGTACATTCTTCAATCCGAAGGGCATCCGATTCCACTCAAAGAGTCAGAACGGGGCGATAAAAGCCGAGATCGCACGAGCCCGACCCGTCCTAGTCACCACCCCGAATCCACTTGCCATGTTCAACGAACAATACCAGAGTACCTTGTCGAGATCTTCCAACTGGTCGCTAATCAGGGGCATAGGGTAGATCATCAATCTTGTCAGACTTTTAACCAGCCGGTAATCGATACACAATCGGATGTCCGCTCCATTCTTCTTGACGATGATCACGATCGCGGATGCCCACGGCGACGTCGAGAAGTTAATGACCTTGGCCCGCAACAGTCCTTTTATCAGATCCGACAACTTTTCACGAAACGGCGGTGCTACCTTTCCCACCTTTTGGGCGATCGGCCTCGCGCCGCCGACATCGATATCGCACCTAACTCCACGCTCCGCCGGCGCCAGCGCGTTGCCCTTGCCGATTAGGAGATGTCGGCTATTCCAGATCTCCCGGCGTAGTTTTTCCACTTCAGCAGGATGATTTGAGTCAGGATCTAACTGAATATCCTCGATCTTCACTTCTTCTGTCGTCAAGGGCACTTCAGGGATTACGGCCATGTCATCTCAAATATCTTCCGCATACAGATCGCCACCTTCATGAAAACAGATCTGCTCACCCCCCCATCTCCACCGACTTCGCCGTTCGATCTTGATCTCGATCGACGCTAGCCGGTTGCATACCAGGATCAGGATCTAAATCTGGCTCTTGTCCCTTCACGATGTCCGAGTGCTCTAGTCGCAGGATTGGCGGATCCTCATACGCCAGATGCTTCGTCTCCTCAGGGACCTTCACATCCAGCGGCGGATCCAGGTCCTACGGCGATGTTTCTTGTGGAGATTCTTCTGCCACCGAAAACGGATTGGGATCTGGCTTTAGCTCGCCCGATTCTGACATATGTGACATTGGTACCCGCTCACGTTCCTCCTCCTCCTCCGATACTTCAGGATCTGCGATATCCAAAGGCAAATCTTCGCCTGACATCTATTGCTTCACCAGCGTCACCATCACCGGAGATGATCTGGGCATCTTGGCTGACGTAGTCCCTGGATTCGGCAACGAACGTTCCGCACCTTCGCGGTAAATCTCAGCGATCCGAGCTCTGGACTCTACCGACTCCGAATCCAGACAAGGGTCGTCGTGATCGTCCTTCGGCACATGAGATCCAGCCTCCACGATCTTGATCGGAGTCCGCCGGTCCATCTTTAGTATCATACGCGGCGTGGGATACGCCGGTTTCTCCACTAGGGGTCCGATCGGCTCTGTGGCAACTCGCTTGACGCCTCGGATTTGATCTCGGTAGTCGACTCATAGACCAGATTCTGCTATTCGCGATAGCGACGAGACCCAATCGACACATATCCTGGGTGTGTCGGTGCTCCGTCCGCGAGCAGCCAGCGACCAATTTCCTGATAAGGATCTAGCAGCAATCTCCGATCACTGATGTTCGTGATCTGGAGATACTGGGATCGGCCAGGTAATTGAACTACCGTTGGGACCCACTTCTCGCCTCGTGTGACCCACAGCTTCTCGCGATCTGCCCACTTCAGACGCTCAGGCAACTGCTAAACTTCTCCAGGCTCGATCCATGAAGTCCATACCTAGGATCGCATCTTGGCCGGCTAGATCCCCGACCCAGATCTCAAACCGATACACCAGGCAACCTGCCAGCGTGGTCTTGATCCGAGTCCTTCCATTCGTTTTGTACACACCATCCCCAATACCAACGCAGTTTGGGATCTTGCTTCGGTCGATCTGGCACCCTACCTTACGAGCAAAGGCGGTGTTCAATATAGACACCTCGGCGCCACTATCCAGAAGCAGGATCGCCTTTTCATGGTTGATCTTGCCTCCTACCTTGGCCTGTCTAAACCATGTTTCCGGAGCGTGATATTTCCAATATCCACGGGACTCCCCAGGTAAAGTCCGACCTGAGAAGTCCGCGGACTTCTGCGATCCGGCGGAACTTGGGAGGTTCAGTGACGATCTTACCTTCGGCGGGTGTAAGCCATCAATCCTGATCCTGCTGCTTCTAAAATCCCCTGGTCTCACCGAGAGGTAGATTCAAGGTCGATGAGACTTCGGATCTAGCATATTCATCAATTCGATGGAAACTTACAAATCTTGGCAACAGACATCCCATGCAGATCACGTGCATTATTGGCTTGATCTGGTGTCTTGCTACCTTGATCTAGCGACATCTTGTTCATACATGCATAAATGCAGAACCTAGAACGCTCGGCTCGTACCGGATTCCAATCCGGCGAGCGTCCTTATTTGACATCTTCTCCACTTCCTCTGGTAGAAGTCGTCTGTGCTTGGCTGGGTTGAGCCACTGGCGGATCTGATTGTAGGATTCCTCCATCGGACATTTACCAGTGTCATGGACCTCGCCGCACCCGCCGCACCCGCCGCACACGTAGAAGCGGTGATCGCCTGGATGTCCTTTCCGGCCGCACTTCTCGCAGATCAGATGTCTCGAACATCCGGCGTCTGTATGCTTCCTTGATCCCCATTGTTGACAGCGAATCTGCCCTGCCCCATCTCCGTCACGACCCGTAAACTCTGCGGTCTCCAGAAAGCAGATCAGGGTCCGCCCCGGTCAACAAAAGGGTTAATCACATGACCTTCGGGGGCAGCTATGCAGATCCAGCGGTAGTCTTCCATGTCTGAGTTGGATCCTTCCGAATCGTACTCGGGTCTTGAGGCGGGCGCTTGAATCTTGTGAACTCGTTTCGCTGGGGCTATGGTAACTGAAGCCTATTGCCGATATTTTCCAGATCCAGCTGCTGCCTTCTTCTTCTGACGATGTTTAGCGCGATCTTGCGCACGTAGCACTTTTTCGAGCTCGTCCGCATCCGGTAGTCGCAACAATGTCAGCCGATCAGCGAGATCCTGGTCTCCCAATGTCTCAATGAAATGATCCACATGTTCCCGCAGTACCTTCAATCCCCCACCCCTGATCTTCAACTTGGCACGTAGACCGGCCACATTGAGACGGCGAAGATATTCCAGTGGCGAATCGTCCGATCGTCGACGAGCATGGTAGTACTGTCTCGCGACAGATACTCCAAGCACACAATACTGGATCTGGAAACTTCTCAACAGATCCGGCCATTTGTTCCTGGTAGATCTGCCGAGTTATCGATACCAGTTTCCCGCGGGTCGTGCAAGCAGATCCGCAAAGGTCAGGCATTTCTCTGCGTCGGATGCTTGACCCCGCATGAGTGCCGAATTGACCTTGCTAATCTGAGCTCGCGCTCGATCTTCATCTTGATCCTTGCCAGTAACTCCTTCAGATCCGAGATCGCTGAGATCCGGACTCGCTGGATCATAGTCGAGTCATCTGTTCCGGCTGTCGCGGTGGCCACAGCTGCAGGGGCTGATGATGGAAAGTTCAGGTCGTCTGGGTCGTACTCGTCGTGAGAACAGTCTTCTTCCACCGATTCCATCTCCACGTTGCGTGATCCGGGATTGATTGGCGCTGATGTCGTCGCTGATGCAGCGATCACGCCTTGCTCTGCAAGGAATCGGCCCATTGCTGCTTGAAAGTAGCGCTGCAGTGATCCATTCGACTCGTTCGACGTTGTGGTCGCCATCACCCGATCTGGCATTGTCGACACCTTCTTTGCACCGTTCGCACGGGATCTGCTAGCCGATCTTGGGGTGGATTTGGCTTGCACTTGGTTAGATCCAGTCAGATCGGAATTCCGCGGCACTGGATCCTGCTTTTGAGCCTTGGCCCGCATCTTCAGCATCGACGCACCCGACGGTTCCAAGCTGATGCGCCGTGGCTCCGACGAGGTGTCGGATCCGTCCTCCGCAGCCGACACGTAGTTGGAGGACGCGGTCTGGCTGGTCTGGGGTGAAGCTATCGGATCTTGGATCCTCGGGGCTTCGCCGGCGATGATCTTGACTCGCGTGAAGAGATCCTGAGCTGCTGACTGGATCACATTCAGATCCAACTCGAAGATGGCTTCGGCGTCGAATGCTCCCGCTACAATACCTGCATGCTTAAGCAGACGTAGCAGATCCGTCACCGTCGTGAGCTTGCTCGTCGTTTCTACCGGAGCCATCACCGGCGTCTTCGGATCCTCGAGCTGCTCGAGCTCCAAGATCGTCATGACGGGATCTCGGTGCAAGAAGTCGCGGAGTGCCTTGTGCCGGTATACAAACTTCAGATCTCGAGTGGTCCAGGTCGATCACGATCTGGATCGGTCTTCTTCCAAGGATTCTGGAGCTTTCATCTTCGTCCGCGTAGTCTTTGTCTTCTTTTTCATTTTTTTCCGGATCTTCAACTAGCGGGATTGAACTTAGGTACGGTGTTGACTTAACAGGTGAATACATAAAGGAATACCGTTTTGCCTTCACGTTCCCCTCTTTCGTTAGCGGATCTTGACTTGCGTAAAGATCCGCAGGAGCCCTCAAGAGGACTTGGGTGGGGGGTAGAAAGGTTTCTCTTCTAGATCCGGATCCGGATCTAGCTCTCTTCCGTCGACAGAGTTCCTCCCAGCACTCTGGTGATCCGCGGATCTTGCTTCATCCAACAGCGTCTTCGTCGATCCGATCTCCAATGACGCCTCTTCCCCTGGCCCAACCTTCACTTGAACATATTCTTGGGACTCACGGTGAATCCCGAGTCGCCAGAAGAACCGGGCACGCGCACCATTGTGGTGTAGCGGGATCAGCAACATCTGCGAGATTGCTGGATCCGACTTCCCACCAGTACCCCCGACACCGATTAACGGACGGGGTCCCCCGATGACCCGTGATCTGCTGAACTTTTCTCACCTTGTGTACCCGTCGGTAGGGCGGGATCTTGCTCTGATAACTGCGGAGATGTTCAAGGGGTAGAAGCTTGAGTGTCTTGGCGAGACGTGGGGATGGGTTGGAGTAGTAGTGGAAGATCTTCACTCTACGCCCGATGTAGGGTCCAGATCACAAGCGAGTCCTTCGAGTTTGTACGATCTGGCGGTCTTGATCTGCGATCCGACCGTAGGGTTGCCTTGCTAGTAAGTTCCCTTGGCTTTAAGTTCCTTTTCGTCGTATTGCCGCTTCCTATAGCGGGATCTTGAGCGTTGAGAGCCTCTTAGGTATACCCGGCCAAGTAGTAAATCCGGTTAACCTTAGATCTGCACTCGTTGGATAAGTTCACTAGGTGGTAGGATCTGGCCAATGTAGTATTCAGTTATCACTACCCACACTAGATCTGCTATTCCCAACCTTCACGGGGCTCGTACAGCCAATGTAACTCCGATTCTTGGGGGCGAGAAGGCACTTGTGTAACACAACTCAAATTGAGGTCTGATTAGATGTTATGCCTACACCAGCCTGGATGCTTATCCGCTCTGTCCTTTACCCACTAAATCACTTGCCAGGCCTGGCTAATTGTCCTTTCTCTCCTTGGTCCATCCCCCCAGATGTATCCGCACCTGACTCCCCATATCCGTGGCGCAATCATCGTATGGTGGCCGACCATGGATTCACCCCCGATCAGGAATACCTTCGATCAGGCATAATTATGGATCGTGGGCACACCGAGATCCTGACGATCTCAGATCTCGGGCCTAGATCGTCCAGATCTTCCAATCACTCACTCACTCACCCGGATCACGGATCCCACGATAATCGGATCTTACGGGTTTTCACTCGGAACCTAGTTGGCCTCATCGCCCCCCGTCCAAATCGTGACAGCTTCTGTCCCAATCCGTCATCCCTAGATCCAGACTAAGTACTTCTTTCCGGCTACTTGTTAATTACCGCAACTACTAATAAGTTAAAACGGATGATACAGATCCTGCTTTTTCCGTCAATGACTAAATACTGCTGCGGCTCCGGAAAACGATGCTCCTGATCAGTCGAAAGAAAGCGTGTAAACTGAGAATATCGAGAAGGGCGTCGACGTAACGGACTGGTCTTGATAATGGTATTTTAACCTGCCCCAAGTCGGAGCGCCTCAGCACGAATGTGAGAAGGTACGGCTGCTCGACAGGTTACATTTGACAAGCTGTCAGAATGCAAGCGTATTAATTAAACAATACCGAGGAAATAGTTGAATTGAAAACAGCGAGCGTATCTATAATTTACAAGTTTGTCACTAGACTATGATACATATGCAGGGTATATCCCGCGCAATCGGCAAGACAGAGAACATTGGACCGAATGCAAGTTTTACGCGCCTTTGTTAGGGGGGGGTATGAAAAAGCATTTCAACAAAGAGCACCCGCATTTATAATGATAGGGCTTGCTCTGCATGAAAGTGTGTCGTGTAAACCAAGGCAGCAATCTCACAAATAGCAAGGCGGCAGCAGAGCTGGATAACACCCGGTCAACTTGCACGCTTGTAGGCAAGTATCGATCTGATATAACTATCTAGAACGAAGGAGCGTATAGACTTCATGAATTGAGTTCTTCATCATTTTCTAAAGGATATCCGTTTAGGTGCGGAAATGGTGTCCTTTCTTGGTAATTACTGTAGCGATTTTGCAATGGGATCGCAATTCATAGTATCATAAGCAGGTTTTGTACTGACCATCTCTCGTCATCAGTCAATCAGATAGCATATTTAGACGCATGCCACGTAAAGGGCTCGAAACAGCATATAATGTATAGAACTTCTGGCATTCGTTAATTTATAAATTATGAAGTCTCTGGAATTTTTCGTAACGAAGGGTTAAATTTCCTGAAACAACGCTAAATAACGTCAAATTATATTTTTATCAGTTATATGCGCACTGAATCGGCTAAGCGGATTAGGTACAGCAGCTGATTATACGCAGCGCATTTCTTAAAGACACACAGAGGCAATTCAACTGACACACGAAGAAACCACGAAGCTGTGCTCTACCCGAACACCGTCCGACCAAGGTCATGCGCGATTGAATCTCGGGGAACATACCGTTGTTAAGGCCAAGCTGAACTGCATCACTGGACCCCACGTCAAGGGCTAATGTCAATGCCAAGCTTCACTGTGTATGTAGGAATAAGTGAGCCAAGGCAAAATTCCATTTTATTTGGGAGAAGAGCTGTTAGATCGAATGCGCCTGGGGGTAGAAATGGAAGAAGGGGGATGGAGGAAGAATGGGAGCGATGCTCAGCTGCCGATGAACGCTTCTGTCATGACTAGACCAGGCGCTCATATTTTGGTTGCTATTTTGAGCTTCTACAACTCGTGTCCTATTTTTTCCTCCACTAGGTTGTACTGCTATCTACGATATAATCATACCAATATTATGAGCTGTCGTGTTTCCCGGTACTGAATGCGTACTTTATGACCCACTTTATGTTTTCTATGTGCTGCTACAGTTTTGCTGGCAGAAAATTTACATCACTAAGTATCGGGAATTTCTTCCACCGCGACACCATGTGATTGACCAAATAACACACAAACAACAGCTAAACATTTTTCCGCGACCAATGCAGATCCAGACACACCGATTCGATTTCCTTGGAGCGTCTTCAGGCGGTCGCAAGCCAATGTATTGGGTTAGGGTTATTTGCATAACTGGGGCTTCCCGAATACTGAAATTCCGTATTTGCCGGATCGAGTACACAAAAAAAATTGAAATTAAATCCTCATCTAGGTTTTTTTATTAACGTGGTAATGGGAACCGGTCAGCAGAACATGCCACCCAGACCAAAGACTAGGAATAAAGAGAAGTACAATATACGCCCTCTCTCTTTCTCTTTCTCTCTCTCTCTCTCTCTCTCCGAGCTTGGTGTAAAGAACAGGCTAGGACATGTGCAATGATGTCATCACGCTGCTAGTAGCGATAAAATTAGTGGAGATGCTTATAGACGTGGAGGAAACAATTCTATAAAATAAAAAACTATATTTGACTAATCGTCATTTTCATTAAAAGAAGAAAAAAGATAAATAAAAATAAGCATAGATTAGAGTACGACGACGCGCACTACTCAGGCGTTGTGAAGGGACATGAGTCGTTGGTTGTGGAACCGTCAACGTACCAGGTGCCTGGAGATGAGGAAAAAGTTGTTTCGTGTTCCATGAGCCATCAAAATCAAGTGAAATACCACATCTAATCATCGCCCTCCTGGCATAGTTGATCCCGTTCTTGTCCCGGTAAGCATTCACCTCACGAACGCACTCAGCGGCTAGGGCAAGGAAGAACGTTTTACCTGGATTTTTGAGTTTTCATGACCACGAGCCGTCCTTTCGTATGGCGTTCTGCCATTCACCACCCTCGATAAGCTCGATTTTCTTCTCGTTCCATCTACGACGCCAGGCATCTTATATTTTGGGAATTACAAAGAAGTCGGCAGGATGGCATAAGTCGGTTGCGTTGGGAAAAAGCTTGGCCAGACGGTCTTTTACCTTGGCCAGCTCATCCTTACACTCGTCTTCGTCTAGATGAGACGAACGACTGTCGATACAAATGCGTTTTTCGCGTCCTCTTCGATCGGCGCAGATTGCCCTTATCTCACCGAGATACTGCCGAAAACATTCGCTTGCTCATCCATCCTTTCGGTCCCGTTCGATAGCATACCCCTGGTGTCTTATCCGCAACCCCCCGGATAGGATAGCTTGATGACCCATTCTGGAAAATCATCATGGGCGGGTCGATCCACCTGCTTGCACCTCCAGAAATCCTCACAACAATGGTCATTCCCTCACTACACGATACAACAGCTGCGTACTTAATATCCTTCTCACCAGCAAAGCCCATAGTCTTACCGTTGTCAAAGACAACAAAAAAGTCGGCCTCGTTGATGTTCTCGATGGTGCTCTTGTCTATTTGGCCAGAATCAAACCCTAGTTTCAGCCTTCCGAGATGGGCGGCGACTTCACGCTGGATATACACTTGTTTCTCAGGGCTGACCTGCTTTTTGCCCGACTAGGTGCGCAAGACAACTTGATGAGTCTCCATGAAGGTCTGGACTCATCTCGACGTCATTTTTGAGAGCCCCAGTTTGGTCAACTGATCCGCTGTCAAACGGCCCAATGCTCGTTTTCAACAGTCGTAGAGCAAGCGGAGGCATACCGTTGTTTTCGAAGTCAATCTTGCCCAGGGCGATTTTGGCGTTATATGCCATTCTTGAGTGGAGCGATTCAACCCAAGATCGACATCAAAGAGTCGTGAGATAATGATATGGTACGACGCAGCACCTCACACCTCATTAGATATTATAGGTAATCTCGTAAGGAACGTCAGTGTTTACTTCAGCATTGTCTGCATGATGTCTTGGTTGGTATCGACAGCACACATTCGGTGCCATTTTGGAGCTGGTTTCCAGCTCTCACTTCCTGTGTGAGCCCTCCATTGACCACATGTTGCGTTATACCATAGCTTGGCGATGCCATATGTATCTTGGGTCTTACTTACCACAAGTGAAATGCCCTCATGCCATCGGCATAAAAGTCAACGCTGCTTCATCTTTGGCATCGGCGCCCACTGAACTTTGCGAAATTTAGTTAGCTGATCAGGTCCGAGATCAACTTCGTACGTTGTCCCACACAACCGCAGTCGATATCATCCTATCCTTCGCTCGAGATCTTAAAGAATGAACAACACGCTGGTTTACACATGCGTAACTCTCCACTGCTATTCCGTTCTCCTCAGTTCTTGTCCGCCCTCGAGTCACTGTCCAACCAACGTTGCCTGAGTGCTACAACTATCACCGTATAACCTATAATATTAGATATTGTCCATTTAAAAGAAAACTCTCTTCACAGCTGTAAAATATTGTTTCCTTTTGTTTCGTATACTGTGTCTGTGACAATTTCAACTTCAAGCGATCGTTAATTTTGCAATGACTGGGCCAGTCATGCACAAAATCACTGGCGTTACAACTGGGACAGGACCGCCCGCACTTATGTTCACGTCAAACATTGGCCCCAAGATCCCAACCAAAATGGAACAATGAGTGGAACGAAGGAAGCAGGCGAGTATGGCAAAGCGAACGGATGCGAAGGCTACAGCAAGGACGGCAAAGCGTACAAACAGCCGGAAATCTGGCCCAAAGACGCAATCATAGCAAGCTGCGCCAGAGGAATCTCCAAAGCAGCTTTCAGGCCCACCGGCTACTAAGGGAAGCGACAAAAGAAATGGCAAGGCGCCGGCTAAGACCAACAGTGTAAGAACTAATGAAACGGGCAGAGCAGTGGAAAGCGAAAGAGAAATGCGGTCGCCGAGCAAAACCAAACCCATTCGTGGTGGCGAACTTCCAGACGCGTCTATGGATGGATCGGTATGTTGCTGTAAGAAATAAGGGGCAACCCCTCGACTACGGGGAGTTGTTGACCTCACCTCATTTTAAAAAAGCGTTCAAGGGGCACGCAGATGAACTCGAGAAGCACGAAAATCGCCTACTCGAAGAGCTCGAACAGTGTTACCGAGAGGATTGTTCGCGGAAAGAAGCCGAGGAGGAGACCAAAAACAGCTAAAACTGTGGAGGGTGTTATGGAGTCGGTGGTCGACAATATACGGCAACTACTGGATTAAACCCAACAATAGCTCAAAATCAACTTGGCAAAACATTGAAAGAACAAGCCGATTTTAATCTAGTTGCTCAGGAACTCGCGACGACCAAGACGCGGGGGGTTGCTGTTGCAAGCCCCATGGTCAGCTCAGGCGCTTCACCTCCACGCTCTACGACTGACGCACATGCACATTCTGATCTACGTTCAGAAAAAGCTGCTTCAAGACACAATTCGTGACAATGCAGTCACCTTTGGGGAAGTCATGGAGAAGCAGAAAGCTCACTATGAGGATCAGCTCACAGCTTAAACCAAGATTCAACAAGCTTTGCAGCTAAACCTATAAAAGACGGAGTCGCAATTAAAGAACCTGACGGATACGTTGTATTCTGCTAAAGCGGGGCTTCAGCTGAAACCCAAGGCGTCAGAGAAGCTGGCAGTAGATCTTGCAAATGACAAGGCAACCTCGAGTGACTTAAAGATGAAGTAAACTCTGTCGAGGCCACGGTGGCTTCGCTCGAGAAGAAAGTTCAGCGTTATGAAAAGAAAAAAGAACTCTTGGAGACGCGAATCAACCAACTAAAAGAAAAATCGGAAAATTTGAATGCAATGCTCACGGAGGTGGACAAGGAACCGGGACACGAGCAAACAATAGAGGAAGCAAAGCGAGAGCTGCAGCATCGTAACAATTTTCGGCTACGAGGTCTCAAGGATCGCTTTATCGTTCAGCAAGGATCGCTGAGAGCTGAAGACAAGGCTAGCCAGCTGGAGTACATAGATCTGGAAATTATGCGCACGGACCTGGTAGATAAATTCAAGGAAAACAAGAAGCTGCTAAAGGAGATTTCGAGACAAACTGACCTCTTGGACGAGCAACAGGTGTGCAGTGGGCTCAGTCCTGCGCTGACCAAGCACCTTCGGACTTGTACTGAGCTGGAGGCACAGAAAATTAATGTGGAGACAAAATTGAACGGCATCCAAGATAAACTGACACATCAGTTGAACGGGTTGAGCGCTATGAGTAAGCGAACGTAGTTCTTTCCGTACGTCTAAGAACATACAAGTTATGCGAGGAGACTGAGGAAGCGATCAAGAAGTTCAAAAATTTGGAGGGCCCCAGTCGACAGGGAAGGTTTTGTATTACTGGGGCTGGAGGGCTTCTTACAGATATCGTATGTGTTTCTATTTCAGCTGTAAGAATGAGTAGCCATCGTGAATATAACTTGCACAATTATGAAGACACCTTGATCTATTTTGAGATACTACTGAAATTGTTTTGGGAGACGAGTAATGGTTTGGTCCACGACAGCACTGGGCGTTTCATCGAGGAAATGGACACTGACAGGTTTGAGGCAGTGTGCACTGAAATTATGGCTACTCTGAAGAAACTGCAGGAGCGAATACGGGCTCGGAAGGAACAGTAGGGCCGAATGGGTAATTAGCTTTCTAATTTGCCATTGTTATGTCCGTCAATATACTCCCAGTTGGTCACTGTCGAGTAAATGTTGCCTTGCAGTTTATATGTCGTGCGTGCGGCAACCAAATCAACCTCTAAATAACATGACTTGCCACATTATAGGAGCAACGGTGACCAGTGAAGTAAACGGTGAACCATCATTGAATACTTAGCATTTCAGTAAAACAAAATACTTTGTATATTTCTGAACGGCGAAGCAACCTTGAAGCGACGTTACCAGGGAAGAAAATGATACGACCACGTGATTGTCCCAATTTGCATGGGCTACCACTGGGCGTTTGCAATTGTGCAGAACGCCGTCCTAACTACGGACAACCTACGAAGATGCATCGTACACGTGGATTCGTTGGGAACTTCGAAAATCGAGACCGATCATGCGACTATGAAGCCATGTCGACAAAGGGGCGTAATGAATCTTATAAACTAGCGTGCACTGCCCAGCCTAAAGCAAGATGGAACGGCGAACGATCCGCTTGTGATCAACGCGTGCGCAGTGTGTACAGCTATACATCCCAAAGTGAACTGCCTTAGCCCATCAAAACCTGAAGTGTTTTCGCTACATCCCATCGCTTGCAAAACGGGTTACTACAGGAGGCGCGATGTCGAGAGCACGCTCGTGTTGTCAGTGCCAGCAGACGCAAACGACGAAGCACCACACACATGTCCAGAACAGCTTGCAGAGCGTTCTCTTCGAACACAGTCCCGTGCAAAATAATACAGTGGCATATTTGATAAAGGAACACGGTTGCGTTGGTGATAGATTTCGTCTAGCACTGAGCACGGTGCTGTCGTATTCTACGATCTGACGTATAATGGCGATAATAACACAAATTAAGTGGGGGAGATGTGACACCGCAGCTCCAATCAACTTCATCCCCATAGAGGTCAGTCTGCCTTGAATTTCAACGCAAACCACACTGGATGCAGACTTAGAAGAAAACTTTACCAACACCAGATCCAGCGTCAAGAAATACGCCATCGGGCTTAAAGTTTGCTTCTGCGACCAACTCGGATACTCCTGGCATCGTTATCTCTCCGTCGTTCAGTTTACGCAGACGCGAGCGTACGTCGCTCCTGGATTTTTGTTTGTCGCTTGATTAGTATCCTCCCGAGACAAAGTAGTCATCATATGTACGAAATTACTACACAACTGGGAATCAGAGGTACTTGCCGGTATTACCTTGCCTTTTCCATGCGTTGCAGCCTTACAGAGGAAAACCGCTGGAGAAATTTCAGCACGTCGTATCCAAATTTTTTCTTGAGCTTCTTCAGGCGTAGGCGAAGCTTGAATGCGGACCACGTTCGCGGCTTCTTCGCGTTTTCCCCTGCCACCCAGTCGATCCTCTTCCCTGCTTTCAGATTAACTGCCGCGAGCTGAACGAGCTGGCGATCTTCTTAATCGGAAAAGTTGGCCATTTTTGCTTCTTCGCACTAAAACAACATCTGAGTAAAAAGCCCTCTTCGATTCATTACACGCCAAACTATAGCACTGTCATTACTTGTGCTAATGGTTAGTCAACATTGCCTCATGGCTGGCTATTCTTCGTATCTGCATAGCTATCGCACACAAAGCTCTGACCCCCCCCTCCCACCACACACACACCTGTTTGGCATCAGCCTTTACTTCACCGAATCGCCAAGCAGCTCCATCTCCCTTGGTCAAGCAGAACGCAGTTCTACCCGCCGTAGAAGCCGTGCTTGATGTCGTCGCGGCGACACAGCGGCGGTTTTCGTCGTTGTTTCGGTCTTTGATGTTGCACCATTTGCACCGGCCTTGGATTGACGTCCCTCAGTTGCGGTCCTCGTTGTGACGGGTAGCATCACACGCGGATAACCTCCGCGGAGGCAAGATTATACGCCTACTCAAAAGACACAATTTACGAGGAATACGAGTTTCTTTTATTGAATACAGCACTTTTGCATCGAAAAACAACAGTTGTCAAAATCTTCACTACTTTTTGCGTGACTTGTTGTAGATCCTATCGGCAACACACGCAGACATTTTGCCGCGTCCGCGCCGATACAACCGCTTCGGTACAAGCGATGCACATGTCATCTCGTCCGGCCGTTTTGCTCACCACGTTGGTGACCAGTAGTCGCTGCAGTTCGTGCAATGACACTCCATCCACATCGCCATTTCAACCTTCTCAGCCATGAAACTAACAAGCTCCATGGGCATACTCAAGTAGAGCGTGAAATTGTAGTTTCTCTCCTACTTAAAGCCTTCTCACCCGTGTGGGTCTAGGGGTTCGTCGTCCACAGTTTCGTCAGCTCTCATCTTTTTGTGGCGGTTTATGTGTACGTCCAGAAATGCCCGAATATGGTCGAGGTATGCATCAAGAAACTCGATACGATCCTTCAAGTGTTTGTATATGACCTAGATCACTCAGAGAGAAAAACAGAGAACGTATAATAGAAATTAGTACATACAAGATTGCCACCCTACCTCAGAAATCTCCATAGAGGTTTATAACCTTTGCATCATCATTACAAACTTGTGGCGCGATCCTTCTGTACCGAGCTGATACGCTCCATTTACTGTATCCATTTCCTTATCAGGTAGCGCAGCTACAAAGGCGTCGATTTCACCGTGATCGTAAGTACATTCTAGTTTTAAATACAGAGCTCCTTAAGATTAACGGCGTCCAACGCATACGCGTGAAAAAGTATGGCGCGCTCGGCGGTCTGTCCCAAGACGAGACTAGCCCGTACGTTAAATTTGCAGAAAACTATGAGGTGGATCTCGACGATCAGCTTTATTACTGCCCACCGGCCGGATGGACCGACAAAGAGAGCGGCTGCTACGGCGTGGCCTTCACGAGTTCTGCTAGGAATACGACGACGTTTGCCTCACCTCGTACCGATAACGTCGCCGCTCACAGCAAGTTGAAGTCAAACAAACTTCAGACCCGACTTCAGCTGCTGAGCCCCTTCATTGGGAGCTCGACTACTACGTCTTGCTGGCGGTCTTCAGGGGGACGGCTTACAACAATCTCATGTGGTTCGGGCTCTAGCGGCCAATCACTCTGAAGCCTTCTGGCCTATGGGAGTCCCACAGAATGGGTGCATACTCACTGATCACTTCGGGCATGAGTGGACATCACCAATGCGGTCCCCGCAGCCACCACAAGGAGACATTGGTGAAGAGTTCTTCGTAGACAGTACAGATTGTGCTTCTTTGTACGTGTTGGTTTCTTGTTGTAAGATAAACGCTCTGGCTTCCAACTTACCAAAACTATAAATATGTATAATTAGTTGTCTATATTTGTAATAAAATTGTGGGCAACCCAAAAACCTTCGTTTTGTACTCGCAGCCACCGTATTAATTTTTTATAATATTACCACAAACCGTGGTGGAACCTAGTCAATCCATAAATATGCCGGTATTATCGACTCGGAAAACTGCACAAAGGCGGGTTTGAACTCAGGACAGCTGACTAGGAGGGTCATACCTATCCCGCTCCACCAAATTCTCAGACCCACTAACACTAATTTTGAATTTGAATCTGATTTTGTTTCTTCCTTACACGGAAGTTAGTGTCACTTTAATTTCGTGACACTAATTCCCGTATGACACTAATTCTGAACTGACACTAATTGCGGTGTCTATTGTAGTCAGTCTGAGTAAACCCGTTTTGTGCCCTAGTTGTGAGCATCAAGACGCTACGCATGCTACCAGCGCTTAACCAATCGTGGCCGCATTTACCAGGGTCTCTGAAGCCAATCTCCAAAAGGCCCCTGTCTGTTCTCAGGCTGAGTCATCACTCAGCTCTGCTGCCCCGTCTTCGTCTCCCGCCACTGCAGATGGAGCGTTACCGCCACGTCGTACAGCACAAATCGTCAACACGGCTAAACAGCGAGAAAACGTGGTGCGATGGATGGTTTTAACCGAGAAATGCGCGGGATTAAGGACCTGTGTGCACAAGCGGTTGGCCATTTTTCTGAGATATTCAGGTCTGCAACGCGGAATGCTAACCTCGCCAAGACGGGGAGATCGTGGAAGAATCGAGATTCGATTGCTTGGTTGCCCCGAGGGGTGAGAGAGCTGTCGGTGGTGCGCGAACGGGGTCGCTTTCGTGCGGACAGAAAAGTTCTCGAAGGGCGTGGTAGGCGGCGGCGTAAATGGCTCTCTTGGCTGTACCCACACCTTCTTGATGAATTCGACCGCCTGAGGGAACGCGGGCTGAAGTTCGACGCTTCGATGCTAAATGCACGGAGCTCAACAACAGCCAACAGCAAGCGGTCAGACCGCTATACGCGCCGAGTAAATTGTGCGCATTCGCTGAACCGTCGACCAAGCTTCAGGAAGAGGCTGGCTGAATACTCTGGCCCTGGGGTGGGCAGCATGTGACACCAGGAACACGGCGGTACTTTATGCGCTGCTACCTGGTGGAGGAGGGGATATACGGAATGTGCTTAACTTGTTGACGCAGATGCCGACGACGAAATGACAAATGAGCCGCATTTAAACAGACTTCATCTGGAAAATACTGCGAAGACACGGACTGCGAAGGGCAAGAGTAGCAACGGGCGGGTCGTAAACCTAGCTAAGGTGTGCGTGTTCCTCTAAGCGGATGATGCTGATAATTCTAACGGTTGTATTGGTGTCAGGCACAGGAGTACTTTAGTGCCGAGAAGGACGTTGGGTTCGACAACTTATATCCGGAATACGATCCCTTGGAGGGCCGAGTACGTGAAATATAGTTGTCACTGTACACATATACCGCCAACTTTCGTTCTTGCTCTTTTTGGCTAGAAATACGAACCCCACTTTGGCTCATTAAGCGTTTAATACCAAACACACTTTCTGTGCTGCTTTGTGCTGGCTTCTGTTGTAGTATTCTCACCATGTCACCGATGATAACGACCCCGTTGTCGTGCAGCTGAATATGATAGTAAACAATTCTTCGCTCCCCGAAAAAATAGTCGATGCCCTCCTTGCCGTCCGGACTGTGGCCTGACTTCACATAGCGATACCCGCTATCCAGGCTGCGCCGAGGAGGAGGTTTAGCCGTCCAACAATCGCGGCGAAAACCCCGCCAAATCTCCTTGAAGAACACGCTGTCATCTGCATGAGCGAAGATCAGATTGTGTTAAATTTATACATACTACATGAACGTGTAATAAAGCAAAGGTGAAACACTTATCGCGCGGCTCCGAAGCTTCATCTCTGCCAACCGGTCGTCGTGATGGCAATCGCCGACGCTTAGCCACCCGATGCATGCTGTGCTCCACGCTTCTCCCCACGTGGTATCTTTTCCTCAGCGAGGAATCCTCGAAGGATGCTCAGAAGTAAGCGCCTCAAGCACCCAACGTGACGAAATTCAGATTCAAAACCATTGCGAATGTGATTGAAACACTTTTTAAAGGTAATACGATTTTAGGCTCTCAGTCGGAGCAGCTACATTAGCAAGGAGTCCTTGCTAATGTAGCTTCAAGGAGTCCTTGCTAATGTAGCTTCTCCGACTGAGAGCCTAGCAAGGACTCCTTGCTAATGCAGCTGCTCCGACGCCGTGGAACGTTGGCCTCATTCGTACCTCGTGAAAGATAAAGCGAAGATACGCAGATCTCACTCCAGGTGGAGGGATTCCATGGAAGCGCTACACCCCATGTACCGCAATTCCCAGAGAATCAAGAAGCGGGCTGCGAACCAGACGTCCCTTCAGGTTTGCGGTTCTTCTCGAAGTTTGCGTTTTTGACCAATTGGAACCCTGCCTCACGATTTATCGATGGAAGCTCATTCCAGCATGTACTCACTTTGTCTTTACCCTCGATTGCCCACGTCGATAGTCCCAGCATCTTTAACAAGAATGTCAGACCTTCGCCACTTACAGGGTTCACTTGCTTTGTTGTGATCTGGAAAAGCAGCAGTAAGCTGTGAGAACTCATGATATAAAATGCCTCGACAGTGACAGCATCTTTTTTTAACGATGCGATACGGAGTAGCTGGTATGATGTTGGCAGAGGAATCACAGTCGAACCAGCAAGTGCCCTGCGATTTGTTTATGTGGTATGCCTGCATCATTGAATCATTAAGTCCACGCGCCTTTATTGTACACCCACGGCTTAGTTTTTCGTGTACTCCGGTTTCAAACAACAACCCACGATACGAGGTGGCAGGCGCGGTTTCTTGTAAGCAAGATTTGGTCTCCTTGCTTTTCTCAGTAAAAAGTCAAGTCAAGTGCTCCACTAGTGGTTGCCTTACGTATCCAGACGGCTTTCCAACTGTGTAATGCTCCACGTTACTTGGGTCTGGAACGTAGTGGCATATGGAGTGATGCACGAATACACCCTCCTTCTGATTGAGAAGCTGTAGTACTTGGCCCACATTATCAAACTTCTTAATCTTACTCTCGATAATCAATCGACTGTCTTCTACATATTACTCATCGTAGCCAGGCACTCCCGGGCAACGCCTCCAAAAATGTAACAGCGCTGTTCAACTAGTTCTTCAAACAGGATCTCTTCTTCAGATTCGATTCTTTCGTGAACAGTAAACCTGGGGTCCATTTCAAGTACCAGCTCCTTGGCGGCCGCTTGAAGCTCATGAAGATTCCACAGCGGCATGAACAGTGTGGAGTGGTATTGATCCTTCACGTTTTGGCCAAACTACTCCTTGTTTGGACTCGTAAAACTTACCATTTTAGCACGCTCCGGCGGATAATCAGGGGTCCATCGTACAGGTGAATCACTTGTCCCTTTGCCTTGTTCTCGGCTTCCTCAATAAGACCTTCCATCTCCGTCGGAACCATCGTGCTGTCGACTGGAATGCCGTTTTTCCACGCAATCACACTCTGCATCGTCGACGTATATCCTCTAGTCCGGAACGAAGCCGTGATGATCGTAACGTGAGGGTTCTCGAAGCTATACCGCGAGTGGAAATATCCTCAGAAGAATGACTTGCCAATACCTACGTCGTATAATATATACTAAGCAATGCATTAGTTCTCCAGTTCTTCGTAAACGATATGCCGTCTCACCTGGGGATATTTATTGCTAGACTCCGCAAGGAAGGCGGCTAGACTCCGCAACGAAGACATTAAATGCAATTGGCTGGAAAATCGCTCGGGTATGTTGGCTACAAATATTCCTTAACGAGTAGTTTCGTAACCAAACTTGAAAGGAGGCGTTTGAGACGATTTCCAGTTCTTTACGTTTAGAGCTAACAGCACAGAGTGATTGAATGCCGATCGACCTTCTCGCTGAATATGGGCATACAGACGTTGTGCTACATGCTGTGTTTCCCTCTGACGACATGGCAGGGCGATTCATAAGCGACTTCGAGCTGAATGGCAACAAAAGTGTTCGGACCGCTAACAATAGTGGAAACTTCCGGAAATGGATTTGTACAGCCCGTGGGCGCAAGTGGTTTGTCGTGATTACCAGAAAACGGGTCAAAGCGGACACTAAAAGCTAGCGGAAGAGGCCTGTCACGAAGCTTAGCCACATTCCGGACAAGTCCTAGTACATTTCAAAGTACAACTTACAACACGCACAATGCTGCACCAGTTCAGGCAACCCAAATGGCTGTCAAATTCAACAAATGCCCGGCTTTAGAGCATCTATTCTAGAAGGGCAAAACACGTCTAGGTCCCGTGTTGTGAACAATCTGAGAGTTCTAGAGAATGTCGACGTTTTGGCAAAGTCTGCAGTTCTCCACAGAGTAATTCGGAGCGCTTTGTCCCGCACAGAAGCTGATGCCGAAGCCGAATTTCAAGCCCTTCCCGCCTATATGGAATTGTTCGAGCAGCAAAATGTTGGCTCCCGCGTTTGCTGTCAGTTCAATGACGCAGGACGTTTTTTTCGGGCTTTCTTATCGATTGGATCAGTTGTACTAGCTCAGGACAAACTTTTACCTGTATGGGAGTGTGACGGAACGCACATGAAGCACGATCGCTATAACGGAATTTGTCTTACACTATTAGGAAAAGATGGAAACAAGCGAATTGTACCGGTTGCAGTTGGCTACGTTCCAAAAGAAACCACAGATAACTTTGTTTGGTTTTTTTCGAGCTGTGTAGCTGGTGGTATATCACATCATGACCGCCCCACGATAACTGACCGGGGCAAGCAACTGAATGCTCAGATCGCATTAGCTCGATTAAGAATCAAGGTGCATATTAAGTTTTGTGCTGTACACACTCGCTTTAATACGGTCGATAAGTTCAAGAAGCAAAACGCCACAAAGGATAACGTGAACGAGTTGGTCCTGAACCTGCAATCTTCGCGTACAGTGCAAGAGTACAAACGCAATATAGATTTCATTTGTTCGAGATTTCCAACTGGAAATATTTCACAACGCGGGGATAAGCCGATTGAGGAATTGTTTGGTCCTATTTACGCTGCATCAGCCCAATTAGCTGGACGGTACTAGGCAACAGTACCTTAGATTCAGCTGAAGTTAAGTGGATCCACGACAATTGGGAAGGTTCTTTGAGCTACAGTGATGGCCTTCCACTATTTGGTGTACGGTCTACAAGTGGTGCCGAAGGCGACAACACCAGTCTACTTTGGAGTGGTGCTCGCAACAATCCAGTTTTCGTGCTTTACGAGCTTACTGTCTTCGAGGTTTGAATATACGCAATGGACTGCTTACGGAAGCGGAGGGTTGGGTGGCACAAGAACTAGACATCACTCCTCACGCACAAAAAAGTTTTCGACGCGAAAAAAAAGCACGTAGCCAAATTGACTGTTGTGCAGTCCAATATTTGTTGCTTTTACGTGTCTGACCCATTTTAAGCGCAGCAATGTCGCTTCATCTACAACAATGTACGAAACAAATATGGCGACCGGTAAATGTCGTCCATGCAGAGTCGAAGAGCAACTTAAAATTCCGTGCCGTCACATCGAGTCAATATTGTATGAGCTTGAGCGCCAAAATCCAGGACAATTACCTGTATACAACACGCTTCAGTATTTTTTCCCACTCCGCTTATTTGGTGCAAACCGTTCACGACGCTTTCGCTGGAATCGACATCAATCTTCCTGTTGAATCGATTTCCACAAATGATATTAGCAGTTTACCTGCTCCGGTCTACCGTCAAGTTGGAGGGTCTAGAAAGGCTCGAGTGTCGGATATACAGCGTGGTGAACAGCGGATACGCAGCAGGGGAGAAGAACCAAAACGTTCACGATCAGTACACACAGCATCAAGTGTACAAACTACGGATTCCGATAACCCTGATGCCGATGATGAGACTGCAGCAATCGATGCCTTTTTTCAGTCGCGGGTCACAGCTGCCAAGCGCTCTGAAAGAGCAGAATACAAATGTAGTACATGTGGATCGAGTGGTCACAACGCCAGCACTTGCACCATCACCAGGCAGGATGTGGAAGAAGCAGGAATAGGGATCCATCCTGCAGTTTACATACTTGGAGATTCGCCACTATTGCATTGTGGCATTTATACTGGTGAAACACAGTGAAATCGCATTGAAAATGGCAAACATTTGAGATTATACATCCCACGGTAAGGGGCTTTGTTATAAAAACGAACCCGGCTTGTATTCGAGACATAGCCGGCGAAATGTAACTTCGGATTGGTATTCATTTGGACACCACTCTAATGCAACAAAGTGATACAGTAAGTAGTGTGAACTGATAGCAAGAGCATTGGCATCGAATAACCATAAAACCAATTGCACCTCTTAGATATCCAATCCTTGGACCCCGTAGCGACGGCGATATCTAACACACTCTGTATCTAACACACTCTGTACGGATACCTGGTTTATAAGATCGTATGAGAGCTGTTCACAATGTTTCCTCGCAGAGCATTTTTTTTCTTTTAGATTACCTACTTGCGACGTAGCCTTCTGCATGATGCGGGGTCCATTTTGCGAGCTTCAACTCGATCGCCGTAGCTCACAAGTGCCCTTGAAGTCCTCGATAAGGGCAACTCCCTGGTAGCCGCAAGCCCGTTAGAGTTCAATAACTTTTTTTTCCAGCCAATCGCAGTTGATGTCTTCGTTGCGGAGTCTAGCGATAAATATCCCTCACCTGGCGTCCCAGTGACCGTGACAGCGTCTGTGTACCCGTTCACCGTATCCGTGATATGCTCGTAGTACTGACGGTAGCATCTGCGCACATAAATTTCGGACTGAGCGCGTTCGTCCGACAAATTGTCGTGCTCCATGGGAAGGTGTATGGGAAGGATCGCCGAAATGGGTTCGATCGATTTTATGTTTTGTGTGGAGGTATAGTCAACGCGGTATCTCTCGCAATCCATCATGGATTCCATGGTGTTGCTAAGTAATATTTCCGCCTCGTGCGCCGTGTGTGCATCTTCCCCCATCTCGACGTCGCCATCTGATGCATCAAGCCGCTGCCTCGTCACGAGGCTCGTGTGTGCATTTCCTCCATCTCGACGCCGCCATCTGATGCGTCAATCCGCTGCATCGTGCATGCCAGGGTTTGACAACCGGAATTAAGTTTTGGGGGGAATCGACTTTTCAAGAGCTCCACCCACCCACCCAGTTTTATGGGTATTCGCAGTTCGAAGAACTGTCGTTACAGAAGGTTTTTGGATGTTCTCTGGATTTTAATTCAGCGTTGTTACAGTACAACGATCTGAACGGAGGTCTGAATTTTTAAGCCAAAGCACATTTTTCATACATACCCTTTATCCTGGGAGGACAGCTACATCATTTACCAGGCTAGTTGGTCGTTTTCCCGAGCAAGTGGTGAGGGAAGTAATCGCGCAACTTAATATTGCGAGAAAAAAGTGCATTTTGCAACCAATGTAGTTTCCTGCTTTATTTTTACCAAGCACAATGGTTCACCTAAACCTTTGGTGTTAAAACGGACCTCACAAGCCTTGATACCTCTCCTGCAGACTGATGTGTGGGCAAAAAGTTGCTTTTTCGTAAATGAAACGTACTCAGTTGGAAAGTTTTGAGCTCGTAGATCACGATAGCCATCTTGCTTGCTTGCAGATCATGCTTTTAGGCCATCATTTTGCCAACGAAAACTTCGCTCTAAATCATCAAAGATGCGAAATCCACCTTGCTTGGTAACGACTTACGACAAAACCACTTAGGTTGAAAAACCCTTGGAAATAGAAACAAGCTTTTTCTAAATATTCTTCTCGCATCACTTCGCTTGGAGTAGAAGTGCTGCATGGACAGCCTCACAGAGATTAATTCGTTCACGAAAAAGATGTCTGTAATACAGTCAACATTCAAGTAACCTGATGTAATGATGTACAAATATACGAAGTCACCGAACCTATTTTTTTAAAATAGGTTGGGAACTTATCAAAATAGCTTCCAAAACTCAATGCAGCATCATTTTCTGCCTAATTAGAGCGCTTAAGCAGGTCAGAACGAAACGAAAATCTGAGGAAAATCTGATGATTTCTGATGATTTTTTGCATCTTGCGTTTCGTTGCGCTCTTTGAGGACGCAAACTTCCGTCGGCTCTGAGCGCAACGAAGGATAAAAATTAACAAATAGCTTAAGCTACTAGCAGGCTAACCTGCAGCCCATAGATGGCCATGAGCTCCAGTGCTAATTGCTCTGCCTAAGAGGCCAATGCATCACGCTACGCTGTCTTTCCTACATATTTAGTGAAGCATTCCTACTAGGTGTCCTCTAGACTGTCTTGATTAGCCTCATTCGCCTTGCCATAGCCTTCTATGCGCTGGACTTAGTGTAGTGTAGCCTTTACACGTCATATTGGTCTAATTCTGACGCGTGATGGCGGCTGGAACTGCTCTAGCGCAACATCACTGTCCTCTTAAACCAGAAGGAGCTCATCTTGCCCTTACTGAGTCTACCCTAGAGCTCTATAGACCGCCCACAGTGTCGCTCCAAACATCATCTGGGGGTGGATGTGATTGGAGGTTCTAATTCGTATTTCGTTTCGTAACTTTCTGCTTAAGCACCATTTAGAATTTCGTTGCGGATTTTTGGAGCGACTATTTTTGTCGTTTCCAAATTCGTATTCGTACTGTAGCTTAAACTCTTTATTGGCGCCTGCCTGTCATATAATTTGTATGACGAAAACATTCACCCCTATTTCTTTGGTTATTTCGTGCAGGTGCTCCTGCTAAAGTATTGATAACAGTGCGGGCAATCTCAGTTGGATAATAGAACTGTGCTACATGCATTCGCATGGAAGGGATTCTCTCAAAAATGCCAAGGAAGCTCGAACAGCAATCAACATGCGTTGCAAGCCATAGTGAGTTTACCAAAACCTCCAGAATTTATTAATGTCGTACTTGTTGGCGCTATGGATCTCAAATTAGTGACGACTTGTGTCCACCAGAAGCAAACCTGGAAAGGGAAACGGTCATGAAAATTTTTCACACAAAAACGTGATTCAACTACTTTAGTAAAACCAAACTGCCTTTTTGTGAGCCAGCGTAAGACGCATGTCCTATTTTTTCTTAACAATTTTTTTACGAGAAGGAATATATCTTGATTTTAGTATGGTCTGACACAAAATGAAATGTGACAAACATCCGTAACACAGCAGTCTTACGCCAAAAAGTCGCATCCTGTTGGGGAAAAGTCGGTATCACGAAGGGAACCATAGCGGTAACCAAGGCGACAGTCACCGCTTCCCTCGCCCCGCGGCAAAAGCAGCACAAATCTAAACGTGTAATTCTCAATTATGCAGGCGTTTATCTATGTGTAGCACGTTCCATCTACGTAGAGGGTTTATCATTCTCGCAAAGGAATCAAGGCAAAGTTGCCACTTTCAACGCCACAAACTCAAATGAAAAGCTATCACGCTACATGTAGTAAGAAGTAACAGCAAAATCAACCACTCGTGTATTTGGTCGCATTCGCGGCCGAAATTGATTTGAAAATTAGTGCATGATACATGAAATATGCCACCGATGATACCGACTGGAATTCCACCTAATTAGTGGTTGGCAGAGTTGGATACAAGCAATATTTACCTACCATCATACATAACCATGTATCAACAGAGTGCATATTAGAAGCTGTCGATTATGTCGCTTACTACTTTAAAAAGCCCAAGGAGCAACTTTTTGCATGACAACTCGACGGCTCACAGTCTAAACCGGTTTGAGCATTTGAGCACTTACATGTCGAAACTACTCGTGCTCAAACAGCTGATGGACTACGATGTTTGCCGATTACCACTTCCTCTCACCGCGAAATGCTGATGAAGTTACGGCCCAACATCTCTTCTTGTCTAAGTGAGGTACATTAGTGTCAATTACGTAACCTAGTGACTACACACGAGAAGAACGACCCAACATCTACACCATCAAATGGTTGATGAATAACGATGACAACGGATTCTGGAAGAGTAGATAATAGTTTCAAATCTACAACATACTAATCAACAGTTCTCCCAGCCTAATGCGAAGCACCCTTGTCAAAAGGTTGCAATCATTTCAGTTCGGAAGACGATGTCGCTTGTAACTCCGTCCACCTCGAACACAATGATGGTCATGGCATGCGCTCATACGAGCGACATCCCACACCCACAGAAATAATCGCACCCAGAACCTTTGTTTCGTATCCTTCGTTTTAAATAAATTACTTCTCTGATCCAACTTACAATGGTCGTGAGGTTTTTTGTGGACCACAATTTATAAATGTGAAACATGATTGGATAAAACTAAACATTTTTTGGTATCCTGTTTGGTGCCTAAATCGCTGGTTCAACAAGCACAATTTTGGCGCTTCGTTCGTCACCACCCACGGCAAACGCACTGGCGTCTGAATTCGTCTCATTAATCATTTTGCGCCGCCAACACCGAACCACCCCCAGCCAAGTCAAGGATGCCTAGAAAGCTGCACCAAAAGGACGTCTAGCCGCAACTGAAGGTGGCCATTGCACAGTATCTTGCTCAACGAGCAGTCGGTGGTTGCCTACCACGAGGCAGTATTGCCACAGCGGCATCGGGTTTCGGTCTACATCGTCACATCATCAGCAAGGTGTGGCGATTGCAACACAACAGCGCAGCACTGTTGCAAGTTCGACAGCGGCGATCTCCTCCTCCTCGATGGCTCGACGACGTCGAAGTGGTGGAGAGGGTTCGAGATGTACCTCTCTGCCGGTGGCCAAACCTGCGCTCGACTGCCACCGCTACAGGCATCCCTAAGACCACCCTATCACGTTATTTAAAGCGCAGCGTAATCCAGAGACGGATTTCACGCGTTCGAACCGACCCACACCTCAGACCACGAAACCCGACGTTTGGCGTGGGCATTGGCTCGTGTCGAACGTCCAATAGGTACTGTTATTGATTATTGACAATGTATTATTTTGAAATACCAATAAATAATAATTTGTCTTGTCTAAATTCTATTGTCTGTTAGGGCTCACATCGTATCGAGTTCATCACATGTACGACACAGTGCCTCTTGACGTCGAAGCTCATCCGGGGCTTGGAGGATACGAAGTCGTTTTACGATGACAGCTACATTCTCACAAAGTCGCAGAGCATCAAAGATCACCTGGAAGCGTTGCGCAAGACTTTCGATATTTTGCGCGACAACAAGCTGTACGTGAAGCTGGCCAAGTGTGTCTTCTGGGCGGAGGAGATTCCGTGTGTTGGTGACTTCGTCGGACGCAACGGTGTACGTATGGACCCCGGCAAAGTGCAGACGATCAAGGCCTGGTCGGTATCACGAACCCAAGAAGAGCTTCACAGTCTTCCCGGTCTAACCGGTTACGTTCAGCGCTTTTGTCCGGAGTATGCTTCGCTGACGGCTACCATGTTCGCTTTCCTCAAAAAGAAGAATTAGCGTAACGCGAAGATCCGTTTCAACGATGAGCAGTTGAAGAACTTTAAGGGGTTGAAGCGACGGCTCTGCAACCCACCCGTGTTGCATCTACCTGACTTCAGACAGCCCATGCGTCTTCGTACAGATGCCTATAAGTTTGCGGTCGGCAAGGGACTGTTCCAGATCATCGATGGTGTTGAGCGTCCAAATGCGTATACCAGCCGGAAGATGAAATCAGCGGAGCTCAGCTATCCGACGCAGCAGCAAGAGATCTTGGGAATCGCCCATGCACTAGCAGCTTTCCGTATCTACTGCCCGTACAAACCTCCGATTGTCAAAACCGATCACAAGAGTCTTGAGGGTCTCTTCACGCAAAAGATGGCTAACCGTCGACTTCCACTATGGTACGACATCCTCGCTGAGGATCAGCCGACGTTCTCGTATCTTCCAGGTGCGAAGAACGGCATAGCCGACGCGTTAAGCTGGAGACCTGACCTTCAACCGGAGACAAAGTTCTTCCACGACTTGAGTGTGACCAGCTTCGACGATACGTCGTTCAGTTTAGCGATCCGCAAAGTTACAGCGAACTCCGATCTAGTTGCTGGTATCAAGAAAGCGTATAAGAAGGATCGTGATGTGCAAGCGATTTTCCCGGCCATCAAACGTCGTACAGCAAAATTGCAGCCCGAAATCGAGCACAACAGCAGAAGAAGTACCGGTACTACTCTGAAGAGAATGGTTTGCTCTGGTTTCAGACGCTTGTTGACGATGTACCACGTGTTGTCGTACCCAACGAGGTCAAGTTGTGACGACAGATCATCAGCGAGTGTCATGATTCCAACTATAGCGGTCATCCTGGAGTCGACCGTACGCACTTAACGCTAGCTCGAAGCTGGTATTGGCCTCGAATGTTGAAGTCGATTCAGAAATTCATAGCAAACTGTGAGCCGTGTCGACGGAACAAGTCTCGATTGACTAAACCTCCCGGTTTGCTTGAACCCCTGGCGATACCCGACGAACGATGGAGATCAGTCTTGATGGACTTCATCACCGACTTGTCACGTACCAAGCGGGACGTTGATTCCTTGTGGGTTGTCGTTGACAGACTGACAATGCGATGCCATTTTGTGTCGATTACTAAGAATGTGACGGCCGAAGGCGCTGCACATCTGGAAGCTTCACGGTCTGCCCACGAATATCGTTTCGGATCACGATCGGAAGTTCGTATCCAAGTTCTGGCAACATGTGTTTAAGTCCATCGGAACGAAGCTAGCATGACCGTCGCTCACCGAGCTCAAGGAGACGGACAAACGGAGCGAACGAACCGGACTCTGGAGGAGTATCTTCGATGTTTTGTTGGACCGTTGCAAGACGACTGGGACGTCCATCTTGCAAACGCTGAATATGCGGTCAACTCGACCGTGAACTCCAGCACCAAGCTGTTGACCGTGTGTAATTGAGCGCCAAACACTTGGATCCCAAACCCAGTGGCCTACCAAGTTCGGGCCGAAGTGGATTGGACCGTACACAGTTGTTTGCAAGGTACACAATCACGCGTATGAGCTGAACCTTCAAGCCGGCAACAAGCTTCACCCAGTCTTCAACACGGGGTCGCTGAAGCCCTACAAGGAACCAACAAGATAACATGATGTCAACTTTGAGGATGGCAGTGTCGGTCAAGTTGTCCAGCGGTTGTTGGACAAGCGGAAGCACAAACGACGGACGCAACATCTTGTGGACTGGGTGGGTGAAGAGAAACCCTCCTGGGTTCCGGTGGAAGACTTAGGACAAGTACCCGACTTGATCGCGAGTTTCGAAGAACAACGCCGCACCAAACGAAGGCGAAGAACTCACAAGTAGTGAAAGGGGGCTCAAGGCCAACATGTATTGGACTGAAGGAACTGGTCTTAGTTCTTGCGACGCCGTGCCTCGCGCTGCTTCTCCGTTTTCGTCTTGCGTTTTTTCATCGAGGGATACAACTTAAGCACCACGAGGTAGACGCTGATGACCTTAGTCAGCCACGTGAGGGTCAAAAGCGGCTCGCGGTAGCACGGCGGATCTAAATCAGCACCGTAGCCATCCAAGATTTCGAGAGTCTTCAACAGCCTGCCCGGCTCACGCTTGTTCACAGCGAGCGTTAAGCAATGCTCAACGAGATCGTGCACAGCGTGAACGATATAATGGCTCGGGCGAAGCGACTGAGCGAAGCGACCAAAAATCTTCACGTCAGTAACACTAACATCATTTTGATTTGGGAACAGAGCATCATAGTCGAGACCAACTCGCTGTCGGCGCAGAACCTCGAAGAACGCAGCGATATCAGCACGGACAACGCCGTTGGATAAGTCCTTGCCGTAAGCGGTGCAAAAGTTCGTCCGGTGACAACAGTCGACGAGCCCAGGCTGACCAAGTTCGAAACACGCCGAGTGGTCCGACTCAAGGAACACACAAGCCTGTCTCCGAAGCCGTTGCACCGCGGAAAATCTTCCGATAAAACGCGTTGAAGATACAAGGAGAGCCAGCCACTTTCCATTTGTTAGCCTGGTTCTTCAGATAATCAACACCCTGGAGGTTTTCGGGCTATTCCCAGCTGAGCTGACAGGGCGTGACATCCCACTCGACTAAGTACGCTACGTGGGGTGGCGTACCCCAACGATCGATGAGTTTCTTCAGCGGATAAATGCGCTCGGCGTTTACCGAAGCGTCAAGATCGAAGTGATTCCACCACCGGGCAGAATGATGCCGCACCAGTGGCTCGGGCAGCTCCGGTCGTTAGAGGAAGGAGGCCGATGCAGCTATCAGTACGTCAGCATCATACGGATTGGCGTCGGACTTCGTCTCAGCGTAGTCCGACCCGTGACCACGAGGCGGCAACACCTCGAGTACATCGACAGGCGGTGGTACGGCGATCGGCGACGTCACAGGCTGTGACAGCACAGCAGGCGAAGTGACGCAGGGAGCAGTAGGAGCCGCGGGATCAACGACGGTCACATTGGCGGTATTCCAAGCGATGTCGAGCTGATCCGGCAGCGGCGTAGCGTCAGCGTCGTCCCAGGCTTCAAGCAGTGCATCCATGGACATGTCCTGTAGCACATCGGAGTGCGCTGAGTCAACAGAGGGAGCAGGCAGCGGCGGGTCAGCATCCAGAAGAAAGACGTCGCTCGGGCTTGGGGCGTGGGCGAGCGCATCAGCATGGACGCGACAGCAGCGAGAAGATCGAGACCAGCATCGGAAGCCTCGCTTCCATCACGCAGCGAGAGCCCTTCCATCATCGCAGGCGGAGGTGAGGCGGGTGGCGCCGGCAGGACAGAAGCAGGACCTATCCCTTTCGTGTGAGGCGTTGTATCAAAACCCCACCGGATGAGACGAGTCCCAGGCCACCAGCGATATACCCAGGAGCTCAGCAAATTGGCGCCTGAGCGACAAGACCAAGTGGGGCGCTATTCGGGGAAGGGGTGGGTGTAACGGATAGAACATACCGGTAAGAACTGGTAGAATCCACTAAAGTAGAAGATTCACTGTCGTATAGTAAAAGTAGTATTAATGTAAGTGGCAGACGTAAAGCGGTTGTGGCAGCTTCCAGAAGCTTCCATCCGCTTGAACTGCGGCGGCGCTACTTTCCCTTTTGCGCGCCCTCCCCCAAAAACGTCTCTTGTTGAAATACCACCAGCCATACAACACCTGGCGCAGCACTCGGACAGTGACGAGAGTTACGAACCCCTTGACAGGGTGAAGAAGTCGCCTCCAAAGCCGAACCGAGCGGCTCAAAACGCAAGGTAACGCGCTAAGAAGTAGGTTGTTCTGAAGAAAAGGGGGGAGCCGGATCCAGAAAAGAGACCCAGCCTGACTATCAACCAGGCACCTTCCTGTGCCAAAAATACTGCGCAGGTTGTAAGCCACGGGTCGATCCCCTCTGGTTAGGCAGTCTGGACCATTACCATGCCTAATTCTTACGACTTCTTTCACGATTGCGCCTTTCTTTTCATTAGCTCGCTCATAATAGCCAGGCTTCAAATACATTAATGTTTTCTTCTTTTGCCTCTGTATTTAAATGTTAGAACAAAAGGCCAAGTTTATTCACATTAAACACTGTATCGCTTGGAAATATTTTCAGCTTTACATCAATGGTTGCTGTGAAGAGAAGAACTGCGGCGACGTGTTGCTTTGGGGAAGGCAGAGGCATGCTCCCGCCAGAAGACTGGCTAGTCTTCCTACCTCAAAACGGTGCATCGCTCGACGAGTTCAATATTGGCGTCGTTGGCGACTTTCTGCTATTGTGAAAGGCAGATACATGCTCCCTCAAGATAACTGGCGTGTCGTGCACCCTCAAGAGGGTGCGTCGCTTGATGGATTAAAATATTTGAGGTCGTTGATTTTTTGTTCGATATTCTTGAGATATATCTAACCCAGCTAACTTCGAGCAACATTTATGGGTTAATGGGTGAAAATGTTACCCGTGGCCTACCACAAGAAACATTCTCGTTGTTTTCGTTGTTAATCGGCTATCCAATAGAGGAGGCAAATCATCTTAGTTTTGCTGAGTAAAGACACAATCATTTAAGTATGACTATACTTTATCCAGTTCTAAGGAGAATTCCAGCGACGTTTCAGATTAATCGCACTGAGATAACAGTGAACTTACGCAGGTATTTCTGTTACTTCGCTGAGAGAAATTAAATTTGGGTTCCAACTAGAGAGTTGGGCTGGTAGTGCATTTATTTGGAAATCGTAATATTATAAACGAGAGAAAGGAAACCATTTACATGTCAAATACAACGTAGTAAAACAAGATTTCAGCTGTTTACATGAAAAATGCTATATTTTTAGTAAAACGAATGGAAATCGACACATGATATACTTTAAGCATTCAACTAGCTCAAGATTTCTCCTCAAAGTACTATCGTTAGTAAAACATTATATCACATGTTTGTAAAAAAAATACTACCAATATTTAATAGATCCGATTTTAATACTTAGTACACCTTTTTACTTTGTTAATCTGTTTCAGAAAGATATTTTTATTTGAGAGATCTGGTCATTTTCAATCCATTGGAAAATCTTTCTTCCAGCTTTCACAATCGCAAATTTTCAGTGAGCTTGCCGCTGCGGTGGCCCCGCCCAACTTTGGACCATACTTCGTCGCCGTGAGCTATTGCGGTTGCTATCTACTACGTATCTACGCATCCACGTATCCACAGATCTACGTATTAAAGCTTCTGCTTGTTAACTCCTCTGGAATTGTTATCCTCTGTTTGTGATGTATGTAGCCGTCGGCTGGCATCACATCAACCGACCTCTTAACGCGATCCAGAATCGAGCGTGCTTTCAGCTTGCCCGTGCATCGATGATCCAGCTATTAATATCTAGAATCGAGCGAGCTTTCGGCTTGCAAAACATGGTGCAGCAATAGCTGCAAAATATGCGACTGGGATGCTGCCGTAGAGAACCTATCAGAGATGACTATGTGTGTAGCGAGACGACGCTGACCGACGGCAGTGGTTAATGCGTGCGTCCTGGTCATGGGTTTGGACTCTCTAAGTTATTCAAAAGACGGCCGAGACGGCCGTCCAGGTGAAAGACCAACAAAGTATCGTCCGCTTCGTCGGAGCAGTGCCCGGTGCTGTTTCTAAGTATGCAGATTAATGCGGTAGGTGTCTACCGCAGAGTACTAGACGCATTCGCAGGGTACAATATGTAGGCGTGTGTCATTTAACAAAGATGCACAACCGCTTCTACAATAAATAGCGGTGTGCCGGTGGCCTTTTCATCGTGCCATTTCTGCTATGGCCATTTCAATCGTTCGATGCACGTTAATGCTATTGTTCTAACATGAAATAGCTGTTAAATGCCCCAATTAATCCGTTTATCGTCGTGTTTATGTGTCCTTTCTCCTGTATCCTGTGAAATTATATAAAAATCACTGTTAAATTTGGTAATTTTGCGTATCTGATTGAGAATGAGGATTTTGCAGATTTCTTCATTTGAAATTCGTAAGGGTTTGGTACCTACGATTTGGGTGCGCCACACCACTATGCACTAGAATTAATCCCTATTGGGTTGTCCGTACTACGTGACCGTATTAAAGTAATTTTGGGTCGGAGTGCCAACCCTGGGGAGAAACTCTGGATCTAAAAATCCAGAGAATAATACAAATTTGAGCGTGTTCACTATACACCTGGAGATGGATATCTTCAAATCGTATAGGATAAAAGCAGAAATAGGTTAAAATCTAATGCCAACAACAACACAACACGAGATAAAATCAGGATTTCTTCGCTACCTCTTTGAGGTGGAGAAGGGAGCGCTATCTAGAGATCGTCCCGTCCTTGTGCAAAAAGATGTTTGCCAATTTCAATCTGACTTTATTTTGTGAATCGGATAGCACAGATAGTTGTTATATTCCCAAAATTGCGTTGAAGTCGGAATTCAGCAGCAAAGACGAGAAGTGCTCGATCACTGCGGAAGTAGGAGCATAGCTGTGTGACTGGGAATCATGCAAAGGCTTGAACTAAGGCAAGAATGCTTGCATTTAGAATTTGGTCGGTGATAAAGCATTTAATTGGTTTAAATAGCATAACTGGATCATGCTAATTGGATAAAAAGGTAGCTGAAGATGGAGACACCGCGAACAACGTAGAGATGGAGATTGCCGCAAATCTCCATCTCCAGGTGTGTAGTGAACACGCTCTTATGCTGTTTGGAGTGCGCCAACGGAGCGACTATTCTGCGGGAACGGCTACAGACATTGCAACTGAGCTGTCGCACCGCTACGAAGCACGAAATGCTATCGTTTAGAGCGTGCTCCGTTGGCGCACTCCAAACAGCATAAGAGTGAACATTTAGTATCGTTTAGAGCGTGCAAACAGCATAAGAGTGAACATTTAGTATCGTTTAGAGCGTGCTGCGCCAACGGAGCACGCTCTAAACGATAGCATTTCGTGCTTCGTAGCAGTGCGACAGCTCAGTTGCAATGTCTGTAGCCGTTCCCGCAGAATAGTCGCTCCGTTGGCGCACTCCAAACAGCATAAGAGCGTGTTCACTACACACCTGGAGATGGAGATTTGCGGCAATCTCCATCTCTACGTTGTTCGCGGTGTCTCCATCTTCAGCTACCTTTTTATCCAATTAGCATGATCCAGTTATGCTATTTAAACCAATTAAATGCTTTATCACCGACCAAATTCTAAATGCAAGCATTCTTGCCTTAGTTCAAGCCTTTGCATGATTCCCAGTCACACAGCTATGCTCCTACTTCCGCAGTGATCGAGCACTTCTCGTCTTTGCTGCTGAATTCCGACTTCAACGCAATTTTGGGAATATAACAACTATCTGTGCTATCCGATTCACAAAATAAAGTCAGATTGAAATTGGCAAACATCTTTTTGCACAAGGACGGGACGATCTCTAGATAGCGCTCCCTTCTCCACCTCAAAGAGGTAGCGAAGAAATCCTGATTTTATCTCGAGTTGTGTTGTTGTTGGCATTAGATTTTAACCTATTTCTGCTTTTATCCTATACGATTTGAAGATATCCATCTCCAGGTGTGTATTGAACACGCTCTAAGAGCAATAATTACCATGCCACTGGTGAGAACTCCAGATCATCGCCTTGCAGTCGGGGCATCAGGACCAGAAGCTCAAACACTTTTTGACTTTGTTCCTTGCCGTGATACCGACTCAAACATGCGATCTCGTCAGATTGACCATTGCGCGTACTCTATTCTCCAATTCAAGACCATTGCTGTTGTTGCCAAGACCAGACCGTGATCAAATCGAACTATGATTGTGAAGTTATTAGTGTAATGCGCACATGGTAAAAAGGTCGTGGACTTCCGAATTTGGGTAATACCACCCATCTTTGCGAATAGTGACCAGGTTTCAGCCTTACAACTCACTCAACATTCTAAACTAACAATATTAATGTTGGTACTACCACCTGGCCCGGGCGCTGCGATGAAGCCTACGCTTTATGCCAATTGATCAAGTCGAACGTGTTGTTGTTCTTCTCTATAAGACCGTACTCTTACGCGTCTGTAGGTACAAATCATGCGCTAGAAACGACCTTCTAAACTAGGCTTCAGCTAAACGCTGCCGTCTCCGACGGAGCCTCCGATAGCTGAGCACTATTTCACATGGGGTTTGAACACGTAAAATTTCGTAATCTCTCGCAGAGCAACAGAGCGTGAATTTGGAGGAATCGTGCAATATGTTGTATGCTAACAAGGCATCGCTCTTTACCTTTGTTCAACGTGTCGGATGCTTAGCAATATGTGGGGCGAACTATAATAGATCGATCAAAACATGCTCTAAACGGTAGAGCGTGTGTTAATCCGTTGTTTTGACTAATGGTAAAGACTGACTATACAGTAACTCTCGGCGCTTCTCGTCAAACTACGGGAAACCAGCGTCGGAAACCTTTTGAGCTGTGTCAGAAGGACAACCTCTTCATCTTACCATGGTAAAGTCCCTGTTGGTCAGTAGAAACAATACTGCTGGTGGCTTATGTCCCTGTCGCTTCGCCTAGGATCCACACTGAAGCAGTTCGACCTTTTGAAGTCGATCAAGAGCTCGACGTGGTCACGCCCAAAATATCTACCTAGGCTTGAAAGAGACAGGTAGGTATTTTTGTCGACTCTCAAAGAGGCCTGGCTACAATCGTTTTACATATTTTGCCCTCATATAGTTTAACGTATACAAATTCGAGGAGTGCGAGGTCAAAAAAATGTATTTCTATTTCTGCATTGACCAACGTAGCTTTGTAGCCAAGCATACAACTTGTACGCGGAAGACTGTTGCCACATCGGTGATGTGACACGTGCAGCTTCACATCACGTTTCGTCTCTTCCGAGAAAACGGATTACAATGTAAGAACTACGTCAATAGTGAATCCCTATGGTTTCCCATGCGTATGAGATGTGCTGAGAATAATCACTATATTTTGTTGGCTCATCTATTATAAGATACCGTACTAGTACCAACATTTCATAACCCGGACATTTTCAGCAAAATAAAGTTAAGACCCATACGATAGACTATTTTCATAAGATTTGATGCTGAGGGCAATTACACTCTGTGGTGCAGAAAATGCATGAAATCCGGTCCCTGGCTATTTTGTCTGCATCATTAAAATGGCACATTACCGTACCGCCACTCATTACCGTATGAACTATATGGATGCTATTCGAGCATTCGCAACTCGAGCTCATTCCGCAATTTACTTCCCTGCGCTCAAGTTGGACTAAATCGAGACTAGTTATGCGCGCTGTCTTCACTCTTTTAGTGGCTGTAGCGACCACCCTCGCAAGCAGCGAAGCACTGGTGCCTTCGACAGACACGGTCCAAACCCCGCTGAACAAGCCAGATGACAACACTCGCGTCGCCCACCGCCTCCTTCGAATCGGCAAGTCGCTCGACGACATCGATAACGAAGAGAGAGCATGGGCACGCATTGATGGGCTTGACCTATCGAAGGTGGAGACAAAGGTGTGGCTACAAGACTAGATTGATCAAGGGAAAAATATGAAGTTCGTTGCCGAAAAACTGGGGTTGTATAACTTGCCAAAGACCGAGCTATTGAGTCATACCAACTTTGACACCCTTCGCAAATTTGTAAGAATGCAATTCAAGCAAAGGACAGGACGCTCGTTGCCGAAGAATGAGGCTGACGACAAAATCGTTGGGTAGGACTGAAAAACCTATCCGTTCTAGGCCCCCACCGAATGGTCATGGCAGAAAGCGTAGCTAACAAAGGCTCGACAGGCTTCTCTAAATTTACAACCGAATACCTCACGTTGTAGACGTACCACTGCATATGGCGAACTCTTTCATTAGTGTTTCTTATGCTACAGAGCCACGCCAAGATTTCATGTATGCTCACAATACTTTTGGGCTGAAATGCTATTTATTCTCCAATTTGATGATTAGGGCATCGCGGACACGCGGATTCTGGAAGCGACTCGACTTCGAGTCGATAAGCTCCGTTGCTTCGGTGCCATTCTGACGTCCCTTATTGATCTGATGAGCACAGATCTGTTCTATCTCAGTTAGTAGGCGGTTACGAGCAGCCAGCTCAAAGACGCCAAGTTTCTCGTACCGTTTCCTGCTGACGACAAGTTTAGCAAAATTTTTGCCTCTAATTTGCTAGGGGGGTTGCGGGATTGTGTGCGCGTTCTTTCAAAGAAACCGCGGATGGAAATTTAAAAAAGAATAGTCTATTCTAGACAAAATAGGACATTTAGGACATGTTAAGGACTCATTTTTCGGACACCATTTTTAAATTTGGCGACACAATATAGCGCTAATATAGCAGAAGTCATGGCGATTCCGGTGGCCGTAACTCATTGCTCGTTCTACTGGCTGTAAGTGAAGGCACGCTTGGCCAAACTATTTGGAGGCCAGTCGATTCCTTCATAATGTATTTGCAGATACCCTCCGAAAGACACAATACGTACGGTATCGCACCGCCATTAAACTCGTAACATGTCTGTCAATCCGTCCGTCGTTTTCCCGTCTTCCTACATTAGTCTATGATTTCGCATGGCTTCACTCCGCCTTTCTAATACTTCTTCCTCCCATCCTATCAACTGCACCTATCTTTCTGACTCGACCTAACTATGCCAAAATTACTATTATAGCCAAAAACGCCACACTCTTAACTTGCGCCCTGATTGGGCAATATTTCCCGACCTGCGACACTGACTGGATCTGTTGCACGATCAGACTATCTCTGGCGATTTCGATTGGACGCACGGAAAACATTTTTGTTGTAGATTGAAACGTACCTATTGGTTAAAACCCGCACTGTTTATTGAGCAATTAACATTTTGCTACTCAAAACCTGCCCTATTTACTGAAAGTCGGGCACGTTAGCCACCTCTTTTTGTAAGCACTGTGATTGCCACATTTTGTCCTTACCACTGCGACCGCAGCCGCTGTAGAGGCGTCTAGGTCTCGCCGCCTTGCGATAGCGGCACCTGCACGCGATCGGTGCATTCGCAGAAGCTGTTTAAAATGTGTGTATCCAACGAGTTTCCTAAATACTAATACAGCGATTCAATTAGCAATTTCAATATATTAATAAAGTCAAGTTTGAATATTTTAAATAGTAATAAATTTAATATATAAATAATCTAATTTTAAATACAACCGTTTTATTGGCTAAAACTTCCGGGTGAAAAAAAAACTTTATTTGCTGGCTCACAGTTTGCAAAATGGCGGGCCCTACATGCAAGCAATGCGAGGCGACGATTGACCCGCTTCTGCTGAACCCGCTTCTGCTGAACCTGCAGTGATCTACGACGGACCCGCGGGCGTGATGCGTCTGCTGCGGGAAACTGCAGTACGGTTACGCGTTCCGGACTATCATCGGACGAAACTTCGCGCGACGCTGTATTGCCTGCGAGAACGGTCCATAAGCGACCAAATTCTGGGAGGAGAAGGCGCCGCCACCTGATTCGGCCGATGTGCGCCGCCAGGAAAGCGTGGCGAACGTTAACCCTTTTTGTTCCCAAAACACAGCGTAATGCTGCGTTTTGCAAATTGCGTTATTGCCAATGACAAAGCGCAGCAACATGCGCCGCCAACATACCTTCTTTTGTAAGCAATTTGATCACGAAAAGTGCATTTGTCCAACGGTCAAATTGGTAAGATATATTTTGTCCAATCAAGATGGCGCAAAACACAACATTCTCCGTATTTTATCCGTTGGGGTAGTGTACCTTACACTACTTTCATCGACATTGGCAGGGTAATCCCATCCATGAGATTGTCGGTATGTGATTCTACAGTTTGTGCCTGTCACCCGTGCAGGGTCATCATTGATGTGTGCTTGTGAGAAATATTTTGTAGTAGGAATGCACGGGATATTATGTGTTGTATAAACGCTCGAGGCGCATCACCGATTGAATTGCGTGTAAAATGGGCATACATTGTGTTTCGTTTGGTGCTGATGAGCGTGACCCAAGAATGTCAAGAACGTTCAAATGGTCGTCCGTCGCAGAAGCTATGCGTATCTACGGTCTATCCCGTAGCGTGCTGCAAAAAAAACGGCTCAAGACGTTAAAGAAGACGTATGGCAAGGATCTTTCAAATTTTCGACTTCGACAGGCTCGAATTGCAGCAAAAAATCCTCAAGTCGGTAGTTCGGCACAGGTCCAACCCGGCGGTGAGCTCCCCCGAGTCCACAAATCTCATTATGACATTCATTCTACATTATTGTCGCTTTTTGAGAGCGTCAAAGCTGACGCTGTTCGTCAACAGTCTGGCTGTATGCATCTCAATGCAGGAGAGATGGCTTCAGAGGGTGTTACGTCAGTTATTGGGAGGCTTGGACTTACGCCTGCGGACGTATTCGTGGACATCGGGAGCGGCATCGGAAACGTGGTTATGCAGGAGGCGTTAGAGTCATCCGTCAAAATGTGTGTCGGACTTGAGATTCAAACACCTTTGGCCGATATATCTCGCTCAATCGTCCGTCAGAATGCTTCTGCACTTCCACAACTTTCCAAAACACATTTCGTAAACACTGACGTTAGAGAGCTGGACGGATTTACTATCGACTTAATTCAAGACGCTACCGTGACATTTTCCAACAACAAGCTTTTTCAGGGGACAGTTATCCAAGCTCTAGAAGACCTTGTGCGCCTGTGTAAAGCCATTTCAACAGTTATCGTAATGGCGAAATTCTGCCCCCGCCATAGACACTCATGTCGGCGCTTGTTCTGCGCTGTCTTCGGGTCCCCCGATATGATAACAGTCGCAGTCACATGGACAAGTAAAAGGCAAACAATGTATTACTACGAGAAGAAGCATATCTCAGCCAGCTAGCTCACCATACAGTAGCCATCGTAATCGGTCGAAACATGCGATTCCATTGCTGGAGATAACATTCTGTTGCTGCGCTTCTCGGCGTGTAGCTTGCTCGATCTGCGCATATTCCCTTTTGATGTACAGAGCTGGTTGGGTAAATAAAAGTTGTGAAACTTTTGCCAGCACGTCCACAGCGTGTTCTGGCACGCAAACGGCTTCGCGGGTCCGCCGTACACTTGAGAGCACAGCGACACACAGTGCTATGCACAAAACATTGTGGATTCACTTGGAAATCGGTCCTCAAAACGACAAATCACGCACTCACGCTTTCTACGTGAGTCAGGGAACACTTGGCAAGACCGCCGTGGAGTGCACGCTGGAACCGAAGCAGTAGGGGTACCCCCGACAACTTGTCTCGAAGGCGTCCGTAGAATATCCAAATCAATCTCAATAGGATCTTCAAAAAGTAAGCCGGTGTCACAAAGTGAACTTCTCCACCCTCCATTTAGCAGAGCCGACGTAAGCTCGAACACAAATTGGCGGTGAGGGTCACGGCCTTTGGTTGCCTTACCGGCTAACTTTCTTGTGATGTATGCATTGCATCGCGCTCCGTCAATAAATGCCATTGCCAGCTTCTTATGCCAGCGCCGAAAGGTGTGACCATCTGCCGCTGAAAAACGCGATCGCAGTTGATCTAATCTAACAACACCTTGCATTGATTGATTGTACTCGATCACGCACCGTGGAGCACTGAACTTTACCTTCTTGCTAGTGACGAGCCGTTCAACTTCAGTCACGGATGAGTCGTCCGCGTTGGAGACAATGTTTACAGCCGAGCCGTCCACCCAAGAGGCCGCGACAATTTTATTTTTCGTGCTCACTCCTTGTCGCATTGCTCCCCTCATTTCCTTGTATTTCTTTGATATCATGAAGCATCGCGGGAAATGCTTGCTGTTCTCTCGTACAGTTCCACGGCAGTAAAGTCCAAATAGACGAAGGCTTTCCAGAAGCTGACAGGAGGTATAAAAGTTGTCGGTGTTAACGACCCGCTTTGACCCATGTAGTGGACGAGTAGCTTCAATTTCATGTTTCCTTACTTCAGATGAAAACGCAGTCGCAGCCTCCAAGCGTGCAATATTGTCATCATCTTCCACACCGGCGAGACGTGACGTCATGTCGCTCGAGCAATGAAGCCGGAAGTTCACTGCTAGCCGTGTTGTTGAGCAGCAGCACATGTAGATTTTGAAGTGGTATATGCCAGTTGGCTTTGAGGCGTTAAACACAATCAGATGCCTCGCATAGCGAGACTTGCAGGCGATGCTGGTTTCATCGACAGCACAGTTGCGGCCAATATCGACAAACTTCAACGCACGGGCTTTAAGCAAGGTCAGCAGCGGGCGAACGCGTGCAGCAGGATCGCGAGCCAGATCCGTCGGGCTCACATCGTAACGAAAGCACAGATTGCGTCGGATATGCTGGAATCGCTCCAGTGACATCACCGTTTCCAAACCCAGACTCTCAGTATTAAGAATGCTGTCCTCCACCTGAGAACCCCAATGTATTGGATACAAGCGATAAGGCAAGCCCTGTCGACTTTAACGGTTTTACATTTTGCTTCTCAAAACCTGTCCATTGTACTGCAAATCGGGCACAGTAGGCGCTTCTTTTTTGCAAATACTTTGAGAGGCATCATTAAATAAAAAATTTCAACACTAACCTTCAAGCGTGCAGGCGCTATAGTGGCGTGCGGATCTCGCGGCCTTGCGGTAGCCACAGCACGCGGTCAGTGCATGAGCACCATCTATTTAAAACGTGTGTGTAATCCTTCATGAGCTTCCTAAATATTAATATAGCGATTCGATTAAATATGAATAAAATTAAGTTAGAAAATTTTAAAATTCTTAATAAAAAAGATACAATTTTGAAAACAATAAACTTAATTAAGATACATGGCTAATATTCCGCGCAACCTATTTGTGAAAATAATAAATTTATTTGTTTGTGAAAGTATAAGGGGTTTGCTCACAAATTCAAGTCATTAGAGAATACCGCTGTATTCGGCTAAGCACGCCCCATACAATTGCTATTGTTGTTGGCAACCCCAACTGACCAGAGTCTAGGTCGCAGGCTCTATGAGCCTATAAGTAGGATCATTCGATTCGTCCTTTTCAATTTTCAGTTTGGCATTACAAATTTTGTGCTACGATTTCTTCGCGACCAAGTGGCCGATTTGATTAGAACAATCTCTGTAATCACAGGCGTCATTTAGACCAATCAGTGCATTTTCATTTTTCATTGTTGAAATTACTAATTTCCACCCATACCGCTTATATTTTCGGACAGAGGAAGTACATGTATTATTTGTTAGAACCCGTTTACATGACAGGCTCATTTTCACAAATGTTTATGTTAAAAAAGAAAATTCCTGCTTGTAGCAAAAACTCGTAAGAAATGACCCTCAAATTTAATTTTCCTGGAATCAGATTTGAATCTGAACGTCGCGCCATTTTTCGTCATGATATCCCCACCGCCGCCGCCACCGCATGACCCGGTGCCTGCAATCGGCCCCATTATCATCAGTCACCTCAACGCTGGCGTCGAGTTCATCGACGACCTGGTACGCTCTTCATTCATATTCTGTCATATCAAATACATCTAACACTATCGCCAACAGTCCAATGACGACGAGCGCGATGAACTGGTGGAACAGATGAATCTACACGGGAACTCAATCCAATCGATGGACGGACTGGAGACCTTCACCGGGTATCATACAAGGAGGCAATCGCAATGATAGTCGAGAGATCTCACACAAATTGCCTGTGTGCTAGTAGATTGGTGGAGCTCTGTCTGTCGAGCAATTACATCGAGGAGATATCGTTCCATGCACTGCAACCGTTGGCGCATCTCCGCGTGCTGGACCTGTCAGCCAATAGGTATATCAATACTGGGGATGCTCTCATATACCTGCAGCGGTAGCTGACTTACTCTCGTAGCATTTCGTCGACACTGGGATTCCCACAAATGCCACGTCTGGAGGAGCTTTCTATGGCTCACAACTGGTACGTTCGCTGCAATTCTGGTATTTAGGGACCACTGATTTAACACTGCGCTGTGGCTGTAGTCTACAGAGTTTGGACGGCCTGACGCGCCCCATTAAGCTCCCCAAACTCCAATACTTGGATCTACGAGGCAACGAGATCGCAGAATTGAACGACCTTATCGTGTTACAGAGGTTAAAGGTGATTAACTTGAGCAGTCCACTTGCTTACCACATATTTGATATTTGGTGTGACGTTCGGCAGCGACTCTCTCATCTCCGCCTACAAGCAGCTAATGGCGATCAAGCCAACCCAGTCTGTGATCTCGACGGCTATCACTATGCTATTACCCAGGTACAAGACGCGCTATTGAATCGATTAAATGCTTGATAATCTCATGTTGTTTTGCGGCCTATAGATGCTGCCAAAGTTAATATTGCTGGACGAAGAAGAAGTGGAGTTTTTGAAAGAGATGAACAGTCTATATATGCCCAAGTATCGCTCAGTCATGCGACGGATAGTAGAAAGCAAACGTAGCGATCGGAAGCCAAGCCAAAGTCCACGTGAAGCTACTCGAACACCCGATCAAAGTGAATTACTACAGGATCGACGCAAGAATCATTTAAACCATGGACGATACGGAGTGTCACCTCCCAGCGTGGACACAACCAATCAGTACCAGCATACAATGCAAGAGGAAGGCAAGAAGTTGTCTGCTTCTTCTCCTGATTCAAAATCTCCCCTTCCAGCCAGTACGCTTGCGTCGCAAGAACCTAAAGAAAACCCTCAACAGCGGGTTGTCCTGAAGGATACGAGTACAAATACCAGTGTGGATCTGGAGAAAAATATCTTAATACGTGAGCAAACCATCGCTCATAAAGAGACCGAGTTTCTAGAGAAAGAGAAAATATTTCTCACAAGGGAGAACGAATTCTACGTCAAGGAACAACATCTGAAAGCTCAAGTTGCAGATCTCCAAGGAGAGTTAGAAGCTGCTGAGATTCGAGCAACCAAAGCAGAGGCCACAGTGTTGGAAATGTCGAGTCGTCTACTCCAGAGAGAAAAAGATCAAGCGGACGAGTCTACCAACACTACTCAGTCTCAAACAAAGCAGCAATCTGAGTACGACGCTACTCTTACAGCGCTGAAGACGTCGCATCAGGAGGAGATACAGCGTCTTAGTTCTGAAAGAGACGAGTTAGAGAAGAGGTTTACTGCATTGCAATCTGATTCTACAGCTCTCGCACAAAAACTTCGTGAAGCAGAAGAACGATTACAACAGAAGATGGCTACATTGGAGAAAAGCGAGAACAAAATTAATGAAGCGACTAAAGAGCTGGAAATTGTGCGAAAGTCGCACGAAGCGATTGTCACGCAGCTCTCGGATGAAGCCAAACATCACAAAGAGCGCGTGGATCAAGCAGACAAGCGCAACAATCAACTGGAAAAGAAAGTTTCTGAGCTAAAGGCCAACGTCGAGACTGTGTACAACAAGTGCATCGAGAAGGATGAAGCCATTCACCAATTGAAAAAGAGTTTACTCGCTCGTCAAGATGAGCTTGATGCGCTAAGATCGCAACATGACAAAGACAGCGAACGTCAAGACAAGCTACAGCAGCAACAGCAAGATCTATACGAACGGCAGCTCCAAGCGTCGATCATCCAAGTAGAAATGGAGTTCCGTAAGGAGTTCCAGCAGTCAGCGCAGAAGTTCCAGTCCTTACAGCGTAAAAACCTGGAGCGGATAAAGGAGATCAAGCGTGTTAGAGAGGCCTATCAACTGAGTCTCCAACGCGAGGCTGCTGCGAAAGCCGAGATCGAGAAGCTTGAAGCCATTCTAGCAGATGACAAGAAGAAGCTGTTCGTGGAAGATGCCAAGCGTTCGGATACTTTTAAGGCAGAAATCCGTGACGAAAAATCCAAGCGTAAAGCACTCGAGCAACGACTCGTAGAAGAGCAGAAAAAAACTGCACAAGTGGCTGTCGTAGCGGCAGCAAGAGACGAGAAACGGCTTGAAAATGAGAAGCTTCGAGACGAGATTCGAACACTTGAAGAGCAATGTGAGTCCTGGAAGAAACTAGAGGATGATCTCCGTGCTGCTCTTAAAGTGAAAGACGTAATGCTCGCTGACCAGCTACGTCAGATTAGAGAACTGAGTGACCAGAAGCAGAATACTGACGCGCAGTTTAACGAAGAGATGAGTGAGTTCCAGGCGCAGATTGAGGACTTGGAAGCTGCGCTAGACGAGAGTCTTCAGAAAGCTGCTGAAGAGGAAGTGAAGAACGAGAAGCTGAGTGGTAAAATTGAGGCATTGGAGAAGGAAGTACCGAACAAGGAGCAGCAGTTGAACGCACTTCGATCTGAACTGGACAAGAAAGTGTCGGCTCTTGAGTTTTTAGACCAAGAGATGCAACGAATGCGAACTGCTCTTGAAAATCAAGACGAGTTATTCCAAAAGAGAATACAGAAACATCTCGAGCAACAACGAGAAGAAGTGGAGCGTATTCGAGCAAGCGCAGAAGAAGAACGGGAGCATCAGCTTCAAGGTTGGGAAGCTGAGCGAGGGGAGATGATGCACAAGTATGAAACTCTCGCAGCAGAAATGGAGAACGTAGCTACTCAGAATGCAAAGCTGCGAGCTGTGTTGGACCAAGAGCGCCGGAAAGCAGCACAAAACGACCGAGATATGAGAATTTTGCTGGCGCAGATTGATCGCGAGCGCCAATCGAAGAAAGAGAACCTACGGCAGATTAAGTCTCTGTTCGAGCAATTGCAACGAGAAGCGTCTTAGAATTGTAACTCTTTAAATGTTTAAAACGAGTCTTCTTCACTTCCATCTTCAGAAAAATACTCCAGTTCTTCGGACAGAACTTCCTCCTCGCTCACATCGGACTCACTTCGCAACGCTTGCGTCTTCTTGGCATCCTCTTCAGATTCATTTTCGCCCTCGTCTTTCTCTTTATCAGTTGGTGGAGGTGGATTTTCATGAGAATCCTCATGTTCGTCTTGTTCTTCCACCTTCGCAGCACCTACAGTCGTAGTAGCTTCAGTTTCATTGTCACTGCTTTTGTCCCGCTCGTTCTCCGCTTCAGCTCGAGGTGGCAACGTCTCGTATTCGTCGGACTTTGACGCTTCAACCACCGATTCTTCCACGACGGATTCCTCCATCATACTCTCCTCCAAATCACTCTCTTCTTCTTTCAATGCACCCTCATCTTGTCGAGCTGTAGCCAACGATAATTGTCTCTCATGGTTATCGTTTGTATCCATTTGTGCTGTAGCCAACGATAATTGTCTCTCATGGTTATCGTTTGTATCCATTTGTGCTGTAGCCAACAATGATTGTCTCTCATGGTTATCGTTTGTATCCATTTGCGATGAATTCGGTAGATTCTGTACCAGGCGATCCAGTAGCCGCTTCAATTGCGTCTCACTCACAACTCCAGGAGCCAAAAACCGACCGTTGTCTTGCTGTAATTGGCGGGTGATCTGCCCCGTTTCCGATGTTTTTGTGAGCATTGGGAGCTCAACGACGTGTAGTTTTCGGGTAGGAACGGATGCACCATTGTCATCTCGATACTCATACAAAGACGTAGAATTCTCGGCAGTTGCATTCACGACACCATTCAGATCATCTTCGTATTCCAGTGCCAGTGTCGGGACCGGGGCATACTTGAGTCCGAAGCGAGTGGGTACCATTGCTACAAGTATGCACGTCGCTTCGCGTCTAGGGGGTACACTTGGCGTAACCTTCTTTCTTGACGAAACAGCGTGCTCCAATGGAGTTTAGAGTTACTTATATCGACTATTTATGGTTTCTTAACAGCAGCATAAACCTTTATATCGCTGGAAGAGAGCCTAACAGCGCAGCATCTTGTCGTCGTCCTGCCATCTATGAAGTGTAGCCATCTTCCTGTAATGACAACGGTGCAGCCCATCTCCTTTGGAGATCGTAACCCAATCGAGCAGGTTACGTTCCGCTCTGAAGACCTGACGTGGCACCGCAATCTGCTCAACCTCGCAGACTCAGACGACGACGAGAGCTCCATCGACTCGGTCGCAGACTCCGATTCCGACGTGTCTTCTTCTTCGTTATCCACTCCCAGTGACCTCAGTGACGAAGAGAGCGACTTGGAATCAGAATCCCACTCGGAGTCCATTTCATCCGCCTCAGATCAAGACCAAGTGGACATATTTGCCCAATATTCATCCGACGACGAAGATATCCGTCTACCTGAGTCTACTTCCTACCATCAGCCTTCTTTGACGCTAACCGGGACTGTGTTTGACACTTTCGGAAACATGGCTCGCACCGACAATCTTGGCTACATTGCGTGGCTCGTGCCTTTCACGGGCATCTTCACCATGCTCGGCACCGAGTTTCTGGCCTGTGTTAACCACTTCACATGCTCCGAGAACTTCCCAACTTTATCGTACGCCGCCACGTTCCGACCGGAAGCGTTTGCCTTCACTGGAGGCATGTGCCTCACCGCCATCTTCATCTTTACGTCGGTCGTGTTCTTCTTCTGGTACCTGCAACTTCGAATGCAGCGACGTTCGGATGATACAGAGAGCACACCGAAGCAGTCAATGACTGGCTATGCTTGTCTCGCGTCGGGAGTGATGGCAGCCATCTCGCTCTTTGGACTCGCAGTCATGGATATGCGCAACTATCATGACGCACATATCACTTTTACCATCATCTTCTTCATCGCGGCGTGGGCTATGATGATTGCGGTGCAGATAGCGAGGAAGGATATTCTTCATGAGGACAAGAGCGCTGAGAAATCTTTCTCGACGGATAATCTACTGGTTATTCTACGTCGACGCTCCTTTTGGCTCTCGCTGCGTCGTTGGAGGAGACTCGATGTCTTTATAGCGTACACTCTCGGTCGCTTACTGCTTAATACTGGATTGGCATCGACTTTCTTGTGTAAGTCTGTTGTCTTATCATGAATTCTGCCTAATACTGACTATGTATCCATTTGCTTTAGTTGGTTTGTTTTTCTTGTGCGCTAACGGTGTGTGGCCGAATCCGCTAGGTTTTACTGCTGTTCAAGAAGCCTTTTTTGAGGCTGTAGCCATTGTGTGTCAGCTACTCTTTATGGGTACACTTTCGTGTGAGTTAGCGAAACTTGCTCGCCTTGTTGAACGCAGTGACTATGCAGAGTTAGAGAGGAATGAATAGCTACAAGTATTTTGCATACCATTCAGACTGAGTCTACCTACGCCTGCTGGTTGAGATATTCAACAAAGAGGTCGCCAATAGCAGCAACAGCGCACGGTCGTAGCCGCGTGATTTTGATGTACTGACGGCGATGACGTCGAGCTTCAGCCGTGGATAACGGACGAGTGAGTCGAAGCTCGTTATTGACAGTGTGTGGTGGCACTCGCAGGCCGTCGGCTACTCCCGCATCGCGTTGGTGCGTCAATAATGCCTCCACAACGGCGTTGGTAACCTCATCCAGAGCCTGAAGGAAGCTTGTCTCCGCAGCAGGTGCAGCCTTCGTTGCAAGACCTGCTTTAACGGTCTTTCCGAACCGAATTGCCTCAGTTATGGCGTCCAGTGGTATTCCAGTCCCATCCGCAGTAAAGTCGTCTGGAGTCAGGCGAAATAAGGGACTGTCCCATCGATTCTTGTCCATAGGAACCTCAAAGCGAGCTGCAAGTTCTTGGAGCAGATTTGGATCAAAAGATTCCGCTCTCGCTGCATTACGCTGTAAGGCTATTTCCACCGAGGTATCCACATATACCTACAGGCCCAATAGGGATCAGTGTACAACTCTAACTAACTAAAACTCTAAGAAATGTTACGTACCACACAGTAGGTGGTGCTCTCGGCTTTGGCCTTACAGAAAAGCTCGTATCTCTCTCCTTTGGTGTAGTTTAGAGCATCCAGCACTACGATTGTCTTGGTGTTCACCACCTTCTCCACTGCAGCTTTCAATGCACTTCGAGTGTTCTTTTCCGCTCTGCTGTCTTTAATCAATTAGAGCAAAGAGATCAGATAAAATAGAACATTGTGCTCCACCCATTTCAAAGCCTTACCAGCGTAACCCTTCGTTTTGTCGACATTGACAGTCGCTGGCGAGATGCATAGGACCTTTTGGTCCGGTAATTGGTGCTGTAGATGGTCTACCAACGCTGTAGCTACTGTCGTCTTACCAGCCGCGGGAATCCCGCACACAACGACGAGAGGCATGATGGAAAAGCGCACTTAGCCTATGTACTCATCTTTCAGCACAAAATGTAGCCATGTGGTAGTCTTGTTGAAGCCATCGGCAGCAGTCAATGTTGCCGTTTCTTCTTCTACCAAAAAGAGTAATTTTAGCCTGGGGGACGGCCAGGCTTCGAGGGCTATCCTGCTCGACCTACATCGTGTGGACTTTTCTTAACTACAGATCTCTCTCGCTATCAGCACGCAGCTTAACCATGCCAAACTCTACGGGTAGCGAACTTAACGTGTTGCTACGTCATGTACCCAAGATCGTCGTGTCTCGCTTCGTCAACAATCCCGATCGCCCTCGAGGACCCGAGAGCTGCTCGTTTCTCGCTACTGTAGCTGTCTTCGACATCTCTGGATTTTCATCTCTAGGCAGCAAACTCAGCGAAGATGAACGTCGACAAAGCAGAGACCCTAAAAACAATAATACGGGAGCGAATATACAACCCTCCTCACCACAAAAACAAGCAACTGGACCACATTTATCCATCGGAACACGCAGCAGTAGTGGAACAATGCTCCATAGTGACTCAAAAGTATCCAAGTCAAGGATTTCGCAACCAGTTCCACTATCACTACCGAGTTTTGGTCCTAGTGCGAGTAGTATCTCCAGCACAAGTTCGCAAGAGTCCTACAGATCGTTGAAAGGTGATGATGACAGCAGTTTGGACGAGGAAGAATGCCCTAGTCCAAGTGATATGATGCGGCAAAGACGACAAAGTAGTACGTTATACTCTTCGTTTACGACCAAAACTTCGGTAGCTACTCAAGGAATCGCCGTCGAGACTCTAACTACGACGCTGAATAAGAGTCTGGAGCCAGTCATTAAAGTGATTTTAAAGCATGGTGGAGATATCATCAAGTTCGCAGGTGACGCACTAATTGTCATGTGGGAGACCGAAGCTTCACTAGGTAAAGTTACGCCAGCCGGAGAGTTGGTTTATCGAGCGGTTTCCTGCGCTTTGGAGGCTTTACACGCACTACAGCGGTCAGATTCAGATAGTACCAACCAAGAAAGCGAACCTTTGCATCAACAGCTACTCGGGATGCACGTGGGTATTGGTGTAAGTAACATGACAGGAAACCACGTTGGTGGGATACTGAACCGGTGGGAGTTTTACCTCAGTGGAGATGCTAATCGACAGATGAGTTTTGCCGAGGAGAACGCGAAACAAGGTCAACTGGCGCTCTCTCCTGAAGCCTACGACGCTCTAGAAACGCGATTTGGTACGCTGCCAGAGCTAGATGTGGTTTGTCATGCGAGTGGCAATTATCTGATACTGGAGATGCCTAGAGAGTCATCCGTGTCTGTACCGTGTCGTCAACATACCGCAACTGAACCACTGGAAGCGAGCTCGGATTTGATCGGGTTTCTACGATGTTACGTACCTGGAGCGATTGTATCACACTTGCAAAAGGGACTCGCTCTCATTCCCTGTCGATTGAATGTCACCGTCGCGTTCGTGAAACTAGAAGGCGTGATCGAGATAAAGGATACGCAAAAGCAGCTACAGACCATCCACCAGAACTTGTGTACTATTCAAGAGGGTGCTTATAAAGCTCAAGGCATGTTGCGTCAGTTTGTTATCGATGATAAGGGAGCCATCGCTATCGTCGCTATCGGTCTGCCTCCATTTTTTCACGAAAATAATTGTAAGTTATTGTTTGATTGTCAGTTTATTACATTAGCTAACATTTTATTTTACCAGCTTTTCGAGGCATTAAATTTGCATCTTATGTTCTGGATAGCGGGGTGAAGGCCTCCATCGGGTAAGCCAAGCATAAACTACTACACGATTAATATCTATTGTGGCTCATGTTGTTATTACAGAATCACAACAGGTTCTGTGTATTGTGGCTCTGTTGGGAGCAGTGCTCGTGCAGAATACGCTGTCGTAGGAGACTCTATCAACTTGGCTGCGCGATTAATGTCTGCCGCACCAGTGGGGGAAATCTACTGCGATGATCGGACTCATTCCGAGACGAAAGACTCGGTTCATTTTCGAGATACGATTGAAATGAGTGTAAAGGGCAAGACCGAGCCAATTCAAGTATTTCCAGTGCACCAGTACCCAGAAGCTTCAGAAGCATTCGCCACTTCTTCATCAGAACCAACGTGTCCAGCACCGTACAGAAGCAGCGACATCTTGGACGCAGTTCCGCTTTTCGGGTCCATACCAAAATGTAACATCAGTGATACGAACACGCACCGAGCGCTAGTTGTTTGTGGAGACAGCGGTACAGGTAAAACGATGCTGCTTAACCACGTGATGCAACGACATTCTCTGCTTTGTTTCAAAGGAAATGGAGATAGTATGGATACTGCTGAAGACTTCCATTCTTGGAGAGGTATCGCGAAAGCTATGGCTACAGTCATGGTGAAAGCTTCGTTGAACAAGGCTTCATTGCCAAGAATTGACGTGTCTGGGCTGACTAGAGACAACCAAAGCGTCGCAGATTCAACAGGCCATGACTTTATCAAGGCCAGTTCTTCGATAGTGCATCGACCAAGTCAACACGGACGACCGTCTCGAACAAGTACATTGACAACTCACAATGAAACTAGCGACAGCGAAGTCGATCTAGACGGCAGCTTTAACCGAAGTGGTACCGACAGTGGTAAGCTCAATACCGTGGACACAACAGCATCAAATACTCAACGAGTCACGGTACTGGAGTATTTGTTACACCATCAACAAGTAACGAGAGAAACGCTGAAAAGCCTGCGCCATTGGTTCCCGTACGATGACGACACATGTACAGCAGCAGAGTCGACGGCTGAAAAGGTGGAGGGATCATTGAAATCCTTCCGGCAAGTCATGTGCTACATGCTCGCTGTAGTCAGTGCCGCGAAGCCTATCATGTTGGCTTTTGACGATGCTCAGTGGATGGACAACCGGAGCTTGAGTCTCGTACTTAAGGTCCTCGAGGAATTACCAAACGTGTACTTCTTGATCACGGTACGAGGCTTATCAAACCGCACTGCGAGTGCGAGATCAATGTTGCTTGCTCTAGTGATGAGTCTCCCCAGTGTTGCTACACGACAGATGAACTGTTTCACATTCCAGGAAACCAGTCTCTTCTTGTGTCAACAGTACCATATCACTATCATGGATACACAAGTTCTTACCTTCGTTTTTGAGAGAACAGAGGGCAATCCAGGATCGCTCGTTACGCTCGTGAACTTGATGTTGGATGCCAAATACATTGCCATCGAGCCGGAGACCAACAACATTGTGATTCTCAAAGACTTGGATGAAATGGATACATTGGTGCCACAACATATTCGAGCACGCGTCATGTCGATCGTTGACTCAGTTGATGCCCTCGCACAGACAGCGTTAAAGCTGCTAAGTATCAACCCCCAACCGAGCGAGGAGAGAATGGTCAACGGTGTGTTAACCCTCTTATCCAACGCATACTCGGACGGCAGTATGACTGAGGCTACCGGCATTCGCCTCAAGGTTCCTAAACCAACGACGGAAATGTCACTACTCCGTCAAGTCCGTGAAAGCCTCGTACCTTGCGAGAAAGCACTTTTAACGATCGATTCTCACAACAAACTCTACTTTTTCACCACTGAAGAAATGCGACTTGTAGTGTACGACATGATGTTGCCATCTCAACGTAAGGTGTTCCATGGTTTATATGCCGAATGGCTCAAAAACGCCGCCAAGTCTGGTCACATTCTTCCCTCTCTTGCAACCACCGGGCCCACGTCTTCAACAGGAACTATGCCGATTGCAGAGCCTACTAAGACTACAGCCGTTCACCCGATGCCGTACCAACGGTATGCATTACTAGCTTACCATCTTTCCCGATCACACAACCCAAAGGAAGCGTTGGAAGCCTATTATCTCGCTGCGGAGGGTGCCCTGGAGGCCAAAGAGCTGGGCTTTGCCGAAGACTGTATGCTCACTTCTATCAAGATCTTAAACACGCATCCTCGTATCAACGATCTCTCTGAATTGGACACTATTTTACTTCGAAGTCGGATCGAGTTTATCCGAGGTACTATCGCGGTGGGGAACAATGATTTAAACCTGGCAATTACCCACTTGTCGTGCATTACCCGTCTATTTAACCGCAAAGGAAGTGTTTTACGACACTATTCCATCAACACCCAACGCGAAGGTGTGTCAGCGCTCAGCTTCACCGGTACCAGTAGTCGACGTACAAGTTTCCCCATGTCAACTATTGACCCTCTACCCGCCACGGCTGGTTGTTTCGGACTGGTACCAAGCTCCCCAGAGGTGCGATGTATGCCTCGCTTGTTCTCTTTTAACAATATCTTCCCAGCTAGCTCACGGCCACTAAGCCGACAACTCACGAGGAAGACAAAACGATCCAAAATGTCGACACGGCTGAGACCAAATCGCGTCCAGGCAGAGCAAACACTTGAGGCGTTGGACCATATTAATTTTTACCGACGAAAGGCTTCAGCACTTATAAAGCAGATCAATTATGCCAAGAAGAAACAGGATGAAATGCATCGTCATATCCAGACATTCGCTCAACAGAGTTTACAGGCGAGAGATAAGAGATGAACACCTTTTTTGTCAGGACACTGCTAGTTTATCCATGTAAATATTAAATACAGTATAACTTTTAAATGAGTAGCTTGAGTCTTTATAGCGCTTAAATCTTGAGATTTACCTACGATTTATCCCTCAAGCTGCAAAAGATCCATGATCGCACCAATTTTGCTTTTGTACTCGAGGTGCCCGCCGATAATTTCTGAGAGGTCTACATTCTCCACACCAGCAATGTCGATAGGTGCGATACCAGCGGAGTTTAGAGCCCATCCCTGATACCGGTACATGACCCCGAGCATCCAGTCTTTTTCTGAATATCCGTTAATCAGTCTCCCGGACACCACACGACGAGCATTAGCCCAGTCGTCACGTGCCAAAGGAACAGGAGAACCCAGTAGCACTGCGTTCTCTACAATCCCGCAAGATTCGTTTATCGTCTCGCTCTTCGCCAGTTCTTTTAAGCACGAGAAGATCAGTCTAGCACCCATACCGTAACCCACCAAAGTAACCGGACGGAGCCCTTGTTCACGCTTCCGCAGTGCATCGGCCAATAGTTTACCGGACGTATCCGCAGCATTCATTGTTACAGTCCAGGCGTTGTCAATGATATCAGCCAGTCGGAGAATCACGCGAGGGATCGCCACTGCAGCGAATAACGCCGCAAGAGCAGTATATTTGACCAATTCAGTAGTAGCGTACGTTGAAACTTGCTCGGCTGCAAACGTCCGCATAGATTTACCGAATCGGCGCAGTCCTGCTTCCTCCCACACCAAACAATACTGGTCTCCTTGTGGGAATCGGTCCTTCCATCGCCACGCACGTAGCGGCTCATGTTTCGTCCCTAACTCCCATACCGATGTTGTACCGGTATTCGCAGTAGTACTTTGCGACGTACTACTGGAAATGGCGTTTGAATCGCTGTTTAAACTTGTAAAATCGCTGTAACGAGCATCTTGGTCGGCCACTGCCATCTTGGAGAGATCAGCGATACCCAACGGGTCATTCTCTGAGTTTCCCGCTTCAATACTGTAAGTACGACGTAAGATCGCAAAGAATTCGTCTTCGCGGCCCTTATAGCGATCCATGACTTGGTCCACCTGGTCCACTTTGTCTGGATTCTTCTGTCTGTAGAACGCTCTCAAGTACTCGCGACTATCTCCCCATGCTCGACGGAAGCCTCTGCCCGGTGGATCGTCGTCGTCCAGCCATCCAGACACACAAATGTAGACATTCATACCGTCTCCGGCAGAGACTAAATCGAAGCTAAAGTCATGCACACCTCTAGTTCTAGTATCGGCCTTCATACCCATAACTCCAGCCCCCGCTGTACCAAATAGTACAGTCGTGGCTGTGACTCCAGCCGCCGATCCCACGGCAGCTCCAATAGTCACTCCTGCTCCCCCCAAGGCTGTTAAGCTTGCTGCAATGGCAGGAGCTGCCAGGCCTCCAGTTACTGCCAATAAGGCGCCTCCAGTCACCGCTGCAGCGCCAATAGCAGCGTTGCGTTTCCAGTCCGTTATCTTGGGTTTTGTAGCCACTTTCTCAAGTGGCATGGCTGTAGCCTCCGCGAACAGAGTCTGTCCTATATCCACTTCTTCTCTGGTTACATCTGTCCATGTTAACTCCATGGCTACAACTAGGCGTCTTAATAACGTTCTAGATCTAGCATCATACCCGACGCTTTTCACTGTGAACCATAGCAGTCTCTTAACGATCTCGAGACGGAAAGTCTCGGTCGTTAAGATATCGGAGGCTTCAAAAGCTTCGCGTTCGGTGCGGTGTTTGAGTTTCCTGGTCCAGCGTTTGAAGCCACCTGCAGCTTCTCGTTCGGGGACGACGAGAGCCAAAAATGGGGCTGGATCGAGCTCTTCGACGGTCGCGGCGGATGGTTCGTGTGCTTTGGCCACGAGGTCTTGTCTTCTGGAGGTTAAAATGGGTAGATACGCCTCGGTTTGGGTGCTGGAGAGCCCGACGAAATGCTCAATTAGCAGCTTTAGATATGTTTTAGACCAGACGAGCGAAGTGGAGCCATCTGTCACCGCGGGGAGGAGACACGCGCAGAGACCAGCGACGCCGCGCTTCTGAGACTCGGAGAGGAAGTCCATGGCGTATTCGGAGGCGATGAAGGAAGTGGAAGTGCTGGGAGGACTCGGCGAAGCGTCGGGGCGACGCCCGAAGAGCTTCTTCATGGCGCACTTGTTATAATAATGGATTACTGAGCAAACGTTTGATTGGCTATATATGACGTCTGATTCTGAGTGGAATTGATATGGCTACAGCGTGGTCGATGTAGCCATGAAGCATGAAACGACGCAATCGTGAATGAAGTGAAAATGGCGGACAAGGGGTTTCTGGTGGATGCAGTGGCTGAGTTCATTAAGGGCAATGCGTGGCGTGATACAGTAACTCACTTCCTGGAGACGCACTATAAGCGGTTTCTGACGGACTCAGAAGAACAGAGCCAAGTTAATGGCTACGCATTGGAGCAGTATGACTCGTTCATGGCGTTCAAGGACCGCGTCGAGAGGATGTTGGAAGGGGTCGTAAGTGATTTAGGTTGCTCCGGGGAAGATCTGGTAGAGGTTATTCAAGAGAATCTAAAATACGAGTCAGCGCTGTCGACTGAGAAGAGATTTTGCATCCAAACACTGCTCACTTTCGACGACTACGACGCCTTCTACTCGAGAATCCGCGAGTACGCGGTCGAGAAACAAGGTACCATATTCAGTGGTTGTCGCATAGTAGAATCAATGCTAATTAATGTGAGAGTTTTCGCAGCAGTTGGCTACAATGAGACTGCAACCGGAAACGCGGAGATCTCCGAGTGGGCCCTACAGGAGGCGATCGCAAGATCCATTCTGGAAGCTCACGTACGTAAGTGGTTATGATAGGGAAGAGCAATCACTAATTGTTTGTTTCTTGGTGTTGTGGTTACAGGAGAGGGGCCAACTGGATGAAGCGGAAGCGAGCTGGCTACCGTGGGCACAAGCCTTCGTGCAAATGAGTCAGGCTACTGCATCGAACGTCAGTGTTGAAGAATCAGCCGTGGAAGGTATGAGGTCGTCATAATTTACAGTATTACGAGCGTGAAAGGTAAAATGTGAGTTATATAGACAAGGAGAGCGAAACTAAAGCGGAGGCAAAAGATGCCACTGAGGATGAATCAGAGCAAACAGAAGACATTCGCATGCATGAACTGAAGAAAACCTTGATGCGAGAGGTGATATTGAGCATGCTGTAGTATTATATGTACACTAATAGTTCTTTTTTATCTTGGCAGAGGTTTAAGGTGGACCTCCTCGTTGCTCAGCGAATTGCCGATGCTAATGCTCAGATGAAGAAGCAGATGCTGAATCTCGCGGCTGAAGTGGTGAGCCAAGATGAACAAAGTGAAGATGTAGCCATGTCTGCAGAAGAAGAACTCGCGGGGCTCTTCAAGCACATCGAGACTATTGGTGATCGTCTGAAAGAGGTGAAAGCTCGGTGCTTTAAATTCGAGAGCTTCACCCAGCAGCAAATGGATACAATGTAAGAATTCTGATCACGCTGAGATGGCTAGTTTTTAACATTACGTATTCGTAGTTATCTCTATTTGAAGGAAAAAGTGCACTACAAGCAAGATCTCGTCTCACAGGAAAAGGAGATAGCTACATTCATCTTCACACAGATATACGAGAAGGATGAATCGTTAATTCCTTTGATGCTGGAATGGCTACTACTCGAGTCGGAACAGCTTCGAACGCAAACCCAAATCCAGGAACATCTCGCTGGCCCACGCGACGACGGATACTGGACACAAGCGTGGGATGAATACTCCCAAGCATTCTACTATATCAACTCGGAGTCTAAGGAGAGTGTTTGGGAACCTCCAGTCGCTGGTTTCTACGATATCAACAGTCAATTCCAAGTTCCTGGATTAGAAGCCGAAATCGTAGCTCCCACTAATGATGAGTTGGAATCTAAAGCGTGGGAAGAGCAAGACGTATCGTACACAGAGGGAGATTATAATTCCGAGACTCTTACGGCCTTAATACAAGCATCATCTCAACTGGACGCTACGTTTGAGTTGGCTATCGGACCAGATGCAACAGAAATGGTAAGTTCGCAGGAATTCTTGTTGTTGTTATCAAAATCTGATAGTATTCTGTACACAAAAAGGTGGAAATGGAAAGCGTTTTGGAGCGTATTTCGCGTGAGCACGACCAAGAACGTAAGAGATTGGAGCTCGTTTTTGAACTGGAGAAGGCGCGTCAAAAGGAAGATCTACGTAAACGCAAAGAGAAAAGACGTCGAGAGAAACTGGCCAAGAAACAAAAGCAGAAGGAGGCAGAGCTCCAAAACGAAGCTCCGAAACAAGATGGTGAAGCTTCTGCTCAGCCTTTGCCGGTGCCAATGTCTTCACGTGAGAGGATGGAGACGAAAACTGAGGACAAGTCTCATCTGAGTATAAATGTGCCAGGACATGGTCGCGTTGATTTAACTCATTTACTTAGTGATGCACACGCCACTCGCCATCGTCAGTTAAAGGAAATTACACCAGCCCATGAGCGAGTCATGCTCAACCCAGCAACACTGCGCTATCTCACTGAACAAATGGCGCTGAAGCAGCCTGAGGTTTTAGGACAACAAGTGCGGAGAGAGATTGTGCTCGAAGAAGCTGCCGATGAAAAGTAAGAAAATACTTATGTAAGGTACTGGACGTGCCTATTTTACACTCTGCGTTTGCCTCTTTTGGGAGAGCTTGTGGCTGTTTGGTGCTTTGTTTGCTTCTTCATCGGTCGTAAGGTCTTCAGTTTGATTCGATATTCTGATTCTGCTTGCTTCTCCAAGTATTTTACCAAAGTTTTGTAGGTCGCCATCGCTGCATCACGCTCAGTAACAGGAATACTGGAGTCTTGTCGGATGAAGTTGACAAAGCTGGAGACGCTTTCGACTGCATGTTTCTTCTTCTGTGTGGAAAATTCGGGAAAAATAAGGGTAAGACAAAGAGGTATGCGCTAAACTGGAGCGTACGTACGGTATTGTAGTCCAGAGCTTTACCTCCGTACTGAACGAGGAGCTTGGCTACACTGAGAGACTTGACGTAGTGCATTGGGGAGCAACCAAAGCGGTCACGACTTAACGCGTCTGCTCCGTGGCTTAGCAGAAGAAATACAATAGGGCGGTGGTTGTTTGATACTGCTAAATGTAGTGGTGTGCAGCGACCCTGGTCAGCACAGTATTGAGCCAATACACTCAATTCACATTCCAAAAAATGCTCACCAACATGGTGCGAAGCAACAAATCCGCCTCCGTCTTTTGCAGCAGAACCTTGACAATCTCCATCTCTCCTCTAGCACACGCTTCATGCAGCAGCGACCGCCCAGTCTTGGGATCCCGTGCATTGATCGCAAAGTTCGGGTCATCCTTCAGAAGTTGCGCAAGTCCTTTTGCATCTCCTTCAGCCGCTAAATCCAACGCTGATGCTTCAGGCTGGGGCTTTGCCTCTACGACTACATCATCCTGGTTGGAAACACTAAGGAGTTCGTCCACTAAATCCACGAAGCCGTCCATGACGATTTTGAGAGTGCCGCTTCGTCTCACACGTCACATATTTGAGGTGGAACACCTACTTTATGTGAAGTTCGTGTAAAGTCTCCATTTGCCTCGAAATTGTGGCCATGATGCTTGCACGACATCTCCAGCAGCTTCGGATGCTGCCTACAGGGCCTAAAATCAAACCAGTGTCCATTATTGACCTATCAATTGCTCGCAGTGTATCCGGTAAAAGTGATTCAGAAGATTGGAGCAATCTTGGTGCCGTTCTCAAGGTAAAATTTGAAGGTCTATGGTATTCACTAAAATTCCACGACTTTGACGGGCTATTAAACTGATCCGAGCAGGAACTTCGCAATATATCGAGAGAAAACGGACTGGATGGTGGAATGCCGGACACGAAGCTATTGAAAGACTTGGGCTACGGATCACTAGTGATGGCCATTCGCAAGAAACACGGAGGCGTTGTTGAAGTCGCGGCGAAAATGGGTACACGCAAGGACGAACAGGTCGTCGACGTGCACAAGAAAGTGAGTGCGCGAGCTAAGCGCCGCCAGAAGCGACAGGAACGAATCAACAAACACGACTTTTATTGAATGCTTACGTACAGTTGGCACAACACGAACTTTTTTATTTGATGGGGTCTGTAATGTACATACTCAAACCAATAATTTTTATTTTGAAGTTTCGACAAATAAAGGCTGGACCTGTGGCAGCTTGACTCAGTGTGGCGCGTATGATTCGTTTGTCTTGAACTTGTTTGATGTGTCGTCAGCTTTTGACGATCCACTCGAACGGGGTCGAGTCGGTGATGTCTCCGCGGAAGAAAGTACCTTCAGTCACGTCCTGGTATTTCCAGTTGGTGGTGAAGACCGAGAATTTCGCAATGGAGAAGTTGTCGCCACTTTCTGCGGCGTCATTTGTACCCGGACTTGGCTTTTCCTGTTCCAATGTCAACTGGAAACGCACTGTCGGGTGGTTGGATTCGAGTTTGAGTCGAATTCCTTGAAATTTGCCTTCCCACTCTTGTGGGTGGCACATTTTTTGCGTGAAGTCGCGCATATGACCTACATTCACCAGCATCAAAGCGAAAGCCTTGTCTGTAAATTTGCCAGCCGGTTCGCGTGCCACAAGCTCCAATAATGGCACAATAATTTTGTCAAAATCCTGCATCACACCAATTTTGACATTGCGTTGCTGGATGATCGGTGACATGCGCTGGATAAACGGGAAGACTCCGTCCCCCGACGTCCTGGACAATGCTGCGATCGAGATATCGGAGAGGTGGGCCATGCTAGCAACAGACAAGAGGCCTTGATCACTAACACACTCGAGAGCTTGCGGGCCGGCGTATTTCCCCGCCTCTGAGAAGCTAAACTGCCCAAGGTACGGCGATGCCTTGGAGAGCTGCCACAAGAAATTATCATCAAAGACGTCGAGGTCGATTCGATAGCGAGGATGGAGAAAAACCTTGAAAGAACGCAGGAACGGCAGTCCTCGTACGAGCGAACAGAGGCCTGCAGACGAATACGGACGCGAGGCATTGTCCAGCGACGAGAGTTCTGCCTCACTCGCGAATTCCACGGCAGCTAGCGACCACGCCCGGATCAAGTGCTCTGCTCTCGTCATTAAACCGAGTGTAGCTGCTAGAACCGAGCTGGCACTTGCAGAAGCTCGTTTACGTCGAAGAAAAACGCCCGTAAAATCAAACGAAATGTCCGTCAGTCGACATTTCTGAGTGGCCCCAAAAGGTTCCAAGAATGCGTCGGTGAATGGCACCACGGCCCAATTAAACTCGCGCAGATCTGAGCATTGAGCGCAGAATTTCTCCCAGATATCCAGGGACACGCGCCATTCTTCATCGCAGAGTGCAGCGCCCCATCCATCGTTGACGTACGTGAGCTTCCAGCCGTCCAGAATCTCCACGTTAGGACAGAATCGAGTGACTGCAGTTAAGAACTGGTTCGATTGGGCTGGAATATGTGGGATGACAAGCTGTCGAAGGCCTCCGCAATGGCCACGGACGAACCACCGCTCTAACGCTGCAGAAAGATGCTTGATAAGAGCGACGTCATCATTATCGTGGCGATAAGCGCCAATGATCTTTGGTGCGCGCTTACTCCACCGCATCGGCAACGGTAGCACCACAGCTTTCATCTTTAAGCAATACTGCGAAGCTGCATCAAGCACTTTTGCCAGATCCCGTCGAGTGAGATACGCCATCTTGGACACGTCGAGTCGCTGTAAGTTAGGGCATGAACTCAGCAGCGCCTGCCAGTCCACCACCTGCGTCATCTCTGTGCCAACACTCCTTGTAGTGTGTCCGAACAGAGCCACTCGCAACTCTACCACCCTCGGTCCAGCAGTGTCCACGTCTTTCAGCAACGCTGTCTGTTGCTCCGCTGACTTGTGCGAGAGGTTGAGCTTGACGGTGCGTTGCTGGTACTGGGCCAAAATCTCGCCCAGGAGATCGCGCCAATAGTGACAGACCAGTCGCCACTCGGCTATTGTGGCCAGTGGCGTCTTGTCCGGTCGCGCTAGTCGTCTCCAGCCCCGGCGCTTCGTGGGCAGCACCTTGGCCTCCGACACGTTCTTGACCGCGAACGAAAGCACCAACTCCATCACAGCGCGGGGCAACGTCGTCATGGTTAAAGGATTGGCCACGCGCACGCTGGAGACATCGCAGAGCTTGGGCTTGGATTGCAGGGTCTCCACGCTCGACCCTAAAGCTTGGGAAGCTGCCGACGCCAGCCGCTTGAGCGAGGAGCTCATGCCAATGAGGAGCAAGTCGCATGTGAACGGTGGAACTTGCTCCGGCTTGACGCAAGAAGTCAGATTTCCCCTGATATATAGAATATTAGAGCCAGAAATAGACTGTCTAAACGCATATTGATTGTTGAAGTTCTGTACTGTATTTGTTTTTAGAGTTAACCCTGTATAAACCATTATTTTCTGGGGTTTCTGGATCGTGACAACAAGCAGAGATCGAAGAGGGCACCTGAAGACATGAACCCAGTACTTAGCAACAAGACCGTTTCAATGTCGGCTAACCGACGTGCTTGTGCATTATGAACATACGTTTGCTGATGAGCACACTGCACTCACACGAGAATATATGCTCTGTGATGCAACGTCTCGGCTAGCTGATCCCATGAAAGGACCAACTAGCAGCTACTTTAACTACAAGAAGGTAGGATGCAACATGCGTACTGGTTGCTGCTTCACTGACGTAACAAAGACAGCAATCGTTTACCGTTTACCGGAGCTACTGTTGAATTGCAGCGCGCTGTAGCCTTAAGGAGCAGGTCGAAGCAAAGAAAGAGATAATAGAAAGCGATACCATCGTGTTGTTTATTTGTATGAGACACCGCCAAACATCTGGTTTGCGAACGAGATTATCTCTTTTTTGCTCTTTAGTTTAATGACCTTCCCGAGGTCATTAATTTAAAGGGATGATCGCTTTTTTGTGATCTGCTGTTTCACGCTGATCTGGCCAATCATCAGGCTGTATATCGCTTTAATTTGATCTCTTTTTTACTTCAACCTGCTCCTAATCATTTCAAAAGAATTTGTTCTAACGCTGCAGCTGAAGTCCATACAATGTACCAAGAAGAAAAAAAAGCTAATTGATGAATACGTCAGTTTGCTAAGTCCACCCTTTTTGATATGTTATTTGGTTCTGGTTACACGGAGTGTCTAGTATGTTGGGGTGGTGGTGGTGGCTTTGCCGTCGGGATGTAGAGTCGAAATCCAGCTTATTTCTTGCCCTTCTTGCCACCCTTCTGCTTTTCCTCTTTAGCAGCCTGCTCCTTGCCACCTTTGACATTGCCGGCGTTCTTCTCGGCAGCGGGCTTATCGTCATCCTTCTGCTGTTTGGTCTTTTCCTTGCGGCCCATTGTGGATAAGAGGCGGTGGTTGGCGGTGGAGAGGCTTTGTTACTTGTTGAGCTCGAGGCGAATTGTGGAATGTAGAGTTGATCTTGGAGCCCAGACACCAGGTAATCTCTGGACGGCTAAACTTGGCTCTCACGGTCAACCGTTATCTACACTTGATGATTGTATGGATCTTGTTGAAGTTGCATAAAAAACGGACACCCATCGACCTCCAACCGTCCTCGGTCTTGACCGGGAACCACCTCCCAGACGTACGCGACTGCAGTCTAATCGTTTCCCATTCCGGAATTCCGCACGAGCTTCACAAGCAACCAAGCCGCTCTTCCTCCAACCACCGCCTCTTATCCACAATGGGCCGCAAGGACAAGACCAAACAGCAGAAGGATGACGATAAGCCCGCTGCCGAGAAGAACGCCGGCAATGTCAAAGGTGGCAAGGAGCAGGCTGCTATAGAGGAAAAGCAGAAGGGTGGCAAGAAGGGCAAGAAATAAGCTGAACCTTGATTCTACATCGCCAGCCAATTCAACGCAATAGCTATTACAATAGCCACAACATGCCACTAGCAACATAAAATATAAACACGAATGGCGATGCCACTCTTAACCTGGTTTTTGGTTTTTATGGCCTGCATTGGCAAAGATCACGAATTGAGATCCAACAAGAACCTCATTAAAGTGCCGAATGTTTCAAGCTAGTCTTTCTTCTTTACGGGGCCGTTGCGGCTTTGGTCCTGCTGTCTTCGCGGAGTTGCAGTTGCCGGCGCAGAATCTTGCCCGACATTGTCTTAGGAATTGCGTCCACCAACTCAACTTGGCGAATACGTTTATACGGAGCGACCTTCTCGCCCACGAAGGTCATAATCTCTTCAGGGGTACTCGAGGCACCTTCTCGCTGCACCACAAATGCCTTCGGAACCTCCTCTCCAGATTTGAAGTCTTTACCGCGCACGCAGCACGAGTCAACGACGGCTGGATGGCTGTGTAGCTCATCTTCCAGTTCAGCAGGCGCTACTTAATGTCCCTTGTACTTGATCATCTCCTTAACACGGTCGACGATGAAGATGAAGCCATCATTGTCGATGTAGCCAACATCACCAGTCCATCTCCCGTGATCGACTTCTTGGTCTCTTCCGGGTTCTTGTAGTACCCTCCATCATAGCAGGGGTACGGGTGAGTAACTCACCTACCTCGTTCGCTCCCACTTCCTCTCCGTTACTGAGCGATTGAAAACGAAGCTGAGAGTTAGGCAGCAGTTGGCCGACCGAACCGGGGCGGTTGATCTCATAAGCTGGCATCGTCACTGGTCCACCAACTCGGTCATACCGTAGCCTTGACCCACCTTGGCTCCAATACGTTTGAACACAGCCTCCTCCATCTCAGTTCCCATAGGAGCGCCACCTGCACCGATGTACTTGAGGCAGGACAGGTCATATTTGTCCACGATAGGGTGTTTGGCAAAGAACTGGACAATTGGCGGTGCCACATACACATTCCAGACTTTGTACTTGACGATGGCACTGAGGTACTCCTCCGGCATGAACTTGGGCAGGATGATCGTTATCCAACCACGGTAGAAAGCCATGTGGAACAGCAGTGTCGACATGATGTGGAAGAACGGTAATACAGTCATCTTGTACTTCATGTCTTTACTGACTACTCACATTCTCCCTTTCCTGCGCTTTCGGTGGTGCTTCTTTCTCCGAATGACTGGCCATCAAAGCCCCAGCGGCCAGTGCACGTCCAGTCAACAACACACCTTTTGGTCGAGCGGTGGTACCACTAGAGAAAGGCATAGCAACGATGGCTTCAGGGTCAACTGGAGGCAAGTTCGGGAACGGAATTTCCTTCGCCACCAAGTCCCTGAAAGAGTATACAAAAAGTTAGCCAAGCTGTCGAAGCAGAGGTAGTTTGAAGAATATTATTTGTACTCAATTGACAGCAGCTTGACGGGGATATCGGCGTGACCAATGGTGTAGACACGGTTCGAGCCGATTCCTCTGTTTGACGCAGCTTTGACTGCGGTATCCACCATCTTGGCGTTCGTGATGATTGCAATGGACTACAGTACAAAGTGGACAAGTTATGAGGGCGATGAACTTCGTTTTTCATGAGATATCATACCTCCGAGTGGTTCATTTGGTCAGCGAGTTCATGTTCGTTAAACATTGGCGACGCGGTGGAGCACACGGCACCGAGACGCGTGAGCGCTAGAAAGATAACGGGTATTCCACGCAGTTAAATGAGTGTAGTGTCACCACCTTCAACAAACAAATGCACACAACTTTAGCGAATGAATCACCAATTTAAACACTGGTTTGCTACTTACATATCCCTTCTTGATTCCTCGGCGGCCAAATCTTCCGTGCTTGGGCGTGAACGTCCTCAAACGTTAGTGTCCGCTCGGTGATGGCACAAATGTAGGTCGGTTTGTTTGGGATGTTGACAGCATGCTGCTCGACCCAGTCCCAAGCGGTTTTGTCCTTGGGGATCGGAACGACGCCGTGTGGTGACGAGAAGACCATTTCGACGGTCGGATGGATATCAAAAAGCGCCGTGCCAGACGTCGAGTGAAACGCAGAAATGAAGATGTTGCGTCTCATACAAGTATTCCCCACGGTGCCATCGTCAAGCGTGCTGTGGCGCGAGCGGGCCAATTGGGACAAGTGCACTGAAGAGACCATCAGATCCGTTGATGACCACCGGTGACCTCATGACCATCGACTGCTTGCCAAGGTCTCTCGGGACTCGTCTGACGTGGCCATCCAGCACGTACGAGGCCATGACCTCCCGATGGAGCAAGGAAATCCACGGTACTCCCTTCATTCATCACGAACGAAAGGAATTATGCAAGCAACGCTAGAAGTTATATTTGTGTCTTGCAAAATAGAACGATCTAATGCTAAATTAACACCAAATAAAAGCCAAGCTGTCACCCACCCACAATACTTATACGATATTTCCCTGGTTTCATTCAGTGCGAGCGTAGATACTGTTGAAATGAACTGGTACTACCAACTACATTCGACTCAGAGTTCTCCTGTCATAGGCGGCTTCTACTCGATCTAGCTGCCGCTACCCTTTGATCCTGTTCGAGCTGCAGCTTGCGTCGTAGAATTTTACCAGATATACTCTTCGGGATGGCGTCGATAAATTCCACTTCGCGCACTCGCTTGAAGCTCGCAACTTTTGACGCAACATACTCCATCAGCGCACTGGACGTAACCAGCTCGTCTTCGGTGAACTTCGGGACCACGAAGACTTTGGGGATCTCGTCACCCGTGGCCAAGTCAAGTCCACGCACACAGCACGAGTCGGCGACTTGAGGGTGCGAGTTCACCACGTCCTCGACCTCAGCAGGTGCAACTTGATGCCCCTTGTACTTAATGAGCTCCTTAAGTCGGTCGACAACGAAGATGTAGCCATCCTCGTCAATGCAGCCAACATCACCGGTGCAAATGAAGCCATCGTCCGTGAAAACTCCACGCGTAGCTTCCGGGTTGTTAAAGTAGCCTTTCATCGCTCCTGGGGACCGGATCAGAAGCTCTCCACACCGGTTTACAGGCAAGTCGACCCCTGTATCAAGACACCGCACTCGAAGTTCTGTGTTGGGCAGCAGCTTCCCAGATGCACCTTTACGATATTCCGTTCGAGAAGAATGGGTAGCTGAACCAGCAAGTTCCGTCATGCCGTAGCTTTGCAGAACTGGCAGTCCGAGTCGGCTCTGGATTGCATCAAACAGTTCGTCACCCAAAGGTGCCGCTCCAGATGCCAATCGGTTCAACGAGGACAGGTCGTACTTGTCCACAAGTGGATGTTTCGCCAAGAAGTGGATGATCGGTGGGACGACGTAAACCGTGTCGAGTTTAAAGTTCTCAATGACGCGTAAGAAACTCCCAGGCTCGAAACGAGGCAACACGATCATGGCAATTTTCTTGAAGATCGTCACATGGAAGATCATAGTTGCTGCAATGTGGAAAAACGGGAGGACTGCGAGGATGTACTCTACGTCAACGTCGAGAGCCGCTACACGAGCCCCACAAGCGTACATGGCTCGAGCTGTGAGTTCAACACCCTTGGGACGACCAGTAGTGCCGCTTGAAAAAGGCAGCAACACGACGTCGTCAGGGTTGACACTCGGTAGACTCGGGAACGGTAGATTCAATGCGACCAAAGCTCTGCAAAAGAAGTTACAAGAATTAGTTGGGATAGAAGAACCGAGTAATGTTCACTTACTCAATGGTTTGCAGTCCAAGGATTCCTTTGGCGTGTCCGAGTGTAAACATCCGATTGAAGGAGATACCAACACATCCTGCAGCTTGAGAAGCTACCTCAGCGAATGCCACGTGCGAAAGCACTGCGGATGCCTGGATGAATGAGTTAGTGGCTGAGTTAATAGCGGGAATAACAAGGGAGATGTACCTTTGAAGCGCGCATTTGGTCTGCCAGTTCGTGGCTGTTGAATAGTGGAGATGACGGTGAGCAAATTGCACCCAGACGGTTCAACGCCAGGAAGACGATGGGGTATTCCAAGCAATTGAACGAGTGCAAGATCACGATCTGTACAGCCATCACGTAGCGATTAGTATGGTTGGATATGACTCGCATCGACAGACAACTCACGTCGCCCTTCTTGATGCCGTTTGCGAAGAGCCCAGCACAGATGCGTTGGGCCATGATGAAAACGTCTGCGAAAGACAACGTTTTCTCAGACATCCCGCAGACAAGTGCAGACTTGTCGCCATTCTCACGCGCGTGCTGCTCCAGCTTGTTCCAGATGGCAGCGTTGTCCGGGATCGAGACGTCAGGATACGGCGACTTGAAGATGGTGGACATCGTAGACGAATTCACTAGGTGGTGACGAGGAAGTTTTGAAAATGGTAAATTGAAAAGTGAATCAAGATGTCGGTATTTTCACACGTTAGGATCATCACGGGTCTTGATTATCAGAAGATACGCCTTGAATTGCACCAGTTTGGATAATTCGAAGATGAAACCAGTGATTTATCTTTACGATGACACATTTTGGCGATGATATAAAATACGTGTTTCACTTATTCCGAGGTTTAACCCACTCAACCGCACTTACAGTCGACTCTGCATCGCCTTGACCTTCTCGTTCTGACGAATCTGCAGCATTCGACGAAGAATTTTACCCGACAGACTCTTGGGGATGGCTTCGATAAATTCCACCTCGCGTACGCGTTTGTAGCCCGTCACCTTCCCTGCCACATATTCCATGAGTTCTTCCTCACTCAATTTCTCACCCTCTTTCAGCACCACAAAAGCCTTGGGGATTTCTTCGCCCATAGAAGGGTCGAAGCCGCGAACGCAGCCAGAGTCCGCTACTTTTGGATGAGAGTTGACCACATCCTCCACCTCTGCGGGTGCCACCTGATGTCCCTTGTATTTGATCAACTCCTTGAGTCGGTCAACGATGAAGATGTAGCCATCTTCATCAATGTACCCAACATCTCCAGTGCGGACGAAGCCATCTGCAGTGAACGTAACTCGGTTAGCCTCGGGATTCTTGTAGTACCCCTTCATCAGTGCAGGGGTACGGAATAGCAGCTCGCCAGTCTGATTCACGCCCAGTTCCTCATCCGTCTCCAGATCCTTCACCTTTAATTCGGTGTTTGGGTGCAATGTACCGGAGGCACCATCACGGTACGTTGTCGGGTACGAGCTGGTAGCACAACCAGCAAACTCCGTCATGCCGTAACCTTGCAGCACTTGGATACCCAGGCGCTGCATGACTGCGTTTTCTACCTCCTTACCCAAAGGTGCCCCTCCTGAGTTCACATGGGTCACGTGAGAGAGGTCGTACTTGTCTACTATCGGGTGTTTGGCCAAGAACGTGACAAGTGGCGGGGCGAGGTTCAACTTGGTCATCTTGTACTTGGCTACAGTGCGTAGGAACGTCTCGGGGTCGAAACCGGGCAGTACGACCATGGTTACACCTTTGTAGATGGTTACATGGAAGATCATTGTAGCCATGATGTGGAAGAACGGTAGCATACCCAACGCGTACTCGATTTCAGCTTCTCGGTACGCGGGTAGGATTCCGCACGCGTACATTGCACGTGCCGTTAGCTCGACCCCCTTGGGACGACCAGTAGTACCGCTAGAGAACGGTAGCGTCACGACCTGGTTGGTATCGATTGGAGGGATGTTCGGGAACGGCAGGTTCTGAGCGATAAGTCCTTCAACAGACTTGAGTTTCGAAGGTCCCTCAGCCTGACCGAGGGTGTACACTTGCGAGAGTGGCAGACGTCGTAGTCCAGCGGCTTCCACTGCCACTTTCGCGTACTTCTTGTGCGAAATGACTGCAACGGCTTCAGCGATCTCGATCTGATCGGCCAGTTCCTTGCCATTGAAAAGTGGCGAGGACGGGGATACGATGGCCCCGAGGCGGTTGAGCGCTAGAAAAACCACCACGTACTCGAGGCAATTGAACGAGTGCAGGATCACGACGTCGCCCTTCTTTAGACCATTGGCAGCGAGTCCCGCGCACACTTTTTTCGACTGTTCCAGTAGCTCCGCGAACGTGAGGGACTTCTCCGTAATGCCGCAGATAAAGGCCTTCTTGCTCCCGATGGTGCGTGCATGGTCCTCAACCATTTTCCAGATGGAGGCGTCGTCCGGAATCGGCAGCGTTGGGAGGCGGGAGCGGAAGATCATGGCGATTGACTGGCACCAAGGACGCAAATGTAGGAATGGCATTGGTTTACCAAGCAGAGATGTTAAACCAAAGCGTTTTTCACTGTATCCGATATGGGGATTGGCTGAAAAGGCAAATAAAACGGATGACTTCAACTTAAGCATCCTTGAAAAGCTGAGATGTTGACTCAACGTCCTTGAATTTTGACCCCGATGCTGACGTCAAAATGAAAGACACTTGGCGTCCAAAACGCATAAATCTAAACGTGCAGCGCCAGAATTTAATTCTTACTCGTGCACTCTTACTGTTTGTCTCTGCATCTGACTCTGTCAACGTTTCATGTAAGCTTACTGAAGTGTGCGGGAGACTTAGTATAAACAACATGCACTCTTCCTGTTTGTTCTCTGCATCTGACTCTGTCAACGTTTCATGTAAGCTTACTGAAGTGTGCGGGAGCCTTTAGTATAAACAACATACACTCTTCCTGTTTGTTCTCTGCATCTGACTCTGTCAACGTTTCATGTAAGCTTACTGAAGTGTGCGGGAGCCTTAGTATAAACAACATACACTCTTCCTGTTTGTTCTCTGCATCTGACTCTGTCAACGTTTCATGTAAGCTTACTGAAGTGTGCGGGAGCCTTAGTATAAACAACATACACTCTTCCTGTTTGTTCTCTGCATCTGACTCTGTCAACGTTTCATGTAAGCTTACTGAAGTGTGCGGGAGCCTTTAGTATAAACAACATGCACTCTTCCTGTTTGTTCTCTGCATCTGACTCTGTCAACGTTTCATGTAAGCTTACTGAAGTGTGCGGGAGCCTTAGTATAAACAACATGCACTCTTCCTGTTTGTTCTCTGCATCTGACTCTGTCAACGTTTCATGTAAGCTTACTGAAGTGTGCGGGAGCCTTAGTATAAACAACACGCACTCTTCCTGTTTGTTCTCTGCATCTGACTCTGTCAACGTTTCATGTAAGCTTACTGAAGTGTGCGGGAGCCTTAGTATAAACAACATGCACTCTTCCTGTTTGTTCTCTGCATCTGACTCTGTCAACGTTTCATGTAAGCTTACTGAAGTGTGCGGGAGACTTAGTATAAACAACATGCACTCTTCCTGTTTGTTCTCTGCATCTGACTCTGTCAACGTTTCATGTAAGCTTACTGAAGTGTGCGGGAGCCTTTAGTATAAACAACATGCACTCTTCCTGTTTGTTCTCTGCATCTGACTCTGTCAACGTTTCATGTAAGCTTACTGAAGTGTGCGGGAGCCTTAGTATAAACAACATGCACTCTTCCTGTTTGTTCTCTGCATCTGACTCTGTCAACGTTTCATGTAAGCTTACTGAAGTGTGCGGGAGCCTTAGTATAAACAACATACACTCTTCCTGTTTGTTCTCTGCATCTGACTCTGTCAACGTTTCATGTAAGCTTACTGAAGTGTGCGGGAGCCTTAGTATAAACAACATACACTCTTCCTGTTTGTTCTCTGCATCTGACTCTGTCAACGTTTCATGTAAGCTTACTGAAGTGTGCGGGAGCCTTAGTATAAACAACATGCACTCTTCCTGTTTGTTCTCTGCATCTGACTCTGTCAACGTTTCATGTAAGCTTACTGAAGTGTGCGGGAGCCTTAGTATAAACAACATGCACTCTTCCTGTTTGTTCTCTGCATCTGACTCTGTCAACGTTTCATGTAAGCTTACTGAAGTGTGCGGGAGCCTTTAGTATAAACAACATGCACTCTTCCTGTTTGTTCTCTGCATCTGACTCTGTCAACGTTTCATGTAAGCTTACTGAAGTGTGCGGGAGCCTTTAGTATAAACAACATACACTCTTCCTGTTTGTTCTCTGCATCTGACTCTGTCAACGTTTCATGTAAGCTTACTGAAGTGTGCGGGAGCCTTAGTATAAACAACATACACTCTTCCTGTTTGTTCTCTGCATCTGACTCTGTCAACGTTTCATGTAAGCTTACTGAAGTGTGCGGGAGCCTTAGTATAAACAACATACACTCTTCCTGTTTGTTCTCTGCATCTGACTCTGTCAACGTTTCATGTAAGCTTACTGAAGTGTGCGGGAGCCTTTAGTATAAACAACATGCACTCTTCCTGTTTGTTCTCTGCATCTGACTCTGTCAACGTTTCATGTAAGCTTACTGAAGTGTGCGGGAGCCTTAGTATAAACAACATGCACTCTTCCTGTTTGTTCTCTGCATCTGACTCTGTCAACGTTTCATGTAAGCTTACTGAAGTGTGCGGGAGCCTTAGTATAAACAACACGCACTCTTCCTGTTTGGTCTCTGCATCTGACTCTGTCAACGTTTCATGTAAGCTTACTGAAGTGTGCGGGAGACTTTAGTATAAACAACATGCACTCTTCCTGTTTGTTCTCTGCATCTGACTCTGTCAACGTTTCATGTAAGCTTACTGAAGTGTGCGGGAGACTTAGTATAAACAACATGCACTCTTCCTGTTTGTTCTCTGCATCTGACTCTGTCAACGTTTCATGTAAGCTTACTGAAGTGTGCGGGAGCCTTAGTATAAACAACATGCACTCTTCCTGTTTGTTCTCTGCATCTGACTCTGTCAACGTTTCATGTAAGCTTACTGAAGTGTGCGGGAGCCTTTAGTATAAACAACATGCACTCTTCCTGTTTGTTCTCTGCATCTGACTCTGTCAACGTTTCATGTAAGCTTACTGAAGTGTGCGGGAGCCTTAGTATAAACAACATGCACTCTTCCTGTTTGTTCTCTGCATCTGACTCTGTCAACGTTTCATGTAAGCTTACTGAAGTGTGCGGGAGCCTTAGTATAAACAACATGCACTCTTCCTGTTTGTTCTCTGCATCTGACTCTGTCAACGTTTCATGTAAGCTTACTGAAGTGTGCGGGAGCCTTAGTATAAACAACATGCACTCTTCCTGTTTGTTCTCTGCATCTGACTCTGTCAACGTTTCATGTAAGCTTACTGAAGTGTGCGGGAGCCTTAGTATAAACAACATGCACTCTTCCTGTTTGTTCTCTGCATCTGACTCTGTCAACGTTTCATGTAAGCTTACTAAAGTGTGCGGGAGCCTTAGTATAAACAACATGCACTCTTCCTGTTTGTTCTCTGCATCTGACTCTGTCAACGTTTCATGTAAGCTTACTGAAGTGTGCGGGAGCCTTAGTATAAACAACATGCACTCTTCCTGTTTGTTCTCTGCATCTGACTCTGTCAACGTTTCATGTAAGCTTACTGAAGTGTGCGGGAGCCTTAGTATAAACAACATGCACTCTTCCTGTTTGTTCTCTGCATCTGACTCTGTCAACGTTTCATGTAAGCTTACTAAAGTGTGCGGGAGCCTTAGTATAAACAACATGCACTCTTCCTGTTTGTTCTCTGCATCTGACTCTGTCAACGTTTCATGTAAGCTTACTGAAGTGTGCGGGAGCCTTAGTATAAACAACATGCACTCTTCCTGTTTGTTCTCTGCATCTGACTCTGTCAACGTTTCATGTAAGCTTACTGAAGTGTGCGGGAGCCTTAGTATAAACAACATGCACTCTTCCTGTTTGTTCTCTGCATCTGACTCTGTCAACGTTTCATGTAAGCTTACTAAAGTGTGCGGGAGCCTTAGTATAAACAACATGCACTCTTCCTGTTTGTTCTCTGCATCTGACTCTGTCAACGTTTCATGTAAGCTTACTGAAGTGTGCGGGAGCCTTAGTATAAACAACATGCACTCTTCCTGTTTGTTCTCTGCATCTGACTCTGTCAACGTTTCATGTAAGCTTACTGAAGTGTGCGGGAGCCTTAGTATAAACAACATGCACTCTTCCTGTTTGTTCTCTGCATCTGACTCTGTCAACGTTTCATGTAAGCTTACTGAAGTGTGCGGGAGACTTAGTATAAACAACATGCACTCTTCCTGTTTGTTCTCTGCATCTGACTCTGTCAACGTTTCATGTAAGCTTACTGAAGTGTGCGGGAGCCTTTAGTATAAACAACATGCACTCTTCCTGTTTGTTCTCTGCATCTGACTCTGTCAACGTTTCATGTAAGCTTACTGAAGTGTGCGGGAGCCTTAGTATAAACAACATGCACTCTTCCTGTTTGTTCTCTGCATCTGACTCTGTCAACGTTTCATGTAAGCTTACTAAAGTGTGCGGGAGCCTTAGTATAAACAACATGCACTCTTCCTGTTTGTTCTCTGCATCTGACTCTGTCAACGTTTCATGTAAGCTTACTGAAGTGTGCGGGAGACTTAGTATAAACAACATGCACTCTTCCTGTTTGTTCTCTGCATCTGACTCTGTCAACGTTTCATGTAAGCTTACTGAAGTGTGCGGGAGCCTTAGTATAAACAACATGCACTCTTCCTGTTTGTTCTCTGCATCTGACTCTGTCAACGTTTCATGTAAGCTTACTGAAGTGTGCGGGAGCCTTAGTATAAACAACATGCACTCTTCCTGTTTGTTCTCTGCATCTGACTCTGTCAACGTTTCATGTAAGCTTACTGAAGTGTGCGGGAGCCTTAGTATAAACAACATGCACTCTTCCTGTTTGTTCTCTGCATCTGACTCTGTCAACGTTTCATGTAAGCTTACTGAAGTGTGCGGGAGCCTTAGTATAAACAACATGCACTCTTCCTGTTTGTTCTCTGCATCTGACTCTGTCAACGTTTCATGTAAGCTTACTGAAGTGTGCGGGAGCCTTAGTATAAACAACATGCACTCTTCCTGTTTGTTCTCTGCATCTGACTCTGTCAACGTTTCATGTAAGCTTACTGAAGTGTGCGGGAGCCTTTAGTATAAACAACATGCACTCTTCCTGTTTGTTCTCTGCATCTGACTCTGTCAACGTTTCATGTAAGCTTACTGAAGTGTGCGGGAGCCTTAGTATAAACAACATGCACTCTTCCTGTTTGTTCTCTGCATCTGACTCTGTCAACGTTTCATGTAAGCTTACTAAAGTGTGCGGGAGCCTTAGTATAAACAACATGCACTCTTCCTGTTTGTTCTCTGCATCTGACTCTGTCAACGTTTCATGTAAGCTTACTGAAGTGTGCGGGAGCCTTAGTATAAACAACATGCACTCTTCCTGTTTGTTCTCTGCATCTGACTCTGTCAACGTTTCATGTAAGCTTACTGAAGTGTGCGGGAGCCTTAGTATAAACAACATGCACTCTTCCTGTTTGTTCTCTGCATCTGACTCTGTCAACGTTTCATGTAAGCTTACTGAAGTGTGCGGGAGCCTTAGTATAAACAACATGCACTCTTCCTGTTTGTTCTCTGCATCTGACTCTGTCAACGTTTCATGTAAGCTTACTGAAGTGTGCGGGAGCCTTTAGTATAAACAACATGCACTCTTCCTGTTTGTTCTCTGCATCTGACTCTGTCAACGTTTCATGTAAGCTTACTGAAGTGTGCGGGAGCCTTAGTATAAACAACATGCACTCTTCCTGTTTGTTCTCTGCATCTGACTCTGTCAACGTTTCATGTAAGCTTACTAAAGTGTGCGGGAGCCTTAGTATAAACAACATGCACTCTTCCTGTTTGTTCTCTGCATCTGACTCTGTCAACGTTTCATGTAAGCTTACTGAAGTGTGCGGGAGACTTAGTATAAACAACATGCACTCTTCCTGTTTGTTCTCTGCATCTGACTCTGTCAACGTTTCATGTAAGCTTACTGAAGTGTGCGGGAGCCTTAGTATAAACAACATGCACTCTTCCTGTTTGTTCTCTGCATCTGACTCTGTCAACGTTTCATGTAAGCTTACTGAAGTGTGCGGGAGCCTTAGTATAAACAACATGCACTCTTCCTGTTTGTTCTCTGCATCTGACTCTGTCAACGTTTCATGTAAGCTTACTGAAGTGTGCGGGAGCCTTAGTATAAACAACATGCACTCTTCCTGTTTGTTCTCTGCATCTGACTCTGTCAACGTTTCATGTAAGCTTACTGAAGTGTGCGGGAGCCTTAGTATAAACAACATGCACTCTTCCTGTTTGTTCTCTGCATCTGACTCTGTCAACGTTTCATGTAAGCTTACTGAAGTGTGCGGGAGCCTTAGTATAAACAACATGCACTCTTCCTGTTTGTTCTCTGCATCTGACTCTGTCAACGTTTCATGTAAGCTTACTGAAGTGTGCGGGAGCCTTAGTATAAACAACATGCACTCTTCCTGTTTGTTCTCTGCATCTGACTCTGTCAACGTTTCATGTAAGCTTACTGAAGTGTGCGGGAGCCTTAGTATAAACAACACGCACTCTTCCTGTTTGTTCTCTGCATCTGACTCTGTCAACGTTTCATGTAAGCTTACTGAAGTGTGCGGGAGCCTTAGTATAAACAACACGCACTCTTCCTGTTTGTTCTCTGCATCTGACTCTGTCAACGTTTCATGTAAGCTTACTGAAGTGTGCGGGAGCCTTAGTATAAACAACATGCACTCTTCCTGTTTGTTCTCTGCATCTGACTCTGTCAACGTTTCATGTAAGCTTACTGAAGTGTGCGGGAGCCTTAGTATAAACAACATGCACTCTTCCTGTTTGTTCTCTGCATCTGACTCTGTCAACGTTTCATGTAAGCTTACTGAAGTGTGCGGGAGCCTTAGTATAAACAACATGCACTCTTCCTGTTTGTTCTCTGCATCTGACTCTGTCAACGTTTCATGTAAGCTTACTGAAGTGTGCGGGAGCCTTAGTATAAACAACATGCACTCTTCCTGTTTGTTCTCTGCATCTGACTCTGTCAACGTTTCATGTAAGCTTACTGAAGTGTGCGGGAGCCTTAGTATAAACAACATGCACTCTTCCTGTTTGTTCTCTGCATCTGACTCTGTCAACGTTTCATGTAAGCTTACTGAAGTGTGCGGGAGCCTTAGTATAAACAACACGCACTCTTCCTGTTTGTTCTCTGCATCTGACTCTGTCAACGTTTCATGTAAGCTTACTGAAGTGTGCGGGAGCCTTAGTATAAACAACACGCACTCTTCCTGTTTGTTCTCTGCATCTGACTCTGTCAACGTTTCATGTAAGCTTACTGAAGTGTGCGGGAGCCTTAGTATAAACAACATGCACTCTTCCTGTTTGTTCTCTGCATCTGACTCTGTCAACGTTTCATGTAAGCTTACTGAAGTGTGCGGGAGCCTTAGTATAAACAACATGCACTCTTCCTGTTTGTTCTCTGCATCTGACTCTGTCAACGTTTCATGTAAGCTTACTGAAGTGTGCGGGAGCCTTTAGTATAAACAACATGCACTCTTCCTGTTTGTTCTCTGCATCTGACTCTGTCAACGTTTCATGTAAGCTTACTGAAGTGTGCGGGAGCCTTAGTATAAACAACATGCACTCTTCCTGTTTGTTCTCTGCATCTGACTCTGTCAACGTTTCATGTAAGCTTACTGAAGTGTGCGGGAGCCTTAGTATAAACAACATGCACTCTTCCTGTTTGTTCTCTGCATCTGACTCTGTCAACGTTTCATGTAAGCTTACTGAAGTGTGCGGGAGCCTTAGTATAAACAACATGCACTCTTCCTGTTTGTTCTCTGCATCTGACTCTGTCAACGTTTCATGTAAGCTTACTGAAGTGTGCGGGAGCCTTAGTATAAACAACATGCACTCTTCCTGTTTGTTCTCTGCATCTGACTCTGTCAACGTTTCATGTAAGCTTACTGAAGTGTGCGGGAGCCTTAGTATAAACAACATGCACTCTTCCTGTTTGTTCTCTGCATCTGACTCTGTCAACGTTTCATGTAAGCTTACTGAAGTGTGCGGGAGCCTTAGTATAAACAACACGCACTCTTCCTGTTTGTTCTCTGCATCTGACTCTGTCAACGTTTCATGTAAGCTTACTGAAGTGTGCGGGAGCCTTAGTATAAACAACACGCACTCTTCCTGTTTGTTCTCTGCATCTGACTCTGTCAACGTTTCATGTAAGCTTACTGAAGTGTGCGGGAGCCTTAGTATAAACAACATGCACTCTTCCTGTTTGTTCTCTGCATCTGACTCTGTCAACGTTTCATGTAAGCTTACTGAAGTGTGCGGGAGCCTTAGTATAAACAACATGCACTCTTCCTGTTTGTTCTCTGCATCTGACTCTGTCAACGTTTCATGTAAGCTTACTGAAGTGTGCGGGAGCCTTAGTATAAACAACATGCACTCTTCCTGTTTGTTCTCTGCATCTGACTCTGTCAACGTTTCATGTAAGCTTACTGAAGTGTGCGGGAGCCTTAGTATAAACAACATGCACTCTTCCTGTTTGTTCTCTGCATCTGACTCTGTCAACGTTTCATGTAAGCTTACTGAAGTGTGCGGGAGCCTTAGTATAAACAACATGCACTCTTCCTGTTTGTTCTCTGCATCTGACTCTGTCAACGTTTCATGTAAGCTTACTGAAGTGTGCGGGAGCCTTAGTATAAACAACATGCACTCTTCCTGTTTGTTCTCTGCATCTGACTCTGTCAACGTTTCATGTAAGCTTACTGAAGTGTGCGGGAGCCTTAGTATAAACAACATGCACTCTTCCTGTTTGTTCTCTGCATCTGACTCTGTCAACGTTTCATGTAAGCTTACTGAAGTGTGCGGGAGCCTTAGTATAAACAACATGCACTCTTCCTGTTTGTTCTCTGCATCTGACTCTGTCAACGTTTCATGTAAGCTTACTGAAGTGTGCGGGAGCCTTAGTATAAACAACATGCACTCTTCCTGTTTGTTCTCTGCATCTGACTCTGTCAACGTTTCATGTAAGCTTACTGAAGTGTGCGGGAGCCTTAGTATAAACAACATGCACTCTTCCTGTTTGTTCTCTGCATCTGACTCTGTCAACGTTTCATGTAAGCTTACTGAAGTGTGCGGGAGCCTTAGTATAAACAACATGCACTCTTCCTGTTTGTTCTCTGCATCTGACTCTGTCAACGTTTCATGTAAGCTTACTGAAGTGTGCGGGAGCCTTAGTATAAACAACATGCACTCTTCCTGTTTGTTCTCTGCATCTGACTCTGTCAACGTTTCATGTAAGCTTACTGAAGTGTGCGGGAGCCTTAGTATAAACAACATGCACTCTTCCTGTTTGGTCTCTGCATCTGACTCTGTCAACGTTTCATGTAAGCTTACTGAAGTGTGCGGGAGCCTTAGTATAAACAACATGCACTCTTCCTGTTTGTTCTCTGCATCTGACTCTGTCAACGTTTCATGTAAGCTTACTGAAGTGTGCGGGAGCCTTAGTATAAACAACATGCACTCTTCCTGTTTGTTCTCTGCATCTGACTCTGTCAACGTTTCATGTAAGCTTACTGAAGTGTGCGGGAGCCTTAGTATAAACAACATGCACTCTTCCTGTTTGTTCTCTGCATCTGACTCTGTCAACGTTTCATGTAAGCTTACTGAAGTGTGCGGGAGCCTTTAGTATAAACAACATGCACTCTTCCTGTTTGTTCTCTGCATCTGACTCTGTCAACGTTTCATGTAAGCTTACTGAAGTGTGCGGGAGCCTTAGTATAAACAACATGCACTCTTCCTGTTTGTTCTCTGCATCTGACTCTGTCAACGTTTCATGTAAGCTTACTGAAGTGTGCGGGAGCCTTAGTATAAACAACATGCACTCTTCCTGTTTGTTCTCTGCATCTGACTCTGTCAACGTTTCATGTAAGCTTACTGAAGTGTGCGGGAGCCTTAGTATAAACAACATGCACTCTTCCTGTTTGTTCTCTGCATCTGACTCTGTCAACGTTTCATGTAAGCTTACTGAAGTGTGCGGGAGCCTTAGTATAAACAACATGCACTCTTCCTGTTTGTTCTCTGCATCTGACTCTGTCAACGTTTCATGTAAGCTTACTGAAGTGTGCGGGAGCCTTAGTATAAACAACATGCACTCTTCCTGTTTGTTCTCTGCATCTGACTCTGTCAACGTTTCATGTAAGCTTACTGAAGTGTGCGGGAGCCTTAGTATAAACAACATGCACTCTTCCTGTTTGTTCTCTGCATCTGACTCTGTCAACGTTTCATGTAAGCTTACTGAAGTGTGCGGGAGCCTTAGTATAAACAACATGCACTCTTCCTGTTTGTTCTCTGCATCTGACTCTGTCAACGTTTCATGTAAGCTTACTGAAGTGTGCGGGAGCCTTAGTATAAACAACATGCACTCTTCCTGTTTGTTCTCTGCATCTGACTCTGTCAACGTTTCATGTAAGCTTACTGAAGTGTGCGGGAGCCTTAGTATAAACAACATGCACTCTTCCTGTTTGTTCTCTGCATCTGACTCTGTCAACGTTTCATGTAAGCTTACTGAAGTGTGCGGGAGCCTTAGTATAAACAACATGCACTCTTCCTGTTTGTTCTCTGCATCTGACTCTGTCAACGTTTCATGTAAGCTTACTGAAGTGTGCGGGAGCCTTAGTATAAACAACATGCACTCTTCCTGTTTGTTCTCTGCATCTGACTCTGTCAACGTTTCATGTAAGCTTACTGAAGTGTGCGGGAGCCTTAGTATAAACAACATGCACTCTTCCTGTTTGTTCTCTGCATCTGACTCTGTCAACGTTTCATGTAAGCTTACTGAAGTGTGCGGGAGCCTTAGTATAAACAACATGCACTCTTCCTGTTTGTTCTCTGCATCTGACTCTGTCAACGTTTCATGTAAGCTTACTGAAGTGTGCGGGAGCCTTAGTATAAACAACATGCACTCTTCCTGTTTGTTCTCTGCATCTGACTCTGTCAACGTTTCATGTAAGCTTACTGAAGTGTGCGGGAGCCTTAGTATAAACAACATGCACTCTTCCTGTTTGTTCTCTGCATCTGACTCTGTCAACGTTTCATGTAAGCTTACTGAAGTGTGCGGGAGCCTTAGTATAAACAACATGCACTCTTCCTGTTTGTTCTCTGCATCTGACTCTGTCAACGTTTCATGTAAGCTTACTGAAGTGTGCGGGAGCCTTAGTATAAACAACATGCACTCTTCCTGTTTGTTCTCTGCATCTGACTCTGTCAACGTTTCATGTAAGCTTACTGAAGTGTGCGGGAGCCTTAGTATAAACAACATGCACTCTTCCTGTTTGTTCTCTGCATCTGACTCTGTCAACGTTTCATGTAAGCTTACTGAAGTGTGCGGGAGCCTTAGTATAAACAACATGCACTCTTCCTGTTTGTTCTCTGCATCTGACTCTGTCAACGTTTCATGTAAGCTTACTGAAGTGTGCGGGAGCCTTAGTATAAACAACATGCACTCTTCCTGTTTGTTCTCTGCATCTGACTCTGTCAACGTTTCATGTAAGCTTACTGAAGTGTGCGGGAGCCTTAGTATAAACAACATGCACTCTTCCTGTTTGTTCTCTGCATCTGACTCTGTCAACGTTTCATGTAAGCTTACTGAAGTGTGCGGGAGCCTTAGTATAAACAACATGCACTCTTCCTGTTTGTTCTCTGCATCTGACTCTGTCAACGTTTCATGTAAGCTTACTGAAGTGTGCGGGAGCCTTAGTATAAACAACATGCACTCTTCCTGTTTGTTCTCTGCATCTGACTCTGTCAACGTTTCATGTAAGCTTACTGAAGTGTGCGGGAGCCTTAGTATAAACAACATGCACTCTTCCTGTTTGTTCTCTGCATCTGACTCTGTCAACGTTTCATGTAAGCTTACTGAAGTGTGCGGGAGCCTTAGTATAAACAACATGCACTCTTCCTGTTTGTTCTCTGCATCTGACTCTGTCAACGTTTCATGTAAGCTTACTGAAGTGTGCGGGAGCCTTAGTATAAACAACATGCACTCTTCCTGTTTGTTCTCTGCATCTGACTCTGTCAACGTTTCATGTAAGCTTACTGAAGTGTGCGGGAGCCTTAGTATAAACAACATGCACTCTTCCTGTTTGTTCTCTGCATCTGACTCTGTCAACGTTTCATGTAAGCTTACTGAAGTGTGCGGGAGCCTTAGTATAAACAACATGCACTCTTCCTGTTTGTTCTCTGCATCTGACTCTGTCAACGTTTCATGTAAGCTTACTGAAGTGTGCGGGAGCCTTAGTATAAACAACATGCACTCTTCCTGTTTGTTCTCTGCATCTGACTCTGTCAACGTTTCATGTAAGCTTACTGAAGTGTGCGGGAGCCTTAGTATAAACAACATGCACTCTTCCTGTTTGTTCTCTGCATCTGACTCTGTCAACGTTTCATGTAAGCTTACTGAAGTGTGCGGGAGCCTTAGTATAAACAACATGCACTCTTCCTGTTTGTTCTCTGCATCTGACTCTGTCAACGTTTCATGTAAGCTTACTGAAGTGTGCGGGAGCCTTAGTATAAACAACATGCACTCTTCCTGTTTGTTCTCTGCATCTGACTCTGTCAACGTTTCATGTAAGCTTACTGAAGTGTGCGGGAGCCTTAGTATAAACAACATGCACTCTTCCTGTTTGTTCTCTGCATCTGACTCTGTCAACGTTTCATGTAAGCTTACTGAAGTGTGCGGGAGCCTTAGTATAAACAACATGCACTCTTCCTGTTTGTTCTCTGCATCTGACTCTGTCAACGTTTCATGTAAGCTTACTGAAGTGTGCGGGAGCCTTAGTATAAACAACATGCACTCTTCCTGTTTGTTCTCTGCATCTGACTCTGTCAACGTTTCATGTAAGCTTACTGAAGTGTGCGGGAGCCTTAGTATAAACAACATGCACTCTTCCTGTTTGTTCTCTGCATCTGACTCTGTCAACGTTTCATGTAAGCTTACTGAAGTGTGCGGGAGCCTTAGTATAAACAACATGCACTCTTCCTGTTTGTTCTCTGCATCTGACTCTGTCAACGTTTCATGTAAGCTTACTGAAGTGTGCGGGAGCCTTAGTATAAACAACATGCACTCTTCCTGTTTGTTCTCTGCATCTGACTCTGTCAACGTTTCATGTAAGCTTACTGAAGTGTGCGGGAGCCTTAGTATAAACAACATGCACTCTTCCTGTTTGTTCTCTGCATCTGACTCTGTCAACGTTTCATGTAAGCTTACTGAAGTGTGCGGGAGCCTTAGTATAAACAACATGCACTCTTCCTGTTTGTTCTCTGCATCTGACTCTGTCAACGTTTCATGTAAGCTTACTGAAGTGTGCGGGAGCCTTAGTATAAACAACATGCACTCTTCCTGTTTGTTCTCTGCATCTGACTCTGTCAACGTTTCATGTAAGCTTACTGAAGTGTGCGGGAGCCTTAGTATAAACAACATGCACTCTTCCTGTTTGTTCTCTGCATCTGACTCTGTCAACGTTTCATGTAAGCTTACTGAAGTGTGCGGGAGCCTTAGTATAAACAACATGCACTCTTCCTGTTTGTTCTCTGCATCTGACTCTGTCAACGTTTCATGTAAGCTTACTGAAGTGTGCGGGAGCCTTAGTATAAACAACATGCACTCTTCCTGTTTGTTCTCTGCATCTGACTCTGTCAACGTTTCATGTAAGCTTACTGAAGTGTGCGGGAGCCTTAGTATAAACAACATGCACTCTTCCTGTTTGTTCTCTGCATCTGACTCTGTCAACGTTTCATGTAAGCTTACTGAAGTGTGCGGGAGCCTTAGTATAAACAACATGCACTCTTCCTGTTTGTTCTCTGCATCTGACTCTGTCAACGTTTCATGTAAGCTTACTGAAGTGTGCGGGAGCCTTAGTATAAACAACATGCACTCTTCCTGTTTGTTCTCTGCATCTGACTCTGTCAACGTTTCATGTAAGCTTACTGAAGTGTGCGGGAGCCTTAGTATAAACAACATGCACTCTTCCTGTTTGTTCTCTGCATCTGACTCTGTCAACGTTTCATGTAAGCTTACTGAAGTGTGCGGGAGCCTTAGTATAAACAACATGCACTCTTCCTGTTTGTTCTCTGCATCTGACTCTGTCAACGTTTCATGTAAGCTTACTGAAGTGTGCGGGAGCCTTAGTATAAACAACATGCACTCTTCCTGTTTGTTCTCTGCATCTGACTCTGTCAACGTTTCATGTAAGCTTACTGAAGTGTGCGGGAGCCTTAGTATAAACAACATGCACTCTTCCTGTTTGTTCTCTGCATCTGACTCTGTCAACGTTTCATGTAAGCTTACTGAAGTGTGCGGGAGCCTTAGTATAAACAACATGCACTCTTCCTGTTTGTTCTCTGCATCTGACTCTGTCAACGTTTCATGTAAGCTTACTGAAGTGTGCGGGAGCCTTAGTATAAACAACATGCACTCTTCCTGTTTGTTCTCTGCATCTGACTCTGTCAACGTTTCATGTAAGCTTACTGAAGTGTGCGGGAGCCTTAGTATAAACAACATGCACTCTTCCTGTTTGTTCTCTGCATCTGACTCTGTCAACGTTTCATGTAAGCTTACTGAAGTGTGCGGGAGCCTTAGTATAAACAACATGCACTCTTCCTGTTTGTTCTCTGCATCTGACTCTGTCAACGTTTCATGTAAGCTTACTGAAGTGTGCGGGAGCCTTAGTATAAACAACATGCACTCTTCCTGTTTGTTCTCTGCATCTGACTCTGTCAACGTTTCATGTAAGCTTACTGAAGTGTGCGGGAGCCTTAGTATAAACAACATGCACTCTTCCTGTTTGTTCTCTGCATCTGACTCTGTCAACGTTTCATGTAAGCTTACTGAAGTGTGCGGGAGCCTTAGTATAAACAACATGCACTCTTCCTGTTTGTTCTCTGCATCTGACTCTGTCAACGTTTCATGTAAGCTTACTGAAGTGTGCGGGAGCCTTAGTATAAACAACATGCACTCTTCCTGTTTGTTCTCTGCATCTGACTCTGTCAACGTTTCATGTAAGCTTACTGAAGTGTGCGGGAGCCTTAGTATAAACAACATGCACTCTTCCTGTTTGTTCTCTGCATCTGACTCTGTCAACGTTTCATGTAAGCTTACTGAAGTGTGCGGGAGCCTTAGTATAAACAACATGCACTCTTCCTGTTTGTTCTCTGCATCTGACTCTGTCAACGTTTCATGTAAGCTTACTGAAGTGTGCGGGAGCCTTAGTATAAACAACATGCACTCTTCCTGTTTGTTCTCTGCATCTGACTCTGTCAACGTTTCATGTAAGCTTACTGAAGTGTGCGGGAGCCTTAGTATAAACAACATGCACTCTTCCTGTTTGTTCTCTGCATCTGACTCTGTCAACGTTTCATGTAAGCTTACTGAAGTGTGCGGGAGCCTTAGTATAAACAACATGCACTCTTCCTGTTTGTTCTCTGCATCTGACTCTGTCAACGTTTCATGTAAGCTTACTGAAGTGTGCGGGAGCCTTAGTATAAACAACATGCACTCTTCCTGTTTGTTCTCTGCATCTGACTCTGTCAACGTTTCATGTAAGCTTACTGAAGTGTGCGGGAGCCTTAGTATAAACAACATGCACTCTTCCTGTTTGTTCTCTGCATCTGACTCTGTCAACGTTTCATGTAAGCTTACTGAAGTGTGCGGGAGCCTTAGTATAAACAACATGCACTCTTCCTGTTTGTTCTCTGCATCTGACTCTGTCAACGTTTCATGTAAGCTTACTGAAGTGTGCGGGAGCCTTAGTATAAACAACATGCACTCTTCCTGTTTGTTCTCTGCATCTGACTCTGTCAACGTTTCATGTAAGCTTACTGAAGTGTGCGGGAGCCTTAGTATAAACAACATGCACTCTTCCTGTTTGTTCTCTGCATCTGACTCTGTCAACGTTTCATGTAAGCTTACTGAAGTGTGCGGGAGCCTTAGTATAAACAACATGCACTCTTCCTGTTTGTTCTCTGCATCTGACTCTGTCAACGTTTCATGTAAGCTTACTGAAGTGTGCGGGAGCCTTAGTATAAACAACATGCACTCTTCCTGTTTGTTCTCTGCATCTGACTCTGTCAACGTTTCATGTAAGCTTACTGAAGTGTGCGGGAGCCTTAGTATAAACAACATGCACTCTTCCTGTTTGTTCTCTGCATCTGACTCTGTCAACGTTTCATGTAAGCTTACTGAAGTGTGCGGGAGCCTTAGTATAAACAACATGCACTCTTCCTGTTTGTTCTCTGCATCTGACTCTGTCAACGTTTCATGTAAGCTTACTGAAGTGTGCGGGAGCCTTAGTATAAACAACATGCACTCTTCCTGTTTGTTCTCTGCATCTGACTCTGTCAACGTTTCATGTAAGCTTACTGAAGTGTGCGGGAGCCTTAGTATAAACAACATGCACTCTTCCTGTTTGTTCTCTGCATCTGACTCTGTCAACGTTTCATGTAAGCTTACTGAAGTGTGCGGGAGCCTTAGTATAAACAACATGCACTCTTCCTGTTTGTTCTCTGCATCTGACTCTGTCAACGTTTCATGTAAGCTTACTGAAGTGTGCGGGAGCCTTAGTATAAACAACATGCACTCTTCCTGTTTGTTCTCTGCATCTGACTCTGTCAACGTTTCATGTAAGCTTACTGAAGTGTGCGGGAGCCTTAGTATAAACAACATGCACTCTTCCTGTTTGTTCTCTGCATCTGACTCTGTCAACGTTTCATGTAAGCTTACTGAAGTGTGCGGGAGCCTTAGTATAAACAACATGCACTCTTCCTGTTTGTTCTCTGCATCTGACTCTGTCAACGTTTCATGTAAGCTTACTGAAGTGTGCGGGAGCCTTAGTATAAACAACATGCACTCTTCCTGTTTGTTCTCTGCATCTGACTCTGTCAACGTTTCATGTAAGCTTACTGAAGTGTGCGGGAGCCTTAGTATAAACAACATGCACTCTTCCTGTTTGTTCTCTGCATCTGACTCTGTCAACGTTTCATGTAAGCTTACTGAAGTGTGCGGGAGCCTTAGTATAAACAACATGCACTCTTCCTGTTTGTTCTCTGCATCTGACTCTGTCAACGTTTCATGTAAGCTTACTGAAGTGTGCGGGAGCCTTAGTATAAACAACATGCACTCTTCCTGTTTGTTCTCTGCATCTGACTCTGTCAACGTTTCATGTAAGCTTACTGAAGTGTGCGGGAGCCTTAGTATAAACAACATGCACTCTTCCTGTTTGTTCTCTGCATCTGACTCTGTCAACGTTTCATGTAAGCTTACTGAAGTGTGCGGGAGCCTTAGTATAAACAACATGCACTCTTCCTGTTTGTTCTCTGCATCTGACTCTGTCAACGTTTCATGTAAGCTTACTGAAGTGTGCGGGAGCCTTAGTATAAACAACATGCACTCTTCCTGTTTGTTCTCTGCATCTGACTCTGTCAACGTTTCATGTAAGCTTACTGAAGTGTGCGGGAGCCTTAGTATAAACAACATGCACTCTTCCTGTTTGTTCTCTGCATCTGACTCTGTCAACGTTTCATGTAAGCTTACTGAAGTGTGCGGGAGCCTTAGTATAAACAACATGCACTCTTCCTGTTTGTTCTCTGCATCTGACTCTGTCAACGTTTCATGTAAGCTTACTGAAGTGTGCGGGAGCCTTAGTATAAACAACATGCACTCTTCCTGTTTGTTCTCTGCATCTGACTCTGTCAACGTTTCATGTAAGCTTACTGAAGTGTGCGGGAGCCTTAGTATAAACAACATGCACTCTTCCTGTTTGTTCTCTGCATCTGACTCTGTCAACGTTTCATGTAAGCTTACTGAAGTGTGCGGGAGCCTTAGTATAAACAACATACACTCTTCCTGTTTGTTCTCTGCATCTGACTCTGTCAACGTTTCATGTAAGCTTACTGAAGTGTGCGGGAGCCTTAGTATAAACAACATGCACTCTTCCTGTTTGTTCTCTGCATCTGACTCTGTCAACGTTTCATGTAAGCTTACTGAAGTGTGCGGGAGCCTTAGTATAAACAACATGCACTCTTCCTGTTTGTTCTCTGCATCTGACTCTGTCAACGTTTCATGTAAGCTTACTGAAGTGTGCGGGAGCCTTAGTATAAACAACATGCACTCTTCCTGTTTGTTCTCTGCATCTGACTCTGTCAACGTTTCATGTAAGCTTACTGAAGTGTGCGGGAGCCTTAGTATAAACAACATGCACTCTTCCTGTTTGTTCTCTGCATCTGACTCTGTCAACGTTTCATGTAAGCTTACTGAAGTGTGCGGGAGCCTTAGTATAAACAACATGCACTCTTCCTGTTTGTTCTCTGCATCTGACTCTGTCAACGTTTCATGTAAGCTTACTGAAGTGTGCGGGAGCCTTAGTATAAACAACATGCACTCTTCCTGTTTGTTCTCTGCATCTGACTCTGTCAACGTTTCATGTAAGCTTACTGAAGTGTGCGGGAGCCTTAGTATAAACAACATGCACTCTTCCTGTTTGTTCTCTGCATCTGACTCTGTCAACGTTTCATGTAAGCTTACTGAAGTGTGCGGGAGCCTTAGTATAAACAACATGCACTCTTCCTGTTTGTTCTCTGCATCTGACTCTGTCAACGTTTCATGTAAGCTTACTGAAGTGTGCGGGAGCCTTAGTATAAACAACATGCACTCTTCCTGTTTGTTCTCTGCATCTGACTCTGTCAACGTTTCATGTAAGCTTACTGAAGTGTGCGGGAGCCTTAGTATAAACAACATGCACTCTTCCTGTTTGTTCTCTGCATCTGACTCTGTCAACGTTTCATGTAAGCTTACTGAAGTGTGCGGGAGCCTTAGTATAAACAACATGCACTCTTCCTGTTTGTTCTCTGCATCTGACTCTGTCAACGTTTCATGTAAGCTTACTGAAGTGTGCGGGAGCCTTAGTATAAACAACATGCACTCTTCCTGTTTGTTCTCTGCATCTGACTCTGTCAACGTTTCATGTAAGCTTACTGAAGTGTGCGGGAGCCTTAGTATAAACAACATGCACTCTTCCTGTTTGTTCTCTGCATCTGACTCTGTCAACGTTTCATGTAAGCTTACTGAAGTGTGCGGGAGCCTTAGTATAAACAACATGCACTCTTCCTGTTTGTTCTCTGCATCTGACTCTGTCAACGTTTCATGTAAGCTTACTGAAGTGTGCGGGAGCCTTAGTATAAACAACATGCACTCTTCCTGTTTGTTCTCTGCATCTGACTCTGTCAACGTTTCATGTAAGCTTACTGAAGTGTGCGGGAGCCTTAGTATAAACAACATGCACTCTTCCTGTTTGTTCTCTGCATCTGACTCTGTCAACGTTTCATGTAAGCTTACTGAAGTGTGCGGGAGCCTTAGTATAAACAACATGCACTCTTCCTGTTTGTTCTCTGCATCTGACTCTGTCAACGTTTCATGTAAGCTTACTGAAGTGTGCGGGAGCCTTAGTATAAACAACATGCACTCTTCCTGTTTGTTCTCTGCATCTGACTCTGTCAACGTTTCATGTAAGCTTACTGAAGTGTGCGGGAGCCTTAGTATAAACAACATGCACTCTTCCTGTTTGTTCTCTGCATCTGACTCTGTCAACGTTTCATGTAAGCTTACTGAAGTGTGCGGGAGCCTTAGTATAAACAACATGCACTCTTCCTGTTTGTTCTCTGCATCTGACTCTGTCAACGTTTCATGTAAGCTTACTGAAGTGTGCGGGAGCCTTAGTATAAACAACATGCACTCTTCCTGTTTGTTCTCTGCATCTGACTCTGTCAACGTTTCATGTAAGCTTACTGAAGTGTGCGGGAGCCTTAGTATAAACAACATGCACTCTTCCTGTTTGTTCTCTGCATCTGACTCTGTCAACGTTTCATGTAAGCTTACTGAAGTGTGCGGGAGCCTTAGTATAAACAACATGCACTCTTCCTGTTTGTTCTCTGCATCTGACTCTGTCAACGTTTCATGTAAGCTTACTGAAGTGTGCGGGAGCCTTAGTATAAACAACATGCACTCTTCCTGTTTGTTCTCTGCATCTGACTCTGTCAACGTTTCATGTAAGCTTACTGAAGTGTGCGGGAGCCTTAGTATAAACAACATGCACTCTTCCTGTTTGTTCTCTGCATCTGACTCTGTCAACGTTTCATGTAAGCTTACTGAAGTGTGCGGGAGCCTTAGTATAAACAACATGCACTCTTCCTGTTTGTTCTCTGCATCTGACTCTGTCAACGTTTCATGTAAGCTTACTGAAGTGTGCGGGAGCCTTAGTATAAACAACATGCACTCTTCCTGTTTGTTCTCTGCATCTGACTCTGTCAACGTTTCATGTAAGCTTACTGAAGTGTGCGGGAGCCTTAGTATAAACAACATGCACTCTTCCTGTTTGTTCTCTGCATCTGACTCTGTCAACGTTTCATGTAAGCTTACTGAAGTGTGCGGGAGCCTTAGTATAAACAACATGCACTCTTCCTGTTTGTTCTCTGCATCTGACTCTGTCAACGTTTCATGTAAGCTTACTGAAGTGTGCGGGAGCCTTAGTATAAACAACATGCACTCTTCCTGTTTGTTCTCTGCATCTGACTCTGTCAACGTTTCATGTAAGCTTACTGAAGTGTGCGGGAGCCTTAGTATAAACAACATGCACTCTTCCTGTTTGTTCTCTGCATCTGACTCTGTCAACGTTTCATGTAAGCTTACTGAAGTGTGCGGGAGCCTTAGTATAAACAACATGCACTCTTCCTGTTTGTTCTCTGCATCTGACTCTGTCAACGTTTCATGTAAGCTTACTGAAGTGTGCGGGAGCCTTAGTATAAACAACATGCACTCTTCCTGTTTGTTCTCTGCATCTGACTCTGTCAACGTTTCATGTAAGCTTACTGAAGTGTGCGGGAGCCTTAGTATAAACAACATGCACTCTTCCTGTTTGTTCTCTGCATCTGACTCTGTCAACGTTTCATGTAAGCTTACTGAAGTGTGCGGGAGCCTTAGTATAAACAACATGCACTCTTCCTGTTTGTTCTCTGCATCTGACTCTGTCAACGTTTCATGTAAGCTTACTGAAGTGTGCGGGAGCCTTAGTATAAACAACATGCACTCTTCCTGTTTGTTCTCTGCATCTGACTCTGTCAACGTTTCATGTAAGCTTACTGAAGTGTGCGGGAGCCTTAGTATAAACAACATGCACTCTTCCTGTTTGTTCTCTGCATCTGACTCTGTCAACGTTTCATGTAAGCTTACTGAAGTGTGCGGGAGCCTTAGTATAAACAACATGCACTCTTCCTGTTTGTTCTCTGCATCTGACTCTGTCAACGTTTCATGTAAGCTTACTGAAGTGTGCGGGAGCCTTAGTATAAACAACATGCACTCTTCCTGTTTGTTCTCTGCATCTGACTCTGTCAACGTTTCATGTAAGCTTACTGAAGTGTGCGGGAGCCTTAGTATAAACAACATGCACTCTTCCTGTTTGTTCTCTGCATCTGACTCTGTCAACGTTTCATGTAAGCTTACTGAAGTGTGCGGGAGCCTTAGTATAAACAACATGCACTCTTCCTGTTTGTTCTCTGCATCTGACTCTGTCAACGTTTCATGTAAGCTTACTGAAGTGTGCGGGAGCCTTAGTATAAACAACATGCACTCTTCCTGTTTGTTCTCTGCATCTGACTCTGTCAACGTTTCATGTAAGCTTACTGAAGTGTGCGGGAGCCTTAGTATAAACAACATGCACTCTTCCTGTTTGTTCTCTGCATCTGACTCTGTCAACGTTTCATGTAAGCTTACTGAAGTGTGCGGGAGCCTTAGTATAAACAACATGCACTCTTCCTGTTTGTTCTCTGCATCTGACTCTGTCAACGTTTCATGTAAGCTTACTGAAGTGTGCGGGAGCCTTAGTATAAACAACATGCACTCTTCCTGTTTGTTCTCTGCATCTGACTCTGTCAACGTTTCATGTAAGCTTACTGAAGTGTGCGGGAGCCTTAGTATAAACAACATGCACTCTTCCTGTTTGTTCTCTGCATCTGACTCTGTCAACGTTTCATGTAAGCTTACTGAAGTGTGCGGGAGCCTTAGTATAAACAACATGCACTCTTCCTGTTTGTTCTCTGCATCTGACTCTGTCAACGTTTCATGTAAGCTTACTGAAGTGTGCGGGAGCCTTAGTATAAACAACATGCACTCTTCCTGTTTGTTCTCTGCATCTGACTCTGTCAACGTTTCATGTAAGCTTACTGAAGTGTGCGGGAGCCTTAGTATAAACAACATGCACTCTTCCTGTTTGTTCTCTGCATCTGACTCTGTCAACGTTTCATGTAAGCTTACTGAAGTGTGCGGGAGCCTTAGTATAAACAACATGCACTCTTCCTGTTTGTTCTCTGCATCTGACTCTGTCAACGTTTCATGTAAGCTTACTGAAGTGTGCGGGAGCCTTAGTATAAACAACATGCACTCTTCCTGTTTGTTCTCTGCATCTGACTCTGTCAACGTTTCATGTAAGCTTACTGAAGTGTGCGGGAGCCTTAGTATAAACAACATGCACTCTTCCTGTTTGTTCTCTGCATCTGACTCTGTCAACGTTTCATGTAAGCTTACTGAAGTGTGCGGGAGCCTTAGTATAAACAACATGCACTCTTCCTGTTTGTTCTCTGCATCTGACTCTGTCAACGTTTCATGTAAGCTTACTGAAGTGTGCGGGAGCCTTAGTATAAACAACATGCACTCTTCCTGTTTGTTCTCTGCATCTGACTCTGTCAACGTTTCATGTAAGCTTACTGAAGTGTGCGGGAGCCTTAGTATAAACAACATGCACTCTTCCTGTTTGTTCTCTGCATCTGACTCTGTCAACGTTTCATGTAAGCTTACTGAAGTGTGCGGGAGCCTTAGTATAAACAACATGCACTCTTCCTGTTTGTTCTCTGCATCTGACTCTGTCAACGTTTCATGTAAGCTTACTGAAGTGTGCGGGAGCCTTAGTATAAACAACATGCACTCTTCCTGTTTGTTCTCTGCATCTGACTCTGTCAACGTTTCATGTAAGCTTACTGAAGTGTGCGGGAGCCTTAGTATAAACAACATGCACTCTTCCTGTTTGTTCTCTGCATCTGACTCTGTCAACGTTTCATGTAAGCTTACTGAAGTGTGCGGGAGCCTTAGTATAAACAACATGCACTCTTCCTGTTTGTTCTCTGCATCTGACTCTGTCAACGTTTCATGTAAGCTTACTGAAGTGTGCGGGAGCCTTAGTATAAACAACATGCACTCTTCCTGTTTGTTCTCTGCATCTGACTCTGTCAACGTTTCATGTAAGCTTACTGAAGTGTGCGGGAGCCTTAGTATAAACAACATGCACTCTTCCTGTTTGTTCTCTGCATCTGACTCTGTCAACGTTTCATGTAAGCTTACTGAAGTGTGCGGGAGCCTTAGTATAAACAACATGCACTCTTCCTGTTTGTTCTCTGCATCTGACTCTGTCAACGTTTCATGTAAGCTTACTGAAGTGTGCGGGAGCCTTAGTATAAACAACATGCACTCTTCCTGTTTGTTCTCTGCATCTGACTCTGTCAACGTTTCATGTAAGCTTACTGAAGTGTGCGGGAGCCTTAGTATAAACAACATGCACTCTTCCTGTTTGTTCTCTGCATCTGACTCTGTCAACGTTTCATGTAAGCTTACTGAAGTGTGCGGGAGCCTTAGTATAAACAACATGCACTCTTCCTGTTTGTTCTCTGCATCTGACTCTGTCAACGTTTCATGTAAGCTTACTGAAGTGTGCGGGAGCCTTAGTATAAACAACATGCACTCTTCCTGTTTGTTCTCTGCATCTGACTCTGTCAACGTTTCATGTAAGCTTACTGAAGTGTGCGGGAGCCTTAGTATAAACAACATGCACTCTTCCTGTTTGTTCTCTGCATCTGACTCTGTCAACGTTTCATGTAAGCTTACTGAAGTGTGCGGGAGCCTTAGTATAAACAACATGCACTCTTCCTGTTTGTTCTCTGCATCTGACTCTGTCAACGTTTCATGTAAGCTTACTGAAGTGTGCGGGAGCCTTAGTATAAACAACATGCACTCTTCCTGTTTGTTCTCTGCATCTGACTCTGTCAACGTTTCATGTAAGCTTACTGAAGTGTGCGGGAGCCTTAGTATAAACAACATGCACTCTTCCTGTTTGTTCTCTGCATCTGACTCTGTCAACGTTTCATGTAAGCTTACTGAAGTGTGCGGGAGCCTTAGTATAAACAACATGCACTCTTCCTGTTTGTTCTCTGCATCTGACTCTGTCAACGTTTCATGTAAGCTTACTGAAGTGTGCGGGAGCCTTAGTATAAACAACATGCACTCTTCCTGTTTGTTCTCTGCATCTGACTCTGTCAACGTTTCATGTAAGCTTACTGAAGTGTGCGGGAGCCTTAGTATAAACAACATGCACTCTTCCTGTTTGTTCTCTGCATCTGACTCTGTCAACGTTTCATGTAAGCTTACTGAAGTGTGCGGGAGCCTTAGTATAAACAACATGCACTCTTCCTGTTTGTTCTCTGCATCTGACTCTGTCAACGTTTCATGTAAGCTTACTGAAGTGTGCGGGAGCCTTAGTATAAACAACATGCACTCTTCCTGTTTGTTCTCTGCATCTGACTCTGTCAACGTTTCATGTAAGCTTACTGAAGTGTGCGGGAGCCTTAGTATAAACAACATGCACTCTTCCTGTTTGTTCTCTGCATCTGACTCTGTCAACGTTTCATGTAAGCTTACTGAAGTGTGCGGGAGCCTTAGTATAAACAACATGCACTCTTCCTGTTTGTTCTCTGCATCTGACTCTGTCAACGTTTCATGTAAGCTTACTGAAGTGTGCGGGAGCCTTAGTATAAACAACATGCACTCTTCCTGTTTGTTCTCTGCATCTGACTCTGTCAACGTTTCATGTAAGCTTACTGAAGTGTGCGGGAGCCTTAGTATAAACAACATGCACTCTTCCTGTTTGTTCTCTGCATCTGACTCTGTCAACGTTTCATGTAAGCTTACTGAAGTGTGCGGGAGCCTTAGTATAAACAACATGCACTCTTCCTGTTTGTTCTCTGCATCTGACTCTGTCAACGTTTCATGTAAGCTTACTGAAGTGTGCGGGAGCCTTAGTATAAACAACATGCACTCTTCCTGTTTGTTCTCTGCATCTGACTCTGTCAACGTTTCATGTAAGCTTACTGAAGTGTGCGGGAGCCTTAGTATAAACAACATGCACTCTTCCTGTTTGTTCTCTGCATCTGACTCTGTCAACGTTTCATGTAAGCTTACTGAAGTGTGCGGGAGCCTTAGTATAAACAACATGCACTCTTCCTGTTTGTTCTCTGCATCTGACTCTGTCAACGTTTCATGTAAGCTTACTGAAGTGTGCGGGAGCCTTAGTATAAACAACATGCACTCTTCCTGTTTGTTCTCTGCATCTGACTCTGTCAACGTTTCATGTAAGCTTACTGAAGTGTGCGGGAGCCTTAGTATAAACAACATGCACTCTTCCTGTTTGTTCTCTGCATCTGACTCTGTCAACGTTTCATGTAAGCTTACTGAAGTGTGCGGGAGCCTTAGTATAAACAACATGCACTCTTCCTGTTTGTTCTCTGCATCTGACTCTGTCAACGTTTCATGTAAGCTTACTGAAGTGTGCGGGAGCCTTAGTATAAACAACATGCACTCTTCCTGTTTGTTCTCTGCATCTGACTCTGTCAACGTTTCATGTAAGCTTACTGAAGTGTGCGGGAGCCTTAGTATAAACAACATGCACTCTTCCTGTTTGTTCTCTGCATCTGACTCTGTCAACGTTTCATGTAAGCTTACTGAAGTGTGCGGGAGCCTTAGTATAAACAACATGCACTCTTCCTGTTTGTTCTCTGCATCTGACTCTGTCAACGTTTCATGTAAGCTTACTGAAGTGTGCGGGAGCCTTAGTATAAACAACATGCACTCTTCCTGTTTGTTCTCTGCATCTGACTCTGTCAACGTTTCATGTAAGCTTACTGAAGTGTGCGGGAGCCTTAGTATAAACAACATGCACTCTTCCTGTTTGTTCTCTGCATCTGACTCTGTCAACGTTTCATGTAAGCTTACTGAAGTGTGCGGGAGCCTTAGTATAAACAACATGCACTCTTCCTGTTTGTTCTCTGCATCTGACTCTGTCAACGTTTCATGTAAGCTTACTGAAGTGTGCGGGAGCCTTAGTATAAACAACATGCACTCTTCCTGTTTGTTCTCTGCATCTGACTCTGTCAACGTTTCATGTAAGCTTACTGAAGTGTGCGGGAGCCTTAGTATAAACAACATGCACTCTTCCTGTTTGTTCTCTGCATCTGACTCTGTCAACGTTTCATGTAAGCTTACTGAAGTGTGCGGGAGCCTTAGTATAAACAACATGCACTCTTCCTGTTTGTTCTCTGCATCTGACTCTGTCAACGTTTCATGTAAGCTTACTGAAGTGTGCGGGAGCCTTAGTATAAACAACATGCACTCTTCCTGTTTGTTCTCTGCATCTGACTCTGTCAACGTTTCATGTAAGCTTACTGAAGTGTGCGGGAGCCTTAGTATAAACAACATGCACTCTTCCTGTTTGTTCTCTGCATCTGACTCTGTCAACGTTTCATGTAAGCTTACTGAAGTGTGCGGGAGCCTTAGTATAAACAACATGCACTCTTCCTGTTTGTTCTCTGCATCTGACTCTGTCAACGTTTCATGTAAGCTTACTGAAGTGTGCGGGAGCCTTAGTATAAACAACATGCACTCTTCCTGTTTGTTCTCTGCATCTGACTCTGTCAACGTTTCATGTAAGCTTACTGAAGTGTGCGGGAGCCTTAGTATAAACAACATGCACTCTTCCTGTTTGTTCTCTGCATCTGACTCTGTCAACGTTTCATGTAAGCTTACTGAAGTGTGCGGGAGCCTTAGTATAAACAACATGCACTCTTCCTGTTTGTTCTCTGCATCTGACTCTGTCAACGTTTCATGTAAGCTTACTGAAGTGTGCGGGAGCCTTAGTATAAACAACATGCACTCTTCCTGTTTGTTCTCTGCATCTGACTCTGTCAACGTTTCATGTAAGCTTACTGAAGTGTGCGGGAGCCTTAGTATAAACAACATGCACTCTTCCTGTTTGTTCTCTGCATCTGACTCTGTCAACGTTTCATGTAAGCTTACTGAAGTGTGCGGGAGCCTTAGTATAAACAACATGCACTCTTCCTGTTTGTTCTCTGCATCTGACTCTGTCAACGTTTCATGTAAGCTTACTGAAGTGTGCGGGAGCCTTAGTATAAACAACATGCACTCTTCCTGTTTGTTCTCTGCATCTGACTCTGTCAACGTTTCATGTAAGCTTACTGAAGTGTGCGGGAGCCTTAGTATAAACAACATGCACTCTTCCTGTTTGTTCTCTGCATCTGACTCTGTCAACGTTTCATGTAAGCTTACTGAAGTGTGCGGGAGCCTTAGTATAAACAACATGCACTCTTCCTGTTTGTTCTCTGCATCTGACTCTGTCAACGTTTCATGTAAGCTTACTGAAGTGTGCGGGAGCCTTAGTATAAACAACATGCACTCTTCCTGTTTGTTCTCTGCATCTGACTCTGTCAACGTTTCATGTAAGCTTACTGAAGTGTGCGGGAGCCTTAGTATAAACAACATGCACTCTTCCTGTTTGTTCTCTGCATCTGACTCTGTCAACGTTTCATGTAAGCTTACTGAAGTGTGCGGGAGCCTTAGTATAAACAACATGCACTCTTCCTGTTTGTTCTCTGCATCTGACTCTGTCAACGTTTCATGTAAGCTTACTGAAGTGTGCGGGAGCCTTAGTATAAACAACATGCACTCTTCCTGTTTGTTCTCTGCATCTGACTCTGTCAACGTTTCATGTAAGCTTACTGAAGTGTGCGGGAGCCTTAGTATAAACAACATGCACTCTTCCTGTTTGTTCTCTGCATCTGACTCTGTCAACGTTTCATGTAAGCTTACTGAAGTGTGCGGGAGCCTTAGTATAAACAACATGCACTCTTCCTGTTTGTTCTCTGCATCTGACTCTGTCAACGTTTCATGTAAGCTTACTGAAGTGTGCGGGAGCCTTAGTATAAACAACATGCACTCTTCCTGTTTGTTCTCTGCATCTGACTCTGTCAACGTTTCATGTAAGCTTACTGAAGTGTGCGGGAGCCTTAGTATAAACAACATGCACTCTTCCTGTTTGTTCTCTGCATCTGACTCTGTCAACGTTTCATGTAAGCTTACTGAAGTGTGCGGGAGCCTTAGTATAAACAACATGCACTCTTCCTGTTTGTTCTCTGCATCTGACTCTGTCAACGTTTCATGTAAGCTTACTGAAGTGTGCGGGAGCCTTAGTATAAACAACATGCACTCTTCCTGTTTGTTCTCTGCATCTGACTCTGTCAACGTTTCATGTAAGCTTACTGAAGTGTGCGGGAGCCTTAGTATAAACAACATGCACTCTTCCTGTTTGTTCTCTGCATCTGACTCTGTCAACGTTTCATGTAAGCTTACTGAAGTGTGCGGGAGCCTTAGTATAAACAACATGCACTCTTCCTGTTTGTTCTCTGCATCTGACTCTGTCAACGTTTCATGTAAGCTTACTGAAGTGTGCGGGAGCCTTAGTATAAACAACATGCACTCTTCCTGTTTGTTCTCTGCATCTGACTCTGTCAACGTTTCATGTAAGCTTACTGAAGTGTGCGGGAGCCTTAGTATAAACAACATGCACTCTTCCTGTTTGTTCTCTGCATCTGACTCTGTCAACGTTTCATGTAAGCTTACTGAAGTGTGCGGGAGCCTTAGTATAAACAACATGCACTCTTCCTGTTTGTTCTCTGCATCTGACTCTGTCAACGTTTCATGTAAGCTTACTGAAGTGTGCGGGAGCCTTAGTATAAACAACATGCACTCTTCCTGTTTGTTCTCTGCATCTGACTCTGTCAACGTTTCATGTAAGCTTACTGAAGTGTGCGGGAGCCTTAGTATAAACAACATACACTCTTCCTGTTTGTTCTCTGCATCTGACTCTGTCAACGTTTCATGTAAGCTTACTGAAGTGTGCGGGAGCCTTAGTATAAACAACATGCACTCTTCCTGTTTGTTCTCTGCATCTGACTCTGTCAACGTTTCATGTAAGCTTACTGAAGTGTGCGGGAGCCTTAGTATAAACAACATGCACTCTTCCTGTTTGTTCTCTGCATCTGACTCTGTCAACGTTTCATGTAAGCTTACTGAAGTGTGCGGGAGCCTTAGTATAAACAACATGCACTCTTCCTGTTTGTTCTCTGCATCTGACTCTGTCAACGTTTCATGTAAGCTTACTGAAGTGTGCGGGAGCCTTAGTATAAACAACATGCACTCTTCCTGTTTGTTCTCTGCATCTGACTCTGTCAACGTTTCATGTAAGCTTACTGAAGTGTGCGGGAGCCTTAGTATAAACAACATGCACTCTTCCTGTTTGTTCTCTGCATCTGACTCTGTCAACGTTTCATGTAAGCTTACTGAAGTGTGCGGGAGCCTTAGTATAAACAACATGCACTCTTCCTGTTTGTTCTCTGCATCTGACTCTGTCAACGTTTCATGTAAGCTTACTGAAGTGTGCGGGAGCCTTAGTATAAACAACATGCACTCTTCCTGTTTGTTCTCTGCATCTGACTCTGTCAACGTTTCATGTAAGCTTACTGAAGTGTGCGGGAGCCTTAGTATAAACAACATGCACTCTTCCTGTTTGTTCTCTGCATCTGACTCTGTCAACGTTTCATGTAAGCTTACTGAAGTGTGCGGGAGCCTTAGTATAAACAACATGCACTCTTCCTGTTTGTTCTCTGCATCTGACTCTGTCAACGTTTCATGTAAGCTTACTGAAGTGTGCGGGAGCCTTAGTATAAACAACATGCACTCTTCCTGTTTGTTCTCTGCATCTGACTCTGTCAACGTTTCATGTAAGCTTACTGAAGTGTGCGGGAGCCTTAGTATAAACAACATGCACTCTTCCTGTTTGTTCTCTGCATCTGACTCTGTCAACGTTTCATGTAAGCTTACTGAAGTGTGCGGGAGCCTTAGTATAAACAACATGCACTCTTCCTGTTTGTTCTCTGCATCTGACTCTGTCAACGTTTCATGTAAGCTTACTGAAGTGTGCGGGAGCCTTAGTATAAACAACATGCACTCTTCCTGTTTGTTCTCTGCATCTGACTCTGTCAACGTTTCATGTAAGCTTACTGAAGTGTGCGGGAGCCTTAGTATAAACAACATGCACTCTTCCTGTTTGTTCTCTGCATCTGACTCTGTCAACGTTTCATGTAAGCTTACTGAAGTGTGCGGGAGCCTTAGTATAAACAACATGCACTCTTCCTGTTTGTTCTCTGCATCTGACTCTGTCAACGTTTCATGTAAGCTTACTGAAGTGTGCGGGAGCCTTAGTATAAACAACATGCACTCTTCCTGTTTGTTCTCTGCATCTGACTCTGTCAACGTTTCATGTAAGCTTACTGAAGTGTGCGGGAGCCTTAGTATAAACAACATGCACTCTTCCTGTTTGTTCTCTGCATCTGACTCTGTCAACGTTTCATGTAAGCTTACTGAAGTGTGCGGGAGCCTTAGTATAAACAACATGCACTCTTCCTGTTTGTTCTCTGCATCTGACTCTGTCAACGTTTCATGTAAGCTTACTGAAGTGTGCGGGAGCCTTAGTATAAACAACATGCACTCTTCCTGTTTGTTCTCTGCATCTGACTCTGTCAACGTTTCATGTAAGCTTACTGAAGTGTGCGGGAGCCTTAGTATAAACAACATGCACTCTTCCTGTTTGTTCTCTGCATCTGACTCTGTCAACGTTTCATGTAAGCTTACTGAAGTGTGCGGGAGCCTTAGTATAAACAACATGCACTCTTCCTGTTTGTTCTCTGCATCTGACTCTGTCAACGTTTCATGTAAGCTTACTGAAGTGTGCGGGAGCCTTAGTATAAACAACATGCACTCTTCCTGTTTGTTCTCTGCATCTGACTCTGTCAACGTTTCATGTAAGCTTACTGAAGTGTGCGGGAGCCTTAGTATAAACAACATGCACTCTTCCTGTTTGTTCTCTGCATCTGACTCTGTCAACGTTTCATGTAAGCTTACTGAAGTGTGCGGGAGCCTTAGTATAAACAACATGCACTCTTCCTGTTTGTTCTCTGCATCTGACTCTGTCAACGTTTCATGTAAGCTTACTGAAGTGTGCGGGAGCCTTAGTATAAACAACATGCACTCTTCCTGTTTGTTCTCTGCATCTGACTCTGTCAACGTTTCATGTAAGCTTACTGAAGTGTGCGGGAGCCTTAGTATAAACAACATGCACTCTTCCTGTTTGTTCTCTGCATCTGACTCTGTCAACGTTTCATGTAAGCTTACTGAAGTGTGCGGGAGCCTTAGTATAAACAACATGCACTCTTCCTGTTTGTTCTCTGCATCTGACTCTGTCAACGTTTCATGTAAGCTTACTGAAGTGTGCGGGAGCCTTAGTATAAACAACATGCACTCTTCCTGTTTGTTCTCTGCATCTGACTCTGTCAACGTTTCATGTAAGCTTACTGAAGTGTGCGGGAGCCTTAGTATAAACAACATGCACTCTTCCTGTTTGTTCTCTGCATCTGACTCTGTCAACGTTTCATGTAAGCTTACTGAAGTGTGCGGGAGCCTTAGTATAAACAACATGCACTCTTCCTGTTTGTTCTCTGCATCTGACTCTGTCAACGTTTCATGTAAGCTTACTGAAGTGTGCGGGAGCCTTAGTATAAACAACATGCACTCTTCCTGTTTGTTCTCTGCATCTGACTCTGTCAACGTTTCATGTAAGCTTACTGAAGTGTGCGGGAGCCTTAGTATAAACAACATGCACTCTTCCTGTTTGTTCTCTGCATCTGACTCTGTCAACGTTTCATGTAAGCTTACTGAAGTGTGCGGGAGCCTTAGTATAAACAACATGCACTCTTCCTGTTTGTTCTCTGCATCTGACTCTGTCAACGTTTCATGTAAGCTTACTGAAGTGTGCGGGAGCCTTAGTATAAACAACATGCACTCTTCCTGTTTGTTCTCTGCATCTGACTCTGTCAACGTTTCATGTAAGCTTACTGAAGTGTGCGGGAGCCTTAGTATAAACAACATGCACTCTTCCTGTTTGTTCTCTGCATCTGACTCTGTCAACGTTTCATGTAAGCTTACTGAAGTGTGCGGGAGCCTTAGTATAAACAACATGCACTCTTCCTGTTTGTTCTCTGCATCTGACTCTGTCAACGTTTCATGTAAGCTTACTGAAGTGTGCGGGAGCCTTAGTATAAACAACATGCACTCTTCCTGTTTGTTCTCTGCATCTGACTCTGTCAACGTTTCATGTAAGCTTACTGAAGTGTGCGGGAGCCTTAGTATAAACAACATGCACTCTTCCTGTTTGTTCTCTGCATCTGACTCTGTCAACGTTTCATGTAAGCTTACTGAAGTGTGCGGGAGCCTTAGTATAAACAACATGCACTCTTCCTGTTTGTTCTCTGCATCTGACTCTGTCAACGTTTCATGTAAGCTTACTGAAGTGTGCGGGAGCCTTAGTATAAACAACATGCACTCTTCCTGTTTGTTCTCTGCATCTGACTCTGTCAACGTTTCATGTAAGCTTACTGAAGTGTGCGGGAGCCTTAGTATAAACAACATGCACTCTTCCTGTTTGTTCTCTGCATCTGACTCTGTCAACGTTTCATGTAAGCTTACTGAAGTGTGCGGGAGCCTTAGTATAAACAACATGCACTCTTCCTGTTTGTTCTCTGCATCTGACTCTGTCAACGTTTCATGTAAGCTTACTGAAGTGTGCGGGAGCCTTAGTATAAACAACATGCACTCTTCCTGTTTGTTCTCTGCATCTGACTCTGTCAACGTTTCATGTAAGCTTACTGAAGTGTGCGGGAGCCTTAGTATAAACAACATGCACTCTTCCTGTTTGTTCTCTGCATCTGACTCTGTCAACGTTTCATGTAAGCTTACTGAAGTGTGCGGGAGCCTTAGTATAAACAACATGCACTCTTCCTGTTTGTTCTCTGCATCTGACTCTGTCAACGTTTCATGTAAGCTTACTGAAGTGTGCGGGAGCCTTAGTATAAACAACATGCACTCTTCCTGTTTGTTCTCTGCATCTGACTCTGTCAACGTTTCATGTAAGCTTACTGAAGTGTGCGGGAGCCTTAGTATAAACAACATGCACTCTTCCTGTTTGTTCTCTGCATCTGACTCTGTCAACGTTTCATGTAAGCTTACTGAAGTGTGCGGGAGCCTTAGTATAAACAACATGCACTCTTCCTGTTTGTTCTCTGCATCTGACTCTGTCAACGTTTCATGTAAGCTTACTGAAGTGTGCGGGAGCCTTAGTATAAACAACATGCACTCTTCCTGTTTGTTCTCTGCATCTGACTCTGTCAACGTTTCATGTAAGCTTACTGAAGTGTGCGGGAGCCTTAGTATAAACAACATGCACTCTTCCTGTTTGTTCTCTGCATCTGACTCTGTCAACGTTTCATGTAAGCTTACTGAAGTGTGCGGGAGCCTTAGTATAAACAACATGCACTCTTCCTGTTTGTTCTCTGCATCTGACTCTGTCAACGTTTCATGTAAGCTTACTGAAGTGTGCGGGAGCCTTAGTATAAACAACATGCACTCTTCCTGTTTGTTCTCTGCATCTGACTCTGTCAACGTTTCATGTAAGCTTACTGAAGTGTGCGGGAGCCTTAGTATAAACAACATGCACTCTTCCTGTTTGTTCTCTGCATCTGACTCTGTCAACGTTTCATGTAAGCTTACTGAAGTGTGCGGGAGCCTTAGTATAAACAACATGCACTCTTCCTGTTTGTTCTCTGCATCTGACTCTGTCAACGTTTCATGTAAGCTTACTGAAGTGTGCGGGAGCCTTAGTATAAACAACATGCACTCTTCCTGTTTGTTCTCTGCATCTGACTCTGTCAACGTTTCATGTAAGCTTACTGAAGTGTGCGGGAGCCTTAGTATAAACAACATGCACTCTTCCTGTTTGTTCTCTGCATCTGACTCTGTCAACGTTTCATGTAAGCTTACTGAAGTGTGCGGGAGCCTTAGTATAAACAACATGCACTCTTCCTGTTTGTTCTCTGCATCTGACTCTGTCAACGTTTCATGTAAGCTTACTGAAGTGTGCGGGAGCCTTAGTATAAACAACATGCACTCTTCCTGTTTGTTCTCTGCATCTGACTCTGTCAACGTTTCATGTAAGCTTACTGAAGTGTGCGGGAGCCTTAGTATAAACAACATGCACTCTTCCTGTTTGTTCTCTGCATCTGACTCTGTCAACGTTTCATGTAAGCTTACTGAAGTGTGCGGGAGCCTTAGTATAAACAACATGCACTCTTCCTGTTTGTTCTCTGCATCTGACTCTGTCAACGTTTCATGTAAGCTTACTGAAGTGTGCGGGAGCCTTAGTATAAACAACATGCACTCTTCCTGTTTGTTCTCTGCATCTGACTCTGTCAACGTTTCATGTAAGCTTACTGAAGTGTGCGGGAGCCTTAGTATAAACAACATGCACTCTTCCTGTTTGTTCTCTGCATCTGACTCTGTCAACGTTTCATGTAAGCTTACTGAAGTGTGCGGGAGCCTTAGTATAAACAACATGCACTCTTCCTGTTTGTTCTCTGCATCTGACTCTGTCAACGTTTCATGTAAGCTTACTGAAGTGTGCGGGAGCCTTAGTATAAACAACATGCACTCTTCCTGTTTGTTCTCTGCATCTGACTCTGTCAACGTTTCATGTAAGCTTACTGAAGTGTGCGGGAGCCTTAGTATAAACAACATGCACTCTTCCTGTTTGTTCTCTGCATCTGACTCTGTCAACGTTTCATGTAAGCTTACTGAAGTGTGCGGGAGCCTTAGTATAAACAACATGCACTCTTCCTGTTTGTTCTCTGCATCTGACTCTGTCAACGTTTCATGTAAGCTTACTGAAGTGTGCGGGAGCCTTAGTATAAACAACATGCACTCTTCCTGTTTGTTCTCTGCATCTGACTCTGTCAACGTTTCATGTAAGCTTACTGAAGTGTGCGGGAGCCTTAGTATAAACAACATGCACTCTTCCTGTTTGTTCTCTGCATCTGACTCTGTCAACGTTTCATGTAAGCTTACTGAAGTGTGCGGGAGCCTTAGTATAAACAACATGCACTCTTCCTGTTTGTTCTCTGCATCTGACTCTGTCAACGTTTCATGTAAGCTTACTGAAGTGTGCGGGAGCCTTAGTATAAACAACATGCACTCTTCCTGTTTGTTCTCTGCATCTGACTCTGTCAACGTTTCATGTAAGCTTACTGAAGTGTGCGGGAGCCTTAGTATAAACAACATGCACTCTTCCTGTTTGTTCTCTGCATCTGACTCTGTCAACGTTTCATGTAAGCTTACTGAAGTGTGCGGGAGCCTTAGTATAAACAACATGCACTCTTCCTGTTTGTTCTCTGCATCTGACTCTGTCAACGTTTCATGTAAGCTTACTGAAGTGTGCGGGAGCCTTAGTATAAACAACATGCACTCTTCCTGTTTGTTCTCTGCATCTGACTCTGTCAACGTTTCATGTAAGCTTACTGAAGTGTGCGGGAGCCTTTAGTATAAACAACATGCACTCTTCCTGTTTGTTCTCTGCATCTGACTCTGTCAACGTTTCATGTAAGCTTACTGAAGTGTGCGGGAGCCTTAGTATAAACAACATGCACTCTTCCTGTTTGTTCTCTGCATCTGACTCTGTCAACGTTTCTGCATCTGACTCTGTCAACGTTTCATGTAAGCTTACTGAAGTGTGCGGGAGCCTTAGTATAAACAACATGCACTCTTCCTGTTTGTTCTCTGCATCTGACTCTGTCAACGTTTCATGTAAGCTTACTGAAGTGTGCGGGAGCCTTAGTATAAACAACATGCACTCTTCCTGTTTGTTCTCTGCATCTGACTCTGTCAACGTTTCATGTAAGCTTACTGAAGTGTGCGGGAGCCTTAGTATAAACAACATGCACTCTTCCTGTTTGTTCTCTGCATCTGACTCTGTCAACGTTTCATGTAAGCTTACTGAAGTGTGCGGGAGCCTTTAGTATAAACAACATGCACTCTTCCTGTTTGTTCTCTGCATCTGACTCTGTCAACGTTTCATGTAAGCTTACTGAAGTGTGCGGGAGCCTTTAGTATAAACAACATGCACTCTTCCTGTTTGTTCTCTGCATCTGACTCTGTCAACGTTTCATGTAAGCTTACTGAAGTGTGCGGGAGCCTTAGTATAAACAACATGCACTCTTCCTGTTTGTTCTCTGCATCTGACTCTGTCAACGTTTCATGTAAGCTTACTGAAGTGTGCGGGAGCCTTTAGTATAAACAACATGCACTCTTCCTGTTTGTTCTCTGCATCTGACTCTGTCAACGTTTCATGTAAGCTTACTGAAGTGTGCGGGAGCCTTTAGTATAAACAACATGCACTCTTCCTGTTTGTTCTCTGCATCTGACTCTGTCAACGTTTCATGTAAGCTTACTGAAGTGTGCGGGAGCCTTAGTATAAACAACATGCACTCTTCCTGTTTGTTCTCTGCATCTGACTCTGTCAACGTTTCATGTAAGCTTACTGAAGTGTGCGGGAGCCTTTAGTATAAACAACATGCACTCTTCCTGTTTGTTCTCTGCATCTGACTCTGTCAACGTTTCATGTAAGCTTACTGAAGTGTGCGGGAGCCTTTAGTATAAACAACATGCACTCTTCCTGTTTGTTCTCTGCATCTGACTCTGTCAACGTTTCATGTAAGCTTACTGAAGTGTGCGGGAGCCTTAGTATAAACAACATGCACTCTTCCTGTTTGTTCTCTGCATCTGACTCTGTCAACGTTTCATGTAAGCTTACTGAAGTGTGCGGGAGCCTTTAGTATAAACAACATGCACTCTTCCTGTTTGTTCTCTGCATCTGACTCTGTCAACGTTTCTCTGCATCTGACTCTGTCAACGTTTCATGTAAGCTTACTGAAGTGTGCGGGAGACTTAGTATAAACAACATGCACTCTTCCTGTTTGTTCTCTGCATCTGACTCTGTCAACGTTTCATGTAAGCTTACTGAAGTGTGCGGGAGACTTAGTATAAACAACATGCACTCTTCCTGTTTGTTCTCTGCATCTGACTCTGTCAACGTTTCATGTAAGCTTACTGAAGTGTGCGGGAGCCTTAGTATAAACAACATGCACTCTTCCTGTTTGTTCTCTGCATCTGACTCTGTCAACGTTTCATGTAAGCTTACTGAAGTGTGCGGGAGCCTTTAGTATAAACAACATGCACTCTTCCTGTTTGTTCTCTGCATCTGACTCTGTCAACGTTTCATGTAAGCTTACTGAAGTGTGCGGGAGCCTTAGTATAAACAACATGCACTCTTCCTGTTTGTTCTCTGCATCTGACTCTGTCAACGTTTCATGTAAGCTTACTGAAGTGTGCGGGAGCCTTAGTATAAACAACATGCACTCTTCCTGTTTGTTCTCTGCATCTGACTCTGTCAACGTTTCATGTAAGCTTACTGAAGTGTGCGGGAGCCTTAGTATAAACAACATGCACTCTTCCTGTTTGTTCTCTGCATCTGACTCTGTCAACGTTTCATGTAAGCTTACTGAAGTGTGCGGGAGCCTTAGTATAAACAACATGCACTCTTCCTGTTTGTTCTCTGCATCTGACTCTGTCAACGTTTCATGTAAGCTTACTGAAGTGTGCGGGAGCCTTAGTATAAACAACATGCACTCTTCCTGTTTGTTCTCTGCATCTGACTCTGTCAACGTTTCATGTAAGCTTACTGAAGTGTGCGGGAGCCTTAGTATAAACAACATGCACTCTTCCTGTTTGTTCTCTGCATCTGACTCTGTCAACGTTTCATGTAAGCTTACTGAAGTGTGCGGGAGCCTTAGTATAAACAACATGCACTCTTCCTGTTTGTTCTCTGCATCTGACTCTGTCAACGTTTCATGTAAGCTTACTGAAGTGTGCGGGAGCCTTAGTATAAACAACATGCACTCTTCCTGTTTGTTCTCTGCATCTGACTCTGTCAACGTTTCATGTAAGCTTACTGAAGTGTGCGGGAGCCTTAGTATAAACAACATGCACTCTTCCTGTTTGTTCTCTGCATCTGACTCTGTCAACGTTTCATGTAAGCTTACTGAAGTGTGCGGGAGCCTTAGTATAAACAACATGCACTCTTCCTGTTTGTTCTCTGCATCTGACTCTGTCAACGTTTCATGTAAGCTTACTGAAGTGTGCGGGAGCCTTAGTATAAACAACATGCACTCTTCCTGTTTGTTCTCTGCATCTGACTCTGTCAACGTTTCATGTAAGCTTACTGAAGTGTGCGGGAGCCTTAGTATAAACAACATGCACTCTTCCTGTTTGTTCTCTGCATCTGACTCTGTCAACGTTTCATGTAAGCTTACTGAAGTGTGCGGGAGCCTTAGTATAAACAACATGCACTCTTCCTGTTTGTTCTCTGCATCTGACTCTGTCAACGTTTCATGTAAGCTTACTGAAGTGTGCGGGAGCCTTAGTATAAACAACATGCACTCTTCCTGTTTGTTCTCTGCATCTGACTCTGTCAACGTTTCATGTAAGCTTACTGAAGTGTGCGGGAGCCTTAGTATAAACAACATGCACTCTTCCTGTTTGTTCTCTGCATCTGACTCTGTCAACGTTTCATGTAAGCTTACTGAAGTGTGCGGGAGCCTTAGTATAAACAACATGCACTCTTCCTGTTTGTTCTCTGCATCTGACTCTGTCAACGTTTCATGTAAGCTTACTGAAGTGTGCGGGAGCCTTAGTATAAACAACATGCACTCTTCCTGTTTGTTCTCTGCATCTGACTCTGTCAACGTTTCATGTAAGCTTACTGAAGTGTGCGGGAGCCTTAGTATAAACAACATGCACTCTTCCTGTTTGTTCTCTGCATCTGACTCTGTCAACGTTTCATGTAAGCTTACTGAAGTGTGCGGGAGCCTTAGTATAAACAACATGCACTCTTCCTGTTTGTTCTCTGCATCTGACTCTGTCAACGTTTCATGTAAGCTTACTGAAGTGTGCGGGAGCCTTAGTATAAACAACATGCACTCTTCCTGTTTGTTCTCTGCATCTGACTCTGTCAACGTTTCATGTAAGCTTACTGAAGTGTGCGGGAGCCTTAGTATAAACAACATGCACTCTTCCTGTTTGTTCTCTGCATCTGACTCTGTCAACGTTTCATGTAAGCTTACTGAAGTGTGCGGGAGCCTTAGTATAAACAACATGCACTCTTCCTGTTTGTTCTCTGCATCTGACTCTGTCAACGTTTCATGTAAGCTTACTGAAGTGTGCGGGAGCCTTAGTATAAACAACATGCACTCTTCCTGTTTGTTCTCTGCATCTGACTCTGTCAACGTTTCATGTAAGCTTACTGAAGTGTGCGGGAGCCTTAGTATAAACAACATGCACTCTTCCTGTTTGTTCTCTGCATCTGACTCTGTCAACGTTTCATGTAAGCTTACTGAAGTGTGCGGGAGCCTTAGTATAAACAACATGCACTCTTCCTGTTTGTTCTCTGCATCTGACTCTGTCAACGTTTCATGTAAGCTTACTGAAGTGTGCGGGAGCCTTAGTATAAACAACATGCACTCTTCCTGTTTGTTCTCTGCATCTGACTCTGTCAACGTTTCATGTAAGCTTACTGAAGTGTGCGGGAGCCTTAGTATAAACAACATGCACTCTTCCTGTTTGTTCTCTGCATCTGACTCTGTCAACGTTTCATGTAAGCTTACTGAAGTGTGCGGGAGCCTTAGTATAAACAACATGCACTCTTCCTGTTTGTTCTCTGCATCTGACTCTGTCAACGTTTCATGTAAGCTTACTGAAGTGTGCGGGAGCCTTAGTATAAACAACATGCACTCTTCCTGTTTGTTCTCTGCATCTGACTCTGTCAACGTTTCATGTAAGCTTACTGAAGTGTGCGGGAGCCTTAGTATAAACAACATGCACTCTTCCTGTTTGTTCTCTGCATCTGACTCTGTCAACGTTTCATGTAAGCTTACTGAAGTGTGCGGGAGCCTTAGTATAAACAACATGCACTCTTCCTGTTTGTTCTCTGCATCTGACTCTGTCAACGTTTCATGTAAGCTTACTGAAGTGTGCGGGAGCCTTAGTATAAACAACATGCACTCTTCCTGTTTGTTCTCTGCATCTGACTCTGTCAACGTTTCATGTAAGCTTACTGAAGTGTGCGGGAGCCTTAGTATAAACAACATGCACTCTTCCTGTTTGTTCTCTGCATCTGACTCTGTCAACGTTTCATGTAAGCTTACTGAAGTGTGCGGGAGCCTTAGTATAAACAACATGCACTCTTCCTGTTTGTTCTCTGCATCTGACTCTGTCAACGTTTCATGTAAGCTTACTGAAGTGTGCGGGAGCCTTAGTATAAACAACATGCACTCTTCCTGTTTGTTCTCTGCATCTGACTCTGTCAACGTTTCATGTAAGCTTACTGAAGTGTGCGGGAGCCTTAGTATAAACAACATGCACTCTTCCTGTTTGTTCTCTGCATCTGACTCTGTCAACGTTTCATTTCTCTGCATCTGACTCTGTCAACGTTTCATGTAAGCTTACTGAAGTGTGCGGGAGCCTTAGTATAAACAACATGCACTCTTCCTGTTTGTTCTCTGCATCTGACTCTGTCAACGTTTCATGTAAGCTTACTGAAGTGTGCGGGAGCCTTAGTATAAACAACATGCACTCTTCCTGTTTGTTCTCTGCATCTGACTCTGTCAACGTTTCATGTAAGCTTACTGAAGTGTGCGGGAGCCTTAGTATAAACAACATGCACTCTTCCTGTTTGTTCTCTGCATCTGACTCTGTCAACGTTTCATGTAAGCTTACTGAAGTGTGCGGGAGCCTTAGTATAAACAACATGCACTCTTCCTGTTTGTTCTCTGCATCTGACTCTGTCAACGTTTCATGTAAGCTTACTGAAGTGTGCGGGAGCCTTAGTATAAACAACATGCACTCTTCCTGTTTGTTCTCTGCATCTGACTCTGTCAACGTTTCATGTAAGCTTACTGAAGTGTGCGGGAGCCTTAGTATAAACAACATGCACTCTTCCTGTTTGTTCTCTGCATCTGACTCTGTCAACGTTTCATGTAAGCTTACTGAAGTGTGCGGGAGCCTTAGTATAAACAACATGCACTCTTCCTGTTTGTTCTCTGCATCTGACTCTGTCAACGTTTCATGTAAGCTTACTGAAGTGTGCGGGAGCCTTAGTATAAACAACATGCACTCTTCCTGTTTGTTCTCTGCATCTGACTCTGTCAACGTTTCATGTAAGCTTACTGAAGTGTGCGGGAGCCTTAGTATAAACAACATGCACTCTTCCTGTTTGTTCTCTGCATCTGACTCTGTCAACGTTTCATGTAAGCTTACTGAAGTGTGCGGGAGCCTTAGTATAAACAACATGCACTCTTCCTGTTTGTTCTCTGCATCTGACTCTGTCAACGTTTCATGTAAGCTTACTGAAGTGTGCGGGAGCCTTAGTATAAACAACATGCACTCTTCCTGTTTGTTCTCTGCATCTGACTCTGTCAACGTTTCATGTAAGCTTACTGAAGTGTGCGGGAGCCTTAGTATAAACAACATGCACTCTTCCTGTTTGTTCTCTGCATCTGACTCTGTCAACGTTTCATGTAAGCTTACTGAAGTGTGCGGGAGCCTTAGTATAAACAACATGCACTCTTCCTGTTTGTTCTCTGCATCTGACTCTGTCAACGTTTCATGTAAGCTTACTGAAGTGTGCGGGAGCCTTAGTATAAACAACATGCACTCTTCCTGTTTGTTCTCTGCATCTGACTCTGTCAACGTTTCATGTAAGCTTACTGAAGTGTGCGGGAGCCTTAGTATAAACAACATGCACTCTTCCTGTTTGTTCTCTGCATCTGACTCTGTCAACGTTTCATGTAAGCTTACTGAAGTGTGCGGGAGCCTTAGTATAAACAACATGCACTCTTCCTGTTTGTTCTCTGCATCTGACTCTGTCAACGTTTCATGTAAGCTTACTGAAGTGTGCGGGAGCCTTAGTATAAACAACATGCACTCTTCCTGTTTGTTCTCTGCATCTGACTCTGTCAACGTTTCATGTAAGCTTACTGAAGTGTGCGGGAGCCTTAGTATAAACAACATGCACTCTTCCTGTTTGTTCTCTGCATCTGACTCTGTCAACGTTTCATGTAAGCTTACTGAAGTGTGCGGGAGCCTTAGTATAAACAACATGCACTCTTCCTGTTTGTTCTCTGCATCTGACTCTGTCAACGTTTCATGTAAGCTTACTGAAGTGTGCGGGAGCCTTAGTATAAACAACATGCACTCTTCCTGTTTGTTCTCTGCATCTGACTCTGTCAACGTTTCATGTAAGCTTACTGAAGTGTGCGGGAGCCTTAGTATAAACAACATGCACTCTTCCTGTTTGTTCTCTGCATCTGACTCTGTCAACGTTTCATGTAAGCTTACTGAAGTGTGCGGGAGCCTTAGTATAAACAACATGCACTCTTCCTGTTTGTTCTCTGCATCTGACTCTGTCAACGTTTCATGTAAGCTTACTGAAGTGTGCGGGAGCCTTAGTATAAACAACATGCACTCTTCCTGTTTGTTCTCTGCATCTGACTCTGTCAACGTTTCATGTAAGCTTACTGAAGTGTGCGGGAGCCTTAGTATAAACAACATGCACTCTTCCTGTTTGTTCTCTGCATCTGACTCTGTCAACGTTTCATGTAAGCTTACTGAAGTGTGCGGGAGCCTTTAGTATAAACAACATGCACTCTTCCTGTTTGTTCTCTGCATCTGACTCTGTCAACGTTTCATGTAAGCTTACTGAAGTGTGCGGGAGCCTTAGTATAAACAACATGCACTCTTCCTGTTTGTTCTCTGCATCTGACTCTGTCAACGTTTCATGTAAGCTTACTGAAGTGTGCGGGAGCCTTAGTATAAACAACATGCACTCTTCCTGTTTGTTCTCTGCATCTGACTCTGTCAACGTTTCATGTAAGCTTACTGAAGTGTGCGGGAGCCTTAGTATAAACAACATGCACTCTTCCTGTTTGTTCTCTGCATCTGACTCTGTCAACGTTTCATGTAAGCTTACTGAAGTGTGCGGGAGCCTTAGTATAAACAACATGCACTCTTCCTGTTTGTTCTCTGCATCTGACTCTGTCAACGTTTCATGTAAGCTTACTGAAGTGTGCGGGAGCCTTAGTATAAACAACATGCACTCTTCCTGTTTGTTCTCTGCATCTGACTCTGTCAACGTTTCATGTAAGCTTACTGAAGTGTGCGGGAGCCTTAGTATAAACAACATGCACTCTTCCTGTTTGTTCTCTGCATCTGACTCTGTCAACGTTTCATGTAAGCTTACTGAAGTGTGCGGGAGCCTTAGTATAAACAACATGCACTCTTCCTGTTTGTTCTCTGCATCTGACTCTGTCAACGTTTCATGTAAGCTTACTGAAGTGTGCGGGAGCCTTAGTATAAACAACATGCACTCTTCCTGTTTGTTCTCTGCATCTGACTCTGTCAACGTTTCATGTAAGCTTACTGAAGTGTGCGGGAGCCTTAGTATAAACAACATGCACTCTTCCTGTTTGTTCTCTGCATCTGACTCTGTCAACGTTTCATGTAAGCTTACTGAAGTGTGCGGGAGCCTTAGTATAAACAACATGCACTCTTCCTGTTTGTTCTCTGCATCTGACTCTGTCAACGTTTCATGTAAGCTTACTGAAGTGTGCGGGAGCCTTAGTATAAACAACATGCACTCTTCCTGTTTGTTCTCTGCATCTGACTCTGTCAACGTTTCATGTAAGCTTACTGAAGTGTGCGGGAGCCTTAGTATAAACAACATGCACTCTTCCTGTTTGTTCTCTGCATCTGACTCTGTCAACGTTTCATGTAAGCTTACTGAAGTGTGCGGGAGCCTTAGTATAAACAACATGCACTCTTCCTGTTTGTTCTCTGCATCTGACTCTGTCAACGTTTCATGTAAGCTTACTGAAGTGTGCGGGAGCCTTAGTATAAACAACATGCACTCTTCCTGTTTGTTCTCTGCATCTGACTCTGTCAACGTTTCATGTAAGCTTACTGAAGTGTGCGGGAGCCTTAGTATAAACAACATGCACTCTTCCTGTTTGTTCTCTGCATCTGACTCTGTCAACGTTTCATGTAAGCTTACTGAAGTGTGCGGGAGCCTTAGTATAAACAACATGCACTCTTCCTGTTTGTTCTCTGCATCTGACTCTGTCAACGTTTCATGTAAGCTTACTGAAGTGTGCGGGAGCCTTAGTATAAACAACATGCACTCTTCCTGTTTGTTCTCTGCATCTGACTCTGTCAACGTTTCATGTAAGCTTACTGAAGTGTGCGGGAGCCTTAGTATAAACAACATGCACTCTTCCTGTTTGTTCTCTGCATCTGACTCTGTCAACGTTTCATGTAAGCTTACTGAAGTGTGCGGGAGCCTTAGTATAAACAACATGCACTCTTCCTGTTTGTTCTCTGCATCTGACTCTGTCAACGTTTCATGTAAGCTTACTGAAGTGTGCGGGAGCCTTAGTATAAACAACATGCACTCTTCCTGTTTGTTCTCTGCATCTGACTCTGTCAACGTTTCATGTAAGCTTACTGAAGTGTGCGGGAGCCTTAGTATAAACAACATGCACTCTTCCTGTTTGTTCTCTGCATCTGACTCTGTCAACGTTTCATGTAAGCTTACTGAAGTGTGCGGGAGCCTTAGTATAAACAACATGCACTCTTCCTGTTTGTTCTCTGCATCTGACTCTGTCAACGTTTCATGTAAGCTTACTGAAGTGTGCGGGAGCCTTAGTATAAACAACATGCACTCTTCCTGTTTGTTCTCTGCATCTGACTCTGTCAACGTTTCATGTAAGCTTACTGAAGTGTGCGGGAGCCTTAGTATAAACAACATGCACTCTTCCTGTTTGTTCTCTGCATCTGACTCTGTCAACGTTTCATGTAAGCTTACTGAAGTGTGCGGGAGCCTTAGTATAAACAACATGCACTCTTCCTGTTTGTTCTCTGCATCTGACTCTGTCAACGTTTCATGTAAGCTTACTGAAGTGTGCGGGAGCCTTTAGTATAAACAACATGCACTCTTCCTGTTTGTTCTCTGCATCTGACTCTGTCAACGTTTCATGTAAGCTTACTGAAGTGTGCGGGAGCCTTAGTATAAACAACATGCACTCTTCCTGTTTGTTCTCTGCATCTGACTCTGTCAACGTTTCATGTAAGCTTACTGAAGTGTGCGGGAGCCTTAGTATAAACAACATGCACTCTTCCTGTTTGTTCTCTGCATCTGACTCTGTCAACGTTTCATGTAAGCTTACTGAAGTGTGCGGGAGCCTTAGTATAAACAACATGCACTCTTCCTGTTTGTTCTCTGCATCTGACTCTGTCAACGTTTCATGTAAGCTTACTGAAGTGTGCGGGAGCCTTAGTATAAACAACATGCACTCTTCCTGTTTGTTCTCTGCATCTGACTCTGTCAACGTTTCATGTAAGCTTACTGAAGTGTGCGGGAGCCTTAGTATAAACAACATGCACTCTTCCTGTTTGTTCTCTGCATCTGACTCTGTCAACGTTTCATGTAAGCTTACTGAAGTGTGCGGGAGCCTTAGTATAAACAACATGCACTCTTCCTGTTTGTTCTCTGCATCTGACTCTGTCAACGTTTCATGTAAGCTTACTGAAGTGTGCGGGAGCCTTAGTATAAACAACATGCACTCTTCCTGTTTGTTCTCTGCATCTGACTCTGTCAACGTTTCATGTAAGCTTACTGAAGTGTGCGGGAGCCTTAGTATAAACAACATGCACTCTTCCTGTTTGTTCTCTGCATCTGACTCTGTCAACGTTTCATGTAAGCTTACTGAAGTGTGCGGGAGCCTTAGTATAAACAACATGCACTCTTCCTGTTTGTTCTCTGCATCTGACTCTGTCAACGTTTCATGTAAGCTTACTGAAGTGTGCGGGAGCCTTAGTATAAACAACATGCACTGTGCTGTGTTTCTCGTGAGGGTGCTTTTAGGCATTATATGAAACTCTTCAGATACTAATAGCAGTTTTTAAGAAACAATAAGCATGATCTGTCCCTCTATTATTTCCTTTAAAAAGCGAGGAAGGGTCATAAGAGAATACTACTGAAAAGGTTCAATATACTTCTTTCTTTCTCTTTTGCTCTTTCGTGTAATGGAGGACAATTAGTGCAATTATTGTCCTCCAGGACGACTGAGTAACAGGGACCGCTATTTCTCCAGCAGGACGTCCAAGTTAGCCTGAATTATTTTCGCATTTTATAAAAAAATATGCAGGAGGAGATTTTAAAATGTTGTTCTGCACGAAATTCTTTAAATAGTTTCATGCACTGACGGTACAGCTCTGGCTATAGCCCTCTGAGCACTGCATAATACGAGTACAGCAATGTATTTCTTCCTGATGCATATATATTATGATCTTGTCGTCGTTATCTTGTGGTATTTAGAATCTGCTTTAATTTGCATCAACCAAGACGGCCCCATGAAATTCGACGTGCCGTATTGGGGACTTTTTGCATAGTGCGGAGTTCTTCCCATCTTCATTTGTTTCAAGCGATCTTTTTCTGCAAAGTGCGGAGTTCCCCCCTTTGTCTAGTATATAAAGATCCACATAATGCTCGAAAAACAACAAGAGCCAGGTTACATGACTATAAAGTTTGCCACAGAAACATGATGAGGCAGGCTATTACCGAAGGTAGGTAATTCCAGGACCAGAAGGCATGCACGGAGGAATGCTCGAAAAACAACAAGAGCCAGGTTACATGACTATAAAGTTTGCCACAGAAACATGATGAGGCAGCTTCAGCATCTGCATTATGCGTTGTCGAACCCAGTGGTAACCGCTGCGATATATATCCGATACGTCCATGGTGCTCGTGTATCCACAAGCGTACATTGGACGTGTGTACTGTATTTGATCAGTATGGTATATCCAGTAAGCACTACATTGCGGCACTAGACTTTTTGGATCGGTCTACAGAGCGTTTCACGGTTGTGGACGAATGCTACACAATCGAGATGGTTCTGGTGCGCATCCAATTAGTTCTAAACGAATAACTCACTATGAACCTCCGGCACCGCCCATCTCAGTTGAGCTCGAAGCCCGGAAGAAAAAAGGAAAGAAGACTGCCGAGCAAAGGCGATACTATCCGTGTGTGGCACTGTGGGTGCCACGTTTTTTTTTTGATTGAGTTAAAGTATGAATAGGGTATATGAGGTGATACACCCCCGTACACTAAACGAGTCACTACGAGTTACTTGAGTTCGTATGCTCCTCATTCGTGATATCTCCCAGAGGGCGGAGCTTGTTGTGAAAGCGTCTCGATCTTGCTACGCTTTCGCGTTGTCCGAAGAGAAACTTTCTCCAACCTAGCAGTCTCGCGTTTCTCCGCTGTACGCCGCTTTGTATCCTCGCGCTTTAACAGGCTTCGTCTTTTATGAGCAGCAGCATCCTCGAGACGCATTGCGCAGCGCTCCTTCAGTTCACGGGCTGCGGCTTCCTTCTTAACGGTTTTTGCTTTCTCAGCTTCAATTCTTTTTAGAGCTTTGTGAACGCGATGCGATTCCTTATCTTCAAGTCTCATGAGTTTCAGCTCGGTCTGACTGCTGATTATATCGTACATTTCCGAGCTTGTGAGCAAGACACCCTCTGTCATCTTTGGCGTGATGACTGTACCTCGAGGTCGAGGCATTTGCTGAGGAACCACCACTGTTTTGGCATGCAAAGCAACAACACCAAGACCGTCAACGTTCAAGCCTTGATTCTTGAGATGCTCTTTTTGTTGATCAGACAGCTGTAGATCGATCCCTAAAGACTCCAACGCGGTGTGGTGCGGAAGATCCCGCTTGTGAGCCGTCGAAAGTGAGCCAACCATTTTCTTCAGCATGATGTCAACATCGAAGGGGTTGATGCCTGTTTTGAAGAAAGCACTTCGAATTCTCTCTTTCTCGAATGCTTCGACGAACGGAGTATGAGATAGCACTGGGACGTCATCTCGAATTTGGTAGTGCTGAGTTTCCCAGCCCTTTTGATGCCGGAAAATGTGTAACAGCAGTATCGTAAAATCTTTTGAAATAACCAAATACCCCAACGTCGAGTGGTTGCAAAAAATGAGACGTGTGTGAGGGCAGCAAGAAAAGTTTAACGTCGCTCGCTATCGCAAATTCCACGCTGCGTTCAGTACTATCATGCCAATTGATTTTACTTGGCTGCGATCGTGTGAAATGTTCCTGGTATCTAGATACCGAACAAGTAATAAATCACGAACTCATTCTTTCTGCATGCCATAATTGGGCTGTGCGGACGAAAAGGCAAATTCGGGGCTTCAACTTTGCATCCGAAGATGTGGTGTCCGTGCTCACCTTTGATGGTGCTACCCAGTAGATTCATAAAGTTGTCCGATAAACGTCAGTGAATTTCATTGACTTTATCGGGGAAAAACTCCTACATGTAACGCAGTATTTGTAGCAATTTGCCCCACAATGTGTATGTCGAGATTGGTGTCAATTCTGGCTACTAGCCAGTGTCTACTACCTGTGGTGTAGCTTTTCGAGCTGTTGCGTGGCTTTCTAATCTTAGTCAGCAAATAGACACTGTAGTTTGATACAGTCCAAAAGCTGCTCTTATGTACAGTACTAGTACTATAATAAGTTTACCTGCGGAGGCGACAGGATGACCGTGATGCGAGGTGAAGGAAACAAAATGTTTCAGTATAATACTGTAAGTCCTATTAAAACAAGACTCTCTACATGTAAAACCAAAATCTCCACGCAACATAAGCGTTACCAATGCAACAACTGCGACAGACAATCACACGATTCAAGGTTTTTGTGCATTTTTCACAACCGTATGGGATTTCTTACCAAGATAGGCGGTGCCTTTCCGCTTCGATTTCAATAGTCATCCCTACTATCACGGTGATAATTGGCCACTTTCAGTCGCACAGCGAGGAGGGGAATTTCTATCTTCCGATGCGCATCGAGGTTACGGTCACCGCGCGGTTGAGCTCATTTCGAAAAACTTTGCGTCGACCCAGGACGAAATGAACCTCCGTCGATTCGGCACCTCCGCTTTTGTGGGCGTATTGGGTCTAGCATCCACTGCCCCGCACATGGAAGTGCAGGCTCAGAAGTGCACAGCGAAGGAAAATACTTTCGGTTTTCTCGTTGATGCGCTGCCAGCGGACTTCGGCCTCAACACTTGTGTTGCCAACAACGTCGGAACAATCGCTTTGGCCGTTGCCAGCACCCTTTTCAGCAGTTGTGGCGTCTTGGATATCTACGATCTGGTCAAGAATAATGACTTCAAAGGGCTAATGAACCTGTTCAAATCCATCGCTGCCAAACCCGGTGACATTTCTCCGATCGTCTACAAATACATGGCCGCTCAAAACGACGACAGTGTGGACAATTTGTGCGATGCATTCAGTGGAGCCCTTGGACCGTGCGGTGAAAAAATTATTTCGAAACTCCTTCCAGCGTTACTGAAGGACGATGTGTGTTGCGCTGACATTAGCGATCTCATTGATCTACTCAACATCGTCGTCCCTGCCGACAAGAGCATGGAGTTTTTCATAGTTAATGAGCTCATTGACGGCTTCAACAGGTTTTTATGCTCGAAGAAAGGAGACGACTCGTGCGGTCTCGATATGTTTTCGCAGTTGACCAAGAAATACACAGTGGAGAACTTCGATTTCTTCCAGCACATGGTGCTCCCGTTCATGACGATAGGTGCCGGTGAAGAGTGCTCGGGATTGTCGGGCAACCCTTACAAGGACACGGCGGCTCAGGCATCAGCTTCGACCATCAACTTCGGATGCTGCGTTCATCAGATGCGTCCGTTTATCCAGACCATTCAAGCTGCGGTCAAGTACGTCACTGGCGATGAAATCTGGGACATTGTAAGCGGCATGGTGTCGTTTAAGGCCCCTAATGGAGGCTTCGTCGACACCCTAACCGGAACGAAGTCTTGCGAGTTTGATGGTGATTCGTGTGACGACCCCAAAGGTATGGCTGACGACCTGGAAATGACACGTAAACCTGGTGGGAAAAACCCTGGCAAGAACGACCTTATTGACACAGACTGCAAGCTTGTGGACAAGTGCAGTGGAGACAAATCCGTGTGTAGCCAAGTGTGCGACAGAGGCTCTGTTGCAGTCCCAGAATGGCTGAAGTCAACTCTGGCTTACCAGCGCAACTTGGCGTTCAGTGGTCCATTTTGTTACGCACAGATCCCAGCCACACACAACAGCGCTATCACTCTCGCCGATGGATTTGGAAACCGCGATCAGCTCTTTAACAGAAACTTGAATGCGGATAAATGGTGGTCGTATCTGAAGACTAACAACCAGATGCTGAGTATGACCGACCAGCTCGACATTGGAATCCGGTTTCTTGAGATTGACACGCACTTTTTCCTCAACGACCTTCGAACTGGTCACTGTGGTTCTCTTGGCTCAGAGGTTGTTGCCGGATTCTTTGGCACATTGGGCAAGACGCTTGACAACTACGGCACGTACAATTGGGGACCAGAGCTGCTGGGCTGCTTCCCGTCGATCTCAGGTATTAAGGCTTCAGAACAGCCTTTGACGAAGAATTCCCTGGCCGAGATTAAGGCTTGGCTGAACGCGAACCCGACGGAGTTTGTCGTCGTGTACTTGGACACTGGCGCAGATATTAAGCGGTCGGACAAGTTTGGTGCTATTGATACTCTGTTTACGGATACGTTTGGAGATTTGCTCGTCCCCCTGAAGGCACTGGACGACTTGGCTAAGGGCAAATGGGCAGGTGGCAGCATTAACGGGTTTATTAATGCTGGCCATCAGGTGTTAGCGCTTGCAAACGCTAAGACGGGAGCTGCGTACAGTCTGTACGACATGTGTACTGCTGAGAAGGATCTCACAGTCGAGTTCATCGATGACCTACCAGACGCTAAGCGTCTGATTAATGGTATCGCTCTCTACAGCAACACTAACTGGATCCGTTCCTGGTCGGAGCAGATTCGTTATATTTCACTTGCAGCGTCGGGGACACTCACGAGGAAATTCCCAGTGTTCTTGGACGCGGAGAGTATCCCCAAGTATCTACGTTGGAACTTGAACCTTATCGCAATCGACAACGCGGATATCGCCAAGATGGCGGCGCAGGTTTGGTCATGGGCAGAGAAGGAGCCGAGCACTACAGTGGCCGACGCGTACGTGCTCATGGACGTGAATGGCCGTTGGGTAGCCAGCACTGACGCCAAGAAGGGCTCACGGGCCTGTTGGGACGGCGCGAAGCTAGCGTGGTCCATCGTCGCATTTGCCAAGAAGTGCCCAGCTGGAACAGCGTTTAAAGCCCCGTCAGATCCGTACCAGAATTATTTACTGCACGAGGCACTCAAGGCTCAGAAGATCGCAGACACGTCGCTGGTGATCAATGCAACGTTGACGGCGGTTGGAGCTCCTACTCCCGTGCCTTCTGTGGTGGCAGTCGTCACGGACGCCGGTGGCTCTGCACCTGCTCAAACTGACACTGGCAGTGCAGCTCAAACCGACACTGGAAGCTCTAAACCTGCTCAAACTGACACAAATAGCACGTCTAAGGCATCGCCGCTCTGTAGAACAGAAGGCGGGTGTGGTCCCAGATAGAGCTGTAAATGTAAAAAGGTAAACTTGATGTTCGTGTTCGCAACTTCTAGCGTTAGAGTGACGGTTTTCATGCCAAACAACCATCATTCTCTGACACAGCTACAAAATTTGCAATCTGATTTGACTAAATCACAGAAAATTGTGTGCACACTATCAAACTCATTTGACAAAAATGGAGCTGCAGGGTCTCCCGTTGGCGATCGTGGAGATCGTTTTTGCGCTCGCCGTGCCTGGATATACAGACTATGAGCCCCCAGAGTGGCGTAGCAGACGCGTCACCTCGGTGCTCAAGGGTCTGAAACTCGTGTCCAAGGCATGGGCTGCTCTTATGCGCGAAATAATCCAGCAGTACGAGGACTCGTCTTTAGTCCTTCGATTCACGCCGCCGCTGGAGCTGCAGCGTATGTACCAAAATGTGTCCGAAAGAGGATCGCAGATTGCGGAATTAGTAGTGTCAACGGGCACAGTTGACCGCTGGTCTCACTATTTCAACGTGCCGTATGGGCTGTGGGATACTGTGGAGAACGCCGACATCGACTTGCACACAATCTTCGCCAACTTACCAACACTAAAGACATTAAACCTCGAGGCGAATTATATCAATAGTCGCCATGTCATTGGCGCACTCGATGCTGCCGCTACCTATTGTCTCAATCTGGAGACGTTGGTGCTCCCATCACAGCAATTCGGAGGGGGCGACGAAAGCATCCAAGCGGTACTGGAGAAACTATACGCCGCTATGAAGAGGTGGAAAACACACGGGAATCGTGGAGGACTTCGCCATTTGAAGGTTCCTCTGAGGAACCACAGGGAGAAGTTCATGGCCAGCAAGGAGTTTTTCGAAAATGTCATCGAAAATTGTCCAAATGTAGAGTATCTGGATGGCTACAGGGCATCTTTGTCGAGGATAGACGCCTTGACATGCAATGATGCTTGGCTGTTGACTCTAGAAGACTGGGAAAGACTCAATGCGACTTGCACACAGTGGCGCGAATTTGACTGGGTAGTTGCTCCTTTTGGTGACCCGTTCTTCCGCGTATTCGGCGAACACGTGAAGCCGCAATTGAAAAAGCTAACTTTCGGCGTAAATATGCGCTGGAACTGGAGGGTATACTTTTATAACTGCGATAAAGCTGCCGGTGTACAGGAATCTTCAGATGAAGTGTGGGATGACGATAATTACTGTGGCCGTAAGGGCTACGGACTTCACGCTACCGACCCTGCTGCGGCGTTGAAAGCATGTCCGCTGCTAGATGAACTTGTCGTCAAGCTGTACCATGCAGTTGATCGCGGTATGTACATCCCTCCAGATATGGGCGATGTCAACGATTTCCCGGAAGTGGAAATGATGAATCAAAGCATATTCGACGACCATTTTTGCGAGACTCTGGCCTCACACTGTCCGTTTCTCACTCGCTTTGTGATTAAAGAAGTCGGCGAATATTTCAACCGAAAAGAGTTGAAACCAATTTCTACTTTCACAGACCGAGGGCTGATGGCGCTTACTCAGCTCAAGTATCTGCGATTTCTCCAGCTTCGTAGCATCAATTGCACGGGTAAAGGCATTCTCGAATTTCTGAATGCCCAGTCCAATGAGTTCACTGGGAATCGAAGTTTTGAAGTCACCGTTGGGGGGTGCCCAGAAGAGTCGGAGTTAGCGTTCTACCGGTTGGTCACGGAGCTGCTAACTAAGCTCGCAGATAGTTCGGATCTGCCGTGCACTCGGCAGAAATTCGCGTTACGTATTGAGAACTGGAGCTATAACTCTCGCAAGTCGGTTAGATCCATCTGGAGTGAGGATTATCTGAGTGAGTTGGAGGAGCTTATGAACCGCGTGAAAGAAGCCCATCCATGTCTGCGTCAGCATGTGGTTACGATGGGCCGCAGCGGCGAAAGTTTCTCAAGAATAGCGGAATTTGGACTCTACACGGTCCACATGGAGCCTGCAATTTATTCCAACTGGGAAGACTGGGAACAAGAGAGTGAGAATGAAGGTATAACGATAGTGGATCGAGAAGACTTGCTTCCTGACGACGATGGGAGCTTTAGCGATGATGGAAGCGACTTTTTATATGGTTATCACGAAGAATATCTTGACGGTGACTTTTATGATGGAGAAGGTGACAGTGACATCGATTCTGAGTACCTGGAGGACGATAGTGACTTTGAGATGTAGGGGCGACGCTAAAAACTACTAGTACTTCAAGTAACGTTATTTTTTCAAACGTTTTTGATTTTGTGTTTTTGTGCCTATCCGAGTGAGAATACACTCAATAATTTTTGTCGGTCTATTTCTAGCCAATCGGAGCGATCAAATCGGATCATTTTCCGGCAATCCGGATAAAGATTCTGACTTCATTCCAGACATGGCTACACTCCAAGATAAAAAGCCCAACAAGGATAGGTCCATCGTGACATCGTTTCACTGCTATACTGGTACAAATACCGAATCATCGGAAGCCACTTTTTGTAAGTTTTTCTTGTGACCTGGTTAACTTTATAAATTATGAATCATAATCATCTTGAGTTTTCTAAGATAAAGTGCAACAGAGCCCAATGGAGCGAATTCCTCGGGCGCTCTTCTCGTCCATTGTGGCTTTCGCTGTCTATGACTACAGCGAAGACATGGTCCCGACGAAGCGCAAACTTCCTGTAGACGCCCTTAAGCCCCTTTCGCTGGTCTGTAAGTCCTGGTACAGACTCATCGACGAGGTTGCGTCTCGCTCTAAATGCTCCGCTCTCAGTCTCAAGTTCTCTTCGGGTTCCCGTTCCGAAATCTTGGAACAACGTCGTCAAATTACGGACAGAGGCTGCAAAGTTCTGGATCTTAACATCCAAATTGGAGAAGCGCCTCCGCACGGAATTCACCTGTTTCATACAGCAATTTCATCATGGAGTCAAGAAGACTTCCAGATCGACTGGGATGTGATTTTTTCACGCGTCCCGGCACTGCGGAGACTGGACCTGTCCGCTGTCCAATTGCTCAGTGGACAGGTGGAGTTGATCCTCACTAGTGCAGCCAAATACTGCAAAAATGTCGAATCGGTGACGTTGGCTACAGTGGACGAAATGTTGCAAGGTCGAGTCGATTTCGACTCGGTCTTTGGGGCTCTGTATGCTGCACTGGAGATGTGGTACTCTAGTGGAACTCACAGGGGCTTGCGACAACTGACTGCCCCTGTTCTTGACGAGAAGAACCGGTTCCAGTCGTGCAAGCAACTTTTTGACAATATTGTGAAATTTTGTCCCGGAGTGGAATATTTGGACGGATACAAGAAGACGCTAAATGAAATGGACACATTAACATGTCGCGATGGCTGGATGATATCGTTAAACCAGTGGGAGGAGTTTAACGCCAGGTGTACGCAGTTGCGGGAGTTCCATTGGGTAGTTGCGCCTTTCGCTGATCCGTTCTTCGCAGTGTTTGGCGAACATGTTAAGCCTAACTTGAAGAAACTCACTCTAGCTGTGAATATGTTGTGGGAGTGGGGGGTGTATTTCGACTTTCTTGATGAAGCTGCTGGTATTCCTCCTCCGTATCACAGCTTCTCGCAAAGACCAGGGTATGGATTTAAAGCCACAGATGTGAGTAGTGCGCTGAAAGGCTGCCCGGCGTTGGATGACTTGGAGATTGAGCTGTATCATCCTGCCGACGAGGACGACGAGGACTCATTCAGTGCCGGCGCTGTGGATTTTCCAGAGCACGAGGTGCTCAACATCGACATCTATGATGATAAATTCTGCGAGACTTTGGTCAAGTGTTGTCCGTTGCTGACGAAGTTCTCAATCTGGGAGGTTGCGGAGGGGCATAATAGCAATCTTGTACCCATTCGAACGTTTACAGACCGAGGACTAGTAGCTCTAGCGAAGCTGAAGTACTTGACGGCGATGGAGCTACGCACGATCAACTGTACGGGCAACGGCGTGTTCGAGTTCCTGAACGGACTATCAGACGAATTTGTAGGACAGCGAACGTTCCAAATCTGTGTTGGTGGACACCCGAGTGACACTCGATTGGCGTTTTACAACGCAGTTTTAGAGCTGTTAAAGCAGCTAGAAGCGAACAGTCCAGAGGAGCTGAGGTGGGGACGTCGCAAGTTCGTTCTACGTTTGATGAACTCCAGTTTTAAATCGGTGGAGCCAGGCTGGAGCGAGCAATACCTTCGTGATCTTGAGCCTGTGGTGACCAACGTGAAGAAGATGCATCCGAATCTGCGCCTCCGCATGACGACTTCTGGTCGCCGAGGCGGGACCTTCAGAAGCATCATCGAGCTTGGGCTGTACACGTCGAACGTTGAGCCGAGTTTATGGTACGGTTGGGACGATGAAGAGAGCGACCGGAACGTTACCTTTGTGAATCGTGGGGGTCGAGCCTCCATCTTTGATGAGGGTAGCAGACTACCTGTTGAGTTACGACACCCTGCACTACTGGACCCAGACTCACTCCCTATCGACTACGAACTGCCAGCGGACTATTTCGACGACTACGGATACGGTGGGTACGGCGACTATGATGACGATGAAGACGACGATGGATTTGACGATCCAAACGCAGACGAACTGTGGCCGAATCAAGAAGATTAGACTGGTGACAGTCTGATGATCGCTGACTACGTGGTTACTTTGCTACTCGTGGTAAAAACAATTTTGCATTTACAAAATTTGTGTCGGCGTTCAAGCTGATGGCGGGTCTGTTATTTACGATAGCGTAGCGTTGATCACGACGGAGGTGGTGGTGATACCTTTGGTCAAGATTACAGACTTCAAGAGGTAGTTTTGGTACGGATCGGCCGGTGCCGTGTACGTGTAGCCACTTGCACAGGAACCGGCATAGTCGGTAATATTCCACATCAGACTTGAACTGCTCCAGCAGACCTTGTACGCCTTTGTGGCCGAGGTGCTCGTAACCCACCGTCCATTGGTGTTTATCAGCACATACGCGTCTGAGGTGGTGACGCTGGGCTCATTCTCCGCCCAGGACCAGGCCTGAGCACTCATTTTTGCGCTGTCGACCATGTCAGCAGCCACCAGATTCATGTTCCATCGCACAAAGTTACTAATGTTACTTGAGTTCAAGAATGTTTCGAACTCTTCAGTGAGAACTGCTGCGTCCGAGAGTGAGATATAGCGCAGTTCAGCTTGATACGAACGTAAGAAGTAATCATAGATTTCCTACCCATCGATCTTGCGAGAACTGTCTGGTAAAGTGTCACTGTACTCGGTTGTGAGAACGTCATGTCCTCCACAGAAATCATACAGACTGTACGCGAGTCCAGTGTCTTCGTTCGCGAGAAGTAACACCCGATATCCAGCGTCAATAAACTCGTTGATGCTGCCTCCAGTCCAGGAATCTGACGCCAATGACTTGAGAACTGATTGGGGAACAATGAGGTCACCAATACGTCGGTGAGTAGCGTGTTCAATGCGTTGTACTTGTCCAATCGAGAAATATCCGAGCCTGTGTCCATGTAGACTACCACGAACTCTGTCGGGTTTGCATTGAGCCAATCCATCACTTCCTGCATCGTGTTACGGGTAACTTCATCGGTTGTCTTGATACCCGAGATCGACGGGAAGCAGCCCAGCAGCTCTGGACGCCACAGAATAGTACCGTACTTGGACAATTGACTGTCGAACGCATTAAAGAATGTTTCAATCGAGTTTGAGCCGTGTTACCGCAGTGTCCTGTGTGGAAATCGCCCAGGAAATAATGCGTATCGATTTCAATCCACCGTATACCGATACCCAGTTGATCCGTCAGACTGAGGACTTGGTTGTTTGTTTTGAGGTACGAGTACGGCTTGGTTGAGTTCAAATTCCCGTTGAAGAGCTGGTCACCATTACCGTATCCATCCGCTAAAGTGATGGCACTATTGTGCGTGCGTAACACAGTTTCCCACTGAAGGCCAGCTTGCGTTGGTACGTTAGAGTTCGGTTAAGCCACGACGAAATCGAAGCTGTTGCTTTCTCGCAGACGCTGCTGCACATTGTTCCAGCAGAGTTACACTTGTCGACCACTGTACAGTTGATATCTTCAAAGTTGTTTTTACCAGGGTCGTTAGTTCCGATTTAGTTCCAGGCGTGCGGGTGGCAGCTTGCTGTGCGATGAGGTATGACGGGTCCGAGCACGTGTCTGTCCAGGTCAGGACGCCGTTCCTGGTACAGAGTCCACCAACTTGCCACCGGTAGCCAAGAAATCGATCATGCCGTTTAGGATATCTACTGTAGTGTCGTCGAAAAAGTACTCGAAGCCGTGTTGAATGGACTGGATCAGTGGACGGATGTGGTCGATGCAGCACGAGTAAGTAATGGTTGACGCTGACGTTAGCGACGCTGTATCGGTATATGATTCACGCTTCATAGCTGTACACTCTTCACCCGACGAGATCGTCACGAACAGCATAACCACAGATTCAAGTACCGTGAAATTCGAAGAAGTGTACGTTGAGGTCAATTGAGAGAACATGTTGTAGCCACAAGTAGTCTCGCCGATGCTGGAGCAGAAGAATTGATTCACTCCGTTGATGAGCTCGTTCGGAACGAAAGAGTTTGTAGACACGTTGGGTGGCACGAAGAAATCCACTAGGTCGATCAAGTCGCTGACTTCCGAGCAGCACGTCGTATCGGCCTCAAATATCGGAAGCAACGTCGGTACCAAGCTCAGTAGACACGGTGAAATGACCGTGTTGAGTGTCGTACAGAAGTCGTTCATATCGGACGAGGACGTGTCTGCCATGTACGTGTACACGAGACTCGACATGCTGCTGGGAGATGCCACGATATCTTCGATTAGCGAGACGAGATTCAGAATCTGGGTATCCGATTCCAGCACGAGAAGATCTGTGAGCGAGCAGATGCTGGATGAAGCTGCAAGAGCCAGAAGTACCGAGTACAGGTTGTTGCTCACGCATAGATCAAGGCTGTAGGTTGACGGGAGGATCGAGAGTGCCGATGCGGTGCAAGTCGCGGCCTCGGAGCTCGAGGAACTTAAGCTCATGACGCCCAGTATGAACGACCCAGCAACTTGACGAAGTTTCATTGCAGGATACCCAGTACACTGTTGTCGAATGGTACGGATATGGTGAATTGCGAACTGAAGGACTCGTAGTGATTTGGATCGCCTTGCTCTAGTCACCCATGGGGTTATGACCAGGATGGCATGGAGCACTACTACAAGTAGACGCATGGTGAAGAGATCGACTAGGATCATCGGTGACTCAAGAGTAAAGTTGAGGTCTCACCTCGAACACCACGATAATGCATCGGGTGAACCTGATCTTGCTGATCCAGTGGTAGGTAACGTACCTGGTGAAGATATGGACTGCACGATGCTGTGGTTGCACTGCAGGCGAGTCCCAGCGTTCATGGCAAATGAAGCTATATGTATATGGTTTACGATGTCTTATGCTTCCGGCTGTGATCCTTATTCTCCCTATTTTTTTCCCATATCCTTTGTATCGTTTGCTCGGTCCATTCGTGCTCACTTGCGTGGTGTCGATATGACGCTGTAAGCGCTCTCACAAGCAGCAAGAGCGGCCTCTTCGTTCTTGTATCTTCCGAGGTACAGTGGTTTCTGGCCGCTCAGATGGAGCTTGGCGCTGTATTTCGACTTCTTCTGCTTGGTCACTACAAATCGCTGGTTATCGTCGCCTGCACTGGAGCTTTCGCACTGGGAATAGTCACTGTCTCGTTCGGAGCTACTTGACTGGAAGAACGACGTTCCTTCTCTAAAAGACTCGTACGATGAAGGTGCATGCGAGGAACGGCCCTCACTATACGAGGACGCCGAACTCGAGATGATACTGCCACGTCCGGAGCTGTACGCGCCTCCTTCGACACGCACGGCTCGATTATCGTCGTCTACGGGTGAAATCATCTGGAGGTGTCGTGATCGACCAGCTCGATTTTTTCGCCACTGTTGCTTCTGACCCAGAACCGTATACTTCTGACCTACCGGAGGTCCACCAAAAGTGTCTTGCTCTTGGTTCGAGCTTCTGTCTCCGAAGAACTGCCCCACTCCAAGTCGACTGAGCATTCCAACGTCAGTGGAGTTAACACTCTTGCGTTGCAACGGGTACTCTGCGTCTTCAGGAACATCGTGGATCTTCAACGCTACCGCTGCGCCGTGCATGTTGATCGCACTGTCCTTTTCATTGTTCGAGTGAGGACGTAGTGAGAGGCTGGATCGAGTACCGAATCCGTTGCCTTCTTCGCCCGTGGACAGATCTCCATGTTCGTATGTATCCATGTCGTCGACGACGGGAGATATCACCGCTTGGCTCCTCGTCTTGGAATAGTTGTTGCCACTGTATAGACCCCGGAGGGCAGTCCTATGCATGTTCTGGGGCCAAATTCACTGGTATTGCACCAGCTGAACGTGCTTCCAGGTCTTGTCGAAGGTTTCTCCGGCACTACTGACTATTCTTAGGGAACCACATGCGATGAGGCAAACTCCAGTGTTTAATTGATATAAATTCAGTACTTCGGCACCGCAGGACAACGGCTACCTAAGCGTTAAATGGGCAGAGACCTGGTGGACGACTCTGTCGAGTTTGTGGAAACACTTGAGCCCCATCGCGAGGACCAGCGCGAAATTCTCGATTGCTTGCGCGCCGCTGTCTTGCAGCCTACACATATCCCCACTGTGGTATTCCTGGCGCCACGCACTTCAACTTCTTCAACATGGTGGCACGCGTGACAGATAGCGTCGCCACATACCACGCAGTTGTAGCGTCGAGTGTCGAGCAGTTTGACTGCACCGAAGTGTTTGCTGCAACACTGACAGAATTCTGCCTTATGCTTGTCCGTCCATTCGGACTGAGCTACAAACGTCGACGGATCGAGTTGTTTACGTCGTAGATGACCCACGACTCGGTTGAGTACGGCGCCGAAGCGAGACATGACGTAGCGTGTTGCTAACCGGGGCGCGAACCCGCCGGCTTCAATGCCGACGATGTACGCAACCTTCGTCTCTGAATTGGGCTCCCCACTGTTCTGAACAAAATATCCCGAGCGGAACATACGACTACGGATGAAGCCTTGAGGCACGTCGAACTCGGAGACCTCAGGCAGATTGAGCGAGTCCCACACGCAGTAGCCTACGGTTGATCCGTCCGGGCGATGAATAACATCCGTGGCCACTACGACGCACATATCGCGGTGGTTGCGTAGCAACGCTGGCGTCTTGAACGCCGTGTAGCGGACGTATGACGAACGCATGGGATGCTCTTCCGACGGATGCTCCAATACGCTCAAGATCCTGGCGTCCATGAGGTTGTCGTACATGATACGGCAGCGCTGCAGCAACATGTCCGTGTCGGACACGAGGAACAGGTTGATGACGTCCTCAACAGAAGCGTCCGTGGCGCTGACACAGCAGAAACGCGACTGGCCTTTAGTCACGCTCTCTCTGTCTTCGTAGTATTCCACGTCGTCCTTGCGCATCTTGCTGCGCCAGTGAGCGTCTGAGGTGCCTTCGTGCATCATACTATCCAACACGTCCTCGACGGCGGCGGAGATTTGCTTGACCAGCAAGTCCTTCACGTCGTCCGACAGCTCCAAGTATTCTGGTTTCCCATCTGAAAGGGGGACACCCTCAGCATTGTAGCTCGACATTGACGACGTCGACTGCTTTGTCAACTTCCGAGGCATCGGAGCCGAAGCTGAACGCTTGGTGATCCTCTCTTTCGAATTCGCCATGATACGGTATCCGCTTAGTCGAAACCTGCGATGCGTCTGTCAATTGATCGGCTAATCTGTCAATGAAGCGAGCGGCTTGTCCGGTTTGCAATGGCGGAACTTCCACAATGAGGACGACAAAGGGGTGAGAGATCCAGTCTTATGGCAGTCGTACTTTTGGTGAGACCGTGTCAATCGAAAGTGGCAAACTGCGTTGTGGCAAACAGTCCGTGTTGAGCCGAAAGCCACGAGAACATGACAGCTGTTCGCATCTCTCGCCAGATTCCCAGCCAAGAATCTCGCTGACATACAGAAGACAGATTGATTTTGATGCTCGAGATGTTCTTGCAACTCCGTAAAAGCTGAAGCAACAGCAGGCCACGTCGCAGGAAGGGAAGAACAGCATTGCTGAGGGAAGGTGGGTGCGTTCGAGGATACCAAGGTACAGCACGCGAACGAGAATGTTGAATTGGGCGTACGCTTGCCAATTTGGAATGTACATTACAAGTTAACGTGAAAAATGCTACATTGCAACTGCGTACATATATACACTTGCGGTTCCTTCATGCAGCTTCGGTGGAGATTGCACTGCCATGACAAAGCCGAACATACACGGCGCAAACATCGACAAAGTGCATGTTGAACAGCCCATGATCGACATCCCGATTTGCTGCTGGCGAAAACTGCGCGACTTCAATCTCAACAACTTCACCATCAAAAATTAAATGTTTCGAAAACCACAAAGTTTGCGTAAGGCTGATGATACCTTCTGCAATCCGCTTGCAACGACCACAGTGCCTGGCTCTCGAAGTCGACAGGGACCAACGCCTCTTGCATTTTTTTCTCGACGCTAAAGAGGTGCTGGTGTCGCTTTCGCTGCACGTCTAGGCTTGACGGTCTAGCTCGTGAGATCAGTTTGGCGTGCTCATTACGCACTGTAGGAGCGTCACGGAAGCCGAGTTGACTTGGAAATCGTGGCTTTCGTGATTCGTCCTGCAGTGATCTGGTAGATTGATCCTTGGATAGGTACGTATGCACGCGTCAATGAGGCGATGCCTCCATGACGCGTCAAAAAATATTTACTTTGAAAGGAGACGATCGACACCGCCTTGATTCAAGGCTGTTGTACTGCGTGGGTTAACTTTGCTTGGGCATGGTTGTAGTCCCTTGCGATGTGTGGGCTCAACGGTGTTCGCGTTAGTTGTCGTGTCTGATGAAGACTCGAATCGAAGCCAGGTGCCTTTCACGAACGCTCATTCTGTATCGCTCGATTGCTCGATGCACTCACTGCATCGGATGCAGACGCTAAATAAGCTTTGGGGGCTAAACCCCACCTTCAGGCTGGAGCTGGAGTCCAGCTGCGGACACTGGCGATGCAGATGTTGTAGACGGAGAGCTTAGTGGAGTATAATTAATGCGTAAATATGTGAGCTACTGTACCAATAGCCGACACTTCTCGCGAGGTTGGTTGAAGCCGCTTGGAATTTACGTGTTGAATGTTTTCAATCAACACCTATTACCAGTAATACCGAGCTTGAAAATTTAAAAAATACTGAAGTACTTCGAAGTTCGAAGTAGTGAAATGCAGATGAGGTTTTCGCCGGGAAGACTGAGTCTTGCTCACTTGTCCACAAATCGATATCACCTTCGTAACGTATTTGACCCTCCCGCCACGTATGCACTTGGTTAGCAGTTGTACAGTACTTCCTTTAGCCGATAGATTGCACGAAAACAAAATACAGTGCAATACAGTGCTCTCCGTTCGAGATGTATTTCTTGGTGCACTATTAACACCAGCGTTGTTCAGTTCATAACATATTGCGGCGGCGCAGCATTATGTATTTAGGAACAAATTTCTAACTGCTTTCATACTTACTCTGACAACGCTACCATCACATGTATAGAGATCTGGTGGAGGACTCTGTCGAATCCGACGAGAAACTTGTTCCCCAACTAGACCAGCGTGACATTCGAGACGAAGGTTTGCCAACATTGTCCGTTTTGCAGCCAACACAGATCCCCACTGTCGTATTCCCCGCTCCGGGGATTTCAATCTCTCCCACGTGGTGACACGCATGGCAAATGGCGTCACCACACGACACGCAGTTGTATCGCCGAGTGTCGAGTAGCTTTACTGCGCCAAAGTGTTTGCTGCAGCACTGACAGAATTCGGCCTTCTGTTTGTCAGTCCACTGGGACTCGGACACGAATGTAGACGGATCGAGTTGCCTGCGACGGAGGTGCGCAATAATACGGCTGAGAACTTCACCGAACCGAGGCATATAGTAGCGCGTTGTCAACCTTGGAGCCAGTCCACCGGCCTCGATTCCGACTATGTAGGCAACCTTGGTCAAAGCTCCTGGCTCTCCCGAGTTCTGCACGAAATATCCCGAACGGAACATGCGTGTTCGAATAAATCCCTGTGGCACGTCCAGCTGGGAAATATCGGGCAGGTTGAGCGAGTCCCAAACGCAATAACCAATTGTCGATCCGTCTGCGTACTGCTTGACGTCGGTAGATACCACGACGCACATATCGCGGTTGTTGCGCTGCAGTGTCCTGGCCTTAAAGGCGGTGTAGCGAACATAAGACGAACGCATTGGGTGCTCTTCCGACGGATGCTCCAATACGTTTAAAATCCTGGCGTCCATGATGTTGTCGTACATGATACGGCACCGCTGCAGCAGCATGTCGGTATCGGACACTACGAACAGGTTGACAACCTCCTCAACTGAGGCTTCCGTGGTGTCAACGCAGCAGAAACGCGTCTGCTCCTTCGTCACGCTTTCTCTGTCTTCATAGTAAACAATGCCATCCTTGCGCATTCTACCGCGCCAGTGAACGTCGTCGGTGCCTTCGTGCATCATACTATCCAGGACGTCCTCCACCGCCGCTGAAATCTGTCTCGTCAGCACGTTCTTCACCTGATCCGCTAGCACCAAGTACTCTGGAAGTCCAGCAGAATGCGGGACACCCTCGGCATTGTAACTCGACATCGAAGACGACGCTGTCAATCGTCGGGACAACGCCTTCGAAGCGGAGCGATTAGAAACGTTAGTTTTCGGCATCTTCTGTTAGTAACTCGCGTCTGCGGAGTTGTGTAGTGTGTCAATCGATTGTCTAATCTGTCAATGAACGACTTCGGTCGGCTACACGATGCAGCTGCGGAGAAGTTCTTGTCAATTCTTTGGAGACCAGCGAGTAAGATATCCGGTGCTACGAGTTGTACAACGACATCGTGCAGTGTCAATCGAAAAATGCTTTCGGCGAGCCGGACCAAGGACGGGCCGGATAGACGAAGAAAACCTGGAAAACCTTGTGATGCACAAGGTTCGCATCTTATCGTCAGATTCCCACTCAAATCTGCTTCACATTATGAAGGACGTTGATGGCAAGGCAACCACATCTTCATTTTTTAACAGCTTCGCGAAGTTAAAATTGCAATATTTGTACCTTTAACAATAAAATTCTGTAAATCTGAGGCACAAAAAGGCGTATTTGATGGCACGCAGTAACAAAAGTATTCCGGACAAAGTAAGTTGGACCTGCCATTGATAGGGCACATTAGGTACAACACGAGGCTAATGAGCCGTGCTGAGTGAGTGAAACTTTCGTTTTTGCCTGAATACAGCCTAGAAGTCGTCGACACGCCGCCGCGGCAGCAAGTGCAACAAAAATGATCATAAACGAGCCTTTCGTAATCATTGTAGTGTTATAATCGATACATGATGTATCGAAAAGATTGCAGCATAAAAGACAAGAGGTTTTGGACATCGCGGCGGGAGCGTCCTCACAGCCGCAAGTGCACCAATATCGTGCGTGCAGTAGTTAGCGTGGACACGCCGCTGTGTGTTTTCGTCAACGGTATGGACAGCGACCGGCTCACACTTCACAGCGAGACAAGCAACGCACACGCCGCCCCCTCAGCGCACCACTCCGACCCTGCTGCAATCTAATCCACACCAGGACAACGCTCACGTCGACACCGTAGCGCTCCACTGTAGCGCTCCACTTCGATTCCTTGCAATCTAATAGGCTGTAACAAAACAATTGCGCACGTCGACACCACAGAGATCCACTCCTATCACTATGTAGTCTTATGCACAGCGAGACTGCCGACCCAATGTGCTGACACCACTGCACCAAGCTAGTATTGCGGAGAGCAATAAGGGAATGGCTCGTCGTTCCATGCTGTTTTGAAAGGGTATTTGATGTGACAGGGGATTGGAATCCTACTGTCGTCTGACTTGTACTACTCTTTCCAATGAGAATTGCATTAGGCCACTTTGCTATGATAGCCGTCCTGACGCCGACATAGCTCTCTTTACGTTAGTGATAGTCGTCCTGCAAAATGAAGCGTAGCCGCGTATTTTGACATTGATATCGTAAGACCGAACTCGAGTAATTCTAGAAGAGTAAAAATACTAATATCTTGTTCCGGAAAACTATTGTCTCAAGTTGCCATCCAGATTTGCAGAAATGTATTGTTTAGTTTACTTAAAAGTAACACCAATTCTGTGAAAGAAGAACACTTTTGGTCGGTCGTCGGGAATTTTTGTGACTTTTCCGCCAATCAGGTTGTAACTCTAGAATAGAAAATGCGTGGTGACTTGATTAAATTATGAAAACCGCTATTGAAGAATCTTGTCCCATCTTTTAGGAGCTGCCTGCCGGTACGACCGACCGGACTTTGAAGGCCGATATCTTAGCTCTTAGAGCATTTCCACCGGTTTCGATCAAAACTAAATTTGATTTGGACGTAGACCACACTTTAAAGTCGTGCAGAGTCGGTGCAGAAAACGGCCTGTTTCGGGCTATCCACCAACTAAAAATAGTGGGTGGATAGTAGCCGACTATTCAGCTCACTTGTTTTTTGTAAACCGTTTGACTGCCTTTTTGTCGAGGTTTAGTTGAGCTGTGAAAACTTTATAGCGCCCGGATACGCCCCCATTTGACTTTGTTTTAGTCGGAACCGGTGGAAATGCTCTTACAGCTCTAATTGATCAAATAGAAGCATCAGTCGACTTTTGAGCCCCAAAAACATACAATTAGCGTACATCCGGATTGCTGCGGTTTTTTTAACGAGGAAACAATTTCAAATGGGACAGATAAGATAAAATCCGAGCCAAATCGATTACTGCTGGCTCCATTTATGCCTAGTTTTTGTATGGGAGGGGTGAGTGAGGTCCTTCGTACAAAGAATTGGTATTAAGCACATTGAAACGTGGGTACATATCGTGTCTAGCTGACTACCATCCGAGCACGATGCCGATGCAACGATAAACTAATATTGCACACGTGCAAAATGGCGGGGAGGTCGTACTGTTACATGTACAGTAACTGTACACTGTACATGCATCCGACACGCGATAAAAATCAACGAAAGCCGTAGAATGAGCATGCATTTTTGTTAGTGACGAATGTTTCGTTCGCTTGTCTGTCCACGGCTCCGATCTGGATCTGTTGCACGGAAAATTCTCACGATTTGCTCAACAAATTGCGAAAAATGCTTCACACGAGGTTGGCGTAATGCTCGAAGCCCAGTTCGTTGACATCGGACTGATGTCGACCGTCTCGTTCATTTTCAACATGTCTGCTGGAATCTCGCTGCACGATCTTATTCGCTGCGCCAGGGAGAAACACATGACTCATGTGTTTCTCCTGCCAGTGCTGACAGTGGGAATAAAAATGTTTTTATTAAAAACGTGTATATACGCCGGTTTAGACGTATTTTCATTTTCGAACGTCTTTATTGTCTCTATCGATGTTCGTTCAAGGGTACAGTGTACCTAATTTGCGGCTGCTCCAAAAACATATGTGCACCTTAGCATTCCAAATACTGGCCCCTCTAATCCTTGACCAGCATGGGCATTAAGTATTGTGGTCGTGGATTGCGAAGACAGAATCTTCTAAGAAAATCGGTGATCTACGACTGCAAAACAGAAAACATATTCACCTCTAAGACACTATAAGTGCTGCTCATAGACACATCCAGGAGTACAAACACATTAATGCCTGGAGGAAGGTTCTAGTGTACTGTGAGTTTGCATTGCTGTCACATTTGCTATAGGTCTATACAGCATTTTCCAAGGAAGCCACACCGTCGAAAGTGACTTGAGCACTTTGAAACTAACAGGGGGGCGCAGGTCGTCTAAGCAACGACACTGTTAAACGTGAGCTGCAGTCGAGGCAGTCCGTTGCTCTGAATACTCCTAATAACAAGGTACAGTCACATACGAAAGCGGAAGTGTAGCAGTTGCTAAATGGATGCATTTGAATGGACAGTTTGTTCGTTTATCACGTAGAGGCAAGCTTGGCGGATCCACGGCGTATTCGGCCATATAAATAACCACTACAGACGACTCGAGTACGGCCGTGCAGGCCATGGCGCGCTTAAGTACGAACATGTCGGTCGATGCACGATGAACTCGAATTTGGACAAGTGCGAACGGGTCCACGCTTGACTCTAGTGAGGGTAACCTGACGCTGAGCACACTCGACACGGATCGTGATGAGGTTCTTGTCCGTCACGAACGTCGACATGAAGTTGGTGGGGCCGTAGACGCTGTCGAACGTGTAGCACTCCAGCAGCTTCATGTGCGTCGCCACCAGATCCACGTTGTCTTCAAAACGGATGTACAGACCGTTGTACGCCGTCTTATCCGCACACTGTAGCTACCGGACGTGGCCACGGACGCCGTAACGTTGCGGCTACGCAACTGTTGGAGTTCGTGTAGTTAGACACTGTGTCGTGGCAGTCCTGGACGGCAACATCTCCCTTTTTAGGGCACAGCGAGCCAGTCGGCTCGGCAAGTCACCAGCGCCACTACAGATAGGTCCCTCAATGCAGTACGTCGCATCGCCTTCTAGGCACGTCAATGCACGTCTCCAACTGTTTCGTCGTAGCGGCAGGCGAAGCACTGAGCGCCGTCGCAGCCGGGGTAACGATGAAGCAGAGGTGGCGCTGGTAAGCCGGAGTGGTGCCGGGCGTTGCGCTGCAGCGTGCGTAGCGCCAGGCGTAGTCGCAGCGGGGATAGCGGCAGGAGCCTTGGTGCCAGTAGTGGTTTACCTCATAGTGGCAAGTGTCGTACATGTAGCACGTCTGTGACTACGCTGTGGAGTCCACAGTGGACCGCACTGCACAGCAAGACTACAGCTCTGTTCCTATTAGTGGACCCAAAGCAACTTTCACAGCTCATTATAATCAAGTCATTCTTTTTACGGTAATTACGTCCTGGTGTCTGTAAAAAAAGGTTTAGACGTTCGTTGAAAAGTGTAAAAACACACGGACGTTTAAAACGTCTCTGAACAGACGTCCCTACCAGCACTGCTCCTGCATTGATATTATTATGCTGGACTTTTTGCATAATGCGGAGTTTTTCCCATCTTCATTTGCATTTGCAACTCTTTGCTGCACAATGCGGAGTTCTCCGATCTTTTTCTGCAAAGAGCGGAGTTCTACCCTTCGCCTTCAGTACATAAAGATCCGCCTGGTACCCAAGCTGGCCGACACCTGGCATCATGCCAGTGTCATGCCAGTAGCATGGCGTCGCAGTCTGCGTCCTTTTACATCGGAAGCTGACGCTAATACCGAGAGTAGGTACTACTAGTAGATGCCTTGCACGAAGGCGATGCGCGAGTACGCAACCAGAAACAACATGACTGTTATTAATAAGTTGGCTGTGTGGCTCGATGCTGATTGCCGCAGCGTATACGTCCATGGTGCTCGTGTTTACAGTGGACGTGGATGCGCGGATGTGCTCGTTGACTGTATTTGATCAACATGGTATACCCTGTAAGCACTACATTGCGGCGCTACTAACGTATAAGTTAATAGCGAATAGTGCTCCCCTAGCACATTGAACGCCCCCTCATTAGAGAGCCCCATTTGACCGCGCATTGTTAAAATAGAACACTATCGAATACTACGCCCAACTCACTATGTACCTATTTCTTTAATTATTTCTTGAACTTGCAAAACACACGCCAAACCTCAGTTCGGCACGAAGTTGGACGCCACCACCCTCGCGTTCACAACAGTCTATCGTTTATTAAACAATTTTAGAAGGTTATACCATGGGTTGCAGTGTACCCGATGGACCACAGACGCGAAGGGTTTTGAGATGATGTCATGGCCGCCTTACATAATATTTAAGTGCACGGCTTCTTAAACGATCAAGGCAGTTCAAAAAGAAATACCGGTACTGATACCTAGTGAAAGCTGATTTGCTGAACAAGGTGCAATCGATTCACGAAACGCGACCTGCAGTTGTTTAAGAAGTCGAGCAGAATGTGCAATACCAAAAGCAATATCTAGATTTTAGACGGCAGTATAATTTAGACTGAGGGCGCTGTGCAATTCGAGCTGTGGCTATAGCAGGTGAGTCCGAAACTGAAGTTGTGCTGAAGCTAGGCCGTGCGGTCGTCTTGGAACTGTCGCGTACCGGCTCGTAAATTTACTTTACGCCAAGCGATTGATACGCTATTTGGATTGAGGACTTGAGGACTGGCAACAGAATAAGATACTTAATATTAAAAAAAAAAAGGGTTTGAACACGGCACAACCTGCTCTCCAAACTATAAATACCCAAGCTGCAGTCGCTGGACTTAAATAGAACGCCATCGAATACAACGCCCCAACTCAATTGTACCGCGTATTATTAAATTAGTAGACGGCGTGTTATTCCGTATTAAACGTTAGTAGATTCTTTGAATCGGTTTATAGAGCGTTTCACGGTTGTCGACGAATGCTACAAAATCTACGTGTATACAGTGCTCTATGGTTCTGATGCAGACTTTGGTGTCCAATGGGTTCTTACCGAAGAACTCACTGTGAAGTTCACACAGTGTTAACCTCCAGCACCGCCCACCTCAGTTGAGCTCACAGCCCGGAAGAAAAAGGCCGAGCATAGGTGATACTACAACGAAAGTAGGCAAGGCGAGGCGCACTGGCATCGTAACTGTGGCCAAATTGGCCACAACAAGCGTGGCTGCCATGCCAAGTAAACCAAACAGGTACCCGCTATGGTGTCCGCCTGGCAGTATTGTCGTGTGCAACTCTGAGCTCTACAGTATCATTATACCTAGCTATGATATGTAGGCATCGCTAATCGCGCTCAAGAAGCGAAGCAGATCAACGACACTGCGCAAACCCGAAGCCAGGGATGTGAAAATTAAAATGTTGGATTAATATCAGCTCAAATTCAACCAAAACTAATAATTCAATCAATTTAGTGTATTGGAATCAATTTTTAATACGGACTTTCCTGCGCACACGGCCATCTTAGCCGATTGTTTTCCGTTAATGAGCGGTAATCTGAGGCGAAAGGGACCAATACGATTGGTTATGTGCCAAACTAGCCAAAATAAGCTACTTTTTTCGTAAAGACGGCAGCTTAAAGCGCTTTAAATTCGCCATTCAGACCTCAATTTAATTCAAATACAATTAGAAAAAAATAAAAGCGCTTAGAGTTAACAACTAAATTTTATAATCCCAGTTAATTGCTCTAATAATTTAATTTTGAGCAACCCTGCCCGAAGCCACACCTTGGGTTGTGTCGTGCAACTCGCTGGACTGGCCTCATTCACGTCTTCATCTATGAAACCGATATAGATGGGTCGTTGCCGTCACCTTGAAAAGACGCAAGCTTTTTAACTTTTTGGAACTCCGTTATCGATCACTCAGTAGACATTGACAATGGGGGACGGTTCCGTAGGTAGTCGGCCCAGCTCCAGCGCGGTCAAGAACCGGGATGCTGACAAGAAACGAGCAACTCTGTGGAAGATGCAAGCTAAGAGTCTTAAGCTCAAAGATGTCGGCAAGAAGGTGGACGCCGTACGATTTTGCGCTCAAGATGAACGCTTCTTTCGTGAACAGACGGATGTGCTGCCACTGCTCATGGGCTTTCTCTCCAGAACCAAAGTACGAATACTTTTCCAACAGTTCTGTATGGTACAGTCACTAATTTGCTTACCCCCTTTAGACCCCGGAACTCGTCATGGAAACGCTGACCGTGATGCACACACTGCTGTCACCTTCTACTGCAACTGAGACCACTGACCCCGACTCTGAGGTTATCCACCCTGACGTCAACGGTACGATATCATAACGCTGATAACTCAACTTCACAAAGATCCAAGCTAACGTGTATGCATCATAGCGGCATTTATACTCGAACGCAGCATCAGTGCCGACTCTGCGTGGAAAGCAGGAGAGCCATATATCAACCTCTTCAGCATGAATGCTTTGGCTCCAGAAATTCGTGTACGTAGAACATTTTTTTTTACCTAAAAACATTTTTTTTAATTTTCTGTTTCGTTGGTGACAGATTAAAGCGATCGAAGTGTTCGACCTTCTTCTACAGGCCAGTATTGCGTTGTCTAGGGCTGCCGGCGAAGTCACCCCGACGTTGCTCCAGTTCCAATCTGCTGGCTCTCCGTGCACGGCGTTACTCGGCTGTTTGGGATTTGATAACGGAGATTTACAGTTTACCGCGTTGTCATGTCTTCGCTTGTTGCTAAGAAATCCTCCAAATGAAGAATTTCTGGCGGGATTCGAGTCGGAAAAGGGTATTTCTCGGTGTTTGGAGTTTATTGCGCACGTTGAGAGACGCTATCATCGTCCTGCACTAGACATTCTTGAAAGCTTCTCAAAGTTTGGTAAGTTGAGATTTTTACAAAAGTAGTTTAATTGTACTGACGCTAGTTATGCGGCGATATGTAGAGTGTGGAAGGGACCACTTGAAAAAGAATAATGCAGCTAGTATCCTACGCAATGCCATTCAGGAAGCCCAAGAAATGGTGCACAAGACTTCAACAATGGTGCCTGTCAGTGGACTGGATGCTAGTCCATTATCAGCTCAAGACGCCCCGCTATTGTGTTCCAACATTGGGATTATCTGTCAAGTCTTCGTGCGAATGACTCTCGCGAAAGAACAAGTGAATACGAGCCAACTAGTCGAAGATGGTCCTGTTTTATTCACGGATGTAGTCGATGCAGTGATCAGCATCCTTCGATATGATATCGCAACTGGTGTGGCCTCTCCAGTTGTCCCGACTGAGACTCCACGAGCGACAGGAGCCGCTGCTGCTGCAGCTAATGCTGCGCTGGTCAATGCTGCTGCTTTGGCGTCGCTCCTTCCGTTTAGTATTGACCGCTGCATTGCAGTAATCTCCAGTCTCGGTCGAATTATAGAGTATAACGAGCGATGCAAGGCACATGCAAAGACGCAGGGTATTCTTCCAGTACTGCTCGATTGTTTCAAGGTTAAAGAGGCTCACGATCTTCACCAAGTTGCGGACAAACTACTGCACTTGTGTATTCGCATCCCCGATATCCCTGACGCGATTCCTGGCATTGAACCTGACATATCCGAGCCTCAACATGAATGCCAGTCAACTAAAGGGGCTACGCAAATCGATCCTCAAATTCTTTGCTCAGTTTCGACTGCTAATGTCCAATTAAGTGGGGTTGACATGAATGATACGGTGGACTCTAGTAGTCCACATATCAACGGAGAAACCCCACTTCTAGTGGCGGTGGACTCAGTGTTGACGTTACTGGAAACGAGCTGTGAATCAGCAAACGCCTCGCTAACTTTTCGTCATGTTCGATGGATCGCAGCTCTCGTGGATTTGCCAGAAAAGGCCAACGCGTTGGGAGAACGAGCTGTGTCGCTCTTTCTTCAGATTTTGGCCACAACGACATCCAACGACAAGTTACTTTTTGCCTTTCTAGCGAAAAGTATTCACATGATTGTACTCCAGAGTTCAGCAGCTTTAGAGGTACGTTTACTCAGATTCTGCTACCACTTTATAGCTGACAAAACTCTTCTATGATAACTAATTTACTGTAGCTTTGCGGTAGTGGGGGTAGTGAACCATCCACTTGGTTTTTCAAGTTCCTACAACAACCTTCGGAAACCCCGGCGACAGACACTGATACGTTTTGTACTGAGGAAAAAAATGATGAAATTCAGGTGGTATGCGAGATTGACAAACTATGTAAATTAGAGTGGGTGGACGAGTATGAAGAGGACGCTTTTGAGCCGAAACCTTTGACAGAGAGTCTGCACAGTATCGATGTGTTTCTTGCAGTCTCAGAGGCTCTGGCTGCTCTGGCTAGTGCTTTTCTGAAGTGGAATCCAAGTGGACCGACAACCGATTTCAGTGAACTTTTGGCTGCTAAGCTAGGAGCCCACCAAGTTCCTGCTGGGAAACCAGAAATCCCTGCATCAGGAGGGAGTAAGAAAAAACTACCAGCAGATCAAGTCAAACCGTCAGCAGTGGGGGAAGCTGTGATGCTCGGCCTTTTAGAGAATGGATTACAAGTACCGAAACTCATTTCACGGTACACTGCTGTCAACCCAGCCGTATGTGTGTCGTTACTGGGGTTACTGGATAATTTAATTATGGTGCCAAGCGGAATGAAAGTGTTGCTACATCTAGCAAAAAATGAAGTACAGTCATCAACAGGAAATAAATTGGAGACTTCTTCGAAGGGTGAGTGGCCTTTCTCGGTAGAATTATCTTCTCAAATGGAACATACGCTGCTGCTTCTCCCCGTTTTGAACGTTCTCCAGTCACCCGACACCTCGTTTATCGAGGTAGAAGCTGCTGTACGATCGATCGCCGTGATATCGAGTGAATTGGAGGCTTCAGACAAGGAATCTCCACCTTTAATGCCTGAACCTGTTGAAGCACCGAAGAATCCAGTCAAAGGCGGAGGTATTGCTGCTCCCCCAGCTTCTGCTCCGTCAATTCCTGAGCTGGTGGTTACGGAAAAAGACCGCTTTATCAATGCAGCTGTTGGTTGTGGAGCGCTCGTAGTGCTACTGGCCTTTATGGACCTGGCTCGAATCCCAAGAGAAGCAGGCGATTTCTCAAATCGTGCGAAGAAGATGAAGACACAAATTGAGGAATTGATACGAAATTTCATCACGTTAGCTCAAGTGAAGCAGGAAGATATCGTAACTAAGTATCGGGAGAAAATGGAGCTGGAACAGAAGTCAATTGTCGATGGCGAGACGCCAGAACGGGATATCGACTTGAATTTACCTTACAAGGAGCGATGGGCTACACTACTCGACCACAAGTTCAGCGTGCCACGGTTTGGGTACTTTCATTACTCCGCTTTACTACTGGCATCTGAACTTGCACTACCAGATATAGCTGCGACTCTATTAAGTGCAAGAGCCTCGCCAGAAACTGCGTCACCCGAAGGACTGACGCCTTTGATGATCGCCTTCCTAGTTGGGAACGAAGAAATGGTTATCGATCTACTCGATGCAAGGGCCAACGTTGATGCAATTACTACAGATGGACAGGATCTCACCGTCTGGAATTGTGCACTTGTGTCTCCAGTAAAGGCTCGTGTGAGTGACTTGATCACCAAGGCATATACTAACCCAGACGAGGTGGCTACATTGAACGCAGCACGTATTCAACTGGATTCGATTTCTGGATCTCTACAATTCCTGGACATGTGCCTGGATGCTGGGGTGGATACTAACGTATCGAACGCTCAAGGAGATTTTCTTCTGCATGCTCTTCTCTCGAAATCTATAGTGCGTCGTAAATTACGTGGACTAGATTTATGCTTTCGATACAATTCCTCATACGAAGACCAAAGACGTTTGCAGAGAGCTGTGGTGGATTTAATCCAAGCGCATTCAGCTAATGTGAATAGCTGTAACCGGATGAGTCAGACTCCACTTCATTTGACGTTGCTGTATGGCTACACTGGCATTGCGAAGATTCTGCTAAATCATGGAGCAAATCCGAATGTTCAGGGCATTTACGGACACTTTCCATTGCATTATGCATGTCTTGGATTTTGTGGTAATCTAGACGGAAGTGACGGCGAAGCTATCGAAATAATTCGACTGCTACTTGACCAAGCAGAGAAATACACGTGCGTCCTTGGAGCTCATACGGATCGGCGTAAACACAAATCGGCAGCAGAGAAGCAAGCTCTAGCGATCGAAAATATCTTGGAAGCTGGTCTACAAAGCGTCATTGAACCGCAGTCGATCGTATGCAAGGTGGCAGACCCCCAACAAATTCTATCAACAACCTCATTTTGTGGCAGCTTCTTGCCGTGGCATTTTGCCTGTGGCGCATGCATTCAGCTTTCGTCTGTGTTATGTCTCGACGATGATATGCAGAAGTGGTTCGAAGCCAATGGCCAAGTAAGAGCAGGTATTCTTCGATACTTGGTGAAAGAATGGAAAGTGGACGTTAGTTCGACTGCAAGTGACGGCTTGACAGCGCTGCATCTGGCAGTGAAGAGCGATGTAAACGGCAACAATCTCCCCGTGATCGACGTGCTATTGGAGAACTGTATTGATAATGTGAACGCCGTTCACGACCATATCCTTATTGACAGCTTACCGATCGTTCCAAGTGGAGCTCGGGTGATTTATCTCTCTGATGATGATCGAAAGCAAGCGTTCGTGTCGTCCAGATCACTCGATGGGAAGTACCACATCATTCTGACTGAAGGTCAACACGTTGATAACGTCACACGTGAACAACTGCAAGTTATCAGTGATCCTGGCTCAAAACGGACTCACCATTCCCACCACTATAAGTATTTGTTGCCTATGGAGAGCAGGTTCGCAGCTCTTCATTACGCACTGCAGTCAAACCACGACACACTGGCATTACGGCTGCTAAGTCTACCCGAGATCTCGCTTGATCCTGAAGGAAGTGACCTCCCTTTACTGGCATTGGCTTGTGCAGCCTGCCAGTCACATGTAGTTGTGAAGCGGTTGATCACTCAACAGGCAAATATGCGCGTACATTTGCCGCTAAGAACGTCCAAGTGCGACTTGTCGGCTGTAGATTCTGACACTTCTACTAGCATTGCGAACCGTAAACATGCCGCTGCTCTTCACTATGCGGTAATGTACGATGACTTTGCTATGGTTGAAGTGCTGTTAACCAGTCCAGGAGGTCATGTGCATCCAGATGTAAGGAGATCTGGAGATGGCTTCACTCCGTTGCATCTCGCGTGTCAGATGGAGAATATGAAGATTATCAAGCTGTTACTTGAGCACGGAGCGAGTTTGACGCAACTTTCGAGTATGTCCGCACATGGAGTGTCACCGCTGCAGTTGTTGATGAAGTTTGATACTTTCGAGAACGATAAACTCAAGGAACTTATCAGTGAGAATTACTTTCGTCCGGAAATGTTGCTAGAAGGAGGTACTGTGTATGCCACGGCACGACCGAATTCAGCAGTAAGCGACGGCAACCAAACTGCGGAAGACGCGGGTGTTAATAGTGTACAGGTCAATGGTGGTGATGACGACGACGCACTGCCCTGTGCCTTGTTACGTGAGGAACAACACAATCTGGATCTTTTTGATCGTCTTCAAAATTTGAATCACGCAAAAAGAGCGAGTCATGAAGCTCTTACTCGACGTCTGGAGTCGGAGCTGGAAAAGAGTGACGCTGTGCTACGTTTGTTCTTTGATTTACTTCAGAAGACACTCGAACCGAACGATGGGAAGGAGTTACCGGTACAGTCACATACGGAGGTTTTTCAGCGGCTACGCCATCGCCATGAATGCTATCGTCAGTATACGACTCGGTCACAATGGAAACGGAAGGGTAAAACTCCTCGAACGGTTGCACTCGAGGAAGCAGCAGCAGAACCAGCATCAATGCAACTCGAATAGGATTTCTGGATGCTTTTTATTTTTGCAAAAATCAACATTTATCCTTTTCGTAAATTACGTAAACTATGAAAAGTTTAAAGTAAAAAAACTATTTTTTTCTTATTGGTTTCCGGCCGACTATTCTTAGGTGTGGTAATATTTTGCTAAGGTCTTCAGTAAAAAATATCATCGCTGCCATTCCTTGAGATGAAGATTAAGTTGGAGGAAGAACGTAGTGAAGATGTGGAATCTAACGGGTCTCCTCATGTACCTCAATTGAAACTCAACTCAATTCATTACGGCAAATCAGACAAAATCGAAGCGACCCAGTCTCGTTCGAGTTTATTACCGCCAGTCCATGCCAAAACAGCTCGTGATGTAAATCATGTAAATCAAAAAGCAGACACAGTAAAGAGCCAAACCGCGCGAATTCGGTTCGCACCCCCTCCTCGATCGAAGCCATCGGCACCGTGTCCGCGTCCTAATCGCTCTCGCCTTGTTGAACCAAATCCCTCAATACCTTGCGAATCGTCAACAGATCTACACCAACAACAATTGCAGACAACTCGATGCTTCGAGGCGCTTGAGATCTGGCAGCAGTCGATGGAATCTGGTACCTTGAAAAATATTCTCGTCGATGCTCAACAAATTCTTCACGCTGCGATTTATCATCAGTCAGAACCAAATTCTAAAGTGGAATCTGAAATTTCAACTTCACCGGAGGTGACTGAGTACTTCTCTCTTGTAGCCGATATGCAAGAAAAGATGAAGTTGCAACAAGAAGAGCGCAAGCGTTTGGCCACGCAACTAGCTATGGAAAAGTCCTTGGAACGAGATTTATCAACGCAGCTACAGCAACTCGAGGGTGAACTCACTCAACTTCATTTACGACATGCCTATAACCGCGCAGAAATTGAAGGCGAACGCCAATCTGTGCAGATGCTAGAACAAGATTATGCCTCACTAATTGACGAGGAGCGGGAATTGAAGCGCGACTGTGAATTGTTGGAGCTGCAGCTGGAGACCCAACAAGCTCAACTCCGAGAAATCCGTAGCCAGCAGCTCTACTTGGACTTCGTGTCGAAAGGTCCTTTTAAGCGACACATGGAGGAGAAAAAGTGGCAGGAAGAACATGCCTCAGTAGCTCTACAGGTTCAGAACGCCGAGCATGAGAACCGAGAGCTGGAAGATGAGATCAGGAAGCTCGAACAAGAGACTTCTAAATTGGAAGCTCAATACGCACGTGATGTCCAGACGAAACAACAATCGGAGGCTTCGTTGCGAGAAATCCAAGCGAACTACGAGCAACTCCGGGAAGCTTTTGAGCGAACCCGAATATGTTACACCCCGAGGCCTGACTGGGATCGTATCGTGGAGGAGACGCCCGAATTGTCTGTGCAAAAGTATCAATTGGTCGAGAGTACAAGTACTGGCGACAAGGCTGCTTCGAGGAACGATGATAGAGATAAAGACAAAGCTGGGGTGCTCGAGCGTCTGGATAGCACTTACAATATCGCAAATAAGGATGATGATCTAGCTTTCAATGGTGGACGAACGAAGACATTAGTGAAGGAAATGCTGCATTGGATCGAGCGTCTACAAAAGCACTGTGGCGTGAACCTTCACTTGAGTCGGGTACGTGCAATTAGAGTGTTTCAGCGTTAAGGTGCTCACTAACGATGTTTATTTATTAACGATCAGATTTGGCATGATGTCGAGGAAGCGCGTGTTGAGCTCAATATTTTACACCATCAACTTGATCGTGCCGTTCGGAAATCCTCGATGCTTTCCAATATTTTTCCAAACGAGTCAGGTGTGATAACCATCGCAGCATCTCCTACTTCTGGTTCCCCAGCAAAGAGAAGATCAGAGTACATAATGGCTCTGGGGACGCATGAAGCTGTACCTCTGTTCTTGCGTCATCGTGGAAAACTGAAGAGAAGAGTTCTCAAGAAAATTGACGTCGAGAAAGTGGTGCGGAAGGTGTGGGTCGAAAAGCGGAAGCGCGAGCAGCGTAACCCTCTGGGTCGATCCTCACTGGAGCAGGTTTTGTACGAGAAGCTGCATCGCAAGTACGGATTCCAGCCGTTGATCGCTGAGTGGGGCTACAATTTGCTACTTGCGCTGCAGTTGTTCAGCTGGGACTCGGAGATTGAAATGTTTCTCTTGTGCTTGACTGGAGCCGTCTCTGATCTCGTATATGTGGATCAAGAGCTAATGATTCATGGCTGCCAACAGCTTCTACTTCGGCTGTGTGAGCTTTACAATGTTGAAAGCTTCGTGACTGAGCGACGTGTACTTCTGAAAGACGCCTTGGTTGCGTTGAGGACATATTTTCCTTTGAAGACGTCAGCGCAGTTGCAGGCTATCGAGCAGTCTATCATTCGGGACATGCACAAGATGAAGCGTGGTGGTAACGACTCCATCTTGTATATTGATGATATTCTTCCGCTTGATGTGAAGTATCCGCTTGGGTTTTTCGTGAAGACCATTCGTACACAGCACTTCAAGGAGATCCAGGACTACTACGCACTACTTCTAAGGTAGCGTATTTCACATGGGATGTGGTTATCGCGTGGGTAATTTTTAACTTTATCAGCATGATAAAAGCGAATTGGAACAGCGAGACACGGAGCAGCGAGGGATTTTACCCATTTCGGCTGTTCGAGATGTACAATCAACATCGTAAAATTTGTTTATTGATAAAAATGTGGATACTGACAGGTTAATTGTGCATTTTTTCTAGGCAATTCTAGCAGTTGATCCTCTGGCAGACTCCGGGGCGGTGCAGAATCTGATCATGAAAGCCTTGCATATCAAGACGCAAGTGCATTTGCACCTACGTGAGCCTGTTCTTTACAAAGCTGTATTGAGGGTAAGACGTCCTCCACATCATTTTTTTTTTCCTTTATCTAAACTTTTGTAAAAACTCCAGAAAATGAACGCAACGTGCTTAATGAAATTCGCATTGAACTTCGATCAGAACGCAGAGGTCAACTGGCGACGTCGACCAGATGCTGTATACGTCGATATTGCTACTGCCACTACCACAGACTCCAACTTTGGTTAGTTACTTTCAGAACAAAAAAGCTACTTGAAGTATTAACATGAAAACTCAGTTCCAAATGATCATGAAATCCGTGTCGATAGTTTGGTTGGTACTTGATAGATCGATCTCCAGACGCTGCGTGTTCGAATCATAATTAGAGATGAATCCATAAGACACACAGGATAGGATGGCTGTGAAGTCACACCAAGCACGATCACTTTGTTCACCAAACTTGTATGTGCATCAGCGTAGTCATTTTGAGAAACCATTGACTTGAAAATATCATCCGAAGCTGTGAAGTTTACGATCGTGGAGCTGGGATTGATTGTCTCGCCATCGTCCAAGTACAAGTCTCCACTAGCGTCTCCATTATAAGACAGAGCGACGAGGATATCGAAGGGTGTGAGGCGAGCACTTGCAGTCGTAAGAGCTGGTTGATGCATCGCTAGGATCGCCCCACCGCGGATATGAACAGGCATGTCGAAAATGGTCACGCCGATCGTTAAAAACGCACCAGACGTCAAAAATTTGCGAGAAATCAAACATGTTGTACCAGGCTCCACAAGGGAAGTATCCGGTCACAGTTGTTGCACCTTTGGAAACAACTGGAGTCACCAACAAGGCGTCACCGAGCATGAACTGGTAGTTTATGTTGTGAGTGACAGTGTCACTCGGAAACTCCATGAGTAGAGGTCGAGCAACCGGTAGACCATCTTTGTGAGCGTGATAGCCTAGAGTGTAAATGTACGGTAGAAGTCGATACCGCAAGCCGATGAACTTCTGGCCAACTGCTGTAACTTCAAGCTACACGTAGGTTTCCTGATCTGCAGAATCCAAATTATTGTGGTTCCTAGCGAACGGATAAACGATCCCAACGCAGTCCATTGAGCGCATAACTCCATATCGGAAGCTCCTAAGAAGCCAGCGCCCACCATGGGTATCCCATAGAGTCCGAATTTCAGAATAGCGGGAATAGATCAGCGGAGATCATCCCAAGTGGCTGCGTTGTCTCCAGTCCAATAAGCAGCATGCACGCCACTGCCTGGGAACGTCGATCGGGATAGTACGAAAGCCCGTTTGCTGGTTAACTGTTCCAGTACAGTATTCGTCACGATGGACTCGGAGGTGCCGTACAAGTTGTGAGTATCGAACTGACGGAGACCGCTGTACTGCACCGCAGAAGTTGAAATGGCTTTGCTGGAGATGGCGTCGTGGTTGCCAGCATTATTGATCGCGAAAGGAGGATTGTCGTAATTGTTATTGTTGTCTGAACAATTAAGACAGCAGAGGGTCATAGTTGTGCTGTACCCCCTCTTTGGACACGTGTTAACTGGATTGCGGACACACATCGTTCCTGGACAGAAATTCGCTAGCTCGTTCATGTCGATCCAGAGACCGTCGAAGTTATAGCTCTTGTACATCAACTGAATCTGCTCGCCCCAGTACGATTTCGCGTTCGGGTGGAAGAAGTCCGGGAACACGGTCGGACCAGGCCACACTTGACCCAGGTACGGCTTGCCACTCGTGTCCTTGATGAAGATATCCATCGATAAACCTTTTGTATACGCGTAGTCATTCGTGTCGTCGGGAATACCTGGATCAATGATCGGCACGAATTTCTGTCCGCTAGCGTGGATCTCGTCCATAAAGGCTGCCATCTTGGCCTGTGGGAAGTTGACCGGATCCAACGTGAAGTCGTGGAAATTCTTCATGTAGTCAATGTCAGACCAGATGACGTCCAGGGGGAGATTGTTGCTCTTGTACTTGGACACAACGGTACGGAGCGCGTCGACAGAGCCATAGCCCCAACGACACTGATGGAAGCCGTACGACCAGTACGGCATGAGCTTCGGACGTCCGATGAGCTTCGTGTACTGCGAGATTACGTTCGCTGGGGTTGGACCAGCCACGATGAGGAAGTCCAGCACACCACCGATAGTCTGGTAAACGAGGTGTCCACTGTCCATCGTCACATCCATGCCATTGCTGTTAAGCAACAGCACACCGTGGGCCTGACCGGCACTGTTGATACCGAGGAAGAACGGGTGAGACCCGTAGGTATTGACGTTAGGCGTTGCGGATCCCTGGTCACGAGCCCACAGTGTCTGCTTGTCGCCTGAAGCCATCTTGAAGTTGTCGCGAGTGCTCTCGCCAATGCCGTAGACACTGAGATCGCTGCTCAGTGCCGTCGCCACCTGCAAGTACTGGTCTTTCACCACCAGCGAGATACCGGACGAGTCGAAGAGCGTGTAGCCGTCGGACTTGCGCGCTACTTTGAATGTGAACGGGTTCTGCGTGTAGTTAAACGAGTACAGCGGGTCCGTCGCAGCAGACGTCGTCGTGCTGTTCGTTCCTAGAGTACCTGTAGTGAACAGACTCGTGGGAACCTCCCAGCGTTTGCTGTTCTTGTCCACGATCTTCACGCGGACGCTGTCGCTCTCGGTCTTAGTCACCGTCACCACGAGTGCAGACAGGTCCGTACCGTACGGAGTCGAGGTCGTAGCGGTGTTTACAGCGAGGTTAATGGTGAGCACACCAGCACCTTCACTTGCAGATGTGACAGAGTAGTCGGGGCCATCGACGAAAGGTTGGGCGTAGCCGAGAATGGAGGCCGGGAAGATGTAACTGAGCAGCTAACCGAACGAGGTCTTGCATGGGGGCCAAGTACAGTAGCAACAATGGATCGTGGGCCGTGGATGCAGATATCCCAAAACACTCTTCAACGAGAACGGATTTTCCTTAAAAATCTGAAAATTAATCTGATTCCACCAGCAGTTGAAGAGCGAATCCAGCAGAAGAAGAGCATTCATATGTGTAATCAGATCCGGTCTGATCGCTGTGATTTTTTTTTTCCAATTTCTATCTGTTATTAGTTCTAAAATTTTGTTAGAACGGTAGTGCGTCTGGAGAGTCTCCAGTGGAGACAACACCGCTGATGCTAAGAACTTCTGGCACAAGCATGTTTTCCGGCTACGCAAACGACGGATCATCCCAGTGTCGCGAAGGGAAAGAGAGTCAGAAGACTACGTGTTCTTGCTTTTCAGGTGGCGGTCGTATGCCTTATAATTGTTGCGGTGTGGACGTTTACAGTAAATTCGAGCTAACCGTGTCGTGAACAACCCAGTGATTTCTGCCGTCGGTATCTACATGTACATGCATGCTCGTCGCGAACAGCAATTTCACATCCAGACTGCGTGCGAGCTTGATCACTGGATTCGTTACTTGTCGGTGGCAACGCTACTGCCCTCGGCTTCTCTCCCCGTCTGCGTGTGCAGTAAACCTCGCTGTCGATGGCGCCTTCACTGAAGGCCCTTCAGTACCTTTGCTGATCGAAGCGATATCGGATTGACTAGACGAGTTTTGATCCCGTCGATTCAACGGTTGAAGTTGTTAACTCGATCACGTCTGCATTGCAGACTTGATTTATTGGTGACACCGTCGAACAGCGGAAGGAATCTGCAGGGCAACATCCAACGCTTACGATGGTTGTCACGATTTGCACAGTGAACAAACTTAGTCTTGGCAAGGTAGAGCCGTGGGGATTTCATCAGACAGCTTCAAGCATTCCTCGAAAACGGTACACTGTGATCAATTGATACTTGAACTTGAGAGGGAGGGGAGGGGGGGTACACTCCGCTGGGGTTACTTCAAAAGGAACCACCTCGCTATCACCAGCCTGGCGGCCAGGTCCTCTCATTCTTCAATTTGCTTCCTTCTCAACATCAGGCCAATGACATCGTTTAAGGCTCGCACGGTAGCATTCGTCGGGTGCATGGCGTTGGTCTCCAACCTGTTGGCATCCGTCACGATGGCCCAAACTACTGTTGCGAACGCCGGCACGGGGGTGCATATCCTGTACCAGACGGACAAGTGGGTCACGCCCAACATTCACTACAAGGCCGGCACCGGCAGCTGGACCACCTCGCCTGGCGTCGCCATGTCCGCCAGTAAAAACTCCGCCTACCCGTCCGACGACGGCTGGTTCCAGTTCGACGTCACCTCCGCTTCATCGCTCGAGTTCGTCTTCAACGACGGCGTTGGAGTTGTCTGGGACAACAATAACAACGCGAACTACAAGGTCTCGGCAGCTGGAACCTACGCCGTCGTCAGCAAGGTCTCCGGTTTCAAGACGGGCGATCTGGTACGCCCTAGCGACGGCACCGGGTACCATATCCTCTTCCAGCCGATCACATGGGCTAAGCCGTACATCCACTTCAACGCTGGTAGCGACTGGACGGCTGTACCGGGATACGTCATGTCGCCCAGTACCTACGCTGGTAAGTTCTCGGCTGCCAACGGATGGTACCAGTATGACATCACCTCGACCGCAAGCGTTGAGATGACGTTCAATGATGGCAGTGGCGTCTGGGACAGCAACCTCAACGCTAACTACGTTCGCGCGTCGCCTGGTACTTACGCGTTCGTGAACCAGAACACGGCGGCGCCTACGACTTCCCCCTCCGTTCAGGGATACGTCAATGGTCCTGGTTACGTCGTCACATCTGCAAGTGAAGATGCTGGTGTGCTCACCATTAACCTCGCTGTAAACACCGCTACGACCTCGACTCCGTACGGTACGGACCTGTCTGCACTCGTGGTGACGGTGACTAAGACCGAGAGCGACAGCGTCCGCGTGAAGATCGTGGACAAGAACAGCAAACGCTGGGAGGTTCCCACGAGTCTGTTCACTACAGGTACTCTAGGAACGAACAGCACGACGACGTCTGCTGCGACGGACCCGCTGTACTCGTTTAACTACACGCAGAACCCGTTCACATTCAAAGTAGCGCGCAAGTCCGACGGCTACACGCTCTTCGACTCGTCCGGTATCTCGCTGGTGGTGAAAGACCAGTACTTGCAGGTGGCGACGGCACTGAGCAGCGATCTCAGTGTCTACGGCATTGGCGAGAGCACTCGCGACAACTTCAAGATGGCTTCAGGCGACAAGCAGACACTGTGGGCTCGTGACCAGGGATCCGCAACGCCTAACGTCAATACCTACGGGTCTCACCCGTTCTTCCTCGGTATCAACAGTGCCGGTCAGGCCCACGGTGTGCTGTTGCTTAACAGCAATGGCATGGATGTGACGATGGACAGTGGACACCTCGTTTACCAGACTATCGGTGGTGTGCTGGACTTCCTCATCGTGGCTGGTCCAACCCCAGCGAACGTAATCTCGCAGTACACGAAGCTCATCGGACGTCCGAAGCTCATGCCGTACTGGTCGTACGGCTTCCATCAGTGTCGTTGGGGCTATGGCTCTGTCGACGCGCTCCGTACCGTTGTGTCCAAGTACAAGAGCAACAATCTCCCCCTGGACGTCATCTGGTCTGACATTGACTACATGAAGAATTTCCACGACTTCACGTTGGATCCGGTCAACTTCCCACAGGCCAAGATGGCAGCCTTTATGGACGAGATCCACGCTAGCGGACAGAAATTCGTGCCGATCATTGATCCAGGTATTCCCGACGACACGAATGACTACGCGTATACAAAAGGTTTATCGATGGATATCTTCATCAAGGACACGAGTGGCAAGCCGTACCTGGGTCAAGTGTGGCCTGGTCCGACCGTGTTCCCGGACTTCTTCCACCCGAACGCGAAATCGTACTGGGGCGAGCAGATTCAGTTGATGTACAAGAGCTATAACTTCGACGGTCTCTGGATCGACATGAACGAGCTAGCGAATTTCTGTCCAGGAACGACTTGTGTTCGCCAATCCGGCGTCACCTGTCCGAACACGGGAAGCATCAACGCGATTACGACGTGTTGCTTGAAGTGCTCTGGTGACGGCAACAAGTTCGACAACCCGCCGTTCGCGATCAATAATGCTAACAGTCGTGACGCTATCTACAACAAAGGAATCTCGACCAGTGCACTGCAGTACGGCAACATCCGCCAGTACGACGCTCACAACCTTTACGGTACCACCGAGTCCATCGTGACCAATGTTGTCCAAGAAGAGCTGGCCAACAAGAGATCTTTCGTGCTGTCCCGGTCAACGTTTCCAGGAAGCGGCGCTCACGTTGCTCACTGGACTGGAGACAACGCCGCCACTTGGAACGATCTGCGCTGGTCGGTGCCTACTATTCTGAAGTTCGGGCTGTTCGGTATCCCTATGGTTGGCGCAGATATCTGTGGGTTCTCTGGTGCCTCCAACATGGAGCTATGTGCGCGTTGGACAGCTCTGGGCTCGTTCTACCCGTTCGCCCGTAACCACAACAACCTCGAAGCTCCGTCTCAAGAGACGTACGTGTGGCCGGAGGTGACGACCGTGGGGCAGAAGTTCATTGGCATGCGCTACCGTCTGCTACCGTACATCTACACGCTCGGTTATCACGCGCATGTGGAGGGTCTTCCCATTGCTCGTCCACTGTTCATGGAATTCCCAACGGATACAGCCACGTATGGCATCAATTACCAGTTCATGTTAGGCAACGCACTACTAGTGACGCCGGTAGTGAACCAGGGCGCGACGTCGGTCACGGGTTACTACCCCGCAGGTGTATGGTACAACATCTTCGACTATTCCAAGATCTCCAGCACCGGTCGATCTGTGACGACGTCGGTGACTCTGTACGATATGCCGGTGCATATCCGCGGCGGTTCTATCCTGGCAATGCATCAGACAGCTCTCACAAGCACGGCTGCCCGTCTCACACCTTTCGATATTCTCGTTGCGCTACCTGCTAGTGGAAGCGCCAGCGGAGACCTCTACTTGGACGACGGCGAGACGATCAGCAACCCGAGCGTCACGATTGTCAAGTTGACTGCGTCAGCCGGCACTTTCACGTCTACCATGGAGAAGAAGGATTACGCCGGTGCCCGCACTAGCTTGGTGAACAAGGTGATCGTGCTGGGTGTGGCGTCGTCGCCATCCAGAGTGTCTCTCGGCTCTATCTCCACGTACGATTCAGCAACGCAGCGTTTGGAGATCAATCTCTCAAGCGCCAAGCAAACCGTTGACACGAGCTTTACCATTACGTGGAAGTAAGTCAGCGAAGTGTGTGCGACCGGATGAGCTGGTCTGTCCTCAACAACGTTGGGATTTATTGGTGTTGATTCTGGGTAGCTATTGTTTCTCTTTTGCACACAACGTCAATGTACCTGAATTGTGCCGTCCGCGGTATCTAGCTTCTTTTCAGCATGTAGAGCCACGATCAAGAGTGCTCCAGGGGGTACTGAAGCACTACACGACGAGGCTTCTTTCTTCTTCTAGATGGCAGTTTTGAACGGACTTTTTGCATAATGCGGAGTTCTCCCCATCTTCATTTGCATTTGCAACTCTTTGCTGCAGAAAGCGGAGTTCTCCGATCTTTTACTGCAAAGTGCGGAGTTCCCAGCAGCCAGCGAGCTTGACTGTTGAAGTAGATGTTTGCAAACTTAAACAAATATCCGAGACGACTTGCTTTTAAAACGGAAACATGTACATGTATTAAACTTCTGCGACCTTATTGAGAGCTCAACTTAAAGACGACAATACTGCCGACTGGGCGGACAACTTAGCGGGCACCAGTTTGGCAGATTTCGTTACTTGGAAGGACAGCCACGCTTGTTGTGCCCATTTGGGCCACAGTTACCACATGTGCTAGTGCGCTTCGCCTTCGCTACTTTCGTAGTAGTATCACCTTTGCTTGGCAGTCTTCTATCCTTTTTTCTTCCGGGTTTTGAGCTCAACTGAGGTGGGCGGTGCTGGAGGTTCACAGTGAGCTCTTCGTTAAGAACCAATCGGACACCGGAGTCTGCACCAGAACCATAGAGCGCTGTATACATGTCGATTTTGTAGCATTCATCGACAACGGTGAATCGCTCTGTAGACCGATCCAAAAAGTCTAGTGCCGCAATGTAGCGCTTACATGGTATACCATACTGATCAAATACAGTACACGAGCGTCCGTGTATCCAGATCCACTGCACGCTTGTGGATAGGTCGAACACGAGCATCATGGACGTATACGCAGCGGCTATCACTGGGTTCGACAACGCAAAACTCCGATGCTGAAGCTGCCTCATCAAGTTTCTTTCTAGCGTATTCCGTCAGTTCATGACCTTCGTGTAGCCAGCCACCCACGCGCTTTGACTTCTCGTCTATCGTAGGCCTCTGACATAAATTTTTCCATGTAGAACTGGAGAAACTGAAACGGAAGCATCCGTCTCGGTTCTTTGGCAGCGGCATTCTGAGATTCTACAAAGTTCTTAGAGCGCCATCCATAGAGACGACAGGAGCGCAAAGCAGTGTAGAGAACCCAACGTTTTGGGTCTATGGCTCTAATATACTCGGCAATGTCCTTGTGAGTCAATTCCAACGTCTTCAGCACTCCATCGTATTCTTCTTCGCTCCGGGCTCCTTGAACACGATACAGTATCTTTTTAAGGTCAATTGGACATTTTCCTTTGAATTTGTCGTGAATATTTTGGTATATATGGCGCGTACTGTAGCGCACTGATACCACATCCAGCTTCTCGACTGCGGCCAGCAATCCGGAACCTCGGTCCGAAAACAGAGCCATGCTAGTAAACTTCACACCGCAGAACCACTGGCAGTTCTCTTCGCTCACTGACGAACACACGGCAACAGCAAGAACAATATTGTTGTCGTTGCCATCCCTCCCCACAAGGATCAAGTGAATACTACGGTATTTGCCGTGGCGCAAAAATGCGCCGTCAACACCAGCAACTTTCTGACCATTTACGGCATAAAGTGGGGCGAACGGGTGCGAAATAAAAACACGGACAAACTCGCCTTGCTCATTGAAGTGATAGTCAATATGACTCGTAGGGATCTTGCGCTTCCATGAATTTACCAACGACTCTTATTTATGAAATCCATCCTCCAGCGAGCCGTAGATATCGTCAAGAATGAGCTTTCGAGCACAATAAGCTCCACCAAGAGATATGATTGCTCCCCGGATACGCCTGATATGCTCCACAATGACACGTCCACCAATAGTGGGATCGCTCACAACTAGCGAGCGAATGACCTCATCCTCGCGGACCTGAGAAGCTGTCCACCGAGAGCGCCCCGCACACTTGTTGTGACGCAAGTTGAAGCTACTGACGAAGTAGCCCGCCCTCGATTCGGACTGCGAACGCAGCATGACGACTGAGAAGCGGCATTCATGCCCACCTGCGCATTCGTACTTCAGCATGGCGCCGCCCCGGTTTCCTGTGGCCAACTTCACAATCATGTTGCTTCTGGTTGCGTACTCGCGCATCGCTTTCGTGCATGTCTTTTGGTCCGGGAAGTACCTGCCTTCGGTGATAGCGTCAGCTAGCTACAGTTGGTGTGGTTATGACCGACGTCATGGCAGATGCACGAGTGGCACATCGGGTCTTGCTCTTGCAGCAAAAATCACCGAGAAAGAAGTCGGAGGAGTCGAAACTACAGCATGAAGAACCCAAGGCAAATATGCAATCAGAAGGAGCACGTCTACAGACTACGGTGTATCTTTGCCGCTTTGCTAGCGAAATGGTGGGCTACTGGCTGGGCGCAGCATTGAGTAACAAAGCGCAATGGGGTTGGGGGCTTCGATGGGTCAGCAGTTCGCTTTCCTCGCATTCGTACCGATGCTTTCGGTATTGCCAGCACTTAAGTATCTCTACGAGCCGGAGGAGGTCGGACCAATGCCACTGCAAGATCAAGTTGCAGGGATCTGGCTCATGCTACAACGTCGAGCTACGTGGCAACCGGTGTGTTTCTTGGTTCTAGCGAACGCCTTCTTTGTGCAAAATGCTGCATGGGGAAATTATCTCAAGGTGGCGTATAATTTCGACGCCTTCCAGTACCTGTATACGAACTTTGAGGACGATGACAACGATGACGATTTCAAGGTGGATGCCACAGCTCAAGATGACGATGACGATGGCGAGAACGAAGATGGAGAAGACAACGACGACAATGATGCAGATGAAGATGATGTGACCACGTTACCGCTGATGACGAGGGGAACAATGACGATGGCGATGATGATGTTGACGAGAATGGCGACGACGAGAACGATGAAGAAGAGGAGGAAGAAGATGGACCCCCAGGTACGTGTCGTAATGTGCTTCTCTAGACAAAAAACTATAACTCATTTGTTTTTGTTTTTTTGCGTGGTCATAGCTAAGAAAGAAGTAACGACAGCCCCACCTCCTCTTCTTGTTCACCATCACCCTCCTCTTCATCGTTCTCGTTCTCTTCGTCGTCCTCCTCTTCTCCGTCATTATCGTCATTACCCGCGTCATCCTCGACCGACTGCTCGTCGTCAGCGCCGGCGCTGTCCTCGTCCCCCTCCGGCTTTGGTTTTGCTGCTTCCTTGGCGCGCAAAGGCTTCTCCAGAGCCTCCTTAGGTTTGGTAGCTGACACCTGTCGAGAAACCAAGGCCACGAGTAACAGCGAAACCGGTCGAAGCTAGTTTTCGCAACACCAACCGTATCAACGTGCTTCTTGAACTATATCTTTGCAACGGAACAGTATTGGGGAGCAAAGAGACTGGCGATAAACGTACCGTCATCTTAGTTGAGTGATTTGTGTAGTGAAAAGATGTATTGGCAAGTTATAGGAACGAGAAGCAGCACGAAGGGCTGGCGTCGAGTGGCCTGAATGCGCGAGCTATTTTTTCGGTTCGGTTGCGGCCCCTCGCTTGAATCTTAAATTATGTGGATTACCCAACATAAAAAATAGTATTTGGAAATTACAGAAGTAGACTTGAAAAGGACTTCAGCGGCATCTTTTTGTTGCATTTTTCGTCCTGAAAGCGACGAGCTATTAATAAACTTGTGAAGCTTTGAAAAAGGAAAGATAATGCGTTAAAAAGGCAACTCAAGGCAGTATTGTGCGTTTTACTCGAACTTTCCGAGGTCGTTGAAACGAATCGACGAAGGCCTGTTTAAGTACGAAATAAGATTTCATTTAAGTCCGAATTCGTGAAGCGACGCCACATGTTTTGGTGTCGGACGATTGCCACATGACTTGAGAATTGTATTGGACGTGTCAACCCATACTTTGGAGCCGGCCACAATCGGCAAGTTTGGTCAGATTTTACAATAAGGGGAAGTATCAATTCGCGGCGGGCATGCCAGTTAGGGGCCGGTTCATTTGGCCAATGAAAGACTCGAATTTTGCACATCAATTGTGATTGGTCACTTATAGGGTACCATAAAAGAGACAAGGCAAGATCAATAGTGAAATCAAGTCACTGAAACCAGCCCCGAATTGACACGACCATCACTCTTTAATTTTATATTTTAATTGGATCTATTGTGATTTGTCCATTGGCTAGAAGTTTCAGAAATAGCCAGCAAAATCTACAAAAACGACAGCTTTCGATTGGTACCCTTGGTGCCGCTTTGCATGTATTAGATCGAAAGATAAAAGTAAAGTTAGAAATGTGTGTTTGAACCGGCATGTATTAGATCGAAAGATACAAGTAAAGTTAGAAATGTGTATTTGAACCGGCCACGAATTGACACTTCCCCTTGCTAGATCGGATAACACAAAGACAACTACAAGTACAAAGCAATCGAAAACGTCGTTCGCCACGGACTTTTAATAATTATGGATGCGTACAAGAGGGCAAGCACTACGCTGTACCGGTACATGTACGTACAAAGGGCATCTCCACCGGTTGTGTGTAAACTCAGATATTTAGCTATAAATTTAGTTTTAACTGCACCGGTCTGAGTAAATTGCGTTAGATTTGCTGAAAATTTTACGCAGACCGCCGATTTGACCAAGTTTGGCCACGAAAAGGGCTTTGAGTAAACCAGTGAGTAAATTTTACAGCTGTCCCCCGCCCCGACCGGAGGTGCTCTTGCTGGCGTTGCGCTAGCCCCCTTGGCAACGCCGGCTACCGACACTTACTTACACACGCTCAACTATTCTCACCTGCATCACCCGCGTACATCAATGTTGGCTTCTTCGCCGCACAGAAGAGGATGAGGGACTGCTCTCCATCATGATTGTCGTGTGAGCTGCTATTAATTGTTTTGCGTGGTCCCTGCTTTCACACAGAGGTTAGGTATTCAGCTCGATTTTTGAGCACTTTACATTTACTTTTACGCAATGCCGGTAGAGATGCCCTACCGTAAAAGTTGGCTCCAGTGCGACACCGTTTGGTGGTAAAAGCTAAGTCAATTAAAAAACCTCACAAGGTTTTATTAAATCGACTTGGCTCCCAAAATGTGTGGCTCAGTTAACATTTAGACAGTTTTGCATCATTTAAGCAGCATGGATAGTTTATCCAAGTGATCATTTTGGTTCCTTCACCATCTGTATCAAATAAAGCTCGTGTTGCAGATAGAGAGGATCAGATAAACAGGTTTGACTGTATGCACTGAAAATGGAACGGTGGCTATTTGTATGGGAGTCGATGATTATTTACACCAGTCATTGTGGAAGGGACGGATGTAAAAAGTAAACTTAATCCAAAATCTATTTATAGTTTTCATCGTGATGCAAAATTATGCATGCATCATCTGCCATCGGTGCCATATTATGGAGCGATGCATGCATTTGCCCAACACTAACAGAAAGACAAGGCGGATGGCGGTTGATCAACGGAAAAGTTCGCTCTCGAGCAACATCGCGGATTCATAAGCTCGGGGGGGGGATCCTTTGCTAACTTATCAACATTAATAACACCACCGGCCAACATGCCCGACTATCAAATGCCGGTAAGGAGTGCAGACGGAAGCATCAATACTCACGACGGAGTTGTGTCCTATTCTGCCAGCGGGGTGGTGACTACAGTAAATTACCGGATGAGCACTGTCTCCGATGGACAGGTGGCGGTACGGCGACGGTGAAAACGAAGACCGGTGTCTGGTCCCACCTAGAGACTCAAGTGGCCAGAGTCTCCGGTGGCGCTGGCGAAAATCCACCGGGTCCTGTGTTCGGCGCAAATGGACACAGGCTGAGATCGATAGCGGCGGCACGCGTCGTTATTGGGCGATGAGCTTAAAATGCACAGCTGGCGCAAGGATCACACGGAGCGCCCTGCGCTGAAAAAGGCGAGTCCAACGCGATCGGCGATGGTTCTCGGTAGAGGAGATTCGACTGGGGGCGCACGGCTCAAGACATGCCTCATTCCCCAATTTGCTCATAACACGGCAGATTCCCCAACATTCTTAGTTTCAGGTCACTCTTCGCAGCGAGCTCCAGGAGATACAGAGGCTGACAAAGCAGCATGCACTTGACTAAGGTATTCACAGCCGTGACAGTCCTGGCAGCGTCATCCGCCAGCGCCTACACGAATCCCATCGTGATCAAAAACTACAAAATGTTCGACTCGAACACGGGCGACTACTTTGCCGTCAAGGGCGTGGACTACTACCCGCGTCCCAATTCAGGCGAACTCAACGTCAATAACTACGACTTCTTCACGGACGATAACAGTTCCGTCTGGAAGGACGACATTGCCTACCTGGCTGAGGCGGGCGCCAACGCCGTGCGTCTGTACGCCGTTGACCCGTCCAAATCGCACGATGACTTCATGTGCGAGCTGCGCAAATACGGCATGTATGCACTCGTGGATCTGGGCGCCAGTTGTGAGAACTGCTCCATCACTGTGGACGAATACCCTGCCTGCTACCCGGGCACGCTCAAGACTCGTGGGCAGCAGATTATCACAGAATTCGCTCAGCACGACAACACTCTGGGCTTTAGCGCCGGTAACGAGATCAACAACCTGGTCACGGATGCTAACACGAACGCCCCGTGCCAGAAGAAATTCATTCGTGACATGCGCGCCTTCATCGGCGGCTGCTCGTCCACCATGCGTAGCATCCCCGTGGGTGTCGTGATGGCCGACCCGGACACAACGAACAACAACCGCGAACTCAACGCACAGTACTACAACTGCCGCACGGACTCGGGCGACCAATACGAGAACGCCGAATGGTACGGCCTAAACACATACCAGTACTGCGACGGCGACGAGAGGGAGCTCGCTGACGCCGATGGGTTCTCTCAATTGCTGACGGATTTCTCCAACTACAGTATGTCCATCCCGGTCATGCTGACGGAGTACGGCTGCGTGAACCCGAGCTTTCCCACAATAGGTGAGTACGAGGCGCAGCGTACGTGGCGACAGGCCGGCTGGCTGTTGGGCGACAAGTTCCGTGAAGTGTTCTCTGGTGGTTTTGTTTTCGAGTTTGCAACAGAGATGGCGAACTCGGACGGCTCAGGCTCGACTACTTCGGCGTATCCGTTCACAACGTACGGCGCGCAAAACTATGGTCTGGGTTACTACTCGCCCGAGGACTGCGACTGGATCGACACGATGTGCTCGTACAACCCGATGCCCAACTTTTATAACCTATCGGCCGAGTACAACGACACGGACTTCTCGTCCGAGTCCTCGTACGCAGATTTTACGGCCGATTCGGGCCGCACTAGCCCCCCGGAGTGCCCGTCGGGATTCTCTGCCCTTGCGGACTCTACATGGGAATCGGACAGCGTTGAGGACGAGTCCTGCCCGTCAGAGGTGCCCAACTACGAGTGCTCAGGCCAGACAGCCAGCGACTGGACCAGCTATCAGGGCACCACCTCTAGCGCTGCCAGCGGAGGCACCGCTGAAAGCAGTGGTGACTCCTCGGACGCCTCAGCTGTGAGCATGTCGATCGTGTCGGTGCTCTTTATCGGCTCTGCATTTGCTACCATTCTGTAGTTACAGTGCTCGTGAGGGTAGAGCTAACACGCAACGAGCGCTGGTCGGCGAGGAATAGCTGATAGATCCCAGACAATAAAAGCTGCAGAGAGGTTGTATTGTAGATGCATTTGTCGAGCGCGTCGAGTCATGTTGGTGAAGTCACCCGTTCTTTTGCGTTTATCAGTCGTGAGTAACGTAAAGTTTCTTGGGCTGCCCCTCAATTCATCTACCGCACCTCGAAACCTGAAGTCAAGTGCCATCGATTGGTGTTGAGCCAAGTTGACTTTTTGACATCTCTTTGGATGCAAAAATTGTTGTGCTTATTACACACCTCTTGATTTGCCCGTGCTTGTACCCAAAATCAGTCGACGCTCTTTTTTCGACCTCAAGTCATTCCTCGATTCACCTCCTGCCGCCAACTTGGCAAACTTGGCAATTAAACCTGCCAGCAATGCAGCTTTTTGCCACCTTCGCACTGGCAATTGCCGCCATGTTGCCACTGGCACAGAGTTACACGAACCCCATCACCGTCAAAGGCTACAAAATGTTCGATGCGAAAACGGGCGAAGCTTTTGCCGTCAAAGGTATCGACTACTACCCGCGTCCCAACACGGGAGACCTGGACGCCAACAACCTCGACTTCTTCACGGACGAAAACGAAGGTATCTGGGGCCCGGACATCGAATACCTCGCCGCGACCGGCGCCAACGCCGTCCGCCTGTACGCCGTGGACCCATCCAAGCCCCACGATCTCTTCATGTGCGCACTTCGTGCCAAAGGCATGTACGCACTAGTGGACCTCGGAGCGAGTTGTGAGAACTGCTCCATCACTTTGGATGAGTATCCGACGTGTTACCCCAGCGCACTGAAAACCCGAGGAGAACAAATTATCTCCGAGTTCGCTCAGTACGACAATGTGTTGGCATTCAGTGCTGGCAATGAAGTGAACCACATTGTCACGAATGCGTGGACCAATGCTCCGTGTCAAAAGAAATTTATAAGAGATATGAGAGCTTCCTTGGAGGCTGCTCCAGTTTCCGTGATATTCCAGTGGGGGTGGTAATGGCCGACCCGGACACGACCAATAACAACCGAGAGGTCAATGCCAAGTACTATGACAGCAGAACCGACTCAAGTGATGAGTATGAGAACGCAGAATGGTACGGTCTTAATACGTATCAGTACTGCGATGCTGATGTTACGGAGTTGGCGTCATCGGGGGGATTCGAAAAACTGTTGACGGACTTTTCGTCCTATGAACTGACAATCCCCGTAATGCTAGCGGAATTCGGCTGTGTCAACCCGAGTTTCCCGACTGTGGACATACACATAAAGGTAAAGAGCGATGCCTTCTTCGCATACAACACGTTGCAGCAAATTCATGCTCTGTTGTACTGCCAGAGATTACGAAGTATTACGATTTCAAACCCAGCGCTTATCAAACATGGGTTTGATACACCTCAGCTAGTTATCCAAGTCTCCGTCGGAGACGGCTGCGTTTGGCTGAAGCCTAAGTTTAGATGGTGGTTTCTGGGCCAGGTGGTAGATACCAACATTGATATTGTTGTTTACAATTTTGAGTGAGCTGAATGTCTAAAACCTGTCCACTATTCGCAAAGATTCGTGGCATTTCCCAAATTCGGAAGTCCACGGCCTTTTTATCATGTGCGCATTATTTTTATAACTTCACAATCATAGTTCGATTTGGCTACGGTCTGGTCGAGTACCTTGGCAACAACAGCAATGGTATTGAATTGAAAAATATAGTACGCGCAAATGGTTAATCTCGTCAGATTAAATTTAGTTTTTATACATGTAAAAATATATAAATAACTTAAACCTATTATTAAAATTAAAGAAGCATTAGTAAATACAAATCTATTCTTTAAGATACTTTAAATAATAAAAAAATTAATAAAATATATGTTACCAAAAAAGGATTTTTTTACTAATCCAAATAGAATTCAAATTAAAAATTCTAAAAAAAAAATTTTAATAAAAAAAATTTATGATTTATATATATCATTTAATAATCCTTTAGGTAAATCTTGATTAACCCCTCCAGGTCGAAAATAATATTTTTTAAATTTTTTAAATGCAAAATGTTTTTTTAATTAATCATTTTTATTTTTATAATTAATAATGTTTTTTTAAAATTCCTCTTAAATCTGGGTGATTAAAAAAAAATACCAAAAAAATTAAAAAAAGTTTTGATAAAATTTTAAAAAATAAATTAAATTTATTATAAAAAAATTAAATAAAATAAAAAAAGATTATGCAGATGATTTTTAATATCATATATTTTTTATACATTTAATATTAATTGCATATATTTTCTATTAATATTTTCATAAATAAATATAAATATTAAAAAAATGTTTTTAGATAAAATATTATTTTTTATTGAAGGTGAAAAGTCAGAAAGTGTTTGAGCTTCTGGGGTCCTGTTGCCCCGACTGCAAGGCGATGGTCTGGATTTATATTCAATGACATGGTACTTATTTTTAATAAGAACGATAGCAATTGAGGCTTCCTAGCGGCGCGACAGTTCAGTTGCAAGTACCAGTAGTCTAGAGCCGCTTCCGCAGAGTAGTCGCTCCGTCGGTGCACTCCAAAAAAATGGACATTTTTCAAGGGTCGGTGAGTAGGCATTTTGAAAAAGTAGGAGTAGGCATTTAGTACTTTTTCTTGACCCACTACCTACTCTCAAGAGGGTTGTCCCTGATCATGGCCGCGACTGGCAAGTTGTAGAGTGTACTGTAATACTGATGTACTTATGACGAATTGGGGGACAAAAGGTTTATAAAGTTTCTAAATTTTAACTTAATTGTTTTTAAATAGTTTTTAATACTTAGTAGAAACTAAAAAAAATTTGCGTTTTTGTTGAATCTTTCAATTGGTTTAATCCAATTAGCGCTTTTATCAATTAAGCACTCTGATTGGTTGAATAACAGAATTCTACGCTTGCCATACAAAACCGAACTACGGATCATGGAGTGGCAACTCATCAGCCAAGGCGCTGAGGCGGTGCGTGGGGCTAACTTCATCGCAACGCTGCACCGTAAACTCCACTAAACCTCGTGTACATTATATAATAGAAAGTATTCGAGACGGACTTCGCTGGTCGCGCCAGCATTGTCAAAGAGCGCGTCAAAAAGAGCTACCGGCTGCCTGAACTGGACAAGAAGCTGTCGCATCGTCGCCTAGTGCAGGAAGCTCGCTGCATTCTCAAGTGCCGTCGTGCTGGAGTCATCACGCCCGTTATCTTCCTGGTAGACGAAGACAATAGTCGTTCCGACGTAAGAGGCGGTGGTGCAGACTGCGGCGCCATGCCAGTTGTCGGTCAGCTTGGGTACCAGGCGGATCTTGATATACTGAAGAGGTAGGGGGGAGCTCCGCTCTTTGCAGTATAAGATCGGAGAACCCCGCTTTCTGCAGCAAAGAGTTGCAAATGCCAATGAAGATGGGGAGAACTCTGCATTATGCAAAAAGTCCGTAGTGTTCAAAACGTTTTGAACAAAACGTTTTGAACACTACTGCCGCGTAATCTCGGCTTTTCGTAATCATCTCCAAGTAAGCGATGGTTATTGTCAATATTTGCTGTAAGAAAAAGCCAGTTGAGCAGACCAGCTTTTGTTTACAGCCCCAGGATCCATGCATGACCTTTGAGTCAAAGATCAGTTCTGAATCGGAGCTATCCATAGCCGCCCCCCCCCCCCCCCCCCCCCCGCGCGCGTTCTACCTCTGATACTACAGCGATGCTGAACGTGGACGCTGAGCAAGTCGTTCTGTATGCTGGATCCTGCTCCCTCGCTCTGTGGTTCGGCGCCAAAATTCTATTCCAAGAACCAAAGCGTGCTGCTCGACACCGCGAGTCACTCCCGTTGTTAGGTGAGACCTGGGCAGCGATCAAGCATGCCGACCACTACTACGATTGGGAGGCTGAAATGACTGAGAAGATGGAGGGGAGGCCTTGGATGTTCGACGTCGTCGGTCGCCCTACCGAGTTCGTGATAGGCAAGCCAGAGATCATCGAAGATATTCTTCACACGCAGTTCAAAAGTTTCGGCAAGGGCGAATACGTCCATGAAGTGCTCGGGGATCTGATTGGAGACGGGATTTTCGCCGTCGATGGTCACAAGTGGATGCAGCAACGCAAGACGGCGAGTAACTTGTTCTCCACGCGAGAACTGAGAGAGTCAATGGCGACTGTCGTGCAGGAAAATGTCAACACTCTGAACGCAATTTTCCAGCGTACTCTAGACAAAGGCGAGTCTGTGGATCTGTTCCATTTGTTCAACCGATTCACGTTCGAAGTCATCTCGGAGATCGCGTTTGGCGTCAAGTTTGGGGGTCTGCTCTCGGAGTCGGAACATCCAGTGGAGACGGCGTTTAACTATGCACAACAAAGGATGTTTGAGCGATTTCTAGAACCGACGTGGCTGTGGAAGCTTCAGAGATGGCTAGATATTGGGAGCGAACGCCAGCTGAAGAAGAACATCCAGATCATTGACAATACGTGCTACAACATTATCTCTCGCGCTATAGAGGAGCGACGGGCAGCACACGGCGCTGATACAGTTGAGACTGACTCAAAGAGAACCATCATATCGCTGTTCTTAGACGGCGTTAGCGACGATGCCAAGGTCGATAAAGACCTCGATCCCAAGTATCTGAGGGATATCGTGGTGTCCTTCATGACGGCAGGTCGAGACTCGACGACTGCAGCTCTCAGTTGGTTCTTTTACATTGTGAGTCAGTATTCCGAGGTCGAGGAGAAGATTCGAGAAGAGATCTTTTCAAAGGTCCCAGAGCTCGCCAATGGAGCCATTTCATCACCGTCCGCATCCCAAGTACAGGAACTAGTGTACCTCGAAGCTGTTGTGAAGGAGGTGCTTCGGTTAAATCCCGCTGTCCCGTCCAACATCCGTGAAGCACTTGAAGATGTCGTTCTGTGTGATGGAACTGTCGTGAAGGCTGGTGAAGCGGTAAGCTGGTCGTCTTACTCGTTGGGGAGAATGCCCCACGTCTGGGGCTCGGACGCGAAAGAATTTAAACCAGAGCGTTGGATCGATGCTTCGACGGGTAAACTCGTCGCTGTGTCCCCGTTCAAGTACCCTGTATTCAACGCAGGACCTCGCAATTGTCTTGGTACCAAGCTAGTGATGATGGAGATAAAGATCACCGCCGCTAGTGTGCTGAGCAAATACCATTTAACTGTCGTTCCGGGACAAGCCATTACCTACAGGATCGGCTTGTCACTTGCGATGAAAAACGGTCTCAAGGTTAAAGTTGAGAAGGTTAACCCTGCATCTTGTTAGTTACCAATGTGAGCTTGGCACCCAATTGTTGCCTCTGAGTGGCGATAATCGTAAGAAAACTTGATGTTTGGTGCTCGATATGCCAGCTCCCGTTTGGTTGTGTTCCATTCTGATACGAAGCGCGTCTCCCACATCGCTGGCGGAGAATAATTGTGGGTATCCAGGCGAACTCGAATGATGAAAGATGGATACATTCTTGCATCAGATGATATCATAATGTCGAGAAACGTAGTGATTGTTTTGTAAAAGCATGTAGCAACATTGACAGTGCTCCAACCTCTGACGCCCACAGTTACATCAATACTTGTGCGGGACGAGTTTGAGAGTGTGGGGGTGTTGCAAGTGATACCAATGTTTCTTCAGCAAATGCTACTCCACTGAGCTCAATAGCTCGTAGATCGTAGAGCCTCTCGAGAGCCTTCAAACCTTCGTTCGTAAACGCGTCACTGGGTCCGAAGCCGTGATGAACTGAAGCTTCGATCAATGCTAATCTCTCCAGTAGTGGACAGGCATCGGCTACATGTCGAAGAAAATGATCGTCGAGGTATTCACTTTCTCCCTGCATATCAGACAGTAGAACCTCCAGTGTCGTAAGTTTTGGACACCCGTGAAGTACCGGAGCGTAAATATTCGACGGCGAGAGTGGCTCGACGTGGTGTCGCTCTTGAAGAATGTATTCTCTTCTCCACAACGCAGTATTTCCGGGTAATACCAGTGATTTCAGCTCTAGTTGGGATATGAAGCGAAGAGGTCAAACATTTCGTCGCTGCATGGTAAATTACACCAGTTCAACGCCTTCAAATGGCTACATCCCTTGCAAAACGTCCCCCAACTCTGAAGACTTAACCGCCTCAATTCGACGCTTGTAAGGTGTCTTTTTCTTGTATATGCTGCGAGTCTTAGTCCTTCGATATGCTCCAAACGTGGACAATGCGCACCGATAACTGCAGCTGTCGTATCTAAAGTTTCATTTGGGAACAACCAAGGGAGAGCGAGTCTCTTCAAACCAGCATCTCCTGAACGTGATCGAGACAGTGAATCGAGCGAGGCCAATGCAGCATGGAACGCTTCGAGCACGTTGTGGACAGACCGTCGTCGATGCATTAAGTGCGTTTGCTGTGGCATCACCAACTCTTCTAGGTTGGCGCAATTCTGACCAACTACCGCTAAAATCGATCCCAGGTGATCCGATTCTATGGGTATACCCGACAAGTCCAGACGCACAAGATAGTGACAACTTGAAAAGATATTCTCCCACCAATGCAACGCTTCGTCTTCTTCAATTTTGACGTTGTCATGAATCGTAACATCGAATGAATCGCTCAGTCTGAGCTCAGCACGCTGTCGTGTCTGCTTCTCAGTAGTAATCTCCTCCAGTAGCCGCTTGAGCTCGTTATCAACGTGCTGCGCTTTGTGTTGTGTCTGCAACTCCTTCCTCTGTGACAAGATTAACGTTGTCGCTTCTTCTTCATCTGATAAACTCTGAGGTGAACGACCGTGGGAAGAGCACGAGAAAAGTCCCCATACAAGCTGCAAAATGCTACTGGAAGGCGCATTGCTGGCTGCAATCCTCTTCGTGCTATCATCTGTAGTAGTTACCAGTGTTCTTCTGTCCCTCTTCTATAGATGAGAACCGCTGGAACTCGAATACCAGAACAGAATTACGAAAATGATTTTCAACTTTTTCAATCGCAGATTTCCAGGGCTTAGAGACGTCTGCAAGTCTGCGGACGTTTGCTCCTTTCCAACGACACGACTCCGTACTCTCGTGAGACAGAAGATTGCCTGCCAGATCGTCGTGCAGGAAGTTTAGCAGGTTGAGCTGCACGACGACGGGCAAGTCATCCAAGCGGTCCATGATCAATCTTGAAATGGCTTCAGTTCGATTGTTGATTTTTGTGTTTCAAACGTAATAGGGGGAGTCATACTTTTTTGCTGACATTTTCAGGCCAAAATGGCAACCATATATTTTATGGTTAGTGCTAAGGGAAGCAACCAGTTATCCGCCACCCTGCCAAAGGCACTCTGATTTTTGTATCTCCGTAACCAGGGACGGACCCAAGTAGGGTACCGTTCGAAAGCTGAGTATTTAGGCTATCTCTTCGAGTTTTTACACATAAAGCGGAGAGGTTTGAGCAGCTCAAACCCTTATTTGCATGAGGCGACTGTTTAGTGATGCAGTAAGGTGCCGCGTGCTTGTCTGTAGCGATTTCGCCGTTAGCCTTAGATTTACCAGGATGACAGCAATGCTGCTGGTGCTGATGTGGAATTGGATAGGACAGACGAAGCGAAGGTGAACATCGTTGGCTCTGCAAGCTTGGAGGCGGCGATGTGTTGATTGACTGCGGTGTATGTGAGGGTACAGTACTGCTAGCTGCGGCGACGTGCGTGTGTCGACAAGCGTGGCCCGAAATGTGACCCGAAATAGGATACCTCTGTGTTTTCTTGCTGTCTTATTTTGGAGCAAAGTCCCCCTATAATGAAACATAACACTTTGTACTCTGATTAAGTACAACATCTACTCTTTTTACAGATTTTTTAACGGTATTAGTAAACGGGTTAGGGCTCACTTTAAATAATGGAGCAGCAAGGGACCAATTTTCGCGAAACAAACTTCTTTTTAAGAACATGGAAATTGTTATGTGTGGGGCTACAATAGAAAAGCGCTAAAGTGCCCTTGAGAGAAAGTTCTAGCAGTCCTTAAGCAGAGGAACCATTTTTATTGAAGGTGTGAAGGGTCGCTTTGTATCAGGTGGTGTTGGATTACGTGATGGGCAAATGACAAAAAGCGTGGTGATCGTATTTTAGTGTGCCAACTCACAAAAGTTGCGCCAGAGGACTGTGCTCACAGTAAGTGCCAGACGTACGGAAGTCGTGCTAGTCGGCCGAGAGGGCAACCTTCAAACAGTTATTGCATTTGGGTTGGTACCTACCGAAGATGGAGAGAGCTACGACTGGTTTTTAAGGCAAGTATTTGAAGCTGAAGTTGTGCTGTCAAGAGTACCATTGTTCTGCGACAGAGGAATGGCATTGTTATCTGTGGCTGACAGATTCGGTCTTTGTCTGCGGTATTGTACTTTGCATAAAATGCCATAATATTTTATAATGCGCAATGTAGCGCATAAGTTTGGCAAAATGAATTTCATCGATAAAGGATTACTGTACACACTGCAAGCTGCAGAAGCCAAAGAGCACTACACGAGCCTGCTCGAGATCATCGAGCTGAAGCGAGGCAAAGCGGTTAGAAATCTCTTTACGAGGCGTCGCGGTCGTCCAAATACCCGGCGCATTCGCACCAGCCTGGTAAGTACGCGCAGTATACGTGCGGCAAGTGCGGCCAAAGAGGTCACAATAAGCGATCACGGATGTGGAAGTGTGAGATTCTTTATTGAATTGGCAAGGCTAGATGTAGTTAATACGTCAAGTATTACGAACTAGAACCTTGCTATCACAGTTCGAAGCTTCATACAATGCATGCTCCTTCTCATACGACCTGGATGTCTGTGGACTCAGCGCTGTTCTTTAATGTGGAGAAGACTTCAGTTGTTCAATACACGCCACTATCCTCTCTTCAAGCCTTCACCGGACATAAATGCTGTTGTGTGTCAGGAAGCGTGGCCGACAAATTGCCGACAAATTTACCACGCCTACCACCACGCTTTCTGCAATTAAGTTGAAATCACCACGCTTTTTGTCATTTGCCCATTACGTGATCCAAGGTGATTTTGGATCAGATTTGCTGATCGGACACAAGCGAGGCGACTCGTCGCACCGCTGCCACAGACTCTGATTAGACCGACCAGTCAATCTGATTTATCAACATTAAGCGCTAAATCAGGATTCCTGACGGGCCGCCCCTTCGTAAGAAGTCATGGCTACACCCTGAGCATGCACTGATTTCAAAATTTGGGTTAAGGTAACATGTAATCAGTACGCGCTAATATCAAAAGTATAAAGTGATTTAAGTGAATAAAAAGTAGTACCCTTGAATGGGACCGTAGTGGGTGGATACGTTGGTGAACATGCGCCTGATTTCCACTTCTCAAATAAGATTGAGATGGCAAAGAGCTCCGGAAGCAAGTTGGACTACGAGGGGAAGCAAGCTACTGGTAAAGGTAGGATATCGTCATGTGTTTAGAGAGATTTGACTATTACACTTACTTGCGAGTGAGATAAGATGAAAGGCGTGCCACGACCTCCAGCAGTACGCCTCTGAGTACGATTATCGAAGTGTTTTAACGTAAATGCAATGCTGATGTGGTCGTCCTGTCCTGCCATATATGATGTAGGTTTAATCCCAAAAAATTTCAAGTATACGCCGACAGGGTTAGTGCCAAAACCGTGCTCTAGCACTGCGATGAGCATATGGGAGGCGTATACAAGTACACAGCGTGCTGCTCGGGCGCGAGCAGCTCATGCCCGAGCTGTGAAAGCAGCCAAGCGTCTTCATGGTGAGTGGCAATGCTCCGATGGGATACCTTAATACCTGATCGTAGTAGTTGATTAAAATGTGCACAGGCCAGGAAATTCGGACGCTACGTGTACAACTAGCGGCGTATGCTCGCAAAGCTAAGAAAGCTAAAAGAGAAGACAGTCCCTTGGGAAGCGTTGCTGACTTTGAAAAGCGCCAAAGTGGGGGTGTGAACACTCCTGTTGTTCAGAAAGCAATAAGCTGATGAGTTGCAAAGTTAGTTGCTGTACAAGATTTAACACTCCCATAGTTCGTCGTGTAAAATCGTATATTGTTAATGAATACAACTTAGTTCTGTTGGTGTTTAATCGCTCTTTGATGATGCTTTTTTCGCAAATTAAGCATACCACGCCACCGTAGGAAGAAACCCAGGGTAAAGCTGGTCGTTGCTCACTTTTCGTTTTGCTCCAACTCAGCAAATTGAACTAGCAGATGGATCTACTGTATAATATTCAAGACGCGGTTATCAAGCAAAAAGAGGAAGAGGCGCTGAACTTTTCTCCAGAGTGTCTGATTTTCGTGACTTTATCACACGTACACATCCTTGTGCTGACGTCGTTGTTACCCTCAAGCTGCTCTGTGTTCATGCGGAGCGGCCCACCTGCCTACAGGGAACAAATGTGTACATGGTCGATTCAACGCTCTCTAGTGAAGTCGACCAAATCGTGAAGGGTGCTCAACACTGGGATTACAACCATCAAGTGGCCCAATTAATAGCGTTGGACGATGAATCGGGATGCTATGGCTCTTCGAACGTCACGTAGCAGTATACCAAGTTCATCGGGTTGAATACGTGGGCATTTACGATGGCATCACCAAGGGCAATGTGCAGTACGAGTGCTGCTGCGCGGACAAAACCCGCCAAGTTATAGCACCTCCTAAACTCCGCAAGTATTTCTAGTAAAGTACATTTACCTTAATATGGTTAATATACAAATCTGCTGCAAGTTGATTGAGTGTGTAAAAGCCTGCATCTTAGAAGGCGAGCAGTTGTGAGCTACAACCTGTGGTTTTGCAATGCATCGACAAATATGCGGTTTAAATGCTTTACTGGTATGGGTAGAGCAAGTAATATGCGGTGACGATGAGGTCCCATGTAAGCGTTGCAAGTTTGGCTAACAATTATTTATTTTCACTAGATTGAATGCGCATTGTGGTTTTTAGTTTTAATCTTATAACAATGGCATGCAATCCGATATGCTAGGGGCCCTGCGGAAGATATCACTTGTGATATGAACAAACAGATACCCTGCAGGAGTCCTGCCAGAACAGCCACCATCGATGATGGGTAGTGTACAGGATACTCAAACGGTTGCTTTGAGCCTTCCGTGGTATAGTGTGTATTGTACGTGCTGATCGACGTAAGGATACATGAAAATTTCATTTGTGCACTGGCGCCAGTAGATCTTGGAAGGTAAGGTACGTCACTGTTGGAGAGATACTTTGTTCTGCGAGAGAACATCTAAACCTCACAATGCGAAATGGGTATGAAGCTATCGTGGTATTAAGATAAGATTTTTGAACAGATTTTTCTATTTTATTTTGTTTATTCAGTAGTATATTGGTATATCCAAAGCTGTAGGATAGTTTATTATTCACAAATAGAAGACCTCTTAACCACCAGAACCCACCAAAGCTGCGCGTGGAGACTGCTGCGAGATAGTCCCTGCATCAACGGTATAAGACCTCACTAGTGGCCACGCCGTTGTTACACCCTGATAGGCGATCACTTTGATTCACTCCGCGCGCGACGCATCTCAACCAAACGCAAAGATCTTAACAGACGGGTGCGCCGCACGAACTGGAATCTTGAACTATACTGGCGTCAGTAAATCTAGAATTGGAAGGGTATCGTAAGCCGAACTCACGAATATTTGTGCGAGTTATTTTACTTTGTCGATGCATGCATTTACCTGTAGATTCGAATGCAAAGATGATATTAAAAATACTTTGGTCAGAATGGTTTTAAGAGGTACAACTGTGCGGTTATGTCGGTAAAGCTGGTGATAATGGCGAGAGTACGGGAAAATAATATCTGTATCGAAGGTAGAGTTGCCACCAGACGAACACTGTGACAGACTAATTCAATGGAGAAGAGATACTCACGTGCCCGAAGATACAGTGACAGTTTTGTTTACGGTTTTGATACAATATTATGGTACCCGGCAGAAGTAAGAACATTGTAGAAAAACTCAATTTCTTGGCTATATTTTGTGAAAAATAGATAATGCGGCACTTTTGCTGGCGAGGATGGTTATATAAGTGACTTAGCGTTGAGGTGTGTAATTTTCCAGCGCATTTTTTTTTCTTCAGCCGTCTTTATAACAATGAGATAATATCTAGTTTTTAAGTGCAGAACGCTGTATTATTACGTTGTGAGAGCTAATATGTACTACCGTCGATTCGCCTTGAATTTGCATCAACGCCGTTAATAAATGCATCAACGAGAAGAAACTGATGCATGTAGATAAGTGTCAAATGCATCATTTGAGCCTTTTAATAAAACGGCAACGTGTTTGGTATCTCTATTCAAAGTTCTTCAACAATTGACGTTGCCTACGACATGGGGTGCTCGTCTAGACGTCTTTGGCGACAGTTATCAGCTACGAGAGCTTCTATCTAGACTTCCGCGACCTCGCGGTGCCATCCCGGGCCTCTCGCAAAGAATCTCTGCGCCACGGCTGCCGAGTTGGCGGTGAGTTCGAGCGCAGGCGAATCCGACATCAACTACAGGTAGATTGTCGGACATACACACGCGTGGTATGGACAAGGGTGCGTAAAACGTCAATGATGCAAGTATGTCACACTTGTTTACATGCATCAATTTCTTCTCGTTCATGCATTTGTTAACGGCGTTGATGTAAATTCAAGGCGAATCGACGGTACAAGTTAGGAGAGCGATTACCGTGAGATTTAAATAAAACGGCATGAATACACGCAACCCTTCTTGTTGGGTATTCATTACTGATAATCTGTACTGATAAAGAGCTTACGAAACCAACGGAGTCTGCCCACATTTAAATTTACGCTACTTATCTCACTACGCTAGTTTGGAAACTACGACAAAACAATGGAGCTGCTCGAAGCTATCCAGAGTGATGTCCTCAAACAGAAGGAGGAAAAGGCACTCAGCAACTTCGCATCGGTGGCTCAATTCCGAGAATTCATTTCGACAATGAATCCCGGTGCCGATGTCAGCGTGAGCCTCAAGATGTGCTGCGTTCAGGCGGAGCGTCTCAACGGCGGTCACGGGGCTTGGGTCGCGTTGATTGATGCGAAACAACGCGGGGCTGTCGAACCAACCGCGGATGCACTGAACGATTTGACCCCGCTGAAAAGAAAGCCGTATCTGGCCCAAGTGACGGTGTGGGACGCGAAGCCGAAAAAGGGAGTGGTCGGCAAGGCGAACGTTGACTTCCAACCCGAGACCGTGTACAAGTTCTGCCATGTCGACGGTGCTGGCTTCTTCGCTAATATCGCTAAAGGAAATGTTGAGTACGAGCGCGGCAACAACGACAAGATCTACTAAGTTGAGCCCCCGCTCAAAAAACACAAGGTGGCGCGCGAGCCCCAGTTACAGTCGGGGAAGACCAAGCCTAACGCAGCACCTCCCGGTCAGACGTCCAAGGCGGTCACTAACGATGTAATGATGGAGCCAGAGAGCAAGGAGCCCAACACGGGCTACAGCCCGAAGGCGACGCGGAGCAAACGCGGAGAGCCATTACAGCTATAAAAAGCATCCGAATGCGTGGCCAGGCATCCCTCTGAAGCTCGAGGTGTTGCCGCCTCGTGGTCACGGGTAGGACTACCTACGCTGAGACGAAGTCCGACGCCAATCCGTATGATTCTGACGTACTGATAGCTGCATCGGCCTCCTTCCTCGAACGACCGGAGCTGCCTGAGCCACCGGTGCGGCATCATTCTGCCCGGTGGTGGAATCACTTTGATCTTGACGCTTCGGTAAACGCCAAGCGCATTTATCCGCTGAAGAAACTCATCGATCGTTGGGGTACGCCACCCCACGTAGCGTACTTAGTCGAGTGGGATGTCGCGCCCTGTCAGCTCAGCTGAGAATGACCCGAAAACCTCCAGGGCGTTGATTATCTGATGAACCAGGTAAACAAATGGAAAGTGTCTGGCTCTCCTTGTATCTTCAACTCGTTTTATCGGAAGATCTTCTGTGGTGCAACGGCTTCGGAGACAGGCTTATGTGTTCCTTGAGCCGGACGCTCGGCGTGTTTCGAACTTGGTCAGCCTGGGCTCGTCGACTGTTGTCACCGGACGAACTTTTGCACCGCTTACGGCAAGGACTTATCCAACGGTGTCGTCCGTGCTGATATCGCTGCGTTCTTCGAGGTTCTGCGCCGACAGCGAGTTGGTCTCGACTATGATGCTCTGTTCCCAACTCAAGATGATGTTAGTATTACTGACGTGAAGACTTTTGGTCGCTTCGCAGTCGCTTCGCCCGAGCCATTATATCGTTCACGCTGTGCACGATTCAACGATTCAGATAGATCAATAAAAATTAACATTGACCGTATCTGCTCGGCTTGAGAATTACCGTAATATTTACTCAAATTCCACCTATATTTTAATTTTTGACTACGCTTCATGCCGTAGAGCATCGTTTTTTCTAGATTTACTGGCGCCAGTGTGACTGGGCGCTTCCTCAGTGTGAGGCACATTCTCGGCAAATTTGACAGTATCCTTACGTTGCCAAGCAGATTCACATGCGTGACCCTTGAATGGAAAGATCGAAGTGAGCTACCATGGATCTTCCGCTATGCACATCTCTAAATACGGCTTCTTTTTAGTATATCAAACTCCTGCGTTGTTCTAGCTCTTTTATCGTTAATGCAGTACCGTTTTCTTTAAAAAGCTGCATTTTAAAATATAAACAAATGCTGTAAAAAAAACCGAACAAAATCTTGCACAACAAATTTTACTTTCAAACCCATTTTACACTGTGAGTGTCAGCTTTTCCCTTGCACACAAATCATCTCTGCATTAGTGATGTATCAATATTTTTCTAGATCTACTAACGCCATTGTACCTAAGAGATGCACAATACACGCCACATCTCGGTGCGAGATCTTTACAACGTGCTTGCGTCCGCCAGCACGTACAGCAGTGCATGGTGTGATAGGGACGCGTAAACGGTTAAAATATTTCGACTGGGTAGAGAAGTTCAAGTTATCGGTAGATGGAGTTATCGTGCATAGGGGGCCAAACACGCCCGTTCTGATGTTGAATTTACCACCAGTCGAGGTGTGACGTGGCGTGCAGGAAGGACAGATCTAATTGTTCCTCGAGTAATGAAGATAGACGCGTTTGTGAAGCGCGGTGAACCTGCGTTTGGGGAGAGTGCTAACGAGCATCAAACGAATCAGGTGAGTGCTGCAGGTTTGGTAACTCCATTACTGCGTCTGATATACTACAGGTAGATCACGAGCGCTCAGTCTTTCAAGCATTCATAGAGTACGAGGATATCAAACGAAATGTGTATGTCTGTAGGACTCGCAAAGACCCAAAGGTAGTTGTTACTAGGATACACAGCGTAAATAGAAATTAATTATTGACATGTATCGTTTGTTAATGTGTAATAGGACGACATTCCTTACTGCCGGTATAAGGCTCGTGCCGACTGGCATTTGAGTTGTGTATCGGCTGGTGAGAATCGAGCTGTATGTATTATTGAATAGTAGTGTACGTTCACAAACCGATTAACGAGGTGTTCAGACACAAACAGAATGCCTAGAAGGACATTGCGCTACCCATCATAGATGTGGAAATCAGCGAATGCAACTTGGTGTTCAAGCCGAGCTACACCTGGAGCTGGTTGCCGGAAAAGGCATCGCTCTGGTGGCATGTTCAGCAATAGAAAAAGACGAGCTAGTTGCACAGTACGTTGGCGAGGTCCTTACCCGACAAGCGTACCTGAAGCGCGAGCTGCAGGTACTTAGAATTGCTTTTGCTGGCGATGCAGCGTTAATACAAACTAATAGATGCTTATGCTTACAGGCAACTAACCATTCCAACTATACATATGGCTTGGCCATCACACGTAGCGAGGTTATCGATGCCCGCTATATCGGTGGGTTGGCTCGTTTTGCCAATCATAGCTGCTCTCCAAATTGCACTATAGAGCGCTGGGAGGTGGCAGGTGAGACTTGCTGCGGGATATTCGCTGCCCGTACAATCGACATGGGAGAAGAGATTACCATCAAGTATGGTAACGAATTTGCGAGACGCGAGGTAAGCAACTTTGATAAGCACATGGCATCAACCTCGAACTAATCTACTTGTGACTAAAAAGCAAGAAGCGTGCTTATGTGCCTCCTCTAACTGTCGAGGTTTCATGTAAGTGTGAATATCTTCGTATCAGGATGTAGTCAAGTTAAAACACAAATCAATCGGAATACTAGTTACTACTCGTTTTAGATTACTACTCGTTTCAGATAAAATCATTTGTATCTATATTTACATTGATACTTGGGTATTTCAATAAAATCACAGCGCTGCTAACTTGAAATCAGAACTGAATCCATTTTTGGTTAGATATCTTTCAAGGTGACGCCAGTATGGATACTTTCCGTGACTTCGCACTTTCTAACAGAACAACTCTACTTCAACCTCATTGACTTTTTGAGAAGTAGAAGAATCTATTTCGTTGCTGCAGCAGCCAAAGAGGCACAACCCAATTTGGGGCGATATGGCACGATCAGCTACCAAACAGCCGCGTTCAGCTAAAGCAATCAAGGCGACAAAAGCTGCTAAGCGCATCCTAAAGCGACTAGTTTCACCGACAACACCTGGAGGCCAACAAACCACACACGAAAGTGATGTTGGAATTGAGGAGGAAGAAGCCAGACATGGTAAGGCGCGCATAGCACGACTGGAAGACACAAAAAAACGAAACGCACGCGCTCAGTGTGTTCCCCCGAACAAGCACTTGTGTCCATGTGGCATATCGTCTTTTTGCGGCGAGCATGAACAACTGGAGTTGGACAAACGAGGTATGATAAAGGTATTGCTATTGTATGTAGTAAACCGTATGACTAACCTCACTTCAATGTTTGACTAGACTTTTTTGACGCTATCGACGCACCACTTGGTCGGGTATGCGGCAGTTGCGGTGAGCTCGCAAACTCAACTTACGCAATACTACGGTTGTACGATCCGAAACATGCTTTCTTTTCTCCTCTTTGCAACTCGGACAGAGAGTGTGAGGTTATTCCCGAAGGGCTTGCGGTCGATAAAAACGGAGAAGGAAAAACGACGATATGGCTGTGTGCTCGTTGCCACCGATCTCTGCTAGCTCGCAAAACACCGAAACTTTCACGATGTAGTGGGTTTCGAATAGGCATCATTCCAACTGAACTTTCGATGTTAAATAGTATTGAATCTCGGTTAATTGGTTCAGGAGTTTGTTTCACTACATGCGTAAATCTATACAGAGATGGACAGGAATTTCAAGAGGAAACGCGCTTAACTACTGGGATGAACCGGCTGAGATGGTAAAGGAACTTCCTCGACCCCTTAAAGAGTGTGGTGTTGTGTTGTTAGCGTCCAAATCTAGCAATTTGACAAAAACAATTTCGAGTGCGCCCCTATTTAATACGGCATGCATTAGAATGGCTTATTGAGAATAATCCATTATATGAAAAAATCGTATTTCAGAAAAAATCTTGATGCACTAGAGCACCTCCACGACATCAAAAAAGAAATACCAACCATACCAGTTACAGATGAAGAGATGCAAGAACTGTGCGGAAATCCGCACATACATAAGACCGATCACCAGATAGTATCTGCTAGAAACGTTGTGAATACGGTCTCCAACTCAGACAAAGTACCCCGTCCATCAGATAAGGAATTCACAACCCAAACTAGTAATATTTCTAATAGTGAAGGTTCAAACAAAGAAATGGGTGACAGTGAGCAGTATGTCGTGACTTTGATTTCAAATGAAAGTCAACATGATTTGAATCCGAATCGGACATACTTGAAAATTAACCGAGTTGTTCGAGTTAAAATAGACAAGACAGTAAACAGACCGAGTTGGAGCACATTTATAAGCCATAGGCGTCGAAAAAACAGATTAGAGGCTTTCAGAAACACCGCAAAACAAAAAGCAGTGCGGCAAATATACGTAGGATTAATACCGCTTTTTTCCTACGTAGTTTTCCTCAACCCATCTGCTTTAGAGATACCGAAAATCAAAAGTACGCAGCAAAATAACGTAGCAATCTGCGCGCATCATGAGGACTGATTGTCACAAAGGAAACTTCAATATCCGAGACCAATCACCCCTCCGCAGCACTACCCGCGCGCACCATGAAGCGCCTACGTGCTGCCGACGATGACGAGAACGGTCTTCTACTGCTGTTCATGCATCCCAAGTATTTACCGTATCGTGAACGCGTGCTGGTGCCAGAGTTTTGCTTGAACATCCTTGCAATGTCGGATGCTGAAGCTAAAGATCCGTTCCGCTTCACGGTGACGGACCTCAAGCTTCTGGTAAATGTTTTGAGGCTTCCAAAGGTTATTCAAACGCGAGAAGGGGTCCGAAGCAACGCGCTGGAAGCGCTGGGTGTGTGTCTACGTCGTCGGATGCTCCCAAAACGCTGGATAGATTGGCTGGGATGTTTGGCAGGGCTCCGTCAACGCTGTGCCATATATTCTACTTTGTGGTGGAATTTCTTAGCGACAAATTGGAGGACTTCTTGTACTTCGACTCAGCAAGAATCATCAAGAATATCGACCGGTACTGTGCTGCAATTTCGTCTAAGGAACCTGGAAGTATCGAGGGGGTATGGGGGTTCATTGATGGTACCATCCGGCCAATTTGTCGACCAAGCAAAGGACATTTAGCAGTCTACAATGGGTACAGCGCGTCCACGCGCTCAAATTCCAGATTATTGTTACACCAGACGGCATCATTTCGCATCTATTTGGACCAGTGGACGGCAGACGACATGTCCTGTTCATGCTGAATGATAGTGGGCTGAATGAGATCCTCGAGAACAATGCCGCATTCCACAATAAACTCATCTACGGCGATCCTGCGTACGGTTGTACCAACGTGTTTTGCTGTCCCTATAAGGGCTGTCGAGTCGATGCACCGCGAAAAGCGCTCAACAAAGCCATGAGTGGTGTCCGTGTGTCCGTTGAATGGTCTTACGGCGAGGTGACAAGATACTACTCGTATCTCGACTTTAAACGACACCAATGTGTTGCGACCACACCAACAGCCACGCTGTACAAGCTCGGTGTCTTCTTCACCAACTGCGTGACGATAGCCAACGGCGGGAACAACAACTCCAAATACTTTTGCTGTGAGCCGCCATCGTTCGAAGAGTACTTCGCGTCTTATCCGACCATACATTAACCGCTACTACTTGCTTCGTCATCTTACCTCTCCACTTAACGTTAAAAGAAAAAAAAATGCATCTGCGCTGAATAAACGCTCGTTCACTGCAAAACTTAAAGATGAAACTGGGTTTCGGTGCTGGGAAGCCACTGGAGACCAAGTTGATGCTTGAGGACAGCAAGCTCCTCCCTGCAGAGTGCATGTTCACTTTGGCGAAGTGCCACGTCGTCATTCCACTGTTTGGCACGCTGCTCAGCCTCTTGTATGCGCATCTCCATCCTTCCTTCCATCGAGTCTCTTCCCGTTCCGCTCTTACTTGTTTAGGCCGAAGTTCTTGGCAGAGCAGCTTGTATTCATTTTTGAGAAGCTTGCTCTGTCGCGCCATGAAGTCGATGGTGGACGCATTGACCTGCGCCGTCGTCAGCCCAACGCTTGTCCTTCTTTCAGTGCTGTCACCAGTTGCTGGTGAAGTTCTAGCGCTCTCATTCGCCTCGGTCGTGTCATCTTCACCGGTTGAGCCACTGGTGTCATCCGCATCGTTTCCAGCAGGCTGTACACGCTGGCAACGTCGCTGCAATGCTTGTTCTCACAGCTTTTCGCCTGCCGACTCCAGTCGCTCTGCTCTCGCTAGCTCAGCTTCTTTTTACGATGTTTCTTAGCCGAAGTACCACGCATAGCGTCGGTAATGTCTTGAAGCAAACGTTTGTGTTCTGTATACTCCTCCGCAACACCCTACTTCTTCCGATACTCACTGTCGGTAACCTGGAACTCTTTCAAGAGTAGTTTAAAGCGATCTTGCACTGTTCGTTGACCCAGTCTAGTTCCTAGGTGTTCGCTCAAATTGTTTGTGATATCGTCGTAGCAGGAACTTTTTGAGCCATGTTTAGCTGCGTAAGGCTGCACATTTAGGATCTCGCGGAGCAGCGCTAAGTCGTCGGCCGGCATGAAGTAAAACTTCTTTCGCTTGTTCTTTGCCTCGCTTTCATCTTTGCTTTCATCGTTACCATGTTCGCCGTCGCTATTGATCACACTGTCATTGCTGTTGTGGTCGCCATCACTGTCAGTGTCACTGCAGCCGTGCATCTTAGTACTTTTGCGTGCCTTCGAAGTTCTGACCTTGTCACTGTGGAACTTGTTTGACGAGCTTGTATTGGTGCTGTAGGTCGTATAATTGGTCGTGACCGTAGCATTTGAAGTGTCCACCATGTGCTTTGAGCGCGCCTTGCGCTTCACTGCTTGGCGGCTTCATGGGATGTTCCCCGCCCCTGCGATCCATGTTTGTGCTCTCCTGGGCAACGCTGGTATTCGCTTGGAGCTTGGCCACCGTGGCCTTCGTGGTTTGCTTGCAGTTGAGCCGTTTCTTGCCGGTAGGCTTGCCTTGGGCCTTACTCGCTGGTCTTTTGCCGGGTTTGCTATGGGATTTACCGCTTGTCTTGCTGCTCAACATCGCGCTGACGCTGACGGCTGCTCTTCCCTGTTTGGTCGCCGTCCCGTCGGACGAAGATCCCATCTCGGAGGCACTCGGCAACATTTCCAGACCAAGCTTCTCGCCACATCTCCGCGAGCAGACACGTACGGACAAGTCGCCTTCGAAAATCGAATTCGAGCACATGTGGTGAACGGGCTTTGAGCAGAAGGAACGTTAATAGCTTCATCATCCCCAACGAAGCATCCTGCGAGCGCACATTTGCCCGGCATCGCCCGAACTTCTTGTTACCGATTTTTGGAAACTCCAATGTGGTATAAGAGCCCCCTCTTACTGCTTTACAGTTGCCAAAAACACGTGCGAGATGCCTTGGAAAGTGTTGTGGTCCACACTGTTTTTCTCAAAGTGCAGTAGTTCTGAAAGCCACTATTGTCAAATTCTAATCGGCGAATACATCCACAAACCAAAACCATCAATGAATATAAAACGAAAAAATTGATGCAACGCTGTTTTCCAACACTACTTCAGGACGGATTAGGCGGCTATTACCCTATTTCAAATTCTGAAACTAGACTTCACGAATTCAGTTTGTCCGAGTATTGTGCACACCTGATGAAGTGGCATGACAGACGATTTGTCATCCATGGTAACTTTAAGTTCTTCTGCATGAATTTAATTCAACGTCGTCAAATCGATGGGTTAGTTAGATGAGTTAGCGCTACCGACAGTCGGAAGGAGGCAATAGAGCGTGCAGGCATTGGGCGAGCCCAAAATCAAACAAAAAACAACCAAAATGAAAAAGAGGAACTGAGTGCTGCAATGCGCGTTTTAGATTCTTTAAAACCGTACTTTCGTGTGGTGCGTGGTAGCGGCCTGTATTGGTCTAATGCTAGGGACGATCTAATGGCTATGATTGGCAATCGGGTTCTCCCCACAACGTGGCCTCCGTTTTTTCTAACCCTGAGTGCGGCAGATACGATATGGCCAGACTTTGCGCGTGTTTGCGATCCCTCCCTATCTATCGACGAATGCAGGAAACTCTCTTTGGAAAAGCGAAGAAAATATCTTATCGAAAATACTGATATTAGTGCTCGCCATCCCAGTAGACGATTTCAAGCTTTTTTTGGCAAAATTTTGTGCGGAAGGGCCAAGCCCTTACGTGAGATTGTAGATTTTGTTTGGCGTGTAGAGTTTCAGCAGCGCGGCTCTCCTCATATTCATTGTTTTGCTATGGATTAAGAATGCCCCCGACGTGCTAAAACTGTCGGAGACCGAAGAAGGCGCGAGGAACTTGCTGCGTTTGTTGATAAACATATTTCAGTACTATCTAAAACTCTAAGAGAATTAGATTCATGTCTGTGCTCTGTTTGTTCTACTCACAAAGCTGGGGAATATGACATTTTAGCTCTAAGACCGCCTCAAACTGGGGATAAGGAGTGGGAATGTGACTTAGCTCGACTAGTTCACCGCGTACAGCAACATCACCTCGTACAACAACATCACTGCAATGCCCAGTCGTCTTGTAGGAAAAAAAAAGCAACGAGTGCCGATTTGGGTTTCCGAAACCTCAGCAGTCTGGAACTGTTATAGAGACAAATTCTGGCTCTGATGGAGCGACTTCTTTAAAAATCCTATTGAAACGTGAAGAATCGTGCATCAATAACTATTCACACCGCCTCTCTCTTGTTGGAGAGCCAACATGAATTTACAGCTAATTGGTAACTCATATGGCGCAGCAGAATACGCGGGGGCATATATAAGCAAGGCGGAGCCTGATACATTAAGATTCAGACGTGTAAGTACAAGAGCTATTCAACGATGTGACTCGAATCTTCCTTATAAGGTAAGCAACCAGTTATCCGCCACCCTGCCAAAGGTCGGCACTCGGATTTTTGTATCTCCGAAACCAGGCCTCGTACAGACCCAAGTAGGGTACCGTTCGAAAGCTGAGTATTTAGGCTATCTCGTCAGTTTCTTACCCTTAAACCGGAGAGGTTTGAGCAGCTCAAACCCTTATTTGCGTGAGGCGACTGCTCAGAGTGACCCAACCAGTTGTCCGCCACTCGAGGTATTTTGTATCGGAAATGCCCTTTTCGACCCGGTCAGTCGCCATTGCGACTTTTGACGTCGAACGACGCTCAGCGAGCCAATTAAATTCCACATTTTCTGTGATTGGAGGAAATTCAGGCTGAAGTGACCAAGGGTCACTTCCTGTGTAAGCTTATACGCGATCCGTCGCCTATCAATTTACAGGTACAAAAGTGTCGCCTCTTTTAACAGTAAGAAAAAAGACGCTCTCTTGGTGAGGTAACGCAATGAGTATGGCTGGATCTACAGTGCGGGCCATAGCAACGGACCAGCCAGTACTCCTAGTCAGATGCTTAACGAAGCAGCTTAGCACGACCATTTGGCCGAAGAAGAATCCTATGGGAAGCACGCTTGTGCTCGCCGGGGCATAAAATCGAATACTCGCAGAAAATTTTGTTTCGAGAAAAAAAAGAGATTACATTCGTTATTTTATACACCGCACGACTCGTTGATTCTTTTGATATCGTGCCCAAACAGGTAAGTCTTGGTGTGCGGTCAAACCTACCCCTCGTACTGTCTCGGAGTAATAACAGTAAATTATGGCTCCTACAAAAACCAAGATAGGGCGCTGTGGCGGACAATTGGTTGGGTCACTCTGAACAGTCGCCTCACGCAAATAAGGGTTTGAGCTGCTCAAACCTCTCCGGTTTAAGGGTAAGAAACAGACGAGATAGCCTAAATACTCAGTTTTCGAACGGTACCCTACTTGGGTCTGTACGAGGCCTGGCTTCGGAGATACAAAAATCCGAGTGCCGACCTTTGGCAGGGTGGCGGATAACTGGTTGCTTACCTTAACTCTATTCTGAAAAAGGTAGCAAATGCTACTCTGTCTGTTCGCGAAGTTGGTGCTCCAAAGGCTATCTATATTTTATTGCGTGATCTCAAAATGCGTAGAATATATATCTCGTACGATAAAAAAGCTTAAAGTTATGCGTCACCAGCTGCGGTACTATCGTGTTGAGCCGCAAACCTTTGATGATCTTGTTTCGTTAGTGAACACATCACCAAGCGATAACGTGCGTATTGAACCGATTGAAAGAGCATATATGAACCGTCCAAATTCTGAACTCTTTGATAGTATGAGTTTAGCTACGTTTGTAGAAATGTACGAAGAAATCGATTCTATTAGCAATCAAGCCCGCAATATAGAGGTATGGAAACGTGTTGACGGGAAAGGATGGATTAAAAAGCGTTCTAAAGCGGTGGTTGTGCAAAAATCGCCATGGATAAAACCTGACACGTCAAACGCTAATTTCTGTTTTTCAGAAGTATTTTTGTATGTCCCATGGAGATCAACTTGACGATCTTCCAAGCACAGACGAGGAATCGATATCACGTTTTCTTGAACAGCAACATGTGCAACTGGATAGTGAGCTACTGCAAGAATCTAATGCTAAGTTAGCTCGTCAGTACCACTTGGACCTGTTGAAGACTTCTAGAACTACGTCTAGCATTTCTTCTTTTCCTAGCTCAATATGTCTTCGTATCCAGTGTGGAAAGTGAAAATATGGAGCCACAAACAAACGTTACGGCGGATCCAGGTACTGCAGACATCAGCAGGATAGAATGGAGAGCTAAACATTCCTACCCACCTGCCGTTGTTAATAAAGCTCGTGACTTTCTTAATTTGTGCTTGAAACCATGGATGAAAGAAAAACATAGTCATCATCTACTTGAAGCGCATTTTCTGGAAACAATAGCACTAAGTCTCGGTATAAATACCCCATTAATGATAATACATATATGCTGAATGTAGATGAAGAGATGGATGGCTGTGTCGCAATGGGTCCCTTTTGCAATAGCCATGGGACAATCTCGACAACGATTTAAATCTTCACTTGACAACTCCTACTGCAAACCGCTGCAAATGATAATTAATGGTGAAGGTGGGTCTGGGAAGAGCTGGCTGATTCGCCACATAGTCAAAGATATGCATAACGTCTTTGGTGAACACAAATCGACTAGGAAAAATTCAAGAAGGGTTCTATTACTCGCTCACCAAGGAACTGCGGCCTTTAATATTAAAGGAAAGACGATATGAAGTGCAACGACGAGGAAAAATGTTATGGGATAGCATTGATCACGTATGTATGCTTACAAGTCAAAATAGAGGAAAATTCGATCCGGAGTGGTTTAGCGCGCTTCGGCAATTGCGCGACAAAACACCCACAAAAGCAGATATAGACCTATCTAAAACACGTTGCGTAGACGTAATTGATAAGCCAGCGTGGATTCACAAAGCAAAACATATTGCTGCTGCGAATGAACGCAGTATTTTATCAGCAGGATTGCCAATTGTACATCTAACTTCACAGCATTTCGTGCAGCAGAATCGCATGGCGGCCAAGCGCGATATCCCTGCTGGACTGTTGCTGCACTACTAGATGACGCACAAACCATCAACACCGATCGCGACAGAGTAGTTCCAAAAACGTTGCAGTTGTGCGTTGGTGCCCCTGTTACACTTACGTACAACATGGCTCAACCGGCAGGTTTGTGCAATGGTACAAACACTACAATTTATGATTTCATGGTTATAGCTGGCAGCGATCTGCCTATTGTACTAGTACAGATCACATATCCGTATATTGGTCCTTCGCTGCTGGATGATGTACCTAGCATCATTCCTATTGTACCAAAAGAGGTATCTTGGGGAAAAGCATCTAGTGACCTTCGCGTTGTTCGACGTGGAATTCCTCTCAGGCTGGCTTACGCCATGACCATCCATCAAGTGCAAGGCCTTACATGCAGTATTTCATTCTAATTTTATTCCAACTATCCCTTTCGCATACGAAGCCCTTTCAAGAATCACACATCGGAACTCGATAGCTACCCAGAAATTAACACTAGAGAATCTTACAGGCACATTCGAACAATTAGCGATGTTTCAACGCGAGAATAAACGTGTTGTGGGTCATGTAGCCCGAACGATAAGCGCAACTATGCCGATTGTACAAAAAATGAAGGAGGTGGCACTAGAGCATAATATAAGTTGAATTTGCGAATATGTAACGTAATACTGAGTGGGGCATTTAAGCTTGTATATCCGAGCTTTCGACGTCTCCTTATAGAAAATAATTCTATTTGAAAGAAAAAAATGAAAGGACCTTAAGGCTTGGCAAAATTATAGAATAAAATAGACACTGCCAACGCTCCGCACCTGTGGGCAACTCATCGGGGCTATAGGCGCATCCCTGTAATCAGACTTAACTCAAGCTGCTCACGCCAAGGGTATATCTGCACCTTGGTGCAGGTATTCACACGGTCTTTACCCTTTCATGAAGGGCTCACAAGCACTTCGATCGATTGAAGACATGGCCTCGCTTACGGTAAGGGAAGTGTTCCAATCCTTATATGTTGAACATACAAGAATATAATTGTGTTGTTGTCGCATTTGGCAGATGCCTACAATGGGCTATCGTTTTACCTGTACGATTCACATTTAAGAAATCCAATTACAGAAATGAGAACGATCTCATCGGCTCCGGAGTAAATAAAGCGTTCTCACTTTTCGTGAATACGCTATAAGTTAATAAAACTTCGCGCCGATACCACTCATCTATGCTTTCTGGTGCGGCGGCAATCAGTGGCTTCGAGTAGTACATGGGCGACTCTGAGCTATCCGATATAACAAAGCATTAACCCTCCTTTAATTCAAGTACATGCTGTATTTATTTTGACTCCCCATATAAGTCAAATCTGGTTAATTACGTTCATGAATATATTGGCTAGGCATCGCGATCACAATATTTCGCGTACAATGACAATATCGTCAAAACTACAAAGAATTATGAATGTTGGGCATCGCACACATCAAGCGTTCGTCCTACAACGACGAGTAAGTGGCTGAGTAAGATAGTTTTCCAGCGTTACCTAAATGTATAATTTTTACTAAAGTATATATTTCAATGGAGAATAGTTTGAATTCATGAAAATCGCAAAATATACCGAATCATAATATATCAACAAGCTCACTACATGTAAAAAAATTGGGCTTAAGATAAAAAGCCACAAATATAGGTTTACACAGCGAACAGAAATCATTGCTGTTGCACTCTCGTGTAGATACAGTGAGCATATCTCCATTAGACATGGAAGATGAGCCATTGCAACACAATAACCTTTGCTGTATTAATTCATAAACCACAAAAAAACTGAATTAAAATAAATTTTTTCGTTACAACTCTCGCTCATACTCCGTCAAAATGTCGTTGTGCTCGCGGAGACAACGTCCTTGATGTTGCAGAAAAATGGCAGGGCTCTTTCCAGCTGCAGAGCCGAAGTGGCTTTCACCGCTAGCTGCCGACATGACACACATACCGGGCAGGCCTCCGGTTGCTTGGTGTAAAAACACCGAAGACGTGTACAAACCCAGCGGCTGCCAGATCGCCGTACGTATTTGAGACGCCGCAAATTGAGCCGCCGGGATTGGAATCACAATTTGCTGCCCATGCGCGGGTGGTCCTATGGCCGCTGAATTGCAACTAGCGCACAACTGCGGATGCGCACCAGCTTGTGTGGCCGTACAGCAACCACGCGGGGGTGCTTGAGCTGCACAAGCCTCTGCTGTAACTCGGCCTGCCACAGTCGCAGCCGGTACCAAGATCTAGATCATCTCAGGGACTTGGGTAGTAGCAGAAGCAGCACACGCATAAGACGCCGCATGATACCGCTCTTGTCCAGGAGCAAACTGACCTTGCACAACTTGTCCGCATGGAGAAGCTCTTAAAACTCCACCAACAGATCCACCTTCACGAGGGGGGTCTGTGTGCACCCCTTGCAGCTCCGTCTCCGTGGCCCCACTGATCCGCCTCCACTAGCGGTATCGTTGCATGCACGACTTGCTCCACCGTCACCATGGTGCCTGCCTTCATCGGCTGCAACTGGCTGTCCATCAGTATCGTTGGACTTACTATGGATCTCGCCTGCCTTCACAGGCTCCAGCGCATCCGCTTTCTCTGTAGTAGGCGTCGCCGATCTGCGCGACGTCTTCACGTTTCTTTTTTACTTCGCGGCGGTAGCACCGCCGCTGACGTTCATTCTGGAGATCACGATGATTACTGCAGAGGCAATGACGCTCTCCATTCAGTTTAAACGCCCTCTCCTTTGTGCAGTAACCAGGGTACTGGCACTGAAGCGGATCGCGGTGGCTTGGCTCTCGCTTGCCACGCGTCTTTGTCGCCTTCGGCATCGCCTATACTTTCCCAGCACAGGACAACACAGCCATAGCATAGTGTACAAAAAATGAGTATATCAAGTCAATGCACCTTAACCGTACGTTAGGAGACGCTTACCTTGCCGATTCCACTGACGCTGTCTGCTGTTGTTCTGCTTACAGTTAGATTATTGTCTTGAGTAAAAAACTTCAGCCTACTAACTATGATATATGATATGCATTTTTTGGGGGAGGCTGCAAAAGATGTTTTGAAAAAAACATTCCCCAAAATCTGTCGGACAATGAAGCCATTATTTGGCTTAGAGTCGGACAAAAGTGTCTGACATTTTCTGAAAAGCAAATTTTGTTTCCTATTTAAATGTATCAGGATGGGAGCAAATCACAATTCGCATGGACAAAAGACCAACCAGAATTTGACTTGCAAGGTAGGCCTGTGCGAGGTTACCGAAATGCAAACTAATTTATCACCCACAGCACCTGGCAGGCCATAGGACGCTTTAGTATCTTGCTTGACTACCAGTAAATGTACTGCAGCTGCGGGGTTATAATTTAAGGAGCTTGCTAGCGCGAGGCCTCACACTAGCTCGTTTGACCTTTGGTCTTGCCTTATCAAGCTACGTTGCATTGTTTAGCTGTGTAAATCTAGGCTGTTAAATAGCTCGACATTCGAGATTGAATGGGGTAAAATTCGCCACAGAGCGACTCCTGACACGACCTGTCATCTCGCTACGGCTCTGTATTAAAACTACATGTGTCCCAATGAGCCCGTTTGGCAGTGGCATGGTAGTTGGTGTGGTTGCATGTCGTGAGAGGACTGCACACTCGTGTTAGCGCTTGGGTTTTGCTTTTCCAAGTATTGTAAAAACAACTATTCGAAGCCAAATAAGTAGTTTACGACTGCCATAGGTGCCTTCATCATTTTTACGAACGCAGGAATTTAAAGTAAGCTAAGAATGTTATAGGTGCCCTGATTCATCATTTTGGCATGCGTTTTCGAAACTAAACAGGACCGTAAAAACATTTGGGAGTCGTACAACACTGTTGGAAGCACAACAATAGAGAATCGGATTTATAGCTTTGAAAGACTGAATAATTTGCCGTTGTATTCACGTGTACATACGCAGAGTTTTCAGATTTGACGCCCTACTGAGATTGATTGGTGCCCAGACTCACAGTATGTGAAACCAATACTGCTTCTCACACGGCGATATGCTCTGAGTCTCATCGCGCTGCACCAACGGCTTCCTCGATCATGTCAGCCTTCAATATCACAGTGTGGTGTACCCCTAAATACATTCCTAGCTAGATATTACGGCAGATAGCAATGGTGGCGAGCGTAGTCGGATTCGCTGTGAGCTGAGCCCAGTGCATGTATGGCGTACCGTAAAGACTGTCTAAAATGATACCGATCTGCCAGATGTCCGACGAATTCCGTCTAAGAATCATTTTTTGCGTTGCCCCCTTTATCAACCCAGGCGAGCCAATCGCCGTTAGGATGATGCCATTTCTAGTTTTAATAATACAGGAGTGTGAGGTGACTTGATCTTTTTTAACTTTTGAGTGAAAGGCTCACTGAGACAACGATTCAATTTGTAACTGTAAGCCGATGTTTGTGGCTAGAAATGAAGGCTGACCGGATGCGTGTAATAGAATCGTGTAACGTGATTCACGTTCCGCACCACTCTTTCATTTTCCTTCTTCGCGTCACGATGAGCCAGGGTTTCCAAACATGTATGCAGCGCGCGGTGAGGTTGACCGCGGCATGATCGCGCTTCGTGCCAAACAGAAGAAATGGTGGCACGTCTTGATGAAAATTCAACCTCGAAACTTCTGGACAGGGTTTCCAATGTAATGACTCGCTTCGCAACAGGAAGAGCACATCAGCGGGTTATTGCAAGTTTATCAACCATGATGAACAGCTATTCCGCTGAATATGAGAATATGCTCGTGGCCGGTGGGGGTTTGATGGCATTAACACGACGAAGGGCCGACCAGCCAGATGAGATCCTGACAACGCCTTGGAGCTGAGGGCATCGTCGTCTGGCGATGATCCGATTCGTTCACGCCTGATCGTCGAGATCGAGTTTCACCATAGAAGTTTGCAAGTAGCTCATGAGTGGTGCCTGGAATATTTCGAGATGATTCCGCAGCTTCGTGCTGTACTGCTTCTCAGTTTTTTTCAACGCCATGTACGGGACAGATCGTTTGCGTGTCTGACAATCTTGTATCGACACAGTCCTGGGGTCCCGAGACCTGTCGATGTAGTCAGTTTCGAGAGTGCTCCCCTGCGTAATACCATTCAGGCGTATATCGACAATGAACTCGACGTACCGATTCGAAATTTGCCACTTGCTCTGGTACGAAATGGGACCATCGCAGACAGGCCGAACCCATGGATACCTTGGGCTGCCGAGCAAGAACGCCTGCTCATTCGGATCCCTCCTGCAAATCTGTTCTCGCTGACTATCCGACCTGCAACCAATTGACCATTCCGACTAGCGCACTTTACGATTCAACCTCGTGACCTAGAGATTGATCTATGGCAATTTTACGACATCGTCGACTTGATTGATCGCTTTTAGTACTACTTAGCTCTGAGTGATAAGACACAGAGAATATCTAGTACAATACTTTAAACTTAAGTTAAAGTAGCAGCATTTTTTTTTGCAAACTTGAGGACCGCGATTAACTAGTAACATTTTAACATGTAATTACGTTCTTGAATCGCTGCTATCAGGAGAAACACGTGGCAAGATTGGCCTCTTTACGCTTGTCTTGCTTTATTGCTTCTAATGGGTCAGCTATCAGGCGTCCGCTTTTGTGGTCCCCAAACGGTGCCCACAGTGCCCAAGGAATTATCTTACAGTAACACCACGTCGAGCCGCTTTCGCCGTCGAATCATTATGCTTCAGTGCTTCATAGCTGCTCAAACTTTACGTCACAGGAGGTTCTACTGTCAGATATGCAGGGAGAAAGTGAATACCTCGACGATCAATTCTTCGACATGTTGCCGATGCCTGGAGAGATTAGCACTGGTCGTAGCTTCAATTTATCTTAGCTTCGGACCCAGTAACGCGTTTACGAACGATGGTTTGAAGGCTCCCAAGAGCCTCTGCAATCTACTACAGTACGAACTATTGAGCTCAGTGGCGTGGTATTCACTGAAAAACACCGGTATCACTTGCAACGCGTCCACGGTCTCCAGATCGTCCCCGCACAAGTATCGATGCTACTCTGGACGTCAGAGGTAGGAGCGCTGTCGACCTTGTGTCGCGAAACAATCACTAGATTTCTCGACATTATGCTGTCGGGGGAAACAAGAAAGTAGCCATTCTTCATCATTCAAGTTCGTCCGGATACTCTGATTCTTTTTTGCCGCCAAGACGCACTTTACATCGGAATGAAACAAAACCAAACGGAAGCTGACGCATCAAGCACCAAACATCAATTGTTTCTTAGGATTTTCTGCGGACATTGGTCCGGCATAGCCTTGAGACTGCTTTTCATCGCGAGTGACAAGCCGATCCTCATCGCCAACCACCGCTTTTTGTGCAACAACTAGGACAACCGCCACGATGCATTCACCAAGGTAAAAGAATACAACCAATCTCCCGTTCGATTCGAGATTGACAGCCCTGCACCGCACTTTACGCGATATCGAAGCTTGGAAACCATTCCAAGGATTCGTAAATGGGCCACAGGTCCATCTCAAGGTCTTCAAATTTGCCTGGGTCCACCACAGGCAATCCGGGATTATTAGCGTGAATAACGTCGGATAAGATATCAGCCGAGGGGATCCGCACAAAAGTGCGATCCTGCAGATTCCAGAGATTTTCGAGCACTCGGATTTCTTCAGTCCGCAGTGGAGCACGAGGCAGCACTCGCGGCGGCGTCGGGATAAGAGCTACTTCAGTTGCAGCATCGAGCGGTGCACTACCGAAACTCACCACGTCGTCAATGTAGACCTCACCGCGATCATTTAGACGATAGAGAAGCGCCAAACATGCAAAACCTCCTCCTGGAACGTCTTGAGGAAAGAACCGGAACAGCAGCACAGCACGCAGTTGTGGGATCAGTTCAAAGTACTCTCGACAGTACCGATCACAACGGCCGATGGTTCTAGTGAGACCCTCGATCTCGATGATAAGCCTCGGAAGAGGAGGGTTCTCGCCCGCCGACGAGGCATATGGGCAAAAATCGGTGTCTGGTCGACGTACGATGCGTTGCTGGGTACGAGGAAACACCAGATCCATGTCGCCTTCACCTGGAACTAAGACGTTTTCGTTGGCAATCCTGTAGCGATTTAGCTGGCACGACAGCTCCGCGACAACCTGCGCATGTCCTTAGCCCCGGAATTTGGCGATGTACACATCGACGGTTGTGCCTGAGTCCGAACATCTCGTTTCAAGAAACATGGAGGTAAATCTTTCACCAATGGTGCTGCTTTTCCACTTTCGCGACGGAATACGACGAGCCACCAGGATTTCAACATCCTCCTCGCCAGCTCGAACGCGCTTTATGCGCTCTTGAGCGGCTGCATATCTCTGGCGCGATGTCACCTTCCCTGCTTCGAGGGCGTCAGGCGGCGGGTTCTGCATGATAATCATGCTACAACGCCCAGGTGAGAAAGGGAAGCTGAAAAGATGTATTTTTAAAAGGGAACATGTATTTTCCTTCATGCTACGGACCTGCACAATATGGGGGATCCAGCAAAAATGCTGGGGAAGCTTGATTAGCAGATGATCGCGATATAAAACGCGCCAGGGAGTGGAGGATGGGTTGACTTCATGACTGCGGAGCGAAATCTCGAATGATGAGTTCGCATGGCTGCCCACTCGTCCTCGACCTTCTACTTATAGCCCTAGCTTACATTTACGCTATCTCCGCAGCCTGAAAACTTGTCTTCCGATACTTGCGTGCTCGGAAGACGCTGATGTCCATTTCAGTCAGATTGTCCAAATTCGGGTACCAACACGAAAACTTTCGCCGTTCAATATAACGAAGTGGAATCTTCAGCACAACCACAGCTTGGCTGAATATGGATTCCGCCAGCATTCTTCCAATCGTATGGCCATCGATGAATCAACGATGCATACCGTGGATCAGCTTCGCAAACCTGAAGCGAAGAAATCCAGCATTTTCAAGTTCATCACAGATAACTCTGACTCCAATCCCACACGCCAAGATGTGCACATACTGTGCGCAAGCTTAAGCTGCGTGAAGCCGGGCATGGCCCCACCAACAGCGGGAAACGGTTGAAAAGGTGGATAATCGAGTTTGGTGAACAACAAGGAAATGTGGGTCGCATTTTCATCGATGAGGTGAGTGATAAGGTATGAATACTGCTGTAACTTAGCTTCGTTTATGCATGAATGCAATTCTAACTTGCACTGACATAAACAGATAGTTGCGACCTATAGCACACTTCAAACGTAGCACATGCGGATCCTGTTCGTCCAATTTCCAGAAGTTTTGTTGATTGACGCGACTCACGGTACGAATCGTTCCAAGTACAAGGTTTTTTTCTTTCATGGCACATGATACGTTCGGAAAGGGGCAGTTTGTGCAACGTGCACTACTTCAGAATGAACAATACCCGACATTGATCACGGCCCTGGAAGAGTTCAAAAGTAACAATCCCGCGTGGTCCAAGCTGCAGTGTGTTCACGTCGACAAGGATTTCACCGAATTATCGGTGCTGGAGAAAGCTTTCCCTGGTGTGACAGTTTTACTCTGTCAATTTCACGTGTTGACGTATCTGCGGAAAGAGATTGCGTCGTCGCCTTACGGCTTCAACTCATGACAGAAGGACCAGCTCGATGGTGTTATGAGCTTGCTCGTCTACGCAAGCACAGAGTCGGAGTAAAATAAGCACTTCCAGTACTGGTTCATCGCGTCAATTGGGCACGCTTCGCCAAATCCCTTGGTCGAGCACGAGTCGGGCACAGTTGGTCAGGAGTCGGGTACATCATTAGCGGCAGTGGATACGCATAGCGGGGAAACTGGCGAGGAGACGAATCGTGACGAGCATCCCTTTGTGGCATATTTTCGCAGAAATTGGGATAATTGTCGAGAGCTGTGGTGTGCTCACAAGCGACAGAACACTGTGTCACTGGGAAATAATACCAACAATAGGTTGGAATCTTCGTGGAAGCAGCTAAAAGAATGGGTGGATTCATTCATGGCTGTGGATGAGTGCATCGCCTCCATCATGTACTATCAAAGCTTCAAGAGAAAATTTTCTCGGAGACGTCTACAAAAACGTGAACGTTTAGCACGGCGCTTACGATGGAGAGATGGCCCTGGTGGCTAATATTGTTAGCGAGCACGCGTGTGATCTTATCCACGAGCAGTACGTTTACGCACTGGGACGTGCGTCGTACACTTTCTACGAAGGATGCCCTGATGTTTATTTCATCAGAAGTACATGCTCAGACGACAACGCGCTGGATGAACCAAACGCAGAATATTCAGTGACGAGGCGATATTGGAAATGCTCGTGTTTGCTCATGAGTTCTCGGCTTCTGCCGTGTAGGCATGTGTTCTACATCCGAAATGCTATCGGAAAAGAGACTGTGATTCCTACCCAAATGTTGCATCGCCGGTGGCTGATATCTACAGTACGGTCTGTAATGCAATTTGAGCAGTCAAACGACACTGTTCCGCCGCCCGAGTCGTTGGCTATGAAGCCCGTCTTGACATCAGAAGACCGACCCTGGGACCCAAATCGCAAGTACCATGAAGCTTTGCCTATTGCAACTGATATTTGTGACGTGATGGCGGGTCTTGGCATGCCGCAATATCGTGAGGCAGAGAAATATCTGCAGGATGTGGCTTGACAGTTCAAAACAGGTGATTTCAGCAATCGGGGAGACAATTCAAATTGCGCGACCAGCCAAACCTTGCCTGTTGAAGATACGGAAGGTGACCCCCCAGTGGAAGAACAACGCGGACTTCTACCATCATCCCAAGTGCTCGAATGGTCGACACAGGGGACGGCACAGGGATCACTCAGAAGAATCAGGTACTCAATCGGGCCATTCGGTCCAGTCGGGCTCTCAATCGGTCCAGTCGGGTGAGTCGGGAATTGAATAGGATGAACGTGCAATTGGAGGAACTGCAGTTAATTCGCAGGCATGCATCACCCTGGAGCCTGCTGATGACAGACCATTTGAAGTGGCAAGCCTGCCAAAGTCGTGAGGTCGCCCAAAGCGAACTGCAAAGGGTAAAAAAGCCGCGAGCAAGAAGACAGTGGAGACGGCGAAGGACGATTCCGAGATGTACCACTCCAACCTCAGTCTTTCATCTGTGCAAACTGCATTATCTACTGAGCCAACATACGATTCTGCAGCAGAATTACTCTACCGTTTCAAGATGTTTGAGTATGGCAAGAAACTGAGAGTACCTATTGCGCGACAAAGATCGACATTACCTCCCACAAAACCGCTGACACAACCCGAAACCTTCACGCGTATTTTTAGGCCAGAATACATCAGGACGTGCGATCAAAAAGTGGTTGCTCTGCAGTCAAAACACAGAGGGCTATAACAAAAGGACGTGGTGTTAGCAGTTATTGGCTATGGAGCGTATGCGACTGAAACAGTGGCAATCATGATGAAGTGGCATCGAGCAACGAAGTCACTTAAGCAGGTGGAGAAGGCGATTAACTGGGTCGAAACCATTGATTTTACAATTTCTATGCTGATATCATTCCGCGTTTCACCGGAGCCAGATCTGCTTGGTAAGATCAAGTCGCTTGGGCTTCTCTCGGTCCAGGTACGTTGCATTATCAGTTTTACACCTATACTACTTTTCTACGTTTATTGTGTGAATACAGACTGAAGTGCTTGAACTTGTTGGCAGAGGACAACTGAGTGACGGTACAATAGATTGCGTTATTTCCAAGTTGTTCGGAGCGAGAACGGATGTTGTGGTTATCAGGCCCTGTGTATTCGGGCCGGTAGTGGATGGGTCGATGTCAGTTCCGCTACGAGACCTAGCCAATATATTCGTTGGTGTGTCATCAGAAAAAATCCTGATCCCGCTATGCTGCAATTCGTTGCATCTGTGCGGCATAATGGTTGACGGTGCCTAGAAGGATGTGACTATCTACGACCCGATGTCGTCAACCTACAGTGTTCAAGTTCGAGCGGTGGCAGAAAAATTGACGACTCTACTACCAGAATATGCTCCTAGGAAGTACCGCGTTCATCCTCATACGAGCGAACTCGGCGTGCAGACGGACAGCTACAACTGCGGCATGTATGTCCTCACAGTATTTGAAATTTTTGCTGGCGCATCAGCGCCAGCAAAAATTACTGAACAGAAAGGAGCTTCAGTACCTGCGATACAGGTACCTGTGCATGTGCCATTAAATTTTGAACAAGTTGCTCATTTGAATCTACAGCTTAAACGTTACATTAAAAAGTTTTCGACCAATCGCTTTCTACTATGATGTATCCGACTATACGTAGCGGGCACGTATACCATGGCCATGCATCAAATGATGATCGGTTCTGGCCCATCGACCAATCGGTCATGTTCGTGCATCGATCGGTCAACATCGGGCACAACTGCCTCGTCTCATTTCTCCCAATCGGTCTAAATAATGAGTGCCATTTTTAATACCTAAAACTAAAACAAGAGAATTGGGCTGGTGTTGGTGGCACCAATTGAATTTTTTTAAATTCAATAAAGTCATTTAAAAATGACTTTAGATCAGAAATGTGCTCGGTGTAAGGGATTAATCTAACACCTCTAGAATTCGTTTATCTGTTTAAGAAGGCAATGTGATTTGAGCGAGGTTGTCATGTTTTATCATCGGAAAAATCTTTCTACTCACAACCGCTTTTCCCAGCGAGCTCACCTGCTGCGGCGCCCACCGTCTGACTTCGGGCTCTATATTTCGTCGCCGTGGCGGTGAGTGAGCTGTTGCGATTGTTCCTTACTCGTCTACTTGTACACAGTAACTACTTATCTACCAGCACTCTCTACGCTCTACTTATACACCTTTGGTACTTTAGCATCTAACATAGCGACAAAGAACACGGCGAGGTGCAGAGCGGAGGCATTTGAGAACGGCTCCACGTGACTCACCGGGACGGAGTGGGCACGTTACGTAGCCAGGAACTACTGCGGCGGTGACCCGCGCCGTTGTTATTGCGCAGAGTGGCGGGAGGAACGACGAGTGTACTGCGGAGGCCTACGTGAATTGGTGCTAAACCCTAAACCCTCAACGCCACAGTTATGTGTGGGCTGAAGGCCTCGTTCAGTATCGGGTGGAGCCTGAGGATTCCCCTCGCGTCGTTGTCCCCAATGACGAGGATCTGAAGTATGACATACTTCTTGAGGCACACGACGCGCCGTCTAGTGACCATCTTGGTCGTAAAAAAACCTTCTATTCGGTCTCTCACACATTCTGGTGGCCTCACATGTACAAGTGGGTTGACCGGTACGTCAAGACGTGTGAGACCTGTCCGCGCGTCAAGCCAGTCAGCCACGTGTCGGTTCCGTTACAGAGCTTGCCCGTCCCTGCGGACTGCTGGAAGTCGATGGTGCTCGATTTTGTCTTCGGGCTACCTGCGGATGCCGACGGCAACGCCGGCATTTTGGTGTTTGTGTGTCGCCTGAGCAAGATGGTTCTTCTCGCTCCTGTTCCAGCCAGCGTTACGGGTGAACAGGGCGCGCGGTTGTTCCTGGACAGCGTATTTCGCCATCCCGGTCTCCCCGAGACCATTGTCTCCGATCGAGACTCGCGGTTCACCGCCGCGTTCTGGCAAACGCTGTTCCACCTTTTGGGAACGCGGCTGCTTATGTCTACCGCCGACCACCCTTAGACAAACGGTCAAACGGAGCGTGTTAATCGCGTCCTCGAAGACACGCTGCGCAGTGTCTGCGCTAAGGCTCCACAGTCGTGGGCCGAGCGCCTGCGAATGGTTGAGTTTGCTCTCAACAGTGCGGTTCACTCATCCACGGGGTTTACCCCTTTCTTTTTAAACGGGCTGCGCCACCCGCGTGTGCCTCTCACCTTACGTGGGGCGACCGCGGCTTCGGTCAAATCTCGCTAATACTCATGTATTCAATAATCCTATTGCTATCAATAGCAAGGCTGATATTCAAAAGAAGGTGATTTCGGAAATCCGTTCTATGGAGTTGGCTGACAAACTGAACTATCCCAGCTCTGGGTATAAGCTAAAGGCGATCACTGCATTCAAGATTTTCATCTACCATCGCGACCATGCTCTCGGGGATAGCGAAGCTGTCATCCCTAAGATTATTCGCGAAAACAAGCATGTGATCAACTTCCCCAAGACCAACAACAAGTGCGTCTTCCACTGTATCGCCTGGCATACATTCCAGAGCCCTAAGAAGGATCCTCGAAGAATTCAGACTCAGGTGAAGGAGGCATTCAAACACTACTGTACTTTCAAGGGGGTTAAATATTCGTTGAGCCTGTTTAGGAGTTTCAAGCCCATTGACCTACTACAGCTCGATGAGGTTGAAGACTGCTTCCAACTTGGTATTAACATATATAAGATGGATGTAGTTTCTGGAAATGTAAAATGCATTCGTAGATCGGACAAGGGGTATGAAGCTATGGATATTTTATCGTTCGAGAATCATGCTCTTTACATCAAGAACATCGATATGCTTCAGGCTAAGTATCTATGTCCTAAGTGTGAAATGGTTTTCGTCAGCACTGAAAGGGTTAAAAACCACAAAAAAAGAATCAATGCGAGCTCGTGAATATCGAAAGCTCCCCAGCTGAGCCAACTATCTACAAACCAGCTCAGAACGCAATACGATCACTGCTTACGAAGTATTCAATCAAGAATGCTGACCAGTACATCGATCACTTCATCGTTTATGACTTTGAGGCCATCCTTAAGCCTACTGCGACTCAACACGGGGAGAATACTGTCTTCACGAACGAACACATTCAGGTGTCTGTATCAGTAGCTGATAGCTTAACCGAGGAGGTGCGTTGCTTTGTAAATGATGATCCGAAGATGCTACTTACGGATATGTTCAAATACATCGGTGATGTATTCGTGAAGATCCAGCAGTACAATGTCAATAAGTACAAGTCGCTTCTACCGAAAATCATCAACGCTCACGGTCTGACAGGTATGGAAATTCCAGGAGTCAATCTTGGTAAGACCTACAAGATGTCTGATGTGGAGAGTTGGATTAATGAAGGGAAGTATGATAACTTCTTCCACTTCCATAACAGTCTTGGCTTTGGTAAGCAGAGGTCCGACTACGGAAGACTTAAACAGGAGATAAATCAGGTACCAGTATTCGGCTTCAATTCTGGTCTATACGATATCAAATTGATTAAGAGCGACTTATTCGCCATCATTAGTACTGACAACATCAAATCTGTTATCAAGAACCCCAGCTACATGTGCATTGCTACATCGAACATGAAAATGCTCGATATTAGCAACTATGTACCAGCTGGTACCAGCTACGATAAGTATCTTACGACATATCTGGGTGGCTGCAAATGTGATGACAAAATAAGATGTGTCTGTGGTCTTGGCAATGGTCTTTTCCCGTATGAGTACATCACCGCGTTCAATGTACTCAATCAGACTACTATCCCGCCTAAGTCAGCTTTTGACAGCAAGCTCCGTGGAACAAGCATCACCGATGATGACTACGAGCGAGTGAAGTTCGTGTGGGGGTACTATGAGATGAAATCCATCAAGGACCTACTGGTCTGGTACAACAATCTCGATGTAGTTCCATTCATCAAGGATATCAAAGCCCAGCGCGAACTATTCATGCGTTTCGATCTGGATATGTTCGCGGATGGAGTGTCGCTACCTGGACTTTCGGAGAAGGTCATGTATCAGACTTGCTTCAATAATCTCCAATATCCAGATAAGGCACCTGCTAACGCATTCAAATTTCCACCCCAGCGCATGGGCGGCTACAAGATTCAGGATGCTAAGGCAAAGCGGGAATTTGATATGACACTGGATCATTTGGATACATTGATGCAAAAGCAAAAGTATCTGTGTGGTTTATGCTACTGCCAGCTGACCGTCGATACTGCTTCAGCAGATCGTATCAACAACAAGCTTGGACACATCGACGGCAACATATTGGGTAGCTGTAGCAAGTGCAATACCGCCCGTAAGGACATGTCGCTCAAGGGATTTCGCTAAAAGAAGTTGTTTGAGTTCAACTCGGACAGGCTGGTGTGTAGCATTGATAAGGAGGAAAAAGACATCTACGCTAAGATGAAGGCCAACATTGCTGGAGGCCCATCTATTAATATTAATCGCTACGCTAAGCGCAATGAGACGAAGATTCGCGGAGGTAAGCTCTGTAAGAAAATTATCGGCTACGATGCTAACGCTCTATACCTGTGGGCACTTGGTAATGAGATGCCATGCGGACGATTGACTACGATCGAGGCTTATGACGGCATTGTCGAGGACATCGTTGCTGATAAGATTTTCGGATTCCTCGAGTGTGATATTCGCACACCAGACCACTTCAAAGAGTACTTCAGCGAGATGACTCCTATTTTCAAGAACACGCTAATTGATTGTACTGATGAAAGTGTCATTGGTCATCACATGTTTAAGTACAACGAGGCACGTAAGCAAAGCCGAGCAAAACCAGCTCGTAAGCTGATAGGTAGCTACTTTGGTGGATAGATTCTCATATACGCACCTTTGCTCAAGTGGTATCTCTCTCATGGTTTGGAGATCTCCACGACTTACAGCTTTATCAAGGCCAGCTCCCACAAGGCTTTTGCTCCATTTATGGAGGATGTATCAAACGCCCGACGAGAGGGCGATGTTGATAAGTCTTAGGCGATGATTGCTGAGATGATGAAACTTGTAGGCAACAGTGCTTTCTTTCGGTCGATCTGGAATGGATATGAGCAAGCACAAAGAGGTCAAGTATGAGTCGAACGACAAAGCTATTAAGAACAAGAACGAACACTTTACGTTCCACGGGTTGGAGGAACTTAATGGTTCTTGTGAAATCACCATGAAGAAACGGCGACTTAATAACAAGAACCCCATTCTTTGTCCATTGCCATCTCCCAGCTCGCCAAGTTACGCATGCTTCAGTTCTACTACGACTGCATAGACTTCTACTTCGATCGCTCTGACTTCGAGTATCAGGAGATGGACACTGATTCAGCTTATATCGCTTTCAGCTGTGAGAATCCGTTTCAAAACTGTATGAAGCTCGAGCTACGTGCCCACTTCAAGGCACATAAATACGATTGGTTCCCACGCGGCTACAACACAGAGGTAGCTAAGTTTGGTCGCCGTACTCCTGGTCTGTTCAAGGATGAATGGTCAGGTGATGCTATGGTCTCACTATCGAGTAAGAACTATATTTGCTATCTACCCGACGAATCTTACAAGGTCAAAATTTCAGCAAAGGCTGTACAGCAGGGTCGTGGTTGGAATGAGTATGTCCTTAACCCTGACGGATTTGAGACTGTTGTACGGGACCGCATCACGCTTCAAGGGACTACCAAGGGGTTTAGACTTTCGAAAGAAACAAAATCTATCATAGCCTATACTCAAACAAAGAGCGCCCTTTCATATTTCTACGATAAGCGACGGGTACTATCGGACGGCATTTCTTCGATTCCACTTACTATCTAAGGGGGTATATTTAGCTGATGCTCAGACTTCTAAGTCTGACCATTTTTTTGCTATAAAATATAGGATCATGTCGTTTCAAGATTTACTAACAAAACTCTACTATGATCCAAAAACCGGTTTTATCGGGGCTCAAGCACTGTATCAGAAGGCAAAGAAATTAGATCCTAAGATAACTCTCAAAATCGTAAAGGATTGGTATTCCAGTCAGACCGATATTCAACGATCTAGGAACAGAAGAAGCGATTCGATGGATTCAAAATTGCTTAACATAACCCTAACTCATGGCAAATGGATCTTACATTTTATGAGAACGACCAATTTTGAGTGCTATCAACATCAACTCACCGTTGGGCTACGCAAAGCTCTTGTCAAACAAGACTGTGCCAACTGTTTTAGCAGCGCTTCAAGCGTTTGTTCGCCTTCACAAAGTTGATATCCTGACAAGTGATAATGGTGGCGAGTTCATGAACTCACAGGCTCAAGAATTCTACAAATCCAAGAAAATTGAGCACTGCAATAACGAGCCCGGTGATCATGGTACTATGGGAAAAATCGAGCGATTCAACAGAACGTTAAAGCAAAGACTAACTAAAATGTCTCCCAATAGGATTAAACAAAAGCTTATTGACGATGTCATCGAAAACTACAATAGCACATTTTATCGCTCAGTTGGTATGACCTCAAATAAGGCAAAAGGCAAAGTAATGGATGCGGATCTGAGTCATAATCAGATGGAAGCTGATAGAATTGAGAAGGAGTTTGAGATCGGATCAAGCGTATTATACCGTCTCAAGAAGCAGCCATTTGATAAAGAAGCTGCTCGATGGAGCAAATCAGTTTATAAAATTGTTGGAATTGATGGCTACCGAGTCCAAATCCGCTCGAAAAATGGTCAAACTCTCTACAACGCACCAAACAATCTTAAAATTGTTAAACAGAGACCACAGATGCTACTATTAGTCGAGGCGATATTCTTGAGGCGGAGAAGATCTTGGACCACAAGAATATACGCTCTGGGAAGTACAAATACCTGATAAGATGGGTTGGTAATGAGCCTGACTCCTGGGAGCCACAAGATAATTTGCGGTTAATAAACAAGAACAGGAGATCAACTCTTGAGAGAGAGTATTGGGCACTAAAAAAATGAGCCATGATTAGCTTTTTTAGATTAAGTTGATAGAGATATCCTCTGTAAGCTTTGGCCCATATAATATTTTTAATATTTTTCGTTAGAATATGAATGATATAACTTTATGCATAGATACTGATCTCGTAATTTTGTGCCCAAATTGTATAGAGAAGGAACGTGAGCTTGTAAAGCTTCGACACAAACTGTGGATCATCCAAGAAGTAAGTCGAATCAAGGATGAGTTGCTAAACCTTGATGCGACCGCGAATTTTCTCAAAACGGTAGTCAATCAAAAGTACAAACACGAATTGGAAGCAATCTTTGTCGTTCCGTTCCATTGTATCAAAGACCGATATTTGAGTCTTCTCAATGAACGAAACAGCATCTGTCATTCTTATCTACCTTTCCGTCATGACTCAGTTATGCCAAGCTACTGGTAGAAACGTAATTACGGCGCTCATTTTTTTTATGACTCGCAACATATAGGATCAATATGCTTCCAAATTTCACATCGCTTGCTCAGAGAGAGCAAAAACGGCAGGAGCTACTTGAACGAGCTCAGCGTCGCGTTCGTCAAGCTAAAGCGAACCGTGAGATGTACGAAGGCGCTTCGTGGGTTACTGACATTCCCAATGGCATTACTACAGCCCCCAGTAAAACAACTGCAGCAACTCAGACAGATTCAACATCCGAGTCATCTGAGCTCTTAGAAAAAAACGCTGATTGATGAATATTCCCAGACAAACCCTGAGGTATCAACTCCAACTATAGTAGATGTCGAAGCTACTGCTAAGCCTGATACTAATCATGCTGGAACACAAGCAAAGGCTTCAGTTGTTGATGTTGGTATCAGCAACACCCCTGTCATGAATGATGCTATGGTTGGCGAAGAGGCTAACTACAAGCGCAAAGCCTTGCCAAAGCAATAGCAAAGCACCATACAAGCATCAAAACACTTCGAGTCCACGTAGTCATTTCTGTTCTCGTATATCCTTCACGGCGAGAAAATATAGCCAAGCAACGCTCACACTCTATTTTACTCTCTTGGCCCCCGCTGTGCCTTTTCCACCTCTTCATGCCCCTGCTCTAGGACCTCTTCCTCACTATCAGTCGAGGCCACAGCGTTCATCACCTGCTCGAACAGCGTGGACTTGGGCAACGGTATCTGGTTGCTGGGGAGACATTGAACGACAACATAACACCAAATAACAGTTAGAAACAACTCAACACACCAATAATACAGTCACAATTAAAATTATAAATTTTATTTTTGATATACATTCAGTGAGGATGACACCGATGAAATCGAATACCAAAAGAGATCAAAACAAGCTGTTGCACAGATATTTGATGTTTATCCAATTCTTGTAGACTTACGCATTCATCCTCTTGCATCGAAAGGGCGTCAGCTAACGAGGTATTACATTGGTAAAGATGCTAAGACATACAGCATTAGATTAAACAAGGTTGTTTTAGTTCCAAGCATTGATTGGATCGAGACCTACGAGAATATTGGAGTTATTATCACCAACGATGTTAGATTTCTCGCCTATATCAATGAAAAGAGGAAACGCAATGAAATGGGAAAAGAGGATAAAAATACTCCATTACAGGTTTGGCAGCGAATTGGATCAAAACGGAAAAGAGTCAATGCATCAGACGGAGATATTGCCGATCGTACCAAACAAAGACTTGAGGACAGCTTTCTCTTTGATAATTCAACTTCCACAACTTCTGATCAAACTGATAGCAAAATCAAAATGTTTTGGATCATTAGTAAAAAATAAGGGTTTGCTTGAATCCAATGGATTAAGAAAGAATTTTGTTCCGATCCTTAATGGAACAAGCAAATCATCTCCCATCGATAATGACGGATACGTTTGGGTTGATGGAAATTCAATTAGCGTCTATGGAAAAAAAAGCGATAGGGCTAAGTCAGCTATCACTAAAAGGGTGAATTGGCAACTCACCCTTCAATCATTTATCAATATGGTCAGAGCGAAAGGTCTTGAGTTAGAAATAATAGGTAAGAAGGACGAGGAAATTGACGTCAAGAAATTCACACCAGTCGATGGGGAAGCGAGACATGGAACAATGAGTGGTATCGATGAAGATATGGATCAAAAGCTGAACAACGCGGACGATGATGCTAAAGGATATTGGCTGATTACTACACGCTACTTCAATCGAAGAATGTTGCCATCCCTTTCAGACTAATACCAATTATTTATACAGAGAAAAAAGGGGTTAAACCTCATTCAACATATTATTTTGGTCAGCCAACTGAATTCAAACCTTTAAATATCATGACGCTAGAAAGATATAAAAAGCACTAGCAAGTATCTGGTGAAGCTTTGAAGGGTTTGATGAGAACTATCATGTGGACGGATACCTTTACATCGCTACTCAACGGAATGGAGGATATCGATCGATACCTTAAGGATATTGAATATCCATTCCCATCAAATGAAGAAGAAGAAGCTAAATTACTTGAAGAAAAGGAACAGAACGAGAAAACGTAAAAATCTTGATGAGAACCTCAACATACTGAATGATGCGATTCTTAAGTCAGCTTATGATATCAGGCGACCGAGTATTGAGCAATATGAACATGATGATAGTTTGCAAAAGCTTCATGATGACTCGGAGGCAGCTTTTCAGACGTATCTTGAGGCTCAAAATCGCTATGAAGAAGCAAAGAAACGTGTGAGAGGATCAAACTCAAAAGCAGCGAGATCAGCCCTAAAAGCAGCTACAGCAGCGATGCGAGCTACAAAGGCTGTATTCCAAATGAAGTCGAAGAGATATTCTGACGCGAGGCAAGTTTCTGGCAATGGTATTATCAAGCCCAAACAAAAGGGACGTGGTCTTAGAGGAGCTGGTGTTGCCCCATTGGAAGGTGTCGTCCGTCGCGGAAGAACCTACAATCTGAATGAGATTCAAAGATTAGCAACACCGTCAGCATATACCTATAAGCAGCTTGGAAGCAAGTACATTCGCATTCCCGACCTTGATGCTAAGACCCTCGTGATTGTGCAGCCAAATCGACACAAATGTGGGCCGAAGTGTCAAATTAGTGACAGCCTTCAATCTATGATTAAACGCTCGTCTATAAGCAACAAATCGATCAAGCCGCTTACGATAAGCTCAGTATTGATGATAAAAAGCTCTTCAAGGAGATTCTCGCTATTACGCATCTCCAATACAATTTTCACGATAAGCTCACGGATCCATTAGAGACACTTCGAGCTGAGTATGATAAGCTGAAAGGAGAGATGGAGTTAGGAAATGACAATCCTAGCATCATTAAGCAGCTAAAGTCTCTCACAGTAGATATGTACAGCAATCAACTAATTGGTGATAATGAGTTTAAGGAAATTATCACTCGGCTATTATAAACTATGAAAACTTACACTGCTCTTATTATTTGGTGGGCTATTTTAATATTTGGGGTAATATAGACAATTTTCTTCTTCAATCCCCGCATTATTTCCAGCTCAGGTGGTAGCTATGGCGATAACGCTGATCTCAACGTCGCCGAGCTTAAAGCCATTATGAAGAATCTGATCATTCATGATCGTCCCCAGAAGACTCAGGCAGCTGTGTGGTCTACTGACCTCGATAAGTCTATCAAGAAAGTAGATGCTTCAACACAGACTGAAGGAGGTCGCGTCTGGGCTTACCAACCCAAGAAAAAAAAGACTGGGAAGACGTTTGCTATCTAAGCAATACCAGACCTAATCGCTCTATTCGTCATTCCGCGATATATACTTTTTTTTTCTCACCGACATGTATCTCCATTATCGCATCTTCCCCAGTCTTAGCGTCTCTGATAGGGACGAATGTAATATCTCCGAGAGCTACGATCTGATCAGCGTGCATGATTGTTGATCCTATGGCCTGACTCGGCTCATCGGTAGTTAAATTGGTTTTGAGCTCTTTACTTGGTATGCAACCCATTGTATATCACTACCAGATAAAAAAAGTACGTACTTACATGATTTCGAAGCATTCAATAAACTCAACGACATTTCGTACATCTAACAGCCACTGTTCGGCAAGGGCAGTCGTTCTAAAATTCTTCTGATATCAATCTTTATGAATTATGATTACCGCACAATAGCTACCCGACTCATTCTTGTATACCCGTCCAGTTCCGCGTTTTCGTATCTTCGGTCCTCCAGTTCGTTTGTAGTAGGACTCAGAACTCATTATGTTAATTCGCTTTTGAATATTGGCTTCATCGATATACACGGTATCGGTCAGAATTTTTACTATTCTCTTTATACGTGATGTAGCGGAGATTGACAACGGCATTATTAAGCTTATTGCGGTCAATGTGATCAATTACCAGCCCTTCTGGACGCTTGCCGATAAAGTATTCAGCAACTAATTGGTGAATCAGATAGCATTCAACTCCAAAGAAAATTTTTAGAAAACCAATCGGCTGTGTCTTTATTATCATTATCTATTGGTCCATGTCTTTTGTAGTATCTCTCTTTACGCTTCTTATCTTTGTGAGCATATTCCCGATATGCTTTTAATGATGTACGGTCTCTAAATTGCTGATAAGGCTCACCACTCCGCTTAATAGCACCAAAAGATACAATTCTACCATCAGCCAACACAGCATTATATTTCTTACCTCTATGAGTTGAAACGCGGAAATTATAAGCTGAGCTCATGATTCCAAATTAGCTAAGCGATCTTTTAGTCAATCTATCTCCACCATCAAAAACTGAATCATTTTCATGTTGTATGCAGCAATACGACTGTAATCAACGTTAATCTGCGTTTTGGCTGGTTCAAGCGATGGATCGTCTCCTTCCTGAATATCATCGCGTTAGAACACACTGATCAGATCAGTTAGATGAGCTGATACAAGGTATTGAGCGATTAAACCAATTTCCTGTCCGTTTTTGTTCTCGGATTCGTTCCATTCATACAAACAAACATCAACTTCATCATACAGACGTTTTACTCGATAAATGGGGCATGGTTGGATGTTTCGTTTGAGACGTCTATCACTCGTCATCGCCATGGCTGTGCATGAGATATATTCGCCGAATATAGCAGCCGTGGAATAAGTGATCGGTCCTAGTGCGCTCTCAGTATTACCATTGTCAGTCCGTAATCGATAGACCGTTAAGCCGCCCGCTCCGAAAACAACATTGCTGCTGCCAGTTATATGCAGCGGCGCTGCGGGACTCGTTGTACCTACTCCGAGCCGCCCTGTCGTGTTAATATCATGGATGTAGTATTGTTTATACCAAAACGAAGATCGTTGTTTGTGATGTTCCCTATCCATGTAGCGTTCGCTGCGGTTGCACTTGTTCCATTATGGTCCTCTACTTGAAATTGTACGGGCGTAGCATTTGATCCCGAGAACGTAAGCATTCGAGTATAGCTTCCATCAAGTAAGTCAAAACCACTACCTGTAATCGAAAAGTACTCATTCGTAGGTGTGGAATGGATACCGAGCTCTGTCAGAGATCCTACCGTGGTGATGTTCGATTGATTACCATAAGCCAAGAAACCATTTATAGCCCCGCCGCACGTGATGTCACCTGTTGTCGAAACAGTCGCTGCCGACAACGCATTTATGCCACTAATGCTCCCTGATGAACCAAGCACCAATACTTTGCTATTTGTTGCGGAACCAGCTGTCGCTCCTGCCAATGCGTTCATCTCGCTAGCTGATGCGGTAATTGCCACTCCTCGAAGCTGAAGGGTGGTAGGGTTGAGATTAAGCGTTGTCGCGTTCATCGTTTGTGTTCCTGACTTGGATATGGTATCACAAGTCAGCGTTGGCGTTGCCATTGCGGTGGAGCCAGTTATTGTGCCCGAGCAAGTGACGTTGCGAATACCATTAAAATCTTTGGTTGAGTTTAGAACTACGGCTTGGCTGATGCCAGCTGCTTCTTCTGTGATATTGATGTAGTATTTTTGATTAAACGTGGTCCCAGAGAACTTGAGAGATGGAATGTCAAGATCTGTCCCTTCAGCGCTTAAGGTCAGACTACTACACGAGAGAGCCCCGATACCACTGATATTACCACCTTCCCAGGAACCAGTGCGACCCCTGGTGTTGCAATTCCTTGTGTAATTCCTGAAAGCTATGTTAAACGATAGTCATTTTTACTGAGATACAGTGTTTGAGCGTAACCAAAAGTGAGATAGCCACTGGCATCCAACGTCAGATAGAATGCAGGGTTATAAATCGGCGATTGGAAAATTGGTTGCGGATATGAAAAACCTGAACTCATTTTGTTTGATCCTATATAGATCAGACGATAATCATGAGTGCTATACCTGATTTCGGGGCTTCTATCCCCAAAAAGTTCAAATCAGCATCAATGGGCGACATTCCTGCGCTTGATATTAAATCGTTGTTTAGAATGGCCGTGCTTGGTCCCTCGTTTTCAGGGAAGAATAATCTATGCATGTTCATTCTCAAGAATTCCCCTCACGTGTTTGCTCATCTAACGATTATTGCTCGTAATCCTCATCAAGAGCTCTATGAGTATCTCCGTGATAAGCTGGATAGATTTACTACCTTTGCTGATCCAGATACATCCCCTACCGTTGATCAAGTACGACATTCTCCAATCAGTTCTAACCAGCCTGAGCTCGTCATCATTGACGATTTTAGTAATGACCGTCTGCTCCGGAAGAACATCTTCTCACACTACTTCACAAGGGGCTGACACTTCAAATTGAGTACCATATTCCTAAGCCACAGCTACTTTGCAACCGACAAGAGGTTTCGCTTGAATTCAGAGTACGTAGCTATCCTACGAGCTAATTCGAAGCGTGATTTACAGATGGTTGTCAAGGACTCAATATCAATAATATCGATGACAAAAAAATGATGATCGCATACAATAAAGCAATTGGTCGTGGAAAAGGCTAAATGCTGTTTTTGGAATATGTCAAAAGTCAGCTCAGATATAATTTCAACAAAGTAATCAATCCAGCTGATCTTTGAGCTTAATGATCGGCACGCCAGCTTTGATGAAATTTTGCTCGCTCATGTCGCGCTTTGTTGGTATATGTAAAACTTTTACCACAACCACAATCAAATGTTTCGGTATTTCGCGCTTTAATTCTATCCCAGTTATCAGTCTGATATTGTTTAGCCTTTAATCTATTTTCTTGGACAATAACTGCGCTGGAACGATGTGCTCTTCGTTGATTCACATATGGGGTTCTTTCGATAACGAGTTGCTCTAATTCATGTAGTTGGCGCTGGTGTTCGACTTCATGCTCACTAAGTAAATGGATACTGAACTTATCAATGCCGTGCTCTTGGAAGTGGCGAAAGATAGAGCAAGCATTTTCAGAGTCGTCTTCCGTCCATCTATTGAAAGCATTTCTATGGACAAACCATCTTTCAGAAAGCGTTCGGATAGTGCTACCGATACAGACGATGCTCTCGTCCGCGTTCGTAATCTTATATACTCGACCGATCATCACTGACTTATTATTATATTTATTGCCATTTATCGCTTAGATATGATCTTACAAATATACTATTACAATGGCAAGCTTTCTGAAACGTGACAGTACTAACCTTGTTCAAGATGGAACGAATTCAACTTGGAAGTATTCGTTTCCTGGTTCAGCTGCTGACTTTCGTGATGTAGTCTGCGCTATCCAATCGATCACGATGTACAATAGTGAGTACAACATTGATTCGTTTCAGTTCCAGAACACAAAATTCAAAGTTGAAGTACCTACTGCTGCTACTACTTCTACCATAAGTATCAGTCTTTAAGACGGTATTTACTCGTATGATGATATCAATCGATCAATCCAGACTGCTCTCGTCAATGCTGGAGCGTACTAGATCAACCCATCAGGGGAAAATGTTTTCTACCTGAAAGTAAGTGAGAACAGTGTTTATTACGCGTGTCAGATTGATTTCTCTCCAACCCCAACAACTTTACCGACGGCCGGTGGTATTTGGACAAGTCCTGCTACAGGTCTATACTCATCTGGTGGTACTGGATTGCCGACTATTACACGAGTTCCGCGTCTAATCATCGATAATGCTGAGTTCGGTAAGGTATTAGGCCTGACCGCGGGTGCTTACCCATCAGCTTCTGCTACCGTAGCCAGCGCTCAGCTATATCGAACATCATTCCACAGATTCACCCCACCAGTTCATATATCGTTCGTGGTGATTTAATTAAAAATGAGTATGTTGCATCAGGTGATATTGTTAGTGCATTTGATAGAGGTGATGCTGAAATTGGAAAATTGATTTCGTACAATGCCTTGGAAAGTAGGTATCATTCTCCAGCATCGACCGCATCGGTTAAAACCCCTTTTCGCTTAGCATAACCAAGCGCAGATTTAGCTGCCTTCTTAACGTCAGCTACTGAGACACGACCACCTTCCTTATCTACATCACTATCACTGTCATAAACACCGATGCCTGTCATAGAACGGATAGCTGCTCGCGCTGGGATAGCTGCTTGAGGAGCACCTAAGGCCGTTGCTATTGCTGGGACAGCTGCATTGGCCGATTGGGTTAGCAAACCAGAATTTTTCGCGACCTTAGAGGCGGATTTGATACCTCCCCAAATTTTACTCCATACAGAGCAGAGCCTCCTTGGACCCTCTTGTACCCCTTTTTGACCTCGTGTCGTGTTATGTCGAGTCTAACACCACGTCCAGACTTGTGAGCCTGGAGTGCCTTTTTGTAAGAAGCCGGGTGGAGATGGATAACGGAGCCGCTACCCTTGAGTTGATCAGCTGTCAGGCTTAGCTTACCAGTCTTGAAAGCTTTGGTCAGCTTTGAAGCTGGTACGTCGCTTGAAATAGTTAGTTCGCGATACATTATTGCTATGTAGCTTGAAACATTTTATTAAAGAATAGTTAAGTTCAAATCCTTGAATCGATTTAGTAGATTCATCTTATTTTTTTGCTTGCAATATAATCACAACATACACCATACACCGCAATAATCACCATACGTACCTTGGAATTGCTTTGGATTGTATTTACCGACTCCGTACTTTGTAGGAGCTGCTTCACCCATACTATCAAAGTACTCACCATCATGAACAGCCGTCCAATGTCCTACATTCATATCTGGTTGTTGCAACAAAATCAGATATGAACCTTTCTTCGGGAGTGGCTTTGTTATCTCACTTGACTCGAATATATCATCCAGATGTACATTCAACCGCTCTGCAAGTTCAATGAGATCATGATCGCTGGTAATGGGCTTAATAAGTTGAGACATAATAATTAATTTGCGCAAAGTATATTAGGATCCATATAGAATCAACGATGAGTGAAACTCAACTATCCAACCAGTATTTGTACCAGAGCTCGCTAAAGAGCGACCCAAAGATCAAGATATCTTCCAGCAAGCGTACGCCTTTTGTTATTGACCTAAATCAGGGTTCGTATCAGAATGGTGTTATCACAATTGATGCTACGGCTCAGCTTAACGGCTCCGAAGGATTTGCTTTGCTCTGTGATGCTTACATTATGCTTCCATACAAGGTCTCGATGAAGAATGGTGCTACGGCCCAAACTACTGCTGCTAACCGTCTATGTACTACACTAAAGTGCGGGAATTGGAATGTCATTGATTCGTTGTCGCTCGAGCTAAATGGTAAGACCATTGTATCTATGGCTGACTACAAACTGTTCTGGAACAAGGTTCGTGCTCAAACTGGATATAGTCCTCAGTATGTTGAAAAGCATGGAGCTGAGTCTTTCCTATTCCCTGATGCCGGTCAATTAGTACTTTAGAGCGCAGCTGCTGCTACAGCTGGTGATGACTCCAACAACACCGCATTCACCAGCTCGCTCGGAGTACAGGCTCAAGGTGGAGCAACTATCCCTAACGATGGCTTTGTTAAGCGATTACTATCGAACCCTCCTACTTCAGGTGCTGATTTCTCTACCAGTTGGCCTTCAGTTGGTGGTGCTTCTGCTTCTACTACCATTTCAAATCAACCCGGTCGTGGTGCCTTCGTTTCGGGTGTAGCTACTGCTAATGGAATTATGGGTACTTGGAACTACATGCTCAAGATCAAACTAACGGACTTGCACCCTATCTTCCGTGAGCTTGACCTCATGGCTAACCCTCAGATCCGTCTCCGCTTCCGTGTGAATTAGGGTACTGCTGTTGTCGCTGTGGATGCTTCTAAGAATATGTCGCTAACTTCTACTACCCTTGCCTCTGGTAATAGTTGCCCCATTATAGTCGCCAGCGCTGCTACAGGTAATCCTATGGCGAGCGTTCTAGCTACTTCCGCTGGTTTCAGTGTTTCGTGGGGAGCGGTTGTTAATGCACTTGAGCCCACTATTGATGGAACTTACATGCCTTTCACGACTGCTCGCCTCTATGTACTTTTTGTACATCTCGAGAACCCTCAGGCTATTATTTCGAAGCCTGTCAAGAAAGTTCGATACAATGACTGCTACGCTCAATGGTTCTGCCAGCGTGCTGGTATCGGTAAGCAATCGACTCAGTTCAATGCTTCTTTCGACTTACCACTTTCGGCAAGCGTTAAGAATGCCAAATACGTAGTTGTACTTCCATTCGCTGAGCAGACAAGTAGTTTCGCAGCCACAGCGGTACAGGAATTCCAAAGCCCCTTCGATTCGGCTCCTTGGACGCTACAGCTAGGCTCGTCGATTCGCAACTTCAACGTCCGCATCGGTTCGACGCAGGTATTCGATATCAGTCATGACTATGATTTCCACCATTTCACAAATGAGGTTGCTAAGATTGGAACCATTAACGGTGATCTGACTCCTGAGCTTGTTAATGGACTACTTGACTACCAGACTTGGTCGCACTTGGCTAACCGCATGCTTATCGCTGATGTCAGTCGCCTGACAGAGCGCGATGTACCTCAGTCGATTCAGATTCAGGGCACCAACGCTGGCTGTCAAGGTGTAAATCTATTGGATCTTGTGATCAGTGAGCAAGAGCTAACGTTCGATAGACTAACGGGTGAAATTTTAGATTTTACCTCTGCATAGGTTCTAAATACCTTGAAGTACGATCTTATGAAACAAAAACAAAAACTGGTCTCTTAGTTCAGTTCCTTGATAAGCTTAGGACATTTCTCAATTACAAATTCACTCTTGCGAAGCCAGTCGATGTAATTTGGATCCATACGACTGATCTGTTTAAGAATCTTACCCTTGTATTTACCCCAAGACATCATATACGAGTAATCATTATTGAGAAACTTGGAGTGTAGGGATATCCTCGCTAATGTTAAGACTGGGTTGATTATGCATCCATCGACAATAGCCGGGATCGGAAGAATATACTTCCTCATTAGGCTTGTTCTTGTATTTTCCAAAAGTAAGTTCGAACGACATGATCTGTTAGTGGTATCTATATACATACCTCTAATTTTTTTGAGAAAAAAATAATAAATGTAAAACTGTCGGCATAATGTTCTATTAATTTTTTTATTCTTATGACATCCAAGATATCAAAAAGCGTTGCGTCTACTAACGTGAAAAACTTCACTTGAATTAATGGTTCGCACGGTTTGCCCTACGGCGAGCTCTAGCACTTTCAGCACGGTGCCATTCGGCATGAGCAGCAAATTCACCATACGTTCGCAATCGTACACCACAAGCTGGAACACAACACACGAGATCAACTTCTTCTTCCGATGACGATCCGGATTCCTGGTCCAACACATCGTCCAAATCTTCGTAATTAAGAGTGAAGCCAGGAAGAACGGTACCACCATCAAGATGTCTCCACGCGCTATTGCCAACGCGTCGAACAAGACGATTTCCTCGGGCGTATCGCTTGTATTCGTACATGATTTTGTTCTTTGGATCAATGAGCCATCCCAATTGCACACCGTGAGGAAAGTACTCGCGCCGCATCTTGTGATCGAGAGCATCAAACTTGGAATGTGGACCAGTGAGAGTGTCGATTTCCACCACGAACGTCGGAGCAAAAGGTTCTCCACCACGAGTCCATCGTTGAGCTTCGGTCAGCTGCCTTGCATCATCTCGAGGCACATACGCCACATCGGGGACCCGGAGCGTTGTGCCATCCAGCACGTATTCACCTTGCGCATCTGTCACTCTTCCACCATGGCCACTCCACTTGGCCCATTCCTTGAGCACAGTGATAATTTCTGGTCCGATCACGCTTCGTCCGAACACCACCATTCGAAATGGAACAAATTGGCCTTCGTCGACGAAGAAGCCAGGCTGCTCGCCAAGTGTTGGATGGACCAACGGACCGTGCTTCTTCACGTGCTGGTTTAGCTGCTCGAGGGACACACCAGCGTAGTCCTTGACACGGCACAGAGTCTTCTTCGACTCTAGGTCACGCACCAGTCGCGCAAGCACGTCTTCGTGGTCTTTCTTCTTGCCGTTTGCTGCGGTCATGATTGCCGATGTTGTTCTTTCTCGCACTGGCAGAAGCAAACAAGAAAGACCTTGCCCAGTGTGGTCCACGCTACGAATGAATTGACTTAAAATTGAATTGGTATTTCCACTAAATGATCAATTCAAATTTGATTCATCAGTAACGGTTCCGAGAACTAGTTCCATACCTAGGAACCGATAGGTAGCGATACTCGCGCGCTCTTTCTCTTGATCTAATGTAATCAGGGATGGGTTGACATAGCCATGATGCAGTATTTTTTTTTCTGTTACAAGCGCGTGATTTAGCTATCGGCGGTCCCAGAACTACCCTAAGATCGAGAGGACGCGTCCTTTCACTCGAGAGGTCGCGTTGTTTAAATAGCGATCTGTTGGATCTCAGTGGTCGAGCGGCTATTAAACTACCCTACTATCGAAAAGGCGTTTCTAACGCTCTCAGGTGGTCGAGCGGTTGCGTTATCAAAATCACCTATCCCTACAGAAGGTTCTAGGAATGTTCTAAGTGGTAAATTACGGTAATGAATAAAACTGCCAGCGTAATGTTCTAAGTATTACTACTTTCATCGACCCCGACGATGACAGCACTGTCATGGAGATCGTCAAAGCGCGCGGCTACGACGTCGAGACGCATACAGTCACAACCTCGGACAACTACATTTTGACCATGTACCGCCTGCCCAACACGTACACCGAGAGCCAGCTGAACGCCATGGCCGCGGCCAACAAACCAGTTGTATACTTGATCCACGGTCTGCTCGACAGCTGCTTCACCTACGTGTGCAACTTCCGCAACCAAAGTTTGGCTTTCGTCCTGGCCGATGCTGGCTACGACGTCTGGCTAGGCAACAACCGCGGCACTACTTGGTCGAATCAGCACGTGAAGTACACCACCGACAACGATGAATACTGGGCGTTCTCATGGCAGGAGATGGCATTGTACGACATGCCCGCAATGATCAACCACGTGTTGAACACGACAGGCCGCTCGACGCTCAGCTACGTCGGACCCTCGGAAGGGACCATGCAAGCGTTCGCCGGGTTCTCAGTTGACCAGGAATCGGCCAAAAAGGTCTCGTACTTCGGTGCTCTTGCACCGTCGCGTACCTGGGCCACATCACTTCACCGATCTTCAAGCTCATGGCCGATTCATACCTGGACGTCCTGTTTACCATTATAGGCGTTGGTCCCTTCTGGGAGACCAACTGGCTGATCCAGGGAATTCTGGCTAAGTACGCGTGTGCATTCGTCGACCAGGCTTGTGGCTCGAAAATTAATGCGCTCACAGGACCTTCGGACAACGTCAACACTACTCGCTTGCAAGTGTACATCTCGCAAACTCCTGCAGGCACTTCCGTGAAGAATATGGCTCATTTCGCACAGGGTATTCGTGACAACACGTTCCGCTACTATGACTACGGCTGCAGTTGTGTGCGAGCGTTGGGTTTGCCGCTGTGCTCGAAGCTTATCTATAAAAACAAGGCAGTGTATGGCGCGTTTGACCCGCCCGCGTTTGATCTCGGAACCGTGACGTATCCACGAATCGGGTTTTATACGGGTACCGACGACTGGCTGGCCACCAGCACAGGCATTGCTCAACTTCGCGCTGGTCTCACGAGCGCAACGATTCTTACCGACAACAGCGGCGAGTATTACCACCTGGACTTCACTTGGGGGTATAATGCCAACGAACTCATCTACCAAGACCTACTCACTCAAATTGCCAAATACGTTGACGTTGGGTACTAAGAAACTTCAATTCTACATGTAGTGAGATTACGCAGCAAATGTGGACATCAATCAATCCACTGTAGCCATGAAGTACTACAGTACGAAATAGTGAAGAAAGTAGTTGCATTCAGTGCCTCTGCGTGTATAATTAGTACGTCTCACGTATGAATTGAAAATGCACTGGTCTATAGGCAACGATATCACGCTGTTAGACTTGGAATCGCGCATTGATCAGGTGCGTCATTGCACCGTGTTAAATATCAATCGAGCTTTGCCCACTTCAACGTAGTACCTCGACTAGAAAAAACCACTTTTCTAGTCGAGCTACGACGTTGAAGGGCTAGTCCGGGAGTCTTAGCCCGAGCGATGTTCTGAATTCAAAATGCTTTGGGTTTCGGTCATTCTCTAACTTGCGATCTCCGGAGCAAAACTCACTAGTTCAAGACTCAAGCGACCATGCCACCGAAGGCTCTCCTGTTGATCCTCGGAGTATTTGCCGCCCTTTACTCAGCATTGGCCAAGGAGGAGGCCGCCGTTGACCCAGATGCTGGTCGCAATACCGTAATCTGCGAGAACAAGGCCAAGTACGGCAGCTTCAACCCACCAGCGTACCCCATTGGTAAAATGGTGTATCCTCGTACGGGGTTCTATAACGGTGCTCAGGAAGGAAGACTGACATCAACAAGCTACGTGCTGGATTACCGGTTGGCACTATTGTGTACGATAAGACAGTTGACTTTGGTCACATCGATTACACCTGGGCGCGTAACGCTCGCGAACACGTCTACGATGATCTCATCGCCCAGATTAAGCTGTACGAAGGTAAAAGTTACTGAGTACAATGTCAACATTACTGAGTAGCATTCACGTACCGAAGTAAAAACATTGGCTTAATTGTTCGTTCACTTTAAGTATTTTACCACCCCTCTCCTCTGGAGTTAAGTCACCTACACATTGTTCGGGGGTAGCGCGGGCGCCAAAACTACAGCTACCCGGTGTATAACTTCCAGTTCGAGTCGCCATTTGAGCGATCGCGCAGCATGGACAGCAGCACGCTTCACAGTAGTCTCTACAACAACTTCCTGGAATCTGGAACCTCTGTCGCGTAACTGAGGTCAAGTGACAAATCCAGAATGGCAAAAATGCCGACAAGAAACAACCGAAGAGGGAGCTCAGGAGCAACCCGATGCCGTATGAAGTTACACCCAGTCGCTTAGAATTTGCGCTAGCGTGACACAAGGACAGAACGTCACCATGCAGCAGTTTGGAATAAGATCGGTGCAGCAACCGCAGAGACCGACTAACCAGCTTCTCGTCGTCAGTGGCGTGTCGTCTGAGAACGGTACGACGCTGGCATACTGCTGGGCACCTTCGTTGCTGGACCCTTGAGTAGACTCTTGTCTAATCCAGCCATTCTTGAGATCAGCGGGTACAGATCCTGGCGGTGCATTTGCATTTGCTACTTGGATTGACTTCATTTTGCTGGTGTCTTGCGTGAATTCAGGAGAGCAGAAGAGTGAGCGAAGTGCAGCTTCGTTGCTATTTTTCGAACCAAATAATGGGATGTTTTCATGCGTACATTTGTTTTTACAGCATAGGAAGCCAAAACGACTGCGCTGAAAACCCGAAATCCTGTAAGTTAATTAGAGCATTTCCACCAGTTCCAACACAACTAAAGTTAAAAAGTCGTGAAAACATGATTTTGTTTTCACTGCAAAAAACGAAAATGCTGACGATTCTATTCGAACTTTATCTAGTCTAATTGGCGAAACGAGAACGAAGTTCTCGACTCGATAACGTCATTTGCCTCTGATCCGACACTCGATGAATCGATTCCGCTGCCCATATCGGTTGGTTCTGGTATACCAGTATAACCAAAACCCTGGTACTTGCCAAGCTGTGCAAGTAAATCCTGGTATATCTTTCGTTGGCGTTGTACGCTCATACCAGATCCAAGTGACTGTACTCCTTAACTGCAAGTTCGTGTACGATTGTACCCGACGGCAGCGCGTCGCGGAGTTGCTCAATATCCGTTGCCGTCGCTAAGGTGTCTGCAGATCTGACGAAGAAACCCGTTCGTGGGTACACCATTTTCTCGATAGGGAAAGCGGGCGGGTCGAAGCTGCCGTACACTTTCTTGTTCTCGCACTTGCTTTCGGAGCATTTGTCAATACCCAACTCTCTTTTGCGCTTGCAGCCGTAGTCATACAATGCAAATGTTTCATCACGAATATTGTGTGCGTAGTGAGCCATGTTCTTAACTGAGGTACCTGCCGGCGTTTTTGTGAAATGTAAACCGGTGTCCTCGAAGTATTTGTACTGACGGATGGACCAGCAACCAGGGCGATCGCTGAGTCGCAAAGCTCATCGGCTACCGTACACGCAAAGCCAGCGATCACTTCTTAAGAAATGTGCTTGTACCGGAGAATTCCGAGATGCCAAACGCCTGAAACAATTTATCGAGGTGCACGTCTGCCATTCCCTTGAAGATTTTCGCTGTTAGATGGCCAGTCCAAGCGACCGGAGCCAGCGCTCCGAAGTAGGATACTTTTTTGCCAGTTGTTGATCATTGGAGAACCCCACAAAGGCCAGCGTGGTTCCCTCCGAGTGGCCCACGTAGCTCAGCGTTGAACTCCCCGTTTTATTCAGTGCGTACACAATTTCTGCCGGGAGGTCGTATTTGCCCATATCTTCCCAGCTGAACTCCCAGAATTCATCGTCGTCGTCGGTGTAGGTCAAATGATCTCGAGACCACGTAGTTCCGCGGTTATTACCGAGCCAGACGTCGTATCCTGCATCCGCTAAAACGAAAGCCAAACTTTGGTTGCGAAAATTATTGACGAACGTGAAGCTGCTGTCCAGTAAACCGTGCTGCAGTACGACAACCGGTTTGGCGGCGGCAGGTTTAGCTCCTGCTTGGCTGTCTTGGCCAAGCGGTCTATGGAGGTTCCTCTTCCCAACTGCATTGCGAGCTGGCATTTAAGGCCGGGAAGCCTCTCGAGCGCTGCCGTGACAAAGGCGTCGCACTGAGTTTCGACATCAACGTATCCGAAGGTTTCGAAGTTATGAGGGCCAAATCAAATCGGCGTTTGCTACGAAAGAGCGTCTCAGCAGGAGCGAGGACCTTGACGTGTACATCAGACTCGCCAAAAACGCACCCCAAAAGTCGTTTGTCAAGCTAGATCAAGATGAATTTACACCTCTACTGAAAACTGCGCGGCGTGGTGCAAGGCTTCGACGTGACAGACAGGTGGATTTCGTGCTGGACAGCTTCGTGTATGTGGAGAAACCCCCAAAAAAAAACCACTATCCTTCATCGTGCTACGGAGACATGAGTGCAGCAAGTTCTTCCACGCGTGCAAGAAGCCCTGCGTACAGCTGAAGTATCATTTGGTCCTGCTACGCTACGGTATACTGCAACGGCAAAGGCAAGGTTGCCTGATGGAGAAGAGGTTCGCATTCCGGTCAACACGACGTTTCACCAGTTGCGGCATGTTGACCACCTGGAACAAGAAGCTGCAGTTGCTACAAGGGGGTCCGACAGCTTCGCGTCAAACCAATTCACAATAAATGTGGTGAAGCGTTATTCAGAGAAAGGGATGATGGCAGAAGTGACAGGGATAACGGATCCAGATCTACATCGAGCAGAACGTATGCGATCTCACGAATATCAGGATCTTGCGCTAGATCCGGGTCTGGGTTTAGACGGTGATCGGGATATCGGATCTAGATCTAGACATCAGATACGGATCTAGACGTCGTGATCTGGATCTGGAGGAGGATCGAGATATAGATGATTTAGATCTAGGGTCCGGTACAGTGGATTTGGAGAGCAACAACGAGAAGGATGAACATTACCGGATCTGGATGTAGGGTCTGAGGCTGGGGACCCAAGACAAGCCACGATCCGTTGGGGAAATAAGGAGCAGGGCTCTAAGGGGCCCAGACCAGTAACGAATGTGGAGAGTGGAGTCCAAGAGATATCGGATCTGGAATTTGGAAGTTAGGTGGGACTTGGATCGACGGGGTTTGCGGATGTGGACGCGTCCATGCACCTGGATCGACTGAGTTAGCAGGTGCGGATGTGTCTGCCGTGCAAGATCGGATGTACTTGGATGATTACTGCGGATCTGGGACGGTGGGCATACGATCGGAAGAGGTCTAACGCTGTACTACTCAGATCGGGGCCGAGCAGCCAAGACCCAGCCCCCAGGCGGGATCTAGCGTCAAGGGTGTGCGGAATGAGTGCATCCGATATTAGATGTCTCGGATCCAAGCTTACGAGGGGAGATCTGATGCCAAGGGCGTACGATCTCAAGGAAGATAATGCTATACTTCTCAGGTCGGGACCGAGCGGCCAAGATCCACCCAGATCCCCGTCCTCAGGAGGGATTTGGTGTCAAGAGCGAACTGGACGAGCGGATCAAACGATAGATGGCCCTGATCCAAGCTTACAAGGGAAGCTCTGATATCAAGTGTGTATGATCTCAAGAAGCATGAGACCAGAGGTCCCAGATCGAGATGTGGCGACTTGGATCCAAGCAAACAAGCACGATCTAATATGATCTGGCGAAGACACGAATATTACGCCATGGATCTCGAGACCCTCAGCCCGGATAGCAGCTGGATGATGGTGAGAGGTAAAGAAGAGCAGGTAGCCGGCTATGTAGTGGTCATCAAACGGTTGTGTAAGGGCAGATGGCAGGTGGGACAGGACTAAACCATAAAGCAGAACGTAATTGTATTGTACGTCGCAAGTTCCCTTCCTCGCCCGAAAAAACCGGAACACTTTGGCCGAACGACGTGTCGGAAGGCTAAGTAACGTAGATCTAGTGTTAGTTGGGAAAACAGGTTAATATATTGGCCAGATCATGCCACCTAGAGCGTTGCCTTACAAGTGCATACTCAGATCGACCGGATTTACTACTTGGCCGGGGGATTCCCTACGCTTCTCAATTTTCAAGACCCCGCTATAGGAAGCGGCAAGTACGACGCACAAGAACCCAAGGAAAAGGAAACACACCCCAAGGCAACCCCACGACCAGATCGCAGATCTAGGCCGCCAGATCCGACAAGCTCGAATATTCGCTTGTGATCTGGAAGTATCATCGGACGTAGAGTGAAGATCTTCCACTACTATTCCACCCCATCCCCGTATCTTGCCAAGATACTCAAGCTTCACTACTTGGACGCTTCATCAGTCACCGAAGAAGCAGATCCAGCCCAACCGTCGGGTACACAAGGTGAGGATGTTCAGCAGATCATGGATCATCGGAGGACCCCCTTCGTTAGTCGGTGTCTGAGCACTGGTTTGGAAGTCGGATCTGGCAACCTCGCAGATTTTGCTGATCCCACTACACCACAATGGTGCGCGTGTCCGGATCTTTTGGTGACTCAGGATTTTACCGTGAGTCCCAAGAAGATATTCAAGTGAAGATTGGACCAGGGGAAGAAGCGTCATCGAAGATCGGATTGACGAAGACGCAGCTGAATGAATCAAGATCGCGGGTCAACGGAGTGCTGGGAGGAACTCTGCCGACGGAAGATACGTAGATCCAGATCCAGATCTGGAAGAAAACCTTTCTATCCTCCCCAGGTCCCTCCGGGGGGCCCTGCGGTTCTTGACGCAAGTCATGATCCGTTAACGAAAGATGGTAAAGTGAAGGCAAAACGGTATGCATTTGCAGATTCACCCGTTAAGTCATCACTGCACCGAAAGTCAAATCTGCTGGTGACGGAATCCGAAATGAAGAAGAGCAAGTCGAAGACCACGCGGAAGAAGCTATAAGCTCCATGATCGGAAGAAGAAGTCCAGCCCAGATCCAGATTGGGCTAGTCCGATGGAGACATTGAACGAGTATATCGCCACAAGATACTCCGCGATTTCTTGTACCAAGATCCTGTCGCGAAGATCCTAAAGCTGGAGCAGATTGATAACCCGACGAAGCCAGATAGATCGCCGATCGAAACGACGAATAAGCTGGCGGCGGTAAGAGATCTTTTTCGCTTGCTCAAAGAGGCGAACATCGTGGCAGGTGCATTGGATCCGGAAGATCTCTTTAGCCTAGTTCTGGATGTTATCCAACCGGCTACCCAAGATCTGTTCGATAAGTTCAAGATCATAGTCGGAGAAACGACGGCAGTGGATCGGTGTTGTCACCCCAGATCAGCCGTAACCCCTCCTCCAACTACGCTTCAGCAGCGGAGGATGGATCTGACGTCTCATCGGAGCCGCGGCGTATGAGTCTTGAGCCTTTGGGTGCATCAATGCTGTAGACGCGAGCTAAGATCCGGAGCCCCGATCTAGCTAGACCCAATCTTGATCTAGCACCGCCCAACCAAGGTCGTCCTAGATCTCACTCTGGTCGAACCAGATCTGCGTTGGATCGACCCCACGAAGATCACCGGAAGAATCCGCGATCGGCTCTAGATCGGACGGCGACAACATCGTTGACGAACGAATCCTCACGAACGCGTCAACGATACTTCCAGGCAGCGATGAGCAAATTCTTGGAAGTACGAGATTCTGCTCGTTGAGACCCTGGTGTCTGTCAGCAACACGTGCAGATTGCTGGTACGGACACGTTGGCTGATGAGAGCGAAAGGGACGACACCGGTTGAACTTGATGGTCACTTTGGTTGTAGATGCATGGATATAGTGAATGCGAGAGTGATAGTGCATTCCAGTATGTGAGCTGCTTTCGGTAGTTAGTTGAAGCGGAAAAGAAGAAAGGAGACAAGCGTGAAAGGTTGTGACTATGAGGCCGTGGACATGGGGATACAGAAGGCCAAAGAAGATTGGGAGCACGTCGTTACCCTGAAGCTCAAGGTCGTTTCCCTGCTACTTGAAGTAGCCTGCAGTGTCCACTGGGGCCAAGAGGTTTTTTTCGCTTTGGGGTGTTTCCCTCAGAGCAACACAACACACTCACCAAAAGAAATACAGATCTCACTTTGACTTTTGCAAGATCGAGCACACGTCTTCCTCGTCGCTAATATCAACTTACCTTCCACCGCCGCATCTGAAGTCTGGCTGAAAGGACTGCGATATAAAGGAAAGGTGCTTCTAGGCAGAACCAGGTGTGGCCGCCAGACCACCAGCTGCAATCAACCCTGGATCACAGGATGTGGAGATGGAATCGGTTAGGGACCAAAATCGAGACAGTCTCCACGATGAGTATGATCCTGATGCCCTTGACTTCCCATCATCCACTCCTGAAGCGGTGGCAACTGCAACCAGAGAATCCGTTGAATCGCCCTTGATCCAGCGAGTTCGGATCTCGTCGATCTCAGATCTGAAGTAGTTCACCGGTAAAGATCAAGCCGAAGATCGCGCGGGCCTAGATCAGCTAGGTTAAATCGGCCCTGATGCGAGATCAGACGTCTGATGCCGAAAAATGCCTGACATTTGCAGATCTCCTTGCTGGACCGGCAAGAAACAGGTATCGCCAGTTGGGTAGATCGACTCGGAATAAGTGGCCGTATCTGCTGCGAAGCTTCCAGTCGTAGTACTGTGGACTTGGTGTTTCGGTTGCACGGCAGTATTACCACGCCCGCCGCAGATCCGACGAAACGCCGCTGAAATATCTACATCAGCTCAACGTGGCGGTCTACGCGCCCGATTGAGGGTCAAGGATGGTGGATACAAGGTCCTACGTGACCATGTGGATCACTTTATCGAAACTTTTAGTGACCCAGATCTGGCCGATCGGCTGACGTTGCTACAGCTGCCAGCTGCTGACGAGCTTGAAGAAGTGCTCCGAGCGTTAGATCGCGGATAACACTGTCAGAAAAAGGCGGCAGCAGGATAGGGTCGGTACCCTCACCGATCACCCGCCCCAATGGCACCAGTTAAACGTGCGCCCAAGATGCAGGCTCTAGATTCTGGTTCTGAGACTGGATCCGACGGATCTGACTTCGATGCAGACGCAAGATCTATCTCGCCACGGGGGAAGACAAGCTACCAAAGACAAGAGATGGACCGAGGAGTGCAGATCCACTTCAGGGTGATAAGCGCATGCCGGATCTGCACAGCCGAAGAATGAGTACGGATCTCGGGAACGTACCGATGGGTCCGATCGTGTTCGCTTCTCAAAATGTGGATCTAGGAAACATACCGAATCTGGATGTTGGAGACACCTGATCTGTGAAAAGTGCGACAAGAAAGGGTACCCTGGATATCACTGTTTCTATGTGTGCCGTGACTGTGGGGAGATCCACGACACTGGCAAGTGCCCGATGGAGGAATTTTACAATCAGATCTGCCAGTGGTATAATCCGACGAAACAGGATAGTCTGTTGCCCGAAGTGGCAGAAAAGATGTTAAAGTAGGACGCTCGCCGGGTTGGAATCCGGTACGAGCTGAGCGCTCTAGATATTGCATCTATACATTTGTGAATATAAATTCGGTAGATCGAGGTAGCAAGAACCCCGATCGACCCAATAATACACGTGATCTGCATGGGAAATCTGCGGTCACGGTCTCAAGTCTACATCGGGCGGGTGAATTTTCTAGATCTGATGTTTCCTTATCCTTGGATCCTCGCGTTGGGGAGGCGAGGGGATTTCGGACACAGCAGGATCAAGATCGGTGGTTCAAACCTACCAGGGGTGAGATCGCGGAGATCCGAAGATCCGGGGTGGTGGATGCGGTAGTTCTGCTGCCAGGAGAGTCGCGGGGATATCGGAAATATCACGCCACAGGAAAGTGGTTCCGACAGGCCAAGGTGGGAGGAAAGGTAAACGATGAGAAGGCGATCATGGTCCTGGACAGTGGTGCCGAGGTGTCTATGTTAGATACCGCCTTCGCTCGTAAGGTAGGGTGCCAAGTCGACAGGAGCCAGATCCAAGATTATGTCAGGAGCGGGGACAGTGTATATACGACGAACGGGAAGACTCGTATCAAGATCATGCTGGCCGGGTGCTTGGTATACTGTTTTGATATCTGGGTAGGTGATATATCGGGTAAAGATGCCATCTTGGGTATGGATTTTATGGTACCAGCTGAAGTGAGGCTGGATCTCGCGGATGGCACGATGTGGTTCCCCGATGAAATGCGGATCCAGCTCAGCGGACGCCGACCGATGTATGGGGAGAAGGTTGGAACTGTGGTAACCGAGAAATCCAAGTGGATCGAGATCGGCAAGTCTTGGGAGATCCCACAATGTCTAAGGATACTAGATCACGAGAATTTATGGGACACACGTGTCGAACGGTGTGTCCCGACAGTGATCCAGGGACCGGGCAAGATCCGATATCTTCAAATCACCAACATCACAGACAAACGTATCCTCATGCAGGATAACGAGAGAGTTGGGGTGTGGTTACCTACGGACCGCGTATCCGCGTTTCCCCGGTTATGTCTCGGTCGATCTTGATCTCGGACCTCCGATCTGGTATTCCCCTTTTTGATCTGAGACTTATGTAACCAGCTTACATCATCAAGTCACAGTCACATTACTCTTCGTGTGACCGCATCCCGCCAAATCGGTTCCGATTAGCGCGATCCCGCAGATACTCGTGCTGTAACGCTCCACAGTTCAGATCTGCTTCGTCCACCCAACTTGGTTCATCATACCCCTTCCAGAGAACAAGAAATTCTCGGTAGTTTCGGCCATATCGGGTTCGCCTATCAGATCGCATGTCCGTGATCTTTTCCACTTCGAACTCGTCGCATACGGGGTTCTGGATCCAGCTATCTTCGGGTATTAGAACCTCATCAAAATCCACGCGAGCTCGTTCGTCTACTGTTAGCCGGACCTGGGGCCGATCCGGATATTCCTTCACCCGCCTTAGCTATGATACATGAATCACCGGAAAGAGGTGATACTCCGTACCCTCGATCTCGATCTTCAAGGCATGTTCGCCGATCTTGTCTGCTACCCTGAATGTTTCATGCCAGGGGTGGGCAAGCTGACGAGCATAACCTTCCTTCACCCGATCCAGATATAGACACACTTGAGATTCCACCTTGATCTGGTGAGGCGAATCCCGTCATTGTGCCGATCTGCCCGATCTGCAATTTTCTCGCGCAGTCTCTGATTAACCTGAGATCTGGCATGCTGGTAATACCTCTTGATCTTGTATCGCCAACGCCTTGGTTCCCGATCTCACACAGTTCATGTTTTCTTGGTCAAAGATAGTCACTGAAGTCCAGCTGTACGTCAAGCATTCCGCCGCACTGCGACAGTGTATGAAGGTTTGGGCAGGTCCGAACAATCAAGTTCTCGTCGATCTCCTGGCGTGGACCATCGAGCGTCAAACCACTTAGTGTCGAGCCAATCGCTGCTAGAAACTGTGGCAATCCACTCGAACACGGATCTGTGTGTTCTTCTCTGTTGAATCCAATCGTAAGCGTTTTGAGTGCACCTGACCGCGTTTCGATGGTACTGGAAAGGTCGAATACGAGGTCGTCACGCCGCACCTGGCAGCCTCCAAGTCCTGGGATCATCGCACTTACCCATCCTCTCTCTCCATCGTCGCTGAAAGTACGGACACAACGGATCGCTGACTTTGCTTCGATCAATTTTTATCGGTCGTCAACCACAGGCTTCCCCTGCAAGAACCGCCACCGAATCGCTGATCCACTCTTGAGTGTTGCATTGCGTTCTTCCACGACACCTGCCGAGGTGCCACATGGTAATTCCTCTGGACGATCAGAGTTCAATATAGACAAGAAAGCTTTCATGTCTCTATCACTCAGAGAGTCGCCTTGGTTGAGTGCTGCGGATTCTAACGCCGAGTAGGCTCGTGCTCGTTTGGAGAACAGTCCGTACGCCAGCCACTTCCATTGCTTGGCACGTGTGATAATTCTCTTTTCGCCTCGCACTGAGAACTTTCTTGGCTGTCTGGTTAACAACCATAGCCGACATGATTGCGGAGAAATCAGCCATCATCATCCCAGTGAACGACGTGAATTCCACATGATCTTCTCGAAGAGGGCTCCCATCTCGGGGGTATACGCCTCGATCGGAGTACAACCGTGTGCTTCCTCGTCTAAGACTGCGACGTTCCCAATCGAACGCAGCGGTCACGATCTGTCTGAAGTTCTCTCGTGCCTTGTGAAGACCACCGTAACCATCGCCGCATCCAGGCGACAGCGTCATCTTGGAGAACCACGTGTTGTCTCGCAGCACGAACTTCTGCAGCTTCGGAGCTAACGAGTAATACCCGAATGTGTCCGTTATCTCAGCTGTCATTGGTCCTAGCTCAAGAGTGCATCGAATGGCTCTAGTCTCCACTGCACGGCGTCCAACTCTTTGCTCGTACGCTCTCCACTCTTGCTTAATGACTCTCTCCGCGTTGAGAATACTCGTAAGCAGCTGGAACGTCCTTCCTTGCCTATCACTATATGCCACTTGGATCGGAACCTTGACATCGAGCCGAGGTTTCCCTCTGGGCAGTATCTTGTAGCCAGCTCTCGCTGCAATGTCCTCCAACCCGGCCAGTAACTCCTCGGTAAACTCTGTTCTTTGATCGGTTCCGCAAAAGAACACCAAATCATTGAGAATAGCGTCGCTATTTTCAAGAAAAAAGTTGGTATCTCGAGTACAGCCTGCCATTGAGTCAAACACCAACCCGAATCTCGCTGGGATTTCCTGCTCGATTTCCTCAGACCCTTTGTTGCACAATTTCAAGCCCCATATTTCACTCAGGACAAACTTCCAAGCTTCTTTATCCACATGAGCCACGGCTACCACAAGCACCAGAGCTTCGCGGATTTCCTGTAGGTCGTAGAGGAACTCGCCATCACTGTAGCTCGCGTACTTTGGGCTCAGCTTGTAAGGCAACGTGACCTCGAGCACGCGCTTCTCAGCCTCCCAGACCTCCTCTTCCTTTGCGACTTGCTTGTATTTGATGCGACGATCCAGGATTTCCAGCCAAGGAACCAGGAAATCCCAGCGTTGCGCTAAACGAGCTTTAGCTTGCGCCATCTGCGCAACTTGAGCTCGACCTCGCAACTTCGGAAATGACACAGGATTTGGCGCCATTTTAAAACTCTATTTTGACCAATAAATCTAGGTAATATTGAACGAGCCAATCGTGACGAGGATCCAAGTTGAAGCCTTTTGCTGTCGGATAAGCAGTTTTTGAGCGATCCTAAAATTATTAATAGGCAAAAATGAATTACTTCGAAGTACACATTCACATATGTAGCTCTAGCTAACACCGCAAATTCTGTCTTGAAAGTAAGGAAGTCAAGGCACTGCGTGTGCTTCAACCCGCCCATGCTCCCAGCTTTGGATCAGGAGAAAACGCAACAAACACGGCTTCACGTTAATTCTGCGTCAAGGTCAGTTATTATTTTCTAGGGAAAATCGATCACGAGCCCTTTTGGCCTTGACGTCGCGCTCTGCCAGGCTCTTGCACATCATCGTGAAACTAACAGCCGCACGAATTTGCATCTATCGCTCCGTCTCAAACACACTTCCAGGTATCTCGTGGTACCGACATCTGCGTTCCTATCCGCTTGCAGAGCAGCTATCATCCTCCGAGCTCTTTCGCGTCTCTAGCGCCGAGCGTTCTCCTCTATACGAGCCCGAAGCTGAGCTTTTGGCTCCTTTTAAGCGGGAGTCGCTGTATGACGCGGCCAACTGGACCTGTTATTCTCCTCGAGATCCTCGGAACAGTCCTTTTCAGCATTGTATAGTTATTACGAGGCAGAAGCATCGTGTTTGAGTTGATTTGGAGTGGATGCACTACGACGCTTGCCCAAAAGAGAAGGAGAGCTTGCAGCATTGCAACTCGTCCTGAGACAGTGGGTTGGCCTTGGTGACTTACGAGACGCTCCTCTGTCGTTAGATGTGCATTGCTTTTGGTCGGATGCACAGCCACCAATGGGGGTGTTCATCATATGTAGATATGTTAAGTAACTAGTGTCGGGGATAGAAGATTTGAGAATGACAGGCGACGAGGAGCTAGGAAAGTAACACAGAAAAAAGTATTGTAATAAAATGCAAATCAACACACATCCACACACGCATAGCAAGCTATCCGCACACGTTGCTCTAGCAATAAAAACCAAAATGACGCATGACAGCAACGGTAAGATTATGAAATACAAAAAATAGGATTATAGAGGTATTAGCTCGGACAGATATAACAGTACACGGGTTACGCATTGTGATAGCAACAAGGCGCCAAAAGAGTTCAGCGGCTGTGAAACGAGGTAAGAGTTGTTTTCTTGAACATTGGGTAATTGCAAGAAAACCTCACAATTTTCTTGATATCTTAATAAAATACCAAGTATAATAGATAGTGGTTTCGTCGCCACTTGCAGTATTACACCCCCAACCGATGCTACTTGAAGGAGGCCAGCAGATACTGCAGCTGCGAATCGGGCGCGGGAGATGAGACGAGAAGCAGGATAATGGGATAAAATCATGGATAAGGTTTGAAATAGATCAATGCTTATTTCACAAGTTTACCTAAACTGTCAAGCGGATGCAGGGCAGGATCAAGCAGCAACAAGAGGCTAGAGGTCCAAGGAAGAGGAGCGGATCCGGATCCAAAAGGTAAGGCGATCTGGATCCAGGTTGACGGTAATCTGGATCTCGGATCCCGACATGGCGATCGAGGACGATCTCAAGATCTACGATAGGATGATGGCGAACCTACGTTGAAGAAGGTATCCAGTCATGGGCAGAAGTGCAAAGGACACAAAGGGGTGACAGGTGGACGTCTGGCAGTTGTGAGGATAGTGACTAAGGATGGGACCATACTTAACCATAAATCAGACCCGAATTCGCATTGGAAACAACAAGTGCTTCACGCCCCGCGAAGAAGAGGAACTACATAAGCCGCGCGTCGTGTTAGCAATTTAAGGATTAATGTGCTAGTGTTGGTAATTAATATCTGGTAAAACACATACCGGATCTAGTCATCTAGTGATCTACCCTCAAGTGCAGATCCCAGATCAACCGGAGTTTATTTCTTGGTCGGGGGATCCTTCGATTCTCAACTACCTCAAGATCCCGCTATAGGAAGTGGCAAGCACGTGTAAAGAAGGACCGTAAAGTCCCCCCATCAAGGCAACCCCACGGTCGGATCCAGATCCAGGCTCCCAATTGAACATGCGTCCTTGATGTTGTTCACAGAGTCTAAAACTCGTCATTCCTCCATCCAAAATAGTCTATTGGAGTAGGCCAACGCCGTAAGCCTCTCTAGTGTCAGTGGATATTCGTAAGTATAATATCTTGTCGGGATCGAATTCTTGACAGTGCTACATACGCACGGGAGGTGCTTGGAACGGATTCAGAATTAATTACAACTTTAGGGCATGGGAGACCTTGCATTTGAAGCACTGTCATCGCATAGACCAGGCGTAAGGGAGCGCCTTCTACAAAACACTCAAATCGCTTGATCTTTTAGTCCAGATTATCCTCCTCGGTATAATTGGAATTAAATTTAAAACGGCGGTCTGAAACGAGGGGCCATAGTACCGACCTGTAATTTGCACAAATATAATTGGCAAATCCGAATTATTTTGAAAAATCAAATCGTTGATAATTGCGCTGGGTACTATTACCGAGACCTGCCGATTGCTCTGGGGCTCCTACAGCAAGAGTAACAGACGTTCCAACGTATCTCTGTTCAAATTAATTTCTTCGACCTCACTTAAAAGGGAATCAATGGTTTCCTTCCTACTTGCCGCTGTTTGGCAAGACAATTTAGCTGTACGGCATGCTTAGAGCGAATATGAAGTTTTGGGGATGAACTTTCTCCTAATTACGTATTTGTTCTTATTAGCGATGTACTTTACTGATGCGGCCCATTCAGGCATATGACTGTCAGGAAAGAGCCTAGTGTTAAATAATGACACATCGTGCTGCGTAGGATGCCTTTGGTGCAATCGTCTTAACGTTTCAAACCGTTCGGGGTCATCTTTTCCTCTATATTGATGTGTCAATTGGCAGACGTAAGCAATATACACCGGTATATCACGCCCCATCGCTGAATTGTGTTTAATGGTGTTGAAAGAGAGTACAAAACAACAGGGTCTAGTTGAGCAACCACCAGTAATTATTATGTCTCTTCCAAAAAAAAATAATAGATGGGCACACTTAGGCCAGCTTTCCCTTAACCCTTTCGTTATTCCCATACAATTCTATTTTAAGCTCCTACATACTGAACTCGAGTCAATGCTTGGATTTTTTTGCGGCCTGGACCAATAGCCGTTGGTTTATGAACGAGCTTTTGGGGATTCTTCTCTTTTGATTTTGATCTAGGTACATCCTGCAATGTTGGGGATACTGTGCGCTAGCGCTTTGAAGCAGGATCGACATATTTCGTCTTCACTACTCTCCGTTTTCGTGGATCCGTGAATGTGACGTTCGAGGCATGATTCGATGCCAAGGGAAGTGTAGGCTGAATGCTATTGATAGTCACGGAATGATGCATGTCCAAAAGCAAGCTGGGACCGACCGATGCAATTTCGTAGCACTTCTTGCTGCAGTAGCAGCATTCTCCTAAGTCTACCATGCGCTTGCCGCCAGTGTCCCGGAGGTCAAGCTGAATGCATACATCATGAGAGCAGAAATGATGTATAAACGTCCCGCAACTTGAGCACGATTGCTCTGGTGAACACGCATCCTTGCAGACAGTGCATGCCGTCGCTGCTGGGCCCGTTGTTGTGATTTGGCTCAAACTTGGTGTTCGAGGTGGAGATTTTGGTTGAAACTCTTGCAAAAGACCCACGGATGAGCTACTTCTGCCAACCACTGCTACCGAGCTCACATCACCACCTCTTGGAGCCGTAGCGCCTAGCCCCAATCCAGCCGCCTCTATGTCTGCGCAGTCACTAGCGCCTCCTTCGGTACCAACATAGTCGGTAATCACCATCGGATCAGGGCTGCGTTGAGGAGTGCCGGCTGCCTTCGGCTTCGATCTCTACAGGGCAATATTGCAAAACTAACTACTTGGCGCAGCGGGAGTGCTGGGGCGTTCTGGACGGCACGGTTGTGCTAAATCCCAGCGCTACGGATGCAGAGAGGCGGATCTTTGCGGAGAAGAATGCGATCGCACGAGATGCGTTGCTTCGTGGTATGCTTATTAAGGATGCGACGAAGATTTTGCATGCTGACGAGAGCACGGAGATGTGGGTGGCATTGGAAAAAGAGACGACCAAGCGTGAGCCCTCGAATACGCTGTACGTGCGCAAAAGGCTGTATGGATACACTTTCACCCAGGGTATGGACATGGATAAGTACCTCGATAAAATGGAGGCCATGCGGAGCCAGCTGCAAAAATGAACGACGAAGTCTCGGACAATGACATGGTGAAACTGATTATTCAAGGAGTTGGTTTCGAGTACCGCGAACTCATGAGGATGTTCGACAGAGATGTGCGCGACGGTAACATGCCAACACTGTCTGGGGTGTCAATACTGTGGTGTAGTGATTACTCCATAATTGTCACCAGTCAAAGACTCGACCACGAACAAGTTGCTCAAGCTACGAACGCTCGGTCACATGATGTACAGTGACCTCAAGGTGCAAGAAACTCGGCCATGCCACTACCGAGTCTTCGTTGGGTCCAATTACGGTCGAAATGTCACTCAACCGAGGCTGTCCATATTATTAATAATGGGACTGGCCGGATTCGCATTCAGCGGTCAAGAACTGTCCAGCCACGGTACGAAGACTCGGTGGCGGTTGGGATGAGTTCGTGGAAGTCTCCACGACCTTTTGAGTGCTCGGTTACGGCCTGGGAGGGGACGTTGACGGTTGAAGAGGCACATGCGACGGTAAGAGCGTCGCTTGGCATGCAAGAAGATCCATAACGGATCGTAGCTCACTTGATTTTAGTATACATGATTAGGATTGCATATTAGGACATGGCCCGAAAGGGCAACACAAATACAGAACAGAATTTCTACTCAAGCACAAAGAGCGAGGTCCGGCTTCAAGGTAAGCGTCTGGTCAAGCTTGCGTGAGTGTGTTATGCCTGTCGGTGGACTCGAAGGTTACTAGCGAGGGTTTATCCGGCAAGACCAAGAGACTGTGTGTGTATTGGCCGATTAGTATATCGGAAGGTTTCGTCACGGCTATATCTTGCCTATGTTGGAAGTGCTTGTATTGCCTTTTCTTCCTACCGAGTGTTGAACACTCGGTGCCCTCGTAAAAGGCTTACCCGTGGACGGTACCCTTCCGATGTTGGGACCACGAGGATTCATAACAACTGCCAGCTTTGCTCGTGCTAGTAGCGTGTCCTTATTTTTCACTGGTTGGCCTATATAAGTAGTTTGCAAGGTCCAGTCTGTCCCGGTGCAGGGCAGAACTGAGGTCTTCAGGTCCGCCCGAACGATCGTTAGCTACCCTAGCTGACGTATTGTTGTGGGAGCATCCTAACTTTACTAGTAGCTAGAGTTCACGTGGGATTTATTACACCACAACTGGTGCCGCGACCGGGGAACAGAGTGTGACCATTGTGTACTGTTTGTTTGGCCTCCCAGTTTACGAGCAACCAAGAGAAGAAGCACAAAAAACAAGAAACAACAAGATGAATGTCGTAACGATCATCCGCGGTACCAGCTACTTCTGCCAAGTCTGGCGGAGCGCGCAACGAGGGTTCGAATCCGGATGGGGCGGCTGCACTCCTTGCGGCCTTCTCCGAGCTTTCGGTGAGCTTCGAGGACGATGAGCACGGTGGATCTGACGCCCATGACGACTATGATGATTACGAGGATAAGATGCCGGCTCCAGAGCCAGGTGCGACGACTCCGGAAATAGCCACGTTATCGTCGGGGCTGAGCGGGGCGACGAAGTCGCTATCGAGGAACCTCGCCGCTGAGCTGAACGACGTTGCTGGTCCAGACCCGGACTTTGACAACTTTGAAGATGGGACCGAGGATTCTAAACCCTCGGTGGCGAGTGCAAAGCGTTCGACATTGCTGAATGCACCTCGCTCACCTATCAACGATGATACACCAGCTACCAAGCGCGTTTTCGACCGCGTGCAAGCGCTGATGGGCAATGATGAGTGGATGCAGCTGTTTAAGCCCATCCCCAAGAAACAGACCGACTGACCGGCTCTCGCTACTGAGCTGTAGTACCCTGTCAACTCGGTATCGACAAGCCAAGTCGCGGAGGACTCGGTCTAGCTACTACTCGCGTTGGGGTATGAGAATGAGACGTACCCGTCAACGATGTCGCTCCAAGACTGGAGCCTGCATGAGGCTGGAGCTGCTCTCCAGAAGTGGGAGAAGAAGCATCGGAAGGCCTTTGGGGCGATCGGAATCAACTCGGGGACACAGCCAGTAAGTCGACCGACCGTTCAAGATGAAGATCCGCCCAAGATTCCGCTTTCACAAACACCAAAAAGGCTTGAACGGACCCCACCGACCAAACAAGGAACTGACCGAGGTGCTTTTGGCTTTGCCAAGGCTTCATCGTACTTTCAAGACTCGTACATGGTGACACCACGATCGGAGAGCCGTACACGACGTATGAACACCGATAACGAGGCTTCGCGTGGTCGTCGTGGCGGTGCACGAGCTTCCGTAAGTGGTGCTGGACAACGTCGGACCACCACCGACGATTCGTCTAGTGATGACGATGACTTATTGGTCCTTGCATACGAAGACGAAGCCCCCAGGCGGAGTTGACTCGTTAAATGCGAGAGATTGCTGCGCTGAACGACTCGGACCCCACACCAAGGATTGAAATGGCCTCGCACCGACCGTTGGGCCGTATCAAGCCGTTCTCGGGCTCACGTACCAAGAGTGAGAACTCTATGCAATGGCTCCGAACGTTCGTCTACGAGATGACCGGTACGCATACAAGTGGTGCGTCCCGTTCGAGTTGAGCCTTCGGGACGGAGCCATTCATTGGTTCCGTCAACTTCCGAAGAAAACGAAACGCAAGTGGAAGCTGCTGAGCAATGCGTTCATTCGCTATTACTGCTTGCAGTTTACTCAGACTGCGCTGTCCCGTTACTACTCGGCGAAGCGCGAACGTAATGAACACCTTTGCGACTATCTTAATCGACTAAATGGCTACGCTCGAAAAGTTCGCCTGTAGTTCAAGAAGGTAGGGCGTGATGCGAAGGAGCACGTTCAACAGTTCTTGGTGACATGTGGTGACGATCACATGGCGGAGAGTCTCTATCATACCCGTCTTAATGATATTCATGAGCTCGAAGAGATCATTGAAGACGTTCTCAAGGGTAAAGAGCGCATGGCGAAGCGTGACGGGGTGTCCCGTCCCACCAGGAATCGTGATTCGCGCCGTGATGAACCCATGACCGACATGGTCGGCGAAACAGACGCGAGTCAGACCGTCGCCGTGATGAACCCATGACCGACATGGTCGGCGAAACAGACGCGAGTCAGACCGTCGCCGTGACGACTATCGCAATACACCGAGAGTGATGCTCCCTAAAGCATCGGTGGACGACCTATTAGCTGAATTGGAGGGTCGCGATGCTGTTCCAGGTGGTACCGAGCGTTCGGAAGGTGAATGAGACACGTACGACGATGACCAAGACGAGTACAATGACTAATATTCCGACTATGGTGATAACGATGGTTCAACAGCTGATGAAGACCGACACCTTGCTGCGGTTAACGCAGATGAGCGACGAGCAGCAGCTGAAGGCACGTACGCTCGTTCAGATAACCGCCAACAGCGTGGGAACTTTGCAGATCGCGACCGAAGCTTCAATCAAGACCGTCTAGGTGGCGACCGAGGGTTCAATCAAGACTTTAGTGGTCGTTGTGACTTCAACCGCGACAGTCGACGTCAACATTACGGGCCATGTGCCGTGTGTGGTGGAATGAACCACTCGGCTCACTACTGCAATAAACGGTGCAAGTTTCACAAGCAACTCCATGACGCCGGACAGTGTGAGCTCTTCCGCAGCTTCCAAGACCTAGCTAAATTCGTGCGAACAAAAGGCACGAAGGAAGAACTCCCTCCTGAACTCAAGGCCGTCGTTCAAGAACGCCATTTAAACTAGGCAGCCCTCCAACTACAATTGGGTTGGTCTGTATAGGCCTGCCACAGTTAGCCGAGCCTTCGATGGATGCAGAATGTATGTATGCATTTACTGGAGGAAGAGAATGGCCTGATGATTATGTAACAAGTGTGAACGCGACGGTATATAAAGAGGAGAGGGATCGAACGCTCGGTTGAGGTGTGGAAGATGAAGTTGAGTGTGTTAAATGCCGATGGTAGCGCCAGCGAGGGTTCGTTCGACGTGGTTGCAAGTGCAGTACGAGACGAGCTAAGATGCACTCCAAGATGATGAAGTTGAACCCTGATGAAAGACAGGGGTGGTGGTCGGCCAAGAAGTTTGACCGGCGAATAAGGATGAGAGCTCTGGTGCAAGGCGCAGTGAATGACAAGCGAACGAATATTCTTCTCGACACCGGAGCGAACGTTAGTGTCATAATCGACACCTTCGCCAAGAAACTGCAGCTTCGCGATGTTCCAGATCACGGACGCCGTATCGACATTCAAGGAATTAGAGAAGGCAAGGTGTCGACGACACGACGAGCGCGCGTCAAGATTACGCTCAGGTGGGAGATGGTGTACGAGTTCGAGATGTTGGCCATGGCGCATATTAATAGCGCTGGCGTTGACGTGGTTCTGGGAACCGACTTTATGATACCGGTGGTATCAGACTCGATCTGTTCCATGGTGCTGCTCAACTGCCTAACGAGGTGCGGATTCCTCTGGTAAAGACGAAGAACATGATTAACATTGAAGACTACAGCTCTCATGTTATGGCTGGGCATACCAAGCCTTTAACTATTCCGGAGCGCGAATGGCGAGAGTACCGACTGTCGAAGAGACAAGTAGCTCTGGATACACATGTACTGTGGGTACAACGGACAGAGAAGCTTATCCCAAAATTAGTTTTTTTTCCTTTTCGTGTGTTGTTTTTATTTTAGCTCGCTTCGAAATCACCGAAGCCGAAGTCCATGATTGTGAAATGTCCCCAGTGCTCGGCAAGAAGACTTTTCAAAGGAATCACACTGTGATTGAAGGGCTTCCACTGCTGCAACAAGCCGCTGAAAAATCCCTTTGTCGAGTTTCTAATGATCGCTTTCGAGTATTTCGCATTAACTGGTTCCTCGTAAGGCCCTGTTATGACGCTCGGAGTATCGAAAACTTGCGGTGAAGGTGGCTTGACATAAAGATCTGCTAAACAACTCGTTGGCCTTGTAAGAAATCTTATCTTGCGCTTCCAACAAGCTGCTTTGACCACATCTATTGAATTTTCGTTTAGTAGCTGCCGTGGCCACCAACAATCACATGGCATGGCGCAAATATTGCTAGCATACTCAATACAATCACCCAAATGAACCCGCAACCATGCACAGCGATGACAACTACAGCTCCAATAGGTGAAAGCTGATGCTTCATTCTTCCAGTTGACGCGGTCCCTTTGGCAGTAGTCGAGTCGTTGCGAACACAACCGGAATCAACGGTATGATGCTCGTTAGTACCGAAAGTTTCCAGACACCACTGAAGTCATGGGGCACCTTTTGAAGATCACTTAACTCTACGGACCAGATATGCAGCAGCATGTTGGAAATCGTACTGGAAAAAGCTTGAGCGAGATTGGTGACACTCGTGAGCAATGCAAACGCAACGCCTTCTTGATGCTCCGGACACACAGCCACGAATATTTGAGCCACTGGTAGATATTGGAATCCGCGTGCAAAGGATTCGCCTGCAGCGTCTCCCATTGCAAACCAGAAGGGAGGAGCGCCAAAGACTTCGTTTACATGCAACACAAGCAGCACGTTCAGGAGCGAAAAGAAGGCGACAACGAGGCCAGTTACGAAGTACACGTCGTGCCAAGGGGCTTCAAAATGCGGCATCATATGCGTTCGATACACAACGATTGAGGCGAACGTAACACAAGCTCCGATGCCGCTTAAAGCTCCGTCCGAAAAGCAGCAGCGCGAATGACCCGATCGTCAGCGACTCAGAGGCGCTGTAAATCGACAGCAATAAGTGGAATAGCGACGCTGTAACACACCCGACGAACAAATAGGGAGTGAATCGTTGGCCGTGGATCGGGAAAACATCCGGTAACAGACCGAAGAGCACTTTGAACGTCCATGGAAGTGCACGAACCACTGTTACCGTGCTGAGTTGAGCGTCGGAGGCACCCAAAGATTTCGGGGAAAACTCGATGGTGGCTTGAGGAAAAGAGTACATTAGACCCGTGCTAATGTACGTAATGGGGATTGTCAAGGACTCGAGACTCCAGACGGATCCGGAGTATTGTTCCGGTAGCAAACTGGAGAGCAACAGGCCTTCGTCTTGGCTCGTAGTGCATGTGCGCTTGATGTGGTCGCTAAGAGACACGTAACATGTCGATTCGGACTCGCATAAGGCCTCATCGGGTGTGGCAACGCCTGAATTGGCTGCCACGCGCTTCATGGTGAAATCTGCTGTACAGTAGCAGATCCATCGAGGGCAATTAAGCCGACGCACTTCTTCAGGTAAAGTATCTTTCGATGGCCGAATAATATTGTGTATCAAGTTTGAAAGGTATATCCTTCTAAGTACGATTTCAAAGCGGTCAGAAGAAAAAAAACACGTCAGTTCGCATTTGTCGACGAACGAATCTCTGACATGAGCAGCTCCGGCGCTGCCTCCTCAGCCAGCCTCAAACCTTTCGGTGCGTGAGAACATTGCCCACTAGTATATGCCGCCCGCCTTCTTAACTGTAATTAATTTTTATTGCTTATTATATTGTGCCAGGTCAACTGGAATCGCTGTCTGCGTCCGCCCCATGGGCCATTTTCCCTCGCAAGAAGCTGGACGTGACGTACGGGGACATTGGCGCAGGTCTGACCGCATGTCTGCAGCTGCGCGATCAACGACGTCAGGAGTACGAGCAGAAGATCACTAACTTGTGGGACCCCAGCGGCCACACGATGGTCACACTCTCCATCCGGTACAGAACGAGCTTAAATTGTTACTCAATTGGAGAATTTATACACTAATTACTGCTGCAATTGGTGACTAGAACGGGCTTTGATCTACTGCTGCAGACACTCAAGCTGCCAGCCGGGAGTGAAGTTCTCTGCAGTGCCATCACGATCCCCGACATGATCTACGTACTGCGGTATCATGGACTGGTACCCGTTCCTGTGGATCTGGATCCACAGACCTTGGCGGTGGATGTAGAACTGCTGAAAAAATCTGTTACAGAGGTAAAGTCATATTTGGGTAGTGTTTTGAAGAAATTTAGAGTTGATTCGTTTGTGTTGCTGTAGAAAACGAGGATGCTGTTGATCGCGCATATCTTCGGCTCGCGTTTCCCACTGGATCAAACGCTTGAGGTCGCACATATTAACAATCTGCTGGTTGTAGAGGACTGTGCGCAGGCCTTTATGGGGATGCAGTACACAGGCGAGAACCGTGCGGATGTGTCCATGTTCAGCTTTGGCACAATCAAGACGGCGACGTCGTTTGGTGGTGCGATTATCCACGTCAAAAATTCTGCAGTGCTGGACGAGATGCGCCGTCGTGAGAAGAGGTAAGCTGGGTGGTTTATACCGATGATAAAAACAGCTTTGTGACAATAAAAGAATGCTCGTGTTGTAGGTATCCATGCCGCACGAATGTGTTCTTCTTCAAGAGACTGGTGAAGTACGGCGTGCTACATGGTATCTCTACGCCTGCAATCTACGGACTGTTCCTCCACGCCTGTCGTGCTGTCGGGGGTACGCTACTTTTCGCTTGTGTAAATTGCGATTATTCTAAATTGTTTAAAACTATATCTTGTGTTGCAGCCGACCACGATAAAGTGATCACATCTGCGATTCGTGGCTTCAGTGGTGGAGAACTGGTGTCACTGATCCAGTACCGCCCGTCGATGGCTTTGCTTGGGATGATGCATCGCCGTCTCACCTGCATGGATGAGCGGTATTTGCTTTTAAGAAAGTAAGTGAACATGCGAAAAAAAAGTGAATTTTTATTGAGTTACTGATGATCTTAATGTGTCAGATCCAAGAGCGAGCAGCTGGCTAACGCCATTAAGGATCTTCCCAACGTCTCAGTACGTTCATTTGCTCTCCTTATTCGAACGTTCGTTGATCGCTCTATTTACTAAAATCTTCTGTGTAGATCCCAGGACATCATGCTGAAAAGCATTATTACTGGCTATTCCCTGTTTGTGTGCCGTCGCCAAAGGATGTTGTCAGCTACATGAACAAGCATGTGAGTTGCTGACAATACCGTTCGATTTTTTATGGCTTGAACGACTAACAATTTTTTTTTCAGGGTTTTGATGTCACTTCGGGTGCTACCCAGTTGACCTACGTCCCAAGGTACGACGACAAACCATTCTGTAGCTTTCAATCTGACCTCGGCTTTCTTCCTTGTTGTGTAGTCCGCTTGGACAGGACCATGATCCTGCGCACGCTAAGCACATCATGACCAGGTCGGTTGTAACAACTTTTTGGCGCTAGAAGTGCACAACATGAACTAACCATAATTTTCATAGTTTGGTCTATCTTCCTGTTACCCCCGAGACTCCGGATTGGGCCCTCGAGAAGATGATGTGCTGTTTCCGAAACGCGATCCAATCATCCAGCAGACTTTAACGCACTGGAAGTGGGTGTAGAGAGGTTGCATTTTTGTTGTTGATAAATTCAGAATAATAATTCATTTGAAAAGAATAAAATCTGTGTCGAAGTCTCTTAGAGAAGAGCGTTGAAGATCGCTGCGAGTACAGTGACGGATGCAGCGACCAGGAGTGAGTTTTGGTTCATCGCATCGCTCGCCGTTGCTGTCGTTGTCGAAGATGAACCGCTGCTGCTGGAGCTGCCACTTTCGCTACTGCTTCCACTGGGAGTTGAGCTGAACGTACCGGATCCTGAGCCGGTGGCCCAAGTTCCACTCGGCTGTTGCCCTTGGCACGTGTGAGTTTGTACTGCGGTGAGGCGACTGAATTCACTTTTAGCTGTATCTGAGGCCCACCTGATGTCTGTCAGCTTCGGGAAACCGGTAGGGCAGGTGGGTAGTACGGTCCGGTCCGACTTGAATGCGCTCATTTTCGTCTCGCTGAAGACGTCAACAGCTTTGTATTGCGTAGTGAGGCTGTCGTAGTTGGGCATTGGAACGTATTCGCACTTCACATCATCGTGGTTACAGTTCATAGGTTTAAACTAACCAAGTCCGTAGTTCCCGGCATCAAAACTTGTAAACGGGAAGGCAGCCTTCACGTCGATGATCTCAGTCGAATACTCAAAGGCAAAACCTCCAGAGAAGGTTTTACGGAAGTCGGACGAGAACAGCCAACCAGCCTGAAGCCATGTGCGCTGAGCCTCATACTCCCCAACTTTCGGGAACTTGACGTTCAGGCATCCGTATTCTGTCAACATAACCGGGATGGTCAACCCGAAAGACGCGAAATCAGTCTGAAGTTTATTGAATCCAGTCGCAGCCGCAAGTGTCTTCTGGTCGTTGTCGCAGTATTGGTACGCGTTGATGCCATACCACTCGGCGTTCTCGTACTTGTCGTTCCCAGTGCGGCAATTATAGTACTTTGCGTTGACTTCGCGATTGTTTTTCGCGGTATTGGGATCAGCTACGACAAGGCCAACGGGAATTTTGCGAATGCTTGAACATTCCCCGATAAAGCTGCGCATATCGCGGACGAATTTCTTCTGGCATGGTGCATTGATCGCAGCGTCCTCCGGCACTTCGATATTGACCTCATTTCCTGCGCTAAACGCCTATCAATAAAGAGAAAAATATTAGTATCATCACCATGGTCTCGAAATAGTACAAAAAGCAACAAACGTACCAGCACATTGTCATACTTGGCAAAAGCGAGGATGATTTGTCGTCCGCGTTCTCGAAGAGCGGCGGGGTAGCACGTCGGATACTTATCGATAGTAACTGAGCAGTTTGTGCAACTGGCAGCAAGATCGATTAGAGCATACATGCCCTTAGCACGCAGCGCACACATGAACATATCGTGCGATTTGGACGCATCGACAGCATACAACCTGACAGCGTTGGCTCCAGTAGAAGCAAGGTAGTCAATGTCGTCTTTTCAGACGTCGTAGTGTGCGTCCGTGAAGAAGTCGTGGTTGTTTTCGTTGAGTTTGCCAGCGTTGGGGCGAGGATAGTTGTCGATGCCTTTCACAGCGAACGAGTCACCCGTCTTGTTGTCGAACATGCGGTAGCCGGCAATAGTGATCGGGTTCGTGTAGCCTTGAACATTGACAGCAGCTAGGGCAGCCAACAGAGTTGCAAGGGTCACGGAGAGCTTCATATTGAACTGCTTCTGCGTGGTACGATTGCTTTTCAACAGTGACAAGAGAAATGGAAAAGTAATTTTGCTTTTCGCTATTTCTGCCTTCAAGATGAATACCATTTTCAGCTACGAGAAAGTTCTCGTTTCTAAAATCAGCTTGTCTTATCTTTTGGTCTCCAAATTGGAGATCAACGCTCATCTCCCATCGAGACGCTGCTAATTCCAGCTCTAATAAATTTATCAATCTCCTTAGATCAGAATTTCAACAAGGGCTGTAACGATGGCAGCCATTACAACGGACCGGGTCATGATCGAGGATGTGGAACAGGTGTTGTCACCGTCAGTAGTACCGGTTCCCGACTTGGACGTATTGTAGACTCCATGATTATTCGTGTTATCCGAAGTCTTCGACGATGCCGTAGAACTTGAACCAGCGTCACTGGTCCAGTCTCCGCTCGGTTCCCGGTCCGGGCACTCGTACTGTTGAGCAGTGGACGGGCAAGTCAAACTGTCAATACTGTCCACCTCCCACGTGACGTAGGCAAGAGCTGCAAATCCATCCGGACACGACGGCATCGTTGTTCGTTTAGGGGTGAAGTCATCCATGCTGGTCTCGCCCGATACGTCAGTTGCATTGTATTGCTTTGCCAAGTTGTCGAAGTTTGGCATCGGGTTGTAGACACACGGAACTGATTCGTGATCGCAATCTTCTGGTGAAAAGTAGCCCAGCCCATAGTTTTGTGCACCGAAACTGGTGAACGGGTAGGGCGATTCATCCTTCGCATTAACCTTTTCCGTCGAGTACTCAAAGGCAACCCCTCCGGCAAAAACGTCACGGAACGTCGAGTCGAACATCCACCCGGCTTGAAGCCACGTGCGTTGGTTTATTGCGTACGTTATGGGGTCATCGTCTCAGACGCTCAGCAATTTGTGGGGTGAACAATTAGGTCGATCAAATACAAGCTCAAAAGGATAGAGCGTGTGTTAATCCGTTGTTTTGCAATCTCATTGACTAAAGGTAAAGACTTACCAAACAGTAGCTCTCGACACTCCTCGTCAAACTACGCGAAACCAGCGTCGGAAACTATCTGAGCGGCGTCAGAAGGACAGCCTCTGTCATCTTACTGATGGTTTATCATGGTAAAGTCGCTGTTGGTCAATAGAAACGATACTGCTGGTACCTTATGTCCCTGTGGGCTCGCCTAGGGACATAAGGTACCAGCAGTATCGTTTCTTACCCACACTGAAGCGCTAGTTCGACCTTTTGAAGTCGATCACGAGCTCGAAGTGGTCATGTTTTAGCAATCATCAGGGATTTGTATTTTTGACTTGCTAGTTGTATAGATTTTGAATGCCTTATTTGAATCTGGCCCAAAATTGAGACAAATACCTACTAGAGGGTCGCCCAAAGTACCTACCTAGGCTTGAAGGAGGCAGGTAGGTATTTTTGCCGACTCTCAAGAGGCCTGACCATACGGACTCGATGATAAGCAGGCAGATGTGTTGCTCTTGATTAAAGCCACTGGTTTGCTCGCTTCAAGCGTTGAGGCACTTTCTTTGAGAGCGCTCCAACGATGGTTCGCGCTGGTCGTTCCTCACTTCGGCTTTTTGTCCAAGACCGGCAAGCGGTCGGCCCGACCAGAGCAGCACCGACTTGGTACCTCTTCTACTACTGTATTCTAGTCTACAAACCATGGCATTGTCGCGACAACCTTTCCTCCAATTATTCAGTTGGAGTTGCATTTTTCTTTTCATGCGGTGTATTGGCGTATTTGGAAAATCCGAGGTGGCTGAGGTTGACATCGACGATGACGTGGGAAGGAATGTAGTGGAGATCGTCCAAGCTCGTGGGTATTTCGTCGAAACTCACAAAGTGATCACAACTGGTCAAACAAGTTATACAACCAAAAGAAGCTTCTGTCTAAATTGGGAAGAACCAAAATACAAAGTGTCATGGAATCAGAATGGAAGCAAACCCAACGAAAGATAAGAACCTCAGGCACTCACTGTATTAAACGGAACCACCCACAATACGTAAATTATCGACACTTGGATAAAACAGTAAAAAAATAACTTGTATTGTCAAGAGTAGTTGCAACCTATAATAGGAAAAAAAAAAAAAAATACTGTGGGGACGTCAGTTTGTTTTCATATATGCCGGGGGCATTAGCGTAGTGAACACTTATTTTTTTTAAAGTGTATCTGACGGGGCATTCATCCTTTCGGGCGACAACCCTCTTAGAATGAGCATATGCGGCATTCCCCCACAAATGACCTCCGTCGTCGCATGTTCGCAAGCACTCGTCAGTCAGATAATGAATAGTTCACTGGAGAAGCGCAAGTCCATTTACATATGGCGAATTCTTCATCAGAAATGTCTTCGCTGCTGCGGCCATTACCGGAAACGGACAATAGTACAGTATTACGTAGCGTGACAGAGCTAGAGTCCTTTTTTTTTGCGATATTTGGGTCTTTCTTTGTAAGTGACCGTATTGCCCACGCTTTTCAAATATACAGTACATGTCATGTTAGGTACAATCTACTACCGAAACAAAATTTCAGGGGACATTCGTTGCGTCCGACCTACATGGGCTACGTAAACAGGCCATAGAGCTAGAGCAGCTCCACCTGTTTGATTAAAAAGCAAATATCAAAAGGCGACTTTATCTCACTCGCTCCCCACCGGTGTAGTTAAGCGGGAACTAAAACAGCACCTTCTCAGATTTTCATGTCGTTCGGTAAGACACTTGCGGAGCATATACAGCAACGTTCGCGCCATTTTGCTGGCCACTATAGTAAATAACAAATCCCACTGAACGTACTCAAGACCGTTTGACTAAATCCCCCTAACCCTTCAAATAAGGCCATAGCAAATTTGTTCGTGCCCTACTCGAGCTGCTTTAAAAAGCCGTATTTACTCCGATCGCGGGCGATTTTTGCAGCAAATGTGAGGTTTCATATCCACCGGTGGAGATGCTCTTAGCTTGATTTATAGTCAGTATGCTCAAGCTCGTTTAATTATCTCTGCTAGGAGCGAGCGCAGAAATCGCGATTTTACGTATCTAGCTGAATGGTCTCTAAGCCAATCAAAGCCACAAAGCAATATCTGGACGCTAGCTATGCCGTGAATGTTATCATCAGTACAAAATTTTACGTTAGGACAGTAATGATTAGTCAATTGTACGCCGTTAAAAGAGCTACCGCCCCTAAAAGGAGTACTAAACTTTGTCAACCACTACGGCCGCACTTGCCTTGAGAATCACGACCGCATCGAGGAGTTTCGCGGGTGGGTTTACGAGCACGCGTTCGCTGGGTCTGAGCCGATGCCTCAGACATTTAGGTTTGGTTGGGAGATGGAGGAAGGAGGAAGGCCCGTGGTGGGCAACGGCTCGAAGGATAAGCCATTCATCGTGGGCTTATCGACCAAGGTGTGGGTGTTACGTTTGATGGTGCCCCTAGAAAGTATTTTCTTGTATTTAGCTGCGACCTACAAACTAAACCAGTGCGATTACCCAGTATTGGTGGTGTGGGTGTCAGACCGCTCTCGACGATTCCATTTGCTGGCGCTTTTTTATATCACAAGAGAACACAGCCGTTTTCAAGGCTGCCCTGTGCTCCCTACGCCGCTTGTACTACGGGATCACTCACAGTGATCTAGTAGCACAGTACGCAACGGCTGACAGCGGCAATGGGCAGTGCAGTGCTCTTGCCACCGTCTTCGGGGTTAATCCTGCCTGCCGGTTCCTCATGTTCTTCTTTCATGTGATGGCGATAGTTCAGGCGGCGATTAAGCCATTTCTCTCAGGCGCGTCGGCTCCTATTCTACGCGAAATCTACGATCTACGCTTAGCACGGACCCGAACAAAATCGTTGGCGATGTGGCAAGCACTGGGTGCGTTTCTTGGGCCTCATCCCCTTCGCTAAGTTCATGTGTGGGCAGTGGCTTACGTGCCCGTTCTCTATTTGGCAGGCTTACGTCACGCCTAATGGGTTTGCTACTACAAAACATCCCGCAGAAACATTCAACGCGCTACACAAAACCGACTATACACTTCACAGAAGACTAAAGATGGGATCTCTAATCCGAGAGCTGAGCACGTGCTGCCAGGACCAGTCGAACAGCGTGCGGGCGTTTGAATTCGGGGGGGGGGGGGGGGGTACAATCTCTCGCACGACGTGTCCGTGAGCTCCTTCGAGCTAAGGTTCTGGGCGTGGCGGCAGTCTAAAATCTCGATGTATTGTGTGCTGGCGTCCAGAGTACCCTGCCGGCCCCGCGCATTGTGGTGACACCTAACATGCGCAGTTAGGAAGGCATAGCCGTGTCAGCCCAGCAGACGACTGGCCTGTTGATACCGACAGGCAGTACTGCCCTTGTGGCTTCATCTTGTCGTCGACACCTGCGTGCACGTAATGTTTGCGCTACGGACAACAGCCCACGTCGATAATAGTGGGCACGAGATTTTGGTGAGCAGACGCAAGCGCAAACATGGCCATGTCGCCGTGCTGGACGAGCCTGGTCGACCGCGTCATAGTGGGCCTGCCCTCAGTTACGAGTGATCCCGGCTTTGTTTTAGTATTTATACATTCTTCAACAGTGCGAGCTTTCTATACATGACGTCGCCTGAAGTACACGTGAGGATTAATTGTTAAGGTTTTTTAGATGCCCAGCGTCTATTAAACTCTCCATTTCCTCTGCAATGTAATGGTGACTTCAGATCAAGGAATAACTAAAATTTGACCCACCCACCCCCAGGGTTCCTCGTAGCACTTGAGTTTATAAAGAGGAAATTGCATTGCAATCTACACAACAACGCTTATTGAGTTTACTGTACCTTCAACAACTCAAATTACACTTTTGACATGTATTTGTAAATGGCATTACGTAGAAGCCTATTCTTATAGTAGTCTAAGCCGTTCCGCACCGCCAACTTATTACCCATCTTGATCTTGCCTGGCGTCTTGGTCTGGATCCTGCCAGCACTCGTCACACGCGCGCTAGAACCATCTCTCGTTTCCGTATTTGACAGTAATCTGAGCCGCAGCTTTAACGTCCATCATCGTCTTCACGAGCACTTTAACACTATCGCGTGTTTGCCGCTCTATGAACGCGGCATTAGGATAACGAACGAATGACAGGTAAAGCGCGTTATGTTGCGTACCTCATCGCACCCACGTAGACGTACTTGTTTGTCTTTGATTCCGAATTGTACTGCAGTGTGTATCCGCTGTCCCGCTTAACAGACTGGGCTGGCGGACCCAGCGCGGCGGCTGGAAATTAACTCAACTCGCCGATATACTCTCCGACGACGTCGCCAACGTCCAAGTCCGTAGTAGTATAGACGCCAAAGGCCACGAGACCAGTATCAAAGAGCTTCAGGGTCGTTAGTAAGCGCGGGGCGTTGCTGCATCGCGCGTTAAGGTTGCTTCCCAGAAGAAATCCCCGCGGCATTTGCAGACGTCCACATTCCCAATGTCGGGGAAGGTGATGTTGTTCTGCTTTCACCGCATGACCTCTTCGACTCCCGCAGGCCACGGCACTTCTTGGAGTACAGTGCGAGTCTCTTTTGCCGCGGGCTCTGGGTAGGTTGAGAGTCGCGCGTGTAGTTTTTTTAGGCGCGATTTAACCTTCGGCGAGCATAATATACTTCGGATTTAAACAGCTTTAACCGTTTTTGCGTGGTAAATTTGCGTGTCGCGGTTGGTAATTGCGCGCTTAGCAAGAGCGCACTTCTTTCGCGGTCTAGGTACGTAACACTCCCCATTACGTTTCTTCGCCTGGTGGAGGATATTAGAACGGGCATAGCGACTGGGATTTGAGCGTATGTAATTTTACGCCTTCAACAGTTGGTCTCGTCCACATTAGTCTCGCAGCTCGGCATGGTTGCACTAGACGCGGCGTCCTCGTCTTCTGAGGGCAACAGATTGATAACAGTATTAATAGAGGCCGTTTGTCCTGGTTCCAACGCTGGTTTAGGGTCTGTTTATTGAGTGTGTTGGTCGGTAGGGGGAGCGTCCTCGGTCACGTCCCACGGACAGATCACGGACGACTCGAAAGACTCCAATTCCGGTTCCTCGTAGCCGTACTCATCCGACAGGGGGCTCTCGGGGACAATCTTCTCACGCATGTTGCGAAGCGTATGCTGAACCGATGCCATCGAGGCTTCGACTGCTTGTTCAAGTTCAAGTTCGAAGTTCGCGGGATACCTCACATACAAAAACTATTTTGGCTGACGGACAAAATATACGAACATAATCTTCCATACAAATTCCTAAATTAAGTGATGGGTAAACATTGAGTGGTTTGAGTCGAGGGCGTACCCCACGGTTGGCTATCGCTACTTCCTCCACTGCACGCCGCCTTATTGATAACCCTCCCCTTTTCTTCTTCTGTCAGTGGTTTACCTCGACCCATCACTTTTAGGAATGGAGACTGATCGAGGACTGAGCGAGGCTGGTGTCAAAACACACGTCATCTCCAAGATGACACATCGATCTCCAGACGTCATAGTGCGGATACTTCGGCGTTTGAAGAAACCTCGGACACAGAAGAAACTCGGTAGACCCCAAGTGCTTTCTGAGAAGACCCGTCGTCGTCTTTTCCGAATCGCTACCAAGGGATACCTCTTCGCTACCCATCTCAAAGACCAGCTCACACTTTCGTGCTCGGTACGCACGGTGCGGCGCTCTAACTCTACAGTAGACTGGCTAGTTTACTCCAAGATGGAGAAAACGCTTCAGCTCTCAGCAGCTCACAAGGCTGCACGACTCGATTGGGCTAAAAAGGATCCCGATGACTGGTCGCGCATCATATTCACCGATGCGAAAAGTGGCATTTGGACGGACTTGATGGCCTCCAACACTATTGGAGAAATCTGGGGCAGCCACCACGCCAAATCAACCGTCGACACATGAGAGGTGGGTCTGTGATGGCCTGGCGTGGTTTCAGTGCTGCTGGTAAAACCAAGCTTGCGGTGCTTGTGGGACGGCAACGCTTCAGAGCGCTGTATCTACACGGTATCTGAGTACTTGGTCCCATTCCTTCATTTACTTTATGGGGTGGACTTCATTTTCCAGAAAGACGACGCCGCATCACACGTCACACGAGACTAGGGCAAAATTTTCAGGATCAAGCTATGGACGTTATGGATTTGCCAGCTCGCCCTCCGGACTTATTGACAAAACCAGTGCTCGGACATTACAATAAAGAAATGTATTAGCTGTTCTTCACAACAATAAGGAATAAATGAATACGATGAAGAACGATAACAAATAACTGATGAATACCTATTGTATTTTCTTCGGCATCAACATTGACAATATCTATCGTCAGTGTCATCGAGATCGAGGCTGATTAGCGTATTCGCATCCCAGAACATTCGGTTGGTCCGCAGAAACACGAGCATCTCAAAGCTCATGGGCAGCCGGGACGAACGCTGTGGTGTCATCATCAACTTAGATTGCGAGGAAAGTTTCTCGCAGAGTTTGCTGTTGGGAGGGGTTGCGGTGACGATCGGATCGTACCGCAGTACCACGTGCTATGGATCTGGGCGCGACTGAAGCAACGCGGTTGCGAAGCCCTCAGTGCTGTGGGCGCGCGTCCGAGTGCGCGAACCACGTGATGATGTGACTGGCTCCGAAGCAGCAGCTTCTATTTGGAGCGACAAGAGGGCCTGTGACTCCTCTGCCGTCAAGTCGGCTTCAGAACCTCGTTAAACATAATTTGATATTTAGCAACATAAGTTGGTAAAAGCAACTTCAGTGACGTAAGAGCAACACAGCAGCAACATACCTTCACCACGGCGCTTTCAAACACCGGGGAATGAACGATGTCAACGTCGGGACGCAGATAGTCGCCCGCAACAGGGAACATTTCACCCATCTTGTAAAATTAAAGCCGAACCGACTTCATCGATATTTTCTCTTCTTAAAGCTTCTTGAGCATGCTGTTGAAATTTTTTGGTTCTTAATGAGCGCTACAATGCGTCGGGGTGTGGCCGGCTGAGGTATCAGGCCGTAGACGTCGTCGACGCGCTTGATGGCGTCGCTGATACGACCGTACGGCTCCAGCATCTTGAAGGTGGAGCTCCCCCGAGTAGCATTAGCACGTAGAGGCGCTAGGCTTGTGTGGCGCCGGAGGTCGGCGTAATTCTTGATCGTCCGTAGCATCGCCATTAGCGTGCTCACAAAACTCACCAGGTCATCGTGCTCCGCCAAAAGCATATTAAAACGATGAGACGCGCAACCGACCAATGGGACGCCGAGCATGGCCGCCGTCAGCTGATTGGTGGCACAACTGTCACCGACCAAAAATTTCATTGACTCTTCTGATTGGCCAAAATCATCAGAATATTTCGAATCTAGGCACTGTGCAAGCAGCAGTGAGATCGGCCTCAGCTAAGCAAACCACCGCCAATAGAGCGTAGACACGCTGGCCGTACTTCCGGTAGACGATGTACAGTGCCACATATAGTGCTCCAGAAAGCAGGACCAGCCGTCGTACAGGGCTCCAAACGTCGGGAGGATTACTTCGGCAATCTCCTCAACAGTTCGGGTAGTTCTTCAGAGTGTTCGAGGAGGTTGACTAGAGGCGGGACATGGAGCTTGGGACTTGAAATCAAATTGAAAAGTGAAATATTGGCGGGACAAGCTATTGGGTGGGGTGGTCGGGGGCACTTCTGGTTTTAAGAAAATTACTGGACGGCACAAGCGCAAAAGAAATGACTTAGCCTTACTATTCGATATAAAACGCCAGCTGTTTGTGACTCGAACTTGATTGTAGTATGCTTCTCCAGAGTTAACTTGACTTCACTATGGAAACAATAGATGTCGGTAAATATCAGCAATACACCTGGTTCCCCTAAAACAAAAATAATAAATGTGGTAGGAAAATAGCAATGTTATTGAGTGTAATATATTTTTTTCGGGCACTGGTCAAAACCGCACCTTACAATGATAAGAATTGATGGCAGTAGAGGGCAAAAAGTGGGTGGCCAGTTTAATTGGGCCAGAAGTGTATCACTGTTTCACTCAATCCGAATTTTACGGTAGCTTATGAGTGGTGCCTGGGATATTTCGAGATGAGTCCGCTGTATTGCTTTTTAGTTTTGTTTACAACACAATGTACGGGACACATCGTTTGCGTGTCTAGCAATCTCGTATCGACGGAGTTCTGGGGCCCCGAGACCTATCGACGTAGTCAGCTTCGGGGTGCTCCCCTCAGGGAGTCCCCTGCACAATACCATCCGGGCGTATATCGACACTGAACATGAAATACCGATTAAAAAAATTGCCACTTGCTCTGGTAAGAAATGGGAGCAACGCAGACAGGCCGAAGCCACGGATACCTTGAGCTGCCGAGCAAGAGCGCCCGTTCATTCGGATTCTTTCTGCAGATATTTTCTCGCCTTCTATCCGACCTGCAACCAACCGACCATTCTGACTAGCGCACTTTACGATTCAACCTCGTGATCAGGGATTGATAGTACTGCAATTTTTAGCCAGAATATACTAGTACTATAACTCAGATTTCCATCGTGGATAATGTGCATGTGCATAAAATAGTAGGCATCATGTTCGCTATGCATATCCATATAAACACACTGAAAAGGCATATTCAGGCCCCTTCTGCCCGTCCTCGAAATATCGGGTTTATTAAGCTTCACAAAATCCTTGCACAGAGCTCTCAGTTCAACATCTCACATTGCCCATTATGATGGCTCCGAAAAATAGGTTATGTACTTCGTAGTTTTTAAGTGAGGTACAGTGTATTTCATTGAAAAGCACTAATGACAAACGGTTGTCTGACACTTGCTTATAGAGGAACTAGCGCTATAACCTGTTGGTAGTGATTGGACAAAGTCCACTCTGGCAAATATGACTTATCGAAGGACATAGAGAGTTGTTCATAGCGTAGCTTCGAAGCAGTCGCGTTCACTCCCCCCAAATCCAAGCAGTGGTGGGGATGCTATCCCCGCAGATCCTTCACCTGGCATATTTGACGATGACGGAGGTGCTGATGACCGTGCGGATCCGGATCCTACCAAAACCGATCCGGCTCAATCTCAATCCCCGGTCTTCAAATCCAAAGATAAAGGCACCAAATCTAAAAGCAAGGCTAAAAGGGCACTCGCGTCAAGCGGCCTATTAAGCAGCTCTGAGGATGAGGATCCTGAAGACAATCCAAAGTTATGGCCCAAATTTACGGCAAAACTATGAAGGATCTCTTCATTAGCTCGGATAGCGACAACAACAAAGGTGCTCCTGAGGATCCCGTGGATGCCCAGATCGCGGATGAATTGTTGGAAGAAGACACTCGGCGTGCTCTCGTCAATCTCGATCGGATGCTCGGCGTCATGATCATTCCGATCCGGTTCGTCATTCGGCTGGATCTGGGGCCAGCGGATCTGGGATCCCGGCTGCAGATCAAGCTGCAATCGATCTCAGTCAAACGAATCCGACCTCTCTCTCTGGGGTCACTCCTACTAGATCCTCCTCTAGATCGGCGCGCTCTCCGACCACTCCGGTCAGATCCGGTTCAGCGCCCGGTCGATGTGTACTGAGAGCAGACCTGCCAGACATGTTGCCTGGGCAACCGTTCGGTCCTGATGACGCATTCATACCTAGGCGATCCAGATCCCGAACTCTAAATATTGACGAAATTGTCCCTTGGGCCGCGGAAAAACTAAATCGCGTGGTCATCATATCTATGAGGCTCACTCTCTTGTTTCCGGATCTGCCACTTCGGCCTGGTTGGCTCTTTCCTCGTGATGCTGTGGAGATTCCGGTGACCGAGAACCGTGATGATCTCATCGACCAGCCTAACATCGAGGATCTCCGAGCGGCTAAACCTTGGAAAGCGTTAGCGAACCCAAATCGGACAATAAGTTTTCGCGCCGATGTAAAAGGTCGTCTTGGATCCTTCGTTCACCTCTGTCTCCAATGTGAAGATGCCTCTGTCGACGCGATTTGGGGAAGCACGCACCGATTTCCAATCTCTAAGGAAAAATTGCGAGATCTGCAGTGGATGGCTGCATTCAACAAGCAACGGAGCAACCGTCCCAGTCACGCTGGATCAATGTGGAAGAGTGTTCTCGTAGTTTGGATTTCGCGATGCAGGAAGGTTGGTGCGATTTGGGCATCCTCCTGGACTTTTTCTTCCTCCACCTACCCACGCGTGGCGACAAAGTCATCTGGTACCCCGGATCCGAGGCTCGGAAGGCCAACCTGGCGAATCCCAACCTCAATCGCACTGAACCAACCACTCTACTGGAAGCTTTACGTGAGGTCGACGCGGCGGAGCCATGGCGCAATCAGTTTCGGGCTGACCTGGCCCGTCATCCTGCTAAACAAGTCCCTCGCCTGGCTGGCAAGTTCTTCAATGTCATAGTCACTGGGTATGGCGGATCCATCACCGTCATTTTGTGATCCGAGCTCCCGACACGTCCAATATTCAGGATCGCGTATCAGCCCTTCGGATCGGGTCCATCCACTTCTTTTCCTCGCCAGATCTCAGCCGCAGTAGTATCTTGTGACAGCGCAACATTGGCAGCTCTCGTCAACTTATCATTTAATCTCCGTAATTCACGCAATTCCCAGATCCTTCCTCGACATTGTTAGATCTGAGACTTGCTCGTGACACCGACGGTTTCAGATCTAGAGTCTTCGCCGCAAGATCTGAGTCTCTCGGTCTTGAATCCGCAACTTCTCCCCTCGATCTTGCATATACACATCACCCAACAGCATGAACATCAATACCCGTCTTCCGATCCACAACCTCTTTGTGAATACTTCTACATTTTTTCTACTAGCATGACCAACTCAGACTGGTAGACCCCCTAGGGTTATTCTTCGTGGAATTGCGTCGCGCCGAACCGATTCCGGTTCGCCCAAGAGATGATTGCAGTGATGATTTTAGCCTTAACCTAACCACAAAATTGTCTCAGGGGCGAGCTACCGATATTAGTCGCAGCCATACTGGGCATAGGATTAAAAGAGACACGAAACTTGTTGCTAAATATTTTCGGTACATTTTGCTCTTGCGGATTTATCATGCGATCTAATTCGCTGAGACGCAGTAGAGACTGTTGAAATTTCATCAAAGCTAGCGCTTTCGAAACCTGTCACAATTCATCGTTAGTTTTTCTTCTATGGGAAGATATTGACCAGAAAGAAATGTGTTCAGAAATGACACGAAACTAGTTGCAGACCTTAGTCACTCTAAATTCGTACTTTACCGGATTTTTACAAACAAAGTCAACACCTACCTCCGGCGGGTGTTGACGACGACCGAGCGCAGGTGCTCCCCCTTTAGGGGGAGGTAGAGGGGGTCTAGGGTACACTAGCGATCTAAGGTACACTAACGGTCTATGGTTTGGTTTAGAGGGCGGGTTTAGTTTACTGCGCAGGTAGCTTAATGACAAGCCGGAACACTACCTGCGGTTTAAGAGCCCCCGCTTAAACCCAGGCGGAGCCAGAAGGGAGCGCTACCTGTGGTTTGTGAGCCGTGTGCGTAGCACGCGGATCCAAACCCAGGCTGAGGCAGGTGAGAACGCTACTGCGGTTTGAGTACCGTGTGCGGAGCACTCGGACGAAAACCCAGGAAAAGTATCTAGTTAATAATGTATTTCGATGCTGAAATTAAATTTTAGACTAGTTACTTTTTGCTTTTGAGGTAGTCACTTTGGAGTAACTAGTCGAGTATTAACTTTCTATCTATTTTTAATTATCAACTAGCTACTTTTTTCGTGTCGGCTGGTCACTTGTGACTAGTGGAAACACAAAAAGTAACTGAAAAATATTTTCGAAAGTGACTAGTTTAAAATTAAAAAGTGAATAGTTGAAAATTGGCACCCTGCTGCTGTGTCCAGAACAGAACATTTCATTGCGCAACCGCAGTGTAATTATTTTCTTTTCTTTGATTTGCTCTTGGTGTTTGGTAGTCTATAATCATTTGTGTTGCTTTGGTAAGGTTGGTAGCCTCCCATTTTTTTTATCTTTGTGCTCGTTTCTCTGGGGGTTATGGGTTTGCTTGGAACCTCCAATATTATTTTGTTAAATCAGAACACGCGGCCACAAGTAGTTTATGAAAGCTTGCTTGTATGGGTTATTTTTCCAGGTGGGCTTCAATAAGGCACAAGTTCTTTGCGTATTTTGTTGTTCTGAAAAACGCTCTTTATTTTTTATAATCGTCCTTCCCTTCCTTTTTAAATTAAGTTTCTTTTTTGTCTTTAGCTTTGGGAGCAACGGCAGAGACCCATTGGCTTGCCTGTACAGTGTTGTTTCTCCATACAGTGTTTCATTCTTTTTCTTTCTTTGTGGGCGAGGCAAGTGCTGTGGCGGGGTCACACAGCACCTTGTGCTTGAGGAAGTAAGAGCTTCCGAGAGTATACAAACTCTGAACGGCAGTTCACGTGTCCCTGGTCTGATTATCAGGACAAAAATCGAGTACGGCGAGCGCAATTGCCACTGCCTGATATGGCAGCTCAGACACCTGACGCCATTTTGAATGGAAACGAGTTTTAACTTTGTTTCACTATTGAATTCAAGGATTTTTGTCCTTAACTTTAGGACAAATCACCTTCTTGGTAGGCATTCCAGACACCTTGCGGAAAAGCAGCTGCCGCTGCAACGCCTAAGTTTAACTGAGTAGTGGGGCATGTTTGTAGAGAACTTATACAGAGCTACATGTTGATACACATCCATATGACCATCTATCAAATTGAGACCAAGCAAGACCCTCAACTTGTGATCCTCTTTTTTGTCCTTAATTTTTTTCTTGTTGGGGCTAACAAGCTGTAAAAATATTTACGTTATCCTAAAACTAAAATAAATACGCATTCTAGATTGACTTTAGATAAGTACTAAACTTAACCTATAAATGAAATATTTCGAGCTTGGAGGCGGGTTGCCAAATATACATCGACAACAACTTACCTATACGACTGCGTCGCAAGCTTCCAGCGAAAAAAAACGAAGATCCACTGAGCCAAGTATCCAGCGATCAAGAGACCAAGACACCCTGATCTGAAGACCCTAAAATGGTGGCCCATTTCTCCACCCAGCGTGAGATTTCAGCCAACTCACACGCTCGTAAGACCCATGTCCGTGAGCAAACACCGTTGAAGTCGCGTAAAAGGCGCTACGTGAAGATGCGAAAGGCGCGAAAAGTAGGGTCCCGTGTAGACAATGTCAACAGGAAATTACCAGCGAGTATTACGAAGACTCTTGAGCAACTTCCTCAGCCGCGGACGTCTGCAGAGCTCCACGCCCTTCCAGACGGCACCGTTATCGAGTGGCCGAGGGATGTTGCGCGCCTTGATGCGCTTCCAACTAGTATGGAGGTCGACCGAGTGGAAACTGCTTGTGGATGTTCTGAGTCGTGTGCTCAGAGTGACTGCCATAATCGTAAAGAGGGCGTGGTTTGCGTTACGAGAACGTGTAGCCAGACTTCGACAAGCTCCATTGCAGTTGTTGGTGGGTCAAGCGACACAACTTGTCAAACGCAGCATGTAGCAGGGATCGATAGAAGCCATAAAATAGAACTATAGTGTACTACTTAGACAACATACGACTATGACTATTGTGCTTTGCAAGCGCTTTGGCGTTTTCTCTTTATCAGATAGTCGATTTGTTTAAGTACGAGAACGATCTACAGGAAATCTCCCATAAAATGCAAATCGACCAGCGCATATTCTGACTTGTTTTATAACTGTCAATTTTGCGTGTGAAAGTATGCAATTCGGGCCACTTTATTTTAAAATCAACACCACAAATGGTCCTACTCTAACTACCCAAACTCATTTTGACAGACCACGATGTCGGCAATTCAAACTGGACAGTTCTTTGTCAGTTTTGCTGGACACGAGGAACTCCTGTGTCCGTCCACACACAGTCTCAAACCTCGCCAACCCTACCCAAGTGCAGCATGTACACTTCTGGACACAACCGGAGCTGCCACTGTACCACAGCGTAGATATAACTACATTTTTACACGACGATGTGACTGCTGGCGGCTCTCGAATCCTTGGAGTCCATTTAACCACCCACGAAAACTCTCCTCATACAATTCCTAGTCAAATCAATTTCCACATGTTTGATTTTATATAGGTTTTTGTATGGGTCCGATCGCGGCCGTAAACTGTGTCTACCTTGACAAATCTCTTTCTTGTATGTGAGCCACCCTATAAAGTGCAGAAACATCCTAGTTGTTTCTACACGTGCTTTGAGGCATCTGTTCAAACCGCATCTTAAATTGATAAAAATTGACCGAGTTCTTGGCATTCGAAGATGTGGCCTTATAATTGTGTCCAGGAGTGTACTCTCACGACTTCCACTGGCGTACTGGCTTTCTTATCCATGTGGTATTTGCATGCAATATGTGAGTGATATATTTGGTACTAATATGAGAACGCTTCAGCGTTGGTATGCGCTATTCCTATCTGACGGAAATAGTTTTTGACTGCGACCAAGCGAAACGCGCGTCATGGTGGCCATGTGACGTAGTGGAACGTGTACACAAGTATGTGAATGGCCATCCTACATTTTACCTTGATGAACTGCAAGACTTCGGGAGATGCACGTTCCCTGAGGTAAAAATACCTCGTTGAGTACAGTTTGTACAACTTTACATTTTGATATGAATTTGTCAAGAAAAGTACTAACAAAGGCGGCGAGAGCGTGCGTACCACGCGAAGTGCATGTGTATAAGGTGAAGCTAGAAACTATGTACTCCGACCCGGACCAACTACTCTTCGTCGACGACACAGCTAAAGATGGGAGGCATGCATATCGGCGCTGTGCTTGGTTGAAACGGAACACAAAGGCTGTGGTAATACTTCCTTTTAGTCGCGGCAAAAGGCTATCTATCCTAGCTGCGTTAGACCAGAGTGGTATTGTCGCTTGGGACTAAACAGAGGGGACCTACACTCGGGATTCCTTCCGCAATGCGTTTGCTAAACAAATCCTGCCATTAGTAAATCCGTGGCCTCTGCCACGGTCAATAGTTGTGGCGGACAACGCAAACATTCACATTTATCGCTGGTTGGAAGCGGTATTTTTACTATGATTATTTTATTATGCTTGCCCTAAATTGTTGTATTGTGTAATCTAGATAATCCACCAAGCAGGTGCCAGACTACTCTACCACCCACCATGCCCCCCTCAGCTAAACTTCATTGAGGTTTGCTTCGGTCTTCTCAAGTGCTGGATTCAGAAGAAAACCAGCCTAGTTTTCCCGTTGTATCCAGAGCTCGCATTGGATGTGGCGATGCGCTCCTGTTGTGGATAACAAAAGAAATCTAAACGCAATGGTGTGCTAAATCTCTACGCACACTGCGGTTATGACGAGGAAAAGCTGCGGTCGCAAGAGTTAATTGAGGATCACGGCGAGAGGATGAGATCGATAATGAGCCTGAATAGATATAGGTATCTATTGTTTTATTTCTTCAACCGTCGCCTCTTATTGCCCTTGCATGCTGTAATCCGTGTCAGGAATATCCTCGTTCAGTGGCATCATCGCGTGAGGCTGAAACCTGTGAAATATCCCCTCGTAACGATGTCATGCTGTGGAAAGCGTAACGCTGATTTGAGGGAGGAGCGCTTTGCTCGTACCTTTACCCATGTCCCGAATAGCTCAATTTCAATTTCCACAATATCATCATCTTGTTCGCTACCCCCTTGTTAAATGCGCTCCGCTGCTGCATCTAGAGCTCTGGCTTGCAGCATCGTGTTGTCATCTGACACAACGAGCTGTGTTCCGTCACGATGTCTAGCATGATGAACAGCCAAGTGGTGCGCTGCTATAGGCCCCCAACCGTTTTCTGCCATCAGCCTGCATCGCTGCAATTTCCGCTGCAGCGACGCGAGCGCGATAGGCTGTTTTTTCTTACGAATGCCATCTGTTGCTTTTGCCACTGGTGCCAAGTAGACGAAAAACTCAAATACAAACTGCTAGTGAATTGGGACGTAGCTTGATGTTTATGCTAGGATATCCACCTCCGTGATACATGCCCAACGCCATTGGATAAGTTCTGCAAAATTGGTTTCTGGGAGGGCTTTGAAGTCCTGCTGTCGAGCATTCTTTGTAATATGTTTTCGTCTTCTAACATGATATCCAAACTCGGCTCTATACATCAGCTGGAAAACTTTGGCTCTTGCAACAAGTAACTCGTCGTTAATGTTTAACTTCAGAGTCCTTGTGATTCCCTTACGCGGCCCCATACAATTCTCAATGCATCACATCATCTGTACATAAGTTACATATTTAAATCAAGTAGTTAATAGAGTACTATCGCTTTGCCCAATCTCAAACCAAGACCCTTGTATAGAAAATCTCTCAATATCACTCTGATTTTGCTCAAATTTGGTTGGCCGATTCCGCGTGAAAACGCTTTCTATGACAAAAGTTTCTATGAAAAACTCACATGATTGGCCGAGATATGCAGAAAGTTATAGGGTGTGCTATCCTTTTGGCCACGACTGTAGCGTATTAACATACCTCTGGCACACGTGCGAACTACCAACAACATTTTGCAGATCCATGGTCCAACGCTATTTGGATGACAGTTGTCATCGTTGGAGGCATCTATGAGTCGTCGCTGACAGCACCTTGGTGATTGAGCAACAAGTATCTCGCTGCAAGACACACCCCGTGGACCATATGCTGCAGTCTTACTGGAGTTGCCGACGGCTGGTGGACACATAAACGACGCCATTAGAACAAATGTAAAATGACGTCAGGAAAAAATGATTGGTTACTGTGGTGAAGTGCTTTTCAAAAAATGGGAAGGTGAGAAGTGACAGGTGGACATTATTCTGGATTAAGGACCCGGCCGATCCGAGTGCGATGCTCTGGATCTGGGAATGACGGATCGGGTCAGAGGCTAGGGCGGTTTGGACGAGAAGCGACAAGGCCGCCTCAAGATTCAAGTGGAAACTCGCACCGTCCGGGAGCTAGATATCGTGAGATCCGAGATCTGAGCGAGCGAGTGGGAGATCTGGGCGATCTAGGCCCGAGATCTGAGATTGTCAAGATCCAGGTGTATCCAAGCTCCAGAAATATTCCTGATCGGGGGTAAAGACGTGATCAGCCACGATACGATGATTGCGCGACGGATCTGGGAGAGTCAGATGCTGATATAGCTGGGGAGATGGGCTAAAGAGAAAAAGGACAAGTAGCCAGGCCTGGCGAACGATTTAGTGGGTAAACGACAGAGAGGATAAGACCCAGGCTGGTGTAGGCTTAACATTAAATCAGATTTCTATTTGCATTGTGTTACACAAGTGCCTTCCTGCCCCAAGAATCGGAACTACATTGGCCGTACGAGCTCGGTGAAGGTTGGGAATAGCGGATCTAGCGCTGGTAGTGATAACTGGATAATAAATTGGCCAGATCCTACCACCTAGTGAGCTTTCCTTTATACGTGCAGATCCGTAAGGTTTACCGGATTTACTACTTGGTCGGGTATACCTAAGAGGATCTCAACCCTCAAGATCCCGCCATAGGAAGCGGCAAGTACGACGAAAAGGAACTTTAAGGCAAGGGAACACACTCACAAGGCAACCCTACGGTCGAGATCCCAGATCAAGACCACAAGATCCTACAAGTTCGAAGGATTCGCTTGTGATCTGGTCCCTACATCAGACGTAGAGTGAAGATCTTCCACTACCCCACCACCAAATCCCCACGTCTCACCAAGACATTCAACCTTCTTCCCCTTGAACACCTCTGCAGTTACCAGAGGAGCAAGATCCCGCCCTACCGACGGGTACACAAGGTGAGAAAAGTTCGGTACATCACGGATCATCGGGGGGCCCCTCCGTTAGTCAGTGTCTGGGTGCTGGTGGGAAGTCGGATCTAGCAATCTCGCAGATTTTGCTGATCCCGCTACACCACAATGGTGCGCGTGCCCGGCTCTTCTGGTGACTCGGGATTTCACCGCGAGTCCCAAGAAGATGTTCAAGTGAAGATTGAGCCGGGGAATCAAACGTTGACGGACGTCGGATCGACGTCGACGCCGCTGAATAAAGCAAGATCCGCGGATCGACAGAGTGCTGGGAGGAAATCTGTCGACGGAAGAGATGTAGATCCGGATCCGGAAGAGAAACCTCTCTATCTTCCCTAAGTCCCCTCGGGGACTCCTGCGGATCTCGACGCAAGTCAAGATCCGCTAACAAACGAAGGGAAAATGAAGGCAAACGGTATTCATTTATTGATTCACCTGTTAAGTCAACACCTTTCCTAAGATCAAGTCCTCTAGTCGAAGATCCAAACGAAATGAAGAAGAAGACGATGACTACGCGAAAGCTCCAGGATCCGAGGAAGAAGACCGATCCAGGTCGAGATTAACCTGGACCACTCAGGATCTGGAGTTTGTATACCGGCACAAGGCACTCCGCGACTTCCTGCACCGAGATCCCGTCATGAAGATCTTGGAGCTCGAGCAGATCGAGGATCCGAAGACTCCGGTGATGGCTCCAGTGAAAACGACGAGCAAGCTCTCAGCGGTGACGGATCTGCTACGACTGCTCAAGGGTGCAAGTATTGTCGCGGGAGAGTTCAACGCCGAAGCCCTCTTCGCTCTAGACCTGAGCGTGATCCAGTCAGTAGCTCAGCATCTCTTCGCCCGAGTCAAGATCATCGCCGGCGAAGCCCCGAGGACCCAAGAGCTGGTGACTTCACCTCAGATCAGCCAGACCGCGTTGTCCAACTACGCATCGGCTGCGGAGGACGGATCCGACACCTCGTCGGAGCCACGGCGTATGAGCTTGGGACCGTCGGGTGCGTCGATGCTCAAGAAGCGGGCCAAGGCCCAAAGCCAGGATCCATTGCCGCCGGACTACGATGTGACTGAATCTAACCCAGTGTAAGCCAGATCTACCCCAAGATCTGCTAGCAGATCCCGCGCGTACGGTGCAAAGGAGGTGACGACAATGCCAGATCAGGTGACGACGACCGCAACGTCGGACGGGTGGACCGGATCACTGCAGCGCTAATTTCAAGCAGCAATGGGCCGGTTCCTGGCAGAGCAGGACGTGATCGCTGCACCCGCGACGCCAACTGCGCCGATCAATCCCGGGTCGCGCGACGGGAAGATGAAATCGGTTGAGGGAGACAGTTCTCATGACGAGTACGACCCAGACGACTTGAACTTTCCATCATCCGCTCCTGCAGCTGTGATCACTGCGACATCCGGAACAGATGGTTCGACTGTGATCCAGCGAGTCCGGATCTCAGCGATCTCGGATCTCAAGAAGTTTACTGGCAAGGATCAAGATGAAGATCGAGCGCGACCACGGATTAGCAAGGTCAATTCGGCACTCGTGCGGGATTAAGCATCCGACGAAGAGAAATGCCTGACGTTTGCAGATCTGCTAGCAGGACCCGCGAGAAACAGGTATCGACAACTCAGCAGATCTACGAGGAACAAGTGGCCGGATCTGCTGCTGAGTTTCCAGATCCAAAATTGTGGACTTAGCGTTTCTGTCGCGAGCCAGTACTACCATGCTCGTCGACGGTCGGACGATCGCCACTGGAATATCTTCATCGTCTCAACGTATCCGGTCTACGTGCAAAGTTGAAGGTCAAGGATGGGGGATCGAAGGTACTGCGGGGACATGTGGATCATTTTATTGAGACATTGGGAGACCCCAATCCCGCCGATCAGCTGACATTGTTGCGACTACCGGATGCGGGCGAGCTCGAAGAAGTGCTACGTGCGCTAGATCGCGCTAAACATCGTCAGAACAAGGCAGCAGCCGGAGCTGGCAAATATCGGCAAAAGGCTCTATTACCCACAGCCCAGCGAAACGAGTTCACAAGATCCAAGCGCTCGACTCAGGATTCGAGTCTGATTCGGAAGGATCCAACTCAGACATGGAAGATTACCGCCGGATCTGCATAACTTCCCCCGAAGACCGTGCGATCAAGACAGGAGGCGGTACGAAGAACCCCGATCTGCTTTCTGGAGACCGTAGAATTTACGGATGTCGGGATCAAGGAGATGGGACAGGGCAGATCCGCTGTCAACAGTGTGGGTCAAGGCAGAACACGGACCCGGATGTTGGAGACATCTGACCTGCCAGAAGTGCGGCCGGAAATGGCATCCCGGAGATCACTGCTTTTACGTATGCTGCGGGTGCGGGGAGATCCATGACGCTGGTAAATGTCCGATGGAGGAATTCTACAACCAGATCCGCCAGTGATTCAACCCAGCCAAGCACGGGGGGGGGGGGGGGGGGGCGGGGGGGTGCTACCAGAGGAAGCGGAGAATATGTTGAACTAGGACGCTCGCCGGGTTGGAATCCGGTACGAGCCGAGCGTTCTAGGTGCTGCATTTATGCATTTGTGAACAAGATGTCGCTAGATCAAGGTAGCAGGACACCAGATCGAGCCGATAATACATGTGATCTGCATAGTATGCCTGCTGCCAAGATCTCAAGTGTCCATCAAAATTGATGAATATGCTAGATCCGAAGTCTCATCGACCTTAGATCTACATCTCTGTGAGACCAGAGGATATTGGAAGCAGCAGAATCCGGATCGATGGTTTACACCCGCTGAAGGTGTGATCGTCACTGAACCTCCCAAGATCCACCGGGTCGCAGAAGTCCGCGGATCTGAGGTCGGATCTATGGATCTTTTACCAGGGGAGTCCCGTGGATATTGGAAATAGCACGCTCTGGGAAAATGGTTTCGACAGGCCAAGGTAGGAGGCAAGATCAACAATGAAAAGGCGATCCTGCTTCTGAATAATGGCGCCGAGGTGTCTTTATTGGACACCACCTTTGCTCGTAAGGTAGGGTGCCAGATCGACCGAAGCCAAATCCAAAACTGCGTTGGTATTGGGGAAGGAGTGTACAGGACGAAAGGGATGATCCGGATCAAGATTACACTGGAAGGCTGCCTGGTGTATTGGTTTGAGATCTGGGTAGGAGATCTAGCTGGCCAGGATGCGATCCTAGGTATGGACTTCTTGGTACCTGCTGGGGTGAGGCTGAATCTGGCAGACGGGACTATGTGTTTTCCCGAGGAGATGCGGATCCAGCTTAGTGGACGTCGACCCTTGTACGGTACGAATATGAGGATCGTGAGGGCAGATCAAACGAACTGGATCGAGCCTGGAGAAGTCTGAAAAGTACCTGAGCGCTTGAGGTGGGCAGATCGTGAGAAGTTGTGGGTCACAAGAGGCGAGAAGTGGGTGCCTACAGTGGTCCAAGGACCTTGCCGATCTCGATAACTCCAGTTCACGAATATCAGTGACCGGAGGTTGCTGCTGGGTCATTATCAGGAAATTGGTCGCTGGCTACCCGCGGACGGAATACCGAGACGCCCCGAATATGTGTCGAATGAATCTCCTTGCAATCGAGAATTGCAGAATCTGGCCTGTGCGGTGACTACCGAGACCAGATCCGAGGCGTCCATCGAGGAGACAGAAGAGCCGATCGGACCCCTAGTGGAGAAACCGGTATATCCCACGCCGCGTATGATAATAAAGAAAGACCGGTGGATTCCGATCAAGATCGTGGAGACTGGATCTCATCTGCCGAAGGGCGATCACGACGACCCGTATCCAGATCCGGATTCTGCGGGGCCCGGATCTAGAATCGCGGAGAAGTACCGCAGAGATTCCGAAGGTTCGTTGTTAGAACCGGGGCCTATTTCAACCAAGAGACCCAGATCATCCCCTGTGGTGGTGGCATTGGTGAAGCAAGAAACGTCCGGCGGAGATCCACCTTTGGATGACACAAATCCTGGAGCCTTGAAGAAGGAGAGGAAGGAAGAGGAATACAAGCCGGTACCGGTGCCACCCATGTCAGACGGGTGAACTGAAGCCAGATCCCAATCCACTTCCTACTGCGAAAAAATCTCCGCTAGAGATAACGTCGTTGGGGCCGGATCCACCGCTGGATGTGAAGGATATTGAAGAAATGAAGTACCTGGAATCGGAGGTTCCGCCGATCTTGCGACTAGAGCAATCGGACGTCGCACAGGGACAAGCGTCGGATCTGGAACCAGACCCTGGTGTACAGCTGGCTAACGCCGATCGAGATCAAGTTCGAATAGCGAAGTCGGGGGGATGGAGGATGAGCAGATCTGCTATCACGAAGGTGGCGATTTGTATGCAGAAGATATCGGAGACGACATCGCCGTAATCCCTGAAGTGCCATTGACGACAGAAGAGGTGAAGATCGAGAAAATGCAGCTGTATCCTGACGCAAGTCATCCTGCTGAAGTGGAGAAACTACACCAGGAGATCTGGAATAGTCGACATCTCTTCATCGGCAAGGGAAACGTGTTGCCCCCGGCGGCGCGCGGGGTTTGGTGCGATATCGATGTCGCACAAAAGGTGCGGATGGTGGCGCCCCAGTTTCGCGAAAAGCTGTCAGACCTGATAAAAGGATTGCTGCGGGCTAAGACCATCAGTTTCTCGACGTCGCCGTGGGCATCTCCGATCGTGATCATCGTCAAGAAGAAATGAGTGGACATCCGATTGTGTATCGATTACAGATTGGTTAATAGTTTGACACGATTGATGATCTACCCTATGCCCCTCATTAACGACCTGTTGGAAGATCCCAACAAAGTACTCTGGTATTGTTCGTTGGATATGTTAAGTGGATTCTGGGTGGTGACTATGACGGGTCGGCTCGTGCGATCTCGGCTTTCATCACCCTGTTTGGACTCTTTTAGTGGAATCGGATGCCCTTCGGGCTTAAGAATGCACCTCAGATCTATCAACGTCCAGTCGATAATGCGCTATATGGGTTCACCCGAATCCCGAGACCGGGTGAAGATCCTGACAGTAAAGACCCGTTTGAGGCAGACGAGGCTGAAGATCCTTGTACACCGTCAGTGCTAGGACGCAGATCCTGCATTTACGATATTCGAATCCCAGCCGATTTGTGGGATCAGCTGTGCGAACGGGTGAAAGCTCTACTGGAGGCGCCTCATAAGTGGAATCACTCGATCAGCGTTGTGAGGAGCTATTTGGGGAATGCGCAAGGTGGAATATCTAGGCCATCGAGTGTCGAAGGACGGGCTGGAGGCGAATCCGAAGAATCTGGCAGCGTTGACAGATCTTGTTTTCCCAGGATCCCTCCGAGTCATGCAGTCTTTTCTGGGTAGCTTAAATAATTACAGCCAATTCATTGAGGATTACTCGATCTTCGCAGCTGCACATTACGAACTACGAGAAGTGGACTTCGCTGCGACGGCCAAACCGGAGGTTCGGACCAAGATCGAGCAAGTTCTGACATCGGATCCGGTACAAGTAAAGCTGGATCGGGATCCAGATGTGGATTCGTCGGATCCGGGCAAAGAGCCCCCCCCCCCCCCCCCCCCCCCCGAGGATATCGAATCTCGATGGATCCGAGCTCACCGAGCGTTTAGTGAGCTGAAGAACGAAATCACGACGCCCCCGATCCTTCGCCACTTCGATCCGGATCGCCAATCTACGGTAGTTGTGTACGCTAGTGATTGGGCCGTCTCAGCAGCTCTGGTGCAGGAACATGATGGGATCTATCATCCAGTCACGTTCATTAGTCGAACGCTCAAATCGAACGAACTCAACTATGGTGTGGTGGAGATGGAGATCCTCGCACTCGTGCGAGTCTTGGATCTCAACTACAACCTGCTCGTGGAGCGATCCATCCGGATCCTGACCCGACACTCTACGTTGGCCTGGCTTTTCAAATCTGCCGACCTCCAAGATCGCCTGAGTCAGGGGGCGGCTCTACTCTCGCCATGGACTTTGGAGATCGTGAAGTGCTTGAAGGGGGAGGACGAGATCCTGGGAACTCTCGCGGCCAGCATCACGACCCGATCCAAGATGGACGATGTGCTAACTGGGATCGCGCCTAGGAAGGAACCCAGACGCCAGATCCACACTCCGGTCCCGACGGTACGACCCGACAAAGACCTATATGTGGTGAGTTTTGATGGATATACCCGTGTAAGGCATGGAGGATGTGCCTACAGCGCGATCCTGTGGAAATTACCCGAATGGACGGTAGTGAAAGCCAGATCTGCGTATGGAGTCGCAGTTAGGCCTGGACCTGTTGATCGAGGTCGATCCGAAGAGATTGGTGATCTGTGGTGATTCGAATCTGGTGATCCGGCAGGTACGAGGTGATATCGACTGCAAGGCACCTGGATTGACGTTGCTGAGGCAAAAGGTACTAAATCGGATACGACAGTGGCCAGATCATGATTTGGTGCATGTCAAGCGTGATTGGAACGCCGGTGCAAACAGTATAGCGAGTGCGGTGCAAAGCCAGTGCGGGGTGGAGGTGGGGGAGGAATCCGACTACCAACATCTCGTCTCGTTAAACCGATTGGAGGAAGTTATTGTAGCGCGATCTGAGGACCAAGTCGCGCAGATCTCGGCTGTGACTACCCGATCTCCAGCTAAGACGGCGTCCCTACCTCAAATGTTACAAGATGTGAGAAGGCTCCGGATTGAGCGGATCCAGAAGGCACAAGACGAGGAGGCGTGGAGCTTGAGTTTGAAGAAATATCTGGTTGGAGATATGTCGGATCTAAGTCGAGAAGAGGTCAAATCCTTTAGTCTCATCGCTACCGATTACGAGGTGGATCTGGACGAACTGCTTTTCAATTGCCCCCCCCTCCTCCTCTTAGCGGTCGGATGAAGATCGCAACGGATTGATGTGATTAGCGATGCCGGAAGCTCTACATCAGAACATCTTGCATCACTTCCATACTAGCTTCGAAGCGGATCCGGGATGGGTTCCACTGGATAGGACTGCACAGGAGTGTGCAACCCTATGTCGGGGAATGTGTGAATTGTGAGACGGGAAAGGTTGGCCTACGATTTTGGGCGAATCGCCAGGAAACGTCCAAGCCACCTCCCCACTCCAGATCATCGCCATGGATCATCCCTTCATTACCTAAATCTTACAAGGGCAACACGGAGTTGTTGATCTGGGTGGATCTGTTCACGGGATATTTGATCACAAAAACGAGTGCATCCAGAACGGCCCAGACCATCGCCGAATCGTATGAAGAGAGTGTTTTTAGCCGATTAGGTGCCAGTGAGATGATCCGACATGATCGTGAACCTGGTTTTATGTTGGATTTCTTTCGCGCGCTTAACAAGATCTTGGGGCAGAGATATAGAGCCACGATGGCGCACCGATCACAAGCTAGCGGATATGCAGAACGCATTGTTCAGACGATTACGAAAGCGCTCAAGATGTACGTTTAGGATCTCGATCAGTGAGATTGGGACGAGTATGCAGAGCGGGTTATGCTGGCAATCAACACGGCCCAAGATCGGATCCGAGGTGATACTCCTTGTTACTTGATCCACGGGTGGGATCCTAAATACACTCCAGAGGCTACTATTCCTGTAGGCAGCTCCAAGAAACGATATCGAGATCCGAGACGGTGGAGGTACCAGATCCAGAGGCATTATCAGCCAGTCAAATCCCAGGTTAGCCGCCGATTGCAGGAGGCGATCGCAGATCGGGCCGAACGACACAACGATGAGACTCGTCCTCACCAGATCCTGGCTGGATCTCAGGTGTGGTTATACCTGGATCGGGTGAACGAGGGCTATGCTCGTAAGTTAGCTCACCTGCGGCATGGACCATTTTGAGTAGCGGGCAAGATCGACGAGCATGCGGTGAAACTCGAGATCCGTGGAACTGACTACCATCTATTCCCGATCGTGCATGTGCCCAATCAAAAGCTGGTGAAGGAGTACCCAGATCGACCCAAGATCCGGCTAACGGTGGGTGATCAGGACCGCGTGGATTTTGACGAGATCCTGTTACCGGATGACAGCTGGATCCCAGATCTCGGATTCGACGAGTTCGAAGTGGAAAAGATCACAGACATGTGATCAGGCAAGTCGACCCGATATGGTCGGATCTATAGCGAATTCCTAGTCTACTGCCGTGAATATGGCGAACCAAGCTGGGTGGATGAGGCAGATCTGAACTGTAGGGCGTTATTACATGAATTCTTGCGGGATTAGGGGTATTAATTTACAAAGGCGAAGGACTAAAGTGGGTGAGACACACTTCCTCAAAATAGCGCTGACAGGTCAGTCAGTTAACGGCAGTGCTTATTGAGGGCCAGTGTATTCGGCAAGGGTTCGAGTCCGCATCGGAGCAGGGTATGCCGCCATGCAAACTTGCAAGGTTAATTCTCCGCGCAAAATGGTAAGTGTATTCAAATGTATTGGGTCTCCGTTAAAAACTAATAGCAGCTGTGTGTCTGTGTTTTGCTACCCTTCTAGAGCCTCTACAGTCTCCGCTACGGCGTCTATATTTTTGCGCCTCTTCTTCTGCTTTGTTTTCTTTGTGCACTCCTGCTCCAATTCATCCAGCCGCGCAGCAGTCAAAATATGACCGCCTACCGATGCCGTCTTTCTTCTTCTTACCTTCGTTGCTGGCTGCGGCAGCGTCAGAATTTCACGCCGAATTGCCAGCTCTGCTATCAACCAGGCCACAATCCGGAAGTCCGCCGGGCTACCATTTCGGGTGTAGAGCGCCATGCGATGGTGCATGCGCACCAACGACAGTGGATATAGCCCACACACTTGGAAGCCAGAGGACACGTTGGTGGTGAACCGACACCTCGTCCAGGCCAAACAGGAAATCTTTACCGCTGTAGTTTTGTCAATAGAGTATCCGCCCTGAATCTTCGTCGACAAACTCATTGACTAGCACACGAAGTTTACCCTTAAACGACGCAAAAACAGCCATATCGAGAGGCTGGAAAAGGTGTGTTGCGTTTGCCGGTAGGCAAACCATCACAATCTTCAGCTCGGCTGCTTTCTCGACAATTGAACGCGAGTAATGGGAGGTACAGCCATCCATCACCAAGAGGAGAGTGCGCTTTATGGTGGCTGGGGCAGACTTCTCAAAAAACACCAGAGGTCCGAGCTTATGAAACCTGACGGGGTTACTGTAATGCCAGCACCAGGTACGTCTCAGTCGTTAAGAATATCCAGAGGCACGGCCTTTCCTGAAACAATGAACAGGCGGTACAATAAAGCCCGATGCGCTTCCACAGGCGATAATTGTCATGTGAAAACTTGTGGTTGGAGCAGATGTCCACACGCCGAGCGGAAACAACACGCTTTCCCTTTGACGCCTTGTAGAATGCGGTTTCGTCGACGTTGAAGACGCGGTCGCCTGTAATACCATTTTCGATAATGACCTTCGCCATTGAGTTAAATAGCTGGTGAACGTCGGTAAAACCGACCGTATTGCGAGCTATGGACAACATTTTGCGGAGCGATCGGTGAGCTCGGGGTGGCGCTCTCTAAACCGCGTGTACCAGCCTGCTCTGACAGCCCTACCAGCGACCAGCTCAGGTATCTCCACGGCTTTCTTCATAATCTCGGAACGGCCTACAGGATGGCGTACAATTTGACGCCCAACGAACGACCCATTCTTGGATTGCATCCTCAGCTTCTGGCGGCAGCAAAGGCTTTGGACCTCGGCGCTGTCGGGCCACGTCATTCTTTGCATTACGGACCCACTTTCTCAGTGTGCTCCCCGGAATGTTGAGATCCACCGCTACGACGGAGGCTATTTCACCGCCCTGGACACGCTGAACCGCAAAATCGAGGGTCTTTTGGCTCTAAGTTGTCGCCATTTGTAGAAATAATGCAAAAAGGAGGAACGGTCTCGAGTCAGTCACGATAGATTTGCTATTGTGAATGACAGGTTCACAAGCAGTTAGTGTTTTTACCAATAACGTTACTTGATTTTAAATGCCCTGCTCTGATTGGGCATGCTCCATGGCGATACAAAACTGCTTTTTGCTACGAAACTGGTTGCAGACCTTAGTCTATAATTTATTTTGGCACTACCGTATAATTTCAGTTAAGTGCGATGAAAGTGACTAGCTGGAACATTATTTTTAAAAGGGACTAGTTAAAAATTAAAAAGTGACTAGTCGAAAATTAACACCTAAAGCAGCAATTAATTAATTAAGGAAGAAGAAGAATGAAAAACAACCATTAAAAAGAAAGTCAAGTGCGAAAAAAACCTCTGGCAATATCGTGAAAGTAAACTCCGCGTGAAAAGGCTATTACCTCGCCTACCGTTAATACAAGCATTGCATAAAAAAGAGAGTCTGTCCAATACAGACTCACAGTTGCAATTAGTTGCACGAACTCGTTTGTCAGTTGATTTTGAACGACACACTCTTGTCGCTAGCGCTACTAAAAATAGCAATCTATAAAACGAGAAAAACAACTTGGAGGTCACAAAGGAGAATTTCAACCCAAAGATGTGAACCTGTGCTTTATTTGCGAGCAAGTTGTGCTCATACAAATGAAATTGCTCTGATGGAGTTCGTGTACTAAAGTGCAAATTCTGCTAAAAATCAAAATGAAAACGATGAAATTAAAATGTGAAGACACACTATTCTCACGACACAAACCTAAATACTTACACAAAAGTACTACAATAAACAAAATTGAACGTTGAGAAAGTAGTGATGAAAGAAACGAATCAAAGCAAACAGTCTTGAGGAATTGAGAGGCAATGCCTAGCTTTACTTGAAACACAAGCCTAATCAATGCACAAAAATACGAGAAAGAACTGAAAATGACTCTGTCTGAATGATGTCGAAAGGCAAGCAAAAGATATACATGTGAGCCAAGTATGAGTCTTAATAGTGAGCAAGGCGTGCCCTTACTAAGGATATTGCATTGATGCTGTCCATCCAAGATAGCGGACAGTGTTTTTTAAACTGCTGCAGCTCTGCTACATTCACAAAATGAAAAAAGCCAAAGAAGCGAATCCATAAGCCAATACAGGCAAGAGATATTGTAAATCATAGCATGAAATAGCATTTGAAAGCGGTTAGTTCGACCTATACAAAGGAAGCGTTGAAGTTTACTTCAACTATAAATACAAAGGAGTTGAACAGTGCCACTCGAAAGAGACATCTATCCAGCGGTGAACAGGTTTTATCCTAACATTCTAAAGGTTTTCCTGAATAGCCACACATCACAAAAGCAAAAACAAAAAGGCTGCATCCAGAAGTGTAAATTACACATGAACAAGTTACAATAAACTGGAAAGCGGAATGCCAAAGCAATACACGTTCGTCAATGTGGGAAGCTGTCAAAGTATGCATCGCCGACGTGATATGCTATATCGAAGTCACAGCAATGCTGTAAGAAAGACTTACGTGAATTATACTAAATACTGTATTGACCATACAAACATAGATATAATATTGAGAGGATCTGGATAACTGGTCCTCACTTCTCCTTTTACCAACTCCAATACATGCTCTTCGTCTCCTCCATCTCCAACATACAAGCTTCTCTTCAAGAACTTCTTCTTCCTACCTACACGTGGATGCCTTTACGCTGTCCTCAACCGTCCTAGCTCCTCTGCAAATCTCCTTACTCCAACACGGCACAAGTCATTGATTATATCTAATTATGTTCCTACTGTTTGTGCGTTAAACGCATGTATCTGATTATCAGCCGACTGCATGAGGTTTCATGTAGACAACATTGCGATTGAAGTTTCTGTTACTTCTAGTACGCCAGCAAAACCTACCATGTTCGTTTTGGTTGCCATTAGAATTTGCCTAACCTTGTTACGTACGAGCCCATTCGTTTTGTAAAGTAACCAGTAGCTTATTTTCGTCACGAGACCTTTCTAACGTTATATTTACACGACCACAAATGATTTATTGCTATAAAGCTTGTTATAATTTTTTACCATCAGTGATGAAATGCTATTTTTGTTTTAAAAAAAAGTAGCATTTGTTAAATAATTCCACCGCAAGAAAACTCTGTTGGTGAATTGCTGATTTTGCTTTCATTCAGTATGATAGCAAAACACAGCTATCGCTGCACTTATTCCGCATGTCAGCACATCACAACTTACCGATGTTCGAGCTAGAAATCGACGCTGTAAGGTTAAAACTAAAGATACCCAGTATTTTCAGGATAAGCCTAGACCTTCAAAGGCATCTTCGCGCCTGCTTCGCAGCCGCTACCAATCAATAGGATGATTCATTTTATAGCTTTGTAGACGCATTCATGTTAGTGTTCAACACAGCGTTACAGAAAAATGCTTCTCTGGTCCACCGTAAATGGCCATTCCCTAAAATACACTATAACTTTCTCATTTTTGAAGCATTTCTGGCAAAAAATACACCACGAGAGAGCTTTCTGCATAATCTGCAAAGCCTGTATTTCTGAACCAATCACAGCCAAGCTCAGACGAAATATTGAGCGCATTGAGTTTTTTTGTCGTAAATCTGTCAATATTTAGCGATATAACGTGGTACTTTCAGGATACCGTACAATGCCTAGGGGGAATATATTGGGGTCGCTAGATCCCTGGTAATGCGCACTGTGACAATGTTTAGGAATGAGGTTTTTCTGCATGTTACATCACGGTTAATGAAAATAATGGCTTATGATTGGCTGAAGTATGGATATGTGGACCACAATACACCTTAATAGCCATTTTAAGGCGGACCAGAGAAGTATGTGATAATGCGCACTGAACAATGGTGTGGAAAAATATGTTTTATTTCAGTTCGTATATCATGTTGTCATTATTAGTTCTTCAAAGGCTTTCGGTTTTTGGACGGGCAACCACCATCATAGACCCTGCAGGTCAAAGACAAAGCCAGCGACCGGGTACCCTTGCAAAATGAGCCTCCTTCAGCCTTTTCTTGAAAAGTAGTCAACCTCTGTCTTCTCTCTCTTTTAAGTTCACTTTCATATGATTCGCTACTACGAACAGCGAGTAGCTTTTCTTAAGCTTCAGCTTCAAATAACATGAGCAGCAGCTTTTCTGCTATCTCGAATAATTCATCATTGTACATGTATCTGTTAGGCTACCTAGTGACAGAGCAATGAAGCGCAACTTTTGAATCATATTTGGAATTTCTCGAATGAAGCGAGGTTAATAACGGCAAAAAGGCTCTATAGTAGTACTATCAAGAAGCACTGGCAGTGCTTCCCATTTTTCAGGTCGTTTTGGCATATTCCACTGCCTTTTGATAATTCCTAGGTTGGCAAAGAGGGTAAACGACACAATACTTCCCGAGGGCGATAGTTCATCGTACTCTCACCGCGCCGCACTTGCGGCCGAGAAACAATTAGTATGTATGTGCTGCGTGCTTCAGCCACAACAGGCGTCTACGGGTACATCAATAGTCCTTAGACTGGCCTGCCAAGAAAGATAACATCCAAAATGTAGCGAGGACTATACGCATGTCGCTGGAGGGCAAAATGTTGCTAGAGTGGCTAGATCGTATGCAGGTAAAAATATCAAATTAGAGTATATAGTATCAAAACGTTTTTTCTTACCGATGGGTCAGCATTCACAGATTCTGTGAGAGTGTTTTGCGCGGTCTCAAAACACTCTAATGCTAGTTAACCATTTGCAAAAATTGGTGTTAGGCACACCATCGCAAAGCTGAATGTCTCCTCTACAAAATAAGACCTTGCTGGGAAAATTTCATTCAGCCGTTTTCACACAAAGGTGGTTTGAAAAAGTTGTCTCCCCAAACTGAATTTTTTATTTGTCAATCCTGTGTAAAATTATCATACGAAACGATTGCTCCGAAGCTCTAATTCGGAGCCCATTCCACTTAAAAAGCTTTGCAAAAAAATTCCCTCCAAAAATCCAGGTGTATATTTTGGGATGAAGATACTATTTATAGAGATTCGACACTAGCATCATTTTGATTTGCTGACGTGCATCTCTTGGTAAAGCTGATCCCACGTGAAATACCGCAGCAGCAAAGTGTATTCTGCGTCTGAATAGTACAGCTTGACGACTCCATCCTCAGTTTTCTGCTTCCTCACACGTACTGACACCACGTCTCCGACAGAGCGAGCGAGTTCTTTAAACCAGGATACCAGCCAGCGAAGGTCAACTGCACTCGCGTGCTGGTTAAGTCGGTTGCCGTGAGCTTTAATAGAGAATGTGCCTTCTTTAATGCGCATTCTGTAGCGCGTGACAGTCGCTGTTGACACGCCATAGCATGCACACCAAGCCCATCGACACACACGGCCAACCATAGGAAGATAGTAGTGAAACTGTTGTCGTAAACCATGATCTCGATGACGAAGAACTGTGTCTGTCTGCATAAGCACCGCCAACGTCGTAATGATACTCTGCTTCTTCTCTCCACTTGTCATTTGAGCAATTGAACATAATACCTGCTCAATCTCCTTTGCTTTGCCCTTCAAGCACTTTTGGTCGCACTGATCATCGCGTATGAGCCGGCTCACCTGCTCTCTAAGATCTTCGTTAATCAAAATGACTCTAGTATCCCCAGGGTCATCAACTTCGTCTTCGCTTGAATTGGCGATCTCACCCCCACTTGACCCATCGTCTGCTTCTGGAACCCAGTCGCTGTCTAAGCTGCAGTCGCTCATGCCTCCTCGTTGTCGTCGTCATGTTGGAAGGTTGCCGATACGGCCGAGATCCCGATAGGACGAAATACGACGCCGCAGCGGACGAGGCTACGAGGCTCGACTACACGAGCAACACGACGCTGGGTCCGCAAGGGCACGTTGACTACAAGATGACAACAAGAAGAGGTTCACAGGAAGCAGGTTAATGAGGAGGATTAACAAGGCAATAAAACTCACTTTACATTCTTTTTCCTCGAGCGCAACAGCATCTTCCTTCAGGTTATGAGCCCAAGCGGTGACCTCGACGCACCAATAGCGCAAGTGTCGGCCGCAACATCTCCTGCTCGCGAAAGGAGCGGTGATGGTCAAGAAGATAAGTCAAGTCCAACCACGGTCGCTCTCCTCGACGCTATCAAGCAACTGACTTCTCGCATCGACGTGATTGAGCGAGCCGTGACGCCACGCCAAGCTGCTGCATCTCCGGACCAACAGCTTCGCCGGAACAACATTTTCCGGCAAGCCATCGAACACGGAAGCCTCGGTTTGCAGCGAATGCAGATCGACGAACTTGGCGACGGCGGCCAACGAGGGGTGCAGTCGCCTGGACGAATGGGACATGCAAGTTTTTATGGTGGTGCACCTCAGCCACTCTACCGTGAGCATCGCCCGCCACCAGTGCAAACGGCTCAGCAAAACCCGCCTCCTCAAGCCCCAATACCTCAACGTGACAACGGTCAACAACAGCAAGGAAATGCTGAGATTACGTTTGGTTACCCCAACCACAATCATTGTAAACTCAGCATACGCAACTTCGATGGGCGAGAAACCTACAAGGACCTCGGATCCGGTTTTGAGCAGTAGGGGCTCATGTTCATCGGGCAAGTGGACATGGCCGAGCGAGCTTGTGGTTTCAAGTGGCCCGAGGAGGTGAAGCTCAACAAGATTTGACTGGCAAGGCAGGACGAGTATTTCGCGAGCAAGCCGGTCTGTGGTGGACTGTTTGTCCATTTCTGTTTTACGTTCTCGAACAGATGAACGCAACGTTTACCGTCCGTTTGTCTATGGTGGATGCTGCCCGACTCTTTACGGGAGAAAAAGATCTCTCTCGGTCGTGGAATGACCACTTTCTGTATCTTATTGCCCTAATGAGAGCAACTGATGCATCGCCAGCAATGGTTCTGCAGAACATCGTGCGCCACGCTTCGCCAAGTTTTAGCCCTACGCTCCTAGGTCGCTACGACGAACGTCGGGACGATGTGATGCTCCACGCGCAAGAGCTAGCGCAGTTTGCTCAGCGTTTTGACCCTGGGTCGTCCAATCGAAAGTCGACAGGAAAAGACGTGGTGGCTGCGATCACAGACTCCAAGAAGACGGATTCTCGGCAATGCTACAACTGCAATAACGGCGGTCACATCTCGCGCGACTGTCCTCAACCAAAGCGAGAGCGGCACAGCAAGGATGGAGGAGCGAAGAAGACAGCGTGGGCCCTGACTGAGAATATCTGCAATCTCGGTGAAAAGTCCGCGAATGAGACCTGGATCGTCGACAGTGGAGCAAGTCGACATATTGTGAATGATGTCAGTCTCCTGTGTAATGTGGAAGAATGCGAACAAAACGATTCACTCATTATGCCCAATGACAGTGGGATAAGGGTGACTAAGAAAGGCTCAGTTACGCTAGAGAAGGTGGTCGGTACGGACCTGACAAAGATTGTTCCGAGTGATGTATACTACGCGTCAACGCTAGCCCGGACCTGTTGTCGCTTGTTAAGCTACTAAAGCGCGGGTGTTCTCTGGTCGAGATCAACGGGGGCTTAGCCATCGCGAGCGGCATGGAAATCGTGTTCCCTGTAGAACTCGATAATGATATCCTTGTCGCTGAACTTAAGGCTGTACGCAAGCCGACGATGACATCAGCTGGCTACGCGATGAGCGGCTTGGTGGAAGAGCTGATGACGACAGCAGTGCAACATGACACACTCATGGGTTTCCACAAGCGTTTTGGCCATTTGGCGTATGACACAGTTAAGCGCATAGCGCGTGACCCGGAATCTGGCATCGCCATCACAGATCACGCCCGTAAGGTGTGTATAACGTGCGCCGAGGGGAAGCAAACGAAGTCCACACTGTCAAAGAAGAATACCGGCAAGAATGCCCCGATCGAACGAGTCGGTGGCGTCATTTGCAGTGACTTAAAGGGTCCGATGACTCAGCGCGACCGCCATAGAAATCGCTACCTTGTCAACTTTGTCGACCACAAGAGTAATTATTGTCGCATTTTGCGGCGAAGACGAAGGACGAAGCGGCTCGGAAGTTTAAAGATTTTCTGGTCTTTTTTTAGAAGACGTTTTCGTGCAAGATTCATGTGCTTCGCACAGACGGCGGTGGAGAATATCGCAACGTAGACGTCTTCTGCAAGGAGGAGGGTGTGTCACGGCAAGTCAGCGAAGCGTCGAACCATGCTTCGAACGGCAAAGCGGAGCGCATGCACTGAACCATTTTTAACATGGTCAGGTGCATGATATTTGGTGCAGACATGTCTCCGAGTTCTGGAGTGATGTCACTGAATATGCAACTTTCATCTTGAATAGAAACCCGACCCGAGCCAACGAGGGGCGGAAATCTCCGAACGAAGTGCTTACTGGCAAGGCACAGAGCCTGCGAGGTGTGGTAGCATTCGGCGCTAAGTGTACTGTGCATCGCGATCAGAAAAAGAAGTCCTTAAGAAACGAGCAGTGGGCGGGCGAGTGATTGGAAAGAGCGAGATCACGAAAGGATACATTGTGTATCTGCCTACCGATCGAATTGTGGTGACGACACAACATGTCTCGAATTTGGAGGAGCCAGTATCTCTTAACCAGACGTTCACTCATCAAGACACCAGCCAAACGAAGAAGGATCTACAAAGAGCTACCAGGATCACCAAGATAAGCAATCAACAGCAGAGCCAAGACCGCTGCGACGTTCGGCTAGGAAGCGACGCAAGTCCCACAAGCAGAAAGAAGCCGATGAACACGGTGAAATCGCTCAACGTGAGGCTGACGGACTCGCGCACGTGGCGCTTACGGCTGTCGGTGATCTTGAACCCTCACTTGATCCCAAGCATTATCGTGAGGCTCACCGGTGTAAGAACGCTCCGCAATGGACCAAGGCGGAAGAAGATGAACTTGCGGCCTAAATCGCCAATGCAACTTGGACGCTCGTAAAGTGCTCTCCTTAAACGACACGGTTGCACACCAGGTGTACAAGAAAAAACTGAACGCGGAAGGAGGCATCGAGCGATACAAGGCTCGATTGGTGGCGTGTGGAATCGAGCAAATATTGGGCGTTAGTTACACGGTGACATTTGCGGCTGTGCTAGAAATGACAAGTGGGAAAGCAGTACTGACACTGACTCGAATTTGGGGGTGTTCCTGCTCGTCACGGCGACGTGCCAAACGAGCTGGGACTACGACTAGACCGGAGCCTGTACGGGTTAAAGCCGGCTGGCCGTTTGTGGCACCAACATCTATACCGGACATTGCTAGAGCTGGGATTTACTCAGTGCATCACGGATACCTGCTTGTATTTCAAGGTGGACTTGCAAGGAACGACAGTTGTGGGCACCTACGTAGATGACTTACTAGTGACTGGGAACGTCGACAGACTGCGTCGACTCTTTCATCGTAGACATGCAAGTTTTGTCACTAAAGGACCTCGGACCAGCTACGAAGTTTCTGGGTGTCCGAGTTACGTACGGCGATTTGACTGGATACTCGTTGGACCAGGAACAAGTCATTAAGGAATTGCTCGTGAAGCACGGACTCGAGAATGCACACGCGGTGCGGTGCCCAATTGGAGAAGAATACACTAGCTCAGCAACTGCCCTCTTGCTGCCTGAGAACGTCCGTGTGGCCCCTGATGCTACGATGCCGACCATCAAGATTTTCCAGTCTTTTGTTGGCAGTTTATTGTGGTTCGCGAGGTGCACTCGCCCATAGCTTTTGCGGTACAGCGAGCGACTCGACGCACACACGCACCAACGCTTCAAGACTGGAAATTAGCAAAACAAATTGCCCGCTACTCGGCTGGAACGATGGAACTGAAGCTACACATGAAGGGGCAACCAGGGCCAGGACCGCCGGACATGATTCAATTGGTATGCTACACGGATGCGGATTTTGGAGGAGACAAGAATGACCGCAAGTCAGTTAGCGGAATGGTGCTCACGATGAACGGAAGGATTGTCGGTTGGCAGTGTAAGAAACAAGGAGCTGTAGCACTATCAACGGCGGAAGCAGAATTCGTGGCTGCATCATGCGGTGGACAAGAGCTGCTTGGTCTGAAAGAACTCCAGACCGAGATTGGACTACGTGTTCAACTGCCACTTATTCTGTACACCGACAATCAAGCTGCTATTAAGCAAATTGAGAACGAGGCCAGCTCTGGACGACCTAAACACGTCGATATTCGCCTGAAATTCCTGCGTGATTACGCCTTCAAGAGAATTGTCGCTCCAGTACACATGCCTACCGATGACATGGTTGCTGACTTACTCACGAAAGCTCTACCAGCTCCTCGAGTGCTCAAGTTGCGTGGTGCCTGCGGTTTGGAGTGATCTCACCAGCATCGGGGAGGAGTGTTGGAAGGTTGCCGATACGGCCGAGATCCCGATAGGACGAAGTACGACGCCACAGCGGACGAGGCTACGAGGCTCGACTACACGCGCAACACGACGCTGGGTCCGCAAGCGCACGTTGACTACAAGACGACGACAACAAGAGGTTAGGTTAATGAGGAGGATTAACAAGGCAATAAAACTCACTTTGCATTCTTCTTCCTCGAGCGCAACAGCATCTTCCTTCACGTCAACGTTAGAGTCATCGTGGGGGCATTGCGGGATGTCAGGAAGCGCTGCTAGCTCCTCCATTTTGGATCTTCTCCGCTGATACACCTGGCCAAATTTAGACAATGTGAAAAAATCACCCTTATGGCAAAAACCACTTAAGTACGAAAATCAGTGGACACACTTTAACGGCGTTTATCTTGATAACACAAATTTTTTTACTAGCGTCACGGTGTTTTGCGCGGTCTCAGATAGTATTAAATAGGTAGAGGGTATACAAAATACGGGATTCAAGCGTCGAAATTTTGCAAATGCTCTGCAATCGGTTACGAAAGGATATATAATTTTTAGCATATTCTGACCATCACACTGGATGGACTCTGGATATAAAATCCAGAGAATTCCATGGCTGTGATTGGATTGGCAAAAATTGGGCAATGTGGTGTGTGGAGCTTGTCAGTCGAGAGCTTTTCAGGAGATGATCATGGCGGACGTCGAGCTGGAGTGCGCAGTATACGGCGAAGGGACTGTGTTTCCCGTGAAGATCGCGCTCGATGCGAAAGTGAGCGCATTGCAGGAGGCTATCTTCGCGAAGAAGCGATACAGCGAGCGGTATAAGTTTGACGCGAGCGAACTGATGTTGTACTTGGCACGGAAGAAGGGAGGTGAGGAAATCATGTGGTTGAAGGACGACGACAATGTGAAGGATTTTTTGCGAGGTGCTATCAGTACTGAGTACAAGGAGATGCGACCGTCGTGGACTTTGGATGACGAGGAATACTTCGGGGCAAACTTTCAGCCTGAACGCAAAGAGATCCACGTGCTGGTGCTGTTGCCAGACGAGGCAAAGCGTCCGACAGGAGATGAACATGTCGACACTATTAATGCCGTTATCATGATCCACGAAGTCGAGGACGGAGAGAAACCCACACACGAGTTAAACTACTATCAGCAGTGCGGGGCTCACATCCGAAACGAATGCGAAGAGTATTGCAAGCAGGTGCTGGCCAAAATCGACGCGATCTACGCCAAGGGAGAGCCCCCGCTTCAGTTTATTTGCGTGGAGGGTTCGTCTGGTATGGGGAAATCGCAGCTTGCTTTCGCGTTGCGAGGCACACGGCCGTGGTTTTACTGGCATGCCACCAGGGTAACTGAATATGCGCAAGCCCTGTATAAGAATTTCAAATCGATAACGGGGGCATTTCGCACCGTTGTGGAGAAAGACGACCCAGTAAACGAGGCCGAGGCGGACATTTTGGACAGCCTTTCAGTGATTTACCAGACGACGGATTTGTGGACTTGTGGTTTTATTGCCTCATTGCTGGAATATTCTACGTCAGACGACCATCAGCATGCACATATGATACGTTTCGAGGAGAGCATTGCATTGCACGTTAAAAAGTGCAGCGTGAATGATGTTCGTGCCAAGGTTAAGAAGATTCAGGAAAACGGAAAACTATTACCCTTTTTCATACTGGATGAAATGACATCAAACAACAATACGCCTGCTGGAGGAAAGAATATGGCAGCATTTCAACGCAATATTTTCCGCGCTTGTGGTTTGGTGGTGGTGGTTATGGGAACGGATTCAAAAATAAGCAACTTGGTTTCTCAATCATCTGGCAGCTACCATGAGCAGTCCCACGTGTGGATGTCTGTTGTAGCCAACTTCCCTCCCTATCAAATGGTGTTTGGCTCCGACAATCAGCAACAGCAAGAGGTATGGGAGGCCGTTGTGGCTCGGTTCCCTGTTGTGGAATATATTGCGAAGAATTCGCGTGGGAGGTTTGCGAGGTATTTTGTGAATCAAGTCGTAGAAGTTGTAAAACCCACCAGCAATGCCAATACGGCGGACCAATCCCTACAGGATTCGCGTGGGTCTATGACATCTACGCCGTTAACTGGCACCGAGATACGCCAGGCATTGGCCCGTGTCGAGCTCTGGAATTTACTAGATGAAGCATTTGCCGGTGTCAGTAAGGCTACCCAACTCGGGAAGTTGTTCATGGAGTCGAAGAACGGAATGTTTGCGCAATTAATGGCGATATCTTGCACGAATGTTCAAGAAGCTGATGAGGAACCGCCATCGAAAAGACAAAAAATGCTCGTTGGGACCGAGGGCATGCACCTGCACTTCGCGAATTTGGTTGATGAAGAGATTACCGACGTGAAGATATTGTGCGGAAAGTTGTCCTGGACACGAACTTGCTGTTTTCCGCTCATTGAGAAAGATTTGTTACTGTATCTCGCGATTTTGGGCGGAAAGGCACATTCGGGCTACTACCAATACAATGACGCCAGGAGCGTGGCCCACTCGACAAAGTCCATGTTTTCTAAAACAGGTGCATATCCTGTTCATGAAAACAAGAACGCCATTTCGAAAGAGTACAAAACGTACGAGAATATGGTTTCTCACGCGCTGTTTTGCTCGTCACGAAGGCATGGTGTGCAGGGAATCCCTTTCGATGATTTTCTTGAGTGCTTGGTTGGAGAATTTCGCGATGAGATTTGGGAGAAAGTGACCTTGAAAAATGAACGCGGGAATGTTTTTCACGCAACGGATTTACTTGCACGCTATGGTGGGGACATTAAGAATTTGTCGACGAGGATAGTGCCTTTTGTTGCTCCGCCGAATGCTGAATGGCCACAGCCCATTCTTGACACCAATGAGCCGGGGGGGTGCAACTTTGGCCATTTATGTCGCGCTCCCAATACCGAAAGATGTGATGTTTACTTAAAGGACCTTGACAACATTCAACATAGCGTGCTGTTTGTTGGCGAATGCAAGTATCGTGCTGATAACGTCGATATGAACGTGCTGAAAGGTATCGTTGACGGGCTTGACAAAAAGTGGTTCTGGGATGTCGCGATGGTCTTCTGCCTACAGCTGGCGAATATTCGAGCATGGACTTGCCGTGGTGTTGATTGCTTGAAAATTGACTGCCGGACTGGAACCTTTACGTGGGTAAAGCGTAATACCAAGCTTGCCCACAAGGTGATCATCGTGATCGAAACGGGGCGGAGTGGTGGCGTGGTGGGCTAGTGCCAAGGGAAGGTGGCGGGACATCGACTGTGGCGAAGAAAACAAAACCAGTAAGCAGATCTCTTCACTTACGTATGGCATAGGTTCAGGTTTAGTTAAGCGCGTTAGTGAATCACGTCGTTCGTTATTTATTTTCGTGAGATTATGGCAGACCGCATTAATTCCGGCACTTCGCAAAACTAACTGGCAATGTGCCGAAATGAAGCTTTTGACAAAAACAAACGGGAGGACAAGAGTGCGCTCAACTCAAGCGTTCTAACTATGGTCCTCTGGCGCAACACCCCATTCCAGCATCATGCGGCTAGTACTACGTAGTAGCATGCATACGCGCTTCGGTAATGGCATATAATTCCTAGTACTGTAGTAAGAGATAAGAAAAAAATGTGCTGGGAATGGCAATCGACTAGTACTGTAAGACCGCAAGACCTGTTAGCGAACCACCGCCAGCCAGCCAGACAAACCATGAACTCGCTGCTGTTCCTGTACCTGTTTTAGTTTGTATCGTACTAGAAGAGTAGTCCAAGCAGATGAAAGACCGCAGTCACTATGATTGATTATGAAAATGAGTTTTACATGTTATCAATGATGCAGCCTTTATCAGAGAAGTTCTCCATTGGTGTTTCATGGTACTCGGGTGGCACAAACGAAGATTCTTTGGGTAGTGAGAGTGCAGATCCGCTCTGAGGTCCACGCACGCTTGACGATATGCATTTTGATGCGGCCTATTGGATGCATTCGAATGAAGTACCTGATGACGCCACACTAGCATTTTGTATGCGGTGTTGTTTTACACCTTGAGTGACAGCGAGAATGAAGAGGTGGACGGCGGTGTCAGCGTCGCTCTAGGTGGCAAACGGCGGCGTAATGGCGAGGAGGAGGCTGTGTTGGTTGCGTTCTCGTTGAGTCCTGTGTAGGATTGCGTGCTAACTACTAGAGAGTGGCTGGCTAACAGACCAGGGGTCTCAGCAGAGCATTCTGGAGTGGATGCGCCACGTGCCGGGGCCACTGCAGGATGTCATAAAGAAGCGCGCGGACCAGTGCGTGCTGTATTGGTAGTTACTGTAATACCAGAGCTGTATATTGACGGTGGGTGGCAGGATGGAAAGCTCACAGAGACACCAGAGTCGCATTGCCAGCGGCAACTCGGATCGGTACTCAGTGGCGATCGCGACGGTGTTCGACCAAGGCCCGTGGGTGGACATGTGCCAGTATCTGGGAATGCCTGCAGTCCCAGGAACACTCTACGGTAAAGATTCGAAACGTTTGTTGCTTATGCCGCTCAGATAATAAGTGTAATGAGGATGTTTGATGCTGTAGGCAGCATCAGAATTGGCAGTTTGAAGTGCACCGTTGGGAACATTGTGGACAGTGATGAAGCCCTCACAAAGATACCTCAGGTAAATAAATAACAGTATGATACTAATGGCCGAGACGCTACTCTCTCAACACCGAAACGTGTTATGCATGTGTGCAGCTCTTAGTGCTTATCAAGTCGGTGCGCTACGTTGACGAAGAGATCGTGGCTGTTCTCCATGTAGTAACGATTCTTGATAGGTGACATTTATGCTGGGCTAGCTTTTACGAGTTGGTTTGGTTGCAGGATCCGACGGGAGAAGAAGTTGAGGGCTACTTTCATCGGGAACTTGTCGAGCAGCTAGGGCCAGCACTTGTTGCTGGTGTGGGTGTGCTATTGTATAAGGTGTTAGTATTTACACCCACTGATGCACCGGTGACAGGTAGACGCAATATTACACCACGAAATGTTCGACGAGTGTTTGTCGGAAAAGAGTATTCAGATAATTCGGCCGTCGAGGATCCGGTTGAGATATTCAACAAAGCGAAGGAGATCGAATCCCAGCAGGAAAGCGACAACGACGATTACGACAACAACCAGGCATCCAGAAGCGAACAGGCAGCACGGAAATTGCTGCAACACAGCACTGTGCGAGACACTTCGGCCGAATTGACGTTCCTCTCCCAGCGTCAGGTGATTCATCGCAATCCACCCGTACGAACGGATCCTGCGGCAGCGACCACGACAACAAAAAAGAAAACCAAGCGAGGGAGGTTTGGGAAAATGGCAGTGGAGCAAATTACTTAAAAAGGCTACCGACGACGAGTCATCCGCGGATTCGACCCGTACACACGAGCGTCGTGGATTTTTGGATGCAAGCTCGCGCCTTGTAAGCTTGATTACCAAACAGAATGCGAGGAACAGTTACATTGTCTTAAGCAAGGAATTGTTTCACAGGAACGGCAGAAATAATGTTCGTTGCATCTCTTTATCATGTAGGACGTCCACATCATCGACACCGGAAGAGAAATCAAACAATGAAGAAACATCACCAGCATCTCCACGGCCGAAGAAATCAGCCAGCGTCCGGTTCGCGCCAGGAACAGTGTTCGACCCGCCAGTGATGCCTCGCAACACCGACAATTTTGACGGAACAGATCTAACACAGAGACCCAGCGTCTCAAGCCTCTGATTCTCAATCAAACTCGGCCACTCAGCCATTAGATTTAAGCCAACAACTCGGATGAAGATGACGAAGAGGTAATTGCTGTCATGAGGTTAAAATTTTTAACTTTGATCATTTAATGATCACAAGCATGTCATGCACTTTTATTTATACGTCAAGTTGACGTGCACCACATTTCAATATTTCAAAAGAAAATGGAGTATCGCTGGGAAGAGGACGAGGTGTCCGGGCCGCTGGTGCGCAAGCTGCTGGCTGCCGGCGACGATTATTCCTCGTGGGAGACGCGTGCGTTCCTGCGACCGATTTTTCGCTGGATGAAAATCGGGCTACACAAGGACGGGAGCCGCGAGGATGAAGCCATCGAGTGAGCTTTTGCGTACGTGGATTGGCTGGTAGTGCTAGCCACGCAGGGTGACGTCTCTCGCAACATCCCCAAGCTACCAATGTTGCAACCGAGCTATGCACTCAATCCAATAGTTACGGCCAGTCAACGTGCTGGAAGTGTGAGGGAAGCCCAGCGAGCTTTTGACTTGCTGGAGGTACGTGGCTACCTACCATGTGTTCACGTACACAGCGCTGATCGATGTCACTGCACGGAACGGAGATTTGCCTGCTGCAATTGAAGTGAGTGTTATTGTAACGTATTTCCGTAGTAGTTTTGACTAACTAATGAGTTTTGGTTTAATTCTGAGCAGAAACTCGAGGAATTGCGGTGGTCAACATCCAAACCGAATGTGGTGACATACACGACCTTGATTCGTGCCGTTGGACTAGGTAACGGAGTCGGAGCAGAGCAGTGTCTAGTGGTTCTGGTTCATGCCCGAGACGATGGAGCTTTTGACGAGGCGCTTTTCCTGAAGGCGTTGGAGTCTTGTGCACGGAGAAAGGATCGAGCTGTGGCGACGCAGGTGCTGAAGGAGATTACAACGCACTCCCCAAAGCTTGAACGGACGACCGGTTCTTGCATACGGTGGGCCAAGTTGCCATGTTACTGGACTACGATGGCTTGGAATCTGTTCTCGATGAGTGGGTTGGGCGTGGCCTATTGACCTCGGACGAACGAGATCGAACTGTAAACTTGCAGAAGGAAGAAGGGGCGTCTGCTGTTGATAGCACCAAGACGCTTGGGTGTCTGGGACATCAGACGTCACAATCTGTTCGACAAGCAGTGGTCCACCATGACATCAACCGACTCATTGCGCGCATTCAGAGTGGCTCCATTGTGACGGTGTAAGAAACCTCTGTACTGGATTGTCCTTGTCGTTTTTATAGCTGATTTTGTGTTTTGTTATTCAGAAATGATTTCGAGACGCTAATTCATCAGTGCAGGAAGCGAAAGTGAAAGAGGATGTATCGGTAATTGTCGAGGCGATGAAGAGCCTCGCCACTAAATGGTGGTAGCCAGCCAGCGATGGCGACGGTGAACCAATCCCACCTCAACCTCACCTTCAGCCTACCTCCAAGACGTACGTTTCCATCGTCGATGCGTACATGTGCTGCGGTGATGAGCCTATCGCGTGGCAAATTATCCAAGAAATCGAGAATCTACCGGAGATTACGCGTGAGCTGCCATTGTATCGCAAATTTGTGCGTGGAGCGTATTTGCTGACAAACTGCGACTATATTGCCGAGTTGATTGCGCTAGCACACGAAGACAAGGTCGTGTTTACACAGCGGATGGGCGTCGAAGTGGCGCGAATGTGTGGGTATCGCCATGTGGAGGGATTTGACATTTTGGTGCACGAGCTCCCTGTTGGTGAGCCTGGCGCGAAGGCTAAGAGACAGAGTTTTCTGGAAGAATGGTGAAGTCCTGTGCGTACAAGAACAATTCAACTGGAGCAGAGGAGACACTGCGAGCTATGTTAAAGCTCGGCTACCAATGTTCCGCTACGACGGAAATCGCGTTGTTCATGTGTTGCATTCAACATGACACGGTATCGGACGCACAAGCGACGCTGCAGCATTTTCAAGAAGCCTCGCTAATGCTGCCAGTACCGGTGTACGATTCGCTGCTTCGTGAATTTTACTTCAAGTACCGCGTCGCGGGAACACGTTTGATGAATCGTCTCGCATAGTCGCAATGAACGCACGTCGCGCCATCTTTGAGCAAGTCTTTAAGGACCGCGAGGCTCTGGAAGCTGAAGAGGATACCACACTTATTAGCGGTCCAGACCGAGACTCAGCGAGCTTCAGGTATTGGTGCTCGAGATCGAGTTTATCGTGCTCTCCACTCATGTTTTCTCAGCATGCGATGAAAGTCCTGACGACTAGTCGAGACAAGGATTCCAAGGCTGCAGCCGAGCCATCCATTTGCGATGCGCTTATGACCCCTCCTGACCCGTGTCACTTTCTCCTTCGGTCGGTGGTCTCGCTACGCTTTCTGGATCTGACGTTCCGAACGCTGGGAAAATTGGCCATACAATTGTTAGTGGTGGTAACAGACGAGCTGTCGATGGAGGAACGCCACGCGGAATACTGCGTGAGCCAATTGTCGCGCTTGTCCGTGCACATTGTGAAGGAACTGGATGACGTCGTGTATCTGCATCGGTTCGCATCGCACCGAGCTATTGGCGTTTTGTCAGGATGCTCTGGAAACCGACAGCGTTGATAAGACCATGGGGTTCTTGATGCGTCGACCTGAACTGTACGATGCCGAGACAGCGGCGTATCTTGGACCGAAATTCGCCGAGATGTTTGTGTTCGGCGGAGTGAACAATGTCTTCATGTTCTTCAAGTCGGATATCGACAACTCGCTGGAAATGCGTCATCAATTTTTTTTTTTTACGAGAAGTGATCGAGTTGGAAAATGCTGCCGCCGAGGAGGGCGAAGATGATTCGTGCAGCTTAGGTGTACGTACAAAGGGAGTTCAAGTTGGAGCACGAGGCAGAATTTATGCCGTACATGATGCAGGCGCGTGCCGCTATGCCCAAACCCGTGTACGCAGACGCGTCCGCCACTCCTGCAGTTGAAGCAGCGTATCTGAAGATCCCCATTGCTCAAGATCACATCGTGGTGATAGACAGCGATGAGGCCTTGTCGGTGGTTACAGATCTGCTGATGCGAGACTGTGTAACTCGGCTAGGACTCGACATTGAGTGGCGTCCAGATAGCAGAGCTACAGTACCGTCCAAGTGCTCAATCTTGCAGGTCGCTTGCGACGACTACGTCTTCATTTTTGACTTCGTGGGGATGGCAATCGGCGACTTGGAGAAGCTTTTTGAGCACTTGTTCACGTCGGAGAATATCGTTAAGATTGGTTTTGCCATCGACGGCGCCATCAAGCGACTACGCTGGTCATTCCCGGAGGTCAAATGCTTCGATTCGTTCGTTAACGTGCTGGACTTCTCGTTTGAAACGCTAGTGGCGACGACGCATCTGGCTGACGGGACTATTATCCCTACTCACAGTGACGATTCCTCATTACGGAAAAGCTCCAGCGCCGCCGCCGTAGACAGAAAGGGCTCAGCACCTACATCAAGCAGGCACTTGAGTACCCTCTATCGAAGCTGCAACAGAAAAGCGACTGGGAACGTCGTCCACTGACAGCGCAGCAGGTTGGATATGCTGCGTTGGACGCATACTGTCTGCTGATGCTGCAATACGCTGTTGCTAGCAAGTAGAGAAAGTGTTGAAAGAGCTCTGATATGTATAGAGTAATGAAGACATCGTGAATGCATAAAGGGGAATGTATCATGTTGCAGTGCAACTTGCACGCAAACCTCGTTGACAAGCATTTGTACCATAGTTTTGGTACGCTCGTCGTTGTCATCGAACGTTTATCTGCCAATCACGACGGGATTCAGTGACGCAGTTATCTTTCTCGAAGGCTGCATCTGGTCGAGTCATCACTACCAGAGACCTCGAGGTACCAGCAGCTATTCCCCCGCCATGTCCGCTACGCCCGCACAGGTGCTGCAGGACGTGCGCTTCGAAGAGCGTCTTGCTGATATCGAGGCGCGTCTGCCGGCCACGTTGGCGCTGGCTAAGGAGGGATCTTTAGCCAAGCGCAACCAGATCAAACGCAAGCTCTACCATGACAGTGAGCTCATCCGCATCGAGCTGGAGGAGCGTATGAATGAGCTAGGCATTGAGAGCGAGTGGCCTACTGCTCCGGAGATGAAAGAGGCCAACGACAAACTTGACGCAGTGCGTAAGCAGCTCAAGCTGGACGTGCTGCCGGCCAGTTCCTCTCCCTTAGAGAAGATCTACATGGTTGTGCGCATGCTCACAATGGCGCTGGTGCTCGTGGGCTGGCTCAGTTGTGTGACAATCCTCATCCCGCTTAAGTGGCTCAACCCGATACTGACGAAGATGGGCGTCAAGAAGAATTACCTTCCCATGGATATCGTGTCTTGGGGTACGGCGGCTATGGTCTGCGTTACGGCCTGCACAGGCGTGAAGGCCGAGGGCGTTGAGAATCTACTTGACCTTAAGGACTCGGTCGTCTGCATGTTCAGGTGAGAAAGCTGCAGGTAGATTTAGTGTAGAGGAGCTTGCTGACTGGTTTGGATACTTTTTGTTGTTGTCCAGCCACTCGTCCAACCTTGACGGCTTCATTGTCAACGGATCGTCGCCGGTCGCCTTCAAGTTTGCGGCTAAGAAAAGCATTTTCCTGGTGCCGTTCCTAGGCTGGTCGTCTCGTTGGGGCTTTGACTTTGTAGCCATCGACCGCTCGCACCGGTACGTTAGCTGTGTGGGGTTTTCATTATGTGGGAGCGCTAATAACTTGATCGCGAATTTTTTATATAGTAAATCGGCGTTGAAGAGTTTGAAGGAATTGGCAGTGTCGGTGAACGAACGTGGTAACTCCGTCTGCATCTCGCCCGAGGGTACACGCTCGAAGGACGGACTGGTAAGTGATTCTGCAGTGTGTTTTCATGACTAGAAACTGGAAACGTTGACGCCGTCCGTGTGTACGCATTTTACAGCTGCAAGAATTCAAGAAGGGGCCGTTCTACCTGCGCGAGGACACGAAGAAGAACGTGGTGCCCTCGATCGTGTTCGGCGCGTACGAGCTGTGGCCTCCTGGACGTTTGTTCAGTATCCCTGGACACGTAAGTAGTACTTTTGAGTTGCATACTACTTCTGCGTTACTTACTCATTTTTTGTATGTAGACGTTGGTGCGCTACCTTCCTGAGTACAAGTCGGACCCGAACCTGAACCGCAATCAGAACCGGTTGGCGCTGCGTCGCATCTACCTCAAGGCGTTCACGGAGGATGTTCCGGACTACATTGGCACTCGCGTGAGCACCAACTTCATCTTGAAGAACATGTTCTACCATTACCTCGCGTGGGCGATCACGTTCAAGGTGACATCGTGGGCATTCACAGTGATCAGCCTTGTGTGCTACTGGCTCAACATCACGTACGGCACCTTCATGCTGTTCTCGCTAGTCATGATGGTGGCGGGCGAAGCCCTCATGTTCTTCACCTGCTAAAAGGCCAACTCGGGACGATGCCAAGCGCTGCCATTTATAACAGAACAGCATCAAGACTTCACCTGCGAGCGTCGTACATCGTCTTCTCGACGTCAGCAGGTCAGTCAAGTCGCTCGCGTCGTTCCTTGAAATGCATACAACCCCATTGAATACATTTTGGTAGTTAGGTTGTTAGAATCTCCGTCTCTACTTGGCCACAGTAGCCGTTACTGTCTGCAGCTTCTTCTTTTTGTTTCTATTCTCCACCAACTTCCGTTCGCGTTCCTCCATCGTCGCGTGTAGTGTCTCCGCAGGCGAATAGACGGACGAGTAGGACGCCAAACGGTGGCGGTCCACTTTAAGCTGCTCCTCAGCCGACAGTGTCGGTGTCAAGGGCCCCAACGGTTTGCCCGCGCGCTCGGCCGCCGCCTCCTGTCGCTCACGCTTGCGTTTCCGGACGCCGGCGTTGCGGAATCTCACTGGCGCCGTCCGCGGCTCGCCCCAGCCCGTTAGGATGTTGCCCTCTAGCAACGTATCGCGCAGAAACTTTTCCTCAAACTCGAAGAGCTTACGGCCCTGCTCCACCCAGTCACCCTCCTCCACCAGCGTTTTGGCCTGCAACGTGCGCAGCTTGGAGTCCAGCTCCTTATTACTGATAGCTGACATTGAATTAAATGCAGATTGTGGGTTCTACATGTATTGTGGATTCCAGTTATATTTAGGATACAGGGTTGGTTGATCAAGCCGCCAGCTCAGTCAACAAGCGTTGCTCATTGGTCAAAATAGAAGCCGTACCCATTTGACAAAGGCAAAACCTATCATATCGCACAAAATAATTCTATTTAGCAGGCTCGCGCGAATTTGGAGTAGAACCCACGATCAGAGATTGATAGTAGGATGATTTTCAGTTAATATAGCGAATTACAATGAGGGACTTAAGAACTAATACTGAAATGAATAGCGCTGTGTTTGACCGGCTCGATAATGATATATCTGATATAATATTAGAGCACTATTAATACTCGACCACTGAGGTATTAATAATTGTTATGTGGCCCACAATGTGACCTGTGTCTTCTCCAAAACCAAAATTGTAGCAGAATTTGTGGCTGGCTGGATTTCAAACCCGTTTTTTTAGCGTGCCATTTGGTGGAATCCACGTTGTTTTAGTCGGCGACTTCCTTCATTTACTACCTGTAGGAGGGTGAGCCTCTGTATAAAAGTCCTGCAGGAAGTCGTCGATCAAGTGCGAATGATATTGTATGGTACAAACGGAGTTGTAGTACACAAACGCAACGATTTCCTTTTATTCGCGGTCTTCGCACCTCTTCGGCAATACAGTTACTTGAAGGTTGTGAGCTACTATCCCGCGATTTGGCTGAGGGTGGCAATCTTTTATTAGCTTCCTTACGCTGCGATTCCTCAGCAGCACCAGGAAGCGTATCGGTGTTACCGCGAATGTTGTCGTATTTTGCCTGGGTAGGGTCCCCGCTTGGAGCCACAACTGGAGGTGGTTGCCATAGCGGCCGTTTGCGATATGAACGCTGGTCTATGCGATTATTTGTTTCGCGAACCAGTCCCTGCAGCGTCGGCAAATTGACTTCGTCTAGGGCTTCATGTTCCCGGCAAAGTCCAGCAAACTTCCGTTTTAAACTTTCCACACCTCGGTGCTGCCAAAAAGAGGATGCTTCTGCATTGAAGTCCCTCTCAATCTCCTTTCATTCTTCTGGTTCGCTGGGCAAAACGCGGTCGACCACCACTACCAGACGCAACTGCTCACCACTGCTGTAGTTGCGAGAACCGGGCTTCTTCGGCATCTGCAGCAAATTTTGAGCACATTTAGTTTTAAGCTCAGTAGGGGTTATTGCAGACTTACGGATGTTGCTGTAAAAGTGGACGGGTCGTAGCAGATTTTGAAATTATGTAGTGCTACCTAGACACGGGTCCGAGTGGCCGGCCTCGCAGCTGCAAGTAGCCATTAGCCAATTAGTAGCTCATGCATATATCAGCCAGCACCATAACATATCGTACTATTCGTATAAAGAACCGCTCAGTACTTTGTACTTATCCTCAATATATATATTAACACCAGTACGCGCTGTCATGCGCTAGAACTACTAATCCACGTCAGGTTAGACAGTCGAGTTGTAGCCTGGCACTGCGTGTCACGAAGGAGACCGAGGTTTGAACACCCAAAGATGTGAACGATGGCACCAACGGGTGGCAGATTAGCACCCTCCAACTCCACATCCCACGCGGTAGTCGTAAAAAGTAGCGAGTCGACGTCGGCAGTGTTCGCAATATATTGGTCGCGGAAAAGCTATTTAAGCGCAAACCCAATAAGCACTTCAACGATAGCAGTAGTTGATTACACGCACCTCTGGCAGCTTCTCAAGAGGTCCCAGTGAATCAGCGTCGATAAATTGGAGGCGGACAAATTTCCACTGCTTGTGCAAATGCCTTGACACCCATAGCAGCTTCATTCTGACAGTGATTCGCCCCGAGGTTGGGTTCGCTCTTATGTAGGCATGACGTTCCGGAAATTAAAGATAAAGATAGGCTAGTGTCATCCGGATTCAAGCAACTATCTTTTGCTACCTTCGTCAGTAGATATGGCTTCTACGGCGTTGTCTGTGGCGCGAGCAGCTAAGAGCTCCTTCATTCTCTCGTACGGTGCCTGACGAGGTGACGATTGGTCCGTCCGACTTGAAATGATGTCAGAGCATGCCTGTTCTTCAGAGCTCGCACGGACTGGTTCACTGGAGGTTGTTTGGCGGATTTTGCCTGCCATGGTGCAAGTTGAATTATGAGCTTGCCAACACAGCAGATTTTCGAATCAATGCGAGGGTCACATCGATCTTACTTAACACGTAGATATGTTTTGATTTAAAAAGTCATGTTGAAGTTGGGCTGAAGTCGAGAACACGTTGAACAATTTTGTTTACACAGAGCACTGAGGCTAAGTAGCTTCAGCCAGTCGTGGGCTTAGCACATCTTAACGTCGAAAACACAGTTATTCACAAGTTATAATATGTGTGTGGAGCGACTAGAGTGAAGAGACCTTCGTCTTGAACGTTATGTACGATAACCCTATCGTTTAAAACCATGTCTACCTAAACTCTTTTAAAAAAATAAATTCCAAACCAAAATATGATACGCATTTCTGTAAATAACTGGCTACATTTTATGCATTTACTTCGAAAAGATACATCTAACAAATTTAAAAGAATAAAAGATGTTATTGTAATAAAAAACTCTTTCGAATCGATATGGAGCCGCGAACCCTCTCATTCGTTACTGTGCGTGGGTACGTGGCATCTCAATTGGTCGCCACTGTGAGATCTAAGCCCAATTGAAGTTGGCTTAAAGAACGCTCCACCAACAAAAGTCCATTACGGCTGTCCTCAAATCTAATTCATTAGCCAGAAGTTACCCATTCAGGTTGGCGTTTGTCGTTAGATTTTAGCCCAACGATCGCGGATGTCCTCAAAACTAGTTTGTTAGACCTATTGCGTGCCAATCGAAGACAACCACATCCAACCTAATCGTTCCTCCTAACTGTCAAATATCCAAGATCTTTTTTAAGGCTGTCCTCAAATCTAATTCGTTAGCCAGGTGTGAGCCACTCAGGTGACCTTCATTAAAGATCTTAGCCCAAGCAATCACTAGAGAGCATACCAAGACCTCTCGGTCATTTGTGCCGCAACGGACCAGGCAATCAGTTGCTCTTTAGCCTCAGAGGATCAGTAAGTGAGCTGTTCCCACAACTGGAGTCAGTAGCGAGCACCATAATATATGATTTCATCTGTAGTGCTATGCTGTGCGATGTTGGAACAGGCTGCTCCCGACTAGTTTCTATTTTGGCTTTGATTTCACATCTAGATTCGACCCTGCCTCACAGCGAAGTGAACGTTAGCCGTAGCAGTCATGCTGTAATCTAGAAATCCTCACGAAGTGAACGCTACTCGTGATGGTCAGGATGCATATCTGGAACAATGAAATCTTGATCGCTACATATAGTGCGGCTGCCGTGTTATAAGAGCCCACAGGATATCAGCTTGAGTGTGTCGTTGTATAAAGTCGACTGAGATGTAGTTTGCGTGTATGCGGTGGATATGCTTTCACTCTTGAATTTGCTCTGCATTGACAACATTTATACCGTGATCATGAACGTCACGAATACCCGCCAGCATCTTTCGCAGAGTGGGAATCGTATACTGTGCCAAGCCGCACCTCAGCAATTTAACGATAACCTGCGGTCAGTCGCACGGTACGACGAATTACGCTGGAACAATGGCTCGTGGAATGGCGAGGCATTCGACCCTATCCGTCCTCGAGCCCTGTTACCTGATTCTCTGAGCCGGCTAATGGAGCTGTCATTCCGACGCCACTATCAAACCTTTTCCCCTCATTCTACGGCCACCGAGTGGAGTTTCTTGCGCACTACTGCTAGCGCGCTTGATCGGCCGGTTCATCGGGACTTCCCGCCCCCGGTGGTTGATGTCCACGCTGCTGATTTAAGCGTTGTCCTTGGTATACTTCTCGTCGCCACGCAAAATGACACCGTCTTGTACGCGTATGGATGGAATCGTCTTGTTGCTCTTCGCTTCGATGTGGAGACAATTCGCCTCAGCAAAGGCGATATGATCTTTGCTACACGGCGACTTCATCTACTCCACTGCTGACTACGAGACCAACAACGTAGTGGTTCAGGCACGCCGACCGACCGCAGAGACGTGAAAGGAGGGGAGCCGCACATCGTTGCAGTAGTTGATGACGAGTCCACTGTCGCTGATGACCCATTCTGCTACGTCCACAACTGCCCATTTGTGGCGTCGGACAAGACTGCGCTGCGAAAGCATTTCAACCTCTATCACTCTTTTTATTTTGGCCGGCCTCGCCAATGAACTTAGCAGTTGAATGGCAGTGCTGATGTCGCTGCTTTCATTTTATCTTTTGATATATCGTTCTAGCATCGCCCAACAAACCTTAAGCATACTAATAATAATTTGTTCGTGTAGTAAACCATGGCGTTTATATTTTTTGCCATTCGTATATTGCTCTCGAGTGATAGATAAATCTGTTTGAATAAACCGCGAAATTCCCACAACACATGCTGCAAATTCTTTTTTTTGAGAGATAATTTTTATGGTATGCCCGTGATAACGAATTAGCTTTGACTTCAAATGCATATTATATGTAGCGTTGGCGAACTGTCTTCAACTTCCATTTAAATGCAGCGCGCTAGGACCAGCAAAGGCCCGCCTGCTAGTGTATATTATTATTATTATTATTTACACTATTAACGAAATGATCCTGTAGAGAGAACGACAAAAAAACAGAAGAACGCACTGGGTTATATATGCTATGTGATGCAAATCTGCTCTCCTCTTACATCTTTTATTACGACTCTTCCCTTAGAATCACCACAACTTCGACAAACAGTATATTCAGTCAGGCGTACAGCCTCTCCTCCTCTTTTAGCGCATCCTCACTCGGCCATGCCCACCTCACGATATCATCCGTTAGCGGGCTCAGCGCTCTAAATGCATATGTTGACGCTACTCTTGATACGAGCAGATAAGGTTGCTCCCGTTTATTAGCGAATCTGTTTTCAGATCCCCACTCCGTGACGACCATGTTTTCGAGCCCCCCCCTTGAACTTTGTACACCGTAGACGAAACCACACATACAACAGGGAATCGTTCAATCCGAACCGTCAGACTGCGCGGAACGCCTGCCTTACTTGGCGCCAGCTTAACTTCTCCTTGACTAAACTAATTCTAAGTTTCGAACTCACAACCAAGCATTGAAGTCTTAACAGCGAGTTTGTAGTCTGAGATCGGCAAGCTCTACAAGAATTTTACAAATCAGGCCTAACAGTCCGCGATACCATCGAGGAACCATTCCTGACATTTTCATCAATTTTAGCCGGATTTTGAAATTTCAAGTATTATTCGATAGAGCTAATCGTGGGCTTTCATTTGATGCAGGTAGTGTTAGTTAGCGGTGTGATTTGCGCTTACAATGAGACAAAACTCTTCTTGTAATAATACAGAGAAATGTGTCAAACACAAAATCAATACAAAATACAGGTAGTTCATTTAAGTACGATATGGGAAATGCGCACCTAAAAGATGTGAAACGAAGAAAAAGGTTTCCGTAGATACAACGCATCCGTCAAAACCCGAATTCTTAACTTGGGCATTAGGGGCTTGCTACCCGCGGTCAAGCTGGAGAATTTATAATTTTTTTTGCTCTAGCATTTGTTTGTCAAGAAAAAAAGGTTTTCTCGATGTTGACGCGGACTGTTAGTCGTAGAAAAGAGCTAGCTCATTTAAAACCGAGCTTTTAATCTAGATTATATACTGGCCGGGGCCAAAATATCTGCAATGTGCAATATTTTTTTCGCCCATAAATTCTCCGTACTTATTATTGTGAGTTCTACTCCAATTTTCCATCCGCAGTTCTTTGAATGAACCGCGCAATAATTGCTCAAATCGGTAAACGACTTCGATTTAGTAATCACCCACATAAGTACGACCTAGACTGTAGCCGGTGCAGCACAGGGTGGTTTCGAAATAACAGAGATTTTGTATGGTGGGTGACTCGAGCAATCGCGCCAGAATGGCAAATTTTGCTGGAATTCACAATAACTTTAAACGAACTGCGTGGGCCCGGGTAAGCAGTTAGGATACCGGTATCCCTTTAGGTTGGGAGTCAACAAGCATTGATCATTTGTCAAAACAGAAACGTACCCATTTGAGCGGGAAAATATCATCATACAGTATCTCATAAAATAGTCTGTTTAGTAGGCTCGCGTCGATCTGTCCCCCATCATGGGCAGAGATTGACAATTTTGTGGTAATAAGTCGATAATATACCTAGACTTTACTAAAATTAATCTAATAGTGGGGTAGTAGTTTGGCAATTTGTCGGAATGAATGCTAATAATGAGCTATTAAGACGATTGGAATCAGATTCTACTACCCTAAGTAATACCGGATAATACTCGGAGTAGAGGGGTTTATGAATTGTGCTTTGCACGCATTGTGGCTAAACGAACCGTTGTTTTAGCAAATCGTGGAGATTTAACTAAACGGTGATTTACCTGCTGATCTCTTCGAGTTAATGTCTACTCGAAGAATTAAGGTTGTGTTGTTACTACTTTCGTTGAATGGCTGGAGTAAAATCCGACAAACCAACGTCCAGAAAACTTATTATCTTGCTCTTTTCTAGTATATAATAATCCAACACGACATTTTATAACTACTATTGTGCTGGCATACGTCGACGACATTGACCTAACAAATAGAACATTGCGTTCATCGAAGTGTGCGTCGAGAAGCGTCGTGATCTTCAATTACATAACATTCGCTGAGTCACTAACGAACTTTGTACAGCTATATTCCGAGCAGTGCGCCATGATCTCGTACTACTAGCATCTAAGTAAGTGGCAAGATTAGGTATCGCAGCAACGTCAACGCCTACTAGGAAAAAGAACTTACAGCTGCTGCTGCAGTTTTGCCTTTCTGTTCAACTTATTTTTAATGTTGAGTTAATGTTCTGTTTGGGATTAAGATCATAGATTTGTCGTTGAATTAGAGGCGTATATCATATGACAAAATTACGGGTGAGACTTGTAGTGGCGTAGGACGCGTTTTTGGTCGTCGCCATAGTTCGTCGCAGCTTGAGTCGACGAGCTGATGTTCGCCCCGGGCCTCAACAGAACTTGAAGCAGACTGCGGCAATCTACCAGATTGCACAAAAAGGTGGAGGGGAACTTGGTGCTGTCTGTGGGGACGGTAGGCTTAACGTAGGTGCTGCTGTTTCGGTCGGGTGTGCTGCAAGTGCAGCAGCTGCGGCTGTCCGCGCCGCTGGTGTCGTTGCTCTCGCAGCGAGGACCCGAAGCTGGTGCGTCACGACAGGAGGGCGCCCACGTGGACGCCAAAACTTGTGAAGGAATTTGCGGGGAAACACGTGATATCCATGCCCCATGTTCGAAAGAACGACTGAAGTTTCTGTCGGAGCGCAGCTACTGTATGTCCTGTAGAATGCATACGATTCGCGCCATGAGATTCGCGAGCTCTCATCGATGTAAGTCCGGGCGAGCTGGACAAGCTGCTTGTCGTCGTCGAATGTGAAACTGGTGCGTATGTCGTGTCGCGAGCCGTCCCGGAAATAGGGCGGGACTGGGGACGCTGTGTTATCGGACGGTTAGGCTCCGAGGCAAGTAGGTAGTCAGCAGCTAGTGGTAACAAGAAGAATCAATAAAGAAAAGACTCAACTTATTGGCTTCCAGGCTAATTCACGACCGATCCTTTTTAAACACACCTCTCCAGCCTTCGACCTTGGCGTTCGACGTCAACGCTCCTTCCAAGAACCCCGCATGCCGGCCAGATCCCGGCGCGCCACTGCCAGCAGACGCCTTGACACCCTGACCGTCCTTGGGCGGCTCGCCATAGCACTGCGCACCTTCGTGCCCGCCATGCCACCCGCCCTTGATCACCCAGGTGCCACCTTACCGCCCGTGGCTTTGAAGCCCCAACTGCAAAGGCCGGGTAGGTGGTTCCTTGATGGCTGCCACCCACCCAATACAATTCCTCAGTGTAGGCCCCCTGAGAAGTCGCTCCAGCCAGTGACTCCTCTCAGATTTCATCACCTTGAAGTTCCACCACTTCGTCGGTCAAGCGAGGAGGACGGACTGTTCTTACGGGACGGTGTCTACTGTACCCACTCGTGACAGTTGACTAAAGACAAGGAGTGACAGCAGTGTTGCGCTAATATTTGTTTCACTGCGTAAACAACGGAGGTCCAATCGTTGCTAATGGGGAAAAAGTCGGACATAGGTGGAATACATTGATGTGTGTGGTTATTTTTTGCGATCTTGCTGACGTAATCCTGTACTTATCTGCATATATTTCACTTGTGTTATGCCCATATCGTACTTATGTGCATATATTCCAGTGATGTTTGCAACACCAGGTAAAATATTGAGGGGTGGGAAGCCTGAAAGGGCCGTGATTTGCCAGTTCAAAAGTAGGTTGAACTTCAGTCAAAGGGGCCATTCTGCCCCCTTTCGTGCCCAGATTTCTGTCAGGTTTTGACATAGCCTCCAAAGGGGGGTGGGTGGGATGCCTCCTTTGGCCACGAAAGGGTTAGTTGTTACAACATTAAAAAAAATGCCGGTGGCCGATATCAAACCAGCCAATATGTGAAAGAGCAAATGTATTAGAGAGCTTTAGTTTCTGGAATATGCCACCACGTTGGAATAAAATGCTACAATAAATCGTACTTAATACGTAACTTGCATTTTTATATACCGAAAACCTTGTTCCAGTGGAATACTGGAGTGTCGAGATATTCCAGTGCCATAGCTCAGGGGATTACTGTATAAAATTATACCCCGATAAACCCGACGTCCTTCTTGGTGATAACACCAATCGAGTGATCGCGTGCGGCATCCTGGACAAAGGGAATTTGCGTTGGTGCGTCGGCACTAAACACTACGGTTACGACAAAGCTATCGTACCACGACGCCGCAACGGCATTTCGATCAGCATAAACTACTTGACGGGACATCCCACGAGAACAGCCTCCAAATGCCAAAGATCTTTGGGACAAGTTCAAAATGGATATGGCAGAGGATTACGCACGCGACATCGAAGAAAGAGATGCAGGCTATCATGTTGTACGCGAAGAGGAGGTTCGTCTTCGCATGACGGAGTACAAGGCGTTGACGAGCTTAGCTGATTACTTGGCTTCGAACCAAAAACACATCGACATGTATGGTCTACCTCCGTAGTCCGATTACGACGATATATCCGCTTAAGTGGACGGCCAGGGCGCAGCGTCAGAGGATGCTGTTCAACAAGAGATTGGCGCGTACCCCCAGAACGAACTGGAGCATGTTGCGGAGCAGGCGAGCCAGTTGAACAATAACCAGAGAATTATTATTGACCAAGTCATTGCGGCGGTGAACAGACCTATTGGAGGGGAGAAGCTTTTCTTTTTGGATGGACCGAGCGGGACAGGAAAGTCATTTCTACTCGAGCAAATACTCGCTCATGTTCGGATGCAACGTAAGGCTGCCATCGCTGTTGCATCGAGCGGAATCGCGGCTACCCTGTTAACCGGAGGTCATACCGCGCATTCGACGTTCCGGATTCCCCTCAAACTTACAGAGACGTCGACGTGCAGCCTTTCATGGCAGAGCCAGATATCTGAATTGATTCGTAACGCGAGTTTGATAATGTGGGATGAAGCGCCGATGAAGAATCGAGCGTGCTTTGAGGCGGTGGACAGGTCGTTTCGGGAAATCATGAAGAATGAGGTGGAACCGTTCGGCGGAAAAGTAATGGTGTTCAGCGTTGATCATCACCACATTTTACCTGTATTAAAGGATGCTACGCGTGCCGAGACGATTGAAGCATGCTTCAAGTCATCTCCACTTTGGGAACATTTGCGTCAAGTGCGTCTTACCGAAAACATGCGTGTCCGCACCGCTCCAGATGCGGCCAGCGCAGCAGAGTTGACAGCGTTCTCGGAATTCTTACTTCAAATTGGAGAAGGTCATTATCCTGTCAATTCGGAGATCAGCGACGACCACATATGTCTTCCCAGTGATATGTGTATTATCCCAGAAGAACGGGGACAAGAAATTGCATCTGACGAAGAAGACGTGGACATGGAGCCTCCCCCAAATTTCATATTACTTCCTCCTGTGGATGACCTGCACGAGCGAGACTTTGACGAAGTTGGAGAAGACCGACGGACCCACAACATCAACGCACTGATTGATGCCGTGTACCCAGGCGTTGATGCCGATAATTTGCCCGATGAATACTTCGTTGAGCGGGCCATACTAGCTCTCACAAATGCAAGTGTTTGGCGTATCAATGACATGGTTGCGGAACGACTGTCGGGTGAAACGAAGGAATATCTCTCTGTGGACAGCCTCGAAGGGGTCGCGGAAGCAAATATGTTTGAGCAGGAGTTCTTGAACTCTCTTAACTTCTCTGGTATCCCTCCGCACAGGATTGTGCTGAAGGTTGGGACACCCATCATCATGATTCGAAACCTGAATAGCGACGCAAGACTTTGCAAAGGAACTCGACTTCGGGTTGTATCACTGCGCGAGAGGAACATTGAGGCCAGCATTATGTCCGGGCTGTTCAAGGGTAAGAAGGTGTTCATTCCTCGGATCATATTTTATAGTGAGGACGATGACAAGGAGTTTCCGTTCAAGCTCAAGCGTAAACAGTTTCTGGTGGTTTCAGCGCTTGCCATGACTATCAACAAGGCCCAAGGACAATCGATTCACCACGTGGGTATCTACAGTGTTCGCACATGGACCGCTATATGCGGCGTTGTCGAGAGTGACTTCAAGGAAGGCGATCAAGATTGCTGTGGACCCAGAGGCCATCGACGAGGACGGAAATGTGCATGCCAAGAATATAATGTACAGAGAGATCTTTGGGGTGAGGAGTTGATAGGTCACGTAATACATATAATACATGTAGCTTTGATTTCAGTATGATTCTGTAAGCCGCCGCAGCGTAGCGGAGGCGGCCAGCCCCGACTACACCAACTAGCCATGCCCTAGCGCCCGCGGAGGGGGCGCCCAGAGCGCTAGTCTTAACTATCAACTGTAGTAAGTCTTTCTGTCCGTGACACGAAATGGTCACATCCTCATTGGCTGTCGAGCGGAGCGAAGGCGGCCCCAATTGGCTAAAGTCCGATTATGTGGCTTACATCACTAATTTCATGTAATTGGCTTTTCACATGTGGAGATTTGCAAACGAGGCTATCCATTTTGCTGCCGAGCGAAGCGAAGGCGGCGTCGCTATTAATAATTATTCAATCTATACAGTGTTTTAAATTTTCGCTTCCTACACTACCAAGATGTAAAGAAGTACTACAGTACACGTAGTACCCTGTATTCGATAGTTACAGCCCAAGTGACGCACCGGCAAGTTACCATGGTAAACATGTCTAGGTAGCTCGATATGACAGTAATCAACTAAAAGACAAACTATTTTATAAACGTAAGTTGAACTTCTTCGGGGTGATACGCTGAACGATCAAACGGAAGTACTAGCTGGCCGGGAATACAAGTAAGAACAACATTGCGCTAGAAATATCCACAAAAGTTGATAGTTCTAGTTTCAAGATTACAGTAAAACAAGTGTTGGTGACAATCACTACTGTCAACGAGTCGGTATTCTATAAAGATTAGTTTTGTTTTAGTACAGCAAGATCGAGACTACTATTCGTATGGTGGCGTCAACTAGGGTAGTAAAGTGAAAAACAACAGTAGCAACATCAATAACAACAACGAGACTCCTTGCGACTCTGTTTCTCTAAACGCCTGCTCATCATTTTTATCTAGATTTAGTAATTCTGAATTAGCACTAAATGGAAGTTTAGCAATTAGAGTGCACTATAAAGCCTTGAAGGTTTGAGAGCAAAGAGAGAGTAATAAAATGGCTTTATATAATTAGGCTTAAACTGCATGCCAACTCAAAACTGATCGTAAAAGAAATGGTTGTTAAGCCAACTAGCAACTACTCTGTTTTGCTGTACTGATAACAAGGGTGTGAACTATGTCCACGGCGGTTTTGATCGGACACAAGATAGGTGATTACCGAGATGTAACAACAAAAAAGAACTGTAGAGTGAGTAGTGTTTGTACAAATACTACTAACCATAGTGCTGGTAATAGTCCCGGCAAGTTCAAGGTGCAGCGATGACAAAAAACATTGAAGCATTTGTTTCGAGAGCTCAAAACAATGGCAAGCATCACTTTTTTGCTAAAAAAGTTATTGTAGTTAGTGTAACAGTATAACAAACAACATGTTGTGAGGCTCGGCCTTTTGTAGATGTACAGAGCAAGCTACTGGGGTTTAGAGTTATAGAGTTCGTGTTAAACCCTGATAAACGAAATGAAAACAGAAAACAAATATCCCGCCGAAGCGAAGCGGAGGCGGAAATATCTTAACAAGTAGGACTAAACCAAAACTACCGCCGCGTAGCGGCGGCGCTCGGCTAGTTTGTAACTGTAAGCCGATGTTTGTGGCTCGAATTGAAGACTGACCGGATACATGTAATAGAATCGCGTAACGTGATTCACGTTCCGCACCACTCTTTCATTTTCCTTCTTCGCGTCACGATGAGCCAGGGTTTCCAAACATGTATGCAGCGCGGCGGTGAGGTTGACCGCGGCATGATCGCGCTTCGTGCCAAACAGAAGAAATGGTGGCACGTCTTGATGAAAATTCAAGCTCGAAACTTCTGGACAGGGTTTCCAATGTAATTACTCGCTTCGCAACAGGAAGAGCACATCAGCGGGTTATTGCAAGTTTATCAACCATGATGAACAGTTATTCCGCTGAATATGAGAATATGCTCGTGGCCGGTGGGGGTTTGATGGCATTAACACGACGAAGGGCCGACCAGCCAAATGAAGCCGAAGATCGAGATCCTGACAACGCCTTGGAGCCGAGGGCATCGTCGTCTGGCGATGATCCGATTCGTTCACGCCCGATCGTCGAGATCGAGTTTCACCATAGAAGTTTGCAAGTAGCTCATGAGTGGTGCCTGGAATATTTCGAGATGATTCCGCAGCTTCGTGCTGTACTGCTTCTCAGTTTTTTTCAACGCCATGTACGGGACAGATCGTTTGCGTGTCTGACAATCTTGTATCGACACAGTCCTGGGGTCCCGAGACCTGTCGATGTAGTCAGTTTCGAGAGTGCTCCCCTGCGTAATACCATTCAGGCGTATATCGACAATGAACTCGACGTACCGATTCGAAATTTGCCACTTGCTCTGGTACGAAATGGGACCATCGCAGACAGGCCGAACCCATGGATACCTTGGGCTGCCGAGCAAGAATGCCTGCTCATTCGGATCCCTCCTGCAGATCTGTTCTCGCTGACTATCCGACCTGCAACCAATCGACCATTCAGGCATCGAGTATACCAAAATGATCCCGAAGAGTTGCCGTAGCTGGTACGGCATCTTGACCTCGGCGGCCTCGCGTAAACAGTGTATCCACTCGTCGTCATTTTCCAAATATCCAAGCGCCAAAGCGCTTGCTGGTATGTGGGATGCTCCGTGCCATCAACCGTTCGAAGATCCGCAAACAGCTTAGGTGAGCGTCGGTTACACAGTAGAAGCCGCAAGTAGAACCGTTCTGGGTCTTGCGGAGATACACGTATCAAGCGTCATAGCGAAGCGACGTACTCCTTGTACGGCTCCCACGTCTTGTGCTCCGTCCACCTGTATTTCCGCGGTACATTCTTGTACAGTACATTGGTCGTAGCTTCGGGGTTACGCGCCCACAGCTGGAAAAACCCCGTCAGCATTGTTTATCCCCTCGATTGATCAAGTTGTGGAGTTGAGGGGGGGGGGGGTCCCATGATCGCGGTAAGCATCCATGCTCATTCCTTCCAAGTGGATAGGTAGCGTCACCACAGAATGTGTAGATCCTTTAGTTGAATGCCGGAATAGTCGCATGCAGGCTTCTACCGGAGAAAATACCTCCCGAGAAGATACTGAAGAATTTCGTTCGCCCGAATCTCTTCGCCCTCAATCGTGATTGTCGTCATGTCCGAGCCCTTGTAGACGTACTTGTAGATGTACTTGATGGCTTTGTTCGTGGCACAAACCTCGACTTTGATATGGCAGTTGTACTTCTGCGATAGGAACGGGTTGTAGGGGACCACCCATTGATTAATGGTCGCGCAGTCCCATACTTTCCCTTTGTGGCACAAAATTCCATCCGGACGTCGGTCACGCTTGGACTTCAGGTATTGGTCGGGTACCATCACTGTTTCGTCCGCCAGCGGTTTCGGAAACTTCTTGGAACACCGACCGGTCTTCATACAGGGGCAGTCGGGTTTTGTTGACCACAGGGCCCGTGTAACATATTGGAAATCACCGTTTCATACAACTCGGGGTGCTTCTCTTTATCCGGGAGTTCCGCTGACATCAGCTTGTCGACGTCATCCGCTGTGACGAGCTTGTCCTCCGACCTCAGGATGAGAAGTATATGGTCGTGAGGGAGGCCACGCTTTTGGTATTTACTACATGGACACGGGCGGCTTGAATCCCCAACACCCCTTCATCGAGATCCTTCTTCAGAGCTTTCAATTTTTGCATGAACACGCGAGCCACAATGTCTGGTCGATCGGGGTCGTAAATTTTCCTTGATCTCAGGTCAGTTGAGGTTGCATGTCATCGTTATGAACAGGTTGGGGGCGCCTGTTTCTCGGACGATAGCCATAGCATCCAAGAACCGTTGGTGCATGTAGCGAGGACCACCAGTAAACTTAGGAGGAATGATGGTTTTACATCCCAGCTCCCCTGTCTCTGGCTTGGCAGACTCTTGCTCCGTGTTGTTGTTGCCTTGCCGAGTCCTGCGCAACTCCGCTTCGTCGTCAGCAGCCATTTTGTGGATTTCGACGGACTCGCTACGCAACGCATCCGTGAGTCCCTGGAGGGTCTCCAATCGATACTGAAGCTGGTTTTTCTTAATGAAGCACAGTCGTTCCTGTTCACATTTGGCCCATTGGTCAACGCAGTATTGCTGTGTCAGTCGCCCGCCACGCAGAATGAGAGAATCACTGCCTGTCCGATCGTAAAGGAAATACGCCTCATACTCCCGAAGCGAAATCGTTAATGGACCACCGTGGCGGTCAACGGGATTCCCCACGTACAGGATGTCGTAAGTCCACCCATTCTCGCCGTGGGGGAAGAGTAGAGGGTACTGCAGCGGATCGAACGTAACACTTGTCTCGAAAATGCGCCCCAAACCTCCTCCTGTCGTATGTAGGATAATATCCCTGTGCTCAGCCGCGTTTGTGTCGATTACAACGGCCGCCACTTCCGATGCAGTCGGACCGTTGTGGGTACCTGGGTTCACGTTGCGAGTGACGTGCAAACGAAGCCTGAAGTAATCACCTTCCGAGAGGAAATTCCGCAAGGCTAACGATGGATCCTCGTCGTTAACGTCTTCGCCTTCCGTGCGACGTCGTTCGTGGTCCATTATGGCAGCTGCATGCGCCTCCCAACCACGCTGTATCAAAAGATTGCGCGCATTGATGAACTGTTCTGTAGGGATTGTGCGCCACCATGACTCGGTCAATCGTCTCAACAATTGCACGATCGAGCCCTTGAGTCATGTTCATACGGCTTCTCACACGAGCGCTCATGTCGGGGTCGTTAAATACACTTGGGCATACATCGAGCGGCTGAAGGGAGGGGGTAGTAATGATCCCATGCGGTGGCACACTGACCCCTGTACGCGAAAGTTGTAGGCGTCGCCTCTTGTCACGCTTTCGTCAACATTGAGTGGTCGAGACCGCGAAGCTCCCATGGACGTAAACGCGAATACGTTGTTGTAGGCTCGGATGGATCGCATGAAGGTCGGGTTCTCGAAAAGTGTTAGAAGAGCATCCGGGGCTTCCCGCGAGGAGGGAACGAATACCAGTCCATTACGACAGCAGCATCCAGCTGTCTCATCTGGGAATTTCCAAGCGTTGGAATAGCGACAAACCCGCTCGCTGTCCCGGTTGTCGTCAGTGTAACGCGTGAAGTAATGACGACCACCAGTCACGCTGGGAAGATAAAAATCCTCGTGGTAGGCGAGGCCCTTCTTATACTGCCGAGACCGCCTGCGAAAACGCTCTTCCTCATTTTATTACTCTCGCTGATCTTCCGTCATGGCTTTCCTCCGGATCTATGCGCTGCTGCATCCCGGTTTCGCTCTGTCTGGCGCTGTTCCTCCGGCATGGCTCCTCTGCGGTCTCTCGGTACAGTCGCTTCAAGCTGCCTTACGGATAGACAGTCTGTATCAGCTTCGGTACTCTGTTGTTCATGTCGTTTTGGTAATCTTGTACCATTCCACTACGCCGAATCCTGGCTCGCTCAGTATTTCTTTCTCGCTCATGGTGAGCCCGAGACTCCGATCTGTTCGCCCTGCGCACCCGCCGACGTTCTGCATCATTTGCCCGAGCTCGCTGTTTGTGAGAGCTCGTCATAGCAGCTCGCCGGGCCCGGGCTCTTTATGCATCACGTGCGCGTTTAGCCGCAGCTCTATCTTGAGGAGCAGGCCCCGGCAATCCAATCTGGAAACCACTGGTAGCGTCGACATGAGCTTCGCGACGCGTCTCCTCCTCGAATCGACGCTGATGCTCCTCAGGATCAACTTCTTCTGTTATCTCCTCACGTTCCACAACCGGACCAGGTACGAGCAGCTGTCCTGATTTAGTTGCTGCTGGGGTTTCAGCTAGGTCTAGCTCCTCCAACTCTATGATTGCCTAGCGATAGCGCGCTTCTGCGGTACGAAGCCTTTGTTTACGGAGTTGCCTTTCCTTCCTCGATTCCAGTTGCGCCAGCGAAGCATTCTCGTGTCGAGCTCGTTGTACACGCTCATCTAATTCCTCACGGGTAGTTCTAATCTAATCATCATACAGAATTAGTCGAGTTTAATCTGCACCAAAGCCCGCTTTACCGTTGATAAGATACCTCTTTCTTTTCCTCGAGCTCCTTGCCATACTATCGTATCTTGAACTGGGGTTTAACCTGCTTCAGATAGAACAAAATATATTGGCGGTTAGACTCGAACGTCTAAGTGCACTGGGAACCTATTCCACAACTGTTTCATAAATGTACGCACCAAATCATGGACACGATAGCTGAAGCAACGTGGTACACGGATATAACCCCGAACGTTTCTTTTCAGTACGTATCCAGATGTCCTCTGTGAATACAACACACCACTGTCACTCCCATCCCGGTTCCTCGGATTACAAACAACTTAGGGGTATCGTCACTCCGGTCGGCATGTTGGTCTAGTCAGCTTTTGCTTAGGCCCTCCCCTTGGGCGACGACTTACAGTCCTCAGCTCACGTTCCGCGGGTCCAAATTCCCGTGCATCGGTGGTGACCAAACAGATGTAAGCGATAACTCAGACGCCGTTTCGCGCTGTTGCCTCTTGGGTACGTCAAAGCTGTTGCCTCAGCCCTGTTGAGTGGTAGCCCAGGTCTATTCGATACCGCCCAACCTTCCATGAATGTCAGTAGCACGCGCAGGGTGTCCGAGGACAACCCAATCCCACACGGGACTCCCGTAAAATGCTCTAAAACTGTCCATTCTGATGCTATTTAAAGTGTACAGATGCGGGGTGCTCTTTAAGTGTTTTTTTACTTGATCTCTTGCTCTTGAACTGTCCTCGCACTTGGTCCTTGGTCTTGGGCTCCTTGCTCTTGTTAGCCCGACTGCTACCCTTATGTCCCGCCAGAAGTGCTATTCCAAAGTGTGTTTTGGTAAAGGGGAGCTGACAGTTTAACAGCACTTCTGTATTGCGGGACTTTTCAATTCTTCCGCGTGTGACTGCAACTTCGGTTTGGCCAATTGGCAGCACGCGCCACTCACTTTTGGAGCGTGGACACTCGCGGTGGGTCTAGGACCCCTAGGCGCGTGCATGGTGGTAGACGCTCCCAGTCATACCCACCCAACCTAATTGCTATCGCTACTCACTACTTTGGAGTCTCGGTGCAAGCCCCAGACTGTATCCTGAGAGGTCTCTCTTGAGTATTTAGTAGAGCAAGGAGCCCCCACGCCCGTACAAACATGCACCTACAGCTAATACTGTCCTACTGCTATTCTACAGTCAGCGCACCTTGTCCTCGCCGCGCCGTCGCCCGGAAATCCAATTTTGTGTTTTGAATGAAAACTGAGTCGGAAAATATTGACCAATCAGGGCTCGAGTTAAAAGTGTCAAGCTGTTGGTTATTATTGTAATTTTAGCATATTTAGGTGGAGTCAGAAAGATAGGTGCGATAGGATGGGAGGAAGAGGTATCAGGAAGGCGGTGTGTCGACATGCGAAAAGGAAGGTCAATGCAGCTAGACAGGGAGTGTGACAGACACACGACAGACAGGTTTCAAGTTTAGGAGAGTGAGAATTGAATCGTTGTCTCAGTGAGCCTTTCACAAGTCACCTCACACTCCTGTATTATTAAAATAAGACAGCAAGAAAACACAGAGGTACCGTATTTCGGGTCACATTTCGCGCCAGGGGCAATCCATACAAATTCAAGTCAATAAGGGAAAAGGGACTTAGTCGCAAGGTGAATTTCGAGATACATTAAATGCGAGCGGTGGATCATTCGAAACTTTCAAATGATCCACCGCTCGCTCGGCTCTGAGCATATTGTCCTATTAGCAGGCTACTAAATACAGCGCGTGAATTTGGGCAACACTGTGTTGCCTCTTAGGCGAGTACAAAAACTTTTGTGGATAATAGATAGGTTTTCTACGCTCAGACCAGAACGGACAGAATCGGGAGAAAATTGCATAAGCAGCGCAGTTTAAGTTCGCACCATTTTACACAAGTCTATAAATAAGATTTTATGCGGCAAATATATGTTCGCACACGTACTTAATAAATTGGTGCAGGTAAATGTGAAGATCAAATTCTGATGATTTTGGAAGATGTGCATCGATTTGACCGCTTCGAACATTTTTGGAGTTTAGTACACCATAGCTAAAAATAGAGTATTAGAGAAATTTCGGGGAGTCTTCACCCTTGCCTTACCTTCACATGACTTTACCTAAGCTCGCCCTCACATGCGATGGTCTTTCTAATCAGGATATATTATTTTGAAATTACCTGTACTTCGAAGTATTAAACAAATGTATCGATCCTCTCCTTTACACCGAACTTAATGTCTTGGAAAAAGGACAGGTTGATGCGAACTTAAAGGTATTACTTGCTCCGCGGTTATTTTTGAAAATACTTGTCTGGTCCACCGTAAAATGGCCATTCCCTAAAGTATACTATAACTTTCTCATTTTTGAAGCATTTCTGACAAAAAATACACCACGAGAAAGCTTTCTGCATAATCTGCGAAGCCTGTATTTCTGAACAAATCACAGCAGACACAGCAGAAGATAACTTGACAAGTTCAGACGAAATATTGAGCGCAGTGAGGTTTTTTGTCGTAAATCTATCAATATTTAGCGATATTACGTGGTACTTTCAGGACACCGCACAATGCCTAGGGCGGATATATTGGGGACTCTACATCCCTGGTAATGCGCACTGTGACTCTCTTTAGGAATGAGGTTCTTCAGCGTGTTAAGTTGATATCATCACGGTTAATTAAAATAATGGCTTATGATTGGCTGAAGTATGGATATGTGGACCAGAAAAAACCTTAATGGCCATTTTAAGGCGGACCAGAGAAGTACCATGCATCTTTTCAGCTTTCATTTTCTCATTGTGAGTCACAAATTGTGACTGAACGCAGCATGATTATTATGCAGAACCCGCCGCCTTACGCTCCCGCAACAGGGGAGGTGACATCGCGCCAGAGAGATGCACCCATTCAAGTGTTCATAAGGCGCGTTCGAGCTGGCGAGGAAGATGTTGAAATCATGGTGGCTCGTCGTGTTCCGTCGCGAAAGTGGAAAAGCAGCACCATTGGTGAAAGATTTACCTCCATGTTTCTTGAAACGAGATGTTCGGACTCAGGCACAACCGTCGATGTATACATCGCCAAATTCCGGGGCCAAGGACATGCGCAGGTTGTCGCGGAGCTGTTGTGCCAGCTAAATCGCTACAGGATTGCCAACGAAAACGTCTTAGTTCCAGGTGAAGGCGACATGGATCTGGTGTTTCCTCGTACCCAGCAACGCATCGTACGTCGACCAGACACCGATTTTTGCCCATATGCCTCGTCGGCGGGCGAGAACCCACCTCTTCCGAGGCTTATCATCGAGATCGAGGGTCTCACTAGAACCATCGGCCGTTGTGATCGGTACTGTCGAGAGTACTTTGAACTGATCCCACAACTGCGTGCTGTGCTGCTGTTCCGGTTCTTTCCTCAAGACGTTCCAGGAAGAGGTGCGTGTTTGGCGTTTCTCTATCGTCTAAATGATCGTGGTGAGGTCTACATTGACGACGTGGTGAGTTTCGGAAGTGCACCGCTCGATGCTGCAACTGATGCAGCTCTTATCCCGACGCCGCCGCGAGTGCTGCCTCGTGCTCCTCTGCGGACTGAAGAAGTCCGAGTGTTCGAAAATCCCTGGAATCTGCAAGATCACGCTTTTGTTCGGATCCCCTCGGCACAGTGTTGCACGGTAGTGGTTCTTGGTTTTTCTGGTTTTATGTAAAACCATGGTTCAACCATTTTATAACCAGAACAACCACATCAAGAACCAGTAGAACCTGGTTCTACTGGTTCTTGACGCGAGTCATTTTTGTTGGCGTCAACTTTGTTGAAGCTGGAGAGGATCTTACTCACTAGTGAATCAAGCTGATAGAAGCCGAGCAAAACGACAAAAATGCAGCGATGACGATTTATCTAAAAGGTCTCAAGATGAGGAGTACGCACTCTTTCAGCGCTATCTCCTCGAATTTCAAGCGGATAATCTGCTTCCAGACATGTTTATTGAGCGCCCTTCGACAAAATGTTTTCTCCGTCAAGTGCAGAAGGTCGAAAAAAATATTGAAGCTGTTCTTCCAAATCGGAAGCAATTGGGAGGTCCTATGTTAGATCAGTGTTGGTAAAACCATGGTTCTGACGACCATGAAAAACCAATCACCAGGTTTTTGCTGGTTGTTGAATGGTTCTTGTAGTTTTACGTGTGGATTTTGGTTTTATGCATAAAAAGACTTTCATTTGTTACCTTCGTCCTGCACGCAATCGCGCGCGCCTTGCATTAGAGCCCCAGATCGTATCAACTACACCCGGTACACTTGCCACCCTGCAGTACTAAGTCGGAACACGTTTGTGGAGATGATGCTGTACACATGTTGCAGCTACAAATGCATATCGCGTGTAATGACCACCTCGCCGTCGGCAAGAGCGTCTGCAACTAGGAGGATGGGATCTGTTGTGCGAAGAGGACAAGACATCATGGACTTGTCTTCGTGGAACCCTACACGAGCTCCAGAGCTCATAATTATTTTCGATGACCGCAAACCACCTCCCTACAAACCATCGCGTCATTTCGGTCTGTTGCGTCCCTCGCAAGATGACGATATTCCTGCTACTGGTGGAACGCAACACACGAGGTCGGGACTGCTTATTCAATCTCCTGCATATTCGCCGGCATCGACTAGTCGACGACAACGCGCTGTATTCAACATGCTGGTGGTCAGCGCCTGGAACGTAACCATGGACACGATGGGGAATATCGAATCATTTGGAACATGACCTGCAAACAACAGAGGATCCGATCGCAATGGCGTCATCTCTGATACACTGACCATGTCAACGTGTGTGTTAGTAAAAGCTCGTGCAGCTCTCATGATCGGCTTCATTGCATTTATGCTGGTTCTGCCCCATTTTCGAGTCCCACAATACGAAAATACTACCAAAAATGTAGTAGTTTAGCAGAAGCGCGAGCAGAATCACCCAAGCGTTGAGGCGCATTCGTCAATATCACACAGTTTCAGTAAGAGGCATTAAATGCACGCACTTCAGTAGTGATTTTGTTGTAGTGATACTGCTGAAAGGTGTTGTACTGAACACCGTTGATCGCGTTCCATTCACTTTCTTCGACGAATGGATTGAGGGCTCATAAAGAGAGCTGGTTGGACAGCGTTAACGTTAAATAGAATGCAATTACAATTCACGCGAAAGGAAGAGCAACATTACCTGGTAGTGACTCTCTGGTGCCCTCATCCTTCGCGCAAAGTTCCACAAGAGTAATCTTTTGCGCATGTAGGCCCGTCATTTTTTCCTGTGGAAACGATTGAATAGCTTCTCCATCATCTGGATCCGGAAATGGTCTTCGATCAGGTGATGGAATTTGTGCCTCTGCTTGCTGAACTATCTCCAGTAACTTGTTACTAAGCTGCTCGTGTTCTTCACTGACTGCAGCCACGCCCACTACTTCAACTTCCGACCAAAAACTCGTTGTCATCGTCTAAATCATTAAGGACTGCTCTCCAGTAATCAAACACTTCATCGGGAGCTACTCACACACTGAATAAGTGTGGGTCGCTCTCAGAGTTTTCATCGGGCCCACCGTGTTGGGCAATATCGCATTCGAAGCCTTCATCAAGGCGTCTGAGTTCTTTTGTGTCAACCAAATGTTTGCGTTTTCCAATAGTAGGATTCTCGCATGAATCAGCCACTCGCACTTGCTTACGCACTGCTGCGATTTTTCGGGCTTTTATCGGTGTCATTCGGTTTCGCTTCGCACAATGGATTAACGAGAGCTCACTAAAGTAACGTTCACACGTTGCTGTATTCACTCCAATCGACAGAACTGCAATTGCTAGACTAGGCAATTTGCTCTTGGGGTACAAGTCACTTGCCGGAATCTGGGAATATCTCCGGTTTGTTCAAATTCAGGAGACTTTGTTTGTCCACTAACCCAAGCCATTATATCCCCCATCAAACCTGCCATGTCATCACCAACAAATTTCGGTAATAGTACACACCAATATAACTTATTGAAGCAGCTGTCGTAAGAGGGGTCTTGTCTAAAATTGCACTTGCATTCATTCGAAGTACAGGGTGCAAAAATAGCGCCAGCGGCATGAGGGGTTGTTCACATTGATACCAGCGTTTCTCCACCTCATTTACAAGGATTTCGTCACCCGAAAAACCAGAAAAATATCAATGTAGCATCCAATAACATCAGCGAGAGTATTCTCGTCTCGCTGCAGCTTCAACGACGCATATGCCAGAGGACGCACAACTTCTTCTGCTCTGATCAAATTCTCCCAAAAAGTTGAGTCACTAAACACACGTAAAGCGCTGGGAAATTTGTCATGAAAGCGAAATAAAAAGCGCGAAAGTTCCCAGAGCACTTCGTACACGTAGCAATGACGCAAAACACCCGTGCATGCTGCTCCAGCGCGTCTCACACAGCGAAATAAATGCCCATGTACCATCGTACATGTCCGCCATGATTTTTGTTACATCTTTTAACCACTTAGACTTCGAGCCATTGAGAGCATGCACTGTGTCTGACGCTTGTTTGGTTACCGTACCAAATGCTGAGCTCAGCACGGCCTTCACGAAATTATTGAGTGCATGTGCAAAACAGAAGATAAAAGCAAAATGCGGCCACCGAAGACTGAGTATTCTACGAGCACGAGCACATTGTCCAGCATTATCCGTGAATATTGCCCCAATGTTCCATTTGTCGTCAATCATCCTTAGTATTACCTGCTCCATCTGTTCAGCATAGCCACACCGTTGTGCTTTGAACCAGTCGGCAGAAGGTTATAAGTCATCTCGCGTCCAAACAGCGATAGATGACAGCCCATCAGGTGTGCCTTGGCGATGTTATCCCAACCATCCGAAAGAAAGTTCACCCGTCCACCAGTGTTTTTCTGATGTGTTTTGAGATTAGAGGAGTCTTTCCCTTCACAGTGTAGCGCATACCCATCTAACCAGTGGAGAGCAGTCCTTAATGATTTAGACGATGACAACGAGTTTTTGGTCGGAAGTTGAAGTAGTGGGCGTGGCTGCAGTCAGTGAAGAACACGAGCAGCTTAGTAACAAGTTACTGGAGATAGTTCAGCAAGCAGAGGCACAAATTCCATCACCTGATCGAAGACCATTTCCGGATCCAGATGATGGAGAAGCTATTCAATCGTTTCCACAGGAAAAAATGACGGGCCTACATGCGCAAAAGATTACTCTTGTGGAACTTTGCGCGAAGGATGAGGGCACCAGAGAGTCACTACCAGGTAATGTTGCTCTTCCTTTCGCGTGAATTGTAATTGCATTCTATTTAACGTTAACGCTGTCCAACCAGCTCTCTTTATGAGCCCTCAATCCATTCGTCGAAGAAAGTGAATGGAACGCGATCAACGGTGTTCAGTACAACACCTTTCAGCAGTATCACTACAACAAAATCACTACTGAAGTGCGTGCATTTAATGCCTCTTACTGAAACTGTGTGATATTGACGAATGCGCCTCAACGCTTGGGTGATTCTGCTCGCGCTTCTGCTAAACTACTACATTTTTGGTAGTATTTTCGTATTGTGGGACTCGAAAATGGGGCAGAACCAGCATAAATGCAATGAAGCCGATCATGAGAGCTGCACGAGCTTTTACTAACACACACGTTGACATGGTCAGTGTATCAGAGATGACGCCATTGCGATCGGATCCTCTGTTGTTTGCAGGTCATGTTCCAAATGATTCGATATTCCCCATCGTGTCCATGGTTACGTTCCAGGCGCTGACCACCAGCATGTTGAATACAGCGCGTTGTCGTCGACTAGTCGATGCCGGCGAATATGCAGGAGATTGAATAAGCAGTCCCGACCTCGTGTGTTGCGTTCCACCAGTAGCAGGAATATCGTCATCTTGCGAGGGACGCAACAGACCGAAATGACGCGATGGTTTGTAGGGAGGTGGTTTGCGGTCATCGAAAATAATTATGAGCTCTGGAGCTCGTGTAGGGTTCCACGAAGACAAGTCCATGATGTCTTGTCCTCTTCGCACAACAGATCCCATCCTCCTAGTTGCAGACGCTCTTGCCGACGGCGAGGTGGTCATTACACGCGATATGCATTTGTAGCTGCAACATGTGTACAGCATCATCTCCACAAACGTGTTCCGACTTAGTACTGCAGGGTGGCAAGTGTACCGGGTGTAGTTGATACGATCTGGGGCTCTAATGCAAGGCGCGCGCGATTGCGTGCAGGACGAAGGTAACAAATGAAAGTCTTTTTATGCATAAAACCAAAATCCACACGTAAAACTACAAGAACCATTCAACAACCAGCAAAAACCTGGTGATTGGTTTTTCATGGTCGTCAGAACCATGGTTTTACCAACACTGCTCGGCAGTAGTAATACTTGGAACATTACGCCGGCAGTTTTTTTCCTTACTGTAATTTGCCACCAAGAACATTCCTGGAACCTTGTTTCGGACCAGCTGCTATTTTGACGAGACAATCTCTCCATCACCTGAGAGTGAAAGCAACGTCTTTTGGATCTGAGGGTAGTTTTAGAACACAACATTCAAGTTAGACATTGATAAATGCAATAGAAAACTACCTCGGCATATTTTTACTGCAAGGAATAGTCCAGAGCTCACCATTGGTTGGAAGTCTATTTCATTTCCGCTTAAATACGTCCACAAAAATTCATTCGAGAATCTGCCGCCTCGAGAAAAGATGGTGACGCTCTTCTGTGCGGTCGTTGGTAAAGCGGGAAGCGCGTTCTCGGTGCGTGTGGACGAGAGTGATTCGGTGGATGACTTGAAGGACGCAATCAAGGTGAAGAACCCGGCGACTATCACGTGTGACGCCAAAGACCTGCAGCTCTTCCTGGCGAAGAAGGACGGCGCGTGGCTGAAGTCGAAGCATTTGCTTCGGATGCGGAAGGGGGAGATCTCCAATGAAGTTGAGAGTCTCTACATGAAGGAGGAATTGGACGATCCGACGGACAAGATCTGCGCGAAGTTTCCCAGCACAATCCCCGACGGAACGATTCACGTGCTGGTGGTGGTTCCGGATGGTGCAGTTGGTTCAGCGAGCGATACTTCTGCGTTGGCGGAAATATCAGCAAAATTAGACGACCTACGCAAGCAAGTTGTAGGGAAACGCAAATATGTCCACTCGGAGGTAACCTCGACCCAAGGCAGAATGCTTCTGAGCGACTTGGATGTTCGGGTGGAATTTGTACGCACAGTTCCGTTTGATGCTGGAGAGGGGTCTTCGGTTGGCTCATACGAGTGGAAGAGTGTTACTATCGAGAACGGCGAAAAGGTCGTGCTCACTGAGGAGCAGCAGCGCCAACGATATCGCGCCTACGTTGAACGCAACATTGCCGATGTGCTTGTGCAGAAGCAGCTTTCCGTGATTGGCGTGGAAAGAGGCACAAATATCCTCACTGTTGAAGTTCCTGGTCGCGAAATTAAGCTCGCTGGACGTACCGATCTCCTCATACTGAGTGATGTTGTTAAGATGAGGCCGTCCGAGGTGCAGTACTTGCCTGGAGTGAAGATGCTGATCGAAGTGAAAAGAGAAGTTAAACCAAACAACGACTTTCAGGCATTGTCGGAGCTGATTGCTTTGGATCTGATGGCTAGCGACCCAGTAATGGCGCTACTTACTGATCTGAAAGGCGAGTGGTTATTCTTCTGGGTGGCCGAGAAGATAAACAACTCTGCCCGTATCTGCAAAGCGGCGATCAACAAGCCAGGTGAGGCTTTCGAAGTGATAAAAGTGCTACTGGAGCAGCCGCCGACAAGTGGTACTGGTGCTGCCACCGAGATCACGTTACCGTGTTTCCAACATCCAGTGAAGAGACTGAAGCTGAGAGAGGCGTTACCAGCTGTCGGAGAAGGTGGTGGAATTCGTGATAGCATCGAACGATACTATGACATTGCCAGTATGTTAGGTCCCGACATGGACATGGCGCGTGCTGTGGCTAGGCAGATCACTCGATCTATTCCCACGTTGAGTTATTTTAGCTGATTCTCCCTTCCGCATGCATCACTAATAAATTGCTTTTTATCATCATTTTTTTCATCCTGACAAATATAAAGTTAATAGTATATAAAGATGGCATGCTCACCCGATCTATACGAACTTAACAAAGAGCGAATCAAAGCCGCTCAAAAGCGGTACTATCTGAAAACAAGGGAAACGCGACTGGCTAAGCAGCGAGAATAACATGAGAAAAATCGCGCGGAAATTCGTTCCCGTAAGAAAAATTATTTAAGTAAAAACGAACTAAACCAAAGCGAACTTACTATTTATTTATTTTTTTCTCAGATATAAAGTCAGCCCCAATATAAAGTCGATCCTGATACAAGGTCCGATAATTATAAAGTCGATTCTCACAAGATTAATTTAGACGAAGATATACAGGTAATATGTTTGCATACGAACTCGCAGGATTAAAGTGATTAAATATCCAAGCTGTCAAATGGGGTAGCAGCTACCGGGTTAAAGTTCGAGGTAGAACTGGTAAGATGGTATATGTTAGCAACATTTTACGTTCAGTCAACAAGAACTTGGTGGCTAAGCAGTACAATGTTTCAGTTAAAACCCTTGAGAAGCATATGTCGCCTGACTATAAGGCTGATCCCAAGTACCGTTTTTACGCTGGTAATCACATGGAATCACACTTATATGAGGGTATCGAGGCTACTGATTTCTACGATAAGCTTGAGAACGTTCTTTCGACTCAGACAAGTGCTTTTAAGGTAAATATTGCTCTCGGGTACGAACTTCTGAGCAAGACTGATCCTGATGACACCAGCTACTTCTACCCGAATCTCGCAAACACTTATGTATTCAATAAGCCTGTCGCAATCAACAGCAAGGCGGATATTCGAAAGAAGGTGATTTCGGAAATTTGGTCTATTGAGTTGACGGACAAGCTGAACTACCCCAGCTCCGGATATAAGCTTAAGGCGATCACAGCATTCAAGATTTTTGTCTACCATCGCGACCATGCTCTGGGGGATAGCGGCGCTGTTATTCCTAAGGTTATCCGCGAAAACAAGCATGTAATCAACTTCCCTAAGACCAACAACAAGTGCGTCTTCCACTGCATCGCCTGGCACACATTCCAGAGCGCTAAGAAGGATCCTCGCAGAATTCAGGCTCAGGTGAAAGATGCATTCAAGCGCTACTGCTCTTTTAAGGGGATTAAGTATACGCTGAGTCTATTTAGGAACTTCAAGCCTATTGACCTGTTACAGCTCGACGAGGTTGAGGACTGCTTCCAACTTGGTATTAACGTATATAGCATGGATGTAGCTTCTGGAAATGAGAATGTATTCGTAGGTCGGACAAGGGGTATGAAGTTATGGATATTATATCACACGAGAATCACGCTCTCTACATCAAGAGCATCGATATGCTTCAGTCTAAGTATCAGTGTCCCAAGTGTGAAATGATTTTCGTGAGCGGTGAAAGACTTAAAAATCACATGAAAATTCAGTGCGAGCTTGTGAATATTGAGAGCTTCCCCGCTAAGCCAACTATCTACAAGCCAGCTCCTAACGCGATCCGATCACTGCTTACAAAGTATTCCATTAAGGATGCCAATCAATACATCGACCACTTCATTGTTTATGACTTTGAGGCAATCCTTAAGCCTACCGCGACTCAACACGGGGAGAATACTGTCTTCACGAACGAACATTAAGCTATCAGCTACGGATACAGACACCGGAACATATTCCGGTGTCTGTATCCGTAGCTGATAGCTTAACCGAGGAGGTGCGTTGTTTTGTAAATGACGATCCAAAGATGTTGCTTATGAATATGTTCAAATACATTGGTGATGTAACTGAGAAGATCCAACAGTACAATGTCGATAAGTATAAGTCGCTTCTGTAAAAACTCATCAATGCCCACGGTCTGACAGGTTTGGAAATTCCAGGCGTCAATCTTGGTCAGAAGTAGAAGATGTCTGATGTGGAGAGTTGGATTAATGAAGGGAAGTATGATAACTTCTTCCACTTCCATAACAGTCTTGGCTTTGGTAAGCAGAGGTCCGACTACGGAAGACTTAAACAGCAGATAAATCAGGTACCAGTATTCGGCTTCAATTCTGGTCGATACGATATCAAATTGATTAGAGCGACTTATTCGCCATCATTGGTACTGACAACATCAAATGTGTTATCAAGAACCCCAGCTACATGTGCATTGCTACATCGAACATGAAAATGCTCGATATTAGCAACTATGTACCAGTTGGTACCAGCTACGATAAGTATCTTACGACATATCTGGGTGGCTGCAAATGTGATGACAAAATAAGATGTGTCTGTGGTCTTGGCAATGGTCTTTTCCCGTATGAGTACATCACCGCGTTCAATGTACTCAATCAGACTACTATCCCGCCTAAGTCAGCTTTTGACAGCAAGCTCCGTGGAACAAGCATCACCGATGATGACTACGAGCGAGTGAAGTTCGTGTGGGGGGTACTATGAGATGAAATCCATCAAGGACCTACTGGTCTGGCACAACAATCTCGATGTAGTTCCATTCATCAAGGCTATCAAAGCCCAGCGCGAGCTATTCATGCGTTTCGATCTGGATATTTTCGCGGATGGAGTGTCGCTACCTGGACTTTCGGAGAAGGTCATGTATCAGACTTGCTTCAATAATCTCCAATATCCGGATAAGGCACCTGCTAACGCATTCAAATTTCCACCCCAGCGCATGGGCGGCTACAAGAGTCAGGATGCTAAGGCAAAGCGGGAATTTGATATGACACTGGATCATTTGGATACTTTGATGCAAAAGCAAAAGTATCTGTGTGGTTTATGCTACTGCCAGCTGACCGTCGATACTGCTTCAGCAGATCGTATCAACAACAAGCTTGGACACATCGACGGCAACATATTGGTTAGCTGTAGCAAGTGCAATACCGCCCGTAAGGACATGTCGCTCAAGGGATTTCGCTAAAAGAAGTTTTTTGAGTTCAACTCGGACAGGCTGGTGTGTAGCATTGATAAGGAGGAAAAAGACATCTACGCTTAGATGAAGGTCAACATTGCTGGAGGCCCATCTATTAATATTAATCGCTACGCTAAGCGCAATGAGACGAAGATTCGCGGAGGTAAGCTCCGTAAGAAAATTATTGGCTACGAAGCTAACGCTCTATACCTGTGGGCACTTGGTAATGAGATGCCATGCGGACGATTGACTACGATCGAGGCTTATGACGGCATTGCCGAGGACATCGTTGCTGATAAGATTTTCGGATTCCTCGAGTGTGATATTCGCACACCAGACCACTTCAAATAGTACTTCAGCGAGATGACTCCTATTTTCAAGAACACGCTAATTGATTGTACTGATGAAAGTGTCATTGGTCATCACATGTTTAAGTACAACGAGGCACGTAAGCAAAGCCGAGCAAAACCAGCTCGTAAGCTGATAGGTAGCTACTTTGGTGGAAAGATTCTCATATACGCACCTTTGCTCAAGTGGTATCTCTTTTATGGTTTGGAGATCTCCACGACTTACAGCTTTATCAAGGCCAGCTCCCACAAGGCTTTTGCTCCGTTTATGGAGGATGTATCAAACGCCCGACGAGAGGGCGATGTTGATAAGTCTTAGGCGATGATTGCTGAGATGATGAAACTTGTAGGCAACAGTGCTTTCTTTCGGTCTATCTGGAATGGATATGAGCAAGCACAAAGAGGTCAAGTATGAGTCGAACGACAAAGCTATTAAGAACAAGATCGAACACTTTACGTTCCACGGGTTGGAGGAGCTTAATGGTTCTTGTGAGATTACGATGAAAAAGCGTCGTCTCAACAACAAGAACCCGATCCATTTATCAATTGCTATCTATCAGCTCCCTAAGCTACGTATGCTTCAGTTTTACTATGACTGCACCGACTTTTACTTCGATCGTTCAGACTTTCAATATCAGGAGATGCATACGGACAGTGGCTATATTGCGTTCAGCTGCGAGAACCCATTCAAAGAATGTATCAAACCTGAACTACGTGATCACTTCGATGAGCATAAGTACGAGTGGCTCCCGCGAGACTACAACGCTGAGGTAGCCAAGTTCGATCGCCGCACACCTGGACTATTTAAGGAAGAGTGGCGAGGTGATGCAATGGTCTCATTATCTCTAAGAACTACATCTGCTACCTACCGGACGAGGAACACAAGGTCAAAGTCAGTGCTAAGGGTGTACAGCAGGGTCGTGGTCGCAATGTTGATGTACTTAACCCTGACGGTTCGGAGACAGTTGTAAGGGACCGTATCACACTTCGGGGTACTAACAAGTGTTTCAGACTATCGAAAGAAACCAAATTGATCATTACCTATACTCAAACCAAAACAGAGCTCAATTACTACTATGATAAGCGCCAGGTAATGTCGGATGATACTTCAACGATTCCGCTGAATGTCTAAGGGTATATATCGAGCTGATGCTTATTTTTTTCTTCTAAATATAGGATCATGTTTTCTCAAGATCTACTAAAACAAAACTCTACTATGATCCCAAAACCGGTTTTATCGGCACTCAAGCTCTGTATCAGAAGGCAAAGGAGTTAGACCCTAAGATTACTATCAAAATCGTGAAGGAGTGGTATGCTAACCAGACCGATATTCAGCGATTTCAGGATCAGAAGAAGCTATTTGACGGCTTCAAAATAGCTTCATACAACCCCAATTCGTGGCAAATGGATCTTGCGTTTTGGGAGAAACGACCAATTTTGACTGCTATCAACATCAACTCAAGGTTGGGATACGCAAAGCTCTTATCAAACAAGACGGCAGCAACTGTGTTAGTAGCGCTTAAAGCATTTGTTCATCTTCACAGTTGATATCCTGACAAGTGATATCAACTGTGAAGATGAACAAATGCTTTAAGCACGAAGAACTACGCTGAGCTGATCCAGCCATTGTCGTCGTTGCTGGAGAGGGATGTGAGCTGGGAGTGGAAGGCAAAGCACCAAGCTGCGTTAGACTCGGTGAAGATGAGTTTGGCGTCTGCCCCGATCTTGACGCTCCCTGAAGACTCGAAGCCGTTCCACGTCGTCTGTGATGCGAGCGACTTTGCCATCGGCTGCGCGCTGATGCGGTTTGACGATGACGAATTCGAGGGCGTTATCAGCTATTAGTCACGGCAACTGAAGCCAGCTGAGTGGAGCTACCCGGTCCACGACAAAGAGCTCCTGGAGATGCGGTATGCTCTGATCAAATTCAGAGTGTAATTTCTCGGTGAGCAGTCGTTCGCAGTTTATACTGATCACGCGTCGCTGCGGACAGCGATGAAGAGCCCTCACCTGTCGCAACGGATGGCCCGCTGGCTGTCCTTCATCGCCGAGTATAACTTCGTCGTCAATTACAAACCTGGCAAGAACAACATTCTCACCAACGCGCTGTTCGGCGTCCGGACTACGATCCCCGTGGAGCGCTAGGTCACCAGGTGACTGATGAGGACGATGACGAGTGTGCAGTCTGCGTGACGTCGGGCATCAACCTGGCACTGGCCACATGTGTGGGTCTCCTCCATTTTCAACTCGTCAGATATTTGGTGGGGGGGGGTATCGATTAAACAATTTATTATTAAACCAAAAAAACGCAATTAGTCAAAAAAAAATAAGCCTTCTGCCATACTTTTTGAGGAGCTCAAAAGTAGGATTTTTAGGTGGGTCTCACACGTAACAAAAACATGTTTGAGAAGTAGAACGAAAATGCAGTGTGTTCCTACAATTTGTTTAGCTGAACTCCTTCCATTGGCGGCTAGAAGTAGAGTTGAAAATTGCGCTTATCATGAAAACACTATTTCGGAACGCAGGAAGGTTTCACAAGTCACTTGGTGTTTGTATGCTGATCTGAAGATTTGTATGAGGTGTAATTTGGGTCTTTTCACAGTTCAGCACTGCACCCCGTTTTCGCGCCCTCGGACATTTGATAAACTTCCGGATATAATGAGTCACAGACAAAATAAGCTAGGATTTGTATGCTAAAAACTGATTAACTTTCAAATCCTATATGGCCCACCCCCTCGAAAACGGGGTACAGTACTGTAACCTAATGCGCATATTTGTGCAAAGAGCGCTGAATTCATATGTTAGCGGTCCTATCCGTCAGAGCTCGCAAATGGGAAATATCGGTTTATCCAGTCTATCCGATCGAATTTTTCATCACGGTTAGGGTACCCGTGTCCAGTCCGAAAACGCTGTGCAGTACTGTATCCATTTCGGGTACACGAAACCCAATCCGCTCCCAACTTTCGAATTACTTGCGTCAACGGCAAGACCTATCAACCCGGCACTGGTCGTAGTAGGATCGGAGGGAAACGTGCCCGATCATACGTTTTCTGATTCAGTATATAAACACCAAGTCACGAAGCCAACGAACATGGGGCCTGAAACCCACGACCCATGTAGAGCTAAGCCACCACCGCACACGGAACCGTAGGAAGCGAGTTCATGAACTCACAGGCTCAAGAATTCTTCCAAAGTAAGAACATTGAGCACTACAACAATGAACCTGGTGATCACGGAACCATGGGCAAAATCGAACGATTCAACAGGACCTTGAAGCAGAGACTAACTAAAATGTCTCCCAAGAGGATTACGCAAAAGCTATCAGCGATGTTATTGAAAACTATAATAGCACGTTTCATCGCTCTATCAAAATGACCCCAAACGAGGCCAAAGGAAAAGTCATCGGGTCAGAGCTGAAACACAACCAAGGTGAAGAGAGAGAGTTGAGAATGAGTTCGAAGTCGGAGTAAATGTGCTATATCGACTTAAGAAGCAGACGTTTGATAAAGAAGCTGCTCGATGGAGCAAAGCTGTCTATACAATCGTTGGAATTGATGGATACCGAGTCCAAATCCGCTCAAAAATGGACATACCCTCTACAAGGCACCAAATGATCTTAAAATGGTTAAATCAGAGACTACGGATGCTACTATTAATCGAGGCGATATTCTTGAGGCGGAGAAGATCTTGGATCACAAAAAGATACGCTCTGGAAAGTACAAATATCTGGTGAGATGGCTAGGTAATGAAACTGACTCCTGGGAGCCACAAGATAATCTGCGGCTGGCTAACAAAAACAGGAGATCAACTCTTGAAAAGGAGTACTGGAAGAGCTGATCGCTCGCTGGCCTGCGACCCCATTCGTACTCTCTGTTTCGACATGACTCAACTATGCCGAGCTACTGGTAAGAGTATCGAGCGAGACTCGGACGTAAGCAGGGTCTTGCGACCTTACCGTAGTATTTAAGGCTACTCATTTTTTTTACGATTCGTCTGATATAGACACAATGTTTCCAAATTTCACATCCATCGCTCAGAGAGAGCAAAAACGACAGGAGCTTCTTGAAAAATCTCAACGTCGTGTTCGTCAAGCTAATGCTAAGCGTGATATGTATGAAGGCGCATCGTGGGCAAGCGACGTAGGTAAAACTATTAGCATAACTTCCACACCTTCCACATCAGCTCAGACAGATTCCACAACCGGATCATCTGAGCCCTTAAAAAAAACGGTGAGTGATGAATCCTCCCAAACAAACCCTGAGGTATCAACTAATCCTGAAGTAAATGTTCGCCCCATTATGGTAGATGCTGGAGTAGATAACGGCGTTCGAATGTCAGACAATGCAACAATCACACTTCGTATTGATACAACTGACAAAAAAACATTCAGGCGAATCCTACGACATCAGATATCGGGGTGAATAATAGCGCTCGAATGGTTGATGCATCTGTCAATGTTAAGCCTTCAACAACAGATGCAGAAACAAATACATCTTCTAAGAGATCAACAAACTCAAACAATATTGACACGGAGGAGCAAGTAAATTCTCGAGAATGGATCAAAGCTTTCTTCAAAAAGTACCCCAATCGGGTTGCACTCAAAATTCAACCTATTCGGAAGAAAACTGATAGAGAAGATCCAAAGTATGTTCTTGGTGAAAATGGTTCTGTAATCGCAGTGAGAACAGGGAAAAAATCGAAAACCTACGGCACACAATTGACTGGGTAGCCACTGAAAGCAAAATTCGAGACATTTGATACGAAGGTGAAAGTCAATCTATCGATGAAGTTGGTGCGATGCGCGATGAAGAAAATCGAACGAAAACCATTATGCGTTTAGAAAAGAATAAGCGAACTGGTGATGAATTAGAAGAGCTTGATGTTGTTCTCAAGGATCGGAGACTGCCCAATATTACATTTGGTAGAAAAATAACTTCTACCACATCTGACGATGAGAGTAGTAAGTTTAAAATGCTTTGGATTATTTCCAAAAACATTGAGATGCTCGATTCGAATGGACTAATGAAGAGCATTGTACCGATTTTTAAGGATAAGTATAAATCTGACAAAAGCCCATTGGAACAGTATGTTTGGGTCAAGGATGGATCCGTTGATGTGTTTGGAAAAGAATCAAACCTGAAGCACACAGCAGCACTGAAGAAGATTGATTGGCAATCCACACTGAGAGATTTTTTGAAGATGATAAAGGATAGGGGCTTAGAGCTAACAATGGTTGGATCCAATGATATCGAGAAAATCGTTAAGGACTACAAGCCTTATGAAGATGATGAAGAGCGCGATGAACGACATGGTACGAAAACCGGCTTGGATGAAGATATGGATAGAAATCTGTCAATCCCTGATAGCGAAGCGAAGAAAATTTTATATGAGTACTACAAGAGCCTCTTTGATAACAAGATCGTTATCCCATTTCGTCTTAAGCTTGTTATCGATACTAAGAATGGTGTAAAAGCCCACGCCACGTACTACTTTAGCATACCAAGTGGGAATCACTACGTCAACATTAGGAATAAGGACCATAAAGTTGTGTCAGGAAACGCTTGGACTGAGCTGATGAAGGTGATGCGTTGGATGGATACATTCCATGCACTTCTAAACGGGCTGGAAGATGCCCATCGTACTGCATCTGATATCGAAGGTCCTGCAACTGAAGCGGAGAAGAAAATGATTAAAAATGTGAATGACAATCTCAAGATCGTTCGCGATGTTATCTTCAACAACGCTGATGATGTGAAGCACCAAAATGAAGACGTTTATGAGGAGAGTGAATTGGACAAGCTTCATGATGACGCCGAACGTGCTTACCTGAATTATGGAGAGGCTCAAAAGCGATGCGAAGAGGCTAGGAAGTCCGTGAAAGGTAATAACTCCAAATCAGCACGATCAGCACTAAAGGCAGTGACATCAGCTATGAAGGCAACAAAGTCTGTTTATAGTACCAAGTATAAGAAATACAGCAAATTGGCTCAGGAGAGCGCGGGAAGAAGAGGAACGTGAGCGTGCTGCCGACGAGTTTGCAAAGCGTGCTCGCGGAAGTGGGTTAAAAGGTCGCGGTCTAAAAGGGGCAGGAGTAGCTCCGCTGGATGGTGTTGTCAGGCGTGGAAGAACCTACAATCTCAATGAGATTCAGGGCTTAGCTACGCCAAGTGCCTACGCACATCATCAGCTTGGAAGCAAGTATATCCGTATCCCTGACCTTGATGCCAAGACACTTGTAATCGTGCAACCAAATCGACGAAAGTGCGGACCGAAGTGTCAGATCAGTGATAGTCTTCAAGGTATGATCAGAACGCTTGTGTATAAGCAACGTATAGATCAGCCAACGTATGATAAGCTCAGCATCGAAGATAAAAAAAATGTTCAAGGAGATCCTTGCAATCACTCATCTTCAGTACTGTTTCCATGATAAGCTTACGGATCCATTGGAAACCCTTCGTGCTGAGTATGACAAGCTAAAGGGGGAGATTGAGTTAGGAAATGATAATCCGAGCATTATCAAGCAGCTTAAGTCTCTCACTGTGGATATGTACAGCAATCGTCTCATCGATGATAAAGAATTTAAACAAATTATAACTCGATTCCTATAAAACAATGTTCTTCTTCAACCCCCGCATTATCTCCGGCTCAGCTGGTAGCTATGGTGATAACGCCGATAACAATGTTGCTGAACTCACAGCTATCATGAAGAATCTTATCATTTATGACCGACCTCAGAAGACTCAGGCAACTGTATGGGCAACTGATCTCGATAAATCAATCAGGAAGGTTGATGCATCAACGCAAACTGAGGGTGGCCGTATGTGGGCTTACCAGCCGGAAAAAAAGACTAAAACTGTGAAGGCGTTCGCTATTTGATCGAAGATCAAGTGGCATAAGACACGCGATTAAGATCTCTTAGTCTTACTAATCTAAGCAATGCCACTCCGCACGAGTCTATTTTGATATCCACGATAGACACTCATTTTTTATCATTGATACTGATATCAATGATGGCAGAACCCCCATCGGCATCAGAAGTTAAATTAGTTTTGAGCTCTTTACTTAGTCCGCACCCCATGTTGTATTTAATTACCAAAGATAAGTTTTACTGAACCAATCGGGCGTATATTGCTTATTTTTATCAATCGGGCCATGACGTTTGTAGTACGCTTCGCGCCGCTTCTTATCCTTGTGATCGTAGTCTTGGTAAGCTTTCAATGACGTACGATCTTTGTACTGAGCATAAGGTTCGCCAGCCCGCTTAATACCACCAAAAGATATGATCCTACCATCAGCAAACACAGCATCATATTTTTTGTCCTTGCGATGAGATACACGAAACTTGAACGCAGCCATGGCTATACTCATTCAGAGATAATTGCTCGTAGCTCATCAAGACATGCATGCACGTCGACTCGATCCTTTTCGAGGATCTCAATTTCCTTTCGCTTTTTTTAATAGCTAGTAGAAGAAGCACGCTCAACCGAATGTAATCCACTGAGTATGAAAAATCTTTGGGGTTAAACTCGCCCTCAATTTCCATCCCCTGATAGGAAACAACATTCACAAGCTGAGATAGGCCATGCTCAATACACTGCCGAGCCGATAGACCAAATTGTTTGCCCACTGCATTATCGTCTGACCTCATCCTATACTCAATCGGTTCAAGATTTAGCACCCTCTCGCCGTATTCTTCGCCAATCGGTGCAATATCACGTTGAAGACGGATGTCCGATGTTGTAAATAGCTATCGGAAGAGACAAGCATGCTATTACTCGATCGTATTCGTATGCCAATGCTCGTAGCTGGACCAATTGTGAAAGTAGTCGACAGTCTCGATAGCTGACCATAACCACCTCCAGCGGCATCAATTGTTTGAGACACAGAGCCGGAAACGTCAAGAATAGCAGACGGCGCACCAGTTCCGATACCAACACGGCCGGCATTAGTGCCTCCAAGTATAATCATTCTGGTAGAGTTGGATGTACCGATCTTTAGATCGTTATTAGTATATGACCCGATCCACACTGCATTGCTGGATGTAGCGTTGGATCCATTGGATACCTCTATCTGATACTGAACACGAGTGGTATTAGATCCCGTGAATGTAGCCATTCGAGTATATGAGCCATCGAGATAGTCAAGCCCCGATCCAGTGATACTAAAATACTCATTAGCTGGCGTTGAATTAATACCATGCTCCGTTAGTGATCCTAACGATATAATATTGGATTGGTTGCCATAAGCCAGGAATCCATTGATAACCCCAGAGCAAGTTATATTTCCAGTCGTTGAAACACTCGCTGCTGATAAAGCGCCAATGCCTGAAATTGCTCCCAATCCACCAAGTACCAATGCCTTTGAATTGGCTGCTGTCCCAGCGACAACTCCGCCATTATAATTTAATTCAACCGCTGTTGCGGTTATTGTGGTTCCTCTCAGCTGTAGAGTCGCGGGGTTTAGATTTAGAGTCGTCACGTTCATCGTTTGTGTCCCAGCCTTTGAAATGGTATCACAAGAAACTAATGTAGATGCTGTGAATATTCCTGTGCAGCTCAAATTGCGGATAGAATTAATATCCTTATCAGCATTTACTATGAGGGCCTTCTGAGCAACGCAACCACCTTCTACGACCCCGAGTAGTATGAATGAATGAAGTTTTCTTAGAGAGAGGTTGTTGAGTTGTAAAACTTCAGATTCGGTATGAAGAGACCAGTTCCTGCCGTGTTCAGTGTGAGATTGCTAAGGGTACCAACTGATGTTATACCCGCCTGTGCCGCAGTTTTGATGCTCCCATAGATATTCGTTGCTGTCAGCGATGTGATCGTAGCAATCTCGCCAATGTATGTTCATCCTCAAGCATTCTCCACACGTGTTCGCACATGTAACGATCATTGCGCGTAATCCACACCAAGAATTATACGAGTATCTGCGCGATAAGTTAGAGGATTTCATCACTTTTGCTGACCCTGATACTCCACCCAGCGTTGATCAAGTGCGTCGTACACCAATGAGTTCTAACAAGCCTGAGCTTGTTATCATCGATGATTACAGCAACGATAAGCTGCTCCAGAAGAACATATTCTCACACTATTTCACAAGAGGGATGCACTTCAAATTGAGTACCATATTCCTTAGCCACAGCTACTTTGCCACAGACAAATTGATCAGGCTCAACAGTGAATACGTAGCTATCCTACGGGCGAACTCGAAGCGTGATTTACAGATGGTTGTAAGGGACTTCAATATCAAGGGTGTGGATGATCGATCGATCGTCTATTACTACAATAAAGCTACTGAGCAGAAAGGACAGATGTTGTTCATCGACTCTGTGAAGGGACAAATCAGGTACAACTTCGACAGCCCTATCGCGATGGAAGAGTAATTTCAATTAATCAAACAGAAAAATGCTTGACATCATATACAACTAAAATGGCGAGCTTTCTCAAACTTGACAGTACCAACCTAATCCAAGACGGCTACAACTCGACTTGGAAATACTCGTTCCCCGGTTCAGCTGCTGACTTCCGTGATGTTGTTTGCGCAGTTCAAGCATTAGCACATACAACAGTGAGTACAACATTGACGCGATGCAGTTTCAAAACACAAGCTTCAAGGTCGAAGTTCCGACTACGGCTACCAACTCTACTATCAGTATCACTCTCCCGGATGGTATTTATTCGTATGATGACATCAATCGCAGCATTCAGACAGCCCTCGTTAACGCTGGAGCATATTTGATCAATCCGACTGGAAACAACGTATTCTACGTAAAGCTGAGTGAAAACAGTGTTTATTACGCATGCCAAGTGGATTTTTCCGCTACACCAACAACATTACCTACTCTCGGAGGTACTTGGACGAGTCCCGCCACTGGACTATATTCTGCTGGTGGTACTGGATTGCCTACCACTCGCGTACCTCGACTGATTATTGATAATGTCGAGTTTGGAAAGGTTGTTGGTCTGACTGCAGGTACGTATCCTGCTGCCTCAGCGATCGTTGCCAGTGCTCAGCTCTCTAACATCATCCCACAGATTCACCCAACCAGTTCATATATTGTTCGTTGCGACCTGATCAAAAATGAGTACGTCGCATCTGGTGATATTGTCAGTGCATTTGATAGAGGTGATGCAGCAATCGGCCAAGCTAATTTCTTACAAATCCAGTCAGTATACATGGATGAATTGTCATAATGGTTCTCGCTCTACAATTACCATCAGTATCTACAGCCAAAATGACAAGAAGGTAATCTTTCGCGATACTTCAGTCTCGATCATGCTGTTGCTGAGACCAAAAAAAATAGAGCAAAGCAAAACAGAATGGACCACAAAAACCGCCATAAGTACCTTGGTACTGCTTCGGGTTGTATTTCCCGATCCCGTACTTTGTTGGGCTGCCTCACCCATACTATCGAAGTATTCACCATTATGGACAGCCGTCCAGTGTCCTACATCAAGATTAGGTGGCCGTACTAAAACCAGATATGATCCTTTCATAGAAATCGGCCTTGTTATTTCATTCGATTCATAGATATCGTCCAGGTGTACGCCGAGATTTTTCGCGAGCTCGATCAGATCATGATCTGATGTGATCGCTTGATAAGGTCGCTCATAATATTTAATTTCGTTCAAACTATATTAGAAAACATATACAATCAACGATGAGTGAAACTCAACTATCCGACCAATATTTGTACCAGAGCTCGCTCAAGAGCGACCCGGAGATCAAGGTATCTTCTGGCAAGCGAGTACCTTTTGTAATCGATCTCAACCAAGCATCGTATCAGAATGGTGTTATTACTATCGATGCAACTGCTCAGCTTAACGGATCTGAAGGATTTGCTTGCCTTCGCGATGCCTACATCATGCTTCCATACAAGGTATCGATGAAGAATGGTGCTACTGCTCAGATCGCAGCTGCCAATCGATTCTGTCCCACGCTAAAGTGTGGCAACTGGAATGTTATCGATAGCATGTCTCTTGAACTAAATTGCAAGACCATCGTTTCCATGGCTGACTACAAACTCGTTTGGAACAATGTTCGCACGCAGACAAGCTACAGCCCGCAATACGTTGATAAACATGGAGCAGAGTCGTTCCTCTTCCCTGATGCTGCTCAGTCTGCTTTGTACAGCTCTGCTACGAGCTCGACGACAGGAGATGGATACACGAACACTACTGTATTCTCATCTACATTTGCTACTACTGCTCCTACTGGTGGTGCGTCCATCCCTAACGATGGTCTCGTAAAACGCCTGTTGTCGAACCCTCCTAATGCTGGTTCTGATTTCTCTACGTCGTGGCCGTCTGTGGGTGGCGCTGCTGCTTCTACCACTATTTCGAATCAGACTGCACGTGGTGCCTTCGTAGCTGGTGCCGCTACTGCTAACGCTACCATGGGAACGTGGAACTATATGCTTAAGATTAAGCTAACTGATTATCACCCGATCTTTAAGGAACTCGATCTCATGGCTAACCCCCAGATTCGCCTGCGCTTCCGCGTCAATCAGGGTACTTCTACTGTAGCGGTAGATGCTACGAAGGGTATGTCGCTAACGAGCACTACTCTTGCGAGTGGCAATACCTGTCCGGTAATGGTTTCAGCTTCTTCCACCGGTAACCCTATGACTGGTGTTCTTGCTGCCTCTGCTGGATTCAGTATTTCTTGGGGTGCTATGGTCAACGCCCTTGAGCCTACTATTGATGGTACTTACATGCCATTCACTACTGCTCGTCTCTACATACCGTTCGTACATCTTGAGAACCCTCAGGCAATCATTTCTAAGCCTGTAAAAAAGGTTCGATACAATGAGTGCTATGCACAGTGGTTCTACCAGCGCGCTGGTACTGGTAAGCAAGCTACTCAGCTTAATGCCGCATTTGATCTCCAGCTATCGGCTTCTGTTAAGAATGCTAAGTATGTTATTCTCCTACCTTTTGCTGAGCAGACGGGTAGCTTTGTTTCTGCTGCTGTACAGGAGTTCCAGAGTCCGTTTGATTCGGCTCCTTGGACTCTTCACCCTGGTTCGAGCATTCGCAACTTTAACGTTCGAATTGGTTCTCAGCAAACCTTTGATAACAGCCACGACTATGACTTCCACCACAACACAAATGAAATCGCTAAGATTGCTTCGATTAACGGTGATCTGACTCCTGAGCTGGTGAATGGTCTTCTTGACGATCAGACGTGGTCGCTAACTAATCGTGTTCTCATGGCTGATGTTAGCCGCCTAACGGAACGTGATGTACCTCAGGCGATTCAGGTCCAAGGTGTTAATGCTGGTTGCCAAGGCACCAACATGCTCGTATTAGTTGTGAGCGAGCAAGAGCTCTCCTACGATCGTCTAACGGGTGAGGTTTTAGATTTTACCACTGCTTAGATGTTAGACTTAAAAAAAGGAATTTTTTTTACTTAATCTCTAAAGCCTCGACCAGCTTGGGACATTTCTCAATCACGAATGTATTCTTACGAAGCCAATCGATATAATTTGAATCCATTCGACAAATCTGCTTGAGAGTCTTACCACGGTATTTTCCCCAGGTCATCAAATACGAATTGTTTTCGTTCAGAAACTTGGAGTGAAGGAAAATCTTGATATCCTCGCTAACGTTAAGACTGAGTTGGTTGTGCAACCATCAACAATAGCCAGGATCAGAAGCGTATACTTCTTCGCTCGGCGTGCCCTTGTATTTTCCAAAAGTTAGTTCGAACGTCGTGTAATCAGTTGGGGGTATCTACATACATACCCTACTTAATTTTTCTAGAAAAAAAAATTAATTCGGGAACCATCGACTGTTCTCAGTGCTCCAGCGGGTCTGAAACCACCCTCAGATCGAAAAGGCGTTGGTTTCGCTCTCAGGTGGTCGAAAGGTCCTATCGCCGAAAGAGCACCTTACGGTAAAGAAGGTTAAAAATTATCTAATAATGAATTTCCATTGAATCAAAATGAGGCTTTATCGGAACAAAAGAAATATTTGTTTGATTAATAATTTCAATCAAACTAAATTAAAAGTAAACGATAATAAATGGTTCGCCAGGCTATGACTAACGTTGGCATACCTGTTGGAACAAATGGTGATTGTTATGATCGTTATTTAATTTAGAATCGAAGAAATGAGACAATCTATTCTGTATTATTTTTATTTGTTATTATGATGCTATAAATTACGGTAAGGAAAAAAACTGCCGGCGTAATGTTCTAAGTATTACTACTCTCGGCTGACATCTTATCCGATGTTATTCGCGTTAATAGTCCCGGATTGCCTGTGGTGGACCCAGGCGAATTTGAAGACCGTGAGATTGACCTGTGGCCGATTTACGAGACCTTGGAATGGTTTCCAAGCTTGTTATCGTCTAAAGTGCGGTGCACGGCTGTCAATTTTGAGTCGAACGGGAGATTGGGTGTATTCCTTTACCTTGGTGAATGCATCGTGGCTGTTGTCCTACTTAATTAGTTGTTTTATAAAAAAAAAGCAGTGGTTGGCAATGAGGATCGGCTTGTCACTCACGATGAAAAGCGGTCTCAAGGTTATAGTTCAGAGGGTTAACCCTGCATCTGGCTAGTACCAACATCCGCAGATAATTATAAGAAATTTGTGCTCGATGCGTCACCTTCCGTTTGGTTTTGTTCCATTCTGATACACAGCGCGTCTCCCACTTCTCCGTACAGTTAGTTATACAGGCGAACTCGAATGATGAAAGATGGATACTTTCTTGCTTCACCCGACAACATAATGTCATTGTAGAGGCTCTTGAGAGCCTTCAAACCTTCGTTCGAAAACGCGTTACTGGGTCCCAAAGCCATGATGAACTGAAGCTTCAATTAATGCTAATCTCTCCAGTAGTGGACAGGCACCGACAACGTGCCGAAGGAATTGATCGTCGATATATTCAATTTCTTCCTGGATATCTGACAGTAGAACCTCCGAGCAAAATAATTCGACGGCGAGAGCGGTTGGACGTGGTGTCGCTCTTAAAGAATGTATTCTCTTCTTCCAGCGCAGTATTTCCCGGTAGTACCAGCGATTTCAGCTCTAGTTTGGGATACGAAGCAAAAATGTCAATTCGTCGCTGCACGGTAAGCTACACCAGTTCAACGCCTTCAAATGGCTACATTCCGTATACCCATATCACCTCGCATCAGTTTTAGCGGAAGTTGGTGAGAATTGCGCCAACCTAGAAGAGTTGGTGATGCCGCACCAAATGCATCGACGACGGTCTGCCCACAACGTGCTCGAAGCGTTTCATGCTGCATTGGCCTCGCTCGATTCACTGTCTTGATCGCGTTCGGGAGATGGTGGTTTGAAGAGGCTCGTTCTCCCTTGGTTGTTCCAAAATGAAACTTTAGATACTACATCTGCAGTTATCGGTGAGCATTGTCCACGCTTGGGGCATATCGAAGGACTAAGACTCGCAGCATTTCAAGAAAAAGACACCTTACAAGCGTCGAAATGAGGCGGTTAAGTCTTCAGAGTTGGGAGACGTTTTGCAACCCATGCGCGCAAGATAGTGACAGCTTGAAAAGATATTCTCCCAGCAATGCAACTCTTTCGTCATCAATTTTGACGTTGTCATGAATCGTAACATCGAATGAATCGCTCAGCCTGAGCTCAGCACGCTGTCGTGTCTGCTTCCCAGTAGTAATTTCCTCCAGTAGCCGCTGGAGCTCTTTATTAACGTGCTGCGCTTTGTTGCTGCAACTCCTTCCTCTGGGACAAGAATAACGCTGTCGATTCGATTCTTCTTCTTCTGATAAACTTCGAGGTGAACGGCCGTGTGAAGAACATGAGAAAAGTCACCGTACGAGCTGCACGATGCTGCCGGAAGGCGAATTGATGGCTGCAACCGTTGGTGTTCTTGTCTGAAGTGGTTACAGTGTTCTTCTGTTTCTCTTCTATGGATGAGAGTCGCTGGAATTCGAATACCAGAACAGAGTGGAGAAAGCAACAAACAAGTGATGTCGTTTCTGTAGAAACTAGAATGAATCACTTGTTTGTTATACTCAAACAAGTGATGTCGTTTCTGTAGAAACTAGAATGAATCACTTGTTTGTTATTCTAGTTTCAATCACTTGTTTGTTATTCTAGTTTTGTTTGTTATACTCAAACAAGTGATGTCGTTTCTGTAGAAACTAGAATGAATCACTTGTTTGTTATTCTAGTTTCAATCACTTGTTTGTTATTCTAGTTTCTACAGAAACGACATCACTTGTTTGTTATTCTAGTTTCAATCACTTGTTTGTTATTCTAGTTTCTACAGAAACGACATCACTTGTTTGTTGCTTTCTCCGGTGTCTACGAGGCAACTACGCTATCCGCGCTGCGGAAACTACAAAGCAAGCTTCTCCTAGGTTATACGAAAATGATTTTCAACTTCTTCAATTGCGGACTTCCTGCGGAATTTTGCTCCTTTCCAACGACACGACTCCACACTCTTGTTAGACAGAAGATTGCCTGCCAGATCGTCGTGCAGGATGGGCAAGGCAAGTCAATGGTTAACTTCAAAATTAGGTGGCTCGACAAAAAATGGCTTCTTTTCGATTGTTGACTTTTGTGTTTCAAACGTAATGTAGCCATTGCAGTTGGTGGTGGTGTCTTCGCGACACAACTTGTCCAACGCAGCATGTCGAGCAGCTACAAGCAGAAGAAGATGAAGACGCTGGTCACGCGCAAGAAAACTCGCAAACGCCGCATGGAGGAGGGCATGACGTTCGAGGACGACTCAGGTCGCTTGTTTCAGCCACCGATCACGCGTGACCCGCGCTGGAAGAAGCCGTCGATTGAGACTGTGGTGTCCGGTATCACCAAGACCAAACGCCAAAAGAAAGCTGCGAAGAAGCGGCGTAAACTAGCAGCCAAAGAGGGAGAAGATGATGACGGCGCAATTGAGGTCGCTCACCAGGAATATGCCAGCAGTGACGAGGAGGCGGATGAGTTGAATGACGAGGAACTGGACAATACTGCGCTGTTCGACCTGCCGAAGACGCCGCTGCGGCTTTGTAAATCGCTGGATGGTGTGGCAGCGGAAGTTATAGCGAAACACGCAGAAATCCGCCGCAAAGACGGGCGACAGAAGACGAAAGTGCTGCTCCTGGTGGATGCACGATCGATTTTCAAGCTCATGAAGAAGAAGATGAACATCCGTCCCGAGATGGTCAAGGCGAAGAGCAAACTAGGCGTGAGCTCCAGTAAAAAGCCCGAGGTGGCGTACAAGAACACGGGTTTGGTGAAGACGCCTTTGGAACGCTTTAAGGATGTCAACAAGCCCGTGCTCACAGGCTACAAAAGCGGCAAGCTATCATCCGTCCTAGCTGAGGACCTGTCCTTCTACCCATACACCGAGTTCAAGGTGCAACACGTGATCTTCGTGGCCAAGAATGCGGCGTCGGCTATTAATCTGGACCGCAACTTGCTGCGTAACGTCAAGCTGCACTCGTTCGTAATCGACGACAAGAGCGCGACTGGAGTGTCGGAGGACGAGCTCAAAACGCTGCAATCAGCCTACGAAGTCTCGAGTGCGTAGTGTATGTAGCAACACTTTCATCTTTTTCATGCAATACAGGTAGAATCGATTTTACAAACATAGCCACGCTATAGTGACAAGATGCTCGAAGTGTGCCATGTTCATGTGAGACAAGGAGTTCGATTATTTTCTCTTGGTTTGAGTAATGGATCTGATTTATTGATGTGGCCTACATCGATCTTTAACCGACAAAAGATCGTTCATTGAAGCACACGGCCGCTGTTGCTGAAGCTGAGTCACCACCGTCTTTGTCCGACGTTTCCCTGATGGCCGACGTGGCGCCTCCCGTAGACACTCCAGATGTGCATGTAGGTGGCGGAGGCGTGAACCCCGTCGCCGTACCGAGCGCCTCGCCGGCTCCTGAGGTCTGGTCCGACCACTTGAACACGACCGACTATTCGCTGCTGCTTGGGCTCCCACTGGGCTCGCTCCTGGTGATTCTGTTCATACTACGCGTGCTATGGCGTCCCAAATCAGGTCCAAAGTTCCGACTGCCCAAGCAGGTACCCACCTACGGCAGTGTGGCGATGGATGACGACAGTTACGACTACGACGGCGACTCGAATGATCTCATCTACGCCGGCCAAGTGGCTGGCCGCTACGACACGCGCTGGACGCGCACCTTCGACTTCGTCTTCCTTGTGGGCATGACGCTCTTCGCTGCAGCGCTTGCAGGCCTCACGACGCTACTGGAGCCCGATCTCTGGAACAACACGAGCTTCTGGTTCTTCCTGTTGCCCAAAGTACTCATCATGATGGGTGTATCCACACTCGGAGGCATCATCTGCCGCTTCTTCTGCATTGTGGACGACGCTGGTTACGTTATCACCGAGCGTAACTCGGTGTTCAAGGTCAACTACACAAGGAAATTCCAACTATTAGCCGCATATCTCGTGCCGCTGCTGGTTAAGCCCGACGAAGAGTCCTGTCCTGCGTGCAATGGCCCCCTAGCATTAGCATGGGGAGACTTCGTGACACTCTTGTGCTTCTTGCTACTCATTAAGCCCATCCGTGAGCGCTCGACACTCTTCATGCTGCAGTTTAACTCACTTGATCGACCTGAGGACCGACCACACACACTCAAGTGGATCGTGGCTGGCAACGTCTTCCCTGGTCTCTTCGTATTGCTGTTTTTCCGCTGGTTATTCGCCCGTACGACGCAGTCTGACCTCGTCTTCATCCTCGTGTTCGTGACGAGCATCGGTGATGGGTTGGCGGAACCGATTGGTATCGCCTTTGGCAAGCACAAGTACTCGACCAGTACGTGTTGCTCCAAGCGTAAGTACACGCGGAGCTTCGAAGGCTCTGCGTGTGTTTTCCTCTCTGGTATCGTGTTCCCAGCACTGCAATACTCCGACTTTGAGACGTCGATGCAGTTGTGGCTCACGATGATCATCCTGCCGTTTGTGGTGGCCTATGCAGAGGCCACCGCGCCGCATACGATGGACGCTCCAGTACTCATGGCAGCCACGGGGCTTGTGCTCTACACCATCATCCACATCTTTTGACCATCAAGTCAAGCCATTTTACATGTGTAGCCATCTGAGAACAGTAACAACCTGAAAATGACGAACAGAATTGGCGATTTATTAACATGGTTGGCCGTTGCTCTAAGCTTATCCTTCATAAATGATGACACCTTCCTTTGGAATAGGCTGTGGTGGCACGTATTGTTTCGGGGCAGGAGGTACGAAAGTCTTCTTTCCCTGGGAAAACTTTGCGAGTGCAGCCATGTGCTCATCAGTAAATGGGTTCGTTGATGACGTGTCCACTTGTAGCCATGGGTGTTGCAACGCCATTGCAGCAGGTGGACGTTCTCTCGGATTCACCACGAGCAAATACTCAATGAACTTTTTGGCTTGGGGCGACACCATCGACTCGAGCTCTTTGGGGTATTCGAACTCGCCCTTGACGATTTTATCTTCCACCTGCGACATAAAGCGTGCGTCGAATGGGAACTGTCCGAAGAGCAGGACGTACGTGACGACACCAAGCGACCACAGATCGATGCCCCAGCCGTAATATCCGTGCTTTTGGAACATCTCAGGCGCCATGTAGTGTGGCGTTCCGTTCATACCCGACATTTCACTACCACCGACTGTACCCATGTGCGCCAAGCCGAAATCGATCAGCAGCACGCCACTGCGCAGGTCTTGAGTCTTGCACAAAATATTATCCACCTTCACGTCGCGGTGAGTAATTCCGTTAAGGTGCAAGTATGCCAGCACGCTCAGCAGCTGTCGGACAATTTCGGCCACATCGCACTCCCGAATTCGGGGGGCTCCTGGTCTGCAGATTGCGTCCATAATCTCACCGCCCGTTGCTTTATCCGTCACGATGGCGAACTTGTCTGCGTCCTCGAAAACCCGCCGCAGTCGGAGAATTCCCGGGTGCTTGACGCGACCCAGGATGGCTAACTCGGACTGCAAAGCTTCAATACGGTTGGGCGTGGTCAGATACTCCTGCCGCACGAACTTGACGGCCACCTCCTCGTCACACTCGCGCTCTTCACGCTCGCGCTGTTGCTCCTCCGCTAGCGTTTTAGCTCGAGTGCGATAGTGCGGCCGCTTCTTCTTGGCCACGAACACTTGGCCGGTTTTGCCTTCGCCGATCTGGTACAGAATGTCGTATTTGTCCTCGAACGTGGGCTGCTTCTTGTCATGCTGACCAAGACCCAGAATGCACGAGGCGGACATTTGGTTGTCCTCAGTCGTGTCTTCCAACGCACCTCGGCGGCTGAAGCAGATAAAGCAGCGTAGCATGTTGCAGTCTTTTGGTCCGATTGTGTTGTGTGTATTGAATTTTTCGATGGGGTAGCGTTTAGAAGCCTTCACGCGAGCTTGTGAACGGAAATGAACAGGTCCGATCGGGTGGCGGAATGGCCATGAGTGACGTACGTGCTCTGCCTTTTCGTGGTGACGACAATCGATTTTTGTCGCTTAAAGGTCGCACGAAGAAACTGACTTTCCGAAATGTAGCCATGTTTCGCCAGCCTGAAAGGGCTACACTCAAGCGCGAAAGCTTACTTTCCCCCTTGTGTCGTCTATTTAATGAATTCAACGCTTTCTCGAATCAGTCAAATGGGTTTGCTGTACATGCATTGTAGTGACAGAGATTGCAACCACAGGCTGACTGGAGAAATGCGAATTGCGTTATTCAAGAGCTGCCCCCCATAGAGGGGGAATCCCGAGAAATTAAAAAGAAATATATCACGTTGGAGCCTTTCGGCAACGTCGTCCGGCAACGATTTACTTGGTTCTCTATACCTTCCTAGCACCTAAACGAACAGGTAGCATTTTGAATTATAAAATAGTGAAGGTTTCCCTCTAAATTTGATTCAGAGCGTAATGGATTTTCAAAGGGATTTATCGAGCGGTTTAGCTCACATCTCTTTTTTCGAGCCGACGAAATGAGGAGCTCCTTTGAGATGACAATGATGCTGGGCGTCACGGGGATCACAAACTTCAGTATGTTCCCGGCCGTCTACAGTCTGTACCGGCGGCAGTTCGTCTTCGAGGTGCACTGCCATCCACATTTCATCTCACTCAAACATCTAACGCCATGTCTTGGATTTTTCAGGCATTCATTGGCATGTTCACAATGACTACCAGCTTCATGTACCACGTGTGCGACAGTATTGACGGGCCGCTGTGGCTAACTGAAGGACAGTGGCATCGACTCGACAATATCGGCTCCATCATGAGTTTCGTCATGTGGAGCATCCATCTCATGGATCTGGGTGGGCGGCACCCCGTCCTGGAGCGATACGTGCAGTACTTTTTCCTGGGAATCGTGTTAATTTTTCAAGAGAAAAATCCGTGGGATGAGCGCAACTCTGTTATCCCTGTTGCTACCAGCGTTGTGCTGCTGCTCATGACGTTCGCAATGCGGAGACGCGTGCCCACATACGACTACCAGCAGTTCCGTCGAGGGCTGTTGCTACTAGCATGCGGCATCTTGTGCTTCGTGCGTGGTCTGGACGACGACACGGATCCGTTCCGGTTTTTTCATGGCTGCTGGCACGGGTTCGTTGGGGCTGCAGCGTACTACAACTTTAAAGTGCTGCCCGACCGAAATGATAAGCGAGGATCGCACTTGCCCATCAAAAGGCAAGACTAAATGAAAATGTAAAAGAAGACCGAATAATTAGCGTTCCGTGCAAGCTCTTGCAGGGATGAGAATTTTTTTTACAAGGCGGGGGCGTGTTTTTCTTCTGTGTCGAAGTGGATGGCAACGCATGCAAGACTCACTTTGCCAAGTGCGTCAGCAGGGGTGAGCTAGTTCACCATTGGTAGCTAGGAGAACTACTACTAAGTATATATAATAGAACATGCACCACACGTAGTCTCGGCGAGAGGAGCGAGACTCTCGCTCCTCTAAGGAATATATGATGCATCGTTGCTTGTGAGTCACAAGTTGTGAGTCAAGCACGACTCGTCAACATCCGTAATCGGAGGAAAGGAGATAACAAGAATGACATTCCTACGGCGAATAAATTTTCAAACCAGCAAAGTTGCACATGTAATACCCGTGCGTTATTCGCAGTGGAAACTCACACTCCTCACCATGCAGTAATGTCACTTACATTTGTCCACACACAAGCGCTGTCAAGACGACACATGGATACATAAGAACACGTACTTGTAGCCTGTCTGTGCATGGCGCAGATGCATTTCGGCCAATCGCTTCTCCCCCCTCCGCCAGCATGGGCAGCTACGGCTCCATCCCTCAAGTGTCCGATCTCGAGCAGCAGGAGCAGCCCACGATGAGCCTCGCTGACCGCCTGTACGCCTACGACCTGACGTGGTCCACCAAGCTGTACCACCGCTTCGGACGCGACCCAACGCCGCGTCTGTGCTGGGAGATTTTCTCTCACTCGGGCGATGGCTTCCTGTACGTAGCAATTGCTTAGATTCAATGGTAGACAACGTATTGACAATGCTATGATATTGTTTTCCGCAGATGGATCCTGACGATCCCGCCGCTCATGGGACTGCTCTGGGTGGCTGGTCTCATTGGCCCCTTTGAGCCGTCCACAAAGATGCTGCTGTCGGCGCTCTTTACGGTCATGACGGTGGACATTATCGCCATCATGCTGCTTAAATTCGTGTTCCACCGTCAGCGACCACCCTTCCACCAGGCAGACATGCGCTTTGTGGGTCCAGACCAGCACTCGTTCCCTTCTGGCCACTCCACGCGCGTGTGGGCCATGGTGGCCATGCTCATTTACATCGCCGAGACGCACCCGTGGATCCTGCGCAGGTTCTTCTACGACCTGTCGCCGGCCGTGCTGGTCGCCATCTCGATCGCCTGGGCTCTAATCATCAATTTCTCGCGTGTGGCGCTCGGCCGCCACTACCCGACCGACGTGCTGGCCGGTACACTCATCGGCTTCTTCGTCTTTTGGCCCATCTCGCTTTTCTTCATCAACCACTACGACATGCTGGACGCCCCGCCACCGTCGTACTGAGCTACTCGCCATTAGGTGAGACCCAAGAGCAGGCAGCTAGAGATCGAGGCCAGGAGCTTCGTCTTCATCAGGTAGAATGATTGAAACAAGATGTATTAATACATTGGCCTCTCATTTTTCCATGCAAGATCACAGCATTCTTCTGACGGTTAAAATGAGATGTAGCCATTTTTGCTTGTCAAAGTTTACGCTCCTTTTTTTTCCCTCTAGTCCCCCAAATGAAAATAAAACTCAAGCAGCTTTTTGACAAGCGCCGCTCGATAGACTCCGCTCCATTTTAACTCCACGACGTTCGAAGCGCAGCAACTACTTGACCCCAGAATAACTGCAGCATATCTCCACTCGGCTCCACGACGTCCGAAGCGCAGCAACTACTTGACCCCAGAATAACTGCAGCATATCTCCACTCGGCTGAAAGTCAGTTGGGATTGCGCTACTCCGGTGCCACGCGAATGAGCGCCACCATTGGTTTTGGAGAATATGAAGCACTGCTGCCCTGCGATCGTGTCAACTCAGCGCTGACGTTTTCCAGAGAACTATTCAGTCACGAGTACGTTGTGCAACGCGTGACAAGACAAGAGCTTGCTATTATAGTAAAAGAGAACGAGCGTCAATGGCGCGGAGTAGCGAGGATTCAAGCAGGACACGTCGTTGTCAGTGTCGACGACGTTCCAGTGCGTGGCTTGTCGTCCCGTCCATTCGCTGAGCTCTGGTATCCACCAGCTCCAGAGCCTTCAAACGAGGCGTCAAGAATTTACCGACGTGTCCGTCTTCGCGATCGCAAACGTGCCGAGCTCGAAGTGGAAATGCAGAAGCAGTGGACGAGCTCAGGACCAACGCGCTTCACTCCGGTTCAGTATGATACCGAGCTGCGAGACAAGATACGTGAGGTCCATGCGTTGATTTGGGGTCACCAATTGACGGAGGCCCATGTGGTGCTGCAGTCCCTGCCAGTTGGGAGCGATCCAAGGGTGTGTCTTCTAGCCGCTGAGCTCGAGGTCGTGCGTGTATTGGTTTCCAAGGATATTTTGTACTTGAAACAGGCCCAGCGCGCAGCGAAACAGGCTGTGACTTGGCTCGAGAGCATGCACGATCTGCCTTCGCAGTCATATTCGAGTCGTAAGCACACGCAGCTAGCACTGGCTGAAGCTCTCTTCTTGTCGGCTCTGCTACGTCTTGGACGGGACCAACGTCTAGCTGCGATTACTACTGCGAGACGCTGCGCAGCTATATACGTTGAATTGAAGGAGAAGTTCTTGATTCTTACAACCAAGAGACACAAGCTGCTGATGCCTGAAAGTGAACTGCAAATATTTCAAAAGAGAATTCGCTTTGGATTAGGAGTTCTTCACGTCGGTGGGGCACTCGCGTTACAGAAAACCTCGCTGGAATGGATCGGTGCGTTGCTGAAAGGCTCGTGTGATATCAAGAAGGGGCTTGAACACTTGCTAGAGTGTGGCACTATCGTTGAAGATCAGAATCATCTTCAGGCGAACTGGGCAGCGCTAACGCTCATGCACTGCTCGAGTGCCATTCGTCTTATCCAGCAGCGCAATGAACAAGGTATTGGTGATATCAATACAGCAATCGGTGCATGTAAACAAGCTGCACTTCAGCGTCGCCCGAAGGCATTGGTATTCCTCTGGAGTCAAGCAACCACCACAAATTTCGAGGGAGATCGGTTAAAGCATCTCGAGATCGAATTAACTCGAGCAGTAAAAGACGAGGAGCGGGCCCATCTCGTGGCCTTTGACGTAGGCTACCGACACTTTCTAGCCCGCGATTTCGACCGAGCATCGATGCAGTTTATGCCTATCTGCAAGTGCTCCAGTGCACCGTCAAAACTTCGTGGACTTAGCAGCCTCTTCCTTGCAGTTGGGTACCTCTTGACGTCTCATGACACTTGTGAGCTGGTTCTACTAGATACCAAGTTGTTGACGTCGGTACGACTACTTTTACGGTCATCTCGGCGTTTCTTGGCGCTCCGATTAGAAGACAATGCAGAAGACTTTGAGTCTGCGTCGTTGCATGAACGACTGGGAGATTACCTGGAGAGAAGTGACGAGTATCTACAGCTTCTTCCGTGGGAAATTCTGTACGTATACTATCACTCCACCAAGACGATCATGGTTTCTTTGAAGAATGACGTGGTCCAGCATCAACACCACGTTTCAGCTCTCAGCTATCTCAATCAACTCTCCAACTCGAAACAGAACTACGACGCAGAGCTCACTCTACTCCGAGCAATCGTTCTCTTCAATCTGCAAGAATTTGATGCCAGCGACCAAGAGCTGCACAGTCTCTGGGGTTCCGAGAAGTTCCCACTAGGAAGTCCACGAAGCTCTGCATTTGGTCGTCTACTGAATCAGCGATCTTCTCATTCACCAGCATTCATCGCCCCGGTCGCGTGGTTCTATCAGCTGCGGTTGATTCTGGAGCGCAGATACTCCCAATCACCACTCGCATCCCCGGTGTCTTCGCCAAAGTGCAGCAAAACGGAGAATGCTGCTCCCTTCGCAGGTGCTGTACATGTACAACAGTCACCTTATCCATACCACTACGTCTACAACGGGAAGCTACAAGCGCTTAACAAACTAGTCACTCGACTTGCAAACGACAAAATCAACTATAACTGCGTGGCATCGAGTGGTGATGTAGCAAAATCGTTTATTTAAGGCATAGAATACATGCACAAACTAGTCTGTAAATGCTTCCAGCAAGTTGTCTGATGTCTGATAGATTAGGCGGCGTGGGTGCCTGCATGTTCATCGTCCTCACCATCGTTCGTACTGCGTCGGCCTCGGCTCTTCCACGCGAATCGAGTCGGGAATGCCGGCTTGGACACAGTTGGGGCAGTAAAGCGACCGAAGCGAGACTTGCTTTTGGTGGCCTGCTGAGCCGGCGGCGAGTACACGAACGATTCCTCAATATCTTCTTCAAAAGACTTGGTGGTGCTGTTGTTGCTCGCTGGGATCGAGAGCTTCCGGTTGAGCATCCCAGCAACAGAGCTCAAGCCGCTGGCAGCCACGGCGGGCAACGTGCTCGAGCGATTCTTCTTCTGATCAATGTCCTTCTCCTCGTCTTCGAGGGATGAAGTGGGCGAGCTGGTTGGCTTGCTCGAACGACGACTAGAAAGCGCGCTAAGCACGCTCGAGGCGCGCCAACGACTGCCACTTTTCTTGCGCGATTCTTGCTCTTCTTCATGCCCTTCGTTCTTCTCGACTTCAACATTGTTCTGGCCGGATACAGGAGAGTCACTGATGGTTGAGCTCGCACGTTCGCTGTCGGTATCGAATTCCTTGGGGGTGTTGTGGGTCTCTTCATCACTGAGATTGTGCTCATCAAAGTCCGTCTTGGACGGAACATCGGCGTACGAGTCTCCACGGGATCGGAACACGTCGTCGTACGAGTTATTGCGAGACCGGAACACATCGGCATAGGAATCGTTACGAGAGCGAATCGAGTCTGCGTACGAATCACCGCGTGATCGAGGGGAGTCAGCGTACGAGTCTCCGCGAGAGCGGAACGGATCCGCAAGAGGCTCGTCATGCGTGCCACTAAGCGAACTCGACGCCAAGCTGCCTCGAGGAGTGTCCGAGTCAAAGGACGGTTCTTGGAAGAACGACCCGGAACGGACAGATGACGGTCGGTCGAAGTCAGATATACTGCTAGGGCGCTCGTTGTCAAATTCGAGAGTTTCTTCCTTCGCAGGTGAAGACGGAACAGCATCCGACACAGGGACGGGAGTCTCAGAGGACAAGGTGTCGAAAGGAGAGTTGTTGTTGTCGTTCGCCCAGTGGCGGTTCTCCTCCACACCCGCGTTGTCCAAGCCGTGTCCAATTGGCTTGTGCTCTTCCATCGCGTCCACAAAGCTATCGCTGCTCGCATCGCTCTTGTCATCAGGAATGGTCGAGTGGTCTTCGGGAATAGAAAACTCCAGCCCCATGTTCACTGAGCTCGAGGAAGCTCGTGGGGTGGAGCCTTCGTATGCAAGAGGCGATTGGATCTGAGCATTCGCGGCAACTAGACTAGCAGGGACAGACTCCGTCTCGGAGTCGATTAATTGCAATGAGGCTGGGGTGGGGGCAAGCGGGGCATCAACGAAGTTGGAAACATCTTCAAACTCCGAGTCATCGTCGCTGTCGTCGGAAAGGTTGGAGAACCGACCCGTTTGGCATAGAAGCTGGATTTCCGCCAATGTTGGTTGGCGACGCATTCGAGGCTTCTCTAGGCCGGACGCTTCTTTCTCGGAAGATCGGAGCAGCTCGGCTTCTTTCCGGCCTACTCGGCCACGCCACGCGGCCTGAATCAACGTTGCGTTCTTAGTTTCAACAGCCTGTTGAGCTGCCTGTCGGTGCTTTGCAAGCTTGCGCTCAGCAATAATGATACGCCACCGGCACTGAATCTTCAGCGCCATGGCGTTCTCCAATTCTGCTTGAGCCACGGCTGATGCTCTCTGCTGTCCACGCAGCTCGTTTACCTTGCGAGACGCCATGACTGATCTCCACTGGCTTTGCAGTCGCACCGCCATAAAATTCTCACGTTCTAGGGTACGTTCGGCACGAATGACCGAAACCTTCCTGCGAGCGAGAGCTCCGCGCCAAGTGCTTTGAATTTGGACAGCAGTCATGTTTTCAATACGAGCAAGCTGGGCTTGCACTGACACAATAGCTTCAGAGCGCAATACGGCCACCTCGGAACGAGCAGCCGTTCCGCGCCAGTGGCTCTGGATCTTCGTCGCCATGCTGTTCTCAACCTCGGCCTGACGGGCCTGCTCCTCCTCAAGACGAGCCTGTTCCTCCAGACGTGAAGCCTCCTCCTGGCGAGCCAACTCCTCCTGGCGTGCAGCCTCCTCGGCAGCGGCAGCTTCGGCAGCAGCCTTGGCCGCAGCTTCGGCCTCGGCCGCCTTAGCAGATTCAATCTCGGCCGATTCGGCACGCAGCGTAGCCACCTCGGAACGAGCAGCCGTTCCGCGCCAGTGGCTCTGGATCTTCGTCGCCATGCTGTTCTCAACCTCGGCCTGACGGGCCTGCTCCTCCTCAAGACGAGCCTGTTCCTCCAGACGTGAAGCCTCCTCCTGGCGAGCCAACTCCTCCTGGCGTGCAGCCTCCTCGGCAGCAGCAGCTTCGGCAGCAGCCTTGGCCGCAGCTTCGGCCTCGGCCGCCTTAGCAGATTCAATCTCGGCCGATTCGGCACGCAGCGTAGCCACCTCGGAACGAGCAGCCGTTCCGCGCCAGTGGCTCTGGATCTTCGTCGCCATGCTGTTCTCAACCTCGGCCTGACGGGCCTGCTCCTCCTCAAGACGAGCCTGTTCCTCCAGACGTGAAGCCTCCTCCTGGCGAGCCAACTCCTCCTGGCGTGCAGCCTCCTCGGCAGCAGCAGCTTCGGCAGCAGCCTTGGCCGCAGCTTCGGCCTCGGCCGCCTTAGCAGATTCAATCTCGGCCGATTCGGCACGCAGCGTAGCCACCTCAGAACGAGCAGCCGTTCCGCGCCAGTGGCTCTGGATCTTCGTCGCCATGCTGTTCTCAACCTCGGCCTGACGGGCCTGCTCCTCCTCAAGACGAGCCTGTTCCTCCAGACGTGAAGCCTCCTCCTGGCGAGCCAACTCCTCCTGGCGTGCAGCCTCCTCGGCAGCGGCAGCTTCGGCAGCAGCCTTGGCCGCAGCTTCGGCCTCGGCCGCCTTAGCAGATTCAATCTCGGCCGATTCGGCACGCAGCGTAGCCACCTCGGAACGAGCAGCCGTTCCGCGCCAGTGGCTCTGGATCTTCGTCGCCATGCTGTTCTCAACCTCGGCCTGACGGGCCTGCTCCTCCTCAAGACGAGCCTGTTCCTCCAGACGTGAAGCCTCCTCCTGGCGAGCCAACTCCTCCTGGCGTGCAGCCTCCTCGGCAGCAGCAGCTTCGGCAGCAGCCTTGGCCGCAGCTTCGGCCTCGGCCGCCTTAGCAGATTCAATCTCGGCCGATTCGGCACGCAGCGTAGCCACCTCGGAACGAGCAGCCGTTCCGCGCCAGTGGCTCTGGATCTTCGTCGCCATGCTGTTCTCAACCTCGGCCTGACGGGCCTGCTCCTCCTCAAGACGAGCCTGTTCCTCCAGACGTGAAGCCTCCTCCTGGCGAGCCAACTCCTCCTGGCGTGCAGCCTCCTCGGCAGCAGCAGCTTCGGCAGCAGCCTTGGCCGCAGCTTCGGCCTCGGCCGCCTTAGCAGATTCAATCTCGGCCGATTCGGCACGCAGCGTAGCCACCTCGGAACGAGCAGCCGTTCCGCGCCAGTGGCTCTGGATCTTCGTCGCCATGCTGTTCTCAACCTCGGCCTGACGGGCCTGCTCCTCCTCAAGACGAGCCTGTTCCTCCAGACGTGAAGCCTCCTCCTGGCGAGCCAACTCCTCCTGGCGTGCAGCCTCCTCGGCAGCGGCAGCTTCGGCAGCAGCCTTGGCCGCAGCTTCGGCCTCGGCCGCCTTAGCAGATTCAATCTCGGCCGATTCGGCACGCAGCGTAGCCACCTCGGAACGAGCAGCCGTTCCGCGCCAGTGGCTCTGGATCTTCGTCGCCATGCTGTTCTCAACCTCGGCCTGACGGGCCTGCTCCTCCTCAAGACGAGCCTGTTCCTCCAGACGTGAAGCCTCCTCCTGGCGAGCCAACTCCTCCTGGCGTGCAGCCTCCTCGGCAGCAGCCTTGGCCGCAGCTTCGGCCTCGGCCGCCTTAGCAGATTCAATCTCGGCCGATTCGGCACGCAGCGTAGCCACCTCGGAACGAGCAGCCGTTCCGCGCCAGTGGCTCTGGATCTTCGTCGCCATGCTGTTCTCAACCTCAGCCTGACGGGCCTGCTCCTCCTCAAGACGAGCCTGTTCCTCCAGACGTGAAGCCTCCTCCTGGCGAGCCAACTCCTCCTGGCGTGCAGCCTCCTCAGCAGCAGCAGCTTCGGCAGCAGCCTTGGCCGCAGCTTCGGCCTCGGCCGCCTTAGCAGATTCAATCTCGGCCGATTCGGCACGCAGCGTAGCCACCTCGGAACGAGCAGCCGTTCCGCGCCAGTGGCTCTGGATCTTCGTCGCCATGCTGTTCTCAACCTCGGCCTGACGGGCCTGCTCCTCCTCAAGACGAGCCTGTTCCTCCAGACGTGAAGCCTCCTCCTGGCGAGCCAACTCCTCCTGGCGTGCAGCCTCCTCGGCAGCGGCAGCTTCGGCAGCAGCCTTGGCCGCAGCTTCGGCCTCGGCCGCCTTAGCAGATTCAATCTCGGCCGATTCGGCACGCAGCGTAGCCACCTCGGAACGAGCAGCCGTTCCGCGCCAGTGGCTCTGGATCTTCGTCGCCATTGCCTGCTCGAGTTGCTTGCGATTCAAAGCTTTTACTTCTGCCTCTTCTTTTAGGCGTGACACAGTGTTTCGCGCAAGCGCTTGTCGCCACGCACATTGCAGTCGAATAATTGCATCTCGTCGGTCTTCAGCTTCAGATTTGGCAGATTTTGTCCGATACACGGACTGGATTACAGTTGCTGCGTCGCGCTCCTTGCGGAGACAAGCAGCCTCAGACCTGGCCTTGCGCCCTGCTAGCATTCGTGATGCGAATTCTTGGATTTCGTGTGCAGCAGTGACCTGCTTTGTGTATGCAGCTTGCGCTTGCCTAGTTCGAACAAGTGATTGCAACAGAACGGCCGCAGTCTTCCTTACAGCCACCTCAGTCTGATAGCGATTCCGTTGAGATCGACCCCGTACGAGCTTCTGGATAACAACAGCACCTTGTTGTTCACGCTGCAGTCGCTGGCGCAGATCTTCCAGTTGTCTCTGAGCTTGACGCCGTCGGAACCCCGTTTGAATACGGATGGCTATTCTCTCCGCAGACGCCACTCTCTCGCTATAGGCTTCGCGAGCCATTACTCCACGCACACGGGATTGAATCCGTGTGGCCATGTCGTTCTTGCGCTGAGACTCCTTCCGATTCTGCTCTTTCGTTCGGAAGACTCGGCCACTGTGACCATAAGACACACCGTTGAACGTCATCGGCTTCTGGCTCTGCTTGGCCAATTCAGTAGCTTTACGATCCATCGCAGCAAACTTCTGGGCGGCAGACCTCACGTCGAGCTTGGCTCCATCAACGGAAGCCTTGATCTGCTCAATATCCACCTCATCAAAGGACTGTTTGCGCACGGATCCCATTGATTCAACCGATTCGATCGACATCTTGCGGCCAGACTCCCACGATGCCTTGCGCGAAGCTTCTTCAACCGCTTTACGTTCCTCGCGTGCACGGCTTTCAGCGAGTTGCTCTTGGAATCTCGCCAGCGCCTTGATAGCCTGAGGACTGGGCTTCTTGACCCGTGCAGCAGGGTCTGTGAACGGATAGCGCTTGGCCTTGGGTGTTCCAGACGCGCTGGCATGCTTGGAGACCATCACACCGTTCTTCATAACGTACTCATGCGAGACATCGTGCTGATCGTATTGGAGTAACGCAGCCTTGGCCTTCTCCTCGGCCTCCTTCTCCACCTGCGCCACCTCCTTCGCATGAACGTACGCGTGGTCGAAATCAGTTGACGAGTAGCTGTTCTTCGTCGAGGCCTCCTTGGCATGTTGCTCCTTTTGTCGCTCCAGTTCTTGCAGCCGCTTCTTCTCCTCTAGCTGCTCCTCAAAGAACGTTTTGCCTCCAGCGAAATTCCTCAGCGCGTTCTGTGCGTCCTGCTCAGCCTTTGTCGTAGTTTCACGCTGTTTCACGTGGTGGTTGTACGAGTGATCGTATTCAGTCGAGTACGTCGTCGTTGCATGGAGGTTCTTAGTGTCCTGCTCCTTCTTTCGCTCGATCTCCTCGAGACGACGCTGTTCCTCTCGTTTCTCGGCCTCGAACGTCTTTCCGTCGCTCGTGAACTGCGAGAGCGATTCCTTGGCCTTCTGCTCCACCGAGCGTTCGTATTCTTTCTGCATGACTGCGTGATTGTACGCATGGTCACTCTCGAGGTCATACGACGACTGCTTGGCCATAGCATCGCGTGCTTCCTGGGCGGTACGACGCTCCTGCTCCTCGCGCAGTTTACGCTCCTGCACAGCTGCATCCACGAGCGACTCGGAGCTCTTTACAGCGTGAAGATGCTTGACGTCATCGGTCTTCTTAGAATCCTCTGGCTTGTCCGCGGTCGGAAGCTTGATGGGAGCACGACGCTTCCAGGCCGGAGGCTCCGTGTTCGTGACGGCGCCTTTGTTGAACATGGCCCGCAGGTTGGCCACGCGGCCGCGGGCTTCGGCCAACGCTTTGCGCTCCTCTAGACACAGCAGTTATAATAGGTTAAGAGTTAGAGCGATATATGCAACAGGAACGAGACGAGGCATTCGAGCGCACCATCATTCATTGTGGAGACGACGTGGATTGAAGAGACGAAATCACGGAGTGAGGTGGATGTGGATCACCGGCGTCTTATCTGGCCGCGTGCAAGCGTAAAAGGTCTTGGTGGCGGAGAAGAAGGACCACGAATGCCTCGCCCAGCCTTACGTGGCGTCCGTCCGCGGTTCAGTATCTTGACAATGTAGCAACCAGATGAGCCGGCTTTCTACTCGAGTACCACGGTCATCTCTCCCTTCGGATCGTCCTCGACATGGATTGGATAAAAACTGAAGGAAAAAATGCTGCAATTGGATGAAATTCCAGCTAGGACAGTGGGATTCGAGTGACGCGACACCTAACGCACCCGATTCACTGCTTTTACAACCGACTATGACGCGGATCGTGATCTGATCATCTGAACGACCTTTTAATCAAGCGCAGTCATGTCGGCCACCTTCCCCTTCGTAGGTCAGCGTGCATTGTCTTGCTGGTAGGCCTCGATTGCAGCCCTCACCGCTGTATTGTGACGGAGCAGACCCCTTCGTCCGTCTGGAGAACGCGCTTTGGAGCGTCTTCCGGGTGCGAGCGACCGCGACCCAACGAAAGCTGTCATTTAAGCCAACTTAACGAGCTTTTCTTGCGTAGAACAAGTTGGGGGCAGTGGTGCTAACGAGTTTATGGGAGGTCTGGAGTCTGCAACCAACGCTTCACCATCGCGCTTTTGCCTCGCGTACGAGCTTTTCAGCTGCTCATGTTGTAGCCTAAAAACTTACGATCACGTTTGAATGATCGACAGGACGTACGCTACTTAAGATTGTGGTGCTGCGTATATTGCATGCTGTTAGTCTCCGCAGTCTCCCCACTGATCAGCTGGTATGCTGCTGCAGCCCTTTAGTACCCTGCTTACCCGACTTACTTCAGTGTATAATTTGTTTAGCGTACACTACTGGAATTCCTCCACTCGATCGTGAGTGAAAGCGTTCTCCTGCACCAGTTTACCAAACAGGTTTGTAGTAACAGACAATCCACTCGGAACTGAATCTGATATTGAATCGGTAAACGTTCCACACAGGGCAGCTCAACGCACTTAACACAATCGACCGAATTCAGTACAGATTCAGCGAGTTCACGTCCGGCTGGAAGCTTTGCATTAGCCTATGCGAGATTTTATCTTGCTCCTTGATGGCCAGTCAGGAATTTGCCATCGACGGCTTGGATTTCAATGGTCTAAGGGACTCTGGCGACTTGTTCGTTGCTAATGGCGGCACCTGCTCAGTTGTCTCGGTACAGTCCGTGGTCTCGACCCAACATGCTGCTGCTAAACTCACCGAGCGATTCGGGATCAAACGTGCGCATTATCAATCTGCAATGGCTAATACCTCCATTCAAGAAGACAGTCCTCAAGGGCAATTCAGACTCAAGACGCTCGAAGAGCATCGCCGTGCAACTCGATTCCAGGAAAAGCGCGTGACAGCAAAAACCTGGCGATCTGCACTAGATGAAGCCCACAAACTCATTGAGTCAGGAGATCGAGTGAAGCGTGCGAGTGCTTTGTATCTTCTTCTGGAGATCATTTGGCTCGACCCACGCGGTTGTAACATTGCGACGATATACCTCGACACTGGGTCTATTTATCTTGCGTTTGACCACCTCGAAGAAGCGGCAAAGGCTTATCGCAACTGTTTACGGTTGGATGAATCTAACTGGAAAGCTCGATACAATTTGGGTATTGCTACAGCTCGCTTACAGGACTTTGTTGAGGCTACCCGACAGCTGAAATTTGCGTTGAAGGCATGTCCAGCAGATATCGCAGAAGAGATTGACAAGATACTAAAGGAAATTGACGGCATTCAGCACTCAAAGAACTTGCGAGCATACAAAGAAGCTACAAAGGCTCGCGTGTTCACGACGCAGTTCCTGGAGTCCCAGAATTTAGTGGCAGGGAAACTTGGTGTGCCGGATTTACGAGAGGATCACACGGTTTGCCATCGAAATGGCGTGGCACTTTCATCGTCTACACCGCATCTTCTGGATGCTTCTCACGAATGGCACGGCGCATTGGCTTCTATGCTGCATCGACTTCATGCATTTGCCCGAGTTCGCCACATTAACATCCAAGACGAGATGCTACGACTAGACCCCACACGATCGGATGGAATTTCAGTCCAGGCGTTGGATGAAATGATGACACGCATCACGGGAATATCCCTAAGTATAGCTGAACGCAACGAACTGACGCTCATTTTTGGCAACTACGGGTACGTCTTATAGTGAACCTTTGCTTACAAGTAGCAGGGAAGGCGAAGTGTAAAAATCCTCATACTTTGTGTTTTCCAGAGCTACAACCTTCCACTTTTTAAATCCGAATGCTGAAAGTAGTCACGCCTTCAATGAGATAGAAGACCAAGGTGCATGTAACGCGTTGCTGCACTTGAATTTGTATCGGAAGCGTTCAAAACGAAGCGCATATAGCAAAACGGGTGGACTTTGGTACTGGTTTGAAATGACGATGGCGAAATGGGTTGGTCAAGTGTTTCCTCAGCGATCGACGGACTCTTATGACCACACAATTTCGTCGCTGATAGAAACGTTATCTGTTCATGGATGGATAACCCCAATGGACTTTGTTTGGCAATGGCAGCGCGTGCCAGAACCAGGCGATTTCCCAATGTTACAGCTTGCAAACCGCGGAGTATTCATATTCGAATGCCATCGTGCGCGAGCCTGTATCCAGGAGGAGGCGAGCAGGACTCTGCAATTATTTCTACGAAGATTTCTCATCAAGTGTAAGAGACACAAGCATGCTCGAATGCTAGACGTCGAAGAGAGAAGCATACATGAAGCAGCTTTTTTGGAAGCCGTGCACGCAAGGCTAACTAGAAACACTGTGCTCGACCAGCAAGTTGCGCATGAAGTACTTTTGTGTATTGAAGATGTGGTGGATGAAGTGATTATTAACCATCGCCAGCAACAGAAGACACAAGAGGCTCAGACCCGATGGCAAGAGGTCCCCGTGAGAACAGAACAGCGACAGAAGATCATTTCTAAAGTCGTATAGACAGCAGTGCGAGGTTGATATTAATTTGTACATGCTTCACATCAAAGCAAATTGGTCAGAAGTGTGTCAGACATCGAGATGACTGTATCGTTAAGCTCTGCGGCGGTCTCCTCAACGAGATCATCCAGCAGCATCTCCTCCAGTCTGTAAATGAATAAAACACAAGAAGATAGAAGGTTATTTATCACAGTTAGTTGCAATTCAGACGCAAGAACGCACATTTCAATGACTGCAAACTGCGCCATCCCGGTCTCAGCGAGAGATGACTCCACAAGTCGACGGTGGTGCTGAAACTTGTGTCTTCCTCGCTCGATGGATTGAAGGCGTTTGCCTTGTAGAATTGCAGTTGTCACTGGCGTTTTTGCAAACAACGTTTGTTGCGCTTGGGTCTCAAGATCAATGAAATCAACGTCGTCTCTGTCGAAAGCCGTGCTCTCACTAGCGTGTCTGGATAAAGGCAGATCTCCGTCGTCGTCCGGTACGTCAATGTTCATCACGAGGGGGAGCGTCAGGCTCGGTAGATCTATGGTGTTGTGTTGAGTTTCCTGCGTCGACAGTTGATCGTGGAGTGAAGCTGTTGGGAGTTTACACTTTACTCCTTGCGTTTGATAGCTCAGCGCCAGTCCATGATGAATCATTTTATTCTCCTCTCGTTCGATCTCCTGAATACGCGATAATATATCGTCAAGTTGGTCGGCGTGGTGAGCTTCAAGTTGACGGTAGGACTTTTGCTTGTCTTCCTCGTTTAGCAACTGCACTGTGTCCTGTATATTTTCACAGCACACTTAAGATCAGTGATACTTTCTGTAGTCATGCAAACTTACCAGTAGCATGTCATCCAAAATTGCTGATGCGAGCACATCGGAGTTTTGCGCTATTGCAGCCATGTCTTCTGGAGGAAGAAATAGCGACAGCTTTGAGCCATGACGCTGCTGAATTTCTCGAAGAGTGGCCTCAGCTTGGTGTACAAGCGGAAACAGAGAGGCCTATTCACCATTCGAGACAGCCATTAGACGCTACATGTGAGTAAATCAACATAATTGTCCACGTTACCCGAAGATTGTACACGACATTAGCCGCTCGTTTCAGAATGCGATCCGACCTCGAGTGATCTGGCTCGTTCTCGAACTGATTATTCCCCGATTCAGGTGTCCATCGTAAAGCTGCGGTTGCTTGTGCTCTCTCAAACATGCCTTCAATTCGATTCTAGTAGTGCCAAAAAGAAATAATTATCAGATCACGGGGTCAGGCATTTGAATGCTGGTACGGGAAACCTGTAGTTTTTACCTGAATCTCCACCAGATAGGGGTCATTCTCTGGAATAGGCTGATGTTCAGATGACACGATCGCCACTCGTTGTACTGAAGTTGAAAAGTGAGTCTCGTCGTCATGTGACGCACGACGTGTTCGAGTTGATGCAACAGACGCGCGATCTCGTTGTTTAAGAGTTAAGCTGCTCGGGTGATGCGTATTTGTGTGTGGTGAAGTGGACGGTGGCATGGAGCTGTACGGCGAATGCTCAGAAGCGACGCGAATAGATGGCGAGCGCCTGCCTTGAGCTGCGTAAGTATTGCGTGGGGAATCGCTTGATGGGCGTGAAGCAGCATCGAGGGTGCCTACCAGTATTTCCCATTCTTCTAGATCGATCGAGTTGTGTCGGCCTTCATGAATGAGATAGACGTAGTCGGAGATCTAGGAGACAATAAACAACGGTAAGCACAAGTTCGAGCCTATCAATATTTCGTTCAGCTTACCTGGTTGTGTGTAGCTGGTAGTCCCAGTAGTCGAAGCCCCTGCAGGATTTGACTAACGCCGATGCGTCCTTCATTATCTCGGTCAAGCACTCCAAACACCCGTGCCGGGTAATTATTATATCTCCGAGTACGAGAACCAGCACCGCTGCGATTCGTCGAGTTAGTACGGGGTGCTGGAGAGTTACGTGAAGAAAAAGACTGCTGGGACCGTTGAGGTGAAGAGCTCGGAGACGACCACCCTAGACGGATTCTGGGTGAGGGTGTTGTCGAGCGAGGCGAGCTTTGTTTATCTGGTGCTGGAGGATCAATAGTGAGGACAGGTGAGGACGCTGACGCAGATCGAGGAGGAGACAGCGACGCCACGCTTGGAGATCGCGCGGGGCTTGAAGGTTGTTTCATTTCTACTGGAAGGACCAACGCATGCGACCGTAGCAGAGCCTTACTCACTCGTGGTGCTGACAGTCGCTCAAACACATTCTCTCGAGTACCTGATCGTAAACTGCTTCGTTTAGAGTTCGTATCCACTGGGCGTCCTGTTAACTGCTCAATGTTTTGTCGCACATAATCTTTCGTTCTGCGCTGCGGCCAATGCGTCACGTTCTGCCGTTGCTGCGCGTACACACTGGAGGGTCCGGATCTGTACCGCACGGGTGACGTTTTAGCGGTAGACTTCTTCCGTCTCACTACATTCTTCGGTGCTTCTTGCTGCTTCTCTACCTCATCTTCTCTTCGTCGATCACCCGCTCGAGCCTGGAAAAGTAGCGACTTCTTTAAAGACGCGTCGAACAGAGTCCCCCGGTTTACGTCCGCGTCCCATCCGGGACGCCGCGGCCTCGCAGCGTTCGACTTCGCTTTTATTGCATTATGCTGTGTCGTTTTTTGACTAGGTCGGCGTCGCTCCTGCGTTGGAAGCTCTTTGCTCAGGTCAGTAGCGTACGGGCTCTGTGTTCGACTCCGGTACACAACAGGCGACGGCGAAACATCCTGCACCGCGAAGGTCACGACACGCCGAGGCGAACTGGTGGCGCTACCAGTAGTCCAGGCAGTTGGGCTCTGCTGCCAGGACTCCGCCGGCCTCGAAAACAGCATCTGCTGCTGCGTCATACCTAACGGCAGTGATCTAATCGCGTCGTTTCGATCCTGAAATAATAAATTTATGTGAACATTGTGTATTATGTGTCAATTTACATAATTTACCGCAAGTTACTTCGGCGTAACGACACCTGTACGTGGCTCCAGCCATATCGCCTTCCCCCTCTGGATACCTGTTCCAGAGTCTCTTCGGCCGCCCCGCGCTCAAGACATTCGTCTATCTCCAGCCAACCATGTCGCCTGCAAAGGGTCACGCAGCGGGCTCGCTGGTGCTTTCCATCATGTCGTGCCTTGTGTACAGCGTTATGTCTAACGTAATGGTGCTGACGAACCGTTATCTGCTGGGTAAGAAGTACTACGGCTTCGACGAGAAGTTCTTCGTCGTGGCGGTGCAGGCCGCTGTGGCCGTGCTTGTTCTGGAACTGGCCAAGATGCAGAAGATCGTCTCGTATGACGCGTACGACAGTAACGTTGCGCGTAAGTGGGCACCTGTGACCTTCTTCTTCGTGGCCATGCTGTACACGAGCATGCAGGCGACGGCAGGACTCCCTATCCACATCGTTACGGTGTTTAAGAACGTCACCAACATCATTATCGTCTTCGGCGAGTGGCGTTTCTTCGGTGAGCGCGTGGGCGGCCTCGTGCTCGTGAGTCTCGGCGTCATGCTCATGGGCGCCGTCATGTCCTCCTACAGTGACGTGGGCGGCAAGGCTACGCCCTCTACGATCTCGGGATACTTCTGGATGGTGCTCAACTGTGCCTCGACGGCCGGTTACGTGCTGTACATGCGCTACGCCACGTCGCGCTCGTCGCTCAAGATCTCCAAGTTCGGAATGGCGTTTTACAACAACCTCATCTCGCTGCCGCTGCTGGCGCCTCCGCTCGTGTTTAACGGAGAAGCCTTCACGGTCTGGAGCAACCCGCTACTTGCCAACTTCAACTTCACCATGTTGCTCTTCATTAGTGGCGTGCTCGGCGTCGGTCTCAACCTCGCGTCCTTCTGGTGCGTGTCCGTCACGTCAGCTACGACCTACGCGACTGTGGGCGGACTGAACAAAATCCCGACCACTTTCATTGGTGTGTTGCTGCTCGGTGAGCCGCTGAAGCCGGACACAGCCATCTACGTCACGTTCGGCATGGTCGGCGGTATCCTCTACGGTTACGCGAAGTTCAAAGAGGGCGAAGCCGCCAAGAAGCGCAAGGCGGCGCAGGAGGCACTCCCACAGACGACCCACGACTCCAAGGCATAGATCGATGGGACCACATGTGCCGGAAATTTCTTACCTTTTTGCCTTTGAACTGCAGGGATATGAAGAGACAAAAATGTATAGGAAGGTATTTCGTTGCTTGTGTTTTGTGAGATCGTGTTATGCTTACCAAAAAAAGGATAAATACTTCCATCTTCGCTTATTCCATCGGCTTGGAGGATGTTTGCGGACGCTCCTGTGCCTGGTTATGCGTGTGGGGTTGAGAACCTGGTGCTGCTGACATGCAGCTGCTCAGGAGAACATTGGAAGCGTCCAAGCGGGAACCGGCCATGTCCAGAAAGGCATCTTCCAGCGCTGACTGGGTCATTGAGTCTGAGAACGGGTTGTCGCCGTGGAAGGACGACATGGAGGACATGGCGGACATTCGCATGAGGTGTGCGTTCATCTGGCGCTGTAGATCTCCTGCTGTGGCTTCACCCGATGTGTAGGCGTCATTCAAAAAGGGGGCTGCAGCAGCTCGAACGTCTGCTGCTCCAGTACCACGGATGCTGCTGGTGGTGCTGCTTGCAGCAGACTGACGAGCAGACATGTCTTCTTCATTCAAGAAGGGATACTCTAGCACATAACGAACCATTTAGCTACCTATCCAAGGCTTCATATAGAAATAGACACAGAAGTGGTGGTACCTGAGTTGGAAATCTTCCGGCTTAAACGAGGAGAGCCGATGAGAGGCGAACCCAACGGCGGTGAGCCGAGCGGTACCCCCAGCTTCAGTCCCTTGAAAGCGTGCGTTGAAACTGTGGCCGAGTAGTTCGGATCAGCTCCCATTTCTCCAATCTGAGGCTGCAGAAGACGAACTGTGAGCAATGCTCAAAATCACACACAAACTCCAGAAATGCACCTGTTTTTCCGGAGGCGACATGAATCCTCGTGGCGACAGTCTTGGTGATGATGCCGAAGACAGTACTTTAGCTTCATCGTCCTCGAGGCCAAAACGACCTTGAAAACTCTGTTTGTGGCGTAGATTCGGTGGCGAGTTGAGCACCGGCGCTGTGTAGTTTGGGTCATTCACCAGACTCTCCCATCTGAACGGACTACCTCCAGACACAGCAGCTCCAGGCTGCCTAGCAACAACAGGTCTAGCCATCGCAAACGGAGGTGGAGATCCAGGAGATGTCGGTGCGCTCCTCACAAATTCCCCAGATGTGTCTGGCGACTGTAACTTAGGAGACGCTACTGGCGTTCCAAAGTCACTGAGCGACGCGTGCTCCTCCAGATATTCGTCCACAAGCGTTCCCTCAATCTCTTCTTCAAGCTGACCAGTTTCCTCTTCTACCTCTGTCTTCATCTCCACTTTTTCCTCTCCTTCCAGAGCGTTATATCGCTCCCGAGCGTCATGTAGAAAGGCATAGCGCTTCACACAGTCCACAGGAGATCGTCGCACCACACGAGAAACTTCCAGCCCTATCAATGTCACAATTCCAAAAGAATATGTGTGTTAGACTCACATCACAACCATCTATACAACTAGCCATACGGTGTACTGCTAAATGTCAGCAAGCACATTTGCAAGCTTCGAAGTTGTACGTACAATTGACACCGACCGGGAACCTCTCCCCGCTGGCAGTGGACTGTGTCACCAGCAGCATCAACTTCTCGTCAACAAAGCGCGACCACTGCGCCGGACGTGGGTGCGGTGCATAGTGGATACTGGACCAGCGCGGCTCTCCCTGAAGCTCCTCCGGCTCCTTCGTCGCTGCCTCCGATCCCAACGTCGCCATGTTGACTTCAGTCTGAGAATAACGTACTTAACGGTACTTTTTATAAAATCACAATGGTATGGCTACATTTAGCTAAAGAGTACAGTATTTTGCCCCGATAAGGAAGTTATAAAACATAATAGCCTTTGACAATGTATCTTTATGGTCAATTTCATTTTGCTACAATATTTTGATTTAGAAACCTCTAATGCAACAATACCTTGTAAATTGTATTCATATGAGGACCTCCTTATTGAGGCAAAATACTATATTGCAATCTTTTTTAGTACCGGTACGATTTACTCCGAATAACTTTTTCATAAAATGTAGAGCACAGTCATAGCACCGAAAACACTACTTATTATTCGCTAAGGGCATTCCTGTCGAGACACCGTTTTAGGGTATTCCAAGGCCAGGGATTAAAATGAATTTAAAATACATTAAAATAGTACAGCGGAAGTATTTCGCTTGCAGTTATGCGTTTACGCCACGCAATTTTCTTGCGAACCTGCTTCTCGATCAGATTATGATAAGATCATAACGCAGCGGCTGACGACTTGATAACGACAAAGCATATTACATGTACAGAACTAAGTACGTTCCCTTGCAATAGAAGCAACTGTAGCGATAATAATATCCTAACATTACAGTAATACTGTCTCACTATTAATAGTTGCGGATACGCCGTCGGCGAATGCACTTCGGCAAACTTGTGAAATACTCACTTTACAAGTTGCCGCCATGACTATCAAGGTCAAACGCATTAGGTACTCCCATTGTGAATTGCTATTTGCTACGACAACTCTTTTGATCTGCGCCGGTGTCGCATCGAAGCCTACCCATTCAGAGACGATCGACGCGGCGAGTTCACAACATGCTCTCGATTATTTTTTTAATAGCAACCGAGTCAATCGCTTCCTGAGAACATCGCTAGCTGGTGACAACTACGGTTAGAAGACAGCGTGGTCTCCGGAGTCAAGAAAGTTGAAAATCTTGCTCAGGTTGGAACGAAGAAACTTCAGAAGATCGTCGACCGTACAAACTAAGTACAAGTTACACCGTTGGCTAGCTGACAAAGAAACAGCGGACAGTGTTTACAGGCTTCTAAAACTTGACGCAGAAGGTAGCAACGTTCTGAAAAGTGCGATGTTGAGTACGTGGATGGCTTACGCGTCAAAGCTGGGCATGGACCCATACAGCTTGTTACTTGGCAAAATAAGGTCACACTATGACGATGTTGAACTCGCGAAAATTCTTATTTTGTCAAAGAACGACGCTAGTTCAAGGAAAGCATCATCGACGTGTTCCGGCTTCTCAAATTGAACGAAGAAGGAACTACTCTCCTAAAAAGCGCAGAGTTGAGCACGTGGGTTTCTTACGTCGGGGAGCAGAAGAAGAATCCGTATGAGTTGCTGTTCTTGGCGATCAAGTCAACAGGTTTCAATGAAGCAGAGTTAGCAAATATGATTAGTTCTGTGAAGCATGACATCAACACCGGATTCATTGCCAGAAACTGGAGCAAGTACAGCTCGAAAAATTCTCGACAGCTCGGAAAAGTGGTGATGATGTTTTTAAGATACTAGGACTCGACAAGGAAGGAGATAAATTGTTTGTGAGTCCAGTGTGGAATACCTGGATGCTTTATTTAAACACTAGGGAAGATAATCCAGGCGTGGCAATGTTCTCGGTGCTGCGAGCAAGCTTCGGTGATGGAGGTTTGGCATACACCATTACGAGAGGAAAAACTGTTGACAGGACCAAAGAAATCGCATCAAAACTGAAATTGGATATTTGGTGGGTGAATGGACAAACCTCAGACGACGTTTTCAAAATGCTCAAATTGGACGACAAGGGCGATAAGATTTTATAGAGTCCAGCATTGAGCACTTGACTTGACTATGTGAGTAAGCTAAACAGCTTCAAGAATGATCCAGACCCATTCATGGCTATCTATCGCGCAAATCCGGATAACTGTCTAGAGCGAAAATTTATTAATGAGAGATCAATCTAAAGACTGCCACTGTGTCCTACGTCCCGACGGCCAAGGTCTACTGTCCAGCAATCTCTCATCTGCCCCGTAATCATCAATGCTGCATAATCCGCCCCGTAATCCTGTGTCTTCATCATCTCGTACATATATAGACAGACGCTCTCACCATTCGGTGCCTGTCGACACGATCGAGCTGATCCACGCAGCACGGGTATACGCAACACCGCCTCCATTAACTCGCATCGCTTGACGGCAGCAGAGCATCGGTCAGCATTTCGTCATCCGCCTTCTCGATGTAGTCTTGGACCTTGGTAGGCACGTCCTTGAGCATGTCCAGAGCGGATTCCGATGAGTCTTCGACATCTGTGAGTCCAGTCCAAGAGACGAGAAGCTCCCATCGTTGCAGCACCTTGTTGAATCGGTGAGTATTGAACATTCTCACGCCCAGCAGCATGCCTTGCGTGGAGATCAACTCAGCAATCTCTTCTGTGACGTTAAGACTCGAATCACAGTAAAACTTCAGCCTTGAACCGTGGACTTATACTCAACGCCCGTTAGCAGATTGATAATAAACGAATTGGGCCGCAAGTCGACCACCTTGAACGGCCCAACCCACCTTGCCAGCAGCTTGTGAGTATTGATGCGCTTGTCCACTCGCGACCATAAGACATAATCACCGGTATCGAAGTTGCAGGGGGATCCCCTTGAACGTGCCATTGCCTGCAGCCTCTTCTTCTCCTTCCGTTCCACCACCGTCTTATGCATTAATTGCAGCGCCTCCCTCAGACTGGTTAGATACTTTGTGGTATCTTCGCCAACGGCACCTGATAGCACCACCGTCTCCTCATTCACCTTCGCTACCACCGTGTTCAGAGCCGACGGAGCTGGTAAGCCGAGGAACAGCTCAATGGGTGAGTGATGCCCAAACGACTCGACAGGCGTATGGTTTACATTTGCCTGGACTATTGGCAGTAGATACGGCCATTCCTTGGCATCCGACTTGTACTCGATCAGCAGCGCCCGTAGCACCTGTAGAATGTCCTTGTTCACTCTCTCAACAGTTCCATTGATCCAGGGTGAATACACGGGTGTGAACGACTGCTGAATCTTCAACTTGGAGCACAATAAGTCTCATTCCGGAAGTGAGAGCCCTGGTCTGATATCAGGACTTCGGGCCTCCCATAACGCATGTACCACGCCATCATTCCTTCAGCCGCATCCCATGCCGATGCCGAGGCACTGGGGAACATCTCACAGTAATGAGTAAGGGCATCCTTAATGACAAGGACGTACCGGTTTTCACCAAAACTTTCTCCCAACGTAAGGTAATCCCAGTGTACACCCTCGTTGCGACGATCTACCTTGAAAGTGGGCCCCCATGGTCTCTGGACAAGATGCCCGCCCTTGACATGCTTACAGAGCAGACATCCTTGAAGAAAACGTTGCACCTTGGACGCCAGACGCTGGATCACGAAGCGCTCACTTAGAAGTGCTGTCATCGGCGCCTCACCTCTGTGACCATGGCTCCCGCAGTGCGCCACGGTCATCAAGCGCGAGAGGCGTTCATGTGCTTGGTCTGGTATCCACGCTCGTCCGTCCACCGTAATCAGTCCATCAACAACGTCATGCTCGCGTCCTTGCATCATCTTGGCATATTTCCTCTGGCACTTTCTCACTTGCTCTCGTTCAGGCCACTCAAATTCAGGGTCCGCCATTGAACGAATAATGGAGACCGTTGCAGCACTGCGTGTCCTTACTGCTAAGCATCGAGCTTCACTCTATGGCGAATCACCTTATCCCCACCTGCTGATCATATCCGCCCATGCGTTGTCCTTCCCGTCGATATGCTCAATCGAGTAGCGGAGACCACAAAGGCGCATTGCCCACCTTTGCAGCTTGTCACGCACGTGACGCTTGATTTCTCTCGAAGGGCTGAAGATGTACATTAAATTGGCGTGGTCCGTGAACATCTTGAATCCTTTCTTGCGCTGGAGTAGATATTCTAGGTCCGTGCAGGCCTTTACCAGCGGATACGCCTCTTTTTCTACAATTGACCAGTTCAATGATGACCCTTTGAAGAGGTTTCCTTTGCAGACTAATAGCTGGTGATCTTGTTCGTGCACGGGTGCATTCTCCTTCCAGATTCTGACTTGAGAAACAATCAGACCCCACCCCCCATGAGAAGCATCCGATAGAACACAAAGCTCAGCGTCGTCAGAGGGGAAGTACTGGGGCATCGAGGCAGCAATCAGCTTGCGCACCAACTCAAAGTCAGCCCGTTCAGAGTCCGTCCAGTCAATTCCTGCCTGTTAAGCATTCTTATTGCGTCTTCCCACCGCTCGGATATGACTCTCCAGCTTGCTTGTGAGAGGTGCAGCCCCCCGAGCGTAGTCCGGCAGTGATGCCCGGAGCCAGTTGGCAGCACAGAGGAACTGCTGGAGTGCAGCAATAGTTGGCGGCAGGGGTAACGTCGCCAGGGCGCGTAGCCGAGCGGGGTCGTGTCGCACGTTGGTACCCGATACCAAACGGCCACACCACATCACCTCCCTGCAGAAGATGATGCTCTTCTTGACATTCAGCTTCAGGCGATGTTCCTGCACTAATTCCAGAAAGCGTCGAAGAGCGCTCATGAATGTAGATGCGGAGTTAGCATACACGATAACGTTCTCAATCCAGATCAGGCAGTGACGGCCTAGAAGCTCTCTGAACACATTCTGCAGTTGATTTTGGAAGTGGACTGATGAGTCCATCGCACCCTGGGGAACCCGAAGTGGCGTGAAAACCGAGTCTTCCGTCATGAATGAGAGTATCTCCTGCGACTCTGGGTGGAGAGGCATCTGTCAGAAGCCCTTCATCAAATCGAACCTGGCGAACCCGTACGAACCTGACACTTGATCCAGGGCGACATCCAGGTTTGGCATAGCTCCTGCTATTGGCATCGTGATCTTGTTGACAGGTCTGTAATCTGTCGTGATGCGAAAGTCATCAACACTCCCAGCCTTGCGAACCGGCACCGCCGCACAGACCCATCTCACCGCACCATTGCGTCGCACAAAGCGGTATTTCACGAGTTCCATCGTGTAGTCTTCCAAAAAACGACGCTGAACAGGCGAGTATTTGCGAGCCTGGCATCGATAGGGCTCAGCATTTTCTCGGAGCGTGATCTTGAGCGGAGCCACCTTCGCCGGCGGATCCGGCCCATGCTTATCTCGCCACGCATCCCGAAACTCAGCGAGCAGTTCACGTAGATCATCGAGCTCTCCTTCATCGAAGCCTTCCTTAACCGCGCCAAGAACCATTTCATCCAGGGCATCATCAATGGCCGTGTGGTCCACACTTCCATATTCGATGGCCTCAAACTCATCCACCTCGTCTTCCCCGGGTGGAGCCTGCGCCAGGCGCGCGAATTGTTCCCCAACGTTAATGCCCAATGCCTTGAGAGTCATGTCACCGAGCAATACTTCATCCCGACTGGTTGGCATCACCAAACACTCGACTCCCGTCACATTGACAACTCCAGCACCTGTAACCAATTGCAGATCAGCACGCAGCTGCATCGTGCACTCCACTTGAGCGGCCAGATTAGCCACTATTGGTTTCGCCATTTGCTCAACCTTCAGAGAGGGCTGTATGGTCTGCAGTTCTTCCACAATGGACGCTGGTATGATCGTCCAGTCGGAGCCGCTGTCCGGTATCAGTGGTACAGTCAGCAGAACATTCAGTTTCACTTGCATCAGGCTGTCTTCTCCTGCTTCATGGCCTACATGGAGAGTGCGAGTGTCCCTGCCTTCCGAAGCTTTGTTCTTCTTCTCTTGTAGGCGGACCAGCACTCCCTTCTGCTGCGTCTCTGTGAGATTCGGACAGTCCTTCACCCAATGAGGACCTTGCAGCTGAGACATCCATTGCGGGGTCCTTGAGCAGTGGCCTTATGCGATACCAGAGTCCCGTTCCTTGCTGTAACGGGGTTACACGGTGTGGCGCACACATGGGTACGGAGTACCCGGAGAGCTAACAGACTCTCAGTACACCTAATGTTAAGAATTAACGGTGGCCTCAGTACACAGGCTGAGGGCCACACATTATGCATTTGATTAGGTTTAACTATGATAGATAGTTAAACATAGATAGCGGCTTGGCCGCAATAAACATAAATAAAAACACTTCGGTTTTGGAAGCAAAAGAGTTATTTTGAGTTAATAACTCTGCGCCCTGGTTTTAGGGCTGTGTTAAAGTTCCTTCGGATAAGGAACTTTGTATTACGGACTCTTTGAGTCGAACGTCTTCCTCTGACGCTAAAGATACGGCAGCCCCGCTGCACTTGGTAGCACTTGTAGTCAATCCCGCACCTGAGTCGGTTGGGTGTATCCTCTGTGGGGATGGAACACCCCGTGTTCGCGAATTACCCCCGGCGCAGCAGGACGTGCTTAACAAGCTCATGTCCTTGCTTGGCCCGGAGGGCTTGGCTCATCTTGCGTCGCAAGGTCCAGAGGCGGTGACTGCCAGACTGGAATCGTTCTCCCGTAATGAGAACGCGCTCTTGGAGCATGTTCAAGAGAAGATGAGTGCCGCAACGGCAGCTGCATCGGTCAAGAATGACGGTCCTGCGAGACCCAAGCCGCTCATGCTGAGCGTGAAGATCTTCGAAGGGAAGGATGGAGAGAACCTCCATCTCTGAAACCAAGAGGTCGAGATGGCCATGGGATTGGCCTTGCTTTAGAATGAGCAACAGCGCGTGGCGCTTGCTATCTCTAAGCTTGGAGGTCGCGCCAGTGAGTGGGCCCTAACGTGTGGTACGTCTGTAGACGTCGCGTTCCCCACTTGGACTCAGCTGAAACAGCAATTGTCGCGCGTATTCGCACCGCCTAACCAGGCGTAACGTGTTCGGTCTAAGTTCCTTGCTACCCGACAGGGCAAGAAGGAGTTACTGGACTACGTCCAAGAGTTGAGAACTATGATCGCCGGGATGGTGACGGACCCGCTACCAGAACTGGTCACGGTGACCGTGTTCATGGAGGGTCTCCGCGTGGGCGCGGCCCGAACGGAAGTGTTCTGTGTACACCCTTCATCTTTCGAAGAGGCGGTGAACGTGGCATTGAATGCTGAACAAAACTTCAAGTCGGCCCGACCGGGCTGGGACGCAAGCAGCGCCGGCTCTTCGAGCGGTCCAGAGCCGATGGACCTCAGCTATGCTCAAGATAAAGTCGCGGAACTTCTTGCTGCCGAGCAGCTCGCTGGCATCCGCCGATGTTTTTGTGCAGGAGCACCAAGCATCTAAGGGCGCAATGCCCTTTGCGCTCTAAGCGCCAGGCTTCGGCGAGCCAACCCTCCGTGTCGTCGCCGGGAAACGGCAACTCCCAGTAGGCGCGGGGCGGCCTACTGGGGAAGGCCGCCCCGCGCCTACTGGGGAAGAACTGAGTTCTGTTGCGCCTCGAGGAGGTAGAGGGCAACGGGGCTCAGCCCCGAAGAGAGCTACGCTCTCTTACAAGAAGAGTGTGTGCAAGCCGGGCTTGCTGGTCGTTCAAGCGAACATGAAGGGCTTTGCGGAGCCGTGGAGAGTCTTGATTGAGTCGGGAGCTTCAGGCAACTATGCCCGTCGCTCCACCCTGGAAGCGAGTCAGCTGTATGCTGAGGCACTGGAAGTGCCAACGAGAGATGAAATCTCAGTCCGTCTGGCGACGGGGACACTTGTTACTGTGTCGAAGGTCTCTGTTGACCTTAGTATGAAGTTCTTAGACTTCGATAGCGTGGAACGCTGTCTGGTCTTAGACCTGGATTCGAGGTATGACCTCATCCTTGGCATGGCATGGCTCGAGCGCCATGAGCCATGGATCGACTGGAAGTCGAAGACGCTGGGTGCTACGCACCCTGCCCCTAGTGGAGCTTTCGTGAGTCATGAACCCACCTCTGCTAGGAAGAAGAAGCGCTATTGGCGCGATCACGAGGCCGAGGCGGCCGTGGTTCTAGACATTGGAATGTCGGAACTGGTGAGCAGCGAAGTTGCTGCGTGTCCTGGCAAGGACGAGCGCGGAGTGGCGCGTAATCCACTGTGTGGTATGGATCTGGTCGAGTACCTACCACTGCGTGGCCCGAGGGCCCCGGTCGACTGCGAGTGAAGACATCGTGGGCGCGGCCCAAAGGATGCAGGTGAAGTGACGCCTAGTTCACTGTTTGAGAGTCATGGACCGCATGACTTTAAGCCGAGTGTCTCGCGAGACACGGCTTCCCCTTCGAGGAGTGTTGGTGCTGCTGCACCCGGTGGTGGTGACGGAGATGTCGCTGCACCGCCCTCGCCCGGCCGAGCTCGGCCGCGGATGGAGAGGAGAAGAAGACGCATAGCGTCTGTGACGTCTTCGACGTCTTCGGCGTCGGATGAGGTGTCCAACGTGTCGAGCGGTGAAGCTCCACGTGATCGCTGCGAGCAGCTGTACACACTCATGAATGGAGTGACGGGGGAGGTCGAAGGCGACATCAGCCTTGACGCTCTGCCCGCTGATGATGCTCTGGTAGAGCTGGACGAGATGTCCGTTACCGAGTTCGGCGAGGCCTTGAAGGCGGGCGAGTTAGCTGAGGTGGTCTTGATAAGACCTGAGGAGGAGTTGAACTCCTCGTCCGTCGCAGACGAAGCCGTCCTGGAGGACACCAAGAAGGCGCTGAGCGCGCGGAGTGGATCGGCGATCCTGCAAGACCCGTTGGATCCGTTCTATCCTATGATTAAGGAGTATGGAGACGTGGTCTCAAGGAACCGACCGATGGTTTTGCCTCCGGATCGAGGCGTGCGTCACAAGATCGACCTGGTTCCAGGAACCAAATACTGCGTGACGCGGCAGTGGCTTTTGCCAAAGGAACAGTGTGACGTCGTTGACGCGTTCTTCCGTGCGAAGCGCGAGGCAGGGCTGGTGCGTGAGAGCAAGTCTCCACACTCGACACCCACTTTCTGTGTCAGAAAGCCGAATGGCAAGTGGCGTATTGTGCATGCTTTTAATAAGCTGAATGCGGCCACCATTCCAGCGCAGACGCCGATTCCTTGCAAGGATGTTCTACACAACAACATGGTAGGCTGTACGTTGTACGGTGCACTCGACTTGGTCGATGGTTACTACCAATTGCTAAAGAGAGAGAGCGACATTCCGCTGACAGCGGTCAGTACTCCGAGCGGTATGATCTGGGAGGTGCTAGTGATGCCCCAGGGGCTGTCGAACGCGCCAGCAACGTTCAACCGTCTTGTGACACAGTTGTTCCGGCCCCATCGGGCGTAAACGCAGACGTACTTTGACGACATTTTCGTCCATAGTCGTGCGGAGCACGGGAAGTTAGATGTGGAGAGCCACATTGACCATTTACGAGCGGTGCTCGAGTGCATGCGCACGAATAAGTTGTACGCTAACTTATACAAGTGCGTCTTCGGCGCGGAGGAGATCCCTTTCCTCGGGTGCTTCATTGGGAAGCGTGGCTTGCGGGCAGATCCTGCCAAAGTCAAGGCCATCGTGTACTGGCCAGTTCCCAAGAACCAGAAGGACTTACGCAAGTGGCTAGGCTTAGCCATTTACTTGCATAAGTACAGCGCGAACTACGCAGAGATGGCTCGGCCATTGTCAGATCTCCTTAAGAAGGATGCACCTTGGTGCTGGAGCGTCGAGCACGATGGAGCCAGGCCGTGAAGGAGAGTCTTGTAAGAGCGCCGGTGCTCGCGCTACCGGACCCGGACCGTCCGTTCAGCGTTGTCTGCGACGCCTCCGATTTTGCAATCGGTGGTGCTTTACTACAAGCAGACGCCGAAGGGCGTGAACGCGTGATCACGTTTGAGTCTCGTCAGCTCAAGGCTGCGGAGAAGAACTATCCAGTTCACGACAAAGAACTACTTGCGATGAAGTACGCTCTAGTCAAGTTCAGGATACACCTGCTCGGCTCCAAGCCTTTCGTGATCTTTACTGATCACGCGTCGTTACGCACTGCGACTCAGTCGCCTCACCTCTCTCAGAGAATGGCAAGATGGCTCTCCTTCTTTGCCGAGTACAACTTCGAGGTGAAGTACAAGCCGGGGCGGCTTAATGTGGTGGCCGATGCGCTGTCGCGCAGGCCGGACTACGAGTTAGCCCATGTCACAACGGTGACATCGTCAGTGCCCGACTTAATACGCGCCGCGTATGCACAGGACGCAATGTGTGTAGCGCTGCTACGTGCTCTGGGGAGCGAGACGTTCAAGGATTCGGACAAGGGGCTGTCAGGGCGCCCCTGAGGCAATTGTCTCGGATCGAGACCCGCGCTTCACCTCGAAGTTCTGGACGTCCCTCTTCAGAGTGCTCGGCACTCGTTTGGACATGTCCACCGCGGATTATCCGCAGACCGATGGTCAAACTGAACGCGTGAATCGCGTTGTCGAGGACATCCTCCGGAGCGTGTGCGCTGAGGCGCCGAAACGCTGGAGTGAGATGCTCCAACTCGTTGAGTTTGCATTGAATAATGCGGTGCATGCCTCGACAGGCTTCACTCCGTTCTATATGAACGGCCTGGTGAATCCTCGCGTCCCGCTGACGCCACCACGCAGTGGTTCAGGGCTTGACGGGGGAGGAATAGCCGAGCGACTGGCTGATGTCAGCCCTGTTGCGGTTCGCAAGCAAGTCGATGACTTTGTCTCTTTGAGACTGAGCGTCATGCGGCAGGTGCGCGACGCGATGGCTGAGAGCCAGGACCTTCAGAATGATTATGCTGATGCTAGGAGCAGAGGCAATATGGAACGGTTCGAGGTCGGAGACCTGGTGTTATTAAATGCAAAGAACCTACCTACACATGCAGTGTCTGCTGTCTTCAAGACGAAGCTCAGACCATGGTTCATTGGACCGTTCAAGGTCGTGGACAGGATGGGCCTAGCGTGCACGCTAAACCTTCCCAAGAAGATGCGCACCCACCCGGTGTTTTACGTTGGCTTGCTCAAGCCATACCAGGATCCTGTTCGTGTGAGCGCCGAGTCACTGGCGCGGAATCGGCAAAGAGCGGCTAGGCCGCGTGCGGCTACGAGGTAGCAGGTGGCGACACCACGGGAGGCTGACCACCTGCGCGTGGCGGAGCCGCAGTTCTCGGAGCGAGATGCTCGGGATACAGGAGCAAGTCAAGCTGAAGATACAGCTGAGCGACGTAACGCCCCAGGTCTGAGACCTGTTCAAGAATCGCTTGATGAAGCTGAACGTCTTGAGGCTCAAGGTCCGAGACTTGGTTGTGAACCAAGTAAGGTTATTGCAACCAGTCCACAAGGTGGAACATCTACTCGAGATCAACCGCTTGGCGGTGAACGTGGACGTTCGCGTCAAGGACGCATGCGTCATGTAGACGCAGACGCCGTTTCGACGAGTGCTGGTTCGCAGCGCGAGAATCCAGCTGCGGCAAGGCCTCCTCCAGCTCTGCTCAATGAGCACGGTGACCCCCACTACCACGTGGAACGCCTAGTGGCGCGGCGCCGCCGCCGGGGTCGTACCCAGTACGTGACGAAGTGGAGGGGATATCCGCATTCACAGAACTCATGGGAGTTCGAGGTACCCGTCCGTGAGGATTGTCCTGATGTCGTTGACGCCTATGACCTGGCACACTCACTGCCAATGCGTCACACAGACTCGCGGCTGCGTCACCAAGCGCCAAGCGTTTCCCGCCAGTAGTGCGGGGTGTCTGCAGGTCGGTAGCTGAGCTCAGGCTCTGAGCAGTGGCTGGAGCAGCCAGCTCAAGTATGAGCATCGGTTGCTCACAGCAGGAGCAGGAGGCAGGGGTGCCTCGTGGTGTTTGGGACGTGGTCCCGAAGGATGCAGGCGCTTCGTGTTGTGTTGGACGAGGTCCACGCACAAGCGTCTGATGGGCGCGTATTGGTTTCGGAGAACGTGCTCGATGAGTATTCTCCAAGTTTGGAGTTGCGCTGTAACAGCGAAGGTGGTGTGTCCCGGAGGGGGATCGAACCACGGACCTTTGGCTTTCAAATCCAACGCCCTACCATTGAGCTACGAGGGCAATGCCCGTAAGCTTGTCCGTGTACGGACTATTGCTCATGGTATGAGACGGTTGTGCCCGGGTGGGATTGAACCAGCGACCTGTGGCTTTCAAAGCCAAACGCTCGACCATTGAGCTAAAAAGGCGTCGCCCTTGTGCTTGTCCAGGACTGGATATAGCTCATGGTATGAGAGGGTTGCGCCAGGTGGGATTGAACCACCGACCCCTCGCTTGTGAAGTGAGTGCTCGACCACTGAGCCATTTGGGTAATACCCGCGACTTGAATCAGTCAAGAGCCTCGTGCTCATCAGGTTGGCGGCTCTTTGAGCGTGAGTCGTGTCGGCGGCGGTGTACCTGGCATCAGAAGGATGTGTGGCAGCTCCTGGAGCAGGCGCGGCGCGAGCGCGTGATGGTCTGAGACCTCGAGGGAGCTTGAGGAGCGACGCGCTGATAGTGTTGGGGCGTGGGCTGCAGGTGAGGTGTTGGGCATCAGAGATACAAAGGTGTAGCCATGGGCACTTCCACGTCCAAGGCGTCACCTCTAGCGCCGACATTTAAGCGGATGGCAACATGTACGAGCAAAACAAGTTTGTGCTAGTAAGCTGGAACACTGATGGGTCTTTGATATACCACTGGCAACATACCAGGGGACCTCAATGCATCTCGAGGATTGCTCCAAACGTACAAAGACAAGGATATGGATTTTGGTCTAGACTCACAGGGGCTTGCCCATCTGGTAGGCGGCGACACAGAGTGGGCTGAAGCTATTATCGACGCCTTCAAAAGTCACAGCAGGATGTACGTTGTAACCATGGTCATAATCGAAACATAATGTTAATGGTTTGTTGAGTTTTGTGCGATACCCAGTATCAATGCTCTGGCATTTATATGTGGGGCTTGTCTTGTTAGCTCTGGCCCCGCGCTAGAAAAGGCGGGAAGTAAGGCTTTCGTATCGCAAATATCCCATGCATTGTGTACGAATTACTCATATTGCTCTGTAGTCATCTTCGACGCATTGGATTTTGATGGCACCGAGCAGATTTCGATGGATGAAATGGTGCGTATAACTACTAGTAGTAGTATTCAAAGCCGTGTTTTACACGGAGAAGCTCTGGATTCTTCAATAATTTGTGCAAATCGTCAAAACAATATACTTCGAAGTACTTGTAAATGACGCGCAACTGTTTTGTGATTGGTTTTTCGATATCCGTTCTGTATATACATGTATTGTGTGTTCTACTCGACCTTTCCGAGGCCGGTTGAAACGAATCGACGCGGTCAAACGGACGCGAAATCGACGTGATTGGGCAAATTACTTGAAATCACTAGTGGTCAGTCTAAGTACGAAATAAGATTTCACTTAAATTCGAATTCGTCAAGCGGCGCCACATGTTTTGGAGCTGGACGATTGCCAAATGACTTGAGAATTGTAATGAACGTGTCAACCCACACTTTGAAACCCGCCGCGTTCAGCAAATTTGGTCAGAATTCACAATAATTCTTGCAGTCCTGTATATCGTTTGGACGCTTTATTCTAACAGTGAATACGCTATCGTACTGTGCCAGTCGCACTGCGACCACAAGAAGGATATTGATGGAAGTCTAAGGCATCTGATGCGCCTGCTGCGCAGCCGCATCATCTTCGGGCGGAAGTCTTTTCGGGCAACTTTCACGCGGATTAAATTACTTCGGCTAGTCGTAATTTATCGTGATGTTACCCTTGGCCGACACAAGCAACATTCACCAGGGTCACATCACTTGTACAAAGGTATACGTCACCAAACTACTTGATCAAAGTAAAGGAGCTATTTCTGATACAAGCTGAAATGGCACTGTATGCAGGTTCAGGAGAGAAAACGCACTATATATGGGTACAACAAGCCAATGTAGATCTTATATAACAGGTGTATCAAGTGCTGAAGTAAGTTTACATAAGTTTGATGTTGACAACGTTAGTTTGGGCTCTGAGTATACAAGGTTAGAGTAGATTTGGGTCAGAATGACTCGTCTCCTAAAGCTCTGGATTTAAAATCCAGAGAACACTCAACTCTATTGTATGATAGACCATTTCGTCGTTGTGCTGCGCACGAGATTTCTGTGTCATGGCTGGGGTGGGTACTACTGTTCCCTCGGATGAAGAGCTGGAGATGGTCACGTTGCAAGCGTATCGCGACTTGAACAAAGGATCTTCCCAGTGTATCACCAAGTCTGAGTTCACAAAACATTTTATAGTTTTTAAGTGGAACAGAAGCCCCTCTGACGCGAGAGGTTACACTTCAAAATGCTCTCGAACAATTCCGGGTGATTCCGCCGATAGAAAGAGCCGAGAACAATGAGGACGCCAATGTATCTCCTTCTCCACTAGATGTCGATGAAACACCGCAAGCTCAGCTTCAGGTGGAAATTGCCCCCGCAGACGAGCCGCTCGCTGATATCACGCCTCAACAAAAAGAAGTTGGTATGCCGCACGAAAAAGATAAGCTCGATCCTGATCAAGACCATGCATTTATCTATGAAAATGACGAAATTCTCAGACCGGTCGAGTTTGCATTCGTCGCCCCTGACGCAGACGAACGAACACCAAGCGATAGTGAAGCGCTTTTTGCCGGAAATGAATCCAAATCTGAGGACACCGAGTCGCAAAACATTGCACAAATCAACAACAACAATGAAGGCGAGAATACTGTCACAAGCGATAAGGATAATGCATTTCACACTGACGTGACCTCCAATGGTGAACTACATGTAGAGCAACAGACTGCAAGTTGTCCCTTTGAGTACTAGTATAGCTCCAGTCACTGAAAACAACTATCCAACATTCGCTGCAGAGAAAAATGAACCAACCGAAAGCATTTCAGCCGGAGAACAAATCAGTGAATTATCTGTACAAACAGCGAACGAGACGACTGTTAATGTACCTATAGATGCCCTGAGCAACAGCACCGAACTCGAAACCCAAAATACCGCACTAGATGCTAAATCCGAAGATGTACAAGGAGAAGCACCACCAGAGCCTGCAGTTCGAGAACAACGATCGCAAGATGACTTTGAAGAGAACACGGATCGTGGAGTTGCTACTAGTCCACGTGGTGAAATTTTTGAAGACGATCAACATGCAGACTGCGCAAAACAAATTTCTCAATTGAATAATGTCCGACCGAATTCGCAACTGGAATGCCTAAAATGGTCATAACTGAGAGTGAATATGAGGCCAGCAAATCTCAAGATGTTGTGGATAGTGGTTTTCAATACCCTAATGAAGCAGGTCAAGAAGGTAAGCATTATTTTATCTTTGACCCATGAGCCGACAATTAATCGCTGATACATGGCTGGGATCACCTTGTACAGATCTCAACGCGTTTGACTCGCACGACTACGAGGATCCGAGATTTGACGGAAGTAGCGGTCTTCCTCCCCCTGAACAGCAGGAATTGCTGGAGGATAGCGCTGTTTCGGAAGCCGGTTTTTGACAGAAGCCCCTGCTGAGTAAGGTTGAGCTAAGCGGCATAGAGCGGAATTCTCCTACTTATTCAAAACAGTATATGAGATCGTTTGTTCTGGGAATGGAATCGGTAATAAGGGGCCATATAGAATCCTTTACCCTTACTGAGGGTCGTTTTGAACTTATTGTGACATCGGTAACATACTAAACCGCAATCTACCCTCAAAAGTTGCAATTGATCCAATAACAACGCTGTCAAAGAAGGTCTAAGCCTAAACTACCGCCACGTAGCGGCCGGGAAAAAAAATCCTTTTTTTGTGACGATAGAGGCTTTTGTCTAAGTTAGGGGGCTTAATTGTATTTCCAGTGGCTTAATTGTATTATGTCCAGCTACTTTCTATGAGCTGAAATTAAATACAGTATTATTTACATGCAAGGTTTTTCTGAGATTTTTGGGGAATTATATAGTTTTTCTGTTTCTATTTTTCTGACTACTTCTGAATCATATGCACAGGTGATATATCAGGAAATCTAGCTTGGCACTATGTTGTGCGCCATCTGGAAGGAGTAGTTGATGGCTCTAGCCAGTTCCTCCACATCCGGTGTTGAAACTTCCTCTAGCTCTTCGTACTCGATGTTCCAGTATCTCTTTCCACTGCGACTGAAGGGGGGCTTGATTTGGCCAACATGGTTGTATTCGGTTTCTTCGCTATTTTCGTCGGTTGAGACTTGGGCCTTCAATATACTTCAATTGATCACACTGGCGGGTTTGTCTACCAAGCGCTTGACCAGTGTCTCAACAGTGTACTGGGATTGCCGTTGACCGTCACGGTTAAGACACCGGGTCTTTTTACGTGGTCGCCCCGGTGGCTTACGAGCGGGTAGGCTGCGCAACATCACTCTCAGGTCGATTGAGTCCACGAAATGTAGACATGCCAATACGTGAGGGCACAGTCAACCCGTTTGGTAAAACGACTTGCAATCGCACTTGAACTTTTTCCAGATTGTATTGATTTAATCGATGCTCCACGATGGCGTATTCCAGCTGTGCTCAAACGGGATTCTCTCAAATACTTTCGCTACACGGAGTGATTGATATCGCAGTTGTATGTTCTCCACCTTCTCATCTCGTTTAAGCACCCCACCTAGGGAGTTCTTGTACGTCTTCACCCGGTTTCCGTCCACCTTGAGTCCGTGCAAGTTGTCACCATGCACGACGTAGAAATCTGTGTTGAAGAAGTACTCTTGGATGCGGTCAATCACTAGTCTTGACTTTCGCCGATGGGACGGGTAATGATTGCCATCCTGACAAAGTCAACGGCATCCTGTAGATCTTGTGCTCCAACAGGGCCCGAGGCAAACTGCCGATTGATATCTGAACCAATGTCCATAGCACACTAAATCAAAATCTTGGGGAGTGTCCCTGCAAGAACATGCCCAGTCGCCGCGCGAAAGTGACTGACGGCGGTTGACTTTATGGTTCGATTGTGTGCCTCAATTGGGTTTTGGTTTGAAACCACACCGGGTGTATCACTGGCGGTGTAAAACCATAGATCTCATGGGTCAGTCAGGTACCCCTCCTCCAACCATTGCGCGTATGCATCTTCTCCCAGCTCTCTCCAGTTTTGAAGCATAAGGTCCGAAAGAACACCAAATTGCTCCACAGACCGTACTTCGCTAAGATATTCGATCTGCGTTTTGATAATGTTGATGTACCGCTCATTGCTGGACAACATCGACTTTTTCCCACGTCCCTTTCGGGAAAAGTGAGGCCAGCAGTTCAGAAGCTTGATCTCTGGCCAAACTTGGCGGATTCGCAATCGCCTGGCAATGTTCCATTGAGCCGAACTGGAGCTCCAAAGATCCCCCGAAAAATTCTAGACAGCAGTTCTTACACACCGTAAAAAGCCTTGCGTATGCAAATGTAGTCTCGCTTCTTACAAACATGAACGCCATCGGATAGAACTTCTGCTGAAACTTGTTAAACGCGGTGTATCGAACCCTAAATGTCCCAAACGAAACCAGCGTCCAGCCACCAAAGTGGAGTTTGTATCTTCCATCGGTGGCGCCCAACACGGTCGAAGTGGAGTTTCTTGGTGAATGCTGCCCTATAATCGTCCGCGCCGCAGTCCGGAAAAGTCGCCAAGACGTAAATATAAGAAAAGTCGCCGAGTGCATACCCGTGCGCGTCAAGATGCATTCTCCATTCGAGTGTTTCTTGATTTGCCCAACGGCTGTACATTCAACGCGCGACGTGCATGATAGCACCGTGGTTGTTTTGCCGTTATAACTCACAAAAAATCGAGCGCTCTCCAGACCGTCCAGAGTAGCTCTAGCTTCCTGCATTGAGGAAAAGCGAATTGGGTGCTCCATCACAAGCTGATCGCTTTCATCTTGTAGCCCGTTAAAAACAGAACTATCGAAACGGTCGACATATTCTTCTTCGAAGCCCTCTTCATGGTCGCAATCACTCATGATAGCAGTTTTACGAAGCGCTACAGTTTATATTTTTCTAAATGATAACTTAATAAATAGGGCGTCAATATTTTCTAGATTGCCTCGACCCAATAACGATGTAGCGTTGATTATGATGATGTAGGATAGGCACGCTTCCTGACGTATTTAATCCCAGCTCATACTTTACGAATGATAGCGTACCGGATAGGGCACGATTTACTGTATTTCCAGCTCGACACATCCTTTCTGACACGACCTACTGAATTTAATTCCAGATCTTCGAAGTTATAATTTCAAATTATAACACGCGGTCGCGTTCGATGTTTCAACATACAATTAAACCCTTCATCATACAATTAATCCACTGACATAGAAAATAGCCGTGATATCATAAAAAACAGTCAAAATGACACGACATAGAAAATAGCCGAAAAAATCATATAAAAGAAACCGCTCCCGTAGCCGCCGGCTAGTCTTAAACAACAATTGCAGCAACGCTCGACAGCTTTTTGGCCTATGAGGGCCACCTTCGCTCCGCCACAGTCTGCTACTACAAGATCTCAGTGTACTAGCGCGCCCGGCGGCCAGTAGAATTTAAGAAGTATCCACGACAATTTAAGCGTGACGGACAGCGTATCTCGTGACTAATTAAAGCGTGACGGATAGCGTATCTCGTGACTAATCACCTCCGCTCTCTAAAGAAATCATGGCGACTTTGTACTTCTCATTTCACAATTCGCCTTCGATCCCTCCCCTTTTTGCGATGATTGTTAAGTCTAAGCGCTCACGATATGTTCACTCCTGCATACTCGTCCTTACTGCCACGCTACTACTCTACGTCAGAGTGGCATCAAAAGGTACAAATTGTGCTCACAACGCGAATCAGCAAGAAATCCGGCAGCTGAAGATGACAGCTGATGAGAACTACAACTACGAAGATAGAGCTTTATTTGGCATTACGAAGATTAAAGATTTTGGCGCGAAGAAACTGCAGAAGTTTACAGAGGGTGTACAGACTAGATACCAACAACACCAGGTAAACCGTTGGATAGCTGAAGGGCGAACTTCCGATGGGGTTTTCAGGCTTCTAAAACTTGATGCAGAAGGCGTCAATATTTTGAAAAGCCCGAAGTTGAGTACGTGGATGGCCTATGTGTCAAAGCAGGGCAAGGCCCCCTACGACTTCCTGCTATTCAAACTAAGGCGCCGCTATGACAATGCAGAACTAGCTAAAATGCTTGTTTTGTCAAAGAACGACGCTATCTCAAGAATGATTGCCGAGAAATTGGAGACATTGCAGTTTGCGAAATGGATGAACAATGATCAATCCATCGTCGACGTGTTCCGGCTTCTCAAGTTGAATGAAGAAGGGGTTACGCTTCTGAAAAGTCCGGTGTTGAGCGCTTGGATGTCTTATGTGAAAATGATGAAGAAGGATCCATATGAGTTGCTGTTCCTGGCGATTAAGTCGACAGGCTTCGATGAAGCACGATTTACGAGGATGATTGGTTCTGCAAAGGAAGACATTAATTCGGCGCCTATCGCCACGAAAATGGAGCAACTGCAGCTCGATAAATGGTCGGCTGCTGAGAAAAGTGGTGATGATGTCTTCAAAAGTATCGAGCTCGACAAAGATGGAGAAAAATTATTTGAGAGCCCAGTGTGGAACACTTGGGTTTTTTACCTGAACATGCGGGGAGGTGACTCGTATGATACAATGTTCTCAGTACTGAGGAATCGATTGGGGGATGTCGGTTTGACAAATGCTTTTGCGCGGGCGGAAGGAGCCGACAGTAAGCTTACCAAAGACATCGCAGCAAAACTGGAAATGGATATTTGGCGGATGAACGGACACACTTCAGACGACCTGTTCAATATTCTCAAATTGAACGAAAAGGGTGACAAGATTTTAGAAAGCCCAGAATTTACCACCTGGGTGGCTTATGTGCTCAAATTGGACAGCTACAGGAGGACTTCCGATGAATTTGCGGTTATCAGGCAGTTAGAGGGGCATTACGAGGATGCTACACTCGCACGAATGCTTGCCAGTTCGAAGCGCCGAGCTGAATCTGCCAGCACAAAAGGATACTTCACGGATTTGCAAGAATTGGAATTCAAAAAGTGGGTCGTTGAGAGGGCAGGCCCCAATGTGCTTACAGAATTGGTACGTAAGAAATTCTTGGCCAGCGATAGTGTGGACGAGATTTCCGTAGTTTTCTAAAGCGCAATGGCAATAAATACCAGTTGTAGTATCCCCAAACCGACAGTATGGAGCAGCACACAGATTCGGAACACCGTCTATACTGGTACATCACATGCTTGATGATACAATTCTTCATTACGCTCAGCCTCAACAGGTTTTTTGAGATGTAATCATTCCTCTCCTAGTGGTAAAGTCTGCGAACCAAACTCGGATAAGAAAAGAGTGTCTTGGAGGAAAAATGTAACGGGTTCGAGCTTGTCTTCTCGTTGCCTTCCTTATTGCACAGCAGAAGGTTCTTAAAAACACGGTTATTTCTGAAGTCGATAGCACAATTAGAGGTTTGTGATTCTATATCACTGCAGATGGATGTAGAGCTTGGTGCATACAAGTGGTGCGGCTAAATAGTCACAATACAGATTCGCCTAAGAGCGTCATCGCCCGCAAAAGCGAGCACCACGTCTTGTTGCATTTGCTATTGCTATTCAGCAATTGTAGCCACTGCACGCAAACTATGAAGTTTTTGAGATATAATATGGTAGTTTATGAAAATCCGTTTATACTCAACGCCTTTTCAGCTGTACAGCACTAAAAATTATCAGCGATGGGCACTTCCACGTCCAAGGCGTCACCTCTAGCGCCGACATTTAAGCGGATGGCAACATGTACGAGCAAAACAAGTTTGTGCTAGTAAGCTGGAACACTGATGGGTCTTTGATATACCACTGGCAACATACCAGGGGACCTCAATGCATCTCGAGGATTGCTCCAAACGTACAAAGACAAGGATATGGATTTTGGTCTAGACTCACAGGGGCTTGCCCATCTGGTAGGCGGCGACACAGAGTGGGCTGAAGCTATTATCGACGCCTTCAAAAGTCACAGCAGGATGTACGTTGTAACCATGGTCATAATCGAAACATAATGTTAATGGTTTGTTGAGTTTTGTGCGATACCCAGTATCAATGCTCTGGCATTTATATGTGGGGCTTGTCTTGTTAGCTCTGGCCCCGCGCTAGAAAAGGCGGGAAGTAAGGCTTTCGTATCGCAAATATCCCATGCATTGTGTACGAATTACTCATATTGCTCTGTAGTCATCTTCGACGCATTGGATTTTGATGGCACCGAGCAGATTTCGATGGACGAAATGGTTCGTAATAACTACTATAGTACTATGTTTCGTATACGCAGCGCTCAACTTTCTGTATGATAGACGATTTCGTTGTTGTGTTGTGCGCGGGGTTTCTGTGTCATGGCTGGGGTGGGTACTGTTCCCTCGGATGAAGAGCTAGAGATGGTCACGCTGCAAGCGTATCGTGACTTGAACAAGGGATCTTTTCAAAGTATCACCAAGTCTGAGTTCACAAAATGGATTTTAGAGTTTGCTAACGGAACAGAAGCCCCCGTAACGCAAGAGGTTACACTTCAAAATGCTCTCGAACAATTCCGGGTGGTTCCGCCTACCGAAAGGGTCGAGAACAAGGAGGACGCCAGTGTCTCTTCCTCTCCTCTAAATGTCGACGAATCGCCGCATGCTCCGCTTCAGGAGGAAATTGCCGCAGCAGACGAGCTGCTTGCAGTTAACACGTTTCAACAAGAAGCAGTTGGTGTGCCGCACGAAAAAGATAAGCTCGCTGCTGATCAAGATAATATAGTCGATGAAAATGCTGAAATTCTCAGACCGGTTGAGTTCGCACTCGTCACCCCTGTTGCAGACGAACAAACACGAAGCGATAGTGGATCGCGTTTTGACGGAAGCGAGCCCAAGGCTGAAATCGAGGGGCAAAATATTGCACAAAACAATGAAGGCGAAGGTACTATCGCAAGCGATGAGCATGGGGACGAAGTGAATGAATTACAAACTGATGTGACCTCCAATGGTGAACTAGAGCAACAGGTTGCAATTGATCCCTTTGATACTGGTGTAGCTCCAGTCGCTGAAAGCAACTATCCAACGTTCGTTGCAGAGATTAATGAACCAACCGAAAGCATTTCAACCGAGGAACAAAGTGAATTATTCGTAGGAGCAGCAAACGAGACCACTGTTAACGTAGACGCCCTGCAAGACAATGCGAGCAACAGTATCGAGTTCAACATGCAGAATACTGCACCAGATGCTAAATCCGAAGAAGTACGAGGAGAAGCACCGTCAGAACCTACAGTCGGTACTGAGCTCGAGAACAATGATCTTGCGTACCAGCAAGATAACTTTGAGGAGAACTCGGAGCGTGCGGATACTGAAGTTGCTGCTACTCCACTTGGTGAAATTTCTGAAGCCGATCAACATGCAGAGTACACAGAGCAAATTTCTCAATTGAATGATGCTCCGATCGAAATAGAAAGCGGAATGCCTGAAATGGTCAGAACTGAGAGAGAATCTGAAGTCAGCAAAGCTCAAGATGTTGTGGATAGTGGTTCTCAGGAACTTAATGAAGCAGATCAAGAAGGTAAGACATCATTTTTATCTAGATCCATTAGTCGACAGTTAGTCATTGATGCAACGGTGGTATCGCCATGTACAGATCTCAACGCCTTTGACACGTACGACTACCAGGATTCGAGATTTGACGGAAGTAGCGGCCTTTCTCCTCCTGAACCATAGGAACTGCTGGAGAATAGCGCTGATCCAGCAATCAACACTGTTTCGGAGGAAGCCGCGTCTTCGGCAGAAGCCTCTCATGCCCGTGCAGAGCAAGACAGCAGGTTCAGCTAAACGCCAAAATGCGGATTTCTCCTACTTTCTCCTACTTATTCAAGACAGTATGTGAGATTACTGCGTTTGTACTTGCGGTTCAAGCAAAAGAATTGGTAGTAAGGGGCCAAAGAGAATCCTTTAAGACTTAATGAGGGCCGTTTTGAACTTATTCGGACTTCGGAGCCTGCTAAATCGCAATCTACCCTCAAAAGTTGCGGGTGATCCAATTACAACGCCGTCGACAACAACAACTAGGCCAAAGCTGCGCCGATAAGATGTTCTCCGTCGTCGCTGCTATCATCGTCGCCATCATCGTCGTCGTTGTCGCTCGAATCATCATCATCATCGTCGTCATTGTCGCTCGAATCATCATCACCGTCGTCGTCATCGTTCGTATCATAGCTCATGTGTCCTCCGAGTGTCCTCCGCTGCCCTTCGAGCTCGGAGCTCGCATCTTCGACGTCATCAGCGTCTTGTACACTTTCCACAGACTCCACACCATTACTAGGGACCGACACTGCCTTTAGAACCGCTGGGTTCTTCGATCCTTCCTTGGCAGCCTCTTGTTGCGTCATCAGCGCAAACGGAGGACGACGCAGACACCGTCGCTTGTTGAACCACCGCCGCAACTGCGTCATATTCACATCCACCGTTTGCTTCTTCAGGTCGCGCAGCGGCGGGGTGTTCAACTGAACCAGATAGCTCTCCATTTCTTCCTGCGATGGTTTATACTTCTGTTGGAACCACGCCTCAAGTGCCGTGAGCTGGTCCATCGAGAACTTCATGGGGCGCAACACACGTCCCTTTCTCTCCTTCCCACGTGGCTTAGCTGGTCGTGCAGCCGGCTTAGCTTTCTTGTTCGGTGGCTCACCAGATAAGAGCAGGGAAGAATCGTCATCGAAAGCGGCAGTACCGCTCTCTAAGGCGTTCAACTTCATCGTTGATCTTCCTCGCGCACTTGATGCGGTGCTCAGCGCTGGACTGGCTGGCGCGGATAGCGGAGCATCGTCATCAGCGTCTTGCTCCAATACGGCACGACGGTTCATCCCCAAGTTCTCCAACAGTACGATTGTAGCTTTACGAAGCAGGGTAGGCTTCGTATACACCTTCAAGATCTGCTTGAGGTCGGCCACCAGGCCAGACTGGATACGCACATCAGGCTCAACTTTCATCGCGCGCAACAGGTCGACCACTTGCTGCAGTCCGTTCGTAACTATGCTCGTCTTTGGCTGTTCCATCAGGCTGCGCAATCGGTTTTGCAGGGCCATCACTTCGAGTACAGTGGCGTGCTTCACCAGGGAGATATCATCAAGGTCTGAGTCCTGTGTACGCTGCCGTTTGCCACGGCCATAGACATGGCTTCCCTGCTGATCAGCAGTCGTAGGCACGGAGTAGGAAGCCCCGATATATGATCGGATATTGTTCGGCCGCGTAAAGGCGTTCACAGCCGCGTCGAACAGATAACTCTGGGCCCGCACACGGTCAACTTCCTTGACCAGTTCGTTCGGGTCCACTGAGGCCCGCAAGTGGGCAATTCTCTGCTCCAATCGCAGATCAATCTCCTCCTCTGCAGCTTGAGAGTCATGGCCCGCTTCCACTGCGAGCTTCACATAACGCATCCGTTCACGGAAGCGACGGCGTTTGAACCAATCACGAACGTGGGCCAGCGAGAGTCCTCCCACTTGGAACGGATTCGCGTATGGCCGGTAGTTCAAAATCGTGCGCATGAGTGTAAGCTCGTCAAGAAGTGGGCGTGGATACGAATAGTACCATTCCTGTAGTTTTTGCACCTGGAGCGGCATGTACAGTCGGCCAAAGGCTGAGGACGAGCGGCCACGCTCCTGTGCGATAGCTGTGGCCGTCGCAGCCGCCGCACTGGCCTGCACGGCCGCTTCCAGGGCCTGGAACGTGCCCGTTTGAAGCGATACTTTGGACACCAAGTTGGCCTCACCCTGCATGCTGGTGGCCTGGATAATCTCGGCCATCTCTCTTAGACGAACCATGGCCGCCTCCATCTTGGCCAGCGCACGATCCGTCTGATCTTCGGTGGCCTCGTCCACCTTGGGCGCGTTTAGTTTTTTGGCCGCCATGTCAGCTGACCCGGCCCGCGTGTCGGCCGGGCTGCGGAGTGGTAGCATGGCCATGGCCTGACCGCAGGAGCAGCCAGCGCCGCCCTGGCCCGAGCCTTTGCCCGAGCGCTGACGAGCCTCGGCGCGGATCTCGATCAGGCTTTTTAATTCCAGCAACATACTGTCGCAGCCTGTAAGAAGCTGTGACGTCTTGGCCGTAATGCTCTTGTTGTACGTCTTGCCGGCATCTAGCGACTCGCGCACGAGCTTGGCCACCAGCTCCACGGCTGGATTCAAGTCCACATCCTGCCAAGCAGCATGCTCCAACTGCTCGTCCTCCGAGTCCTCGTTATCGCTCACTCCGCCGTCCTCAGGCTCCACAGGCGCCGCTGGACCAGTGGTGGTTAATGCGGTAGGCACCTCCTTGCAGATGAAGTCCATCTTCATGGCGCTCATCGTAACGTCCCGCTCTCCACTCCAGTTAGTGACTGGTCTAACAACATTTAATGCGGGGTTCAAGCAACATTAAATTCTGCTGCAACTTAAACAACTGTTGCTTTTGAGTGACTCAAATTCACTTGACCAGACCAACTGACCGAAATGACTCAACTGGAGGAGGTGTGCGCACTGGAAGGCCACAGCGAGCGCGCGTGGCACGTGTCCTGGCGCTTCGACGGCAAGTTATTGGCGTCCTGTAGTGGAGACCGCACCATTCGCCTCTGGGCGCCCAACAGCAACGGCGTTTGGGAGTGCGTGGGCATCCTCGAGGACGCGCAAACCCGAACCATCCGAGCCTGTGAATGGTGCGTCTCGAGTTAATAATGCAGTCAATTTGTAGTAGCTAAATTATTGTCAATTTCAGGTCACCCGATGGACGCTACCTGGCATCCGTGAGCTTCGACGGCACCACTGTCATCTGGGAGAAGCAGGGCAGCTCGTACGAAGTCATCTCGAGCCTCGAAGGTCACGAGAGCGAGGTAAAGAGCGTGGCGTGGAGCCCCTCAGGCTCCTACCTGGCTACATGCAGTCGTGATAAGAGCGTCTGGATCTGGGAAGCGGACGCAGACACCGACTTTGAGTGTATTTCGGTGCTACACGGTCATACGCAGGACGTCAAGTTCGTAGCCTGGCACCCGAAGGAGGACCTTCTCGTGTCGGCCAGTTATGATGATACCATCCGCATTTGGGCCGAAAACGACGACGACTGGTACTGCAAGGAAACACTGACGGGCCACACGGCAACGGTGTGGGGCGTCGCGCTGAGTCCTCAGGGCACGGAGATGGCGTCGGTGTCCGACGACACGGACGTGATCATTTGGCAGTACGACCCCAATAGCAAAGAGGTCAACGAGGACGAAAGGTGTGTGGTCAAGTTCAGTTTATTATGTTATTGACCCCAGCTAACAACTCGTTTTATGTATTTTTTCAGCTCCAAACAGTGGAAGCAGAAGTTTACACTGTCGAGCTGCCACGAGCGCACCATCTTTAGCGTGGACTGGTCCAAACACGGCAACTTTTTGGTGACGGGAGCGGCTGATAATGCCATCCGTATATTCCAAGGTCAGCCGAACAGTACATCTACCTCTTTCGACCTGGTAGTTGATCAGAAGGAAGCTCACGCAAGTGACATCAACTACGTGCAATGGAGTCCACAAGTACTGGAGATCCAAGGCAAGAAGACGTTGCTGCTCGCCTCCGCGGGCGATGATGCGCTTGTGCGCATCTGGAGCATGACTATTTAGCCGCTACGCGCCAGGCACACACGGGGCTCTACAGTAGAAACAAAAGACTGTTAATGCATCTCTACGTGTACTGATGCATCTTGATCATACTGTAAGAACGATGCTATTTGCAATCGGGGTGTAAATTACACTGTAATGTCTCAAACATGAAAATCACCGAGAAACTACTGGTGGTGAAGTGCAATGAGCATAACGGTTCAAACGTCCAATATTGTTTTATCGTCTGGTGTTGCCGAGTTGGAATCGCAGACTTTTCTATCACAAACCAATTACGGGTAATAACACTCATCCAACCTTGAGCCGCTAAACTTCCAGTCGTTCTGGATCATCACTCGCACGAAATTCCTTGTACTGTAGTCCAACAACATCAATTGCAACTCTCGTTGCTTCCACCGACAAGCCTGCAGGTTCTAGGACGTCTTTCTGGACTTGTTTTTCACTCACTTTCGTTTCGTAGCTAGCTAACTTCCTGATTGGAACTGCAAAAGACACCTCCACTGCCTCAAACTGACAATTCGGCAAGGTCAATCTCAGTTTGGTTAACAGCGTCACAAAGAACTGTTCTTTGAATGAATGCTTGTCCGCGCGTGTTACTTGAACAAACCGAACTCGCACTTTGACTGCTTGAGCTCCACCCAAATCGTTTAAAGTTTCCACGAAGACTGCGTCATAACCACCTTGATTCCACTTTCTAGGAGCCAGCCATTGCTTCGCCTTATTCAACGGAATCGTATCATTCGAGGAAAAGTACGGCACTATTTCTGATCCCCATACATCTCGAACAACTCTCTCTTCGTTTTGCCCGATACCATAACACTCAACTCCACCATGAGTGAGCTTCGCGAAGAACCACAGCTCAAATAGATGTCCATCCAACGAAGGATTCATCGTGAGCGCGTTGGAAATATTCTGCACAAAGTCAGGACCAAGTATCTGTGCAAGCCTCCTCGCCACGTGCTTGCTCAAGAGCGAAGACTGTGCGTGGCCTCCAACACGGTACCAAGAAAATAGCCGATTCACTGCTCCATCCGAGGAAATACCGCGCGTGCCCACAACATAATCTTTGATGTTGTCCGTCGCATCAATTGCCTTGTCCAACTCGACGATTGCGTCCTCAACTCTGTTTTCAAACATATACCGGGCGCTCCCACCTACAACGAAAAACTTGTCTTCCAGCAGTGGTTTGCGTTCTTCCCACGTCACTGGTCCATTCGTGTCAGTGAACTTACCCTTCACGTGCTCAAAAAATTCATCATTCATCATTACTGTCTCGTAGTCCTCCATCGTCCATGACATAAGCTCGAACAGCTCTTCTTCTTTGACTTTTTCCCGTGGAACCCATTTGTCGAAAGCCGCAAGAGATTTCAAAGCAGCAGCGTTTACCGCCGTTGGAATGATCTTATACTGGGTCGGATAATACTCCTTCCCAAGCGATACCATTGAACTGACCCACACCAGTCGATGATACGTCTTCAGATCTTCACGCCACCTCACGCACGCATCTCGGATAGTATGCCCCTTTCCATTTGTCTTCGCGTATCCGTCGACAAATACGACAGTTCTATCCTGCAGCGCCTTCAAAAGAGATAGCAGATCTTCCGGATATATCTTGCATGTCCACTTGTCGCTCGCGCCACAAAACAGAATGCATTGCAAAGGGCCATAGCCCTTCTTGGGGCAATGAATCCAGACGACATCCCAGTCCGTACGGTCCAAAGAGCACGCAAATGCAAATGCTGCACAGGATTTTCCCGTTCCAGGCGGCCCCACTATCCACAGCTCCGCATACGTTGCGCACACGTACGTTTGAATTGCCTGCCACTCCTCGATTAGCTGGGCGCGGCGGTACAGAAGTAAATCCCGTCCTTCGTTAACAGCCAACCCACTGCCAAGAGTGTAGGCAGACGCAATTCGTACTAGAGGGCTCTCGTCAATAACAAAAGCAGGACAATGCGCATCATCCAGCTCCCAGTTGCTCCAGGCTTGACTTGGCAGCTGTACTAGCACGTGAATTTGCCTCGACTGAGGGTCCGGTAACTTATTGTCCTTCAACGTGTCCTCAATAGTCCACGTAGAAGTCATCTCCACCCTATCAATCGCGATATGGGCCTTCCCCTTCAACAACTCTTCCGCAGCAGTATCGCTATCTCGCAGCCACGCGCCGTTCTTCATCGCCAGAAAAAGCTGCAGACTGGTTGCATCGACTTTCTCCCAGTCGTTCTTCTTTTCCTCCTTGATCGACTTCTTCAAGTCTCCCACCGTCTCACTCTCGTCGATGGTAACAGGGAACGCGCTCCCTGCCACACCAATCACCGCACAAAAAAGCTTCACCATGTTTCGGAATGAGAGGAGATTTGTTTTCAGTCGTACCTAATCGAAGCGACTTAGGTACGTTAGGTACGATTGATTTTTTTGAGAACAGTAGTACCGGTACGGTACCGATACTTTAATTCCAATTTAGAACGCATAAATTTAGAACGCATAAATTGGAATTAAAGGACCGTCCCGCCGCATTGACTTCCCTCGCATTGGAGTGCATTTTTCCGGCTAAACAGCTCCACCAATTCGGGATCCTATACAAGAAAAAGTCACAGAAGAACTTAAACCGGCACAGTGCCGACAAAGAGAATTTGGAAGGTCGAAATACTGGCTTAACCCCAACAAGAAAATATCAAGGACAAAAAAGAGGACCAAAACTTGAGGGACTTTCTTGGTCTCAATTTTGATAGATGGTCAAACGGATGTATATCAAAATGTAGCTCTGTATTAGCTCTCTACAAACATGTCCGCACCACTCCGCTAAACTTAGGCGTTGCAGCGGGAGCTGCTTTTCCGCAAGGTGTCTGAAATGACTACCAAGAAGGTGATTTGTCCTAAAGTTAAGGACAAAAATTCTTGAATTCAATAATGAAACAAAGTTAAAATTCGTTTCCATACAAAATGGCGTCAGGTGTCTCAGCTGTCATATCAGGCAGTGGCAATTGCGCTCGCCGTACTCGATTTTCGTCCTTATAATCGGGGCTTTAAGGACAAAATCGCCCGAGCATGCATCTTATTTGGTCCTTATTTTAGGACCAAATTTGTTGCTTAAATCATCCCGCTCTGGCGGGATGAAGTTGGTGTTCAAAACACGAACTCCAGGACACCTGTCCATTGCCTCGTGCAAGAGATGTGGATACAGCTCCAGACCCCAACAAGCGCTGGGGTGGGCGACATCAACGAATCTCTCTTCATTACGAATCGAATATTTTCATAGCCGAAGTATACTTTACGCTAAACCAGTCCAGTAGCTTAAGTTGCTAGCCAATGAATAGTAAACGATGCTCACAGCGCACACAGCGCTATTGTTCGTGACTTTAACACAACGATGAAGCTGTGGGTTTGCCCAAGTCATCTCTTTGAATATTATGATCCCGCGCCACACAATCGTCCAGCGGGACGAGCGGGGTTGTCACGTGAAATGGAGCCGGTGTCATCCCGCAAATCCGGCCGCTGACAGGCCCAAGCTTCCGTCCCGCAAGATATAAGACTCGGCCTAAGCCAAAGGAACGAAACGAGCTTAAAAACGAAAAAAAATGCGGCGCATAGATTCGTACCGACTCTGACAATTGATGCATAAGCTCTGCGGGCGAAACGAAAACTTGGCACTGGCAGTGCCGCACTGCTCATAAAAAATCCCCCCTCCCTCCCTGACATGGCCGCATCTAGAATAGGCGACAGCGAATCTCCCTCCATCAGGGACCTGTTTGAAGAGGAAGACAAAGAGGATGGATCGACGACTCAAGGGGATGTAGACACGAGCGTAGAAGCGGACGAAGAGGAGGATCTCGCTCTACCGGCTACACCGTCCGTAGCGCATCGTTCCCGGTTCAATGCACAGGCCGAAAGGATTCTACTGGCTGAAGTTCTGTCTTCTCCACCTTATGAAACAGATTGTGGGACTGTAAAGGGGTCCTGAGAAGGTATTGCTACTCCGAGTTGACACGAGTAGGCTACTCGTGTCAACAAGTGTCTGAAAACCAATTTCACGGCGCGGGAGTCGCGACCGAATTGGACTGCTGCTACGGCAGTATGAAGCTCACAAAAGGGAAAATGAGACAGCTAGTCGCAACAATGAAGTGCATACGAGTGAAGACGATGTGCTTCAGAAGGTTTTGCAACTGCGAGACGCTGGGAATGTTCTTCTCCAGCATAGGCTGACGTAAGAAAACGATATTATGGCGTCTGCCCTCGACTGGTCCGAACAGATGAGCAATTATTCCATCGGTCGTCACCACAGACTGAAACTTGATGACATGCATTCGCTTGTGCCCGCTGTAAGCACTCTGCTGTCTTCTTGCTCCACTTGGTCGACAAATTCCACGAACCGTCCCGTCAACGAAGCCCCATATTTGATCTAATTCACCGCCACGATTATAGATTTCTTGGCTATATATCTCCAATCTAGAGCTGATCAAATCCAAATTACCAGCTAGCATCCTGGTGCACCGAACATTAATGTAGCGAATGACAAAAAATGGTGAAGCGTTACACACAATCCTTCAAGTCCCGTACAGCTTGCCCGAGAGTGTCCTCCGGTGTGAATGGCACGTGGTAGACGAAAAGCCCTGAATAGTTTGTAAAGTTGGCTATGGATGAAGCGGTAAAACACAAGGCATGTGTCGTCTGTCACGCACGATATATCAAAGCGCACTCGAGGAATAGAGTACTGAGGTCTAGCCTCGTAGTACAGCACAAGGTCACGATAGCGGAGAAGTGAGGTCCCTTCCAGTCACCGTGAAGACGCTTCATGCGAGAGCGGTCGAGTAGCTCAGACGCCAACCGTCTGTATGCAAGCACGTCGGTGTCACTATCACTGTCGCTGCCGCTCCCCGACTCCATCGTTGTGCTGTGGAAAAGTCTGAGGCAATGAAGCACTCTGATTCCGTTTCGTTCTCGACAGCAGCTACGTAGTGCATGGTTCTGAATCTGAGGACGAAACGAGAATCGATTCAAATTTATCATAAATGATCATAATTTATCAGAAATTCATTTCGCTTTAAACTGCTTAAGCGCTCTATACAAAGAACGAAGAAGCGCAGATTGCTGATGGACTCTGTAACGTATTCTTCTGATTAAAATAAAGGTATTATAGTGCTTGTATACCGCTTACCCGGGCCCGAGGGTCCCGGGGGAGGACGCAGTTCGCTTAAAATTAATAAGTATGGAGAATTTATGGTCGAATTTTTTTTAAAAAATATATTAATAGTAGCTGTCAAGCAGTGGAGAATCAAACTTTGGTTTCAGTGGCCATGAGTGATTTTCTTCGCTACACTTGATCTACGATCGATTAAGTAACATGTAAGTTCACGCGGTGGCTATTATATACTGCTGAAAACATTTTTTATATGTATCACACAGCATTTCTAAAGATCTGGCGCGGGTACGACGAGCTGTAGATTGAGTGCAGCGCAGCGTGCATGCTCGTGATAGCACGACACACAGCAGTAAGGCATGTGTGTATTAACTCGGGGCTTTGTAATTAGTAAAGGAAATATCTAATCAGAAGCCGCGAAGCACCGAGCCCACACGGCAATTCTCGACAGCTACAGTGATTATGGGAACAGAGCGTTTTAATTTGATCAATCAATAATTGGAATTGCTGATACTATTGCTATTTGACTAAAATTGATTGAAATGCTTGGATTGATCTGGTGACTTCGGCCAGCTTGTCATTTGCGCATTTGTAGCGATCTTATGGATCGAGCAGTCGAAGACAGACGAATCGCTATAACCAACGAGATTGAAGCTTCCAGGGCGGTGGTTCGCGCCGAGGGTCATCTGAGTCAAGTGCGTGATCTGCACCGTCCTGGAAGTCCTACCGTGGACAACGCAGTGACAAATTTACGTAGGCGAAACGAGGAGTACGACCGAGCATGTAAAGAATCGTAGGAAGCAGACGCCCGTGTACATCAAGCCATCGTATGACATTTGCGAGCGCAAACAGAGCAACGTTTCAAAATGCATGAAGAGGAATGCGCGTTAGCACGACGACCACCGGCGGCAGCTGCGGCTACTCCAGTACCAGCTACGGCCCCTCATACAAGATCCAGTAATGATGCAAGTCTTGCGCTCCTACGCAACTACTGACCACAACATGCATGAAGATGATTTTCCGCATATCTCAAGTCGGAATGGAATTTTGATGATGACCTCCTCCATTGGAGTTATATCAGACTGCCGACGGTCGAGGGCTGGGAGTCAGGGCCATCCGTCAAATTCCAAGCAACCACTTTGTTATCGAGGTTCTTGGTGAAGTAGTTGACGACGATTTTAAGGAATCTGTTGTTGACGCGAGTTACATGATATTATTGGAAAATACGGACGAGTATGGCAACCTCTACCTCTACCCCAACAACTGCGGGTATATGGCTAGATTAATCAATCATTCCTGTGAGCCAAACTGCACCACCGAGCGTATAGCTGATGGGACATCGCGCCTTATTGCGATAGTTACTTTTGAGGCGATTGAAGCCGGAGAGGAATTGACGTTCCGCTACGTCACCGACCCGAACAACTTCGCCGATCACTTCAGGAGAATTTGTGGCTTGCCATTCTGCATTTCGAACAGTACGCTGTGAACACTTCTAGTAATAATGCGTTTGCCACATAAAAGTCCACTACTCACTTTTAATGCTGATCGACTTACAACCAGATGAGCCCCTCTTCTGTAAATTACAGGGTTTTACCACTGAAATTGTTATTGGATATTTCTGTTAGTTTTTAGCGTGGAAATATGTGCTAAAAACAATGGCAGGCTTGACGTAAGATCTCTTGCCAATTACCAGAGCTTATCTATGTTAAATACTAACATTGGTACGATCTTCGAGGAAAAACACAATCATTACTATGCAAATTATTACCCGTTAGCATAAGCTGCCAACTTCAACGAAGTACAGTAGTTTCAAGTGCTATGAGGAGGCTCGATTTTTCGGCCAGTAACAAGTTGGGTCCCGGACACAAAAAGCGCTAGGCTTCAAACTCGTATAGTGTCCGGCACTGTCGCTTTAGAGCATATAGAACATCCATCTTCGTGACCGTCTTACGGTTCGCATGCTCCGTATAGACAACAGCGTCCTGGACAAGATTGCGAACGAACACTTTCAGCACTGCGCGGGTCATGTTGTAGACGATAGCTGATATTCGAATAACCCCAGCCTGGCGAGCAAGTTTGCAAATGGAAGCTCTTGAAATACCTTCAATGCTATTTGCCAAGATATATTGATGCCGTTTTGCACCACCAGCTTCACGACCTTTCGCGCCTTTTCCACGTGCGGTCATAGCTCGAGTCTCACCTGCAAACATTTCGGACAGATATGAGAGAAATGTCACGCACAAGTGGTGTAGATATATGCCCTTACTGAGTAGCTTGCTTGAAGGTAAAAGCTAGAATGAACGAGGCTTTTATTTGCTGCACGACTCATCTCGTTAATTTCGACGTATTTTTTTTTCTATTGTCCTAATATCTGATGTGTTAGCAGTCTCCTCCGCCAACTCGACACTGCATATCCCCTTCGTTGGCGTGACAACATGCCACTACTTTTACCTTAACTTTTACCTTAATTCGAGCTAGGGTAAAACTTTCAAAACCGAACAAAATTCTTCGGTACTATCGTAATAGTCGGGAGATGCTCTGAATCAGCCACACGTGCTATATATAAATACATGCATTATCAAGTACAAATGGACGCGCTAGTTTAATTAATATACGCTGGTGAAAAGCCTCAGCTAGGGGCTAGACATGCTGCTCTTACCAGTCTGACGCGCGCGAGATGTCGAATGAAGAACCGGGTGATGCTAGTTGGTGGATGTCTTGTAGCTTGTGTATCAGAGTTGTTTGAAAATCGCCAACTTGTTGAACCAACAAGCGGAGTTGTAGTACGCAAGCGCAACGATCTCCTTCTATACGCTGTTTTCGCACCTCTTCGACGACACGGTTACTTGAAGGTTGTGAGCTACTATCCCGCGATTTGGCTGAAGGTGACAATCTTCTATTAGCTTCCATACGCTGCGATTCCCCAGCAGCACCAGGAAGCGTATCGGTGTTACCGCGAATGATATCGTATTTTGCCCAGGTAGCGACCCCGCTCTCAGCCACAACTGGAGATGGTTGCCATAGCGGCCGTTTGCGAAAAGCGCGCTCGACTAGGCGATTCTGTGTTACGCGATCCAGTCCCTGCAGTGTCGGCAAATTGGCTTCGTCTAGGGCTTCATGTTCCCGGCGAAGTCTAGCAAACTTCCGTTTTTAAACTTTCCTCACCTCGGTGCTGCCGAAAAGAGGATAGTTCTGCATATGAAGGCCCTCTCAACCTCCTTCCATTCTTCTGATACTAACAGACTTGATGCACAGTACACGCTGTCATACGCTAGAGCTGCTAAGTCCACGTCAGGTTAGACAGTCGAATTGTAGCCTGACACTGCGTGTCACGAAAGAGACCAAGGTTTGAAATCCCAGAGACGTGAACGATGGCACCAGCGGGTGGCAGATTATCATCCTCCAACTCCACATCCCACGCGGTAGTCGTGAAAAGTAGCGAGTCGACGTCGGCAGTGTTTCGCGGCATTTCGTTGCGGAAAAGCTATTTAAGCGCAAACCCATTAAGCCCTCAACGATAGCAGTAGTTGATAGCACGTACCTCTAGCAGCTTCTCAAGAGGTTCCGGCGAATCAGCGTCGATAAAGCGAAGGCGGACAAATTGCCACTGCTTGTGCAGATGACTTGACACCCATAGCAGCTTCATTCTGATAGTGATTCGCCCCGGGGTTGGGCTCGCCTTGGGCTCGCCTTTATGTAGACATGACGTTCCGGAAATTAAAGATAAAGGTAGGCTAGTATCATCCGGATTCAAGCAATTAGTTTTTGTTACCTTCGACAGTAGATATTGCTTCTACGGCGTTGTTAATGGCTGCGATCAGCTAGGAGCTCCCTCATTCTCTCGTACGGTGTCTGGCGAGGCGATGATTGCTCCGTCCGACTAGGAATGATGACAGAGCTCGCCTGTTCTTCAGCACTCGCATGGGCTGGTTCACGGGAGGTTATTTGGCAGGTTTTGCCTGCCATTGTGCATGTTGAATTATGAGCTTGCCAACACAACAGCTTGTCGAATCAATGCGAGGACACATCGGCCTTACTTAACACGTAGATATGTTTTGAGTTTGATTATAAAAGTCATGTTGAAGTTGGGTTGAAGTCGAGAACACGTTGAGCTAATTTCTTACACAGAACACTGAGGCTAAGTAGCTTCAACCTGACGTGGGCTTAGCACATCTTAACGTCGAAAACACAGTTATTCACAAGTTATAATATGTGTGCGGAGCGACTAGAGTGAAGAGACCTTCGTCTTGAACGTTATGTACGATAACCCTATCCTTTAAAACCATGTCTACCTTAACTCTTTCAAAAATTAAATTCCAGACCAAAATATGATACGTATTTCTGTAAATAACTGGCTACATTTTGTGCATTTACTTCGAAAAGATACACCTAACAAATTTAAAAAAATAACAGATGATATTGTAATAAAAAACTCTTTCGAATCGATATGGAGCCGCGAACCCTCTCGTTCGTTACTGTGCGTGGGTACGTGGCATCTCAATTGGTCGCCACTGTGAGATCTAAGCCCAATTGAAGTTGGCTTAAAGATACGCTCCACCAACAAAAGTCCATTACGGCTATCCTCAAATCTAATTCATTAGCCAGAAGTTACCCATTCAGGTTGGCGTTTGTCGTTAGATTTTAGCCCAACGATCGCGGATGTCCTCAAAACTAGTTTGTTAGACCAATTGCGTGCCAATCGAAGACAACCACATCCAACCTAATCGTTCCTCCTAACTGTCAAATATCCAAGATCTTTTTTAAGGCTGTCCTCAAATCTAATTCGTTAGCCAGGTGTGAGCCACTCAGGTGACCTTCATTAAAGATCTTAGCCCAAGCAATCACTAGAGAGCATACCAAGACCTCTCGGTCATTTGTGCCGCAACGGACCAGGCAATCAGTTGCTCTTTAGCCTCAGAGGATCAGTAAGTGAGCTGTTCCCACAACTGGAGTCAGTAGCGAGCACCATAATATATGATTTCATCTGTAGTGCTATGCTGTGCGATGTTGGAACAGGCTGCTCCCGACTAGTTTCTATTTTGGCTTTGATTTCACATCTAGATTCGACCCTGCCTCACAGCGAAGTGAACGTTAGCCGTAGCAGTCATGCTGTAATCTAGAAATTCACGAAGTGAACGTTACTCGTGATGGTCAGGATGCATATCTGGAACAATGAAATCATGATCGCTATGTATAGGCTGCATCTGCAGCTGTCGTGTTGTAAGAGCCCACGGGATATCAGCTTGAGTGTGCCGATGTATATAGTCGACTGAGAGGTAGTTTGCGTTTATGCGGTGGATATGCTTTCACTCTTGAATTTGCTCTGCATTGACAACATTTATACCGTGAACATGAACGCCACGAATACCCGCCAGCATCTTTCGCAGAGTGGGAATCGTATACTGTGCCAAGCCGTACCTCAGCAATTTATCGACAACCTGCGGTCAGTCGCGCAGTACGACGAATGAAGCTGGAACAATGGCTCCACGCTTCAGCTCCGCTGCAGATCCTACCCGTGCCTACCGACTGCTGGAAGTCGATGAGCCTCGACTTCATCTTTGGAGTTTCAGCCGATGGCGCAGCTCCCAGTCGTTAGGTTTGCGCTCAACAACGAGGTGCACGCGTCCACGGGGTTCATGCCGTTCTACTAGAACGGCTTCCGACACCCCACACTGTCTCTCACCACGCCCCGCCCTCTATTTTAGGTGGGGGAGAGGCTCGGAAAACACTTTCCTCCCAACTCTCGGATCTGGAACCGGTTTATCAAAAGGAATAAGTGGAATCCTTTGTGGACACCAAGTTGAATGTTATCAGCAAGGTCTGCGATGCAATGACTGCGGCCCAGGACAGACAAAAGGAGTACTCTGACTAACACGGAAGAGAAATTTTAATGTGTTTAAAGTGGGTAAATTAGTGTTGCTGCACACTAGAAACCTACCGCAAGACACTGTCAGCCCCGTCGCCAGTAACAAGTTGAAGCGCCGCTTCATCGGACCGTTCGAAGTCCTGGTCAGACACGGTGCGTCGTACACCATCGACCTGCCAAAGTCGATGAAGACGCACCCGACGTTTTACGTTTGACGTCTTAAGCGGTGCCATGATATGCAGGGGATTGTTGATACGCAGACCCACCTTGGTCCAGCTCCTCGAAGCGAGAAGCGGCCTCAGACGTCGACGGGCGCGCAGGAGCGTGCGCCAAGGCTCGCGCTGGACAGCAAGGCTGCGATCGAGATCGTACGCCGTAAGGGCCCCGTACGAACGGACCCCAGGGGCATATCCCGAGTACGACGAGCGCGCACCATACGCGTACGGCTGGGAGTGCGCCAAAGGCGGCTCCAGACGTTGCTTCAGACCTCAACACGTCGGATCAAGCGGAAGGCCTCGTCAAGATCGGTCGACAAGGCCCGGCGGTTCACCCACCCATGAAGACCAGCGATCTCCCGATCTGGTCCAGGCGGCTCGCAAGTCGAGCGAGCACGCCCTACGCCCTGATTCCCGGCCTGGGCGGCAACATTACCGCCAGTCCCAAGGCCAAGTGCAATCTCAAGCACGAGGACACGTTGACAGAGACGGTCAACTTCGGGGCCCTGTGATGGACCCGCAGGTGGCGCACCTGGGCGAGAGGATCGCCCCGAAGGCGCCTTGTATTCGTACTCATTCGAGGGCACCTCCGCCCCTGCTTGGCCGGAACAGAGAAGTCCACTACCATATCTTGCCCGAACGGGGTACGGAAGTTGAAGACACTCCGTACCCGCGCTCATCACGAGCGCTAAAAGCCGCGCGCTTCTGAATGTCCCTTGGCAGCTGTCGCTTGCTAAGTGGGCAAGCTGGATATGAAGATCACGCTGGTCCAGGATGTGGGACAGCAGCTGATATTCTTGGAGTTCCCGTAACTCCTTGGGTGAGTACTGGAGGGTCTCAACCCAAGTCCAGAACATGTCCTCGCATGAGCTCCAGCTCGGACAATTCTCGGGAAGAACCCAGGGGTAGCCCCATACAGGGTAGAGACCACCCCGGTTCTCGGGCTTCTTACGACAAGTCGTGAAGTCCTTGTGAGGGATCCGGTGCTGCGCGAGAAGCACACACCGGGCCGCCTCCACGTTGTCGATGAACAGCTGTTCCTTCTGAACCAGGGCGGGTTCGAAAGCATCCTTGGAAGTGTGGCCACCAATAATCCCACGATGAGGAACGACTTTCTCCAGGAAGAGGCCACAGCGTCAGTCAGCCGCAACAGGGTCAGGCGATCTGCCAACTCTTGATCGTCTAGCACTTCAATGAAGTGTTCGACATGCTCCTTGCGTTCCTTCGATCCGCCGTCCTTGCCCTTCAGCTTCGCGCGCAGGGCCACCACATTGAGACGACACAGATTCTCCAGCGGGGACTCGTTCGATCGCTTGCGCGCGTGATAGTACTGCCGCGTTAATGTGATCTTAAACCCGCAGTTTGGGTTTAGAAGCTTCGATGCAGATCACTCCACTTGTTTCGAGTAGATCGACCAAGTTGGCGACACCAGTTCTTCGCCGGTCCAACCAACAGATCCGCGAAGGTAAAACACTATTCTTCGTCCGAGGCTTGATCTCGCAGGAACGCTGACTTCACTTTGCTGATTCAGGCTCTGGCGTGATCTTCGCCTTGGTCTCGCCAGTGAGCTCCTTCATGTCCGAGATCGCAGAGATCCGAACCCTCTGGATCATGGACGATCCCGTAGACCCGGTTGCAGTGGAGGTTACTGTAGTGCGCGCAGTTGCGTTAGAGGTCGGAAAATCAATGTCATCTGGATCATTCTCCCATTTGGAGGACTCGTGATCCGGTGATCCCACCGACTCCATCTCCACATATTGCGATTCCACGTTTTCAAACTCCACCGCACTCGACGACTGCTCGCGCAAGAATCGACTCATAGCGGCTTGGAAGTACGATCCCAGCGAGCCGCTCGACTCTTCGGTGGCCATGGTAGTATCTGTTGGATCCGTAGATCGTGTAGTTGGCTTCTGCTGTGGAGATCGGGGTTGATCTCGACGTGCTGACTTCGTCCTAGCTTCCAGGATAGGGCCGCCCAACGGTCCCAGGAACATGCGGCGCGGCTTAGAGGAGCTACCCAATCCCAGTCCGGCTGCTGACGCGGAGTATGACGACTCACCAGCACTGATCTCTGGCGATCCTGACTGATCTTAAACAGGAGGCACGTCGCCTACCACGATCCGCAGCTGAACCGTATCGGCAGCAGAGCGAAGTGTTTCCGCGCTGCTCCACCTTATCCCAAACGACTTGCCAATACTTCAATCAATTACCACTGGGCCTTCACGAAGTCACTGGAGGAGCAAGATCCAGCCCTACCGTCGGTCACAAGGTGAGCAAAGTTCAGCACAAGATCGCGGATCATCGGGACCCTCGGTGTCCGGGATTATTGGAAGTTGGGTCTAGCAATCTCGCAACATTTTGCGGATCCCGCTACACCACAATGTGCGCGTACCCGGATCTTCTGGTGACTCGGGATTTCACCGTAAGTCTCAAGAAGAAGTTCATGTGAAGATTGAACCTGGGGATCAAGCATCATCGGAGATTGGATCGACGACGACGACGCTGAATGAGATTAGATCCACGGATCGACAGAGTACTGTGAGGAACTCAGTCGACGGACGAGGTACAGATCCGGATCTGGAGGAGAAACATCTTAATCCTCCCCAAGTCCCTCCGGGGACTCCTGCTGATCTTGACGCAAATCGAGATCCGCAAAACAAAGACGCCAAGGGGAAACCTAAAGTGTATCCTGAGCTACCTGTAGCCCAGAACCCGCATGTTCAAAAGTCTGCAGCAATGAAGAAGAAGTGAAAGGATACTCGAAAGAAGCTGAAGGCACCTGAATCAGATGGCGGAGATCCAGAGACATCTGCCAGTCCGTGGACTGACGACATGCTGAAGATCATGTACTACCAGAAGAAGCTGAGACAGCTTCTACAGCAGGATCCGGAGATGTCGATCTTGAAGCTGAAGCAGATCGGCGGACTTCGCGGTCCGGTGATGGGTTCACCCGTACGTCAGACAAACTCGTAGCGGTGAATAACTTGCTTCGCGTGCAAAAGGACCCTTACCTCACAGCTGGCACATTCGACACGGATGCCCTATTCGATCTCGACGTGGTTGTGATCTAGACGTCGACTCGGAACTTGATAGACAAGGGATCATAAGCGTCTACTCGAGCATGGTCCTGGCGGCCTGGATCTGGATCCGGTCGTGGAGTTGCCTTGTGGGTTGTGTTTGCCTTACGGTCTTCCTTTACACTTGCGTGCCGCTTCGTATAGCGCGACATTGGGGTAGTTAAGACTTGAAATATCTTTCCGGCCAAGTAATAAACTCCGGTCGATCTGGAATCTGCACTGGAGGGTAGATCACTAGGTGGTTTGATCTGGTGCTTATATTACCAAATATTAATAACCGACAATAGATAAACTAACCGTAGACTTGCTAACACCGCGAGCGACTTGTTATTCCTCTTTTGTGCCGCAGGGAAGGCACTTGTTCTCTCTGATGCAAATTCAGGTCTGATTTATGGTACCCATCCTAAGTCACTATCACACCTGCCAGACGATCACCTGCAACGGCCTCTATGTCCTTCGCACTCCTGCCCATCACGAGATACCTTCTTTAACGTGGAATCCTATCGTAGATCTTGAGATCCTTCTCGATCGCCATGCCGTGATCCGGGATCCGAGATCCAGATCGCCATTATCCGGGATCCGCATCGTCTTACCTCTTGGATCCTGATCCGCTTCTATTCCATGGGCCTCTAGCATCCTGTTGCTGCTTGATCCTACATTGCATCCGCTTGATTTTCACCATGGAGAACGACGCTTGTGTACGTGGCATTTGATGTCTGATCGGAGATCGCCTCTTCTGTCCCACTGGATCTCCAGTAGTCACTCTTCGAAGAAATGACCAGGTCCAATATTGTCACTCAGGTCACAATCCATCGTTCAATCTTCTTTCACAGAATCCACTTCACCACACGTGTGACCGTCCGTCTGAAGGTGGCGGACTCTAGACATAAGCAGCTGCGTCCCCGAAAGGCGGAACAGCGTTTGCCAGAACGCGGCGGCGAGCCGTGGGTCTCGATTGGAGACGATGGTCTCTTGGAGACCGTGATGGCGGAACACGCTGTCGAGGATCCACAACACGGCCTGTTCACTCGTAACGGAGGTGAGAACACGAGCGAGGTTAATCATCTTGCTCAGGCGACACACAAACCACCATATATCGGTGTTGCCGTGCGTAGTCCGAAGACAAAGTCGAGTCCCATCGGCTTCCAGCAGTCTGCAAGGACGGACAGGATCTGTAACGGAGCCGACGCCTGACCGACAGGCTTAACGCGTTGACAGGTTTCACACGTCCTAACGTACCGGGCTACCCACTTGAACATGTGAGGCCACCTGAACGTCTGAGAGACTGAGTACACCGTTTTCTCACGGTCAAGATGGTCATTATATGGCGCGTCGTGTGCCTCAAGAAGTATGTCATACTTCATATCCTCGTCATTGAGGATAGCGGCCCGAGGGGGTTCCTCGGGCTCCACCTGATAATGACGCCGCTAACGAGGGGTAATCCATTCGTCCTTGGCATCCTTGCCAGCGACAAGAAATCGCGCAAGTGGGCTGAGACTGTCGTCCTCGCGATACGGCTGGCGGACCCGATCGAGCAGATCCGTCGTCACCCGACTAATGTCAGCATGCTCATAGTCGGGCCGGCGCGACAGCGCATCGGCAAGCACGTTAAGCCCGCCTGGTTTTATTCGACGCGGTAGTATACTCCGCGAAGAGTGAAAGCCACCGCGTCATGCGATAGAACAAGTGTGGCGTGTGAATGGCTGTGCGCAAGGACACGTGGTCGGTGTAGACCACAAAGGGCGTTCAGAAAAAAAAAGTGCACCCGGAACTTGACAAGAGCGTACTTCATGACAAGGAGCTCCTTGTCGTGAACGGGGTGGTTTCGTTCGGTGGCTTGAAGCTGCCTGGATTGAACGAGATGAAACGCTCGTAACCGTCATCGTCCGGCTGCAAAAGAGCACAACCTATCGCGTAGTCAGAGGCGTCGCACACGACGCTAAATGGCTTTGAAAGCCAGGACAAGAGCATGTTGTAGGCTCGTCTTGATGCTTTCGAACGCATCGTGATTGTCTTGGTTCCAGCACCACTCCGAGTCCTTCTTCAGAAGCTCGGACAAGGGTCTGGCGAGGCAGGCATACCCAACACTGTACTTGTGCCAGTAGTTAGCGAGGCCAAGCAATTCCGAAGGTGCTTTTGAGACCGCGGTGTGAGCCAGGCCGATATGGCTCTTACCTTTTCAGGGTCTGCACAAACCTCATTACTGCTAACGAAACAGCCAAGGTCTTTATCTCCTCGACCGCAATGACGCATTTGTCGATGTTGGCATAGATCTTGTTGGCCCGCATGTCCTCAAACATTCGACGGAGGTGCTTTAAGTGCACCTCCATGGTCGTCTGGTCAGCCTCTGCGCGGCTGTGGCCGAATATCAAAGTACGTATGTGCAAACTCACGAAACGGCCTAAACAACTGTCTAACCAGGCGGTTAAACGAAGCCGGGGCATTTGAAAAAACCTGTGGCATAACCAGCCATTCCCAGAGCATTCCGCTGGGCATACTCACAGCCGTGAGTTTGATGTCGGATTCTCGCATCAGGATCTGGTAATATCCATCTTCCAGATCCATTGCGGTGTACAGCGAACCGTCGGACGTGTCGTTTATCAACACGTCTTTTCGCAGGATCGGTGTATGTGCCGGAACTGTAGCATTGTTGAGCTTGTTGTAAATATGAATTAGACGTCACTTCCCTTTCGGCTTACAAACACAGAAGGTCGGAGTTGAGTGCGGAGATTTAGACTCGCGCACCATGCCTGCCTTCTCTTTAGCGGCGAAGTAGGCATCGATGACGTCGCACTGCTCGCGGGGCAGACGCTATTGCCTCGTGACACAGTACTTTATGCCCGGCACGAGGTCAATCTCATGCCGAATGTCTCGATCCGGTGGGGGTTTCGACGGCGGGGCTTTAGCCACCACGTCTGCAAACTCCATCACTAGTGGTTACACCGGATCCATGGGGTTCTTCAGAACCTTGGAGTCCAAGGGCGATACGCGCTGCTTACGAAGCTCCTCTAAAACAATTTCGTCCATGACGGAGGAAGCATTTTGCTCATCAGGTGTGGATTTCGGCCGTAGGAGCACCATTTCTGCGATATATACGGCCTTCAGGTCGGCGAAGAACTCGCTTACTGAGCGTTCCTCGAGGTTAAGCAGGTCCAACACCTCCGGTAAGGCTTCCAATTGAACGGCTCTTGCTTTCAAGCGGAGTCCGGTCACGCTATCGAAGATGTGACAACATTCCTCAAGTGGCGTGTCGAAGGGTTCTTCTGATGTCGGTAACAAAGTTCCACATACCGAAGCGGGTAACGGTATTCCGCACGAGGTAAAAAAAAGACCGATGGTGTTGCTCCATCCGCATCGCGCCACCAAGCAACGGGCTTCGGAAGAAACTAGCCCCAGACAGTCACCGACGGCCAGAAGTCAGTCACATTAACGTCTTCTTGAACAGAACTGGTGTGTTCTATCGCTGTCCCTGCAGCTAGCGGAACTAAGTTATCCGCCTGTAGACCCACCTGGCCGTCGTTGGGAGCGGCCACTATCGGGACACTGATGGTCCCTTCTTCTTCGGTTATTCATGTGTGCCATCAATGGAATTGACATCAGCCAAGAAAGCGTTGTACTAGGATGTACAACAGGTCTCCGGACCTTTCCCTATACGAAAAGATCAAGCGGACCGCCAAAGGTAGCGGCCACGGGTGCGGACCATCCAACCTGCAACGCTGCAATGGTAGCAGATACTACATACACGGAAGTCAGATCCAAGATTGTGTTGGAATTGGCGACAATGCGTATACGACGAACGAAAGAACTCAGATCAAGATCACGTTCGCTGGAAAACTGGTATATTGCTTCGACATCTGGGTACGCGATCTGTCTAGCCAAGAGGCGATCCTCGGCATGGACTTCATGGTCCCGGCTGATGTCCGCTTGGATCTCGCCGACAAGACGATGTGCTTCCATGACAAGATGAAGATCCCGCTAAGTGGACAAAAACCCCTGTACGGAGCCAAGGTCGGCACGATCGTGACCGGAGAATCAACGTGGATCGAAGTCGGCAAGTTGTGGGAGATTCAGCGCCGACTGAAGCTGCCAGGTCACGAGAAGCTGTGGGTCACCCGCGGCGATCGGTGGGTCCCGACGGTAGTCCAAGGTCCAGTCAAGATCGCTATCTCCACATCACCAACATCACCAACATCACCGACAAACGGATCGTCATGCAGGACAATGAACGCGTCGGGATTTGGCTGGCTAAAGATCAAGTACCGCGCCTTCCGGGATACGTATCCGTCGGATCCAGGTGGTACATGGCGTGACAGAACCTGACCTACCAGACCACCACTGACGCGCGATCGGAGGTGTCGGAGCCGGAGGCAGAAGAGTGGACCGGTCACTTGGTGGATCGCCCGGAACACCCGACACCGCGACATATACTGTGGCGAGGACGAGCGGTGCGGATCCAGTAAGATCGCCGTCGCCGAAGTAACCGCCAGGCAGTCCGCCGTCTGAATCAAGTGTCACACCGAGCGACCCGCCGTCGGGACAAGATATTATCACAGAGCATATGTCGACAGGGGTGATGGGCAGTGCGACTGTGCGGGATGCGACGGGTTGATCTTCAACCACCCACGATCGCGGTGAGTTGGAGGCTGATCCTGGCCGCAAGGAATGCGGTGACGCCGGGCCAAGCCAAAGCGGCGCTAACAACGCAACCCAAGACGCCCATGGTGCCGAAACACCGCGGGATCCGAAGCCGGGAGCAGTGCAGAGGTCCGATACCACGGTTCCAGATGATGCGACAGGGGGCGTGGCGCCAGAGAAACTAGACCCTGTCTCAGCAGAAGCGCGGCAGGTGCCGGTAAGTCAACCGGACACGCCAGATCCGGGTTGCAGACAGGCGCCAGGTCGGATCGGCATAGTGAAACCCAGTCGATCTCACCGGATCCAAATCCGAAGAAAGGAGTCAGTGCCGTTGAAGATGAGCAAGTCTGTTTCCACGAGGGCGGTGAACTATTTGCGGAAGATGCTCAAGCTGAGATGGCCGTTCTACCGGAAGTCGTACTGACGACTAACGAACTGACTGTCGAAGATCTCAACGTCAGCGGTCTGACCTTCGTCTTCAATACCAAGGAGGAAAAGGAACGCCTGTGGCGGCTGATCTGGCGGTGCTAGCATCTGCTCATAGGCAAAGGCAACGCGCTGCCGCCGGCGGTCAGAGGTGTCAAGTGCGACATCGATGTCGGGGGCGCGAAGCCAATCGCTCAGCGTGTAGGGAAGGTAGCTCCACGATTTAGGGAGAAGCTGGCGGCGCCGATCCAGGGACTATTGGCGGCCAAGATCATCAAGCACTCGAGATCCCCATGGGCATCTCCGATCGTCGTGACCATTAAGAAGAACGGCGTGGACATCAGGATGTGTATTGATTATCTACTGGTTAATAGCCAGACGAAGCTGGTGGTGTACCCGATGCCCTTGATCAACGAGCTGCTAGAAGATCTCGACAAGGCGCTGTGGCATTGCTCGCTGGATATGGCTAGCGGATTCTGGGTCGTGGAGATGACGGATCGGGCCCGTGTGATCTCAGCGTTCATTACGCCTTTCGGCTTTTTCAAGTGGAATCCCATGCCGTTTGGACTTAAGAACGCACCGCAGATCTACCAGCGGTTGATCGACAATGTGCTGTAAGGATTCACCCTGATCCCGCGATCTGGATGCCAAGACCAGCTAGACCCCTTCGAAGGAGGGACGAATCGGGCGATCCAGACAAGCCATCGGTATTGGGAAGGCGATCGTAATTCGACGACATCCTTATCACGGGATAGTCATGGGATCAGCTATGCGAACGTGTCGATAAGATGTTGGATGCGTGCGACGAGTGGAATATCTCGATCAGCGTGGCTAAGAGTTCATGGGGAATGCGGTAGGGGGATTACCTCGATCATCGAGTGTCGATCGATGGCCTGGTGGCGAATCCGAAGGATCTGGCTGCGCTTGTGGATCTGCCGTTTCCGGGATCTTTGCGTGCGATGCAATCATCCTTGGGCAGTCTGAATTATTATAGTCGCTTCATGGTGAAATACGCGATCTATGCTGCGGGTCTATACGAGTTGCGTGAAGTGGATTTCGCGGCAATTGCCAAGACAGGTGAACTGACGCCAGTATCACACCAAGAGACGAAGTCGACAAGGCGCTGATCGCGATCGCACCCCAGAAGAAACCGCGTCGCAAGATCCCGATGCCTGTACCGACGGTGCGAGCTGCTGAAGAACTTCTAGTGGTTAGATTTGGTGGATCTGCAAGAGTGAAGCGAGGTACTTCGAAGTAGCATTTTTACATTACAAGCCCAGATGGATTGCAACCCTAGTGCCCATAATATACATGTTAATGGAGTAGCCTAGTTCGAACCTGGTACATTTCTGCTCGAGGATATATATATAGTCTTATCCGAGTTGAGTTCGCGGACTTTACCACTAGGCGAGGTATGATTGCATATCAATAAACCAACCCATTTTGAGCAAAATGTAAAATTCAACATCTGATGTACCAGTATATACGATGATGATGCTTCTTCTTACTGTCGCGTTGGAAACACTACAGCTGGTATTTGTCGGAATTGCGCTTGAGGAATGCACGGAAATCTCGTCTCACTCTATCAAGAATTTTTTTACGTACAAAGCACATTGGGGCTTGCCCTCTCAACCACCCACTTTTTGAATTGCAATTCTTGCAAATCCGTGAAGTATCCTTTTGTGCTGGCAGATTCAGCTCGGCGCTTCGACTTGACTTGCATTCGTGCGAGCGCAGCATCGTTGAAATGCCTCTCCAACTGCCTGATAACCACAAATTCATCGGAAGTCCTCCTGTAGCTTTCCAACTTAAGTATATAAGCCACCCAGGTGGTAAATTCTGGGCTTTCTAAAATCTTGTCACCCTTTTCGTTCAATTTGAGAATATTGAACAGGTCGTCTGAAGTGTGTCCATTCATCCGCCAAATGTCCATTTTCAGTTTTGCTGTGATGTCTTTCGTAAGCTTACTGTCGACGGCTTTCGCTCGCGCAAAAACATTTGTCAAACCGACATCCCCCAATCGATTCCTCAGCACTGAGAGCATTGTATCATATGAATCACCTCATCGCATGTTTAAGTATGGAGCCCAAGTGTTCCACACTGTGCAATACTAAACTGTTCTCCATCTTACCCGGGGTGATCCTTTCAAGGAAAGTTTGTTAACGATGAAAAGCAAACAGAAAGAAACTACTAAGACGAACTTCTGCTCGCCAATGACTATCGTCTAGGTAAATGCTGGGCACGTGCCGTCGCGCAGTAATTTCCCACGCTGTGCACTACAAAGCATACCACCTTCAGCATCAACAGCTCCCCTAGCAGCGAGTGGCAGCGTGACTTGAGCTGGTTCACTCGGTCGGCGACACTGGCCCTGGTGAGGACACGTCCAAGATCAACACAAATACTGCTTGACACGTCGATCCGGCGACAGTCGAGCCCGATACTTTTGAGGACATCATCACCAATTTTCTCGGCAGCCGACCATTTATCGAGCTGCAGCTGCTCCATTTTCGTGGCGATAGACGCAGAAAAATGTCTTCCTTTGCAGAACCAATCAACCTCGCAAATCGTGCCTTATTGAAGCCTGTCGACTTAATCGCTAGGAACAGTAATTCATATGGATTCTTCTTCATCATTTCCACGTAAGCCATCCAAGTGCTCAACACCGGACTTTTCAGAAGTGTAAAATCATTCAAGTTGAGAAGCCGGAACACGTCGATGATGGATTGACCATTTCTCAAACTTCAACGCCTCTAATTTCTCAGCAATCGCTCTTGAGCCAGCGTCGTTCTTTGACAAAACAAGCATTTTATCTAGTTCTGCATCGTCATAGCGGCGCCTAAGCTTGAATACCAGGAATCGTAGGGGTCCTTGCCTTGCTTTGACACGTAGGCCATCCACGTACTCAACTTCGGACTTTTCAAAATATTGACGCCTTCTGCATCAAGTTTTCGAAGCCTGAAAACACCATCGGCTGTTCGCCTTCCAGCTATCCAACGGTTTACCTGGTGTTGTTGATATTTTGTATGTACACCCTCTGTGAAATTCTGCAGTTTCTTTGCGCCAAATTTTTTATCTTCGCAACGCCAAAGATAGCTCTATCTTCGTTGTTGTAGCTCTCATCAGCTGTCGTTCTCAAGTACCGATGGCCTTGAATTTGATGAAGGCTTGTATCAGGAATACGAAAAAAACTCTAAACATCAGCGCTGATCGTTTTTAACCTTGAAGATTTCGATGTCACACTGAAATAGACGAGAAGATTGGCAGTAACGAACAGTTTGTAGCAGCGGGCGTACTTTGTTCTCTGCGACTTAATTAGCATCTCAACCAGGTTATTTGTGAAGTGAGAGGTTTTCGTGGGCCCACGTTTTGCCAACGATCGAATACACGGAATCCGTGTTTACAAAGTTTCCAATCCGTTTCACAATTAGGCAACTTTGTTATTTGTGTACATGTGAACGCTTGGCGGGAACCCGGGTTGCCTAAAAAAAAACGAGGCTAAGCTGGATTTTTCTTATATCCGAGCGATGATAGTTGCAGTAGCTTCGCTTTCCTCTCAACACATCAAACTCGTGAAGAATGCCTCCTCGTCATAGCGGAGGGTCGCAAACAACGATCCCTCCGCGACAACCCAAGAAGCCGCTGATCGAGAAGTCGCGTATGTTCGTGCAGTCGCGAAACTTGGGGTGGAGACTGTGGAGCAGCTACGTGCAGATTGGGACTCGTGGGACACTGGATATGGCGGCAAGGAGTAGCGCCAATCGCAACCTGAAATAAAGCCTGCTATTCTGGTGGTTGGTTCTCGTATTGATCAATTGCGTAAGATCCGCGAGTTAGGCGTCGACACATGGCATACTCGTAGACCCCAATCAACACCTTGGCATGCATTAAGCGAAAAATACATAGACGCTTTTAATAAACACTGTGTTACGTGGATTCTTGAAGATGGCATTATGTGTGCTAACCGCCGGCAGTGACAACACTTTATCGAGCCGAACCTAACTCGGAAAGTAGTTCATGAGCGGTATGTTGAGGATGATAGGCGTGAGGATCCTGATACCAGGGTCTTAAGCTAGTCAAGATTTACACAGTATGTCCATTTGTACTATCGTGGTGTGCGGCTTACACGAACCGCAGAAGACGTATGGGTTTGTTGCGTCAGACTGGATACTCAATTATAAGACCCCGGCAATAGTTTATAAGAGAAGCGGAGTATTGTCTGGCGAAAAAACACACATCGACGAAGCTGTCGCTCACCGTAGGTTTATATAAAACCTATACGAGCTTGCATACACCAGAGCAACAACTTCCAACTGAAATCCTCCCTTGCACTTACGACTCGCCAGCTGCTGCCACAAACACTGATACTGATTCGAGTGGTGTAATTGCAGACGAACGCAGTAGCATACGCATTCAGATTCAAGCTGAGAATTTTGGTGATGGAATATCTATGCCCCATTGTGGACACTCGCAGCCGTCTACCGACTACTTCAACAACAACCTGATAATTCAAAATTTTGTTGTAGCTGATATAACAAACAACCTGAACCACGTCTACTTCTACGACGAACGTGCTCAAGGAAAGGGCGCCGACGCACTTTTCAGCCTACGCTTGCTCTATCACTTAACGACGATGTCGAGTGATGCTCGCAACGTTATGTCACCTGCTCAAATAAGTTTTAGCCTGCTCGACAATTGCGTAGGTCAGAACAAGTCGAAGGAGGCCATGATTTTTTTGCGATGTTGTCCATGGTGTTCCCGTACAAGAAACTGGTTCTCTATATTTTGTTACCTGGTCACTCCCACAACATAGCCGACCGAGTCATTGCATGGTGTAGGCGAACTACCCGCAAAATGGACATTTATACACCCGCCCTACTGGTAGAGGAGATCAACAAGGTAAAAAGCGTAAATGGAATATTTCTCGATGACAACAAATCTAATTCCCCATTTTTCGAACAGTGGGGGGGGGGGGGGGGGGGGGGGGGGGGGGCTGTACTAAAACATAAATCCCGCTCCTCCAACGGGCTACACATCCAACTATTTCTTTGAAATAGACCAAGGTATCTGTACTGCACGCAAGACTGTCAAAATCCAGACGAGGAGGCGATCACCTTTCAAATGGTCGAGCCTACCAACATCGAATCAGTCCGGAAAGTTTTATCACGGATCTCTTCGGGCCTCATGTTCAAATTATTTGGGAAGCTTCAATTCACAGCGTTCACCTACCTCGTCAACCAACAAAGGGTCTCTCGGACAAAAAGATGAAATCTTTATCTGCAGAATACTTCTCGATCCCAAAACAGTACGTAGCCTACTATCCAGCAGTACCTGATTCCATCATAAACGCCCCGGACATCGACAATGCAGTTAGTGGAGCCGAACCTGCGGGACAGAGCCAAACCCAGTCGAAACACAAACCTGGCCAACCAAAGAAAAAGAAAGTAAGTTAAAAGCCAATCAGCCCTCCATCCTGCAGTTTTTTACTCTGGCCATGAAATCTTCCTCAAGCTGAGCAGTAGGCTTCATTTCGTATCCTTCATAGTATTTTTTTTCATACTCAAGTTTACCGGTACCTTTCCCAGCTGGCGGGGTATGCTGGCAACCCGGGTTCCCGCCAAACGTTTCATGTATAAGTACACCGGTGAAACTGTTGTGTGTGTTACACAACACACACCATTTACAGTGCACTGCACTGTGCACTCAGCAGCGTCACATGTCAGTGCATGTGCGCAAACCATACAGTGTGCTGTACTGTATTTCGTACTTTGAAGTACATGGTACTACGAAGAAGATGTTTATAAAAAAAAGAAGTAGTCAACGGTCATCAAGTAGGCAGCTAATTGCAGCATATTTCAGCTACTTGGGCAAAGAACAACTTTAATAAATTTAATTTACTGTAGCTTCACTGTCTGTCCATAATTCTTTCTTTTAAGACAGTAAAAAAAGTTCCATACTAGTATTATATTTCATTGTTATTTTAATATTAGACATGTTCTGTAGTAGACTTCAGGGGCTACTTTTCGTGACAGAACCCATACATCCACAAAGCATCGTACTATATCTTATCGTACCTGCACTAGTACTATAATTCACGTAACTTACGCTAGTAAACTTGAATAAACGAAGCTGGGTATGAAAAAAATGCTTATCCCGTTTGAATGGAGGTCGTCTCTTCTCTGGCGCCCAAAAACAGACACGTCATCATCAACTATTAATAATTCGTACTGTATCGACAAACTTGTTGATAAGTAGATACATGATGTACATCATCCATCACGAGTCGATCTCGGTTGAATGGAGGGTCATCTCTGCTCTGGCGCCGAAAAACAGTGATGTCGTGGTGCATGCCATCACGTTTGTCGCGTGAATCACGACAAACATGATGAGAGAAACTGCCTGTGGAATGGTATTAAACATAACTTTTGCCACTCCTATTAATAAATACCTGGTAACTGTCATTAAAAATGGGCTTACAATAGGTGTAGGTTTTCATATTTATGTACCAAATTCAAAATCGCGACAGGCTTGCTAGAACTTTAGCTCCTGACTTTTATTCTGGCAATTCAATACTTTGATAATACTAAATGCGCCGTTCTAACTGTAAGTACCGACGTATTTTAAGCACTTAAAATTAAAAATGTATTCATTTTACTAAATTAAAATGAGACCTTTCAAAAGGGCTAAAACTCATAGTTTAAATCGCGGGTATGTTTTCATGCCCTTTTGAAGACCAATGAGACCAGAATTGGGTTCAACCGTGCAATCAGCGCGATACCGGAGCCTTTGCAGTGGCGCATCGTGCCTTTTTTCTTTAACCTCAACGTATTTTTTCTAGTCTTTTACAAGAAAAAATTTCTTGCCTAAAATTGCCTGACAGAAAACGTTTTTTTTCAAGTTCAGTAGTAGTTTTGAGAGGTATAGTAATCTTTAGCCGCGCCCCATTTTTAACACAAATGTACTGGTACATATGAAGTATTGTGATTCGTGATTCACGACAAACGTTATGACACGCAGCGTGTCCAAGTTTGGAGTCCAAAGACCGACACGGTGCCTGCCATCACGTTTATGCCATAGACATCAAGGGTTTAGTATTTAGTAATTGAAAGGCTAACCCTTTTACTGTAGCCCAACCACGGAATGACCTTAATTCTGATTAAAGTTAATTTCCACTGTTTTGCATAAGCCAAATATTTTACTGGATAGTGTAAGTGCGCCCGAATTGTGCTTGCCGATTACCATTCGTTTATTCTGGTGGTGGTTCGTTTACGAAGTACATACAGCTCTACCCGGATTAATTCTCAGAATCAGTCAGTCTGAATTCTCGGGCATGACAACTATAACTATTAATATTGTGAATTCGGGTTTTATTTAGGATACAGAGCTGGTTGATTAAGTTAGTCAACAAGCGTTGCTCATTGATCGAAATAGAAACCGTACCCATTTGATCTTGGCATACAAAAACTATCATATCGCAGAAACAAATATTAACCCACAATGATATATCGCGGTACTAAATCTAGCACTTTTGCCTGAGTTTCGACGGCTATAAGAGCGCAAGGCGTTTGGCAAACGCTTTTCTAATGATATAGGATTAAGAGGGTTGAATGTAGTATACCATGAAAAGCGCTTAGGGGCTGGTCGAACGGGCTGATCAAGCTAATGTCCTTGCTTGACCCGGAGGGCGTGAATCATCTTGCGTCGCAAGGTCCAGAGGTGGTGACCGCCAGGCTGAAACCGTTCTCCCGTTACGAGAACGCGCACTTGGAGCATGCCCAAGAAAAGATGGGCGACGCAATGGCGGCAGCGTCGGGGACGTGTGACGGGTCTGCGAGACCGAAGACGCTCCTGGTGAGCGTGAAGACCTTCGAGGGGAAGGATGGAGATAATCGCCTTCTCTGGGCTCGTAAGGACAAGATGACTATGTGATTGACCTTGCACCAGCATTAGCTACAGCGCGTCGCGCTGAACATCTCCCAGCTTTGTGCTCGCGCTTGCAAGTGGGCACTAAAGTGCGTTATGTCAGTTAGCACTGCGTTGCCAACTTGGGATTAGCTCAAGCGGCAAAAGGCCTGCGTGTTCGCGCCGCCAAATCAGGCGTACCGCGTTCGATCGAAGTTCCTTGCGACCCGGGAAGGTAAGTAGGAGCTCCTGGCTCTATCCCAGAGTTGAGAACTCTGATTGCGGGGATGGCGGCGGACCCTCTTCCAGAGCTGGTCACCGTGAACGTGCTCATGGAGGGGCTCTGCGTGGACCCAGCTCGAACGGAAGTTTTCCGTGTACACCGTATTTATTTTGAAGAGGCGATGAACGTGGCATTGAATGCCGAACACAACTTCAGGTCGGCTCGACCTGGTTGACGCGCTGTAAGCGCGAGCTCGTCTAGCGGTCCGGAGCCTATGGACCTCAGCTATGTTGAAGATGAAGAGGCGGGCTCTTGCTGCAGAAGAGCGTGCCGGCACCCGCCGATGCTTTACGTGCAGGAGGGCCAAGCAACTGGCGGTGAGCTGCTCTCGGCGCATCAGGCGCCAGGCTCCGGGGAGCAAAACCCTCCAGGTCCTCGTCAAAAAAACGGTAACTCCCATTAGGCGTGGGGCGGTCTACTGGGGAAGAACTAAGTTCTGTTGTGACTAGATGAGGGAGGGCAATGGGGCTCAGCTGCGAAGAGAGCTGAGCTAGAATAGTGTACAAGCTGGCTTGCTGGCCGTTCACACAAACGTGAATGGCTTTGCGGAGCTGTGAAGAGTCTGGATTGACTCGGGCGCCTCGGGTTTAATGCCCGTCGCTCCACCCTGGAAGGGAGTCAGCTGTATGCTGATGTACTGGAGGTGCAAACGCGAGATACAACATCAGTCCGTCGTGCGACGGGGACAGTTGTTACTGTGACGAAGGCCTCTGTTGATCTTGGTGTGAAGTTCTTAGACTCAATGGCGTGACACTCGGTTTGGTTTTAGGCCTGGATTCGAGGTATGGCCTCATCAGTGGCATGTCATGGCTGGAGCTCCATGAGCCACGGATCGACTGGAAGTCGAAGACGCTGGGCGGTACGCACCCTGCTCGAATTGGGGCTTTGGTGAGTCGTGAGCCCACCTCTGAGAAGAAGCAGAAGCGATATTGGCGTGAGCACGAGACCGAGGCGGTCGTGGTCGTGGCCATTGGTATGCCGGAACTTGTTAGCAACGAGGTTGCTGATTGCCCTGGTGAGGACGAGGGCGGAGTGGCGTGTAATCCACTGAGTAGTCTGGATCTGGTCGATGACCTACCGCTGCGTGGCCCGAGGGCCGCCGTCGACTGCGAGTCGAGGCCCAGAAGATGCAGGTGAAGCGACACTTACTTCACTGAGTGAGGGTCATGGGCCGCATGGATCGGAGCGATTGTCTCGCGCAACACTGATTCCCCCATCGATGAGTGCTGGTACTGCTGCACCCGGTGCTGGCGACGGAGATGTCACCGCACCGCCCTCGTACTGCCGGGCTCGGTCGCGGAGGGAGAGGAGAATAACACGCAGGGATCCAACGTGACGAGCAGCGAGGCTCCACGTCAATGCTGTGAACAGCTGAACACACTCGTGAAAGGAGTGACGGGGGGGGGGGGGGGTCGATGGCGACATCAGCCTTGACGCTCTGCCCACAGTTAATGCTCGGGTGGAGCTGGACGAAATGAATTCGGTGAGACATTGAGGGCGGGCGATTTAGCCGAGGTGGTCTTGCTAAGACCTGAGGAGGTGTTAAACTCCTCGTCCGTCGTGACCGATGTGGTCCTGGAGGTCAGGCAGCCCCTGGGGCATTACCAGCCATACCGCTTGGAGTACTCACCGCTGTCGGAAGAATATCGCTCGCTCTCACGAACAATTGGTAGTAGTCATCGACCAAGTTGAGTGCACTGTACAACGAACAGTCTACCATGATGTTCTGCAGAACAGCCTTGCGAGGAATCGGCATCTGCGTCGGAATGGTGGCCGCATTCAGCTTACTAAAAGGATGCACAGTACGCCACTTGCCATTCGGCTTTCTGGCACAGAAAGTGGGCGTCGTGTGCGGAGATTACTCCCGCGCACCAGTCCAGCCTTATGCTTCGCACGGTGGACGCGTCAATGGTGTCGCACTATTCCATCGGATAGGGCCGCTGCCGTGCCACGCAGTATTTGGTTCCAAGAAACAGGCCAATCCACCTCGATTTGGAGGCAAACCCATGGGTCGGTTCTTGTATTCTGTATCTTGGATTTACTGAACAGCAGTTTCAGGATCGAGGATCCACTCCTCTCGTTTCACCGGCAACGTTCGTTCGTCTTGTGTCGCATTTATTCAGGCCCCGTTGGGCCTACGCGCAGACGTACTTTGACGATATGTTCGTCCATAGTCATGCTGAGCACAAAATGTCAGACTTGGAGAACCACTTTGACCATTTGCAAGCGGTACTTGAGTGCATGTGCACTAATTTGTTGTATGCCAACTTGGACAAGTGCGTCTTTGGTGTGGCGGATATTGTTTTCCTCAGTTGATTCATTCGAAAGCGTGGCTTACAGGCAGATCGTGCCGAAGTCATCACCATTGTGGACTGTTCGGTTCCCAAGAACCAGAAGGACTTACGCAAGTGGCTAGGCTTAGCCATTTACTTGCATAAGTACAGCGCGAGCTACTCGGAAATGACTCGGCCATTATCGGATATCATTAAGAAGGATGCATCATGGCGCTGGAACGACGTGCATGACGAAGCCTTTCAGACTGTGAAGAAGAGTCATCTTGGTGCGCTTATCTTTGCGCTACCGGCCCAGACCGCCTATTTAGCGTCGTCTGCGGCTCTTCCGATTTTGCAATCTGTTGTGCTTTACTCTAAGCAGACGCCGAAGGGCGCGAAGCCTTTCGTGGTCTTTACGGACCATGCGTCGTTACGCACTGCGACTCAGCCGCGTCATCTATTTTAGAGAATAACGAGATGGCTTTCATTCCTAACCGTATAAAACTTCGAGGTGAAGTACAAGTCGGGGCGGCTTAATGTAGTGGCCGACGCGCTTTCGCACAGGCCGAACTACGAGTTAGCCCATGTCACAACGGTGGCGTCGTCTGTGTCTAACTTGATAGGTCTGCTACGTGCTCTGGAGAGCGAGGAATTTAAGAACTAGGACAAGGAGCTGGCATGGCGCTTGCGCGCGAGACTACATTGATACTCCGTCGATAGTGATCTGCTGTATTACAGCACGGACCCAAAGGATATGCCTATTGTGGTCGCTCTTCATTATGAGGATTTCAAGTATCGTATCCTCTACGAGATACATAATACGCCCGTTGGTGGGCACTTAGGTCCCGAATAGACCTATGGCTTGGTGCGCTCGATGTACTAGTGGCTCAGGTTGTACAAAATGGGTCGACACCTATGTACGAACAGGTGAGACGTGTCCGCGGACGAAGTCCATGCCGAATACGGCGGCGCCGTTGATGAGTACGCCTGTCCCCACGGGAAGTTGGCAGTGGGTTTTGAGCTTAGCCTTCCGAAGGGTAAAGCGGGCGACACGCGTATTGTGACCTTTGTAGACCGTTTAAGCGAAATGTCTCGCTTAGCAGCAGTGCCGGATGTCAAAGATGGTGTAGGTACAGCTTTGCTGTTCTTAGACCGATCTTTCGTCAACGTTGCCTGCCTGGGACAATTATCTCAGACCGAGACTCGCGATTCACCGCGAAGTTCTGAACGTCCTTCTTTAAAGTGCTAAGCAATCATTTGGACATGTCCACATCGATTCGTCCGCCTACCGATGGTCAGCTCTAACGCGTGCTCGCATTGTAGATGATACCATCCGAAGCGTATGTACTGAGGCGCCGAAACGCTGGAGCGATATGCTTCCACTCGTTGAGTACACGTTAAATAATGCAGTGCATGCTTTGACAGGCTTCACTTCGTTCTATGTGAGCAGTTTGATAAATCCTCGTGTCTCACTGACGCCGCCACGTGGCGGTTCAGGGCTTGGGGGGGGGGATAACCGAGCGGCTGGCTGACACCAGCCCTGTTGCGGTTCGCAAGCAAGTCGATGACTTCTTTTTAGACTGAGCATCATGCGCAGGGTGCGCGGCGTTTTGGCTGCGAGCAAGTACCTTCAGACGGAGTATGCTGATGCTCGGAGCATACGAAATGTAGAAAGCTTCGAGGTCAGTGACCTGGTTTTTTTAACGCAAAGAACCTACCTACGCATGCAGTGTCTATAGTCTTCAAGACAAAGCTCAGACCACGGTTCATTGAACCGTTCATGATCGTGGTCAGGAAGGGTCTATCGTACACGCTAAACCTCCCCAACAAGATGCGCACCCACCCGGCTTCCAGCGGCATGTTCGCTGGGAGTGGCTTGGCATGCGACAAGGATTGTAGAATGCCCCGCCACGTTCAAACTCATGGTCTCCCATGTGGTGCGCCCGCTTCGTGATTTCTCGCCGAGTTACTCCGACGACCTCGTACACAGTCGCGTTGAGGGAGGTTTCACCGCGCTTGGGGCTCACTTAAAGCACCTGGGCAAGTCTTCCAAGTGATGCGCGAGAACAAGCTGTACGCGAACTTGACGAAGCGCATCTTCTGTGCGCCGGAGATTTTGGTGCTTGGTTGCTTCGTGAGCAAGAACGGCGTTCGCGCCGACCACGAGAAAGTGTCTTCGATCTGCGCGTGGCCTACGCCAAAGATCCCCACTGAATTGCGCCAGTGGCTAGGTCTCGCCAATTATCTCCACTAGTATACTAACAATTACGCCGGATTGATCCAGCTGCTTTCTTCGTTGTTGAAAAAAGATGCGACGTGGTCATGGCCTTCAGCGCATTAAGTTGCATTCGATTCGGTGAAGAAGGCCCCGGCTGAGGCTTCGATACTTGCACTGCCGGATGACTCGAAACCTTTTCACGTCGTCTACGATGCGAGCGACTTTGCTATCGGCTGTGAGCTGATGCACTTTGATGGTGAAGGCCGCGCACACGCCGTCGGAACGCAACTACACCGTCCACGACCAGTAGCTTCTCACGATGCGCTACGCTCTGAACTTGATCAGAGCGTACTTGTTGGTTCAGAAGCCTTTAACGGTGTACACCGACCATGCATCGCTGGGGGTAGTGATGAAGAGTCCTTACATCTCCCAGCGGATGGTACGCTGGCTGTAGTTCTACTCTGAGTACAAATTCGAGGTCCACTACAAGCCCGGCAAGAACAACATTCTGGCCGATGCTTTATCGCGGCGTCCCGACAACGACCCGCGTGGATCGCTCGCTCGATAAGCGTTCCCCGACGAAGACGATGTTGACGAGTCTTCTACGTGCGAGGCGTCAGACGTGAACCTGACGAACTTCTCTCCGGAAATGCCACTTCGCGACGAAATTTAAGCTGCATACGAGCATGATCTGACATACTCCAGAATCCTGGGGCATCTTGGCTCTCCCAGAGACGATAGGCTGCGAGTCCTTTCTCGCTCCGAATGGAACCGTAGTCATTGTTATCGTCTTGGAGATGGACTGCTGACGTACAGCATCGACTATTTCGATGATCCACGTATCATTGCTTCCAACGACTCCGATGCGCTCACGTATTATCCCTGAGTTTCACGATGCTCCGCTGGGCGCTCATCTCGGTCGCAGGAAGACGTTCACTGCCATGTCACGCGACTTCTATTGGTCCCACGCACGGAAATGTGCGCGCACCTGCTGGATCTGTCAGCGTGTGAATCCTTCGTCGTCGTCATAGCCCCCCCCCCCCCCCCTGCGACCTCTTCCCCAGTGGCCACCGAGGCCTGGCGCTTGGTGTCGATGGGCGTCATATTCGGCCTTCCACCCGACTCACAGAGCCGTTCGGGTGTCTTGATATTGGTCGATAGCTTCAGCAACATGGCCACCTGACTCCAGTGTCAGACTCAATCACCGCGACTGACCCGCGGTGCATTTCACCGATGCTGTCTTCCGTCACCATGGTTTCCCCAAATACATTGTCTTCGACCGCGTTTCATGTTGGCCATTTTGTGTCGAAGCTCTTCAAGTTACTGGGCTCGAAGGTGTTGATGCCCAAGGCAACCCACCCGGAGATGGATGGTCAGATTGTGCGGGAAGGCGCAATCCAAGAGATCTAAGCCTCGCGTCAAAGACTTTGCACTCAAGGAGGCTACTAAGGTGGCCTCCAAGGCGATCGATTCATCTGGCGACACGGCTGCGAGCAAACGCGCGAGATCACGCCGCAATCGGTCGCCTTCGGTACCGCCTGACACCCGTCCGAATCCGCGCTTCACATACCGTGAGCACAGTCCGGGTACTGAGGACGAGGCTAAGTCTAGGGAGCCTCCACAGCGTATCAGGGAGCTCCGAGGGAGGGCACACCCCAGTGCCCAGCAAGCACGACAACGACAGCGTACACTCGCACCCTAGTGATCACGATGATCACGGTTCTGAGGCACCTGAGCGCTCTAAGAGCCCCGCCGACGAGGCTAAGGGCTCGCCCAAAGCTGGCGAGGATGAGGAAGAGAAACCTCAGAGGAACCTCTGGCTGGCCGAGGGCATTGAGCGGGCTCAGTCTGCTAAAGCCGCAGCCGATGAGGCCAGGCACTCCAAGAAGCGCATGGCTTCGAAGTCCCCACTCCGCGAGGAGAAGGAGACGCGAGATCCTTAACCCGATCTCTTCGGCTCCTCGGATGAAGAGGAGGAGGGTGCCATCGACGAGCCCCGGGAGATCACGAACGATTTCGACAAGTAGCAGGAGGACTTCCAGGCTGCCCAGCGAATGCGTGGGGGTCCGGTGGTGACACCTGTCGGTCAGGGAGCTGCCATCCACCCGACAATAGTGACCCCTGAGGAGAGCTTTGGAGCTGACCTTTTCCTGAGGAAACTCACTCCTCCGCGTGGGCTTATTAGTGGCCACGCTTCTAAGGGCGCTTACGAATGCGCCTTGGTCAAAAAGGAACCTGTGTTTACCGACAACGTGGAGGCGGCCCGGTGTGTTGTCTCTCGCGCAGCACCAGATCCCTCTGATGGACTTCACGACTTGTCGTAAGAAGCCCGAGAACCGGGGTGGTCTCTACCCTGTATGGGGCTACCCCTGGGTTCTTCCCGAGAACTGTCCGAGCTGGAGCTCATGCGAGAACATGTTCTGGACTTGGGTTGAGACTCTCCAGTACTCACTCAAGGAGTTACGGGAACTCCAAGAATATCCGCTGCTGTCCAAATCCTGGACCAGCGCGATCTTCGCATTCGGTTTGTCCACATGGTCAGCAAGCGACAGCTGCAAGGGACATTCAGAAGCGCGCGGCTTTTAGCGCTCGTGATGAGCGCGGGTACGGAGTGTCTTCAACTTCCGTACCCCGTTCGGGCAAGATATGGTAGTGGACTTCTCTGTTCCGGCCAAGCAGGGGCGGAGGTGCCCTCGAATGAGTACGAATACAAGGCGCCTTCGGGGCGATCCTCTCGCCCAGGTGCGCCACCTGCGGGTCCATCACAGGGCCCCGAAGTTGACCGTCTCTGTCAACGTGTCCTCGTGCTTGAGATTGCACTTGGCCTTGGGACTGGCGGTAATGTTGCCGCCCAGGCCGGGAATCAGGGCGTAGGGCGTGCTCGCTCGACTTGCGAGCCGCCTGGACCAGATCGGGAGATCGCTGGTCTTCATGGGTGGGTGAACCGCCGGGCCTTGTCGACCGATCTTGACGAGGCCTTCCGCTTGATCCGACGTGTTGAGGTCTGAAGCAACGTCTGGAGCCGCCTTTGGCGCACTCCCAGCCGTACGCGTATGGTGCGCGCTCGTCGTACTCGGGATATGCCCCTGGGGTCCGTTCGTACGGGGCCCTTACGGCGTACGATCTCGATCGCAGCCTTGCTGTCCAGCGCGAGCCTTGGCGCACGCTCCTGCGCGCCCGTCGACGTCTGAGGCCGCTTCTCGCTTCGAGGAGCTGGACCAAGGTGGGTCTGCGTATCAACAATCCCCTGCATATCATGGCACCGCTTAAGACGTCAAACGTAAAACGTCGGGTGCGTCTTCATCGACTTTGGCAGGTCGATGGTGTACGACGCACCGTGTCTGACCAGGACTTCGAACGGTCCGATGAAGCGGCGCTTCAACTTGTTACTTGCGACGGGGCTGACAGTGTCTTGCGGTAGGTTTCTAGTGTGCAGTAACACTAATTCACCCACTTTGAACACATTAAAGTTTCTTCTTCCATGTTTGTCAGAGTACTCCTTCTGTCTGTCCTGGGCCGCAGCCCTTGCGTCGCGGACCCTGCTGATCACAACCAGCTTGGTCTCCACAAAGGACTTCACTTGTTTCCCAAAAGAACCGGTCTCACAGACCTAGGAGGAAAGGGCTTTCCGAGCCTCTCCCCCACTTAAAATAGAGGACGTGGCGTCTCCTCGAAGAGTGAGAGGCACTCTGGGGTGGCGGAAGCCGCTCAAGTAGAACGGCGTGAACCCCGTGGACGCGTGCACCGCGTTGTTTAGCGCAAACTCAACAACTGGGAGCTGTGACGACCACGTACGTGGAGCTCCGGCGCAAACGCTGCGCAGAGTGTCCTCGAGCACCCGATTGACGCGCTCCGTCTGGCCGTCCGTCTGCGGTTGGTCGGCAGTGGACATCTGTAGACGAGTTCCAAGCAAAGGGAACAGCGTTTTCCAGAACGCAGCGGTAAACCGCGGGTCTCGGTCAGAGACGATGGTCTCGGGCGGAGCGTGATAGCGGAACACTCCATCGACGAACAGCCGTGCGATCTGTTCGCCTGTGACTGTGACGGGCACCGGATCAAGATGCACCATCTTGCTCAGCCGACACACGAGCACCACAATCCCGGTGTTGCCGTGTCCATCAGCGGGAAGCCCAAAGATGAAGTCAAGGCTCATCGACTTCCAACAGTCAGCAGGTACGGGCAGGCTCTGTAACGGAGCCGCAGCGTGCCCTGCGGGCTTTACCCGCTGACATGTTTCGCATGTCTTCACATACCTGGCGACCCACTTGTACCTGTGGGTCCACCAGAAGGCCTGAGAGACCGACAGGAAGGTCTTCTCACGGCCCAAGTGACCACTGGAGGGCGCTTCGTGCGCTTCCGCGAGGGTGTCAAACTTCAGATCCTCGTCGTTGTGGAGGATCACCAGGCTCCACCCGGTAATAGAGGAGGCCATACACCAACTCATATCGGTGGAGCCGGGAACGCTGCCGCGGCGAAAGTCAGTCAGACTGCGTCCCTTCCTGCTGCCGGGAACTTGACGATAGGCGCGATAGCCTCATCGTTTCGATACGCCATGCGTATCCGATCATAAAGATCCGTTGTCACCCGTGTGATGTGGGCCAACTCGTAGTCCGGACGCCGAGACAGGGCGTCGGCAAGCACGTTGAGCTTGCCCGGCTTGTATTCAACGCGGAAGTTGTACTCCGCTAAGAAAGACAGCCACCTCGCCATCCGTTGGGAGAGGCGAGTCGAATTGGTCGCCGTCCTCAAGGAGGCGTGGTCTGTGTAGATCACAAAGGGCCTTGGGCCCAGAAGATGTACCCGAAACTCCACGAGGGCATATTTCATAGCAAGGAGCTCCTTGTCGTGAAGTGGATAGTTCCGTTCGGCGGCTTTAAGCTGCCTGGACTGGAACGAGATGACTCGTTTATGTCCGTTTGCATCGTTCTGCAGCAATGCGCAACCGATCGCATAATCGGAAGCGTCTCAGACGACGCTGAACGGCTTCGTCTCATCCGGCAAGGCCAGGACCGGCGCCTCTTGAAGGCTGGTCTTGACGCTGTCAAAGGCGTCCTGGTGCGTCTATACCCAGCGCCAGTCGACATCCTTTTTCAGGAGGTCCGACAAGGGTTTGAGAGACCCGCGTACCCTGCGCTGTACTTGGTGAGGTAGTTGGCCAAGCCCAACCACTTCCTGAGATCCTTCTGGGATCGGGGCATCGGCCAAGCTGCAATGGCATTGACCTTGTCTGGGTCAGCCCGAACGCCCACGTCGCTGACGAAGCAACTGAGAATTTTTATCTCTGGTGACGCCAAGCCACACTTCTCGATATTGGCGTAGAGCTTGTTTGCTCTCATCACGTTCAACACTCGACGGAGGTGCCCCAGATGCACCTCCATGGCCATCTTGCCTCCCTCGGGACGGCGATGGACGAAGAAGTCGTCAAAGTACGTCTGTACGAAGGCACGCAGCGGCCTGAACAGCTGCGTAACCAAGCGATTGAATGTCGCTGGGGCGTTAGACAAGCCCTGCGGCATGACGAGCCACTCCCACAGCATGCCGCTTGGAGTGCTCAGTGCGGTGAGCGGGATGTCGCTCTCGCGCATCAGGATCTGGTAGTATCCGTCTACCAAATCCAGCGCACTGTACAGTACGCACCCGGCCATGTTGTTTAACAACACATCCTTTCGTGGGATTGGTGTCTGCGCCGTCACCGTCGCGTTGTTCAGCTTATTAAAAGCGTGAACCAGACGCCACTTCCCGTTCGTTTGCGAACGCAGCAGGTCGACGTCGAGTGCGGGGACTTCGACTCCCGCACCACACCCGCCTTCGGTTTCGCAGCGAAGAAGACATCAATCACCTCGCACTGTTCGCGAGGGAGAGGCCACTGCCTCGTGACACAGTACTTTGTGCCAGGCACGAGATCAATCTCGTGCCGTACTTCGCGATCTGGTGGGAGTCGGGACGGTGAGTGCTTTGTCACCACGTCCGCATATTCAATCACAAAAGGATACACCGGATCCTTGGGGTTATTAAGAATCTCAGAACGCAAGCGCGATTGACGCTGCCTACTCAACTCCTCGAGGACGTCCTCGTCCAAGAAAGAGGAGGAGGTCAGCTCTTCCTGAGAGGTCTCGTGTTTGATGAGTTCCATCTCGGCAATATCGGCAATCTCTCCATCCTTAAGGTTGGCCAGGAGAGACTCTGCCGTCATTCCCTTGATGTTCAGTAGCTCTGCAACCTCTGGCAACGGCTCCAAGTGGACAACAGATGCCTTGACGGGTAAACCGGCCTCGCCATCGAAGATGTGATAACACTCTTCCACCAGCGGTGTCGAAGGAGCCCGGGCCCTGGACTCCGAGTCGTTGTGGACTTGCGGCGGCGGTGGCGTCGTCGACGGCGACCATGACGTGGAACGTCGTTCCCCACGTCTGGGGATGTCGTGATGCCGACATCCGAGGCACTCGAGGCCTCGTGTGGAACTATATTACCCACACAGGAAGTGCACCCCGCGTCTTCCTCTTCAGTTATGGTCTGGGCGACCTCGTGCGGAACTGTGTTACCCACACAGGAAGCGCGTCTCACGTCTTCCTCTTCAGTTCAGTCTGGGCGACCTATGTTACCCACTTGGCCGACGTCTGTCTGCGTCTCCACCTTCGAAGCTTCCTCGGAGTCGTCATATACGTCGACGACCTCCAAGCATCCACCGGATGCTTCGGTATCTTGGCAGCCCTTGCGGGCGCCCCAGGTCCTGACAGAGGTGGGGATATGACTCACCAAAGCTCTGACGGTCTCTGCAGGCGGCTGGCATCAATTGCCATGCCTCGCCAATCGATTCACGGCTCGTGTTTCTCGAGCCAGGGCATTTCCAGGAACAGATCGTAGGGATCCATGTCGAGAACAGTAAACTGTTCTGGGCTGTCGAAGTCTTCGAACTTGACAGCCAGATCCATCTGGATGTTGGGAACGGTGACCCTGTTCCCGTCGGCCAGTCGCACTGACACGGCCCCGTTGCCTTTGCTTTATCTTAAAGCGTCGGCCAACTTGTTGCTGTTACGAGCAACCGTCCGGCGGCGCGCGAAAATTTTCGACGCCCCAGAATCGATCAAGATTCTAAAGGGATGATCGTATCCCCGTACACGCCCGTGTACTACAAGCAGCCCATCACTGCCCTTCGCCGATTCGAGAGTGCGAAAACTCTCAGGGGCTAAGTCCCCGTGGTACGCACCACCTGCGTACCGCTCACGAAGACTTAGATCTTCCCCAGTAGGGCGCCCCGCCCCTACTGGTTTCCGGCGTTCCCCTGGCCTCGGGGTCGTGGCTTCTGCCAGCGACCTTTGAGAATAAGCTTGTGGTTGAACCGCCTGCGGTGTCTCTCCGCGGGGCAGTCTAGCTTGAAGTGGGCGAGCTTGCCACAGCCAAAATAGCGAATGTCTTGCTGTTCGGCGGATCCAAGCTCCATAGGAACTGGTCCAGTGGGATTCGCCCGATTGGGATTCGATGCCAAATTCGCTGGCCAGGCTAACGCCGGCGTACGCGCCTGGCGATGGCTGTATTCTTCTTGAAGGTCCACTTGAATCGCCTCTTCTGGGGTACTTGACTGCACCCGGAACAGCTGAGTGCGCGCCGGGCCCACTCGAAGACCGTCCATGAACACCGCCACCTTGATGTGTTCATTGAGTGGGTTGCCCACTAGGGATGCCTTGAGCTCCCGCATCTCTTGGATGTACTCGTGCAGCTCGCGCTTTCCTTGTTTGCATGAGAGGAAACGCGAGCGCTGGCGATACTCGTAGTTCGCGGGGAGGAACGTGGCTCGAAGCTGCTCACACAGCTGAGCCCAGGATGTGACGCATCCAGGCGAGGTCGCCTCCCGCGTGTATGCCCAACTCTTGGCACGACCGCTAAGGTTGGAGGGCGCGAAAGCAACGCGGAGTTGCTCGGTCGAGATCAGAGCCGCGTCCATCACGAGCTCCACCTCTCGAACCCAGAAGTGAAGGTTCTCACTTTCCTTCCCTTCGTACAGTTTCACGTTTAGCCGCAACGGCTTCGGGTGAGGCGGCTTCCCTTCAGCCGCCGGCGCCTGCAGGTTTCCCCGCACGTGCGCGATGAGCCCTTGCTCATAAGTGTCAAACGCATTGACACGTTCGACCTGCTCGGCCGGTGTTGACGCCACCAGCCTCTGCAAGGCCTCCATCCCGAAGATGCCTGCCATCTTCCGAACAGACTCGAACTGCGAGTCGTTCAGGTGAGGAAAGTTGTTCCAGTCCATGATGACAGAACTTCAGATGTCCACGTAGTCTACCCGCGTTGGCGTGGATTGACTACAAGTGCTACCAAGTGTGACGGGGTCACACAGCGCCTTGCGCTTGAGGAAGTAAGAGCTTCCAAGAGTATACAAACTCTAAGTGAACGGCAGTTCACGTGTCCCTGGTCTGAGGGGACGAAGTAACCATTTAAAGATAAGTTTTAGACTGAATGTATTTATAGGTAACGTTAAGCTTGAGTTAATACAAACTATGAATCACCTATAGTGAAGCTATGTAATTATCCAATGGTTGGCTCCTAGAGCCACTGGTACCATGTACCAGTCCTTCCGAAGAGTGACCTAGTCACTCTTCATGTAACTTGGGTACACTTTGGGGCTTGTACCCCGTTACAAGTGCAGCGGCTCGTTGGCTTGCACTAAATTGTTTGGTTTGTGGTACAGTAGCTCGCCTTTGGTTGCTGTTGACTGAAGCATCTGTGGCAGTGGCTCATCGGCTTGCTCGCTCAGTTTTAGGTGATGTGACACTTTGCAGTTGCATTTTCGCTGCATACATGAAAGGCGAGCCACTGTGCCGCTGCATACGCATGATAAATGCTAAATGCATGCACAGTGGCTCGCCTTTCGTGTATGCAACGAAAATGCATGCATTTAGCATGCGTATGCAGCGGCACAGTGGCTCGCCTTTGTAGTAGTAATTCATATAGTGGGCGAATTTACAGTCCGTAGCAGCTCCGCATATGGTGGGCTTAGTATACAGCGCATTTAGCGCGCAATGCAGCAGCTCTATGAGCTAGTGTAGAAGGCAGCATGGTCCTGTAGCTCAACAATAGCTGGCATAGCACCGAATTGTTTCCTCGTGCAGCGCAACAGCGCAGAGGCTGGCATAAGTGGGCTTCATGGCCTCACAGCTCGGCATTACGGCCGGCATAGCACGGCAGCCGTACTGCACGTGCGGCACTACAGCACTGAGGCTGGCGCGAGGTGGGCATCATGGCCTCATGGCAGAGTTGTCTTGGTGCGTGGCGTCCGTCTTGCAATCTTATTTGCCCGGTGCACCCGACACGTGGCAGCTCGCGCGTTCCTGTGGACTGTCCTGAAAGTGTTGAGCTCATGACCTGTTGGGCATTGCCCAACAGGTCATGAGCCCAATGGGCATGTTGCGCTCAACCGTCCTCTTAGCGTTGGGGCACATAACCTGTTGGAGGTATGGCCTAAAAGCGTTGGGCTTATAACTTGTTGAAGTAAGGGAATTTGCAGAGGAGTTAGGACGGTTGAGGACAGCGTAAAGGCATGCACGTGTAGGTAGGAAGAAGAAGTTCTTGAAGAGAAGCTTGTGTTATAGATGGAGGAGAAGAAGACGGCGTAGCCTGAAGTGGTAACGCTAAAGTAACGCTATGTGATTAGCCATAAATATTAAGATATTTGTCTAGCTGACGGCTACATGTACTCACCACTGAACGTCGGTCGCTGACAGGCGTGCGGCGCTGAGCGATCCTGGCTCTAGAATCACTAGTTCCATAAAGCGAACAGAGTTTTCACACCGCCGCTGTCGCCTTAATCGACACAATGAAGTCTCAATGACCCGGCAGGGCGTCCGGTAGGCTGCCATTTCCGGAGCAAGTTGACGGACCGAAATGCCTGATTGACGGACCTTTACAGTATATACATGTATGAGCTGTCTGTCACTAAATCCACGTCGCGCAAGTGAGAGCGGTAGCAGACGGATAAGGTGCTGATATCTACTTGCTACTAACTGTTTTCTTTTGTTTCTGTGCGAAAAGGAACACAGAGGGCCTCAGTGTTTGCATCATGAATGTTTTCTCGAGCCCCGCGGGATGTAGTTATAGCTCGGGGTGTTGCTTTTCGGGTGATTGAAGTTTTATTGGTACTTTACTCACGATAATAGAAATGGGCATTTGCAAATTTAGTGTACAATAAAAACGCCTATGCTTTCAATTGTTGCCAGTGCTTCTTTTACACCACACTTGCCATTGTCTTCAACTAGATTACTTAGTATGAAAATGTGTTAAGGTTGTCATGAGGTTTTAAGGCAAGGTTTACCACCTTTGCGACGCGGAGACTTTGATGGCACCGTATAAATGCTTCAAAATGCAATTATTTACAGTTTTACTCCATTACTCTCGTAGAAATTTTCCTGTGGCCCCAGTGCTCACGAAACCACGCGCCAATTCCCTTGATATAGCTATGATGGCCTTCGTACTCCTGACAACGAAGACCATCGTATCTATTCGCAGCGCTTCCATTCTACACTGCAGCACGAATTTTTTCAGACAATTGAATGCATAGAATAGCCATAACAAATCTGAGTTACTTTTTCTTGACTGCTGCTATTTGATTGGCTTCCAAGTGGCGCTTGTCAAAAAATATTTTTAAGAGATTCTGATTACGCTGCCTTATATTTTCCGATATTGATGTTACGGGAGTAGGAGAAGGATATGTATGAGCTCTGCTTGCTTCCGATAGTGCTAGGTTAGTGTCCGTGCCGCTCCTGCAGTTATATCCACATCATAAACTACAAAAATAAGAGCTCGAGGCTTACTATGCGTTCACGGGTTCTTAATAAATGGCTATGTGCACCAAGATAGCAGGGCTGACCTAGACGTGAAATCTGGAGTTAAAATCTGCCGAAAAAGAGTAAATAATAGTTTTTTTAAGGGGAAGCCCCCTTATCGGGCCTGCGTCAGGACTATCTTGAAGATAATCCTAGCTAAACGGATCATTGCATCACTGAAATGACAAACACGTGTGGCTAAAACAAACAGTGAGTGTGGAAATAAAGCCCGCGCTAAGTTAGCGGTTAATAAATAGCCTTCGTTGCTTAAAAATTCAGAGCTGTTCCGTGCAGACGCACGGCTTTGTCATTTCTGAAATCGATTTCAAATTTCGTACTTGGGGGAAAAACAATAAATTACTATTCTCTAAAAGTTTCAGACTGAAACTTAAATTTATTTCAGAGTCACCTTGTTTTACCGGATTGAGTGAGACAGACGGATCGAGTGCGACACCCGTAAAAAGTAAAAATGTACGACATACAAAAACCAGTACGAATGTACTTTTAACCGAATTAGTGTTATATTTTGAGTTTCATATTTTAATAGACAGTATATCAAAGTTTACGAGCCTGAAGATGGCAGCTTTGTATCGTGCTCCTTCATTCCACGTCTTGATCAGGTTGTCCCTGCAGTTGAGTGCTGTTTCTGAGCATATTGAGCTGTGCCACCAGCAGTGATATTTATTGGCCTCGGTTTTTATTGCAATCTAAAAAAAATACTTCCTCTGTCCGGAAATATAAGCGGGTCGTCTGATTAAACTGTGTCCAAAAATATAAGCGGTTTGCATACAAATTCAAGTCATTAAAGAATACCGTTGTAGTTCGGCTAAGTACGCCCCATACAATTGCTATTGCTGTTGGGAACCACTACTGACCAGAGCCTAGGTCGTGTTACGCACTATAAGATCGACCATTCGATAGGTAATGGCAGGAATTATGTGTCTACAAGTTTTTACACCACCCGGCCAAGAAATGACGATCAGCCGAAGCCTTTTCCTTTTTCAGTTTGGTATTACAAATTTTTGCGTTACGATATCTTCGCGACCAAGTGGCCGATTTGATTCAAATTTCGTCCAGAAAAATCACTGTAATCGCAGGCGTCATTTAGACCAATCAGTTGTCAGCTTAGCGCATTTTTAGTGTTAGATTTGTTAGATTCCACTCATACAGCTTATATTTTCGGACAGAGGAAATATACATTGGAGATATTAGTCGCGCCGTTATCTCGCTGCTAGTTCTTTCATGAATATGCAATGAATGACACCTTGTTTTACCAAGCAGGTATGTTAAACCAAAGCGTTTTTGCACTGTTGGCTGAAAAGGTAAATAAAACGGACGACTTCAACTTCAGCATCGCTGAAAAAGCGTTGAGATGTCAACTCAACATCCTGGACCCGTGCTGGCGTCAAAATGACGGCGTCCAGAGCTCATAAATCTAAACGAGATTCTGTACAAAGGTAGCGTCAGAATTTACATGTTTGGTGGTGGTAAATGGCCTTCTATTTGATTTTTATGTGTGTTTTTCTAAAGAAACCGTTTAACATGCAATTCTCGACATGATGTCGCTCTGTTGTGTAGACGGATGTTCTTGATCTTGTATCACGAACTGTTGTAGATATCCGTGAAGCTGTTCTTGCCAGGGGCGGCTGAGCACTCGAAGATTATATTTCTTTGATGTATGTGTTCTCGTCAGGGTACGTACTGCTTCCAATTCTCCCATCAGAATTTACACGTTAATACTGGCTTGTAGTGTTTGTTCTTTACATCTGGGTCAGTCAATTTTCTTGTGAGCTCATAAAGTACGGAACTACTCGGTGGGTTTTTCTTGAGGGTGATTATAGGCGTTTTATCAAGATCTTAAAAAAAGTAGGAATAGCATAGTGTCATGTTAGTACGGTAAGGAGTTGGCGCGTGGACGTGAAAAACAGGGAGAGAGTGAACGTCGGAGAGTGAAGGTGGCAGTTAGCGATCCCTGTCAGACGTTCGTGGAAGAGTGCGAGTATAGTGAGCAGTCGCTGTACCCAGGATGTGGCGGGTATGGACCCGTTGAACGACGATCTGGGTGCAAAAGGGTCGCAGAAGTGAGCGGTAGCGTGTGACAGGCAGGTACGACAGCTGAGACTGCGCAGGACGGAGAAGTGGGCGACGGAGAGAAATAAGCGCTCACTTCCGAATTGGCGTTGGAGAGCGCAAGCAGTTTGGAAACCAAGTGCGAAGAGCAGAGCAAGCGAGTGTGAGCTGTCTGTGTCGGAGTGGACGCGGCCGAGTTCGACGTGGTGTGGGTGAGCATCAACAGCGTGAAGAGTAAGTGTGAGGAAGCCACGACTGGAAGGACGCCTGGACTACTTAGACGACGCGAGGTGTGACGGTGGAGCTTCGGACGGGAATCCCGGAGTGGACACCAGTAGTACGCGTTGCGTGGGCGCTGAGGACTGTGTGTTGGGACGCGTGGACTGTAGGACGGGGTGAATGACAGGCGAGAAGTCTATACAGACGAGTAGAGCACAAGTGACATAGTGACCAGGATTTCCCGGGGAATCTTACGCATATCTGAGACGACCCCACCCAGTTTCGTCATGTCAGCAGCTGGTCGGTAGTCGGAGCGTAGCAACCTCGGATACCCGCCTGTCGCTAGAAAAGGAGCCGAACATAGTGAAGTCAAGTGAGAAGCAGATCCCCGGAGATTACCACATGTCTAAGCATCCTCGGGGCGGTCGCCACCGGGGAGAGCCTAATTCAGTCTTACTTTTCCCCTCTAGAGCGCAGATCAAGTCCAACTTGACTAACTCGATGAGGACAAGGACGGGGAGGCTTGGAACCGCGTTTGAAGGCTACCCCCAGGTACGAACTACATCTTATTTGCTGGGTCTTTCTCTAGCAATCCATATCTGCCCCTCCCGGAAGCGCGGTCTGGCTGGCCCGGGTTCGGCACTCCATATTGTTCTGGGTCTCGTCCGTGGGGTCTCGCCCCGAAAACTATCTACGGCCTTCGCCGGTGGAGTTTTGCTCCGAAAGAAACTAGTGTTTGTATTGTTAAGTGTATATTACCCCAGACGTCGCGGGACCCAGATAGCTATCCCCAGACGTTTACGTATTTAGCTACCCACCAGCGTATCTTTAAGGTCGGAATCCTCTAGGGTTCTCAGTAGTTGACCTTACCTCTGATCAAAACAACCGATTCGTAGGGAGTACACTAGATGAGGTTACTGACCGAGTTTCCCGGGTCCTTCTTAATTCTCCAGAAGGTAGCCCCCAGAAAAACTCACGGCCCCGGATAAATCCCTCTTCCGGGTGGAGCCGTCTATCCACAAGAGATTCTCCTCCTGATCCACTTACGTGCGTGCATTGATTAAGTGGCCTAGGGGCGAAAGTTCCAAGCGCTACATTACAACTGGTGCGCGTGTCAGGGTAAGTTAATTGCTAACAAGAACCTGTCTACTATGATCACCCAAGATAAAAATACGTCGCAGTCTCGAAGCCTTAGTCCCCGCGGAAGCGCGAGAGCCCGGGGCGCCAGACGCGGTGGAAGGCTACGTCTCGAGGGTCAAGTCCCACAACCGAGTCTCCTGGCCCTCCCTGCTCCTGGCGCTGGTACGACGTCCCCAGCCTCGGCGAGGAGCCCAAGCCCTAGGCGTGTAGCTGACTCCGGGAACGAGAGTGTCAGCTCCCAGGCCAAGCCCGCCGCCAACAATCTACAATTGGCTGCGGCCCCGTTGGGCTCCGAGAGGAGCACCAACGCAGGCCTAGTAGGAACACCTACAGCAGTCGCTCAAGCGACTGTCAATGCGGCGTTACACTCCGCCGCCACGTCTGGACCCCTTGGGAGGTCGGACCCGAACCCAGTGAACACGTTCACTGCCGGAGCTGCAAGGCACCCTGCATAATTCCATGCCTCCGGAGCCGGATGATAGAGCTCTCGTCTCCTGGAGAAGTCCAGCTTCTGAGACTCCACCCCAACCCCTGGTGACGTATGAATTGCATCCAAGTGTGAGACGCCTTGGAGACCCGTGCAAGCAGACCTTGTCGAGAACGCGCTGGTGACCACCGATGTCTTTCCGTTGCCCCAGCAGCGTGAGAATGTAGCGGCCCAAGTAGAAAAGTGGAGGCCCGCGGACCGTTGCACCCCCAGACCTTTTCTACCCAGAACGCCGGCATTGGCCCACGCAGAACTGGCTGATGAAGGTGACGGAAGTCATCCGACACCTTCGAGATATCGCGGATTCCGGAGACGTGGATCGCCCTTGGACAGCAAACCTCAAGGGGCAGTGCGTTTGCCTCCCGGTAATATCCTACCGCCTGGCACACTGAGTCGACTTTAGTCAGCTGGTCAGGAGCGATGGGGTCTGGGATCACGTGGCGATCATCGCACTCATCCATACTATGTTACACGACGGCGGTTTCTCATTCGTCGACTTGGTACTATCCTGGCGAGAGGCAGTTTTCCCGGAGTTTTTTTCATCGCGAGAGGTGCAGTTCATGACCGATGTCACCTTCCTCCGGAAACTGTTGGTTGAAAGTCAAGATGCCTGGAATCTGAGCGCTGCAGGAAGGCGATTCAGCGCCCGCCAGGAAGGCGCTGCTTTTGAAGCGCTTGAAGCGTTGGTGGTCACCGCCTCGTATGACGTAGACAGCGACGCGCTGATGTTGACGACCAGAGAACAAGACCGCTTGGGCCATTCTGTGGTCACCCGACTGAGGTTAGGTCAAATACGACCCCAAGAAGCTGGTTCTGACGTCACCCACCCGGAGCCCAAGCGCCACCGAGGCGGACTAGAGAACTCCGCAACCTCGGACACTCCCTGTTCAATCCCCTCAAGGCCCGGCTCTGACGATGGTGGACGAGTCTGGGGCGACCTATCCCAGAGGTCGTCGGGACGTCGAGCATAGCTGCCGGAGATGCCCCCATGTTAACTCCTGATGAAAATATACCGTCGGCTGGAGGAGGCTTGCAGGGATTTCCAGGAATGGTACCCTCCGTGGTCACCTCTGGAGTATTTATGGCGACGCTGTCACGGAAGAGATTGCTCTTGAGACGCCGACGGTGTATGCCCCTGTCGCTCTGTTACCCCCCCCCCCCCTTCCCCCCGACGATCACCTGTGCGCCCGACCGAACAGAGTCACGCCTTGTTAGAGGCTCAACGTCAGATTGCTCGACTTCAAGCAGCCATGGCGACCCGGGACGAGTAGGAGCGCCGACGACACCTTGACCTAGAGCACCAGATGCGAATGCAAGCAGCTGATCGAGAAATGAACCGGTCCGAGGAGAAAGAGCACAAAGCCCGTCAACGAGGCCAGTAAATTGAAGAAGCTCATCGCAAAGCTGCCGCCGACGCCAAGATCGCCGATCTCCAGATGCGTCTCCACCACGTTCAAGCGCAGTAGATTCAGGAACGAGACAGCACCGAAGCACAGGTAGCCAGAGAACTCGAAGCCTCGCACCGCGAGGCGGAGGCTATCTCCCGAGACGCAAAACGTCTGCATTCAGGGGCGACGGCCGCCGCCGAAGCGGCTACTGCCGTTGCCCGTGAAGGGAAAGCCCGCGCGAAACGGGAACTCAAACATCTACTTCGGGAAGCACGGGCTCAGCACGTCCGGGAAACCAAGCAGAGAGAGGCCAGTGTAGCTGAAATCCAGATGCTCCGGGAATAGCTGGCGGCCGCGGCTGCTCAGAACCGCCGTAACAACTCATCCACTTCTAGCCAGGGCAGTGGGACGTGAAGCCGCCGCCGTCGGAACAGTTCAAGGGAACCGACGGGACAAGCTAACGGCAGGGGCCATTTACGCACGCCGCGAGGCCGGCAATTAGTTCGCGGAAGTGGCCCCCTCCCACCCCCGTCCGGATCCCAGCGAAGAGAGGTCCCACCACCGCAGTCATCTACAGGAGCGGCAGTGCCCGCCTCTTCCGATTCCGCCATCTACCGAATCCCGCACACCGATAGCTCGACACAAAGACTCCAGACGACTATCGACGCCACCGCTCCGCCGGTAGCCCAGCAGCCCCCCGCACTGGTAACCATAAGCCTGGAATCCCGGGCCCAAGTTCCCAGCCACGAGCCACTTGGAGAGCGTAGGAATCTCTTCGACGACCACCCGGCAGTTCGAGTCCCAGTCGGGAGCACATGGCCGCATCTCGGGTCGTGACCGCCCCGGGGTACCGCCCCCGAGTCGTGGGATCGGGGTATCAGCCGCACCTGCGCTCTCGCCGTCGCTGCCAGTGACCGCTTCGACCCGGTTGTCGGTTTCAGGATCCGGAACAGGGAGAGTCAATCCCACCGCGAGTTACGGAACATCTTACCCAGGCTACTCAAGCATAGCGACTCCTTATCAGCAGCTTCCAGCAGGGTACTCGTTGGCGGGAGACATCCCAGGTATTTCGACCGGGTGGCCAGCGGGACCTTCATCGGGAACCCTCACGGAGAGGTCCACGTGGGCTACCAGCTTTGCAGAAGCAGATGCTACGACCTCCTCGGCCCCCTGGGGAGCGTATTCCTACCCTGGGATGAACGTTCAGGGGCACCTCCTGGAGCGGGGGCACTCTTTCCAGGATACGGAATGCGTTTCCGCCCTTTCATTGCCTACGATGCTATGGAGCCCTTTGACCCCAGCTTAGCCTTGGACAAGCGGCGACTCTGGTGGGACAAGTTCCGGTATACCGCCCTCATGGGAGGCTGGCGCGAGCAGGAGCGTTGCATGCGGCTGTATAGTCGACTGTCGCACAATGAAGGTACGAAAGCTTGGGTTCAACAACTTCGGAGAGTATTCGTCGGAGTTGGCAGCGCCTATTCGACCGCTTCGCTCAAGAGTTCTTTCGTTCGACTGAATCCCCAGGTGGGCGGTATCTACGACTCAAGCGAGAATCGCAGGAAATCTCCCAGATTTTCCTGTGGCGACTGGGCGCGGCAGCAGTGAAAGCCAATGTAGACTACATGTCCTACTCCGGGTGTCGCCGCCATGTGAATCAGTTCCTGAAAAATCACCGGAATCGTGAACTTCAACTAAGCCTCCAGGGACGATTGTTCTTGTCTACTGAGAAATGAGAAAAAAAATCTGCGCCAGGCCGAGGAGATGGAGCGCGGAAGGAAAAGGAAACCGGCAGCTGACACCAGTATGAACGGTTCCGCCCTCCGGGGACGACCCCCCCCCCCCAGGGGCGGCCCGGGGCGCACAAGGGTTGAAGAACGCAGCCGCTTATAGAGTGGAAGTGGTCGAGCCCCAGGAATCCCCTAAATCACGCTCTCGGGAACACCAGTGGGATGACGCGGAAGACGAGGCCTACGGCTACCAGTTTGACGAAGATGAAGAAGACCTTTGGGAAAATCCCGCACCTGAACACGCCGAGGCGTTCCGGGCGGACGGACTAGGCACTGCTAACGCCCGAGAGTCCCGAGCCCAGGGTGCTCCCAAGACTCCGGACAGCACTTCGGGACCGCCCCCGGATGGTGCACCGGCTACAGACCCCTGCAACGAGTGCGGGCGATTGGGACACGCCCGCGACAAGTGCTGGCGCTTGTTGACTTGTGAACGGTGCGGAGGCACACACCTCACAAAACGTGTCGTCGTCGAGCGTGTAAACTGTGTGCTCCGCTGCACCCCCCCCCCCCCCCCCCCCCTCCTCGGGGTGAATGCAAGGTGATGCAAGCTGTTAAGCAAGCTGCGCAAGGAGGCCAACTCCAAGGCCTGCCGGATGAGGTGCTCAGGCACCTACGGGGCGGGGCGGAACCCCCGTTAAACAACTAGGCTCGCTGGGCAGGGACCCAGCACGCATCGAGCCTAAGTCCAATAAGACCTACTGCATCAATGCGTATGTGGGTCGTAATGAACAGCAATGCATGTCGGTTACTCCAAACCTATCCCCGGACCCCCCTGTGTTTTCCGGTCGCTGTCCCCCAGACGACGACGAACTCACGCATCATCTTCAGCCTGTCCAACACCGACGGTTGGTGGGAAGCCAACATCTGGGACGACAAGTGTAGCTCAGTCGCACTTGTGCACGGGTCTATCTTCCACCATCGGACAAAGTTGATGCTGGACTCGTGTGCCTCCACAAGCATACTCACCCTTGATCTTGCGCGTATATTGAAGTTGAAATTGGAGCCCGAGGAGAACTCTGGCTGAATGGTATCGATAGTGTGAAGACAAAAGTGGACCGCAAGTGTCAGGTGGTGTTGACTCGGGTTCATGAGTAGTGTACTCCGTCGAGATTTGGTCGGCAATATCGGTCCTGGTGTTGATTGCCTTTTGGGTATGAATTTCATGGTAGCTGCCGAGGTGCGATTGTGTGCTTACGAAGGGGCAGTCGAGTTCCCAGACGAAGAGAGAATCCTGCTTGTGGGCGGTCCGACCCGAGAGGGTTTCGGAACGACTATCAACGTCCGCCATCACGACAGTATCAACCTAGAGCCGGGTGAAAGTTGGTATTTCCCTATATTCCTCGAAGAACACGATCCCGAGACGTTAAATGTCTGGGCAGGGCGGGTCGCGGTTGGGTCACTCTGGTGACCTACAACTCCCAGAACGTGCCAATCACGACCCGTGTCGCAAATATCTATAAGTGGGTTGTGTGGATTATCTCGTTTGTCAACCTAGTCAAGCTGATGGACAAGGATCTCCTCCCCTGGGAACAGACTTCGTCCAACCCGGGTCCTACCGATACGAAGATCGCGGGTTCTTAGTCTTCGGGAACGCCCGACCTCGCTCCATGGAACGGCGTTTGGACGCTGAGGCCCGGGAGCGAGCTCGTGGCGCACCGCCTGCTGTGGAACACCAGGAATATCCCGCTCCCACAACCATCCTGAAGAAGTCAGATGCGCAGCCAGACGTTGCAGCCAGTTCCCGCGACGTGGAAGAGCCCTCTGGGAACGTCACAACCGGCTCGGGATGCGATGGGACCCAACACGCCGGCGCGAAGGCGGCGCTCCGGGAATCCCTATCTTCACGGCGTCCCGAGAGTCGGAGGATGTCACTCGCACCTCCGGCGGGGGAGCGTCCACGTCCGTGGCAGTGGCAACATACGAACTCGCTCGAATCTTCCCGGTTGTCGCCTCCACCCCGAGTCCAGTGGCTTTGCCGCAGACATACCTGATGCTCGCGCAGGCTGGAAGCTGTATGGCCGCCGATTCCGCCCTTTACTGTCATCAAATGTCGGATTTTGTCCTCCTGGGTATGCTCAAGAGCCAACTGGCTTATTTCCAGACCTGAGTGGCCTGAGGCCCGAGGTGAACATTGACGACGCCGTTATCGGGGACGCGGGTTTAACTATGCCTTCAGAAGAAAACCACATTCTTCGTCACCACAAGGTGATTTTTCTTGGGGAAGGCAACGCGTTACCTACGCCGGTCCGGGGCGTCGTATGCGACCGCGATACAGGGGACGCCAAACCTGTCGCCCAACGGGCCCGCCGAATTTCCAACGACCTCCTGCCCAAGGTTTATGATCTTCTCAAGCGTCTATTGGAAGACTGGCCTCATCGAGTATTCCACCTCCGAGTGGGCTTCTCCCATCGTGATCGTGATGAAGAAGAACGGGAAGGACATCCGCTTGTGCATCAATTATCGTCTGGTTAACCGGCTTATCAAGCTGATGAACTACCCCCTGCCTCTCATCGATGAGCTGATGAGTAACTTCTCGGCCACGATGTGGTCCATGACCCTGGACATGGCCAACGGTTTCTGGGCCGTTCTCATGTCCGCCCGGGTCAAGTTGATCTCCGCCTTCATGTGTCCTCTTGGACATTTCCAATTGCGACGCATGCCCTTCGGCCTCAAAAATGCCCCCTCCCCCTCATATATCAGCAGTTGCTCGACAATTGTCTCTGGGGATTCGTCAGGCTTGTGCCGGAAGAAGAATCGCTGGTCGATCCTGACGTACTACGTTTCCTGGGGATAGCCCCAGGCAACCCCGAAGACCAGGTGTCCCAGGCCACGGGACGGGGGGGGGGGGGGGGCGCAAGTCTCCAAGACCAGCACAGACACGGTGTTCCATCAAAACCGAGTTGCCCCGGAGCAAATGGGCCCTGTAATGTTCAGGGGCTCATGCATCGATGATATAATCTACGGAGCCCCGTCCTGGGACGACTTGTGTAAAACGATGAACACGCTGTTGTTTAGGCTCCGCTACTGGAATATCTCTGTCAGCCTGCCGAAGAGCGAATTCGGGGTAAACAGTGCAGTTACCTGGGCACGACATCAGCTCCGATGGGGTTCGAACTTCACCAAAGCTGGCCCGAAAAGTGCTGAGTTTGCCGTTTCCGGGAACCCTCAAAGGTATTCAATCCTTCCTGGGAAGCCTGAACTATTACAGCAAATTCATTCAGGACTTGCCGGTGATTGCAGCAACCCTCTACGAGTTGTGATACGAGCAGGTTCGCGCAGGCAGAGACCTGGCCAAGGCTAAATATGCGTTCAAGCTCCTCAAAGAACAGCTTGTGCTGACCCCCCTATTACAACAACCGGACCGAAAACGCCAATTCGCCATCATCCTACACGCCAACCGATGGGCTATAAGCGCAGTGTTGGGGCAGGATTACGAGGGCGTTGTCCGACCGGTTTGTTTTGTAGGACGCGTCCTCCAGGACGCCGAGCTCCGGTATCATCCGGCGGAGAAGGAGGTGCTCGCACTTCACCGAGTGTTGAACACTTGCCACACGATGATCACAACCTGCGAAGTCAAGACGATCCGGGTATACACACGATACTCGATCCTCTCTTGGTTATTCAAGTCGAAGACGGTAGATGGTAGGTGTCTCAAGTGGGCAGTCAACTTGTCCCCCTGGGATCTAGACATTCGTCGGGTTGGACGGGATGAGGACGGGCTTGTAGCAATCCAAGGAGCGGGCATTACCCCCAGGGAACGCCTGGACGAAATCGCAGTAGAATTGACCCCAGACAATGGGGTAAGGATCACGACCCCTCCAGTTAGTTTGGAAATACTCTCGGCTAACCATGCGGGCTTCGACGGCTTCGCCAAACGAGACGGCCTGGGGGGCGCAGCTTGTATACTCTGGAAGCTACCTTCTGGGGATGTGATAGCGGCCCAAGGTCATCTGCTAGAGAAGACGACCGGAAATGAGGCATAGTATCAAGGCCTCGTCCGGGGACTACGTCTGAATCGGGACAATAATGTACAGGAACTCGTAGTTGTGGGGGACTCACGATTAGCGATTCAACAGCTCCAAGGTGTGATCGGGTGCACACAACCTCATCTCTTACGACTCCTCCAGGAAGCGGAAGAGATGCAGAACCTATTCACGTCAGTGAAATTGGTACACGTCAAGTGAGAATTCAATGCCGCAGCAAGGCTACGTTTCTAAACGAGTACTCCAGGAAGACGTCCCTCCACGTTGAAGACCAAGTAGAGCTTAAACTACTGCAGAACTTGAGCCGAATCCATGCGAAGCTCATGAAAGAACCGGGCCTCAAAGAGAGATCGATGGTAGAAGCGGCCTTCATGGCCACCGCGACAAGGGGCGCTGATCAAGGACTGAAAACCCCAGAGGTGGAGGCTTTCGTCATCACGAAATCGCAAGCCCGCGGGGCTTCCTCCTCGTAGGACTCGGCCGCCCCGGAGCAAATGGGGTCCCCAGTGAGGACACCGACATAGAGGAAGAATTAGCAGTCAAGTCCCAGATACGCTTCGGAACGCCTCCGAGAGTCGTCACCACTGATGCCCGGAAACAGAGGTGGAGGCGTATCTGTGCACATCAGGACAAAGGCCCTGAGGTCAAACCACTGCTGCACTTCCTCCAGGGTGAGACAGAAATACTCTTCCTGAAACAGACAACCCATCTGGCCAAGATCGTGGGACCATTCGTATTGGACAATCGGGATGTGTTGTTCTATGTTAGTCGAGACACTCCCGAGAGACCCCGTCCTGCCGCAGACAGACTGAGGCCGGTAGTACCCAGCGATCTTCAGAAGGACATCTTGCATCATTGCCACGCAGATTTCTAGGGAGCTCATCAGGGTATCTTCCGAACATACGAGCGCCTGAGAAAGGAATTTTATTGGATTGGTATGTTCAAATCGGCAGAACGATTCGTCAAGGAGTGCATCGTTTGCATTACGGCCAAGGGACTCCCTCGGAACCCAGGTCCATCCCCTGGAAATATCCTAGCGACGCGACCTTTTCAGGTGGTCTCCATGGTCGTTGTGATACCTCTGCCGCGGACTGCAAGGTGGAACGAAGTCCTGCTCCTTTTTTAATGCACCTTCTCAGGATTCGTGATGTGCACACCAATGGAGAAACCCACCGCACAAGATGTGGCCGAAGCCTACGAAGAGTGCGTCTTCCGGAGATTTGGTGCTAGCGAGATGATTCGACACGACCAAGATCCCCGATTCGTGAGTCGTGTGTTCGAGCCCTTCCGGGAAATGATGAAGAGTCGTCAACGGTCGACACAGCATACCGCCCCTAGTCGAACGGTCAGCAAGAGTGGTCCGAGCAAACGGTCATCCGAAGCGTCCGGGCTTATGTGCAGACAATAAACCAGAGTGACTGGGACGAGCTGACCGAGCTCGAAAGCTGGGAACCTGGTGAGGCAAGCGGAGAATATGAAGTGGAATAGGTCTTAGACATCCGATGGGTCACCCGGACGCGAACTAGTCGACGGGTCAAGGAGTACAGGATCAAGTGGAAAGGTTATGATACCCCAGAGTGGATTCCTCAGAACCACCTCAACTGCGGTCCACTCATGTATGAATTCGACCAGAGTGAACGTGCTCGGGCTCGGGTTCAGGCCATGCAGTCTGGAGACGACCTCCCGGATGCTGAAATCCAATAACCCCGGGAGAGTACTCCCAAACAGCCCCGAGAGATACGCTGACCAGAAGAACCCGGGGCACAGTGCATATCGTGTATGAACTACATGTAGCAACAAAAGAACGAAAGAAGGTGACAGAGAACTCCGGAGGAACTGAACGTATGAGTGGTGGAATTTACCAAGGCGAAAGCATGGGAGGAGAGAATGAACAACCGATGTTCAGACGAACCTACTCGAGAGTGTCCGGCTCAGTGATGGTAATGCGGCTGGACGGGTCCGTAACACGAGAGGCCCAGGTACGCGGGGAAACACTCTCGGAGAGACGGTCCACAGCACCCGGAAGCCTCCAGTATACCCTCGCCGGTTCACGGGAGTCCAAGATGGAGACCTGCTCGGATAGGGAGCTATGTGCGCTCCTCTACATAGGGACCCAGGTAGCCACTTTCCTGGGGCGACGCCAGAAACCTGTCTCGGTGCGGAACAGATTGCGTCAGCCGATGGCAGGGCCTGTATCGCTCGAACAAGCTCTCCCCGAGATGACGACCAATGCTGCTGCAGGGCACTCCGGGACGCGTGCAACATTTTGTTCGTATCGTCGTTACGATCCATCTCGATCCAGTGAAGCCGCTTCCTATGTGCTCAACGCCACTTGTACATGTGGCGAATCTGCATGTCGATCACAAGTCGAAGACCCGCGGTTATGGCGCCACGGAAGAACAAAAAAAAACGGTGATCCTGTTACGGAATATGATGTCCCAGGACATGTCAGCGCTAGGAGTCAAATCGTTCACGAACTCATGGTAATCTCGGGGGCAAGACGTGCCCGAGCAGTCTTGACCTCGTCAGCAACGACCTTGAGGTCTGGGAAACCCCTAGACTGGTGTTCCAAGACGCCACTGGCTCGACACACCCGGACCCTATGGATAATCCAAGACTTTGTGGTTGGGGATGGAATATGTACGACTTCGGGGTCCATCGTGTCCGTCAATAGTTTCTTTTCCCAGCGGCGCAGCGGGCTCTCGTCTTCTGTGGAAACGTCGGAAAGGTGCTCCGGTATGGAAACAACCTGCCGGATGCGCTTGCTGCTGGTGCTCGCCTTGGAAGTAGGGGTGTCGCTGGGGGTAGTAGAACCTCTAGTTTGTTTCTTGCGAGGAGGAGACAGTTTCTTCGTGCACTCGTCCCCTGTACCCGAATCCACATCAGAAGTATCTTCATCATGATCCGAAGGCTCGGGACTGCTCGGGGGCTCCGTGGGCACGGGGGGCCATGGTTTATTGTCGTCGACTTCCCAGCCACAGACCACAGCCTTCGCAATTCCCTGATCGAAGTACTCCACCGGGACGTGTCGAAGCCACCATACCTCATCCAGAATCTGTAAACACAGCACTCTACGGAGAATCTCGACGAGGACCTGCTCCCGGAGGTTGACGTGTACGAGCACCTCCTTCGGTAGCTTGTTCAAGATAACGTCCTCTGCTTCAGAGAGACTGAAAAAGTCCTGGTCCATCCGGAGATACTCCAAGACGTCGGGCCGAACATCCTCCAGAACCACCTTCCCGGGAAGCGACTTGGCTGGGTCTTCATCGGACCGGAAGGGGTGCGTCTCAGCATCAATCGCGGGGTAGAAACGGCAGCGGCGACCAGTCGGGGGATCATAATCTCCCGGACGGACTTGATGCGCACCATTAAGGGACATCCGTGACGTGTCAGACTCTTCTTCCTCCTCCTCCTCCTCGGCCTCCTCTTCGACCTCTTCTATCTCGATCTCTTCTCAGGGCGCATCCTCCTGGTCGGAGCCACCACCCGGAAACTCGGGCATAGGCTCCTCTTCCACGTCGGCCGGAGAAGACTGCTTCTGACGAATGATCAGGGGTCTGTCGTGCTTTTCCGAAGGAAGCTCGCTGGATTCAGAGAGGTTGGAGGCTGGCGGAGGGGGCGGACCTTTCAAGGACGCCGACCTCTGAGGAGACGCTAATGAAGTGGACTTGGAAGGGTAGGGATCGAGCTGTCCTTGGGCACACTCTTACTACCCGACCCAAGATCGGGAGTCACGGCCCTCGCCGAGGGAATGATCTCAAATGGCACAGGGTATGCCGGTTTGACCCCCTGTGCAGCGGGGCTGCCGTTGCTTTCGCGTCAGAGGAAGACGTTCGACTTAAAGTGTCCGTAATACAATGTTCCTTATCCAAAGGAACTTTAACACAGCCCTAAAACCAGGCTCAAGAGTTGTTAGCTCGAAATAACTGTTTGCTTCCAAAATCCGAAGTGTTTTTATTTATCTTTATTGCGGCCAAGCCGCTATCTATGCTTAACTATCTATGATAGTTAAACCTAATCAAATGCATAACGCGTGGCCCTCAGCCTATGTACTGAGACCACCGTTAATTCTTAACATCATGTACTGAGAGTCTGTTAACTATCCGGGTACTCCGTACCCATGTGTGCACCACACCATGTAACCCCGTTACACCTGGACATACGCATCTAAGTCAGATCGGAGGGGCGCAACATCACCTAGGATCCCGACCATTCCGGGTCGTTGGAAGTGTCGTATAATTCGATATGGGTCCAAGAGCTCCTGGGCACGCCGGATGTCTTCGCGCACCACATCCAGGGGCTTCTGGGCTGAAGCCAGTTCCGTCTTTAGAGATCGGGCCGCCACGTCGTGGCGACTCTTGGGGATGGACTCCTCTGCCGGGGGCGTCGGACGGGAGGCCAGCTCCTGCTGTAGCTGATCCCCGCGCCCCCGCTAGCTGGGATACCTCTTCCTAGACCTCAGCCAGTTTCGTCTGTAATTGGGAGAGGTCATCCCGGGAAGCCTTGAGCTCTGCTCGAGCCCCCAGCAGCTGACCTTCGACGTCGCCCAGTTGACCGTCCAGACTGTCGTTCACTTGATTCTGTGGTGTTGTAAATCCCGCGTGAACTCTAGCTACTAGTGTAGTTAGGAAGCTCCCACAACAATACGTCTACCGCAACGGTAAACGATCGCTCGGGCGGACCTGAAGACCTCAGTTCTGCCCTTGCACCGGGACAGACTGGACCTTGCAAACTACCTATTTAGACCAACCAGTGAATATGAGAACACGCTACTAGCACGAGCAAAGCTAGCAGGTGTTATGAAACCTCGTGGTCCCAACAGCAGAAGGGTACCAGGCACGGGTAACCTTTTACAAAGGCACCGAGTGTTCAACACTCGGTAGGAAGAATATATAGGAGGCAGTACAAGCACTTCCAACATAGGCAAGATATAGCCGTCACGAAACCTTCCGATATACTAATCGGCCAATACACACACAGTCTCTTGGTCTTGCCGGATAAACCCTCGCTACAGAGCTTCGAGTCCACCGACAGGCATAACACACTCAACCAAGCTTGACCAGATGCTTACCTTGAAGCCAGACCTCGCTCTTTGTGCTTGAGTAGAAATTCTGTTCTGTATTTGTGCTGCCCTTTCGGGCCATGTCCTAATATGCAATCCTAATCATGTATACTAAAATCAAGTGAGCTACGATCCGTTATGGATCTTCTTGCATGCCAAGCGACGCTCACACCGTCGCATGTGCCTCTTCATCCTTCAATGTTCCTTCCCAGACCGCGGCCGAGCACTCAAAAGGTCGTGGAGACTTCCACGAACTCATCCCAACCGCCACCGAGTCTTCGTACCGTGGCTGGCCAGTTCTTGGCCGTTGAATGCGAATCCGGCCAGTCCCATTATTAATAATAAGGACAGCCTGGATTCAGTGACATCTTGACCACTAATAGGCTCAACGAAGGCTCGGTAAAGACTCGGTAGTGACATGGGCGAGTCTTTTGCACCATCAAATCACTGTACATCCAGTGACCGAGTGTTCGTAGTTTGAGCAACTTGAATGCCGTCGGGACTTTGTCTGGTGACGATTGTCGGCACAGGCGCAGAAATCACTACACTACAACCGCCCTTGTCGCAATGGAAGCCACGATACTGGTGTCCGTTGTGACACTGCTTCATTTTTCAAATCTCCACACCAGTACCGAGATGTCGAAGCGCCTGAATTGTGCCCTCTCACGTGCGTGCCAGTCACTTGGACCACAGCGCCAGCGGGAACGTCAACAGCTGGAGGTAAGTCTGCACATCTTGACAGTCATTTCTCGGTACCTTGCTCATCACTTCTTATGCATTGACGTGAATCTTCTCAAGGTGGCACCGAGCGTTCGAACGAGCCACCGGAGCCTCCAGAGGCCCCCCAGTGCCTTCACCTGCAGCAACGTCGATGCCCCCTGCTCCAGCGTCTTCCGCTCCTGCTTCAAACTCCGCCGCAGCTTCTACACCTAGCGTCTTCCGCTCCTGCTTCAAACTCCGCCGCAGCTTCTACCCCCAAAGCTTTGGTCGAGGTGCCCCCAGCACCCACTGAGCCTGCTGCATCTTCTCCGCCTATCACCGCGGATTCATTCGGCGCAATGCTCGCGGAAAGCGTGGAAGCGTCGGTGGAACACATGATGACGTCCATCGTTCCTTATCTGACCTCCATGGTTCGCCACTAAGTCCAGCTCAGCGTGGCGCCTCCCTTACAGGGGGATATACACACACAGCAACGTCTCGAACGCGTGATGTACTGGCTGCTCTGGAGCCACATCCTGACGCTCTGGCCGATCTTCCGGCGCAAGTGGGGCACCTCCAGACTCAGCTCCGGTTTGGTCAGACAGAGGCCAACGCCGTTCGACGCTCGCTTGCCCCTGCGATCATGGCCCGGGAGACCGCTGAGCAATTCCTGGAGACAGCCGACGCCCAAGTTGAACTTCTCCAGGCTGAGGTCAAGACGCTACGAGAGACGAACGCCCAGAATAGCGTTCTTCTGGAGAAGACCAAGGCTTCCATAGACCAGCACACAGAGGAATTACAGCTTCTCAGATGCCAAATCGAAGCCCTTGACAAGTTCATCGAGAAACGTGGCAGGCAGCTGGAGAAGGAGCGAGAAGTGTTCAAGGCCGGAATCGGAGCGAACACCGAGCAAGCCCACCAGCTTCACTCGTTATTGGTCAAGTTGGCCAAAGGCAAGTACATCGATGACGATGCGCTTACCGTCCTCGAGAACCAGCAAGCAACACTCATCTCCTCCATTTCAACCAGGCGCTTAGTTCTCACGTGAGTCTGGCCGGTATGGATCCGGACATATTGGCTATAGCCGTACAACGTATGTCTCTTTCCACAGGGATGGTCACCGACCGTTCGATTACTAACGCTCGTTTGCTGTGGCTCGTGACAAGTCTCACTTCGGGTGAGTTGGATCTCACTAGTCTGGACCTGGACCAGGAGACATTTGTGGCTCTGCAGCGCATTCAAGCCGCGGTCACTGCTTCATTGGATCCACAGGCGCTTCCTGCTGCACTGATCAAGGCAGCCCACCAGGTAGCGCCTGGCAAGCCGCATAAACGCCCTCGCCCGTTCAGACGACGACTCGGACTCATCTCTTGAAGGCAAGGCTCCCATCCCTACTGACAAGGCCGGTCCTGCTATGACGTCAGCTGGGCTTGGAGATGATGCCCCTACCGAGTCTTCAAGCTCCACATCTGGTCGGCGATCACTGCTCAAGGCGAAGGCTTGGAAGCAGGCTCAAAAGATGAAACGCCAGAAGGCTCGCTCTGGGTCACAATCGCCTGCTCGGTCTCGTGCCAGTCGAAGCCTGAGCACACCCAGAGCTCGTTCGCGTCCTCTCTCATCTTCATCATGGTTGCCAAAGTTTCCTAAGCGTCGACCGAGCCGTCACTCGAAGTCTGCACCATCTTCTCCACGCTCCTCGTCGAGACCACGAACGCCTGATCCAAAGTCGCCGGTAAAGCCGTCGACTTCCGCCCGCCACTCATTCTCGACCTCAGCGCTGACCCAAGCGATGTGGAGATGACCGAGAGTACGCCTGGTGGTGCTGTGGATCCTCCCGAGGCTGGTGCCGATCCTTCCGCACCATCCAAGGGCGTGTCGGGACCTGTTCCGACGTCTGGCGAGCCTTCACAACCTGACAAGGAGCCGCAGCAGCCTGCGGAGCCGTACGTCTCGGCTGTCCCTCTGCCTCCTTCGTCCCTGAGTGCTGCCGAGAAAGCTGCACGAGAAGCTGAAGAAGATTGCCTTATATTCGGCACGAATGATGAGGATGATGAACCCAGCCATGCTGCTCCATCTGGCCCGCCTGCTACGACGCTTGTGACGACCCCAGATCAAAATTAAGACTCGAAGCCGGTGTCTCCTGCACGTTCTACGACCAGTAAAGCTGTTCCACCGGCCACCGAGTCTTCAAGTGCCCCCCCCCCCCCCCCGTCGGTTCCATGTCCCGACGCACCGACCCCAGGCTCCGATGATGACGCCATGGACATCGATGATGAAGGAGGTTCTCGTCTGGACACTGGAGGCACTGGAGATGACAATGAACCCTCGTTGGGTGTCCAGCAGGTGAAACAGCCGGAAACGAAGGTATTCCACCACCCACCGAGGGTTCAGCTTCCCAGGCTGGTGGTAACTCGAACGATTCGAGCAATAACTGGGGTGGCTTGGGTCCTCCGAGACCTCCGACTCCTCCTCGGCGTCGTTCTCCATCAGCTTCGCCACAGCCTCAACCGTCGATCATGTCCCAAGCTGCAGGTCCTAGCCGTCTGATCGTCGCAACGTACACGTCGATTGCTCTTCGTGGTGGTTCGGACACTTCTCAACCCTTACCGATGCCTCACCACACATCTGCGGGTAGCCACCCGGCTGTCCTGGCTCCGGCCAGCTTACCGACGTGGGTTCTCCCGCTCTTGGACATGGCTTTCACTGATCGAGGAGCTAAAAGTGCTGGAAGCGTATTCTCAGCACCATGCTACCTGGGCCGACATCCAGCGACGTGGTGATCCACGTCACGCTTGAAGAGTTGCAGGCGTTCCTGAATTACGAGGGCCCGTATCATCCGTACCAGATCCTCCACCGACTCTTGCCTCTCCAGCCGTGCTTCATTGAAATGGAGGGATTCGATCCGCATGCACGAGTGTCCAAGCGTGCTCCAATTGAAGTTCGGTACAAAATCCTTTGGTCGAATCTTCGTGGTGATGGTCCAACCAAGGACCTCGGCTATGCAGCGTGGGAACGCCTCCACTGAATACTTGCTGCGGCCGTCGAGAAGGATTTCGACGCTAGAGTTCCTGGTCACGACAAGGGTCTCCTGAAGACCAAACGGGCATTGTGGAAAACCAATGTCAAGGATCGGAACAAGCGTGCTGAACGGCTTCGGAACATGTACCGGGAGGAGTACATGAATTGGTGCCTAGAAGCCGGCAACCACCCAGGGCGAACGTTCATTCGTCCCGAGATGATCTTCGAGCCAGCGATCCCACCCTATACGGTCGAGAAGTTGCCGTTTGTACCTCTAACAACTAACTGGATATCCGAGGTGGCTGATCTAGAAGCTCGTCAGCCGCGGCGTACCGGATGGAGGGACGCTGCTCACCAGCTCCCGTACAACACCACGTACTTCCCGTGTCAGAGTTCTTCAATCCACGGGGTACATGGTTCGTGGATGTGTACCGAAGCGTCGTTGGTGACCCAGCGCTGTCGTCGACTGAGCTTATTCCACACTGGCGCAGCATTTTCGACACGCCTCCCGGTACTCCTCGCTCAACTGCTGCCGCTGCACCTACTGGCACCGGTACCGACCGTTCGCAAGCTCAGGGTGGCCCGCCTCCAAGGTCAAGATCCACCTTCAGACGAAGAGAAAAAAGAGGCTGGAGGGTCTTCTCCTCTGTCTGTATTGGCTGATGCTGCTCGGCAGCTGGAGACTTCTTGAAGCCTCGGTGCCGGTCTCTCCACGTTCTTTGACGTCCCAGCAAGCTGTTGCAGATATCACCGAGCGTTCATTCCCAATAGTCGCAGCTTGGCTGGCATTCATGTCTTCATTCTTTATCAAATTTCCGAAACGTAATCTTGTTCACGTAGTTCGTCAAATGCATATACAAATTTTGGTACAGTAGCTTGTTTCGTCTGTTACCACAAGCTGTACCGCCTTGTGGACTGGTCACACGTGATCCAGTTGCACTAGTCTTCGGCCGCGACTTGAACCATCGGCAGCCGTCCCTCGCTCTTCTTGGCACGCAGATAATCATAAAGTAGACCTCAACACGCCAAGTTGGCTGCTGGTTCCCAAATTGGCTCGTCGTAGCCGACCCACTTGACTTTGAATTCTCGTACAGCCCGTTCAGTGCTTGTCTACAGTGGTGTTCGGCCGTCAAGAATGGCTTCGACTTCATATTCACCGGCTACATGGTCGGGTTCCCAGCTTTCTTCAGGCAGCAACTCCTCATCAAAGTCGAGTCTTGACTCATCCGTTACTTCTGGTACCAAATGAACGCTCGGTCGACTAGGGAAATCGTTCACGGCCTTGAGTCTTGACACATGCACCACCGGATACAATCGATATACACTCCGATCAGGCAACTCCAGCTCATACGCGAACTCCTCCACCTTGCGTTTGGTCCGAAAAGGTCCTTGCCACCGACAAGCCAGTTTCTTCGTTAGTCCAGGCTTGACGCGTTCCATGTAAAGCCACACTCGGCTCCCAATCTCAAAAAGAGCCCTCGGTGGCCCGTCTTCAGCATCTTCCATACCTGTTGAAGCTTCTGGTGGGCTTACCGAGCTCACATTTCCTCTTGGCTGGGGTACAGCGGCTTTCTCCAGTCGACTCAAAGCGTCATTGTGTTCCTTAGATCGCCGCTCCTTCTCAGCCGCCTGGTAATCCTTGGCCATAGTTAGGGCGATTTCGTGTTGTCGATTAACTTCACGACCCCACGCCAACGCGTCAGACTGCCTACCGAGTCCTCATTTGAGCGACGAGGACATTACCCGCAGTGTCGACTGCGCGTCCCAGCCGTGAACGAGATAGAACGGCGTCTCCTTCCTTGTAGTGTCTTGGGAGGTGTTAATAGCGAACACCAACTTCTCGGCAATCTAATCCCAATTTTGCTGCTGGGGATCTTCCGCGTACACTCGCACCGAAGTCATCACCGACTTCACCAAGCGTCCCTGTTGTCCAGTAGCCTGCGGCCGATAACTCAAAGTCGCTCGCGATCTTGACTGCATCATCTCAGTGAACGGTTGGAACATCTCACTCATAAAGCGCGGGTCTCGGTCGTGTCTGATTAACGACGGTGCTCCGAACCTTCAATACACACATTCTTCAAACACCAGAGCTACACTCAGTGCAGACGTGTCCGCCATAGCCTTGGCGATGACGAATCCCGTGAATGAGCACTGAAATAGCAGTAACGCCGTGTTGCCCCCTGCGAGGCTTCGGTCGGGGTATAACAACGAAATTTTCGAAAGTTTTCTGCTTGAAAACTCGCTGCCTGTCAGCATATGTACCTGACGCTCCGCCTCACGTGGTGGGACGTCTATCGAGTCTTCAACCGCCTCGTCAATCATTTTTCGGATGCGGTTCAGTGACATCAACTTCGACTTGTGACTTTCAGCCAAAACCACACAACCGACCTTCGATTCCAGTGCTTCTGTGGCCAACGAATCCGCGGATGCATTGTATTATAGAGATATTTCACTGATCGAAGCTTGACCGTGAGTTCCTTGTGAATATTCCGCAACGCCAGCAGTGATTCCTTCCGACATGCAGCCACCCTAGTGATTGCTGGATCGCGAGCCTTGAGTCACCCACAATTAATAAATCCTCGGCCCCGTGAGCAATTGCTGCTTTGACTCCATCTATCATCCCCGTGTACTCAGCAACATTGACAGTGGTAGACCGGAGGTAAGCGTTCGCAGCGATCACTATTTTCCACTCCGGAAGGCTCCAACGTACCCATGAGCAGCTACCATACCCACCATATTTCTCGGTCTTAGCTGAGCCATCGAATGACATAACGAAACCTCGGCAGTCGCGTGGCAGCATTGCATACAGCATAGAAGGTCCACGCGAACTATTGGTGAGTCTTTTCTCGGTGGGGTCACCGGCGCCAGCGAGTCTTACAAATCGACGAAGTTCGTAATACTGGACTGAAGAATCTGCGCGAAGGCAACATCCTTCTCTTTTACTCGTCTTACCTTCAAATGCCACGGTGATAGCAGTACTGCAAAACTGGACAGCACTTTCGAAGAGCGACTTGGATTTTTATACCCGCTCTAACGTCGAAAATCTGGTATAGACATGTAACGTCTTCCCGGCCAGCTGCGTGTATCACACCTTCAACAGCAGAAGTAATGCTAGGACCTCCTTCTCAGCTGGGTGGTAGTTCATCTCGGACTCCTTAAGCACCCGACCGAGGAATCGTACGGGGTGTAACTTGCCTTCATGCTCCTGCATAAGCGTCGTACTTAACTCCCATTCATTTGCAAACAGCATAACATAAATCTCCTTCGACCGATCGAAGTGCTTAAGGATGGGTGCCAGTGCAACTCTTTCTTGCGGTGCCTCGAATGCACGACGCGCCACAGAAAGGTCGCCACCGGCTCCAAAGTCTTCTTCCTTCAGCTGATACAGCGCTGCGCCATAGACTGCAAAGTCTTGGATAAAGCGGCTGTAGTAATTAAGTGCCCCAAGAAATGACTGCATCCCACGCTTACTCGTTGGAAATGAACACTCGGTGATGGTTGCAAGCTTCTTCTGGTCAGCCTTGATAGCCTCTGGCGTAATCTCATGAGACAAAACGTCCACCTTGGGCTGACAAAAGATGCGCTTGGTGAAGCTAATACTGATCCGGCACTGCGCAAATTTTTCTCAGGAATCAGTCTAGCGTAGCCAAACAGCTGTCGAAATCCTCGCCACCGAAGCAAATATTATCTACGAACGCCCGCCGACCGAATACAGGTACCAACGATGATTCATCTGGCTCCTCGGCCGTAAACATGTCAGCGACGGGACTGTTGACCAGTTGTATTACAGGGTCACCTTCCACCGCTGCACCGCGGTCTGTCTCGAACTTGGTTAGATTTGAAAGCTCGGTGCCGGTCTCACGACGTTCCTTGACCTGTTCTTCAGCTAATCGCATAGCTTCCGAGCGTTCAATCCACCCGCCTTTAGGTTGAGCGAACCCCAAAGCGCGTTATCGATAATACGCTGGTATATCGTAGGCGCGTTTGTTAGCCCGAAAGGCCTACACAACCACTCGAAATGGCCCAGCGCACGCAAATGTCGACACTTTTCGTGCTCGTAAGGTCATCACGATGGCCCAGAAGCCACTTGCAGCGTCCAGCGAGCAAAACCACTGGTAACTTTCGAGATCATTCAACAGATCATCGACTAGCGGCATCGCATATTCCATGCTTGCGGTGATAGCATTCACCATGTTGTAATCTATGCAGAGCCGGATGTCTTGACTGTTCTTATTCATCACAATCACGATTGGCGATGCCCATGGACTGTCTGAAAAAACGATGAGTCCTGCTCTCAGCAAAGCCCTCAGCAATTCGTACAGGTTGCCGAGGTATCTGAGCGGTACGCGTCAGACACGCTGTTTGATGGGTGCGTGTCCTTGCGTATCAATGCCACATACTACGCCGTACGCTGGCAGTGGTAACGCGCTACCGCTTGCAATCATGATCTGCTCGTTGTTCTTGATCGTAGCGATCAGACGTTATTGCAGATCCGACGATAGTCGGGGGTATTTCACATTAGGTGAATCGTAGTCAATTGTGGTATTGGACTCCTCGGTAAAGTCGGAAAGGAACGCCAACTCCTTTGCATAGTCCTCCAAACCAATTTTATTAGCTGGATGCGCGTAGTAGCCCAACCCTAGCTTCGTCCGACTCTTCATTCCCTTCTGTCATCAGTATGCGTGCCACAGAAACATTGTAGCATCCAATATGGCGACTGTTGCTTCTACTGCCTTCGCATCTTCACTAGGATTGAATTGAACACTCGGTGCATGGTCCATCACCCTCTCCGCATCGTCTGTGTTCTCTGGACCAGCCACCGATGATTCGTTCGCGGATTTGGCTACGCACAGGGCCGGTCCGACGTTACCATGACAGATGTAGCCATCTGAGCCACTCTCCGCCTCCGTCGTCGTCCTAGACTCGAAACGAACATTCGGTACGGTATGCATCACGTTTGCAACACTCTGTAGATCGTGTAGACGCGCAGCCGAGTCTTCGTTTACAATATTGACTCGGCCACAGGCATCGTACAGGTATCCGATGGACTTCCCGAAAATTGGACTTGAACTGAGTCCCCGACTGCCACCCCAGACAACAGACACGCTTCAGCGTGCTCACGCTATTCAAAGACCTTCTACGAACGCTCTGTACACGCCATCCGATCGCTTGGATCCTTCAACGAGTATTTAAAAAGGCGTACGATCACCCATTGGAGCTTTGGATACCCCGTTCGCCCCACCGACGGAGGTTGAGTTGCTAGCCATTGTTCGTAGAACTCACACTCACGTATGAACAGCTCGCGGTCCCTACAACTTTCGTAGACGAGCACTTGCCAATCTTGATCCTTCTTAAAGTCCGCACGCACGTAGCCTTCGCCTCGCGGCACATCCGGAAAGTGCACCATATTGTCCGAAATATTCGTCAGCTTGATTCGCGTCGGGCGTCCGCGACAAAAGCTCGTCACCGACTAGATAGGTTTCTTCGTTCGCTGGGCTAACAGTACGTGTGTGTCCAGTGCCGTTGGTCGTTTCGACAGTCGATACTCTCGCCACTCGTGCCCAGGAATCGTCAAATCTTCGGTAGGGCCTGCGGTGACATGCCTGCAATATTCCTCGCTGTCAACCATATCCTTCTTCTTGACGAGCGGGATCTGGATCTCGTTTGGTAGTTGCGCAGCGCCGTGAATCAGGTCCAGACGGATCCCAGCTGGGATCATAAAGTCGGCCCCGAGTGCCACGTCGACGCCGGCGCTATGCGCCATGACCCACATCTAAAACCCGTACACCATCTCCCAGCTGAGCGTAATCTTGACGCGTGCTCGTCGTGTAGCCGACACCTTGCCTTCACTGATGCCTTGAATGGCAATGCGGCGTCCGTGATCAAGTACATCACGAAACCGCAACTTCTTGGCAAAGGTGTCGGTTATGACACTAACGTTCGCTCCGGTGTCGAGGAGAACCCTCGTTCGCTTGTTGTTCACTGCGCCCTGCACCTGCGCTCTCATCCTTATTCGTCCGTCAAATTCCTTCGCCGACCACCCACCCCCCTGTCTCTCACTAGGGTTCACCTTCATCATCTTGGAGTGACCTTGGGCTCGTCGCGTACTCCACTTGCAACCACGTTGAACGAACCCTCGTTGGCGCCTCCATCAGCATCAGCTCACTCTTATCTCTCTCAAACACCTCCACCGAGGATTCTACTCCTCTCTTTTTCATTTTCTGTCGCGTTCACACTTGTTAAATAATCTTCATGCCATTTGCTCACCCCCGTGTATGCGAAGATACACTCCGCATCCAACGAAGGTTCGGCTAGCTGTGGCAGCCCGATAGGGACCAACCCAGTTGTAGTTGGCGGGCTGTCTAGTTTAAATGGCGCTCTTGGACGACGGCCTTGAGCTCCGGAGGAAGTTCCTCCTTCGTGCCTTTAGTTCGCACGAATTTGGCAAGGTCTTGGAAGTTGCGGAAGAGATCGCACTGTCCAGCGTCGTGAAGCGGCTTGCAGAACTCGCACCGCTTGCTGTAGTAGTGAGCTGAGTGACTCATTCCACCGCACACGGCGCATGGTCCATATTGTGGACGTCGGTTGTCGCGATTGAAGTCACGGCGGCCACGAAAGTCTTGATTGAACCCTCCGTCACCACCTCGGTGGTCTTGATTGAAGACTCGGTCGCGATCCGAGACCTTCCCACGTTGCTGACGAGTGTCTGTACAGGCGTACATGCGCTCAGCTGCTGCTGGTCGTCGCTCATCTTCGTAGCCGCGGCAAGGTGTCGGTCATTATCGAAATCGTTGTATGAATTATCGGACTGATAGTCATCATACTCGTGTTGGTCTTCGTCGTAAACGTTCCTCTCTTCGAATGAGCCCTCGATACCACCGCGAATAGCTTCACGACCTTCTAATTTAGCTAGTAGGTCTCCCACCGAGGCTTCAACGAGCGTCACTCTCGGTGCATTGCGGTAGTCGTCACGGCGACGGTCAGAATCATGTCGATCACGCCGGTTGTAGCGCTCGGAGTCCTTGCGGCGAGAATCGCGGCTCCGCGAATGTCGTGAATCCTCATCACGCTTGGCCATGCGCTCCTTGCCCTTGACGACGTCCTCAATGATCTCCTCGAGCTCATGAGTGTCGGTGATGCGGGCATGGTAGAGACTCTCCGCCAGTTTGTCGTCACCACACGTTGCCGGGAACTGTTGTACGTGTTCTTTCGCGTCGCGACCACCCTTCTCAAAGTGCAGACGAGCGTTCCGCGCATAGTCGTTCAGCCAATTTAGGTAGTCGCACAGATATTCATTACGTTCGCGCTGTGCGGAGTAGTAACGTGACAGTGCCGTCTGCTTGAACTGCAAGCAGTAATAGCGGATGAACACATCGCTCAGTAGCTTCCACTTGCGCTTCGTCTTCATCGGAAGTTGACAGAACCAGTGAATGGCTCCGTCCCGAAGGCTCAGCTCAAACGGGATGCACCACTTATCAGCATCATTGTGCGTTCCAGTCATCTCGTACACGAACGCTCGGAGCTACTGCATAGAGTTCTCGCTCTTATTGCGAGAGCCCGAGAACGGCTTGATGCAATCCAACAGTAGATGCGAGGCCATTTCAATTCTTGGTATAGAGTCCGTGTCGTTCATCGTCGCCAACTCATTCATCTGGCCCATCAACTCGGCTTGAGAGTCTTCATCTTCGAGGGCGCGGAGGAGTATGTCATCGTCACTTGACGAATCGCCGTTATCGGTTTGACGACGTCTAGCGCCACCCTTGGAAGCTCGTGCACCACCTCGGCGGACGAACGAACCCTCGTTATCAGCGTTCATACGTCGCGTGAGGCTCTCTGAACGTGGTGTAACCATGTGCGAGTCTTAAAGTACGGTGAGGCCTCGGCATTGCCAAAGGCACCGTGTTCAGTTCCATTCTTGGTCGGAGGAGTGCGATCGAGCTGCTGGGGCGTCTGCGGAAGCGGAATCTTGGACGGATCTTCCTCTTGAACAGTCGGTCGGCTCACAGGCTGCTTCGCAGCGTTGATGCCAACCGCTCCAAACGCCTTCCGAAGCTTCTTCTGCCATTTTTTGGAGAGCAGCTCCAGCATCTTGTGGATGCTAGTCTTCGAGCGACATCGTCGATGGGTACGTCTCGTTCTCAAACCCCAGCGAAAGTAACAGCGAGACCGAGTCCTCGGCGACTTGGCTAGTCGAAATCGGGTTGACTGGATACTGTAATGCTTGTGGAAGAGTAGGACAGTCGGTTTGTCTCTTGGGGATGGGCTTAAACAGCTGCATCCACTCATCATTCTGCATCAGCACTTCCACGCGATCAAAGACGCGCTTGGCAGCTGGTGTATCACCGTTGATAGGTGTGCGAGGTGCACTCAGCAACACCGAACGCTTTGCACTTTCACGATGGGATCGGGGTTCTAAACCCTAACCGAGGGTTTAGAACCCCGATCCCATCGTGAAAGCTATCACAGTCTGGGTCTAGACCAGCAACGTCGTCCAGCTCGGCGGCGAGGTTCCTCGATATCGACTTCGTCGCCCCGCTCAGCCCCGACGACAACGTGGCCGTCTCCGGAGTCGTCGCGCCTGGCTCTGGAGCCGACGTCTTATCCTCGTAGTCATCGTAATCATGGGCGTCTGGATCGTGTACCGCCTCGTCTTCGAAGCTCACCGAGAGTTCGGAGACAGCTGCAAGTCGTGCAGTCGTCCCGTCCGGACTTGAACCCTCGTAGCGTGTTCCGCCGGACTTGGCAGGAGTAGCTGGTACCGTCGATGATCCTTTCGCCATTTTTCTTGTTGCTTCTTGTTTCTTCTTCTTCTATTGGTTGCTCGCAAACGAGGTGGCCATACAAACAGTACACAATGGTTACACTCTGTTCCCGGGTCGAGGCACCAGTTGTGGTGTTGGAAATTCCACGTGAACTTTAACTACTGCTGTAGTTAGGAAGCTCCCACAACAATACGTCTACCGCAACGGTAAACGACCGTTCGGGTGGACCTGAAGACCTCAGTTCTGCCCTTGCACCGGGACAGACTGGACCTTGCAAACTACCTATATAGGCCAACCAGTGGATATGAGAACACGCTACTATCACGAGCAGGTGCTAAGAAACCTCGTGGTCCCAACAGCAGAAGGGTACCAGGCACGGATAAGCCTTTTACGAGGGCACCGAGCGTTCAACACTCGGTAGGAGAATATATAGGAGGCGATACAAGCACTCCCAACCGTGCAAATGGGCAAGATATAGCCGTCAAGTAAACCTTCCGATATATAATCGACCAATACACACACAGTCTCTTGATCTTGCCGGATAAACCCTCGCTACAGAGCTTCGAGTCCACCGACAGGCATAACACACTCAACCAAGCTTGACCAGATGCTTACCTTGAAGCCAGACCTCGCTCTTTGTGCTTGAGTAGAAATTCTGTTCTGTATTTGTGCTGCCCTTTCGGGCCATGTCCTAATATGCAATCCTAATCATGTATACTAAAATCAAGTGAGCTACGATCCGTTATGGATCTTCTTGCATGCCAAGCGACGCTCACACCGTCGCATGTGCCTCTTCATCCTTCAATGTTCCTTCCCAGACCGCGGCCGAGCACTCAAAAGGTCGTGGAGACTTCCACGAACTCATCCCAACCGCCACCGAGTCTTCGTACCGTGGCTGGCCAGTTCTTGGCCGTTGAATGCGAATCCGGCCAGTCCCATTATTAATAATAAGGACAGCCTGGATTCAGTGACATCTTGACCACTAATAGGCTCAACGAAGGCTCGGTAAAGACTCGGTAGTGACATGGGCGAGTCTTTTGCACCATCAAATCACTGTACATCCAGTGACCGAGTGTTCGTAGTTTGAGCAACTTGAATGCCGTCGGGTCTTTGTCTGGTGACGATTGTCGGCACAAGCGCAGAAATCATTACACCACACTTCTCCTGGGCCAAGAGGAGGTGGGCGCGCTCTACGAAACTTCAGAATGCAGTGAGTGTGCCCGTATCCGGTTCCCGCAACGATTGCTCATATTCGCGGTGATCCCGGACACGCGCGGCATCTGCACGCTCCAGGGCACGAGCCAAGATTGCGTTAGTCATCTCACTCGGAGGATTCGTCTGCAAAGCCCGAGTGCGTATGTTTTCCAACTGGTATATCTGTTCCAAGGCAGCCCGAAGGGCGTTGAGCGTGTTGAGGACCCGGAGGCCGAACCGATCCGCACCAAATATATCCAGCAGTAAGCCGGCTTGAAGATCGGCAGCGCGAGCACGAGCCCCCGTAGCCAGGACGGGAGCCCCTCCAGACAACATTGGCAGGAGAACGTCCGTTACGGTTCGATCATTCTCGGGCGCTAGGCTTGACAAGCACTAAAGCTGCGGCACCCCCAGTTCCAGAATCCGAACAGCCATATGCACGACGCCGTTGATGCCCCGCACTTGGCGTTTCCTGGCGTTCCCCGCGGTAAATCTTAAACCTCCCGGGCAGACGCTGGAAGGTAAGTGTAAGCGGGAGGGAGAGTGGCTGGTCCAGCGAGCGCCTTCAAGTCAGGAACTGCGATGTCCCCAGAAGGCAGTTGAACCTCCATTTCCTGAAAGCTCATGGCGCCACCGAGTTCTGGAGCGTTACGCCGCCGCGAGATCACGTCAATAAAGCCACCATATATCTCAGAGGCCGGGTCATGAGTGCGGTGACGTATCGCTTCGCGCAGCTCACGGTCTTGCGCCGACGAAGACTTCGGATTATCCCCGGACGTGTTAGCGAGATCCACCAGCGCGTGGGCTTCCTGGATCTGGCTGGTGAAACCGTCGGCTGGAGAACCAGAAGGCACGCCATGCAGAATACGTGGTGGGTGCATGCGGCCGGTGGGATTGCCCTGCGAGGCCGAAGCCTGGTCCGCCCCTGGGGCCGGCGCGGTGGGGGACATGAAGGCGGCCGGTTGTGTTGCGCAACGCGGATTGGAGAATGAGCATCGAGGCCCGATAAGAGACCATGTGTGGGAACGTGCAACCCTTTTTCCGGCAAGGGTTTTCGTTGCACGCAACAGACTGATGTGTGGAGACAATGTGCGACCAGGCTGCCGAGAAGATGGCATCGTCGGAGTCCAGAGAGATGGCTGATAAAAAGGTTCGGACCGTTAGGAAAAGGATGTGACCAGCTCCCCGAAGAATCCCGAGAAGTTCACAGCAGGATCCTGCTCTCCCAGACGTCTCGGGCCTGACGACTCGGCGTATGGGGTACAGCATGGGGCGGTTGTGACATAGTGGACAGGATTTTCCGGTGAATCTTACGCATATCCAAGACGACCCCACCCAGTGTCGTCATGTCAGCAGCTGGCCGGTAGTCAAAGCGTAGTCACCTCGGATACCCGCCTATCGCTAGAAAAGGGGTCGAACATGGTGAAGTAAAATGAGAAGCAGATCCTTAGAAATTACCATATGTCTAAGCATCCTCGGGGCGGTCGCCACCGGGGAGAGCCTAATTCAGTCTTACTTTTCCCCTCTAGAGCGCAGATCAAGTCCAACTTGACTAACTCGATGAGGACAAGGACGGGGAGGCTTGGAACCGCGTTTGAAGGCTACCCCCAGATACGAACTACATCTTATTTGCTGGGTCTTTCTCTAGCAATCCATATCTGCCCCTCCCGGAAGCGCGGTCTGGCTGGCCCGGGTTCGGCACTCCATATTGTTCTGGGTCTCGTCCGTGGGGTCTCGCCCCGAAAACTATCTACGGCCTTCGCCGGTGGAGTCTTGCTCCGAAAGAAACTAGTGTTTGTATTGTTAAGTGTATATTACCCCCAGACGTCGCGGGACCCAGATAGCTATCCCCAGACGTTTACGTATTTAGCTACCCACCAGCGTATCTTTAAGGTCGGAATCCTCTAGGGTTCTCAGTAGTTGACCTTACCTCTGATCAAAACAACCGATGCGTAGGGGGTACACAAGGTGAGGTTACTGACCGAGTTTCCGGACCCATCTTAATCCCCCAGAAGGTAGTCTCCAGGAAAACGCACGGCCCCGGATAAATCCCTCGTCCGGGCGGAGCCGACTATCCACAGGAGATTCTCCTCCTGATCCACTTACGTGCCTGCATTGGTTAAGTGGCCTAGGGGCGAAAGTTCCAAGCGCTACATCACACACAGCAGAGTGTGAAAGACAGAAATATAAGTAGGAGGAAGCACGGTGGTGTGGATTCCGGCGCGGATTTCTGAGCCAGTAAGTGTATTGTGTTACATTACGTGGTACTCTTTCTAAGGGCCTAGGAGTAACAGCCGTAGCACTAGCCGTTCGGCTAGCCGGCAGGCAGGCGACTCGAGATCTGTTACAGTACGAGCTATTTCATCAATCGCCAAATCAATAACGCATGGGGCAAACTACTGGACAACTTGTCATTGAATTCAGTGGATAATCAGCACTATGTTAGAAAAAATTTTCTTTAAGTATCTAAATAGATATACGAGTTGAATTGCTCTTGTAAGCACAGGATTTTACCAGTTCTTCCAGAAAACTCTGTCTCGTAGTCTTCACGCCAGACTCAGCAACAGGAACCTCGTGCACCAATATGCTAAATCCCTTCACATGACGATACCCATACATACGCGCCACTTCGACGCCCATCCGCTGTGTAAACAAGACCTTGTCTTCGCGTGCGAGCGCAATCAACTTGGCAATATGATCGCAGTTTGTTAGCAGATCCGCTCCACGCACGAATTTGCGGTACAATGGCAGCTCACGCATGAGCTCCGGTAGATTCTCGATTTCTTGGACAATTTGCCATGCAAGAAATCGAGAATCTACCTGTTGTCTTCAACACTGCTACAGCGAGGACTGTACTCGTCACCGCAGCACATGTACGCATCAACGATGGAAACGCACGTCTTGGAGGTAGGCAGAAGGTAAGGCTGAGGCGGGATTGGATTAAACCAATGAAAGACAGGGGCCATGGGAGAGCACGCGGCCACAACACCACGGGAGTGAATGTAACCTCGGGAGAGCACGGACGTGATACCACCGAATCAGGGAGCACGATATCACGGTAGAACACGAAAGTACGGACAACGGAATCACACCGCGAGACCACGAGATTGCTGAGACGCACGGAGCCACGACAGAGCATGCGGTAATGAGGGCGCGGACGACGGGTGGACATAGCTTGCGGAAGGTCACGGACCACGAAGCGGGTGGAAATGCGGAGTAGTGAGCAACCACGAAAGAGGGCCGTGCAACAGAAGAGTGTGAAATAAGGACAAACACATGACCACTGAGTATCACGAACCACATACGCGTACTGATCCACGGAGCTACGTAAGGCACAGCCATGGGAAGGCATTAAGTCCAAGGAGGTTTGCAGAAATACTGATGAATCCCCACCCACGGAAATGTATTGAACTGCATAAGATTTTGAAATGGCACAGTAGTTCAAGTACATAAACCCACGATGCACTCGGATCCACGAACACACGCGTTACCACGAAGCACGCGATACAACGAAGCACGCGATCACCTCGATGCACGCGATACCACGAAGCACACGAATCTGCGAACACCTCTTCCCCAACAAACCCTGCCACCTCCGCCGCGAAGCGGCGGCAGCCAGCAAGTCTTAAAACTCAACTGGAGTGCGGCGTGTGTCCGTCATTCCGTCCACGGCTAGGGTTAATAAAACTCACGCTAATTCAGGCGTTTTACTGGCTGCCGAGCGCAGCGAAGGCGGCCCTAATTGGCTCAAATATAAGTATTGTGTGATTACGTATTTATGTGGTTTACATGTCGTACTTAAATTCACCGTTCAAATTTCATTTTGCCCCCATTTTCACAACGGAAGCCGCGGAGCCACGCTTTACGCAACGTAAGCTGCGTGTATGTATGTTAGTTCGCATTAGTAGATACCAAGACCTACATAAAGATAGTCCGAGGTTCCTGGGGCTGCTTAGGGGGTAGCTTATAACTTGCAGGATTTATCTTGCAAGTAGGTAGCCGTCCTAAGGGAATTTAGTCTCAGAACCCGCTGGGTTCTTGGGGTTTTATCCCACCGCCCACTCTGCGCGAGAGCACATTATGGCAACCTGGTCCATTGACCGCAAACCCGAGCGAACCAGTTGAGCCGGTCGTTAATAGTTATTGATGGGGACGCACATTGCGTGCGTGCAAGTTGGTACAATAATTGGTCGGTTATTACCGTAATTGGTCAATTATAATCAACGATTGAGAGAAGGGGGCTGTAATAGCCTATCAATTACCCGCCTTCGCAATTAACGGTCCCCTTTAAGGCATAAGGATATCAAATCTCAAGCTACAGTGCTACCCGGGGGCCCAACCCTCAAATATTCGACTGCACCATTTGCAACTAAAACCGCTCCGGGCCTCACGGCCCGTGACTGTGGGATAAGAGATCGGAGATAACCTTGATGGGAGCAAGCAATCCCGGGTAGCACGCATACGTCCAAGACACTACTCTATAAAAGCCTACTGCTGCGTGCGGTGTACTTAGACAATGTCTAATGGGTCATGTTTTCGTGTTCGCAGAACTATGGCTTGGACTAATCGAAAGAGGACGCGTGAGGAACACGAAGAGGCCCTGCGCGAGAATGAACGTATTAACTCGGCACCAGCGCAAGAGGACAAGGACGCGCGGAAGCGACGTCAAACCAATCGAAGGAATAAGCGTTACGACTTAAACAAAGAGCTGAAGGCCCTCAGCGTGCACCAAGAAGACACAGACGTAGCCGAAGGTCTACTGGCACATGCTGCTGAGCGGGAAAAGTAGCCGGAAGAGTCTGATCCTGCGGTACATCAGCGGCGGTTTGCGGCTGAAATGGAGGCGGCGTTTCAAGCTGGAGTCGTGGATGTGGGCTTATTTGCGGTGCTTGTCCTACCTCAAGCTCCTGTTCAAGAAGCGGTTCCGATATCAGCTGCGCAGCGGGCTCGCGAAGGAGAGCTAACGCGACGCTGTCTCAGAAAGAGCGCCGACGTTCCAGTGATGCACAGAGAGCTTGCGCGAGACGAGAAAAAGATGACACTTTCTCAGCGCGACCGTTCGAGGAAGAAAGACGCTGAGCGCAAACGCGCTCGAAGAGCTCAACTGCGCGGGGAAGAACTTCAGGAACGACGAGAGTAGGAGAGGCAGCTACAGACAGCACACAGAGCTGAGCAGAGTGAGCAAGAACGAGAAGCCGATGGCGCCCTAAACCGTCAACGGCATGCGGATCGACGAGCACTGTTGCCGTGTAACCAACAGGAAGCGGAGCGTGAGCGACACCGCCAACAGGAAGCGGAACGACGAGCTCGGCAGACGGAAGGTGAACGCCAGCTACAGCTAGAGAGTGTGCGCAATAGACGCCAATGAGTCCGTCATGGCCACGCCCTTATTTCTCACGAAGACTTCGATGCGTCAATGGTAACGGGTGACGACGTGGTCAACGGCGGCACAAGCTCCCGCCTACAACGGTTTGCCCGCTCTGCAACGCTTGGAAGTGGCCTGACGAGTCGGCCATCTCTTGCTGCCTAGATGGTAGGGTGAAGCTACCTCCCCTTCTTTGCGCTCCAACAAGGTTGCTTCAGCTGTACAGAGACCCCGAGTTTCGCCGCCATATCCGCGCGTACAATCAAGCGTTTGCTTTCACGTCGATTGGAGCGTCCTGCTCCAACCGATCATTTCAAAATGTACGTCAAGACGAAAGCGTTGCAGGTACACACGGCGTGTACACATACCGAATTCTAGGTGCTATGGAGCACTACCTAGGATCTCTTTTGCCTCCAATCGACTGTCGGACGGGTGAGAGAGCTGCTCCCAAATTTGCTCAGTTTTACATTGTGAATTCTGATATGCAACGTCGTGCGGAGCGACGTCGTGGTATATTCGCGGATCTGGATAGTGTTGCGCTGTTGGACATCGAGCAAATGATGGCACCAGCACAACCCAGTAGCCAAAGAGTTCCTCGGTTTTGGAGAACAAGTGCGCTAGCACAACACAGAGGGTGCTGTAGATTTGGTGTTCCGCCTACACGACAATTCCTCTCGACCTTGAATGCATAACCGCCCCACAGTGTCTGAGGTTGCGGCGACTCTGGTTGAGGACGGAAATTTGGCTCAGCCTCGGGATCTGCTCCTCTATACACGCGACCGTAGACAACAACGTTTGTTCGAGACCGACGCAGACTACGATCCACTCCAATATTCACTTTTGCTTCCCTACGGAGAGAAGGGATGGACTTACACAGACCAATTTGCGAACGGCGCTGAGTATCGTAAACAAACCAAGATGTCTCTTCGTAAACACTTCGCTTACCGCCTACACCAAAAAGTGGACGATCGGTCCGCTCTCCACCAGGGGGGGCGTCTATTTCAGCAATAGTGTGTAGATCAGCGCGCGAAATGTGAGCAAGAACAGCTCCGGTGGGTAGCCAAGAATCAGAAAACACTTCGCGCGGAACAGTATAGCGGTGTTCAGGATGCTTTGCTCAACGAAGACACCTTAGCTCTGGAGGAAGGAGAAGTGCTACTTTCGGAATACGACAGGAATGAGAGCAGATTGGTGAACCCCGATCGGAATGACGAAGGCAGGGGAGGGTATACCCACTTTCTCAATCAGGTTGGCAAGCGTAATATTCTACCAGCATCGCACACGGGTAGCCCGCGTTCGATGTACAAGTCGTATCAAGATTCCATGGCCATCGTTCGTGAATATGGGCGACCTGACGTCTTCCTGACCGAAACGTGTAACCCCAAGTGGGACGAGATTCTGAAAGCAATTCCTCCCGGGATCCAGACGGCCCAAGATCGACCAGATATCGTGGCGCGCGTTTGGCAGCAGAAATTACAAGCGACGCTTGACGACTTAAACGAGGGCGTGCTGGGACGAGTGCGAGCGCGAATTTACGTTGTGGAGTTTCAAAAACGAGGGCTTCCCCACGCGCACGTACTGATGATTCTGGCCGACGAAGGCAAACGTCGGACGCGCGAGATCATCGACAAGATGGTGTGTGCAGAGATCCCAGATAAGGAGAAGAACCCTCAGCTGTATGAAACCGTCATGGCATGCATGTTGCATGGTCCCTGCCGGCCTGCGAATCCATCGTGCGCCTGTATGAAGGACGGTAAATGCTCAAAAGGGTATCCGAAACCATTAGCAGAGGTTACACGGCCCAATGCCAATGGGTACCCAGTGTACAGACGGCGCCGCCGATCGGAAGGTGTTTTAATATTCAAGGGCAGAGAATACGACAACGTCACGAGTAACCCAGTGGGTCGTACCATACAACCCGTACTTATCCCAAAAGTACAACTGCCACATCAATGTGAAAGTGTGCACGGATACTTCTGTGGTTAAATACCTGTACAAGTACGTGTACAAAGGGCCCGACATGGCTGTACTCACTGTGGAAGAAGTTCGAGGGGGCCAGTCCAGTTCGCGTCGGGAACCAAACGAGATTCTGCCATTCTTGAGCGCCCGGTACATTTCTCTGGTGGAAACGTGCATGACGCTGCTCGATATCACGCTCCAGGGCAAAACGCATGCGGTCACCCAGCTAACGGTTCATCTCGAGTCAGGACAGACTGTTTTCTTCAGAGAGACGGAAAACCCCGCGGCGGTTTTGGATCGTGGTTGCCACACGATGATGAAACGGTTTTTTGAATTGTGTGCGAGTGAAGTGCCTGAGAACCAGATTGCGAAGACGATGCTCTATCAGGATATCCCGAAAGAATTCTGCTGGAAAGCGCCGGAGAAAGGACAGCCTAACAGGTGGGTTCGCCGGAAAAAGTTCCAAGCGGCATTTGGCCGCATGATTCACGTGTCTCCTAGAGATATTAAGCGGTTCTATCTTCGGCTTTTGATCTGCCATCGTAGAGGACCAAAATCCTTTGAAGAATTGAGGACGGTTAACGGGGTCGGCTGCACTTCTTTCCACATTGCCGCACGGGAGGCTGGCTTATTGGAGAACGACAACGAGTGGATTTCCTGTTTGCAAGAGGCCGCAGAATTTAAAATGGCGTATCAACTACGACAGCTATTCGTCATTATTCTGGTGTATTCGACCCCGGCAAACTATCGTGTTCTTTGGGATCGGTTCTTCGCTGATCTTTCCGACGACTATGCACGCAAACACCAGACTATGATGGATCCTTTCAGGTCCGCGGTTGTGGAATTTCAAACACTGTTAAACATTCAAGACCTTCTTCAAGCAAACGGGCGATCAGTCGCTGACTTTAAGGAGCTAGCTCAACTGGGGGCGTTTTCAAGATTGGTTCTACAGTTGCTTCGGCAAAACAGCTTACTTCAACGTGAGGTCACCGGATACGACGAGTCAGCTTTGGAGGCGATTGTAAGCACCAAAGACCAGCTGAACGACGACCATCGGGCCGTCTACGACGGGATTATCCAAGCGGTCGAAAATCCCGAGGAGGGCAAGAAGTTGTTTTTCGTCGATGGACCAGGAGGTACCGGGAAATCTACACTACTTCGAAACATACTGGCCAAAGTCAGACTCTCGGGAAAAATCGCCATTGCTGTAGCGCCCAGCGGTATTGCCTCGCTCTTACTCATGGGGGGAAGAACAGCGCATTCTACATTTAAGATCCCTTTGAGATTGAATGAGAGCTCGACGTGCGCTATCTCCAAGAACACCCATGTACAGGAATTGATCAAGCAAGCGAGTTTGGTTATTTGGGACGAAGCACCCATGGCACATCGACACGCGTTCGACGAGTTGATCGAACACTGCGGGACATACTTGACAGTGAAGCCGAGCCTCTCGGAGGGAAAGTGTTTGTGTCTTCGGAAGATTTCCGCCAGATTCTCCCTGTCGTGAAGAACGGAACACCCGTCGAAACAATCGACGCTTGCCCCAAGTCGTCAAGGTTGTGGCCGCTTTTCCAGACTTCCGCCTCACGGAAAACATGCGAATGCGATCGGCTGATACCGCAGACACTGCTGAGGAAACGGCTGCATTCTCCGAGTTTCTTCTGCAGGTAGGGGAGGGGAGACATGAGGTCAACCCTTCCCTAGGTGGGGATTATATTAAGATTCAGCGCGATATGTTGATCGAAAATCCACCTGCGCTTGAGGACGAAGAGAAGGAAATGCGCCCTGGCGTTATTCCTAGAGGCATGGATCGGATCATCGACGAGATGTATGGCGAGATAAACAACCCCGAAGTTGCAACCGACGAGTACTTCACTAACCGTACAATCCTCACGACCACGAACGCTATCGTGCACCGCATCAATGAAGCGGTGACTAACCGTTTATCTGGATAGGCACGGGAATATATGTCTTCTGATTTTGTCACGACGACAGTGACGGCAATTTCTTCGAGCAAGAGGTACTTCACTCGATGAATATCAGTGGAATTCAGCCCCACAAGTTGAAACTCAAGGTTGGAATGCCTGTCATGATGGTGCTGAACCTGAATCCTGATTTGGGATTGTGCAACGGAACCCGCCTTCGAATCGTTGCTCTCAAACCGCATGTCATTCACGCCACCATCATGACCAGTGCGTGGCAAGGGCAACATGTCTTCATTCCCCGTATTGTGCTTACCTGCGACGGGGACATTCGAAGCTTTCCTTTTCAATTGAGACGCAAGCAGTTTCCTATCCAGCCGGCCTTCGCCATGGCCATTAACAGGGCGCAAGGACAAACGGTGCACTACTTGGGGCTGTTTCTTGCCACCCCTTGCTTCTCGCACGGCCAGCTGTTCGTTGCCATGTCGCGAGTGACTTCGAGATCAAGATTCAGGGCGCTGATCGAGTACCCAAGGATGGAGGATGAGGAGGGAGCTTACACACAGAACATTGTCTACAGGCAGATCTTCGAGGCGGAGTAGGAATTTACAGCTCCATATGCATTTAAATACATTCAACTCGTGTAAAACAAATTCCCCGCCGAGCGAAGCGAAGGCGGGTGCCTAATTCCATTGCGACTAAAACCTGCCACCTCCGCCACAAAGCGGCGACGGCCAGCTAGTCTAAAACGTCAACTTCAGTATGGTGTCCGTCCGTCACATAACGCTCAGATTTTTGAGCATTCTCATTGGCTGCCGAGAGGAGCGAAGGCGGCTCCAATTGGCTAAAAAATACAATTTTGCTGCCGAGCGCAGCGAGGCGGCCCAAGCGGGCACCTGGTGGGATCTTGCGGCCCGCCCCAGCCACAACATACCAACCTAACATGTGAGTAGTGCAGCGAGCCCGCGGCGAGCGAAACGGAGGCGCAACACGGTTAGTAACATGCATGCGCGCCCGCCGCGAAGGGGCGGCGCTCGGCTAGTGTCGTACAAAAGTTAGTGACTCTAGACTATTCGGAATCGTCTAATAGGTACTAAAACATAACAATCAAATAGAAGGCCAAATCACCAGCCCCCCCTCCCCCCCCCCCCCCAACAAGTAATATCGTAAGTGTAAGCACCGAAGCTTGATGAAATACAGTGAATGCTTGCTTGGGGTTCACAAGTGATCATTCTGATTTTATGGCAGCAATTACCAATCATCATCTTCGTCATCTTCATCCGAGTTGTTGGTTTTCCTGTCAATATCTAATGGCTGAGTGGACGAGTTTGATTGAGAATCAGAGGCTTGCTTCTCTGTATTAGCTCTGTTCCGTCAAAATTATCAGTGTTGCGAGGCATCACTGGCGGATCGAACACCGTTCCTGGCGCGAATCGGACACTGGCTGGTTTCTTCGGCCGTGGAGAAGCTGGAGAAATTTCCTCATTGTTTGCTTTCTCTTCCGGTGTCGATGATGTAGACGTCCTACGTGATAAAGATATGCAATGAGCACTATTCCTGCGAAACAATTATTTGCTGCAGGTAACGTACCTGTTTCTCATATTCTGCTTGGTAATCAGCATCTAAGAACCCATGACGTTCGTGTGAACGGGTCGAATCCGCGGGTGAATCGTCGTTGGTAGATTTTTTGAGTAATTTGCTCCACTGCCAATTTCCCAGACCGCTTTCTTGGTCTTGGTTATTGGCTGACGCAACACCTTTCCCTCGCTTGGTTTTCTTTTTTGTTGTCGTGGTCGCTGCCGCAGGATCTCGTACGGGTGGATTGCGATGAATCACCTGACGCTATGAGAGGAACGTCAATTCGGCCGAAGTGTCTCGGACAGTACTGCGTTGTAGCAATTGCCGTGCTGCCTGTTCGCTCTTGGATGCGTGGTTGTCGTCGTAATCGTCGTGTCGCTTTCCTGCTGGGATTCGATCTCCTTCGCTTTGTTGAATATCTCAACCGGATCCTCGACGGTCGAATTATCTGAATACTCTTTTCCATCAAATACTCGTCGAACATTTCGTGGTGTAATGTTGAGGTAGCTCTTCCGTCTACCTGTCACCGGTGCATCAGTGCGTGTAAATACTGACACCTTAAACAACAGCACGCCCACGCCAGCAACAAGTGCTGGCCCTAGCTGCTCGACAAGTTCCCGATGAAAGTAACCCTCAACTTCTTCTCCCGTCAGATCCTGCAAGCAAACTACTCGTAAATGCTAGCCCAGCCTAAATGTCACCTACCAAGAATCGTTATTACATGGAGAACATCCACGATCTCTTCGTCAACGAAGCGCACCGACTTGATAAGCACTAAGAGCTGCACACATGCATAACACGTTTCGGTGTTGAGAGAGTAGCGTCTCGGCCATCAGTATCACACTGTTATTTACCTGACGAATCTTTGTAAGATTCGGGGCTTCATCGCTGTCCACAATGTTCCCAACGGTGCACTTCAAACTGCCAATTCTGATGCTGCCTACAGCATCAAACACCCTCATTGCACTTATTATCCGAGCGGCATAAGCAACAAACGTTCCGAATCTTTACCGTAGAGTGCTCCTGAAACTGCAGGCATTCCCAGATAGTGGCACATGTCCACCCACGGGCCTTGGTCGAACTCCGTCGCGATCGCCACTGAGTACCGATCCGAGTTGCCGCTGGCAATGCGACTCTGGTGTCTCTGTGAGCTTTCCATCCTGCCACCCACCGTCAATATACAGCTCTGGTATACAGTAACTACCAATACAGCACGCACTGGTCCGCGCGCTTCTTTATGACATCCTGCAGTGGCCCCGGCACGTGGCGCATCCACTTCAGAATGCTCTGCTGAGACCCCTGGTCTGTTAGCCAGCCACTCTCTAGCAGTTAGCACGCAATCCTACACAGGACTCAACGAGAACGCAACCAACACAGCCTCCTCCTCGCCATTACGCCGCCGTTTGCCACCTAGAGCGACGCTGACACCGCCGTCCACCTCTTCATTCTCGCTGTCACTCAAGGTGTAAAACAACACCGCATACAAAATGCTAGTGTGGCGTCATCAGGTACTTCATTCGAATGCATCCAATAGGCCGCATCAAAATGCATATCGTCAAGCGTGCGTGGACCTCAGAGCGGATCTGCACTCTCACTACCCAAAGAATCTTCGTTTGTGCCACCCGAGTACCATGAAACACCAATGGAGAACTTCTCTGATAAAGGCTGCATCATTGATAACATGTAAAACTCATTTTCATAATCAATCATAGTGACTGCGGTCTTTCATCTGCTTGGACTACTCTTCTAGTACGATACAAACTAAAACAGGTACAGGAACAGCAGCGAGTTCATGGTTTGTCTGGCTGGCTGGCGGTGGTTCGCTAACAGGTCTTGCGGTCTTACAGTACTAGTCGATTGCCATTCCCAGCACAATTTTTTCTTACTCTTACTGCAGTACTAGGAATTATATGCCATTACCGAAGCGCGTATGCATGCTACTACGTAGTACTAGCCGCATGATGCTGGAATGGGGTGTTGCGCCAGAGGACCATAGTTAGAACGCTTGAGTTGAGCGCACTCTTGTCCTCCCGTTTGTTTTTGTCAAAAGCTTCATTTCGGCACATTGCCAGTTAGTTTTGCGAAGTGCCGGAATTAATGCGGTCTGCCATAATCTCACGAAAATAAATAACGAACGACGTGATTCACTAACGCGCTTAACTAAACCTGAACCTATGCCATACGTAAGTGAAGAGATCTGCTTACTGGTTTTGTTTTCTTCGCCACAGTCGATGTCCCGCCACCTTCCCTTGGCACTAGCCCACCACGCCACCACTCCGCCCCGTTTCGATCACGATGATCACCTTGTGGGCAAGCTTGGTATTACGCTTTACCCACGTAAAGGTTCCAGTCCGGCAGTCAATTTTCAAGCAATCAACACCACGGCAAGTCCATGCTCGAATATTCGCCAGCTGTAGGCAGAAGACCATCGCGACATCCCAGAACCACTTTTTGTCAAGCCCGTCAACGATACCTTTCAGCACGTTCATATCGACGTTATCAGCACGATACTTGCATTCGCCAACAAACAGCACGCTATGTTGAATGTTGTCAAGGTCCTTTAAGTAAACATCACATCTTTCGGTATTGGGAGCGCGACATAAATGGCCAAAGTTGCACCCCCCCGGCTCATTGGTGTCAAGAATGGGCTGTGGCCATTCAGCATTCGGCGGAGCAACAAAAGGCACTATCCTCGTCGACAAATTCTTAATGTCCCCACCATACCGTGCAAGTAAATCCGTTGCGTGAAAAACATTCCCGCGTTCATTTTTCAAGGTCACTTTCTCCCAAATCTCATCGCGAAATTCTCCAACCAAGCACTCAAGAAAATCATCGAAAGGGATTCCCTGCACACCATGCCTTCGTGACGAGCAAAACAGCGCATGAGAAACCATATTCTCGTACGTTTTGTACTCTTTCGAAATGGCGTTCTTGTTTTCATGAACAGGATATGCACCTGTTTTAGAAAACATGGACTTTGTCGAGTGGGCCACGCTCCTGGCGTCATTGTATTGGTAGTAGCCCGAATGTGCCTTTCCGCCCAAAATCGCGAGATACAGTAACAAATCTTTCTCAATGAGCGGAAAACAGCAAGTTGGTGTCCAGGACAACTTTCCGCACAATATCTTCACGTCGGTAATCTCTTCATCAACCAAATTCGCGAAGTGCAGGTGCATGCCCTCGGTCCCAACGAGCATTTTTTGTCTTTTCGATGGCGGTTCCTCATCAGCTTCTTGAACATTCGTGCAAGATATCGCCATTAATTGCGCAAACATTCCGTTCTTCGACTCCATGAACAACTTCCCGAGTTGGGTAGCCTTACTGACACCGGCAAATGCTTCATCTAGTAAATTCCAGAGCTCGACACGGGCCAATGCCTGGCGTATCTCGGTGCCAGTTAACGGCGTAGATGTCATAGACCCACGCGAATCCTGTAGGGATTGGTCCGCCGTATTGGCATTGCTGGTGGGTTTTACAACTTCTACGACTTGATTCACAAAATACCTCGCAAACCTCCCACGCGAATTCTTCGCAATATATTCCACAACAGGGAACCGAGCCACAACGGCCTCCCATACCTCTTGCTGTTGCTGATTGTCGGAGCCAAACACCATTTGATAGGGAGGGAAGTTGGCTACAACAGACATCCACACGTGGGACTGCTCATGGTAGCTGCCAGATGATTGAGAAACCAAGTTGCTTATTTTTGAATCCGTTCCCATAACCACCACCACCAAACCACAAGCGCGGAAAATATTGCGTTGAAATGCTGCCATATTCTTTCCTCCAGCAGGCGTATTGTTGTTTGATGTCATTTCATCCAGTATGAAAAAGGGTAATAGTTTTCCGTTTTCCTGAATCTTCTTAACCTTGGCACGAACATCATTCACGCTGCACTTTTTAACGTGCAATGCAATGCTCTCCTCGAAACGTATCATATGTGCATGCTGATGGTCGTCTGACGTAGAATATTCCAGCAATGAGGCAATAAAACCACAAGTCCACAAATCCGTCGTCTGGTAAATCACTGAAAGGCTGTCCAAAATGTCCGCCTCGGCCTCGTTTACTGGGTCGTCTTTCTCCACAACGGTGCGAAATGCCCCCGTTATCGATTTGAAATTCTTATACAGGGCTTGCGCATATTCAGTTACCCTGGTGGCATGCCAGTAAAACCACGGCCGTGTGCCTCGCAACGCGAAAGCAAGCTGCGATTTCCCCATACCAGACGAACCCTCCACGCAAATAAACTGAAGCGGGGGCTCTCCCTTGGCGTAGATCGCGTCGATTTTGGCCAGCACCTGCTTGCAATACTCTTCGCATTCGTTTCGGATGTGAGCCCCGCACTGCTGATAGTAGTTTAACTCGTGTGTGGGTTTCTCTCCGTCCTCGACTTCGTGGATCATGATAACGGCATTAATAGTGTCGACACGTTCATCTCCTGTCGGACGCTTTGCCTCGTCTGGCAACAGCACCAGCACGTGGATCTCTTTGCGTTCAGGCTGAAAGTTTGCCCCGAAGTATTCCTCGTCATCCAAAGTCCACGAAGAAAGCATCTTGTAATAATCAGTGCCAGTGCCCCCTTGCAAAAAGCGTTCCGTGTTGCCGTCGTGCTTCAACCATGTGGTTTCCCCCTTCTTCCGTGCCAAGTATAGCGTCAGTTTGCTTGGGGGAAACAGCCCATCGTACTGCTGGCTATCATGAATAGCTTTTTGCAGCGCTTCCACATCTGCATCGAGCGCTATATTCACGGAAAAAACAGTCGCTTCGCCGTACACAGCGCAGCGCAATTTCACCTCCGCCTCCTCCGCCATGCTCTTCTCGTGGAAAGTTCTCGACTGACAAGCTCCACAGTGTGTAAGAATGGGCAATGTGGTGTGTGGAATCTATACACCACATTGCCCGTTTTTAGCTAATCAAATCACACCCATGGAATATTCTCTGAAATCTATTTCAATTTCGTACTTGGGGGGAAAACAATAAAACATTATTCTCTGAAACTTAAATTTATTTCAGAGTCACCTGCTGTACCCTCTTAAAAGCAGGTCGAAGTAAAAAAAACGATCAAATTAAAGCGATATACTGCCTCATGATTGGTCAGATCGGCTTGAAACAGCAGATCCCAAAAAAGCGATCATCACTTTAAATCAATGACCTCGGGGAGGTCATTAAATTAAAGAGCAAAAAAAAGATAATCTACGGGCTCCGATTGGCCTCGTTCGCAAACCAGATGCTTCGCAGTGTCTCATATGCAACACGATGGTATCGCTTTAATTTGATCTCTTTTTTACTTCGACTTGCTCCTTAACGTCAATAAAGTTGTTGGTCTACTGCAGGTGTACTCGTAAAATTAATATCATTATATACATCTGAAAAACACACCTCTGCGTAAATTAAATGGTCACATTGTTCGAAAATCTTATGCATTACTCTACAAGATATCACGCATGAGCTACCAATATTGGTACCGCAAATTCGTGCGTGGCACATACTTGCTGACAAACTGCGATCATATTGCCGAGTTGATTGCGCTCGCACGCGAAGACAAGGTCTTCTTTACACAGCGGATGGGCGTCGAAGTGGCGCGTAGGTATGGGTATCGTCAAATTCATGCTAGGGATTTAGCATGAATTTGGTCCACGAGCTTCCTGTTGCTGATCCTGGCGTGAAGACTAAGAGACAGAGTTTTCTGGAAGAACTGGTGAAATCCTGTGCTTACAAGAACAATTCAACTGGCATGTCTATTTAGATACTTAAAGAATACATGGCGCTGATTTATCCACTGAATTCAGGGACAAGTTGTCCGTAGTTTGCCCCATGCCTTATTGATTTGGCGATTGATGAAATACTTTCGCTTGCCTTGCCTGTAGTTCTTACTAATATGACACTCGTACGCCATTCCTACTTTTTTAAGATCTTGATAAAATGCCTATAATCACCCTCAAGAAAAACACGCCGAGTAGTTCCGAACTTTATGAGCTCACAAGAACATTGAGTGACCAGATGCAGAGAACAAACACTACAAGTGCACAAGCCAGTATTAACGTGTAAATTCTGATGGGAGATTTGGAAGCACGAACCCTGACGAGAACACATACATCAAAGAAATATAATCTCCGAGTGCTCAGCGGCTCCTGGCAAAACCATCTTCACGAATATCTACAACAGTTCGTGATACAAGATCAACCTGTCTGTTGGTGACGCTGTCTTACCCCTCTTCTGCAGCCTTTACCTTGCTTTTTGCCTCCTCTTTGTGACACTTAATTCGTAAAGATCCCTCCCATGCATCCGACTCTCCCCAACTTCCTGACTCCACAAATCTTTACGAAAACTACAATCTACACTCTAATAGCACAAACGGACAGTTATTCCTGTCCGCTTACGACTCACTTCTGATTAGTTATAATTTTCATTTTTTGATCCGACTCACGTTTCATTCAAACACTTTGCGCGCGACGCCACGGCCCATACAAGGTACGCTGCGTGTATGCATGTTAGTTAGCCGTATTAGCTGCAGTAGCCCAGCGGCACGTATTAACATGTGCGTATGTAAGCCAAAAGGGTGCGAAAAATTTGTATCCCGTGCCTTTTCTCGTAAAAGTGATAATTTATTGCAAAATCACATTCCGATCATCAAGCTCAGATAACACCAAGATTCTGCAGATGATGTACACTGAAGCTTGCAAATACCGGTACTTTTAAGTTTCAAATTGGTAATAACTGGTCTCTGCCCTACCTTGCCCATGTGTTCATGTCCGGGCAGTAAGTAAGTGATCGAGCATGATTCATACACCGGGCGCTCGATGTCCATGACCAGTATGTACTGGCGGCGGTAAGGTATAATATCCGCTACATTCCAACCTATCCCTGTCTATGCACACGCACAATGATAACTCCATCCGAATTTCAGCCAATAATCGGCACTCATGGCCATATTTTACGCCAATAGAAATGACCCCTGGATCGGAGCAACATTTAATGTTGCTCCGTTCCAACCATATTTGGTTGAACTTTTTCAAGAATATTTTTTATTGCATACAAAGCTTCATATCGTTGCATATTCTGAAAATATCCTCAAGTTTCCGACCGGTCGACGGTACAGCAAACATCTCCAGAACGTGGATGACTTTACATACTAGTCCTACACATGCACAGAATACATGTACGTGCGCTATTTGATGCAGTGCGTTTGAAAGCACTGTCAGGTCTTAATAAACGTAGAACTATGATATAAATGCGAATAACTAATTGTATTTTGTTGTTGCTAAACGTTCGTCCACTGAACTAATAGCTTCTCCATTACGCACTGCGCATCGTACAACAGCCCAGTCTACATGTTCTTCTCACTGTCGCTGCTGGTCTGGTCAAAGTTGACCTTCTTGGCCACGTTATTCAGCCCCCGGGCTGTCGTCCGCAGCAAGCAAGTAGACCAGTAGATCTCAGACTCTTACGACGTTTCGCATCGATAAACTCATCCAAAGTGATCTTCTTGTGCGCTACAGTGAGAATCGTTCCAGCCTGGAGACCTTACTCTTCACAATCGCGTACCGTCTACTACGAGCTGGAGTCGCATCCACTGGAACAGCAGCGTATGATTTGCAGGTGGTTCTTCGGGGCAGTGCGATACTCGTTTGCCTGATCTGGGACGTTTCTGGCTTGCCATGAAGCCGTCACGCTGTGAAGGAGGCTATCTTTGTAAAGACAGGGACGGCAAGACCTTATTCGTACCGCCAGAAACAAATCACCAAGCCCGAGCAGCACCATTAAATCCGTGCGCGCTAATGACTACGACAAGGTCAACAAACCTGACATAAGCACCAAATATGATAGTCCCGATGAGCTATTGCTCGAGTCCCCCCCCCCCCCCAACGTTACGTTGCAAAACGCGCCAGCTCCTGAAGCGCCGTCCATCGACCCGATGACACTGCCATTAGTCGAGCCCACCATTACGCTCTCCTGGCCGCGGACGCATCGTCGCTGTCTTTAATAAGTACGGACACTGATCCGCCCCTGCGCGAGCACTGCCGGTACTGCCTCCAGCCGAACTGCCACCCGCTAGCAGTACTGTGCCTACCAACGCTCCTGTAAACGACAATGAAGTTCCATCCGCCAGTATCAAGTCACCTGCAGCTGATCCAGAACTAGGCCCACTGTGCACGCCAACGTCACCACCACTGGCCGCAAAAAAATGCACCGACCACTTGTCGGTTCCCGCAGAAGTACTGCTGTTCCGAGCAGCCTGCTCGCCGCTGAACCGGAATAGCTGTGTACGCCGCCCGGCACCACGTCCTCTGCAATCAACAAGCGCTATCTTTTGGCCAAGTCTTCTCCGCTGCGCAACGCCAGTGACGCATCCGAGCCCGATGTGCTCTCGCCCTATGACATCGTCACTGCGTCCCATTGTACCAGCACCACTGGCCAAAGCAAACGCACCACCCGCAGAACAGAAGCGGCTACCGCCAATCACTTTGCGAGCCTGTCCCACCATAGTCATAGAACCAATAGCTAAATCACAATACATCTTGATACCTGAAAAAATGAAATCCATTTTGTGCCTAAAGCTTCCACAGTAAGTATATCACAAACACAAAGCTGCAACTCAAAGTTCGAGAACACATATTCACTAGTGAAATGACAAAGCAAATCCTTACCATAATATAATTGGGTTCGAATAGGTCGCAGCTACCGCCTCCCACCACTACCAGCATGCCGTCCGCCCAGCCGGGTCAGTGACGGGTCTTGGTCGGTCGTACGGAGCGCGGAGGAGTCCGGCGGAGGCTTTGGGGTCGCAGGAGAACTGGCGCTCCGCGCGCCATCTTCAGCTTCTCGGTGGAGGCGGCCTTGTTTTGAGAATGGCTGTGTGGCCTGTGAGAGAGAAGTTCGTCCAGTGGGAGTGTGGTACAAACGAGGCAGGTGAAATATGTTATGTACACAAAATAAAGATAAAGAGAAAAATTGTAAGGAGCAAACGTTTTATGTTAATCTCCCACTCCCATCGACACGGCAATCATGCGGGAGCGGGACAATTTGTCACTCCCGAGCAAATCCTGCCAATGCTCCGCAGCCAATCACAACGCCCAATTCTCTCCAGGGAGGAAACTAAGAACGACCCTTAGGCCCATTCTCAACCGGCTCATGCGTCCAAATAGAGGCTTATGATTGGCTTAGACGGATTTCAGGGATAGGTGGCCACATGCGGCGAAGAGCAAAAAAAGACGGTCGTGCAGCGCTTTCGCCGCATGCGAGAAAATCGCCGTACGACGACGCTTTAGGCTCGCATGGAAAAACACCAATCAGAATGCGTGAGAAGTTCGACTACTAAAACGGTTGAAATCTGCTTTCCACTTCAAATTTGCCGCTCTTCCTACTCAAACGCAGTGAGCGCATTTACCATGGTCTATTGTACGTAGTTTAGCTTCAAGCTAGTTTACTACAGCACACTGTGCTGGTGTCGTACGGCTTTGGCAGTACGTCAAACACACCTCACATACTAGTAGTTCAATGGTGAGACACAAACATGATGGCTTTATTCAACGGATGCTGTTGCCCCAATCAGAGCTCACCAGGGAAAAGGCTGGAGCATGCGGCCGCACCGAACAAAAATGTGCAATGCGGTGCGGTGCGGTGCGTCCGGTTGAGAATGGGCCTTAGTATGTACATTCCCGTGGAGCAGCCCGTGGGTTGCGACTAAGTCCGATTCTTTTCTGTCCCGGTATCGGTTGGAATCCCAGTCGGATAGCTGGAATTTTTACGGTATGGTACTACTAAGTATTTCATTGAAAAAATCATTTTCAGGGTTTTATGGCAAGTTACCTACTAGGTATTGCACTATTCATATACCGTACAGTGTACCGCGTATACTACAGCTGCATTGATGATTATAAAGCTGGGTGGTTACTACATGTCTTTAGGTGTGTTATAAATCTGTAGTCGACATCAGACGCTTGACGCGCGCGGTCTCCACGAAAATTAGTGTCAGTGCCGGATGCGCATAATGTGCGAAGCGGTAAAACTACAGCAATATTCAGAACGTTTGAAACGTGTAAGCAAATATTGCCGCAACGCAGCGGAGGCTGAACGCAGTGTTAATGGTAAATGGTATTGTTCAAGTACGGCGAATAAGAAACTATAGAAATAGTTAATATGATAAATTTTAGAGAGTAATTCTTATGTGAATTTCTTTTTAGCTTTTTGCCTACTCAGTTATTCATCTACATGAATGTAAGATACGCTAAATCCATGCACAGTTAAAATGTAGTTTCAACTTCACATACCACGCGATTCGTTATGCCTGAATATATAAAAAAAATAAATTATCGGGCTGCGCTACAGGTAGGATAGCGTGTCGTAGCTCAAGCGCGTTAATTTGTAACAAGATCAATAGGTGATGCTGTGTAATGTTTAGCAGTTGTGTACTAAGGTAAAAAAAAACTATTAGTCGCGTAATCCATGTTTGAACATGGTTGTTTGATCACTTGGGTACAGCAAAACTGTTAAAACGTTAGAGGGTGTCCACTCTTGACGTACCGGTAATACAAATTTACAATAGACACTGCGTAAGGTGAATATCAGTAAACAAAAAATAATTAAAACGCACAAAAAATCGCCTTTCCACAGCGAAGATATATTGTTTCAAGTAGGGTGAATTTATATATCAAATTGAAAATAGCAATGTGATACCAGTATAGATATTGGCCGCAGCGGAGAGGAGGAGGGCCTACTTACAGCTCTGTGCCACGATCGCGACAATACCTGCAATGTTGCACAAGCCGGTGACTATTAAAAATACGCTCAAGATTGATTCATGGGCTCACAAGCTGAAAGCACAGCACAATTGCTTAAAATAGTGGTTTCCAAAATTAACGGATGTCGTATTGCGATCTGAGTGTGGCAGCGCTCTCTACCTGCAAGCCATCACGTTTTTTTCTGGATTACCAGCATTGAATATATGTATTTGTTGCAGGAATGCCACATATATTATTGTAATATTTTTAAGCTTCGTTAATACAAATAGTAATAGTATAAATAGCATCCACCGTAACGCAGCGGAGGCGAATCTATATTTTTCCTCCAACTAACCATGGCCACCTAGCGGGCGCCCAGAGCGCTAGTTGCACCCCTACTAAACTTGTAACCTGTCCGTCCGTCTGTCAATCAATCCGTCGCTTTCCTCTCTACCTGCATTGACCCCCTTTTCGAATGGCTACACACTGCCTTTCTAATACCTCTTCCTCCCATCCTATCGGCTGCACCTATCTTTCTGACTGGACCTAACTATACCAAAATTACAATTATAGACAACAGCGTGACACTTTTAACTCGCACCCTGATTGGGCAATATTTTCCGACCTGTGACACTGAGTGGATCTGTTGCACGATCAGACTGTGTCTGACGATTTCGATTGGACGTTCGTTGAACTTTTTTGTAGCAGAACGAAACATAAGCCGATTGGATAAAACACGCACTAATTACCTGTCTGACTATTAGCAATTTACATTTTGCTACTCATAATCTGTCCTACCTACTGCATATCGGGCGCGGTAGCCGCCTCCTTTTCTAAATACTATGACTGCCATCATTTGCTAACCTTACGAGCTTTTATAGTGGCGCGCGGCTCTCGCGGCTTTGTGATAGCGGCACCTGCACGCGATCGGTAGATGTGCACAAAATTTTTTAAACGTGTGTATCCTCATTTATGGGTTTCCTAAATATAGGGATTCGATTAGCAATTTCTATTTTTTAATAAAGTTAGGTTTGAATCTTTTTATGTAATATAAATATTTAATCTAATTTTAAATAAAACCGTTCCATTGGCTAATACATCCGCGCATCCTATTGGTGAAAAAAAACTCTTTTGTTGACTGACTCACAGTTTGCAAAATGGAGGGCAATACATGCAAGCAATGCGAGGGGAAGATTGACCCGCTTCTGCTGAACCCCCAGCGGTCTACGACGGACCCCTGGGCGCGCTGCGTCTGCTAAGGGAAACTGCAGTACGGGTACGCGTTCCGGACTATCAACGGGCGAAACATCGCGTGGCGCTGCATTCCCTGTGAGAACGGCCCAAAAGCGAACAAGTTCTGGGAGGAGAAGGTGCCGCAACTTGATTCGACCGATGTGCGCCGTCAGGAAAGCCTGGCGAACGTCAAGAAGGCGATGGGTCCTGACTGGTACCCCAAGAAGAATAAGAGTAGCAGCCGCCCTCGCAAGCTGACTGCCCGAAACGCCAAGTACATTGCGCAAAAGAAACAGCAGAAGCGCAAGTAATTTTGAAAATACATCCTTATAGGCCCCCATTACCCTACCTATCTTTGTATTTTGTATACTGACGGAAATTATGAAGCTTGGTGTCTCACATATGGTAAACTGAGTATGGCGCTGCTAATAGTGTTGACACACGGGTAAGTTCCATGAGCCAATATACAATTATAGAGCGTGGCGCGTTGTATATAGAGAATGATATCTTCTGTGTATGCTGCAATATTGCCCGTCCCTATCTACAAATGCATCACAATAGATGGCAAATGCACCCGCTCACTCGGGCGCAAGCAAAGCTATACTGATTGTACTAACAATGCTCACAGCGTATGTTCCACTAATGTGTGCTCACAAAAAGGAACTACAGTACTGAGTGAGCACTTATCTGGGACTACGCGCGACGAAATGCTTGCGGTCTACATAGATACGAGCACGTGTGCGGTAGTGCAGACCATACAGGTGGGCACGGCAAGTCGATGTGTCTGTACCGAATTTGAGATGTCCTACAGCGGACCCCAAGTTTATTGAAGTTGTAGTATCGCAAGCGAATACGAAATATACATTTTATATTCAAGGTAATCGTCTTGCTGCGATGTCCAAGTTGGACTCCAACATGGACTCCTCCTACGACTCGTCCTCGTAGTACGAGGCTCTCCGCTCGCGTTCTCCTCGCCGACTGAAAGATGATCCAGTCTTTCTATGATTATTATAGAATGACGACCGCGATGACAGCGCCGTCGATATGCCCGGTTCAGGGTGCCTCAAAACATTTTCTTGCTAGAATCGCGTGGTTGGATCCGTTAGTAGACCCGCCGATTTTATAATAGGTGCACTGCTGCAGAGTCAGCAGTACTTCCGGGCCGGAGTGCGCAGCAGCGCACTGGTTTTGCGAAATAGATGGCCTTTTTTGCCCTTGCTGTGGCTATGCTTTAGGACATCTAGATTGATGCGCTGGTGCAAGATCGCTCTGTGATTGGCTGTAACCTCCTGTGCTTTAGGACATAGCTCTGCTATGGGACATCTTGAATTCGGTATGCACTATTAATCCCTGCGCAGTACTGTACTCTAGTGCCCTGTCCATAATGATCGAGATAAGTGCTCGGTTGGGTCAGGGATGGCTATAAGGCGCATCCGCTGCGCGCGTAGGTATCGCGTTGACTACTGCTAGCAAACACGCGGGCAGTTTGCCTGTGAATCCCTGCCGTATGCCCTGTGCCCAGTTAGTGATGCGTTGGTTATGTAGACAGCCACATCAGCAGCGTAAGAACAGTAAGCTACTACGACGATGCAAAAAGCACCGATAAAGCGATAGTGCACCCATGCATAGGTTTTTGTTATCACGAGCGCGTTGCGTATACACTCAATGGCTACCTTTCGACATGAGCTACACCAAAATAGAACGCTGAACTGATAAGTTGCAGCGAAAGTATTTCATCAATTGTATATGAGCTTCTATTCTTTGATGTTTACACATCTCTACGATCCGTCTGTCTACAATCATGTGGCTTCATATGTATATCATACATAACCAAACCAGTAAATGCCACTCTGTAAGTCAGCACTATGCAAATAAGTCTGAAAGTAAGTCAACGACGTGCAGTCAACCATGGCAGAGTTAGAAGACGGAGTTAATTATAAAGACCAATCTGATTAATTGAGACGAGTCACCGATCGTCAACAACTTCCTTTGAGGCGGAGGACAGGCCCCACAGTGATATCATGAAGAACTTGGCGAGCCAATTGGAGGCATGGTATTGGTGTTGTTGGAGGCCATAGTAAAATACTAGCAGTCCTAAAAGATACTACACATGCGGAGATGATCCAAAGTTGCTCTAGCAGACCGCCGCGATCAACGATATAGTAGCGAATGCCTCACGTCGAAACGAAGTAGTACCTATCCTTCAATTCACCCGATAGCGTGGCGGATCCCCATGTACTTTAGTAGGCGTATTTACTTTCGCTAAGCTTATCTGAGATCTCATCATCGATTTATGTTGAGTTGGAACACCAGTGATAATGATCCGCCTTCTGAACACCAGGGAGCGACTCTGAAACGAAGCGCGCTTCAGCACAGTGTCATTTTGGGAGCGAGGCGTTCAGCCTAGAACAAAGACAAAGCCTTCCCGGGTAAGACGGTGTTCATCTTGCAGAGCACTTTCAACCCTGGTGGCGACGACGAAGACTTCCTAATCGAAATGGTTTACAGTCATGTCTATCTTTGACATGACAGTCAACAAGACCCATCGGTGCTAAATCTAATACGCGCGTTGGAAACGACGATCTGGTACAGCCAGTTGTCACGCATAGTGTACATAGCTCTATGTGGTGCTGTCATCATCAAGATTGCAGTAGGTCGAGAGGCAGTCAGTGAGGCAGGAAATGCGAACACTAAGGATATTGTGTACAGTCTTATTTGGATCGCGAAATCGGTAGGACACGATATACATATAATATATGTAGCTTTGCATTAAGGAATTCTAAGCCCGCCACAGGGCAGCGGAGGCGGACAGCCCACACTACACCAATTAACCATGCCCTAGCGCCCGCGGAGCGGGCGCCCAGAGCGCTAGTTCTCACTTTCCTAAACTTGTAACCTGTCTGTCTCCGTCAGTCAATCGGTCCGTCGTTTTCCTGCCTCCCTGCTTTGACCGTCCTTTGCGCATGTCTACACTCCGCCTTTCTAATACGTTCTCTTCCCATCCTTTCGATTGCGCCTATCTTTCTGACTCGACCATACTATGCCTAAATTACAATTTTAGTCAACAGCGTTACACTTTTAACTCGCGCCCTGATTGAGCAATATTTTCCGACTCGGTTTTCATTCAAACACAAAATTGGATTTACGGACGACGGCACGGCGAGGACAAGGTGCGTGGGCTGTATAATAGCAGTAGAGCAAGATTAGCTGTAGTGCATGTTTGTACGGGCGTGGGAGCTCCTTGCTCTACTATATACTCCAGAGAGACCTCTCAGGATACAGTATGAGGCTTGCCCCGAGACTCCAAAGTGGTATGGCTCAGTGGGTAGCGATAGCAATTAGGTTGGGGTGGGTGTGACTGGGAGCGTCTACCACCATGCACGCGCCTAGTAACCATGGACGTCAGGTTTGTGTTCCGCCTCGTCCTCGAAGCTCACCGAGAGTCCGGAAACAGCTGCAAGTCATGCAGCCGTCCCGTCCGGACTTGAACCCTCGTAGCGTGTTCCGCCGGACTTGGCAGGAGTAGCTGGTACCGTCGATGATCCGTTCGCCATTTTTCTTGTTGTTTCTTGTTTCTTGTTCTTCTTCTCTTGGTTGCTCGCAAACGAGGAGGCCATACAAACAGTACACAATGGTCACACTCTGTTCCCGGGTCGCGGCACCAGTTGTGGTGTTGGAAATCCCACGTGAGCTCTAGCTACTAGTGTAGTTAGGAAGCTCCCACAACAATACGTCTACCGGAACGGTAAACGACCGTTCGGGCGGACCTAAAGACCTCAGTTCTGCCCTTGCACCGGGACAGACTGGACCTTGCGAACTACCTATATAGGCCAACCAGTGGATATGAGAACACGCTACTATCACGAGCAGGTGCTAAGAAACCTCGTGGTCCCAACAGCAGAAGGGTACCAGGCACGGATAAGCCTTTTACGAGGGCACCGAGCGTTCAACACTCGGTAGGAGAATATATAGGAGGCGATACAAGCACTCCCAACCGTGCAAATGGGCAAGATATAGCCGTCAAGTAAACCTTCCGATATATAATCGACCAATACACACACAGTCTCTTGGCCTTGCCGAATGAACCATCGCTACAGAGCTTCGAGTCCACCGACAGGCATAACACACTCAAACAAGCTTGACCAGACGCTTACCTTGAAGCCGGACCTCGCTCTTTGTGCTTGAGTAGAAATTATGCTCTGTATTTGTGTTGCCCTTTCGAGCCATGTCCTAATATGCAATCCTAATCATGTCCGAACCGATCCGCACCAAATATATCTAGCAGCGGGCCGACTGGAAGCCCCCAGAGCCAGGACGGGAGCACCTCCAGACAACATTGGCAGGAGAACGTCCGTTACGGTTCGATCATTCTCAGGCGACAGGCTTGACAAGCACTAAAGCTGCGTCACCCCCAGTTCCTGAACCCGAACAGCCATATGCACGGCTCCGTTGATGTCCACCATGTTCGTTTTGGTTGCCATTAGAATTTGCTTAACCTTGTTACCTCTAAAGGTACTAGCCTATTCGTTATGTAAAGGTAACCAGTAGCTTATCTTCGTCACGAGATCTTTCTAACGTTATATTTACACGACCACAAATGATTTATTGTTATAAAGCTTGTTATAATTTTTTACCATCAGTGCTGAAATGCTATTTTTGCTTTCATTCAGTATGATAGCAAAACACAGCTATCGCAGCACTTAGTCCACATGTCAGCACAGCACAACTTACCGATGTTCGGGCTGGAAATCGACGCTGTAAGGTCAAAACCAAAGATACACAGTATTTTCAGGATAAGCCTAGACCTTCAAAAGCATCTCCGCGCCTGCTTCGCCATCTGCCAATCAATAGGATGATTCATATTATAGCCTTGTAGACGCATTCATGTTAGTATTCAGCACAGCGTTACAGAAAAATACTTATGTTTATGATAAGGCGCATTGAACAATGGTGTGGAAAAATATTTTTTGTTTCAGTTCGTTGACAACATGATATTATTAGTTCTTCAAAGGCTTACGTTTTTTGGTCGGGCAACCACCATCATAGACCCTGAAGGTCAAAGACAAAGCCGGCGGCCAGGGTACCCTTGCAAAATGAGCCCTCTTCAGCCTTTTCTTGAAAAGTAGTCAATCTCTGTCTTCTCTCTCTTTTGAGTTCACTTTCACACTATGAACAGCGAGTAGCTTTACTTAAGCTTCAGCTTCAAATAACATGAGCAGCAGCTTTTCTGCTATCTCGAATAATGCATCATTGTACATGTATCTGTTAGGCTACCTAGTGACAGAGCAATGAAGCGCAACTTTTGAATCACATGTGGAGTTTCTCGAATGAAGCGAGGTTAATAATAACGGCAAAAAGCCTCTATATTGGTACTATCAAGAAGCATCAGGTTATCCCAGTGCTTTTCATTGTCTTTTGAGGTTGACAAAAGAGGGTAAACGACGCAATACGGCCCGAGAGCGATAGTTCATCGTACTCTCACCGCGCCGCACTTGCGGCCGAGAAACAATTAGTATGTATGTGTTGTGCGTGCTTCAGCCACAACAGGCGTCTACCGGTACATCAATAGTCCTTAGACTGACCTGCCAAGAAAGATAACATCCAAAATGTAGCGAGGACTATACGCATGTCGCTGGAGGGCAAAATGTTGCAGGAGAGTGGCTAGATCGTTGCATGTAAAAATATCAAATTAGAGTATCAAAAAGTTTTTTCTCGTTGTCCGCTCAGGATGGGTCAGCATTCACAGATAGTACTAAATAGATAAAGGGTATTTATAATACGGAAAACAAACGTCGAAATTTTGCAAACGCACTCCAATCGGTTACGCAAGGGTATATAATTTTAGCATATTCTGACCACCATTGCGATCACTGGATGGACTCTGGATATAAAATCCAGAGAATCCCATGGGTGTGATTGGATTGGCTAAAACTGGGCAGTGTGGTGTGTGGAGCTTGTCAGTCGAGAATTTTCCAGGAGAAGATCATGGCGAACGTCGAGCTGGAGTGCGCGGTATACGGCGAAGGGACTGTTTTTTTCCGTGAATATAGCGCTCGATGCAGATGTGGAAGCGCTGCAAAAAGCTATTCATGATAGCCAGCAGTACGATGGGCTGTTTCCCCCAAGCAAACTGACGCTATACTTGGCACGGAAGAAGGGGGAAACCACATGGTTGAAGCACGACGGCAACACGGAACGCTTTTTGCAAGGGGGCACTGGCACTGATTATTACAAGATGCTTTCTTCGTGGACTTTGGATGACGAGGAATACTTCGGGGCAAACTTTCAGCCTGAACGCAAAGAGATCCACGTGCTGGTGCTGTTGCCAGACGAGGCAAAGCGTCCGACAGGAGATGAACGTGTCGACACTATTAATGCCGTTATCATGATCCACGAAGTCGAGGACGGAGAGAAACCCACACACGAGTTAAACTACTATCAGCAGTGCGGGGCTCACATCCGAAACGAATGCGAAGAGTATTGCAAGCAGGTGCTGGCCAAAATCGACGCGATCTACGCCAAGGGAGAGCCCCCGCTTCAGTTTATTTGCGTGGAGGGTTCGTCTGGTATGGGGAAATCGCAGCTTGCTTTCGCGTTGCGAGGCACACGGCCGTGGTTTTACTGGCATGCCACCAGGGTAACTGAATATGCGCAAGCCCTGTATAAGAATTTCAAATCGATAACGGGGGCATTTCGCAGCGTTGTGGAGAAAGACGACCCAGTAAACGAGGCCGAGGCGGACATTTTGGACAGCCTTTCAGTGATTTACCAGACGACGGATTTGTGGACTTGTGGTTTTATTGCCTCATTGCTGGAATATTCTACGTCAGACGACCATCAGCATGCACATATGATACGTTTCGAGGAGAGCATTGCATTGCACGTTAAAAAGTGCAGCGTGAATGATGTTCGTGCCAAGGTTAAGAAGATTCAGGAAAACGGAAAACTATTACCCTTTTTCATACTGGATGAAATGACATCAAACAACAATACGCCTGCTGGAGGAAAGAATATGGCAGCATTTCAACGCAATATTTTCCGCGCTTGTGGTTTGGTGGTGGTGGTTATGGGAACGGATTCAAAAATAAGCAACTTGGTTTCTCAATCATCTGGCAGCTACCATGAGCAGTCCCACGTGTGGATGTCTGTTGTAGCCAACTTCCCTCCCTATCAAATGGTGTTTGGCTCCGACAATCAGCAACAGCAAGAGGTATGGGAGGCCGTTGTGGCTCGGTTCCCTGTTGTGGAATATATTGCGAAGAATTCGCGTGGGAGGTTTGCGAGGTATTTTGTGAATCAAGTCGTAGAAGTTGTAAAACCCACCAGCAATGCCAATACGGCGGACCAATCCCTACAGGATTCGCGTGGGTCTATGACATCTACGCCGTTAACTGGCACCGAGATACGCCAGGCATTGGCCCGTGTCGAGCTCTGGAATTTACTAGATGAAGCATTTGCCGGTGTCAGTAAGGCTACCCAACTCGGGAAGTTGTTCATGGAGTCGAAGAACGGAATGTTTGCGCAATTAATGGCGATATCTTGCACGAATGTTCAAGAAGCTGATGAGGAACCGCCATCGAAAAGACAAAAAATGCTCGTTGGGACCGAGGGCATGCACCTGCACTTCGCGAATTTGGTTGATGAAGAGATTACCGACGTGAAGATATTGTGCGGAAAGTTGTCCTGGACACCAACTTGCTGTTTTCCGCTCATTGAGAAAGATTTGTTACTGTATCTCGCGATTTTGGGCGGAAAGGCACATTCGGGCTACTACCAATACAATGACGCCAGGAGCGTGGCCCACTCGACAAAGTCCATGTTTTCTAAAACAGGTGCATATCCTGTTCATGAAAACAAGAACGCCATTTCGAAAGAGTACAAAACGTACGAGAATATGGTTTCTCATGCGCTGTTTTGCTCGTCACGAAGGCATGGTGTGCAGGGAATCCCTTTCGATGATTTTCTTGAGTGCTTGGTTGGAGAATTTCGCGATGAGATTTGGGAGAAAGTGACCTTGAAAAATGAACGCGGGAATGTTTTTCACGCAACGGATTTACTTGCACGGTATGGTGGGGACATTAAGAATTTGTCGACGAGGATAGTGCCTTTTGTTGCTCCGCCGAATGCTGAATGGCCACAGCCCATTCTTGACACCAATGAGCCGGGGGGGTGCAACTTTGGCCATTTATGTCGCGCTCCCAATACCGAAAGATGTGATGTTTACTTAAAGAACCTTGACAACATTCAACATAGCGTGCTGTTTGTTGGCGAATGCAAGTATCGTGCTGATAACGTCGATATGAACGTGCTGAAAGGTATCGTTGACGGGCTTGACAAAAAGTGGTTCTGGGATGTCGCGATGGTCTTCTGCCTACAGCTGGCGAATATTCGAGCATGGACTTGCCGTGGTGTTGATTGCTTGAAAATTGACTGCCGGACTGGAACCTTTACGTGGGTAAAGCGTAATACCAAGCTTGCCCACAAGGTGATCATCGTGATCGAAACGGGGCGGAGTGGTGGCGTGGTGGCGTGGTGGGCTAGTGCCAAGGGAAGGTGGCGGGACATCGACTGTGGCGAAGAAAACAAAACCAGTTTGTATCGTACTAGAAGAGTAGTCCAAGCAGATGAAAGACCGCAGTCACTATGATTGATTATGAAAATGAGTTTTACATGTTATCAATGATGCAGCCTTCATCAGAGAAGTTCTCCATTGGTGTTTCATGGTACTCGGGTGGCACAAACGAAGATTCTTTGGGTAGTGAGAGTGCAGATCCGCTCTGAGGTCCACGCACGCTTGACGATATGCATTTTGATGCGGCCTATTGGATGCATTCGAATGAAGTACCTGATGACGCCACACTAGCATTTTGTATGCGGTGTTGTTTTACACCTTGAGTGACAGCGAGAATGAAGAGGTGGACGGCGGTGTCAGCGTCGCTCTAGGTGGCAAACGGCGGCGTAATGGCGAGGAGGAGGCTGTGTTGGTTGCGTTCTCGTTGAGTCCTGTGTAGGATTGCGTGCTAACTACTAGAGAGTGGCTGGCTAACAGACCAGGGGTCTCAGCAGAGCATTCTGGAGTGGATGCGCCACGTGCCGGGGCCACTGCAGGATGTCATAAAGAAGCGCGCGGACCAGTGCGTGCTGTATTGGTAGTTACTGTAATACCAGAGCTGTATATTGACGGTGGGTGGCAGGATGGAAAGCTCACAGAGACACCAGAGTCGCATTGCCAGCGGCAACTCGGATCGGTACTCAGTGGCGATCGCGACGGTGTTCGACCAAGGCCCGTGGGTGGACATGTGCCAGCTGTCTCCGAACTCTCGGTGAGCTTCGAAGACGAGGCGGTACACGATCCTGACGCCCATGATTATGATGACTACGAGGATAAGACGCCGGCTCCAGAGCCAGGCGCGACGACTACGGAGACGGCCACGTTGTCGTCCGGGCTGAGTGCGACGACGAAGTTGCTATCGAGGAACCTCGCCGCTGAGCTGGACGACGTTGCTGGTCTAGGCCCGGACTGTGATGACTTTCACGATGGGATCGGGGTTCTAAACCCTAACCGAGGGTTTAGAACCCCGATCCCATCGTGAAAGTGCAAAGCGTTCGGTGTTGCTGAGTGCACCTCGCACACCTATCAACGGTGATACACCAGCTGCCAAGCGCGTCTTTGATCGCGTGGAAGTGCTGATGCAGAATGATGAGTGGATGCAGCTGTTTAAGCCCATCCCCAAGAGACAAACCGACTGTCCTACTCTTCCACAAGCATTACAGTATCCAGTCAACCCGATTTCGACTAGCCAAGTCGCCGAGGACTCGGTCTCGCTGTTACTTTCGCTGGGGTTTGAGAACGAGACGTACCCATCGACGATGTCGCTCGAAGACTAGCATCCACAAGATGCTGGAGCTGCTCTCCAAAAAATGGCAGAAGAAGCTTCGGAAGGCGTTTGGAGCGGTTGGCATCAACGCTGCGAAGCAGCCTGTGAGCCGACCGACTGTTCAAGAGGAAGATCCGTCCAAGATTCCGCTTCCGCAGACGCCCCAGCAGCTCGATCGCACTCCTCCGACCAAGAATGGAACTGAACACGGTGCCTTTGGCAATGCCGAGGCCTCACCGTACTTTAAGACTCGCACATGGTTACACCACGTTCAGAGAGCCTCACGCGACGTATGAACGCTGATAACGAGGGTTCGTTCGTCCGCCGAGGTGGTGCACGAGCTTCCAAGGGTGGCGCTAGACGTCGTCAAACCGATAACGGCGATTCGTCAAGTGACGATGACATACTCCTCCGCGCCCTCGAAGATGAAGACTCTCAAGCCGAGTTGATGGGCCAGATGAATGAGTTGGCGACGATGAACGACACGGACTCTATACCAAGAATTGAAATGGCCTCGCATCTACTGTTGGATTGCATCAAGCCGTTCTCGGGCTCTCGCAATAAGAGCGAGAACTCTATGCAGTAGCTCCGAGCGTTCGTGTACGAGATGACTGGAACGCACAATGATGCTGATAAGTGGTGCATCCCGTTTGAGCTGAGCCTTCGGGACGGAGCCATTCACTGGTTCTGTCAACTTCCGATGAAGACGAAGCGCAAGTGGAAGCTACTGAGCGATGTGTTCATCCGCTATTACTGCTTGCAGTTCAAGCAGACGGCACTGTCACGTTACTACTCCGCACAGCGCGAACGTAATGAATATCTGTGCGACTACCTAAATTGGCTGAACGACTATGCGCGGAACGCTCGTCTGCACTTTGAGAAGGGTGGTCGCGACGCGAAAGAACACGTACAACAGTTCCCGGCAACGTGTGGTGACGACAAACTGGCGGAGAGTCTCTACCATGCCCGCATCACCGACATTCATGAGCTCGAGGAGATCATTGAGGACGTCGTCAAGGGCAAGGAGCGCATGGCCAAGCGTGATGAGGATTCACGACATTCGCGGAGCCGCGATTCTCGCCGCAAGGACTCCGAGCGCTACAACCGGCGTGATCGACATGATTCTGACCGTCGCCGTGACGACTACCGCAATGCACCGAGAGTGACGCTCGTTGAAGCCTCGGTGGGAGACCTACTAGCTAAATTAGAAGGTCGTGAAGCTATTCGCGGTGGTATCGAGGGCTCATTCGAAGAGAGGAACGTTTACGACGAAGACCAACACGAGTATGATGACTATCAGTCCGATAATTCATACAACGATTTCGATAATGACCGACACCTTGCCGCGGCTACGAAGATGAGCGACGACCAGCAGCAGCTGAGCGCATGTACGCCTGTACAGACACTCGTCAGCAACGTGGGAAGGTCTCGGATCGCGACCGAGTCTTCAATCAAGACCACCGAGGTGGTGACGGAGGGTTCAATCAAGACTTTCGTGGCCGCCGTGACTTCAACCGCGACAACCGACGTCCACAATATGGACCATGCGCCGTGTGCGGTGGAATGAGTCACTCAGCTCACTACTACAACAAGCGGTGCGAGTTCTGCAAGCCGCTTCACGACACTGGACAGTGCGATCTCTTCCGCAACTTCCAAGACCTTGCCAAATTCGTGCGAACTAAAGGCACGAAGGAGGAACTTCCTCCGGAGCTCCAGGCCGTCGTCCAAGAGCAGCTGGAGTTGCCTGATCGGAGTGTATATCGATTGTATCCGGTGGTGCATGTGTCAAGACTCAAGGCCGTGAACGATTTCCCTAGTCGACCGAGCGTTCATTTGGTACCAGAAGTAACGGATGAGTCAAGACTCGACTTTGATGAGGAGTTGCTGCCTGAAGAAAGCTGGGAACCCGACCATGTAGCCGGTGAATATGAAGTCGAAGCCATCCTTGACGGCCGAACACCACTGTAGACAAGCACTGAACGGGCTGTACGAGAATTCAAAGTCAAGTGGGTCGGCTACGACTAGCCAATTTGGGAACCAGCAGCCAACTTGGCGTGTTGAGGTCTACTTTATGATTATCTGCGTGCCAAGAAGAGCGAGGGACGGCTGCCGATGGTTCAAGTCGCGGCCGAAGACTAGTGCAACTGGATCACGTGTGACCAGTCCACAAGGCGGTACAGCTTGTGGTAACAGACGAAACAAGCTACTGTACCAAAATTTGTATATGCATTTGACGAACTACGTGAACAAGATTACGTTTCGGAAATTTGATAAAGAATGAAGACATGAATGCCAGCCAAGCTGCGACTATTGGGAATGAACGCTCGGTGATATCTGCAACAGCTTGCTGGGACGTCAAAGAACGTGGAGAGACCGGCACCGAGGCTTCAAGAAGTCTCCAGCTGCCGAGCAGCATCAGCCAATACAGACAGAGGAGAAGACCCTCCAGCCTCTTTTTTCTCTTCGTCTGAAGGTGGATCTTGACCTTGGAGTCGGGCCACCCTGAGCTTGCGAACGGTCGGTACCGGTGCCAGTAGGTGCAGCGGCAGCAGTTGAGCGAGGAGTACCGGGAGGCGTGTCGAAAATGCTGCGCCAGTGTGGAAAAAGCTCAGTCGAAGACAGCGCTGGGTCAACAACGACGCTTCGGTACACATCTGTGGCGAAGTCGGTGAAACTTTTTGCCGCCTCAGGGGGTGTATAGCGCGACCCAGCGACGTTGCTGAGTCAGTAGATTTCAGGAGGGCACCGCGCTTGGTCTTCTTCGCCTGAATTCGGGTCCTTGCGCCAAGATGACAGGTCCTGCGCCAGGATAAACACGATCTAAGCGTAGAAGTAGGGGGTACAGGTAGCGAGATGACTTGCTGGGAAAGGTCTTGGCGTGTGTACCTTGTGTATCCCTATCGGCCATTTTGTCTTCGACGGAACGGCACTCCACCAGAGTAGTTGGGAGGGTCTTGAACAGTTGTAACCTAATGACGAAGTGCGGGGCAAGTGTCGACTATAGGGCGCTGCCTCGAACCCACAGGTAATCCTGGTGTGGGTGTCCTCGCCAGGGTGTGGGAAGCCAGAAGTAGGTACACTAGGACACAGACAACTCGTGTACAGTATCCCAGGTGCAGTGCCGGACTGGTTGATAACAAACAAACAGAGTTACATACAAATATAAAGTAATATGCAGCTGTCCAAATGTTACAGACCCGGAGCGGGGGGTCTCACACACTAGGCTCACTCGAATCTAAATTCGGGCACCTAGTAGCCTGAATACTGACAATACAAACGCGTACCACCTCAATCAAGAGGAAGAATTCGCTGTAATCCAGGATACGGTCAATCCACACAACAGTCAATAAAAATTCCCAAAAGGCGACTACTTAGCACTTCAGGAATACACAGGTTAACATAAAATGGGCAAAACACTAACAAGTTAGCGACCCAACTAGGATATGAAATAGGTGGGTCACTCCAGGACGTACGATCACTGGTCACCACCTAACTGGACTTGAGTATAGGTGGAATTCCAGCGAAGCGAGCAGTCCTCTTGATCATCTTGCCCGGAATGTGTGGGGGCGCGGCGGTGTGATTGCTTCTTCTTCGCGGCGCTTGCACTTCCTGGCTTATTCCACGCCAAACACTTGTGCTCAACGGGGAAAAACGAACTCTGTTTAAAATTATCAATATGTCCTAAGTCTTTTGTCTTCTTGTACCACGTACACTCATCATGCAGTTCTTCTTCAAGTCTTCGTAAAACATCTTGTATTCAGTATGTCCTCGTATTGTAGTCAGTTCTGGGTTCTTGTAGTCTTCGTTTGGGTATGGCTTGGGTCGAATATCTCGGTCTCAGTATGGGGTGGTCTTGTCGACTCGACAGGGTCGTGCTTGGGTGCGTTCCGAGCGTGGTTGAACTTCAAACTTGCGTGTTACTTGATTGCGATACCAACTTGCCGTCTTGATACGGGTTCACCCAGGCACGTACATGCACACACACTTGTTCTTGGCTTGAGTGAATGTCCTTCGACAGCAGTATATCTTGAACCATCACTTGTTACTTCCACCAATGCATATCATCCTGGCGCGGATTGCTCTAGGGTGGTACGGGGTCGTTGTCTTGGTACGGAATGCACTTGCTGCGTATTGTAGCATAGTGAGAGTCTTGATACACTTGAATTCACCTTGTAATCCTGGCGTGGGAGCGCGTACGGCTGCATCTTTGCGTATTCGACCACGTAATACTGGCGTGTACGCGTACAGGTTTCATCCTTGCACACTTACCACATGAAATCCTTGCGCGGATATATCCAGGATTCCTTCTTGCACACTAGTCGCTTCTAGTCTATACCGAATCTTGATGCAGGCAGCCAAGCTAGTGCTCATTCTGGTGTAGACGGCCGGGCTGCCACACATCTTGGTATACATCTCCAAGATTTATACGAATTCCTGGTGTACAGCGTCAGTTCGGCGTGCATCTTGGCGCTAATGGCCAACATCATCATTGTCTAGGTACATCTGCATTCAGGCGCCGACTTCTTTCCACAATCCCACTCGTCCCAGTCTCCGTCCATGTCACACGGGTGCGGCCGGGACATCATCCACCTATAAGCCAATCGTTATCTCCAAGTCGTAGTCGTGACGCCACATCGTCACCGAGAAAATTCCAAACCACTTGTCACACATCCACGAACCATGTACCCCGTGGATTGAAGAACTCTGGCACGGGAAGTACGTGGTGTTGTACGGGAGCTGGTGAGCAGCGTCCCTCCATCCGGTACGCCGCGGCTGACGAGCTTCTAGATCAGCCACCTCGGATATCCAGTTAGTTGTTAGAGGTACAAACGGCAACTTCTCGACCGTATAGGGTGGGATCGTCGCCTCGAAGATCATCTCGGGACGAATGAACGTTCGCCCTGGGTGGTTGCCGGCTTCTAGGCACCAATTCATGTACTCCTCCCGGTACATGTTCCGAAGCCGATCAGCACGCTTGTTTCGATCCTTGGCGCGGGTCTTTCACAACGCACGTTTGGCCTTCAGGAAATCCTTGTCGTGACCAGGAGCTCTAGCTTCTTCGCCGAAATCCTTCACGACGGCCGCAGCAAGTATCCAGTGGAGGCGTCCCCACGCTGCATAGCCGAGATCCTTGGTTGGACCATCACCACGAAGATTCGACCAAAGGATTTTGTGCCGAACTTCAATTGGAGCACGCTTGGACACTCGTGCATGCGGATCGAATCCCTCCATTTCAATGAAGCACGGCTGGAGAGGCAAGAGTCGGTGGAGGATCTGGTACGGATGATACGGGTCCTCGCAGTTCAGGAACACCTCCAACTCTTCAAGCGTGACGTGGATCACCACGTCGCTGGATGTCGGCCCAGGTAGCACGGTGCTGAGAATACGCTCCCAGCACTTTTAGCTCCTGGATCAGTGAAACTCATGCCCAAACCAAGAGCTGAAGAACCCACGTCGGTAAGCTGGCCGAAGCCGGGACAGCCGGGTGGCTACCCGCAGATGTGTGGAGAGGCATCGATAAGGGTTGAGAATTGTCCGAACCACCACGACGAGCAATCGACGTGTACGTTGCGACGATCAGACGGCTAGGGCCTGCAGCTTGGGGCATCATTGACAACCGAGATGGCTGAGGTTGTAGCGACGGTTGAGGCTGTGGTGAAGCTGATGGAGAACGACGCCGAGGAGGAGTCGGAAGTCTCGGAGGACCCAAGCCACCCCAGTTATTGCTCGAATCGTTCGAGTTACCGCCAGCCTGGGAAGCTGAGCCCTCGGTGGGTGGTGGAATACCTTCGTTTCCGGCTGTTTCACCTGCTGGGCACCCATCGAGGGTTCGTTGTCATCTCCAGTGCCTCCAGTGTCCAGACGAGAACCTCATTCATCATCGATATCCATGGCGTCGTCAACGGAGCCTGGGGTCGGTGCGTCGGTACATGGAACCGATGGGGGGGGGCACTTGAAGACTCGGTGGCTGGTGGAACAGCTTTACTGGTCGGAGAACGTGAACGAGACACCGGCTCCGAGTCCTCATTTTGATCTGGGATCGTCGCAGATGTCGTAGCAGGCGGACCGGATGGAGCAGCATGGCTGGGCTCATAAACCTCGTCATCCGTGCCAATCTTCTTCAGCTTCTCGTGCAGCTTTCTCGGCAGCACTCAGGGACGAAGGAGGCAGAGGGACAGCCGAGACGTACGGGTCCGCAGGCTGATGCGGCTCCTTGTCAGGTTGCGAAGGCTCGCCAGACGTCGGAACAGGTTCAAACACGCCCTTGGATGGTGCAGAAGGATCGGTACCAGCCTCGGGAGGATCCACAGCACCACCAGGCGTACTCGCGGTCATCTCCACATCGCTTGGGTCACCGCTGAGGTCGGGAATGAGTGGCGGGCGGAAGTCGACGGCTTTACCGGCGACTTTGGATCAGGCGTTCGTGGTCTCGACGAGAAGCGTGGGGAAGACGGTGCAGACTTCGAGTGACGGCTCGGTCGACGCTTAGGAGACTTTGGCAACCCTGACGAAGATGAGAGAGGACGCGAACGAGCTCTCGGTGTGCTCAGGCTTCGACTGGCACGAGACCGAGCAGGCGATTGTGACCCAGAGCGAGCCTTCTGGCGTTTCATCTTTTGAGCCTGCTTCCAAGCCTTCGCCTTGAACAGTGATCGCCGACCAGATGTGGAGCTTGAAGACTCGGTAGGGACATCATCTCCAAGCCCAGCTGACGTCATAGCAGGGCCGGCCTTGTCAGTAGGGATGGGAGCCTTTCCTTCAAGAGATGAGTCCGAGTCGTCGTCTGAACGGGCGAGGGCGTTTATGCGGCTTGCCAGGCGCTACCTGATGGGCTGCCTTGGTCAGTGCAGCAGGAAGCGCCTGTGGATCCGATGAAGCAGCGACCGCGGCTTGAATGCGCTGCAGAGCCACAAATGTCTCCTGGTCCAGGTCCAGACTAGTGAGATCCAACTCACCCGAAGTGAGACTTGTCACGAGCCACAGCAAACGAGCGTTAGTAATCGAACGGTCGGTGACCATCCCTGTGGAAAGAGACATACGTTGTACGGCTATTGCCAACATGTCCGGATCCATACCGGCCAGACTCACGTGAGAACAAAGCGCCCGGTTGAAATGAAGAAGATGAGTGTTGCTTGCTGGTTCTCGACGACGGTGAGCGCATCGTCATCGATGTACTTGCATTTGGCCAACTTGACCAATAACGAATGAAGCTGGCGGGTCTGCTCGGTGTTCGCTCCGATACCGGCCTTGAACACTTCGCGCTCCTTCTCCAGCTGCCTGACCAGTTTCTCGATGAACTTGACACGGGCTTCGATTTGGCATCTGAGAAGCTGAAATTCCTCAGTGTGCTGGTCTATCGAAGCCTTGGTCTTCTCCAGAAGAACGCTATTCTGGGCGTTCGTCTCTCTTAGCGTCTTGACCTCAGCCTGGAGAAGTTCAACTTGGGCGTCGGCTGTCTCCAGGAATTGCTCAGCGGTCTCCCGGGCCATGATCGCAGGGGCAAGCGAGCGTCGAACGGCGTTGGCCTCTGTCTGAGCAAACCGGAGCTGAGTCTGGAGGTGCCCCATTTGCGCCGGAAGATTGGCCAGAGCGTCAGGATGTGGCTCCAGAGCAGCCAGTACATCATGCGTTCGAGACGTCGCTGTGTGTGTATATCCCCCTGTAAGGGAGGCGCCAAGCTGAGCTGGACTTGGTGGCGAACCATGGAGGTCAGATAAGGACCGATGGACGTCATCATGTGTTCCACCGACGCTTCCACGCTTTTCGTGAGCATTGCGCCGAATGAATCCTCGGTGATAGGCGGAGAAGCTTCAGCAGGCTCAGTGGGAGCTGAAGGCACCTCGACCGAAGCTTCGGATGGTGTAGAAGCTGCGGCGGAGCTTGACGTAGGAGCGGAAGACGCTGGAGCAGGGGGGGGCATCGACGTTGCTGCAGGTGAAGGCACTGGGGGGCCTCTGGAGACTCCGGTGGCTCGTTCGAACACTCGGTGCCACCTTGAGAAGATTCACGTCAATGGATAAGAAGTGATGAGCAAAGTACCGAGAAATGATTGTCAAGATGTGCAGACTTACCTCCAGCTGTTGACGTTCTCGCTGGCACTGTGGTCCAAGTGACTGGAACGCACGTGAGAGGGCACAATTTAGGCGCTTCGACATCTCGGCACTGGTGTGAAGATTTGAAAAATGAAGCAGTGTCACAGCGGGCACCAGTATCGTGGCTTTCATTGCGACAGGGGCAGTTGTGGTGTAGTGATTTCTGTGCTTGTGCCGACAATCGTCACCAGACAAATACCCGAAGGCATTCAAGTTGCTCAAACTACGAACACTCGGTCACTGGATGTACAGTGATTTGATGGTGCAAGAGACTCGCACATGTCACTACCGAGTCTTCACCGAGTCTTCGTCGAGCCCCATTAGTGGTCAAGATGTCACTGAATCCAGGCTGTCCTTATTATTAATAATGGGACTGGTCGGATTCGCATTCAGCGTCCAAGAACTGACCAGCCAGTACGAAGACTCGGTGGCGGTTGGGATGAGTTCGTGGAAGTCTCCACGACCTTTTGAGCGCTCGGCTGGGAAGGGACGTTGAAGGATGAAGAGGCACATGCGACGGTGTGAGCGTCGCTTGGCAAGCTAGAAGATCCATAACGGATCGTAGTTCACTTGGTATTAGTATACATGATTAGGATTGCATATTAGGACATGGCTCGAAAGGGCAACACAAATACAGAGCATAATTTCTACTCAAGCACAAAGAGCGAGGTCTGGCTTCAAGGTAAGCATCTGGTCAAGCTTGGTTGAGTGTGTTATGCCTGTCGGTGGACTCGAAGCTCTGTAGCGAGGGTTTATCCGGCAAGATCAAGAGACTGTGTGTGTATTGGTCGATTATATATCGGAAGGTTTACTTGACGGCTATATCTTGCCCATTTGCACGGTTGGGAGTGCTTGTATCGCCTCCTATATATTCTCCTACCGAGTGTTGAACGCTCGGTGCCCTCGTAAAAGGCTTATCCGTGCCTGGTACCCTTCTGCTGTTGGGACCACGAGGTTTCTTAGCACCTGCTCGTGATAGTAGCGTGTTCTCATATCCACTGGTTGGCCTATATAGGTAGTTCGCAAGGTCCAGTCTGTCCCGGTGCAAGGGCAGAACTGAGGTCTTCAGGTCCGCCCGAGCGGTCGTTTACCGTTGCGGTAGACGTATTGTTGTGGGAGCTTCCTAACTACACTAGTAGCTAGAGTTCACGCGGGATTTACAACACCACAGAATCAAGTGAACGACAGTCTGGACGGTCAACTGGGCGACGTCGAAGGTCAGCTGCTGGGGGCTCGAGCAGAGCTCAAGGCTTCCCGGGATGACCTCTCCCAATTACAGACGAAACTGGCCGAGGTCTAGGAAGAGGTATCCCAGCTAGCGGGGGCGCGGGGATCAGCTACAGCAGGAGCTGGCCTCCCGTCCGACGCCCCCGGCAGAGGAGTCCATCCCCAAGAGTCGCCACGACGTGGCGGCCCGATCTCTAAAGACGGAACTGGCTTCAGCCCAGAAGCCCCTGGATGTGGTGCGCGAAGACATCCGGCGTGCCCAGGAGCTCTTGGACCCATATCGAATTATACGACACTTCCAACGACCCGGAATGGTCGGGATCCTAGGTGATGTTGCGCCCCTCCGATCTGACTTAGATGCGTATGTCCAGGTGTAACGGGGTTACATGGTGTGGTGCACACATGGGTACGGAGTACCCGGATAGTTAACAGACTCTCAGTACATGATGTTAAGAATTAACGGTGGTCTCAGTACATAGGCTGAGGGCCACGCGTTATGCATTTGATTAGGTTTAACTATCATAGATAGTTAAGCATAGATAGCGGCTTGGCCGCAATAAAGATAAATAAAAACACTTCGGATTTTGGAAGCAAACAGTTATTTCGAGCTAACAACTCTTGAGCCTGGTTTTAGGGCTGTGTTAAAGTTCCTTTGGATAAGGAACATTGTATTACGGACACTTTAAGTCGAACGTCTTCCTCTGACGCGAAAGCAACGGCAGCCCCGCTGCACAGGGGGTCAAACCGGCTTACCCTGTGCCGCTCGCGATCGTTCCCTCGGCGAGGCTCGTGACTCCCGATCTTGGGTCGGGGAGTAAGGGTGTGCCCAAGGACAGCTCGATCCCTACCCTTCCAAGTCCACTTCATTAGCGTCTCCTCAGAGGTCGGCGTCCTTGCAAGGTCCGCCCCCTCCGCCAGCCTCCAACCTCTCTGAATCCAGCGAGCTTCCTTCGGAAAAGCACGACAGACCCCTGATCATTCGTCAGAAGCAGTCTTCTCCGGCCGACGTGGAAGAGGAGCCTATGCCCGAGTTCCCGGGTGGTGGCTCCGACCAGGAGGAAGCGCCCTGTGAAGAGATCAAGATAGAAGAGGTCGAAGGGGAGGCCGAGGAGGAGGAGAAAGAAGATTCTGACACGCCACGGATGAACCTTGATGGTGCGCATTAAGTCCGTCCGAGAGATTATGATCCCCAGACTGATCCCCGCAGCCGTTTCTACCCCGCGATCGATACTGAGACGCACCCCTTCCGGTCCGATGAGGACCTAGCCAAGTTGCTTCCCGGGAAGGCGGTTCTGGAGGATGTTCGGCTAGACGCATTTTTAAGTGAGACTAATGCTTATAAAAATATTATTAAAAATGCTCAGTAGTTCAAATCTACTTAGGCCCATAAGAATAATATGGTTGGAGTATCTCCGGATAGACCAGACTTTTGCAGTCTCTCTTAAGCATAGGACGTTATCTTGAACAAGCTGCCGAAGAAGGTACTCGTACACGTCAACCTCCGGGGGCAGGTCCTCGTCGAGATTCTTCGTAGAGTGCTGTGTTTACAGATTCTGGATGAGGTATGGTGGTTTCGACACGTCCCGGTGGAGTACTTCGATCAGGGAATCGCGAAGGTTGTGGCCTGTGGCTGGGAAGTCGACGAGAACATACCTTGCCCCCCGTGCCCACGGAGCCCCCAAGCAGTCCCGAGCCTTCGGATCATGATGAAGATACTTCTGATGTGGATTCAGGTCCAGGGGATGAGCGCACGAAGAAACTGTCTCCTCCTCGCAAGAAACAAACTAGAGGTTCTACTACCCCCAGCGGCGCCCCTACTTCCAAGGCGAGCACCAGCAGCAAGCACATCCGGCAGGTTGTTTTTCCATACCGGAGCACCTTTCCGACGTTTCCACAGAAGACGAGAACCCGCCGCGACGCTGGGAAAAGAAACCATCGACGGGCACGATGGGCTCCGAAGTCGTACATATCCCATCCCCAACCACAAAGTCTTAGCTCACCCATAGGGTCCGGGTGTGCCGAGCAAGTGGCATCTTGGAACACCAGTCCAGGGGTTTCCCAGACCTCAAGGTCGTCGCTGACGAGGTCAAGACTGCTCACGCACGTCTCGCCCCCTGAGATTACCATGAGTTCGCGAGTGATTCGACTCCTAGCGCTGACATGTCCTGGGACATCATATTCCGTAACAGGATCACCGTTTTTTTTGTTCTTCCGTGGCGCCATAACCGCGGGTCTTCGACTTGTGATCGACATGCAGATTCGCCACATGTACAAGTGGCGTTGAGCACATAGGAAGTGGCTTCACTGGATCGAGATGGATCGTAACGACGATACGAACAAAATGTTGCACGCGTCCCGGAGTGCCCTGCAGCAGCATTGGTCGTCATCTCGGGGAGAGCTTGTTCGAGCGATACAGGCCCTGACATCGGCTGACGCAAGCTGTTCCGCACCGAGACAGGTTTCTGGCGTCGCCCCAGGAAAGTGGCTACCTGGGTCCCTATGGAGAGGGGCGCACATCGTTCCCTATCCGAGCAGGTCTCCATCTTGGACTCTCGTGAACCGGCGCGGGTATACTGGGGACTTCCGGGTGCTGTGGACCGTCTCTCCGAGAGTGTTTCCCCGCGTACCTGGGCCTCTCGTGCTACGGACCCGTCCAGCCGCATTACCATCCCTGAGCCGGACACTCTCGAGTAGGTTCGTCTGGACATCGTTTGTTCGTTCTCTCCTCCCATGCTTCCGCCTTGGTAAATTCCACCACTCATACGTTCAGTTCCTCCGGAGTTCTCTGTCACCTTCTTTTCGTTCTTTTGTTGCTTTAACATGTAGTTCATACACGATATGCACTGTGTCCCGGGTTCTTCTGGCCAGCGTATCTCTCGGTGCTGTTCAGGAGTAATCTCCCGGGGTTACTGGATTTCAGCATCCGGGAGGTCGTCTCCAGACTGCATGGCCTGAACCCGAGCCCGAGCACGTTCACTCTGGTCGAATTCATACATGAGTGGACCGCAGTTGAGGTGGTTCTGAGGAATCCACTCTGGGGTATCATAACCCTTCCACTTGATCCTGTACTCCTTGACCCGTCGACTAGTTCGCGTCCGGGTGACCCATCGGATGTCTAAGACCTATTCCACTTCATATTCTCCGCTTGCCTCACCAGGTTCCCAGCTTTCCTCGCTTAACAGATCGGCGCCGAAGTCATCTTCTTCAGGGATGTGCAGAACGTCCGTTGGACTCTCAGGTGAGATGATTCAGGTTTTTAATCTACTCACATGGACCCACGGGTAGAATTGGTAATATGTGCCCTCGGTTTGCAGACGATACCGAAAATCCTCTCCTTTCTCGATAATCCTGAAAGGGCCGTGCCACAGATGAGCTAGCTTCTTGGTCAGGCCCGGACGGACTCTGGCTAGGTACAACCACACGGAGTCACCTACTTCAAAACCGCGCTTGAGCCGGTCCGCCAGTTTCCTCCAGCGTCGATTATGTTCCTGTGACCGTTTCGTTTTAGCATTCTTCTGAAGGTCTCGGCCCACGTTCTCGCATACTCCACTTGTCGGTGTATCTTGAGTCTCCATAGATGGGCATCCTGGAGTTGCACTTCTCCGGGGAATTCCCCCATCATGGCTTGTAGGGTTCCTTGAGCATCTCATCCGTGCACCAAAAAAAACGGGGTGTCCAGCCGGGTGAAATCGTATGACGTGTTGAGCGCCCACATAAGTTTCTCGGCCAGCTCGTCCCAGTCACTCTGGTCTATTGTCTGCACATAAGCCCGGACGCTTTGGATGACCGTTTGCTCGGACCATTCTTGCTGACCGTTCGACTAGGAGCGGTATGCTGTGTCGACCGTTGACGACTCTCCATCATTTCCCGGAAGGGCTCGAACACACGACTCACGAATCGGGGATCTTGGTCGTGTCGAATCATCTCGCTAGCACCAAATCTCCGGAAGACGCACTCTTCGTAGACTTCGGCCACATCTTGTGTGGTGGTTTTCTCCAATGGTTTGCACATCACGAATCCTGAGAAGGCGCAGTGAAAAAGGAGCAGGGCTTCATTCCCCCTGTTGGCCCGCGGCAGTGGTATCACAAAGTCCATGGAGACCACCTGAAATGAGTCCATTAAAAACGAAATGAACGTTACGGACTTTATGAGTTTTTTTTTGCTAGGGCCTCATATAGAACAGCCATAAAAAATCGTGCATAAGCGGGAAAAGAGAAAAGGCCACAACGTGAACATGATCTGCAGATGGTGCCCGAGGACGAGAAAACCGCAGGTGGACTCAAGGCTGCATACGAGCTATCTAGCAACAATCAACGAGCGAGGGCGGCACGGAACGAAGCCACGTTGAAAACAGAAGCGTAGGACGCAACGGGGAGCAGACAAGAAAACAGCGTTTACGGGGTGTTGATCGAGCTTGAACCTAGAGAGCTAACATTCCTGACCTTTAGCGACCATTTTCGAGCTGTTCTAGCCCTTATTTAGAGCACGTAACACTACAACCAGCTTCCTTATCGTTTCTAGATCCGAAAACGGCAAAAAAAACGTTTTGGGTTTGATTTTTTTTTTTGACGGCCCATAACTTTTCATCTACCCAAGTTTTTTTTTTAGTAAAGGAGGGCTATATCGTGTAGTTCAGACGCTCAGCTTTTCGGTGGTGCGCGCAACTCCAAATGGAGGGGGTTTTCGTTAACGTTCTTTTCGTTTTGAATGGACTCAAATGGTCTTGTTGCTAGGATATTTCCAGGGGATGGAACCGGGTTCCGTGGGATTCCCTTGGCCGTAACGCAAACGATGCACTCCTTGACGAATCGTTTTGCCGATTTGAACATACCAATCCAATAAAATTCCTTTCTCAGGCGCTCGTATGTTCGGAGAATACCCTGATGAGCTCCCTAGAAATCTGCGTGGCAGTGATGCAAGATGTCCTTCTGAAGATCGCTGGGTACTACCAGCCTCAGTCTGTCTGCGGCAGGACGGGGTCTCTCGGGGGTGTCTCGACTAACATAGAACAGCACATCCCGATTGTCCAATACGAATGGTTCCGCGATCTTGGCCAGATGGGTTGTCTGTTTCAGGGAAAGTTGTTCTGCCTCGCCCCGGAGGAAGTGCAGCAGTGGTTTGAGCTCAGGGCCTTTGTCCTGATGTGCACAGATACGCCTCCACCTCTGTTTCCGGGCATCAGTGGTGACGACTCTCGGAGGCGTTCCGAGGCGTGTCTGGGACTCGGCTACTGATTCTTTCTCTTCGTCGGCGTCCTCACTGGGAACCCCCATTTGCTCCGGGGCGGCCGAGTCCTGCGAGGAGGAGGCCCCGGGGGCTTGCGCCCTCGTGATGACGAATGCCTCCACCTCTGGGGTTTTCAGTCCTTGATCAGCGCCCCTTGTCGCGGTGGCCATGAAGGCCGCTTCTACCATCGATCTCTCTTGGGGGCCCGGTTCTTTCATGAGCTTCGCATGGATTCGGTTCATGTTCTGCAGTAGTTTAAGCTCTACTTGGTCTTCAACGTGGAGGGACGCCTTCCTGGAGTACTCGTTTAGAAACGTAGCCTTGCTGCGACATTGGATTATCGCTTGACGTGTACCAATTTCACTGACGTGAATAGTTTCTGCATCTCTTCCGCTTCCTGGAGGAGTCGTAAGAGATGAGGTTGTGTGCACCCGATCACACCTTGGAGCTGTTGAATCGCTAATCGTGAGTCCCCCACAACTACGAGTTCCTGTACATTATTGTCCCGATTCAGACGTAGTCCCCGGACGAGGCCTTGATACTATGCCTCATTTCCGGTCGTCTTCTCTAGCAGATGACCTTGGGCCGCTATCACATCCCCAGAAGGTAGCTTCCAGAGTATACAAGCTGCGCCCCCCAGGCCGTCTCGTTTGGCGAAGCCGTCGAAGCCCGCATGGTTAGCCGAGAGTATTTCCAAACTAACTGGGGGGGTCGTGATCCTTACCCCATTGTCTGGGGTCAATTCTACTGCGATTTCGTCCAGGCGTTCCCTGGGGGTAATGCCCGCTCCTTGGATTGCTACAAGCCCGTCCTCATCCCGTCCAACCCGACGAATGTCTAGATCCCAGGGGGACAAGTTGACTGCCCACTTGAGACACCTACCATCTACCGTCTTCGACTTGAATAACCAAGAGAGGATCGAGTATCGTGTGTATACCCGGATCGTCTTGACTTCGCAGGTTGTGATCATCGTGTGGCAAGTGTTCAACACTCGGTGAAGTGCGAGCACCTCCTTCTCCGCCGGATGATACCGGAGCTCGGCGTCCTGGAGGACGCGTCCTACAAAACAAACCGGTCGGACAACGCCCTCGTAATCCTGCCCCAACACTGCGCTTATAGCCCATCGGTTGGCGTGTAGGATGATGGCGAATTGGCGTTTTCGGTCCGGTTGTTGTAATAGGGGGGTCAGCACAAGCTGTTCTTTGAGGAGCTTGAACGCATATTTAGCCTTGGCCAGGTCTCTGCCTGCGCGAACCTGCTCGTATCACAACTCGTAGAGGGTTGCTGCAATCACCGGCAAGTCCTGAATGAATTTGCTGTAATAGTTCAGGCTTCCCAGGAAGGATTGAATACCTTTGAGGGTTCCCGGAAACGGCAAACTCAGCACTTTTCGGGCCAGCTTTGGTGAAGTTCGAACCCCATCGGAGCTGATGTCGTGCCCAGGTAACTGCACTGTTTACCCCGAATTCGCTCTTCGGCAGGCTGACAGAGATATTCCAGTAGCGGAGCCTAAACAACAGCGTGTTCATCGTTTTACACAAGTCGTCCCAGGACGGGGCTCCGTAGATTATATCATCGATGCATGAGCCCCTGAACATTACAGGGCCCATTTGCTCCGGGGCAACTCGGTTTTGATGGAACACCGTGTCTGTGCTGGTCTTGGAGACTTGCCCCCCCCCCCCCCCCCGTCCCGTGCCCTGGGACACTTGGTCTTCGGGGTGCCTGGGGCTATCCCCAGAAAACGTAGTACGTCAGGATCGACCAGCGCTTCTTCTTCCGGCAGAAGCCTGACGAATCCCCAGAGACAATTGTCGAGCAACTGCTGATATATGAGGGGGGGGGGCATTTTGAGGCCGAAGGGCATGCGTCGCAATGGGAAATGTCCAAGAGAACACATGAAGGCGGAGATCAACTTGACCCGGGCGGACATGAGAACGGCCCAGAAACCGTTGGCCATGTCCAGGGTCATGAACCACATCGTGGCCGAGAAGTTACTCATCAGCTCATCGATGAGAGGCAGGGGGTAGTTCATCAGCTTGATAAGCCGGTTAACCAGACGATAATTGATGCACAAGCTGATGTCCTTCCCGTTCTTCTTCATCACGATCACGATGGGAGAAGCCCACTCGGAGGTGGAATACTCGATGAGGCCAGTCTCCAACAGACGCTTGAGAAGATCATAAACCTTGGGCAGGAGGTCGTTGGAAATTCGGCGGGCCCGTTGGGCGACAGGTTTGGCGTCCCCTGTATCGAGGTCGCATACGACGCCCCGGGCCGGCGTGGGCAACGCCTTGCCTTCCCCCGAGAAAAATGACCTTGTGGTGACGAAGAATGTCACGCAGCCGGTTTTCTTCTGGAGGTGTAGTTAACCCCGCGTCCCCGACAACGGCGTCGTCAATGTTCACTCGGGCCTCAGGCCACTCAGGTCAGGGAGATAAGCCAGTTGGCTCATGAGCATATCCAGGGGGCTAAACCCGACCCTTGATGATAATAAACGGCGGGGTCGGCGGTCATACAGCTTCCAGCCTGCGCGAGCATCAGGTATGTCTGCGTCAAAGTGACTGGACTTGGGATGGAGGCGCCAACCGGGAAGATTCGAGCGAGTTCGTATGTTGCCACTGCCACGGACGTGGACGCTCCCCCGCCGGAGGTGCGAGTGACATCCTCCGACTCTCGGGACGCCGTGAAGATAGAGATTCCCGGAGCGCCGCCTTCGCTAGAGCCGGCGTGTTGGGTCCCATCGCATCCCGAGCCGATTGTGGCGCTCCCAGAGGGCTCTTCCACGTCGCGGGAACTGGCTGCAACGTCTGGCTGCGCATCTGACTTCTTCAGGATGGTTGTGGGAGCGGGATATTCCTGGCGTTCCACAGCAGGCGGTGCGCCACGAGCTCGCTCCCGGGCCTCAGCGTCCAAACGCCGTTCCATGGAGCGAGGTCGGGCGCTTTCGAAGACTAAGAACTCGAGCTCTTCGTATCGGTAGAACCCGGGTCGGACGAAGTCTGTTCCCAGGGGAGGAGATCCTTGTTCATCAGCTTGACTACGTTGACAAACGAGATAATCCACACAACCCGCTTAGAGATATTTACGACACGGGCCGTGATCGGCACCTTCTGGGAGTTGTAGGTCACCAGAGTGACCCAACCGCGACCCGCCCTGCCCAGACATTCAACGTCTTGGGATCGTGTCCTTCGAGGGATATAGGGAAATACCAACTTTCACCCGGCTCTAGGTTGATACTGTCGTGATGGCGGACGTTGATAGTCGTTCCGAAACCCTCTCGGGTCGGACCGCCCACAAGCAGGATTCTCTCTTCGTCTGGGAGCTCGACTGCTCCTTCGTAAGCACACAATCGCACCCCGGCAGCTACCATGAAATTCATACCCAAAAGGCAATCAACACCAGGACCGATATTGCCGACCAAATCTCGACGGAGTACACCACTCCATGAACCCGAGTCAACACCACCTGACACTTGCGGTCCACTTTTGTCTTCACACTATCGATACCATTCAGCCAGAGTTCTCCTCGGGCTCCAATTTCAACTTCAATATACGCGCAAGATCAAGGGTGAGTATGCTTGTGGAGGCGCACGAGTCGAGCATCAACTTTGTTCGCTGGTGGAAGATAGACCCGTGCACAAGTGCGACTGAACTACACTTGTCGTCCCAGACGTTGGCTTCCCACCACCCTCGGCGTTGGACAGGCTGAAGATGATACGTGAGTTCGTCGTCGTCTGGGGGACAGCGACCAGAAAACACAGGGGGTCCGGGGATAGGTTTGGAGTAGCCGACATGCATTGCTGTTCATTACGACCCACATACGCATTGATGCAGTAGATCTTATTGGACTTAGGCTCGATGCGTGCTGGGTCCCTGCCCAGCGAGCCTAGTTGTTTAACGGGGGTTCCGCCCCGCCCCGTAGGTGCCTGAGCTCCTCATCCGGCAGGCCTTGGAGTTGGCCTCCTTGCGCAGCTTGCTTAACAGCTTGAATCACCTTGTATTCACCCGGGGGGTGCAGCTGAGCACACAGTACACACGCTCGACGACGACACGTTTTGTGGGGTGTTTGCCTCCGCACTGTTCACAAGTCAACAAGCGCCAGCACTTGTCACGGGCGCGTCCCAATCGCCCGCACTCGCTGCAGGGGTCTGTAGCCGGTGCACCTTCCGGGGGCGGTCCCGAAGTGCTGTTCGGAGTCTTGGGAGCACCCTGGGCTCGGGACTCTCGGGCGTTAGCAGTGTCTAGCCCGTCCGCCCGGAGCGCCTCGGCGTGTTCAGGTGCGGCAGTTTCCCAAAGGACTGCTTCATCTTCGTCAAACTGGTAGCCGTAGGCCTCGTCTTCCGCGTCATCCCACTGGAGTTCCCGGGAGCGTGATTTAGGGGATTCCTGGGGCTCCTCCACTTCCCCTCTATATGCATGCGGCTGCGTTCTTCAATCCTTGTGCGCCCCGGGCCGCCCCTGGGGGGGGGGGGTCGTCCCCGGAGGGCGGAACCGTTCATACTGGTGTCGGCTGCCGGTTTCCTTTTCATTCCGCGCTCCATCTCCTCGGCCTGGCGCAGATTTTCTTCTCATTCCTCAGTAGACAAGAACAATCGTCCCTGGAGGCTTAGTTGAAGTTTACAATCCCGCCGATTTTTCAGGAACTGATTCACATGGCGGCGACACCCGGAGTAGGACATGTAGTCCACATTGGCTTTCACTGCTGCCGCGCTCAGTCGCCACAGGAAAATCTGGGGGATTTCCCGCGATTCTCGCATGAGTTGTAGATACGGTCCAACTGGGGATTCAGTCGATCGACAGAACTCTTTGGCGAAGCGGCCGGATAGGCGCTGCCAACTCCGACGAATACTCTCCGAAGTTGTTGAACCCAAGCGTTCGTACCTTCATTGTGCGACAGTCGACTATACAGCCGCATGCAACGCTCCTGCTCGCGCCAGCCTCCCATGAGGGCGGTATACCGGAACTTGTCCCACCAGAGTCGCCGCTTGTCCAAGGCTAAGCTGGGGTCAAAGGGCTCCATAGCATCGTAGGCAATGAAAGGGCGGAAACGCATTCCGTATCCTGGAAAGAGTGCCCCCGCTCCAGGAGGTGCCCCTGAACGTTCATCCCAGGGTAGGAATACGCTCCCCAGGGGGCCGAGGAGGTCGTAGCATCTGCTTCTGCAAAGCTGGTAGCTCACGTGTACCTCTCTGTGAGGGTTCCCGATGAAGGTCCCGCTGGCCACCCGGTCGAAATACCTGGGATGTCTCCCGCCAACGAGTACCCTGCTGGAAGCTGCTGATAAGGAGTCGCTATGCTTGAGTAGCCTGGGTAAGATGTTCCGTAACTCGCGGTGGGGTTGACTCTCCCTGTTCCGGATCCTGAAACCGACAACCGGGTCGAAGCGGTCACTGGCAGCGACGGCGAGAGCGCAGGTGCGGCTGATACCCCGATCCCACGACTCGGGGGCGGTACCCCGGGGCGGTCACGACCCGAGATGCGGCCATGTGCTCCCGACTGGGACTCGAACTGCTGGGTGGTCATCGAAGAGATTCCTACGCGTTCCAAGTGGCTCGTGGCTGGGAACTTGGGTCCGGGATTCCAGGCCTGTGGTCGCCAGTGCAGGGGGCTGCTGGGCTGTCGGCGGAGCGGGGGCGTCGATAGTCGTCTGGAGTCTCTGCGTGCGGGATTCGGGAGATGGCGGAAGCGGAGGAGGCAGACACTGCCGCTCCTGTAGATGACTGCGGCAGTCGGACCTCTCTTCGCTGGGATCCGAACGGAGGCGGGAGGGGCCACTTCCGTGTACTCCCTGCCGGCCTCGCGGCGTGCGTAAATGGCCCCTGCCGTTAGCTTGTCCCGTCGGTTCCCTTGAACTGTTCCGACGGCGGCGGCTTCACGTCCCACTGCCCTGGCTAGAAGTGGATGAGTTGTTACGGCGGTTCTGATCAGCCGCCAGCTATTCCCGGAGCATCTGGACTTCAGCTGCACTGGCCTCTCTCTGCTCGATTTCCCGGACGTGTTGGTCCCATGCTTCCCGAAGTAGATGTTCGAGTTCCCGTTTCGCGCGGGCCTCCCCTTCACGGGCAAGGGCAGTAGCCGCTTCGGTGGCGGCCGTCGCCCCTGGATGCAGACATTCTGCGTTACGGGCGATAGCTTCCGCCTCACGGCGCGAGGCTTCACGTTCTCTGGCTACCTGTGCTTCAGTGCTGTCTCGTTCCTGAATCTGCTGCGCTTGAACGTGGTGGAGACGCATCTGGAGATCGGCGATCTTGGCGTCGGCGGCAGCTTTGCGACGAACTTCTTCAATTTACGGGCCTCGTTGACGGGCTTTGTGCTCTTTCTCCTCGGACCGGTTCATTTCTCGATCAGCTGCTTGCATTCGCATCTGGTGCTCTAGATCAAGGTGTCGTCGGCGCTCCTACTCGTCCCGGGTCGCCATGGCTGCTTGAAGTCGAGCAATCTGACGTTGAGCCTCTAACAAGGCGTGACTCTGTTCGGTCGGGCGCACAGGTGATCGTCGGGGGGGAAGGGGGGGGGGGGGTAACAGAGCGACAGGGACATACACCGTCGGCGTCTCCAGAGCAGTCACTTCCGGGACAGCGGTCGCCGTAAATACTCCAGAGGTGACCACGGAGGATCCCATTCCTGGAAATCCCTGCGAGCCTCCTCCAGCCGACGACATATTCTCATCGGGAGTTAACATTGGGGCATCTCCGGAAGCTACGCTCGACGTCCCGACGACCTCTGGGATGGGGCCGCCCCAGACTCGTGCACCATTGTCAGAGCCGGGCCTTGAGGGGATTGAACAGGGAGTGTCCGAGGTTGAGGAGATCTCTAGTCCGCCTCGGTGGCGCTTGGGTTCTGAGCGGGTGACGTCAGAACCAGCTTGTCGGGGTCGTATTTGAGCTAACCTCAGCCGGGTGACCACAGAATGGCCCAAGCGGTCTTGTTCTCTGGTCGTCAACATCAGCGCGTCGCTGTCTACGTCATACGAGGCGGTGACCACCAACGCTTCAAGCGCTTCAAAAGTAGCGCCTTCCTGGCGGACGCTGAATCGCCTTCCTGCAGCGCTCAGATTCCAGGCATCTTGACTTTCAACCAACAGTTTCCGGAGGAAGGTGGCATCGGTCATGAACTGCACCTCTCGCGATGAAAAAAACTCCGGGGAAACTGCCTCTCGCCAGGATGGTACCAAGTCGACGAATGAGAAACCGCCGTCATGTAACATAGTCTGGATGACTGCGATGATCGCCACGTGATCCCAGACCCCATCGCTCCTGACCAGCTGACTAAAGTCGACTCAGTGTGCCAGGCGGTAGGATATTACCGGGAGGCAAACGCACTGCCCCTTGAGGTTTGCTGTCCAAGGGCGATCCACGTCTCCGGAATCCGCGATATCTCGAAGGTGTCGGATGACTTCCGTCACCTTCATCAGCCAGTTCTGCGTGGGCCAATGCCGGCGTTCTGGGTAGAAAAGGTCTGGGGGTGCAACGGTCCGCGGGCCTCCACTTTTCTACTTGGGCCGCTACATTCTCACGCTGCTGGGGCAACGGAAAGACATCGGTGGTCACCAGCGCGTTCTCGACAAGGTCTGCTTGCACGGGTCTCCAAGGCGTCTCCACACTTGGATGCAATTCATACGTCACCAGGGGTTGGGGTGGCGTCTCAGAAGCTGGACTTCTCCAGGAGACGAGAGCTCTATCTTCCTGCTCCGGAGGCATGGAATTATGCAGGGTGCCTTGCAGCTCCGGCAGTGAACGTGTTCGCTGGGTTCGGGTCCGACCTCCCAAGGGGTCCAGACGTGGCGGCGGAGTGTAACGCCGCATTGACAGTCGCTTGAGCGACTGCTGTAGGTGTTCCTACTAGGCCTGCGTTGGTGCTCCTCGCGGAGCCCAACGGGGCCGCAGCCAATTGTAGATCGTTGGCGCCGGGCTTGGCCTGGGAGGCTGATACTCTCGTTCGCGGGGTCAGCTACTCGCCTAGGGCTTGGGCTCTTCGCCGAGGCTGGGGACGTCGTACCAGCGCCAGGAGCAGGGAGGGTCAGGAGACTCGGTTGTGGGACTTGACCCTCGAGACGTAGCCTTCCACCGCGTCTGGCGCCCCGGCCTCTCGCGCTTCCGCGGCGACTGAGGCTTCGAGACTGCGACGTATTTTTATCTTGGGTGATCATAGTAGACAGGTTCTTGTTAGCAATTAACTTATCCTGATCCAGACACACGCACCAGTTGTGATGTAGCGCTTGGAACTTTCGCCCCTAGGCCACTTAACCAATGCACGCACGTAAGTGGATCAGGAGGAGAATCTCCTGTGGATAGACGGCTCCACCCGGAAGAGGGATTTATCCGGGGCCGTGAGTTTTTCTGGGGGCTACCTTCTGGGGAATTAAGAAGGGTCCAGGAAACTCGGTCAGTAACCTCATCTAGTGTACTCCCTACGAATCGGTTGTTTTGATCAGAGGTAAGGTCAACTACTGAGAGCCATGGAGGATCCCAACCTTCAAGATACGCTGGTGGGTAGCTAAATGCGTAAACGTCCGGAGATAGCTACCTGGGTCCCGGGACGTCTGGGGGTAATATACACTTAACAATACAAACACTAGTTTCTTTCGGAGCAAGACTCCACCGGCGAAGGCCGTAGATAGTTTTCGGGGCGAGACCCCACGGACGAGACCCAGAACAATATGGGGTGCCGAACCCGGGCCAGCCAGACCGCGCTTCCGGGAGGGGCAGGTATGGATTGCTAGAGAAAGACCCAGCAAATAAGATGTAGTTCGTACCTGGGGGTAGCCTTCAAACGCGGTTCCCAGCTTCCGCGTCCTTGTCCTGATCGAGTTAGTCAAGTTAGACTTGATCTGCGCTCTAGAGGGGAAAAGTAAGACTGAATTAGGCTCTCCCCGGTGGCGACCGCCCCGGGGATGCTTAGACACAAGGTAATCTCTGGGGATCTGCTTTTCACATGACTTCACTATGTTCGGCTCCTTTTCTAGCGACAGGCGGGTATCCGAAGTGGCTACGCTCCGACTACCGGCCAGCTGCTAACATGACAAAACTGGGTGGGGTCGTCTCGGATATGCGTAAGATTCCCCGGGAAATCCCGGCCACTATGTCACATGTGCTCCACTCGTCAGTTGAGACTTCTCGCCTGTTGTCCACCCTGCATAAAAGTCAAATAGAAGGCCAAATTACCCCCCCCCCCCCTCCCCAACAAGTATTATCGTAAGTGTAAGCACCGAAGCTTGATGAAATACAGTGAATGCTTGCTTGGGGTTCACAAGTGATCATTCTGATTTTATGGCAGCAATTACCAATCATCATCTTCGTCATCTTCATCCGAGTTGTTGGTTTTCCTATCAATATCTAATGGCTGAGTGGACGAGTTTGATTGAGAATCGGAGGCTTGCTTCTCTGTATTAGCTCTGTTCCGTCAAAATTATCAGTGTTGCGAGGCATCACTGGCGGATCGAACACCGTTCCTGGCGCGAATCGGACACTGGCTGGTTTCTTCGGCCGTGGAGAAGCTGGAGAAATTTCCTCATTGTTTGCTTTCTCTTCCGGTGTCGATGATGTAGACGTCCTACGTGATAAAGATATGCAATGAGCACTATTCCTGCGAAACAATTATTTGCTGCAGGTAACGTACCTGTTTCTCATATTCTGCTTGGTAATCAAGCTTACAAGGCGCGAGCTGGCATCTAAGAACCCATGACGTTCGTGTGAACGGGTCGAATCCGCGGGTGAATCGTCGTTGGTAGATTTTTTGAGTAATTTGCTCCACTGCCAATTTCCCAGACCGCTTTCTTGGTCTTGGTTATTGGCTGACGCAACACCTTTCCCTCGCTTGGTTTTCTTTTTTGTTGTCGTGGTCGCTGCCGCAGGATCTCGTACGGGTGGATTGCGATGAATCACCTGACGCTGTGAGAGGAACGTCAATTCGGCCGAAGTGTCTCGGACAGTACTGCGTTGTAGCAATTGCCGTGCTGCCTGTTCGCTCTTGGATGCGTGGTTGTCGTCGTAATCGTCGTGTCGCTTTCCTGCTGGGATTCGATCTCCTTCGCTTTGTTGAATATCTCAACCGGATCCTCGACGGTCGAATTATCTGAATACTCTTTTCCATCAAATACTCGTCGAACATTTCGTGGTGTAATGTTGAGGTAGCTCTTCCGTCTACCTGTCACCGGTGCATCAGTGCGTGTAAATACTGACACCTTAAACAACAGCACGCCCACGCCAGCAACAAGTGCTGGCCCTAGCTGCTCGACAAGTTCCCGATGAAAGTAACCCTCAACTTCTTCTCCCGTCAGATCCTGCAAGCAAACTACTCGTAAATGCTAGCCCAGCCTAAATGTCACCTACCAAGAATCGTTATTACGTGGAGAACATCCACGATCTCTTCGTCCACGAAGCGCACCGACTTGATAAGCACTAAGAGCTGCACACATGCATAACACGTTTCGGTGTTGAGAGAGTAGCGTCTCGGCCATTAGTATCATACTGTTATTTATTTACCTGAGGTATCTTTGTGAGGGCTTCATCACTGTCCACAATGTTCCCAACGGTGCACTTCAAACTGCCAATTCTGATGCTGCCTACAGCATCAAACATCCTCATTACACTTATTATCTGAGCGGCATAAGCAACAAACGTTTCGAATCTTTACCGTAGAGTGTTCCTGGGACTGCAGGCATTCCCAGATAGTGGCACATGTCCACCCACGGGCCTTGGTCGAACACCGTCGCGATCGCCACTGAGTACCGATCCGAGTTGCCGCTGGCAATGCGACTCTGGTGTCTCTGTGAGCTTTCCATCCTGCCACCCACCGTCAATATACAGCTCTGGTATTACAGTAACTACCAATACAGCACGCACTGGTCCGCGCGCTTCTTTATGACATCCTGCAGTGGCCCCGGCACGTGGCGCATCCACTCCAGAATGCTCTGCTGAGACCCCTGGTCTGTTAGCCAGCCACTCTCTAGTAGTTAGCACGCAATCCTACACAGGACTCAACGAGAACGCAACCAACACAGCCTCCTCCTCGCCATTACGCCGCCGTTTGCCACCTAGAGCGACGCTGACACCGCCGTCCACCTCTTCATTCTCGCTGTCACTCAAGGTGTAAAACAACACCGCATACAAAATGCTAGTGTGGCGTCATCAGGTACTTCATTCGAATGCATCCAATAGGCCGCATCAAAATGCATATCGTCAAGCGTGCGTGGACCTCAGAGCGGATCTGCACTCTCACTACCCAAAGAATCTTCGTTTGTGCCACCCGAGTACCATGAAACACCAATGGAGAACTTCTCTGATAAAGGCTGCATCATTGATAACATGTAAAACTCATTTTCATAATCAATCATAGTGACTGCGGTCTTTCATCTGCTTGGACTACTCTTCTAGTACGATACAAACTGGTTTTGTTTTCTTCGCCACAGTCGATGTCCCGCCACCTTCCCTTGGCACTAGCCCACCACGCCACCACGCCACCACTCCGCCCCGTTTCGATCACGATGATCACCTTGTGGGCAAGCTTGGTATTACGCTTTACCCACGTAAAGGTTCCAGTCCGGCAGTCAATTTTCAAGCAATCAACACCACGGCAAGTCCATGCTCGAATATTCGCCAGCTGTAGGCAGAAGACCATCGCGACATCCCAGAACCACTTTTTGTCAAGCCCGTCAACGATACCTTTCAGCACGTTCATATCGACGTTATCAGCACGATACTTGCATTCGCCAACAAACAGCACGCTATGTTGAATGTTGTCAAGGTCCTTTAAGTAAACATCACATCTTTCGGTATTGGGAGCGCGACATAAATGGCCAAAGTTGCACCCCCCCGGCTCATTGGTGTCAAGAATGGGCTGTGGCCATTCAGCATTCGGCGGAGCAACAAAAGGCACTATCCTCGTCGACAAATTCTTAATGTCCCCACCATAGCGTGCAAGTAAATCCGTTGCGTGAAAAACATTCCCGCGTTCATTTTTCAAGGTCACTTTCTCCCAAATCTCATCGCGAAATTCTCCAACCAAGCACTCAAGAAAATCATCGAAAGGGATTCCCTGCACACCATGCCTTCGTGACGAGCAAAACAGCGCATGAGAAACCATATTCTCGTACGTTTTGTACTCTTTCGAAATGGCGTTCTTGTTTTCATGAACAGGATATGCACCTGTTTTAGAAAACATGGACTTTGTCGAGTGGGCCACGCTCCTGGCGTCATTGTATTGGTAGTAGCCCGAATGTGCCTTTCCGCCCAAAATCGCGAGATACAGTAACAAATCTTTCTCAATGAGCGGAAAACAGCAAGTTGGTGTCCAGGACAACTTTCCGCACAATATCTTCACGTCGGTAATCTCTTCATCAACCAAATTCGCGAAGTGCAGGTGCATGCCCTCGGTCCCAACGAGCATTTTTTGTCTTTTCGATGGCGGTTCCTCATCAGCTTCTTGAACATTCGTGCAAGATATCGCCATTAATTGCGCAAACATTCCGTTCTTCGACTCCATGAACAACTTCCCGAGTTGGGTAGCCTTACTGACACCGGCAAATGCTTCATCTAGTAAATTCCAGAGCTCGACACGGGCCAATGCCTGGCGTATCTCGGTGCCAGTTAACGGCGTAGATGTCATAGACCCACGCGAATCCTGTAGGGATTGGTCCGCCGTATTGGCATTGCTGGTGGGTTTTACAACTTCTACGACTTGATTCACAAAATACCTCGCAAACCTCCCACGCGAATTCTTCGCAATATATTCCACAACAGGGAACCGAGCCACAACGGCCTCCCATACCTCTTGCTGTTGCTGATTGTCGGAGCCAAACACCATTTGATAGGGAGGGAAGTTGGCTACAACAGACATCCACACGTGGGACTGCTCATGGTAGCTGCCAGATGATTGAGAAACCAAGTTGCTTATTTTTGAATCCGTTCCCATAACCACCACCACCAAACCACAAGCGCGGAAAATATTGCGTTGAAATGCTGCCATATTCTTTCCTCCAGCAGGCGTATTGTTGTTTGATGTCATTTCATCCAGTATGAAAAAGGGTAATAGTTTTCCGTTTTCCTGAATCTTCTTAACCTTGGCACGAACATCATTCACGCTGCACTTTTTAACGTGCAATGCAATGCTCTCCTCGAAACGTATCATATGTGCATGCTGATGGTCGTCTGACGTAGAATATTCCAGCAATGAGGCAATAAAACCACAAGTCCACAAATCCGTCGTCTGGTAAATCACTGAAAGGCTGTCCAAAATGTCCGCCTCGGCCTCGTTTACTGGGTCGTCTTTCTCCACAACGGTGCGAAATGCCCCCGTTATCGATTTGAAATTCTTATACAGGGCTTGCGCATATTCAGTTACCCTGGTGGCATGCCAGTAAAACCACGGCCGTGTGCCTCGCAACGCGAAAGCAAGCTGCGATTTCCCCATACCAGACGAACCCTCCACGCAAATAAACTGAAGCGGGGGCTCTCCCTTGGCGTAGATCGCGTCGATTTTGGCCAGCACCTGCTTGCAATACTCTTCGCATTCGTTTCGGATGTGAGCCCCGCACTGCTGATAGTAGTTTAACTCGTGTGTGGGTTTCTCTCCGTCCTCGACTTCGTGGATCATGATAACGGCATTAATAGTGTCGACATGTTCATCTCCTGTCGGACGCTTTGCCTCGTCTGGCAACAGCACCAGCACGTGGATCTCTTTGCGTTCAGGCTGAAAGTTTGCCCCGAAGTATTCCTCGTCATCCAAAGTCCACGACGGTCGCATCTCCTTGTACTCAGTACTGATAGCACCTCGCAAAAAATCCTTCACATTGTCGTCGTCCTTCAACCACATGATTTCCTCACCTCCCTTCTTCCGTGCCAAGTACAACATCAGTTCGCTTGCGTCAAACTTATACCGCTCGCTGTATCGCTTCTTCGCGAAGATAGCCTCCTGTAGCGCTTCCACATCTGCATCGAGCGCTATATTCACGGAAAAAACAGTCGCTTCGCCGTACACAGCGCAGCGCAATTTCACCTCCGCCTCCTCCGCCATGCTCTTCTCGTGGAAAGTTCTCGACTGACAAGCTCCACAGTGTGTAAGAATGGGCAATGTGGTGTGTGGAATCTATACACCACATTGCCCGTTTTTAGCTAATCAAATCACACCCATGGAATATTCTCTGAAATCTATTTCAATTTCGTACTTGGGGGGAAAACAATAAAACATTATTCTCTGAAACTTAAATTTATTTCAGAGTCACCTGCTGTACCCTCTTAAAAGCAGGTCGAAGTAAAAAAAACGATCAAATTAAAGCGATATACTGCCTCATGATTGGTCAGATCGGCTTGAAACAGCAGATCCCAAAAAAGCGATCATCACTTTAAATCAATGACCTCGGGGAGGTCATTAAATTAAAGAGCAAAAAAAAGATAATCTACGGGCTCCGATTGGCCTCGTTCGCAAACCAGATGCTTCGCAGTGTCTCATATGCAACACGATGGTATCGCTTTAATTTGATCTCTTTTTTACTTCGACTTGCTCCTTAACGTCAATAAAGTTGTTGGTCTACTGCAGGTGTACTCGTAAAATTAATATCATTATATACATCTGAAAAACACACCTCTGCGTAAATTAAATGGTCACATTGTTCGAAAATCTTATGCATTACTCTACAAGATATCACGCATGAGCTACCAATATTGGTACCGCAAATTCGTGCGTGGCACATACTTGCTGACAAACTGCGATCATATTGCCGAGTTGATTGCGCTCGCACGCGAAGACAAGGTCTTCTTTACACAGCGGATGGGCGTCGAAGTGGCGCGTAGGTATGGGTATCGTCAAATTCATGCTAGGGATTTAGCATGAATTTGGTCCACGAGCTTCCTGTTGCTGATCCTGGCGTGAAGACTAAGAGACAGAGTTTTCTGGAAGAACTGGTGAAATCCTGTGCTTACAAGAACAATTCAACTGGCATGTCTATTTAGATACTTAAAGAATACATGGCGCTGATTTATCCACTGAATTCAGGGACAAGTTGTCCGTAGTTTGCCCCATGCCTTATTGATTTGGCGATTGATGAAATACTTTCGCTTGCCTTGCCTGTAGTTCGTACTAATATGACACTCGTACGCCATTCCTACTTTTTTAAGATCTTGATAAAATGCCTATAATCACCCTCAAGAAAAACACGCCGAGTAGTTCCGAACTTTATGAGCTCACAAGAACATTGAGTGACCAGATGCAGAGAACAAACACTACAAGTGCACAAGCCAGTATTAACGTGTAAATTCTGATGGGAGATTTGGAAGCACGAACCCTGACGAGAACACATACATCAAAGAAATATAATCTCCGAGTGCTCAGCGGCTCCTGGCAAAACCATCTTCACGAATATCTACAACAGTTCGTGATACAAGATCAACCTGTCTGTTGGTGACGCTGTCTTACCCCTCTTCTGCAGCCTTTACCTTGCTTTTTGCCTCCTCTTTGTGACACTTAATTCGTAAAGATCCCTCCCATGCATCCGACTCTCCCCAACTTCCTGACTCCACAAATCTTTACGAAAACTACAATCTACACTCTAATAGCACAAACGGACAGTTATTCCTGTCCGCTTACGACTCACTTCTGATTAGTTATAATTTTCATTTTTTGATCCGACTCACATTTCATTCAAACACTTTGCGCGCGACGCCACGGCCCATACAAGATACGCTGCGTGTATGCATGTTAGCTAGCCGTATTAGCTGCAGTAGCCCAGCGGCACGTATTAACATGTGCGTATGTAAGCCGAAAGGGTGCGAAAAATTTGTATCCCGTGCCTTTTCTCGTAAAAGTGATAATTTATTGCAAAATCACATTCCGATCATCAAGCTCAGATAACACCAAGATTCTGCAGATGATGTACACTGAAGCTTGCAAATACCGGTACCTTTAAGTTTCAAATTGGTAATAACTGGTCTCTGCCCTACCTTGCCCATGTGTTCATGTCCGGGCAGTAAGTAAGTGATCGAGCATGATTCATACACCGGGCGCTCGATGTCCATGACCAGTATGTACTGGCGGCGGTAAGGTATAATATCCGCTACATTCCAACCTATCCCTGTCTATGCACACGCACAATGATAACTCCATCCGAATTTCAGCCAATAATCGGCACTCATGGCCATATTTTACGCCAATAGAAATGACCCCTGGATCGGAGCAACATTTAATGTTGCTCCGTTCCAACCATATTTGGTTGAACTTTTTCAAGAATATTTTTTATTGCATACAAAGCTTCATATCGTTGCATATTCTGAAAATATCCTCAAGTTTCCGACCGGTCGACGGTACAGCAAACATCTCCAGAACGTGGATGACTTTACATACTAGTCCTACACATGCACAGAATACATGTACGTGCGCTATTTGATGCAGTGCGTTTGAAAGCACTGTCAGGTCTTAATAAACGTAGAACTATGATATAAATGCGAATAACTAATTGTATTTTGTTGTTGCTAAACGTTCGTCCACTGAACTAATAGCTTCTCCATTACGCACTGCGCATCGTACAACAGCCCAGTCTACATGTTCTTCTCACTGTCGCTGCTGGTCTGGTCAAAGTTGACCTTCTTGGCCACGTTATTCAGCTCCCGGGCTGTCGTCCGCAGCAAGCAAGTAGACCAGTAGATCTCAGACTCTTACGACGTTTCGCATCGATAAACTCATCCAAAGTGATCTTCTTGTGCGCTACAGTGAGAATCGTTTCAGCCTGGAGACCTTACTCTTCACAATCGCGTACCGTCTACTACGAGCTGGAGTCGCATCCACTGGAACAGCAGCGTATGATTTGCAGGTGGTTCTTCGGGGCAGTGCGATACTCGTTTGCCTGATCTGGGACGTTTCTGGCTTGCCATGAAGCCGTCACGCTGTGAAGGAGGCTATCTTTGTAAAGACAGGGACGGCAAGACCTTATTCGTACCGCCAGAAATAAATCACCAAGCCCGAGCAGCACCGTTAAATCCGTGCGCGCTAATGACTACGACAAGGTCAACAAACCTGACATAAGCACCAAATATGATAGTCCCGATGAGCTATTGCTCGAGTCCCCCCCCCCCCCCCCCCAACGTTACGTTGCAAAACGCGCAAGCTCCTGAAGCGCCATCCATCGACCCGATGACACTGCCATCAGTCGAGCCCACCATTACGCTCTCCTGGCCGCGGACGCATCGTCGCTGTCTTTAATAAGTACGGACACTGATCCGCCCCTGCGCGAGCACTGCCGGTACTGCCTCCAGCCGAACTGCCACCCGCTAGCAGTACTGTGCCTACCAACGCTCCTGTAAACGACAATGAAGTTCCATCCGCCAGTATCAAGTCACCTGCAGCTGATCCAGAACTAGGCCCACTGTGCACGCCAACGTCACCACCACTGGCCGCAAAAAAATGCACCGACCACTTGTCGGTTCCCGCAGAAGTACTGCTGTTCCGAGCAGCCTGCTCGCCGCTGAACCGGAATAGCTGTGTACGCCGCCCGGCACCACGTCCTCTGCAATCAACAAGCGCTATCTTTTGGCCAAGTCTTCTCCGCTGCGCAACGCCAGTGACGCATCCGAGCCCGATGTGCTCTCGCCCTATGACATCGTCACTGCGTCCCATTGTACCAGCACCACTGGCCAAAGCAAACGCACCACCCGCAGAACAGAAGCGGCTACCGCCAATCACTTTGCGAGCCTGTCCCACCATAGTCATAGAACCAATAGCTAAATCACAATACATCTTGATACCTGAAAAATTGAAATCCATTTTGTGCCTAAAGCTTCCACAGTAAGTATATCACAAACACAAAGCTGCAACTCAAAGTTCGAGAACACATATTCACTAGTGAAATGACAAAGCAAATCCTTACCATAATATAATTGGGTTCGAATAGGTCGCAGCTACCGCCTCCCACCACTACCAGCATGCCGTCCGCCCAGCCGGGTCAGTGACGGGTCTTGGTCGGTCGTACGGAGCGCGGAGGAGTCCGGCGGAGGCTTTGGGGTCGCAGGAGAACTGGCGCTCCGCGCGCCATCTTCAGCTTCTCGGTGGAGGCGGCCTTGTTTTGAGAATGGCTGTGTGGCCTGTGAGAGAGAAGTTCGTCCAGTGGGAGTGTGGTACAAACGAGGCAGGTGAAATATGTTATGTACACAAAATAAAGATAAAGAGAAAAATTGTAAGGAGCAAACGTTTTATGTTAATCTCCCACTCCCATCGACACGGCAATCATGCGGGAGCGGGACAATTTGTCACTCCCGAGCAAATCCTGCCAATGCTCCGCAGCCAATCACAACGCCCAATTCTCTCCAGGGAGGAAACTAAGAACGACCCTTAGGCCCATTCTCAACCGGCTCATGCGTCCAAATAGAGGCTTATGATTGGCTTAGACGGATTTCAGGGATAGGTGGCCACATGCGGCGAAGAGCAAAAAAAGACGGTCGTGCAGCGCTTTCGCCGCATGCGAGAAAATCGCCGTACGACGACGCTTTAGGCTCGCATGGAAAAACACCAATCAGAATGCGTGAGAAGTTCGACTACTAAAACGGTTGAAATCTGCTTTCCACTTCAAATTTGCCGCTCTTCCTACTCAAACGCAGTGAGCGCATTTACCATGGTCTATTGTACGTAGTTTAGCTTCAAGCTAGTTTACTACAGCACACTGTGCTGGTGTCGTACGGCTTTGGCAGTACGTCAAACACACCTCACATACTAGTAGTTCAATGGTGAGACACAAACATGATGGCTTTATTCAACGGATGCTGTTGCCCCAATCAGAGCTCACCAGGGAAAAGGCTGGAGCATGCGGCCGCACCGAACAAAAATGTGCAATGCGGTGCGGTGCGGTGCGTCCGGTTGAGAATGGGCCTTAGTATGTACATTCCCGTGGAGCAGCCCGTGGGTTGCGACTAAGTCCGATTCTTTTCTGTCCCGGTATCGGTTGGAATCCCAGTCGGATAGCTGGAATTTTTACGGTATGGTACTACTAAGTATTTCATTGAAAAAATCATTTTCAGGGTTTTATGGCAAGTTACCTACTAGGTATTGCACTATTCATATACCGTACAGTGTACCGCGTATACTACAGCTGCATTGATGATTATAAAGCTGGGTGGTTACTACATGTCTTTAGGTGTGTTATAAATCTGTAGTCGACATCAGACGCTTGACGCGCGCGGTCTCCACGAAAATTAGTGTCAGTGCCGGATGCGCATAATGTGCGAAGCGGTAAAACTACAGCAATATTCAGAACGTTTGAAACGTGTAAGCAAATATTGCCGCAACGCAGCGGAGGCTGAACGCAGTGTTAATGGTAAATGGTATTGTTCAAGTACGGCGAATAAGAAACTATAGAAATAGTTAATATGATAAATTTTAGAGAGTAATTCTTATGTGAATTTCTTTTTAGCCTACTCAGTTATTCATCTACATGAATGTAAGATACGCTAAATCCATGCACAGTTAAAATGTAGTTTCAACTTCACATACCACGCGATTCGTTATGCCTGAATATATAAAAAAAAAAAAAAATTATCGGGCTGCGCTACAGGTAGGATAGCGTGTCGTAGCTCAAGCGCGTTAATTTGTAACAAGATCAATAGGTGATGCTGTGTAATGTTTAGCAGTTGTGTACTAAGGTAAAAAAAACTATTAGTCGCGTAATCCATGTTTGAACATGGTTGTTTGATCACTTGGGTACAGCAAAACTGTTAAAACGTTAGAGGGTGTCCACTCTTGACGTACCGGTAATACAAATTTACAATAGACACTGCGTAAGGTGAATATCAGTAAACAAAAAATAATTAAAACGCACAAAAAATCGCCTTTCCACAGCGAAGATATATTGTTTCAAGTAGGGTGAATTTATATATCAAATTGAAAATAGCAATGTGATACCAGTATAGATATCGGCCGCAGCGGAGAGGAGGAGGGCCTACTTACAGCTCTGTGCCACGATCGCGACAATACCTGCAATGTTGCACAAGCCGGTGACTATTAAAAATACGCTCAAGATTGATTCATGGGCTCACAAGCTGAAAGCACAGCACAATTGCTTAAAATAGTGGTTTCCAAAATTAACGGATGTCGTATTGCGATCTGAGTGTAGCAGCGCTCTCTACCTGCAAGCCATCACGTTTTTTTCTGGATTACCAGCATTGAATATATGTATTTGTTGCAGGAATGCCACATATATTATTGTAATATTTTTAAGCTTCGTTAATACAAATAGTAATAGTATAAATAGAATCCACCGTAACGCAGCGGAGGCGAATCTATATTTTTCCTCCAACTAACCATGGCCACCTAGCGGGCGCCCAGAGCGCTAGTTGCACCCCTACTAAACTTGTAACCTGTCCGTCCGTCTGTCAATCAATCCGTCGCTTTCCTCTCTACCTGCATTGACCCCCTTTTCGAATGGCTACACACTGCCTTTCTAATACCTCTTCCTCCCATCCTATCGGCTGCACCTATCTTTCTGACTGGACCTAACTATACCAAAATTACAATTATAGACAACAGCGTGACACTTTTAACTCGCGCCCTGATTGGGCAATATTTTCCGACCTGTGACACTGAGTGGATCTGTTGCACGATCGGACTGTGTCTGACAATTTCGATTGGACGTTCGTTGAACTTTTTTGTAGCAGAACGAAACATAAGCCGATTGGATAAAACACGCACTAATTACCTGTCTGACTATTAGCAATTTACATTTTGCTACTCATAATCTGTCCTACCTACTGCATATCGGGCGCGGTAGCCGCCTCCTTTTCTAAATACTATGACTGCCATCATTTGCTAACCTTACGAGCTTTTATAGTGGCGCGCGGCTCTCGCGGCTTTGTGATAGCGGCACCTGCACGCGATCGGTAGATGTGCACAAAAAATTTTAAACGTGTGTATCCTCATTTATGGGTTTCCTAAATATAGCGATTCGATTAGCAATTTCTATTTTTTAATAAAGTTAGGTTTGAATCTTTTTATGTAATATAAATATTTAATCTAATTTTAAATAAAACCGTTCCATTGGCTAATACATCCGCGCATCCTATTGGTGAAAAAAAACTCTTTTGTTGACTGACTCACAGTTTGCAAAATGGAGGGCAATACATGCAAGCAATGCGAGGGGAAGATTGACCCGCTTCTGCTGAACCCCCAGCGGTCTACGACGGACCCCTGGGCGCGCTGCGTCTGCTAAGGGAAACTGCAGTACGGGTACGCGTTCCGGACTATCAACGGGCGAAACATCGCGTGGCGCTGCATTCCCTGTGAGAACGGCCCAAAAGCGAACAAGTTCTGGGAGGAGAAGGTGCCGCAACTTGATTCGACCGATGTGCGCCGTCAGGAAAGCCTGGCGAACGTCAAGAAGGCGATGGGTCCTGACTGGTACCCCAAGAAGAATAAGAGTAGCAGCCGCCCTCGCAAGCTGACTGCCCGAAACGCCAAGTACATTGCGCAAAAGAAACAGCAGAAGCGCAAGTAATTTTGAAAATACATCCTTATAGGCCCCCATTACCCTACCTATCTTTGTATTTTGTATACTGACGGAAATTATGAAGCTTGGTGTCTCACATATGGTAAACTGAGTACGGCGCTGCTAATAGTGTTGACACACGGGTAAGTTCCATGAGCCAATATACAATTATAGAGCGTGGCGCGTTGTATATAGAGAATGATATCTTCTGTGTACGCTGCAATATTGCCCGTCCCTATCTACAAATGCATCACAATAGATGGCAAATGCACCCGCTCACTCGGGCGCAAGCAAAGCTATACTGATTGTACTAACAATGCTCACAGCGTATGTTCCACTAATGTGTGCTCACAAAAAGGAACTACAGTATTGAGTGAGCACTTATCTGGGACTACGCGCGACGAAATGCTTGCGGTCTACATAGATACGAGCACGTGTGCGGTAGTGCAGACCATACAGGTGGGCACGGCAAGTCGATGTGTCTGTACCGAATTTGAGATGTCCTACAGCGGACCCCAAGTTTATTGAAGTTGTAGTATCGCAAGCGAATACGAAATATACATTTTATATTCAAGGTAATCGTCTTGCTGCGATGTCCAAGTTGGACTCCAACATGGACTCCTCCTACGACTCGTCCTCGTAGTACGAGGCTCTCCGCTCGCGTTCTCCTCGCCGACTGAAAGATGATCCAGTCTTTCTATGATTATTATAGAATGACGACCGCGATGACAGCGCCGTCGATATGCCCGGTTCAGGGTGCCTCAAAACATTTTCTTGCTAGAATCGCGTGGTTGGATCCGTTAGTAGACCCGCCGATTTTATAATAGGTGCACTGCTGCAGAGTCAGCAGTACTTCCGGGCCGGAGTGCGCAGCAGCGCACTGGTTTTGCGAAATAGATGGCCTTTTTTGCCCTTGCTGTGGCTATGCTTTAGGACATCTAGATTGATGCGCTGGTGCAAGATCGCTCTGTGATTGGCTGTAACCTCCTGTGCTTTAGGACATAGCTCTGCTATGGGACATCTTGAATTCGGTATGCACTATTAATCCCTACGCAGTACTGTACTCTAGTGCCCTGTCCATAATGATCGAGATAAGTGCTCGGTTGGGTCAGGGATGGCTATAAGGCGCATCCGCTGCGCGCGTAGGTATCGCGTTGACTACTGCTAGCAAACACGCGGGCAGTTTGCCTGTGAATCCCTGCCGTATGCCCTGTGCCGAGTTAGTGATGCGTTGGTTATGTAGACAGCCACATCAGCAGCGTAAGAACAGTAAGCTACTACGACGATGCAAAAAGCACCGATAAAGCGATAGTGCACCCATGCATAGGTTTTTGTTATCACGAGCGCGTTGCGTATACACTCAATGGCTACCTTTCGACATGAGCTACACCAAAATAGAACGCTGAACTGATAAGTTGCAGCGAAAGTATTTCATCAATTGTATATGAGCTTCTATTCTTTGATGTTTACACATCTCTACGATCCGTCTGTCTACAATCATGTGGCTTCATATGTATATCATACATAACCAAACCAGTAAATGCCACTCTGTAAGTCAGCACTATGCAAATAAGTCTGAAAGTAAGTCAACGACGTGCAGTCAACCATGGCAGAGTTAGAAGACGGAGTTAATTATAAAGACCAATCTGATTAATTGAGACGAGTCACCGATCGTCAACAACTTCCTTTGAGGCGGAGGACAGGCCCCACAGTGATATCATGAAGAACTTGGCGAGCCAATTGGAGGCATGGTATTGGTGTTGTTGGAGGCCATAGTAAAATACTAGCAGTCCTAAAAGATACTACACATGCGGAGATGATCCAAAGTTGCTCTAGCAGACCGCCGCGATCAACGATATAGTAGCGAATGCCTCACGTCGAAACGAAGTAGTACCTATCCTTCAATTCACCCGATAGCGTGGCGGATCCCCATGTACTTTAGTAGGCGTATTTACTTTCGCTAAGCTTATCTGAGATCTCATCATCGATTTATGTTGAGTTGGAACACCAGTGATAATGATCCGCCTTCTGAACACCAGGGAGCGACTCTGAAACGAAGCGCGCTTCAGCACAGTGTCATTTTGGGAGCGAGGCGTTCAGCCTAGAACAAAGACAAAGCCTTCCCGGGTAAGACGGTGTTCATCTTGCAGAGCACTTTCAACCCTGGTGGCGACGACGAAGACTTCCTAATCGAAATGGTTTACAGTCATGTCTATCTTTGACATGACAGTCAACAAGACCCATCGGTGCTAAATCTAATACGCGCGTTGGAAACGACGATCTGGTACAGCCAGTTGTCACGCATAGTGTACATAGCTCTATGTGGTGCTGTCATCATCAAGATTGCAGTAGGTCGAGAGGCAGTCAGTGAGGCAGGAAATGCGAACACTAAGGATATTGTGTACAGTGTTATTTGGATCGCGAAATCGGTAGGACACGGTATACATATAATATATGTAGCTTTGCATTAAGGAATTCTAAGCCCGCCACAGGGCAGCGGAGGCGGACAGCCCACACTACACCAATTAACCATGCCCTAGCGCCCGCGGAGCGGGCGCCCAGAGCGCTAATTCTCACTTTCCTAAACTTGTAACCTGTCTGTCTGTCCGTCAGTCAATCAGTCCGTCGTTTTCCTGCCTTCCTGCTTTGACCTTCCTTTGCGCATGTCTGCACTCCGCCTTTCTAATACGTTCACTTCCCATCCTTTCGATTGCGCCTATCTTTCTGACTCGACCTTACTATGCCTAAATTACAATTATAGTCAGCAGCGTTACACTTTTAACTCGCGCCCTGATTGAGCAATATTTTCCGACTCGGTTTTCATTCAAAACACAAAATTGGATTTACGGACGACGGCACGGCGAGGACAAGGTGCGTGGGCTGTAAAATAGCAGTAGGGCAGGATTAGCTGTAGTGCATGTTTGTGCGGACGTGGGGGCTCCTTGCTCTACTATATACGCGAGAGAGACCTCTCAGGATACAGTCTGAGGCTTGCTCCGAGACTCCAAAGTGGTATGGCTCAGTGGATAGCGATAGCAATTAGGTTGGGGTGGGTGTAACTGGGAGCGTCTACCACCATGCACGCGCCTAATAACCATGGGCGTCAGGATCGTGTTCCGCCTCGTCCTCGAAGCTCACCGAGAGTTCGGAGACAGCTGCAAGTCGTGCAGCCGTCCCGTCCGGACTTGAACCCTCGTAGCGTGTTCCGCCGGACTTGGCAGGAGTAGCTGGTACCGTCGATGATCCGTTCGCCATTTTTCTTGTTGTTTCTTGTTTCTTGTTCTTCTTCTATTGGCTGCTCGTAAACTGGGAGGCCATACAAACAGTACACAAGGGGCACACTCTGTCCCCGGGTCGCGGCTCCAGTTGTGGTGTTGGAAATCCCACGTGAGCTCTAGCTACTAGTGTAGTTAGGAAGCTCCCACAACAATACGTCTACCGGAACGGTAAACGATCGTTCGGGCGGACCTGAAGACCTCAGTGATGCCCTTGCACTGGGACAGACTGGACCTTGCAAACTACCTATTTAGACCAACCAGTGAATATGAGAACACGCTACTATCACGAGCAAAGCTAGCAGGTGTTTTGAAACCTCGTGGTCCCAACAGCAGAAGGGCCCAGGCACGGGTAACCTTTTACAAAGGCACCGAGTGTTCAACACTCGGTAGGAAGAATATATAGGAGGCAGTACAAGCACTTCCAACATAGGCAAGATATAGCCGTCACGAAACCTTCCGATATACTAATCGGCCAATACACACACAGTCTCTTGGCCTTGCCGAATGAATCCTCGCTACAGAGCTTCGAGTCCACCGACAGGCATAACACACTCAAACAAGCTTGACCAGACGCTTACCTTGAAGCCGGACCTCGCTCTTTGTGCTTGAGTAGAAATTCTGTTCTGTATTTGTGTTGCCCTTTCGAGCCATGTCCTAATATGCAATCCTAATCATGTATACTAATACCAAGTGAACTACGATCCGTTATGGATCTTCTAGCTTGCCAAGCGACGCTCACACCGTCGCATGTGCCTCTTCATCCTTCAACGTCCCTTCCCAGCCGAGCGCTCAAAAGGTCGTGGAGACTCCACGAACTCATCCCAACCGCCACCGAGTCTTCGTACTGGCTGGTCAGTTCTTGGGCGCTGAATGCGAATCCGACCAGTCCCATTATTAATAATAAGGACAGCCTGGATTCAGTGACATCTTGACCACTAATGGGGCTCGACGAAGACTCGGTGAAGACTCGGTAGTGACACGGGCGAGTCTCTTGCACTATCAAATCACTGTACATCCAGTGACCGAGTGTTCGTAGCTTGAGCAACTTAAATGCCGTCGGGTCTTTGTCTGGTGACGATTGTCGGTACAGGCGCAGAAATCACTACTCCACACTTCTCCTGGGCCAAGAGGAGGTGGACGATCTCTACGAAACTTCAGGATGCAGTGAGTGTGCCCGTATCAATTTCCCGCAACGATTGCTCCCATTCGCGGTGATCCCGGACACGCGCGGCATCTGCACGCTCCAGGGCACGAGCCAAGATTGCGTTAGTCATCTCACTCGGGGGATTCGTCTGCAAAGCCCGAGTGCGTATGTCTTCCAACTGGTATATCTGTTCCAAGGCAGCCCGAAGGGCGTTGAGCGTGTTGAGGACCCGGAGGCCGAACCGATCCGCACCAAATATATCCAGCAGTGAGCCGGCTTGAAGTTCGGCAGCGCGAGCACGAACCCCCGTAGCCAGGACGGGAGCACCTCCAGACAACATTGGCAGGAGAACGTCCGTTACGGTTCGATCATTCTCGGGCGCTAGGCTTGACAAGCACTCAAGCTGCGGCACCCCCAGTTCCAGAATCCGAACAGCCATATGCACGACGCCGTTGATGTCCCGCACTTGGCGTTCCCTGGCGTTCCCCGCGGTAATTCTTAAACCTCCCGGACAGACGCTGGAAGGTAAGTGTAAGCGGGAGGGAGAGTGGCTGGTCCAGCGAGCGCCTTCAAGTCAGGAACTGCGATGTCCCCAGAAGGCAGTTGATCCTCCATTTCCTGAAAGCTCAGGGCGCCACCGAGTTCTGGAGCGTTACGCCGCCGCGAGATCACGTCAATAAAGCCACCATATATCTCAGAGGCCAGGTCATGAGTGCGGTGACGTATCGCTTCGCGCAGCTCACGGTCTTGCGCCGACGAAGACTTCGGATTATCCCCGGACGTGTTAGCGAGATCCACCAGCGCGTGGGCTTCCTGGATCTGGTTGGTGAAACTGTCGGCTGGAGAACCAGAAGGCACGCCATGCAGAATACGTGGTGGGTGTATGCGGCCGGTGGGATTGCCCTGCGAGGCCGAAGCCTGGTCCGCCCCTGGGGCCGGCGCGGTGGGGGACATGAAGGCGGCCGGTTGTGTTGCGCAACGCGGATTGGAGAATGAGCATCGAGGCCCGATAAGAGACCATGTGTGGGAACGTGCAACCCTTTTTCCGGCAAGGGTTTTCGTTGCACGCAACAGACTGATGTGTGGAGACAATGTGCGACCAGGCTGCCGAGAAGATGGCATCGTCGGAGTCCAGAGAGATGGCTGATAAAAAGGTTCGGACCGTTAGGAAAAGGATGTGACCAGCTCCCCGAAGAATCCCGAGAAGTTCACAGCAGGATCCTGCTCTCCCAGACGTCTCGGGCCTGACGACTCGGCGTATGGGGTACAGCATGGGGTGGTTGTGACATAGTGGACAGGATTTTCCGGTGAATCTTACGCATATCCAAGACGACCCCACCCAGTGTCGTCATGTCAGCAGCTGGCCGGTAGTCAAAGCGTAGTCACCTCGGATACCCGCCTATCGCTAGAAAAGGGGTCGAACATGGTGAAGTAAAATGAGAAGCAGATCCTTAGAAATTACCATATGTCTAAGCATCCTCGGGGCGGTCGCCACCGGGGAGAGCCTAATTCAGTCTTACTTTTCCCCTCTAGAGCGCAGATCAAGTCCAACTTGACTAACTCGATGAGGACAAGGACGGGGAGGCTTGGAACCGCGTTTGAAGGCTACCCCCAGGTACGAACTACATCTTATTTGCTGGGTCTTTCTCTAGTAATCCGCGGTAATTGTCAAGGCGATGAAGAACCTTGCGACTGAAGGGTGGCAGCCAGCCAGCGATGACGACGGTGAACCAATCCCGCCTCAACCTCACCTTCTGCCTACCCCCAAGACGTACGTTGCCATCGTCGATGCGTACATGTGCTGCAGTGACGAAGCCTCTTGCATGGCAAATTGTCCAAGAAATCGAGAATCTACCGGAGCTCATGCGTGAGCTGCCATTGTACCGCAAATTCGTGCGTGGAGCGTATCTGCTGACAAACTGCGATCATATTGCCGAGTTGATTGCGCTTGCACACAAAGACAAGGTCTTGTTTACACAGCGGATGGGCGTCGAAGTGGCGCGTATGTATGGGTATCGTCATGTGAAGGGATTTAGGATATTGGTGCACGAGATTCCTGTTGCTGAGTCTGGCGTGAAGACTACGAGACAGAGTTTTCTGGAAGAACTGGTAAAATCCTGTGCTTACAAGAGCAATTCAACTCGTATATCTATTTCGGTACTTAACGAATACTTATTCTAACATAGCGCTGATTATCCAGTTTGCCCCATGTCTTATTGATTTGGCGATTGATGAAATAGTTCGTACTGTAGCAGGTCTCGGGTCGCCTGCCTGCCTGCCGGCTAGCCGTACGGCTAGTGCTGTCGCTACGGCTGTTACTCCTAGGCCCTTAAAAAGAGTACCACGTAATGTAACACAACACACTTGCTGGCTCGGAAATCCGCGCCGGAATCCACACCACCGTGCTTCCTCCTACTTATATTTCTGTCTTTCACACTCTGCTGTGTGTGATGTAGCGCTTGGAACTTTCGCCCCTAGGCCACTTAACCAATGCAGGCACGTAAGTGGATCAGGAGGAGAAAAAGCATGTTGCCTTCGCGCAGCTCCCTCAGTCCGGTATTACGAACTTCGTCGATTTGGAAGACTCGCTGGCGCCGGTGGCCCCACCGAGAAAAAGCTCACCGACAGTTCGCGTGGACCCTTCTATGCTGTATGTGAAGCTGCCACGCGACTACCGAGGTTTCGTTATGTCGTTCGATGGCTCAGCTAAGACCGAGAAATACGGTGGGTATGGTAGCTGCTCATGGGTACTTTGGAGCCTTCCGGAGTGGAAATAGTGATCGCTGCGAACGCTTACCTCCCGTCTACCACTGTCAATGTTGCTTAGTACACGGGGATGATAAATGGAGTCAAAGCAGCAATTGCTCACGGGGCCGAGGATTTATTAATTGTGGGTGACTCAAGGCTCACGATACAGCAATCAATAGGGGTGACCGCATGTCGGAAGGAATCATTGCTGGCGTTGCTGAATATTCACAAGGAACTCACGGCCAAGCTGCGATCAGTGAAATATCTCCATGTAGTACGTGCATACAACACGTCCGCGGATTCGTTGGCCACAGAAGCACTGGAATCGAAGGTCAGTTGTGTGGTTTTGGCTGAAAGTCACAAGTCGAAGTTGATGTCACTGAACCGCATCCGAAAAATGATTGACGAGGCGGTTGAAGACTCGATAGACGTCCCACCACGTGAGGCGGAGCGTCAGGTACATATGCTGACAGGCAGCGAGTTTTCAAGCAGAAAACTTTCGAAAATTTCGTTGTTATACCCCGACCGAAGCCTCGCAGGGGGCAACACGGCGTTACTGCTATTTCAGTGCTCATTCACGGGATTCGTCATCGCCAAGGCTATGGCGGACACGTCTGCACTGAGTGTAGCTCTGGTGTTTGAAGAATGTGTGTATTGAAGGTTCGGAGCACCGTCGTTAATCAGACACGACCGAGACCCGCGCTTTATGAGTGAGATGTTCCAACCGTTCACTGAGATGATGCAGTCAAGATCGCGAGCGACTTTGAGTTATCGGCCGCAGGCTACTGGACAACAGGGACGCTTGGTGAAGTCGGTGATGACTTCGGTGCGAGTGTACGCGGAAGATCCCCAGCAGCAAAATTGGGATTAGATTGCCGAGAAGTTGGTGTTCGCTATTAACACCTCCCAAGACACTACAAGGAAGGAGACGCCGTTCTATCTCGTTCACGGCTGGGACGCGCAGTCGACACTGCGGGTAATGTCCTCGTCGCTCAAATGAGGACTCGGTAGGCAGTCTGACGCGTTGGCGTGGGGTCGTGAAGTTAGTCGACAACACGAAATCGCCCTAACTATGGCCAAGGATTACCAGGCGGCTGAGAAGGAGCGGCGAGCTAAGGAACACAATGACGCTTTGAGTCGACTGGAGAAAGCCGCTGTACCCCAGCCAAGAGGAAATGTGAGCTCGGTAAGCCCACCAGAAGTTTCAACAGGTTTGGAAGATGCTGAAGACGGGCCACCGAGGGCTCTTTTTGAGATTGGGAGCCGAGTGTGGCTTTACATGGAACGCGTCAAGCCTGGACTAACGAAGAAACTGGCTTGTCGGTGGCAAGGACCTTTTCGGACCAAACGCAAGGTGGAGGAGTTCGCGTATGAGCTGGAGTTGCCTGATCGGAGTGTATATCGATTGTATCCGGTGGTGCATGTGTCAAGACTCAAGGCCGTGAACGATTTCCCTAGTCGACCGAGCGTTCGTTTGGTACCAGAAGTAACGGATGAGTCAAGACTCGACTTTGATGAGGAGTTGCTGCCTGAAGAAAGCTGGGAACCCGACCATGTAGCCGGTGAATATGAAGTCGAAGCCATTCTTGACGGCCGAACACCACTGTAGACAAGCACTGAACGGGCTGTACGAGAATTCAAAGTCAAGTGGGTCGGCTACGACGAGCCAATTTGGGAACCAGCAGCCAACTTGTCGTGTTGAGGTCTACTTTATAATTAACTGCGTGCCAAGAAGAGCGAGGGACGGCTCCAGATGGTTCAAGTCGCGGACGAAGACTAGTGCGACTGGATCACGTGTGACCTGTCCACAAGGCGGTACAGATTGTGGTAACAGACGAAACAAGCTACTGTACCAAAATTTGTATATGCATTTGACGAACTACGTGAACAAGATTACGTTTTGGAAATTTGATAAAGAATGAAGACATGAATGCCAGCCAAGCTGCGACTATTGGGAATGAACGCTCGGTGATATCTGCAACAGCTTGCTGGGACGTCAAAGAACGTGGAGAGACCGGCACCGAGGCTTCAAGAAGTCTCCATCTGCCGAGCAGCATCAACCAATACAGACAGAGGAGAAGACCCTCCAGCCTCTTTTTTCTCTTCGTCTGAAGGTGGATCTTGACCTTGGAGGCGGGCCACCCTGAGCTTGCGAACGGTCGGTACCGGTGCCAGTAGGTGCAGCGGCAGAAGTTGAGCGAGGACTACCAGGAGGCGTGTCGAAAATGCTGCGCCAGTGTGGAATAAGCTCAGTCGAAGACAGCGCTGGGTCACCAACGACGCTTCGGTACACATCCACGAACCATGTACCCCGTGGATTGAAGAACTCTGACACGGGAAGTACGTGGTGTTGTACGGGAGCTGGCGAGCAGCGTCCCTCCATCCGGTACGCCGCGGCTGACGAGCTTCTAGATCAGCCACCTCGGATATCCAGTTAGTTGTCCGAGGTACAAACGGCAAGTTCTCGACCGTATAGAATGGGATCATCGCCTCGAAGATCATCTCGGGACGAATGAACGTTCGCCCTGGGTGGTTGCCGGCTTCTAGGCACCAATTCATGTACTCCTCCCGGTACATGTTCCGAAGCCGATCAGCACGCTTGTTTCGATCCTTGGCGCGGGTCTTTCACAACGCACGTTTGGCCTTCAGGAAATCCTTGTCGTGACCAGGAGCTCTAGCTTCTTCGCCGAAATCCTTCACGACGGCCGCAGCAAGTATCTAGTGGAGGCGTCCCCACGCTGCATAGCCGAGATCCTTGGTTGGACCATCACCACGAAGATTCGACCGAAGAATTTTGTGCCGAACTTCAATTGGAGCACGCTTGGACACTCGTGCATGCGGATCGAATCCCTCCATTTCAATGAAGCACGGCTGGAGAGGCAAGAGTCGGTGGAGGATCTGGTACGGATGATACGGGTCCTCGCAGTTCAGGAACACCTCCAACTCTTCAAGCGTGACGTGGATCACCACGTCGCTGGATGTCGGCCCAGGTAGCACGGTGCTGAGAATACGCTCCCAGCACTTTTAGCTCCTGGATCAGTGAAACTCATGCCCAAACCAAGAGCTGAAGAACCCACGTCGGTAAGCTGGCCGAAGCCGGGACAGCCGGGTGGCTACCCGCAGATGTGTGGAGAGGCATCGATAAGGGTTGAGAATTGTCCGAACCACCACGACGAGCAATCGACGTGTACGTTGCGACGATCAGACGGCTAGGGCCTGCAGCTTGGGGCATCATTGACAACCGAGATGGCTGAGGTTGTAGCGACGGTTGAGGCTGTGGTGAAGCTGATGGAGAACGACGCCGAGGAGGAGTCGGAAGTCTCGGAGGACCCAAGCCACCCCAGTTATTGCTCGAATCGTTCGAGTTACCGCCAGCCTGGGAAGCTGAGCCCTCGGTGGGTGGTGGAATACCTTCGTTTCCGGCTGTTTCACCTGCTGGGCACCCATCGAGGGTTCGTTGTCATCTCCAGTGCCTCCAGTGTCCAGACGAGAACCTCATTCATCATCGATATCCATGGCGTCGTCAACGGAGCCTGGGGTCGGTGCGTCGGTACATGGAACCGATGGGGGGGGGCACTTGAAGACTCGGTGGCTGGTGGAACAGCTTTACTGGTCGGAGAACGTGAACGAGACACCGGCTCCGAGTCCTCATTTTGATCTGGGATCGTCGCAGATGTCGTAGCAGGCGGACCGGATGGAGCAGCATGGCTGGGTTCATAAACCTCGTCATCCGTGCCAATCTTCTTCAGCTTCTCGTGCAGCTTTCTCGGCAGCACTCAGGGACGAATGAGGCAGAGGGAGAGCCGGGACGTACGGGTCCGCAGGCTGATGCGGCTCCTTGTCAGGTTGCGAAGGCTCGCCAGACGTCGGAACAGGTTCAAACACGCCCTTGGATGGTGCAGAAGGATCGGTACCAGCCTCGGGAGGATCCACAGCACCACCAGGCGTACTCGCGGTCATCTCCACATCGCTTGGGTCACCGCTGAGGTCGGGAATGAGTGGCGGGCGGAAGTCGACGGCTTTACCGGCGACTTTGGATCAGGCGTTCGTGGTCTCGACGAGAAGCGTGGGGAAGACGGTGCAGACTTCGAGTGACGGCTCGGTCGACGCTTAGGAGACTTTGGCAACCCTGACGAAGATGAGAGAGGACGCGAACGAGCTCTCGGTGTGCTCAGGCTTCGACTGGCACGAGACCGAGCAGGCGATTGTGACCCAGAGCGAGCCTTCTGGCGTTTCATCTTTTGAGCCTGCTTCCAAGCCTTCGCCTTGAACAGTGATCGCCGACCAGATGTGGAGCTTGAAGACTCGGTAGGGACATCATCTCCAAGCCCAGCTGACGTCATAGCAGGGCCGGCCTTGTCAGTAGGGATGGGAGCCTTTCCTTCAAGAGATGAGTCCGAGTCGTCGTCTGAACGGGCGAGGGCGTTTATGCGGCTTGCCAGGCGCTACCTGATGGGCTGCCTTGGTCAGTGCAGCAGGAAGCGCCTGTGGATCCGATGAAGCAGCGACCGCGGCTTGAATGCGCTGCAGAGCCACAAATGTCTCCTGGTCCAGGTCCAGACTAGTGAGATCCAACTCACCCGAAGTGAGACTTGTCACGAGCCACAGCAAACGAGCGTTAGTAATCGAACGGTCGGTGACCATCCCTGTGGAAAGAGACATACGTTGTACGGCTATTGCCAACATGTCCGGATCCATACCGGCCAGACTCACGTGAGAACTAAGCGCCCGGTTGAAATGAAGAAGATGAGTGTTGCTTGCTGGTTCTCGACGACGGTGAGCGCATCGTCATCGATGTACTTGCATTTGGCCAACTTGACCAATAACGAATGAAGCTGGCGGGTCTGCTCGGTGTTCGCTCCGATACCGGCCTTGAACACTTCGCGCTCCTTCTCCAGCTGCCTGACCAGTTTCTCGATGAACTTGACACGGGCTTCGATTTGGCATCTGAGAAGCTGAAATTCCTCAGTGTGCTGGTCTATCGAAGCCTTGGTCTTCTCCAGAAGAACGCTATTCTGGGCGTTCGTCTCTCTTAGCGTCTTGACCTCAGCCTGGAGAAGTTCAACTTGGGCGTCGGCTGTCTCCAGGAATTGCTCAGCGGTCTCCCGGGCCATGATCGCAGGGGCAAGCGAGCGTCGAACGGCGTTGACCTCTGTCTGAGCAAACCGGAGCTGAGTCTGGAGGTGCCCCATTTGCGCCGGAAGATTGGCCAGAGCGTCAGGATGTGGCTCCAGAGCAGCCAGTACATCATGCGTTCGAGACGTCGCTGTGTGTGTATATCCCCCTGTAAGGGAGGCGCCAAGCTGAGCTGGACTTGGTGGCGAACCATGGAGGTCAGATAAGGACCGATGGACGTCATCATGTGTTCCACCGACGCTTCCACGCTTTTCGTGAGCATTGCGCCGAATGAATCCTCGGTGATAGGCGGAGAAGCTTCAGCAGGCTCAGTGGGAGCTGAAGGCACCTCGACCGAAGCTTCGGATGATGTAGAAGCTGCGGCGGAGCTTGACGTAGGAGCGGAAGACGCTGGAGCAGGAGCGGAAGTCGCTGGAGCAGGGGGCATCGACGTTGCTGCAGATGAAGGCACTGAGGAGCCTCTGGAGACTCCGGTGGCTCGTTCGAGCGCTCGGTGCCACCTTGAAAAGATTCACGACAATGGATAAGAAGTGATGAGCAAGGTACCTAGGAATGATTGTCAAGATGTGCAGACTTACCTCCAGCTGTTGCCGTTCCCGCTGGCGCTGTGGTCCAAGTGACTGGAACGCACGTGAGAGGGCCCGATTCAGGCGCTTCGACATCTCGGTACTGGTGTGGAGATTTGAAAAATGAAGCAGTGTCACAACGGACACCAGTATCGTGGCTTCCATTGCGACAAGGGCGGTTGTAGTGTAGTGATTTCTGCGCCTGTGCCGACAATCGTCACCAGACAAAGTCCCGACGGCATTCAAGTTGCTCAAGCTACGAACACTCGGTCACTGGATGTACAGTGATTTGATGGTGCAAAAGACTTGCCCATGTCACTACCGAGTCTTTACCGAGCCTTCGTTGAGCCTATTAGTGGTCAAGATGTCACTGAATTCAGGCTGTCCTTTTTTTTAATAATGGGGCTGGCCGGATTCGCATTCAAAGAACTGACCAGCCACGGTACGAAGACTCGGTGGCGGTTGGGATGAGTTCGTGGAGTCTCCACGACCTTTTGAGCGCTCGGCCGTGGTCTGGGAAGGGACGTTGAAGGATGAAGAGGCACATGCGATGGTGTGAGCGTCGCTTGGCATGCAAGAAGATCCATAACGGATCGTAGCTCACTTGATTTTAGTATACATGATTAGGATTGCATATTAGGACATGGCCCGAAAGGGCAACACAAATACAGAACAGAATTTCTACTCAAGCACAAAGAGCGAGGTCTGGCTTCAAGGTAAGCATCTGGTCAAGGTTGAGTGTGTTATTCCTGTCGGTGGACTCGAAGCTCTGTAGCGAGGGTTTATCCGGCAAGACCAAGAGACTGTGTGTGTATTGGCCGATTAGTATATCGGAAGGTTTCGTGACGGCTATATCTTGCCTATGTTGGAAGTGCTTGTACTGCCTCCTATATATTCTTCCTACCGAGTGTTGAACACTCGGTGCCTTTGTAAAAGGTTACCCGTGCCTGGTACCCTTCTGCTGTTGGGACCACGAGGTTTCAAAACACCTGCTAGCTTTGCTCGTGATAGTAGCGTGTTCTCATATTCACTGGTTGGTCTATATAGGTAGTTTGCAAGGTCCAGTCTGTCCCGGTGCAAGGGCAGAACTGAGGTCTTCAGGACCGCCCGAGCGATCGTTTACCGTTCCGGTAGACGTATTGTTGTGGGAGCTTCCTAACTACACTAGTAGCTAGAGTTCACGCGGGATTTACAACACCACAGAATCAAGTGAACGACAGTCTGGACGGTCAACTGGGCGACGTCGAAGGTCAGCTGCTGGGGGCTCGAGCAGAGCTCAAGGCTTCCCGGGATGACCTCTCCCAATTACAGACGAAACTGGCCGAGGTCTAGGAAGAGGTATCCCAGCTAGCGGGGGCGCGGGATCAGCTACAGCAGGAGCTGGCCTCCCGTCCGACGCCCCCGGCAGAGGAGTCCATCCCCAAGAGTCGCCACGACGTGGCGGCCCGATCTCTAAAGACGGAACTGGCTTCAGCCCAGAAGCCCCTGGATGTGGTGCGCGAAGACATCCGGCGTGCCCAGGAGCTCTTGGACCCATATCGAATTATACGACACTTCCAACGACCCGGAATGGTCGGGATCCTAGGTGATGTTGCGCCCCTCCGATCTGACTTAGAGGCGTATGTCCAGGTGTAACGGGGTTACATGGTGTGGTGCACACATGGGTACGGAGTACCCGGATAGTTAACAGACTCTCAGTACATAATGTTAAGAATTAACGGTGGTCTCAGTACATAGGCTGAGGGCCACACGTTATGCATTTGATTAGGTTTAACTATGATAGACAGTTAAGCATAGATAGCGGCTTGGCCGCAATAAAGATAAATAAAAACACTTCGGATTTTGGAAGCAAACAGTTATTTCGAGCTAATAACTCTTGAGCCTGGTTTTAGGGCTGTGTTAAAGTTCCTTTGGATAAGGAACATTGTATTACGGACACTTTAAGTCGAACGTCTTCCTCTGACGCGAAAGCAACGGCAGCCCTGCTGCACAGGGGGTCAAACCGGCATACCCTGTGCCATTTGAGATCATTCCCTCGGCGAGGGCCGTGACTCCCGATCTTGGGTCGGGTAGTAAGGGTGTGCCCAAGGACAGCTCGATCCCTACCCTTCCAAGTCCACTTCATTAGCGTCTCCTCCGAGGTCGGCGTCCTTGAAAGGTCCGCCCCCTCCGCCAGCCTCCAACCTCTCTGAATCCAGCGAGCTTCCTTCGGAAAAGCACGACAGACCCCTGATCATTCGTCAGAAGCAGTCTTCTCCGGCCGACGTGGAAGAGGAGCCTATGCCCGAGTTCCCGGGTGGTGGCTCCGACCAGGAGGAAGCGCCCTGTGAAGAGATCAAGATAGAAGAGGTCGAAGGGGAGGCCGAGGAGGAGGAGAAAGAAGATTCTGACACGCCACGGATGAACCTTGATGGTGCGCATTAAGTCCGTCCGAGAGATTATGATCCCCAGACTGATCCCCGCAGCCGTTTCTACCCCGCGATCGATACTGAGACGCACCCCTTCCGGTCCGATGAGGACCTAGCCAAGTTGCTTCCCGGGAAGGCGGTTCTGGAGGATGTTCGGCTAGACGCATTTTTAAGTGAGACTAATGCTTATAAAAATATTATTAAAAATGCTCAGTAGTTCAAATCTACTTAGGCCCATAAGAATAATATGGTTGGAGTATCTCCGGATAGACCAGACTTTTGCAGTCTCTCTTAAGCATAGGACGTTATCTTGAACAAGCTGCCGAAGAAGGTACTCGTACACGTCAACCTCCGGGAGCAGGTCCTCGTCGAGATTCTTCGTAGAGTGCTGTGTTTACAGATTCTGGATGAGGTATGGTGGTTTCGACACGTCCCGGTGGAGTACTTCGATCAGGGAATCGCGAAGGTTGTGGCCTGTGGCTGGGAAGTCGACGAGAACATACCTTGCCCCCCGTGCCCACGGAGCCCCCAAGCAGTCCCGAGCCTTCGGATCATGATGAAGATACTTCTGATGTGGATTCAGGTCCAGGGGATGAGCGCACGAAGAAACTGTCTCCTCCTCGCAAGAAACAAACTAGAGGTTCTACTACCCCCAGCGGCGCCCCTACTTCCAAGGCGAGCACCAGCAGCAAGCACATCCGGCAGGTTGTTTTTCCATACCGGAGCACCTTTCCGACGTTTCCACAGAAGACGAGAACCCGCCGCGACGCTGGGAAAAGAAACCATCGACGGGCACGATGGGCTCCGAAGTCGTACATATCCCATCCCCAACCACAAAGTCTTAGCTCACCCATAGGGTCCGGGTGTGCCGAGCAAGTGGCATCTTGGAACACCAGTCCAGGGGTTTCCCAGACCTCAAGGTCGTCGCTGACGAGGTCAAGACTGCTCACGCACGTCTCGCCCCCTGAGATTACCATGAGTTCGCGAGTGATTCGACTCCTAGCGCTGACATGTCCTGGGACATCATATTCCGTAACAGGATCACCGTTTTTTTTGTTCTTCCGTGGCGCCATAACCGCGGGTCTTCGACTTGTGATCGACATGCAGATTCGCCACATGTACAAGTGGCGTTGAGCACATAGGAAGTGGCTTCACTGGATCGAGATGGATCGTAACGACGATACGAACAAAATGTTGCACGCGTCCCGGAGTGCCCTGCAGCAGCATTGGTCGTCATCTCGGGGAGAGCTTGTTCGAGCGATACAGGCCCTGACATCGGCTGATGCAAGCTGTTCCGCACCGAGACAGGTTTCTGGCGTCGCCCCAGGAAAGTGGCTACCTGGGTCCCTATGGAGAGGGGCGCACATCGTTCCCTATCCGAGCAGGTCTCCATCTTGGACTCTCGTGAACCGGCGCGGGTATACTGGGGACTTCCGGGTGCTGTGGACCGTCTCTCCGAGAGTGTTTCCCCGCGTACCTGGGCCTCTCGTGCTACGGACCCGTCCAGCCGCATTACCATCCCTGAGCCGGACACTCTCGAGTAGGTTCGTCTGGACATCGTTTGTTCGTTCTCTCCTCCCATGCTTCCGCCTTGGTAAATTCCACCACTCATACGTTCAGTTCCTCCGGAGTTCTCTGTCACCTTCTTTTCGTTCTTTTGTTGCTTTAACATGTAGTTCATACACGATATGCACTGTGTCCCGGGTTCTTCTGGCCAGCGTATCTCTCGGTGCTGTTCAGGAGTAATCTCCCGGGGTTACTGGATTTCAGCATCCGGGAGGTCGTCTCCAGACTGCATGGCCTGAACCCGAGCCCGAGCACGTTCACTCTGGTCGAATTCATACATGAGTGGACCGCAGTTGAGGTGGTTCTGAGGAATCCACTCTGGGGTATCATAACCCTTCCACTTGATCCTGTACTCCTTGACCCGTCGACTAGTTCGCGTCCGGGTGACCCATCGGATGTCTAAGACCTATTCCACTTCATATTCTCCGCTTGCCTCACCAGGTTCCCAGCTTTCCTCGCTTAACAGATCGGCGCCGAAGTCATCTTCTTCAGGGATGTGCAGAACGTCCGTTGGACTCTCAGGTGAGATGATTCAGGTTTTTAATCTACTCACATGGACCCACGGGTAGAATTGGTAATATGTGCCCTCGGTTTGCAGACGATACCGAAAATCCTCTCCTTTCTCGATAATCCTGAAAGGGCCGTGCCACAGATGAGCTAGCTTCTTGGTCAGGCCCGGACGGACTCTGGCTAGGTACAACCACACGGAGTCACCTACTTCAAAACCGCGCTTGAGCCGGTCCGCCAGTTTCCTCCAGCGTCGATTATGTTCCTGTGACCGTTTCGTTTTAGCATTCTTCTGAAGGTCTCGGCCCACGTTCTCGCATACTCCACTTGTCGGTGTATCTTGAGTCTCCATAGATGGGCATCCTGGAGTTGCACTTCTCCGGGGAATTCCCCCATCATGGCTTGTAGGGTTCCTTGAGCATCTCATCCGTGCACCAAAAAAAAGGGGTGTCCAGCCGGGTGAAATCGTATGACGTGTTGAGCGCCCACATAAGTTTCTCGTCCAGCTCGTCCCAGTCACTCTGGTCTATTTTCTGCACATAAGCCCGGACGCTTCGGATGACCGTTTGCTCGGACCACTCTTGCTGACCGTTCGACTAGGGGCGGTATGCTGTGTCGACCGTTGACGACTCTCCATCATTTCCCGGAAGGGCTCGAACACACGACTCACGAATCGGGGATCTTGGTCGTGTCGAATCATCTCGCTAGCGCCAAATCTCCGGAAGACGCACTCTTCGTAGGCTTCGGCCACATCTTGTGCGGTGGGTTTCTCCATTGGTGTGCACATCACGAATCCTGAGAAGGTGCATTAAAAAAAGAGCAAGACTTCGTTCCACCTGGCGGTCCGCGGTAGAGGTATCACAACGCCCATGGAGACCACCTGAAATGGTCGCGTCGCTAGGATATTTCCAGGGGATGGACCTGGGTTCCGAGGGAATCCCTTGGCCGTAATGCAAACGATGCACTCCTTGACGAATCGTTCTGCCGATTTGAACATACCAATCCAATAAAATTCCTTTCTCAGGCGCTCGTATGTTCGGAAGATACCCTAATGAGCTCCCTAGAAATCTGCGTGGCAATGATGCAAGATGTCCTTTTGAAGATCGCTGGGTACTACCAGCCTCAGTCTGTCTGCGGCAGGTCGGGGTCTCTCGGGAGTGTCTCGACTAACATAGAACAACACATCCCGATTGTCCAATACGAATGGTCCCGCGATCTTGGCCAGATGGGTTGTCTGTTTCAGGGAAAGTTGTTCTGCCTCGCCCCGGAGGAAGTGCAGCAGTGGTTTGAGCTCAGGGCCTTTGTCCTGATGTGCACAGATACGCCTCCACCTCTGTTTCCGGGCATCAGTGGTGACGACTCTCGGAGGCGTTCCGAGGCGTGTCTGGGACTCGGCTACTGATTCTTCCTCTATGTCGGCGTCCTCACTAGGGGCCCCATTTGCTCCGGGGCGGCCGAGTCCTACGAGGAGGAAGCCCCGCGGGCTTGCGATTTCGTGATGACGAAAGCCTCCACCTCTGGGGTTTTCAGTCCTTGATCAGCGCCCCTTGTCGCGGTGGCCATGAAGGCCGCCTCTACCATCGATCTCTCTTGGGGGCCCGGTTCTTTCATGAGCTTCGCATGGATTCGGTTCATGTTCTGCAGTAGTTTAAGCTCTACTTGGTCTTCAACGTGGAGGGACGCCTTCCTGGAGTACTCGTTTAGAAACGTAGCCTTGCTGCGACATTGGATTATCGCTTGACGTGTACCAATTTCACTGACGTGAATAGTTTCTGCATCTCTTCCGCTTCCTGGAGGAGTCGTAAGAGATGAGGTTGTGTGCACCCGATCACACCTTGGAGCTGTTGAATCGCTAATCGTGAGTCCCCCACAACTACGAGTTCCTGTACATTATTGTCCCGATTCAGACGTAGTCCCCGGACGAGGCCTTGATACTATGCCTCATTTCCGGTCGTCTTCTCTAGCAGATGACCTTGGGCCGCTATCACATCCCCAGAAGGTAGCTTCCAGAGTATACAAGCTGCGCCCCCCAGGCCGTCTCGTTTGGCGAAGCCGTCGAAGCCCGCATGGTTAGCCGAGAGTATTTCCAAACTAACTGGAGGGGTCGTGATCCTTACCCCATTGTCTGGGGTCAATTCTACTGCGATTTCGTCCAGGCGTTCCCTGGGGGTAATGCCCGCTCCTTGGATTGCTACAAGCCCGTCCTCATCCCGTCCAACCCGACGAATGTCTAGATCCCAGGGGGACAAGTTGACTGCCCACTTGAGACACCTACCATCTACCGTCTTCGACTTGAATAACCAAGAGAGGATCGAGTATCGTGTGTATACCCGGATCGTCTTGACTTCGCAGGTTGTGATCATCGTGTGGCAAGTGTTCAACACTCGGTGAAGTGCGAGCACCTCCTTCTCCGCCGGATGATACCGGAGCTCGGCGTCCTGGAGGACGCGTCCTACAAAACAAACCGGTCGGACAACGCCCTCGTAATCCTGCCCCAACACTGCGCTTATAGCCCATCGGTTGGCGTGTAGGATGATGGCGAATTGGCGTTTTCGGTCCGGTTGTTGTAATAGGGGGGTCAGCACAAGCTGTTCTTTGAGGAGCTTGAACGCATATTTAGCCTTGGCCAGGTCTCTGCCTGCGCGAACCTGCTCGTATCACAACTCGTAGAGGGTTGCTGCAATCACCGGCAAGTCCTGAATGAATTTGCTGTAATAGTTCAGGCTTCCCAGGAAGGATTGAATACCTTTGAGGGTTCCCGGAAACGGCAAACTCAGCACTTTTCGGGCCAGCTTTGGTGAAGTTCGAACCCCATCGGAGCTGATGTCGTGCCCAGGTAACTGCACTGTTTACCCCGAATTCGCTCTTCGGCAGGCTGACAGAGATATTCCAGTAGCGGAGCCTAAACAACAGCGTGTTCATCGTTTTACACAAGTCGTCCCAGGACGGGGCTCCGTAGATTATATCATCGATGCATGAGCCCCTGAACATTACAGGGCCCATTTGCTCCGGGGCAACTCGGTTTTGATGGAACACCGTGTCTGTGCTGGTCTTGGAGACTTGCCCCCCCCCCCCCCGTCCCGTGCCCTGGGACACTTGGTCTTCGGGGTGCCTGGGGCTATCCCCAGAAAACGTAGTACGTCAGGATCGACCAGCGCTTCTTCTTCCGGCAGAAGCCTGACGAATCCCCAGAGACAATTGTCGAGCAACTGCTGATATATGAGGGGGGGGGGGGGGGGCATTTTGAGGCCGAAGGGCATGCGTCGCAATGGGAAATGTCCAAGAGAACACATGAAGGCGGAGATCAACTTGACCCGGGCGGACATGAGAACGGCCCAGAAACCGTTGGCCATGTCCAGGGTCATGAACCACATCGTGGCCGAGAAGTTACTCATCAGCTCATCGATGAGAGGCAGGGGGTAGTTCATCAGCTTGATAAGCCGGTTAACCAGACGATAATTGATGCACAAGCTGATGTCCTTCCCGTTCTTCTTCATCACGATCACGATGGGAGAAGCCCACTCGGAGGTGGAATACTCGATGAGGCCAGTCTCCAACAGACGCTTGAGAAGATCATAAACCTTGGGCAGGAGGTCGTTGGAAATTCGACGGGCCCGTTGGGCGACAGGTTTGGCGTCCCCTGTATCGAGGTCGCATACGACGCCCCGGGCCGGCGTGGGCAACGCCTTGCCTTCCCCCGAGAAAAATGACCTTGTGGTGACGAAGAATGTCACGCAGCCGGTTTTCTTCTGGAGGTGTAGTTAACCCCGCGTCCCCGACAACGGCGTCGTCAATGTTCACTCGGGCCTCAGGCCACTCAGGTCAGGGAGATAAGCCAGTTGGCTCATGAGCATATCCAGGGGGCTAAACCCGACCCTTGATGATAATAAACGGCGGGGTCGGCGGTCATACAGCTTCCAGCCTGCGCGAGCATCAGGTATGTCTGCGTCAAAGTGACTGGACTTGGGATGGAGGCGCCAACCGGGAAGATTCGAGCGAGTTCGTATGTTGCCACTGCCACGGACGTGGACGCTCCCCCGCCGGAGGTGCGAGTGACATCCTCCGACTCTCGGGACGCCGTGAAGATAGAGATTCCCGGAGCGCCGCCTTCGCTAGAGCCGGCGTGTTGGGTCCCATCGCATCCCGAGCCGATTGTGGCGCTCCCAGAGGGCTCTTCCACGTCGCGGGAACTGGCTGCAACGTCTGGCTGCGCATCTGACTTCTTCAGGATGGTTGTGGGAGCGGGATATTCCTGGCGTTCCACAGCAGGCGGTGCGCCACGAGCTCGCTCCCGGGCCTCAGCGTCCAAACGCCGTTCCATGGAGCGAGGTCGGGCGCTTTCGAAGACTAAGAACTCGAGCTCTTCGTATCGGTAGAACCCGGGTCGGACGAAGTCTGTTCCCAGGGGAGGAGATCCTTGTTCATCAGCTTGACTACGTTGACAAACGAGATAATCCACACAACCCGCTTAGAGATATTTACGACACGGGCCGTGATCGGCACCTTCTGGGAGTTGTAGGTCACCAGAGTGACCCAACCGCGACCCGCCCTGCCCAGACATTCAACGTCTTGGGATCGTGTCCTTCGAGGGATATAGGGAAATACCAACTTTCACCCGGCTCTAGGTTGATACTGTCGTGATGGCGGACGTTGATAGTCGTTCCGAAACCCTCTCGGGTCGGACCGCCCACAAGCAGGATTCTCTCTTCGTCTGGGAGCTCGACTGCTCCTTCGTAAGCACACAATCGCACCCCGGCAGCTACCATGAAATTCATATCCAAAAGGCAATCAACACCAGGACCGATATTGCCGACCAAATCTCGACGGAGTACACTACTCATGACCCCGAGTCAACACCACCTGACACTTGCGGTCCACTTTTGTCTTCACACTATCGATACCATTCAGCCAGAGTTCTCCTCGGGCTCCAATTTCAACTTCAATATACGCGCAAGATCAAGGGTGAGTATGCTTGTGGAGGCGCACGAGTCGAGCATCAACTTTGTTCGCTGGTGGAAGATAGACCCGTGCACAAGTGCGACTGAACTACACTTGTCGTCCCAGACGTTGGCTTCCCACCACCCTCGGCGTTGGACAGGCTGAAGATGATACGTGAGTTCGTCGTCGTCTGGGGGACAGCGACCAGAAAACACAGGGGGTCCGGGGATAGGTTTGGAGTAGCCGACATGCATTGCTGTTCATTACGACCCACATACGCATTGATGCAGTAGGTCTTATTGGACTTAGGCTCGATGCGTGCTGGGTCCCTGCCCAGCGAGCCTAGTTGTTTAACGGGGGTTCCGCCCCGCCCCGTAGGTGCCTGAGCTCCTCATCCGGCAGGCCTTGGAGTTGGCCTCCTTGCGCAGCTTGCTTAACAGCTTGAATCACCTTGTATTCACCCGGGGGGTGCAGCTGAGCACACAGTACACACGCTCGACGACGACACGTTTTGTGGGGTGTTTGCCTCCGCACTGTTCACAAGTCAACAAGCGCCAGCACTTGTCACGGGCGCGTCCCAATCGCCCGCACTCGCTGCAGGGGTCTGTAGCCGGTGCACCTTCCGGGGGCGGTCCCGAAGTGCTGTTCGGAGTCTTGGGAGCACCCTGGGCTCGGGACTCTCGGGCGTTAGCAGTGTCTAGCCCGTCCGCCCGGAGCGCCTCGGCGTGTTCAGGTGCGGCAGTTTCCCAAAGGACTGCTTCATCTTCGTCAAACTGGTAGCCGTAGGCCTCGTCTTCCGCGTCATCCCACTGGAGTTCCCGGGAGCGTGATTTAGGGGATTCCTGGGGCTCCTCCACTTCCCCTCTATATGCATGCGGCTGCGTTCTTCAATCCTTGTGCGCCCCGGGCCGCCCCTGGGGGGGGGGGGGGGGGGGGGGTCGTCCCCGGAGGGCGGAACCGTTCATACTGGTGTCGGCTGCCGGTTTCCTTTTCATTCCGCGCTCCATCTCCTCGGCCTGGCGCAGATTTTCTTCTCATTCCTCAGTAGACAAGAACAATCGTGCCTGGAGGCTTAGTTGAAGTTTACAATCCCGCCGATTTTTCAGGAACTGATTCACATGGCGGCGACACCCGGAGTAGGACATGTAGTCCACATTGGCTTTCACTGCTGCCGCGCCCAGTCGCCACAGGAAAATCTGGGGGATTTCCCGCGATTCTTGCTTGAGTCGTAGATACGGTCCAACTGGGGATTCAGTCGATCGACAGAACTCTTTGGCGAAGCGGCCGGATAGGCGCTGCCAACTCCGACGAATACTCTCCGAAGTTGTTGAACCCAAGCGTTCGTACCTTTATTGTGCGGCAGTCGACAAAACAGCCGCATGCAACGCTCCTGCTCGTGCCAGCCTCCCATGAGGGCGGTATCTGGAACTTGTCCCACCAGAGTCGCCGCTTGTCCAAGGCTAAGCTGAGCTCAAAGGGTCCCATAACATCGTAGGCAATGAAAGGGCCGAAACTCATTCCGTATCCTGGAAAGAGTGCGCCCGCCCCCGGAGGTGCCCCTGAACGTTCATCCCAGGGTAGGAATACGCTCCCCAGGGGGCCGAGGAGGTCGTAGCATCTGCTTCTGCAAAGCTGGTAGCCCACGTGGACCCCTCTGTGACGGTTCCCGATGAAGGTACCGCTGGCCACCCGGTCGAAATACCTGGGATGTCTCCCGCCAACGGGTACCCTGCTGGAAGCTGCTAATAAGGAGTCGCTATGCTTGAGTAGCCTGGGTAAGATGTTCCGTAACTCGCGGTGGGGTTGACTCTCCCTGTTCCGGATCCTGAAACCGACAACCGGGTCGAAGCGGTCACTGGCAGCGACGGCGAGAGCGCAGGTGCGGCTGATACCCCGATCCCACGACTCGGGGGCGGTACCCCGGGGCGGTCACGACACGAGATGCGGCCATGTGCTCCCGACTGGGACTCGAACTGCTGGGTGGTCATCGAAGAGATTCCTACGCGTTCCAAGTGGCTCGTGGCTGGGAACTTGGGTCCGGGATTCCAGGCCTATGGTTGCCAGTGCAGGTGGGTGCTGGGCTGCCGGCGGAGCGGGGGCGTCTATAGTCGTCTGGAGTCTCTGTGTCGAGCTATCGGTGTGCGGGATTTGGTAGATGGCGGAATCGGAAGATGCGGGCACTGCCGCTCCTGTAGATGACTGCGGCAGTCGGACCTCTCTTCGCTGGGATCCGGACGGAGGCGGGAGGGGGCCACTTCTGTGTACTCCCTGCCGGCCTCGCGGCGTGCGTAAATGGCCCCTGCCGTTAGCTTGTCCCGTCGGTTCCCTTGAACTGCTCCGACGGCGGCGGCTTCACGTCCCACTGCCCTGGCTAGAAGTGGATGAGTTGTTACGGCGGTTCTGATCAGCCGCAGCCGCCAGCTATTCCCGGAGCATCTGGACTTCAGCTGCACTGGCCTCTCTCTGCTCGATTTCCCGGACGTGCTGAGCCCGTGCTTCCCGAAGTAGATGTTCGAGTTCCCGTTTCGCGCGGGCCTCCCCTTCACGGGCAACGGCAGTAGCCGCTTCGGCGGCGGCCGTCGCCCCTGAATGCAGACGTTTCGTCTCGGGAGATAGCTCCGCCTCACGGCGCGAGGCTTCGAGCTCACTGGCTACTTGTGCTTCGGTGCTGTCTCGTTCCTGAATCTGCTGCGCTAGAACGTGGTGGAGACGCATCTGGAGATCGGCGATCTTGGCGTCGGCGGCAGCTTTGCGACGAACTTCTTCAATTTACGGGCCTCGTTGACGGGCTTTGTGCTCTTTCTCCTCGGACCGGTTCATATCTCGATCAGCTGCTTGCATTCGCATCTGGTGCTCTAGATCAAGGTGTCGTCGGCGCTCCTACTCGTCCCGGGTCGCCATGGCTGCTTGAAGTCGAGAAATCTGACGTTGAGCCTCTAACAAGGCGTGACTCTGTTCGGACGGAGAGTCGTTGTTAGGGTATGCCTGCACTGCCCCATCTGACCTGACAGCTAGCTTATCCTCCTCGTACAATGCTCGTTCTTCCTGGGACATCTTCACGTCTCCACCCTCGTCTTCGGGCGCAGAGGTGATCGCCGGGGGGTAACCGAGCGACAGGGACATACACCGTCGGCGTCTCCAGAGCAGTCACTTCCGGGACAGCGGTCGCCGTAAATACTCCAGAGGTGACCACGGAGGATCCCATTCCTGGAAATCCCTGCGAGCCTCCTCCAGCCGACGACATATTCTCATCGGGAGTTAACATTGGGGCATCTCCGGAAGCTACGCTCGACGTCCCGACGACCTCTGGGATGGGGCCGCCCCAGACTCGTGCACCATCGTCAGAGCCGGGCCTTGAGGGGATTGAACAGGGAGTGTCCGAGGTTGCGGAGATCTCTAGTCCGCCTCGGTGGCGCTTGGGCTCTGAGTGGGTGACGTCAGAACCAGCTTGTCGGGGTCGTATTTGAGCTAACCTCAGCCGGGTGATCACAGAATGGCCCAAGCGGTCTTGTTCTCTGGTCGTCAACATCAGCGCGTCGCCGTCTTCGTCATACGAGGTGGTGACCACCAACAGATCGAGCGCTTTAAAAGTAGCGCCTTCCTGGCGGACGCTGAATCGCCTTCCTGCAGCGCTCAGATTCCAGGCATCTTGACTTTCAACCAACAGTTTCCGGATGAAGGTGACATCGGTCATGAACTGCACCTCTCGCGATGAAAAAAACTCCGGGGAAACTGCCTCTCACCAGGATGGTACCAAGTCGACGAATGAGAAACCGCAGTCGTGTAACATAGTCTGGATGACTGCGATGATCGCCACGTGATCCCAGACCCCATCGCTCCTGACCAGCTGACTAAAGTCGACTCAGTGTGCCAGGCGGTAGGATATTACCGGGAGGCAAACGCACTGCCCCTTGAGGTTTGCTGTCCAAGGGCGATCCACGTCTCCGGAATCCGCGATATCTCGAAGGTGTCGGATGACTTCCGTCACCTTCATCAGCCAGTTCTGCGTGGGCCAATGCCGGCGTTCTGGGTAGAAAAGGTCTGGGGGTGCAACGGTCCGCGGGCCTCCACTTTTCTACTTGGGCCGCTACATTCTCACGCTGCTGGGGCAACGGAAAGACATCGGTGGTCACCAGCGCGTTCTCGACAAGGTCTGCTTGCACGGGTCTCCAAGGCGTCTCCACACTTGGATGCAATTCATACGTCACCAGGGGTTGGGGTGGCGTCTCAGAAGCTGGACTTCTCCAGGAGACGAGAGCTCTATCTTCCGGCTCCGGAGGCATGGAATTATGCAGGGTGCCTTGCAGCTCCGGCAGTGAACGTGTTCGCTGGGTTCGGGTCCGACCTCCCAAGGGGTCCAGACGTGGCGGCGGAGTGTAACGCCGCATTGACAGTCGCTTGAGCGACTGCTGTAGGTGTTCCTACTAGGCCTGCGTTGGTGCTCCTCGCGGAGCCCAACGGGGCCGCAGCCAATTGTAGATCGTTGGCGCCGGGCTTGGCCTGGGAGGCTGATACTCTCGTTCCCGGAGTCAGCTACTCGCCTAGGGCTTGGGCTCCTCGCCGAGGCTGGGGACGTCGTACCAGCGCCAGGAGCAGGGAGGGTCAGGAGACTCGGTTGTGGGACTTGACCCTCGAGACGTAGCCTTCCACCGCGTCTGGCGCCCCGGCCTCTCGCGCTTCCGCGGCGACTGAGGCTTCGAGACTGCGACGTATTTTTATCTTGGGTGATCATAGTAGACAGGTTCTTGTTAGCAATTAACTTATCCTGATCCAGACACACGCACCAGTTGTGATGTAGCGCTTGGAACTTTCGCCCCTAGGCCACTTAACCAATGCACGCACGTAAGTGGATCAGGAGGAGAATATCTTGTGGATAGACGGCTCCGCCCGGACGAGGGATTTATCCGGGGCCGTGAGTTTTCCTGGGGACTACCTTCTGGGGAATTAAGAAGGGTCCAGGAAACTCGGTCAGTAACCTCACCTAGTGTACTCCCTACGAATCGGTTGTTTTGATCAGAGGTAAGGTCAACTACTGAGAGCCATGGAGGATCCCAACCTTCAAGATACGCTGGTGGGTAGCTAAATGCGTAAACGTCCGGAGATAGCTACCTGGGTCCCGGGACGTCTGGGGGTAATATACACTTAACAATACAAACACTAGTTTCTTTCGGAGCAAGACTCCACCGGCGAAGGCCGTAGATAGTTTTCGGGGCGAGACCCCACGGACGAGACCCAGAACAATATGGAGTGCCGAACCCGGGCCAGCCAGACCGCGCTTCCGGGAGGGGCAGATATGGATTGCTAGAGAAAGACCCAGCAAATAAGATGTAGTTCGTACCTGGGGGTAGCCTTCAAACGCGGTTCCCAGCTTCCGCGTCCTTGTCCTGATCGAGTTAGTCAAGTTAGACTTGATCTGCGCTCTAGAGGGGAAAAGTAAGACTGAATTAGGCTCTCCCCGGTGGCGACCGCCCCGGGGATGCTTAGACACAAGGTAATCTCTGGGGATCTGCTTTTCACATGACTTCACTATGTTCGGCTCCTTTTCTAGCGGCAGGCGGGTATCCGAAGTGGCTACGCTCCGACTACCGGCCAGCTGCTAACATGACAAAACTGGGTGGGGTCGTCTCGGATATGCGTAAGATTCCCCGGGAAATCCTGGCCACTATGTCACATGTGCTCCACTCGTCAGTAGAGACTTCTCGCCTGTCGTTCACCCCGTCCTACAGTCCACGCGTCCCAACACACAGACCTCAGCGCCCACGCAACGCATACTTCTGGTGTCCACTCCGGGATTCCCCGTCCGAAGCTCCACCGTCACACCTCGCGCCGTCTAAGTAGTCCACGCGTCCCTCCAGTTGTGGCTTCCTCACACTTACTCTTCACTCTGTTGATGCTCACCCACACCACGTCGAACTTGGCCGAGTCCACTCCGACACAGCCAGCTCACACTCGCTTGCTCTGCTCTTCGCACTCGGTTTCCTAATTGCTTGCGCTCTCCAACGCCAATTCGGAAGTGAGCGCTTTCTTCTCTCCGCCGCCCACTTCTCCGTCCTGCACAGTCTCAGCTGTCGTACCTGCCTGCCACACGCGACCGCTCACTCCTGCGACCCTTGGCACCCAGATTGTCGTTCAACGGGTCCACACCCGCCACATCCTGGGTACAGCGACTGCTCACTAAACTTGCACTCTTTTACGAACGTCTGACAGGGATCGTTAACTGCCACCTTCATTCTCCGACGTTCACTCTCTCCCTGTTTTTCACGTCCACGCGCCAACTCCTTACCGTACTAGCATGACACTCTGCTATTCCTACTTTATTTTAAGATCTCGATAAAATGCCAATAATCACCCTCAAGAAAAACACACCGAGTAGTTCCGTACTTAATGAGCTCACAAGAACATTGACTGACCAATTGTAGAGAACAAACACTTCAAGCCAGTATTAACGTGTAAATTCTGATGGGAGATTTGGAAGCAGTACGAACCCTGACGAGAACATATACATCAAAGAAATATAATCTTCGAGTGCTCAGCCGCCCCTGGCAAGAACAGCTTCACGGATATCTACAACAGTTCGTGATACAAGATCAAGTACATCCGTCCACACAACAGAGCGACATCATGTCGAGAATTGCATGTTATACGGTTTCTTTAGAAAAACACACATAAAAATCAAATAGAAGGCCATTTACCACCACCAAACATGTAAATTCTGACGCTGCCTTTGAACAGTATCTCGTTTAGATTTATGAGCTCTGGACGCCGTCATTTTGACGTCAGCACGGGTCCAGGATGTTGAGTCGACATCTCAACGCATTTTCAGCGATGCTCAAGTTGAAGTCGTCTGTTTTATTTACCTTTTCAGCCAACAGTGCAAAAACGCTTTGGTTTAACATACCTGCTTGATAAAGCAAGGTGTCATTCATTGCATATTCATGAAAGAACTGGCAGCGAGATAATGATGCGACTAATATCTCCAATGTATACTTCCTCTGTCCGAAAATATAAGCGGTTTGAGTGGAATCTAACAAATTTAACATTAAAAATGCGCTAAGCTGACAACTGATTGGTCTAAATGACGCCTGCAATTACAGTGATTTTTCAGGACGAAATTTGAATCAAATCGGCCACTTGGTCGCGAAGATATCGCGCAAAAAAATAGAGAAAGGAAAAGGCTTCGGCAGGTCATCATTTCTTGGCCGGGTGGTGTAAAAACTTGTAGAGACATAAATCTTGCCATTACCTATCGAATGGTTTTTCTTATAGTGCGTAACACGACCTAGGCTCTGGTCAGTAGTGGTTCCCAACAACAATAGCAAGTGTATGGGGCGTACTTAGCCGAAATACAACGGTATTCTTTAATGACTTGAATTTGTATGCAAACCGCTTATATTTTCGGACACAGTTTAGACAGACGACCCGCTTATATTTCCGGACAGAGGAAGTATTATTTTTTGTCTATTGCAATAAAAACCGAGGCCAATAAATATCACTGCTGGTGGCACAGCTCAATATGCTCAGAAACAACACTCAGCTGCAGGGACAACCTGATCAAGACGTGGAATGAAGGAGCACGATACAAAGCTGCCATCTTCAGGTTCGTAAAGTTATTTTACGGGTGGCGGCTCGATCCGTCTGTCTCACTCAATCCGGTAAAACAAGGTGACTCTGAAATAAATTTAAGTTTCAGTCTGAAACTTTCAGAGAATAGTAATTTATTGTTTTTCCCCCAAGTACGAAATTTGAAATCGATTTCAGAAATGACAAAGCCGTGCGTCTGCACGGAACAGCTCTGGATTTTTAAGCAACGACGGCTATTTATTAACCGCTAACTTAGCGCGGGCTTTATTTCCACACTCACTGTTTGTTTTAGCCACACGTGTTTGTCATTTCAGTGATGCAATGATCCGTTTAGCTAGGATTATCTTCAAGATAGTCCTGACGCAGGCCCGATAAGGGGGCTTCCCCTTAAAAAAACTATTATTTACTCTTTTTCGGCAGATTTTAACTCCAGATTTCACGTCTAGGTCAGCCCTGCTATCTTGGTGCACATAGCCATTTATTAAGAACCCGTGAACGCATAGTAAGCCTCGAGCTCTTATTTTTGTAGTTTATGATGTGGATATAACTGCAGGAGCGGCACGGACACTAACCTAGCACTATCGGAAGCAAGCAGAGCTCATACATATCCTTCCCCTACTCCCGTAACATCAATATCGGAAAATATAAGGCAGCGTAATCAGAATCTCTTAAAAATATTTTTTGACAAGCGCCACTTGGAAGCCTATCAAATAGCAGCAGTCAAGAAAAAGTAACTCAGATTTGTTATGGCTATTCTATGCATTCAATTGTCTGAAAAAATTCGTGCTGCAGTGTAGAATGGAAGCGCTGCGAATAGATACGATGGTCTTCGTTGTCAGGAGTACGAAGGCCATCATAGCTATATCAAGGGAATTGGCGCGTGGTTTCGTGAGCACTGGGGCCACAGGAAAATTTCTGCGAGAGTAATGGAGTAAAACTGTAAATAATTGCATTTTGAAGCATTTATACGGTGCCATCAAAGTCTCCGCGTCGCAAAGGTGGTAAACCTTGCCTTAAAACCTCATGACAACCTTAACACATTTTCATACTAAGTAATCTAGTTGAAGACAAAGGCAAGCGTGGCGTAAACGAAGCACTGGCAATAATTTAAAGCATAGGCGTTTTTATTGTACACTCAATTTGCAAATGCCCACTTCTATTATCGCGAGAAAGGTACCAATAAAACTTCAGTCACCCGAAATGCAACACGTCAAGCTATAACTACATTCCGCGGGGCTCGACAAATCATTCATGATGCAAACACTGAGGCCCTTGTGTTCCTTTTCGCACAGAAACAAAAGAAAACAGTTAGTAGCACGTAGACATCAGCACCTTATCCGTCTGCTACCGCTCTCACTTGTGCGACGTGGATTTAGTGACAGACAGCTCATACATGTATATATTGTACAGGTCCGTCTTTCAGGCATTTCGGTCCGTCAACTTGCTCCAGAAATGGCAGCCTACCGGCCGCCCTGCCGGGTCGTTGAGACTTCATTGTGTCGATTAAGGCGACAGCGGCGGTGTGAAAACTCTGTTCGTTATCTTGAACTAGTGATTATAGCTCCAGGATCGCTCAGCACCGCACGCCTGTCGGCGACCGACGTTCAGTGGTGAGTACATGTAGCCGTCAGCTAGACAAATATCTTCATATGTATGGCCAATCACATAACGTTACTTTAGCGTTACCACTTCAGGTTACGCCGTCTTCTTCTCCTCCATCTATAATACAAGCTTCTCTTCAAGAACTTCTTCTTCCTACCTACACGTGCATGCCTTTACGCTGTCCTCAACCGTCCTAACTCCTCTGCAAATTCCCTTACTTCAACAAGTTATAAGCCCAACGCTTTTAGGCCATACCTCCAACAGGTTATGTGCCCCAACGCTAAGAGGACGGTTGAGCGCAACATGCCCATTGGGCTCATGACCTGTTGGGCAATGCCCAACAGGTCATGAACTCAACACTTTCAGGACAGTCCACAGGAACGCGCGAGCTGCCACGTGTCGGGCGCACCGGGCAAATAAGATTGCAAGACGGACGCCACGCACCAAGGCAACTCTGCCATGAGGCCATGATGCCCACCTCGCGCCAGCCTCAGTGCTGTAGTGCCGCACGTGCAGTACGGCTGCCGTGCTATGCCGGCCGTAATGCCGAGCTGTGAGGCCATGAAGCCCACTTACGCCAGCCTCTGCGTTGTTGCGCTGCACGAGGAAACAATTCCGTGCTATGCCAGCTATTGTTGAGCTACAGGACCATGCTGCCTTCTACACTAGCTCATAGAGCTGCTGCATTGCGCGCTAAATGCGCTGTATACTAAGCCCGCCATATGCGGAGCTGCTACGGACTGTAAATTCGCCCACTATATGAATTACTACTACAAAGGCGAGCCACTGTGCCGCTGCATACGCATGCTAAGTGCATGTATTTTCGTTGCATACACGAAAGGCGAGCCACTGTGCATGCATTTAGCATTTATCATGCGTATGCAGCGGCACAGTGGCTCGCCTTTCATGTATGCAGCGAAAATGCAACTGCAAAGTGCCACATCACCTAAAACTGAGCGAGCAAGCCAATGAGCCACTGCCACAGGTGCTTCAGTCAACAGCAACCAAAGGCGAGCTACTGTACCACAAACCAAACAATTTAGTGCAAGCCAACGAGCCGCTGCACTTGTAACGGGGTACAAGCCCCAAAGTGTACCCAAGTTACATGAAGAGTGACTAGGTCACTCTTCGGAAGGACTGGTACATGGTACCAGTGGCTCTAGGAGCCAACCATTGGATAATTACATAGCTTCACTATAGGTGATTCATAGTTTGTATTAACTCAAGCTTAACCTTACCTATAAATACATTCAGTCTAAAACTTATCTTTAAATAGTTACTTCGTCCCCTCAGACCAGGGACACGTGAACTGCCGTTCACTTAGAGTTTGTATACTCTTGGAAGCTCTTACTTCCTCAAGCGCAAGGCGCTGTGTGACCCCGTCACACTTGGTAGCACTTGTAGTCAATCCACGCCAACGCGGGTAGACTACGTGGACATCTGAAGTTCTGTCATCATGGACTGGAACAACTTTTATCACCTGAACGACTCGCAGTTCGAGTCTGTTCGGAAGATGGCAGGCATCTTCGGGATGGAGGCCTTGCAGAGGCTGGTGGCGTCAACACCGGCCGAGCAGGTCGAACGTGTCAATGCGTTTGACACTTATGAGCAAGGGCTCATCGCGCACGTGCGGGGAAACCTGCAGGCGCCGGCGGCTGAAGGGAAGCCGCCTCACCCGAAGCCGTTGCGGCTAAAGGTGAAACTGTACGAAGGGAAGGAAAGTGAGAACCTTCACTTCTGGGTTCGAGAGGTGGAGCTCGCGATGGACGCGGCTCTGATCTCGACCGAGCAACTCCGCGTTGCTTTCGCGCCCTCCAACCTTAGCGGTCGTGCCAAGAGTTGGGCATACACGCGGGAGGCGACCTCGCCTGGATGCTTCACATCCTGGGCTCAGCTGTGTGAGCAGCTTCGAGCCACGTTCCTCCCCGCGAACTACGAGTATCGCCAGCGCTCGCGTTTCCTCTCATGCAAATCAGGAAAGCGCGAGCTGCACGAGTACATCCAAGAGATGCGGGAGCTCAAGGCATCCCTAGTGGGCAACCCACTCAATGAACACATCAAGGTGACGGTGTTCATGGACGGTCTTCGAGTGGGCCCGGCGCGCACTCAGCTGTTCCGGGTGCAGTCAAGTACCCCAGAAGAGGCGATTCAAGTGGACCTTCAAGAAGAATACAGCCATCGCCAGGCGCGTACGCCGGCGTTAGCCTGGCCAGCGAATTTGGCATCGAATCCCAATCGGGCGAATCCCACTGGACCAGTTCCTATGGAGCTTGGATCCGCCGAACAGCAAGACATTCGCTATTTTGGCTGTGGCAAGCTCGCCCACTTCAAGCTAGACTACCCCGCGGAGAGACACCGCAGGCGGTTCAACCCCAAGCCTGTTCTCAAGGGTCGCTGGCAGAAGCCACGACCCCGAGGCCAGGGGAACGCCGGAAACCAGTAGGGGCGGGACGCCCTACTGGGGAAGATCTAAGTTTTCGTGAGCGGTACGCAGGTGGTGCGTACCACGGGGACTTAGCCCCTGAGAGTCTTCGCACTCTCGAATCGGCGAAGGGCAGCAATGGGCTGCTTGCAGTACACGGACGTGTATGCGGATACGATCATCCCTTTAGAATCTTGATCGATTCAGGGGCGTCGAAGCAATTCGCACGCCGCCGGACGGTTGCTCGTAACAGCAACAAGTTGGCTGACGCTTTGAGAGAAAGCAAAGGCAACGGGGCCGTGTCAGTGCGACTGGCCGACGGGAACAAGGTCACTGTTCCCAACATCCAGATGGATCTCGCTGTCAAGTACGAAGACTTCGACAGCCCAGAACAGTTTACTGTTCTCGACATGGATCCCTACGATTTGATTCTGGGAATGCCCTGGCTCGAGAAACACGAGCCGTGGATCGATTGGCGAGGCATGGCAATTGATGCCAGCCGCCTGCAGAGACCGTCAGAGCTTTGGTGAGTCATATCCCCACCTCTGTCAGGACCTGGGGCGCCCGCAAGGGCTGCCAAGATACCGAAGCATCCGGTGGATGCTTGGAGGTCGTCGACGTATATGACGACTCCGAGGAAGCTTCGAAGGTGGAGACGCAGACAGACGTCGGCCAAGTGGGTAACATAGGTCGCCCAGACTGAACTGAAGAGGAAGACGTGAGACGCGCTTCCTGTGTGGGTAACACAGTTCCGCACGAGGTCGCCCAGACCACAACTGAAGAGGAAGACGCGGGGTGCACTTTCTGTGTGGGTAACATAGTTCCACACGAGGCCTCGAGTGCCTCGGATGTCGGCATCACTATATCCCCAGACGTGGGTAACGACGTTCCACGTCACGGTCGCCGTCGACGACGCCACCGCCGCCGCAAGTCAAGTCTGAACCATGTTCAGACTGGGGTCGGGCACAACGACTCGGAGTCCAGGGCCCGGGCTCCTTCGACACCGTTGGTGGAAGAGCGTTATCACATCTTCGATGGCGAGGCCGGTTTACCCGTCAAGGCATCTGTTGTCCACTTAGGGCCGTTGCCAGAAGTTGCAGAGCTACTGAACCTCGAGAAAACGACGGCAGAGGCTTTCCTGGCCAACCTTAAGGATGGAGAGATTGCCGAGATGGCACTCATCAAACACGAGACCTCTCAGGAAGAGCTGAACTCCTCCTCTGTCTTGGACGAGGACGTCCTCGGGGAGTTGAGTAGGCAGCGTCAATCGCGCTTGGGTTCTGAGATTCTTAAGAACCCCAAGGATCCGGTGTATCCTTTGGTGATGGAGTATGCGGACGTGGTGACAAAGCACTCACCGACCCAACTCCCACCAGACCGCGGAGTACGGCACGAGATTGATCTCGTGCCTGGCACAAAGTACTGTGTCACGAGGCAGTGGCCTCTCCCTCGCGAACAATGCGAGGTGATTGATGCCTTCTTCGCTGCGAAAGCGAAGGCGGGCATGGTGCGGGAGTCGAAGTCCCCGCACTCGACGCCTACCTTTTGCGTTCGCAAACGAACGGGAAGTGGCGTCTGGTTCACGCTTTTAATAAGCTGAACAACGCGACGGTGCCGGCGCAGACACCAATCCCACGAAAGGATGTGTTGTTAAACAACATGGCCGGGTGCGTACTGTACAGTGCGCTGGATTTAGTAGACGGATACTACCAGATCCTGGTGCGCGAGAGCGACATCCCGCTTACCGCACTGAGCACTCCAAGCGGCATGCTTTGGGAGTGGCTCGTCATGCCGCAGGGCCTGTCTAACGCCCCAGCGACATTCAATCGCTTGGTTACGCAGCTGTTGAGGCCGCTGTGTGCCTTCGTACAGACGTACTTCGACGACATCTTCGTCCATAGCCGTGCCGAGGGAGGCAAGACGGCCACGGGGATGCATCCTGGGCACCTCCGTCGAGTGTTGGACGTGATGAGAGCGAACAAGCTCAACGCCAACATCGACAAGTGCGTCTTCGCGTCGCCAGAGATCAAGGTTCTCTGTTGCTTCGTCAGCAACGTGGGCGTTCGGGCTGACCCAGACAAGGTCAATGCCATTGCAGCTTGGCCGACGCCCCGATCCCTGAAGGATCTCAGGAAGTGGTTGGGCTTGGCCAATACCTCCACAAGTACAGCGCAGGGTACGCGGGTCTCGCAAACCCTTGTCGGACCTCCTGAAGAAGGATGTTGACTGGCGCTGGGAGCAGACGCACCAGGACGCCTTTGACAGCGTCAAGACCAGGCTTCAAGAGGCGCCGGCCCTGGCCTTGCCAGATGAGACGAAGCCGTTCAGCGTCGTCTGTGACGCTTCCGATTATGCGATCGGTTGCGCATTGCTGCAGAACGATGCAGACGGACATGAACGAGTCATCTCGTTCCAGTCCAGACAGCTTAAAGCCGCCGAACGGAACTATCCACTTCACGACAAGGAGCTCCTTGCCATGAAATATGCCCTCGTGAAGTTTCGGGTACATATTCTGGGCCCAAGGCCTTTGTGATCTACACAGACTACGCAACCTTGAGGACGACAAACAATTCGCCTCACCTCTCCCAACGGATGGCGAGGTGGCTGTCTTTCTTAGCGGAGTACAACTTCCGCGTTGAATACAAGCCGGGCAAGCTCAACGTGCTTGCCGACGCCCTGTCTCGGCGTCCGGACTACGAGTTGCCCCACATCACACGGGTGACAAAGGATCTTTATGATCGGATACGCATGGCGTATCGAAACGATGAGGCTATCGCGCCTATCGTCAAGTTCCCGGCAGCAGGAACGGACGCAGTCTGACTGACTTTCGCCGCGGCAGCGTTCCCGGCTCCACCGATATGAGTTGGTGTATGGCCTCCTCTATTACCGGGTGGAGCCTGGTGATCCTCCACAACGACGAGGATCTGAAGTTTGACACCCTCGCGGAGGCGCACGAAGCGCCCTCCAGTGGTCACTTGGGCCGTGAGAAGACCTTCCTGTCGGTCTCTCAGGCCTTCTGGTGGACCCACAGGTACAAGTGGGTCGCCAGGTATGTGAAGACATGCGAAACATGTCAGCGGGTAAAGCCCGCAGGGCACGCTGCGGCTCCGTTACAGAGCCTGCCCGTACCTGCTGACTGTTGGAAGTCGATGAGCCTTGACTTCATCTTTGGACTTCCCGCTGATGGACACGGCAACACCGGGATTGTGGTGCTCGTGTGTCGGCTGAGCAAGATGGTGCATCTTAATCCGGTGCCCGTCACAGTCACAGGCGAACAGATCGCACGGCTGTTCGTCGATGGAGTGTTCCGCTATCACGCTCCGCCCGAGACCATCGTCTCTGACCGAGACCCGCGGTTTACCGCTGCGTTCTGGAAAACGCTGTTCCCTTTGCTTGGAACTCGTCTACAGATGTCCACTGCCGACCGACGGAGCGCGTCAATCGGGTGCTCGAGGACACTCTGCGCAGCGTTTGCGCCGGAGCTCCACGTACGTGGTCGTCACAGCTCCCAGTTGTTGAGTTTGCGCTCAACAACGCGGTGCACGCGTCCACGGGGCTCACGCCGTTCTACTTGAGCGACTTCCGCCACCCCAAAGTGCCTCTCACTCTTCGAGGTCGAGGAGACGCCACGTCCTCTATTTTAAGTGGGGGAGAGGCTCGGAAAGCCCTTTCCTCCCAGGTCTCAGCTGTGAGACCGGTTTCTCTGCGGAAACAAGTGGGGTCATTTGTGGAGACCAAGCTGGTTGTGATCAGCAGGGTCCGCGACGCAATGGCTGCGGCCCAGGACAGACAGAAGGAGTACTCTGACAAACATGGAAAAGGAAACTTTAATGTGTTCAAAGTGGGTGAATTTGTGTTATTAGAGACTAGAAACCTACCACTAGACACTGCCAGCTCTGTCGGCAGTAACAAGTTGAAGCGCCGCTTCATCGGACCGTTCGCGGTCCTGGCTGGACACGGTGCGTCGTACACCATCGACCTACCAAAGTCAATGACGACGCACCCGACGTTCTACGTTGGACGTCTTAAGCGGTACCATGATCCGCAGGGGGTTGCTGACTCGCAGACCCACCTTGGTCCAGCTCCTCGAAGCGAGAAGCGGCCTCAGACGTCGACAGGCGCGCAGGAGCGCAGGAGCGTGCACCCAAGGCTCGCGCTGGACAGCAAGGCTGCGATCGAGATCGTACGCCGGAGGGGCCTCGTACGATCGGACCCCGGGGGATACGCCGAGTATGCCGAGTACGAACCATACGCGTACGGCTCAGCCGGTCCAGACGGTTCTTAAGTCGAGCAAGGACCCCTCGGTTCCCGGCCTGGGCAGCAGCATCACCGCCAGTCCCAAGGCCAAGTGTGATCTCAAGCACAAGGACACGTTGCCGAAGACGGTCAACTTCGGGGCCCTGTGATGGACTCACAGGTGGAGCACCGGGGCGAGAGGAGCCATCCGGAGGCGCCACGAGCTCGTACTCGTACGAGGGCACCTCCGCCCCTGGAACGGAGAAGTCCACTACCATGTGGAGCGGGTTCTCCAGGAGCGGCGGCTTCGCGGTAAGCGTCAGCTCCTTGTGAAGTGGAGGGGTTATGTCCACTCCGAGAACATGTGGGAGCCGATTGAACGACTCCAGGCAGACTACCCGAGGGCTGTCGCGATCTGGGAACAGAAGCGGCGGCAGCTTCGTAAATAGTCCGGGGCTTCTTGCCCGAACGGTGTACGGCCGTTGATGATACGCCGTACCCGCGCTCATCACGAGCGCTGGAAGCCGCGCGCTTCTGAATGTCCCTCGGCAACTGTCGCTTGCTGACCATGTGGACAAACCGAATGCGAAGATAGCGCTGGTCCAGGATTTTGGGCAGCAGCGGATATTCGTGGAGTTCCCGTAACTCCTTGGGTGAGTACTGGAGAGTCTCAACCCACGTCCAGAACATGTCCTCGCATGAGCTCCAGCTCGAACAGTTCTCGGGAAGAACCCAGGGGTAACCCCATACAGGGTAGAGACCACCCCGGTTCTCGGGCTTCTTACGACAAGTCGTGAAGTCCATCAGAGGGTCTGGTGCTGCGCGAGAAGCACGCACCGGGCCGCCTCCACGTTGTCGGTAAACAAAGGTTTCTTTTGGACCAAGGCGCATTCGTAAGCGCCCTTAGAAGTGTGGTCACTAATAAGCCCACGCGGAGGAATGAGTTTATTCAGGACAAGGTCAGCTCCAAAGCTCTCCTCAGGGGCCAATAAATTCTCGGGTGGATGGCAGCTCCCTGACCGACAGGTGTTGCCACCGCACCCCCACGCATACGCTGGGCAGCCTGGAAGTCCTCCTGCTACTGGTCGAAACCACTCGTGATCTCCCGGGGCTCGTAGATGGCACCCTCCTCCTCTTCATCCGAGGAGCCGAAGAGATCGTGTTAAGGATCGCGCGTCTCCTTCTCCTCGCGGAGTGGGGACTTCGAAGCCATGCGCTTCTTGGAGTGCCTGGCCTCATCGGCTGCGGCTTTAGCAGACTGAGCCCGCTCAATGCCCTCGGCCAGCGAGAGGTTCCTCTGAGGTTTCTCTTCCTCATCCTCGCCAGCTTTGGGCGAGCCCTTAGCCTCGTCGGCGGGGCTCTTAGAGCGCTCAGGTGCCTCTGAACCGTGATCATCGTGATCACTAGCGTGCGAGTGTACGCTGTCGTTGTCGTGCTCGCTGGGCACTGGGGTGTGCCCTCCCTCGGAGCTCCCAGATACGCTGTGGAGGCTCCCTGGCCTTAGCCTCGTCTTCAGTACCCGGACTGTGCTCACGGTGTGTGAAGCGCGGATTTGGACGGGTGTCAGGCGGCACCGACGGCGACTGATTGCGGCGTGATCTCGCGCGTTTGCTCGCAGCCGTGACGCCAGATGAATCGATCGCCTTGGAGGCCACCTTAGTAGCCTCCTTGAGTGCAGAGTCTTTGACGCGAGGCTTAGATCTCTTGGATTGCGCCTTCCCGGTAGCAGCCTTGGCGGGTGTTTTCGCACCGCTTTTCGCAGAGCCACGAGGCATGCTAGAGGTCGAAGTGGAGACCGTGAAGAAGAACGCGTGTGCTGCTCGAGGCTCCAACTGTGGAATGAGCCACCGCGGCGTTCTCGCAGCTTGTCGATACCTTTCGACTTGGAGAATGAGAGTTTGTGACTCACGCTCCCTCATTCTGATTGGCCGATAAACCGAACCTAAGTGGGGGAGGATGTAACGGGGTACAAGCCCCAAAGTGTACCCAAGTTACATGAAGAGTGACTAGGTCACTCTTCGGAAGGATTGGTACATGGTACCAGTGGCTCTAGGAGCCAACCATTGGGTAATTACATAGCTTTCACTATAGTTGATTCATAATTTGTATTAACTCAAGCTTAACCTTACTTATAAATACATTCAGTCTAAAACTTAATTTACATGGTTACTTCGTCCTCTCAGACCAGGGACACGTGAACTGCCGTTCACTTAGAGTTTGTATACTCTTGGAAGCTCTTACTTACTCAAGCGCAAGGTGCTGTGTGACCCCGTCACACTTGGTAGCACCTGCCTCGCCCACAAAGAAAGAAAAAGAATGAAACACTGTATGGAGAAACAACACTGTACAGGCAAGCCAATGGGTCTCTGCCGTTGCCCCCAAAGCTAAAGACAAAAAAGAAACTTAATTTAAAAAGGAAGAGAAGGACGATTATAAAAAATAAAGAGCTTTTTTCAAAACGACAAAATACGCAAAGAAATTGTGCCTTATTGAAGCCCACCTGGAAAAATAACCCATACAAGCAAGCTTTCATAATCTACTTGTGGCCGCGTGTTCTGATTTAACAAAATGATATTGGAGGTTCCAAACAAACCCATAACCCCCAGAGAAACGAGCACAAAGATGAAAAAAAAATGGGAGGCTACCAACCTTATCAAAGCAACACAAATGATTATAGACTACCAAACACCAAAGAGCAAACCAAAGAAAAGAAAATAATAACACTGCGGTTGCGCAATGAAATGTTCTGTTCTGGACACAGCAGCAGGGACCCAATTTTCAACTATTCACTTTTTAATTTTGAACTAGTCACTTTCGAAAATAATTTTTCAGTTACTTTTTGTGTTTCCACTAGTCACAAGTGACCAGCCGACACGAAAAAAGTAACTACTAACTAGTTGATAATTAAAAATAGATAGAAAGTTAGTACTCGACTAGTTACTCCAAAGTGACTACCTTAAAAGCAAAAAGTAACTAGTCTAAAATTTAATTTCAGCATCGAAATACATTATTAACTAGATACTTTTCCTGGGTTTTCGTCCGAGTGCTCCGCACACGGTACTCAAACCGCAGTAGCGTTCTCACCTGCCTCAGCCTGGGTTTAGATCCGCGTGCTACGCACATGGCTCACAAACCACAGGTAGCGCTCCCTTCTGGCTCCGCCAGGGTTTAAGCCGGGGCTCTTAAACCGCAGGTAGTGTTCCGGCTTATCATTAAGCTACCTGCGCAGTAAACTAAACCCGCCCTCTAAACCAAACCATAGACCGTTAGTGTACCTTAGATCGTTAGTGTACCCTAGACCCCCTCTACCTCCCCCTATAGGGGGAGCACCTGCGCTCGGTCGTCGTCAACACCCGCCGGAGGCAGGTGTTGACTTTGTTTGTAAAAATCCGGTAAAGTACGAATTTAAAGTGACTAAGGTCTGCAACTAGTTTCGTGTCATTTCTGAACACATTTCTCTCTGGTCAATATCTTCCCATAGAAGAAAAACTAACGATAAATTGTGACAGGTTTCGAAAGCGCTAGCTTTGAGGAATTTCAACCGTCTCTGCTGCGTCTCAGCGAATTAGATCGCATGATAAATCCGCAAGAGCAAAGTGTACCGAAAATATTTAGCAACAAGTTTCGTGTCACTTTTAATCCTATGCCCAGTTTGGCTGCGACTAATATCGGTAGTTCGCCCCTGAGACAATTTTGTGGTTAGGTTAAGGCTAAAATCATCACTGCAATCATCTCTTAGGGGTATTAATTTACGAAGGCGAAGGACTAAAGTGGGTGAGACACACTTCCTAAAAATAGCGCTGACAGGTCAGTCAGTTAACGGCAGTGCTTATTGAGGGCCAGTGTATTTGGCAAGGGTTCGAGTCCGCATCGGAGCAGGGTATGCCGCCATGCAAGGTTAATTCTCCGCGCAAAATGGTAAGTGTATTCAAATGTATTGGGTCTCCGTTAAAAACTAATAGCAGCTGTGTGTCTGTGTTTTGCTACCCTTCTAGAGCCTCTGCAGTCTCAGCTACGGCGTCTATATTTTTGCGCCTCTTCTTCTGCTTTGTTTTCTTTGTGCTCTCCTGCTCCAATTCATCCAGCCGCGCAGCAGTCAAAATATGACCGCCTACCGATGCCGTCTTTCTTCTTCTTATCTTCTTACCTTCGTTGCTGGCTGCGGCAGCGTCAGAATTTCACGCCGAATTGCCAGCTCTGCCATCAACCAGGCCGCAATCCGGAAGTTCGCCGGGCAACCATTTCGGGTGTAGAGCTCCATGCGATGGTGCATGCGCACCAACGACAGTGGATATAGCCCACACACTTGGAAGCCAGAGGACACGTTGGTGGTGAGCCGACACCTCGTCCAGGCCAAACAGGAAATATTACCGCTGTAGTTTTGTCAATAGAATATCCCCCCCTGAATCTTCGTCGACAATTTCATTGACTAGCACACGAAATTACCCTTAAACGACGCAAAAACAGCCATATCGAGAGGCTGGAAAAGGTGTGTTGCGTTTGCCGGTAGGCAAACCATCACAATCTTCAGCTCGGCTGCTTTCTCGACAATTGAACGCGAGTAATGGGAGGTACAGCAATCCATCACCAAGAGGAGAGGGCACTTTATGGTGGCTGGGACAGACTTCTCAAAAAACACCAGCCATGACTCAAAGAGGTCCGAGCTTATGAAACCTGACGGGGTCGCTGTAATGCCAGCACCAGGTACGTCACAGTCGTTAGGGTCATCAACTTCGTCTCCGCTTGAATCGGCGATCTCACCCCCACTTGACCCATCGTCTGCTTCTGGAACCCAGTCGCTGTCTAAGCTGCAGTCGCTCATGCCGCTAACAGCCTCCTCGTTGTTGTCGTCATGTTGGAAGGTTGCCGATACGGCCGAGATCCCGATAGGACGAAGTACGACGCCACAGCGGACGAGGCTACGACGCTTGACTACACGAGCAACACGACGCTGGGTCCGCAAGCGCACGTTGACTACAAGACGACAACAAGAAGAGGTTAGGTTAGTGAGGAGGATTAACAAGGCAATAAAACTCACTTTACAGTCTTCTTCCTTGAGCGCAACAGCATCTTCCTTCAGGTTATGAGCCCAAGCGGTGACCTCGACGTACCGGCAGCGCAAGTGCCGGCCGCAACATCTTCTACTCGCGAAAGGAGAGGTGATGGTCAAGAAGATAAGTCAAGTTCAACCACGGTCGCTCTCCTCGACGCTATCAAGCAACTGACTTCTCGCATCGACGTGATTGAGCGAGCCGTGACGCCACGCCAAGCTGCTGTATCTCCGGACCAACAGCTTCGCCGGAACAACATTTTCCGGCAAGCCATCGAACACAGAAGTCTCGGTTTGCAGCGAATGCAGATCGACGAACTTGGTGACGGCGGCCAACGAGGGGTGCAGTCGCCTAAACGAATGGGCCATGAAAGTTTTTATGGTGTTGCACCTCAGCCACTCTACCGTGAGCATCGTCCGCCACCAGTGCAAACGGCTCAGCAAAACCCGCCTCCTCAAGCCCCAATGCCCCAACGTGACAACGGTCAACAACAGCAAGGAAATGCTGAGATTACGTTTGGTTACCCCAACCACAATCATTCTAAACTCAGGATACGCGACTTCGATGGGCGAGAAACCTACAAGGACTCGGATCCGGTTTTGAGCAGTAGGGGCTCATGTTCATCGGGCAAGTGGACATGGCCGAGCAGCTTGTGGTTTCAAGTGGCCCGAGGAGGTGAAGCTCAACAAACTAGCTCAGCATTTGACTGGCAAGGCAGGACGAGTTTTCCGCGAGCAAGCTGGTCTGTGGTGGACTGTTTGTCCATTTCTGTTTTACGCTCTCGAACAGATGAATGCAACGTTTACCGTCCGTTTGTCTATGGAGGATGCTGCCCGACTCTTTACGGGAGAAAAAGATCCCTCTCGGTCGTGGAATGACCACTTTCTGTATCTTATTGCCCTAATGAGAGCAACTGATGCATCGCCAGCAATGGTTCTGCAGAACATCGTGCGCCACGCTTCGCCAAGTTTTAGCCCTACGCTCCTTGGTCGCTACGACGAACGTCGGGACGATGTGATGCTCCACGTGCAAGAGCTAGTGCAGTTTGCTCAGCGTTTTGACCTTGGGTCGTTCAATCGAAAGTCGACAGGAAAAGACGTGGTGGCTGCGATCACAGACTCCGAGAAGACGGATTCTCGGCAATGCTACAACTGCAATAACGGCGGTCACATCTCGCGCGACTGTCCTCAACGAAGCGTGAGCGGCACAGCAAGGATGGAGGAGCGAAGAAGACAGCGTGGGCCCTGACTGCGAATATCTGCAATCTCGGTGAAAAGTCCGCGAATAAGACCTGGATCGTCGACAGTGGAGCGAGTCGACATCATGTGAATGATGTCAGTCTCCTGTGTAATGTGGAAGAATGCGAACAAAACGATTCACTCATTATGCCCAATGACAGCGGGATAAGGGTGACTAAGAAAGGCTCAGTTATGCTAGAGAGGGTGGTCGGAACGGACGTGACAAAGATTGTTCCGAGTGATGTATACTACGCGCCAACGCTAGCCCGGACCTGATGTCCCTTGGTAAGCCACTAAAGCGCGGGTGCTCTCTGGTCGAGATCAACGGGGGCTTAGCCATCGCGAGCGGCATGGAAATCGAGTTCCCTGTAGAACTCGATAATGATGTCCTTGTCGCTGAACTTAAGGCTGTACGCAAGCCGACCATGACATCAGCTGGCTACGCGATGAGCGGCTTGGCGGAAGAGCTGACGACGACAGCAGTGCAACATGACACACTCATGGGTTTCCACGAGCGTTTTGGCCATTTGGCGTATGACACAGTTGAGCGCATAGCGCGTGATCCGGAATCTGGCATCGCCATCACAGATCACGCCCATAAGGTGTGTATAACGTGCGCCGAGGGGAAGCAAACGAAGTCCACACAGTCAAAGAAGGATACCGGCAAGAATGCCCCGATCGAACGAGTCGGTGGCGTCATTTGCAGTGACTTAAAGGGTCCGATGACTCAGCGCGACCGCCATGGAAATCGCTCCCTTGTCAACTTTGTCGACCACAAGAGTAATTATTGTCGCATTTTTGCGGAGAAGACGAAGGACGAAGCGGCTCGGAAGTTTAAAGATTTTCTGGTCTTTTTTTAGAAGACGTTTTCGTGCAAGATTCATGTGCTTCGCACAGACGGCGGTGGAGAATATCGCAACATAGACGTCTTCTGCAAAGAAGGAGAGTGTGTCACGGCAAGTCAGCGAAGCGTCGAACCAAGCTTCGAACGGCAAAGCGGAGCGCATGCACCGAACTATTTGTAACATGGTCAGGTGCATGATATTTGGTGCAGACATGGTTCCGAGTTTCTGGAGTGATGCCGCTGAATATGCAACTTTCATCTTGAATAGAAGCCCGACCCGAGCCAACGAGGGGCGGAAATCTCCGAACGAAGTACTTACTGGCAAGGAACAGAGCCTACGAGACGTGGTACCATTCGGCGCTAAGTGTAGCGATCAGAAAAAGAAGTCCTTAAAGAAACGAGCAGTGGGCGGACGAGTGATTGGAAAGAGCGAGATCACGAAAAGATACATTGTGTATCTGCCTACCGATCGAATTGTGGTGACGACACAACATGTCTCGAATTTGGAGGAGCCAGTATCTCGTAACCAGACGTTCACTCATCAAGACACCAGCCAAAACGAAGAAGGATCTACAACGAGCTACCAGGACTACCAAGATACGCAATCAACAGCAGAGCCAAGACCGCTGCGACGTTCGGCTAAGAAGCGACGCAAGTCCCGCAAGCAGAAAGAAGCCGATGAACACGGTGAAATCGCTCAACATGAGGCTGACGGACTCGCGCACGTGGCGCTTACGGCTGTCGGTGATCTTGAACCCTCACCTGATCCCCAGAATTATCGTGAGGCTCACCGCAGTAAGGACGCTCCGCAATGGACCAAGGCGGAAGAAGATGAACTTGCGGCCTAAATCGCCAATGCAACTTGGACGCTCGTAAAGTGCTCTCCTTAAACGACACGGTTGCACACCAAGTGGGTGTACAAGAAAAAACTGAACGCGGAAGGAGGCATCGAGCGGTACAAGGCTCGATTGGTGGCGTGTGGAAACGAGCAAATATTGGGCGTTAATTACACGCTGACATTTGCGGCTGTGCTAGAAATGACAAGTGGTAAAGCAGTACTGACACTGGCTCAAATTTGGGGTGTTCCTGCTCGTCACGGCGACGTGCCAAACGCTTACGTCAAGGCGATGGCCGAAGAAGGTGTAGAGATATTTATCTCCATTCCAAACGGAATGGAGATCAGCGAAGAATTGCTTGTGTAGCTAGGTGCAACCGACGCCAAGGAGCTGGGACTACGACTAGAGCGGAGCATGTACGGGTTAAAGCAGGCTGGCCGTTTGTGGCACCAACATCTGTACCGGACATTGCTAGAGCTGGGATTTACTCAGTGCATCACGGATACCTGCTTGTATTTCAAGGCGGACTTGCAAGGAACGACAGTTGTGGGCACCTACGTAGATGACTTACTGGTGACTGGGACGTCGACAGATTGCGTCGACTCTTTCATCGTAGACATGCAAGTCTTGTCACTAAAGGACCTCGGACCAGCTACGAAGTTTCTGGGTGTCCGAGTTACGTACGGTGATTTGACTGGATACTCGTTGGACCAGGAGCAAGTTATTAAGGAATTGCTCGTGAAGCACGGACTCGAGAATGCATACGCGGTGCGGTGCCCAATTGGAGAAGAAGACACTAGCTCAGCAACTGCCCTCTTGCTGCCTGAGAACGTCCGTGTGGCCCCTGATGCTACGATGCCGACCATCAAGATTTTCCAGTCTTTTGTTGGCAGTTTATTGTGGATCGCGAGGTGCACTCGCCCAGACATAGCTTTTGCGGTACAGCGAGCGACTCGACGGACACACGCACCAACGCTTCAAGACTGGAAATTAGCAAAACATATTGCCTGCTACTTGGCTGGAACGATGGAATTGAAGCTACACATGAACGGGCAACCAGGGCCAGGACCACCGGACATGATTCAATTGGTATGCTACACGGATGCGGATTTTGGAGGAGACAAGAATGACCGCAAGTCAGTTAGCGGAATGGTGCTCACGATGAACGGAACGATTGTTGGTTGGCAGTGTAAGAAACAAGGAGCTGTAGCACTATCCACGGCGGAAGCAGAATTCGTGGCTGCATCATGCGGTGGACAAGAGCTGCTTGGTCTGAAAGAACTCCTGACCGAGATTGGACTACGTGTTCAACTGCCACTTATTCTGTACATCGACAATCAAGCTGCTACTAAGCAAAATGAGAACGAGGCCAGCTCTGGACGACCTAAACACGTCGATATTCGCCTGAAATTCCTGCGTGATTACGCCTTCAAGAGAATTGTCGCTCCAGTACACATGCCTAACGATGACATGGTTGCTGACTTACTCACGAAAGCTCTACCAGCTCCTCGAGTGCTCAAGTTGCGTGGTGCCTGCGGTTTGGAGTGATCTCACCAGCATCGGGGAGGAGTGTTGGAAGGTTGCCGATACGGCCGAGATCCCGATAGGACGAAGTACGACGCCACAGCGGACGAGGCTACGACGCTTGACTACACGAGCAACACGATGCTGGGTCCGCAAGCGCACGTTGACTACAAGACGACAACAAGAAGAGGTTAGGTTAGTGAGGAGGATTAACAAGGCAATAAAACTCACTTTACAGTCTTCTTCCTCGAGCGCAACAGCATCTTCCTTCACGTCAACGTTAGAGTCATCGTGGGGGCATTGCGGGATGTCAGGAAGCGCTGCTAGCTCCTCCATTTTGGATCTTCTCCGCTGATACACCTGGCCAAATTTAGACAATGTGAAAAAATCATCCTTATGGCAAAAACCACTTAAGTACGAAAATCAGTGGACACACTTTAACGGCGTTTATCTCGATAACACAACATGGTTTACTAGCGTCACGGTGTTTTGCGCGGTCTCAGATAGTATTAAATAGGTAGAGGGGATACAAAATACGGGATACAAGCGTCGAAATTTTGCAAATGCTCTGCAATCGGTTACGAAAGGATATATAATTTTTAGCATATTCTGACCATCACTGGATGGACTCTGGATATAAAATCCAGATAATTCCATGGCTGTGATTGGATTGGCTAAAACTGGGCTATGTGGTGTGTGGAGCTTGTCAGCCGAGAGCTTTCCAGGAGAAGATCATGGCGGACGTCGAGCTGGAGTGCGCGGTATACGGCGAAGGGACTGTGTTTCCCGTGAAGATCGCGCTCGATGCGAAAGTGAGCGCACTGCAAAAAGCTATTCATGATACCCAGCAGTACGATGGGCTGTTTCCCCCAAGCAAACTGACGCTATACTTGGCACGGAAGAAGGGAGGTGAAGAAATCATGTGGTTGAAGGACGACGACAATGTGAAGGATTTTTTGCGAGGTGCTATCAGTACTGAGTACAAGGAGATGCGACCGTCGTGGACTTTGGATGACGAGGAATACTTCGGGGCAAACTTTCAGCCTGAACGCAAAGAGATCCACGTGCTGGTGCTGTTGCCAGACGAGGCAAAGCGTCCGACAGGAGATGAACATGTCGACACTATTAATGCCGTTATCATGATCCACGAAGTCGAGGACGGAGAGAAACCCACACACGAGTTAAACTACTATCAGCAGTGCGGGGCTCACATCCGAAACGAATGCGAAGAGTATTGCAAGCAGGTGCTGGCCAAAATCGACGCGATCTACGCCAAGGGAGAGCCCCCGCTTCAGTTTATTTGCGTGGAGGGTTCGTCTGGTATGGGGAAATCGCAGCTTGCTTTCGCGTTGCGAGGCACACGGCCGTGGTTTTACTGGCATGCCACCAGGGTAACTGAATATGCGCAAGCCCTGTATAAGAATTTCAAATCGATAACGGGGGCATTTCGCACCGTTGTGGAGAAAGACGACCCAGTAAACGAGGCCGAGGCGGACATTTTGGACAGCCTTTCAGTGATTTACCAGACGACGGATTTGTGGACTTGTGGTTTTATTGCCTCATTGCTGGAATATTCTACGTCAGACGACCATCAGCATGCACATATGATACGTTTCGAGGAGAGCATTGCATTGCACGTTAAAAAGTGCAGCGTGAATGATGTTCGTGCCAAGGTTAAGAAGATTCAGGAAAACGGAAAACTATTACCCTTTTTCATACTGGATGAAATGACATCAAACAACAATACGCCTGCTGGAGGAAAGAATATGGCAGCATTTCAACGCAATATTTTCCGCGCTTGTGGTTTGGTGGTGGTGGTTATGGGAACGGATTCAAAAATAAGCAACTTGGTTTCTCAATCATCTGGCAGCTACCATGAGCAGTCCCACGTGTGGATGTCTGTTGTAGCCAACTTCCCTCCCTATCAAATGGTGTTTGGCTCCGACAATCAGCAACAGCAAGAGGTATGGGAGGCCGTTGTGGCTCGGTTCCCTGTTGTGGAATATATTGCGAAGAATTCGCGTGGGAGGTTTGCGAGGTATTTTGTGAATCAAGTCGTAGAAGTTGTAAAACCCACCAGCAATGCCAATACGGCGGACCAATCCCTACAGGATTCGCGTGGGTCTATGACATCTACGCCGTTAACTGGCACCGAGATACGCCAGGCATTGGCCCGTGTCGAGCTCTGGAATTTACTAGATGAAGCATTTGCCGGTGTCAGTAAGGCTACCCAACTCGGGAAGTTGTTCATGGAGTCGAAGAACGGAATGTTTGCGCAATTAATGGCGATATCTTGCACGAATGTTCAAGAAGCTGATGAGGAACCGCCATCGAAAAGACAAAAAATGCTCGTTGGGACCGAGGGCATGCACCTGCACTTCGCGAATTTGGTTGATGAAGAGATTACCGACGTGAAGATATTGTGCGGAAAGTTGTCCTGGACACGAACTTGCTGTTTTCCGCTCATTGAGAAAGATTTGTTACTGTATCTCGCGATTTTGGGCGGAAAGACACATTCGGGCTACTACCAATACAATGACGCCAGGAGCGTGGCCCACTCGACAAAGTCCATGTTTTCTAAAACAGGTGCATATCCTGTTCATGAAAACAAGAACGCCATTTCGAAAGAGTACAAAACGTACGAGAATATGGTTTCTCATGCGCTGTTTTGCTCGTCACGAAGGCATGGTGTGCAGGGAATCCCTTTCGATGATTTTCTTGAGTGCTTGGTTGGAGAATTTCGCGATGAGATTTGGGAGAAAGTGACCTTGAAAAATGAACGCGGGAATGTTTTTCACGCAACGGATTTACTTGCACGGTATGGTGGGGACATTAAGAATTTGTCGACGAGGATAGTGCCTTTTGTTGCTCCGCCGAATGCTGAATGGCCACAGCCCATTCTTGACACCAATGAGCCGGGGGGGTGCAACTTTGGCCATTTATGTCGCGCTCCCAATACCGAAAGATGTGATGTTTACTTAAAGGACCTTGACAACATTCAACATAGCGTGCTGTTTGTTGGCGAATGCAAGTATCGTGCTGATAACGTCGATATGAACGTGCTGAAAGGTATCGTTGACGGGCTTGACAAAAAGTGGTTCTGGGATGTCGCGATGGTCTTCTGCCTACAGCTGGCGAATATTCGAGCATGGACTTGCCGTGGTGTTGATTGCTTGAAAATTGACTGCCGGACTGGAACCTTTACGTGGGTAAAGCGTAATACCAAGCTTGCCCACAAGGTGATCATCGTGATCGAAACGGGGCGGAGTGGTGGCGTGGTGGGCTAGTGCCAAGGGAAGGTGGCGGGACATCGACTGTGGCGAAGAAAACAAAACCAGTAAGCAGATCTCTTCACTTACGTATGGCATAGGTTCAGGTTTAGTTAAGCGCGTTAGTGAATCACGTCGTTCGTTATTTATTTTCGTGAGATTATGGCAGACCGCATTAATTCCGGCACTTCGCAAAACTAACTGGCAATGTGCCGAAATGAAGCTTTTGACAAAAACAAACGGGAGGACAAGAGTGCGCTCAACTCAAGCGTTCTAACTATGGTCCTCTGGCGCAACACCCCATTCCAGCATCATGCGGCTAGTACTACGTAGTAGCATGCATACGCGCTTCGGTAATGGCATATAATTCCTAGTACTGCAGTAAGAGTAAGAAAAAATTGTGCTGGGAATGGCAATCGACTAGTACTGTAAGACCGCAAGACCTGTTAGCGAACCACCGCCAGCCAGCCAGACAAACCATGAACTCGCTGCTGTTCCTGTACCTGTTTTAGTTTGTATCGTACTAGAAGAGTAGTCCAAGCAGATGAAAGACCGCAGTCACTATGATTGATTATGAAAATGAGTTTTACATGTTATCAATGATGCAGCCTTTATCAGAGAAGTTCTCCATTGGTGTTTCATGGTACTCGGGTGGCACAAACGAAGATTCTTTGGGTAGTGAGAGTGCAGATCCGCTCTGAGGTCCACGCACGCTTGACGATATGCATTTTGATGCGGCCTATTGGATGCATTCGAATGAAGTACCTGATGACGCCACACTAGCATTTTGTATGCGGTGTTGTTTTACACCTTGAGTGACAGCGAGAATGAAGAGGTGGACGGCGGTGTCAGCGTCGCTCTAGGTGGCAAACGGCGGCGTAATGGCGAGGAGGAGGCTGTGTTGGTTGCGTTCTCGTTGAGTCCTGTGTAGGATTGCGTGCTAACTGCTAGAGAGTGGCTGGCTAACAGACCAGGGGTCTCAGCAGAGCATTCTGAAGTGGATGCGCCACGTGCCGGGGCCACTGCAGGATGTCATAAAGAAGCGCGCGGACCAGTGCGTGCTGTATTGGTAGTTACTGTATACCAGAGCTGTATATTGACGGTGGGTGGCAGGATGGAAAGCTCACAGAGACACCAGAGTCGCATTGCCAGCGGCAACTCGGATCGGTACTCAGTGGCGATCGCGACGGAGTTCGACCAAGGCCCGTGGGTGGACATGTGCCACTATCTGGGAATGCCTGCAGTTTCAGGAGCACTCTACGGTAAAGATTCGGAACGTTTGTTGCTTATGCCGCTCGGATAATAAGTGCAATGAGGGTGTTTGATGCTGTAGGCAGCATCAGAATTGGCAGTTTGAAGTGCACCGTTGGGAACATTGTGGACAGCGATGAAGCCCCGAATCTTACAAAGATTCGTCAGGTAAATAACAGTGTGATACTGATGGCCGAGACGCTACTCTCTCAACACCGAAACGTGTTATGCATGTGTGCAGCTCTTAGTGCTTATCAAGTCGGTGCGCTTCGTTGACGAAGAGATCGTGGATGTTCTCCATGTAATAACGATTCTTGGTAGGTGACATTTAGGCTGGGCTAGCATTTACGAGTAGTTTGCTTGCAGGATCTGACGGGAGAAGAAGTTGAGGGTTACTTTCATCGGGAACTTGTCGAGCAGCTAGGGCCAGCACTTGTTGCTGGCGTGGGCGTGCTGTTGTTTAAGGTGTCAGTATTTACACGCACTGATGCACCGGTGACAGGTAGACGGAAGAGCTACCTCAACATTACACCACGAAATGTTCGACGAGTATTTGTTGGAAAAGAGTATTCAGATAATTCGACCGTCGAGGATCCGGTTGAGATATTCAACAAAGCGAAGGAGATCGAATCCCAGCAGGAAAGCGACACGACGATTACGACGACAACCACGCATCCAAGAGCGAACAGGCAGCACGGCAATTGCTACAACGCAGTACTGTCCGAGACACTTCGGCCGAATTGACGTTCCTCTCACAGCGTCAGGTGATTCATCGCAATCCACCCGTACGAGATCCTGCGGCAGCGACCACGACAACAAAAAAGAAAACCAAGCGAGGGAAAGGTGTTGCGTCAGCCAATAACCAAGACCAAGAAAGCGGTCTGGGAAATTGGCAGTGGAGCAAATTACTCAAAAAATCTACCAACGACGATTCACCCGCGGATTCGACCCGTTCACACGAACGTCGTGGGTTCTTAGATGCCAGCTCGCGCCTTGTAAGCTTGATTACCAAGCAGAATATGAGAAACAGGTACGTTACCTGCAGCAAATAATTGTTTCACAAAAATAGTGCTCATTGTATATCTTTATCACGTAGGACGTCTACATCATCGACACCGGAAGAGAAAGCAAACAATGCGGAAATTTCTCCAGCTTCTCCACGGCCGAAGAAACCAGCCAGTGTCCGATTCGCGCCAGGAACGGTGTTCGATCCGCCAGTAATGCCTCGCAACACTGATAATTTTGACGGAACAGAGCTAATACAGAGAAGCCAAGCCTCTGATTCTCAATCAAACTCGTCCACTCAGCCATTAGATATTGATAGGAAAACCAACAACTCGGATGAAGATGACGAAGATGATGATTGGTAATTGCTGCCATAAAATCAGAATGATCACTTGTGAACCCCAAGCAAGCATGCACTTATTTTATCAAGCTTCGGTGCTTACACTTACGATAATACTTGTTGGGGAGGGGGGGGGGGGGGTAATTTGGCCTTCTATTTGACTTTTATGCAGGGTGGACAACAGGCGAGAAGTCTCAACTGACGAGTGGAGCACATGTGACATAGTGGCCGGGATTTCCCGGGGAATCTTACGCATATCCGAGACGACCCCACCCAGTTTTGTCATGTTAGCAGCTGGCCGGTAGTCGGAGCGTAGCCACTTCGGATACCCGCCTGTCGCTAGAAAAGGAGCCGAACATAGTGAAGTCATGTGAAAAGCAGATCCCCAGAGATTACCTTGTGTCTAAGCATCCCCGGGGCGGTCGCCACCGGGGAGAGCCTAATTCAGTCTTACTTTTCCCCTCTAGAGCGCAGATCAAGTCTAACTTGACTAACTCGATCAGGACAAGGACGCGGAAGCTGGGAACCGCGTTTGAAGGCTACCCCCAGGTACGAACTACATCTTATTTGCTGGGTCTTTCTCTAGCAATCCATACCTGCCCCTCCCGGAAGCGCGGTCTGGCTGGCCCGGGTTCGGCACTCCATATTGTTCTGGGTCTCGTCCGTGGGGTCTCGCCCCGAAAACTATCTACGGCCTTCGCCGGTGGAGTCTTGCTCCGAAAGAAACTAGTGTTTGTATTGTTAAGTGTATATTACCCCCAGACGTCCCGGGACCCAGGTAGCTATCTCCGGACGTTTACGCATTTAGCTACCCACCAGCGTATCTTGAAGGTTGGGATCCTCCATGGCTCTCAGTAGTTGACCTTACCTCTGATCAAAACAACCGATTCGTAGGGAGTACACTAGGTGAGGTTACTGACCGAGTTTCCTGGACCCTTCTTAATTCCCCAGAAGGTAGTCCCCAGGAAAACTCACGGCCCCGGATAAATCCCTCGTCCGGGCGGAGCCGTCTATCCACAAGATATTCTCCTCCTGATCCACTTACGTGCGTGCATTGGTTAAGTGGCCTAGGGGCGAAAGTTCCAAGCGCTACATCACAACTGGTGCGTGTGTCTGGATCAGGATAAGTTAATTGCTAACAAGAACCTGTCTACTATGATCACCCAAGATAAAAATACGTCGCAGTCTCGAAGCCTCAGTCGCCGCGGAAGCGCGAGAGGCCGGGGCGCCAGACGCGGTGGAAGGCTACGTCTCGAGGGTCAAGTCCCACAACCGAGTCTCCTGACCCTCCCTGCTCCTGGCGCTGGTACGACGTCCCCAGCCTCGGCGAGGAGCCCAAGCCCTAGGCGAGTAGCTGACCCCGCGAACGAGAGTATCAGCCTCCCAGGCCAAGCCCGGCGCCAACGATCTACAATTGGCTGCGGCCCCGTTGGGCTCCGCGAGGAGCACCAACGCAGGCCTAGTAGGAACACCTACAGCAGTCGCTCAAGCGACTGTCAATGCGGCGTTACACTCCGCCGCCACGTCTGGACCCCTTGGGAGGTCGGACCCGAACCCAGCGAACACGTTCACTGCCGGAGCTGCAAGGCACCCTGCATAATTCCATGCCTCCGGAGCAGGAAGATAGAGCTCTCGTCTCCTGGAGAAGTCCAGCTTCTGAGACGCCACCCCAACCCCTGGTGACGTATGAATTGCATCCAAGTGTGGAGACGCCTTGGAGACCCGTGCAAGCAGACCTTGTCGAGAACGCGCTGGTGACCACCGATGTCTTTCCGTTGCCCCAGCAGCGTGAGAATGTAGCGGCCCAAGTAGAAAAGTGGAGGCCCGCGGACCGTTGCACCCCCAGACCTTTTCTACCCAGAACGCCGGCATTGGCCCACGCAGAACTGGCTGATGAAGGTGACGGAAGTCATCCGACACCTTCGAGATATCGCGGATTCCGGAGACGTGGATCGCCCTTGGACAGCAAACCTCAAGGGGCAGTGCGTTTGCCTCCCGGTAATATCCTACCGCCTGGCACACTGAGTCGACTTTAGTCAGCTGGTCAGGAGCGATGGGGTCTGGGATCACGTGGTGATCATCGCAGTCATCCAGACTATGTTACACGACGGCGGTTTCTCATTCGTCGACTTGGTACCATCCTGGTGAGAGGCAGTTTCCCCGGAGTTTTTTTCATCGCGAGAGGTGCAGTTCATGACCGATGCCACCTTCATCCGGAAACTGTTGGTTGAAAGTCAAGATGCCTGGAATCTGAGCGCTGCAGGAAGGCGATTCAGCGTCCGCCAGGAAGGCGCTACTTTTGAAGCGCTTGAAGCGTTGGTGGTCACCGCCTCGTATGACGTAGACAGCGACGCGCTGATGTTGACGACCAGAGAACAAGACCGCTTGGGCCATTCTGTGGTCACCCGGCTGAGGTTAGCTCAAATACGACCCCGACAAGCTGGTTCTGACGTCACCCACTCAGAGCCCAAGCGCCACCGAGGCGGACTAGAGATCTCCGCAACCTCGGACACTCCCTGTTCAATCCCCTCAAGGCCCGGCTCTGACGATGGTGCACGAGTCTGGGGCGGTCCCATCCCAGAGGTCGTCGGGACGTCGAGCGTAGCTTCCGGAGATGCCCCCATGTTAACTCCCGATGAAAATATATCGTCGGCTGGAGGAAGCTCGCAGGGATCTCCAGGAATGGGACCCTCCGTGGTCACCTCTGGAGTATTTATGGCGACCACTGTCCCGGAAGGGATTGCTCTGGAGACGCCGACGGTGTATGCCCCTGTCGCTCTGTTACCCCCCCCCCCCCCCCCTTCCCCCCCGACGATCACCTGTGCGCCCGACCGAACAGAGTCACGCCTTGTTAGAGGCTCAACGTCAGATTGCTCGACTTCAAGCAGCCATGGCGACCCGGGACGAGTAGGAGCGCCGACGACACCTTGATCTAGAGCACCAGATGCGAATGCAAGCAGCTGATCGAGAAATGAACCGGTCCGAGGAGAAAGAGCACAAAGCCCGTCAACGAGGCCCGTAAATTGAAGAAGTTCGTCGCAAAGCTGCCGCCGACGCCAAGATCGCCGATCTCCAGATGCGTCTCCACCACGTTCAAGCGCAGCAGATTCAGGAACGAGACAGCACCGAAGCACAAGTAGCCAGTGAACTCGAAGCCTCGCGCCGTGAGGCGGAGCTATCTCCCGAGACGAAACGTCTGCATTCAGGGGCAACGGCAGTAGCCGCTTCGGCGGCGGCCGTCGCCCGTGAAGGGGAGGCCCGCGCGAAACGGGAACTCGAACATCTACTTCGGGAAGCACGGGCTCAGCACGTCCGGGAAATCGAGCAGAGAGAGGCCAGTGCAGCTGAAGTCCAGATGCTCCGGGAATAGCTGGCGGCTGCGGCTGATCAGAACCGCCGTAACAACTCATCCACTTCTAGCCAGGGCAGTGGGACGTGAAGCCGCCGCCGTCGGAGCAGTTCAAGGGAACCGACGGGACAAGCTAACGGCAGGGGCCATTTACGCACGCCGCGAGGCCGGCAGGGAGTACACAGAAGTGGCCCCCTCCCGCCTCCGTCCGGATCCCAGCGAAGAGAGGTCCGACTGCCGCAGTCATCTACAGGAGCGGCAGTGCCCGCATCTTCCGATTCCGCCATCTACCAAATCCCGCACACCGATAGCTCGACACAGAGACTCCAGACGACTATAGACGCCCCCGCTCCGCCGGCAGCCCAGCACCCACCTGCACTGGCAACCATAGGCCTGGAATCCCGGACCCAAGTTCCCAGCCACGAGCCACTTGGAACGCGTAGGAATCTCTTCGATGACCACCCAGCAGTTCGAGTCCCAGTCGGGAGCACATGGCCGCATCTCGGGTCGTGACCGCCCCGGGGTACCGCCCCCGAGTCGTGGGATCGGGGTATCAGCCGCACCTGCGCTCTCGCCGTCGCTGCCAGTGACCGCTTCGACCCGGTTGTCGGTTTCAGGATCCGGAACAGGGAGAGTCAACCCCACCGCGAGTTACGGAACATCTTACCCAGGCTACTCAAGCATAGCGACTCCTTATTAGCAGCTTCCAGCAGGGTACCCGTTGGCGGGAGACATCCCAGGTATTTCGACCGGGTGGCCAGCGGTACCTTCATCGGGAACCGTCACAGAGGGGTCCACGTGGGCTACCAGCTTTGCAGAAGCAGATGCTACGACCTCCTCGGCCCCCTGGGGAGCGTATTCCTACCCTGGGATGAACGTTCAGGGGCACCTCCGGGGGCGGGCGCACTCTTTCCAGGATACGGAATGAGTTTCGGCCCTTTCATTGCCTACGATGTTATGGGACCCTTTGAGCTCAGCTTAGCCTTGGACAAGCGGCGACTCTGGTGGGACAAGTTCCAGATACCGCCCTCATGGGAGGCTGGCACGAGCAGGAGCGTTGCATGCGGCTGTTTTGTCGACTGCCGCACAATAAAGGTACGAACGCTTGGGTTCAACAACTTCGGAGAGTATTCGTCGGAGTTGGCAGCGCCTATCCGGCCGCTTCGCCAAAGAGTTCTGTCGATCGACTGAATCCCCAGTTGGACCGTATCTACGACTCAAGCAAGAATCGCGGGAAATCCCCCAGATTTTCCTGTGGCGACTGGGCGCGGCAGCAGTGAAAGCCAATGTGGAATACATGTCCTACTCCGGGTGTCGCCGCCATGTGAATCAGTTCCTGAAAAATCACCGGAATCGTGAACTTCAACTAAGCCTCCAGGGACGATTGTTCTTGTCTACTGAGAAATGAGAAAAAAATCTGCGCCAGGCCGAGGAGATGGAGCGCGGAAGGAAAAGGAAACCGGCAGCTGACACCAGTATGAACGGTTCCGCCCTCCGGGGACGACCCCCCCCCCCCCCCCCCCCCCCCCAGGGGCGGCCCGGGGCGCACAAGGGTTGAAGAACGCAGCCGCATGCATATAGAGGGGAAGTGGAGGAGCCCCAGGAATCCCCTAAATCACGCTCCCGGGAACTCCAGTGGGATGACGCGGAAGGCGAGGCCTACGGCTACCAGTTTGACGAAGATGAAGCAGTCCTTTGGGAAACTGCCGCACCTGAACACGCCGAGGCGCTCCGGGCGGACGGGCTAGACACTGCTAACGCCCGAGAGTCCCGAGCCCAGGGTGCTCCCAAGACTCCGAACAGCACTTCGGGACCGCCCCCGGAAGGTGCACCGGCTACAGACCCCTGCAGCGAGTGCGGGCGATTGGGACGCGCCCGTGACAAGTGCTGGCGCTTGTTGACTTGTGAACAGTGCGGAGGCAAACACCCCACAAAACGTGTCGTCGTCGAGCGTGTGTACTGTGTGCTCAGCTGCACCCCCCGGGTGAATACAAGGTGATGCAAGCTGTTAAGCAAGCTGCGCAAGGAGGCCAACTCCAAGGCCTGCCGGATGAGGTGCTCAGGCACCTACGGGGCGGGGCGGAGCCCCCGTTAAACAACTAGGCTCGCTGGGCAGGGACCCAGCACGCATCGAGCCTAAGTCCAATAAGACCTACTGCATCAATGCGTATGTGGGTCGTAATGAACAGCAATGCATGTCGGCTACTCCAAACCTATCCCTGGACCCACTATGTTTTCCGGTCGCTGTCCCCCAGACGACGACGAACTCACGTATCATCTTCAGCCTGTCCAACGCCGAGGGTGGTGGGAAGCCAACGTCTGGGACGACAAGTGTAGTTCAATCGCACTTGTGCACGGGTCTATCTTCCACCAGCGAACAAAGTTGATGCTCGACTCGTGCGCCTCCACAAGCATACTCACCCTTGATCTTGCGCGTATATTGAAGTTGAAATTGGAGCCCGAGGAAAACTCTGGCTGAATGGTATCGATAGTGTGAAGACAAAAGTGGACCGCAAGTGTCAGGTGGTGTTGACTCGGGTTCATGGAGTGGTGTACTCCGTCGAGATTTGGTCGGCAATATCGGTCCTGGTGTTGATTGCCTTTTGGGTATGAATTTCATGGTAGCTGCCGGGGTGCGATTGTGTGCTTACGAAGGGGCAGTCGAGCTCCCAGACGAAGAGAGAATCCTGCTTGTGGGCCGTCCGACCCAAGAGGGTTTCGGAACGACTATCAACGTCCGCCATCACGACATTATCAACCTAAAGCCGGGTGAAAGTTGGTATCTCCCTATATCCCTCGAAGGACACGATCCCGAGACGTTGAATGTCTGGGCAGGGCGGGTCGCGGTTGGGTCACTCTGGTGACCTACAACTCCCAGAAGGTGCCAATCACGGCCCGTGTCGTAAATATCTCTAAGCGGGTTGTGTGGATTACCTCGTTTGTCAACGTAGTCAAGCTGATGGACAAGGATCTCCTCCCCTTGGAACAGACTTCATCCAACCCGGGTCCTACCGATACGAAGAGCGCGGGTTCTTAGTCTTCGAGAACGGCCGACCTCGCTCCATGGAACGGCGTTTGGACGCTGAGGCCCGGGAGCGAGCTCGTGACGCCCCGCCTGCTGTGGAGCGCCGGGAATGTCCCGATCCCACAGCCATCCTGAAGAGATCAGCTGCGCAGCCAGACGTTGCAACCAGTTCCCGTGACGTGGAGGAGCCCTCTGGGAACGTCACAATCGGCTCGGGATGCGATGGGACCCAACACGCCGGCTCTAGCGAAGGTGGCGCTCCGGAAGTCGGAGGATGCCTCACGTACCACCGGCGGGGGAGTGTCCACGTCCGTGGCAGTGGCAACATACGAACTCGCTCGAATCTTCCCGGTTGGCGCCTCCATCCCAAGTCCAGTCACTTTGACGCAGACATACCTGATGCTCGCGCAGGCTGGAATCTGTATGACCGCCGACCCCGCCGTTTATTATCATCAAGGGTCGGATTTTGTCCTCCTGGATGTGCTCAAGAGCCAACTGGCTTATCTCCCTGACCTGAGTGGCATGAGGCCCGAGGTGAACATTGACGACGCCGTTGTCGGGGACGCGGGGTTAACTATGCCTTCAAAAGAATACCACATTCTTCGTCACCACAAGGTGATTTTTCTTGGGGAAGGCAACGCGTTGCCTACACCGGACCGGGGCGTCGTATGCGACCTCGATACAGGGGACGCCAAACCTGTCGCCCAACGGGCCCGTCGAATTTCCAACGACCTCCTGCCCAAGGTTTATGATCTTCTCAAGCGTCTGTTGGAGACTGGCCTCATCGAGTATTCCACCTCCGAGTGGGCCTCTCCCATCGTGATCGTGATGAAGAAGAACGGGAAGGACATCAGCTTGTGCATCAATTATCGTCTGGTTAACCGGCTTATCAAGCTGATGAACTACCCCCTGCCTCTCATCGATGAGCTGATGAGTAACTTCTCGGCCACGATGTGGTTCATGACCCTGGACATGGCCAACGGTTTCTGGGCCGTTCTCATGTCCGCCCGGGTCAAGTTGATCTCCGCCTTCATGTGTTCTCTTGGACATTTCCCATTGCGACGCATGCCCTTCGGCCTCAAAATGCCCCCCCCCCCCTCATATATCAGCAGTTGCTCGACAATTGTCTCTGGGGATTCGTCAGGCTTCTGCCGGAAGAAGAAGCGCTGGTCGATCCTGACGTACTACGTTTTCTGGGGATAGCCCCAGGCACCCCGAAGACCAAGTGTCCCAGGGCACGGGACGGGGGGGGGGGGGGGGGGGGGGGGGGGCAAGTCTCCAAGACCAGCACAGACACGGTGTTCCATCAAAACCGAGTTGCCCCGGAGCAAATGGGCCCTGTAATGTTCAGGGGCTCATGCATCGATGATATAATCTACGGAGCCCCGTCCTGGGACGACTTGTGTAAAACGATGAACACGCTGTTGTTTAGGCTCCGCTACTGGAATATCTCTGTCAGCCTGCCGAAGAGCGAATTCGGGGTAAACAGTGCAGTTACCTGGGCACGACATCAGCTCCGATGGGGTTCGAACTTCACCGAAGCTGGCCCGAAAAGTGCTGAGTTTGCCGTTTCCGGGAACCCTCAAAGGTATTCAATCCTTCCTGGGAAGCCTGAACTATTACAGCAAATTCATTCAGGACTTGCCGGTGATTGCAGCAACCCTCTACGAGTTGTGAGACGAGCAGGTTCGCGCAGGCAGAGACCTGGCCAAGGCTAAATATGCGTTCAAGCTCCTCAAAGAACAGCTTGTGCTGACCCCCCTATTACAACACCCGGACCGAAAACGCCAATTCGCCATCATCCTACACGCCAACCGATGGGCTATAAGCGCAGTGTTGGGGCAGGATTACGAGGGCGTTGTCCGACCGGTTTGTTTTGTAGGACGCGTCCTCCAGGACGCCGAGCTCCGGTATCATCCGGCGGAGAAGGAGGTGCTCGCACTTCACCGAGTGTTGAACACTTGCCACACGATGATCACAACCTGCGAAGTCAAGACGATCCGAGTATACACACGATACTCGATCCTCTCTTGGTTATTCAAGTCGAAGACGGTAGATGGTAGGTGTCTCAAGTGGGCAGTCAACTTGTCCCCCTGGGATCTAGACATTCGTCGGGTTGGACGGGATGAGGACGGGCTTGTAGCAATCCAAGGAGCGGGCATTACCCCCAGGGAACGCCTGGACGAAATCGCAGTAGAATTGACCCCAGACAATGGGGTAAGGATCACGACCCCTCCAGTTAGTTTGGAAATACTCTCGGCTAACCATGCGGGCTTCGACGGCTTCGCCAAACGAGACGGCCTGGGGGGCGCAGCTTGTATACTCTGGAAGCTACCTTCTGGGGATGTGATAGCGGCCCAAGGTCATCTGCTAGAGAAGACGACCGGAAATGAGGCATAGTATCAAGGCCTCGTCCGGGGACTACGTCTGAATCGGGACAATAATATACAGGAACTCGTAGTTGTGGGGGACTCACGATTAGCGATTCAACAGCTCCAAGGTGTGATCGGGTGCACACAACCTCATCTCTTACGACTCCTCCAGGAAGCGGAAGAGATGCAGAAACTATTTACGTCAGTGAAATTGGTACACGTCAAGCGATAATCCAATGTCGCAGCAAGGCTACGTTTCTAAACGAGTACTCCAGGAAGGCGTCCCTTCACGTTGAAGACCAAGTAGAGCTTAAACTACTGCAGAACATGAACCGAATCCATGCGAAGCTCATGAAAGAACCGGGCCCCCAAGAGAGATCGATGGTAGAGGCGGCCTTCATGGCCACCGCGACAAGGGGCGCTGATCAAGGACTGAAAACCCCAGAGGTGGAGGCTTTCGTCATCACGAAATCGCAAGCCCGCGGGGCTTCCTCCTCGTAGGACTCGGCCGCCCCGGAGCAAATGGGGTCCCCAGTGAGGACGCCGACATAGAGGAAGAATTAGCAGTCAAGTCCCAGATACGCTTCGGAACGCCTCCGAGAGTCGTCACCACTGATGCCCGGAAACAGAGGTGGAGGCGTATCTGTGCACATCAGGACAAAGGCCCTGAGCTCAAACCACTGCTGCACTTCCTCCAGGGTGAGACAGAACAACTTTCCCTGAAACAGACAACCCATCTGGCCAAGATCGCGGGACCATTCGTATTGGACAATCGGGATGTGTTGTTCTATGTTAGTCGAGACACTCCCGAGAGACCCCGACCTGCCGCAGACAGACTGAGGCTGGTAGTACCCAGCGATCTTCAAAAGGACATCTTGCATCATTGCCACGCAGATTTCTAGGGAGCTCATTAGGATATCTTCCGAACATACGAGCGCCTGAGAAAGGAATTTTATTGGATTGGTATGTTCAAATCGGCAGAACGATTCGTCAAGGAGTGCATCGTTTGCATTACGGCCAAGGGATTCCCTCGGAACCCAGGTCCATCCCCTGGAAATATCCTAGCGACGCGACCATTTCAGGTGGTCTCCATGGGCGTTGTGATACCTCTACCGCGGACCGCCAGGTGGAACGAAGTCCTGCTCTTTTTTTAATGCACCTTCTCAGGATTCGTGATGTGCACACCAATGGAGAAACCCACCGCACAAGATGTGGCCGAAGCCTACGAAGAGTGCGTCTTCCGGAGATTTGGCGCTAGCGAGATGATTCGACACGACCAAGATCCCCGATTCGTGAGTCGTGTGTTCGAGCCCTTCCGGGAAATGATGGAGAGTCGTCAACGGTCGACACAGCATACCGCCCCTAGTCGAACGGTCAGCAAGAGTGGTCCGAGCAAACGGTCATCCGAAGCGTCCGGGCTTATGTGCAGAAAATAGACCAGAGTGACTGGGACGAGCTGGACGAGAAACTTATGTGGGCGCTCAACACGTCATACGATTTCACCCGGCTGGACACCCCTTTTTTTTGGTGCACGGATGAGATGCTCAAGGAACCCTACAAGCCATGATGGGGGAATTCCCCGGAGAAGTGCAACTCCAGGATGCCCATCTATGGAGACTCAAGATACACCGACAAGTGGAGTATGCGAGAACGTGGGCCGAGACCTTCAGAAGAATGCTAAAACGAAACGGCCCCAGGAACATAATCGACGCTGGAGGAAACTGGCGGACCGGCTCAAGCGCGGTTTTGAAGTAGGTGACTCCGTGTGGTTGTACCTAGCCGAGTCCGTCCGGGCCTGACCAAGAAGCTAGCTCATCTGTGGCACGGCCCCTTCAGGATTATCGAGAAAGGAGAGGATTTTCGGTATCGTCTGCAAACTGAGGGCACATATTACCAATTCTACCCGTGGGTCCATGTGAGTAGATTAAAAACCTGAATCATCTCCCCTGAGAGGCCAACGGACGTTCTGCACATCCCTGAAGAAGACGACTTCGACGCCGCTCTGTTGAGCGAGGACAGCTGGGAACCTGGTAAGGCAACCGGAGAATATGAAGTGGAAAAGGTCTTAGACGTCCGATGGGTCACCTGGACGCGAGCTAGTCGACGGGTCAAGGAGTACAGGATCAAGTGGAAGGGTTATGAAATCCCAGAGTGGATTCCCCAGAGCCGCCTCAACTGCGGTCGACTCACGTATGAATTCGACCAGCGTGAACGTGCTCGGGCTCGGTTTCAGGCCATGCAGTCTGGAGACGACCTCCCGGATGCTGAAATCCAATAACCCCGGGAGAGTACTCCCAAACAGCCCCGAGAGATACGCTGACCAGAAGAACCCGGGGCACAGTGCATATCGTGTATGAACTACATGTTAAAGCAACAAAAGAACGAAAGAAGGTGACAGAGAACTCCGGAGGAACTGAACGTATGAGTGGTGGAATTTACCAAGGCGAAAGCATGGGAGGAGAGAATGAACAACCGATGTTCAGACGAACCTACTCGAGAGTGTCCGGCTCAGTGATGGCAATGTGGTCGGACGGGTCCGTAGCACGAGAGGCCCAGGTACGCGGGGAAACACTCTCGGAGAGACGGTCCACAGCACCCGGAAGTCCCCAGTATACCCGCGCCGGTTCACGAGAGTCCAAGATGGAGACCTGCTCGGATAGGGAACGATGTGCGCCCCTCTCCATAGGGACCCAGGTAGCCACTTTCCTGGGGCGACGCCAGAAACCTGTCTCGGTGCGGAACAGCTTGCGTCAGCCGATGGCAGGGCCTGTATCGCTCGAACAAGCTCTCCCCGAGATGACGACCAATGCTGCTGCAGGGCACTCCGGGACGCGTGCAACATTTTGTTCGTATCGTCGTTACGATCCATCTCGATCCAGTGAAGCCACTTCCTATGTGCTCAACGCCACTTGTACATGTGACGAATCTGCATGTCGATCACAAGTCGAAGACCCGCGGTTATGGCGCCACGGAAGAACAAAAAAAACGGTGATCCTGTTACGGAATATGATGTCCCAGGACATGTCAGCGCTAGGAGTCGAATCACTCGCGAACTCATGGTAATCTCAGGGGGCGAGACGTGCGTGAGCAGTCTTGACCTCGTCAGCGACGACCTTGAGGTCTGGGAAACCCCTGGACTGGTGTTCCAAGATGCCACTTGCTCGGCACACCCGGACCCTATGGGTGAGCTAAGACTTTGTGGTTGGGGATGGGATATGTACGACTTCGGAGCCCATCGTGCCCGTCGATGGTTTCTTTTCCCAGCGTCGCGGCGGGTTCTCGTCTTCTGTGGAAACGTCGGAAAGGTGCTTCGGTACGGAAACAACCTGCCGGATGCGCTTGCTGCTGGTGCTCGCCTTGGAAGTAGGGGTGCCGCTGGGGGTAGTAGAACCTCTAGTTTGTTTCTTGCGAGGAGGAGACAGTTTCTTCGTGCGCTCATCCCCTGGACCTGAATCCACATCAGAAGTATCTTCATCATGATCCGAAGGCTCGGGACTGCTTGGGGGCTCCGTGGGCACGGGGGGCAAGGTATGTTCTCGTCGACTTCCCAGCCACAGGCCACAACCTTCGCGATTCCCTGATCGAAGTACTCCACCGGGACGTGTCGAAGCCACCATACCTCATCCAGAATCCGTAAACACAGCACCCTGCGAAGAATCTCGACGAGGACCTGCTCCCGGAGGTTGACGTGTACGAGCACCTTCTTCGGCAGCTTGTTCAAGATAACGTCCTATGCTTAAGAGAGACTGCAAAAGTCTGGTCTATCCGGAGATACTCCAATCATATTATTCTTATGGGCCTAAGTAGATTTGAACTACTGAGCATTTTTAATAATATTTTTATAAGCATTAGTCTCACTTAAAAATGCGTCTAGCCGAACATCCTCCAGAACCGCCTTCCCGGGAAGCAACTTGGCTAGGTCCTCATCGGACCGGAAGGGGTGCGTCTCAGTATCGATCGCGGGGTAGAAACGGCTGCGGGGATCAGTCTGGGGATCATAATCTCTCGGACGGACTTAATGCGCACCATCAAGGTTCATCCGTGGCGTGTCAGAATCTTCTTTCTCCTCCTCCTCGGCCTCCCCTTCGACCTCTTCTATCTTGATCTCTTCACAGGGCGCTTCCTCCTGGTCGGAGCCACCACCCGGGAACTCGGGCATAGGCTCCTCTTCCACGTCGGCCGGAGAAGACTGCTTCTGACGAATGATCAGGGGTCTGTCGTGCTTTTCCGAAGGAAGCTCGCTGGATTCAGAGAGGTTGGAGGCTGGCGGAGGGGGCGGACCTTTCAAGGACGCCGACCTCTGAGGAGACGCTAATGAAGTGGACTTGGAAGGGTAGGGATCGAGCTGTCCTTGGGCACACCCTTACTACCCGACCCAAGATCGGGAGTCACGGCCCTCGCCGAGGGAATGATCTCAAATGGCACAGGGTATGCCGGTTTGACCCCCTGTGCAGCGGGGCTGCCGTTGCTTTCGCGTCAGAGGAAGACGTTCGACTTAAAGTGTCCGTAATACAATGTTCCTTATCCAAAGGAACTTTAACACAGCCCTAAAACCAGGCTCAAGAGTTATTAGCTCGAAATAACTGTTTGCTTCCAAAATCCGAAGTGTTTTTATTTATCTTTATTGCGGCCAAGCCGCTATCTATGCTTAACTGTCTATCATAGTTAAACCTAATCAAATGCATAACGTGTGGCCCTCAGCCTATGTACTGAGACCACCGTTAATTCTTAACATTATGTACTGAGAGTCTGTTAACTATCCGGGTACTCCGTACCCATGTGTGCACCACACCATGTAACCCCGTTACACCTGGACATACGCCTCTAAGTCAGATCGGAGGGGCGCAACATCACCTAGGATCCCGACCATTCCGGGTCGTTGGAAGTGTCGTATAATTCGATATGGGTCCAAGAGCTCCTGGGCACGCCGGATGTCTTCGCGCACCACATCCAGGGGCTTCTGGGCTGAAGCCAGTTCCGTCTTTAGAGATCGGGCCGCCTCGTCGTGGCGACTCTTGGAGATGGACTCCTCTGCCGGGGGCGTCGGACGTGAGGCCAGCTCCTGCTGTAGCTGATCCCGCGCCCGCGCTAGTTGTGATACCTCTTCCTGGACCTCGGCCAGTTTCGTCTGTAATTGGGAGAGGTCATCCCAGGAAGCCTTGAGTTCTGCTCGAACCCCCAGCAGTTGACCTTCGACGTCGCCCAGTTGACGTCCAGACTGTCGTTCACTTGCTTCGGTGGTGTTGAAAATACCGCGTGAACTCTTGCTACTAGTGTAGTTAGGAAGCTCCCACAACAATACGTCTACCGCAACGGTAAACGATCGTTCGGGCGGACCTGAAGACCTCAGTTATGCCCTTGCACTGGGACAGACTGGACCTTGCAAACTACCTATATAGACCAACCAGTGAATATGAGAACACGCTACTATCACGAGCAAAGCTAGCAGGTGTTTTGAAACCTCGTGGTCCCAACGGCAGAAGGGTACCAGGCACGGGTAACCTTTTACAAAGGCACCGAGTGTTCAACACTCGGTAGGAAGAATATATAGGAGGCAGTACAAGCACTTCCAACATAGGCAAGATATAGCCGTCACGAAACCTTCCGATATACTAATCGGCCAATACACACACAGTATCTTGGTCTTGCCGGATAAGCCCTCGCTACAGAGCTTCGAGTCCACCGACAGGCATAACACACTCAACCAAGCTTGACCAGATGCTTACCTTGAAGCCAGACCTCGCTCTTTGTGCTTGAGTAGAAATTCTGTTCTGTATTTGTGTTGCCCCTTCGGGCCATGTCCTAATATGCAATCCTAATCATGTATACTAATACCAAGTGAACTACGATCCGTTATGGATCTTCTTGCATGCCAAGCGACGCTCACACCATCGCATGTGCCTCTTCATCCTTCAACGTCCCTTCCCAGACCGCGGCCGAGCGCTCAAAAGGTCGTGGAGACTCCACGAACTCATCCCAACCGCCACCGAGTCTTCGTACCGTGGCTGGTCAGTTCTTTGAATGCGAATCCGACCAGTCCCATTATTAATAATAAGGACAGCCTGGATTCAGTGACATCTTGACCACTAATGGGGCTCGACGAAGACTCGGTACAGACTCGGTAGTGACATGGGCGAGTCTTTTGCACCATCAAATCACTGTACATCCAGTGACCGAGTGTTCGTAGCTTGAGCAACTTGAATGCCGTCGGGACTTTGTCTGGTGACGATTGTCGGTACAGGCGCAGAAATCACTACACTACCACCGCCCTTGTCGCAATGGAAGCCACGATACTGGTGTCCGTTGTGACACTGCTTCATTTTTCAAATCTCCACACCAGTACCGAGATGTCGAAGCGCCTGAATCGGGCCCTCTCACGTGCGTTCCAGTCACTTGGACCACAGCGCCAGCGGGAACGTCAACAGCTGGAGGTAAGTCTGCACATCTTGACAATCATTCCTAGGTACCTTGCTCATCACTTCTTATCCATTGTCGTGAATCTTTTCAAGGTGGCGCCGAGCGCTCGAACGAGCCACCGGAGTCTCCAGAGGCTCCTCAGTGCCTTCATCTGCAGCAACGTCGATGCCCCCTGCTCCAGCGACTTCCGCTCCTGCTCCAGCGTCTTCCGCTCCTACGTCAAGCTCCGCCGCAGCTTCTACACCATCCGAAGCTTCGGTCGAGGTGCCTTCAGCTCCCACTGAGCCTGCTGAAGCTTCTCCGCCTATCACCGAGGATTCATTCGGCGCAATGCTCACGAAAAGCGTGGAAGCGTCGGTGGAACACATGATGACGTCTATCGTTCCTTATCTGACCTCCATGGTTCGCCACCAAGTCCAGCTCAGCTTGGCGCCTCCCTTACAGGGGGATATACACACACAGCGACGTCTCGAACGCATGATGTACTGGCTGCTCTGGAGCCACATCCTGACGCTCTGGCCAATCTTCCGGCGCAAATGGGGCACCTCCAGACTCAGCTCCGGTTTGCTCAGACAGAGGCCAACGCCGTTCGACGCTCGCTTGCCCCTGCGATCATGGCCCGGGAGACCGCTGAGCAATTCCTGGAGACAGCCGACGCCCAAGTTGAACTTCTCCAGGCTGAGGTCAAGACGCTAAGAGAGACGAACGCCCAGAATAGCGTTCTTCTGGAGAAGACCAAGGCTTCGATAGACCAGCACACTGAGGAATTTCAGCTTCTCAGATGCCAAATCGAAGCCCGTGTCAAGTTCATCGAGAAACTGGTCAGGCAGCTGGAGAAGGAGCGCGAAGTGTTCAAGGCCGGTATCGGAGCGAACACCGAGCAGACCCGCCAGCTTCATTCGTTATTGGTCAAGTTGGCCAAATGCAAGTACATCGATGACGATGCGCTCACCGTCCTCGAGAACCAGCAAGCAACACTCATCTTCTTCATTTCAACCGGGCGCTTCGTTCTCACGTGAGTCTGGCCGGTATGGATCCGGACATGTTGGCAATAGCCGTACAACGTATGTCTCTTTCCACAGGGATGGTCACCGACCGTTCGATTACTAACGCTCGTTTGCTGTGGCTCGTGACAAGTCTCACTTCGGGTGAGTTGGATCTCACTAGTCTGGACCTGGACCAGGAGACATTTGTGGCTCTGCAGCGCATTCAAGCCGCGGTCGCTGCTTCATCGGATCCACAGGCGCTTCCTGCTGCACTGACCAAGGCAGCCCATCAGGTAGCGCCTGGCAAGCCGCATAAACGCCCTCGCCCGTTCAGACGACGACTTGGACTCATCTCTTGAAGGCAAGGCTCCCATCCCTACTGACAAGGCCGGTCCTGCTATGACGTCAGCTGGGCTTGGAGATGATGCCCCTACCGAGTCTTCAAGCTCCACATCTGGTCGGCGATCACTGTTCAAGGCGAAGGCTTGGAAGCAGGCTCAAAAGATGAAACGCCAGAAGGCTCGCTCTGGGTCACAATCGCCTGCTCGGTCTCGTGCCAGTCGAAGCCTGAGCACACCCAGAGCTCGTTCGCGTCCTCTCTCATCTTCATCATGGTTGCCAAAGTTTCCTAAGCGTCGACCGAGCCGTCACTCGAAGTCTGCACCGTCTTCCCCACGCTTCTCGTCGAGACCACGAACGCCTGATCCAAAGTCGCCGGTAAAGCCGTCGACTTCCGCCCGCTACTCATTCCCGACCTCAGCGGTGGCCCAAGCGATGTGGAGATGACCGCGAGTACGCCTGGTGGTGCTGTGGATCCTCCCGAGGCTGGTACCGATCCTTCTGCACCATCCAAGGGCGTGTTTGGACCTGTTCCGACGTCTGGCGAGCCTTCGCAACCTGACAAGGAGCCGCATCAGCCTGCGGACCCGTACGTCCCGGCTCTCCCTCTGCCTCATTCGTCCCTGAGTGCTGCCGAGAAAGCTGCACGAGAAGCTGAAGAAGATTGCAACGGATGACGAGGTTTATGAACCCAGCCATGCTGCTCCATCCGGTCCGCCTGCTACGACATCTGCGACGATCCCAGATCAAAATGAGGACTCGGAGCCGGTGTCTCCTTCGCGTTCTCCGACCAGTAAAGCTGTTCCACCAGCCACCGAGTCTTCAAGTGCCCCCCCCCCCCCCCATCGGTTCCATGTACCGACGCACCGACCCCAGGCTCCGTTGATGACGCCATGGATATCGATGATGAATGAGGTTCTCGTCTGGACACTGGAGGCACTGGAGATGACAACGAACCCTCGATGGGTGCCCAGCAGGTGAAACAGCCGGAAACGAAGGTATTCCACCACCCACCGAGGGTTCAGCTTCCCAGGCTGGCGGTAACTCGAACGATTCGAGCAATAACTGGGGTGGCTTGGGTCCTTCGAGACCTCCGACTCCTCCTCGGCGTCGTTCTCCATCAGCTTCACCACAGCCTCAACCGTCGCTACAACCTCAGCCATCTCGGCCGTCAATGATGCCCCAAGCTGCAGGCCCTAGCCGTCTGATCGTCGCAACGTACACGTCGATTGCTCGTCGTGGTGGTTCGGACAATTCTCAACCCTTATCGATGCCTCTCCACACATCTGCGGGTAGCCACCCGGCTGTCCCGGCTTCGGCCAGCTTACCGACGTGGGTTCTTCCGCTCTTGGTTTGGGCATGAGTTTCACTGATCCAGGAGCTAAAAGTGCTGGGAGCGTATTCTCAGCACCGTGCTACCTGGGCCGACATCCAGCGACGTGGTGATCCACGTCACGCTTGAAGAGTTGGAGGTGTTCCTGAACTGCGAGGACCCGTATCATCCGTACCAGATCCTCCACCGACTCTTGCCTTTCCAGCCGTGCTTCATTGAAATGGAGGGATTCGATCCGCATGCACGAGTGTCCAAGCGTGCTCCAATTGAAGTTCGGCACAAAATCCTTTGGTCGAATCTTCGTGGTGATGGTCCAACCAAGGATCTCGGCTATGCAGCGTGGGGACGCCTCCACTGGATACTTGCTGCGGCCGTCGTGAAGGATTTCGGCGAAGAAGCTAGAGCTCCTGGTCACGACAAGGATTTCCTGAAGGCCAAACGTGCGTTGTGAAAGACCCGCGCCAAGGATCGAAACAAGCGTGCTGATCGGCTTCGGAACATGTACCGGGAGGAGTACATGATTTGGTGCCTAGAAGCCGGCAACCACCCAGGGCGAACGTTCATTCGTCCCGAGATGATCTTCGAGGCGACGATCCCACCCTATACGGTCGAGAACTTGCCGTTTGTACCTCGGACAACTAACTGGATATCCGAGGTGGCTGATCTAGAAGCTCGTCAGCCGCGGCGTACCGGATGGAGGGACGCTGCTCACCAGCTCCCGTACAACACCACGTACTTCCCGTGTCAGAGTTCTTCAATCCACGGGGTACATGGTTCGTGGATGTGTGACAAGTGGTTTGGAATTTTCTCGGTGACGATGTGGCGTCACGACTACGACTTGGAGATAACGATTGGCTTATAGGTGGATGATGTCCCGGCCGCACCCGTGTGACATGGACGGAGACTGGGACGTGTGGGATTGTGGAAAGAAGTCGGCGCCTGAATGCAGATGTACCTAGACAATGATGATGTTGGCCATTAGCGCCAAGATGCACGCCGAACTGACGCTGTACACTGAGGGACACTGCTCGCCAGCTCCCGTACAACACCACGTACTTCCCGTGTCAGAGTTCTTCAATCCACGGGGTACATGGTTCGTGGATGTGTACCGAAGCGTCGTTGGTGACCCAGCGCTGTCTTCGACTGAGCTTATTCCACACTGGCGCAGCATTTTCGACACGCCTCCTGGTACTCCTCGCTCAACTTCTGCCGCTGCACCTACTGGCACCGGTACCGACCGTTCGCAAGCTCAGGGTGGCCCGCCTCCAAGGTCAAGATCCACCTTCAGACGAAGAGAAAAACGAGGCTGGAGGGTCTTCTCTCTGTCTGTATTGGCTGATGCCGCTCGGCAGCTGGAGACTTCTTGAAGCCTCGGTGCCGGTCTCTCCACGTTCTTTGACGTCCCAGCAAGCTGTTGCAGGTATCACCGAGCGTTCATTCCCAATAGTCGCAGCTTGGCTGGCATTCATGTCTTCATTCTTTATCAAATTTCCAAAACGTAATCTTGTTCACGTAGTTCGTCAAATGCATATACAAATTTTGGTACAGTAGCTTGTTTCGTCTGTTACCACAAGCTGTACCGCCTTGTGGACAGGTCACACGTGATCCAGTTGCACTAGTCTTCGTCCGCGAGTTGAACCAACGGCAGCCGTCCCTCGCTCTTCTTGGCACGCAGATAATCATAAAGTAGACCTCAACACGCCAAGTTGGCTGCTGGTTCCCAAATTGGCTCGTCGTAGCCGACCCACTTGACTTTGAATTCTCGTACAGCCCGTTCTGTGCTTGTCTACAGTGGTGTTCGGCCGTCAAGGATGGCTTCGACTTCATATTCACCGGCTACATGGTCGGGTTCCCAGCTTTCTTCAGGCAGCAACTCCTCATCAAAGTCGAGTCTTGACTCATCCGTTACTTCTGGTACCAAACGAACGCTCGGTCGACTAGGGAAATCGTTCACGGCCTTGAGTCTTGACACATGCACCACCGGATACAATCGATATACACTCCGATCAGGCAACTCCAGCTCATACGCGAACTCCTCCACCTTGCGTTTGGTCCGAAAAGGTCCTTGCCACCGACAAGCCAGTTTCTTCGTTAGTCCAGGCTTGACGCGTTCCATGTAAAGCCACACTCGGCTCCCAATCTCAAAAAGAGCCCTCGGTGGCCCGTCTTCAGCATCTACCATACCTGTTGAAGCTTCTGGTGGGCTTACCGAGCTCACATTTCCTCTTGGCTGGGGTACAGCGGCTTTCTCCAGTCGACTCAAAGCGTCATTGTGTTCCTTGGCTCGCCGCTCCTTCTCAGCCGCCTGGTAGTCCTTGGCCATAGTTAGGGCGATTTCGTGTTGTCGATTAACTTCACGACCCCACGCCAACGCGTCAGACTGCCTACCGAGTCCTCATTTGAGCGACGAGGACATTACCCGCAGTGTCGACTGCGCGTCCCAGCCGTGAACGAGATAGAACGGCGTCTCCTTCCTTGTAGTGTCTTGGGAGGTGTTAATAGCAAACACCAACTTCTCGGCAATCTAATCCCAACTTTGCTGCTGGGGATCTTCCGCGCACACTCGCACCGAAGTCATCACCGACTTCACCAAGCGTCCCTGTTGTCCAGTAGCCTGCGGCCGATAACTCAAAGTCGCTCGCGATCTTGACTGCATCATCTCAGTGAACGGTTGGAACATCTCACTCATAAAGCGCGGGTCTCGGTCGTGTCTGATTAACGACGGTGCTCCGAACCTTCAATACACACATTCTTCAAACACCAGAGCTACACTCAGTGCAGACGTGTCCGCCATAGCCTTGGCGATGACGAATCCCGTGAATGAGCACTGAAATAGCAGTAACGCCGTGTTGCCCCCTGCGAGGCTTCGGTCGGGGTATAACAACGAAATTTTCGAAAGTTTTCTGCTTGAAAACTCGCTGCCTGTCAGTATATGTACCTGACGCTCCGCCTCACGTGGTGGGACGTCTATCGAGTCTTCAACCGCCTCGTCAATCATTTTTCGGATGCGGTTCAGTGACATCAACTTCGACTTGTGACTTTCAGCCAAAACCACACAACTGACCTTCGATTCCAGTGCTTCTGTGGCCAACGAATCCGCGGACGCGTTGTATGCACGTACTACATGGAGATATTTCACTGATCGCAGCTTGGCCGTGAGTTCCTTGTGAATATTCAGCAACGCCAGCAATGATTCCTTCCGACATGCGGTCACCCCTATTGATTGCTGTATCGTGAGCCTTGAGTCACCCACAATTAATAAATCCTCGGCCCCGTGAGCAATTGCTGCTTTGACTCCATTTATCATCCCCGTGTACTCAGCAACATATACAGTGGTAGACGGGAGGTAAGCGTTCGCAGCGATCACTATTTTCCACTCCGAAAGGCTCCAAAGTACCCATGAGCAGCTACCATACCCACCGTATTTCTCGGTCTTAGCTGAGCCATCGAACGACATAACGAAACCTCGGTAGTCGCGTGGCAGCTTCACATACAGCATAGAAGGGTCCACGCGAACTGTCGGTGAGCTTTTTCTCGGTGGGGCCACCGGCGCCAGCGAGTCTTCCAAATCGACGAAGTTCGTAATACCGGACTGAGGGAGCTGCGCGAAGGCAACATGCTTTTTCTCCTCCTGATCCACTTACGTGCCTGCATTGGTTAAGTGGCCTAGGGGCGAAAGTTCCAAGCGCTACATCACACACAGCAGAGTGTGAAAGACAGAAATATAAGTAGGAGGAAGCACGGTGGTGTGGATTCCGGCGCGGATTTCCGAGCCAGCAAGTGTGTTGTGTTACATTACGTGGTACTCTTTCTAAGGGCCTAGGAGTAACAGCCGTAGCACTAGCCGTACGGCTAGCCGGCAGGCAGGCAGGCGACCCGAGACCTGCTACAGTACGAACTATTTCATCAATCGCCAAATCAATAAGACATGGGGCAAACTGGATAATCAGCGCTATGTTAGAATAAGTATTCGTTAAGTACCGAAATAGATATACGAGTTGAATTGCTCTTGTAAGCACAGGATTTTACCAATTCTTCCAGAAAACTCTGTCTCTTAGTCTTCACGCCAGACTCAGCAACAGGAATCTCGTGCACCAATATCCTAAATCCCTTCACATGACGATACCCATACATACGCGCCACTTCGACGCCCATCCGCTGTGTAAACAAGACCTTGTCTTTGTGTGCAAGCGCAATCAACTCGGCAATATGATCGCAGTTTGTCAGCAGATACGCTCCACGCACGAATTTGCGGTACAATGGCAGCTCACGCATGAGCTCCGGTAGATTCTCGATTTCTTGGACAATTTGCCATGCAAGAAATCGAGAATCTACCTGTTGTCTTCAACACTGCTACAGCGAGGACTGTACTCGTCACCGCAGCACATGTACGCATCGACGATGAAACGTACGTCTTGGAGGTATGTTGGAGGTGAGATTGAGGCGGGATTGGTTCACCGTCGTCATCGCTGGCTGGCTGCCACCCTTCAGTCGCAAGGTTCTTCATCGCCTCGACTATTACCGATATATCCTCTTTCCACTTCCACTTGCTGCACTGATGAATTAGCGTCTCGGAATCGTTTCTGAGTAACACAAAACACAAAATCAGCTATAAAAACGACAAGGACAATCAAGTACAGAGGTTCCATACGCTGTCACAATGGAGCCACTCTGAATGCGCACAATGAGTCGGTTGGTGTCATGGTGAACCACTGCTTTTCGAACAGATTGTGACGTCTGATGTCCCAGACACCCAAGCGTCTTGGTGCTATCAGCAGCTGACGCCCCTTCTTCCTTCTGCAAGCTCACAATCCGATCTCGAGGTCAAAAGGCCACTCCCAACCCACTCATCGAAAACAGGTTCCACGCCATCGTAGTCCAGTAACTTGGCAACTTGGCCCACCGCATGCAAGAACCGGTCGTCTGCTAGGAGCTTCGGAGAGTGCGTTGCAATCTCCTTCAGCACCTGCGTCGCCACAGCTCGATCCTGTCTCCGCGCACAAGTCTCCAACGCCTCCAGGAAAAGCGCCTCGTCAAAAGCTCCATCTTCTCGAGCATGAGCCAGAAACACTAAACACTGCTCTGCTCCAACTCCGTTACCTAGTCCAACGGCACGAATTAATGTCGTGTAGGTCACCACGTTCGGTTTGGATGTTGACCGCCGCATCTCCTCGTATTTCTGTCCAGAATTAAACGAAAACTCATTAGTGAAGCAAAACTACCAAGGCAATACGCTAAAACTTACTTTAATTGCAGCAGGCAAATCTCCGTCCCGTGCAATGACGTCGATCAGCGCTGTGTACGTGAATAGATCGGGTTGGTAGGCGTGCACCTCCAGCAGGTCGAAGGTTCGCTGGACTTCCTTCACGCTACCCGCCCGTTGACTGGCCGTAACTATTGTATTAAGTGCATAGCTCGGTTGCAACATTGGTAGTGGGGGGTATCGCGAGAGACGTCACCCTGCGTGGCCAGCAGCACCAGCCAATCCACGAATGCGAAAGCACGCTCGATGGCTTCATCCTCGCGGCTTCCATCCTTGTGTAACCCGATTTTCATCCAGCGAAAACTCGGCCGCAGGAATGCATGCGTCTCCCATGACGAATAATCGTCGCCGGCAGCCAGCAGCTTGTGCACCAGCGGCCCGGACACGTCATCCTCTTCCCAGCGATACTCTACTGTCTTTTGAACCCAAAAAAGAAAAAGTGCTATGTGGCGAACATCAACTTAATATCGTATTCGGCTAAAAATTCTCCGAAGTACTGTAAACAAAGTGTGAATGCTAAGCTTGGGGGCTCACAAGTGATCATTCCGACTTCATGGCAGCAATTACCAATCATCATCTTCGTCATCTTTATCCGAGTTGTTGGTTTTCCTATCAATGTCTAATGGCTGAGTGGACGAGTTTGATTGAGAATCAGAGGCTTGGCTTCTCTGTGTTAGCTCTGTTCCGTCAAAATTATCAGTGTTGCGTGGCATCACTGGCGGATCGAACACCGTTCCTGGCGCGAATCGGACACTGGCTGGTTTCTTCGGCCGTGGAGAAGCTGGAGAAATTTCCGCATTGTTTGCTTTCTCTTCCGGTGTCGATGATGTAGACGTCCTACGTGATAAAGATATACAATGAGCACTATTCCTGTGAAACAATTATTTGCTGCAGGTAACGTACCTGTTCCTCGTATTTTGCTTGGCAATCAAGCTTACAAGGCGCGAGCTGGCATCTAAGAACCCACGACGTTCGTGTGAACGGGTCGAATCCGCGGATGAATCGTCGTTGGTAGATTTTTTGAGTAATTTGCGGGTCGAATCCGCGGAAGACTCGTCGTCGGTAGCCTTTTTGAGTAATTTGCTCCACTTCCATTTACCCATTCCCTCGCTTTGTTTTCTTTTTTGTAGTCGTGGTCGCTGCCGCAGGAACCGTTCGTACGGGTGGATTGCGATGGATCACCTGACGCTGGGAGAGGAACGTCAATTCGGCCGAAGTGTCTCGGACAGTACTGCGTTGCAGCAATTGCCGTGCTGCCTGTTCGCTCTTGGATGCCTGGTTGTCGTCGTAATCGTCGTTGTCGCTTTCCTGCTGGGATTCGATCTCCTTCGCTTTGTTGAATATCTCAACCGGATCCTCGACGGTCGAATTATCTGAATACTCTTTTCCAACAAATACTCGTCGAACATTTCGTGGTGTAATGTTGAGGTAGCTCTTCCGTCTACCTGTCACCGGTGCATCAGTGCGTGTAAATACTGACACCTTAAACAACAGCACGCCCACGCCAGCAACAAGTGCTGGTCCTAGCTGCTCGACAAGTTCCCGATGAAAGTAACCCTCAACTGCTTCTCCCGTCAGATCCTGCAAGCAAACTACTCGTAAATGCTAGCCCAGCCTAAATGTCACCTACCAAGAATCGTTATTACATGGAGAACGGCCACAATCTCTTCGTCAACATAGCGCGCCGACTTGATAAGCACCAAGAGCTGCACTCATGCAGAACAGGTTTCGACATTTAGAGAATAGCGTATCGGCCATTAGTATCATACTGTTATTTATTTACCTGAGGTATCTTTGTGAGGGCTTCATCACTGTCCACAATGTTCCCAACGGTGCACTTCAAACTGCCAATTCTGATGCTGCCTACAGCATACAACATCCTCATTACACTTATTATCTGAGCGGCATAAGCAACAAACGTTTCGAATCTTTACCGTAGAGTGTTCCTGGGACTGCAGGCATTCCCAGATAGTGGCACATGTCCACCCACGGGCCTTGGTCGAACTCCGTCGCGATCGCCACTGAGTACCGATCCGAGTTGCCGCTGGCAATGCGACTCTGGTGTCTCTGTGAGCTTTCCATCCTGCCACCCACCGTCAATATACAGCTCTGGTATTACAGTAACTACCAATACAGCACGCACTGGTCCGCGCGCTTCTTTATGACATCCTGCAGTGGCCCCGGCACGTGGCGCATCCACTTCAGAATGCTCTGCTGAGACCCCTGGTCTGTTAGCCAGCCACTCTCTAGTAGTTAGCACGCAATCCTACACAGGACTCAACGAGAACGCAATCAACACAGCCTCCTCCTCGCCATTACGCCGCCGTTTGCCACCTAGAGCGACGCTGACACCGCCGTCCACCTCTTCATTCTCGCTGTCACTCAAGGTGTAAAACAACACCGCATACAAAATGCTAGTGTGGCGTCATCAGGTACTTCATTCGAATGCATCCAATAGGCCGCATCAAAATGCATATCGTCAAGCGTGCGTGGACCTCAGAGCGGATCTGCACTCTCACTACCCAAAGAATCTTCGTTTGTGCCACCCGAGTACCATGAAACACCAATGGAGAACTTCTCTGATAAAGGCTGCATCATTGATAACATGTAAAACTCATTTTCATAATCAATCATAGTGACTGCGGTCTTTCATCTGCTTGGACTACTCTTCTAGTACGATACAAACTAAAACAGGTACAGGAACAGCAGCGAGTTCATGGTTTGTCTGGCTGGCTGGCTGGCGGTGGTTCGCTATTAGGTCTTGCGGTCTTACAGTACTAGTCGATTGCCATTCCCAGCACAATTTTTTCTTACTCTTACTGCAGTACTAGGAATTATATGCCATTACCGAAGCGCGTATGCATGCTACTACGTAGTACTAGCCGCATGATGCTGGAATGGGGTGTTGCGCCAGAGGACCATAGTTAGAACGCTTGAGTTGAGCGCACTCTTGTCCTCCCGTTTGTTTTTGTCAAAAGCTTCATTTCGGCACATTGCCAGTTAGTTTTGCGAAGTGCCGGAATTAATGCGGTCTGCCATAATCTCACGAAAATAAATAACGAACGACGTGATTCACTAACGCGCTTAACTAAACCTGAACCTATGCCATACGTAAGTGAAGAGATCTGCTTACTGGTTTTGTTTTCTTCGCCACAGTCGATGTCCCGCCACCTTCCCTTGGCACTAGCCCACCACGCCACCACTCCGCCCCGTTTCGATCACGATGATCACCTTGTGGGCAAGCTTGGTATTACGCTTTACCCACGTAAAGGTTCCAGTCCGGCAGTCAATTTTCAAGCAATCAACACCACGGCAAGTCCATGCTCGAATATTCGCCAGCTGTAGGCAGAAGACCATCGCGACATCCCAGAACCACTTTTTGTCAAGCCCGTCAACGATACCTTTCAGCACGTTCATATCGACGTTATCAGCACGATACTTGCATTCGCCAACAAACAGCACGCTATGTTGAATGTTGTCAAGGTCCTTTAAGTAAACATCACATCTTTCGGTATTGGGAGCGCGACATAAATGGCCAAAGTTGCACCCCCCCGGCTCATTGGTGTCAAGAATGGGCTGTGGCCATTCAGCATTCGGCGGAGCAACAAAAGGCACTATCCTCGTCGACAAATTCTTAATGTCCCCACCATAGCGTGCAAGTAAATCCGTTGCGTGAAAAACATTCCCGCGTTCATTTTTCAAGGTCACTTTCTCCCAAATCTCATCGCGAAATTCTCCAACCAAGCACTCAAGAAAATCATCGAAAGGGATTCCCTGCACACCATGCCTTCGTGACGAGCAAAACAGCGCATGAGAAACCATATTCTCGTACGTTTTGTACTCTTTCGAAATGGCGTTCTTGTTTTCATGAACAGGATATGCACCTGTTTTAGAAAACATGGACTTTGTCGAGTGGGCCACGCTCCTGGCGTCATTGTATTGGTAGTAGCCCGAATGTGCCTTTCCGCCCAAAATCGCGAGATACAGTAACAAATCTTTCTCAATGAGCGGAAAACAGCAAGTTCGTGTCCAGGACAACTTTCCGCACAATATCTTCACGTCGGTAATCTCTTCATCAACCAAATTCGCGAAGTGCAGGTGCATGCCCTCGGTCCCAACGAGCATTTTTTGTCTTTTCGATGGCGGTTCCTCATCAGCTTCTTGAACATTCGTGCAAGATATCGCCATTAATTGCGCAAACATTCCGTTCTTCGACTCCATGAACAACTTCCCGAGTTGGGTAGCCTTACTGACACCGGCAAATGCTTCATCTAGTAAATTCCAGAGCTCGACACGGGCCAATGCCTGGCGTATCTCGGTGCCAGTTAACGGCGTAGATGTCATAGACCCACGCGAATCCTGTAGGGATTGGTCCGCCGTATTGGCATTGCTGGTGGGTTTTACAACTTCTACGACTTGATTCACAAAATACCTCGCAAACCTCCCACGCGAATTCTTCGCAATATATTCCACAACAGGGAACCGAGCCACAACGGCCTCCCATACCTCTTGCTGTTGCTGATTGTCGGAGCCAAACACCATTTGATAGGGAGGGAAGTTGGCTACAACAGACATCCACACGTGGGACTGCTCATGGTAGCTGCCAGATGATTGAGAAACCAAGTTGCTTATTTTTGAATCCGTTCCCATAACCACCACCACCAAACCACAAGCGCGGAAAATATTGCGTTGAAATGCTGCCATATTCTTTCCTCCAGCAGGCGTATTGTTGTTTGATGTCATTTCATCCAGTATGAAAAAGGGTAATAGTTTTCCGTTTTCCTGAATCTTCTTAACCTTGGCACGAACATCATTCACGCTGCACTTTTTAACGTGCAATGCAATGCTCTCCTCGAAACGTATCATATGTGTATGCTGATGGTCGTCTGACGTAGAATATTCCAGCAATGAGGCAATAAAACCACAAGTCCACAAATCCGTCGTCTGGTAAATCACTGAAAGGCTGTCCAAAATGTCCGCCTCGGCCTCGTTTACTGGGTCGTCTTTCTCCACAACGGTGCGAAATGCCCCCGTTATCGATTTGAAATTCTTATACAGGGCTTGCGCATATTCAGTTACCCTGGTGGCATGCCAGTAAAACCACGGCCGTGTGCCTCGCAACGCGAAAGCAAGCTGCGATTTCCCCATACCAGACGAACCCTCCACGCAAATAAACTGAAGCGGGGGCTCTCCCTTGGCGTAGATCGCGTCGATTTTGGCCAGCACCTGCTTGCAATACTCTTCGCATTCGTTTCGGATGTGAGCCCCGCACTGCTGATAGTAGTTTAACTCGTGTGTGGGTTTCTCTCCGTCCTCGACTTCGTGGATCATGATAACGGCATTAATAGTGTCGACATGTTCATCTCCTGTCGGACGCTTTGCCTCGTCTGGCAACAGCACCAGCACGTGGATCTCTTTGCGTTCAGGCTGAAAGTTTGCCCCGAAGTATTCCTCGTCATCCAAAGTCCACGACGGTCGCATCTCCTTGTACTCAGTACTGATAGCACCTCGCAAAAAATCCTTCACATTGTCGTCGTCCTTCAACCACATGATTTCTTCACCTCCCTTCTTCCGTGCCAAGTATAGCGTCAGTTTGCTTGGGGGAAACAGCCCATCGTACTGCTGGCTATCATGAATAGCTTTTTGCAGCGCTTCCACATCTGCATCGAGCGCTATATTCACGGAAAAAACAGTCGCTTCGCCGTACACAGCGCAGCGCAATTTCACCTCCGCCTCCTCCGCCATGCTCTTCTCGTGGAAAGTTCTCGACTGACAAGCTCCACAGTGTGTAAGAATGGGCAATGTGGTGTGTGGAATCTATACACCACATTGCCCGTTTTTAGCTAATCAAATCACACCCATGGAATATTCTCTGAAATCTATTTCAATTTCGTACTTGGGGGGAAAACAATAAAACATTATTCTCTGAAACTTAAATTTATTTCAGAGTCACCTGCTGTACCCTCTTAAAAGCAGGTCGAAGTAAAAAAAACGATCAAATTAAAGCGATATACTGCCTCATGATTGGTCAGATCGGCTTGAAACAGCAGATCCCAAAAAAGCGATCATCACTTTAAATCAATGACCTCGGGGAGGTCATTAAATTAAAGAGCAAAAAAAAGATAATCTACGGGCTCCGATTGGCCTCGTTCGCAAACCAGATGCTTCGCAGTGTCTCATATGCAACACGATGGTATCGCTTTAATTTGATCTCTTTTTTACTTCGACTTGCTTCTTAACGTCAATAAAGTTGTTGGTCTACTGCAGGTGTACTCGTAAAATTAATATCATTATATACATCTGAAAAACACACCTCTGCGTAAATTAAATGGTCACATTGTTCGAAAATCTTATGCATTACTCTACAAGATATCACGCATGAGCTACCAATATTGGTACCGCAAATTCGTGCGTGGCACATACTTGCTGACAAACTGCGATCATATTGCCGAGTTGATTGGGCTCGCACGCGAAGACAAGGTCTTCTTTACACAGCGGATGGGCGTCGAAGTGGCGCGTAGGTATGGGTATCGTCAAATTCATGCTAGGGATTTAGCATGAATTTGGTCCACGAGCTTCCTGTTGCTGATCCTGGCGTGAAGACTAAGAGACAGAGTTTTCTGGAAGAACTGGTGAAATCCTGTGCTTACAAGAACAATTCAACTGGCATGTCTATTTAGATACTTAAAGAATACATGGCGCTGATTTATCCACTGAATTCAGGGACAAGTTGTCCGTAGTTTGCCCCATGCCTTATTGATTTGGCGATTGATGAAATACTTTCGCTTGCCTTGCCTGTAGTTCGTACTAATATGACACTCGTACGCCATTCCTACTTTTTTAAGATCTTGATAAAATGCCTATAATCACCCTCAAGAAAAACACGCCGAGTAGTTCCGAACTTTATGAGCTCACAAGAACATTGAGTGACCAGATGCAGAGAACAAACACTACAAGTGCACAAGCCAGTATGAACGTGTAAATTCTGATGGGAGATTTGGAAGCACAAACCCTGACGAGAACACATACATCAAAGAAATATAATCTCCGAGTGCTCAGCGGCTCCTGGCAAAACCATCTTCACGAATATCTACAACAGTTCGTGATACAAGATCAACCTGTCTGTTGGTGACGCTGTCTTACCCCTCTTCTGCAGCCTTTACCTTGCTTTTTGCCTCCTCTTTGTGACACTTAATTCGTAAAGATCCCTCCCATGCATCCGACTCTCCCCAACTTCCTGACTCCACAAATCTTTACGAAAACTACAATCTACACTCTAATAGCACAAACGGACAGTTATTCCTGTCCGCTTACGACTCACTTCTGATTAGTTATAATTTTCATTTTTTGATCCGACTCACGTTTCATTCAAACACTTTGCGCGCGACGCCACGGCCCATACAAGGTACGCTGCGTGTATGCATGTTAGTTAGCCGTATTAGCTGCAGTAGCCCAGCGGCACGTATTAACATGTGCGTATGTAAGCCGAAAGGGTGCGAAAAATTTGTATCCCGTGCCTTTTCTCGTAAAAGTGATAATTTATTGCAAAATCACATTCCGATCATCAAGCTCAGATAACACCAAGATTCTGCAGATGATGTACACTGACGCTTGCAAATACCGGTACCTTTAAGTTTCAAATTGGTAATAACTGGTCTCTGACCTACCTTGCCCATGTGTTCATGTCCGGGCAGTAAGTAAGTGATCGAGCATGATTCATACACCGGGCGCTCGATGTCCATGACCAGTATGTACTGGCGGCGGTAAGGTATAATATCCGCTACATTCCAACCTATCCCTGTCTATGCACACGCACAATGATAACTCCATCCGAATTTCAGCCAATAATCGGCACTCATGGCCATATTTTACGCCAATAGAAATGACCCCTGGATCGGAGCAACATTTAATGTTGCTCCGTTCCAACCATATTTGGTTGAACTTCTTCAAGAATATTTTTTATTGCATACAAAGCTTCATATCGTTGCATATTCTGAAAATATCCTCAAGTTTCCGACCGGTCGACGGTACAGCAAACATCTCCAGAACGTGGATGACTTTACATACTAGTCCTACACATGCACAGAATACATGTACGTGCGCTATTTGATGCAGTGCGTTTGAAAGCACTGTCAGGTCTTAATAAACGTAGAACTATGATATAAATGCGAATAACTAATTGTATTTTGTTGTTGCTAAACGTTCGTCCACTGAACTAATAGCTTCTCCATTACGCACTGCGCATCGTACAACAGCCCAGTCTACATGTTCTTCTCACTGTCGCTGCTGGTCTGGTCAAAGTTGACCTTCTTGGCCACGTTATTCAGCCCCCGGGCTGTCGTCCGCAGCAAGCAAGTAGACCAGTAGATCTCAGACTCTTACGACGTTTCGCATCGATAAACTCATCCAAAGTGATCTTCTTGTGCGCTACAGTGAGAATCGTTCCAGCGTGGAGACCTTACTCTTCACAATCGCGTACCGTCTACTACGAGCTGGAGTCGCATCCACTGGAACAGCAGCGTATGATTTGCAGGTGGTTCTTCGGGGCAGTGCGATACTCGTTTGCCTGATCTGGGACGTTTCTGGCTAGCCATGAAGCCGTCACGCTGTGAAGGAGGCTATCTTTGTAAAGACAGGGACGGCAAGACCTTATTCGTACCGCCAGAAACAAATCACCAAGCCCGAGCAGCACCATTAAATCCGTGCGCGCTAATGACTACGACAAGGTCAACAAACCTGACATAAGCACCAAATATGATAGTCCCGATGAGCTATTGCTCGAGCCCCCCCCCCCCAACGTTACGTTGCAAAACGCGCCAGCTCCTGAAGCGCCATCCATCGACCCGATGACACTGCCATTAGTCGAGCCCACCATTACGCTCTCCTGGCCGCGGACGCATCGTCGCTGTCTTTAATAAGTACGGACACTGATCCGCCCCTGCGCGAGCACTGCCGGTACTGCCTCCAGCCGAACTGCCACCCGCTAGCAGTACTGTGCCTACCAACGCTCCTGTAAACGACAATGAAGTTCCATCCGCCAGTATCAAGTCACCTGCAGCTGATCCAGAACTAGGCCCACTGTGCACGCCAACGTCACCACCACTAGCCGCAAAAAAATGCACCGACCACTTGTCGGTTCCCGCAGAAGTACTGCTGTTCCGAGCAGCCTGCTCGCCGCTGAACCGGAATAGCTGTGTACGCCGCCCGACACCACGTCCTCTGCAATCAACAAGCGCTATCTTTTGGTCAAGTCTTCTCCGCTGCGCAACGCCAGTGACGCATCCGAGCCCGATGTGCTCTTGCCCTATGACATCGCCACTGCGTCCCATTGTACCAGCACCACTGGCCAAAGCAAACGCACCACCCGCAGAACAGAAGCGGCTACCGCCAATCACTTTGCGAGCCTGTCCCACCATAGTCATAGAACCAATAGCTAAATCACAATACATCTTGACACCTGAAAAATTGAAATCCATTTTGTGCCTAAAGCTTCCACAGTAAGTATATCACAAACACAAAGCTGCAACTCAAAGTTCGAGAACACATATTCACTAGTGAAATGACAAAGCAAATCCTTACCATAATATAATTGGGTTCGAATAGGTCGCAGCTACTGTCTCCCACCACTACCAGCATGCCGTCCGCCCAGCCGGGTCAGTGACGGGTCTTGGTCGGCCGTACGGAGCGCGGAGGAGTCCGGCGGAGGCTTTGGGGTCGCAGGAGAACTGGCGCTCCGCGCGCCATCTTCAGCTTCTCGGTGGAGGCGGCCTTGTTTTGAGAATGGCTGTGTGGCCTGTGAGAGAGAAGTTCGTCCAGTGGGAGTGTGGTACAAACGAGGCAGGTGAAATATGTTATGTACACAAAATAAAGATAAAGAGAAAAATTGTAAGGAGCAAACGTTTTATGTTAATCTCCCACTCCCATCGACACGGCAATCATGCGGGAGCGGGACAATTTGTCACTCCCGAGCAAATCCTGCCAATGCTCCGCAGCCAATCACAACGCCCAATTCTCTCCAGGGAGGAAACTAAGAACGACCCTTAGGCCCATTCTCAACCGGCTCATGCGTCCAAATAGAGGCTTATGATTGGCTTAGACGGATTTCAGGGATAGGTGGCCACATGCGGCGAAGAGCAAAAAAGACGGTCGTGCAGCGCTTTCGCCGCATGCGAGAAAATCGCCGTACGACGACGCTTTAGGCTCGCATGGAAAAACACCAATCAGAATGCGTGAGAAGTTCGACTACTAAAACGGTTGAAATCTGCTTTCCACTTCAAATTTGTCGCTCTTCCTACTCAAACGCAGTGAGCGCATTTACCATGGTCTATTGTACGTAGTTTAGCTTCAAGCTAGTTTACTACAGCACACTGTGCTGGTGTCGTACGGCTTTGGCAGTACGTCAAACACACCTCACATACTAGTAGTTCAATGGTGAGACACAAACATGATGGCTTTATTCAACGGATGCTGTTGCCCCAATCAGAGCTCACCAGGGAAAAGGCTGGAGCATGCGGCCGCACCGAACAAAAATGTGCAATGCGGTGCGGTGCGTCCGGTTGAGAATGGGCCTTAGTATGTACATTCCCGTGGAGCAGCCCGTGGGTTGCGACTAAGTCCGATTCTTTTCTGTCCCGGTATCGGTTGGAATCCCAGTCGGATAGCTGGAATTTTTACGGTATGGTACTTCTAAGTATTTCATTGAAAAAATCATTTTCAGGGTTTTATGGCAAGTTACCTACTAGGTATTGCACTATTCATATACCGTACAGTGTACCGCGTATACTACAGCTGCATTGATGATTATAAAGCTGGGTGGTTACTGCATATCTTTAGGTGTGTTATAAATCTGTAGTGGACATCAGACGCTTGACGCGCGCGGTCTCCACGAAAATTAGTGTCAGTGCCGGATGCGCATAATGTGCGAAGCGGTAAAACTACAGCAATATTCAGAACGTTTGAAACGTGTAAGCAAATATCGCCGCAACGCAGCGGAGGCTGAACGCAGTGTTAATGGTAAATGGTATTGTTCAAGTACGGCGAATAAGAAACTATAGAAATAGTTAATATGATAAATTTTAGAGAGTAATTCTTATGTGAATTTTTTTTTAGCTTTTTGCCTACTCAGTTATTCATCTACATGAATGTAAGATACGCTAAATCCATGCACAGTTAAAATGTAGTTTCAACTTCACATACCACGCGATTCGTTATGCCTGAATATATAAAAAAACAAAATTATCGGGCTGCGCTACAGGTAGGATAGCGTGTCGTAGCTCAAGCGCGTTAATTTGTAACAAGATCAATAGGTGATGCTGTGTAATGTTTAGCAGTTGTGTACTAAGGTAAAAAAAAACTATTAGTCGCGTAATCCATGTTTGAACATGGTTGTTTGATCACTTGGGTACAGCAAAACTGTTAAAACGTTAGAGGGTGTCCACTCTTGACGTACCGGTAATACAAATTTACAATAGACACTGCGTAAGGTGAATATCAGTAAACAAAAAATAATTAAAACGCACAAAAAATCGCCTTTCCACAGCGAAGATATATTGTTTCAAGTAGGGTGAATTTATATATCAAATTGAAAATAGCAATGTGATACCAGTATAGATATCGGCCGCAGCGGAGAGGAGGAGGGCCTACTTACAGCTCTGTGCCACGATCGCGACAATACCTGCAATGTTGCACAAGCCGGCGACTATTAAAAATACGCTCAAGATTGATTCATGGGCTCACAAGCTGAAAGCACAGCACAATTGCTTAAAATAGTGGTTTCCAAAATTAACGGATGTCGTATTGCGATCTGAGTGTAGCAGCGCTCTCTACCTGCAAGCCATCACGTTTTATTCTGGATTACCAGCTTTGAATATATGTATTTGTTGCCGTAAATGAAACTTCATGAAGATGTCAGGTGATACACTAAACAACATAAAGCAAAAAAAAATAGCGAAAAAGTTCGATGCAAGAATGCCACATATATATTATTGTAATATTTTTAAGCTTTATTAATACAAATTGTAATAGTAAAAGTAGAATCCGCCGTAGCGCAGCGGAGGCGAATCTATATTTTTCCTCCAACTAACCACGGCCACCTAGCGGGCGCCCAGAGCGCTAGTTCTCACTCTCCTAAACTTGTAACCTGTCTGTCTGTCCGTCAGTCAATCGGTCCGTCGTTTCCCTGCCTTCCTGCTTTGACCTTCCTTTGCGCATGTCTACACTCCGCCTTTCTAATACGTTCACTTCCCATCCTTTCGATTGCGCCTATCTTTCTGACTCGACCTTACTATGCCTAAATTACAATTATAGTCAACAGCGCTACACTTTTAACTCGCGCCCTGATTGGGCAATTTTTTCCGACCTGTGACACTGACTGGATCTGTTGCACGATCAGACTGTATCTGACGATTTCGATTGAACGTTCGGTGAACTCTTTTGTAGCAGAACGAAACATAAGCCGATTGGATAAAACACGCACTAATTACCTGTCTGACTATTAGCAATTTACATTTTGCTACTCATAACCTGTCCTACGTACTGCATATCGGGCGCGGTAGCCGCCTCCTTTTCTAAACACTATGACTGCCATCATTTTCGAACCTTACGAGCTTTTATAGTGGCGCGCGGCTCTCGCGGCTTTGTGATAGCGGCACCTGCACGCGATCGGTAGATGTGCACAAAATTTTTTAAACGTGTGTATCCTCATTTATGGGTTTCCTAAATATAGCGATTCGATTAGCAATTTCTATTTTTTAATAAAGTTAGGTTTGAATCTTTTTATGTAATATAAAATATTTAATCTAATTTTAAATAAAACCGTTCCATTGGCTAATACATCCGCGCATCCTATTGGTGAAAAAAAACTCTTTTGTTGACTGACTCACAGTTTGCAAAATGGAGGGCAATACATGCAAGCAATGCGAGGGGAAGATTGACCCGCTTCTGCTGAACCCCCAGCGGTCTACGACGGACCCCTGGGCGCGCTGCGTCTGCTAAGGGAAACTGCAGTACGGGTACGCGTTCCGGACTATCAACGGGCGAAACATCGCGTGGCGCTGCATTCCCTGTGAGAACGGCCCAAAAGCGAACAAGTTCTGGGAGGAGAAGGTGCCGCAACTTGATTCGACCGATGTGCGCCGTCAGGAAAGCCTGGCGAACGTCAAGAAGGCGATGGGTCCTGACTGGTACCCCAAGAAGAATAAGAGTAGCAGCCGCCCTCGCAAGCTGACTGCCCGAAACGCCAAGTACATTGCGCAAAAGAAACAGCAGAAGCGCAAGTAATTTTGAAAATACATCCTTATAGGCCCCCATTACCCTACCTATCTTTGTATTTTGTATACTGACGGAAATTATGAAGCTTGGTGTCTCACATATGGTAAACTGAGTACGGCGCTGCTAATAGTGTTGACACACGGGTAAGTTCCATGAGCCAATATACAATTATAGAGCGTGGCGCGTTGTATATAGAGAATGATATCTTCTGTGTACGCTGCAATATTGCCCGTCCCTATCTACAAATGCATCACAATAGATGGCAAATGCACCCGCTCACTCGGGCGCAAGCAAAGCTATACTGATTGTACTAACAATGCTCACAGCGTATGTTCCACTAATGTGTGCTCACAAAAAGGAACTACAGTATTGAGTGAGCACTTATCTGGGACTACGCGCGACGAAATGCTTGCGGTCTACATAGATACGAGCACGTGTGCGGTAGTGCAGACCATACAGGTGGGCACGGCAAGTCGATGTGTCTGTACCGAATTTGAGATGTCCTACAGCGGACCCCAAGTTTATTGAAGTTGTAGTATCGCAAGCGAATACGAAATATACATTTTATATTCAAGGTAATCGTCTTGCTGCGATGTCCAAGTTGGACTCCAACATGGACTCCTCCTACGACTCGTCCTCGTAGTACGAGGCTCTCCGCTCGCGTTCTCCTCGCCGACTGAAAGATGATCCAGTCTTTCTATGATTATTATAGAATGACGACCGCGATGACAGCGCCGTCGATATGCCCGGTTCAGGGTGCCTCAAAACATTTTCTTGCTAGAATCGCGTGGTTGGATCCGTTAGTAGACCCGCCGATTTTATAATAGGTGCACTGCTGCAGAGTCAGCAGTACTTCCGGGCCGGAGTGCGCAGCAGCGCACTGGTTTTGCGAAATAGATGGCCTTTTTTGCCCTTGCTGTGGCTATGCTTTAGGACATCTAGATTGATGCGCTGGTGCAAGATCGCTCTGTGATTGGCTGTAACCTACTGTGCTTTAGGACATAGCTCTGCTATGGGACATCTTGAATTCGGTATGCACTATTAATCCCTACGCAGTACTGTACTCTAGTGCCCTGTCCATAATGATCGAGATAAGTGCTCGGTTGGGTCAGGGATGGCTATAAGGCGCATCCGCTGCGCGCGTAGGTATCGCGTTGACTACTGCTAGCAAACACGCGGGCAGTTTGCCTGTGAATCCCTGCCGTATGCCCTGTGCCGAGTTAGTGATGCGTTGGTTATGTAGACAGCCACATCAGCAGCGTAAGAACAGTAAGCTACTACGACGATGCAAAAAGCACCGATAAAGCGATAGTGCACCCATGCATAGGTTTTTGTTATCACGAGCGCGTTGCGTATACACTCAATGGCTACCTTTCGACATGAGCTACACCAAAATAGAACGCTGAACTGATAAGTTGCAGCGAAAGTATTTCATCAATTGTATATGATCTTCTATTCTTTGATGTTTACACATCTCTACGATCCGTCTGTCTACAATCATGTGGCTTCATATGTATATCATACATAACCAAACCAGTAAATGCCACTCTGTAAGTCAGCACTATGCAAATAAGTCTGAAAGTAAGTCAACGACGTGCAGTCAACCATGGCAGAGTTAGAAGACGGAGTTAATTATAAAGACCAATCTGATTAATTGAGACGAGTCACCGATCGTCAACAACTTCCTTTGAGGCGGAGGACAGGCCCCACAGTGATATCATGAAGAACTTGGCGAGCCAATTGGAAGCATGGTATTGGTGTTGTTGGAGGCCATAGTAAAATACTAGCAGTCCTAAAAGATACTACACATGCGGAGATGATCCAAAGTTGCTCTAGCAGACCGCCGCGATCAACGATATAGTAGCGAATGCCTCACGTCGAAACGAAGTAGTACCTATCCTTCAATTCACCCGATAGCGTGGCGGATCCCCATGTACTTTAGTAGGCGTATTTACTTTCGCTAAGCTTATCTGAGATCTCATCATCGATTTATGTTGAGTTGGAACACCAGTGATAATGATCCGCCTTCTGAACACCAGGGAGCGACTCTGAAACGAAGCGCGCTTCAGCACAGTGTCATTTTGGGAGCGAGGCGCTCAGCCTAGAACAAAGACAAAGCCTTCCCGGGTAAGACGGTGTTCATCTTGCAGAGCACTTTCAACCCTGGTGGCGACGACGAAGACTTCCTAATCGAAATGGTTTACAGTCATGTCTATCTTTGACATGACAGTCAACAAGACCCATCGGTGCTAAATCTAATACGCGCGTTGGAAACGACGATCTGGTACAGCCAGTTGTCACGCATAGTGTACATAGCTCTATGTGGTGCTGTCATCATCAAGATTGCAGTAGGTCGAGAGGCAGTCAGTGAGGCAGGAAATGCGAACACTAAGGATATTGTGTACAGTGTTATTTGGATCGCGAAATCGGTAGGACACGGTATACATATAATATATGTAGCTTTGCATTAAGGAATTCTAAGCCCGCCACAGGGCAGCGGAGGCGGACAGCCCACACTACACCAATTAACCATGCCCTAGCGCCCGCGGAACGGGCGCCCAGAGCGCTAATTCTCACTTTCCTAAACTTGTAACCTGTCTGTCTGTCCGTCAGTCAATCAGTCCGTCGTTTTCCTGCCTTCCTGCTTTGACCTTCCTTTGCGCATGTCTGCACTCCGCCTTTCTAATACGTTCACTTCCCATCCTTTCGATTGCGCCTATCTTTCTGACTCGACCTTACTATGCCTAAATTACAATTATAGTCAGCAGCGTTACACTTTTAACTCGCGCCCTGATTGAGCAATATTTTCCGACTCGGTTTTCATTCAAAACACAAAATTGGATTTACGGACGACGACACGGCGAGGACAAGGTGCGTGGGCTGTAAAATAGCAGTAGGGCAGGATTAGCTGTAGTGCATGTTTGTGCGGACGTGGGGGCTCCTTGCTCTACTATATACGCAAGAGAGACCTCTCAGGATACAGTCTGAGGCTTGCTCCGAGACTCCAAAGTGGTATGGCTCAGTGGATAGCGATAGCAATTAGGTTGGGGTGGGTGTAACTGGGAGCGTCTACCACCATGCACGCGCCTAATAACCATGGGCGTCAGGATCGTGTTCCGCCTCGTCCTCGAAGCTCACCGAGAGTTCGGAGACAACTGCAAGTCGTGCAGCCGTCCCGTCCGGACTTGAACCCTCGTAGCGTGTTCCGCCGGACTTGGCAGGAGTAGCTGGTACCGTCGATGATCCGTTCGCCATTTTTCTTGTTGTTTCTTGTTTCTTGTTCTTCTTCTATTGGCTGCTCGTAAACTGGGAGGCCATACAAACAGTACACAAGGGGCACACTCTGTCCCCGGGTCGCGGCTCCAGTTGTGGTGTTGGAAATCCCACGTGAGCTCTAGCTACTAGTGTAGTTAGGAAGCTCCCACAACAATACGTCTACCGGAACGGTAAACGACCGTTCGGGCGGACCTGAAGACCTCACTTCTGCCCTTGCACTGGGACAGACTGGACCTTGCGAACTACCTATATAGGCCAACCAGTGAATATGAGAACACGCTACTATCACGAGCAAAGCTAGCAGGTGTTTTGAAACCTCGTGGTCCCAACGGCAGAAGGGTACCAGGCACGGGTAACCTTTTACAAAGGCACCGAGTGTTCAACACTCGGTAGGAAGAATATATAGGAGGCAGTACAAGCACTTCCAACATAGGCAAGATATAGCCGTCACGAAACCTTCCGATATACTAATCGGCCAATACACACACAGTATCTTGGCCTTGCCGAATGAATCATCGCTACAGAGCTTCAAGTCCACCGACAGGCATAACACACTCAAAAAAGCTTGACCAGACGCTTACCTTGAAGCCGGACCTCGCTCTTTGTGCTTGAGTAGAAATTATGCTCTGTATTTGTGTTGCCCTTTCGAGCCATGTCCTAATATGCAATCCTAATCATGTATACTAATACCAAGTGAACTACGATCCGTTATGGATCTTCTTGCTTGCCAAGCGACGCTCACACCGTCGCATGTGCCTCTTCATCCTTCAACGTCCCTTCCCAGACCGCGGCCGAGCGCTCAAAAGGTCGTGGAGACTCCACGAACTCATCCCAACCGCCACCGAGTCTTCGTACCGTGGCTGGTCAGTTCTTTGAATGCGAATCCGACCAGTCCCATTATTAATAATAAGGACAGCCTGGATTCAGTGACATCTTGACCACTAATGGGGCTCGACGAAGACTCGGTGAAGACTCGGTAGTGACACGGGCGAGTCTCTTGCACTATCAAATCACTGTACATCCAGTGACTGAGTGTTCGTAGCTTGAGCAACTTAAATGCCGTCGGGTCTTTGTCTGGTGACGATTGTCGGTACAGGCGCAGAAATCACTATACCACACTTCTCCTGGGCCAAGAGGAGGTGGACGATCTCTACGAAACTTCAGGATGCAGTGAGTGTGCCCGTATCAATTTCGCGCAACGATTGCTCCCATTCGCGGTGATCCCGGACACGCGCGGCATCCGCACGCTCCAGGGCACGAGCCAAGATTGCGTTAGTCATCTCACTCGGGGGATTCGTCTGCAAAGCCCGAGTGCGTATGTCTTCCAACTGGTATATCTGTTCCAAGGCAGCCCGAAGGGCGTTGAGCGTGTTGAGGACCCGGAGGCCGAACCGATCCGCACCAAATATATCCAGCAGTGAGCCGGCTTGAAGTTCGGCAGCGCGAGCACGAGCCCCAGTAGCCAGGACGGGAGCACCTCCAGACAACATTGGCAGGAGAACGTCCGTTACGGTTCGATCATTCTCGGGCGCTAGGCTTGACAAGCACTAAAGCTGCGGCACCCCCAGTTCCAGAATCCGAACAGCCATATGCACGACGCCGTTGATGCCCCGCACTTGGCGTTTCCTGCCGTTCCCCGCGGTAAATCTTAAACCTCCCGGACAGACGCTGGAAGGTAAGTGTAAGCGGGAGGGAGAGTGGCTGGTCCAGCGAGCGCCTTCAAGTCAGGAACTGCGATGTCCCCAGAAGGCAGTTGATCCTCCATTTCCTGAAAGCTCATGGCGCCACCGAGTTCTGGAGCGTTACGCCGCCGCGAGATCACGTCAATAAAGCCACCATATATCTCAGAGGCCAGGTCATGAGTGCGGTGACGTATCGCTTCGCGCAGCTCACGGTCTTGCGCCGACGAAGACTTCGGATTATCCCCGGACGTGTTAGCGAGATCCACCAGCGCGTGGGCTTCCTGGATCTGGTTGGTGAAACTGTCGGCTGGAGAACCAGAAGGCACGCCATGCAGAATACGTGGTGGGTGTATGCGGCCGGTGGGATTGCCCTGCGAGGCCGAAGCCTGGTCCGCCCCTGGGGCCGGCGCGGTGGGGGACATGAAGGCGGCCGGTTGTGTTGCGCAACGCGGATTGGAGAATGAGCATCGAGGCCCGATAAGAGACCATGTGTGGGAACGGGCAACCCTTTTTCCGGCAAGGGTTTTCGTTGCACGCAACAGACTGATGTGTGGAGACGATGTGCGACCAGGCTGCCGAGAAGATGGCATCGTCGGAGTCCAGAGAGATGGCTGATAAAAAGGTTCGGACCGTTAGGAAAAGGATGTGACCAGCTCCCCGAAGAATCCCGAGAAGTTCACAGCAGGATCCTGCTCTCCCAGACGTCTCGGGCCTGACGACTCGGCGTATGGGGTACAGCATGGGGCGGTTGTGACATAGTGGACAGGATTTTCTGGAGAATCTTACGCATATCCAAGACGACCCCACCCAGTTTCGTTATGTCAGCAGCTGGCCGGTAGTCGGAGCGCAGTCACCTCGTATACCCGCCTGTCGCTAGAAACGGGGTCGAACATGGTGAAGTAAAATGAGAAGCAGATCCCCAGAGATTACCATATGTCTAAGCATCCCCGGGGCGGTCGCCACCGGGGAGAGCCTAATTCAGTCTTACTTTTCCCCTCTAGAGCGCAGATCAAGTCTAACTTGACTAACTCGATCAGGACAAGGACGCGGAAGCTGGGAACCGCGTTTGAAGGCTACTCCCAGGTACGAACTACATCCTATTTGCTGGGTCTTTCTCTAGCATTCCATGTCTGACCCTCCCGGAAGCGCGGTCTGGCCGGCCCGTGTTCGGCACTCCATATTGTTCTGGGTCTCGTCCATGGGGTCTCGCCCCGAAAACTATCTACGGCCTTCGCCGGTGGAGTCTTGCTCCGAAAGAAACTAGTGTTTGTATGGTTAAGTGTATATTGCCCCAGACGTCCCGGGACTCAGGTAGCTATCCCCGGACGTTTACGTATTTAGCTACCCACCAGCGTATCTTGAAGGTTGGGATCCTCCAGGGTTCTCAGTAGTTGACCTTACCTCTGATCAAAACAACCGATTCGTAGAGGGTACACAAGGTGAGGTTACTGACCGAGTTTCCCGGGCCCTTCTTAATTCCCCAGTAGGTAGTCCCCAGGAAAACTCACGGCCCCGGGTAAATCCCTCGTCCGGGCGGGGCCGTCTATCCACAGGAGATTCTCCTCCTGATTCACTTACATGCCTGCATTGGTTAAGTGGCCTAGGGGCGAAAGTTCCAAGCGCTACATCACACACAGCAGAGTGTGAAAGACAGAAATATAAGTAGGAGGAAGCACGGTGGTGTGGATTCCGGCGCGGATTTCCGAGCCAGCAAGTGTATTGTGTTACATTACGTGGTACTCTTTTTAAGGGCCTAGGAGTAACAGCCGTAGCGACAGCACTAGCCGTACGGCTAGCCGGCAGGCAGGCAGGTGACCCGAGACCTGCTACAATACGAACTATTTCATCAATCGCCAAATCAATAAGACATGGGGCAAACTGGATAATCAGCGCTATGTTAGAATAAGTATTCTTTAAGTACCGAAATAGATATACGAGTTGAATTGCTCTTGTAAGCACAGGATTTTACCAGTTCTTCCAGAAAACTCTGTCTCGTAGTCTTCACGCCAGACTCAGCAACAGGAACCTCGTGCACTAATATCCTAAATCCCTTCACATGACGATACCCATACATACGCGCCACTTCGACGCCCATCCGCTGTGTAAACACGACCTTGTCTTTGTGTGCAAGCGCAATCAACTCGGTAATAAGGACGCAGTTTGTCAGCAAGTATGTGCCACGCACGAATTTGCGGTACAATGGCAGCTCACGCATGAGCTCCGGTAGATTCTCGATTTCTTGGACAATTTGCCATGCAAGAGGCTCGTCACCGCAGCACATGTACGCATCGACGATGGCAACGTACGTCTTGGGGGTAGGCAGAAGGTGAGGTTGAGGCGGGATTGGTTCACCGTCGTCATCGCTGGCTGGCTGCCACCCTTCAGTCGCAAGGTTCTTCATCGCCTTGACAATTACCGCGGATTGCTAGAGAAAGACCCAGCAAATAAGATGTAGTTCGTACCTGGGGGTAGCCTTCAAACGCGGTTCCAAGCCTCCCCGTCCTTGTCCTCATCGAGTTAGTCAAGTTGGACTTGATCTGCGCTCTAGAGGGGAAAAGTAAGACTGAATTAGGCTCTCCCCGGTGGCGACCGCCCCGAGGATGCTTAGACATATGGTAATTTCTAAGGATCTGTTTCTCATTTTACTTCACCATGTTCGACCCCGTTTCTAGCGACAGGCGGGTATACGAGGTGACTGCGCTCCGACTACCGGTCAGCTGCTGACATGACGACACTGGGTGGGGTCGTCTTGGATATGCGTAAGATTCTCCAGAAAATCCTGTCCACTATGTCACAACCGCCCCATGCTGTACCCCATACGCCGAGTCGTCAGGCCCGAGACGTCTGGGAGAGCAGGATCCTGCTGTGAACTTCTCGGGATTCTTCGGGGAGCTGGTCACATCCTTTTCCTAACGGTCCGAACCTTTTTATCAGCCATCTCTCTGGACTCCGACGATGCCATCTTCTCGGCAGCCTGGTCGCACATCGTCTCCACACATCAGTCTGTTGCGTGCAACGAAAACCCTTGCCGGAAAAAGGGTTGCCCGTTCCCACACATGGTCTCTTATCGGGCCTCGATGCTCATTCTCCAATCCGCGTTGCGCAACACAACCGGCCGCCTTCATGTCCCCCACCGCGCCGGCCCCAGGGGCGGACCAGGCTTCGGCCTCGCAGGGCAATCCCACCGGCCGCATACACCCACCACGTATTCTGCATGGCGTGCCTTCTGGTTCTCCAGCCGACAGTTTCACCAACCAGATCCAGGAAGCCCACGCGCTGGTGGATCTCGCTAACACGTCCGGGGATAATCCGAAGTCTTCGTCGGCGCAAGACCGTGAGCTGCGCGAAGCGATACGTCACCGCACTCATGACCTGGCCTCTGAGATATATGGTGGCTTTATTGACGTGATCTCGCGGCGGCGTAACGCTCCAGAACTCGGTGGCGCCATGAGCTTTCAGGAAATGGAGGATCAACTGCCTTCTGGGGACATCGCAGTTCCTGACTTGAAGGCGCTCGCTGGACCAGCCACTCTCCCTCCCGCTTACACTTACCTTCCAGCGTCTGTCCGGGAGGTTTAAGATTTACCGCGGGGAACGGCAGGAAACGCCAAGTGCGGGGCATCAACGGCGTCGTGCATATGGCTGTTCGGATTCTGGAACTGGGGGTGCCGCAGCTTTAGTGCTTGTCAAGCCTAGCGCCCGAGAATGATCGAACCGTAACGGACGTTCTCCTGCCAATGTTGTCTGGAGGTGCTCCCGTCCTGGCTACTGGGGCTCGTGCTCGCGCTGCCGAACTTCAAGCCGGCTCACTGCTGGATATATTTGGTGCGGATCGGTTCGGCCTCCGGGTCCTCAACACGCTCAACGCCCTTCGGGCTGCCTTGGAACAGATATACCAGTTGGAAGACATACGCACTCGGGCTTTGCAGACGAATCCCCCGAGTGAGATGACTAACGCAATCTTGGCTCGTGCCCTGGAGCGTGCGGATGCCGCGCGTGTCCGGGATCACCGCGAATGGGAGCAATCGTTGCGCGAAATTGATACGGGCACACTCACTGCATCCTGAAGTTTCGTAGAGATCGTCCACCTCCTCTTGGCCCAGGAGAAGTGTGGTATAGTGATTTCTGCGCCTGTACCGACAATCGTCACCAGACAAAGACCCGACGGCATTTAAGTTGCTCAAGCTACGAACACTCGGTCACTGGATGTACAGCGATTTGATAGTGCAAGAGACTCGCCCGTGTCACTACCGAGTCTTCACCGAGTCTTCGTCGAGCCCCATTAGTGGTCAAGATGTCACTGAATCCAGGCTGTCCTTATTATTAATAATGGGACTGGTCGGATTCGCATTCAAAGAACTGACCAGCCACGGTACGAAGACTCGGTGGCGGTTGGGATGAGTTCGTGGAGTCTCCACGACCTTTTGAGCGCTCGGCCGCGGTCTGGGAAGGGACGTTGAAGGATGAAGAGGCACATGCGACGGTGTGAGCGTCGCTTGGCAAGCAAGAAGATCCATAACGGATCGTAGTTCACTTGGTATTAGTATACATGATTAGGATTGCATATTAGGACATGGCTCGAAAGGGCAACACAAATACAGAGCATAATTTCTACTCAAGCACAAAGAGCGAGGTCCGGCTTCAAGGTAAGCGTCTGGTCAAGCTTTTTTGAGTGTGTTATGCCTGTCGGTGGACTTGAAGCTCTGTAGCGATGATTCATTCGGCAAGGCCAAGATACTGTGTGTGTATTGGCCGATTAGTATATCGGAAGGTTTCGTGACGGCTATATCTTGCCTATGTTGGAAGTGCTTGTACTGCCTCCTATATATTCTTCCTACCGAGTGTTGAACACTCGGTGCCTTTGTAAAAGGTTACCCGTGCCTGGTACCCTTCTGCCGTTGGGACCACGAGGTTTCAAAACACCTGCTAGCTTTGCTCGTGATAGTAGCGTGTTCTCATATTCACTGGTTGGCCTATATAGGTAGTTCGCAAGGTCCAGTCTGTCCCAGTGCAAGGGCAGAAGTGAGGTCTTCAGGTCCGCCCGAACGGTCGTTTACCGTTCCGGTAGACGTATTGTTGTGGGAGCTTCCTAACTACACTAGTAGCTAGAGCTCACGTGGGATTTCCAACACCACAACTGGAGCCGCGACCCGGGGACAGAGTGTGCCCCTTGTGTACTGTTTGTATGGCCTCCCAGTTTACGAGCAGCCAATAGAAGAAGAACAAGAAACAAGAAACAACAAGAAAAATGGCGAACGGATCATCGACGGTACCAGCTACTCCTGCCACGTCCGGCGCAACACGCTACGAGGGTTCAAGTCCGGACGGGACGGTTGGACGACTTGCAGTTGTCTCCGAACTCTCGGTGAGCTTCGAAGACGAGGCGGTACACGATCCTGACGCCCATGATTACGATGACTACAAGGATAAGACGCCGGCTCCAGAGCCAGGCGCGACGACTACGGAGACGGCCACGTTGTCGTCCGGGCTGAGTGCGACGACGAAGTTGCTATCGAGGAACCTCGCCGCTGAGCTGGACGACGTTGCTGGTCTAGGCCCGGACTGTGATGACTTTCACGATGGGATCGGGGTTCTAAACCCTCGGTTAGGGTTTAGAACCCCGATCCCATCGTGAAAGTGCAAAGCGTTCGGTGTTGCTGAGTGCACCTCGCACACCTATCAACGGTGATACACCAGCTGCCAAGCGCGTCTTTGATCGCGTGGAAGTGCTGATGCAGAATGATGAGTGGATGCAGCTGTTTAAGCCCATCCCCAAGAGACAAACCGACTGTCCTACTCTTCCACAAGCATTACAGTATCCAGTCAACCCGATTTCGACTAGCCAAGTCGCCGAGGACTCGGTCTCGCTGTTACTTTCGCTGGGGTTTGAGAACGAGACGTACCCATCGACGATGTCGCTCGAAGACTGGCATCCACAAGATGCTGGAGCTGCTCTCCAAAAAAATGGCAGAAGAAGCTTCGGAAGGCGTTTGGAGCGGTTGGCATCAACGCTGCGAAGCAGCCTGTGAGCCGACCGACTGTTCTAGAGGAGGATCCGTCCAAGATTCCGCTTCCGCAGACGCCCCAGCAGCTCGATCGCACTCCTCCGACCAAGAATGGAACTGAACACGGTGCCTTTGGCACTGCCGAGGCCTCACCGTACTTTAAGACTCGCACATGGTTACACCACGTTCAGAGAGCCTCACGCGACGTATGAACGCTGATAACGAGGGTTCGTTCGTCCGCCGAGGTGGTGCACGAGCTTCCAAGGGTGGCGCTAGACGTCGTCAAACCGATAACGACGATTCGTCAAGTGACGATGACATACTCCTCCGCGCCCTCGAAGATGAAGACTCTCAAGCCGAGTTGATGGGCCAGATGAATGAGTTGGCGACGATGAACGACACGGACCCTACACCGAGAATTGAAATGGCCTCGCATCTACTGTTGGATTGCATCAAGCCGTTCTCGGGCTCTCGCAATAAGAGCGAGAACTCTATGCAGTAGCTCCGAGCGTTCGTGTACGAGATGACTGGAACGCACAATGATGCTGATAAGTGGTGCATCCCGTTTGAGCTGAGCCTTCGGGACGGAGCCATTCACTGGTTCTGTCAACTTCCGATGAAGACGAAGCGCAAGTGGAAGCTACTGAGCGATGTGTTCATCCGCTATTACTGCTTGCAGTTCAAGCAGACGGCACTGTCACGTTACTACTCCGCACAGCGCGAACGTAATGAATATCTGTGCGACTACCTAAATTGGCTGAACGACTATGCGCGGAACGCTCGTCTGCACTTTGAGAAGGGTGGTCGCGACGCGAAAGAACACGTACAACAGTTCCCGGCAACGTGTGGTGACGACAAACTGGCGGAGAGTCTCTACCATGCCCGCATCACCGACATTCATGAGCTCGAGGAGATCATTGAGGACGTCGTCAAGGGCAAGGAGCGCATGGCCAAGCGTGATGGGGATTCACGACATTCGCGGAGCCGCGATTCTCGCCGCAAGGACTCCGAGCGCTACAACCGGCGTGATCGACATGATTCTGACCGTCGCCGTGACGACTACCGCAATGCACCGAGAGTGACGCTCGTTGAAGCCTCGGTGGGAGACCTACTAGCTAAATTAGAAGGTCGTGAAGCTATTCGCGGTGGTATCGAGGGCTCATTCGAAGAGAGGAACGTTTACGACGAAGACCAACACGAGTATGATGACTATCAGTCCGATAATTCATACAACGATTTCGATAATGACCGACACCTTGCCGCGGCTACGAAGATGAGCGACGACCAGCAGCAGCTGAGCGCATGTACGCCTGTACAGACACTCGTCAGCAACGTGGGAAGGTCTCGGAGCGCGACCGAGTCTTCAATCAAGACCACCGAGGTGGTGACGGAGGGTTCAATCAAGACTTTCGTGGCCGCCGTGACTTCAATCGCGACAACCGACGTCCACAATATGGACCATGCGCCGTGTGCGGTGGAATGAGTCACTCAGCTCACTACTACAGCAAGTGGTGCGAGTTCTGCAAGCCGCTTCACGACGCTGGACAGTGCGATCTCTTCCGCAACATCCAAGACCTTGCCAAATTCGTGCGAACTAAAGGCACGAAGGAGGAACTTCCTCCGGAGCTCAAGGTCGTCGTCCAAGAGCGCCATTTAAACTAGACAGCCCGCCAACTACAACTGGGTTGGTCCCTATCGGGCTGCCACAGCTAGCCTAACCTTCGTTGGATGCGGAGTGTATCTTCGCGTACACGGGGGTGAGCAAATGGCATGAAGATTATATAACAAGTGTGAACGCGACGGAAAATGAAAAGGAGAGGAGTAGAATCCTCGGTGGAGGTGTTTGAGAGAGATAAGAGTGAGCTGATGCCGATGGAGGCGCCAACGAGGGTTCGTTCAACGTGGTTGCAAGTGGAGTACGCGACGAGCCCAAGGGTCACTCCAAGATGATGAAGGTGAACCCTAGTGAGAGACAGGGGGGTGGGGGTGGTCGGCGATGGAATTTGACGGACGAATAAGGATGAGAGCGCAGGTGCAGGGCGCAGTGAACAACAAGCGAACGAGGGTTCTCCTCGACACCGGAGCGAACGTTAGTGTCATAACCGACACCTTTGCCAAGAAGTTGCGGCTTCGTGATGTACCTGATCACGGACACCGCATTGCCATTCAAGGCATCAGTGAAGGCAAGGTGTCGGTTACACGACGAGCGCGCGTCAAGATTACGCTCAGCTGGGAGATGGTGTACGGGTTTGAGATGTGGGTCATGGCGCATAGCGCCGGCGTCGACGTGGCACTCGGGGCCGACTTTATGATCCCAGTTGGGATCCGTCTGGACCTGATTCACGGCGCTGCGCAACTACCAAACGAGATCCAGATCCCGCTCGTCAAGACGAAGGATATGGTTGACAGCGAGGAATATTGCAGGCATGTCACCGCAGGCCCTACCGAACATTTGACGATTCCTGGGCATGAGTGGCGAGAGTATCGACTGTCGAAACGACCAACGGCACTGGACACACACGTACTGTGGGTCCAGCGAACGAAGAAACATATCCCGTCGGTGACACGCTTTCGTCGCGGACGCCCGACTCGAATCAAGCTGACGGATATTTCGGACAAGGTGGTGCACTTTCCGGCTGTCCAGCCCATCGCTATGCTGGTGCCGACGGGGGATTTGCCGCAAGGCGAAGGCTACGTGCGTGTGGACTCCAAGAAGTATCAAGATTGGCAAGTGCTCGTCTGTGAAGGTTGTAGGGACAGCTAGCTGCTCAAACATGAGCGTGAATTCTACGAACAATGGCTAGCAACTCAACCTCCGTCGGTGGAGCGACTGGAGTATCCAAAGCCCCAATGGGTGATCGTACGACCTTTTGAAGACTCGTTGAAGGATCCAAGCGATCGGATGGCGTGTACAGAGCGTTCGTAGAAGGTCTTTGAATAGCGTGAGCACGCTGAAGTGTGTCTGTTGTCTGGGGTGGCAGTCGGGGACTCAGTTGAAGTCCAATTTTCGGGAAGTCCATCGGATACCTGTACGATGCCTGTGGCCGAGTCAATATTGTAAACGAAGACTCGGCTGCGCGTCTACACGATCTACAGAGTGTTGCAAACGTGATGCATACCCTACCGAGTGTTCGTTTCAGTCTGGGACGACGACGGAGGCGGGGAGTACATCAGTCAAGGTAACGTCGGACCGGCCCTGTGCGTAGCCAAATCCGCGAACGAATCATCGGTGGCTGGTCCAGAGGACGCAGACGATGCGGAGAGGGTGATGGACCATGCACCGAGTGTTCAATTCAAGCCTAGTGAAGATGCGAAGGCAGCAGAAGCAGCAGTCGCCACATTGGATGCTACATATGTTTCTGTGGCACGCATACTGATGACAGAAGGGAATGAAGAGTCGGACGAAGCTAGGGCGGACTACTACGCGCATCCAGCTAATAAAATTGGTTTGGAGGACTATGCAAAGGAGTTGGCGTTCCTTCCCGACTTTACCGAGGAGTCCAATACCACAATCGGCTACGATTCGCTTAAATGTGAAAGACCCCCGACTATCGTCGGATCAGCAAGAACGTCTGATCGCTACGCTCACGAACAACGAGCAGATCATGATTGCAAACGGTAGCGCGTAACCACTGCCAGCGTACGGCGTGGTGTGTGGCATTGATACGCAAGGACACGCACCTATCAAACAGCGTGTCAGACGCGTACCGCTCAGATACCTCGGCAACCTGTACGAATTGCTGAGGACTTTGCTGAGAGCAGGACTCATCGTCTTCTCAGACAGTCCATGGGCATCGCCAATCGTGATTGTGATGAAAAGAACGGTCAAGACATCCGGCTCTGCATAGATTATAAGATGGTGTATGCAATCACCGCAATCATGGAATATGCGATGCCGCTAGTCGACGATCTGCTGACAGATCTCAACAGCTACCTGTGGTTTTGCTCGTTGGACGCTGCAAGTGGCTTCTGGGCCATCGTGATGACCTTACGAGCACGAAAAGTGTCGGCATTTGAGTGCGCTGGGCCATTTCGAGTGGTTGTGTAGGCCTTTCGGGCTAACAAACGCGCCTACGATATACCAGCGTATGATCGATAACGCGCTTTGGGGTTCGTTCAACCTAAAGGCGGGTGGATTGAACGCTCGGAAGCTATGCGATTAGCTGAAGAACAGGTCAAGGAACGTCGTGAGACCGGGACCGAGCTTTCAAATCTAACCAAGTTCGAGACAGACCGCGGTGCAACGGTGGAAGGTGACCCTGTAATACAACTGGTCAACAGTCCCGTCGCTGACATGTTTACGACCGAGGAGCCAGATGAATCATCGTTGGTACCTGTATTCGGTCGGCGGGCGTTCGTAGATAATATTTGCTTCGGTGGCGAGGATTTCGACAGCTGTTTGACTACGCTAGACCGATTACTGAAAAAAATTTGCGCAGTGCCGGATCAGTATTAGCTTCACCAAGCGCATCTTCTGTCAGCCCAAGGTGGACGTTTTGTCTCATGAGATTACGCCAGAGGCTATCAAGGCTGACCAAAAGAAGCTTGCAACCATCACCGAGTGTTCATTTCCAACGAGTAAGCGTGGGATGCAGTCATTTCTTGGGGCACTTAATTACTACAGCCGCTTTATCCAAGACTTTGCAGTCTATGGTGCAGCGCTGTATCAGCTGAAGGAAGAAGACTTTGGAGCCGGTGGCGACCTTTCTGTGGCGCGTCGTGCATTCGAGGCACTGCAAGAAAGAGTTGCACTGGCACCCATCCTTAAGCACTTCGATCGGTCGAAGGAGATTTATGTTATGCTGTTTGCAAATGAATGGGAGTTAAGTACGACGCTTATGCAGGAGCATGAAGGCAAGTTACACCCCGTACGATTCCTCGGTCGGGTGCTTAAGGAGTCCGAGATGAACTACCACCCAGCTGAGAAGGAGGTCCTAGCATTACTTCTGCTGTTGAAGGTGTGATACACGCAGCTGGCCGGGAAGACGTTACATGTCTATACCAGATTTTCGACGTTAGAGCGGGTATAAAAATCCAAGTCGCTCTTCGAACGTGCGGTCCAGTTTTGCAGTACTGCTATCACCGTGGCATTTGAAGGTAAGACGAGTAAAAGAGAAGGATGTTGCCTTCGCGCAGATTCTTCAGTCCAGTATTACGAACTTCGTCGATTTGTAAGACTCGCTGGCGCCGGTGACCCCACCGAGAAAAGACTCACCAACAGTTCGCGTAGACCTTCTATGCTGTATGCAATGCTGCCACGCGACTGCCGAGGTTTCGTTATGTCATTCGATGGCTCAGCTAAGACCGAGAAATATGGTGGGTATGGTAGCTGCTCATGGGTACGTTGGAGCCTTCCGGAGTGGAAATAGTGATCGCTGCGAACGCTTACCTCCCGTCTACCACTGTCAATGTTGCTGAGTACACGGGGATGATAAATGGAGTCAAAGCAGCAATTGCTCACGGGGCTGAGGATTTATTAATTGTGGGTGACTCAAGGCTCGCGATACAGCAATCACTAGGGTGGCTGCATGTCGGAAGGAATCACTGCTGGCGTTGCGGAATATTCACAAGGAACTCACGGCCAAGCTTCGATCAGTGAAATATCTCCATGTAGTACGTGCATACAACGCGTCCGTGGATTCATTGGCCACAGAAGCACTGGAATCGAAGGTCAGTTGTGTGGTTTTGGCTGAAAGTCACAAGTCGAAGTTGATGTCACTGAACCGCATCCGAAAAATGATTGACGAGGCGGTTGAAGACTCGATAGACGTCCCACCACGTGAGGCGGAGCGTCAGGTACATATACTGACAGGCAGCGAGTTTTCAAGCAGAAAACTTTCGAAAATTTCGTTGTTATACCCCGACCGAAGCCTCGCAGGGGGCAACACGGCGTTACTGCTATTTCAGTGCTCATTCACGGGATTCGTCATCGCCAAGGCTATGGCGGACACGTCTGCACTGAGTGTAGCTCTGGTGTTTGAAGAATGTGTGTATTGAAGGTTCGGAGCACCGTCGTTAATCAGACACGACCGAGACCCGCGCTTTATGAGTGAGATGTTCCAACCGTTCACTGAGATGATGCAGTCAAGATCGCGAGCGACTTTGAGTTATCGGCCGCAGGCTACTGGACAACAGGGACGCTTGGTGAAGTCGGTGATGACTTCGGTGCGAGTGTGCGCGGAAGATCCCCAGCAGCAAAGTTGGGATTAGATTGCCGAGAAGTTGGTGTTTGCTATTAACACCTCCCAAGACACTACAAGGAAGGAGACGCCGTTCTATCTCGTTCACGGCTGGGACGCGCAGTCGACACTGCGGGTAATGTCCTCGTCGCTCAAATGAGGACTCGGTAGGCAGTCTGACGCGTTGGCGTGGGGTCGTGAAGTTAATCGACAACACGAAATCGCCCTAACTATGGCCAAGGACTACCAGGCGGCTGAGAAGGAGCGGCGAGCCAAGGAACACAATGACGCTTTGAGTCGACTGGAGAAAGCCGCTGTACCCCAGCCAAGAGGAAATGTGAGCTCGGTAAGCCCACCAGAAGCTTCAACAGGTATGGTAGATGCTGAAGACGGGCCACCGAGGGCTCTTTTTGAGATTGGGAGCCGAGTGTGGCTTTACATGGAACGCGTCAAGCCTGGACTAACGAAGAAACTGGCTTGTCGGTGGCAAGGACCTTTTCGGACCAAACGCAAGGTGGAGGAGTTCGCGTATGAGCTGGAGTTGCCTGATCGGAGTGTATATCGATTGTATCCGGTGGTGCATGTGTCAAGACTCAAGGCCGTGAACGATTTCCCTAGTCGACCGAGCGTTCGTTTGATTCCAGAAGTAACGGATGAGTCAAGACTCGACTTTGATGAGGAGTTGCTGCCTGAAGAAAGCTGGGAACCCGACCATGTAGCCGGTGAATATGAAGTCGAAGCCATCCTTGACGGCCGAACACCACTGTAGACAAGCACAGAACGGGCTGTACGAGAATTCAAAGTCAAGTGGGTCGGCTACGACGAGCCAATTTGGGAACCAGCAGCCAACTTGGCGTGTTGAGGTCTACTTTATGATTATCTGCGTGCCAAGAAGAGCGAGGGACGGCTGCCGATGGTTCAAGTCGCGGACGAAGACTAGTGCAGCTGGATCACGTGTGACCTGTCCACAAGGCGGTACAGCCTGTGGTGACAGACGAAACAAGCTACTGTACCAAAATTTGTATATGCATTTGACGAACTACGTGAACAAGATTACGTTTTGGAAATTTGATAAAGAATGAAGACATGAATGCCAGCCAAGCTGCGACTATTGGGAATGAACGCTCGGTGATACCTGCAACAGCTTGCTGGGACGTCAAAGAACGTGGAGAGACCGGCACCGAGGCTTTAAGAAGTCTCCAGCTGCCGAGCGGCATCAGCCAATACAGACAGAGAGAAGACCCTCCAGCCTCGTTTTTCTCTTCGTCTGAAGGTGGATCTGGAGCTTGGAGGCGGGCCACCCTGAGCTTGCGAACGGTCGGTACCGGTGCCAGTAGGTGCAGCGGCAGCAGTTGAGCGAGGAGTACCGGGAGGCGTGTCGAAAATGCTGCGCAAGTGTGGAATAAGCTCAGTCGAAGACAGCGCTGGGTCAACAACGACGCTTCGGTACACATCTGTGGCGAAGTCGGTGAAACTTTTTGCCGCCTCAGGGGGTGTATAGCGCAACCCAGCGACGTTGCTGAGTCAGTAGATTTCAGGAGGGCACCGCGCTTGGTCTTCTTCACCTGAATTCGGGTCCTTGCGCCAAGATGACAGGTCCTGCGCCAGTATAAACACGATCTGAGCGTAGAAGTAGGGGGTACAGGTAGCGAGATGACTTGCTAGGAAAGGTCTTGGCGTGTGTACCTTGTGTATCCCTATCGGCCATTTTGTCTTCGACGGAACGGCACTCCACCAGAGTAGTTGGGAGGGTCTTGAACAGTTATAACCTAATGAAGAAGTGCGGGGCAAGCGTCGGCTCCAGGGCGCAGCCTCGAACCCTCAAAGGTAATCCTGGCGTGGGTGTCCTCGCCAGGGTGTGGGAAGCCAGAAGTAGGTACACTAGGACACAGACAACTCGTGTACAGTATCCCAGGTGCAGTGCCGGACTGGTTGATAATCAACAAACAGAGTTATATACAAATATGAAGTAATATGCAGCTGTCCAAATGTTACAGACCCGGAGCGGGGGGTCTCACTCACTAGGCTCACTCGAGTCTAAATTCAGGCACCTAGTAGCCTGAATACTGACAATACAAACGCGCACCACCTCAATCAAGAGGAAGAATTCGCTGTAATCCAGGATACGATCAATCCACACAGCAGTCAATAAAAATTATCAAAAGGCGACTACTTAGCACTTCAGGAATACACAGGTTAACATAAAATGGGCAAAACACTAACAAGTTAGCGACCCAACTAGGATATGAAATAGGTGGGTCACTCCAGGACGTACGATCACTGGTCACCACCTAACTGGACTTGAGTATAGGTGGAATTCCAGCGAAGCGAGCAGTCCTCTTGATCATCTTGCCCGGAATGTGTGGGGGCGCGGCGGTGTGATTGCTTCTTCTTCGCGGCGCTTGCACTTCCTGGCTTATTCCACGCCAAACACTTGTGCTCAACGGGGAAAAACGAACTCTGTTTAAAATTATCAATATGTCCTAAGTCTTTTGTCTTCTTGTACCACGTACACTCATCATGCAGTTCTTCTTCAAGTCTTCGTAAAACATCTTGTATTCAGTATGTCCTCGTATTGTAGTCAGTTCTGGGTTCTTGTAGTCTTCGTTTGGGTATGGCTTGGGTCGAATATCTCGGTCTCAGTATGGGGTGGTCTTGTCGACTCGACAGGGTCGTGCTTGGGTGCGTTCCGAGCGTGGTTGAACTTCAAACTTGCGTGTCACTTGATTGCGATACCAACTTGCCGTCTTGATACGGGTTCACCCAGGCACGTACATGCACACACACTTGTTCTTGGCTTGAGTGAATGTCCTTCGACAGCAGTATATCTTGAATCATCACTTGTTACTTCCACCAATGCATATCATCCTGGCGCGGATTGCTCTAGGGTGGTACGGGGTCGTTGTCTTGGTGCGGAATGCACTTGCTGCGTATTGTAGCATAGTGAGAGTCTTGATACACTTGAATTCACCTTGTAATCCTGGCGTGGGAGCGCGTACGGCTGCATCTTTGCGTATTCGACCACGTAATACTGGCGTGTACGCGTACAGGTTTCATCCTTGCACACTTAGCACATGAAATCCTTGCGCGGATGTATCCAGGATTCCTTCTTGCACACTAGTCGATTCTAGTCTATACCGAATCTTGATGCAGGCAGCCGAGCTAGTGCTCATCCTGGCGTAGACGGCCGGGCTGCCACACATCTTGGTATACATCTCCAAGATTTATACGAATTCCTGGTGTACAGCGTCAGTTCGGCGTGCATCTTGGCGCTAATGGCCAACATCATCATTGTCTAGGTACATCTGCATTCAGGCGCCGACTTCTTTCCACAATCCCACTCGTCCCAGTCTCCGTCCATGTCACACGGGTGCGGCCGGGACATCATCCACCAATAAGCCAATCGTTATCTCCAAGTCGTAGTCGTGACGCCACATCGTCACCGAGAAAATTCCAAACCACTTGTCACACATCCACGAACCGTGTACCCCGTGGATTGAAGAACTCTGACACGGGAAGTACGTGGTGTTGTACGGGAGCTGGTGAGCAGCGTCCCTCCATCCGGTACGCCGCGGCTGACGAGCTTCTAGATCAGCCACCTCGGATATCCAGTTAGTTGTCCGAGGTACAAACGGCAAGTTCTCGACCGTATAGGGTGGGATCGTCGCCTCGAAGATCATCTCGGGACGAATGAACGTTCGCCCTGGGTGGTTGCCGGCTTCTAGGCACCAATTCATGTACTGCTCCCGGTACATGTTCCGAAGCCGATCAGCACGCTTGTTCCGATCCTTGACGTTGGTTTTCCACAATGCCCGTTTGGTCTTCAGGAGACCCTTGTCGTGACCAGGAACTCTAGCTTCTTCGTCGAAATCCTTCACGACGGCCGCAGCAAGTATCCAGTGGAGGCGTCCCCACGCTGCATAGCCGAGATCCTTGGTTGGACCATCACCACGAAGATTCGACCAAACGATTTTGTGCCGAACTTCAATTTGGAGCACACTTGGACACTCGTGCATGCGGATCGAATCCCTCCATTTCAATGAAGCACGGCTGGAGAGGCAAGAGTCGGTGGAGGATCTGGTACGGATGATACGGGTCCTCGCAGTTCAGGAACACCTCCAACTCTTCAAGCGTGACGTGGATCACCACGTCGCTGGATGTCGGCCCAGGTAGCACGGTGCTGAGAATACGCTCCCAGCACTTTTAGCTCCTGGATCAGTGAAACTCATGCCCAAACCAAGAGCGGAAGAACCCACGTCGGTAAGCTGGCCGAAGCCGGGACAGCCGGGTGGCTACCCGCAGATGTGTGGAGAGGCATCGATAAGGGTTGAGAATTGTCCGAACCACCACGACGAGCAATCGACGTGTACGTTGCGACGATCAGACGGCTAGGGCCTGCAGCTTGGGGCATCATTGACGGCCGAGATGGCTGAGGTTGTAGCGACGGTTGAGGCTGTGGTGAAGCTGATGGAGAACGACGCCGAGGAGGAGTCGGAGGTCTCGAAGGACCCAAGCCACCCCAGTTATTGCTCGAATCGTTCGAGTTACCGCCAGCCTGGGAAGCTGAGCCCTCGGTGGGTGGTGGAATACCTTCGTTTCCGGCTGTTTCACCTGCTGGGCACCCATCGAGGGTTCGTTGTCATCTCCAGTGCCTCCAGTGTCCAGACGAGAACCTCATTCATCATCGATATCCATGGCGTCGTCAACGGAGCCTGGGGTCGGTGCGTCGGTACATGGAACCGATGGGGGGGGGCACTTGAAGACTCGGTGGCTGGTGGAACAGCTTTACTGGTCGGAGAACGTGAAGGAGACACCGGCTCCGAGTCCTCATTTTGATCTGGGATCGTCGCAGATGTCGTAGCAGGCGGACCGGATGGAGCAGCATGGCTGGGTTCATAAACCTCGTCATCCGTGCCAATCTTCTTCAGCTTCTCGTGCAGCTTTCTCGGCAGCACTCAGGGACGAATGAGGCAGAGGGAGAGCCGGGACGTACGGGTCCGCAGGCTGATGCGGCTCCTTGTCAGGTTGCGAAGGCTCGCCAGACGTCGGAACAGGTTCAAACACGCCCTTGGATGGTGCAGAAGGATCGGTACCAGCCTCGGGAGGATCCACAGCACCACCAGGCGTACTCGCGGTCATCTCCACATCGCTTGGGTCACCGCTGAGGTCGGGAATGAGTGGCGGGCGGAAATCGACGGCTTTACCGGCGACTTTGGATCAGGCGTTCGTGGTCTCGACGAGGAGCGTGGAGAAGATGGTGCAGACTTCGAGTGACGGCTCGGTCGACGCTTAGGAAACTTTGGCAACCATGATGAAGATGAGAGAGGACGCGAACGAGCTCTGGGTGTGCTCAGGCTTCGACTGGCACGAGACCGAGCAGGCGATTGTGACCCAGAGCGAGCCTTCTGGCGTTTCATCTTTTGAGCCTGCTTCCAAGCCTTCGCCTTGAACAGTGATCGCCGACCAGATGTGGAGCTTGAAGACTCGGTAGGGGCATCATCTCCAAGCCCAGCTGACGTCATAGCAGGACCGGCCTTGTCAGTAGGGATGGGAGCCTTGCCTTCAAGAGATGAGTCCAAGTCGTCGTCTGAACGGGCGAGGGCGTTTATGCGGCTTGCCAGGCGCTACCTGATGGGCTGCCTTGGTCAGTGCAGCAGGAAGCGCCTGTGGATCCGATGAAGCAGCGACCGCGGCTTGAATGCGCTGCAGAGCCACAAATGTCTCCTGGTCCAGGTCCAGACTAGTGAGATCCAACTCACCCGAAGTGAGACTTGTCACGAGCCACAGCAAACGAGCGTTAGTAATCGAACGGTCGGTGACCATCCCTGTGGAAAGAGACATACGTTGTACGGCTATTGCCAACATGTCCGGATCCATACCGGCCAGACTCACGTGAGAACGAAGCGCCCGGTTGAAATGAAGAAGATGAGTGTTGCTTGCTGGTTCTCGAGGACGGTGAGCGCATCGTCATCGATGTACTTGCATTTGGCCAACTTGACCAATAACGAATGAAGCTGGCGGATCTGCTCGGTGTTCGCTCCGATACCGGCCTTGAACACTTCGCGCTCTTTCTCCAGCTGCCTGCCACGTTTCTCGATGAACTTGACACGGGCTTCGATTTGGCATCTGCGAAGCTGAAATTCCTCAGTGTGCTGATCTATCGAAGCCTTGGTCTTCTTCAGAAGAACGCTATTCTGGGCGTTCGTCTCTCGTAGCGGCTTGGCCTCAGCCTGGAGAAGTTCGAATTTGGCGTTGCCTGTCTTCAGGAATTGCTCAGCGTTCACCCGGGCCATGATCGTAAGGGTAAGCAAGCGTCGAACGGAGTTGGCCTCTTTCTGAGCAAACCGGAGCTGAGTCTGGAGGTGCCCCACTTGCGCCGGAAGATCGGCCAGAGCGTCAGGATGTGGCTCCAGAGCAGCCAGTACATCACGCGTTCGAGACGTTGCTGTGTGTGTATATCTCCCTGTAAGGGAGGCGCCACGCTGAGCTGGACTTGGTGGCGAACCATGGAGGTCAGATAAGGAACGATGGACGTCATCATGTGTTCCACCGACGCTTCCACGCTTTCCGCGAGCATTGCGCCGAATGAATCCTCGGTGATAGGCGGAGAAGATGCAGCAGGCTCAGTGGGTGCTGGAGGCACCTCGACCGAAGCTTTGGGGGTAGAAGCTGCGGCGGAGTTTGAAGCAGGAGTGGAAGACACTAGGTGTAGAAGCTGCGGCGGAGTTTGAAGCAGGAGCGGAAGACGCTGGAGCAGGGGGCATCGTCGTTGCTGCAGGTGAAGGCACTGGGGGGGCTCTGGAGGTTCCGGTGGCTCGTTCGAACGCTCGGTGCCACCTTGAGAAGATTCACGTCAATGGATAAGAAGTGATGAGCAAAGTACCGAGAAATGATTGTCAAGATGTGCAGACTTATCTCCAGCTGTTGACGTTCCCGCTGGCGCTGTGGTCCAAGTGACTGGAACGCACGTGAGAGGGCACGATTCAGGCGCTTCGACATCTCGGCACTGGTGTGAACATTTGAAAAATGAAGCAGTGTCGCAACGGGCACCAGTATCGTGGCTTCCATTGCGACAGGGGCAGTTGTGATGTAGTGATTTCTGTGCTTGTGCCGACAATCGTCACCAGACAAAGTCCCGACGGCATTCAAGTTGCTCAAACTACGAACACTCTGTCACTGGATGTACAGTGATTTGATGGTGCAAAAGACTCGCCCGTGTCACTACCGAGTCTTCACCGAGTCTTCGTCGAGCCCCATTAGTGGTCAAGATGTCACTGAATCCAGGCTGTCCTTATTATTAATAATGGGACTGGTCGGATTCGCATTCAAAGAACTGACCAGCCACGGTACGAAGACTCGGTGGCGGTTGGGATGAGTTCGTGGAGTCTCCACGACCTTTCGAGCGCTCGGCCGCGGTCTGGGAAGGGACGTTGAAGGATGAAGAGGCACATGCGACGGTGTGAGCGTCGCTTGGCAAGCAAGAAGATCCATAACGGATCGTAGTTCACTTGGTATTAGTATACATGATTAGGATTGCATATTAGGACATGGCTCGAAAGGGCGACACAAATACAGAGCATAATTTCTACTCAAGCACAAAGAGCGAGGTCCGGCTTCAAGGTAAGCGTCTGGTCAAGCTTGTTTGAGTGTGTTATGCCTGTCGGTGGACTCGAAGCTCTGTAGCGATGGTTCATTCGGCAAGGCCAAGAGACTGTGCGTGTATTGGCCGATTATATATCGGAAGGTTTACTTGACGGCTATATCTTGCCCATTTGCACGGTTGGGAGTGCTTGTATCGCCTCCTATATATTCTTCTACCGAGTGTTGAACACTCGGTGCCCTCGTAAAAGGCTTATCCGTGCCTGGTACCCTTCTGCTGTTGGGACCCCGAGGTTTCATAACACCTGCTAGCTTTGCTCGTGATAGTAGCGTGTTCTCATATTCACTGGTTGGCCTATATAGGTAGTTCGCAAGGTCCAGTCTGTCCCGGTGCAAGGGCAGAAGTGAGGTCTTCAGGTCCGCCCGAACGATCGTTTACCGTTCCGGTAGACGTATTGTTGTGGGAGCTTCCTAACTACACTAGTAGCTAGAGTTCACGCGGGATTTACAACACCACAGAATCAAGTGAACGACAGTCTGGACGGTCAACTGGGCGACGTCGAAGGTCAGCTGCTGGGGGCTCGAGCAGAACTCAAGGCTTCCCGGGATGACCTCTCCCAATTACCGACGAAACTGGCCGAGGTCTAGGAAGAGGTATCCCAGCTAGCGGGGGCGCGGGATCAGCTACAGCAGGAGCTGGCCTCCCGTCCGACGCCCCCGGCAGAGGAGTCCATCCCCAAGAGTCGCCACGACGTGGCGGCCCGATCTCTAAAGACGGAACTGGCTTCAGCCCAGAAGCCCCTGGATGTGGTGCGCGAAGACATTCGGCGTGCCCAGGAGCTCTTGGACCCATATCGAATTATACGACACTTCCAACGACCCGGAATGGTCGGGATCCTAGGTGATGTTGCGCCCCTCCGATCTGACTTAGATGCGTATGTCCAGGTGTAACGGGGTTACATGGTGTGGTGCACACATGGGTACGGAGTACCCGGATAGTTAACAGACTCTCAGTACATGATGTTAAGAATTAACGGTGGTCTCAGTACATAGGCTGAGGGCCACACGTTATGCATTTGATTAGGTTTAACTATGATAGATAGTTAAGCATAGATAGCGGCTTGGCCGCAATAAAGATAAATAAAAACACTTCGGATTTTGGAAGCAAACAGTTATTTCGAGCTAATAACTCTTGAGCCTGGTTTTAGGGCTGTGTTAAAGTTCCTTTGGATAAGGAACATTGTATTACGGACACTTTAAGTCGAACGTCTTCCTCTGACGCGAAAGCAACGGCAGCCCCGCTGCACAGGGGGTCAAACCGGCATACCCTGTGCCATTTGAGATCATTCCCTCGGCGAGGGCCGTGACTCCCGATCTTGGGTCGGGTAGTAAGGGTGTGCCCAAGGACAGCTCGATCCCTACCCTTCCAAGTCCACTTCATTAGCGTCTCCTCAGAGGTCGGCGTCCTTGAAAGGTCCGCCCCCTCCGCCAGCCTCCAACCTCTCTGAATCCAGCGAGCTTCCTTCGGAAAAGCACGACAGACCCCTGATCATTCGTCAGAAGCAGTCTTCTCCGGCCGACGTGGAAGAGGAGCCTATGCCCGAGTTCCCGGGTGGTGGCTCCGACCAGGAGGACGCGCCCTGTGAAGAGATCAAGATAGAAGACGTCGAAGGGGAGGCCGAGGAGGAGGAGAAAGAAGATTCTGACACGCCACGGATGAACCTTGATGGTGCGCATTAAGTCCGTCCGAGAGATTATGATCCCCAGACTGATCCCCGCAGCCGTTTCTACCCCGCGATCGATACTGAGTCGCACCCCTTCCGGTCCGATGAAGACCCAGCCAAGTCGCTTCCCGGGAAGGCGGTTTTGGAGGATGTTCGGCTCGACGTCTTAGAGTATCTCCGGATGGACCAAGACTTTTGCAATCTCTCTGAAGCAGAGTACGTTATCTTGAACAAGCTGTCGAAGGAGGTGCTCGTACACGTCAACCTCCGGGAGCAGGTCCTCGTCGAGATTCTTCGCAGGGTGCTGTGTTTACGGATTCTGGATGAGGTATGGTGGCTTCGACACGTCCCGGTGGAGTACTTCGATCAGGGAAACACGAAGGCTGTGGTCTGTGGCTGGGAAGTCGACGAGAACAAACCGTTTCCCCCCGTGCCCACGGAGCCCCCAAGCAGTCCCGAGCCTTCGGATCATGATGAAGATACTTCTGATGTGGATTCAGGTCCAGGGGATGAGCGCACGAAGAAACTGTCTCCTCCTCGCAAGAAACAAACTAGAGGTTCTACTACCCCCAGCGGCACCCCTACTTCCAAGGCGAGCACCAGCAGCAAGCGCATCCGGCAGGTTGTTTCTGTACCGAAGCACCTTTCCGACGTTTCCACAGAAGACGAGAGCCCGCTGCGCCGCTGGGAAAAGAAACTATTGACGGACACGATGGACCCCGAAGTCGTACATATTCCATCCCCAACCACAAAGTCTTGGATCATCCATAGGGTCAGGGTGTGTCGAGCCAGTGGGGTCTTGGAACACCAGTCTAGGGGTTTCCCAGACCTCAAGGTCGTTGCTGACGAGGTCAAGACTGCTCGGGCACGTCTTGCCCCCGAGATTACCATGAGTTCGTGAACGATTCGACTCCTAGCGCTGACATGTCCTGGGACATCATATTCCGTAACAGGATCACCGTTTTTTTTGTTCTTTCGTGGCGCCATAACCGCGGGTCTTCGACTTGTGATCGACATGCAGATTCGCCACATGTACAAGTGGCGTTGAGCACATAGGAAGCGGCTTCATTGGATCGAGATGGATCGTAACGACGATACGAACAAAATGTTGCACGCGTCCCGGAGTGCCCTGCAGCAGCATTGGTCGTCATCTCGGGGAGAGCTTGTTCAAGCGATACAGGCCCTGACATCGGCTGACGCAAGCTGTTCCGCACCGAGACAGGTTTCTGGCGTCGCCCCAGGAAAGTGGCTACCTGGGTCCCTATGGAGAGGGGCGCACATCGTTCCCTATCCGAGCAGGTCTCCATCTTGGACTCTCGTGAACCGGCGCGGGTATACTGGGGACTTCCGGGTGCTGTGGACCGTCTCTCCGAGAGTGTTTCCCCGCGTACCTGGGCCTCTCGTGCTACGGACCCGTCCGACCACATTGCCATCGCTGAGCCGGACACTCTCGAGTAGGTTCGTCTGAACATCGGTTGTTCATTCTCTCCTCCCATGCTTTCGCCTTGGTAAATTCCACCACTCATACGTTCAGTTCCTCCGGAGTTCTCTGTCACCTTCTTTCGTTCTTTTGTTGCTTTAACATGTAGTTCATACTCGATATGCACTGTGCCCCGGGTTCTTCTGGTCAGCGTATCTCTCGGTGCTGTTTGGGAGTACTCTCCCGGGGTTATTGGATTTCAGCATCCGGGAGGTCGTCTCCAGACTGCATGGCCTGAAACCGAGCCCGAGCACGTTCACGCTGGTCGAATTCATACGTGAGTCGACCGCAGTTGAGGCGGCTCTGGGGAATCTACTCTGGGATTTCATAACCCTTCCACTTGATCCTGTACTCCTTGACCCGTCGACTAGCTCGCGTCCAGGTGACCCATCGGACGTCTAAGACCTTTTCCACTTCATATTCTCCGGTTGCCTTACCAGGTTCCCAGCTGTCCTCGCTCAACAGAGCGGCGTCGAAGTCGTCTTCTTCAGGGATGTGCAGAACGTCCGTTGGCCTCTCAGGGGAGATGATTCAGGTTTTTAATCTACTCACATGGACCCACGGGTAGAATTGGTAATATGTGCCCTCGGTTTGCAGACGATACCGAAAATCCTCTCCTTTCTCGATAATCCTGAAGGGGCCGTGCCACAGATGAGCTAGCTTCTTGGTCAGGCCCGGACGGACTCGGCTAGGTACAACCACACGGAGTCACCTACTTCAAAACCGCGCTTGAGCCGGTCCGCCAGTTTCCTCCAGCGTCGATTATGTTCCTGGGGCCGTTTCGTTTTAGCATTCTTCTGAAGGTCTCGGCCCACGTTCTCGCATACTCCACTTGTCGGTGTATCTTGAGTCTCCATAGATGGGCATCCTGGAGTTGCACTTCTCCGGGGAATTCCCCCATCATGGCTTGTAGGGTTCCTTGAGCATCTCATCCGTGCACCAAAAAAAAGGGGTGTCCAGCCGGGTGAAATCGTATGACGTGTTGAGCGCCCACATAAGTTTCTCGTCCAGCTCGTCCCAGTCACTCTGGTCTATTTTCTGCACATAAGCCCGGACGCTTCGGATGACCGTTTGCTCGGACCACTCTTGCTGACCGTTCGACTAGGGGCGGTATGCTGTGTCGACCGTTGACGACTCTCCATCATTTCCCGGAAGGGCTCGAACACACGACTCACGAATCGGGGATCTTGGTCGTGTCGAATCATCTCGCTAGCACCAAATCTCCGGAAGACGCACTCTTCGTAGGCTTCGGCCACATCTTGTGCGGTGGGTTTCTCCATTGGTGTGCACATCACGAATCCTGAGAAGGTGCATTAAAAAAAGAGCAGGACTTCGTTCCACCTGGCGGTCCGCGGTAGAGGTATCACAACGCCCATGGAGACCACCTGAAATGGTCGCGTCGCTAGGATATTTCCAGGGGATGGACCTGGGTTCCGAGGGAATCCCTTGGCCGTAATGCAAACGATGCACTCCTTGACGAATCGTTCTGCCGATTTGAACATACCAATCCAATAAAATTCCTTTCTCAGGCGCTCGTATGTTCGGAAGATACCCTAATGAGCTCCCTAGAAATCTGCGTGGCAATGATGCAAGATGTCCTTTTGAAGATCGCTGGGTACTACCAGCCTCAGTCTGTCTGCGGCAGGTCGGGGTCTCTCGGGAGTGTCTCGACTAACATAGAACAACACATCCCGATTGTCCAATACGAATGGTCCCGCGATCTTGGCCAGATGGGTTGTCTGTTTCAGGGAAAGTTGTTCTGTCTCACCCTGGAGGAAGTGCAGCAGTGGTTTGAGCTCAGGGCCTTTGTCCTGATGTGCACAGATACGCCTCCACCTCTGTTTCCGGGCATCAGTGGTGACGACTCTCGGAGGCGTTCCGAAGCGTATCTGGGACTTGACTGCTAATTCTTCCTCTATGTCGGCGTCCTCACTGGGGACCCCATTTGCTCCGGGGCGGCCGAGTCCTACGAGGAGGAAGCCCCGCGGGCTTGCGATTTCGTGATGACGAAAGCCTCCACCTCTGGGGTTTTCAGTCCTTGATCAGCGCCCCTTGTCGCGGCGGCCATGAAGGCCGCCTCTACCATCGATCTCTCTTGGGGGCCCGGTTCTTTCATGAGCTTCGCATGGATTCGGTTCATGTTCTGCAGTAGTTTAAGCTCTACTTGGTCTTCAACGTGGAGGGACGCCTTCCTGGAGTACTCGTTTAGAAACGTAGCCTTGCTGCGACATTGGATTCTCATTGACGAGTACCAATTTCACTGACGTGAATAGTTTCTGCATCTCTTCCGCTTCCTGGAGGAGTCGTAAGAGATGAGGTTGTGTGCACCCGATCACACCTTGGAGCTGTTGAATTGCTAATCGTGAGTCCCCCACAACTACGAGTTCCTGTACATTATTGTCCCGATTCAGACGTAGTCCCCGGACGAGGCCTTGATACTATGCCTCATTTCTGGTCGTCTTCTCTAGCAGATGACCTTGGGCCGCTATCACATCCCCAGAAGGTAGCTTCCAGAGTATACAAGCTGCGCCCCCCAGGCCGTCTCGTTTGGCGAAGCCGTCGAAGCCCGCATGGTTAGCCGAGAGTATTTCCAAACTAACTGGAGGGGTCGTGATCCTTACCCCATTGTCTGGGGTCAATTCTACTGCGATTTCGTCCAGGCGTTCCCTGGGGGTAATGCCCGCTCCTTGGATTGCTACAAGCCCGTCCTCATCCCGTCCAACCCGACGAATGTCTAGATCCCAGGGGGACAAGTTGACTGCCCACTTGAGACACCTACCATCTACCGTCTTCGACTTGAATAACCAAGAGAGGATCGAGTATCGTGTGTATACCCGGATCGTCTTGACTTCGCAGGTTGTGATCATCGTGTGGCAAGTGTTCAACACTCGGTGAAGTGCGAGCACCTCCTTCTCCGCCGGATGATACCGGAGCTCGGCGTCCTGGAGGACGCGTCCTACAAAACAAACCGGTCGGACAACGCCCTCGTAATCCTGCCCCAACACTGCGCTTATAGCCCATCGGTTGGCGTGTAGGATGATGGCGAATTGGCGTTTTCGGTCCGGGTGTTGTAATAGGGGGGTCAGCACAAGCTGTTCTTTGAGGAGCTTGAACGCATATTTAGCCTTGGCCAGGTCTCTGCCTGCGCGAACCTGCTCGTCTCACAACTCGTACAGGGTTGCTGCAATCACCGGCAAGTCCTGAATGAATTTGCTGTAATAGTTCAGGCTTCCCAGGAAGGATTGAATACCTTTGAGGGTTCCCGGAAACGGCAAACTCAGCACTTTTCGGGCCAGCTTCGGTGAAGTTCGAACCCCATCGGAGCTGATGTCGTGCCCAGGTAACTGCACTGCTTACCCCGAATTCGCTCTTCGGCAGGCTGACAGAGATATTCCAGTAGCGGAGCCTAAACAACAGCGTGTTCATCGTTTTACACAAGTCGTCCCAGGGCGGGGCTCCGTAGATTACATCATCGATGCATGAGCCCCTGAACATTACAGGGCCCATTTGCTCCGGGGCAACTCGGTTTTGATGGAACACCGTGTCTGTGCTGGTCTTGGAGACTTGCCCCCCCCCCCCCCCCCCCCCCCCCGTCCCGTGCCCTGGGACACTTGGTCTTCGGGGTGCCTGGGGCTATCCCCAGAAAACGTAGTACGTCAGGATCGACCAGCGCTTCTTCTTCCGGCAGAAGCCTGACGAATCCCCAGAGACAATTGTCGAGCAACTGCTGATATATGAGGGGGGGGGGGGCATTTTGAGGCCGAAGGGCATGCGTCGCAATGGGAAATGTCCAAGAGAACACATGAAGGCGGAGATCAACTTGACCCGGGCGGACATGAGAACGGCCCAGAAACCGTTGGCCATGTCCAGGGTCATGAACCACATCTTGGCCGAGAAGTTACTCATTAGCTCATCGATGAGAGGCAGGGGGTAGTTCATCAGCTTGATAAGCTGGTTAACCAGACGATAATTGATGCACAAGCGGATGTCCTTCCCGTTCTTCTTCGTCACGATCACGATGGGAGAAGCCCACTCGGAGGTGGAATACTCGATGAGGCCAGTTTCCAACAGACGCTTGAGAAGATCATAAACTTTGGACAGGAGGTCGTTGGAATTTCGGCGGGCCCGTTGGGCGACAGGTTTGGCGTCCCCTGTATCGAGGTCGCATACGACGCCCCGGTCCGGTGTAGGCAACGCGTTGCCTTCCCCAAGAAAAATCACCTTGTGGTGACGAAGAATGTGGTATTCTTTTGAAGGCATAGTTAACCCCGCGTCCCCGACAACGGCGTCGTCAATGTTCACCTAGGGCCTCAGGCCACTCAGGTCAGGGAGATAAGCCAGTTGGCTCTTGAGCATATCCAGGGGGCTAAACCCGACCCTTGATGATAATAAACGGCGGGGTCGGCGGTCATACAGCTTCCAGCCTGCGCGAGCATCAGGTATGTCTGCGTCAAAGTGACTGGACTTGGGATGGAGGCGCCAACCGGGAAGATTCGAGCGAGTTCGTATGTTGCCACTGCCACGGACGTGGACGCTCCCCCGCCGGAGGTGCGAGTGACATCCTCCGACTCTCGGGACGCCGTGAAGATAGAGATTCCCGGAGCGCCGCCTTCGCTAGAGCCGGCGTGTTGGGTCCCATCGCATCCCGAGCCGATTGTGGCGCTCCCAGAGGGCTCTTCCACGTCGCGGGAACTGGCTGCAACGTCTGGCTGCGCATCTGACTTCTTCAGGATGGTTGTGGGAGCGGGATATTCCTGGCGTTCCACAGCAGGCGGTGCGCCACGAGCTCGCTCCCGGGCCTCAGCGTCCAAACGCCGTTCCATGGAGCGAGGTCGGGCGCTTTCGAAGACTAAGAACTCGAGCTCTTCGTATCGGTAGAACCCGGGTCGGACGAAGTCTGTTCCCAGGGGAGGAGATCCTTGTTCATCAGCTTGACTACGTTGACAAACGAGATAATCCACACAACCCGCTTAGAGATATTTACGACACGGGCCGTGATCGGCACCTTCTGGGAGTTGTAGGTCACCAGAGTGACCCAACCGCGACCCGCCCTGCCCAGACATTCAACGTCTCGGGATCGTGTCCTTCGAGGGATATAGGGAAATACCAAATTTCACCCGGCTCTAGGTTGATACTGTCGTGATGGCGGACGTTGATAGTCGTTCCGAAACCCTCTCGGGTCGGACCACCCACAAGCAGGATTCTCTCTTCGTCTGGGAGCTCGACTGCTCCTTCGTAAGCACACAATCGCACCCCGGCAGCTACCATGAAATTCATACCCAAAAGGCAATCAACACCAGGACCGATATTGCCGACCAAATCTCGACGGAGTACACCACTCCATGAACCCGAGTCAACACCACCTGACACTTGCGGTCCACTTTTGTCTTCACACTATCGATACCATTCAGCCAGAGTTCTCCTCGGGCTCCAATTTCAACTTCAATATACGCGCAAGATCAAGGGTGAGTATGCTTGTGGAGGCGCACGAGTCGAGCATCAACTTTGTTCGCTGGTGGAAGATAGACCCGTGCACAAGTGCGACTGAACTACACTTGTCGTCCCAGACGTTGGCTTCCCACCACCCTCGGCGTTGGACAGGCTGAAGATGATACGTGAGTTCGTCGTCGTCTGGGGGACAGCGACCAGAAAACACAGGGGGTCCGGGGATAGGTTTGGAGTAGCCGACATGCATTGCTGTTCATTACGACCCACATACGCATTGATGCAGTAGGTCTTATTGGACTTAGGCTCGATGCGTGCTGGGTCCCTGCCCAGCGAGCCTAGTTGTTTAACGGGGGTTCCGCCCCGCCCCGTAGGTGCCTGAGCACCTCATCCGGCAGGCCTTGGAGTTGGCCTCCTTGCGCAGCTTGCTTAACAGCTTGCATCACCTTGTATTCACCCGGGGGGGTGCAGCTGAGCACACAGTACACACGCTCGACGACGACACGTTTTGTGGGGTGTTTGCCTCCGCACTGTTCACAAGTCAACAAGCGCCAGCACTTGTCACGGGCGCGTCCCAATCGCCCGCACTCGCTGCAGGGGTCTGTAGCCGGTGCACCTTCCAGGGGCGGTTCCCGAAGTGCTGTTCGGAGTCTTGGGAGCACCCTGGGCTCGGGACTCTCGGGCGTTAGCAGTGTCTAGCCCATCCGCCCGGAGCGCCTCGGCGTGTTCAGGTGCGGCAGTTTCCCAAAGGACTGCTTCATCTTCGTCAAACTGGTAGCCGTAGGCCTCGCCTTCCGCGTCATCCCGCTGGAGTTCCCGGGAGCGTGATTTAGGGGATTCCTGGGGCTCCTCCACTTCCCCTCTATATGCATGCGGCTGCGTTCTTCAACCCTTGTGCGCCCCGGGCCGCCCCTGGGGGGGGGGGGGGGGGGGGGGTTGTCCCCGGAGGGCGGAACCGTTCATACTGGTGTCGGCTGCCGGTTTCCTTTTCATTCCGCGCTCCATCTCCTCGGCCTGGCGCAGATTTTTGTCTCATTCCTCAGTAGAGCAATCGTCCCTGGAGGCTTAGTTGAAGTTTACGATCCCGGTGATTTTTCAGGAACTGATTCACATGGCGGCGACACCCGGAGTAGGACATGTATTCCACATTGGCTTTCACTGCTGCCGCGCCCAGTCGCCACAGGAAAATCTGGGGGATTTCCCGCGATTCTTGCTTGAGTCGTAGATACCGCCCAACTGGGGATTCAGTCGATCGACAGAACTCTTTGGCGAAGCGGCCGGATAGGCGCTGCCAACTCCAACGAATACTCTCCGAAGTTGTTGAACCCAAGCGTTCGTACCTTTATTGTGCGGCAGTCGACAAAACAGCCGCATGCAACGCTCCTGCTCGTGCCAGCCTCCCATGAGGGCGGTATCTGGAACTTGTCCCACCAGAGTCGCCGCTTGTCCAAGGCTAAGCTGAGCTCAAAGGGTCCCATAACATCGTAGGCAATGAAAGGGCCGAAACTCATTCCGTATCCTGGAAAGAGTGCGCCCGCCCCCGGAGGTGCCCCTGAACGTTCATCCCAGGGTAGGAATACGCTCCCCAGGGGGCCGAGGAGGTCGTAGCATCTGCTTCTGCAAAGCTGGTAGCCCACGTGGACACCTCTGGGGGGGTTCCCATGGAAGGTCTCACTGGCCAACCGGTCGAAATCCCCGGGCTGTCTCTCACCAACGGGTTCCCTGCTGGAAGCTGCTGATAAGGAGTCGCTATGCTTGAGTAGCCTGGGTAAGATGTCCCGTAACTCGCGGTGGGATTGACTCTCCCTGTTCCGGATCCTGAAACCGGCAACCGGGTCGAAGCGGTGTCTGGCAACGACGGCGAGGGCGCAGGTGCGACAGATACCCAGATCCCACGACTCGGGGGTGGTACCCCGGGGCGGTCACGACCCAAGATGAGGCCATGTGCTCCCGACTGGGACTCGAACTGCTGGGTGGTCATCGAAGAGATTCCTACGCGTTCCAAGTGGCTCGTGGCTGGGAACTTGGGTCCGGGATTCCAGGCCTGTGGTTGCCAGTGCAGGGGGCTGCTGGGCTGCCGGCGGAGCGGGGGCATCGATAGTCGTCTGGAGTCTCTGCGTGCGGGATTCGGGAGATGGCGGAAGCGGAGGAGGCAGACACTGCCGCATCTGTGGATGACTGCGGCAGTCGGACCTCTCTTCGCTGGGATCCGGACGGAGGCGGAAGGGGGCCACTTCCGTGTACTCCCTGCCGGCCTCGCGGCGTGCGTAAATGGCCCCTGCCGTTAGCTTGTCCCGTCGGTTCCCTTGAACTGTTCCGACGGCGGCGGCTTCACGTCCCACTGCCCTGGCTAGAAGTGGATGAGTTGTTACGGCGGTTCTGATCAGCCGCAGCCGCCAGCTATTCCCGGAGCATCTGGACTTCAGCTGCACTGGCCTCTCTCTGCTCGGTTTCCCGGACGTGCTGAGCCCGTGCTTCCCGAAGTAGATGTTCGATTTCCCGTTTCGCGCGGGCCTCCCCTTCACGGGCGACGGCCGCCGCCGAAGCGGCTACTGCCGTTGCCCCTGAATGCAGACGTTTCGTCTTGGGAGATAGCTCCGCCTCACGGCGCGAGGCTTCGAGTTCACTGGCTACTTGTGCTTCGGTGCTGTCTCGTTCCTGAATCTGCTGCGCTTGAACGTGGTGGAGACGCATCTGGAAATCGGCGATCTTGGCGTCGGCGGCAGCTTTGCGACGAACTTCTTCAATTTACGGGCCTCGTTGACGGGCTTTGTGCTCTTTCTCCTCGGACCGGTTCATTTCTCGATCAGCTGCTTGCATTCGCATCTGGTGCTCTAGATCAAGGTGTCGTCGGCGCTCCTACTCGTCCCGGGTCGCCATGGCTGCTTGAAGTCGAGCAATATGACGTTGAGCCTCTAACAAGGCGTGACTCTGTTCGGTCGGGCGCACAGGTGATCGTCGGGGGGGAAGGGGGGGGGGGGGGGTAACAGAGCGACAGGGGCATACACCGTCGGCGTCTCCAGAGCAATCCCTTCCGGGACAGTGGTCGCCATAAATACTCCAGAGGTGACCACGGAGGGTCCCATTCCTGGAGATCCCTGCGAGCTTCCTCCAGCCGACGATATATTTTCATCGGGAGTTAACATGGGGGCATCTCCGGAAGCTACGCTCGACGTCCCGACGACCTCTGGGATGGGACCGCCCCAGACTCGTGCACCATCGTCAGAGCCGGGCCTTGAGGGGATTGAACAGGGAGTGTCCGAGGTTGCGGAGATCTCTAGTCCGCCTCGGTGGCGCTTGGGCTCTGAGTGGGTGACGTCAGAACCAGCTTGTCGGGGTCGTATTTGAGCTAACCTCAGCCGGGTGACCACAGAATGGCCCAAGCGGTCTTGTTCTCTGGTCGTCAACATCAGCGCGTCGCTGTCTACGTCATACGAGGCGGTGACCACCAACGCTTCAAGCGCTTCAAAAGTAGCGCCTTCCTGGCGGACGCAAAATCGCCTTCCTGCAGCGCTCAGATTCCAGGCATCTTGACTTTCAACCAACAGTTTCCGGATGAAGGTGGCATCGGTCATGAACTGCACCTCTCGCGATGAAAAAAACTCCGGGGAAACTGCCTCTCACCAGGATGGTACCAAGTCGACGAATGAGAAACCGCCGTCGTGTAACATAGTCTGGATGACTGCGATGATCGCCACGTGATCCCAGACCCCATCGCTCCTGACCAGCTGACTAAAGTCGACTCAGTGTGCCAGGCGGTAGGATATTACCGGGAGGCAAACGCACTGCCCCTTGAGGTTTGCTGTCCAAGGGCGATCCACGTCTCCGGAATCCGCGATATCTCGAAGGTGTCGGATGACTTCCGTCACCTTCATCAGCCAGTTCTGCGTGGGCCAATGCCGGCGTTCTGGGTAGAAAAGGTCTGGGGGTGCAACGGTCCGCGGGCCTCCACTTTTCTACTTGGGCCGCTACATTCTCACGCTGCTGGGGCAACGGAAAGACATCGGTGGTCACCAGCGCGTTCTCGACAAGGTCTGCTTGCACGGGTCTCCAAGGCGTCTCCACACTTGGATGCAATTCATACGTCACCAGGGGTTGGGGTGGCGTCTCAGAAGCTGGACTTCTCCAGGAGACGAGAGCTCTATCTTCCTGCTCCGGAGGCATGGAATTATGCAGGGTGCCTTGCAGCTCCGGCAGTGAACGTGTTCGCTGGGTTCGGGTCCGACCTCCCAAGGGGTCCAGACGTGGTGGCGGAGTGTAACGCCGCATTGACAGTCGCTTGAGCGACTGCTGTAGGTGTTCCTACTAGGCCTGCGTTGGTGCTCCTCGCGGAGCCCAACGGGGCCGCAGCCAATTGTAGATCGTTGGCGCCGGGCTTGGCCTGGGAGGCTGATTCTCTCGTTCCCGGGGTCAGCTGCTCGTCTAGGGCTTGGGCTCCTCGCCGAGGCTGGGGACGTCGTACCAGCGCCAGGAGCAGGGAGGGTCAGGAGACTCGGTTGTGGGACTTGACCCTCGAGACGTAGCCTTCCACCGCGTCTGACGCCCCGGCCTCTCGCGCTTCCGCGGGGACTAAGGCTTCGAGACTGCGACGTATTTTGATCTTGGGTGGTCATAGTAGACAGGTTCTTGTTAGCAATTAAACTTACCCTGACACGCGCACCAGTTGTAATGTAGCGCTTGGAACTTTCGCCCCTAGGCCACTTAACCAATGCACGCACGTAAGTGGATCAGGAGGAGAATCTCCTGTGGATAGACGGCTCCACCCGGAAGAGGGATTTATCCGGGGCCGTGAGTTTTTCTGGGGGCTACCTTCTGGAGAATTAAGAAGGACCCGGGAAACTCGGTCAGTAACCTCATCTAGTGTACTCCCTACGAATCGGTTGTTTTGATCAGAGGTAAGGTCAACTACTGAGAGCCATGGAGGATCCCAACCTTCAAGATACGCTGGTGGGTAGCTAAATACGTAAACGTCCGGGGATAGCTACCTGAGTCCCGGGACGTCTGGGGTAATATACACTTAACCATACAAACACTAGTTTCTTTCGGAGCAAGACTCCACCGGCGAAGGCCGTAGATAGTTTTCGGGGCGAGACCCCACGGACGAGACCCAGAACAATATGGAGTGCCGAACCCGGGCCAGCCAGACCGCGCTTCCGGGAGGGGCAGATATGGATTGCTAGAGAAAGACCCAGCAAATAAGATGTAGTTCGTACCTGGGGGTAGCCTTCAAACGCGGTTCCCAGCTTCCGCGTCCTTGTCCTGATCGAGTTAGTCAAGTTAGACTTGATCTGCGCTCTAGAGGGGAAAAGTAAGACTGAATTAGGCTCTCCCCGGTGGCGACCGCCCCGGGGATGCTTAGACACAAGGTAATCTCTGGGGATCTGCTTTTCACATGACTTCACTATGTTCGGCTCCTTTTCTAGCGACAGGCGGGTATCCGAAGTGGCTACGCTCCGACTACCGGCCAGCTGCTAACATGACAAAACTGGGTGGGGTCGTCTTGGATATGCGTAAGATCCCCCGGGAAATCCCGGCCACTATGTCACATGTGCTCCACTCGTCAGTTGAGACTTCTCGCCTGTCGTCCACCCTGCATAAAAGTCAAATAGAAGGCCAAATTACCCCCCCCCCCCCCCTCCCCAACAAGTATTATCGTAAGTGTAAGCACCGAAGCTTGATAAAATAAGTGCATGCTTGCTTGGGGTTCACAAGTGATCATTCTGATTTTATGGCAGCAATTACCAATCATCATCTTCGTCATCTTCATCCGAGTTGTTGGTTTTCCTATTAATGTCTAATGGCTGAGTGGACGAGTTTGATTGAGAATCAGAGGCTTGGCTTCTCTGTATTAGCTCTGTTCCGTCAAAATTATCAGTGTTGCGAGGCATCACTGGCGGATCGAACACCGTTCCTGGCGCGAATCGGACACTGGCTGGTTTCTTCGGCCGTGGAGAAGCTGGAGAAATTTCCGCATTGTTTGCTTTCTCTTCCGGTGTCGATGATGTAGACGTCCTACGTGATAAAGATATACAATGAGCACTATTCCTGTGAAACAATTATTTGCTGCAGGTAACGTACCTGTTCCTCGTATTTTGCTTGGTAATCAAGCTTACAAGGCGCGAGCTGGCATCTAAGAACCCACGACGTTCGTGTGAACGGGTCGAATCCGCGGATGAATCGTCGTTGGTAGATTTTTTGAGTAATTTGCGGGTCGAATCCGCGGAAGACTCGTCGTCGGTAGCCTTTTTGAGTAATTTGCTCCACTTCCATTTACCCATTCCCTCGCTTTGTTTTCTTTTTTGTAGTCGTGGTCGCTGCCGCAGGAACCGTTCGTACGGGTGGATTGCGATGGATCACCTGACGCTGGGAGAGGAACGTCAATTCGGCCGAAGTGTCTCGGACAGTACTGCGTTGCAGCAATTGCCGTGCTGCCTGTTCGCTCTTGGATGCCTGGTTGTCGTCGTAATCGTCGTTGTCGCTTTCCTGCTGGGATTCGATCTCCTTCGCTTTGTTGAATATCTCAACCGGATCCTCGACGGTCGAATTATCTGAATACTCTTTTCCAACAAATACTCGTCGAACATTTCGTGGTGTAATGTTGAGGTAGCTCTTCCGTCTACCTGTCACCGGTGCATCAGTGCGTGTAAATACTGACACCTTAAACAACAGCACGCCCACGCCAGCAACAAGTGCTGGTCCTAGCTGCTCGACAAGTTCCCGATGAAAGTAACCCTCAACTGCTTCTCCCGTCAGATCCTGCAAGCAAACTACTCGTAAATGCTAGCCCAGCCTAAATGTCACCTACCAAGAATCGTTATTACATGGAGAACGGCCACAATCTCTTCGTCAACATAGCGCGCCGACTTGATAAGCACCAAGAGCTGCACTCATGCAGAACAGGTTTCGACATTTAGAGAATAGCGTATCGGCCATTAGTATCATACTGTTATTTATTTACCTGAGGTATCTTTGTGAGGGCTTCATCACTGTCCACAATGTTCCCAACGGTGCACTTCAAACTGCCAATTCTGATGCTGCCTACAGCATACAACATCCTCATTACACTTATTATCTGAGCGGCATAAGCAACAAACGTTTCGAATCTTTACCGTAGAGTGTTCCTGGGACTGCAGGCATTCCCAGATAGTGGCACATGTCCACCCACGGGCCTTGGTCGAACTCCGTCGCGATCGCCACTGAGTACCGATCCGAGTTGCCGCTGGCAATGCGACTCTGGTGTCTCTGTGAGCTTTCCATCCTGCCACCCACCGTCAATATACAGCTCTGGTATTACAGTAACTACCAATACAGCACGCACTGGTCCGCGCGCTTCTTTATGACATCCTGCAGTGGCCCCGGCACGTGGCGCATCCACTTCAGAATGCTCTGCTGAGACCCCTGGTCTGTTAGCCAGCCACTCTCTAGCAGTTAGCACGCAATCCTACACAGGACTCAACGAGAACGCAGCCAGCACACCCTCCTCCTCGCCATTACGCCGCCGTTTGCCACCTAGAGCGACGCTGACACCGCCGTCCAACGCCACCTCTTCATTCTCGCTGCCACTCATGGCGCAACTTGACACAACACCGAATAGAAGACCGCATACAAAATGCTAGTGTGACATCGTACGAAGAATCGGGTACTGTATTCGTGGTGTATCCGATAGACGGCATCATCGTGCATCCCCGTCAATCGTTCGAGGACCTTGAAGAGGAGCCGCACGCTCATTACCCAAGGAATTTTTGTTTTTGCGTCACCCGAGAATCACGAAACACCGGAGGGAAACTTCTTCGATGAAGCATGTAAAACTCATTTTCATAATCAATCATAGTGACTGCGGTCTTTCATCTGCTTGGACTACTCTTCTAGTACGATACAAACTAAAACAGCGGTATGATGTTGCGGTGGAAGAAGACGGTGAGACCCAGCAGCATGATGAAGACCTGGAACCACAGGAAGGGCGACATCTTGATCTCCCTCCGCATCTGCATCTTGGCCAAACGAAGTTCCTCTGTCTCCTTGGCTAGACACTAGACACACGTGGGAGTGACACCAACAGGAACTGACAGGCGGTCCACGGGCGCGTCGCATTTCTTGCAGCTAGCCATCTTCGTCACTTTGCCACTCGCGATATCGGCCTCCAGCTGCGCGCGCTTCTCCTTCTCCTCCTTCTCGCGGCGGGCGACCACGATCTGCGGACCGCGAATTAGGTTCAGGTACAGGAACAGCAGCGAGTTCATGGTTTGTCTGGCTGGCTGGCGGTGGTTCGCTAACAGGTCTTGCGGTCTTACAGTACTAGTCGATTGCCATTCCCAGCACATTTTTTTCTTATCTCTTACTACAGTACTAGGAATTATATGCCATTACCGAAGCGCGTATGCATGCTACTACGTAGTACTAGCCGCATGATGCTGGAATGGGGTGTTGCGCCAGAGGACCATAGTTAGAACGCTTGAGTTGAGCGCACTCTTGTCCTCCCGTTTGTTTTTGTCAAAAGCTTCATTTCGGCACATTGCCAGTTAGTTTTGCGAAGTGCCGGAATTAATGCGGTCTGCCATAATCTCACGAAAATAAATAACGAACGACGTGATTCACTAACGCGCTTAACTAAACCTGAACCTATGCCATACGTAAGTGAAGAGATCTGCTTACTGGTTTTGTTTTCTTCGCCACAGTCGATGTCCCGCCACCTTCCCTTGGCACTAGCCCACCACGCCACCACTCCGCCCCGTTTCGATCACGATGATCACCTTGTGGGCAAGCTTGGTATTACGCTTTACCCACGTAAAGGTTCCAGTCCGGCAGTCAATTTTCAAGCAATCAACACCACGGCAAGTCCATGCTCGAATATTCGCCAGCTGTAGGCAGAAGACCATCGCGACATCCCAGAACCACTTTTTGTCAAGCCCGTCAACGATACCTTTCAGCACGTTCATATCGACGTTATCAGCACGATACTTGCATTCGCCAACAAACAGCACGCTATGTTGAATGTTGTCAAGGTCCTTTAAGTAAACATCACATCTTTCGGTATTGGGAGCGCGACATAAATGGCCAAAGTTGCACCCCCCCGGCTCATTGGTGTCAAGAATGGGCTGTGGCCATTCAGCATTCGGCGGAGCAACAAAAGGCACTATCCTCGTCGACAAATTCTTAATGTCCCCACCATACCGTGCAAGTAAATCCGTTGCGTGAAAAACATTCCCGCGTTCATTTTTCAAGGTCACTTTCTCCCAAATCTCATCGCGAAATTCTCCAACCAAGCACTCAAGAAAATCATCGAAAGGGATTCCCTGCACACCATGCCTTCGTGACGAGCAAAACAGCGCATGAGAAACCATATTCTCGTACGTTTTGTACTCTTTCGAAATGGCGTTCTTGTTTTCATGAACAGGATATGCACCTGTTTTAGAAAACATGGACTTTGTCGAGTGGGCCACGCTCCTGGCGTCATTGTATTGGTAGTAGCCCGAATGTGCCTTTCCGCCCAAAATCGCGAGATACAGTAACAAATCTTTCTCAATGAGCGGAAAACAGCAAGTTGGTGTCCAGGACAACTTTCCGCACAATATCTTCACGTCGGTAATCTCTTCATCAACCAAATTCGCGAAGTGCAGGTGCATGCCCTCGGTCCCAACGAGCATTTTTTGTCTTTTCGATGGCGGTTCCTCATCAGCTTCTTGAACATTCGTGCAAGATATCGCCATTAATTGCGCAAACATTCCGTTCTTCGACTCCATGAACAACTTCCCGAGTTGGGTAGCCTTACTGACACCGGCAAATGCTTCATCTAGTAAATTCCAGAGCTCGACACGGGCCAATGCCTGGCGTATCTCGGTGCCAGTTAACGGCGTAGATGTCATAGACCCACGCGAATCCTGTAGGGATTGGTCCGCCGTATTGGCATTGCTGGTGGGTTTTACAACTTCTACGACTTGATTCACAAAATACCTCGCAAACCTCCCACGCGAATTCTTCGCAATATATTCCACAACAGGGAACCGAGCCACAACGGCCTCCCATACCTCTTGCTGTTGCTGATTGTCGGAGCCAAACACCATTTGATAGGGAGGGAAGTTGGCTACAACAGACATCCACACGTGGGACTGCTCATGGTAGCTGCCAGATGATTGAGAAACCAAGTTGCTTATTTTTGAATCCGTTCCCATAACCACCACCACCAAACCACAAGCGCGGAAAATATTGCGTTGAAATGCTGCCATATTCTTTCCTCCAGCAGGCGTATTGTTGTTTGATGTCATTTCATCCAGTATGAAAAAGGGTAATAGTTTTCCGTTTTCCTGAATCTTCTTAACCTTGGCACGAACATCATTCACGCTGCACTTTTTAACGTGCAATGCAATGCTCTCCTCGAAACGTATCATATGTGCATGCTGATGGTCGTCTGACGTAGAATATTCCAGCAATGAGGCAATAAAACCACAAGTCCACAAATCCGTCGTCTGGTAAATCACTGAAAGGCTGTCCAAAATGTCCGCCTCGGCCTCGTTTACTGGGTCGTCTTTCTCCACAACGCTGCGAAATGCCCCCGTTATCGATTTGAAATTCTTATACAGGGCTTGCGCATATTCAGTTACCCTGGTGGCATGCCAGTAAAACCACGGCCGTGTGCCTCGCAACGCGAAAGCAAGCTGCGATTTCCCCATACCAGACGAACCCTCCACGCAAATAAACTGAAGCGGGGGCTCTCCCTTGGCGTAGATCGCGTCGATTTTGGCCAGCACCTGCTTGCAATACTCTTCGCATTCGTTTCGGATGTGAGCCCCGCACTGCTGATAGTAGTTTAACTCGTGTGTGGGTTTCTCTCCGTCCTCGACTTCGTGGATCATGATAACGGCATTAATAGTGTCGACATGTTCATCTCCTGTCGGACGCTTTGCCTCGTCTGGCAACAGCACCAGCACGTGGATCTCTTTGCGTTCAGGCTGAAAGTTTGCCCCGAAGTATTCCTCGTCATCCAAAGTCCACGAAGAAAGCATCTTGTAATAATCAGTGCCAGTGCCCCCTTGCAAAAAGCGTTCCGTGTTGCCGTCGTGCTTCAACCATGTGGTTTCCCCCTTCTTCCGTGCCAAGTATAGCGTCAGTTTGCTTGGGGGAAACAGCCCATCGTACTGCTGGCTATCATGAATAGCTTTTTGCAGTGCGCTCACTTTCGCATCGAGCGCGATCTTCACGGGAAACACAGTCCCTTCGCCGTATACCGCGCACTCCAGCTCGACGTCCGCCATGATCTTCTCCTGGAAAGCTCTCGGCTGACAAGCTCCACACACCACATAGCCCAGTTTTAGCCAATCCGATCACAGCCATGGAATTATCTGGATTTTATATCCAGAGTCCATCCAGTGATGGTCAGAATATGCTAAAAATTATATATCCTTTCGTAACCGATTGCAGAGCATTTGCAAAATTTCGACGCTTGTATCCCGTATTTTGTATCCCCTCTACCTATTTAATACTATCTGAGACCGCGCAAAACACCGTGACGCTAGTAAACCATTTTGTGTTATCGAGATAAACGCCGTTAAAGTGTGTCAAGTGATTTTCGTACTTAAGTGGTTTTTGCCATAAGGATGATTTTTTCACATTGTCTAAATTTGGCCAGGTGTATCAGCGGAGAAGATCCAAAATGGAGGAGCTAGCAGCGCTTCCTGACATCCCGCAATGCCCCCACGATGACTCTAACGTTGACGTGAAGGAAGATGCTGTTGCGCTCGAGGAAGAAGACTGTAAAGTGAGTTTTATTGCCTTGTTAATCCTCCTCACTAACCTAACCTCTTCTTGTTGTCGTCTTGTAGTCAACGTGCGCTTGCGGACCCAGCGTCGTGTTGCTCGTGTAGTCAAGCGTCGTAGCCTCGTCCGCTGTGGCGTCGTACTTCGTCCTATCGGGATCTCGGCCGTATCGGCAACCTTCCAACACTCCTCCCCGATGCTGGTGAGATCACTCCAAACCGCAGGCACCACGCAACTTGAGCACTCGAGGAGCTGGTAGAGCTTTCGTGAGTAAGTCAGCAACCATGTCATCGTTAGGCATGTGTACTGGAGCGACAATTCTCTTGAAGGCGTAATCACGCAGGAATTTCAGACGAATATCGACGTGTTTAGGTCGTCCAGAGCTGGCCTCGTTCTCAATTTGCTTAGTAGCAGCTTGATTGTCGATGTACAGAATAAGTGGCAGTTGAACACGTAGTCCAATCTCGGTCAGGAGTTCTTTCAGACCAAGCAGCTCTTGTCCACCGCATGATGCAGCCACGAATTCTGCTTCCGCCGTGGATAGTGCTACAGCTCCTTGTTTCTTACACTGCCAACCAACAATCGTTCCGTTCATCGTGAGCACCATTCCGCTAACTGACTTGCGGTCATTCTTGTCTCCTCCAAAATCCGCATCCGTGTAGCATACCAATTGAATCATGTCCGGTGGTCCTGGCCCTGGTTGCCCCTTCATGTGTAGCTTCAATTCCATCGTTCCAGCCAAGTAGCAGGCAATATGTTTTGCTAATTTCCAGTCTTGAAGCGTTGGTGCGTGTGTCCGTCGAGTCGCTCGCTGTACCGCAAAAGCTATGTCTGGGCGAGTGCACCTCGCGATCCACAATAAACTGCCAACAAAAGACTGGAAAATCTTGATGGTCGGCATCGTAGCATCAGGGGCCACACGGACGTTCTCAGGCAGCAAGAGGGCAGTTGCTGAGCTAGTGTCTTCTTCTCCAATTGGGCACCGCACCGCGTATGCATTCTCGAGTCCGTGCTTCACGAGCAATTCCTTAATAACTTGCTCTTGGTCCAACGAGTATCCAGTCAAATCACCGTACGTAACTCGGACACCCAGAAACTTCGTAGCTGGTCCGAGGTCCTTTAGTGACAAGACTTGCATGTCTACGATGAAAGAGTCGACGCAATCTGTCGACGTCCCAGTCACCAGTAAGTCATCTACGTAGGTGCCCACAACTGTCGTTCCTTGCAAGTCCGCCTTGAAATACAAGCAGGTATCCGTGATGCACTGAGTAAATCCCAGCTCTAGCAATGTCCGGTACAGATGTTGGTGCCACAAACGGCCAGCCTGCTTTAACCCGTACATGCTCCGCTCTAGTCGTAGTCCCAGCTCCTTGGCGTCGGTTGCACCTAGCTACACAAGCAATTCTTCGCTGATCTCCATTCCGTTTGGAATGGAGATAAATATCTCTACACCTTCTTCGTCCATCGCCTTGACGTAAGCGTTTGGCACGTCGCCGTGACGAGCAGGAACACCCCAAATTTGAGCCAGTGTCAGTACTGCTTTACCACTTGTCATTTCTAGCACAGCCGCAAATGTCAGCGTGTAATTAACGCCCAATATTTGCTCGTTTCCACACGCCACCAATCGAGCCTTGTACCGCTCGATGCCTCCTTCCGCGTTCAGTTTTTTCTTGTACACCCACTTGGTGTGCAACCGTGTCGTTTAAGGAGAGCACTTTACGAGCGTCCAAGTTGCATTGGCGATTTAGGCCGCAAGTTCATCTTCTTCCGCCTTGGTCCATTGCGGAGCGTCCTTACTGCGGTGAGCCTCACGATAATTCTGGGGATCAGGTGAGGGTTCAAGATCACCGACAGCCGTAAGCGCCACGTGCGCGAGTCCGTCAGCCTCATGTTGAGCGATTTCACCGTGTTCATCGGCTTCTTTCTGCTTGCGGGACTTGCGTCGCTTCTTAGCCGAACGTCGCAGCGGTCTTGGCTCTGCTGTTGATTGCGTATCTTGGTAGTCCTGGTAGCTCGTTGTAGATCCTTCTTCGTTTTGGCTGGTGTCTTGATGAGTGAACGTCTGGTTACGAGATACTGGCTCCTCCAAATTCGAGACATGTTGTGTCGTCACCACAATTCGATCGGTAGGCAGATACACAATGTATCTTTTCGTGATCTCGCTCTTTCCAATCACTCGTCCGCCCACTGCTCGTTTCTTTAAGGACTTCTTTTTCTGATCGCTACACTTAGCGCCGAATGGTACCACGTCTCGTAGGCTCTGTTCCTTGCCAGTAAGTACTTCGTTCGGAGATTTCCGCCCCTCGTTGGCTCGGGTCGGGCTTCTATTCAAGATGAAAGTTGCATATTCAGCGGCATCACTCCAGAAACTCGGAACCATGTCTGCACCAAATATCATGCACCTGACCATGTTACAAATAGTTCGGTGCATGCGCTCCGCTTTGCCGTTCGAAGCTTGGTTCGACGCTTCGCTGACTTGCCGTGACACACTCTCCTTCTTTGCAGAAGACGTCTATGTTGCGATATTCTCCACCGCCGTCTGTGCGAAGCACATGAATCTTGCACGAAAACGTCTTCTAAAAAAAGACCAGAAAATCTTTAAACTTCCGAGCCGCTTCGTCCTTCGTCTTCGCCGCAAAAATGCGACAATAATTACTCTTGTGGTCGACAAAGTTGACTAGGTAGCGATTTCCATGGCGGTCGCGCTGAGTCATCGGACCCTTTAAGTCACTGCAAATGACGCCACCGACTCGTTCGATCGGGGCATTCTTGCCGGTATCCTTCTTTGACTGTGTGGACTTCGTTTGCTTCCCCTCGGCGCACGTTATACACACCTTATGTGCGTGATCTGTGATGGCGATGCCAGATTCCGGATCACGCGCTATGCGCTCAACTGTGTCATACGCCAAATGGCCAAAACGCTCGTGGAAACCCATGAGTGTGTCATGTTGCACTGCTGTCGTCGTCAGCTCTTCCGCCAAGCCGCTCATCGCGTAGCCAGCTGATGTCATGGTCGGCTTGCGTACAGCCTTAAGTTCAGCGACAAGGACATCATTATCGAGTTCTACAGGGAACTCGATTTCCATGCCGCTCGCGATGGCTAAGCCCCCGTTGATCTCGACCAGAGAGCACCCGCGCTTTAGTGGCTTACCAAGGGACATCAGGTCCGGGCTAGCGTTGGCGCGTAGTATACATCACTCGGAACAATCTTTGTCACGTCCGTTCCGACCACCCTCTCTAGCATAACTGAGCCTTTCTTAGTCACCCTTATCCCGCTGTCATTGGGCATAATGAGTGAATCGTTTTGTTCGCATTCTTCCACATTACACAGGAGACTGACATCATTCACATGATGTCGACTCGCTCCACTGTCGACGATCCAGGTCTTATTCGCGGACTTTTCACCGAGATTGCAGATATTCGCAGTCAGGGCCCACGCTGTCTTCTTCGCTCCTCCATCCTTGCTGTGCCGCTCACGCTTCGTTGAGGACAGTCGCGCGAGATGTGACCGCCGTTATTGCAGTTGTAGCATTGCCGAGAATCCGTCTTCTCGGAGTCTGTGATCGCAGCCACCACGTCTTTTCCTGTCGACTTTCGATTGAACGACCCAAGGTCAAAACGCTGAGCAAACTGCACTAGCTCTTGCACGTGGAGCATCACATCGTCCCGACGTTCGTCGTAGCGACCAAGGAGCGTAGGGCTAAAACTTGGCGAAGCGTGGCGCACGATGTTCTGCAGAACCATTGCTGGCGATGCATCAGTTGCTCTCATTAGGGCAATAAGATACAGAAAGTGGTCATTCCACGACCGAGAGGGATCTTTTTCTCCCGTAAAGAGTCGGGCAGCATCCTCCATAGACAAACGGACGGTAAACGTTGCATTCATCTGTTCGAGAGCGTAAAACAGAAATGGACAAACAGTCCACCACAGACCAGCTTGCTCGCGGAAAACTCGTCCTGCCTTGCCAGTCAAATGCTGAGCTAGTTTGTTGAGCTTCACCTCCTCGGGCCACTTGAAACCACAAGCTGCTCGGCCATGTCCACTTGCCCGATGAACATGAGCCCCTACTGCTCAAAACCGGATCCGAGTCCTTGTAGGTTTCTCGCCCATCGAAGTCGCGTATCCTGAGTTTAGAATGATTGTGGTTGGGGTAACCAAACGTAATCTCAGCATTTCCTTGCTGTTGTTGACCGTTGTCACGTTGGGGCATTGGGGCTTGAGGAGGCGGGTTTTGCTGAGCCGTTTGCACTGGTGGCGGACGATGCTCACGGTAGAGTGGCTGAGGTGCAACACCATAAAAACTTGCATGGCCCATTCGTTTAGGCGACTGCACCCCTCGTTGGCCGCCGTCACCAAGTTCGTCGATCTGCATTCGCTGCAAACCGAGACTTCTGTGTTCGATGGCTTGCCGGAAAATGTTGTTCCGGCGAAGCTGTTGGTCCGGAGATACAGCAGCTTGGCGTGGCGTCACGGCTCGCTCAATCACGTCGATGCGAGAAGTCAGTTGCTTGATAGCGTCGAGGAGAGCGACCGTGGTTGGACTTGACTTATCTTCTTGACCATCACCTCTCCTTTCGCGAGTAGAAGATGTTGCGGCCGGCACTTGCGCTGCCGGTACGTCGAGGTCACCGCTTGGGCTCATAACCTGAAGGAAGATGCTGTTGCGCTCAAGGAAGAAGACTGTAAAGTGAGTTTTATTGCCTTGTTAATCCTCCTCACTAACCTAACCTCTTCTTGTTGTCGTCTTGTAGTCAACGTGCGCTTGCGGACCCAGCGTCGTGTTGCTCGTGTAGTCGAGCCTCGTAGCCTCGTCTGCTGTGGCGTGTACTTCGTCCTATCGGGATCTCGGCCGTATCGGCAACCTTCCAACATGACGACAACAACGAGGAGGCTGTTAGCGGCATGAGCGACTGCAGCTTAGACAGCGACTGGGTTCCAGAAGCAGACGATGGGTCAAGTGGGGGTGAGATCGCCGATTCAAGCGGAGACGAAGTTGATGACCCTAACGACTGTGACGTACCTGGTGCTGGCATTACAGCGACCCCGTCAGGTTTCATAAGCTCGGACCTCTTTGAGTCATGGCTGGTGTTTTTTGAGAAGTCTGTCCCAGCCACCATAAAGTGCCCTCTCCTCTTGGTGATGGATTGCTGTACCTCCCATTACTCGCGTTCAATTGTCGAGAAAGCAGCCGAGCTGAAGATTGTGATGGTTTGCCTACCGGCAAACGCAACACACCTTTTCCAGCCTCTCGATATGGCTGTTTTTGCGTCGTTTAAGGGTAAACTTCGTGTGCTAGTCAACGAAATTGTCGACGACGATTCAGGGGGTGATATTCTATTGACAAAACTACAGCGGTAATATTTCCTGTTTGGCCTGGACGAGGTGTCGGCTCACCACCAACGTGTCCTCTGGCTTCCAAGTGTGTGGGCTATATCCACTGTCGTTGGTGCGCATGCACCATCGCATGGCGCTCTACACCCGAAATGGTAGCCCGGCGAACTTCCGGATTGCGGCCTGGTTGATGGCAGAGCTGGCAATTCGGCGTGAAATTCTGACGCTGCCGCAGCCAGCAACGAAGGTAAGAAGATAAGAAGAAGAAAGACGGCATCGGTAGGCGGTCATATTTTGACTGCTGCGCGGCTGGATGAATTGGAGCAGGAGAGCACAAAGAAAACAAAGCAGAAGAAGAGGCGCAAAAATATAGACGCCGTAGCTGAGACTGCAGAGGCTCTAGAAGGGTAGCAAAACACAGACACACAGCTGCTATTAGTTTTTAACGGAGACCCAATACATTTGAATACACTTACCATTTTGCGCGGAGAATTAACCTTGCAAGTTTGCATGGCGGCATACCCTGCTCCGATGCGGACTCGAACCCTTGCCAAATACACTGGCCCTCAATAAGCACTGCCGTTAACTGACTGACCTGTCAGCGCTATTTTTAGGAAGTGTGTCTCACCCACTTTAGTCCTTCGCCTTTGTAAATTAATACCCCTAAGAGATGATTGCAGTGATGATTTTAGCCTTAACCTAACCACAAAATTGTCTCAGGGGCGAACTACCGATATTAGTCGCAGCCAAACTGGCATAGGATTAAAAGTGACACGAAACTTGTTGCTAAATATTTTCGGTACACTTTGCTCTTGCGGATTTATCATGCGATCTAATTCGCTGAGACGCAGCAGAGACGGTTGAAATTCCTCAAAGCTAGCGCTTTCGAAACCTGTCACAATTTATCGTTAGTTTTTCTTCTATGGGAAGATATTGACCAGAGAGAAATGTGTTCAGAAATGACACGAAACTAGTTGCAGACCTTAGTCACTTTAAATTCGTACTTTACCGGATTTTTACAAACAAAGTCAACACCTGCCTCCGGCGGGTGTTGACGACGACCGAGCGCAGGTGCTCCCCCTATAGGGGGAGGTAGAGGGGGTCTAGGGTACACTAACGATCTAAGGTACACTAACGGTCTATGGTTTGGTTTAAAGGGCGGGTTTAGTTAACTGCGCAGGTAGCTTAATGATAAGCCGGAACACTACCTGCGGTTTAAGAGCCCCGGCTTAAACCCTGGCGGAGCCAGAAGGGAGCGCTACCTATGGTTTGTGAGCCATGTGCGTAGCACGCGGATCTAAACCCAGGCTGAGGCAGGTGAGAACGCTACTGCGGTTTGAGTACCGTGTGCGGAGCACTCGGACGAAAACCCAGGAAAAGTATCTAGTTAATAATGTATTTCGATGCTGAAATTAAATTTTAGACTAGTTACTTTTTGCTTTTAAGGTAGTCACTTTGGAGTAACTAGTCGAGTACTAACTTTCTATCTATTTTTAATTATCAACTAGTTACTTTTTTCGTGTCGGCTGGTCACTTGTGACTAGTGGAAACACAAAAAGTAACTGAAAAATTATTTTCGAAAGTGACTAGTTCAAAATTAAAAAGTGAATAGTTGAAAATTGGGTCCCTGCTGCTGTGTCCAGAACAGAACATTTCATTGCGCAACCGCAGTGTAATTATTTTCTTTTCTTTGGTTTGCTCTTTGGTGTTTGGTAGTCTATAATCATTTGTGTTGCTTTGATAAGGTTGGTAGCCTCCCATTTTTTTTCATCTTTGTTCTCGTTTCTCTGGGGGTTATGGGTTTGTTTGGAACCTCCAATATCATTTTGTTAAATCAGAACACGCGGCCACAAGTAGATTATGAAAGCTTGCGTGTATGGGTTATTTTTCCAGGTGGGCTTCAATAAGGCACAATTTCTTTGCGTATTTTGTCGTTTTGAAAAAAGCTCTTTATTTTTTATAATCGTCCTTCTCTTCCTTTTTAAATTAAGTTTCTTTTTTGTCTTTAGCTTTGGGGGCAACGGCAGAGACCCATTGGCTTGCCTGTACAGTGTTGTTTCTCCATACAGTGTTTCATTCTTTTTCTTTCTTTGTGGGCGAGGCAGGTGCTACCAAGTGTGACGGGGTCGCACAGCACCTTGCGCTTGAGTAAGTAAGAGCTTCCAAGAGTATACAAACTCTAAGTGAACGGCAGTTCACGTGTCCCTGGTCTGAGAGGACGAAGTAACCATGTAAATTAAGTTTTAGACTGAATGTATTTATAAGTAAGGTTAAGCTTGAGTTAATACAAACTATGAATCAACTATAGTGAAAGCTATGTAATTACCCAATGGTTGGCTCCTAGAGCCACTGGTACCATGTACCAATCCTTCCGAAGAGTGACCTAGTCACTCTTCATGTAACTTGGGTACACTTTGGGGCTTGTACCCCGTTACATCCTCCCCCACTTAGGTTCGGTTTATCGGCCAATCAGAATGAGGGAGGGTGAGTCACAAACTCTCATTCTCCAAGTCGAAAGGTATCGACAAGCTGCGAGAACGCCGCGGTGGCTCATTCCACAGTTGGAGCCTCGAGCAGCACACGCGTTCTTCTTCACGGTCTCCACTTCGACCTCTAGCATGCCTCGTGGCTCTGCGAAAAGTGGTGCGAAAACACCCGCCAAGGCTGCTACCGGGAAGGCGCAATCCAAGAGATCTAAGCCTCGCGTCAAAGACTCTGCACTCAAGGAGGCTACTAAGGTGGCCTCCAAGGCGATCTATTCATCTGGCGTCACGGCTGCGAGCAAACGCGCGAGATCACGCCGCAATCAGTCGCCGTCGGTGCCGCCTGACACCCGTCCGAATCCGCGCTTCACACACCGTGAGCACAGTCCAGGTACTGAAGACGAGGCTAAGGCCAGGGAGCCTCCACAGCGTATCTGGGAGCTCCGAGGGAGGGCACACCCCAGTGCCCAGCGAGCACGACAACGACAGCGTACACTCGCACGCTAGTGATCACGATGATCACGGTTCAGAGGCACCTGAGCGCTCTAAGAGCCCCGCCGACGAGGCTAAGGGCTTGCCCAAAGCTGGCGAGGATGAGGAAGAGAAACCTCAGAGGAACCTCTCGCTGGCCGAGGGCATTGAGCGGGCTCAGTCTGCTAAAGCCGCAGCCGATGAGGCCAGGCACTCCAAGAAGCGCATGGCTTCGAAGTCCCCACTCCGCGAGGAGAAGGAGACGCGCGATCCTTAACACGATCTCTTCGGCTCCTCGGATGAAGAGGAGGAGGGTGCCATCTACGAGCCCCGGGAGATCACGAGTGGTTTCGACCAGTAGCAGGAGGACTTCCAGGCTGCCCAGCGTATGCGTGGGGGTGCGGTGGCAACACCTGTCGGTCAGGGAGCTGCCATCCACCCGAGAATTTATTGGCCCCTGAGGAGAGCTTTGGAGCTGACCTTGTCCTGAATAAACTCATTCCTCCGCGTGGGCTTATTAGTGACCACACTTCTAAGGGCGCTTACGAATGCGCCTTGGTCCAAAAGAAACCTTTGTTTACCGACAACGTGGAGGCGGCCCGGTGCGTGCTTCTCGCGCAGCACCAGACCCTCTGATGGACTTCACGACTTGTCGTAAGAAGCCCGAGAACCGGGGTGGTCTCTACCCTGTATGGGGTTACCCCTGGGTTCTTCCCGAGAACTGTTCGAGCTGGAGCTCATGCGAGGACATGTTCTGGACGTGGGTTGAGACTCTCCAGTACTCACCCAAGGAGTTACGGGAACTCCACGAATATCCGCTGCTGCCCAAAATCCTGGACCAGCGCTATCTTCGCATTCGGTTTGTCCACATGGTCAGCAAGCGACAGTTGCCGAGGGACATTCAGAAGCGCGCGGCTTCCAGCGCTCGTGATGAGCGCGGGTACGGCGTATCATCAACGGCCGTACACCGTTCGGGCAAGAAGCCCCGGACTATTTACGAAGCTGCCGCCGCTTCTGTTCCCAGATCGCGACAGCCTTCGGGTAGTCTGCCTGGAGTCGTTCAATCGGCTCCCACATGTTCTCGGAGTGGACATAACCCCTCCACTTCACAAGGAGCTGACGCTTACCGCGAAGCCGCCGCTCCTGGAGAACCCGCTCCACATGGTAGTGGACTTCTCCGTTCCAGGGGCGGAGGTGCCCTCGTACGAGTACGAGCTCGTGGCGCCTCCGGAGGGCTCCTCTCGCCCCGGTGCTCCACCTGTGAGTCCATCACAGGGCCCCGAAGTTGACCGTCTTCGGCAACGTGTCCTCGTGCTTGAGATCACACTTGGCCTTGGGACTGGCGGTGATGCTGCTGCCCAGGCCGGGAACCGAGGGGTCCTTGCTCGACTTAAGAACCGTCTGGACCGGTTGAGCCGTACGCGTATGGTTCGTACTCGGCATACTCGGCGTATCCCCCGGGGTCCGCTCGTACGAGGCCCCTCCGGCGTACGATCTCGATCGCAGCCTTGCTGTCCAGCGCGAGCCTTGGGTGCACGCTCCTGCGCTCCTGCGCGCCTGTCGACGTCTGAGGCCGCTTCTCGCTTCGAGGAGCTGGACCAAGGTGGGTCTGCGAGTCAGCAACCCCCTGCGGATCATGGTACCGCTTAAGACGTCCAACGTAGAACGTCGGGTGCGTCGTCATTGACTTTGGTAGGTCGATGGTGTACGACGCACCGTGTCCAGCCAGGACCGCGAACAGTCCGATGAAGCGGCGCTTCAACTTGTTACTGCCGACAGAGCTGGCAGTGTCTAGTAGTAGGTTTCTAGTCTCTAATAACACAAATTCACCCACTTTGAACACATTAAAGTTTCCTTTTCCATGTTTGTCAGAGTACTCCTTCTGTCTGTCCTGGGCCGCAGCCATTGCGTCGCGGACCCTGCTGATCACAACCAGCTTGGTCTCCACAAATGACCCCACTTGTTTCCGCAGAGAAACCGGTCTCACAGCTGAGACCTGGGAGGAAAGGGCTTTCCGAGCCTCTCCCCCACTTAAAATAGAGGACGTGGCGTCTCCTCGAAGAGTGAGAGGCACTTTGGGGTGGCGGAAGTCGCTCAAGTAGAACGGCGTGAGCCCCGTGGACGCGTGCACCGCGTTGTTGAGCGCAAACTCAACAACTGGGAGCTGTGACGACCACGTACGTGGAGCTCCGGCGCAAACGCTGCGCAGAGTGTCCTCGAGCACCCGATTGACGCGCTCCGTCTGGCCGTCCGTCTGCGGTTGGTCGGCAGTGGACATCTGTAGACGAGTTCCAAGCAAAGGGAACAGCGTTTTCCAGAACGCAGCGGTAAACCGCGGGTCTCGGTCAGAGACGATGGTCTCGGGCGGAGCGTGATAGCGGAACACTCCATCGACGAACAGCCGTGCGATCTGTTCGCCTGTGACTGTGACGGGCACCGGATCAAGATGCACCATCTTGCTCAGCCGACACACGAGCACCACAATCCCGGTGTTGCCGTGTCCATCAGCGGGAAGTCCAAAGATGAAGTCAAGGCTCATGGACTTCCAACAGTCAGCAGGTACGGGCAGGCTCTGTAACGGAGCCGCAGCGTGCCCTGCGGGCTTTACCCGCTGACATGTTTCGCATGTCTTCACATACCTGGCGACCCACTTGTACCTGTGGGTCCACCAGAAGGCCTGAGAGACCGACAGGAAGGTCTTCTCACGGCCCAAGTGACCACTGGAGGGCGCTTCGTGCGCCTCCGCGAGGGTGTCAAACTTCAGATCCTCGTCGTTGTGGAGGATCACCAGGCTCCACCCGGTAATAGAGGAGGCCATACACCAACTCATATCGGTGGAGCCGGGAACGCTGACGCGGCGAAAGTCAGTCAGACTGCGTCCGTTCCTGCTGCCGGGAACTTGACGATAGGCGCGATAGCCTCATCGTTTCGATACGCCATGCGTATCCGATCATAAAGATCCGTTGTCACCCGTGTGATGTGGGGCAACTCGTAGTCCGGACGCCGAGACAGGGCGTCGGCAAGCACGTTGAGCTTGCCCGGCTTGTATTCAACGCGGAAGTTGTACTCCGCTAAGAAAGACAGCCACCTCGCCATCCGTTGGGAGAGGTGAGGCGAATTGTTTGCCGTCCTCAAGGATGCGTAGTCTGTGTAGATCACAAAAGGCCTTGGGCCCAGAATATGTACCCGAAACTTCACGAGGGCATATTTCATGGCAAGGAGCTCCTTGTCGTGAAGTGGATAGTTCCGTTCGGCGGCTTTAAGCTGTCTGGACTGGAACGAGATGACTCGTTCATGTCCGTCTGCATCGTTCTGCAGCAATGCGCAACCGATCGCATAATCGGAAGCGTCACAGACGACGCTGAGCGGCTTCGTCTCATCCGGCAAGGCCAGGGCCGGCGCCTCTTGAAGCCTGGTCTTGACGCTGTCAAAGGCGTCCTGGTGCGTCTGCTCCCAGCGCCAGTCAACATCCTTCTTCAGGAGGTCCGACAAGGGTTTGCGAGACCCGCGTACCCTGCGCTGTACTTGTGGAGGTATTGGCCAAGCCCAACCACTTCCTGAGATCCTTCAGGGATCGGGGCGTCGGCCAAGCTGCAATGGCATTGACCTTGTCTGGGTCAGCCCGAACGCCCACGTTGCTGACGAAGCAACAGAGAACCTTGATCTCTGGCGACGCGAAGACGCACTTGTCGATGTTGGCGTAGAGCTTGTTCGCTCTCATCACGTTCAACACTCGACGGAGGTGCCCAGGATGCATCCCCGTGGCCGTCTTGCCTCCCTCGGCACGGCTATGGACGAAGATGTCGTCGAAGTACGTCTGTACGAAGGCACACAGCGGCCTCAACAGCTGCGTAACCAAGCGATTGAATGTCGCTGGGGCGTTAGACAGGCCCTGCGGCATGACGAGCCACTCCCAAAGCATGCCGCTTGGAGTGCTCAGTGCGGTGAGCGGGATGTCGCTCTCGCGCATCAGGATCTGGTAGTATCCGTCTACCAAATCCAGCGCACTGTACAGTACGCACCCGGCCATGTTGTTTAACAACACATCCTTTCGTGGGATTGGTGTCTGCGCCGGCACCGTCGCGTTGTTCAGCTTATTAAAAGCGTGAACCAGACGCCACTTCCCGTTCGTTTGCGAACGCAAAAGGTAGGCGTCGAGTGCGGGGACTTCGACCCCCGCACCATGCCCGCCTTCGCTTTCGCAGCGAAGAAGGCATCAATCACCTCGCATTGTTCGCGAGGGAGAGGCCACTGCCTCGTGACACAGTACTTTGTGCCAGGCACGAGATCAATCTCGTGCCGTACTCCGCGGTCTGGTGGGAGTTGGGTCGGTGAGTGCTTTGTCACCACGTCCGCATACTCCATCACCAAAGGATACACCGGATCCTTGGGGTTCTTAAGAATCTCAGAACCCAAGCGCGATTGACGCTGCCTACTCAACTCCCCGAGGACGTCCTCGTCCAAGACAGAGGAGGAGTTCAGCTCTTCCTGAGAGGTCTCGTGTTTGATGAGTGCCATCTCGGCAATCTCTCCATCCTTAAGGTTGGCCAGGAAAGCCTCTGCCGTCGTTTTCTCGAGGTTCAGTAGCTCTGCAACCTCTGGCAACGGCCCTAAGTGGACAACAGATGCCTTGACGGGTAAACCGGCCTCGCCATCGAAGATGTGATAACGCTCTTCCACCAACGGTGTCGAAGGAGCCCGGGCCCTGGACTCCGAGTCGTTGTGCCCGACCCCAGTCTGAACATGGTTTCAGACTTGACTTGCGGCGGCGGTGGCGTCGTCGACGGCGACCGTGACGTGGAACGTCGTTACCCACGTCTGGGGATATAGTGATGCCGACATCCGAGGCACTCGAGGCCTCGTGTGGAACTATGTTACCCACACAGAAAGTGCACCCCGCGTCTTCCTCTTCAGTTATGGTCTGGGCGACCTCGTGCGGAACTGTGTTACCCACACAGGAAGCGCGTCTCACGTCTTCCTCTTCAGTTAAGGTCTGCGCGACCTATGTTACCCACTTGGCCGACGTCTGTCTGCGTCGCCACCTTCGAAGCTTCCTCGGAGTCGCCATATACGTCGACGACCTCCAAGCATCCGCCGGATGCTTCGGTGTCTTGGCGGCCCTTGCGGGCGCCCCAGGTCCGGACAGAGGTAGGAATATGACTCACCAATGCTCTGACGGTCCCTGCAGGCGGCTGGCATCAATTGCCTTGCCTCGCCAGTCGATCCACGGCTCGTGTTTCTCGAGCCAGGGCATTCCCAGAATTAAATCGTAGGGATCCATGTCGAGAACAGTAAACTGTTCTGGGCTGTCGAAGTCTTCGTACTTGACAGCGAGATCCATCTGGATGTTGGGAACAGTGACCCTGTTCCCGTCGGCCAGTCGCACTGACACGGCCCCGTTGCCTTTGCTTTCTCTCAAAGCGTCAGCCAACTTGTTGCTGTTACGAGCAACCGTCCGACGGCGTGCGAATTGCTTCGACGCCCCTGAATCGATCAAGATTCTAAAGGGATGATCGTATCCCCATACACGTCCGTGTACTGCAAGCAGCCCATTGCTGCCCTTCGCCGATTCGAGAGTGCGAAGACTCTCAGGGGCTAAGTCCCCGTGGTACGCACCACCTGCGTACCGCTCACGAAAACTTAGATCTTCCCCAGTAGGGCGTCCCGCCCCTACTGGTTTCCGGCGTTCCCCTGGCCTCGGGGTCGTGGCTTCTGCCAGCGACCCTTGAGAACAGGCTTGGGGTTGAACCGCCTGCGGTGTCTCTCCGCGGGGTAGTCTAGCTTGAAGTGGGCGAGCTTGCCACAGCCAAAATAGCGAATGTCTTGCTGTTCGGCGGATCCAAGCTCCATAGGAACTGGTCCAGTGGGATTCGCCCGATTGGGATTCGATGCCAAATTCGCTGGCCAGGCTAACGCCGGCGTACGCGCCTGGCGATGGCTGTATTCTTCTTGAAGGTCCACTTGAATCGCCTCTTCTGGGGTACTTGACTGCACCCGGAACAGCTGAGTGCGCGCCGGGCCCACTCGAAGACCGTCCATGAACACCGTCACCTTGATGTGTTCATTGAGTGGGTTGCCCACTAGGGATGCCTTGAGCTCCCGCATCTCTTGGATGTACTCGTGCAGCTCGCGCTTTCCTGATTTGCATGAGAGGAAACGCGAGCGCTGGCGATACTCGTAGTTCGCGGGGAGGAACGTGGCTCGAAGCTGCTCACACAGCTGAGCCCAGGATGTGAAGCATCCAGGCGAGGTCGCCTCCCGCGTGTATGCCCAACTCTTGGCACGACCGCTAAGGTTGGAGGGCGCGAAAGCAACGCGGAGTTGCTCGGTCGAGATCAGAGCCGCGTCCATCGCGAGCTCCACCTCTCGAACCCAGAAGTGAAGGTTCTCACTTTCCTTCCCTTCGTACAGTTTCACCTTTAGCCGCAACGGCTTCGGGTGAGGCGGCTTCCCTTCAGCCGCCGGCGCCTGCAGGTTTCCCCGCACGTGCGCGATGAGCCCTTGCTCATAAGTGTCAAACGCATTGACACGTTCGACCTGCTCGGCCGGTGTTGACGCCACCAGCCTCTGCAAGGCCTCCATCCCGAAGATGCCTGCCATCTTCCGAACAGACTCGAACTGCGAGTCGTTCAGGTGACGAAAGTTGTTCCAGTCCATGATGACAGAACTTCAGATGTCCACGTAGTCTACCCGCGTTGGCGTGGATTGACTACAAGTGCTACCAAGTGTGACGGGGTCACACAGCGCCTTGCGTTTGAGGAAGTAAGAGCTTCCAAGAGTATACAAACTCTAAGTGAACGGCAGTTCACGTGTCCCTGGTCTGAGGGGACGAAGTAACCATTTAAAGATAAGTTTTGGACTGAATGTATTTATAGGTAAGGTTAAACTTGAGTTAATACGAACTATGAATCACCTATAGTGAAGCTATGTAATTATCCAATGGTTGGCTCCTAGAGCCACTGGTACCATGTACCAGTCCTTCCGAAGAGTGACCTAGTCACTCTTCATGTAACTTGGGTACACTTTGGGGCTTGTACCCCGTTACAAGTGCAGCGGCTCGTTGGCTTGCACTAAATTGTTTGGTTTGTGGTACAGTAGCTCGCCTTTGGTTGCTGTTGACTGAAGCACCTGTGGCAGTGGCTCATTGGCTTGCTCGCTCAGTTTTAGGTGATGTGGCACTTTGCAGTTGCATTTTCGCTGCATACATGAAAGGCGAGCCACTGTGCCGCTGCATACGCATGATAAATGCTAAATGCATGCACAGTGGCTCGCCTTTCGTGTATGCAACGAAAATGCATGCATTTAGCATGCGTATGCAGCGGCACAGTGGCTCGCCTTTGTAGTAGTAATTCATATAGTGGGCGAATTTACAGTCCGTAGCAGCTCCGCATATGGCGGGCTTAGTATACAGCGCATTTAGCGCGCAATGCAGCAGCTCTATGAGCTAGTGTAGAAGGCAGCATGGTCCTGTAGCTCAACAATAGCTGGCATAGCACGGAATTGTTTCCTCGTGCAGCGCAACAGCGCAGAGGCTGGCGTAAGTGGGCTTCATGGCCTCACAGCTCGGCATTACGGCCGGCATAGCACGGCAGCCGTACTGCACGTGCGGCACTACAGCACTGTGGCTGGCGCGAGGTGGGCATCATGGCCTCATGGCAGAGTTGCCTTGGTGCGTGGCGTCCGTCTTGCAATCTTATTTGCCCGGTGCACCCGACACGTGGCAGCTTGCGCGTTCCTGTGGACTGTCCTGAAAGTGTTGAGTTCATGACCTGTTGGGCATTGCCCAACAGGTCATGAGCCCAATGGGCATGTTGCGCTCAACCGTCCTCTTAGCGTTGGGGCACATAACCTGTTGGAGGTATGGCCTAAAAGCGTTGGGCTTATAACTTGTTGAAGTAAGGGAATTTGCAGAGGAGTTAGGACGGTTGAGGACAGCGTAAAGGCATGCACGTGTAGGTAGGAAGAAGAAGTTCTTGAGGAGAAGCTTGTATTATAGATGGAGGAGAAGAAGACGGCGTAACCTGAAGTGGTAACGCTAAAGTAACGTTATGTGATTGGCCATACATATGAAGATATTTGTCTAGCTGACGGCTACATGTACTCACCACTGAACGTCGGTCGCCGACAGGCGTGCGGTGCTGAGCGATCCTGGTGCTATAATCACTAGTTCAAGATAACGAACAGAGTTTTCACACCGCCGCTGTCGCCTTAATCGACACAATGAAGTCTCAACGACCCGGCAGGGCGGCCGGTAGGCTGCCATTTCTGGAGCAAGTTGACGGACCGAAATGCCTGAAAGACGGACCTGTACAATATATACATGTATGAGCTGTCTGTCACTAAATCCACGTCGCACAAGTGAGAGCGGTAGCAGACGGATAAGGTGCTGATGTCTACGTGCTACTAACTGTTTTCTTTTGTTTCTGTGCGAAAAGGAACACAAGGGCCTCAGTGTTTGCATCATGAATGATTTGTCGAGCCCCGCGGAATGTAGTTATAGCTTGACGTGTTGCATTTCGGGTGACTGAAGTTTTATTGGTACCTTTCTCGCGATAATAGAAGTGGGCATTTGCAAATTGAGTGTACAATAAAAACGCCTATGCTTTAAATTATTGCCAGTGCTTCGTTTACGCCACGCTTGCCTTTGTCTTCAACTAGATTACTTAAAAATGAAAATGTGTTAAGGTTTTCATGAGGTTTTAATGCAAGGTTTACCACTTTTGCGACGCGGAGACTTCGATGGCACCGTAGAAACGCTTCAAAATGCAACTATATACAGTTTTACTCCATTACTCTCGTAGTTCCTGTGGCCCCAGTGTTCACGAAACCACGCGCCAATTCCCTTGATATAGCTACGGTGGCCTTCGTACTCCTGACAACGAAGGCCATCGTACCTATTCGCAGCGCTTCCATTCTACACTGCAGCACGATTTTTTTCAGACAATTGAATGCATAGAATAGCCATAACAAATCTGAGTTACTTTTTCTTGACTGCTGCTATTTGATAGGCTTCCAAGTGGCGCTTGTCAAAAAATATTGCTAAGAGATTCTGATTACGCTGCCTTATATTTTCCGATATTGATGTTACGGGAGTAGGAGAAGGATATGTATGAGCTCTGCTTGCTTCCGATAGTGCTAGGTTAGTGTCCGTGCCGCTCCTGCAGTTATATCCACATCATAAACTACAAAAATAAGAGCTCGAGGCTTACTATGCGTTCACGGGTTCTTAATAAATGGCTATGTGCACCAAGATAGCAGGGCTGACCTAGACGTGAAATCTGGAGTTAAAATCTGCCGAAAAAGAGTAAATAATAGTTTTTTTAAGGGGAAGCCCCCTTATCGGGCCTGCGTCAGGACTATCTTGAAGATAATCCTAGCTAAACGGATCATTGCATCACTGAAATGACAAACACGTGTGGCTAAAACAAACAGTGAGTGTGGAAATAAAGCCCGCGCTAAGTTAGCGGTTAATAAATAGCCGTCGTTGCTTAAAAATCCAGAGCTGTTCCGTGCAGACGCACGGCTTTGTCATTTCTGAAATCGATTTCAAATTTCGTACTTGGGGGAAAAACAATAAATTACTATTCTCTGAAAATTTCAGACTGAAACTTAAATTTATTTCAGAGTCACCTTGTTTTACCGGATTGAGTGAGACAGACGGATCGAGCCGCCACCCGTAAAATAACTTTACGAACCTGAAGATGGCAGCTTTGTATCGTGCTCCTTCATTCCACGTCTTGATCAGGTTGTCCCTGCAGCTGAGTGTTGTTTCTGAGCATATTGAGCTGTGCCACCAGCAGTGATATTTATTGGCCTCGGTTTTTATTGCAATAGACAAAAAATAATACTTCCTCTGTCCGGAAATATAAGTGGGTCGTCTGTCTAAACTGTGTCCGAAAATATAAGCGGTTTGCATATAAATTCAAGTCATTAAAGAATACCGTTGTATTTCGGCTAAGTACGCCCCATACACTTGCTATTGTTGTTGGGAACCACTACTGACCAGAGCCTAGGTCGTGTTACGCACTATAAGAAAAACCATTCGATAGGTAATGGCAAGATTTATGTCTCTACAAGTTTTTACACCACCCGGCCAAGAAATGATGACCTGCCGAAGCCTTTTCCTTTCTCTATTTTTTTGCGCGATATCTTCGCGACCAAGTGGCCGATTTGATTCAAATTTCGTCCTGAAAAATCACTGTAATTGCAGGCGTCATTTAGACCAATCAGTTGTCAGCTTAGCGCATTTTTAATGTTAAATTTGTTAGATTCCACTCAAACCGCTTATATTTTCGGACAGAGGAAGTATACATTGGAGATATTAGTCGCATCATTATCTCGCTGCCAGTTCTTTCATGAATATGCAATGAATGACACCTTGCTTTATCAAGCAGGTATGTTAAACCAAAGCGTTTTTGCACTGTTGGCTGAAAAGGTAAATAAAACAGACGACTTCAACTTGAGCATCGCTGAAAATGCGTTGAGATGTCGACTCAACATCCTGGACCCGTGCTGACGTCAAAATGACGGCGTCCAGAGCTCATAAATCTAAACGAGATACTGTTCAAAGGCAGCGTCAGAATTTACATGTTTGGTGGTGGTAAATGGCCTTCTATTTGATTTTTATGTGTGTTTTTCTAAAGAAACCGTATAACATGCAATTCTCGACATGATGTCGCTCTGTTGTGTGGACGGATGTACTTGATCTTGTATCAGGAACTGTTGTAGATATCCGTGAAGCTGTTCTTGCCAGGGGCGGCTGAGCACTCGAAGATTATATTTCTTTGATGTATGTGTTCTCGTCAGGGTTCGTACTGCTTCCAAATCTCCCATCAGAATTTACACGTTAATACTGGCTTGAAGTGTTTGTTCTCTACAATTGGTCAGTCAATGTTCTTGTGAGCTCATTAAGTACGGAACTACTCGGTGTGTTTTTCTTGAGGGTGATTATTGGCATTTTATCGAGATCTTAAAATAAAGTAGGAATAGCAGAGTGTCATGCTAGTACGGTGAGGAGTTGGCGCGTGGACGTGAAAAACAGGGAGAGAGTGAACGTCGGAGAATGAAGGTGGCAGTTAACGATCCCTGTCAGACGTTCGTAAAAGAGTGCAAGTTTAGTGAGCAGTCGCTGTACCCAGGATGTGGCGGGTGTGGACCCGTTGAACGACAATCTGGGTGCCAAGGGTCGCAGGAGTGAGCGGTCGCGTGTGGCAGGCAGGTACGACAGCTGAGACTGTGCAGGACGGAGAAGTGGGCGGCGGAGAGAAGAAAGCGCTCACTTCCGAATTGGCGTTGGAGAGCGCAAGCAATTAGGAAACCGAGTGCGAAGAGCAGAGCAAGCGAGTGTGAGCTGGCTGTGTCGGAGTGGACTCGGCCAAGTTCGACGTGGTGTGGGTGAGCATCAACAGAGTGAAGAGTAAGTGTGAGGAAGCCACAACTGGAGGGACGCGTGGACTACTTAGACGGCGCGAGGTGTGACGGTGGAGCTTCGGACGGGGAATCCCGGAGTGGACACCAGAAGTATGCGTTGCGTGGGCGCTGAGGTCTGTGTGTTGGGACGCGTGGACTGTAGGACGGGGTGAACGACAGGCGAGAAGTCTCTACTGACGAGTGGAGCACATGTGACATAGTGGCGAGGATTTCCCGGGGAATCTTACGCATATCCGAGACGACCCCACCCAGTTTTGTCATGTTTGCAGCTGGCCGGTAGTCGGAGCGTAGCCACTTCGGATACCCGCCTGCCGCTAGAAAAGGAGCCGAACATAGTGAAGTCATGTGAAAAGCAGATCCCCAGAGATTACCTTGTGTCTAAGCATCCCCGGGGCGGTCGCCACCGGGGAGAGCCTAATTCAGTCTTACTTTTCCCCTCTAGAGCGCAGATCAAGTCTAACTTGACTAACTCGATCAGGACAAGGACGCGGAAGCTGGGAACCGCGTTTGAAGGCTACCCCCAGGTACGAACTACATCTTATTTGCTGGGTCTTTCTCTAGCAATCCATATCTGCCCCTCCCGGAAGCGCGGTCTGGCTGGCCCGGGTTCGGCACTCCATATTGTTCTGGGTCTCGTCCGTGGGGTCTCGCCCCGAAAACTATCTACGGCCTTCGCCGGTGGAGTCTTGCTCCGAAAGAAACTAGTGTTTGTATGGTTAAGTGTATATTACCCCAGACGTCCCGGGACTCAGGTAGCTATCCCCGGACGTTTACGTATTTAGCTACCCACCAGCGTATCTTGAAGGTTGGGATCCTCCATGGCTCTCAGTAGTTGACCTTACCTCTGATCAAAACAACCGATTCGTAGGGAGTACACTAGATGAGGTTACTGACCGAGTTTCCCGGGTCCTTCTTAATTCTCCAGAAGGTAGCCCCCAGAAAAACTCACGGCCCCGGATAAATCCCTCTTCCGGGTGGAGCCGTCTATCCACAGGAGATTCTCCTCCTGATCCACTTACGTGCCTGCATTGGTTAAGTGGCCTAGGGGCGAAAGTTCCAAGCGCTACATTACAACTGGTGCGCGTGTCAGGGTAAGTTTAATTGCTAACAAGAACCTGTCTACTATGACCACCCAAGATCAAAATACGTCGCAGTCTCGAAGCCTTAGTCCCCGCGGAAGCGCGAGAGGCCGGGGCGTCAGACGCGGTGGAAGGCTACGTCTCGAGGGTCAAGTCCCACAACCGAGTCTCCTGACCCTCCCTGCTCCTGGCGCTGGTACGACGTCCCCAGCCTCGGCGAGGAGCCCAAGCCCTAGACGAGTAGCTGACCCCGGGAACGAGAGAATCAGCCTCCCAGGCCAAGCCCGGCGCCAACGATCTACAATTGGCTGCGGCCCCGTTGGGCTCCGCGAGGAGCACCAACGCAGGCCTAGTAGGAACACCTACAGCAGTCGCTCAAGCGACTGTCAATGCGGCGTTACACTCCGCCGCCACGTCTGGACCCCTTGGGAGGTCGGACCCGAACCCAGCGAACACGTTCACTGCCGGAGCTGCAAGGCACCCTGCATAATTCCATGCCTCCGGAGCCGGAAGATAGAGCTCTCGTCTCCTGGAGAAGTCCAGCTTCTGAGACGCCACCCCAACCCCTGGTGATGTATGAATTGCATCCAAGTGTGGAGACGCCTTGGAGACCCGTGCAAGCAGACCTTGTCGAGAACGCGCTGGTGACCACCGATGTCTTTCCGTTGCCCCAGCAGCGTGAGAATGTAGCGGCCCAAGTAGAAAAGTGGAGGCCCGCGGACCGTTGCACCCCCAGACCTTTTCTACCCAGAACGCCGGCATTGGCCCACGCAGAACTGGCTGATGAAGGTGACGGAAGTCATCCGACACCTTCGAGATATTGCGGATTCCGGAGACGTGGATCGCCCTTGGACAGCAAACCTCAAGGGGCAGTGCGTTTGCCTCCCGGTAATATCCTACCGCCTGGCACACTGAGTCGACTTTAGTCAGCTGGTCAGGAGCGATGGGGTCTGGGATCACGTGGCGATCATCGCAGTCATCCAGACTATGTTACACGACGGCGGTTTCTCATTCGTCGACTTGGTACCATCCTGGTGAGAGGCAGTTTCCCCGGAGTTTTTTTCATCGCGAGAGGTGCAGTTCATGACCGATGCCACCTTCCTCCGGAAACTGTTGGTTGAAAGTCAAGATGCCTGGAATCTGAGCGCTGCAGGAAGGCGATTTTGCGTCCGCCAGGAAGGCGCTACTTTTGAAGCGCTTGAAGCGTTGGTGGTCACCGCCTCGTATGACGTAGACAGCGACGCGCTGATGTTGACGACCAGAGAACAAGACCGCTTGGGCCATTCTGTGGTCACCCGGCTGAGGTTAGCTCAAATACGACCCCGACAAGCTGGTTCTGACGTCACCCACTCAGAGCCCAAGCGCCACCGAGGCGGACTAGAGATCTCCGCAACCTCGGACACTCCCTGTTCAATCCCCTCGAGGCCCGGCTCTGACGATGGTGCACGAGTGTGGGGCGGCCCCATCCCAGAGGTCGTCGGGACGTCGAGCGTAGCTTCCGGAGATGCCCCCATGTTAACTCCCGATGAAAATATATCGTCGGCTGGAGGAAGCTCGCAGGGATCTCCAGGAATGGGACCCTCCGTGGTCACCTCTGGAGTATTTATGGCGACCACTGCCCCGGAAGGGATTGCTCTGGAGACGCCGACGGTGTATGCCCCTGTCGCTCTGTTACCCCCCCCCCCCCCTTCCCCCCGACGATCACCTGTGCGCCCGACCGAACAGAGTCACGCCTTGTTAGAGGCTCAACGTCATATTGCTCGACTTCAAGCAGCCATGGCGACCCGGGACGAGTAGGAGCGCCGACGACACCTTGATCTAGAGCACCAGATGCGAATGCAAGCAGCTGATCGAGAAATGAACCGGTCCGAGGAGAAAGAGCACAAAGCCCGTCAACGAGGCCCGTAAATTGAAGAAGTTCGTCGCAAAGCTGCCGCCGACGCCAAGATCGCCGATTTCCAGATGCGTCTCCACCACGTTCAAGCGCAGCAGATTCAGGAACGAGACAGCACCGAAGCACAAGTAGCCAGTGAACTCGAAGCCTCGCGCCGTGAGGCGGAGCTATCTCCCGAGACGAAACGTCTGCATTCAGGGGCAACGGCAGTAGCCGCTTCGGCGGCGGCCGTCGCCCGTGAAGGGGAGGCCCGCGCGAAACGGGAACTCGAACATCTACTTCGGGAAGCACGGGCTGAGCACGTCCGGGAAACCGAGCAGAGAGAGGCCAGTGCAGCTGAAGTCCAGATGCTCCGGGAATAGCTGGCGGCTGCGGCTGATCAGAACCGCCGTAACAACTCATCCACTTCTAGCCAGGGCAGTGGGACGTGAAGCCGCCGCCGTCGGAACAGTTCAAGGGAACCGACGGGACAAGCTAACGGCAGGGGCCATTTACGCACGCCGCGAGGCCGGCAGGGAGTACACGGAAGTGGCCCCCTCCCGCCTCCGTCCGGATCCCAGCGAAGAGAGGTCCGACTGCCGCAGTCATCCACAGATGCGGCAGTGTCTGCCTCCTCCGCTTCCGCCATCTCCCGAATCCCGCACGCAGAGACTCCAGACGACTATCGACGCCCCCGCTCCGCCGGCAGCCCAGCAGCCCCCTGCACTGGCAACCACAGGCCTGGAATCCCGGACCCAAGTTCCCAGCCACGAGCCACTTGGAACGCGTAGGAATCTCTTCGATGACCACCCAGCAGTTCGAGTCCCAGTCGGGAGCACATGGCCGCATCTCGGGTCGTGACCGCCCCGGGGTACCGCCCCCGAGTCGTGGGATCGGGGTATCAGCCGCACCTGCGCTCTCGCCGTCGCTGCCAGTGACCGCTTCGACCCGGGTGTCGGTTTCAGGATCCGGAACAGGGAGAGTCAACCCCACCGCGAGTTACGGAACATCTTACCCAGGCTACTCAAGCATAGCGACTCCTTATCAGCAGCTTCCAGCAGGGTACCCGTTGGCGGGAGACATCTCAGGTATTTCGACCGGGTGGCCAGCGGTACCTTCATCGGGAACCCTCACAGAGGGGTCCACGTGGGCTACCAGCTTTGCAGAAGCAGATGCTACGACCTCCTCGGCCCCCTGGGGAGCGTATTCCTACCCTGGGATGAACGTTCAGGGGCACCTCCGGGGGCGGGCGCACTCTTTCCAGGATACGGAATGAGTTTCGGCCCTTTCATTGCCTACGATGTTATGGGACCCTTTGAGCTCAGCTTAGCCTTGGACAAGCGGCGACTCTGGTGGGACAAGTTCCAGATACCGCCCTCATGGGAGGCTGGCACGAGCAGGAGCATTGCATGCGGCTGTTTTGTCGACTGCCGCACAATAAAGGTACGAACGCTTGGGTTCAACAACTTCGGAGAGTATTCGTTGGAGTTGGCAGCGCCTATCCGGCCGCTTCGCCAAAGAGTTCTGTCGATCGACTGAATCCCCAGTTGGACCGTATCTACGACTCAAGCAAGAATCGCGGGAAATCCCCCAGATTTTCCTGTGGCGACTGAGCGCGGCAGCAGTGAAAGCCAATGTGGAATACATGTCCTACTCCGGGTGTCGCCGCCATGTGAATCAGTTCCTGAAAAATCGCTGGGATCGTAAACTTCAACTAAGCCTCCAGGCACGATTGTTCTTGTCTACTGAGGAATGAGAAGAAAATCTGCGCCAGGCCGAGGAGATGGAGCGCGGAATGAAAAGGAAACCGGCAGCCGACACCAGTATGAACGGTTCCGCCCTCCGGGGACGACCCCCCCCCCCCCAGGGGCGGCCCGGGGCGCACAAGGGTTGAAGAACGCAGCCGCATGCATATAGAGGGGAAGTGGAGGAGCCCCAGGAATCCCCTAAATCACGCTCCCGGGAACTCCAGTGGGATGACGCGGAAGGCGAGGCCTACGGCTACCAGTTTGACGAAGATGAAGCAGTCCTTTGGGAAACTGCCGCACCTGAACACGCCGAGGCGCTCCGGGCGGATGGGCTAGACACTGCTAACGCCCGAGAGTCCCGAGCCCAGGGTGCTCCCAAGACTCCGAACAGCACTTCGGGAACCGCCCCTGGAAGGTGCACCGGCTATAGACCCCTGCAGCGAGTGCGGGCGATTGGGACGCGCCCGTGACAAGTGCTGGCGCTTGTTGACTTGTGAACAGTGCGGAGGCAAACACCCCACAAAACGTGTCGTCGTCGAGCGTGTGTACTGTGTGCTCAGCTGCACCCCCCCCCGGGTGAATACAAGGTGATGCAAGCTGTTAAGCAAGCTGCGCAAGGAGGCCAACTCCAAGGCCTGCCGGATGAGGTGCTCAGGCACCTACGGGGCGGGGCGGAACCCCCGTTAAACAACTAGGCTCGCTGGGCAGGGACCCAGCACGCATCGAGCCTAAGTCCAATAAGACCTACTGCATCAATGCGTATGTGGGTCGTAATGAACAGCAATGCATGTCGGCTACTCCAAACCTATCCCCGGACCCCCTGTGTTTTCTGGTCGCTGTCCCCCAGACGACGACGAACTCACGTATCATCTTCAGCCTGTCCAACGCCGAGGGTGGTGGGAAGCCAACGTCTGGGACGACAAGTGTAGTTCAGTTGCACTTGTGCACGGGTCTATCTTCCACCAGCGAACAAAGTTGATGCTCGACTCGTGCGCCTCCACAAGCATACTCACCCTTGATCTTGCGCGTATATTGAAGTTGAAATTGGAGCCCGAGGAGAACTCTGGCTGAATGGTATCGATAGTGTGAAGACAAAAGTGGACCGCAAGTGTCAGGTGGTGTTGACTCGGGTTCATGGAGTGGTGTACTCCGTCGAGATTTGGTCGGCAATATCGGTCCTGGTGTTGAATGCCTTTTGGGTATGAATTTCATGGTAGCTGCCGGGGTGCGATTGTGTGCTTACGAAGGAGCAGTCGAGCTCCCAGACGAAGAGAGAATCCTGCTTGTGGGCGGTCCGACCCGAGAGGGTTTCGGAACGACTATCAACGTCCGCCATCACGACAGTATCAACCTAGAGCCGGGTGAAATTTGGTATTTCCCTATATCCCTCGAAGGACACGATCCCGAGACGTTGAATGTCTGGGCAGGGCGGGTCGCGGTTGGGTCACTCTGGTGACCTACAACTCCCAGAAGGTGCCGATCACGGCCCGTGTCGTAAATATCTCTAAGCGGGTTGTGTGGATTATCTCGTTTGTCAACGTAGTCAAGCTGATGAACAAGGATCTCCTCCCCTGGGAACAGACTTCGTCCGACCCGGGTTCTACCGATACGAAGAGCTCGAGTTCTTAGTCTTCGAAAGCGCCCGACCTCGCTCCATGAAACGGCGTTTGGACGCTGAGGCCCGGGAGCGAGCTCGTGGCGCACCGCCTGCTGTGGAACGCCAGGAATATCCCGCTCCCACAACCATCCTGAAGAAGTCAGATGCGCAGCCAGACGTTGCAGCCAGTTCCCGCGACGTGGAAGAGCCCTCTGGGAGCGCCACAATCGGCTCGGGATGCGGTGGGACCCAACACGCCGGCTCTAGCGAAGGCGGCGCTCCGGGAATCTCTATCTTCACGGCGTCCCGAGAGTCGGAGGATGTCACTCGCACCTCCGGCGGGGGAGCGTCCACGTCCGTGGCAGTGGCAACATACGAACTCGCTCGAATCTTCCCGGTTGGCGCCTCCATCCCAAGTCCAGTCACTTTGACGCAGACATACCTGATGCTCGCGCAGGCTGGAAGCTGTATGACCGCCGACCCCGCCGTTTATTATCATCAAGGGTCGGGTTTAGCCCCCTGGATATGCTCAAGAGCCAACTGGCTTATCTCCCTGACCTGAGTGGCCTGAGGCCCTAGGTGAACATTGACGACGCCGTTGTCGGGGACGCGGGGTTAACTATGCCTTCAAAAGAATACCACATTCTTCGTCACCACAAGGTGATTTTTCTTGGGGAAGGCAACGCGTTGCCTACACCGGACCGGGGCGTCGTATGCGACCTCGATACAGGGGACGCCAAACCTGTCGCCCAACGGGCCCGCCGAAATTCCAACGACCTCCTGTCCAAGGTTTATGATCTTCTCAAGCGTCTGTTGGAAACTGGCCTCATCGAGTATTCCACCTCCGAGTGGGCTTCTCCCATCGTGATCGTGACGAAGAAGAACGGGAAGGACATCCGCTTGTGCATCAATTATCGTCTGGTTAATCAGCTTATCAAGCTGATGAACTACCCCCTGCCTCTCATCGATGAGCTAATGAGTAACTTCTCGGCCAAGATGTGGTTCATGACCCTGGACATGGCCAACGGTTTCTGGGCCGTTCTCATGTCCGCCCGGGTCAAGTTGATCTCCGCCTTCATGTGTTCTCTTGGACATTTCCCATTGCGACGCATGCCCTTCGGCCTCAAAATGCCCCCCCCCCCCTCATATATCAGCAGTTGCTCGACAATTGTCTCTGGGGATTCGTCAGGCTTCTGCCGGAAGAAGAATCGCTGGTCGATCCTGACGTACTACGTTTCCTGGGGATAGCCCCAGGCACCCCGAAGACCAAGTGTCCCAGGGCACGGGACGGGGGGGGGGGGGGGGGGGGGGGGCGCAAGTCTCCAAGACCAGCACAGACACGGTGTTCCATCAAAACCGAGTTGCCCCGGAGCAAATGGGCCCTGTAATGTTCAGGGGCTCATGCATCGATGATGTAATCTACGGAGCCCCGCCCTGGGACGACTTGTGTAAAACGATGAACACGCTGTTGTTTAGGCTCCGCTACTGGAATATCTCTGTCAGCCTGCCGAAGAGCGAATTCGGGGTAAGCAGTGCAGTTACCTGGGCACGACATCAGCTCCGATGGGGTTCGAACTTCACCGAAGCTGGCCCGAAAAGTGCTGAGTTTGCCGTTTCCGGGAACCCTCAAAGGTATTCAATCCTTCCTGGGAAGCCTGAACTATTACAGCAAATTCATTCAGGACTTGCCGGTGATTGCAGCAACCCTCTACGAGCTGTGAGACGAGCAGGTTCGCGCAGGCAGAGACCTGGCCAAGGCTAAATATGCGTTCAAGCTCCTCAAAGAACAGCTTGTGCTGACCCCCCTATTACAACACCCGGACCGAAAACGCCAATTCGCCATCATCCTACACGCCAACCGATGGGCTATAAGCGCAGTGTTGGGGCAGGATTACGAGGGCGTTGTCCGACCGGTTTGTTTTGTAGGACGCGTCCTCCAGGACGCCGAGCTCCGGTATCATCCGGCGGAGAAAGGTGCTCGCACTTCACCGAGTGTTGAACACTTGCCACACGATGATCACAACCTGCGAAGTCAAGACGATCCGGGTATACACACGATACTCGATCCTCTCTTGGTTATTCAAGTCGAAGACGGTAGATGGTAGGTGTCTCAAGTGGGCAGTCAACTTGTCCCCCTGGGATCTAGACATTCGTCGGGTTGGACGGGATGAGGACGGGCTTGTAGCAATCCAAGGAGCGGGCATTACCCCCAGGGAACGCCTGGACGAAATCGCAGTAGAATTGACCCCAGACAATGGGGTAAGGATCACGACCCCTCCAGTTAGTTTGGAAATACTCTCGGCTAACCATGCGGGCTTCGACGGCTTCGCCAAACGAGACGGCCTGGGGGGCGCAGCTTGTATACTCTGGAAGCTACCTTCTGGGGATGTGATAGCGGCCCAAGGTCATCTGCTAGAGAAGACGACCGGAAATGAGGCATAGTATCAAGGCCTCGTCCGGGGACTACGTCTGAATCGGGACAATAATGTACAGGAACTCGTAGTTGTGGGGGACTCACGATTAGCGATTCAACAGCTCCAAGGTGTGATCGGGTGCACACAACCTCATCTCTTACGACTCCTCCAGGAAGCGGGAGAGATGCAGAAACTATTCACGTCAGTGAAATTGGTACACGTCAATGAGAATCCAATGTCGCAGCAAGGCTACGTTTCTAAACGAGTACTCCAGGAAGGCGTCCCTCCACGTTGAAGACCAAGTAGAGCTTAAACTACTGCAGAACATGAACCGAATCCATGCGAAGCTCATGAAAGAACCGGGCCCCCAAGAGAGATCGATGGTAGAAGCGGCCTTCATGGCCACCGCGACAAGGGGCGCTGATCAAGGACTGAAAACCCCAGAGGTGGAGGCATTCGTCATCACGAGGGCGCAAGCCCCCGGGGCCTCCTCCTCGCAGGACTCGGCCGCCCCGGAGCAAATGGGGGTTCCCAGTGAGGACGCCGACGAAGAGAAAGAATCAGTAGCCGAGTCCCAGACACGCTTCGGAACGCCTCCGAGAGTCGTCACCACTGATGCCCGGAAACAGAGGTGGAGGCGTATCTGTGCACATCAGGACAAAGGCCCTGAGCTCAAACCACTGCTGCACTTCCTCCGAGGCGAGGCAGAACAACTTTCCCTGAAACAGACAACCCATCTGGCCAAGATCGCGGGACCATTCGTATTGGACAATCGGGATGTGTTGTTCTATGTTAGTCGAGACACTCCCGAGAGACCCCGACCTGCCGCAGACAGACTGAGGCTGGTAGTACCCAGCGATCTTCAAAAGGACATCTTGCATCATTGCCACGCAGATTTCTAGGGAGCTCATTAGGGTATCTTCCGAACATACGAGCGCCTGAGAAAGGAATTTTATTGGATTGGTATGTTCAAATCGGCAGAACGATTCGTCAAGGAGTGCATCGTTTGCATTACGGCCAAGGGATTCCCTCGGAACCCAGGTCCATCCCCTGGAAATATCCTAGCGACGCGACCATTTCAGGTGGTCTCCATGGGCGTTGTGATACCTCTACCGCGGACCGCCAGGTGGAACGAAGTCCTGCTCTTTTTTTAATGCACCTTCTCAGGATTCGTGATGTGCACACCAATGGAGAAACCCACCGCACAAGATGTGGCCGAAGCCTACGAAGAGTGCGTCTTCCGGAGATTTGGTGCTAGCGAGATGATTCGACACGACCAAGATCCCCGATTCGTGAGTCGTGTGTTCGAGCCCTTCCGGGAAATGATGGAGAGTCGTCAACGGTCGACACAGCATACCGCCCCTAGTCGAACGGTCAGCAAGAGTGGTCCGAGCAAACGGTCATCCGAAGCGTCCGGGCTTATGTGCAGAAAATAGACCAGAGTGACTGGGACGAGCTGGACGAGAAACTTATGTGGGCGCTCAACACGTCATACGATTTCACCCGGCTGGACACCCCTTTTTTTTGGTGCACGGATGAGATGCTCAAGGAACCCTACAAGCCATGATGGGGGAATTCCCCGGAGAAGTGCAACTCCAGGATGCCCATCTATGGAGACTCAAGATACACCGACAAGTGGAGTATGCGAGAACGTGGGCCGAGACCTTCAGAAGAATGCTAAAACGAAACGGCCCCAGGAACATAATCGACGCTGGAGGAAACTGGCGGACCGGCTCAAGCGCGGTTTTGAAGTAGGTGACTCCGTGTGGTTGTACCTAGCCGAGTCCGTCCGGGCCTGACCAAGAAGCTAGCTCATCTGTGGCACGGCCCCTTCAGGATTATCGAGAAAGGAGAGGATTTTCGGTATCGTCTGCAAACCGAGGGCACAGATTACCAATTCTACCCGTGGGTCCATGTGAGTAGATTAAAAACCTGAATCATCTCCCCTGAGAGGCCAACGGACGTTCTGCACATCCCTGAAGAAGACGACTTCGACGCCGCTCTGTTGAGCGAGGACAGCTGGGAACCTGGTAAGGCAACCGGAGAATATGAAGTGGAAAAGGTCTTAGACGTCCGATGGGTCACCTGGACGCGAGCTAGTCGACGGGTCAAGGAGTACAGGATCAAGTGGAAGGGTTATGAAATCCCAGAGTGGATTCCCCAGAGCCGCCTCAACTGCGGTCGACTCACGTATGAATTCGACCAGCGTGAACGTGCTCGGGCTCGGTTTCAGGCCATGCAGTCTGGAGACGACCTCCCGGATGCTGAAATCCAATAACCCCGGGAGAGTACTCCCAAACAGCCCCGAGAGATACGCTGACCCGAAGAACCCGGGGCACAGTGCATATCGTGTATGAACTACATGTTAAAGCAACAAAAGAACGAAAGAAGGTGACAGAGAACTCCGGAGGAACTGAACGTATGAGTGGTGGAATTTACCAAGGCGAAAGCATGGGAGGAGAGAATGAACAACCGATGTTCAGAAGAACCTACTCGAGAGTGTCCGGCTCAGTGATGGTAATGCGGCTGGACGGGTCCGTAACACGAGAGGCCCAGGTACGCGGGGAAACACTCTCGGAGAGACGGTCCACAGCACCCGGAAGTCCCCAGTATACCCGCGCCGGTTCACGAGAGTCCAAGATGGAGACCTGCTCGGATAGGGAACGATGTGCGCCCCTCTCCATAGGGACCCAGGTAGCCACTTTCCTGGGGCGACGCCAGAAACCTGTCTCGGTGCGGAACAGCTTGCGTCAGCCGATGTCAGGGCCTGTATCGCTCGAACAAGCTCTCCCTGAGATGACGACCAATGCTGCTGCAGGGCACTCCGGGACGCGTGCAACATTTTGTTCGTATCGTCGTTACGATCCATCTCGATCCAATGAAGCCGCTTCCTATGTGCTCAACGCCACTTGTACATGTGGCGAATCTGCATGTCGATCACAAGTCGAAGACCCGCGGTTATGGCGCCACGAAAGAACAAAAAAAACGGTGATCCTGTTACGGAATATGATGTCCCAGGACATGTCAGCGCTAGGAGTCGAATCGTTCACGAACTCATGGTAAACTCGGGGGCAAGACGTGCCCGAGCAGTCTTGACCTCGTCAGCAACGACCTTGAGGTCTGGGAAACCCCTAGACTGGTGTTCCAAGACCCCACTGGCTCGACACACCCTGACCCTATGGATGATCCAAGACTTTGTGGTTGGGGATGGAATATGTACGACTTCGGGGTCCATCGTGTCCGTCAATAGTTTCTTTTCCCAGCGGCGCAGCGGGCTCTCGTCTTCTGTGGAAACGTCGGAAAGGTGCTTCGGTACAGAAACAACCTGCCGGATGCGCTTGCTGCTGGTGCTCGCCTTGGAAGTAGGGGTGCCGCTGGGGGTAGTAGAACCTCTAGTTTGTTTCTTGCGAGGAGGAGACAGTTTCTTCGTGCGCTCATCCCCTGGACCTGAATCCACATCAGAAGTATCTTCATCATGATCCGAAGGCTCGGGACTGCTTGGGGGCTCCGTGGGCACGGGGGGCAACGGTATGTTCTCGTCGACTTCCCAGCCACAGACCACAGCCTTCGTGTTTCCCTGATCGAAGTACTCCACCGGGACGTGTCGAAGCCACCATACCTCATCCAGAATCCGTAAACACAGCACCCTGCAAAGAATCTCGACGAGGACCTGCTCCCGGAGGTTGACGTGTACGAGCACCTCCTTCGACAGCTTGTTCAAGATAACGTCCTCTGCTTCAGAGAGATTGCAAAAGTCTTGGTCCATCCGGAGATACTCTAAGACGTCGAGCCGAACATCCTCCAAAACCGCCTTCCCGGGAAGCGACTTGGCTGGGTCTTCATCGGACCGGAAGGGGTGCGACTCAGTATCGATCGCGGGGTAGAAACGGCTGCGGGGATCAGTCTGGGGATCATAATCTCTCGGACGGACTTAATGCGCACCATCAAGGTTCATCCGTGGCGTGTCAGAATCTTCTTTCTCCTCCTCCTCGGCCTCCCCTTCGACCTCTTCTATCTTGATCTCTTCACAGGGCGCGTCCTCCTGGTCGGAGCCACCACCCGGGAACTCGGGCATAGGCTCCTCTTCCACGTCGGCCGGAGAAGACTGCTTCTGACGAATGATCAGGGGTCTGTCGTGCTTTTCCGAAGGAAGCTCGCTGGATTCAGAGAGGTTGGAGGCTGGCGGAGGGGGCGGACCTTTCAAGGACGCCGACCTCTGAGGAGACGCTAATGAAGTGGACTTGGAAGGGTAGGGATCGAGCTGTCCTTGGGCACACCCTTACTACCCGACCCAAGATCGGGAGTCACGGCCCTCGCCGAGGGAATGATCTCAAATGGCACAGGGTATGCCGGTTTGACCCCCTGTGCAGCAGGGCTGCCGTTGCTTTCGCGTCAGAGGAAGACGTTCGACTTAAAGTGTCCGTAATACAATGTTCCTTATCCAAAGGAACTTTAACACAGCCCTAAAACCAGGCTCAAGAGTTATTAGCTCGAAATAACTGTTTGCTTCCAAAATCCGAAGTGTTTTTATTTATCTTTATTGCGGCCAAGCCGCTATCTATGCTTAACTATCTATCATAGTTAAACCTAATCAAATGCATAACGTGTGGCCCTCAGCCTATGTACTGAGACCACCGTTAATTCTTAACATCATGTACTGAGAGTCTGTTAACTATCCGGGTACTCCGTACCCATGTGTGCACCACACCATGTAACCCCGTTACACCTGGACATACGCATCTAAGTCAGATCGGAGGGGCGCAACATCACCTAGGATCCCGACCATTCCGGGTCGTTGGAAGTGTCGTATAATTCGATATGGGTCCAAGAGCTCCTGGGCACGCCGAATGTCTTCGCGCACCACATCCAGGGGCTTCTGGGCTGAAGCCAGTTTCGTCTTTAGAGATCGGGCCGCCACGTCGTGGCGACTCTTGGGGATGGACTCCTCTGCCGGGGGCGTCGGACGGGAGGCCAGCTCCTGCTGTAGCTGATCCCGCGCCCCCGCTAGCTGGGATACCTCTTCCTAGACCTCGGCCAGTTTCGTCTGTAATTGGGAGAGGTCATCCCGGGAAGCCTTGAGTTCTGCTCGAGCCCCCAGCAGCTGACCTTCGACGTCGCCCAGTTGACCGTCCAGACTGTCGTTCACTTGATTCTGTGGTGTTGTAAATCCCGCGTGAACTCTAGCTACTAGTGTAGTTAGGAAGCTCCCACAACAATACGTCTACCGGAACGGTAAACGATCGTTCGGGCGGACCTGAAGACCTCACTTCTGCCCTTGCACCGGGACAGACTGGACCTTGCGAACTACCTATATAGGCCAACCAGTGAATATGAGAACACGCTACTATCACGAGCAAAGCTAGCAGGTGTTATGAAACCTCGGGGTCCCAACAGCAGAAGGGTACCAGGCACGGATAAGCCTTTTACGAGGGCACCGAGTGTTCAACACTCGGTAGAAGAATATATAGGAGGCGATACAAGCACTCCCAACCGTGCAAATGGGCAAGATATAGCCGTCAAGTAAACCTTCCGATATATAATCGGCCAATACACGCACAGTCTCTTGGCCTTGCCGAATGAACCATCGCTACAGAGCTTCGAGTCCACCGACAGGCATAACACACTCAAACAAGCTTGACCAGACGCTTACCTTGAAGCCGGACCTCGCTCTTTGTGCTTGAGTAGAAATTATGCTCTGTATTTGTGTCGCCCTTTCGAGCCATGTCCTAATATGCAATCCTAATCATGTATACTAATACCAAGTGAACTACGATCCGTTATGGATCTTCTTGCTTGCCAAGCGACGCTCACACCGTCGCATGTGCCTCTTCATCCTTCAACGTCCCTTCCCAGACCGCGGCCGAGCGCTCAAAAGGTCGTGGAGACTCCACGAACTCATCCCAACCGCCACCGAGTCTTCGTACCGTGGCTGGTCAGTTCTTTGAATGCGAATCCGACCAGTCCCATTATTAATAATAAGGACAGCCTGGATTCAGTGACATCTTGACCACTAATGGGGCTCGACGAAGACTCGGTGAAGACTCGGTAGTGACACGGGCGAGTCTCTTGCACTATCAAATTACTGTACATCCAGTGACCGAGTGTTCGTAGCTTGAGCAACTTAAATGCCGTCGGGTCTTTGTCTGGTGACGATTGTCGGTACAGGCGCAGAAATCACTATGCCACACTTCTCCTGGGCCAAGAGGAGGTGGACGATCTCTACGAAACTTCAGGATGCAGTGAGTGTGCCCGTATCAATTTCCCGCAACGATTGCTCCCATTCGCGGTGATCCCGGACACGCGCGGCATCCGCACGCTCCAGGGCACGAGCCAAGATTGCGTTAGTCATCTCACTCGGGGGATTCGTCTGCAAAGCCCGAGTGCGTATGTCTTCCAGCTGGTATATCTGTTCCAAGGCAGCCCGAAGGGCGTTGAGCGTGTTGAGGACCCGGAGGCCGAACCGATCCGCACCAAATATATCCAGCAGTGAGCCGGCTTGAAGTTCGGCAGCGCGAGCACGAGCCCCCGTAGCCAGGACGGGAGCACCTCCAGACAACATTGGCAGGAGAACGTCCGTTACGGTTCGATCATTCTCGGGCGCTAGGCTTGACAAGCACTAAAGCTGCGGCACCCCCAGTTCCAGAATCCGAACAGCCATATGCACGACGCCGTTGATGCCCCGCACTTGGCGTTTCCTGCCGTTCCCCGCGGTAAATCTTAAACCTCCCGGACAGACGCTGGAAGGTAAGTGTAAGCGGGAGGGAGAGTGGCTGGTCCAGCGAGCGCCTTCAAGTCAGGAACTGCGATGTCCCCAGAAGGCAGTTGAACCTCCATTTCCTGAAAGCTCATGGCGCCACCGAGTTCTGGAGCGTTACGCCGCCGCGAGATCACGTCAATAAAGCCACCATATATCTCAGAGGCCGGATCATGAGTGCGCTGACGTAGCGCTTCGCGCAGCTCACGGTCTTGCGCCGACGAAGACTTCGGATTATCCCCGGACGTGTTAGCGAGATCCACCAGCGCGTGGGCTTCCTGGATCTGGCTGGTGAAACCGTCGGCTGGAGAACCAGAAGGCACGCCATGCAGAATACGTGGTGGGTGCATGCGGCCGGTGGGATTGCCCTGCGAGGCCGAAGCCTGGTCCGCCCCTGGGACCGGCGCGGTGGGGGACATGAAGGCGGCCGGTTGTGTTGCGCGACGCGGATTGGAGATTGAGCATCGAGGCCCGATAAGAGACCATGTGTGGGAACGGGCAACCCTTTTTCCGGCAAGGGTTTTCGTTGCACGCAACAGACTGATGTGTGGAGACGATGTGCGACCAGGCTGCCGAGAAGATGGCATCGTCGGAGTCCAGAGAGATGGCTGATAAAAAGGTTCGGACCGTTAGGAAAAGGATGTGACCAGCTCCCCGAAGAATCCCGAGAAGTTCACAGCAGGATCCTGCTCTCCCAGACGTCTCGGGCCTGACGACTCGGCGTATGGGGTACAGCATGGGGCGGTTGTGACATAGTGGCCAGGATTTTCTGGAGAATCTTACGCATATCCAAGACGACCCCACCCAGTTTCGTTATGTCAGCAGCTGGCCGGTAGTCGGAGCGCAGTCACCTCGTATACCCGCCTGTCGCTAGAAAAGGAGCCGAACATAGTGAAGTCAAGTGAGAAGCAGATCCCCAGAGATTACCATATGTCTAAGCATCCCCGGGGCGGTCGCCACCGGGGAGAGCCTAATTCAGTCTTACTCTTCCCCTCTAGAGCGCAGACCAAGTCTAGCTTGACTAACTCGATCAGGATAAGGACGCGGAAGCTGGGAACCGCGTTTGAAGGCTACTCCCAGGTACGAACTACATCCTATTTGCTGGGTCTTTCTCTAGCATTCCATGTCTGACCCTCCCGGAAGCGCGGTCTGGCTGGCCCGGGTTCGGCACTCCATATTGTTCTGGGTCTCGTCCGTGGGGTCTCGCCCCGAAAACTATCTACGGCCTTCGCCGGTGGAGTCTTGCTCCGAAAGAAACTAGTGTTTGTATGGTTAAGTGTATATTACCCCAGACGTCCCGGGACTCAGGTAGCTATCCCCGGACGTTTACGTATTTAGCTACCCACCAGCGTATCTTGAAGGTTGGGATCCTCCAGGGTTCTCAGTAGTTGACCTTACCTCTGATCAAAACAACCGATTCGTAGAGGGTACACAAGGTGAGGTTACTGACCGAGTTTCCCGGGCCCTTCTTAATTCCCCAGTAGGTAGTCCCCAGGAAAACTCACGGCCCCGGGTAAATCCCTCGTCCGGGCGGGGCCGTCTATCCACAGGAGATTCTCCTCCTGATCCACTTACATGCCTGCATTGGTTAAGTGGCCTAGGGGCGAAAGTTCCAAGCGCTACATCACACACAGCAGAGTGTGAAAGACAGAAATATAAGTAGGAGGAAGCACGGTGGTGTGGATTCCGGCGCGGATTTCCGAGCCAGCAAGTGTATTGTGCTACATTACGTGGTACTCTTTTTAAGGGCCTAGGAGTAACAGCCGTAGCGACAGCACTAGCCGTACGGCTAGCCGGCAGGCAGGCAGGCGACCCGAGACCTGCTACAGTACGAACTATTTCATCAATCGCCAAATCAATAAGACATGGGGCAAACTGGATAATCAGCGCTATGTTAGAATAAGTATTCTTTAAGTACCGAAATAGATATACGAGTTGAATTGCTCTTGTAAGCACAGGATTTTACCAGTTCTTCCAGAAAACTCTGTCTCGTAGTCTTCACGCCAGACTCAGCAACAGGAACCTCGTGCACCAATATCCTAAATCCCTTCACATGACGATACCCATACATACGCGCCACTTCGACGCCCATACGCTGTGTAAACAAGACCGTGTCTTCGCGTGCGAGCGCAATCAACTCGGCAATATGGTCGCAGTTTGTGAGCAAGTATGTGCCACGCACGAATTTGCGGTACAATGGCAGCTCACGCGTGATCTCCGGCAGATTCTCGATTTCTTGGACAATTTTCCATGCAAGAGGCTCGTCACCGCAGCACATGTACGTGTACGCATCGACGATGAAACGTACGTCTTGGAGGTATGTTGGAGGTGAGGTTGAGGCGGGATTGGTTCACCGTCGTCATCGCTGGCTGACTGCCGCCCTTCAGTCGCAAGGTTCTTCATCGCCTCGACTATTACCGATATATCCTCTTTCCACTTCCGCTTGCTGCACTGATGAATTAGCGTCTCGGAATCGTTTCTGAGTAACACAAAACACAAAATCAGCTATATTAACGGCAAGGACAATCAAGTACAGAGGTTCCATACGCTGTCACAATGGAGCCACTCTGAATGCGCACAATGAGTCGGTTGGTGTCATGGTGAACCACTGCTTTTCGAACAGATTGTGACGTCTGATGTCCCAGACACCCAAGCGTCTTGGTGCTATCAGCAGCTGACGCCCCTTCTTCCTTCTGCAAGCTCACAATCCGATCTCGAGGTCAAAAGGCCACTCCCAATCCACTCATCGAAAACAGGTTCCAAGCCATCGTAGTCCAGTAACTTGGCAACTTGGCCCACCGCATGCAAGAACCGGTCGTCTGCTAGGAGCTTCGGAGAGTGCGTTGCAATCTCCTTCAGCACCTGCGTCGCCACAGCTCGATCCTGTCTCCGCGCACAAGTCTCCAACGCCTCCAGGAAAAGCGCCTCGTCAAAAGCTCCATCTTCTCGAGCATGAGCCAGAAACACTAAACACTGCTCTGCTCCAACTCCGTTACCTAGTCCAACGGCACGAATTAATGTCGTGTAGGTCACCACGTTCGGTTTGGATGTTGACCGTCGCATCTCCTCGTATTTCTGCCTAGAATTACACCAGAAATCATTAGCCAGGCAAAACTACCAAGGAAACACGTTAACACATACTTCAATTGCAGCAAGCAAATCTCCGTGCCGTGCAATGACGTCGATCAGCGCTGTGTACGTGAATAGATCGGGTTGGTAGGCGTGCACCTCCAGCAGGTCGAAGGTTCGCTGGACTTCCTTCACGCTACCCGCCCGTTGACTGGCCGTAACTATTGTATTAAGTGCATAGCTCGGTTGCAACATTGGTAGTGGGGGGTATCGCGAGAGACGTCACCCTGCGTGGCCAGCAGCACCAGCCAATCCACGAATGCGAAAGCACGCTCGATGGCTTCATCCTCGCGGCTTCCATCCTTGTGTAACCCGATTTTCATCCAGCGAAAACTCGGCCGCAGGAATGCATGCGTCTCCCATGACGAATAATCGTCGCCGGCAGCCAGCAGCTTGTGCACCAGCGGCCCGGACACGTCATCCTCTTCCCAGCGATACTCTACTGTCTTTTGAACCCAAAAAAGAAAAAGTGCTATGTGGCGAACATCAACTTAATATCGTATTCGGCTAAAAATTCTCCGAAGTACTGTAAACAAAGTGTGAATGCTAAGCTTGGGGGCTCACAAGTGATCATTCTGATTTTATGGCAGCAATCACCAGTCATCATCTTCGTCATCTTCATCCGAGTTGTTGGTTTTCCTATTAATGTCTAATGGCTGAGTGGACGAGTTTGATTGAGAATCAGAGGCTTGGCTTCTCTGTATTAGCTCTGTTCCGTCAAAATTATCAGTGTTGCGAGGCATCACTGGCGGATCGAACACCGTTCCTGGCGCGAATCGGACACTGGCTGGTTTCTTCGGCCGTGGAGAAGCTGGAGAAATTTCCGCATTGTTTGCTTTCTCTTCCGGTGTCGATGATGTAGACGTCCTACGTGATAAAGATATACAATGAGCACTATTCCTGTGAAACAATTATTTGCTGCAGGTAACGTACCTGTTCCTCGTATTTTGCTTGGTAATCAAGCTTACAAGGCGCGAGCTGGCATCTAAGAACCCACGACGTTCGTGTGAACGGGTCGAATCCGCGGATGAATCGTCGTTGGTAGATTTTTTGAGTAATTTGCGGGTCGAATCCGCGGAAGACTCGTCGTCGGTAGCCTTTTTGAGTAATTTGCTCCACTTCCATTTACCCATTCCCTCGCTTTGTTTTCTTTTTTGTAGTCGTGGTCGCTGCCGCAGGAACCGTTCGTACGGGTGGATTGCGATGGATCACCTGACGCTGGGAGAGGAACGTCAATTCGGCCGAAGTGTCTCGGACAGTACTGCGTTGCAGCAATTGCCGTGCTGCCTGTTCGCTCTTGGATGCCTGGTTGTCGTCGTAATCGTCGTTGTCGCTTTCCTGCTGGGATTCGATCTCCTTCGCTTTGTTGAATATCTCAACCGGATCCTCGACGGTCGAATTATCTGAATACTCTTTTCCAACAAATACTCGTCGAACATTTCGTGGTGTAATGTTGAGGTAGCTCTTCCGTCTACCTGTCACCGGTGCATCAGTGCGTGTAAATACTGACACCTTAAACAACAGCACGCCCACGCCAGCAACAAGTGCTGGTCCTAGCTGCTCGACAAGTTCCCGATGAAAGTAACCCTCAACTGCTTCTCCCGTCAGATCCTGCAAGCAAACTACTCGTAAATGCTAGCCCAGCCTAAATGTCACCTACCAAGAATCGTTATTACATGGAGAACGGCCACAATCTCTTCGTCAACATAGCGCGCCGACTTGATAAGCACCAAGAGCTGCACTCATGCAGAACAGGTTTCGACATTTAGAGAATAGCGTATCGGCCATTAGTATCATACTGTTATTTATTTACCTGAGGTATCTTTGTGAGGGCTTCATCACTGTCCACAATGTTCCCAACGGTGCACTTCAAACTGCCAATTCTGATGCTGCCTACAGCATACAACATCCTCATTACACTTATTATCTGAGCGGCATAAGCAACAAACGTTTCGAATCTTTACCGTAGAGTGTTCCTGGGACTGCAGGCATTCCCAGATAGTGGCACATGTCCACCCACGGGCCTTGGTCGAACTCCGTCGCGATCGCCACTGAGTACCGATCCGAGTTGCCGCTGGCAATGCGACTGTGGTCTCCCTGTGAGCTTTCCATCCTGCCATCAACTGTCAATATGCAGCTCCGGTTATTGGAATTGCTACCAATACAACACGCACTGGTCCGCGCGCTTCTTTATGACATCCTGCAGTGGCCCCGGCACGTGGCGCATCCACTTCAGAATGCTCTGCTGAGACCCCTGGTCTGTTAGCCAGCCACTCTCTAGCAGTTAGCACGCAATCCTACACAGGACTCAACGAGAACGCAGCCAGCACACCCTCCTCCTCGCCATTACGCCGCCGTTTGCCACCTAGAGCGACGCTGACACCGCCGTCCAACGCCACCTCTTCATTCTCGCTGCCACTCATGGCGCAACTTGACACAACACCGAATAGAAGACCGCATACAAAATGCTAGTGTGACATCGTACGAAGAATCGGGTACTGTATTCGTGGTGTATCCGATAGACGGCATCATCGTGCATCCCCGTCAATCGTTCGAGGACCTTGAAGAGGAGCCGCACGCTCATTACCCAAGGAATTTTTGTTTTTGCGTCACCCGAGAATCACGAAACACCGGAGGGAAACTTCTTCGATGAAGCATGTAAAACTCATTTTCATAATCAATCATAGTGACTGCGGTCTTTCATCTGCTTGGACTACTCTTCTAGTACGATACAAACTAAAACAGCGGTATGATGTTGCGGTGGAAGAAGACGGTGAGACCCAGCAGCATGATGAAGACCTGGAACCACAGGAAGGGCGACATCTTGATCTCCCTCCGCATCTGCATCTTGGCCAAACGAAGTTCCTCTGTCTCCTTGGCTAGACACTAGACACACGTGGGAGTGACACCAACAGGAACTGACAGGCGGTCCACGGGCGCGTCGCATTTCTTGCAGCTAGCCATCTTCGTCACTTTGCCACTCGCGATATCGGCCTCCAGCTGCGCGCGCTTCTCCTTCTCCTCCTTCTCGCGGCGGGCGACCACGATCTGCGGACCGCGAATTAGGTTCAGGTACAGGAACAGCAGCGAGTTCATGGTTTGTCTGGCTGGCTGGCGGTGGTTCGCTAACAGGTCTTGCGGTCTTACAGTACTAGTCGATTGCCATTCCCAGCACATTTTTTTCTTATCTCTTACTACAGTACTAGGAATTATATGCCATTACCGAAGCGCGTATGCATGCTACTACGTAGTACTAGCCGCATGATGCTGGAATGGGGTGTTGCGCCAGAGGACCATAGTTAGAACGCTTGAGTTGAGCGCACTCTTGTCCTCCCGTTTGTTTTTGTCAAAAGCTTCATTTCGGCACATTGCCAGTTAGTTTTGCGAAGTGCCGGAATTAATGCGGTCTGCCATAATCTCACGAAAATAAATAACGAACGACGTGATTCACTAACGCGCTTAACTAAACCTGAACCTATGCCATACGTAAGTGAAGAGATCTGCTTACTGGTTTTGTTTTCTTCGCCACAGTCGATGTCCCGCCACCTTCCCTTGGCACTAGCCCACCACGCCACCACTCCGCCCCGTTTCGATCACGATGATCACCTTGTGGGCAAGCTTGGTATTACGCTTTACCCACGTAAAGGTTCCAGTCCGGCAGTCAATTTTCAAGCAATCAACACCACGGCAAGTCCATGCTCGAATATTCGCCAGCTGTAGGCAGAAGACCATCGCGACATCCCAGAACCACTTTTTGTCAAGCCCGTCAACGATACCTTTCAGCACGTTCATATCGACGTTATCAGCACGATACTTGCATTCGCCAACAAACAGCACGCTATGTTGAATGTTGTCAAGGTCCTTTAAGTAAACATCACATCTTTCGGTACTCGAAACGTTGCCTTGCAGTCGCGATAGCGCTCCATACGCTTGGCTTTTTTCCAGTGGACCGAGACTTCTGCTAGCAACCCACCATACACGCGTACTTACGGAAGGCATATCCAAAGTGTGCCAGAACTTGAAGTTCGCTTGCTGTTGTACAGCTTGGCTATTTGACAGTCTGGTGCGGTAAACGACGAGATTCTGGCGCTCAAACCGCTCCCAAAACGAAAAGAACGCGGCCCACGAAAACGTCTTGCCAAGGATACTATGGACATTCAATAGAGCTTGAACATACAGTACAAACGACAGTACTAACGTAAACCAAAACGAATGCCCGTACCAAGATCGTCACGTACACGATTGCTTCGGTCGGACGGACGGCTGCGTTTTCTCCACACGATCACTTGCGTCGCTGGATGCTCCGTCGCTTACATTGGCATCGACGTAGTCCTCGTCGCTGCCCTCGTGGATGGGCTGCAGCGGTTGCTTGCGTTTCTTCGTCATGCGGGCGCGTGTCGAATGGCAGGGGGGGGGAGATCGCAAATTCGGGAATGACCAAATTTTGTGTTCAACGGTTCACGAACCGGCTACGGTTAACCGTAATTTCTGGTAAATTACAATTTTAGCAAGTTGCGCAACACGTTTTTTTATGAAGTAGCATTAACGAATGCGGAGGCCTCACGAAATGAGTTTTTGTTTGTGCTGAAAATAGTGGTATAAATGAGGGGTTTTGGACTCCAGTAATTTACGCGTCATTAAAATTCGAAGCAACGTTATTCATGTTAAAAGAAACGCTAAAAGTTTGCAATTAGGTTTAATTAACGTTGCAGGACCCACATCGTTTTCTTTCGCACTCATTACATGTACAGTAGTACAGACCTTTCTTGTGAGGATACGCTGAGGAAGTACATGTACAACGGCAACAGTATCCATGCCGCTGATGGTGTGCATCGTTCGGATCATGGTGTGCAAGACTTGGCCTGTAGCTTTTTTTGGCTGACTAGTGCGATGATGGTTACTGCAAGTAGTTTATCCGACGGTAAAACAGACTGAGGCTGCTGGAGTTAGAATTCGTGCAACCTACATGAATAAGTACACGAAATAACATGTACTATTGATAATAACAATTTGACAGTCCGCACTATGGTGGTTCATCATACCGTATATCAAATTTTACGGACCTGAAGCTGGCAGCTTTGTATTGTGCTCCTTCATTCCACCTCTTGATCTGGTGGTCCCTGTAGTTGAGTGTTGTTTCTGAGCATATTGAGCTGTGCCACCAGCAGTGATATTTATTGGCCTTGTTTTTTACTGCAATAGACAAAAAATAATATAAATTGGAAATATTAGTCGCGTCGTTATCTCGCTGCCCGTTCTTTCATGAATATGCAATGAATGGCACCTTTGTTTACCAAGCAGAGATGTTAAACCAAAGCGTTTTTGCACTGTATCGAAGTGGGGATTGGCTGAAAAGGTAAAATAAAACGGATGATTTCAACTTGAGCATCGCTGAAAAAGCGTTGAGATGCCGACTCAACATCCTGGACCAGTGCTGACGTCAAAATGACGGCGTCCAGAGCTCATAAATCTAAACGAGATACTGTACAAAGGCAGCGTCAGAATTTACATGTTTGGTGGTGGTAAATGGCCTTCTATTTGATTTTTATGTGTGTTTTTCTAAAGAAGCCGTATAACATGCAATTCTCGACACGATGTCGCTCTGTTGTGTGAACGGATGTACTTGATTTTGTATCAGGAACTCTTGTAGATATTCGTGAAGAGATTTTTGCCAGGAGCCGCTGAGCACTCGGAGATTATATTTCTTTGATGTATGTGTTCTCGTCAGGGTTCGTACTGATTCCAAATCTCCCATCAGAATTTACACGTTAATACTGGCTTGTGCAATTGTAGTGTTTGTTCTCTGTATTTGGGTCAGTAAATGTTCTTGTGAGCTCATAAAGCACGGAACTACTCGGTGTGCTTTTCTTGAGGGTGATTATAGGCATTTTATCAAAATTTTAAAAAAGTAGGAATAGCGTACGAGTGTCATGTTAGTACGAACTACAGGCAAGGCAAGCGAAAGTATTTCAATAAAGCATGAGGCAAACTACTGGACAACTTGTCCCTGAATTCAGTGGATAAACCAGCGCTATGTTAGAAAAAATATTATTTAAGTATCTAAATGGATATACCAGTTGAATTGTTCTTGTAAGCACAGGATTTCACCAGTTCTTCCAGAAAACTCTGTCTCTTTGTCACGCACTTGGGCGATTGAGACTCGATAAAGCCAGGGACGTTGCAATTTTGTATTGTCTTGTTGGATATCAGGTAAAACCAAGAATGAATAAAAATTACTTGTACGAATGCAGCGCTCAGCTAACCATGAAGGGGTCTTGCACTTGAGGTTGCTGTTGATGTTGCAGTTGCAGTAGGTTGTCAAAGCTGTCGATCCTCTCATGGTGCAAGACTGTCGGCTGAGGTGTAGGTGCTTTCCTCACAGTCCCCCTCCAGAAAAGCGCTTACGATGGACGACGCGACTTAGTAGCTGGCGTGAGCGATGATGCAGTCGCTAAGCGAGAACTTCGACGTGGCGTAACATCTGCGGTGGGTGTAGCTTCGACTAGAGGTGGAGTGCTAGGCGAGTCTAGATGGCGGAAGTGCCTTCGACGGCGCGTATGCGAAGAAGACGATAAGAACTCGGCTATAAGCCCTGCAGCATGACGCAGATTAGATTCAGGCTCCCAAGTATCAGCTTCATCGCGTCCGTACCGCTGGGCCTTGAAATATCGGACACCACAACGTGTTCGCAGACCGACAATAACGCGTACCTGCTCGACCTTCAAAGTCGTCGCTAGCTAATAGACGAGGAACGTTATTCAGCCGGTTTGGGTTGGAATCTTCGACATAACGGCGCAAATAAGACACGTGAAATTCATCGTGTAATCGAAGTCCTGGTTGGAGCAATATCTTGAATGTATCGGGTTTGGTTCCTACGACCACCTTGTAGGGCGAAATAAAACGCGCAGCAAACTTGCGAACACCTTCAACGTGCGAGTTCCAGATGGGTCGTGTCGAGCGGGTCGTGTCGAGCAGGACGTGGTCGCCAACCTTTAACGCAAGTTCGGGCCGGTTCTGATCGGAACAAGTTTCTTGCGACCTTGAGCTGCAGCAAGCGAGTCGCGGCACCGCTGAAGTACTGATTGCAGGTGTTCCGAATATCGGAGAATATCACCACCTGATTGTGGTGGGGTACCAGTCGCTAGATCATTGAACGCACTTGGCAAGTAGCCGAGGTCCGCTTCGAACGGTGACATGCCGATGCTGGAGTGGGGTCGCGAGTTGTACGAAAACTCTGCCATTGGCAAGAGGTCATTCCAGTCCGTCTGTTTGGGCGAGCCAAAGGCTCGCAGGTAATCGTTAATAAACCGGTGAGAGCGCTCATTCTGACCGTCGATGGAGGGCTTGAACGCTGTGCTGACACGCAATTTAAACCCCTGGCTGGCTGTAAGCTCGCGCCAAAACGTCGATAAAACCTCGGATCTCGATTGCTGACAATTGTAGCTGGAAAAACATGAAGAAGAACATAATCTCGCAGAAAAAGCCACACCGTGTCCTTGGCGCTAGCTGTGTTTCGGGTCGGGAAAAATGATCGCGCTTCGAAAGCTGATCGAGAATCGCCAGGATGGCATCGAACTGTCCGCAAGTGGACGGGACGAGGTCCGTCACAAAATCCAACGAAATCTGCTTCCATCGCTTGTACGGCACCTCGAGTGGGTGAGGCAATCCAGCAGGTTTACGTTTTGAAGCCTTTGTTCGCTGGCATAGCTCACAGGATTCGACGTATTCGGAGACGGTCTTGTGCATATTTAGCCAGTAAAAAATACTTCTGTCCGATCGCCAAAGTCGTTATCGAACCAGGGTGGCCTCGCGCTGCGGAATCATGACATTCGAAGAGTATTGTATTACGAAGATCGGTGTCGGCTGGGACACAAATTCGACGGGCTCTTCACCGCTTGATTGAAGATAGAGAAGCACGTCTTCGACAAATAGATGAGGTAATAGAGTGGTAGTGTTGGATGGAGATCGATGGGAGCCGATGTTGGATTGTGTTCGCTTGTCAAATAAGCTAGTAATGATCCGAATATCTGGGCCTCCGGGTACAGACGGCGGCACTGTTCCTGAGTTGATGGTCACAGGCGCATGTAATTCAGAACCTCATCGTCCGCAGTTGTAGCGGACTGCAGCTTAGTAAGCTGATTGAGTAGAGACGCCATGACACATGCGATGCTCGATCATCCTGTGGAGTTGAGGAGCTCGCTAGATTGCATCTGCAACCACATTCGTATCCCCGGGTATCCATCTAAGGTGCAGCTGAAAAATACTTAACTCGTTCAACCAGCGAGCGAGTCTCTGCGAGCAGGTCGTTCGGAGAAGCAGTGACTCAAGCGTCCGGTGGTCCGTGTCGATATAAAATGGCTTGTCGATTAGATACAGCCTCCACGTTCGCATAGCGTGCAGGGCCGCCAGCAATTCCTTCTCCCGCGTTGGGTACATTTGCGCGGCAGTATTGAGCTTTATACCTCCATACGCAATAATACGTTCCCTGCCGTCCGGGTCAAGCTGATATAAGTATCCTCCAACTAGTCCGACGCATCGGTCTTTACGTGAAATGGCCTAGCCGAGTCAGGGTAAGCCAGTACTGGCGGCTGTCAAAAATAGTCAGCGACTTAAAGTTCTTATGATTGAAGACGTAGGCGGGTTGCTAAAAAAATACTCCTGGCGTTTCAGTTTCTGGAATGCGTTAATCTGGTCCTGTGAGAGCTCTATTTGCTCGATCTTCGATCGGCCATGAGTGGCGTCAGTGAGAGGCGCCGCCAGGGACGCAAATCTGGACAGTACTTCAAGACGTACAACACGTCCCTAGGAAAGATTTTAGCTCGTGTCGTGTCTTCGGTTGTGGCCACTCTTTGATTGTCCGGACTTTATCAGGATCCATTCGGACGCCATGACTACCAATGTAGTCGCCCAGACAGGGTATTTTGTCTGCGCAGAATGTGCATTTTGCCAGTTTGACAAATAGCTGTTGCTCTTCGCATCGCGCGAGCACCCTCTCCAATGCGGACAAATGATCATCCATTGACTCCGTAGTCGTGAAAACAAATAAATCATCGAAATATGCCCGGCAAAACTCACGCTGATCGGCAAACGCTGTTTGGATCAATCTGTTGAACGTAGAAGGGCTACAACAAAGCCCCATTGGAGTAACTAAGTACTCGAACAGACCGTCCGGCGTTGAAAAGGCGGTGTACGGCATATCACGCTCCCTCAACCGAGCCTGGAAGAATCCCCACAGCAAATCGAGCGCCGAAAATAACTTTCCGTTAGCCATAGCGTCGTAGATGTTCTCTTTACGCAGAATCGTCGTTGCTGGTACCTTGATTCGGGCATTAATGGCTCTGAAATCGTGGACAATGCTCCAGCCAACGGGCTTTCTTCACGCAAAGTGTTGGGGACGAGAATGGAGACTTCGACGGCCGAATGATCTTGGCATCGAGCATCTCGCTGGTCCACTTACGAAAAGCTTCTTTCTGTTCTTCTCTAAGGCGGAACTCTTTCTTGCAGCTGGCGTCTTATCACTCAGATCGATCTCTGCCTCAACGTCCAAACTGCGAGTCGGAGGCGTACTAGGCAGTTCAGTAACAAACACCTTGACCTTGTATTTGAGAGCGATTGGCTCAGCAGGGTGGCCTCGCAAAGCATCCCAATCGGTTGATAGTTGACGAGCTGCTTTCTCGGAGGCGATATTGATAAAGAAGCAAAACTCGCCATCACCAAACTTGAGCTTCTTCAGCATCTTCGTTGCGATGGCCTTCGTTGTTCCAGATGAAGACGTCAAAGTTTGCTTGGAGTAATACATCAGCAAGGCCTCGTGCGATACCTACGGTGTCTTCGAGCATCGACGTCGGCTATTGCGCCTTCCAGAAACAGTAATGGCTGGCCCTTCACGTACACACTGCCGAAAAGACGTTGCTTCCTGCGAACCGCGATATTTAATGACCATGCTCGTCCAGTCAACTTCTGAGTTTACTTCTTCGAGCCATGGCATACCTAGGAGCAAATGTGTTTTTTCTCCGGGACTGCCAGGACGAAGGCTTCTGTGCGATACACAGGGAATCCGGTCATCTTAATCTCCAACTTAACAACACGTCGGGGAACGAGGGCCTTGTTATTCATCCCGAGCATTAACTCGAGGGGCTTCGAGCACTCAACGACGTTTTAAGCCGAGCCGCTCAACCACGCGAGGATCAATAGCGCTAAATGAGGAACCACTGTCCACAAAGGCACTGATGGTAGTTTTGTTGATCGATCCAGCGTGTGATAGGTAGCAGTACATATTGTCCTTGCGGCGTCGAAAAATGGGTTCATTACTCGAAAACTATAAATAACTGCCGCGCAGGACGCTTCTGGCCGTCAGTAGGCGTTCTGCTAGCACCCACCGTGATTTTCCGGCTCGGTAGGTCGGCCGACCTACCGAGCCATTTTTTGGTGGCTCTCCTGAACCTGCTGCTGCGGATTGAGCGTGATGCTTTCGAGCGCGGCAGTTATCGACAGTGTAAACGATTTTGTCGCAATAGCTGCACACAGGCTTAGTGTCCCCCGACTTTTGCGTCGACGGGCTTCGGATCGCCTGCTCCTTGCTGCTGCTTGTTGTCTTTTTTAAAGTCGGACTTGCGCGTCGACTGCGATGGACGCGAATCCTCAAAACGCTGCGCAAGGTCGATAGCAGCATTTAAACTATCTGGAACTTTCTGCGATTTTAAAGCTGCTGGTCTCAGCGCGTAATTTACGCTGGCATAGCCAACGCTTATCAGACTCAGGCATATCCTCGTCTAGTAGCGACAGCAAGTGGAGAAACTTAGTAGCATACTCCTGCTGGGACCCTTGCCAGCGTAGATCATGAAGCTTGGTGATTTTTTTTAATTTCACCAAGCTTTAATTATGTTCTGTTCAAAATCGTGGCCACGGAAGCGCTCTCGGATTTTGCCTTAAACAGAGCACACGTTGCCGGTTGGTCTGGTGCCAGCGATAGCTTGAAATCGCGAAACCACGTCTGGGCAATCGTACTGAGATTCGCAAAAATGGTATCTACGAAGTCGGATGTGTTGCTCTGCATTTCCGCACGATGCTGGGCATAATACTGCTCAGTATTATAAATCCAGAGCTCCAAGTCTTCCGACGCCGTTCCGTTGAACGTCGGAGGATCTGCTTTTTTTCTGCGGCAAACGTTGCTGCGCCTATTGGAAGAGAACTTGCTGATGGAAGTTAAACTGCTGAGCCGTCATTTCTCGCATCTGTTGCTGCTGCTGCGACTGTACCATAAGCTGCATAAGCTGCGCCAACATGGCAGTATCAGGACTCTGGCCCGATGGTTGCGGTTGAGAGCGAGGTGCTGGCACGACCCGTCTCCTTCGTGCTGGCCATCGGCTGTGGCTTCGTGATCTGCGACCGCTGGCCCTGACGGGTGTGATGCAGCATCATCTTCTTCGCGTGCTCGACTTGTTCGACGCGGTCTTGGATTCGGACTTTCCTGTGTCGGCATTGTAACTAGTGCCGGCCGAAGAGTCGTCCGCTTGCTTGTTTGCGCTTCATTAGTTAGTTAACTGTCACGCACTTGGGCGATTGAGACTCAACATAGACACGAACGTTGAAATGTTGAATTGGCTTGTTGCTTATCAGGTAAAATCGAGAATGAATAAAAACTACTTGTACGAATGCAGCGTTCAGCTAACCATCAAGGGGTCTTGCACTTGAGGTTGCTGTTGATGTTGCAGTTGCAGTAGGTTGTCAAAGCTGTCGATCCTCTCACGGTGCAAGACTGTCGGCTGAGGTGTAGCTGCTTGCCTTACACTCTTAGTCTTCACGCCAGGCTCAGCAACAGGAAGCTCGTGCACCAATATGCTAAATCCCTCCACATGACGATACCCATACATACGCGCCACTTCGACGCCCATACGCTGTGTAAACAAGACCGTGTCTTCGCGTGCGAGCGCAATCAACTCGGCAATATGGTCGCAGTTTGTGAGCAAGTATGTGCCACGCACGAATTTGCGGTACAATGGCAGCTCACGCGTGATCTCCGGCAGATTCTCGATTTCTTGGACAATTTTCCATGCAAGAGGCTCGTCACCGCAGCACATGTACGTGTACGCATCGACGATGGAAACGTACGTCTTGGAGGTTGGCTGGAGGTGGGTTGAGGTGGGATTTCTTCGCCGTAGTCATCGCTGGCTGACTGCCGCCCTTTAGTCGCAAGGTTCCTCATCGCCTCGACAATTACCGATACATCCTCTTTCCACTTCCGTTTCCTGCACTGATGAATTAGCGTCTCGAAATCATTTCTGAATAAAGCAAAACACAAAATCAGCTATATTAACGGCAAGGACAATCAAGTACAGAGGTTCCTTACACCGTCACAATGGAGCCGCTCTGAATGCGAGCAATGAGTCGGTTAATGTCGTGGTGGACCACTGCTTTTCGAACAGATTGTGACGTCTGATGTCCCAGACACCCAAGCGTCTTAGTGTTATCAGCAGCAGACGCCCCTGCTTCCACCTGCAAGCTTACAACTCGATCTCGTTCGTCCGAGATCAACAGGCCACACCACACCTAAACCACTCATCGAGAACAGGTTCCAAGCCATCGTTGTCCAGTAACTTGGCAACTTGGCCCACCGTACGCAAGAACCGGTCGTCCGCTCGAAGCCTTTTTTTTTTTTTGGGGGGGGGGGGGGGGGGTGCGATGTTATCTCCTTCAACACCTACGTCGCCACAGCTCGATCCTGTCTCCGCGCACAAGTCTCCAACGCCTCCAGGAAAAGCGCCTCGTCAAAAGCTCCATCTTCTCGAGCATGAGCCAGAAACACTAAACACTGCTCTGCTCCAACTCCGTTACCTAGTCCAACGGCACGAATTAATGTCGTGTAGGTCACCACGTTCGGTTTGGATGTTGACCGTCGCATCTCCTCGTATTTCTGCCTAGAATTACACCAGAAATCATTAGCCAGGCAAAACTACCAAGGAAACACGTTAACACATACTTCAATTGCAGCAAGCAAATCTCCGTGCCGTGTAATAACGTCGATCGCGCTGTGTACGTGATTACATCGTATTGGTAGCCGTGCACCTCCAGCGGGTCGAACGCTCGCTGGGCTTCCTTCACGCTACCCGCACGTTGACGGACCGTAACTGTTGTATTGAGTGCATAGCTCGGTTGCAACATTGGTAGCTTGAGGATGTTGCGAGAGGCGTCACCCTGTGTGGCCAGCAGCACCAGCCAATCCACGAATGCGAAAGCACGCTCGACGGCTTCATCTTCGCGGCTCCCGTCTATGTGAAGACCAATTTTATCCAGCGAAAAATCGAAAAATCGGTCGCAGGAACGCACGCGTCTCCCATGAGGAAAATTCGTCACGGGCAGCCAGCACCTTGCGCACCAGCGGCCCGGACACCTCGTCCTCTTTCCAGCGACCAGGGTTGTAAATAAAGAGTTTTTCGTTAATGGAAAGGAGCAATTGGGCAACCCACCAACCCCAGCTGTCAAATAATGACAAAAAAAAATAGGTTAATCGAATTAACAGGGAAACTGTCGTATTAACAGTGCTCGCCTGCTCTAGGCACTAGGCTAACCGACGTCTCAGGGCCACACGCGCTTGAAAACCAACCAATAAGCTTTAGCAATTGAATATAAAGAACATGTAGGTTGATGCTTACTTCGAATTCGACGGCTGGTCCGAGTCGGTCGCTCGCTCTTCAACGTGTGGCGGCGACCCCTAGTCGACTGATGATCCCACACGGATTCCGCGTACTCGCGCTCGAAATCAGCGATGGCTTGCCACGAGATGTCTTTTTGTGGTATCCACTGTAGTTCCGCATAGTTTTCCCACTCAACGAGGAAAAAAAACCACCGCGTTTATGCGCCGCTTTGCCCACAAACTCTTAACCTCAACCTCTTCTCCATTGGAGACTTCACCTCCTATCTTGCCTCCACGGAAATAGCATTTGCATCGCCGGCGTCACTATCGCTGTTGTCACTATCTTGGTCATCCCTGTCAGCAGGCAAGCATCGCCCAGCAAAACGCCCGCCAAAGCGCTCGAAGCTTGCTGCGTGGCGCTGGTGTGGATTACTTGCGACCGAGGCTACAGTGCTGGTTATGGCTGGTGATGAGAATTTTAAAGGTGAAATGTCAATACAAAACATTTAATAAACTATATAAGTAAATTATATTTATGGTACTTTAGGCTTTGATTACGTTTTTTGTAATTAATAAGTCGCGAAAACAAATATTATTATCTCGTGACTACGAGATGTTGCTCTATTTGTTGATGCATTAGTCTCAATCTGTTTACCACGAAAGCAAATATTTCGTGAAAACAACAGTAAGCTACTCGCAGTGTACATATGAACGTGCTTGGATCACGGCAACTTCAACCGATTTAAAAGAATTCATCACGCTGTAAGGAGAGTGAAACGCAAAACTTCAACCGATAGATATGTGCCTTTGTACTAGTAGATGATATGTATCGGTGCTGTTTTTCATAAACGTTTCTGGGAAATTTGTTAGGCATTTCTAAATGACCCATGTCACCAACTACCGAGTCAAGTCAGAAAGGCTTGTTTATTACCAGATTATCTGCTGTATGAGCCAAACGGATCTCAGTACTAGATCTCCTCTTAGTAATAGTCGTAGTCACTGCCCTCGTTGGCTCCGTCTTCATCCTCACTGGTGTCGGCTACGTCATCGATCATCTCGTAGAAGGCTATCTCCTCGCTATCGAAGTTCTTCGCGTTGAAGAAAAGGAATACGAGCTTTTTGAGAGGCGTCTTGAAGGCGGTTACGGGCCTGGGAATGAACAAACTTGTGCGCCGAAAAGTTTCGCTCAGCTGCAGCACTGGAGCAGCTGGCTGAAAACACAGTCAGCGCAATTTCGCGCAATAGCGGAAATTGTGAGCGGCCATTCTAGTACTGGATAACTGACCGTTGTTTCTTGCGAATGAGCTTGACTTCAACCAGTTGAGGGCGTGGCGCCCCAAGAAACTTGAGCAACTCCAGCATCACTGCTTCTTCATTGTCGGCTCCGTGCCCCTGAGTGATGAACTTCGAATTTGCCTCCGTGTTTCGTCATCCATGTTTTCGCCGAGGTAACGAGGGTTCCGTAAGTAGGCCACTCCGCGAGCATCACCATAGATAAAGTTGAACCGTTCCTTGAGTATCTGCCGGATCTTTCCGAGATCCGAGACTGGGTTTGTCAGTCGCTGTACTTCTCGGGAAGCTCCAGGAACATACGAAACACATCCGACGGTGGCTTCGTATTTCTCTCGAAAGCCTTCTGGAAAGCGGAGAGCACACTGAGAATAGCGATCGCCTTCTCCAGCTGTTTCACAAAATCCTTGGCAACCACAGTGTCGTAGGCATGACGTCGTTTAGCTTTTTGTTCTTTATTGCGTCCCCGGAGAAAGTTTCGTGACGAAACGAAAGCGTGAAGGATCTTCTACGACTTGTAAACCGACGCGAAGCATCCTTCAATCGTTCCCCAACGCGTGTCGGCTGGAAGAACGAGGGTTGGCATTCCTTCCATGTACTGGAGTCGCTTCAGATCTAACCACAGCTGCTGGTTCTTCTTGAAAAAGCGCACCCGCTTACGGCAATTTTCCTCGAGCTTTCCCAGCCAAGGCAGACGCTGTACCAGATCTTCCACCACCAGATGCAGCGCGTGGGAAATGCACCCGTGGAAGAATACCTTGGGGTACTTTGCTGCAGCTTCGACCAGACCAACTGGTTTGTGGCGGTGTTGTCCGTCACCACAGCAGCCACTGCCACGAACGGAAGCTTGTCCATCTTGCGCTCAATATCCGAAGCCAAGTACGGTGCGTCATGCGAATCTGAGCCTGTATACACAGATTCGAAAAACACCGTCATGTCCTCGAAGATCAAGACGTAGTTGATCACCGCCTTACCGTTGGTGTCGGTCAACGAATCGATGACCATAGTGCAGCGTCTGTTGGCAATCTTGAGCATCATCTTCGAGCGGAAGTCTTCGTAGCAGTCGTCGAGAAGGCGATCGGCCAGCTGTTGCCTCGTCGGAACAATATCCGATGGAGTCAGGAGGCGCAGCGCAGTAACCAGAGAGCGATGCGATGCCTTATTGAACGCCATTCCCGTCGAGTAGAACCACATGGCGAAAAGCTTCTGGAACTCGCGAATTTTCGCCAGCGTCATGGCCGGACGAACGACTGACGTAATGAGGGGAGTGTTGAGGCGTTTAACACATTTCTTGGTGAAGTGGTAGTGCACCCGTTCGACGTGAGCCTTTCCGGACGTGTGGATGATCTTCTCGTACTTCAGACACGAAACGATGTCAACCTCAACGAGAACTTCATCCCAGATGGGATCTTGAGGCCGGCCACCGCGGCATGAGGTTGACGGAGGGTCTACACCTGGTAGCGTGGAACCAGAAGGCCTGGAGGTTGCACTCCTCCAGGCCTTAGCTTCGAAAATTCTCTATTAGAGAATTTTCGAATCTCACTTGATTTTAGTTTGAGTTTCAGAATGGCGCGTTTTAATGCAATCTGAAAGGAGAACGCGCACCAACCAGAAGTTCGATTCGAAGGCCACTGAGCACTTCAGTTTGACAAGTTAGCATTAACGGCGATGGCAGCAGAAGAAGTGGTGCCTGGCACGGGGACTCAGGCACCGGAGCCGTCTGCCATGCACGCGGACACATCGCCCTGTGTACGTGAGAACTTCACAGTAACTGACGATCTCATCTTGCTACGTTGCGCAAACTTAGTAAGGCCATGGGATGCTACCGTGGGCACGTCAAATGGAATCATGAAGGCGTTTGAGATAATAGCAGAGAAGTGCCGTGCTGTCGAGGGATTTTTGAAGAAGGAAGGTCCAGCTCTAGGTACACGCTTTGATCGGCTAGTGCGTATCTCCCGCGAGGCATACCAATTAAGGCAATGGCGACGAGGGTGGCCGTTGTAGACGTTGTAGACAGAACGCCGTACATTCTCGTAGGGGGAGGCTGGGCTGCTGCGTGCGCTTGGTCGTGCGATGTATTGCTTGCTCCCGTTAATAAAACCCCAACACGAGCAAAATGGAGCTCCTTTCGTTGCGATCGCTTCGCAATAATCCTCGAGACGATTGATGACGACGCCGCGAGCAAAATACAGCCTGTTTGCAAGCTCCCTATATAGAATATCGACAGTCCCTTGCAGATGCGGCTGTAGGCAGCTGTTGAACGGCCAAATTCATTGGCTACAGTGAAAAGCTTGGACGGCTCGGAAAGGCGGCAGCACACCATTGCGAGAGCCTTGACGCTGGGGAGTGTGTCGCCTGCCGAAGTGTGTAAGAGAGGCTGTGACAGTCGCAGCTTGATAGTCAAAAAGTGGAGCTCGTTGATAGTGAAGTTGTAGCAAATGCGGGTGGTAGGGTCATCCATTGCTAGGTTGAACTGGTTGCCAAAGTTGATCCGAGGGTTGCGCTCGAGGAGACGAAGCAATGTTTTTCTATAAGCGTTGGCATGATAGCCAAGAATCGCTTTCTCTTGCCTCTGGCGGCCTCCCAAGTACTGCAAATGATAGTGGAGGCTTGGTCTGCTGTTAGTTTAGGTGCCACAAACACCATCTTGAACAGTGCTGTGACTTTTTTCCTCCACTCAAATTGAAAAGGGGAGTTGAGTTACAAGCCCCTTTATCTCTACCCTAACCAACGATAGAGTTGAGTTTAAGCCCGTCTGTGAGTACGGTACTTTCATTCGCTAAAAGTGAAACTCAAATCTTGTGAATTTTGGTCTCCGAAAGTTCTCTATTGTCTTTTGAACCCAAAATGAAAATACTGATATGTGTCGCACATCAACTTAGGTAATATTTGCAAATAATGTCGTACATTTATTAACACCAATTCTTTGTAAGAAGAACACTTTTGGTCGGTCGGTCGGGAATTTTTGTAACTTTTTGAAACTACTTCCTGCATCGACCAATAAGACCCTATATTACCACAGGGTATCGTTGAAAAGCTGAAAAGCTGGACTTTTCCGCCAATCAGGGCAGGTGGAGAAATATTCAGTTACAGCTGAGAAATTTCGCAAAACCTGTCAGGAGGGATGTCAATGTAATGATGGTGGGATTGTAACTCTAGAATAGAATATGCGTGGTGACCTGATTAAATTATGAAACCTCTATAAAAGAATCTTGTACCATCTCTTAGGAGCTGCCTGTCGATACGACCGACCGGACTTTGAAGGCCGATATCTTAGCTCTTACTGCTCTAATTGATCAAATAGAAGCATCAGTCGACTTTTGACCCCAAAAATATACAATTAGCTTACCTCCGGATTGCTGCGGATTTTTTAACGAGGAAACAATTTCAAATGGGACGGTAAGACAAATTCCGAGCCAAATCAATAACCGGTACTGGTACTGCTAGCTCCATTTATGCCTAGTTTTTGTATGGGAGGGGTGAGTGAGGACCTTCGTACAAAGAATTGGTGGTAATAAGTGTAAGGACCGAAGACGCAATGCTTCTGATAAAAAAAAAATGCTAGCTCACAAGCTAGCATTTATGTTCACACGTGATCATTCCGACTTCATGGCAGCAATCACCAGTCATCATCTTCGTCATCTTCATCCGAGTTATTGGCTTTTCTATCATCATCTATTTGCTGAGTGGACGAGTTTGATTGAGAATCAGAGGCTTGGCTTCTCTGTGTTAGCTCTGTTCCGTCAAAATTATCAGTGTTGCGAGGCATCACTGGCGGATCGAACACCGTTCCTGGCGCGAATCGGACACTGGCTGGTTTCTTGGGTCGTGGAGATGCTGGAGAAATTTCCTCATTGTTTGCTTTCTCTTCCGGTGTCGATGATGTGGACGACCTACGTGAGAAAGAGATACAATGAGAATTATTCCTGTGAAACAATTCTTTGCTGCAGACAACGTACCTGTTCCTCGTATTTTGCTTGGCAATCAAGCTTACAAGGCGCGAGCTGGCATCTAAGAACCCACGACGTTCGTGTGAACGGGTCGAATCCGCGGATGAATCGTCGTTGGTAGATTTTTTGAGTAATTTGCTCCACTGCCAATTTCCCAAACCGCTTTCTTGGTCTTGGTTATTGGCTAACGCAACACCTTTCCCTCGCTTGGTTTTCTTTTTCATTGTAGTGGCCGCTGCCGCAGGATCCGTTCGTACGGGTGGATTGCGATGAATCACCTGACGCTGGGAGAGGAACGTCAATTCGGCCGAAGTGTCCCGGACAGTACTGTGCTGTAGCAATTGTCGCGCTGCCTGCTCGCTTCTAGATGCCTGGTTGTCGTCGTAATCGTCGTTGTCGCTTTCCTGCTGGGATTCGATCTCCTTCGCTTTGTTGAATATCTCCACCGGATCCTCGACGGTCGAATTATCTGAATACTCTTTCCCGACAAACACTCGTCGAACATTTCGAGGTGTAATGTTGAGGTAGCTCTTCCGTCTACCTGTCACTGGTGCATCAGTGGGAGTAAACACTGACACCTTATACAGCAGCACACCCACACCAGCAACAAGGGCTGGCCCCAGCTGCTTGACAAGTTCCCAATGAAAGTAACCCTCAACTTCTTCTCCCGTCGGATCCTGCAAGCCAACTAGTTAATTCAAGCCCGGCATTGATGTCACCCAGCAATAGTCGTTATTACATGGAGGACAGCCACGATCTCTTCGTCAACATAGCGCACAGACTTGATAAGCACTAAGAGCTGCACACATGCACAGCACGTTTCGGTGTTAGAACGTAACGTATCGGTCATTAGTATCACACTGTCATTTACCTGAGGGATCGTTGTAAGGGCGTCATCACTGTCCACAATGTTCCCAACGGTGCACTTCAAACTGCCAATTCTGATGCTGCCTACAGCATAAAACATCGTCTTTTCACTTATTCTCCAAGCACTACAAGCAACATAGTTTGAAGTCTTACCGTACAGTGTTCCTGAAACTGCAGGCATTCCCAGATACTGGCACATGTCCACCCACGGGCCTTGGTCGAACACCGTCGCGATCGCCACTGAGTACCGATCCGAGTTGGCGCTGGCAATGCGACTGTGGTCTCCCTGTGAGCTTTCCATCCTGCCATCAACTGTCAATATGCAGCTCCGGTTATTGGAATTGCTACCAATACAACACGCACTGGTCCGCGCGCTTCTTTATGACATCCTGCAGTGGCCCCGGCACGTGGCGCATCCACTTCAGAATGCTCTGCTGAGACCCCTGGTCTGTTAGCCAGCCACTCTCTAGCAGTTAGTACGCAATCCTACACAGGACTCAACGAGAACGCAACCAGCACACCCTCCTCCTCGCCATTACGCCGCCGTTTGCCACCTAGAGCGACGCTGACACCGCCGTCCAACGCCACCTCTTCATTCTCGCTGCCACTCATGGCGCAACTTGACACAACACCGAATAGAAGACCGCATACAAAATGCTAGTGTGACATCGTACGAAGAATCGGGTACTGTATTCGTGGTGTATCCGATAGGCGGCATCATCGTGCATCCCCGTCAAGCGTTCGAGGACCTTGAAGAGGAGCCGCACGCTCATTACCCAAGAAATTTTTGTTTTTGCGTCACCCGAGAATCACGAAACCTACTCTTCTCTTACAATACAAACTAAAACAGTGGCATGACGTTGCGGTGGAAGAAGACCGTGAGACCCAGCAGCATGATGAAGACCTGGAACCACAGGAAGGGCGACATCTTGATCTCCCTCCGCATCTGCATCTTGGCTACACGAAGTTCCTCCGTCTCCTTGGCTAGACACGCGACGCACGTGGGAGTAACACCAACAGGAACTGACAGGCGGTCCACAGGCGCGTCGCACTTCTTGCAGCTAGCCATCTTCGTCACCTTGCCACTAGCGATGTCAGCCTCCAGCTGCGCGCGCTTCTCCTTTTCCTCCTTCTTGCGGCGGGCGGCCACGATCTGCGGACCGCGAATCAGGTTCAGGTACAGGAACAGCAACGAGTTCATGGTTTGTCTGGCTGGCTGACGGTGTTCACTCTCAAGTCTTGCGGTCTTACTTGTCGATTGCTAACTGAACTCTAGAATGGCTAGTGTCGACGAATCGCACTTAATCGAGGTGATTACCTTAACCAAGATGTTTGGGTGATGGGCTCAACTAGCGAAGTGAGACTTCCAGTGGAAGTCTTCCACACAGTGTGAATGCAATCTCTTTGTCAGCACCTACCTAAAGTTTTCAGTACCTGAAAACTTTTCAGTACCTGTCGTTGCCAAGACAAGTGATTGAAATGCAAATGAATCCTCATCAAATATCAGCCTCGAGTACCAGTAGCTCGCTGTGATGACCGGCGTCTTTCGAGTATCTTGAAGGTCGTCGCGCTGAGTTCACGATGTCATCTCACTGGACAAGGAATCTCACCACAAAAACTATGAAATTACGGCGTCGCTCGGGTTGGGATTATTTTGCGTTATTTGCAGTGATATGAGCGGCTAGCATCGGTTGTCTACATATTCAGTACTTAGTAGTAGACGTGAGCAGCGCAAACGTGGTTGGAAGTGTCGGCTACCGCAGAGCGGCGCTCGTGATTGAATCCGTTGATAACACTAATAAAACTACCTCACCGCAGTTGCTTTGGAGCTACATGGATACAAAGTTTGAGATCCACCCCAAAAGTCTCAGCGCTGGCAAAACTGCGATGTTGAAGTGATATGCACTACCGTCATTGACCAGATCTGTGCCAATTTTGACTTCAATTTTCATCCAATCAGACATTAGGAATTACGATCATCAGCCCATTAAGCAAGGAGCGAATGGACGCGGCGATGAAGGTGATCGTGCTGGACGATAGCAGCGACGCGTCATCCGAGGGCGAGATGGCGCGGGCGTCAGCGTCCACGACCCCGCCGGCTTCTCCGGTGATGAAGTGGAGGCGTGCACAGTCCGTTGGCTACGCTGATGCGGTGGAGGCGGCGCTGGCGATGGCTGCAGCTCTGGAGACGAAGGAGTCCAGTACCAGTCGCAACACGGCCAAGAAGAAGGGGAAGAAGGCGGCCTTAGCGCCACCGTTGCTGCCTACAAAGGCAAAAAAACTGCTACCAAAGCAGCACAACGATAGGAGGCTACTCAAGACCTCAAAAGATCAACAGAAGACCGTTCACAGACGCAAGGGGAGAGAGAAACATCGTCCGGTGCAGACATCACGGTCTCGAACGAGGTCGAGCAGTCTCAGCTCAAGCTCAAGCTCTGACTCCAGCTCCAGTTCGAACTCGGACTCTCGTCGTCGCCCTCGCTTTCGCATTGATGGTGCTGGAGCTGGAGGTCCACTAAGTAGTGCCTCCTCGGGGAAAACGAAGCTACATGGGAAGTGGTGGAGGGCTGTTAATACGAGTGGCCCAAATCAGGTGAAAGGTCGACGTCCTGCTTCCACTGCGGCCCATCCAGCAGTTCAGAGTAAGGAACCGGCGGAAGTGGTGGATCTCTTGTCTTCGTCAAGCTCCTCAGATACATCCGTCGGTTCTCGCTCGCGCTCATCGTCTCTATCTTCGATGACGTCATCGGACAGTGAGTCGAAGACTCGGACGCCTTTGAAGACCGGGAAGAAGCGACTAGTGCTGAATGACCGCGTGACCAAGCGCAAGCCAGCCACTTCTGCTGGGCCAACGAACGCGGAGGCAGCGAGTCGTCCACAATTCTCAGTGCAGTTAAACAAACAGTCGACGAGTAAATCCTCGGCGGCAGGCAAGCGCAAGCGAGTGCTGCCTCAGATGCGACGAGAGATTATCAAAAAGGGATGTAAATCCCCTGGAGATCAAGTGCCGAAGAAGAAATCGAAAAAGAAAAAGCCTGTTGCAAATGGTGCACAATCTCGAGACTCCGGGTCGAAGGTCTCGACTTCGACTCAGAGTTCGCCGATGTGTCTGTTGTCGTCGTCATCATCTTCATCGTCGGACTCGTCTTCGCCGGCCTCATTCCCGAGACCAGTGCCAGCGCGGAAGTCCGTGTCGACACCGCAATCGACAAGTCGAGCGCGTGAAGGGGAGACGGACGCGTTTGGTCGATATCATTGCCGAAAATCTGCTGCTGTCGACGCGAGAACGCCATCGGGCAAAGCAAAGTCTGACTCACCATCATCGGCGTCTGCAGTACCTACAAACTCATTGCCTTCTCCATCGCCATCGCCGAGAAAGAGACGACGGGTGCTCACATACTTTGACACGGATCACGTGGCGCTCGATGCCCTGCAGGCCCAAGAGCAGGAGCTGGCGTGGATTCGGTCGCAGCATAAACAGACTCAAAGTCGATCTCGTCCTTCGAAGACTACAGCGCAGAAGCGAAAGCCGAGTGAGCAAGTGATCGACATGGACGACCACTCGGATACAAACAGCACCGTTACCTCCGAGGAAGGAGCTCGTAGCGATGTCCAGCAAGACCAGAGCAAGACAAAGGCGAAGCTCTCAGCCGTAGCCAATCGAACTCCTCGTTTGGATTCTACAGGATTCCACTGTAGTAACGCGATGCTACACCTCACATCGTATCGCGGCGTTTTCTTTGACGAAGCCCCGCCAAACATTCTTTCTTCTCGTGGCCGGGTATGCAGTGCACCGTTCGAGTGGGACTGCGACCACTCGCTGACGTTCTATGGTATGATAATGCTGGTTGAATTGTGTCGTTTCTATTGTATTGCAAGAGTGCATTGGGCTGCTCTAGGTCAGTAGTTATGGTCTACTAATTATTGTGCTGTTGCCTTTGATCGCGTAGACGAAACAGACACGTTGGCCAGCCACTGCTCGATCCTGGAAAGTTTCGGCAAGCCTACGCAGTGCATTTCATCCGTGTTTCCGAGCGAGGTGACAAAGCCTCAGAGTGAGGTCACTCGCGCTGTGAGCTCCTTGGTAACTGCGCACCTGCCTATCATTCGGCGCTGTCATCGAAGGAAGGTGCAGGCTATTCTCACAGAGTCGCGCAGGAAGATTGCAGCGTATCAAGCAGCACTGAAGAAGCACAGTAAAGCCTCGCGCGACCAGAAAGGTATAGGCTTAATCTGGTAAGTTTGTCGTTATAAGGAGCTGGCTTGCTAATGTTTGCTGTGTTTGTGAATGTGTAGCGATGGCATCGCATCTGCTTCCTCGTTCTACGGCGGAGAAACACGCCGTGAGGCAACGCAAAGTTGTGCAGCACACGTGCAGTCAGAGTGCGGGGAGCGTATTGTTCCAAATCGGTCGTGGCGACAGCTACGTGCGAGAAAGAACCGTGTCGTCGCTCATCCAGATCAACCGCGTCGAAGAGTCTCAACCGCTGCGGAGATACACGACGAGCATTGGGCTGCGTGCCAACTACCGCGTGGAGGACGACCCAATCCTCCGGTATACAGCCATCACAAGACCGAGTGGAACTGACGGTGGGAATGAAGGCGGGGAGAAGTACGGACTACATATAGGCAGTGTGGCCGATGAAGAGGTGGCGGAGTTCGTGCTGCGACTGGTTGTTGGTCGTCTCGGCGACTCGGAGCAGGTGTTTTATGCTCTGAAGAGCGAGCTCGGCTTCTCCCAGGCGTACACAGCGTACTGCGAGCTGAAGAAACTGCACGACTCGAGAGAGCGAGCAAGCAGCAGACTGGATAGGATGGAGACGCTGTGTCGGGACGGAGAGCAGGCGAAGGATCCGGACGTGGCAGCCATCGTCAATTTGCTGGAGCTATCGGCGTTATCGAAAGCCAGTCGCGCGAAGGCCTTGAGCAGGCGCTTACAGCCACCGATCAGTAACCTCGAGTCGAGTATCGTGGACAGTCTCGTGGACGGCGCGACGACAGGCATGACGGCTTTGGGCTTGCGCGCGACGGATTCATACCACGAGTTGGTGGACGTGTATCATGGGTCGCTCTGTCGGATGTGCTACAGATACGCATGCCATGAGCACGGCGGCGACCACCCGCTGCCGGCCAGGCGAGTGGATCCTGTCTACCCTCAACTTCAAGCGGCGGCACGTGGCGCGGTCCCTTCTGATCGTAGTGGGGCGGCGTCATCGGACGAGGACGTGGTTTGTCTTGGTGACGAGGTAACTGGGAAGGCAAGACACTTTGATACTGCAGCGAGAGTTCATGACGCATCTGAGAGCAAGACAGCTGGGACTCGTTCGAACAAGGTGCAGGTCGACGCGGAGAGTGATGTGGATATGAGTGGATCTCAGCAGCGACGACGACATCAGCGCAAGACGATGACCGACCCGTCCGAGTATGTCGATGCGTCGCACGTCTCGCTGGTGGCGGAGAAGATGCATTTGTTTCTATCGGCGGGCAGTGCGTGTGGCGAGAAGTGCTGGAAGCATGATAATCCGATGAATGTGTGCGACCGGCGAGCCAGTTTGTCTACAACCGAGCTCGGTGTTATTCGAAAGCTCCGAGCGACAATGGGTGACAACTCGTGTTTGTTGGCGGCCATCGTCGGCTCGGCCTCTTGCATTAAGGTACACGAGCTGATCAAGAAGGAACAGGCCAATGATGAACGTGGAGGTGTCGCGGACGGTGCTGGGAGATCAGGCCGTCGGGTGCGCAACTGGAAGCAGGGCCGGAGATCAGGCGGTAGCAACCACGAGCTGCTTCAGCGCACACGCAACCAGCGCCTGCAGGATCGGGGAACAGAGAACCATGAGTATCAGCCGTGCATGCACGAAGGCATGTGCGACTCGACGGGCTGCTCGTGCATGAAGCGTGACCACATGTGCGAGAAGGCGTGTGCTTGTTCTCGCGATTGTCCGAATAGGTGCGTGAGGCGAGATGAGGGATAGATGAAGCAGCCAAACGCATTCCGCTAGAACTTTGGAGTGCACTCGTTGACAAACGGTTTGATGAGCTCTGACTGACTATGGTTGCTGTGGTGGTGTGGTGTGCGGCAGGTTTGAAGGGTGCTCGTGTTCGCCAGGCGAATGTCGTTCCAGCAAGTGCCCGTGCTTTGCAGCGTTGCGCGAGTGTGACCCTGACGTTTGTGTATCGTGCGGGGCGAGCGAGATGGCTGTATTGGCGACAGCCAATACCGATAGGTGTGCGAACTCGATGTGTGACAATGTCAATGTGACGCGTAGCAACCACAAAGTACTAGCCATGGGTTTCTCCTCGATCCACGGCTACGGAATGTTTGCGCGAGAGGCCATCTCTGCAAGTGAATTTGTATACGAGTATACTGGCGCCATGCTGTCACAGGACGAGGCGGAGCGCCGTGGTCTGATATATGACAAGATGGAAATGAGTTACTTGTTCGATTTGAACGAAGACGCGGTACTGGACGCGCTTCGCTGCGGCAACAAGAGCAAGTTCATCAATCACGAGGGCGACTATCCCAACTGCACGGCGAAGGTGGTGAGTGTATGTGGTGTGCACCACATCACCATATGGGCGTTGCGCGATATCGCCGCTGGCGAGGAGCTGGTTTTCGACTACGGCTACAAGCATAGTGTTGGTCCCGATTGGAGTCAGTTTCGAGCGGCATCAAAGGATTCCAGTTAAGGTGCGTGTGTATCCAGATCTGTTCCGGCTCCAGTCCGAGACACGTCTGTGTTATCCTGCATATGGTACGTAAGTTCATTTTAATTAGATTACATACCATGTCAGCACCTTCGTTAGTGATTTAGCTGACGTATTCGTGATGGGTGACTGTTTCAAACCAGGTATTCCCGACCCTTCGCCAATACACAGATGTACTGTTTCCTTCTGTTCTGCAAGAGACTGGATGCGCTTGTGATGTTCACATCCTGTAAAAGGTGGTACACTAACACATCTACGCCAACTATGATTGCGCAGGTGCCAGAGAAACTTCATTCGAAATTCTTTTCGTTTCGAACGCAATGAAGTGTGGTATGCTGATTTTAAGTGGTACGTTTACTCATCATGTCGCTTTTGTGATACGAAAACGTGTGTAGACACTTACATTTTTTTAATTTTTGCAGCCGTTTCGAATGAAGCGGATACTTGGGAGCATACTGAAGCTTTTTGACAATAACAAGTCCTTCTGTATGCGGTTTATTTTGTGGATTTTGGTTTCAATCTGTGAGTTTATGTAACGTAGTTGGATATAAAGGCTCATGGCTCATGGTTCGAAGAAGGGGGGGGGGGGGTGAAATCAGCGTTCCATTTATCGGAAAAGTATGAATGAGACGCCGTGATGATAAGCAAATGCTCTGTGCCCTGGTTTCAAAAACCTGGCCAAGGATAGGTTCCAGTACTGATGTACCTTAGCTGGGATCCTTTGATGATGGTTGACGCTGACTCCAGTCTGAACTGATACTGGCCTTTGAAAATCGTTCGAATATCAGCTCATCACAGACCGCGATGTTGAAGAGGGCACAGAAACACTGTTTTACATGGTCCTAACAGTCAACGGCTTTGCTGTTACAGGAAGGATTTGTGTTCAAGAGAGGTAACCGATTTAAACACACGCGTATTTAATAAAAAATGGTTTGATACGCTTGATGATGTGGGCTGATTTCATACTCTTTCACTAAGACGCGTAACAGCTACCTTTCAGCGATATCGATGACGCGCAGCGGCCCTAGGACCATATGAAAGCCACAATCTTCCGCTTTTGGCGTGGACCGAAGCCCGCAGCTTCTCGTACGTCTGATAATTACGCTGTCCTTCACTTTCATTTCGCTCTGGGGTTTCACACCCTAACACATGTCTCAAAAGTGTTAGACTCCTTAGCACGTGTTTCAAGACGGGTCGAATCGCTTTATTTCGTCAATGTCCCGAACGGCAACAAGTTAAAGTCCGCATAATCCACACACAACCACACTCGCATATTAACCTATACGCATACGGCTCACACAGAGGCACCCACACTACTGCAGGAAGAGCGAAATCACTTTAGCCTCAAGTCATAACCAATCGTATCAAACCATTTTTTATTAAATACGCGTGTGTTTAAATCGGTTACCTCTCTTGAACACAAATCCTTCCTGTAACAGCAAAGCCGTTGACTGTTAGGACCATGTAAAACAGTGTTCCTGTGCCCTCTTCAACATCGCGGTCTGTGATGAGCTGATATTCGAACGATTTTCAAAGGCCAGTATCAGTTCAGACTGGAGTCAGCGTCAACCATCATCAAAGGATCCCAGCTAAGGTACATCAGTACTGGAACCTATCCTTGGCCAGGTTTTTGAAACCAGGGCACAGAGCATTTGCTTATCATCACGGCGTCTCATTCATACTTTTCCGATAAATGGAACGCTGATTTCACCCCCCCCCCCTTCTTCGAACCATGAGCCATGAGCCTTTATATCCAACTACGTTACATAAACTCACAGATTGAAACCAAAATCCACAAAATAAACCGCATACAGAAGGACTTGTTATTGTCAAAAAGCTTCAGTATGCTCCCAAGTATCCGCTTCATTCGAAACGGCTGCAAAAATTAAAAAAATGTAAGTGTCTACACACGTTTTCGTATCACAAAAGCGACATGATGAGTAAACGTACCACTTAAAATCAGCATACCACACTTCATTGCGTTCGAAACGAAAAGAATTTCGAATGAAGTTTCTCTGGCACCTGCGCAATCATAGTTGGCGTAGATGTGTTAGTGTACCACCTTTTACAGGATGTGAACATCACAAGCGCATCCAGTCTCTTGCAGAACAGAAGGAAACAGTACATCTGTGTATTGGCGAAGGGTCGGGAATACCTGGTTTGAAACAGTCACCCATCACGAATACGTCAGCTAAATCACTAACGAAGGTGCTGACATGGTATGTAATCTAATTAAAATGAACTTACGTACCATATGCAGGATAACACAGACGTGTCTCGGACTGGAGCCGGAACAGATCTGGATACACACGCACCTTAACTGGAATCCTTTGATGCCGCTCGAAACTGACTCCAATCGGGACCAACACTATGCTTGTAGCCGTAGTCGAAAACCAGCTCCTCGCCAGCGGCGATATCGCGCAACGCCCATATGGTGATGTGGTGCACACCACATACACTCACCACCTTCGCCGTGCAGTTGGGATAGTCGCCCTCGTGATTGATGAACTTGCTCTTGTTGCCGCAGCGAAGCGCGTCCAGTACCGCGTCTTCGTTCAAATCGAACAAGTAACTCATTTCCATCTTGTCATATATCAGACCACGGCGCTCCGCCTCGTCCTGTGACAGCATGGCGCCAGTATACTCGTATACAAATTCACTTGCAGAGATGGCCTCTCGCGCAAACATTCCGTAGCCGTGGATCGAGGAGAAACCCATGGCTAGTACTTTGTGGTTGCTACGCGTCACATTGACATTGTCACACATCGAGTTCGCACACCTATCGGTATTGGCTGTCGCCAATACAGCCATCTCGCTCGCCCCGCACGATACACAAACGTCAGGGTCACACTCGCGCAACGCTGCAAAGCACGGGCACTTGCTGGAACGACATTCGCCTGGCGAACACGAGCACCCTTCAAACCTGCCGCACACCACACCACCACAGCAACCATAGTCAGTCAGAGCTCATCAAACCGTTTGTCAACGAGTGCACTCCAAAGTTCTAGCGGAATGCGTTTGGCTGCTTCATCTATCCCTCATCTCGCCTCACGCACCTATTCGGACAATCGCGAGAACAAGCACACGCCTTCTCGCACATGTGGTCACGCTTCATGCACGAGCAGCCCGTCGAGTCGCACATGCCTTCGTGCATGCACGGCTGATACTCATGGTTCTCTGTTCCCCGATCCTGCAGGCGCTGGTTGCGTGTGCGCTGAAGCAGCTCGTGGTTGCTACCGCCTGATCTCCGGCCCTGCTTCCAGTTGCGCACCCGACGGCCTGATCTCCCAGCACCGTCCGCGACACCTCCACGTTCATCATTGGCCTGTTCCTTCTTGATCAGCTCGTGTACCTTAATGCAAGAGGCCGAGCCGACGATGGCCGCCAACAAACACGAGTTGTCACCCATTGTCGCTCGGAGCTTTCGAATAACACCGAGCTCGGTTGTAGACAAACTGGCTCGCCGGTCGCACACATTCATCGGATTATCATGCTTCCAGCACTTCTCGCCACACGCACTGCCCGCCGATAGAAACAAATGCATCTTCTCCGCCACCAGCGAGACGTGCGACGCATCGACATACTCGGACGGGTCGGTCATCGTCTTGCGCTGATGTCGTCGTCGCTGCTGAGATCCACTCATATCCACATCACTCTCCGCGTCGACCTGCACCTTGTTCGAACGAGTCCCAGCTGTCTTGCTCTCAGATGCGTCATGAACTCTCGCTGCAGTATCAAAGTGTCTTGCCTTCCCAGTTACCTCGTCACCAAGACAAACCACGTCCTCGTCCGATGACGCCGCCCCACTACGATCAGAAGGGACCGCGCCACGTGCCGCCGCTTGAAGTTGAGGGTAGACAGGATCCACTCGCCTGGCCGGCAGCGGGTGGTCGCCGCCGTGCTCATGGCATGCGTATCTGTAGCACATCCGACAGAGCGACCCATGATACACGTCCACCAACTCGTGGTATGAATCCGTCGCGCGCAAGCCCAAAGCCGTCATGCCTGTCGTCGCGCCGTCCACGAGACTGTCCACGATACTCGACTCGAGGTTACTGATCGGTGGCTGTAAGCGCCTGCTCAAGGCCTTCGCGCGACTGGCTTTCGATAACGCCGATAGCTCCAGCAAATTGACGATGGCTGCCACGTCCGGATCCTTCGCCTGCTCTCCGTCCCGACACAGCGTCTCCATCCTATCCAGTCTGCTGCTTGCTCGCTCTCTCGAGTCGTGCAGTTTCTTCAGCTCGCAGTACGCTGTGTACGCCTGGGAGAAGCCGAGCTCGCTCTTCAGAGCATAAAACACCTGCTCCGAGTCGCCGAGACGACCAACAACCAGTCGCAGCACGAACTCCGCCACCTCTTCATCGGCCACACTGCCTATATGTAGTCCGTACTTCTCCCCGCCTTCATTCCCACCGTCAGTTCCACTCGGTCTTGTGATGGCTGTATACCGGAGGATTGGGTCGTCCTCCACGCGGTAGTTGGCACGCAGCCCAATGCTCGTCGTGTATCTCCGCAGCGGTTGAGACTCTTCGACGCGGTTGATCTGGATGAGCGACGACACGGTTCTTTCTCGCACGTAGCTGTCGCCACGACCGATTTGGAACAATACGCTCCCCGCACTCTGACTGCACGTGTGCTGCACAACTTTGCGTTGCCTCACGGCGTGTTTCTCCGCCGTAGAACGAGGAAGCAGATGCGATGCCATCGCTACACATTCACAAACACAGCAAACATTAGCAAGCCAGCTCCTTATAACGACAAACTTACCAGATTAAGCCTATACCTTTCTGGTCGCGCGAGGCTTTACTGTGCTTCTTCAGTGCTGCTTGATACGCTGCAATCTTCCTGCGCGACTCTGTGAGAATAGCCTGCACCTTCCTTCGATGACAGCGCCGAATGATAGGCAGGTGCGCAGTTACCAAGGAGCTCACAGCGCGAGTGACCTCACTCTGAGGCTTTGTCACCTCGCTCGGAAACACGGATGAAATGCACTGCGTAGGCTTGCCGAAACTTTCCAGGATCGAGCAGTGGCTGGCCAACGTGTCTGTTTCGTCTACGCGATCAAAGGCAACAGCACAATAATTAGTAGACCATAACTACTGACCTAGAGCAGCCCAATGCACTCTTGCAATACAATAGAAACGACACAATTCAACCAGCATTATCATACCATAGAACGTCAGCGAGTGGTCGCAGTCCCACTCGAACGGTGCACTGCATACCCGGCCACGAGAAGAAAGAATGTTTGGCGGGGCTTCGTCAAAGAAAACGCCGCGATACGATGTGAGGTGTAGCATCGCGTTACTACAGTGGAATCCTGTAGAATCCAAACGAGGAGTTCGATTGGCTACGGCTGAGAGCTTCGCCTTTGTCTTGCTCTGGTCTTGCTGGACATCGCTACGAGCTCCTTCCTCGGAGGTAACGGTGCTGTTTGTATCCGAGTGGTCGTCCATGTCGATCACTTGCTCACTCGGCTTTCGCTTCTGCGCTGTAGTCTTCGAAGGACGAGATCGACTTTGAGTCTGTTTATGCTGCGACCGAATCCACGCCAGCTCCTGCTCTTGGGCCTGCAGGGCATCGAGCGCCACGTGATCCGTGTCAAAGTATGTGAGCACCCGTCGTCTCTTTCTCGGCGATGGCGATGGAGAAGGCAATGAGTTTGTAGGTACTGCAGACGCCGATGATGGTGAGTCAGACTTTGCTTTGCCCGATGGCGTTCTCGCGTCGACAGCAGCAGATTTTCGGCAATGATATCGACCAAACGCGTCCGTCTCCCCTTCACGCGCTCGACTTGTCGATTGCGGTGTCGACACGGACTTCCGCGCTGGCACTGGTCTCGGGAATGAGGCCGGCGAAGACGAGTCCGACGATGAAGATGATGACGACGACAACAGACACACCGGCGAACTCTGAGTCGAAGTCGAGACCTTCGACCCGGAGTCTCGAGATTGTGCACCATTTGCAACAGGCTTTTTCTTTTTCGATTTCTTCTTCGGCACTTGATCTCCAGGGTATTTACATCCCTTTTTGATAATCTCTCGTCGCATCTGAGGCAGCACTCGCTTGCGCTTGCCTGCCGCCGAGGATTTACTCGTCGACTGTTTGTTTAACTGCACTGAGAATTGTGGACGACTCGCTGCCTCCGCGTTCGTTGGCCCAGCAGAAGTGGCTGGCTTGCGCTTGGTCACGCGGTCATTCAGCACTAGTCGCTTCTTCCCGGTCTTCAAAGGCGTCCGAGTCTTCGACTCACTGTCCGATGACGTCATCGAAGATAGAGACGATGAGCGCGAGCGAGAACCGACGGATGTATCTGAGGAGCTTGACGAAGACAAGAGATCCACCACTTCCGCCGGTTCCTTACTCTGAACTGCTGGATGGGCCGCAGTGGAAGCAGGACGTCGACCTTTCACCTGATTTGGGCCACTCGTATTAACAGCCCTCCACCACTTCCCATGTAGCTTCGTTTTCCCCGAGGAGGCACTACTTAGTGGACCTCCAGCTCCAGCACCATCAATGCGAGAGCGAGGGCGACGACGAGAGTCCGAGTTCGAACTGGAGCTGGAGTCAGAGCTTGAGCTTGAGCTGAGACTGCTCGACCTCGTTCGAGACCGTGATGTCTGCACCGGACGATGTTTCTCTCTCCCCTTGCGTCTGTGAACGGTCTTCTGTTGATCTTTTGAGGTCTTGAGTAGCCTCCTATCGTTGTGCTGCTTTGGTAGCAGTTTTTTTGCCTTTGTAGGCAGCAACGGTGGCGCTAAGGCCGCCTTCTTCCCCTTCTTCTTGGCCGTGTTGCGACTGGTACTGGACTCCTTCGTCTCCAGAGCTGCAGCCATCGCCAGCGCCGCCTCCACCGCATCAGCGTAGCCAACGGACTGTGCACGCCTCCACTTCATCACCGGAGAAGCCGGCGGGGTCGTGGACGCTGACGCCCGCGCCATCTCGCCCTCGGATGACGCGTCGCTGCTATCGTCCAGCACGATCACCTCCATCGCCGCGTCCATTCGCTCCTTGCTTAATGGGCTGATGATCGTAATTCCTAATGTCTGATTGGATGAAAATTGAAGTCAAAATTGGCACAGATCTGGTCAATGACGGTAGTGCATATCACTTCAACATCGCAGTTTTGCCAGCGCTGAGACTTTTGGGGTGGATCTCAAACTTTGTGTCCATGCCACCAGCACTTGATCATACCCCACCTTCACAGGCGCTTGTATCACAAATGCTGGGGCTTTTGCACCGGAGCTTGCATCTCGAGTTGTACCACCAACATTACAACTTGCCCCACCAAAACTGGATGTTGTACCACCATCAATAGGACTCGTACCACTAGCAGTAGAATTTGCACTGCCATCAGAGGTTGCAATATCGACTCCAAAAGCGACATTACCACCACCCGAAATATTGTTCTCGCCCATAATTACATCACCCCCCAAATGCTGTCGCCACCACTTAAACTTGTACCCCCTCCACCCAAGCCACCAGTACCGACAGCCAAACTATCGACGTCTCCACCGTGAATTTACGCGCTGTCTCCGTTACCACTACCACAGCTAGAGTAGTGTTTAATAAACCGCTCCACGCACGTTTCTTGCGTGCGAGGGTTAGGCTTGTCTAGCACAAATTCTTCCAGACCTCGACAATACGCCAACAACTCTGAAAATCTGCAAACAACATTTTCGCGTGAGCATGCATGAATGTACCTTAGCACTGTACCTCCGTATGACCGCCTTTTTCTTGAGGGCCCACCCCTTTGCTGCGGATGCGGTCTGAGCCAGTAATAGTATCCAACTTTGTCCAGTCCCGCTGTTTCCAGTCTCGCAAAGTATAGAGTGGAACTCGTAGCCACCGCGCAGCTTCCTCGAGGCTCCACTCAGTATGTTCCTTCCATCTTTTCAGAAGCTCGATTCGCTCCTTATCCGTCCTCTGCACATTCACGCGTTTCCCAATGTCTGTGACCCTTTCCACCAAATCTAAAATGAGATTTGTCTCAACCAGTCACAATGAGTATCAGATTTATCATAATAGTTCTGAGACCACTAACTAAGGTGAGTCTAAACCACGAGCTAAAGTGAGACCACGAGCTAAGGTAATGTCACAACTAAAGCGAATTTTCGCAGATCTTACCTGATACCATAAAGCTTGAGTATGGTAAGTACTAGCTATTACGTGTTCACAATTGTAACAGCGTTGTTGGTGTTTTATAAGTACAGGTGGCGTCGCTGCTACTATTGAATGAAGTTTTGATCCAACTATAGCGCTCGTTCTGTGGAGCCACACGTGATGATAGGGTACCCAAGTTCACCAAATTTAATAGTCGAGTCCAAATGAAAAATTAGGAAGGCTCCGCTCGTTGTAGAGCACGATTGCCTCGCAGCAATTTCGTCGTGATGATGCCCAAAATCAACGGTTGTTCGTCCTCTCCGTTCCCCTTAAATGGGAACCGTTCTCGTCCTCTACGTTTCCAAAAACGAAAGCCGTCTCAGGGTCGATGCCTGCCACGTAAGCCTTAAAATACACCTGCTCATTCACTCGTTGAATTGAGTTTGTACTTCCTTGAAGCCAGCGAATGTACCTAACGCTCCGCCGTACTTGAGCATACGATAGGTAGCCCAGGACCGGTTGCAGAAGGTCAGGAGCTCGTAGGAGATTACTCCAGATTAGCCGAGGTAGCACTGCATTTTCGTCCATTCAGTGGATGTAGGCTTCCATTTCGAATGTAACCTTAAGGCGTGGAGGCACAGCACACTCAGTGTCGCCGCGTAGGGGAGGTTGCCGTTGCTAAGGATGACCTAAATATATGCAGTAGGACAGTTACGGACCTTCCAGCGAACGGGGCACTTGGTAAAAAAGCCACGCTGTTCTCACACGCTCCGAACGAGCCTTAGGTGAAGGATGTATGTTTTTGCGCATAATATACTCGTAGGTGATCAAGCATGTCGAAAATTATCTTTTCTCTTGGGTACTAATGATGAAGAGAATACGACGGGTGCTTTGAAAGATATTTTTTAATTATCTATTGCAATAATAGGGCATCTAGCTGAATCAGGCGTTGTTTTGAGCAACGATGAAGTAGTTTAAGCAATCTACAAGCTAATAGGCACTAAAGCAGCTTGTTGAGCCATGCATCATGGACAGCGTATCGCTCATAAAGCCAGGACACTACACGGTGGACTACGTTGGTACCGGTATGCGATAAATCGCCCACGCATCTGCCCAACCTAAACGTCAGACACAGGTACACGCCCTGATGACTGACTTTCAGGTGTAGCAAGGTGTCTGCCTAGAAAATTTTCCTAGAAAAGCGCAAGCCCGTCAAGAAGCAGAAGAATGAACTCAAGAGCTCGTGTGTGCCATACAGTAGGCATAGGGGGCTTAGGGACGAAACGTGTTAATAACGCTGCAAGGCACCAGTCTAAGCCAACCTCAAGCTGTAGCAGTCACTCACCTTGAGCACCAAAAAGCTGCTGAGCGGTAGTATTTCTCACAACTTCCGCGAAGTGGGCATCCTGTGCTTTTCATCGCAATATACAGTCGTTTCTAAATTAATAGAAATCATTCTAAATTAGCCTTCGTTCATTTTGCACGACGAATTTTATTTATCTATACATTATTTCGAAACAATATCTTTAAGAATTCGAGCTCTTTCATACCTCGTTACTACGTAAAATTAACTCTTTGGAGAAAAAAATGCTGTAGAACCTCCTGCGCTTTCGGTTCTGTAATACATTAAAATTTAATGAAAATACAGCGTGCAAATAACTTCTTCAGCACAGCGTCACCGCGATCACTTGAAACACCGAACACGTTGATCCTTAGAGTTAGACTATAATATAGTCTAAATATAAGGATCCAAATTGTGGGCCCGTAGTCTAACAGATTAATACTACGTAGTATTATACGTAGTACACTGTGATAATCTTGAAGGACACTACGTAATTTTTCTTGTGCTTTAAAAACAATTCTACTATTAATAATGTTGGGCCCTGGGGACGCCCGGACCGTTGGGATTCATCAAATCACAGTGGTGCATCGGCCCCCAAAGCAGCTGCTACTACTAGTATCCAGCTTCGTCTCGGACTTGAGCGCATTTACCAATTGTGCTAGGGTTGGTCTACTGCCTGGGGTACTAGTAGTATGAATGTGCTCAATTAGTGCACGACACGACTTTATTGGTGGTCAATAATCACTTTTTTATCTTGGTAGCCGCAATCGCATGCTAAGCTATTTTGTTTACCGCATCAAATTGTGAGTGCTCAGCGGAGATTGCGGCACTAAAATACTGGGTGGACGCAGCGCTAGTCCTTCTACTTCATTGATTCAATTCACTGCAACGGTTAGCGCTGTGCAAACTTACTTAAGTATAGCTCTTGATCAACTTGATGTCCACGCTGTCACAAATTGGATTTACCAACTTCAGAGTGTGTCACCTCGGTGGTATAACCGCATCGGTCTCTACCGGGCACGGGTTGATCGCGGATTAGAAGCAGCGGGTACCCGCTGAATGTGTCCTTTGATACATGGCTAACCCAATAAGTGGAAGAGGCCCGATGACAACGACCTCGATCACAATTGGAACGTTAGAAACTAGGTGGGCTACATTAGAAACAACGAGCTTGTACCGCGAGAGGGGTGACTTTTGAACCCATGTCACCACATACGTAAATACAGATATTACCGAGTACCAGGTAAGATACCATATTTAGTCTTTCTGATGAGCTCCATGCTACTGGCCGACCACAGGCTTCCGTCAACGTTTACAAACGGACCTCCGTTCGGAGGGCTGGATACTTCAGCGACCTCTGACATACCGTTACAGCTCATGGATGTATAATTCTAGCACGCATCTTTGGGTTTAATTTCTCCTTTGTGACCTCCGAGTTTATTTTTCTCGTTTTTCTATGTTGCTAATTTTCCAGCGGCACTAGCGACAAGAGTGTGTCGTAAACAATCAATTGACAGACGAGTTGGTGCAACTAATCAAGTGTAAGTCTACATTATACAAGTTCATTTTCTACTGCAGTGCAAGTATTAGGAAAACGTAGCAGCCATTACACGTGGATTTTACATGTACTTTCACGTTGAGGTGGATGATATTTCCAGTAGCGGTTTAAACGAATATTAGAGCGCTTAAAAATCCGATAAAATTCGGTGGCTTTCGTTGCGTTGTTTGCTTTCTGAATCTTCTCTGAGGCCGTCATATTTAGCAGCGAGACGGAATCAGAGGGGAGGGAGACCAATCGACGATCGCTCAGGATGGAATACGAAGGCGATGAGAATGACATCCTGGCTGGCGCTTCAGCTGCGTCTCAGGCTACGCTGCTGATAGATCTACCCGGGCAAAAACGCCTTCAAGATGAATACAACGCAGCCGGAAGACTTTATCTAGAAAAGCTAGCTCTACTCTATGACGCGACACCAAGATAATCTGTTGCACGTGTATGCTTCGATATCAAGAAGTATTTATCGCTTCACTCCGAATTACGGTGACTAGCGCGAGTTTTCCAGTTACCAGATGTAATTCACACTGGTGGATCCTCGCGAGCATGCTGCAAAGGTCTGGAGGGTTTGTGTTTTACGTTACATCGCTTGTCGTATCCAAGTCGTTGGGTTTAGCTATCCAAGTCTTACGGACGCTGGCCAAGTGCAGTGAGTACTTCGTGGTGGGTCATATTTACGGTAGGTGCAAAGGAATGTTGAAATCTAGATCTTATCAGCTCTATATAAGCAGTGTATAGCCAAGCTGTGGGGGCGTACTGTGTATGGAGATTTGTGGACGGGGCTGTGCGGGGTGTATGTCGACCAAGCGGTGTGACAGCACAGCGGGGTGTGTACAGTGGGCACAAACGGAAACCTAGTTTAAAGTTTCAGACTATCGTGACACCAGAATGGATAATTACGCATCTCTATGGCTCGATAGATGGCCTCCGCCATGATATCGTGATGCTACATGAGTCGGCTTGGAGGAGCGTATATGGAGTGACCCGCGCTTTGATGGATATGCTATCTACGGAGATCAGGCATACGGACGGACTGATGTTTTCGTGTCTCCCATTAAAGGGGCAAGACTTACGGCTACCCAGGAAGACTTTAATGCGTCGAAGGTGGAGGTGAGAGTGCTTACGTATGGGGAGGCTAGTCTTATCACGACAGGCGCGGTAAGACAAAGCCGAGCCGAGCGAAGCGTTTAGCTGAGCAGCTAGTCCTCGCCAGACTGCGATTTTGGCTTTTTTGCTAGCTGCAAAGGGAGGTACAGACAGCACGGACGCCAGGAGGGCCTTATAGGCGCGGGGATTTAAGCGCAAGCGACCTTTCACCAGGTCACACGATGGTCCTTCTCCGCCATCGTCGTCTGTGTCCTCTAATATGACCGCTTCGATCTCTACACCGCCCCCCACCACCTCTTCCAGTGTCGGCTGGGCTAACAAGAACGTGTTATCCTGATTCAGAAGGCTCGCGCTATCTGCATCTTGGTAATTGCGGGTACTAATTACCAAGATCACATCGTAGGGGGTATACGAGCAAATAGAAGTTTGGGAACACCTAGAACTTCATAAACAACGTGTCGTAGTTGCCTCAGACCAGCGGTATTTGTTATATCTTGTCGCCCATAGCGTGTACGAGTTGTCATATTGTCCGAGCTCGCAAGGCGCCCGCGATCGGTCATTTTTTTGTTATACGAGAGACTAGCTGTCGAGTGGTGTAGACTCAGTTTATGCAAATTCTTGTCCAGGCAGATAGGAGCTAAGAGGCGGCCACTACATCTACAAGCACAACGTCCACAGGGCTTCCTTTTTCAATCGTAAAAAAACCATTGTCTTTTTGGGTTTTATATAATAATAGAACCTTAAGCCCAATTATATCTTTGCATTTTAATGCGACGTTGCATTGATAAGGGCTTTCTATAATTATTATTTAAATTTTATATTTTTGTAAATACTATACCAACACTAATTACGTTTATATGTAGAGCTGTCGAAGGGTTGAATCTCGGCATGCTGTCGGTTGTCAGCTTTCTATCACTTCCTGAGATACGTCACGGCTTTCTCTACGTCTGTTATTATGTCAGACTCCACTAGCGTGTCGTTTGAAGCAAGCAGAGACAATGAAGCAGAAGATGAAGAGCTCCCTCCCTATCCTGATATCAACCCTTACTCAGATTCAGGGCAAACCAAGCCGTCAGAACACAGTGAAGACGAGGGAGATGTTCCAAGACGCCGTCATTGGAATCAAATTTGGCGGACAACCTCGGAAGATCCAGATCTAGCAGAGTAAAGGAGTCCCTGCCAAGCAATAGTGTCGATCAAAGCAACGTCGTGACATGCTCAATCAACCGCCTTGAATCCAACTACCAATTAGTTCGTGTTTGTCACACATGCGATCACAAATCACAAAGTGCAAATCGTTAAGGTGCGACGACGAAGACGAGGAGTGTCCATGTCGATACAAGCTTAGCATTTGGTTTTCTTTTGGAGTCCGTGTTGCGAATCAACAATTCCGACACGTTATGGACATAAACGATCCTCCGACTCCCTCTTAACAGAAGCCTTCCCCTGAGATACAATCCCTGATTATCGTCAGTTTGAGTAGTGGAGAAAAAAATACCGCGGTACGTTTGCTCGCTGTGATCGTTGGAATGGTCAGTGATGGTGCTTTAGAAAGACCTACACCTAAGCAACAGCAAGTTGTGGACTTTGTTAAAAACTAGAGGCGTGCAAACCCGCACAACTCAATGACTGAGCTCGTTAAATTTGTGATGTTTACTTGTACGACCAGCTAGATTTGAATTCAATTTCTCCTCTGGATGTGGTGATTTTTTTGCGACTCGCAGCGATCTGGGGGTGCTTTTACTTCTCAACTTAAAGATGGGTCGGAGACACAACTATTCCGTATCGGGCTTACAGGCGCAAAAATGGTTCAAGACTACATGTCGGTGCAGAGCCGTACAAATTGCACCACAATTGTTCATGTGGATAGCACCCACGGAATGGCAATCCATGGATATTTAGTCTCCGTTATTGGATACTCCGACAAATGCGGCAGGTTTTTCGCGTTGGTCTACTTTTGCACATCACAGAGGCGGGCGCTGGATGTGGGATGGCGCCTTCGCTATCTCAAGCGTATCTGTATGGATATTTGCGAGGCAGAATTTCAACCCCTGTTTGTCATGATGGGCGCCGACGCAGCTCAATACAGTGCATGCTGTGAGGGATTACCTCAAACCTGTCTTGGTTTCACTGGACTCAAAACATGCATCGACAGGCACTTCAGAAACGAGTACCAAAGAAAGATACACAATTGATCTTCGAGGAGATGTACACTATTCATTTTGCATCGTCGGATCAATTCCTGCTAAGCCCCTAAATAAAGAATGCTGAATTCTTTATAATATTTTTTATCTTCTTGTTGTTGCCAAAATGCTGTTTGCTGATACACATGAGAGATCCTTGTTCTCGCTCTTCTCTTCTTTCCAACACTTATTTGAATCACCTTTCATTTATGTTGTGCACCGTGATCTGGGCCCCAGCTTTCACGTCGTTATTGATTTTGACCATAACCTTCACCTGGAATCAGGATTGCCCAACGAAAACTGCGTTTAGGTCGCAACCGTGGTCGACGAAGCAAGCGATACTTCCACCATTGTGAGCGCCCACGTAGACATTGTTTTTATTCGTAGATATAGCATTGAACAATAAAGTGTACCCGCTGTTCTGCTTGACAGATTGGCCCGGCTGTCCATCGACAAGAGCTGAAAATTCACTGAGCTCGACGCAATATTCCCCTACTATGTCATCAATGTCCAAACTAGCTATAGAATAAACTCTTAATCCAACGCAACCGGTATCGAATAATTTCAGAGTGTTGCGAGTGCGTGACGCGTTGATGCAATTTTCTTTCAAGTTGCAGCACTTAGGAGAACAGAACGTCTCGGAGGCAACGTTCGTCCATGCGTCCCAGAAGCAGTCTCTGACGCGCTACGCGTCGAACTCCGAACACCGGGGAATATATCTGTGTTTTCTTGCAAGTTTTGATTTCCAGCACATCCTCCGTCAAATTAACTTCCTTGGCAAGCACAAGAGCCTCTATGGGATCGTGTTCCTGGAAGTAATTTGCCTGGCGTGTAGATTTTGAAGACAACGTTTAACCTCCGGCGGCCGTAATATACTTTTGGACCTTTACCGCTTTACCAGTTTTAGCGTGGCGAAGCTGGTTGCCCCTCCTAGTTATAGCGCATTTTGCGTTATCCCCAAGAGCTATTGGTACATGTCCGTCACTCGCGTGTTTCTTTGTCTAGTTACGTATTTTTTTTACGGACGCAGCTTGGCTGAATTCACGCTGCTGTATCTGCTACCACCCCGCCTTTGAAGTGGCGCCACTTTTTGCGGCTCCTGCCGTATCTGCCTTTTCCCCTTCTTATGCTTGCCAGATTTCCTCAGGTGTGTTTGTTTACTTTGATTTTAATGTTCTTGATTTTTCGGGGGTTGAATACGCCGTCAGGCCAATTACTGGAGGGCTGGAGGAGCTCGGGATTCGGTTCATGAGAGCGTAAGTCTCCCGACAGAGGGCTCTCAGGTACTATCTCATCGTGCATCTTTCTCAGGGCGTCGTGTGGCCTTTTCCGAGGCGTTGACCGCGGCTTCTAAGGCTTCCTCGAGTCTTGTTGCCCTCGAGGGAGCCAACATTTATCCTGGCTACAGTTCATACGTGCGGAACTTGCGACACTTTTGTCTGCCGCTGTAAAGGGCTGGTCAAATCGATCTGGGACCCCTCTGGTCATCATAGTGCATTGGATGGCGTCGCCGGTATCGACTGCGATTGGATACTCAAAGCCCTCTGTGTCGTCGACGCTGGTCACGATAGCAAACGCGACGGCCTCTTTGGTCGCCACAACAAAGCCTGGGCAGTAGTACTCTAGTGTGGCGCCTCCGAGGAGCGTCTCAGATGGAAGTTCAGCAGCGCTGAGACCCGGCATCGTCAACATGCGTGTGAGAGACACTGTGTGAGCAGTGGCTAACGCTCACTTGTCAGCGTCAGTACCGAGGATGATATGCGAGCTACAATGGAGACCGTACAGAGGTTCTACCCAAACCCAACTCGTCAATCAGTGCGCATTCTTGACACATCCACAGTCATGACTTCGGTGTGGTGTGACCACGTACAGCGGCTCCCTCTAAAACCCTGCTCTACAGTCGGCAGATATTCAGGCGATCTCATCAGCTGTAATACCGCCGCGGCATTGCGACCCGACCCACCGAGCGCAGCCGGACTACGGTGGAAAACGCACCGCCTTACTGCACTGTCTCTGCGTAATGTGGGAGATGGGTACATGTGCTTGTAAGATATTATATATTTATATATATAAGTGTGATATGTTTCCTCGATAAACGTCGTAGGCATCGTTACTGTACAAACGATGAACACTAACGCAATGGTCGGTCGCTGTCAGTTTCGGGATCGGGCGGACGAAGCTTCCACACTCTGTGGTGTACGAACCAGGAGATCATCCTGTTCAACCGACTACAAGCTGCTATGTGTAGGCCCAACTGAGACGTGGCGCAGCACGCGGACAATATGTTTATGATGAAGGTGCAGCTTACAGCTCAAAACGCCGATGTTCGCTGCCCGATCTTCATCAACTTGCTGAAGGGATTGTGCCCAGTAACGCGCGATTCTATCGTTTGCGCGGCATGGCGGAGAATGGACAGCTAAAACAAGTATGGCTGCGAGATTGGTCTGACCAACCTAAACGCGCAGCAACCGCAGCCTCAAGTTCAAAAGAATGCACAAGTCCAATCCGCAACATGCGATTGGCCAAAATGCCGGAAATAAGCAGATGCCGCCAGATAGAGCAGCTGTCATTTGTATCAAGTGGGTTGGCCAGCAGCATGGGAACTGCTTCAATTGCCACAGACCGGGTCATCAGTAGAATAATTGTCCTAAGAGGGCGAGCATACCCCCATAGTACACAGTCGAAGCGACAAGCAGTGTACACAAGTCGGTTGTGGAACTCGAGAACGGATAGGCCGCGCGAGACTGGTAATGGCTCTGAGCAGGGCTTGTCAAGGGAACCACAGGACGCGTGAGCCGGGGAAGTCTCCGCCAACCTGCCAAGATCGTCAAACCGAGGACATCTCAGTGACCGTTGACAGCGACGGGGGAGCTGAAGATTATTGTTTCTTGGTGTGGTGTTTTGATAACGCCGCTAACGTGCATGTGGCTTGTGACCTCAGATACTTTGTTCATTATTCTGCCGTTGACAACAGAGCGGCGGAGTGTGTCCGTGACTTCCAAAAGATATTTGCCACTTGAGAAACCTATTCTACGCCCTAGATATCATGAACCGGTTGTCGCACTCACAACTGGAAGGCGAATGATACGACGTGGAGTACCACGGCCGTAACGGGAATAAAGTATATGAGCTCTAGAGAGTTGACGATAAAGTTCTCGGTGCCGCGAGAAACAAGTGCGGTCACTATACATTCTCTGCAGTCAAATATTTCCAGCCAGAGACAATTCCAGAGCTGCAATTACCAAGCCGTCACGCCCAAACTACTCCTTCACAAGCTAACATCTCAGCTGCAGATGTTGCTTAAAAACTGGGCCACAGTACGTCAAGATAATGGTCGCCATGGGCCTAGTTACTGGCATGATGCTTCTGCAGCGCGTATCGATGACTGTGAGGCTTGTCACATGGGCAAGGAGCGTGTACATTCTTCCAGGCGTCAGTTGTAACATGGAATAACAAGATGAAACGAAGATATATTTGCAAATCTGCTATTCCCATATCACAGTAGCTAAGCGAATACCGAGAAGACTGTCCTGGATATAGTTGATGGCTACACACGATTCCCCCTCTGAAGTCGAAGGCTGCAACTGAAGTGAATACAGGGATGCGAAGGTACATAATGTGGGCGGCACGCCAGTTCAGCTGCTATCCTGTGCTCAAGGTGATCACGTATAATGGTGCTGGGTTTGTGAGCGCGGTGATGGAGGCAGGGTACCAGGGGCGAGGAATTTCACTGTTGCCTAATTCTCAGTGGAGCTCGCACCTGAACCCGTTCGAACGGTCCCACCAAACGCTGATGTATATGTTAAAACCCATGAGGCACATGGATGGCTTGCCGAAAACGTTCTGAATGCATGCTTCGCAAATGGCAACGTTTCTGGGGAACCGGTCCTACCATACTTCGACGAAGGGCATGCCTTACCATTTGACGGCTGGCGTAAAGCCGGACATGCACCGAATTCGGAAAGTTGGGCCATGTGCACAAATCAACTCGATCTGCGCGCCAAAAGCATGACGATAACTGGCGGATTGGCTTCCAGAGTACTCGAACGGTCAAGCTGGATACCGGATCTTTTTTTTCTACCGAAAACACCGTTCAACACGTCCAGCATGCGTCGATCAACGAAGAAATCGTGTTCAAAAATCGCTACCAGGTCAACTACAGCTCGTTGATCTCTGAGTGGATCTCCAGCGTTAATAGCACCGTAAACACAGACGCAACAGACGTAGCAGCCACCTGTTTTCAAAAAGGAATAAAGCACGTTGTCGACAAAGATAACAGCAATTCGTCTCATCTCCCTGACTATGATGACCTTGAAATAGAAAAACCGGCTGGACCGATGTCAGAGGACGATGGCTCGTGTGAATTTGAAGTTGATATTGAAGAATGAGCTAAACCTCCAGTGTAATCTGTGTTTCTAGCCTCGCAAGGCGGCGAAGATATAAATCATAACGATCTATCTAATGCCGCACCGGTTAGAGACAAATGTGTAAATGTGGGCTATCATGAAAGTATAATTCTTGACGAACAGGATTGGTGAATGTGAGGACAAAGCCACAGCGGACATGAAAATGGTATCAAAGGAGCAACCTCCGGTCGTGCGCGACGCTGAACATCCCTCGCGACATCGCTTCGCTACCGGGGGATGTGATCAAATCGTTCCGGCGGTTTAGTTTGAAGAGCAGAATGCCCGCTGAATTTTTGCACGACAAGATGGATCTGCCACGGATCATGGTACGCAACAGCTTGACTGGACGAAGCTGCTACCCTGGGACAAGCTCGACATTGTGGACGCCTACATGATTGGAACCCTTCCCACCAATTTCGTAGAGAAAGAAGGAGCAGAAAGTGAAGTACCTCGAAAGGCTCAAGAAGCGGGGAAAGACTCTGACATATCCGCGGAGGCTCAAGAGGGGGGGGATCCAGGGGGACATCCGAAAAGTGAACAACAATAACGCCTAGCAGGAAATTACTGCGGTGAGCTCGCCTCTACAATTGCCGGTCAAAACAGTGACCTGAATGTACAAAGTAGAGTGATGGACCTCGGCAAAAATGAACTTGTCGCAGTTGATGCTGGAAACGATATCAACACTGGCATGGTTCCTTTACAAATTACGGGATTGCAGCAAACCCCGCTCGAGTCTGATCTCTAGGATGCGCACGACCTCAACCGACAGCGAAACCGCGCCGGCCAGCCATGGCGCATGCACCTCAGAACGAATGCTGAACGCCATTCACCTAAAAGGCTCGAAGACAATCATTTCGCTGGTTACTGCCGTCTAAAGACCAATTTGGACTCGCACGGCTCCCCTGATATGAAAGACGGCACATCAGGTACGTCAAGATCCCGCGCACCTACGGTGAGGCGGTCGATTTGCTTGAGGGTAACCATTGGTTGCGAGGTATAAAGCAGGAAATGAACACAATGTTCGAGAAGGGTTTTGTTTAGCTGGTCGACGAGTCCGACATACCGAGTGATGCTCACTTACTTGCTAATATGATGCGATACCAAGCGAAGTCCGAACACAACGGGTTTGTACGTCGCTAGCGCTCGGTTAGTTGGAAGAGGTTATTTCCAGAAAATTTGGATTTGATTATGACGTTACGCTCTATCCTGTAGCGCGAATATTTATATTCCGGGTCGTAGTGGCTATTGCTGCAAAGTTGGGGTGATATTAAGACAGCTTATCTCAACACTGGATTAAAAGATAAAACAGTACGCGTGAAGAATTCCAGGTTTTCCGTCCCATCTCGAAAGTCTACAGATTAAACCAAGCGCTGCAACGCTTCGTGCAGCACATGACAATTCCGCGGCCTCCCCAGGTCGCCTCACAAGTAGCTACACACTCTTCTTCTGCGGTCGACTGAGCCGTGATTGTTTGCCGCCTAGCCGCCCATGCTACGATGACCCCCCCCCCCCCCCCCCCCCCCCGCCGCCGCATTCGTCATGACGTATCTTGTAACACTCTTCCGAGTGTCATAATCATTTCTCTAGCGGATCACAGCGGCCGTAGGTAAGAATCCTGTCTGGCTTAGACTCGTCCGTCGAGTACACGATATCAAGGTCGCTCGTTCCTGCCTAGTAGCGTAGGACTCTTTTCAATGCTTTGGTAGTGTTTCGATGTAGTGCAAATCATCACTTATCCCGATTCCGCTAAAAAAAACTGTGTTTTAATTCGATATTGAAGTCTTCGAAGGAAGCATCCTAACGAAGCTTAGGCAAATCACAGTTTTTTTTTATCGAAGAATGTACTGCTCCAAGGAACATCCAGACTCGCCATCGATAAGTTTTTGTACTCCTACAAGTGCACTATTCGAGCTACTTTTGCTTAGCCTGTGTGTCAAAGACGTCGTCGGTCGCACACGTGTTGTTTTGCCATTTGTGAACGCAGCAGGCTGAGATAAGATTTCCAGTATCATGGTTAGTAAATCCATACGCACCCCACTTTTACGCACGGTGGTTCTAGACACGTAGTTTTTGCATTGTTCGTTGCTACGTACAGATCTTTGAAACGTGAGTAAGAAAAAAGATCATGCGTCGGACGGGGTGGCTTGGGAAGATAAAGAGGAGATGGAGAGCTTGCAAAGTTCCGAGGGCCGCCGCACGTTTCCTTTAGCAGTAAATCGTCTTTTGGGCAGATGGTACTGATTCCATTGATCTCAGCATGGCATCGTGTCACCTTTGGACGTAAACGCAAGCGCCGGATTGGCGGGATAGCTATGGCTGCAAGGCGATACTAGACGACTCTGGCAGAATATTGTCTGCGTCGTTGGGACCGTCTTTCGAGCCGACATATCACACACTCTTGCTTTGATCATCAAGCTCCTTGTACGACAAATAAGAAAAACGGTTTGCTAGGATAAACATCGACTCTCTTTAGTGAATCCCAATGTAATTGGTTTTTGTCCTGCGTTTGTCTCAGCAAAAGTCTAACTGGGGTTAAGATAGCCGGAAATGGCCGTTTTCAAGACACCGTCGCATTGTAATAATGACATTTGTAATGAACATAAAAGTAGGACCGGCCCAATAGACCGTCGTAGAGCCAGTTGGGACGGTAATGAACTCGGTAAGAGATTATAGGTCATCATTGAGCTGATCGATATGAAGAATCACCGCGGAACCAAATGATCTCAGCTGGGCCACACTTGACTCAGACAAGTCCATAGGGGTCATTATTGGCCCATCCAGCGTTATTAATTCACAGACCAAATATGCAGCAATAATGAAAACTTTTCGATATATTTACAGGCCATGTTGCATGGATACTCCTATCTGACAAAATCTATTTGGACTACTTATACAATACGGCAATATTGTAAGTTATAGCACGCGGTTAAGCTCTACGAAGGCGAATACCTGATTACTTAGAAGGTCATATCCACCTAAGCAGGCAGACGCTATTCGAATACTGGCTAGCGACAGCGCAGAAAGGGCAACTTTCTTCAGCACAGTACGACGCAAGATTAGCTTTGTTTACAAGCCTACACACCAACGGCTATTTATGTTTAACTGTTCCCGGTACGAGCCATTGAGGATGTTGTAAAGCGCTATGCTACCGTCTACATTGCAATTGGAATATGTGACCTAGATTTTTATAAATATCTAAATTCCTATCCATTGCCAATACAACAAGTTCACGTGGACTTGCCCTGTCAAGAAAGTGGAACACCCGTTCCCAATATCTCGACGACCATCTCGAGTTACAGCACAAGACAGCAGCACTATTAGCGATAGATGACAGCAAAGATAGATGAGTGTGATATTTTCAGTTGTAACTTTTGTAAAAATGTACAAGAGGGCTCCCCCGACCTGCGCCCTCCTTAGCGATCCCCGACTTGGCCACCATTGCATTTTGCTTCAGTAATGCCAACAGCATTTTACTTGGACGCTGCCTTAATTTTATAACACCCAAAGCTTGTTAATTCCTACAACGATGTCGCATGATACGACTCGTATCCATGATGGTGGTACATTTTTGATTGAAGCCGAATGTGAACCGAAAACTCAACCACCTGATCCGACACTTCACTTGTAGCCGTAGTCGAAAACCTTCTCCTTCCCAGTCGTGATGTCGCGGACACCTAGATGATAATATCGTGTACACTAGACTCACTCACAACCTTCGCCGTGCTGTTGGGCATGTCACCGTCACAATTGTTGCGGCGTAGCGTGTCCAGCTGTGTCTTCGCTTAAGTGATTCAGTTGAAAGTGCCACCATAAATGGATCATATTGTAGCGGTAGGTACTGCTTCTTGGTCACATTAACAAGTAGCGTATTACCAGTTTTTATATGAAATTGGCCTCGCCTCATACTTCAACAACTTGACGTCAGTGTGTCATGAGTAATACGGTGACAAGTGGTTAGACATACCGACATGCCTTAAGACAAATTCTGGCTATCTATGGCACTGAATTTGTCTTAAGGTATGGGGGTATGCCTAAAACAAATCGTAAAAGTTGTGGAGACAACATACTACTGGTACCACAAATTTTAGGCTGGACTACGTCACGGTAACCGAAGTCGATACAGCGGCTTAAGTCGGTGTGTACATGTTTGCAGGTACAAGCTATACCGTCTTACAGACAAAGTCGTTCTTTTGACCGGAGTATCTTTGGATTGTAACACTAATAGATAACACACATTCTTAACCGCTTTAAAGTATATCCAGCGAACGGGCCTGTTTTCGTGTCCTTACGGATCACTTGAGACCTTGAGCTTTAATATCAGTCCGTCTTGGAGAGAGTATCTCCTCTCCATCCAGTGAAGTATGAACCCTTTTGATTTCAATATTATTTGCTTCCCACACAAAGTCAGTAAAAATCTGTAAATTATAAACAATGTGCTGATTTTGTTGATGTCCGCACTCCCGTTTACCGGTCTAAAAGGGGATTACAGGCCCGCTGAGCATAAAAAAAAATCAGCACTATTTGCCTGTTTAACAATGTTTTTCGCTTGATTGACACCGTGCACGATCAAATCACCTTGTGCGAGATTTAATTTTGCTTATTGTGCAGTTTGCAAACAGAAGTACAACGCCACCATCTCCGCCAAATATAATCGCATGCGAGTGTCTTGATGCTACATGTATGGCTCCTTTAGCTGAGAGAGGATACACTGGTTGCCTGCAACACGGTCTATTGCTAGCAGCATATGCTCCGAGGTTTTGTGTAGTGGATTGCAGAAATTCCTGCCACGTTAGAATTGAAACGACTGTTCCACTAGGAAACGCGTCCCACAACCATGCCGTTGGCCGTGAGTTTGAGTTTGGCAAGGCTACCAGTATGGTGAGACTCGTAGTTGGCCTCGGCGAAAAAAAAACAATTTGTGATTTATTGTTGGAGATATGGCTACTAGCTAAAGAGAAAGTAGACCTAATGTAATGTTACTCTGTAGCAACTTGCTGGTAACAGAAGTGTGTCCATTGGGATTAGACGGGGCAAATCACTTAATCACTATATCGACTTCTCCGGTTCTCTGCTTATCTCCGGACTCGGGCGGTGCAAAATTACTTAAGTCCTGGGGATTCTGCATTCCGCCATGGCTCGTCGTAAAGCCAAGATAGTGCAATTTGGAGCTTTCCCTGATTCAAATGAGATCTGTTTACGATGAAACAAGTTAAAAAAGAAAGCGCAAACGCTGCCGGCGTGCAGCCACCGACTCAGGTAAAAGGCGGAGAAAATGAAATGGACAAAATGTTCCAGGAGCAAAACGGTTGGATCTTTGTTAAAAATGGAGCGGCTACTGCTCCAAAGAGAACCCCTGGGAGCCGGAAAACCATTTAATGCAACACACGGTCAGCGCATTACGTGAGCGGACCTACACTACTGGTTGAGTCGAAGCGAGCGTACCTAATCAGTCGAATGTCGGATGCTGCATTAAGTACTGAGATCACCGTACTAGTGCAAGCGGTGACGGTCGTGCGGTCAAAAGCACTACTGAACACACACTTGTCGGAGCGCACATGAGCTTTCTACTTCAAATTAACAATTTACGACCGCTAAAGTAATACAAGACTGCGAGTAGATCCTTTTACGGGTATTTTCACGCGTAATCAGAAGCAAACGGACAGCAGAAAGATAAAAGAGATATTGTTCAAGTTACGATGGACAAACACGCAGTTTCAGAACAAGCGGCACGTCCACATAATGAAACGCGTGACAGCTCCTCGGCCTTTTAAAATTCGTCCCACAAAGTGCCCCCTGTTACCGCTTCCCGGTACATTCGACACATCACATATCATATCTCCTGCGCAACTCGTCTCTGGTATGCCTTGTATCCTTCTATGAGTGTTTTGATAACGTCGACAGTACCGGGAGATGCATCCGAAGTGGAACAGATATGAGCGATGGGGTTTCAGCCGGATGGTGTTGTTCAATCGCCCGATGACCTTTTTGCGCACGAAGACGGACTCGTGCTCGTGATGCATACTAAGCTGTATGTTGTCACTCGGGTGCATCGACTCGTTTTATGCCTCTCCCCTGTGGCCTTATGGAAAAGGGTTGTTGGTGGCATAAAAATGTAAGGCAAGCAGCGGAGGCGTCCAATTTGAGCCATAAAAGAGATAACGAAGTGTGTGGGAATTTTGTTTGATATGGAATTGGTTGCCGGAGCTGAAAATGCGTATTTTTGGGGCGATAAAGTAAAGAGCAGTAGCTTCGACGCTCGAGTATCGGTCACAACCTCGCCATGACGCTGGAACCATTTCAGTTCATCAGAAGCAACGTGTGTTTTAGAACCTCGATTTGGACTGAAGCATTGGACCCAAGATGCGACTGCCGTATACGCCCTCTGATAAAAAGCAATTAACCCAAGTACCCAAGATGCGACTGTCCGCATACGCCTTCTGGTGAAAAACTTAAAGTGAACTAATCCAAGATTGTTATTATCGGACATAATACTGCGGTGGATGAACCGAATATTAGTTTGCTCTCGCGTCTTTCTAGGCTCTTGGTTCTATCTAACGCAAGCAAAATATCGGGTAAATACCATTTTTAAATCTGTATGTCTGCTGTCCGGAGACTTGGTTGATGGTAAATTTTTGCTTTATAGTGTGCCATCGAAGCTAAATAACCATCTAATGCTGCAGTATTCCGTGGTAAAGCTGCGGTTTTGAAAGAGGCGGTAAAGATATCGGCTGAAGGCTGTTATAGAGATGCCTCGTACATTTCATTTCACGAGCAGGATAGCCAGCACGGACAATTGCTACACGTCTTGCCTGCTCCTAGAAACATCTTGTCTTGCCAGCTTGCACAGCAGGGTACTGTTAGATATAACAGGAAACATTCTTGAAAGTGCGCCATGATATCGAACAGCGATAAGCATCAACGCGAGTCGATAAAACAAACCGCGAGCGAGGCTGGCAAAATCGCCGCTGCGCTATGCGTGACTGGGTCCATTGTGAATATCGTCTTACTGCTGACGCGTGGTAAACAGCATCGGTGACTCGCCGCACCAAACCGCAAGTTACAACACTTTCTGCAGCAAAGTGTATCATACAGTACACCCATGCAATACAGGATGTGGATAGATTGGTTCAACTGAGAACACGAGTTTTTCTTGTCGATGGTTGTTCGCTTTGAAAATGGCACAAGAAGTCAGTGCTGACCGAATGGTTTATTTGGTCAACTCCGAACTCTGTGTAACATGTTTTGAGATCAACAAAATATCAACTTGTGCAAGGATTGACCCATCAATGACATAAATAAAACTTACATTTGTATTGCGTGACTAGATAATGAGGGCTGGTAGCACCTCGCCCTATTCCCAAACTTGTTTTTTTGGTTTTACAGTTACAGCCCGCGACACAATCGCGGAAGTATTTTTTGTACAGATGGGAGTCTTCTTGTCTCCTGATTACGAAAATGAGACTCCGGCAAACTGACACGACGTACTTATATCAGAAACGGCCTCTGAAAATTCGCCAATTCAATCCATTCGACCCCGTAATAAGAAGATATCAACAGAGTAAATTAGTGACCAATCCCATAAGTTAATGCTAAACTATTAGCCTTTGATACTTCAGTTCCAAGTTTTTTATAAGCCAGTTATAATCAAGTATCAGAGGTTTCGCAGAGAAATTACTCCGACCTCAGGAGCAAACTAAAGCGCAAGTCACTCCATAACCATTCTTGACAAAAAAACCGTCTACAATTACATCGGGTTAGAATTTGCATATGCGCATTATAAAAAAAAGTTATAAGATTAAACGCAACGGCAGTTTTATTAGTCCCCATCGCTAGAACGGTCGTCATCTGATCCCCCCGACTCGCTTGTTTCTAATGCCTAAGTATCTTCTTTGGATTCATCAACAGTTTGGATGTGCCTCTGCAGATTCAACATATAGGCGCGTAGTTTATCTGTGTACCCTTGAACAGTGCTAACCTTGATACTTAAAACGCCACGTCTAGGCGTTGCCCAACGTCAGCAAATGACGTGTCTGCTATGTACTGTTGTCTCTCGCAGAAGACACGCTGCAGTAGCGCCAGCGTGCTCACTATCAGGCAGCGTACGATCCTTGTTAATTATTGTTACAATTAAACATAATTAACGGCCATTATGTTTTGCTTTGACCACATTTGGGTCATTCGGATCGAAAAGAGAGTCCTGGTGCCGCGAATATAGTTGTGGTGGATGTAGCTCTCGTCGAGCTAACCAGTTCGCCTCAGCTCGGCGGCTTTGCCAGTCATTAACTGCACGTACCAACCCCGCTTTACTTGATTTTCAGGTGACATTCGGTAGCTGGAGCCCGATCACTTGTTTCTCTTGTAGCCCCATCACGCCACGTACCGCTGCACGGCGCGCAGAGCAGGACTGACCTCATCAACCTCTTTCAGATCAACAGGCCTGAGCCCTAGATCAACAAGATACCCCAATACATCCTTAGCAACCGCTCTCGTGCGCGTCTCGCTACGTAAGCGATTGATAGTATTTTGCTTGAGGATTCGTTTAGTTTTTACGACGTGACGAAGAAATTGACATGGACGACTTCAGCAACGAACCGGCGTATTTTAGCGTTTTAATGTAGCTTTTACGCTTCACTTGACGGTCTATTACCGAAGGTTTCTACAAGATCAAGCTTACAACAAATTATAATACATTTTATTTTACTAATACGGGCTGACACTGTTGCGAAAGGTACGGAGACAAGCATGCAGTTTTTCGACTACTGTCGAAAACGAAGCGCGTTTGGTTTTGCAGTTCTTCGTTTGGTATACTTCCCAAAGTTTCTGACTGCTTTCATTTCGTTTAAAAGATGATAATCATTTTACCATAAAAGGTTAAGTCTCAAAAGGCAATGCGTTCTTATCACCAATATATGTTTTGGTTAAGAGATTTATATTTTAGTAAGCACAACCACGAACGCTTCCTGAATACATGTAATACACTTTTTGAATACGAAAACTTTAAATTTACCAGCGTGCTCCAATTTGATTTTAGAACGGTTCACGTTGAGAATAACCCCAATGGCGAGGTGGGGGAATTGATTCGCGATACCCATGTGAAAAATCGACACGGTTCAACTGTGTAGATTCTGTTGAGAACCCCGACAGCAACGTGCTTTCGAGTTAGCTTGTTAATAAGTGAAAATTGCTGTCTGACTATTCTGTCAACTCCTATCAAGTCGATCTTACTGCGCCATCAATGGTTCCGGTCTCATCACCAGGCACTATCCTCTTCGAGTCGGTTCTGGTGACGCACTGCTTGTACCAATGCGGACCGCATATCTACCCCCCCCCACAAGTAGCAGCTGCTAGGCCATCACCCAGAATCGAGCCCAGGCCACAAAGACCACGCTTGTGAATCAGCTCGTGCTGATTGAGCGCCTTGGTCATTAAGTCTGCAGGATACTCGTGCGTCGACACATACTCAAGTGCCATGAAACTTGTTCTTCACGCGTTCTTGAGAGCGTGGAATCGAATGTCGACTGCTTTCAGAGCCCCCGAGCTGCTGTCTCGCTTGATCATGTAAATCGTCAACTGGTTGTTGACTTGAAGCATTACTTTGGGAGGTTCTGCTTGGTGCGCTAGAAGTTCTGAGACGACAAGTTGAATCCACCCGACCTGCTGCAACGCGGCATTGGTCGCGATGAACTCGGCAGTGGCGCTTGACAGCGCGATGACCGTTGGCATGTTGGACCCCCAATGAATTGGACAACCAAACAAGAACACAACGAAGCCCGAGATCGACTTTCGGTCCTGATCGTCGTTCGCCCAGTCCGCGTCCGTGGCGATCCGGAGACCCACTTCATGTGGGTGAAGCTCAAGCCCGAGATTTCTAATTTGGCGAAGGTAGCGAGTGATAGGTTTTGAAATCACAACCTTTTTTTAACCCAATTTGACTCCCAAAAAAGTATTTGCCGATGTTTGATCTGATTGGCCCATAAAGTGGATATCCTGCTGGCATTTGCTCATATCAAGATGTGCCTTGCAATGTGCAGATCACGCGGAAACCAGCTGAAGGAAGCAAAACCGCCTGTGCTCTCATGGCAAATTTATTTCTAAGGTCTTTCGTGATTTGCTGACTGGAGATTGGCTAAATATTACGTTCAAAACTGGGGTAATGCATTGAATACCAATTGAACAGGTTTTGGCCATTTTAGACGCTCCTACCGAGAGCCATACTCCAGCCTCTACAACGTCGTTGAATGTCGCAACAATGGGCGGTTGCAATCATCAATACTAGTAGTCACTCGTTGGGGGATAGCGTTTTGATACAAAACCAATTAAAATTGATTCTGTCCTTGCGTTTGTCCTAGCAAAAGCCTAACTGGGGTAAAGGGATTTGGTCAGACTTATATGAATTACAAATCTATATCAGAGGTGAGCATGTGAGTGCTTGATCCGACGATGTGACTTCAAGCCTTTGGCTTCTGAAAATTTATGCTGCGAACAGGACAAAAAATAATAAGAACAGTCTCTCTGATGATCGTTGAGGAATTTACGTATATCAAACTGTTCTATTCATAGTAAAGCGCAGCGAAACGTTTGAAAAGAGAAAAGGTAAGTCTGATACAAGTGGTTGCTGACTACAGAAATAGCAACTCTAAGTAACACTATAAACAGATTTTATACAGTCGTGTGATACTCAATCATCTTGGAATGAAAGCACGGCACCATGTTTTGCAGGTCCAGTAGATATTTGGCTGCGTCCTATGCGATTTTCCTAGGGTTTGAGCAGTGTCTGGCTAGTTGATTTACTGCGAAGGCCAAGTCGGTACGCGACACACTGGCCAAATACAGTAGACTGCCGACAACCTGCCGATAGGGCTTATTCCGCATCTGAGCCAGCTCGTCTGCAGTTGGTTCATCGTCCAGGCTATCGAGGCGCGTCTTAGGTACCATCGGCGTACTCGTGGGCTTGGCGGAGTCCATTGCAAAGCGATATAAGACCTTGTTGATGTAGTTCTGACGTGGCTGCAACCGGGATAACTGCAAGGTGCAGACAACGACAAAAGTATGCCTGAATGACATCATAATAATATTACAACATAATTGTGCCCGACTAAAATATCCGGCACCGAAACATAACGCAATGTGATTAGTACTAATTCTATTTATAGCAGAAAAATAACGAGAAAAAGGCATGATCAGACAAAAGAGAAACTGTATCCAGATGAAAACATCAAGATTGTGAGGGCTTGCCTTTGAAAAAAAGATACGATTTTTTTATTGATTTTTTTCATGAATGCCTCCCATGTCTCAATAGTAGATATGATAGGACGAATGTGTTTATTATTTGCTTCGCTGTCATTCTGGTGCACCGTGCTGTGCTCTAAGTATTGCTTGAAGTGGTCCCATGATACCAACATCCAGCGGCTGGCAAAGCACTGTGCTGATCGGTAGTAAGGGAACCACAGAAACATTAGCATCTCCGGCCACAAGGCGCTGTTCTTCCTCCAATACGTGACAATCAAAATTGGCAAGGAGAAGGACAGTTGTCCGATCTATTTCATTTTAATAGTTTTTCTACTTACAGCTCCCAAAATCTCTACCGTAAGAACTGCTGTTATGCGGCTCGCGTGCCTGTTCGCACCAAGGATGCCCACCATCCCCTCCCATGTCCATGCTCATCTCTTTGTGGGTACCATGTCGAACAAAACGCCGGACAGCAATAACTAAATTTATTTTACTAGTATTTGCAAAACTTGGGTTGCAACTCTTCAAGTTCTCCGTACATCGTTTTAGCGGCATGTGGTTTTTGTATTTGAAACTTACTGCTAAAAAATAAATTTGCAATTAACTCAATACTATTATCGTTTAGTGATGCGCTGAATGATACGCTCGAGTGCAATTCCGCCGGATTCCTTTCCGCCTGTTTAAGCGGCATTCAGATGAATTCAGCTTATACATGCAGTCTATGATACCTGTCGTAGATAAAATCTATCAGTGCTAAAAGAAATAGATCGAGTACAGTCAGCCAGGCATTTATGCAAACGCACCGCTTCGCCACTTCGAGTGTCCTTCATTTATGTTAGCAGCCTAGAGATGTTAGAACAATTATTATTACGCACCCTGGCCTTTTAACGTCTTGGAACCCTCGTTTTTCTCTCGTTAGCTTGCTTAGTCCAGTCGTGAGCGGCCCCGCGTGGAATATTAAGCTGTCTCGCAGCATCCTCAGTTCCGACCTTGTCAATCAAATCTGGACCTTGCCGCTCTTTTGTGGAGTAACTATGCAAAATGGAAGAGGTTTTAGGCTCTGCAGTGGCATGTTTTGTAAGAACCATCCATTGAGTTAAAGTCACCAGTTGGCTCAAAAACTTCCAAAAGTGCATTAGATTGGCAAATAATAATATTTTTGGCAAATTCTAAAGTGAGAGATAAATACGACATTGGCTACCGACTTGTTGTGTTTCCGGATATTTTTGTCGTCGCCTGTCTTTGACGGGATATTGTACATCATTAGCGGTCAGTCCGTGCTTTCAATAATATTGCCATATTGTGGTACAAACGACGCGTCAGACAGAACGATTGGCACGTGTCGATCTACTCTTGAACGGTTTCCTTCTGAATGTCATACTTCATCTCCCGAAAAAGCTTCGCAACGACCTTGCCTTGCAATTGCGGCTTAAACCGTGACTCTTTGCATACTCGATCCATATCGCACCGGTGGTTTCTCTCCACTGTGGCACTTTGCTTTAGTAGACGGAGCCTAATGAGAACATTTAACTTTCATCATGCCAGTTATAATAGGGAAAACAATTAGTTATCTTAGCTCAAAACTTCTCGCCATCGAAATCGTAAAACTACAAAAACTGAGATTGAGATCAATTATAGATTATTCAATAACGTAATTTGGTCAAGAAGTATCCCGAATTTGAATTGACGTCAGAGGAAGACGTTCGACTCAAAGAGTCCGTAATACAAAGGTCCTTATCCGAAAGAACTTTAATACAGCCCTAATACCAGGAACAAGAGTTATTAACTCGAAATATCCAAAATCCGAAGTGTTTTATATATCTTTATTGCGGCCAAGCCGCTCTCTATGTTTAACTATCTATCATAGTTAAACTTAATCAAATGCAAACGTGTGGCCCTCAGCCTATGGTCTGAGGCCACCGTTTATTCTACACATTATGTACTGAGAGTTTGTTAACTCTCTGGGTACTCCATACCCATGTGTGCGCCACACCGTGTACCCCCGTTACAGAATACGTCGCTTGTTGCAGCAACCAAATACCAGCAGCGCTATTTCTCGCAACGATAAGTGGTGATGTAGTCCACCACAAATACCTATCTCTTTCACTGTGCAGTTGAAATGTCGTTGAACGTCCTTGAACTGTCTTTGGAAAGCGCACAGCACCAAATCCAGGCTGCGCCAATATCGGTAACAGTTTTTCTGTTATACGTGTGGAAATTATTTCCACGCGTATAACAGAAAAATGATACTTACGAATCATTTAGAGTTATCGAGATAATTGAGCTTAAAGTTGACCTATTGATTTTTGCACTTAATCGGAAATGTGACACTAGAAGTAAAGCTCTGTAAAAATACCCTGATTCGATTGCTTTTCTCAAGACCTTTCGAATAACACTTTAATCACAAAAATTGAAAAACAAATGTGTGCACACCACTCCTGAACGTACCGTCATTTTGAGGGTCCAAAAATGGAGACAATTTTTGAGCGAACATAACTTTTTGGATTTTGAGCATTTTGTAGCTGGCAAGCGCTCAAAAGATAGAGGAGGCGCTCCCCTTTCGTTTAAAGTACTTAAATCGCGATTCGTACTTCGGTTCGTAAGCATCTTTTCGTTTGACGCCGTTTTTAAAATGTTACATTTAATGTGTAGGATTTCCACCTACTAAAATCTGGAAACATGTTATCTGCAAACAAAGGAAGTATTGGTTGAAGACGGGAAGAGGCCATAAAAGTTTGAAAGGTGTATCCGGTGACTTAGTTTTTAATTGCTTTGTATTCAACTCATCCTCGATCCTCTCGCTGGCAAGATATCCAGAGACTAGAGAGATGTTTGTTCTTCGGACGCGGAAGAGCGTTATCGCAGAGTGCTCACCATTTCTGAAAGTTCGCTCTAACAGCAGCATTTCTCTACAACCGCCCCGCCACTCCTCATCTGTCTATTTTCGGCTATCACACTACTATCGACGATGCCTTCGCTTAACTTCAGATCTCGGCCTCGCGATCGACAAGGTCGATTGGTTCCGGTCACATTGACGATGATATCCTGAATATGGGAGAGCCTACTGAGTAAGTGAGGTATTTAGTAGTAGAGGATTAAAAACAATGTATCTTTTGTATTCTAACGGTACTGTTCCATCTACCTCAATGAGGTACCCAGTAAACTAGCGCGCCCTACTCAGACGAAACAAGCGGCCCATCTCTATCATGCCAGAAAAATCATACCACTGCGTTTTGGGTGTTCCTGCTACATTATGGAAAGGTATATTAAGAACTCGAACACCCGAAAACAACTACTTTGGATCGATTGGGTTATATTAATATCACAGGTTTCCGTAGGATTACATATGAGTCGTGCAGCTGCAGTAACTTCGTCCACAAGAGGCACGCCAATCTCAATTCACAACTGAAAATGACCATGAATTGAAGAACGTTCGCCATGTGAAGCAGAACAGGGTAAGCAAAATTTCACCTCTATCAAAACCCAGCTACCGGGCTGGCCCAGTTTTAACACCACGTCCAGCTCAAGACACGACACAGAACAATATCTTAATAGTCTGAACTTATTCCGCTCAACTGAGCGACGAATCGAATCTTTCGCGAACAACATCGCTTCGCAAGCGCGCTTCGCATATTCTTTTTTTCACTGTATCGTGTTGTCAAGCTTTCAGCAGTCAACGCACGGTGGTGGTGCATTTATGAGTGTGCGATGCTGGCTGTTTAAGCGTGCAGGTCTAAAATGGATGAAATGGAGTTAACAGGAAGTTAACTTAGATCACCAGAAGAAAAAACTTCATTTCCCACAGTATCCATTCTCTGGTACGAATCCATTATAAAGTTCATTATTCAAGTTGCACTATTCAGCGGTCGTCTTATTATCGTTTTTGAAATGAGCGCCCTGACTAATCAGCAATATACTGCAGCGATTTCGGCTAAAGGAATGGATAATGTAAGGCTATGCCAACCTTGTAGTATGATAGCTGTAAGCGTGCTTTAATAACGTAAGGAAGTACCCGCGCAACCTAACGCGTTGAGTCCTAGGAATCTGCACAGATTACGGTAGGGCTGTGTTTATAAATCAGAACTAATTGGTAAAAAAATGTTGATTAAAATATAATTCCTCCGCCCTAAAATATAAGCGGCATGAGGGGAGAAAGTTAATTTAGCAATGGTAATGCGTTAAATTGGTGGCTGATTGGTCTAAAAGATCAAATCGGCCACTTGGTCACAAAGATATCGTGGCGCAAATCTTGTGTGTCGAGCTAAAAATTGAAAAGTCAAAGCCAGGTAGTCAATTACTAACCGGGTGGTGGAAAAGCTTGTCGAGACGCACTCCGGCCAGGATGTACGGGTCAGCGTACGTGATCTCTGGGTGGTTCTTCTTGACCTTCTCCAGAGCCTTTACGGCCAGATGCACGCCGGCATTGCCGCCGTGGTTGATCTCGGGGTCAAAACGGATGGTTCCTCCCGTGGAGCCTCCGCTGTTGTCCTTAGCCGAGTAAGAACCGCTCGAGTGCCACGCGAGACGCACCATGGTAGGGCCCATGTAGTTGTCCTCGTCGAAGATCTCGATGATCTCCTTCTTGATGGCGTCCAAATCCACGGGCTTCTCGCGCGCATTCACCAGGTCAGTGAGGGCCAGGCCGCTCACGGCTGCGACGCCCGCAGCGGCGAGCACGATGGCGCTCGGCTGCTTCTTCTTTGTGGTAGCATGCAGCTGCGAGGTCGCAAAGCTGCGCGTCTTGGAGACGGCGGACACCTGGGCGGCACGGATAGCTGCACGGCGAAGCATTTGTGAAGTTTGACTTGAGCTCTTGCTGGAAGGTTTGCGAATGAGGAGGATCTGCGAGGGCGGTGGGAGTGGAAGGATCGTCGATGGTCGGACATCAATGCCAAGGGACGTGAAAAGACTGGTAAACAGCTTTAGCTGGCTGAACAGACTAATCTTATTTCCCCCCCCCCCCCCCCGAGTAAAACATATGACGATTTGTATTGATTTCTGCTAGTGGTCCTGTTGGACCCTAGCAAGCGTTGGGTAGTTGAAGGGTTCCAAGCAAGACTCACTACCGAAGTATCGCTTATGAATGACTTGATTTGAAAATAGGTAGGTGAGCCCGCTGACTGAAAGCGATGAGGTTGATACTGCAAGCAGTGACTTGAAATGGTTGCCTTTTCACGCATTTCTGCTGACAGCAACGATTTAAAGACGTATCTAAAAATAATATATCACTTTCCTCCCAGCCAAAAATCGCCTCAAGTGTGATTTTCGCCTAAATTTGAGTATGAAGAGTGGTAAAGCAAACTTTCAAGACCTCTGCATGCCTCGCGGTAAAGCATTTGTTTGTTTGATATTAGGCTCAGCCAAGAACCCTACTTAGAGGGGTTCAATAGTCCAACAAATGCTAAACGCGAATGGGGTCACTAGCTGAGCCATTCACGCAAAGCTGGAGTAGAACGCGCAATAGCACGGCATAGGCTGAAGCAGTAGTGGTTACAAATAGCCGCAGTCGTTAATTTAACTTTCTCCACAGCCCTAAGAAAAAGAGAAGGTGAAATTAACTGGCTCGGAAAGTGCAAAATGAAGCTTGTGGCTTAAGATCCATGCGCGGATTGTAGCCTGATCTAGTTAGGTCTGAGCTTCCTGGCAATACAGCTTCATGGGCGTAAGGGGCGAGATAGGGTGGAAGGAAACCAGCTTGGTTATGCGGTTTGGGACTTTTAGTGTTCGTTACACCTGCCGTGTGGGATATGTCAGTGTGAATTGAAATTGCAGAAAACATCCATTAAGGTGGCAAAGGTGCTGAAATGTGCTGATAGGTGCCGACAAATAGTCTCATTATTTATAACGAGACCCGCCAACAACAACAGCAATAGTTTGGGGCGCTTTGCCGAAATACAAAGGTATTATCTAATGACTTGAATTTGTGTGCAAACCGCAATATTTTCGGACACGGTTAAACTGATGACCCGTTTATATTTCCGGATGGAGGAAGTAGTTTTTCAGTGACTGGTGTCGCCTTATTTTTTTAATATCTTTGGATGACCAGCGCGAGCGAGACTTGGAAGAAGTTGAAGAAGACTGACGAACCCACAACGTCAACGCTCTCATAGCTGCCGTGTACCCTGTCGTTGACGCCGATAATTGGCCTGATGAATACTTCGTCGAGCTGGCCATAATAGCACCCCACAAATGCAAGTGCTTGGCGTATCAACGACATGGTTGCAAAACGACTGTGGGTTGAAACGAAGGAATATATCTCGTTGGTCAGTCTCGAAGGGGTCGCGGACGCAAATTCGTTTGAGCAGGAGTTCTTGAACTCTCTTAACTTCTCTGGTATCCCTCCGCGCAGGATTGTCCTGAAGGTTGGGACACCTGTCATCGTGATTCGAAACCTGAATAGCGACGCAGGGCTTTGCACCGGAACGCGACTTTGAGCTGTGTCACGTCGCGAGAGAAGTATCGAGGTCAAATCATGTCCAGGCCCGTTCAAGCTCAAGCGTAAGCAGTTTCCGGTGGTTCCAGCGTTCGCCATGACTATCAACAAGGCCCAAGGATAATCGATATATCATGTGGGTATCTACTTGGAATCGCCAGTGTTCGCACATGGACAGCTCTATGAGCCGTTGTCGTGAGTGACATCAAGAAAGGCAATCAAGATTGCTGTGGAGATTCAGAGGCCATTGATGATGACGAAAACGTACACACCAAGAATATTGTGGACAGCGAAATCTTGGGATGCAAAATTGGTATGTCACATAATACATTTAATGCATTTAGCTTTGTATGTTTTTCCTTAATCCGCCGGAGTGCAGCGAAGGTGGCCAGTTCACACTACACCAACCAGCTATGCCCTAATGCCCGCGTAGCGGGTGCCCAGAGCGCTAGTTTTTAAATTCCGCACCTTCTAAACTTGAACCTGTCTGTCTATCTATTAGTCAGTCGTTTCCCTGTCTACAAGCATTAGTCTTCCTTTCCGTATGGCTGCACAACATCTGACTCTCAACTGCACCTATCTTTCTGACATGACCTAGCTATGCCAAAATTACAACTATACCCAAAAAGCGGACACTTTAACTCGCACCGTGATTGGGCAACAATTCCCGACCTGCGACACTGACTGGATCTGTTGTACGAGCACGGTCTCTGGCGATTTCGATTGGACGTACGAAAAACATTTCTGTTGCAGCACGAAACATACCGATCGGATAAAAACGATAGGACAAGCCCTGTCGACTTAACGTTTTTACATTTTGTTTCTCAGAACCTGTCCTTTGTTCTTTAAATCGGGCATAGTAGGCGCCTCTTTCTGCAACTGTGACTGCCGTCATATTCTGTCACACAACACTGACCTTACTGCTATAAAGGCGCTCGGTTCTCGCGGCCTTGCGATAGCGGTACCTGGTGGCAGCACGTGACGGGTGCATGCGCACATGCGCTTTAAATGTGCATTTATGAGATTCTACTTTAAATACTAATGTAGCGATTCGATTAGCAATTGCAATAAATTTGTAAAGTCAAGCTGTATAAATATATTTTAGATACATTTTGTATAAAAATATATATATAAAATTCTTAAAAATATTCTAATAAAATACGAGCATATAATTCGCTATTAATTTCGCGTCAGCTTTTAGTAAAAACAATAATTATTATTTGTTGGCCCACAGTTTGCAAGACGGAGGGCTGTACGTGCAAGAAATGCAAGGCAGAGATTGATCCGCTTCTGCTGAACCCGCAGCGGTCTACGACGGACCCACGGGCGCGCTCCGTCTCCTGCGTGAAACTGAAATACGGTTACGTGTTCCGGACTATCAGCGGGCAAAACATCGCGCGACGCTGGGTGGCCTGTGTGAACGGCCTAAAAACGACCAAGTTCTAGGAGGAAAGACTCCGCCACCAGATTCGGCCGAAGTGCGCCGACAGGAAGGCGGTGAATCCTGACTGGTACCCCAAGAAGAAAAAGTGAAGCAGCCCCCCCCCCTTGCAAGCTGATGACCCGAAACGCTAATACATTGAGCAAAAGAAGCAGCAGAAGCGCAAGTAGTTTAAAACATACAGCATTATGGGCCCCCATTTAGGGTTTTCCCTGACGCTGACATGTTAGTAGCACTAAAGGTGCAGACTTGTATTTTTCGAGTACCTACTTGTCCAAACTTCTTGAAATCACGATATACCTGTCCAAAAAGGCCGGAATCGGAGATATTTATAACAAAAACGAGTATCCTATTCGTAGAGATTATCGGAAATCACTTGCTCTACTACCGTTAAATTTCTGTGCAACGGTTTATAGATTCAGTTTGAGATTGTGTTTCTAGTATCAGGACCAGGGGTTAATATCATAGGCGATTTTGACGATATCAATTATATTGATCCTCAGGGTATGTGCAACCTCGCTAAGATCACTTGATCCTGATCCTTTGACACTCCGATATCAATACTATATCAATATCAATGTCAAAATATGGGTATCTTATCAGCGTATCTGGCTTATACGAAGAATAGGTAATATTTTAAAAAAATTATGCGGATTAGGTAGGAATTGTTGGCTTAAATACTTGCCTCTTCATCTCTTTTCTTAAGCTCACAGCATTATACGCGTTCTGAGTGACACAGAGTCCACTCTTTGCACTACTGAGGATGCGAACCTACTACCAAGTTTGCACTCGACCACAACCGACACTACCGCTTCAAAGCAGAGTAAAACGTCAAGTGCCTTACATGACCCTCTATATTATAAACTTAATCGACAACTGAACTGTTATATCGAAGATAAAAGTCTGCGAGGTTCAGTGTAGCGGCTACTGCTTCGTTTTACTACCACCGCATAGCTTTCTGCCTAAAACGATTTGGGGGCGCAATCCTAACCAAACTTTTTTCCTTGAAAACCAGTTTCTCAGCGGTTCAGGGAAGCAATGTTAGACTCAATGGCTACTTTGCAAACGGCTTCATGCCCAAATGATGCTTAAATTGGATTATTACAGATGTGATGTTGTCGGGTGATATGATATCGTTACAGTATCGGGAAGAACATTTTTTGGGTGCTCAAGGATCAATGATCCTGATACGAAGAGCTCATCACTATCAGGTGATATTAATACCGAATCTCGGGGGTGCGATATCGATACAATATCCAATATCAATGGTTGATATTAAATCGTGATTCAGGACTTTAAGGATATTTGTGATGGAGTGATTTTACAGAGAAGTTTACCATAGTTATAACACGAAATGTTGTAACGATTTGGTTGAAGTTGAAGCAGAATCACGGGGTTTTTAACATGTGAAGGCAATACAATTTTCATAAATTCTCTTCTGCCTGATCAAAAAATAGCACCAGGTTTTGAAACCAATATCCGAACACACTGTCCTACGATTGTAGTGGAGAGGATTGTCGTGTTTCTCTTCAGACTTCGTTTCATCAGCGGCTAAGCACTCACTCAATGACGGCAAGGCTGGGTGACAAGCTGAAGTACAAGCGCTCTCCGCATGACCCCTTAAAGTTTGACATAAACGAATTCCTGTCTCGGGTTGACGATGACAATGGAAAATGTCGAGGATGCCAGAAGAAGGTGCCCTGGAGTCGTGAGCGTGTAGCGTCCCACATGAGAGCTACCTGCACAGCAGCATCTGACAATGACAAAGCATAGTTCAAGGGGCTACAGAAGCAAAAGCGCGAGCGGAAAGAGGCCAACCGTGTAACCATAGTCTAAGAACCCACGGCTAGCTCAAAGACTAGTTCCGACACTCCAACACCCTCGCCCACTAAACGACCCTAACAGCGCCAGGTCCGGAAAGCAGCAGTGACAACATGGGGTGATACAATCACGGACGGTGAATGCGCCCAGATCAGTGAACCATTGGCATTTTTTTTTAAAAAAACTGGTATCCCCTTTCGTGTTATTGAATCTGCGGCTACGAAGGACCTACTTCACGCTTTGCGTCCGGTGTACGTTCCATTTGCTCCCAGTGCCAAGAAAGTCTCAGAATCACTTATGACCAAGCGGCATACTAGCCTATTTGCAAGAGGGATGGCTTTTGTAGCCGCAGCTATTTCTTACACACTGTCAAGCGATGGATGGTCGGATATCAATGGAGAGCACATGGTCAATTATGTCGTACTAATTCCTGGCATGAAGCCATTTCTGGTATGCACGAAGTCAATCGTTGGGGTCTCTCAAACCTCCGATCTCATCGCCGCAGATATCTTTGAGGGTCATCTACTTGCTAGGAGTGAAGAAGTGAATCGCTGTTGTAACCGACAATGCTCCAGCAATGCGTGGTGCATCGCAAATTATTGAGCAGAACCACCCACACATCTTTGCCAATGGATGTGCAGCTCACGTAGTCAGCCTACATTAGGGATGTATGCAGCGCCAGTGATTTTGCTAAGATCCTGAAGAAAGCCTCGACAGTTGTCAACTTCAAGGGGGACCACGGCTTCGTTGCTTCGGCAATTCATAATTTGAGGAAGCACTTCAAGGTGAAGGAGAGCCTTAAAACAACCGTGCCCACCCGATGGTAATCTCAGTCCAACCAGTGTTACAGCCTCCTATTTGCCAAGTATGCTGTGTTCTCGCTTCTGGAGAGTGATTACGAGCCTATCCTGTCGGCTTTCAAACATCAAGATCGTGTGACGGAGTTTCGCGAAATTGCTGGCGACACGGAGTTCTGGGCAGAGTTACACAAGCTGGAAGGTGTTTTAGAATTTCCCTCGAAGGTCATCGGAAAGCTGGAGAGCGATAACGGCGACTTTTTCAAGGTTTACGACTATTTCAGACGTCTGGAAACGACGTGGACGGTTACACCTCATCTGGGTACTCAGCTTTCTGCAGATTCTCTGGAATTTATTTCAGAGGTAAGGAGGGATGCGATTCGAGGTGTTATTTTGTGTATTCCTTAGTTCCTGTCTCAAACGATGTTGATGTGTCGGAAATATTCATATAAAATTCGAATAATACGAGTCCGTGGATCTTAATATCTGAGTGAAAATGATAGACTAACTGAATGTTGCCTGAGTCGTCCGGATTGGGTCCTAATAGTATTACTTGTCCGTTCCACATTTTTACGGAGTAGATGTTCAAAATTTACTTGATGTGGTCCACACCCAGGTGTTTCATTGGTCAACTTTCCAGGATGTGAATTTTCAACCAATGATATCTAGTGTTAGTTGGCATATTGTGCTCAGCCGTGCCAATCATAAACGCGTTAGGGAACACATTCAGAGCTCTTTTCACAACTTTCCCTGAAAGCAGCAGATCTCTGTGAGCACGCTCATATATATTTTTACTCACAGCGACAAATAGTACATGAATTGCGGCGGAAAATGCAAACCCTCCTGGTAAGTGACCATGCAAACGCCCACATATCTCTCAAAACAAACGCTGATGTCCTATAAAAAATTGAGCAAGAGGCGCGCCTCAGGAGCTTATTCATGCTGCCTTCAGCTGCTGAACCTGACCTTGCGTGCCCAAGATATTGCATGTAGAAATTTTACTCCGTAAAAAGATGGAGCGGACAAGTACATAATGTTGCAAGAAGGTGTCGGAGACTTCGAATAACTGAGCAATCCTATCTGTCGTTGTATACAATAATAGTTTTAGCGTCGACAAGAGAACCGAGCGGCTGGAATACATGCAATAAGCCAAGACAAATCCTGGTGCCCGCAAGTGCGTATGTGGCGATCAGCCCCTAGGTTTGCTTCAGTGGGTTCGGAGCACAACTGTTGGTTACAAAACTGAAGTATGAGCTCGAAGGATCAAAAATAATTTAATAAGCTGACTGACTTACTGCGGGAACATGGGGACAAAGAGGCAGCTGATATCGTATATAGGTAAAGGCACTGATCTCTTGTGTTAGGAACAGAATTATTCAATCTCCCTCCCACTCATGTGCTAAGGCTGTTTGTTTATACGTAAATTTAATATTCTCGAAAGCGGGTGTGTAGTTCAAAGCGCAGCTTGTACATAGCAGATGCTGCGTCTGCGAAGCAGGCGCAGGAGATGCATTGACTTGCTCAGGAAATCTCAACCTTTGCAATTCACAGTGCTTATTTCGAGTTCAGGCGCTAGCTGGTAACATAATAAACTTAAATTTTAATTTTGAAAAGCTCATAATACTTAGATTTTGTCAATTTCAGAGCTTCTTCGGCCGAAGCACGACTTTGTTTAAAATTAACTACACTAATCAGAGCTCATTTCCATTCTTCCTACTAGGTTATCATGGCCCGTATTAACAGACGTCAGCGCCAGGCTCGGTCGCGCGTACGCAACGGGATGAATGGGAGATGGGTGCGACCAACTTTACCCCAAGTGCTCCCCTTCCGACTCAAACTAAAGGTGCTACCCCCGAAACAACCACGCCATTTGGTAACGAGGTCCCGACGCCTGAGATGGAGAGGATAAGCCCACCACCACTACCGCCAAATTCTAGTGACTCTGACTCTGAAGTAGTGAAAGCAATCGACAGTCTTTATTTCTCCGATACTACGTCTAACGAAGCCGACTCTGATAGGAAGAAGGGCCTGGCATTTACCATGCTGAGCGAATTTACGCACGTAGAAATGTTAATAATTTCTACCCTATTTATTAGATTAAGTTGCAGGGCTGGGAAGAGCTGACGTGGGGGCCGGAACACCACTTACATGGTCAAATGATTGTTGATTTTGAGCGAGAAGAAGGTCACAATGCTTGGCCCAGCTACGTGAGAATTCTGGCCGTAGGTGGAGAGGAAGAACAACCTGGAGACTTGCAGAGCAATGGATAAAAAAACAATAAATATATTTCAATGCAACGTAATACCTCTACTGTACACTACTAACATGTATAGTTTTGAGCTAACTGTTAGTTAGTGTCTAGTAAAAGCGACTAACATGTTAGTGGAATACCCTCCCCCCATTACCTTATCTACCTTCTTTTTTTTGGTTTTTTGTAAACTGACGGATGGTGCAAGGCTCGGCGCAGTACATATGGTAAACTGAGTATGGCGCTGCTATAGTGTTGACGCACGGGTAAGTTACAACTATAGAGCTTAGCTCATTGCATATAAAAATTAGCGGATAGTATCTACTGTGTACCTCTGCCAGATGACCGTCCCAACCTGCATATGCGTCACAATAGATGGCAAATGCGCTCTCTCACTTGGGCACAAGCAAAACTGTGTTTTTGTACTATCAACGCTTACAGCGTATACCCCACTAATGTGCGTTCGCAAATAGATACTACAGTTTTAAGTAAACACTTATTGGGACTACGCGCGACGTCACTTGCGGTCTACATAGATAGGTACGAGCATGTGTGCGGTAGTTCAGACTCTACAAGTGGGCGCGGCATGTCAATGTGTCTGTACGCACTACCAAACCCTACGCAGTAATGTACTTTAGTGTCCTGTCCATAATTTTCGAAACAATAGAACGCGGCTGAGTCACGGATGGCTATAAGGCGTACCCACCGCGCGCGCGTAGGTATCGTGTTGACTACTGCTAACGAACGCGTGTTCAGCTTGCCTGTGATTCACTACGGAATGACCTGTGCCCAGATAACGGTGCGCTTGGTCATATAGACTGCTACGTCAGCAGCGAAAGCACAGTAAGCTAGCGCGACGATGCAAAAGTACTGAGAAAGCGACAGTGACCCCATACATACGCTTTGGTTATCACGAGCGCGTGGCATATACACTGAACGGCACTCCGATGACCGAGACGCTGCTCGGATGGCTTATGGAGCGGGCGTTTAGAACAAATAACGTACGACTAAAGAGGCAGAAAACTCGCGAAAAACTTCGATACTGGTTATGAGCAGAAGTAAGAAATTGCATCAGGAAACATTTGAATACGCGCCACATATCAGGCATAGGGATTGGAACGACTACAGAGTACACTTAGTCTACAGGTTACGTTGTTGATACACGAAAATAATGGGGTACACTTCAGCAACAGGGTACATACCGACTACAGGGTACGAATTTACAAAACACGGTGGATTTTTTAACTAACGTTAGCTAATAAAGCCACGGCCCTGATATCGATTTTTACAGCCCCGACAACGGATTTCCCCTAAAATTTGTTGTATTAGAACGCCCAGAACCGCCTTCGTCGACGCGTTGGATGCGTTGCGTTTTTGAAAGGTGGTTGACTTCGCACTTCAATGAGTATTGACGCATTTGAGTGCAACCCTGTTTAATGAATCAAACAATGAAGACGTGGACAGTTCTAAATCTACTGTAAAACCGGTAATAGTGCCCAGTCCCTCTAATAGTACCCCACCCAAAATAAACGTTTTTAACACCACCCCCATCAATTTGTGCTCGGAAAATGTCGGTGTATTTTTTTTCCAATTTCTTGTATCAGAATTCACAAATCAGAAAAGTTCGGTATCAAGGCAAATTTAGCGCTTTCTAGAATTTTCTATTATCGAATCTATATTTTTGCCTCAATAATAAATTGTTGGTTATTGTTTCCATCCAATCAGTAGTCCGGATTTGGGGGCATGACAGACGGACAGACAGACATTCATTTTATTGTTTAAGACTAGTGCTCTGGGAGCCCGTTCCGCGGGCGCAGGGCATGGTTTGTTGGTGTAGGGGAGGGGGGCTGTCCGCCTCCAAAACCCTTGCTGAAAGCAAAGCTACATACACTAAATGTTAACTGCGCCCTACCAACTTTGTGTTCCAAACCCCTCACCGACCGCCTTTCGACCTACAGCAATCTTGACCGCGATTTCACATTGACAGCACCACGTCAGCTGTGTCTGCATAACAACAGGCTATTCCAGGTAGATACCGGTGTGATGCATTTAGCGCGGATTGATCTTGTTGACCGTCATGATACAGGTAGACATGACTGTAAATCATTGCGAAGAGGAAGTTTTGGTCGTCGCCACCAGGGTTTAAAGTGATCTGCAAGATGAACACCATCTTCCCTAAAAGGCTTTGTCTTAATTTTAGGCTGAACGCTCTCTCCCGAATGACACTACTATGAGGCGCGCTTCGTTGCAAAGTCACTCTCTGCTGTTCAGAAGGCGGGTCATTATCATTGGTGCTCCAAAATCCAACATAAATCGGTGATGAAATCCCAGATAAGCTTAGCGAGAGTAAATACACCTACTAAAGTACATTGGGAATCCGCCACGCAGTAGGGTGAATTGAACAAGAGGTACTGCTTCGTTTCGTCGTGAGACATTTGCTAGCATATCGTTGATTGCGACGGTCTCCCAAAGCAAGTTTATGTCATTTGCAAATGTAGTGTATTTTAGGACCGCTAGCACTTGCCGATGGTCATCAAAAACACCTTGCCTCCTAGTGGCTCGCTGAGCTCTTCATGATATCACTGAAGGGTCTATCCTTCGCCTCAAAGCAAGTTCTTGATGATCGATGACTCGTCCCGATGAAGCCGATTGGCATTTATAATCAAATCCGTTTTCTAACCGTATCATGGTAGGCTGCACGTCATTGACTAACTTACCGGCTTTTCTGCATAGTTACTGGCTTGTAGAATGACGTTATGTATGGTGTCAAACGAAGCCACATGGTTGTAGATGGACTGTCAGATCGTAGCGAAGTTTAACATGCAACAATGTAGAATACTAGTTCATGTACATCATATGAAGCACTTCCGGTGCCTACTTGTCAGTTTGGCCTACTATTTGATATACCGTGCATAGCTCATCTCGAAAGGTACCTTTACAGAATTCTAGCCATCGTCTTGGCAATGGCGGCGGCGTCATGTGCTGCATAGGCTGGCATAAGCGGTCCAAGTGTACGGAAATGGCACGTATGCTTCCCCACCGCGTCCTGCCGTTCAGCAAAAGAGCACGCTTCCACCTTGCATCGAGCGGTTTATTTAATGGCTTGTTGCTTAATTAGCAACTACGTTTTTTGTATAAGAAAATAGTAAGCATCCGCATACACCTCCAGTCTGGCTAATAAAGCTTCCCTCTCCAGTACAGCATAGGAGACGACAACATGCGTGAAAGCATCTTTATCTTCGTTCATGAGTCCGTGCTGGGACTCTTGTTACCCACTCTCTCCACACCGCCAAAACGCCGACTAAGAGCCACTCAGAATGTGGTTTATGTTGGGATTTCACACAATAAAGTGTTGAGACACATTATTGTGTGGTTACACCAAACGGTGTGGATACACAATTCGACCAAGATTAATCTGACCACTCATTTGCAGTCCTTACGAAACCACACACCATACGTCAAAAGCAACGATGTCGGACGGTAAGCGCGCTAGGGTCATATGCACGCTCCGAAAGCGAAGTAAGGGCTTGACTCCTTCCAAGTTTAAACAAGACTTCGGCTGACACCTAACTAACGGAGAAGAAAATGACATTACTCACCGCGAGCGCTAAGTGCGCGGCTTAGACGACCCAAGTTTACTCCGTGGCGAAAAGGCGGGAAATTTGAAGCGGCGTGTAGCTCAAGCCCTGGCGTTTGAAGGCGAAAGCGCAGCCTCGAGCGCTGCTTCAAGGTACGGTGAAGACGTCGACATGGACACCGCGAAGGATGCGGACAAAACTACGGCGTCACAGACGAGCCTGATCGAAGAGAGCGCTGGGGTGCCGCAAGCAAATACTGACTAGGATACGACTGATACAGTAAGCTGTCGAAAGCGTCAAGCTCAAAAACGTGTGGTGCTTGCGTACAGAATCCTGGGTTAGGATTACTATGGCATACGAAACAGCTCGGACACAGACTACAGTTTGGCTACACGTAACGTTTGGTAAATAGGTTACACATAAGACACTGCATTCATACTGGTAGCAGGGTGCAGTATGGCAGGAGGGTACACATTGGTAACATATATCGCGCCCGCCTGACGGAAGTTAAAGCTAGAGTGACGAGTTGTACTGTAGAAACCAGTTAAGATACACATCGGTTAACAGAGTACACATTGACTAGAGGGTACGCTGCAAAACACGGTGGGTTTTCAAAATAACGTTAACTAACAAAGCAACGACCCCGAAATCGAATTGTTTTCAAATTACGGCCCCGTAAACGGATTTCCCCTAAATTTTATTCAAAACTCTATAAACGTAAATCAAAAGGCTGCTTTGAAAGTCTTACTTTCCGTAAATTAGACATTCATTCACGTAGCAAATCGAGTTTGCAACAAGTTTTGTAGGTGAGGGCACTGCCGAAAGTAAGGCAATAATCAAGGGCACGCTAAAATCAGGCTTAAAACCATCCATTTTAGGCTATTTCGGGGTATTTTCCTTTAAAAGTCATGTTGAAGCTCCACTGGTTTTAAGAGCCGGTTTTATTCTTTTGGTTTTGCCTGTTTTTGGTTTTTAACTACTGTTATCCTTCGTTTACTCGCGGCGACTACCATCGAACGGCCAAGTGACAATCAACATATTTGGTTTGGCTTTGTTGCCGAGATTTTGAAAAATACCAATGTATAATGACTACGATTTGGAGTCTGCGGTGTATCTCAAACTGCATTGCCAGTGGCAATTTGCCACTAGCATGTGCGGTGGCATCTAGGTGTATATGAATAATAGGATACATCACTTTTAAGCATGCGTGAAAGGGACCCTTTAAAAAGCGTCCCTTTCACGCATGCTTGCCACAAAGGCCGTCCCTATGCATGTGATAGCAGAGCGTAGGACCTTCCACCAGTGGCAAGCGCGGTCTGACTACTAAAAAAACGCTCGTGCTGACTGCAACAACGGCACTATCCTTTCGAGCCGTTGACTCGATCCGTGTTTTGCTGAAAAACAATGGTTGCGGGATCTTTGTCGTCGCTACCGGGGCCTGAGTTAGGCTATCGCGCTGGAGTCTGCAGCAGCCACTGGCTGCCAGTCAGCCGCGAATCGGGCCGCGATCGGGGCACGGAGGGAAGCACGCCAACTTGGCTGAGCTGACTCAGCTGCGCCGGAGAAGTCAAAGATGAACGTTAATTAAAATGTAGAGTATCGAATCGATAATCAATGCCGTCGCAGCGGCAGTGCCGTAGTGCGCGCTGCAAACATTGACTGCGATCACCTGACGCTGCTTATGCACACGTACTAAAGTGGCGGTCCGCTGGCGGAACCTGTGCATGTACATGTCATACATGTACCGGTATTTGCATCATCGTAACGATGACATCGTTGACCTGAGTTTTTCCCCCTGGTTTTGGGAATATTTTTACGCAGCCGCGTACGTCCCACTTTTCAAAACTGCTTAGTGAAATCAAGTCAAATTCACGTCCTTTTTGACGGAATGTGTATTGAACAGACACAGTGGCACACGCACGTAAAATCTTCAAAACACTTCGTTAAATCAGGCTTAAAACCAGTGAATCATGTTGTCACTTGCTCTTTGTAATCACACCCAAAGATCGCGAACATTAATCCACTTCTGCTTCCCAGCTAATCCTTAGCCTTCCATCGGTCATGGGCAATGCTCTATTGAAGGTCTACAGACGCCACTCGAGAACCCTTCCTTGCTTGCACGCACAAGCGAAAACGCTGCGCCGAAGCCGCGACGAAAGCAAGCGAACGCCGCCAGAAAAGGGTGAATAAGATCCGCTCTTGCTTCGGTCCACCCGCTGTCGTTGATCCGTGACAGACACCTCGATCTGCTACGGTGTCCACAGCCGCATTGACGATCGCGTCGATCTCTCCATGCTAATGACCGAGACGTACAACCCGGCGGGTGCCACTGCCGCCGCCAACGCAGCCATGGACCCGGACGCTGAGGCCTTTAACGAGCGTCTGCGTCTTAAAATCCAGCCCAGTCCGCCCAAATTTCCTTACCGGAACGACCCGTTCGAGCTCACCGTGTATCTCGTAGACCCGGCCGACCACCTCAAGTCCGGCGTAACCGTCCCGCTCAATGTGGAGCTTTACGCGGCTGAGAAGATGATGCCTGTTGAGAAGGACATCCTGCACATCGACCCAAGCACCAAACCAGTCATGAACGGCGACGGTATCTGCAAACTACGTATGAGTATCGGCGAGTGTTCCATGGCGCTGGGCAATCGCAAGTTCGTGATCCACATCTCAGCCGCCACCACCAAGGAGAACATCAATCTAAACGTCACACCCGCCGTCACCTCGGACATGACGGTGATCCAGCACCGTCTGCTCATCCAGGAGAAGCTGCCCGAGCTCTGGTACAAGGACGAAGGCGGTCGCGACAAGTGTATGACGCTGCCGATCTTCCTCGTGAACGCCAAGAACGAGCGCGTGGGTAACCGCCCCGTGCCGCTACGTGTGACGCTTCTTTACGAGAACGAACACCCAGTGCTCAAGCAGGACATCCTCAAGATGTCTCCGGACTGTCAGCGCACCATCGACTCGACGGGCAAGGCTGTGCTTAAGCTCCGTATCGAGGACGTGTCCAAGAACCACCAGGGCCAAGCATTCCGTCTCAAGGTAGAAGCCGATACGGCGCAGTCCCCGCTCAACTTCGACGTGGCGTACGACCTCAGCTCGTCCATCTCGGTGCGTTCAAAGCGCAACAAGCGTCGACCGGGCAAGAGCACGCCAGCCCAGATCACACACCACATTATCGCTGGAGCATCTACACCAATGTCCACGTCGTCGTCCCCTGCGTCCAACGCGGAACATGAGATGATGCTGGCTGGAGCTTTCGGTACGGCTGCGTTCACAGCAGATGATCGTCGCAAGAGGATGCGTACGGGAGGCAGCGCCTCGCCTGGAACTCCTCGTGTAGGTGGCAGCCCACAGTCCGCCAATTCGCTGACTGGAGCCATGGAAAGCATCCTTACCTGGACTGGTGGAGTGGTTAATGGGCTCCACCAATTGGAGTGGCAGACGGTGGGCTATGAAAGCAAGCCAGACGGCTCGGCCGACCCGGAGAGGCCCATTTACCGATGCCCGGCCTGCTGGCGCTACAAGGATGTCATGACGTACGAAACGGCCCAGCACGACACGAAATGTCTGATTGCCAATCTGCTGCTGACCTACGCGACGGATACTATGGGCCATCTAGACTTCGTGCTCAAGGGGATTGAGCGATTCCCAGCGATGATCGCGAGCGCGCAGGCTGCCGCGCAGAAGGCAGCAGTAAAGCCCATGGGACAGATGCAGAGCCAGAACTCTGGAACCCCGTCACTGGTGAGTCCACAGAATGGTATGATGGGCGTAAACCCGCTGGCGGACGACACGTCCTCGAGCCAACAAATGATGATAATGAACTCCAGTATGGGGAGCACAGCCACTGCAAACCATTTCTCGTCTGCCATGGCAACGGCGACGTCAGGCGCTATGAGTGGGCTCGCTGGGATGGAAGGTCCTCCTGGACTGTTCCGTAACAATTCCGGTGGCCTGACGGAGTTTATGCGCTCGCTAGATGACCAGGATTCGAACGACTCGATGTTTTATCAGAACCTCGCTGCCAGTGGCAACAACAACAACAGTGGCGGCAATAGTCAGATCGCTGATGCCATTGAGATGCAGGTGTTCTATGTGGTGGCACGAATGGTGACGCTGAACGCCAGCAATGCCATCGGCTTCCCGGCATTTGACGTCAGTATGAACCTGTTGGGGTTCTACCAAGAAGGACGCGAGAACGCAACGACTGAAGTGGTATTTGTACCTGTGGGAGACATCCCTGCCATCTCTCAAGGCGAAGTTCTGGAGACACAGCGGTTGCTGCAAGCGGAGATGAAAGGCAACAGCTCTGCGGTGCACACGCTGGCGCGCTGCAACAACGATCTGGTCAAGTTGAAGGAAGATGTGATCCTTTTCCACTGGAATGCGAAGGACCAGATCACACCGAAGTGGTAAAAACACACTGCTGCGCGCTATCTATTGGCTAATGAGCACCAAGTGACCACGACGAATGCAATTACGAGGCCAGGCTGAGAGGGTGAATACTCAGCAAAGTATATGAATCTATCTCCACACGAATGTGCCGACACGTGTGCATGTTACATACACGTAATGTTTTGTAAGAAGTCCAGATGGAACGCTGGTCGGGAAGAACAAAAAAAAGATGAATAGTATAAAGAAAGAAGCAATATAAACGCAATTGAATACACGCTGGTCATCCCTAGCTCTCCGAGCTGCGTTCAACCAGTAGTCGACGAAATCCAAGAGTGACTGGCTGGTTGGTATTGATCAGGGAGCGCATGGTTTTCTTGAACTTCTGCTTTGGAGGGAGATCTCGGCCGTTAATACTGCGGAGAATATCGCCGACGGCCACAAGTTCGGAGTTCTGAGCCTGTCCCGGCCCAATGTGCTTCACGTACACGACCAGAGTGTTCTGACGGTCGGCATCTTCGTAGCAGCCGAAGACAATGCCTAGCTTCCCCTCGCTCCAGAGAATATTGTACGCTGATCCAAATCTGTTGCCCAAAGTTTCTTCATCTGTGTCGTAGGAAGAACTAGACAAGAATGCACGTTGGAAACCTGGCGATCCTTCTTGTCTGCGGAAACGCAGAACGGCTGGCCTGGTTGCAACCCGGAGGAGCGTGCGAAGCTCCGTCGTAGTCAATTCGGACGTACTCCAGTTATTAACCGAGACAAAGAAATGTCCAACAGCGTCACTCGGCAAGCCAAGCCTGGATTTCTTAAGTATTTTATGGACGATCGGGTATTGACGTCGAGAGGATGACTTGCTTTTTGCGGTGGGGTGAGGTATTTCGAGTTGTAGTCCAAGTTGAGAGGTGGTCCATACCACTTCGTATTCGTACTGTTCGCGGATCTTGGACGCTTGCTCGGGACAACGATGCTGGACTGCTGAAGTTCTAACCAGCTCTCGGTGGGTATCTTCATCCAATTCACCCTCAAAATTTGATGAAATCTTTAGAGACGACAACGGAGACGAGTTAGAACTATACTCTGAGGAGCTGCCTACTTCGCTTGTGTCATTTGAACCAGGTGGACGGAAAACAAGCTGCACAGGCTTTGGTAGCGCTAACAGATCTCGATACAACTCGTCCAGCGGGCGATTGCCAGTTCGTACGCCGTTTATCGAGTACAACAGGTATCCATGTTGGAGATTCTCGACTTTAGCCGAAGATCCTTTTCCCGTTAATCGGTTCACTACGGCTGCACCCGAAATGGCGTCTTCCAGCAATGTCAGCCCTAGAGAACCCTTCTTCCATTCAATCACGATGTCCCCACGCTTTGTCTCGTGGTTACGTCCACATGAATAAGTCGAATGGTGACCACCTGAAGGCATTAGAGCTCTCAAAAGTTCTCTACAGCGAAGACTTGCGGCTTCTCGAGTAACGGTTGACATGGTCATACTGGGAATAGCGCTACGTAGAGAGAATGCGCGTCTCCGATGCTCCCCAGATTCTTCGCTTGCGGTTTGGCTATCAAACCAGCCACTAGTGTCGTCTTTGTTTGCGTCGCGCTCGAAGGTTAATCTCACTGGACGTGGACACGTTTCGAGGTATTTCGTCGTCATGCTGAGCCCAGACGTGACTGCGTCCTTACCATTAACAGCTACCAGTACGTCGCCGAGGCGAATGCCTGAAAGAGAGGAAGAATCACCGGTGAAGGTTTGAATGCTTTGGCTGCCGATCCGAGTGACAATGGGGACGTCATGGCTTCCGTCTCCCGTGAAGAATACACCCAATTTGTGGCGACCAAGAAGAACATCAAAGCGGACGCGTTTACTGAGTGTTGCTGACCGGAATCGAATTATTGAACGGCTCTTGGACATTTGTACCAACACAATGGCCGCCTCCGTGTCCATGGTATGCACTCTCTTGCCTGAAACAGTCTCCAAAACATCACCGGGACGAATCCCAGCTTCCCAGACTTTCAACGTCGTGATGCGATCTACTCTCAACTCGGCGTCTTCGTCCAATGCAAATGCATCGCCGCTGTTCTCCGATCCTGTAGATGTTGTTAAGGTAAACCCAGGATCTCCACCTGTCCAGACGAGAAACCGAAGACACTTAAAGTCATCGTGGGTGGAGCTCCAGGACGTGGAACTGCATGCATCGGGTTGGATCATCGTTACTGCCGTTGTGACAGCAGAGCGTGCATGCTGATCAGCATTCTTGTGTTTGGAGAAGAAAGCGCTTCGTAAGCGTTGAAGCGGCATTGGCAAAGCTGTCGTCGCCACTAGGTAAAAGCAAAAGTGGTAGTGAACTCACCATAACCACCTGAGTGATGTTGACATCGTAAGGGAATCCTCACCGCCATCACTAACATATAATCGTCCATCCGTGTCCATCTAAGTCTTGTAAGAAAAGATCATACGTAATGAAGTTTTTTTAATAAGCTTACTGTAGTAGTAGACTTCATGCTCTGAGCTAATCGTCTCGCTACACGAAGATATCGCAAGGCTGAGTCACTTTATCCCCACTTCTTCCACTCCATCCCGTTTGGGGCCGTTCGCTCTTTCTCGTAGTCTTTCTCGGCCACCTCTTTCCAGTTGGTGGACAACACGGTGCCACCCGATGTTTGCTGGATGAACAGAGATAAGAGAACAGTACGCGTTAGTGTACACAACCACAAATTATACGCATAGCAGCCACGTACGAAGGACTTGTTCATGGCCTTGCGCGTGCTCTCATCGGCCTTGGCATAAATATCCCGGAAGAGTTTTTGCATCGCTTCCTCACCCTCCGGTTTCTCTGCCTCAAGCTCGTCGCCAATGGCCTTCTCGATCAGGTTCCAGTCCCGGCTGCTCGCGTACGGACGCGGCACTTGCTCCGGTTTAGCCCCAAAGACAGCGGCGGTACCGGTTACAACCTGCGTACCCGACTGGTACACGGCCTCCTCAAGCTTGTCCCAGTGCATGCCACTGTTCTTCTTCTTGAGCTTCAGCTCCACTTTCGAGCCTAGAACCTTGAATGAGCTTTCATCCGGGACGACTTCGTCGAAAAGCGCCTCATTGTAGGCATCGACCACCTCGTCGTCAAGTCTCACCCGCACAAGAAGCATCTTCGGTTCAATAATGACTTCTACATCTTCTTGGGCAAGCTTCTTCTGAAGGATCGAGACCGTCACGTGAGTACTTGACTGGTACCAGTCATGACTAGCAGGGATAATACGCCACGTCAGTCATATTTATCGACAAGTCCTTAATAAAAATGCTCTCACCGGATCGTTGGCTTCATGGGCAATGGAGCAACCACAGCAACTCCTTGGTTGCTCGGTGCCGGCATAGGATCATCCGGAATAATCAAATCTGCTTCATCATCAGCTGAATAACGATGAGTTTAATGCTACAGAGTACTGAATAATCAGTACATTGCACTCACTGTCCAGCTCTGCGTTGCATTTGCGGATCCACGTCTGGAAGCGCTTGAGCAGCGCTTCGTCCTTCTTGGGTACTGTTGCTTTGCCTCGCTCGAAAGCTCGCTTGGCCTCCGCGTAATTTTCCAGCTCGAACTGCGCCACGCTGCAACACAGTCAGTGTATGACAGCTTAGAGCTAGCGCAAGAAAGCTCACCCGTTCCGCATGTGCGCCATGTGAAGTGTCGGATCCAGTTCAGAAGCTCGCGAGGCGTCGGCAACTGCTTCTTGCAGCTTGTGCAGCTTCAGATACGCCGCCGCGCGCTTAGAAAGAGCATCTGCATCCTGCGGTTGCTGCTCCACTGCGCGCGTGTAGCTGCGGACTGCCTCCTCGTACGCTTCGTCCACGAACAGAGCGTTGCCTTCGACCTTGAATTCCATTGCCGCTTTTCTAGAAGTGAAATGTCTTTTCGGCAACAACGTCTTTTTTGGGTAAGAAATTGAATAACCCATTTTGGAATGGGTTATTTTAACTGGTCGGTTATATATTAAATGTTACATGATCAGTTAATTAAAAAAATTGGCGGCAACACACATCAAATCTACTGTAGTTCGGCTACCTAATGAAGCGCGGGCAGGCGGAGATCACCGCCTTCTTCCAGCGCAAGCAGGTGCGCCGCATCAGCATCGAGTCCATTGACAGTGAAAGCGGCAGTGAAGTTGTCATCACCTCCGTTTCCACTTCCACCATTGAACAGCTCCACGACGCGAAAGACCCAATCGCAGATGCATCAGACCAAGACGAGTCTGAATCATTAACGGTTAAGCTCAATGCGACGGCGCGTCGCGAGGCCCGCGAAGACTTGGCGGGTATTCTCCAGCGGCGCGAGCTTGTGGGCTGCGCCTCGGCCCGCTACCTCATCGGTGGAGGGCAGGGACCGCGACGGAGACGCAAGCAGCAACTGGTGCGGTGGGCACTCACTATCTTCCAGCGGCTGCCAGTTGAGCTGCAGTTGGCTCCGCATTGGGAGCGACAAGCAGGTGCTATCAGCGCCGAGGCTTTCTACACTAGCTGCCTCGAGTTTGACGCGCAGGGGGTTCTGCTGGCAGCAGGAGCGTCCAATGGGATCATCGCGCTTTACGACTTCGACGACGTGTTTCACCGCAGTTTGAATCTCGCACAGAAGGTGCACATCGAGCACAACAAAGACAAAGAAGAAGGAGAAGAAGAGCGAAAGATGAAGCTCGAGATTCTGCATCCGGTACGTTTCCAACCTTGTTATTGCAATGTTGTTCTTTGCTGACAGTGGAGTGTAGATCCACACGATGTTTACACCGTTTGAAGTCAAGTGTATCCGCTGGAACCCGTTGAATGAGGTAAAATGTTGCTCTAGAATGTGCAAATGCGGAATTTTGTTGATAATTTTGGTGGTATGTCCTAAACAAATTTGTAGGACGAGATCGCCTGTTCGTTTACAAACCGCAATGAGATTTATGTGTTCGACTTGCGCAAATTCCCGAGCAAACCCCACAAAGTGTTAAAAAGCTCCAACCAACCTTCCAGCGGGTACAATGATCTGCTGTATCTACCTGCTACGGAGTCGACAGTACCGAACGCACGGCAACTGAAGGCGAAGGCGACAAAGCCAGTGAACATCATTGCTGGAGATATGGATGGAGCTATTCGTATGTGGGATCCACGGTTCCCATTGCGGCCGGTGTGGAGCTTCCTCGCAGGCTCAGTACCGATTAACGCATTGCTACTGTCTCCTAACAAGCAGTTCCTCATCTGCGGCAATGAGGCTGGGATACTCCTGGTGAGTTAAGTCGTCTTTACTGTTACATACAAGTTCTGATCGTTCTTTTTTCTTGCAGACGTATGATATTTTGCATAAAGTTGTTCCAGCGTTTGGCTCTAAGCCTGTACCGAAGCGAAAGGCATCATTTAACATCATGGAGATGATCAAACGTGAGTGAATCCTACTGTGCCTATCACTAGTTATTCATACTAACCTTCTTTACGTTAAACAGCATACTTATCGCCAGCTTTGATCGATTCCGTGCTCCTCTCAAGCCGATACGGATCCCCTGGTATCATGTCGATGCATCTGGTGCCACAGTCAGAGACCCAAGTGCTGTGCCAGTTGCGTAACGATTGGGTAGTGGTCATCGATTTTCTCTGTGGCTCCGTTGTGAAGCTACACACATTCATTCGCGGTATGTACCAGCTAGTGAACTTTGCGTTGCTCTTGTGATGTAGACACTCTCAACTGTGTATGTGGACAGGATTAATCCCAAGAGAAAAAGCCAAAGCAGATCCGTCTCCGTCTGTTCTCTCGACGACTTCAGAAACCGAGTACCAACGAGACTTCTTGCCTCGGTCACTGCGTAACTCGTGGCTTTCTTGCCACCGTTGCGCGGGCACGTTCTTGTTTGACGAGTCGATCATGTGCACGGGGATCCATGACGCGATGAGTTTGAACGTGATCGACTTGCAGCAATTACGGCGTAAAGAGGCACTTGTATCCACCAAGAAAAGTGACGCTAACGAGGTGGACACAGCAAAGCCTGGCAATGCTGGACTACCAGCAGTCGAGCGACTCGATCGGTTCCGAATCCCAATGGACAGCATTACTACTGCTGTGGCTGCTCATCCAAACCAGCACGCGGTAATATGTGGCGGTGAAAACATGAGATTACAGGTTATGGGGGTAATGGGCGAACGCAGAGAATGAACGATACATACGCGTGGTTCCGAACCAAGAAGTATTGCCATCTCTATGCTGCAAGAAATCTAAAGTGAAGTCTAACGAACGCGAACGTTCAGGTACAAGTGTACACGGCACTTCAGCAACTGCTCGATCTCGTCGCGAGCTGCCATGCCAACGGAACGGATCGTGTCGCCGTTGTGTCCGACCACCATCTTGCGGACACGAGGAGCAGGAACCTGTAGCAGGAAAGAGACACCAGTTAATGCAGGTGGTCTATCCATCAAACAATGCAGACGAACGTACGAAGATATCTTGGTCGATACGGATGCTCTTGTCCTTGAACTTGGTCCAGCCGACGTTCTCTTGCTCGAACGAGTACGGCAGCTCCTTGTTGAATCGGCGGAAAAGTTTCTCACGGATGATCTCAGTCACCAAGTCCAGGTCCGACATGTCAGAATGCATAGACGAGTGGTAGCTCCACGGTCGGTCGACTGCGAGGGACAGCAGAGTCCTCCTCAACGTGTCCATGCCGTAGCCCTTCATAGCCGACACCTTGATACTGTTGTCCCCGATGTAAGCCAGTGGGTCGATCTGCAAAGACGACCCCTCAGCATCGTAGTGTTTGGCGTAGATCTCTTCGATCATCTGAGAAAGCTCTTTCGTTTTCATGTCCAAGTTCATCTCCTCGCGCTTGCCTACGAGGTCGTACTTGTTCATCACGAGCATCGTAGGCGAGCACACCTGCGCCGAGGTGGTCAGCACCTTCTCCAACGCCTGCAGAGCCGACTCATCAAGTCGTTTCACCGAGTCCACGACCAGCATCGACAGATCCACGCTCTGCAACGTCTCCGCAGCCGTCGTCACGAGTGTCTGCACGTATTCGTGGGTCTCCTTCGGCTTGATCAGTCCAGGAGTGTCGTAAAACGAGAGCTGCGCATCGCCATCCGTCAAGATGCCTAGAACCCGATCGCGCGTGGTATTGTACTTAGGCGACACGGCCGACACCGTCACATTCAGCAGCCTGTTCATGATGGACGACTTGCCTGCGTTTGGACGGCCGATCACAGCCAGATCCAAGGCCTTGGGGTTGGCCGGTTCGTCTGGGATCAAGAATTCGCGCTCCACCACGTTGTCCGGTGCTGGTTGGAGATTAGTAAACTGCTTGTCCTTCATTGCTACCGGTCGTCTCGAAGGGATACGTCCCGTATTTCTGTATCTCTCCTCCTCCGCTGCCTTCTCCGCTCTAGAAGCTCGTCCGTGCAGCGAGTTGGACGGGGCCTGCCGCTCGCGTGTCGGTCGTCGACCCACAAATCCCTTGTTGCGAGGATCAAAGGCGCCAGTACCGTCGTTCTCCTCTTCCTCGTCGTCTGATAGGAGGCCTAGACGCCGCATACGTCTCTTGTTCTCGATTTCCTTGCGGGTCCGCGCTGGCATCACAGCTGGAGGGACAACCTTCGTGCGAAGACGCATCTTGGCCCATTCTCGGTCGATCTCCTCCAGTGTGGGTTGCGGTGGCTCCCCCACGAGTGGCTGTGGCTTGTGATGCTCGCGCTGGTGCTGCGGCTTACGCTGATCCTTCTTATGTCTTTTCTCCTTCTTATCGCTGGCGGGTTGGCCACTAGCAACACGGAACGCCTCGCGTTTGGTTTGACCGCGCTTAGAGCGGTAGGTGGCCACGAGGACGCGGCTCTGCGGCGCACGCGCCGACGCAGCTCGACGCAGTAGCAACTCCATAGTTGCTGTGAAGCAGATTGAGTGGCAACGAGAAAAACCCAATCACCCAGATGGGTACAGTAGTACTGATCTGGGTATCACAGTTTGACCCAAAATATTTGTTAGGAAAACAATCATTCTCGAATGTTTTATTGGGTGAATAAATGTGTTGAAGTTTTCGACGACGGAGATTTAGCGAGGTACAGCTACACCCGGCCGCCCCTGGCCGACTTCACCCCTCTACAGCTCTCCTACTTGACTTGGTGAGAAGAATACTACGCAACGAGTGGGGCTGGGCTCGACTCGACTGGATTCGGTCTTGCAACAGTCGTCGAAACGCCTTAACCCGAGAGTCTGACGCCCGACATTTTGCCAGTGAAGCGACGCTGCAGGGCAGCGTGGCTGATGCCACCGCGAGTTCGGCTGCCGCCGTGGGTGTTGAGTGGCTCGTTCTCCATGACACCCTTGTCGTTGGCTGTGATCATCTGCATGATCTCTTTGCATGAGAGCGAGAGCTCATCCTTGTTCTTCAGAGCGCGGAACAGCTCCAGGCATTCCGTTTTAGTTTGCGATTCTATGACAGCAACAATGGGGTTAGTCCTGAGCCAGTAACGACGGCAGTTGGGTAGGCCAGCACCGCACCGGCATCAACAGAGGAGGTCTTTGACATTTTTTAAGGCTGTAGAGCTTGCTCGCTGGCTGGCTTTGTCCGGTCGAGAGGCGATTCGCAGGAGCTGGCAAATTGCAAACTGATCGTTCGAATGCGCAGGCATCGGCACTCGTCGTGCCCGTTGCCAAGAGCTTCAACGTCCCATCCCATATCAAACGGACGGATTTTAAAATTCAATCTCTCTGATTGGTCAGTTTGCATTTACTGTTATTTTAGCATTCATGGAAAGAATTGCGATCCACGCAACATGTGAAAAACGTGGAGACTATCACTCGTTGATACACCGTGTATGGAAACTTCGCTTTGTTCGCGGCCACCCTGCTAATAGCAGTGCTATCTGCTTGTGCCGGCCGCGTTCACCTTGACGCTTTGCATTGGATTGAGCTGATTACGGAAGACTCTCACTGACGCCTGTGAACTTCAACAAGGTTGTACTGCGCTCGGCTCACGGTGGTCCTCAGTGATGATTTCTCACTGCGACTAAGGGGTCGCTGGCAGACTCGCTTCTTCGCATAGCTGCTAACTGTAACGCAACCAACGCCTATGTATGGTAGTGGTGACTTGGCAGGCCGAGATTTACGTTGATGGAAGCAAATTCGCTTTCTTCAACGAGATTGTGCTACAGGTATCTGCACTGCAGCAGGAGATTGTCGCCGTTCCAATGACTTGGGTGCTATACCGGTAAGTTACACTGTAACAACTGTCTGGCTAATCGACGGTTCATTTCCTGCAGGGGGAGTTTGCTCAGTGCAAATACTTACACGTAAGGTTTGTATGCCAGATTGAGCAAGCGCTGTAAGAATCATTATTGCAATTCACCATTTTCCTCGAGCGTAGTAACCGCAGCAAATTCTCGCTAACGATGTCACCACTAACTAAGTGGCACTTAGCGATGGCCCTGAGCTGTTAGACAAAAACGAGTTACCATTGGTAACTCGTTTTTGTCTAACATTGGTAACTTACCAATGCTGCTGCGAAATGCACTTCGAGAATTCCTGAGCAAAAAAACAATTTTTGTGCGGTATCCGTTCAGTGTTTCATAGCATTTAGTTCACTTCATGGGAGATTCAATACGCTACTGTAGAGTCTGCGCGCCCTGGGCCTGCGCAAAAAGTTCCTTCACATTCTGCATTACAACCTCAAACGCGCCCGACGAGCGATCCTTCAGTCCAATCGCCGCCAGGATCGGCAGGCCGACAGGAACACTGCGTAGATCACACGAACGCCACTGCAAGTTAGCGCCATCCTTTGCCTAAAGCATCAAACATAATCAACATACCCGAAGTGCTCCAGAAACTGCCGCGCATATACCAGCAGTAGCGGGTCATCGCGCCGACCAAGACGAACGTGGATGTCCGGTTGAAACTTACCACTGATCGAGTCCTTCTGGTGCGCTTCCACCTGCCCTTGCACAAAGCGTGCATTTTTGTCAGCAAAAACAACAGCAAAGATCACCATTTGCTGCCTCTTACCAATGTGCCAAACGTGCCTAGCTGCGTCACCACGATGAACACGCGATCTGCGAAGATTGAGACTGCGATATCCGTCGGGACCCCGTTAATATCCTGTGCAGAGCAGTACCGTCAGTCACTTCGTAGCGCACCTACACTCTCTATCTTCGCTTGCGATGGTACCTTCCGGTCCTTCTTGGTGTGCAGCGCTGGTGGTGTGGTTGGCTCGGCCATGGTGCCCAATTGCAAGTCCAAGGGGTATTAATAACTTGTATAATACTTGTATGCGATATAAAGGGGGTATTGCCAATACTTTTCTTCGATTGGTCAAAAAGACTGCGCGCGGGTTTCTGGCCTGACAATACAGAGACTGACCTCGTCGGGAGAAGGAAGCGAAAAGGTCCGAGAGAACTCTTGTTGTCTGTCCAAGTCGCGTCGCTCACAGCCTCAGGCCAGCAGGTAACACTCACTCCCTGTGTGCGTTGAGCACGGCAGTGTCTTCATCTCGAAAAGCTGCGCGAAATTCCTTCTCTCTGAGCTCCAGGGAAGACTTTTAGCTCCTCGTCCTAACGACATGTGCCGTCTGTCAGTTCCACAGACGTCATGGACGGCTACGACCACTTATTCAAGCTCCTACTGATTGGAGATGCCGGAGTAGGCAAGAGCAGGTGGGCTTAAGTTTGGCTTCGGTGTGCTATTGACAGATGCTGACCCCGTTTTACTTCGAAGTATGCTGCTTCGATTCACGGACGACACGTTTGACGACAACCTCCAGAGCACAATTGGTAAGGATAAACCTGTCATGCGGGGATAGCTGGAAATGCCTTCTGTTGCCGATATCGGGTTACTAAGAAGCCTTGATGGCGTGTCAGGTGTGGACTTCAAGGTGAAGATGATGCAGGTGGACGGCAAGAAGATCAAAATGACGATTTGGGACACCGCCGGTCAGGAACGCTTCCGCACGCTGACCAGTTCGTATTATAGAGGAGCGCAGGGCATTGTCTTGGGTGAGTTGGAGCAGCGATGAAGTGTGTATGGAGATTCTTACGTTACGTTGTGTTGTAGTGTACGACGTCGCCCGGCGAGACACATTTGAGAACTTGGACTTGTGGCTGCAGGAGGTGGAGGTGTACAGTCCAGCTGGTGGACGCGATGTAGTGAAGCTGCTAGTGGGCAACAAGATTGACAAGGTAAGCTTTATTGAAAAGAGATGTGGATGAGGCTTTTGTTGACAACCGCTGTGGTTATTTTGACAGGAACGAGTGGTGAGCCGCCGGGAGGCGGAGGACTGGGCGCGGTCGAAAGGCATGCTGTTCGTCGAGAGCAGTGCAAAGACCAAGATTGGTATCCAGCAAGTGTTCAATGAAGTAGTGCAAAAGGTGCGAAATAGCGTGGAGTTTTTTTTTTTCATGATACGGTGGTCTCACGTGACGTTGCATCGACGACGATGTGCTTCAGATCCTGGAGAACCCGGCGCTGTTGTCCAACACGGCACCGCGCAGTCGTGGTCGGAAGCTCGATGGTAAGGCGGAGAAGAGCAGCGGCGGCAGCGGGTGCTGTTAGAAAGACCCACGGTTTTGTAGTTGATGCCCCCTGCGTCGTGTCGGAGCGAGGTTGCGCCTGTCACGGTCCTTCTTGCGTGCGTGTTCGTCATCTCACCACGATGAGGGCGATAGCATGGGGGAACGGTCCTTGACACGTAACCTGCTGCCGTGCTCCATCAAGCCTGGCGTTGGCGCTGCTTTCACGGTGGCTGAGTCGAGAGCTGGAGGAAGGAACCGCGAAATCGGGAAGCAGCAACACGGTGGCAACGCAGGAAGCTAGCAATACATGTATTTGAGACTGAGTCAGGTCTGGGAGGTTGATCTTGCTTGAGTGTTTGCTCAAGCCACAGCAGCACAAACCTATTTTACTCGTGCCGCTTTGTGAAATGATGTGGAACATGCGATCAGAGAGATCTTGTCCTTGCACGCCAGGGGGATCCCCTGGGGATGGCAGCCAGTGCCAGTGACACTCCGGACTTTGTGGCGCCGCAGCATTCGCATCCATGCACGCAGGCACGTGGTTGAGCAGGAGCCATGTTGCATGTCATGTTCCTGCCACGTTGGCAATTTGGCGCAGACGCTGGTGGCAGTCACTGGCTTGCCCGATGCCCGATCAAAGTTTCGCAGCGAGGATCTGTGCGTAGATTATGCGTCGCATGCAGAAAGGAAAACATGATTTACACCATGATTCAAACACATTCGGGAAGCGCTGGCACTGCCAGTGGCAGTGGCAGCCATCGCAAGCCAGACAGCGCACGACTGAAGTCAAATCCCGTATCTATCCTGCGCGAAATATTGCCGCGCGGCACGGGACGGCCTCTACACCCCCGCGTTCCCCGCCATCGCAGATCTGGACGTCCTCCCTCAACAGCGAGCGTGCTGTGAATTCGCTGCTGCTCCAACACGCAGAGCGCCGCCATGCAGAGCGCCGCCACGGCAGACAGTCGCAGTTCAAAATGAATGTATCCATCACCTGAGAGTGGGAGTCGCTGCGATTGAACGCTCAATTTATCGATTTTCGAAGGGAGCTGGTGTGCTCGGTTCGACATTGGTCGAAAATTAAGGCACAGACGGGACACATCTTTTTGATTGGTCAGCAACGATTGTAATCTTTCGCGTACCGTAGTTTACTTCAACTTGCAGATCATGGAAACCTATACCCTTCCATAATCGATTAATTTCCAGTCATAGATCTCTATCCTGTAAGAATGACAAAGATACGCTTTAACCGGCAAGTAAAGTGCTTTCGATAAAATGAATGACATTCAGATCAGCCAAACCTCAATGATAAGAGGCTATAAGATACTACGATATCACAATGGGATCAACACACTAAATTTCAGTTCAGTGTGTTTCATTTTCTTTTCAGCACTGTACTCTCGTCAAAGTCGCTGACCCATCTGGGCGCTCAGAGAAGCCGCAGTCAACGTTACAAATCTGCCTGTGGAGCTCAATCGCGCGCGCCCTCCACCACACTCGAAAAGGCCTCGCTGCCCGCGCTCCGCCTCCCGCCTCGACGGATTCGTTCTTCAGACCGCAGGCCAGGCCATCGTCCACACGCCCCGCTTTCGAGTCAACTTGGCCGTGGGACGCGCCCTTTCTTTCGATCTTCCGGCCGTTCTGCCGAGGCAACTCAGTCTCTGCCCTTGCCAGTTGCAGCACCGCCACGCCAAGAGCAGATCCCCCAGCTCCGTACGCTTTCGATGGACGTAGTGGCAATGCCAAGTCGGACGGATAGCACGCCCCAGGAACAGAAGCCCGGCCGCAAGAAGAAGGCGTCAAAGCAGAGGAAAGGCAACGATAACGTGGCCAATGCACCTCCGGCCTCGGCCGGCATGTGCCGCTCGCGCCGAGACAGCAATTGCAGCACTGGCAGCGGTATCGACGCCGACGAGCGGCGGCCGGCCATCGCGTCCTCGTCGACCCTCTACCCTCGCCTGTTCCGCATTTTAAACGAGGCCAACGCACCGGCGCTGGCCATGGATGTGACGGGCTGCATCACGTTCTGGAACCACAAGCTGGCAGATCTCTCAGGGCTGCTGAGCACCGATGTGGTTGGCCGGCCCATTACAGAGCTCATGACACCCAACAGGGCGTCCGAAGTCAAGCGCGGACTAGAAGAGGCGCTGACCGACCTGAACACGACTGTACACGGCGTGGAGATCGAGCTGAACACGCCGGAGCTCGGCCGCAACGTCAAGCTGCTAGTGAACTTGACCGTCGACGTGGACGACAACAAGGTGTCGTGTATCGTGGCCATCGGACAGGACGTGACTGTGTGGATGCAAGGATCACAGTACGCGCGAGTAGCGCAACAGGCCAACACCCCCATCGTAGAACTTGATCGAGACGGACGCATTACTCTATGGAACCCCAAGGCCGAGGCCGTCACGGGCTACGCTATTGATCAAGTCATAGGCACGTCACTTGTCGACTTAGTGCACGACGAATTCCGCGTGCTGGTGGCCGAACTACTGGCGCGTGTTGCATCGACCAACACGTCAGTGTCGGAGTTCGAATTGCCGCTCAAGACTGCGAACGGCGCGCGTGTGGAGCTGCTGTTGAGTCTCACGCCACAGGCCAGCGTCGATGCAGCGGGGTCAACGGTGAGCCGCATCGTGGCCATTGGACAGGACGTGATGGCTCGCAATTCGAGCGAGATGGAGTACAGCAAGCTGGTGGACTCGGCCAATGCACCCATTTTCGGCGTGGATACAGAGGGCTGCGTTGTCATCTTCAACAAGAAGGCTGCAAAGATCAGCGAGTACTGGCCAGGCGAGGTCATGGGCGTCGATCTCGTGTCGTTCTTGATCCATGAAGACTATCGCGAGAAAGTGGCCGCGGTTTTCCAGAAGGCATTACGCGGCATCGAGACGGCAAACTTCGAGTTCCCGCTGGTTACTAAACATGGCCGAAAGGTGGAGATTTTGCTGAATGCTACGCCGCGCTACAATCACGCCGGTGCTATCGTTGGTGTGGTCGGTATTGGACAGGATATCACCGAGCGGATCGTGCAGGAACAAGAGTACAACCGCCTCATTGATACGGCCAACGCGCCCATTGTGGGCGTGGACAAGAAGTTCCGTGTGACGATTTGGAACAAGAAGGCGGCCATGATCACAGATTACTCGTATACGCAGGCGATTGGCAAGAATCTCCTCGGGTTTATCGCTGAACATGCACGTGACACGGTAGAAGACGTGCTGTCGAAGGCTATGGGAGGAGTTGAGACCTCTAATTTTGAATTCCCGCTAGTCACACGGACTGGGAGACAGCTGGATATTTTACTTAATGCAACGCCGCGATTCGATCACCGTGGCGCGATTACTGGCGTGGTTGGCACCGGACAAGACTTCACTGACCAGCGTGCGCAGGAGGAAGAGTACATTCGACTGATTGATACGGCCAACGCGCCGATTTTTGGTATCGATATGGATGGACGTGTAGATATTTGGAACCGCAAGGCTGTAGCGATCACGGAGTACACGGTGTTTGAGGCTCGAGGAACGCGACTAGTTGAGAGCTTCATACCTCACGACTACCGCGCTGGAGTGTCCGAGGTGATGTCGAAAGCGATGGAGGGAGAAGACACCGCTAACTTCGAGTTCCCGCTTATTACGAAGACTGGTCGACGAGTGGATATTCTGCTGAACGCCACGCCGCGGTATAACCAGCACGGAGATATTGTGGGCGTCGTCGGAATCGGCCAGGACATCACGGAGCGTATCGTACAGGAGCAGGAGTACAGTCGCCTGATCGACACGGCCAACGCTCCCATTTTTGGTGTGGATATGACAGGTCTTGTGAATATTTGGAACGATAAGTCTGCTGAGATCACGCAGTTTACAGCCGATGAGGTCATGGGCAAGGACCTGGTGCAAGAATTTATCTCGGAGGGATATCGTTCTGCTGTGGGGCTGGTGCTGTCGCAGGCGTTGAACGGAGTGCAAACTGCTAACTTTAATTTCCCGCTAATCACCAAGTCCGGACGTCGTGTAGAAATTTTGCTGAATGCCACGCCGCGGTACAATGAGTTGGGAGAAATCGTCGGTGTGGTGAGTATTGGACAGGATATCACGGAGCGCATTGCGCAGGAGCAAGAGTACAGCCGCCTTATTGATACGGCCAACGCCCCTATCTTCGGAGTGGACAAGGAAGGCTGTGTCAATATTTGGAACAAGAAGGCTGCGGAGATTATGCAGTACTCTAACGATGAAGTGGTGGGGGAGAACCTGGTTGAAAAGTTCATCACGGAAGACTACCGTGAAGCTGTGGGAGCGGTACTGTCGAAGGCTCTTGATGGAACGGAGACGGCGAATTTTGAGTTCCCATTAGTGACAAAAGCAGGGCGTCGTGTGGAGATTCTGCTGAATGCTACGCCGCGGTTTAACGAGCACGGAACGGTGATTGGCATGGTGGGTATTGGACAGGACATCACGGATCGTATCGCACAGGAGCAAGAGTACGCTCGATTGATTGAGAAGGCTAACGCTCCCATCTTTGGCGTCGACTCGGAGGGAAGGATCAATATCTGGAACCATAAAACCGCTGAGATGACGCGATTCTCGAAGGAAGAAGCGGTCGGCAAGGACTTGATGAGCTGGGCGATTCCTGAAGAGTACCGTGATGCTGTGGAAACGATTTTGTGGAAGGCGTTGGAAGGCGATGAGACGTCAAACTTTGATGTCGAATTGAAGAAGAAGAATGGACGTACCGTGAACATCCGCATGAATGCCACGGCGAGGTTTGACCAGCACGGTCAGATCGTTGGCGTGGTGGGCATCGGCCAGGACTTGACGGATCGCATCGTGCAGGAGCAAGAGTATACTCGTCTGATTGACACTGCCAATGCTCCGATCTTTGGCGTGGATGCTAATCTCTGTGTAAATATCTGGAACAAGAAGGCCGCCCAGATCACAAAATATTCTACTGCAGAAGTAATTGGCGAGAATCTGGTCGAAACGTTCATCTCTCCGGAGTATCGCCCTGCTGTGGCTGATGTGTTTAGTAAGGCTTTGAATGGCATCCAGACTGCGAACTTCGAGTTCCCACTGATCACACGCCCCGGCACGCGGATCGAGATTCTTCTGAACGCCACACCTCGTAATGATATGCATGGGAATATCGTTGGTGTGGTGGGTATCGGTCAGGATATTACCGATCGTATTGCACAGGAACACGAGTACTTTCGATTGATCGATACGGCGAATGCTCCGATCTTTGGTGTGGACACGTTCGGCTGTATTAACGAGTGGAATCAGAAGATCGAGGAGATCACAGGGTACCACAAGTCTACGGTTCTTGGGCTATCGTTGGTGGACGCGTTAATCAATGCTGAGAATCGATCGGAAGTTCGGAAACTACTGAACCAAGCGCTAATCGGCATTGACGTTGGGGAAATGGAGCTGCCCATGACGACCGCTGCCGGACGTTCCTTGTTGCTGCTTGTTAATGCCTCTAGCAAGAAGGATATGCACGGAAATATCCGAGGAGTTATTGGAGTGGGTCAAGACTATACAGCGAAGAAGCACATGGAGGCGGCGAAGGTGAACTTCCTCGCTTCGTTCAGCCACGAGCTGCGAACTCCTCTTAACGGTGTGCTTGGAATGCTGGAGCTATTGCGCGACCAGAAGCTGGACAAGACACCGGAGCGATACGTGCACATTGCCTACATTTCTGGGTCGCTGCTGCTGAATCTGATCAACGACATCCTCGACTTGTCCAAGATCGAAGCAGGACACATGGAGATATCGGCGGATCCCTTCCAGATGGAGGACTTACTGGAGTATTCCGTGGAGATTTTCAAGTTTAAGGCACGGGAGAAGCACATCAAGCTAAAGTTGGAATGCTCTCCAAAGGTTCCTAAGCGCGTCATTGGTGACGTAAGTCGATTGCGTCAGGTGCTGCTGAACTTGCTCTCGAACGCCATCAAGTTCACGAACGAGGGATCCATCACAGTGCGTTGTAACATGGTGCCGTCGCCGGATCTACCCAAGCACTGCGTGAAGCTGCTGTTCCAAGTGATCGACACCGGTGTCGGTATGGACGATGAGGAGAAATCGAGACTGTTCTCGCTGTTCACGAAGCTCGAGCGTACGCGCAAGAACAACCCCACTGGCTCCGGCTTGGGTCTTGCTATCTGCAAGCAACTGGTGGAGCTTATGGATGGAGATATCGACGTTGACAGTGAGCTAGGCGAGGGTTCCGAGTTTTTCTTCACGGTTGTGGTGCGTCGCCCGGAGGACGAAGACGACGAGCTTCAGAAATTCCCAGCCGTGTTGGCCGCTGAATCGGGTGCTGTTCCCTCTCTGGCAGGCTATAATGCACGTCATAACGCGTCCATGTCGGAGCTGGTGCCGAAACATGCTCGTATCTTGGTGGTGGAGGACAATGAATTCAACTGGGAAGTCGTCAAGAGCTTCTTTATGGAGGATAACCACCTGCTTCAGTGGGAAACGAATGGTCTGGACGCGTATCAAATGTACCAGGAACATCACGATTCGTACGACATTGTGCTGATGGACTGCGAGATGCCGATCATGAACGGATACGAATCCACACGTAATATTCGCTGCTTTGAAAAGCAGCACAAGCTCGCGCGTGTCCCCATTATTGGCGTGACGGCGTATGCTATGAGTGGCGATCGGAAGAAATGTCTGGACGCCGGGATGGACGAGTTTATCGTCAAGCCAATCTCGAAAACGGAGCTGCGGAAGGCGATCCGGAAGTGGATGCGCGTTCGATTCTTGGGTCAACACTGTCCTCGATCCTCGCGAGTGGAGTCTGTGGATGCAGCCAACGTCGACGTTGATGCTCTGTGCAACCAGAACGCTGCAAATTTGGTGGCTGCGTCGAGACATAAGGAGAAACTTGACCTTGACCGAGCCATTTCAGACTTGGAACTGGAAGATCCGATGATGATTGGCCAGCCTAGTGGAATTCAAACGGCTGCGGGGTCAGAAGCCCTGCTAATGTCGCTCACGACTATCAGCGAGGGCAAGAGCAACTCTACAAGCTCGGGAACTGTAGAACGTACCATCGGACCGGTGGACATCCAGCGCGAGCCTCTTAATTCGATGAATCAGCCGAATGGGGCGCCACCGACGCACCCTGGAAATCTCGTGAATGCTTCGAATATTGTGGGCACCAACTTGTTCGCAGCCGCCAAAGCTGCGGGCATCTACCCGATGAATGCAGTCGAACCTACTCCGTACTCGAGTCCGAACTCGTTTGCGTCGAGTGATGGCAACAACCAGCAAGATTCCGACAGCTCGACGATCGTGGCGAACAAGCCAGCACGAGCGTACTCGTCGACGATGGCTCCTGAAGACGTTGTGATTCCTACTGGTGATCCGATTGATTATTCCTTGGGTGTGGAGCAATGTGGTGCGAACGAAAGTCTGTTCGTGAGCTTACTGGAGAAGTACGCAGGTTTGAGCGAGGAGTTCATGCGACGCATCGAGGAAGCGTACTCCAAGGAAGACTATGTCGTGCTTCGACGCGAGAGTCACTCGATGAAGGGGTCGTCAGCTTACGTTGCGGCTATGCGTGTGTCCAAGGCTGCCTTCCGTCTGCAACTAGCTACCGAGCATGTGATGGAGGAGTCTGCTACGGACGACAACTTCACCTCATTGAAGGATGCGTTCCAACTGCTCAGGAGCGAACACCGAGCTCTACGTGGTTATCTCCGTCGTAATTTTTCGTTCCGCACGAGTATTGGCAATGGCAGTCAGGAAGCCAAGAAGAAGAACAGCGGAGGAGGCGACAACGCCTGCGTTGTCATGTAAGCCATGACGGTGTGTTATCTGGTGATATATTGCTTTTAAAAAAGTGACAACGAAGCAGTGGAGGCCTGCAGACCATTGCGCCGTAGAAAAGTAACTTATAATTGATTGCCTGGTTTGGTATCGCTGGGATCCTTCAAGGTGGTACGTGGCTACTTGGACTGCTTGGCATTGTCGAAATAGGTTTCCTGGATGTCATTGAGCAGGTCGTTCATGGCTTCTTGGAACTTACTGCATACTAGTGACCGGTTAGCACCGATCTGCTCTGCGAATCGTGCTAATTTGCTGTTGCATATGAAGACGTGAGTGAAAAAGTATGATGAAAGAGTGAGTTAATGTAGGGACTAACGCTTTCTGCATGGCAGGTAGGAGCTGGATCCACGCCACGACGTCGTCCAGCGTGTATTCATGCTCCTTGATGAGCTCCTTGGCGTCTTTCAGGTAGTGCAGAGCCACTTTCTGCACGATCTCGTCCACTTCCGCTTGCTCTTTGCTGTCATCCTCGACGTCTTTGGCGTCGTCTTCGTCTGTGCTTCTTCTGTCTGAGCTCTGTGAAGCTGCCTGGTCGCCACAGTATCGCTGGATGAACTCGTGTTTGAGTAGCTGCTTGACGCTCCATCGCTCCGTCTGGTCTTTCTTCAAACATTTGTCCAAGAAATTGCAAAAGAGATCTGAAAATTTGCCTTCGGGTAGACGAGGTGGCTATCAAGACATTGGTCAAGAGTCTTGGACGTACAAGAATTGGTATTGAGGAACTTACCGGCTCGTTGCGGATCATATGAAGCAATTCCCAGTACCCACCACGTGATGAATAGGGAAACTTGCCAAGCGCACAAGTCATAATGGAGAGCCCGAAAGACCAGACGTCTGACTTGTACGAGTATTCCTGTGCCAGAAACATCACGTATTAGTGGATACGAGTGGATAACGAGTGGAGATCTGGGCTTTTACCTCACTGGCGATGCGCTCTGGTGACATGTACGTGAGCGTTCCCACGAACGTCGTAGCTTTGGCCATCGAGTTCTCCATTTCCCGAACGATCCCAAAGTCCGAGACTTTGACGTCCCCGAAGTGATTGATAAGCAGGTTGCTGGGCTTAATGTCACGATGGAGTTGGTGTGTGCTGTGGAGAAACGCGAGGCCTTTGAGTACGCGGAACGAGATGTTGGCTAGCACCACTTCACTGGTACAGCCTCCAGTATCGACGATGTCCTGGAGAGATCCACCGTCCATATACTCGACTACGATCGACACATTCCCCTCGTTCGGATTCATGAAGGCGTCATACAGACACACGAGCTCTGGACAAGCCACACTCTGTCGCGCCGACTCAGAGGCGTCAGCATCCGGTAAAGTGGACAGGTTATTGTACAATGCCTTGAGCTCCGCGATGAGTTGATGCCGCTTTTCGTACTCGAAGACAGGAATGACTTTAACAGCCACGAGCATCAGAGACGGAACGTGAAGAGCTTTGTGCACCACTCCACTAGCTCCACGACCAAGAACGCCAAGCTTCACCAAGTGCTTCTTGGTATGCTGCTGTCTTCTGTCGGATTGGGTGCTTGGAACCCCGTCCGAGTCGCGATCTGGAGAGCGAGTGAGTCCAGTCTGTTTGATCTGGAACCCCACAGCATCAAACGTTCCGGACGCAGACAAGTCGTACGATTTCTCCAATCGATCGGTACTGGCAGTGTGAAGGTCGAGCTGGAAATCGGCGCCTAGACCTTGCACGAAGTTGCGCTGGATGCCTCTCTTGCCTGAGGACGAGAACGTTGGCGAGGATGAAGAACCGGGTCTTAAATTAAAGCCACTGGGGCTCGAAAGCTTGGGACTGCTTGCTACGTGACGGCCTTGAGCTGGAGTACCAGCAGCGTTGATCTCTACGTGTAAATCAGCAATCTCCAGCTTGATCTGAGCAGGACGTGGACGTCCAGCGGTAGCAAGACGCGCGTCACTGTTTTTCTTCTTCTCAGCGTCCGCTGCTTCGTCCGGATCCGTCCGCATGGAGCGGATACGCCGCATATCGTTGGCTAAAGACTGCACACTGCGTGCTGCGTGGAGAGAAGGATCTCCTGGATGCTCCATCTTGCTGTCAGCTCGAGAGGAATCTGCTGGACGGTGTCGATCTAAAATCTTGACTTCAGGCTGCTTCAACTTGGACTCTTTTAAGTCGCTATCAGCACGTACAAAACTTTTATCTTCGGCGTCTGCAAGGTGAGAAGCGCTTTATTACACAATAAAAATATTGGTTAAGATTTTTGTCTTCCACGATGAGAAAATTTCATCAGATATACGCTCGTCTTTCATCGGTTGAAGGACCCGAAAAAGTCTATTGTTGCAGTAGTACAAACAATAAGAGAACTGGACGAGACAAGTGTACTGGTGGCTCATACCTTGGACTCGGCCTTGCCCATCGTACAATCCTGCGGCTTGGCCTCCCATTCTTCATCATGTGCAGTGGCTTTCATCATGACTTCTGAGAGAACAAATGGATAATTGCTACAGACAGGAATGCTCGATGGTCGTTTCACTTGAAGCGACGCGAAAGATTCAAAATCAAACGGTATTAAACTATTGGGAAAGTTGAAGTTGTCCATATGGGCTAGAGATGCAGCATACGACGCAGTTCTGCGACTCGATCTCGAGGATATGGCGGATGGTGGGCGACGAAGGCCTCAGTGGCCAATTTCCTGGCGCTTTGCTCCTTTTCAACGACGTAAAGATCTTGCACGCGCTGCTTGGCTGCAGCCTTCAAGTCCTTGGGCTTGGGCATCTTGCCCATGTGCACAGCCTGTTTGATGTCAGCCGTCGCAAATGGAATCTGCTTCTTGACGAACAACTTGCCGTCCTTAGTCTCCAGCCACTCGCGAGCGGCAGTTGCAGCGGCTTGTACTTGTTCGTCCACGTGCTGCTGCTCTTGTGCTTTGCGGCTTCTTTCCGTGAGCTCGATGGCCCCACGCCACGTTTTTTCAGCTTGAGGGATCAGCAATTCCGACAATTCCATCACACCGGCGAGTTGCTCTTGAACATGTGCAGCGTCTCGAGCTCGAGCGAGTTCTTCGTTGCGTCGAATTCTTAGCATTTTAATGCGTAAATTGCAGCTAGAGTTGATACCTGCTAGCAGCTCGTGCGCCGTAAGAGTCGATAGACTACGATTTCGTTCCAATTGCAGCTTTGCGATGCTCAGAGGCTGCAGACAAACGCGGTGTTAGATCCAAGGAGTTAGCAGGACTTTGCGCTCTACTTACGGTCTGTCGCTTGTAGTTTTCAGCTGACAGAGCGACAACCACAGCGTCCGTGTGCTTTAAGAGGTAGCGAAGTAGTAAAATCTGCGAGTTCCGAGCACACCAATGCAGGACATTGTCGCCGTGCGAGTCTCGTCGTGCAGTGTCTCCTCCAGCTTCTATTAGTAGCTTTAGGATCTCGACACGGTTGGCAATTGCGCCAAGTGAGTTCCTGCACGCTGCGATCATGGGGGTCGTGAGACTGTACTGCGTGTCGATAGCATTCACAGCGTCCACACAAATCTCCGGACTGAAGTGGGTCTGCATGAAGGAGACTAAGAAGCGCACGACTTTCAAAGATCCCAAGTAACTCGCTTCATGTAGGAGAGATTCACCGCCTCCACTGCCTTCGACGCTTTTACTGGCATTACGAGCATAGTCTTTCCTCATGAAGAACCGATGCCGGTGCTCCTCCAGGAACATCTTGACGGCTTGAGCGTCATCGGCTGCGATACTGACCCAGACGTTCACGAACGACTCACTCTTTGTGTAACTCTCCTCTGCTGGTTTCGACGCCGCTTGAGCGAGATCTGGAGCTCTCGACTTTGGTCGCTGCTGCTTCTGCTTGTTCGCTTCGACCACTTGCTGCTGCTTGATCCAGAACTGCTCCGTCTCGTCCTTTATCTTCAAAGCCTTCTGCAACCATGGAGGATATCGAGGAACTCCATTGGGTGTACGAACTAGAGTACCCACCATTTCTTGCCTGTTCACGTCGCTTCCGTGCCTCGGGGTAATACAAAAGTACTACGTAGTACTATTTAGCACAGCAACTTCAACTTGGTCTGAATTTGAAATGGCAAGTTATTGTATCGAATACTTTTAGGTACTTTTAAAAGTTTGCGATCGCAACTCTGCATTTTCAAGACGGAAAACATTTGCGGTATTCCGCAATTGCTAAACGACCACTGTATTAATAACATGCCAGAAAGCTCTCCCTTGAAGTCTTCAGAATTTTGAGGTATTATACAGCACAAAAACATTTTTGACCTGGGTTGCACTACTCACTGCAGTACCGGTAGTAGTAGTATTCCAAAAATACCTGAGATTTACTTACATCAACATCGGTATCTTGGTTGCTCCTGTCCCAGTCTCGGAGACTGTCTCGGCTCCCCAGGTCAACGCCCACCGCGGTGCGTCCCTTCCCGCCCCCAGTGATTTCGGGTCTCATTACGGTGTGTGAGGCTCACTGAGGCAACACGCAGGCGCCTCTTTGTCCTTCTTTTTCATAATAGCCTCGATTGACAGCGCTGCACCTTCCGCTCGTGCAGTTTGTTGTTTGGATTTTTGAACGAGACGGAGCCGCAGGCAACAGGCCGAGACGCACACATTCTTCATTTGGCCAGCTGAACCGCATATAACGTGGTTCTTTGGTTCTGATTCAGAAAAGACCTATGCAACGGGGCGAAGTAGCAGTGGCAAGTACTTACACGACTCCCAGCAGCCAATTCAACGACAAGAAGTTCGCAGACATGCCTGAGCATCGATGGTCGCCTCCGCCTCCGCCTCGTTCAAGCGTCCGGCCACCGAGTCCGCCACCCGACGACCAAGACAGGCATCACCAGTATCGTCACTCTGGATCCCATCGACACAGCAACAACAAGAACAACAAGTACAGAAAGCAAAGTCAGCAGCCTTGCATCAGGTTTGTGTCCGGGTATGGCTGCTCCTTTGGGGCCAATTGCCGCTACTCACACGACCCCCGAGCGTATTACCCCACCTACTACGAGTAAGGGCGTGTACTGCCTGTGATGTTACTGTAGAAATTGACCAACTAGCTGTGGGTGTATTTTTGCAGAACTACTCGTTATGACGACCCTATTTGGTCTAGCAGCTACGCCGTGCCTCGACAAGTACATCAAAACTACCCGCAGAGACAACTCCCACGTTCTTTGAACCCTCCTCCGTAAGTGGTGCCTTCGCTTGATCCGTGTGGCTTTCACCTCGGTCTCTTCACGTCTGCGCAGGTAGGTGGCTCGCTCGCTACCTACTAGATTGTGCCGGACCTTACGTATTGGATACGTTAACTAACTGTACGTCGTTGATTTATCTGTCGCAGGATACCTAAAAGTGATCCAGCTCGACCTTTCTCGTCGTTCAGCTTACCGCCGCAACGAGAACGAGCTTCCTCGTTTGCAAACCATTTCAAGTCGCCCGACAATCAGGCGGATGAAGCCTCTGTCTTGTCCAGTGGGAAGTTACTATTTAAAGATGCTGTTCTGAAGCACAACAAGGTCATGCAACCCGAACGTAAGCACCAGGAACCAACTACATCTAAAGTCACTGAGGAAAGTGGATGTAGCGACGAGAACAGGTATTCCGACCAAGACACGACGACGCCGGAAAGCGATGGATCGGACTCAAAGCTGCAGACGCCACAGCAGCGGCGCAAGAAGAGTTCGCGTCCACGTAAGTGTGCATCAGGTGACGGGATGCCGAACCTCGCCAACGGCGATCCATCAGATTATTATCTCAACCCGAACTATTTATTCAATCCAGTCGACGACAGTGCAGACTTTACCCGTGCAGACATTGCGCGTGCAGAACGTGCTCAACAGCGGCTTCGAGAGCAGCAATACTATCCAAGGCCTTTGAGTGCAATGCAGCAAATGCCGTCATTGAGTCCGTCGTACACCCGATACCTGGCAGAGGAACAATTTCACAGGTAGTGCCTCTTTTTGCATTCTCTTTAGCGCTCTGTGACTGACACTGACGTCTGTGCTCTGTATGGAGATACAGTAATCTCAGCAGACAAGTGGAAGCGTTTGTCGATTACATCGACACCACGCTGGCCTCGATGGAAATACATCAGCAACAGGCCATTGATTCCTTACAGGAACTGGTGCGCTCCCTATGGCCCGATGCTCTGATTGACATTTACGGGTCAAGCTATACAAGACTTGCCTTGCCGGTCAGTGACATCGACTGTGTGCTGGTTGCGCGGTCGTTGGCAGGAGAGCGTCCTTTGGCGATTTTGGAGGCGCTAGCTGTTGAGGTTGAGCGGCAGCCGTGGACGAAGAAACTCGAGCTACTTGGAAGTGCTAAAATTCCCGTTCTCAAGATGACGTACTCACTCGATCCTACAAAACAAGACGTGCTACTCGACCTTACTTGCGGCCATTCTGTTGGCCACACTGGACTGGGCGCCCGAGACCTTATTTATTCGCTGCAAGCAGAGATGCCTGCGTTGCGCCCTCTGGTGTTGATTTTGAAGAGCCACCTCGTCAACAACAGTAGGTGCTACACCACATTTTCATGCTTACTTGTCAACACTAACTCATGTCTTGAATTTTCGTTGGCTGCAGACTTGAACTGCGCATTTACAGGAGGAATCTCGTCGTACGTCCTGGTGATCCTGGTGATTCGATTTTTGCAGGTATGGGCAATGGATTTTCGTCTCTATTAGAATATTTTTGAACTCGCTCATTTGCTGTCGATAGGCTTGCGGTGATACCCACGTGAGATCGTTCGCGAGCAACACTGGGGGCAAGATCCGCGGCGGAAGCCGTAGACGAAGCTACTCGGACAACGCACCAGTGTCTGATTTTCCGGAAGAGCTGGCGTATGTTTCGAGTCTCAGTGATGCAGTAGTGCAACCGAAGTGGTGCTACACGTTTACACGAGGTGGATGTGTTACATGGTACACTGGAATCGGCAGTTTGCTGATGCTGTTTATGGAAACATACATCACGTTTGACTACCGAAGGTTCGGCATCTCCATCGAAAACGAAGGGTTCGTAAGCAGTCTAAAGTGTGATTACCTCGAAAGGACAACGTGTTCTGAACTGCTGGCTGCATGTAGAGATTTTTTCCTGCTTCCCCCGGATAAAGTAGTCCCGATGCAGTGCTCGGTTGTCATCCCGTACGTCGCGGATCCGATTAAGCCTGGACGGAGCATCTGCAACTGCTTTCGCATGCACGAGGTGAGTCAGCGAGTTCATTTCATGTACACATACTGCTTCTTGAGACTAACGAGCACCCGTGTTTTTGCTACCATGTACTGTACATGTAGGTGATCCAATCGTGGCTAGCGTTGTACCAAAACCTGGCAGCTGGGGTCCCAGTAGTGACGTGTATTGGAGCATCCGTGAGCCGTTGAATCCGATCTCAGCTCATGAGATGCCAACAAGTATCATTTTGCCCACCTCCTGTCAAATGAAAGTGAAGGACGCACCGGGACAGGAGTAGTAGTATTTGTCCCAGTGCCGGTGCCTCAGCAAGGCCGTCTCCTCCAAGACCACCGCTGCCACCCTTTAGTTTGGTTGTGCTTCTCCTATGAAGTAAATTTTCATACCGTTTTTGGCGTGTAGGTGATGTCGACAGTGTAGTAGTGACCCAAGTCCACGCTTTTTGAGTCTGCATGCCAAGAACACTCGACAGTAACTCAAAAATACAAGACGCAGGCTCAAAAGGCGGCACGTGTTTCCATAGCACTGCTATAATAACGAACCACTTAGCCAGGAGCTACCGACGCCTAAAACTCTAGAGGGCGCACGCTCATGAACTCGGACACCAGGTCGTCAGTGATGCCGGCGCGGCGCTTCTGGAAGTCCAGCGTGTACTCGGCCATGACATCGATCAGTTTCTGCTTCACCTCACCCGACATCATACGACCCGCGCCATACTCCTGGCCAATGCGTCCAAGTTCTTCGTCGTCTTCAAGCATGAACGACAGGTACTGGTACGGAATATCAGCCTCCAAGTTGGCACCGTATTTCTCGTGGTCGGCCTTGGTCTCACCTCCTCCGCTGTAAAATAGAGTAACGTTAGGCCAACTGCAGACCAACACTCGAAGAATAGCAAATAGTGACCGATAGCTTACCTGAAGGCGTACTTCTTGATCTTGTTGGCAATGTCTTCCGGTGAGTCCGAGATGTAGATGGTGGTGCTGGCCTTACTGGCGCTCATCTTGGTGGTGCTGCCCTGTAGTGCCGGGAAGAACTTGGAGTGCATGGAGGCAGGTTTGAGGTAGCCAATGCGCGGCGCCACATCACGCGTCATGCGGAAGTAAGGGTCCTGGTCAATGGCGTGAGGGATGAGACAACGAAGTCCCTTGCGTCCACCAAGCACCACGGGGAACGTCTCGGAGAAAGAAGGCACGGCCTGAACGGCCGGGAAAGCCGATTTACCGATGTTGTCCGATCCCGTGAAGCCGAAGATGCCGCGCACCTGGTTGTACGTGACGCACTTCTGCACCTTGAGAATGTGCGGGTACATCTCCTTGATGTAATCAGTATTGGCGAAGATGAAGGTCTTCTTGACGTCGAAGCCGCATGCAATGATGTCCTTGGCGTTCTCCCAGGCCATCACCTGGCTCTCCTCAAGCGTCTGGTCCTTGAACAGGAACTTTTCATCATTTGTTAGCTGGATAACGAGAGGAACGTCGAACACTTTCTGCAACCAGGCCGTGAAAGTGAATGGGATCAAGTGGCCCATGTGCAGACTACCAGATGACGGGCCACGGCCCGTGTAAAGGAAGAATTTCTCGCCCTTCTCATAGGCGTCCAGGATCACGTCCAGGTCTCGGTGCGAGAAGAAGTAACCGCGACGCAGATAGCGGTGGGCCTTGTGGCCAGTCAGTCTCTCCATCCTCTCGACCATCTCGGGTGGGATCTTAGTGCTGCCAAACTGCTCCACGAGTTTGTCGTAGTCCACGCCGTCTTCTGCCTCAACATCCCACGGGGTCACGACTTGGGCACCACTGGCCGCGCCGGAGCTAAGGACCTGGTGCTGGAACTCAACCTGGCGCAGTAGTAACTCGGCGTCTGAGGGCACGGCCGCGCTCTCGGCGGGTTTGGCGCTCTCACTGGGCTTGGCCGGCTTCTGTTTCTGCTTCTGTTTACCGGCCTTGGCAGCGCCACTTGCGGCCTTCTTGGCCGCCTGCTCGGCCAGCTTCTTCTCCTTCTTGAGCTGGCTTTTGGACTTTATGGGGGCCTCGCCATCGGCAGGAGCAGCGGCCGGAGCCGCATCCTTCTGCTTCTTGGGCTGCTGCGGAGGCGCGTAGTCAGCGCCCGTCAGCGTCTTGAATTCAGCCTTAAGCGCCAGCAGCTCCTGCACTTTGGCCGCGATGGCCTCAGCGTTGGCGGCATCCTTGGCCGCCTTAAGCTCGCGGATGGCGTTGCCCGTGGCGACAATCTTGTCCGTCAGCGACTGCGCATCCATACTGCTTTCGGTGCTTTTTACGTATGCGGGCCATACAATCGGAAATCATTTAATGGCGAGTCAGGATTGGTAGAAAAAAGCTTCTGTGAAATGGAATCTGCACACGTCACAGATGTCATCACCGTATGAAAATGCTCATGGCGTAGCGCCGCGCCATGAAAGGATGACCGGCAACAATGGTACCATTATTATAACGCAAAGCCAACCACATTTCAGTTGTGTCGCTACGGATGAGATTTACCACTTAGCACAGCGATCGAGGATGTACGGGGTGAAGTACGTGATGAGCACGCTGGCACCGGCGCGTAGTAGGCCGAGGTGAGCCTCGCGAACCACAGCCTCAAGCGAGTTGGTGGAGTCACCGTAATCCTTGACCATCTTGTACTCGCCCGAGACGAGGTAGCACACAACGGGTACCGTCTTTTTAGCGGCAAAGCTGGCCACGATATCCGAGTAGAAGAGGGACGGCTTAACGATGACGCTGTCCGCACCCTGCTGCACGTCGCGCTCGAAGGCTAGTGCGGCATGGCTCGTGCTGCCTACTGGATGCTGGTAGCGCTTGCGGTCTCCCTGGAACGTGGACTCGACTGCGTCGCGGAAGGGTGCATACATGACCGAAGCCTTCTTAGACGTGTAGGCCATGATGGACACGTGCTCGAAGCCGTTCTCGTTGTAGATCTTGCGGATAGCACCGATGCGGTTGTCCATCATGTCGGACGGGCACACCATGTGCGCGCCAGCCTTAGCGTAGGCCAGTGCGATACTGGTGAGGCGCTCGAGTGTGCGCTCGTTGTCCAGCACCTGCTCGCCGTCCACTTCACGCAGGATGCCGCAGTGACCGTTGTCCGTGTACTCACACATGCAGACGTCGCAGGCCACCATGAGCTCGGGCAGCGCCTTACTCAGTGCCTTCGTGCACTTGATGACTGGCGTGGCCTCATCATCGGCCATACAACCGCGGGCGTCCTTATCCTCCACGACGCCGAACAGCATAACGTTGGTCAGACCCTTGGCCATTAGGGTACGCAGATGGGCCACGAGCGAGGCGTAGTCGCCGTCAGGGCCCTGCCCCCACTGCAGCTCCGGCTCAAGCCCACGGATCGCCTTGTCCTCGCCACGCAGCGTCACGAACAACGGGTACATAAGCTGCGACGGGTGCAAGTGCGGCTCGCTCCAGGCGCGCTGCGCGGGGTGGTGCAGGCTTGAGTGCAGGAAGTTCATGGCCTACAGAGGTTACGGGGTTGAGACTACTGTAGTGCGCTGTCGAGAGACTTGGCGAGTGAATGCAACGAAGCTGCGCGTGCCTTGAGCGGCTACGATCGATAATGCGAATGTGTAGTGTATACAGTTAACGGGCAGAATAGTCCGACTAGTTTGACCAAAAAGGTTCGTCATTTTGTGCGTACCATTTTTTAAGGCAGAGTTGAAGCTCGATGGCAGAGGTGTTCGAGCGCACAGCGGCCGAACTCAAGGCGGCTAACGTAGCTGTCAGCGATGCGGACAAATTGGCGCTATACGGGCTATTCAAGCAGGCGACAGCGGGTGATTGCCGTGCCACGGCTCCCAGCGCCTTCCGTCCAGTGGAGCGGGCGAAATGGTCCGCTCGAGAATATCTAGTCTTTTAGTGCTATTTTGATGTGTTTTACGTCATGCGTGTCATGGTTTTAGGTCAAGCTACCACAAGTTGAATGGCACGCCGCAGCAGGACGCCAAGCGCCGATACGTGCAGCTGGTTAAGACGCTACTGCCAAGCTTTCAAGTGGCAGTTGAAGAGCAGACGGTTGTTGAGCCTCCACGTATGGCTACACAGGCCAGAGCACGGCCCAGGCAAGAAGCTCCTGGACGCAGCTCGTGGCTGATGCAGCTGCTATCGTATCTGGTGTTTGGAGCCGCGCTGTTAGTCGCTGCCAAGGTGATGCTACCTTGGACGCACATTGCAGTGGACGAGGAGATAATGCAGAAACTGTCGCCGCTGCTGTGGTTCGCACTGGGCTACGCTATCACCATCGTATTGCGGTCAAAGGTGGGTCTGAGTTCTAAGAGGTTTCTGATGCTTTGAGGCTGAGCTCTCTGCTGTTATTGATTCTGATGCGACAGAGTTTGCCTTGGCCGGAAAGGCTGCAGTTCTCTCCGGTAGCATCTACTGCACGGCATCGAGGTAGGCGACGACGTCGTCGGACGCCAGTGGAGTCAGAGCTGGATGCATTTCTTCGCAAACATAGCGTCCAAGTTGCAAGTAATCCAGAGGAGGGATATACTGTTCCGCGCTTAAAGCTGATACTGCCGGAGGACCAGGAGGCATTCCAGTTTGGTGACCATAACGCTATGATCCCGTACACTGTCGAGCAGGTTGATCAGGACCGGATGAGGCTGGAGTGTGTACGGTAGACGAGGACTAACGTTTTGATGGTGGATTACAGACTGCGGACGTGTATTACCGCAAATTCAAGGAGCCTTTGCCAGACCCGGCGAGTCGTCTGTTGGACTCGATTGAAGTGATCGAGGAACGGCATCTGGACGAACACTGTGCCATCTTCAAACGTCGAGTCCTGCGATTCCGGTACTGTGGTCGATACGTTTATCTCTAGGGGCCTCCTTTGACTGATTACTTTTTCAACCTGCAGGAACGAGGCCCCTTCTTTGATCAAGCGGTTTGCCAGCTCTGACTTCGTCGAGTATATCGAAGATTCGCTGCTCGACAAGCAGAACCGCGTAAGTTCATCTATTCGTGGTCTTGACTTTAGTATGACACTCTCTGGATTTAACAAGGTCGATATCTTCAGTTATTCTATGTGTACGTCAGGAATGGGTCTTTCCAGTCGCTGGGTGTGCTGGAAGACTTCTCCGTGTACAAAGCTGACACAAACAAGCCACACTGGTGAGTGATATTGGTCTCAAAATGAACTGATCCCGTGCGGGATTGATTAATGATTCTCGTTGTTTGTATAGGACGCATCTCCACCAGTTCTGCCGTGTGCATATCACCAGCTCTTCCCTGTCGTTTTTCCGATCGCAGATCGAGTCGTTTATCTCGAATTTCTATTGCAAGAACGCCCCCGACGCCAGAAGCTACCACCTCCAACGTATTACAGAGGAGTTCGGCGAGCCAACAGAGTGGAGGTAGAATGGACGAGTGACTTCACTTTAACACGTACCTGTGCCCCAATTTGTTTCTTTGACGGTTTCCTAACTTTCCGTGAGGGGACACCAATTACGCTACTGTCGATATGTTCACTTGTTAGGGAGCCGTTCAAGGAACGCAGATATTCTCCAAGCCATCCTGAATGTCCAAGGTATTGGAGCAGTTAATTGCGCGCGGACGTCGCGAGCGCAAACCGACCGAGCAGCGAGATGTGGCCTTCAGTCTGGCTGAAATTTCGACAAATGCCGAGCTCCATGAGAAGATGGTCTCTAAAGGTGTGGTAAAGACCTTGTTGACTCTTATTCTCCAGTCTAGTGACCCGGAAGCGCTGCGTTTCGCCTGCCTGTGCCTGGCGAACGTGGCGTCGTGTCCGGCAAGCCGAGTTCGAATTGTAGAGGACGGCGTGCTGCCGCCGCTTGTCAAGTTCTTCAAGGATGAAGACAACGAGAATGACGCCGTCGCCAAGCAATACGTAGCAATGACTATCGGCAACTTGGCGGCCGAGCCCGAGAACCACGAAGAGATCGTACAACTAGGCACGATCGAGCCGTTGGTGAAGCTGCTGGACCCGGAGATTGTCCATTCGGGTGTCTACTGCGCCTTTGCGCTTGCGAATTTATCGGTAAACAACGAGTATCGCCCCCAGATCGTCGAGGAAGGTGCAATCCCGCGGCTCATTGCGTTGGCGTGTTGCAAGGAATTGAGTGCACAGCGGCAATCTCTCGCGTGTCTGCGTGGCATTTGTATCTCGCCTGGGAACCGGGTTGTTGTGGTGAAGGAAGGCATGCTGGACCCTTTGGTGCTCATGGCTCGCTCGGATGAACCCGACATCCAGCGTGAAGTAGCAGCAACCTTTTGCGCTCTCTCAGCAACGCCGGAAAACAAAGTGGAGATCTCGGACCGAGCACTGCTGACGATTATCTCGCTGTCACTCTCTGGAGATCCTGCCGTTGAGGAGTATGCATGCAGTACGATCGCCAACTTGACAGAGCTGCACGAGCTTCACGACAAATTACTACGCGAGAACGGTCTGGCTTCTGTTATGGCGTTGGCAGTTGCTAGGGATCTCAACACACGCTCGGAAGCTTGTCGATGTCTCGCCAACCTCACTGCAAACGAAGAAGTGCAGCCAGCGCTGATGAAGGAAGGAGTGCTGCAGCCTCTCGCTGCAGCGCTGGTTTTAAACCACCACGTCTGCCAACGTTACGCTGCGTTAGCGTTAGCGAATCTGAGCACGACGGCGAGCTACCAGGTCCAGATCGTAGGCCTGGGGACGATTACACCGCTCATCGCACTCGCCCAAGCGTTCGACCGCGAGCTTGAAGCTCGACGCTATGCCGTGCTCGCAATAGCGAACCTGGCAGCAATGAAAGCCAACCACCCAGCGCTAGTTGAGGCCGGATGTCTGCTGTCCCTGTTCTCACTGGCAAGCACGGCTGATGCACTCAGTCAGTACTATGTGGCGTTTGCGCTAGCGAACTTCGCGTCCAACGAGCAGAATCACATGCGTATGGTGGAGGAAGGAGGCCTGCAGCCCATAATCACGCTGGCATCGTCTGAAGATACTGATGTGCACCACCAAGCTGTGGCTGCTCTACGTGGACTGGGAGTTAGTGAGGCGAACAAGGTCAAAATTCTCCAGGAAGGTGGACTGGAACCCCTCGTGCTACTGCTGCAGTCCAACGATCTAGAAATCCTGCGGGAGACGTGTGCTGCTCTGTCCAATCTGTCAGTAAGTGAAGAGACTAAGTATGAGATCGCCAAGAGCGGCGCCGTGGCACCGTTGATCGCGCACTCCCAGTCCGAAGACATGGAGCTCGCTCGCCAGAGTTGCGCTACTCTAGCTAACCTTGCGGAGGTGGAAGAAAACCAGGAGAAGATCTGCGCCGATGGAGGAGTGCCCCCTCTCATTGCCATGATGCGCTCTCAATTCGTGGAGGTGCAGCGTGAAGCTGGACGCGCTCTAGGCAATTTGTCGGCCTTCCGCTTGAACCACGAGGATATCATCGAGCACGGCGGACACCAGCTACTGATCTCGTATTTGTTATCGCCCGATATGGCCTCGCAGCGTGTTGGCGCACTAGGCATCTGCAACCTGGCAACAAACCCAGCAATCCGTGAGTTGCTAATGGAGAGTGGGGCCATGGAGCCTCTGATGTCCCTTGCGCGGTCAGAAGACGTCGAGCTGGAGATCCAGCGGTTCGCCATCCTGGCCATTGCTAACTTGGCGACTTGTGTCGAGAATCACCGCGCCATTGTTGAAGAAGGTTCGCTACCGCTGCTGATCTCGCTGTCCAGTGCTCCTGATGAAGAAGTGCGTCAGTATGCAGCTTTCGCGCTCGTCAAGGTTGCGCTGAACGCTGATCTACGCAAGCGAATAACCGAGGAAGGTGGTCTAGAGCCTGTGCTTTTCCTCGCACGTACACAGAACTCCGACCTGCAAGCAGACGTCCTGCCAGCGATCTGCACATTGTCGTTCGCGGATGCCAACAAGTCCGACATTTGCAAGTGTGGTGGCTTGCCACCGATCCTTTCAGCGCTCAAGCACGCAGACGTTGGTGTCCAACGACAAGCGCTCTGTGCGGTGGCCAACTTAGCCGAAGACGTGGAGAACCAGAGTCACCTTGTAGCAAATGGTGCTATCCCTCCTGTCGTGGAGGCTCTGCAGCACGGAGGAATCATCGCACAACGTGAAGCGGCTCGAGTTCTGGGGAACTTATCAGCTAATTGCGACTTCGCTGAAGTGATCTTGCGTCAAGGCGCAGCACCTCCGTTGATACAGTTGCTGGGAAGTGAAGTGGTGGACTGTCAACGCATGGCAGCGATGGCTCTGTGCAACCTAGGAACAAACGTCAACAACCAGCCAAAGCTGTTGGCCCAAGGCGTACTTCCTCCCGTCCTGGCGCGTATTGAGGAAGCTTTGGACCCGCGTTCGCTGGCAGATAATGATGTTATCCGGTACTGTCTCCTAGTACTCGCCAACTTAGCTGTCTCGCCGTCTACCCACGAGGAATTACTGGACAAGGCACTAACGTTTCTTGCTGGCTACGCAAAGCATCGGGACGTCAAGTGCCGCCAGTTCGCCATCTTTGCGGTTGGCAATCTGTGCAGCAACCCAAACAATATCGAGCGGATCGTAGCAGCCAACTGCCTACAGCCTATCATCTCGTTTGCGTTCCCAGGAGATGCCAACGTGCAGTTCCAAGCAATCGCCGGGCTTCGAGGGCTTTCAGTGAACCAGGTTGTTCGTCAACAAGTGGTGCGTCTGGGCGCGCTGGAACCTCTTATCCTAGCAGCCTCGAGTGAAAGCATCGAAGTGCAGCGGGAGGTGGCTGCGACGCTCTCGAATCTATCGCTGAGTGAAGAGAACAAGATCACAATGGCTCGTGGTGGATGTCTCCCTGCACTCGTTTCTCTGGCGAGTAGCCGAGATTCGTATCGCGAGCGACAGGCTGTGTGCGCTCTGGCAAACTTGGCCGAGATGATCGAAGGGCACACGCACAAGAAGATGCTGGAAGAAGGCGTGCTAACACCTCTGTACGCTCTAGCAACCGGTGCAGATCTGGAAGTCAAGCGCCAGGTTTCTCGCTGTCTCGCCCTGTTTGCAGCGAAGCCGTCAAGTCAAGCTACTCTGCTGCGCAGCAACGCACTGCGCTTTATCTCAGCGTTCGCCCAGGAGACGGAAGATGCGGTCTGTAGGCGATTTGGAACGTTGGCAATTGGGAATCTCGCAGTGGATCACAAGAATCACCGAGATTTGTTCGACCAAGGCGCTGTGACAGCGCTTATGACGGTGAACAAGGCTACAGATCTCGAGACTCGTCGAGCGCTTGCCTTTGCGCTGAACAATTTAGCGGCCAATGAAAGTAACAGCGCTCAGATCTCCAAGCTGGGTGTACTGCGCACTGTCATCGCACTGCTGCATGATATTGACCAGGACACGCATCTACAGGCATGCTTTGCATTGCGAAGAATGGTCGTTGAAGCCAAGAACCGCACCCAGGCCGTGTCGTTTGGCGCTCTCCCTCCGCTGTTCAAGCTCGCGCTGTCGGAGACTGTCGAGGTGCAGCGCGAGGTTTGTGCCGCGTTACGGAATCTGTCACTGAGCGAAGATAACAAGGTCGTCATCGTACTCAATGGCGGTCTAGCGCCTCTGCTAACACTGGTACACTCAGCGGATGGTGAAGTCGCACACCAGGCGTGTGGAGTGCTCGCCAATCTAGCTGAGGTCGTGGAGAATCAAGGGCGTATGGTGAAGGATGGCGTTCTTCAGCACATCAAGTTTGTGCTGCGTGCAAAAAGCGTGGATGTACAACGTGAAGCACTTCGAACGATTGCCAATATGTCAGCGGAGTACGCGTATACGGCGGAGATTGTCTCGGCCGGAGGTCTGACGCCGCTAATGGCTGCATTGAATGCGCCTGACTTCCTGAGCCAACGCTATGCAGCTATGGGCATTGCTAACCTCTCCACGAACATGGACAACATCACCAAGATCGTGCAAGATGCTCTTGTCCCCACGTTAGTGGCGCTTGCCAATGGATCGCTTAACGGCGATCTAGATACGCAGAGATATGCTGTTTTCACGCTTACCAACATCGCCAGCGTGCGTGCTACGCAGTCCGTACTCGTGGACGCCGGCGTGCTCCCTCTCTTTGCAGATCTACTGCAACATGCTGACATGGCGCTGAGAAATGGGGCTGCGTTCGGAATTGCCAACTTCACAGCGTTCTCGGAGAACCATACAGTGCTTCTTGAGCTTGGAGACGCCTTCCTGGAAGCTTTACTGCGTCTTCTGGAGTCTCAGGATTCCAAGTGTCAGTACCGTGCTGTGTGCGCATTGCGTGGACTGTGCGTGAACGAGCTAGCACGACGTGAACTCGTACGTCGTGGCGTCTTGCGTCCACTACTGGCACTAACCAAGTCGGAAGATATGGACGTGCAACAAGAAGTGCTGGCGTGTCTGTGTAACTTGTCTCTCAGTGGGTGTGTAGGTGCGTATCCCGAGGTGTTCATCGCTGCGTGCGAGATGCAGTCACTGGTGGCGTTTCTGTGCTCCGCTGATGCTACGTATCGACTCTTTGGAGCCGTGACGTTGGGGAATATTGCTGCGAAAGCTGAGTATCAAGATGAACTGGTTGCAGCGGGTGCTGTCTCACCGCTCGTCGAGGTGTCTAACAGTGTGGATCTGGAAACCCATCGCTGCATTGCCTTCGCGCTCTGTAACTTGGCGGCCAATCCAGATCGCAGGCACATGGTCGAAGCCATGGGCGGTCTGACTCCTATCATCCAGCTCGCTTGCTCAGACGATGTGAACGACCAGAAGACGGCTATTGCTGCTCTTCGCGGGCTGTCGAATCGGCCTGAGACACGTCTACACATAGTTTCGGAAGGTGGGTTGGAGCCTTTGGTGCTTGGAGCGCATTCGTCCGACGTACAGCTTCACCGGGAGGTCACGATGACAACGTACAACTTGTCACTTGCCGAGAAGAACAAGCTGGCTATTGCTTCTTCGCCATTGATGGGTGCTCTGATCACGCTGATGCTGTCAAGCGACGAGGACACAGCGGCATTTGTGAGCGCGACTGTCGCTAATATCGCAGAAAACTCCGATACCCACTCAGCTATTGCGGAGCAGCGTGGTCTGCGATTCTTCCTGGAATTTGAGACCCAAGGAGCTCCTGCTCGGGTCGCGCGTGAAGCAGTCAAGTGTGTTGCAAACCTCTCTTCGAACTACGCGCTCCACGACTTGCTGCTGGCCGACGGCTGTCATGAATTCCTCGTACGTGCTATCCAGCATGTTGACCCCAAGACTCGGCTCTTTGGCGTTGTGGGCCTCGGGAACCTCGTGTCTAACCCGCAAAACCATTCCAGAGTGCTACGCGAGAAGATTGTGGTGCCTCTGATTGAGTTAGCCGTCGATACAGACAACGCCGAGTCTCGCCAGTTCGCCCTGCTTGCGCTAGGCTGTATCTTCACTAACGAGGCGAACCACGAACAATTCGTAAATAACGGAGTTCTGCCTGCTCTCATCGCAGCGCTGGACGCAGCAAATGACATGGAAACGCGCTTCTACGCCGCCTTCGCGCTCGGCAAAATCTCCACCAACGAGTCACTGCATGAACTTATCGGCCAGCTCAGTAACAGCGGCGGGCCTCTTATCAGATTGGCGCTTGATGCCGAAGAAGCCAAGCACCTAAGTGCGCAGTGCCACGCCGTGTCAGTGCTGCGCCGCATCACGAACCTGGACGTTAACCAAGTGTCTATGGTTACACAGCATCGCGAGGATCTAGCCGCAGCTCTGTTGGTCTGTGCTCGACACACGGAGTTGTTCGAGAACCAGCGTGAAGCCGCAGCGTGTCTGTGCAATCTGAGTCTGGCGCAAAGCAACAAGTTCATCCTCGCGAGTTCACCGGCGCTGTTCCAGCAGCTATTCGCCTTGTGTTTATCTCCTGATGTCGAAGTCGCACGAAATTCTTGTGGAGCTGCAGCTAATCTGGCAGAAAATGTACGTACGCATGAGTACATGATCGATGTCCATGCGGTGCATGTGGGAGTCAAGGCAATGCGAAGTCGACACTTGCCAGTGTATCGTGAGGCGTCTAGACTGGTGGCTAACCTTATGAGTACACCAGAGTTCCACGCTGTACTCCTCAACGAAGAAGGTCTTGCTGCTGTGGCCCGAGTCGCCAAGATTGAGGACCATGAGTGTCAGTATAATACGGCGCTGGTGCTGCACAAGCTAACGAGTAATTCCGATACTCACCAAGCTCTACTTGGCAGTGGCTCGGTGCAGACACTGCATATGCTACTTGGAGCTCCTGGACTGGACGTACAACGTCAAGCAGCGGCGGCACTCAAGACTCTGACAGCGAATAAAGACAACAAGCCCACCCTTGCTGAAGACGGAGGAACGATGCTGGCGCTTATCTCGCTGCTGCGAAGTGCTGACACAACCCTCAAGACCATAGGAGCTGCAGGTGTGCGGCATCTGTCGCTGTATGCTCCAGTCAAGACGCAGTTCGTGCATGAAGGAGGCCTTCCTCCGCTGTTCAGCTGCTGCACTGTAGAGGACGACGATGTGAGACTTCAATGCGCTGGAGCTATGGCTACACTGAGTGAGAACGTGTTGAACCAAGTACAAATGGTGCGCGAAGGCGTCTTACCAGCTCTTCTGGAGCTCACGAAGGCCAGCTACCACGCAGAGATCGCGCGTCATATCAGTCGCACCTTTGCCAACGTATCCAGTAATCCAGAGAACCACCTCGGCGTGTTCTCGCTCCAGGAATTCCGTGCTGTGTTCACGCTGGCGCAGAGTAAAGAAGAGTTCTGTGGACGTGACGCAGCGATGTGTCTGGGCAACTTGGCCGTCACTTCGCACAACCAGTTCCAGATCTCCGAGCTTGGTGGTCTTGTCCCGCTGTCCGATCTGTTAAAGAGCGAGTTCGCGTCCACGCGGCAGTACGCGGCACGTGCTTTCTATCGACTCAGTGCCCACGCTGAGAACCAGCATCGTATTGTGGACGCCGGTGTGCTCCCTGCTCTTGTGGCGCGGCTGTGCGAGATCGGAGACCAAGAAATCCAGCGCTGTGCAGCCATGGCGATCTGTAACTTGTCAAACAATGCTAGCAACGAGCAGAAGATCATGAAGGCCGGTGCTATGCGGGCTCTAGTCGCTCTGCTGCGGTCTCCGAGCGTCGAGTGTTCCAAGTACGCAGCCATGGCGCTGTGCAATCTGACAGCCAACCCAGCTAACCAACTGCATCTCGTGGTACAGGACGACGGCCTTGACCCGCTCATAGACCTGGCGGGATCCAGCGAAGCGGAGTGTTCTCGGTATGCCAGTATGACTCTGGCTAACGTATCGGCGCACCGGCAGAATCGTCTCATAGTCGTGGAGCGCCATGCTCTTCGACCTCTCCGAGCGTTGTGCTTGTCGCCCAATCTCGAGTGTCAACGCAGTGCAGCATTGGCGCTCTACAACGTGTCGTGCGCACAAGCGAATCAGCTGAAGCTTGTCGAAGCGGGCATCGAGTCGGCTCTAGTTCGACTGGCAGGAGCCAAAGACGGAGACTACAAACGCTACGCCACGATGACGCTGTGTAACCTGGCAGCGAACAGCGAAACGCGGTCAGCGGCAGCACGTGGTGGAGGATTGCAAGCACTGCTGGTAGCGGCGAAAGACGTGGCCGACCCGAGTGTGCGTCGATACGCCTGCATCGCATTGTGCAACTTGGCGTGTGATCCTCTCCTTCAGATCCAGGTGCTCGTTCATGGCGGTCTCGCTCCCATTCTTGCACTCACGGAAGATGAAGACGACGTGGAGAGTCAGCGGTTTGCTATCATGGCGCTGTCGAACTTGGCGGCGAACGAGAACAACCACGACCACATGATTAACCGTGGCGTGTTGAAAGTGGCGTTACGATTGGGTCAGTCCAAGGACGAAGATATTCGACTGTACGCTGCCTTCGCGCTGGCGAACTTTGCAAGCAACACGGCACAATGCGTCGCGATCGGAGACGAAGGCGGGATTGCAGCACTCATTATGTTGGCGCATGCAGAGGACTCCAACTCTCACACGTTAGCGGTGTCGGCGCTTCGTCGTCTGTGTCAGTTCTCGGCTCAGAACCGCGGGAGGATTGTGCGTGGCGGAGGCTTGCCTCCTTTGGCGATCGCTGGCATGTCGGAGGAACTTGAGACGCAGCGCGAAGTGGCTGCTACTTACTGTAATTTATCGCTCAGTGACGAGTATAAGGTCGAGATCGTCGAGCAAGGAGCTCTTCGTCCGCTCGTCAAGCTGGCCCAGTCTCCCGATCTGGAAGTCGCAAGACAAGCGTGCGGTGCACTCGCTAATCTGGCTGAACATCTCGATACCCACTCTCATTTCGTTGCAGAGCGCAGTGGAGACTTCCTGATCGCTCTGATGAAGCACCGAAACGAGGAAATCCACCGAGAAGCGACACGTACGATCGCCAATCTGCTGTCAAGCTTCGAGCACCACACGGATATGATCGCTGACGGTCTTCCGGGCCTCGTTCATCTTGGTTTATCGATGGATCCCGAGTGTCAGTACAATGCGGCACTGGCATTGCGAAAACTCGCTCCAAACTTCGCGAGTCACCGTGGTCTAGTGTACGAAGGTGGGCTGAAGACTCTGTTCTTCCTCCTGCACGCTAAAGAGCTGAACACGCGACGTCAGAGCGTTCTAGCGTTGCGTGATCTAGCAGCTAACAGCGAGTTCCGACGCAAGTACGTGGACGAGGGCGGACTCAATGCCCTCATCACGTTTCTACGAGACGTGGACGCGTCACTCCAAGCCCCCGCAGTGGCAGCTTTGCGTCATTTGACGTCGTCCGCTTCTCATCCAGAAATCAAGCAGCAAGTCGTGGACGAAGGCGCTCTGCGGCCAGTGCTGCGCTGTCTGAACACGAATCCTGGAGCAAAGGGGCTACGAGATCTGCAGTGTCAGTGTGTCGGACTGATCGCAAACTTGTCCGAGAGTCCGACAAACCAGCAGAAGATTGTGGCGGAAGGCTTGACCAGTGCGCTCGTTGCGTTGGCCAAGGTGGCTCAGGACAGTGCGGAGATTCTACAAGACGCGAGCCGCGCGTTGGCGAATCTCTGCTCGAACGAGGAGAACCACCAAGCAGTGTACAAGCAAGGAGCTCTACTGACTCTCATCCAGCTGACGGAGTCCATAGACGACATCACGCAGCGGTACGCAGCTATGGGCTTGCGCTTCTTGTCCGCCAACCCGACGATCCACGTCCATATCGTGCAGGCATCTCTGCTGCAACCGTTCATCAAGCTGGCTCAGAGTCCGCTTCTCGACTACCAACGCACGGCAGCTGCAGCCTTCTCCAGCTTCTCTCTGAACGAAGAGAACAAGCTGAAGCTCGTCCGTGACGGCGGCTTGGCCCAGATTCTTCGTTGCTGCGCGTACGACGACCTGGAAGTGAAGCGAGACTGCGTCTTCGCTCTGGCGAACGTGGCGGACTCGCTGGAGCATCAACTGGATGTCGTCCGTGAAGGCGCGATCTCGGCCATGATCAACGTCGGCGCGCACGATGACGCTCGAGTGCAACGAGACTGCGCGCGAGTGTTCGCTTCCTTGTCCATAACGACCTCCATCAAGTCGGAGCTGGTGCGACAGGGAGCTCTGCCTTCGCTCTTCCGTCTTACGCGATCTCTGGATGTGGCCACGCAACGGTTTGCCACCTTAGCGATCTGCAACGTGGCTTCATCAGGTGACGACAAGGCTTTCATCGTGGAGCAAGGAGCTGTTCGTCCGCTTACGCACCTCATCCGGTTCCCAGACGCGCAGATCCAGCGGTACGCAGCGTTGGCTCTGGCAGCTCTGGCGCTCGGAGGAATGGGCAACAACAAGCTCCGGTTGATCGAGGAAGGCGCCGTGCCTCCGCTGATTGATCTGCTGCGTTATCCCAGTGCAGACGTGCAGCTCTGTGGCTGCTTGGCGTTGAACGCATTGGCACTGGGGAAGCAGAGTGTGACCAAAGTGTCGGTGATGCAGAGTGGCGGATTGCTGCCTTTACTGGCTCTACTCGCGTCTACAGATGAAGAGTGCGTTCGCTGCGCGCTCTACTGTCTCGGGTCGTTGGGCGAAAGCAAGGATGTGCTACAGAAGTTGGTGGAGCTAGGAACGCTGGCTCATGTGATCGCATTGACCAAATGTGTCGACACGGAGACGCTGAGGAACTGCGGATACATCCTCGCTCTGGTGGTGGAGCAGCAGACACACTACCATGACGATCTGTACCGTGAAGGAGGACTCGACGCTGCCATCGCCTTGGTTTGTGTCGAGGACATGGAGTGTCAGGAGTACGCCACCTTCACTTTGGCCCACTTGGCGTCAAACCGAGAGTACCAGGTCCGTCTCGTCGAGCGTGGAGCTTTGCGTCCACTCATCGCCATGATGTCGGTGCATGCCGAGCCGCGTCATTACGCTGGTCTTGCATTGCTCAAGCTAGCGGACAACTACGAGAACCACCTGCGTATCGCCGAGGAAGGAGGCATCCAGGCTCTTCTACGTATCGCTCGAGCGCGATCCACTGACGAGGAGCTGCAATACAAGGCGTCGCTCAGTCTCGGTCAGTTAGCCAGCAACGCCACTCGCTCTCTACCCAACCACACCACTCTGAAAACCGGAGACGCGGTCATCGGCACGAGTGTCAACAAGATGGCTCAAATCACACAAGCGGTGGCGGCCAAGAAAACTGCAAAGGACAAGACCACGCAGTATCTCGACGACAAAATCGCTCGAGAATCGGTCAAGTAAGAAATTCTGGTAGTTTTTAGTAGTGGGGTACATTTAAGGTACTTTCCACTTCAACTACTACACCATATACTTTGATTGATGAGGTTACATGTTGCCCGCGCGATACTCCTCAAGCTTCTCAAGTGTGCCTGTCTCGAGAAACTCATCTATCTTAGCGGCCGACGATTTCCCTACACCTTTGAGTTTAAGTGCGTCCTTGCCGCACGTGAGCTTCGACTCGCAGTCACGAATAGCCTTGGCCACCTTGGACCAAGTGCCACCTTTGAACTTCTCGCCGCGCTTGAACTCGAAGCCCGAGAGCTCAGCGAAGGTGTCTGCCAATGGTTGGTTGGCCTCGCACGCGGCTTCGGCCTTCTTGCGGGGTTTCTTGGCCATCGTTTCGTCCTCATCGGCGTCCTCGTCATCTTCGTCCTTGACATCGGCGCTTTTACGCTTGCGGCCGGTCTTCTTCTCTGTCTTAACGTCTGTCTTGGCTTTCTTCTTGGGGGACGTGGACTCCTTGACGCCGAACTTCTTGATCATTTCCTGCGTCGCCATAGAACACTGTGAATTAACATTTTGGGCACAGCATCAATAAACACGGTATGACGAACCTTGAGCGCTGCGTCCAGTTGAAACTCGCCCTAATAATTATTATAACCCGTTAGAATTAAACTTCGCTAAATTACTGCAATGGCAGCATTGGCTACAGTCTCGTACATTCTCGCGCGTGGCGTTGAGCATCGTGCCAGCTTCGATGGCTGCATTGACTGGGTCCTGTGCAACTGGGAGTCAGTACAAGAAGGAGGGCTACAACTCGTAGATACTGTAGTAGACCATCTTGCACACATACCGTCGGGACCTTGACGCCTTCCTTAAAGCATAGCGCCAGCAGCTCCTTGGCCGCTTTCTTGCTCGCCTCGCGACTCGACATGGTTCTTGTTGCTTAAAATTATTTGGGCGGGAATGCTGTATTGACCTGGTTTCAGGCATATCATTATTCGATTGAAAAGGTTTGCGATAGCGAACGGCACTCTTAACCCAATATTCTCAACTCACATCCAATCATCAGTGATAAATTGAAACGAGAAGTATTTCCCGACCAATTTTAACTTTTTAATTTCATTTACGCCACACCTCATGTCGTCGGCGCCACCCGCGCTGCCAGCGAGCGATGCGTCGAGCAGCAGCGTCACGGACAGCGGCACCGACGAATCCACACCGCCGAGCTCTCCTAATACCGGAATCGTCCCCGCGCCCGCTCGACCGACCGCTGCAGCGTCATCCGTGTCCTCGGTGTCGACGCCATCCCCTCCGCCTAATCTACCAGCTCGTCGGCCATCCGTGGTCCCCGTGGGGCGTCAGGCCGCCATCCATGCCACCCCCACAGCTCCGAGACGAAAGCGAAAGGCCACGCCTCCGCATCGACGTCCAAGCAGCCCAGCAAAAGCACAGACCGTCAAGAGAAGGAGGAAGCCCGGTGAGGGGGCGCTACGGGAGATCCGACTGCTACAGCGTTCCACTAAGCTGCTGTTGCGAAAACTTCCCTTTGCCCGCGTCGTGCGAGAGATCCAGACGGAGTTTACGGGTGTGGGTTATCGCTGGCAAGCTGAGGCGCTGCTGGCACTGCAAGAAGCAGCAGAGACGTACCTTGTTCGCACATTCGAAGACGCGTACGTTGGGTATTCTAGCCCGTGTTATAGGATTTGAAGGCTAATTCTGCTACTTGCTGTGTGTTGTTGACCTACAGAAACTTGTGCGCCATCCACGGCAAGCGCGTGACGCTGCAGGTGAAGGATATTCAGCTGTCGTTGCGAATTCGTGGTATTCGACCGACAGCATCGTAAGAAAAGATGTCGGGCGATTGTTCAGTTGAAGGCATGAGGATCATTTTGCTTTTATATTTTTAATAATTGGGCGTGTGCATACAGCTGAAGTTGGCTTGACTGTGGGTCTGTGTTGCGTCCTTGCTGCAATCCAGCACTGTGTATTGACGTGCAATTGGTAAGCTTACATTGATTTGGACTGTCATCTTACGTAACCTGTCAAAAGTCCGACAGCACCATTTACTCACGCATAGTGCAAGATGTTCAGTTTAAGGTAAGGTTGGCATCAAAACTGGCAAGACTTTTGACGGCGAGCCAGGCCACGCTTCCGTTCCTTTGAAACGATCCTGAAGCCGTTGAAGGGAGGCACGAGGCTTCAACGGCTTGGAAAAGGTTGGACGTCCGAGGCGGCGTTTGGCCAGCCCTTGTCCGATTACAGCCAGAGTCCCCAAACACTGATACCACAGACAACGATACATGAGGAATTGCACTACCACAAAACGGACTGGCAGTAGCACACGTACCAACGAATGACCGCTGCGTTGTGGACAGTAGTGTTGGCAGCACGGCGATCCAGATGAGCATCTGCATCACAGCAACGGTCACGTTCGTCAGTCAATGAGGATGGAACGCCATAGAGCACAATTTAGAACTCACTCGCGTGCATCGAACAGCTTTTTGGCAGTTCGTTTCCACTCTGAAACAATTTCTCTTGCCTCCTTTCCGGTCGGAATTGGTCCGAGTTTAATTGCCACCTCATACTCGCTTTCCGGGTCCAGGAACTGATAGTCTTGAAACAGCTCCTGTCAAGTTGCACACTATTAACTCGAGGCGTTCACCAGGTTATTAATGACATGAAAACTAACCTGCTCACTGCTCATTTGGTCTTCGTACTTGTTGCCTGGTTCTCGCTCCCATATCCGTTTAGCTGCAACGTAGGGAGGTAGCGCAGAAGAGCACGCTCCTGTAAGATACGCCTTTAAAGTGGCTGGTTCTTTTCCATCGTAGTTGCGATCTGTACGCACAATTAACAACATGAGTTGAGATATTCGACACTAAGAGTCTTGTACTGAATTGACTCACCAAGGCGAATTTCACGTGTTTGCGAGTTGTAATCAATCGCGAAATACTCAGCCGAGCCGATCGCAAGGCGGTCTTCCAGCGGAAAGTACTTGGACACATCTTCTGACGAGACTGCAACGTTGCTTTCCGGTGTTACCGTAATGGTTCCTGGGAAAGCGTGTGTCGACGGTTTGAATAGCACCGCGTAATACCACACATCGCGGGTCTTGGCGACGTATGTTGTCCGATCAGCGTAGTATAAGGTGCAGTGATAATCCACAGAGAGCGACGTGGAAGATGAAGATATCGACCATTTGCGGGATGGTGACGCAACCACAGCGTTGTCGGTAGTGTCCCTCATGATCACATCTTCGTCACTAGGTGTTGCATTATCGTTCAACTGGGCGTCGCTTTGAGCCGGTTCCGCCATCTCCAGCTTAAATCCTTGTATAAGTTTTGAAAGCACTCCAACCCAAGCCGGTGTGAGCGCTTCAGCAGCTAGCGAAGGCGAAATGAGCGACATCCCATAACCAACCGCCTCCAGTTTGAGCTCATTAATAAAATCTGGGTCCCAGTAAATACTGCTCGCAAATATTGTCTCCAGTCGAATCACTTGACACGCAGGTACAACATCAAACAGCATGGGGACCCGCTCTTGAAGGACTCGATCGAAGTCTACATTTTCTTCCGGTGTTCCTGATTTGCAGCATTTAAAATCTAGTTAGAATATCTTTTTTTAAACCATGATGGTTTGGTCATAAATTACCTTCTAACAATGCGTTCACCAATGCCGTAGTCTGACGCGTAAACGCACTCGAGTGCTTTTCCAAACTGAACCGGGACAGTCTTTTAAGGAATAGAGCGGACACAAGTGCTTTCTATCGTTTTAATCACCACAGCAAAGGCGTTAGTAGTCTGGCAATCAGCAGTTTAAACCCATTTTGCATACAGATAACGGAATCGACTCAGATTTAGAGATCGTGCCTGGCACAGTAACAACATCGTCAGCAGAAATGCACCTCAATATAAAAATGAATATATACCGTACTATGCATTGCCGCGCTTTCAGCATTCACAAGGGTTTGCACAACTTCCTCCGGTGGCCTCGACAGCGTCCGAATAAGCGACAGCGCCGTGAGACCGGATCTGTCCTGAGCCACTGGGTCGGCTCCCCGTTCAAGTAGCGCTTGTACTACCTATTCAATACAGCCCAACGCTGCTTAGCCGCATACTAACAACCAACTCAATTGCACGGTGCATACCCACCTCTTGATAGCCTCCCATCGCTGCAACATGCAGCGGCGTCTGTCCAAACTGTTACCACCACACCATCACATCAGCATTATATCTACCGAAGAGCAAGCAGAATCTCTCCCGCCTACCACGTCCCGGACGTTCGGGTCGAAGCCCACTCTGTCCACGAGCAAGTGCACGAGCTTGACTTTGACGTTCTGTCTCGCTGTTGATACACCGACAGCCACGTGGAGCAGTGTAGCCCCCGCTTCATTGCGGATTGTACGGAGATCCAACTTCCAGTGCCTGAGTCCGTCCCGTGTGGGGATTGACCCCGTGTCCAGGTACGTCTTAAGGACCGCCGTCTTGCCGGCGCTAGCCTGGTCAAACAGCGCGTGCAGGACCCCGTTGGCCGAGCCTTTAGCCGTCGCATATTGCGCTGCCTGTCGGAACGCCACGTCCTCATCTTCGCGGCGCGTCACAGCGGCCAGCAACTGCGCTCGGAGATGCGCGACCTGGAGCTGTAGTACTTTGGCGTCCGATAAAGAAGGTTCCGCCTTTTGAGGGCTGGCGAAACCTGTGGGGGACAGAATCTGACGGCATGAAATCTCCAGGTGCTGCAGACGGTGTTGCGCTTCGTCCATCATGTCAAGAAGCGACCGGTCGGGGGCTTGGAGACCGTCGGAGGAGGTTGCGGTGGAGGAATATCCCCGCGCGGACATCATGATTCCTGCGCGAATGAGAAGGATTCTGATTGGTTGACATTGAGAAGAATGGTTTCTCATAAATCAGTAAACTAGTACTTAGACCTGGAAGAGGTTACTATTTGAGAATAATAATCTAGACACCGTGTTTCACATAGTAATGCAAGCGGAGGAGACATAAAACTCAAGCGTCGGGTCAAGCTTATGCTACTTGATGGCGCCACAATGCCAATTAACTCAAATTTAATATTCGCCTTTTGCACATCTCATTATAAGTCACTTTGATATTTAATGTAGTTCACTAGAACAAACAAATTATTTCGACTTTCGTATCGATTCAAAACGAATAAATTTGGGGTGTGCTACTACTGAGTTGGTAAGGCGAATTTATGTTTCAAGCTCAGCATACTTAGCGCTACATCGAGGAGCAAAGTAGGGTTGCTGAGGAAAGCATCGTTACGGTTTAATTTCCCACTCAATGAGTTATAAGGTGGTCATTTGCCTGCTTTCGTGTCCAACCACATAATAATACTCAGATAAGTAGAAATGCATCACTTTTTTCACTTGTAAAGAAATAAACAACGAAGGCCCATTTCTCATTATCATCAGTCAGTAAACAAGGCCGAAGAGGCGTTCAAAATCAGACTCATTTCAGCCTTTTGGCCGAATATGCTCTGGGTGAAATGCGATCTTTAAAAACTCCTTTTCACTTCTTTTTTCTTACCGATTGGGCAAAATGACAGGACCTGGTGTTTCCAGCGCAAAATGATAGTAAGTAGGCCCTTAGGCCCTAAGATGGGGCCGTTGTTAGCCTAAAAGCCCTGTAATTTATAGCGATCAAGCGTCATTAATAGCCATTGCGGAAGTGCAGAGCAGCTCTCCTGTGCTGAAGGATGTCACAGGGTAAATAATTGTGGTTCCCACTCTGAAAAGAGATGTCAACCCTCCACCGGGCCGTTGACCAATAACACGTTGGTTCTCAATCAAAATGTGCAATACTCTGCCGCTAGCGCAGTAGGAGACGATAATTTCCGTATCACCTTGGTGAGGATGTCCACCCCAAAATGGGCCATTTAAATGGCCTGGACGTCTACCTTGGTGGCCGTCCATTAACACATGTTTGTTAGCGATCTCATTGGACCACTTGTGCCAATTCCACTTACCTCGAAGTATTATTTTGGCTAAGAACGACCAAGAATATAGTCACGTTGAGTAGTAGTAAAATGCTGCTGTAGTACTATTATTAATAGCGCACGGCCAGATTTCTTTACGGTACTTAGTACTGATTTATGGGTATTACTCGGCTACAGGTACTGTTATACCGGCGGGAACTGGTCACGATCTTGGTGACTAACCCGGTTGTAGGACAGCTTGTACAGGGGCTTGCAGGATAAATTAGAGAATCGAATCACACTGGGGCGCGACTACAGTAACTCGAGCAAGGGCGCCGCGAAGACTTTAAGGGATAAGGGAAGTCTTGCGCTGTTTTACACTGTAAATCATCAAGCGAGTTTGTGAGGAGATCATGGCCACCGCCAGTGAGGATCATCTGCCCAACGCAAATTGCGACAAGCAAAGACGCCAGACTTGTCCGGCAGCCGCCACGGCGTGCACTATATACACGAGCATGTCCTCCGTCTCGAGTTGGTCGGCGCGAACGCGTAGGCTGCTCGTCGCGGATAGTGCTGCCGGCTTGTCCACGGCGGCGGCTGCAGCTGGTAGTCACTACCGTAGCGTCTACGATAGACTGGCATTAACAGTTTAGCGCCAAGTGTTCCTTCGATAGACTCGAATCAAAAGTTGTGACTCACTTCAAACTTCCTCACCCACTTCAACAAAAAAAGTCGGACAGTACCGCACACAGCCAGTTCATTTGTCGCGACTATGAATACTCTATTTTACCGGTTTCCGCCTTCACGCCACGACTCTGCACTCTTGATCTTTCATCCCCCGCACTCGCCACAAAGGAATAAGCTTTGAGAAGGGCGACTGGCAGCATGGGGAAGCACAAGAAGCCCCGGCCGCAACGGGCCGCTGGGCCCTCCCCAGCGCCACCGCTCGATAACAATGCCGCCGAGACGCGCCAGAAGGACGTCGTGGAGGCGAAGCAGCAGAAGGTCTCGTCACAAAGCTTCGGGTCGCAGGTGGAGGCGCTGGCGCAGCTCCTGCTGGACGCGAACGCGCCCGCCGTCGGCGTCGATGTAGGCGGCTGCGTGACGGTATGGAACAAGCGCCTGGCCGACATCACGGGGTTCCGGGCCGAGCGCGTGCTGGGCCGCCCCATCTCCGACTTCGTGTATGGAGCCCAACGCAAGAGCGAGATCGCAGCCGTTGTGGCCGCCTGCATCGCCGACAAGCGGCCGGTGCTGGAGCTACGTGTGCCGCTGCTCACGACCACGGGGAGAAACGCAGAAGTTCTGACGAATATGACGCCGCTGCTGGCCGAGGACGGTACGTGTGTGGGCGTGTACGGCGTGGGCCAGGACGTGACGGAGTGGGCCATTCAGGAGAAGCAGTACGCCACCGTCATGATGCAAGCCAACGCGCCTATCATTGAACTCGACAAGGAAGGAAATATCACCGTCTGGAACTCCAAGACCGAGTCCATGACGGGCTATGCCAGTGTTGATATGCTAGGCGAGCCGCTCTTGCCTGTCGTGGACAAGAGCTTCCGGAAGATCGTCTCGGAGAAGATTGAACAGGCACTCTCGGGTATTGCCGGCGCAGATTTTGAGCTTCCCTTAGTGACAGCAAGAGCATCAAGAGTCGAGATTGTGTTGTGCTTGACGCCGAGATTTGATACTCTGGGATCGGTGATGGGCGTCGTCGCTATTGGACAGGATGTAACAGAGCGAAACACTAAGGAGATGGAGTACAGGAAGCTCATTGAGACTGCCAACGCACCGATCTTTGGCGTGGATACGGAAGGCCGCGTGGTGATTTTTAACGCCAAGGCAGCGCAGATCAGCGAGTACTCGCCCGAAGAAGTTATGGGCGTGGATCTGGTCGATACTCTCATCTCGGAAGATTTCCGGTCGGAAGTGGCTGCAGTATTCCAGAGAGCGTTTCAGGGAGTTGAGACAGCGAACTTTGAGTTCCCCTTGGTCACCAAGACTGGCCGGAAAGTGGAGATTTTGCTGAATGCTACTACGCGTTACGATCACACGGGACAGCTCGTGGGTGTTGTTGGGATCGGCCAGGATATAACGGACCGTATCATCCAGGAGAAGGAGTACAGCCGGCTGATCGATACCGCCAATGCCCCGATCTTTGGAGTTGACGGGAACGGCGAAGTGATCATCTGGAATAGGAAGGCGGCCGCTATTACAGATTATACAAACGAAGAGACGATCGGGCAGAAAATCTATGAGTTTATATCGGAGGACTATCGCGACGCCGTCCGTAAGGTCATAGCGAAAGCGATGGAGGGCGAAGGCACAGCAAACTTTGACTTCCCATTAGTCACGAAGAGTGGACGGCGATTGGATATTCTACTGAATGCAACACCAAAGTACGACCACTTTGGCAACATCTGCGGGACCGTGGGGATCGGCCAGGACATCACCGACAGACGTGCTCAGGAGCAGGAGTACACCCGTCTAATTGATACTGCTAATGCGCCCATTTTCGGCGTGGACGAGAACGGGTGTGTAAATATTTGGAACCGGAAAGCTGCTGATACGACGCAGTACTCGCACGAAGAGGTACTTGGAGTAAACCTGGTCAAAAACTTCATTCCGGACGATTTCCAGGAGGCCGTGTGGGCAGTGTTATCTGAAGCACTGAAGGGGCAAGAAACGGCCAACTTCGAGTTCCCGTTGATCACAAAGGACGGCCGTCGCGTGGAGATTTTGCTGAACGCCACCCCGCGCTACAATGAGAAGGGCGTTGTGATTGGCGTAGTTGGAATTGGTCAGGATATTACGGTTCGCATGGCTCAGGAGAAGGAAACGAATCGACTTATCCACTCGGCAAATGCTCCGATTTTCGGTGTAGACCAGGACGGTCGAGTGAATATTTGGAACCTGAAGGTGGCGGAGATAACGCAGTTCTCGTCTCAAGAAATAATGGGGAAGGATCTGGTAAATCTGTTTGTTGCAGAAGACCATCGCGATTCAGTGGGGTTGTTGCTGCGGAAGGCTCTCCAAGGAGAACAAACTGGCAACTTTGATTTCCCCATAATAACCAAGACTGGACGACGAGTCGAAATCTTGCTGAATGCCACCCCTCGATACGACGAACTGGGACAGATCTTCGGTGTAACTGGAATCGGCCAGGATATCACGGAGCGTATTGCTCAGGAGCAGGAGTATATCCGCTTGATCGACACGGCCAATGCTCCGATCTTCGGAGTTGATTCGGAAGGTCGAGTGAATATCTGGAACAAGAAGGCTGCGGAGATCATGCAGTACACGACGGATGCAGTGATGGGCGAGAAACTGGTGGAGAAGTACATCACGAAGGACTATCAGGAGGCAGTGAGCAATGTGCTGTCTGAGGCTTTGAACGGCGTCGAGACGGCCAATTTCGAGTTCCCGCTTATTACGAAGGCTGGTCGTCGTGTGGAGATTCTGTTGAATGCCACACCGCGGTACAACGAGCACGGCGCAGTAATCGGTATGGTCGGTATCGGTCAAGACATCACGGACCGTATCGCACAGGAGCAAGAGTATATGAGACTGATTGACACTGCGAATGCTCCGATCTTTGGTGTGGATATCAATGGACGTGTGAACATTTGGAACAGGAAGGCAGCGGAGACAACTCAGTACACAAATGCGGAAGTGCTAGGCAAGGACCTTGTTGCTGAATTTATTTCCGAAGAGTACAAGGTGCCTGTGCGTAGTGTGTTGGAGAAGGCGTTCCAAGATGTCGAAACTGCCAATTTCGAGTTTCCATTGATTACGAAGGCCGGTCGTCGTGTGGAAATCTTGCTGAACGCCACTCCTAGATACAATGAGCAGGGCGAGGTGATGGGAATGGTGGGAATTGGCCAGGATATCACCGTGCGAATGGCGCAAGAGAAAGAAAAGAACCGAATGATTCACTCGGCCAATGCCCCGATCTTTGGCGTGGACCAGGACGGCCTTGTGAACATTTGGAATCTGAAGGTAGCGGAGATAACTCAGTTTTCGTCCGACGAAGTGATGGGACAAGATCTGGTAAACCGTTTTGTTGCGGAGGACCACCGCGATGAAGTCAACTTTAACTTGCGAAAAGCTCTGGAAGGAAAACCAACTGGCAACTTTGATTTCCCGCTGATCACTAAGACCGGACGAAGAGTTGAGATTCTGCTCAATGCGACGCCACGGTACGACGAACTGGGACAGATCTTCGGTGTAACTGGAATCGGCCAGGATATCACGGAGCGTATTGCTCAGGAACAAGAGTATATCCGCTTGATCGACACGGCCAATGCTCCGATCTTCGGAGTTGATTCGGAAGGTCGAGTGAATATCTGGAACAAGAAGGCTGCGGAGATCATGCAGTACACGACGGATGCAGTGATGGGCGAGAAACTGGTGGAGAAGTACATCACGAAGGACTATCAGGAGGCAGTGAGCAATGTGCTGTCTGAGGCTTTGAACGGCGTCGAGACGGCCAATTTCGAGTTCCCGCTTATTACGAAGGCTGGTCGTCGTGTGGAGATTCTGTTGAATGCCACGCCGAGATACAACGAGCACGGCGCTGTGATCGGCATGGTCGGTATCGGTCAAGATATCACGGATCGTATTGCTCAAGAGCAAGAATACACGCGGCTAATCGACACTGCGAACGCTCCGATCTTTGGCGTGGATATCAACGGGTGTGTGAACATCTGGAACAGAAAAGCTGCCGATATCATGCAGTATACGAATGAGGACGTGCTGGGTAAAGACCTTGTTGCCGAATTCATCTCGAATGAGTACAAGGTTCCTGTGCGCAGCGTGCTCGAGAAAGCCTTCGAAGGCGTCGAAACGGCAAACTTTGAATTCCCGTTGATCACGAAGGCGGGTCGTCGGGTGGAGATCCTTTTGAACGCCACACCTCGTTACAATGAGCGTGGAGAAGTGATGGGAATGGTTGGCATCGGTCAAGATATCACAGAGCGTATCGCTCAGGAGGAAGAGTACAGCCGACTGATTGACACTGCTAATGCCCCGATCTTTGGTGTGGATATCAACGGACGCGTGAACATCTGGAACAGAAAAGCTGCCGATATCATGCAGTATACGAATGAGGATGTGTTGGGTAAAGACCTCGTTGCGGAGTTTATCTCGGAGGAATACAAAGTTCCAGTGCGCAGTGTTTTGGAGAAGGCTTTCGAGGGTGTTGAAACTGCAAACTTCGAGTTCCCGTTGATCACAAGGGCAGGGCGGCGTGTGGAGATCTTACTGAACGCTACCCCGCGATACAATGAGCGTGGAGAGGTCATGGGTATGGTTGGTATTGGTCAGGATATCACGGAGCGAATTGCTCAGGAGCAGGAGCACAGTCGAATGATTGATACGGCTAACGCTCCGATCTTTGGTGTTGACACCGACGGGAGAGTTAACATCTGGAATCGAAAGGCAGCAGATATTATGCAGTATACAAACGAGGATGTTCTCGGCAAAAACTTGGTTGAGCAGTTTATCTCCGAGGAATACCGTGTAGCAGTTCGAAGTGTTCTCGAGAAGGCATTCGAGGGAGTCGAAACGGCCAACTTTGAATTTCCATTGATCACAAGAGCCGGTCGTCGCGTGGAGATCTTGCTGAACGCTACTCCTCGTTACAATGAGCGCGGTGAGGTTATGGGTATGGTTGGTATTGGACAGGACATCACGGAACGCATTGCCCAGGAGCAGGAGTACAGCCGTCTGATCGACACGGCCAACGCCCCGATCTTTGGTGTGGATATTAATGGCCGTGTGAACATTTGGAACCGCAAAGCTGCCGATATCATGCAGTATACGAACGAAGATGTGTTGGGCAAGGATTTGGTAGCCGAGTTTATCTCCAACGAATACAAGGTACCAGTGCGCAGCGTGCTGGAGAAGGCTTTCGAAGGCATCGAAACGGCAAACTTTGAATTCCCGTTGATCACAAAGGCCGGTCGTCGCGTGGAAATTTTGCTGAACGCCACACCTCGTTACAATGAGCGTGGAGAAGTGATGGGAATGGTCGGTATTGGTCAAGACATCACAGAGCGTATCGCTCAGGAGGAAGAGTATAGTCGGTTGATCGACACGGCTAACGCCCCGATCTTTGGTGTGGATATCAACGGCCACGTGGACATCTGGAACCGTAAGGCTGCTGATATCATGCAGTATACGAATGAGGATGTGTTGGGTAAAGACCTTGTTGCCGAATTCATCTCGAATGAGTACAAGGTTCCTGTGCGCAGCGTGCTCGAGAAAGCCTTCGAAGGCGTCGAAACGGCAAACTTTGAATTCCCGTTGATCACGAAGGCGGGTCGTCGCGTGGAGATCCTTTTGAACGCCACACCTCGTTACAATGAGCGTGGAGAAGTGATGGGAATGGTTGGCATCGGTCAAGACATCACAGAGCGTATCGCTCAGGGGGAAGAGTATAGTCGGTTGATCGACACGGCTAACGCCCCGATCTTTGGTGTGGATATCAACGGCCACGTGAACATCTGGAACCGTAAGGCTGCTGATATCATGCAGTATACGAATAAGGATGTGCTAGGCAAAGACCTGGTTGCTGAATTCATCTCGGAGGAGTACAAGGTTCCAGTGCGCAGTGTTTTGGAGAAGGCTTTCGAGGGTGTTGAGACTGCAAACTTCGAGTTCCCGTTGATCACAAGGGCAGGGCGGCGTGTGGAGATCTTACTGAACGCTACCCCGCGATACAATGAGCGTGGAGAGGTCATGGGTATGGTTGGTATTGGCCAGGATATCACCGATCGTATTGCCCAGGAACAAGAATACACGAGATTGATCGACTCGGCCAACGCCCCGATCTTCGGTGTGGACGTGAATGGCTGTGTGAATATCTGGAATAAGAAGGCTGCAGAGATCACGCAGTACACGCCGAACGATGTGATGGGTGAGAACCTGGTGGAGAAGTTTATCACGGAAGACTATCGAGAAGCTGTTGGTCTTGTATTTTCCAAGGCGTCTGAAGGAACGGAGACCGCCAATTTCGAGTTCCCGCTGATGACGAAGGCTGGTCGTCGCCTGGAGATTCTGCTGAATGCCACGTCTCGTTTCAATGAGATCGGTGAGGTTATGGGAGTGGTTGGAATCGGCCAAGATATCACGGAACGTATCGCCCAGGAACAGGAGTACACTCGCCTCATTGATACTGCGAATGCCCCGATTTTCGGTGTCGATATCAATGGCCATGTCAATATCTGGAACCGCAAGGCAGCCGAAACAACGCAGTACACGAACGCGGAGGTTCTCGGTAAGGATTTGGTGGCTGAATTCATCTCGAAGGAGTATAAGGTCCCAGTTCGCAGCGTTTTGGAGAAGGCGTTCAAAGACGTGGAAACTGCAAACTTTGAGTTCCCGTTGATCACGAAGGCTGGTCGACGCGTGGAGATTCTGTTGAATGCCACGCCGCGATACAACGAGCATGGTGAGGTTATGGGTATGGTGGGTATTGGTCAAGACATCACCGAGCGCATCGCTCAGGAGCAGGAATACACGCGCTTGATCGATACTGCAAACGCCCCGATTTTCGGCGTGGATATTAACGGTCACGTCAACATCTGGAATCGGAAAGCGGCCGATATCATGCAGTACACGAACGAAGACGTGCTAGGCAAGGATTTGGTTGCCGAGTTCATTTCGAATGAGTACAAGGTGCCAGTGCGTAGCGTATTGGAAAAAGCGTTTGAAGGTGTTGAGACTGCGAACTTCGAGTTTCCATTGATCACGAAGGCTGGTCGACGCGTGGAAATCCTTCTGAACGCGACACCTCGTTACAATGAACGTGGTGAGGTGATGGGAATGGTTGGCATCGGTCAGGATATTACGGAGCGCATTGCTCAAGAGCAGGAGTACAGTCGACTGATCGATACTGCCAATGCTCCGATCTTTGGTGTGGATATCAACGGTCGTGTGAACATTTGGAACCGCAAGGCTGGGCATATTATGCAGTACACGAACGAAGATGTGTTGGGCAAAGACTTGGTTGCCGAGTTCATCTCGGAGGAATACAAGATCCCCGTGCGAAGTGTTCTGGAGAAGGCTTTCGAGGGCGTTGAGACTGCAAATTTCGAGTTCCCATTGATCACGAAGGCTGGCCGGCGCGTGGAGATTCTGCTGAATGCGACGCCGCGTTACAACGAGCACGGTGAAGTGAAGGGCATGGTTGGTATCGGCCAGGATATCACGGAGCGCATTGCTCAAGAACAAGAGTACAGCCGTTTGATTGACACTGCAAACGCTCCGATTTTCGGTGTGGACATCAATGGGCACGTTAATATCTGGAACCGTAAGGCGGCAGGCATCATGCAGTACACGAACGAAGACGTGCTAGGTAAAGATCTTGTTGCAGAGTTCATTTCGAATGAGTACAAGGTACCTGTCCGAAGTGTTCTCGAGAAAGCGTTTGAGGGTGTTGAGACTGCGAATTTCGAGTTCCCGTTGATCACGAAGGCAGGGCGACGCGTGGAGATCCTACTGAACGCAACACCTCGCTACAATGAGCGCGGCGAGGTAATGGGAATGGTTGGCATCGGTCAGGATATCACGGAGCGTATCGCTCAAGAACAGGAGTACAGCCGTTTGATCGACACGGCCAACGCTCCGATCTTTGGTGTGGATACAAACCTTCGCATCAATATTTTCAACCGCAAGGCTCAGCAGATTACCAACTTTTCGTCGGAGGAGGTGTTGGGTGAAATGTACGTGGAGACCATTATTTCGCAAGAATTCAAGGAGGTTACCTACGACATCATGTGCAAAGCGCTTAAAGGTAATGAGACGGCTAGCTTCGAGTTGGCGCTTACCACCAAGACTGGTCGTAAAGTGAACATTCTTCTGAACGCCACCGCTCGTTTCGACCAGCATGGCCGGATCGTCGGTGTCGTGGGTATTGGCCAGGATATCACCGATCGCATTGCCCAGGAGCAGGAGTACACGAGATTGATCGACTCGGCCAACGCCCCGATCTTCGGTGTGGACGTGAACGGCTGCGTGAATATCTGGAACAAGAAGGCTGCAGAAATCACGCAGTACACGCCCAATGACGTTATGGGTGAGAACTTGGTGGAGAAGTTTATCACGGAAGACTATCGAGAAGCTGTTGGTCTTGTATTTTCCAAGGCGTCTGAAGGAACGGAGACCGCCAATTTCGAGTTCCCGCTGATGACGAAGGCTGGTCGTCGCCTGGAGATTCTGCTGAATGCCACGTCTCGTTTCAATGAGATCGGTGAGGTTATGGGAGTGGTTGGAATCGGCCAAGATATCACGGAACGTATCGCCCAGGAACAGGAGTACACTCGCCTCATTGATACTGCGAATGCCCCGATTTTCGGTGTCGATATCAATGGCCATGTCAACATCTGGAACCGCAAGGCAGCCGAAACAACGCAGTACACGAACGCGGAGGTTCTCGGTAAGGATTTGGTGGCTGAATTCATCTCGAAGGAGTACAAGGATCCCGTTCGCAGCGTCTTGGAGAAGGCGTTTGAAGGTGTGGAAACTGCAAACTTTGAGTTCCCGCTTATCACGAAAGCTGGCCGACGAGTGGAGATTCTGTTGAATGCCACGCCGCGATACAACGAACATGGCGAGGTCATGGGAATGGTGGGTATTGGTCAGGATATCACCGAGCGTATCGCACAGGAGCAGGAATACACGCGCTTGATCGATACTGCAAACGCCCCGATTTTCGGCGTGGATATTAACGGTCACGTCAACATTTGGAATCGGAAAGCGGCCGATATCATGCAGTACACGAACGAAGACGTGCTAGGCAAGGATTTGGTTGCCGAGTTCATTTCGAATGAGTACAAGGTGCCAGTGCGTAGCGTATTGGAAAAAGCGTTTGAAGGTGTTGAGACTGCGAACTTCGAGTTTCCATTGATCACGAAGGCTGGTCGACGCGTGGAAATCCTTCTGAACGCGACACCTCGTTACAATGAACGTGGTGAGGTGATGGGAATGGTTGGCATCGGTCAGGATATTACGGAGCGCATTGCTCAAGAGCAGGAGTACAGTCGACTGATCGATACTGCCAATGCTCCGATCTTTGGTGTGGATATCAACGGTCGTGTGAACATTTGGAACCGCAAGGCTGGGCATATTATGCAGTACACGAACGAAGATGTGTTGGGCAAAGACTTGGTTGCCGAGTTCATCTCGGAGGAATACAAGATCCCCGTGCGAAGTGTTCTGGAGAAGGCTTTCGAGGGCGTTGAGACTGCAAATTTCGAGTTCCCATTGATCACGAAGGCTGGCCGGCGCGTGGAGATTCTGCTGAATGCGACGCCGCGTTACAACGAGCACGGTGAAGTGAAGGGCATGGTTGGTATCGGCCAGGATATCACGGAGCGCATTGCTCAAGAGCAGGAGTACAGCCGTTTGATCGACACTGCCAACGCTCCGATCTTCGGTGTGGACGCCAATATGTGCGTCAATATCTGGAACCGCAAGGCCGCTCAGATCACGAATTATTCGATTGGGGAAGTCATGGGCGAGAACCTTGTGGAGACGTTTATTTCGCCCGAGTTCCGACCAATTGTGGCTGAAGTGCTGTCCCAAGCTCTAACAGGAGTGGAGACCGCGAACTTTGAGTTCCCACTGATCACCCGTCCGGGCACGAGAATCGAAATTCTGCTGAATGCGACCCCGCGGTATGACTTAAACGGTAACATTGTTGGTGTCGTGGGCATCGGTCAAGACATCACGGATCGCATCGCTCAAGAGCACGAGTATTTCCGATTGATTGACACTGCGAACGCCCCGATCTTTGGTATCGATAACAATGGCCGCATTAATGAGTGGAACCAGAAGATTGAGGAGATTACAGGCTACCACAAGTCCAGCGTGTTGGGTCTGTCGCTGGTGCATACGTTCGTAACCCCAGACTGCAGACAACAAGTGCGACAGCTACTGAACCAAGCTCTGATTGGTATTGATGTTGGTGAGATGGAGCTCCCAATGACTACAAAGCGCGGCGTGTTCCTATTGCTCCTTGTGAACGCATCGAGTAAGAAGGACATGCACGGCAACATCCGTGGTGTGATCGGTGTTGGACAAGACTACACTGCCAGGAAACACATGGAGGCTGCCAAGGTGAATTTCTTGGCTTCGTTCAGTCACGAGCTGCGTACCCCGTTGAACGGTGTGTTGGGTATGCTGGAGCTTCTGAAGGAGCAGCCTCTGGATAAATCTATCGAGCGCTATGTGCACATGGCGTACGTCTCAGGATCTCTCCTTCTGAACCTGATCAACGACATTTTGGACTTGTCAAAGATTGAAGCTGGACATCTCGAGATTTCTACGGCACCCTTCCAGATGCACGACTTACTGGATTATTCGATCGAAATTTTCAAGTTCAAGGCTCGAGAACGTGGACTGAAGCTTGAGTTGAAGTGTGGCGACAACGTGCCGAAGGCTGTGATCGGCGATGTTGTGCGTCTGCGTCAAGTGTTGCTCAACTTGCTGTCGAACGCGATTAAGTTCACGAACGAAGGCTCCATTACGGTCGCATGCAGCGTCGTGCACTCGCCGGAGTTGCCGCCCCAATTCAAGAAACTGCTGTTCCAAGTTATTGACACCGGAATCGGCATGGATGCAGAGGAGAAGATGCGTCTCTTTTCTCTGTTTACGAAGCTGGAACGTACTCGACAGAACAATCCTACCGGTTCCGGATTGGGTCTTGCCATTTGCAAGCAGCTCGCGGAGCTTATGGATGGTTCCATTGATGTTGACAGCGAATTGGGCGTTGGCAGCAACTTTTTCTTCACGGTGGTGGTACGGTTGATTGACGAGGTGGACCCGAAGCACGCGTACTATTCGTCGGAGGACTTTCTGGACCCGTCGACGGCGTTACTATCGCCTAGTGGAGGTGTACGTACTGGTGAAAATGGTGAGAACGCATCTGTGCGAGCGGAGGTTCCGAAGCAGGCGCGTATTCTGGTTGTTGAGGATAACGAGTTCAACTGGGAAGTGGTGAAGTGTTTCCTGCAGCAAGATGATCACCTGCTTCAATGGGAGGTGAATGGCCGCGATGCAGTCAAAGCTTATAGCGAGAACCACACCGAGTTCGACCTGGTCTTCATGGATTGCGAGATGCCAATCATGGATGGGTATACTGCTACGAACGCGATCCGCGAGTTCGAGCAGAAGCACAACCTTCCTCGCATCCCGATCCTCGGACTGACGGCGTATGCAATGAGTGGCGATCGGCAGAAATGTCTGGACTGTGGCATGGATGAGTTTATGGTGAAGCCTATTTCGAAGCTCAGTCTTCGTAAAGCTATCCGGCAGTGGATGCGCATCCGCTATCTCGGCCAGCACAACACTGCTCTTGGACAGGTTCCTGGTGTCGTGGGGCAGCCTGTGACCTTGCGCAACGGCCCTCGTCCTACCGCAAAAAGCCCCGTGCGAATTCCTGCGCCATCTCCAGGTGCCCCCACCCCAATGCCATCGTTTGATAGTGACCTGGAAGATGTTACGCTGATGGATGCAGCTTCGACTGCCAGACTGGCGCCTGCTTCGCGTCACATGCAACAACTGGATCTGGCACAGGCGATCTCGAATCTGGAGCTGGACGATCCCATGTCGATTGGTCTTCAAAGTGGCCGAGCGGTTCGAACGGCTATTCCAACGACGTCGATTTTCAGCCTGGGCCCCTCGGTGAACAACACTACACGACAGGCAAGTACGAACGATTTACCGGACGTGCTGAGATTATCGCGAAACACGAGCGGTGCTTCAACAGCAAGCCCAACCGAGCAGGAGAAGCCAGCGGAGACGTCGACTACACTTCCTTATATGAAGACTCCATTTATTGGAGTAACGCAGAGCCCACCACAACATGGAGCGCGCTCTCCATCGGCAAACCCAACGCTCTGGAGCCACCCACCGTTCAATACGAAGGATCTCCCAACGGAACGCCTGCAGTCTTGGTCGGGCCTCGCACCCAAGAAGAAGGTTAGCTTCCACGAGGAACTGGAGTCAAGCCATCCAAGCAGAACTGGGTTTAGCAGCATTGGCAGCAGCATGCCTTCTGTGTTGGAGCGCATGGAAACTGGCAGCTCGGTGGAAGATGATACGCCAGTTGCAGCCACGCCTGCTGCTCAAGGCGAGTCTGCTGTCTCCCATTCTATCGACCCGATGAGCATCGAGATCCCGGAAGGAGACCCCGTGAACTACAGTCTGGGAGTGGATCAGTGCGGAGGCCACGAAGAGCTCTTTTTGACTCTTTTGGAGAAGTTTGCGACGACGTCGGAGGCGATCACGACTCGGGTCGTCGAGGCTCACGAGCGCAACGACTTCGTCACGGCTCGCCGTGAAGCGCATTCTCTCAAGGGATCGTCGGCTTACGTCGCTGCTCTTCGAGTGTCGAAGTGTGCCTTCCGCGTCCAAGTCGCGTATGAGCACCTGATGGCGCAGCAGGCAACCGGTGAAGGCTCTGACACGTTGGCGGCGAAGCAGATCGTGGATGACTCGGTCCGTTTGCTCAGGAAGGAGCAGCGACTGCTGCGTGGATATCTCCGGCGCAACTTTGAATTCAAGACTCAGTCCGGTCCGTCCCAAGTGAACTCAGGCCAACAGCCTGACAACGAAGACAAACCTACCGGTCCATGCTGCGTTATGTGAGATAGAAAAACAAGTATTAAATTTTTTTAATACATGTATAGATAAATGGAATTCGTCGTGCAACATGAACGATTCGTTCAGAACGAAGCCTAATTTAGAAATTATTCTATTAAGATGGAAACGTTTGTACAACCGTGATATAAAGCTGCAGTAGATGCTCGCCGTCGCGGAAGTTGTGGGAAATACTGCCGCTCGGGCCACAGCATTCTAGTTTTTTTGTTCAGTTTCTCGAGGTTGACCGAGACTAGCGCCCTGCCCACCTCACCAACACATTTTGAATACGATCTTCCAACAAGTGTATAGGCTGTGGGTCACAGCCTGTGGCTCACACGAGCTCTTGAGCTCGTTCGTCAGCTTCCTAACGGGCTTGGGCCTCGCGCTCCTGTAGAAATAGGTTGCGGCGGAGAGCATGCTCGGCCTGAAGGTCAGTCAATAGGGCGTGCTTGTGCTAGACGGTTGGCCGGGCAGATACGTGCTGTACTGAGACGGCCATAGCCCACCGTGTGGACTTGTTAGAGTGCCGTGTTAGTCTAATTGCATGATAATCTTTTCAACGAGGGCAACGGGTCTACTAACTCGAAGTACGATACGAATGAGGAAGCGCTAATCAAAGAAAAACACATTTGCTGGCTAAATAGTTCACCGTGTAGTGTTCAGCCTTAAGCATCGGCACGATATTCATGGCGCAATGCTCGATAGGTTGCTTTAGTGCCGATCCGCCAATTCAGTCGCGTAAGCTATGACATCGTTGCTCAACTCCAGTGCCTGATGCATGACGAAGCCCTCTTATCTAAATAATGCCGAGAAAACAACGCCGCTAACGCAAAATTAACTTCAGCAACCATACTCAGCCTTTTACATTAAAGCATTCCTACTAATGCATGGCTAGCTGGGGCCTAAGCGCCATGGGGAGATACACATGCTTGTTTCTAAATGACTGAAAACGGTTCGTGCAAATTGCACGAATAATTCACCTGAAGTGATTGCATTTCGGGGTTTTATCTTACGCTTTGTATGCCTGACATTTTTGCATTTAGGGAATTCCTCGTTCAATTTGCACGAAGAATTCCATATAAAACCCCTGATTTGCACGACGTTTTCCGTAGAAGTAGAAATGTATTATACTGGGAATGCCTCATAGAGGTATGGACAGCCCACACCGGATTAATTCCACGGTACTGTGTAGATCGAAAAGCGTAATGTAGCCTGGGTCAACGTTCGTGTCACCTGAAAAACACGATTTTTCTAACTGCAAAACGTATGATGAATTCGTGCATTGTTGACGAGAAATTTCCCGGTCTTTGCTGTTGTTTGTTTTCGTTTCATGTAATCTACCAGAACTAGAGTCACGGATAGATAAAAAGGTAGGCATTTTAGATATGAACTGACCGCTCCTCAGTCCACTGAGGGTCTTGGTCGTCTTATTCTGGCGGTGTCTGCTGGCCGCGCTCAAAAGTTTACGCAATGCCCCACATATTGTTTTTTATTCTTTTGATGCAAAAATTGTTGACAACAGTCTTCAAATTGATCAAGCGTAGACGAATACTTGTGAACACGCAAGATTATTGGACGCCCTAGAAAGCAGTTTGTGTTGCCGACACAGTTTCTGTGGATCAGATAGAATACTTTAGGAACTTGTACTTAAAGAAAGAATACATAGCGCTGGTTTGTTATATCTATTTAATCCAGACACGAATTGTCCAGTGGTGCGTCCCTTGTCTTATTGATGTGGCAATTGATAGTTGATATAGACACCGGAAATCCTTTCGCTTGCTTCGCTACGCCTGAACAAGATGGTTTATACAACATCTTTTTAAATGGGCAGTATTGACCTTTCAGCAACAGGTTAACACGTAAGAAAAAGGAAGTGGAACTACCAGTTTATTCAACAGCCATTGTCTCATGCAGGTACAACAAGTTTCAACAGAGAGACAAATTCCACAAAAAACTGTACTCGCATTCCCAGTGCAAGTCGCAGACGACCTAGTGTTGATGAGTAATTAATTACCTGGAATTTACCGGATTTCAGAAATTGGATTGACCAGTAGGTTCAATCTCCAGAGAGCCGAATCTCCGCCAATCGCACAAGCCCTTGATGGCTGGGGATTCCCACTAAGTACGAGTCCTGAAAGCCAAGAAAACATATTGTTTCATGTGGCGCGATTTTCTTGTGACTTGCGTTTTGTATGTGAAAGACTCGACACATTTGCTTTAGCACCCAGAATATTCAATTTTAGGCGGAATTCACAAATATGGACTCACCGGACGGATTTTTCCGAAAATGTTCAACAATTGGCATACAAACTTGAAGTAATTCTGGTTAGATGCGCCCAACCATCGGAAAATACCGGACAGTCTTCCGGTGATCAAACTAGAGAGGTAGTCGAGCGATGGCTTCATTTAGACACGCACTTTACTTAAGAAATTATGGCATCTAGAAAGGTGGAGAAGGGTATATTCTAGCAAGCGATATCATTCTTTGGCTGCCTTAATCACGTATATAAATTGGTAGTTTTACCTTATCCACCGTATTCGTACGCGCACTCCACATTCAGTTTGCTTTGATAATGAAAAACTTAACTCTGAGCGCCATTGGGTACATTTAAAAGCGGCGACTTCCTCAGTCGATGTAAGAGTTGTAACGAGGAATTGCGAGCGAGTATGCGTTCTTTTAAATGAATGCGGTGGATAAAAAAAGAAGAAAGCCGCATTTGAACCTAACTAGTCACCGCTAAGCCTCTGTCTTGGGAGCATTCCAGTGCTATTTCGCGTGCTATTAGCGGTTGGTTCAGCCAGTTCTTGACTTCGCAACTTTTTGAAGTGAAGAACTGGCCGAACCAACCGCTTCGATTGAATCACGTTCACTTATAAGTGATCCATGTACTAAGTACTCCTCATTTTTAGGCGTCCACTAGCATTTGACGCTAAGGATTAATCTGCACCATGAAATATACAGTCTGTACTAGCCACTGGCAGGCTACCCAACGTTATATTTCGATCAGAAGTTTATTACTTTGAAAAGCTTCCGAGTCATACATGTAACAATGTTTAAGCGTGTCCGTGCGGCGCTTGATGGCGCAGCAGAGCTAAAGTAAGCTAAAGGGTGCTTGAGTCGTGACTACAGAGATCTACTGCCCCGAAGACGATAACTAAATATCTGCGAGGCATCAATCAGGTGACTGTGCCAAGTAGATCGCTGTCACAAGCATAACTTCCAGCTTCTTCGACAGTTAGTGGTTTAGTCTAGATAGGTTGTAGCTCGGCGTTTTACCATGGTGCTTAATTGTTGCATTCTATCTACTACCGCCTTGCCTTATCATGCCACACCGGGCGATATAGAACCAATTGCTCTTGCCAGGAGCTATGGCTCGTGTAATCACGGTAATAACTTATTCGTACCCCTCAAATGTAACCCTTTCCGGTAAAATTCGATAATCGTCCGGTAAATTCCGCTCACAAGTAAATTTATGAAAATTGATTCCTTCGCTTTCGTAAGTAACATCTCTTACGAAAGCGAAGGAATCAATTTTCATTTTTTTGAAGTAACATCTCTTACGAAAGCGAAAGAATCAATTTTCATAAATTTATAGCCAAAACGTCAGACGCCGACGTTTTGGCGTAAACTACTAATGTAGATGTTACTTACGAAAGTGAAGGAATCAATTGACTTGAGAAAACGTAAGAGCCTATCTGCGACGATTCAAGGGCGCTATATGATTGGGTAAATATGTTCAAAATGCACTAACTGCGGTAGTAGTACTACCGTTCTGTTGCGCATGACAAGCAACTCAGCGGCGCGCGCACTCAATCAAATATGCACCGATGTACTGCAAGGAAATTAGTTCAATATCGTTGGATGCCATCACGGTGTCATTTCTGACTTTGTTGACTATCCCCCCCACTTATCACTTTGCCAATTTTGAGCACTGTTACCTGCTCTACATGCTGACTTGCATAACTCATATCAACGGAGTGTTGTGTACTATTCTAACAGCTCCGTTTGTCTTACGATCGTCGGCATCGACATTCAAGCTGGTTTACTTAACAGTAAATTACATGTAGCATAGAGAACTAGCTCGCTGCATAAAAAAGTATGCGACTCCCCTGATAATGACACCGATCGAGGCTTTCTTGGTATTGACAAGGACTCGCTTCTTCTATGCCGATACAATCACTTGTTTAAGTGAGAACACTTCTCATTCCACATTCCACGTCCAATGTGTGGAATACACAATGTGTATTCCACATTCCACACCGCTATTTGATTCAGCTTCACTATAGATGGACTCCCATGAAGTTTTTCCGAGAAATCGTCGGGGGTCTCCGCCTACGATAACAGGATTCGCTCATTGGCTGATATTTCTAAGCCCGCGCAGCACTACACTAGCCAGCAGTATGAGCAAGATAGCTTTCAAGCATCAGCATCATACTAATCGTACGAAATTTAAAATTGCCGTACGGTTAGTATGGTGTTTTTGCTCTGACAGAGTTGTATCAGCGGTATATATTGAGTTTTTTTTGTTTATAAAATCTGTCCTACAGGGCCCGACAGAGTACGGCATCTTGCTGAAAGCTAAACTCAGGCATTAAAAACATAGCTCCTCATCAATTATCATTTGAACGCTTAGTGAACGTAGATAGCGACAGCCATTTCCCTTATTTGTCCATGTCTAGTGTGCATCCTGCAAACGCAGCAGCTTAGACGTAGCACGATTGTTTGTTTTCTATACCATGCTGCGTGGGTCGCCTAGGTCGCTCGTTAACTGCATCAAACGCATACTCAAGTCTTGAATGAGAAGTGTTCTCACTTAAACAAGTGATTGTATCGGCATAGAAGAAGCGAGTCCTTGTCAATACCAAGAAAGCCTCGATCGGTGTCATTATCAGGGGAGTCGCATACTTTTTTATGCAGCGAGCTAGTTCTCTATGCTACATGTAATTTACTGTTAAGTAAACCAGCTTGAATGTCGATGCCGACGATCGTAAGACAAACGGAGCTGTTAGAATAGTACACAACACTCCGTTGATATGAGTTATGCAAGTCAGCATGTAGAGCAGGTAACAGTGCTCAAAATTGGCAAAGTGATAAGTGGGGGGGATAGTCAACAAAGTCAGAAATGACACCGTGATGGCATCCAACGATATTGAACTAATTTCCTTGCAGTACATCGGTGCATATTTGATTGAGTGCGCGCGCCGCTGAGTTGCTTGTCATGCGCAACAGAACGGTAGTACTACTACCGCAGTTAGTGCATTTTGAACATATTTACCCAATCATATAGCGCCCTTGAATCGTCGCAGATAGGCTCTTACGTTTTCTCAAGTCAATTGATTCCTTCACTTTCGTAAGTAACATCTACATTAGTAGTTTACGCCAAAACGTCGGCGTCTGACGTTTTGGCTATAAATTTATGAAAATTGATTCTTTCGCTTTCGTAAGAGATGTTACTTCAAAAAAATGAAAATTGATTCCTTCGCTTTCGTAAGAGATGTTACTTACGAAAGCGAAGGAATCAATTTTCATAAATATACTTGTGAGCGGAATTTACCGGACGATTATCGAATTTTACCGGAAAGGGTTACATTTGAGGGGTACGAATAAGTTATTACCGTGATTACACGAGCCATAGCTCCTGGCAAGAGCAATTGGTTCTATATCGCCCGGTGTGGCATGATAAGGCAAGGCGGTAGTAGATAGAATGCAACAATTAAGCACCATGGTCAAACGCCGAGCTACAACCTATCTAGACTAAACCACTAACTGTCGAAGAAGCTGGAAGTTATGCTTGTGACAGCGATCTACTTGGCACAGTCACCTGATTGATGCCTCGCAGATATTTAGTTATCGTCTTCGGAGTATCTGGAGGTGCGGAACGAGTTCTACAAGGACACGCAAGGAGGAGTCCTCATGTTTGACGTGTATTCTCGGAAGAGCTTCGAGTCACTTGATAGCTGGTTGCGAGAGGCCGCTAAGTTCGGCGCCGAAAAGTTCCCGTGCATCCTCTGTGGGAACAATATCGACCGCCCCCGAAGATGAAGCGAGGGCATACGCCCAGGCTAAGGGGTTTAAGTATTTTGAGGCGTCTGCATGCACTGGTGTGAATATTACAGAGGCGTTTCCACTCGCTGTTCAGGACTGTGGTCAAACACGTGACAAGCTAGGCAAGTAAAGTTGGTCAATCTCGTTCCTTTTTTCTTTATCTCGTTGACCAATTTCTTCTTACGGGTTGTAAAACTAACGATAGTTACTCGACTGCATTTGATGGTTCGGCTTCTGACAGTGATCAGGATACTTTGATACGTGCTCCAGCATCTCACGCTTTTTTTTTTTGCTCCTGTAGCATTACAGCACATGGCAATGAGTTTTATCGCAAAGCCAGCATAATAATCGATTACTTACCACGTTCAAGCAAAAGGCGGCAACTTGAAGTCGTACACATCCTCAAATATCGTACCCAAAGCGCTCATGAGGCACCAAGAGACGAAGACAAATACCAGGAATGGATGCTGCCAATACTACGCAAACAGTCACATTGTGTAGACTGGAGTGAACTTTGCCGACGTCTTGAAAAATGGATGATTCCTCTTATCGTGGAAAATACCGACGCGATCAATGAAAATCACTGGAGACTAGCACTTTGCTCCGGGTTACGACCGTGAATGCTAGAGACAAACGCCAACAAACTTGACTGGGGGAAGATTTCTAAGTATGTAGAGACGTGGATGCTCCCGTTGCTAGAGGCGAACGTCGACAAACTTGACTGGGAGTCGTACCAACTGAAGTGTGAGCCTCGACCTTGGATGCTACCAATGATGCTAAAAGTGAATCCAGCCAAGCTCGATTGGAAATTGCTGTGTTTGAACGCAAAAGAGTGGATGCTTCCATTGTTCGTGGCGAACACCGGCACACTTGACTGGGAGTACGCGTTGATGTAAAATATTGAGGACTGGATGCTGCCAATGATGCTAAAAGCGAATCCAGACCGTCTTAATTGGCGCGACACTGTCAACACGCGCAGATGAATGGATGCTCCCGTTGCTTGAGTCAAACGCCGACAAACTTGATTGGGATACGTATCCGCTGAACGATGTTTCTAAGCCATGGCTTTTGCCGGTGATGTTGAAAACGAATCCGGACAAACTTGACTGGGAGAAAATCTCTGCGAATGCAGCAGAATGGATGCTCCCGTTGCTAGAGGTGAACACAGATAAACTTGATTGGAGGAGGTTCCCGTTGCTGTCGATGAATGGCAACCTCAATGACAAGGTCTTGTGTAAGTATCATCCTCAACTCTGGATGCTTCCGTTGCTAAAGGCAAACGCCGACAAGCTTGACTGGACTACGCTTTCACTATTCTTAGTAGAGTGCTGCCATTGCTGGACGCGAACGTCGACAGAATCGACTGGACCGTTTGCGAGAAGAAACATCATGAGTCATGGATGCTTCCGTTGATGATGAAAGTGAGCCCCGACAAACTCAACTGGGAGCTCATTTGCGCGGAGGCAAAGGAGTGGATGCTCCCATTGTTGAAAGGGAACAGCGAGAAACTGAGTTGGCGTGATGAACATTTGCTATTGGTACTACTCGGGCACGAAGTCGAGTGGATGAAGACAAAAGAGCCCAAAAGTGAAGTGGAGCCGGAAAGTGAAATGGAGCCCGATAGTGGAGTGAAACCAAAACGAAAACGTGCTAAGTCTCTCTGATGTGTAGCTTTTGAGGGATTTTTGGTTTTAGATTTCAGAAGAATAATTTTGCGATTTCAAAGCCATGCAGACAATAGACAAGGATTTGAGTCAAGCTTCAAAACCATCGCATAGATACTTTTCAGTGTAAGCGCAGCAGCCTCAACTTAGTTATGGCCATTGGACATAGTCCAAACTGTTTGGTCAAAGCTCCATAACATTCATTACCATGGAGTTGTTAGTAAAATGTGGGCTACAGTTAGTAGAGATAGACGCTGTATGCAGTAGTGACGCAAAACAAACTATCCTATAACCTCATAATGCACAGCAAGTCAGTCGAAGTGTTCGTCTTCCTCTCTAACTCGAGTGCACGATGCTCACATTGGAAAAAGTTTCAGAAGCGTAGCAGTCCGTCTCGGCATCCCAGAAACATCGGCACCCCATCCTAAAGCGTCAAACATCAGCAGATCTCCTTTTTGAGACTGATTTAGTCACAGTTCGCACCTCACGCCCTCGCCTCGCTGTTCCCCAATGACCACTTGCACGACGTACTTAAACCGAGGAAAGTCGCATTCTAGTCATTACTACAACCAATAAGCACCGACAATTATTGCAAGCTCCACATGCAGTCCATTGCCGACCTTTTAGCCGCATCTTGATCGCGTCTGCGATCTCCTTTGTCAGCGCTGCAGCTCGCTCTGACTGGTAAACAGCATTTTCCAATTTATTCGCCAGTACTTGCCCAATCACTTGCTTCATCTTGGTCGTCGTGGGCCTCGCCTTCGGGTTAAGTTGCAATCCTCTTGATCCTTCAGGTAGTGCTGGCATCTTGGCAGTGTGAAAATGTCCCTTCATGATCATCTCGTCACTCAGATACCTCGCATCAGTGACGTAAAGTTAATCAGGAAGACCATGCACGAGCTCCCGTGCTTGGTGTGCGACCAGCCCCTTCCGCACGACCCCACAGCTCGCTGCCTCACGGACTGTTCTCACGAGTTCTGCCTCTCCTGCTTATGTCGCTACCTGGCTGCCAACAAGAACCGCTGCCCTGGTTGTCACGCCCAAGTTAAACGAGTAACACAGTTGCTTCTGCAAGGAGAAGATGGTCCGAAACCGGCCTTTGTGCGCTTCTGCAATGCCCTTTACACCCTCAACGTGTCGATTTGGGCCGTGGACGACCCGGCCAAAGTCTTAGCCTCTCTATTCAACTTGTACGTGGTCTTATTAACGAAATCCCAAGGCACCAGACTCACATCGACTTTCTTAATCCAGAGAACATGCGAGACTAATCCACAATGGAAAACTGCTTAAGAAAGGGGATGTCTGGCCAGGATCAGTGGTGCAGCTCTTCGGTACTCAAAAGGGAACACTGCAAACAGCAGCGACGGGTAATTACTTGTCTTGGGTCAGTCATGAGTGGCTACAGCGTGCCAAGCAGATCGTGTGCTGTCCGTTCAGCATCCTATACGACTTGGTACGATCTCTGTTTGGCGCCGTAGAGGGACAAGAGCAAAGAGGACAAAGGGGATACGCACAAGTGCCTACGAGAGACACGTCTGCTTCCAGCTTCCGCGAGCCGGGACGGGTGCTGAGTCCAGACCACACTGCGTTATTGTAACAAAGGAGCAAGCACTTTAACCCGTTCGTCTATACTATCAAAGTTAACTTCTCTACATGCGGTCGTAGCCAACACTGCCGTGCTCGAGCGCCACCAGCAGCTTCTCCTTGAGCACAGCACTTGCTGGATAATCCGGAAGGATTAACCGGCGGTCGCTGCACCAATCAAACGAATATAATGTAAGATAACTTCCCAACAAAATGACGATACCAACATATCTTACCAAGTGTTGGCCATGGGACAGAAGCTCGGCTGCATCCGAGCGTCCAAATCGATGTACCAGCACGCAGTGTCCTAATAACACACATTATGTAAGCATCAATATCAACAGAAGCCAAGCGTTATCAACCAAACTTACCGCGTTCATGGAGCGATACTTGGAGTCGAAGCCGAAAATGGGCGGCAGAGGCGACCCCGACCAGAACGTCAGCAACTTGGAGCGATTCTCGTGATCAAAACCCTCAGCGACTTCCCAAAACCGCTGAACAACGCCGCGAGACGGCGACGCACCGCGCGAGTACACCACGTTCCTCTTCAGACTCTCAAAATCGATCGTTTGTTCTCCCCTCACAAGACGTCGGAGCTCTTCAGGACGGAAAAGTTTCAGATCCGAGCGCACGATTGTGTCGTTGAGGCCGTCCCGGATCTTCTTGTAGTACACCAACTCGTTGCCGAAGAAGAACTGCTGGGCACGCAGCAGAACGTACTGCGCCTTGTTGGCGTTCGTCACTTCAACGTCGCCCATTCCGTCTTGAAGCTCCATCTCCATCCTCCTCGTCACGTTCGCAGCTCCAGCAGCGTCAGTCGATTCGTCCTTCTGCTTCGCACTTGCTTCTTCGTCAACCACCACCACTTCTGTTGTGTACTCGAAGCGCATATCCAGAGGCTCGGCGCCGAAGTCGTGGCCCAACACAAATTGAAGACTGCGTTTAAACACGTCACTGCCTTCACAATAATTTTCCCACGTCAGCGAGTCTCGCGTCATAAACTTCCAGAATACCAAATAAAAATCGACAGCAAGTGGCTGATGGTTGCGAATTGCCAACCCCATCAAGCGACCGATACAGAGATACACTCTCTTGAGCGCATCCACTTCACTCGGATCCACGAGTATATCCTTTCGAGACAGACTCACGCTCTTGGCACTGCGCTTCGCGTCCATGACCTGTTTGCTGATGTACACCGGTCGCGGCGCGATGCCAAGAAGTCCGCGCTTCTGCTTGTCCACGAAGTCAAATAACGGGAACAGCTCGGCAAAGCCACCACTCTGGGTCGGTCGGCTTCGTTTAGCGTTGCGTTTCTTGCTCGACGTTCCATCTTGAGAGTTCTGGGATCGAGCAAGCTGAAGCCACTGCGCTCCGATCTCCAGAACGTGAGGAGCTGGTGGGACAGCACACGATGGCGAGCTTCCTGTTGAGCCCGGTTGGAAGAAACATCGCTGGATAATCTGGAAAAACTCGCGCGTGACTCCAACACCGACGCCCGGTTCGTTCACCAACGTGATGTTCATTTCTCCCTTCAAATTGTTAGCCGAGGTGCTCAGGATTTGTTGGAGAATAAAGTCCACGTAGTTCGCGTCAGACGCCCGACTGATCGACACAGAGACTGATCCGTTGCGCTCCTCAGCCAGCATCGCCAGGTAATCCACTTTGTGCTCTAAACGGATAAGTCCCGGGATCGCCGCGAAGGAATACAAGTCCATGCTCAATACCTTGGGATAAGAGCGTATCAGCACATCCACGCTGTCCTTCAACGGGATCACTTTGTCAATGAACGAGGTTGGGATCGGAAACGCTGCTGCAATTGTGCGTAGAAGCTGAGATTGCTCCGCAACGAACATCTTGATGCGTTTCTTCTTCGCTTCTTGCTCTACAAATCGGCTCATAATCTGAAAACCAAGGTAAGTATCTCAAATGAATAATTGATGGCATCGTAAAACGTACCCCAAACAGCTTGACTAGCGTCGTATCTTGGTCGGAAACAAACGCGGCTTCTAGTTGCTCGAACACTTGCAGCAGGTGGAGTAGCAGGGAGAAGCGTTGTGGCGTAGCAATCGCATCGTCCATACTCCTCAACGCAGCGTTCACCAACGACCAAAGCTGTTTCACCGGCTTGATCGCACGCTGGAAACTTTCAGTGATACCCACGGGTTCCTTACTCTCTCCGTCACGGATTGTGCGAGCGTACGGCGCGAAAAACTGGAGGAAAAGTTCGAACAGCGAGATCAATAGATGGAACTCGATCTCCTCGTCATAACTCTCGTCGTCTTCGATGTCCGTACGGTCAAATATATAGAACGCGAGCTTCGTGCCTATGGTGAATAAGTAGGAATGATAAAAGATAAGGATAAACTCCAATAACGGTACCGCAGTAAAATACGGGAACGGACCTGAGCGATAGAGCATCTCAGTGATGCGTTCGAAGAACTCTAACTGGCCACATTCCTCCATAACAGGCCGCTTGTCTGCAGCCAGAGGGGACCCGCTAGCTAATGGAGTGAGCAGATGCATGAGGATCATAGTCCACACCTTGACGCGCTTGGAAAGACTGTTGTTGGACAGCATTGCGTCCAGGATCAACTTGAACGCCTCGTGAGATAGCTCAGTTGCTTGTACGTTGCTCGTCGGGACACTCTTTTTATCTTCCTCATCTCCTTGGACAGCGGTGGTCTTCTCACTATTCTCTGTAGGCTTCTTGTCGAGTGCTTGGCGCCAAAGTGACTGGTACTCCTTTGCATTTCTAATCGATAGAGGATATACATACGCCACGGTGTACATCAAGCCATCCAAGTACTCAACCTTTTCCTTTTGTGTATCTGGCATCTGAGCGATCTGTAAAACAGGAAAATAACTCCAATCAGTCAACCATTACGAAGATCAAATGAACGACAAAATAAAAATGCTACCTCATTGACAATCGCCACGATACCCACTTCCGCTAACACCAGCGTTTGAATGTAGATTGCTCGTACAGCTTCGCCCTTACGAGAGAAAATAGCCCCAATCCCTACTCACAGCAGCAAAACGTCAATGTTCGTCACTATTCCATGCAAATAAGGTATTTCTCCACACTACCTAATCTCTTGGCCAGCTCCATCGCAGTTCGAGTCACATGGAAAGTTTCCACAGCGCGATCTGGACGCGACCTAGTAAATGTTTGCTTGTCTATCACACCAGCACAGATAAGCTCAGCCTCTCCACGAACTCTTTTCGCCCCCATTTGCATCCTCGACGCACCTGCTTCACTTTGTTCGTGCTCTTGTTCCTCTTTGACGTTGGTCTTTTCCTCGTCTTCCTCTTTGGTCTCCTCTTTCTTCAACTTTTGTCTCCTTCTGTTTCTTCGCTTGCTTTTCTTCCCACCAGCCTCCGGTTCTGGTCGCGGAGGTTCGCAGAATTGCATTGATCTGACGTAGAACGCGTTCATCACCAGTACGTGCAGCGCCGAGCGCCCAACGGCGTTCCGAGCAGCAAATTCCACGTCAAACTCCTCAGCACGTTCCCTCAACATCCTCAGCGCCTTCCAGTTGCCCAGTCCTGCAGCTACATGCACCAAAGAATTTACTTTATCGGGCTTGGCTGTCAGCAGCTCCTTCAGCTGGTTCTGCTGCTTGGCGTACGTTAATAACTGCTCCAGAATCAGCAGCGCCGTGTCGTTCTGTTCATCCGTGCGGCCATTAGCGACGCAAAAGAGCAGCAGGACTGTGGCCACATTCACTCTACCGAATCTTTTTAGCAGATTCACCTTCTTCTGGGACTGGGACAGCAGCAGGGCCACCAGTTTTGGCTGGAGTGCCATACAGGCGGCGATTAGAGGTGTGAGACCCATGCAGTTGGCGCTGCGGTTGCTACTGGAGACGTTGACGTTTGCTGCATGTGCTGAGAGCAGACTTGTAGTCATTTCCAGGCGCGCATAGCGACAGCTCTCGACCAATGGGGCGTCACCCTGCGGCGTACGGCGGTTCACGTCCAGCTGCGGAGTCTGCAGGAGAGACGAGAAGGTGTCCAGGTCGTTACGGCGGATGGCACTGACGAGCTGAGTTGCGGTGGACGGTGGCGAGGGAGGAGTGCTGCTACTGGTGGGCTTGGCCTTGGGCTTGCGGTTGGGTCGCCAGCGGCGAGGAACAGTAGTGGAAGCCATCTCGGTGGGCATTCTCCCACAAAGGTGTATTAGAGCGTGTTCGCTACGTAGCTGGAGTCTCCAGTGGAGATGGAGATGGTCAAATCGCATAAGATAAAACTTGAGAATTATTGGCTAACATGGGTTTTTTACAATGGAGATATTGTGCGTTTTACTCGAACTTTCCGAGGTCGGTTGAAACGAATCGACGGGGTCAAACTGACGCGAAATCGACGTGAAATGGTGAAGTCTTGAACTCACTGAAGAGAACGGTATAATCCCACAGACAGTACAGATGATCTGCACAGACGAAGAAGCATAACTACAGACAAACAGAAGTCAGCACAGAAAACAGTGTCGAATAGTGTAAATCCACATATCGCTGCGAGAAATGCACAGACTTAAACTAACTTAAGGTGTACCACATAGAGTAGCTAATGTATTGCGCTCTTGGCCGCTACTGGTCGACTGACCACATAACACGGAGAGCTCACGGCTTACACATGGCAGCTTCATCAAAGCCCCCTCTTCAGCGCGCTCGATACTGAGTTTTGTTTGGCCGAGAAACTTGCGACGGCAGCCAACCTGCTTCCTGCAGCGCGTGGTGACGTAAAAAAGTGAGGTGACAGGAAGTGACGCCTGGCCTCGCAGTGACAAAACAGCGCAGGGCGATCGATCAGACTGTGGAGATACGTGTAGAGAGGGCGATGAAGTGGGATTGTTTTGCGTTGCGATCGAAATGGAGGCCGGCGCTGATAAAGATTTGGCTGGCCGGAGAAAGAGGCGGTGTTCCTATAGTTGGGATATGCTGTGTGAAATCAATGATGCTGAGCTCGCGGAATTTCAAGATCTAGAGTTTTGCTGCGCTCGAGTGGGACGCACTGACCCAGCAAGACCTTGTCGACTCTGCGAAGGAAGCGAACACGTAATGACAGAGAGAAGACAGCGCTGCGGCAGTAAGACGTGCAAGCTGTATGGATCGTGTAAATTTGGGTAGAAACTGTGGATGTGCGAGCAATCGAATCGATGCCAAGTGTTTCATAATAGGATTGACCACGTTCGTGACGAGTCAGTACATTGTGACGGACCGCATAAAACAACGATTACCGCAGAACGAAGAAGTTCATTCTTCAACAAGACGAATGTGCTGTTCCACCTCAGCTCATTTGGAGTAGTATGCGTCGATCGGAGATCTTACAGCCAAAACGAGGGTGTCCTACGCTACAACAAGTGACAAACTGCGCTAAATACTTGCGTCGTCTTCAGGGCACTAAGAATTCAATTCAGGTCGTCCGCCAGCTAGTTCGTATGAACGCGCTCGATCTAACCAGTGACCTAAACCGCGCGTTCTGCTTTGGATACAATGAAGATTCAAATGGTCACGCGTACGTGGGCAAAGGCACAGACTCAGACTCGTTCGTTGTTGGCGTTTCGAGCCTTGCGCTGATCAACGCATGCATTGATTACGCCTCCCCAAGCCGCTTCTCGCTCTTCCACGCAGACGCCACATTCAAGCTAAGCGATCTTGGGTATCCCGTTATCACTTGCGGCTTTTCGGATTCTTCCAGGTCTTACCAACTAGCCGCTATATTTGTAGTGACCGGTGAACAGCCAAGGAGTATGGTATGTGCCTTAGTGCACTTGTGAGCATCGTGAACGTGTGCGCCCTACTTTCACGCTTCATATCGATGCCGTAATGGGTGATGCTGAAGACGCACAGCTCAATGGGTTTCAGCAGGTATCGCCTTTTGGCTCCGCAACATATCTAATGTGTTTCTTTCACGTTTTGTACAACGTCCGCAAACGAACTCACCATCTACAGTGGGAGCATCACAAAGCAGTAACGGACGGAATCGTACGAATTCACTATGCGGACAACATGAACGCATACTACACACTGAAAGATACAGTCCTCGCTGAGTGGAGAGAGATTCCGCAATTGAAGGTGTTCACGAAATATTTTACGGAGCAGTGGTTGGACAGTAGATACTGGCGCTGGTAAGTTTTTCACACCCCAATTGGTTATGCCACGACCAATAACCCTTGCGAAACATTTAGCGCAATTCTGAAGAAGTACACCGGGCGCCGAAGATATTTCATGCAGCGGCTTCTGGCTGTCACCATGACAGTAATTCAAGATGCTGCGGCGCGCTCCCCGACTACTGGTACTACATTTCATCCTCCGACTAGATCGGCAGCTAAAGCTGCTGCTTTGATGATTTCCAAGGCGTGGGCTATCGTATATGCCACCGATAATCCGACTATATGTCGTGTAAAGCAGCTACCCCGTGAAGAACAAGACGCAGACGTGCAGGCAGTTGACGAGTTGTGTACAGCGCTTGACGGTCCATTTCGAGAGTCGAGTGACACCTCAGAATCCGACGACAGGGAGCTGAGTGTGGGTCCGGCATTGGTTGTGAGGGAACAGCGAGCTCGCGCAGCTAAACTGTACAAAAACGTGATCACTTGGTCGTTGTGGTACGCCCATTCAACTGCAATGCCAGAGGAAGGCTGAGTTGTCGATGTCGTAAAGTGTGTGTGCGGGTGCAAATTGTACCTGAAGTTTAAAACATGCTGCCATATCATCGTCGGGAGAAAGGCACAACGATTGGGGGGTCCGGATGTCGAAGACAAGACGGAAAAGTTGTTCAACTGGCAAGTTCGGAAAACCAAAAGCACCAAGTCCACGAAAAAAAAGAAAACGGGCCCGGAAGCAGCCCCAGATGCTGACACCGACACCCCTCTCACCCTGGCTGAGCCGCGAGGTGGCAGGCCGCTTCTTGCCTCTAGAGCGCTTGACATTCAGTTCGTCTTGTGTCCTAATACTCAGGAGATACCACCCACCAAGACCGCAAAATCATCTTCATCTTGTTTCCAACATGAATGTTGGTTCTGTCATCAAGTAAAATGCGTCTCGATCGTCTACCGATATCTAACTGTTTCTTAATATGTGAGACAAAGTGATAAGCGTCTCCACTTTTAAATGTGTCACCACCTTTTTATATGTCACTGTCACCAACATTTTTTGTGTCACTGTCACCAACTTTTTTTGTGTCACTGTCACCAACTTTTTTTGTGTCACTGTCACCAACTTTTTTGTGTCACTTTTATCAAGATTTTTATGTTTACGTAGCTCATTCGTATAAACTACCTGTTGACTTTGTATGCCCTACATGTCGGAGTCAACGTCCATATCCTCGCTCGAAAATTCGTTGCTGCCTTCACTTGCGTCGCTATCGTTGTCCAGGCCACTAGCTTCGCTTACCTCGCTGTCTGAAGTCTCCTCGCTCCCATCGCTATTCTCGCTTGGAGCAACATCCACTAGCTCAACGTTAGACTCCCTCACTTCATCTTCTTCACTTTCTTCTTCAATCTCCTCACAACTGTCCCCAGACGCTCTCTCGTCCTCACTACTGCTTCTAGGTCGAGCTTGTTGTTCGCGACGGTCTTTCCTTCCACGGTGCTCATTTCGGTGGTACCGACTGATGTGCTTGATGACAGTGTTCTTCTTGTCCTTGGAATAATCACAGTACGGACACTGATAGGCTCCCTCCACTTTACAGTTTTTTCTGTGCTCTGATAACTCGCTTCGGATAAATTAACCTTCCATACATTTATCACATCGAAAGGTCTTAAAGAATGCCGCCTCCGTGGCGTTCGGTCGCTGGCGAATACCTCGGACGCGTACGTAGCAGTGTAGGCGCTAATGCTCCACGGAATACTTTGCTCCTGCGTGGGCTAAATCACCCCTAAACAATAGCAGATCCCCCTTGTTCAATTGCAGCGTAAGACGTTTTCCTTTCTCGGGTTGATCCCCAATGCAGCGCGGGTAAACATGAAACAATGTGCCATCCATAATAGCAAAGATGACTGAGCCCTGAACTACATGGTGACGTAGGTAGGCTCGCGATATCTCGGACGACGGGAAGTCCCGGTGCACCGCCTGCGTTTTGCCATCTGACATAGACTTGATAGCATGCCACGTATCTATGCTTACTTCTCAGTTTCTGTTAGCCACCTCCACAACGTCGGATACTAGGTCATGTACTTCCTTGATAGCGGTTTCGCCACCAACTTCCAAAGTAACTTGACGGCGGTATCCATCAAGCGTAGTAGCGTGTACTTTCCTAAAAATAGGGCGGAAGTCCAAGCATTTAACTTCTTCACGTGCACGTTCACAAAGGTCCCCAGAAAAAAACGTTTTTCTTCTCTACGTAGCCAATGTTCCAGAATCTTGCAAGTTCTTCAAATGAAAAAGACATAAATATTACCAATACCCCCCTGTCCCAAAATTGCGTAAGGTTCTAAAGGTAGCAGCCACAGTCGGGTCACACGTAGCAGGGGACACTCAGTCCACACTCAGTCCACGTTCAGTCCACACTCAGTCCACACTCAGTTCACGTTCAGTCCACATTCAGTCCACATTCAGTCCACACTCAGTCCACACTCAGTCCACGTTCAGTCGTAAACAGCCCCGTCAAAGTCACAGAGACTGAGATTTACAATCACAAGTACCAGAACGGATTTGGTAGAGGAGTATGGGCAGAAGTTGCGCCGTTGATGGAGAAACACGATGTTCAGAATTACGCCAATGCGAAGGGGCGGTGGAATGCCGGATTATCAATTATTTTTTTGCGATATCACTTTGGTTTGAGATATAGCTTAGGAGAAAAGGTGCTGCTCTTGTGGGACGATTTTAGTGGACATTGGACGGAGCGCGTGAAAGAATATGCTGCAAGTATCAACGTTGTCCTAATGAAAATTCCGCCGGGCTACACGTCTTCCTGTCAACCAGCGGATATAGCGTGGATGAAGCCTTTTAAGCTACAGCTACGCTCACTTTGGGTTGGACACCTCCAGAGCCAACTGCGAAAACATCAAGCTTGTAGCGCCTTTAAGACCAACGTTGATGAGTTGGCTCACTAACGCGTGGGAAATCCTACCTACTGCAACATTAGCAAGTGGATTGCGAAAGCTTGCTATTTCGACAGACACTCGTGAACTACCAGCAGTAGATCCAGAACTTCATGAAGCTAAGGTAGTCGGATTAGTTGAGAAGCTAGAGTCCTTCACGTTGCTGTAGATGTTGGCGACGACGTTGGACTCGAGTGGAGCGTTTTATTTCAAAATGGGTACATTTTATTGCACTTCCTTCACGCATGTATTTCAGATCTTTGTACAATTTTTGAAGCTGCTGTAATGGTGGTGCTCTTTGACAAAAAATGTCGGTATTGTGTCGGAGTCTAACTTCGACGAACATCTACGACAGTTGGAAGTGGTGCTTCACCGCCTCGAGGGTGCCGGTCTCACGATCAACGTGAAGAAATGCAAATTCGCAGCCAAAGAGGCAAATTATCTCGGCTATCGGATCACAACCGACGGAATCGCTCCCCAGCCTGAGCAAGTGGCCGCCATTTAGCGTCTGACCTCCCCCCCCCGTCCAATAAGAAGGAGCCCCGCCACTTCATTGGACTGGTAAACTACTACCGCGATGTTTGGCTGCAGCGTGCTCACCTCCTTACCCCACTGACTCGCCTCACCGCAAAGCTCGCACCATGGGCCTGTACGGATGAGCACCATGCCGCCTTTGGCAAGTTGAAAGCCTCGATCCAACGCTCCATGCTTCTACAATACCCTGACTACAAGTAAGCCGTTCGAGAGCTTCACGGATGCATCGAGCTATCAACTCTGCGGGATAGTGTCGCAGGCGGGTAAGCCGCTTGCCTTCTACAGTTGTAAGCTTACTCCAGCACAGAAGAACTACATCATGATGGAGCAAGAACTACTGAGTATTGTGGAGACTTTCAAGGCGTCTCGGGGCTCGTACCCTGCTTTTCGGTCAGCAGATTACGGTCTTCACAAACCACAAAAACCTATCTTGCGCCAATTTCTCCTCCAGCAGGGCCATGCGCTGGCGTCTCTTATCAAGAATTTGGCCCTACGATCACCTATATCAAGGAAGATGATAACACGGCCGCCGACGCCCTGTCGCGGCTGCCTCAGGGAGAAGATCGCGACAACAGTGGTGGTGAAAAATGCAACGTGTTAACGGAGCAGCTATTTCCACTGAACTACAGCCGAATTACTCAACTTCAGCGTGAGGATGACGCTCTGCAGACAGCGGTATCACAACACCCACAGAAGTTCCAAACGAAGACGTTTGGCAGCAACACGGTACTGCTTTTGAAGGCGGGACAGACTATCATTCCGGCTCCGCTTCGCACGCCCGTATTGGATTTCTACCACGCGGCGCTGCTTCACCCTGGCATGAATCGCATGTACCGGACAATGAGCAACTCAGTATATTGGCCGGGAATGCGCCGTGCAGTGGAGAGCTACGTCCGTGTATGTGCTACCTGTCAAAAGTGGAAGAGATCGCCCAAGCGCTATGGATGCCTACCCGATAAGCAGCACGGAAGCGAAGCCTGGAATGAAATTGCTGTAGATGAAGTTTGTCCTTACTCTTACTCTGATGAACCCAACGCTCCGAAGCTGTACGCACTAACGATGACTGAATTGACGACAAACTGAATCGAAATCGCCCCAGTGAAGGACCGAAGTGCAAGGACGGCTGCGGTGGCCCTCGATGAGTATTGGTTCTGTCGGTACCCTGACTCGCTTCGAATATCCACGATCATGAGAAGGCGTTACTGGGAAAAGAGTTCCAAGAAATGCTTGAGTCCTATGGAGTCCAGTCTCGGCCTACAACGGTCGAAAACCCGCAAGCGAATGCAGTGCTGGAACGCGTGCACCAGGTCATCGGGAATATGGTTCGTACTACCAGACTCGGCCAGCCGTTATGGACGGAAATCCTCCCAAGCGTCGCGTTCGCGATCCGCGTCACGGTCCACACGACGCTCAAGGCATCTCCGGCCCAACTGGTCTTCCAACGTGATATGATCACAGACAGCACCTTTACGGCGAATTGGGCGGCGGTCTACTCACGCAGAGAACGATAAACACGTCGCGAAAACGAGCGCGAGAACAGAGCCCGTTGCGACCACAACTACAAGGTTGGCGACAAGGTGCTCGTCGTCAAGATGATCAAGAATCTCCCTAAGCTCTCGCAGCCAGCCGAAGGCCTGTACACGATAACTGCCGTTCACACCAATGGCACGTTAACCATCGACCGCGGCAACTACGAAGAAACAGTCAACCAGCAACACGTCAAGCCGTACTTCGAAGCCGATCGAGATTAAGGACGAGGATGTCGTATCCAATAGGATTACGCACACAGACAAGCACGTGCTTCATGTTTCAGAAGCCCAACTTCACATTCAACTTCGTTTCGTCAACAGTCAAGGGCCCTGTGCTCCGCCTTGGCAACTACATGTCGAGTAAGCTAGACAAACTAGCAAAGTAACAACTCAATCTTTTCTCAGTTCACAATGTACATTGGTCTACTCAAGTGCCTCATCTCCTCACGTGAGAAGCACGGCACTATCTCTAGTTTCAGTTTAAGTCAATTAGATGCCTCAATTTCCGGCTCTGGTAGAAAGCGAGCATTCCCGCCCTCGTACACGACTGTGCACAACGCCCGACCATACATTACGAATCCTACTTTTTTCGTACGGCTGCTCATCAACTTCGATGCATCTAGCGAACGCCTACACACTCCTGGGCAGCTTAGATTTATTTTGTGCCGGCTAGATCACAAAATAAATTCCATTTGAAACAATTAGATTATCACTAGGTACTATTTTGCACTACACATTCAAAGGGTAATCCGACATAGCCGGGATGATCTCCAGCAAACGTCTCCTTTTACAATGATGCACCACACATCCGTCTCCACCTCTTTGAGATACGAGCCTGTACGCTACGTTGCTGGAGATGGTCAAATCGCATAAGATACTACTTGAAATTAATTGGCTAAAAATTATCTTCTTACAACATTACACCTGGAGATAACACCATAAATCCGTCTTCACCTCTTTGAGGTGGAGAAGGAGACGTTTGCTGGAGATCGTCCCGGCTGTGTCGGATTACCCTTTGACATACATGTAGTGCAAAATAGTACCAAGCGGCATTTTAATTGTTTCAAATGGACTTTACTTTATTTTGTGAACTAAACAACACAGAATAAATGTAAGCTACCCAGAAGTGCGTAGGCATCGGCTAGCTACAGCAGAGTTGGCCAGCAGACGAACAAAATAAGCGAGATTCGGTATGTATGATCTGGGGCTGTGCACAGGCATGTATGAGGGCGGGAATGCCCGCTGCCGGTAGTAGAGGCATTTATTTGGCTTAAACTGAAACTAGAGATGAATATTTAGCGAACGCAACTAGAGATGCAGACGACTTGAACTTGTGCCAATCTCCATCTCCAGTACAACGCGAGCAGGCTCCACCTCTTTGAGATAACACCACACATTTGTGTCGCCGGTCAAGCTGTAACAATGTCACAGCGAGTCACAAAAGTCACAACTGATACATTCTGTTTTAGAACAAAGGGAAAGCAGACACAGAATGTCTCTACTGCGATTAGGTAAGTATGAACAAAATCAGTTACTAGAGGCTCACAAGTATTAGCATGTTTCAATGAGTGTGAAAACATATTTTCACATTTTGGGTGAGGGGTAGCAAGAGAACAGCCGCGAGGGGGCACGCGCACATCTAACCACTCATTCCGAATATAGTTAATAGAACGACCGCATCGCGTGCAGTCGATAAGAGCCCATACGCCGAAGATGCTGTGCAGCAAGATAACGAGGACAGGCTGAAGCGTCGCGCAGGATACACTCGACGCTGCTGGCGCAACAAGTGGAACGAGTTAAATGATGCAGAAGCGGTCTGTTTGTGCGTGGGCGCCGCTGTTGAGGGTAAGTGCGTGCTTCCTCTCTACGTGTTCGTGTGTCCACAGGCCCGCGGCTCAATGCAGCCGGCACGAGCGCGTCTTCTGTCGGCAGAGGACAATGCAAGTGTATATGGGGGCGTTAGTCAATCTAAAAGGCCCTCAAGATCCTCTTGGAGTTGTCTATCTGTCGTACCAACGTGGTAAGAGGCTCTCAGAGAACGTGTAAGCACGCGTAATCTAAGCAGACCCCTGAAGGAAGCGATGCTAGTGCACAAGGTACTGCTCAGGAGACGCACTCGGCCACCCAGCGGCGCCGCGATCCAGTGATCTTATTTGTGGAAACCCAAAGAAGCATGAAGGCTCGCACAGCTCATAGAAGGGCGAGCAGAAGAGAGCCCTGAAGGCGCACGTCACCACAAGCCAGACGGTAAAGTATAATATGTTTAAATGTGTGACAGGGATTAATGCTAATCCACATCCAAGACATCTGCTAAACTTTGTTTTAGTATTTTAACTTGCAGCAGGGGGGGGGGAGGGTGCACAAGTTCGAGCTCATGCGTTATAGCTACAGCCACGTAATACCAAGATCTACAAACCAACTGGTAGCGCAGCTTCGATGGGCATCGAACCGGGTGTGTTCACTACGGTACGTGACGGTTTCTCAATTCTAGACAACGCGGTGGAATGCAACTTTGCAACCACAATGATTCCTTTGATAACTAATGACGCTATCCTTGGGCTGTTCATACGATAGCTAGATCGCATGTCAGTCGTTTTACATCTCAGTGCGCGCTCTGATGGGCCAAGACGACAAAGATGATGAGGCTGACAGGATGTTGGCCACGCCCCCCCCCCTCTTCTCTCGCCACTGTTGACTTTGCGGTTGGTTAACTCGTGACGCTAGAACTGCCTGCTGTTGCTGCACAAGTCGTCTCCATCTTCATCATAGAGCAATATTGCCGCCAACTTCACCTTTAAGTGCGAACCATGCGCCGTTTGCGCCGAGCTAAAGCGCACCATACGCGGATAAACGCACTCTCCCTCCTGTGATAACGCGGAGACCAGCCAAATCCCAGGCCCGCGTACGAATCATAGACCGAAATAAGCGCAACAAGAATGTTAAAAATGTTAAAATCAATCACACGGGATAACAATTTGTAACACTTTTACATGATTTAACTTGATTATTCTCAAGCTGTGTACCTGGTTACTCGTTTCACCTAATAACCTGGTACACTATGTATCGCTGGCAGGTCACAAAGATCTTGCCTTTTGTATTGTGACAGAGGCTGTGACCCATAACCATGAAAGCTCGACACATCCTCCATGTGTAATGGGCCCGCTGTGAGCCCACTACTTCGGCTTACACGTTAGCGCACGTGTAGGAGGAAGCGTAAGGTGCGTTTCACTTATGTTGACTATACTTTCGTCCGAAAGTATAGATTTACTCCAATAAGGAAAGCAAAGCCGATTTACGGTAAAATTGAGAGCTGTTTATTTGTTTGTTTGGGGTTTCCTCCTAAAGTGATATTCTAAATGAAAGGTATTCGCCAATGAATGGCTGACAGAATCGTGCTATTTTAATTGGTTGAAGATGTTGACTTTCAACCAATGAAATCTCTAAAGGTATGCAGACCAGTAGTCTGCCAAATGTAACAATTGGTGTATCGTACACCAACGTGGAAAACCTTCTTCGTAACCAAGTGGATACATGTAGTCTCTTGCGTGTAACATAAGCTTACCGTGCGGCATACACCTTACTACGGAAGCAGCTGCTCAGTAAGACAGGTCGGTGCGCCCACTACAATACGCTGTCAAGAGGCCCCAACTACATACACTCGTTTTTTGTACCCCCTCCCCCCGCTCTCTCGCTCTCACTCTGGAGAAGAGCTCTGTCCTCTGTCTGACTGTATCCAACGCTATGCTACAGACCGACGTCCTTGGTACCACTCGTTTCACGTGTGCTACCAAGGCACAAGACGTGTGGGGTGGCGTCGATACTGGACTGTCGCCTCGGTTGGTTCTTGTCTCGGGTGTTCGCTTGACTGCGATCACACACTGTGGTTGACGCAACAGCCATAGCAAAGCTGACGCTCTGGACAGCGATGAGTTGTTGGATGTGGTTGTCGGTGGCATACTTAAGTTTATATTTTGTGAATTACGATGTGATTTGTTAATTGGGAAAACAGGTTCCAGAACTCGGAACGGGTCTGGTCGCCGCCGTTCTGAAAACGGGGTCTGGAGAGATCGATCAAACCAATATGGCACTATGTACCAATTGTGGTTAAGCAATCAAAATATTTTATACTTCTCTCAGTCAGAACCGTTCGTATACTTGGACCAGGGCCTTAAAAGAATCTACGCGGTTTTGCTAGGGTTAGTTAGTGATGCCTTCCAGATGTTAGACCTTGTCGGTTTGCAGCAGCAATTTTGTGGGATCAAAATTGTTGGATGGTTTTACTGTTTGCTCTCTCCTAATTTAGCTACCTGAAATACAAAGGAGGGAGGCCACATCGGTCACTCGGAAGCATAAATTTATGAATAAATAGCCCGCACAATGTAGAACGAGGCTAGGATGAAATGTGGAACCACGCTGGTTTCTTAAAGTTTGCATGTAGCCCACGAGATTGCTATCACCAACGAAGAGCTAGACACATATTGTGCCTTTCTCAAACCTTGGCCAATCGGGCCCCAAAAAGCAGATCCTAAGAAGGAGAGGCTAGGGTTTTACCTAGGATTTGCTCTGATGATATTAACAATTTAAATTTGTATTGGTACGTGAAATATCAAGTCCTACGTAAGAGCTCTGATCTTATGTAAGAGGACCGTTTTTGAAAATAAGGCCCTAATGGCCAGCTTTCGGCAGCCGATTCCTCCTACGTAGGCCCTGCGGACGAGATCAATATCGTTGGGAGCATAGATAGCCCTAGCTTTCGGAGGACTATTGTTCAGACTCAAACGATACATATATTTACAGCTTACTAGGATTATTCTGTATTGCAAATTCAGCAAGACAGATGCAACGCAAGAAGAAAGATCTACGTACGGTATTTACATGCTAGCACTGAGTCGAATATTAATAGCGTTTGTTTCGTCTGTGCCGTTTTGTGTTATAGCCTAGGCTTTGCTGGCCGCCAAGGTAGGTTTTATGGGGTCCTACGTAAAAGCAGAAGCCCTACGTAGGACCTTAAATCGGAGGGCGTTTCGGGAGAAAGGCAGAATACTCCATATTGTGACATATGTCGAGTTGTTGTGCCCCAACAACTGTAAAAGGCCTCTACAATTGTGGGATTTCGCCATCCTACCTGGTGGGTTTCAGCACATGTTTTTCACGGTTAGGTTGCCGGAAACCCACAATTTTCGCTTTGTGGGCAAATCTAACGACCTCTAATTGGGTGATTGATTTAATCACCCAATGAGTTTTGACTTTTAAGTTAAAAGTTTTCACCTCACCGGTGGAGAATGTCATAAAACAATATCCACTGGAGATGCTCGTAGAGGCAGAGATTGGTTAGTATCCTCGAAAACCGGGTAGTAGTAGTACCAATGGCCCCTCAAACAGAGACATACTAGAACTAGTATCGATTTTACAATGACGTAGTAATAGTAGTCAAATTCTGTGGGTTTTAATCCAGAGTTTCTCCCGAAAGGGGACCCAATCCTTAAGAAAATCTTGTTATGTTGTACACATTTTACGAAAGCAAAATTGTTTCACGGTGTACGTCTATTTCGAAATATCGTTGAAATAAGTAGACCTGTTATCACATATTCAACAATTAATCAATTATTTCAAAGAATCATGTATCAGATTTTTTATTTGAGAGTCTACTCTTTGATTGTACAAACATGTATCCATGTCACACCGTATTGTTCTGGATTTTATATCCAGAAAATTTACACAGGTGCGATTCTGCCTAAAAAAACTCTATACGCTTATTCTCAACACTAAGAAAAAGTCGATTTTCAATATTACACACAAACTAAACTGTAGTACTTGATGAAACAGTTATATCAGAGGGACGCCAGGATTTTTTTTAGCCAAAAGTGCCGCTATTCAATTTCAAACTAGATGAAGAGGCTACAGATGCAAATACGGAATTATAGAATCTATAGAAAATGAGCCAGGTGAAAACTCTTATAATCTGTATCTGCATGACAATGAAATAAAGAACGTAAATGTTGCTTGTGTCGGCTAGGTAGACATCAAAACCCAATCACCCAGATGATGTTGCTTGAAGGAAAGATGGTTAATATAAGATCGTCTTGAATGACACTAAAATTGGTGGTTTATATTTAAGAAGCACTTGCAAACTCTGTGCCGCATTCTTTAGTGTTTGTTGTAACCTACTGTTCCTAATCGAAATTAGAGACGACCGTGGGCGTGTTTCATTGTTTGTAGCAGATGCTGCGGCTGCGAAGCAGGCGCAGGAGATGCGTCGATGCGAGAATTAGGTTAACTAATAGCATACAGTTTTCGTTTGGCGGGTAGGTCTGTGACGGGGTCACACAGCACCTTTCGCTTGAGTAAGTTAGAGCTTCCGAGAGTATACAAACTCTAAGTGAACAGCAGTTCGCGTGTCCCTGGTCGGAGGGGACGAAGTAGCCAGTTAAAGGTACGTTTAAGACTGAATGTATTGATAGGTAAGGCTAAGCTTGAGTTAATACAAACTATGAATCACCTATAGTGAAGCTATGTAATTATCCAACGGTTGGCTCCTGGAGCCACTGGTACCATGTACCAGTCCTTCCGAAGAGTGGCCAGTCACTCTTCCATGTAACTTGAGTACAGTGGCCTGTACCCCGTCACATTCTCCCCCACTTAGGTTCGGTTTACCGACCAATCAGAATGGGGGAGAGTGAGTGACAAACTCTTTTTCTCCAAGTCGAAAGGTATCGACAAGCTGCGAGAACGTGGCGGTGCCTCACTTCACAGTTGGAGGCTCGAGCAGCAAACGCGCTCTTCTTCACGGTCTCCACTTCGGCCTCTAGCATGTCTCGTGGCTCTGCGAAAGGCGGTGCGAAAGCACCCGCCAAGGCTCCCACCGTAAAGCTTCGAGGCAAAGACTCTGCACTCAAGGAGGCTACTAAGGTGGCCTCCGAGGCGACGGATTCGTCTGGCGACACGCCTGCGAGCAGACACGCGATCTCATGCCGCCGTCGGTTGCCTTCGGTGCCGCCTGACACCCGCCCGAACCCGCGCTTCACATACCGTGAGCTCAGTCCGGGTACTGAGGGAGCGGCAAAGGCGAGGAGCCTCCACAGCGTATCTGGAAGCTCCGAGGGAGGGCACACTCCAGTGCCCAGCGAGCACGACGACAACAGCGTACACTCGCACGCCAGTGATCACGATTCCGAGACGCTTGAACGCTCTCAGAGCCCTGCCGACAAGGCTAAGGATTCGCCCAAAACTGGCGACGATGAGGAAGAGATACCTCAAAGGAACCTCTCGCTGGCCGAGGGCCTTGAGCGTGCTCAGGCTGCTAAAGCCGCCGCCGAGGCGGCTAAGCACTCGAAGAAGCGCGTGGCTTCGAAGCCCCCATTCCGCGAGGAGAAGGGGTTGTTCCTACAAGGATCTCTTCTCATCCTCGGATGAAGAGGAGGAGGGTGCCATTGATGAGCCCCGGGAGATCACGAATGACCTCGACTGGCAGCAGGAGGTCTTCCAAGCTGCCCAGTGAACGCATGGGGGTTCGGTGGTGGCACCCGTCAGCCAGGGAGCTGCCATCAACCCGAGAGGCTATTGGCCTCCCGAGGAGAGCTCTGGGGTGGACTCTTCTTGGAGAAGCTCGCTCCTCCTCGTGGGCTTATCGGTGGCCACACTTCCAAGGGCGCTTACGAACGCGCCGTGGTCCAGAAGGAACAGTTGTTCATCGGCAACGTAAAGGCTGCCCGGTGCGTGCTTCTCGCGCAGCACCGAGTCCCTCTCAAAGACTTCACGACTTGTCGTAAGAAGCCTGAGAACCGGGGTGGTCTCTACCCTGTAAGGGGCTACTTCTGGGTACTTCCCAAATACTGTCTGAGCTGGGCTCATGCGAAGACATGTTCTGGGCGTGGGTTGAGTTTCTCAAGTACTCACCCAAGGAGTTACGGAAACTCTGAGAAGATCAGATGCTGTCCCACATCCTGGGCCAGCGCGATCTTCGTATCCAGTTTGCCCACTTGGTCAGCAAGCGGCTGCTGCCAAGGGACATTCAGAAGCGCGCGGCTTCTAGCGCTCGTGATGAGCGCGGGTACGGAGTGTCGTCAACGCCCGTAACTCGTTCGGGCAAGAAGCCCCGGACTACTTACGAAGCTGCCGCTGCTTTTGTTCCCAGCTCGCGACAGCCTTCGGGTAGTCAGCCTGGAGCCGTTCAATCGGCTCCCACGAGTTCTCGGAGTGGGCATAACCCCTCCATTTCACAAGGAGCTGGCGCTTAACGCGAAGCCGTCGCTCTCGGAGAACTCGCTTCACATGGTAGTGGACTTCTCCGTTTCGGTCAAGCAGGGGCGGAGGTGCCCTCGTACGAGTACGAGGCGCCTCCGGGGCGCTCCTCTCGCCCAGGTGCTCCACCTGCGGGTCCATCACAGGGCCCCGAAGTTGACGGTCTTCGTCAACGAGTCCTCGTGCTTGATAGCACTTGGTCTTAGGACTGGCGCTGATGCTGCCGCCTCCGGCGTACGATCTCAATCGCAGCCTTGCTGTCCAGCTCGCGCCTTGGGCGCGCGCTCCTACGTGCCCGTCGACGTCTGAGGCCGCTGCTCGCTTTGAAGAGCTGGACCAAGGTGGGTTTGCGAGTCAGCAACCTCTGCGGATCATGGTACCGCTTGAGACGTCCAACGTAGAACGTCGGGTGCGTCGTCATTGACTTTGGTGTCACGACGCACCGTGTCTGGCTAAGTCCGCGAACGGTCCGATGAAGCGGTGCTTCAACTTGTTACTGCCGACAGAGCTGACAGTGTCTTGCGGTAGGTTTCTAGTGTCGAGTAACACAAATTCACCCACTTTGAACACATTTAAGTTTCCTCTTCCATGTTTGTCTGAGTACTCCTTCTGTCTGTCCTGGGCCGATGCCATTGCATCGCGGGCCCTGCTGATCACAATCAGCTTGGTGTCCACAAAGGACTCCACTTGTTTCCCAAAAGAACTGGTCTCACAGACCTGGGAGGAAAGGGCTTTCCGAGCCTCTCCCCTACTTAAAATAGAGGACGTGGCGTCTCCTCGAAGAGTGAGAGGCACTCTGGGGTGGCGGAAACCGTTCCAGTAGAACGGCGTGAGCCCCGCGGACGCGTGCACCGCGTTGTTGAGCGCAAATTCAACAACAAGGAGCTGTGACGACCACGTACGTGGAGCTCCCGCGCAACACTGCGAAGAGTGTCCTCAAGCACTCGATTGACGCGCTCCGTCTGGCCGTCTGTCTGTGGGTGGTCGGCAGTGGACATCTGTAGACGAGTCCCGAGCAAAGGGAACACCGTTTTCCAGAACGCAGCGGTGAACCGCGGGTCTCGGTCAGAGACGATGGTCTCCGGGAGACCGTGATAGCGGAACACGCCATCGACGAATAGCCGTGCGGTCTGTTCGCATGTGACCGTGACGGGCACCGGAGCAAGATGCACCATCTTGCTCAGCCGACACACGAACACCACAATCCAGGTGTTGCCGCGATCATCGGCGGGAAGTCCCGAGACGAAGTCAAGACATATCGACTTCCAACAGCCAGCAGGTACGGGCAGACTAACGGAGCCGAAGCGTGCCCTGCGGGTTTCACCCGCTGACATGTTTCGCATGTCGTCACATACTTGGCGACCCACTTGTACATGTGGGTCCACCAGAAGACCTGAGAAACCGACAGGAAGGTCTTCTCACGGCCCAAATGGCCACTGGAGAGCGCATCGTGCGCCTCCGCGAGGATATCAAACTTCAGGTCCTCGTCGTTGGGTACGACTACCCGCGGAGGCTCACCAGGCTCCACCCGGTAATAGAGGAGGCCATCCACCAACTCAAATCGGTGGACCCGGGAACGCTGCCGCGGCGAAAGACAGGCGGACTTTGCGTCCGTTCCAGCTGACAGGAACCTGACGATTGGCACGATAGCTTTATCGTCTCGATACGCCACACGTATCCGATCATAAATATCCGTTGTCACCCGTGTGATGTGGGCCAACTCGTAGTCCGGACGCCGAGACAGGGCGTCGGCAAGCGCGTTGAGCTTGCCCGGCTTGTATTCAACGCGGAAGTTGTACTCCGCGAAGAAAGACAGCCACCTCGCCATCCGTTGGGAGAGGTTAGGCGAATTGGTCGCCGTCCTCAAGGATGCGTGGTCTGTGTAGATCACAAAGGGCCTTGAGTCCAGAAGATGTACCCGAAACTTCACCAGGGCATCGCACCGCTACTGAACTTGAAACCTGTCCGTCTGTCAATCGGTCCGTCGTTTTCCTTCCTTCCTGCTTTGACCTTCCTTTTCGCATGGCTGCACTACGACTGCCTGATACACTTTCCTCCCATCCTTTCAATTGCGCCTATCTTTCTGACTCGACCTAACTATGTCCAAATTACAAGTATAGCCAAAATCACCACACTTTTAGCTCGCGATCTGATTGGGCAATAGTTACCGACATGCGACAGTGACTGGATCTGTTGCACGATCAGACTGTCTCTGGGCGATTTCGATTGGATGTACGGTAAACATTTCTATAGAAGAACGAAACATACCGATTGGATAAAACACGCTCAGCTTGCCTGTCTATTCTTACATAAATTACATTTTGGTACTGAAACCCTGTCCTACGTACTGCAAATCGGGCACGGTAACCGTCTCTTTTTGTAAGTATTGTGTTTGTTTTTTTGGAACACGGTTGTCATTTAACAATTATCCGCTAACGACCTCCTATGACCTTGGCGACGGGCGTCTCTCAACCGCCCATCCTGCCCGACCTCAGATTAATGAAGTAAGGCGTCGGGACCCCCATAATTAAAGTGTGAAGGCCCCGGAACTCGAAAAGTCCTTATCCATGTGTTGACGAAGCCAGTGGCTGACATCGTTCTCAGCAAGTTCCAGTAAAGGAGCTCATCGCGCATCCGTCGCACACCCTGGGTCAATGCGTGTTGTGTGCTCTTGCGCGTATCCATTGCGAGATTAGCAAGGTATTCCGCCATCTTGTTGTGCGTCCTGTAGTGATGATTTCAGGTAGATACCGGCAGCTGGTTTGCAAGCCTGCGGCTCTGCCAGAATGTTCCCACGAGGTGCTTGGCTCGGGGAGGACAGCGTCGACGCTATTGGTGAACCACCAGGTGGCGGTCCCCTACCACATGGAGGGGTGTCCAGCCATGGACCCGACACGCACGCAGCTCGTGTAGTAAGCCCAGTTGCTCCGCCGTATTGTTGGTGGTGCGGCGAGACGCCAGTAACATACTAGCCACCCAGCAAATTGATGCAGACGCCGATGCGCACCACCACCGCCCCACTGCCGCCCGGGCCAGGGTTTCCCCGTGAGCCTCCATCGAAGAATAGCAGGTACCGATCGCGTCCGGTGGCGCGGGTACCGATTGGGAGAGCCCACTTCGGGCTCAGTACTTTCCGCAGCACTTTGGCTGCCATGTCGTGGGCTGCAGTGTTGTGATGTCGCCTCAGATGGAATTCAACAGCAATGTATCCTTGCCGGAGCCTAGCCCCAAGGGCCGCTTCGTGGTGAGCCTCTGTGATGTTGTTCAGGTGGTCAAAGTGGGCTACCCTCCAGCGCCATACACCATGGAGCTACAGTGCTACCCCGGCGCTCCAGCATCCTTCGGCAAAGGCCGTGATGACCGGGCCATATTGGACTAGGAGTGGGCCTGTCGGTACCCGAAGTTCCTGCTCTAGTATCGCCCAGATCCCGCCTGGCACCCCTGGGAGCGCAAGGATGAAGAAGCCTTCGAGTAAGTCCACGCCTCTCAGCCCAGCCCGTGTCTATGGGCGCAGAAAAACTCGCTGTAGGTGCACCGCCGCCGGGCAGGTCCAGAAAATGTGGAATAGGTCCACGCCCACGGCTGCGTGACAGGCTGCGTGTGGACAGCCAGGTACGCCTGACGTTGGGTCATAAACCGAAATCGCGCTGGTCTTGAAGTACTGTGATTGCCATCTTTTGTCTCACAAAACACTTACCACTGCAACCGTGCAGACGCTATAGAGGCGTTCAGCTCTCGCGGTCTTGCGATATCGGCGCTTGGTCACAGTACGTGATGTGTGCATGCTCTCAAGCGCTTTAAAATACATGCATGCAGTATGAATTTCAAATACTAATATAGCGATTCGATTAGCAATTGGAATTTATATAATGCCAAGATCGAAAATTTATAAAAAATAAAGTGTTTTACACTTTTACATTATATTTTATTTATAAAGAAATGTATATAGTATAAAGTTTTAAAATACGACCGTGTCATTGGCTAATACTTTCGCGGAACATATTGCTGAAAATAATAAACTTTATTGTTTTGGCTTAAAGTTTGTATTAGGGTAGCCATTGGCTAACAAGTCCGCGGAACCTATTCGTTAAAATTAATAAACTTTGTTGGTTGGCTCACAGTTTGCAAAATTGAGGCTCTACGTGGCAGCAGTACAAGGCGAAGATTCACCCGTTTCTGCTGAACCCGCAGCGGTTTACTACGGAACCCCGCCCGCGCTGCGTCTGCTGCGAGAAACCACAGTACGGTTATGCGTACGAGCTATAATCGGATCACGCGGCGCTAAATTGCCTGCGAGAACGGCCCAAAAGTGATCAAGTTCTGGGAGGCGTCTACGGGAAACTGCAGTGCGGCTACGCGTTCTGGACTATCAGCGGGCGAAACATCGCCTGGCGTTGTATTGCTTGTGAGAACAGCCCAAAAACGGTTGAGTTCTGGGAGGAAAAGGAAACGCCACCTGATTCGGCCGACGTGCACCGCCAGGAAAGCCTGGCGAACGTCAAGAAGGCGGTGGGTCCTGACTGGTATCTCAAGGTGAAAAAGAGGAGCAGCAAGCTGACCGCCCGAAGCGCCAACTACATTGAGCAAAAGGATCAGCAGAGGCGCAAGTAATGTGGAATACACCGATAAAGGCCCCCATTACCCAAATGCTATTTGTATTTTGTATACGGACGAATGAAGTGAGGCCTGGTGTCGCACGTATGGTAAACTGTGCAAGGCGCTGCAAATAGTGTTGCCATACGGGTAAGTTCCATGAGCTAAATGCAACTATAGAGCGTAGTGATGCATATAATGATAAGCGAATCATATCTATTGTGTACCGCTGCAACCTAGCCGTACCTATCTGGATATGCGACACAATAGATGGTAAAGGCACTCGCTCACTTGGGCAAAGCAAACCTATGCTATTGGTACTCCCAACGCTCACAGCGTAAAATCCACTAATGTGCGCATGCAAGTAGCAACTGTAGTATTGAGTAAGCACATACCAAAACTACGCGCGACGAATTACTTGCGGTCATCACATGTACCAGCACGTGTGCAGTAGTGCAGACCATACAGACGGGCTTAAAGTCGATGTGCCCTGTCCATAACGATCGAGATAAGAGCGTGGTTGAGCCGCGGATGGCTATAAGACGTACCCGTCGCGCGCGTAGGTATCGCGCTGACTACTGCTACTGCTAACAAAACGCGTGGTCAGCTTGCCTATGAATCACTGCGGTATCACCTGTGCCCAGTTCGGGATGCGTTTGGTCACATATATTGCTACATCAGTGGCGTAAGCGCAGTAAGCTAGCACGACGTACCAAGAAAGCGGCAGTGATCCCATGCATAGGTTTTGTTATCACGAGCGCGTGGCGCGGCGATCTTTTGAGATGAGCTATGCTCGAACAAACATGAAATAGGACGCTGAACTGATAAATAGGCAGCGAAGTACTTCATCTTATGTACATGAGCTACTACTTCATGTTTAAGCAGCACTACGATCTGAGTACCGAATACCTCACGGCAAGACGATGTAGTTCCTATCGTTCAATTAACCCAATGGCGTGGCGGATCCCAGTGTACGTTAGTAGGCGTATTTACTCGCGCTAAGTTTATCTGGAATCTCCTCACCGATTCATGTTGAGTTGAGCACCAGTGATAATGCCCCCGTCTTCTGAACGACAGAGAGTGACTTTGCAACGAAGCGCTCCTCAGAGTAGTGCCATTCGGGAGCGAAGCGCTACTTATAATTAAGTCAGAGCCTTCCAGGGTAAGATGGTGTTCATTTTGCAGATCACCTTAACCCTGGTGGCGACGACGAAGACTTCCTCTTCGCAATAAAATACATCAATGTCTACCGTTAATACGACGGTCGACAAGACTCAACGGCGCTAAATCTATCACGCGGGCATCTACCTGGAACAGCCAGTTGTCACGCATACACAGCCCCATGTGGTGCTGACAAGAGTGACATTAAGAAATGCGATCAAGATTGCTGTAGGACGAGAGGCAGTCAATGAGGAAGGGCATGGGAATACCAAATATATTGTGTACAATGTGTATTGGAACGAAGGTTGGTAGGACACGATATAGATAAAATAAATGTAGTCATGCTTTGAGTATAGGTTTATAAGGCCGCCGCAGCGCAGCGGAGGCGGACGGCCGACACTACTCCAACTAACCATGCCCAAAGCGCCCGCGGAGCGGTCGCCCAGAGCGCTAGTACTTCATGGCAAGGAGCTTCTTGTCGTGAACTGGGTAGTTCCGTTCGGCGGCCTTAAGCTGCCTGGACTGGAACGAGAAGACTCGTTCAAATCCGTCGGCATCGTTCTGCAGCAATGCGCAACCAATCGCATAATCGAAAGCATCGCAGACGACGCTGAACGGCTTCGTCTGGTCCGGCAGGGCCAGAACCGGCGCATCTTGAATGCTGGCTTTGACGCTGTCAAAGGCGTCCTGGTGCTTCTGCTCTCTGCGCCAGTCGACGTCCTTCTTCAGGAGGTCCGACAAGGGTTTTGCGTGACCCGCGTACCCTGAGCTGTACTTTGTGGAGGTAGTTGGCTAAGCCCAGCCACTTCCGGAGATCCTTTTGGGATCGGGGCGTCGACCAGGCTGCAATAGCCTTGGCCTTGTCAGGGTCAGCCGAAACGCCCACGTTGCTGACAAAGCAGCCGAGAACCTTGATCTCTGGTGACGCGAAGACGCACTTGTCGGTGTTGGCGTAGAGCTTGTTCGCTCTCATCACGTCCAACACTCGACGGAGGTGCCCCAGATGCACCTCCATGGCCGTCTTGCCTCACTCGGCACGGCTATGGACGAAGACGTCGTCGAAGTACGTCTGTACGAAGGTACACAGCGGCCTGAACAGCTGCGTAATCAAGCGATTGAATGTCGCTGGTGCGTTAGACAGGCCCTGCGGCATGACGAGCCACTCCCAAAGCATGCCGCTTGGAGTGCTCACCGCAGTGAGCGGGATGTCGCTCTCGCGCATCAGGATCTGGTAGTATCCTTCTACCAAATCCAGGGCACTGTACAGTACGCACCCGGCCAAGTTGTTCAACAGCACATCCTTTCGTAGGATTGGCGTCTGGACCGGCACCGTCGCGTTGTTCAGTTTGTTATAAGCGTGAACCAGACGCCACTTCCCATTCAGCTTTCGAACGCAAAAGGTCGGCGTCGAGTGCGGGGACTTCGACTCCCGCAGCATGCCCACCTTCGCTTTCGCAGCGAAGAAGGCATCAATCACCTCGCATTGTTCGCGAGGGAGAGGCCACTGCCTCGTGACACAATACTTTGTGCCAGGCACGAGATCAATCTCGTGCCGTACTCCACGATCTGGTGGGAGTTGGGTCGGTGGGTTCTTTGTCACCACGTCTGCATACTCCGACACCAAAGGATACACCGGATCCTTGGGGTTGTTAAGAATCTCAGAACCCAAGCGCGATTGACGCTGCTTACTCAACTCCTCGAGGACGTCTTCGTCCAAAACAGAGGAGGAATTCAACTCTTCCTGAGTGGTCTCTTGTTTGATGAGTACCATCTCGGCAATCTCTCCAGCCTTGAGGTTGGACAGGAAAGATTCTGTCGTCATTTCCTCGAGATTCAGTATCTCTGCAACCTCTGGCAACGGTTCCAAGTGGACACCAGATGCCTTGACGGGTAAACCGGTCTCGCCATCGAAGATGTGATAACACTCTTCCACCGACGGTGTCGAAGGAGCCCGGGCCCTGGACTCTGATTCATTATGCATGACTCCAGTCTGAACATGGTTCAGATTTGACTTGCGGCGACGGCGACGTCGTCGACGGTGGATGTTGGGAACAGTGACCTTGTTCCCGTCAGCCAGTCGCACTGACACGGCCTCGTTGCCTTTGCTTTCTCTCAAAGTATCGGCCAGCTTGTTGCTGTTACGAGCAACCGTCCGGCGGCGTGCGAAGTTCTTCGACGCCCCAGAATCGACCAAGATTCTAAAAGGATGGTCGTATCCCCGTACCCGGTCGTGTACTACAAGCAGCCCATCGCTGCCCTTCGCCGATTTGAGAGTGCGAAGACTCTCAGGGGATAAGTCCCCGTGGTACGCGCACCTGCGTACAGCTCACGAAGCCTTAGCTCTTCCCCAGTAGGGCGCCTCGCCCCTACTGGTTTCCGGCGTTCCTCTGGCCTCGGGGTCGTGGCCTATGCCAGCGTCCCTTGAGAACAGGCTTGGGTTTGGACCGCCTGCGGTGTCTCTCCGCGGGGCAGTCCCGCTTGAAGTGGCCCAGCTTCCCCTAGCCGAAACAGCGGATGTCGTGCTGTTCGGCGGAACCGAGTTCCACGGGGACTGGTCCGCTGGGGCTTGCCCGGCTGGGATTCAGCGATGAATTCCCAGGCCACGTTGAGGCCGGTGTACGCGCCTGGCGATGGCTGTACTCTTCTTGAAGGGCCACTTAAATTGCCTCTTCGAGGGTGCTTGACTGCACCCGGAACAGCTGAGTGCGCGCCGCACCCGGAACAGCTGAGTGCGCGCCGCACCCACTCGATGGCCGACCATGAACACTGTCACCTTGATGTGTTCGCTGAGTGGGTTGCCCACTAGGGATGCCGTAAGCTCCCGCATCTCTTGGACGTACTCGTGCAGCTCACGCTTTCCTTGTTTGCATGAGAGGAAGCGCGAGCGCTGGCGGTACTCGTTGTTCGCCGGGAGGAACGCGGCTCGAAGCTGCCGAGCCCAGGATGTGAAGCATCCAGGCGAGGTCGCCTCTTGCGTGTACACCCAACTCTTAGCACGACCGCTAAGGTTGGAGAGCGCGAAAGCAACGCGGAGTTGCTCGGTCGAGATCAGAGCCGCGTCCATCGAGAGTTCCACCTCTCGAACCCAGAAGTGACGGTTCTCACCTTCCATCCCTTCGTACGGTTTCACCTTTAGCCGCAATGGCTTCGGGTGAAGCTGCTTTCCTTCAGCCGCCGGCGCCTGCAGGTTTCCCCGCACGTGCGCGATGGGAGCAGTTGCTTATAAGATTCAAACGCATTGACACGTTCGACCTGCTCGGCCAGTGTTGACGTCACCAGGCTCTGCAAGGCATCTATCCCGAAGATGCCTGCCATCTTCCGAACAGACTCGAAATGCGAGTCGTTCAGGTGAGGGAAGTTGTTCCGGTCCATGATGACAGAACTTCAGAGGTTCAGGTAGTCTACCCGCGTTGGCGTGGATTGGCTACAAGAGCTACCAAGTGAGACGGGATGCCACACAACACCTTGCGCTTGAGTAAGCTGGCTTCCGAAAGTATACAAACTCTGAGTGAACGGCAGTTCACAGGTCCCTTGTCAAAGGGAGCGAAGTAACCAGCTCAAGGTAAGTTTTAGACTGCCTGTATTTATAGGTAAGCAGCTAAAGGTAAGTTTTAGACTGCCTGTATTTATAGGTAAGCTTAAGCTTGAGTTAATGAATCACCTATAGTGAAGCTATGTAATTATCCGACGGTTGGCTCCTGGAGCCACTGGTACCATGTACCAGTCCTTCCGAAGAGTGACCAGTCACTCTTCCATGTAACTTGGTTACACTGGTCTGTATCCCGTTACAAGGTCGAATTTGCAACTAACTATGCTTTCTACGTACTATACATGTGTTCCTCTCTAACTCAGTTCAACACCCATATTTTAGTATTTCAAATCCAGAGCAAGGCACGGCATTAAAGTACCGGTAGTAGTCCGAACAAAGAGTACTATTTTGTCAAATGTTACAGGGCATCTATTTCGTGTGCACAGGACACATGAAAAAAATAAAATATTTTTTTTTTTTTAGAATGTTTTTTTATCCTTCGAAAAAATTCAAACAGCTGCGGGAATACCCAGACACCGACGGAGACCTAAATACAGACTCCGTCCAGAAACTGAAATGCATTTACAGTTTATACCCTCGCAAACGCGGTCATACTTCTTTCAAAATCGTCAGCCCGAAACATATGTGGTACTAGCAATAATCGATTTGCAATAATCCATATCCTATGCTTACTTGATATCCTTTGCGAACTTAGAAGGTCCACCCTTTTCAGTTTCTGGGCGGAATCTGTAGCTTGTAGATGGAGACATAGGAGCAGTGTCTCCTATCTCACAAAAAAATATTTTGTCAAATTGATCCACCTCAAAATTGGAGCGATCTGGGGATAAAATATGAGCAATTCTATTGGCTACACCGGAAATGCTGTCAAGATTTGTCGGGGGATTGACTCGGCAGCAGAAATAAATATCATACTGCATAATTTAATAGGATGCTTCAATTGATGTAAGATTTAATGAAGCGGATAATAATCAGGTTGTCAAATCGAATACACATCTCGGAATAAAATCCCTCTATTATTCCCACCCCCTTGGGAATTAAAGCGGCCGGCGGAAGCATTCCCAGACCCAGACACCGAGGGAGATACCAGGGCCTTATCCTTCTCTTAACCCTGAAGTGCTGCTATCATGTCCAAGCAGGATATAATAACGACATCAATAATTGGACTCCATTACACATGTAGAGGACTTGCACCTACGAAGTACACGTGTAGGTACACGTCAGATGCGTTGTAGCCACGTTGCAGTATGGTCCGACGTGGCAAGACGTCTCCGCACAAACCGGTGCATTTCCTCGTCCTCATTCACTCATGGTCTCCACCTCAACACCGCCACAAACATCCACTTGCCCGCATCAGAACTGCAGCCATCACTGTACTGCACTGCACAGTCTCCAGCGCGGTATCAGACCGGAGTCAGTTCGCTGTTCGCACTTAGCAGGAAAAATTGGGCGCATCCGCCTGTTTTTTTCCCAGTCGCGCCTTCGACACATCAAGTCCTTCAGTCCGACTCTTAATCTCTGCGTCTTGCATCTCTCTTCCGATGCCTCCCGTCGAGCTGTCCGTGACGCTGGACGCCGTGGTGGCCGACCCGCACCTTCACGCTCTGTTCCTGCAACATCTCTCTGTCTCAGATCCGAAAGGATTCGCGCGTCTTCTCTTCCTCGTGAGCGTGGAGGAGTTCAAGAAAGTCTTCGCTTCTAACAAACCCTCGGAAGACCCCGAGGACGATGCACAGGCACATCGTCGCCAATACGCGAGCAAGATCATCAACAAGTTCATGAGTCCGGACGCCTTCTTGGACATCGCATCCGAGAACCTTCGTATCCTCAACAAGTCGGTCTGGAGCTTCGGTAAGCTGCTACGGAACGACCTGATGCTCTACTCGGGGCTGGCAGCCAAGACGGATCTGTTCCAGGACGCCGAGTTGGCTGTCAAGAAGGCACTGCAGCCCAATTTCACACAATTTGCATCCACGCCCGAGTTCGTGGCGCTTGTGGCCAGGTCTAGACTCACATACGTTGAGAATGACGACAGTACAGATGAAGAGCCGCTGGAAGAGAACTCGCCGGCTTCATTACCCGAGGAGAGCTTGTCGTCGCCTTCTCCCGTGTCCAGCATGACGACACACGTGCGTAGACAGCGCACAGCTACCACGTTCTTGACGCTGGAGCGTGTGCTGGGCAACAGGAGGCTGTGCAGCGTTTTCTGGGTCTTTTTGTTCAAGGAACGAACGCATGAACAACTGAGTCTCTGGATGGACTTCAGGTATCACTTGTTGCCGATTCTCGAGGAATTTATTCACGCAGTTCAAGACAGTGGAGACGAAGAGCACCAGCAGGAGAGTGACCACGAGGAACGTCAGACAGGAGAGCTTATCGAACAGCTGCTTGTAGTTGGCAGTCGTATTGCTGCTAAGTATCTGACAGCGAGTGCGAGCACGCGCGTGACGTTTGTCGGGGATGCTGAGCAAGCTCTGCTGCGAGATTACGAGTTTCGTGTCACCTGCTGTCTCGACGCTGGCAGCTTCTCGCTGGCGGACGCAGAGGAGCTCCTCCGAACTGTTGAACGGATTCAAGCAGTGATTGAAGCTGATCTCAAGGTGAATCATTTTGTGCGCTTTATGGGAAGTGAATCGTTCAAGTCACTGGTCGCGTCGTACCAGAGTCGGTTGCTCAGTCCGTCTGGCTCCTCCAATGTAGTCACGTCCACGGCCTGCGATGGCTCTAGCACTGCTTCCAACAGCAGTATGACTACGCTTCAAGAGCTGTTCCAGTGCATGAATGTGGCGTCACATCAACCGCAGCGTGTACGGAGTAAATCCTTCACACTGCGAGATCTTTTCCAAGGCCAGTTACGGGGTGAACCGCAGAGTAAATCGCTCATCAGCTCGGTGATGAGTTTCCGACTAGATGTGAATGACCGATCACACCCTGAGATTATCAAGGAAGTACTGCACAGCCTGGCAGACCCCAACAATCACAGCGAGAGCAGCAGTGATCTGTACCATCATCACGCCATTCCAGACCACGTAGAAGCGTTCTTCCGTCCATCAGGGGCTGATGTTGTTCGCTCCACTACTCGTCCAAAGCCCTCGCTTTTCCACATGACAATTGGAAATGCAGAGAAGGCATTCTATGGTGCCTGTCTTACTCGATACGTCCCGCTGAATGACTCCAGCAAGCTGGGGCCGTTGGAGCAAGTGTTGCAGGAGACTGAGGGGCTTGAGGTGTACGTTCCAGCGGGGCTCTGCATCATCAGCCGATATCCGATTCTTGACACACTCAAGCAGCGGTTAGACTCACTCCACGCGGCGATGCAGGAAGACGAGGCTTACCTCTCCGACGTAAATTGGTTGCCTTCTGCAGCACAGATGGCCGAGCTGCTTTCCCCGTTCGACTTTACTACTGCTACGACTTTTCAAGATAATGTGACGTCTCTTTCGGCATTGGATAACTACGTGGACTTCAGCATGGAAGAGCTATTCAGTTGCTTGTCAGTCGAGCACGTGGTCAGTTTAGTCACGTGTATGCTTCTGGAGAGACAAGTTGTGCTTGTGAGCTCACGATACTCCGTGCTCACATCTGTGGGCGAGACGTTGAAGAGCTTGATTACACCATTGGAGTGGAGCCACGTGTTCGCACCTATCCTGCCTAAGAGTATGCTTGAGTGTTTGCAATGTCCAACGCCGTACCTGTTCGGCGTACATTCCAGTTATCGCGTAGAGTTGCGTGAGATGCTTGAGCGTGAAGGCTGTGGCGACGGCATTGTCGTAGTGGATCTGGACGCTGACACAATGAGCTCTCCAGGCCGGCCACAGCTCCCTGAGTCTGTCGGTGGACCTCTTACGTCGCAGCTTCTGCAGTTGCTCAAGCCGAAAGTTTTCTTCAGTGACTTCGTCCCCATGCTCAGCGGTAAATCCGAGAATACGCTCGCTCGCGGCTTCCCGCAAGGACACGTGCGCTCGTGCTTTCGGGAGGCGCTGGCGACTCTGCTACGCACAGTAGAAGAGTTCCGCTTTGTGCTGTCCGACGATTTTGATTATGTGGTGGTTTTTGACCGGATCGCGTTCCTGCGCCACCTGCCCTCACGTGAACAATCCTTCTACCGTACCTTCCTGGAGACGCAGGTCTTCTCGCACGAGATTGCCTCTGTTGATATTTAAGCGGCATGACAAGTAGTTTATGTGCTCCATAAGAAAATGCAAAAAAAGAAGTAAATTGGCCATAGTACACGATTACCGGTTTTGGTATCCTACAAGTGAAAACCACACAAGTTACCTTGATTCAGTCTTACATGATTCCGCAGGGTCCATTGGCACGCTCCTGGGACGAGTTCTGGGCGCGCAGAGCAGCAGCCGACGATGCACTTCCATTCCTGATGAGGTCGCGGAATTCAAAGTTGCGGCGGAGGTACCCGCGCAAGTGTCGGTGCTCTTTCTTCAGCAATGTGACCGAGTCATCCAGCGATTGTTTCAGTGAGAGCATTGCAGCCGCCTCTGCAAGTGCCGGTTGCTGGACTGTGCCGATCTCCGATTGACACTGCTGGAGCTGCTCACACGCAACCTGCACACGGAACGCAGCCTTCGAAACTCGCATCGCAGCAACATACGCTGATGACCCCTTGAGTGAATGAGATTCTCGCCGAGTCACCGCGATGTCACCTTGCTCGTACGCTACCAAAATGCGCGACATAATCGCCTCACAACTCACCGTGAATTTCTCGAGCAAGCTTAAGAAGAGCTCTTCATGATCGCCACATTGCTGCACACCCAACGAATAGTCCACAGGGTCGCCCTCAGGAATGGCGATGCGGGAAGGGTCCATGGTTCCACGCACCGCAACGTCACTCTCTGTGGTAGCGCTAGCATGGTCGTTGCTGGGGAGACCTCTGGCTCCATTTCTGGCGGCTGGACTGCTGATATTCAGACGCTCTAACATCGCTGCAATCGGATCTCCTGATATGTGTTCGTCTGCGCGCATGTCCGAGTCAAACCGCTGCAAGGTCATGGATGGGTTGGCATTGCGGCCTGCTTCAGTTACCGCCCTAGCACGCGCACTCTTTGAAGCAGAATTGGGCGACATCTGCTGAGAAGACGTAGATGATGAAGCCGAGTCCTTTTTGCTGCCCATGAAAGGCGGGTGGCTCCACAATGTCGGATTACTATGTGATGATACGTGGTCTGCAGTTTCCACGCCTTCCAGCGGTTTGTCCTTCATGTTCGGCAACGTCGCAGACGTTTTGTTGATTTGCTTCCAGTCTGGAATGTCAACGATGGCGCCTCCAGTGTCGCGCTGAAGCGTCAAAAGGCCGCTAGAACGAGTACTGTTCCCGACCGAAGAGCCTAGGCTGAAGATCGATGTCGTAGGCAATGCCGTGCGCACAGTGGGTCCAACCTGGCGTCGGATCGCCATCGGATCATCCAGCTCCAAATTCGAGATTGCACGTGCAAGATCAAGTTGTTGCATGTGTCGAGAGGCGGGGGCCAGTCTAGAGCTCGGTTCCGGTGGATTAATGAACACGTCTCCTTCGTCAACTTGGCTGTCGAAGGACGGGCGCGGGGTGGGTGATGTCGTAGGATATGCCGTCGGCGCCACGTCGAGTTCATCTCCTTCGCGGCCCTTCGACGAAGATGGAGAAGAGATAGACACAGTACGTGCCGAGGCAGCAACGCTCGCACCTTCTGATACTGCACGAGGGTAATCATCCGATCCAGCAACTGATGGTGTTGCTGTTTTGGGACCGAGGTACCGAACACGCATCCACTGACGAATAGCCTTGAGCAAACTGTTCTTCGAGATAGGCTTTACCATGAACTCATCCATACCTGCACCCAAGCATTTCTGCCGGTCACCACTCATGGCATAAGCTGTCAGTCCGAGAACAGGGATACGGGGCAGGTCGTTTTCACGTTCGAATTGACGAATTGCCTTTGTAGCGGTGTATCCATCCATGACGGGCATCTCGCAGTCCATGAAGATAAGGTCAAACCTGGAATGGTTCTCCGTGTAAGCCTTCAACGCATCTCGACCATTCACTTCCCACTGGAGCAAATGATCTGCTTCCTGGAGGAAGCACTTCACCACTTCCCAATTGAATTCATTGTCTTCCGCCACCAATATTCTCGCCTGTCTTGGAATCACAATCTTTGCATTGTTGACAGCATTCACCGCAGCCGCGCTCGCCGCACTATCATTCGAGTTCACGTTCGAAGTGTCCATTATAGGAGGTGCAGCGCCAGATGCATCGGTAAGCAAGTCATTCGCCGCGTAGAATAACCCCTTCGCATCGATATCATCCAGCAGCCGAACCACCACTGTGAAGTAAAAGTTGCTACCAACGTCCAGCTCACTATCAACGCCAATTTGACCATCCATAAGCTCCGCAAGTTGCTTGCAGATTGCAAGACCCAAGCCAGAACCCGTTGGGTTGTTCTGGCGAGTACGTTCCAGCTTCGTAAACAGAGAAAAGAGACGCATCTTTTCCTCAGCATCCATACCGATACCTGTATCGATTACTTGGAACAGGAGTTTCTTAAACGCCTTGGGAAGCTCTGGGGTGTATACAACGCTGCAGGTGACCGTGATTGAGCCTTCGTTCGTGAACTTAATCGCATTTGACAGCAAGTTCAGTAGCACCTGACGCAGACGCACAACGTCGCCGATGGCAACCTTCGGTACATTATCGTCACACTTAAGCTCAAGCTTCAGTCCACGTTCTCGGGCCTTGAACTTGAAAATCTCGATCGAATAATCCAGTAGTTCGTGCATCTGGAAAGGTGCAGCCGAGATTTCAAGGTGTCCGGCCTCGATCTTGGACAAGTCTAAAATGTCGTTGATCAGGTTCAGAAGGAGAGATCCTGAGACGTACGCCATGTGCACATATCTCTCCGGTGCCTTATCCAGAGGCTGCTCCTTCAGAAGCTCCAACATGCCGAGCACTCCATTCAACGGGGTTCGCAGTTCGTGACTGAACGAAGCCAAGAAATTCACCTTGGCAGCCTCCATGTGTTTCCTCGCAGTGTAGTCTTGTCCAACACCAATCACACCTCGGATGTTGCCGTGCATGTCCTTCTTACTCGATGCGTTCACAAGGAGCAATAGGAACACGCCGCGCTTAGTCGTCATCGGGAGCTCCATCTCACCAACATCAATACCGATCAGAGCTTGGTTTAGCAATTGCCGAACTTGTTGTCTGCTCTCCGGAATGATAAACGTGTGCACTAACGACAGGCCCAACACGCTCGACTTGTGGTAGCCGGTGATCTCCTCGATCTTTTGGTTCCACTCGTTGATGCAGCCATTTGTATCGATACCAAAGATCGGAGCGTTCGCAGTATCGATAAGGCGGAAATACTCGTGCTCTTGGGCGATGCGATCAGTGATATCCTGACCAATGCCCACAACTCCAACAATGTTACCGTTCGAGTCGTATCGCGGTGTTGCGTTCAGCAAAATCTCGATTCTCGTGCCCGGCCGGGTAATCAGTGGGAATTCAAAGTTCGCCGTTTCAACACCCCTCAGCGCCTGGGACAGCACTTCAGCCACAATCGGTCGGAATTCTGGGGAGATAAACGTCTCCACAAGGTTTTCGCCCATGACTTCATCGATGGCATAATTCGTGATGTGAGCAGCTTTCCTGTTCCAGATATTAACGCACATGTTGGCATCCACACCAAAGATCGGAGCATTAGCTGTATCAATCAAACGGCTGTACTCTTGCTCTTGGGCTATGCGCTCCGTGATATCCTGACCAATTCCAACCATGCCCTTCACTTCACCATGCTCGTTGTAACGCGGTGTAGCATTTAGTAAGATTTCCACGCGCCGGCCTGCTTTCGTGATCAATGGGAACTCAAAGTTTGCAGTCTCAAACCCCTCGAACGCTTTCTCCAAAACGCTACGCACAGGCACCTTGTACTCCTCTGAAATAAACTCCGCAACCAAGTCCTTGCCGAGCACGTCCTCGTTCGTGTACTGCATGATGTCGGCTGCCTTACGGTTCCAAATGTTCACGCGGCCATTTGAGTCTACACCAAAGATGGGAGCATTTGCCGTATCGATAAGGCGGCTGTACTCTTGTTCCTGTGCGATGCGGTCAGTGATGTCCTGGCCGATTCCTACCATCCCAATCACTTCTCCATGTTCATTGAACCTCGAAGTAGCATTCAGTAAAATCTCCACTCGCCTTCCTGCCTTGGTCATCAACGGGAACTCAAAATTGGCTGTTTCAACTCCTTCCAGCGCCTTCGATAGAACTAGACCAACTGCTTCACGGTAGTCTTCCGTGATGAACTTCTCCACCAAATTCTCGCCCATCACATCTGTTGGTGTGTGCTGCGTGATTTCAGCAGCCTTCTCGTTCCAGATATTTACGCGGCCGTCACCATCAACCCCGAAAATCGGGGCATTAGCCGAGTCGATCAGCCTAGCATACTCTTGCTCTTGAGCAATGCGGTCAGTAATGTCCTGGCCGATACCCACAACACCAACAATGCGTCCATGTTGATCGAAGCGAGCAGTTGCGTTCAGCAGGATGTTCAGCTTTCGGCCGGTCTTGGTGATCACTGGCACTTCAAAGCTCGCAGTCTCGTTTCCCTGTAAAGCATTCGACATGATCTCATCCACAATTGCCTGATACTCCGGAGCGATGAACGTTTCCACATACTTCTCTCCTAGAACTTCTTCGACAGCATAATTCGTGATCTGCGCTGCCTTGTTGTTCAGAATATTCACGCACATATTCGCATCAATGCCGAAAATGGGAGCATTTGCCGTATCGATAAGTCGGCTGTACTCTTGTTCCTGCGCAATTCGATCGGTAATATCCTGACCAATTCCGACCATTCCCATCACTTCACCTTGCTCGTTGTAACGAGGCGTAGCATTCAACAGGATTTCCACGCGTCGACCAGCCTTCGTAATGAGGGGAAACTCGAAATTAGCGGTCTCCACTCCTTCAAACGCCTTCTCCAGAACACATCGAACGGCCACGCGATACTCTTCCGATATAAACTTGGCCACCAGATCCTCTCCAAGAACATCTTCCGTAGTGTATTGCATAATATCGGCAGCCTTCCGATTCCAAATGTTCACCAAACCATTCGAGTCAACGCCGAAAATGGGTGCGTTCGCTGTGTCGATGAGACGCATATACTCCTTCTCCTGTGCAATCCGATCCGTAATATCTTGTCCAATTCCAACCATTCCGATTACTTCTCCGTGTTCGTTGTTCCTCGGAGTAGCGTTCAGCAAAATCTCCACGCGCCGACCGGACTTGGTCACCAACGGGAATTCAAAATTCGCCGTTTCGACGCCTTCCAAAGCCTTCGACAGCACAAGTCCAACCGCTTCACGGTAATCCTCTGTGATAAATTTCTCCACCAGGTTCTCACCCATAACGTCCGTCGGTGTGTACTGCGTAATTTCCGCTGCCTTCTTGTTCCAAATGTTAACGAGACCGTTTGCATCGACGCCAAAGATTGGGGCATTGGCAGAGTCAATCAGTCTCGCATATTCCTCTTCCTGTGCAATGCGATCAGTTATATCTTGGCCAATACCAACGACACCAACGATATGGCCATGCTGATCAAAGCGAGCTGTAGCGTTCAGCAAGATATTCAACTTTCGCCCGGTTTTCGTAATCACTGGCACCTCGAAGCTCGCAGTCTCGTCCCCATGCAACGCCTTCGACATGATGTCATAAACGATAGCTTGATACTCAGGAGCGATAAATGTTTCCACGTACTTCTCTCCTCGAACTTCTTCGACGGCATAATTCGTGATCTGAGAAGCTTTCTTGTTCAGAATATTTACGCACATATTCGCATCCACGCCGAAGATAGGGGCGTTAGCCGTATCGATCAAACGACTGTACTCTTGCTCCTGTGCAATACGGTCGGTAATATCCTGACCAATGCCTACCATACCCATCACTTGGCCTTGTTCATTGTAGCGTGGCGTAGCGTTCAGCAGAATCTCAACGCGTCGTCCAGCCTTGGTAATCAATGGGAGCTCGAAGTTGGCAATCTCCACACCCTCGAAAGCCTTCTCCAGAACACAGCGGACAGGCACCTTGTACTCTTCGGAGATAAACTCAGCAACCAGATCTTTACCTAGCACATCTTCCGTAGTGTACTGCATAATGTCTGCAGCCTTCCGATTCCAGATATTTACTAGTCCATTGGAGTCAACACCGAAAATAGGAGCATTTGCTGTGTCAATGAGACGCATGTATTCCTTCTCTTGCGCAATACGATCCGTGATATCTTGGCCAATACCGACCATACCCATCACCTCGCCGTGTTCATTGTAGCGCGGAGTAGCGTTCAATAAGATCTCCACTCGCCGGCCGGACTTTGTAATCAATGGAAACTCGAAGTTCGCAGTCTCTACGCCTTCAAACGCCTTCTCTAGCACACTGCGGACAGGAACCTTGTACTCTTCCGAGATGAATTCCGCAACAAGATCCTTGCCTAGCACATCCACGTCCGTATACTGCGTGATATTAGCTGCTTTTCGGTTCCAGATGTTCACACGCCCGTCGGAATCCACTCCAAAAATCGGAGCGTTAGCCGTATCGATCAGCCTCATGTACTCTTGTTCCTGTGCAATACGATCCGTGATGTCTTGACCGATGCCAACCATGCCAATTACTGCTCCATGTTCATTGTACCGTGGCGTGGCATTCAGCAAGATTTCAATGCGACGGCCGGCTTTTGTGATCAATGGGAACTCAAAATTTGCTGTTTCGACACCATTCAGAGCTTCAGATAGCACGTAACTCACAGCCTCCTGGTAGTCGTACGTGATAAACTTTTCTACAAGGTGTTCGCCCATGACCGCATCGGCTGGATATTGCATAATCTCCGCAGCCTTTTTGTTCCAGATATTCACACGCCCTTCGGAATCGACTCCGAAAATCGGAGCGTTAGCCGTGTCAATTAATCGGATTAGCTCCTGCTCTTGCGCAATGCGTTCAGTAATATCCTGACCAATGCCCACCACACCAAAAATTTGCCCAAGCTCATCGGATCTAGGAGTCGCATTTAGCAAGATCTCGACTCGGCGCCCAGTCTTCGTGATGAGCGGGAAATCAAAGTTGTTTGTCTGCTCACCTTCGAAAGCTCTCTGAAGCTCCAGTTCAACTGTGGCTCGGTGTTCTTCTGCAACAAAGCGATTGACAAGGTCCTTGCCCATGACTTCTTCAGCAGAGTATTGTGTGATCTCTGCTGCTTTTAGATTCCAAATGTTCACTAGGCCATCTCGATCCACACCGAAAATCGGTGCATTTGCAGAATGAATAAGTCGGTTCGTCTCCTTCTCCTGGGCCATGCGAATCGTAATATCCTGACCAATTCCAACAACGCCAATCACTACGCCCTTCTCATTATAGCGTGGGGTGGCGTTCAGCAGAATCTCTACACGACGTCCGTCTTTCGTGATTAACGGGAACTCAAAGTTTGCTGTTTCTTGTCCTTCCAGCGCTTGGGATAGAACTGTCCACACTGCTTCTCTAAAGTCCTCTGGAATGAAATTCTCCACCAAGTTAGCGCCTAGTACTTCTGCATGTGGATACTGTGTCGTGTCGGCAGCTTTTTTGTTCCAAATGTTCACACAACCATTCGCATCCACACCAAAAATCGGAGCGTTGGCGGTGTCAATGAGTCGTGTATACTCCTGCTCTTGAGCGCGTCTGTCTGTAATGTCCTGGCCGATTCCCACTGCGCCACAAATATTGCCGAAGTGGTCGTACTTCGGAGTCGCGTTCAACAAAATATCCAATCGCCTTCCGCTTTTCGTGATCAGCGGGAAGTCAAAGTTAGCCGTTCCTTTTCCCTCTAGAGCTTTCGAGAACACCTTAGCAACGGCATCTCTGTAGTCCTCTGAAATGAACTTGAACAATTCCTGGCCAATGGTGTCTTCGTTCGTGTACTCCGTGATTGCGGCTGCCTTCTTATTCCAAATAATCACCTCGTAGTTGCAATCGACTCCGAAAATGGGAGCGTTTGCTGTGTCAATCAGCCGGCTGTACTCCTTCTCTTGGATAATACGGTCCGTGATGTCTTGTCCGATTCCGACAACACCTACAAGCTTTCCAGTGTGGTCGTATCGTGGTGTAGCATTCAGCAGAATCTCCACTTTCCGGCCAGTCTTGGTAACCAACGGAAACTCAAAGTTCGCTGTCTCTGTTCCTAGAAATGCGCTCTGGAACACAGCGGCAACTGCAGGCCTGAACTCTTCGGATATTAGGGTATCCACGAGATCCACACCCATAACTTCTTTGGGCGAGTACTCGCTAATCTGCGCCGCCTTGGCGTTAAAAATCACCACGCGGCCTTCCGTATCCACGCCAAAGATCGGTGCGTTGGCAGTCTCAATGAGCTTCCTGTACTCCATCTCCTTGGTGTTTCTCTCTGTTACATCCTGTCCAATAGCGACGACGCCCATTACCGATCCCAGAGTATCAAACCTCGGCGTCAAGCACAGCACAATTTCGACTCTTGATCCTCTTGCTGTCACTAAGGGAAGCTCAAAATCTGCGCCGGCAATGCCCGTCAGCGCCTGATCGATTTTTTCCGAGACGATCTTTCTGAAGCTTTCATCTACAACGGGTAGAAGCGGTTCGCCCACCATATCAACACTGGCATAGCCCGTCATAGACGCGGTCTTGGAGTTCCAGACGGTGATATTTCCCTCCTTGTCCAGCTCAATGATAGGCGCGTTGGCCTGCATCATGACGGTGGCATACTGCTTCTCTTGAATGGCCCACTCTGTCACGTCCTGACCGACGCCATAGACACCCACACACGCGCCGTCCTCGGCCAGCAGCGGTGTCATATTGGTCAGTACTTGAGCATTGCGGCCTTTGGTGTTCCTCAGCGGTATACGCAGCTCCAACTCCGGTCGTTTGCCGTTTATACACGCTTCGATGGTCTCTCTGATCTCCTGCTTGCGCTGCTTGCCGTACACAAAGTCTGAAATGTGGCGACCAAGCACGCGATCAGCCTCGAAGCCCGTGATTTCCTCCATGCGCGGGTTCCAAAGCGCCACGCAGCCGTCGGTGCGGACTCCTAGAGCTGGCGCGTTGGCGTCATTCAGCATGCGAAACAGCTCCTGCACTCGCGGCCACGCGACATCAGAGGTTTCGCTGGTGTTTTGAGCCACTTCTACTAATGGTGGAGGCGCTGGTGGGGCGTCCGGTGCGGCGCTGGACGCCCGGCGACCGCGCTTCCCCTTGGACGGCATATTGCGGAATGCCCAACAGCGAAAAAACTTTTTGTGAAGGGTGCTTGTATGAAAGTTTGTATGGGTGATGACCGCCTGTTGTAAGTGGTACGTGCTTGCCTTTTGCCGTGTTTTTAGCCCTAAAAAGTATCGTTTTTGATGGGCAAGAAGCAGTCCGCTGCAAGTGCAGTGCAACATGCTCGAAAGAAATGTCGATTAGAGCGACGGCATCGAATTCATTAACGTTATGGCATACACGAAGGCGCCTCGACAATAGAGCTAGGTGCTTCGTGCTGAAAAGTTAAATGGTATTGCTGGGTGGTGGTTGATGGATGCTCGCTCCTCGTCGGTGCGGCAGACGGACTTAGCAACTGTTGGTTCCGCAGCAGCTCCACGGGAAGAAGTAGTCGTACCAACGGCAGCCCTTGATGTTGGTGACCGCCTCATAAAGGGGGTTGAGGTCGTCCGTACTCGCCGACTTGGCTTCGAGCATGCGGTCGCCGGTGGTTCGCAGAAGTTGCGAGGAAGGCAAATCCTTGTCAGCTAGGTTGGCATTTGCAGGGTCGAAGACGAGCACAGCAAGCGCGAGAGTGACGGCGAACTGCTTGAACATGGTGACAGTTGTGGAGATAGTTGTGGGTCTTGAGTAGTTGATGGCGAATTAGCGAATGAGCTGCAGCGAGAGGCTTTCAGAAGGCGTGAATCTGGCTCATGATCGCTCCCCAGGAGACCACAAGCAAGTGCTGGCGCACACAAAGGGCTCGAATTCCCACATTTCCCCCAATAGCACTAACAGCGGGATGAAAATGGATTTAACATCTACGTGGTCTTGAAACACTGTATCCTGGATACCACACGCGCCGTATTATTAGAGAACTCTAAAAGTCTTATAAAATACTTCGAAGTAGATTAATCCGGATAAGCTGAATATATGACGGATATCCTACTGGAACAAAGTATTAATACCGGTATTGGAATATCCATCGGTAATTTAACAGTCATTTCCAGATTTTATCCAAATATTCGTTTTATTCCAAAGTACTCTAAAGTTCTCAAATGTTGTGCAGTTTGGAGGAGCGGATAGCTTCCATAAACTAAAGCTCTCTAATGTCTTGAATTCGGTCATGGAAGCTCACTGGAGGTTACATCTCTAAAAGTGAATTGGCTATGTTATCAGCTCAGTTTGTTCTCTTTTACGATTGCCATAGAGAAGCGTCGATCTTCCCGATTTGAAAGATAAAATAACATCGGGAAATATTAATAGCGCGTAGATGATAACAGATCGCTATCACTGGCGACCACAAAGAAGAAAATTGCAGACGAGATAGACAATTGCGCCAGCTTTACAAGTTACGTTTGCTAGCTTATCAATTATTTGACCACAGTCCTGAACAGCGAGTGGAACGCCTCAGTAATATTTACACCAGTGCAGGCAGACGTCTCGAAGTATTCGAACCCCTTGGCTCGAGCGTACGCCCTCGCTTCATCTTCGGAGACGACACGAGGGCGGTCGATTTTGTTCCCACAGAGGATGCACGGGAACTTCCCGGCGCCGAACTTAGCGGCCTCTCGCAACCAGTTATCAAGAGACTCGAAGCTCTTCCGAGAAGACACGTCAAACATGAGGACTCCTCCTTGCGTGTCCTTGTAGAACTCGTTCCGCACCTCCAGATACTCCTGCAAACCCGAGAGGTCCCAAAAGTTCACACGCACCTCAGCTCCATTGACCATCACCGGTTTAACCCCATAGTCGATGCCAATGGTCGAGATGTACTTGCTCACGAACTTTTCTTCACAGTATCGCTTGATCACGCAGCTCTTGCCAACGCCGCTCTCCCCCATCGAGATAATCTTAATCCGTATTGCACTCGGTCGACTACTGTCCTGATCGTCTTCGTTGTTGCCACAGCTCAGCGAAATGCCGCCAAATAGACTCGTCATCTTGTCCCCGTTCCCATCTTCCAAGTGTCGTCTCGACATAATGCTTGCTAATAATGACGAGTTGTAAGGAGTTTCATGTCAACAACAAAAACAAATCTGTAATTCATAAATTTAACTCATCGACGTATACATTTCAAGAAGCCACATGTAATTCTCCTGAACTTGTATGCGCCACTCTATGGATTCGAAACAAAACTTCTGCGTTTAGTTCTGCGTTTGGCGCATACAAGTTCTTTGTACCAACTAATAGCTTAGTGTTTCAATCACACAGAAGTAGTTAGTTACCACTGGTAAAGTCTTCTATTCGGCCAGTACATGTAACACAACACATCGGAGCCGAGCGCTTTGCATGTGGATCACGCACGTATGTAGCTACTCGATGCTTTACCAAAACTTTGAAGCCGATATGGAATCACTAGGAATAAAAAGCGCCACAAAATGGTCAATTTTTTAGGTATTCGTGAAATTGGTGAAGTTTTATCAGTAAATCGCAGTTGTAGTCACAGTAATAGCCTACTGCAGCATCACCATGGTGTTAGTGCTAGAGAGACTGGGTTTGCACAGGCTGCTGTGCTCGTTTGTGGCGAGTGCGCCTGTACTTGCTCTTAGAGAGGCACGATGCTGTTTAATAGTTTCTGCGTCAGACGCATACAAGTTCTGAACAGCAGCGCGATTACTCTCCAAACAACAGTGTTTTGTATGGGTCCATATTCACAGATGTAAACTAGTAGTAGCAGATATAAATTGGATTTCCAGGTTCCCTCTTTATGATCTTACAGAGGCATTAGGAGCTCCTCCAAGCCGCGCAAGCTGTACTTACTGTTAAGTACTGAGCAGGGAGTAGTTAACCAGGTTGAGTACCACAAACTGCGGTATTCGGATGAATAAAAGAAAGAGCAACATGGATCTTTAGCGCCACTAGGCCTGCATCACCATAGATGAATGCACAACATTGCAGCGTTCGTAGCACTTCATTGCTACAGATGTCTCGTATTTAAAACTTTACAACCAAGCTACAAAACGATTAACGCATGCACATTTGAACGCCTTCGTCTCGATGATGTTCTTCTTCATCGAGACGAAGACGATCAAAATGTGCATGCGTTCAACCTGAATAGAAAGTCGTCCGGGAGATAACCAATATCGCCAGGCTCCTCACGTTCCACGTCCGAATCACCAGCGAGGCCGAGAGACAGCTTGCTTGCATACGCAGACGCTGCCACAAGGACAGCCCTAAGCCACGTATAGTAATGACTCGGATAAGTACGAGCAAAAGAAACGCAGAAAAGTTATTGCTTTTACATACAATTGTTTCTTTCTCACATAACGCAGCATGGACCGGTAGGTTTGTCTTCGTTGTCAGGTGTTGCCCTGAATTCACTTGGGACGGACCGGATTGAGTCTTGAATTCAAAGTGGCGTCGGAGATATCCACGCAGCAGCCGCTGTTCCTTCCCGAGCAAACGGACAGAGTCGTCCACGATCTGCTTCGCCGCCAACGTGTCAGAGCCTTCACCGGTTGCCTGCTGCGCCATCAGGTGCTCATACGCGACTTGGACGCGGAAGGCACACTTCGACACTCGAAGAGCAGCGACGTAAGCCGACGATCCCTTGAGAGAATGCGCTTCACGGCGAGCCGTGACGAAGTCGTTGCGCTCGTGAGCCTCGACGACCCGAGTCGTGATCGCCTCCGACGTCGTCGCAAACTTCTCCAAAAGAGTCAAAAAGAGCTCTTCATGACCTCCGCACTCATCCACTCCCAGACTGTAGTTCACGGGGTCTCCTTCCGGGATCTAGATGCTCATCGGGTCGATTGAATGGGAAACGGCAGACTCGCCTTGAGCAGCGGCAGGCGTGGCTGCAACTGGCGTATCATCTTCCACCGAGCTGCCAGTTTCCATGCGCTCCAACACAGAAGGCATGTTTTGCCCATGCTGCTAAACCCAGTTCTGCTTGGATGGCTTGACTCCAGTTCCTCGTGGAAGCTAACCTTCTTCTTGGGCGCGAGGATCGACCAAGACTGCGGGTGTTCAGTGGGCAGATCCTTCATTGAACGGTGGGTGGCTCCAGAGCGTTGCGTTTGCCGAAGGAGAGTGCGCTCCATGTTGAGGTGGGCTCTGTGTTAATCTAGTAGATGGAGTCTTCATATAAGGAAGCGTAGTCGACGTCTCGATTGGCTAGCGACGCTACGTAGTCTGGGCAGAGCGCCAGCGCCATGACCGAGTTAAAGAGGTTCTCACAGACGGTTGTGGAGAGTTTGACAACGCAGAGATCACGGCGTGGTCCCAGGAAGACTAATTCAAAAGCAGGGAACCCGGAAATATATTTATTGACTAATGCCGTGCGTTGCCCGGGAAGCTCTGGATATTGCCGAAAGGTTTGCACCACGGAGTGTGTACCTACCGTTTTCCATAAAATGACCAAGGAAACCTGCGCTAGCGAGGCGCAGATACATGTATCTTGCTTACTTTTAGCGAGCAATTAGGTTACGCGAGCGAAGTGCATACAACAACAGCTGAGCAAATAAATTAGTCCCTCATTTCTTCGAATTCCAAGGCTTACTTGATAAGTGTCCTTGTCAAGCAGAAAACTGTCTTGACAGCATCCATTGCTTTAATTTTTAAAAATGCAATAGTCAAAACAGTTTTACGTTTACCATACACTGTATCTAACGAATTCGTGTTCTAAGTTACGTTGCCCACTTATTATCGTGCGGCCATTGTCTTCCAACGCGCACAGACTAGATTTCTAGTAAAAGGATACAGTTAGTTGATGCTCCAAAAAGCTCACTTCTTCTGTTGAAGAAACTTGGCTACATATAAGGTTGTTTGAATGTCGTTCTTGTCCGACTGGGTCAACATTCACCCATTCTGAGATAAGGTTTCACATTTCATAACGTATTGCGACAGTTCTTAAATGGAGTGGTATCGGACCGTTAGTTCTACATAATTACGATATTAGCCAAAGTATGTTGTCGCACAGGTTTACCGAGGGTCTGCGATCCTGGTAAGAACTCTGGATATAAATATCCAGAGAACAATTAATGTTTCCGTCAATAATTTATCTACGAAATATTCTTCAACAAAATATGTATTAGGGATTTGGTGAACCACAAAATGTATTTCCCCAACCGCCAGTTTGTGATTTACGTGGAGCCCACGATTTCTCCGCAACGCATATTCTGGCTCAATTTCCACGGAACACAATAAAGTCTCTCAAGTACTACATGTAGTTCGCTGAAAAGTGATCGTAGTGGGATGGATGTGACCACAGTGGATGCTTGCATTTAGGCAGCAACAGGTAGTTTTTTCACTAATAATGTACTTTTGCAATGTCTCCGCTCCAATTATTTATTTGCTCAGTTCTTAGGCTGCCGCGCGTTATGTATTTGCTGATCTTCTCTGAAATCGATATACATTATATTTTCGGGTTCCCTTCTCAAAACCATGATGAAGGAGGACTCGTTTTGATAAGGTCCGGCGCCAGTTTCGTGCATTCAACCAGTTCTGTGCCATTTTTATTTAAACCAGTAATACTGCAATAATTTACTTGAAATAAGTTTGAGTGAAACAATTGGTAAAATATCGAGGCGGGCTGGCAACCAGTAAAACCTGTCAAACTTTTTCTCTGGCGGACACTTCCCGCCAAATTGTGATCGATCTCAATTTCTCCCGAAGACTACAACTACTTCTCTAACGACCACCACATCTTCCAACCCTCGCAACTATGCCTTCCTACACGATTGAAGAGCTTAATGCTGCTGTCAAGCGTGTTCTAACGGGTGAACAGACCCGGAGTGTAAGTACTGCAATCACCATCCCGTACCGCACTTTACGGAAATGGGTCAAGAAGGGCAAAATGGGAATCTTTCGCGAGCCTATGCGACGCGGTCCAGCACCTTTACTCTCGGCACCAGCGGAGCAGTGCCTGGTCGAATGGATTGTTGGGCGTCAGATGGTGAGACAACCAGCTAGCCGCAAAGAGATCATCTACAAGGCAGGAGCTATCTCCTCGTTGGCGACCGGACAAACCGTAGGCGGGGGGGGGGGGGGGGGGGTACCGCCACTTTATGGACCGACACCCTCTTCTCGTAGCTATAACGTCTCAGGTGGTGACCAAGGACTGAAACTGTGTGACAAAGGATGACACAGCGTTGCTGTTCAACTCGCTAATCAAAGCCGTAATCGAGAACAAGCTCGACGATTCCCGGGTTTTCAATATGGACGAAACAGCGTTTTAAACAAACAAGGGATCCAAGTGCGTCGTGGCCGTCAAAGGCTCCAAGAATGTTTGGCACCAAGACGTGGCTCTAAATAGAAAAAAATCCACCTTACTTTGGTGGCTTGTGGCAGTGCCACTGGAGGCATGATACCGCCAGTGTCCGTGCTACCTGGCTCCACGGTCAAACTGGAAGTGCTAAACGGTTGCGCTGTCCCTGAAGCTGCCGTAACTACATCTACATCTGGGTTCATGAATGGTCAGCTGTTCGTGCAGTGGCTGCGTCTCTTCGCAGGTAGCGTTTTGATCGACGTGCAACGACCTCTGCTGCTGATATTGGGCGGATGTAGCTCACACTACTCCGTCGACATCGTGCTAGAGGCTGAACGCCTTGGTATCCTCCCATTGCTGCTCCCATCTAACACTACTCACTTGCTACAACCGCTTTTGATGTGGTAGTATTTTAATCATTCAAGGCCTAGCTCCGCCAGTTGACCGACATTTGCGTGGGCGAAACTGGTAGCACTTCTGTCGACAAGGAGGAAGCCATCAAGATGGCTAGCACGGCGTGGTTGGCATGCAAAATGGGTGATAATGTCAAGGCTAGCTTTGCTGGATGTGGCCTATTTCCGCCTTCGATGCCTCGAATGGATGCATGCATCGCTATCTTCGTTCGAAACGGTACCCCGACCACCGTTCAGCTCCGCATCAGGGAACCGTGCAGAAGGCTGTTCTCGAACTACCGCCGGCCAAGAAGTGTGTACGCAAGACAGCTACCGTTGGTAGTCGGCTACTTACTCGGGAAGCGCTTGACGAGCTCGCGCGGCCGCCTTAGAAGACCAAGAAATAGCCCAAGCCCAAGCAAGGAGCAGCATCTCCGAAGATCCCGAAGTTAAAAAGCACTGCCAAGACCACGAAGAAGCTCCAGACCAAGAAGAAGTCCACGCCCAAGAAGCAAAAGGCCGCAGCAAGGACAAATCCAGTAGAACTACCGTCTGCCGAAACAACGCCACATGCCGACGTTGTTAAGGAAGCAATTGTCTAGATAAAACATTTAGTACACTTTTGCTGTGCACTCCTACCTTTCTTTTTTTTTTTTACTTCTTCAATGATACGATATCCCTCTGTATGCCTGGGTCCGCTACGATTTCTGGTTATCGAAATTTGACAATCTCAAACCGTTATGAAAAGGGGAGCCCGACTCAGGGTACTGAGCATACTGGCGGTCAATCGGTTCACTCGATTGCAGCCGTCGGTCGCTTTCGCAGTTCTGTGACGACCACCGAATGATCTAACTGAAAGTCAGCACACTAGTGATAGGTTGAGTTAATGCTGCCAGGCGGAAGCGAACCACCGTCCTCTCGGTTGTGAGCCGAGGAGTTTACCACTAAGCTATGGCAGCGCTTCCTGACAGCACAAATCGACCTATATTTATACACACATTACAAAATATTGTGTACAGTCTGGATTAGCCTATACCTTCTCGTTAATGATATTTTGCAATGTCGTATCGGATAGTGCAGGTGTTTCCAAGCTGCCAAGAAGGAGGCAAAATGCCTTCCTACCAAAGTTTAGAGTAAAAGCGGCAGAAAACTGGCCACACGTGAAAAATGGGTTGTGTCAGTCAGCTGCTCCTTATTATGCGGTTAGTAATGGTTCATCGCTGAAAACCCTTCTGCTAATAGGAGAGATCGCGCTCTTTTCAACTCTGCCTATGTTGCCACTACAAATAGCTCAATACAAAGTTACACAAAAATAAATGAAGGGGTATACATAATGGCACGAAACTGGCACATTACCTTATATCAAAAAGCCAGCCCATGATCTCTAAAAGGGTTAGGTGTCGAAATCATGGGTATTTCCATGATTGCACATAATAAAATACGACAGGTCGGTAATATATGCTCGTCATGTTTCTGTCATGTATAGACATGGTCAATCATATTGCCAGAAGCACATAAAAATTGAAGAATGTGCGAGATGATGAAGCGCCGGGTCGCCTGTTCATTGGTAAATAGCATGGATGACCTATCCAGCGTCATGATGTTAATGCCAGGATACTTATGTAACCATGGTAAAATCATGGGTAACATGAAAACATGGGCAACATGTAAGACATGCACGATCATGTTTGACCTTAGAGGTTGTGGCTACTCAGCTACTACCTTTCCCTGTGACCGCATCACTCTGCTGGCTCGTCGCTTCCTTTGCTGGCGTCGCTAAATTCTAGGATTGTACGCAGGACGTCCCATCGGTGGCGCACCACACCAGTCTTCGTATAGCCGCTGCCTGCTTCGTCCAAAATCGTCGCCAGAAGTTCAGACATACAAATAGCCCACAGTTGCCACTGTCCTTCTGGATGGGATGTGCACCGACGTGACGCTGTAGGTCTGTGGTAGACTCTTCTTCACTAGCTCGTCGCTAGCTCTGTGAGCAAGTTCCAATTCGCGCGTTTGTCCATACTATCGTAGCAATCAACAGTTTGTGTAGCTCCATCTACCACGATACCGGTTCAGTGACTGCCGTTAATGTTCAACGGCAAGAAGACTAATTGCTTGCAAAACTGCTGCCACCTCACTCAGCGTCTTGGGTGGAATACGCTTTCCTTTCTTCGGCGATTTGGAGACAGGTGCTTCATTGCAGGCAAAAATACTGTGGTGTTATTACCATATATATCTTGTAGGGCCTTTGTAAAATATGTAATGAGATTTTCGTTGTATCAACAATCGCTTCGTTCACAATAGAGATGACTCCACTGGATATTCACACCGTCTCCAAACCCAGGAAGACGCTGTAAGGGCCATGCATCTATTAGTCTTTTAGCTAGAGCAGCAGGGGCTTCATGTGCGATATTATCGTCCACAATGGACATAAGTTATGAGCAACAATTAATTTCTTGCTCACAGGCGTGCGCGAGACTCCACACGAACTGCAGACTCATCAATTGTCGGTGCGTAAAGTCTCCAATTCCATCCACCGTAAGAATCCAACACAATTATCGTGCACGGGCGTACACAGGTCCATAACTTGTCCTAACGGTATTTTCATCTCGATCATTCGTAGGCCTTCTTGAATGAGACCCTCAGGTAGTCGATACGGAATAATTGTAGGAACATGAAATGCTTTCTTAAATATGACTTGTACGTACCAGAGCTCTTGATCCTGGCAATGGGATTGTGCACATCTTTTCGCTGCACATAGTGAGTCGATTGGAGTCGTAGATATTGCTCGCCTTACTGCTGCTCGCCACCATCAATTCGACATCGTTCATGATTGGCGAGTCCTTGGGCAGCTGACGGTCAGGCGGGTATGCTCTGTAGATTTCATCGGATAGGGAATGATTGTGAGCGTAAAAAGCCTGCTTGATTTCGATTCTACACTCCCCATCACCCCGCTGAACATATTGGGATAGGATGATCAGGGCATCTTAGCAACAGCATGTAGCTATTGTAGTTGAAGCCGTTAGAACCTCAGGATTTAATTGTGTCCGAGGGATGAAGAGGCACAGCCTCAACAGACACAATGCTCACTCAGAAACATTCCAGCCTCCACCCACGTCTCAAAAGGTTATGAGCCCAAATACGACGCACGGCAATGAGTGCTCAGAGACAGTCAACGTGGAAGGAAGGGTGGAATTTCGATTCCTTGAAACCTGACTATCAAGCGTGGAAGATTCTCACTGTTGGAAGCTGAAAATGTCTGGGATATTGTATCGGGGCAACTTCGCTTTCCAGACTGGTGGCACGTCCGACGCAAGGATGACTTCATCCGCTGCGACAAGCGTGCACTGCACCTCCTGATCAGCTCGTTAGACAACGCTACCGTTAAAGCTGTTGGAAAGTACGACCGGTCCTGGCTGGTGTACGAGCACCTTGAGCGCGTATACGCTGGAACCAGTAATGTCAGCATTGCTAGAGCTCGAAAAGAGTTCATTTCGCTCCGATATGAAGACGGAACCGACATGCAGGCCCATATAAATGAGCTAGAAGACAAGGCTGAGGTGTCTGTCAAGGATTCAGAGACCTATCGCTGATGATGAAAAGTGCCTACAGATGCTGGATTCGTTGCCGAGGTCGTGGAGCAATTTTGTCACTGTGTTTCAGAACCAAGAAGGCTTATCGTGGCATTCTCTACAGTCAAAACTTCTTCTCGAATACGACAGCAGAAAAACCACCCGGGATTCTGCTAAAGTAGCTGCAGCCCATGGAGTTCACAACAACAATTCCTTTGTTGTGCTTGTTCTTAGCATGGGTCACGTATTCTTTGAACTTATCAAGAGCTTCAGACTTGTGTTGTATTAAGTACAACGTCATGTACCCGCTCCAATCATCGACAAACACCAAAACATAGCGTTTACCCCCAAACGACTCCGTCTCAATGGGCCCTTTGATGTCCGTGTACACCAAGCCGTTAGCTACGTTTGCATGTTCAGTATGTGTATGCTTGAAGGAGGCACGCTGCTGGTTTGCTCTGGTACATTCATCGCATACCGGAAAATCACGAAGTTGATGTTTGGGTATGGTCAGTCCGTGGCCTGCTCCACGCCAAATCAATTTTGCAATGTTTTGACACCCCAAATGACCCATTCGAGCATGCCACAAGTCTATGCTCTGTTGACCGATACCAACGAAAGCAGAAGGCTGAGTTTTATTGATTGCTATATGTTCGAACAGGTACAGGTCCACACTCGAGTCGATGACCGACCACACTGTAACCCCGTCCTTCGTCAGCGACGCCTTGTCCTCGTAGGTCTGCATATCGCTCATAATCTGTTTCTTGCGAAGATTGCGAACGCTCAGTAAATTCTTGGACAATGCAGGAACGTAGTAGCAGTTTGACAGTTCCAATGTTACCAAATTGTCATTCTCGTCCTTGAAGTTTACAACAGCAGTGCCAACACCTTTGACAACAACGGAGGAATCATCACCAAGCTGAACTTTCGTGTCCATCTCTTCCATGCTCCGGAAAAACATTTTGTTGCTTGTCATGTGGTGCGTAGCACCGCTGTCAAGCACCCAGTACTTGCTGGTAAGCGTGGTAGTACTGCTTTGCTCGGTGTTGAGGACTGTTCCTGTTACCACCGGTATGATCGCAACTGCTGCCCACTTGACGGCTCTCATATCGCCCTTGCCTTCCGTAACATTTGCTGCAGCTTGTTTGGCAGTGGATGTCCTGCTACGCTCTTCTTCATGACGCTGTTTCATGGGGCAGTCTCTGCGCATATGACCTTGTTCATGGCAGTAGAAACAGGTAAGGTCCTTGTCATCACGCTGCCTATATGGATGATAATGCTGTTGCTGCTGCTTCTGCTTCCCAAACCGGTGACGCCTGTTGTTACCATGTTTGGCCTCGTTGCCGCCAAAGTTCGCTGTGGTCAGTGCTTCTCCGATAGTTGCTTCAACTAGAGTGGTTGACAAATCAGTAATTTAAAAATTGTAAGATTTTTTTAATTACAAACATGGCCAATCATGGCTTAAAAACACATTAAAAACACATTGTAAGAATCCTGGGCTGTTGATTTACCGTATCAAAAACCGGGCATACTCAAGTGAGAACGATGGCATCCCATACGAATTATTAATAGTGCGGGAGCGAACGCACCACCGTCGCAAAATTGGCGCGTTAGCGTACGCGTACACCAAAGTTGGTGCCGCGAGACACAAATTTGCGGATAATTGCCGGGTAGGGTTTGTCCTTGGATATCGAGAAGGGCAACTTGATGCAAGTTGTATTTTCCTACTGAAAAGGTGGTGCAGTATGATGGACAATTGACTGTCAACGAGCAGCTACTATATCGCGATCGGCACGAACATGGCGGTTTCGACGACGCTTTTGAAAAGTGGGTAGAAGAACAGTACCAGACCTAACAACTGAAGACCGTAGTGATTACGACTTGCCGGTCGAAGGGAAGCGTAGGTGCCCACCACACAGGAGCAGGAATTTGAAGATGCTCACTGGGTTGGTGATGCAAGATCGTTGTGTAATAGGGCGACCGCAGTGACGGATTCGTCTGCTGTCGATAGTAAGCGGACGGGCAGCTGTGCCCAAGTTCAGCCGGCACCACGGCGACCAACACTGTTGGTCCAACAGTGGCTCTGGGCAGCCGCGCTGGCGAAGATCAAAGTCGCGAAGGAGAAGATCGCGGCTCCGAAGGAAGTCAGCGCCTGATGGAGAGTCGCATGGGTTGTATTTGTACGGCTAGCGTGGCTCGCAGAGAGTCGCGCTAGCCAAAGTGAATGGTAAAGCAGGAAAGCGGCCAGCGGGCGACCAGCTCACTTGCGAATCTGCGATTGAGAGCACAGAAGACGGACGACAGTGGTGAGGGTGCTGAAAGCAAACCGTACCACGACCCTGGTGGATACCGAACGACTACGGGCCGACAGCGTGCATCGAACGGCGAGGGTCCGGAGAGCCTGGACGACGGGAATGCAGGTAAAGGCAGTGTAGGCCAAAGTGTGTGTGTGTATTGATCAACTAACGACGAAATAAATAGGTTGTGCTGCCAGAAGGGCACACACCGGCGCGGGAGACTTTGTTTGTCAACCGACGGCCACTCGGGCTTTGGGCTGTCTATCAGTACTGTTCACCAAACTCGGCGTGCGGGGGGTAGCAGACACGTTACATGGTGGTCATGCAGGGGCTTCAGAAGCACGTACACGAAACGAACGAATACGACAAGGCCGGTATCATTACAAACGTCCACAACGAGCGGCATGGTGACGCGATCAATGTTGAATACGACATCGCTCACACTAACCAGGGCGACCACCCCAACGGGAGTTACGAATCCACTGGTGCCAGGGAGTGTGTCACATACTACGACTTCGACGGGTACATCGGCAGTGCCGGGTATCATCGGCGTGACGGTACCAGATACTACGGCGGTGGTTGCGAGTACAGCAGGTACTGCAACATCGACAATTACGGCGGGATCAACAACGGGGCCGACCCAGACGCCAGTTCGGGGTTGGCGTGGTGCACACCGTTAACCCACCACCCAGGACAGCCCACACCAGCGACACAAGTACCCGAACGACGAGTTCGGCTGGGACGTGACCGGCAACATCTGCTACAGCGACAGCGGTGTCAGGTGGGGTACCCACATCCACCACAACGAACGCTAGCACGAACAACCCGCCCGTGACGGGTGGGGCACCCGCCTTAATGGCCATGATCCAGGAACTGGTAATGGTGGCGAGCGAGTTGGGCTTGCGTCTCGACCACATGGAAACTGCACGGACTGGGTCGGTGACAACTTACGCGGGGTCCTCGGTACCCGGACCATTCACGGCTCTGACAACGACAGAAGCGACAGCGGCCCAGCCTACGCCAACACGAAAGGGACTGGGGGCATACGCTGCAACAAGCGTCACACCAATCACGACACTGGCACCGCCCACAGTAGCGGCTTCGGCGCCACTGATAGCACCAGCTCCGGTCTCGGCCACGATGTGGCCGGTCCATCCCATGCAGGCGATACCGAACTAGGCCGCACCGGCAGGAGCGGGATCCCTGACGGCGGGTACGGCAGTTACAGAGACGACAGTAGTAGCTTAAGCAATGACGGTCGACACCAACGACACCGGAGACAAAGACCGCGTGGACAAGGCAATAATCGTGTTCGGAGACGACGACGACGTCACAAAAAGAACAAAAAGATCTGGACTTGCAGCCCGGTCCTGGATGGCTCTGGTGGAACCGCCACCGCTGGCTAAACGGCACTTGACATATCAGCAGTAGTTACTGTACTTGCCGTAGTTGCTGCCCGTGCCGCACGAGAACGAGGCTTGCGTGGCTTTGGAGCGGCCGCCTCAGTCGTGGCAGTCGATCCGGTCCTGGATGGCTCTGGTGGAGCCGACGCCACTGGCTAAACGGCACTTGACATATCAGCAGTAGTTACTGTAGCTGCCGTCGTTGCTGCCCGTGCCGCACGAGAACGAGGCTTGCGTGGCTTCGGAGCGGCCGCCACAGTCGTGGCAGTCGATAGTTGCCGTCGTTGCTGCCCGTGCCGCACGAGAACGAGGCTTGCGTGGCTTCGGAGCGGCCGCCACAGTCGTGGCAGTCGATCCGGTCCTGGATGGCTCTGGTGGAGCCGACGCCGCTGGCTAAGCGGCCCTTGACATATCAGCAGTAGTTACTGTAGTTGCCGTCGTTGCTGCCCGTGCCGCACGAGAACGAGGCTTGCGTGGCTTCGGAGCGGCCGCCACAGTCGTCGCAGTCGATCCGGTCCTGGATGGCTCTGGTGGAGCCGACGCCGCTGGCTAAACGGCACTTGACATATCAGCAGTAGTTACTGTAGTTGCCGTCGTTGCTGCCCGTGCCGCACGAGAACGAGGCTTGCGTGGCTTCGGAGCGGCCGCCACAGTCGTGGCAGTCGATAGTTGCCGTCGTTGCTGCCCGTGCCGCACGAGAACGAGGCTTGCGTGGCTTCGGAGCGGCCGCCACAGTCGTCGCAGTCGATCCGGTCCTGGATGGCTCTGGTGGAGCCGACGCCGCTGGCTAAGCGGCCCTTGACATATCAGCAGTAGTTACTGTAGTTGCCGTAGTTGCTGCCCGTGCCGCACGAGAACGAGGCTTGCGTGGCTTCGGAGCGGCCGCCACAGTCGTCGCAGTCGATCCGGTCCTGGATGGCTCTGGTGGAGCCGACGCCGCTGGCTAAACGGCACTTGACATATCAGCAGTAGTTACTGTAGTTGCCGTCGTTGCTGCCCGTGCCGCACGAGAACGAGGCTTGCGTGGCTTCGGAGCGGCCGCCACAGTCGTGGCAGTCGATAGTTGCCGTCGTTGCTGCCCGTGCCGCACGAGAACGAGGCTTGCGTGGCTTCGGAGCGGCCGCCACAGTCGTCGCAGTCGATCCGGTCCTGGATGGCTCTGGTGGAGCCGACGCCGCTGGCTAAGCGGCCCTTGACATATCAGCAGTAGTTACTGTAGTTGCCGTAGTTGCTGCCCGTGCCGCACGAGAACGAGGCTTGCGTGGCTTCGGAGCGGCCGCCACAGTCGTCGCAGTCGATCCGGTCCTGGATGGCTCTGGTGGAGCCGACGCCGCTGGCTAAACGGCACTTGACATATCAGCAGTAGTTACTGTAGTTGCCGTCGTTGCTGCCCGTGCCGCACGAGAACGAGGCTTGCGTGGCTTCGGAGCGGCCGCCACAGTCGTGGCAGTCGATAGTTGCCGTCGTTGCTGCCCGTGCCGCACGAGAACGAGGCTTGCGTGGCTTCGGAGCGGCCGCCACAGTCGTCGCAGTCGATCCGGTCCTGGATGGCTCTGGAGGAGCCGACGCCACTGGCTAAACGGCACTTGACATATCAGCAGTAGTTACTGTAGCTGCCGTCGTTGCTGCCCGTGCCGCACGAGAACGAGGCTTGCGTGGCTTCGGAGCGGCCGCCTCAGTCGTCGCAGTCGATCCGGTCCTGGATGGCTCTGGTGGAGCCGACGCCGCTGGCTAAGCGGCCCTTGACATATCAGCAGTAGTTACTGTAGTTGCCGTAGTTGCTGCCCGTGCCGCACGAGAACGAGGCTTGCGTGGCTTCGGAGCGGCCGCCACAGTCGTCGCAGTCGATCCGGTCCTGGATGGCTCTGGTGGAGCCGACGCCGCTGGCTAAACGGCACTTGACATATCAGCAGTAGTTACTGTAGTTGCCGTCGTTGCTGCCCGTGCCGCACGAGAACGAGGCTTGCGTGGCTTCGGAGCGGCCGCCACAGTCGTGGCAGTCGATAGTTGCCGTCGTTGCTGCCCGTGCCGCACGAGAACGAGGCTTGCGTGGCTTCGGAGCGGCCGCCACAGTCGTCGCAGTCGATCCGGTCCTGGATGGCTCTGGAGGAGCCGACGCCACTGGCTAAACGGCACTTGAGATGTCAGCAGTAGTTACTGTAGCTGCCGTCGTTGCTGCCCGTGCCGCACGAGAACGAGGCTTGCGTGGCTTCGGAGCGGCCGCCTCAGTCGTCGCAGTCGATCCGGTCCTGGATGGCTCTGGTGGAGCCTACGCCGCTGGCTAAACGGCCTTTGGCATATCAGCAGTAGTTACTGTAGCTGCCGTAGTTGCTGCCCGTGCCGCACGAGAACGAGGCTTGCGTGGCTTCGGAGCGGCCGCCTCAGTCGTCGCAGTCGATCCGGTCCTGGATGGCTCTGGTGGAGCCGACGCCGCTGGCTAAGCGGCCCTTGACATATCAGCAGTAGTTACTGTAGTTGCCGTAGTTGCTGCCCGTGCCGCACGAGAACAAGGCTTGCGTGGCTTCGGAGCGGCCGCCTCAGTCGTCGCAGTCGATCCGGTTTTGGATGGCTCTGGTGGAGCCTACGCCGCTGGCTAAACGGCACTTGAGATGTCAGCAGTAGTTACTGTAGTTGCCGTCGTTGCTGCCCGTGCCGCACGAGAACGAGGCTTGCGTGGCTTCGGAGCGGCCGCCTCAGTCGTCGCAGTCGATCCGGTCCTGGATGGCTCTGGTGGAGCCTACGCCGCTGGCTAAACGGCACTTGAGATGTCAGCAGTAGTTACTGTAGTTGCCGTCGTTGCTGCCCGTGCCGCACGAGAACGAGGCTTGCGTGGCTTCGGAGCGGCCGCCTCAGTCGTCGCAGTCGATCCGGTCCTGGATGGCTCTGGTGGAGCCTACGCCGCTGGCTAAACGGCACTTGAGATGTCAGCAGTAGTTACTGTACTTGCCGTAGTTGCTGCCCGTGGCGCACGAGAACGAGGCTTGCGTGGCTTCGGAGCGGCCGCCTCAGTCGTCGCAGTCGATCCGGTCCTGGATGGCTCTGGTGGAGCCGACGCCGCTGGCTAAACGGCCCTTGACATATCAGCAGTAGTTACTGTAGTTGCCGTCGTTGCTGCCCGTGCCGCACGAGAACGAGGCTTGCGTGGCTTCGGAGCGGCCGCCACAGTCGTCGCAGTCGATCCGGTCCTGGATGGCTCTGGAGGAGCCGACGCCGCTGGCTAAGCGGCCCTTGACATATCAGCAGTAGTTACTGTACTTGCCGTCGTTGCTGCCCGTGCCGCACGAGAACGAGGCTTGCGTGGCTTCGGAGCGGCCGCCTCAGTCGTCGCAGTCGATCCGGTCCTGGATGGCTCTGGTGGAGCCGATGCCGCTGGCTAAACGGCACTTGACAATATCAGCAGTAGTTACTGTAGTTGCTGTAGTTGCTGCCCGTGCCGCACGAGAACGAGGCGTCCGTGGCTTCGGAGCGGCCGCCACAGTCGTCGCAGTCGATCCGGTCCTGGATGGCTCTGGTGGAGCCTACGCTGCTACGCAAGCCTCGTTCTCGTGCGGCCCGGCAGCAACGACGGCAACTACAGTAACTACTGCTGATATCTCAAGCGCCGTTTACCCAGCGGCGTCGGCTCCACCAGAGCCATCCAAAACCGGATCGACTGCGACGACTGAGGCGGCCGCTCCGAAGCCACGCAAGCCTTGTTCTCGTGCGGCACGGGCAGCAACGACGGCAACTACAGTAACTACTGCTGATATGTCAAGGGCCGCTTAGCCAGCGGCGTCGGCTCCTCCAGAGCCATCCAGGACCGAGTCGACTGCGACGCCTGAGGCGGCCGCTCCGAAGCCACGCAAGCCTCGTTCTCGTGCGGCACGGGCAGCAACGACGGCAGCTACAGTAACTACTGCTGATATTGTCAAGTGCCGTTTAGCCAGCGGCATCGGCTCCACCAGAGCCATCCAGAACCGGATCGACTGCGACGACTGAGGCGGCCGCTCCGAAGCCACGCAAGCCTCGTTCTCGTGCGGCACGGGCAGCAACGACGGCAAGTACAGTAACTACTGCTGATATGTCAAGGGCCGTTTAGCCAGCGGCGTCGGCTCCACCAGAGCCATCCAGGACCGGATCGACTGCGACGACTGTGGCGGCCGCTCCGAAGCCACGCAAGCCTCGTTCTCGTGCGGCACGGGCAGCAACTACGGCAGCTACAGTAACTACTGCTGATATGCCAAGGGCCGTTTAGCCAGCGGCGTAGGCTCCACCAGAGCCATCCAGGACCGGATCGACTGCGACGACTGAGGCGGCCGCTCCGAAGCCACGCAAGCCTCGTTCTCGTGCGGCACGGGCAGCAACGACGGCAACTACAGTAACTACTGCTGATATGCCAAGTGCCGTTTAGCCAGCGGCGTCGGCTCCACCAGAGCCATCCAGGACCGGATCGACTGCCACGACTGTGGCGGCCGCTCCGAAGCCACGCAAGCCTCGTTCTCGTGCGGCACGGGCAGCAACTACGGCAGCTACAGTAACTACTGCTGATATGCCAAGGGCCGTTTAGCCAGCGGCATCGGCTCCTCCAGAGCCATCCAAAACCGGATCGACTGCGACGACTGTGGCGGCCGCTCCGAAGCCACGCAAGCCTCGTTCTTGTGCGGCACGGGCAGCAACGACGGCAACTACAGTAACTACTGCTGATATGTCAAGGGCCGTTTAGCCAGCGGCGTCGGCTCCTCCAGAGCCATCCAGGACCGGATCGACTGCGACGACTGAGGCGGCCGCTCCGAAGCCACGCAAGCCTCGTTCTTGTGCGGCACGGGCAGCAACGACGGCAACTACAGTAACTACTGCTGATATGTCAAGTGCCGTTTAGCCAGCGGCGTCGGCTCCACCAGAGCCATCCAGGACCGGATCGACTGCCACGACTGTGGCGGCCGCTCCGAAGCCACGCACGCCTCGTTCTCGTGCGGCACGGGCAGCAACTACGGCAAGTACAGTAACTACTGCTGACATCTCAAGTGCCGTTTAGCCAGCGGCGTAGGCTCCACCAGAGCCATCCAGGACCGGATCGACTGCGACGACTGTGGCGGCCGCTCCGAAGCCACGCAAGCCTCGTTCTCGTGCGGCACGGGCAGCAACGACGGCAAGTACAGTAACTACTGCTGATATGTCAAGTGCCGTTTAGCCAGCGGCGTAGGCTCCACCAGAGCCATCCAGGGCCGGATCGACTGCGACGACTGTGGCGGCCGCTCCGAAGCCACGCACGCCTCGTTCTCGTGCGGCACGGGCAGCAACGACGGCAACTACAGTAACTACTGCTGATATCTCAAGTGCCGTTTAGCCAGCGGCGTCGGCTCCACCAGAGCCATCCAGGACCGGATCGACTGCGACGACTGTGGCGGCCGCTCCGAAGCCACGCAAGCCTCGTTCTTGTGCGGCACGGGCAGCAACGACGGCAACTACAGTAACTACTGCTGATATGTCAAGGGCCGTTTAGCCAGCGGCGTCGGCTCCTCCAGAGCCATCCAGGACCGGATCGACTGCGACGACTGAGGCGGCCGCTCCGAAGCCACGCAAGCCTCGTTCTTGTGCGGCACGGGCAGCAACGACGGCAACTACAGTAACTACTGCTGATATGTCAAGTGCCGTTTAGCCAGCGGCGTCGGCTCCACCAGAGCCATCCAGGACCGGATCGACTGCCACGACTGTGGCGGCCGCTCCGAAGCCACGCACGCCTCGTTCTCGTGCGGCACGGGCAGCAACTACGGCAAGTACAGTAACTACTGCTGACATCTCAAGTGCCGTTTAGCCAGCGGCGTAGGCTCCACCAGAGCCATCCAGGACCGGATCGACTGCGACGACTGTGGCGGCCGCTCCGAAGCCACGCAAGCCTCGTTCTCGTGCGGCACGGGCAGCAACGACGGCAAGTACAGTAACTACTGCTGATATGTCAAGTGCCGTTTAGCCAGCGGCGTAGGCTCCACCAGAGCCATCCAGGGCCGGATCGACTGCGACGACTGTGGCGGCCGCTCCGAAGCCACGCACGCCTCGTTCTCGTGCGGCACGGGCAGCAACGACGGCAAGTACAGTAACTACTGCTGATATCTCAAGTGCCGTTTAGCCAGCGGCGTCGGCTCCACCAGAGCCATCCAGGACCGGATCGACTGCGACGACTGTGGCGGCCGCTCCGAAGCCACGCACGCCTCGTTCTCGTGCGGCACGGGCAGCAACTACGGCAGCTACAGTAACTACTGCTGATATGCCAAGGGCCGTTTAGCCAGCGGCGTCGGCTCCACCAGAGCCATCCAGAACCGGATCGACTGCGACGACTGAGGCGGCCGCTCCGAAGCCACGCAAGCCTCGTTCTCGTGCGGCACGGGCAGCAACTACGGCAACTACAGTAACTACTGCTGATATGTCAAGGGCCGTTTAGCCAGCGACGTCGGCTCCACCAGAGCCATCCAGGACCGGATCGACTGCGACGACTGTGGCGGCCGCTCCGAAGCCACGCAAGCCTCGTTCTCGTGCGGCACGGGCAGCAACGACGGCAACTTCAGTAACTACTGCTGATATGTCAAGGGCCGCTTAGCCAGCGGCGTCGGCTCCACCAGAGCCATCCAGGACCGGATCGACTGCGACGACTGAGGCGGCCGCTCCGAAGCCACGCAAGCCTCGTTCTCGTGCGGCACGGGCAGCAACTACGGCAACTACAGTAACTACTGCTGATATGTCAAGGGCCGTTTAGCCAGCGACGTCGGCTCCACCAGAGCCATCCAGGACCGGATCGACTGCGACGACTGAGGCGGCCGCTCCGAAGCCACGCAAGCCTCGTTCTCGTGCGGCACGGGCAGCAACTACGGCAGCTACAGTAACTACTGCTGATATGCCAAGGGCCGTTTAGCCAGCGGCGTCGGCTCCACCAGAGCCATCCAGGGCCGGATCGACTGCGACGACTGTGGCGGCCGCTCCGAAGCCACGCACGCCTCGTTCTCGTGCGGCACGGGCAGCAACGACGGCAAGTACAGTAACTACTGCTGATATCTCAAGTGCCGTTTAGCCAGCGGCGTCGGCTCCACCAGAGCCATCCAGGACCGGATCGACTGCGACGACTGTGGCGGCCGCTCCGAAGCCACGCACGCCTCGTTCTCGTGCGGCACGGGCAGCAACTACGGCAGCTACAGTAACTACTGCTGATATGCCAAGTGCCGTTTAGCCAGCGGCGTCGGCTCCACCAGAGCCATCCAGAACCGGATCGACTGCGACGACTGAGGCGGCCGCTCCGAAGCCACGCAAGCCTCGTTCTCGTGCGGCACGGGCAGCAACTACGGCAACTACAGTAACTACTGCTGATATGTCAAGGGCCGCTTAGCCAGCGGCGTCGGCTCCACCAGAGCCATCCAGGACCGGATCGACTGCGACGACTGAGGCGGCCGCTCCGAAGCCACGCAAGCCTCGTTCTCGTGCGGCACGGGCAGCAACTACGGCAACTACAGTAACTACTGCTGATATGTCAAGGGCCGTTTAGCCAGCGACGTCGGCTCCACCAGAGCCATCCAGGACCGGATCGACTGCGACGACTGAGGCGGCCGCTCCGAAGCCACGCAAGCCTCGTTCTCGTGCGGCACGGGCAGCAACTACGGCAGCTACAGTAACTACTGCTGATATGCCAAGGGCCGTTTAGCCAGCGGCGTCGGCTCCACCAGAGCCATCCAGAACCGGATCGACTGCGACGACTGAGGCGGCCGCTCCGAAGCCACGCAAGCCTCGTTCTCGTGCGGCACGGGCAGCAACGACGGCAGCTACAGTAACTACTGCTGATATGTCAAGGGCCGTTTAGCCAGCGGCGTCGGCTCCACCAGAGCCATCCAGGACCGGATCGACTGCGACGACTGAGGCGGCCGCTCCGAAGCCACGCAAGCCTCGTTCTCGTGCGGCACGGGCAGCAACGACGGCAACTACAGTAACTACTGCTGATATCTCAAGGGCCGTTTAGCCAGCGGCGTCGGCTCCACCAGAGCCATCCAGGACCGGATCGACTGCGACGACTGTGGCGGCCGCTCCGAAGCCACGCAAGCCTCGTTCTCGTGCGGCACGGGCAGCAACGACGGCAAGTACAGTAACTACTGCTGATATGTCAAGTGCCGTTTAGCCAGCGACGTCGGCTCCACCAGAGCCATCCAGGACCGGATCGACTGCGACGACTGTGGCGGCCGCTCCGAAGCCACGCAAGCCTCGTTCTCGTGCGGCACGGGCAGCAACTACGGCAGCTACAGTAACTACTGCTGATATGCCAAGGGCCGTTTAGCCAGCGGCGTCGGCTCCACCAGAGCCATCCAGAACCGGATCGACTGCGACGACTGAGGCGGCCGCTCCGAAGCCACGCAAGCCTCGTTCTCGTGCGGCACGGGCAGCAACTACGGCAACTACAGTAACTACTGCTGATATGTCAAGGGCCGTTTAGCCAGCGACGTCGGCTCCACCAGAGCCATCCAGGACCGGATCGACTGCGACGACTGTGGCGGCCGCTCCGAAGCCACGCAAGCCTCGTTCTCGTGCGGCACGGGCAGCAACGACGGCAACTTCAGTAACTACTGCTGATATGTCAAGGGCCGCTTAGCCAGCGGCGTCGGCTCCACCAGAGCCATCCAGGACCGGATCGACTGCGACGACTGAGGCGGCCGCTCCGAAGCCACGCAAGCCTCGTTCTCGTGCGGCACGGGCAGCAACTACGGCAACTACAGTAACTACTGCTGATATGTCAAGGGCCGTTTAGCCAGCGACGTCGGCTCCACCAGAGCCATCCAGGACCGGATCGACTGCGACGACTGAGGCGGCCGCTCCGAAGCCACGCAAGCCTCGTTCTCGTGCGGCACGGGCAGCAACTACGGCAGCTACAGTAACTACTGCTGATATGCCAAGGGCCGTTTAGCCAGCGGCGTCGGCTCCACCAGAGCCATCCAGAACCGGATCGACTGCGACGACTGAGGCGGCCGCTCCGAAGCCACGCAAGCCTCGTTCTCGTGCGGCACGGGCAGCAACGACGGCAGCTACAGTAACTACTGCTGATATGTCAAGGGCCGTTTAGCCAGCGGCGTCGGCTCCACCAGAGCCATCCAGGACCGGATCGACTGCGACGACTGAGGCGGCCGCTCCGAAGCCACGCAAGCCTCGTTCTCGTGCGGCACGGGCAGCAACGACGGCAACTACAGTAACTACTGCTGATATCTCAAGGGCCGTTTAGCCAGCGGCGTCGGCTCCACCAGAGCCATCCAGGACCGGATCGACTGCGACGACTGTGGCGGCCGCTCCGAAGCCACGCAAGCCTCGTTCTCGTGCGGCACGGGCAGCAACGACGGCAACTACAGTAACTACTGCTGATATGTCAAGTGCCGTTTAGCCAGCGACGTCGGCTCCACCAGAGCCATCCAGGACCGGATCGACTGCGACGACTGTGGCGGCCGCTCCGAAGCCACGCAAGCCTCGTTCTCGTGCGGCACGGGCAGCAACGACGGCAACTACAGTAACTACTGCTGATATGTCAAGTGCCGTTTAGCCAGCGACGTCGGCTCCACCAGAGCCATCCAGGACCGGATCGACTGCGACGACTGTGGCGGCCGCTCCGAAGCCACGCAAGCCTCGTTCTCGTGCGGCACGGGCAGCAACGACGGCAACTACAGTAACTACTGCTGATATCTCAAGGGCCGTTTAGCCAGCGGCGTCGGCTCCACCAGAGCCATCCAGGACCGGATCGACTGCGACGACTGTGGCGGCCGCTCCGAAGCCACGCAAGCCTCGTTCTCGTGCGGCACGGGCAGCAACGACGGCAACTACAGTAACTACTGCTGATATGTCAAGTGCCGTTTAGCCAGCGACGTCGGCTCCACCAGAGCCATCCAGGACCGGATCGACTGCGACGACTGTGGCGGCCGCTCCGAAGCCACGCAAGCCTCGTTCTCGTGCGGCACGGGCAGCAACTACGGCAACTACAGTAACTACTGCTGATATGTCAAGGGCCGTTTAGCCAGCGACGTCGGCTCCACCAGAGCCATCCAGGACCGGATCGACTGCCACGACTGTGGCGGCCGCTCCGAAGCCACGCAAGCCTCGTTCTCGTGCGGCACGGGCAGCAACGACGGCAACTACAGTAACTACTGCTGATATCTCAAGCGCCGTTTAGCCAGCGGCGTCGGCTCCACCAGAGCCATCCAGGACCGGATCGACTGCCACGACTGTGGCGGCCGCTCCGAAGCCACGCAAGCCTCGTTCTCGTGCGGCACGGGCAGCAACTACGGCAGCTACAGTAACTACTGCTGATATGCCAAGGGCCGTTTAGCCAGCGGCGTCGGCTCCACCAGAGCCATCCAGGACCGGATCGACTGCGACGACTGAGGCGGCCGCTCCGAAGCCACGCAAGCCTCGTTCTCGTGCGGCACGGGCAGCAACGACGGCAACTACAGTAACTACTGCTGATATGTCAAGGGCCGTTTAGCCAGCGGCGTCGGCTCCACCAGAGCCATCCAGGGCCGGATCGACTGCCACGACTGTGGCGGCCGCTCCGAAGCCACGCACGCCTCGTTCTCGTGCGGCACGGGCAGCAACTACGGCAGCTACAGTAACTACTGCTGATATGCCAAGGGCCGTTTAGCCAGCGGCGTCGGCTCCTCCAGAGCCATCCAAAAACGGATCGACTGCGACGACTGAGGCGGCCGCTCCGAAGCCACGCAAGCCTCGTTCTCGTGCGGCACGGGCAGCAACGACGGCAACTACAGTAACTACTGCTGATATGTCAAGGGCCGTTTAGCCAGCGGCGTCGGCTCCACCAGAGCCATCCAGGGCCGGATCGACTGCCACGACTGTGGCGGCCGCTCCGAAGCCACGCAAGCCTCGTTCTCGTGCGGCACGGGCAGCAACTACGGCAAGTACAGTAACTACTGCTGACATCTCAAGTGCCGTTTAGCCAGCGGCGTAGGCTCCACCAGAGCCATCCAGGACCGGATCGACTGCGACGACTGAGGCGGCCGCTCCGAAGCCACGCACGCCTCGTTCTCGTGCGGCACGGGCAGCAACTACGGCAAGTACAGTAACTACTGCTGACATCTCAAGTGCCGTTTAGCCAGCGCCGTAGGCTCCACCAGAGCCATCCAGGACCGGATCGACTGCGACGACTGAGGCGGCCGCTCCGAAGCCACGCAAGCCTCGTTCTCGTGCGGCACGGGCAGCAACGACGGCAACTACAGTAACTACTGCTGATATGTCAAGTGCCGTTTAGCCAGCGGCGTCGGCTCCACCAGAGCCATCCAGGACCGGATCGACTGCCACGACTGTGGCGGCCGCTCCGAAGCCACGCAAGCCTCGTTCTCGTGCGGCACGGGCAGCAACTACGGCAGCTACAGTAACTACTGCTGATATGCCAAGGGCCGTTTAGCCAGCGGCGTCGGCTCCACCAGAGCCATCCAGGACCGGATCGACTGCGACGACTGTGGCGGCCGCTCCGAAGCCACGCAAGCCTCGTTCTCGTGCGGCACGGGCAGCAACGACGGCAACTACAGTAACTACTGCTGATATCTCAAGGGCCGTTTAGCCAGCGGCGTCGGCTCCACCAGAGCCATCCAGGGCCGGATCGACTGCGACGACTGTGGCGGCCGCTCCGAAGCCACGCACGCCTCGTTCTCGTGCGGCACGGGCAGCAACGACGGCAAGTACAGTAACTACTGCTGATATCTCAAGTGCCGTTTAGCCAGCGGCGTCGGCTCCACCAGAGCCATCCAGGGCCGGATCGACTGCCACGACTGTGGCGGCCGCTCCGAAGCCACGCACGCCTCGTTCTCGTGCGGCACGGGCAGCAACTACGGCAAGTACAGTAACTACTGCTGACATCTCAAGTGCCGTTTAGCCAGCGGCGTAGGCTCCACCAGAGCCATCCAGGACCGGATCGACTGCGACGACTGAGGCGGCCGCTCCGAAGCCACGCACGCCTCGTTCTCGTGCGGCACGGGCAGCAACTACGGCAAGTACAGTAACTACTGCTGACATCTCAAGTGCCGTTTAGCCAGCGCCGTAGGCTCCACCAGAGCCATCCAGGACCGGATCGACTGCGACGACTGAGGCGGCCGCTCCGAAGCCACGCAAGCCTCGTCCTTGTGCGGCACGGGCAGCAACGACGGCAACTACAGTAACTACTGCTGATAAGTCAAGTGCCGTTTAGCCAGCGGCGTCGGCTCCACCAGAGCCATCCAGGACCGGATCGACTGCCACGACTGTGGCGGCCGCTCCGAAGCCACGCAAGCCTCGTTCTCGTGCGGCACGGGCAGCAAATACGGCAGCTACAGTAACTACTGCTGATATGCCAAGGGCCGTTTAGCCAGCGGCGTCGGCTCCTCCAGAGCCATCCAAAAACGGATCGACTGCGACGACTGAGGCGGCCGCTCCGAAGCCACGCAAGCCTCGTTCTCGTGCGGCACGGGCAGCAACTACGGCAAGTACAGTAACTACTGCTGACATCTCAAGTGCCGTTTAGCCAGCGGCGTAGGCTCCACCAGAGCCATCCAGGACCGGATCGACTGCGACGACTGAGGCGGCCGCTCCGAAGCCACGCAAGCCTCGTTCTTGTGCGGCACGGGCAGCAACGACGGCAACTACAGTAACTACTGCTGATATGTCAAGTGCCGTTTAGCCAGCGGCGTCGGCTCCACCAGAGCCATCCAGGACCGGATCGACTGCCACGACTGTGGCGGCCGCTCCGAAGCCACGCACGCCTCGTTCTCGTGCGGCACGGGCAGCAACGACGGCAACTACAGTAACTACTGCTGACATCTCAAGTGCCGTTTAGCCAGCGGCGTAGGCTCCACCAGAGCCATCCAGGACCGGATCGACTGCGACGACTGTGGCGGCCGCTCCGAAGCCACGCAAGCCTCGTTCTCGTGCGGCACGGGCAGCAACGACGGCAAGTACAGTAACTACTGCTGATATGTCAAGTGCCGTTTAGCCAGCGGCGTCGGCTCCACCAGAGCCATCCAGGACCGGATCGACTGCCACGACTGTGGCGGCCGCTCCGAAGCCACGCACGCCTCGTTCTCGTGCGGCACGGGCAGCAACGACGGCAACTACAGTAACTACTGCTGACATCTCAAGTGCCGTTTAGCCAGCGGCGTAGGCTCCACCAGAGCCATCCAGGACCGGATCGACTGCCACGACTGTGGCGGCCGCTCCGAAGCCACGCAAGCCTCGTTCTCGTGCGCCACGGGCAGCAACGACGGCAACTACAGTAACTACTGCTGATATCTCAAGGGCCGTTTAGCCAGCGGCGTCGGCTCCACCAGAGCCATCCAGGACCGGATCGACTGCGACGACTGTGGCGGCCGCTCCGAAGCCACGCAAGCCTCGTTCTCGTGCGGCACGGGCAGCAACGACGGCAACTACAGTAACTACTGCTGATATGTCAAGGGCCGTTTAGCCAGCGGCGTCGGCTCCACCAGAGCCATCCAGGACCGGATCGACTGCGACGACTGTGGCGGCCGCTCCGAAGCCACGCAAGCCTCGTTCTCGTGCGGCACGGGCAGCAACGACGGCAACTACAGTAACTACTGCTGATATGCCAAGGGCCGTTTAGCCAGCGGCGTCGGCTCCACCAGAGCCATCCAGGACCGGATCGACTGCGACGACTGTGGCGGCCGCTCCGAAGCCACGCAAGCCTCGTTCTCGCGCGCCACGGGCAGCAACGACGGCAACTACAGTAACTACTGCTGATATGTCAAGGGCCGCTTAGCCAGCGGCGTCGGCTCCACCAGAGCCATCCAGGGCCGGATCGACTGCGACGACTGTGGCGGCCGCTCCGAAGCCACGCACGCCTCGTTCTCGTGCGGCACGGGCAGCAACGACGGCAACTACAGTAACTACTGCTGACATCTCAAGTGCCGTTTAGCCAGCGGCGTCGGCTCCACCAGAGCCATCCAGGACCGGATCGACTGCCACGACTGTGGCGGCCGCTCCGAAGCCACGCACGCCTCGTTCTCGTGCGGCACGGGCAGCAACGACGGCAACTACAGTAACTACTGCTGACATCTCAAGTGCCGTTTAGCCAGCGGCGTCGGCTCCACCAGAGCCATCCAGGACCGGATCGACTGCCACGACTGTGGCGGCCGCTCCGAAGCCACGCACGCCTCGTTCTCGTGCGGCACGGGCAGCAACGACGGCAACTACAGTAACTACTGCTGACATCTCAAGTGCCGTTTAGCCAGCGGCGTCGGCTCCACCAGAGCCATCCAGGACCGGATCGACTGCCACGACTGTGGCGGCCGCTCCGAAGCCACGCACGCCTCGTTCTCGTGCGGCACGGGCAGCAACGACGGCAACTACAGTAACTACTGCTGATATGTCAAGGGCCGCTTAGCCAGCGGCGTCGGCTCCACCAGAGCCATCCAGGGCCGGATCGACTGCGACGACTGTGGCGGCCGCTCCGAAGCCACGCACGCCTCGTTCTCGTGCGGCACGGGCAGCAACGACGGCAACTACAGTAACTACTGCTGACATCTCAAGTGCCGTTTAGCCAGCGGCGTCGGCTCCACCAGAGCCATCCAGGACCGGATCGACTGCCACGACTGTGGCGGCCGCTCCGAAGCCACGCACGCCTCGTTCTCGTGCGGCACGGGCAGCAACGACGGCAACTACAGTAACTACTGCTGACATCTCAAGTGCCGTTTAGCCAGCGGCGTAGGCTCCACCAGAGCCATCCAGGACCGGATCGACTGCCACGACTGTGGCGGCCGCTCCGAAGCCACGCACGCCTCGTTCTCGTGCGGCACGGGCAGCAACGACGGCAACTACAGTAACTACTGCTGACATCTCAAGTGCCGTTTAGCCAGCGGCGTCGGCTCCACCAGAGCCATCCAGGACCGGATCGACTGCCACGACTGTGGCGGCCGCTCCGAAGCCACGCACGCCTCGTTCTCGTGCGGCACGGGCAGCAACGACGGCAACTACAGTAACTACTGCTGACATCTCAAGTGCCGTTTAGCCAGCGGCGTAGGCTCCACCAGAGCCATCCAGGACCGGATCGACTGCCACGACTGTGGCGGCCGCTCCGAAGCCACGCACGCCTCGTTCTCGTGCGGCACGGGCAGCAACGACGGCAACTACAGTAACTACTGCTGACATCTCAAGTGCCGTTTAGCCAGCGGCGTCGGCTCCACCAGAGCCATCCAGGACCGGATCGACTGCCACGACTGTGGCGGCCGCTCCGAAGCCACGCACGCCTCGTTCTCGTGCGGCACGGGCAGCAACGACGGCAACTACAGTAACTACTGCTGACATCTCAAGTGCCGTTTAGCCAGCGGCGTAGGCTCCACCAGAGCCATCCAGGACCGGATCGACTGCCACGACTGTGGCGGCCGCTCCGAAGCCACGCACGCCTCGTTCTCGTGCGGCACGGGCAGCAACGACGGCAACTACAGTAACTACTGCTGACATCTCAAGTGCCGTTTAGCCAGCGGCGTCGGCTCCACCAGAGCCATCCAGGACCGGATCGACTGCCACGACTGTGGCGGCCGCTCCGAAGCCACGCACGCCTCGTTCTCGTGCGGCACGGGCAGCAACGACGGCAACTACAGTAACTACTGCTGACATCTCAAGTGCCGTTTAGCCAGCGGCGTCGGCTCCACCAGAGCCATCCAGGACCGGATCGACTGCCACGACTGTGGCGGCCGCTCCGAAGCCACGCACGCCTCGTTCTCGTGCGGCACGGGCAGCAACGACGGCAACTACAGTAACTACTGCTGACATCTCAAGTGCCGTTTAGCCAGCGGCGTAGGCTCCACCAGAGCCATCCAGGACCGGATCGACTGCGACGACTGTGGCGGCCGCTCCGAAGCCACGCAAGCCTCGTTCTCGTGCGGCACGGGCAGCAACGACGGCAAGTACAGTAACTACTGCTGATATGTCAAGTGCCGTTTAGCCAGCGGCGTCAGCTCCACCAGAGCCATCCAGGGCCGGATCGACTGCGACGACTGTGGCGGCCGCTCCGAAGCCACGCACGCCTCGTTCTCGTGCGGCACGGGCAGCAACGACGGCAAGTACAGTAACTACTGCTGATATCTCAAGTGCCGTTTAGCCAGCGGCGTCGGCTCCACCAGAGCCATCCAGGGCCGGATCGACTGCGACGACTGTGGCGGCCGCTCCGAAGCCACGCACGCCTCGTTCTCGTGCGGCACGGGCAGCAACGACGGCAAGTACAGTAACTACTGCTGATATCTCAAGTGCCGTTTAGCCAGCGGCGTCGGCTCCACCAGAGCCATCCAGGGCCGGATCGACTGCGACGACTGTGGCGGCCGCTCCGAAGCCACGCAAGCCTCGTTCTCGTGCGGCACGGGCAGCAACGACGGCAACTACAGTAACTACTGCTGATATGTCAAGGGCCGCTTAGCCAGCGGCGTCGGCTCCACCAGAGCCATCCAGGACCGGATCGACTGCGACGACTGAGGCGGCCGCTCCGAAGCCACGCAAGCCTCGTTCTCGTGCGGCACGGGCAGCAACGACGGCAACTACAGTAACTACTGCTGATATGTCAAGGGCCGTTTAGCCAGCGGCGTCGGCTCCACCAGAGCCATCCAGGACCGGATCGACTGCGACGACTGAGGCGGCCGCTCCGAAGCCACGCAAGCCTCGTTCTCGTGCGGCACGGGCAGCAACTACGGCAAGTACAGTAACTACTGCTGACATCTCAAGTGCCGTTTAGCCAGCGGCGTAGGCTCCACCAGAGCCATCCAGAACCGGATCGACTGCGACGACTGAGGCGGCCGCTCCGAAGCCACGCAAGCCTCGTTCTCGTGCGGCACGGGCAGCAACGACGGCAGCTACAGTAACTACTGCTGATATGTCAAGGGCCGTTTAGCCAGCGGCGTCGGCTCCACCAGAGCCATCCAGGACCGGATCGACTGCGACGACTGAGGCGGCCGCTCCGAAGCCACGCAAGCCTCGTTCTCGTGCGGCACGGGCAGCAACGACGGCAACTACAGTAACTACTGCTGATATCTCAAGGGCCGTTTAGCCAGCGGCGTCGGCTCCACCAGAGCCATCCAGGACCGGATCGACTGCGACGACTGTGGCGGCCGCTCCGAAGCCACGCAAGCCTCGTTCTCGTGCGGCACGGGCAGCAACGACGGCAAGTACAGTAACTACTGCTGATATGTCAAGGGCCGTTTAGCCAGCGGCGTCGGCTCCACCAGAGCCATCCAGGACCGGATCGACTGCCACGACTGTGGCGGCCGCTCCGAAGCCACGCAAGCCTCGTTCTCGTGCGGCACGGGCAGCAACGACGGCAACTACAGTAACTACTGCTGATATGTCAAGGGCCGTTTAGCCAGCGGCGTCGGCTCCACCAGAGCCATCCAGGACCGGATCGACTGCGACGACTGTGGCGGCCGCTCCGAAGCCACGCACGCCTCGTTCTCGTGCGGCACGGGCAGCAACGACGGCAACTACAGTAACTACTGCTGATATCTCAAGTGCCGTTTAGCCAGCGGCGTCGGCTCCTCCAGAGCCATCCAGGACCGGATCGACTGCGACGACTGTGGCGGCCGCTCCGAAGCCACGCAAGCCTCGTTCTCGTGCGGCACGGGCAGCAACTACGGCAACTACAGTAACTACTGCTGATATCTCAAGTGCCGTTTAGCCAGCGGCGTCGGCTCCACCAGAGCCATCCAGGGCCGGATCGACTGCGACGACTGTGGCGGCCGCTCCGAAGCCACGCAAGCCTCGTTCTCGTGCGGCACGGGCAGCAACGACGGCAAGTACAGTAACTACTGCTGATATGTCAAGGGCCGTTTAGCCAGCGGCGTCGGCTCCACCAGAGCCATCCAGGACCGGATCGACTGCCACGACTGTGGCGGCCGCTCCGAAGCCACGCAAGCCTCGTTCTCGTGCGGCACGGGCAGCAACGACGGCAACTACAGTAACTACTGCTGATATGTCAAGGGCCGTTTAGCCAGCGGCGTCGGCTCCACCAGAGCCATCCAGGACCGGATCGACTGCGACGACTGTGGCGGCCGCTCCGAAGCCACGCACGCCTCGTTCTCGTGCGGCACGGGCAGCAACGACGGCAACTACAGTAACTACTGCTGATATCTCAAGTGCCGTTTAGCCAGCGGCGTCGGCTCCTCCAGAGCCATCCAGGACCGGATCGACTGCGACGACTGTGGCGGCCGCTCCGAAGCCACGCAAGCCTCGTTCTCGTGCGGCACGGGCAGCAACTACGGCAACTACAGTAACTACTGCTGATATCTCAAGTGCCGTTTAGCCAGCGGCGTCGGCTCCACCAGAGCCATCCAGGGCCGGATCGACTGCGACGACTGTGGCGGCCGCTCCGAAGCCACGCAAGCCTCGTTCTCGTGCGGCACGGGCAGCAACTACGGCAACTACAGTAACTACTGCTGATATCTCAAGTGCCGTTTAGCCAGCGGCGTCGGCTCCTCCAGAGCCATCCAGGACCGGATCGACTGCGACGACTGTGGCGGCCGCTCCGAAGCCACGCAAGCCTCGTTCTCGTGCGGCACGGGCAGCAACGACGGCAACTACAGTAACTACTGCTGATATCTCAAGGGCCGCTTAGCCAGCGGCGTCGGCTCCACCAGAGCCATCCAGGACCGGATCGACTGCGACGACTGTGGCGGCCGCTCCGAAGCCACGCAAGCCTCGTTCTCGTGCGGCACGGGCAGCAACGACGGCAACTACAGTAACTACTGCTGATATGTCAAGGGCCGTTTAGCCAGCGGCGTCGGCTCCACCAGAGCCATCCAGGACCGGATCGACTGCGACGACTGTGGCGGCCGCTCCGAAGCCACGCACGCCTCGTTCTCGTGCGGCACGGGCAGCAACGACGGCAACTACAGTAACTACTGCTGATATGTCAAGGGCCGTTTAGCCAGCGGCGTCGGCTCCACCAGAGCCATCCAGGACCGGATCGACTGCGACGACTGTGGCGGCCGCTCCGAAGCCACGCAAGCCTCGTTCTCGTGCGGCACGGGCAGCAACGACGGCAACTACAGTAACTACTGCTGATATGTCAAGGGCCGTTTAGCCAGCGGCGTCGGCTCCACCAGAGCCATCCAGGACCAGATCGACTGCCACGACTGTGGCGGCCGCTCCGAAGCCACGCAAGCCTCGTTCTCGTGCGGCACGGGCAGCAACGACGGCAACTACAGTAACTACTGCTGATATGTCAAGGGCCGTTTAGCCAGCGGCGTCGGCTCCACCAGAGCCATCCAGGACCGGATCGACTGCCACGACTGTGGCGGCCGCTCCGAAGCCACGCAAGCCTCGTTCTCGTGCGGCACGGGCAGCAACTACGGCAACTACAGTAACTACTGCTGATATGTCAAGGGCCGTTTAGCCAGCGGCGTCGGCTCCTCCAGAGCCATCCAGGACCGGATCGACTGCGACGACTGTGGCGGCCGCTCCGAAGCCACGCAAGCCTCGTTCTCGTGCGGCACGGGCAGCAACTACGGCAACTACAGTAACTACTGCTGATATGTCAAGGGCCGTTTAGCCAGCGGCGTCGGCTCCACCAGAGCCATCCAGGACCGGATCGACTGCGACGACTGTGGCGGCCGCTCCGAAGCCACGCAAGCCTCGTTCTCGTGCGGCACGGGCAGCAACTACGGCAACTACAGTAACTACTGCTGATATCTCAAGGGCCGCTTAGCCAGCGGCGTCGGCTCCACCAGAGCCATCCAGGACCGGATCGACTGCCACGACTGTGGCGGCCGCTCCGAAGCCACGCAAGCCTCGTTCTCGTGCGGCACGGGCAGCAACGACGGCAACTACAGTAACTACTGCTGATATCTCAAGGGCCGCTTAGCCAGCGGCGTCGGCTCCTCCAGAGCCATCCAGGACCGGATCGACTGCGACGACTGTGGCGGCCGCTCCGAAGCCACGCAAGCCTCGTTCTCGTGCGGCACGGGCAGCAACTACGGCAACTACAGTAACTACTGCTGATATCTCAAGGGCCGCTTAGCCAGCGGCGTCGGCTCCACCAGAGCCATCCAGGACCGGATCGACTGCGACGACTGTGGCGGCCGCTCCGAAGCCACGCAAGCCTCGTTCTCGTGCGGCACGGGCAGCAACTACGGCAACTACAGTAACTACTGCTGATATCTCAAGGGCCGCTTAGCCAGCGGCGTCGGCTCCACCAGAGCCATCCAGGACCGGATCGACTGCCACGACTGTGGCGGCCGCTCCGAAGCCACGCAAGCCTCGTTCTCGTGCGGCACGGGCAGCAACGACGGCAACTACAGTAACTACTGCTGATATCTCAAGGGCCGCTTAGCCAGCGGCGTCGGCTCCTCCAGAGCCATCCAGGACCGGATCGACTGCGACGACTGTGGCGGCCGCTCCGAAGCCACGCAAGCCTCGTTCTCGTGCGGCACGGGCAGCAACTACGGCAACTACAGTAACTACTGCTGATATGTCAAGTGCCGTTTAGCCAGCGGCGTCGGCTCCACCAGAGCCATCCAGGACCGGATCGACTGCCACGACTGTGGCGGCCGCTCCGAAGCCACGCAAGCCTCGTTCTCGTGCGGCACGGGCAGCAACGACGGCAACTACAGTAACTACTGCTGATATCTCAAGGGCCGCTTAGCCAGCGGCGTCGGCTCCTCCAGAGCCATCCAGGACCGGATCGACTGCGACGACTGTGGCGGCCGCTCCGAAGCCACGCAAGCCTCGTTCTCGTGCGGCACGGGCAGCAACTACGGCAACTACAGTAACTACTGCTGATATCTCAAGGGCCGCTTAGCCAGCGGCGTCGGCTCCACCAGAGCCATCCAGGACCGGATCGACTGCCACGACTGTGGCGGCCGCTCCGAAGCCACGCAAGCCTCGTTCTCGTGCGGCACGGGCAGCAACGACGGCAACTACAGTAACTACTGCTGATATCTCAAGGGCCGCTTAGCCAGCGGCGTCGGCTCCTCCAGAGCCATCCAGGACCGGATCGACTGCGACGACTGTGGCGGCCGCTCCGAAGCCACGCAAGCCTCGTTCTCGTGCGGCACGGGCAGCAACGACGGCAACTACAGTAACTACTGCTGATATGTCAAGGGCCGTTTAGCCAGCGGCGTCGGCTCCTCCAGAGCCATCCAGGACCGGATCGACTGCGACGACTGTGGCGGCCGCTCCGAAGCCACGCAAGCCTCGTTCTCGTGCGGCACGGGCAGCAACGACGGCAACTACAGTAACTACTGCTGATATCTCAAGGGCCGCTTAGCCAGCGGCGTCGGCTCCACCAGAGCCATCCAGGACCGGATCGACTGCGACGACTGTGGCGGCCGCTCCGAAGCCACGCAAGCCTCGTTCTCGTGCGGCACGGGCAGCAACTACGGCAACTACAGTAACTACTGCTGATATCTCAAGCGCCGTTTAGCCAGCGGCGTCGGCTCCTCCAGAGCCATCCAGGACCGGATCGACTGCGACGACTGTGGCGGCCGCTCCGAAGCCACGCACGCCTTGTTCTCGTGCGGCACGGGCAGCAACGACGGCAACTACAGTAACTACTGCTGATATGTCAAGGGCCGCTTAGCCAGCGGCGTCGGCTCCTCCAGAGCCATCCAGGACCGAGTCGACTGCGACGCCTGAGGCGGCCGCTCCGAAGCCACGCAAGCCTCGTTCTCGTGCGGCACGGGCAGCAACGACGGCAACTACAGTAACTACTGCTGATATGTCAAGGGCCGTTTAGCCAGCGGCGTCGGCTCCACCAGAGCCATCCAGGACCGGATCGACTGCGACGACTGTGGCGGCCGCTCCGAAGCCACGCAAGCCTCGTTCTCGTGCGGCACGGGCAGCAACGACGGCAACTACAGTAACTACTGCTGATATGTCAAGGGCCGTTTAGCCAGCGGCGTCGGCTCCACCAGAGCCATCCAGGACCGGATCGACTGCGACGACTGTGGCGGCCGCTCCGAAGCCACGCACGCCTCGTTCTCGTGCGGCACGGGCAGCAACGACGGCAACTACAGTAACTACTGCTGATATGTCAAGGGCCGTTTAGCCAGCGGCGTCGGCTCCACCAGAGCCATCCAGGACCGGATCGACTGCGACGACTGTGGCGGCCGCTCCGAAGCCACGCACGCCTCGTTCTCGTGCGGCACGGGCAGCAACGACGGCAACTACAGTAACTACTGCTGATATGTCAAGGGCCGTTTAGCCAGCGGCGTCGGCTCCACCAGAGCCATCCAGGACCGGATCGACTGCGACGACTGAGGCGGCCGCTCCGAAGCCACGCAAGCCTCGTTCTCGTGCGGCACGGGCAGCAACTACGGCAACTACAGTAACTACTGCTGATATGTCAAGGGCCGTTTAGCCAGCGGCGTCGGCTCCACCAGAGCCATCCAGGACCGAGTCGACTGCGACGCCTGAGGCGGCCGCTCCGAAGCCACGCAAGCCTCGTTCTCGTGCGGCACGGGCAGCAACTACGGCAACTACAGTAACTACTGCTGATATCTCAAGGGCCGTTTAGCCAGCGGCGTCGGCTCCACCAGAGCCATCCAGGACCGGATCGACTGCGACGACTGTGGCGGCCGCTCCGAAGCCACGCAAGCCTCGTTCTCGTGCGGCACGGGCAGCAACTACGGCAACTACAGTAACTACTGCTGATATGTCAAGGGCCGTTTAGCCAGCGGCGTCGGCTCCACCAGAGCCATCCAGGACCGGATCGACTGCGACGACTGTGGCGGCCGCTCCGAAGCCACGCAAGCCTCGTTCTCGTGCGGCACGGGCAGCAACTACGGCAACTACAGTAACTACTGCTGATATGTCAAGGGCCGTTTAGCCAGCGGCGTCGGCTCCACCAGAGCCATCCAGGACCGGATCGACTGCGACGACTGTGGCGGCCGCTCCGAAGCCACGCAAGCCTCGTTCTCGTGCGGCACGGGCAGCAACGACGGCAACTACAGTAACTACTGCTGATATGTCAAGGGCCGCTTAGCCAGCGGCGTCGGCTCCACCAGAGCCATCCAGGACCGGATCGACTGCGACGACTGAGGCGGCCGCTCCGAAGCCACGCAAGCCTCGTTCTCGTGCGGCACGGGCAGCAACGACGGCAACTACAGTAACTACTGCTGATATCTCAAGGGCCGCTTAGCCAGCGGCGTCGGCTCCACCAGAGCCATCCAGGACCGGATCGACTGCGACGACTGTGGCGGCCGCTCCGAAGCCACGCAAGCCTCGTTCTCGTGCGGCACGGGCAGCAACGACGGCAACTACAGTAACTACTGCTGATATGTCAAGGGCCGTTTAGCCAGCGGCGTCGGCTCCACCAGAGCCATCCAGGACCGAGTCGACTGCGACGCCTGAGGCGGCCGCTCCGAAGCCACGCAAGCCTCGTTCTCGTGCGGCACGGGCAGCAACGACGGCAACTACAGTAACTACTGCTGATATGTCAAGGGCCGTTTAGCCAGCGGCGTCGGCTCCACCAGAGCCATCCAGGACCGAGTCGACTGCGACGCCTGAGGCGGCCGCTCCGAAGCCACGCAAGCCTCGTTCTCGTGCGGCACGGGCAGCAACGACGGCAACTACAGTAACTACTGCTGATATGTCAAGGGCCGCTTAGCCAGCGACGTCGGCTCCTCCAGAGCCATCCAGGACCGGATCGACTGCGACGACTGTGGCGGCCGCTCCGAAGCCACGCAAGCCTCGTTCTCGTGCGGCACGGGCAGCAACGACGGCAACTACAGTAACTACTGCTGATATCTCAAGGGCCGCTTAGCCAGCGGCGTCGGCTCCACCAGAGCCATCCAGGACCGGATCGACTGCGACGACTGTGGCGGCCGCTCCGAAGCCACGCAAGCCTCGTTCTCGTGCGGCACGGGCAGCAACGACGGCAACTACAGTAACTACTGCTGATATGTCAAGGGCCGCTTAGCCAGCGGCGTCGGCTCCACCAGAGCCATCCAGGACCGAGTCGACTGGGACGCCTGAGGCGGCCGCTCCGAAGCCACGCAAGCCTCGTTCTCGTGCGGCACGGGCAGCAACGACGGCAACTACAGTAACTACTGCTGACATCTCAAGTGCCGTTTAGCCAGCGGCGTCGGCTCCACCAGAGCCATCCAGGACCGGATCGACTGCGACGACTGTGCGGCCGCTCCGAAGCCACGCAAGCCTCGTTCTCGTGCGGCACGGGCAGCAACTACGGCAACTACAGTAACTACTGCTGACATCTCAAGGGCTGCTTGGCCAGCGGCGTCGGCTCCACCAGAGCCATCCAGGACCGAGTCGACTGCGACGCCTGAGGCGGCCGCTCCGAAGCCACGCAAGCCTCGTTCTCGTGCGGCACGGGCAGCAACGACGGCAACTACAGTAACTACTGCTGACATCTCAAGTGCCGTTTAGCCAGCGGCGTCGGCTCCACCAGAGCCATCCAGGACCGGATCGACTGCGACGACTGTGGCGGCCGCTCCGAAGCCACGCAAGCCTCGTTCTCGTGCGGCACGGGCAGCAACGACGGCAACTACAGTAACTACTGCTGATATCTCAAGGGCCGCTTAGCCAGCGGCGTCGGCTCCACCAGAGCCATCCAGGACCGGATCGACTGCGACGACTGTGGCGGCCGCTCCGAAGCCACGCAAGCCTCGTTCTCGTGCGGCACGGGCAGCAACGACGGCAACTACAGTAACTACTGCTGATATGTCAAGGGCCGCTTAGCCAGCGGCGTCGGCTCCACCAGAGCCATCCAGGACCGAGTCGACTGCGACGACTGTGGCGGCCGCTCCGAAGCCACGCAAGCCTCGTTCTCGTGCGGCACGGGCAGCAACGACGGCAACTACAGTAACTACTGCTGACATCTCAAGTGCCGTTTAGCCAGCGGCGTCGGCTCCACCAGAGCCATCCAGGACCGGATCGACTGCGACGACTGTGGCGGCCGCTCCGAAGCCACGCAAGCCTCGTTCTCGTGCGGCACGGGCAGCAACGACGGCAACTACAGTAACTACTGCTGATATCTCAAGGGCCGCTTAGCCAGCGGCGTCGGCTCCACCAGAGCCATCCAGGACCGGATCGACTGCGACGACTGTGGCGGCCGCTCCGAAGCCACGCAAGCCTCGTTCTCGTGCGGCACGGGCAGCAACGACGGCAACTACAGTAACTACTGCTGATATGTCAAGGGCCGCTTAGCCAGCGGCGTCGGCTCCACCAGAGCCATCCAGGACCGAGTCGACTGCGACGACTGTGGCGGCCGCTCCGAAGCCACGCAAGCCTCGTTCTCGTGCGGCACGGGCAGCAACGACGGCAACTACAGTAACTACTGCTGATATGTCAAGGGCCGCTTAGCCAGCGGCGTCGGCTCCACCAGAGCCATCCAGGACCGAGTCGACTGGGACGCCTGAGGCGGCCGCTCCGAAGCCACGCAAGCCTCGTTCTCGTGCGGCACGGGCAGCAACGACGGCAACTACAGTAACTACTGCTGACATCTCAAGTGCCGTTTAGCCAGCGGCGTCGGCTCCACCAGAGCCATCCAGGACCGGATCGACTGCGACGACTGTGCGGCCGCTCCGAAGCCACGCAAGCCTCGTTCTCGTGCGGCACGGGCAGCAACTACGGCAACTACAGTAACTACTGCTGACATCTCAAGGGCTGCTTGGCCAGCGGCGTCGGCTCCACCAGAGCCATCCAGGACCGAGTCGACTGCGACGCCTGAGGCGGCCGCTCCGAAGCCACGCAAGCCTCGTTCTCGTGCGGCACGGGCAGCAACGACGGCAACTACAGTAACTACTGCTGACATCTCAAGTGCCGTTTAGCCAGCGGCGTCGGCTCCACCAGAGCCATCCAGGACCGGATCGACTGCGACGACTGTGGCGGCCGCTCCGAAGCCACGCAAGCCTCGTTCTCGTGCGGCACGGGCAGCAACGACGGCAACTTCAGTAACTACTGCTGATATGTCAAGGGCCGCTTAGCCAGCGGCGTCGGCTCCACCAGAGCCATCCAGGACCGGATCGACTGCGACGACTGAGGCGGCCGCTCCGAAGCCACGCAAGCCTCGTTCTCGTGCGGCACGGGCAGCAACGACGGCAACTACAGTAACTACTGCTGATATGTCAAGGGCCGTTTAGCCAGCGGCGTCGGCTCCACCAGAGCCATCCAGGACCGGATCGACTGCCACGACTGTGGCGGCCGCTCCGAAGCCACGCAAGCCTCGTTCTCGTGCGGCACGGGCAGCAACGACGGCAACTACAGTAACTACTGCTGATATCTCAAGCGCCGTTTAGCCAGCGGCGTCGGCTCCACCAGAGCCATCCAGGACCGGATCGACTGCCACGACTGTGGCGGCCGCTCCGAAGCCACGCAAGCCTCGTTCTCGTGCGGCACGGGCAGCAACTACGGCAACTACAGTAACTACTGCTGATATGTCAAGGGCCGCTTAGCCAGCGGCGTCGGCTCCACCAGAGCCATCCAGGACCGAGTCGACTGGGACGCCTGAGGCGGCCGCTCCGAAGCCACGCAAGCCTCGTTCTCGTGCGGCACGGGCAGCAACGACGGCAACTACAGTAACTACTGCTGACATCTCAAGTGCCGTTTAGCCAGCGGCGTCGGCTCCACCAGAGCCATCCAGGACCGGATCGACTGCGACGACTGTGCGGCCGCTCCGAAGCCACGCAAGCCTCGTTCTCGTGCGGCACGGGCAGCAACGACGGCAACTACAGTAACTACTGCTGACATCTCAAGGGCTGCTTGGCCAGCGGCGTCGGCTCCACCAGAGCCATCCAGGACCGAGTCGACTGCGACGCCTGAGGCGGCCGCTCCGAAGCCACGCAAGCCTCGTTCTCGTGCGGCACGGGCAGCAACGACGGCAACTACAGTAACTACTGCTGATATGTCAAGGGCCGTTTAGCCAGCGGCGTCGGCTCCACCAGAGCCATCCAGGACCGGATCGACTGCCACGACTGTGGCGGCCGCTCCGAAGCCACGCAAGCCTCGTTCTCGTGCGGCACGGGCAGCAACGACGGCAACTACAGTAACTACTGCTGATATCTCAAGCGCCGTTTAGCCAGCGGCGTCGGCTCCACCAGAGCCATCCAGGACCGGATCGACTGCCACGACTGTGGCGGCCGCTCCGAAGCCACGCAAGCCTCGTTCTCGTGCGGCACGGGCAGCAACTACGGCAACTACAGTAACTACTGCTGATATGTCAAGGGCCGCTTAGCCAGCGGCGTCGGCTCCACCAGAGCCATCCAGGACCGAGTCGACTGGGACGCCTGAGGCGGCCGCTCCGAAGCCACGCAAGCCTCGTTCTCGTGCGGCACGGGCAGCAACGACGGCAACTACAGTAACTACTGCTGACATCTCAAGTGCCGTTTAGCCAGCGGCGTCGGCTCCACCAGAGCCATCCAGGACCGGATCGACTGCGACGACTGTGCGGCCGCTCCGAAGCCACGCAAGCCTCGTTCTCGTGCGGCACGGGCAGCAACGACGGCAACTACAGTAACTACTGCTGACATCTCAAGGGCTGCTTGGCCAGCGGCGTCGGCTCCACCAGAGCCATCCAGGACCGAGTCGACTGCGACGCCTGAGGCGGCCGCTCCGAAGCCACGCAAGCCTCGTTCTCGTGCGGCACGGGCAGCAACGACGGCAACTACAGTAACTACTGCTGACATCTCAAGTGCCGCTTAGCCAGCGGCGTCGGCTCCACCAGAGCCATCCAGGACCGGATCGACTGCGACGACTGAGGCGGCCGCTCCGAAGCCACGCAAGCCTCGTTCTCGTGCGGCACGGGCAGCAACTACGGCAACTACAGTAACTACTGCTGATATGTCAAGGGCCGTTTAGCCAGCGGCGTCGGCTCCACCAGAGCCATCCAGGACCGGATCGACTGCGACGACTGTGGCGGCCGCTCCGAAGCCACGCAAGCCTCGTTCTCGTGCGGCACGGGCAGCAACTACGGCAACTACAGTAACTACTGCTGATATGCCAAGGGCCGTTTAGCCAGCGGCGTAGGCTCCACCAGAGCCATCCAGGACCGGATCGACTGCGACGACTGTGGCGGCCGCTCCGAAGCCACGCAAGCCTCGTTCTCGTGCGGCACGGGCAGCAACGACGGCAACTACAGTAACTACTGCTGATATCTCAAGCGCCGTTTAGCCAGCGGCGTCGGCTCCTCCAGAGCCATCCAGGACCGGATCGACTGCGACGACTGTGGCGGCCGCTCCGAAGCCACGCACGCCTTGTTCTCGTGCGGCACGGGCAGCAACTACGGCAACTACAGTAACTACTGCTGATATGTCAAGGGCCGTTTAGCCAGCGGCGTCGGCTCCACCAGAGCCATCCAGGACCGGATCGACTGCGACGACTGAGGCGGCCGCTCCGAAGCCACGCAAGCCTCGTTCTCGTGCGGCACGGGCAGCAACGACGGCAACTTCAGTAACTACTGCTGATATGTCAAGGGCCGCTTAGCCAGCGGCGTCGGCTCCACCAGAGCCATCCAGGACCGGATCGACTGCGACGACTGTGGCGGCCGCTCCGAAGCCACGCAAGCCTCGTTCTCGTGCGGCACGGGCAGCAACTACGGCAACTACAGTAACTACTGCTGATATGTCAAGGGCCGTTTAGCCAGCGGCGTCGGCTCCACCAGAGCCATCCAGGACCGGATCGACTGCGACGACTGAGGCGGCCGCTCCGAAGCCACGCAAGCCTCGTTCTCGTGCGGCACGGGCAGCAACTACGGCAAGTACAGTAACTACTGCTGATATGTCAAGGGCCGTTTAGCCAGCGGCGTCGGCTCCACCAGAGCCATCCAGGACCGGATCGACTGCGACGACTGTGGCGGCCGCTCCGAAGCCACGCAAGCCTCGTTCTCGTGCGGCACGGGCAGCAACTACGGCAACTACAGTAACTACTGCTGATATGCCAAGGGCCGTTTAGCCAGCGGCGTAGGCTCCACCAGAGCCATCCAGGACCGGATCGACTGCGACGACTGTGGCGGCCGCTCCGAAGCCACGCAAGCCTCGTTCTCGTGCGGCACGGGCAGCAACGACGGCAACTACAGTAACTACTGCTGATATGTCAAGGGCCGCTTAGCCAGCGGCGTCGGCTCCACCAGAGCCATCCAGGACCGGATCGACTGCGACGACTGTGGCGGCCGCTCCGAAGCCACGCAAGCCTCGTTCTCGTGCGGCACGGGCAGCAACTACGGCAACTACAGTAACTACTGCTGATATGTCAAGGGCCGTTTAGCCAGCGGCGTCGGCTCCACCAGAGCCATCCAGGACCGGATCGACTGCGACGACTGAGGCGGCCGCTCCGAAGCCACGCAAGCCTCGTTCTCGTGCGGCACGGGCAGCAACTACGGCAACTACAGTAACTACTGCTGATATGTCAAGGGCCGTTTAGCCAGCGGCGTCGGCTCCACCAGAGCCATCCAGGACCGGATCGACTGCGACGACTGTGGCGGCCGCTCCGAAGCCACGCAAGCCTCGTTCTCGTGCGGCACGGGCAGCAACTACGGCAAGTACAGTAACTACTGCTGACATCTCAAGTGCCGTTTAGCCAGCGGCGTCGGCTCCACCAGAGCCATCCAGGACCGGATCGACTGCGACGACTGTGGCGGCCGCTCCGAAGCCACGCAAGCCTCGTTCTCGTGCGGCACGGGCAGCAACTACGGCAACTACAGTAACTACTGCTGATATCTCAAGGGCCGTTTAGCCAGCGGCGTCGGCTCCACCAGAGCCATCCAGGACCGGATCGACTGCGACGACTGAGGCGGCCGCTCCGAAGCCACGCAAGCCTCGTTCTCGTGCGGCACGGGCAGCAACGACGGCAACTACAGTAACTACTGCTGATATGTCAAGGGCCGTTTAGCCAGCGGCGTCGGCTCCACCAGAGCCATCCAAAACCGGATCGACTGCGACGACTGAGGCGGCCGCTCCGAAGCCACGCAAGCCTCGTTCTCGTGCGGCACGGGCAGCAACGACGGCAACTACAGTAACTACTGCTGATATGTCAAGGGCCGCTTAGCCAGCGGCGTCGGCTCCACCAGAGCCATCCAGGACCGGATCGACTGCGACGACTGTGGCGGCCGCTCCGAAGCCACGCAAGCCTCGTTCTCGTGCGGCACGGGCAGCAACTACGGCAACTACAGTAACTACTGCTGATATGTCAAGGGCCGTTTAGCCAGCGGCGTCGGCTCCACCAGAGCCATCCAGGACCGGATCGACTGCGACGACTGAGGCGGCCGCTCCGAAGCCACGCAAGCCTCGTTCTCGTGCGGCACGGGCAGCAACGACGGCAACTACAGTAACTACTGCTGATATGTCAAGGGCCGTTTAGCCAGCGGCGTCGGCTCCACCAGAGCCATCCAGGACCGGATCGACTGCCACGACTGTGGCGGCCGCTCCGAAGCCACGCAAGCCTCGTTCTCGTGCGGCACGGGCAGCAACGACGGCAACTACAGTAACTACTGCTGATATGTCAAGGGCCGTTTAGCCAGCGGCGTCGGCTCCACCAGAGCCATCCAAAACCGGATCGACTGCGACGACTGTGGCGGCCGCTCCGAAGCCACGCAAGCCTCGTTCTCGTGCGCCACGGGCAGCAACGACGGCAACTACAGTAACTACTGCTGATATGCCAAGGGCCGTTTAGCCAGCGGCGTCGGCTCCACCAGAGCCATCCAGGACCGGATCGACTGCGACGACTGAGGCGGCCGCTCCGAAGCCACGCAAGCCTCGTTCTCGTGCGGCACGGGCAGCAACTACGGCAACTACAGTAACTACTGCTGATATGTCAAGGGCCGTTTAGCCAGCGGCGTCGGCTCCACCAGAGCCATCCAAAACCGGATCGACTGCGACGACTGAGGCGGCCGCTCCGAAGCCACGCAAGCCTCGTTCTCGTGCGGCACGGGCAGCAACTACGGCAACTACAGTAACTACTGCTGATATGTCAAGGGCCGTTTAGCCAGCGGCGTCGGCTCCACCAGAGCCATCCAGGACCGGATCGACTGCGACGACTGTGGCGGCCGCTCCGAAGCCACGCAAGCCTCGTTCTCGTGCGGCACGGGCAGCAACGACGGCAACTACAGTAACTACTGCTGACATCTCAAGTGCCGTTTAGCCAGCGGCGTCGGCTCCACCAGAGCCATCCAGGACCGGATCGACTGCGACGACTGTGGCGGCCGCTCCGAAGCCACGCAAGCCTCGTTCTCGTGCGGCACGGGCAGCAACTACGGCAACTACAGTAACTACTGCTGATATGTCAAGGGCCGTTTAGCCAGCGGCGTCGGCTCCACCAGAGCCATCCAGGACCGGATCGACTGCGACGACTGTGGCGGCCGCTCCGAAGCCACGCAAGCCTCGTTCTCGTGCGGCACGGGCAGCAACGACGGCAACTACAGTAACTACTGCTGACATCTCAAGTGCCGTTTAGCCAGCGGCGTCGGCTCCACCAGAGCCATCCAGGACCGGATCGACTGCGACGACTGTGGCGGCCGCTCCGAAGCCACGCAAGCCTCGTTCTCGTGCGGCACGGGCAGCAACGACGGCAACTACAGTAACTACTGCTGACATCTCAAGTGCCGTTTAGCCAGCGGCGTCGGCTCCACCAGAGCCATCCAGGACCGGATCGACTGCGACGACTGTGGCGGCCGCTCCGAAGCCACGCAAGCCTCGTTCTCGTGCGGCACGGGCAGCAACTACGGCAACTACAGTAACTACTGCTGATATGTCAAGGGCCGTTTAGCCAGCGGCGTCGGCTCCACCAGAGCCATCCAGGACCGGATCGACTGCGACGACTGTGGCGGCCGCTCCGAAGCCACGCAAGCCTCGTTCTCGTGCGGCACGGGCAGCAACGACGGCAACTACAGTAACTACTGCTGACATCTCAAGTGCCGTTTAGCCAGCGGCGTCGGCTCCACCAGAGCCATCCAGGACCGGATCGACTGCGACGACTGTGGCGGCCGCTCCGAAGCCACGCAAGCCTCGTTCTCGTGCGGCACGGGCAGCAACGACGGCAACTACAGTAACTACTGCTGATATGTCAAGGGCCGTTTAGCCAGCGGCGTCGGCTCCACCAGAGCCATCCAGGACCGGATCGACTGCGACGACTGTGGCGGCCGCTCCGAAGCCACGCAAGCCTCGTTCTCGTGCGGCACGGGCAGCAACGACGGCAACTACAGTAACTACTGCTGACATCTCAAGTGCCGTTTAGCCAGCGGCGTCGGCTCCACCAGAGCCATCCAGGACCGGATCGACTGCGACGACTGTGGCGGCCGCTCCGAAGCCACGCAAGCCTCGTTCTCGTGCGGCACGGGCAGCAACGACGGCAACTACAGTAACTACTGCTGATATGTCAAGGGCCGTTTAGCCAGCGGCGTCGGCTCCACCAGAGCCATCCAGGACCGGATCGACTGCGACGACTGTGGCGGCCGCTCCGAAGCCACGCAAGCCTCGTTCTCGTGCGGCACGGGCAGCAACGACGGCAACTACAGTAACTACTGCTGACATCTCAAGTGCCGTTTAGCCAGCGGCGTCGGCTCCACCAGAGCCATCCAGGACCGGATCGACTGCGACGACTGTGGCGGCCGCTCCGAAGCCACGCAAGCCTCGTTCTCGTGCGGCACGGGCAGCAACTACGGCAACTTCAGTAACTACTGCTGATATGTCAAGGGCCGCTTAGCCAGCGGCGTCGGCTCCACCAGAGCCATCCAGGACCGGATCGACTGCGACGACTGAGGCGGCCGCTCCGAAGCCACGCAAGCCTCGTTCTCGTGCGGCACGGGCAGCAACTACGGCAACTACAGTAACTACTGCTGATATCTCAAGGGCCGTTTAGCCAGCGGCGTCGGCTCCACCAGAGCCATCCAGGACCGGATCGACTGCGACGACTGTGGCGGCCGCTCCGAAGCCACGCAAGCCTCGTTCTCGTGCGGCACGGGCAGCAACTACGGCAACTTCAGTAACTACTGCTGATATGTCAAGGGCCGCTTAGCCAGCGGCGTCGGCTCCACCAGAGCCATCCAGGACCGGATCGACTGCGACGACTGAGGCGGCCGCTCCGAAGCCACGCAAGCCTCGTTCTCGTGCGGCACGGGCAGCAACTACGGCAACTACAGTAACTACTGCTGATATCTCAAGGGCCGTTTAGCCAGCGGCGTCGGCTCCACCAGAGCCATCCAGGACCGGATCGACTGCGACGACTGTGGCGGCCGCTCCGAAGCCACGCAAGCCTCGTTCTCGTGCGGCACGGGCAGCAACTACGGCAACTACAGTAACTACTGCTGATATGTCAAGGGCCGTTTAGCCAGCGGCGTCGGCTCCACCAGAGCCATCCAGGACCGGATCGACTGCGACGACTGTGGCGGCCGCTCCGAAGCCACGCAAGCCTCGTTCTCGTGCGGCACGGGCAGCAACGACGGCAACTACAGTAACTACTGCTGATATGTCAAGGGCCGTTTAGCCAGCGGCGTCGGCTCCACCAGAGCCATCCAGGACCGGATCGACTGCGACGACTGTGGCGGCCGCTCCGAAGCCACGCAAGCCTCGTTCTCGTGCGGCACGGGCAGCAACGACGGCAACTACAGTAACTACTGCTGACATCTCAAGTGCCGTTTAGCCAGCGGCGTCGGCTCCACCAGAGCCATCCAGGACCGGATCGACTGCGACGACTGTGGCGGCCGCTCCGAAGCCACGCAAGCCTCGTTCTCGTGCGGCACGGGCAGCAACTACGGCAACTTCAGTAACTACTGCTGATATGTCAAGGGCCGCTTAGCCAGCGGCGTCGGCTCCACCAGAGCCATCCAGGACCGGATCGACTGCGACGACTGAGGCGGCCGCTCCGAAGCCACGCAAGCCTCGTTCTCGTGCGGCACGGGCAGCAACTACGGCAACTACAGTAACTACTGCTGATATGTCAAGGGCCGTTTAGCCAGCGGCGTCGGCTCCACCAGAGCCATCCAGGACCGGATCGACTGCGACGACTGTGGCGGCCGCTCCGAAGCCACGCAAGCCTCGTTCTCGTGCGGCACGGGCAGCAACGACGGCAACTACAGTAACTACTGCTGATATGTCAAGGGCCGTTTAGCCAGCGGCGTCGGCTCCACCAGAGCCATCCAGGACCGGATCGACTGCGACGACTGTGGCGGCCGCTCCGAAGCCACGCAAGCCTCGTTCTCGTGCGGCACGGGCAGCAACTACGGCAACTACAGTAACTACTGCTGATATGTCAAGGGCCGTTTAGCCAGCGGCGTCGGCTCCACCAGAGCCATCCAGGACCGGATCGACTGCGACGACTGAGGCGGCCGCTCCGAAGCCACGCAAGCCTCGTTCTCGTGCGGCACGGGCAGCAACTACGGCAACTACAGTAACTACTGCTGATATGTCAAGGGCCGTTTAGCCAGCGGCGTCGGCTCCACCAGAGCCATCCAGGACCGGATCGACTGCGACGACTGTGGCGGCCGCTCCGAAGCCACGCAAGCCTCGTTCTCGTGCGGCACGGGCAGCAACTACGGCAACTTCAGTAACTACTGCTGATATGTCAAGGGCCGCTTAGCCAGCGGCGTCGGCTCCACCAGAGCCATCCAGGACCGGATCGACTGCGACGACTGTGGCGGCCGCTCCGAAGCCACGCAAGCCTCGTTCTCGTGCGGCACGGGCAGCAACGACGGTAACTACAGTAACTACTGCTGATATGCCAAGGGCCGTTTAGCCAGCGGCGTAGGCTCCACCAGAGCCATCCAGGACCGGATCGACTGCGACGACTGTGGCGGCCGCTCCGAAGCCACGCAAGCCTCGTTCTCGTGCGGCACGGGCAGCAACTACGGCAACTACAGTAACTACTGCTGATATGTCAAGGGCCGTTTAGCCAGCGGCGTCGGCTCCACCAGAGCCATCCAGGACCGGATCGACTGCGACGACTGTGGCGGCCGCTCCGAAGCCACGCAAGCCTCGTTCTCGTGCGGCACGGGCAGCAACTACGGCAACTACAGTAACTACTGCTGATATGTCAAGGGCCGTTTAGCCAGCGGCGTCGGCTCCACCAGAGCCATCCAGGACCGGATCGACTGCGACGACTGAGGCGGCCGCTCCGAAGCCACGCAAGCCTCGTTCTCGTGCGGCACGGGCAGCAACTACGGCAACTACAGTAACTACTGCTGATATGTCAAGGGCCGCTTAGCCAGCGGCGTCGGCTCCACCAGAGCCATCCAGGACCGGATCGACTGCGACGACTGTGGCGGCCGCTCCGAAGCCACGCAAGCCTCGTTCTCGTGCGGCACGGGCAGCAACTACGGCAAGTACAGTAACTACTGCTGACATCTCAAGTGCCGTTTAGCCAGCGGCGTCGGCTCCACCAGAGCCATCCAGGACCGGATCGACTGCGACGACTGTGGCGGCCGCTCCGAAGCCACGCAAGCCTCGTTCTCGTGCGGCACGGGCAGCAACTACGGCAACTACAGTAACTACTGCTGATATGCCAAGGGCCGTTTAGCCAGCGGCGTAGGCTCCACCAGAGCCATCCAGGACCGGATCGACTGCGACGACTGTGGCGGCCGCTCCGAAGCCACGCAAGCCTCGTTCTCGTGCGGCACGGGCAGCAACGACGGCAACTACAGTAACTACTGCTGATATGTCAAGGGCCGCTTAGCCAGCGGCGTCGGCTCCACCAGAGCCATCCAGGACCGGATCGACTGCGACGACTGAGGCGGCCGCTCCGAAGCCACGCAAGCCTCGTTCTCGTGCGGCACGGGCAGCAACTACGGCAACTACAGTAACTACTGCTGACATCTCAAGTGCCGTTTAGCCAGCGGCGTCGGCTCCACCAGAGCCATCCAGGACCGGATCGACTGCGACGACTGTGGCGGCCGCTCCGAAGCCACGCAAGCCTCGTTCTCGTGCGGCACGGGCAGCAACTACGGCAACTACAGTAACTACTGCTGATATCTCAAGGGCCGTTTAGCCAGCGGCGTCGGCTCCACCAGAGCCATCCAGGACCGGATCGACTGCGACGACTGTGGCGGCCGCTCCGAAGCCACGCAAGCCTCGTTCTCGTGCGGCACGGGCAGCAACTACGGCAACTACAGTAACTACTGCTGATATGCCAAGGGCCGTTTAGCCAGCGGCGTCGGCTCCACCAGAGCCATCCAGGACCGGATCGACTGCGACGACTGTGGCGGCCGCTCCGAAGCCACGCAAGCCTCGTTCTCGTGCGGCACGGGCAGCAACGACGGCAACTACAGTAACTACTGCTGATATGTCAAGGGCCGCTTAGCCAGCGGCGTCGGCTCCACCAGAGCCATCCAGGACCGGATCGACTGCGACGACTGAGGCGGCCGCTCCGAAGCCACGCAAGCCTCGTTCTCGTGCGGCACGGGCAGCAACTACGGCAACTACAGTAACTACTGCTGATATGTCAAGGGCCGTTTAGCCAGCGGCGTCGGCTCCACCAGAGCCATCCAGGACCGGATCGACTGCGACGACTGTGGCGGCCGCTCCGAAGCCACGCAAGCCTCGTTCTCGTGCGCCACGGGCAGCAACGACGGCAACTACAGTAACTACTGCTGATATGTCAAGGGCCGTTTAGCCAGCGGCGTCGGCTCCACCAGAGCCATCCAGGACCGGATCGACTGCGACGACTGAGGCGGCCGCTCCGAAGCCACGCAAGCCTCGTTCTCGTGCGGCACGGGCAGCAACTACGGCAACTACAGTAACTACTGCTGATATGTCAAGGGCCGTTTAGCCAGCGGCGTCGGCTCCACCAGAGCCATCCAAAACCGGATCGACTGCGACGACTGAGGCGGCCGCTCCGAAGCCACGCAAGCCTCGTTCTCGTGCGGCACGGGCAGCAACGACGGCAACTACAGTAACTACTGCTGATATGTCAAGGGCCGTTTAGCCAGCGGCGTCGGCTCCACCAGAGCCATCCAGGACCGGATCGACTGCCACGACTGTGGCGGCCGCTCCGAAGCCACGCAAGCCTCGTTCTCGTGCGGCACGGGCAGCAACTACGGCAACTACAGTAACTACTGCTGATATGCCAAGGGCCGCTTAGCCAGCGGCGTCGGCTCCACCAGAGCCATCCAGGACCGGATCGACTGCGACGACTGTGGCGGCCGCTCCGAAGCCACGCAAGCCTCGTTCTCGTGCGGCACGGGCAGCAACGACGGCAACTACAGTAACTACTGCTGATATGTCAAGGGCCGCTTAGCCAGCGGCGTCGGCTCCACCAGAGCCATCCAGGACCGGATCGACTGCGACGACTGTGGCGGCCGCTCCGAAGCCACGCAAGCCTCGTTCTCGTGCGGCACGGGCAGCAACTACGGCAACTACAGTAACTACTGCTGATATCTCAAGGGCCGTTTAGCCAGCGGCGTCGGCTCCTCCAGAGCCATCCAAAACCGGATCGACTGCGACGACTGAGGCGGCCGCTCCGAAGCCACGCAAGCCTCGTTCTCGTGCGGCACGGGCAGCAACTACGGCAACTACAGTAACTACTGCTGATATCTCAAGGGCCGTTTAGCCAGCGGCGTCGGCTCCACCAGAGCCATCCAGGACCGGATCGACTGCGACGACTGAGGCGGCCGCTCCGAAGCCACGCAAGCCTCGTTCTCGTGCGGCACGGGCAGCAACTACGGCAACTACAGTAACTACTGCTGATATGTCAAGGGCCGTTTAGCCAGCGGCGTCGGCTCCACCAGAGCCATCCAAAACCGGATCGACTGCGACGACTGAGGCGGCCGCTCCGAAGCCACGCAAGCCTCGTTCTCGTGCGGCACGGGCAGCAACTACGGCAACTACAGTAACTACTGCTGATATGTCAAGGGCCGTTTAGCCAGCGGCGTCGGCTCCACCAGAGCCATCCAGGACCGGATCGACTGCGACGACTGTGGCGGCCGCTCCGAAGCCACGCAAGCCTCGTTCTCGTGCGCCACGGGCAGCAACGACGGCAACTACAGTAACTACTGCTGATATCTCAAGGGCCGTTTAGCCAGCGGCGTCGGCTCCACCAGAGCCATCCAGGACCGGATCGACTGCGACGACTGAGGCGGCCGCTCCGAAGCCACGCAAGCCTCGTTCTCGTGCGGCACGGGCAGCAACTACGGCAACTACAGTAACTACTGCTGATATGTCAAGGGCCGTTTAGCCAGCGGCGTCGGCTCCACCAGAGCCATCCAAAACCGGATCGACTGCGACGACTGAGGCGGCCGCTCCGAAGCCACGCAAGCCTCGTTCTCGTGCGGCACGGGCAGCAACGACGGCAACTACAGTAACTACTGCTGATATGTCAAGGGCCGTTTAGCCAGCGGCGTCGGCTCCACCAGAGCCATCCAAAACCGGATCGACTGCGACGACTGTGGCGGCCGCTCCGAAGCCACGCAAGCCTCGTTCTCGTGCGGCACGGGCAGCAACGACGGCAACTACAGTAACTACTGCTGACATCTCAAGGGCTGCTTGGCCAGCGGCGTCGGCTCCACCAGAGCCATCCAGGACCGGATCGACTGCGACGACTGTGGCGGCCGCTCCGAAGCCACGCAAGCCTCGTTCTCGTGCGGCACGGGCAGCAACTACGGCAACTACAGTAACTACTGCTGATATGTCAAGGGCCGTTTAGCCAGCGGCGTCGGCTCCACCAGAGCCATCCAGGACCGGATCGACTGCGACGACTGTGGCGGCCGCTCCGAAGCCACGCACGCCTTGTTCTCGTGCGGCACGGGCAGCAACTACGGCAACTACAGTAACTACTGCTGATATGTCAAGGGCCGTTTAGCCAGCGGCGTCGGCTCCACCAGAGCCATCTAGGACCGGATCGACTGCGACGACTGAGGCGGCCGCTCCGAAGCCACGCAAGCCTCGTTCTCGTGCGGCACGGGCAGCAACTACGGCAACTACAGTAACTACTGCTGACATCTCAAGGGCCGTTTAGCCAGCGGCGTCGGCTCCACCAGAGCCATCCAAAACCGGATCGACTGCGACGACTGAGGCGGCCGCTCCGAAGCCACGCAAGCCTCGTTCTCGTGCGGCACGGGCAGCAACTACGGCAACTACAGTAACTACTGCTGATATGTCAAGGGCCGTTTAGCCAGCGGCGTCGGCTCCTCCAGAGCCATCCAGGACCGGATCGACTGCGACGACTGTGGCGGCCGCTCCGAAGCCACGCAAGCCTCGTTCTCGCGCGCCACGGGCAGCAACGACGGCAACTACAGTAACTACTGCTGATATCTCAAGGGCCGTTTAGCCAGCGGCGTCGGCTCCACCAGAGCCATCCAAAACCGGATCGACTGCGACGACTGAGGCGGCCGCTCCGAAGCCACGCAAGCCTCGTTCTCGTGCGGCACGGGCAGCAACTACGGCAACTACAGTAACTACTGCTGATATGTCAAGGGCCGTTTAGCCAGCGGCGTCGGCTCCACCAGAGCCATCCAGGACCGGATCGACTGCGACGACTGTGGCGGCCGCTCCGAAGCCACGCAAGCCTCGTTCTCGTGCGCCACGGGCAGCAACGACGGCAACTACAGTAACTACTGCTGATATCTCAAGGGCCGTTTAGCCAGCGGCGTCGGCTCCACCAGAGCCATCCAGGACCGGATCGACTGCGACGACTGTGGCGGCCGCTCCGAAGCCACGCAAGCCTCGTTCTCGTGCGGCACGGGCAGCAACTACGGCAACTACAGTAACTACTGCTGATATGTCAAGGGCCGTTTAGCCAGCGGCGTCGGCTCCACCAGAGCCATCCAAAACCGGATCGACTGCGACGACTGAGGCGGCCGCTCCGAAGCCACGCAAGCCTCGTTCTCGTGCGGCACGGGCAGCAACTACGGCAACTACAGTAACTACTGCTGATATGTCAAGGGCCGTTTAGCCAGCGGCGTCGGCTCCACCAGAGCCATCCAGGACCGGATCGACTGCGACGACTGTGGCGGCCGCTCCGAAGCCACGCAAGCCTCGTTCTCGTGCGCCACGGGCAGCAACGACGGCAACTACAGTAACTACTGCTGATATCTCAAGGGCCGTTTAGCCAGCGGCGTCGGCTCCACCAGAGCCATCCAGGACCGGATCGACTGCGACGACTGTGGCGGCCGCTCCGAAGCCACGCAAGCCTCGTTCTCGTGCGGCACGGGCAGCAACGACGGCAACTACAGTAACTACTGCTGATATGCCAAGGGCCGCTTAGCCAGCGGCGTCGGCTCCACCAGAGCCATCCAGGACCGGATCGACTGCGACGACTGTGGCGGCCGCTCCGAAGCCACGCAAGCCTCGTTCTCGTGCGCCACGGGCAGCAACGACGGCAACTACAGTAACTACTGCTGATATCTCAAGGGCCGTTTAGCCAGCGGCGTCGGCTCCACCAGAGCCATCCAGGACCGGATCGACTGCGACGACTGTGGCGGCCGCTCCGAAGCCACGCAAGCCTCGTTCTCGTGCGGCACGGGCAGCAACTACGGCAACTACAGTAACTACTGCTGATATCTCAAGGGCCGTTTAGCCAGCGGCGTCGGCTCCACCAGAGCCATCCAAAACCGGATCGACTGCGACGACTGAGGCGGCCGCTCCGAAGCCACGCAAGCCTCGTTCTCGTGCGGCACGGGCAGCAACTACGGCAACTACAGTAACTACTGCTGATATGTCAAGGGCCGTTTAGCCAGCGGCGTCGGCTCCACCAGAGCCATCCAGGACCGGATCGACTGCGACGACTGTGGCGGCCGCTCCGAAGCCACGCAAGCCTCGTTCTCGTGCGCCACGGGCAGCAACGACGGCAACTACAGTAACTACTGCTGATATCTCAAGGGCCGTTTAGCCAGCGGCGTCGGCTCCACCAGAGCCATCCAGGACCGGATCGACTGCGACGACTGTGGCGGCCGCTCCGAAGCCACGCAAGCCTCGTTCTCGTGCGGCACGGGCAGCAACGACGGCAACTACAGTAACTACTGCTGATATGCCAAGGGCCGCTTAGCCAGCGGCGTCGGCTCCACCAGAGCCATCCAGGACCGGATCGACTGCGACGACTGTGGCGGCCGCTCCGAAGCCACGCAAGCCTCGTTCTCGTGCGGCACGGGCAGCAACTACAGCAACTACAGTAACTACTGCTGATATGTCAAGGGCCGCTTAGCCAGCGGCGTCGGCTCCACCAGAGCCATCCAGGACCGCATCGACTGCGACGACTGTGGCGGCCGCTCCAAAGTCACGCAAGCCTCGTTCTCGTGCGGCACGGGCAGCAACTACGGCAACTACAGTAACTACTGCTGACATCTCAAGTGCCGTTTAGCCAGCGGCGTCGGCTCCACCAGAGCCATCCAGGACCGGATCGACTGCGACGACTGTGGCGGCCGCTCCGAAGCCACGCAAGCCTCGTTCTCGTGCGGCACGGGCAGCAACTACGGCAACGACAGTAACTACTGCTGATATCTCAAGGGCCGTTTAGCCAGCGGCGTCGGCTCCACCAGAGCCATCCAAAACCGGATCGACTGCGACGACTGAGGCGGCCGCTCCGAAGCCACGCAAGCCTCGTTCTCGTGCGGCACGGGCAGCAACTACGGCAACTACAGTAACTACTGCTGATATGTCAAGGGCCGTTTAGCCAGCGGCGTCGGCTCCTCCAGAGCCATCCAGGACCGGATCGACTGCGACGACTGTGGCGGCCGCTCCGAAGCCACGCAAGCCTCGTTCTCGCGCGCCACGGGCAGCAACGACGGCAACTACAGTAACTACTGCTGATATCTCAAGGGCCGTTTAGCCAGCGGCGTCGGCTCCACCAGAGCCATCCAGGACCGCATCGACTGCGACGACTGTGGCGGCCGCTCCAAAGTCACGCAAGCCTCGTTCTCGTGCGGCACGGGCAGCAACTACGGCAACTACAGTAACTACTGCTGACATCTCAAGTGCCGTTTAGCCAGCGGCGTCGGCTCCACCAGAGCCATCCAGGACCGGATCGACTGCGACGACTGTGGCGGCCGCTCCGAAGCCACGCAAGCCTCGTTCTCGTGCGGCACGGGCAGCAACGACGGCAACTACAGTAACTACTGCTGATATCTCAAGGGCCGTTTAGCCAGCGGCGTCGGCTCCACCAGAGCCATCCAAAACCGGATCGACTGCGACGACTGAGGCGGCCGCTCCGAAGCCACGCAAGCCTCGTTCTCGTGCGGCACGGGCAGCAACTACGGCAACTACAGTAACTACTGCTGATATGTCAAGTGCCGTTTAGCCAGCGGCGTCGGCTCCACCAGAGCCATCCAGGACCGGATCGACTGCGACGACTGTGGCGGCCGCTCCGAAGCCACGCAAGCCTCGTTCTCGTGCGGCACGGGCAGCAACTACGGCAACGACAGTAACTACTGCTGATATCTCAAGGGCCGTTTAGCCAGCGGCGTCGGCTCCACCAGAGCCATCCAAAACCGGATCGACTGCGACGACTGAGGCGGCCGCTCCGAAGCCACGCAAGCCTCGTTCTCGTGCGGCACGGGCAGCAACTACGGCAACTACAGTAACTACTGCTGATATGTCAAGGGCCGTTTAGCCAGCGGCGTCGGCTCCTCCAGAGCCATCCAGGACCGGATCGACTGCGACGACTGTGGCGGCCGCTCCGAAGCCACGCAAGCCTCGTTCTCGCGCGCCACGGGCAGCAACGACGGCAACTACAGTAACTACTGCTGATATCTCAAGGGCCGTTTAGCCAGCGGCGTCGGCTCCACCAGAGCCATCCAGGACCGCATCGACTGCGACGACTGTGGCGGCCGCTCCAAAGTCACGCAAGCCTCGTTCTCGTGCGGCACGGGCAGCAACTACGGCAACTACAGTAACTACTGCTGACATCTCAAGTGCCGTTTAGCCAGCGGCGTCGGCTCCACCAGAGCCATCCAGGACCGGATCGACTGCGACGACTGTGGCGGCCGCTCCGAAGCCACGCAAGCCTCGTTCTCGTGCGGCACGGGCAGCAACGACGGCAACTACAGTAACTACTGCTGATATCTCAAGGGCCGTTTAGCCAGCGGCGTCGGCTCCACCAGAGCCATCCAAAACCGGATCGACTGCGACGACTGAGGCGGCCGCTCCGAAGCCACGCAAGCCTCGTTCTCGTGCGGCACGGGCAGCAACTACGGCAACTACAGTAACTACTGCTGATATGTCAAGGGCCGTTTAGCCAGCGGCGTCGGCTCCACCAGAGCCATCCAGGACCGGATCGACTGCGACGACTGTGGCGGCCGCTCCGAAGCCACGCAAGCCTCGTTCTCGTGCGGCACGGGCAGCAACGACGGCAACTACAGTAACTACTGCTGATATCTCAAGGGCCGTTTAGCCAGCGGCGTCGGCTCCACCAGAGCCATCCAAAACCGGATCGACTGCGACGACTGAGGCGGCCGCTCCGAAGCCACGCAAGCCTCGTTCTCGTGCGGCACGGGCAGCAACTACGGCAACTACAGTAACTACTGCTGATATGTCAAGGGCCGTTTAGCCAGCGGCGTCGGCTCCTCCAGAGCCATCCAGGACCGGATCGACTGCGACGACTGTGGCGGCCGCTCCGAAGCCACGCAAGCCTCGTTCTCGCGCGCCACGGGCAGCAACGACGGCAACTACAGTAACTACTGCTGATATGTCAAGGGCCGTTTAGCCAGCGGCGTCGGCTCCTCCAGAGCCATCCAGGACCGGATCGACTGCGACGACTGTGGCGGCCGCTCCGAAGCCACGCAAGCCTCGTTCTCGTGCGCCACGGGCAGCAACGACGGCAACTACAGTAACCACTGCTGATATGTCAAGGGCCGTTTAGCCAGCGGCGTCGGCTCCACCAGAGCCATCCAGGACCGGATCGACTGCGACGACTGTGGCGGCCGCTCCGAAGCCACGCAAGCCTCGTTCTCGCGCGCCACGGGCAGCAACGACGGCAACTACAGTAACTACTGCTGATATGTCAAGGGCCGTTTAGCCAGCGGCGTCGGCTCCTCCAGAGCCATCCAGGACCGGATCGACTGCGACGACTGTGGCGGCCGCTCCGAAGCCACGCAAGCCTCGTTCTCGCGCGCCACGGGCAGCAACGACGGCAACTACAGTAACTACTGCTGATATGTCAAGGGCCGTTTAGCCAGCGGCGTCGGCTCCTCCAGAGCCATCCAGGACCGGATCGACTGCGACGACTGTGGCGGCCGCTCCGAAGCCACGCAAGCCTCGTTCTCGTGCGCCACGGGCAGCAACGACGGCAACTACAGTAACCACTGCTGATATCTCAAGGGCCGTTTAGCCAGCGGCGTCGGCTCCACCAGAGCCATCCAGGACCGGATCGACTGCGACGACTGTGGCGGCCGCTCCGAAGCCACGCAAGCCTCGTTCTCGCGCGCCACGGGCAGCAACGACGGCAACTACAGTAACTACTGCTGATATGTCAAGGGCCGTTTAGCCAGCGGCGTCGGCTCCACCAGAGCCATCCAGGACCGGATCGACTGCGACGACTGTGGCGGCCGCTCCGAAGCCACGCAAGCCTCGTTCTCGCGCGCCACGGGCAGCAACGACGGCAACTACAGTAACTACTGCTGATATGTCAAGGGCCGTTTAGCCAGCGGCGTCGGCTCCACCAGAGCCATCCAGGACCGGATCGACTGCGACGACTGTGGCGGCCGCTCCGAAGCCACGCAAGCCTCGTTCTCGCGCGCCACGGGCAGCAACGACGGCAACTACAGTAACTACTGCTGATATGTCAAGGGCCGTTTAGCCAGCGGCGTCGGCTCCTCCAGAGCCATCCAGGACCGGATCGACTGCGACGACTGTGGCGGCCGCTCCGAAGCCACGCAAGCCTCGTTCTCGCGCGCCACGGGCAGCAACGACGGCAACTACAGTAACTACTGCTGATATGTCAAGGGCCGTTTAGCCAGCGGCGTCGGCTCCTCCAGAGCCATCCAGGACCGGATCGACTGCGACGACTGTGGCGGCCGCTCCGAAGCCACGCAAGCCTCGTTCTCGCGCGCCACGGGCAGCAACGACGGCAACTACAGTAACTACTGCTGATATGTCAAGGGCCGTTTAGCCAGCGGCGTCGGCTCCACCAGAGCCATCCAGGACCGGATCGACTGCGACGACTGTGGCGGCCGCTCCGAAGCCACGCAAGCCTCGTTCTCGCGCGCCACGGGCAGCAACGACGGCAACTACAGTAACTACTGCTGATATGTCAAGGGCCGTTTAGCCAGCGGCGTCGGCTCCTCCAGAGCCATCCAGGACCGGATCGACTGCGACGACTGTGGCGGCCGCTCCGAAGCCACGCAAGCCTCGTTCTCGCGCGCCACGGGCAGCAACGACGGCAACTACAGTAACTACTGCTGATATGTCAAGGGCCGTTTAGCCAGCGGCGTCGGCTCCACCAGAGCCATCCAGGACCGGATCGACTGCGACGACTGTGGCGGCCGCTCCGAAGCCACGCAAGCCTCGTTCTCGCGCGCCACGGGCAGCAACGACGGCAACTACAGTAACTACTGCTGATATGTCAAGGGCCGTTTAGCCAGCGGCGTCGGCTCCACCAGAGCCATCCAGGACCGGATCGACTGCGACGACTGTGGCGGCCGCTCCGAAGCCACGCAAGCCTCGTTCTCGCGCGCCACGGGCAGCAACGACGGCAACTACAGTAACTACTGCTGATATGTCAAGGGCCGTTTAGCCAGCGGCGTCGGCTCCTCCAGAGCCATCCAGGACCGGATCGACTGCGACGACTGTGGCGGCCGCTCCGAAGCCACGCAAGCCTCGTTCTCGTGCGCCACGGGCAGCAACGACGGCAACTACAGTAACTACTGCTGATATGTCAAGTGCCGTTAAGCCAGCGGCGTCGGCTCCTCCAGAGCCATCCAGGACCGGATCGACTGCGACGACTGTGGCGGCCGCTCCGAAGCCACGCAAGCCTCGTTCTCGTGCGCCACGGGCAGCAACGACGGCAACTACAGTAACTACTGCTGATATGTCAAGGGCTGTTTAGCCAGCGGCGTCGGCTCCTCCAGAGCCATCCAGGACCGGATCGACTGCGACGACTGTGGCGGCCGCTCCGAAGCCACGCAAGCCTCGTTCTCGTGCGCCACGGGCAGCAACGACGGCAACTACAGTAACTACTGCTGATATCTCAAGGGCCGTTTAGCCAGCGGCGTCAGCTCCACCAGAGCCATCCAGGACCGGATCGACTGCGACGACTGTGGCGGCCGCTCCGAAGCCACGCAAGCCTCGTTCTCGCGCGCCACGGGCAGCAACGACGGCAACTACAGTAACTACTGCTGATATGTCAAGGGCCGTTTAGCCAGCGGCGTCGGCTCCTCCAGAGCCATCCAGGACCGGATCGACTGCGACGACTGTGGCGGCCGCTCCGAAGCCACGCAAGCCTCGTTCTCGTGCGCCACGGGCAGCAACGACGGCAACTACAGTAACTACTGCTGATATGTCAAGTGCCGTTTAGCCAGCGGCGTCGGCTCCTCCAGAGCCATCCAGGACCGGATCGACTGCGACGACTGTGGCGGCCGCTCCGAAGCCACGCAAGCCTCGTTCTCGTGCGCCACGGGCAGCAACGACGGCAACTACAGTAACTACTGCTGATATCTCAAGGGCCGTTTAGCCAGCGGCGTCAGCTCCACCAGAGCCATCCAGGACCGGATCGACTGCGACGACTGTGGCGGCCGCTCCGAAGCCACGCAAGCCTCGTTCTCGCGCGCCACGGGCAGCAACGACGGCAACTACAGTAACTACTGCTGATATGTCAAGGGCCGCTTAGCCAGCGGCGTAGGCTCCTCCAGAGCCATCCAGGACCGGATCGACTGCGACGACTGTGGCGGCCGCTCCGAAGCCACGCAAGCCTCGTTCTCGTGCGGCACGGGCAGCAACTACGGCAACTACAGTAACTACTGCTGATATGTCAAGTGCCGTTTAGCCAGCGGCGTCGGCTCCTCCAGAGCCATCCAGGACCGGATCGACTGCGACGACTGTGGCGGCCGCTCCGAAGCCACGCAAGCCTCGTTCTCGTGCGCCACGGGCAGCAACGACGGCAACTACAGTAACTACTGCTGATATCTCAAGGGCCGTTTAGCCAGCGGCGTCAGCTCCACCAGAGCCATCCAGGACCGGATCGACTGCGACGACTGTGGCGGCCGCTCCGAAGCCACGCAAGCCTCGTTCTCGCGCGCCACGGGCAGCAACGACGGCAACTACAGTAACTACTGCTGATATCTCAAGGGCCGTTTAGCCAGCGGCGTCGGCTCCTCCAGAGCCATCCAGGACCGGATCGACTGCGACGACTGTGGCGGCCGCTCCGAAGCCACGCAAGCCTCGTTCTCGTGCGCCACGGGCAGCAACGACGGCAACTACAGTAACTACTGCTGATATGTCAAGTGCCGTTAAGCCAGCGGCGTCGGCTCCTCCAGAGCCATCCAGGACCGGATCGACTGCGACGACTGTGGCGGCCGCTCCGAAGCCACGCAAGCCTCGTTCTCGTGCGCCACGGGCAGCAACGACGGCAACTACAGTAACTACTGCTGATATCTCAAGGGCCGTTTAGCCAGCGGCGTCGGCTCCTCCAGAGCCATCCAGGACCGGATCGACTGCGACGACTGTGGCGGCCGCTCCGAAGCCACGCAAGCCTCGTTCTCGTGCGCCACGGGCAGCAACGACGGCAACTACAGTAACTACTGCTGATATGTCAAGTGCCGTTTAGCCAGCGGCGTCGGCTCCTCCAGAGCCATCCAGGACCGGATCGACTGCGACGACTGTGGCGGCCGCTCCGAAGCCACGCAAGCCTCGTTCTCGTGCGGCACGGGCAGCAACGACGGCAACTACAGTAACTACTGCTGATATGTCAAGGGCTGTTTAGCCAGCGGCGTCGGCTCCACCAGAGCCATCCAGGACCGGATCGACTGCGACGACTGTGGCGGCCGCTCCGAAGCCACGCAAGCCTCGTTCTCGTGCGGCACGGGCAGCAACGACGGCAACTACAGTAACTACTGCTGATATCTCAAGGGCCGTTTAGCCAGCGGCGTCGGCTCCTCCAGAGCCATCCAGGACCGGATCGACTGCGACGACTGTGGCGGCCGCTCCGAAGCCACGCAAGCCTCGTTCTCGTGCGCCACGGGCAGCAACGACGGCAACTACAGTAACTACTGCTGATATGTCAAGTGCCGTTTAGCCAGCGGCGTCGGCTCCTCCAGAGCCATCCAGGACCGGATCGACTGCGACGACTGTGGCGGCCGCTCCGAAGCCACGCAAGCCTCGTTCTCGTGCGGCACGGGCAGCAACGACGGCAACTACAGTAACTACTGCTGATATGTCAAGGGCTGTTTAGCCAGCGGCGTCAGCTCCACCAGAGCCATCCAGGACCGGATCGACTGCGACGACTGTGGCGGCCGCTCCGAAGCCACGCAAGCCTCGTTCTCGTGCGCCACGGGCAGCAACGACGGCAACTACAGTAACTACTGCTGATATGTCAAGGGCTGTTTAGCCAGCGGCGTCGGCTCCTCCAGAGCCATCCAGGACCGGATCGACTGCGACGACTGTGGCGGCCGCTCCGAAGCCACGCAAGCCTCGTTCTCGTGCGCCACGGGCAGCAACGACGGCAACTACAGTAACTACTGCTGATATCTCAAGGGCCGTTTAGCCAGCGGCGTCAGCTCCACCAGAGCCATCCAGGACCGGATCGACTGCGACGACTGTGGCGGCCGCTCCGAAGCCACGCAAGCCTCGTTCTCGCGCGCCACGGGCAGCAACGACGGCAACTACAGTAACTACTGCTGATATGTCAAGGGCCGTTTAGCCAGCGGCGTCGGCTCCTCCAGAGCCATCCAGGACCGGATCGACTGCGACGACTGTGGCGGCCGCTCCGAAGCCACGCAAGCCTCGTTCTCGTGCGCCACGGGCAGCAACGACGGCAACTACAGTAACTACTGCTGATATGTCAAGTGCCGTTTAGCCAGCGGCGTCGGCTCCTCCAGAGCCATCCAGGACCGGATCGACTGCGACGACTGTGGCGGCCGCTCCGAAGCCACGCAAGCCTCGTTCTCGTGCGCCACGGGCAGCAACGACGGCAACTACAGTAACTACTGCTGATATGTCAAGTGCCGTTTAGCCAGCGGCGTCGGCTCCTCCAGAGCCATCCAGGACCGGATCGACTGCGACGACTGTGGCGGCCGCTCCGAAGCCACGCAAGCCTCGTTCTCGTGCGCCACGGGCAGCAACGACGGCAACTACAGTAACTACTGCTGATATGTCAAGGGCTGTTTAGCCAGCGGCGTCAGCTCCACCAGAGCCATCCCGGACCGGATCGACTGCGACGACTGTGGCGGCCGCTCCGAAGCCACGCAAGCCTCGTTCTCGTGCGGCACGGGCAGCAACGACGGCAACTACAGTAACTACTGCTGATATCTCAAGGGCCGTTTAGCCAGCGGCGTCGGCTCCACCAGAGCCATCCAGGACCGGATCGACTGCGACGACTGTGGCGGCCGCTCCGAAGCCACGCAAGCCTCGTTCTCGTGCGGCACGGGCAGCAACGACGGCAACTACAGTAACTACTGCTGACAGTAGGGATGACCCACCCGCCAGCAACACGTCCCCCGCAGCGGATCTAGTACTAGACCCACTGCGTACTTCGACGTTGCCGCCTTCAAAGGCAGATGAGCCCACCGACAAGCTGATGCCCCCTGCAGAACCACTGCTACTCGACGCCGAACCGGACGAGATTTGTACACCGCCCGACGCCGCGCCATCCGCACTTGACACACGCACCTCGCCGCTGTTGCCCAAGCCTTCTCCGCTGCGTAACGCTACCGACGCACCGATATCCGACGAACTCGCGCCTCCCGACACCGTCACGTCGCCTCCTGTCGCACCACCACCACCAGCGAAAACCAACGAGCCGCCCAAGTCGCCGGAGCTGCTGCCGCCGGACACATTTACTGACCCGCCGACACCTACAGCCCCGCCACCAGACATGCTCACAGATCCACTCGATTGCGCATGCGACGCGCCAGAACCGATCGATATAGCGCCAGACTGTGGCGGCCGCTCCGAAGCCACGCAAGCCTCGTTCTCGTGCGGCACGGGCAGGAACGACGGCAACTACAGTAACTACTGCTGATATGTCAAGGGCCGCTTAGCCAGCGGCGTCGGCTCCACCAGAGCCATCCAGGACCGGATCGACTGCGACGACTGTGGCGGCCGCTCCGAAGCCACGCAAGCCTCGTTCTCGTGCGCCACGGGCAGCAACGACGGCAACTTCAGTAACTACTGCTGATATGTCAAGGGCCGCTTAGCCAGCGGCGTCGGCTCCACCAGAGCCATCCAGGACCGGATCGACTGCGACGACTGTGGCGGCCGCTCCGAAGCCACGCAAGCCTCGTTCTCGTGCGGCACGGGCAGCAACGACGGCAACTACAGTAACTACTGCTGATATGTCAAGGGCTGTTTAGCCAGCGGCGTCAGCTCCACCAGAGCCATCCCGGACCGGATCGACTGCGACGACTGTGGCGGCCGCTCCAAAGTCACGCAAGCCTCGTTCTCGTGCGGCACGGGCAGCAACTACGGCAACTACAGTAACTACTGCTGACATCTCAAGGGCCGTTTAGCCAGCGGCGTCGGCTCCTCCAGAGCCATCCAGGACCGGATCGACTGCGACGACTGTGGCGGCCGCTCCGAAGCCACGCAAGCCTCGTTCTCGCGCGCCACGGGCAGCAACGACGGTAACTACAGTAACTACTGCTGATATGTCAAGGGCCGCTTAGCCAGCGGCGTCGGCTCCACCAGAGCCATCCAGGACCGGATCGACTGCGACGACTGTGGCGGCCGCTCCGAAGCCACGCAAGCCTCGTTCTCGTGCGGCACGGGCAGCAACGACGGTAACTACAGTAACTACTGCTGATATGCCAAGGGCCGTTTAGCCAGCGGCGTAGGCTCCACCAGAGCCATCCAGGACCGGATCGACTGCGACGACTGTGGCGGCCGCTCCGAAGCCACGCAAGCCTCGTTCTCGTGCGGCACGGGCAGCAACGACGGCAACTACAGTAACTACTGCTGATATGTCAAGTGCCGTTTAGCCAGCGGCGTCGGCTCCACCAGAGCCATCCAGGACCGGATCGACTGCGACGACTGTGGCGGCCGCTCCGAAGCCACGCAAGCCTCGTTCTCGTGCGGCACGGGCAGCAACGACGGCAACTTCAGTAACTACTGCTGATATGTCAAGGGCCGCTTAGCCAGCGGCGTCGGCTCCACCAGAGCCATCCAGGACCGGATCGACTGCGACGACTGTGGCGGCCGCTCCGAAGCCACGCAAGCCTCGTTCTCGTGCGGCACGGGCAGCAACGACGGCAACTACAGTAACTACTGCTGATATCTCAAGGGCCGCTTAGCCAGCGGCGTCGGCTCCACCAGAGCCATCCAGGACCGGATCGACTGCGACGACTGTGGCGGCCGCTCCGAAGCCACGCAAGCCTCGTTCTCGTGCGGCACGGGCAGCAACGACGGCAACTACAGTAACTACTGCTGATATGTCAAGGGCCGCTTAGCCAGCGGCGTCGGCTCCACCAGAGCCATCCAGGACCGGATCGACTGCGACGACTGTGGCGGCCGCTCCGAAGCCACGCAAGCTTCGTTCTCGTGCGGCACGGGCAGCAACGACGGCAACTTCAGTAACTACTGCTGATATGTCAAGGGCCGTTTAGCCAGCGGCGTCGGCTCCTCCAGAGCCATCCAGGACCGGATCGACTGCGACGACTGTGGCGGCCGCTCCGAAGCCACGCAAGCCTCGTTCTCGTGCGGCACGGGCAGCAACGACGGCAACTACAGTAACCACTGCTGATATCTCAAGGGCCGTTTAGCCAGCGGCGTCGGCTCCACCAGAGCCATCCAGGACCGGATCGACTGCGACGACTGTGGCGGCCGCTCCGAAGCCACGCAAGCCTCGTTCTCGCGCGCCACGGGCAGCAACGACGGCAACTACAGTAACTACTGCTGATATGTCAAGGGCCGTTTAGCCAGCGGCGTCGGCTCCACCAGAGCCATCCAGGACCGGATCGACTGCGACGACTGTGGCGGCCGCTCCGAAGCCACGCAAGCCTCGTTCTCGTGCGGCACGGGCAGCAACGACGGCAACTTCAGTAACTACTGCTGATATGTCAAGGGCCGCTTAGCCAGCGGCGTCGGCTCCACCAGAGCCATCCAGGACCGGATCGACTGCGACGACTGTGGCGGCCGCTCCGAAGCCACGCAAGCCTCGTTCTCGCGCGCCACGGGCAGCAACGACGGTAACTACAGTAACTACTGCTGATATGTCAAGGGCCGCTTAGCCAGCGGCGTCGGCTCCACCAGAGCCATCCAGGACCGGATCGACTGCGACGACTGTGGCGGCCGCTCCGAAGCCACGCAAGCCTCGTTCTCGTGCGGCACGGGCAGCAACGACGGCAACTACAGTAACTACTGCTGATATGTCAAGGGCCGTTTAGCCAGCGGCGTCGGCTCCACCAGAGCCATCCAGGACCGGATCGACTGCGACGACTGTGGCGGCCGCTCCGAAGCCACGCAAGCCTCGTTCTCGTGCGCCACGGGCAGCAACGACGGCAACTACAGTAACTACTGCTGATATGTCAAGGGCCGCTTAGCCAGCGGCGTCGGCTCCACCAGAGCCATCCAGGACCGGATCGACTGCGACGACTGTGGCGGCCGCTCCGAAGCCACGCAAGCCTCGTTCTCGTGCGGCACGGGCAGCAACGACGGCAACTACAGTAACTACTGCTGATATGTCAAGGGCCGTTTAGCCAGCGGCGTCGGCTCCTCCAGAGCCATCCAGGACCGGATCGACTGCGACGACTGTGGCGGCCGCTCCGAAGCCACGCAAGCCTCGTTCTCGTGCGGCACGGGCAGCAACGACGGCAACTACAGTAACTACTGCTGATATGTCAAGGGCCGTTTAGCCAGCGGCGTCGGCTCCTCCAGAGCCATCCAGGACCGGATTGACTGCGACGACTGTGGCGGCCGCTCCGAAGCCACGCAAGCCTCGTTCTCGTGCGGCACGGGCAGCAACTACGGCAACTTCAGTAACTACTGCTGATATCTCAAGGGCCGTTTAGCCAGCGGCGTCGGCTCCTCCAGAGCCATCCAGGACCGGATCGACTGCGACGACTGTGGCGGCCGCTCCGAAGCCACGCAAGCCTCGTTCTCGTGCGGCACGGGCAGCAACGACGGCAACTACAGTAACCACTGCTGATATCTCAAGGGCCGTTTAGCCAGCGGCGTCGGCTCCACCAGAGCCATCCAGGACCGGATCGACTGCGACGACTGTGGCGGCCGCTCCGAAGCCACGCAAGCCTCGTTCTCGCGCGCCACGGGCAGCAACGACGGCAACTACAGTAACTACTGCTGATATGTCAAGGGCCGTTTAGCCAGCGGCGTCGGCTCCACCAGAGCCATCCAGGACCGGATCGACTGCGACGACTGTGGCGGCCGCTCCGAAGCCACGCAAGCCTCGTTCTCGTGCGGCACGGGCAGCAACGACGGCAACTACAGTAACTACTGCTGATATGTCAAGGGCCGTTTAGCCAGCGGCGTCGGCTCCACCAGAGCCATCCAGGACCGGATCGACTGCGACGACTGTGGCGGCCGCTCCGAAGCCACGCAAGCCTCGTTCTCGTGCGCCACGGGCAGCAACGACGGCAACTACAGTAACTACTGCTGATATGTCAAGTGCCGTTTAGCCAACGGCGTCGGCTCCTCCAGAGCCATCCAGGACCGGATCGACTGCGACGACTGTGGCGGCCGCTCCGAAGCCACGCAAGCCTCGTTCTCGTGCGCCACGGGCAGCAACGACGGCAACTACAGTAACTACTGCTGATATGTCAAGTGCCGTTTAGCCAGCGGCGTCGGCTCCTCCAGAGCCATCCAGGACCGGATCGACTGCGACGACTGTGGCGGCCGCTCCGAAGCCACGCAAGCCTCGTTCTCGTGCGCCACGGGCAGCAACGACGGCAACTACAGTAACTACTGCTGATATGTCAAGTGCCGTTTAGCCAGCGGCGTCGGCTCCTCCAGAGCCATCCAGGACCGGATCGACTGCGACGACTGTGGCGGCCGCTCCGAAGCCACGCAAGCCTCGTTCTCGTGCGGCACGGGCAGCAACGACGGCAACTACAGTAACTACTGCTGATATCTCAAGGGCCGCTTAGCCAGCGGCGTCGGCTCCACCAGAGCCATCCAGGACCGGATCGACTGCGACGACTGTGGCGGCCGCTCCGAAGCCACGCAAGCCTCGTTCTCGTGCGGCACGGGCAGCAACGACGGCAACTACAGTAACTACTGCTGATATGTCAAGGGCCGCTTAGCCAGCGGCGTCGGCTCCACCAGAGCCATCCAGGACCGGATCGACTGCGACGACTGTGGCGGCCGCTCCGAAGCCACGCAAGCTTCGTTCTCGTGCGGCACGGGCAGCAACGACGGCAACTTCAGTAACTACTGCTGATATGTCAAGGGCCGTTTAGCCAGCGGCGTCGGCTCCTCCAGAGCCATCCAGGACCGGATCGACTGCGACGACTGTGGCGGCCGCTCCGAAGCCACGCAAGCCTCGTTCTCGTGCGGCACGGGCAGCAACGACGGCAACTACAGTAACCACTGCTGATATCTCAAGGGCCGTTTAGCCAGCGGCGTCGGCTCCACCAGAGCCATCCAGGACCGGATCGACTGCGACGACTGTGGCGGCCGCTCCGAAGCCACGCAAGCCTCGTTCTCGCGCGCCACGGGCAGCAACGACGGCAACTACAGTAACTACTGCTGATATGTCAAGGGCCGTTTAGCCAGCGGCGTCGGCTCCACCAGAGCCATCCAGGACCGGATCGACTGCGACGACCGTGGCGGCCGCTCCGAAGCCACGCAAGCCTCGTTCTCGTGCGGCACGGGCAGCAACGACGGCAACTACAGTAACTACTGCTGATATGTCAAGGGCCGTTTAGCCAGCGGCGTCGGCTCCACCAGAGCCATCCAGGACCGGATCGACTGCGACGACTGTGGCGGCCGCTCCGAAGCCACGCAAGCCTCGTTCTCGTGCGGCACGGGCAGCAACGACGGCAACTTCAGTAACTACTGCTGATATGTCAAGGGCCGCTTAGCCAGCGGCGTCGGCTCCACCAGAGCCATCCAGGACCGGATCGACTGCGACGACTGTGGCGGCCGCTCCGAAGCCACGCAAGCCTCGTTCTCGTGCGGCACGGGCAGCAACTACGGCAACTACAGTAACTACTGCTGATATGTCAAGGGCCGTTTAGCCAGCGGCGTCGGCTCCACCAGAGCCATCCAGGACCGGATCGACTGCGACGACTGAGGCGGCCGCTCCGAAGCCACGCAAGCCTCGTTCTCGTGCGGCACGGGCAGCAACGACGGCAACTACAGTAACTACTGCTGATATGTCAAGGGCCGTTTAGCCAGCGGCGTCGGCTCCACCAGAGCCATCCAGGACCGGATCGACTGCGACGACTGTGGCGGCCGCTCCGAAGCCACGCAAGCCTCGTTCTCGTGCGGCACGGGCAGCAACGACGGCAACTACAGTAACTACTGCTGATATGCCAAGGGCCGTTTAGCCAGCGGCGTCGGCTCCACCAGAGCCATCCAGGACCGGATCGACTGCGACGACTGTGGCGGCCGCTCCGAAGCCACGCAAGCCTCGTTCTCGTGCGGCACGGGCAGCAACGACGGCAACTACAGTAACTACTGCTGATATGTCAAGGGCCGCTTAGCCAGCGGCGTCGGCTCCACCAGAGCCATCCAAAACCGGATCGACTGCGACGACTGTGGCGGCCGCTCCGAAGCCACGCAAGCCTCGTTCTCGTGCGGCACGGGCAGCAACGACGGCAACTACAGTAACTACTGCTGATATGTCAAGGGCCGCTTAGCCAGCGGCGTCGGCTCCACCAGAGCCATCCAGGACCGGATCGACTGCGACGACTGTGGCGGCCGCTCCGAAGCCACGCAAGCCTCGTTCTCGTGCGGCACGGGCAGCAACGACGGTAACTACAGTAACTACTGCTGATATCTCAAGGGCCGCTTAGCCAGCGGCGTCGGCTCCACCAGAGCCATCCAGGACCGGATCGACTGCGACGACTGTGGCGGCCGCTCCGAAGCCACGCAAGCCTCGTTCTCGTGCGCCACGGGCAGCAACGACGGCAACTACAGTAACTACTGCTGATATGTCAAGGGCCGTTTAGCCAGCGGCGTCGGCTCCACCAGAGCCATCCAGGACCGGATCGGCTGCGACGACTGTGGCGGCCGCTCCGAAGCCACGCAAGCCTCGTTCTCGTGCGGCACGGGCAGCAACGACGGCAACTACAGTAACTACTGCTGATATGCCAAGGGCCGTTTAGCCAGCGGCGTCGGCTCCACCAGAGCCATCCAGGACCGGATCGACTGCGACGACTGTGGCGGCCGCTCCGAAGCCACGTAAGCCTCGTTCTCGCGCGCCACGGGCAGCAACGACGGCAACTACAGTAACTACTGCTGATATGTCAAGGGCCGCTTAGCCAGCGGCGTCGGCTCCACCAGAGCCATCCAGGACCGGATCGACTGCGACGACTGTGGCGGCCGCTCCGAAGCCACGCAAGCCTCGTTCTCGTGCGGCACGGGCAGCAACGACGGTAACTACAGTAACTACTGCTGATATGTCAAGGGCCGCTTAGCCAGCGGCGTCGGCTCCACCAGAGCCATCCAGGACCGGATCGACTGCGACGACTGTGGCGGCCGCTCCGAAGCCACGCAAGCCTCGTTCTCGTGCGCCACGGGCAGCAACGACGGCAACTACAGTAACTACTGCTGATATCTCAAGGGCCGTTTAGCCAGCGGCGTCGGCTCCACCAGAGCCATCCAGGACCGGATCGACTGCGACGACTGTGGCGGCCGCTCCGAAGCCACGCACGCCTCGTTCTCGTGCGGCACGGGCAGCAACGACGGCAACTACAGTAACTACTGCTGATATGTCAAGGGCCGTTTAGCCAGCGGCGTCGGCTCCACCAGAGCCATCCAGGACCGGATCGACTGCGACGACTGTGGCGGCCGCTCCGAAGCCACGCAAGCCTCGTTCTCGTGCGGCACGGGCAGCAACGACGGCAACTACAGTAACTACTGCTGATATCTCAAGGGCCGTTTAGCCAGCGGCGTCGGCTCCACCAGAGCCATCCAGGACCGGATCGACTGCGACGACTGTGGCGGCCGCTCCGAAGCCACGCACGCCTCGTTCTCGTGCGGCACGGGCAGCAACGACGGCAACTACAGTAACTACTGCTGATATGTCAAGGGCCGTTTAGCCAGCGGCGTCGGCTCCACCAGAGCCATCCAGGACCGGATCGACTGCGACGACTGTGGCGGCCGCTCCGAAGCCACGCAAGCCTCGTTCTCGTGCGGCACGGGCAGCAACGACGGCAACTACAGTAACTACTGCTGATATCTCAAGGGCCGTTTAGCCAGCGGCGTCGGCTCCACCAGAGCCATCCAGGACCGGATCGACTGCGACGACTGTGGCGGCCGCTCCGAAGCCACGCACGCCTCGTTCTCGTGCGGCACGGGCAGCAACGACGGCAACTACAGTAACTACTGCTGATATGTCAAGGGCCGTTTAGCCAGCGGCGTCGGCTCCACCAGAGCCATCCAGGACCGGATCGACTGCGACGACTGTGGCGGCCGCTCCGAAGCCACGCAAGCCTCGTTCTCGTGCGGCACGGGCAGCAACGACGGTAACTACAGTAACTACTGCTGATATGTCAAGGGCCGCTTAGCCAGCGGCGTCGGCTCCACCAGAGCCATCCAGGACCGGATCGACTGCGACGACTGTGGCGGCCGCTCCGAAGCCACGCAAGCCTCGTTCTCGTGCGGCACGGGCAGCAACGACGGTAACTACAGTAACTACTGCTGATATGTCAAGGGCCGCTTAGCCAGCGGCGTCGGCTCCACCAGAGCCATCCAGGACCGGATCGACTGCGACGACTGTGGCGGCCGCTCCGAAGCCACGCAAGCCTCGTTCTCGTGCGCCACGGGCAGCAACGACGGCAACTACAGTAACTACTGCTGATATGTCAAGGGCCGCTTAGCCAGCGGCGTCGGCTCCACCAGAGCCATCCAGGACCGGATCGACTGCGACGACTGTGGCGGCCGCTCCGAAGCCACGCAAGCCTCGTTCTCGTGCGGCACGGGCAGCAACGACGGTAACTACAGTAACTACTGCTGATATGTCAAGGGCCGCTTAGCCAGCGGCGTCGGCTCCACCAGAGCCATCCAGGACCGGATCGACTGCGACGACTGTGGCGGCCGCTCCGAAGCCACGCAAGCCTCGTTCTCGTGCGGCACGGGCAGCAACGACGGTAACTACAGTAACTACTGCTGATATGTCAAGGGCCGCTTAGCCAGCGGCGTCGGCTCCACCAGAGCCATCCAGGACCGGATCGACTGCGACGACTGTGGCGGCCGCTCCGAAGCCACGCAAGCCTCGTTCTCGTGCGCCACGGGCAGCAACGACGGCAACTACAGTAACTACTGCTGATATGTCAAGGGCCGTTTAGCCAGCGGCGTCGGCTCCACCAGAGCCATCCAGGACCGGATCGACTGCGACGACTGTGGCGGCCGCTCCGAAGCCACGCAAGCCTCGTTCTCGCGCGCCACGGGCAGCAACGACGGCAACTACAGTAACTACTGCTGATATGTCAAGGGCCGTTTAGCCAGCGGCGTCGGCTCCACCAGAGCCATCCAGGACCGGATCGACTGCGACGACCGTGGCGGCCGCTCCGAAGCCACGCAAGCCTCGTTCTCGTGCGGCACGGGCAGCAACGACGGCAACTACAGTAACTACTGCTGATATGTCAAGGGCCGTTTAGCCAGCGGCGTCGGCTCCTCCAGAGCCATCCAGGACCGGATCGACTGCGACGACTGTGGCGGCCGCTCCGAAGCCACGCAAGCCTCGTTCTCGCGCGCCACGGGCAGCAACGACGGCAACTACAGTAACTACTGCTGATATGTCAAGGGCCGTTTAGCCAGCGGCGTCGGCTCCACCAGAGCCATCCAGGACCGGATCGACTGCGACGACTGTGGCGGCCGCTCCGAAGCCACGCAAGCCTCGTTCTCGTGCGCCACGGGCAGCAACGACGGCAACTACAGTAACTACTGCTGATATCTCAAGTGCCGTTTAGCCAGCGGCGTCGGCTCCACCAGAGCCATCCAGGACCGGATCGACTGCGACGACCGTGGCGGCCGCTCCGAAGCCACGCAAGCCTCGTTCTCGTGCGCCACGGGCAGCAACGACGGCAACTACAGTAACTACTGCTGATATCTCAAGTGCCGTTTAGCCAGCGGCGTCGGCTCCTCCAGAGCCATCCAGGACCGGATCGACTGCGACGACTGTGGCGGCCGCTCCGAAGCCACGCAAGCCTCGTTCTCGTGCGGCACGGGCAGCAACGACGGCAACTACAGTAACTACTGCTGATATGTCAAGGGCCGTTTAGCCAGCGGCGTCGGCTCCTCCAGAGCCATCCAGGACCGGATCGACTGCGACGACTGTGGCGGCCGCTCCGAAGCCACGCAAGCCTCGTTCTCGTGCGCCACGGGCAGCAACGACGGCAACTACAGTAACTACTGCTGATATCTCAAGTGCCGTTTAGCCAGCGGCGTCGGCTCCTCCAGAGCCATCCAGGACCGGATCGACTGCGACGACTGTGGCGGCCGCTCCGAAGCCACGCAAGCCTCGTTCTCGTGCGCCACGGGCAGCAACGACGGCAACTACAGTAACTACTGCTGATATCTCAAGTGCCGTTTAGCCAGCGGCGTCGGCTCCTCCAGAGCCATCCAGGACCGGATCGACTGCGACGACTGTGGCGGCCGCTCCGAAGCCACGCAAGCCTCGTTCTCGTGCGGCACGGGCAGCAACGACGGCAACTACAGTAACTACTGCTGATATGTCAAGGGCCGTTTAGCCAGCGGCGTCGGCTCCACCAGAGCCATCCCAAAACCGGATCGACTGCGACGACTGTGGCGGCCGCTCCGAAGCCACGCAAGCCTCGTTCTCGTGCGCCACGGGCAGCAACGACGGCAACTACAGTAACTACTGCTGATATGTCAAGGGCCGTTTAGCCAGCGGCGTCGGCTCCTCCAGAGCCATCCAGGACCGGATCGACTGCGACGACTGTGGCGGCCGCTCCGAAGCCACGCAAGCCTCGTTCTCGTGCGGCACGGGCAGCAACGACGGCAACTACAGTAACTACTGCTGATATGTCAAGGGCCGTTTAGCCAGCGGCGTCGGCTCCACCAGAGCCATCCAGGACCGGATCGACTGCGACGACTGTGGCGGCCGCTCCGAAGCCACGCAAGCCTCGTTCTCGTGCGCCACGGGCAGCAACGACGGCAGCTACAGTAACTACTGCTGATATGTCAAGGGCCGTTTAGCCAGCGGCGTCAGCTCCACCAGAGCCATCCAGGACCGGATCGACTGCGACGACTGTGGCGGCCGCTCCGAAGCCACGCAAGCCTCGTTCTCGTGCGCCACGGGCAGCAACGACGGCAACTACAGTAACTACTGCTGATATGTCAAGTGCCGTTTAGCCAACGGCGTCGGCTCCTCCAGAGCCATCCAGGACCGGATCGACTGCGACGACTGTGGCGGCCGCTCCGAAGCCACGCAAGCCTCGTTCTCGTGCGGCACGGGCAGCAACGACGGCAACTACAGTAACTACTGCTGATATCTCAAGGGCCGCTTAGCCAGCGGCGTCGGCTCCTCCAGAGCCATCCAGGACCGGATCGACTGCGACGACTGTGGCGGCCGCTCCGAAGCCACGCAAGCCTCGTTCTCGTGCGCCACGGGCAGCAACGACGGCAACTACAGTAACTACTGCTGATATGTCAAGTGCCGTTTAGCCAACGGCGTCGGCTCCTCCAGAGCCATCCAGGACCGGATCGACTGCGACGACTGTGGCGGCCGCTCCGAAGCCACGCAAGCCTCGTTCTCGTGCGGCACGGGCAGCAACGACGGCAACTACAGTAACTACTGCTGATATGTCAAGGGCCGCTTAGCCAGCGGCGTCGGCTCCACCAGAGCCATCCAGGACCGGATCGACTGCGACGACTGTGGCGGCCGCTCCGAAGCCACGCAAGCCTCGTTCTCGTGCGGCACGGGCAGCAACTACGGCAACTACAGTAACTACTGCTGATATGTCAAGGGCCGTTTAGCCAGCGGCGTCGGCTCCACCAGAGCCATCCAGGACCGGATCGACTGCGACGACTGTGGCGGCCGCTCCGAAGCCACGCAAGCCTCGTTCTCGTGCGGCACGGGCAGCAACTACGGCAAGTACAGTAACTACTGCTGATATGTCAAGGGCCGTTTAGCCAGCGGCGTCGGCTCCACCAGAGCCATCCAGGACCGGATCGACTGCGACGACTGTGGCGGCCGCTCCGAAGCCACGCAAGCCTCGTTCTCGTGCGGCACGGGCAGCAACTACGGCAACTACAGTAACTACTGCTGATATGCCAAGGGCCGTTTAGCCAGCGGCGTAGGCTCCACCAGAGCCATCCAGGACCGGATCGACTGCGACGACTGTGGCGGCCGCTCCGAAGCCACGCAAGCCTCGTTCTCGCGCGGCACGGGCAGCAACGACGGCAACTACAGTAACTACTGCTGATATGTCAAGGGCCGTTTAGCCAGCGGCGTCAGCTCCACCAGAGCCATCCAGGACCGGATCGACTGCGACGACTGTGGCGGCCGCTCCGAAGCCACGCAAGCCTCGTTCTCGTGCGCCACGGGCAGCAACGACGGCAACTACAGTAACTACTGCTGATATGCCAAGGGCCGTTTAGCCAGCGGCGTCGGCTCCACCAGAGCCATCCAGGACCGGATCGACTGCGACGACTGAGGCGGCCGCTCCGAAGCCACGCAAGCCTCGTTCTCGTGCGGCACGGGCAGCAACTACGGCAAGTACAGTAACTACTGCTGATATGTCAAGGGCCGTTTAGCCAGCGGCGTCGGCTCCACCAGAGCCATCCAGGACCGGATCGACTGCGACGACTGTGGCGGCCGCTCCGAAGCCACGCAAGCCTCGTTCTCGTGCGGCACGGGCAGCAACTACGGCAAGTACAGTAACTACTGCTGATATGTCAAGGGCCGCTTAGCCAGCGGCGTCGGCTCCACCAGAGCCATCCAGGACCGGATCGACTGCGACGACTGTGGCGGCCGCTCCGAAGCCACGCAAGCCTCGTTCTCGTGCGGCACGGGCAGCAACTACGGCAACTACAGTAACTACTGCTGATATGCCAAGGGCCGTTTAGCCAGCGGCGTAGGCTCCACCAGAGCCATCCAGGACCGGATCGACTGCGACGACTGTGGCGGCCGCTCCGAAGCCACGCAAGCCTCGTTCTCGCGCGGCACGGGCAGCAACGACGGCAACTACAGTAACTACTGCTGATATGTCAAGGGCCGTTTAGCCAGCGGCGTCAGCTCCACCAGAGCCATCCAGGACCGGATCGACTGCGACGACTGTGGCGGCCGCTCCGAAGCCACGCAAGCCTCGTTCTCGTGCGCCACGGGCAGCAACTACGGCAACTACAGTAACTACTGCTGATATGTCAAGGGCCGTTTAGCCAGCGGCGTCGGCTCCACCAGAGCCATCCAGGACCGGATCGACTGCGACGACTGTGGCGGCCGCTCCGAAGCCACGCAAGCCTCGTTCTCGTGCGGCACGGGCAGCAACTACGGCAAGTACAGTAACTACTGCTGATATGTCAAGGGCCGTTTAGCCAGCGGCGTCGGCTCCACCAGAGCCATCCAGGACCGGATCGACTGCGACGACCGTGGCGGCCGCTCCGAAGCCACGCAAGCCTCGTTCTCGTGCGGCACGGGCAGCAACTACGGCAAGTACAGTAACTACTGCTGATATGTCAAGGGCCGTTTAGCCAGCGGCGTCGGCTCCACCAGAGCCATCCAGGACCGGATCGACTGCGACGACTGTGGCGGCCGCTCCGAAGCCACGCAAGCCTCGTTCTCGCGCGGCACGGGCAGCAACGACGGCAACTACAGTAACTACTGCTGATATGTCAAGGGCCGTTTAGCCAGCGGCGTCAGCTCCACCAGAGCCATCCAGGACCGGATCGACTGCGACGACTGTGGCGGCCGCTCCGAAGCCACGCAAGCCTCGTTCTCGTGCGCCACGGGCAGCAACGACGGCAACTACAGTAACTACTGCTGATATGCCAAGGGCCGTTTAGCCAGCGGCGTAGGCTCCACCAGAGCCATCCAGGACCGGATCGACTGCGACGACTGAGGCGGCCGCTCCGAAGCCACGCAAGCCTCGTTCTCGTGCGGCACGGGCAGCAACTACGGCAAGTACAGTAACTACTGCTGATATGTCAAGGGCCGTTTAGCCAGCGGCGTCGGCTCCACCAGAGCCATCCAGGACCGGATCGACTGCGACGACTGTGGCGGCCGCTCCGAAGCCACGCAAGCCTCGTTCTCGTGCGGCACGGGCAGCAACTACGGCAACTACAGTAACTACTGCTGATATGCCAAGGGCCGTTTAGCCAGCGGCGTAGGCTCCACCAGAGCCATCCAGGACCGGATCGACTGCGACGACTGTGGCGGCCGCTCCGAAGCCACGCAAGCCTCGTTCTCGTGCGGCACGGGCAGCAACTACGGCAACTACAGTAACTACTGCTGATATGCCAAGGGCCGTTTAGCCAGCGGCGTAGGCTCCACCAGAGCCATCCAGGACCGGATCGACTGCGACGACTGTGGCGGCCGCTCCGAAGCCACGCAAGCCTCGTTCTCGTGCGGCACGGGCAGCAACGACGGCAACTACAGTAACTACTGCTGATATGTCAAGGGCCGCTTAGCCAGCGGCGTCGGCTCCACCAGAGCCATCCAGGACCGGATCGACTGCGACGACTGAGGCGGCCGCTCCGAAGCCACGCAAGCCTCGTTCTCGTGCGGCACGGGCAGCAACTACGGCAAGTACAGTAACTACTGCTGATATGTCAAGGGCCGTTTAGCCAGCGGCGTCGGCTCCACCAGAGCCATCCAGGACCGGATCGACTGCGACGACTGTGGCGGCCGCTCCGAAGCCACGCAAGCCTCGTTCTCGTGCGGCACGGGCAGCAACTACGGCAACTACAGTAACTACTGCTGATATGCCAAGGGCCGTTTAGCCAGCGGCGTAGGCTCCACCAGAGCCATCCAGGACCGGATCGACTGCGACGACTGTGGCGGCCGCTCCGAAGCCACGCAAGCCTCGTTCTCGTGCGGCACGGGCAGCAACTACGGCAACTACAGTAACTACTGCTGATATGCCAAGGGCCGTTTAGCCAGCGGCGTAGGCTCCACCAGAGCCATCCAGGACCGGATCGACTGCGACGACTGTGGCGGCCGCTCCGAAGCCACGCAAGCCTCGTTCTCGTGCGGCACGGGCAGCAACGACGGCAACTACAGTAACTACTGCTGATATGTCAAGGGCCGCTTAGCCAGCGGCGTCGGCTCCACCAGAGCCATCCAGGACCGGATCGACTGCGACGACTGTGGCGGCCGCTCCGAAGCCACGCAAGCCTCGTTCTCGTGCGGCACGGGCAGCAACGACGGCAAGTACAGTAACTACTGCTGATATGTCAAGGGCCGTTTAGCCAGCGGCGTCGGCTCCTCCAGAGCCATCCAGGACCGGATCGACTGCGACGACTGTGGCGGCCGCTCCGAAGCCACGCAAGCCTCGTTCTCGTGCGGCACGGGCAGCAACGACGGCAACTACAGTAACTACTGCTGATATCTCAAGGGCCGCTTAGCCAGCGGCGTCGGCTCCACCAGAGCCATCCAGGACCGGATCGACTGCGACGACTGTGGCGGCCGCTCCGAAGCCACGCAAGCCTCGTTCTCGTGCGGCACGGGCAGCAACGACGGCAACTACAGTAACTACTGCTGATATGTCAAGGGCCGCTTAGCCAGCGGCGTCGGCTCCACCAGAGCCATCCAGGACCGGATCGACTGCGACGACTGTGGCGGCCGCTCCGAAGCCACGCAAGCCTCGTTCTCGTGCGGCACGGGCAGCAACGACGGTAACTACAGTAACTACTGCTGATATGTCAAGGGCCGCTTAGCCAGCGGCGTCGGCTCCACCAGAGCCATCCAGGACCGGATCGACTGCGACGACTGTGGCGGCCGCTCCGAAGCCACGCAAGCCTCGTTCTCGTGCGGCACGGGCAGCAACGACGGCAACTACAGTAACTACTGCTGATATGTCAAGGGCCGCTTAGCCAGCGGCGTCGGCTCCACCAGAGCCATCCAGGACCGGATCGACTGCGACGACTGTGGCGGCCGCTCCGAAGCCACGCAAGCCTCGTTCTCGTGCGGCACGGGCAGCAACGACGGCAACTACAGTAACTACTGCTGATATGCCAAGGGCCGTTTAGCCAGCGGCGTCGGCTCCACCAGAGCCATCCAGGACCGGATCGACTGCGACGACTGAGGCGGCCGCTCCGAAGCCACGCAAGCCTCGTTCTCGTGCGGCACGGGCAGCAACTACGGCAACTACAGTAACTACTGCTGATATGCCAAGGGCCGTTTAGCCAGCGGCGTAGGCTCCACCAGAGCCATCCAGGACCGGATCGACTGCGACGACTGTGGCGGCCGCTCCGAAGCCACGCAAGCCTCGTTCTCGTGCGGCACGGGCAGCAACGACGGCAACTACAGTAACTACTGCTGATATGTCAAGGGCCGTTTAGCCAGCGGCGTCGGCTCCACCAGAGCCATCCAGGACCGGATCGACTGCGACGACTGAGGCGGCCGCTCCGAAGCCACGCAAGCCTCGTTCTCGTGCGGCACGGGCAGCAACTACGGCAACTACAGTAACTACTGCTGATATGTCAAGGGCCGTTTAGCCAGCGGCGTCGGCTCCACCAGAGCCATCCAGGACCGGATCGACTGCGACGACTGTGGCGGCCGCTCCGAAGCCACGCAAGCCTCGTTCTCGTGCGGCACGGGCAGCAACGACGGCAACTACAGTAACTACTGCTGATATGTCAAGGGCCGTTTAGCCAGCGGCGTCGGCTCCACCAGAGCCATCCAGGACCGGATCGACTGCCACGACTGTGGCGGCCGCTCCGAAGCCACGCAAGCCTCGTTCTCGTGCGGCACGGGCAGCAACTACGGCAACTACAGTAACTACTGCTGATATGTCAAGTGCCGTTAAGCCAGCGGCGTCGGCTCCTCCAGAGCCATCCAGGACCGGATCGACTGCGACGACTGTGGCGGCCGCTCCGAAGCCACGCAAGCCTCGTTCTCGTGCGCCACGGGCAGCAACGACGGCAACTACAGTAACTACTGCTGATATGTCAAGGGCTGTTTAGCCAGCGGCGTCGGCTCCTCCAGAGCCATCCAGGACCGGATCGACTGCGACGACTGTGGCGGCCGCTCCGAAGCCACGCAAGCCTCGTTCTCGCGCGCCACGGGCAGCAACGACGGCAACTACAGTAACTACTGCTGATATGTCAAGGGCCGTTTAGCCAGCGGCGTCGGCTCCTCCAGAGCCATCCAGGACCGGATCGACTGCGACGACTGTGGCGGCCGCTCCGAAGCCACGCAAGCCTCGTTCTCGTGCGCCACGGGCAGCAACGACGGCAACTTCAGTAACTACTGCTGATATGTCAAGGGCCGTTTAGCCAGCGGCGTCGGCTCCACCAGAGCCATCCCAAAACCGGATCGACTGCGACGACTGTGGCGGCCGCTCCGAAGCCACGCAAGCCTCGTTCTCGTGCGCCACGGGCAGCAACGACGGCAACTACAGTAACTACTGCTGATATGTCAAGGGCCGTTTAGCCAGCGGCGTCGGCTCCACCAGAGCCATCCAGGACCGGATCGACTGCGACGACCGTGGCGGCCGCTCCGAAGCCACGCAAGCCTCGTTCTCGTGCGGCACGGGCAGCAACGACGGCAACTTCAGTAACTACTGCTGATATGTCAAGGGCCGTTTAGCCAGCGGCGTCGGCTCCACCAGAGCCATCCAGGACCGGATCGACTGCGACGACTGTGGCGGCCGCTCCGAAGCCACGCAAGCCTCGTTCTCGTGCGCCACGGGCAGCAACGACGGCAACTACAGTAACTACTGCTGATATGTCAAGTGCCGTTTAGCCAGCGGCGTCGGCTCCACCAGAGCCATCCAGGACCGGATCGACTGCGACGACCGTGGCGGCCGCTCCGAAGCCACGCAAGCCTCGTTCTCGTGCGGCACGGGCAGCAACGACGGCAACTTCAGTAACTACTGCTGATATGTCAAGGGCCGTTTAGCCAGCGGCGTCGGCTCCACCAGAGCCATCCCAAAACCGGATCGACTGCGACGACTGTGGCGGCCGCTCCGAAGCCACGCAAGCCTCGTTCTCGTGCGCCACGGGCAGCAACGACGGCAACTACAGTAACTACTGCTGATATCTCAAGTGCCGTTTAGCCAGCGGCGTCGGCTCCTCCAGAGCCATCCAGGACCGGATCGACTGCGACGACTGTGGCGGCCGCTCCGAAGCCACGCAAGCCTCGTTCTCGTGCGGCACGGGCAGCAACGACGGCAACTACAGTAACTACTGCTGATATGTCAAGGGCCGTTTAGCCAGCGGCGTCGGCTCCTCCAGAGCCATCCAGGACCGGATCGACTGCGACGACTGTGGCGGCCGCTCCGAAGCCACGCAAGCCTCGTTCTCGTGCGCCACGGGCAGCAACGACGGCAACTACAGTAACTACTGCTGATATCTCAAGTGCCGTTTAGCCAGCGGCGTCGGCTCCACCAGAGCCATCCAAAACCGGATCGACTGCGACGACTGAGGCGGCCGCTCCGAAGCCACGCAAGCCTCGTTCTCGTGCGGCACGGGCAGCAACGACGGCAACTACAGTAACTACTGCTGATATGTCAAGGGCCGTTTAGCCAGCGGCGTCGGCTCCACCAGAGCCATCCAGGACCGGATCGACTGCGACGACTGAGGCGGCCGCTCCGAAGCCACGCAAGCCTCGTTCTCGTGCGGCACGGGCAGCAACGACGGCAACTACAGTAACTACTGCTGATATGCCAAGGGCCGCTTAGCCAGCGGCGTCGGCTCCACCAGAGCCATCCAGGACCGGATCGACTGCGACGACTGTGGCGGCCGCTCCGAAGCCACGCAAGCCTCGTTCTCGTGCGGCACGGGCAGCAACTACAGCAACTACAGTAACTACTGCTGATATGTCAAGGGCCGCTTAGCCAGCGGCGTCGGCTCCACCAGAGCCATCCAGGACCGCATCGACTGCGACGACTGTGGCGGCCGCTCCAAAGTCACGCAAGCCTCGTTCTCGTGCGGCACGGGCAGCAACTACGGCAACTACAGTAACTACTGCTGACATCTCAAGTGCCGTTTAGCCAGCGGCGTCGGCTCCACCAGAGCCATCCAGGACCGGATCGACTGCGACGACTGTGGCGGCCGCTCCGAAGCCACGCAAGCCTCGTTCTCGTGCGGCACGGGCAGCAACTACGGCAACGACAGTAACTACTGCTGATATCTCAAGGGCCGTTTAGCCAGCGGCGTCGGCTCCACCAGAGCCATCCAAAACCGGATCGACTGCGACGACTGAGGCGGCCGCTCCGAAGCCACGCAAGCCTCGTTCTCGTGCGGCACGGGCAGCAACTACGGCAACTACAGTAACTACTGCTGATATGTCAAGGGCCGTTTAGCCAGCGGCGTCGGCTCCACCAGAGCCATCCAGGACCGGATCGACTGCGACGACTGTGGCGGCCGCTCCGAAGCCACGCAAGCCTCGTTCTCGCGCGCCACGGGCAGCAACGACGGCAACTACAGTAACTACTGCTGATATCTCAAGGGCCGTTTAGCCAGCGGCGTCGGCTCCACCAGAGCCATCCAGGACCGCATCGACTGCGACGACTGTGGCGGCCGCTCCAAAGTCACGCAAGCCTCGTTCTCGTGCGGCACGGGCAGCAACTACGGCAACTACAGTAACTACTGCTGACATCTCAAGTGCCGTTTAGCCAGCGGCGTCGGCTCCACCAGAGCCATCCAGGACCGGATCGACTGCGACGACTGTGGCGGCCGCTCCGAAGCCACGCAAGCCTCGTTCTCGTGCGGCACGGGCAGCAACGACGGCAACTACAGTAACTACTGCTGATATCTCAAGGGCCGTTTAGCCAGCGGCGTCGGCTCCACCAGAGCCATCCAAAACCGGATCGACTGCGACGACTGAGGCGGCCGCTCCGAAGCCACGCAAGCCTCGTTCTCGTGCGGCACGGGCAGCAACTACGGCAACTACAGTAACTACTGCTGATATGTCAAGGGCCGTTTAGCCAGCGGCGTCGGCTCCTCCAGAGCCATCCAGGACCGGATCGACTGCGACGACTGTGGCGGCCGCTCCGAAGCCACGCAAGCCTCGTTCTCGCGCGCCACGGGCAGCAACTACGGCAACTACAGTAACTACTGCTGATATGTCAAGGGCCGTTTAGCCAGCGGCGTCGGCTCCTCCAGAGCCATCCAGGACCGGATCGACTGCGACGACTGAGGCGGCCGCTCCGAAGCCACGCAAGCCTCGTTCTCGTGCGCCACGGGCAGCAACGACGGCAACTACAGTAACCACTGCTGATATGTCAAGGGCCGTTTAGCCAGCGGCGTCGGCTCCACCAGAGCCATCCAGGACCGGATCGACTGCGACGACTGTGGCGGCCGCTCCGAAGCCACGCAAGCCTCGTTCTCGCGCGCCACGGGCAGCAACTACGGCAACTACAGTAACTACTGCTGATATGTCAAGGGCCGTTTAGCCAGCGGCGTCGGCTCCTCCAGAGCCATCCAGGACCGGATCGACTGCGACGACTGTGGCGGCCGCTCCGAAGCCACGCAAGCCTCGTTCTCGCGCGCCACGGGCAGCAACGACGGCAACTACAGTAACTACTGCTGATATGTCAAGGGCCGTTTAGCCAGCGGCGTCGGCTCCTCCAGAGCCATCCAGGACCGGATCGACTGCGACGACTGTGGCGGCCGCTCCGAAGCCACGCAAGCCTCGTTCTCGTGCGCCACGGGCAGCAACGACGGCAACTACAGTAACCACTGCTGATATCTCAAGGGCCGTTTAGCCAGCGGCGTCGGCTCCACCAGAGCCATCCAGGACCGGATCGACTGCGACGACTGTGGCGGCCGCTCCGAAGCCACGCAAGCCTCGTTCTCGCGCGCCACGGGCAGCAACGACGGCAACTACAGTAACTACTGCTGATATGTCAAGGGCCGTTTAGCCAGCGGCGTCGGCTCCACCAGAGCCATCCAGGACCGGATCGACTGCGACGACTGTGGCGGCCGCTCCGAAGCCACGCAAGCCTCGTTCTCGCGCGCCACGGGCAGCAACGACGGCAACTACAGTAACTACTGCTGATATGTCAAGGGCCGTTTAGCCAGCGGCGTCGGCTCCACCAGAGCCATCCAGGACCGGATCGACTGCGACGACTGTGGCGGCCGCTCCGAAGCCACGCAAGCCTCGTTCTCGCGCGCCACGGGCAGCAACGACGGCAACTACAGTAACTACTGCTGATATGTCAAGGGCCGTTTAGCCAGCGGCGTCGGCTCCTCCAGAGCCATCCAGGACCGGATCGACTGCGACGACTGTGGCGGCCGCTCCGAAGCCACGCAAGCCTCGTTCTCGTGCGCCACGGGCAGCAACGACGGCAACTACAGTAACCACTGCTGATATCTCAAGGGCCGTTTAGCCAGCGGCGTCGGCTCCACCAGAGCCATCCAGGACCGGATCGACTGCGACGACTGTGGCGGCCGCTCCGAAGCCACGCAAGCCTCGTTCTCGCGCGCCACGGGCAGCAACGACGGCAACTACAGTAACTACTGCTGATATGTCAAGGGCCGTTTAGCCAGCGGCGTCGGCTCCACCAGAGCCATCCAGGACCGGATCGACTGCGACGACTGTGGCGGCCGCTCCGAAGCCACGCAAGCCTCGTTCTCGCGCGCCACGGGCAGCAACGACGGCAACTACAGTAACTACTGCTGATATGTCAAGGGCCGTTTAGCCAGCGGCGTCGGCTCCACCAGAGCCATCCAGGACCGGATCGACTGCGACGACTGTGGCGGCCGCTCCGAAGCCACGCAAGCCTCGTTCTCGCGCGCCACGGGCAGCAACGACGGCAACTACAGTAACTACTGCTGATATGTCAAGGGCCGTTTAGCCAGCGGCGTCGGCTCCTCCAGAGCCATCCAGGACCGGATCGACTGCGACGACTGTGGCGGCCGCTCCGAAGCCACGCAAGCCTCGTTCTCGTGCGCCACGGGCAGCAACGACGGCAACTACAGTAACTACTGCTGATATGTCAAGTGCCGTTAAGCCAGCGGCGTCGGCTCCTCCAGAGCCATCCAGGACCGGATCGACTGCGACGACTGTGGCGGCCGCTCCGAAGCCACGCAAGCCTCGTTCTCGTGCGCCACGGGCAGCAACGACGGCAACTACAGTAACTACTGCTGATATGTCAAGGGCTGTTTAGCCAGCGGCGTCGGCTCCTCCAGAGCCATCCAGGACCGGATCGACTGCGACGACTGTGGCGGCCGCTCCGAAGCCACGCAAGCCTCGTTCTCGCGCGCCACGGGCAGCAACGACGGCAACTACAGTAACTACTGCTGATATGTCAAGGGCCGTTTAGCCAGCGGCGTCGGCTCCTCCAGAGCCATCCAGGACCGGATCGACTGCGACGACTGTGGCGGCCGCTCCGAAGCCACGCAAGCCTCGTTCTCGTGCGCCACGGGCAGCAACGACGGCAACTTCAGTAACTACTGCTGATATGTCAAGGGCCGTTTAGCCAGCGGCGTCGGCTCCACCAGAGCCATCCCAAAACCGGATCGACTGCGACGACTGTGGCGGCCGCTCCGAAGCCACGCAAGCCTCGTTCTCGTGCGCCACGGGCAGCAACGACGGCAACTACAGTAACTACTGCTGATATGTCAAGGGCCGTTTAGCCAGCGGCGTCGGCTCCACCAGAGCCATCCAGGACCGGATCGACTGCGACGACCGTGGCGGCCGCTCCGAAGCCACGCAAGCCTCGTTCTCGTGCGGCACGGGCAGCAACGACGGCAACTTCAGTAACTACTGCTGATATGTCAAGGGCCGTTTAGCCAGCGGCGTCGGCTCCACCAGAGCCATCCAGGACCGGATCGACTGCGACGACTGTGGCGGCCGCTCCGAAGCCACGCAAGCCTCGTTCTCGTGCGCCACGGGCAGCAACGACGGCAACTACAGTAACTACTGCTGATATGTCAAGTGCCGTTTAGCCAGCGGCGTCGGCTCCACCAGAGCCATCCAGGACCGGATCGACTGCGACGACCGTGGCGGCCGCTCCGAAGCCACGCAAGCCTCGTTCTCGTGCGGCACGGGCAGCAACGACGGCAACTTCAGTAACTACTGCTGATATGTCAAGGGCCGTTTAGCCAGCGGCGTCGGCTCCACCAGAGCCATCCCAAAACCGGATCGACTGCGACGACTGTGGCGGCCGCTCCGAAGCCACGCAAGCCTCGTTCTCGTGCGCCACGGGCAGCAACGACGGCAACTACAGTAACTACTGCTGATATCTCAAGTGCCGTTTAGCCAGCGGCGTCGGCTCCTCCAGAGCCATCCAGGACCGGATCGACTGCGACGACTGTGGCGGCCGCTCCGAAGCCACGCAAGCCTCGTTCTCGTGCGGCACGGGCAGCAACGACGGCAACTACAGTAACTACTGCTGATATGTCAAGGGCCGTTTAGCCAGCGGCGTCGGCTCCTCCAGAGCCATCCAGGACCGGATCGACTGCGACGACTGTGGCGGCCGCTCCGAAGCCACGCAAGCCTCGTTCTCGTGCGCCACGGGCAGCAACGACGGCAACTACAGTAACTACTGCTGATATCTCAAGTGCCGTTTAGCCAGCGGCGTCGGCTCCTCCAGAGCCATCCAGGACCGGATCGACTGCGACGACTGTGGCGGCCGCTCCGAAGCCACGCAAGCCTCGTTCTCGTGCGCCACGGGCAGCAACGACGGCAACTACAGTAACTACTGCTGATATCTCAAGTGCCGTTTAGCCAGCGGCGTCGGCTCCTCCAGAGCCATCCAGGACCGGATCGACTGCGACGACTGTGGCGGCCGCTCCGAAGCCACGCAAGCCTCGTTCTCGTGCGCCACGGGCAGCAACGACGGCAGCTACAGTAACTACTGCTGATATGTCAAGGGCCGTTTAGCCAGCGGCGTCAGCTCCACCAGAGCCATCCAGGACCGGATCGACTGCGACGACTGTGGCGGCCGCTCCGAAGCCACGCAAGCCTCGTTCTCGTGCGCCACGGGCAGCAACGACGGCAACTACAGTAACTACTGCTGATATGTCAAGTGCCGTTTAGCCAACGGCGTCGGCTCCTCCAGAGCCATCCAGGACCGGATCGACTGCGACGACTGTGGCGGCCGCTCCGAAGCCACGCAAGCCTCGTTCTCGTGCGGCACGGGCAGCAACGACGGCAACTACAGTAACTACTGCTGATATCTCAAGGGCCGCTTAGCCAGCGGCGTCGGCTCCTCCAGAGCCATCCAGGACCGGATCGACTGCGACGACTGTGGCGGCCGCTCCGAAGCCACGCAAGCCTCGTTCTCGTGCGCCACGGGCAGCAACGACGGCAACTACAGTAACTACTGCTGATATGTCAAGTGCCGTTTAGCCAACGGCGTCGGCTCCTCCAGAGCCATCCAGGACCGGATCGACTGCGACGACTGTGGCGGCCGCTCCGAAGCCACGCAAGCCTCGTTCTCGTGCGGCACGGGCAGCAACGACGGCAACTTCAGTAACTACTGCTGATATGTCAAGGGCCGTTTAGCCAGCGGCGTCGGCTCCACCAGAGCCATCCCAAAACCGGATCGACTGCGACGACTGTGGCGGCCGCTCCGAAGCCACGCAAGCCTCGTTCTCGTGCGGCACGGGCAGCAACGACGGCAACTACAGTAACTACTGCTGATATCTCAAGGGCCGCTTAGCCAACGGCGTCGGCTCCTCCAGAGCCATCCAGGACCGGATCGACTGCGACGACTGTGGCGGCCGCTCCGAAGCCACGCAAGCCTCGTTCTCGTGCGGCACGGGCAGCAACGACGGCAACTACAGTAACTACTGCTGATATGTCAAGGGCCGCTTAGCCAGCGGCGTCGGCTCCACCAGAGCCATCCAGGACCGGATCGACTGCGACGACTGTGGCGGCCGCTCCGAAGCCACGCAAGCCTCGTTCTCGTGCGGCACGGGCAGCAACTACGGCAACTACAGTAACTACTGCTGATATGTCAAGGGCCGTTTAGCCAGCGGCGTCGGCTCCACCAGAGCCATCCAGGACCGGATCGACTGCGACGACTGTGGCGGCCGCTCCGAAGCCACGCAAGCCTCGTTCTCGTGCGGCACGGGCAGCAACTACGGCAAGTACAGTAACTACTGCTGATATGTCAAGGGCCGTTTAGCCAGCGGCGTCGGCTCCACCAGAGCCATCCAGGACCGGATCGACTGCGACGACTGTGGCGGCCGCTCCGAAGCCACGCAAGCCTCGTTCTCGTGCGGCACGGGCAGCAACTACGGCAACTACAGTAACTACTGCTGATATGCCAAGGGCCGTTTAGCCAGCGGCGTAGGCTCCACCAGAGCCATCCAGGACCGGATCGACTGCGACGACTGTGGCGGCCGCTCCGAAGCCACGCAAGCCTCGTTCTCGCGCGGCACGGGCAGCAACTACGGCAACTACAGTAACTACTGCTGATATGTCAAGGGCCGTTTAGCCAGCGGCGTCAGCTCCACCAGAGCCATCCAGGACCGGATCGACTGCGACGACTGTGGCGGCCGCTCCGAAGCCACGCAAGCCTCGTTCTCGTGCGCCACGGGCAGCAACGACGGCAACTACAGTAACTACTGCTGATATGCCAAGGGCCGTTTAGCCAGCGGCGTCGGCTCCACCAGAGCCATCCAGGACCGGATCGACTGCGACGACTGAGGCGGCCGCTCCGAAGCCACGCAAGCCTCGTTCTCGTGCGGCACGGGCAGCAACTACGGCAAGTACAGTAACTACTGCTGATATGTCAAGGGCCGTTTAGCCAGCGGCGTCGGCTCCACCAGAGCCATCCAGGACCGGATCGACTGCGACGACTGTGGCGGCCGCTCCGAAGCCACGCAAGCCTCGTTCTCGTGCGGCACGGGCAGCAACTACGGCAAGTACAGTAACTACTGCTGATATGTCAAGGGCCGCTTAGCCAGCGGCGTCGGCTCCACCAGAGCCATCCAGGACCGGATCGACTGCGACGACTGTGGCGGCCGCTCCGAAGCCACGCAAGCCTCGTTCTCGTGCGGCACGGGCAGCAACGACGGCAACTACAGTAACTACTGCTGATATGCCAAGGGCCGTTTAGCCAGCGGCGTAGGCTCCACCAGAGCCATCCAGGACCGGATCGACTGCGACGACTGTGGCGGCCGCTCCGAAGCCACGCAAGCCTCGTTCTCGTGCGCCACGGGCAGCAACGACGGCAACTACAGTAACTACTGCTGATATGTCAAGGGCCGCTTAGCCAGCGGCGTCGGCTCCACCAGAGCCATCCAGGACCGGATCGACTGCGACGACTGTGGCGGCCGCTCCGAAGCCACGCAAGCCTCGTTCTCGTGCGGCACGGGCAGCAACTACGGCAACTACAGTAACTACTGCTGATATGTCAAGGGCCGTTTAGCCAGCGGCGTCGGCTCCACCAGAGCCATCCAGGACCGGATCGACTGCGACGACTGAGGCGGCCGCTCCGAAGCCACGCAAGCCTCGTTCTCGTGCGGCACGGGCAGCAACGACGGCAAGTACAGTAACTACTGCTGATATGTCAAGGGCCGCTTAGCCAGCGGCGTCGGCTCCACCAGAGCCATCCAGGACCGGATCGACTGCGACGACTGAGGCGGCCGCTCCGAAGCCACGCAAGCCTCGTTCTCGTGCGGCACGGGCAGCAACTACGGCAACTACAGTAACTACTGCTGATATGCCAAGGGCCGTTTAGCCAGCGGCGTAGGCTCCACCAGAGCCATCCAGGACCGGATCGACTGCGACGACTGTGGCGGCCGCTCCGAAGCCACGCAAGCCTCGTTCTCGCGCGGCACGGGCAGCAACGACGGCAACTACAGTAACTACTGCTGATATGTCAAGGGCCGTTTAGCCAGCGGCGTCAGCTCCACCAGAGCCATCCAGGACCGGATCGACTGCGACGACTGTGGCGGCCGCTCCGAAGCCACGCAAGCCTCGTTCTCGTGCGCCACGGGCAGCAACGACGGCAACTACAGTAACTACTGCTGATATGCCAAGGGCCGTTTAGCCAGCGGCGTCGGCTCCACCAGAGCCATCCAGGACCGGATCGACTGCGACGACTGAGGCGGCCGCTCCGAAGCCACGCAAGCCTCGTTCTCGTGCGGCACGGGCAGCAACTACGGCAAGTACAGTAACTACTGCTGATATGTCAAGGGCCGTTTAGCCAGCGGCGTCGGCTCCACCAGAGCCATCCAGGACCGGATCGACTGCGACGACTGTGGCGGCCGCTCCGAAGCCACGCAAGCCTCGTTCTCGTGCGGCACGGGCAGCAACTACGGCAAGTACAGTAACTACTGCTGATATGTCAAGGGCCGCTTAGCCAGCGGCGTCGGCTCCACCAGAGCCATCCAGGACCGGATCGACTGCGACGACTGTGGCGGCCGCTCCGAAGCCACGCAAGCCTCGTTCTCGTGCGGCACGGGCAGCAACTACGGCAACTACAGTAACTACTGCTGATATGCCAAGGGCCGTTTAGCCAGCGGCGTAGGCTCCACCAGAGCCATCCAGGACCGGATCGACTGCGACGACTGTGGCGGCCGCTCCGAAGCCACGCAAGCCTCGTTCTCGCGCGGCACGGGCAGCAACGACGGCAACTACAGTAACTACTGCTGATATGTCAAGGGCCGTTTAGCCAGCGGCGTCAGCTCCACCAGAGCCATCCAGGACCGGATCGACTGCGACGACTGTGGCGGCCGCTCCGAAGCCACGCAAGCCTCGTTCTCGTGCGCCACGGGCAGCAACTACGGCAACTACAGTAACTACTGCTGATATGTCAAGGGCCGTTTAGCCAGCGGCGTCGGCTCCACCAGAGCCATCCAGGACCGGATCGACTGCGACGACTGTGGCGGCCGCTCCGAAGCCACGCAAGCCTCGTTCTCGTGCGCCACGGGCAGCAACTACGGCAAGTACAGTAACTACTGCTGATATGTCAAGGGCCGTTTAGCCAGCGGCGTCGGCTCCACCAGAGCCATCCAGGACCGGATCGACTGCGACGACTGTGGCGGCCGCTCCGAAGCCACGCAAGCCTCGTTCTCGTGCGGCACGGGCAGCAACTACGGCAACTACAGTAACTACTGCTGATATGCCAAGGGCCGTTTAGCCAGCGGCGTAGGCTCCACCAGAGCCATCCAGGACCGGATCGACTGCGACGACTGTGGCGGCCGCTCCGAAGCCACGCAAGCCTCGTTCTCGTGCGCCACGGGCAGCAACTACGGCAACTACAGTAACTACTGCTGATATGTCAAGGGCCGTTTAGCCAGCGGCGTAGGCTCCACCAGAGCCATCCAGGACCGGATCGACTGCGACGACTGTGGCGGCCGCTCCGAAGCCACGCAAGCCTCGTTCTCGTGCGGCACGGGCAGCAACTACGGCAACTACAGTAACTACTGCTGATATGTCAAGGGCCGTTTAGCCAGCGGCGTCGGCTCCACCAGAGCCATCCAGGACCGGATCGACTGCGACGACTGTGGCGGCCGCTCCGAAGCCACGCAAGCCTCGTTCTCGTGCGGCACGGGCAGCAACTACGGCAAGTACAGTAACTACTGCTGATATGTCAAGGGCCGTTTAGCCAGCGGCGTCGGCTCCACCAGAGCCATCCAGGACCGGATCGACTGCGACGACTGTGGCGGCCGCTCCGAAGCCACGCAAGCCTCGTTCTCGTGCGGCACGGGCAGCAACTACGGCAACTACAGTAACTACTGCTGATATGCCAAGGGCCGTTTAGCCAGCGGCGTAGGCTCCACCAGAGCCATCCAGGACCGGATCGACTGCGACGACTGTGGCGGCCGCTCCGAAGCCACGCAAGCCTCGTTCTCGCGCGGCACGGGCAGCAACGACGGCAACTACAGTAACTACTGCTGATATGTCAAGGGCCGTTTAGCCAGCGGCGTCAGCTCCACCAGAGCCATCCAGGACCGGATCGACTGCGACGACTGTGGCGGCCGCTCCGAAGCCACGCAAGCCTCGTTCTCGTGCGCCACGGGCAGCAACGACGGCAACTACAGTAACTACTGCTGATATGCCAAGGGCCGTTTAGCCAGCGGCGTCGGCTCCACCAGAGCCATCCAGGACCGGATCGACTGCGACGACTGAGGCGGCCGCTCCGAAGCCACGCAAGCCTCGTTCTCGTGCGGCACGGGCAGCAACTACGGCAAGTACAGTAACTACTGCTGATATGTCAAGGGCCGTTTAGCCAGCGGCGTCGGCTCCACCAGAGCCATCCAGGACCGGATCGACTGCGACGACTGTGGCGGCCGCTCCGAAGCCACGCAAGCCTCGTTCTCGTGCGGCACGGGCAGCAACTACGGCAACTACAGTAACTACTGCTGATATGCCAAGGGCCGTTTAGCCAGCGGCGTAGGCTCCACCAGAGCCATCCAGGACCGGATCGACTGCGACGACTGTGGCGGCCGCTCCGAAGCCACGCAAGCCTCGTTCTCGTGCGGCACGGGCAGCAACTACGGCAACTACAGTAACTACTGCTGATATGCCAAGGGCCGTTTAGCCAGCGGCGTAGGCTCCACCAGAGCCATCCAGGACCGGATCGACTGCGACGACTGTGGCGGCCGCTCCGAAGCCACGCAAGCCTCGTTCTCGTGCGGCACGGGCAGCAACGACGGCAACTACAGTAACTACTGCTGATATGTCAAGGGCCGCTTAGCCAGCGGCGTCGGCTCCACCAGAGCCATCCAGGACCGGATCGACTGCGACGACTGTGGCGGCCGCTCCGAAGCCACGCAAGCCTCGTTCTCGTGCGGCACGGGCAGCAACGACGGCAAGTACAGTAACTACTGCTGATATGTCAAGGGCCGTTTAGCCAGCGGCGTCGGCTCCTCCAGAGCCATCCAGGACCGGATCGACTGCGACGACTGTGGCGGCCGCTCCGAAGCCACGCAAGCCTCGTTCTCGTGCGGCACGGGCAGCAACGACGGCAACTACAGTAACTACTGCTGATATCTCAAGGGCCGCTTAGCCAGCGGCGTCGGCTCCACCAGAGCCATCCAGGACCGGATCGACTGCGACGACTGTGGCGGCCGCTCCGAAGCCACGCAAGCCTCGTTCTCGTGCGGCACGGGCAGCAACGACGGCAAGTACAGTAACTACTGCTGATATGTCAAGGGCCGTTTAGCCAGCGGCGTCGGCTCCTCCAGAGCCATCCAGGACCGGATCGACTGCGACGACTGTGGCGGCCGCTCCGAAGCCACGCAAGCCTCGTTCTCGTGCGCCACGGGCAGCAACGACGGCAACTACAGTAACTACTGCTGATATGTCAAGGGCCGCTTAGCCAGCGGCGTCGGCTCCACCAGAGCCATCCAGGACCGGATCGACTGCGACGACTGTGGCGGCCGCTCCGAAGCCACGCAAGCCTCGTTCTCGTGCGGCACGGGCAGCAACGACGGCAACTACAGTAACTACTGCTGATATGCCAAGGGCCGTTTAGCCAGCGGCGTCGGCTCCACCAGAGCCATCCAGGACCGGATCGACTGCGACGACTGTGGCGGCCGCTCCGAAGCCACGCAAGCCTCGTTCTCGTGCGCCACGGGCAGCAACGACGGCAACTACAGTAACTACTGCTGATATGTCAAGGGCCGCTTAGCCAGCGGCGTCGGCTCCACCAGAGCCATCCAGGACCGGATCGACTGCGACGACTGTGGCGGCCGCTCCGAAGCCACGCAAGCCTCGTTCTCGTGCGGCACGGGCAGCAACTACGGCAACTACAGTAACTACTGCTGATATGTCAAGGGCCGTTTAGCCAGCGGCGTCGGCTCCACCAGAGCCATCCAGGACCGGATCGACTGCGACGACTGAGGCGGCCGCTCCGAAGCCACGCAAGCCTCGTTCTCGTGCGGCACGGGCAGCAACGACGGCAAGTACAGTAACTACTGCTGATATCTCAAGGGCCGCTTAGCCAGCGGCGTCGGCTCCACCAGAGCCATCCAGGACCGGATCGACTGCGACGACTGTGGCGGCCGCTCCGAAGCCACGCAAGCCTCGTTCTCGTGCGCCACGGGCAGCAACGACGGCAACTACAGTAACTACTGCTGATATCTCAAGGGCCGTTTAGCCAGCGGCGTCGGCTCCACCAGAGCCATCCAGGACCGGATCGACTGCGACGACTGTGGCGGCCGCTCCGAAGCCACGCAAGCCTCGTTCTCGTGCGGCACGGGCAGCAACGACGGCAACTACAGTAACTACTGCTGATATGTCAAGGGCCGTTTAGCCAGCGGCGTCGGCTCCACCAGAGCCATCCAGGACCGGATCGACTGCGACGACTGTGGCGGCCGCTCCGAAGCCACGCAAGCCTCGTTCTCGTGCGGCACGGGCAGCAACGACGGCAACTACAGTAACTACTGCTGATATGCCAAGGGCCGTTTAGCCAGCGGCGTCGGCTCCACCAGAGCCATCCAGGACCGGATCGACTGCGACGACTGTGGCGGCCGCTCCGAAGCCACGCAAGCCTCGTTCTCGCGCGCCACGGGCAGCAACGACGGCAACTACAGTAACTACTGCTGATATGTCAAGGGCCGCTTAGCCAGCGGCGTCGGCTCCACCAGAGCCATCCAGGACCGGATCGACTGCGACGACTGTGGCGGCCGCTCCGAAGCCACGCAAGCCTCGTTCTCGTGCGGCACGGGCAGCAACGACGGTAACTACAGTAACTACTGCTGATATGTCAAGGGCCGCTTAGCCAGCGGCGTCGGCTCCACCAGAGCCATCCAGGACCGGATCGACTGCGACGACTGTGGCGGCCGCTCCGAAGCCACGCAAGCCTCGTTCTCGTGCGCCACGGGCAGCAACGACGGCAACTACAGTAACTACTGCTGATATGTCAAGGGCCGTTTAGCCAGCGGCGTCGGCTCCACCAGAGCCATCCAGGACCGGATCGACTGCGACGACTGTGGCGGCCGCTCCGAAGCCACGCAAGCCTCGTTCTCGCGCGCCACGGGCAGCAACGACGGCAACTACAGTAACTACTGCTGATATGTCAAGGGCCGTTTAGCCAGCGGCGTCGGCTCCACCAGAGCCATCCAGGACCGGATCGACTGCGACGACCGTGGCGGCCGCTCCGAAGCCACGCAAGCCTCGTTCTCGTGCGGCACGGGCAGCAACGACGGCAACTACAGTAACTACTGCTGATATGTCAAGGGCCGTTTAGCCAGCGGCGTCGGCTCCACCAGAGCCATCCAGGACCGGATCGACTGCGACGACTGTGGCGGCCGCTCCGAAGCCACGCAAGCCTCGTTCTCGTGCGCCACGGGCAGCAACGACGGCAACTACAGTAACTACTGCTGATATGTCAAGGGCCGTTTAGCCAGCGGCGTCGGCTCCACCAGAGCCATCCAGGACCGGATCGACTGCGACGACTGTGGCGGCCGCTCCGAAGCCACGCAAGCCTCGTTCTCGTGCGGCACGGGCAGCAACGACGGTAACTACAGTAACTACTGCTGATATGTCAAGGGCCGCTTAGCCAGCGGCGTCGGCTCCACCAGAGCCATCCAGGACCGGATCGACTGCGACGACTGTGGCGGCCGCTCCGAAGCCACGCAAGCCTCGTTCTCGTGCGCCACGGGCAGCAACGACGGCAACTACAGTAACTACTGCTGATATGTCAAGGGCCGCTTAGCCAGCGGCGTCGGCTCCACCAGAGCCATCCAGGACCGGATCGACTGCGACGACTGTGGCGGCCGCTCCGAAGCCACGCAAGCCTCGTTCTCGTGCGGCACGGGCAGCAACGACGGCAACTACAGTAACTACTGCTGATATGTCAAGGGCCGTTTAGCCAGCGGCGTCGGCTCCTCCAGAGCCATCCAGGACCGGATCGACTGCGACGACTGTGGCGGCCGCTCCGAAGCCACGCAAGCCTCGTTCTCGTGCGGCACGGGCAGCAACGACGGCAACTACAGTAACTACTGCTGATATGTCAAGGGCCGTTTAGCCAGCGGCGTCGGCTCCACCAGAGCCATCCAGGACCGGATCGACTGCGACGACCGTGGCGGCCGCTCCGAAGCCACGCAAGCCTCGTTCTCGTGCGGCACGGGCAGCAACGACGGCAACTTCAGTAACTACTGCTGATATGTCAAGGGCCGTTTAGCCAGCGGCGTCGGCTCCACCAGAGCCATCCCAAAACCGGATCGACTGCGACGACTGTGGCGGCCGCTCCGAAGCCACGCAAGCCTCGTTCTCGTGCGCCACGGGCAGCAACGACGGCAACTACAGTAACTACTGCTGATATGTCAAGGGCCGTTTAGCCAGCGGCGTCGGCTCCACCAGAGCCATCCAGGACCGGATCGACTGCGACGACCGTGGCGGCCGCTCCGAAGCCACGCAAGCCTCGTTCTCGTGCGGCACGGGCAGCAACGACGGCAACTTCAGTAACTACTGCTGATATGTCAAGGGCCGTTTAGCCAGCGGCGTCGGCTCCACCAGAGCCATCCCAAAACCGGATCGACTGCGACGACTGTGGCGGCCGCTCCGAAGCCACGCAAGCCTCGTTCTCGTGCGCCACGGGCAGCAACGACGGCAACTACAGTAACTACTGCTGATATCTCAAGTGCCGTTTAGCCAGCGGCGTCGGCTCCACCAGAGCCATCCAGGACCGGATCGACTGCGACGACCGTGGCGGCCGCTCCGAAGCCACGCAAGCCTCGTTCTCGTGCGGCACGGGCAGCAACGACGGCAACTTCAGTAACTACTGCTGATATGTCAAGGGCCGTTTAGCCAGCGGCGTCGGCTCCACCAGAGCCATCCCAAAACCGGATCGACTGCGACGACTGTGGCGGCCGCTCCGAAGCCACGCAAGCCTCGTTCTCGTGCGCCACGGGCAGCAACGACGGCAACTACAGTAACTACTGCTGATATCTCAAGTGCCGTTTAGCCAGCGGCGTCGGCTCCTCCAGAGCCATCCAGGACCGGATCGACTGCGACGACTGTGGCGGCCGCTCCGAAGCCACGCAAGCCTCGTTCTCGTGCGGCACGGGCAGCAACGACGGCAACTACAGTAACTACTGCTGATATGTCAAGGGCCGTTTAGCCAGCGGCGTCGGCTCCTCCAGAGCCATCCAGGACCGGATCGACTGCGACGACTGTGGCGGCCGCTCCGAAGCCACGCAAGCCTCGTTCTCGTGCGCCACGGGCAGCAACGACGGCAACTACAGTAACTACTGCTGATATCTCAAGTGCCGTTTAGCCAGCGGCGTCGGCTCCTCCAGAGCCATCCAGGACCGGATCGACTGCGACGACTGTGGCGGCCGCTCCGAAGCCACGCAAGCCTCGTTCTCGTGCGCCACGGGCAGCAACGACGGCAACTACAGTAACTACTGCTGATATCTCAAGTGCCGTTTAGCCAGCGGCGTCGGCTCCTCCAGAGCCATCCAGGACCGGATCGACTGCGACGACTGTGGCGGCCGCTCCGAAGCCACGCAAGCCTCGTTCTCGTGCGCCACGGGCAGCAACGACGGCAACTACAGTAACTACTGCTGATATCTCAAGTGCCGTTTAGCCAGCGGCGTCGGCTCCTCCAGAGCCATCCAGGACCGGATCGACTGCGACGACTGTGGCGGCCGCTCCGAAGCCACGCAAGCCTCGTTCTCGTGCGGCACAGGCAGCAACGACGGCAACTACAGTAACTACTGCTGATATGTCAAGGGCCGTTTAGCCAGCGGCGTCGGCTCCACCAGAGCCATCCCAAAACCGGATCGACTGCGACGACTGTGGCGGCCGCTCCGAAGCCACGCAAGCCTCGTTCTCGTGCGCCACGGGCAGCAACGACGGCAACTACAGTAACTACTGCTGATATGTCAAGGGCCGTTTAGCCAGCGGCGTCGGCTCCTCCAGAGCCATCCAGGACCGGATCGACTGCGACGACTGTGGCGGCCGCTCCGAAGCCACGCAAGCCTCGTTCTCGTGCGGCACGGGCAGCAACGACGGCAACTACAGTAACTACTGCTGATATGTCAAGGGCCGTTTAGCCAGCGGCGTCGGCTCCACCAGAGCCATCCAGGACCGGATCGACTGCGACGACTGTGGCGGCCGCTCCGAAGCCACGCAAGCCTCGTTCTCGTGCGCCACGGGCAGCAACGACGGCAGCTACAGTAACTACTGCTGATATGTCAAGGGCCGTTTAGCCAGCGGCGTCAGCTCCACCAGAGCCATCCAGGACCGGATCGACTGCGACGACTGTGGCGGCCGCTCCGAAGCCACGCAAGCCTCGTTCTCGTGCGGCACGGGCAGCAACGACGGCAACTTCAGTAACTACTGCTGATATGTCAAGGGCCGTTTAGCCAGCGGCGTCGGCTCCACCAGAGCCATCCCAAAACCGGATCGACTGCGACGACTGTGGCGGCCGCTCCGAAGCCACGCAAGCCTCGTTCTCGTGCGCCACGGGCAGCAACGACGGCAACTACAGTAACTACTGCTGATATCTCAAGTGCCGTTTAGCCAGCGGCGTCGGCTCCTCCAGAGCCATCCAGGACCGGATCGACTGCGACGACTGTGGCGGCCGCTCCGAAGCCACGCAAGCCTCGTTCTCGTGCGGCACGGGCAGCAACGACGGCAACTACAGTAACTACTGCTGATATGTCAAGGGCCGTTTAGCCAGCGGCGTCGGCTCCTCCAGAGCCATCCAGGACCGGATCGACTGCGACGACTGTGGCGGCCGCTCCGAAGCCACGCAAGCCTCGTTCTCGTGCGCCACGGGCAGCAACGACGGCAACTACAGTAACTACTGCTGATATCTCAAGTGCCGTTTAGCCAGCGGCGTCGGCTCCTCCAGAGCCATCCAGGACCGGATCGACTGCGACGACTGTGGCGGCCGCTCCGAAGCCACGCAAGCCTCGTTCTCGTGCGCCACGGGCAGCAACGACGGCAACTACAGTAACTACTGCTGATATCTCAAGTGCCGTTTAGCCAGCGGCGTCGGCTCCTCCAGAGCCATCCAGGACCGGATCGACTGCGACGACTGTGGCGGCCGCTCCGAAGCCACGCAAGCCTCGTTCTCGTGCGGCACGGGCAGCAACGACGGCAACTACAGTAACTACTGCTGATATGTCAAGGGCCGTTTAGCCAGCGGCGTCGGCTCCACCAGAGCCATCCCAAAACCGGATCGACTGCGACGACTGTGGCGGCCGCTCCGAAGCCACGCAAGCCTCGTTCTCGTGCGCCACGGGCAGCAACGACGGCAACTACAGTAACTACTGCTGATATGTCAAGGGCCGTTTAGCCAGCGGCGTCGGCTCCTCCAGAGCCATCCAGGACCGGATCGACTGCGACGACTGTGGCGGCCGCTCCGAAGCCACGCAAGCCTCGTTCTCGTGCGGCACGGGCAGCAACGACGGCAACTACAGTAACTACTGCTGATATGTCAAGGGCCGTTTAGCCAGCGGCGTCGGCTCCACCAGAGCCATCCAGGACCGGATCGACTGCGACGACTGTGGCGGCCGCTCCGAAGCCACGCAAGCCTCGTTCTCGTGCGCCACGGGCAGCAACGACGGCAGCTACAGTAACTACTGCTGATATGTCAAGGGCCGTTTAGCCAGCGGCGTCAGCTCCACCAGAGCCATCCAGGACCGGATCGACTGCGACGACTGTGGCGGCCGCTCCGAAGCCACGCAAGCCTCGTTCTCGTGCGCCACGGGCAGCAACGACGGCAACTACAGTAACTACTGCTGATATGTCAAGTGCCGTTTAGCCAACGGCGTCGGCTCCTCCAGAGCCATCCAGGACCGGATCGACTGCGACGACTGTGGCGGCCGCTCCGAAGCCACGCAAGCCTCGTTCTCGTGCGCCACGGGCAGCAACGACGGCAACTACAGTAACTACTGCTGATATCTCAAGGGCCGCTTAGCCAGCGGCGTCGGCTCCTCCAGAGCCATCCAGGACCGGATCGACTGCGACGACTGTGGCGGCCGCTCCGAAGCCACGCAAGCCTCGTTCTCGTGCGCCACGGGCAGCAACGACGGCAACTACAGTAACTACTGCTGATATGTCAAGTGCCGTTTAGCCAACGGCGTCGGCTCCTCCAGAGCCATCCAGGACCGGATCGACTGCGACGACTGTGGCGGCCGCTCCGAAGCCACGCAAGCCTCGTTCTCGTGCGGCACGGGCAGCAACGACGGCAACTACAGTAACTACTGCTGATATGTCAAGTGCCGTTTAGCCAACGGCGTCGGCTCCTCCAGAGCCATCCAGGACCGGATCGACTGCGACGACTGTGGCGGCCGCTCCGAAGCCACGCAAGCCTCGTTCTCGTGCGGCACGGGCAGCAACGACGGCAACTACAGTAACTACTGCTGATATGTCAAGGGCCGCTTAGCCAGCGGCGTCGGCTCCACCAGAGCCATCCAGGACCGGATCGACTGCGACGACTGTGGCGGCCGCTCCGAAGCCACGCAAGCCTCGTTCTCGTGCGGCACGGGCAGCAACTACGGCAACTACAGTAACTACTGCTGATATGCCAAGGGCCGTTTAGCCAGCGGCGTCGGCTCCACCAGAGCCATCCAGGACCGGATCGACTGCGACGACTGAGGCGGCCGCTCCGAAGCCACGCAAGCCTCGTTCTCGTGCGGCACGGGCAGCAACTACGGCAAGTACAGTAACTACTGCTGATATGTCAAGGGCCGTTTAGCCAGCGGCGTCGGCTCCACCAGAGCCATCCAGGATCGGATCGACTGCGACGACTGTGGCGGCCGCTCCGAAGCCACGCAAGCCTCGTTCTCGTGCGGCACGGGCAGCAACTACGGCAAGTACAGTAACTACTGCTGATATGTCAAGGGCCGCTTAGCCAGCGGCGTCGGCTCCACCAGAGCCATCCAGGACCGGATCGACTGCGACGACTGTGGCGGCCGCTCCGAAGCCACGCAAGCCTCGTTCTCGTGCGGCACGGGCAGCAACTACGGCAACTACAGTAACTACTGCTGATATGCCAAGGGCCGTTTAGCCAGCGGCGTAGGCTCCACCAGAGCCATCCAGGACCGGATCGACTGCGACGACTGTGGCGGCCGCTCCGAAGCCACGCAAGCCTCGTTCTCGTGCGCCACGGGCAGCAACTACGGCAACTACAGTAACTACTGCTGATATGTCAAGGGCCGTTTAGCCAGCGGCGTCGGCTCCACCAGAGCCATCCAGGACCGGATCGACTGCGACGACTGTGGCGGCCGCTCCGAAGCCACGCAAGCCTCGTTCTCGTGCGGCACGGGCAGCAACTACGGCAACTACAGTAACTACTGCTGATATGTCAAGGGCCGTTTAGCCAGCGGCGTCGGCTCCACCAGAGCCATCCCAAAACCGGATCGACTGCGACGACTGTAGCGGCCGCTCCGAAGCCACGCAAGCCTCGTTCTCGTGCGGCACGGGCAGCAACGACGGCAAGTACAGTAACTACTGCTGATATGTCAAGGGCCGTTTAGCCAGCGGCGTCGGCTCCTCCAGAGCCATCCAGGACCGGATCGACTGCGACGACTGTGGCGGCCGCTCCGAAGCCACGCAAGCCTCGTTCTCGTGCGGCACGGGCAGCAACGACGGCAAGTACAGTAACTACTGCTGATATGTCAAGGGCCGTTTAGCCAGCGGCGTCGGCTCCTCCAGAGCCATCCAGGACCGGATCGACTGCGACGACTGTGGCGGCCGCTCCGAAGCCACGCAAGCCTCGTTCTCGTGCGGCACGGGCAGCAACGACGGCAACTACAGTAACTACTGCTGATATGTCAAGGGCCGCTTAGCCAGCGGCGTCGGCTCCACCAGAGCCATCCAGGACCGGATCGACTGCGACGACTGTGGCGGCCGCTCCGAAGCCACGCAAGCCTCGTTCTCGTGCGGCACGGGCAGCAACGACGGTAACTACAGTAACTACTGCTGATATGTCAAGGGCCGCTTAGCCAGCGGCGTCGGCTCCACCAGAGCCATCCAGGACCGGATCGACTGCGACGACTGTGGCGGCCGCTCCGAAGCCACGCAAGCCTCGTTCTCGTGCGGCACTGGCAGCAACGACGGCAACTACAGTAACTACTGCTGATATGTCAAGGGCCGCTTAGCCAGCGGCGTCGGCTCCACCAGAGCCATCCAGGACCGGATCGACTGCGACGACTGTGGCGGCCGCTCCGAAGCCACGCAAGCCTCGTTCTCGTGCGGCACGGGCAGCAACGACGGCAACTACAGTAACTACTGCTGATATGCCAAGGGCCGTTTAGCCAGCGGCGTCGGCTCCACCAGAGCCATCCAGGACCGGATCGACTGCGACGACTGAGGCGGCCGCTCCGAAGCCACGCAAGCCTCGTTCTCGTGCGGCACGGGCAGCAACGACGGCAACTACAGTAACTACTGCTGATATGCCAAGGGCCGTTTAGCCAGCGGCGTAGGCTCCACCAGAGCCATCCAGGACCGGATCGACTGCGACGACTGTGGCGGCCGCTCCGAAGCCACGCAAGCCTCGTTCTCGTGCGGCACGGGCAGCAACGACGGCAACTACAGTAACTACTGCTGATATGTCAAGGGCCGCTTAGCCAGCGGCGTCGGCTCCACCAGAGCCATCCAGGACCGGATCGACTGCGACGACTGTGGCGGCCGCTCCGAAGCCACGCAAGCCTCGTTCTCGTGCGCCACGGGCAGCAACTACGGCAACTACAGTAACTACTGCTGATATGTCAAGGGCCGTTTAGCCAGCGGCGTCGGCTCCACCAGAGCCATCCAGGACCGGATCGACTGCGACGACTGAGGCGGCCGCTCCGAAGCCACGCAAGCCTCGTTCTCGTGCGGCACGGGCAGCAACTACGGCAACTACAGTAACTACTGCTGATATGTCAAGGGCCGTTTAGCCAGCGGCGTCGGCTCCACCAGAGCCATCCAGGAACGGATCGACTGCGACGACTGTGGCGGCCGCTCCGAAGCCACGCAAGCCTCGTTCTCGTGCGGCACGGGCAGCAACTACGGCAAGTACAGTAACTACTGCTGATATGTCAAGGGCCGTTTAGCCAGCGGCGTCGGCTCCACCAGAGCCATCCAGGACCGGATCGACTGCGACGACTGTGGCGGCCGCTCCGAAGCCACGCAAGCCTCGTTCTCGTGCGGCACGGGCAGCAACGACGGCAACTTCAGTAACTACTGCTGATATGTCAAGGGCCGTTTAGCCAGCGGCGTCGGCTCCACCAGAGCCATCCCAAAACCGGATCGACTGCGACGACTGTGGCGGCCGCTCCGAAGCCACGCAAGCCTCGTTCTCGTGCGGCACGGGCAGCAACGACGGCAAGTACAGTAACTACTGCTGATATGTCAAGGGCCGTTTAGCCAGCGGCGTCGGCTCCACCAGAGCCATCCAGGACCGGATCGACTGCGACGACTGTGGCGGCCGCTCCGAAGCCACGCAAGCCTCGTTCTCGTGCGGCACGGGCAGCAACGACGGCAGCTACAGTAACTACTGCTGATATCTCAAGGGCCGCTTAGCCAGCGGCGTAGGCTCCACCAGAGCCATCCAGGACCGGATCGACTGCGACGACTGTGGCGGCCGCTCCGAAGCCACGCAAGCCTCGTTCTCGTGCGGCACGGGCAGCAACGACGGCAGCTACAGTAACTACTGCTGATATGTCAAGGGCCGTTTAGCCAGCGGCGTCGGCTCCACCAGAGCCATCCAGGACCGGATCGACTGCGACGACTGTGGCGGCCGCTCCGAAGCCACGCAAGCCTCGTTCTCGTGCGGCACGGGCAGCAACGACGGCAGCTACAGTAACTACTGCTGATATGTCAAGGGCCGTTTAGCCAGCGGCGTCGGCTCCACCAGAGCCATCCCAAAACCGGATCGACTGCGACGACTGTAGCGGCCGCTCCGAAGCCACGCAAGCCTCGTTCTCGCGCGGCACGGGCAGCAACGACGGCAGCTACAGTAACTACTGCTGATATCTCAAGGGCCGCTTAGCCAGCGGCGTCGGCTCCACCAGAGCCATCCAGGACCGGATCGACTGCGACGACTGTGGCGGCCGCTCCGAAGCCACGCAAGCCTCGTTCTCGTGCGGCACGGGCAGCAACGACGGCAGCTACAGTAACTACTGCTGATATGTCAAGGGCCGTTTAGCCAGCGGCGTCGGCTCCACCAGAGCCATCCAGGACCGGATCGACTGCGACGACTGTAGCGGCCGCTCCGAAGCCACGCAAGCCTCGTTCTCGCGCGGCACGGGCAGCAACGACGGCAGCTACAGTAACTACTGCTGATATCTCAAGGGCCGCTTAGCCAGCGGCGTCGGCTCCACCAGAGCCATCCAGGACCGGATCGACTGCGACGACTGTGGCGGCCGCTCCGAAGCCACGCAAGCCTCGTTCTCGTGCGGCACGGGCAGCAACGACGGCAGCTACAGTAACTACTGCTGATATGTCAAGGGCCGTTTAGCCAGCGGCGTCGGCTCCACCAGAGCCATCCCAAAACCGGATCGACTGCGACGACTGTGGCGGCCGCTCCGAAGCCACGCAAGCCTCGTTCTCGTGCGGCACGGGCAGCAACTACGGCAAGTACAGTAACTACTGCTGATATGTCAAGGGCCGTTTAGCCAGCGGCGTCGGCTCCACCAGAGCCATCCAGGACCGGATCGACTGCGACGACTGTGGCGGCCGCTCCGAAGCCACGCAAGCCTCGTTCTCGTGCGGCACGGGCAGCAACGACGGCAGCTACAGTAACTACTGCTGATATGTCAAGGGCCGTTTAGCCAGCGGCGTCGGCTCCACCAGAGCCATCCCAAAACCGGATCGACTGCGACGACTGTAGCGGCCGCTCCGAAGCCACGCAAGCCTCGTTCTCGCGCGGCACGGGCAGCAACGACGGCAGCTACAGTAACTACTGCTGATATCTCAAGGGCCGTTTAGCCAGCGGCGTCGGCTCCACCAGAGCCATCCAGGACCGGATCGACTGCGACGACTGTGGCGGCCGCTCCGAAGCCACGCAAGCCTCGTTCTCGTGCGGCACGGGCAGCAACGACGGCAGCTACAGTAACTACTGCTGATATGTCAAGGGCCGTTTAGCCAGCGGCGTCGGCTCCACCAGAGCCATCCCAAAACCGGATCGACTGCGACGACTGTAGCGGCCGCTCCGAAGCCACGCAAGCCTCGTTCTCGCGCGGCACGGGCAGCAACGACGGCAGCTACAGTAACTACTGCTGATATCTCAAGGGCCGTTTAGCCAGCGGCGTCGGCTCCACCAGAGCCATCCAGGACCGGATCGACTGCGACGACTGTGGCGGCCGCTCCGAAGCCACGCAAGCCTCGTTCTCGTGCGGCACGGGCAGCAACTACGGCAAGTACAGTAACTACTGCTGATATGTCAAGGGCCGTTTAGCCAGCGGCGTCGGCTCCTCCAGAGCCATCCAGGACCGGATCGACTGCGACGACTGTGGCGGCCGCTCCGAAGCCACGCAAGCCTCGTTCTCGTGCGGCACGGGCAGCAACGACGGCAACTACAGTAACTACTGCTGATATGTCATGGGCCGTTTAGCCAGCGGCGTCGGCTCCACCAGAGCCATCCAGGACCGGATCGACTGCGACGACTGTGGCGGCCGCTCCGAAGCCACGCAAGCCTCGTTCTCGTGCGCCACGGGCAGCAACGACGGCAACTACAGTAACTACTGCTGATATGTCAAGGGCCGTTTAGCCAGCGGCGTCGGCTCCACCAGAGCCATCCAGGACCGGATCGACTGCGACGACTGTGGCGGCCGCTCCGAAGCCACGCAAGCCTCGTTCTCGTGCGCCACGGGCAGCAACGACGGCAACTACAGTAACTACTGCTGATATGTCAAGGGCCGTTTAGCCAGCGGCGTCGGCTCCACCAGAGCCATCCAGGACCGGATCGACTGCGACGACTGTGGCGGCCGCTCCGAAGCCACGCAAGCCTCGTTCTCGTGCGGCACGGGCAGCAACGACGGCAGCTACAGTAACTACTGCTGATATGTCAAGGGCCGTTTAGCCAGCGGCGTCGGCTCCACCAGAGCCATCCAGGACCGGATCGACTGCGACGACTGTAGCGGCCGCTCCGAAGCCACGCAAGCCTCGTTCTCGCGCGGCACGGGCAGCAACGACGGCAGCTACAGTAACTACTGCTGACATCTCAAGTGCCGTTTAGCCAGCGGCGTCGGCTCCACCAGAGCCATCCAGGACCGGATCGACTGCGACGACTGTGGCGGCCGCTCCGAAGCCACGCAAGCCTCGTTCTCGTGCGGCACGGGCAGCAACTACGGCAACTTCAGTAACTACTGCTGATATGTCAAGGGCCGCTTAGCCAGCGGCGTCGGCTCCACCAGAGCCATCCAGGACCGGATCGACTGCGACGACTGAGGCGGCCGCTCCGAAGCCACGCAAGCCTCGTTCTCGTGCGGCACGGGCAGCAACTACGGCAACTACAGTAACTACTGCTGATATCTCAAGGGCCGTTTAGCCAGCGGCGTCGGCTCCACCAGAGCCATCCCAAAACCGGATCGACTGCGACGACTGTGGCGGCCGCTCCGAAGCCACGCAAGCCTCGTTCTCGTGCGCCACGGGCAGCAACGACGGCAACTACAGTAACTACTGCTGATATGTCAAGGGCCGTTTAGCCAGCGGCGTCGGCTCCACCAGAGCCATCCAGGACCGGATCGACTGCGACGACTGTGGCGGCCGCTCCGAAGCCACGCAAGCCTCGTTCTCGTGCGCCACGGGCAGCAACGACGGCAACTACAGTAACTACTGCTGATATGTCAAGGGCCGTTTAGCCAGCGGCGTCGGCTCCACCAGAGCCATCCAGGACCGGATCGACTGCGACGACTGTGGCGGCCGCTCCGAAGCCACGCAAGCCTCGTTCTCGTGCGGCACGGGCAGCAACGACGGCAGCTACAGTAACTACTGCTGATATGTCAAGGGCCGTTTAGCCAGCGGCGTCGGCTCCACCAGAGCCATCCCAAAACCGGATCGACTGCGACGACTGTAGCGGCCGCTCCGAAGCCACGCAAGCCTCGTTCTCGCGCGGCACGGGCAGCAACGACGGCAGCTACAGTAACTACTGCTGATATCTCAAGGGCCGCTTAGCCAGCGGCGTCGGCTCCACCAGAGCCATCCAGGACCGGATCGACTGCGACGACTGTGGCGGCCGCTCCGAAGCCACGCAAGCCTCGTTCTCGTGCGGCACGGGCAGCAACGACGGCAACTTCAGTAACTACTGCTGATATGTCAAGGGCCGTTTAGCCAGCGGCGTCGGCTCCACCAGAGCCATCCCAAAACCGGATCGACTGCGACGACTGTGGCGGCCGCTCCGAAGCCACGCAAGCCTCGTTCTCGTGCGGCACGGGCAGCAACTACGGCAAGTACAGTAACTACTGCTGATATGTCAAGGGCCGTTTAGCCAGCGGCGTCGGCTCCACCAGAGCCATCCAGGACCGGATCGACTGCGACGACTGTGGCGGCCGCTCCGAAGCCACGCAAGCCTCGTTCTCGTGCGGCACGGGCAGCAACGACGGCAGCTACAGTAACTACTGCTGATATGTCAAGGGCCGTTTAGCCAGCGGCGTCGGCTCCACCAGAGCCATCCCAAAACCGGATCGACTGCGACGACTGTAGCGGCCGCTCCGAAGCCACGCAAGCCTCGTTCTCGCGCGGCACGGGCAGCAACGACGGCAGCTACAGTAACTACTGCTGATATCTCAAGGGCCGCTTAGCCAGCGGCGTAGGCTCCACCAGAGCCATCCAGGACCGGATCGACTGCGACGACTGTGGCGGCCGCTCCGAAGCCACGCAAGCCTCGTTCTCGTGCGGCACGGGCAGCAACGACGGCAGCTACAGTAACTACTGCTGATATGTCAAGGGCCGTTTAGCCAGCGGCGTCGGCTCCACCAGAGCCATCCAGGACCGGATCGACTGCGACGACTGTGGCGGCCGCTCCGAAGCCACGCAAGCCTCGTTCTCGTGCGGCACGGGCAGCAACGACGGCAGCTACAGTAACTACTGCTGATATGTCAAGGGCCGTTTAGCCAGCGGCGTCGGCTCCACCAGAGCCATCCCAAAACCGGATCGACTGCGACGACTGTAGCGGCCGCTCCGAAGCCACGCAAGCCTCGTTCTCGCGCGGCACGGGCAGCAACGACGGCAGCTACAGTAACTACTGCTGATATCTCAAGGGCCGCTTAGCCAGCGGCGTCGGCTCCACCAGAGCCATCCAGGACCGGATCGACTGCGACGACTGTGGCGGCCGCTCCGAAGCCACGCAAGCCTCGTTCTCGTGCGGCACGGGCAGCAACGACGGCAGCTACAGTAACTACTGCTGATATGTCAAGGGCCGTTTAGCCAGCGGCGTCGGCTCCACCAGAGCCATCCCAAAACCGGATCGACTGCGACGACTGTGGCGGCCGCTCCGAAGCCACGCAAGCCTCGTTCTCGTGCGGCACGGGCAGCAACTACGGCAAGTACAGTAACTACTGCTGATATGTCAAGGGCCGTTTAGCCAGCGGCGTCGGCTCCACCAGAGCCATCCAGGACCGGATCGACTGCGACGACTGTGGCGGCCGCTCCGAAGCCACGCAAGCCTCGTTCTCGTGCGGCACGGGCAGCAACGACGGCAGCTACAGTAACTACTGCTGATATGTCAAGGGCCGTTTAGCCAGCGGCGTCGGCTCCACCAGAGCCATCCCAAAACCGGATCGACTGCGACGACTGTAGCGGCCGCTCCGAAGCCACGCAAGCCTCGTTCTCGTGCGGCACGGGCAGCAACTACGGCAAGTACAGTAACTACTGCTGATATGCCAAGGGCCGCTTAGCCAGCGGCGTCGGCTCCACCAGAGCCATCCAGGACCGGATCGACTGCGACGACTGTGGCGGCCGCTCCGAAGCCACGCAAGTCTCGTTCTCGTGCGCCACGGGCAGCAACGACGGCAACTACAGTAACTACTGCTGATATGTCAAGTACCGTTTAGCCAGCGGCGTCGGCTCCACCAGAGCCATCCAGGACCGGATCGACTGCGACGACTGTGGCGGCCGCTCCGAAGCCACGCAAGCCTCGTTCTCGTGCGGCACGGGCAGCAACTACGGCAAGTACAGTAACTACTGCTGATATGCCAAGGGCCGCTTAGCCAGCGGCGTCGGCTCCACCAGAGCCATCCAGGACCGGATCGACTGCGACGACTGTGGCGGCCGCTCCGAAGCCACGCAAGTCTCGTTCTCGTGCGCCACGGGCAGCAACGACGGCAACTACAGTAACTACTGCTGATATCTCAAGGGCCGTTTAGCCAGCGGCGTCGGCTCCACCAGAGCCATCCAGGACCGGATCGACTGCGACGACTGTGGCGGCCGCTCCGAAGCCACGCAAGCCTCGTTCTCGTGCGGCACGGGCAGCAACGACGGCAAGTACAGTAACTACTGCTGATATCTCAAGGGCCGTTTAGCCAGCGGCGTCGGCTCCACCAGAGCCATCCAGGACCGGATCGACTGCGACGACTGTGGCGGCCGCTCCGAAGCCACGCAAGCCTCGTTCTCGTGCGGCACGGGCAGCAACGACGGCAACTTCAGTAACTACTGCTGATATGTCAAGGGCCGTTTAGCCAGCGGCGTCGGCTCCACCAGAGCCATCCAGGACCGGATCGACTGCGACGACTGTGGCGGCCGCTCCGAAGCCACGCAAGCCTCATTCTCGTGCGCCACGGGCAGCAACGACGGCAACTACAGTAACTACTGCTGATATCTCAAGGGCCGTTTAGCCAGCGGCGTCGGCTCCACCAGAGCCATCCAGGACCGGATCGACTGCGACGACTGTGGCGGCCGCTCCGAAGCCACGCAAGCCTCGTTCTCGTGCGGCACGGGCAGCAACGACGGCAAGTACAGTAACTACTGCTGATATCTCAAGGGCCGTTTAGCCAGCGGCGTCGGCTCCACCAGAGCCATCCAGGACCGGATCGACTGCGACGACTGTGGCGGCCGCTCCGAAGCCACGCAAGCCTCGTTCTCGTGCGGCACGGGCAGCAACGACGGCAACTTCAGTAACTACTGCTGATATGTCAAGGGCCGTTTAGCCAGCGGCGTCGGCTCCACCAGAGCCATCCAGGACCGGATCGACTGCGACGACTGTGGCGGCCGCTCCGAAGCCACGCAAGCCTCATTCTCGTGCGCCACGGGCAGCAACGACGGCAACTACAGTAACTACTGCTGATATCTCAAGGGCCGTTTAGCCAGCGGCGTCGGCTCCACCAGAGCCATCCAGGACCGGATCGACTGCGACGACTGTGGCGGCCGCTCCGAAGCCACGCAAGCCTCGTTCTCGTGCGGCACGGGCAGCAACGACGGCAACTTCAGTAACTACTGCTGATATGTCAAGGGCCGTTTAGCCAGCGGCGTCGGCTCCACCAGAGCCATCCAGGACCGGATCGACTGCGACGACTGTGGCGGCCGCTCCGAAGCCACGCAAGCCTCGTTCTCGTGCGCCACGGGCAGCAACGACAGCAACTACAGTAACTACTGCTGATATCTCAAGGGCCGTTTAGCCAGCGGCGTCGGCTCCACCAGAGCCATCCAGGACCGGATCGACTGCGACGACTGTGGCGGCCGCTCCGAAGCCACGCAAGCCTCGTTCTCGTGCGGCACGGGCAGCAACGACGGCAACTACAGTAACTACTGCTGATATGTCAAGGGCCGTTTAGCCAGCGGCGTCGGCTCCACCAGAGCCATCCAGGACCGGATCGACTGCGACGACTGTGGCGGCCGCTCCGAAGCCACGCAAGCCTCGTTCTCGTGCGCCACGGGCAGCAACGACGGCAACTACAGTAACTACTGCTGATATCTCAAGTGCCGTTTAGCCAGCGGCGTCGGCTCCACCAGAGCCATCCCAAAACCGGATCGACTGCGACGACTGTGGCGGCCGCTCCGAAGCCACGCAAGCCTCGTTCTCGCGCGCCACGGGCAGCAACGACGGCAAGTACAGTAACTACTGCTGATATCTCAATGGCCGTTTAGCCAGCGGCGTCGGCTCCACCAGAGCCATCCAGGACCGGATCGACTGCGACGACTGTGGCGGCCGCTCCGAAGCCACGCAAGCCTCGTTCTCGTGCGCCACGGGCAGCAACGACAGCAACTACAGTAACTACTGCTGATATCTCAAGGGCCGTTTAGCCAGCGGCGTCGGCTCCACCAGAGCCATCCAGGACCGGATCGACTGCGACGACTGTGGCGGCCGCTCCGAAGCCACGCAAGCCTCGTTCTCGTGCGGCACGGGCAGCAACGACGGCAACTACAGTAACTACTGCTGATATGTCAAGGGCCGTTTAGCCAGCGGCGTCGGCTCCACCAGAGCCATCCAGGACCGGATCGACTGCGACGACTGTGGCGGCCGCTCCGAAGCCACGCAAGCCTCGTTCTCGTGCGCCACGGGCAGCAACGACGGCAACTACAGTAACTACTGCTGATATCTCAAGTGCCGTTTAGCCAGCGGCGTCGGCTCCACCAGAGCCATCCCAAAACCGGATCGACTGCGACGACTGTGGCGGCCGCTCCGAAGCCACGCAAGCCTCGTTCTCGCGCGCCACGGGCAGCAACGACGGCAAGTACAGTAACTACTGCTGATATCTCAAGGGCCGTTTAGCCAGCGGCGTCGGCTCCACCAGAGCCATCCAGGACCGGATCGACTGCGACGACTGTGGCGGCCGCTCCGAAGCCACGCAAGCCTCGTTCTCGTGCGCCACGGGCAGCAACGACAGCAACTACAGTAACTACTGCTGATATGTCAAGTACCGTTTAGCCAGCGGCGTCGGCTCCACCAGAGCCATCCAGGACCGGATCGACTGCGACGACTGTGGCGGCCGCTCCGAAGCCACGCAAGCCTCGTTCTCGTGCGGCACGGGCAGCAACGACGGCAACTACAGTAACTACTGCTGATATCTCAAGGGCCGTTTAGCCAGCGGCGTCGGCTCCTCCAGAGCCATCCAGGACCGGATCGACTGCGACGACTGTGGCGGCCGCTCCGAAGCCACGCAAGCCTCGTTCTCGTGCGCCACGGGCAGCAACGACGGCAACTACAGTAACTACTGCTGATATCTCAAGTGCCGTTTAGCCAGCGGCGTCGGCTCCACCAGAGCCATCCCAAAACCGGATCGACTGCGACGACTGTGGCGGCCGCTCCGAAGCCACGCAAGCCTCGTTCTCGCGCGCCACGGGCAGCAACGACGGCAAGTACAGTAACTACTGCTGATATCTCAAGGGCCGTTTAGCCAGCGGCGTCGGCTCCACCAGAGCCATCCAGGACCGGATCGACTGCGACGACTGTGGCGGCCGCTCCGAAGCCACGCAAGCCTCGTTCTCGTGCGGCACGGGCAGCAACTACGGCAAGTACAGTAACTACTGCTGATATGTCAAGGGCCGTTTAGCCAGCGGCGTCGGCTCCACCAGAGCCATCCAGGACCGGATCGACTGCGACGACTGTGGCGGCCGCTCCGAAGCCACGCAAGCCTCGTTCTCGTGCGGCACGGGCAGCAACGACGGCAGCTACAGTAACTACTGCTGATATGTCAAGGGCCGTTTAGCCAGCGGCGTCGGCTCCACCAGAGCCATCCCAAAACCGGATCGACTGCGACGACTGTAGCGGCCGCTCCGAAGCCACGCAAGCCTCGTTCTCGTGCGGCACGGGCAGCAACGACGGCAGCTACAGTAACTACTGCTGATATGTCAAGTACCGTTTAGCCAGCGGCGTCGGCTCCTCCAGAGCCATCCAGGACCGGATCGACTGCGACGACTGTGGCGGCCGCTCCGAAGCCACGCAAGCCTCGTTCTCGTGCGGCACGGGCAGCAACGACGGCAAGTACAGTAACTACTGCTGATATCTCAAGGGCCGTTTAGCCAGCGGCGTCGGCTCCTCCAGAGCCATCCAGGACCGGATCGACTGCGACGACTGTGGCGGCCGCTCCGAAGCCACGCAAGCCTCGTTCTCGTGCGGCACGGGCAGCAACGACGGCAGCTACAGTAACTACTGCTGATATGTCAAGGGCCGTTTAGCCAGCGGCGTCGGCTCCACCAGAGCCATCCCAAAACCGGATCGACTGCGACGACTGTAGCGGCCGCTCCGAAGCCACGCAAGCCTCGTTCTCGTGCGGCACGGGCAGCAACGACGGCAGCTACAGTAACTACTGCTGATATCTCAAGGGCCGTTTAGCCAGCGGCGTCGGCTCCTCCAGAGCCATCCAGGACCGGATCGACTGCGACGACTGTGGCGGCCGCTCCGAAGCCACGCAAGCCTCGTTCTCGTGCGGCACGGGCAGCAACGACGGCAAGTACAGTAACTACTGCTGATATCTCAAGGGCCGTTTAGCCAGCGGCGTCGGCTCCTCCAGAGCCATCCCAAAACCGGATCGACTGCGACGACTGTGGCGGCCGCTCCGAAGCCACGCAAGCCTCGTTCTCGTGCGGCACGGGCAGCAACGACGGCAACTTCAGTAACTACTGCTGATATGTCAAGGGCCGTTTAGCCAGCGGCGTCGGCTCCACCAGAGCCATCCAGGACCGGATCGACTGCGACGACTGTGGCGGCCGCTCCGAAGCCACGCAAGCCTCGTTCTCGTGCGGCACGGGCAGCAACGACGGCAACTACAGTAACTACTGCTGATATCTCAAGGGCCGTTTAGCCACCGGCGTCGGCTCCTCCAGAGCCATCCAGGACCGGATCGACTGCGACGACTGTGGCGGCCGCTCCGAAGCCACGCAAGCCTCGTTCTCGTGCGGCACGGGCAGCAACGACGGCAACTACAGTAACTACTGCTGATATGTCAAGGGCCGTTTAGCCAGCGGCGTCGGCTCCTCCAGAGCCATCCAGGACCGGATCGACTGCGACGACTGTGGCGGCCGCTCCGAAGCCACGCAAGCCTCGTTCTCGTGCGGCACGGGCAGCAACGACGGCAACTACAGTAACTACTGCTGATATCTCAAGGGCCGTTTAGCCAGCGGCGTCGGCTCCTCCAGAGCCATCCAGGACCGGATCGACTGCGACGACTGTGGCGGCCGCTCCGAAGCCACGCAAGCCTCGTTCTCGTGCGCCACGGGCAGCAACGACGGCAACTACAGTAACTACTGCTGATATGTCAAGGGCCGTTTAGCCAGCGGCGTCGGCTCCTCCAGAGCCATCCAGGACCGGATCGACTGCGACGACTGTGGCGGCCGCTCCGAAGCCACGCAAGCCTCGTTCTCGTGCGGCACGGGCAGCAACGACGGCAACTACAGTAACTACTGCTGATATCTCAAGGGCCGTTTAGCCAGCGGCGTCGGCTCCACCAGAGCCATCCAGGACCGGATCGACTGCGACGACTGTGGCGGCCGCTCCGAAGCCACGCAAGCCTCGTTCTCGTGCGGCACGGGCAGCAACGACGGCAACTACAGTAACTACTGCTGATATCTCAAGGGCCGTTTAGCCAGCGGCGTCGGCTCCACCAGAGCCATCCAGGACCGGATCGACTGCGACGACTGTGGCGGCCGCTCCGAAGCCACGCAAGCCTCGTTCTCGTGCGCCACGGGCAGCAACGACGGCAACTACAGTAACTACTGCTGATATCTCAAGGGCCGTTTAGCCACCGGCGTCGGCTCCTCCAGAGCCATCCAGGACCGGATCGACTGCGACGACTGTGGCGGCCGCTCCGAAGCCACGCAAGCCTCGTTCTCGTGCGGCACGGGCAGCAACGACGGCAACTTCAGTAACTACTGCTGATATGTCAAGGGCCGTTTAGCCAGCGGCGTCGGCTCCTCCAGAGCCATCCAGGACCGGATCGACTGCGACGACTGTGGCGGCCGCTCCGAAGCCACGCAAGCCTCGTTCTCGTGCGCCACGGGCAGCAACGACGGCAACTACAGTAACTACTGCTGATATGTCAAGTACCGTTTAGCCAGCGGCGTCGGCTCCTCCAGAGCCATCCAGGACCGGATCGACTGCGACGACTGTGGCGGCCGCTCCGAAGCCACGCAAGCCTCGTTCTCGTGCGCCACGGGCAGCAACGACGGCAAGTACAGTAACTACTGCTGATATCTCAAGTGCCGTTTAGCCAGCGGCGTCGGCTCCACCAGAGCCATCCCAAAACCGGATCGACTGCGACGACTGTGGCGGCCGCTCCGAAGCCACGCAAGCCTCGTTCTCGTGCGGCACGGGCAGCAACGACGGCAACTTCAGTAACTACTGCTGATATGTCAAGGGCCGTTTAGCCAGCGGCGTCGGCTCCACCAGAGCCATCCAGGACCGGATCGACTGCGACGACTGTGGCGGCCGCTCCGAAGCCACGCAAGCCTCGTTCTCGTGCGGCACGGGCAGCAACGACGGCAACTACAGTAACTACTGCTGATATCTCAAGGGCCGTTTAGCCAGCGGCGTCGGCTCCTCCAGAGCCATCCAGGACCGGATCGACTGCGACGACTGTGGCGGCCGCTCCGAAGCCACGCAAGCCTCGTTCTCGTGCGGCACGGGCAGCAACGACGGCAACTTCAGTAACTACTGCTGATATGTCAAGGGCCGTTTAGCCAGCGGCGTCGGCTCCACCAGAGCCATCCAGGACCGGATCGACTGCGACGACTGTGGCGGCCGCTCCGAAGCCACGCAAGCCTCGTTCTCGTGCGCCACGGGCAGCAACGACGGCAACTACAGTAACTACTGCTGATATCTCAAGTGCCGTTTAGCCAGCGGCGTCGGCTCCACCAGAGCCATCCCAAAACCGGATCGACTGCGACGACTGTGGCGGCCGCTCCGAAGCCACGCAAGCCTCGTTCTCGTGCGGCACGGGCAGCAACGACGGCAACTTCAGTAACTACTGCTGATATGTCAAGGGCCGTTTAGCCAGCGGCGTCGGCTCCACCAGAGCCATCCAGGACCGGATCGACTGCGACGACTGTGGCGGCCGCTCCGAAGCCACGCAAGCCTCGTTCTCGTGCGCCACGGGCAGCAACGACGGCAACTACAGTAACTACTGCTGATATGTCAAGTACCGTTTAGCCAGCGGCGTCGGCTCCTCCAGAGCCATCCAGGACCGGATCGACTGCGACGACTGTGGCGGCCGCTCCGAAGCCACGCAAGCCTCGTTCTCGTGCGCCACGGGCAGCAACGACGGCAACTACAGTAACTACTGCTGATATCTCAAGGGCCGTTTAGCCAGCGGCGTCGGCTCCTCCAGAGCCATCCAGGACCGGATCGACTGCGACGACTGTGGCGGCCGCTCCGAAGCCACGCAAGCCTCGTTCTCGTGCGGCACGGGCAGCAACGACGGCAAGTACAGTAACTACTGCTGATATCTCAAGGGCCGTTTAGCCAGCGGCGTCGGCTCCTCCAGAGCCATCCAGGACCGGATCGACTGCGACGACTGTGGCGGCCGCTCCGAAGCCACGCAAGCCTCGTTCTCGTGCGCCACGGGCAGCAACGACGGCAACTACAGTAACTACTGCTGATATGTCAAGTACCGTTTAGCCAGCGGCGTCGGCTCCTCCAGAGCCATCCAGGACCGGATCGACTGCGACGACTGTGGCGGCCGCTCCGAAGCCACGCAAGCCTCGTTCTCGTGCGCCACGGGCAGCAACGACGGCAACTACAGTAACTACTGCTGATATGTCAAGTACCGTTTAGCCAGCGGCGTCGGCTCCTCCAGAGCCATCCAGGACCGGATCGACTGCGACGACTGTGGCGGCCGCTCCGAAGCCACGCAAGCCTCGTTCTCGTGCGCCACGGGCAGCAACGACGGCAAGTACAGTAACTACTGCTGATATCTCAAGGGCCGTTTAGCCAGCGGCGTCGGCTCCTCCAGAGCCATCCAGGACCGGATCGACTGCGACGACTGTGGCGGCCGCTCCGAAGCCACGCAAGCCTCGTTCTCGTGCGGCACGGGCAGCAACGACGGCAACTACAGTAACTACTGCTGATATGTCAAGGGCCGTTTAGCCAGCGGCGTCGGCTCCACCAGAGCCATCCAGGACCGGATCGACTGCCACGACTGTGGCGGCCGCTCCGAAGCCACGCAAGCCTCGTTCTCGTACGGCACGGGCAGCAACGACGGCAACTACAGTAACTACTGCTGATATCTCAAGTGCCGTTTAGCCAGCGGCGTCGGCTCCTCCAGAGCCATCCAGGACCGGATCGACTGCGACGACTGTGGCGGCCGCTCCGAAGCCACGCAAGCCTCGTTCTCGTGCGCCACGGGCAGCAACGACGGCAACTACAGTAACTACTGCTGATATGTCAAGTACCGTTTAGCCAGCGGCGTCGGCTCCTCCAGAGCCATCCAGGACCGGATCGACTGCGACGACTGTGGCGGCCGCTCCGAAGCCACGCAAGCCTCGTTCTCGTGCGCCACGGGCAGCAACGACGGCAAGTACAGTAACTACTGCTGATATCTCAAGGGCCGTTTAGCCAGCGGCGTCGGCTCCTCCAGAGCCATCCAGGACCGGATCGACTGCGACGACTGTGGCGGCCGCTCCGAAGCCACGCAAGCCTCGTTCTCGTGCGCCACGGGCAGCAACGACGGCAACTACAGTAACTACTGCTGATATGTCAAGTACCGTTTAGCCAGCGGCGTCGGCTCCTCCAGAGCCATCCAGGACCGGATCGACTGCGACGACTGTGGCGGCCGCTCCGAAGCCACGCAAGCCTCGTTCTCGTGCGCCACGGGCAGCAACGACGGCAACTACAGTAACTACTGCTGATATCTCAAGGGCCGTTTAGCCAGCGGCGTCGGCTCCTCCAGAGCCATCCAGGACCGGATCGACTGCGACGACTGTGGCGGCCGCTCCGAAGCCACGCAAGCCTCGTTCTCGTGCGCCACGGGCAGCAACGACGGCAACTACAGTAACTACTGCTGATATGTCAAGTACCGTTTAGCCAGCGGCGTCGGCTCCACCAGAGCCATCCAGGACCGGATCGACTGCGACGACTGTGGCGGCCGCTCCGAAGCCACGCAAGCCTCGTTCTCGTGCGCCACGGGCAGCAACGACGGCAACTACAGTAACTACTGCTGATATGTCAAGTACCGTTTAGCCAGCGGCGTCGGCTCCACCAGAGCCATCCAGGACCGGATCGACTGCGACGACTGTGGCGGCCGCTCCGAAGCCACGCAAGCCTCGTTCTCGCGCGCCACGGGCAGCAACGACGGCAAGTACAGTAACTACTGCTGATATCTCAAGGGCCGTTTAGCCAGCGGCGTCGGCTCCTCCAGAGCCATCCAGGACCGGATCGACTGCGACGACTGTGGCGGCCGCTCCGAAGCCACGCAAGCCTCGTTCTCGTACGGCACGGGCAGCAACGACGGCAACTACAGTAACTACTGCTGATATGTCAAGGGCCGTTTAGCCAGCGGCGTCGGCTCCTCCAGAGCCATCCAGGACCGGATCGACTGCGACGACTGTGGCGGCCGCTCCGAAGCCACGCAAGCCTCGTTCTCGTGCGCCACGGGCAGCAACGACGGCAACTACAGTAACTACTGCTGATATGTCAAGTACCGTTTAGCCAGCGGCGTCGGCTCCACCAGAGCCATCCAGGACCGGATCGACTGCGACGACTGTGGCGGCCGCTCCGAAGCCACGCAAGCCTCGTTCTCGTGCGCCACGGGCAGCAACGACGGCAACTACAGTAACTACTGCTGATATGTCAAGTACCGTTTAGCCAGCGGCGTCGGCTCCACCAGAGCCATCCAGGACCGGATCGACTGCGACGACTGTGGCGGCCGCTCCGAAGCCACGCAAGCCTCGTTCTCGCGCGCCACGGGCAGCAACGACGGCAAGTACAGTAACTACTGCTGATATCTCAAGGGCCGTTTAGCCAGCGGCGTCGGCTCCTCCAGAGCCATCCAGGACCGGATCGACTGCGACGACTGTGGCGGCCGCTCCGAAGCCACGCAAGCCTCGTTCTCGTACGGCACGGGCAGCAACGACGGCAACTACAGTAACTACTGCTGATATGTCAAGGGCCGTTTAGCCAGCGGCGTCGGCTCCACCAGAGCCATCCAGGACCGGATCGACTGCCACGACTGTGGCGGCCGCTCCGAAGCCACGCAAGCCTCGTTCTCGTGCGCCACGGGCAGCAACGACGGCAACTACAGTAACTACTGCTGATATGTCAAGTACCGTTTAGCCAGCGGCGTCGGCTCCACCAGAGCCATCCCAAAACCGGATCGACTGCGACGACTGTGGCGGCCGCTCCGAAGCCACGCAAGCCTCGTTCTCGTGCGCCACGGGCAGCAACGACGGCAACTACAGTAACTACTGCTGATATGTCAAGTACCGTTTAGCCAGCGGCGTCGGCTCCACCAGAGCCATCCCAAAACCGGATCGACTGCGACGACTGTGGCGGCCGCTCCGAAGCCACGCAAGCCTCGTTCTCGTGCGGCACGGGCAGCAACGACGGCAACTACAGTAACTACTGCTGATATCTCAAGGGCCGTTTAGCCAGCGGCGTCGGCTCCACCAGAGCCATCCAGGACCGGATCGACTGCCACGACTGTGGCGGCCGCTCCGAAGCCACGCAAGCCTCGTTCTCGTGCGGCACGGGCAGCAACGACGGCAACTACAGTAACTACTGCTGATATCTCAAGGGCCGTTTAGCCACCGGCGTCGGCTCCTCCAGAGCCATCCAGGACCGGATCGACTGCGACGACTGTGGCGGCCGCTCCGAAGCCACGCAAGCCTCGTTCTCGTACGGCACGGGCAGCAACGACGGCAACTACAGTAACTACTGCTGATATCTCAAGGGCCGTTTAGCCAGCGGCGTCGGCTCCACCAGAGCCATCCAGGACCGGATCGACTGCGACGACTGTGGCGGCCGCTCCGAAGCCACGCAAGCCTCGTTCTCGCGCGCCACGGGCAGCAACGACGGCAACTACAGTAACTACTGCTGATATCTCAAGGGCCGTTTAGCCACCGGCGTCGGCTCCTCCAGAGCCATCCAGGACCGGATCGACTGCGACGACTGTGGCGGCCGCTCCGAAGCCACGCAAGCCTCGTTCTCGTACGGCACGGGCAGCAACGACGGCAACTACAGTAACTACTGCTGATATCTCAAGGGCCGTTTAGCCAGCGGCGTCGGCTCCACCAGAGCCATCCAGGACCGGATCGACTGCGACGACTGTGGCGGCCGCTCCGAAGCCACGCAAGCCTCGTTCTCGTGCGCCACGGGCAGCAACGACGGCAACTACAGTAACTACTGCTGATATGTCAAGTACCGTTTAGCCAGCGGCGTCGGCTCCACCAGAGCCATCCCAAAACCGGATCGACTGCGACGACTGTGGCGGCCGCTCCGAAGCCACGCAAGCCTCGTTCTCGTGCGCCACGGGCAGCAACGACGGCAACTACAGTAACTACTGCTGATATCTCAAGTACCGTTTAGCCAGCGGCGTCGGCTCCACCAGAGCCATCCCAAAACCGGATCGACTGCGACGACTGTGGCGGCCGCTCCGAAGCCACGCAAGCCTCGTTCTCGTGCGCCACGGGCAGCAACGACGGCAACTACAGTAACTACTGCTGATATGTCAAGTACCGTTTAGCCAGCGGCGTCGGCTCCACCAGAGCCATCCCAAAACCGGATCGACTGCGACGACTGTGGCGGCCGCTCCGAAGCCACGCAAGCCTCGTTCTCGTGCGGCACGGGCAGCAACTACGGCAACTACAGTAACTACTGCTGATATGCCAAGGGCCGTTTAGCCAGCGGCGTCGGCTCCGCCAGAGCCATCCAGGACCGGATCGACTGCGACGACTGTGGCGGCCGCTCCGAAGCCACGCAAGCCTCGTTCTCGTGCGCCACGGGCAGCAACGACGGCAACTACAGTAACTACTGCTGATATGTCAAGTACCGTTTAGCCAGCGGCGTCGGCTCCACCAGAGCCATCCCAAAACCGGATCGACTGCGACGACTGTGGCGGCCGCTCCGAAGCCACGCAAGCCTCGTTCTCGTGCGCCACGGGCAGCAACGACGGCAACTACAGTAACTACTGCTGATATGTCAAGTACCGTTTAGCCAGCGGCGTCGGCTCCACCAGAGCCATCCCAAAACCGGATCGACTGCGACGACTGTGGCGGCCGCTCCGAAGCCACGCAAGCCTCGTTCTCGTGCGGCACGGGCAGCAACTACGGCAACTACAGTAACTACTGCTGATATGCCAAGGGCCGTTTAGCCAGCGGCGTCGGCTCCGCCAGAGCCATCCAGGACCGGATCGACTGCGACGACTGTGGCGGCCGCTCCGAAGCCACGCAAGCCTCGTTCTCGTGCGGCACGGGCAGCAACGACGGCAACTACAGTAACTACTGCTGATATCTCAAGGGCCGTTTAGCCAGCGGCGTCGGCTCCACCAGAGCCATCCAGGACCGGATCGACTGCCACGACTGTGGCGGCCGCTCCGAAGCCACGCAAGCCTCGTTCTCGTGCGGCACGGGCAGCAACGACGGCAACTACAGTAACTACTGCTGATATCTCAAGGGCCGTTTAGCCACCGGCGTCGGCTCCTCCAGAGCCATCCAGGACCGGATCGACTGCGACGACTGTGGCGGCCGCTCCGAAGCCACGCAAGCCTCGTTCTCGTACGGCACGGGCAGCAACGACGGCAACTACAGTAACTACTGCTGATATCTCAAGGGCCGTTTAGCCAGCGGCGTCGGCTCCACCAGAGCCATCCAGGACCGGATCGACTGCCACGACTGTGGCGGCCGCTCCGAAGCCACGCAAGCCTCGTTCTCGTGCGGCACGGGCAGCAACGACGGCAACTACAGTAACTACTGCTGATATCTCAAGGGCCGTTTAGCCACCGGCGTCGGCTCCTCCAGAGCCATCCAGGACCGGATCGACTGCGACGACTGTGGCGGCCGCTCCGAAGCCACGCAAGCCTCGTTCTCGTACGGCACGGGCAGCAACGACGGCAACTACAGTAACTACTGCTGATATCTCAAGGGCCGTTTAGCCAGCGGCGTCGGCTCCACCAGAGCCATCCAGGACCGGATCGACTGCGACGACTGTGGCGGCCGCTCCGAAGCCACGCAAGCCTCGTTCTCGTGCGCCACGGGCAGCAACGACGGCAACTACAGTAACTACTGCTGATATGTCAAGTACCGTTTAGCCAGCGGCGTCGGCTCCACCAGAGCCATCCCAAAACCGGATCGACTGCGACGACTGTGGCGGCCGCTCCGAAGCCACGCAAGCCTCGTTCTCGTGCGGCACGGGCAGCAACTACGGCAACTACAGTAACTACTGCTGATATGCCAAGGGCCGTTTAGCCAGCGGCGTCGGCTCCGCCAGAGCCATCCCAAAACCGGATCGACTGCGACGACTGTGGCGGCCGCTCCGAAGCCACGCAAGCCTCGTTCTCGTGCGGCACGGGCAGCAACTACGGCAACTACAGTAACTACTGCTGATATGCCAAGGGCCGTTTAGCCAGCGGCGTCGGCTCCGCCAGAGCCATCCAGGACCGGATCGACTGCGACGACTGTGGCGGCCGCTCCGAAGCCACGCAAGCCTCGTTCTCGTGCGGCACGGGCAGCAACGACGGCAAGTACAGTAACTACTGCTGATATCTCAAGGGCCGTTTAGCCAGCGGCGTCGGCTCCACCAGAGCCATCCAGGACCGGATCGACTGCGACGACTGTGGCGGCCGCTCCGAAGCCACGCAAGCCTCGTTCTCGTGCGCCACGGGCAGCAACGACGGCAACTACAGTAACTACTGCTGATATGTCAAGTACCGTTTAGCCAGCGGCGTCGGCTCCACCAGAGCCATCCAGGACCGGATCGACTGCGACGACTGTGGCGGCCGCTCCGAAGCCACGCAAGCCTCGTTCTCGCGCGCCACGGGCAGCAACGACGGCAAGTACAGTAACTACTGCTGATATCTCAAGGGCCGTTTAGCCAGCGGCGTCGGCTCCTCCAGAGCCATCCAGGACCGGATCGACTGCGACGACTGTGGCGGCCGCTCCGAAGCCACGCAAGCCTCGTTCTCGTGCGGCACGGGCAGCAACGACGGCAACTACAGTAACTACTGCTGATATCTCAAGGGCCGTTTAGCCAGCGGCGTCGGCTCCACCAGAGCCATCCAGGACCGGATCGACTGCGACGACTGTGGCGGCCGCTCCGAAGCCACGCAAGCCTCATTCTCGCGCGCCACGGGCAGCAACGACGGCAACTACAGTAACTACTGCTGATATGTCAAGTACCGTTTAGCCAGCGGCGTCGGCTCCACCAGAGCCATCCAGGACCGGATCGACTGCGACGACTGTGGCGGCCGCTCCGAAGCCACGCAAGCCTCGTTCTCGTGCGCCACGGGCAGCAACGACGGCAACTACAGTAACTACTGCTGATATCTCAAGGGCCGTTTAGCCAGCGGCGTCGGCTCCACCAGAGCCATCCAGGACCGGATCGACTGCGACGACTGTGGCGGCCGCTCCGAAGCCACGCAAGCCTCGTTCTCGCGCGCCACGGGCAGCAACGACGGCAACTACAGTAACTACTGCTGATATGTCAAGGGCCGTTTAGCCAGCGGCGTCGGCTCCTCCAGAGCCATCCAGGACCGGATCGACTGCGACGACTGTGGCGGCCGCTCCGAAGCCACGCAAGCCTCGTTCTCGTGCGGCACGGGCAGCAACGACGGCAACTACAGTAACTACTGCTGATATCTCAAGGGCCGTTTAGCCACCGGCGTCGGCTCCTCCAGAGCCATCCAGGACCGGATCGACTGCGACGACTGTGGCGGCCGCTCCGAAGCCACGCAAGCCTCGTTCTCGTGCGCCACGGGCAGCAACGACGGCAACTACAGTAACTACTGCTGATATGTCAAGTACCGTTTAGCCAGCGGCGTCGGCTCCACCAGAGCCATCCAGGACCGGATCGACTGCCACGACTGTGGCGGCCGCTCCGAAGCCACGCAAGCCTCGTTCTCGTGCGGCACGGGCAGCAACGACGGCAACTACAGTAACTACTGCTGATATGCCAAGGGCCGTTTAGCCAGCGGCGTCGGCTCCGCCAGAGCCATCCCAAAACCGGATCGACTGCGACGACTGTGGCGGCCGCTCCGAAGCCACGCAAGCCTCGTTCTCGTGCGGCACGGGCAGCAACTACGGCAACTACAGTAACTACTGCTGATATGCCAAGGGCCGTTTAGCCAGCGGCGTCGGCTCCGCCAGAGCCATCCAGGACCGGATCGACTGCGACGACTGTGGCGGCCGCTCCGAAGCCACGCAAGCCTCGTTCTCGTGCGGCACGGGCAGCAACGACGGCAAGTACAGTAACTACTGCTGATATCTCAAGGGCCGTTTAGCCAGCGGCGTCGGCTCCACCAGAGCCATCCAGGACCGGATCGACTGCGACGACTGTGGCGGCCGCTCCGAAGCCACGCAAGCCTCGTTCTCGTGCGGCACGGGCAGCAACGACGGCAAGTACAGTAACTACTGCTGATATCTCAAGGGCCGTTTAGCCAGCGGCGTCGGCTCCTCCAGAGCCATCCAGGACCGGATCGACTGCGACGACTGTGGCGGCCGCTCCGAAGCCACGCAAGCCTCGTTCTCGTGCGCCACGGGCAGCAACGACGGCAACTACAGTAACTACTGCTGATATGTCAAGTACCGTTTAGCCAGCGGCGTCGGCTCCTCCAGAGCCATCCAGGACCGGATCGACTGCGACGACTGTGGCGGCCGCTCCGAAGCCACGCAAGCCTCGTTCTCGTGCGGCACGGGCAGCAACGACGGCAACTACAGTAACTACTGCTGATATCTCAAGGGCCGTTTAGCCAGCGGCGTCGGCTCCACCAGAGCCATCCAGGACCGGATCGACTGCGACGACTGTGGCGGCCGCTCCGAAGCCACGCAAGCCTCGTTCTCGCGCGCCACGGGCAGCAACGACGGCAACTACAGTAACTACTGCTGATATGTCAAGTACCGTTTAGCCAGCGGCGTCGGCTCCACCAGAGCCATCCAGGACCGGATCGACTGCGACGACTGTGGCGGCCGCTCCGAAGCCACGCAAGCCTCGTTCTCGTGCGCCACGGGCAGCAACGACGGCAACTACAGTAACTACTGCTGATATGTCAAGTACCGTTTAGCCAGCGGCGTCGGCTCCACCAGAGCCATCCCAAAACCGGATCGACTGCGACGACTGTGGCGGCCGCTCCGAAGCCACGCAAGCCTCGTTCTCGTGCGCCACGGGCAGCAACGACGGCAACTACAGTAACTACTGCTGATATGTCAAGTACCGTTTAGCCAGCGGCGTCGGCTCCTCCAGAGCCATCCAGGACCGGATCGACTGCGACGACTGTGGCGGCCGCTCCGAAGCCACGCAAGCCTCGTTCTCGTGCGGCACGGGCAGCAACGACGGCAACTACAGTAACTACTGCTGATATCTCAAGGGCCGTTTAGCCAGCGGCGTCGGCTCCACCAGAGCCATCCAGGACCGGATCGACTGCGACGACTGTGGCGGCCGCTCCGAAGCCACGCAAGCCTCGTTCTCGCGCGCCACGGGCAGCAACGACGGCAACTACAGTAACTACTGCTGATATGTCAAGTACCGTTTAGCCAGCGGCGTCGGCTCCACCAGAGCCATCCAGGACCGGATCGACTGCGACGACTGTGGCGGCCGCTCCGAAGCCACGCAAGCCTCGTTCTCGCGCGCCACGGGCAGCAACGACGGCAACTACAGTAACTACTGCTGATATCTCAAGGGCCGTTTAGCCAGCGGCGTCGGCTCCACCAGAGCCATCCAGGACCGGATCGACTGCGACGACTGTGGCGGCCGCTCCGAAGCCACGCAAGCCTCGTTCTCGCGCGCCACGGGCAGCAACGACGGCAACTACAGTAACTACTGCTGATATGTCAAGGGCCGTTTAGCCAGCGGCGTCGGCTCCTCCAGAGCCATCCAGGACCGGATCGACTGCGACGACTGTGGCGGCCGCTCCGAAGCCACGCAAGCCTCGTTCTCGTGCGGCACGGGCAGCAACGACGGCAAGTACAGTAACTACTGCTGATATCTCAAGGGCCGTTTAGCCAGCGGCGTCGGCTCCTCCAGAGCCATCCAGGACCGGATCGACTGCGACGACTGTGGCGGCCGCTCCGAAGCCACGCAAGCCTCGTTCTCGTGCGGCACGGGCAGCAACGACGGCAACTACAGTAACTACTGCTGATATCTCAAGGGCCGTTTAGCCACCGGCGTCGGCTCCTCCAGAGCCATCCAGGACCGGATCGACTGCGACGACTGTGGCGGCCGCTCCGAAGCCACGCAAGCCTCGTTCTCGTACGGCACGGGCAGCAACGACGGCAACTACAGTAACTACTGCTGATATCTCAAGGGCCGTTTAGCCAGCGGCGTCGGCTCCACCAGAGCCATCCAGGACCGGATCGACTGCGACGACTGTGGCGGCCGCTCCGAAGCCACGCAAGCCTCGTTCTCGTGCGCCACGGGCAGCAACGACGGCAACTACAGTAACTACTGCTGATATGTCAAGGGCCGTTTAGCCAGCGGCGTCGGCTCCTCCAGAGCCATCCAGGACCGGATCGACTGCGACGACTGTGGCGGCCGCTCCGAAGCCACGCAAGCCTCGTTCTCGTGCGCCACGGGCAGCAACGACGGCAACTACAGTAACTACTGCTGATATGTCAAGTACCGTTTAGCCAGCGGCGTCGGCTCCTCCAGAGCCATCCAGGACCGGATCGACTGCGACGACTGTGGCGGCCGCTCCGAAGCCACGCAAGCCTCGTTCTCGTGCGCCACGGGCAGCAACGACGGCAAGTACAGTAACTACTGCTGATATCTCAAGTACCGTTTAGCCAGCGGCGTCGGCTCCTCCAGAGCCATCCAGGACCGGATCGACTGCGACGACTGTGGCGGCCGCTCCGAAGCCACGCAAGCCTCGTTCTCGTGCGGCACGGGCAGCAACGACGGCAAGTACAGTAACTACTGCTGATATCTCAAGGGCCGTTTAGCCAGCGGCGTCGGCTCCACCAGAGCCATCCAGGACCGGATCGACTGCGACGACTGTGGCGGCCGCTCCGAAGCCACGCAAGCCTCGTTCTCGTGCGGCACGGGCAGCAACTACGGCAAGTACAGTAACTACTGCTGATATCTCAAGGGCCGCTTAGCCAGCGGCGTCGGCTCCACCAGAGCCATCCAGGACCGGATCGACTGCGACGACTGTGGCGGCCGCTCCGAAGCCACGCAAGCCTCGTTCTCGTGCGCCACGGGCAGCAACGACGGCAACTACAGTAACTACTGCTGATATCTCAAGGGCCGTTTAGCCAGCGGCGTCGGCTCCACCAGAGCCATCCAGGACCGGATCGACTGCGACGACTGTGGCGGCCGCTCCGAAGCCACGCAAGCCTCGTTCTCGTGCGGCACGGGCAGCAACGACGGCAACTACAGTAACTACTGCTGATATCTCAAGGGCCGTTTAGCCAGCGGCGTCGGCTCCTCCAGAGCCATCCAGGACCGGATCGACTGCGACGACTGTGGCGGCCGCTCCGAAGCCACGCAAGCCTCGTTCTCGTGCGGCACGGGCAGCAACTACGGCAAGTACAGTAACTACTGCTGATATCTCAAGGGCCGCTTAGCCAGCGGCGTCGGCTCCACCAGAGCCATCCAGGACCGGATCGACTGCGACGACTGTGGCGGCCGCTCCGAAGCCACGCAAGCCTCGTTCTCGTGCGCCACGGGCAGCAACGACGGCAACTACAGTAACTACTGCTGATATGTCAAGTACCGTTTAGCCAGCGGCGTCGGCTCCACCAGAGCCATCCAGGACCGGATCGACTGCGACGACTGTGGCGGCCGCTCCGAAGCCACGCAAGCCTCGTTCTCGCGCGCCACGGGCAGCAACGACGGCAACTACAGTAACTACTGCTGATATCTCAAGGGCCGTTTAGCCAGCGGCGTCGGCTCCTCCAGAGCCATCCAGGACCGGATCGACTGCGACGACTGTGGCGGCCGCTCCGAAGCCACGCAAGCCTCGTTCTCGTGCGGCACGGGCAGCAACGACGGCAAGTACAGTAACTACTGCTGATATCTCAAGGGCCGTTTAGCCAGCGGCGTCGGCTCCTCCAGAGCCATCCAGGACCGGATCGACTGCGACGACTGTGGCGGCCGCTCCGAAGCCACGCAAGCCTCGTTCTCGTGCGCCACGGGCAGCAACGACGGCAACTACAGTAACTACTGCTGATATCTCAAGTGCCGTTTAGCCAGCGGCGTCGGCTCCACCAGAGCCATCCCAAAACCGGATCGACTGCGACGACTGTGGCGGCCGCTCCGAAGCCACGCAAGCCTCGTTCTCGTGCGCCACGGGCAGCAACGACGGCAACTACAGTAACTACTGCTGATATGTCAAGTACCGTTTAGCCAGCGGCGTCGGCTCCTCCAGAGCCATCCAGGACCGGATCGACTGCGACGACTGTGGCGGCCGCTCCGAAGCCACGCAAGCCTCGTTCTCGTGCGCCACGGGCAGCAACGACGGCAACTACAGTAACTACTGCTGATATCTCAAGGGCCGTTTAGCCAGCGGCGTCGGCTCCTCCAGAGCCATCCAGGACCGGATCGACTGCCACGACTGTGGCGGCCGCTCCGAAGCCACGCAAGCCTCGTTCTCGTGCGGCACGGGCAGCAACGACGGCAAGTACAGTAACTACTGCTGATATGTCAAGTGCCGTTTAGCCAGCGGCGTCGGCTCCACCAGAGCCATCCAGGACCGGATCGACTGCGACGACTGTGGCGGCCGCTCCGAAGCCACGCAAGCCTCGTTCTCGTGCGCCACGGGCAGCAACGACGGCAACTACAGTAACTACTGCTGATATGTCAAGGGCCGTTTAGCCAGCGGCGTCGGCTCCACCAGAGCCATCCAGGACCGGATCGACTGCGACGACTGTGGCGGACGCTCGGTCTCTGGTGTCGAGTGTGCTGCTGCAGCCGATCGTGGTGGAGAGCCGGAAGAAAAAGGCGGAGCTGGTGTCTATGTACTCCGACTACATTACTGCACTGTCAAGCGACACACGAACACGTCCACTTCGTGTGTCGCTTGACAGTGCAGTAATGTAGTCGGAGCACGGGTCCGTGGACGTTGCAGATAACGAAAGTGGCGTGTAGACCGATTTGTAAGCGAGCACTGGCGGTAGAGCGACAAGCGTACTGAATGCGGCGTTGTCGACGCTGGCGTCTGCCATGTCGATGTACAGGTCCGCAACAGGCTTGCTGTCGATGTACCCGGTGACATCGTGTTTGGATGGACTTCGTGGTTATATGGTACTGGTGTTTCACAACAAGTGCAATGCGGCGCATAGGATGGAGGTGGTGCGCTCGCTGGTGGCTCATGGCGGTGTCGCGACTATGAAGCTGCGCACGACGGTATTCGTGAATGAGGCTGAAGCGATGTTGCCGAGGCAGGTGGTGTCGTTGGATAATGACCGCACGTCTGCGCTGCTGAGCGGCGCTCGTCTGGCTGCACAGAGAATGAACATGGCAGTTCCTCCCAGGAGCGACTCGTGCTGTCGCACCGCGTTACACAGGTGGAGTGAGTTCGGCGAGATGCAGATGTCCGGTGAGTTGCAGCTCAGCGTCGAGAGCTGGACGAAGGATACCGAGGTGGTTCTGGTGCCGCGTCCTACCGAGTCTCAGGCCATGGTGGTGTGGTCTAATGTGGCACTGACGGATGAGGTGTCGTCGCGAGCTGTCGTAATGGAGGTGTCGTACTTGGTTCAGAGCATGTCGAACGTCAGTCTCAGGTGTTGAGTGTGCTGTTGCAGCCGATCGTGGTGGAGATACGGTAAGACGAGGCAGAGTTTGGTGTCAATGGCCAAGTTGGACATGCGTTCGTCTGGTCGTTTGAAACGAAGCGATGTTCATTCATGGGGATGTTGGTTTGACTAAACGGAAATTGAGGTGTAGGAAGCAAAAGGTGATTCACATTGTGGGCTTGGTTCATTTTAAAAACTTTCCGCTCATTTCAATTTGTCGCTCCAACTTCACCGCTCGTTTAGTGGCTCATGGCCATGCAGTCATGAGAAACCGCTGCGTGCGAATATACATTAAAATGGAATCTTGAAAGTCCGTGCACATTTGGCCCAAGCGTAAGTTAGCGTTGGTCTGTTCGAGTAGCTCTGTCAGCAGTGCCGTAACCTCTTCGAGAGGGAAAATTCGTGGTCGACCCAGCGGGAGCGACAGCATCTGAAGAAAATGTCTGGAATTTCCTCTTCGCAATCACACGCCATTAGTCAATGCGGATAGTTTAGCCTTCTCGATGACCCTGATGTTCTAGCTCCAGGCGAAATAGAGGCGCTTCAGCGGCTTCTTGGGCATGGCGTAGTGGCGATGTGTGCAGTTGCGAGGGAGAATGAAAAATGTTCTATTCTTCAGTACTTAATTTAAGGATACTGTACTTTCTAAATGCGGCAAAATTCAAACTTGGCCAGGACTCCTGACCCAGGAGGTACTTCGTCCTGGTTTAACCAGTCTGGCCGTATCCTACTTGTGTACTGGATTCTCGAATCAGTTGTACAGACTCAGTATCATGCCCATCTCCTTGTTGCAGAGCACAATATAAAGTTTGTTAGGAAATTAATTGTACCCCCGTTGCTTAGGGAGGCAGATTACTGTACGTTCACTCCTCCGTGAAAACGCCCCCTTCTTCTAAGCCATCAAGAGAGATGGCGGGGGAGGCGCTGCTACAGCCCGTTCAGAAGTCTCTGCTGCTGTGACGGCGACGCTGGCAACTCCTGCACGAGGACAACTTAATGCAGAGCAAGTTCGGAATGCGTGCACCGCTACAAATACGAAGAAAGCTTACCGAAGCTACATCAAGGGAATATCGGCGTGGATACGTGAGCACCAGGAAGAACCCGAACAATTCTTTAAAGAAAACGGCAGCATCATCCTATCCTTGTTCAACCTCAGCATTTCGAAGCCTTTCTCCTTACCAAAATGAACAGCGGCAAGCTGAAGGTGTCCTCACTGAGTGGATACAGAAGTGAAGATCAACCCGTCTTGCCGAGCGCACTCTTAGCCAAAGTGACAATGGTTTTTCGCATTTATTTCTCCTAACCCAATGGAATCTTATGTGCCGGTCCAAACCTGTCGAGACGCTGCACCTATCGCATCTACAGTGGGTATATTTTAATGCAGGTCTTTGAATTTGGCTGATGACGTTTTGAATTTGATTGAGCACTTTGTGAATTAGAGCGTGCAATGGTGTAGTCTGTCCGTTATGCTCTCAACTCCCTTCCTTAAATCCTGTTTGTACCGTCGGAAAGGTTGCTGCTTCAGCGCTTTGACTACATGGCAGTTCCTCACTCTGTCCAAGACCACCCAAGGGATTTTGCGCAGACTCGGATGTGCTGCAAACACAAGTTCCTTTCTGCTAGCCGCTCGAATTAATAGAGCTATATCTTCACTCATTGTTCCGTTTGACGCCTCCGCAGCGTCGACATACCACTGAATTTCGTCACTCACTTGACACAATGTGATGTGTCCTTGTCCTGCTCCGTGTCCTTCTAGTGGTGTACCGGTACATAACATAAGCTCTCTTTTCATGCCTTTGAAGAATGTCTTAAGGTTGCCAAGATACTCTGCGGGTAAGTCTAGTCGCTTTTGCCGATATAAATCTTTTAAGGGGTGAATGGCAGACGCCATACGATAGGACGGCTCGTGGTCAGGAAAGCTAAAAAAATCCGGTTAAGAAGTTATCTCTTACCATAGCCGCTGAGCGAACTATGCCAGGAAGGCGGTGGTTAAATGTCGCCTTTCACTTACTATTGACGGCTCATGGAACCCAAACCAACGTTTCCCTCATCTCCAGGAAATTACCAAGAAGTACTGTGACGTGTTTGATGGCGAGGATGTAATTGCTGTGTCGAAACTTAGTGATGCGGTTCTTGGAGTCAATAATCACTCCAGCTTTCCGATATCTTTTCAGGAAGTGCCCCCACGCAATGTCAACCGCAAGATCAAACTAGCAGCCCTGAAGGAAGGGCTGCTAGTTTGATCCTGCCTTCTTTGGGGTGCAAGATCACGTTGGCAATCGGCTCAATACACCCACCTATAGTCCAGGCTGTTACATGCAAACGCGGGCCAACCCAGGTTGAGTAGTATCTTGCTACTCACCTTGGCGGGTACCGCTTTGGTCGTATCTCTCACTGGAACGGGCAAAAGGGTCCACCATAAGGAGCCTCGTGGTATTTGTACACGTTATTAGTGGCGTCGTGACAGTAGGACACGTCCACTGCCAACGTCTCTGAAACGTAACCAGCGCTCGACTTCCTGTCGGCGCTGTACTTCAGGATCTTGCATTTTCTTTGATCCCGTGGTCACCACTAAATCTTGATGTGAGACCATTTTGGTTGATCACCTCGTCACATCGTGCGAAGTAATTAATTACTCGTGCGTTGATGTCAGTCTCGTTCAAGTCCATGTGTAACTCGTCCTTAAACAACTGATCAATATCTGACAGCGAGTTATTCTTGATACTCACAATAATTTTGCCCAGCTCGTCCACCAAACGCTCTTCCGTTATGTCTTCGACGAATGTCCCCCATCGTAGTCTACAACACACCTTCCGCAGATTGTAGTAGAACGAATTATTTACGCTCAACACCTCTTTCTTGAAATCTTCACCCGATCCGACACCGAGCTCTTATTTGGTCTTCATACTCCTTACGTTCCTTCTTCCATCGGACGAGAGCGTTGTGGGAGATGTCTGTCACCATCGGAGGGACGATCGACGTGAAGATTGGCACAATCATCTTGGTGACCCTCTTCTCATCGGACGCTTGCTGACGAGATCTCTTCCCATCTTGATTCACCATCTTGTACCCGCTGTACTGATGACTAACGTTAACTTTGAGCCGTAGTTAAGGTACAAACACAGTCGTGGGAGCTGGAACTCCCGTAAAATCCTGCGTATATTGCCTGTGATCCTTATCGAGCTTCTTGCAGACTGACCGAAGGGCCTCTGCTTTCCTCGCCTACTCGGCGGTCTTATCAACCGCTAGATCTAACAGTCCGGAGTTTGTCTAGCTTTAGAAGGCTGGTCGGTACTCTACAGGTGACCCCCGCCCAATTTCGGGCCATATCTCGTCGCCGTGGTGGTGCGCGAGCTGTTGCTGTTGCTATTTACTACGTTTCACAAGCAGCTACGTATTCACACGCATCAACGTATTCGCACATCAGCTCATTAACTACTTATCTTTGCTTTTTATGTCTGCAGTTGGAACCGAAAGAGTTGCGCGAGGAAGTAGACATCCACCAACGTTTCATAAACAAGGAGTCCAGGATGGACGAGGATCTACTGTACCAACTTATTCTGGAGAAGGCCCTCGAGCAGGAAAAGCGTTTTCAGAGTTCGTCACGGAAGGGGGACAGGGATGAGCGAGGTGGGCGTGGTCCGCAGAGACATGACCACGCGCACAAGCAACATGACTACTACCATGATCATAGCCAACAACGGCATACAACATACTCAAAGCACAAGCGACGAGAAGGCCACAGACATGAAAGACGATCCGGCCAGGCGTCCGACAACAGCGACGCACATCTATCAAAAAAGATGAAGCTGGGAGCTTCGGGATGTCTGCACTCTGGTAAAGATCATTTTGTAGTGAACTGTCCCGATGCCGATGAGGCGACGAAGGATGAACTACTTCAGAAGCACAGGGAAAAGCTCGCAGAGCGCAAGAAGTCTTTGGTCCGCAAAAAGGACGACGCAGCGTTCGGGATCGCAGTTAAGCGTGAGGAGTGACTGGGGGCGAACGGCCAAGAAGGATCGCAAGTCGATGGCTTGTTACAAAGACGAGCTCATCGATGGTGAGGAAGATCGCAAGTCGATGGCTTGTTACGGAGACGAACTCACCGAGGGTGAGGAGGATCGCAAGTCGACGACTTGTTTCAGAGAAGAACTCACCGAGGGTGAGAAGGATCGCAAGTCGATGACTTGTATCAGGAAAGAACTCACAGAGGATGAGGAGGATTGCAAGTTGATGACTTGTGACAAGAGCGCCGATTGCCTCTATATTGATGGAGCTACAGAATGCCAGAGGCAGTAGCAGTTCTGATAGAAGTTGAGGACTTCTTGAGGAATGAGTACCGAGGGCACTCACAATGGCAAAGAGATGTATTGATGGTACACAACGTGCGTCATCGATTCGTCATAATAACTCATGTGTTCTTGCAGCTGATGGCTAAGCATTAGAATGCTGTTCGCTTGGAAGGGCAGTGTAGAGTACGGTGAGATCACCTAGAGCTTATGAAACCGACCCTTCTAAAGCTAGACAAACTCCGGACTGTTAGATCTAGCGGTTGATAAGACCGCCGAGTAGGCGAGGAAAGCAGAGGCCCTTCGGTCAGTCTGCAAGAAGCTCGATAAGGATCACAGGCAATATACGCAGGATTTTACGGGAGTTCCAGCTCCCACGACCGTGTTTGTATCTTAACTACGTCACATCACCGCAGCAGGTGCGCTTGCTGAGAATTTGCGGTTGTGGAAGCTGAAAGAAGGATTTTCCGATGGATTGAAAATGACCAGCTCTTTCAATTAATCATATCCGCCTCAAATCCATTAGCAAAGTAAAGAGGTGTTAAGTTGATTATGTGCCAGCAATTCTTTTTGGATAATATTACAAGAGCTTATTCGCATACACGCGTAGACTTTATAAAGTTACACAAGTTTTATAAATGCACTACCAGCCCAAGTCTCTAGTGCGGTGGGATAGTCGCTACTAGCAAATCGATGCAAGCACCTTTTGAGTAGGTTGGCGTGCTTAGTGCTAACATATTGGCAGAGAGGATTGATAATATCATACAAAAAGTGTTTTAAATTTGTTTTTCCACGGATTATTTGAAAATATCAGATTACAAAAAAAAAACAATCGCTTTTTTCTCCTACAGTACTTAGCCGAGCATGATTGACGGTGAGAGATCTGATTGCTGTTATGCGGTATGCTCGATGGTTTACTAACGACGCGGCACATTTATACAGTCATGCATGAAGGAAGGCCAAGTGGTTGGAGCACAAAGCATCGATTTAGTAGAGCGAGTGAGGCCCCGGTGCAGCAAGATTGGAGATTGGAGCACACCAGGGCCAGCATCCAGGTCGATCCCAGCAAAGTCCTCCATACTTTCGAGAAGTTTTGCCAACGCTGCGTCGATTAACTGCGGTAGTCCTAAACGACAGTGGAAATGCTCTCGAGTGAGTTGTTCCATGTCGAAACTGAAATCGCTGAGTGCCGTCTTCGTTTTCTTCGAGCCACGCCAAGTTGTTAACGTTAACCTATCCCAGCCTCGCGAAGCCCGTACTGTATCTAAGTACAGCACTTAAAAGTACAGTATAACTTCAGAGTAAGCCCAGTTTTCGTCCAACATTTCATTGAGTAAAACGCATAATCATCCGTAAATATTCATATAGCCTACTGTACATGTATGATAGCTCGTATCCAGTGGTTCTTATAACATGTCCGTGCTTCAGAGCAAGCCCAGTTTTCGTCCAACATTTCATTACTGAGTAAAACGCAGTCAATTTTTATGTTGCTTCCATGTTTTTGATGCAAGTTCCATACATACATACAACAAGAACAAAATATAAATAGATCCATACAACAACGTGCCCGCCGTCTCCTTTAACGCCACAGTTCACTTGACAAATTCTTCTGCAACACTCAAGCTTCTTCAGTTCTCACTCAAGAGTTTATTTTTTCACAACCACCAACCAACCATGCGCAAGTGCACACTAGTAGGTGTCGTGGCTGTACTCCTTGCGGGCAGCAACCCCGCTGTCACTGCGATTACGAGCGTAAGCCTCGCGAACAGCAAGGTTTCCGACGTTTCATCGCCGATGATGCGAGTCGGATCTATGAACCAAAAGGATAAAGTTAACGAAGAGGAGAGGGGAGGCTCGGCTATCGTCAAGAGTACCCATGGTCTCGTCGATAAAGATGCCATAGTTGTGCGTCATATTGCGAGTGGCAAGGATATGCACCGACTCTCGACAAGATAGGCGCCAAGTTCACAATTGAGAACAATTTGAAGCTCTATTCGAGGCACGACCCGGAATACAAGCGATATTTGTACTATCTCAAGCTCGAGCGCGACCACCCCGAAATATTCTACAGAGCTCCTCCAGGATATAATGGCTAAAGCTGTTCTTCCTGTTGTGGGACTGGAGCGATCTCATTTGTTTTCACAATCTTCTGACAAGAATGAGGAGGAACGAATGGAAGCATGTAGTTACGCGGAACAAAAGCTCAATACGTTAAGTATTATACTGAGATAGGAAGCACTCGATTTAATACTGGTTTTGATAAATGATGAAAGGTGGTTTTCTATTTTGTTCTAATTGTTTTTATAGAACACGATTTCTGCCGTCTGTCGGTGTTTGTAAAGAAGCCACGGTTGAGTGCACAGAGCTTTTAAACTGGCAGACCAGTCGGGGCTTGTCGCGAATCCCTTGGGGTTGAGAGCGAGAATGGGTACGATCCACGTTGGAGCACACCTAATGTCACTCCAGTCCAACAGCTCGGTGTGCTCGTGAAATAACGGATCCATCCACTCTCGCGCATGAGCACAAAGAGCACGCCAATCGATCTTATCAACGTGTCTACGAAGGAGTGGCAGCATCCAAGGCTGAGCATGAGCGCACAGACGGCACCAATCCAGTTGATCGACGAGTGCTTCCAACAGTGGCATGCAGACTTCATCAGATGATCGAAACGCTGTGTAATGGTGTTCCAATGCCCGTCGAACTCGTCAAGGTGACGCAACAAAAGCGGCACCATCCATGGCGTTCGACGCGAATGCGACAGTGTAATAAACGGGATCTCGTCAAGGTGTCCCTCAACAAACGGGCAGATCCAATCTTCATGCACCTTACAAATCTCGTTCTATGACACTCGATCCGGATGAGCGCTGAGCACGGGGAGCACCATGGTTTGAGATCCATACACAAGACCTCCCAGTTTATCCTTCTCGGATGTGCGTGCAGCAGTGGGAGCATCCACTTAGGAACATTGTCACACAGGTGCCTCCACCCCAGTAAAGTCGGCTCGGGTGCGCTCGAAACAGGGGAAGCATCCACTCTTGTTTATGTTCGAGGAGACTGCTCCAGTGGAGTGCGTTCGGGTGATCGAGGAACAGCGGTAGCATCCACTTGTGCGGGTTGGCGCACAAGCGCTCCCAGGCGAGCATGTCATGGTGTGCTACGAGAAACGACATTGCCCATTCGCTGGCGTAGGTGGAGATCTCGTGCCAATGCAGTTCGTCGAGGTGGTCATTGAAAAGTGACAACATCCAAGGCTGTTAAGACCCGAAACTGAGTGATCTAACCATGAACCAACCTGCACAGTTCCGCCCAGTCGAGTAAGTGTGGATATGTCTTGAACAACGGAAGCATCCACTCTCGTGGGTTTAAACAGAGCTCCTTCCACTGCATTTTCCTCACATGAGCCTCCAATAGCGGAATCATCCACTCTCGCGGTTTCACACAGAGCTCTTTCCAGTGCAGCTTGCCCGCATGAGCCTCGAATATTGGGAGCATCCAGCGCTCACTTTTCCTGCATAACGCCTTCCAATCGATGAAAGAAGCGATGCATTGTGCGCGTTGGTCGGTCAGCAGTTCCACCAACGTAAACCCCATGCCTGAAAAAAGTTGTGATGTTTATTGTTTTGCCTTGGGTTTTGTAAGCTCATCTGCACTTGATAAAACCTTATCCATTATATCGATGAGTAAAAATATTTTTTATAATCAATTATTGTTACGGATGGGCGAATTCCAATATCTGGAGAGTAATTCCAATAATTATTGTGAAGATGAGCGAATTTCCACAAGCTACTGCGCAGGTGGAGGATCTTGAGGCGCGTCTAGCGCAGCTACAGCAAATTTTCACCGACGACACTGTACATGACTCTTTAGAGGAGAACTTCAGCTTCATATTGGTTCGTCTACGTCTTGGTCAAATTTAATAATCGCTAATAACTCCTCCGCCATCTCTGCAGACTGCAATTGACGGAGATGTGAACGTCACGATGGAGAAATTTCGCGCGCGTTGCTCGATGGTAGATCCAGTGACGAACCAGCCTCGATTTGGACCGAAGATGCTAGCCAAAGTGCAGGATCTGCTACGTCGCTATGACAACGTAAAGCTCGCAACGGAGGAGGACGCTCCGCTGCGGCTACAGGTGCAGTCAAAGCTCAGTCAAGTAACACAGGAGCAAGCCGCAAGGCAACAGGAGGAGGTTGCGTGCGAGCAAGCAGCGAAACAGGCTCAGCGAGCTGCTGAACTGGCCAAGGAACAGGAAAAAGAACGACTTTTACAGGAGGCTCAGGAGCGAGAAGCTGAGCGAGAAAGAGAAGAACAAAAGCGGATCCAAGCGCTGGCCATTGCAGCGCAGAAGAAACGTGAGCAGCGCGAGCAGGAGCGAGCTGAAGAGGAACGCCAGCGACAGTTGAAGGAGCAGGAGCGCGCACGCTTAAACGCGTCGATCCCGCACAGTAAAGAGGGACTAGAAATGGCTATTGCCATGCTGCGAGAAAGCACAGGCAACGAGGTACGTCACATGTTGAATATGAGAGAGAATTGCGGTTTTTTAATGGTTGAGGATAGACGGTATATCGACAGTCTTTGCAGAAACTTCTGACTGTTGTGAGCAACATCTGCAAGTCGCCGGAGAACGCTGCGTTTCGTCATATTCCCAAGGACAATGTCCACTTCCACGCTGATCTGGGACAATATCCCGGTGGCCATCAGTGTCTGCTTGCGATGGGGTTCAAAGAGCTCCAACAAGGAGATGAAATGCAGCCTAGAACTGTGTTCATTCTCGAGGTAAATGACATAAACGCCTAGTAATTATCGAGTTCTTATTAACGTGACTATTCCCTACAGGAGCCAGATTTATCGGAGGATTTAGATGCTTGGAGTAGCTGGTTCGATGAGCTCAAGGAGTTGCAAAGTCTGGTGGAGACGAAGCTGTGATGGAGCAATAGAAGACGAGCTTATGGTGTAAGATCAAGTGTAATGACTCCCGTCTCGTCTAGATGCACTGGATATCTTTGCGGGATTCCTTCCTCACCAACTCGACTACGGTAGAGTGAGTCACATTGGCCATCACGGTCTCAAACCCCTCCGCTGTAAGACTTTCGTGTCCGTCCAATCTCAACGCATCTAACGCAGCAGAAAACCCACTCAAAAGCTCCTGGTTCGAGCGAATGTGTCGGGTAATGAGTTTCATTGTGAAGGCCAGTCCAGCCGACGATACTTTCCCCGAACCAGCAGTATCTAAGTGCTGGAAAAAGCGGGTTATGTCAGCAGAACTGAGACTCGATGAGCTCTCTGGAATTCCTTCTATAAAGTGCGACTGAACTCGCTCGTTGCTGTGAATTTCTTGCCTTTTGCGACCTTCAGACTCGAGTCCAAGCGCAATTTGCTCCTGTTCTCGAGCGTATTTTTCGATGTCTTCGACTCGAGTCCCCACGACGGTGCAAGCACGGTAGCTCTTCGCTTGATCGGCAGTTAACTTCTCCTCTCTTGCAGATGCTGTTCCTGATGATGGAGCAGTTAACGGAGTGTTAACCAACGTTGCAACAGTTAAAGGGAATACCGAACTGTTCTGCGCCACGGAGATCTCCATGTGAAGCATGGCAAACCACAGAAACGCGTCGTCGTCTACGGCCACGTTCATGAACACAAGAGTGCGTGTCAATACGATGCTAGTAAGTTTGATGCCATTCACACAGTCGTCGTCACTGAACAGCTCCACTTCACAATCTCGAAGCGCAACTTCCGTCAGAGTATCACCATTTCTTTGAGTTACTCGGAACATACCGTTGGCCAGACGACATCGTAGCAACATCCAGTCATCCACAGCACGGAACTTGACTCGAACTACGCTGTCCTTCACAGCAGGGGCTCGGAACAGCAGTCGCTTTGCCTGCTTATAGCATCCTTTCTTCTGACGAAGAGCATGCCATATAGTATCGACTGAGTCGTGCATCATCCCGAACTGCGAAATACCGACAAGTACGCTTCCTTGTGGGATAATAGACGAGTTATTCGTCTCCGTCGTGGCTCTTAACTCAACAGATGATGTAGATGTAGGCATCGGAGATGGAGTTTTCGAGGAACTGGACGTGGCGACGGTAAGTAGACTAACTCGTCGAACAATTGCTGCCATACTAACTAGTCTGGAAGCTCTCTGTACCAAAGGCTCGTGGCTTAGGACGAAAATACTTTTCTTGTGTTTCTCCAACACAATACCAGCGCTCACCTCTGAAGCCACATCAAGCGAGTACACGATACTTTGGCGCAACAACTTCTGGATATCATCATGGAAAATCTTCTGGTAACGCGCTCGATCGAGAGCTGCCGCTGCATTTCGGATTAAATCCATCCAACGTCGAGCCTCACTTGCACTACCCGGTGCAAACGCTACTTCGCAGCCGAGACTACGTACAGTAAACGCGTTGGCTTTTTCAAGTAATGGAGTCACACGACACGTTGGTACGAGTTGCACCTCGAAAACGGAGCCTAATTTCCGCTCGCTTTTCTTCACTCGTAACATTCCATTGTCCAATTCAACGTAGTGCTGTTTCCACGGTCCACCAGGCTTCGGTTGAGCCTCAACAATGCTCTGTAGCTGATACGAATTGGACTCTTGTGGGGCTAATAATCCAGGCTGTTTTCTAGGAGACACCCCACCATTGTGACGATATTTCAGAGCGATAATTCGCAGTCGAATAGCGAGGATCCAATGGGTCCGTATTTGCTCTGTCGGCGCTGCTAATAGTATATATGCTTGACCCGTAGTCACGATGAATGGGTAAAAAGCAGCAACACTGGACCCTTTCGGTCGAACTTCGTTGTTTTTTAAGCTCGTGTCGCTATTGTCGACTTGATTCTTTTCTTCTTGTTCACGACGCAGTTTTTCAATTTTCTGGATCCCCTTGAGCGTCTGTGGTGTTGGTACTACAGGAATCGAGTAAGACGCTAGAACAGAGAGCTGGCGCAAGTAGGTAGTGTCTTCTTGACCGGCAAAACTTGTAGCCGTGAGCCTGAATTGCTTCATGGTCTTGGTCTTGTGATCTGAAGGCTTGCAGAAGCGTAAAGTAGAGCGACCGAGTTCTACGTATCTGGCTTTCCAGCGATACTTGGTTTTCAATACGAAGCGCTTGACTTGTTGGTCAGAAGAAATCTCCTTACGTAGCATGAGAGCTCCCTTCAGCATCATCGAAAGTGCTTCGAGACGCTCGGAGAGATGACAAAACCACAGATCGGCTTCTTCTTGGGTATCAGCGATGTAAACGTCAGTGCTTTTGTCAGTGGCCAAGCAAATTGAGTGTGGAGGTGCTCGAGAATTCAACTCCAAGTAGTAATGCACACGCGTTTCTTCTGTAAGGAAGTAGGTGGCATCAATTTTGGCTGTGAATGCTGGACGCGGGTCCGAGAGGTAGTAGTCCATGCGCGAATCCGACAGCACGACAAAGGTGCGTTTACGCTTGGCATTATCCCGTGTCCCATTCTGCACCTGCAAGTAGCCGCAAAGCACCCCACGAATGTAGTCTTCCATGACTCTGAAAGCGAATTTTTAGATCATGAATGCAACAAGAAGAATGATAAGAACGCGATGAACGTGTGGATTCATCTAAAATTAAGCTGAACTGCTTTCATTCTTCGGTTTTGATCAGGCGTCTCTGATCTCTGGAATTGGGTCATCTTGAGCTGTATCAATCTCGCAGTTGAAAAAGTGGGTCTTGAGAGAGTTGCTAGTTTCGGACGGGCTGCCATTTGGTGTAGCCTCGTCGCAGTCATTCTCTGGTTCGGTTTGGTGGGTTGTGGCTCTCTTCTCTTCCAGTTCACGGTCATCACTGGGCTGTGCTGAGGTTTCCACGTCCGCGGAGGAGTCAATTTCCGTAGATGATGCACTGCAGTCGATTTGCATTCGCGGATACTCGTCATATGTAGACACGCGTAGATCTTGCACTTCTTGCGTCTCGACTTCACTCGAAATGCTTGATCGTGCATCTAGAACTTCGCAGAGAAGCTCTTGGTTGCCATCGTAGTCGAACGGAACCTTCTTGGACGAGATATCGCGGATCTCGAGACAAGACTTCCGCAGCGGTCGACACGTCTTCGAAGAAGGTGACGCTATCAGAAATCGAGTTGTGTCGTTGCACAGATCGCTGACTGTCAAATTTGTCAAACGGATGCGTCCTTTACTGCCACGAATGGCGTGAATGAAGCCGCGAATGTCGCTTTTCACATCGACATCTTCCAGCTTGGGTGCAATCGCCTGCCAGTCATACTACCAATGACAAGATGAACACCACGTCAACATTTTCATCATACTATGCACCTCTTACCTGTTCATTTGCAAGAGCCGAAGATGCAAACACGACGTGCTTGCGCAGATTTGTCGTAATAGTCGAGATACGCTCCTCCGCTATTTGCTTCACTTATCTGTTAGTAGTGGAAAATCAAGTGTATAGTAGGGAGTACAACACACCTGATAGTCTGCTAGCACAGCTTGGACAGTTCGATACATTCGGATTCGGTTCATTTCCACTTCTTGCCAGGTTTGTTGGCATTTCATCCTTGATCTCTCTGCAGCCTGCATCACATGGAGTTAGTCGCTCGACTTCTCAACATGCTCGATTTTTTTTCACTCACCGCCATAAGCTTGACTGAGTTGTTAGCCACCTCTTCTTTTCGATCAGAGGATGGGAGCAACCAGCTCACGAGTTTGCGGTTTTGGATCGCTTTCAACGCAGCGGTTCCTGTCGATTTCTCAGTCCTCGTTGCCAATGCATTTGAGGATTTCGTCTTCACCGGACTATCGGTGTCTTCCAACTGCGAAAGACGTCGATGATACTGATCCTCCAAAAGTGTACTGGAAAATCCCGAGTTCATCGCAGCTGAAAAAGCAGCAGAAGCTTCACGGAAGTTCTTGTCAAACACACCGTAGTCTTTCCTGTACGCGTCTTCTTGGGCCTAAAGACAAGAGAAAATGTGTCAATATCGCTGGATCACCACAAGATCCAAAGTTTTTCATACCTTGACGTCCTTCTTGGCGTTGTTGACTCGACGTGTTAGACTTTGCGCTCTTTCACTGTTGTACTCGTACAAAATCTCGATGGGTTTGAGAACGTCTTCTTCAAGATTTTTCGCGAGTTGCTGGTGCTGAACACTTGTGTTGAGGTACTGCGATTGAAGACTCGCCATCGCGTTTTCCATGGTGCTGTGCTCTATCTCGCCCAGATGCGAGTGTCTTGCCATCCTATTGAGCTCTTGAGCGTACGTCCTTTCCAGGTTGATTCGGCTCTTGAGCATCGTCACCAAGCTCGCGTGCGCTGCGAGATCAGCAGTACAGGCAGCACGAACGTCGTCCAGGTTGAAGAGCAAATCGGTTGCAAACGTGGCATCAGGAGGTGAATTTGAAGCCGAATCAAAGCCAAGAGCTGGCGTCTGGACCGCTGAGCTCGTCATTGCGGAGACAATAAAGAAGGAAAAGCTTTCCTGCTCTTGTGTCAATTGCCTTTCTGGAGCTCTTCGACCGCCAAAATAGACTTGTCTTTTTCGACGTTTTGGCAAAAAGAGTGATGGTACGGCAACTTATACGACCATCATTCTCGATCGTTAGACGTTACAATTTTGCCATGACGAGCCACATTTTGCCACTTGTGCCACAAGGAGACTGCGATGGCGTTGCGAAGCGTGGACCCGACGTCTCTACCCAGACCGCTATCACGAAGAAACAATTCACTGGTCCCATTAGCGACACGAAGCGGAGATCCAGATGGGAACAACCAAGTAGGAACCTCATCGCCTTATGGACGCCGTCGTATGACTTCCGCCATTGGCACTGGAGTTCACTCACCTTCCACAAACTCGCCAAACGTGCCTCATAAGTATCTTGTGGAGGGAAACACTTCAGGTGAACGCGTAGGTAAGCGCCTGAAATCTATTGTGCCATCCAAGCGAGCGGCCTCGAGAAAAATGGCAGTGATGCACCGACACAAACACCCCCACCCTGTATTCAACAATATCCACGATGATCGTGAGCACAGTGAAGAGAATAACAGTGACAGTGACAGTAGTGATGACACACTTGCGCCAGGAGTGGCAGATGTTCGACATCGAGCGCAGTTTTTCAAGTCTTTAATTGGTCCTACAACTTACGAAGACGGCGGTTTACTGACGAAAGGCAAAGTCGATCATCGCGGAATTACGCCACACGTGGTCTTTTCGACAACCCATACACCTCCAAGTGCGGCCAAGAATTCAGTCATTACGTGTAGCCAACCTGTAACGTGTGGGTTTTGCAGCTCCACGAACCTTTCGTGGGTCCTACGTTGCTCGTTCTGCGGGTCTGCCCGGATGAGCGATGCACCACGATTAAAATATCTGATCGACATGATACTGAGCATCGATCCCCGGATCAAGCCCGACAATGTTCGGAGTTAAAATTTCATTGTAGTTATCAATTTGCCAAGATTAACTTTGTATTGCTTTTCTGCTTGTAGCTAGCAAAGCGGATCCTTGATTATGCGAAATTCGATCGTGTGGCTCTAAAGGCCGAAGCGACTTTCAAACAAGCAGGTCTCGTTCGTGCAAAAGCTGCTATTATGATGATGAACCGCACGGTCTCGACTCTGCGATTCCAGATCATGCGAATGATTTTTCTCGCGTGGAAGAACGCGAAGGCTTCGGGTCTTCGGGAACAGGCGCTCATTCAACGATGTATCTCGATTAAACAAGCGCAGACGAAGCGGAAATGCAGACAGGATGCATTTTCAGTCTGGAGAGGATATGTCTTTCGTGTGACGGATGAGCGATTGCAACGCTTTCAAGTGGCATTCAGGAGGTATTCATATTAACTTCTAGTGGTAATTACCCCAAATCTTACATTGTTGTTGTTTAGAAATGAATTAACGAAGCTGCGACGAATTTGGGGAAGTTGGCGATCGTTTTTGCGCAGTCGAGGCAAGGAAAAAGTCGAAGAAATGCGACGTCATTATGAAGATGAGCTGTAAGTACATGTACTTGTAGAATAATAATGGGAAGACTAAAGTCAATGTGCTTGCTTTGTCCAGACGTGACACACCGCTGGAAGCTCAAAAGGTGCGACTGGAACTTACACGTAATTATCACATCAGCTTTCTCATTAGTGCCGCGGATGTACAGGAGATTGATCGGCTAAAAGAAATTCAGCTGGAGACGTTGAAACTTGTGTTCACCGCTGGGGATTCGATCTTGGAGCTTCTTCAAGTTTCTCTCCGGAAAGCGGATCACAGTGTCCTAAGTAAGTTATTCATCATACTGCAGATTGCAAGTATACTAACCAACATGTGTCTCGATCCAGAAACACTTCAACTGACTCAAATGTATCCCACAACAGCGGGTGAATTCTTTGAATCTGCACATGGAAATGAACTCCTTGACGCGTTGAGTAGCGGCCATGCGATGCCTCAGATCGACGGCTTTGGGCTTGACGATGAGAAAGATGACGAAACGATGAAGCATCTCTTGGATCGAACAATTGAACGGATCGAACAATCCCCACCTTCTGATAGTTTGATGCAATGGCTCAACTTCCAGCGTCGACGTGGGGCTGAAATGGGGACGATCAGTGAATCACCAAGCAAAGGAAATACCGATGGCAGTATTTCACCAGAGAAACCTTCGAGTGCCAAGACAAAAATCCGTTTGAAAGACAAAAAGAAGGAGTTCAAGCCCATAAAGTACCTACAGGATCTCAGAGCGGTCATTGCTAGTCCAGGTGTCATGCTCAAGTTGCTATGCCACACGTCGGCCGAAGCACAGGCGGAGTACGATCGGATTCGAAGTACAGAGTTAACCAACACGGCAGCGAATGCAGCAGCCGAGAATTCGACTACTGCTACAACATTATCACCCTCTGCCCAAGTCCAGTTAAGATCCTACTTCAAGGTCGTTTCCAGGATACTTAACCTTCCACCGGACATCGTAAGTCGAGACAGCTTCGTACTGAACGACTTCGATTCGCTGTACGCCTACGCAGTGTATCTGTATCTCTTCCACCCAAACTACGTCGCACCGGGAATGGATCTTTCTCCACGATATCATCTCAGCTACTCCTTCCTCACTCCGCAATGGCAAAAAGTCAAGACTTCTCTACAAGAAAACGAGTGCGATCCTTTCGCACAGCAGCAATACTACATTTTCTTGAGCAAACTCAAGCGGATCAACCTCCAATTCCTGAGGTTTATCGACATTTGCAAGGCAGTTCGGCACATCGCGAGCTGGCACGAGCGATGTGTCACTCGAGAGGCTTTCAATGACTTCTCAAGACGAGTATTGTGTAAAGATTCCAACATTTCAGTATCGCTTGAGAAAGAAACGCTAGCGTCGTGGGTCTCCTTACCAGCGTCAAAGCTTATGTCCCTATGCGACGGAGAGGACGAATTCCGTAAGATCGAGCAGGTTTTCAAGGACAACGTTCTCGACTTGATCAAAATTTTCCGAATCTACGGCAGCGCAGCGGGTGGCAAGGGAATTTTAGAACAGGAATTCCTCAAAGTCATGACAAAAGCCGGTGTCACGAACAAGAAGAATATTTTACGGTCTCATTTACAGTTGATTTACCAGCAATCACGCCAATCGAACGGTGGTGTCTCACCTGATAGTTCCAATGCAGGATCAAGCATATCAGGACCGGCAACTGAGAGTGAAGATGAGGCGGAAGACCGAGGTGCAACTCCGAATGAATTTTTCGAAGCTCTTACTCGTGTGGCTCACCACAATTACCAAAAGCGTCGCGAATTTATGGGTCAAATTGCTACGATGATGAATATGGGGGACGAGGTTAGTATGGAGACTATTAACGGCTCCGGGTCACTACTCTCGTGTGTGATCGACCTTGTAGTGGACAAAGTTGTTCCTTTGACGAAGAAGTTCCAAGAACAAGGACTGACTTTCAAAAAACAAATGATTTACCCCGACGTGCAACATGTTTGCAAGGCGCAAGAGAAAAAGTTGAAGCGAATTTTCATTTCGTATTCACAGAGAAACAAAAATCCGCAATCACGTGGCAAACTTCTCGACTTGAGCGACTTTGAAAGTTTGCTAAAAGATAAAAAACTCATCGACGCGTTGTTCCCTCACGGGAGAATTAAACAACTTGTCGCCTTCGTGCAACAAGATGGAGAGATCGGCAACACAGCGTCAAGTATCAATGGATACGACGCTGATAGCGAGTTCCTCTTCTCCGAATTCGTCGAAGCGTTGGCAGCGATTGCCGTTTACCGGAATGCAAATCCTTATCTGCCGTTCGCGAAAAAGTTGGAAACGTTTTTCGACGAGTATTTCTAGCCAGATAATGCAAATATTTTAGCATTGCGATGACAGCCCGACTTCAACTATTCGGCAGTCGATCACTGTCTCCGGTCCCAGGGTCACACCCGGTGCTAACAGCCGTTCCACTTCTCCTCCATCTTCAAAACTTCCCGGCCAGAATGAACTTGCCTTGCGTTTCGTCTGCAGCCAGCCCAACTCTTTCCACGCTGATGCTACGAGACTGGAGCAAAAGTATTTGCGTTGAGTTTTAGTCGAATCAGCACCTTCAGGAGATGACGGCGTCGAGCTTGTACTACTACCACCAGTATTAGAGAAACCGTCGTCACTTTCTTCGCATGCGCTGTTGGATTCACGGAGAGAATTGAAAATACTGCGGTCCGATTCCCCGCTGGAACGTAGGATCCCGAAAATGCTGTAGGGATTACCGTCAACACGACGGACGAATTCTCTCAGTACTTCTGTTATCTCTGTAGTGCGTTCACTTGCGATTTTCCGCACGATAATTGTGTTGGATACTTCGCGTGCATACGCCATGAGTCGAGGTTTCAAAGAGTACACTTGAATACCCTCCGACGTAGCCTCCATGATTCGTAAGAGGAACCGAGACTCGCCTGGAGCCACAATACCAACGTGATCGTACTTTGATCCAGTAAACTGTAGAATAAAAGAGCATTAGCATTAATAACTCCGCTCGTTTGGTTGGTATCCCTACCTTGCGTTGCAGTCGACTGGCTCCAAATCGGCACGAGAAGAGAATAATATCACCAACAGCGACACTATCATGCAGTGAAGTGACATGAATCACGCTTTTTGCACTGTGGCCGAGTTCTGGATCGCGCGAGGTAGACACAACACCCAGGAACGACATCAGCAGGACATCGGTGCTAACAATCGGGTGCAGTAGCAGTTGCTTGAGGAAAGCTTCCAGTTGCTCCTTACGATTGTTGATAAACTCGCCTTCGAGTGGCGTGAACACGTGCTTGGGTGGCAAATCAGGTAACGCTGTACCTGGATATTTTCTCTTCAGGTGGCTGTGCAACACATCAAACTCCTTGTAGCGTCGAGCAAGTTGCCACGTCGTGCCGTTAAATACCACGTCGATAAGGTAGCACGTGTACGGACGTTGGGACAGATCGCTGATCTTGTTCTTGGTCCCAACAATGGCCAGATCCAACGTAGGTAGCGGCATTCTGTTCATCGGAACCAACTCGAGGTCAATCCTACGACTTGCGCAGCCGAGGATAGAGTGCCCAATAGACTGATGTTCATCCTGCAGCCATTGGTCACCAATATCAAGGTGCAACACGAAGCTGTCTGGGTCTCGTCGAAGCGTGTGTAGAAGCCCAGGCGTCGAGAGTTTGTCCTTATTCTCTGACCGATTTAACTGTTCTTTCATCTGCCGAATTGCATCCAACTTGACTTGACCAACACTCACACTCTCTTGCGACGCCTCACTAACAGGCACAATAGTTGACACACTATCGAAGAGAGAAAATTGAGATAAAAAACTTTCAGACAAAACTTTAAAAATAATAGAATGCACGCACCTGAAGCCAGTCTCATCCTTGGCAATGATTTTTAAGATCACCAGCGACACAGAACTCGTAGCATTATCACTATGTGCCTAGCAACAAGCTGTCAGTCCCTGACTGCGTCTGTGTCAGTGTGGTTAGCACTGACCTGCGTCGCTGTGGGACGTGGTCGTTGCGACAGAAGCTGTGCTGATCGCTCCTCGGACCAGGACGTCGGACTGGACAGTCGATTCTCCTCTTCGCTGTCTTCGGACCCGCTGGACGCGAATCTCAAGAACGCTGCGTCTTCAGAACCTCTATTAGCCGTGTTTTTTCAGTAGAATTAATATTTTCTCACCCGCTTTCATTTCGTGCGTGGCGTGCAGCTTAGTGGCGAGTGACAGACAGTGCAGCCACTCGTCCCTTTGTTCCTTTGTGGCTGTGGCGAAATGGAGCTTGAGCGTCTTAGTCTCTACTGTGAATTTGAACCTGGCAGCGCATTGCGATTGGCTGTAGCTACTGCGTCGAACTGTTGCTTCCTTATGCACTTTGGTAATATCCTTGACCAGACACAAGTCCATCCAGAGCTTGAGCGAGTTGCGACGCCGGCGAGGCGTGCCGGTGTCTGCGTCCGGGTCCACCACCAGCGCATGGCTGAAGAGCAGCAGCTTGATCGCCAACCAGCCGCCGTATTGCGCACTTAATTGCCACAACTCGCCGCGATGTAGACACTCGGGACGCTCCATGTAGTGAGTGTTAAATAAGACTTAATCTTTGTATGAAGTACAGAAGAAAAATGGGGCGTTTTTGACACGAAAAATGGGACTCATTTTTTGTGTACCTATTTGCCTAGAAGTCGGTTACGTTTTGCATGTTTCTTTGTGTGAAAAAGGCAGCACGTGTTGCAGGCATTGCCTTTTTGACAGGCTTGGCGAGAAATGACGTGATAGACTGAGTGCCGGTCGGAGCATTTGCCTGAATAAGCGGAAAAAAATATAGTCAAGTGAGAAAGCTTCAACATGCTCTCCACTCGAAACTCACCTTCTCGAGTTCTTTCTCGTGGGGCCATTCGACCTTGACAGCCTTCTCAATAAACGGTTCAACCGTGCCCCAGCTGAAGCGGATAATGTTGGGGAATATGAACACTTGGTCCATGTGGGTCGACAGCCACGCCTTGGTCCTGTTAAAAACACAAGACGCTCGTTAGTCTTTATCGCCGCCATTCTTGCACTTGATCCTACGCACTTTGGGTCACTGGGGTATCCTGAGCCAAAGTCCGTCGGAAGTTGGAGCGCCGGGCTCTCCCACATCCAGTCGCTGATCACACGGTCGCGCGTCACCTTGGCCGCAATACTCGCCGCACTCACCACCTGCACTCAGCACCAGCAATATCTTAATTTTACTGCATCATTGCGAAACGCACCGACATTTTTCTCACCTTGAAAACGCTGTCGGCTTTCTTCTCGACGCGAAACTCGATGGTTCCGTTGAAGTGTTTAGTCAGAAAGCTCTGGTACCAGCGTGGGTCTCCTACCGTGTCCACGAACACCTTTTTGACCAAAGCTCCCTTCTTCTGCACTTCGTTGATGAGTTGGATGGCTGCATCGCGCGACATTTCGTTCAGGTTGCTTGTCTGGCGCTGCATCTTGTCCGAGATCTCGGCAGCCGAGATCAAGCGGACGATCCACCTGTCAATACAATAGATTGAGAATCATGCTCATGGCCAGTGCGTTACAATTCCATCCACACACCCGAGGTCTTTGGTTGACTGCATCTTCTCGAACAATTGCGCTCGGCTCTCTGCGCTAAGCGCCTTGGAGTCGTCGAAGCCCAATGCGCACATAGCGTCGTTATCAGCTACAGGCCAGTACGCGGCGCCGTAGACCATGGGGCCCATGACTGGACCACGACCTGCCTCGTCGATTCCCAGCATCACGGGCACTCCGTTGAGACAACTAGCAGGGCAGTCGCTAGCGAGAAGCAAGGTCCGCTGCAGATTTGGTCGGCCAGGCATCTTTGGCAAGTCTTTTTTGGCGCAAGATTGATTGTTTAAAATATAATCCTGGACTTAGGGCTACGCGTAGGCTGGGAAAGCCTAATATATTAGCCTTAAGAGATACTGTAAAATAGCATGATGTATATTATTATCATGATATTAAATGCATGATATATTTTTACAGCATTTGAATAAAATGATACACTGAATACCTTCTCACTGGTATTCTTATACAACATCCAGTAACACCCATAAACAAAAAAACATAACTTTTCCAATCCACCAGTATGACTCCCTGACAGCTCAGGTAACAACGAACCAATTCGTAACGTGATACATGGTGGCTGCATGCGATGGTGTGAAATACGGTCAAACAAGCCAAGACATCGCCGACTGAATATATATTACGTATTTCGATCTGGGACTCCTAACAGTGTACTAATTACTGAATTCCTTTGGGTGTCCTGTACAATTAGGAATTTCTCATAGCTAAGCATCCCAAAATAGGAATAACTGCCTAAACTTGTATTCTTTTTCACAATTGAGGGGTAGGAGGGAAAATTGACTTGAGTTTGTATGCCGCTGAGGAGCCGGATATTTATTCGTATCGGGAGTGTATTCCAAAGCTAGAGATTACTAACGAGGAGATTGTCTGTATTCTTTTACAGTTGTCGTCGGGTTCATTTTTCAATTGGATCGCTTGCGCACCAGCTTCAAAACTATATCAGGTATATAAAAGTACCAAAGGTTTGAAAAATGGTTAAAAGTCATATTCATAGAGTAGCTTCGACACGGCAGATGCTGCAGCTGCGAAGCAGGCGCAGGATATGCTTTGGCACACGAAGTCCCATTCCCCAAAATTCGTCGGACAATGAAGTCATTTTTGGGGTTAGAGTCGGACACAGTGTCTGACATTTTCTGAAAAAGCAAATTCTGCTCCCTAAATAAATGTATCGGGATGGGAGCAAATCGCGATTCCCACAGAAAACGTCGGACAAAAATCCAACCGATATCTTGATGCATGTTAACAGTAAATTATCGCCCATGATACCCGTTACCTAGTAGCTCATAGGACTTATTTATATCTTGCATGACTACATGAAATGTAATGCAGCTACGCACTTCTACAGAATTAGCGGTAGCTTCTAAGGAGCTTGCTAGCGAAGCCTTATGCCTGGTCTTTTGACCTTCAGTCTGGCCTAAATATCATCCATTCCAAAAATGTAATTTGTCTTAGTGCCTTGGCATACTTTCATCTGTGTAGTCAAACCTAAACAGGGGCACATACAATAATTTGGGAGGCTTACTAGATTACAACGGTATCGACTCGGAACTGTAGTGTTGAAAACAGAGGCAAGCAATTAGCGATAGAATTTGGTTGAATCCTCGTGTACCTATGCCGAGCTTTCAGATTTCGTGCTCGAGCGAGGTTGGCGGGTGCCCGGACCCGCTGCATGTGAAACTAATCGGTCCACAACTCGTAGCATGTCAGAGATCAACAGCCCACAACGCCTGCTGGCTGCGATTGAGTCTCATTCAGCTTTGTCGATTCCTCGAGAACGTCGGACTTTATTACAGTGCGGGGTATCCCTGTATATTCCTAATTAGATATTATGACAATTTGCAATGGCGGCGTGCGTAGCTGGATGCACTGTGCATCCTCCGTCTACAACTAAACTGACGAGACCAATCCATAGACGTCGTACAATTAAGACTGTCACAATTGATACAGATTTGCAAATGTCTGCCAGATGTCCGACGAATTCCGTTTAAGAATCATTTTTTGGACTTGCTACCTCAGATTATTTTGCTACTGTGATGATGCAAAACTTATTTTTTTTATAAATTTGTCAAGGAAACATGAACAGGCTGGCTAAGATAAGCAAACCAATGCACCCTAATTCTTTTGTTGATATTACACTTACAGCATTTGAGCACTTACGCATCTACTGTGGCTGCTTCGCAGCCGCAGTATCTGCTTTATAGATACTGTTTACAACATTTTTTAGGCATGTTTTTGACATTTTTTTCCAGACGCGCATTAGGCGTAACGGGAGTCCAACGGCATCGTTTCACAGACTCAGCAGTCTCCTCTGAGCTTAGATTACATACCGCCATTTGATTCAGCTTCACTATTGATGGACTTTCCATCAAGCTTTTCCGAGAAATCGTCGGAGGTCTCCGCCTGGGACAGATTAATTCGGATGAAGCCGGTAACCGAAACCGGCACACTTATAAATCAATTGACTTGAGAAAACGTAAGAGGACGCAGCATCGTATAGAAAACAAACAAGCAGGATGCACACTAGACATGGGCAAATAAGGGAAATGTCTGTCGCTATCTACGTTCACTACGCGTTCAAACGATAATTGGTCAGAAGCTATGTTTTTAATACCTGTGTTTAGCTTTCAGCACGATGCGTACCCTGTTCGACAGATTTTCCGCTGATACAACTCTGTCAGAGCAAAATCATCATACTAACCGTACGGCAATCGCAAATTTCGTACGATTAGCATGATGCTGTTGCTTGAAAGCTATCTTGCTCCTCATTACGAAAGCATCGATAGAATCGATACTGCTGGCTAGTGTTGTGCTGCACCACGTCATTTGCAGGCTTGGAAATATCAGCCAATGGGCGACTCCTGTTATCGTAGCGGCACGCTGCACTGCTTTCCCAGAATTAAGAAAATAATAGTCATGGAAATATTGTAACGGGGTACAGGCCAGTGTACCCAAGTTACATGGAAGAGTGACTGGCCACTCTTTGGAAGGCCTGGTACATGGTACCAGAGACTCTAGGAGCCAACCATTGGATAATTGTGTACATACCTTCATTAAAGGTGATTTATAGTTTGTATAACTCAAGCTTAAGCTTACCTATAAATACAGGCAGTCTAAAACTTACCTTTAGCTGGTTACTTCGCTCCCTTTGACAAGGGACTTGTGAACTGCCGTTCACTCAGAGTTTGTATACTTTCGGAAGCCAGCTTCCTCAAGCGCAAGGTGTTGTGTGGCATCCCGTCACACTTGGTAGCACTTGTAGCCAATCCACGCCAACGCGGGTAGACTACCTGAACCTCTGAAGTTCTGTCATCATGGACCGGAACAACTTCCCTCACCTGAACGACTCGCAGTTCAAGTCTGTTCGGAAGATGGCAGACATCTTCAGGGTGGAGGCCTTGCAGAGCCTGGTGGCGTCAGCACCGGCCGAGCAGGTCGAACGTGCCAATGCGTTTGACACTGGTGAGCAAGGGCTCATCGCGCACGTGCGGGGAAACCTGCAAGCGCCGGCGGCTGGAGGGAAGTCGCTTCACCTGAAGTCATTGCGGCTAAAGGTGAAACCGTACGAAGGGAAGGACGATGAGAAACTTCACTTCTGGGTTCGGGAAGTTGAGCTCGCTATGGACGCGGCTCTGATCTCGACCGAGCAACTCCGTGGTGCTTTCGCTCTCCAACCTTAGCGGTCGTGCTAAGAGTTGGGCGTACACGCCGGAAGCGACTTCGCCTGGGTGCTTCACATCCTGAGCTCAGCTGTGCGAGCAGCTTCGAGCCGCGTTCCTCCCGGCGAACTACGAGTACCGCCAGCGCTCGCGCTTCCTCTCATGCACACAAGGAAAGCGTGAGTTGCACGAGTACATTCAAGAGATGCGGGAGCTCACGGCATCCCTAGTGGGCAACCACTCAATGAACACAGTAAGGTGACGGTGTTCGTGGACGGCCTTCGAGTGGGCCCGGTGCGCACTCAGCTGTTCCGGGTGCAGTCAAGCACCCTAAAAGAGGCGATTTAAGTGGATCAAGAAGAATAGAGCCATCGCCAGGCGCGTACGCCGGTGTCAGCGTGGCCATGGAACTCGGCGTCGAATCCCACCCGGGCGAACCCCATTGGACCAGTTCCCAAGGGGATGAGGTCCGCCGAACAGCAAGACATTCGCTGTTTCGGTTGTGGGAAGCTGGGCCACATCAAGAGAGACTGCTCCGCGGAGAGACACCACAGGAGGTTCAACCCCAAGCCTATTCTCAAGGGTCGCTGGCAGAAGCCACGACCCCGAAGCCAGGAGAACGCCGGAAACCAGTAGGGGCGGGGTGCCATACTGGGGAAGAACTAAGTCTTCATGAGCGATATGCGGGTGGCGCGCACCATGGAGACTTAGCCCCTGAGAGTCTACGCACTCTCGAATCGGCGAAGGGCAGCTTGTAGTACACGGCCGGGTACGGGGATACGATCTTCCCTATAGAATCTTGATCGATTCTGGGGCGTCGAGGAATTTCGCACGCCGCCAGACGGTTGCTCGTAACAGCAACAAGTTGTCCTATGCTTTGAGAGAAAGCAAGGGTAACGGGACAGTGTTGGTGCGACTGGCCGACGGGAAGAAGGTCACTGGTCCCAACATCCAGATGGATCTAGCTGTCAAGTTTGAAGATTCGACAGCTCGGAACAGTTTACTGTTCTCGACATGGATCCTAGGCATGACCTGGCTCGAGAAGCATGAGCCCTGGATCGACTGGCGAGGCAAGGCAATTGGTGTCAGCCGCCCTGTCGTGTCCGACAGAGCATTGGTGAGTCATGTTCCCACCTCTGTCTGGACCCGTGGCGCCCGTAAGGGCTGCCAGGATACCGAGGCACCTAGCGGAAGCTTGGGAGTCGTCGACGTATATGACGACTCCGAGGAGGCTTTGAAGGTGGCGACGCAGACAGACGTCGGTCAAGTGGGTAATATAGGTCCATCCGCGGGTAACATAGTTTCGCAGACGGTCGCCCAGACCGTAACTGAAGAAGAAGACGCGGGACGCGCTTCCTGTGTGGGTAACATTGCTCCACACGGGGCCTCGAGCGCCTCGGATGTTGGCAACACGACATCCCCAGACGTGGGTAATGAAATTCCACGTCACGGTCGCCGTCTGCGACGATGCCGCCGCCGCCGCAAGTCAAGTCAAGTCTGGGCCATGTTCAGACTGGAGTCGCGCATAACGACTCGGAGCTCAGGGCCCGGGCTCCTTTGACACCGTCGGTGGAAGAGAGTAGTCACACCTTCGATGGCGAGGCCGATTGATCCGTCAGGGCATCTGGTGTTCACTTGGAACCGTTGCCAGAGGCTGCAAAGATACAGAACCTCGAGAGAATGACGGCAGAATTTTTCCTGGCCAACCTCAAGGCTGGAGAGGTTGCCGAGATCGTATTCATCAAACAAGAGACCACTCAGGAAGAGTTGAATTCCTCCTCTGTTTTGGACGGAGACGTCCTCGAGGAGTTGAGTAAGCAGCGTCAACCGCGCTTGGGTTCTGAGATTCTTAAGAACCCCAAGGATCCGGTGTATCCTTTGGTGTCGGAGTATGCAGGCGTGGTGACAAAGAACCCACCGACCCAACTCCCACCAGATCGTGGAGTACGACACGAGATTGATCTTGTGCCTGGCACAAAGTACTGTGTCACGAGGCAGTGGCCTCTCCCTCGCGAACAGTGCGAGGTGATTGATGCATTCTTCGATGCGAAAGCGAAGGCGGTCGTGGTGCGGGAGTCGAAGTCCCCGCACTCGGCGCCGACCTTCTGCGCTCGAAAACCAAACGGGAAGTGGCGTCTGAATCACGCTTATAACAAGCTGAACAACGCGACGGTGCCGGCCCAGACACCAATCCCACGAAAGGATGTGTTGTTGAGCAACATGGCCGGGTGCGTACTGTACAGTGCACTGGATTTGGTAGACGGATACTACCAGACCCTGATGCGCGAGAGCGCCATCCCGCTCACCGCGGTGAGCACTCCAAGCGGCATGCTTTGGGAGTGGCTCGTCATGCCGCAGGGCCTGTCTAACGCCCCAGCAATATTCAGTCGCTTGGTTACGCAGGTGTTCAGGCCGCTGCGTGCCTTTTGAACAGACGTACTTCGGCGACATCATCGTCCATAGCCATGCCGAGGGAGGCAAGACGGCCATGGAGGTGCAATTGGGGCACCTCCGTGGAGCGTTGTACGTCATGAGCCTACGCCAACATTGACAAGTGTGTCTTCGCATCACCAGGGATCAAGGTTCTCGGCTGCTTTGTTAGCAACGTGGGCGTTTGGGCTGACCCTGACAAGGTCAAGGCTATTGCAGCCTGGCCAACGCCCCGATCCCAAAAGGATCTCCGGAAGTGGCTGGGCTTAGCCAACTACCTCCATAAGTACAGCGCGGGGTACGCGGGTCTCACCCTTGTCGGGCCTCCTGAAGAAGGACGTCGACTGGCGCTGGGAGCAGAAGCGCGAGGACGCCTTTGATAGCGTCAAGGCCAGCCTTCAAGAGGCGCCGGTCCTGGTCCAGCCGGACGAGACGAAGCCGCTCAGCGTCGTCTGCGATGCTTCCGATTATGCGATCGGTTACGCATTGCTGCAGAACGATGCAGGCGGACATGAACGAGTCATCTCGTTCCAGTCCAGGCAACTCAAGGCCGCCGAACGGAACTACCCAGTTCACGACAAGAAGCTCCTTGCCATGAAGTATGCCCTCGTGAAGTATCGGGTACATCTTCTGGGTCAAGGCCCTTTGATATCTACACCGACCACGCATCCTTGAGGACGGCGACCAACTCACCTCACCTCTCCCAACGGATGGCGAGGTGGCTGTTCTTCTTCGCGGAGTACAACTTCCGCGTTGAACACAAGCCGGGCAAGCTCAACGTGCATGCCGACGCCCTGTCTTGGCGTCCGGACTATGAGTTGGCCCACGTCACGCGAGTGACAACGGATCTTTATGATCGGATACGCGTGGCGTATCGAGACGATGAGGCTATCGCGCCTATCGTCAGGTTCCTGGCAGCAGGAACGGACGCAAAGTCCGACTGGCTTTCACCGCGGCGGCGTTTCCGACTCCACCGATATGAATTGAAGGATGGCCTCCTCTATTACCGGGTGGAGCATTGTGATCCTCCACGGGTGATCGTTCCCAACGACGGGATCTGAAGTTTGACATCGTCGCGGAGGCGCACGATGCGCCCTCCAGTGGCTACTTGGGCCGTGAAAAGACCTTTCTGTCGATTTCTCGGGCCTTCTGGTGGACCCACATGCACAAGTGGGTCGCCAAGTATGTGAAGACATGCGAAACATGCCAGGGGGGGAAACCCGCAGGGCACGCTTCGGCTCCGTTACAGAGCCTGCCCGTACCTGTTGGCTGTTGGAAGTCGATGAATCTTGACTTCGTCTTAGGACTTCCCGCCAACGGACACGGCAACACCGGGATTGTGGTGTTCGTGTGTCGGCTGAGCAAGATGGTGCATCTTGCTCCGGCGCCCGTCACGGTCACATGCGAATAGACCGCACGGCTGTTCGTCGATGGCGTGTTCCGCTATCACGGTCTCCCGGAGACCATCGTCTCTGACCGATACCCGCGGTTCACCGTTGCGTTCTGGAAGACGGTGTTCCCCTTAATTGGAACGCGTCTGCTGATGTCGACGGCTGATCACCTGCAGACAGATGGCAAGACGGAGCGCGTCAATCGAGTGCTTGAGGACACTCTGCGCAGTGTTGCGCGGGAGCCCCAAGTACGTGGTCGGCGCAGCTCCTTGTTGTTGAATTTGCGCTCAACAACGCGGTGCACGCGTCCATGGGGTTCACGCCGTTCTACTGGAACGGCTTCCGCCACCCTTAAGTGCTCTCATTCATCGAGGAGACGCTGGATACTCTGTTTTAAGTGAGAGAGGCTCGAAAAGCGCTTTTCTCTCTAGTCTCGGATCTGGGAACAGTTTCTCTGAAGAAGCAAGTGGAGTCCTTTGTGGACACCAAGCTGAATGTTATCAGCAGGGTCCGCGATGCTATGGCAGCGACCCAGGATAGACAAAAGGAGTACTCGGACAAACATGAAAGAGGACAACTTAAATGTGTTTAAAGTGGATGAATTAGCGTTACTCGACACTAGAAAGCTACCGCTAGACACTGTCAGCTCCGTCGACAGTAACAAGTTGAAGAACCGCTTCATCGGACCGCTCGCTATCCTGGACAGATACGGTGCGTCGTACACCACCGACCTACCAAAGTCAATGAATACGCACCCGACGTTTTATGTTGGACGTCTTAAGCGGTACCATAGTCCGCAGGGGATTGCTGACTCGCAGACCCACCTTGGTCCAGCTTCTGGAAGCGAGGAGCGGCCTCAGACGTCGACGAACGCTCGGGAACGTACGTCCAAGGCTCGCGCTGGGCAATAAGGCCGCGGTCTGGGTCGTACGCCGGAGGGACTCCGTACGACTGGGCATCAGGAGCATACGCACCATACACGTACGACTGGGAGGGCGCGTAACGCGGCTCCGGACGTTGTTGTGCGCCATCAACACGTCGGATCAGCTGGAAGGCCTCCACCAGATCGGACGAGAAGGTCCGGCGGTCAACCCGCCCATGGAGGGTCGCTACATCCCGTTCCAATCGATCCAGGGTGTCCTTGAGTCGAGCAAGGACCCCTCGGTTCCCGGCCTGGGCAGAAGCAACGCCACCAGCCCCAAGGCCAAGTGAGAGCTCAAGCACAAGGACGCGTTGACGAAGACGATCAACGTCAGGGCCCTGTGATGGACCCGCAGATGGAGCACCTGGGCGTGAGGAGCGCCCTGGAGGTGCCTCGTACTCGTACTCGTACCCAGGCACCTCAGCCCCTGCTTGACCGAAACGGAGAAGTCCACTACCACGTGGAGCGGGTTCTCCAAGAGCGGCGGCTCCGCGGTAAGCGCCAGCTCCTTGTGAAATGGAGGGGTTATGCCCACTCCAAGAACTCGTGGGAGCCGATTGAACGGCTCCAGGCTGACTACCCGAAGGCTGTCGCGAGCTGGGAACAAAAGCAGCGGCAGCTTCGTAAGTAGTCCGGGGCTTCTTGCCCGAACGAGTTACGGGCGTTGACGACACTCCGTACCCGCGCTCATCACGAGCGCTAGAAGCCGCGCGCTTCTGAATGTCCCTTGGCAGCAGCCGCTTGCTGACCAAGTGGGCAAACTGGATACGAAGATCGCGCTGGCCCAGGATGTGGGACAGCATCTGATCTTCTCAGAGTTTCCGTAACTCCTTGGGTGAGTACTTGAGAAACTCAACCCACGCCCAGAACATGTCTTCGCATGAGCCCAGCTCAGATAGTATTTGGGAAGTACCCAGACGTAGCCCCTTACAGGGTAGAGACCACCCCGGTTCTCAGGCTTCTTACGAAAGTCGTGAAGTCTTTGAGAGGGACTCGGTGCTGCGCGAGAAGCACGCACCGGGCAGCCTTTACGTTGCCGATGAACAACTGTTCCTTCTGGACCACGGCGCGTTCGTAAGCGCCCTTGGAAGTGTGGCCACCGATAAGCCCACGAGAAGGAGCGAGCTTCTCCAAGAAGAGTCCAGCCCCAGAGCTCTCCTCGGGAGGCCAATAGCCTCTCGGGTTGATGGCAGCTTCCTGGCTGACGGGTGCCACCACCGACGCACCCCCCCCCCCCCCCCGCGCTCACTGGGCAGCTTGGATGACATCCTACTGCCGGTCGAGGTCGTTCGTGATCTCCCGGGGCTCATCAACGGCACCCTCCTCCTCTTCATCCGAGGATGCGAAGAGATACTGGTAGGAACAACCAGTCCCTTTCTCCTCGCGGAATGGGGCATTCGAAGCCATGTGCTTCTTAGAGTGTTTGGCCTCTTCGGCTGCGGCTTTAGCAGCTTGAGCACGCTCAAGGCCTTCGGTAAGCGAGAGGTTCTTCAGAGGTTTCTCTTCCTCGTTGTCGCCAGCTTTGGGCGAGCCCTTAGCTTCGTCAGCGGGGCTCTTAGAGCGCGCAGGCGTCTCAGAATCGTGATCATCGCGATCACCGTGAGCACTAGCGTGCGAGTGTACGCTGTCGTCGTCGTGCTCGCTGGGGATTGGAGTGTGCCCTCCGTCGGAGCTCCCAGATACACTGTGGAGGCTCCTGGCCCTGGCCTCGTCCTGAGTACCCGGACTGTGCTCACGGTATGTGAAGCGCGGGTTTAGACGTGTGTCAGGAGGCACTGAAGGCGACCGACTGCGGCGTGCGCTCGCGCGTTTGCTCGCAGCCGCGCCGCCAGATGTATCAATCGCCTCGGAAGCCACCTCAGTAGCCTCCTTAACTGCAGAGCCTTTGCCGAGAGGCTTAGCGCTCTTGGCTTTCGCCTTTACGGCGGCAGTCTTGGCGTGTGCTTTCGCACCGCTCTTCGCAGTGCCACGGGGCATGCTGAAGGTCGAAGTGGAGATCGTGAAGAAAAGCGCTTGTGCTGCTCGAGGCTCCAACAGTGAAGTGAGCCACCGCCGCTTTCTCGCAGCTTGTCGATGTCTCTCGAGTTGGAGAATGAGAGTTTGTGACTCCCTCTCCCTCATTCTGATTGGTCGGTAAACCGAACCTAAGTGGGGGGGGGATGTAACGGGGTACAGGCCAGTGGATCCAGGTTACATGGAAGAGTGACTGGCCACTCTTTGGAAGGACTGATACATGGTACCAGAGGCTCTAGGAGCCAACCATTGGATATTTACATACCTTCACTGTAGGTGATTTATAGTTTGTATAACTCAAGCTTAAGCTTACCTATAAATACAGGCAGTCTAAAACTTACCTTTAACTGGTTACTTCGCTCCCTTTGACAAGGGACCTGTGAACTGCCGTTCACTCAGAGGTTGTATACTTTCGGAAGCCAGCTTCCTCAAGCGCAAGGTGTTGTGTGGCATCCCGTCACAAATATCCTGCCGAGAGAGGATCGCTACTGCATCAGCCACAGCCATAGCACACGCGGTTGGAATGTGTGTATTGGAGATCTGATGAAGCACCAAGCTGAACAGAGAACCAAGATCAGATCGTTATACGAGAACGGGAGCAGAACCCATGAGTGTTGATAATACTGGTTGAAAAAGCTAACATCCAAATCTATTTAGTCTTCACATTACCTTCGTGGTCATCAGTATAAGGAACGAGTCCACGTTCTAACACACGCCAGCACACTTTGAGCGCCCTGGTGGTTTGATTACGGGCACCGCGTGCTGTGGAATGAATGGGGTGTACTGTGCACGACTTTCGTGCTGGGTTGTGTTGTGCAGTGGCGTGCGCGTACTGGTGGCAACCAGTGACCACGACGCAGTTGAACGAACGGCAGTGCGGTATGCGTGTACTAACTTGAATGCACCACCAGCTTTGTCGAGCTGTGGTGGCTGAGTGCGGGTACGACGAGCTGTAGAATGAATGCGGTGTAGTGTGCATGCTGGTGGAAGTTAGTAATCGCAGACTCATGGCAGTAATGTACGTGTGTTCTAACTGCAGTAAAATGTCAGTGTGGTTTTGTAATGAGCACAACTACAATGATTATGGGGAGAGAGCGTTTTTAGCTCGATCAGCCCGTAATTGCTGAGAATATTGCTAATTGACTAAAATTGATTGAAGTGCTTGGATTGATCAAGCGACTTTGACCTGCTTGTCAATTGCGAAATTGTGAGGGTCTTATGGATCGAGCAGTCGAAGACAACGGTATCACTATAACCAACGAGATTAAAGCATCCAGGGAGGTGATCCGCGCGGATGAATCATGCCAACCTAGACATGCCGATTTATTGTACAGACGTGGAAGGAGGGGGGGGGGGGGGGTGCATGTCGTTGCAGTAATAATCGACGATGAGCTCACTGTCGCTGATGGCCCATTCTGCTACGTCCATAACTGCCCATTTGTGGCGTCGAACAAGACGGTGCTGTGGGAGCATTTCAACTGCTATCACTCTTTTCATTTTGGACGGCCTTGTCAATGAACTAACCAGTTGAATGGTAAATACAAGTATTCAAGAGGTGCTGATTTCGCTGCTTCTTTTATGATTTTTTTTTAATATTTCATTTTTTTTGAAATTTTTTCCTGTTGACATATCATTCTAGCATCGCCCAACAAACCTTAAGCATCCTAATAATAGCTTGTTCGTGTAGTTAATCTCGAGGTTTATAGTTTTGCCATTCGCATATTGCTCATCAAGTTATAGATAAATATGCTTTCAAATCTGCGAACTTCTCAATAATATACTATTCATGCTGCAAAATTCTTTTTGGGAGAGATGAATTTTATGGTATTCCCATGATACGACGTATAATCAGTTATACCGGAATTCGTTAAGGGCTTCAAACGCATATGTATACGCAGCGTAGGCGAAGTCCCTTCAACATCAATTTAACTACAAGTCGCTAGCACCAGCGAGCACTCGCCTGCTAGTGGGCGCCTACCAAAATTGGTTTATGTAGGCAGCATATCCAAGACCACGAGCTCTCTTCGAGTATTAATTTTGGACAGGTAGTATATGATGGAGGTCGGATATATGACAGTGGTATCCGACCAGATGTCATATTCGGATTAAAACGATTGCGCAATACGAAAACCAAGTGAGTTTATGACAGTTGTCCCCCTCGTCGCATTACTGTTCATGCGGATCCTATATGCCGCACAAGCACTATGTGGTCGCGTTAGCCATATAACAATATATACAAGCTAGCCCCCCCCCGTATCAATTTACGCACCTTCTAGAAGTTGATACTCGTCGTCAAGGCGTTCATGGATACTTGCTGCACCTCTCAGTGGGTCCTTAAAAGCTTGCTAGCGCTCCATCACTCTTGTTTATTTTTTTTCCACCCAGCGCGCAGCTTCTCTCGGGGGCAGTTTATTTTTGATGAGGGAGGGAGAGGGAGTGGCTGACACGCGTCGCTGTTGGCTTTTATTAGGATATTCAAACCTGTATGGGATTTATACTCGTCTTTCTACCACCATTGATTAATCCCCGTCTATCTACTTCTCACCAATCTAACAGGAAAGTTCAACTGATCCACCCTATACAAAATTTTATATGCGACGATTACGTCTGTACCCAAGTTTGCTGAATATATTATCCTGTGGAATGTCTTATTCTGTATGATACAGAATACCGCACTACAGGGGTTAAGCCCACCCCTAGTTTCGGTTGGATATGGGTACCCAACTTTTGAAATGACAGAGCTTGGATGGGTGTAGCCGACCGGTGAGTACACTTTGCGACCTCTGCTACATACCCGTCAAAACTCCGCAAAAACCTAGCCAAATTTGCTAGTATAAGAAGTATTTCACGGGACTACACTCTCAGTCAAATGCGGCACCATGTATTTAGACTGATAGGAAGGGAATTGCTGACGAGGTGGCGGGAAGTTGAAGGTCTATCCTATGCTAACAGTAGTTTGCACAACGCAATCCATGAAGACCAACTTCGTTTTTTTATCTTGGTGAGGGTGGAACTGGCAAGAGTCGTGTGCTTGACGCTGTACAACCACTGTGTGCAAGCTAGACTATCTTATCAAGACGGCATTAGCGGGGAAGGCTGCGACCTCAATAAGTGGGAGGACCTTAGCGAGCCTCTTACTTCAGATGAAAATGAAGCGAAAAATGTCTCTGGACGGTCTGGATATTTTGGCAGTCAACGAAGTATCAATGATGGAGAAACACCAGCGAGCACAGCTGGATAGCTATTGCACCGTATTGAGCGAGTTCCGAGTGTGCCGTTTGGTGAAAACCACGCTGTTTTAGTCAGTGACTTTCTTCAGCTTCCACCTGTGGGAGGAGAGCCTCTGCATAAAATCCCTGAAGGAAGACGTCGATCACGTGCGAATGATATTGCCGGAGATCAGCTGTGGCTATCGTTTAACCGTGTTATAATGCTCGAAGAATCGGTACGTTTTCAGGCGGATCCGGAATGGTTGTAAATACGCATGAAACGGAGTGTGAACTCCTTATTTTGTCGACCTGATAAAATTCGCGCGTTAGCGATGAGGTTCGCCCGCAGATTTCCCCAACGGCTGAGGAATTACCTTCAATTATCCACACCAGATAACACTACTCGCCTATCGGTCAATAACTTGTTAGCTTCTACAATTGCAAGATAAATACCGGAAGGGGGATATCCGATTCGCATTGTCGCTGATTTTAAAAGGCAGCTTGCTAAGCTTGGAAAGTTTGACGTTAAGATGGTCGTGAGTCTACCGGACACCAAGTTTAGCAGAATGGCGCTGTATCTCGATGTAATCATGGGAATGCAGATACAAATAGCTCAAAATGTTCGAGCTACTAAAATGTCGGCAAATGGGACGCTGGGAAAGCTCGAGAAAATAGTTTACCAGCCAGGTACGACATTTTGCGTCGTGTATGACAGCATCGGTGGGGTTGTTGCTAAAGTTCCAAGTATAACTCCATCCGCGGTGATTGCGAGGGTACAGCGAGGACTTTCAGCAGTGCCGATGCAAGGGTGCTCAGATTCCGACCTGTTTCCTTTGTTCCCCGACGCGCGACCGTTCAGCCAAAGTGAAGTTAAGCTGGCACCAAGTAAGGCAGGCGTTGCGCAGTCTCGCGGTTCGGATTGAACAGTTTGCTATTGTATGTGCGGTTTCGTCTACGGTGTACAAAGTTCAAGGAGAAACCCTTGACAAAATGATCGTCACGGAGTGGTGATCTCAAAATCGCCTCGCTAACAAACGGGCAACCTTATTCACTCGTATTAGAGTAACGTCAAGATATGCATTTAGAACGCTAAGTCCGCTAACGGATGATACCGTGAGGTGGGCACGGCCGAGTGAGGATGCGCTAAAAGAGGAGGAGAGGCTTCTTTGCCTGAGCAATATACTGTTCGCCGAAGTTGTGGTGATTCAAAGGGATGAGTCGTAATAAACGATGTAAGAACAGAACATATCTGCATCATATAACATATATAACCCAGTACGTGTTTCTGCTTCTTCGCAGGTTTCTCTACAACATCAATTCGTTGATAATAATAATAATGATAATATACACTGGGCGCCTGCCAAAATGTACTTGCGCTCCAGTTATGTCAAGCCTGTACGTGCTTATAGTTTATTTAGACGTGTTTCAAGTCTGAATAAACTCGCATGGTGCTATCCGAGGTAGAGAGAGTTGCTTTGACCAAGGCCAACGCCATCAGCGCGAATGATTCAGAATAGCCATTGTAATCCAATCCTAATTCTGTATTATATTGATTTAGCCTTGTACTGAAGATATCGTGTGTATTTGCTGGCTCTAAACGTGGACACTAGCTGTCTAACAGAAAGGTGTTGGGGTGATGGTGTCGGTGGTGTGTGTGTATGTATGTGTGTGTTTGTGGAAGGAGAGCTAGGTTCAGCTAGAGCTATTATTGTATCGAAACACGGAATAATTTGCCCAGTTCCTCCTCAGTAATCCGTTAGTTAGAAACTGGGCAAAGTTTCCCTCTACATATAGCTTACGCTGGACTATTTGAGCCAAAATGGTTGGCGCCAACAGCTTACGTAGCCGTATCAAAAATACCAGGTGTTTATTTCATAAAAGCTGTGGCTGTACTTTACTCATTTATTAGCCAATAGACGATCGCAAATACTACATATGTTAGATACATACTGTATTCTATGTTCACTTTCGTTGCGGCTTTGTTTATATTTTTTGTCCAGTCCTTGACACCTTTACGCGAAGGGCTTCCACCAACATAGTTTTCGCAGGCTTAAAAGTATACTTAAATTAAGATATTTTCTTATTCTGTATGATACAGAATAAATCCTCGCTCTACGAGTGTTAATACCGGGTGGCCATGTCCGCTCATGAATTTTAAGGAAGCACACCGGTCAAAGGTAAAAAAAAGTACTTCCTCTGTCCGATAATGATCGCAAGATTCAAGGAAAAGTAACGTTTATAGGTCAAAACTAGGTAAAATTGACTGCTAAATGGCTCAAAATAAATGCCTATGTTTTCGCTATCGATTGCTGGCGACCACACCTCATTCCGACATCTGTAGCCGTCACGTCGACCAAACAAGTGCATGTTGTCTAGCTATCCATTTCCATTTTTTTTCGCTGGGTCTGCAAGCTAACTCCAAACGCACTAAAATGCTGCCCATGTCGAAGTATGGTGAAGCGTGAGACCAACCAACCGTGGTCGAGCGACCGAAGCGATGCGTGAACGACAAAATGCCTTGTGGTGCGCAAGCAAAATTCGCGGGTACATTGAGAAGTTTCGAAGCTGCCATTAGGAGTCTAGGATGGCGGTTGCGTGGAAAGAGAGTCATGGGTCATCTGGATGGGTGGAGGGCTCAGCAAAAGTCATATTCGAGTGAGAAGAGGCAGCATTGCGACACCAAAAAAAGGCGCTCGGGCTACTGCTCCATTATGAAAAAACGGTGAAAACAAAAGGACCGCCCTGTTACAATGTATGGAACCTACGCACTATCATACTGCATTCTTGCGATCATTCTCGGACAGAGGAAGTATTTGATTGAGAACTAACGTTAGAAGAAAAGCAAATACGACTATCCTCTCCACTAATTTAGAAGATCAGCAATAGACTGCCCAATGAGAATGTCGTCAACTACGGAAGGCTCAATGAGCTACGAGATCTGGTCACGGCCATTCCAGCATAAGAGAAATTGCTTTCAGATAGCAAAGAACTTCGCGAGCAACTTTTGCTAATTTGGGCAACTTGAAACAAACGAGAGAATGACCTTCTATTTGCACCTGCACAAATACAAGGGAGAACGCGAGTAGTTTCACCACTGATAATAGATGAGCTATGGATCCTCCTAATCTATTTTAGGCGCCCGAGTCCATCCCTAGCTTGAACTCGGGTACTCGCGGCCCCCCATCAGTTGCAGTGGACCAAGGCGGGTGGGTACCCGAATTCGGATACCCGTTGCGACCTCTGGTATGTAGTAACAAAAAAATTCCACCACTACATCGAATCTTCCAGTAATGCTTCATTCAACAGCTCGGTGTCGCGCTCGAGAGCACTACAAGGCAGTGCTTCACGCAATTGATTGTTCGTGGTGCTGTCCTGTTCCTACTTGCGCATATACGCAACAGATGGGAAATAGCATGCTGGAGTAGCCACTGGCGTTCTCGCAACCGTTTGAAGCGCGCTAACATCCCGCATTCTGTGGGCCTGAAATACTTGCAGAATCCGATCGACTCGACTATCTGGCTTTGCTGATGTAGGAACTTTGGTTGGGTCTGGTATTTGGGTATAGGGGACGACGGCTTGTCCTGCACCAGGGGCCAGCCAAGTCACTGTCATTGAAAGCATCAGATTCCACTTCACCATCCAAATCATAACCATCAAAGAAGGAATTGCTACCATCATCGCTCGAAAAAATAGAAAGCTCCCTACTTGCACTGTCAGAAGCCGTTTCAGTCAGCGATTCGGTCGACGTAGCCTTGCCCGATTATCACCAGAGTCATAGTTATCAATCTGATGCATAATATTGATAATAAATTTGCTGCGAGTATGTTTCCATCGAGAGTATAGGTTTAGCCACTGATCTTCACAATCAACTCCTGAATCTATAAAATCCGCGAGGTTTCGAAACGGTTTGAATAGCACTAGCGACAATTGGCACGCTTGTATAGATTTGCTCTCGGGGAATTATTTTTAACGAAGGGTACTCGGAATCGTTGGACTAAAGGCACCACTTTCTTATAACGCTTACCCGGGCTGTGCGAGCAATACAGAGGGTGAGATGACATAAAAGGAAGCGCTGCTGGTGTGGGCATTTAAGTCTTTCTTCCTGAAGTACACCGTCGAAAACTCATAAATATGGATGCGCTCCAACTTGCTTGAGCGAAAGAGGCAATCATCTAAAACGATACGGCCTAGAAACGAGATGCTTTCGTAGTTTTTCTCTCGTCCGCCAAAGAATACAAGTACTCTTCGGAAGCGGATAACTGGCGAATTATGTCTCGAAGAGGCACGAATGAGCACGTAGAATTCTCATAGCAGCAAGATCCGCGGTAGAGATAAAGTGCAGCCAGGGAGCCAGCCACTTCTTGACAGCTCGTCATTGAATACACTATATATACCACCTGTTTCCTCGCTTTGGCAAGCCATTTGAAGGATTGCACTTTGCCATCAGATTCCGCCTGCATTTCACACTTTTAGCGACGCTGGAACGATGCCAACGCCATCACAGCGATTAAGCCAAGCTGCATCTGCTCCTTGGTCGCGTATTTTGTACAGCAGGGAATTCGGTCACTAGTATCTTGCCCTCCAAGTAGGAACTGACTGTCGTAGTTGCGCTTAAATGCGGCCATAATCTCATAGTTAAAGCCAATGACAAATTCAAGTGCGACTTTTCGTTCGATGCTAAGTCAAATGTTGTTCACGGCGATCGACCACGAGGTAACAAATATCGACAGAAAAAATCGTCCACCGTCATTTTTGATGTCTTGAAGCAACTAGAAGTATGGCTTCACCAATTCTGGTTTAGCTGCGCGACAAGCGAGAAAACCATATAATCCATCCAGACTCGATCCATTCTCCGACCAGACACCATAGGATGTAATGCTTCAATTAGGTGCACTTAGCCGTCATTTTGAAAAGAATCATCGTCGCTAGTGCACGTGATCATTTTGGAGTGCATTGACAGCATCTAAATCTCTCGTTTCCGGTCGAATTGACGCCGTAGTGCCCCATCAGTGCATTGCATTTGTTCCGAACTAGCATTTGGGTCTGTTCCCGCTCATTAGTTATGGCTACAGCCTGAGCAAATGAACTGCGAGCCACAACCTCCTTGCTGGCGGCATCGTCAATCTCGGTAGCTGTGAGCTCATGCGACCGTGGTGGCCAATGAATCTACCGGTTTCCCAATAACACCGTTCTCAATACATGTTGAGAGCTGAACTTAGTCCTGCAAACTCCGTATTGCACGGGGCAGGATCCACGATTGTGCTACGCAGCCGCTGGTTATAGATACCACGGCGGGATTTTGCCGATCACAATGAGGAATGTCTAATCCAACCAACTGTGAGTAAGATGCTCCACATTTTACACAGTAGCTTTCTTCATCTGGAAGTGGGAAGTTGTTCAACACGGCGCTCTTTACATACGACTCGACGCGTTGCTGAAAAAAATGGTCATCGGAGCCATTCAGCCTGTTTTCAAACTCCACTGTACTAGAAGGAACACCTTTCAGCCACACTAGTAAATGTATGTGTAGTGTTCCTCTGCCCTGTGTCTCGATAATGCCGAAATAGGCTTCAACATCGCCTATCAGCCTTTGAAATGGCATTTGCTCATGGGTGGCTGGATTAATCCCCAACACGACATTCCGCATGAAAAGCGCGTCGACGCACAGCCATTTCCTGGGCTAGCTTGGCGTAATCCGGCCTTGGTAGGCGTCGTAGCCTTCAAAATAGCAAATAGCGAGTCAACCAAAGATACGCCAGCGTAGTGAGCCATAGCCAATGAAATATACCGTGGTGTTAGAGTAATGAAAAGCGACGGCTGTCCGAAGTGCATCTGATATCCAAATGCTTTTTGCCGGCACTTGCACGCTCTGTAATACTGCCCATACCGCTGCTGAAGCAATATCGACAGAATTTACGTTTCTACCACTCGCGCGCAAATGCCCATACCGCTGTGGTACGAAGCACTCGTACGCGAGTGATTCCTCGTTGGCGCGGGAAAAAAGCTGCCCTAGTCTCCGCTGTTCGTTCTCCACAAGCGCGTTTTCTAACTCGACTACCCCAATATATTCAAACCCGCTGAAGAGACTTAGGAAACGCTGACATCGTATCGCATTTTGCATGTACATGCTTGCCATCGATATTCTATCAAATAAAACCAAAGTGGAGAGCTCATCTCCTCAAGCTGACGCCCAGGGAGCAAAAAAAAATAATGCTTTACATACTCTTTTAGCGAAACAGGAATCTGTCGAGAGTCACCAGGGGTGACCGTGGCCGAATGGGAATAAGTGAGGAAACATCTTAGCCAGTAACTCACCGCAAATATCAGACGAAAACACATTTGAACGTTTTAACAAAAGCGATCGTGATTCCTGTCGCTTTGGCTCGCGCTGCGGATTCAGGCTCGTATCACCTGCTAACAACTCTCTAGTAGTATCAGACAAACCGATTCTACGCTCCACCACACTCATTTTATCACACTCATTGCTCACTTGTCACGAGTCGGAACATCCGCAAATATTTTCTCGATCTACTTGCACGCTGTTATCGATGACCCCGCCTTCATCTGCGATGCGCTCCAATTCATAGTCAATATCACCAGCCAACATACTGCTGTTGCGTGAAACATCTGAGTACAAGATGTTGTTGCCAGCGTAAAATTCATTCACGTCGCATATCTTACTAGTGAATCTGATGCAGTGTTTCCACTTTCTTAGCCTGAGCTTCAGTAAAGTCACCAACAATAGCTACGCTAAATTCAGCGACATCGGAATAGACCTTGGCAGTAATGCTACGAGCGGCGCAGGTGCGCAGTCAAACGCGATGCAGTGATAGCCAATACTGCGATGACGACATCCTCTCATCATGTGCGCCATTGCCGAAATACTAACCAGCTGCGCCATAAATCGCACTGGAAGTGTTAAGACAGCCAGACTTTCTGGCAGTGCACGGACGAAAAATCCATTCGAAATCGCAAACTTGGGCATGCAACCGCTTTCAATTGCTGCATTGCAACGCTTACAGATAGTAAACCAAGCCGTGGCGAGACCGTTTTCTCCTGGATAGCAGCGAAAGCTCTTCGGAGCAATCACGAAAACTGCTCCTGCGTGCGTCTCCTACTTGAGCAATTTATTGTTTAAGTAGGAGACGCACGCAGGAGCCATCTACCAGGGATTGAGGTAATGCTTCATTCACCTCGCCAAGACAGCACCTAATTGATTTATGAATTGCCAGTCTGATGATTCCTTGCGCAGCGCATTTCGCCTTAGTAACAGCTCATCACACACTACACACACGCATTCTTCAAGACCGTCGGGTCCCAATATTTGCTGCAGTGGTTTCAAGGCCTCCGCTCGATCGACGTCACTAACAGGTCCAAACGCATTGACGTGCTTCATCCGTTCGCGTTCCTTTTCACGTAAAGAGTGCATTTAGTCGATCTTCAAGACTCCGAAAACACTATGGAGGAATTGTTCATCAGTGTCTTCTATTTCATTAGCCACTCCAACAGATCTACTACGTCGATATACCGCTCTTTCTTCTGTGGAAGCACGCCAATACATTGCTATTGTTACTCGAGCAACCCCTCGCATGTTCACACCATGACTCACGATCGCGTCACCATCTCACGAGGACAGTCACCGCTCTCCTTTCCATCCGAAATGTCGGACCGATAGCGCTTTTCGTCGTGGTGAGCAACGTCCAGATACTTCGGAAGGTCGGCGTCGTCCGACTCGCTACCCGCTTCTGCGTCCTCCTTTTCTCTATGCTCCGCGCCAACGCCACCACCATCCACATCCATCATGTCGCCCAACTTCCGCTTCATTGCATGCACGCAAGCCCCGCCGACACCGGGATCAGGCGAACAGCACGTCGAGGTCGGCAGCGAGAACTGAGCCCAAGGGCATTGTCCTCGAGGTAGCAACAAAAACTCACCACTGTCCTCATGAAAACCAAATTAGCTCACCACGTGCGCGGCGTGCGCGCTAAATTTAAGCAGCCTTACGCTGGTTAGTGCGAGCGCTGCTGCTACGAGTTCAAGTGAACCCACCTCCTGTCCTCATGGAAACTAAATTAGCCCACCATGTGCGCGACGCGCGCTCTTCTTCAAGCAGGCTTGCGCTGGTTAGTGTGAGTGCTGCCGCAGCGAGCTCGAATGAGCGAAAAGAGTGAACCCACCCCTGTCCTCGTGGAAGCCAAATAAGCCCGCCACGCGCGTGTCCCTCCCTCCCTGATTCAGCTTTCAGGCTGTACCCAGCGAGTGCGCGCTGCTGCGTCCCGCTTCTCCGCTGCAACGGCAGGATTAATGGCTCTTCATGCTATGGCCGCTCCGCGTGGTTGCGCTGGGAGCGCATCGGTTAGAAGATGAGGTCTTGGCTGTTAGTGGTAGAATAGATGAGTAAAGAATACTTTATATAAATACAGCACCTACCGTTTGTCGTGTCAAACACTGCCCAATTGCCCAATCCGCTCTCACCCAAAAGCGTTGATTAGTCGCTACCTGTGTGTTGCCGAGAAATTAATCTTGTTTTTGTTCTCTGGATGTTGTCGATTGGGCACAATTGGATTCTCAGCAACGAGTGCCATATCGAAATGCCAATCGCGAAACAGTCACAAGTCATTTATATAGTTTGGACGACTTGCACAAAGTATTGTAAAATCCAGAACTTCTCCGTGTAAAACACGGCTTTGTATAGTACAGTATAGTTAACAGGCCATACCGGCTAGCCGGACAGATACCGGTATTGATGTCAGCCAATAGACACACACTTTTGTCTCAACCGGTTCCTGGCCTGATACCGGTTGTGGGTCTCAAACTAGTGTTGTGCAGATGCAATTATGGCATTCTGTCATTTTTTGCATTTTGTGCATATTATGGCAGAAAATGGAACGGTGGCTATTTGTACGGGAGTCGATGATTATTTACACAAGTCATTGTGGAAGGGAAGCATGTAAAAAGTAAACTTACAGCTAATTCAAAATCCTAATATAGCTTTCATCGTGCCATATTATGGCGCACTATTTGGGTACTGACTATTATTTCAGCCAATAGCCATTCACTTGTATGAAGCTGAAGTGATTGCATTGTTTTGTGAAGTTGCCTTTTTACAGCTCGCGTAACTCAGGCGGAATTCCTATTTTACTGCTCGTACTCGATCGTCACCGTACTCGTATCATTGGAGGCATATTCAGGGCCTTGAAGTCCAGTGCTGCCATGTTTGAGCAACCACTCGCGCTGGCGGAATATCGTGAATCCTCCAGCGATGCAAGAGGCTCGAGAACCCGAGCGGATTTAATGCCAGATCCGGCCAGCGCGGATACCTCAGCGCCTTTAGAGAATGCCTTCCTGTACGTCTTTGACGGCACATATCCGGACACAAAATTATCACACCCGATCCCAATCCCTTACAAAGCGCACTACTTTGCGAGAACTCCTCTACGGCTATTGAATCCAACTTTTTGTAACCTGTAGCAGAGCGAGATTCGATGGAGATCACTTCCTGAGCTGAATTTTTTCATGTGAGCGCTGTTCAAATGAAAATGAGCAGGGGTGAGCACGGCGCCACCTGGATGAAGCGTGGCACCCGCGCCAACAATGCTTGAAGCAGAGTAAACTGTTCGATGGTACCGCATGGAGAGAGAAAGGGAAGATCGGCGCGCTGGTGCGAAGTAATTTGTGATCACAAACGATGTTCAGCTTCATGCATATTCATTTCCAAGATACATGTACCCGGACGCGTGTGGCGCTTTCGGCCGCACCGTCAGAGTGCAGGGGCTCAGCTGATTCCAGGGAGGACAGCCTGAACCGACATGTAATGGCCTCTGCAATTCGATGGGCTTGGATTCAGCGGGTGCTGAGTTTCGGCGATCCCGCCATGATAAGTCGGGTTCACAGCGTCGGTAAGCTCTACAGTACAGGGCGAAGCAACGCGAGCGTAACGGTGGCTTTAGCTACAAAGGACTCCCGCGTCATGACATGTGTGAAAGTTCAACATCTTGTCATGGCGAAAATATCCGTTATTTTCAAGTCTTCGCTCAGTGATAGAGATGCCACTGGTGGGTGTCGGTACAATGTACGAACAATGATCGGGGTGCTTGTTGCTGCAACCGCATTATAATAGCTCTGTGAGAATGATAGGACCACATCGACTTGCTTGAGGCAGGCCCAGCGCTGCAGCGGCGAGGTTATCTCTAAAAAAATAAAAAAAAATTCGGCCAGCTGCCGACTCGACCAGCCTAGACTGCATCCTGGCTCACCAGATTGAGCTGGCAAACATTTTGGGGCTCAACAGATTTGCAGTATGAAAGGGTTATTAAAATAACCCTTTCATACTGCAAAAATGGTTTAATAACCCTTTCATACTGCAAATCGAGTACATGTATTATATTAAAATATAATACATGTACTCGCAATCATAGCGGCGGCAACAAGGACTCCAAGGTAATCGAACCGAAAGAGCTCTACAGTACACTTCACCGCAGAGCTCCTCAAAATTTGCGGCGGAGCTCTTGATGCGGATTTTCCCGAATTTGCCACGTTGCAGTTTGCAACGTTTGAGTCGCAACGTGACGACCATAATGCTTTTGTCCAATCAAACTACTTTGTAAAGAATTTTCCACCAATATCATTGGTGGAAACTTGCCGCTCACCTAGCCTCAAATACGGAATGCAGTCAGAAAGGCAGGGTGGAAGAGGCGAGCCGGTGAGTAATGCCGACCCTCTTATCGGTCTCGGCGCTGACACACAAGCCAGCACTGCACTGCCCGGCCGAAGGTCTGTACGGTGCCCTTCATTCGCGAAAACTTCGAGCAACAGACATCCATAGCTCGTGAAGGAACCAGCAACAGGATGCCGAACAACAAAATGTCAAGCTCGAGTGTCGGGCGACGTATGCGGCCGATCCGCACCACGCCGGAAGCTCTGAAGGCGCAGGTTTCACAGCACGTACCGCAGCTCGTGGTCCGCCCAACTAACCACGGAGGCGAGACGTTGCAAGTCGCGATGGGCGGCACTGCCATCGAACGTTCCATGGTGAACGTGGGGTCCATCGCCGTGTACCACGTCAAGCCCGTGGTCTCCACTGACAACAAGCTCGGCAAGAAGACGACCATATTTGCCGTTCACGTGCAGAACGCCATAACCGGCCGCAGCTGGGTGGTGCACCGACGCTTCTCGGACTTCATGATGCTGCGAGGTCTCATCGCTGAGCACTTCAAGCTCTTTGGCGACGAATTCCCTCGTATCTCGGGCCTAATCGACGATCTCTACTTCCCCAAGAAGCACAAGTTCCGTCACAAGATGGGCAAAGTGGTCGAGCATCGTTGCGACGCCTTCCTCGAGTACCTTATGGGCCTTCACCGCCTTCTCATCAGCCAGAACTATCTGGTTCGTCGCGATATTAGCCCCATCGGACTCTCCATTCTGCGCGGATTTTTGGGTAGCGCTATCGTGCAAGACCCGAGCCACAAGGCCTACACGTTCCACAAGGCCATCTTGCCGATCGAGCTTAACCCGGCAGATCGTACGCCTATCAACCAGTGTGGTTCCCTTACTACTGTACTGGAGGACGACGCAGAGTACGAGGTCGAAATCGAAGATGCTGAGCCCGAACCGGAGGCGGATGTCGCCTCGCGTGACGGATCCACGGAAGGCACGGAAGATTCGTTGTCGGAGGATATGAGTGACGGTGAGGACACTGAAGAGGAGCTGATGCGAGTGTCGGAGATCGTGGACCGCCGACGCTCACACAAGTATGCCCGCAACCGCCGCGTGCTGCTGTTCCTTCGAAAGGACGGTGTGTCGGAAGGCCCTACTGCTATTGACTCGCCTACTAACTCTGACGATGCCCCTCCGTGTACTCCTCGACCGCATGACCGTATCCACACCGAAAAAATGTACGTGCGTGCGTCAGAGATGCTGCGCCCGTCCGAGATGGCCACCCAGCCAGTATCAGCATGAGAAAACATCTAGGTTTCGCCGCGGACCTTCGACGCTGCTGCCACCATCCGTCCCGTACACCACACGGCACCAAACAGACAGCAATGGAACTGATCTGTGGGATGGCTTAGAGCGGTTGGCACCAAGGACCAACACTAACAGAGCACCGCCGACTGGGGGTGGTACAACTGCGCGTGGACGCGAATTGAAGCTCCTCGACGCACTCTACAAACCCACTGCGCCCCGCCGCTTTAGACTACGAAGTATTTAATATCATGAAACTTGTTGTAATTGATCAGTCTCATTCTTCCTGTAACATCACAACGCAACGTACTTAAGTAGTAGTATCCTATAATAGTAGTATTCTGTGGCAGGCTCAACAAATTAACACCGGTACTAGTACAGTGGAAAATACTACAGAAGTGCTACTACACAATATTGTGGTACTACAGAAGAACATACTAGTATTTTTTTCTTTGTAATACTCTACGGTATTACTTTGAGGTATTACATTGTGCTCTATTAGTTCCCGTCCGGACAAAATCTGTTGTGATGACCCCACTTCTGTACGCACTGTGGGTACATTTGCTTTCACCAAATTACCCAATCGTCTTTCCGCAACGAGTATTTTCAACTAATCATCGCGTGACATTGTCCACAATCGAAGCTCGCCACTCCATTGAAAAACGGCGGCAAAACTCTCAATCATGACGCTGGGCGTGAAGGAAAGCGTGAGCGGCAAGCTATACCGCCTAACTGCAGATGGCACCGAGGAGCGCGTTTGTGGCGGCAAAGGAGCCGTGTACCTGAGCGGTCCAAAAGTGGCTCTGCGTTGTTGCGGCAAGACGAGCATCGTGGCTACTCGTCAGACCAAGCAGAGCGTGTTGCGGCAGGGCGACGTGCTGCTTCTCGGTCTTCGTGACGCCTTCTACGCCAACGGTACACTCACCAAGTACGAGGTAGTAGATACAGACGCAGCGCCGCCCAAAGCAGTGCTGAACGTGCTGCCCACACGCGTTCCGAGCATCACCATGAGCTCTGCAGCTTCCAGTCGCCCTAAATCCAAAGTCAATCGAGCTCCAGCCGCCACAGGCACGCGACTTGTGTCTTCCTTCTTCGCCAAGAGAATGGCCAGTCCAAGTCCAAGGAAACCGGAGAAAAAACCGGAGAAACAGGAAGATGTTGACGATGTCACAGCCTCGGAAGACGCTGAAGACGAGGAAGAAGAGGTGGCACCGTCCACTCGCCGGCGTGGCAAACGCACGAGGGCGATTGTAGAGTCTGATGATGAGGCAGAGACTCACAGTTCCAAGACGCAGGACTTGACGGTGGATTCTGACGTATCGTCACCTATTGAGGACGATATTTTCGAAAAAGATCTGGAAAAATCCACATCTGCTGCTAAAGACTGGATGGCAGCATTCGGACGCAGTGGCGTGAAGAAACACAAGGCCGAGAGCGACGGATGGAGGAGTAAAAAGCAAGAAAAACCAAAAAAACTTAAGGAATCTAGTGCATCGAGACGGTTTACGTACCAAGACAGGGACGATTTCGACGACTCGGACGAAGACGAGCATTATTCTCGCTCCCATGACGAGGTCGGCCAGCTATTGGAAGAATGCGAAGGGATTGCTCGGAAATTACGCCAATCAGTGAGAAGTTGGTCGGGCAACGCCACGAGATCGGCGTCGTCCAGTCCGTCCACGTCGCCTGGGGATGCTACAGACGAAGAAGAAGCTGTGCACATGTCGTTGGCGTCGATCAACGGCGGAGATCGACGCGTAGTGACCCAGAAAGACATCCCCGATATCTGCGAGACGCTCGAACTCAAGCCGTACCAAGTGGTTGGCGTTAACTGGCTGCTTTTGCTGCATGAGAACAAGGTGTCGGGCGTGCTGGCGGATGAGATGGGACTCGGCAAGACGGTGCAGACGATCTCGTTCCTGCTGCTTCTTAAGTCACTAGAACAGACTGACAAGAGCGCGTGTAGCCCCCACATGGTTGTCGTGCCGGCCAGCGTGCTGAACAACTGGACACGCGAGTTCTCGTGGATCGCACCCAAGCTGCGTATAGTCACGTATCACGGCTCGAAAGACCATCGTCGAGAGCTGGAGGACACGCTGGAGAGCGACGACTTCGACGTCATGCTGACCACGTACGCGTACTTCGAGCGAGATACGTGTCAAGAGGAGCGCGCGTTCCTGCGAAGCTTCCAGTTCGGCTACATGATTCTGGATGAAGGACACAGTATCAAGAACTCGAACACGTCGAGATTTAAGCGCATCACGGCGCTGCGAGCGCGTACGAGGCTCGTGCTGAGCGGCACGCCGATCCAGAACAAGCTGAATGAGCTGCTGACGATGCTGAGCTTCCTCATGCCGCGGATGTTCGACCATGGCTCGGACGAGTTGCTGAGCTTCTTCGACGGCAGCGAACAGAAGAAATGCGAGAAAGTGCGCAAGATCTTGGCGCCGTTTATCCTGCGACGAGAAAAGAAGTATGTGCTGAGTCAACTGGTGCCCAAGACGGTCGCTATCGAGCTGGTCAAGGTGGGGGACGAGCAACGCAAGGCGTACACGGACTTGCTGGAGTCTGTTGTTAAGCGTCGAGAGGCCGTAGCAGCGCGGAAAGCGGAAGCGAAAGAGCTCAAGAAAAACAAGAGTAAGGACCACAAAGCGAAGCGTCGATTGCGGGAATTAATGAGTAGCTACGGTACGCCACGTGGGGGCGAACCGACCGCCATGTCCATCTTTACGCAGCTACGGAAAGCTGCCAACCACCCAGTGTTGCTGCGCAGACATTACGTGTCGGATGAAGCGCTGGAGACCTTGAGTCGATGTCTGCATCGAGCTGAAGCCTTCGGCAACCAATGCTCCATAAGCCGCGTACGTCAGGAGCTCGAGTCGTACAGTGATTTTGAACTGCACGACCTGTGCGTACAGTACGCAGGGATCGATGAGCTGCGTCAACTGCAACTGCCTATGGAGACTCTGCTAGCGTCGGCTAAGTTTGATTACTTAAGGGCATTGCTCCCTAAACTCCAGAAAGAAGGCCATCGTGTGCTTATCTTCTCGCAGTGGACGAAACTCTTGGACTTACTGGAAGTACTGATGAGTTACATGGAATACCGGTATCTGCGGTTAGATGGGTCCACTGATGTCCAAGAGCGACAAGGACTGATCGATACGTACAACCAAGACAAGAACATCTTCGTCTTCTTACTGTCGACGCGTGCAGGAGGTCTCGGTATCAACCTCACCGCTGCAGATACAGTTATTCTGCACGACTTGGACTTCAACCCGACTGCTGACGAGCAAGCATGCGATCGTTGCCACCGGATTGGCCAGACGAAGCCCGTGTCCATCTACAAACTAGTGTCGGAGAACACGGTGGACGAAGATATCTACAAACTCGGAGAGTCCAAGACGGAACTCAATCACAAAATCCTGGACAAGCTCAATGCACATGGCGATGGGAAGACGAAGACCAAGAAATCCGATGCAGTGACCGTAGAAATGCTGCTAGCATCCGTCATCTCGGACTATAAAAGCGCCCAGGTGGAAGTGGAGCAAGAGTGAAAAACTGGAATTACCTTTTTAGGGAACGGATAAATAGAGTGAGTGGCTACGCGTACAATACTTGAGATGAATGGATTTGGGGCTGATATTATCGTTGATCCAGTCAGTTTTACTTGGACATTGGCATTGACGATGAATCGCTCCCCCTCTTGTCTCCAAACTATCAATACAAAAATGAAAAAAAGTGAGGAAAGCATGATCAGTTTGTGTACAGATGAGCGTACCAAGCGGGAATTTTTCAAGCTATTTGTACGTGAATTCTGTGCGTTAGGAACAAACTGCAAGAGGCACAAATGTTAGTTTTTATACAATATTCACCGCATCAAGATACATACGATGCTGTTGCTCTCGCGACGTGCCATTTCCTCGTCCGATTCCTCTGTCAAAGGGGGAAACGGTGGTGTATCACGAATATTGAACGACATATCTTCGCTGTCGTAGTCGAAGTCGTCGTCATCCTCGTCATCCTCGTAGTCGTCGCCTGCTCCCAAGCGAAGACTCAACAACTCTGTTGTTTGTCGGATCTGTTCGACCATTGTAGTGATTTGAGCCAAGGCTGAAGGGATCAAATCTAACGGGACTTCTGTCCGTCGTGGCCCAGAGTCGATCGTTCGTCGAGGACCAGGCGTCTCCGCTGTGCCAGACTGGGACGTTTGCCGCGTGAGCCCAGAATTCATTCGATGCGTCGTGGTCGGCCGCTTCGGGAACAAGTTTCGTGCGCTAGAACCGCTCAGTGGTTTGGAAAACTGAGCCAAGTCTCGCGTGCTATCTCCTGTGTATCTCGATTCCATAAAGGATCTGCCCTGCGAGTCTTCGCGTTGAGAAGGACGGACACGGGCTTGGCGAGGGACAACTGCACGCGAGAAGCGGCGGACGGGTTTGGAGGCGCGGTCGGCTATATCTTTGAGTTTGTCTCCGAGCTTCTTCGCGCGATAGATGGTGCGTAATGACACGGACATTCGACGCTGTTTGAGGGACTTTTCCACAACCAACGTGAGCTGGTTGTGCACTTTTGCCTTCTCAGTGGGGGACTGGATGTTCATGTTATCAAGTTGTCGCTTGATCACTGTCCGCTTCATACGCTCACCGAACTCTGGATATTCCGCAGCGATCTCGTTAAATGCGTGTTTGCTCAGTACGTTGAGATCGCAGATGTTGACGGCACGGACAGTGTTCGTGCGACGCACGTCGATGACGAGTGCCGTCTCTCCAAAAAAATTACCGTCTCGTAAGTAAATTCGCTTCTCCGAGTTCTCCGGATCAGGAACCAAAATCTCTACGAGACCTTTGCGGACGATGAACATTTCTTTGCCGATATCGTCACAGTAAATGATCGTGTCACCCGGTAAATACACTGCTGTTTCTAGTGCAAGACACACTTTGCCTAAGAACCGTGAGTCGGAGCCAGCGAAGAACGGTACGGTCTTCACTAAATCCTTGTATAAATGCAACGCGATTGTGGTTTTGAGCGGTTTAGAAATACCGGGCTGGTTCAACAGCATCATGTCTGAATATGCGCGTTGCTTAAGAAAAAAACACACAACGGATTACAGAATGTAAGGACACCGGGTGCTACGGGATACAAGTAAACACTTACATTGATCCAGAGATAATCGTAATTCCTGCGAACTCGGTGTTGCAGCTCTTCTGGGAGTTCATAATACTTCATCTCGGCTTTGATCATGTCCATCCGGTTTCGAAATTGGGCTTTTTGCTGGTCCCAACTCATGAGCAGAGCGAGCACGTTGCCAAAAAGAAAAGATGAAAACACTGTTCCCAACATGAACACCGTGATACTCATGTAGTAGATCTCGATGTTCGCGTTCAGCTCCGGATTTTTTAGTCTTGCGATGCTCGCGTATGTGGTACTTTCACCAATTCCCAGGAACATTAGCATGATAATGTGAACGCATTGAACGTACATCGGTGCCAACTACCACAAAATAAGAGAAGAAAGTTAAGCAATGTTTTCTCATCAGATATTCTGTCAGAATCCACGAACCTCGTCTTCTTTGCAAATCACTTCACTATGGACATCATAGCATTCGTTGAACAGACTCGCCCATATGCAGGCAAAAAGATGCAAACCCATGGCAAGACCTAAAAAGCTGACGATGAGGTTGTAGTACTTGGCGTATTCGCGGAGGTATTTGAGCAATCGGCCAATCCGCAGAAGTTTAGGGATCTTTTGGAGCTTTACGATTTTCAAAGATTTGCCGGAGGATTGGACAAAGAGTACCAAGGGGAAGTTGGAGACGAGATCCACGATGAACCACGAGTGGAAGTACTTGCGTGCTACCCTCTTGGGATCCATCACCACCTCACCATTCGACACGATTCCTGTGCGCAATGTCATGACCATATCTGTATAGGAATAGTTAGACAAAGAAACTTTGTCGCAGTGGTAGTATGTGTACTGTACCTGTGATGAAGTAGACATCGATAAAAGTGTTCATGCCGTTCAAATGACTCCAATCGACAAACTGAAATCCGATGATGAACGGGATCTGAAGATATTCATACACTTCGTTAATGAGTTCGTTTAGGCAGGATTCATATTTCTGGTAGTGACCTACCATCACGCAGACATAGAAAACCAAACACACAGTCATCACTTCCCATGCTCGGCGCAACTTGGAGTTTGGGTGGATCATAAAGCGGCTTGTGTTGAGCTTCCGATCGTGGTAAATGTCTATTGAGTGTGCATTCATTGACTTGGCTAGCACCGCCAGCTTGCCGACCACCTTCCAGCTCCGTCGTTTGTCGGGCTCCTCAGTGAACTCTATCGCTTTGATCGTCTCGATAGCTGGGTCGTTTCCTTGTCGTGTTCGTTCTCGAGCCACGTCGTTGGTTTCCACACTACATTCATCTACTTCTACCGGAGGCGTCCGGATTTCTGGAAGCACGGGTCCCAAAGCGATGCTCGGGTCTGTTGTAGCATCATCCGTAACTTGTGTTGCATCTTGGGGAACTAAAGGTGACACGAGTTTCGCCAAAAGTGCTGCCTCCTGCTCCGGTGTGGGGATGGTATCGTTGACAGAAGAAGTACTAGAGGCTTCTCTGATCGCTGTCTCGCCCTCTGGAACCACACGACTACATGCGCTGATGTCGCTGCTCGGACCCTTCATACTACCCATGTTGCACTGCTGCTAGGAGTGCAAGCTCGCTGAAGATTATAGTCACTTTGTTTACCTTTCCATACATAGCACCAAGTGGTCGTTTTGTACTATCATAAATAGTTTGCCTGCAACCCCGTCCACATGCTTGAAACGGACAGAAGATGGCTGATCTAGGAATACATATATCGTATTAATATCAAGTAGTGATGTCAATATGATAGTGCCCTGCAGTGCAAAATGCAGTCTATTGGTTTTCTATTGTAGTCCTAAGCGTTAGATCCCTGGAATATACAGCACCTACAGCACGCACTCAAACCATTTGACAGGTTTCTTTGCGGCACTAAAGAGACCATCGCCGTTATAGAACGTAGTGTCGGCGTGGTTGAGAGATGTCACGTAGAATTGGTTACTGTAGTGCTCACCGAACTTTTCTAGCGGGAGGCCGCCGGCACAGCTCTGGAACTCGACCAGTCCATCGTTCTCGTCCGACTTGTGAGGTAGTCCAGCGCCAAGTAGCCAGTACATCGGCTGGTAGATCGAAAACAACCCCCAATACGCGTTGCTGCACATAGCTGCATGAACGTGGGTCCGATAGACTTCTTGAGCTGCCGTAAACCCATCGTTCATCTCCGTAGAACTCCACTCTCCGCCTTCGTACCCTAGCGACTTCGTACCTGCGAGCACTGGACATTGACCCGTCATGTTGCCGATCGCCTCCATAATAATAGTGTGCTCTCCTTCACAGGCTTCCTGCGCATAGTTTGATCCCATACTTCCTGACATCGGAGGGCTCGTAGCAACCCAAGAGCTGCTGTTAGCGAGCGAGCACTTCCCGGTAGCAATGGCTCCTGCCAGCATAAGCCCACCCATTGAGTGCGTGACGACGATGGTGTCGGCGATTTCGGTTGGTGAGCCTGATTCTGTCACCGAAGCTGCAAGGTCGCACATGATCTGCTGTTGGGTGTCGTTATTCCAGCCGGTCACCATGGAATTCCAGATCATGTACTTGAATTCCGTGCAGCAGGGAGCATGGTCCGTCATGTTGCCCCAGTAGGAACTGAACGAGTCCTGGAGTTCCGCTTCCGCGTAATCGATGCCGAGGCCGTGGATGAAGAGACAAGGACGCGGCGTTGACTTGCAGGAGCAGGTAGTGGCCGTAAGCTCGACGTCCGAGTCCAAGTCCAGGCTTCGCGATTCGCTCTCAGGGATCACATCTCCAGTAAGCAAGGCGATCGAGGTTTCAGTCACCGCAGTGGCGTTCGCCACACTCTCGCATTCGCTGATGGCGCTGCCAGTGAGCTCTGGCGCCGTAATCTCCACCCGATTCTTCAAGTACTTGATTCTGATCTCTAAGTCACTACCATAAACGTGGACACTCGAAGAACCAGACGCACAAACGGCTAGGTTAAGTCCTCGGAAGGTGACCTTGAATAGATTTCCTGGCGAACACTTGATCTTAGCGCCGTCTAAAGTAGCATTTGCAACATGAGTGGCGTCGTTGAGTGCTGGTAGCATGTCGTTGAGCGGTGGTAGCGCCTTCGATTCCACGCATTGGGACGTCGTTGATGAAGCTTGAGTTTGGTCAGTCTCGGACGTGGTAGTCGTTGAGTAAGCGATACCGTCGACCAGCATGTACCGGGTAAGGGTCGAGCCTTCGGCGAAGTCCACGTACCCGTCGTACGTGACGCTAAGACCGTCTTTCGACACGATCGGGTTAGCATATACGTCGAACTCGGGCTGGCCGTAGACTTGCATCGAATCGCGTTTTAGCGTGAAGTGGAGCTTCAAAGACGGCCATTCCGTGGTGCTGGTACGGAGGTCACCGTGAACTGTGCCTTTGCCCTTTTGAGCCGTGGAAGCTGTCGTCGAAGTTGTCAACACAGAGAAGGTAATGCAGACGAGTGCAGTGCATTGGAGAGCATTCGTCAATGACCACATGTTTAGTGGTAGTGATATATCGTAGCTTTCTTGGCCGTTCGATTCAAGCTTTGTGAGCTGTTGGTTCTAGCCGGGAAAATGTGTTGTGAGCAGCCGGTCAGTGGTAAGTTTCGCGTTTACCGTACAGTACCGAAAGTTTGCAGTTGGTGAAGCGAGATAGAACGGTAAAAAATTGGATGGTCCTGTCGAAATGTGAACTCACATGTCAGTACATGTACCATACCGGAACTACTTTGAAGTACTTCAAATTCATTGTATTAATTCCATGTGTAAAACATACCGGTACTGTTTTGCATGCTGATGTTCTCCTGGCATCGCGTTCATCGACAGATGGCGTCAGAGTTTGGCCTTGTCGAGGGCCTCGACTCGAGGTGAACGTAAGTTATGATACACTCGACACAACTACAAGTAGCCGAGCTATGCTAGCGGTCTTGAACTTTGTACAGTAGAAGTAAGTTAAAAAAAACTTGCTACAAAAAACGCTACAAAAATATATTTTTTTGGACGGCCTCAAGTTAACAACATTTTTTTTTCAGAATTCACAATATAAACGAAATGTATCTGTTAGTTCTGTAAATAATTAGGGTACGGGTTGGCTGCCAACACGCGTTGTTCATTGGTCAGAATTGAAGCCGTACAAATTCGATCCTGGCATGAAGCTGACAGGAGGCGAAAAATAAGAATACAAAGTGGTTTCCCGGTGTTATGATATCGAAGGGCTCATCTGTACTGTACCGTAATAATGTTAAATATTGCGTACATGTTATTGTATACTGTTTACAGCATTACAGTATACTGTAGCTCATTTCGTGTTGATGCTGGCCGGTTGAAATGATACGGTTGTTCAGGACATCAAGCGGAGATTTGCTCACTACATTGTACCTGTATGAGACCCGGTGCACCGGCGGTGCGGATGTGGTCGACCAGCCCCGCTGGACCAGCTTGCCTCCGAAGACGAGAGAGTCTGCAAGTTGAAATGGAAGTTCAATGCCCTGGAGGGCATTGAAGTTGAAACCCCGGTCATGACTGCGCTGTCGCTATGCTTTAAGACAATGTCGCTTCGGCAGCAGGCTGCAGCCTACAGGTAAGAAACTCGTTGAACGTGAGCGCTAGTACAATAATTCGTATCTCGCGAAGTATTATTAATACTGTTTTCTTGGGCAAGTTTAATGTACACAAGCGACAGCCAGAATACCACTAACTACGCACGTTCGATATAGTGGCCAAATTGGTGTGAAATCTGTGGCCTTCAGCTCCGGAGTTTGCCTCATTTCCTCCTCACGTATTCCGCGTTTAGTTTTGAATTGCTGTTTGAGGAAGGTGTTCTCTTTACAATATTTTGGCTTTTTTGGACTGTATAGTGGGCTAGTGTATCCATAGCACAAAATAGACTATTTTGTCAACACAACGTACTTCGGTACACCTATTATTGTCGAATAATTGTGCATTTCAATGCCTTTTCACTTGGCTGGATCTCGATTTATAATAAGTTGATGATGATGATGAAAGGATCCTTCTACTTAGTATTGCTGTCAATACCTACGAGATATCCTGGTGATCTCCTCCTTGTACCATGACTCGTTCTTTCATTGCCTCTCTATCTCATTCTGCTGGCTTGATACGTCGGGCTTCGCGGGGGTCACTTCCAAGCGGCTTGTGGGTCCGCTGATCAAGTCCGGGGTTAACAATACTGCACGCATGCTCGGATGACTAAATCTATAATAAGCTGAGGTCGTTTTATTATATCAAGGTCTATAAAAAGTACAAATCGACCTAGTTAGACCGGTTGATAATTGACCGCTCGTGGTCGATTTACCGCCAAATCCACATCGATATCCTGTAAATCGACCGTTTGTGCCGTTTTGAAAAGGTAATTCGATCACAGATAGCCACCTCATTTTTAAGCCTGGTTTTATGCTCCGGCCAGCTCGATTTAGGACATAAATCCGAGGGACATTTCTTCTGCAAAGCACAATTCTTCTACCGGTACTTTAAAAAAAAAAAAACCATGAAACTTGATTAAAAAATGAAAATTGATCGAATTGTGGCATAAATTATTTTTAAAATTTTATTTCTTCAACATATATTTTTCTTGAAAGAACACTTTTAATTTTATTTTAACTTATCAGTTTGTATTTTTTGATCTTGAATAATAGTTTGAATATATAAAAGTCTTGAAATTTTGTTTTGTGATTTTTTAAAAATATTTAAATTATTAACTTTAAAATTTAAAGCGCAGAATCCACTCTTTTAGCTAAAATGTGTTTCAAGTAAAAAAGTAGTAATTTTTGGAGTACCAAACGTTAGTTACGGTGGCAAATACAACAGTAATACTAGTAATTCCAGTAGTACCGGTACTTTTAAAAGAGTAGGCGCGAATACTCGCATTCATTCACCGTCCGTTCATCTGTGTGTGTGTGTATGTGCGCTCTCATGGCCTCAAAGAAGGCATTGGAACCAGCTTACCGGCTTAATTGTCTTGCGGAAGTAGCTGTCTCCGTGAAGGAAGGCAGTGTCAGCGTGGTTGCATCTTGACACGTAAAATCGGTCTTCGTAGCTATCGCTGAATTGACTTTCCGGTAGACCGCCTCGACAGCTTTCGAACGTCACCATGCCATCGTGTTCCGTGGTGCCATGTTCGATCATGGAGCCTAGATACAAATAACTGGCCTGGTCTGTCGAAACAATGCCAATATTGTCGTTGCTGCACATGGCAGCCGACACGTACTTGCGGTAGACCTTCTGGGCCGCTACGTATGCTTTGTTGAGAGCCATAGTGCTGTACTTGCCACCCATGTACGCGATGGACTTCATTCCAGCGTCTACGGGGCATTCGCCAAGGAGCGTCAAAATCTTTCGGAAAGCCTGCGTGTCGTCGTCTGTGCAAACGTCCTGAACGTAGTTCGAGGCCATGGTACCGTTCATTGGCGCGCTCATGCTGACCCACGTTGTGCTGTTATCAATGCTGCACTTCTCGTTGGCAACCGCACCTGCCACGATCAGCGCGCCCATTGAGTGTGTTACTAGGATAGTGTCCTTGATCACCCCCTCATCTGCGTCGCTAGTTTTGCTCATCGACAGAGCGTGCTTACACACCGTCTCCTGCAGGGCGTCGTCGGTCCAACGAGCGGTCATCGTGTCCAGCAAAGCATATTTGGTGTCCGAGCAGCACGGGGCGTGGTCAGTCATATCGCCGAACTTGTCAGACTTGGTCTGCAACTTCTTCTCCTCATTCTCGTTGTTCTCGCCATGGATAAAGAGGCACGGGCGAGGTGTGGACTTGCACTCGCACGTCGTCGAGCCGAAGCTCCACATGCCGGCTTCCGCTTTTAGTGCCCGCTCATTCTGGCTTGGCAACGGGTTAGTCGCAGACACCGTAAGAGCGAAGAAAGCGAGCGCCGCTGAAAGAGTGTGGCCCCACATTTTAGCGCAGCGCCAGCAATGAACCTGACAGCTACAAATGCGGAATGGATGCTGAAGAGCACGTTGCCCGGAGCCAATCCCATGATAAATGAGCCGGAATTTGCTTATTCGGATATGTACACTGTTTAGATCCGTAAACGGCTCATACATCATGTATTGTCCCGGCGAGAACGGAAGTTTGAGAGTCAGACTTCTATAAAGTTACGTTATGAGATGTCTGATATGTCAAAAGCCTGCTGAGCTGTGCCGATGTTTCTCTGGGGCCCGGTAACTGCTGTAAGCCTCTCCTTGAAGCGGATGACTCTCTTGGAGGACGATCCAACTGCTCAATACAGAGCAGTAAGTATGTGCCTCTGAGTTTGGTTTGCGTCGCTCACGCTTTGCCAGCACCTCGCATTTGCAAAAATTCTCTGGATTTTATATCCAGAGTATTTACAGAGGTGCGATTCTGCCTAAAAAAACTCTTTACGCTTTTTCTTAACACTAAGAAAAAAGAGTATTCTCAATATTACACACAAACTAAACTGTAGTACACTTTTAAACTAGATGAAGAGGCTACATATGTAAAATACGGAATTCTAGGATCTATAGAAAATGAGCCAGGTGAAACTTTTATAGTCTATAGCCGCATAACAATGAAGAAAAGAACGTGAATGTTGCTTGTGTCGGCTAGGGAAGACATCAAAACCCAATCACCCAAATGAAACAGTTGGCGGGACCCCGGGGTCCCCCATAAAATTCTGTCGGTATTGGGAATTATTTATTATTTACTGGCAGGCTCCGATAGGCAGTTTAACCCGGATATGACGAGGTCAGTCAATTTTGGATGGAGATAGATCAGCCTCGGAGAAAAAATCTATGTTATTGGTGTTTATGGATAGGGAGCAGTCGCATGAAAAGAAGGTTTAATGGGTAACAGCTCATTATTTGGTTGACGGCTTCTTGAGCACATGTGAGGTGCATGAGGACGATCGTCAGCCGTCGTTGAAAGGAACCGGAAAGCGAAAAACTGCGATCGAATCAACGCATCATCCAATTTTTCAGTGCCTCAAGCGTTTTTAGAAAACGTTGAATGGGTCATGTGTTCTTTCGATGATTCATATACTCACCTAATACCGGTTGGTTTATGGGAGCACCAGGGTCCGGATGGGATCCCGGGGTCCCGCCAACTGTTTCAAATGATGCTGCTTGAAGGAAAGGTGGTTCATTAAAGATCCTCATGAATAACACTAAAATTAGTGGGTTATATTAAAAGCCATTTGCAAACTGTGTGCTGTTCTCTTTCATGCGGGTTGTACGTCGTAATCGAAATTAGAGGCGACCGTGGTCGTGTTGCATTGTTTGTAGCAGATGCTGCGGCTGCGAAGCAGACGAAGGAGATGCGCTGATGCGAGTATTGGGTTAATTAACAGCTTACAGATTTCGTAGGTCGAATTAGCAATTAACTATGCCACGCTTTCTACTTACCAAATTCTTCTCTAACTCTGTTCAACACCCGTTCTTGTATTTTAAAATTCAGAGCTTCCCCGTGCAAGGCACGGCATTAGTGTAGCTTAACCCTTTCGCGTCCGTCTTGCGTTGTATAGTATAACAAGCGAGCTCGCTGCGCCGCAAAGTGGCGCAACCCAAACTCGCACCTTCAAAACTTGATACAGAACTCACGTGAATGTAGTGGAAGAAAAAGGAGGTACAACGTCTTCACATTTCTTGCCTCACGACCTACAGATATCTTATCGCATTTCTTGATATCACGCGTGACAACACCTCATAGACCTATGTATGCGAAACAACTGGCTAATCCAGGTAGATACCCGCGTGATTGATTTAGCGCCGATGAGTCTTGTTGACCGTAATGTAAAGTTAGACATGACTGTAAATCATAGCAAAGAGGAAGGTTTCGTCGTCGCCACCTGGGGTTTAGAGAGATCTGCAAGTTGAACACCATCTTGCCCAGGGAGGCTTTGTCTTAATTGTTGGTTAGATGCTTCGCTCCCGAATGAAACTACTATGAAGCGCGTTGCAACGTCACTCTCTGCTGTTCAGAAGGCGGCTCATTATCATTGGTGTTCCAAAACCTAACATAAATTGGTGAGGGGGTCCCAGATAAGCTGAGGGAGAGTAAAACGCGTACTAAAGCACATTAAGATCCGCCACGCCATCGCGTGGGCCTCACATTGCTTGCACGTAGGGCCCACCATTTTGCAAACTGTGAGCCAAACAAATAAATTTTATTATTTTCACTAATAGGTTGCGCGGAAGTATTAGCCAATGAAACTGTTTTATTTCAGATTATATATATATATATATTAGCTTTATTACTATTTAAAAAAATTAAACTTGACTTTTATTAATATATTGAAATTGCTAATTGAATCGCTATATTAGTATTTATGAAACTCATATGATACACACATTTTTAACAGGTTCAGCGCGTGCACCGATCGCGTGCAGGTGCCGGTATCGCAAGGCCGCGAGAGCTGAGCGCCTCTATAGCGTCTGCACGGTCGCAGTACAATAGGTACCCTGTGAGACAAAAGATGACAATCATAGTGCTTACAGAAAGAGGCAACTACCGTGCCCGATTTTCAGTACAAAGGGCAGGTATTGAGTAGCAAATGTAAATGGCTCAAAGTCAAACAGCGGGTTTTATCCAATCGGTATGAGGAGAAGCGCTTGTGGATTTGGAGAATGTGAGGCCTGGTAAGATTGATGGAGACCTGATGGGACACGGCGTGACCTGACTGATGGATTGACCACGGTGACTAGGGTTGACGAAAGTAAGTGACCAAATGTACCTACATTATGACACAGGCAGCACAATCATTCTGAAGTGGATCGCGTCGACCGACAACCAGATCGCGCTACAATCATTTGGGTACAGATCGAGGTGGTGCCAATATTTTGGTACTCGATCGGGTCGACCCAGGTTGGTCGACTGATTTGTACCCATCAAGGATTACGCCATAGCAGATGACGTGGCTATAGGAGCCAGTGCAATGAATCTCAGGATAGGCAATTGATGCAAGGAAAAGCAAGGTAGTGGGTAGAAGCTAAAGAGCAAACAGAGTCGATTTTACTTCAGAAGTATCAAGTGGTTATTTGTAGCGGGAAAGTATATTGGCCCATACATTAACCAAGCCAAAGTCTACCTGTGGTCCACGTGTCAGTCGCCGGAGTTTGCAGCTTGGCCGTACGACTGGTGTCGCTCTCACCGCCAACTTCCCCGCTATTGGAAGCGGACAAGCAAGCAAGGAAAGGACAAGAGCACCAAACGTAAAGGGATACTACCACAAGCCAAGTTGACCAAGGTCGATGAACCTACCTGGCCGCAGCCTGAAGATTTCCACGCTGCCCAACCTCCACCGTCCTGTGTCTCGCCAGGACGGAACCAACTTAACGCCACGCCTCCCCACTCGATCACCAGAGAAGTGTAACCAGCCCCGCCGACGGGTACACAAGGTGAGCCCTCAGCAACCCCACGAGTTATCGGAGTAACCCCTCCGTTAGTCGGCAGTCTCGGGCACTGTGTGTGACACCAGCGCGCAACGCGATTTTGCGACTGCTGCTCCACCACAGGTACGTTTCGTTCTTCTATAGAAATGTTTACCGTACGTCCAATCGAATCGCCAGAGACAGTCTGATCGTGCAACAGATCCAGTCAGTGTCGCAGGTCGGGAAATATTGACCAATAGTGGGTTCGGTACCTGTGAATATATGAGAAAGTAAAATGCTGGACATCGGACAAAAGGGAGCCGTAGTTACACAATTCGGAGCTTTGAGGATGAGGAGTCGGCCGAGATGGCCAACTTCGTGTTGGAGAAAAAGACTCTGCAGACACTTTCTCAGTCCAGCTCTGAAGAGTGGCGACGGCGTCATGCGACTCCTCGTCGCAATCAGACCGCTTCAGGATCTCGCCCCAACGATTCCGACGATCCGAACCCTACTTTCACCAGGATCTCCCCGGTCCCGAATCGCTTTCGTCTCGGTAGTATTGGCGGTGCTGACGGTGCGAACAGCGCTTCTCCGGGCGGCCCCGTGTCTCCTATAGCGCCATTTGGCCCGGCCGCCCAGTGTATTCCACGCCGTACTCGCCCCCGGTGTATGGTCGCGGCCGAGATCGACCCATGGCTTACGGCTTCATTGGCGGGTGTCACGATCGCAAAGCTCACTGTGGACCTACTGCTCCCGGCGTTGCCGTTTTGTCCCGAGTGGATCTTCCCCAGCCACGTTAACGGCCCTCGGTCTGCAGCCAACGAGAACCTCGAGGGTCTTATCACAGAAAGCCAATGTCAAAGCTCTGTTGGACGAGACTCCTTGGGATATTTTGGGAGGGGTGGATCTGTGCATCAGCTTCGAGATCGAACCCGGCGGGAGACTCGGAGTCGTAATCAACGGTATCAAGGTTACGAGAGCAGCGATACATTGATCGAGTTAACGGATACCTACGGATACAACGATCGTGCTGACCCGAGAGGATCAAGGTGTGCTGGAAGCACGGACGCCCAAGCATTTGTCGTCTAGAAGCTGGATCTGACGTGCGGGGTGATTACCAGGCGATCGTCGGAAGTGATTGCGCCGCGGATAAACATCATCACAGTCACGCAGAACCTCCACCAGGTTGGCCGGTTCCTGACGGCGGAGCTGGGGGTCCGCTAGATTGGCACGTCGCGCCTTGATCCCGGGTACCAGGCGACGTCATCCTTCTTGGGGAAGTGCATAAAGCATGGATCCAGTAGTATGTCCAAGTCGCACCAGCCCTCTTGCATCACAGTGATGAGAAGTCTCAGGATGCCTTTCCACTTGCTGCAAGCGTGCGATCGTTGGTTGCTCTGGTTCTTACGGTACGCTGCTAGCCATGGGTCCCGCTTACTCATGGCCTTGGCGATCGAAAATGAGTGGGTTACATGCCTTGGTCTTGGATCCGTGACTAACGCAAAGCCGAAGTCATGATCATCATGGCCCAGTGATCTGTAGAATTTTCGCATTTAAACACGTAACCCAATCCACCAATCTACATCCTCCATGTAGATCCTTCAACTCATCTTCACCAACTCGGCCAACCCGAGCTAGTATATCGCACTCCACTATTCCTCGTGAGACGGCATGACGTTGTACCAATTCCGGTTCGCGTGATCTCGCAAGTACTCGTGTAGCAACGCACCACAGTTGAGATCCACGTCATCCACGTAAGTTGGTTGATCATATCCTTGCCAGTGTAGTAGAAATTCTCGGTAGATCCGACCGTATCGCGTCTTTTATTCAGTCCGCATGTCTGAGATCCGCTCGACTTCGTATTTGTTCTCGCCCAAATTCCGGATCCAGCTGTGTTTCTGACAATAAACTCTCATCGAAATCCCGCCGATCTGCATCTTGCACAGTCGACCACGATCTCGGTCGATCAGGAAAAGTTTTGACCAGCTTCTGTTTAGAAACAAGCACCACCGAGAATAGGTGGTAACCGGCGCCTGACGTTTCGATCTTCACAGCATATTCGTCAATCTTCTCGACCACACGGAACGGTCCGTGCCAGAGATGTGCCAACTTGCGAGCGTATCCTTCTTTAACGCGATCCAGATAGAGTCACACTCGGGATCTCGGGACCCGCACGTCCCGAGATTGCCTCTCGTAACAGATCGTTCACCTGTCGTCGGGCGCGTTAATAGTGCTTCTGAATCCGATACCTCCACCGACGTGGATCACGATCTCGCCTACTGGTACTTCCCATTGGAATCGCAGCTTCGAGTGTGGATCGAGGATCCCAACCGTGTATCAAATAGATGGCGTCTCTTCGCAAATCCGATAGTGAGCATTGTTGATCGCAATGGTAAGTCTCTCGGCATACTCGTCCCAATCCCGCTGATCCGGATCTTGACCGTACATCTTCAGAGCTCTCGTGATCGTCTGCACCATGCGCTCCACTGTCTCATTTGCCTGAGGTCGATAAGCCATCGCAGCTCGTTGTCGTTGCCCTAGGATCTTGTTAGAGGCCCTGAAGAAGTCAGACATGAACCTCGGTTCGCGATTGTGGCGGATCACCTCGCTAGCGTCGAATATCCTGAACACACACTCCTCATTCGACTCGGCGATAGTCTGCGCCGTTTTTTTTCTAGGCGGCTCGCCTTCGCGAACACGTATCCTGAGAAGAGATCCACCCATTCTAGCAGCTCGCTGTAACCTTTGTAGAATTTCGGCAGAGACGGAATGTGATCCATAACCAGGATATGAAACGGATACGTGGCTTGGATGTTCTCTGGCGAGTCTCCTTGGATCGTCGGCATGTGTTTGCCTGTTTCGCAGTCCACGCACTCACCGACATAGCGCTGTACGCTCTTATACTGACCTCTCCAGTGGAAGGGATCTCGGATCCGTTGGTAGGTTTGGCCGATCCCTTGATGGCCACCCTCCAGACTCACATGTTAGTGGTGCAAGACGTCTTCTTGCAAAGTCTCCGTGACTACTAGTCGCATCGCGCCGTCGTGCACTTCGTCGGTCCATTTGGTCGGTGGGCAATAATACGTAGATCAGCCAGATCTACCTCATAGTTATCTGCTTCTTTGCCGTACGATCTAGCTTCGTCTTGCGACAGATCGCCGAGCTCACCTCCCAGATAACTCTTGAGACCTGAGATCCACGCCTCCATACATGGCGCCAAAAATGGGTAGCATCAACGTTACAAATGAGTTTTGATAGCACGAAGCGTTATCGGATTGGAAAATCATTCACTTGCTAAACGGGAACGTCCTCATAATAGATTATAGTACTCCCTCCAGTAATCCCACCATAGCTTCTTTATCCTGTTTGTTGTCCGAGTTTGAAATTTGATCCAAATACATTTTAGCCTCCGATGCACCATTGCTAGAATGGTCGTAAGTCCAGTATCTGAGGATTCCTAGTCTCCTCAAGACGTCCACACTAGTTTCAGGAATCAACTCGCAAACTATACGTCGCAGCAGCTTAAAATTGTAATTTTAAAATAGGCCCATTTTCATTTGAGAATAACTAGAATAAGAATAAAAAAGATAATCTAACCTAGCGTTTCATGGCAAATGCTAAAATTTCATTGGCTTTCTCGGATTATCTTTATTCTGACTTTCAAAGTCAGAATAGCTTTAATCCTGGGAATAAACTTGCACAAGCTGATACATATCGGTGGCCAGCCGTGGGCCGCAGACGTGCAATTCGATGCTTGGTGTAGGTAGGGATTCGCGTGCGCGTGCTGCTTCAATAACAGACAAACGAAGCCACCATGATATACATTTCCTCGGGTAGTGATGAACCCCATTCCCACGGGTTGTGCCGCCTTGTTCGTCAGTATTTTCGCCGACAGCGACTGTACTACGCGTTCTTATGCAATATACACCCGTAGGAAAGCGATACATGCAGTGTAATAGGCAATGATGGCCATTATGAGGCTGCAGCAAGCGCGCAGCACGCTCCATTGGTGGCACGTCGCTCTTCAGGTGGGCATCAGATACCTGCAGAACTGGATATCAGTTTCCCACGAAATTGGACTTATTCCAAATCTATTTCGTTTGATTTGCTATTCCGGCAAAGTTATTCCGCAACTTACTCTCATATGAAACAGGGCCTTATGAGGAAGCCTGTCGCTGTTCGGGGTTTTGTAGTACCGTGCGTTAAAACGGAAGCAAGACGATAGAAAGTCCGGCGGCAAACTTGTGTCTCAAAGGTTTCACGAGATGCACATTCATCGAGCATGGCTTTCACATTTTTATGTCGCTGAATTGCAGGTACTGCAAGTACCTCGTCGTCAAGTTTGACTGTTTTAGTGCCTCACGACATAAATGCCACGTTCTCCAAAGCGAATACGAGACGTACTGCCCCATCAATTTCTTGTGATTCAAACTTCTGTCTCGCGTATTAAGACACATCTAAACACTAAACCCCTACACCGTAATACCACGTTCTCCAAAGCGAATACCAATGTCACGTTCTCCAAAGCGAATACGTGACTCACTGCTCCATCAATTGCTTGTGAGTCAAACTTCTGTCTCGTGTATGTAGACACATCTAATGAGCCATCATCAAGAAGTACTTCAATTTTTTTTAACCCTGATGAACTTGATCTGCGTCCATGTGAAAATCCCTCAGCATCAATACACACGTCTCGAATCGTTTTCTGTGGATATGATCCGCAAAGTAGGGCACGCATACTACGATATTCTAAGGAGCACTTGCGCGTTTGTGCGAGCGCCTGAGCCGATGTCATGAGCATACCGGTACTATCTCGCGTACCATTATTCGGATCCAACCAAGTAAAAAAGAGCTCCAAGAAACTAGTCGACGCCGAAGCTCCGCAAATAATTTCAGCAACGCCTTGCATCAAACGTAAGGCAAGGTTCATGACCACAGTTCTTCGATTAGCCACATATCTCCCATTAGAGTCGGTCGTTGACCAAAACTCCGGGTTTGATCGTTCTGCGGCTGAAGGCAAGTGCTTCAAGAAGAATGTTCTCTCCTTTTGTGGTACAGCGAGAGAAAAAAACAGAGCGGCTCGAATCGTTGGCGTACTTGAAGCACGAGTGAAGGTGTTAGGAACGGAGGGCTGACAGTAAGCTCATCAGTCTTTTTTGGTATTCATAGGCCGAGGCCTTGCTGGTGTTGTTACTTTAGTATTCATCCCGGCACGCGTTCCATCATCTTTTTCGCTAATTGGCGCCTGTTCCGTGCCATCGCTCAGGTTTTCGGTGAAGGTACATATTGTCTTCTATTCACATCAAATGTGGACACTTCATGGTCTCCCGCAGTGCAGCTTGATGGGACTGTATTGGTCGCAAATTCGTCTTTTGTAGCCCCTACCGCACGAGCAGAGGGTTCTTTGACAATGGAAATGCGGTTGAATACGCAGTTCCGAACGTTTGAGCTGTTTTATCGGCAGGATTCGGCGCATGTAGTGGGTCTGCTCCTGTCCCCAATGCATTTCGTGCGATCCATTGTCCTTGTTTCTTTTGCTGTGTGACGGTAGCACATATGAACACGAGAGAGCGCGAAGAGCGTAAGGCACGTGAATCCGACGCTGCAGCTATGACGCTCTGTATTTGGTGGTGCTAGGAGTGTGATAGACGATTTTCCCAGTTCAGATTGCGTGCGTAGTAGATACACCATCAGTCATCGTGCTGTTGATACGTCCCTGTTGTGCACACCCTGTTTATCGGCATAAAAATATCTGATCAGTACATACGTGGCGTAGACGGACAAATTAAATTTTTACTATTTATATATCTACCTCTGCTCGCATCCGTTTGCTTCGTCCTCCCGGGAGTAGCGACGTCCACCGCGGCGCTCCTTCCGCTTGCAGCTGGAAGACTGGCTTCCTGTCATAGATAGCGCAGAGTAAGGAATCACCGAAGTAAAATATGCTTTGTAAAAAAACATCCTGATTCGGTTTTTTCAACCCGGTTCTTCCCGTTTAAGATATCCTGCCATAAAATCTATTTGAAGCCGAGTAAGGGGCGCTGGTTGTAGCGCTGCTGCTAAGCTACGGAGCACACGTTCAGAGCATAGATTGGTGCTTACCTTCGCTAGGCATAGACACTACAGCGCATCGGGTTTCGCGTCCAGGCGTTGCGTGTAGATATAAACGAATTTATCCATTGCCCACAGTGCGTGTACTCGCGTAACAGTAGCGCCTGTTAGCACTTCCTCCGTCGGAAAATATAAGCGGGTTTCTACTATTTAGTGTATCCAGAAATATAAGCTTAAGTACGTTTTATGTGTGTTTCTGCTCAACCAAACTTGAGAATCGTTTGGCCTTATCATTTACTCGCTCGCTACAGGTCAAAGAAGGAGAGAGCAAACCGGTACTCATTCGTAGCTGGTTTTTGGAGAGATGGGGGGGGGGGTACTTGTTGCATCCGTGAATACTCATTGTCTCCTGCAGTACCGACTGCAGCGTCAGAGAAACTTTGTCGAGAGCAGTGTAGCGAAGGTTGGTAAAGGCGTCTTTCACGTTGTTCACTAGGTCCTCGATATTTTTGGGTTTCATCTTGTGCCGTAGTGACTGCAGGGGAGCAAATAATCCTAGGTCGTTCGCATTGAAATCCGATGGATTGGCTGGTTGTACGGTAAGTTTCATATACCCTTCGAGCACGCAGCAATTACTTCGGGGTTATCAAGTGTGACGTGAGGTTTGGTGTTACCCTGTCGCAGCACTACCGCATGCCGGACGGCCATACCTTTTTGATGCCTGGTACAACCATCCGGGATAGCGCTTGCTGATAAATATCGCGTTCGACAGTGTAAGTCTTTAGCTCTAAAGTTCCGGCCACCCGGTTCTCGCTGGTTCTCTCTGCAGGTCCGTAAACTGGAATAGGTCACACGCCAATCTTACCATCATAAACACAATGTTTTGAACCAGCCATCGTGGACGATCCACTGCCGCAAGGAACATGACTTTGATCATGTAGTTCTTGTTCTTCACGGTGATGTAGGGCTCCTCTTCGTGCTCTCCAAAATAGAAGCGTTGCCTGTCCTTCTTCAAGTTGAACCACTTCTCATCTAACTGAACGAAAACCATGATGTCGTCAAACGGAAGCCTCCCATCAGGGCCACAATGCAGGAAAGAAACAGCAAATTTTACTCGTTCAACGCGCTGCTTGTCGGTAAGCATCGGTTTGCCACGAGCAGTGTGGCAACGAAAGACTCCAGCAAGAAAGTAGTCGTGCAGCGAAGACATTGGAATACCGAGTGTATTCGCCAAAATACGAATGTTGGACCTGTCTTCTAGAGGGATAAATTCGATGGCATGGCCGAGGTCGTGACGGAACTCCGGCATTAAGCGCGTCTTGCGGTCGCTTCTTCCTTCCTGCCTCTGTCGTAGCTAATAGGCTTGCCTGGTGTAATTTCTTTGACTGTCTGGTACCACAATCGCGAGTTTATGTCGGTACTACATGCATATTTTGTCGCACAGGCAGTGACCGCGCCTGGAGGCGGTTGTAGCTCGATGCTAACACGTAAGACAGACACGACAACCTCAGCACGCTCAGTTGGAGCGATGTTCTTTTTAATCTTGGTAGCCGGAGTAGCTTCAGAGCCCAATGGAAGCAGTGGCGATGGGTCCAAGCTGAAATGTGGTCTGAAGGCGGTGCAGTGCTGTAACGGGGTACAGGCCAGTGTACCCAAGTGTCATGACGAGTGACTGGTCACTCTTCGGAAGGACTGGTACCTCGTACCAGGGGCTCTCGGAGCCAACCATTGGATAGCTACATAGCTTTACTATAGGTGACTTATAGTTTGTATTAAACTCAAGCTTAAGCTTACCTATAATTACATTCAGCCTAAAACTTACCTTTAACCGGTTACTTTGTTCCCTTTGACAAGGGACCTGTGAACTGCCGTTCACTTAGAGTTTGTATACTCTCGAAAGCTCTAACTTCCTCAAGCGCAAGGTGCTGTGTGACCCTGTCACACTTGGTAGCACTTGTAGTCAATCCACGCCAACGCGGGTAGATTATCTGAACCTCTGAGGTTCTGTCATCATGGACCGGAACAACTTTCCGCACCTGAGCGACTCGCAGTTCAAGTCTGTTCGGAAGATGGCAGGCATCTTCGGGATGGAGGCCTTGCAGAGCCTGGTGGCGTCAACACCGGCCGAGCAGGTCGAACGTGTCAATGCGTTTGACACTTATGAGCAAGGGCTCATCGCGCACGTGCGGGGAAACCTGGAGGCGCCGGCGGCTGACCCGAAGCCATTGCGGCTAAAGGTGAAACCGTACGAAGGGAAGGAAGGTGAGAACCTTCACTTCTGGGTTCGAGAGTCGGAGCTCGCGATGGACGCGGCTCTGATCTCGACCGAGCAACTCCGCGTTGCTTTCGCGCTCTCCAACCTTAGCGGTCGTGCCAAGAGTTGGACGTACACGCGGGAGGCGACTTCGCCTGGATGTTTCACATCCTGGGCTCAGCTGTGCGAACAGCTTCTAGCCGCGTTCCCCCCGGCAAACAACGAGTACCGGCAGCACTCGCGATTCCTCTCATGTAAACAAGGAAAGCATGAGCTGCACGAGTACATCCAAGAGATGCGGGAGCTCACGGCATCCCTAGTGGGCAACCCACTCAATGAACACATCAAGGTGATGGTGTTCATGGACGGTCTTCGAGTGGGCCCGGCGCGCACTCAGCTGTTCCGGGTACAGTCAAGTACCCTAGAAGAGGCGGTTCAAGTGGCTCTTCAAGAAGAATACAGCCATCGCCAGGCGCGTACACCGGTCTCAGCGTGGCCAGGAAATTCGGCATCGAATCCCAACCGGGCGAATCCTACTGGACCAGTTCCCATGGAGTTTGGGTCCGCCGAACAGCAAGACATTCGCTGTTTCGGCTGTGGCAAGCTGGGCCACTTCAAGCGAGACTGTCCTGCGGAGAGACACCGCAGGCGGTGCAACCCCAAGCCTGTTCTCAAGGGTCGCTGGCAGAAACCACGACCCCGAGGCCAGGGGAACGCCGGAAATCAGTAGGGGCGGGGCGCCCTACTGGGGAAGATATAAGTCTTCGTGAGCGGTACGCAGCTGGTGCGTACCACGGGGACTTCGCCCCTGAGAGTCTTCGCACTCTCGAATCGGCGAAGGGCAGCGATGGGCTGCTTGAAGTACACGGACGTGTACGGGGATACGATCATCCCATTAGATTTTTGATCGATTCTGGAGCGTCGAATAATTTCGCACGCCGCCGGATGGTTGCTCGTAACAGCAACAAGTTGACCGACGCTTTGAGAGAAAGCAAAGGCAACGGGGCCGTGTCAGTGGGACTGGCCGACGGTAACAGGGTCACTGTTCTAAACATCCAGATGGATCTGGCCGTCAAGTTCGAAGACTTCGACAGCCCAGAACAGTTTACTGCTCTCGACATGGATCCCTACGATCTGATCCTAGACATGCCCTGGCATTGGTGAGTCATGTTTCCACCTCTGTCAGGACCTGGGGCGCCAGCAAGGGCCGCCAAGGTACCGAAGCGACGTATATGACGACTCCGAGGGAGCTTCGAAGGTGGCGACGCAGACAAACGTCGGCCGAGTGGGTAACATAGGTCCACAGACGGTCGCACAGACCTTAACTGAAGAGCAAGACGCGGGACGCGCTTCCTGTGTGGGTAACATAGTTCCACACGAGGCCTCGAGTGCCTCAGATGTCAGCATCACGACATCCCCAGACGTGGGTAACGAAGTTCCACGTCACGGTCGCCGTCGACGACGCCACCGCCGCCGCCGCAAGTCAAGACTGAACCATGTTCAAACTGGAGTTGTGCACAACGACTCGGAGTCCAGGGCCCGGGCTCCTTCGACACCGTCGGTGGAAGAGTGCTACCACATCTTCGATGGCGAGACCGGTTTACCCGTCAAGGCATCTGGTATCCACTTGGAGCCGTTGCCAGAGGTTGCAGAGATACTGAACCTCGAGGAATTGACGGCAGAGTCTTTCCTGGCCAACCTCAAGGCTGGAGAGATTGCCGAGATGGTACTCATCAAACAAGAGACCACTCAGGAAGAGTTGAACTCCTCCTCTGTTTTGGACGAAGACGTCCTCGAGGAGTTGAGTAAGCGGCGTCAATCGCGCTTGGGTTCTGAGATTCTTAAGAACCCCCAAGATCCAGTGTATCCATTGGTGATGGAGTATGCGGACGTGGTGACAAAGAACCCACCGACCCAACTCCCACCAGATCGTGGAGCACGGCACGAGATTGATCTTGTGCCTGGCACAAAGTACTGTGTCACGAGGCAGTGGCCTCTCCCTCGCGAACAGTGCGAGGTGATTGATGCCTTCTTCGCTGCAAAAGCGAAGGCAGGCATGGTGCGGGAGTCGAAGTCCCAACACTCGACGCCGGATTTCTGCGTTCGAAAACCGAACGGGAAGTGGCGTCTTGCTAAACACCATGGCCGGGTGCGTACTGCACAGTGCGCTGGATTTGGTATACGGATACTACCAGATCCTGATGCGCGAGAGCGACATCCCGCTCACCGCGGTGAGCACTCCAAGCGGCATGCTTTGGGAGTGGCTCGTCATGTCGCAGGGCTTGTAAAACGCCCCAGCGACATTTAATCGCTTGGTTACGCAGTTGTTCAGGTCGCTGCGCGCCTTCGTACAGACGTACTTCGACGACATTTTTGCCCATAGCCGTGCCGAGGAAGGCAAGACGGCCATGGAGGTGCATTTAAGGCACCTCCGTCAAGTTTTGGACGTGATGAGAGCGAACAAGCTCTACGCCAACATCGACAAGTGCGTCTTCGCGTCACCAGAGATTTAGGTTCTCGGTTGCTTCGTCAGCAACGTGGGCGTTCGGGCTGACCCAGACAAGGTCAAGGCCATTTGCAGCCTGGCCGACGCCCAGATCCCAGAAGGATCTCAGGGAGTGGTTGGGCTTGGCCAACTACCTCCACAAGTACAGCGCAGGGTACGCGGGTCTCGCAAAACCCTTGTCGGACCCCCTGAAGAAGGACGTCGACTGGTGCTGGGAGCAGACGCACCAGGACGCCTTTGACAGCTTCAAGGCCAGCCTTCAAGAGCCACCGGTCCTGGCCTTGGCGGACGAGACGAAGCCGTTCAGCGTCGTCTGTGACGCTTCCGATTATGCGATCGGTTGCGCATTGCTGCAGAACGATGCAGACGGACATGAACGGGTCCTCTCGTTCCAGTCCAGGCAGCTAAAGACCGCCGAACGGAACTATCCAGTTCACGACAAGGAGCTCCTTGCCATGAAGTATGCCCTCGTCAAGTTTCGGGTACATCTTCTGGACTCAAGGCCCTTTGTGATCTACACAGACCACGCATCCTTGAGGACGGCGACCAATTCGCCTAACCTCTCCCAACGGATGGCGAGGTGGCTGTCTTTCTTCGCGGAGTACAACTTCCGCGTTGAATACAAGCCGGGCAAGCTCAACGCGCTTGCCGACGCCCTGTCTCGGCGTCCGGACTACGAGTTGGCCCACATCACACGGGTGACAACGGATATTTATGATCGGATACGTGTGGCGTATCGAGGCGATAAAGCTATCGTGCCAATCGTTAGGTTCCTGTCAGCTGGAACGGACGCAAAGTCCGCCTGTCTTTCGCCGCGGCAGCGCTCCCGGGTCCACCGATTTGAGTTGGTGGATGGCCTTCTCTATTACCGGGTGGAGCCTGGTGAGCCTCCACGGGTAGTCGTACCCAACGACGAGGACCTGAAGTTTGATATCCTCGCGGAGGCGCACGATGCGCCCTCCAGTGGCCATTTGGGCCGTGAGAAGACCTTCCTGTCGGTTTCTCAGGTCTTCTGGTGGACCTACATGTACAAGTGGGTCGCCAAGTATGTGACGACATGCGAAACATGTCAGCGGGTAGAACCCGCAGGGCACGCTTCGGCTCCGTTAGCCTGCCCGTACCTGCTGGCTGTTGGAAGTCGATAAGTCTTGACTTCGTCTCGGGACTTCCCGCCGATGATCGCGGCAACACCTGGATTGTGGTGTTCGTGTGTCGGCTGAGCAAGATGGTGCATCTTGCTCCGGTGCCCGTCACGGTCACATGCGAACAGACCGCACGGCTGTTCGTCGATGGCGTGTTCGTTTTCACGGTCTGCCCGAGACCATCGTCTCTGACCGAGACCCGCGGTTCACCGCTGCGTTCTGGAAGACGCTGTTCCCTTTGCTCGGAACTCGTCTGCTAGATGTTCACTGTCGACCACCCGCAGACGGACGGCCAGACGGAGCGCGTCAATCGAGTGCTTGAGGACACTCTGCGCAGTGTATGCGCTGAAGTCCCACGTACGTGGTCGACACAGCTCCCAGTTGAATTTGCGCTCAACAACGCTGTGCACGCGTCCACGGGGTTCACGCCGTTCTACTTGGACGGCTACCACCAGAGTGCCTCTCACGCTTCGAGGAGACGCCACGTCCGCTATTGTAAGTGAGTGAGAGGCTCGGAAAGCCCTTTCCTCCCAGGTCTGTGAGACCGGTTATTTTGGGAAACATGTGGAGTCTTTTGTGGACATCAAGCTGATTGTGATCAGCAGGGTCCGCGATGCAATGACAGCGGCCCAGGACAGACAGAAGTACTCTGACAAACATGGAAGAGGAAATTTAAACGTGTTCAAAGTGGGTGAATTTGTGTTATTAGACACTAGAAACCTACCGCTAGACACTGTCAACTCTGTCAGCAGTAACAAGTTGAAGCACCGCTTCATCGGACCGTTCGCGGTCCTGGCCAGACACGGTGCGTCGTACACAATCGACCTACCAAAGTCAATGACGACGCACCCGACGTTCTACGTTGGACGTCTTAAGCGGTACCACGACCCGCAGGGGGTTGCTGACTCGCAGACCCACCTTGGTCCAGCTCCTCGAAGCGAGGAGCGGCCTCAGACGCCGACGGACGCGCAGGAGCCAACGCCCAAGGCTCGCGCTGAACAGCAAGGCAGCGATCGAGATCGTACGCCGGAGGGGCCCCGTACGAACGGACCCCAGGGGCGTACGCCGAGTACGCCGGGTACGCACCATACGCATACGATGGGAGTGCGCCAAAGGCGGCTCCGGACGTTGTTGTGCGTACTCAACACGTCGGATCAAGCGGAAGGCCTCCTCCAGATCGGACAAGAGGGCCCGGCGGACAACCCGCGCATGGAGGCCCGCTACCTCCCGTTCCAACCGGTCCAGGCGCTCCTTAAGTCGAGCAAGAACCCCTCGGTTCCCGGCCTGGGCAGCAGCATCACCGCCAGTCCCAAGGCCAAGTGCGATCTCAAGCACAAGGACGCGTTGACGAAGACGGTCAACTTCGGGGCCCTGGGATGGACCCGCAGGTGGAGCACCTGGGCGAGAGGAACGCCCCGGAGGCGCCTCATACTCGTACGAGGGCAACTCCGCCCCTCCTTGACCGGAACGGAGAAGTCCACTACCATGTGGATCGGGTCCACCAGGAGCGGCGACTTCGCGGTAAGCGCCAGCTCCTTGTGAAGTGGAGGGGTTATGCCCACTCCGAGAACTCGTGGGAGCCGATTGAACGGCTCCAGGCTGACTGCCCGAAGGCTGTTGCGATCTGGGAACAGAAGTGGCGGTAGCTTCGTAAGTAGTCCGGGGCTTCTTGCCCGAACGGGGTACGGACGTTGACGACACTCCGTACCCGCGCTCATCACGAGCGCTGAAAGCCGCGCGCTTCTGGATATCCCTTGGCAGCTGCCGCTTGCTGACCAAGTGGACAAACCGAATGCGAAGATCGCGCTGGTCCAGGATTTTGGACAGCACCTGATCTTCTTGGAGTTCCCGTAACTCCTTGGGTGAGTACTTGAGAGTCTCAACCCACGCCCAGAACATGTCCTCGCATGAGCTCCAGCTCGGACAGTTCTCGGGAAGATCCGAGGGGTAGCCCCATACAGGGTAGAGACCACCCCGGTTCTCGGGCTTCTTACGACAAGTCGTGAAGTCCATCAGAGGTATCTGGTGCTGTGCGAGAAACACGCACCGAGCCGCCCCCACGTTGCCGATGAACAACTGTTCCTTCTGGGCCAGGGCGCGTTCGTAAGCGCCCTTGGAAGTGTGGCCACCGATAAGCCCACGAGAAGGAGCAAGCTTCTCCAAGAAGAGTCCAGCCCCAGAGCTCTCCTCGGGAGGCCAATAGCCTCTCGGGTTGATGGCAGCTTCCTGGCTGACGGGTGCCACCACCGACGCCCCCCCCCCCCCCCCCCCCCCGCGCTCACTGGGCAGCTTGGATGACATCCTACTGCCGGTCGAGGTCGTTCGTGATCTCCCGGGGCTCATCAACGGCACCCTCCTCCTCTTCATCCGAGGATGCGAAGAGATACTGGTAGGAACAACCACTCCCTTTCTCCTCGCGGAATGGGGCATTCGAAGCCATGTGCTTCTTAGAGTGTTTGGCCTCTTCGGCTGCGGCTTTAGCAGCTTGAGCACGCTCAAGGCCTTCGGTAAGCGAGAGGTTCTTCAGAGGTTTCTCTTCCTCGTTGTCGCCAGCTTTGGGCGAGCCCTTAGCTTCGTCGGCGGGGCTTTTAGAGCGCGCAGGCGTCTCAGAATCGTGATCACCGCGATCACCGTGAGCACTAGCGTGCGAGTGTACGCTGTCGTCGTCGTGCTCGCTGGGGATTGGAGTGTGCCCTCCGTCGGAGCTCCCAGATACACTGTGGAGGCTCCTGGCCCTGGCCTCGTCCTGAGTACCCGGACTGTGCTCACGGTATGTGAAGCGCGGGTTCGGACGGGTGTCAGGTGGCACCGAAGGCGAGCGACTGCGGCGTGAGCTCGCGCCTTTGCTGGCAGCCGCGTCGTCAGGCGTATCGATCGCCTCAGAAGCCACCTTAGTAGCCTCCTTGAGTGCAGAGCCTTTGCCGCGAGGCTTAGTGCTCTTGGCTTTCGCCTTATCGGCGGCAGCCTTGGCGTGTGCTTTCGCACCGCTCTTTGCAGTGCCACGGGGCATACTGAAGGTCGAAGTGGAGATCGTGAAGAAAAGCGCTTGTGCTGCTCGAGTCTCCAACAGTGAAAGTGAGCCACCGCCGCGTTCTCGCAGCTTGTCGATGTCTCTCGAGCTGGAGAATGAGAGTTTGTGACTCCCTCTCCCTCATTCTGATTGGTCGGTAAACCGAACCTAAGTGGGGGAGGATGTAACGGGGTACAGGCCAGTGTACCCAAGTGTCATGAAGAGTGACTGGTCACTCTTCGGAAGGACTGGTACCTCGTACCAGGGGCTCTCGGAGCCAACCATTGGATAGCTACATAGCTTTACTATAGGTGACTTATAGTTTGTATTAAACTCAAGCTTAAGCTTACCTATAATTACATCCAGTCTAAAACTTACCTTTAACTGGTTACTTTGTTCCCTTTGACAAGGGACCTGTGAACTGCCGTTCACTTAGAGTTTGTATACTCTCGGAAGCCAGCTTCCCCTAGTGCAAGGTGCTGTGTGACCCCGTCACAATTACCGTTATAATATCAGCTGTACTCAACGAAAACTCGCACGACAACTACCAATCGGTTTGTCAGGTTTCATTCGTAAATTTTAGTCAATAAGCACGAAGCCATTCAAAATTGAGCTTAAGATTAGCCAATTCTCGCAAGACCGCCTATATTTTAGGGCGGAGAAAGTAAAATTTCAAAAACGAACTATTTTAAAGTTTTTTTACAATCGAAAATACGATTCGTAATGAACAATAAATTAAATACGTTTGAAAAAAAATGTGTTCGGTCAAAACAAATTATTTGCTAATAGGTTTTCTCAAAGAGAATGCCTGTATCTTTTATTTTGAGCTACCGGTATTTATTCCTTACTTGAAGTACTTTCATTTCTTAAAAAAAATATGGCACGGATAATCCTATCTAATAGCCTAACTGATCTATTTCCTTTTCAATCGAATGACATGAAGAAGCATGATGCCGCCGGCATCTAATCGGTCGGGTTTGGATGCGTACCAAAAGCCAAATCCCCGATCATTTGGTGACCAGCAGCTTTCTTGCAGCAGCTCAATCCACATTTGCCTCAGTCACCCCCCCCCAGCTCCACAACCATGATCTCCCTTATTCGTATGACCAGGTCGCGCTCTCTTGCGTCGGCGGTGCGCACTGTTCACATTGAGCGCAAGATCGAGGAGCTGGGCTACACGTTGCCGGCTGTCGCCGAGCCCAAGGGCAACTACCGCACGTCTGTGCGCTCGGGCAACACCATCTACATGGCTGGCCACCTGCCGCAGCCTGCCGGTGGTGACCTTATCCTGGGCAAGATCGGCAAGGACCTGACCCCCGAGCAGGGCTACGAAGCCGCCCACTACGTGGCGCTCAGCCTCATGGCTACCCTCAAGCGTATGTTGTTGCTGTCAAATTTGAAAGATGATACGAAGAGCTGACGTTGTTTTCCCTTGGGTGTTATGCTGTACAGAGGAGGTGGGCGACCTTGACAAGATCAAGCGTGTGGTGAAGCTCGTGGGCTTCGTCAACTGCGTCGATGGCTTCACCCAGCAGCCTGCCGTCATCAACGGCGCCTCGGACACCATCGGCAAGGTGTTCGGTGACAAGGGCATCCACGCCCGCTCGGCCGTCGGCACCAACGCCCTTCCCCTTAACGTGGCTGTCGAAGTCGAGGCCATCGTTGAGGTCGAGGACTAAGCTCTACGTATTAGCATAGTTTCTCTCCGAGTGACCTAATGCAACCCGTTGCTCCTTGTTTCTCTGACCCTTATGTAAACGGGAATGAAAAATCAAACTTATTGTACTCGAACTTGTTCAGTTTGTTCGTGGAATTCCACAGGCTCAATCCCCGTGGACTTCCAGTACGACGGTCCGTAGTTGACGAAGATCTGGTCGCCTTGTTTAATCTCCTGGATCACAAACTGCAGCACGACAGACGTCAGTAGATTTTTCAGCTACAACTGGACCATCAATACGAACGCAGAATATCCGTAGAATGCCATTGTGTACCATAGGCACAAAGCGAGCGTTGGGGGTTGCACTGTGGTTGATGCAGCGAATGGTGTTGCCGTACTCGCTTGCACTGACGTAGAGATCGCCGCCTTCATACACGGAAGGGTACGAGATGCCATACGGGTCGAACTCGTTTATCTCGCGTACACCCACCTTAATCACTCCAGTATACTCCCCCAGAAACTCGTAGCAAGGAAGGTCTTCGACTGCAAACAAACCGAGCGGCTTTTCTTCAACGTGACTCAGCAGCGAGACGTGTCCGATTGCAACTTTCGGTGATACCTCAAACGTGTCGTGGTCGAGCGGTGCGAACTGGTCAAATCCATCCGACACTGAGTCCGAAAAGCCCCAGAACGCGTAGTTACGCAGCAGATGAGTGCGCTGGAAGAGCAATTTGCTCGTGTACGTGCACTTCATGAGCTCTTGCACCTCGTCCGCGCTTAGCATCTCCACTTCGCCGTTCTGGTTGTAGTACCGGAATCTGTGTTGCACGTCCGCCAGCGTGTTTTCGCATGTAGAACCATCATGGATGAACGCAGCCTTCTTCATCTTCTCGTCGTAGTGGTAGCACTCGTCGCGGTCTAAGCAGCGGAAGCCCATGCAGCTTGTGTCGCTCATCGCTTACCGCAGTCTCCACTCGTTGGTTGCCTTTCGCGAAATGGCTACACAACGATTTGAGTTAGCAACCAATAATGGTGCACTGTACCAGCACAACTTTCACACTATTTACACACAGCAGATTTTTTCACGGGCAAGATGGCACAGACAAAGGTAGCGCTGAGGCCGATCCTCCAGAAACTGGTACCGATCTGCTTCGTGACTGGCGCGGCGATGGAGTTGTTCATGGTCAAGACTGGCTTCTGTACGTACAGCTCAGGGCTTATTGTAGATGCAAAAAGACTAAACCGCTGCCAACTCGTGCTCCACAGACGACATTGTGACGGTGAACGAGGCGGAGCGTCGCCAGCAGCGCGACGAAGACCGCCGCGAATACTTGGAGGCCAGAGCTAGAGCCGCTCGGGGCGAGTGAGCGCGGCAGAGACTTATAGACGTCACTGTTTCCTGTTTTGTTTGGCTTCTGCTCCCCAACTTGGACCTCCCTACAGCAACAACTGCTTTGTTCTGACTGTTTTGCTCCTCACTGTGTTAACATCCACCTCGACTTATGCTACGCTTTGGGCGCGACGCGTTGTAGCACCAGCTCCAACTTGGGTACGCGGTAGCCACCGCGGTCCTTGGGGCGGTTCAACGCATATCGCGTCGAGATTTTGGTCGTGATGGCATTGTTCTGGATGCGCAAGATCTCGGCCGCCTGCACTGCCGTCGTGATCGCCGCCTCGGACGCCTGCAGTCGAACGGTCTCCTGCTTCTGCACCGTAAACTTCGAGTTGATGATGTTGGCGTAGAATACTGCAAGACGTCAAGAGAGTTGAGCTATTCTATAGTTCCATCCAAGGTACGCAATGCAAGACACAGTACCTGCCGGTTTCCGAGTCGAGACCGTGACCAGGTCGTCAGTGTATCGAGCGAGACGAGGTCCACTGAAGACCTTGTTCAGCGGCTGGAGCTCGAGCTCCTTAATGAGCTGGTCGAAGGTCTCTTTAGCTGCTGACCACTCGGTTACCTGAGTCACGCCACTTCGAGACTCGTCAACAGCCTTCGACCACGGCACTGAACCGACGACGACCACATGTCCGACGTGCTCAGCTGCCTCCGTCAGCATAGCAACGTCGGATCCTACCGCGATTTTGACCTTTAGATCGTCGTACACTTCCTTCTTACGTGCCACCAGGTGCTCGGGACTGTCCTCGTCCACGAACACGAGCTTGTCGAAGACACCAGAGAAGTGGTGGTCCAGCCACTCGCGCGTCTGCTTCTCCACAAAGCGCGGACGATCTGTGATGGCCAGCAACGAGAAATACTTGCGCAGTGGCTTGAGCACCTCATTGGCGCCTGCCACTGCTGCCAGCTCCGTCTCGAACTTTTTCGACTCGAAGAACTGGTGTGTCTTGCTCTCGACGTCTTCTCCGCCCCAGATGCTCGTCCAGCTCGCCGACGCGATGTTGTCCACGTCGATCTGCACGACCAGGACAGTATACAGAGTGACTTGTAAGTCTACAGTCCTGTTTTAGGACCAGCAGTATGTACTGCAAAAGATCGAAAGATCGCAGAGCTACATGTAACTAGTTAGTTGCAATCTGGCTCACCTTCGCGCCGTGTTCAACCTCATGCCATGCCGCCGCGCATCCCAACATCTTGGTTAGCGTGTGATCCACATCTACTACCAGCTTCACGCGCTCGCCGCCTGCTCGCCCGTAGTGCGACGTCGACATTGCTGGGTTGCCTCGCTTGTCTTCGGGCGTCAATATTTTTTATTTGGCAATTTGAAGTTGCGCTTGCAGTTTTTTTAGTGTTTGCCACACCAATGTATTTTCAGTTGATCTTATCGCTCCGATACCTATAATACAATAATAGCGATGCTGAATGTGAGCGCGCTTATCACGGGTTACGACACGGTGGGGGACCACACCGAGTTCATCGTGGAGGTGCGTGGCCGCATATACTTCCTGTTCTCCTCCTCTCCCAGCTCTAACAGACCGCTACACCGCGCAGATCTCGTGCAACGGCGGCTTATGGCGAATTTCGCGGCGCTTTAGCGACTTCGACCAACTGCATTCGCGCCTGGTACGGCGCTTCGGAGACCTTATCGAGGTTTCGCTGCCGGAGAAGCAGTGGTTCGGTCGGTACGTCCTTATTTACGTAGGTTCGAGCGTCGTGGAGTTCAATGATGAGATAGGGGAGGGGCTCTATGAGTCTGTTGAACAGCGAGCATGTCACGGAATGACGAGAAGGGGGAGAAAAATCGAGCTGGATGATTGCCCAGTGCTGCTGTCTGATTTGTATTGAGCTCCCTGTTCACCTGTCGACGCAATTGTGTATCTCGTGGGGTCTCTTTGTGTTGAAAAGGAAGCGAGGAGACTTATTCCAAGTCGAGGACTGTAAAAATCACTTGATCTTATCTGATTAAGAGAAAGGACCCGAGCCACCAGCGTCGACAGGGCGACAAGGTTGCAGTTCCAGAGTTGACAAAAGGAGGCTTTTATCCGGTTTTTAGAGGACTCTTTCTTTTCGCTCTTCCCTTATTGCTGCTCGTTCTAACGCGTTGGTTGCTCTGAGAACCCCACGACGTTAATGTGTTTTATACATGATACGTCGCTTTAATACGCTCACATTGTTTGTAATGTGGTTCAGATTTGACCCCAACTTTTTGATCAAGCGTCAGGCAAGTCTACAAGAATATCTCGGTGTGTAAAAGTGGATAACTAGTTAAGGCTTATGTTGTATAATACAGGTTATACTGACAGTATAGCAGATGGACTTCTGCAGGTGCCTGGTATCTTGGACGATGCGTCGTTGCAGCACTTTTTGGAGCTGGAGAAGCATCTGGACCTGCACAGTGAGCTTGGTTTGGGTGGCACGGGCAGCAATGGTCGATCCAGCGGTATGTGGTCCGGTAAAGGTGTGTTGAGTGAGAATGACCGCCTGAGTGGCATCGTGGAGAACGCGGCGCAAGCTTTCATCGACATCAGTGAAGTGCCTGAGCCGCTGGAAGCCGAGCAAGCCGTGCAGCGCAAGAACGAGATCGTGACGGCGTCGCAGAGTCTTCTGAACGAGCAGAAGCTGGGGGAACAGTTCACAGCGCAACTCACGACGCTGCGTCTTCCGCGTGTCCAGGCGCAGATATCGAACGAGGAATTACTGTCGCGTCTTGACGGGGACAACGAGGACGGCATGACGTACGAGCAGGAACAGGAATTTCTGTACGGGATCCTGGAAAGCGTGGAGGCTTCGCTTCGAATGGAGATCACGCCGCCTTCGGTGGACTTATTAGCTGTCATGACTGTATCACCGACTCCGGAGACGCCTGCAATCGGATCAAACGGGTCTGTACCGAATGGAAATGGCGCGCTGGAGACGGGATCGGTGGACGACAGAAGCAGCATTGGCAACGGCTCCTTCAGTTGAAGTGGATAGCAGCACTACTATCGATACACCATCTCTTCATCGACAGAGTCGAACCGGTCTTTTTTTTTTACTAGTGTAATGAAGGGACTTACTCTCTAGATGACTGGGTAAGGCTTGCTTGGTCTTCTTTTGCTCGTTGGTTAGAAGTCAAGATTTGGCTGTAGTCGCGGAGTTTCTTATCCAGTTGGTTCTGTAATTCTTGATGCTGGGACCGACGCGTCACCAACTCTCCAGTGTCTTGAATGGTGCTCGTTATCGCAGTGCTGTGTGCAGCTTCGTTTATTGCAGGAGTGTGTGAGACTTCGATGATGCCCTCAACTATGTTATCATACGGGAGCTCGAGATCATCGTCATCGTATCCTGCGTCTTGAGTCTGTAGGTTATAATTGAGCTGCTCGTTGCGCACCACTTGCAGCTGTGAGGTGTTTTGGATGAGCTGCTTTCCAATGAGTTGCATCATCTGGTCGAGTTCTGCCAATTTACGTCCGACAACGTGTTGATGTTGTTTAAACTTGCGTTGCTCTCGCTCCTTAACAGGTTCCAAAGTCTTCAACGCGTTGGCAATCGATAGCTGAACTTCCTCTGTGAGATTATGGCGTAGCTTATCACGTTCTTGATGTTCCTGATCAAGCACACGACGCTCAAGGCTCTCGACAGCAGCATTAATGTCGTCGATCGTTTGTTGCGCTCTCTTATCTAAACTTGTCGAGATCTCTTGTTGCTCGACTCGAATCTTCTCCAAAGACGCTTCCTGGGTGCGAAACTGGTAGTCGATTCGACCATGAGCATCACTGCATTGGCGAGCAATCTCTTCTCGATCAGCTGCAAGCGTCTCACGAACCTTCTTCTCAATTTGCGCCTGAAAATCGTCCATTCGCTTCTGTTGGGCATCAAGAGCGTCGCAACAGAGCTTGATCTGGACGCCAATTGTCCCCAAGACCTCTCCTTGTTTATAAATTTCTTGGTCGAACAACGCTCGGAGGTTTTCTTGTGCGATCTTCTGCGTCTTCGCAGCCCAATTATTCAATTCTGAGTGAAGATGAGTTTCTTGTGTAGCTCTAAAGTCTGAAATGGAGAGTGAAAGTTCATTTTGAAGCTCCTGTCGCTGATACTGAAGTCGCTCCTGTACTGCAAGCACTTCTTGATCAAACGCTTCTTTCTTGCACTAACCGCGACAAATATTTCATTAAATATCCTCCTCCACAAGTAAAAAAAAGACTCACCCGCTTGTGTATCGCTTCTTCTAATGACTTTCCTTGCATTATCATAGCCTCCGCGTCTGCTTTCTGGTCGATCGCCGTCACAATGTGCCCCAGTTCTTCTTCTAGCAGACCCAGACGACGCTCTATCTTGCTGTTGTTAGTATCAACTGCTGCAGTACGGTGCTTTTCGAGCTGATCATGGAGTTGGCATTCTAAATTCTGCAAACGAGCCTCAATCTGCTGACTTGCCGCTTCCTCTTTCTCACTAGTTCACATAACTCAGCTTAGCAGTTTAAGAATCTGAAATACAGGTTAAACTTATCGTACAGTCGAAGTTGCTCACTCATGACATTTAGAGTCTGTGCGATAGCTTCCAAGTGCTGCTGCTGACGTTGCAAAGCATCCTTCTGAGTAGCGACCGCATTTTCTAGCTGCTGCAACCATATTCACATCAGCGCTATCTACAGTAAATTGGTAATTGCCTTAAGAAATTGTACCATAACGCGACCATCCACACCAGTGAAAGCCTTCCACAAGCTCCTAAACCCGAAGCGTAAGACCTCCTACTCCAATGACAATCAGGACAATAAGAACGCCACACTGTACAGCCCCTTCAGACCTGAATATTTTCCCAAGCTCCATCGCCATGCTCCAACTCGCTCAGCTCCGAAGGGGTAGCCATGTGTCCCTTAACGTGTAAATTGCAAATACCATTCAACTTAACAAGGTCGTTTATTGCGAACTCCACCACGTGTAAAACGGTTCCCAGGATACAAATCCTGTCTTCCACGGGTCTAAGCTGCGTGCTACAGCTTGAATCCGTTTAGGAGGCATCGTGACACCCAGTTGCTTCACTACACCGGCAAAAGCAGTATAGGTGACCTTGACTTCTCGCTTGTTTTTGTTTCGCTTCACACTCGCACTTCTTCCTGCCGCCTTGAGGAACTCCCGCCACGCTGCATCTTGCCGCATCTCGTGGGTCAATTGCTGTAATACTGCAAACATGAGTTTGTGACTCACTCGATTCACACAGTAGCGCTCGTGCAGTTTAAATCTCTGCTCCTTTTCCAACGCCAAATACTGCGCCATGATAACTGCAGGAGGCACACGCACATCTTCAGGTACAGGGCTTGCTACAGGCGGAATGGCGATTTCCTGCGCTACTGTATGAGCTGCGTTGGCCATGACGAGCGTTTGACAGGCATTCCCCATGTCCAACACATGAGGATCATTACGGTTTAATTCAGTGGCGGGGGCTGCGCTTGCTTCAACACTTCGACTGCTATCGTCACGTGCTGGTCGAACCCGACGAAAACTGGTAGACTTTTGTTTAGTACGAGGACTGTGAGGCCCCGAGTAGAAATCCGCTCGTGCAGTTTGTGGTCTACGTGCTGCAAAGGCTTTCGATGCAGCACAACCATACACGTTGGCTCGTTCACGCATGGTCTGTGGATCAGTGGCTGTCCGCGCAGATAACGGTCTTCTTGGACAGGAATATTGTCGCTTCCTGGTAGGAGATGTAGATGGAGGTTGAGGTGGAGAGACTTCAGATCTGCGTAGGTTCTGACTTATTGTATACTGGTTTTGCTCTAGTCTTCTCGCAGTCTCGTTCTTATGTTGCTGCATGAATTCTTCTTGTCGTGTTACAAGGTCTTCGTGCTGCATCTGTTTCCACCATTGAGCGCGTTGATGACGCCCCTGTCTCGCTTCAAGATGAACATTCCAGCGATGATTTTTGCGTCGTATTCGCTCCTGCACTTTCACAAATTTGTCGCGTTTTGAACGTGCTAGCTCCTGTAGCCTCTGAGCAGCAATTTTCTCGTTCTTTTTCCGATTTTCGGCAGCTTTTTCATGAGCTTTATATCGAGCATCTCGCCTGTCCTCGATTCGCTGCCGTGTAGCCTCTTCAAGTTCGATTGGTGACTGCAGGAACTTGCGAAACAACTTGCGATTCTCCTTCAACTCACGCTTCTCTGCTTCACTTAATTGATGTTCTTGGATACTTCGCGAGCGACTTGGTGAAGCTGGAAGCTCTTCGCTTTCTTCTCTGACTTCGGGTGGATTGGCGATTAGTGGGAGCTGCTGGCGTAGCTGGTTCAGATCACGAAAGCTGTGGAATATACGGGGATTGTGCGTTAAAGTGGCCAAAGCGTTCTTCCGCGCTGCTTGAAGTGCTGGATTGGCACCATCGCCAACTGAGTGGTGTCTTCGCTCACTCTGGTGATAAACTGGCGGTTCTTCGTCGGGTTTGGCGTCTGCACTTTGACGCCATTTGCTTAGAAACATACTCCAACTGATCGGGTGGATATCTGCCAACTCGAGCGGGAATAAATACCGCCACGGACATTCTAGAGCATTGTCGGTAGAGTTTAACGATTTAACCTTTTGGCGAGAGAGGTTAAATCGGTTTACGTATCCCCTGGACAAGTCTCGAATGTTTGCTTTAAACTCATCAGGAAACTCTGGTTGGCTTAATAGTGCTCCGACAAGAGCAGGTTCCCATACATAACAGTGTGCTTGATTCTCCTCCTCACATCCAAACGTCAGCTTCCGAAACGTAGACTTAATTGTCCTGTATGAATCATCACCAAAACGTTTGATCATTTCCTCGGCGTTCATTTGGTTACAGCACCGAATAAGCAGCTCATTCCAAGTTACCATTCGTCTAGGGAATGTGTCCAACCAATGCAATATGCTGTTATGCTGTTGGTTCATAATAACTGCTTCCTCTGCGTCGTAAAGTGAATTGTGCAATGCTTCCAAAGCTGTTTTTAATGCTGTGGCGTTAGCTTCTGTCGTTCGAAAAGAGACTTGTTGGAACGCTGCATGTAGTTGCTGTAGATGTGATAGCTCAGGTTTTGTTCGAATTGAGGCCAACATGTCGTGTAAGAAATAGTCGTCCTGTTCCGGGAACTGCATTTGTCTCGGAACGAGATAAAACCCCAAGACGTTCTCGTTAGGATCGGGAACGTCAATCATGTCGATCGTTTCAGGCGAATCGTTCGTCAGGGCGTGCGACCAACACAGCGGCAGGAATTCGCGACAACCTTCAGCGTAATAGCGACCGATTTGACGGTAGATAGATGCGTAATTGTCTTTGATCAGGTTCGAGACGAAGTCGATTAAACCTCTCGGGGTTGTGAACACTCCGCGTTCTTCACATTGAGCTTCGTACCGATCTTGTAATAGCTGAGGGACAGAGAATACGTGCACCCAAGCAACGGTTACATTAACCTGCTCTTCGTCTCCGTCCACTTGACTCCGTTTAATCAGCTGCTGGTTCGTGAGATTCTCGTTCGCCATGAGGCACAACACCCGTGCAGCCGCAATACGCAACGTCTTATCGGTTGAACGCAGGTCGTTGAATACACGAGGCAGCAGCGAGGAAGTAGGGCTTTCAAAGAGCTGTCCTACTTGTTTCTGCATCTCCTTAGACTCACTGCACTTCGTCGATAGCGTCGAATACGCTCGAAGTCGCAGTCGTACGTCATTGCTTTTCAGTCCTTGGTACACTTGATCCTGCCACATTGAAGCAGGTGATTCATCCGATGAAGAAGAGCTTCGTTCCTCCATGACGTCGTCAATTGCCTTCTAAACACAACAGCCACTAGAATTGACGAAACCCAAACGAAAAATGGCAACTGAGAATAGGAACTGTCATTGCATCCGAATTAGAATACCGACTAAGACGAAGATTAGATGGAGAGAACTTAAGCTGCCAGCTTCTTGGCCACTTCAGCGAACGACTTGCCCTGCGTGGTGGCAACCGTCAGCTCCAATTTCGATGGCTGGCGAGAGCCGTCACCACCGGCCAGGGTACCAGCTCCCCAAGGAGATCCGCCGTGGAGCTCGTCCATGTTGAAGAGTTCAGGAGCACGGTAGCCCAGAGGCACGAAGGTCAAACCCTGGTGCGCCAGGAACGTCAAGGCAGTGAAGGCCGTGGTTTCCTGGCCGCCACCCTGAGTGCCCGTGCTGAAAAAGATACCAGCGGGCTTACCCACCAAAGCACCGGAAGCCCACAGACCACCAGCTGAATCGAAGAAGGCCTTAACCTGCGCTGGCAACGATCCGAAGCGCGTGGGGAAGCCGAACAGGATGCCATCGGCCTCCTTGAGTACATCCAAAGTGGCGATGGGGTGGTCCTTCTTGGGAGCGGCGTGCATCTTGCCCAAGATCTCGTCGGAGAGCGTCTCCTGCACTTGGTAGATCTCGGCGGTCACACCGTCGACAGATTCGACGCCCTTCTTGGCGGCCTCGGCCAGCTGAGCGATGTGGCCGTAAGTTGAGTAATAGATGATAGCAATCTTGGCCATGGTGGTTTGGTTAGTAGGTGGACTTTGGTCAGAGAAGATTTAAGAATGAGCAGGTTGGCGTGCGTGGCGACTGGAGACTTGGCTACAGGTAGAGAGTAAGAGGGAAACGATAAACTTGAAGGTACCTGCGCAAGTTGAGCCTGGAACCTTCTTATACTTATATGGGTGTATAAATGCTACCCGGATTAAATCGAGTGAACGGGAAAAGACTGGGTTGAGCTGTTGATAACAAACGTATCCTTGCATACTCGCTTTTGTGAAAACGGATTCTCTGATTAGCCAATCGACCAGTGAGGTGTGACGTGGCAGCCATGTCTTATTTGGCCCGCTTCACTGGCTCCGTTGCCAATATTATCGCGGACTACGCAGACGAGACCTTTTCGTTTTAAAATTCACTGTGAGTTTCGACCATCATGTGTGACATTGTTCGCCACGATTGCCGATGTGTGAATGGATTCATGTGCTAAAGCTTGTGCGCTGAATCCGTATAAGTTGACACCAATCTCACGGTTCTTGCTTGACATGCAAAAACAGATTGACATCTCGAGTCGGGAGTGCTCGCAATCGAAGGGTTCGTGATCGGCCACTTCGGGGCGGGTATCGAAGCAGTGCTGGCCATCATGTTGCACTTGCAAACGCATTCCGCCGTCGCACTTCGACCCTCGCAGCCAATCAACGCTCAGTATCAATGTCTACGTCCAGGGTCTGACATAATCCTCGCAATCTGGCCAATCAGGAGTCTAGATGGACGCTTTCTGGTCCACGTCACGGCTCACTTAGCTCGATTGCGCTATCATGACGAGACAAGATGTGGGGTGGCCCACACCACAGTATCGCCGTTTTGGTACGAGCCGTATCGTACGATTCGTGCATAACGTGGGACTCACTCGATCGATGACGTGGGAAATTTCTCTCATCTGCACTGCAGACTGGAGTGCAGCTCGGACCGAGCCTCGGCAGCATTGCTGATTCAGCAATGCTGAAGCTCATTTCTAAATCTCCTCTCTCCGAGACAGAACCAATTCAAATCAAGCACCATGGCTAAGATCGCGATCGTGTACTACTCCACCTACAACCACATCTCGACGATGGCCGAGACCATCAAGAAGGGCATCGAGTCCGTGGACGGCGTGACCGCCGAGATCTACCAGGTGGCCGAGACTTTGCCCGAGGAGCTGCTGACCCAGATCCACGCCGCCCCCAAGAAGGACTACCCGATCGCCACCCCGGACACACTGAAGGAGGCGGACGGTATCCTGTTCGGTTTCCCCACGCGTTTCGGCTCGCTGCCTTCGCAGATGAAGGCGTTCTTCGACTCGTGTGGCGGCCTGTGGGCTACTGGTGCTCTGGTGGGTAAGCCCGCCGGCATCTTCTTCAGCACGGGCAGTCAGGGCGGCGGCCAGGAGACCACGGCCTTCACTACCTTAACGTTCCTGGCTCATCAGGGTCTGACGTACGTTCCCCTCGGCTACCGAGCTCCCGAGCTCGCTAACATGGACGAGATCCACGGCGGTTCAGCTTGGGGATCCGGCACTCTAGCCGGTAGCGATGGCTCTCGCCAGCCGACCAAGTTGGAACTGGCGGTCGCCACCACGCAGGGCAAGTCGTTCGCCGAGATTGCCAAGAAGCTGGCCGCCTAAACATCTCCTGTATTGTACTAGTGTCAGCAGCGGCGCGTGTGCAAACGAAGTAGCGTACCAGAACTAGAGGTGTGGGTGTTTGAGTTTTGCTGCACGGTTGTAGCAGCCCCCTAGCAGTTTACCATTCTGGAACAAGTCAATAAAGCTCACGTTTGCTGCTTGTAGTTACTGATAAACTCGTGTTATATATAGCACTGTAGTTGCAAGCGCTTCCAATTGTGAATTTTGTGCTGGAGCGTTCTCGTGCGCAGAGCGGTGATCACCCTCGTCTGATGATCATCTACAGTAGTTCTTCGAACACGTCAGCGTTGCTGTGCTCCAAATGGCGGCTGTACCAGTGAATCTGACAACGTTGACTTCCATAAACGAGAATAATGATTTTTTTAGGCAACCGAGGCTTTTTTTAATTCTACAGTACTTGTAGTATTAAAATACTCGCCTCTGAATTGGCGTATGTGACCGCATTCAAACACACCGAATACGAGTAATACCTAGATGAAGCTGTGAATTAGTTGATCTGACAACTAATTGAATTCCAAATTTTTTTTATTTAATCTTAAACTAATTGGTACAATTGTTTTACCCATAATTTGTTTTCAGTAATTGAAATAACATTAGTTGGAATATATGCAGAAACATCACCTGCTTGGGTTTCAATAATAGGTAAAGCTGTTAAAGAACCGCCACCAATTATTCTATTCATTTTAGTTGATCTGACAACTAATTCACAGCTTCATCTAGGTATTACTCGTATTCGGTGTGTTTGAATGCGGTCACATACGCCAATTCAGAGGCGAGTATTTTAATACTACAAGTACTGTAGAATTAAAAAAAGCCTCGGTTGCCTAAAAAAATCATTATTCTCGTTTATGGAAGTCAACGTTGTCAGATTCACTGGTACAGCCGCCATTTGGAGCACAGCAACGCTGACGTGTTCGAAGAACTACTGTAGATGATCATCAGACGAGGGTGATCACCGCTCTGCGCACGAGAACGCTCCAGCACAAAATTCACAATTGGAAGCGCTTGCAACTACAGTGCTATATATAACACGAGTTTATCAGTAACTACAAGCAGCAAACGTGAGCTTTATTGACTTGTTCCAGAATGGTAAACTGCTAGGGGGCTGCTACAACCGTGCAGCAAAACTCAAACACCCACACCTCTAGTTCTGGTACGCTACTTCGTTTGCACACGCGCCGCTGCTGACACTAGTACAATACAGGAGATGTTTAGGCGGCCAGCTTCTTGGCAATCTCGGCGAACGACTTGCCCTGCGTGGTGGCGACCGCCAGTTCCAACTTGGTCGGCTGGCGAGAGCCATCGCTACCGGCTAGAGTGCCGGATCCCCAAGCTGAACCGCCGTGGATCTCGTCCATGTTAGCGAGCTCGGGAGCTCGGTAGCCGAGGGGAACGTACGTCAGACCCTGATGAGCCAGGAACGTTAAGGTAGTGAAGGCCGTGGTCTCCTGGCCGCCGCCCTGACTGCCCGTGCTGAAGAAGATGCCGGCGGGCTTACCCACCAGAGCACCAGTAGCCCACAGGCCGCCACACGAGTCGAAGAACGCCTTCATCTGCGAAGGCAGCGAGCCGAAACGCGTGGGGAAACCGAACAGGATACCGTCCGCCTCCTTCAGTGTGTCCGGGGTGGCGATCGGGTAGTCCTTCTTGGGGGCGGCGTGGATCTGGGTCAGCAGCTCCTCGGGCAAAGTCTCGGCCACCTGGTAGATCTCGGCGGTCACGCCGTCCACGGACTCGATGCCCTTCTTGATGGTCTCGGCCATCGTCGAGATGTGGTTGTAGGTGGAGTAGTACACGATCGCGATCTTAGCCATGGTGCTTGATTTGAATTGGTTCTGTCTCGGAGAGAGGAGATTTAGAAATGAGCTTCAGCATTGCTGAATCAGCAATGCTGCCGAGGCTCGGTCCGAGCTGCACTCCAGTCTGCAGTGCAGATGAGAGAAATTTCCCACGTCATCGATCGAGTGAGTCCCACGTTATGCACGAATCGTACGATACGGCTCGTACCAAAACGGCGATACTGTGGTGTGGGCCACCCCACATCTTGTCTCGTCATGATAGCGCAATCGAGCTAAGTGAGCCGTGACGTGGACCAGAAAGCGTCCATCTAGACTCCTGATTGGCCAGATTGCGAGGATTATAGAGAGGTTTCGCAAGACGAACTTGTGGGAGTTAGAGACGTTAGAGGGGCTTTACAGAGAGCGTCCACCATTTCGTTCGTCCAATCTAGAGGAAGAGCTTTCGCATCTTACAACTTGTACATGTGGATTCATTCACCGCTTATTAAGGAATCGCGTACCGGGTTTCGTCGACGCGAATGCACTATAAAGCAACTAACGTAAAATACGGAATAATACGCCGTCTACTATATTTATAGTGCTCGGTAAAATTGATTTGGGGCGTTGTATTCGATGGCGTTCTATTTAAAATCCAGTGATGGTAGTTTGGGGAGCAGGTTGTGGCGGATTCATACCCCATATTGCTAAGTCTCCTTTTCTGTTGCCAGTCCTCAATCCAAAAATCGTCTCAATCCCTTGCCGAAAACGCGATAGTTTAGAGATAAGGTTTGCGACCTCCCACAATATCATGGCGTTACAAAGCAGCTTAAACGCAATTTTGGGCTCGATCCGCACAGCATACACAGCCTAAATTTTACTGCTGTCTAAAATCTCGATATTGTTTTTTACACAGCAAATTCGGCTCGACTCTAAAAAAAACTCTTGCTGAAAGCAGACCACTTGTCGTGAATCGACTGCGCCTTGTTCAGCAAATCAACTTTCACTTGATTTCAATTTTTCTTGGGCTTCACTTGATCATTTAGGAAGCCGTGCACATCAATATTCTGTGGAGCCGCCATGGTATAAGACCCCTACGCTTCAGTGCTCCATCAGGTAGGTACACTACAATATCCAAGTGGCCATGACATAATATTCAATATTGTTCTAAAATAAATGATAGATTGTTGTGAGCGCGAAGGTGGTGGCGTGCCAAACCAAGCTTTCGCAGTTTTGGTTAGGTGCAGAAGTTCAAAACATAAATGAAGGTACATACTAGGAGGGCGTATTATTCGATAGCGCTCTATTTTAAAAATGCGCGGTCAAATAGGGTACTGTAAGTTGTATTCGCTAGGGCGCACTATTCGCTATTATACGTTATTTACCATATTCCTCCTTCCTATGACCCTCTCATTGTTCCTTGTACATCTGCTGCGTATATGGTGTTCGTACGAGCTTATAGCAAAACTATAGCGCTTTAATTAAGGAGGAATGCGCTCAAATTATACTTAATAACCCACAATAGGTTTCTACACGCTTCTTGTGCTGTATTGACCTTTCCTTATGGCTGTTAGCACTAGACTGCACCAGCCTTATACGATTTTTAGCGCTGCTTTGGACATTTCACGACTACCGGTTGGCCACCAAGTACCAACGTGTAGAAGGCCCTCTCGACGTTCTGGACGAGTCGAGAACAACTTGTAGAGCATCGACTCTGTATAGGGCTAGGTTGTGTCTCGTCTCTAACTCCCACAAGTTGCTTTGCGAAACCTCTCTAATGTCAGAGACCCTGGGCGTAGACATTGATACTGCGGAGCGCGCGGCACGCGCAAAAGGTCTCTTTAGGAACGGCCTTAGATCCGTTCCTAACGGGATCATCGTTGGATCATGATCCGTCTTTTAGATATATGATTGGCTATTAATAAATCATATGGTTCGCGTCCTGTGATCTGGTGATCCATTACTGGGATCGTTATCCAGCTCTGGATCACGGATCACAAGGAGATTAGAGCTCTACCTGACTACACGATGAAAATTCGCAATCTCGTTCTGGTTGTCGTCTCCGCCGTCGCATCAAAAAACCAAGACTGGCCGCCGAAAAAAGGTCGTAGCTCGCAAGCGCTTGGAGTGGGTACGACATCGCGATCGTTTGCTACAGGAAGGAGCTTCCAAGAGGTACTATCGTATGAGTGTTACAGCGTTTGAAGCTTGGTGAGGTCACTTTCTTCATCTCTAGCGCGAGATACCGTGAAGTCAAAAAATCGAACGGGAACCCAACCAATCACGGCTGTGAACAAGATTCAAATGACAATTTCGAGGTTGGCCGGTGGATCGTACCATTCAATTCGCGCATTAGCAGGTGTGAGCTCGTCAGAGTTCGATTCGGTCCTAGTGGAGGTCGATATGTGATCATCCAAACTGTAAAGTAAAGCCTCCTGTTCATGATTTGGAAGATATTCAGGCTGCCGCTACACAATTCAAAGCCATCAGCAGAAACAACATTTTGACGGGGTGTGTGGGTTGCGTAGATGGTTGGTTCTGTGAGATAAAAGCTCCATGCTCAAATGAAGTTCCCGATGTGTCAGCATTTTGTTTCCGGTCACTACCTTACCCACGGTGTCAGCGTACATGCCATGTGCGATGCTGCGTGTAGATTTACGGGGTACTGTCTAAAAAAAATTCACCGGGCCGTGTTTCGGACAGTGTGGCCTTTTCAAAGGGGCCACTGAGTGAAGCCATCTCGCGATTTCTGTTCGGCTATTATGTGATTGGCGATAATGCTTATCAGTTAGCTGCCTCGATGCTCGTACCGTTCACGAAGCCTGAAATCAAGGCTGCTGAATACTCAGATTACAACTTTTATCTCTCTCAGTTAAGAATTAGAATTGAAATGGCGTTTGGCCTTCTAGTCAACAAATGGGGAATCTTCCAGAGGGCGTTAGCTGTAGACTACATTCACATTGGTGTAGTCATCAAAACTTGCATGAAACTACACAATTACTGCATAGACGATCGCATCATAGAGTCGGGGGGAGCAAGTTTTACGACAGCCGCGCTGCAAGAATTCAACTCTATGGAAAATTGCAGCTTCTCTCCGACGATTAGCGAGTCCAACAATGAATCTGTGGAGAGGATTCGAAATGGTCACATATTTCGTAGAGTAGTTGTTGAACACATCCAACGATACAATATGTCGCGGCCTTCATCTAAAAAAGCTTAGATTTTAGTAATTGTTTGTACGAATAAATCTATTAATTCATTATGTGTACCTCTAGTTTCTCCGCACGGAGCTGAGCATTTTGGAGGCGATTGCGAACAAACCTCTTTTCCTCTTCTAGTTCCGAAGTTGACATCCCCTTTTTCGTGAAGTCGTGGATCTGCACGTTAAGTACTGATAAAGCTTGACGCTGTCGAGCGATCACTCCATCAATCGTAGCAAGTTTATCTGCCAGAGCTTCTTGCTCAATTTTAACTCTCTGTGTACGTGCTAAAGCCGTATTCTCTGCAATTAGCTCAGCCTTTCCTTCGGTCTCACACTCAACTAACTTTCGGATTATATCCGTTAGTCCGGTTAGCGAGTCCCCACTTTTTCGTCTTTTTCGGTTCTGTTTGTCAGTCTGTGTTGCTGTTTCTTGGTCACTCTCTTTGGATTCGTCACCTCGGTCTTGCTCGTTGACCTGGCTGGCACAAAATTCCCGCCCTGCTCCGCGTGCTTCACACCACAAATGCAAATACATTGCATCCTTATCTCCATTGCAGAACTCCCAAAAATCATCGTGGTTCCCAGATAGCTTACACTTAGCTTCAGCCTTTGCGAACCGCCCGGATGTCCTTCCAAATACTTTTAGCTTAGCTGCTGAATGTACTGAAATTTCATCCGGGCGAATACCTTCAAACAGTGAGTCGTCGGAAATGAGACCATCGAAGTTGGTATTGTTGGCTTTAAAGGCTTCTGCTATGCAATCCCAAAACTTTTTGCCTCTTTCGTCTAGCTCCTTCCGTGTGAGTTGATCCCCAGAAGACATAAACTGTGTGAAGAAATCGTTGGAGAAGAGAACGTCCATCAAGCCAAATGCACAGTGGCGTGTACGTCGACCTCCTGTGTCCTCATCGACTCCGGCACCACGCTTACCGAGGCGCTGGTTCTCCACCAGCAGCACAATACCGTCTTTGGACTCGTCGTAAGCAGATAAAATGGCAACTCTATCCACCTTCTTTGTGTTTTTTGCTACCGAAAGGTGACAGGCCGTGCACTCGAGTTAAAGCTGATCGACTGTCCACTTGTTGTAGTTCTCAGTAGTTGGTGGAGCAATATAGCGTTTACTGTCAGTCTTTTGCTTAGCAGACCGCTGACTGCGGCTTCTTGGCCCTCCATGCTGCTTGTACTTGAGCACTGGTTAGCGTCAGCGAGCGTTTGTTTTTGTGGTTTTGCCGACCCTTCCGGATGATCCGTTAGATCATGATCTTGTTAAGAACAAAAAATAATAGGTGAACCAGATGTTTAGAATTAGTGACAAACCCGCTAGGATCATGACCTGGAATGATCCTGTTAGGAACGATCCTTAGCGTACCAACTGCAGCGTGCTGCTTGCATTACCAAGTGTTATCATACAAAGTACCAAGCATCTTTGCGGATAGGCCACGCTTTAAGAGGCAACACTACTATTTTCGATGAGCACTTGTCGGTCTATCACTCCCCGCTGTGCCGTGCAATTGATCCCACCGCGTACGTACCTGTATTATCCATGGATAATACACTGTAGAAGAAAACTTTATACCAACCAAATTTTGTGGTCAAACACGATTATTATAGGGACCCATTAATACAATTGCAATGCCATTGCGAAGGCAACCGCAAATAAATGATTGAGCGGACGTTTCCAAAGTGCATTCTCCTACTAGACACATAATTTCATTGACTATCCCTGAACGCCCACATATGCATGACTTCCGCAAAAATAAAACACGTGGACGAGGTCGAAAGAGAAGTGCCTTGAAATATCCCGGAAAAGATACAAATGAATCTTGAAGCCAAAATACGCTAATAAATTTGTTGTGGTATCTTCTTCAAAGAAATAATTTAACGGACACATTTTTAAATATTCTACATAGTAATTTTTATTCGGAACCGCGTTGTTGCAGACTTAAGGACCCAACACCACGGTGTAGCAGGTCTCCAGTGAGACCAAAATGTCGCTCTGTCTCCACCAGGACGCCCTGCCGTGACGCAAGGCATTAGTCTGGGTAATTCTCTTGCGAAAAAGCTTTAATGCCTCAAAGAGGCTTGGACATTCCATTCCGGATACGGTACTGCTGCGAAACGTAACCTAACCTGGATCAACATTCGTGTCACCGCAAAAAAAGGAATTTTCTAACTACTTCTATTTCTCAATGGATAGTTACCGGTACAGTACTGATGAACTCGTGAGTTGTTGACTAAAAGATCCCCAGTCACGCAATCAAGGCAATACATTTCCTCATTCACTTGAAATATGTTGAGCCTACACCGATAAAATTTACTTCGAAGTATATGTATAAAAATAAAATACTTGTGTTTCCGTGAAGGACATTTTACCAAATTGCTACGGAAAGTGAAAAACAAGCAAGCAAACAAACACAGTTACTAAATAAAAAAACTTGGAATCACGCAATCTTCGTGAACATGTGACCAGAGTGGCTGGGTGACCCGGTAGTTATCCCAAAACTTCATGTCCATACTCCTTTCAATCCGCAACTTGCGCGATGCGCCTCTGCTTTCTGGAAGCCATATCTTTGGCCGCCTCCATCATATCCTATATCACCTGAGAGCTTTGAGAGAGAAAGCTGAAGTGAAGCCCAGTTTGTTGCGGTTATCTCCACAATGCTAGAGCTGTCGTCCTCAGTTATACTTGTCGTCCTCACTTGTACTCATAGTGTCATCCTCGCTTGTACTGGTAGGGTGTATCAAATTTTGGGACACTTGTACGCTTGTTTGTGCCAACACTTTTGCTTCGTCCGTGCACGCACGATGAATATAATTTGGCAATACAGTACTGTAATCTTGTGCCAATACTTGTTTGGGCCATTTCGCTTTTCAACCAATCAGATTGTGTCGCACGTCATTTATTTTCAGCGCACGGGTGGGAGAAGTGTTTTTACGAGATCTGGATAAAATACGTGATGGCTCACCTAGAAATCCTAGATTTTGAACAACGCATCCATTTCGCGGCATCTGCAATAGCTGGCCAACCAGATGATCCAGATGATGCTTTCGGTGAAAAGATGACGTGGTCAAAACTCCGTGACTCTTCTTTATGCCTGCTGACGCCTCATTCACATGGGCTGGATTTAACGGTTCCTTATGCATTGTTACACACTGTTGGATCGGTGCATGGCACAATGACTGGACCAGAGAAAGCGTTAACGAAGTTTTTGTATGCTTTGAAGCAATGTCGACAGTTTAATGTTCACCACTCAAGCACGGCAGTCGTGGGAGATGTTCGGAGCCTGCTTTTATGCAGTGAGAATCAATGCGTTGCTGGTGCTTGGACACAAAACGGTCCCGTTGAATGTATTGCTACCTGGAGCACTGATGCATGAAGCAATGGATTCCATCCGGGTGAAGCTTGTTCCTTCGCGAGTTTTTTTTGTGTGCAAACAACTTTGATGTTTCAACTCCTCAACTCATTTCTGAGAGAGGAAACCAACAGTGCAAAGTTGACTGAACGTCGACTGGCTGCATTGCAGTGAACGGCGATGGCGGGGCTGGTGTTGACATCTTCTTTGCTTTGGAGGATGCGACAGATTCCGAAAAACTGGTTGTGTTCGTTGACCAGAGAAAAAGACACTTCGGGACATTTCAGCCGAGCAACGCCGTCACAAGATGACTACTTACCCAAAGTTTCCCTTGAGGGTCGCGCTCGTTTCGTACGAGGGATCGTGAATTGCGTTGGGAATTCAGGTCTTGCGAACTATAAGGTGCCTCCGAATTGCTATCTCATGAGCCGAAAAGAGACTAAGGCATTCCATGGAGCGCTGGCGCTTCATCCAGCGTGTACGCCTATCATCCCTGTCAACTCCGCATGCAAAACTGCTCTCAAAACAATATTGCAAGGTACTACGAAAGATGTTGATAAGGTCGCTGACGAGATCGTCAAGAGCAAGAAGCGGCTTCGAAACCTTGCAGAGCTGACTGGTTTTATTCGTAAAATCAAGGGGGTGAAAGTTACGGTCGATGTCGAGTTTGCGGGGTTTTCTTCTTAAACTTTATGCTCAATAAACAATGCTTCTATTTCTTAAAAAAAAAACTCAGCTCTAATGTGCGCTTTGCAGTTCATCCAGCACGCTCATAACATGATCAAGGTCATCTCTATCGATCACCTTGGAGAGGAACTCCGTGACCTGAGAGATGGAGAAGTCGGAAAAGGCATGTACCAGTAACTTCTTCATAGCTTTGATCTCCTCCTGCGTTGAGACCTCATATGCTTCTCGTTGCTGCCACTTGGAAAGCTCCACGACGTGTTTAATCAGGAAAGCCAAGCACCCCGCTTCCAGCTTCACCGTCTCGCTCTCACACAATAGCGCGGCCATGTCGACTATCACTCCATTCCCGCTCCTTGGACGAGAACTTTCCGTCTCGATGGACGAAGCCTCACACGTGTAGCTGTTGGTTAGGAAAAACAAGACGTGCTCGTCCTTCAGAACGCAATTTGCAGTCAGTAGCTCACTCAGTAGCTGCAACGTGTGGTGGCCATCGTTCGCTGCACAGAAAGCAGCTACGGCATCTTCGGAAAGCTCACTGGGCAGCTCTTTGACGATCCTTATAAGCAGATTACGCACACGCTGTCCATCGGGGAAGTTACCGAGCGCTGTCAACAGCGTGTGCAGTAATCTCGGAGTGAGTTCAATGCAGTCTTGAGCACTGCTTTCATCGCCTTGGTTCGTTGCCAACATCGCGTCTTCCACGTAAGTAAGAGCACGTGCTACATGCTCCGGTTCTTGACTAAGCAGGAGATAGTTCTGCAGACATATCGCGTCTGGATTCATCCCACGTCCCTCCATAACGTCCAATGCTGATCGTCCAAGTTCGGCTGCGTACGCTCTTCTGCTGTCAACATTCTTGATACTCTTGATCAAATTCCCATGGAGCCTTTCCTTCAGAAACTCTGCAATTGTGTTCAGGTACGCCACGTCCTCACAGTCCACACCCAGACAGCCTAACTGGCGCAACATGACCCCGAAGATATGCAAAGTCGGTTTAACATTGGCGTCTTCCATCCTGCACCACCACAAGTGGAAGTTCTCCTGGTCTTCTCGACTTGCATACAGACGCAGCATCAGAGCGAATGTCATCGAGTTAGGCAGGATCTTCATGCCATGCATCCCGTCGGCCACAATTTGCTCGGCTAGAGCGTTGTCGTTCCCATCCACAGCGCGTTTCAGGACGGCGTTCTGTACTCGCGGATTCAAACAATCGTTCGTCTTGGTTCGGTGTAGCGATGGAATCGCCTTGAACGATATCCATAATGTTCCTGGTGGGATGCTCGTTAACATCGCTGCAAGACGCTCGCCAGTGACCATGGAGATCGGAACACGCTGCTTTATGATCGTGTCGTACAGCATTGCTGCGCGCTGGGGTTGCTCGCCAAACATACAGGCCAATATCGCGTAATCCCAGAGCATCGGGAAGGTCTCTAGCACCCGTTTCTCTTGCATCTCTGGCGTCTGTTGTAGGAAAAGATGGTCGAACAGCATCAACGCGTGTCGCCATTGATCTTGGCGAATGTATGCGAGCATCGCTTCGCCATAGACGTGCAGATTAGGCTCCATACCCTTCACTTTCATGGACGTGAAGACTCGAAGCATCTCCTCTGACCGACGGAGTCGTCCGTAAGCCACAGCGATAAGCGACTGGACTCGTACGTCGGACTCGAGTGGGAGATCCCTGAACAAAGACTCACTGTTCTGCACGATCTCATACCTTCTAAGCACTTCTTCCCACTGCCTAGCGCGACTTGGAGCCAGCAAATACCCGTGTACTACGTCTAGTGTAGGATCACAGTTCTCACGCTGTAATTCACTGAAGAAAGCTTCCGATTGCTCCACTTGAGTGCCACAGGAGCACATTAAGGCTGCATAGGACGTGGCATCCGGTATTACACTGCGTCCACGCATATCTAAGTAAACAGAGAGAGCGTCTTCAAGTAGAGATAACTGGCCGTAGTTCCGTAGCGCCGCGTTATAAACTGTCAGAGGGATCTCAATGTCGTGCGTCTGCATCTCGCTCAATAAACGACGGATATCGTCCGTGTATCTGCTGGAAGGGGCTGCTTTTGGTGGAGGCGCGTTGATGTTCACAAACTGCCGCAACAATACACGCGCCTTGTGCCATTGTCGCTTGACAGCGCAGAGGTGAATGAGACGCGAATAGAGGTCCTTAGAGACGGGATAGTGGCGGGTCAGCAGCTCGTCGCGAAAGAAAAGCGCTTGTGGTAGTGATTGCGCGTCCATCGCCACGTGGAAAAGGTCGGTCACGATCTCCTGCTTCTCGTCCGCTCCCAGTTCTTCGTCATATGCGCGCATAAAGGCATCCAGGAGTACCTGCGTCGCGGTGGCTTCTTTGATGTCAATACATAGTCGAATCGACGCTACATGCAGCTCAGGAGACGCCTCAAGTCCGTACGTACGCATCTCTTCCAGTAACTGCTTCGCTCTCATCCATTTCTTAGCCACGTGACACGAAGCAATTGCGTTCTCGTAAATATCTTGTGACGGATGCATGAACTCCACTGCTTGGTGCATGAAATCGATGATTTCCAGTGCTGTTCGCCATTGGCCAAGCTGTGCACAAGCAGCGGCCGAGTACTCGAGAGTGATGGGCGAAGGTGACACGCCAGCGTCCCGAAGACACGTGTACACCTTCATAACGAACTGTGGGTCCTCTGTGGCGTCGGCTACCATAACCATTACGGTAGCGTCCTGGCCGGGCATGGCCGGGTCTACGTATTGCTGCATCCAACCGGTAACGATCTCCTTGACTCGCTCCATCGCTGGACCCGAGGTCACAGGATCGGCCAGGAAGCTCTTGAGCTCATCGTACTCATCCTGAGGTACAGGCGGGCAGCTGTAGGTGACCTGGGAGAAGCTGCGGAGCTTTAGTGCACGGCTAGAGAGAGGAGACTGGCGGTGATATTGAGCTAGTGAAGAAGTGGACGTAGTGAGGCTTCTTCTTGGAGGTAGACGACGAGCAGCACTGCGTCGTGAAGACAAAACGGTGGCTGACGTGGCGCTACCATTGTGGACACTGGCCGCACGCAGAGGCAGCTCCAGTAGCCGTCGAGGCACGCGCTGACCACGACTCAGCATGAGGTCGCACCTCCAGAACGCTCGCAACCGCAAAAAATGAAAGTGTTAGAATTGCGCAGGTTAACGTCTATTTAACGGAAATGTGTGGACCACTGTATTTGTATCCATTTCGGTTGTCGCTTCAACTTCGTAAGTTATTATAGTTACTGCATTCTTTAGTTGGGTGCTGTGGGTGGTAAGGTTGTTTCTTCCTTGTTGGTAGCCGTCTTGGAAGGTGGCACAGCGGCGCCTGTCGAGGTAGACACTTGTGTGGAAGCGCTACTGTCGGCGTCGACGAAGATTCGAGCCTTGTCCATCTCCTGCATTAACCGAGTGTACAGCTCGTCAGCGTTGAAAGCGAGGGCCTTCGCAGCTTGACGTTTATTGTACGATATTGCTAGTCGCAGCATGAACGAATTCTCTTCATCGTACTCCAGCTGCAAGAAGAACAAGCAGCAATCATTGTTTTGAGATTCCTGCCTCTAGCTACCGGTATACGAGGAAAAATAATTCTACTTACCTCAATGGTAGGAACGGTTCCACCCCACTCTTTCTTCTCCTTTTCCTTCCAAACCACTTTGGCGATACGAATCCCGCCTTCATAGTGATGCGTCTCGTTCTGTAAAAAAAATGAAAAATATTAGCGAAAAAACGAAGGGTATGCTTTAAACAAGGACACTTACATCGAGAGTCTTATTCCGTAAGTAACTGGTAAGGTTCTTGATCTGTATGGGAGCTTTTCGCTCAACTTTGACGGAAACAATACCTTGCGACTTGAAACTGAGGTATTTCAGCAAGAAGATTACACCGGCGCCTACAATTAACCAGGCGAGAAGGCTGAAAAAGAACCATAGCCCCGGGTTGTTGTAGAGCATAACCTCGACGAAGCCTTTCATCCAATCTTGATCTGCAATCGTCCAGTCTCCCGTGATTCGATCTAGGATGTTAAATGCCAATAGACCACTCAACATCATCTTCATGATCAGTAGAGTCGATGCTGAACGCTCGTTTATTTCTTGTAGCTCACACAGTGTTCGTGTGTTCATTCGGATAGCTTCGTTCTGTTGGAAATTCTTCTCACTCGAGACAATGCTCGCCATCTCGTTTAATACAGCCAACTCGTGACGAGCACCGCCCATGTTTTTGTGCAAATCTTTCACTCGACGCTTGAGTTGGTTGCTCAGAATTCCCAGCTGAAGTCGCTCATAAAGACTTCGTCCTGCTTGCTCGGGTGGTTCCGCAGGTACCATCGCTTCATCCAGAGATTCCTTCAAGTAACTCAACGTTTCTTCCATCATGATAATTTCTCTAGAGAGAGCAGCGAGTCGATTCCGAATTTCTCGCAATCTATTCGGATCTTTTTCTGCTGTCTCGATAAGCTTACGCACTTGTGCCATGTCGTCTACGATGATAAACATTCGAGCAAAGAAGTTCTGAGTGAACAGGTTCATGGACTCGTACTGCAGAAAACTACACAGTAATGGCTCATGATGTCTGCTATTCGGGCCGCCGATAAGTAATCCGTGCGCTCCAAAGACAAGAGTGTCGTGTTCGCTGATGTCGAAAGCTGCACGGGTATCGCCGATTACCTGTTTGAGTTCATTCTCGTACTCGCCTTTATCCATGTACTCCTCAGCTGTTAAATGCGGTGTGATCTCGTTCGCGATAATGAGGTTGATCTTGTTGCGACTAGCTGCTTGGTTTGAAAAGATAAGTCCCAGTAAGGAACGTTGGTATGCTGACAGAACGCTGTCGACGATCTTGGACGAGTCCATGTGAACGTCCACCAGAAGTCGAGAAAGGTGGTCAAGCGAAATGTTGTCTTTGATACGGTCCATGATAGCTTCCACCTGCATTCCGTACAAACAGGACCCCGCTGCTGTAAGCGAACATCCAAAGGTTTCAACCTGCACAACCCCGGGAGCTTCAGGAAAGTGAATATCGGCTTCAAAGTTGACGTGGTTGGTCATCGTGTAATCTAAAATGTTGATCGAGGTGAGCCCCGGGTCAACGGATATCTGAGTTCCGCTTGCGTTATCGTCGACGATTGCAGTGAAGAAGCCGCCCTGTACTCGCTCGGTGGATCCTAGATTGCAATTCAATTGTACAACCTGGTTAGAGCCGAAAGGGATGTACTCGGCCACAATGAGGGATACCGAGTTTAGTGTGATAATTTCGTCCAGTTGGTCTCGAATACTGGAGTCGCTCACTCCACATTCGTGAGCTCGGTGCGCATTACTGAGCGTTGGTCGGCCACCGAATCGAAGGCATTGCGGGATATACGCACTAGAGACGTACGATACATCCTCCGTTTCTGTCACAGACGAGAGTCGCCGATACCCACTTTCGTCATCCACAAGCCAATATTCCTCTCCGTCCCATTCTACCCGCAGTAAATGTAGTGTTCCTGGAGCATACGCCATGTCATTGATCGAAAGTTTGTCTGTCTTGCTGATTTTCGCCACGATTTCCAGCCCCTTCTCGGATATTTGATAGCAAGTCACAGGCTGGTAGCTCTTAGACGAGAGTTTGAGTCCGTTCACCAAGTCTTCTTCACGTAAGAAATCGAGATCGGACTTGCCTTCTTGTGAGATATTGAAGTACTTGCGCTTGTTCTCCACCAGTTCAGACGACGGTGCATAGTCATAATCTAGCGCCTTGGACACGATCGCTTCGTAGAGCAATACTAGAAGTGCTGGTTTACGAATCCACTCTTCTTTGTCCGAAGCACGGACAGCGGGCTTCGAGTACATTGAGATCAAGTACAGAAGTCGGTTCTGGTTCTCCGTTAAGCCAGTGTCTTCCTCGACGTCCTCGTCGCTTTCCTCTTCTTCTTCTTCAGCGCTCTCTTCTTTCTCGTTTTCAACGTCATCTTCCACGTCAGTGTCTTCTTTCTCCTTATCATCCTTTTTGACAATAGCTGCAGGTTTCTACAATAGTGCACAGTGTCAGTGATCATTATCCAACCTGAACATGCTTGTACTTGCCTTCATTCTCGATCCGTTCTAATAGCTTTTGAAGAAAGGATGGGGTCGTTTCAAGACAGTAAATGAAAGGTCTCTCTTTTGGATACGAATTTAACTGTCTTGGAATGGATACGTAGCTCTTTCTACAGCCTACAAGTGTAGATGAACTAGTAGGTAATAAACCTACACGAAACAAAATGGGGTGTGACACAGAGGGCAGTTCTTCTGGTCGCGAATCTCGGCTTCAATGCACACGTGGCGACAAGCTTTGCACATTTTCGTGCTCTGGGTCTGAATCGACATGCCCGTCATCATACACGTCGGGAATGGACGACTGCAGTTGCCACAACGAGCATCCCATTCCTTCACTTGACAACGGCAATTGGGACACTCTTGTGGACGCATGGTCGGGTCTTGGTGCTCGATTCGCGTGGTCGTGAAGATCTTGAGAGCAAGTTCACTCATTGCCTGCAGCTCTTTGTCGTCCAGACCGGGCAGCGTCTCGAGCTTGACGAACGCCTTGGAGCACTGTTCGTAATGCTTGGTGTAAAACGCAGTGAGGGCGATGAGCGAGTAGATCTCGCGCTCTTCCAGAATATCCTCGAAAGCTGAGAGCTTAAGACACGTCCGCAGTGCTCGTTCGATACGTCCATCATACAGCTGACGATGAGCAAGAAGATAGAGGTGATACGCTTCAGCGCCACGCCAAGGATTGTCCAGAGATCGGTCCTCACCCGTCGCTGCGTCATGTTGCACAAGACTCTCCAGTGTCTGTGCAGTCACTTGAGCAGCGGTTGTGCCTCTCATGCTTGTCAAGCTGGACACGTCCAGCATCTTCTTCCTCATCCGCTCCACCTCAAACGCTGCTAGCACATGCAGTTTCTTGGCGCGTAAAGGGTTCTTCGCCACTTCTTTCGCCAGTTTGGCCAGCAGCTTCGCAGCTTCGGTACTTTTGTTCGCACGTCGGTATAACTCGATCGCTTGTAGTGTCTTCCCGTTCATCATGAGGTGATTGGCGTACTTGGTTAGTACATTTTCGATTTGGGGGAAGTTGTATTGCTCCGCGAGCCCCACCGCGCGCTCCCATTCGTTCAAAAGGACACACGAGTCGATGGCAGACTTGACATCCCCCATTCGTACATAGGTCTCCACAGCAGATTGGCAGAGTCCAGCGCGCGTGAACTTGATGGCCATCTCCTTTAAAAGAGGCGAACTCTCTGGGATATCGTTCACTAGAGCTTCTAACTGTTTGAAATCGCCCATGGCGTAGTAGCATTGCACCAATGCATTAGTGTTCTTGGCCTGCGCGTAGTATTTGATGGCCTTCTCCCACTTATGGCGGTCTGAAAAGTACTCCCCGATCATATTCCACGCGTGAGTCAGCAAGTCATCATTGCCTCCGCCTGATTGAACAAGCTGCACAACTCGGAACCAGTCGCCAAGTCGCTGACGGAGATCGATAGCCAGATCTTTGCGGTCGATTTTACGATACAGCGCCTCCGCTTCGTCAAAGTTCTGGAAATACGCTGCGACCTCCGCCTTCTGCTTGACTCGATCGTTGAGTAGTTGCAATCTTTTGACGTACTGGATGCCGCTGTAGTCTCCGCACTTGACGAAGCCACGCTCGGCCATGCCGAAATCAAGCTGGTCCAGCGCAGCTTCGGCCAGTAGCGACCACAGCCGTGGGTGTGGGTGGTCCTGGATGTACTCGCACGCTTCAGCAAGGCCTACGTTGTCCAGCAGCGCCTTGGCATCTCGCAATGATCGAGTCTGGAACTCTATCACCATGTTCTTGTCTGGTTGTTCAGGGTTGGCAAGGATCTCGTCCAGTAGCGCAGCCTTCACCTGTAGATCCTTGTAGTAGCAGAGATATCCCGAAGAAGAGACGGGTTCCTCAGGCTCCAGACCGCGATACACATACATTCGAGCCTTCTCCATCATCACGAATAGTTCAGGGTTGTCTTTAGCCCACACGACGTCCCACGCGTCTTTCTTCTCGAAGTTTAACATCTTGCCCTGCGTCGTGTTTAAACTTCCAGCCGCTTCGACCTCCATGATGGTCAATAACCCGTTGATATCGATCACACTGAGCAACGTCGAGTTGCAGTTAAGTGCCAGGAATTGCGGACGACAGTTGACAATGTACTTCATCTCGAGCGAGATATGAGGCAACGTGAAGCAGTGGATCAAGCCGCTTGCTCTGGCTGCGAAGATCCAGCTATCCGAGGCGCAGATGGCGCAGATCGGGTCTTCCAACTGGCGAGAGACATAGCGGAAGTGGTCGACGTCGTTGCCTTGCGTCTCATCGATGTAAAACGCTTTCTCGCGGCCTCCTCGCTGCAGAAGCTGCGAGATCGTACTCACATCCATCGCATCGTGGCTCGAGCCGTTACCGGACACCAAACCAGTCAATTTAGCGCTTGAGTTCTTGTACTGCCACACGTAAATCGCATCAGTGGAAGCCGCCACGATATGACGCGACGTCATGGACACAAACAGCGGCTCGAAGTCGATGATCTTGGACTCGATAGGAGAGCCGATCGTGTCGCAAAGGATCAGTTGGTACTGGATCTCCCTGAATACACCTTGTTCGTCGTCCACAAGCTGTCCGTTGGCTTCGCCTGTGCCCATATCTTCGTTGTATATCTTGGTCACCAGCACGCAGTTGTCCCCTGCGGCTTTGATTGCTAGAAGGCCACGAATGTACTTGGTACAGCGTTCGTCCGACTTGGTGTCCCAGAACACGACGCAGTTCTCGATCTGGTCCGCACGGTTGTACGTGTACACCAGTGTGTTCGCATAGAACCCCCACTTGTACGCTGGTCGGATATTGGCAAAGTAAATGTGTGAATCCACCGCTAGACAGATACGAAGCCCGGTTCCTTCCCATGCCAATGCTTCAATTCGACTTCCCGGTACTCGAAGCGAGCGTAGATGACGTCCGAAAGGGTCGTAGAACTGGACGACGTTGAACTCTTTGGGCGCGTCACTTTTTGACGCAGAAGGGTCCACCTGTGTACCAGCAAGGGCGATGACGCTACCGTCGTTGTTCCATCTTACTTGAGTGAGCTCCATCCCCGTGTCGATTAGAACGGCGTTCTCATCGAATCTTCCTCGAGTGATCTGCACTTTGCCGTCACGGAACGCGATGGCTAACGTGGGAGCCTCTTGACTGATATGCCCTTCAATACCGTCGTACCAATGGACACCGATGATCTTGTAGTCGCTCCCACCACCGCGGGATTCCACGGCGTAGAGTGTTAAGTTGCTCACTTTGTTGCCCATCGCGTCGTGTACTGCTACTTCTCCGTCTTTGGTCACGAATAGCAGCGACTTGCCGTCGGGTGACCACTCTACAAAGGCCAATTGGGTCTTCATCTCTTTGCCCCAGAGACGATTGCCATCCACGGAGCCGACGATCACAGCGCCGTCCTCGTATGCGATGCAGATCTTTTGGCCATCGGTGGTCCACTTCATATCGCGCACGACGCTCTTGTTGCGGTTGTTGATCATCTCTTCGTACCACATGCCGCGATGCAGTACCCAAACGATGATGAGACCGTTCTCGTCGCTTGTGGTGAGCTTCTTGAAGTTGGCGTTCCATGTAGCACAGACAACGGCGTTGTTGTGGCCCTCAAGTGACTGGTTCATTGTGAGATTGCTAGCCGCTGCGATACCTCTTGGACCCTTACCGTCGATCTGAGCTGCCGACTCGAGTCGCAACACCTTGAGCAGACCATGCTGACCTCCGCAAGCTATCCAACCCTGCTCCGAATTCCAGGACGCACATCGTAGCTTGACATTGTTGGGGATGGCGATCTTCTTGCTTAGGAAGATAAACATCGCTTACACCTGAAGCGCTTTAAAAAGCTTAGAGAGCTCGATCTGCCCGGGCAGGATCTTAAAGATGGACGTGAAGCGGCGCGTCGCTTGAGCAAAATAACACTTCATCGAACGGAATAAGGCCCAATTGACAAGATAGTTGGACAATGATGATCGATCTTGGATATCGACAGTGTCGTGTGTCGATTCGACACAGATGCAGCTCGTACATCAGCACTGCAGCTTCATTTTCCTTGCCCCTCTTACCTAAATGAAGAAAAACTTACCAATAATGCGGTATTGAGAGTTGCAAATGATGACTCCACCTCCACTGTGGGATTTTACGTGAGACCAGCCGAAGCTGGCCTTTGTTTACGGGCCCAACACCTTGAGCCAAGGATGTTCAGGTTAATAAACTTCAGGCCTGCATCCGAGCAGGTGGATGGCAGCAGCCAAGTATCGTCGCAGCATTGAGGATATCCTCATTGCATGTACCCAGCAGTGAGTTACAGATGGGGCACACATGTGTCGGAGGCGCTAAAGCTCAGATCCAGACAGTCATTTTTGTCGGCCTCACAGCTCAACCGTGACGGTTGTAAGACCGTGGTTTCTGTGGAAGAGAGCGAGGATCATCGGGACGAACATCACCAAACTTCAATGTAAGCGTTAGTCGACAAGGCTGTTTGGCAGCTTCGCTGCCAAGTGCTCGGACGGCGCTTTTGCGTTTCGCATATCCGGACCAAAATTTATCCACCATCGCTCCAGAACGTTGAGAACTTGAGAGCCATGAACTCGTTTGCAAATTCAAAGCTGGTAAATTTCTATTTATAGTAGAGAAAGAGGTTCTACAGTGTTGCTGTCCGAATATCATTGTCCGGATAATTTGGTGAAGATGTAGAGTGTCAGTGTTGAGTAAAGGCTTACACTGAGCCTATCGCGCCAGAGACGAGGCGGTCGCCCCGCTCAATTCACTTACGTTCACTATGTCTTAGTCAACCCAAGACACAATTGATACGTGGACCACCATTCGCTTTTATTGCAGAGTTTTTCTTGTCACGAAGGCAGCAAGTAACAGGAACAGAGTGGAGGCTTTCATTGCGAGGCTCCTCCCTCCATTCACAGCACCACAGATCCGTCCCCAACCCGAGGAGCGCATTCAGCTAACTGCACTCCAACCAAACGTGGGTCATCTTGCCAACGTTTATCCTCTATTTTTCGCCTCGAAGTGCACCTTCCCATCTCTTACAAGTGTTCCTCGGCTTCGTGTGTTGATTGTGCCGTCCGTAAAAATAGTGAACGCAGACGCCCCCCACTCGACTCAGACACAGTACAGATCTCGATTCGTGCGACGATGGCCAAGCCTCAACAAGCTGCGCGCACGTCCGCCAAGATCGTGCGCACAGGCGTGAACGCCATGCGCACCGTCAGCAGCCACGCAGCGTCCAAGGTTGCGGGCCTCGCTGCACACCCGGCATTGCGTCCGGTACTCATGAGCGTCCTCATGCTGGCATTGTTAACGCTTGCCATCATGAGCCTCGGCCGCTTCCAGCTCTTGATGACCGGCGCCGGTCTCTTCATGGTCGCAATGAGCATCGCCAGCGCCGTGCAAGAGTTCAACCTCCCCAAGACTGCACAGTCATACCAGGCTTTTCTGGATCAAGAAATGGACAAATGCAGCCCGGACATGACCACGTTGCCTCATTTGTCCCCCGTTAAGAGCAGCGCGGCCAAGAAGCAGCAGAAACAGGTGCCTCAGGACGAGATGTCCTCCATGGCGCTGAACATCGCCTCACCGGCTATTGTCAACATGCCAACGCCCATCACGCCTTCCATCCAGCAGGAGTCCAGCCGACGAGAGAGTGTGGACAGCATTGGAGCTCTAGAGTCTGCCATGAACACGACGGTCGTGGAGACCCGCAATAGTAGTACAGAAGTCGGTAATAAGCTCGACGTGCTCCACTGCGGCACGGTCATTGACATCCAGGGGTCACAGGGATTCATCATCCCGCACGAGCTGTGCGTGGACGCCACGGTAGCCTCCAGGACTGCTCGCAACGACGCTGTGACTAGACTCAACCGACCGGAGATGCAGCTTAAAATGCCGCTAGTTATTCCCTTTAACCTCAGCGAGGAGGTGCGTCAGGACATCGCAGTAGGCAAGACCGTGGAGTTCGCGTACTCTGCAGCAGTGGATTCTCCAGCATCCAAACGCGCTCTAAACGTAACACCAGTACCCACGGACGACGGTATCGTCAAGAGCCGCTCCGCACTACAGTCCTGCAAGCAGGCACGCGAGGTGTCGTTCGCCCGAGCTATGGAAGAACTGACGATGATCTCGCCACGCAACGTGCCAGTGAAGCACCACGTGGACTTGATCAAGTACGCGGAAGAGCTCGACGACTACGATACTCCTTTCGACCAGTAAGGCGAGAGTGAAGAAAAACATAGGGATGGCTCACGAGTTTCGACTTGTTTGCATGTGAATACCAACAATTCAAGACTGATTAATACAGTACTTTTGAGTCTATTGTCTGCAGCATCACACTCGCTATCACAGCCAGGTACACTCCTTTTCACAAGATAAATCTGGACGAATTGCGAGAGCATTTTGAAGCTTTATCTGCGCGAAAGTAGTGAAGGCATCCAACGCTTACCGGTATCGGTTTCAACTCCCTCTTCTTTTCATCTTATTAACCCACTAACACGATGATACAAGTATTATACCTACTTGTTATTCTATGGAGTGCAAAGTGTCTCCATTTACTGAGGGTCGCTAGTTGTGCCGTCAGCCATTATCGACTGAAGCGCATGGCTAGCGGCCGTCATGAGTGGTGTATCACCGTCCAGGTCTTCGATATCCACCAATGCACCGTGTGTAACCTGTACCGAGCAGTACTTATATCAGTCCTTTACAAATTTGACGGTATCTGTCAAGTAAACAAAGTCATACCAGTAACTGGGCCATCTCCTCGTGCTCACAACTGGCCGCGTAGTGCAACGGAGTCATCCCTTCAGCGTCCTGTTGTCCATATTAGCAACGCAAGTGTACACGATCCTCCACGGTACAGAATAGCTTACCTGAATGTTTGGAGACGCCTTACGTCGAAGTAATTCTTCCACCACTGTCATTTGGTCCCGGTCAACAGCCCAGTGCATCATCGTTCGCCCTTCTGGGTCCTATGATCCACAGTATTAGGTCGCGTTAGTGACAGCGTGCGATAATGACAAGGTCAATTGCAACCCGGTTCATTCTCTGCTTACCTGAGCGTTAATGTCTTCTCCATGGTCCAGTGCAGCCACAAGCTTGTCCAGATCTCCTGTGCTTGCGTAGTGGAAAACATCGTCGTTCACCTTCCACTCCTCGGTAGACCTGAGCATTTTTCAAAATAAAGCGTCAATACATGCACGGCTAGACTCCAGAAAGCAGTACAATAACACGTACATGTCCACCTTGGGCATGCTAACTGCTCCAGCCATCGATATGGCTCCATCCAATGGCATGGACTCACTCGTAGCCTTCGGCGACGACGAAGAGGAGGACGAACGCCATCTCTTAGGACCGCGCACATCGAAGTCCTCGAACAGATCCTGCACCCATTCTAAGTACTGTTGCTTGGCCAGGTCCTGGTTCATGTCACCTAGCGCCTTCCAGCTCTCCCTACACATACAGACATGTATCCACTCAAGTTAGCAGCTTTCCGCCAACCAACTTTCCGCATGACGCACCACTTGGCAGATCCCACCATATCCACCGCGGGCGGCCTGGCCACGCTGCATTTGCCAAAGTGCGCTTGCTTGTAGAACGCATAAAGCGTCAGTTTCTACCGTACGAAACACACACATCAGCAACTTATGTCAGTAGTCGCACCACAATGTATCTGCTCGTCCCAGCGCCACCTGTTCGTTCGTGAGCTTGTTATTGCCCCGCGCAGCGACGAAGTCGACGGCAACTTGGAACTTGGCGTCCAGCTCGTTCATTCCATGCTGCAATGTGCAATCGTGTCCATACAAACGCTTAGTCAGCAGAATCCACAGCCTGTCACAAGGTCGGAACAAAAAGATACCTTGGTCATGTACTCCTCGAGCGAACTACTGCCCGCCGAGCTCTCGTGGTTTGCCTTCTCGTAGAAGAAGATACGGTGCAGCAACAGCGGCACCACTACGGCACCTGCTGCCGCGCAGGCCACGCCTAGCCACGTCATCTCCATGAGCTCTTCCGCCATTCTTGCGCTTCAGTTTTCTGCTTCGAAAAAATGGTGCATCAGATAGATTCCGCTGATTTGTCAAAATTTAAACTGATATTGACCAATAAGTATTTGCAAAATTTCACTTTAACCACTTCAACATCGTCAATGGCTGCCAGCCGTAGAGCTGTCAACGTTTGAAGAGTAAAGCGATAACCTGCAAATTAGCATAGCTGTTATATAGGTTTTGCACATAAAAAGTTAATAACCTATCAAACAGCTATGTCGAAGTACAGGTTTTGCTTTACCCCTACTAAACGTTGAAAGTTTAACTTGGTGCTAGTCAATGGCTGGCACCAAGTTTTCTTCTGCCGGGTCGCAGATGTAGTGGCTGCCTTCTTCTTAACCTCATAGCGTCTTGTGTCATTTGAGAACTTGCTCTGCGAAGAGAAAGAGATCAAGCGAGAAATACTACAATGGAGTCCAAGAAGATTGACATTGTGGCTGGAGGGATGCTGCACGAGCTGTTCCGTCGCGAGCTACCGAACGACCGCAACATGCTGTCGGCGGGTGCGCTGGTGTCGCCAGCTCACCACCGTCTGGTGGTGCAGGCCCATGAAGCCTTCCTCAAGGCTGGCGCGACCATGATCGTGACCAACAACTACTACGTGACACCGGGTGTGGGCTTTACACCCGACGAGATTCGCGAGTTCTCGCAGACAGCGGGCGAGCTCGCCGTTGGCGCTCTCGCGAGAACCAACCGACAGGACCACGCCAAAATCTGCGGGTCGCTGCCGCCGCTCATGCACAGTCTTCGGTCGGACCGCACGATTGAGCGTCAAAAGGGGCTGGACACGTATCTGCTGATCGGAGAGGCTCTGCTTCCGTCGGTTGACATGTTTCTGGCCGAGACTATGTCGTCTCTGGCTGAGGCCAAAATGGCGTTTGAAGGCGTGCAACCACTGCAGAAGCCTGTGATGGTGTCGTTTGCACTCAACACTACCGGCCAGTTGCGCAGTGGCGAGGACGTGATCGAGAGTGTGAAAAGTCTGATTGAATTCTGCACGCGTAGTATGGAGATGCTGCCAGGCGAAGCGGAAGGTAAGACTGACCTTCTACATGCCGTCCTGTTCAACTGCTCGCAACCGGAAGATATCGCCAAGGCGCTGATGCAGCTGAAGGAAGACTCAGCGGTGATGGAAGCGCTGAAGAAGCACAATATTCGCATTGGTGGCTACGGCGACCGTATCTCGCCAATGTCCAAGGCTGGAACCATGGAGGAGTCGCTTGTGCCTGGTGCACTGCAGTCCGTCATGGACATGGAGGTCTACAGCAAATTCGCTATGCGCTGGATCGACGACGGTGCCAGCATCGTCGGTGGGTGCTGTGGCATTTCACCGGAGTATCTACAGCGCATCTCGGAGATACTGACAACGTAAGGCAACGCGCGTCTAGCGAAGCTGCTATCTCCGTCTTCACAATTTGTATCACAAACAATCTAAGCTTAACCTCAAACTTGCTTGTTTTATATTTTTCTTTTACCGGAAGTAATTAAAAGACTATCTTGATATTATAAATGGTTATCAGAATTTTCGGATACTTTTTGCTAACGTAATTTTGTCAGCCATGTGGCTTCGAGCTTCGTACCGAACTATGACCACGACGACACTGAAGACTGCCCACAAGCGCGTGACGCTGCTAGATGGAGGCACAGGCGAAGAATTATTCGCTCGTGGTATGCCCGATGACCGCCACATTTGGTCTGCTACGGCGCTGGTGCACGAACGGCATCACAAGCTGCTACGGAAGGTACACACATCGTTCCTGGACGCAAACGCGGATTACATCACGTGCAACAATTACGGTGTCACGCCTGGCGTCGGATTCAGTGACGAGGAGATCGTTCGGTACACGGCAGTGGCAGGTCGACTGGCTAGAGAAGCTTGCGATCTATGGGCGACAACTCACACCACGAAACCGAAGCCAAAGGTCTGCGGGTCTTTGCCTCCGTTGCTGGAGAGCTACAGAGCCGACAAAGTGCCCGAACATGAGGAAGGCGTAAGACTGTACGCAACGATTGCACGAACACTAGAGCTCTTCGTGGATTGCTATCTGGCTGAGACGTTGTCGTCGATACAAGAGGCGAAGATGGCGTTGCTAGGGGTGCACCAGACTCGTAATGAAGAAGGTGAAGGAGCTGCGGGGGTTATGGTCTCATTTACCCTGAATAGCTTTGGACAACTTCGAAGTGGAGAGCACGTTTGTGAAGCAGCAGATGATCTACTAAGCTTTACTGCTGGCATGTCGGGGACGAAACTTCAAGCTATTCTCTTCAATTGTTCACAGCCCGAGGCAATCTGTAAAGCTCTTAGAGAGCTGCGCGATGATGAGCGCACACGTGCAAATCTGCGTAGTCGTGGAGTGCATTTGGGCGCGTATGCTAATCGCCTCACTATCATTCCGGATGATTGGGGTCTCGCGGAGTCTAGTGAGCCGCAGGCCATGCGCACAGATCTGGCTGTGGGGAGATACAAAGACTTCGTCTCGCAGTGGGTGGAACTGGGCGCTGACGTTGTAGGCGGATGCTGTGGAATTGGACCCGAGTACATCGCCAGTATTCACGAGATGTTGCAGCAACAAGGTCGACGTTAGCAAAGTATTCGTTTACCCCCATAAACAGTTTGCTTCTTTCTGGTTCCTAGCATAACATCGCTGACTTGGCATAATTAACTGCTTCTCACCGCAACAGCTTCGAGATGAGCAGCAATATCATCGAAGTGGAAGCGGTGAGCCATCTCCAACGGCGTCTCGTCGTCGTAAAGTGCTGCGCGTGCCTCGACATCCGCCCCAGCTCGCACCAACGCCTCCACGAGATCCAATCGGTGCTTCTCCACTGCCTTGTGAAGCGGGGTCATCGTCGTGCGAGTGCACACCGCATTCACTTGATCGGCACTTGCATTTCCGAGCACCTTCTTCAAACGCTGCACGCATTCTGTCCCTGTCATGCTGTCGCTTTCCTCAATAATCTGGTGCACATCCACCACCTCCGTCCTGTTGTCATTTCCCTTCTGCTCGTCAACTTCCACTATCGCCAGCTCACGCGCGAAGAAGTTCCGGTACCGTTCCAGCAGCAGCTGTTCCTCGAACGTATACGCTTTATCGGGCATCACATCCAAGTCTTCCACTCGATTCGACTGTACTGCAAACGCGTAGGTGACATCATGACCAACAAAATGTGCGAATTGTCCACCGTCCGGGTGGAACAAACTCGAGCCCGTTACATCATAGCGGCGTCCTTGGAACGTGATTGTCCGCAAGTGCGTAGCGTCACTCGCATTGCACGCCACCACCTTACTCACTGTCTTCGAGCCGAATCCCAGTGGGCATTTACCACCGGAGCTCACACTGGAATCCGGCAGCAGCTCCGCCCTTAATGCATCCCAACCCTTACCGACGTATAGATCACTAAGCTGCGCCACTACCTCATAGCGTGAGTGGAAACGCACGAACCACTCCTGGACCAGATCATATCGGCGCTTCGCGGCTACCCCGTCGCCCTGTAGCGAGTCCAACGGCCATTCGCGGTCCAAGTAGCTGGCCACAGCCTCCGCGTCGTCCGCAGCGTCCGGTGTGAGCCCCATTTGCAGCAACAGGAATGTGACGTCGTGGTCTACCCATACACTATAGACTCCATTTCGTTCGGCGTCGAAAAAGGGGTCTCCGGTCACGTCGAACATCGTGCCGCACAGCGCCACCCAATGGCCAGACGTCTGCAGCTCTGAGAGACGCACACGTAGCGCAGCTGCCAGTCTCAACGCTGCAAGACTCTTTGGGCGGCGATGGCGCACCAGCTTGCTACAATAGTAGCCGCATACTGCGAGCGCAGCGCCCAACGCCAGCGATAGTAGCAAACGTTCCGAGGTGCTCGTCATTGTTGACGATGATAAGATAATGCTCGCTTCAAGTGCATACTAAGTGCGATTCATATTTTTTATGCGCGCGCGGCCAGCAGTGCGTCGATCTGCTGCTGCATGCGCGTCATCTGCGCCTGGGAAGCCTCGAGCTGGTCCTGCATCTCCTGCACGGCGCGCACCAAGTGCGGGATGATGCCGACGTAGTTGAGCGACTTCCAGCCGTCGCCGTCCTCCTGCACCAAGTCCGGCAGAATCTGCTCCACTTCGTCGGCAAGGAAGCCAGGGAACTCGCCGGCAGGGAAGTTGCGGGTCGGAAACTCGTCTCGCCGCCATTCATACGTCACCTGGCACATACAAAGAGCGAGCGTTAATACACAAGATTTGAGCTGTAAAGGAGGAAAATCTACGTACCGGACGAAGCTGCTGGATGATCTCCTGCGACGATTCCACTTCACGAATCGCAGTCTTTAAACGCCGATCAGAGCTTGGAGATACGGTGCCAAAAATGGTGCCAGCAACGCGAAGGTCGAGCCCGATCCCGACGCCTCCAGTTACAACTAAGGCACCGCTGTTTGCTGCCCCTGACTGAGTATTACTCGATATGAGAACATCACCACTCGACACTGTGACACCAGTGTCTACAACAGTCAAGCCACCCTTAATGCTGAGACCGCCGGACGCTATTGTCGTCGCACCTCCTGCCGTGACGGTGAACTGGGGTGTACCGCCTACCTTCGCGTTGATGAGGGAAAACCCACTAGTTGCAGTCGAATCCATAGAGAGCAGCGCTTTGTCGAACGTGCCATCCGAGTTTTTGAGTGTCAGTGTGCTGGTCGCCGTTCCGGTGTCAGTAATGCTCGCACCTCCGGTAGTCACTGTGAGCCCGGTGTTCGTGATGGTAACTCCACCCGTGACACTAAGTCCGCCAGCGGCTATTGTGGTCAGTCCTGATGCCGCTACCGAGAACTTCGGCGATCCGCCAGCGACACTTGCACTTATCAAAGAAAAGCCGGTTGTCAAAGTGCCAGTGTCCAAACTGAGCAGGGCGCCCGAGAATGTTCCACTTGTTGCCATGTTCTTAACAGTGAGCGTGTCGGCAGTAGTGCCGGTGTCGTAAATTCTCGCTCCACCCGTGGTTACGGTGACACCGATGTCGACTGCCGTGATACCGCCTGTTATACTAGCTCCACCACCAGAGACTGTCAATCCCGTATTCGAAACGGTGATCCCGCCCCCAACAGTTAGCCCACCCGAAGCGATGGAGGTCGCGCCAGTGGCATCCACTTTGAAGACGGACGTGGGCCCGGCCCCCACTTTGGCATCAATGAACAAGAAGCCGGCCGTGTCGGTCGTGGCCATATCTAGCACCGTCTTGGTCAAGGTGGCGAACGTATTTGAGAGCTTTAACGTGTTGATGTCCGAGTCGTCGGCAATCGTCGCTCCACCCTTAGAGACAGTAACCCCGCCGCTGGTCACGGTAAGTCCACCGCTGCCAATGCTGACGCCTGCTGCAATGGTTGTTGCGCCGGTTGCGTCGACCTTGAAGACAGACGTGGACGTGGCCGTCAACTTGGCATCGATGAACAAGAAGCCGGTGCCGTCTGTGTCCGCGGAGTTCAAGGTGAGCACCGTGCTGGCCAAGGCGGTGGCCGAATTGGTAAGCGTGAGCGTGGCCCCGGTCGTGACTTTCGTAATGGTGGCTCCTCCATCGGTCACAGTGAGGCCCCCGGCTGTGATTGTTGCTCCGCCAGCAGTGACCGTCAGTCCGCCGGCTGCAATGGTGGTCGCGCCGGTTGCGTCGACCTTGAAGACAGACGTGGACGTGGCCGTCAACTTGGCATCGATGAACAAGAAGCCGGTGCCGTCTGTGTCCGCGGAGTTCAAGGTGAGCACCGTGCTGGCCAAGGCGGTGGCCGAATTGGTAAGCGTGAGCGTGGCCCCGGTCGTGACTTTCGTAATGGTGGCTCCTCCATCGGTCACAGTGAGGCCCCCGGCTGTGATTGTTGCCCCACCAGCAGTGACCGTCAGTCCGCCGGCTGCAATGGTGGTCGCGCCGGTTGCGTCGACCTTGAAGACAGACGTGGACGTGGCCGTCAACTTGGCATCGATGAACAAGAAGCCGGTGCCGTCTGTGTCCGCGGAGTTCAAGGTGAGCACCGTGCTGGCCAAGGCGGTGGCCGAATTGGTAAGCGTGAGCGTGGCCCCGGTCGTGACTTTCGTAATGGTGGCTCCTCCATCGGTCACAGTGAGGCCCCCGGCTGTGATTGTTGCTCCGCCAGCAGTGACCGTCAGTCCGCCGGCTGCAATGGTGGTCGCGCCGGTTGCGTCGACCTTGAAGACAGACGTGGACGTGGCCGTCAACTTGGCATCGATGAACAAGAAGCCGGTGCCGTCTGTGTCCGCGGAGTTCAAGGTGAGCACCGTGCTGGCCAAGGCGGTGGCCGAATTGGTAAGCGTGAGCGTGGCCCCGGTCGTGACTTTCGTAATGGTGGCTCCTCCATCGGTCACAGTGAGGCCCCCGGCTGTGATTGTTGCCCCACCAGCAGTGACCGTCAGTCCGCCGGCTGCAATGGTGGTCGCGCCGGTTGCGTCGACCTTGAAGACAGACGTGGACGTGGCCGTCAACTTGGCATCGATGAACAAGAAGCCGGTGCCGTCTGTGTCCGCGGAGTTCAAGGTGAGCACCGTGCTGGCCAAGGCGGTGGCCGAATTGGTAAGCGTGAGCGTGGCCCCGGTCGTGACTTTCGTAATGGTGGCTCCTCCATCGGTCACAGTGAGGCCCCCGGCTGTGATTGTTGCTCCGCCAGCAGTGACCGTCAGTCCGCCGGCTGCAATGGTGGTCGCGCCGGTTGCGTCGACCTTGAAGACAGACGTGGACGTGGCCGTCAACTTGGCATCGATGAACAAAAAGCCGGTGCCGTCTGTGTCCGCGGAGTTCAAGGTGAGCACCGTGCTGGCCAAGGCGGTGGCCGAATTGGTAAGCGTGAGCGTGGCCCCGGTCGTGACTTTCGTAATGGTGGCTCCTCCATCGGTCACAGTGAGGCCCCCGGCTGTGATTGTTGCCCCACCAGCAGTGACCGTCAGTCCGCCGGCTGTGATTGTTGCTCCGCCAGCAGTGACCGTCAGTCCGCCGGCTGCAATGGTGGTCGCGCCGGTTGCGTCGACCTTGAAGACAGACGTGGACGTGGCCGTCAACTTGGCATCGATGAACAAGAAGCCGGTGCCGTCTGTGTCCGCGGAGTTCAAGGTGAGCACCGTGCTGGCCAAGGCGGTGGCCGAATTGGTAAGCGTGAGCGTGGCCCCGGTCGTGACTTTCGTAATGGTGGCTCCTCCATCGGTCACAGTGAGGCCCCCGGCTGTGATTGTTGCCCCACCAGCAGTGACCGTCAGTCCGCCGGCTGCAATGGTGGTCGCGCCGGTTGCGTCGACCTTGAAGACAGACGTGGACGTGGCCGTCAACTTGGCATCGATGAACAAGAAGCCGGTGCCGTCTGTGTCCGCGGAGTTCAAGGTGAGCACCGTGCTGGCCAAGGCGGTGGCCGAATTGGTAAGCGTGAGCGTGGCCCCGGTCGTGACTTTCGTAATGGTGGCTCCTCCATCGGTCACAGTGAGGCCCCCGGCTGTGATTGTTGCCCCACCAGCAGTGACCGTCAGTCCGCCGGCTGTGATTGTTGCCCCACCAGCAGTGACCGTCAGTCCGCCGGCTGCAATGGTGGTCGCGCCGGTTGCGTCGACCTTGAAGACAGACGTGGACGTGGCCGTCAACTTGGCATCGATGAACAAGAAGCCGGTGCCGTCTGTGTCCGCGGAGTTCAAGGTGAGCACCGTGCTGGCCAAGGCGGTGGCCGAATTGGTAAGCGTGAGCGTGGCCCCGGTCGTGACTTTCGTAATGGTGGCTCCTCCATCGGTCACAGTGAGGCCCCCGGCTGTGATTGTTGCCCCACCAGCAGTGACCGTCAGTCCGCCGGCTGTGATTGTTGCTCCGCCAGCAGTGACCGTCAGTCCGCCGGCTTCAATGGTGGTCGCGCCGGTTGCGTCGACCTTGAAGACAGACGTGGACGTGGCCGTCAACTTGGCATCGATGAACAAGAAGCCGGTGCCGTCTGTGTCCGCGGAGTTCAAGGTGAGCACCGTGCTGGCCAAGGCGGTGGCCGAATTGGTAAGCGTGAGCGTGGCCCCGGTCGTGACTTTCGTAATGGTGGCTCCTCCATCGGTCACAGTGAGGCCCCCGGCTGTGATTGTTGCCCCACCAGCAGTGACCGTCAGTCCGCCGGCTGTGATTGTTGCCCCACCAGCAGTGACCGTCAGTCCGCCGGCTGCAATGGTGGTCGCGCCGGTTGCGTCGACCTTGAAGACAGACGTGGACGTGGCCGTCAACTTGGCATCGATGAACAAGAAGCCGGTGCCGTCTGTGTCCGCGGAGTTCAAGGTGAGCACCGTGCTGGCCAAGGCGGTGGCCGAATTGGTAAGCGTGAGCGTGGCCCCGGTCGTGACTTTCGTAATGGTGGCTCCTCCATCGGTCACAGTGAGGCCCCCGGCTGTGATTGTTGCCCCACCAGCAGTGACCGTCAGTCCGCCGGCTGTGATTGTTGCCCCACCAGCAGTGACCGTCAGTCCGCCGGCTGCAATGGTGGTCGCGCCGGTTGCGTCGACCTTGAAGACAGACGTGGACGTGGCCGTCAACTTGGCATCGATGAACAAGAAGCCGGTGCCGTCTGTGTCCGCGGAGTTCAAGGTGAGCACCGTGCTGGCCAAGGCGGTGGCCGAATTGGTAAGCGTGAGCGTGGCCCCGGTCGTGACTTTCGTAATGGTGGCTCCTCCATCGGTCACAGTGAGGCCCCCGGCTGTGATTGTTGCCCCACCAGCAGTGACCGTCAGTCCGCCGGCTGCAATGGTGGTCGCGCCGGTTGCGTCGACCTTGAAGACAGACGTGGACGTGGCCGTCAACTTGGCATCGATGAACAAGAAGCCGGTGCCGTCTGTGTCCGCGGAGTTCAAGGTGAGCACCGTGCTGGCCAAGGCGGTGGCCGAATTGGTAAGCGTGAGCGTGGCCCCGGTCGTGACTTTCGTAATGGTGGCTCCTCCATCGGTCACAGTGAGGCCCCCGGCTGTGATTGTTGCCCCACCAGCAGTGACCGTCAGTCCGCCGGCTGCAATGGTGGTCGCGCCGGTTGCGTCGACCTTGAAGACAGACGTGGACGTGGCCGTCAACTTGGCATCGATGAACAAGAAGCCGGTGCCGTCTGTGTCCGCGGAGTTCAAGGTGAGCACCGTGCTGGCCAAGGCGGTGGCCGAATTGGTAAGCGTGAGCGTGGCCCCGGTCGTGACTTTCGTAATGGTGGCTCCTCCATCGGTCACAGTGAGGCCCCCGGCTGTGATTGTTGCCCCACCAGCAGTGACCGTCAGTCCGCCGGCTGTGATTGTTGCCCCACCAGCAGTGACCGTCAGTCCGCCGGCTGCAATGGTGGTCGCGCCGGTTGCGTCGACCTTGAAGACAGACGTGGACGTGGCCGTCAACTTGGCATCGATGAACAAGAAGCCGGTGCCGTCTGTGTCCGCGGAGTTCAAGGTGAGCACCGTGCTGGCCAAGGCGGTGGCCGAATTGGTAAGCGTGAGCGTGGCCCCGGTCGTGACTTTCGTAATGGTGGCTCCTCCATCGGTCACAGTGAGGCCCCCGGCTGTGATTGTTGCTCCGCCAGCAGTGACCGTCAGTCCGCCGGCTGCAATGGTGGTCGCGCCGGTTGCGTCGACCTTGAAGACAGACGTGGACGTGGCCGTCAACTTGGCATCGATGAACAAGAAGCCGGTGCCGTCTGTGTCCGCGGAGTTCAAGGTGAGCACCGTGCTGGCCAAGGCGGTGGCCGAATTGGTAAGCGTGAGCGTGGCCCCGGTCGTGACTTTCGTAATGGTGGCTCCTCCATCGGTCACAGTGAGGCCCCCGGCTGTGATTGTTGCCCCACCAGCAGTGACCGTCAGTCCGCCGGCTGTGATTGTTGCTCCGCCAGCAGTGACCGTCAGTCCGCCGGCTTCAATGGTGGTCGCGCCGGTTGCGTCGACCTTGAAGACAGACGTGGACGTGGCCGTCAACTTGGCATCGATGAACAAGAAGCCGGTGCCGTCTGTGTCCGCGGAGTTCAAGGTGAGCACCGTGCTGGCCAAGGCGGTGGCCGAATTGGTAAGCGTGAGCGTGGCCCCGGTCGTGACTTTCGTAATGGTGGCTCCTCCATCGGTCACAGTGAGGCCCCCGGCTGTGATTGTTGCTCCGCCAGCAGTGACCGTCAGTCCGCCGGCTGCAATGGTGGTCGCGCCGGTTGCGTCGACCTTGAAGACAGACGTGGACGTGGCCGTCAACTTGGCATCGATGAACAAGAAGCCGGTGCCGTCTGTGTCCGCGGAGTTCAAGGTGAGCACCGTGCTGGCCAAGGCGGTGGCCGAATTGGTAAGCGTGAGCGTGGCCCCGGTCGTGACTTTCGTAATGGTGGCTCCTCCATCGGTCACAGTGAGGCCCCCGGCTGTGATTGTTGCCCCACCAGCAGTGACCGTCAGTCCGCCGGCTGTGATTGTTGCTCCGCCAGCAGTGACCGTCAGTCCGCCGGCTGCAATGGTGGTCGCGCCGGTTGCGTCGACCTTGAAGACAGACGTGGACGTGGCCGTCAACTTGGCATCGATGAACAAGAAGCCGGTGCCGTCTGTGTCCGCGGAGTTCAAGGTGAGCACCGTGCTGGCCAAGGCGGTGGCCGAATTGGTAAGCGTGAGCGTGGCCCCGGTCGTGACTTTCGTAATGGTGGCTCCTCCATCGGTCACAGTGAGGCCCCCGGCTGTGATTGTTGCCCCACCAGCAGTGACCGTCAGTCCGCCGGCTGCAATGGTGGTCGCGCCGGTTGCGTCGACCTTGAAGACAGACGTGGACGTGGCCGTCAACTTGGCATCGATGAACAAGAAGCCGGTGCCGTCTGTGTCCGCGGAGTTCAAGGTGAGCACCGTGCTGGCCAAGGCGGTGGCCGAATTGGTAAGCGTGAGCGTGGCCCCGGTCGTGACTTTCGTAATGGTGGCTCCTCCATCGGTCACAGTGAGGCCCCCGGCTGTGATTGTTGCCCCACCAGCAGTGACCGTCAGTCCGCCGGCTGTGATTGTTGCTCCGCCAGCAGTGACCGTCAGTCCGCCGGCTGCAATGGTGGTCGCGCCGGTTGCGTCGACCTTGAAGACAGACGTGGACGTGGCCGTCAACTTGGCATCGATGAACAAGAAGCCGGTGCCGTCTGTGTCCGCGGAGTTCAAGGTGAGCACCGTGCTGGCCAAGGCGGTGGCCGAATTGGTAAGCGTGAGCGTGGCCCCGGTCGTGACTTTCGTAATGGTGGCTCCTCCATCGGTCACAGTGAGGCCCCCGGCTGTGATTGTTGCCCCACCAGCAGTGACCGTCAGTCCGCCGGCTGCAATGGTGGTCGCGCCGGTTGCGTCGACCTTGAAGACAGACGTGGACGTGGCCGTCAACTTGGCATCGATGAACAAGAAGCCGGTGCCGTCTGTGTCCGCGGAGTTCAAGGTGAGCACCGTGCTGGCCAAGGCGGTGGCCGAATTGGTAAGCGTGAGCGTGGCCCCGGTCGTGACTTTCGTAATGGTGGCTCCTCCATCGGTCACAGTGAGGCCCCCGGCTGTGATTGTTGCCCCACCAGCAGTGACCGTCAGTCCGCCGGCTGTGATTGTTGCTCCGCCAGCAGTGACCGTCAGTCCGCCGGCTGCAATGGTGGTCGCGCCGGTTGCGTCGACCTTGAAGACAGACGTGGACGTGGCCGTCAACTTGGCATCGATGAACAAGAAGCCGGTGCCGTCTGTGTCCGCGGAGTTCAAGGTGAGCACCGTGCTGGCCAAGGCGGTGGCCGAATTGGTAAGCGTGAGCGTGGCCCCGGTCGTGACTTTCGTAATGGTGGCTCCTCCATCGGTCACAGTGAGGCCCCCGGCTGTGATTGTTGCCCCACCAGCAGTGACCGTCAGTCCGCCGGCTGCAATGGTGGTCGCGCCGGTTGCGTCGACCTTGAAGACAGACGTGGACGTGGCCGTCAACTTGGCATCGATGAACAAGAAGCCGGTGCCGTCTGTGTCCGCGGAGTTCAAGGTGAGCACCGTGCTGGCCAAGGCGGTGGCCGAATTGGTAAGCGTGAGCGTGGCCCCGGTCGTGACTTTCGTAATGGTGGCTCCTCCATCGGTCACAGTGAGGCCCCCGGCTGTGATTGTTGCCCCACCAGCAGTGACCGTCAGTCCGCCGGCTGCAATGGTGGTCGCGCCGGTTGCGTCGACCTTGAAGACAGACGTGGACGTGGCCGTCAACTTGGCATCGATGAACAAGAAGCCGGTGCCGTCTGTGTCCGCGGAGTTCAAGGTGAGCACCGTGCTGGCCAAGGCGGTGGCCGAATTGGTAAGCGTGAGCGTGGCCCCGGTCGTGACTTTCGTAATGGTGGCTCCTCCATCGGTCACAGTGAGGCCCCCGGCTGTGATTGTTGCCCCACCAGCAGTGACCGTCAGTCCGCCGGCTGTGATTGTTGCTCCGCCAGCAGTGACCGTCAGTCCGCCGGCTTCAATGGTGGTCGCGCCGGTTGCGTCGACCTTGAAGACAGACGTGGACGTGGCCGTCAACTTGGCATCGATGAACAAGAAGCCGGTGCCGTCTGTGTCCGCGGAGTTCAAGGTGAGCACCGTGCTGGCCAAGGCGGTGGCCGAATTGGTAAGCGTGAGCGTGGCCCCGGTCGTGACTTTCGTAATGGTGGCTCCTCCATCGGTCACAGTGAGGCCCCCGGCTGTGATTGTTGCCCCACCAGCAGTGACCGTCAGTCCGCCGGCTGCAATGGTGGTCGCGCCGGTTGCGTCGACCTTGAAGACAGACGTGGACGTGGCCGTCAACTTGGCATCGATGAACAAGAAGCCGGTGCCGTCTGTGTCCGCGGAGTTCAAGGTGAGCACCGTGCTGGCCAAGGCGGTGGCCGAATTGGTAAGCGTGAGCGTGGCCCCGGTCGTGACTTTCGTAATGGTGGCTCCTCCATCGGTCACAGTGAGGCCCCCGGCTGTGATTGTTGCCCCACCAGCAGTGACCGTCAGTCCGCCGGCTGTGATTGTTGCTCCGCCAGCAGTGACCGTCAGTCCGCCGGCTTCAATGGTGGTCGCGCCGGTTGCGTCGACCTTGAAGACAGACGTGGACGTGGCCGTCAACTTGGCATCGATGAACAAGAAGCCGGTGCCGTCTGTGTCCGCGGAGTTCAAGGTGAGCACCGTGCTGGCCAAGGCGGTGGCCGAATTGGTAAGCGTGAGCGTGGCCCCGGTCGTGACTTTCGTAATGGTGGCTCCTCCATCGGTCACAGTGAGGCCCCCGGCTGTGATTGTTGCCCCACCAGCAGTGACCGTCAGTCCGCCGGCTGCAATGGTGGTCGCGCCGGTTGCGTCGACCTTGAAGACAGACGTGGACGTGGCCGTCAACTTGGCATCGATGAACAAGAAGCCGGTGCCGTCTGTGTCCGCGGAGTTCAAGGTGAGCACCGTGCTGGCCAAGGCGGTGGCCGAATTGGTAAGCGTGAGCGTGGCCCCGGTCGTGACTTTCGTAATGGTGGCTCCTCCATCGGTCACAGTGAGGCCCCCGGCTGTGATTGTTGCCCCACCAGCAGTGACCGTCAGTCCGCCGGCTGTGATTGTTGCTCCGCCAGCAGTGACCGTCAGTCCGCCGGCTTCAATGGTGGTCGCGCCGGTTGCGTCGACCTTGAAGACAGACGTGGACGTGGCCGTCAACTTGGCATCGATGAACAAGAAGCCGGTGCCGTCTGTGTCCGCGGAGTTCAAGGTGAGCACCGTGCTGGCCAAGGCGGTGGCCGAATTGGTAAGCGTGAGCGTGGCCCCGGTCGTGACTTTCGTAATGGTGGCTCCTCCATCGGTCACAGTGAGGCCCCCGGCTGTGATTGTTGCCCCACCAGCAGTGACCGTCAGTCCGCCGGCTGCAATGGTGGTCGCGCCGGTTGCGTCGACCTTGAAGACAGACGTGGACGTGGCCGTCAACTTGGCATCGATGAACAAGAAGCCGGTGCCGTCTGTGTCCGCGGAGTTCAAGGTGAGCACCGTGCTGGCCAAGGCGGTGGCCGAATTGGTAAGCGTGAGCGTGGCCCCGGTCGTGACTTTCGTAATGGTGGCTCCTCCATCGGTCACAGTGAGGCCCCCGGCTGTGATTGTTGCCCCACCAGCAGTGACCGTCAGTCCGCCGGCTGTGATTGTTGCTCCGCCAGCAGTGACCGTCAGTCCGCCGGCTTCAATGGTGGTCGCGCCGGTTGCGTCGACCTTGAAGACAGACGTGGACGTGGCCGTCAACTTGGCATCGATGAACAAGAAGCCGGTGCCGTCTGTGTCCGCGGAGTTCAAGGTGAGCACCGTGCTGGCCAAGGCGGTGGCCGAATTGGTAAGCGTGAGCGTGGCCCCGGTCGTGACTTTCGTAATGGTGGCTCCTCCATCGGTCACAGTGAGGCCCCCGGCTGTGATTGTTGCTCCGCCAGCAGTGACCGTCAGTCCGCCGGCTGCAATGGTGGTCGCGCCGGTTGCGTCGACCTTGAAGACAGACGTGGACGTGGCCGTCAACTTGGCATCGATGAACAAGAAGCCGGTGCCGTCTGTGTCCGCGGAGTTCAAGGTGAGCACCGTGCTGGCCAAGGCGGTGGCCGAATTGGTAAGCGTGAGCGTGGCCCCGGTCGTGACTTTCGTAATGGTGGCTCCTCCATCGGTCACAGTGAGGCCCCCGGCTGTGATTGTTGCCCCACCAGCAGTGACCGTCAGTCCGCCGGCTGCAATGGTGGTCGCGCCGGTTGCGTCGACCTTGAAGACAGACGTGGACGTGGCCGTCAACTTGGCATCGATGAACAAGAAGCCGGTGCCGTCTGTGTCCGCGGAGTTCAAGGTGAGCACCGTGCTGGCCAAGGCGGTGGCCGAATTGGTAAGCGTGAGCGTGGCCCCGGTCGTGACTTTCGTAATGGTGGCTCCTCCATCGGTCACAGTGAGGCCCCCGGCTGTGATTGTTGCCCCACCAGCAGTGACCGTCAGTCCGCCGGCTGTGATTGTTGCTCCGCCAGCAGTGACCGTCAGTCCGCCGGCTGCAATGGTGGTCGCGCCGGTTGCGTCGACCTTGAAGACAGACGTGGACGTGGCCGTCAACTTGGCATCGATGAACAAGAAGCCGGTGCCGTCTGTGTCCGCGGAGTTCAAGGTGAGCACCGTGCTGGCCAAGGCGGTGGCCGAATTGGTAAGCGTGAGCGTGGCCCCGGTCGTGACTTTCGTAATGGTGGCTCCTCCATCGGTCACAGTGAGGCCCCCGGCTGTGATTGTTGCCCCACCAGCAGTGACCGTCAGTCCGCCGGCTGTGATTGTTGCTCCGCCAGCAGTGACCGTCAGTCCGCCGGCTGCAATGGTGGTCGCGCCGGTTGCGTCGACCTTGAAGACAGACGTGGACGTGGCCGTCAACTTGGCATCGATGAACAAGAAGCCGGTGCCGTCTGTGTCCGCGGAGTTCAAGGTGAGCACCGTGCTGGCCAAGGCGGTGGCCGAATTGGTAAGCGTGAGCGTGGCCCCGGTCGTGACTTTCGTAATGGTGGCTCCTCCATCGGTCACAGTGAGGCCCCCGGCTGTGATTGTTGCCCCACCAGCAGTGACCGTCAGTCCGCCGGCTGTGATTGTTGCTCCGCCAGCAGTGACCGTCAGTCCGCCGGCTGCAATGGTGGTCGCGCCGGTTGCGTCGACCTTGAAGACAGACGTGGACGTGGCCGTCAACTTGGCATCGATGAACAAGAAGCCGGTGCCGTCTGTGTCCGCGGAGTTCAAGGTGAGCACCGTGCTGGCCAAGGCGGTGGCCGAATTGGTAAGCGTGAGCGTGGCCCCGGTCGTGACTTTCGTAATGGTGGCTCCTCCATCGGTCACAGTGAGGCCCCCGGCTGTGATTGTTGCCCCACCAGCAGTGACCGTCAGTCCGCCGGCTGTGATTGTTGCTCCGCCAGCAGTGACCGTCAGTCCGCCGGCTGCAATGGTGGTCGCGCCGGTTGCGTCGACCTTGAAGACAGACGTGGACGTGGCCGTCAACTTGGCATCGATGAACAAGAAGCCGGTGCCGTCTGTGTCCGCGGAGTTCAAGGTGAGCACCGTGCTGGCCAAGGCGGTGGCCGAATTGGTAAGCGTGAGCGTGGCCCCGGTCGTGACTTTCGTAATGGTGGCTCCTCCATCGGTCACAGTGAGGCCCCCGGCTGTGATTGTTGCCCCACCAGCAGTGACCGTCAGTCCGCCGGCTGTGATTGTTGCTCCGCCAGCAGTGACCGTCAGTCCGCCGGCTGCAATGGTGGTCGCGCCGGTTGCGTCGACCTTGAAGACAGACGTGGACGTGGCCGTCAACTTGGCATCGATGAACAAAAAGCCGGTGCCGTCTGTGTCCGCGGAGTTCAAGGTGAGCACCGTGCTGGCCAAGGCGGTGGCCGAATTGGTAAGCGTGAGCGTGGCCCCGGTCGTGACTTTCGTAATGGTGGCTCCTCCATCGGTCACAGTGAGGCCCCCGGCTGTGATTGTTGCCCCACCAGCAGTGACCGTCAGTCCGCCGGCTGTGATTGTTGCTCCGCCAGCAGTGACCGTCAGTCCGCCGGCTGCAATGGTGGTCGCGCCGGTTGCGTCGACCTTGAAGACAGACGTGGACGTGGCCGTCAACTTGGCATCGATGAACAAAAAGCCGGTGCCGTCTGTGTCCGCGGAGTTCAAGGTGAGCACCGTGCTGGCCAAGGCGGTGGCCGAATTGGTAAGCGTGAGCGTGGCCCCGGTCGTGACTTTCGTAATGGTGGCTCCTCCATCGGTCACAGTGAGGCCCCCGGCTGTGATTGTTGCTCCGCCAGCAGTGACCGTCAGTCCGCCGGCTGCAATGGTGGTCGCGCCGGTTGCGTCGACCTTGAAGACAGACGTGGACGTGGCCGTCAACTTGGCATCGATGAACAAGAAGCCGGTGCCGTCTGTGTCCGCGGAGTTCAAGGTGAGCACCGTGCTGGCCAAGGCGGTGGCCGAATTGGTAAGCGTGAGCGTGGCCCCGGTCGTGACTTTCGTAATGGTGGCTCCTCCATCGGTCACAGTGAGGCCCCCGGCTGTGATTGTTGCCCCACCAGCAGTGACCGTCAGTCCGCCGGCTGCAATGGTGGTCGCGCCGGTTGCGTCGACCTTGAAGACAGACGTGGACGTGGCCGTCAACTTGGCATCGATGAACAAGAAGCCGGTGCCGTCTGTGTCCGCGGAGTTCAAGGTGAGCACCGTGCTGGCCAAGGCGGTGGCCGAATTGGTAAGCGTGAGCGTGGCCCCGGTCGTGACTTTCGTAATGGTGGCTCCTCCATCGGTCACAGTGAGGCCCCCGGCTGTGATTGTTGCCCCACCAGCAGTGACCGTCAGTCCGCCGGCTGTGATTGTTGCTCCGCCAGCAGTGACCGTCAGTCCGCCGGCTGCAATGGTGGTCGCGCCGGTTGCGTCGACCTTGAAGACAGACGTGGACGTGGCCGTCAACTTGGCATCGATGAACAAGAAGCCGGTGCCGTCTGTGTCCGCGGAGTTCAAGGTGAGCACCGTGCTGGCCAAGGCGGTGGCCGAATTGGTAAGCGTGAGCGTGGCCCCGGTCGTGACTTTCGTAATGGTGGCTCCTCCATCGGTCACAGTGAGGCCCCCGGCTGTGATTGTTGCCCCACCAGCAGTGACCGTCAGTCCGCCGGCTGTGATTGTTGCTCCGCCAGCAGTGACCGTCAGTCCGCCGGCTGCAATGGTGGTCGCGCCGGTTGCGTCGACCTTGAAGACAGACGTGGACGTGGCCGTCAACTTGGCATCGATGAACAAGAAGCCGGTGCCGTCTGTGTCCGCGGAGTTCAAGGTGAGCACCGTGCTGGCCAAGGCGGTGGCCGAATTGGTAAGCGTGAGCGTGGCCCCGGTCGTGACTTTCGTAATGGTGGCTCCTCCATCGGTCACAGTGAGGCCCCCGGCTGTGATTGTTGCCCCACCAGCAGTGACCGTCAGTCCGCCGGCTGCAATGGTGGTCGCGCCGGTTGCGTCGACCTTGAAGACAGACGTGGACGTGGCCGTCAACTTGGCATCGATGAACAAGAAGCCGGTGCCGTCTGTGTCCGCGGAGTTCAAGGTGAGCACCGTGCTGGCCAAGGCGGTGGCCGAATTGGTAAGCGTGAGCGTGGCCCCGGTCGTGACTTTCGTAATGGTGGCTCCTCCATCGGTCACAGTGAGGCCCCCGGCTGTGATTGTTGCCCCACCAGCAGTGACCGTCAGTCCGCCGGCTGTGATTGTTGCTCCGCCAGCAGTGACCGTCAGTCCGCCGGCTTCAATGGTGGTCGCGCCGGTTGCGTCGACCTTGAAGACAGACGTGGACGTGGCCGTCAACTTGGCATCGATGAACAAGAAGCCGGTGCCGTCTGTGTCCGCGGAGTTCAAGGTGAGCACCGTGCTGGCCAAGGCGGTGGCCGAATTGGTAAGCGTGAGCGTGGCCCCGGTCGTGACTTTCGTAATGGTGGCTCCTCCATCGGTCACAGTGAGGCCCCCGGCTGTGATTGTTGCTCCGCCAGCAGTGACCGTCAGTCCGCCGGCTGCAATGGTGGTCGCGCCGGTTGCGTCGACCTTGAAGACAGACGTGGACGTGGCCGTCAACTTGGCATCGATGAACAAGAAGCCGGTGCCGTCTGTGTCCGCGGAGTTCAAGGTGAGCACCGTGCTGGCCAAGGCGGTGGCCGAATTGGTAAGCGTGAGCGTGGCCCCGGTCGTGACTTTCGTAATGGTGGCTCCTCCATCGGTCACAGTGAGGCCCCCGGCTGTGATTGTTGCCCCACCAGCAGTGACCGTCAGTCCGCCGGCTGCAATGGTGGTCGCGCCGGTTGCATCGACTGTAAAAACGGACGTGGCCGGCGTCCCTACTTTTGCGTTGACGAAGAAGAACCCATCAATATCCGTTGTGGTCATATCAAGTACTGTGCTACTTAAGGTGGTAGCCGTGTTCTTGAGTATGAGCGTGGCTGAATTCGTATCGTCTGCCACCCTAGCACCTCCCCTGGTGACGGTGACGCCGATATCGACTGCAGTAATGCCGCCCGTAACAGTGAGCCCACCACCAGCGATGGTAGTGTGGCCCGATGAAGCCACAGTAAATTTCGATATTGTGAGCACCCTTGCATCAATGAAAGAAAAGCTGTCACTAGCTTGTAAAGTGGTCGTGTCTAACTCCAGCAGTGCCCCTGAGAAGGATCGCGATGCATCAGTGTTATGGATTGCAAGAGTGCTCGTTGTGGCCGAATTAGAGTCGGATATGATGGCCCCGCCGCTGCCTTGGCCCGTGATTGACGTCAACCCAGACCCGTCCACCTTAAATACCGACGTTGCCGGCGACGCCAAACGGGCGTCGATAAAAGAGAAGCCGGCGGCATCACTATCCGAGGAGGTCATGGCCAGTATCGCCTTGCTGAAACTGGCAGCCGAGTTCGTGAGTGTCAGCGTATTGGCCGCGGTCCCGGTATCGGATATGGTGGCTCCGCCGCTGCCCTGGCCCGCGATCGTGGTCAACCCGGATCCGTCCACCGTAAATACCGACCTAGCCGGCGACGACAACCCGACGTCGATAAAGTAGAAGCCGGTGGCATCGCTGTCCGAGGAGGTCAAGGCCAGCATCGCCTTGCTAAAGCTGCTAGCTGAGTTCGTGATCGTCAGCGTATTAGCGGTGGTCCCGGTATCGGTAATAATCGCTCCGCCGCTGCCCTGGCCCGCGATCGTGGTCAACCCGGATCCGTCCACCGTAAATACCGACCTAGCCGGCGACGACAACCCGACGTCGATAAAGTAGAAGCCGGTGGCATCGCTGTCCGAGGAGGTCAAGGCCAGCATCGCCTTGCTAAAGCTGCTAGCTGAGTTCGTGATCGTCAGCGTATTAGCGGTGGTCCCGGTATCGGTAATAATCGCTCCGCCGCTGCCCTGGCCCGCGATCGTGGTCAACCCGGATCCGTCCACCGTAAATACCGACCTAGCCGGCGACGACAACCCGACGTCGATAAAGTAGAAGCCGGTGGCATCGCTGTCCGAGGAGGTCAAGGCCAGCATCGCCTTGCTAAAGCTGCTAGCTGAGTTCGTGATCGTCAGCGTATTAGCGGTGGTCCCGGTATCGGTAATAATCGCTCCGCCGCTGCCCTGGCCCGCGATCGTGGTCAACCCGGATCCGTCCACCGTAAATACCGACCTAGCCGGCGACGACAACCCGACGTCGATAAAGTAGAAGCCGGTGGCATCGCTGTCCGAGGAGGTCAAGGCCAGCATCGCCTTGCTAAAGCTGCTAGCTGAGTTCGTGAGCGTCAGTGTATTGGCGGTGGTCCCGGTATCGGAAATAGTTGCTCCGCCGCTGCCAGCACCAACAATCGCGGTTAGCCCGCTTGCAGCGACTTTGAATCGCGAAATACCACTCGACTGGGCGTCAATCAGTGTATATAGCTTGGTCGTGGATACGGCGTTCATAGACAGCAGCGCGCCCGTGAAGCCCGTCGAAATTCTATTGGAGACCGTGAGCGTACTGGTGGCGACAGCGTTATCCGAGATACTGGCACCGCCACTCCCTTGGCCTACAATCGTGGTAAGCCCGGTCGCATCCACCCTGAACACGGACGTGGCCAATGCACCTACAGTTGCTTCGACGAGATAATGCATACTAGTTGAAGGAGCTACTGTAGATTTTGAATTGATGTACAATACCCTGGCATTGTTGGAGAATGAAGTAGACGTAGCCTCAATTGCCAGGATATCTGCTACAGCCGAAGTCGACGCAACTTTACCACCACCGTTAATCACATTCAGCCCTCCCAACTCAATAGTTCCGCCTCCATTCTTAACGAGCAGACCTCCGTAGTCAATAGTCGCACCGCCATACCCGACATGCAGCCCGCCAGTATCAATTGTAGCCCCTCCTGTCACGACATGAAGCCCTCCTTGCGTGATAGTCGTAAGTCCGGAGTTACTGATGAAAAACAAGTCAATAGCTGGACTGATACCGACTTTAGTCGTGATCTTGAGCATGTTGTGAGCCACATTAGAAACTGTCTTCACTGCGACAGCATCACCAGCAAAACTTGTCCCCGTAGCGCTCACAATGAGCGCAGAAGCTGCAGCATCCGAGTTAGAAATCTGTGCTCCTCCTAAGCCATTCACAATAAGTCCTCCGTTAGCGATTGTAGTTCTCCCAGAAGCCTCCACTGTGAACGCTGGAACATTATTCGCAGTGGCCTCGATCAGCACGAAATCGGTTGCCGTCGGATAGAGACTCGCTCGTGAGGTATCAAGTTTGAGGAGCGCGTTGCTGAACGACCCGTACGAATTAGTGACGGTCAGACTTGGTCCATTCAACGTATGTGAGATCGTCCCTCCTCCCGTCACAACATACAAACCACCGGTATAAATGGTGGTCAGGCCGTCCCCGCGAATCTCGACGACGGTGGTCGAACCCCCAGTCATCGCTTCAAGCAGCTTAAACGCGCTGTTCCAAGCTCTAGTAGTTCGGATCTTCAACGCAGTCCCCGTGAATGTAGTGTGCGTGTTCGCAATATCCGCAGCCGTCGAAGTTTGGTCGATAGTAGTTATCGTCAACGACCCGGTCGACAGCTCCAGATCTCCATTCAGAAGCTTCGTGTCGCCCATACCGTCCATGGTCAGAATCGGTAGCGTGGACGAACCAATTTTCATAAAGTAAAAGTCCGCTTGAGAGCCTTTCGCTGTCTTCAGATGCAGAACGGTACCGGTATACGTGAGTCCCATAGGATTGATGATAAATCCGTCATTATCGTCGATACTATCGGGGACGTTAGATGGTTGATTGCAGTCCAGACCCTTGAAGTCAGCATAACACACACATTGGCCTGTACTAAAGTCGCAAAGACCGCGGTTTGAGCAGTACAAGTGTTCTTAAATACACAACCACAGCATCGGTTAGTCTTTTAAAGACGCAGAGATGAAGTGAGAAACGCTTACCGATGACATTGGTAGCCGTGGCGTCAGTAACCGCACAAGTAGGAGAGTTGAGGCTTGTCACTTTAGTTAGATCACAGGTAAAGCTTGACAACGGTGGGTTTCCATTGTGGTGCAGTAAGTTGTTTTCTGCACCGAGATGCACCCACTCCCTGAAAGTCACGGTGTAAATCGCTGCTGCAGTCACCGGATTCACACTCGTGATCGTGCACGTAGCTGTCAACACCGTACGCATGCTCTGAAACGCTTGAGCGCACGCCTGTTGATGAGCTGCATCTGCTACTGCGACGGCACTGAAAACTGCAACATCTCCGAGAAAATGAACTCGAACAGAGCCCGCAAGTGCGATATTAGTTGATGCGTCTGCGCCGACTTGGATCTGAATTGTGCGGAATCCTTGGCCCGTTGTGAGGGGGTCATCGTTCTTCGCGCACATAACTGGAAATATCACGAATAGAAATGTCATTTTACCATTTGTCGAGTCCTCATTGTCCTTGCAACTTACGCTGAGAGCAATCCGGTCCTGTGTAGCCCCTGTCACACATACAACTTGACATGCTGTCTTTCTCCCAATTGGAGTACACGGGCCCGACGCTGTCTCCAGCAACGCTGGGCAGTGAGTCCGGACCGTATTGCAGCGCTAACGTTGCTGCTGAGTAGCACAATCCGTGACCCGAACAGTCTGACGGGCAGCGAACTACACACAAAGCAATGCGGTTGGTATTAGAAAAAAAAATGCGTTTAACAAATAACAGCGTAGACACGCACGTCGTTGGCAGGCAGCTCCTGTGTATCCAATGAAGCACGTGCATTCTCCCTATACACAACTCACATTAGCCTTTGTACTACAATATATGATCCAAGGCACGAACTCGCCTTGGAGTAATCGCACACTCCGCGATTGGAACACTCGGCCTTTGCATGGGCCACATTGGCCGTCTTCGCCTTATCCGTCCAAGCCACACCGGTGGGGCATTTCCGCATTGAGCAGTCAGGTGCTAAGGCCCAGTCGGAATCACACGTGCATTGACTGCAATCGACAATGCACGACAAATGAGTTGCACGCAGGAGAAGTACTTTGCCACCATTGATTCGCACTTGGACGAGCCGCATCGACCATGGCCGGAGCACGAGTTGGCACACGCTGCATCTGAAACTTGTAGAAATGAGAGCACGTGTAGTAGCAATAACAACCACGTGAATCCGTATATCAACCCCGCCATTGTCTTGATACGCGGAAAGGATCTTTGGATATCCTAGCGCTAGACGTGATCGATCATCGAAATGTGACTGTTTGGCAAATTACAAAAACGGTACATGTTACATGTAAAAAATGAACATACTTCAAAAATGCATGATTAAAAAAAGCGAAACGACGAAAAGGAGTGTGCGCTTTTTGCGAAAAAAGCAAAAAGGCTGAAGTCCTATTTAACACTCAATTAAACTTTAGCACTTAACTGAAATTATGATCGTATCTTTTGATGAACATCAAAATTTAAAATTCCTAGATGAGCTCGGATCACGCGCCCGCTGCGGCGTACGCGGCCGGCGCTACCGTGGAGGTGGAAGGCCCGTCGAAGCGGCCAAACCAGACCGAACGTCTGCTCTGCAGCCTGCGCGTCCGAGACGACTTGTCCCCTCTTCTGTTCATTGGCTCGTCGGACGGAACCTTGCGCAGTTATGTATCTGACGGCCGCGCAGGCGTATTACGCTGGCAGGCGGACCACAAGCGTCTGTTCCACACATGCTGCGTCTTCCTGGACCACTGGGGAGTCTTCGTCACATTGGCCGACAACCGCTTGAAGCTGGTAGACCTGCCACTACAGAGCGACCCGCAATTACTTGATCGGGTTGACACCAAGGGCGCTATACTCTTTGCCGTCCACGAGGAGGCCAAGACATTGTGCGTATTACTCAAGACCAACGTTCTGAAGGTCTTTGATTGGACTGTGAATAGAATGTTGGAGCCGCGCGCGCAGCACGAACTACCGCCGTCTCTAGTGCCCGTACAGCAGCTTGTGATGCTCAGTGAGAGTCACGTGTTCATCCAGGGCAAGAAACAATGGGCCGTGCTCAATCTGGACAGCGGGCGAACGCTAAACGTCTCTCCCGACGTGACGCAGCAGGTTAAGGAAGCTCTGGAAGGAGCTGTCGGTGTGTTTGACGCACTGGCGCTGCCCAGTCGCTGCGTGGCTCGACGTCGACAGCACGTGAGGGACGTACTGCTGTGTGGCAAACACCTCGCAGTGATCTTGACAATTGATGAAGAGAACAACAAGAACGAAGACGATAAGGACGAGTACGGAGCGTTTGAAGACAGAAAACTGGACGAGAGTGCGGGAAAAGCGCTCGACTTGTCGACCAGCCAACTGTGCATGAAAGTGGAGAGGAAAATCGCCTACAACGCTCCCGCGCGTGGAGCTTATTATCATCATCCGTTCCTGCTACTACACCAGGCGGAACAGATCGCAGTATACAATTTCGGATCGCTTCAAATGGTGCAGACAATTTCCGTCAAAGCTCCTTACGGCGTCTGTGTTGCTATCAACGTGGCGTCGGCTACTGTGGGGGATACTTACTCAAACATCTCGCAGTTTAGAGATGACCGTCCTGCAACTTTATTTACTGTGTCACCGCCGTTTAACGTCCAGACGCATCAGATGCTGCCGATCGCGCAGCAAGTCGCTGCGTCGATGGGGAATCGCCGTTTAGAGGATGCCGTCACGTTCTGTAAGCTTTGCCCCGAGGAGAGTCCGCTGAGTGATGCTGACCAACGGAAACTCTACGCGGACTACGGCTTCGATCTGTTCCGAGCGGGTAGCCGACGGGAAGCCATGAATTTCTTCTATGAGAGCGAAATCGACGTGATGGAAGTGTTGCTGCTATTCCCGCGCAACCTGCTGCCTCGTAAGGCCAGCGCTCTACGCAAGGACAGTAACACATACAAGAACCGGACTTTGGAAGGGGACGAGTTAGTGGAGAGTCTGCTCGCTCTCATCGGGCTCCTGCGTCGGAAGCGAGATACTTTTTTGCATCAAAAAGACGAGTCGTCGATCATGGGGATTCATGTAAGCAGCAGTCCTCGTCCCAGTGAAGAGAGTGCGCTGGAACTGATAGATACCATGCTGGTCAAGTGTCTCGTGGTGGTGGCTGAAAAAGCAGAGTACGAAGAGCGAGCTAAGCGTGCACTGCTCGAGGTGGTCACCGGCCAGAATTGGTGCGAGATTGGCGAAGCGGAGATTTTCCTGCGTGCTCACCGACGTTTCAAGGCTCTTCTGGCGTTCTACTCTGCGCGGAAGTTGCACCGTAAGGCTCTTGAGCTCTTGGAAGACTTGGAACGCAGTGCAGCATCAGCCGCTGCACTCTCTGAACAAAGCGAAGACACGGGAGACCTGCAATCATCGCACGACTACATGGTTCTGATCACACAGTACCTACGAGTGCTGGGAAGAAAGCATGCGGAGCTGGTGTTTGAATTCTCGCGACGTGTCTTGTCGGTAAATCCCACATTGGGGCTTACGATCTTTACGCAACGTGAAGTTCCTGACGCCAAGAAAGACATCGACCCCGCTGCAGTGCTTCAGCACCTAAAGTGTTGTTCTATTGCCTCCAGCTCTGACGGAACGCAACCGAGAAGCGAAGCAGTAGAGAACACATCAAAGCCAACGTTGCCACTGACCAGCAGCCAAATGCTGGCGATCGAGTATCTTACTCAAGTTATCTACGATGGAACGTGTCAACTGACGCCGCGGTTGCATGACGAAGTGGTGTATCTACTGCTGGATTCAATCCAGACACAGAACCAACGTCTTACGAGTCGTGTGGAATCGCAACGTGGCTTGACGGGGATGTTGCGTCGCAAGCTGCTCGAGTTCCTCGAATTCCCTGGCGCTGTCTTCCATCCGGAGCGTATGCTGAGCCGTACTCCCACCGAAATGGTGGACGAGCACGCAGCGCTACTATCGAAGCTCGGACGTCACCTAGAAGTACTTCAGTTGTATGCTCTGGAGTTGAAGGACGCTGCTCTGGCCGAGGCGTATTGCAACCGCTGCTACGAGTCCAAGACGGCGGACTCTTCTATCTACTCTACGCTGCTTAAGATCTACTTGCGTCCACAGTATCACACAGGCGAAGCAGGATCCGGCACGACGTCACCACTCGTAGGCTCGCCGCCGAAACCATACCGGTCGTCCAGCTCTGGTTTGCAGAGTGAAGCTGTGAACGCAGCCATCAACGTGCTGAACAAATACGCGGAGCGTATAGACGTGTCCACCGCCCTGGAGCTCTTACCGGCTGATGTTCCAGCGGCACCATTGGCCGGCTTCTTCCGTCGAGTTCTTGAGCGCCAGGTCGAGCGTTTCCGCAACGGTCAAGTGAAGAAACAGCTATCAAAGATGGAAAACTTCAAAGTTCGAGAGCAGCTTCTGACAAAGCGCAAGGGATCGGTCACAGTGTGGTCGTCTCAGAGCTGCCAATCGTGTGGCAAGAAGCTCGGCGTCGGCACGTTTGTGCGTTTTCCCGGTGGGACGCTGCTGCATTACTCCTGTCAACCCGTACCGTAGCAAGTATGTTTTACACTGGAGACAGGTCGTATCCTTTGAGCGTCACAGGCCTTTTCCACGAGGACTGGCCGGTAAGTTTATCAAAATAATAATACTGTTGTGAGTTGGGGTCAAACACTTTCTGGATACGCTCTCGTAGAAGACGGTGGAGCTCAAGACGTGCGACGGCGCAACGCATGAACGTGAACAGCACCTGTTTGGCCTCATAGGCCGCTGTGACGGTGTGTGAGCGTCGTCTTTTGATGAGTTTCGTCTCTTTGATATCTCGACCGTCGCCTATGAGTAGAGCGGGCTTTTCCCACTTGGCGATGCCAGTCTTGCGGTTGTAGTAGTAGAAGTGCTCGGTGGTGGGGTCGTAGATCTTCTCGTACGCGTCGAATAGTAATTCACGCAGCTCGTCTTTGGCGCGACGGGTTCTCCACATTCGCTGCAGACGTGAAGCAGCTTCATCGCGCGACATTTTCCGCAGACGCTGCAGTCTTCGCTTGTGTCGCTTGACACGAGCTCGCTCACTGATGCGTGGCAGCTTAGTTATAGCGTACAAGGCTGACGATTGCGGGGACACAAGCGTGCTTTGTCTTCTTCCAGAGGCAGATACACTCGAGTCGTCGAAGAGCTCAAGGTCGTAGTCGCCAAGCACTGCAGGTTTGAACCAGGTAGCAGTGCCAGACACACTGTCGTAGTAGTATGGTTGACCCAACACCGGGTCCATCATCTTACGGTATCTGCGAGTAATTAACTTGAGCAGCTTCTTCCGCGTTGCGAAGCGTCGATACAGCGCTTGAATCGTGCGCGCAGCAGCTTCCTCACTATGGAACTTCTCCGTTCTTGCAGCTCGTCGGGTCGGTTCATGGTGGCATCCTACCTTGACCTTCGGGCCGAGTTCGTCGTCGTCTTCATTAAGCAGAAGTCGGGGTTTCTCCCAGGACGATTCCTTGGTGGTGGCGTTGTAGTAATAGAACCTCCCGGTCGAGGCATCCCAGAGTTTCTTGATACGAGCCCGTAGAATACGTCGCATGAACTCGCGTCCTCGATGGCATCGGTACGCGTGCTGTACGATCCGAGCAGCTTCATCGTGAGCCATGTTAGCGAACCTGGCCAGCCGCTGGATCTCGACTGGATCGCCCAGATCGTACCGCTTACGCAGCAACGGTGGAGGATCCCACAGCTTCACCGGTGACTCCTTCTTGCTAACCAGTTTGCGCACGTGATAGACGCGTTCCTTGTCCATGTCAAAGTGCTTCTCGTATCGATCACGCAGCAAGTTCAAGGCCAACCGTCGAGCTTGAAGACCTCGCCAAGTAGCCTGCAACTTGATAGCTGCTTCGACCGGAGTTAACGGAGGTGATATCCGCGGTGAAGCATCTGGATCACGGATCGGAACTTCGAAGTCTGCACTGATTTCTGCTGGTCGAGTCCACGACTTCTTGCCCTGCCACAAATTGTAGTAAAATAACTCGTTGTGCTCAATGCTGAAGATTCTCTGGTACCGCTGCTCACGAGCACGCTGCAGTACGCGTCGAGCTCGTCGCGCACGAAAGAGACACTGAAGCTTGCGTACAGCTTCGTATTCACCCATGAGAACTCCAGGCTTTCTTGTTCCATGCAGTTGACGTACATGTGCACAGTTACGACACATCCACATATGAAGTGGAGACGGCTTAAACCCATCGCAACGCCAACACAGTCGACACAACGGGTGGACAATTGCTTCGATATCAATATCGTCAATACGCTTGGCCTCACGCAATTCTTCCTCTTCTCGTGCGCGTCGATCAGCGAAAGGTTCAAGACGTACAGGAGACGGGAGTTCACTGGAAGTTTTCACGACTTTGGTGTCTTTACTGAACGGAGGCAAAGGATTCGACGTACATAGTGGTAGCGTCGGTACCTTTGAAAAATCCAGGCGCGGAATTGCGACAGGTTTATCACGCCAAAGACGCGGCACTTCCGGCCATTCGTAGCTTGCTGAGTCTCGAGGAACCGTGTTGAATACTGTGAAAGTGCGTCCACAAGCGAGCGAGACAACGCGTCCGAACCGCTCGCCACCAGGTAAGCGCAATTCGGCCGGGACCCCACTAAACGCACGCGTGCTGCCCCATGTGAAGATGCGGTTGTCGACTGTTAACGCAGCCGTGTGGTGCGTCCCGCAAGCGAGACGGGTAGCGAGCACTTCCTCGTCGAGTTCACGCGGCGGTAAACGCACAGGTTGAGGTTCATAGGTGACTTGAGCTTTCCCGACGCCAAGTTGGCCGTACACGCCGGTTCCCCACGTAAAGACACGACCAGCGCCACGGTCAGCGTGACAAGGTTCAGCTGCGATGCATGCACTATGCCAAGCTCCACAAGCAACAGTAAGAGTGGCAAGGTTCGCGAGCATTCCATTCACAAGAGCAGGCTCGCTGATATCACTACAACGCTTGGTATCTCGCCCCTGGCCCAATCGTCCACCATCGCAACATCCCCAGGAGAACACCTTACCGTCCGACGTTAATGCCACCGAATGCAGTACTCCACAAGCCACTTGACGAACGGAAACAGAGCGAAGGGCTGCGACCTGGTGCATCACGGCTGGTCGAGGAAACGTTGTAGGCGAAGGCTTGGCTGACCCGTCAGCGGGTTTATTGAAACTTGACGGGATAATACCGAGCTGGCCGTGTGAATTGCTGCCCCAGCAGAAGACTACTCCATCGTGGCCTGCGACGTGATCACAAACGGCAATGCTGTGGTGTCCTCCAACCGCAGCAGCCACTGCCTGGTAGTTAGAGAGAGCGCCGACCACCGTCGCCCGGTTTCGAGCTACCTGTGCCGCACTCTCGGCTGGGAAACCTAAGGCTCCGTGTGCGTTGTCACCCCAGCTGAACAGCTCGCCAGCCTTGGCCAGTGCCATCACATGGCCTCGTGCGACATACACGCGTTCCACATGCTCAGCTCGAAGTGTATGCAAGAAGACGGGCGTGGCAAGCCAGTGGCTTTCTCTTGGCGTTGACTCGAACTCATCGCGTCGATGAATCTGGCTGCACAACCCAACTTGCGACGCTAACCCTCCCGTCCGACACAGCCATGCAGCACCACGAGCGGCATCTAGCGCGTACACCGCGTCAGATTCAGAGCCCTGCAAGCATCTAGTTTGTCACGACGAGAGAAACACGGGAACTCAAGTTCATAGCGACGTACCGCCGCGATGCTCGTGATGTGGTGACCTCGCAATGGCCGGATATCAACCACATCCGCTCCAGGATGAGCCTCACAGAAGTAGACAATTCCCTGCGCTTTGCGACGGTTCTCCAGAGCGCGAGCAGCAGCCTGCGCCGCCATATCGCTTCCCAACACGTGCACGTCCACCCATCGCTGTATCCGACAGATCAGCAGCACTTTCTTACCTGTAGACGGTAAATTGAGCGTCAACGCTAGAAGCCTCAGCTCCTCACGTGACAGTCTCCTCAAGTCCACATTGCGCCAATGATAACGGCTTCGAGCATGACCAAACGCTTGCAATGACGTGAACGTGAAGCGCACATTGTGTCGGGAGCGTTGAAAGGCCTGGCGCAGCATGTGCGACCTGTATGCACGTTGAATCATACTGGCAGCTTTCTGCTTTCGACGCTTCGAGCGACCGGGTTTCCATCCGGACTCAAGCTTGCGCTGTGCAGCTTTAATCTTCTTCTTCTGCTCGGCTCGAGCCCGTCGCGTCATGTTCGGGTTCATCATGCTGCAAGACGTCGACGAGCACGGACGAGTGTCCTCACGCAGCAATAGACGCGTCGTTTCATCGATACAAAGTGGTCTGAATTGGACGTACCGGCAGCCGGGCTTATAGCTAGGAGTTCTAGTCTGCTTGTCATATTTTTTCTCGGACGTTCGTTTAGAAAACGCCAACGATCCAGCGCTGATACTTGTCGTACCAGCGTGTACGCCAGTTGTCCAAAGACGCATCGATAAGCTCGTGTACGAAGTCCTCGCACGAGTTGATGTCCAAGTCTGGCTGGAAGCGAGCTGCGAGACGCTCGACGGTGCTCTTGGGGTCCCCAGCAAAGCACGGTAAGTGCTCATTCCCGTGCAACATCATCTCCACCAGCAACACGAATCGGTGGCGATATTTACGAGCCACAAGGAACGAGCGCACACAGAGAGATCGGAACCGCCGGAAGTGCGCAGAACGGGCGCCGCCCATGAGCTCCACAAAATCGGCTGTGAGCTTAAAAGGAGCCTGCTCGAACGCCATGTTGCCCGGGTTGTTGGACAGGATAAAGCCGAAGTCGATATGGATAATGTGGCCCTCTGCATCCAACAGAATGTTGCCGTTGTGACGGTCCTTAATCTGAAGTAGATAACACACGATCGCGTACCCAGCCATGCTGCTAACGAAGTTGGCTCGAGCCTTGTGGAACTCGGTCGTGCTCGGGTCACCGAAATGTCTGGTAAAGAAGTCCAGTAGCGTCGTGAACTCGCGGTCGTTGCGCTTCAACGAGTCGATCGAGATCGTATCCGAGATGGCTTCCACGAGACCGGAGGTGGCGGAGATGGCGACCACATCGTACGGCCGGATGAAGACAGGCACCTGGAACTCTTCAAACACCTTGGCAAACTGATGAATGAGCTGCAAAGCCAACTGTTCCTGACGGAGATCGTCGTCGCTTTTGACGATCACAGGCAGCAATCTCCAGCCCGGTAGTTTGCCGTACGGAGATGTCGCTTGAATACGACGTTCCTTCTCGGCCCAACGCTCCTTAAATATGACATACGGTGCCTCACCAACAACTTGGTTACGGGACTTAGAAGATGGATCGCTGGTCTCAGCTTCTTCCTCCTCGAACTTGGAATCACGCTCCGATAAATCCTGCAAGAACCGATCGGTACTGTCAAACCGCGCGAGGTGGTGCGGTGAACTCGCCGACGTCTCCGACTGAGGCGACATGACCGTATCCGACTTGGGAGACCACGCACCGCTAACACTGCTCGCAGACTCGATATCGTCAATGTCGGTAGTGACCGGTACGATGGACGCCGGCACCGTCTGGGCCGACAGCGTGGGTCGCAGCCCCGCCGCACTTGTGTCTATTGACAGCCCTGGCTTCGAGAATGCTCCAGTCTTGAAGAAAGGCTGGCTCTGACTTCTCTCTGGCAACTCACGGAATCGCTTGGGTATGTCCTCACCATATTCATCGTCAACCTTACTCAGTAAAGCCACGCTCTTGGGATCGAAATTCTTCCCGCTTGGAGTCTTCCTAACCAGCGAGTCAATCAGTCCGTGCAGCAGCTCGGTCGGTTGCACCATTTTATTCGAGATATGGTGGGAGAACGAGCGGAGTCTTGTTGGGCTGCTAGGCGTACGCGATTCGCTCCAGAATCCCAGCTTGGCAGCGTCAGGAGACATCAACGGCGTGCGCTCAGCAGGGGTGGACGTTGTTGTCATGTCTTGTGTGCTAGCAGAGTCCCACAAACTGAGCGTGAAGCGCCTCCCATTAAATACGCTGTTGCTGCGCCGCTTAAGCCGTTCCTCTTGCGGAGATGGGTAGTCAACGACCTCAGCACAAAGCAAAAACGGCACACGCTCGCGCGTGGAGAACGTAAAACTCTCGTCAACATGGATGTGCTTCAGTCGATGGTACGAGTTCCCTACGGGAAGATACAGAGAGTTGTTGGGCAGGTATTGAGCTTCCAAGTCTTGCAGCCAGATCCGAAGCTATCACAATAAACAAAACAGGTAAGAAACAATGAAAATTTGCCCACAGAAGCTGTAAAACAACAAAACTTTACCATGTCATTGCGGCGGTCGTACGCCACAGCGCGCAAATTCGACGAAATGTTCGCCAGCGAGCCCAAAAACGCGGTCTCGACCTCAAAAGGCTCCACACCAGTAGCAGAAGCGATCACAGACTTGGCCAGTCCTCGCTCCAGGTCGTTATGCTCCTGGAAAGTATCGTAGTGATCATCCTGAGTGCCTGGCAACAAAGCCTCGACTTCCTGTGCACTGGCTGATACCTCAGATCCACGATTCGCTCGAAGCTGCTGCGATTGGTGCTCGGAGTTAACCGGACTCGGCGGACACGCTACTACCATCGCTGGCGCCACGCCGCGCTCGGATACATCGTCAATTAGCATCTGTACACGCTGGTAATCCGCCTCCGTGGCGAACGCTGGGTTATGCAGACAATAAGACTGCAAGTACCACAGCATCTTGTGTGCGAATACATGAGATCTAATGAATAAAAGCCACGATCATTGTCAGAACCCTCTTTATCCACCTCTATCAACGTAATAACACCCACTTACACGCTGCATTTACGTAGTAGCATCGCGCACAATTGCGGAGAACGTGCAAACGCATCCAGTAGCAAGAAGCTGCACAGTTGCGGCAGATAGAACTCGAACTCGGCTGCATCTCGGTCCGAAGACACAGCGAGTCGGTCCACGGCTCCTTCTTGGTGCGCGTAGAGCCTTACCATAGCCTCGAACGTCGGGTCTTTGGGTTTGCGTCGACCCGCCAACTGTTTGCCCAGCGTGGCCCATTTGGATCTCCACTTGGCGCGCGGCGTCTCGCCCATCACGTCTCGCAGTAGGTTAGCGTCGGCTAGCCGGCCTCGACTTTTGTTAAGTTGCAGGATGTAGCCAAGCTGCAGCAATGTACTGAGGATGGCCATGACGCCCAGTACAGCCACGTAGAAGCCGCCCCACGGTACGCGGCGGTACTTGGAGTAGGTGTCAATTTGCCGGCCATCCAGATACAATAGAGGCTGTAGCGAGCCCAAGCAACAAGCAGTCGCCTCCAGCAGCGATACTACAAACACGAAGCAACGCGTGGATGGTACGCGTTTGTTGCGGCGCCGAATGTACACGAAGAAGAGCAACCGCAGCAAAGAAAGCAGAGCTTGGAGCGCTAGCGACTGACGGAACTGCAGCGGTGAGTGAAGGTCGCGCGCGAGCAGCTCGTGGCCTCCGGGAGATGCCAACGGAACCAGGAAGTACCAGCCCAGCACTGACGTCTCCACGGAGAGCGCAAGTAGGTTGAAGACGCCCATGTTGCGCAGTCCGGAGAGTATCAGGGTGATTGATATCCGATGCGGAAGAGAACTGAGTTGTAGCTCGTGGTGGGTGATTGGCTTAAAATGAAGTTTTTCGCCAATCGAATGACAGCATTCTGCGAAGATGGACTCCACGACATGAAGTATTATAGAAAGCATCATATGGGATGGCTACATTTTGGTCCAACGACTTGTGACGAGTACAATAGTATGTATGTATGGTTTGTATCCATGGGATATTCTTGACACTTTTAATGGTGGACGCCATCTTGTCATGGAGACTGCTGCACTAGAAGCATTAATGGACACGTCGAGCTGCATTCAGTATGGGCGGGAGCGGCGATCAGGTCGGTCGCGGAAGTCACGGTCTCCTCCTCCTCCATATCGACTGTGCCCGCCACCTCGGCCACCACCGCCATATCTATCGCCACCTCCAAAACGTCCGCCAGATCCGCCGCGTCGACCGCCAAATCCTCCGCCTCCGCCTTGCCAGCCACCTACGGGAGGCTCCGGTTTGCCAGCAAGCTCTACCTTAATGGTCTTGCCGCGAATATCCGCTCCTAAGTAGCATATTTTGCCATACCCATGTCAGTCTACACATGTCAATAATATACGCAGCATCTGCAATTACAGCGACGGTACCGTTGAAGAATTCCGGCGCTGTGCGGGCCGCGTTCGAGTCCTCGAACGTCAGCACGGCATCGCCCTTGGGCTGGCCGTCAGCATCCGTGTAAATCTTGATCTTGAACGGCCATTGGTCTTTGTACCCACGCTTCTGTTTCTCGCGGGCGACGACACCGATAGCGCCAAACATTTCTTGCAGCTCGTCGCTTGTGATGTCCGTGGGCAGGTTGGAAATGTAGATTCGGGCCCACGCGGGGTCGGCTAGAGCCTCCTTCGCCGGGTCCCAAGCTCCTGTTGCCTTAGGTTGACTCTCTTCCTGCTCTGAAGGTCCCGCCGTTGAGTCTCCATCCCGCTCTCGGCTGCTGGTGGGCTCACTGCGGCGTGGTGCGTCCCTGTCCGAACGTCCACGGTCTCGAGATCTATCACGACCGCCATCTCGTCCATCACGACGGTAGGAGTCTCTTTCACGTGGTCGGTCACGAGACCGGTCTCGACTGCGGTCGCCGCCGTATCTGCTGAAGGAGGAGCCGCCCCGGCGGTCATCACGCTCTCGGTAGCTCATCGTCGCTGTCTAATGTATCTGCTGGGCGGACCAATGCGAGGCTTGCGTGAACTTTGTGGCCCACACATACTGGTGTGGCTTATCGGTGCATTAGGGATCGGGCCGATTACGACGCAAAAAATATCTACCAATGCTTACGCGGTAAGCATACATTTTCAGCCAATACTCCTCCTCCATTCGAGCCAGACTGGATACTGGGAAGCCATGGGCTTCTGATGCGTAGGGACAATCACAGCGAAACCCCCGTCGCCTATTGTTAGCGCCATCGCATCGAGAGGAAGCCGGCGCTGTCCCGAGACGCTGGAACTGCGCCATAGGAGGAAGGCAACTGCACCGCAAGCAGACTTTAGAGCGAGACATCGCCACCATGGATGAGAAGTCAAGGAAACCCGAGGGTGTGTCGCTGCAAAAGTCTCATTCGCCACCTCCACACTCCCGTTAACCTTGTCACACTGTGTTTTAAACCGTACCAGACACGCCCTTCAAGCAACAGAAGCTCAAGGCCTGGCAGCCAATTCTCACACCCAACTGGGTCATTGGCACCTTCGCCGTCGTGGGTCTGATCTTCATCCCCATCGGCATCGTGCTGCATACCGAGTCGGACAATGTACGTCTCTGCCGTTCTGCGTATCATTATTGCGGATGAAGTGGCTTATGTACTTGCATATATTACTGTAGGTGGTAGAATACTCGATTCAATACGACGGAGACGACCTGACGTCGTCGTCCAACATCGTGGACCAGGGAAGTGGCTGCTATCTGAGCGATGAGAGCGAGGGCGACTCGTTCGATGTGGAGGAACATGGTTGTAGAATCACATTTACGATCGAAAAGGAGATGAAGGCGCCCGTGTATTTGTACTACCAGCTCGACAACTTCTACCAGAACCACCGTCGTTACGTGCAGAGCCGTAGCGACGCACAGCTCCGCGGAGACGCCACAGCCAGTACCAGCGACTGCTCACCACTGACTTCGACCGGTACAGGCGTGAGCAAGTACAACTCGACAGCGGAGGTGGCGATCGGTAACAATGAGACCGACTACACGCTGATGCCGTGCGGTCTGATTGCCAACAGTCTGTTCAACGACATTTTCTGGGTCAACAAGCTCGTGACCAACGGCAGAACGTACTACCAGAACGACACGTACGAAGGCAAGACGCTCGTGAACCTCGTGGACCAGACTGGTATCGCCTGGAAGTCGGATGTGGAGACCAAGTTCAAGAACATCGACCTGGACGATCTTTCGGACGCGGACAACACGATGCTACTCTGGCAGAACCCGCGGTACCGCTACATCATCCCCATGTACGAGGGTCAGGAACCTATTACCAACAAGACGGCATGGACGACGAACGCCCCCGCCTACGGTGTACAGGACGAGCACTTTATTGTGTGGATGCGTACGGCCGGTCTGCCTAGTTTCCGTAAGCTCTACGGCCGCATTGACACAGATCTGGCAGAGGGCACGGAGCTCGAGTTCCTCGTCTCCAGCAGTAAGTTTTCATTTATTTATTTTCGGTGTTTAAAACAGTTTCTAACAGTATGTTGCTGGTAGACTTTGTGGTGAGCACGTTCGAGGGAAAGAAGTCGATCGTGATCTCGACGACGTCATGGTTCGGTGGCCGGAACCCATTCCTTGGCATCGCGTACATCATCGTGGGTGCGCTCTGCATGGTGCTGGCCATTCTCTTCTTTGCCAAGCACAAGCTGAGTCCGCGTAAGCTGGGCGACACGCGGTACCTGGTGTGGAAGAATAACCATTAAGCAGACAGGTCCGCAAAGGTGTCGAGGCACACGGCGACGAGCTCTCGTGGTTAGTGAAGGAGTTGTAGCGAGTTGACAGCGTCAAGAGAGACCGTCGTTGGCAATGTATTTTTTTTTACTTTCTAGCAGAAGCGTCATTTAAGCTGCGTCCTCTTTGGAAGACGCAAGATCATAATTGAGGTCGCTTAAGCTTTATCAACGCTCTCTGTAAATCATATCTTCCGAATCGTCGCAACCTTCGAAGATGCTCGCGAGTCGCTATGAACTGCTGGAGAAGATCGGGAACGGGGCGTTTGGAGAAGTGCATCGCGCTAAAGACTTGGAGTCGGGCGAGATCCGAGCCATTAAGAGGCTGAGGGTGAATGACGACGGCCAGCTCTCTGTTGTACCGGCGGCGCAGTTCCAGGAGATCGAGGCCATGCGTCAACTTCAACATCCCAATGTACGATAATTGCTGTCTCGTGTATGGATTCTGTTTCATCTGATTACTGCTAGATCGTCAAGCTGCTGGACGTGGTGCCTGATGGCGGCTACATTGCTCTAGTGTTAGAGTATATGCCTACCGACCTGCTCAGTATAGTGAGAAATCGAGAAGAACCGCTGCATCTTGCTGACGTCCGCGGTCTTCTGCGAATGCTGCTGCATGGTGTTGCCTGCTGCCATGAACACAACATCTTGCACCGAGATCTGAAGCCAGGGAACTTGCTGTTGAGTGCTGATGGAGTGCTCAAACTCAGCGATTTCGGTCTCGCCACGGTATTCGTAGGGCTGCAAGGGCGTTCGTACTCTCATCAAGTGGCCACACGCTGGTATCGAGCACCCGAGTTGCTGTTCGGCTCGCGGCATTACGACACAGCCGTGGATATGTGGGCTGTGGGCACAGTATTCACCGAGTTACTACGCCCCACCCCGTTATTCGCAGGACAGAACGACCTCGACCAGATCTTCCGAGTTATCCAGGTGCTAGGCGACATTGAAAGGCAGTGGCCAGGTGTGCGTGAGCTCTCAGACTTCGACAAAGTGTCGTTCCCTGAATACGACACCATGCCTCTCAGCAAACTTTTCCCTGAAGCTGAACCTTCCGCAGTGGATCTGTTGTCCAAACTGCTCGTGCTCGATCCCAGTAAAAGACTATCAGCTCCACAGGTGACAAGAACATGCAGATTTTCTAACAAAATGCTTCTTTCTAACACGCTCTTGTTTTGATACAGGCCCTTGTACACGATTTCTTCTTTGAAGGGCCTGTGCGCTCCAGCTTTTCGTTTAAAGGCAAATTTGACACTGAAACCCAAAGAAGCGAAAACGAGACTCAAGAGTCTGACGATTTCCTTGCTTCGCTAGGCAAACCTCTGCGATTGACATGAATTTCAAGTTACGATTGATTTTCATCGGAAAATTTGTTCGTCGCTACTGGGGCGATTATTGACTGGTGTACTGTGTGGCCTCTGTGAAGCGCTTCATCCACGTTTCACGGCCAACGCTGGCAGGAGCGCGAAAGCGGAGTTTTTGATGACCCGATTCCGGAGGGATGAGCTTGATCTTGAGCTCATCTGTGCGGCTCCGCACAACACTGTAGCCGCTGATGCTAATTGGACGCTCGAAAGGGGGACCACGCTCCTCGTACTCGCTCTTTGACTTAAAGCATGTGAGCGTTGCGTGCTTCAACACATAGAAGTACTGACGCCATCGTGAAGAGAAAACATAACCCTTTTCGTACCGCTCCAGGTAGCCAGACACCACACGACCTTTATCCGCCACCTTGTCCACTGTGTCGATAGTGCGTCTCGTGGCCTGCATGGTGCTCTGATAAAGAGCTTGTTGCTCCGCTAATGCACTTGCGATCTGGGTCTCAGTGCTGCGTATAGCACCCTGTAGCGAGCTCACCTGCTCCGCATGCGTCTGCTCGATCTGAGCAACAGCCTCGTGTTCCTGGCGTCCCCACTCTGCGTTCGCCTTCGTTATGTGCTTGACTTGACGCTCCTTATCCTCGAGTGAATCTTCCAATTCGGCAATGCGACGCTCTTTCTCGTCACAGGCTGCCGAGAAGCGGTCATATTCCTGTTGTATCAAATACTGCAGTTGGCTGCGGACAGGCCCATTCAAAAAGCCCGCAAGAACAGTGGCAGCCTGAGGGCCGCGCGCTACGAAGTTGTACTGAGACACCATCGCCTCGAGATTGTTCTTGTAAGTCAGCAACTCCAGCGGAACTCGTGTAAGCGCAACAGTAGCATCTCCACTCTTCTTGTCAACCAGCATGATGGAAGAAACCGCACGACCTCGCAGTTGCTGCAGTTGTTGAGCCTCCGTATCCGTCTCGTTCTTGCTGAGCACAACTGAATGTAGATAACGCAACAACTCACCACAAAAGATAGCCGAGGATACTTCATTCGCGCGGTCGAAGCGCTTTCGCACGCGTCCCAACTTCGCCCACAAATTCTTCTTTCCAACATGGAAGTCCAGACCGCAGGCGAGCTCTGGACTTAACGGTAACGGACCACACAGATCGACGAGGAATGGCTTCAACAGTGCATTCACTTCTTCCAAACCTTCCGCGTGAACTGTATCCAACACTGCAGTATTAACGGGCATCGCCTCACTTGGTGTGTTCAGGTATTCCATAGGCACCGTGTAGCGCGTGATGCTAGCAGTGCATCGTGCTAGAAGTTGATCAGGAGCATGTGCAGCATCCGCTTCTTCCTGTAATTCAGCCTCCGCTGCCTCTGCATCCTCTAGGATACCACCAAGTCCGTCATTGTCCCCTTGCGTAGTTGATCGTCCCCCACCTCTAATCGAGGTACTCCATCGGTTCGTGGGAAATCGCGAGAGTTGTTTACTAAGAGCACGACCAGCTCTGTTCTTCAAAAAACTGAAGAGGCCCGTGTTCAGCGGTGCTGGGGCTGTCGAAGTGATCGCACTGTTTCCTCCTTCATCATCAGATACGTGCTGCTTCTTCAGATTACCGAACTCGTCGAAAACCGAGTAATTACCCTGTCCAGCGTCCACGACAGCCGAGTTCTGGTTGCTCTGGGACTGATTAGCCTTCAGCTTCCGCTCTGTAACATCCACTAGATACTCTGCAGTGATAGGAGCCCGCTCGTATACTGCCAGTCGCGCGTGCATGATGTCGCAGTACGACTTGAAGGCCCGCTGCACCAGTTCTTGCCAATGTGCAGCGAGTACATTCGTCACAACTCGCTGCAGCACCACGGGAGCTCCGTCTGGAGTTGCCATTGCATGTGTCAGTGATCTGATAAGTCGTACCAGTAGTGATCCATTCAAATAGTGACCGAAGAAGGATTTGCACTCCAATCGGTCGGCCACGTGCGTCAGCAGCTTCGGCGATGTGTGCGGGTCCTCAGGTCCCTGGAACGAGTTGGATTTGAGCACCACGCAGTCTCTCGTGGGGATTAAAGCGCTAAGTAGCAGTTGGGCATCAGTGGATCCTGAGGCCATCTGCTGCTCGAAGTAGGTCGAGGCTGAGTCGCACCCATTCATGTCCTTGATCTTGAGGTCCACTGCTCCCCACGTGAAGCGCGGCGCCAGCTCCTTAAGCAGCGCCGCGTTCATGTCTGCATCGACTGTCGTTTCACTCACTTGAAGCTGTGCAAAGGTCGATAGGAAAGGCAGTGCAGCCTGGAAACTGGCGCTGGATATGGGTCCGGCCTTGGCTACTACCACGTGCGAGCTCAGAACCAGCAGCAACGAGCCCCAGAACGGCTCTTCGGCCAGTGAGACGCCACGCAGTACAAGTAGAAGCATACTGGCGTCCTGTTCGGGCACCGATACAGCGCTGGAGCTCAGGAACAGACCTCGCTCGCCCGGTGCCCCATCCTTCTCGTCCTCAGGCACGTGGAGCACACCCACAAGCGCCACCTTCCGCGCTGAAATCTTCGCTCCGTGGAGAACGTCCACATCAGCATCATGAAGGCGGAGACCCCTGCCATCAGAGCCTTCGCAGCTTGTACACAGCGGTACTAACGCCGACTCCGCCATTAGTCGTAAAGTGAAGTGCATATCGGGTACAAAAATCATACTTTTTCTGTAAGAAAAATTCAGAATATTTCTGTAAAAATAAAATTCAGATTTTTTTTGAATTACGCTGCTTAAAAAGCTTTCTTTGGGGCAAAGCCCCCCTACAATCAAACGTACGACACATGCTTTATTTTCCCTTTTACAGTTTTTTCGGGGTATTAGTAAATGGAGGGCAAATCATTATCATTCCCCCCAAAAAAAACTTCTTCTAATGACGTCTTAAGGATCCGGTCCGGGGCTTCATACCGAAAGTCACGAATAATACCCATCGCGAATGATCTAACAGTCACTAAAGTCCGAACAAACTTTTATGGAGCCCGCGAAGGGTCGCTATGTATCAGGTGATCCACATTTTGAATAGGATTTATGATTGGTGGTTAGGGGACGTTGATCTGCCATTGCGTTCCGTCGGCTCTGATTTGTAGGACCTTTGAGTCTGTTTGTCCGAAAATCCAGTAAGACAGCGTGTCCATCCCCCGTAACAACTACGAGGGGGCGCGTAAGAACCTCCAGGAGAGTACTGACTGTGGTCGCGATACTTTTACTGCTTTAGGAGCCAAAACCTAAGTACACATTTTGATGCTATTCGTGAGCGGTTGCACACTTCATCTTTGACGTGCTGAGCCTCAAGCGTGATGGAGCTGCTTACGACTATACGGAACGCGGTGCTGGAAGAGATGGAGCAAGACGCTGTAAATCTATTCTCAAGCGTTACTGGCTTACGTGCGTTTATCTGCGCAACACACCCTGCCCCCAGCGTGACTGTCACAGTGAAGCTGTGCTGCCTTACATCGGAACGCTTAGCTGGATGCTGCGGCACTCGCGTCACATGCATCGATAGACTGAAATGCATTGGGTTTGAGGAGGAAAAGGACTCGATGCGTGCGCTCGAGCTACCAGCACTGAGTACGTGCATCGCACAAGTCGTGGTGTGGGACGACATCAAGCCCCACACGGTGTACCAGTCTAACATGGACTTTCGTCCTGGTGCGGTGTACGAGTTTCGCCGCGTGGCATGTGTTGGCTTGTACGGTGGTATTGCGAGAGGAGCAGTGCATTACGACTGTGAAGACACGAAGACGTCTCTCGTCTCCTGGGTTCACTGTTGATCGGTCGTGTTGCTTGTGGCAGTGCTGGCGTCCTCTGTGTTGCTGTTGAGTCTGCGTCCGCGCTAGAAAAAGCGGTTGGTGGAGTTGGCGGTGCTGGTCCTGACGCCGCTCTCGTCTCCTGGGTTCACTGTTGATCGGTCGTGTTGCTTGCGGCGGTGCTGGCGTCTACGTGTGTACGTATCGTAGGTTGCAGTTCCCCAAAACGAGGAGGATGATCGCGTGCCTAATGGGTTGTCTTACATGCGATTGTAAGCTGTGGATCCACCCTAAAAGGCAACTGGATGTATACACAAGCCAAGATATAGGGCGTTCGCGTTGCAGTTTTGGTACGATAGACGAAAGTCCACACCGGCCGTCTTGCTTGGATACGCTTAGGAGTTCACGCACGGCTGCATACAGATTTTGCTCGAACCAACACTAATATGACCTCGTGCATTGAGGGGTAGGATCCTTCAATTGGCCTCAAGATGCTCAATAAAAACACACTTCTTCAACGATCATCAACGAACTGTAAGCTGAGATACGGAAGGACAGCGTGCTTGAATCGACGTAAGACGTCGTGCATTTCGGAGTTGGATCGCCCTACTGTCTTCGAGATGCTCCGGAAATCTTATTCAACGGTTCTCAACAAAATTTTAACTTAGTTATGGATGAGCACGGCGCTTGAAGCGATTGTTATTATTATCGCTGAATGTAGTACATGTAGCTGCCCAGTATGAACCACACTGCCTACTACTAAACTTGCTCACAGTTTTCGAATTGTTTTCACGAAGTCTGATAAGATAGGAGATGTGGGCGGCAAAATATTTTCTATTGAGTTTGATAACACGCTATTCAAGCACACACCTGAACTCGTAGCAATGCGATTACTATCTTCGCTAGCCAAGAGCAATGTCGGATAAGTGCTACACAGAACCCACTGAAGACAGCTGCAGTGACGCTCAGATCGTTTCGAGGGTTCCGGCTGCAACTTGGCGCTGCGATAGACACCAGACTGCATTTTCATCATTCGCCATTTTGCCACATTCCCGAGAGTCCTCAAAACTTCTCTGCTATCCGTCGCAATGAATCTCCTGAACATTATCCAAGACGAAGTGCTGAAACAAAAGGAAGAAGAAGCTCACAGCATGTTTTTCGCGTGTTGCGGAGCTCCGCGAATTCATCGCGACAGCGAACCCTGCTCCTGATGTGACGGTCACGCTCAAACTGTGTTGCATCTCGGCAGAGCGGCTCGTGGGTAATCGCGAAACGCGTGTTACTGCTGTCGATGCGACCCAGAAGACCGAGTTCGAGCCAACCGCAAATGCACTAGCTGACCTGACGCCGCTGAAAAGAAAGCAGTTTATCGCCTAAGTGACAGTGTGTGATGCCAAGCCCAAAAAGGGGTCGTTCGGGAAGGCCAACCTCGAATTCCACCCTGGTTCTACACGTTCCGAAATGTGGACGGTGTTGGTTTTTACGCGGATATCGCGAAGTGTAGCGTTCAGTACAAACGCGACGTGAACGACAAGGTCTTCGAGGCAGAGCCGGCGCTGAAAAAGCGCAAAACAACCCGTGAAGCGCCCGAAATCAAACCTTATACCATTGCCCACAATTGACAGGTGCAAACGCTTGTTAGAATGCGATTAACTACATAATCAACCCTACCATGTAGCTAGTCCAAGATGAATGCAGAATGCCCGTAAGGGCCCTGCTAAAAGAAACACAATACAACCACACACACAAATCATGCTCGACAGCATGAAAATGTTGTGCGAACCACATTAAGCTCGAGGCTCGGTGCTCTTGCTGCGCGTCGTCACTGCTTCGCGTGATCCGTCTTCCTTGTTCTTCACAGCCATCTCGATGTCATCTCCGAAAGATCACGAGCGTCAGATGCCTTGCTCAACGGAGATGCTTGCATCTTGGCCTTCCCGTTTCTGTATCAAACTGTTGATTCATAAAACTAGTAACAGCTAGAAAATACTGTTTTTTCAACGTATCGGTGAATTGCGGTTAAACGTGGTGCTGACAGGGTAGCGGTTTAGAAGCAGACGCCACTTTTCGATTTGACAGATATCCAGTAGGCATTCTCGACGCAGTTTATCGCCGAATGAAGCAGTTGAAAATGGACCAATTTTTGGTTTGCGGCGGGGGTAGTCGCCAAGTCACCAGCTCACCGCGCCAGTATGAACCAAAGGTGAGTTTTTACGCTACTACTAAATGCGAGGTTGTCTAACAGGGTGAAGGCGCAACGAGAGCGTTCTGTGTTGAAGCATTTTGTGAATATGAAGACGTAGCTCAAAATGTCTATCTCTACCGGCCACGTAAAAACCCATCGGTAGGTTTGTATACTGCATCGTTATCTGTGAACAGCTAACCCATGAATTCTCAATATTAGATGGACGGCGAAGTTCCGTATTGTCGATGCTATCAATGTCCCGATTGGAGCCTAACTTGCCTAGCAGGCTGTGAAAATCGAGCGGTGCGTTGTGCGTTTATCGTACTTCGTGGGCGATTAGTGTTTAAACTAACACTTTACTGTAGACACAGAGGGAGTGTATCCTGGGGGCACTGTGCTACCAAATACAAGCGCAGCAACCAACGTATGCAGCGTGGTGAACATGCAGCACTAGAACTAAGATCAGTTCCAGGGAAAGATATTGTGTTGATCGCTGACACGGCAATCGAAGAAAATAAACTGGTTGCGCAGTACGTCGGCGAAGTGCTGAGCGTAGAAACGTATCTGGAGCGAGAACGAAAGGTACGACATATGACAGCCAGGTATGTGAGGATTAAAGTGGAGATTAACTCTCTATTGTACACTAAACAGCAAACCAGCTCGAGACACATGCATGGTATGGCCTTCACGACCACAGAGGTAATTGACGCTCGCAACGTGGGTGGGATGGCGCGTTTTGCCAACCACAGTTGCTGTCCAAATTGTTTGGTGGAGCGTTGGGTAGTGGCAGGTGAAACCTGTGGCGCGCTATTTGCTAAGCGGAAGATAACCATCAGAGAAGAGATCACCATTGACTATGGGCACGAATTTGTCCGCCCGAAGGTAAGCGAAAGCCCACCATTTGCACGCACGTGTAAAATAACTAATACGGTTGTGTAAATGCTAGGGCAAATTCAAATGCCTTTGCGAGGCACCATCCTGCAAATGGTTTCTGTAAGACGTCATACACAGCTTGGTCGTGGAGCAAATTCTACATCGTGTGGACCTTGCGCCCGACAAGCAGCGCTTTCTACACTATTAGGTCGTTGGGTGTATTTCTTCGGCACTGCGTTGGTATTGGGAAGATAACGATGAAATTCAACTACGTCAAACACACTTTGGAATCTCTATCCATTGGCGTAAATACATTGGTAAGGTGTAGCTTTTGGGACCGCTCTGACGTAGTACTCTTTTGCAGCTACTCGGTAATTCGGTATGCTACCATCGAGCAGAATGACTTCTGATCGTTGTTCAAGTGAGATGAGAAAAGAATGGATACCGTGGGGAAACCAGCTTCAACGTGGCAATCCCAAACGGTTGCTACAGTAACGACAGCTTGTGTAAATGAATCAATATATCGTCTGTCATACATTACTCGATGATCCCTTTCACAAAAAGCAAGTGCTCAATAACAGCTTAGAGCCTCCACACGCACAAACAACGCAACGTCGGCTCATATCTTTCCACGAAGTCCAGGACTACAGTCTCTTGGATGCGTTACTAGCCAACTTCAACGAACCTTTACGAAAGGTGCGCAGGTGAATTGGCATCCATATTTTATGAAGCGGGTGCGCTTGCCATTCATGTCATTGCTGATTTGGGAGCGCCATGACGAAATCAACGAAGACATCCCGCAATGTGAAGACTGCAAAACGCGCCTTGAAACTGTTGTCAAAAACCAGCGGCCAGCAGCGGGTGTCGCGGGCGCAACATCCGATTGATCAACAAGAGGAGGAAGCGGAAATCAACGACAAGCACGGCGAGATGATACGAAGAGACGAAATGTCGGTGCTCAGGAGCTGCCTCGTAACAAACGTTTTAAGAAGCCAACCTCCTACCAGCTTCTAACGACATGGATGCTTTCGAATACGACAAACAAGGTATAGCTGTGCAGCACCTTGCTATTCAAGTCTCACTGCTGACCTAACAATCCCTTACGACAGCTTACCCCCCACCAAATCGACGAGCCTCTGCTGCGCGTCTGTGGTAGTTGCGGCGAGTTAGCAAACTCGTCGAGTGCTATCTTGAAAATATATGATTGCAATGACAAATATTTCCATTCGCTTCGAAACGATGAAGGAGTTATCGATATTATTGCTGAAGGCTTCGTTGCCACCGATATCGACAAAGTTACAAAACGTATTTGGCTTTGTGAGAGGTGCAACAGATCCTTACGAGCAGGAAAAGTACCAAAGTTTTGTCGTGCAAGTGGACTACGAATTGGAGATGTACCAAAAGAACTTGCTGTATTAAATCGAATCGAAGCTAGACTAATTGGTCTAGGTATATCGTTAACAACTTGTGTTAACCTCTATCGCGACGGCCAAGAGCTTGTGCACCACTAGTACCGCTGCTACTACCACGCAGCAAGATCAAAGCAACGGCAGTGGATATGTAATGGATCATTTTACCGAATCATTTGAGTTAGAAGGTAACCAGAATAGTAATAAAAGCGAACTAGAGCATATAATAAGTGCGGTAGGCGTGGAAACATCACAATCACAAATTCCTGTTGGCGAGCTGCGTTATCGTGGTGATCCAATCAACGAATACCAAACAAAGCACATGACGCAGTGTTGCTTTCCAACGCTGTTTCCAGACGGCTATGGGGGATACCAACACTGGAAGATGAAAGCAGGCTTTATGATCATGGGTTGGCAGACTTCTGTGCACATCTAATGAAATGGCACGACAGGAGGTTTATAATTCATGGTAATTTTAAGTTTTAAATTTAATTCAGCGTAGACAAATTGATTGTTTAGTTAAGCGAGTCGCTGTTACGGATAGTGGCGCTGGCGCAATAAACGCTGCAGGATGTGGAATGCAAATACTTGACGACTGTGAAGACAGTAGAAACGAAAAAGAAAACTAAGCGCTGCAATCCAAGTATTAGATTCGCTGAAACCGTATTTTCGTATTGTACGTGGCAGTGGCCTATACTGGTCTAATGCACGCTACGATTTAATGTCGATGATAAGCAATCGTGTCATGCCAACTAAATAGCCTACCTTTTTTTCTCACTTTACGCGCTGCAGATACGGTATGACCGGGTTTCGCTCGAGCTTGTGATCCTACACTAACGATGGAGCAATGCCAGAAGCTCAGTTTTGCAGAAAGGAGAAGATACCGTAACCAAAATCCTGAAGTAAGTGCAAGACATTTTAGTAGACGTTTCAATGCCTTTTTTGATAACGTACTAATGAGAAAAGCTAAACCTCTAGGAGAGATAATTGATTACTTCTGGAGAGTAGAGTTCAAACAGCGCGGGTCGCCGCACATTCACTGCTTACTTTGGATAGAGATGCTCCGGACGTCCTCAATTTGTCCGAAACAGAAGAAGGACGGTTGCATCTTGCTGCATTCATAGACAAACACATATCCGCGCTATCCAAAACAATCAAAGAACTGGAGTTATGTAGCTGTCCCACATGCACTACACATCGCAATGACGAAAGTGATATCCTTGCGTTGAGACCCCCTGTTGTTGGAAGTTCCGAATGGGAATGCGATTTATCGCGGCTCGTACAGCGCGTACAACAGCACGTATGCAACGGCAACTCGTCGTGCCGTAAGAAACAGAATGAATGCCGCTTTGGTTTCCCAAAACACCTGCAAGACAAAACTGTAATTGAAACGGGAGTTAGTACTGACGGCACACCATCTTTCAAAGTGAAGTTAAAACGGAATGTTTCGACGATAAACAATTACTCTCCCCACCTACTCTCTTGCTGGCGTGCAAACATGGATTTGCAGTTAATAGGAAATGCGTCAGGTGCAGCTGAGTACGCTGGTGCATACATTAGTAAGGCATAAAAAAACCAGATACGTTGCGCTTTAGGAGAGTCATTGAAAAAGCAATTCAGAGATGTGACCGCAACCTCTCATACCATTCCATTTTAAAACGAGTAGCAAACTCCACCCTCTCTGTCCGAGAAGTTGGTGCGCCTGAGGCGATTTATATCTTGCTCCGAACCTGGCAATGCATTCAAAGTCACGCGTTATAAAATAGTGAAAGGCTTACGTCATCAACAGCGATATTACCGCGTGGAACCGCACGATGTAGAAGATCTCGCTGCACTTGCAGAACCAACTGGCCAAGATGCGATTAGAATTGAGCCTATTGAACGTGCTTATATGAATCGTCCTACTAACGAGGTATTCGATAGTATGAGCTTGCAACTTTCGTTGAAGAGTACGAAGAAGTAGATTTACAAAGCAAAAACTCGGATAGTGCCGACACACTGAGGCGTATTGATGGAGTAGGCTTGATTCGGCGCCGTGCAATGCCTGTAGTTCTACAGAAAACCCCATGGATGCGCTCAAATTCCTCAAATCTGAGTTTTTGCTTCTCAGAAGTATTTTTATATGTACCATGGCGATCCGTGGATGATCTGCCGAACACCGACGATGAATGCATTGCTCAATTTTTGGCAGCGCAAAACCTGCTGCTGGATGGAGAATTACAGAAAGAATCGGATGCGAAATTGGCTCGGCAGCATCAGCTTGATCTGCTAAAAAAACGCACGCGATACATGCAATGTAGTTTCATTTGCGTCTTCTGAATATGTCTTCGTAAGTAATCCAGACGCTGGCAAACCTTCCTCCCCCGTATCAAACGACGGAATAGACGGCACCGCTAGTGTTGCTGGAGGTAATGAATGGAAATCCAAACACAACTATTCTCCTGAAACCGTTGTGAAAGCTCGTAATTTGTTAAGGAGACTTTAAAGCCGTGAATGAAAGACAAAAAAGAGCTAAGCACAATAGGAAGTGTGTTTTGTGAGATCAAAGAAAAGTCTTCTAGGTATCAGTATCCGATAGAAAACTGTGAAAGCTTACTGGATATTAAAGAAACGATGCCTGACTCTCAGTGGACCCCTTTCGCGCTCGCAATGAACCAAGCAAGAAAACGATTCAAAAGTTCATCATACTCCTCACCTTGTAAGCCACTTCAGATGATAATAAATGGCGAGGGTGGTTCAGGCACAAGTTGGCTTATACGCCACATCATCAAAGACCTATATAATGTATTTGGAGAGCATGCTTCAACGCGTAGAACATCAACACGGGTTTTATTGCTGGCACACCAGAGTACGGCGGCGTTTAACATAAAGGGGATGACACTTTGTTCTGCCCTAGGATTTACCTCTTTTACAAAATCCGCATTCTCCGTACCATATAAGTCGTTGAGAGATACCAAATCAGGCCCTGCTACTCTAAAACGAATGCAGCAGCAATTCAAAGATGTTCGTCTGGTAATCATTAATGATTTTAGTATGGTATCATGTGTTATGATATACTGGATAGATATGAGAATGCGAGAAATCTGGCCTCACCACTCGGACGAGCTTTTCGGGGGTAGAGATGTCTACTTTACAGGAGATGCTGCTCAACTAGACCCAGTGGTCCCAAGCTCGCTTTCCACTCCAATTGCTCAAATATCCAACGACGTCCAGCGCTGTGGAAGGAAAATATGGGCAGGTATAGAAACTGTGTGCATGTTAACGAGCCAAAATAGAGGGAAACGTGATCCAGAATAATTCGATGCTCTTCGACGCCTAAGAAAAAAGGTGCCAACCCAAGCTGATATAGACTTGTTCAACTCACGTTGTGTAACCGAGTACAAGCGAGCCATCCTGGTCTAGCATAGCAACACACATTGCATACAAGAACGTAGATGTTGCTGCCGCAAATGAACGCAGTATCATCGCATCCAAAAGACCTGTTCTTTCGATTATGGCTCAACATTTTGTGCAGCAAAAACGTTTGGCAACCAAGCGAGACATACCAGTAGGGACAGTTCAAGCCCTCGTCGCAGATGCAAAGATCCCAAAAATGAATCGAGATCGAGTAGTGGCTAATAAGGTACAATCGTGTGTTGGTGCTCCAGTGACTATTACGTTTAATATGGCCCAATTCGCTGGACTGTGCAATGGTACTAATGCTGTTGTATACGACTTCATGTTCGTCGCTGACAGTGATTTACCTATTGTGTTGATACAGATAGTAGACCCGTATCTGGGCCCTTCACTTCTTGATGACGTGCCCAACATCGTGCCGATTGTGCCCAAGGAAGTAACTTGGGGTAAGGCGCCTATTGATCTTCGAGTGGTTCGGCGAGGAATTCCTCTCAGGTTGACATTCGCAATGACGGTGCACAAAGTACAGGGTTTAACATGCACCTACGTTGTCTTTCATTCGAGCTCTTTCCATAGCATAGCTTTCGTGTATGTTGCCCTATCGCGTATCCAGCACCGAAACTCGATCATACTAACGCACAAGATGACACTAGAAAAACTGAGTACCACACCCGCAAATTTAGCAATATTTCAACGCGAAGACAAACGTGTTTTAGAAAATGTAGCTCGTACAACTGAAGAGGCCAAACCTATTATCCATCTCATGCAAGAAGTTGCTCTAGACCACAGCAGAGTAGTTCTAGCAGCTACATCGATTGACATTGAAAAACACGAAGTCACATTCGGCACCCTTGGCGCTGTGGAATCAAACACGGTCGGCAACTGCGAGGGCAGCTCTACGACCCGAAGCAAAAACCTGATGCTGCCTAGCGCAGCTCGAAGACGCCGAAATATATCATCGACAACCTTCAGTACCTCAGTGCGGTGCTCAATTTCGCCGAAGTGTACAACGACCCCAGAAACTTGACGGAGCAGCGTCCAGCTCAATTCTCGGTCGGCGATGTTTTCAACAATGCGTCCACTTCCTGAACCACATCAAAATATTATGAAGGCGTGCAATATGACCGTTGCACTTGGTTCGGCGCGTATTGGAGGCAGCCCAACATCGGCACGGGTTTAAAACCGACCTTCTGCCTCGAGAAAGGCCACCGGCAGCATCGCCTAGTGTTGATGAGCTCAGCTCCGTGTATGATGTGGAGACGTGCAAGGCCAAATTGTTTTCGAAGTCGCTAAGAACTGCTTGACACTGAAGTATTAGATAGTTGCAGTTAGAAGTTAGATTCAAGCAAAAAAAAATACCTTTTACCTTTTAATTTGCGCTGATATCTTTGAAATTGCGCTGAATAATTGTTCGGAGCCTTCTAAGTCAACCTGGTTTCAAACACTACATAAACAATATAACAAATCCAAAGTAAAGCTCTCCATTTTTGTAAACGAACTACGGTGGCCTTGGCGCGTCAACATCACAGAACAAAAGATCAGCAGCATTCACGTGCTGCAAACGTGGAGGAAACACTACAGCATGAGATCAAAAATTAAACCAGCGGCGGGCGGACGAAACCTTGCTGCTTCAGATACTGCGAATATTGCTGGAGTCCACAGTATTGCCGCCATTTTTATCAGACGCCGCGCCAGACGTCTCACATACGCTCGACGGGCTTACAACAGGGGGGTACGCTGTTTGCGGAACAGGTACCATCATTTGCTGGACTTGTCCCGCACCAAGCGTTCAAGCCGGGAGAGCCGCCGAATTCGGCATCAACGACGGTTGTGCAGACCCCAGTTGCAGTGGAACTAGTACGCAGACCACTTGGGGAAGCTGCATTGTAGGCGAAGCGTGGCAGGCGCATGGCGAGGGTTGGCGAGTAGGAAAATCTTGCTGCATGTCCTCGCTAGTACTTGGAGGTCGCTCGCTGCTACTCGCTGTGAGTGTGTCCTGGATACTGGATTCACGTGCACGACGCGGTGCTGGTGCCTTCTCCACGACTTTCGATACTGGCACAGTCTTGGTCTTCCCTTTTCTGCGCCGACGACACCTTCTTCTGCGCTGATTTCTCTTTGTTCAGCGTCGCCGAATCCTTCTTTTGCGTTTTTCGGTTTCTGCGTCAGCTTTTCCCTCTCCTTCTTTTTAGACTTCTCCTTTTTGCTCTTGTCGGAGACAACACACCGATAGCGATCTCGCTGCAAAGCTTCCTGGTGGTCGCGATGCTCAGCGCAGAACCAGTGCCGCTCTCCATTCTTCTTATATGCCCTCTCCTTCGTGCAATACTGGCATTGCTGCGAGCCGAATTGGCTGCTGTCACGTGCGCCTCTCTTCTTGGGCTCCGTTGGCATCAGCTACAATAACACACACATTAGCACCATGAGCTTTAGAATATGATGAAAGCTATCGCATCCGCAGCTGCCGCTTACCTCCTTCGCAACCGCGCAGCGCACGAAGCCGTTAAGAGTTACAGCAAAAGTGAACGTTGTTGGAGTCCTAAACCTATGAATGGTCATATGCTTTTGGGGAGGGGGCTTAGCACAATACTTTTCATTGTACTTTTCAGCGCTGCCCCCTCAGCAACCGCGGTGACTAATCGCCGTGAGGATGCTCGGCAGCGCATGCTGCCATACTAGTTTAAAAAAGCTTAAAAAAACAAATGTAACGGCGTTCCGATCTAGAGCAGGCACTCGACCCACTTAACGGGCTACTGCGAGTTCACGATGAGGGCATCGCCGTTCCGGAAGGCTGTGTCATCATGGTTGAGGTTGGTCACGTAGAAGGTGTCGGCGTAGTTGCTCCCAAACTTGGATGTGGAGAGGCCGCCAGCGCAGCTCTGATACTCGACAACACCATCGTTTATGCTCTACTTGTGCGGGATGACGGTGCCGCCAATATGTACACCGCCTGATATAGCGACAGCAAATCCGAGTAATTATCGCTGCACATCGCAGCGTGAACGTTTGTCTGGAATGCCGATTGTACGCGGAGTTGAGTGACGACTTGCTGTAGGACTCGTCTTCATATGACATAGCCACCACTGCATTATTCGCTGGGCATTGACCGATAAGATTCGCAACAGCCTGAAGGAACACATTGTTTCCACTGCAAGCATTCTGGAGGTAGTCGGCGCCCATAATACCACCCATTGGAGCGCTCAGACTCACCCACGTGCTGCTTGAGGCCAAGTTACATCGCCTGTTCGCCAATGCACCGCCCAGCATCAGACCGCCCATCGAATGCGTCACGATGATAGTATCTGCGATAGTCTTCGCCTACGAACTGCTCGTACTGCTCACGGAGATGGCGAAGTTGCACACCTTCTGCTGCAGTGTGGCATCCGTCCAGGCATAGTCGACGGTGTTGAGAACAGCATATTTAATGGACGTGCAACACGGCACGCTATCCAAAAGATCTCCGAAGTAATCAGAGCTAGTTTGCAAGGTTGCCTCCTCGGTGTCGGAGCCCAAGCCGTGGAAGAAGATGCACGGCCGTGGAGTGGATTGGCACGTGCACGACGAAGAGGCCAGAGTCGTCGTTCCCTCTGATTTGAGCTTACGTCGGGTCGACGAGGAAATGGCCTGGCCGGTCAATAGTGCGAGTGCCGTATCCGATACAGGCGCCGATGTCACAACAGTCTCGCATAACAATGCAGCGTCACCGCTAACCGTAGGAGCAGTGATAGCAACCGGACTGTTCAAATACTCAATACTGATGTCCAAGTCGCTGCTGTAGATGGTAAAGTCATCCGACCCGGGCGAGCAAATGACAAAGGTTGCGTCGCCGAGGGTAGCTTGGAATAGGTTACCACTTGAACACGTATAATTGTTGAGCGTGATTTGGTGTCGCAGGGATGGCGCATCAGCTAGAGTTGCAAGTCGGCGTTGGGTCGACTCGACTTGTTCGTTGGCGGATACCGTCATGCTTAAAGCTCCCAATCTATAGGATTTGGTTAAGCCATGATAGGGGCCTGTGTGCGTCTCGTTTTCTCTCATGTGGTTCGGCCTGTTGGACACAAGAAGCCACATTATTATAGGGGGCTTCAAACTCGACACTTTGGCATTTTTAAATCCTTCGGAGGTGGTGTATTTGGGTAGGCAAAATTTAGTGAAATGGCACTGAACAAGGGGCCTTATGGTGGATAAATATCATTTCTCCGACCTTACAAAATTTTAGTGAAGACATTAATTAAATCGGCATCAGGGGTCGAGCATTCCCAATGGTCAGTACATGTACCACCTATATTGGGTGCTTCTTTACGTTTTTGGTTGTCTTTGTTTACCATGATATTATCGAATAATTATCCTGACCTTTGACATTCTCCGATTTAAGTAATATTTATGTTGAGTTTCCGGTCAAATCTTATGCGACTGGGCTTACTTTCTCATTAATACAAAAATTCTTTCCTAGACCATTACTAAATTTTCCTACTGCCACTCTGAAATTAAAATCTTCAACGAAATCGTAGGCGCAACCTCCGACGATAAAATAGTCCGCCGATTGGTCGAAATTAGATACATAAACGCTCTTCAATTGGCCCAAATAGATGCTAGAATCTGGCGTGAGCACAGAAGAAATAGCCAGATGAGTGGCGGAAGGTCACTAGGAGCTGCGCCGGCAAGTGCGGCACAGTTCTTTCAAGCAGCGGACGCAGAAACTATCCGCGACGCGTGTATATCGCCAGAAACGCGAAAGAAGTATGCAAGTAACCTCAACGTAATTAAGCAGTGGGTTCACGACCATCTCTCTAAAGAAGAATCCAACACGGACCGATTTTTCGACGGCAGTGGAGATCTCAACCTTGTCGAATTTACGCCTCGATATTTCGAGATGTTTCTCGTGTACAAACGACGTGGGGCGCGAAAGGCTACTTTAGGGGGGGGGGGTATCGTAATGTTATTAAGGACCTGTACAGGCACCGGTGGAGTATGGCGACGGCATGAAACAGCTTTTCTCAGGAATGAAGCGCCTCGAAGCGGCGTTGAGCCAATCACGCACTCCAAAAACCTCAGGAAGACAGCCACTGACCTATTCGCTTTACAACAAGCTGTTTGACTCTACCCTGATGCCTCGTGACAGTGGTTTCTTGCATTTCTTTTTAATTTCCCAGTGGAATTTAATGTGCAGATCGATCTCTGTCCAAACCCTTCAAACTCAGCATTTCCTAGGGAAAGGTGACAGTGTGGGGGTTATTTTTTTCACGACGAAGACCAATCAAGAAGGATCGGGCCCTCGAGACCCGCGCCATCTTTATGCAAACCCGTTCAGCCCTTCAACATGCTGGGTGTGATATAGCAATTCGCCTCGGAAGGAATTCGCGTGCGTCGCAGCGGGGGGTCAATACCCGTCGCCGTCGCCTTTCAAGGATTCGCCGGGACCGGTCTGACCAATCGGCACAAGTGGCGATGGCTACAGTGACGACGGTGTGTCAAGATGGTGTACACTACACAAGAGGAAGGCATCGACTGGTCGCAGCCGTCGCGATTGGACGCACGGTAAGGTCCGGAGTGATTTTACTTGATTTTTGTAAATAGATGACCTTAGGGGCAAAATATTAGAAGAGAGTATGGGCCTTTTGGCCTAAACAATACAGAGCTGAATTTTCCCTAAAGCACGCAAGTGATCAAGCGTCGAGGTAAGCACCTTACGCTAAATAGCTTTACAGGGTATGCCTACCAGCGACCAGCGACGACCTTCCTGACGTTAGCGTTCGTTTCTGGTAAGGCCAAGAGACTAGTAGTGGGACTGTGTTTTGGTTATTTCCCTAATTGAGGGAAACTCGGGTATTGGATTCACGAAATTAGTGGTTTGAGTATTGGAAGTAAACTCCTGACGACTTACAGCATGAGTTAATCTCGGGCACCCCCGTAAAAAAGTCGAAAGAGACTAGGCAACCTTTCGCTGTTGGTGCCACGGGGTTAGAGAGAGAGAGAGAGAGGATAGACGTACCGGCGACGCTCGTGCCGGCTACGTGTGTGTGTGAAGCCTAATTACACTAACGGTAATCGAGGGAAGCGTCGGCTCAGGGTGCTGGGTCGCATTTGATTCCTTCACATTCGCCCATAATATTCGCCGACCCCTGTGGAAGGCATATTGTTGTGTGCAGAGGCTATCTACGTGTCTAGCGATAGATAGAAATTAGTGATTCCCTACATCACAACTGGTGCCGCGACCCGGAATCGGTGTAACCTTCTATTATTGTTACGTTTCGTAGGCAAATTCGAGCAAAAGACCCAAGTTTACTGAGCATGGCGAGAGAGTCGAAGTCAGCGGTACCAGCGACTCCGATGAAAGGCGGAGCATCCGGACGACGGATCAAAGCGCGGCGACGGCGTCGAAGCGAATGGCGACGATCGGGGAGCGTTCGGTGAGTTTTGAAGACTCGGATGACGACGGCTCGCGAGCGACTGACGATGACTTGGGCTACAGTGACGACCGCGGGGAGTCGACACCTCCAACGGAGGTGAAGACTGAGCCTCGCGAGAAGGCGGTGCTGTCGGCGGGGAGCAGAGGGGCTGCAAAGCCTCTTTCAAGAAACCTGGCTGACGAACTTTCGGCCGTGACGGGGCCGGAAGCAGCTTACGACGAATGGGGAGACGAAGCGAAAGACGATGAACCATCGCCGAAGGCTGCACGTGACTCGGGGGCGCTTGCTGTACGCCCTCCAGTCAATGGCGACACCACAGCGGCCAACAAAGTCCTGGCGAGGTGTTATGAGAAGATGTTGACGAGGGACTGGATTCGGCTGTTCAACCCTCGTCAAGAGCGCCAAGCAACCTGGGGCGACCTGCACGACGAGTTATCCTTCCCGGTGAGCTCGCTGAGTACGACGCAGGTCGCGGATGACACGGTGTGGCTGATGCGGGCGATGGGTATGGAGACCCGCAACTACCCGTCGAACATGGCCCTGAAGGAGTGGAAACCTTCTGTAGCGGGAGCTGATCTCCACAAGTGGAAGAAAAGGCTTCGCACGCAATTCGGGGTGAAAGATCTCGCGAAAGGAAGACAGCCCGTGGCCAGGGCGATGGCTGAACCCGCGAATCCAGCGATGGTTCCGCTGTGGGACACACCGGCGAAGGGTAACGAAGTCGATGCGGGCCGGGGCAATGTCTTCTCCAAGAGTGAAATTCCCCGTACTTCCAGGATTCGCACATGGTGATACCGCTTTCCGCCAGCCGCGCTCGACGTCTAGACGCCGAAGACGACGACGAATGGTACGAAAGGCGGAACCCGCGAAAGTTGAGCAAGGCATCGCGTCGACGAGGGGCGCGAAGTCGTCGCGACGACGATTCGTCTGACAGCGACGCCTGGGACAAGGTCGACAAGGATCCACGGGAAGAGTTATCGCGACAGATGGACGCGTTGTGCGCCGCGAGCGTAGCGGACTCAGGCTTGAGGATTGAGCTGGCGTCGCACCGTCCACTGGATCGCATCAAGCTGTTTACTGGTCGTCGCAACAAGAGCGACAACTCGATGCAGTGGTTGAATACCTTCGTCTACGAGATGAAGGGAACTCGGACATCGCCGGACGATGGTGCACGGCGTTTGAGTTGAGCCTGCGCGATGGTGCTATCCACTGGTTCGGGCAACTACCGAAGAAAACTCGTCGCAAGTGGAAGCTCCTTTACAAGGAGTTCCTCGACTACTATTGCTCGAGGTACAAGCAGCCCCAGCTGCGCGCTACTAATCGGCGACGCGTGAGCGCAAGGAGCACATCTACGACTACATCAACCGTCTTACCGGCTACGCACGTAATGCTCGCCTTCAGGTGGAGAAGGGTCAGCGTGACGCGAAGGACCACGTGGAGCAGTTCCTTCTCACGTGCGGCGACGATCGGCTCATGCGGGACCTAGGGCGACTGAAGCTGAGCGACATTCGTGAGTTGGAGGCGGTGCTAAACGACTTGCTCAAGGGCGAGGAGAGACTCGTCACCCGAGGTGCAATCCAGCAGTTTAGGTACGAAGGAGAATCGTACAAGCGCAGCGATGGCCGCAGTCGAAGCAAAAGGCGGGCCGACCAAGACCGAGGAAGTCGAGCGACTATGACCGTCGTGACCGGCGTGATTACGACCGTGGAGACCGTCGCGACTATGCCCGTCGCGAGCGAGGGAACTGGAGCGTTCTCGCGACGACACACGCCGAGGTCCAAGGGTGACGTTTGCCGATGCGACCGAGAGCGACTGGGTAGCGGATCTAGGCGGACGGAGCTCGAGACCGGGCCAGCACTCTACTCGTCGCGAGAAGTGGAGTGACAGCGAGAGCGCAGTGTCGAGCGACGAGTGGTCAATCTCGAGCTACAACGAAGGCTACTCGTCGTCAGACGACGATCAAGGCCACCTGGCCGCAGCTAACGAGACTGAGGGTCGGAACGCGGCCGAGGGGACCTATGCTCGTGCGGGTCCTCGCCCGCGACGCGAAGACCGCCAAGGACGAAGCTTTGACAAGGAGCGGCGAGACTCGGGCCATGGTGACCGCGACAATCGTCGCAAAAGCTTCGGACCGTGTGCCGCATGCGGTGGGAGGAATTATTCTGCCCACTACTGCAATCGGCGATGCAAATCAAGTTCACGACGCAGGACAGTGCGGGCTATACCGACACCTCCAAGGCTTCGTCAAGTACGCCTGGGCGAAGGATGACAAGTCCGACCTTCCGACGGAGCTACGAACCTTCGTCGACGAAGGCCATTTAAACTAGGTAGCCCGCCAACAATGACTGGGTTGGACCCGAACGGGCTACCACAGTTCACCAACATCTCTGTAGAGGCGAAGTTTATCTTTGCCTTCGTCGGGAGTGGTGAATGGCCAGATGGAACTTTGGAGAGTGTGAAAACGACAGAAATTGGAGATTACAACGACGGAACATTCGCCGATGGCGGAGGAAATGAAGATGACCACGACGAGGTTAGTGGCAGATGCGGCGACGCCCAGGTAGCGAGCGCGATGGTGAAGGAACGATCTGCGGTGCGACGCGCACCCAAGGCGATGAAGTTACTCGCTGGCGAGTCTATGGGGTGGTGGGCGTCGCAGCGCAATGACCAGCGCGTGCGGATGCGTGCGATGGTCCGAGGCGCTATTGACGATGAGCCAACGACGATCCTGTTCGATACAGGGGCGAATGTCAGCGTCGTCTCTGAAAGCTTCGCGAGGAAACTTCGGCTGCGATCGATTACCAACCACGGGCGAACGATAGATGTCCAGGGTATTGGCAAGGGTCCGTTATCGACGAAGCGTAGAGTTGCAGTGAAAGTGACTCTAGGGCAACGACTAGTCTACGAGCTCGAAATGTGGGTGCTTCCGCATAACGCAGGAGTCGACGTGGTCCTCGGTATGGACTTCATGATCCCTGCAGGAGTTCGCCTCGACCTATATCGGTCTACAGCGATGCTCCCAGGGGAGATTATGCTGTCCCTGCTGAAGTCGAAGAAGATGGAGGAAAATACTGTTGGACGATGCGAAATCGCTGGTCGGACCACGGAAGCGCTGGACATCGCTCCTCATGAGTGCGTCGACTTTCGCTTGCAAAGAGACCGTCCGCCGACAGAAACACACCAGTTGTGGGTGCGACGGACAGCGAAGCTAATTCCGACACTGCTGATGAATCGTCGTGGCGAGCCTGCGAGGGTTCGGCTAACCAACGTCACGGGCACACACGCGACGTGTGATGCTTTCACTACCTTTGTAGTGTGGGTTCCGCACGGTGATTTACCCCGTGGCGACGGCTACGTGCTACACACGTCGCAGCGATATCGGGACTGGCAGGTCTTTGCATCAACTGGAGCTCGAGATCAGTACTACTGGAGCTAGAGCGGGAGAACTACGAACGCTGGTTAGCCGCCCAACCTTCGCCGATTGAACGACCACGTTACGTGATTCCTACTGGTATCCTGCGAAGACCTAGCGAAGGCTCGAAATCGATTAGGGCCCGCGCGGAGTACCACGACGACGACATTTCGACCGACAGGACGACGGGAGTGCGACTTTGGCAACAGGCCGGCAGAAGCCCAGTCCAGGACGTATAACGTCGAGTGATGCGCAAGACGACATACCTGGAGGCGGCAGAGGTGCCGGAGGTATCGGCGAAGCCACGACCGACCACCGCGACGCTGGTGTGGACAAGATCGACGACAACTCGTATGGATCAGGGGTGACGGAACAGGAAGCTGTTAAAACGGCGACGATGCCGTCGCCAGTGGGGGATGATGCTCCACGCAATCGCCCAAAAGTGTCGGTGGCAACGACGAAGGCCGACGACAAGTTAGACGCTGTAGCAGCTTTGGAAGCGGCGTATGTCTCCTCGATCGCAGTTATGACTCCTGAGGGGGATGACTATACGGAGGTAGTCGACGTTGTTTACGAACATCCGACGGCTAATGCGGGACTCGAGGACTACGCTCGGAAGCTTGCATTCCTCCCCGACCTGACTGAAGCATCGCCAACGACGATAGATTACTCTTCGCCCAACGTGGTGAACGATGAGCATAACGGCGATGGCTACACTCGCCTTGTGTCGACGTTGCGGAACCACGAAGGGATCCTGTTAGCCAGCAGGAATGCTCTACCGCCACCAGCATACAGAGTGGTATGCGATATCGACACCGAGGGACATCAACCTATCAAGCAGAAGGCGCGACGAGTTCCCCTCCGGTTCCTACAAAAGCTGTATCTGTTACTTAAGGGATTGCTCGAAGCTGGGTTGATTGCGTTTTCGGACAGCCAGTGGGCATCGCCAATAGTGATCGTGATGAAGAAAAATGGAAGGGGCATTCGCCTGTGCATCGATTAAAAGCGCGTGATCGCCATCACTGCGATCATGGAGTACGCGATGCCTATTGTGCACGATCTGCAAACTGAGTTGAACGGCTACCTTTGGTTCTGTTCACTCGATGCCGCCAGTGGATTTTGGGCGGTGATGATGACGATGCGTGCAAGGAAGGTATCCGTCTTCGTATGTGCATTGGGGCACTTCGAATGGCTTCGAATGCCTTTCGGGCTTAAGAACGCGTCGATGATTTACCAGCGGATGATCGACAATGCCTTGTGGGGGTTCGTACAGCCTAGGGGCGGTTGGAAGAAGTATGCAGAGCGAATGCGTGCTGCTGAGCTGCAGTCCTTCGCTAGACCGTCGCCACAAGAATGAACACACGCATTCTGCGATGGAGAACGTGGACCCGACAAAGACGAAGTTTATCGCTGACCGCGAAGCTTCTAACGTGGCAGACCCCCTTGTCATGCTGGTAAACAGCCCCGACGCGGATATGTTCACGAATGGACAACCGGACGAGTCGACGTTGATAGCGGTATTTGAACGTCGCTCTTTCGTGGACGATATTTGCTTCGGTGGCGGCACCTTCGAGGGCTGCTTGGCGACGTTAGATCGGTTGCAGTCGCGTTTTGAGGAGTGTCGAATCAGTACGTCCAATCGAGAGTGTCTGATCGTGCAACAGCTCCAGTGTCTCAAGTCGGGAAATAATTGCCCAATCAGGGCGTGAGTTAAAAGTGCGACGCTGTTGGCTATAATTGTAATTTTGACATAATTTGGTCAAGTCAGAAAGATAGGTGCAGCTGAGAAGATAGGTAGAAAATGTATCAGTAAGGCGACACAGCAAGGCGACACACAGACAGGTTTCAACTTTAGGGGGGGGGGGGGGGGGTAGGACAAGCACTCTGGGCGCCCGCTCCGCTGAGGCTTTGGCATGGTTAGTATGAGTAGCAAAAGAGAGGCCGACCTCCTCTGCCCTGCGGCGGGTATCTATGTCAAATTTTGTTTCATGTTTTGAAGTTATAGTTTCGTTTGCTGTGTAGTCTCTATTTATCAACAATAAAACAAACCATAATAATAAGTAAGTATAAGAAAAGTGTTAGGCACAGCATGACATGTGCATCCTGTTACTTTTCAGAGGCTTGTTTTTTGTTGTTGTATTTGCCAAAAAAAATCCTTTAGGGAATATTCAACTTTTTTTATAGTTATCTAACACCTCACACAAATAACCATTTTCTATCAAATACAGTTTGATGGGCTGATGCAGTGTTTTCAATCGTGAAAATAGCACTTTGCAAGAAAAAAAAATGAAAATTTGCCCCTTCGCTCGCAGCTTTCAAAGTCAACCCATAGCAACAGCGTTACACGTTATTGAAGCTTTAGGGCAGGTTTCGAGTAGGAAAACGTAAACATCCAAAAGTTACCAGTCTTGCTTGAATGTTCTATCTAATCGGTATGTTTCGTTCTGCAGCAGAAGTGCATACCGAACGTCCCATCGAAATCGTCAGAGACAACAGATCCAGTCAGTGTCGCAGATCGGAAAATATTGCCCAATCAGGCTAGATAGAACATTCAAGCAAGACTGGTAACTTTTGGATGTTTACGTTTTCCTTCTCGAAACCTGCCCTACGTAATCGGGCACGTTAACTGTCTCAATTTATAATTGTAAATGACGGGAAATTCGTTATGTGGTGCGCGCGCCCAGCCCCGATTTCCATACGTGTTCTTCATAAGTGAGCATACCACCGTTCGTGTTTAACGTTTTGATTTAGTAGTTAGGTCGAGTCATAAAGATAAGTGCAGCTGATAGGATGGGTGGAAAATGTATCATTAGGTGGAGTGTAGCCATGCTGAAAGAAAGGCCAATGCAGGCCTATAGGGAGGGCGGCAGACACACAGGCAGGTTTCAAATTTAGGGAGGATAGGACTAGCGCTCTGGGCACCCGCTTCGCGGGCGCTAGGGCATGGTTGGTGTGTGTAGAGTGTGCTGGCCGCCTCGGCTTCGCTGCGACGGCTTAAAAACAATACTGAAATGAAAGCTACATGCATTATGTGTATCACGCGACTTACCAACTTCGCGTCACTAAGATCTCTCTGTACACAATATTCTTGGTGTGTACATTTCCGCCCTCATCAATGGCTTCTGGATCCACCGCGATCTTGATCGCCTTCCTTGAAGTCACTCTCGACAACGCCACATAGAGCTGTCGATGTGCAAACACTGGCGATTCCAAGTAGATACCCACGTGGTGAATCGATTGCCCTCGAGCCTTGTTGATAGTCACGGCAAACGCTGGAACCGCCGGAAACTGCTTACGGTTGAGATTGAAGAGGAATTCCTTGTCATCGTCCTCACTTTAAAAGATGATCCGAGGAATGAACACCTTCTTACCCTCGAACGGCCCGGACATAGTGCTGGTCTCGATGCTCCTCTCGCGCATTGACACAACCCGAAGTCTCGTTCCGTTGCAAAGTCCCGCGTCGCTCGAATCATGATGATAGGTGTCCCAACGTTCAGGACAATTCTGTGCGGGGGGATACCAGAGAAGTTGAGCGAGTTCAAGAACTCCTGCTCAAACATGTTAGCGCCCGCGACTCTTTCGATGCTATCCACGATAACATATTCCCTCGTTTCACCCGAAAGTCTTTCCACAACCATGACGTTGATACGCCGAACACTTGCATTTGTGGGGGCTAGTATGGCGCGCTAAACAAAGTATTCGTCGGGCAAACTATCGGCATCAACACCGCATCAAATTAGTACGTTGACGTTACGCGTCCGTCGGTCTTCTTCAACGTCGTCCAAGTATTGCTCGTGCTGGTCATCCACAGGAGGAGTAGTGTGGGATTTGGGGGCGGCACCATATCCACGTCTTCTCCGTCAGAAGCAATTTCTTATTTCCTCTCTTCTGGAATGATACACATGTATCTGGGAAGGCATATGTCGTCGTCGTTGATTTCCGATTTGACAGGATAACGACCTTCTCCAATTTGAAGTATGAATTCCGAGAGCTCTCCCAATTCTGCTGTGCTGGCTGCTTCTGGAGCGGTTCGGACACGAATGGTTTCGGTAAGACGCACTTGACGCAATGCTCCCAGAGTGGAGATGACTTGAAGCAAGCTTCAATCGTATCCGCATGCGTAGCATCCTTATGTACAGGTAAAATTTGTCGGTGATCACCGCTGAACACTATTACCTTTCCGCCGAACGGGTCCAGCTCGATCTACGTGATATCCCAAACGACCTGTCTACCGCCTTGAAGGACGCTCGATTCATCATCGGCGCTTTGTCCCAAATTATCAAACTCGCGTTACGAATCAATTCAGCTTTCTGGCTCATAATAATTTGTCCAACCTGCTATCAACCTGCTCGACCTGGTGACAACCAGGTCATAACCTGCTACCAACTTGTTCATTTGGGAAGCAACCTGCTCAGAGTAATTTGCGCAGCCTGCTACCAACACGTTCACCATGGCGGCAACCTGGTCACAACCTGCTTTTAACTTATTCAACCCTGCTGTTGTCAACCCCTAGTAACATGTTCAAGCTAGATGAAACACACCGCAACGTTTGCCAACCTGCTCAACATGCCCGAAGCTTGCCAACCTGCTCATAAATTTCTACTCGGGTAACCTATTAATCCAACCGGTTTGAAATACTACCAGCCTCTTGTTCAACCTGGTAGCAACCTGTTCGACTCCCACTAACCTGTTCGGTTGACGGTTTGTATAGGCAACCTCGCAAACCTGCCAACCTGTTACGACCTGTTCATAAACCTACAACTGCAACCTGGCCTGTAGATTTTCCGTTAATTAATCCAATTCTTAAATTAAAACCACAAAGGTGGGCTTCGCTCTGAACTTTATCTTCGTTTTTCCTTTTCTGTATTAGCGATTATCTACCCTTTAGGTAGACTGATTTTATGTTTCTTATACAAAAACTATTTAACCCTTTAGCTACCAGGCGGATTTGCCCCTCGTAGAGGTCCGGGCAGAATTCTACCAGAAACATTCTGAGCCGCAATTGGGTATAATAGAGTCAAATGATTGGTAGAAGTTGACGTAATATGGTAGGGGTCTACATGGACCTCTACCGCATGATTTCCCAACAAATGTTAGCAAATTATATGTGAAACATATGACGATTTGTTTTGATGTCTGCTTGAGGTCCCGTTGGACCCCCAGCAAGCGTTGGTAGTTGAAGGGTTAAGCATCTCCAGCTGTAGAACTTATTTTTTTGATCTTAATATTCCACTTAGACCTCAGAATTAAAAAAAAAGTCCATGTCAAGCAGTACTACTTGCAGCAGGAAGAATTTTCAGACACACTAAATATTAACCAATCAGATCTTGAGCAAATTTGTAGCGCAGATGGAGTGGGTACGAATTGGATGGCGTAGAGGACTCCGACGACGAGTACTATTTAACGTACACGGCTCAGGTGCTATCAACCCCCCTCTACGAAAGAAACGAAAACATGGAGGCTCTACTGTGGGATGGAGGGAAAATATGGAGCGTGGGAGCGAGATACGGGGAGAGCGCTCGATGAAAGACTATTTTGGGGAGAACCCGACCCTACGATGGTCGAAGGTATCACTGACTCGTACCACCATATGAAACCTGTTGTTAACGGACTTGTTTTACCCACATTTGCAGAGGATTTTCTCCGACGTTTCGGATGTGCCACCGTCTATTTGAAACCATTGCCAACATTCTCGTGGACGACGATGAGTGTGACTACTTTGTTCAGTGACGTGATGCCACTGGGTGATTGGACTTCCTCGCAAACAAGTAGGTAACGTGTGCCATGCGAATGCTTGCGTACGGTGCATATACGGATCAATTGGACGAGCTGATTCGGATGGGAGAATCTACAGTGCTCGAGACGCTAAAGATATTCCGCGAGAATACCATTTGCTTGTTTGGACCGGAATACCTACGTAAGCCTACACTACACTAGATGACGTGGAAACACTACTAGCAGATAATTCAGAGCGCAGATTCCCAGGCATTATCGGCAATTTATATTGTATGCACTGGACATGGAATAATTGTCCAACCGCGTAGCAAGGTGCGCTTCACAGCAAAGAGAAGGCATCGACCGTCATCATGGAGGCAGCTGCACCTCGGTCATTGTGGATATGGCGCAAATTTTATGAGATGCCTGGAGCAAACAACGATCTAAATGGGCTGGAGAGATCTCCGCTATCAAACGGCGTGACGCCCAAGGTGCAATTAATTGTAAATGGCGCAGGCTACGACCAGGCTTTCTAGCTCACAGACGGTATTTATCCACCCTGGGCAATATTTCAATCCACCATAAGCGCGCCTCAAGGCAACTAACGAAAGCAGTATGCAGCTGAACAAGAAGGAGTGCACTAGGCTTTGAGCGCACGTTCAGCGTGCTCCAGCAACGCTTCCGGATCTTGGCGTTGCCGCGCAAGCTGTGGAATGTAGATGTGATGAATGATGTGATACTAGCCAGTATTATCTTTCACAATATAACTGTTGAAGACGAGCTTCCTTTACAAGATCTCATCCACGAATATCTCTTTGAGGACGAGTTGATAGGGCAAAGCGTATCAGCTGAAGAATACCCCCATATCAGTAATTTCCAGTGCGCTGTGTAGAATTGAAAGCGAAGAGGCTCATTGTGAGCTGAACAATGATTTGATCGAGCACGTATGGCGTCGATTTGGTGAACGCAGCTAGGTAAGTTATGCATGGCAACATCTAACTACGAAATAGGTTGCTATTCTACCAATAGAGTTATAATTACGCAAAGGTGGAATCTTGAGTGTTACTGTTGTTGCTGGTACGGGTGTTGAAGTCGTTCTTCTTGTCGGCATTTGTTGCTGCCGTGTCCAGCAACCCCGCCGCTCCAACAGCAGCCAGTCGCTCGTAGTTCAAAAGTGCGAGCTGGTGCGTTGCTGCCACATTTCTTGTTTTATCCTCTTGAGGGGATAGCTTTGCTTTGCATGGAGAAAAAATCCTATGACTCATCGCTCGCCAGATCCTGCATGCAAATTGCTAGGTGCAGCTGCTGTTCCATCACGACTACTTTTTTTCAGCTGCTGCGGCGAAGCGAAGACGAGTTTCAGTATCTGTTCCTTTGTTTGTGGCGCGGTGCTCTGGCTGCACTTCATTTGCTGTCTTGTGGCCACCTGGTCTAGCTACATCGCCAGTACTTCCCGCCATGCGCTTGGCCCTGGCGCTATCACTCGCTATCTTGGTGGTTCATTTGGGATTGCCTCGTAGCTCATTCCATGCAGCAAGTAATTTGAACGGCTACTTGTGTCTCTCAGCGTAGATTATAAGGGCAGAATCAATATACATTTCTTCATTCCAGCCAGAGCGCTCCCGACTCTTCGCCGCGGTTCCTGCACCCACAGAGCTTCAGGCAGAACTTGGCCACCTAGCTGCGTTGTTTCGACTACCTCCGACTGCAGTTACCAAGCGATCCTCACCACTCTCGTCGGTCTTGTTTTCCAGCCAGTTCACATAAAGTTGGCTAAGCCTTCTTCTGGCCTGTACCAACGACAGGATCCTCCGATGTCTCCAACCACAATAGGCACAGCCGAGTGGTGTCTGCTTCACTCCATTCCATCCCTTGCCCTACACTACATTCCGTTCCCTTGCCCATGACTGGCGATGTTTCCTTTGGCGTTTCCTTCGAGAAAACAGTATAGTGAAATCAAGGCGAAATGATGTAAGATCAGGTTTTTATTTGAAGACCCGAGAGCCAAGAAATAGGGCTGAATGAAGTAAAAACATTCACTATGTCTGACCGGTGCAAGCATTAAAGCTTAATCAAAGTCTGGTGTGTTATTGTTACGATAATACTCCACTGTGGATGCTCTTAACACTGTTAAGGCTGGGATTTCTCGACAAAATCTGTTATCGATGCGACGATTGGGGTTTTCTGTAGTTTTTAGTGTTAAAACTTCTAATTATTCAATACTTACTCTTACTCATTGAACAACAAGGTGTATAAAATTAGGAAAGTTTGGTAAACATGATGCCGAGTCATGCTCGATGGTTAGTCGCTGTCAACGAGGGCAGCACCAGGGGAGGAACCAGGCCTGATTTCTGAGGGGAGCACAACCAAAAATAAGGCAAAAATCTGAGCCCCCCACCCCACCCACCCACCCACCCACCCCGCCTGTTTTGTATGAAGATCCGCCCCTGAGCAGAGCTTTTACATTGTGCCTCCACGGGACACGCTTCACAAGCAGGACTCTCCTACATTGGTCGTGAAGTTGCACGACTCCGGAGCCGGAGACGGGTGCAGAGCGGCGCAGCACTACACGCGCCTTGAGGGCGGCTTTCCACCATTTCCATTCCGATTTGGCCGATGGGAGGGAGGGTTATTTAGAATATAAAAGGACTAGCCCATTTCAAATGTAACACACCTCCGCAGATGGCTTACTTTGGGTGAGCAAGGTATTGTCAAAAATGTGAGTGTAACCCAGAGGGAATATTGAGTACGTTTTTTTTGCAATGTAATACCCTCTTAATATAATCGAACTGCACTGCGCTAATCTGAAAGATTACCTTTTATCTGCTTTTTTCGGGCTAGAAAATGTTTAACGACATAAGACCGGTGGTATAAATGATGATACATCAATGAATTGTATAAATAATTGAATCGAATGCAAGCGCAGAGTTTATTGTGTCGATGATACGATGCGACTGCTGCGGATCCTGGTTTAGCTGTTGGGGGTTATGCTTTGGCCCAGGCTTCTTTGGTCTTGCGACTAGGTCATCCTCGCATACTATAATCCCAGGAATGCGAGCTGTTCGGTCCTTTGGGATAGTTGCTGATCTTACAATTGGAACGAATTAGTAGTATTGCGTCTTGAGAGCAGACTTTTCAGAGTACTGTCTAGGGTTAAGCAGCTCTGTTACGCTCATGCCGCGGTTAATTGCCGCTTCAGGCGCATGAACACGGGGGAATTCTTCACGCTTCCATCTTTAACAAGCCCACTCTTTCGACGAGATTGACTGTGCGTCAAACGTGAGAGTGGTCCGGACGTTTACTTTTATCTGTGAAGCGGTTCATTTAATGACGGCGCAATGTGCAGCGATTTAGTTAGCGCCATTAAATCTATTTGTACAGAGGCGAAAGCATCCCTTTTTAGGCATCACCGGTATGACGTTTATCTGTGAATTGAATGTCGGTTGTAGCAGAATCGCGCTGTTGCGCACCAGCCTTAGAAAGTGCTATTTTATATCTTCGACCCGCAAATGCTCGAATCCTTGATCATATACTGCTCAAAAACTTCCAAAGGGTATAAGGAACGAACTGCATTGCCGAGAACATGCACCGCCTCAGACAGGTTGGGGGTTATTTTGTCATATGAAGGTTGGTTGTACGCTTCGCTAAAAGCAAACATAATCCAATGGGCCTTCTCAATGGCGTTCAAAAGCAACTATGGGTCTGGTGTCCGCCAGCGTTGAGCGATAGAGCTTGAAATCGCTCTCGCACTTACTCCTAGCAACCAGCAACACCAAGTCCTGTTCCGGCGGCGACAATTTAGGTCCTTTCTATTCTGCGTTCAACATAATCAGACCTGTGACCGGAGTCTGGATAGAGCTCTGAGACAGATGCAATTAGGCCCTTTTGTTGATCCGATACAAATGTGAGCTTCCATGTTGTGCCTTCAGGCTAAACAGAGACCAGCTTCACTTGGCATAGTTTTTTTGTTCCACTACAGTCGTGGCCAATAGGATAGCACACCCCATAACTTTCCGCATATCTCGGCCAATCATGTGAGTTTTTCATAGCAATCTGGGCCACAGAAAGTGTTTTCACGCTAAATTTGCCAACCAATTTTGAGCGCAATCAGAGTAATATTGAGTGACTTTCTATACAAGGGTCTTGATGTGAGATTGGACAAAAGGATAGCACGCTATTAACTACTTTATTTAAGTATGTAAATTATGTACAAATGAGTGGTGCATGGTGATTTGAATGATGTTGCGCTTCAAGACCATCTATGAAATATCATGTGTGCTATTGCTGTGTAAAAAGTCTAGATCGCTCTAGTAGGCATCCTTAAAGAGGTACTATAGCTTAGGAGCATGCAATATTGCCCACTTTGCGAACAAGCGTCGTGGAGAGCCCTTCCTCACACCACAATACATTTTCTATGTATTTTCTATACAATCAGGGATGACAGACGGGTACTCCGTCTTTCTGCCACTCTGTAAGCCAGATAGCTGAGCAGCGCAATACTACACAGTGCAAACCTACTTGTAACGCTATAGGGCTGTTCTTGCTGCAACACTAGACTACCATTGCTCAGTTTTGGAGCCTCACTGCATCGATGTCAGGCGCTCCAGCACAGCATCACATTCGAATCACCGTGCACCACTCATCTGTACATAATTTACATACTTAAATAAAGTAGTTAATAGCGTGCTATCCTTTTGTCTAATCTCACATCAAGACCCTTGTATAGAAAGTCACTCAATATTACTCTGATTGCGCTCAAATTTGGGTTGCTGATTTTTCGTGAAAAACCTTTTCTGTGGCCCAAATTGCAATGAAAAGCTCACATGATGGGCCGAGATGTGCGGAAAGTTATGAGTGTGTGCTATCCTATTGACCACGACTGTAAAGCGAGACCAAAAACTATAATATGGCCGAGGAGATCTTTGGTAGTCGCGCGAAGGAAAACCCCGCCCTTATACATGTCACGTTTCAGGTAGGTGTCGCCCAGCCCGATGATATGTTTACAGTGTTGCTTAGATTGTAAGCAAAGACCAGGAAAAAACATGCTCGTTAAGAAATGAAACCGTCGCCTTGCTGTTCAAAGTTGGAACTAGATTTGTCGTTCTTCTCTGCTGACGTGTAGGTATGCTTTCAGGTTTGGTAGCTCTCTTGAGCGTCTGCCCGTAGTGGATTCAAGGAGATCCTGCATTATGCTATATACGTTTATTAGGATAAACTTAGATTTTAGAAAATCTAAGATAGCTTGACGAGCCACATTGTCTCACGTGCCGCTGTATGCTTAAAGCATCTCGCGCTTGAGGATGTCGCGCATCATGCCGTTAGAGACATCGTGCTGGCGCCAGGGAGCGGTGTTGCCGGCTAAGGCATTCTAGGCGAACGTGCCCTCCTGAAATTCTGAACAGAGGTGGTGATTGTGCGCCAGATCCATTGTGTTATTTTCCACTGATCTCGTAATTCGTACATGGTAAATGACAATGGACAATGCCCGACATTCCCGATAACGAGAGGTTGTTGAACCTTCAGTCGCTTACAGTCGTATTTCGCGTCCCTTCTTTATTAGCCTTAACCAAATGTCGACTGCGACTCTCAGAGAGAAGCCTTGACACCATGCAAAGTCCCGGCAGCGTTGTTGAAGAGCGCCCCTCGTCTCGAATGTAATAGGCGGTAAGTGACGGGCGACTCCGGATCCATCTGCGTCTCGATAGTGTCGAAGAAATATCATACCTCGATGTTCGTGGATGTTTTCGCTCTCCACAACGTTGGTTGCAGTCGAATAACTCGCCATCGTGGATGCAATAAGGTGGTCAAAAGTGAGAGCGTGGATAGGCGTGAAGGATGGAGTAAGTCGGTGCAAATTGTACGATGATCAGGAGAGGCGATTCTATGAGCATTCACTGGTAGGGCGTTGGTTTTTAAACAACCCCTGTCTTTTTGTAAAAAAAATATGGCTAGACTGTAGTCAAGTCATATCCATGAATACTAAACCGTTTACGGCCCGTGCATTCTTGGCTTCGATTTATTTATATACACCGTAACGGTTTAAAAAAATCTGAGTCGTACATTTGTAAAAAGCGCTTTTTTTTACCAGCCAAAACATTGTTTTAAGAGTCGAAAATATTGAGAATTAAACTTTTTTTACGAGACGTAATCTAATAGAAGTAGATTGCGGCTCCAATCTACCTTTAAGTTGTAACACGCATCTGCTTACATTTTGCGACAAATAGGGGTGGATCTACTTGAATAGATTAAGTACTCTTCGTGCATATCCGACTTTTATTGGCCCGCAAATCGCAAGTGCTAATCTGATGTGACAAGTCGTAGTTCGTGCTGTCATTCATAACCGAGTTTTCGCAAAACGAGAGTTCTAATTTAGACATTATAATATGGATTAATTTGCCAGTTTTGCAAAAGAAACGTGTAAAGCACAATAGAGAGCATAACTGGGTACCGTGTTCGGATACTTTGCTCTCTACTATAGATACAGCGCGCAGCCGCACCCGAAACGTCTTTTTTATCCAATCATTTTCATTTTGCGTGAAAGCAGCGCTCTCGATTCGTCTAAAAACGGTATAAATAGATGCAAAAAGCAAAATTGGAAAACCACGAAAAACCGATTTCGGTCGGGTCGAAGTTATAGCCTCACTTCGGTAAGTGTGTTAAGAATCTTACAAAGATTCTACAACGGTAATAAGTACACTGAATTGACAAAGCAGACGAAATACGTCGAGAGGGCCTATTAGAGCGCTCCAAATTGAAAACGATCTATTTTTTGCTGACAAGTTTGTCTGCTCGGGGAAAATGATGTCAAAATAAATTGCCCGTGTGTCCAAGCGCCGTACCAATTATTTTTGAAAACCTATCTAAATTCTTACTAACCTCTCTGATAGGCTGTTTCTTTCGGAAGAAAGATCTAGCGCACGGTAGTAGTGTAGGGCCATAGCGAGGCGATAACAGAGATAAGCAGGAACACTAAGTCTTGTTGGTCACGTGGAAGTTTGCGATTGAGGATAAAAACACTATGAAGGTGACAACCCCTCTCAGTTAGACACACAGTATACACTAACGGCCGTATAGTAAATCGCCCTACGTATACTGCAACAAGAGCAAGCAAATAATGCAACTGCTGCGATCTGGTGGAACTCGACACGTCATCCTCACACTCCAACTTCGAGATCCGCCACATTGATGTAAAATGACACAACTTACGCAGCACTTTTCTCGATGAATGACATCAGTTAGAAGCAGCGTAACTTTCAGAACTGCGTTGATCCCAGTGGCTTAATTAATACGCCCGCAAGCATATCTGTCGTCGGACAGTAGCGAACATCGAACCTCCTCATTCGTAGAGATCCTCCATTTTGTGATACTTCCACGTCAACAATTTGGATATTGTCGTTTCTCTTTGTAGGATTGATCACCTTAGTTATTGACTGGTTATCTTGAAGCAGCATAGTCGGGTGACGACAACTGAATTTCAGTTCTTCGCAGAGATTGTGAGTTCACTCAATCACCCCAGAACATTCTGCGCAGCAATAAACTCAGCACTACACGTATCATCCTGGGTGATCGATTGATTATGGCTTTGTAGGCGTACGTACATTCATTCACCTGGAAAACGTAACTTGAGAATGATCTGCGATTACTCTTTCCACTTCCTAGGCCACCATCAGCATAAGCTGTAAAGTGTAAATCCCACAAAAGCCCATAATCACGAGTGTTTTGAAGATAGCGTAATGCTCGTTTTGTCATCACAAAGTACTCTTTCGTGCACTTGTTCAAGTACTTCCCCAACGTTCGCACAGCGTTTGCTAGCTTTGGTCTGGTACCTAGTACTAGGTACTGAAAGGATTCTCCACATTCTCGGTACAGTAAGTTAAGGTCATTTACCCCGGGTTCATTATCATCCACACTTTCGGGTAGGTTTCGTAGTGCTTTTGGAGTAGTCACTGGCCGACAATCTTCTATTCCAAAGCGATTCAGCACTTTATCAAAGTAATCGCTTTGAGACATCCACAAAGCTGGATCCGGAATACACGAGATCTCTATGTGCGAAAAATCCATCACAGGACCTAAATCCTTAATCTGAAACTACACTCAATGCTCTCCCAAAACTAGCTCGATATTATCATCAGTGCCGGCGATAATCAAATCATCCACGTATACCGTCACAAATATCAGAAAACCCCACCGCAACTGAGCGCAAATATATGTCTCCATCCACCTTAGAACGACGAAAGCCTAGCGGCCTGAGGTATTTTCTGAGCATCTGGCACCATACCAATCGCACTTGTTTCAGCTCGTATAAGCTTCTCAACTGCTTACACACGCGACCAGATCCGTCATCGAAACACTAAAGCATTTCCACGTATACCTCGACGTAGTCAATCGTTCCATTTAAGGACACTGTCACGAATTAAACGTGGCAACACAAAAGGCCTAGCTGCTGAAGAGGCAGTGAAAATCGTACTACTGATAGCGAAGCGCTACAAAGTAAGTTTCCAAATAGTCAACTCCATTTCGCTGCTGACACCCCCCTTATTTTAATTCTGGCGCGATAACGAAGAAATTTACCACGTGCGCCACGCTTTCTTGCACAAAAAACATTTACTTGTCAGCACTTTCTTGCCTTTGGATCGATCAACCATCACCCAGGTGTTATTCCTCATTAGGTCTCCGCATATTTTTTCTTCAGCGCTTCAACCCATTCGTCTACATCTGAAGCAACCAACGCTCCGTCCACCGTCTCTGGCTCCATGATCGAGCTAATCGCCTCAATCATCAGACTTATTGTCTTCGCTCCCACTGTTGCAAATCGCATCAACAACTTCGTCCATCGGGATAAACAGGATCGCAAAAAGCAATTCGTACTTTATCCTCGAGATGATCTTGCCCAGCATAATTAGCGAGACCACTGCACTGGACAACCTCGCCATCTCCCTGCCCTCCTCCACCGAGGGTGAGGTTCCCCGTGCTGTCAATAAAGGATTGATGCCGATAATCCAATCGCTATTAGCAATTCAGCTTTCACAGACCTCTACGACCATCGGCATCAGCTCGCGTCGCACGAGGAGAGTTAGTCCTACGCTGTAGCGGCTGGTCTCCTGTCGCAATAAGAGGATTCACCTCAATTCCGCTGAACGGCATTGCATCAGGCGCACCCGCGTGTACCGGCGAAGAATGGCCAGTGCAGTGAGAGACGGGATCATCGCCGGCGCAACGACGGCGCTAAGCTGGATGTCCATCAAGGGGCACATCATGCGTCATTGTAGACAACAGTGTAACTGTACAAAATTATATCTGCTAGCAGAACACGATATTATTTACCATGGCGACAATTGAGTAAACGCTCCACGTAACCGCACCCAACAGTCAATTATTCCTGAAATTGCACAGATCGATCCTCTTGTATATTAATTTCAACACGCGATCAATATCTCAGTGCTTGGTTTACCCCTTCAACAATGCAGATTAGCCAGGGTATCCTACTTCGACGCACGAAGTACCTTCGGCGTGAAGCCACACACCAAATAGTATTATATCCGCAGCGTGGACACAGCCGGCCGCACTCCGAAGCATCTAAAGTACGGTGCGTCTCCATGTAAATCACTAGATGCGCAAATATTTTCCACTTCGATCGCAGAGTTGGATGCATCTTCCATTAAAGACACAGCATATTTGCAGTTGTTAGAAAGCAGCGGACTCTAGCCACAATCACGCCGTTCATTTCTCCACCAGTCCATTTTCTTCAGGACTGTATGACTTGGCCCACTTACACTCAATGCCATGGTCATGAAGGAACGAGCTATCCAGAAACTCAAGACCCTGATCTGAATTGAAGACCACAACTCTGCGAACTTGAGCATGAAGCCACTTCGCATGGGTCATCATATATGTGGCATCTTCTTTTCGTTTGAGCAAGAACCCCCATATATAGCGTGGCCTCGTCCAGCAAGAGCTGGAAGAGCATATACCCATCATACATCGGAGTATCCACATAATACAAATCAAACATGGGCTTTTGATAAGGTCTGGCAACACGGCGAGTCAATGTTCTCTTGTATGAGATTCGCGTCATTTTTGCCATTTTCCAGCACAGCATCGCCGATTCAGTTTGTTTCTCGTCCCACTGATTTGCTTTTTGTTATAAGGCTGGAAGATTTAGATGTGCAAAGCGGAGGTGCCAACGGGCAGCGACGCTACGTATTCACGTTGGTCTTGTGTATATACCGTTGAAACCTGACCAACAACACTAACAGTAGTCTTCGAGGGGTGTCTGCCGCGGTACTTAACCATCATTAGGTGTACACGGTCTTTCGTAATCCAGGCAACCCGTTGCAAACCACGTCGAGCTGTCTTAAATGTTTATCCAGCGTTCTCCAGACATCAAGACTCAGAAGGTTGTGTGGGGTCGAAGGCTTCGACAGTACATGCAGTTACAATTCTTGATGTGGTTGCTTATTATTGACCACTCGGATTTGCACAATACCTACCTACTCATTGTCAGAAATCTTTCCATCATATAATTGGAAGACATGTTTTGAGTCCTGTTGTAAATTGAACAGCAATTCAGACTTTTTGCACACACGCACGTCACCCGAGGAATCCAGTGCCCACTCTACAACACCTCCTAGCAGCAGCAGATACCGAAACAGCCATCATAGACTCACGAGGAAGAAAGCCGACAGAGCTGATATTCTTCCGTTTATTATCTCCTCCATCCGGATCTTTTTTTTACCATTGTTTACGCTCGGATCCAGCGGATTGGACACCCGCTGCATAATCATTGGCTGAGTAACCATTCCAATGTGAACAGTTTGAGCGCAGGCGTCCAAAACTTCCCCAGGCACGAGTCTATTGTTAGATGTTATTGTTCCCAGCTTGTATTTTATTCCGCTTGGGCTGGACTTCAATCTGTCTTCTACCGCGATTTAGTTCGTTTGCGCTTGCCCTTTCCTTGGATTTGCTTCTTTTCTTCGGATTGTGCAGATTTGTTTTCGTACGCAGCAATACCAGCATGCATTTCTTGTTCAGCACTTACTTTCGCATCCAGGGCTGACTCCGCGCGTATGGCATTTATTATAGAGATTACAGTAGGGACAGGTCGATCATTTCCTATATCACCTCGCACCACGTAATGCGTGGAGAATTGGCGAGCCAAATCACGATACGTTCGTGCCGCGTCACCACGGAGAGTCTCAGCATAGTTACCATTAGTCATACGTTTGTCATAGTGCAGCAACTGGCGTCCCAAAGACTCCATCTTGAGTAGCCATTGCTCCATGCTCTTAAATAAAGTGTACACATGCGAATAGAACTCTGCTTTAGTGTCAATAATGTTTGAATATTCCCGCTTGGTCTTCTGCTGGCTACCTGCAAACGCCCCGCTTGTGCAGTGAATGAGCCGATACTGTTGTTCCGCAGCAGGTTTTCGAGGGTTATAGGACTGTCATGGAGAAGGAGGCATTTCCCATCATTGCCGCATGTGATAAGCTTGATTACTTGTTATGGAGACCGCGACCGTTCCGAATGTACTGCGATCATCGTAATCTGATACACATATTCGCACCGGACGTGTCGATCAAGAAATATATCAAAGGGAAACTTGTACGATGGCCTACGAAGCTGATGAACTATCGGAATGTTGTGGAGCATGTACCAGGACCTGATAACGTATGGGCCGATATGATTTCCCGTTGGGCAGGCAACCATTCGCCTACCATCAAGCGGTTGAAAGTCGCAAGAGCTCAACCAACCCAGTGTACTGATACTGTTTCGGCTTTGCGACCTTTGGGACTGCATATACTTGAAGGCTTAAAGGCTCAAGTCCATCGTTCTAACGTATTTTGTAAGTGACCACGGTTGTGTGCAAAACATCAGTAGAAATACTGATTTATGGAAATTCCTTGCCGAATACCGTTTTTTTACAGGGTATTCGGCACGGTAATAATTATGCTAAAAAAACAAACTTCCTCCTGGCGTGAATGATTGCAAATACGACTTCATAATATAGTACAAACAACCATATAGGAATAAACAGTTAGCAAAACCATTCTTTAACCCATATACGGTGATATAGACGCAACACCTACCATCACTTCGCCTGTTAGCTCTGTTTAAGATTGAGAGCGGCACTAGTGCCAAGTATCACTAGATGAACAAACAACGCCTTAAACTGAAGCTTGTACTGTACAGAATACTGGGATGCAATTTTACGCGTCAGATTCCTTATAGATCGCCTATTACGTTGCGGCGAAATTTTGGTCAAAATCTATCCGCTCTGAAGCTGAAACACATTTTTGGTGTTTTTTTGGCATTACTCTGTCAATGTTGCAACTTTTGTAGTGTTTGAAAAACCACAGCCAATGGGAAACAATTCTACACCCAACGAAAAAATTCGCAGGCCAATCGCTTTCCAGGAAAAAAAGTTGTGAGTTCCCATATGATTTTCTTTGCAATCATTCCCACCGAGAGGAAGTAATAATTACGGTTCCTTTTTTATCAGCAGTTTATTTATACGTGGTGAGATATGATTGGCTAGAAAGGGAGGGTGTTGCGTGACATTTCAGTCGAGAACTTTCTGCGAGAAGAACATGGGGAAGGTGAAGCTGGGATGCGGTGTGTACGGCGAAGGAGCGTTTTCTCCGAAGTCATCGAGAGCAATGCAGATGTGGAGGCGCTGCAAGCGGCTATCTTCGAGAAGAAACGATACAGTGAGCGTTATAAGTTTAGGCACGCGAGCGATTTGACGCTGTACATGCCGCGAAACGAGGATGGTTCGGGGTTGAGTGGTGGGGAGAGTGTGAATCAATTGCTACAAGGAGAGGTCGACACCAAGTACAAGAAGATGTTTCCGTTGTGGAAGAGGAGTTATTTGGGTCAGACTTCATCCCCGGAAATTTAGAAATTCACGTGCTGGTGAAACTTCCGGAAGTTCAGCAAAGTGCGGCACACCTGATGCCGCCACTTGATCATGGGTGGACAGCCAGATGGTTGAAAGAGTTTCGCATGAGCCAGATAGAACCGCATGAATTACCGCTTGTGGGAGAACTGGCTGGATTTATCGAACGCGAGCTACCAGTGAAGATCACTCTTCACGAGCAAATTCGAGACAGCTGGATGGCTAAAATGATGACTCTATCTTCTGAGCTGATGGAAAAGTTATTTCGTGTCAACAACGCGGAGCCCTGTGTGGAGTTTATGTACAAAATTGGAAATCGTGTGGTTGAAAGCGTGGATCCTGGTGACACGGAAACTTCATTTATCTCATTTTGGGACGACTTGATCCGCCACGTCTTGAACTTCGTCGGCATTGGCAAGAGCGATCGCAATTCAAGTCGATCGGCATCAACAGGATCAAATCGTCCCAACTACCTATTCAAGGTGGATTCTGTGTGCGTTTTTCGCGGTGAAGAAAAGGCTCCTGGGGTGCAGATGGAGACGCCGCGGTGCGAGCTATTTAATAAGCTTGTTTGGAGTTACGGTGATGCTCCATATTTGTTCGGATACGCAGCCGTTGGATTTGAAGCCAGAATGTACGCTATCGCTCGCGTGCGAGATCGCGTGGACGCTATTGAGTTGGGAGGGTACGATCTTAAAGATGTTGGAGGACGATTTCGTTTGATGTTGGCAATTTTGAACATTGCACGGTTGTTGCGAATTCTTGCCGGGTTGTGCCCAGACAGCGCCCGGGATGAATTCAAGGAGATAAGTCGAGATCACGGGATTAAGATATTCCTCGAGCCATCACGCATTATCAAGAGTTTTCCAGCAGCGCTATTTCAACGAGCAAAGGACCATGTTGAAGCGGTGTACAAGATGTTGGAGGAGCACGCCATCACGAACGTTGATCGTCTGCATCATGCCGACCAGAAGACAAGGCGCTTAATATTCAAGCCACGTGGTGAAGAAAGAAGACCAGCAAATCTTGTTGAACTATTTCACGCGCTAACAAGTGTGTTCCAAGCTTTGGTGAAACTGCATGCTGCTCCGTGGATGCATCGAGATATTCGATGGCCGAATGTTCTCAAGAACCTCGATGACCCCAACTCGTGGTTTCTGATAGATTTCATGGATGCAGCGCAAAGTCCCTAGGTTTCACCAAGCGGCCGCCATCTTAGTCGAGCTGAACACGCCCCCGAGATCTTCAGCGATGGTAGTTACACCACTGCTGTGGACGTATGGTGTGTTGGGCGGTTGATTCAAACTTGCGGAGATGAAGTCTACGGAAGCTGGTACGACACAGGGAGAGAGAGGACGCGGTTCTTAGAGCGCGTGATCAGCGACGATCCGTCGAGAAGACCCACTGCGGTTGCAGCACTCAATCAGCTCTGTCAGCTTGAGCGAGAGTACTTGAATCGGCAACAACGAAATAAGCAGAAGAAAAAGCAGAGGCGAAAGTAGATGAAGTCTACGGAAGTTGGTATGCCACAGGGTGAGAGAAAACACGGTTCTTTTCAGTGACGATTCGAGAAGACCTGCGGGTGCAGCACTCCAGCTTGATCGAGAATACTTGAATCGAAATAAACAGAAAAAAGTAGTAGGAAATTAACATGCATTTTGAAGTTGGTCCACATAGTCGCTACATATCCCTTTTTACGGATACCCGTTTTTAAGAAGATACTAGAATGAAGTTGGTGCTTCGGCTTTACCAGGGATTGGGAGGCAACCTGGGACACAGATACAGACACGGAGCCCTTCTCGATCGCCCAAAGGGGAAACAAATGACCAGGTGTGTAAAGATACTGTTTCGGATACGTCCCAAAACAAAACCCTTTTCATTTTGCCGTGCAAGGTAGTTGAACAACTACAAATACCTTACTAGTTACTCAGACTGGCTTGGGTTGCACGCACTTACAGCAAGCACTCGAACCACTTCACCGGTTTCTGCGAGTTCACGATTAAAGCGTCACCATGGCGGAAAGCCGTGTCGGCGTGGTTGAGACCGGTCACGTAGAACGTATCGTCATAAGTGTTACCGAACTTGGATGTGGATAGTCCTCCAGCGCAGCTCTTGTACTCAACGATACCGTCATTTTGCGACGACTTGTGCGGGATCAAGGAGCCACCCAGCTTGTACACAACCTGATCCGTTGACAGCAGACCCGAGTAGTTGTCGCTGCACATCGCGGCATCGACATTTGAGCGGAAAGCAGACTGAGCCGCAACATACGCCGAGTTCAGACCTGAGGTGCTGCGCGCCTCGTTCTGGTATGCAAGCCCGAGGACAGCGTTACTGGCAGGACACTGGCCGATGAGGTTAGCTACAGCCTGAAGGAAGCCATTGCTCCCGCTGCAAGCATTCTGGAGGTAGTCGGAGCCCATGCTTCCAGTCATCGGAGCACTCAAGCTCACCCAGGTAGTGCTCGTTGCGAATTTGCATCGCCCGTTCGCCAACGCACCACCCATCATGAGACCTCCCATCGAGTGGGTGACAATGATGGTGTCCGCGATAGTCTTCGTCGACGAGCTACTCGTACTGCTAACAGATAGAGCGAAGTTGCACACCTTTTGCTGAAGCGTAGCGTCTGTCCACGAGCTGCTCACCGTGTTCAATTGCGCGTACTTGATCGATGAGCAGCACGGAGCACTTTTCGAGAGATCACCAAAGTAGCTGGACTTTGTCTGTAGCGTACTCTGCTCAGAGCTCTGACCGAGACCGTGGAAGAAGATGCACGGGCGTGGAGTCGACTTGCACGAGCAAGACGAAGCGGCCAGAGTAGCCGTCGTTCCCGACTGGAGGTTACGCCGGGTTGACGAGGAAATGGCCTGGCCGGTCAATAGTGCGAGTGCCGTATCCGATACAGGCGTCGGCGTCACAACAGTCTCGCAGGACAATGCAGCGTCACCGCTAACCGTAGGAGCAGTGATAGCAACCGGACTGTCCAAATACTCAACACTGATGTCCAAGTCGCTGCCGTAGATGGTAAAGCCATCCGACCCGGACGAGCAAATGACAAAGGTTGCGTCGCCGAGGGTAGTTTCGAATAGGTTACCACTTGAACACGTGATCGTATCGTTACCGGCCGCTGCACCCGAAATGGCGGTAGCACCATTAAGTGCTGATACGATGTCGTTGAGAGGCGGCAGTAGACTCGAAGACAAGCATTGCGCAGAAGAGCTACTTGCGTCCCCAGCGGTTGAAGTCACGAAGTAGGAGATACCGTTCACCAGCATGAAGGTGTAGTCGGTGGCGCCGTCCATGAATGCAGCGAATCCGTCGTAGAGCACGGAGGTGTTGTCGGACGACACGACTGGGTTGGCGAAGACGTAGAACTGATTTTGTCCGTAGACGTTCATGGTAGATCGCTTGAGCGTGAATTGGAGACGAAGGGATGGTGCGTCGGCGAGAGTGGCAAGTCGGCGTTGCGTCGATTCACCTTGTTTGTTGGCGGATGCCGTCATGGTAATAGTTGCCAGTGCGAACAGCGCAACAAGAGCGAAGGTGAGGAATCGATGCGAAGACTTGAGGACCCACATATCGATTTTGAGGTATCAGGCTCGAGGAGAGGAGGTTCACTGCTTGCCGCGAGGAGAATTGAGAAGTGAGTCGTGGAGACTGGAACTTGGCATCGTGGTGAGCGCTCCAAAGAAAATAGAGCTTGCCACCAATCGCTATGATTTGGCGGGCTACTTGTGCCATGAGAGGGGCCTGTGCGTGTCGTTTTTCCTCATGTGGTTTGGCCTGTTGGACGTAAGAAGCCACATTGGATGCAAGGTTACCAGGCCGCATACAGCTCACAGTCTAGCCTGTGGGCTGATTGTTCCAGTCACGGTGTCAATAACCTAGAAATCTAACATGTACATGTAGCAGGCTATCAGTCACGATATTCCAAAAACAAGCCGAGTTGCACTTGAGTTTTTTTCTTCTTCTAACAGTGAGAGCTCCAAACAAATGGTTCAGTTGAACCTTTAACTGCGCGAACAAGTTTTTAACTGCAGTGATCCGAAGACTTGTCTGAAACGTATGCAAAGTATATGTGTGTGCGGGCGTGTGTAAGACCTGAATGGCCCAAGCTGAAATATGGAAGGGGTTGCCTTAACGAATATCAGGCTGATATTATCAGCTCGCTGTCAGTAAAGTTGCCCGGCATTGTTTCCAGGAAACTTTCCACTTCCCGACAACCTTGACATGTTGTACAAGTCGATATTACAACTACATCATGTAGTGCATGTAGAAGTAGTATACATGCACCAGGACTGCTTTACTGTACATTTTTTTAATGCGCTGACAATGTTGAAGTTTAAAGTTAAACTTCAACATTGTTACGTCTGACGATCAAGTCAACCAAGTCGTTTGCGTGCCATTGAAGTATCCTGAGAGCTTTGCCAATTATCACGTCGGTTCGCGATCAAGTTGACGTTGTGAATACCACACAAAAGGTTTCGCTGTGAATCACAGCGAAGCCTTTTGTATGGAATTCACAACGGCAATTTTTTTTGAGAGTCTAGACCCACGACGCGCGAGTCTCAATCATAGGCGTCGTGGCACAACTCATGCAGTGTTGTCGCTTTCGGTGGGTAAACCCAACGCTAGAAAACGCTGCTGCAGGCTGCAGCATGTCTGCGAGGAGTTATCCTGACTGTTATCCCACTCCGTGATGGCTCAATATCCCGGCTTCATTTCAAATGGTCTGCGCCAACGCTTTTCAGTCTTGCTGCTAGACTACAATGTACATGTAGTCTACTGGGTAGAAAGTTGTCCTAGCGATGCTAGACTACTAGTAATGTAGTAGACTACTAGTAGACCTAGCGATGCTAGACTACTAGTACTGTGGTAGTCTACTAGTAGTCTACTAGTCTTTTTAAACCCTAGTCTACTAGTCTACTAGACTACTACAGTACTACTAGTCTTTTTAAACCCTAGTCTACTAGTCTACTAGTAGACTACTACAGTACTAGTAGTCTAGCATCGCTAGGACAACTTTCTACCCAGAAGATCTTGGCGAGAACTCGGCGAGAAGCGAAAAGTGCAGGTGAGTGTGGCGATGAGCAGTGTGGGCAATCCTGACACGAGGATATCAAGTTGATAATTTCAACGTGCAGATGCTGCCGTTAGGCCCATCGTCTTGTAAAAACGGATGAAGCCTGTGTTGCACCCTATGTGCTGCTGATCGCTAAGCGATCATCGTTTGCATTTATGGTGCCTCATACGTCACAGTAGTGCCAAGCTTCAATTTAGGAAGATCGTCTCCAAGACGCCGAGACGGCCGGAGGTTCCGAGGCCCTCGGAGCCTCCGAGTCGAGGCTGCCTCGCCCTCGTGTCGGACGGATTCCGTCACGGACACTGTCCGCTCATGATACGGGTACCACGGCAATCACGCGAGCTGCCTTCGATGGATGAATGCATGCCATTGAAGCCCACTGCCAATGTCATTTCCTTTCCGCCGAAGGAACCTTCACGATGAAGTTCACCTCTCCCCAAAGAACCACTGGCAGACTGCCAGTGGCAGTGATTGCTATCCAGCCACAGCAGCTGCGCCAAATGCCAAGTGCAAGTAAATCATGTTGCGCTCGGGGACCGCTTTTTCCTCCCAGAGCTCACTTCGACTTTGTCTCCTGGAAAGCAACGAGTCTCCAACCCCTCACTACTGCTATCATTCTAAGCGTCATGTGGCCATCCGCTCCTCGCATCCTTGCTCTGGGATTGCTTGTAACTCTCGCCATTGTAGTCACTACAGTCTCGGCGTCCACCCTGACCGACGCACGACCACTCCGGCTCCACTTTAAACTCAAGCGATCTTCCATGGCGATGTATGGCCACCTTGAGTTCGACGTCTTCGCCAACCCCGTCGTCTCCGCTGACAATACTGCTGTTCGATACGACGGCTACGCCACCTTCAAGGAAGGCACCACCAAGCACACAATTGTGATGGTGGACGGAATCGCCTACTTCGTGACGTCAACCGCCGATGGATCGGAGACTGCGGAGTCTTCGTCTTCGAGCTCGCTCGCGCTACTCAACTACATCATTCCGGCACTTAACGAAGCTACTGCAATCTCCAGTGCGACGGTCGACGATAAGAAAATAACTTGCTCGAGCGGGGACTTGCTCAAGGTCTCCCTGGGCGACGCTACATTCGTCATTTGCGCATCGGGCCCCGCTGGTTTTATCGTCTACGGAAGTGACTTGGAAATCAGGGTCAAGTACCTGGATAGCCCGGTAACCATTTCGGTGCCTACACTTAGCGAAGACGCAGCTCGTTCGTGTGAAACGATAGTAACGCCTTCGTCGGTAACAGCGACAACACTAGCATTGCTCACTGGCGAGCCCGTAGCATACAACTGGAGCACTCAAGGTCTTGCCCGTTTCCTCGGTAACTACTTAAGCTATACTCGCTAGACTGAGCTTCAAAGTTATGAATAAGCTTAGATAACATTAGCTGCTGGACTAGCTTAGGAACATCATTTGTCCACTGGAACTACTAGAGAATGTGGGCTTCGCCAGATTCTAATAAATAGGATGTCGATTTACTTCAAATGTTTTTCTTTTCAGCATATTTTTTCTGCTATTTAATAACGTTATTGAGCAAATCATATTCCCAAGGGCTCGAAGCCCAAATCCTTAAATTCGACGTAAAATAACAAGTACAAGCCGGAGTTTCAGTTCCGAGTTCACGACTGTTTTCGTTATATTGATAGCAGTAGATAAGGCCGTATATTTTGAAATGTTTGCTTTGAGGCCGTGTCTAGTAGCAGTAACGCTTGAAAGCAAACACAATTTACAGGTAATCGAGGTAAAAAAGTGTTAGGTAGAAGCAAAAAAATCTTGATAAGGACTTAAGTCCAAACCTTCAAGGCATATCCGCTAGAAACTGCTTTTTACAGTATCCATTTTTCAACCTGTGAACGGATCCTGAAATGCATTTGTTAGGTAAGAGTGCACAGATACAAACGCATCGAAACACAATTTACTGATGCACTGAGCTGTAGTCGTAGCGACTGCGAAATATTTCGATGCGCGATTACAAGCAGTTAGTTTGCAATTATGCGTGGATATAGATCGAAAGCATACCTTGAAGCGCGACCAACGTACATGTAGTCCGCTGATCAAAACGATATACGATATATTCGTCGATGCGACGCTTCTCCCCCACCCATCTTTTCATAATAAAGTTAGTGAGATGCCGAACACGCCGTACTCTTGATATGAATTCCTTCATGTACGCTGTTCAATCTCCATGGAAATATCTAAAGTGAAGCCATTTCTTGAGTCACTAAGTCAATCAACTTCTGTCTTCTCAGCTTTACAAATTGATAACCTGGTGGAGACGTTCTGTCTCCACGGAAAAATATCTCCACACTTACATGATTTCTAAGATAACATGCGATTTTTGAGATTTATAAAACGTTTAAAACTTGAACAAAGTATGAATTGAATTGGTGTGCAATACACAACCGCTATCGTCGAATTAATCCTTGTTGGGCTGCTAAGCGCTTCTACGAAGCACTACCAGGATAATACTATAGAACATGTAGCAATGTAAGTATCGGAACATCCATCTGTAAAACATCCGTCATCTATTTAGAATTTATCCAGATTATTGTTGCTCAGGTTAGAGGCTAGGGCAAATCATTAACCCTTTCGCGGTAAAACGGAACGTTTGGTTCGTCTTTGCACGACGCTTCGCGCATGTTGGCTCTATTTCTTCCAATCATTGTGAAGTGTGTTTCTAGTAGTGGTAAAAATTACAATTATAGACGCAAGGTTGAAGTTGGGCAAGGCACCATGCCAGAAGAAACTTCCAAGAGTAGATTGCGCTTTCGTCCGTAATAACTACGGATTTGTCTAGTTTGAGACGCAGTTGGAGTGACCGCATTGGCAGCGAAATAACGTCAGATTGTGCTTCCGATAGCGAAATGTCAGCTCTTCCAAGGGAGGGATGTCGCGCAAAGGGCAGGGCACCACACCAGAAGAAATTCGATACTCAAACCAGCACAAGTGCTGAGATTCTCTCCTCATCCTTTTTTCTAGTAAACTTCACATTTCTACATTGGCCAAGGGTACAACGAAGGGTGCCAAGCACGACGTTTCTCAAGGAAGAGGACAAGATGCTAGTTCAAATTGCGAGCAAGTACGTAGGTCAGGAAGCACGGCAAATTGCGTGGAAGGACATCGCAAGGAGAGTAAAACGCTGGCAGCGGTCTCCGGAGAAGCTTGCTTAAAGAATCAACTCTTTGAAGCGTACCTTTGACACCGATCTGACCAATTTTCCAGCATCACTTTTTTACCCCGGTTCAGGCTACACGGGGACGACGGTCTTCACAGATCTTTCTTATTCGTCAACGGCCTAATACTAGCAAGTGGGCTTTGCAAAGCCCGATTTCAAGTGTCGATGGTCGTCTCATGGAGCTGGGTCAGAGAAGTTCAGTCGATACAAGCAATCTCGCAGCTGCGGTGTCGACTGAAGCAAGTGGGGATCACAACCTTGCTGCCGTTTGTGTTACTCAACGGAGTGTTTTAGATGATGATACGGTAGATCTGAATTTGATGCTACTAAATTATCAGATTCCGGAGGATAATCAGCCGCTTCGGCAACGCGCGACATCAATCTCTCAAACTGCTTCAGTGGGAATATGTATGGAAACGGCACCGTGTTGCCAGGGACATGAGGTTTCGCAGTTACTACATGATACAGCACGTGAATCTACAGTTCAAGCCATGAATACGATCTTTCAAAGTATTTCACGACAAAATGTTGTATATCCTGGTCGTTCCCCCCATTTGAATGCCGGTGAGATACTACCGAGTGGCCTCTCCACACTAATTTGAGCGATACAGAATGTCGGTGAGATTAAGCCAACCGACGTGCTTATGGAAATTGGCTCTGGGGTGGGAAAAATGTTGGTTTAATTTGCTATTTCGACTCCTGTTACAGCGTGTGTTGGAATCGAAATACGAAGAGTGGTTGATTGCTGTCGCGATGTCTTGGTAGAAAACGTAACAACATGGCCAGATCAGCAAAAGGTTGAAGCGTATGAGATGGACACGAGCCATATTGAGCTTTCAATGACTATCCGTTTTCCAGATCAACTATTGTGCTAGCAAACAACTTGCGTTTTGAACCTTCTACTGTGAACCACATCACGAGCGAGTTCCTATCCTTGACAGATGCCTGGGTTATAACAGTCACCAGCAGGATCCGCCCACGGCACAACACATTTTGTACCCGAGGATTTTGCGCCCGGTGGGTGCTGCACTCCGTCCTGTAAGCTGGACATCAAGTGCTACAACCGTGTATCTTTGTACAAAGAAGGTGAAAGTCTGAGAAGCAGCACCAATGTAAATACAGATCAATTTTTTTGATTTAGAAAGGTACAACCTGATCTTCGAGTGTGGGTGGTTGTTGAATAGCCGTCGTGTCATTCTCATCTTGCTTCCTTTGTTGAAATAGACCTGAAGTTTTCCTCAGGTTACCCTTGGAGGAGAAAAGCTTTTGCGGTAAGTAGAACTTGTGATATTTTTCTTAACATGTCCACGGTGGCTGTTGGCAAAAATATTGTTTTGCCGCCGTTGTGTGAACGATTTGGCATAGGCTCACACAATGAAGGGTGCAGTGATCCGTAATAACGGTAGGGAATCGATTTTCCCACCGACACACGACGCAATGACGCCTCCGTTTCCTGCTTTGAAAGAGCTGCTTAGAGTTTAATGCCACACACACCTTCTGGGGGCTACTCTCAACAGGAGGTGCTATTGCACCACAGTGCCACACAGTCGAATCCTCTGCAACCGTCGCGAAAATCTCTTCACCTCTTGCAGAATAAAACATTCTACTGTCGCTTGGTGCCTCCATCCATTTCCTTGATATCAATTCCTGTGCAAGCTGCACAACGAAGGAGCGGTGCGGGTCCCGTCCCTTGGATACATCAATCGATAGACGCCTGGACATGTAGGCGTTAACACGGGCGACGTCCACGTTAGCCATACCAAGTTTCTTATACCATTTTTAAAGGTATGACCATCAGCAAGCAAAAACCTTCCTCGCAATTGATCTACCCTATCGACACCCTGCATGTTAGCGTTCTACTCAGCTACACATGCAGGGACATCAAAAGGCTGCAGTTGACTGCCATCTCGTCGCGTTAGTGCAGTCTTTGTCGACGTGCCCGCATTCGATGCCATTTTCACCATTGCGCTGCCGAACGATGACACGGCTACCATGCCATGCACGACAGACACTCCCTGTCGATATTGGCCACGTCGAGCCTCACCCTTTTCCATGACAACGTGGTGGGGGAAGTGTAGGCTATTGTTGTGAATTGTCCCTCTTCCGTACAATTCCTTGAGCTGGAGAGCTGCTAGAAGTTGGACAGACATGTAGTTGTCAGCATTTACCACTCGATTGGTGTGGTAAAGAGGCCGCACAGCTTCCAGCACCTGACCGCGAATGGTTGACAGCGTTTATATCTTCTTGTATGGCAGCTAGTGCTTTTGGTGTGACGACATCTTGCAGCTGCTCTGATACGTCGCTATGCAGTGGACTCGAGAATTGACGGCTATCCAGGAGGAAGAACAGCAAAGCATGTAAATGCGAAAATGGTACTCCCGCCAGGTTTCATCGGGTTGTACATAATCAACCTTCGACCAAATTTACTCCGGCATGCAATTCTAGCTTCATCCAGTTCGACGTTACGGCCCACTTCCACATATTTTCCGCCCGTAAGCTTTAGGATGTTCAAAAGCGGTCGAATTCGCATCACCGGGTGGCAGTGATGCAAGTGTAGTTGACGGTGATGTTGCATCTGCACTGGTATTCCTAGCCTCTGCACCGGACGGAACTCTGTCCGATGGAGGTAGATTTGTCACTCCCTCCACAGTAGCTGCAGCCGCAATGCTATCCACGTTGCCATGTGCACTCTCCAATTATACTGCCAAATTCGGGGTTGTTTGCGAGGGTTCTTTCCGACGCGGGATGGCGCTTGTTGTCGATTTCCGCAATTACTTGGTCAGCCTTTCTTCTTGGTTACATTGGTGTATTCTTTACGTCGTTGGATTTGCGGTGGCTGCATGGGTTGCTCGCTTTCTTTAGGTGGGACCAGAGCTGGCTGTCCACGAGCTTGTTGTATCTCCCCAGGTTGTTCTACAGGACAATCCCTTGTTCCCAATTCCAGCTCTGTATACGACCCCTCCATGCGCGCCTCAGCGTTAATTTTGGCGCCGGTCAATAGCAAGTGCCCGCAGATCGCCAAATGAGAGAACGACGGCTGTATCCTGCTGAGTACCACTTAGATACTCAGTTCAAGATACATGAGCAAGTTAAATTTCCATAGTCAAAGCAAAATGTATGTTGAACTTCAAAGCATGCTCACGACGATACTTCGTACACCACTATCACTAATTGCCACGACAAACACACAACTCGCGGCAGCAGCAAGGCGAGAGAGACGTCAGCTCATACCACCGTAAATTCGCCAATCTAAATCTTAAACCTTGTATCGGCCCGGTTTTAATTAGTGGATTTGTGTCCTCTTCAACAGAAGTATGCTAAGTATCAGCATAACATGAAGTAAAAATGGGACATCTATGTCCTTAGACCGGGTTCTAACCGCGTGTCATTCATGTCATGCGACACCATGTCGAATCTACTTTGGCTGAGAGGTCATAAGATGTAGGGTAAACCTGCCTTGAAAGCGCCACAGATGGCACGCCGAGGTGCCATTACAATCGGTCGGGTGATGTGTCATGGTAGCTGTAAATCAACAAGTACCGCCAATTATAATCAAATTGAATGTACGGATACTTCCACAGCAATCATGATAAGCTGTATGCAACGTTCGCTGCTATACCAGCAAACTGTATTGTAGATAGCATCGCGAGTTCAGCTTGGCACGACATCGTGGCATCCACTTCAACACGGATATGACACACAAATCATATCCTATTCCTATGGCACAGATGGCGCCATGGCACGCGGTTAGGACCGGCCATTAGAAAAATTCAATGTTAGCTAATGACCCACCGTTCGCTTCGTAAAGGTTTCTAGGACGTCAGCACATCATTTCCCGACTTTTTTACTCCAGCGATTGAATGAATTAGGGAGGGAAACGAGGCGATCCAGATGCAGCGTTTCGTGTCTTGTGGTATTTTCTCTATGTGGCCACGGTACTAACTCGTACGGTATCAGACGCTTACTTAATTAAGCGCAATTAGTACTTAATCTATATTTCCGCATTTATGTTCTTGTCGAGCGCGTTACAATGCTGATCACTTCTTTTAATAGTCTCAATTCGAAAGACGCGCAAAAGTGTCCACTGCATATAAATATGTAAGGGAGAAGTATGAGTTGCGACATTTCAAATAATATAGTTCCTCAACAAGATGTAGCCTACGACTTTCAGACGACACGAACCATGCCGTCCGAAGCAGCATATGTTTTTTTGCTTATCCATACAAATGAGCGTACCATAAAAATGATTGCTGTTCAAGCAAAATGAACTTAATTTAGCAGTTTTATTGCTGTTAAGTTCTTTTATCTACACCACCGTATGGGTGACTTTGAAAGGCCTGCTCGTCGTCCAGGGAAGTCGCATAGTGGTAGCAGAGACGTGGGTACGCGACCCCACACATGTTCCTTCTGGTTGAAAGTAGAGACTGTCTCGCATCATGATAATCTCGGCTCGTGATTCTAGCAATTCTGAACTCCTTAAATCCGCTTAGTTAACTTACTCTGGATTAGTGTTAAAACGCTTGACCACGATCATGTGGAAGTAACATGTGCTTTCTTTAGATTTTGCCATTTAGGTCTCTTCCTGCTAATACTTTTTCGTCTGCGATTTTGACTTGATTAAGTATCGTGTCCTCTTTTCCCGAGCCATTTCTGGTTTAAAGCTCCCAATTACGTCATAAACTACGACTTTCGCCCTCTTCGAAGTCATACTATACGTCGTTGGTAACGAATGAATTAAGACACATCAAATCACCTGGGCTCTGAATAAGCCCCACCGTCAGATTAACCCGAGCATCCCTTCGAAGAAGTTATCTTTGTTCGTTATTTGATTAATCCCAAGCCTCTCATATTCTTTGGGTCCTGTACTCACACTTGGTACGAATTGTCACACCTACACTTTACTTTCAAAAAGTAGCCTACGGAGACACAAATAAGGAGCCCCCCCCCCCCTCACACACACACACAATTTCTGCTATGCACTGGATCGTTTATCTGTCAAAGCCAAAACGGTCTAGTATTTTTAGAGGAGCAGCCAATCCATGTTGGTAGTTGTACTTAACCGTATCGCTGCCAAACAATATGCATGGATTGTGTATGGTAAAGTATAGTAAAATGTAAACATGCATTTATGCGTGATTTTACTCCGCATTCCGCAGCGTAATGTATCATATAGCATAGGTTTACCAAAATCTATTGCTATTATTGTAGTTAGACCAAATAATATGCTTGGTTGTCCGCAAACCACCCTATTGGTCCCAACAAAATCCTTACATATTGGTTGGGTGATAATTGTAAATCCAAGCATATTGTAAGGTTTTATAGGCAACGGTAACGATAGGGGTAAGTACGACCGCTGCGCTAATTCTTGTAGTGGTGTAATCAGTGCAGTACAAGGGCCGGCTCTGCGCGCATCCAGCAATTTAGCGCCGTAGTTTCCGTGCATAGAAAGGATTACGTACCTTGATCTACTGTAGTTTGTACGAAACCACCAGATTCAAACAAGTTTGCGTTGTACTTCAACGATAGTATATTAACAGCGCAGCGACCACAATTACAGTGGCGAAAAGCGTTGACAAATTGCCATTGGAGACGTGGTCTGGTAGGTGAGAGCGGGTTTGGGGTTTGCAAATCCCCTAGAACGTTCTAACTTTTTTTACATATCACACCTACATTACTGCGTAATTACCTGGATGGATGCAGAGATACGTCAGAGGAGATGAGGTCCACTCGCACGTGGATGTGAAAGGTACATGTAGGTGTTTTTGTTATTTCTTAACTATAGTCTCAACTTGCATTGCGTTTTGCCGGAACAACAGGGCATTCCTTAAATCTCGCTTCGATCAAGATGTAATCTTGGTATCATAGCAATACTATGCCGCTCTGTCAGCCTCCCAGGCAACAACATCACGGAAATCCCACGACACGTTTCTCATCAGTCATCACTGGCTTGTACAAAGGCATATGGATAAAGGTGCCCCGCATGGGCATACATGTTCGGATAACCAAAACAACCCCTCGTATATTGGAATCTACCCTAGAATGGGAACGTCCGTTTAAGCGCGTGGACCAATCCAAGGAAGTACTCACTCGTAAGCGTCTTGCCATCTTTTTGAAGTACCATTCTCTCCACCAACAGTCTTCTAAAGAACTAATTTCCGCGTGCCACGCTGTCTCTTGACATGAGCCTAAATCGTCAATTCCCAGACCCCTTCGATACGACACCACCCTCGGGGTCTACGAAGTTATGAATGTGATGATCAATTCCTGAAAAAGTTCATGCCGGCGAGAGCTCTTTTGTTTTCCAATGTGTAGATCATTCCTTTTTTGGACCCCCTTGTTATCTTAGTCACGTAAGATCGGAACATGTCCGGCATGATACATGTCCTGAATATAGAAAATTATTTTAAAAAATAAAAACAGAAATCTATCAATATACGAAAGGTAAAAACAAATTGGTACCCCGGATTGATATGATAGCGCGATACAAGTTAGACTTGGTTTTTTCATCGTACACCACCTCAGCGAGCCATTCCTTCGTGCTACGATCGACTCCGCCGAAAACCCAGTAGTCTGGGTGTCGCGTATCTTTGTTGTTCTTGCACTTCTTTTTCATGCTCGTGTTGTAAATTTTCATGATGTTGCCTTTTCCTACCACCTCTAAGAACACTTACTAGTTAAAACGCATCAACATCACGCACACAGATCACGCAACCGCATATCACATCGAAACATCTCGTCGCTCCATACGTTCCGTGCGTAGGCCGGCCGTCTTTCTACTCAGCTCAATATGCTGGGCGGCCTCTGTCACGTGCCCAGAAGATTAAAATCTTGAGAAGTTTAGACAAGGGCGCGTTCGACTTTGCGAAGTAACTCTTGGTAAGTCCGGTCGTCTCTGTCCTGCAGGAAGAACCGGTTGAACCTCCAGCGCGCACCGGTACGAGCCATGGAGCGTCCGTATCCGCCTCGCTCTAGTCACGACGCCAGCAGACCTACCCTGGTACACCACACAATGGCGCCTTCCGCGGTGGAGCAACGTCATCATGACCGTGGCAAGCGTGAAAACGTGGGCATTTGTGATGCCATCATACTCGAAGGACGCCATCAGTATTGCGGGTGTCGTGTTGTAGGGGGGGGGGGGGGGGGATGGTACACGTCTATCACTCAAACGTGAGTGGCTGGCTACTGGTACGTGTGCCTCTATATTTGTGTTTATACGTATGTCCGCATGTATACCAATCCGGGACCCCTTTACTTTTGTGCCTGTGCAAAAGAAACACCAAGTTGAATTAGGCAAAAAAATTCCCAGCAAGCCGCTTTCTGTCGTTCTGTTGTCCGCACCATTCTATTAAAGAAGTCTTTCTTGCTACAGTAGTCAAATTGTGTTCTCTTCTGATGCCCGGAGGAGAGAAAATCCAATCGAGGAAGCAGTCACGATAGCGCAGAGATATGGAAAACGACATACCGTCCGTCCGTCTGTTTTGCCCATTTACGATTCCCATCTTGAATCCAGTACTCGGATTTAAAGCCGTATACTTTATCCTACCGTAATTTGCTACTTTAGCGCGCAAATTAGGGCTCATTATAAATAGCCCCAATACTAAACAGACAGATATCCAGGTGCTGAATTGGCTCTTTGGGATCATCGGAAACATCAGCGTCCTATAGACTTATTGTTGTACTAAGAACATACGCTTCTGAGCAACGTGATCGATTGTCAAAATTGAGTGCTAGAATAGCGGTGGCCAGTTTGGTGAACAATTTGTCTGCAGACTACACCTTGACTTGAAGCAGCAACTCCTTCGGAATAAGACGTCCGACAAAGTTTACAGTAACGCGTGGCCTATTTCCTTTTGGCACAGGGGGCATGATGCAGCAGAAAAATATTATTTCTGACCTCATATTAAATTGAACGCTTCCTCTTAAGCCAGGCAGCCTGGCCAACATCTATTCGCGTGCTTCACTCGAAAAAAGCCGGAAACGTCATTAAAAATTACCAAAGATGGTCGATACAGCCCCGTAGTACATAAACCATTCACAACGTTGTGAGGACTCTTCATTGGGCTACTTTTGTACGCTTTAAACGCAATGTCGACTGCATCGGATTTTTTTAAAACTTCTCAGTCGGGGCTGATAAATGACTTGTCGTGAAAATTCGCCTTCAACATGATTTTTAGTGACTTGACGATAGCCACATTAAGAGTTTATTACAGATATGTCATGTTTCGCAGAAGATCGACGAGCTAGATCTCTTCGTCCGAGCATGCTGATACCTCGCCAACTCTATAAAATCCGATAAAATAAAGCTCAAAATGCTATTTAGTATGTTTTGGAACCCAAAGACAACCTTTTTTTTTACCGGTTCCGACCTCCAGTCAAGAACCAGAACTTCTGGACGCTGCACATGGTACCTTGCCAGGTGGGCATAAAATAACGTTAGCCACCAATTGAAGATGCCCGCGTTGCTGAAACACTTTGACGCGTCAGTCACTGACGTGTTGTCGAAGGAAATGATTCCCATTTCCACTCCTTATTTCATATGATCTTCTTTTTTTCTGAACTACGACAATATAGTAAAACCCAGCTCGTGAAGAAGGACGAGGAACTTAAAAGAGTTTGGCAGCTCTTGCGATACTCTCAGAAGCACGTGCATGGGGCTAACGCGTAGTTAAAGGCTCACCATGTGGATCGGGTTAACTTAAATATATGTACAAGGTTGGTTTTCGTTGTTACTTAGATGTTATATAGCACGCTTTTAAAGCGTGCTCGTGGTTTGTGGTCTCCCCAAACACTGACAGGGACGCAACAGGAACTTGACTTCTTCGTTCGACGTGTAGTCGCTGACAGGGGTCTCCAGTGCGCTAAATAAGCTACGTTCTTGAAGTTGATATTGCTCGACGACATGTGGCTACATATGGAAATAGCAGTGAGCTGTCCATAGAGCCACCGCGTCTACATGGCGAGAAAGCAGAAGTCATGTCGATGTCTAAATACTCCAGGCAGGGATCGAAGTGACCGTCGTCAAAAATCGAGATGCTTGCTCCAGACATGGAAGTATGCTGGCTGAAGCTCTGGCTGACCATTGTCATATCCGCACTGGACATGGGTAGTCGACGGCGGGTTTAGTTGTGCCCTCTTCTTGGCGAATTTAGGAGTATCAGCATCACTTCTGGTACATTCAGCCTGGCAACACATGATGCACCCCCCCTATAGTTCCAGATCACGTTGTCGATGTGACCTTTCGAGTGGCATTATTTTACAGCGCTTTACTATTCTCCGGACAAGGTCATCTCCCCAGTGACTCGCTCGATGAGAGCTCTGCGACTTTAGACTCACTCGGTCCAAGCCTAGTGAAATCCTTTGACGTTAAACTCGGCATACATTGTTGCGAGGGCGGCTGACATCCTTCAGTGCGCATCCCACCTTAACGACTTGTGGCTAACGAAACGTGTCTGGGAGACATCGCTATCAATCAATATTGTAGTTATGACAGTATGAACCTCAGTATCTCGCAATAGAGCGATCTTATTGTATATCTTAATTCATCGAGTTGTCCTCACAGTATTGGGACTCCCAAGTTGGAAGACACAAAAATATCACCTGCAAAACGGGAGGGGCTTTCGTGATCGTGTATAAATACGTACTACCTCCGTCCCACAAGGCATCTATCATTTCACTAAACGATCGTTTATTTGCATGCTACGCGCTCAATGAGCAAAACCAGCCTTGGATAACCAAGGCTATGGTGTGTACTTAAGCCGGTAAATGCTTCGCAATGTTAACGCGTATTGTTTTGAAGACAACACCGCCCGACTAAGGTATATTTCGAAGTGTTGTACAAAACCTTTCGCCACGTTATCAATATGAAGGCTATGCTCACCGGGTTTGAACTATGCTTATTAAAGCGAATTGGTGTACGTTTTTAGGGACACATGGCATATTACAGTTCCTCCAATTAAAATCACGCTCGGATAGAATACATGTTCATTTTTGTACTTTATGGGGTCTTAACACATCAATAGGACTTTTTTCGATCAATCTTCAACTAGTTATGAATTAGACTAAGTTTTAGAACTGCTAATTCATGAAGTTACCGCGTCTACGTAATAACCTCGTCGAGGGCCGCATTGGCGGTTTCTACAGCCTTGTTGGACACGGAAGCGAAGACGGTAGATCACCTAAACGCAACCACTTGTCGTTGCTCAAATTCGGTATTTTGTACTCGCTTCCACCTCGGCTTAACGTTGCTTGTTCTAGTACCGACTATAGCGTTAAAAACACTTGCTTAATGTCGCCAACCCAATCTCAGTATATGCCGACACGACTGCTGCAACAAGCTGCTCCACGTCGTACGCACGTTTCTGGTACTGAAAAGCTTGGATGCTTGAGAAAAAAAAAGATCCAAAACGTTGAAATCTGGGCTGCGTTGCAGATGATTTACAAAGCTGATCTTTCACTCGTCGGTTTAACAAGCTGCTTTCACCGCCTCGGAGTATGAACTCGCGTGCGTGTTGCGTTATCATGCTGTACCGTGACCGTTTTAGATTCTAAAAATAAGAATATTATTCAAGGTTTGTGCATCCTAATTTCTAGCATTGTTTTACAATAATTGCTTACCTGGTCTCTTAGACTTAATTGCGGGAAAGACGTTCTCCAGAAGAAACTTTCTGAAAGTCGCGTTGGTGATCGAGAGGCACTTAAGCTCAGGCGTACCAGCGGGGCGGTTCTAGGGCGAACGTTTAGACTCCACCATCTCCACAACGACCAAACACCCAACATGCCGTCAAATCACTGGTGTGTACTAGCGTCATACCGAGGACGCCCAACAGCAACCAAAAAGAGCATCTTGACAATGTGGTTGACATTACTAACAGCAATATACGGTACCCCTCGTTGTCCGACACGAAAGACGTTTACGTTTTTTTTGGAAATACAAAACCATTTCTCATCAATGTGAATCATGTCATTCATTGTGTTTAACTTGTAATTGCCTCCTGCACAAAAAGTTAGAACTATTACAAATGTAAACGTACCAGCAGCACTCTCCACAAACGAAAGAGCGAGCCCGATGCGCTTGTGCATCTGGTCGAAGGTGAGGTAGGGCTTTTCAGACCCAGTGACGCACCGAGTACCTTCTTGGATCGCCGTGGCTCGTGGTGAGCTAGACAATACTGAAGAGGGAGGCCACTGCTTTGACGACCGTACCCCATTAAGGTTTTGCCGGCGTACGCGAACAGGTACCAATTCCCTCAATCGCGGGCAATTTTTCAATTCAATTCTTATCCAACCCACATCCAATTATGAAGCGTTAGAGTTTCTGGAGCCTGAGCGAGGCTTAACTCCAATACTAACAGGAACAATCTGGGCCTTGTAGTGCAAGATACTGATTCAATGAGGGGGGGGGGGGGGCATACCCAAAACGTCGTCGCTGTCCGCTTTCACGTATTCTATCAGGTACCCCGATCTGTATTGAGGCAGCTAAAGCTGCCAGGATGTTTTGTTTTTCTTCTCTGCAACTGTCGAGGAGTCTTCTGAAGCTACGAACTGTTTTAGTTGACGCTTCTTTCTGCGAGACATTGGTACGGGTAAGAGTTTCCCTTAATCGAATGCTGTAGACGTGCGTTTACCAGAGGCAGCAAGACTGCTCACCATCATCTCTCGCTTAATCTGGTACACCGTCTTCACCCCCGGTCGTCGAAGAGAGCTCTGAGCTGCTGGGCGGCACGCTGTAGCAAAAGCTAAGCACACGCCACAGCCGTCAGAGATGTCCTTTAGCGCGGAAACGAACCTATGGCAGTGGTGTACAGACTGTAAAGCCTAACTGCCGTTTTCTGGCTTATTCACTAAAGTCCGAAGTGGCTGGCCAAACCTTTAAACTTTCATTTCTCAAGATGTTTGTTAAGTATCATCACGTTTTGCGTTGAAGCATATAATACTTGTGTTAAGAATGCCCCTGAAGCCTCAAAATATCAATGTCGCATTCTAGCAAAGACTAGATGTTGGGAATTGCTACATGTGGACCAATGTATCCAGAACCCTAACAACTAATGAGATACTAAGTCACATTGAAGAACGTTCTACCCTTTGTTTTGCTCGTCTACATGGCTTCATATTGCTGGGTTGCATAACGGTACCAACGCTATCAAATTATAACACGCGGCTATAATTGCTGTTTGGTTGTGCCACCGTCAACGATAAATAAGGACATATGATGCAGCATGGAACAAATGCTCTGTATGCTTCGCGCGTTGCCCGATCTAGGGCAAATATGATCAATTGGAATGAGCCGATCACAATAAAAATTGCATGATGTTCGATTTGATAACGTATTTATTGGACCGGATTTGAGATTTGGCGGCAAGGATGCCAAGAAATAAATATACTGAAAAAACAATTTTTATATAAAATAGTTTATTTTGCACAAATCTAATTATGTATCTAAAACGTATTTCGCAGTTTATATGCTTTTCAAGATGCTTCGCCAGCCGAAAGCAATGATTATGACCGCTCCCAACAAACCAGCATTGCAGCAAGAATTTTCCGGCCAACACCCTTACCCAACCCCTGCCACGCACAGCCGCGCCATGTTCGCCAGCCTCCATGCGTTCGACTTGCCCCGTCCTGTTTTCACACCGAAGCAGATTGCTGCCTTTTTGTTCAAGCCGTTGCTCGATGAAGAGCTACACCCGGCAGACGATAGGTGCTATCTTCCGAGTTCGCAACGATGAGCCCCCTGAGAGTGCCGGACGCACTCCACGCGTCTGGAGTCCTGAAGATATCACTGCGGCGCTAGAAACTGTACCAGTCATTGAGTGAACGTCTTACCGAGCGCTCGAGGCCGCAACCGGAATTCCACGTACTATACTGCCCCTACACGGCGCTATCTGATGCGGATGCTACCAGGTATCTTATCACGTGCGGGCGGTTGTATGTGTTGCCACCATGATGATCCTGAAACACAACGAGCGTCACTTCTATGGGATGCGACACGGCGAGCCTTCAACAAGTGGGTCGCAATAGAGAGGGCCACCGGTGGAATCAGGCCATATCCGGCGGCTATGAATCAAGTGGGTAACTGACTATCCACGTGGAGCGGACAGGTGACAGCACCCGCCGACTCCTTGTCATGCTCTCTAACCCGGAACTGGCGACCAATCACATTCCTATTGAGGCGCCCGTGTCGTGGGGCCTCCGAGAGGCGAGCCGTACCCAACTTGGTCTCATTAGTCGGTTGGACAAGGACGAGGACCGGGTGCTTAGAACTGTAGCCTTGTACAAGCGCTGGAAGTCCGCAGCGCCGGAGGCGACCAGTCTGACACAGAGAGCCATCCTTGCAGATAGGACGCGCTGGAGCCGCCTAGCAACGTTAGAGTCGCCGGCTTACTCACGACCGCAGCCTGCGACCCGATGTGGGGTGCTCCCGTATGTGCTGAAACTTTGGACAGCGACGGTAATGGGTCACCTGCTTTTGAGCTCGCTGGCAATGTGGCACGATAGCTGGGGGCGCATCCCCGAGATTTGCGCTGAGATCCTGGATGGGAATTGGGCCATTGGAACCGGACTACTACACGTGCGGAACGGTTGACGGCAACCGCAGTGTTGGCTGCCCTCCCGCGCCGCAAATAAAGGCACACGGTGCCTCAACCCTGGTGGTTTCATCAACTTGCGCCTCCATCGAGAAAGACCTCGCCAGGGCCAGTGCAAGGAGAAGTCGCGTCCCAGCCTCGACCAGACGAAGGGCATGGCCTGCAGGCAGACTCGCCCCGCCCTCGACAACGGGAGCTGGGGAACTTCTTTTCTGTCATCTCAGACGCTGAGAAGGACAAACAAGAGCAACGAACTTTCCGCGAAGAGAGACACAAGGCGGTTGAATGAAGGAGGATTTCAGAATCTGCATAGGGCGGAGCAGGCCATACCCGCACAGGCTGCCGGAGGACGCTGGACGATGGCGTCACTATGGGAGTGGACGCGCAGTATGTAAATGGCTTTAGTGCGACCCCGGTCGACCGAAATATCTGGCTGCACAGCTCCCGCAGACAGGATGAAACGGGCAGAAACATGAACTCCATGCTCCAGGAAACCCATGTAGAGAGCAACAAAATCTCGCGAATACAGGCTCATCATGCTGCTGAGGGTGGTGTGAAAATCTTTGTAGACCCGAACGGGGACGCCAAGGACGTCACTCCCCAATTTGAAAAGCACTGGGGTCCCACTTTAAGGCCGTGTACGGCATGGTGCATGGTCAGGGAATCATCTTCATTAACATTTATTCGCCCCATCGAGCCGAACCGCGCAAAGCTTTCTACAGGAAGCTACTGGAGGTCGAGCTTCCGGAAGGGGCCATGGTGGCTTTTGGTGGTGGTTTCAACTGTACCCTAGACGACGAGGCTGACAGGAGTTAACATGGCGCCTCACGCTCTCACAACTCGAAGGCCCTGCGAGAACTACTAGGACAACGGTGGCTACTGGATCCGGTTGGGATCACCCGACCGGAGACGTGGGGCCATGGCGAACTGGCGGAGCACCATGCCTGCACTCACACGTATCACTTCACGGTAACGGGCCGCGGAGAGGCTTCTTCTCGGATCGACCGATGGTACTTGACCGGGTATCTCTCCACATGGGTGGAGGGGTGTGATGTGGTCCCACCGGGGGTGGTGGCAGACCATCACGGCGCCAAACTCCGTATTCAACTATCAGGGGACCCGCCCAACGTTAAGAAGTCGCCAAGGGTGCACCCGGTCGCGACCTACGCCAGTGACCCGGTCACGGCGATCACCAGAGCAATGCTTGTGGAGTTATTGGAGCGGATTACGACAAGCTGGGCCACTGCTGAGGACTTAGCGACGTGGTGAGACGATCTAAAAGCACCTGTCGAAGCAAGGGCGGTTGCTGAAGTACGATATCGACGGCTACCCTTCAAACAGCGGTTGGAGGCTCCGGCGCGAACAGGTGCGCCTCCAGCAGGCCAACACTGGGGCTCCTGCAACGGTGGGGTCCATTACGGACGGAATGGAGACGATGTCCCTGGACGATGTGCCCCGATTGACCCCGGCTGCACGGATCCGTCGTGCGATTGCAGAGTGCCAGCGAGAGCGGTCGACGGCGCTCCAGCGGCGATTGTTTCGCAGAGTCCATATACTGAAGGGGAAAATCACCAATGCCCGTTCTCAATGGTCGTTGAACAAGTTATCCGACAACACTGTACAACTGTTGGATCCGGTCCCGGGCGCCCCTCCAGGGATCCACATGACAAGGCAGCAATCGTTGCTGATGAATGGAGTTCCGTTTTGCAGCAGGCGGCCACGGACCTAGACCTACAGGATGACGTAGCGGGATGGATTGGGCAATTGGAGCGCCCACTGCCAGAGCAAGCTGCAGTGGCTGCTCCTATCACGGCGACAGCTACAATAGCTAAAGTGTGGAGGGCGTGAACGGGCTTGGGTGATTTGTAATGGGTGGTGCGAAGTTAGCATGTACTACCTCCGTCCCACAAAACAACTAACATTTGATGTTAGCGGAACAAACATCAAAATGTTACATTGGCCTTTCTTAATGTGTATAAAATAATTAGTGGTCCTCTGTTCGCCAATTCTTCACAGTAGCCAACACAAGCATGGAAGTCACAACCGACCCCCACCCGTCACGTGCAGTTGCTCTCCATCACGAATCATCGCTACTTGATGGAGCGGATGATGGGCGGAAAGCTCCCCAGAGACTGCGTCAACGACGCTGCTCTGCGTTTTGGCGTGTGAATTGATGGGATATCATGCGTGCAAGGCATGTTGACGACGGCCCAAAAACAACCCCAGGAACGGCTACACGAACTTGGTGACGCACGCGCAAGTATCACCCAAACTTTGAGAGTGACATGCCAGATGTAACGAGTGCGGCTACGGGAACGCTTGACGATTGTTTCCACACTGCTTTTCAAGCGCGTGTCCCATGAACTTCAACCCTGCCATACTTTGAGAGCTGTTGCCTTGCCTAGTAGCTCGATAGCCCGGGCGTAATTGTAGTTGGGTCATTCTCCCGCTGAGTGATAGTTTAGTTGTTCGTGTGCCTCCTCCATGACGTGACATCTTTGCTTGGGTTTTGATAATATATACACGATGCGACTGCCCAAATACCGGTGGTCACAGCACTGTCAAACTAAAATACTACCCCGCACTCGAACAAATAGATAACCTTACCAGTCAGAAGATAGACTTCTCAAACGCAATAGCACGACATGATCCATTTCACCCAGGCCTAGCGATCTTCAAGTTTTTTTCTCTCTAGAATTGCCTCGCGCTCGCAGTCTGTTCTGCCTTACTCTTCAAGATGAACATCCAGCTTCACGCAGCAGCCACACGAATCTACGGTTGTACGGGACAAACTGACTTCAGGGTAATAATAGTGGACTTACTGAGTAAAACGAGCGTAGCTCACAGTGCGAGCATCAGGGTTGAATCACTTGACATCGTCGACGTAACGAGAGTGCACTATCGTCCAAGTTCATTGCGGCTCCGTGGCGGAGTCTACGATGAACACAGGGAAATTTGTCTCTTAAAATCCAAGTTTCGCAGAGGGTCTTAAGAATATCCAGGTCCTGTTGGCTCACAGCATGCCAAGGTCAAAACCTTTTTGGTGGCAATCGTCGTGTGTGTAGTGGTTCAATTATTTCTTTTTGTCTATTCCGTAAACGTGCAGTGCGAGTACCACTGGCAGGTATGATGTCTCTTATCACGCGTTCTTAGAGTGCTGGTTGACGCAACTGCAAGACGGCGATTTGTATTTTGCTACGTAAGAAAAAAAATACGACTCGGCATGGTCCAGAGCAGGTACTACTTGTGAGATCATGCCCGACACATATTATGCAGATGGATGTGAGCATTACGGATTTGAAGCAGAACGCTATGAAGCTGTAGCTGATGATGGTGACCCGTGTGATGGTACTACTCATAAACATAATTGCCGCCTGCGAGAGGACCTCGGTGGTGGTGGTGGTGGAGTATCAATGCCGTTTACGGTCATGTGCGTGCTTTAGCTGCCTTCTTCAATCGTAATCTGAAAATTCAGAACTTTGTCGTCGCTTATATTTCAACCAACACCAACAATGGATATTGCTACGATGAACGAGCCCAAGGCAAGAATGCTGATGCGCTATGCATCCTTTGACTACCGTATCATCTAACAACTTTAGAAGAAAAAAAAACGCTCGGAATGGAATTCCTGTTCCACATGTCAGCCTCCGCATCCTCAATAATTGCGTTGGGCAAAACAAGTCAAACCCCTTAAACCCTAGACAAAGGTCGTACTAATGTTTTTTGCGATGCTGTCTATTTTTTTCCTACAAGAAAGTGGTACTATGTTTTCTTACTTCCTGATCACTCCCACAATATCGCAGATCGTATTGTGATTTGATGCAGAAGGGCTACCCAAGGATTGAATTGGTTCACATAGCACATCAGCATACTTGCCTTGGGCTCGCTCATCGTTGAAATATACATTGTTGGTGTTGTTCGAAACATAAGCGACGACAAAGTTATGAATTATCAGATTACGCTCCGCCTTTAGCTGATGAAGGGCAGACGGCCAAAAGTGTAAATGGAGTAGTTTTGGGTCATAACGACCCAAATAGCCTTTTTTTTGCTGAGTGGGGCGCGTTTCTTTCCAAATATGATGGCGATTCGCTATCGCTCTCAATAATATCAAACTGACTTCAATTTTATTCAAAACGCGGCTTTAGCCGAGCTGTTAGGGTCAATTGTAAGAAGTGTTCGGGACGGATCGATTCGTAGCGTGCAATTCCACACCATTCAAAAAAAAAGCCAAGTCATTGTAAGGAAATTAAAATACAATTCCCAAGTTCTACCTCGACTACTATCCTGCTGTATCATCCATTCAGCAGAGGTTGAGACAGAAGATGGGCGCAACGTCTACAAAGCGCAAGCCCGAGCGACCTCAGAAAAAGAAAACTACGCTGAAGCAAGACCAGCCTCAATCCTCCGATTCTTCAGCGCTATGCCTTCTAACGGGAACCGAGTCTATGTTTGTTGGGCTAGACACTGTTTCTCTAATACGGATTTTGCTTATTGTAAATATTCATTTAATAAATCACTATACTAGTCAATACCGGTTGTATTGGAGAGCAGGGGTGTTCAATACATTATGCCCTTGTCCATTTTTTTGAAAAGGATTGGGGCAAATTATGAATTGTACGCGATTTGGTAATTGTCAGTATGAAATGGCAAGCGAGCTCGCTGCGCCGCAAAAGTGGCGCAGCCAACTCGCAGTACCCCAGTGCAGCTTTCTTACGTGCGAAAACAAACTCTTCAGCTGTAAACTTAGCCATTGGATTTCTCGCGGACGGGAATTCAGAATAGCCCCCGAAGTCTAGCAGTAAGTGTGTTTTCCCTTTTACCTCTCCCTTGTAATGTGTAATACAACCATCAATTTCACTATTCTGAGGTGGTTAGCTATTGAAAAGTCTCCGTTGCAAAAATACAGTCCGATCAAGTCAAGCAAGGACATCACTAATGTCTGAAGGTGGCCTTCCCTTTCAACTCTTTTATCTCGCAACTCATTTTGTCTCTACACCATCCTCAACATGTTCCGAAATGCCATTAAATCTGCTACTTGCATTAGCATTTAAGACACGCTGAATCGTCAGAATCACGATTTACACCTTCATCTGCTGCTTCACCTCCATTTTCTCAATGAAATTCATAGAAATATCGTTTGCCTTCCACCTACGTTAACGATCACGTACCGTATATTGTACAGAATGTTGTGGCACCCCGTCATAGGAGTACCTTTAGATAGGAATAAAAGGTGGCAGTGTGGGAATAAAATGTGGCTGTGACGAAAAGCATAAGTTTTCCGAAAATAGCACTTCATATATCTCAGAAAACCTTACCTATCATGTCTCACATTCACTGATTTAAGATAAACTTTCCAGCCAATCAAAAGTGCGGAAAAGCGCAACACGACAGACAGACGGACGGACAGACAATCATTTTATTTATTAAGATTTCCATCCATTCATTTTGAAATGAATTGAAGGACACTTCCAATTTGTATTAGAAAGCTTCACAGCTAGCTGACTCGTGAAATCTCACACCAACAGTCTTGTTCCAGTCATACAAACAATTTCTCGCACTACACCCATTTACGAACTTGCCATCTACTCCGCAACGGTCTTCGCCAACGCAGCCATCTGTCACCTCCTCTTTCAAAAGCTATTCGAAGCTCAGTAAGTTGTCCAGCCACTGCGAACATTAAGCGGATTTTTTTTCGCTCAACTGCAAGCCCACCCCAAGCGACATCGTCACGGGGTCGAGCGGCTCGCTCTACGCACCGCTTTTAGTGCCGGCTTTGCCCTAGTATCCTTAAACAGAACACCGCCAGAGGTTATTTAAACCTCATGAACTACCTAGGAGCGACACCCCGACTACAAGCAAGTCGTGCAGTCCGGTGGATACACTCGTTATTTACACTTGCTCTGACACGGTACACAAGTAACCGTTATCTACGCTAATTCGGAGCTGTACTAACCGTTGTGCTATTGTCAATCCGTATAGGGTAAGACCGTCTTTGGGTGGCTTGAGTGGAGCATGATGGTGAGATGCCGCTCAACTTCTGTGAGAATGCACTTGTTCGGAAGTACACCAGGCTACAACCTCTGGCTAAGTCTGTGCAGAAAAATTACGTTTGAGCACTAACTGTTCTTGTAGAGGGTGAAATCTTTAAATAGGGCCGTTAATCGACGCTCTCATTTTCGACGGGTGGTCGGCTAATCCCGAACATTTCGTGGCTGTGTTCTTCATCTACGACAAAGAAGGTGGCACTTCCTGGCGTTTGCGACTCTCCTTGCCGATACAAATCAGAATGTTGTCAACCACAAGGAATTCATCTTTCGTACGCTGGAGAACTCGGCTGTCGATCCTCGTGGGGCAGTATGCTTCATTGGAGACAACAGCACGAATGTCGCTACTGTGGGTGTGTTCGGTGTGCCCCTACTTGGGTGCTCCAGCCACCGTCATTACATTAGCACCGAGGCCCATTTCTGTCGCATACACCTGACGGTGCTCAAGGTGTATGCGACAGAAATGGGCCTCGGTGCTAATGTAATGCGCAAGCTATCGACTGCAAAGGCGAACCAACGGGCACTTACGCAAGCTGACCCCGCTAAAACCGATTCGCCGAAACGTCACTAGATTGATCAGTGCTTTTGACATGGTTGGCCGCTTTCTCAAGATTAGGGTTCATGCTTGTATCGTCATGCTCCAAATATAGGACCCCGTTGTGTTGCCAAGTGCTGCTCATGTAAAGCAACTCGAAGCTCTGCGCAACAACGAAATATCGATTTCCAGTTTGTCAGCGTGGCGTCACAAGATGAGGGGGCGACCGTACCCGACGTGCGAGCCATTTTTGACTACGCCATCTCTGAGATTTCGGATACCGCGCAACCATCTTAGCTCAACAGCAGCCATTGTCAAGTACGCCGCTTTTGATAATGCTCTGGTAATAATCGAACGTGTACAAAGGGCTGTTTAGCTGAAATCTGCTGAAAAGCTAATTGCAACTAGCGAGAGCGTCGATGGCAACATTGACACGATAACCGGGTTGGGTTTTGCTGCTCTGACTCTAAAGCGTCGACGTCTCGCAGAGCGACAGGTGCGTCGATTCGTGGACATCATTTTTCTGGAGCCTACGTCAAATTCGGTGGGACGGCTATTTTCGACGGCCAAACGGCTATTTAATCACAAGTGGAAGTGCTTGCTACCTAAAACGCTCGAGCAACTACTGTTCTTGGGTGCAAACAGAATTTTGTGGGATCTAGGAGAGTGGCAAAGGTGGTTGACAATGTTGACCGTCGGTCTAGCAGAAGTAGGTAGCTGGCATTTTTAACACCATCAAATGAAAATGGCATTGCTTCTCCATTGATAATTGCATTATGCATTGATAATATCGTTAGAGAGTGCCATAATGAAGTACTGCCGCTTAAAATTTCTACCCTTCACAAATATGTATTACTGCGCATCACTGTTGGAAAGACCCGGAGTCCAGCCAATGCTTTCAATGGCCCGCTCGTGCAACAAAGGTTTTAGCGCAACATTGGCTGTAAAAACTAACATCCAACAAAACACTAAATTGGCACACCCTCTTACCACCAACTGCCGCCCTATAAACACTTGGAAATAATAGCATTAATTAAAAAAGCAAGTTAAACTGTATTAACCATAAATGTCAGGGTTGGAGGTAATGCCAGGCAATAGCTGCCATCATGTGTGCGAGGGTTGGAGGTATTGCCAGGCAACAGCTTCCATCATGTGTCCGAGAGTCAAATGGAGATGAAGCCGGCTTTCACGAACCCACGGCGAATAATGCCCGGGGATACCATTCTCCACGCCTCCTCATGTCTGTAATATGTACACGTCTCTCTGCCGCGTTACGCCTAAACTAATGGGTCGCATGGTGACGAACATAAAGCTCGCAGCACGCATTCTTGACACGCCTCACCGACACGCAGGGTTCTGTAGTCGGATTTTTTCGGGGGTTTCTTTTCTTTGATAAATTAGTTTAGCACTACTAATTTGACCAGCGTAGATTTAGCACTAAATAAAATAATTACTGCTATTAGTACTAAGACGAACGTTCACTGAACACAGTTCGTGTTTGCACGATTCCATCAGTAGGCAGTGTATTGAGATTTAGGTACCAGACAAGCTACTCGTTATCTGTTGTGATTCCTTCCCATTACCGAAGCTACCGAACCTGCTCATAGTTTGCGTTAAAATCATACATCACGTCGATTTTTGTACGGTATGCATACCGTTTATTAGCAGAAAGCTGCGCATTACTTCCTAGTTATTTGCTGACCTACCTGCAACAATAACGTCTCCACCAAGTCCCCGATGAGACGAAGTATCCGAAACGATCCTAGGAAATCTGGTGAATCTTCGCGTCAAAAAAATGAAAAAGCGTCTGAGAACTAGTAGTGATCTTAATACTAAATAAAGATCATTATACACGACAGTTTAGTTTAGTACTACTAAAGCCCATATCATGAGCATAATATGTTTAGCACTAATAGTACTACTAAACTATTCGTACTAACGATACTAGATTGGTGACTACTACAGAATCCTGCCGACATGCCAGGAGTTGTGCGAGCGCTGTCGCTCTTGCTGGTACAAAGTCGACCTCCGTCAGGGCGTGCTCGAGATCAGCACGCACAGTGCCCATGTTGTGTACTTTACAAGAGTGCCGGATGGGCGGATGTACAGCGAGGCCGTGGTCTGTCAGGGCGGATATCATCGACGAAGCGCCTGATGAAATGAGTAGCCAAAGAGAATGTCAATAAGCTAAGACTGCAAAGGGCACGACGCCGCGCAGGTTGGTGCGAGGCCTCGTACCGGATTACAAATGGAATTAATGCAACGAACGTAAAAAAATCGAATTTTAGAAAGCGAAAAAAATATTTTTGTTATGTAAAAACTGACCGCTTGGATCCGGAAATTAGTGGTTAACACTGCTCGCGGAGCAGGCCTCAATTCCGGCTGAGCCAGTCAGTTGCTGCAGCTTCTGACTCGGGTGTGACAACTTCCCTAGCTGCAGCGAGCCTCTGTCACTGATCAACCCTATATCAGTGAAGAAAACGTCGTGCAGAGATCGAGCCAAACAGCACACTTTACAACCATTAATACAGCGGGCCAAACGTGACATGCACAGACCTTGCGACACAATAGGTGGCTCTGTATTGCAGCGACTATTATCAACTATAACTATTGTTTTTGGTTTTATACAAGCTAATCTAATCCAAGTGGGCTAACTTGGGCAAGTCTGAATTCAGCACGACACGGCGTGTTGCGTCGGAGTTCTAGAAGTACTGCTCTACGCCTTCTCCAACTGACCAGCGTAGAGCAGGAGCACCACAATGAGTTGGAAAAGCTGACGAACACCTTTAGCTCCCACGCGATCGAACGTACAAGCCGTTGTGTACGAGTGCGGGTGAACTGAGGCTTGGTACGCAAATGCCAACTGGATTCAGCATACAAAGACCAAAGGCGAGGCCTCCAGGAACGCGGACGGACAGCAGCACGACGCAGGGGGTTCACATCACACGGAATATCCTAGCAGCAGTACTCTGTTAAATGTCAGAGACGGTGTCCAAACCTAAATAATTAAAAATACTGAAGTTAATGGAAAACATTGGTAATAAGTCACAAACAGTTGTTCACCTCCCTTACCCACTCCAGCATAGTGTGCTCGTCGCTGTATGCGTTATTCTGTACGGCCAGCACTAGTTGATCAGTTTTGTGGAAGTCTTCATTTTAAAGCTCATAGTATGAGAGTACAGGACCGCCTTCCACTCAGAAAATAACTAATTAAAGCCAGCAGTGTTTCTTCCGTTGCCAAGGCACAAAGAAGACACAAACTCGAAACGAATTTTCAGACACCCCTACAAAAAATAAAGTCAGAGAAAAATATGCTGTTAGAAACAGAAAAAAGGAGAAACAAACCCATACCTTGTAATACATCTACACCGCGCTTTCCCACGACAGGTGATGGTAGACCTCTGCGCGCGTTGTATCTGACAAAGTAGGAAGCCAGAAGATTGAGGACCTTGGAACAAACGTTTAGCCGATGTGTCTTGAGACTGGTATAGGAGTTGAAGTGTAGAAGCCGCAAGGTTCCAATAGGTTCCTGGGGTGCGTGATCTAGCGATGTATTGTCAAGGATCGTGGGTGGCGTGTCGTTCGCGTTCCAGCCGCTCAAGACCCAGGCTACCTTCCTGTCTTCTCGCGCCGTTTTGGTGATATTTGCGAAGGGCTTGCTGGGTTTCATCGTACCCCACGAATCGCGATCGAAAATCCACTGAGTTGTGTCAACGTAAATTGGAGATTGATCCATTTAAACAAAAGATGATTGAACTTCTCAATTCCTGGGCTTATCTATAGCTTGAAGTGCATCGACTGACTAAATCCGTCTGCTACGATCTACAAAACATCACTAGTTATCTTTGAAATAAGATAACATTTCAAGAAATATTCGCACGCGGGAGCAGGGAAAATACTCAATGACGGCTTTCCAGAACCTCCTTCTATGAAGAGGCTTCTGAAACGAGGAGCAAACGCCTCGTCGTCACAGCTCGCGCTCTGTGTTTACGCTTATCGTAAGCCCACTCGAGATACTGTGCCTACTAAACAAAGCTACAAGCGATACTGATATGTACAACTAAATCAAAATAACACCTAGCTGCATCCACTTACCGGTTGTTTTGAGTTGTTGCCGAATCGCCCATAATTATTTCAATTGCACGAAACCATTTGTCTGTTATGACACCCGAAATGCGCAAACAAAATGCGAACAAAGGGCGAGTCGTATCCACCCTCACCCAACTTGTGACAGCAGCAGATCCTTGTGACGCTAATACACCTGCCCTGGAGAAACCTAGACCAACGTGCTCGGTTGACAAATCTTGTTAAACACAACTATTATTGTAGCAGCAGAAAATGAAGGGACTAGTATTCATTGTCGCATAGTTTATTCAATTTAGCAAAAAAAAAACAGATGTGTCATTTAGATATGTAGTAAAATCTCCCGTTTTGAGCACGGTTCTTGTATTTAAAAAAAATGTAAATTCGAATTCGTTTTAACGCTACAAGCTCATCAAAAAGGTGTGCTAATATAATCAACGTTATCAATCAAAGAGTGTAGAAAGTGCAAAAAAAATGTGAGTACGCCAGTTTAGGATAAAAGGTTCTATTCCAAGACCTGTGATTGGTATAACTTTAATAGAGAGATTACTCGGCATCTTCTACAGCACAAAACCCCTCCTCGTCGACCAGTTCACACTCTTCCAATGCCGTCATGTACTTGCGTTGAAGTCTAAGTTCGCTCTTGTAATACTTGCGCAAGTGGTTTGACCTTATGCGGGCAAATTTAGTTGTTCGTTTGGACGACAGATCGGCTTCGTTGTGGGCTGGTCGTCTGGCAATTCTGTTTTTTCACACGCCTCATGTCAACTCAATAGGTTGCAGCTCGGGGTGGTATGGGACGTGTACAACAAGGTGTGATTATGTTCATGTGCAATTCGATCTGCAGCGTAGGTCGGTTTGGGCTTGTGAGCTTTAACAACTCAAGTAGTTGATGATAGGATCAACATCAATTTCCAAAGCGTAAAACATAGTTTTGAATAAAAACAACTAGAAAAAGATGCACACAACGAACAAAGAAAAATAAACTTACTGTGTCTGAACACCATGCTAGCATGTCCACTTTGCCAGTTCGTCAGGTGGGTGCAAGATCCTCTTGTATTTTATGGATCCATGTGGAGGTTGCAAAAGCCGTACTGACGTAACTTCACACGCAGTTGTTTGAACCACTTTTGAAAGAGTGTTGCGTCAAAGTTGCTGTGGTAGCCATCATCTCTATTACCCAGCTTCTTGTTTGAGCTCCAATGAACTAACGAGTTTGGAACAAACTCTCCCTGGATGATGATGTTGTTACCGCGTGCGATAATACCAGCTCCTACAATACAAATTCTAGATAGGATTATAAAAGTAAGAAGAAACAATTAGCGGATAAAAATATAACTATTTGAATGCAAAATTACCGTGCACCTCCTCCACTTTTCGAAAGTCGTATTTCTCCCTCAGAACCGTTTCCGGTGACATATTGGCGTTGCAATAGCTTCATCTAAAAAGACCTCTGGCTGAATAGGGTGCTGTCGCGTGTCTCGGTTTGCGAGTCGTTTCTGTGAAATACGTAGCTCGAAATGCAGCATTCCAAGCGCTTTCTGCAATATAGTGGCGACTTTGGCTGCGCAAATATTTGAAGCCCATGTCGTTTAAACAAACCTCATCGAGCGGACATTCGATATGGCCGCAAATAAGCTGAGCAGCCACCGACTTGGCTGCTTTGTTTCGCAAAGAGACATACTCGCGGACAATTATGCTAAGGTCACTCTCACTATATAATTTTATTCGCCATCGTGGTCAGTCTTTTAGCGAAAATTAATTTATAATATTACCCAAACGATATCTCAATTTAATTACCAAAACAGTAAATGCACCAAAATGGCAGTCGGACCTCGTCGAAATCGGCTTGGTTCCAGGCGCGCAGCACTCGAAATATAGTGTTGCTAACAAAGTGCGTCGCCTCCTTAGTTCGTTGGTACAAGCCTCACCCTCCACTTCTGCTTGCTTTTGCATCTGCGACGATGTAATCATATACGTTGCACACTGCAGTTTCCTCGTTCGGACGGAGTTGGTGACTGCCCTGTATTCTGTTGCTTGCAATCTAAGTGGTGATGAGCTACCCTCCCCATTCGCGCTTCGTTTGAAGCTATTTTGGGCGACGTTAATGTAGTTTATCTAAACAAGATATTTCTTTTGGATGAGCTAGCCCCATCATTTTCTGCCCACATAATTGTAATATTTAAAGTACACAGCGAATGCAAATTTTTAAAATACATGTTGGTCTAGTTAAGTGACATCATGGCAGCGGCACGGCAATTCTCACGTCGGCGGAAAGGCTTCGTCGGGCACATTGATGTTGGGGAAGTCTTTAGTGGTTGTGGTAGACTTGACGGAGCAGCACTTGCCATTATTCTTGTTGAAGGGGTGGAAGCACGATGTTATGAGACGACAGGCGGTCAAGCTACAGGTACGGAGAGCAAGATCAAAAGCAACAGAGTATCTGATACGAAGATCCGGAGACGCCGAGGGGATGGAGGACGAGCTTCGAGCTCCCAATCGCGTGCGCAATAGCTGGAACTGACGGATTCGGGGCGCGTATTTCCTCCGCCCACAAGCCAAGCTACTTCTCTTAATAAGGAAGGGAAAACTTGATACTTAGGAAATCGACCCTCTCTCTGGAAAATAAGAGGGAAAATATGAGAGAATTACAGCAGGATCGTCAGTGCATTGCTAACCAATGGATATTGAGCATTTAACAGCGCCTCGTTGGCCGAATGCACGCGCTTCTGAGAGTCTCGCAAGAGCTGCCGAACTCTCTTAAGTTCTTCGTCCTTCTTTTCGGTCTGGGTTTTAGTATTTTGTCGTAGTTCCCGTTGTTTAAGGCCCGCCCGGTCGTCCATCCCGATTTATTGTTCTAAACCTTGGCAAACCATCAAGCCGTCAAAATTAAGCGCGCTTGAGCGCACTTAAGTGCACAACTTCATGTCTACAAATACGCACTTGCTAGCTTCGCACCTCTTATTACAAATCGCCCAAGCCCGTTCACACCCTTCTCACTTCAGCTACTGCCGCAGACATGCTCATTGCGGCGTTCGTCAAAAGAACCTCGTATGGTGATGTTGAAGGTAAATCTCAGTAAGGGTTTAAGTCGCCACACACCATTCCATTTTGTTTTACCAGCGTAGCTGACTCTACTCTCGGTGTGATGTCGATTCGGCTGGAAACAGAGAGCACATTGTCTTTGAACTCGCCTGCGTACACGACCCGTTCTCCGTGCGCTTCACCTATTTGCACTGACCTCCCCCCCCCGTTGAATTCTGACTTGTAGGAGCGACACCCTCGAGTGCTGCCTTAATGTATATTTCTCGCTTCGTTAGGTCTTGTATATGTTGCACGAATCGACCGTGGAGAAGTTACATATAAAATAATCTTTGAATACGGCATCACTGGTATCCATACATCTGGCTGCATCTTCGGCCTTCATCTTCTCTCTGCCCGTAAAGTTCCTCTAATCTAGTCTAATTTAACGCACTCTACGCCTACACTAAGGCCCGCGTGTCATTCGTGCCATGTCATGCCACGTAAAATCTTATTGGGTGAGTATCATTTGGGTTAGGGTAGTAGTGCCACGAAAGCGCCACGGATAGCATTCCAACGTGTCATGGCAAACGGTTGTGCCATGTAAGCAATAAATGAACAATTTCTCGCCAAAATGAATAAATTCGATAAACAGACACATACCAAATGCACTGATGTACTATCGCTGCTAATCCAAAAAAACACCCTGAGGACTCTCAGTTGCAGCTATAAGTAGATGATGGCACGAGCAGATCCATTCATGTGCCGACAAATGACTGTGAAAAATTCTGTGCATCGCCATTCGAGAATTCGAGGTCAAACAACCAAAATGATAAAGACGACGCAAACGAGTCTTGACGACCTAGCTCCGGCCACCTCACAATGCATATGACCACCGCTATCAACGCTTTTCATCGCTATCTAGCATGCGCAGGCGTGACTATGGGTTTTGTAGCTTCGGCGCTTCTTGGAGATGCAACCGGTGCCGTGTTCGTCAAGCTAATGGATCGCTTTGCGGTCCATCTGGTCTTCATTGAGAACAGAGAGGGAAGACTACTAGCTAGAAAATCGGTCATGGCGTACTACAGGCAAGTAAAAAACTGGCTTCTTATTAGCTATCCAAAACATCGTGCAGCTATAGAAACAAAGCTTCTGAAGATGGAACAGACGCTGGAGCGTCAGCGCATCTCAAGCCAGAAGGATGGGTTAATCACGAAGGCGCCAGCGTGCTCAAAGCGGGAATGGCGCAGCCGCCTGGACGGACTGTACTTTGATGCCACAAGCGCACAGTAATAGCAAGATGCGACACTGCTGGCCTTGATGTGGTATACGTTTGGTCGTGCCTCTGATCTCGGCTTTGTTGCTAATAGCAGCCTGTCCGTGACCGCTGACTGCGTTTTTTTGTTCGACTAACTCGAGTGAGTGAAAACACGGTCTTTCTTATTTCCGGACAAAGTCAGCTTCATCACTTGCCCGCTGTTGTATGCTATGTGAGTGGCGTTGGTACTGCAGGATTTCTCTGAAACTCATTTGCTTAATCACCATGTGGAAGTACCGAGATTGTTACGATTACTGTGGAGATTTCTCTGGAAGAAACAAAGACGAGTATTTCGAAAGCGGACTCGAAGATCAAGCGCAAGCTACGCTTGCAACCAACCTGAATTTCATTCGCTTAGACGTGGTGGCGGCCAACACGCAAACGCTTAACCTCTTTTAAGTACCCAGTGGATACTCGATAGGGGGTTATGAAATATGACAGGCACCAACAAAGCATTCGCATACGTGTTCAGTAGTACGGGTGTAAACCAAAGGTATCCCGTGTTCTCAGCGGGTGGGACTCTCAAATTCACAATTACCACCAAGGAACATACCCAACTCTTTATAATCTTTTGTTTGAGTCATGTGTCAGCACGGAGGACCCCGACAAGAAGCTTGACAATCACGGGGCGGAAGTATTGACAGCCATATTGCTTTAACATCTACCTGAAGTGCAGGATCGGTACCCGGCGTGTCTCTATGCAGGGCGAGAAAGACAGATTCTAGTCTATCTCGGAATCTCGAGGTCGCAGGTGATGGGATGAAGCTCTGTTTTGCAGCGCTAAGTAGCCCAGATGAAGCAAAAGACACCGGCTTCAACTGACGAAGTGATCACGAGAGAAGAAATGCTGATCGCCCATCAAAATTGCGTTATTGCTGAGCTAGTTAATTTGAATCAAGACCTAGTGAAGCGACTGGGTGAACTAAAAAGCGCTAAGCTTGCAACGGTGATCGAGGTTCTGTGGTTCCGTCGTCGGAGGCCACGTCATCTACTGCACCGGAGGCGTCAGACGTAGAAACCGCGAGTAAGAAAAAAACCGTGCGGTACGAAGGCTGTTCCTAAGTCACCTACTGTGGTTTGGTACGATTATTGTATGACGTTGTTCTTGGCCAACGGGTTTGCGCTCGACCTGTCGTCGACTTCTTATTGTGACCAAGTGGTGATCGTCGGCAAGGAGGTCGAACGCAGCTTGTATAGCTCATTCAGTACCTACAATATTAAAAGCAGAAACGGCTGAAGCAAATCCGGAAGCTTCATCGTGATGGCAAGTTGAACCACCTCATGAATGCCTATGTTGTTCGTGTCAACATCGGCAGTATCCAGGATCCCAATCGTGTGAAGGAGGTTTTGCTTGAGTGTAGACTTTGTTGAGTCTGCACCTACATATTGACCGAAGTCGTTCTAACCTTCTTCACATATGATTCACTTCAAATCGGCCCAAACTTTCAATGAGTCTACCAAACTTAGAAGTATTTGACAAAATTCAGAATAATCTGACCAAGATTCAGAATTACTCCACCAAGATTCAGTTTAACTCGACTAAGATTTAGTTTATCCCGACCGGTCGACTAATTCTATATCCAGGATCTATATTAACCCGACCGGTCGACTTATTCTACATCGAGGTTTGTTTTATGATTCAAGCAATTCACCGCAAAATGAGATGGGTTGCTCCCTTATATCACCGCTACCTAAAAAATGATACGCATTGGCGTTGATTGTCTACAACACGTAGCCTCAATGAGGAAATTTCCTCCCCCTCGATCACCTCTACCATCGGCTCCATAGACAGTGTCCAATCGGCAAACAGAACAGGTCCATATTGCCGAGAATACAAGCAAGCTGAAAATCTGGCAGGCTCACCCCGAGTGGAGTATTAAAGATGAAATTACGGAGCTAAAGGTGAAGAAGGGCACGCTCCTCGGCTGGCGCAAAATGTATTCCGACCCCCAATTGAAGCAAATCCGTGCCCTCGAGCATGTGGGAATCCGCGTCCAAGAAACGGGTGGCGGGCGCAAGCACAAGCTATCCTCTTACGATTTGCAAGTGTTGGAGTACTTCGACAGCGGCCTAAGCGAAGGAGAGGTGCTTAGCCACGCGGCGGTTCTAGTCTGTTGCCAACAGCTCCCAGAGTTGTCTATAAAACAGGATAAAAGCTGGCACTCCTGGGTCAGACAGTTTATCACGCGATACAAGCCACCAGCCTCTAAAGCAGTACATCAGAAAAATACTCAGCGGACAGTCAAAAGTGCACCCACCAAGATCATGAATCTCAAGAAAGCTCAATTACCACGTCCAATAAGAGCCCAGTAGTGCGACCCTTCGGCCGGCGTCACTAGTACCAGTGACAAAAGCGTACCATGGAAATTTCGGCTCGACCTCCCCAAAGTGATTATTATAATGATGTGGGAGATCGCAACAACATTGCAAGTACGAAAAAAAACGAACTAGGAAAGTTCCGCTGCATCCTGTTCAAAGTGATCACGAAGACGATGAGAGTGAGTGCTACAACATAGCTAGCGATAGCTCAGACAAAGCCAACGAGAGCGAGCGTGGCAGTATCGCCACCGAAAATTCAGATTGGGGTGCTTCAATTGCATCTGACCCGGCAGAGGCAAGTAGCTCATCGGTGGTTCTACGCTCATCGGCAATGTCGGGTGACTACGTTCTCTTCTCATACGTGGTCCATCACAGCGACAACCAGAACCCACAAGAAAAAGTGCTATATATGTGATGACCACGGATCTGAATTCACTGGAACATTTTGGAGAATCCACAGTCGGAGCTCTCGGAAACTTCATTTGTCACTTCATGGCACCGACGGAGGGATTAGCTTTTACGTTTGGATGCTCACTTTTCCGAAACAAAACGGGGGGGGGGTTAAGTGGGATTCGTATCCTTACTTATTACTACCAGTCGTGAAAGCTGGACACATTAGCTTCACTATTTGCGAATGCCCAATGAAAGTCGATGCGGTTCTGTATCACATCGATTCTCTCGCGACGTCGAAGGGTGGACCTAAGCCCGCACAAATTTTTGACCAAATGCAATGGTTTCTCCGCTTTGCACGGGAAAGGGTAACACAACAGGGTGGTTTCACGGATGTAATGTCCTATCGCTACATGGTCCAGCCTCAGCAAAAGAATAAATTTCTTGACTATGGGATTGTTGTTGTTCATTACTCAAACAAAATCCGCCGCCATCCCGTCCGACACAAACCATGGTCACTACAAAACAGTGTTGAAAATATATGTTTAGGCTTTGGACCGATCGAGTCAAGCAGAGGCTGCGTAACCAGCTTAAAAATGCAGTTGCGGAAGCGTTGCTAAAAAAACGACTCATTGGAGCTAGAGCGACCCCTCTTACTTCAATGGAGCTAAGTAGAAATAGCCACACGGAATCTATTTTTGGCTAATCCGGATTTTTGCTCAGATATTCCTTTTTCCAACTCCAGAAACTACAGTTCTCTATTAATAACTGAGGAACTTCGAGCTTTCGATTTTTTATGTTGGAGGAATCATTTTTATCGCTTCTTCCCCAGATTTTGATTTCTAATGTTTGCTTTGTATGTATATTCGAAGTGCTGCAGTTCCAAAAACACTACCGTACCGTCACGATAGAAATCAAAGATTTGGACAGCAGGGACTTGTAATAAGACGTAATCCGTTTCGGCATTTAAAAAATATTAAAATTTGATTCTATTGTACGCGCGATCATAAAGCAGAAGTGAGGTACCGTACTGGTTTCAAAGAAATGGGAAACTCGTTGTTAAAAATAAAATGGGTCCTTCATTTAAATAAAGTTTAAACAAAGTTTGATATTACGTCACTTTGGAAATGTTCATTTTTCAAAATTTGCCGACTGTCTTTAGGGCCCGCGTCGGGGTCAGGTTATATACTAGGGCTACGCGAGGCTGGGATAGGTGTCACTCAGCTACTTACCAGTATTGTTAAAATAATTTTCCTTTTAACCTGTTGAAAACTCACTATCGTGGGAGTGGTATATTTAGAGCTTTGCCAGAAGAAATATACGAACCTCTAAGCGTTAATATACAAAAATTGATTCTAATAGATCTGCTTTAAAAGAATTTCTTTATAAGTTGTTCAACTAACATGAAAATAGTTTTAGAGCATTAACAATTTGAATGCTCTCGAACTAACGCATCTACTGCACTTCCTTCAGATCCATGTCCTTCCGACTACAAGTGTTTTCACCTGTAGGAAAGATTTAAATTCGACAAAATGCCTATACAGTAATTTATCGTTGACAATCCATGTCACATCAATGTATCTTAATTAGCTAGTAAATTTGAGTTTGAAATAATTACATATCCTACTTAGAAGCCGTGAACATTTTCTTCTGTTGCTTCGAGGTAATAGTGAGCCTTCGTATTTTAGAAAAAGACGGGTTTTCCGTCTTGACGTCCGTCGAACTAAGCAGATTTTCATCCATCTTCACTAGCATCACTCAAAATCTTATAAATATTCTCAACGTTTGTACCGGTTCTGTATCGATACACCAGTAGTGACCATCCACGTTGGGCTGACCCATAAAGCACTACGTAAACGGCTTTCTTTCCCAAGGGAAACAGAATCTATGAGCTTTTTATATTTTTAGGAGAGACAATTGATATATATATAATAGATATGCCCTACTAGGTTTCGTTCTACGTGGTGCACCTCTAGTTCGGCAGGGCGGATCATATCAAATCTTAGTTTCCATGTTTCAGAATGTTCTGGAACATCAAAAGTGTTAAAATCCGAATAGACTATCCTGGATTATAAGCTACTTTTGGGCAGAAATTACCGGACGATAATCGAGTTTTACGGAAAAGGTTTATATTTGAGTGTACGAATTAGTTATTACAGCGATTACACAAGCGCGCTCACGGCAACAGCAATTGGTTCGATATCACCTGACCGGAAATGATAAGGCAAAGCGGTAGTAGGTATTATACAACTACTAAACATCAATCGATCTTCGATCTATCGACACTAAACCACTAACCGTCGAAGAAGTTGGAAGTAATACTGATATACTCGCCACTGTCACCTGATTGATACCGCCGACGTAAATATTTATATTCTTCGTGGAAGCCGGTCTTTGTAGTCACGATTCAAGCACACTTTGCGTTCTTTAGCTCTGCTGCGTCATCAAGCGCTGCACGGACATGCTTAAACATTGTTACATGAGCTGTATGACCCAGAGTTGTTTTAAGTGCTGGGCTTCTGACCGTAATAAGCGACTATTTTTTTGCGTCGAAAAGTGACTATCTTAGTGGACTTCTTGCAACGAGGAGTACTTCCAAGTTAGTACATGGCTGACTCACGAAGGTGTTCATCGATACTATCGGAAGGGCCAACGCATCTTGTTAAAGTCAAGAACTGGATGGACCAACCGCTTCGATAATACATGTAGCACGGGGAATAGCAACGGAATGGCCCAAGTGTAGTGTAAACCACATAGTGATCTACCCTCAAGTGCAGATCCCAGATCGCCCGGGGTTTACTGCTTGGCCGGGAGATCCTTCAAGTCTCATCTACCCCAAGATCCCGCTATATGAAGTGGCAAGCAAGTGTCAAGAAAGACCAATAAGGCCCACAGACCCCAATCAAGGCCAAGCCTCGGCCGGATTCAGATCCAGGCCGCCAGATCCAAGCTCGAGTAATCGTTTGGGATCTGGACTATACCTACAGCAGATCGAAAAGTTTCTGCGCTGCTCTACCCCAACGTATCGCCAAGACGTCCAAGCCTCCACCTCTTGGACGTTCACGAAGTCACTGGAAGGGCAAGATCCAGCCCTCCCGTCGGATATACAAGGCGAACAAAGTTCAGCACAAGATCACGGACCATCGAGCGACTCCCTTCGATAGTCGATGTCTGGGCTTAGTGGAAGTTGGATCGAGCAGTCTCGCAAGATTCTGCTGATCCCGTGATCTGGAACTTATATTACCAGATATTTATAACCAACACTAAAGCAACTAACCATAGACTTGGTAACACTCCAGACGGCTTGTTGTTCCTCTTCTTCGCCACAGGGAAGGCACTTGTTCTCTCTGATGCAAATTCAGGTCTGATTTATGGTTAAGTAAGGTCCCATCTTAAGTCACTATCCTCACAACTGCCAGACGGCCACCTGTCACCGCCATTATGCCCTCGTACTTCTTCCCGTCACCGAGTACCTTTGTCAACGTGGGCTCGCATCATCCTATCGTAGATCTTGAGATCACCTTCGATCACCATGTCGGGATCCGAGATCCAGATCGCCATCAGCCTGGATCCAGATCGCCTTACCTTTTGAATCTGATACACCATTCTTCTCGGGCCTCTATCGTCTCTTTGCCACTTGATTCTGCACCGCATCCACTTGATGTCCTTCGGGAAACGTATCGTTTGCATCCGTAGTCCCTTTGCACCTGATCGGACATCACCGCTTCTGTCTGACTGGATCTCCTGTGGTCACTCTTCGGGGAACTGACAGAGTCAAATATTGTCACCCAGGTCGCGATCCATCCTTCTCTCTCCTTTGTAAGAATCCGCTTCGCCACACAAGACGGCGGCTTAGTAGTAATAATAAAGATCATAGGCGGCTTTTTCTTTTTTTTTCTAGCGCAATTTTATAAAACTTACAACTCTTACAACCACTCAGGAAGTCGCCGTTTCTAAATGTATCCCCAATGGCGCTCAGAGTTAAACTTTTCATCGACAACACAGACTGAAATACGGAGTGCGAGTACGGGGGATAAGGCAGAGCTACCAATTATATAAGTGATTTAGGCTGCTAAAATTATATCGTTTGCTATAATATATTCCCTTCTCCACGATATTTACGAAACTCTAAACGAATTCCTTGATCAGTCTAACTCTAGTCATCGCTCGACTACCTCTAAAGTTTGATCGCCGGAAAACTGTCCGGTATTTTCCGATGGTCGGCCAGAACTACTTCAAGTTTGTACGCCAATTGTTGAACATTTCGGAAGATACCAGCAATCCGTCCTGTGAGTCTGTAATGGGTGACCCTTGAAATCCGGTAAATTCCGGGTAATTTATACCAGTGCATATTAGAGATGCACTACGATATTTTAGCTCACAGCCTGTAGTTCCTATTAGCAAAACCATTCAAATCAATGTTGATAATTGAATGCTAGACAACGCAAATGATAATCGATGCAAATTCGCAGTCTGTCAGCTACATTCTCAGGTCACGCAAAAAACGTCCCAATGGAGCGGAACAGCTACATGTGCGACGCACTCATGATTCGACCGGCAATGTTTTCGTAGCGATTTACAAGTAAGGACAATATCGCGTCAGGTGAACCCCGGAATTTGTATCGGTGTATCAGAAAAGAGGATGACCTTGTCGGTATCCGTTTCTGTCGAATCCACCCAATGATATCAAACGCTCCCATACCCAGGGTCCACGCCTCCCCCCACCAGTTGCAAATGCTTTTCCGTGTCGCAGCCCCGCGTGGTTGCGTAGCGCTTGATTGAGGTTGTCATGCCTCGCGCGCGAAGTGGTGAAGCCCAAAGGACTCGCCTTGGCTGCACCTGCAGTGCAACCACAAAGGCGGTGTCGTGCCGCCACGTGCCGCATAGGCACCGACTCGAGCAAAAAAAAAAAATCACGTGCGTCAGTCGAGAGCTATGAGAAAACGCGGGCATCACCTCGCGCCATGCGCGCTTGCTTCTCCGGGCCCACCGGTGGGCCCGTAGTGCTACGGATGGGTCGGTATTGGTATTGATGTACCAGTTAAGGATCATCCCACCGAATTAATCCTTGTTGGACTGTCCCCTGCAGCACTAAAGTGCTTCCTATCCCAGTAATATATCTTCCACAATAACAGACCTCGCCTGTATGGAAAATAAGAACCTCGATATGTAAAAAAAATCGCCACATGTGCTTGATGCAAACAAAACTTTTGTAACATGTTTATCATTACATGGAATAGGTAAGTAGAAACTGTCGTGGCTCGGGACGCATATGGCGTTGCACAACACGCACTCCACCTATGTTGGATACTTAGTTGCAGTGAAAAGGATCCCCATCCAATTGAATGTCAGTGTTATTTACACGAAGCTTGGATGATGTAATAAGGTTTAATCGCGTTTGTTACATAAAGTACGTCATTTACTGGTGAAAGACACATCCAGCCGAAATATCTTGCACGTTTACGAGTCAGAAAGAGCAAAGTGCCCCAATAGTAGACGAATTGGTACAAATGCTACCCGCCAGCTACTGTGTCGATGATCATGTACACAGCACCAAATGCTCAAGAACTCGATTTGTAGTACCCAGTTTTCTTAAGTAAATGCTCTCTTAAGGTTGGGGTTTTCGGCGTCTCGATGTCGCGGGTTGTTCTCCAGGTCTCGGGGAGCCGTGACTACTTTAGCAGGAAGCACGGAGGAGAGTGGGAGCTCGGACGTAAAAGTAAGAAAAATAAAAAGCTGTGTTGTTGTGTTTGACCTGGAAAGTTCACGGCTGAGTCATTATGTTGCGCTGCCGGCAGCTATCCTGCCGATACGCCTTCTATCCATTCCTTCTTCATCCTTGTCGTTCTTGGCGATCTCCCGTCCTCGCTCTGGTCAAACGAAGCACCGGAGTCGTCCGTGGCTGTCGTCCCCGTCATCGCACTGCATCTTACCCTTGCGCCATCTCCTAATGTGATGACTGCGCTGACCTTAACCCTTGCATACCTGATATCTGGTACCCATTGTACATTGTCGTGCCCCTCGACTTCGTCTTCTCCTTCTGTGTTGCCTGATCGGCTACCCCTGTCAGTTCGCTGTCCTAGCACGACCCGTTATATCGAGAACCCACCTGTTTCTGCTTGTTACTAGAGGCAGCTTCTGCTAACACAACATGCCTACAAGTATTCTGATTGGCTACTCAACCAATTAAAATGTGCAAATGGGCATGTAAAAATTACTTAAACAGTAAAATAGATATGTTTTAATTGCTAACGTTATTAGAGAATCAAGCTAAAAGAAAACTATTGAGCGATGTTAGGGTACCGAGCAGAAAATACTTAAGATGGAGTTAAGGTAACATGTCGCAAGTATCTGCAGGGTCCGGAGTGCCTATAGACACAAATTGCCACCGAATGCAGAAAAAGGGGAAATATATGGCAACCTAACCAGAATAGATTTAAAAAAATTCAACATTTGTCGAGATTTCACAGGCTTGATGACGCATTTCATTACCTACGACGCACTTATAAAGTGTGTCGCTTGAATGTGGCTGTGTACGGTTTGTGGGTTGCCTGAAAGTAAGAAAGTTGTCTGAAAGTAAGATCGACTTAGCAAAAACGGCGGCTGCACTTTGCTAGGCGCAGCACAGTAGTGCTTTAGCACTTGCGATTGCCTTCAATCTTGTGTCGGAAGGTGACGAAGCCCCTTGCTTTGGCCGCATGCTTAGCAACATGACAGCTGCTGCGACATTGACCAGCGGCGAATGTGCGCAGCACGTTAGAAGTACACAGTACGATGCAAATGCATTGCGAGGAGCTGGGGAGTTCTTGAGGCATATTGAGCTACCTTCGTCTCCGATATTTGTACGCCATTGATAGAGAGGCAATGAACTCTGTGAAAAGATACGTAGTATTTCTGACATTAAAGGGAGAAAGGCTCCTACGGTTGGCACTATAACATGCACCGGAATCTTAAAAACCTCATTAGAGCCTGACAAGGCTTCGGCGGCGCTGGGATTCCGTTAAGATAACACTCAAAGAACATGAGAACTGCTGAACCGCAGCTTGATAAGTCTGGTTGGCGCGTACTTGTGTGTCTCTTGATCTGCATGAGCGTGCATATTTCACCAAGCAGGCTTTGCATGAGATTTTCACATTCGTTGTAATATTTTGAAGTGGCTGCTAGCAACGGGTCAAAGAGCAGGATGCCTCTATTTTCACTCCGAAAGTCGAGCACGGCACCGCACCAATGGTCGTTACCGACGTGCAGAGGTAGCAGGATATTCTCGTTCGTGTCCTTGAAGGGGTTATCAGCGTTAATTGCTGTGAGTTGGGCCTCTCTTGCGTGGAAGCGACTGAATATTAGGTTGACAATCCCAATATTGGGATGCTCGCGTTGAAGTAGCACGATTCCGTGCCCCGTGCAGCTGTCATCCATCCACGTGTTTTTTCTTCAGCGTCAGAAGTGCGTGGTTTGGAACACTACCAAATGGTATTTCGCATCCATCACGTAGTAGTAAGCCCCTGATCGCATCTTCCCGTTCTTTTGGCTCGCAGCTCACTCCATTGGAGAGTTGATGGGGTACTTTGATGCGCTTGATGCACGTAGTTAGAGCCCAATTGATTGCGTCTTCTGACATTTTGAGGTACTCCATTGTCGTATGTCATTTGGCCATGACAGTAATGTCCTTGTTCTTGAAAGATACCGACGCGGGAGACTCTAACGGCAAGGCTGTCGCCCGCACAGTCACCCACGAGAGATTTTCGAAGAGCTGATATTGCTGCATGCGCTTTATCCACAAATTGCTTCTGAAAGACAAACCGTTGTAGCACTCTGACGGGGTGGATACGCCAGCAATTGCCTTCTTGGTCTTTGGGACTGTCCGAATGGATAGTGAAGAGTGTAGGTAGAGCTCGCTTCGCATCGTCATAAATGTAGTCCTTATCTAGCATCTTCACAATGTTTCGCGCACATGAAACTGGTGCCAACGTTCCTTGAACTAGCTTGGAGGCCGTTTCTTTGCTGCAAGCCACCCGCAGTTTTTTTTGTCTGCGAATACTTGTGTTTTCCTGACTTTTGGTCTTCCACGCCTTTTAGCACTTTTGGCTATCACAAACGACCCAGACTGAGAAGATTCCGAAGAGATGCTGCTGATATGCCGCCGCTTCGATAATCTTTTTGCAGCGAAAAACTCTTTCGTTGCGCAGCTTCAATGAATGGTTGGTGCATCGGCGACGTGAGGTACACATCGAGAGTGTCTCTAGAACAGCGTTGTGGGTCGGGAGTGCCTTTAGTTCCATTAGAAGTACTGAGAGGTACTCGAAGTTCTTCAGATGTGGGTTGCCTTGCAGGTAGATCCTCAGCTGAATCGCAGGTACGTTCACGAGTTGGGTCTTCCTTTTCCACTCCAGCAAGTTCATCATTCTCGCTGCATAGTCCAGATGAGAGAGCGGGTCAATCTAAGTCGTTCTCGGGCAACGAAAGAGGCTACACCATCCTTGATTATCACCTCAAATTGCTGTAGCGCCTCCATCATCTCTTTATACACGACAATGCCATTTCTGCTCGTGATATCGGCGATGCTCATCCCACGTTCAGCGGCCAGCTTGTACTTGGTAGTATCATTGAGAACTTGGTGACGCCTCGCCGTCATCATGGACTCCCGTATCTGGAAGCTTGTGCGTGTTGCCTTGTGATCGTTTGCGTCTTCTTCTCCAATGGGTTGATTTAACTTCCACGAGACTTTCCACCTTGGCGCAATGTATCGTATAGGGATGACGGTCTTCCCCTTCATCAAGCGCCAATACATTACGTGTCGGCATGGCAGAAGCATTGTCCTCATGAACATACACGAACACCGATACGGCTATATCAAATAGTACCAACAGTAAGAGAAAGCGCTTGAAATTAGCAAGTTGTTTTTGTTTTGACTAGGAGAACGTACCTTCGTCAGCATGATAAGCGTTTGTGTCATCACCAGTAGTAAGGACGTACAAACTTAAATGTAGCTCCTCCATCTCGTAACGGGTTTTGAGTTCCTTCGATATCCAGTACTGCTCTTCCACTAACCGGTAAGCATAAGAGCTCACTTCACGGGCGAGATTCTCCAGCTCGTTGTCGGCTCCATCGTAGCGCCTTTGACCGGCGTCAGTGATCCTCTTCGCGTAATCCATCTTGGCTACAGCTTGTAGAAACATTAGTGTGTCACGCATTCGTCCAGGGCCATCTCCGGCTTTAGAACTTCTTTGATGTGGCCCCACGATGATTCAAGTCTAGAAATGCATAACATCACTAGTAGGTTAACCAATGTTACCTATGATGTCCGTACCTGCTATTAGTGTGATTTCCTAGATTTGATATGTCCGAACGCGCGTACAAAGCCCATCTCTCCTTCATGGAACCTCAATTCCGCATGAAGTAGGAAAAAAGGTGAACAGGATCAGGGATAGTATCATCATCTCGTAGATGATCTCCTTCCAGCAGGAAGTACAAATACTTAAGTATTTGTTGGGTACTCATCAAGTAAAGTCGCCAGACTCATCAGATCCACTGCATTTTCCACTTGATCTCGGTTGAAGCTGGACGGGCCGCCGTACTCGTCTTTCGCCATCTCTGTCCGGATATACTTCTTGAGATGGAAGTGACATAAGATCACCCTAGAGAACTCTCTTTCAAGCATACGCAGCTCGCCCATTTCTTTGTCAATCGCAATAACTTTGGTCTGCTCCCACGACGGATTGTGAAACTTGAAAGACCAATCGCGTCCATCAGGCACTCAGCACTTTCATTTTCCATAAGACTGTGATGACGTATGGCCCCTAAAAGCACAATTTAATAAGCGAAGTAAGTAACATTACAACAGTAGTTACTTTGGTACATCGATTGTGTTACTGTAGGTACACACAAGTACATAATTACAGATACATGTAGCTACAACCACATCCTAGGTAACAGTAGGTACATTAACTTCCATGTCCGTATACATCGTTCACCATGAACGAGAAGAGTTTGTAGTGTGACTCGTTCGTGTTGTCCGTGGTATTGATGAGCAAGACTTCAGGAAATGTTTTGAGCCAATAGCGCATTTGTCGTGCCTGGAGGGTTATCGTGCGATCCGTCTTCTTGACTTCGACGAACACGGACACGCGATTACTATGACTATCGCAGATGCCCCGTAAGACAGCTTCAAGTTGCTCTACTGTGGTAGCACCACCGCGGTGCTTCTCCATATACTTCGCCACTATGTTATGTACATCCCTCCGCATGATGTTCTTGCCTAGCGTATACAAAACAATCAGGTAGAAGCTGTTAATATCCTCATTGGTAAGTACCAACTTGACTTACCTGTCGTTTTACGAAGATACTGCATGAACAACTTTGGCTTTGACCCGGCGGCGTGGAGCTCGCCGACAAATGCAAGCAGCGTAGGATCTTCGACGCGCCTTTTTGAGGTGTGATTCTCGTAGGTTGCCTTTGATACTTAGTGGTTGTGAGTGACATTGAAGTTAGTCACCCGCACCATGTACTTGTTGCAATTTTCAGTGTTATTCCACTTGATTACGGCCTACACGTACGCCTGGCATCCCGTCGATTTGTCGAAACACTTCCTCAAGCCTGTGCCACGACCCTTCCGTTTCCAGCCGTGCGTCCAAACCAGCTTGAGCCAAAACACAGTCCTCGACTCAGGAATGAGGCGTTCAGACGACTCTTCGCCGCTCTGGACGGCAGAGATGGCATCTGCCCCATCATCTCCGGGCTTCGAGCTCTCTCCGCAACGACCCGACACCGTGCTGTTACTTGGTGTTGCGCTGGCACGCGCTTGGATCTCTCGGTTCCTCTTCTGAACTGATGTCGACGCACGCTGACGGTATATCTGGTGCGTTTGCTCTTGGTACTGATTCATGTACGAGCGAACGCATCCCAGTCTTCATGCCACTCCACCGCCAGTGGCGGGCACACCCACCTGGACCCCGGTGGGACTTGACGCTCAGGCTCGCTGGCACTCATTCCTTTATCAGAAAGCGTAAGAATGGTGTTGTTATCGCTCTAGTAGTGTACATGTACCGATTCGCTGGCGAGCTGTCGTGGCAGCTGGGAATCGGTGTCTGTGCGGGGCTCTGGCAAGCAGTCTCGGCGCCATGGAACGGTGTCTGTGCGCGGCTTTGTCCACTTTGGAAATGAGAGACCCGGAGGCGTCGAGGGTGGGTGAAAGGGGGAGGAAGGGGTGTCACTTTCCGATTTTCCATATTTCAAATTGTCAGACGAATGGTAAAATATATGCGTAATTTACGGTGTCGCTACAGTTGTAGTTCGTTTAAATACGATCATGCTCAGTGTCTCAAACTTTCTTTTGTATAGTACAAGAAAGTGGTTAAAAACTAAAGGCGCCAGAATGGCTCGTTTTGGTTACCTTACACTACGTTCTGGAGGGTCGCGCGACAGAACTACGCTCCACGCACTTCACTACAACGGGCCAGATTACGCCGTTTTACAATGTGGTAACGATTGGTTAAAATAAAAAAAAACGTGCAGGTCGCAGCAAATTGGTTGATTGAGAGGGCTTTGAATGTAATTTGGGAAACTTTGGCTCATTGCACGATCAACTGGATGTAACTACTGATGCGATCGGTCATCATCTCAACCGCGACCAAGGCAGCCTTCTGTAAAGGATACGCCAACCGCCGATGACATGCCGCACACCTTTTGCGCATTCACGTGGCCGCGCTGTGCGCTGTACGCTCTTGCAAGACTGTGGTGAATTGCAAGAGCTCACTGATAAACGTAATTGTTAGCAGATGTCAGCCAACCCCATAAAATCTCCGACCTCCGACCTGGACAAACAAGGGAACATCAAATAAGAAACCTCCCAAAACAAATATATTAGTTTATGCACAAAAAATTGTGTTCGCCACATTTAAATTTAACACTTATAAACAAAAAGGAGAGACCGCGCACGGACGGATGGCGAGCGAGTGTGTGGCGGGGGAAGCGGCGACGGCGGCAGCGAGCGAGTATGGGGCGGTGTCAAGTGTGGGTCGGCGGTAGCAGGCAGGCAGGGCGGTGGTGGCAGGTCGGTGTACAGGCGTCAGCGAGCTGATGCGCCAGGATCGTGGCGGCGAGCAGGTAGGGGCGGTGTACAAGCGGCAGCGTGCTGGTGCCGGTGAGCTGGTGGTGGCGGAGATAGGCTGCTGCGCCTCTGTGCGTGCGGTTATAAGCACTTTTCGGTGGTGAGCTGACGGTGGTGGCATGAGGTCGGCGATCGAGTAGGAGCTGTGCAGGATGCTGGCAAGCGTGTGGAGCCGATACTGGGTTGGCATGACCCGGAGCGCTCCGAGTATTAATAATGCAATGCATGTATATTTTATTGGGACATGCTATCTATCGTTTAACATTAATACAATATTAATTGATATCGACGCAGAGGCTGTTGCATGTATCGTTCATAATGACGAGCAAGCTCGCTGCGGGCGCTGCTGCCGATTGTCGAGGCTTATAATATCTTAGCGCTTCTAATTTATTTTTTTTGTTTGCAATTTATCAAGTCCAAATGTAAATTAATGTGTTGTAATGATTGCACTGGTCGGAGAAGTCGGAGAAATGGCTTTATGCATGTGATATGCCAACATCTTGAAATTTGTTTCGACATATCAATATTTTGCTTGTCCCATATGTCCTTGTTATGGATGAATACCGTTAAATCTCAGACCATACTTATTTTTCTTAATGCCATAAATGACCAATCATATCTTATTTACAATTATACAACCAATCAAATCGAAGCAATTGGAAAATTTGGCCAATAAACACGGTAAGGGTTAGGTCGGTCCTCCAAGCTCACTGCTCCAATGTTCTTCATTACAGGGCAGATAGAACTAATAGCAACGTTTCCCTGCGCCAGCAGATCAAAGACTTCAAGAAGCGCTTCACCGCCAGCAATGAATGCAAAATGACTGACTAGCTTTTTGATGCACTCGTCACCCATGACATCGAAATGGACACCGGTATGGTGGTGACAGCAAGGATGGTCTATATACTCGTTGACGTACGACTTACTAACTACTATGATCGCAATGCTATGCTCAGAATAAAGACACGTAAGAAGTACGGCAACGGCCTGTTTCCGCTTTGCATGGCGTGAAGAGGAGGCTGCGACGTACTCCACAGCTCCATTCTTCATCACTAGTGAACGGGCATCGAAGCACCGTGAATGGGCAGCTTTCGAACTCATGGTAGTTTGAAGGCATTGTGACCGCCATGCTTTAGAATTTCTTGCATCACCTTCTGCAACGCGACGAAGTGTTTATCGATCTTTCCTTAGGAGACGATCAAATGAGTTCCACAACTGCAATTAGGCCATTGAGGTTGACCATTATACCAGGTATACCAGGCCGAAAGGCCTCAGCGGCTGCCGTCTTTGCCTTTGAACTGCTGGAAGAACGGTCTACGAGATATACGGCTTCATCCACCTTTGGTTCTGGTGTCAAATTGCACTTTCCAAGTCCTGGTGGGAAGTGTATGTGCTAAAGACGAACGCTCCAAATTCAGAGGGTGGTCGTCTTCCTTTTATAGTCCAAATCCAAGAAGTACATTCTAATCAATAGGTTAAATGGACCACTCCAGGTTTTGTAGCGAGGTGTTGCTGAATATAAATATCGACAAAAAGTCCGTCATAGTTCTGAAAAGCCTCTAGTAGCTTACAACAGGAATCTGGTGAATCTTGTCATGGACAAGACAGCCCAACGCAAATCTAGCGTATAATGCGAATTAGTAAGCCGTTTACTAATATTATAGAACACCCACCTGGGTACTCGATTTGATAGCACGCTATTCAGATGGTATTGGGTTTGTTCTAACACAGGGTATTCTTATTGAGCAGACTAAAAGCAAAGTTTACCATAAATTAACCGACTATTATTAAGCTACAAGCTACTCATTCTTCGATTCTAGCTACACTAAAACTATGTCAGAATCGGCTTCACCCAATGCACCGATGAGTTCACTGTAGAAATCATTGTTGCCTTCGTTAGCATCATCACTTACGTTGTCATCCTGCCATGCAACTCAAAACGTTTAACTCTAAACATCGTTGCTTATCATGTACCAACTCACACTCTTCGTGTTCCTTACTGTACTCTCGGAAAACCGATGCCACAACCTAGCTGCATGTATTCACGAGACGCAGAAGCTATTTCTATTATAGACACCTTCCGTTCGGCTATGACAACGGAGATATTACTTTTTAACTAGCAGTGCTCAAGTATGGCGTGACCGCCCTCTGTGTCCATTTTAGTACGCATAGCTAAACACGTAATGCATATGTGTCCGGGTAGAGTCTCTAATCACCCTCGGTGACGAATGGGTTGGTGACTACAAGACGTACTTTACGAATATACACACAGTCGCTTAGTAGCGGCACAGAGCTTTATATAGAGAAACTCTGTTCGGGATGGTATTTTAATTAGTAAGCGCTTTATTTGGGGACTGTATTGTTATAGTATACCCTCAGAATTGGGAACTCTATCCCGGGGGCTGTCTAATATGTTAGAGCATACTATTCGGCAATATACGTTAGTAGAAGAAAAAAGTCGTAAGTGACAACGTAAAATAGGTCGTTTCAACATGAGCCTAGCTGGTAACGGAGCATTAAATAGCCTGCTTACTGAAGCTCACGTGGGACTTCCAACACCACAGTCCTTAGCTGCATCTATCCCTCCTGCCCTCGACTTTGTGTGCAGATTCTTCCAACTGGCGCACTGAATAGGATCCACTTTACTCTAGTACTTACTACAGTAATATTGGATAAGAATGATTACCTGTGTTGCCAAACTCTTGGTTCAGCAACAGTAAGGTCTCTGGTCGCATTTTTTCTTCGAGCACTCAGTGTTTTATACCAGACGAATTTTCACAATACAGTGCACACAATTAAACGTTGGCTTGCACAGACCATCCCAATCCAGTACCCTTGTGCTAAGGTCGCACCATTGACGGATCCAATACATCCGCTAAACTCGTTTCTAAATACTTACCCTTGTGTTAGTCTAGCAGCGAGTGAAGCCTTCGCCCGAATGTAGCCTGAGTGGTAGCCAACAGTTTAACTGAGGTCGCAGTCATTGAGCCCAATCGGAAATGCTGTTTTACAGTATGAACGAAAGATTAAACACGTGGTGAAAGGTGATGAGTAAATCTTTTGTCAATGATAATTTATTGTATTGGCATAAGTTTCATGTGATTCAAGCGCTGCAGAAGGTAGAGTGTCTTGTATATCGACGTGCTGGCCGTAGCGCCGCACCAGAGAACTTCAAATTCCAGCCGGTTCGGTAACGTTGCGTATTAATATTGAAGCACCTTCCCGGCTCGGTCGACACAATACTGTCAGGTAGTTATAAACTATGTTTAGTAAAAAAGCAATATTCAATTAAATTAACTATAACATATTTAACTAGTATCCCTGTTCGCAGTTCAAAACGAAGTGCAACGAAGTTTTTAACTGTGTTTGCTGTGGCGTGACTCAGATCTTCTATTTTCGGTGTTTAAGGACACGTCTTGACACTTTCTGATTATCCCAGCTTACAACAATCCAGTATCATGTTCTTAAACCGAGTACGACATGCCGTGTGGTTGACATTAAAGCAAGAACTGCGAATAAATATCAGCCTGGATTCAGTGATCCATATCTATAGCTATGATCTGGATTTAACGTCAGTACGGATGCTCATACTTGGATTTTGTAAGACACTCAAATCCACAGACACTTCTCGCTAAGGTAAATGTCGTAAAATCGAAGTGTCTGTAAACTGTTTCTCCGATTCACTCAGATATCGACGACGGAACGACTTTCTTCCCCGGGTTTACATTATCCTGAATTATCCTGAACACCCACGCTGCTGAAGCCTTCCCGAGTTTACATTATCCTGACTTACCCTGCTTAATCACACGGTAAGGGCTTACCGTATGCTGCATTATCCTGCTTATATACGCGCGAAGGATTTACCGTATGCTGAATTATCCTGATAATGTACATGTTAAGTTTTTGCGTCATTTGCTCGTTTTCACTGCGATGAAGAGAGCGCACCTTGGAATAATAATATCTTAGGTTATTAAGCAATACTTTATTTCTAGCATCCTCCTTACCATTTGGAACACTCTTAAACTCACTAGTGCGGCCAGACAGCAATTGTCTACAAGCATCCATTGTGCTCGGTTCAACATATTTCATTTGCAAACGAATATTCTCTCGTGCCCGATTACGATAACAACTGTGTCGCACGATGTAAACGAGCACCTTTATAGAAACAGTGAGTTTGTTAGCCTTTATACATGAAGTTTTTATTCATTTTACCCGTACATGGAAGTTGTCCACTTACACTGAGTGCTAAGTATGTAAGTAGATTTTTGCATTTGAGTGCTTTGGTCTTGTCACATTGTGTGTAGCTCAGTAGTATGGCATTGCCTTACCAACAGTAACGCTCTCACCATCTTTTGTGCAAGAGGAACAACTCACTGATGCTCGTTCCCCTCCATAATATAATATTAGTATCCTTTCGAAATGCATGCTGTACCACTTTACCACTTACATTTCAGCTTTAAACGTAACACTTACAGTATAATAGTGCGAATAATTAAGCTTCACTACCATGAGGTGTCTTGCATTTATCTCCTGATGAATCAAAAGAATGGTACTTTTCTTTCACATTCGCTTAATACACTACAAAAAACTACTTCGAAGTATTTTGCAGCGTGGACTTTTGTTTCGTTTTTTGCATTTCGAAGCCGTTGTACACCGTCGGTGTCTCTATCGTTATGAGGGATCGGGTCCAGTTGATAATGCAGAGCTGAGCAAACGCAACTGGTGTTAACAACTAAACAATTCAATTCCTTATTTTTATTATAACATGGCTAGCCGTTATTTTCTCTGCATGTCGTAGGTATTACTAGGGCCTCTTAGATTTTTTTCATGTTTTCAATAGCCTGCGTTTTCGTCTCGTATACGGAACTGACCAGAAACGGTAGCAGAATTTTTAAATTGATTTGAGTATGCAAAAACAAAATGCAAAACGGTCCGTTGCACTGTTTTTCGGTGAAAAAGGCTGTTTACTGCGGTTCCATGATGTTGCAGAGCCCGCAATCGGGTACTCGATGTCGAGCAAATTGCTTACTACCCGTAGCCGGGGATGGGACGGGTACTCGAAACTATTCTTGGGTGAGGGCGGTATAATTGATTTTAACTGCTTTTGTCATATTCGTTTACTGCAGTCTTCACATCCATCTCACATTAGCTTCAATCCACATTGCGGTCTATTGGATATACCTTTTTTTATTTGGCTACTAAAACACGGTGAGCCAATACGAGGCGTATTTAAATTTATATATATATTTATATATATATATATATGAATATGTGTGTGCGATTTGGTTCCTACAAGATCGCTATACGAGCGCCATAATAGTATAACTATTACTTGTATCTCCCTGAATGTTCCCTTTACAGACTTAACACCTGTTAAAGTTTCGCTTGCGGTGCGCGGGGCTACATGTATAATATCCAGTGTATTGTGAATTCCGGTTATCTTTAGGATACAGGGTTGGTTCATTCAGTCGGGCCAGCTCAATCAACAAGCGTTGATCCTTGGTCAAAATAGGAAGCGTATCCATATGATCTAGCATTGACATGTGAAGACTGACAGGAACTCGAAAACACTTTCATATCGCACAAAACATTTATTTTGAAGGCTCGCGCCATCGATTCGCGTTCGACGTCCCATCCAAATTTGGTGTAGAACCCGCAATATAGCAAATATTCTGTTTGTGGCGAATGTACATTTGTTTCCCTGTGGAATTCCCGCTGGTGGAAGTGATACATGTCGTATGTTTTAACACGAAGACTGAAAATCAATACATGTAAATGATTCCTATTTTTCGCCTTCACATTGGTCAAAATTGAAGTCAGGTAGATCCACGTTTGTTATAGTACCCAAGTTGTCCAACCCGGGCGAAACCCGTCATTTGCGGGCTGTGTGAGGTTACGGTATACCCCGTTATGTACTCTCTGAGGCATTCACGGTCCAAATGAACGCTTTGTTCCCATAGTCATTGAGTCTTACACTTATGCATTCGAAGGGCGTTTTTTTATCGAATGATTAATTGGCAGGTACCGATGCTTTTTCGAGTCGAAGCTCTGCCGTTAAAACATAACATGTTATCAATGTCCACGGGGACTACGCAGAACCTTATGACTCAGAAGTTATGAGCACTGCTGCCGGAATTTGCTTTTTTTTGCTCCACGGCTCTTTTGCGCCGGCAGCTTTACGTGCCTGCTCGTTCATGGCTTGCGCAACACGTTGAAGAACTGCGCCTCCCCCGGTCCAAGGCACGGGTATGCAGTTTTAGTAGCGAACTTCTAAGAGCTGTTAACACGTAACTTAGCATTCACGTACTAGATAATTTCAAGCAAAACGGCAAGTATGATTTCAATTTTAGTGCACAAAATGAAATTTCGTTCTAGCATATCAACGGTATTACGGTTACTGCCCACAGAAAATTACTTGTACTGCAAGCATTGTGTATTGTAAACTATGTTTTCAGAGTTGCCAGCACGATTTTAATGTGAAATGATTATGTTTTGTGCCTAGGTTCTTCAAAGTTCAAACCCAAATGTGTTGACGAGTCGGTGATGGTATGTAGAGCTAATGACTGTACAAAGCATGAAAACTTATCTGCCTACCTGCATTCCGGGCTTAAGAAGTACCGACCAGTGCTGACGTTTGATCTCTGTACTTTGAGGCTAATCAGTGTTTTGTGGATATTCCTCTCTTATACCGCAAAACCACAAATACCTTCAAGAGCTTGGCATGTGGCAAAGAACCCCAACACAGCCAAATCTACCTGTTGGAAAATGGAGTTCTCGCTCATGGCTGCAAACAATACAGTGTTAATATCATCCTTCATTATGCCATACTTCATACTGTTTTTAGGTACACCTGACAACAGCCGGGGCCCCAGTAGTGCGCGTGGATCCAGAAACACTACGTTCAGTCGCGCTTTGGCAGGCGCTCTACAATAAGAGATTACCATTACCTAAACCGAGACTAAACCGAAGTACCGGCGCCGCAACAAGTCAAGCAAGGCTTTGCACCCGTTCACTTCATGACATACCGCTCCTTGTGCGTGCCGGACACGCGCACACCCAACCGACTCGCGCTTAATACCATGTGAAGAAGGATAAAGTGAGGAGACGGATATTGGTGGAATGCAGTGCCTCGGACTCTATGACGACGACTCAACAGCGGCGCGTACGTTGCCTTATGTGCCATGACACCCTACAGGTCCACGATGCTTCAGCTTCATCAAGTGTAGGTTGCACCGACATATTCTTCAAAGAATAAAAAACACTCGAATTCGAGATACCTTGGATATTACCACGACGATGGGGAAGCGACGTAGAAGACGGCTGACAGCAAATGAGTATTTTAAGGCGAATTTATCGGACTTGCATGAACCAGCGTCTATTGTAGGGGCACGATACATTTCGTGCACAGAACATAACAGTATTGGTATAATAAACCAAACCAGGAGTATCGAGTACGAAAGTAACGGAGGATGTCCTCACCCAAATATTTAGTCAAATAGCCCACCCATAAAGTGGGAATTACAGGTTAAGCAACATGAAAATGGTTGAGTTTGAAGAGCTCCAGCACTGGTAATACTCGAAACGCTGTGGAAGACTTTTAATCTAGCCTCACAATAGATGTGTACTTGGATTCGAAAGCAACAAAAAATAATGCCCATCTGTCTACATCGTCAGTAAATATTTTGAGCTGAAATGCGTTCTGTGGATCTCTATGCGCATTACACCATAATATAAATTTTATTCTCTAAACACCGATATTCAAGGACGTTGCTCTTCACACACGAGCGCGGAATTTAAAAGCTCTGCAAACGCGAGCACGAGCTCTCGGGTTGACAGGACGCTATTTCAGCTCAGCGCAGCCCTAAAGTAGATTTAGGTTAATATCTAGTATCTCAGTCTGGGGCAAAAGACGCTCAGCGAGCGGAGACGTACTCGCGAGGTGTGTGCGCGAATAGCCATGACTCATGAGCCTCTATTTGCTTGGATGATGGTGTCATTGCAGAAGCTGTTGCTTGTAGAATCAACAAGATGCGCTGGTTCTTTCCGGCCGTCCTGGAGGTGGTAATGGCGGGTACGACGTTTGGAACAATCGTAATCGTTACGAGCGGCTCAGTGTTCTCGTCCATGACATCAATAATAAAGGGCAGTTCGTCCAGTACCGCCAAAACACGAGCACAGTCTTGTGCGTCAGTGTCTCAGTCTGGCCGACCGTGGGAGCCGGGAAGTCCTGATAACTGTAAAGTTGCATGTGAGCATCTCCACCCTTGTTCACGTCCAACACCACAATGGCCTGACGTAGATATTAAGCGTAGGTGCGCAGGACTTGCAGGTTCACCCAGCATGGGTTGAGGCCTTCCGCGTCTAAGGGCCTGGTACGTTCCAATTGGAGGTGGTGGCATAAGATTGCCAGTGACAGAGTCTTCGTGTTCACCACCGGTACGTTTGGGTAAAGCCGCCTCAGTCCTGTCACTGGGCTCAAGCCCGCAGTCAGTCCGCATATTGGTGATCACCATCGTGTAGATTGCCCGCTTGTGGTGATTTACGTTTTCCACGGTCGCAGGGGTGAACTGGAGGTCCCGCTCGCTATGGTTCGTGACCGCGGGGTAGAAAGCGAGCGTAGCACGCTGGTCTTCATCGGGGACGACAACCTCGGCCTTCAAACCAGGCGAGCCACTGTGCTGCCTGCACAGGGTTTGCTTTGGGCGCAACAGCTTTGACAAAACAGAAACCCGGGCCAGAGACCTGGCTGTCCACCTCTATGGGTGTCCTCTGCGCGAGTTCATCGGAGTGGATGTTCGATGTGGAAGATGCCAGCGAGTACGGGAAATCAGACCGGGGCGTGTCCGCCGGAGTCTGTGTCTGAGAAGGCGCCGAGGAGCCCACGTAACTACTCACCTCTCCGTACTCCATACAGGCATCTGCAGTGGGTGGAAGTGGCGAGGCTTCCCCCGCGTGGGCCTGCTCCACCGCTCTGGCATCGGGGTGGAGACCGGGCACTGCTTTGTCCGTACCAACCTGCAGCTGTGGTTCGGTAAGGTCTTCCGCCATCTCTGTATCCTGTGCCTCCGGACGGTCCTCATCCAGATAAGCATACCCTGCATCATCCGCCCTCCATCGTTATCGACCCCATGTGCCGGAGGCTCATCCAATTCCGGCTTCGCATCATCCTCCATTAGCGCGTGGAATCGTCCTTGCCCGTAGTACAGGCCAGTATACTCCTCGTGCCCCTCATTCGTGGGGCTCTCCGCCGTCATGCCATCGGGCGTACGATTGGGCGGTCCACTGTCTGGCCTCGGAGCTGCAGACCACGACAGCAGCTTACGCATCAGCCCCCCCCCCCCCCCCACCTCACTGCGGGGCTGTGCGCACCGTAGACGCTGCGGGGCCTGACGCCATTACGGCGGACCACGGTGTATCACCATCCTGTCATACGGCAGGTCGAAACTGGGCAGCGGGATGCCGCCGTGGGGCCTCGGTGTGTCGAAGTCCCTTGTTGGCCTGCTTGTCACTTGGGACACTGGCTCCAGAGCAGCCGTCGTATCCCCATTTGTCCCAGTCAGGATCCTACCAAGGTAATCCACACCTCGTGTGTCGAAAATGTACCGCCGCTCCAATCTGGAAAGGGGCCAAGTGTCCCTTGAAGACGCGCGATGCTCTCAATCTGGTCTCGTTCAGTTTTGCGCAGGTTTGATTTTGCAATGCCCCGCCGTTTGTTTGGCTCTGCAGCATCTAGGACACGGCTGTCGTGGAAAAGGCTGATGGTGATGCAACGTTACCTGCATGTCGCCCAGGTGAAGTCGCGTCACCCATCGAAGTGTGACCGGGCACTCTTCCTGGTTGAAGTGAATGATCAGAGCCCAAGAGTCTCCAGTGGCCCCCGCACTCGTCCGGAGCGTTCCGCATCCAGCACAGGCACGCTGCGTTAGGACACTCACTAACGGCGCGATCCTGGCTCCATCCGCTCCCGCCACCCGCAGGGAGTAATACCGTCGGAGCTGCCGCCCGGAGTAAATGCCTTCGCCCAACCCACCCGTGTCTTCGAGCTCAATCACCACTCTCTGCAGATGCAGGGCAGCGCCAACGTAGAAACTCGTGAGGTGGCGGGTATGGAAGACACATTTTAGGGTATGCTTGCCGTCAAAGTATAGCGTCGTGAGATCACTTGTCAACCTAGCCACCAGTTCCTCTCCGTGTTGTACATCACTATTCGCCTTCAGAGGCTCCGCTAGCAAATAGGAGTACGACATGTTTAACGTAGGGGAACGCGGGTCGGGTCCATTAGCGTGGCCTTGATGTGCGCTTCATAAAATTGCTCCTCAATCGCCCTGTGCACGACTGACATTGTCGCTTTGATGAAATTAGGCGGGTGGTGAATGGCAAGCTCCCAGCGCATATAAACCACGAGGGCACGGTTTCATCTGGTGTACGAAGTCGCACGAAGTAGTCTCCGACTGTGTCTGTGTCAGTGAGGTTAGCTCTGACCTGCGTCGGTGTGGGGCGTGGTCGTTGCGACAGCAGCTGTGCTTATCGGGGCGCGTTCTCCTCGGACCAGGACGTCGAACCGGACAGTCAATACTCCTCTTCGCTGTCTTCGGACCCGCTGTCGTTGACGGCGCGATGACAAGAGCCCGAAGTCGCTCCAGCTGCTCCGGAAACTGGGGGTAGGAAGCCGAAGCCCAGTCCTTGGCCAACAAAGTCTCGAGTGTGACGACTTCATCCGGCGTGCGTTGGGCGGATTTTAAAGGTAACGCTAATTGGCTACGCAAAACATAGACAGAATCCTGCTGTGTACAAAAACCTCTGACCGCATGAGGATGCAATCGACGAAGTCCAGCAGCTGATGCGCAAGCTGCGTACTCTGGACCAAGCGGGGAAACTGAGGTATGCTAATTTGGTCAGTTGTAGTTTGGTATCACAAACGTATACCCCAACTTTTATTGGGCTAAAGTAGATGTGTGACCTTATTTCTTACCAAAAAAAAGGGCCAAAACCCCTTTGGTCACAATCCTCTGCCAAAATACGGGCTGGTTATCGACAATTTCTCAATGCTTGATAGATCTTTTCGCCTGCGAAAGTTTCGTTGTGCTGTTGATGATGGCATGTCGGACATCCTTCCGCCAAGATCAGTTCACCGCACGCTAGAGGATCTGCTGACCAAAATACGTGGCGTGGAATCGACCTCGAAAAAGCTACAGTCAGATGGGCCTTCACATTTTGATATTCACGACCTATTTTACGGATTTCTGAAAGAGCGACCGTCATTTAGAGGTTATCTGTGTTAGTACGTCTTCATTAATCCTAATAAATAACGCAATTTACCGATTAGTACCCGGATTTCTATTTATTAATGCCCTATTCATTTAGATGAGTTTTGGAGGTGGGGCTAGTATTTGAGTTAGGTATTTTAATTACGTGTTGGTCCAATCAAGTGTAAGGGTGAATTTCAATATGAAAGTTACATCAACGGTTTTCTCTCGCCCCACTCGAGTACGCTACATGGTCAGCCGATATCGCTGCCAGATTCAGCTTTTCGCTCTAAGCTCCACGTCGGCCAGCGCATCGGTGAGCTCATCATCATAATGCCATTATCTCCTTCCAACCCGCCACTCGTTTCTTCTTCGTCCAATACCTGTTAGAAGTACCCCCGTACATGTCATGCCTCCAGAAAATTATATCATCTGGCAGAGGCAAACACCCCGTGGCAGTCACGTAATTGTCGATCACTGACTGATTTATATCTTTCCAAGCCTTGTACACCGATCCAGACACCCCATCGATGCTGGGTGACCTTGCGTTCTCTGCGCGAGTGTACTCAACGCGATCCGATATGTTTAAGTCGTCAATGAAAGCACTACGAATGTCCTTAAATTGTTTATAGATCTCAATGTCACCCGCCTGTAGGTAAGCGCTCAGCCTTCCAGAAATCACACATAGAGGTACAGAGATGCCACGATCGCATAATTGGCTTTGCTTTCTTGAAAATATGCGCGCCCGTGCTATTCCATACCAGGGCCCTATCTTCGGCTTGCAGCACACATAGAAAGACTGTCTCAATCCAGTTGCAGAGTAGCTCCGAATCGCACCAGGTTTTGAAGGCCACGTACGTGTCTCCAACGATTTCAGTTTTGCGAGATCCATTTTTGTGCTTTCGGATACATCGTTTACTCTAATTTTTCTGCTTCTCCTATTGTATATTTGCTCAGCATGCTTACGCCGTAGTCCTGTGATGAGTAGAATACCGTAACGCAAATAGACACAAATCCGGCCGACTTCACAACAACGCGACGGCTACCGCGGATCTCAACTGTCTGTTCACGAGCGTCTTTAAAATACACTGCAGTATCGTCCATCCGAACTGTGTATATAAAACTGAAAGGGTAGTTTTTCTGGGTCAGATATAGCATGTAGGAGTCTGCACGACCGACAAGTTGTAATGTCGTAAGATTGGTTCGACGTCGGGGGGGGGGGGGGGGGGGTCACACAGTTGCGCTTCATAAATTTGCTCACCCAGATGGGGCGCTTCAAACCTACGCGTAGGTATGTCGTTAGTCTCGGCATGAAGCTGTAAAGCTGACATAGCGATATATTCTCTTGTAACTTTCTCGTTTTTAAGTATGCGTAGCACAATCCCTTCCAGCAGCAGATCTTCTAGCTCACCCGCACCAGTCGAAGAAGTATACTGAAATCAAATGAGAAAAACTTTTGCACATAAATCTCGCCCTGAGGTTAGCTTGTAGAGGTTAACTCCTTCAACCCGGTACGCTGTATACGATGTGTTAGCAAATCGGTCGATAGGATAAATCTCAAATCTAAGCAGCTTAAGTTACTGTTATACTTTATTTTGTATGCAAAACTTGATCTGCGCTAAGCGCAGTAACCATATATACAAAAAACAACAATAAGAATAGCTTTTTCTGTCCTCTTTGGACATCTGTTGAAGTAGTCTTTTCCAACTCTTTTTTTTTCGAGAAACTTTGTCCACCTTCTTAGAAAATATTTTTATAAAGGGATTTCACACAACTGACACACAAGGCACTATTCTTCAAAGGTTTTGTATTATTAGCTGCCGCTAGTCCCCCATTTCTCTCACTTTCGAAATCGCCGTTTGGACAGCGATGGCAGAAGCTCGCGAGAAACGATGCGCCAAGCACGTTGCCCAAGGAGGCACATACAAGTGGAGATCAGAATGAAGTGAGCTCAAGGCAAGTCGTTGGACTCACAGGCTTCCACCAGCTAGCTCTCTTGAGACGCAGTGAAAGTTTGTGCCAACCCGAACGGCATTGAAGGGAAGGTCTACTTCTTAGGAGAGGAAAGCGTGCTGACGCATTACGTCTCTAGTAAGTGTCTGTCCTAACTATGGTTGGAAACGCTGATACAAACTAACATTTCTTTCATATGGCTTGTTACAGTCCATTCGCTGGCGTCAGCGCAAGCTCTCGGGTCGGTATGTGTCGCGAAAGGTGTGTGTGTTGTGCTCTCTGCTGTGCATGTATACATTGCTTTCGTTTAAGTCTACACTTTGCTTACTTAGCCCCTTCAACGAGTAGCAGTACTGCTGACGGCGCATCTTTAGAGCCATTCTTTCCTGCTCCCACTTCGTCAGATAGCTGTGCGACTTGGCATTTGAACTCTATATGAGCTTGCTAACGGCTGGTGAAATATGTTGACACTTCACGATGTTAGAATGCGCAAGTGGTGGCGGTGCCGCGGCTGTGCGTGACGCCTCGGAAGAAGACGACGAAGGACACAAGTACCATTTGATATCTCGCGATAAACTCGCCAATAGTCCAGTTGCTTCAAAAGTGGGACACTCTCTCTTCGGGTCAGCTGATGAAGACGAAGATGCAGTTGATAAGGTGACGAATGTGTTGGATCCGATTGTGAATCTGAAGGTACAGTTCAAATGATATGCTGTTCAATACAACTTTACCGTGCTGTATATACATTGTACTTATCCTGTATGTTATGACATGTCTAATGCAAGGCCACGAAGGTGTTGCTTCCTACGCTGGATCAGAAGGTACTGTCCAAATAAAATGATGTACTATACAGCTTTGCTGCACTGTATATACACCTTACTTGCGCTGTATTAAATGACATGCATTATACGTGCCACAGTCAGTAGTCTGATGTCGAGCGATCCGGACGACTACCTCAACCACGTGGATGACGATGATAATCCTGCTGACTTTGGTGATCTCGATCCCGGAGATGAACCAGAACACGATGACATTGTGGACGAGGACAGGTCAGAGAAGAGCGACGAGCAATTCCACGTTGATGCGGACGAAGATGAAATAGACAAAGAGGACGAAGACCCGAACTCGCTCAAAGCAATTGCAGGTAGGCACTTGCAGGTAGGCACTTTGCCGAGAAGTTTTTAACTCGCTGGGAGGTACTGAGAAGGTGTTGGTTGAGGATATCGTCGGCGATAAATCAGACAAGCTCCGCGAGCACAGTACAAATGGGTGGTCTGAACCTGAGTCCCCTGGCGTGTTTGAGTACCTGCAGACCCATACCAGCCTGTTGACGAGACAAACAACTACCCAGATCTACGTAAGGAGCCGTTCGGACCTAAACCAGATGCAATGAAGCGTGGTGATTCTCCGTCAGCACTTTTCTTTCTTTCATGCTAGTGTCTCTCTGGCAGCACATCGCTGTGTGCTCCAATAACTACAAGCATTAACAGGTGGAAGCTCGGGTGGAAGCATAAATCGAGCGTAGGAAAAAGATGTCGCGACGGCGCCCTGAGGGCACGACCCCGGTCCGGACACGAGGTGATGCTCGCATGAGCCTGACGGCTGTGTAGCTTGTTCTTCCCCTTGAACTGTGCGTATTCATTGGGCTGCTGTTAGTTCGCGCAAACCAGCCCAACCGAGAAAATATATCCAATCACTGGAAACAATCGGATGAAGGAGGAATTTCAAGAGGTACATTTGGGAGCTACATGTAGCGGGGTACAGGCCAAAGTGTACCCAAGTTACATGAAGAGTGACTGGTCACTCTTCGGAGGGACTGGTACATGGTGTCAGATGCTCTAGGAGCCAACCATTGGATAATTACATAGCTTCACTATAGGTGATTTATAGTTTGTATTAACTCGAGCTTAACCTTACCTATAAATACATTCGGTGTTAAACGTACTTTTAACTGTTACTTCGTCCCCTCAGACCAGGGACACGTGAACTGCCGTTCACTTAGAGTTTGTATACTCTCGGAGGCTCATACTTCCTCAAGCGCAAGGTGCTGTACGACCCCGTCACACTACATGTCACGGGATCACTTCATGGAGATCTCACGCAATCTACATTGTTCGAGTAATTTGGACCGACGTGCCAAGACTGACAAGATCCGGAAGGTTGTCCATGTACTGCAACGCACGTTCTGTCGAGGTTTGCCCCTCCAGCTGAACTTGCGTTTGGTGAGGCGATGCTGCCCTCTCGGTCATCATTCAACACGACCCGAGTTTACCTGAAAGCCAAGCCAAGTAAATGGGGCACTAAACTATTCATGCTTTGCTGCGCTCACAGTGCCTACTGTATCAAGTATTGCGCGCTGTTATCAAAATTTGCTAAATTGTATAAGACATCTAATACGTTTTATTATGCTATAAATGCTATGCTGTATAGTACATATTCGAGGCGTATGTTGGAAAGAAGCAGCACGCCGCCAAATCAACGTCTATTGACAAGAAATCTGGTCCTGCGGCAGTAGTACATAACCTCATGGCGGCGTTTCCGGATGGACAAGGCAATGAATTCCGTCGTTTAGTGACCGCTTCTACACAAGCGTGGTGCTGGCAACCCAGGTACTTTTGATGGGCTTTTATACTATCGGGATGATCATGACAAACCGCATCGGATTTCCGGAGAGTATCAAAGAAAAAGGAGGCGACACGGAAGGATAAAATGAGAGGTACATTCAAATCTGTGAAGTCCAAGAAGATGAACGAGATGTCCGCAATTAGTGGTGGTATAGCAAACCCGTTTTCTTCATGTGCACGGGGAGGGACCTGGTATTGGGCCGTGTCGTGTGACGAGAGAAGACAGGTGAACACCACAAAATACCTCGCCCAAAGGCTGTGAACGAATTTCACAAGTATATGGGCGGAGTTGATGTGCACGATCACCTCCGTCTCCAGGGGTACTCGCTGCATCGCGCAGTAACTTTCCGCAAGTACTATAAGTCCCTGATTCTGGGGCTGGTAGATCTTGCTATTGTAAATGGATACATTGTACGTCGTGGCTACCACGCTGCTAAGAAGACTCGCCCATTTGACGCACGTTAAGTACATTCGCAAGCTGCATCTCGAACTCATCAACCTGAAAGAAGAAGTTATGTTTGAAGGGAACTCATTTGATGCAGGTAAGGGTTTAAACGTGCTATACTGTATATACATCTTAGCAAATCTGTATATGTAAGTCTACAGATACACAGCCATCGTTAACGTCAGTCGACACATCTCAGTGCGCTGCAACCCCCAGCCACTACTGACACTTCAAGCGACACTGTTGGCCCCATGCAATATTCACCTTATCTGTGCTGTATAATCTGTTCATAAAGCATGATACATGTATACAGCGCGTGCGCGCAATGTCTATGGCTATCACCTATTCACTTCCCATCCTTCCCCAACCTTGTGGATGCGTTCGTATATCATGTATTTTCACGCTGTATGTACAACTTTGCTGGCCTTTAAAATCACCCGGGTTGAAGGGGTTAATAGAAGAAAAGAAAATGAAGCCGATAGAACAGCGCCAATTTGTCGGCTCCGCGTTGCAACAAAAGACAGTTTGTGGAAAGGGCCACAGCTAAACTAAACTCGCAGCTGTACTCTTACAGATTTCAAATGGGCTGAAAAAGTCACAGCCGCCAAGAAGCTAATATCTAGTATGGAAGTCTAGTATGGAAGCTTTCCCAGAATAAGAGAAAATATCGGGTAGGCAGATTTAAGTAGCCTTAAATAGTCATATTAAGCTAGCACCAAGCACACGAGCTCTTACAATGAAGATTTGTTCTTATGCGCCGTCGGATTGACAGTCTACAAAGTACAAGACAAGATTCTTTGCTCTGTGGTGTCGTCGACTGGATATCCAAATCCATGGCCCCGATAATATGTTATTGCGGCACAGTATCACGAGTGCACAGCGCTACTGTCACAGAAGCCATTTACTTGCAGATTGGCTATAGCCCCTCAAAGACGTACTGAATGAGAAACAGCGCTTCGATGAGAATGAAAGATTGGTTTCAGAGTAAAATCGCCACATATTTTTTTTTTTTACAGTAACTGCACTATCGTAGTAGGATAGGAAGCCAGCGAGCTAAAGGCGTTATTTTATTCGTGGATTTAGCGTGCCGTTGCTAAGAGATCATGTACCCGATTTTGGAAAACCACTTTAAAGATTATACCCAGAATATTAAATTGCAGAACTTTTTTTAGTAGTACCTGAGTTTGGTAAGTTACACTTCGAAAGCCGACGGCAAATCACGGTTCTTCGACCTGTGAACATTATCGTCCAAATACAACCGAGGTTGTATTTCTTGGAATGAGCGAATCTGATTGGCTGTCATCACAGTACCGACAGATAACAACGTCAGTACCGTGACTTCATACGTGGTGTTCAGTGCGACTTCGGTAGCACCCGTGGTTTGATTTGTGCTACGATATGCAACCCAAGCCAAAACAAACACACTGTCTCTAGGCTCGGATTGCACGCGACTGTTCAGTGCAGAGTACTTCGTTTAAAAATAACGATGGGCGCGGCCACTCTAAAAACCTGCTTTCGTGGCGTTCATGTCGTTCAAGGACGGCATGGACTACCTAACATGGAGTTTAGTGAGCAAGCTCGACAAGAGATCACCTGACCATGTTCGCCGATGGATGAACTTTCGTACTGACGCTAGTGAGCCCCAACAATTAGTATGAAGTCAACTAACGCTCGACCATCTACGCTCGATATCTACAAGGAGGCCATACCGTCGTTTGGGCCTAGCTATTCCATGGGACAACATACGGCGTGTAGGCAACCCGGCACGTCCAGAGGCCGTCAACAGATCATTACGACGGTAAAGCGCTTTGAAGTGCGTCGCAAGGGTGTTCAGCCGAGCGCTCAACGAGCAATCGAGTAAGATGAGTTTCGAGACTTGCTATCGCTTGTGGGTGCCGATGGCAACCAGTTTCAGCGTTACCAGACCAACTATGTGCTTGCTATGGGCGGCACTAGAGCCGAGAGCTAGCTACAAGTGCACACTGATTCCCGAAAGTAGGCATCTTCGGATATTCAAGTATATTAAGGCGTAGGAGGCGAGCCGAGTGTTAATACTGTCCAACGCGTCATGTTCCATGCCGTCGGTGAAGGTAGGGAGCTCCATCTCGATGAAGTGAGAGATGCATCAATACTCCTAGCGAACGTGAAAGTGATTGCAGCTCTCGCGCTACAGACTCTACCGCCACTCGTAAAGACTTCGCTGCGATTCACTCCCCGGTGTCCAGCTATACACAGGGGTTAATATCAATCATTGATGTTGGATACTAGATCGATATCGCACCCCCGAACTCCTGGATCAATATCACCTGATATCGATGTGCTCTTCGTATCAGGATCATTGATCCTTGAGCACCCAAAAATTGATCTTCCCGATACTGTAGCGATACTATATCACCCGATTACATCGCGTCTTTAAAATGCCTTATTTTTCTTAAGCTTACATCATTATACGCGCTCTGCGTGACATACCGTAGAGGCCTCTGTTCGCACTACTGAGGGTGCGAACCTGCTACCAAGATAGCATTCGACCACAACCGACACTACCGCTTCATCTGCCATGGCCGTCAATTTTTTTTAATAAATTTCTTCGTAATAGATAACTGAACTATTATATCGAAAATATAAGTCTCAAGGTCCAGAGTTGCGGCTACTGCTATGTTTTACTTAGATAGCTTTCTGTCAAAACATATTTGGGGACGCTATTCTAGCCATACTGAATTATACCTGAAAAGCAAGTGTATACTGCGGTAAGCCAACAAAAGATTTCCTACCTAATCCGCTTAAGATTTTAAAATATTACTTATTTATTTATTGTATAGGCCAAATTAGCTGATAAAATACTTATGTTTGATATTGATATTGATACGGTATTGATATCGGAGTGGCAGAGGATCAGGATCAGTGGTCTTAGCGAAGTTGCGCATACCCTGAGGATGAATATTAATGATATCGTCAAAATCGCCGGTGATATTAACCCCTGGCTATACATTGAATAGGTCATTGCAAGTTGATGCGTTTCCGGACCGAGATGAACCGTGAACTCTAAAAACATAAAGCAAATGTGAGCAGGCCAGTAGTTCAGCCAGTGGCGCGTCACGTTCAAATTAACAGAATGGACACTACTAACCATGAATTCGCCGCTGGCTGGTCGACCTACTGTAAAACTGTCTAAACGACCTTAAGATCTATTTGAGCTATACGTCTATCGACGCCATAAATTCTAAAAGCACTTCGGCTGCAAAGCACAATGGCGGACGCAGTTCACTGAGGGCGCCGTCCATTCGTCAAAATAATACATGTATTACATTTACAGCCAATCATATACCAAATAGCTCCCATGGTTGCACAAAACGTCACGGTAAGCACACCTGTGATAAAAAAAAATTCCCAGGGTAAGTCTAATTTCATAATTGATCTCGTAAAAAGCGACCTACATGTATATTACCGGCCATTCGCAACCGAGGTTGTATTTCTGGGGATTCGGATCTCTGATTGGCTGGATGGACTGTATTTGGGCTCGTGCTGCTCGCGGACTATGATGACTGCCACGTCTAGGACAGTAGAGCACTGCTGCGGCGGCGCTACAAAGGCGGTGGACACGATGCCTGGTACAGCTCCAAGCAAGGCAGACAAGTTCGTTGACATGATGCCCTGTGCGACTCTGAGCACGGTTGTTGGTTGTTGTAGAAGTAGTTGTTGCTTGCCGTCAGTTTGGAAAGTAAGATGGTCACAGGCCATCCCTTCCATCACATCCCTCGGCTTATCTTATTGGTGGTACGATGGCCTCTTTCTCTTCTGTCTTCTTTGGATGGCAGCGGTGGCTGCCGTTTATTAGCCAATCGTGACAATTTAACTGATCTTAATAGGCTATCATACTTCTTCATTCCCACCATTCAAACTTATAAATATTGTGGCGTAACACTCCCACTAAAGATGCTGGCGTTGTCCATCAATCTTACTCATTGTCCATCTTGATCTTTCTCGAAGGATGCAACTTCACCACTGCTCTCAGTTTAGTAACCCAAATTACCAATTGGATGTAGTCTGTTACAATATGGGTACCAATGAAACCTATTTAATAGTCCATCTCAGATTCCTGATTTTATCGTATGTTAAGATTTCACTTAATCTTAGTATTGACTTTTCCGACAATGGGTGAGGCTTCTCACTCTCTCTTTTGCTTTTACACTGCATAGGTGCTAGTCCCGATGAAAGCCTCCGGAAGGGGGGGGGGGTCCACAAGTTGCTTGCACTCTTCCTGGCAACAGTGATCTGGTCTAAGCCACAGTGGCCTTCCAAGTCCCGGCCTTTTGCGCGCTAACAGATCGCCAACCGCTCATGGGGGCACTTCAAGGAGAAAGTCCGGTTATCCGGCTACTCGTGGGCGTCTAGTCTTTTTTTTTTACCCTTATAATTTTCAGTTGCGGTAAAAGAGAGAGTCGAGCAGTAGATTGACTAAAATTTGAGTAAAATGTACTCTGGGGCAATGGGCTTGAGGCCTGAAGATGTCAAATTTTCTTTAGAGGGCTAGGTGACCCATAAACATGACATTTTAACTTTAAAATCAGCCTTTACCCGTAACCTTTTCCTTAAAACCCTCTCTTTACTGTTGACTTTCATCTGACTTTGTAATACTTATCTGAAAATTAGACTTTAGCTATCAAACTTTCACTTCTTGAGGTTTAGCCTCTTTATTCGCAGTTTCCAAAAAACATTGTTTGAGTTACTCTGATTTACAACCTGAGTTCTCTCACTCCCATCATTAAACGGAGTTTTTCAAACTGTTCTTGACTTAGCGGTTTAGTTAGCGCATCAGCCACCATATCATCTGTATTACAATATGAAACACTGATACTCTTTCTTCAGGTTTGTCTCAGGCATATAGATGCCTAATATCTATGTGCTTAGTGGACGAGTGACTCATGGGTCCTTAATAATGCTTATTGTGGTAGTGTTATCACACTAACAGTGTGTCGGTTGTACTTGGCCGTAGCCTAGTTCATTCAACAGCAAACTTGCCACATTGCCTCCCTTACTCCTTCACTAGCGGCCACTAATTCTGATTCCGCTGTATTAAGACTTATACAATCTTGCTTAACACTCCTACAAGTAATGCATGCACCAGCGAGTAATGATACATATCCAGTAATAGATTTTCTTTCCTCATTTGCATTCGCGAAGCTCGCGTCTGTGTATAGCTGTAACTTAATAGTACTATATCCGTTGTACTATATGCCATACTTCGACGTTCCTTTCAACTACTTTAGTACTCGCTGAGCCGCCCTACAATGCGTCTTGTTATAGCAAGAAAAGTATTTGCTTAACTCCCTAATAGCATTAGCTATATCGGGTCTAGTTCCTTTAACTGATACATTAAAGAACCCATTAAACCTCTATAATCAAACGGCTGAGCCGCTATTTGCTCTGGTGTTAGGGTTGTTTCCTTTTCTAGAACGACACTTTTAGCTTATGGTGTAGGTTCTGTGGTGCAGTCTCGCATCTGAAACTTTTCTAACAGGTCATTAATATACTTATGTTGAGACAAGCTCAGAGTTTTCTTTTCTAGATTCCTTTTGGTCTCCATAATAAGTAAATAGTGCAACTGACCTAAATATTTCATTGTAAACTTAGCAGAAAGCTTTGCTTTTAGCTCATTAATTGAGCTCATTTGTGACCCTGCAATTGTCAGGTCATCGACGTACACGCACACAATGAGGATATGGCTGACACTTTTAACCTCCCACCGTTTTAGATACAAGCAATGCTCTTTCTTGCATCTAAAAACGCCTAAGCTCTTTAGAAACTCATTATGACCTCATACCAGATTCTAGGTGCCTGTTTTAGGCCATACAAACTCTTTTGCAGTTTGCAAACTACATTCCCATCTCCATGTCGGAACCCTAAAGGTTGCCTCATATAGATACTCTCATTTAGAACACCATTCAAGAATGCTGTCGAAACATCCATTTGGTGTAAGGGTACAGTCCTAGAATTGTAGCCAATGCGAGCAGAAGCCGCAGCGATTCATATCTAGCTACAGGAGCAAATGCCTCTTTATAGTCAATTACTTACATCTTCTGGGTGTTTCCTTGAACTACCAGCCGAGCCTTCAATCTGTCTACTGAGCCACCGGATTTATACTTAACATCAAACACCCAGTGACAGCCCAATGCTCATCTTCCTTGTGGTAGGGACATTAATACCCATGTGCCATTCCGAATTATGGCTTCAAACTCAGTTTTAATAGCGCACTCCCACTGCTTAGCATGTGGGCTAGCCCTTGCTTCCCTAATTGACTTTGGAATAGGTATTCTAGGTTTATCAGTCTCAACAATGTTCAGTTGTGTCACATAGTCCTTTTGCCTTACGTTTGGTGTTCGCTGTCGTTTTGACATACGCCTTTCACTATTGACCCCATTCTTTACTCCCAGTGCTTGGGAGATCGATCGTCGAGTAACAGTTTCTGAATGTAGAACATCACCTTCAGGGCTTTCCTCAACGTCAAAACTACTTCTAGATCACTTTCCTAGATTCTGAATCGTATTTTCTTCATCTAGGTCAATATTAGAATCCTTTTTAGGAAAGATCGTTTGATCAAAGCTTCTGTACCAATGGAGCTAAATTCTACATCTCGAGCAATGAGATATTTGTTTGCTTTCACATCTAGAAGGTGATACCTTTTATATTTGGGCGAAAATCCCAAAGGTTTGCACTCTTTCGCCCTATCGCTCAATTTTAGGTCCTTTCTTTTGTTTTTGGAACATGAGCGTAGCATGTAGATCCCCAGATTCTGAACGCTAATCCGCTAGGTTCGTTACAATGTAGCAGCTCATATGGGGGCTTCATCCCCAATCTAGCCATTGGAAGGCGATTAGTAATATCTACAATGTAAAGTAGCGCCTCAGTTCACCATTTTGCTAGCCTATTCGCCCCTCTAAGTGCACATCTTACACCGGCCATCATGGTCTGGTAGGACCGCTCTACACTTCCATTTTCTTCTTGGGATTCTACATTTGAACTTTGAAGTTATAACCCGAGGTTGGAACACAATCTAGAAACCTCATTATTTAGGAACTCAGTACGTCAGTTCTAATTCGACGAACCTTGAATAATGGAAATTGCACTGGTAATTGCTTTAAAAGGGACTTTATTTTCCCGGGGATATCTTTTATGGACTTAAGTACAAAGTACCACTTATAAGCAGTCGCATCATCTACTACTGCCAAAGAATAGTGGCAGCCAAATGAACCGTATAAACCATTGACCTTTTGCTTTCCTATAGAGTCCATGTTCAGGGTATGGAGTGGCTCTGTTGCCTTCTAACCAGCCATATTCCTGTAGGACATTCTTCGGTCTTCATTTGTGCGCAGGTCTTACAAAACAAATCCACTTTCTTGAGCTCAGAATATGGAATGTTTGACAGCCCTTCAATCTTCTGGTCGCTTATACTTCTGATTAGGCGATCCTATCCTACATGGCCTAGTCTTAAATGCCATTCCTTAAGAATGTCACCCGTATTTCTAGTTTGCGCAGTAAATGCACTAGCCTTTATTGGTTTTACACTTGGCAAGTTGTAAACTTCACTATTCGCTACTACCGCAAATAGCAGTTTAAACCCTTTGTCTAAAAATTAAAGAATGTTTCTGACTTTGACTGAAAATGTCTGTATCCTTGCTTTGCAAGATAGTATGCACTTAGTAAATTACTTTCACAATTTCTGTCAAATGGCACATCTTTTAGAGATAGAGCACTAAATTTTCCACTAGAGACCAATGCGTTTAGATTTATTGTTCCCTTTAGTGCGCTATGTGAAACGGTCCCTTTACCGTAAGTGAAGCCGTGGATTTGTCCAGGCTGTAAGCTCCCTTTAAACCAACCTCGATCTGGTGTTACAGCTCGGCCTGCACCCGTATCCACCACCCACATATCATTGGTTAGAGTAGCCCTTTCTAAAGCCCTTAAATAGGAGCTGTGGTATTCACGTACGAACACACTCGGAGTCTGGGCGGAGTTGCTATTGTCCTCAAAGCCTTCATGATGCGCTGGGTTCAAGCTTCCAATGTCGGTCATAGCCTCGTCTTCAACGCACACCTCTAAAAGGGTCTTCCCACCTTCATTTAGGCGCTCCCGTCCGTCGTTTGCCATTGCCTTGATGGTGTTAAACGCAGTGTTGTTGGCTTTTTTTAGCCCTTTTGGTACCCGGCGCAGTCTTAATGTCGGTCCTAAATAGAGATCCACCTTCACGGTGTGGGTCCCTGCCAGCCGACTTTATTGGGCAATTGAGCTTGCTATGCCCAGTCTCAAGGCAGTAGAAGCAGCCTTTCCACCCTCATTCGCCGTGGTTTTTCGCTTAGTGCCCTGCTTCACCCGCACATGGTTGACAGTAACAGCGTGGGTCTTATCCATAAGTCCCACTTCATTCTTAGACTTATCGCCGAAGATACGGCGAAAAGCACCCTCGACCTTGTGAACAGTAAAGTCCTCTTTCTTCATCGAAATTGAGGACGCCCAAATATGGAGGGAAATGACAGTACTTAAAAAAGAAGTGAGTGATGACGGCTAGTTAGGTTGTAATTGTTTTTTTTAATTTTCCATTTAAAATAAAAAATTCGCTGGGCAACTGAGACAGAACTTCAACGCAAAGCCATGGCTCCGTCACCATGTCTTGGCCCAAAAATTTGCGTGTCTTTCTGTTTATCTCGTGCTTCGCCTTCTAAAGCTGCGCGAAGAGGGTCCTTAAGTCGCGCCAAAGACTGCGGGTCAACTTAGACCAGGACCTTGTTAGCTGAATTAGGCCCGCCGCATCTCCCTGACCGAAGTCCTTTTCTAGGAGCCGAATTACCTCACATGGGTTCATAGAGGAAACCACATCCGGCATGGTGGACAGGAAAAGGTTTGGGAGGATCTGATTCAACAGAATCTCGAGGTCCCCCTTTCCCCTTATACAATGCATGACGTCCCACCGCATTGCGAGCGCCTCGCGCTCATCCGTCTCGGTGGTCGGTGATGCTGGCTTTTCTGGGCTGCTGCACAGGAAGTCAGCCATGAGAACCTTTAAAAAAAAATTAAATTTTTAAAAACCTTCGCCTAAGGCTGCCTCTTCTCTAGCAGCTTCGTTGGTACTCATGGTCCAACTGGTTGACGTGCGTCAACCGTTTGTCCTTCCATTTAGTGTAAGACTTGCCTTTAAACATCTCCAGGCCGCTTCCAGACTTAGCATCAGCGGTCATAGTACTTGAAATGTTGGTTTTTATAGAATGTAGTTGTTGTTTGCCGTCAGTTTGGGAAGTGAGATGGTCACAGGCCATCCCTTCCATCACATCCCTCGGCTTATCTTATTGATGGGCACGATGGCCTCTTTCTCTTCTGTCTTCTTTGGATGGCAGCGGTGGCTGCCGTTATTAGCCAATCGTGACAATTTAACTGATCTTAATATCCTATCATACTTCTTCATTCAAACTCATAAATATTGTGGTGTAACAAAGGTGGGCAAGTGTGTGAGAAGTTCAAGATCATGACCTCGGGCACAGCTTCGAGTAAGGAGTAGGAAATCGTGGCTACGATGGCCTGTACTGCTCCGAGCAATGTAGACAAGCGCGTAGATACGGCGTTGGGTGTAACGCCGAGTGGACATGACCTCTGGAATATCTTCAGCAAGGCGGAGTACACGTAGTTCATGGGCATGTCGTCGCCATCGAGAACATCCACCTCTGAGACGCTGTGGAGACCATTTCGCCGGACGGACGCCCAACTACCCCAGCCCGCCTTGGCCGATGCGTGCGTTACAGCTATCAGCAACATTATAGCACTAAATAAAGCTATATCGTCTCCATTGATGTCGATACCATCGTAACTCTAGTTGCCTTCGTGCTGCATGTATCATGTCAGCATGTGCCCTTAAAGCATAATAGCCTATCAAACAAATACATTTGAACAATAACCAATCAAAACGAGGTTGTAAACCAAGTTGCACAAACGGCCTGTATTTAGTAAATACAATATATTAATAAAGTCTAAATACTATTTATACAGTACCCTCCAAACGTTATGGATGTCAAACTGAAATTTTCTCCCTCTACCTCATTTCAGAATCTGCGACGTGAGCGAAGATGTTGAAGTTATTCTGCGATCGTTGGGGTGGCTGGAAGCGCATTCTCGCCGCGAGTGAACGAGAGCGACACGGTGCATGACCTGAAAAAGGCTATCAATGCGAAAATCAAAAGTACGATTTCCAGTTCATGCGACGCCACGGATCTGAAGCTATTCCTAGCGAAGCATGGCGGCCCGTGGCTGTCGAGCCACACTGACGACGTGAAGAAGCTGAAGAAGGGCGAGAAGACTGCTCTCATTGTGGCGCTAACAGAAGTAGAGAGCTGCAGGGGGAGTCTGGCATTACCAAACTGTTGGCAGGTATGCCGCAGCCGTCCACGGATGAGATTCACGTGTTGGTGGTGGTTCCAGAAGGTGCGGAAATGCCACAAAAACCAAAGCTGACGCCTTTGGCGATGATACACTGAAACAGTGTCATGCCGTTGGTGACTTGCCCAAGAAAGGCGATTTCTTAAAGTTGTTTGAATGGACCGATGATGGTTGCGGAAAGGCAATGGACATTAAAGTTGTCGACGACATCGTGCACTTTACTGGTTCCAGATTCTATGTGCGGAAAGAGATGTTCTGTGTGCTAGAGAATTTTAAGAACATATATCGTAAAGAATTTGACAAGGGCGAGGTCGTCAACAAGCAGTTCGTTCTCATTGGAAGTCCAGGAACGGGCAAGAGTTGCATCTTGGCTTTAATGTGTTTCTACATCGCAGTCCGTTATAAGCGACCGGTTGTCTGGTTCCGCCAGGCTGGTGACGGGCCAACGACCTGGTTGTTCTACAAGGAGAAGTATTACGAGTGGAACGACAAAAAGGGTGCGACCTGGGGATCCCTCTACGATGCGTTACTCGCCAGCGACGTCAAGCCGATTAACTGCTGTTTTTGTCTTGACGGGATGGATCAGGGTGGGGTAAATGAGAATAAGTGGTTCAATATGTACAAGATGCTGACAACCTCTGGGCAATTCTCGCCAAAAAGTAGTGCAGTGGAATTCATCAAGATGTGCCTTGTCCCGTACAGGAAACAGAGCGATCTGGAAGATGTCGGCATCAAACACATGCACATGAGTGAAACCGACGTCGATGCTCGCGTCTTTGTGTCCGCAGAGAGCTTAGGAGAGTTTCTCAACCGTGATGACGCAAAAACCACAGTAAAAAGAGCACTGGACCGGATCGCGACGCCTGAAGATGCCGAGAATCTACTCACGACGTATGGACTTGGCTCCAACAAGCAGATTGACCGCATCCGCATGCGGGGAGTGCGTGACCGCAACAATGTGGATCACTACGTGGATTTATGGAAATGGATCAGCTGTGCGACGTAGAAACTAATGCTGCACCACCTTGCGGCTATGGTGAAGCCCAACTTTTTCGAAAAGCTGATGGGTATTGCAAAGGGGATGAACGACGATTACTCGAAGGTGTTGCATATGAGGGGTATTTCCACACATTAGTGCGTTGTCGACGACCAATTTGTGTGCACTATTTAAACTACGACAACGTGGATCGGAGAGTGGCAGCCGACTGGAAGAATCTCATGCAGCAGAAGATTGGCTCGATCCTCTGGAAAGAGCTTCCTTTGGTCGAGTGCGAAGGTGAGGACATGGCAGAATGCGTGGCAGTGATGAAGAGATGGGCCGATAACCTATCCAAAATGGATTACTGGATCCCTTCCACCAGTCTGTGTGAAACAATTGATGCGGTTGCGAAATGGACAGGTCCTGACAAACAAGTGCAGTTTTGCTTTCTGCAATTGACGAAGGCCATCGCACACAAGGGCAATGCAGATATCCTCTGGAAGCTTGCGCAGCCTTTCGTGGAGAAACAGAATTTCCGTGTGTGCTATATTGCGCTTCTTCCTGACGAGGAGAAAAGACTCGAGTTTCGATTGAATCCTATGTGTATCACGAAACAGGAAGTTTTGGATCACATTGGTCTTATATCGCGCATTTGGAAGTCTTGGAGCAAACGGACCTCGATATTGCTGTTCGTGAACAGTAGATCTACATGAAATCGGTCTTGCTACATATAATTCTTTGGAGAAGTGGGATTCGGTATTTTTAAGTACCGGTTCGTAAAAATACCACTTTTTACTATTGTTGTGTGCTGTGTCGTGGTATACCAGACCAGATTTCTGCTACCAAAGCTATATACTTCATAGCTGCAAGTATGTAAGATCTTTTCCCAGCCTTTCCGCGGGGGCCTGGTAGCACGTAGTTGGATTAACGTGAAACAAAATAATGAGTGCTTACCTCTCAAACCAGCTACCTCTTGTTTGAGAAGCAGATTTGATAAGCATTTATTTCGAAGAAGTATTTAGCACATGAACACGATTTTCGAGATATTCGCCTTGCCCTAATTTGTTATGCTCAATGATGATTATACGTTAAAATATGCTCCATCAAGTCTTCGTCCACATCGTCAAGGTGCAGATCCGAACGTTGAGACCGTAAAGAATGCTTAGTTTTCTCAGGAGTTCGCCGGTCGCTTGTTTTGACACGGATCACTGGGGTTGTCTGGATATCTGGTCGACCATATTCTACTTGGTTCGAAGTCGACAGGAAGTTCGGTGTCGCGGTTAGCGTTGGAGCTGTTATCGCTGTTGTTCTTGATGCTGGGGGTAAAGGTATCGACTCGACGTCGCTCAGATCGCGACTGTCTTCTATGTCTTCTACATCATTTGATATTGAATTCCGGCTACACGGCTGTGCTACCCCATTCGACTTTGTTATAAAAGTATTCAAGACAAAGATAAGCATAAATACAACTAAAGGAACGGCATTGTTGCCAATTGAGCTCACCTGAGAGAGAGTTATCGGTTCGATCGTTGGTAGGTCAGCTTTATCAGACGGTAGCAGCGGTGATTTTCTCCAGCTATCAAAATTAAAGAACCGTGATCGACTGTCCGATGATGGAGCCTTTTTCGCCTCCTCATCTAATGCGCACGCATCCTGAGTCTGCTGAGAATGTTGTTGTCTCATTTGGGGATTTTGCTGTAGCAGCGGCTTCACATTTTTGAGCTCATTCAGTTGTGTCTGTGCCCGAACCAGCGTTGGTGGTGCTTTGTTCTTCTCCTTTTTGCTCTTTCGTCGCTTCTTCTTTTGCTTTTCTTCTTTCACTTTCTGTTTCCCCTCGCTTGTGGTATCTGACACATTGATTTGAGGGGCCGGTTCCTGCATAATTGTTCGCACAACGTTTGTCGACGCGCTTTGAGCTGGTGCGACTGCCTTCTGTCGCTTATGATTGCTACTCTCTTGTGAAGGTTCAGGCGTCGGGTCCTGGAAAATCTCAACTCCTGTCGCCTCCGGCTCGATCCTGTGTGGCGCTGGCTTAAAGTTTGTCGCCCCCATGTCGAAAGCAACGCAGCAAGTTCGTCAGAATCTCTGATGGAGCCACAGCATACACATTGAAGCTAAATGTAGCCATGTCAACCTATTTTTAGTCATCGCCTCAACAATTTTGACCAATCGTAGGAATCTTATCTGAACATCCAATCAGATCTCGCCTGGTGGTAAAGTTCAGTCGCGTTGTACATGCACCTTGCCACTCTGAGTCAGGCCCTGACGTAGCCGCAACCATGGGAGAGTTCCACGACAAGAAGGCCGCCTTCTCCCTGCATAGGACAGAAAGCAAAGTCGCCGTCTGTATCGCTGGTGTGTGCTGTTGCATCGATTGGTTGTATATATATCCGATATCGTTGACTCACTTATCTTCGTGCAGCTTGGTATGTGATCAGTCTCGTCACCTTGTGGACCAATCGCTACGTGGTGGCCAAACTGCGCGTGGACTCCAACTTGCTGTCACTAGCGCAACTCGGTATGTCGGTTGTAGGTGGCCTGAGCTCTGAGCTGTACCTCGTGGGCTGGACAGTGTGCAAACGCAACATGCGTAAGGTCCTGGACGACGGACTGAAGGACATGGTGCTGCTCGCTGGGGTGCGCATTCTAACAGTATTGTTGGGACTTACGGCGCTCAAATACATTGCCGTATCCTTCACACGTACGTTGCAATTGCAGGAGAAGAAGAACGTGTCGTAGGATTATGCTCACTATAATCTTGCTGTATCCAGAAACGATCAAGTCGTCGGCCCCATTCTTCACGGTCGTGTTGACCTACTTATTACTGGGACAGCGTACGGGATGGAAAGTGAACTTTTCGCTGATCCCGATCGTCTCAGGTCTCGTCTTCTGCAGCTTATCGGACAGCTCCTTCCACGTCATCGGATTCATCGCAGCACTCATGTCCAACTGCGTTGACTGCATCCAGAACGTATTGACCAAGAGACTACTCAACCGATCCTACTCGTAAGTGCAACTAGCGGCTGTCTTCATCAAATAATAATACTAATTCATTGCACTAATTTCTCGCAGGACCTCGCAATTGCAGCTCTACACTAGCATCCTCGCCGTGACCATGCAGCTCATGTTCATCGCCTATAATTGGATGGCGACGCCGCCTGATCCTGCTCTCGATGCCAACAAGACAACCCGCTCGACGACTTTTGTCTTCGTGGTGCTTGTCTTGGATGGCATGTGCTTCTACATCCAGAGCGCGCTCGCCTATATGCTCATGAGTATGGTGTCGCCGGTAACACACAGCGTTGCTAATTGCGTCAAGCGTGCACTGATCATCGTGCTGTCCATCTACCGCTATGGAGAGCACGTGACGCCACTTAACTGGTGCGGAATGGTGCTCGTCATCTTCGGTGTGTACGCCTTCAATACCGCTTCGAGGCTCGAGCGCGAACAGGCCACCAAGGGTCCAATTATTGCACCTGCCAGGTCAACATTCGTCCAGACCAGTACAATCAACACTTTGTCGGAGATTCGAATCGAGAAGGGGAAATGAAGATCTCCTATTAACCATTGAGAACGCAATTTGAAGTGATCCATGTACAGAAGACACTCATTAGATTGACAAGTTCTTATAACGATTACATTGGTCAATAAGTGCAAATTTTACAACCAATCACAATGAATTTGCCGAGGGCGGTTAAGCCAAACGCTCACAACTGAAAAAAAGGGATCGACGTCTTCGAGAAGAATGGCGGGCGCGACAGACTACGCGAAGGAGCTTCTTCGAAGGCAGTTTCTAGGTACGCGAAGCTCTTCCCCTGTATCTCTTCATGGCGATTGGCGCTTTTCCTGCTCCAATACGCCATCAATAGCCCATGAAAAACTCATTTAACTGGGTGGATCTTTTTGCCACTTAGAAATGAGTCGTAACCCGCCCGAGGGCGTGTCCGTAGGCTTGGGCGACGACGAGAACATTTTCAATTGGGAGATCCTGCTGGTTGGTCCGCCTGATACGCTGTACGAAGGTGGATTTTTCAAGGCAGTGCTCGAGTTCCCGTCCGATTTCCCCAACATGCCGCCCAAAATGACGTTTAAGTCGGAGATGTGGCATCCCAATGGTGCGTTTAGACTCCGTCTAGAGCTTCTATTTGAGTAGCAGATTAGTGGAGTTATTAACGCTGATATCTGTATCGTTGTAGTGTACCCGAACGGCGTTGTGTGCATCTCGATCCTGCATCCTCCTGGAGAGGATCATTTGAATCAGCAGGAGACGGCGGACGAGCGATGGCGTCCGATCCTCGGCGTCGAGTCTATTCTTGTGTCTGTCATCTCTATGCTGTCGGACCCGAACGACGACTCGCCTGCCAATATCGACGCAGCGGTACGTCGCTCTGAAAGAGAGAATTGCTCGAGAATGTTGGTCAAAACTGATGAGTGTGTGCTGTTCAGGTGGAATGGAGAAACGACAAGGATGGCTTCAAAAAGCACTGCCGTCGTATTGTGCGAAAGTCGCAGGAGGATATCTAGTCAGTCAGCAGCTTCCGCGGCGTCTTGCACCGGAATTAGTAGCTTTTTCTTCGATCTCGTCGCTAGCGCTTCCTTCAGTACTTTTCCATGCTATAAAGCCAATTTGTCAACTCATACTCGCACTGCGACGATGAGAACGACACGAATGAATCAATAGGGAGTTTAAGAACACTTTGCATCGGTAGAATGCAGTGTGAAGTTTGTATTTTGAAAGACGAACCTACCAATTGGTATTAAAGAATTATATTTACTTAAAGGGGTTTGTGTAGATACACATCAATGCGTTATAAGTTGCAGCTACAAAATGATTCTAATTTTGTTGGGAGTCAGCCTCCGCGGCTACAATTTCATCGGGTTTTGTAGCTACAAAATCGCCAACGTAGTGCCATAGTGGCAGTTAAGTTCGCACAGCGACCACAAACTGCAAAATACACTGCAAAGTGCAAATACAGGGTGTCTCTTAAACTCCCTAATGCACGTTTGATATCGCATACTGGTAGCTTCCGTCTTGAAATGATTGCATACTTTAGTCAAAAGGCAACATTGCTTGCTCATGAAAAGATGGTGAGAGATTTGGCCAATCGCCGAGCAGAAGACGCCACCCTCCCGATCCGATCCACCGATTCGACCCCAAGCAGAAACCGAATCGCGTCTTGACCTCGCAATGGTCCTCGCTCTACGTCGCTCGCTCGCCATCTCCTCGCGCGTGGCCAACCGCTCGTTGGGTTTGTTGCACCAGCAGCAGAAGGCCATGAAGCACACGCACACGCTGGTGCTGATCCGCCACGGTGAGAGTGAGTGGAACAAGAAGAACCTCTTTACGGGATGGTACGACGTGCAGCTCTCGGAAAAGGGCAACAAGGAGGCCGCCGCTGCTGGCCAGCTGCTTAAGAAGGACGGATACACCTTCGATGTCGCCTATACGTCGTACTTGAAGCGTGCGATCCGTACGCTGTGGCACGTGCTGGAGCAAAGCGACCAAATGTGGATCCCTGTGTTCAAGACGTGGCGTCTTAATGAACGCCACTATGGTGCGCTTACTGGCCTAGACAAGCAGGCCACGGTGGAGAAGCATGGCGCTGAGAAAGTGCTGGAGTGGAGACGTAGCTATAACATTCCGCCCCCGAACCTCGACACGTCTAGCGAGTACTACCCGGGCAACGATGCCCGTTATAAGGACGTCCCCAAGGCGGATCTGCCTCTGGCCGAGTCTTTGGAGCTCACGGCCGCCCGCGTCCTACCCGAGTGGGAGCGCACCATTGTGCCCAGCATCAAGTCGGGCAAGAACGTAGTGATCGCCGCCCATGGCAACAGTCTGCGAGCGCTTGTCAAGCACCTGGACAACATTTCGGAGGACGAGATCACGGGCCTCAACATCCCTACGGGCGCCCCGCTCGTCTACCACCTGGACGAGAAACTCAAGCCCATCCCTCATAAGGACGCCATCGCACCTCTTAGCGCCTTCTACCTGGGCGACCAGAACGAAATCCACCGTCGAATCCTCGGCGTTAAGAACCAGACCAAGTAAACCGTCACTCCTTCACATCAAATAAAGGATTGTGTCCTTTAGTGTTTTTTTTGCTGTTTATTTTTCATTGGGGCAATATGTGCAATGACTTGTGCGTTTTAATCAACAGCAAGGTAGTCTACTGCAGGATCTTCTTGGTCGTGTCGTTGGGTTCGACGCCCGCCATCTTCATGAGTGAAGCCACCTCGTCAATCTGTAGAAGGAATAGTCCAAGTTAGTATATACCGGTATATCCATCGTAACCCTTATACTGTATCGTCGCACCTTATCCTGCATGTCGTTGTCTTTGAGCTTGAACAGCAAGTTGTTGCACGTCACGCGTTGCAGCTTCTGCGCCTCACTGTAGCATAAAGTAACATCAAGGTTAGCATCAATACAGCGATATAGCTGCAACTAAAACACGTACGCTGCCGTCTTGAGGAAGTCCACGGCCTTGTCGTAGTCAGCCTGCTCGATGGCGGCCCGGATGAGGATGTCATAGGTGCGCTCCGTGCTCTTGACGTTGTACTTGCTGTGGCCAATCTCGTGCAGCGTAAAGACCTTGTCGAACTCTCCGTCCTTAAGGAATTTAGACAGCAGCTTGTTGAGTGTAGCCGGCTCCAAGAAGAGACCGATACGGTAGTTGGCTTTCAGCACATCGAACGCCACTTCGGGTGCGTTTAGTTCCAGCGCCTTCTTGACGAATAGGCCGGCGGCGTTAGCGTCCGGGTCCACGCGCTTCTGCTCGTAGATCTTCATGATCTCCTTAGACGCCTCCAGCTGCTCGCTCGTCGTCACCGTCTTAAGGAACGACGCCAGTTTGGTGCGCTTGATTAGCACGTCCTTCTCGGCCGAGAGCTTGATGTTCTCCATCCACTCTTCGGCTGAGCGCATGGGTACAGCCGCCGCCGAGAACGGTGCGCGCTGCGAGCGCGCCGTTAACTGCCGCACGCCCTGGCGCCGGCCAATCGACATGACCGTGCGGAACGCCTGCATACCTCCCGACATCGTTGCCTTCGGTCTCCCTAGCTTTGTGCCCGATAGACAAGCACAGCCAGACAAAGCAGGACACCGGTACAATATCGGTAAACTTCAGATTTCTTTTCAAGGGCCCTTTTCAACAGACGCAGTACCGGTACTTTTCGGTTACAATACGGTATATTAGAGCAACGAGAGGCTGCGGCCGAACACTTGACTGGCCTTGATCTACTAGGACGATGCTGGCTGTACGCTCGCTGGTGTTGCGCGCGTCTCCGGCCGCCGTGGCTGCCCGTAAGCAGGCGGTTCGCTCCTTCAGCGGCAACTGGGAATACCCTAAGGTAGAGGGAAGCGTGGCCGACGTCACCAAGGCGCTGACGACCATCGGCGCACGACTGTCCATTCCGACTGCGCCACTCTACTTCACGCACCTGAAGATCGACCACATTGTGCGCGAAATGAAGGGCAAGGATGAGTTGCTGCAGGTTCACAAGACGCTTCTATTGTGCGACGCCAAGATGGCCTACCCTTCTACCTTCGCTACTGGCAGCTTCTTCTCGGCCTGCATCAAACTGGACGCTGCCGATACGGCGCTTGAGTTCTTGCGTCAGGCTGAGAATGTGCGTCACTACGTTAAGAACCAGAGCTTCGTACGTCTGGCCGAATACTTCGCCAAGCAGGAGGACCAGGAGGCCGTGGACGAGATCGTACAGATCATGGCGGCCAAGCGTGTGCCATTGTCGTACAAAATGTACATGTTCCGTGTGCTTAACGCTAAGAAGCAGGGCAAGTGGGACGAAGCCGTGGCCCTCGCCAAGGAAGCGGCCAACGAGCTCCAGATCAACTCCCACCTCATCATTGAGCTGCTGCAGGACCAGAACGGAGGCATCCTCAAGGAGCACGTACGTGTTCTATATGGGGTCAAAATGAAGTGTTTTATATTGATTTTTATTTTTTTAACAGATCCCACTGGCCAAGTACCTTGCGGACAAGGGCGACGTGTACGTGAATGCACGACTGGCCGACATATTAGCAGGAGGAGATGGCAAACTACCGGAGCCCAAGGTGGAGGAGCCAGAGCAGACCAAGAGCGAGGAGACAACGGAGCAGGAAACTGAGGTCAAGTAGATGGAACGGCATTCCTGTACCTTTTAGAGTGAAGATGGATACACTTTCAAATGCTTCAAACTCGTGTAAAATCTGTTACATTTTGTTATGTGCATTATAGACTGGGTACACTCAGCAATGGGGACGTCAAATGTCGTTCTTGCTGTCAATGAGCGGTGCTTCGTAGAAATAGTCATCACCAGAGCTTAGCAGCGCGCGTCGTCGCAGCTCCGTAGTGATGAACGCGAGCATTGCTCCGAAGCCCACAAGCGTCACGACTGCGCCCAAGAAGCTCACAAGCCTCTGACCGAAGCCACGATGTTGTCCGCTGTACGCAGCTGACTCGGTCTCTACCGCGTCTTCGTCAGTGTGCAAGAAACTGTCGTGCAGTTCTTCGACCTGCGCTTCTCCGCTGTCTCCGGACTTTTGACGGTCGTGGTGCTTCTTCTTGAGTCCCGGGTATAAAGCCCACACAGACTTGACGTCCGTTGTGGTCATCCGCTCGCGTTGGCCCATGTCCTTCATCACTGCCAAACGCTTATCGTCATCTGCAATCAATGGGACGACGCTAGGACACCATTGCGGCTTGGTATCATCCGAATCGGAGTGCACGAACGCATCGACTGGGTGGTGCATGATACTGAAGAGATCGTACGGAGGAGGGTCAAGCACTCGGTCTGTGGCTCGCGTTGTCGGCGCAGAGCTCATTTCTTCCACTACAAAATAACTTCGCTTGGACTCAGGGATACATTCCCACGCGATACGCACGTGTTCGTCTCGATCTACTCTGTCCACTGCGTGTCGAAGCCCAACAGCGTGAAGCAAAACGTGAACGACATTGCCAAGTCCGCAGTCTGCCGACACGCCCAGTCGTTGAGGTCCACCGATACGCCCCACGAACGAATAGCAGGAAGACTCGACACCCTGAATAACTACAAAGTCGTGGCTTCGGCAGCTCGTATCTGTACGGCAATTATCCCCGGCACAGCGATGGAATTTGAAGCCTGTGGCGTGCGTAATATGCTCCGTAGCCGACAATAAAGTGCGTCGATACGGGCGAGCGCTCTTATCCACCTGGATACACATGAGCTCATGCGGCCATCGATGATCCCGTCCCGAGTTGTAGTAGCCATGTAGAACGTGTTCGATACGAGTCGTGACTTCCTCTGGGTCGGTGGGGTCCACTTCGTCCCATACAAAACGTTCACCGATAGCGACATCTCCTTGAATGACCATGATCGTGTCATCTACGAGCTCGTAGTGATACTCAATACCTTTGAATAACACTCCTTCTGGCTTCACCTTTGAGGTTTTCTTCTCAGGAATCTCTTCAATGGGTAGTCGACAATCACCACTTAAAGAGTGAATCACTTCAGGAGCTCGACATGCCGCTGCAGCTTCATCGGCGAGTATCTTCTTCGCTTTTGTAGCCATGCAGTGGAATCCGTCGCCTACCCCTCGAGAGATCTCTTGTTCACTCAATGTAGCCATCTCGAAGCCAGACAGACAAGTGCAGCCATCTGCAGACTCTACAGGCCATGTTGTAGCCATCGAGTCGTGCGGACACTGCGAGAAATCCGGACGTGAGTTGTCCGCTGGTCTCGTATTGCACTCTTTCTTTCGCTTCCTCACAACTTCTTGGTCTTCAGCATTGCGTCGAGCTTCGTCTTCTTCTTCGTACATGGTCTCGTTGAGTCCGTACACACATTTACAGTTGGCGTTACTCTGTAAAGGCCATTGAGTAAGGACTGCAAACGGTGGACAAGCGTTGGAGTTGGCTAACATCCACGGGACGCAACGCTGAGCCACAGCATCCAGAAAGTAGCCGCGTGCACACGCACAGTCCTCGAATCCCGTCTCGACCTCGGAGCTCTGGAGTTTGCTGCGCTTGTAAGCGTGTTCGGGACATTTGTACGCAGAGGTGCGCACACACGTCATGTCCGGCATCTTCCAGGCGTATCCAGGGATACATTGGCATTGCTCTATTGAGTGCGGGACGGTGGCTACAGCTCGAGAGAACGGCGGGCATTCATAAGCAATGGCTTCTCTGTCCACCACTTCAAAGTTGGCGTATTCGTCGGCTCCGGTCTCGTCTCGAAAGTCATTGTGCCTCCTCTTCGCCTTCCGAGCCTGCATCTGAGATACTGGCCAGCACGCGTGTGCTTCTTCGTCTCGGTGGTAGTCTCCGGTAGAGAGACACTCGCAGTCGAAGAATCCCCGAGGGCGTTCTCCGATTGGAAGATCCGACCGCTTGACCGAGTTGACGGGGCATACATAAGCGGCGTGTTCTCGCTCGCAAGCTTTCAAGCTGTTGCGTACGAAGCCCCAGCTGCAATGACAGTCAGCGAACGACCGCGGTACAATATCAGGAGTCGGTGTTGAGTTGGGTGGGCATTTGTATGCACGAGCTGGAGCTTTAGCGTCGTCTCCGCGAACACATTGTCCCGATGTTTCCACTTTGATGAACGGTGTTGTGCACGTACAGTCAGCGAGTGACTCCACCTGTTGCACGTGTGGCTTTGGTTCATAGTTTCCTGCGCGCGGGCAGCCGTTTAGAACACATTCTTGCGTCTTTGGGTCTTTCTCGTACGGATGGTAGCAGTCGCAGTCTGCGAAGGATCTGGGAGCGGGAGCCCCATGTTTGGACTTGTATCTCCCTTTACAGAAGAACTCTCCGGTGTCCATTGCGTCTGCTACCGCCTCCTCAGCTCTGGTATCCACTCCGTCGTTACAAATACAGTCGTCGATCATTTCCATGTCTCGAGGGAGCAACATGGCTGCGCAGCCCTCTGGACACACGTAGAACGCTGCTTGAACTGAAGGTAGAGCGCTCCACGTCATGAGTCCAAGCCCGCAGACCACGACGGACAACAGCCGAGCGAACACCATCACAATGGTGGGCGTACGTGGCTGTGGATGCGTATCAAAGGAAGAGAATCTGGAAGTGGAGAAGATATCTTAGAGACCATCCGAATCTGGAAGATTTTGGATATGCGACCTTTCACGATCTTCAAGATCTCAGCCAATCATAAAATGGGTACATTTTTAAAATTTATGGATTTGATAAAAATGCGAAAGTAAAATGCGAAAGTTGGCTATAAATTCTTGTCTGGCCCTAGATTTTAGACGATCCGACGTATATGACGTTGCGTGTGAGGCAGAGGTCCACCATTTCCAGCAGTGCCGTCTCCAAGTGGCGTTTGAATGCGGCTGCACTCGTCTCGGGACACACGTGGTAACACGTGATGCTCACGTTAATACGATCTGGTTGCAGTGCATAGCACACGCCATAGCCTTCATTGTACATAGCTGAGAATCCTCCCCAAATGGGACTGGCACCCGGACCGCCACTGATGTTACTCGTGGAAACCAGATACTTTTTGCTCACCTCGAAGGCTCGATCCGTGAACAACGAAGGCTTCGGTGTGATGCCAGACATCTCGGCCACGATCTGTAGACCCATGAGATGACGGTCAATACCGTCTCCAGTCAAACTATCCTTCAGCGTCTCCTTATGCGCGTCAATAGCCGTTTTCAACGCGTCCCACTTGGCTCCATCCGAGGCGTTCGACTCCATCGTCTTGACGAACGCAAGTGATTCCTTCGATAGCGATCGAATTGTCTCTGTACGACCGTGATAGAACATTCTCGTATGCGCTGTCTCATAGACGGCAGGGACTCTCGTGTGCATTTTGTAGTGAGCTAGTTGAATAGCCATCTGCATGAAGAAATCCGGGGTCAACTTGTAGCGCTTGAGGAAGGCTGAGCCGTAGTGGTTGAACTGCATCGTCGCGATGTCGCTGTTGTGGATCAGCTTGCCTACTGCCGCACTGGCACATTCGATGGCTGTGTATGCGGCATTATCCAGTACCCAATCTAAGCGCTTCGGCTTGAGATTGAGCGTGGGTTTCAAGTCGGCGCGGTTCGCGAACTTGGCCTTGAAGTTCTCGTTCACATACTTGATGCAGTAGTCGAACAGACGAACCACCACCAATGCATCAGCCCATGCGTGTTGGCCATTCAGACCACCACGAGCATTTTCGTGGATAATGAGCGTGAACGGCTTGTCGTACCAGCGATTGCGTCCGTCTCCGAGCAAACAATTGCGAGCGATCTCGTCGTAAGTGGACGCAGAGCTCTCGTCCAGCGCCACGCAGAACAAAGCTCTCTCGATCAAATCGAACGACTGCTTATTAATGTCGTCCAGAGACATGATGTGGTCCCGAGCCTACACAAAAAGTAAAAAAAAATGTTAGCACATCTTTTTATTTATGACAATTTCACAGTAATTGCCGTACCTTGGCCCAGTTCGTGCGGTTCTCTGATGTTAGGACGCTGACTGGTGGATATCTTTCCAAGTCGAATAGTCCCGTGGCTTCATCTCGGACGAGTTCAAATTGTCTACAATAAACATTATAAAAATTAGTCAATATTATTTATAATAAACAGTGCAGTTTCCTTACCTCAGAATATCGGCAAGTGAGATTTCCTCCCCATTGTCACCAAACACTTGCACTGCCCACATGCAGTTGTTTCTCAACACGAGAATGTGTTTGGCGTCGTGTGGATACGAGACCATTTCGTCGCACTCCTCTCCAGGAATAACGCACGTGTTGAACATACGTGAGTACGTAAACATACATAGCGGTCGGCCCATCATCTTCTCCACGGGATACTTCTCCCTGCAAGTTATACAATTCCAGTTAAACTCTAACCTCTTAACTAGAATAAAGTCTTGTAACGGTTGACGTACTCAAGTAAGTTCTTACGGAACTTGAGGATAGCGTGAGTGAAGATGGATGCAGCTTCACATTGGCTCATGTCCCTGGGCCCCCAGTTACCAGGTAGAACGCCGTACCAATTGATATTGATGGCCGAAGGATAGCGCGGCTGAAGATACGCGAAGGTCTCCCACCACTCCTCGATCCAGTTGCGCTCTGTGTCAGCACGTTCCTGTAGAATGGCCTGCAACTGAGGACCCACACCGTTCAAGAAATCGTGGCACACAGACTTGGTATGATCCAGCTCGCTGGGCGTCAATAGCGGTTCGCAGCTCTTGATGTATTTCTCAAGTGTCTGCTCCAGTGGAGGCAGCGGTAGAGACGGTAACTCGTCCTGGTATTGCATGGTACGCTCAGCCTCTTTAGACTTCGACATGGCTACACTCGGTTCACTAGTAGAAGTTTGGTTAATGCTTGGAGACTTGGTGCTTCGAACTCCCATGCGCTAAATTGAGCAAAAGTCCAAATGCTGAACAGACGGCAAGTTCATAACGGGTCAAAAATGAGGTGACCCGTGACAAGTGACTCGGTTTTGTAAGCAGGAAAAGACCCGCGGGTTGGATAAGTCTCACGTGCGCATCTGCAGATAGATCTGTCGTGGTGCTTTGCAAAACACTTCAACAAAACTTCAACAAAAAATGTCGACTCAAATATGGATCTCTTCGACGGACATGTTAAAGGTTTAAAAGGGTTGACCCTTTGGCTACCAAGTCCCTTGGATACATCATGGGGCCTGGACTCATACATGTAGCTCCAGGAATCAGTGGCAACAATGAGCTCAAAGTAGCAAAAATTTTTGATTAAAAATGCTTCATATCTACTAGATATGAAGCATTTTTAATCAATTTTTATTGAGATATTTTCTACACGTGTCTTTCATGTCGCGTTATCGGATTGTAACCAGCGACTGTTCATGAACACAAAGCAGTTATCCATCGTCGCTATTATTTATTAGCGAGGGTGATTCATGTCCGTCACGGCTGCAGACACTGTAAGTCTCGAAGGTGGGCTGCAAAATACAGCGGATCCGCCCGAGAACTCAAAGCCGCAGCGTCGCCAATCAAACGCTTTGTCCATCTCTTCATTATCACACGAAAGCTCGAACGACAAAAATTCGAACGCCATCGCAGCAGAAGCTTGTCGCGATGTGGAGCGTGAACTTGCAGCAATTGAGACGCGGTTGTGCGCGTTCCGAGGTAGAAGGCGACGCAAAGACAGCGAATCCGATCCAAATGCTGTGGCACCGCTTCAAAGCAGTCCAGATAATCCGGATGAGGATTCTCCAAGGTCTCCGTCGTCTGTATCTTCAGATATGGATACTTCGTCGCCCATTTTTTCCAAGTTATCGAAGGCCCAACAAGAGGCAGGAGCGGTAGCGGAACAGGTGGCAACGACGCTATTGAAATGTGATCAGCTCCTGCAACGTGCCAAATCTTGTGGTAAGTTTCTGTCTTCAAAATATTAATTTGTTGACTGGGTCAACTCATGGCTACCATGTTGTTAATTATCCAGATGCATCACGAGTTTCATCAATCAGCAGCACAGACGAACGAAGCCGAGTTGTTAGTAAAACCAGAAGTTCTCCTCGACTATCTGACTCCATTTCAAGCAACGCATCGTCAGTCTGGGACGTCAAAAACAACTTGGCTATTGAGGATGAAGAAATATTATTAAGTCGCAAGGCTGTGGGTGTGAAGCGTTTAGCAGCACGCTGTCAACGCGACATTGAGACGAGCACTTCAAAGATCGATCTACATCACCAGCAGACACAAGCTGCGTATTTAAAGGAGTTGCAGCGGAAATACGACTCAAAGAAGCACATGACGCTCATGAAGCTTCGTGAAAAATACGAGAAAGAAACCAAAGCACTGGTGAGATCCAAAATGGAGGAATACGAGCTGGAAGAGGCTACTGCATTAAAGAAAACTCGAACTGCACTCATTGAGGAGCGGCATCGAGCCCTGAACGAGTTAAAAACCAGTCATAACGCTGCGATGGAGGAAAGTTTATCTCACTTGGAATCGCAGTTACTAACCGAAACGGAGCGAGATAAACAGGAACTTACCAAGCACTCACAAGAGGAATTATCTCTTAGACTAAAGCAGATGCAAGACGACAATCGTTCGGCGTTGGAGCGCTGGGAAGTGGAGCAGAGACAGCAACTGGAGCAAGAACTGTACGACCATCGGGAGGCAGCTGTAGCTTCCGTTCTGAAGGCTCAAGAAGAGCGAACAGCAGTACTGAAACAAGAGATCCAAGCTTCTCACTACGCAAAAGAAGGAGAGGAGATCCAGAAACTACAGAAGGCACTGGCGTTTGGCGCTCAAGCACAACTACAACAACTTCGCAAGTTATTGGAGACTGAACACGAGGAGAAAATCCATGATATCAAGACAGACGCGGCGCTGGCACTTGACAAGGAGACTGACAAGCTTAAACAAATGCTGACTCGATCTCATCGTGAGCAACAGGAGCAACTACAACGCGACTTGGAGAAGAAGAACCGTGTAGCCATTATGGAGCTTCATGACACCATGCAAGCTTATCATCGAGACAGTCTCCAAGCGCTCCGAGACGCCGCAGAGCAGCGTAGAACGAAGGCTCTTGATGTCCACCGCCAGGATTTTGAGCTGGAATGCCGGCAAGAACTTGAAACCCTACAACAAACCCTAGATCAGGAAATGTCTACGAAGTTACGTCAATTAGAAATGGAGCATACTGAAGAGTGCGAGCTCAAACTGGAACAATTAAGGGCACGTGCAGTCAATCAACACGCTAGAGAAATGGAAGCCAAGCGATCTCGAATGATTCAGTGCAAGAATGTGCTTATAGCTGAGGCTACAGCGTTCCTATCTTTCGACAACAGTTTCTCCGATGACAGTCGAAGTAAAGCCAACCCGGAAGACAATTCCGCAGCGGCTCATCTGTTAGAACTGAAGAAACATTTGTCCAAGGAACTGGCGCAGTATGTGGATGTGATGGTCTCTGAGTTTGACGAACTCGCCGAAGAGCAGCGTATTTTAGTAGCCAAGATCACCGAATCGACTCAGCTTTACTTGTCGTTTAAACGGCGATGCGGCGTGCTTGAAGCGCAGACAGAGGAGCTTACAAGTGGGCTGGAAACACTACACGACCAGCTCCAGAAGAAGGATGCGGTGTGTAAGAAACTCTACCAAGCCAACGAAGCACTTCTAAAACGACTTCAAACACCACCACTTGAGGCTTCTATAGGTACCGACAAAATCGACATTAATTCACCTCGAGTGAAGAAGTCTGTAGCATTGTCGAAATCTCTGCAAAGCGCTTCAATTCGCCACAAAACTTGAAGATAATAAACGTTAAACAATAACATTTGGTAAAAATAACGAGATGTTGAAGTGGAAACTGCACAAGCTCTTGTTTACCAAGTACAGTCAGTAGTTATGGCGGCTCTGCCGTCAATCAATGGCAAGGTGGAAATACCGGAGACTCGACCATCATCGTCAGTCGTCACAGTGCGTCGAGCGTTTGGGATGGTACCAAAGAGTGCTGGTGCATCTTCAGTCGCTCGACGTACCAGACACAGCGAAGTCGCTATGACTTCGAGTTGGCAACTAGATCAAAATCAAATACAGCGACCATCCTCGAGTAATGTAACATCGCGAGCTGCAACAACGGAGAGAAAAACAGAGCGTGCTAAGGACCCAGATACCGCCGAGTCCAGGGACGAAGTTCAGCAATTACGCGACGAGAACGATCTACTCCGAACGAAGCTGGTGGAGAAGTACGCCCATATTTTTTCTTAATTATAATTGATTTGTTCTTCTAAATGTATGCTTCAGGATGCGAGGCCAGAGTAAAGTGGTTGCTGGTGGTCAGTACCGTGCTGCACCTGCTTCACCTGTAGCTAAAGTACCATTGACAGTAAACTCCGGGTGTTCAAAGTGTTCAATTGCGCGATTGAAAGCACTAAGGGCTCATCAAGAGATCGGACAGGCTCAAGCTGCTACTGCTGAGCTTCGAGAGTATATCGATAAGATCGAAGCTTCTCAGCAGCGACTATACGAAGAACGCAGTTCACATGTTCATGAAATCGCGAAGTTACGAGAGAAACTTGCAGAAAAAGTAGAGCAGTGCATCCTGGTCGAAGCAGAGTGCACTAAACTGGACAATCAGGTGAGGAGACTTCAGACAGAAAACGATATTATCACTCAACCGCTCGAGGCCAAGGAAGTTGTGGACAATGCGACGCAGTGTAAACTTCCGAGTTGTGATGATGAGAGTACGGCAGATCAAATAACAAGTTTAAAGGCAGAGGTGCAGCTACTGCAACTGCAACGTGATGAACGAGAACAAGAACTGAAAAAAACATTTAAGGATCTCGATGATGTTCTGCTGGCGATGAAGCTGGAGAAGGAGACACGAGATAATGAAACGAGTTTGTGGAATGGAGAGCGTTCCGCGTACAAATTACGCATCTTGGAGCTAGAGGAAAGCAATAAAACGTTGCAAGAATCTGTCCAAAATCTTCAGAGTATACACCAGAAAGAGCTCCAGCTTATCGAGAGAACAAACCACGAGATTCGTGAAAATGTGATCGTCAAGGAAGCCGAGATCCAGCAACTTAACAAGCAGCACAAAACGGAATCTTTAGCGGTTGAACAGCGGAATCAGACACTCGTTAAAGCTCTCAAGGTTCGGATCGAGCAAAAAGTGGCCGATGTGGAAAGACTGCACGCTTTGCTGGCTGATCACTCGACTGTAAAGAAAAATAACGCTGCGATGAAGAAGCGTATCCAAGATCTAGAAGCTCAAACTGAATCGCTCATCTCTAATAACGAACTTCAGCAGCAACAGACTGTCGATCTCGCTCAGATCGAACGCAATAAAATGTTGAGTGAAGGAGCAGCAGAGCAGCATCGACTGTCGGAGGTTCTCAATTCTCTTCAACAAGAGAATCGAGCTTTAAAAACGAGACTATCGGAAGTGGAAGTTGAACTAGCTGACCGCGACAACTCGATGCAGAGACAAAAGCGATCACATGATCGAGCGATGGAAAGTTTAGTTGAATCATCTCTGCGGTTATGTGTCGTAGCGCCCACTGTTAACGTGCAGTTGAACACGAACGGAGCGAGTATAGGCAACAAGAAGGACAAAGACTCAAGCGAGTTGACGTCGGTTATGTGTCGATCTACGCCTCAACAAGACAGTATCAAACGCGTGATTGAGAAGGAAGTTTTACCTCAATTTACGAGCGTATTTTTGCAAAATGCCGACGACGCAAGTCCTCAAGCTGATGTACCCATGACTCGTTGGTTGGAAGAATTACTTCATGACATGCAAGCACGAATAGCTACTCAATTGGAAAATATCTACTCAGCAAATGGCAACGAGTAATACAGTACACTATCACTTTATATCTAACGTTTTTTGGTGTTTGCAAGATGCGCCACCAACTCACGGCGGAATGTAGCCATGAAGATGGCTACATAGTCAGTCCACGACATGTCTTGGCTTAACTTCCTGTCGGAGAGCGCAGTCTTCTTCTGCGCTGGTTTTAGAAGAGCCTCACTCTTCAACACTGCTGGATCACGAAGGCTGGACGCCACAAGTTTCTCAAGAACACTTGGGTTCATTTCTTGTTGAGCCGCCGTATCTTGACGACTCATCAGCATTCCAATCTCGTACGCGGTCATGTGACGGTCAAGCGCGCAGAACTTCAGTAGAGCTGTACACACAAACAGCGTGAGCAGAGCCTCACGTTCTATCTGATAATTCGTCGGTAGATTGTCCTCCAGCAGCTTCAGGTCGTGATGTGCATCCAACGCTGCGATATACTCGCGAGCAGAGTGAGAAAATGGCTGCTTGGATTGTGGCCAAAGTAGCCACATGAAACTAGTCTCTGTTAACGCCGAAATGCGCGGTAGACAAGCTCCGTGGTCAATTGGAACGAGTGAGACCTTCTTGCCCACTAGCGACTTGGTCACCACAGACGAGGACGTTTGTGTAACCATTTGAGCAGGCTCCACCACCAGCAAGTTGCCTCCGTGGCGGTCTTGGTTGGCTAGACGAATGTCCAGGATGGCGATAGCATGGACCTCGGCTACGTTAAACATGCTCGATCCAACGTCGTCTGCAGTGTCTCGGTGTGCAACATACGCTTGTAGAGCACCAGTCTTGCTGTACGGAGCCTCGGGGGCTTTGAAGTGAAAGTCGGGGTGGTAGACTGAAGCTAGCATCGTCACTGGAACTCGAGCGAAGTGCTGGTGATCCAGCAGATACGCTGCAACCTCCCGTACAGCGGCGTCTCCTGCTGAGATTCCCTCGCGCATGCTGGATATACCAGAAGCCTCTGGTTTGAGGTATTGTTTGGGGTTATTCGGCGCGTAGGGTTCTTCATCTGCGGGTTTGAACACTCCCACTAGACGACGATTTTTCGTTCTCAAGTAATAGACGCCGCCTGTACAGTCGTCGAAGGGAATGGGAGCGACTCGAGCTTGCAATCCAGTCTGCACGTGACTGGCAAGCAACGCCATCTCCTTGGCGTAGAAGCTGTTGCCCGTGCATGTGGCTGGCTTGAAGACCTCGAGGTTGATCCTGTTTCGAGTGAAGGAAGGTGGTAACATCGTAAATGATGAGAGACGACGGACTTGCTTGAGTGTTCAGTCTGCAAGCAACTTACTCAATTGATCCATCATTTTTAAGCGGCAGAGACTTGGATTGATTGAAAGCAATTGGTGCTGGAGGTGTCTTGCGGCCAGTGACGGCCGAAGACCTGATACTAAGAGACTGCATGATGTTGGTAACGACCTCTGCCGACGCCGTGGAACTGAGCTTTGTAGTTCGGCTCGGGTTCGAGAGTGCGAGCTCGGACGAAGGAGGTCGTGCGACAGCGACCATCGTCGGTGAGCCCTTCTGTAAATGTGGAAATGCGACGCCTCTTCCTCAGCCAAGGTGGTGGCAACTGCAGCACTAGGGCTCCTAAGCCCAACGCACCCTACTAAACAAGGCTTACATCTTCATTTGAGGTTTACCCCCGTCCCCCACATCTGCACGACAGAGAATTCTCCACAGGCGAGTAACAGCATCTAAGGGAGTGGTTAGGACCAAACTAGGGCGCGAGGAGGGGAATAAGGTCGTTGATGCATACAGGGGCGTATCTAGGCCAAAAAAATAGGGGGCACACCCAAAAATCTAGGGATTTTCTGGCAAGGGGAGCAAGCAGAATTTGACAGTTTTCATGAGGGTCAAGACACGAGCAAGGCCGAGAGTAACGAATCACCTTACAATGTTTAATTAAGTTGACTAATTCAAATAGGACTAGATCGTCTGCGACTTACCCTGGGAACACATTTTTTTATTATTAGGGGTAGTCAATTGTGCTGCAGCAAGACGTTTTTGTTTCTTGCAGCAAGTCGAAAACTGCATTGTGATTGGCCAGATGTACTTTTCGCATTCTGCATCAAAATCGATGCAGGACGGCACTGCAGCAGCAAGTGTTTTTTTTACATCGGTAAAGCTAGCCCAGATCAAGGTTACCTCAGCCACAAGTCGCATCGAATCACACTGCAGACGCCCCTTTCAGCCTCGGCCAGACCTGCTCTCTTCGTCCGCACCGTTGACAGCGTTTATCTCGTCCGGTTCCGTCTACCGGTTATAGGTTGGCCCGTCGGCAGGTTTCAACTCTAGCTCTCGCACCACGTCTGCAACGACAAGGCCAAGTTCGCCCATTTGATTGAGCGGAATGAAGGCGAACTTTCGGTGGCCGACGGCAACAGGGCGGCCATCATGGGTGTGGGGACCATCGTGGAACGAGTGGTTCTGCCCAACGGCGACGAGCGCGACATCGAGATCAAGAACGCGCTGTACGTGCCGAGCATGAGCAAGAATCTGCTTTCGGTGCCACAGATCAACAAGAGTGGTCTGTTCCAAGTCGTGTTTGACGGCACCCAGATGCGCGTCGCGCACAAGGCCTCCAAGCAAGTGGTGGCGGCAGCGAATCTCGTGGATGGACTCTACTGGCTCCAGACGCCTCAGCGATCGGCGAATGCGGCGACCGGTGGGAAGACGGTCGACTTACACGCGCGTATGGGTCACGCTCCGGTGGAGGTGCTTCGCAAGATGGTCGACAACAACATGATCAAGGACGCGAAGGCCCTTTCAAGTCGAGTGGACCAAGCGTGTATCGCGGCTGCCAGCAAGGGAAATGGTCCAGAAGCCGTTCCCAAGCAACCGTGACAAGCGTCGCTACGACACGTTTGAGCTGCTCCACTTCGACGTGTGCGGCCCCATGGAAGAAGAGTCACTGGGTGGCAGCAAGTATCTGCTGCTGATCGTGGACAAAGCCAGCGGATGCATGAAGGGGTTCTGCCTGCGTGCCAAGTCGGAGAGCGAGGACTGCATCAAGATGTACGTCACGAAGGTGCAGACGCAGTTCGGCAAGAAGGTCAAGTTTGTGCGGCACGACGGAGCCCGTGAGTTCGCGACCAACTCGCTCAAGGCCTTCTACGAAGTCGAAGGCATCGAGCAGCAAACCACGGTTCCGTACGCGCACCAGACCAACGACACGTCAGAACGCGCCATCCGGACCATCGTCACGATTGGCAGCAGCATGCTGCATCACGCCAAGTTGGACAAGAGTTTCTGGGCTGAGGCGGCCATGACGGCCATCTACGTGAAGAATCGTCTGCCATCACCCAAGATCGAACACAAGACTCCGTTCGAGATCGTTTACAAGTCCAAGCCGAGTGTGAAGCACATGCGTGTGTTCGGATGCCAGACGTACATCCTGACGCCGAAGGAAAAACGGCGCAAGTGGGACCCCAAGGCTCGCGCCGGGCTCTTCCTCGGCTACGAAGAAGTGTCCACGGCGTATCGAGTTTATGACATCGAGGCGGGGCAGGTGGTTATCAGTCGCGATGTCAACTTCGATGAGTCCACCTTTGGACTTTCGACGCATACTTCGGATGAAGACGTCGATGATGCTGTGCTGGACCTGGACGCGCTGGACCTGGACGACAACGATGGACCGCGCCAAACGAGCTTCAGGCAGGCGGGGAAGCGCAAGTACCGACCGAGTGGCGACGACGACACTGCCAGAAGATCGCGCCCCGTTCGCCACCGAGCTGGCTTAGAAGAAGCAAGTGCGCCGGACGTATCCTCCTCGCGCCGAGCCGACCCCGACGAAGAAGAAAAGTCTGGGGACCAAGATGAAGACGACGACTCGACGCCTCCAGTGTTTTGGCCTGTCCGTGCCAACGCTGCGGAATCAGCAGCCGATCTATCGGAGCCGACGACGTTCCAAGAAGTTGTGAACGGTCCTGATCAAGTGCACTGGCGCAAGGCGATCCGCGCGGAGCTCAAGTCGATGCGACTGCGTGGTGTGTTTCGAGCTGCCAAGTTGCCTAACGGACAACGCGCCATCGGTACCAAGTGGGTGTTCAAGATCAAGCGCAAAGTGGACGGCTCGATCGAGAAGTACAAGGCGCGCCTCGTGGCCAAGGGCTTCAAGCAGAAGTACGGCATCGACTACATGGAGACGTTCTCGCCCGTGGTCAAGTACGTGACGCTGCGCATGGTGATCGCGATTGCCAAGTATTTTGGCTGGCCCCTCGACCAACTCGACGTCGTGACAGCATTCCTGTACGGGGTCATGAAGGAGATGGTCTTCTGCGTGGTTCCGAAAGGCGTCGAACTGGATGGTGACTTCGACTGCCTGGAACTGGTGAAGGCCATCTACGGTCTCAGGCAAGCTTTGCGCGTGTGGAACGAGACCTTCGACGAGTTCATGTGCTCTATCGGCTTCCAAGTGTCGGCCTTCGATCCGTGCCTCTACATCAAGGTGGTGGACGGTCACTGCGTGCTTGTACTGGTGTACGTGGACGACGCACTGATTACCGGGAGTTCGCCCGAGCTGATCGCACGCACGAAGGCCGACCTGAAGACGCGCTTCGAGATGACCGACAGCGGCAAGTGCGCGTTTGTTCTTGGGATCGAGCTGGTGGACGGCCCGGACGGCAGCGCGGCCATGTGCCAGCGGCGATACGTGGACGACATCCTAAAGCGCTTCGCCATGGACGAGTGCAAGGCCGTGGTGAGTCCGGTGGACATGAGCACTCGACTGGTTCCAAGCGACGCGGCGACCAAGGTGAACGCTCCGTTTCGCGATGCTGTTGGTGCTCTGATGCACCTGATGACCGCCACGCGCCCAGACATCACGTACGCCGTTGGCTATGTGTCGCGCTTCATGGAGAACCCCCAAGAGGAACACTGGGTTGCGGTCAAGCGTATCTTTCGCTACCTGCAAGGCACCAAGACGCATGGGGTCTGCTTCAATCCGGGCGACAAGATCGACTTTCGTGGCTACTCGGACGCGGACTGGGCCGGCGACCTCGCCGATCGCAGGTCCACTTCAGGCTACACGTTCATGCTCATGAGTGCGCCTGTGAGCTGGGGAAGCAAGAAGCAATCAAGTGTGTCGCTGTCCACGAGCGAAGCGGAGTACATCGCGCTCAGTCTGGCTATCCAAGAAGGCAAGTGGATCCATCGCCTGCTGTGCGAAATCCTGGCGGCTGCCAACGTCACGGGACCCGAGCTCATGATCCGCGAAGACAACCAGTCGTGCATTAAGATGACCAAGAACCCGGTGAGCCACGGCCGCGCCAAGCACATCGACATCAAGTACCACCACATCCGCGACGAAGTGAAACGCGGTGAAGTCAAGCTCCAGTATTGCGAGACTTCTGTGATGCTGGCGGACATCATGACGAAGGCGCTTGCGGGACCACGCCACAAGGATCTGACGGCGGCTCTCGGCATTCAAGGGACTTCACATTGAGGGGGCGTATTGAGGGTATTGAGGGTTACCGGTTTGGTATCGGTTATTGACCGTAAACCGGTTAGCCCGAACCAGTCCAATCCGAACCCACGCCGATTACGCCACCGCCGATTACGCCACCGCCAATTACGCCACCTGTGGGTACAAGATTGTAGGTACAAGATGGGCTTCGACGTGGCGCTCTCTGATTGGCTGAAGTAACTCAGTATCCAGTAAAGAATCAAGTAGTGTGTATCCAGTAGGTCTAGAGTAGCGAGAAGGCTAGCGAGCTAAATACATCAATCAATCACTTTTGAATCTTCGTTCTACCCCTTCAAAGTCTCTGCTCCGGTCTCGCCCAGAGTGCTGCCCTCCCTCCGCTCCGTCAAGCTTACGGTGTCAAGATCCATACCCTCCATCACTACTTTAGTCGAAAAGGTTCGTATTCGGTTAACGCGCTGGTGACGTGTGACGACCTCGCAAGAGTGAGAAACATCATGGTGGGATGGCCAGGCTCCGTTCATGTAATCGCGTGTGGACTAAAAGCCCCATGGCTTTACGCTCTCACCAATATTTACAGTAACGAATACCTTCTTGGAGACTCGGTCATTTCAAGCTTCGAGTGTCATGGTTCCAGCATATAAAAAACCTCCGAGAGCCGAGATGCATCCAGAGCATCACTTTTCAACAAAAAGCTGGCTAGCTGCCGTATTAAAAGCGAAAACTGCATCGGCCTTCTCAAAATGCGGTTCCAGTACCTTCGGGAAATGCGCATTCAGCTCACTGAAAAACGAAAACAGATGAGGCGAGTGATCAAGTATGTCGTGTGCATGCATTTTTCACAATCTACTTATTGCTGAGCCTGTTCCTGAAGAGTGGCAACGCTATCTTGGAGATTGCACACGCGGTGAGCTCGACGACGATGACGAGCTCAACATGCCGGTTCCCGCTGGAGATGACGGTGACAAAAGATGCGACCAACTTCTTGCATATATGTTAGAATTACGTGGCCAGAGGTAAGAGAGCGTCTGATATCTTTCTAGCGATTTCTCCAGCAATTGACGTCTGTGAATGGCCTGTCTGGCTGTCACCACCACGGTAGCGATTGTAGTTATTACCGGTTGTGAGCCAGTCGAGAAGAATACTCATTGAACTCACATTAGATGTCGGGCCATCATTGTGCCAAAGCACACGCTTCTTTCCTTGTGAGAACGATACGCGCTGTAATTTGGCAAGCGCGTAATAGCATCGCTTGCTGCAAGAAATCGTACCAAAAGTATTGTCGACTCCGAATGAACAAAGCATGCTGTCAGCACAGGCAGAATGTACGCTGCGTCTGCAACCGCTTCTACCACATGTGGGAATTGTGTCTCCGTTTTCTCTGCTTTTGTCAACGTGTTTGCACCTTTTCCAGCAGCACTCTGAACTCGTCTGCGTTGATAGGCTCTCCTCTGAAGCCTTGCCCAAATTCCGCTGTACTTGCATGCTTTCCCTTACTAGTCCGGCTGCTCGTTCTGTATCCGATACTGACACTGCGCCGCTCAGCTCCAAACTCAGAAGTAGTGCGTGGGCAACGGTAGTGTGGACCCGGACGAGAGCGGAGCCGGTAGTTCAGGCAACGACGGCGCAGACCACGAGACGGACGAGAACGAAGACGGCAATGAGCTGGGAACAGAGAAGCGTGCTTGTAATGCCTTGTAATGGCGACGCGTGTGAAAAAAAACTGAGGTCTTGCTGTAAAACCCAAATAGGGGAGTCATTTAATCCAGTTCTGATTGGATAAAAACAGTTGCGGCAAAAAAAATCTGCGTTGCTGCTGCACGCTGAAAAGCAATTGACTACCCCTAATAGGGGTATTGCTTATATCTTTGTGATATGTACGGTTTTACAATAAATTGCCCAAACTTGAGTATACGGTCAGGATTGCACTTGTTGGTGTGCTCAAATTCCATGATCGAGAGGGCGTCTTTGTTTCGTTTCTCTGGTTTGGTTAGGGGCTGGTTTGGGAGGAATTCCCGCAATACAGTACATATGTACTGTTTTGTCCCAAATTTGAGCTGTAGTACGGGTAAGTACATGTTAAGTTCGTAATGCGAACCTAATGCTAGTAAAAAGGCAATGCTTTGTGTAAAGCCATGATAAATAAGCACGATTGATAAACTAGCGGACACGGTTGTCAGTTTTACAGCACATAAACTTAATAAGCTATTCGTGATACATTACAGTCATTAGTTTACATGTAACTAAAGACTCTTCTACACTGCTACTGATATGCTTGTACTTCGAAGAATCCGTACAAGAAGCATGATGATATCACCTCACCAATTGCGCTGGCAACTCTTCTTCTAGTAAGAAGAACTAGGGCATAGTATGCATGTACTTTTTAGTGAGCTGGCAGTTGCATGGTAGTTGGCTAACTCTACGATACACTATTCATAACAATAGGTTTGCAAACAGGTATGCTAGCAGTACAGCTAGTTTTTCTGTTGTACAGTTGGTATGCTAGAAGAAATTGCAAACTGTGAGCTGTAATTGGAAGACAACTTGCCGTTTGGCTTAAAACCATCTAGTAAAACTATTTAGTTGGTGAATTATGGTAATCAATGAATTAGTTCTCGGATGACTTTGGTCACGTCACCTGGTCAAATGGAAATATGTCAAGGTAGGCACTTGGCCGGCATTTTAACATTCCACGAGGGTTAGAAGCAGTTCGTTCATAATTCTACTACTGTAGCTCTAGGCCTCGCGAGATGGTGTTGAGGGCTACATGTTTGGACTGTAACAATATAACCGATATGAATCGACGGAAGATGGAAGAATAAGCAGCAGTAATAGTGTAGAGCCCACCAAGACCAATGTGAACGCTTAAGACAAGTGATCGATATCGATATTCGTGTTGTGTTTCAATGTCTGTCAAATGCCTGACAAAGGTTTATTTTTCACGTGACCAAATGGAGTTACCAGAATCGTCAGAGACCTAGTGTGTCTGTGTCCTTCGGTGCATTATAAGTTATCATCCATGTGAGCTGCTCAAGTGAGTGCCTTATTAAAACGGTAGCCGTACGAACTATCGAGTCAGACTTTTAACATGAACCACGTAACAGTAAGGTGAGTAAAATAAACTTGACAACTACCTGCCAGATTTTGTCATCCTAGCGGGAAAGTTGCCCAAATGCAAACGTTTCAGCCTGCAACGCAATAAAATTCTGCCAGTACAATAACTTATCGTCGATAAGAGACTTACACTTCTTCACCTCCCACCACATTTGACTAGATCTTTCATAAAACTTAATCTGGAATTTAATATACTAGACTTGTCGGCCGTGCTCTGGTAACATCCTCGCAGACTGCGACTGACTACAGTAAAACCGTTGGCTCTGCCGGGAGAACGACGTTCAATCATCGGCTACACTACCGCCGGTTTGTCCGCTAAGCTTAGAAACGAACTTAGCAGATGTTCTGGATGCGTAAATTGTGCGAACTTATTTGGATTGGTGCAAATCTTCTTTTGAAATTGGGACAATACAGTACATATGTACTGTATTGTGGAAATTCCTCGCTGGTTAGGCTGGCTGGGTCTGGTTCTGGTTTTAGATCTGTCGTTATCGCTAAATTTTAAAAGATGGGTATTTGTTCGCTGGTTCTCGCAAGAGTTTATTCGATTGTAGACATTACCGTAGGCTGCGACTCGGGCGGGCCACGTTGTGGTGTCAGACTGCGTTCAAACTCTGGATGGGCAGGCAGCGCATTTCCCAGCGTCTCCTGCCATGTGGGTAAGCACTCAAGCGTCGTCTATTGGCGTTCACGAGCGTCGTGATGCCATTTGAACACTATCTATATCTGTGTTACGTTGTTTTGAAGCCGTGAATTACCTGAAGTTTCCATTTTCAGCCTCACTAAGAAGTAGAATAGAAGTGACCAGTTGTCTGTGCAGTCCAACAGCTTCTACAGCAGACGAAAACCACGAGCACGGCCGGCACAATAAGTCTGCGATAGCTTCCCGAAGGCACAAAATTGCATATTTACTGTAGTTACTGTAAGAACCCGAGAACCACCTCTGTTCTCAGGTTCTTGAAAATTATGTCCAGCACCTGATTATCTATCCAATCTAAATGCACAAATAACCTAGCACCATCTTCGTAACTAGACCGAGAACTAGAACCTGCCAGCCAAACCAGCCCCTTAAGTTTAGCAGACCATAACTAGATTTGATTCTGATTGGCTAAAACAGCTTAACCAAACGGGTACGATTTTACCAGGTCACCGGTGTAGTTAAATCGGAACCGTTTGGTTAAGCGTTTTTTGTACAAGATCCTCCAACTGATGAATGTGGCCGAGAACGCTGCAGCGTTGGTGTCGTGTTGTACTGCTGTCACGGCGGCTGAGGCTGCTACTGTACCTGTTAAGAAGGATCCGAAGGCAAACAAGCTTACTGTCACACACCTGGACTTTGAAGACCTCCTACTAGACTCTTCTGGCGATGTTTGGTTTACGAAGAATCTACGATGCAGCCAAAAGAACTTCCTGAGCTTTGTGCATCTTTTGTCCTCCAGAGACTTCACGTTCAAGACAATTGCTGCCAGGAAGCACAGTTATTCTAAACGTGTTGCAAGCGTTCTATACTTTGACGCCTCGTCGGGAAGCTATCGGGCAAGCGCTGCAGCAATGGATATAAATGAGTCGGTTTATTTGAGGGAGTAGCAGAGATGACCGAGTTTTTGGTGGGTTTATTGCCCGAGATAGTCACTTTCCCAGACAGTTTAAACGGTTGGAGGAAGGTGGAAGCTGATTTTAAGAAGAAGCAGGGTATTCCTGGGGTCACTGGAGCTGTCGACGGATCCCTTGTCGCGATTCAGCGCCCCGATGATTACGAGGGTTTTTACTGCAGAAAGTGTTATCCTGCTATCAATGTGCATGCAATTGTAGACTGTGATTTACGGTTTATGGGTATTGATGTGTTTCCTGGCTCGTGGTCCGACAAGAAGATATGGAATTTTTCTCCTTCAAGCCGCCAATATTGCACACAGATACCAATTGAAACTCATTTACTAGGCGACTCAGGATATACGCTTCTCCCGTGGCTAATTACACCTTGCATGGAGCGAGAAGAGGAAGGGCACCTCTCGCGCAAGCATAAGGTGTTTAGCTTCAAGCACTCCAGCACAAGAATGGTGGTTGAAAGAACATTTGGTAAATGGTAAGGAAGATTTAGGCGGCTGGGGGTGATGGCGAAAAAAACAATGAAGAAAGCGTGTGATATAATAGCCGCAACAGTGGTGGTGCACAACATCTTTGAAACTTTAACTGATAAAACCGTCATCAACTTCGTTGTTGAGTCTGCTGATTCTATTGATGCTGAACCTGAAGGCTCAGCTGATCGATTAAGGGCTATCGCTAAATCAAAGCGAGACAGGTTACTGTCCTCCGTTACCAGCTAACTTCTCTCCGATTTGTGTAAGTTGCACAAGCATTTGCTGCATCGCCTGCGCTTGAAGTTTTTGCTGCTCCAGAAGCTGGGATGTTGCTTCAGTTTGACGTTCTTGCTGCTCCATGAGAAGGCGCATCATAGTTTGGCTCAAAGTACCGGTTTCTTCCAATGATGTTTGGTTGCTCAATGAAATAGTTGAAGCTACTTTAGAAATACTCTCGGAAAGCACATGCATTCCTGCTGCGACGTGTTCTCCTTGCGTTTTTGACTTTTTGCTGCCACGTGGTGATGAGGATGGTGGGTCCCTCGGCGATGTTTAATTTTCGAGCGACACCACTGTATTAGTAGCCGCCGTGAAGGAGTGGTGAGAGCTGGAAACCGCGAGCTCATGTTGGCCGACTGAGTCGATTCAACAGAGGAGGAGATGAATGGGGAAGACCGCACCCCATTTCTGTCGCCCCACACGTCCCGCATAACTTCCAAGCATGGTGGCTCAATGGGTGCGGGACAGTTCCCGGTTCGATGCAGCTCATTGTTGTACGCAGTCCACAATCGAAGTAAATGCTTTAGCTATATATTTGGAAACAAGTCATGTTAGCCACTATGAGTAGATTGAGGAACACTTACACACGTAATACCTTATTCCTGCATTGATCAGGCTCGACGTCCTCCACAATTCTCCGTGACACCCCGTTTGCCAGCATTTATATGCTCTCCTTCACGTCCTGGTTTGAGCCGCAGTTGTCCAAGCGGTCTCGTAGCTCAATGTATCGCACCTCGAGCAGTGCTTTAATGCTAGAATTGGCCCAAGGAATTGGCGTTTTCTTATCTTTTGGTGACCTCCCGCGTTTTTTAGGAGGAGGTGGTGCTTCTATCTGACAACGTTCTGCCGCTGGATTCTGCGAAGGTGGTGCATCAGAAGGGTCTCCGCTCCTGCTACTCAAGTCGGCTGCTACCGACGCAAAGCTAGCGCCGTTCGCCTCCGTAGTTACGCTGGTGTCTGTGTCCGCCATTGCGACTTACAAACTGGCCACATCTTAGCTCTCCAGCCCCCCCCCCCCTCTCAGTACAGCTTGCTATTGGATCTTGAAGAGTCGCATAACAAACAAGTCTCCCGATAACTATACGGGTTCAACATAACTTAACCAAACCAAAATGTGAAACAAAGAGGTTATGGAAAGATATTGAAACTAAAAAAAACATATGTACTGTCAAACTGTAACTGGTACTTCTCTGGTCCACCTAAAAATGGCCATTTGATGAATCAAGGTACAGCAACAGCATTTTTGTAAGTTTGTCGGCGTGAAATGCACGGATGAAAGAGCGCGTCATTCTACACATGATCATGTTGATACTATTGACATACAGAGCACGCAAACGAATATAACAGTGCTTTTATGCCGGCGCGACCTCGAGAAATGAGGTTAATTGTCGTAATTCACTCAGTTCTTAGTGATAATATACTGCGCTTTTACATGGATTTTCTGAGTATATTTCAAACGGATTAACTTAACAGATTGGCTTAAAACGAGCCCAAAGCGTAGATATTAAAAAATTGTTAAGCAGATATCTTAGCAGTTAAGCCGACAGTACCAAAATAAATCGACCAATCAGCTTACACCAAGGAACTATGCAATGAATTGTGCTTGATTTGCAAAGAATTAGGGTATTACTGTGCTTGGCTCAAATGAGCGAATCCGGCTTCGATTATCTCAGTGTCAACTGGTAATGATACTGGTGATATAACGTTGCGGAGGTGAAGCTTGCGAACACGAGGGAGACTGTAGCTATTCGCTCCTTTGCACACAATTAACTGTACCCAGGACCTTTTGCAGTGTTACTAGACTCGTTATGCAACGATGAGTCTGGGAGATAGAACTTGGAAGGAACATTTATGGCGACAGATTTGAGATTCCAACATCATTCCGTTGCATTATCCGTATAAGCCGGCTTATATTATATAAGTTATATGTCTTTGTTCTCGTTGAGTGATTTACATGTTAGCTGAGTGCAAGCTGGTAGAGGCAAAATGGCGAAAGATCTTCGTTTCAGACATGTCGAAGTGCATGGAGAATGCCCAAGCACAGTCATTGTTATAATCACAACGGGTTGGCAAATTGATTGACTTATCGGCTGAAAACTCCATAAATGATGGACATTCGTGGTCACGAGACTGATCTTGTGATACTGGACATTGCGCTGTGGCCATGATACCAACATAACAGACAAACAGTATTGACTACTTTGCCAGTGTCATGATCTAGTCATGACAGACAGCATGCACCGAACGTTTTGATTAAATCAATTTTGTTCAAGCTCAAAATATTTTGTGTGGACCACAGATCATGTTGCATGAACGTTGACTTTTATTCCTGCAACATAATTGCGACATCAAGCAACATATAAGTAACATTGCACTCGAAGAGCAGCATTCAGCAACATAACACCTTCAAAATGAACTTACCTGGCCACTTTTCTCGAATAGCGGGGACAACCTTATCCTGGAGCATCTTCGTGTACACTTTGCGAGTCATTGATATGTTCTTGGTCACAGGGCACCTTTTGGTCGATTTTTGGAGCCTCGTTCAGCAACGGTTCACTCAACGATCGACCAAATGCCAATCTTGCCATCAAAGTAGCTGAAATCGTACCGAGGTCTGGCCACTGCAGCCAAGAACATTACCTTCCCTATGTATTGTTTGTTGGGACACGAGCGGTACGGCATACACTCATCTTTAGCTAGGTAATACTTCGTTTTCGCTTTGTATAAGTTGAACCATTTCTCGTCAAGATGCACTGTGTCGTACATGTGGTGAAATCGATACGATGTGAGCCCTAACAGACAATAGATTTTAGACTAGACAAATTATTATGTAGTGGTATTTCAAAATAATACATTGTCAATAATCAATAACAGTATCTATTGGACGTTCGATACGAGCCTATGCCCAAGCCAAACGTCGGGTTTCGTGGTCTGAGGTGAGGGTCGGTCGAACGCGTGAAATCCGTCTCTGGATTACGCTGCGCTTCAAATAACGCAGTAGGGTGGTCTTAGGGATACCTGTAGCGGTGGCAAACGAGCGCAGGTTTTTGCCGCTTGCAGAGAGATACATCTCGTACCCTCTCCACCACTTCGACGTCGTCGAGCCATCGAGGAGGAGGAGATCGCCGCTGTCGAACTTGCAACAGTGCTGCGCTGTTGTGTTGCAACCGCCACACGTTGCTGATGTTGTGACGATGTAGACCGAAACCCGATGCCGCTGTGGCAATACTGCCTCGTGGTAGGCAACCACCGACTGATCGTTGAGCAAGATACAGTGCAATGGCCACCTTCAGTGGCGGCGAGACGTCCTTTCGGCGCAGCTTTCTAGGTATCCTTGACTTGGCTGGGGGTGGTTCGATGTTGGCAGCGCAAAATGATTAATGAGACGAATTCAGACGCCAGTGCGTTTGCCGTGGGTGGTGATGAACGAAGCGCGCCAAATTGTGCTTGTTGAACCAGCGATCTAGGCGCCAAACAGAATATTAAAAAAATGTTTATTTTTATTCAATCAAATTTCACTTTTATAAATTGTGGTCCACAAAAAAACTTCACGGGCCCTTGTAAGATGGACCAGAGAAGTATATTGTACTGGCATTCTGTAGTCGGTTATTTTACGGTTGACTTATTGGTACTGGCTAACTGTACTGCCTCACTGTAAAATGCAGTCATGTATGCAGCTTCAAACCACCGCAGGATTTCCAATGCAGCTGGAAAGAGTTATGTGTGCTGCTCCGAGCAATCGCAGGATTTCGATTGTAGCTGGATGGAAATCCTGCGTTTGCTTGGGAGCTGTACATACATGCCTGGAAACCCTGCGCTTGCGCGAATCTGGCTGGAAACCCTGCGCTTGCTTGGGAGCTGTACACACATGACTGGACTCCGTCTGCGAGTGCATTCAAATCCAATATATTACAAGCTCATCGTCATATCCATGCTCTTTAGCGTGCCCGTTTTTTTACTCTTTATCACTGTCAGTACAAGTATCCTGCCTAATAAAGTTCTTTCTTTGAGAACTTTCGTAGCCCAGTAGTTTTGAGTTTGAGTTTTACAATTGCACATTATTATGAAATATGAAAGGAGAATGCACGCAAACCAAAATTTGTTTCGGAGTCCTTATTCACTTTCAGTTTGAATGACGAGGGCATCCCTGATGCGGGAGCGCATGAACCGGACCGCCGCGCCTGCCGCGAAACACGGCGCTGTCGGCGTCCTTCGGTAAACACCTCGCACGCCACTAATTAATGCCAAGTATGTGAAGAGAGGCACGGGCAACTGGAGGAGCCAAGCGAAGAGCAAGGAGCATGAACATTGAGTCGAGAAAGGATGAGTCAGCGCCCATTTTAGATGGCGCGTCTGCGTTGGGAATCCCGACACGGGATCACAAGGGTAATAAGACTGCTAATGAATTTGACAAGAAGATGATGAAGGGCTGGATCGACAGGAAGGAGGTGGTGTGCTGCTTCGAAGTTCGAGCAAGTCACCAGCTTGTGGTGATACTAGACGTGGTGCTACTAGACACCTGTGGTTAGGTCGAGCTACCAGGCCAACCCAAAAGCGAAAAGTGACGACTGCCTCTCGGCGCTGGTAGCGTATCACTTACCGAGATTGGTAGGAGAGGGAGTAGAAGTCATTTGGTACATGTAGATCCATGTGACAGAACTTGTGTAGCGTAGCTGTAGGGATCTGTCGTGTCACTAACACAGTTCAGTGACTCTTGCTCCTCCGCTCAAACTGAAAAGTGAGTTGAGCCAAGCGCCTATTGCTCTACCCTATTCAGCGATAGAGTTGAGTTTGAGCCTGTCGACGACTACGGTATCCTCATTAGCTGAAAAGTGAAACTCAAATCCCGTGGTTTCGTAGCCACTTAGACTAAAAATCTCCCTTGCGTTTTATACATCATGCCTTTCGTGTCTCGCGAACTCGGTTTTCAAGGGGGTACTGGGCCTTCGTGCACCTATTCGCTGCTGATTTTGATCAAAGACTTCTTGCTGTTGCATGGTCCAGAGCAGCAACAACGAGAAGTCTTTCTTACACGGTGCATACAAACTCACGAGAAAACTTTGGCACAGTATTACAATCGCCCAGGAGGCATAATAACCTTCTCCATCGACGAAGTACACACTGAAATTGATAGTGTGTCTGTGACTTATACCTCCGAAGAGAGTCGAAGCAAATGAAATACTACTCAGGTAAAAGGCTAAGAGCTTCTGGTCCTGGGTCATCGCCAAGTACTTTGTGCTTTAGATAAGATAAGATAAACTATTTCCCACCAATCAACATATAGTTGCAAACCTTGCTGCACAAATCGCAGGTTATCTAAACTGTATGTACCCCAATTCTATAATTTACCAGATAATTTCTGCACTGTTTTGTGCCAGACACACGTTTTTAGAGTAGACACACTTCTGTCACTCTATTTATTTGATAAATATATACCATGCCAGACTCGCTTTTGAGGCAAATTGCTGTAATTGCATCCATAAATAGCACAAAATATTGAAATAAGGGTGTGAGATCCTGGATCACATAATAGGGTGAGTCGAATATCTCAAATACGATTAAAAAAATAAGCATCAGCAAGCACAAATCATAAGCACACTTGCGACCAAGGCGTAAGACGAGGGACTCAGATTTGCACTAAAAATACTAGGTTCTCGTTGCAAGTACGTAAGTGATTCGAGGGGTAACGGAGATTTTGTACTTGGAATTTGTATTGAAAGGCAGGGTACATTTCGATATTCGGACATAGCTAACCAATCGTAACGGCTTTCTTGACAATATGACAGGTCATATTAAGACCTAGAGCTCATTAACTTATTGGTAGGCATAACAACATCAAATGGATTCAAATCGTTATAGAATATACGAAATTATCAATTTAAACCAGGGCAGCGTTAATTATGGGCGGATGTAGAAAAATATGCGTGGTTGAAGTTGCGGCGAAGTGAGTGCTTATCTCTCAAACAAGCCACCTTCGGAGGTGGCTTGTTTGACAAATAGGATCATCAAGATTTGAACCAAAAACATAAGCATCAGCAAGCACAAGAAATGAGCACGATTTTCGAGATATTCGACTCCCCCTAATATCATTTTCTTTACACAGATGGATCATTGATATTGATACATCATCTATTCCTAGCTGATCCTGATCAAGATACGTCGAATTGGCACCGCTGTATTCCAATACCGCTGTGTATCATCGGTTGCTCCGAACACCTGACCGTGACATTAACCCGTTAAGGGCTGTCCAGCCCTCATTCTGAAGTATTCCCAGCATAAAGAGGTTCCTCTATCCCCTAGGTGTACCACCGGTGGTACAGATTTTAAAACAACAAAAGATAGTTGTGAGCGGCTGTTTAAACGAGTTTTCACAACAAATGCGTTCTATAGAAACAGGCGCTTCTCCGCCACTCAACCAAACAAATCGGCTGAGTACACACGGTAATACTTCGAAGTATGATCGATCAAAATTAGTGATGGCTACCAACCGATGAAAATCTACAAAAAGCTGCATGTAGAGCAACAAATACGTCTACAGCAAGCGAAACGCATTCCTTCGACTACGGGGCATGTAAAAGGAAGTATCTATATGTGTTTTACACGTGTACCAACGTATGTGTTCGGGCGCGTCAGTATCCGGCGGTCAACATACCAGAGAAGCATGCCAGAGAAGCATGCCAGAGAAACGTGTTGACCGCCGGATACTGACGCGCCCGAACACATACGTTGGTGCGCATGTAAAACTCATTGTTAGGTTTTTAAGCGACTTCAACTGCTGTAGCTACATGTAGCTACCTTTTCCTATGCCTATACAACATTTGTGGTGCTGTACAATGCAAAAAAAAAAACAGCGCTAGTTTGATCACAACATTGTGCTGGACTTAGGGCAATATCTAAAAATGGAGATCTTAATTTTAGTTCTTGGAGTTTGTGCATGATAGTTTATAGTAAGCTTATAAAATTTGCCTTCTAATATGTATGCTACTCGGTTGCACCTAGAGTGGCTTGGTTCGCTGTTCAGACGCGCGACAAGTGATTCAAGTTGCCTATTTCATCTTGTTTTATTCTGAAGCGCTCCGATTTATCAAAGTTATACTTGGTTATTGTATGGAAGTAAAGCATCCAGGTGTCCCACCGGTGCGACTGATGCGTGGTACGACGTACCTGGGGTGATAGAGAATAACAAGGGAAAATGTCAGCGGGTGTGTGGAGACACTAAGGTTTTGTCAAAATGTGTTGATGCACCAGGTCCGTGATGGTGACACAATCTTGAGGCACCAGGTCCGTGATTGTGACACAACCTTTGATACCCACACACGTACTGTCCAACCTTCAGATTAAAGAGAGGTCCTTCTAACCGTATGTCGAAAACCCGTCGTTGGCTCACAGGGAGGGCAGAGTGCTAGAACAGAGTCACACGCTGTCGCGGTTTAGTTCTCGTTTTTGCGGGTGAGGGACGCTTTCCAACATGGCACCGACGTATAGTCAGCATGAGAAGCGTATGCATCGCCTCAAGAGCACTAAGGTTGGGTTCTTCAAGCCGAAGCCAAGACATAAAATTCCGCATGACGCGTCGCGTGGCTGTTCGTGACTCAAAGAGAGTGTAGAGAGGAGCAATGCAGACGAAGCCTTTGAGTGAATATCGCGCACTCACCAAGACCAACTGCTTCAAAGGACCATCTCTCTTAAGAACAGGGTATACAGCAAAAGAACGCGCGGAGGGTGACGTCGAAAGCTTAGCGGATCTAGTAGACCTCGTGGACCTCACAGAAGACAGTGTGGACGCTGCCGTAGAAAGTGGCACTTCGAGTGACAAAGAAAAAGCCTATAAAAATAGTGTAAAACGAGCTAACTTACAGCAAAGTGGCTTCACTGATATTCGGGAGAAGGAAGGCGAAGTAGTATACTTAGACGGAACTTGCCCAAGTGAAGAAGAAGAAGTAGCGTCTGACAGAACACTACACAATGGTACAAATCGAGCTGTTGTGTATAGCACGTCTGAGAACGAGTTTGCATAGGATTCCGACGCCCCATTAGCCCCTAACGTCATATGTCTCGTCGACAGCAGCGATGATGAAAGTAGTACTTTATTGTCTACTGGTGACAGTAATGAAATGCGACTGGATGCAGAGAGTGCTAATAATATACTAGAAGATGCGTGTGCCGAGCAAAAATTCGGGCTTGAGCGAAAGCGACTACCAAGATTCCCTGTCGAGTGAACATTACGAAGAGGAGGACGCCTGGATCCTTTGGCCAGGCGATGTCGTCCGGATTTCTCACACCGAGAATCCTGATAACTTGGTCATCCTAGATCTTTGGCCTGTCGACTGGTGCGGTTGCAACGAAAAATGTCGAACTGATAGTTGTCCTAATGCTGGGACCAGCATCTTTTGCACGGCTAATAATTGCCTAAATGTTAAATATTGTGGAAATCGTCTTGGAGAGGTTGACGGACTGCGGCCAGCTAAAGGTACTCTGGGGTACAGTGTTTTTACGAGTGCGTGGGTTCCAGCTGGGACTATCGTCGGCGAATATGCTGGTGTAAATACAGCACATGATTATACAAACGACGAGAGACGCACAAGTAATTATACGATCGCCCTTGGCATCCGATCGTCAAAAAAGCAAAAGTTATGGATTGATGCACGCGACCGAGGCTCCATCACACGGCTCATTAACCACTCTTGGTCAGCAAACTGCTCTTTTTTGAGGTGCAAAATCGACGTTTAGTTACGATGGTTGTTATAGCACTGGGTTTTATAGCGCCTGATACTGAAGTCACCGTCGATTACGGAGATAGCCATTAGTTTGAGTGTGTCTGTGGGGCTGAAAACTGTCGTGGAGCGTCAGGACTATCCGAATAGCTTGCGGTGAGAGGTCAAAGAGTTAGGTGTGGACATATAGCTAACTAAAATAACGGTCGACATTACACTACCAACATTACAGAAGGTTTTATGCAGATAAAAGATATAACCGCAAAACGCGGCGTTAGAAGATGCTTAAAGACAGAATGTAAGTGTAGCAGACGCTGTTAGATGCTCCTTTGGCCATTATTGCGAGTGAGGCACACCATTTGCCTAAAAATATGGGTTTTGTGTTTGCTACTTTATAGGCGTACAAAGTCCTCAGTTACAATTAATTCATCTAATATTGCGAATGAAGGAGATCATTTTTTTGGAAACCCCGCTGTTGGATGTTACGCGCCTCTTCACCGCAACAATAAAAAAATTGCACCTTCACTACTTTCATTCTACGAATGAGGGGCGAAAATTTGTTAAGTAGCTAGATCTGCTTACATGTTCTATTGTTGTGACCCCGAACTCCAAGACTACAAATTCTCTTTGTCTTCGGACGACCAGCGCGCCTCACATATTTTGCGGGAAGCCAAGTCGGGTCACTTTTTATCTCCGATTCCACAGGAATAAGAAAAGCACGCTAACCGAAAGCATTTGAGTAGGTATCTGCTAAATTGCGATCAGGGCAAAAAGTGTATGCGTCAGCAATTCTGCCTTGATGAGCGAGAGCAGCGAGAATATGACGACATGGTATTCCAGTTTGATCGAAATCGGCGCAGGTACAAGTGCGATGAGTAGTGTCTAAGCTTCACCACAAGAAACGGCGTCATGCACGTAGGAAATGTTCGTGGAGGCTTGATGAACAAAATATTGCCCGATAAGCAAGGACTGTTTAGCATAAAGTTTGCTAGCAACAGGCGTCAAAACTAAAACAAAAATTTTTCGTGAATCAGCATTCTTCGACCGGTTAAAGCATTCATCCACAAACCTAGAGCACATCGCTTGCACGAGGGCATATGGGTGCAAATGACGCATGCCCTTTACAAGCTGACTCCCAAAGACACTCTCGATAAAATTCGACGTGCGCGACCCATACAGCGGCACCACGCCAATTTTCGCAAACACACACCATCGAATTGGCGGTGTTTCCTTCAGATAGGTTTCCACATCCGCTCCAAGTTCCAACTCAATCAAGTTAAGGCGGCTGGTATACAGCTCTTCAGTACCCAACTCCTGTAACTGCCATACTAGATTCTTGTGGTGATGCGTAACGCGCGGAATCGACCCAACGAGTTTCGAATGATATGAAGAGTGCAAAACTTCAAGTGTAGAGCCATGTCATGTGAGACAGAAATTATCGCAGCACTGCAGTCGCATAACATTGGAACTCCAGCAACATTGTATCCATGGCGTAGCAAAACATTGCAGAACCACTTGTTATTGTCAGCGTCCTCCAATAATCCAAACGCCATAGTGAGGTTGCGGAAGTTCCCGTCTCGACCGACCAAATGCATCGGTACTCCGCTATATGACGGGCACTTCGAATGACTACAACCAATACCGACTATGGCTTGGCGTGCCGCGACCGCATCCGCAAACACTTTAGAGATCACAACCGCTTGTTTAAAACGCCCCTCGTCATCCCGCACAGCCAGCGCAACGCTCCCAGGGTTTAACTCTTTAAATTGGGCCAAATAGCTTGGTAACTATTAATAGGATTTCGCCAATTCTTTAGCTGAAACAGCATTAAGCTGCTCACGCGCTCTATACACAATCCGGCGTTTCTTCGCAAGCGTGATACCGTCTCGCGACTGCACTTGTTCGGTCAGAGCTGAGGCAGACACGGTGGAATCCGCAGTGACGGCGCTCATGAGGGTAGATATTCCCATAATCTGTGGATTGGCGACGGATAGACAGTTGCCATGTTCCATGTTGATAGAAGAAATGTGCCGGGTTCCAAACGTATTGGCCGTAGCTCGCTGGTGTTGCAGATTCGGCAACCCGCTTCAGAAACACAAGATCAAGAGGATACATCGAGATCAACAGCAAGTTCAGTTTGTAGCCCAACCAGTTGTTACCGATAGCTACGCGAAGTGCGTTGGAGTCGGAGAAAGTGACGCCAAATCAGCAATCCGTCCTAAGGAAGCGCATGGGGTGGTGCCGATCGAAACAAAGGAGCTTAGTGGAGTGATGGTTATCCACGGATCTTTATCTTTGGCCACTATCCAGCCTTTGGATGCGATTTGTTTGGCACAGTCTACGACGCAACTGTTTGATTCACGAGAGGGCTGTCTACTATCTCCTCACCGCAGCCGATACACAGCTTTCAAAGTACGGCAGGTTGAAGCGCCACATGGTTATTATTGGGACCTCACTCAAATACCTTTTTGTAATTTCTGAAGTGGGTTCTTGATTTCAACAATTTTTCAGTATGTATCAAGAAATATATCATTTATCCCCGGCCTTGAATGCTGAGGAGCTTTTTCCAACAGCGGTTAGTAGTTTATCGTTGCTATCTCTAAAATCACAAAACATTGATGACCAAGATGTGTTTCTTGACATCGACTGTGGCACCGGTAACGTGTTGGGTCAATTCGCGTTACAAACGGCAGCTCGAGCAAGCCTCGGAATCGAAATCCGCTGCGAGCTCATTGAACATGGTTAGCGATAGAGAGTTCATCATCTGCGGTGGCTGCATCTGATATCATATGGGCAAATATTATGCTTTCACTATGCAAACTTGTCTTACAAGCGTCTTTTGACTGGGAAGGACACATATATAGCTTTCACTATTCAAATTTATCTTCAATAAGAAAGACGACCTACGCTCGGTCAACCATTGCTTTATCTACCAACAGCAAGCGATCATGGCGCGCGGCAAGGAAGTGCAGCGAACGCAGTTACACCCCCGCGAGGTGGGGACACACAATCTTTTATTTAGTTATTGATGAGTTCAGATGAGGCTACGGCCTTAGGCGAAGGGACAGCAAGTCGTGACAACCAAGGTCAGGATGAAACAGCGATGCCTCCATAGTCAAGAGCACCAGGACGAAGGCGGTTAAGTAGCCATGGTGAAGAATAACGTGCTTGTCGTCGGTTGACACCAAGCACACAGAGTTTGTATACAGAGCAAACGCAGCTGGCCAAGGGAAAGACGAACTCTACTCACAAGCACAGCACTGTGCAGACCCGAAAACGTCGATTCAAGCCTGCACGACTGACGCTTGCTTCTGATACAGTCTTTGCTAACGATGCGATGCTATAAACTCGTGTTGTCGCTATGCGATGATCTTGAGTAGAACTTGTGATGACTGAACTGAATGGTTTGTGATGCGTCGATATTTAGAGATAGCTATGATGGTGGAAGTGTGGCGAGCGTTGTCCGAGGGAGAAGGCGAGTTTACTGCATTCATTCGGATGATACTGGGTGGTGTATTGTCCAGGATTGTTCATGAAGAGAGGATTGTCCTGGGTGCCGTTCTGGCTGTACGACGGCACCTTAGTCCAGCCGCTGCTTGAGGTGGCGATGAAGACGGCGATGTTGTAGATGTTCATAGGACCACGGAACACCATGGAAACCTCCTCACTCAACGGACCGACGTGGTCACTGACCGACATGGTTTTGGTAGTGCATGAAGACATCTCCGCCACCTTGCCGTACGCGCCGGTAGCGGAACCGCTATCCATTCCGCTGTATACAAAACAGGAGCCTATGGTGGCGCTCGCGAACGAGGCGGCGCTGCCAGTCGACATCGGTATCTTGGAGGTGGTAAAAGTCGAAGTTGAAGTCTGCGTAGCTGTAGACGTGCTGCTGATTGATGGACCTTATTGGTGCTCTCGGACGAAGCGGTCACTGGTCCCGACTTGTAGTCACTTTGGACCTCCTGGGCCGCGGTGGAAGCGACCGGAGCTGCAGTTGTCGGAGTATTAAGTCGTTGACTGGGTAGCCGACTGTACAGATAAGACGTAGTGATTGTGCTCTAGTTGGATCCGCCGGGACAGAAGTTGGCGGTCAATCGGGAGGGCTGTCCGTCTTGGTATCGTTCGGCGGGTACAGGAAGGCATCGAAGCACTGTTCACTCTCACATGTGGGGGTTGCGCTGGAGGCGGACTTGGTCGAGCTCGTGTCAGGCGCGATGCCCATGCCCACATTGAAGCAGGACTTGCATGTGATATTCTTGCAGGCCTCGCAAGACGAGGGAATGCGCTTCCCGGTGGGGTGACGCTGATGTCGTACCTGGTGTGCCGACCCGAGACGTAGAACTCGGCGAGAGTGGCCTTGTCACCCGTTCAGTCACGGAGCATGCCACTGTAGTCGCTGGCCAGGTCACGAGACGTGGAGCTGCCAGCCGCGATGGCCTCAGTCTTGCTATTGCCATACAGACTGATCCATTAGGACGTGGCTTGTGCTCGATGCGGCTTACCGAAGGCGAGCCTGATGATGTGCGTCGACCGATTTTGGACGGATTTGCTAAATTACAAATCTAGTCAGTTATTCTAGCCAGTCAGAGCATGGAAGGATAATTCTAGTCTACCAGTAATCCGCACCAAAAGGGGCTAAAGAGCACGTTTTGCATAGAACATGGCGGCAAGAGACACATCACCCTATTGTTCAAGAAGGAGCAAAGCATTGTGGGGTAGGAAACAAAAGGAGCCATTTTGGCACCTATTGTTTCTGAAACTGAATTTTGTATGGTATACAAACTCATGAAGTCGCGAAAGGGTTAATCCTATTCTGCAGCACGCCTATAGCTTGCAGTACGATGTTTGAGCTGACACATATTTTTTAACCGCAATTTATACCCCGTCCGGTATGGCCTGGCGTAATAATGCAACTCCTGCATCATCTGCCCGCTGTTTACTAAATACTGCACGGGGATAGCTAGGGGGGGGGGGCTTTCTTCGGGAGGGCCCTAAACAAGGCACCTGGGGAATGAGTGACTATGCAAATAAGTAAGTCTGTCGCAAATGACCCAAGAGTCGTTGATCGCGTCATTGACGACCCAGATCGAGCTACAAGGGTCAGCCGCGATCCTACTGGATTAGTTTGGGCCAGCATTAACCTAGCTCCAGATAATAGGGCTAGCGATGACACTTGTCGAGCCGTTTGGGTCAAAGCAAAATCAACCTTTTGCCTAAAGCTTGGGTTAACATTTATTCGTCTGATGCATTTGCTTTTAAAATAAACAATACAAATGAATTTTTCGCAAAGGTTAACTCTGGAGTCGGTACCATCGCTTGCTTGAGCATTAAACAAATACCCTTAGTAAGGTAACTTTATTTTAATAATTGTTTGGTGTTTCTAGCATTGATCAAGCCTACCGCTGATGTCGTGTTAGAGCCACCGCACTGATCAAATGGGTGTGGCTGCTTGCACATTTTAAAAGGGGCAGAAAATCATAGTAAGCTAAAGGGGGTGTATTCTAGTTCCATAATCCAAAACTGTCTATCTGTCATCTGACCATCACTCTTTTCCTGTTTTTTAGGCGGCACACAAAAAGCCTCTCCCTTCCTTCAAAACAGAATCGAACGGTCAGGAATCTTTCCTGGCTTACTCCCGCTTCTTGAGAGCGCTGCGCCCTGCTCAAACCGACGTCGTGCCACCAAGGAGCACGGGACCCAGAGATGACGGGGACACGCGTTCCAAATGCATGAACGAATAGTGATGTGTCGGACGATGCGCGTGGATCAAGAACTCAGAGGAAGTCTGTGAGGAAGCGCAAATTGTTTTCCATACTCACATCTCGAACCAAGCGTTGTCGCCGGGTCTCTCGCAGACGCCTCTCTCGGTCAACCTCATCCTCTGACGACGAGGCCGTTCGTCGGGAGGCCCGAGTACTGACAGCTCCATCTACGACCAAGCGACGCCGAGGACAGCGGCGACGAGAATCCTCGCACACACGCGTGCAGGTGGAAGAGGTAGCACAGGATACCCTGGTGACTGTCCCGGAACCTGACGTACGAGCGTTTGGTAGCTGGGGTTGATTAAAGGCGTACCTGAAAACGTACAGCAGACGCACATTCCAGGTCGGTTAAGCGATTAAAATTGTTGACAAAGTATACGACTGTGATGGAATTTAGAACGGGTCTGTGTACTAAAATAAACAAATGACTATGCGTACAGATTTACGCAGTTCGAACGGCAGCTCCAGCAAGCAAGCGAAACAAAATGACCATGGATGGTGGATCAAACAACAAGCGGATTCCAGAGGAACGGAACTTGACAACAAGCGTGAGCGTTTCGCTCTCCTGACTATTGAGGAACGGCTCGAGTGCATTCTCGGGGAATTTTCTGCGGTCAAGGGCAACGTGGTAAGGGTCTACACCAACAAGAAGGTAGTTCGTAAGTATGTAAATCTTAGTACTAGTGGTTAAATTAACATTGTTTGGTAGAATCACTTAGGGCAATGCTGAATGCATTTCAATCCAGAGTGTTCATATGCACAAATGTTTAAAAAGGTCCAGAAGTGCTTCCCATAGATGCAGCGCATGGCACGAATGTGTCAAATTACAAGCTGTTTAGCTTCATGGGTCACGACGCGTTGGTCTAAGGACCGCACGCACAGGTCTTCCAGTTCCTCATTGTGTATTATCATGAGGCTTACTAACAAGATTGACACTGTTTGAAATGTTTCTGATACTGTGAATGCAGAAGTGCCTGCTCGAGATCGTACTGGGCCGCTCAACCAAGACACCATCCCCAATGGAGCAGGATATGAACCTTGTTACACCCCACTAAGATCGTGGGGTTACGCAAATCGTATTTCGTTGTAGTTTTAATCGTAGTAAACAGCTTAATTTGCAGGTTAAGACACAACAGACAACTTACACGTTTTCTTTTACCATGTCTCAGCTTCAATTTTTTTATTTTATTGGCCGCTTAGTACATATGTATATTTGAATACAGTTTAAATCTAACAAAATCATTCCAAGAATGTAAAAGTTTCAAATTAATTATTTGGTAAACTGAAAGAAAAAATATATATTAAAAAATATCCTAGACTATGAAAAATGTACAAAAGAGTGTTCTCCTAGACCATCAAAGGCGTACATAAGCGAATTTAGTACGCCGATGAGACTTCAAGGCTTCCTTTTTGTCGAAATGTCTTGTTGCACACGCGGCAAAAGAAGTGAGAGCAGTCTCGCTGGTGAGAACATTGCGCAGCACGAGTGTTGAAACTCGCTGTCCAGCACAAAGCGCACCGAAAGTTGAAAAATCGGCACAACTTTGTCTCGTTGTACCGATAGGCAACCCCAGGTATTGTCACATCCAAATAGCAGTGAAGCCGAGTATTCACATAATCGTAAGCCATACCACAGGGGGTAAATCTCCTTGGCAAATGAAAAGATCACCTTTCTGCATGACCAAAAAAAATTTCTCGCTGCCCTTGTAAGGCCGACGCTTATTCCACCCGTATGTAGCCAAAGTTGTCTGATATTGAAGGCCAATCAAAACAATTCCAGGTATCTCTTCGTCATCTGCGCTACTTGTTTTAAATTTCAAGAAGTCACGGTGTACTTGCTGCCTAGTGCCGCCCGGGAGTGACTTCAGATAGAGATCTAACAACCCAGTTTTCGTTGGTTTCACCAGTGATAGCCCTCTTCGTAAGCTTCTTGACGGCAATGGAAATGAGCTTGATTTTGGTTTTGACAGAAAACATCAACGTCTTATCACATCAGAACTGAATGTATTATAATCTACTATTATTGATTGAATCTTAAATAAAAAATGTTGTCTGTCCGTCCGACAACATACGTTTCCGAAAATAACCTTTCGTAGCATGTATCGCATACACTGATTTTAGATAAACTTTCCAGCCAATCAAAGGTCCGGAAAAGCTCAACACGACAGACAGACACTCAAGGCGTATAGCAACGGGTGAGGGTGTAACACGATGATGAGCTTCAGCGTAAATGGATTACTATTAATGCTGGTAGCAGATTTAATGGCCTTTCGTACCGTGTTGAGGACGGTGTTGAGAGAAATAGAATTGTGAGATGAATGAGATGAAAAGGAAGGTCACCTTCGGCTATTAGAGGAGTCCTTGCACGACTTGATCGGACTGTATCTTACTACGGAGACTTTTTTTAAGAGAACCACACCATAATAGCAAAATGTATGGCTACATATTACAAGGGAGAGGTCAGAGGGGAAACACATTTACTGCAAAACTTCGGGGTCTTTTTTGATTCCCTGTCCGAGAGATATCCAATGCCAAGGTTTACAACGGAAGAGTTTGTTCTAGCATGAAAGCTGCGCTGGGAAGGGCGAGTTGGCTGCGCCGCAAAGTCTAAAATATATTTTATCACGCTCAGAAAAAGGTTTGTACATGTTTACTGAAAAACTATAGATCTCTCTTAGACGAGTACAGCAATAGTGACCCAAACGTCCCAAAAACGGTCATCGTTGACCCTATTATCTGGAGCTGGGTTAATGCTGGCCCAAACTAATGCAGTATGATCACGGTAGACAAGGGTACTCCCTATCGCTGACATGTTAGTAGCTATACATGTTAGTTAAGTGTTAGTTAGTGTCTCGAATCTTGAGCAAACATGTCAGGGGCACCTAGAGTCTGCGGATGGATTTGCACAACCAAGTAACACAAGCTTGTCGCCTTACCGTATTGATATTTATTGCAGCGATTAAGGCATGCAAAACGGTATTATACCCTTTATTGGTTCTAGGCTTGAAAAAAATGACGTGAAAGCAGGAAAAATTGAAAATGAAAATAGTATTCTTCATTCCGGCTACATAAAATATTTGCAGGAGATGAAAGTGTCAAAAGTATGCCCAGAACAAAAGATAAAGCACTTAAGAAAGCTTCATTCTCAGCGTTATACATGCCCTCTCCTTCACAATACTAACGTGTTAGTAACATGCATTGTTTTGGACTAACTGTTAGTTAGTGTCTAGTAAATTCGGCTAACATGTTAGTGGAGTATCCTACCGGGTAGACCCTTGTAGCTGGATCTGGGTCATCAATGACCCGAACAACGACTCCTGGGTCAATTCCGTTAGGCCTAATTTGTTCCATAGTTAATCACTCCCCAGATGTCTTGTCTAGCACGTGGCCCTCCAAATGATCCCCCCCCCCCAGCGACCCCTATACTGCGTCATCTAGAACTGCCCACTTAAAATAGGGTTGCAGGCTAAACCACGTCTTATAAAAATCGGAATCCCCCACGTAGTTTTCTAAAACGGGTTAATATCGAGTATTGCCAGATACGGAAGGCTTAATATATGCGTCGTTGTTTACTGCTCTTCGTTGCAACTGACTACTCTAATTCTTCGGGAAATTCATTTGCCCACCGAATACATTTTTGGAGCGATCAGAGTGGTATGCGGTTCGTCGACTAACGCCGATATTTTATAATGAAATCCGGTCGATTAAGCCTCCCTGCTGCTAGGCTAAATGCGGCAAATGCGCAAGCATCGCTTTGGTCTCGCAAGGACATTTTATACAATTCCGCACCACACTATACGTAAATTTTAAAATGTCACTCCTGATTCTGCACGACCAAGGTGCGAGGGTGATATACTGCTTGCTACCGTAGCCCCCCCCCCCCCCCCACACACACACATACAACTGTCGCCGGGAGCCCTGCCTGCAGCATCGGGCGTGACCAGGATCGCGGCGCCACTTATGCTTTGATGACCAATGGACACCACCCAAAGCTAACATAAGGGGTGCCATATGCATTTATTAAATTTGTTTCTAAATGTAACCGTTGCACAGGTGCAAAATGTAAATGATATCTGTCAAAGCCAAGCGAGCTCGCTACGCCGCTTTCCAACGCAGTCAACTCGCGCTTCGTACATGAGAGGACAAACTCTTCCGTAGTAACCTTGGCATTGCATTATTCGCAGACAGAAATAAAATAGGCTCCGAAGTCTAGCCCCTTGTACTATGTTATTATATATATATTAAGAAATCATTATAGTGTACTATTATGACGTGGTTAGCCCGTTGTTAAAAACATACTTACGTTCAAGTCAAGCAAGGACAACGCATTGGTGAAGGTGGCCTACCTTTTCAACTCATTTTTTCACAACTCTCTTTTTCTCTAGGCCCCCCCCTCGCGGTCCGAAAGGCCATTAAATCTGATACCAACATTAACAATCCATTTAGAACGTCTCTCATTATCGTCAGAATTAAATTTCACACCTTCATCCGCTTTTTCACCCCCGTTTTATCGATGAAAATCATAGAAATATCGCTTGCCTTTTTACCTTGATTAGTGGCCATGTCAATCTTGTCCTCCTAGCTACTGGTTATATGGTACATAAAATTGGGGCACCCCGTTATAGTGATACCCTTAGCTAGACATACAAGTGGAACCCGGCGCTGTGGCGACAGCAGCTTTCTACGAAAAACATACTTTTCGTTTCTTAAGATAGCAGCTCTTATTTCTCAGAATATCCTACGATATCATGTCTCGCATGCGCTGATTAAAGATAAACTTTCTAACAAATGGAAATCGCGAAAAAGCGCAACACGACAGACATTCGCACAGGTAATATTTTATTAGTTAAGATAATGCGAGGGGGGAATGTGATGGACTCAAGGTAACTTCCAATACACAATCCTATACATAGTCTGTGCAGGTATGGTGGATAGCTGGTTTTATCTCGTAACTATAGTGAGACCGGATTTACGTCTCACAAGACGGGGGCCGGGATATGGCAGGTTTATCAACCCTCGAAGGCCTTGATATATCGACTCTTGTGGTTGTTATATGCGGCGCCCAATAGTATGCTCCTAGTAATTATTGAATTTTGTGATTGACTTCCACTTGCACACATCACTGCGCAAACAAGAACCGTACTTAGGTGATGTGGACGGTTCGATCGGCATTCAAGAAATTTATAAGCTTATCGAGGATTCCATATATCGTATATGAACTATTTTTAGACCTAAGTTTGTATAGAACCTTTTTGTTTTAATCATATACTAAACTAACAAATTGCCAGATTTTAAATCATGAAATATCATACCTCCTGCCCTATTCTTCCTTGGCCCCGAAATAGTTTTCAGAGGATTGGGTAAAGCTTTGTAGTAAAAGATTAATTGAGTGTCATGTTCGAATTTGTGAATCCACATTCGCAAGGAAAAGTTCTGTGAGCCAATTTTGGCCTGGGTTTTACATTACTACACTACTAAAATCGCCAAGCATAAGGGGACTCCCCCAGGAAGCACCTTTCGTTATGGATCCATTGAGATCTTTGCTTTGTAGCTTATTGTACCTGGACACCCTATGTCCATTTTTACATGTGTTATCTATCAAACACTAATCATTAAGTCACTGATCAAGATATGGACGATCCGAGCTGTGCTGAAGACTTGTCCACCCCTTCAGCAAGAGGTAGACTAGTACCACAAACTCAACCGCCTCGCAGAAGAGACAAGCATTCACGAGCTCAACCATCAGCACAGCGGCGCCATACAACACCATTTAAACGTATCCGGTCACGAGCTACACCATTCAGCACGCCTGGATGGACACGAAGTGGAATAGCCCCTCTTAAAGCACACACCCGAATGTTGTGGTAGTCGACGAGGTCACCAGTAACTTCTCCACAAGAACTAGAGTCAGAACCTCTTGCTCATGCAAAACAAATTACCCGATTCTCACCAGTCTGGCGATGTGCCCAGCTGGAAGAACATTCACCGAACCAAATCAACGGAAAAGGTACACTACCATTTTATAGTCTGCGTAGCCGATGATCAGCATTCAAGCATGATAAGAGCAGACCCACACGCGAGACCACGCAAGGTGTTTCTACTGTTTAAGTCGAAACGACGAAGTGGATAACACCTAAGGAAAAAGCAAAGACGGCCCTCACATGCAGAAGCAGCATGTAGATACCTTAAGATCTTTCGACGAGCTCACTAGGCGTAAAAATAGTTAAAGATGCACTAATTCAAAGTAGGAACAGACAGCTGGGGACTCGGATCGGCGTCACTTGGAGGGTCTCATAGCAGATTGGTTGAGTCGCAATATGAGGAAATCACGCATCGTGCGTGATAAAATCTTCGTCAAAGTGATTTAGTTTGCTAACAGCGTAGAAGGAATTATAGTGGTTCCATCTCGCCAACCATCGAGCTGAGGGTACATGCTCAAGCGACTGGACATCGTTTGTCACTCATATTGCAGTTGGTAAAAGAAGATGAATGTGGTTTTTCTCGGTTTCGCCTGATATATGGACCTCGATTGCGGATAAAGCGATATCAGCTTTACTCTCGCTATGCGAATTCATCATACATTATGAAATCATGGATCCTGGATGGCCACGCTATCCCTGGGAAGCACAACGGTGATAAGGACTGCAGTCGCCCTTACTTGTTGTTTTTCGTATTGAAATCTGGATCGCAAAAAGTGTATGTGTGGTTTTTACGAGATGGCGAATCAAACATCAAGCGTGCACGCGACAATCTCGGGCTCAAACGCCACTCGCGTGCTGCCCACTCACTACACCTGGTTGCAGCAGCAGCACTCTTAACCCTATCGTGCGCATCTTATATAAACTATAGTATACAAATATAAGTCATTTATAGCTAAAAGGGGGTATTTATCGCCCTTTTGCAAAATCACGGTACTCGTTTTGAACTATCTCTTGTAACAAATCATTTAAGATAGTATGATGATGCAATCTGCTACATGAATATGGCTGGATTAAAGTATACTTTGATGATTACGAATCGTACTGTAAATGATATGTTCCAAAAGACAGTCCGGAACCAGTTGAACTTCAGTTAAAGGGCGCTTAATGCGCCCTTTAAGAGGCTGATTCCTACTATTCTTTGCACACACCACTAAAAGGGCGACTTCAGCGCCCTTTTGCCGCAAAAGGGTTAATGAGAATTGACGAAATGAAATCCAAGTAGCTGTAGTCGCGGATGGTACAGTAATGGATAGAAAGGGCAACGGTGATGTTAGCAGTATTTATCTCGCTGAAAGGGATATTATCCTCGCTGGTGGCTGCTCTCGCGACTAAACATCGTAGGTAGATGAAAACCAGGCTGATTCGGAAGATATATCTTACGATGATGAAGAGAACGTTGATAGTGTTGCAAATTTTGACTCCCTTGCCCTCAAGTAGCTATGCTCATCTCAAAAGCAGAGAAAGATGCGGATTTGGTTAGTGTAATGGATAAGAAATCGGTTCGCAAATCGGTCCGTAATTTTTGCAAAGTAGCGAAGTACTTTCGCAGCTTGTCAAAACGGGGGATCGATTAGATCGATTTCAGTCGAGCCGAAAAACTCTCTCGGTAAAACTCGGTTGCCGTACACGATGAAATAGTACCTTGGAGACGCTCAAACACCTTGTGGGGCTGCAGTCCGCTTTGAAAGATTTCGTTACGTACCTCGTGTCACAGAGAGGTGCAATGAAATTTGAGGAACCCGCGTCGAGGAACTGCTCACGACAGAGCACTGGTTCACGATTCAGTGGTTTATATTGAACTATTGGCACCATTTAGGGTTACGACAAAGTGGATGTCTGACAAGACTTATCCTGAAATGTTTTCGTTGTATGCGGTCCTCTCATCTCCTAAAGTAATGCGTGGAAACGAGAATATGTTTGATGCGCTGTATAAGAAGAGCGTGTAGAAGGAATACTTCGCTTTAAGGGTATGTAGGCAGTTCGATTTAGCTTTTTAGCATTACTGACTGATTATTTCGACTAGGTCAACAACAGAGACCTGGTTGGGATGTTGCGCATAGATCCTTACATGACGAACTCACAACTGTTTACATAGGCTGCATTTGAGAGACTGAAAGGACTTCGTCAAATCAATGATTCCGATGATGAAAGCGAACAACAAATCGAACGGGAATGAGCCGCCACGTCCTGTGTGCCAGGAAGAAACGCTGACTAAACCGATTGACAGAGCTAACAAAAGCTTCTGATAGTTGATGTATTCACGAAGAACGGTAACACGAGCTACAACAGTCGATAAAGTTCTAGCCGCGTGCAAACTGGAGCGTCGAATTGTCTGGACACTGCACGTGAGATTTCAATCACCGAGGACCAGCGGACGCCATCAGCGCGATCCTGGTTGAAGATGAACCATTCCAAATTTCCAATGACTGCCCAGGTGCTCGTAAGCGACTCGGCTGCATCGCAACACTAGTATCTTCGGAGCATATTTTTTGCATAGCAGGCATCACCGTCACCAAGCGCCGTGGTGCTCTCAAGGATGATAGGCTCCGAGATACACTCTTCATTGCCGAGAGCATTGTGGGCCAGTGTAGCACACTGTGTACCAGAGGAACTCGAACTAGGCTCGATGTGACGATCTTGGAGGAATTTCACGACGATATCATCTCTCAGCCCCCCCCCCCTCCGCCTTGAGCAGGCGTAATAAATATTTCACCACCGCCCCTGCTTACAAAAAAGGAACTGTTTGGGATCAAGATTTGCTTGGAGAAGTGAAGAGCTCTCTTCGTCCAGCTTACAAAACTTGTTGGGCTCGGGCTTCAAGCAACAGGCGCTCTATTTCACGTTTTTTGATGGCGGGCGTTTGCTGAGATTACTGCAACTCAACGGACATCGGTACAGTTCTTTTTATGAGTAAATGTCTATGAATGATTGTTTTTCTCGCAATATTCGCGTCGTTTTGCGGTCGACGTGCCTGGATGTGTTGATGTGTTTTGTGCCCCGACTTGCCTCTAACACCAACTATTGGTCTCAACCCATCCGACATCAGAACGCACACACAGTAGGGTTTGCGAAATTTAATTAAAACACCTTATGGGGAATTTCGTTCTGAGGCAGGACAAGTAAATGGACAGGCCAGATCATAGGTTTCCAAAATTAATAATATCTACAGCTTGCTATATTTGAGTGTATACAAGGGGTCGCACATCACAACAAACTAGACAAAAATAATAAAAACGAGGGCGTCGCTGTGGGTCGTCGCGGAGGAGTCTGGGCCGCAGTCGATGTCACATAGAGAGGCCGCGACACACGACACCGCCGTCGAGGAGAGCGACACAAAGATACTACGCACACGAGGTCTGGGCCACGGATATAGCCCAGAATGAGCTAGTCTGTGAGACGTCCAAGTGGCATCCAAGCCGAGGAGGCCTACGCCAAGGAGACCATGGAGGGCGTCATTCCTCTTCACCATAGTGTGCGGGGGATTACCAATGTGATGCTAAATGCCAGTGCTACTGAAGCTTGCGGATCTCGTCTACAATTCGGTTGCTCCGCCTTGGGATATTTGAAACACCCACGGATTGAAAACATATCTCGTCATTTGATATTTCTAGAGTGCATCGCCATTATATTTGAAGTAAATGATGTCGAAGGCTGCGTTTGTGAGGAGCAATGAGCCGATATGTCCATATTTTATTATCGTAGCCTAAATAGCAACAAAAATAACAGAAACCGCTGCCAAATGTATCTGTATAACTAAGTAATATACTACAGCCGTATTTCCTTTCTTCATCTTCATTCCAGCATACCAGCTATCCCAGTCTCCGCATCAGCCCTATTTTATGCACTTTCTATTCCCAAACCCAAATTTCAGTATTTATTATTGGCTTATGGATATTCCTCCTCTGCCAGTTGTCGTTTGACAGCGCAATCAGGTGATGAGTCTCTAATTTTCGCGTTATCACTCTGGGATTTATTGTATCAGCCAGTGGGATCGTCTCACGCAAACCATCAATGAAGGAATATACTTAGAATACTTAAATATAGGCCCGCTGACAGCTAAAGATTGATCTTCTGTATGGTAATCTCTTTGCCCCATATTAACCGAGCGTATAGGATAATAATCAAAGACCGGTGCTGGTAGGAGCCTCCGACGTGCTTACACTTAGTTTTTATGATTTCACATAAATACGAATCGAAAGTGGTGGTTATGTGTATCATGCGTTGTGCCTCCTACAATTATCGGACACACGGTTAATTTTATTTTTAATACGTTTAGTTTTGTTCGAGGAGCCGACATCCGAGCTAGATATTTTAGTGCCGACTGATGCACAAAAAATATAGCGCTTGCAACTTATAAATAGTCTTTGAGTGCTCATTGAGCACTTCTTAATGCGTTCATGCCATGATTAACACACAGCAGCCTGCGCCGCAAGGGGAAAAGTGAACTTAACTACCAGTGTACTAGGCTACCCTGACCCCTACCATACATTATGCAGAACACCGCGCAGCGTCCACGCACACGCCACCACCAGCCTAAGCAGTGCGGGGCCGTAAGCATTCTCCTTCTTCGCCATGACCTCCGCCCTTGACAGCCGACGTGTTGCCATTGTACTCCTGCTCCGTCATGACCTCCGCGCCCTTCGCAGCCGACGTGATAACATTGTACTACAACTTAGCCACGACCTCCACGCCCTTCACAGCGGTCGTGCTGACATTGTACTACTACTTTGCTAGGACCCCCTCGTCATGACCTCGACCTTCAGAGCCTATGGGTCGGTGTTCTACTTGACAACTGCGACACCACCATACTGACAGAATCCCACTCCGATCACGGTCCAGGAGATAGCTTCAGTTGCACTTCTACTGTGGCACCATTTTTTAACATTAGATACGGTATGGCCCCTCCCACACCGTTTCTACTCTTGGTCACGATTTTATCGAAAAGAAGCCGCTAATTGTTTTTTAATGAAATACAGACGGCTCTGATATGTGTAGCTTTGTCTTGCTGGATCCTCCGACGATGGTGAACTGAGGGTTACTGCCTCGCCATTATCAGGCGGAATGCTTTAAGGGAGATAATTCCAGTGCATCTGCTGTGCTGGTAAACGTAGAAATAACTCCGCCACGTTTTTGACCGAACACAAATGGCTGAAGCATCAATCGACAGACATGCCACATCTGTTCTTGAGCCGGTTGCACAGGAATTTTCAAAAGCACCCCCCCCCCCCCCCCACCCCCCGCACACACACCCGATCTAAGTCCTTCATCAGTACAGCTGACGCAGCGACGTGAGAACATAGTCACCTTAAATATTCGAAGAAAATGCAATTGCATCGGAATTTTCCTCAGACTATTTTGATCTAAAAAAAGAGTAGACGTCCGTCAAAAAGTTAGCCACTTTCTATTACTGCAAGTATCGACGAACTTGCTGGCGTTGAAATCTACTAACAAGTGCCGATGCTTTGCGAGGGGGGGAGGGGGGGGGGAGGTGCGGGAGGGAGGACAGGGACCATCGAGATCGAAGATGTTTAAGGGAAAAATGAAGGACGTGCGAGAATTTCACACGACATGGCCGCTGTTTATTTTTCTTCATAGGTTTTTCAGCGGAATGTGACTTTGGTACTGTCTTTGCTATTTCTGGCTGAAACCAATCACCTATTGTGCGCAAAAGGTTGCGCACTGCACAGTCCAATAATAAATTTGGGGTTGAAGACCGCTTTTATAACATAATTAAGATAGAAACAGGTGGAATAAGATAATATTATGGGTCAAAGAGCTAACGTAGTGCGTTTCTCAAAGCCTAGTGTACGTGGGCAGTTACTAGATATATGTAACTTAAGAATTGGGGAATATTCAGGTAAAGTTTGGAGGAGCTGCGCAATAGATTCTCTGGACGCTGTCGCCCACTGCTACCCTTACAGACACGAACGGCGCTAAGCACTGGTTTTGTGAGAGCTCACCTCCATATCACGGCATCTTTGACGCTTACCTTTCTGTTGTCAGCCCTCACAAACGTGGATAATGCGTCGTTTTGTCAATATCGCCCAATATGTACAGGAAACGCTGGGTCTTTTCGCGGAAACTAATTAATTGATAAAATTAAATTAATTTTTAATAAGTCGCCGATAATAATAAATCGAGACTTGAGTATCGGGTTTACAACAGGCGGGAGCGAGAGACACTTGCGTGGAAATCACTATGTGTCAGAGTCCAGCTGTAAAAGTATGTCCACAACGTAAACCGCCAATTGTACGCTTACTGGAAAACTTTGCGAAGCAATGCGTTATACCACGTGTAATTGAAGTATCTCAAACATCATATCCATGACTATGAGCAAAAATCGTATCATGTTTAACACCTTTTTTACTTGGGCGACATCGTCATCTTTAGCTCCTACCAAGTCATGTGTTGTGCCGGGATTCATGTTGGTGCAGCCCGCCGTTAGATCCATGCTGAAGGCCAAGGCGATTTTGGCAGACGCAGTAATGATGATTTCCGAGTGCGGCAAAGTTCCTCCTAGTAGATCTTCAATCACAAGAGTGCTGGGACCTACACTGAAAAGCATGAACAACCTTGGAGTTGATACATGGGGGCCTTCAAGTTTGACTAGATGAAGAACTCGATAACATCGACGCTATCGCGGGTTCTGAGCGAGAAATAGCTCTGCGTTGTCGTCGGGTCCGTTCTAAGGTATATCATTGCCGTCATCACTGAGAAAATTCTATCAAGTGCCGTCGATTATCGATCTTTCCTCCAGCGGAGTCCCAAGTTTCTCAAAACGGCAGCGGTCAAGGGCAGTAATGCGCTGGGCTTGAAAACACGGATTATTGTGTCCATTGTGGCAGCGGTGATAGAGGCCTAGCGTCTGCGACATTACCCAAGCCAAATGCTAAGTTTTGTTGCGATGGACGTGGCGAAGAACCTAAACAAGGACAACGACTCGAGCTTCATGTCTCAACGGAATCCGTACCTACTTGTTTGCTTGGATTTTGGTTTGAGAGACAAGCGCCCGATTATCACGTTCTCCAACAGCATGTATGATCGGACAGCTTGGATTGGGAAAAGTGGATCATAATTAAAATTGAACGCTCCCCGCAGTTCAATGGGATAATAGCTTCCAGACTTTCCACATTACAACATATCCGCACGTTATATTAATCAATACAGATTCCTTCTTATGTGCCCTAGCTACAAAAATCAATCCATTTTGATACAGCTTATCTCTGCCGTGTAACCTCGAACTCCCACATAATTTCTTACAAATCGCTAGCGCACCTGCTCAAGAATCTGTCATAACCTCAGCCGCAAGCATCGCGCATCATATGGACGGGGTAAACCTCTTAAAAATATACCTGATTTTGTACTGGATTTAACATACTTTTTTCAAGCCTGTATGCTTACAACCGTACTTGCATCCAAAAAGTAGAACAAATAAACGATAACGCAGTTAATTTCGAATCCTTCATTCAACATATTTCCATCCTGTAGCTGTAAAAACAATGTTAGTAACGTATTGGCATGTACAGTGCAACAAGCGAATATTTGAAAAGAAAAAAAATATGAACTTCATTCAGTAAGCTAGCTGCACGAAAAGACGGTTGCGCAACTGATGCCCAATAGTATCAGCGGAGATAACTGTGCTGTCAACGAACAATATGCGAACCTTATTTTAAGGTGCTGCTAACTGGCTGCGCAAGTCATAGCCTGAATCTTGCTGTACGCAAATTCCTCTGATCTCATGAGGATGCCCTCGACGAAGTTCAGCAGCTGATGCGCAAATTGAGCACTCTGAACGAAGCGGCAAAACTGATGTATGATAATTACTGAATAGTAGTTTGCTATCACAAACTTATATCCCAACTTAGATTGGTCTAAAATGATTTGATATTATTTTGTACTAAAAAGGACCAAAAGCTCTTTAGTCCCGATCTTCCGCCCAGAAACAAGCTGGTCTTCGACGTCCTCAATACTTGGTCGCTACTTGCGCCTGCGAGAATTATTTTTCGTGTTGCTGCTGATGTCATTTAGGACCTCCTTCCGTCAAGATCGGGTCACCGCACGCTAGAGAACCTGCTGATCAAGCTACATTGCGTGCAATCGATCTGAAGAAGCTCAGGTCTTACACTTATGTATTCTCGCGATCATTTTTACAGGCTTCCGGAAGAGCGACCGTCATTTAGCAATTGTCTGTGTTAGCATCAATGCTCGCTAAATAACGATTTTTACCGATTAGTATCCGGAATTCATTAGTGCCTTCGTCATTTTGATCGGTTTTGGAGATGGGGCATGAGCGACGAGACCACCCCAAAGGTCTTAAGCGTCTTCATGCGCTCATATCTCGACAGGCGTCGCCACCGCCAAGCTGCGGATGATATCCTGTCTAAAGATGCTTCCGATCTTTCTTGGAACTTGAGACACTCGGTTGTTTTCCAACAAACGGTAGGAGCCGTTCAATGGCCATTAGATGGTCCTCCGAGCTTAGGTGGTCGCCGGGATTTTCCATCACGGAGCCGTGGGCAGAAGCGAGTATAGAGGGCCGCTTGGGGTTTCGTAGCACCCCTAAATAGCTGGAAACGGTTGAGTACGGGAGCAGCAGTCGTCAACTATGAAATCGATGCCGAATGGCATCACCTCTCTAATGTTAGCTTCGACGACCCTCGTCACGCCATCCACATCGGACAGTAGTGCGTCTACTGACACAGATGCCGAATTCGTCGATCTGGTTGTATCACGCATGTCTCTCCCGAAGTTGAGGCTATACTTATTCCCGCGTCACCAAATTTGTGTAGCCGTTCCTGGGGACGTGTTTGCACCATCTTCCACATGCCTTGCTCACATGATATCCCGTCAACTCCGCAGTCTTCTTCTGCAACGGCTTGAGCAGAACGCCAGTAATCTGCTTCTGAGTTCAAAACAAGGTGGGGCGAGTAGAAGGCAACGAGGCTGGTGGGAATGGCGTGGCTGTGCGTGACAGGGGATGGGTGAGAGCGTTGGCCGGAACGCTCTTTTGGAAATGGTGTTTGCTGTAATGCTGATTTGCCGGGAGCGATCCGAACTAACGCTTTCCGGCTGGTGAGGTAGCTTGAAATTTTTTTTATCACATACATAATTTTTAAATACGTTATGGATACAGGACCCGACTTACGCAAAATATTTTTTATAGAAAAAATGTGTTTTCAGTATATAGAGCAACTGGCATTGCTAGATTCATGCATGCTTGGCTTATAATCATCTAGATACTACTAACATGCATTAAACCAATAGCAAACAATGTGCACGCCTCTGCCTGATAAGAGCAGCACAAGCTTCTCAGAGGCTTGATGAGCCGAAGTTGATACCAAAGTCAGACCCCCCCCAACTAATCCCTATCCGGCTTGGGGGATCATTTCTAAAAATGCGTGTTGGTGCACAAGTCGTCTGCACTCGCCGATCGGCTGCTCGTAAAACGAACCTGTCGAGGGGACTCCAAATACGGCACCAGATTGCTCTTTGGACATCTAGAAGTTTTAGAAAACGAGAAAAAACGATTTTCGCGTAGCCATGTTGTAAACTGACTGGACATATTAAAGAGGCTTTCTGTGAACCAATCGGAAGCGTCTCACCAAAGCAGCGCACATGTACGATCCCCATCACGACAGCCTAAAAACATGGTGTCAACGCCAAAAGGCTGAACATGCACTTGGAAAATGGAGGGTTGCTTACTTTATAGACCCAGCTACGACAGCTAGTGCAAAGTTGGCTATAACGTGTTCTGGATATTTCAAAAGCATGGACGGCTCCCTCGAACGTGGGAACCTCGCGAAATACTGTTGCACGACGGTTTTGACGATGCCTTAAACTCGCCGATGAGTGGGCACTGCTAGGCGGAAACGAGACTTATTCCGGTTCGTGTCGGAATTGTTTCCCAGCATTGCAGATGCAAATCAAGCAGGAAATTGCCTGTCCCTCGCACGTCAGCATGCACTGCAATTGGCTGACGAACCTTTCGGAGCTCAGGACTAGAAATTCATATCTCGGTCTGAAGAACTTAGACAAGATATACTCGTCGTCCAAAAAAGCAGCGCCTTTTGGTAGGGACAGCACGGTAAATTTTTTGAACGTAAAAGGACATTAGTTATCAGTTTTTGATACGCCTCTTCAAATAAATCTTTCTGAAAACGACCTTTTGAGCTATCACTGGTGCTCCAAGCACTTCGTACTCACCCTTCGTTTTGCATTCCACAGTTCGGTTTGACTTAGAGCCTTTGGTCTCTTTTAAACCTCATGGGGGGATGCTAGCACGGACACAATTACAACGCTCAGGCAATGCCTGCGGTAGGACCATTCAGAGGCAATTGTGAGGCGGCCGAACACAAGACCTCTTTATCCATAATTGGGGTTTGCCCCTCCCCTCCTATCGCTGCGGTCAACGGACTCGTTTTTGTTTATTGAAGTTTCCATTCCACACTGGTCTAGTCTTTAACCATCACTGTCATGCAACAAATGTCTCAATTGATATGATAACGTTAGGTCTGTGTGGTCCCATGTGTTTAACCTCAGATCTTCTTAATTTCCTTCGAGCCATTAGAAATATCACTATGGGCACATCAACCTTAAATTTCAACTGGGCACTTCAAACATTGTCTTGGCCACTTCAACTTCAAACAAAGTTTTTGCCCCTGAGACGGTCAAGGATATTTTCATCCTGTTCGTACCGTTACGTTCCTTCGACACTGCTGTGTTGGTCGCTACTCCGTTGCCGAGTGTGGGTCACCGCTGCGTATTGGTCGCTGTTGGTGTTCGCGCTCTGCTATTGAGTGTCGTCAATAGTGAGTGTGGGTCTCTCGCAGCGCCGAACCTTCGCGAGTGCGTTATTCGACAACTCCGCTGCAACGAGCTGCAAAAACGAAAGAACGCAGTCTGGACTTCGAGGCTGACTGGAGACGTGTGTAGCAAAGTAGCAAATGGGTTAACAATATTCACTTCCGGTGCTGTGTGTGCCGCTGCTGTGTGGAGTGTGACTGTGGGTCGATGCCGAGCGCGAGTGTGTGTCTCTGCTATTGCCTACTTTCATTGTAGTTTCAACGCAATAATGAGCCGAATGATTTTTTGTAGTTCGTATTGGAATTACTCCCGATATATGCGAAAGGGCTTTGGAGGAAGTTGAGGCTGCGAATTACGAACCAATGTTAAGGGAAGTATACGATGAGGAGCTAGACCCCACCGCCCTGTTTCCGGTACCATAGACATTATATCGTAACCCGGTGGCCAGGATCAAGCAGTAGATCGCGACTTCCCTTCTTTTCATTTTTAATACGGCTCAGTCGTGGCTTATTATCGGGAGTGTCCAGGCATCGAGCCAAACTAAAGAGGGTCATTTCTAGGGAAGGGCACTTCATAAAGGGGAAGAAAGTTCATTCTTTGCGCGTTAAAAATACCAGTAAAAACACTTGAAATTTGTTGTTGTGGTCGCTGCGTTTGCTATACAAAAGTCAAGATATTTAGGAACCGTGTCTATTGCAGAATCAATAAAAAAAATCCACTGTATGTGGCAGTTTACAAGAAGTAAGTTATTTTGAAGGTGTGTCCGTTGCATTTCCAAAATGGCGCCCAAGCCAACACTCCCTGTCTGCGTCTACTTGGTAGCATACCCCGATTTATCACTGTTGTTATGACGTCGTCCTGTTTAGGCGGATCGGTGTCTTGAATCACAATGCCGGACCTGATGAGTCCTAGTATCGTTTTGATGGCCACATCAGATTCGTCGAGCACGAAACGATCTACTCCAAAGTTGTTGTTTTTCACCATTTTCAGGGCGAAGGTTGGAGTTATCTGAAGACTCAACGTGCGATAAGTTTGTGAGAATGTGGAATGAGCAGCTTCGTTGAGGTGTGGAACAACCCTAAGCTAAAATTAAATGTACAGGCTTTTGCTGATGTAGCATAAAAAGCAAACTGGTGCTTGTATAAGACCTTTATAAGGTGTCGATGGTGTACTAAAAATATTCTCTCGCGAAACGTTTTCTTACAGTTTTCTAGAAACTACTGATGAAAAACACAGGACTACTGGTGTTTAAAAGAGTAGTACTATATTCTTCAAAACTTGAATAATACTCCCATCCTCAAGCCCAAATCTCAGTACTTAATACTGACTTATGAAAAATCATCGAGCCAGAGACACAAGGTTCCGATCTTTTTCATGTGGACAGAGAGGAAAAGGCGATGGAGGAAAAGGAGAAAAAGTACAATGATACGACCCAGACACCCAGTAAGATATACAGATGCAACGCATTGCTGCATATTACACGAAAGCACAACAAATGCTGCTAGAGACAGGGGACCGCGTGGTAGTCAGCCTCCAACGTTGATGCCACCTATGTGCCTTATGTAGGGGGAGCGATAAATGCCCAGAACATACCCCCCCCCCCCAAAAAAAAAACACACTGAAGTTCGGAATGAAGTGGATACACAGTTGTTCGCACTTTACACGCCTACGCATACAAGCTGAGCGTTCACGTAGAAAATAAGTTTAACCCAGTTTCAACACAGGGTCGCTGGAACGCTACAATGAAGCGATACGGCTGCCGTCACAATACGATGTTATCTAGAGGATGACAGTGTGGACCAATTTCTCAGCTTGTGTTGGACAAACGGTACGGACTTTGCATCCGGTGGAGTGGGCGAGAAAAGAGAGGCTCACTTGGGTTGTGTGGAAGGGTTAGGGGGAGCACCGGGCTTGCTCGCGGAGTTCGAAGTAAGCGGTGCTCGAAGGAAGGTAGACGAATAAGTCATCAAAAGAAGGGGGGGTCCTCATTTACCCCATTCATAAGTATCGCTACTGCGTTTTGTAAGCACTCTTCTGCGAGTTTTCCTCCAACGTCCCAGCTGCTCTGGAATCTGGTTTCTTTTCGTATTTCGTGGAGAGGCGAGCTCGTAGATGCTTATGGTGCCAGTCCTTTCTTGATTCGGTAGACAGAGTTGGCGCTTTTAATTCGGACACGATATTCCCGTGGCTCCATCGCACATGGATGATTGCCATACCGTTTCGGCAATCGCACACTCCGAAACGACCGGCCAGGATACGCCACAAGAGCAAAACATCGATTCGGCCGTTGTTGATGGGTAATTAATTAAAAAAATTGCTTTCATCAGCGAAATCGCCCACCTCTGCTGTGAGTTAAAGACGCTTGATTCGTACCCAAGCATTTGCGCTGTCTTGTACAACACGCTGTAGCCCAAAGGAATACGACCGCGCCTTCAAAACCTTGGAAACCTCGGCCATATCCTCACGCTTGACAAAGTGCGTCGTGTCGCGCTGGTCGGTCTCTTCACAGCGATCCGAGTGCTCGCCAATTGGAAAAAGCAAGATGATAGCCTGCCTGGTGTATTTCATCCACGAAGCAGCGTTTACTAGCGGAAACAAATGTACCGCTGAAATGACCATAAGCGTACGGTAAACCGTTCCAGATCGACCAGCTTAAGGCCAGCCACCAACTTGCTTCATACGATCTGTGTAGTCGAAGATGTCTTCTTCACAGCCCAAAACCAGTTCCAACAATAAAGCCAGAAGCGTGATCACATCGAGGCGACTGTCGCGGCGAGCTAGTACCAAGCCAGCGGCCGGTGACATCCAGCAGCATATGTGGGTCCAGCAAAACCGGGTCCAGCATGAATTCAGTCGAGAACTCCAAGCCAATGAGCAGTGCAGCCGAAATCGGCCGAGGCGAAAGCAGCGTACGACGACGAAGATCGCACACTTGGAGGGGGGTCAGCGCGAGGATGGCACAGCTTATCGTAATATTGGTAAGGGGCTCGACATTTTTGCGGTTCAACACCTCTCTCAACCTCTCACAACGAGTAAAACTGGCAAACCCTATCGAACTCTACGCAGGAGCCACCCCATTCAGCATCCAGGGAATTGCCAGAAGAACTGCTGTGGAGTCATATTTGGTGAGACGTGTCCGACTGGTTTGGAACTGATACCTTTAACTCGGTTGCTGATGGTTTAAGTTCGATTTTAAGAAGTTCAGTTGTGGCGATTTTCCTCGTTCTGATGGGAGGGTGAGTGCATCGTACTGGGTTAAAGTCAGCTAGAATACAACAACAGAAAGCAACAGTACTGGTTAAGACATACTAATGTGATATGCAGATGTGTGGAACTTTTGAGAAGCTTCAATTAGACTGAACAGCAAGGGCGTTCAATTTAGTGTTGCCCACTTCCCCAATCCAAGCTTTCCGATATACATGCTGGTGGGCAGATAGCACGTTTTTTCCTCACACAAAACCCAAGCAAACAAGTAGGTACGGATTCTGTTCAGACATGAAGCTCGAGTCGTTGTCCTTGTTTAGGTTCTTCGCCACGTCCATCGCAACAAAACTTAGCATTTGGCTTGGGTAACGTTGCAGACGCTAGGTCGCTATCACTGCCACCGCGGTGGACAAAATAATCCGTGTTTTCAAGCCCAGCGCCTTACTGTCTTTGACCGCCGCCACTTTGAATAACTTGGGACTCCGCTGGAGGAAAGCCCGATAATCGGCGGTACTTGCAAGGATCTTCTCAACTATAACCGCAATGCGATATGTTAGAGCAGTGTAGCGGGATCATCAGAATCTTGCGAGACTACTAGATCCAACTCCACTAAGCACGGACACCGACTAACGGACGGGGCCCTCAATGATCCGTGATCTTGTGCTGAACTTTGCTCACCTTGTGTACCCGACGGTAGGGCTGGATCTTGCTCCTCCAGTGACTTCGTGAAGATCCAAATGGTGAAGGCTTGACTGTCTTGGTGAGACGTTGGGGATGGGGTGGAGCAGCGCGGAAATTCCTCGCTCTGCTGCCGATATAGTCCAGATTCTAAGCGATTACTTGAGCTTGGATCTGGCGGTCTGGATCTGGATCCGGCCGTGGGGTTGCCTTGATGGGATGTGTTTGCCTTTACGGTCTTCTATTACATTTGCTTGCCGCTTCCTATAGCGGGGTCTTGGAGGTAGTTGAGAATCGAAGGATCTCCCGGCTAAGTAATTAACTACGGTCGATGAGGGATCAGCACTTGAGGGTAGATCACTAGGTGGCTAGATCCGGTGTGTATATTACCAGATATTAATAACCAACACTAGGACACGTATCCCCACACTTGCTAACACGACGCGCGTCTAATGTAGTTCCTCTTCTTTGCGTGGCGTGAAGCGCTTGTTGTTTCCATTGCAAATCCAACTCTGACTTGTGGTTAAGCATGGCCCCATCCTAAGTCACTATCCTCACAACTGCAAGACGACCACCTGTCACCGCCTTTATGTCCTTCGTATTCCTGACCATTATCAGGTACCTTCTTCAGCGTGGGCTCGCCATCATCCTATCGTAGATTTTAAGATCGTCCTCGATCGCCAAGTCGGGATCCGGGATCCAGATCGCCATCAGTCTGAATTCAGATCGTCTTACCTTGGGATCCAGATCCGCTCTCCTCTTGGGCCTTCGACGTCCCGTTGCTACTTGATTCAGTACTGTATCCGCTCTGTGTCCGCCGGGGGAATCCTGGCGCTTGCATCCGTAGTCCTAGTGCCTGATTGGAGATCGTCTCTTCTGTCTCACTGGATCTCCAGTGGTCACTCTTCTGGGAAAGGACCGGGTCAAATGTTGTCACCCAGGTCGCGATCCATCTTTCTCTCTCTTTCGCAGAACCCACGTCACCACAGCCGCCTCCTGCGTGAATCCTTTGCCACACAACGGCATCGCTCCACCCACTCACTTCGCAATTTCGTCGCCCCAGAGCACACGGCCGCCTTCGTGGTGGTGCATACTTCCCGTATTCCGCCTTCAACATGCTTCGCCGCTATGTCAGGTCAAACCTCAAATCCGGCCCAAAAAAAAACGTAATCAAATCGCGCTTTTAATTAACATGCCCGTTCCAGTTGATCATAATTTTCCAATACCTGTCATCGCGCGAAGCATAATGTCAATTTGCTCAGTCTGCTTGTTATACCCATATTTGTCGCTGCCGGTGGCGCAACCAAATAGCAATTATATCTGCGTGTTGTAATTCGATAGCTTGGTAACCCAGCAATACGAAGCACTGTAGACAAGGAAACAGAGGGTAGAATATTCTTCAAAATGACTTATACCTCATTATGATGTTCAGACATATGCGTTTCTGGAAACAATGTTCCGCATGTAGCAATTTCCCAACATCTTGGCTTTGCTAGAATGCGAATATTTTTAGGTTTCAGGGACATTCTTAACATTGGTAGATTGATATCATAGGAGACAACGCAAAACAAAAGGATACTTAACGACCAACTTGCGTTTTGTTTTGTAATGGAGGTTAAAAGGTCTGGCCAACCACTTCGGACTTTAGTGAATAGGCCAGAAAACACCAGTTAGGTTTTGCAGTCTGTGAGCCAATCACAATAAGCTTGTTTCCACAGGTCAGGTGGCTATGATGTGGTTTGAAGACAGCGCAGCTCAGAGCTCTCTTCTATGACCGAGGGTGACGACATTGTATCAGATGAAGTGTGAGATGACGGCGAGCAGTATTTCTGCCTTTGATAAACGCACGTGTACGTCATTCGATTAGGAACATTCTTGTCCGTCCCAATGTCGCTCAGCAAAAAGCGTCAACTAAAACAGTGCTTATCTTCAGCAGAGAAGAAAACAAGCATCCTGCCGTCTCAATACAGACTGGTGAATCTTCTCGAAGACGTTAAATCGGACATCGACGGCGTTTCGGGTATGCCCCCCATTGGATCAGTATGTCGCGTGTCATTTTGCTTATGTTACGCGGTATCATCGCCGTCGCTGGCAAGATAAAAGGACCAGAATTTTGCTGGTAGTGTTGGACTTCAGCCTCACGCGGTTTCCCAAAATTATTACGCTTCAGACGTGAATGTAGGTTAGATAAAAAAAAATTGGGCTGAAAAATTGCCGGGGAATTGGTACCGCCGTCGAAAACCTTATGAGGGCACGGTCGTCAAGGTCGTTACCTTCGAGAACTCCATAATGTTACCAGCACTTTTAACTTTGGAAATATTGCATAAGCAGCTAAGCATGCAATAGCGGAGTCAAATGTTAAAATTCAAGAATCGTCTCTGTCCGATACGAATCCATTCATCGCGAAGCAATATTTGCTCCACACGATCTACCTACAAACCGAAGCTTCGTGAAGACCCAAGCTCAGCATCGACAGAACGTTTTGGGAGCATTACATAGGCTGCAAATATAATAAGACCAGTGTTACTTTTTTTATTTTACGTTTTGGCATAGGGTATATATACCCACACCTAAAACAAGTGATAAGTGAGCGATTTAGACATAATTATTATATATATACTTAGTTTTTGAATGTTTATCAATTCGTTTTGTGTTGTCTCGTATGATACCTCAGGTCATTTGTGTTATAGATGTGAGGGTTGTACCGTGAAATTTATCTATCGTCCTGGTGATAGTAAAACAAAAGGTGATCTAACTTTTCACTGTCATCCTAAAATTATAAAGGCTCCCTTCGCTCTTCACCGAAAACGCTCACGTGGTCTAACATGGACACTAACGGCACCCGCTCACTGTGTGACGATGACAACGGCGCCGGTGACTGTGACGAAAAACGCCAAGATAGGAGTCACCGCGATCCAGACGAAATTTCTTGCAAGTTGATGCATTTATCTGTTTCGTGGCAGCATCACTGAACTTGGCTCGTATCTTCACCTGAAAGTAAAAATCTAGAATATCGCATTATACCAGCTGATAGAGTCCAGAATATCACAATTTTCACCAGTTGAGGAAGCCACAGTTCTTCATGTACGCTATGGTATGGGCACCTTCTCTATCTCACGACAAACCCTGCAAAAACAGCGCACGGAGAGACCAATGCCTCTTGGGAAAAGGTACCTTATGGAATACAATAGCTACCACGACTTCGAGTGCGTTGTTGCTGTCGTCTCCAGAGTCGACAGCATATTCGTCTTGTTGCTCGGTCGCTGCTGTCTTCGCAGAGAGCTTCAGCCACTTGAATACTACCCGGCGACGAGACCCCACAAGCAACCCCTGCGGCCCCGTCACTGGGGACTACCCACGGGCCCTTTCGAGAATGTTCTGCCGAGGCGGAGAGTGGTTTGAGAATGGGAAACTCAGCCCCTGTCCTCTGGGCATACTCACCCCACGCAGCTTCTATGGCCAGCCTCAAATGCTGCTTGGCTAAGCGCAGCTGTTCCTACAACCTCAACCCGTCCTTATCTCCAAATGAACGATCAGTCAGGACGGCCTCGATAATATTCTCCTTCTGTTCTGCAGTAAGACGGCGACTCATAGCAATGGTGGGAGTAAGGCAACTTTGTTCGGTTGATGACGAGTTTCGCTAAGTGGAAATTGTGTTTTTAACTTTGCTATTATGTATCATACTCGATTAAGTTACCCTACTGTTAATCTATTAAATAGCTCTTCCAAAACAAACGGCATGCAAAGGGAATTCATTTATAAATCCATAATCTGGTAGAACCACTAACAGTGGTTCTCACGGCTGGCAGATTAGCTGGTTGGAGGTTGTACTGTCCAATCAGATTCACGGAATGTTGGCGATTCTCTAGATTTCCATGACGCGCATTGTAGCTTGACATTGTTGGGGATGGCGATTTTCTTGCTCAGAAAGACGAATGTTGCTTACACGTGAATACTGCTTATTAAAGTATTGATAGATCAACCTAACAACGTGTAGTGTTCGGGTGAACTCACTCTATTCATGGGCCTCCAACCTGTTGGAGTAATGCGCATACGGAAGAAGAAAAAAATGGACGATGTAGACTTGAGATGAAGCATGTAAAAGAGGAAGTAAGATTTTAGATAGTGGAACAGCAAGCTAGACTCTTGCTCCTGTCTTCACAATTGTATATAGCAGTCAAACCTCTATCAAATACTGCCGCTACCAGACATTCGTTATCGAGTCATAGGTACCGTATCCCTTCACGATTAGTTTCGAGAGCGTACGAGAATGAGCTCAGCTGTGACAAGCCCTAACACCAAAAGCCTCCCTGGGTCGGCATCACGGGAAATTTTTGGTTAAAAATCGATTTGGCAGTATATGTCCTACCCTTGTATAGAATAGTAAAATTAAAATTAAATACCTGCGAAAGGGTTAAGTTTAAGATGAGGAAGCCGACACATATCGATTTGTTAATTTGTCTTGTAATATACATGCTGTATCGTATGTGATCGCTAGTACAGATAGTACCCTCGATCCATTATTGTAGCATTAATTGATGGCACCGTTTTTCATATCTACCTTTTTTTCGTGGGACTGATGCTGATGTTGTTGATCGCGGGACGCTACGATTAAATCAAGGAAAAAGTGTTGTGTTCAATGGAGGTCGTGCTCATTTTGACGCGTGACACCGCACCAGAAATGGTCATATTCACTGTTACGTGCTGTTGATGGAATTGAGCAAGGATGTACATTGCTGCCGGAGTGCTTGTCGTTTTCTACTCATGTCTCAGATGTACCGATATAAACAATCTCTGCCATACAATCAAAATGGCAAAAAAAGGCGACCGCTCTTGTTGCCAATTGGCTTGCGGTCGGTAAAACGCGACAGAAGCAGCGGTGTTTAGAACGTTTCGGTATGACCGGTGGTTAGCGGCGGCGTATACTGCAATCACGTTTAGCGCTCACCGCGATGTGTGTAACGTAACTGTCTTTACTGCGGCAGCCTATACGCCATTCTAAACTCTTTAAACAAGCCCATGAGGCACCGCCCCCGGAGTTTTACGCAAATCCCACGAAATACCCGATCCACGAACATTACACCACTAAAACCTAAATTTTCAACATCTTTAGCTGAAACAATATATATCAACAAATCTTTGCTTCCAAATTCTATTATTTATTAAAAGTTCTCCAATCTCATCTAATCGAGTATTAAATTGCTAACAATATATTGTAGTATCCGGCTGCATTGCCTATTTCGATACCTTAATCGATCGATTTATACATGCATTTAGCAATCCGAGCCAATCCCTTTAGTGTGGATATCCCAGAATAGCTGCACCCAACAACTATTTATACTCAAATTAGATGATCTATTTAGGGGACCTAGTTAGATTTAGGCTGGTCCTATACTCTAACATGTACAGTTGCTGTACGTGTTAATAACATGTTTGTAACAGTGTAGTTACCCGAGGTATCATGTTGCTGTCATTAAAACCTATAAGAAAATTTCAGTTGGAGTCGCAAATGATTGGTGAAATATCATTAAAGGATCGGTTGAACAAGTAAGTGTAATTGAACGATCCCGTCAAACGGTCGCTAACTAAGCTATTCTAGTCCATTAGACTGAATGTTCAAGCAAATGAGTAGCTAAATATTAGATCTTGTTTTTTATTTCCGTTTGTAACCACAGAAATAATTAGTTTTAGAACATAACGTCCAATCTTCAATATAGGCGAGCTGTAAGCTACCAGTTATTTTACCTTGTGAAAGGATACGAAGAGCTGAATTAGGAGTGATCCCAAAACGTACCTGAATCTCTCATTGAAGTCTTTGAACAAGAATAAGGTAGACACGCGTGGCCATCGTACGTTCGAATCCCAGGTCGTAGAAGACGAGGCGAGCCTCTGTAAAGATTGACTAACTGAAAAAAAAATTACAATAAATAACCATATGATTTTCAAGCTTAGTGTATATCCAAACAGTTTGTTAACAGCACTAACTGTTTGTTAGTGTGTAGTGCCAGCAATAAACATGTTAATGGAGTAGCCTAGTTAGATTTAGGCAGAAGACAGGCAGAATGCCCACTTTCACATCGGCATTCGACGACCCAAGTGCACGATGCCGACCACAGTACGCGTTCACGTCAAGATCGGAGATATCTCCAAGACAAGTAGGGCCAATGTTGACGTCGAGAACGCCACCTATTTCTCGCCCCTTTTTCAGAATCACGGTCCTTGTGCTGTATCTTTTGTAACAAATCATTTAAGATACTGTGCTGATACACTGTGATGCTTCTATTACAATTAGTTAAAGCATAAGGGATGCTTATGAATCGTACTGTATGTTGCTTTGTTGCACCATACAGTTTGAATCTTTGTAAAAGGTCGAACGGAAACTCGCTGTTTTAGCAGCTGCGGTGATAATGTTACGCTGTCAATCGGGAGCGATCCTACCGAGCGTACGCCCGTACGTCAGTTCGTACTTGTTGGGGATGTTCGATGAGAAAGCTTCACTGAGCGACCGCAGAAGATGGTGAGAACGATTCATGAACCTCGCCATAAATGGGACCTAGGCAGGTGATGCCAAGATCCGATAGCTCAATCTTATTATATACCACCGTAAAGCTTGCTACAAGGGAAACTAGCACTTAATTCAGCGTATGTTACCCCCCCCCCCCCCCGCAGAGTCAATAAGAGCTTCTCAAAATCAGCTACCACTTCGATGGCCGAAGACGTTGATTAATCACATTGCCACTGAAGCCAGGAAAGCGTGTTTATGTTAAAGCTGTTATGGGTTCCATCAAAGTGTATTCCGCCGGAATGAGTACGCGACTGGCCGCGCGCTATTAGTACCAAGAACCGATAAATGAGCGAAGCAACAATATGTAGAACCCGGATAACGAAGTTGCTTTGTAGACTCTTTACCACCAAATACCAACTTGGGTGGTGGGCTTCTATTCAAACGGGGCTTGTGAGCGGTAGAAAAACACCGTTGCTCCGATGTCCTAAACCTCTATCACCATCTCTTTGTTTATAGCCCCCTTATGCAGACATCATCCACCAGTATGATTTTATTGTATTCGCGGAATCCCTGTTTGAGGTTTCAGTGAGTGCCTTCCAAGCAAGAACAAGAGACATGCACAGACCCAAAAGGGCAGATGTGTTGTAGCACACAGGTGCGCGGTTAAATGTGTCAAGTATTTTAGCTTATCAAAATGATGCACGTGAACGACTCGCTTCAAACCTCATTCTTCTTTGTTCCTTCGGTCCGGGAAGCCGCTGCCACAGCGCGAGGTGGCTACCGTAAAATCCGAATTCCAGAAAGACAAACGGATTCAGTGCGACAGTCGTAATAATGACATCCCCACATACCAAAGAAGAAGTACGTCGTCATTCTTAAGGATGTCAACCACATTCGAACAAAATGTTTCAAAGCTAATATATACGATTTATTAAAGTAAAAAAAACGTTATGAAAATCAAAGAGAACATGTATTTTTTTAGCATTGCCAAACCAATTTACTCGTCCTGCACTAATGGTGCATCAGCAACAATGTCAGCAACCCGGAAACGACCGTCTTGATCCCGCGGCCCGGTCGGAATGCCCCCAGGACTTCGCACAACCTTTGATAATTGTGTCGGGCTTGACACTTTCCCACGCATCAAGGACAAAACGCGACAGTAGAGCCCTCTTCTCAGATATCGAAGCTGGAAACGGGTTATATACATGGTAGTTTAGGTACCGTATAACACGGATCCAATGCTACATCGGTAAAATGTCCCATTCTAGCATTAATTGCATAAATGGGTGTGCACTTCTTACACCCGTAAAAACTCGCCCTCACTGCGCGCCAACAATTTCAGCTTCGCGCCAAAATGACCCCCGCCCCCGTTATTCGTACAAATGAAACGGCGGCCAAAGAACAAAAATAAAACTAAGGTGCGTGGGCTCTCGCGCCTCGCAGAGGCCAGTTCAGTAGTTGCTGTGGCGGCCGATCTAGTCGTGCATCGAACCACCATGTATCGGTGGAAGCGACAGCAAGACGCCCTTGTCCGTGCCTCCCCGAACAAGTATTACGTCTCTGCAAAAAGCCGTCAAAATCTCTACATTAAACACCCGGATCTCGAGCAAAGGTAAAGTTTATCTTGCTTTTTGCGTTATATTCTTAATGCTAACCAAAAGTTCCTTAATGTGAATACTTTAGACTACTGTGTTGGATTACAGAAATGCGCAAGAATCGTTCTCTGTGTGTTTCGATGCAATGTCTGCTTCTGATGCATGCTCGGTTTGATGGGGAGCTCTTTGCGGGTGGGTCACGACGTGCAAATATCGAGTTTTTGCGGCGCTTTCTTAAGCGTAACAGGCTTTCTATTCGACGAATTACGCATAAAGGCCGCAAAATGAGATCCGATATGGAGGTAATGTAAAATAAAAGGTTATCTTGCTGCCATTTCTAATTTTTGTTTTAGCTTGTTGTTTCAAAATTTAGTCACTCCATCCAACACTCTATCGAAGAGTGTGGATCGCTTTCGTACAACGTGGGCCCGTCAAAGTACGACTCTGTTTTTAACATGGATCAACCGCCATCTACATCGACATGAATGGCAACACAACAATCGACTTCGTTGGAGCTTAAACAGTGGACGTCGTACAAGGTACGGTATACTTATTTTTTATATGTGACTTTACTAACGATGCTAATGTAGGCAGCGAGGTGAACGGGTTTCGCTGCTGTGTATTTCTGGCTGCATCGGCCACGGGAGTAAAGCTGCCTCCGCTTGTAGTTTTTGCAGGCGTTCCTGGCGGCCCGGTATCACAGGACGTTTGGAACCCATCTTTAGGACATTCCGCCTGTGAGCATACTGCTCAAAAGAAAGCTTATTGCAACGAGGCCGTGATGCACGAGTGGATTCAACGAGTTCGTACAATTTTGCATTTTGATATATTATAATTATGTTTTTATAATTTATTTTTACTTTGTGGTGATTGTTCTGGAAGCCTTCAGTAAATGGCTGTAGGTTGCTCTTGCTGGACAGTTTGAAAGTACACAAGATGGACTCTGTACGTGAAATGCTCGAGGAAGACTGTTGCACACAGGTAGAGTTTGTCCCGCCGGGGATAACAGGACTGGCACAAGCCATGGACGTTGCTGTGATGAAGCCATTCAAGGACTACGTGCGGTAAGATTTCACATTTATTTATTGTGATATTTTGTTCTAATGATGTTATGATTTTAAAACGCAGGAATAGCTACTTGGCCTACCACATCGACCATGATTTCCCCAAGACCCCACAGGAAAAGCGTCTACTCATTTCACGCTTTGTAGCGGAAGGGTGGGCCTCAATCTCGGCCGCGACGATTCGTAAGGGTTTTGCGAAGAGCGGAATATTACCTACTGGTCCTCGAGATAAAGATGATCGCTTCCGAATGCCGGATATTGTAGCTGAAGAAGCACCGGTTCTAGAGGAAAGTCAAGAGCAACAATAAACGGATACCTTTAGTAGGAGGGGTGAAACCTGTACCGCGTCGCTTTTTCTAGTTACACATCCCAAAGATCTATTTTTTTACGCTCTGTCGCACTCAATCCGTGTGTAGCATTGGATCCGTGTTATACGGTAGATGTTCCTGTTGTAAGAACGATATAGAAAAACAAAACGTTTAACGTAATTATTAATTAGTAAATAAATAATATTTACCGGAAGGCGTCCTTGAAAGTCTTCATCACAGCAACGTCCATTGGTTGGCTCAAACCCGTGATTCCAGGGGGCACAAACTGTACCTGCGTACAGCATTGGCCGAGTGCCGCTCTCACCGAAGCCATTTACAATTAAGTAAACTGTAAAATATAAATATTAAGACCACAAATTATTTGCAAATTCAAAACGTATCCGTTCAATCCACTCCATCATTACCTCCTCGTTGCAAAACGCTTTTTCTGAACGGTATGCTCCGCTTGAGGAGAGCCACAAACCGGAATCCATACTGCTTGAGAGACGGGGCCTCTGGGGACACCAGCAAAAACTATCAGCGGCGCGAACTTGGCTCCTGTGACCGGCGCCGCAAGGAAAACGGATGCTCTGAAGCCGTTTAATGCGCTCCCTGCAAAATAAAAAGTTAGAGCTCAATCCCAAAACAGAAAACAATTTAGCAGTATCTATGTATACCTTGTAGCACGTCTACAGTGAGATTTCCTCTGAAATCGATTGTCGTTTTGCCGGCCATATCGATGGAAATGGCTGTTTGGTCCATATTAAATTTGGCGGCAAGCTTGCTGTCCCCACGTTCAGATGCAACGATGCCATATTCCTCAATTACATGCTCAAAAACGCATTGGCAACCAGCTAAATTTTACAATAAAACTAAGCAATTATGCGGGCAGCAAAACATATTACTTTACCTCCATGTCTGGGCGCTTATTTCTGCCCATATGTGTAATCCGACGAACAGCAAGGCAGTTACGCTTGAGGAAGCGCCTTAGAAACGTAATGTTTCCGGGCCGATTGCGGTATTGAGTCCGCTCAAAGTCGTACCGAGCAAGCATGATCAGCATGCACGCCATTATAACGCACAAATATCGATTTTTCATCATCTTCCAGACCCACTATAGCAGTCTGAACATTTTAATTGCGTCAACACAGTCACAAATATATATATAAAAACAGAATAAGTTTACTTTTTTTTCAGGTTGGGATACCGAACATACTTTTAGCAGTTCGGAAACTGTAGAATTTCGTCGGAGCGTCGTCAGCAGCCACTTTGACGGTGACTTCTTGCTTCTGCCAGCAGTACCACGCCGATCGATGTACGCCCACGGCCGCGGCAGTCTTCGCTCCTCGGTCGAGGGCCTTAAGCTTAACTTTGTGCTTTTTTGGCCGGCGAATCGACGGCAAACGAGAAGTGAGAACGGGTGGCATGGGGGTTTGGCTGTGAGTGGATGGCGGGGCGCAACTTAGGGCCATTCTTAGCCGATTTCAAACAAGCGGACGAGGTCTTTAGTGGATGATACTTTTTTTGTTGTAGTCGGATAAGAACCATTGCAAATTTAGTGAACGACCTTGTGAATCAGGGTCGACAAAGGATGGTTGACCCCTATTTCCAGCTGACCGATGTGGTGTAATATTAATATTTGTACTTCGAATATACTGTGCTGCGAAAGCCAACACTTCAAAGCTCGCGTTCGGATCTACACTAGCTCTCCAGCCCTCAGGTCACATATATGAGCCCTACCACCCTCGACGACATTACGCCATCACGGCGCCTGTGCAGTCAGCGAAGCGCTCAACTAGTACTGCTGCTATTCGTCCTTTTTCGTCAACCTTCGCGCAGATCGCGATATTCCCGTCAACGTATCAACGTTGACGTTGAAATTGAGACGCTGTTGAATGGGAACATGTTCGAACAAACCTTTCGGATGCCTGCTGAGAGTTGTTCGCATCTTCTAGGACTCTTGAGCTCTCAACTTGAAGATAATGTATAACAATCTACAAATGCGAGTGGAGAATCCAATATGAGCCTCCATAATGCTCATGACTAAGCTGCGCTATCTGGCGGGTGGATCATATCTGGATATTCGTCGTACTGTTGGGATCAGTTGTCCATCGTATGACCGAGTGATTGACGCTACAATGAGCAACCGGCGAAGGCGAAGGGCAAGAAGCATGCGGTGGCGAAGGAGACGACCTGTGGAGAAGAGACTGGGGTTGACGCCGTGGCAGTGTCTGGCGACACCATTCCCGAAGCCGTTCACCACACGGTACGTGATCTCGTCACCTCCGCCACCTCCGTACAGTGGCGTGTGATTTTCGGCACGAGCGACGAAGAAGCTGAAGAACACGATGAGGAGCCAACATTACCTCCAACATGTAAAGACGGTAAGATTGGAGATCCAACATGACATCCAACATAAGCTTATTGTGTGCTATGAATCAGCAACCGTTTCTCCAACATCGGACCCAACGTCCACTCCAGCTTTGGCTACGCCTCCAACATTTGCTCCAACATCCGGTGCTGCGATCAGCTCTCCTCCAATATCAGATCCAGCATGTGGTGTTGATGCGGAGGCAGATCCAACATTATCTCCAACATCTTCTGGTCAAAACACTCCGATTCGCAGTCCATTATCTCCTAATCTGCCTGGAAGTGTTGGGAAGTGTAAACGGACACAAACAGCGAGTGAAGATTTTGATGATGTTGAAAGTGTGAGCGAAAGTGATGGCTCCGGCGAGACATCGACTTTGGCCACAACGATCCATGCTTTGTTGAGGAAGGTGGGGCAGACGGAGTCGCTATTCTCGACTCAGAAAGTGAAGAAAGTTCAAGCGAGCTTGGAGAGTTTGGTGATTTTGACGACGTCGACAACGAGGGCATTTGGGAGTTGGATTTTTCGTCTGACGAAGAAGGAGAAGACAATGCGGCCGAGGAGCTACCAAATAACGAGCTTCTCACTGTTGCCACAAACAAAACGATGATGAAGAACATGCGGGAAACGGGCTGGGAGTACGGTAAGCTCATGTTTTATCGCTCTTATCCATGTTAGCAATACTAATTTGGTGTTCTTATTGATAGACGCAACTAAATTTGGCCCGGATCCATCGTATGCCGGGCTAAACCACGGTCGTTATGGTCCAACGGAGTCTATCTTGCGGCTTGCCGAAGACCCGTTGGCGCTATTTTTTTCTTTTTGCCGCCTCGATTGTGGAGACAGATCCAGAAAGAAACCAACATCTACCATCTCCAGAATATTGAGAAACGAGCGACAGAAATCCGGAAATCTCAAAAGAAGGCCGACCCGCGCAACGTCGAAGCAAAAAAGGACGTACGTGCGCGACTTCGCGCTGTATCATCTGTGGAACCTCACGAAATTTTACGTGTCATTGGACTACTGATCGCCCGCATGCTGTGCCCGCATGCGAAAGGACTAAAGGCGCATCGGCGTAAACAGCAGCATGGAGCCATACCGGTGGGCACGTTTGGACAGTGGCTACCTCGCAACTGTTTTGAACATGTAGTGCAAAATCTACATTTTACGAACAACCGGTCGCCTCAGGCCAGAGTTGACCGAGGCTGGAAGGTTAGAAGCGTGGTGGCGTCTTTGCAGAAGACTTTCGCACGAGGTTACACTGTAGGCCCGGTAGGTTTGCTCGACGAGGCGGTGATTCCCACACGCTCACGAAGGAACCCGACGCGCCAATTCTTGCCGCAGAAGCCCCACAAGTGGGGGACGAACTTATTCGCTGCTTGCTGCGGGGACACAGCTTACTGCATGAGGTGCGTGCATGCTCAGCGAGCTCAAGCTCGCTGAGCATTTTTCTTCGGCTAAGTTAATTATGTTGGAGGGTCTGACATTTGTGTCTCTGACTAATACACCTCCAACATAGGATCGAACTTTATGTTGGAGCCAAGACCAATCAAGCTGTACCTGTTCCATCTGACAACTCCTGTGGTGCTGCTGCGGTGATGCGCAATATGGATATTCTGGTTCCTCGATCGGCAAAAGCGCCGTTTCGTCTCGTGATCACCGACCGGTATTACATGTCGGTGGTCTTGGTGTTGGAACTGCTGCACAGGCGGTTATATCTAACCGGTACTATTCAAACGCGTCGGGCTGGCTTTGCTTCAAGGATCATCACAAAGAAAAAGGTGCACAGGAAGAAACCTTCAGAACCTGCTTGTGGCACGGTGAAAATTGCCGAGAACAAGAAATTCCCTCAAATTACCGCGGCAATATGGATGGATAATCATCCCTTCCACATGATATCTTCCGGCGGCAGTCGTGCACTCGGTCCAGTTTGTAAGAGATTTATGTTGGAGATACATTCTGAAATAATCAGGTATGTTGGAGATATCTAACAAGTATTGCTTTTTCTAATGTATGTAGACCGCAGAGTCGGCAGTGAGAAGCAGAATTTCCCCGCACCAGGGCTCATCCGCCATTATTATCAGCGATGGCTGGGGGGCGTGGATATTCACGACCAGTTGCGCATGCAGCGCTACAGTATCCAACTTGCCTACAACCCCAGGAAGTACTACCTAGCTGTTTTCTTCGGCTTAGTAGACATAGCAATCGTAAATGCCTTCATCGTCCACCGCCACTACATGAAAATTACAAACCAGAAAGCCCCACAACACTACAAGTTCATGGAGACGCTACACGAGCAACTACTTGCGATCGATGACGACAAGTTCAAGGATATTGAGATATTTATTATACGTTCCTTTGAATTCTCAACATACTAAAAAATCTTACTTTTATTGTGACATACAAGCCGCTACACGCGCAGAAGATAGGACGGCAGCTTCTCCGATGGCCGCGCTGGCTCCGGAGGCAACCGCCGCACAAGGAGGCCACTACATTGAGCAATGCCCCGACTAAATAGACTCCAAGTAGGGCAGGAAGCGCGTGGCACGCTCGTGCAAGGTGTGCACCGTCTTCAAAGTCAAACCAAGGAAGTTTACCAAGTACTATTGTCCTGGCTGCTCTGTGGATGATCTGCGGTACGTACAATTATTACATTAGCAACTTACGTTTGGCTGACAGTGCGTTTCCAAGCAAACATCTCTGCAACGTCGCGCGTGCAAGTCGTGCTGGCACATCTGACACGAGGACTGGGACAACGGGCGCCACATTCCCGAGAGTGTACTGGGGCGGCGGGTGCAGGATCGCCGCCCCGGCAAGAAGCGCTCGCGCGCTAGCCGCCGTGTCGATATGGAAAATGGCCAAGGACAGGAAGTGGACAACAGTGTCACTGGTGCGGACGCGATTTAGGAAGGTACGGGCGATATGCGGCACAGGCACGAGCAATCAAGGTTGAGTGGTGGATAGCCACCAGGTTGCCTAGTTCTTACCCATGATTTTTCAAAACGAAATGATTCTGCTGTTTTACGATTGGCTAGCTTGCATGTGTTCGGATACGCTTGCACAAAAATGTGTGCATCTCAGTAAAATGGCCACCTGCTATGTTGGATCCTCCATCAAACACGAGCGGCCCTATCACAAAACAGCCAACATAAAAGGCAATATGTTGGAGGCGGATGGATTCTGTACACAGTGACACGCAGCCCTTCTCAAAACCCTCCCACCAACTGTCTCGTACTTAGAAGTGGTATATACAAACGTCTATATTAATTATGTTGGTGGGTCCAACATTGAAAAAAAAAATTACCCCTGATTTTTCGGCCGGGACTTGAAGGGTTAAGGCTGCTGGGCTGTGTTGGCTTGATTGGCTTGGTTAGTATAGCGCTGGTTTTGCCGGGTAGCAGAATAGTGCTGGAAGAAGCAGTAGAGTTGACAGACATGACTGAATTAGAGCTTGCTTTGATTGGTTTCTCTGGAGATGTGAAAAATTTAAAGTGACTCTGTAGATATGGTAACGAATACACTATTCTATGCCGTTTGTGACTTTACCGAGAAAGACGCAAACCACCGGGGTAATCCCTCCCATTCACACTCCGTCTACGTCCACCACCCCTAATCTCAGTCGGTGGACGTGGACCTGATTCCAGTTAGTGGCCACATGTGGTCTCCACCAACATTTGCAATAGAGCGATATTATTGGGCCACAGAAGCCAAATCCACAAGTTATATTCGGCTAAGAATGGGCCTTAGACATTTTACCACTCGTAAAAATATTAGTCTTTCTATGAAATTAATGTTGACCGCGAACATTTTACCACTGTCTTACTAAGTCCATATTTTACGGTACTGAGTGCGCGCGTGGGTCGCCGCTGTGTTGGTCGCTGCTACTAAGTGGGTACCGCTGTATGTTGGCCGCAAATGATCTTTCATCCTTTTGGAATCGTGAACTTATTGTTGTACGCATTGGAATCACTCCCGGTATATGCGAAAGGGTTTTGGAGGAGGTTGAGGCTGCGGAGTACGAACCAGTATTAAGGGAAGTATACAACGAAGAGCTAGCCCCCAACAGGCCGACATGTTCCCGGTACCATCGACGATACACAGCCGTCCTGGCGAGATGCTGCTAGCAGCTAACGACGTGTGGCGCTTGGACCCAGCAAGTTGGCACGCGATTATATCGCATCCCAGTGGCCAGGACAAGCTGTACATCGTGGCTTCGATTCATTTGATACGGTCCAGTTCCAAGCACCCGCTATTGTAGCTTTAATGGATAACACCTTTTTGCATGTCTATCTTGGATTTTGGGGGTTAAAACTGATATTGAAGTTTGCAGCAGGCTACGATTGAATCAAGTAGAAATTGATCTGTCCCGTGGAGATCTTGCGCATGCTGGCGCACGGTACCGAGCGATTAAACGTTCGCCTTCTTTGTAACGGATGATATTGAGCAAGCGGAAAACGCGGCCGAAGCTGTCGTGGTAAGAACTTTTCGATGTGAGCGTTGTTTGGCAGTTGCGTATTCTGCCAACGAGCTTTGAGCACACCGCCAGTTGTGTTGCTTAACTACCCTTACTGCAACAACGTATGTAACATTCGCAGCTCTGTAAACCAGCGCATTAGGCGCCACCACGGATACGGACGGTCGCCATTTCAAGATCATCCATCGAGGACGGTAGTGACAACGCCAGTGAAAGGGGCATAGGAAGTAGTAGCGGTGATGACGCCAGTAAGGAAAGCGATGCACTAATTAAATAAAAAGGGTTCCACTAAGGAACAATGGCTGAGGACGTTGAGGCAGTTCAATTTGGAATGGCCATGCATAATCGAAATTAAACTTGATATGCATAAAACGGTGGCTGAAGGTGTAAGTTTGTCACCAATGATACAAAATGAGTTTGGTGACAACTAAAATCGCGGTGACAAGTTAGAATGGGGTGACAAGTAAGAATGCGGCGACATGTAATGGAGGAGCAGTGACAGCTACAAGGGAACAGTGACCTACTACACGCGTGGTGACATCCAAGAGAGGGGAGCAACTTGAAGAGTGGTAACAATTAGAATAGTGGAGACAACTAGAGTGGTGGTGAGAAGTAGAGGGTCAGTGGCAAATGAACAAGCTGTATTACTGTTACGTAGTATAATTGTACGTCAAGGGCTCGCGACGCCAAAACCGGACGTCCTTGTGCGGGCACGCGCATTGATAAAGACTCTTCGGTCGTCACCTCCAAATTCTGGTTTGACACCGCAGTTTTCACCACCCTTCTCGGTGCGAATCTGTCTGTTCAAGAACCTTTCTGATCCCGGTTCCGTTTATATTCAAAATATCGTAGACCACAGCTACACGAAAATCGGTGGAGAATTGCGATACGAGGGCTGGAAGCACAACGCCCACGAAGACTATCCCATAGCCCCTGGGAGTTACCACAGCCCCACTTGCCACAGAAAATCTTGCGAGCATCTCGCGCAGCGTGATGAGGATACGGGCAGCGGTGAAGTGAGAGATCTGAATGAGGGGGGGGGGGGGGGGGGGGCTTCGACGAAATGCTCCCGTGTGGTCAAGACGACGCTGTTAACGATGACAGTGGCAAATCCTAAGTGTCTAGCCTCACAACATAACAAAGCAACGCTGCTGCGCGGAGCACATCAACTCCGCAGACGGTCCGTAAGCGGTTCGGGCCAGATGAGGACTGTATCTTAGCCGTTCAAGTGAACAAGGGTACGCCTATTATGGCAGAGCACGGGCCAATTAGAAAGGTCTGGCAGGCTCTTGTGGATAAACTAATGCCTGTCCAGACTTCCACAGGGAGCACATCACAGGTCAAACAGCCCAGGCAAGATTTGCAGAGCAGCCAATAAATACCTACCTCTCCTCGCCCCTTTTCGGATCGAGCTGATGGTCATTGCATAAGCTCTCATTGATGTATTTGTTCGTTTGACATAAAGATTGTGGAAAGCGCTTTAATTTTTAATCACGGTGAATTGTTTGGTGAGACCACTTTTTGGACTCAGGGTAACGAATGCTACGTATTACGACCCAGATATTATCCAAGCTGCGAATTATCAGTATCGAGGGGATTTTTTTGGGTAACTTTTGTCAATTTCTTACCGATTAAGATGGGCAGGATGGACCAAACTTTTACTGACGATTGTATGTGAGAAAAGGCTACTTTTGAACAGATCGTGTTTGTAGCTTGGCTCCTAGATTCACCTAGATATCACCCAATCAGATGACGAATCAATTTCCTATAGATTTGTAAATTGTATAAGTTCATTGGCGCGCGATTTATCGAAATAAAAAGCTTTGAGCATTTTGATCTGAATAAAGTAACGAAACGACAAGTCTGCATGTGTTTTCTGGCAAAACTAAATCGTGCCAAATCGGCGGAGACCCATTTCCGTGATCAGAAGATTAAGGCGTTTCTAAATGATACTACTGGTATTGTAAATTCTGACCAAATTTGCCGATCGTGGCCGGTTCCAAAGTATGGGTTGACACGTCCAGTACAATTCTCAAGTCATTTGGCAATCGTCCAACACCAGAACATGTGGCGTCGCTTCACGAATTCGGACTTAAATGAAATCTTATTTCGTACTTAGACATGCCTTCAGTGAGTTCTACATGTAGTAATTGGCCATTTCAGGTCGATTTCGCGTCAGTTTGACCGAGTCGATTCGCCTCGGAAAGTTCGAGTAGAACGCACAATACATTGTATCAAAACATAAAGGGGGTAGAAAAATCTCCTCGATGGTGTAAAATCTTGGCAATTCGGACCGAATTTCGGTACAAATTCTGCTAAGTACGCCTGATCGGTATCATCCCAAAAAACTGAGGGGAGGACTCGAAGAAGCTCCACGATATGGCGCAGTGGAGACGCTTCGCGTTCTTCGACAAGGAGGTGCTGAAGGATGCGAATGGTCCATGGATGAAGGTGCGCCTCCCCTCTATCTAGCGTCCCAACTCTTGTCCTCTAACTCTACGTATAACACTGATAATCTTCTTCAAACCGCAGGGTGTAGACATCACGAGTATGAGTGCCAATCGAGGCCTCATCTGCGTGGGAGATGCTGACGGCTTCGTGCATTTGGCTAACCGCTCGTTGGAGGCGCGCAAGTTCCAAGCACACGAGCTGTTCGTGTCACACGTTGTCATGGTGCGTCATTCATTGCATCATTAGCTTTACAACCTCTGAATCATGCCTAAAACGTCATGGATATCACTGTTAATAGATGAAACGCAGCAACGTTTTGGTTACAATCGGTGACGGTATTGATCCGCGGCCTGAGGAGCTGCGTGAACAGTCCAAGGCCATCGCTGAAGCAGGTCGAGCACCCAACGCAGAGGAAGTACGTTCAATAAACTGTTTCTTTTACCGTTAAAATGAACCTAACACGAGTATTACAATACTGCAGATGTACACGACCAAGCCGACTGGAAAGAGCACGGCGGTGGTGCGTTTCTGGCGCACAGATCAGCAGGACCGAGAGGGCAAACCCAAACTACTGCAACAGATTCCCGTTTTCGCCAAGAAATACCCCGAGGAGGCGGTCACAGCGTTCGCAGTGAACGACGACTTGAGTCAATTTGCTGTTGGACTGAAGAACGGCGCCGTGATCCTGTTCCGCAGCGACTTAAAGCGTCGAACTGACCGTCCACCTCATCTCCTGCAACCTGCAGGCCAGTACCCCGTCACAGGACTGTCCTTCACCAGTAAACCGGTCACAGCGACGGTATCGCATGTGTTCTTATATGCGTCGACTCGACGGGGACTCACGTGCTACCATTGCTCGCACGACGACCCTGCTTTGGTCAAGAGCGCGGGTGGAGCTGCAGCTCTGCCGCCTCGCACGACGGTGCTGGACGAACGAGGCGTGGACATGAACTGCTCGTGTGTGAACGAGGAAGGAGAGATCGCTGTGGGCCAGACAGATGCTGTGTACTTCTACACAACCGAAGATCGCTCCGTCTGCTTCGGCTTTGAAGGCGAGAAGAAGTTCCTGTGCTTCTTCAAGCACTATCTACTGGTAGCGCACGTGGATCCACGTGGCCGACACCAAGTAAACGTGTACGACCTGCAGAACAAGTTCATCGCGTTCAATTGGACGTTAACCAGCACGAATCCCAAGGGACCGATGCGTAAACCTCCTCTCGCATCGAACGCCAGAGCTCCTGGCGCTCGCTTCGGATTGGATGAAATGGAAGAAGTACGTCACGTGGTCTGTGAGTTCGGCGCGATCTTCGTGGTGTCTTCTATGGGTCATATATACCGGTTAAGCGAGAAGGATACGACGTCCAAGCTGGAGATTTTATTCCGCAAGAACTTGTACTCGATCGCTATTTCGCTGGCCTTCAGCTCCAACTACGACGTCAACAGTATCATCGATATCTTCCGCATGTACGGAGATCATTTGTATCAGAAGGGAGACTACGACGGCTCCTTACGTCAATATGTGCGTACAATCGGCCACGTCGAACCTTCGTACGTGATTCGTCGCTTCCTGGACGCTCAGCGTATCCACAACCTCACAGCGTATCTCGAAGCTCTCCACGAAAAGGCCTTTGCTAACGCTGAGCACACGACGCTGTTGCTGAACTGTTACACGAAGCTGAAGGATGTCAAGAAGCTGGATAAATTCATCCAACTAGACGAGGTGATCGACGCCAAGAAGACGAAAAGTGACAGCGATTCTGAGCTGACGCCCAGGAACGGAGGCGCAGGCGCCAACCTGAACTTCGACGTGGAGACTGCCATCAGTGTCTTGTGGGAAAATTATCCTCAGCACGCGTTGACGTTGGCGAAGAAGCACGAAGAGCACAGCTGGTACTTGAAGATTCAGCTGGATCACATCAGCTACGTCGACTCGGAAGACTCCGCTGCATTGTCGGAGAGCGAGAAGGAACGTGTGGCGGATGCGTTGGAGTACATCGAGCATCTCAGCTTCTCGGAAGCCGATTCGAACTTAAGGAAGTATGGACGTACCCTGGTTACGCACATGCCAGCCCCCACGACGGAGTTGTTGAAGCGTCTGTGTACCGGGAAGTTCGTACCGGGTAATCCGTCGTTGAAATCGGACCCGGGCGATTTCCTGCACTTGTTTGTGTCGCATCGAGCTCAACTCAAGGAATTCCTGCAGTATATTGTGGAAGTGGAGACGGTGAGTAACACGTCGATCGGCAACACGTTGCTGGAGATGGTGCTGAGTGATGATGACGAAGGAGAGAACGGCAAACGCTCGGTTGAAGAGAAGGAAGAAGCGGTGTTGCGGATTCTGGACAACCCTCGTGTTAAGTACGACGAAGACCATGCGTTGATCCACTTGCAGATGCACGGCATGAAGAAGGGCAAGCGCTATCTGTACAACAAGCTGCACATGTACCACATGTTAGTGCAGTTCCACATCGAGGAGAACGACGACCAGAGTATCCTTGAAGAGGTGCGTAAACATGGAGAGAAGGACCCGAATCTCTGGTCTTTGGCCTTGAAATACTTCGCAGAGAGAGGACCACTGCCCAAGGGAGCTACAGGAGGAGAGGAGTGGAAGGAGCTCAAGCAATTATTGGCTCTAATTGACACGAACCCAGCGATTCCTCCGCTTCAAGTGGTGCAGGTGTTGAGTCAGTCCAGGGAGTTGCCGGTGTCAGTGATCAAGCAGTACGTGGTGAACCAGCTGGCGAGTGACGAGAAGAAGATTGAAGAGGACGAGGAGAAGATCAAAGCGTTCAAGAGCGACACCAAGCAGATGAAGGAGGAGATCGCCCAGCTCAGTAGTCGCGCCGTGGTCTTCCAGGCCACAAAGTGCGATCTGTGCAACCACGACTTGGACCTGCCGGCTGTGCACTTCATGTGTCAACACAGTTTCCACTTGAACTGCATCTCGGAGACAGATCGCGAGTGCATCACGTGCTCGATGGACCATCGCCACATTCTGGGACTCAAGACGCAGCTGGAACAGAAGGCGGGGAACCACGAGCAGTTCTACAACCAACTGGAGACCGCAGCGGATGGCTTCCACACGATCGCAGAGTACTTTGGCAAGGGAATCTTCAAGAGCAACGAGGTCGTGCTGGACGAGGGATCCTTCGAGACGCGCTTCAGTGCAGAATTTTAGCTTGATAAAAGTCCTGTCTTTGGCGTTTGGTATTCTTCTTCTTCTTTACGTCAAGTCGATTATCTCTGCTGTATTATCTTCTCTTTTGCGCTTTCTGCCTCCATCGTCTTCGTCATCTAACAGATCGATAACGGCTGGTACATTTCGTCTCGCTGTGGACTCACGTTCGTCATCTTCGTCGCTGCTGTCAATGCCTAGAACTTCATGAGACGCTCCTGTTTGAAGCACATTTCGGCAGACTTCGTTGTCTCTCCGTCGCCTCTCCGCTGCCTCTAATATCTTTCTGCGTAGTGTCTGCGGGTCCAGCACCTCATTGGACGCTCCATTTGACGTTGCTGACCCAAGCCGCCGACTGGTCTCGCCTCCAAGGAGCGAGCTGTACTGCTCTCTTCGCTTCGCTGCCAGCACCGCAGCGACGCGAATAGGGACGCTGACGCTGTTGCCGCCGAGTCTCTGGCCTGTTCCAGCACCTGCGAACTTGACGCCTTCTTCGCCTACTAAGCCACGCACCATGAGCGTCTCCATCTCGACTTTGAGCTCCTCCAGGTACTTGTAAAAGGCCTCGTTATGCGGCCCATGTACCATGTGTGTGAGCTCATGCAGCAGCGTTCCCAGTAAATCCTCATAGGGATAGAAGGAATCGGGCGCTCGCTTTGGTCTCACTGTAGACAGCAAGCAATTAGACCACTAAGCTATGTAGTTTTGGCAACAGAGTGAGCGACGTACAACGGACGTAGATTGTGGCGCCACGGTTCACGTTCATGCCAAGTAGAGCGCCATCCTTGGGGGAAAACTCGTGTAGTCGTCGCACATGGAAGCGTCTGCGTGTCAGGATCGGCAAGACGGCGGCGGCCAGACGCTCCAGAAGCTGCTGAGCCTGCGCGCGCTGCGACTGCCGCACTAGCGCCTTGACCTCGGCGATGGCGAACGACGTCATCACTGATTGGCTACAAGAAATTGTGTCGATCTCGGTGGTCGTAAAGAGCAGCTTGTACTTTTCCGTTTCGTGTGGTGCAAAGTTTGTATGGACAAGAGCTGCTGCATCACTGTACCTCTCATGAGCACCATTAATAACACAGACAGCTGAATCTACAGCACCCTCCATCAGCATTTACTTAATAGTAGTTGAAGATCTAGACGTACCTCTTGGGCGCCATCTACCGATTCCAGGTAGGACACCCTGTAAAAAAAAAAAAACAGCATGCCATGTTTCTGTACGCACGAGCTGCCAGACACGCGCGCATTCTATTCTGGAAAAGTTTTTTTGAGCTTCTTGTTGTAAAGTACGTTTTCTAGAACTTACAACAAGGACAACAAGGAGCGCATTTGTTTTCTTTAAAAGAGATGCTGCGACGCACCAGGACAACGATAATCGACTTGAAGCTGCTCGCTCTTTAAATAAGAGTCATACATGTATTAATACCTTATCTATAACTTATTGCGCGTATCTCCTCGTCAAGATACGCGCAGTAAGTTCTAGATAAAAGAGGCTGGTTTCGCCTCGCAGCAGATCAATCTGCCGCTAAGATATCCTACAGCCTGTAGGCTACAGGTACTGTAGCGCCGAGATGATGATCTCTGCGAGAATTGTGGTTCAACCGGCCGCCGCCAAGCCATGACGGCTGGACTATTCAAAAAGCAAGGGCATTGCGTAGCAAGCAACGACGTTGAAGTTGCCGTCAAAGTTTGGTCTCCACTGCGCCGCTTGAGGATCGGCGCCGTTTGACTCTGAGTCGAGCGTTGCGCGCGTCACTGGTCGCCGCTTGAGTCAATGAGTCAATGGGTGACTTCCAAAAATAACTCAACAGCCGTACTAATTGGCGCACAAACAGAATTTGTGTGAGACTTGGTGATGCACTTAGTCCGAGTTTGTGTCAGACTTGTGCACGACCTGCCCTCCAAAAATGGCGCAAATATGCGGTAGGGGCACCTTTCCTTCCTGAGGGAATTCCGCTATCAGTCCAGCTTTGGCATCGCAGATAACATCTAACTATGGGCCGCTGCTACTTACAAGCGATCACTATACTCTCATCAGCCTGAAGCAGACAGGATCAACGTCAGAAGAAGAGCAGATTGAAGAAGATGATAGCGTTGCTGCGAATTCGTTTAACGCTGCGCGAACGGAAGTACCTCACGGCTAGTGTGCTTATATCACCATCGCAGAGTCCATGGTCTGTGATGTATGCTAGGCAAGACGACAGCGCGTTCATGGTGACCGTATCAATTTCAGTATTGGAATTTAACGTGCTGTCTGCTTTCGCACGACGCTACACTATAAAAGGTGGACCAGGGAAGAGGGGACGGCCGCCACGTCTTCAAAAAAAGAACAATGTTTTGGCGTGCCTCAATCAATTTTACACAAGGCGAAGACGCTATGTGAGCTGTTTGGCGTGCCTCCTGCAATATTATCACGTATACTAAAGAAAGCGGAGACCGCACTGAAATACGCTCTTCAAGATGTTCCTGCTGCTCGTATAAATTGGCCAACAATTGTAGAGCAACAACGCTGGGCTAGATCTGTCAACCTTAAGGAGCAGCTTATACGAGGGTGTTTCTGTATCGCTGATGGAAAAAACTAGGCAGTGCGTGCACCTACGGCCAGCGACTTGCAAAATGCGTATTTCAACGGTGAGTTCGTTTAAGTCGACAAATAACTCGAGACGGTACTAACTGGTGGGTTATAGGTTGGTTGCACGCTGTTAAGGTCACGGGCGTATTGTGCTACGGGTTCGACGGGACATCAATTTGGGACCGTCACAACTACCCTGGGTCGTGGAACGACGGTGAAATGAATCGTCGACTTCAACAGCGTATGGCAGACAGGAGCCGAACGTGTTCGATTGGACCGATTCTGCATTTTCTGTCAGCAATGAGATGACCGGTAAGATCATCACGCCTTTGAAGGATGGAGACTTAGAGAAAGTGAGTCCATGTTCTAGAACTGGACTTATAGCGATGAGCAATGCGATCACCGCCGTTCGGCAGGCGGCTGAGTGGGGAATGGGGTGCGCCTCCAAGGTTTACAAGCAACTTTTATTGCCTCTTCCGTTCGACCCAGACCGACGAGGACTCCGCCTGCAAAACAAATATCATTTGTATAATCTCCGTGTACGAACAACAGGCGTTATCAAGATTAGAAGTGTTTACGTGACTTAACCAGCGCTAGCTGTAAGCAGTATAAAAACCGTTTTGACGTTTTCATGAAAGTGTGGTACATCGTGGTGCATCGCTTCGGCGTTTTCACAAAACTTTGGTACATTGCTTAGGCGTTTTCACGAAAGTGTGAAATTTTGCTTCGACGTTTTCATGAAAGCGTGAAACATCGGCGCGACGCATTGATGAATATGAAGACGTTGATACGATACGTTCCGAATGTGCTGCATCGTATACAAACTATGTTACTTTCTACAGAAAAGTCTATTAGTGATAAGTTTCCAAAACACTAGTCAGAAGAATATATGTATGTACGTATGTATTTACAACTAGAGTCTCTTGTAGGTAAGCAACGATGGTACCCTCTAGTAGCCGTATTCGAGATCTACTCTTCGGACGGGTTCTCTACAGGCTGGACTCCGAAGACCTTGGCCATCATCAGCATCATCATCTGTTGGTTTTGAATCTCACGAGGACTTTGACTGCGTGCCATTTCCAGTCTAAACTGACGCTCACGTTCCTCACGCCTAGATTCACGTTCTTCTCGCTCACGTCGAAGATCAGCGTCGCGAGCAGCTTGGCGCTCATCCATCATCATCAAGAGGCTGACCAAGCCAGAGTCCGTGGCTCTAGCTGGTGTTGCAGATTCTGATGTGAGTTTGTCCATCATTTTATCCAACCGAATGCGTCTTTGAGCCGTTTGACTCAAAAGATCAACCGAAGGGCCAATCTCCTGATTCGCGTTGACCCCAGCTAAATTACTGGAAAGCTGAGCCAACTGCGGAGGCGTGAGGCCTGCTCTCGATGTCGCCGTAAGTGGAGATGATATGAGCACTGTCGGCGAGCAACGTGTCGGGGTAGACTGCGGTCTCGGTGTACCAGCAGAGGAGTCCATCCATGTCTCTACGGCCCCGTCCGCTCCAAAATAAGGATGATCGGTCGTGTCAGACGAATCGTTCTCCTGGCTGGTTCTCGGAACGTCGGCAAAGACGCTCAACCCAACCGCATCATTGTCGAGAAGTGTGGCGTCGACTCCATCATTAGAGTCGTCGACACTCGAATATCTCTCGAAATCAACATCACCGGCGTCAGAACCGTCGTCGTGAAGAGTACTGACAGCGCACCTCGCTTCGATTCTGCGGAAAGGGACAGTCTGGGTCGCCGTTGGCTTCCGTTTATTTTTCATATTTATGAACTTTCGCTTTAGACTGCGTCACGCACGGGCCGGCCTGCAGGGATTCAATTGTTGTACGACGACGCCACGTTAGCCCATTGCTCCGATCTGAAAGGTAGTCGGTCCTCTACGAGCCCAAGCATACCTGGCATAGCGAGTAAGTTAAAGCAATTATTTCACACAATATAAATAAAGATGATATACGTACGGTCAACCTCAGCTCCGCGGAAGTTCTTTCCCTTCGTCTTCTTAGCTCCTGTTGTCATGGCGATAGACGTGCGTGGCTGCTGAGACTCTAGTAAATTGTCGAATGAAATGTCGTACGAGGCTCCCGGCGAGCTCGGTGTAGTATAGGTTGCTGGCTGTCAGACTCGGGAGAGAGGCAACAGCACCTTCATCTTCAAATGTGCGGTATGACAGTTTTATATAGACATTTGAAATGTGCGGACACAAGTTTGCTCAGACTGTTTTCACGTCTGAGCATCGCTTGCGTCGAATTTGTGCGAAGCTTGTGCCGTCACATGTGTCAGATTTGTGCACACTCATGTGTTTTTGCTTATCAGGTTTTTGGAAGTCACCCAAATGACTCAAGCAGCGAGCGACCAGTGTCAATGAGTCAATGACTCAAGCGGCGACCAGTGACGCGCAACGCTCGACGTGTTGTTAGGATAATCTCAGCCAATCGCGGGTCTCCCTCGACTTGGCCGGACCAGTGACGAGTCAGCGTCATCCAGCTAGTCTCAGCTTCAAGAATCGTATTCAGAGGGGTATTTGATATGAGTGTACGCTAAATCAGAATAAAATGCAAAACAAAGCACGAAGTGACTTGCACAAAGTATTATATGTCACAGGTAGTTTCCAGGCGGTATTCTCGCTGCCTCGTCGACGATTGGTTTCCAGCGACAGTATCGCTGCATGCAGCCTACCTGCAATGGCTCAGTTCCCAATTTGCGTCGTTGTTAGCAGCGCCTCCGTGAAGTCAAGCTTTTTTTTTTAATAACCACTCCACCGCAACTACCATGCTCGACCAGCTAAAGCACGTGATGACTCGCCCTATGACCGGCAACGCGCCTTCAGAGAAGCACTTTGGCATGTCGCCGCAGTCCAAGCTGGAGAAGGCGGATCCGTCCACGGCCTTCGAACGCTCCGGATGGGTGTACATTTAAGCAACCGTGAACACCGTAGCAAGCGAACGGACTCGAACGGACGTTCGTGACTGGAGCTGCTGTGGATACTTACAAGACGACCGGTTTGCGTCGGAGATCAAGCATCAGCTTTCCTCCTGTTTCAATATTTATCTGGACAGCAAAAACATGAACAGTAGTGTACTTTAAGAAACTGGGAACTCGTGAGAGGTCCTTCTAAGTAATGCGCGTCATTTATCTTCCTACTCTTCTTTGCATTACTCCTCAATGCTGTTACATTCGATGTACCTACTGCAGCGTCGATCTTTGTCAAGTTAGTTACCGTTATGATTGAAACAACGTCTGGAGCGACTCTTGGCTGTCGTTCTTTTGGATTTCGGCAGCAAATAATGGTTCGGGTGAAGGTCCGAGTGTTCACATTCCCGTCGGACCCGAGGAAGCAGAACTCGTATGTCGTCGGTACCGTTGAGGTGTGATGTGTAGATATGTTGGTGCGCGAACTAGTATTTGACCAAGGGTGTCTTTAATTAGGGTGGTCTGCTGCCTGTAGTAGGCACACTTAACCTGGATGACAACGAGGTTAGCACGGTGACGTTCGCTCAATTGCGGGTTCGCATTGAGCTTCTACAGGTCAAAAATGTGATACGGCGCAGCGTCATGTTCCAGGAGGTCCTGGCACTCATTGCGACATCTCCGAACCCGCACAACTGGCCACCTAACGCTATGCAGACCTACTGGTTCGGTCACTTCACCGACGAGAGTGAGAGTATTCCGCATGTCATCGCGGTGGGACTAATGATTATTACTGCACGGTTCATTAGTCTCATGCTTGCTCGTGTTGAGCAGGCCGCCGATGAGGACTGCCCCATCAGCCAGTTCTTGAACATGACAACGTCCAAGCAAACAGGCGACCTGATCCTCATCCCGCAGACGCAGCTCGGTCCTGTATGTGAACAATGTTGTGAAGGTTGTGCACTCTGCCCACCCAACCAAAGCAGCAGCAACCAATAAAACCGAACGCGACAAACCATTCAACGTCATGTTCTGTGTCAATAAAGTTGTCTAGCTGTTCATTCTTTCTTGGCACCACTGACGATCTTTGCACTCACGCCTTCATGCGCAGGCGGTGGCTGAATCGCATCACGCCCCACCTCGACGCTCCAGTTGGGCAGCGATGGGTGCAGACTGGCATACATGGATAGCTCTGTGATTCCTGCGCGCACCGACGCCAATTCCTCGCGGATTTTCTGCGCGTCCGTGAGGTTCTTGTTGGCGTGGAATTCAGTTTTAATGTCGCGGATGATCGACTCGCGCTTGACGCTCGGGTAGCGCTGCGCCAGCTTGAGGATACGTCGGTACATGCGTAGCACCTCTTTGGTCTCCGCCATGGTGTTGACTTGTGTATCAAACATCACGAAACGCTTCTATTGGCGCTCTCCCATTGGTGGAAATCGCGTGGATCGAAACTCGCTCGTCACTTCACCAGTCTTCGGCATCGAGCGACATCTTCGCCGCCGCCGTCTCGCTTGCTGGCCAGCTCCAGCCCCTCACTCCCCTCCTCGTTCTTCACTTCGTCTTTCTCCACCGTCTCCTACACGTGTATCTATTGTGTATATCTCCATATCTATTTAATTCGCCACCCTACTACCCACAATCATGAGGTGCGTGTTTTTTTGTATCAAACGAGATCCATAGACAATTAACAAGGTCGCTGATACCTGTAACGTCGTTCGTAGTAGAAATAACAGTAGCCGCAATAACATCAATGGCGGATCCGGTCGTCGTGGTCCCCGTCGAGAACAGGTACGGTGAATTCTATCAACGGACGTGAATTGTACGGCGCTGACTCGGTTTGTTAACAGAAGAAGAACATGGACTACGAGGCACGAGTTACCCGTAATGGAGTATCCGCCAATCATCTGCTCAACTTCTCCATGCCTGAACGTGAGCGGCACGTGTACCACCACCAGAAGACAAAGAAAAGCTCGGCGCCGCGCACGCAGAGCGAATACCTCCATGCCAAGTGCGTCATACATATCCACAGATTCTTTCTGTATTTACTGACTAGCTAATGGCTGCATGTATTTAGTTACCGCTTCGTGATAGCTCCACTTGACCATGATACCATCGTGCCGACTTGGGATCTTGAAGCTCTCACCGAATGTAAGAACAGCTCGTGTATCATTGCAATAGGAGCTTTCATCCAACACAGTCGTGATTAATGGCCTGCAGGGTCCTCGGTCGAGCAGGTTCTGCTGTGGTATGACGTCGAAAGTCCCCAGACTTGTCCGATCTGCATGGACACGTTCCGAGCGCCAAAAATCACCAAGTGTGGCCACATCTTCTGGTGCGTCTACAACCCTACACATGATCGCAATTTGCAGTTTACTAACCACTAGATGTGCTTGTAGCTGGCCGTGTATTCTTCGGTATTTGTCCATGACGGACAAGTACTGGCGTCGCTGTCCCATGTGCTTTGAATCTGTTCAAAAGGGACATCTACGCAGTGTACAGCTCCAGCAGCTGCAAATTCCTCCTCACGTGGGCTCGGACATCACTTTCCAGTTCCTGGAACGTCCAAAATCCAGTATGTTCCCTCAGCTTCGTGTGCTCCCGACAGCAGAAGTCAAGAGTGAAGCTGATACCTCTCAACCTTCTCCTGAGGCTGCTGCGTTTGCTGCACGTAAACGCTCTCGGAAGCTTCCAAACGTGGACGATGCTGACGCGATGTACTCCCGTATCTTGGAGGCAACATCTGAGTATCTACGGGACCTCTTGTACTCGGAGATGCGCGATCTCCAGTCGATGGACACTGAATTCCGCAGCAGTGGCGACCTAGACAACCTTCCCTTTGTGGAAGAGGCCATGCGGAACACTTCCGGTCGATTGGCCAAGAGCGACGACTTCAGTCACGGCACTTATCGCCAAGCCAACAGCTCTAACAGTTCTGCTACAGGGAAGAAGAGCACACCCAAAGAGAATGCAAGTGGAGACGCGTACTCGTTCTACCAGATCGCAGATGGAACGTACGTGGTTCTCCACCCATTGAACATGAAGTGTCTACTGAAGGAATACGCTGATGAACGTCAGCATGAGGTAGAGCACGGGGAGGACGCTCAGTTGGAAGCTGCGTGGACAGTAGAGAGTTTGTCTGCCAGCTCGGAGCCGCTTCCTGTTGATCGCTATCACTTGCTACCGGAACGCATTCACGGGAAAATACTGGACATCGAGCATGTGGTTATGGACGAAGAAGCACAGAAACGCTATCGCTTCTTGAGTCACTTGCCGCGCTTCTGCGACTTCTACATCTGCGAACTTGATCTGACGTCGCAGCTCTCGCCTTCGACGCTTAACGCATTCCGCAATGACCTAAAGAAACGCGCTAAGCAGAGGAAACACAAACACAAGCAGAACGCGCCGACCCCTTCGTCTCCGATTTTTAAGAGAGACGCAGACGCGTTCTCGCTGGAGCAGGAAGGAATGACGTGGCCGTCGCCTTATGAGCAAGCGCTGGCCGAGTCCCTAGAGGAATTCCATCTTAGCAATTCGTCGAGCGCTGAGCTTGACGCTGAGCATCATACAGCGGCGGACCAGGAGCGGTCGTTCGCTCGAGTGACGGAGAACTCTGGATACTTTCCGGCACTTGGAGGAGCTGCTCCGAGCGAACCCAGGCCTCATGTTACGGACCCCACAGCGTTCGGCTCTCCGTCTGCGTGGGGAAACGCGTCGACCAGTCCACCTGCAGTCGCATGGAGCTCCGGCAAGGGCGGCAAGAAGAAGGGGGCGGGTAAGAAGGGCGTCTCCGTCTTCTCTACTACGCAACGCCGTTCGTATCGCTGATCGTCCTACAGCTTCAACTGCAATTAGACCTCCGTTTTAGCAGTCGAACTCGGACAAATCCATGACAAGCATGTCTCAATTCCTTCTATATCTTGCGATTTGCACACTTCGTCAGTTGCAAATCCTTCTCGTAAATCATAGCAAAGTGAGAGGTAACTTTTGTACCTCTGATTTCCGCTTGGACCCTATTGACGTCAGTCCCAAGACCCCTCACTCTTCATTTCTCTCCGTCGAGCACAAGCAACCTCAAAGATCCAGACCCCTAAAAGATGACCAAGATCGCTATTATCTACTACTCGACCTACGGTCACATCGCCACGATGGCCGAGTCCGTCAAGGCGGGCGTTGAATCCGTGGACGGCGTCACTGCCGAGATCTACCAGGTGCAGGAGACGCTCTCTGAGGAGATCCTGACCAAGATGCACGCGCCTCCCAAGAAGGACCACCCGGTGGCCACGCCCGACGTTCTCAAGAGCGCGGACGGCGTGCTATTTGGCATTCCCACGCGCTTCGGCAGCTTCCCGGCCCAGGTCAAGGCGCTGTTTGACGCGTGCGGAGGCCTCTGGGCTGCTGGCGCGCTGGTAGGCAAGCCTGCCGGTATCTTCTTTAGCACGGGTACCCTTGGTGGCGGCCAGGAGACCACGGCCTTCACCTCTGTGACCTTCCTCACGCACCAGGGCATGACGTTTGTGCCGCTTGGCTACCGCAGCCCGCTCCTCTTCAACTTGGACGAAATCCACGGTGGATCTCCGTGGGGCGCTGGCACCATCGCCGGCGGCGACGGCTCCCGCCAGCCAAGCAAGCTCGAGCTGGACGTTGCCAAGGTCCAGGGCGAGTCCTTCGCCGGTGTGGCCAAGAAGCTCTCGGCCTAAATCATCGTTCGTGAACCTCGTGGTGGTATAAGCGGTCAAACACCGTAAAAACACCGTAATGAACGTTTTTAGCAAAAGATACCCTTCCTGCGTTTTGATTGGCAGGCTTCGTCAATGTGGGCATTCGCGCCTACAGCCTCTACGAGGTCTATGCAGGCAGTCTAAAAACCTTAATGTAGGCATCACACATTATACTATGAATTTGTAAGCTATTTTACTCACGTGAGAGCTGTGAAGAAGCGGCACTGTCAACTGGGTAGCGTGTATTTATTCTTAGGGAGAAATCTTTAAGGCCCGACTAATGCGTGCACTCAGCGCGGTTACGACACTGAAGTTTGCTGCGACCGTGTGTGTTCCGGGCGGGAACTGGTTAGTTCAGGGCAAACGTATCAGCAAGCTGAACCTGGCTCGCTCCCAAGTATTATTGATATCGAGGCCAGATACGCAGACTACCTTTTGTGGTTGTTATTGCACTCTTTGTTAAAGATATTTAAGCTTGGTACTGATGACGGATTGAATCATCTCCACACGCGCTTTTTGATCATGATGCACTGTTACGAGATACGAGAACTCTTGTTTCTGAAGTCAGCCATCTCTCTTGGCATAGACTTGCGGTAGTTGCTGCTGCTTATTAGCATAGATATTGCGTTGCTTAGCACTTAATCGAAGAACTAGCGCCTCGCTACAGGGAAGCTGTTCTATTCATCTGCACGTGGTGACGCTATGAAAACTTGAGTGTTGACCTTACGTTCAGCATCATTGTTCCAGTCTTGAATCAAGACTGGAACAGTATGAGTAAGACTCTTGATCGTACTATGTTGTGCGTGCACTAGCAAATTCCCGCGCTTGCTACTCAGGACCGCCCATCGTAAGGATTGGGAAGACGGTGGACGAGTAGAAGCACGAGGCGGAGGCCGCGCAATCAGGGCGACAGTCGCTTTCCTAAGTTTCCAGTACTTATCGAGAAGTCAACCACCATGATACCCGAGTTCGATGCCTATTAATAGTTCGGAAACATTTTTAAGCATATGCTGCTTCATTGACAGAATTAGGTCCAAAAGATCGATTCTTGCAAATTGGTATATGCGGTGACGCCGTATTTACACTCGCTCCTCGTTTGCTAAGAGTTTTGCACTTGCAAGCGCTCGTTTCGAAACAGGTCGCTGGCTTAACCTGCAATCTAGTTGCATGCTAACCATGTATCCATCGTCTTCCTGGAGGCACTTTCGATAACTTAATGTAGGCAGTGCGCCGGGTCTATGCACACAATGTCTACATTGATGAAGCCTGTTGATTGGTGACTGAGACAGTGGAATGAATAGTTGGAGAGTCATTTCTTATGTTGCACATTGCGTGGTCCACACCTTCACATCTGAGGAGTGCCTTTTCAAATCACAACGTGATGGAAACGTTTCTAGAGCCTCCATCGGCGAACGTGCCGCCCGAGGCCGTGGCTCTCTTCAATTCTGTGGGCTACACTTTCGTGGGGCTAGCACTGGGGCTTGCTATCTTCCTCTGCGTACGCAAGTTCCTCTTCTTCCTCACTTGGCGCAGCTTCCGGGACGGTCCGTACGTCATCGGCCAGCACCAATGGAGACCAGGAAACCTCGCCGGGTGCGTCTACTGCAATCCTCTTTGAACAATTGCCATTGCCAATGCACTAACTACTTTACTGCTTGACGTTAAATTGCAGCCCACAATGGTGCAACGTGTGTGAAGCGATCGTCTACGGTATTCGCAGCTATGTGGTAAAATGCGATATCTGCGGCATGTACGCACACGCGCAATGTGCGGCCACTACAATGCGCTATAAGAGCGTGAACGGGCCTCCATCGACTGCCGGGTCTTCTCCATCACCATCGTGTGCCTGCAGAGCTCCTGGAGTATTGCCACCTTCTACGTTGGTCTCTTCAGACGACAAGGTGGTCGCTCAACAGCAAAGTCACATGTGGATTAAGGGCAACATCGACCCCATGGACTCGTGTTCACTTTGTGGTCTGTTCTGTGGCAGTATCTTAGCTCTGTCCGGTCTCAAGTGTTCCTGGTGTCACGTTCGTGTCCATGAGGAATGCTTTCAACAGGCCCTAGCTCGCTCTCACAAGCCGCCACTACTACGTCGTTGCGACTTAGGTAGGCATGCGAACCTCATCCTACCCCCTTCATGCGTAATCTTACACGAGCCAGCCTCAATCACCAGTAAGTCGCAACGTGCGATTAATTCGGTACGCAGCGCAGCGCACATCGCAGTAACCAAGATGTCAAACATCCGACTACGACGCCCCAGCGGTGCGATAGACGCCCCCACTCCACCATTAAGCAACTTACGCAGTGAAGGGACCTCTGGGTGGGAAAGTGCGGTCTCTGGCTCGGACGGACTTCCGTATGACCTGGTCGAGACGTCCAAGGAAACGACGCCACTGTTGGTCTTTATTAACAGTCGAAGTGGCGGTAAGATGGGGCTACATGTGCTACGTCAAGTGCGGATGTGGCTGAATCCTATACAGGTATACGACTTATCGCATCAAAGCCCCGTTGAGCCTCTACGTCGGTTTATCGGACTCCATAGGCTTCGTATCTTAGTCTGTGGAGGTGACGGTACTGTGGGCTGGGTACTCGGTGCACTGGACGAGATCGGAGCTCCGCGACAACCTCCTATTGCGGTTTTACCGTTAGGAACCGGTAATGACCTGGCACGTGTGCTTGGTTGGGGTGCTGGCTTCTCAGCGCCGACAGACGTGAGTGAAATACTCAGCGAAGTGGAGGCAGCGCACGTGAGTCTTCTGGATCGATGGCAAGTGAACATTGAAGACTCTCAGAAGCGTGTGGTACTGAACAACTACCTGGGAGTGGGTGTGGATGCCCAAGTGGCGTTGGAGTTCCACGAACAGCGTGAACGTTCGCCTGGTTTATTCATGAGTCAGTTCGTCAATAAGTTGTGGTACAGTCAATTTGGAGCCAAGAACTTCCTGGTCCGCACGTGTGCAGGTCTGCCCGACAAGATCGTTCTTGTGTGCGACGGGAAGCGTATCCCTCTTCCTGTAGGTACTGAAGGTGTCATTCTCCTTAACATTAACAGTTACGGTGGCGGCTCAAAGCTCTGGCATGATGAGGAATCTGACGATGAAGACTCTGACTCAGCAAGTGACACAGATGACGACGACCGAAGCCGGTCGAGCAGCATTGATAGTCTGGATACCAGCACTCACTTCGGTCCGTCGTCTCCTCATGACGGACTGCTGGATGTCGTGGCGGTGTATGGCACGCTGCATCTTGGACAAATGCAAGTGGGACTGTCAAAGGCCGTGCGTCTGTGTCAAGCCAAGTCGGTGCGCATCACGCTTAAGGAGACCGTTCCCGTACAGATCGATGGCGAGCCGTGGCTACAGAGTCCAAGCGAAATGGAGATCTCGTTCTTGCAACAAGCGTTCATGTTAAGTCGCACGGTGGAGGAGAGAGATGTGGTGACGAAGAAGGTTGGAGAGGTGTTGGATTGGGCGGAGCACTCCCATGTTATCACTTCGAGGCAACGCGACGTGCTGCTAGTTGAGATCGCGCGACGTGTGGCAGATAGCGCTGCTTCTAGACGACCGATAGGCTCTCGGGCTCTACTGTCGACGGATAGTCGGGGCCATGATAGGCACTCGTTCGTCTTAGCTGACAGGTGAGGTGGTATACCGGTATGGCCGCCAAGTAAATATTTAGAATTTATCTGGATTATCTGGTGCAGTCTGGAGGAGAAGCATCTTCTCGATAAACTGGTCGATATCACCGTCGAGTACTTGCGCCGTGTTGCCTTCCGAGTAGTTGGTGCGATGGTCTTTTACGAGTTGGTACGGGTGCAACACGTACGACCGGATCTGGTTACCCCACGCGTTGTCTCCAAGCCCCTGAACGAACTGCTGCTTTGCTCGCGCTTTTTCTTCAAGTTTGCGTTGGTAAAGCTTAGCACGAAGCATTGCCATCGCTTCGGCTTTGTTTCGATGCTGGGATCGGTCCGATTGGCTTTGAACTACGATTCCAGTGGGCAAGTGGGTGATGCGAATGGCGCTGTCTGTAGAATTCACGTGTTGTCCGCCAGGGCCTGACGATCGGAACGTGTCAATGCGTAAGTCCTTGCTTGATACCTCGTTTTCTGCGCTGGAGCGGCCTTCAGCAGCCATGGGATACACACGCACTTGTGCGAACGATGTGTGTCTCCTTCCTGCGCTGTCGAACGGCGAGATGCGTACAAGACGATGTACGCCAGCTTCATTCTTTGCCCAACCGTAAGCATAAGCACCGTCCAACTTTAATACAACGGATCGGAAGCCGGCATCTTCTCCGGCGGATTCGTCAATGTACTGCACTTGGAAGCCACGGGTCTCACCCCAGCGAGCGTACATCCTAGCCAGCATAGCCGTCCAATCACAGCTATCAGTACCGCCAGCTCCTGCTTGAATCTCCACAAAGCATGAGCGGGCGTCGCTCTCATGTGAAAGCAAGAGCTCCAGTCGTAACTGCTGCGCCTCCGCTCGGATATTGGTCATTGCACTGGCACAGTCTCGAAGCATGGACTCATGTTCCTCCTCTTTTGCGAGCACATACAGCTCCTTGGTGTCAAGAAACTGGCGATGTATTTCGTGGACGCGACTCTCTCGCGACTCCAGCGCAGCCAGCCGCTGCACTATCGACGCAGCGTTGCTCGCATCGTCCCAGAGATTCGGATCGGCGGCTTCTTGACGCAACTCGGCGAGCTCTTGAGCATTATGAGTCGCGGTCACCACGTCATGAATCACTTCAATCTCTCGATGCGCGCGGTCCGCCAAGGATGCGAACGATTCGTCGCTTGTAGTGGCGTCAGTAGATGAATAACATCGGACTGGCAATGTGGTCACCTGCTTTGATGAGGCGTGGAGAGAGAAGGAGCGGCGCGGCGAGACCCAAACTTCGTGTGCAGCGGTGAAATGCACTTGCAGCGTACGACATAAAACTTGTGCATTGGTAGGAGCCGTGTGGGCCGCGCACGAGGCAGATACGACGGCGCGTCTGAGCGGGAAGCGATTGAGCATTTTCGGCGATCAAATTGTGATCACTTTCAAGAGAATTTGTTTTTGTGCTGCATAAATTATGCGAGATCGATATAATATCTGACAGATAGTTTATCGCTTGGGCGACGCAAACTTCGGGAAGTGGCGTGTTTCTTGGTGTGCAACGAGCACTTCCTCATCTACAAGACGCGGGAGGAAGTCGGTCTCCACGCCGTACGCATGAAACCTTCCTCCGGTTTCGCACAACTGCAGCATGAGCGGCGACGTCTTTGGTCCAAACGTGTTACCCCACAGGAGCAGACAACGCAGTCGTGATCCTGCTTCCGGCTTCAGCGGCTTCAGACAGGCACTTGCGATTGCCGCCATGCCATCGTCAGTGAGTGACGTAGAACAGAGTGATAATGTCTCTAAAGGTGTGGCCATGTTGGCTTTCAATACCGTCGCAAAGGCCTTAGCACCAGCGTCTCCAATACGGTTAGCGCTCAGGTCGAACTCCGCGAGTGTTGGGTGGCGCAGCAATAACGCGGCAAGTGCAGAGGCCCCAGTACTTCCGATGCGATTGGCGCGAAGTACAAGACGCCGCAGCGATCGATTGTCCAGCAACCGCTCGGCCAGCACCTGCGCGCCGTGATCGGTCATTTGGTGCTTCGCCAGACTCAGGTCCGTGAGCACGCGGTTTACTTGCAGCATTTTTCCAATGTACTGGATCGCCTCCTCCTCGGTGCTCCTAATGACGGGGTTGTCGAGGTTTAGCGCCTTGAGGCTGCGGTTGACACGCAGCGACTGTGCGATGGCGATGAGATTCGAGACGTCGAGACCCGAATTGCCTATATCGAGCTCCGTTAGCAAACAAGTGCCGGCACTTAGCATCGCCGCGATGGCGTGGCCTCCCGCGGACCCAAGTGGATTACCATTAAGATTTAGACGTCGCAAAGGGGTCACGGCTCCAGCAGCACCGAGTGCAGTGCAAAGCAATCGACAACTCTCACTACCAAGCCGATTGCCCTGCAGATTTAATTCAGCGATCCGGCACACGTACGCAGGGGTCGGTTGCAGTAGTCGGCCGAGACTTGACGCAGTATCTAGAAGGAACTCGCGCTCATCTCGCCCTCCTTCTTCATCGTCCTCATTAACACTTTCAGACTCATTCTGCGCAATGTCTTCTTCGTGTTCTCCGAGATGGTTGTAGCGTAGATCGAGTCCGACGAGACCGGGTACTTGACTTGTATGTAAGGCGTTCGCAAGAGCCACAAGCTGAATATTGCGCAGTCGGTCGTGAAAGCATTCTCGATTGTTCCCAGCAAGAACCAGCACCATATCTGGTATCTCTTCAGCCGTGTTCTTTGCGCGGCGTGCAGCGAGTGCCTGTGACGTCGCTTGAAAGTTGCAACTGAGGTCCTCGGATGACGGGAAGAAGTCTGCCATACGCGTGATCACATCCCGACGCGCCGTGATGCCCAGCTGCAAGCTCTCCATCTCATAGTTGTGGACGAAGTCCTGAAGCGACATGGCTTCCTCTCACTCGTAAAGCGAAATATCGTCGAGTACATGAAGCGACGCGGCGTTTCAAAGGATACTTTTCACCTTGAGTAGACATAATGGTAGCCAAATCCAAGGCTTCAACTGTTGGACAAGGTGATGCCAAGGCGATCGCCGCTGCAACGGCAGCGGCAGCCTCAGCTAACGCAGTACTGGCCGAGGAAGAGCAGCCTGAGGTGGACGACGCGACCGTCAAGACCGGCACTTTTTCGTTCAGCGACGGCAGCACGTACAGTACGTTAACGCAGCATTAGTCAATAAGCATTAGCTTCTCTTGCGGTGACCTCTAACGCTTGTGAATAATACAGAGGGAGAGTATTGCGTGGCTGGCGGCAAAGTTGTTCGAAAGGGGCACGGCTCCTTCTGGACCGGAGCCGAGAGATACGAAGGTGAATGGCTACATGACCAAATGCATGGCCGCGGTGTATACAGCTTTGCAACGGGTGCAATTTACGACGGAGAGTTCCAAAGCAACAAGTTCCATGGCGTCGGGAGCTACCGCTGGGCGGATGGTGCGCACTATGAAGGTGGATGGCACTTCAACCGGTTTGTTTTACATTTTATGGCACAAATCTTGGTTGAAGTCGTATTTGTGGCGCTTATTTGTGGTACCTTTTTGCTGTTAGAATGCATGGAGACGGTTTGTATGTGGACAAAGACGGCGTGGAATGGCGTGGCCGCTTCGTGAATGGCAAATACGACAACGGCCGCATCTTCCACACGTTAAGATGAAAGCAACAACATGCATTTGGTATGCTGAGCAATAATAAAATTCTTATAAATGGCGGTTAAGTCCGCTTCAGCATTCAGCTAGGGAAGGAAGGTCTCGCACAGCGCCGAGCCGCTGCGGTCAATGGGAGGTAGTAGACCGTTTTGCAGTAGCTCCAGTTCTTCCTCCGTCACACTCTGGTCACCGTAAAGCTCTCTCTCATTGGCGATCAGCTGCGCCATAAAGCCTCGATTGGGGAAAATAAGGGGTCGACACTTGAGCACGTGGCTGTATGCAGCCGATAGAGTGCACTTGGTGTCGAGCATGACGTACCAGATGCAGATCGTAGACGAGCGTGAGACGCCTTGGACGCAGTGAATGAGCACGCGTCCGTTCTGTGCCGCTGCCTTCTGGATAAACTCAATGGTAGGGCCGAACTCTTGTGCGATGTCTACGTCCACGTTGTCCTTAATGGCAACGTCGAGGTATTCCACGTGTTCGAATTTATTGCGTTGGTCGGTGATCGCTCCCATGTTGACGATGTGGGTGATCTCCAAGGCGTCAATGACCTCAGCTGAGTTGGCTTGCCAGAAGTTGCCCAAATACAGGAACCCGTCCACGATTTCGTTCGGGAAATGCATTGCCGAGGTCGGTCTCGATACTGCAGTCTCTGTCGGCGCTTCCTGCTGCATCATGACCGTTTCTTCTTCTGGTGGCATCCATAAAGGCGACGACACCAACATGAAGTTGTACTTCTTGGCGAAAGTAGGGAAGCCTTGCACCAAGAACCGAACCGAGAAAACGCGACCTTCCTCTACCAGCATCTTGGCAAAGCGGTAGCCCCAGTCCATTTTGTACAGGAACGACGCGCCCGTGTGGTTACCGCCGATAACCACGACCTCAATTAGATCTCTCCGTTCGAGCTTCTCTCGCAGTTTGGCGTTCTCCGTGAGCTCCAGTACGTCGTCTACTGTCTGAACAGTTTGTCCAGCACAGCTCAATGCAGACAGATGCGACCCCGTGTATAACGGCGGGCAATGCAGCGCGCCTGGGAGGTGGCCTGCAGAGTAATCGACTCCTTTACGACAGTCCAAGAGCACGACACCCGAAGTCTGCAACCGGTTGTAGAGCGAGGTGACCGAGATGAGCGGCACTCGGGCGTGTGAGCTGCGTAGACGCCTCCGTCTCAGCCTCCGCGAGGCGAACGAGAGGCATGACGAGCTGAGTGAAAGCGACGAGGACTCGACCTCAACTTCGGCCACGGGCTCCGCCGAGCGGTTTGAGCCGGTGACGCACGTAGAGACGCTACTGGCAGCGGCATCAAACGGCTTTCGTTGCTTCTTCGTGCCCGATTGTTGCTCGTCGTGTAGCATATTAGTATAATAGGAGCGTATTTATCCAGGCCGTTCCGACCAACAGAGAGCGATGGCGACAATTGCCAATTGACGCTCAAAGTTGCTGTGAGGCATTTTCGATCTCCATCCTTCTACGGTCGGGACTATCCCGAATCAGCTCTAAGACAGGTTGCCTCGAACCCAAGACGTATGGACGGCCAGACTCGATGCGGACAGCCTATCCAAGGGTATGTGTTGGTGCAGGATTAAAGTCAGCGCAGAAAGCCTTAACCCTATCACCAATTTGTGGAGCAAAGGAACACATTAGCTAGCGGGCGAGCTTGTGGTCGACATATAACCTTCTGGGCGCACCCAGTGCGTGATGTGGGGTGCCCACTGAGCATGGCTGCTGGTTGAGTGGCCAGGCGCCTGCTGCGCGCGAAGCGTACCTTGAAACAGACCCTGTCACAGATGTCTACACTTTTGTGCTACGCTTCCAGCATTTTCTTTAAGTAAACAATTAGTTCGCTGTGTAAAAATATTAAAAAAAAATACTTCCGTAATGGATAGTAAACTTTTACTTTCCATTGCAAATAATTATTTTAATTAATAAACAAATCATTTTTATATTTCAACAAATTTTGCTTTTTCGACAATTTTGTTTGTGCACGTTGATAGAAACCAAAATGACGGTAGCTGCAGGGTTCGTGGAAAGCTACTGCTGCCACCATCATACGTTGCTGCGCACCGCTGATCATCACCAGCACCCATCACGTCTACAGCTCCCACCACCTCACCACACACAGCTCTGCATAGTGCCGGCTGTCCTTAGCTTTAGCCACCACCTAAATGCTGAGCCATGTGCACTATTCAGCGCTGTTTCCTACCGGAAAGCGCAGGTGGTGAGCACGCACAACGCTGTGAGTTACTAACTAAAGACGATGGAGTAAGGCGCGCAGTATAAGGTGTTATGCAGCGAACACATTCTTTGAAACGATGTAACGTTGTCTTATTGCAAGTGGGCAAAGATATGTACATCCTTTTAAAACGGTAGTGGAAATACGGCGAGATGAGCAGTTGTAAATGCAACTCGGCTGTACATCGTGAGTGGGTTCTGCGCTACATATACAAGTATTTCGTGTGCGAGCTTGGGTGAGCTACAGTTTTTATCTACGAAGATTGACGTAATGACTTTCTAGCCAAAAGGCCGTCGAATTTGTCGTTGCTGAGTTTGTTGATCACCGTAGGCAATCAAATCTGATTTCAAAATGAACAGAGAGATATGGAAGTGCTGGAGGCATCACTAGCGAAGCAAAATACTTTGCCTCATTTAAGACCACAACCGCTTCCGACGTCGATAGCGCGTGTCTGGTGAAAACGAATTCATTCCCTGTCAGGGCTACAGAGGGAAGAAGCCCAGCGAGATCAACAGGCTCGTCCAGTGGCGATGACGACTACGATCCCTGCTGAAAGGCTCGATTACTGACAAAAAGCCCTGACGGATAAGGAGAAGAGGGAGGTCCGACTCGTGTGGATCTCAGGACTGCAATATTCGACGTTTACCTCACACCCCGCTCGTGCTTCAGATTTAGGATTGATTAAAGTACCAAAAGCCCACTAAGCAGGCGTACATTGTTTGTCGCCCTTATAAGTTCGAGTATTTTTTTACGGCGATCGGGGTGAAATTGATGCAGTGGACGCCGATAAGGTCGTTTTTAAGCGGATCAGTTCGACGATAATTTCTTATCAATTGCTGAACGGAACATAGTCGCTCCAAGAGCCGAGCTCGACACGCTCGTGACTATGAACATTGCGGTGGGAAGAGATGAAAAACACTTGATGGCGTTTTCTTAAAAGCAAAATGTCCGACTTCATCAAGAAGTTCTTCAGCAACCTTCACAATTTTGGCACCAGAGTCATTAAGGCGGGCTACACACTGAAGGGTGGGTGTCAACAGATGTAAGCCGAGTTGTACTTAATGGACTCGCTTAAATACAACCGGATGGAAGGGGGTCTGGTTGATCTTGGCGTCCGCCCAGACAAGTTTCTGTAGTGTCTTAATGCTCTTCGTCGGTACTTACAACTACAATGTGCGCGTTGGCGCGAGAACTTGCCCTTAAGAGACCCTAGCGCCGTGGTCCATGTTGAATACTCGAATTATGTACCAGCGCAGAACCATTACATTAGATGTAATCTAGCCTCTAATTAGGTACCAACACAGAACCATTACATTAGGTGTAAAACCATTCTGCATGGGGTTAGGGCTGTCGTAGACTGACTTTATCAATCGGTACTTTACCGGTATACTATGTAGGTACTTGATCGGTACTTGATCGGTACTTTTAAATCCTCATGCGGGGTACACTAGAGTGATCTTTACACAGCTCCAGCTCGACGCGCGCCTGGTATTCCAACCCGAAGCCCGACGTTCTGCGGCATCTGCTCCAGAAGGATCTCCTCGCCCAACTCTTGTGCGCGTAACACTCCGACTTCCATCACCCAAGGCATCGCCATTAGAAGCACTCGAAAGAAGACATGGAGAAAGCTTTCATTGCGCTCTGAAATTAAATCGATCGAAAATGCGACCAATACGTTACTGTTTAGCCTACTGACATACGACGTCGTTGCCTAGTAGCCCCGGTCACCTGAGGGTAGCTGATACTGTAGAAAGCCAGGCTGTTCCAGCACTTGCTCGTCGGTCAAAAATTGCGTCACGGGTTGGGCTGGAAGCTGGTCTTGGGTCAGCACTTACAACTGCAGCTGAGTCAGTTGGAGCTGCTGGTGAGGAGGCAGCAGTTGAGGCATTTGATTCTGCAGTGTCTGAAGCTGAGCCTGCAGTTGGGTCTTGCCTTGTGTTTGCAGCTGAGTCTGCGGTTGAGACTTGTGTCCCCAGTTGATGCTGGACTTGTGTTTGCAGCTGAGCTTGCAGTTGAGGCTGCCGGACTTGAGCTGTACTTGCTGTGGAGCTTGCTGCTAAATTTGAGGCTGCATTTGGGGCAGTACTTGCTGTTGCGCAGCGTGTGTGTCGATCTCCTGAGATTGGACGATTGAATTGGAGTGTGGTGTAGACGGATACGTCGTTGTAGGAGGTCCATCTTTGGACAACATAGCTGATGGAAGGTATGGATCTTGGACACGAAGCTTGGACGAAGCGGAGGGAGGGACGTCGCAGACGGTGGGACCGGAGCGAAGGCACTTGAGGGGTAGAATGAAGATTCGAAAGTGATTGAATTGCTGGAGCTTACACCCTACTGTTATAGACACGCGACCCTGCGTCCTATCACCTAGTGCATCTAATCAACCATCACTCACCGGTGTTCATCCAATCATCCTACTCGTCTAATCATCGGTGGCGTAAACAACTTACCGTAATCACCATAATCAACGTGGGTTCGGATTGGACCGGTTCGGGCTAACCGGTTAATGGGTACAACTGGTACACAGTACCCAAGACCAGCAACCCTCAATACGCCCCCTCAATGCGAAGTCCCACGAATGCCGAGAGCCACCGTCAGATCCGTGTGATGTGGTCCCGCAAGCGCCTTCGTCATGATGTCCGCTAGCATCACAGAAGTCTCGCAGTACTCAAGCTTGGCTTCACCGCGCTTGACTTCATCGCGGATGTGGCGGTACTTGATGTCGATGTGCTTGGCGCGACCGTAGTTCACCGGGTTCTTCGTCATCTTGATGCACGACTGGTTGTCTTCGCGGATCATGAGTTCGGGTCCAGTCTCATTAGCGGCCGCCAGAATCTCGCATAGCAGGCGATGAATCCACTTGCCTTCTTGGATAGCCAGACTGAGCGCGATGTACTCCGCTTCGCTCGTGGACAGCGACACACTTGATTGCTTCTTGCTTCCCCAGCTCACAGGCGCACTCATGAGCATGAACGTGTAGCCTGAAGTGGACTTGCGGTCGGCGAGGTCGCCGGCCCAGTCCGCGTCCGAGTAGCCACGAAAGTCGATCTTGTCGCCCGGCTTGAAGCAGATCCCATGCGTCTTGGTGCCTTGCAGGTAGCGAAAGATACGCTTGACCGCAACCCAGTGTTCCTCTTGGGGGTTCTCCATGAAGCGCGATACATAGCCAACGGCGTACGCGATGTCTGGGCGCGTGGCGGTCATCAGGTGCATCAGAGCACCAACAGCTTCGCAAAACGGAGCGTTCACCTTGGTCGCCGCGTCGCTTGGAACCAGTCGAGTGCTCATGTCCACCGGACTCACCACGGCCTTGCACTCGTCCATGGCGAAGCGCTTCAGGATGTCGTCCACGTATCGCCGCTGGCACATGGTCACGCTGCCGTCCGAGCCGTCCACCAGTTCAAACCCAAGAACAAACGCGCACTTGCCGCTGTCGGTCATCTCGAAGCGCGTCTTCAGGTCGGTCTTCGTGCGTGCGATCAGCTCGGGCGAACTCCCGGTAATCAGTACGTCGTCCACGTACACCAGTACAAGCACGCAGTGACCGTCCACCACCTTGATGTAGAGGCACGGATCGAAGGCCGACACTTGGAAGCCGATAGAGCACATGAACTCGTCGAAGGTCTCGTTCCACACGCGCGAAACTTGCTTGAGACCGTAGATGGCCTTCACCAGTTCCAGGCAGTCGAAGTCACCATCCAGTTCGACGCCTTCCGGAACCACGCAGAAGACCACCTCCTTCATGACCCCGTACAGGAATGCTGTCACGATGTCGAGTTGGTCGAGGGGCCAGCCAAAATACTTGGCAATCGCGATCACCATGCGCAGCGTCACGTACTTGACCACGGGCGAGAACGTCTCCGTGTAGTCGATGCCGTACTTCTGCTTGAAGCCCTTGGCCACGAGGCGCGCCTTGTACTTCTCGATCGAGCTGTCCGCTTTGCGCTTGATCCTGAACACCCACTTGGTACCGATGGTGCGTTGTTCGTTAGGCAACTTGGCAGCTCGAAACACACCACGCAGTCGCATCGACTTGAGCTCCGCGCGGATCGCCTTGCGCCAGTGCACTTGATCAGGACCGTTCACAGCCTCTTGGAACGTCGTCGGCCCCGATAGATCGGCTGCTGCTTCCACAGCGTTGGCACTGGCACGCCAAAACACTGGAGGCGTCGAGTCGTCGTCTTCATCTTGGTCCCCAGACTTTTCTTCTTCGTCGTGGTCGGCTCGGCGCGAGGAGGATACGTCCGGCGCACTTGCTTCTTCTAAGCCAGCTCGGTGGCGAACGGGGCGATCTTCCGGCAGTGTCGTCGTCGCCACTCGGTCGGTACTTGCGCTTCCCCGCCTGCTTGAAGCTCGTTTGGCGCGGTCCATCGTTGTCGTCCAGGTCCAGCACAGCATCATCGACGTCTTCATCCGAAGTATGCGTCGAAAGTCCAAAGGTGGACTCATCGAAGTTGACATCGCGACTGATAACCACCTGCCCCGCCTCGATGTCATAAACTCGATACGCCTTGGACACTTCTTCGTAGGCGAGGAACAGCCCGGCGCGAGCCTTGGGGTCCCACTTGCGCCGTCTTTCCTTCGGCGTCAGGATGTACGTCTGGCATCCGAACACACGCATGTGCTTCACACTCGGCTTGGACTTGTACACGATCTCGAACAGAGTCTTGTGTTCGATCTTGGGTGATGGCAGACGATTCTTCACGTAGATGGCTGTCATAGCCGCCTCAGCCCAGAAGCTCTTGTCCAGCTTGGCGTGATGCAGCATGCTGCGGCCAACCGTGACGATGGTCCGGATAGCTCGCTCTGCCGTGCCGTTGGTCTGGTGCGCGTACGGAACCGTGGTTTGCTGCTCGATGCCTTCGACTTCGTAGAAGGACTTGAGCGAGTTGGTCGCGAACTCACGGGCTCCGTCGTGCCTCACAAACTTGACCTTCTTGCCGAACTGCGTCTGCACCTTCGAGACGTACATCTTGATGCAGTCCTCGCTCTCCGACTTGGCACGCAGACAGAAACCCTTCATGCATCCGCTGGCTTCGTCCACGATCAGCAGCAGATACTTGCTGCCACCCAGTGACTCTTCTTCCATGGGGCCGCACACGTCGAAGTGGAGCAGCTCGAACGTGTCGTAGCGACGCTTGTCACGGTTGCTTGGGAACGGCTTCTGGACCATTTTCCCTTGCTGGCAGCCGCGACACACGCTTGGTCCACTCGACTTGAAAGGTGCCTTTGCGTCCTTGATCATGTGGTTGTCGACCATCTTGCGAAGCACCTCCACCGGAGCGTGACCCATACGCGCGTGTAAGTCGACCGTCTTCCCACTGGTCGCCGCATTCGCCGATCGCTGAGGCGTCTGGAGCCAGTAGAGTCCATCCACGAGATTCGCCGCCGCCATCACTTGCTTGGAGGCCTTGTGCGCGACGCGCATCTGGGTGCCGTCAAACACGACTTGGAACCGACCACTCTTGTTGATCTGTGGCACCGAAAGCAGATTTTTGCTCATGCTCGGCATGTACAGCGCGTTCTTGATCTCGATGTCGCGCTCGTCGCCGTTGGGCAAAACCACTCGTTCCACGATGGTCCCCACACCCATGATGGCCGCCTTGTTGCCGTCGGCCACCGAAAGTTCGCCTTCGTTCCGCTCAATCAAATGGGCGAACTTGGCCTTGTCGTTGCAGATGTGGTGCGTTGCGCCACTGTCGACCGCCCACATCCCGAGCATATCCTTGCCCGTCGAAATGCCACACTCCAGTGAGAACGCCACTCGATCATAGCCGTAGTCGTAGTTGTAGCTGGCGTCGTCGTTCCTCCACTGGGTATTGTTGGCCCCGCGTCCACGGCCATTGCCATTGCCGCCGCGTCTTGGGCCCCGATTCTCGTCCTTCTGCTTGGTCCAGCACTTGTCAATGGTGCGCCCCAATTTCCCGCAGTACGTGCATTGGCGAGACTCTCGGTCGGTGTTGAACGCCTTGGCCGCATTCTCCGTCTTCACCGTCGCCGTCTTCTCGCCTTGTCTCTTGATGTGCTCATTCGTCAGCACCTTCACGACGTCTTGCGATCGTAGTTCAGCGCTGCTCATCTCCAAGTTCAGCACGACGTTCTCGTAGCTCTTGGGGAGGCTGCGCAACAGGGAGATCGCCACGTCCTCATCCTCCATCTTGGCGCCGATGCTGCTGAGCTTGGCGCTGATGTTGAGGACCTCGTTGCAGTGATGCAAGACGTTCCCGCCTTCCGACATCTCCATGCTGAAGAGTTGGCGCTTCAGGTAGATGCGTCCAGCCTTCTGCGAACCACCGTACAGTGTCTTCAGGCGCGTCCACGCAACCCACGCTTCCTCGCAGTCGTCGACCACATGGTGGTAGTCCGCGTCCATGTGGAGCAACATCAATCCGAACGCGATGTTGCTCGACTTGACGTAGTCGTCCTTGGCCCGCGAGTCCGTGAAGCTCGGCGTCGTCTCTCGGTTCACGACATGCCACGTCGACTTGGTCAGGAACACGCCACGCATGTAGCGGTTCCACGTCGCGTAGTTGTCCCCGTTGAACTTGTCAATGAAGACCTTGGTCGAGGCGTCTTGGGCAGAGGACATGATCGCTTGAGCTCATAACCTGATGGAAGGTATGGATCTTGGACACGAAGCTTGGACGAAGCGGAGGGAGGGACGTCGCAGACGGCGGGGCCGGAGCGAAGGCACTTGAGGGGTAGAATGAAGATTCGAAAGTGATTGAATTGTTGGAGCTTACACCCTACTGTTATAGACACGCGACCCTGCGTCCTATCACTTGCTGAATAAGTATGACGTTGTGACTCTCCCCACGCGGCCACTTTGACTTTATAGCTGGTATCATATGGCCCAACAGGTATCCTTTGTAAGCTTCACGGGTGATTGAATCGATATTCCTCGTGCATTCCGCTCCCCTTGCGCGATACTTGCTTTTTCGAAGTGCTTTTGTATTTTTCAGTTAGTGACCACAAACCAATTTTACCGTCCCATTTACGCTTTCTGTGTGAATCCCATCTGTATATATTCAATATTAGTTGTAACTCCGTATAAAATTTAGCACATATAAGTTTTAAGAGTACTTACCATGGACGTGCTACAGCAGCAAGGAACATGGTCTTCGGGATGAAGTTCGTACTCCGGCGGCTCCTCATGATGGGTGTTTCATCCTCAAACAGCAAACACGACCGCTTATTAATGTCCTCGTAGAACCATTTTTTATCGACGTGAACCACGTCGAACATGGTTTCGAACTCGAGGCTGTCCGGGTCGATGCTTGCCAGTACATGCTCCATGCGGCGAAACTTGTTTTCTCCAGTCAGGAAAGGATTATGCGTGTCGTGTGCGCTTTTAAGACCCCTTCACGAATTATTGCGTCCACTAGATGCTTGGAGATACCCGCAGCGGTCGCAAGACGTCTCGTAGACGTTCGTTCTTCCACAGGAACCGCTCTGATCAGAACAGCGATTGCGTCTCGGTCCTTCTTCTTCCTGCCCGAGTTTTCCTTGATGCGACTCCGCCACTTACCAGGACGGCTGGGCGACTCCGTTTCACGGAAGCGCAACCACAGACGGCTAACCGAGGCGTCAGAACAGCAAAAGTCTCTTGCAAGGGCGGCTTGTACACCTCGAGGCACCTCGCCGTCTACACTGCTCTTTAGGAGATCGTCGACGATTCGGCGCCGCTGGGCATCAGCTAGATTCGCCTTGGACATTGTTTAGAGTGCTCGGAGTTTATGTGCAGGTGTGGCGGAGAAATAGAAAATTGGTAATTGAAGGCAATGTGATTATCTGGCCGCTGTGAAGGCTTCAGAGGTCGGATTGAAACGCGGCTAACTGCAATCGATGGCAGAGATGCTCTTCTTTCTTTTGGCAATTGGCGTTTAATTCCATCCAGTTTTAGCCAATGAGGACGTATTTGTTTACTTTCTTGCGATCATTCTCGGACAGAGGAAGAACAAACACAGAAAAATATCGGAAAAAGAAAAAAATACTGATAATTCTAAAACCGATTCTTTATTTGAAATCGCTATTATTATTTGCAAAGTCTACAGTACTTCGAAGTACTACTACAGTAGTACTACTGTAGTAGTAGTCTACGAAGTATTTTAATAAATATAAAGACGTCTACTAAAGTATGTATTGTATTTTTAATATTCAAAGTGATGAAAACAAATTCACGATGACGAACTGTTTTTCCGGCATTTCCTTCCAGCACTTATATATATATATAGTTTCATATTCCGACCCTCCGCATTTCGGTGCATCGGCTAAAACAACGCTGTACACGCGTACCGCTACTTGGTCTGAGTATTGGCGATGCACGCAAGCAAATCAGGGACAAAATTGAAGTTTATCACTTGTCAACACCATTTTGATGGGGCAGCTAAGTCGTTAGCTGACGAGTCTACTGTATTCACCTTAATCCACGTTGAAGGCCTGCTTGGCTGCCTCGTACGAGGAAATCATAATGGCACATGCCGGTGCGACTTTCACAACTCGTGGTACCAACCCAGCCGTCATGCCCTGCGCTCCTTCCGTCTCCCACACCTGTCGTAGCAGCTGTATAAATGATGGCGCTGGAGCCATACCTTTAGAGTACACGACCAGCTGCGACCGCGTCTTGACCACGTCGAATGGGTGTGTGGAAATTGTGGCCAATATGCCCGCCAGAACACCCGAAATGAAAGCGACCGAGACGTGCTTCGTCTGTGCGTCTGCGATGGGGACTCGGTCCGTCAGATAATCCTTGGACGTCTCGATGCCATACCAGTAGAAAGCTGAGAATGGGATATCCCTGGCAAGTGTGGCGCCAAGACCAGCGAACAGCTGCCGCGCCCCGCCTTGCCAAACTCGCCGCATGTACGTCGCGAACGGGTGCGCATTGGCAACAGCTTGCATCTGGACGCGAATTAGCTCGAATGGGGAGAAGATCGTGGTTGCGGCTGCGCGTGCCAAACTTCCGGATGCCATAGCCAGAAGTCCGTGATTTTGCTCGGGAAAAGCTGTTTTGAGCTGTTTGAGCAGCATTTCGTACGATGTAAAGTACACTGCAGTGGACGGGATGGCAGTCAGCAGCGTAGGTGGTAGTCCGGCGTATAAAGCCAGTGGACCTTCATGCCGCACGATGCGAGCCATTGTGAACAGCGTGCTGTCAGGCTTGGGGGGCGAGCAGATCTGCTGTGGTGAGCACTTGCACTGTTTAAGCAGGCGCTGCTTGGGCAACATCGTATCCATCAACCCATTGGAGAAGTTGTAGTAGGGGCACTAATTACGAAAATCATTCACCAGCACGGTTAGCAATGTCGATTTCCAGTGCTTAGTGACCAGTGCGAGACCTGGTAAACAGAGTAACTGGTGGTCAACCTGCCTTTTGCACAGCCGGCGAAACGTGAGCTACTGCAGGCGCTTGCACCTGCAAGCGCGTCTTCACCACCTCTAGTGCTGTAGTGTCAAGTATACAAGAGTATTTTTGGCTTAAAACATACCAAAGAGAAGGACCGCATCGCAACAACATTTAGCATAACGCTTGACAAGCTTTCAATCTCTTACGTGTGATCTGCGCAACGAGGGCGAGGTATTATCGTCAGTATCAAGCGGTACAGTGATCGCGCTTATCCTGAGCGAACGGCACGCACCACGAAGGACGTGATGACAGCGCCCACGGACGCAGCGACGGACTTCTTGAGGGTCTCGTCCATCGTTTTGATTGACAAATGCAGCGACAGTTTCGTGAATTTCTATTATGACCAATCCTGTTGCTTTAAATTAGATCACGGGTTCGGGTTGGTCGAAATGAAACTGCAGCCATGTCACGTTTGCGGGGAAGCTCAAGCTCAATTATCTTCAACCAGATTTCTTTGAAAACCCCAACGGATCTCTCCGCATATAGCGTTTTGTAAGAAATAGTAAAAAAACAAAGACTCGATCCCAAGTGTCGCCTTTTGCCGTCGCGGTGCCATATTCACTCGAGGAAGAAACTGCTCGACAACATGATGGAACCTTCGGCCTCCACGACTGCGGCTCCTCCTCCTGCCCCAGTTCCGGCCGCGGCTGCAGCGCCCACCGCCGCAGAAGAAGGATCTTCGGCTGGCGCGGCCTCGGTGCCCGCCTCGGAGATGCTTCGCCAGATCTCTACGCAGTTTAAAACTCAGATCTCGCAGGTGCAGATGCCCCCAGCCATCAAGGAGCGCACGGACGAGCTGGAGCGCCGCATCTCGGGCACAGACATCAAGCGCATTAATGGCTATATGCGACTTGTAAACTTGGTCTTCGCCGGGGGTCTCTGGGTCTTGTGCTTCTTCCGCATGTTCGAAGCGCCCAGCTACTCGCACTTCCTCGTATGCATCTACCTCATGTACGTCTGTCGGCTGGCTACAATCGTAAAAGTATTATCGCTGATGCTTTTTTATTTACAGGTTCCTTAGCGGTGGACTCGCGTTCATTGAGAACCACGAGCGCTTCCCATCGGTGGCGGACCGCGTCAAGGTCAACTTTGGATTCATGTTCTCAGCCACGGGCAAGGCGTCCTACATTCTCTGGTGCGTATCTACTAGCCGATAGTAAGAGTGTTTGTATAAACTCGTGCTGACGTGCACGGTTGTGGCTACGTGGCATTTTGTAGCATCGCGTTCCTCTCCGTCTCCCAGGGCTGGGTCGGCTGGATTCTCGGCGTGTGTTTCTTCTTCTTGGCTCTCTTCAACTTCTTCCTCATCCACCGGGTACGTTGGACTCTGAATGGATTTTTAGACATGATTTTGTAAGAGTCTCACGTTTTTTTTTCTTCAAGCACCCGGCGTACAAGCAGGCGATGATGCAGCCGACCGGTGCTGCCACGACTTCCCAGCAGCAGGAGGAAGCGGATCTTGAAGCCATGCCAGAACTCCGTTATAACCAGAAGCAGGCGCAGGTCCCCGTGTCTGGAACGTCCACTTCCAACAAGGCTCAGCCATCTCACGTGTCGGTCTAGAGCCAACACACACACACCTGCATCGCTACTTAGGACACGAAAGTGAGAGTTAAGCTGCATGGTTATATATCAACTTTTTCTGCATCATATCGTTAGGTTCCAAAGCGCCCAAATACCTAGTATGATAGGACACAGCTACTTTGAGTTTCATGACTTCTCGTTGAGTTGCTTATTACAAAGCAGTAGATGTGTGCTGGCCTTGCGTATTTTACTGCTTGGCTTCACCGCCGTGCTGCGCCACGACACCGTTGCCGTGGTACTTAAGCGTCTTGACCCAGTTGCTGCGACGGCCAGTCGGGTGCTTGAACTGCACGGCCGACTTCTTTCCCTTCTGTTTGATGAGCGTCTCGATGCGCGCCGGCAGGAAGTTGTGCGAGTACGAGATCTTGCCGTAGTAGTCGCCGACCGGAGCAGGCTCAGAGATCTCGAGTTCCCATCCCTGCTTCTTAGCAAAACGCTCAGCTTCCTCCTTGGTGTCAAACTTGGTCACCAGACCCACGTACGGGTCGGCCGTGCTGGTCCAGCCCATAAGGGGGTTCTCCCATGTACGGGGGGACGTGAAGCGGATCTCCCAGTGCTTGGTCTGGTGGATACCGCTCTGCATCTGGTTACGCGCCGGCTTGAAGAGCTTAGCCTTGCGACCAACGGACATTTCGCCAGTGCCGGACACAATAGCGGCCTCCTCCGGGTAGGGCATGGGAGACTTCTCGATAGTCGGGACGCAGGCCTCTGACGCGTGGAACGGCAGAACTGAGGTATTAAACGAAGGGCAATACGTCAGTATTTTTTTGTTATCAATATAGTAAAATGCGCAGGAATTGTTAGTAAACGCACTGGTACGCTCGGCGTCGGCGTATCGCTGCTTGCGCAACTTGGCCATGAGCTTCTCCTCGGCAGCTTCAGCCGCAGCCTTGGCAGCATCATCGTCCTTGGCCACCTCCGAGAACGCACGAGAAACCACGCGCTTGGCGGAGGCAGCCGCGGCGGTGCGCGAAGACGCTTGGAGCACACGCAGCGACATGGTGATGAACTGCGCGGTAGGAACCTGTGGTCAACTGTGAAGCTCTTGCAGCCGCAAATTGGGTCAGGGTATGTCTACGTATTGCTTAAATTTCTAGAATTTAAAAAAAGGTATGTTTGACCCCCAGAATGTTATCAGATGGGAAAGTTGCACAAAATATGAAAGGTACCACATTTCGTTAAATGTGGTAGATGTCGTCCACAAATGGTGGCCTACTCGATGACAGCTTCTTGTTCTCCGTCCTTCCAAAGCTATGACGATCCAAGTATTTAGCACGCACACTTCAGCCTCGCCAGTGCCGTTAGAAACAGCTGCACCTCCGCCGTGTCACGCAGAGAATACGATGCCTTCGTAGCCGGTAGCTCTTTCAGATTGCCTGGCAGATCCACCTTCTCCGCCTCGGGGTCTCGTACGATAATTGAAATGCCCTGACCGATTCCACGACCATTTAAAGCGTTAAAGGCGTCCTCGTCACTGACATCATCGCCTAAGTAAAAGGGAACGACATCCTCCGCATCTAGTCCCAACTCCGATAGGATGTACATGACAGCGCGACCCTTGTCCCAGTCAACCTGCAAGTATACAACGTTCAGACACAAATACAGCGATAGCATGTGGATATTTCAGGTCAGCATACCCGAGGTCGCAGCTCGAACACCATTTTACCCATTTTCTTAGTGAGGCCTGGGTGGTACGCCACATAGTCGTCCACAATTTGCTCGACGACATGTTGCAGTGCCGGATCAACCTGGTAAGTGAAGCACAAGATACAGATGCGTTGGCTTCGGACGAAGGTAGAATCAAGCACGTATCGACTTTCACGCAGCACTCACGTGACGATAGTGGACTGAGATGGCGAGTCCGTTGTCTTCCAGCTCGGCCCCAGCGATATGCGCAGTTTGCTTTGTCAAGTAATGTAGTGCCTGCTCCAGTTCTGGACGGAAGTGATCGGCAACTTGGCAGTTGATTGGACGCGTTTTGGTGCCTTTGATGTCGAATCCGTGGCTGCCGGCATACACGAGGTTGTCCAGCTGCACAAAGTTGTACACCTTCTCGGTGGATCGCCCGGTCACAATAGCTGTCACGAACTTGGACGAGAGCTCGCTGAGCGCAGAGCGCATAGCGTCCGTCATAAAGGCATGATCCGGTACGTCAACAATGGGCGACAGAGTGCCGTCGTAGTCAAGGAACACAACAGGACGCTTGCCTGCATTTAAACAGCAGCAATCAGCAACCCAAGTCAGTTATAATGCTTCCAAATACGCCCAGTCCAAGTGCAGCGTTGCTATCCTTGTTAAAACATTGTCGTACCTGCGACTTTCTGCTTAATGGAGTCCAAGTCCCGGAACGCGTTTGTCGGGTGCAGCATCGTGGTTGCTTGGAGTCTGTAGACGGCGGTTCGAGAAACAACGTAATTTAGGTAGATGTAGATACTGGAAGCACTTGCGCTTGATGCGGCGGCAGCGCAGAAGCCTGGGGCTGTGCTGAGCTCGCGCTCGCTAGGCCGAAGGTAGGTGAAGTCTTGAGCAGGTGTGTGACCAGGACAAGTCGTGGTCCTCTAATCCCGAGTCGCCATTCTGGCCAATCAGCGCGCAACTGAATGGTACGCTCGCAGCAAATAGACTTGGAATTTGTATGCAGTGAAGCACAGTCCGCGAGGTCAGGTCTAGGCAAAGCCTGGTTTTCACTCGCAAGTGTAGACGCTGAGTCAGTACCAGTCTGGTACTACCAGAGCAATGCTGTTTGCAACTGCAACGGCAGCGCCCAACCACGCAATTCTTTCTCCTTGGCACTATCCGTAGTCATTATCATTTCGAGGCAAATGGTTTGCGAAGCGTAGACCAAAATGCTCGCGGTCCAGTGACTCAGATGAGATTCGCAAGTCTTGCAAGTTGCAACATTGTCAGTGAACAAAACTTCCGTCCCCTGCGCAGTTCATTTAAAATTTAAATTTCCAACAAAACTAACCATCCCATTTCGTTTAAAATTCACTGGGTATTTCTCCATGCTCTGCCTTTTCCATTTCGAACAATGCTTCATACTACTGTAGTACGTGTTCGACTTTTGAAGCTGCCTTCAACGACGTTTTTTCGTAATGCATTGCTTGAAAAGCGGTTTTTGAATGACGATCAGCGAATCGATATAGAGAGCATTCATCTATTTCAAGTACCGGTACTATTTGTAGTAAGTATAGATCACACAGAGGTGGAAAAAAATTGCCGCGGATTTCATCTCGGGTGCACGACTGCCGGAAGGATTGCAGTCCATTTCTAAACAGTATTAGTTGTCTTTTCATTGTCCATGCGGTTCTATCATATTGTTCGTGATGCTTCTCCCAACACTTTTGGGTCAACACGCAGTCAAATCTCTCATCCACCTCGTAAGACTTAAGCTTACCTGTACTGTAGTGGATTTCATCGCTAGTTCCGATGAAGGTTCCATTGGAACGGGCACGAAGGGCTTTTCGTGTGCACTCCTTTGCTGCGGTCGATTGCTTTCTCAAGTGTTTCCTCTACTGTAGAACATGCCGCACCATGTCATTCATTATTGCAAATTGTTTGTTTCATTTCTCAAGTTGAAGACTCGCGCATGTTGCTGTTGCGATTCTCGATTTCAGTCGACTAAAACCGAATCGCGTTGCTCGAACGGATGGATACTTTGGATGACCAGCGAATTCGATTAAGCGAAGCAGTCTCTTTCAACACGGTCTCACACGCGCATAAGGACGACACTACTGTGGTGGACATGGCAACTAGATTCGATTAACAGCGTATAATTGATCGCAACGCAGCGGTCATCACCAGCATGTGCACCTGAGCTCGATGGATTTTGTCGGCTTACAATCGCGCGATCCGTTTCTGTCCCTCCTATTTTTGCTCAAATGTATTTCAGCCAATCACAGTTTTCCTAATCTTAAAAACTGCACATAACGCGTGCGTCTTTGACTGCGATCCCACTTTCCATCTGTCGCAGTCGAGCAAGCGGTCTGAAGGCGGAACAAATTCACCATACTGGGCGCCGTATAATTCGGCGTCCCTTCCTCATTAGGCACAACGCCCCAGATACATCACAACTGTGACGGAGGGAGCACCAGCTTTGGCTTCCAGCACGTCCCACAACCGAACAGGCTCGAACCCAGGCACCTCACTCCCCCCATGCACACGGCCCAAGCTCTCGCGTCCATCCGGCGCTCGCGCACCTACGACGCAGAGGGCGGCAAGCGCAAATACCCGAGTGAGCACTCGTCCCTACTGCACGGCCACGGCCACAGCGGCAGCAACGGCCACGTGAGCAGCACGAGTTTCCAAATGTCCTCGACCAGCGACGTCAACGACGCGCCACCCACTGTCAAGGAAGATGCACGCGCCATCTACGGGATGATAAAGGATCAGCCGCTTAACCTGCTGCTGCTCTCGGCGCCACTGGCCGTGTGGGCCTCACTGGGCGGCTGGAGCGACCTCTGGGTCTTTGTCTTCAACTTCCTCGTCATGATCCCGCTCGCCAATCTACTTGGCGAAGCTACGGAGTCTCTGGCCTTCCACACAGGCGAGACTATTGGCGGATTGGTCAACGCCACGTTCGGCAACGCCGTCGAGGTCATCGTGGCTATCTTCGCACTTAAAGCGGGTGAGATCAATGTAGTGCAGAGCTCGCTAATCGGCTCAGTGCTGTCCAATCTGCTGCTTGTGCTGGGCTGCGCTTTCATCGCTGGCGGCGTGCGCAACAAGGAGAACTCTTTTAACGCCGTGGGCGCCAGCGCCAACTCGTCGCTGCTCATGTTGGCCAGCTTCGCCATGCTTTTACCCAGCTACATCTTCTATTTCTCCGATAACGACTCGGAGGAGACGCGTGTGGCCAACACATTGACGCTCTCGCGCATCGCTGCGGCCTTCCTGCTCTTCATGTACCTCCAGCTTCTCTTCTTCCAGCTCAAAACCCACGCTGACTTCTTCGAGGACCAACAAGACGAATCCGAGGAGACGGTAGCGCTATCTAAGCGTGCTAGTGGTACAGTTCTACTAGTGGCCACTCTACTCGTGTCCTTGTTCTCCGAGTTCCTCGTCAACTCCATTGACGGCTTTGCTAACGAGATGCACCTGAGCAAGTCGTTCATTGGCATTATCCTGTTACCAGTTGTTGGTAACGCTGTGGAACACGTAACGGCCGTTAAGGTTGCACTTAACAACAAGATGGAGCTGGCTATGGGCGTCGCGGTGGGCTCCGCCACACAGGTTTCTCTCTTTGTGGTGCCTGTTGTCGTGCTCTCCGGATGGTTCATGGACCGCGCCATGTCGTTAGCGTTCCCCCAGTTCGAGATCCTCATCTACCTCATGTCGATCATTATCGTCTACGCTATTATCGCCGATGGCAAGTCCAACTGGTTGGAGGGATCTATGCTGCTAACGGCTTACGCGCTGGTGGCCATTGCACTTGTGTGGGTTGAAGTCCCCACTGCACCATAAGAAACGATCTCCAGTAGTACTATCATAGCCTTGTTAGTCTGCAATAGGAACGAACTATTGCACCTTATAATTCTTTTTAAACCACATTGCCAAGATGAAGAACTGTCGATGTTAATGAAGTGATGGTTTTGTTAAAAGATATGTTAGATAGATAATGGTCAATTGATTCATATTCTCTCTAGGTCCATCGCTAACTCTACGCAGTAGCTGGCAGTATCCGCGTCCGTACACTTGACGGTGTCGTCGAAGCTGTACGACTCGTTGAGGTAGTGCTGAGTCCACTGATGAAGGTGGGGCGCAGCAAATAAACGCGTCCGTCGTCAGTCTCATTGACGGTATCGAACGCACGATGCCGCGCGGCTGAGATGCACATGCAGCAAACACGGAGGCGCTCAATAACACCGATAAGTCCCTCAACATCCTGGGACTTAGAGCACGAGCCGCATGTGTCGTGGCCGCAGAGGTAGCACACATGTTTCTTTCGTAGCAGAGATTCCTTCACCACTTTGCCGCATCCCGAGCAGCTTCCATCGTTAACGTTATCAGAGGGATCAACTGTATCCTCAGCTCCCAAGCGTCTCCGGATCGCAATGTCCCCGATCTTGGGGATCAGTTTAGCGAGTTTTAGCAGAGCGTGGGTCGAGGCCTCCCGCATAGTAGCAGCTTTCAGCTTGGCCTTGACTATGCCTCGAGCCTTTCCTTCGTCCGAGGACATCGCGTGTGATCCGAAGTAAAATACCGACGTCTGGTGCGATTTCACCTGCTCCGTCAGCACGTAGCCAGCCAACACGTCGCCACCGACTATCAATCGACTAGCACGGTCGCGCGTAAGGGTCTGAAAGGTACGAACGGCGGTACGTGTTTTGTAGTCAAACTCGACGTAGTCCAGGAATTCGAACGTCTTAGCACTGGAAACCAGCGGGATGGTGCCCGAAAACTGCATTCGCTTGGTTGTCAAGTGGACGTTCGATGACGACGTCGGTACTTCCCGCAATTTTACTGCGTACGAGAAGGCGTCACCTGCCAGGGCCACCATAGTGGCGTTGAAATCGTCACTGTTGCGACTGGAGAGAACCTCAAGGATTTCGGTAGCACTACAGGGGAGCGCCGAGGACGCTGCAATGTCAAACACGCCGGGGGTCGATTTCCGCTCAAACAAGCGCACGCCCTGACCGTCCTTGCGTTCCTTCCAGCCCGCAGTAGCCATCATTTGGCGAGCATCTTCCACCTTGGCACGAGCCTTTGCAGCGAGCGCTAGTAGTGCGTCGTCTTCGCCCTTGACCTCAACGGAAGTTCTGGATTTGGAGAATGTGGATCTGCTGCTGCTGGAACTGAAGTACGAGCGCATGCTCGGGGATGGCGTCGTTTGTGAAACGCGACCCGAAGAACTCAGAAAGTTGGTCTCTTCCGAGCATGTGAACATACCGCGGGAGGAGATACCGGAGCTGCTGAAGTCCCGTTGACGCAGCGCCATGGTGTGTTTCAATATCGTTTCGGTTGTGTCAACTGACTTTTTTGGTCTCGTTGGTGGAGGATTTGACGAATGCTCTTGACGGCGTAACGAAGAATGGCTGGTCTGGTTGGTTGATCCTAGGAAAACCTAAACCAGCATGTTACACACGTTCGAGTCCAGGAAAGACTCGAGACTGTCCAAGAGATATCACAAGTAGTTTACGGGCTTGTAAAGCTACACGGGGCAGTACAGTTATCATTTTACGTATTGACAGATGGGTGTGGGTGGGTACGGTATGGAAATCCGTCCAGCCACCTTAGCTATCCATGTACTTCGCAGTAATTCGCGCCGACATGTGTACGCTGATTCAAATGGTGTCGCGGGTTCTCGGATGCGAAGGGATCTTCATGTGGCAGTGACGACTGGCGATTTCTTCCCATGGACCTGCTGTCGTGTCCGATCACGGTCAAGTCAAGTGCAGCGCTCGGGTTAAAATGGAGCCGCAAAGGTGGACGCTCACTCAGCTCTGGTTGAAGGAGAGAGGTCGGAAATGAAAACAATGTTTTACATACCGGTAGTACGATCTCCTTCATCCCCAGCCATACATGTACCGGAATTCCTCCAAGACGACTTCACCGCCAACACCAGTTGTGGTAAGGTTGACGGACGTCTTTCTTGGTGCGACAGGTCCCGAAAAAATGGACTTGTCTAGCATGGACACCCTACGTAAAGAACACGCTAGAGAAAGATTTATCTCGAGATTATGAATTGTGCCATGAAACCTTCAGGAGGTCTCCTCCACGTGGGGACCTCGATCCAGCGACTTGACTCAAGTCTTGAGCTCGAAACGCGCGCACTTTTCCTGCAGACGCCGTCTACTAGACGGACAGCATGGTCACCGTGACGGTGTCTACCGGTACAATTATCGGATATCGCTAGGTAGCAAGTTACGCTTTGCCGAAGTTACTGACTGTAGTATATCCTCACGGATTTTTTCGACTTCCAAAGGTGCTGGCGAAGTTCGCGAGCTCCGATAATCAGAGTCCGATTTGCATTTGGGTTGCCGCAACCATTGTTCCATCTTCTACAGGGTGTCTCCACTCCACTGGAGACAGGAACGTCGTTGGAAAGATGCCAAAGAAGCCCAGCGAAGTACCTTTGCCAAAACTGTTCGTGGCGAGTGGGATATGAAAGCTATCGTCGCAAGAATTCCCTCTGTCCAGCGCTGGCGTTCGCTCTACACACATACCTGTAATACGAGCTCTGCATGAAGAGCACCCAACCAAGTACCGGTAGCCACTGTGGTCACAGTGTGCTATCCATATGAGGAGAGTGGCTCACTTCAACTTATCCGCACTTAAGGTTTACTTAAAAACAGTTTTCTCGATTTCAGTCAATCACAGTCAGGTACTTTTTGGACATCATGAAGATGACGCAGCTCGTGGCGCTAGCGGCGTGCTTCCTGACGCTCCTGCTGGCACTGAACAGTAGCGCCTACGCGTGGGAGGGGGACGACGACGTCGACGAAGTGGAGGAAGACGACGACGATGCTTTTGACTTTGTTTCCAGCAACGTACGTCCGCCAAATGAAGTATCTTTGACAAATGTATTATAACACGCACACGCCGCCTGACTTCCTCTGTTGCAGCTAAACTTCGTCAAGCACGAGGATTTTGTGGAGGTGGAGTGCAACGGCCAGGAGTGCGCATCCGAGTCGGCAGACGGAAGCGGCGACGTGCCCTCCGTCTGGGCTCGCGGCCTTGTGACACCCAAGCTAAAACCCAAACTAATTCTACAAGAACACGCACGAGCAGCTACCAAAGTGGAAAAGAAGTTCAGAGGCGAAACATTGGGCTATGTGACGCCATGGAATAGCCGTGGTTTCGACTTAGCCAAGAAATTCCGTACCAAGTTCACGTACATCTCGCCCGTGTGGCTACAACTGCGTGGGGACCCCGACCACATCCCGATCATCACGGGCACACACGACATTGACCGTCAGTGGATGCAGGATGTCAAGAATGGAGTTGAAGGGGACGAGCAGAACGCAGAAGGCCCTGAGATCGTGCCTCGCATTGTCTACGAGCGCAACCGTCTCAGTTCTGAGGACGTTCCAGTTATCATTGAGAAGATGCTGGAGCTGATGAACGAGCACGAGTTTGATGGGATGGTGTTCGAGATCCCAGTGATGCAAGGGACGGTGGACATGCTGCAGCAAATAGGTCGCGCCTTCCGAGCCGCGGACAAATTGCTGATCCTCGTGCTGTCCAGAAGCTCACAGGAGGTAAGAGTAGATGAGGTACATACTGCTCTTACGTTATTCTAACTCGAGTTTTGTGTGTGGGTTTCTAGGGAGAACTGCCTGTGACGCACGAGATATTTAATGAGTTGGCGCCGGTAGTGCACCGGTTCTCCATGAATGCGTACGACTTCAGTGCACCAGGGCCAAATGCCCCGTACCCGTGGCTGAAGAAGACGCTGGACAAGATGTCACCGATGGAGAGACAAAAAATCCTGATGGGACTTCCGTTCTATGGCTATGATAACAGCGGTAGGTGGCAACGACAAATTACTATCGTGACGTTCTCTTAACTGATCTCTATTTATCGTGCAGACGCCATTACGGGAAGCACTTACATCCAGTCGCTAAAAGACAACGATGTCGCCAACATTCGATGGGACGCTACTGCACATGTACGAGGGCATAACAAGATACTACGTACGGTACAGTAGTAGAATGCTAACACTCTTGTCTGTGTTGTTGTAGGAATGCCAACACACGCACACTGCGGCGAAGACGAACAGCCACCACGTCGTTTTCTTCCCATGTCTGCAGTTCCTACAGGATCGTTTGAACTTGTACAAAGAGAAACACGTGGGCGTTGCGATCTGGGAGCTCGGTCAAGGTACGTGTCGTCCACCTCGGTTGAACCAGACTATATGTAGCAACTGACCTTTTCTGAATGTGCTCTGCAGGTCTCGACTTCTTTTACGATCTCCTCTAAGGCAACAGCTTCGTATAAAACCGGGCAATGTCTCCATTCATAAAGGCCACTAACGTTTTGCTGTCACCACTGAATTTCCTACTGTTGATCCTATGGAGGTGATGATGTAACTGCTATGGCTTCTCCGCCTGGACTTGCATCGACTCCTCCTTTCCGACTCTCGTCCACGAAATCTTTGAGAACCTTGCGCACATCTGCCAACGAGTCCACTGCAAACGAACACGCGTGACGCCCACCGCTGTGTTGGACGTCAGGGCCGACGATGACAGCGAAAATCTCCACGTTCTCCGCCAAACGTACAGGCACCTTCTGCAAACGACTGAACGCCACCTTATTGTCGTCGTCCATGGTGTTCCCAGCATCTAGTTCATCATCGTCGTCTGTGGAATACTCGTCGTGTCCTCGCACTGCTGCGGCTGCTGCCCTGATCAGTTGTTCATTGTGGTGCCGCTTTATCGCTCTTCCTTTCACTTTTATTGCCGACTCCAATTCATCCGTGACGTGATTCCCACCTCGAGGTCGCGGCATGCGCGGCTTTGCCTTGGACACGTGAGCAGCGGACGGCACAGGCTGAGCATGAAGCTGCGAGGGCACAGGGTTGATGGAATTCTTGCGAATCCGCTCGTTCTCCGCTTGTTCTTCTTCTTTCCGCTTCCTCTCGTCATGCCGTTCATTAGACTCCGCCACCAGAGCGTTCAACGTCTGGAACATTTGATCATCCGTCACGTCGTCGCACACACAGAGCACGAAATCAACCTCCTGGTCATTCTTCTTGGAGATCTGGTCAGAAAGCGACAAGTGCTTGAGGATTCCCTCGAGAACTCGCGTCTTCGTGCAGCCTTCGTGCTCCACACTAACGGACATGTGTCCTTGATAAACTTCCAGCGCTGTGCCGATGAGCTGTCGCTCTAAAATGATCTGTAAATCCTTCGCCTGCCAGCTACCGAAATGTGGATCAGCATCTCCATAATGCCACGTCAATGAACTCTCCTTGTCTTCGATATAACTCCCTGGAGTCCGGTCCGTGAACATGAGCATTGTAGGCAGCACCAAGTCCTTCCACGACATATCATCGCCTCCAAAGGAATCGTCCGTCGGTGCAATACTCCCCGCTACTGGTGTGTTATCCCCCGTATCTGTAGATCCCGGCACAGACGTATGACGGGAATACGCTGGAAGAGAACCCATGCTCATATGCATCATACTATGCGCTTCACTTGAGTACGACGCGTCCAGACTGCCACTTACACTCCCCACGCCAGCCATTGTCACAGTACTCCCACCCGATCGAGCGGTGGCGACGTCATACTGGAACTTACTCATCGTCTTCCAGTGCTCGCGCGTATTACTCAAGTTCATGCGGTAGAAAAAGCCGTCCTCTGCTGCAACCCCGACGCGTACACCATTGAGCCACGTCTCCAGAAACTTCCTCTCTCGACCACTGACAATAAACACCGTGTTACGCTTGTCCGTGCTAAGCGCATCGAGAAGAGCCTTGAAATTCGGTCCAACCGCAGCAAGAGGGAGGAGAGAGTGCTGCGGCGTCAACGTTCGGTCATAATCCAAGATAATAACGCGATTCTGCGCGCTCCGATACGCTTGCACGATGGTTTTCCTGTCCAGTTTCGGTAGTTGTGTCGACGACTTGCGGTTCTTCTCAACGGCTTCGCTAAGTCCTTCCAAAAACTGCTCCCCCCATGCCGACGCCGTGTTGGAAGATACATAACGATAGAGTTTCTGCTGACGGATCTCGCGCTCGGTTCGACACATGCTCAACGCTTGGTGGATACTCATAGCGACGTCTTCGATGTTCCACGGATTCACGACGATAGCGCCACTCAGCGACTGGGAACATCCTGCAAACTCGCTCACTACCAGCACGCCCGGCCCGCCATCTTCGCCTTCCCAGTCCGTCAGCACAGACGCGGACGAGTGTCTTGGAGATTGGATGGGAGACAGCACTTTACCTCTCGTTGAACTCTGTGCAGTGTTCACATCGTCGATAGCTCTTGGGTACGGCGGAACTGGACTTGCTGCGCCTCCACTACTGCTCGATCGTCTGGCAGCAGCGCGCGCAGCTTTCTTGCGTTCGTCCTTATTGCGCATGAAGTGTTGCTGACATACAATAAACTCGTGCGACACCAGATTCATTCCGTCTCGAGTCGAAGTTACCAGACAGACGTCCGCCAAGTCGTACAGAGCACACAGTTCTTCATGCGGAGTTGCTTGCTGCTGGATAAAGTGGATCGGAGCGTAGTCTAGAGTCCCAAAGATGCCGTTTATACGTCCAACAATCTGGTTCACTTGAGTGACGATATTGTGATAACTGTGCGAGCTCATTTCAAGTTGATGACACGGGTCGTAGCCGATATTGCCCTTCCCACCAGCCATTGGACTCGCTGCCTTGGGTGGAGAGTCTGATAACCCCTTAATGGGACTGTCGCTACCGGTTGAGCTTGTGGGCCCCATAATCGGATAAGAAGAGGACCGAGGGAGGAGAGAACTGCTGTCTCCACTGGTACTGCTGGCACTGGGTCGTCGGGTGTTCTCACCTGCTGCGTTAGCGCCTGTAGCCTTGCTTTCAACCACTCCGGAACGTGACGAGATGCCAATTTGCACTAAAACGACATTGTGCTGCCACTCTGGGAAACGATCCAGCAGCATTTCCATCGCCAGCATTTTGTGTGGGATTCCCTTGATATTATCCAGTCGATCTATGCCCAGAATGATTCGTTTGCCGCCAAATTTATCGTGCAGCTCGTTCACGCGGTTCAGTGTCGGCATACTGGACGCAGCACGGGCGAATGGCTCCAAACTAATGCCAATTGGGAAAACTCCGATCGATGTAAAGTGATCACGATCGGGTAAAGCGCTTCGGACGCCCTTGTGCGAACACTCGACGCCTAATAGACGATGACACGTCGACAGGAAGTGCCGCTCGTAGTCGAAAGTCTGGAAACCGACGAGATCTGCCTGTAAAACACCCGTCAGTAACTGGGAACGCACAGGAAGTCGACAATACACGTCAGACGCTGGGAAGGGCGTGTGTAGGAACCATCCAATCCGACACGGAGGGATTCGCTGGCGTAGTAGTGACGGTAGCAGCATCAGGTGGTAGTCGTGTACCCATACAAAGTCTCCTTCGTTGTAGATCTCGGCGATAGCATCGGCAAAGCTCTCGTTCGCTGACTCGTAAGCTCTCCAGTCCTGTTTATTGAATCTTTTGGTCGAATGGAAGCTCGAGCTGCTGCCAGCGTTGAAAGTGAAGGGAACCGGCTCCGATACGTAGTGGAAAAGCGACCACAGTACTTCGGATGAGAAGCCTGTGTGTCTTGAAGCTACATCGGAGGATAGAAAGACTGGCAAGCAGTTGTGTTGCAGTAGTAAACGACGCACGGCCTCATGCTCGCTCTTGGGGATATGCTGGCCTACCCAGCCTACCCACAGGAAGTTCATTTCGGCTCGGACGCCTGTGAGACACATGAGTTTGTCCAGTCCGCCTGTGGTTTTGGTGGCTTTCCAGCGTCCGGATTGTGGCTGGCGCTCTAGCAGCACTGGCAGATTATTGGATACGACGATAAGCTGGTTACCGGAAGCACTGAGTGGCTTATCTGTCGAGTCTTCGTCGCTGTCTTCTTCCTGCTCGGCGCGGAGTTGCATGAGTTGCAGTTGTAGCTCCTGGATATTGGCCAGGATCTCCTGCTCCTCTAGCGACAGCGTGTCCAGACGACTCAGCTCGAAGTCCGTGGCGGCGCGCTGGGAGACGAAGAACTCGTTGCGAGGCGACAGCGCGCCGCTGTTGGGCGGCGACGCGGCCGTCACGTGCAGAGCGGCAACTTCTTCCCCCATACGAGATGCGGCAAAGCAAGAATGAATGTCGCGCACTTCAACGCCTTTGAGGAACTCGGAGATACTTTGAGCAAGTCAAATACATTTGACAGTTGGAGATGGCTTTGATGGATATTGACCAATCATTTCTTACTTTTAGGGTTTGGATCGACCAATAGCAGCCACGTTCAGTTGTCTTCAACGTGTGGGACGCATCTAACTTACAATCTAAAGCCTTGACTTGTACCAGGAGATGAATAGGAAGACCATTAGATACAGCACCAGCGCGCCGTAGAACGTAGCGGCGACGGTCATGACAGTCCAGCCTTTGGACGACAAGTCGAAGCTCTGTTGCAGTGTCCTGAAGACCAGCGTGTAGCTCACTCCGAAGAGCGCGAGTGTACCGACGATCAGTGTGATGTTAATCCATCGGTTATAGACGAATGACTGTCCCATCAGCCGCTTGTTGGTCGTGAAAGTTAGCAGCGGCACCAGTGCGAATGAAAGCTGCACACTCTGCATGACGTTGATCATCTCGCTCACAATGTCGCTATGGAATCCGTCGTACTCGGTAAGCAGCGCGACTACCAGTGCAGGCCCAAGTGCCATGGTACGCGTGATTGCCACTCGCTTTCACGCAGCAATGCGGAAATCTAGGAAACCTTCCATCACGAACTGGCCTGCGTATGTCCCTGTCATTGTCGACGCCTGTCCCGAGGCGACTAAGCCAAAAGCCCAGATGACTTTGGCGTATTGTCCAAGCGAGCTGCTCACAGCCGCTCCCGCTTCCTTCAGCCCGACCTGCTCGCAATAACCCCCGGCGTGCTTTGTTGTGTAGCACTGAGTGCATGATGCCACTACGGCTCCATTTTCAACGATACAAGTGAGGCCCGTGGCGGCGCTGTAGATATCGTTTTGTGATACCAACGCAGCAGCAGCGGGTATGCATGCAGTTTGGATGCCTGCGTTGTAGACATCAGACGACGGATCTGCACCTAATTGATCGCACTGCTGGCTGTAGAAGGTGCTGGCAAACGCAGAAATGACGAACATATTGATGAGAAAGCTCACGAAGAGCGCCAAAACGGCCTCCAATCCGAAGAAGAAGTTGGCTTCTTTAACGGGACCAGCACCCGCGCCACGACGACTGCGAGACTGGACCAGTGCTGAGTGTAGATAGACGTTGTGTGGCATAATGATAGCGCCGAGCATGCCGACAGCTTGCATCACGTTCTGGTCATCAATGCGTGGGATGGCAATACCCTTGGCGATTTCAATACCGCTGGGTTTACTGACTGTAAAGTCGACGAAGAAGCACGCGCACATGATGCCGATAAGTCCCATAAAGAATGTCTCAAGTAGGCGACTGCTCTTGTTGCCCCCGCGCCGGTCGATGGCCAGGAAGGTGAACGTGTCCAGGGCAGTGATCAAGCAACCGATCCACAAGGGCAGTCCAAACAGGATCTGAAGCGCGATGGCAGTACCCAGTACCTCTTGAATATCACAACCGATGGTCACCAGCTCCATCATGATCCACACAGCATACGGGACAAGACGAGGATATCGGCTCGACAGAGCTCGGCCAAGTGGCGTCCCGTGCAGGAGCCCAGCCTCGCAGCCATTACCTGGTACAATCCACCTAGTACTGTACTCCAGAATGTGACGTACAGGAGCTCGTAGCGTGAATAAGCGCCGCTCTGCAGGTCTGCCTCGAGGTTGCCCGGATCCAGATACGCCATGCTCATAAGCCAACCAGGGCCCACGAAGGACCAGAACTTTCCCCATGAAAACGGAGGTCGCTCTGGTATCAGTAATGCATCGCTATTGATCGCCGAAAGTCGCGAGTAGGATGGGCTCAGCGTTTCCCCGCTTGGGCGGACGATCTCCTCTTGCATCTTGTCGTGGCAACTTGACGATTACCACAATGAGACGGGACAACCGTAACCAGACAATTTTATTTTAGCCAATTAAATAGCTTTAATTAAAGGTTAATCTTTCAACTTTCTAAACCAATTTAATCATTCCAACTTCTCACCACAATTGAGATGGAAGACAAAGTTGCAGATGCACGAACCGCTAATGATGGCGACGGCAATAGCAGCACAATCGACGCAGTATCTTCATCGTTACCGTCTTCAAGGCCTTCGGAATCCGATGTCAGTGTACCAAGCTTATTAGACTCGCGGACGCTGCCTCCAGTGGATGACGGGAATGGCACGGCACCGCGATATCTGCCGCGAGAGGACGGGTCCACGCCGTCCTCGCTGACGTTTAGCGAAGCTTTTGCTCAGCTGAGAAATACATCGTCGTATGTAGCGCCACCACCGCAGGAGGATAAACCTCCAGTACGAGACGCAGCTGCTACAATTTACGTGAATCGGCGACAAAAGGGCAATCCTATGCTTAAAGCAGTACGCAATGTTGGGCTTGAGTTCAGAGACGGACTGATCCCGGACTACGTCATGGGCGAATCTTCCTGCTGTGTGCTGTTCCTCAGTGTGAGGTATCATCTACTACACAATACCTACCTGGATGAACGCGTGCAGAGTGTGAGGAAGGACGACCCAACTCGGTATAAAACCAAACTTGTCCTGTGTTTCGTCGATGTGGACGACAATGAGGTGGCACTGCGGGAGATCAACCGCGTTGCGCTTTTGAGCGGCTTTACGCTTGTATTGGCATGGAGCTGGCTAGAAGCTGCGCGTTACCTCGAGACTTTTAAGGCCTATGAGAACAAGTCGGCAACAATTATCAAGGAGAAGGTGAAGGCCGAATTCTTACCCAAAGCCAACGACGTGCTCACGTCCATTCGATCAGTGAACAAGACAGATGTAGTGACGTTGTTGTCCACGTTCGGAACGGTGAAGGGACTCATGAATGCATCCATGGAGGAGCTGTCGCTTTGTCCCGGCGTGGGCGCCAAGAAGGTGCGGCAACTACTCGAGACATTCCAAGAGCCTTTCACGAAGCAGTGAAAGTTGCAAAGGTCGGAGATCGGAGGCAACTTGTCACATTGAGTTGCTGTCAACAATCACTGCAACAATTCGAAGTTGCACTCTCTTGCAAAAATATTTTTCAACACAAATGTGCAAGCGTTCGAGGTTCCTTGACTTCAACCACCAGCCGATGGCCGGGAACACTTGACGTAATTTATTTTCCCAAACACTTCGTCCAGGCTCTAATGTCGAATGAACTCAAACGTCCTTGCGGCACTCACTACAGCCAAATGCAACATCCGAAAACAAAAATTACATCATAAAAGTGAGAATTATCGCTGTTTTCTTAAGAACAGCGTGCTTATGCATGAAAATTCTTACGTGGGAGGAGAGGCGTTGCTGTTGCGTCCAGCCTGGTTGTTGACCTCGGCAGTGAAGCCAACTCCCTCGATGGCTGCCACCAGGTCGCTGTACTCTGCCGAGCCAGAGACGTAAGCGGCACGCTCATCGAACTCCACAACAGCGTCAGTCACGCCTGGCGTCTTCTTCAGAGCATTCTCCACCGTCGTACCGCAGTTCTTCATACACGACATGCCTTCCACTTGGATCCGCACAGTAGACGGATCTGTGAAACGCCACGAGCCACGCTCCTCTGTGATGTCCTGATCTAGATTCTTAAAGAGCAGGAAGCCGGCACCAAAACCGGCAATAAGAGCCACAAAGAGACCCGTTTCGTAGGTCATGACTACGAGCATAGCAAAGTACGCTATGGTCATCTGAATCATGTACAGAACGGCCAGCGTCGCCTTGCACTGCATCTTATGGAACTTGTCATGAGGGCGGAGCTTGCGCGCTACCAGCAGCCACTGGCGCACCACTTCCCGTCCCTTTACCAGCGATTCGTTAAATAGCGCGATGAGGAAGCATCCGATGAATCCGAACGCGTACTTGACGCCGCTATTGAGCACCCACGGCTGGAAGAGCAGCATCACACATGACCCATGGATCGACGTCTGGAAGCCGTTGAACATGACGGATCCCTGGCCAGAACAGAAATCCGAGCTGGTCGACGACGTGTCCGACTCGGTGGTCGTGTCACTGGACGCGGCAGTTGTGCCGCTCACGCTCGCGGAAGAAAAGTCCGCCACGAAGTTTTGTGCAGCGGGGCTCAGCGTCGTAATGTTTGTGGCTTCGGAGCACGTGGCACCAGAGCAAATGACGCTGTCCACTAAGTACCGTGGCTCCGTGTTGACGCTGGTGAGGTACGCGTTCTTGTTGTCCTGCGACGCAAAGTAAATCTTCTGGCCGTTTTTCAGACATACGTACACGTAGTTGGTGGTGGTGACCGAGTCTCCGGACACGGGGTCGCTGATGCCGTCCGAGCACTCGGCGCAAGCGTTCGTGCACTTAGCGTAGTCAGCGGCCGTCTGGTTGACGATAAACTCGGCCATATTGGCGGCCAGATAGGCAGTGTCCGTCACTTCGAAGGTGTAGGGATCTAAGGTGCGAGGAGCCATGCCGCATGAGTAGATCTTCTGGCCGTTCGCCATGACTACGTAGTTCTCGTTATCATAGCCGTCCTCCAGCGTGGACATGCCGCACACGGGGCAAGTGTAGTCGGTGGAGCTCACGCCTGAAGACACAAGGTCGCGATGAGCCTGCATCGCATGCATGTCGCGTAGCTGGTGCAGCTCGTGGTGGTGATTGTGGTGGATGTGTGCGGACACCGAGGCGGCCAGCAGCGCGCCGGCGGCCAACAGCATAGAGGGACGCATCTCGTTTGCCGGTGAATTGAAGACTGAGCCAGCCTTCACCTGTCCAGCTGTATTGCAAATTTGCTATTGCAGAGACGGGCGGATTAGGTTCCATTCAAATCTGAAATTCTACTTCGAAGATATTCGGAAAATGGCTTTCATGGACCAACTTCCGAGTTGAGGGTGAATATTTACCTGTATCGGAGCTCGATCGCTTTCATGCCTGCATCCATCACGAAGGAAGTTCAGTTTGCAACAAGGCGGCGAAGGAGTCGTCGGCGCCATGTTGCTGGTGGTCAATCACCTCCGCCATTCATTCAACAATTCGTTTCAATAATATTTGGTGCGAGAGGGCGGCATTCCGTGTTGCATCAACCAACTGCGCGCAGCTGAGTGCCGTCGTTGGCTCCGAGCTCTTCTGCATTTCCGTTCATTTATATCGTCACCTTGGAAGTTACCGCTTCCACCGACTTTGCTTTCATCGAGCTACGGCAACTTGATCCTTTGACTTGGGTACGATATAGCCGACATCTGACGATTATATCCGGCTTTGTGCACTCCTGACGCAAATTTCACCTTCTACGGAACCCTCATCTTTACTCTTCTCTCGAAATGGCGAGAGCCCGGTCAATGTTGCCGCTGCTAGCGGCGCTGCTGCTCTTGGTGTTGTGTGCGGACGCTGGCCAAAACCTACGCAAGACGACATGCCCGCTGTGTAACATGGATGTCAAAGCCAACATCAACGCCACCATTCTAGGCGACCAGTACATCTACGCGTGCGAGATGGCGGGTCACATCGACTCGCTGCAAAATGACCCGGTATGTGCTTTGTCTTGCCAGTATGCTACGCCGCTGTCTAATACGGTGCTGTAAATCGCTACAGGCCGCGAATCTAGGCTCGCCCGAGAAAGCTGACATCACCACGGACGAGATCTATCAGGACGCGACGGACATCAAATGCCCCGTATGCGGCAAGGGCTACGACCAGCTCACGTACGCCGTGCCGTGGATTTCCAAGGGCACCCAGAAGATCTACACGTGCTCGGAGGAGCACGCGCAGCTGGTGTTCGACAACCCCACCAAGTACGTGGCGGCGCAGGCCTCGTCCGACGATTTCTGCTACGGCGCGGGCTCTGTCATGTTCAACGGCTTCCAGCTGGCAATCGGTAGCGATGCCTCGTGTCTGATGCTGCTGTTCCAGCCCTGGGTGATCTCATCGGGGGTCAAGTACGCCTTCGCCTTCCTGGGTGTTGTGTTGTTGGCTATGTCGCTCGAAGGCTTCGGGGAGCTGCGCGAGTTCGTACAGACGCGACTTTACCGGGACCACGGCATCGTGTCCAGCCAAGCAGACTACATGTCTCTGGCCACCCCACAAGCCAGCAGTGTCAGTGACGGCCACACTGCAAGCCACGAGTCGTTCGTGCAGAAGCCTGGTCGCGTACCGAACGCCCCCAGATTCACCATCGTGCGTAGACTACCGCTTTGGAGCAAACTTATACTGGCTGCCATGTACATGGTGCATCTGTGTCTGGGCTACTGGGTTATGCTGATCATTATGACGTACGAGACTCTCATGTTCGTGGCCGTTATCATTGGCGTCGGCTTGGGCTTTGCCATCTTTAAGGACACCGATGCCGATGAGTTGCGCGGCAGCGTTGACCCCTGCTGCTCCACCTAAAAAGTAATTGCACCAAAAATTAATTTGGTCTGCAAAGATTGTCACAATTATTGGCAAATGTAAAACCTTTGAAAGGGATCTGATAATTATACCTGCAATCATTTCATTACATTTGCCGTGGTAATGATAATCAATCCCACATCATTCGAACTTTTGCCAATCAAAAGACCTAGGATCGCCATGTACGGTACTGTGAGCTCCAGTACGAGTGCTAGCAACTCGCGCGACCTGGTGCCGCCGCCACCTACGCCGTCGCCGTTTCGCTATCACGTGCGTGACGGCGACACGCTGGCCAGTATTGCACTCAAGACGCAGACGACGGAGGCGGCGCTGTTGGCGCTTAATCCGCTGCTGGGCCGCAAGAAGCGGCACGTCAAGCTCTATCCGGGTCAGCAGCTTGTCGTGGAGGAGGCGCGCGCTGTGTCTTTGCCGCCGCCACCTGAATACATCGATAATGGCTGGGGTCAGATGCACTTGGTGCGGTCCGGTGAGACGCTGAGAGGCATCGCAGCGCTCTACAACACGACGGAAGAGATCCTACGCCAGGACAACCGCCGCTATTTCCCCACGGGGGAGCGCAGCTTACTGTGTCCCGGTCAACTGCTACACGTTCGACTCATGAACACAGGCGAAATGGAGAAAGACGACCCTGTGGCCAGCAGCGACGCAGACGCGAACGCATCGGCTCTAAACGCCACGAGCGAGCAGGACGCCACGTACACGAGCACGTCGGCCGCCTTTGCACGGTACAAGACGCACCTGGTCGCTCCCTCGGACACCTTTGAGTCCATTTGCAAGATTTACAGCATCCCATACTCGTATTTCCTACAGATTAACCGTGGCCGCTACCGCGTGGGTCAACGTGCAGAGCTCGTGCCTGGTGAACGAGTTATTGTGCCGGACCTCTTGGCGGAGCAACAAGCGGCCAGTCGACGCAACATCGCCGAAGTGAAACTCACCAAACAGATCCACGTCGTGGAGCCTGGTGACACCCCCGAGGACCTGGCCAAACGCTACGGCATGACGTACGACGAAATGCGCGAGTACAACCGCGCCTACTTCCCGAAAGGATATCGCGGCGAGATCCGTCCTGGCTACAAGCTGGTGGTCAAGCGGCCGGAAACCCCCGAGTCACCGCGACAACAACGTCATAGCGACTATAGGGATATCGACGCTAGCGGTGCGTGACCAGCCTCTATTCATTAGGCCGCGTGCGGTAGTTTTTGTACATGTAGACAAGGGAATATGACGCTACCTCAGTGGTTGACGGAGCTTCGTGAGCTTCCTGTCACTTCTTGTCTTGATTTGTACGTGCTGCTTTTGCTATATACTGAAGTACCTAGTGATTGTTTTTCCTACATGGGAGTTTTGCGGTGACGTGGACGAGTGCGCTGAGAAGTCTTGGGTGTTTCCTGCTTCGACTTTGCTGGTGTGGACATGGAAATGTTTGCAGTGTTTGTTAGACTGCTATCATCAGCCGATGCGTCCGAACTTGACGTGGCAGGATGATCCGTCGTGTACGTCGTCTGGACGCGTTCAACGACAACAGTTCGAGAAGCTTTGGACTCAGCTTCGTGTTCGACAAGTTCTTCGCGTTCTTCGACAATTTCATGAGTCTCCGTGGGTTTCTCTTCATCGCCAATCTCGTCGTCAGAAGCTTCGATCGTTGCCGCCTTCACTTCGACGCTAGCTGTTAACTGCACAACTTCCATATGAGACTCCTTGGACGCAGAAACATCAGTGTCTTCTTCTTCGTCCGAGCCGTCCGACATCAACACAACCTCTTCAACGTCCGACTCATTCAGGTCAGCCAATCGCTGCCATCTCTTACGTCGTGGTGAAGCCGGCAGTCCACGCTTACGGTAACGAGTCAATAAATAAGCTATCAGCACTGCCAGCAACAGGAACGCGACTGAGAGCGAACCGATTTGCATCAAAGTGGAGAATGATGCTGGAGGACCTTCACTCTTCAAATCAGCAGACTCATTCCCATCTACCGACATGGTGCGTTGATCAAGCACTGCGTCCTGGAGGGAGGCAGCCTGTTCACTTTGTAGCCAACTCTCTTCCTCCTTCGCAATTGCCCGCAACTCTTCTTCGGCACGAACACGCTCGCCTTCCGTCTGCAAAAGGACCTGTTCGAGTTGCTCTAGCTCTTCGATCTCCTTCGCCACTACCGTCTCCAACGCCTCGATTTCGTTGGAGATGGCCGCGTGTAGAGCTTCGTCTACTGAACCAGCATCACGTTCCTGTGTCTCTTCTTCAGCAGCCACAGCATGAGCCTCACTGCCTTCTTGCTCCACCTTGAGAACGGCTTCAGCATTCATCTCCATGCTTTGCACTTCTACCTCAGCACTTAAAGCCTTGTCGTGTACTTCAACGTGCTCCGCTGCTTGCGTCAACTCGATTGTAGCTTTCTTCTGCTCTTCTACGCTATTTTTCTTCTCGATTCCAGGTTGAGTAGCCATCCGAGTTCGCACATTAGTGAAAGCTCGCTCCACTTCTTGTTCGGTGCCTTTAACTGCAAGCTTATCAGCCTCCACTTTAACATCCAAGTCCGTTCCATCGACTGGATCGCTGATATGTGCTTTAAGCCGGTCGCTCTGCTGGAGCTCCACCTCCCGTTTTGAATCGTCCGCCTCAGACAGATTACGTGACTCCAGCAGCTCCGTTAGAGCCACTTCAACCTCCAACACCGCGCTGTCTAGGTCCATCACGACTTCCGTGAATTCCACGTTACCGGCCTCCACCTTGTCTAGCTCAGCCGTCACCAGGTTTTCCTCTGTGAGCTGAGCAATAACTTCTCCTTGGTCCACGCTAACATGATCCGCTGGTTCTAGAGGAACTGAAAGCTCTTCAGTACGTTGATCCATCTCAGCTAAGCCAAAAGGTATACGTGCTTCCTCTTCGACCACGCGTTCATTGTCCAACGCCTCAGGGAGACTTTGCTCCTCTGCTGGTGCATCTGCGAGGTCAATGGCCATGAGACCTTCTTTAACGAGCTCAGTAACGATCAGAACCTCCTCCTTGTCGCCCACTTCAGGTGAGTCCAACATTGTAGACTCTAACAGCTCTTCAAAGGGCAGATCCTCTTTAGCAACGTCAGATTGGTCAGCAGTTGCAACCTCGTCCCGTGATCCATCCTGCAAGAGCTCACGGTCTTCAGCAGCTGGCTTCTCATCTGTCGTCAGAGCTCGTGCTAGCTCTGCTGCTGCATCAATTTGTGCCTTGTTTTCCGCTTCGACGTCAGCCAGCATCTCCTCCCCGCCCTCTTTTTCGACTTGTCGTGTCGTTCGCTCGTACTCTTTCAGCGCTTCTTCGAAGGATCGAGCATATTTCTCTTCCAGTTGCTTCAAGCGGCGCTCAATCGCTTCTAAAGCAGCCATTTTCACGTTCACGACACTCTCGAGAGCGAAATTCCGGGTCTCTGCAAGTATCGCGTTGGTGTCAAAAGCGATTGTGAGTCGTCGTTTCTCGAAGCGCTTGACGTCCTGAAGAGCTCGAGACTCGTGTGCTGTCAGTTCTCTTCCTATACTCTGAATTGCCGCTTGGTTTGTCTCTAACGGTGCCAGGAACTCGTCGCTAGACAAACTCACATCATTCACATCGGGCTTCAATCCAGTCCTCTCCAGCACGTTGTCCAGACTAGACCGCGTCCCATGTTGCGATGCCTCTACAAGAGACAAGAGAACTACCGTTAAGAAAGATCGAGCTTGAACCAGCAGTTCACCAGCACCCAAGTCGACTGCTATCAGCGTGAAGGCAGTTTGCACCTGTACCCGAATCCACTCCATCGACAGTTTCAGAGCACCAAGCAGAAACGAAACCGCGGGTCGTAGATGATGTTCCACGACTGCTTCCAGTCGTAAATCTTCGGTCCATAGCATCTCCGCTGCATGTGCTGCGTTTTTCAACCTTCCAGTCTTCAGCAGCGTCAACCACTTCGTCCGAATCAATTGCTCCACGTATTTCGAATAGTGTTGCACTTCATTTTGCAGGGCAATTAACAGGCTGGTGAGAATTTCCTCCATTTTTTCAGCCGCGACTCTGATCGAAATCGCTGCAGGAGACGAAGGATACACTCGACAAACGGCAATTCCACCAGCCACTGTGACTGTAACAACTCCAGCCACAAACGCCAGTGCGATAGTTGCTCTACCACAAGGAGCCTTCCGCTTTTTCGTCATCGTCACTTTCACGCTTTCGTCTTGGTCAATCGTTGCAAAATGACCATCATTCTCCATTCTGACCCCTTTCTCATTTGAATCCGCAATGTCTTCAATCGGGTCAGTTGCAACTGTCGTATCGACAGAGTGATGGTAGCCATTTTCCTTGTGTAACTTTTCATTAGGCTGTGGTTGTGACAATGGTTTGTCCAATGGTTCTTTGCCGTTGTGTGGTTCACTAACAACACTTGCGTCAATGCTGCTGCGTCTACGCTCCATTCGTCCGCTGGCTGTACGCTGTTGCTCGTTGCGTGTTGTGTCCGCTTGACTACGTCGGCGTTGTAGATATTGATCCGTGTATGTCGCCGTCATGGACGGAGGACGCTCCGTCGACACCGCATCCATGCTGCGTCTGCGCTGCCGGGGCTCAGCTTTGGCAGGAGGACTTTTGACCTCGCAGTTCTCGAGCTGCTGCTTCCATGCGACAGAATGCTCTTTCCGCCCGTCTCGCGTGGGCGACGGGAGCGGCATGGTGAACGAGAGAGGCGACAGTGGACGAGTCCCGGATCGGCAACGGTAGCTATACAGTACATATGTAAACAAAAACAATTATTGTGACTAATAAATCGGGCTGCGACGAGATGAATCGACCGCACAGATCGATTTTCCGACAAATCATCATCGATATCCTGAAAATCGACCCTTTTTGCGTGTTTGAAAACGCAATTCGACTCGAACTGTGTCCTCGAAATTCGAGGACACATAAATTTATTCCATGTCTGCCTTTCCCCATCTCAGTTTTAAACCTGGTTTTATCTGCCGATCATGCTCGATCTAAGTCATAAAACGGAACGACATGCAAAGAACAATAATTGAAAATTATAATGAAATACGAAACGTAAATTAAAATCAATTATACCGGTATACACCAATTTACTATCGCAGTGTCCGCAAACACGCCGAATCGGAAGTTGAAAGAGTATATTGCTCGTAAACGTATCGTACTGTCCAATGCTTCCCGTCTCTGATGCTGCTCATGCTGTTGCCGGCGGTACCAGTCATCACATGCCGCTCGATCGAGTAATGCACCGAAACGCTACTCAAGCCAAGATACCAGCTGAAAAAGACGTGGTATCAGCAGATACCAGCCAATTGGGTCATGACCTAAATTCGAAACGCCTATTGGTGGAATTGGTGGAATAGTAAAAGAAAAACCATTTTCACTCCAACATCCTCTGAGTGCTCACAATCAGGTATTACCCCCGAGCTGTGGCCACACCGAACCTCCCAACTATACATCGCCGCGCTCAAGTGCTCTTTATCCTCGTGTGTTAGCCGTCCGCTTGCTGAAGCCACTCGATTCCGGCGCCGCAGTGTGTTCCAACACTAGTATTTGCCGCTTGACCTCAGACACCAAGGCATGACTGAGCGTCAGAAGACCAGCGGACCCTGTGACTCGGCAACTAAACTCCTTCAACGCATCATTTCCTTGCAGACTAGCAGCTTTACTAGCGAGGGCAAGGCTTCCTCGACCAGAAGTCTGGAGGGATGCGTGGAAAAGAACTGTTAATAGGTATGTGAATGAAGGGATTTAATGTTTTAAGTGGTACATTGGACATTAACTTTTAGTGTTTGTCAGTGCTGTAGTGTGTGTATCTCTCCTCAGGACGTCTAAGCGGAATGTAAGTCAGTACTCGTAAAAAAAAATTAAATAATTCCTCATTTACTGTTTACGGCTCAGCCACTTAGAAAAAGCGTCTATACTCTTCGTTCTACGTTCACTTTCGGCACATGCGATGGCGGATTCGACCGATAGCCCACCACTTATCAAATTACGTACGTGTTTTATAACGCACAACCTCCTGGAGTAATACTTATCTCCACTTTGTGCTAAATGTTTTCTCTAGATGCTCGATGGACGGGTTGTTTGCCAAACCGTGATGCCACTCATTCCAGAGCTCATGTACCGTGGAAACTGCACGACTCATCGAGTGAGTTGGTGTATCACGACTGGGTGTTGATGCCTCATTGTGCTCTACGTTATAAAAATTTGACATTGTCGTGAGCGTATTGGTGTGTTGGGTTATAGGTTCGTGATTTGAGTTTTGGTCCGGAACTAACCGAAATGGCATTTCACCTTGAAGGAACGCGGTAACGTCATTTTGCGATTTTTGAACCAGCTCTGTCACGGCACGATGGCTTGATTCTAATCTATTCATGATTGCTGCATGCTGTGTCTTTATTTGTTGGGCTAGCAGCGGCATCGCGACCTGAAGCTGCATTTCAACCGAGTGCTCAGCAGTCTGAGCCGACGAGAGAGCTTGAGCTCGAAACTGCTGGAATTGATCTCCAAAAAGTTCATTCTGCCGGAAGCAAGAAGGAAGTTGCTCAAATAGAAATGCTGCATCTTGGAGCAGTACAGTGCGTAAGTATTCTAAAAGATCTAAAAATCCACGTGCCGCCAGGTTTCGTTCCCATGTTCCGTTTAATATTTTTGTTTTGTGAGCTTTAATGAAGGTATTGAGTGTTACCGGTTTGGTATCGGTTATTGACCGTAAACCGGTTAGCCCGAAGCAGTCCAATCCGAACCCACGCCGATTACGCCACCGTCGATTACGCCACCTGTGGGTACAAGATTGTAGGTACAAGATGGGCTTCGACGTGGCGCTCTCTGATTGGCTGAAGTAAGTCAGTATCCAGTAAGGAATCAAGTAGTGTGTATCCAGTAGGTCTAGAGTAGCGAGAAGGCTAGCGAGCTAAAGTCCTCAATCAATCACTTTCGAATCTTCGTTCTACCCCTCAAGTGGTTTCCAGTCTCTGCTCCAGAGTGCTGCCCTCCCTCCGCTCCGTCAAGCTTACGGTGTCAAGATCCATACACTCCATCAGGTTATGAGCCCAAGCACCATGTCCTCTGCCCACGACGCCTCCATCAAGGTCTCCATGGACAAGTTCAACGGAGACAACTACGCGACGTGGAACCGCTACGTGCGTGGCGTGTTCCTGACCAAGTTGGTGTGACATGTCGTGAACCGAGAGACGACGCCGAGCTTCACGGACTCGCGGGCCAAGGGCGACTACGTCAAGTCGAGCAACATCGCGTTCGGACTGATGTTGCTCCACATGGACGCGGACTACCACCATGTGGTCGACGACTGCGAGGAAGCGTGGGTTGCGTGGACGCGCCTGAAGACACTGTACGGTGGTTCGCAGAAGGCTGGACGCATCTACCTGAAGCGCCAACTCTTCAGCATGGAGATGTCGGAAGGCGGGAACGTCTTGCATCACTGCAACGAGGTCCTCAACATCAGCGCCAAGCTCAGCAGCATCGGCGCCAAGATGGAGGACGAGGACGTGGCGATCTGCCTGTTGCGCAGTCTCCCCAAGAGCTACGAGAACGTCGTGCTGAACTTGGAGATGAGCAGCGCTGAACTACGATCGCAAGACGTCGTGAAGGTGCTGACGGATGAGCACATCAAGAGACAAGGCGAGAAGACGGCCACGGTGAAAACGGAGGACGCGGCCAAGGCGTTTAACACCGACCGAGAGTCTCACCAGTGCACGTACTGCGGGAAATTGGGGCACACGATTGACAAGTGCTGGACCAAACAGAAGGACGAAAATCGGGACCCAAGATGCGGCGGCAATGGCAATGGCCGTGGACGCGGGGCCAACAATACCCAGTGGAGGAACGACGACGCCAGCTACAACTACGACTACGGCATGATCGAGTGGCGTTCTCACTGGAGTGTGGCATTTCGACGGGCAAGGATATGCTCGGGATGTGGGCGGTCGACAGTGGCGCAACGCACCACATCTGCAACGACAAGGCCAAGTTCGCCCATTTGATTGAGCGGAACGAAGGCGAACTTTCGGTGGCCGACGGCAACAAGGCGGCCATCATGGGTGTGGGGGCCATCGTGGAACGAGTGGTTTTACCCAACGGCGACGAGCGCGACATCGAGATCAAGAACGCGCTGTACATGCCGAGCATGAGCAAGAATCTGCTTTCGGTGCCACAGATCAACAAGAGTGGTCTGTTCCAAGTCGTGCTTGACGGCACCCAGATGCACGTCGCGCACAAGGCCTCCAAGCAAGTGATGGCGGCGGCGAATCTCGTGGATGGACTCTACTGGCTCCAGACGCCTCAGCGATCGGCGAATGCGGCGACCAGTGGGAAGACGGTCGACTTACACGCGCGTATGGGTCACGCTCCGGTGGAGGTGCTTCGCAAGATGGTCGACAACCACATGATCAAGGACGCAAAGGCACCTTTCAAGTCGAGTGGACCAAGCGTGTGTCGCGGCTGCCAGCAAGGGAAAATGGTCCAGAAGCCGTTCCCAAGCAACCGTGACAAGCGTCGCTACGACACGTTCGAGCTGCTCCACTTCGACGTGTGCGGCCCCATGGAAGAAGAGTCACTGGGTGGCAGCAAGTATCTGCTGCTGATCGTGGACGAAGCCAGCGGATGCATGAAGGGTTTCTGTCTGCGTGCCAAGTCGGAGAGCGAGGACTGCATCAAGATGTACGTCTCGAAGGTGCAGACGCAGTTCGGCAAGAAGGTCAAGTTTGTGAGGCACGACGGAGCCCGTGAGTTCGCGACCAACTCGCTCAAGTCCTTCTACGAAGTCGAAGGCATCGAGCAGCAAACCACGGTTCCGTACGCGCACCAGACCAACGGCACGGCAGAGCGAGCTATCCGGACCATCGTCACGGTTGGCCGCAGCATGCTGCATCACGCCAAGCTGGACAAGAGCTTCTGGGCTGAGGCGGCTATGACAGCCATCTACGTGAAGAATCGTCTGCCATCACCCAAGATCGAACACAAGACTCCGTTCGAGATCGTGTACAAGTCCAAGCCGAGTGTGAAGCACATGCGTGTGTTCGGATGCCAGACGTACATCCTGACGCCGAAGGAAAAACGGCGCAAGTGGGACCCCAAGGCTCGGGCCGGGCTGTTCCTCGGCTACGAAGAAGTGTCCAAGGCGTATCGAGTTTATGACATCGAGGCGGGGCAGGTGGTTATCAGTCGCGATGTCAACTTCGATGAGTCCACCTTTGGACTTTCGACGCATACTTCGGATGAAGACGTCGATGATGCTGTGCTGGACCTGGACGCGCTGGACCTGGACGACAACGATGGACCGCGCCAAACGAGCTTCAAGCAGGCGGGGAAGCGCAAGTACCGACCGAGTGGTGACGACGACACTGCCAGAAGATCGCGCCCCGTTCGCCACCGAGCTGGCTTAGAAGAAGCAAGTGCGCCGGACGTATCCTCCTCGCGCCGAGCCGACCCCGACGAAGAAGAAAAGTCTGGGGACCAAGATGGAGACGACGACTCGACGCCTCCAGTGTGTTGGCGTGTCAGTGCCAACGCTGTGGAAGCAGCAGCCGATCTATCGGAGCCGACGACGTTCCAAGAGGCTGTGAACGGTCCTGATCAAGTGCACTGGCGCAAGGCGATCCGCGCGGAGCTCAAGTCGATGCGACTGCGTGGTGTGTTTCGAGCTGCCAAGTTGCCTAACGAACAACGCACCATCGGTACCAAGTGGGTGTTCAGGATCAAGCGCAAAGCGGACAGCTCGATCGAGAAGTACAAGGCGCGCCTCGTGGCCAAGGGCTTCAAGCAGAAGTACGGCATCGACTACACGGAAACGTTCTCGCCCGTGGTCAAGTACGTGACGCTGCGCATGGTGATCGCGATTGCCAAGTATTTTGGCTGGCCCCTCGACCAACTCGACATCGTGACAGCATTCCTGTACGGGGTCATGAAGGAGGTGGTCTTCTGCGTGGTTCCGGAAGGCGTCGAACTGGATGGTGACTTCGACTGCCTGGAACTGGTGAAGGCCATCTACGGTCTCAAGCAAGCTTCGCGCGTGTGGAACGAGACCTTCGACGAGTTCATGTGCTCTATCGGCTTCCAAGTGTCGGCCTTCGATCCGTGCCTCTACATCAAGGTGGTGGACGGTCACTGCGTGCTTGTACTGGTGTACGTGGACGACGTACTGATTACCGGGAGTTCACCCGAGCTGATCGCACGCACGAAGACCGACCTGAAGACGCGCTTCGAGATGACCGACAGCGGCAAGTGCGCGTTCGTGCTTGGGATCGAGTTGGTGGACGACCCGGACGGCAGCGTGACCATGTGCCAGCGGCGATACGTGGACGACATCCTGAAGCGCTTCGCCATGGACGAGTGCAAGGCCGTGGTGAGTCCGGTGGACATGATCACTCGACTGGTTCCAAGCGACGCGGCGACCAAGGTGAACGCCCCGTTCGCGAAGCTGTTGGTGCTCTGATGCACCTGATGACCGCCACGCGCCCAGACATCGCGTACGCCGTTGGCTATGTGTCGCGCTTCATGGAGAACCCCCAAGAGGAACACTGGGTTGCGGTCAAGCGTATCTTTCGCTACCTGCAAGGCACCAAGACGCATGGGATCTGCTTCAAGCCGGGCGACAAGATCGACTTTCGTGGCTACTCGGACGCGGACTGGGCCGGCGACCTCGCCGACCGCTAGTCCACTTCAGGCTACACGTTCATGCTCATGAGTGCGCCTGTGAGCTGGGGAAGCAAGAAGCAATCAAGTGTGTCGCTGTCCACGAGCGAAGCGGAGTACATCGCGCTCAGTCTGGCTATCCAAAAAGGCAAGTGGATCCATCGCCTGCTGTGCGGCTGCCAACGTCACGGGACCCGAGCTCATGATCCGCGAAGACAACCAGTCGTGCATTAAGATGACCAAGAACCCGGTGAACCACGGCCGCGCCAAGCACATCGACATCAAGTACCACCACATCCGCGACGAAGTGAAACGCGGTGAAGTGAAGCTCCAGTATTGCGAGACTTCTGTGATGCTGGCGGACATCATGACGAAGGCGCTTGCGGGACCACGCCACACGGATCTGACGGCGGCTCTCGGCATTCATGGGACTTCGCATTGAGGGGGTGTATTGAGGGTATTGAGTGTTACCGGTTTGGTATCGGTTATTGACCGTAAACCGGTTAGCCCGAAGCAGTCCAATCCGAACCCACGCCGATTACGCCACCGTCGATTACGCCACCTGTGGGTACAAGATTGTAGGTACAAGATGGGCTTCGACGTGGCGCTCTCTGATTGGCTGAAGTAAGTCAGTATCCAGTAAGGAATCAAGTAGTGTGTATCCAGTAGGTCTAGAGTAGCGAGAAGGCTAGCGAGCTAAAGTCCTCAATCAATCACTTTCGAATCTTCGTTCTACCCCTCAAGTGGTTTCCAGTCTCTGCTCCAGAGTGCTGCCCTCCCTCCGCTCCGTCAAGCTTACGGTGTCAAGATCCATACCCTCCATCAAGCTTCTAGTTCCGGAAAAACTCTATTTTTCAAATCATCCGGTGGCTCCGTGACTGCGCGCTCGAGATAATACAGTCGCGGGCGTGGCGGATGTCCTGATAATGCTCGAATAGCTTCGCGCGCGAGCGGTGCTGAGTACACCGCCTCGACGGTGCCCAAGCCCCACTTTCCGTGCCTGCGTGTCTGCGAGATATCCACATCTGCACTCTCAAGTTGACGGACTTCCTGCTGTCTGTTGATATGAGTTTCTTATTGAAGGTCAATCCAAGCGTTTTAAATACAGACTCGTAACAACTTTTGTGTGTATCGCACGAGATAGATTTGACTGGGTTTCGACGACGTAGGAACTTAATGTCGTACCAGTCCTTAGATTGACGAAAGCTTGGAAAAGGCACTAAATTCACATGAAATCTCTCAAATAGGTAAAACGCCACTGAACCAACTGGACATAAGTGAACGTCTTTGTTGCGCACAAAGCCAACATGTTGGAGCTTTCCCATACGTGTTTGTTTTGCCGTGTTGAATGAGTAGGACGAGGGCTGTGCATGGCTGAAAGCCTTCATTATCAAGAGGCTGGGAAAACATATCGGCCAGTTCAAGATCACGGACGTTTTCTCCACGAAGCAATCCATTATGAGAAAGCAAAAATGCTGTTCGTCCTCGAAGGTCATCAAGCTGAAAAAAAGTATCACAAATGTTTCTAAATTGTTGCTCAGATTGATAGCCGTCCAATAGCGACCCAATTCTGCGGTCTTGATAGTTCTTTTTTCTCGTTTCGGTGGCGATTGCTTGGACATTTTTTATGAGTTGTTTGACTAGTGCTGAGCGTGGGTGTTCGTTGGAGTTTACTCGAAGCGCCACCTGTTGATTGAAGAGGTCCACAACGGCGTTCACATAGCCACACACAGTTGAGCCGCCAACTATGTTCCCTTTCTTTTTCTTGGATTCTCTTCCTACAACTTTCTCCGTGAGAAAGAGATGGAGCTTGCCCTTGGTGACAGTGCTACCGTCACAAAACATCTTGCTGCTACACCACTCAATAAATTCCGTTTGATATCCCTCATATTTGCGTTTGGTGTTGACAGGACGAGTTGCTAAAGTCGATAGAAGAGTAGCTCGCTCACTTGCTTCAATCTCCACATGCACTATGCTTTCATTTGACTGTTGTGCTTGCGTGGCATGTGATGTAACCGGAACACCAGACGAAATAGCAGGTAGTTCACTCTGAAGTTGAGCTGTTGCGGTATTTGGTAGCGGGTTTTCGATGCTGCTACTGCGTACGAGCCGATCGACACCCCGGATCTCCTTGCCATCGTGACCACTGCGTCTGATTTTACTAAGCTAAAAGTAGACTGCCGTAGTTGTTCGGTAACATAAAACGAATACTGCGATTAGGTCCGAATTTGATACAGACTCGGGTCAGGACCCATAGTATGGGCTACTCCTGATACTCATTAAGTATCTATTACACCGTTCACTCTAATTAGTCGTGTCACGACTATTACTGTGTACGACTTTCCGTCTGGCCTCACGTGTTTTGGAATTCGAAAACCACGACTACTATATCAAATGGGATAGGGCATATCAGCTCGCCGACATCTCTAAGAATCTGCTGTCTTTTTGCGATTTGAGGTAGAAACGAAAGTTTTTGTCAAAACCTGTGGGGTGATTATTTACGGTGCACGACTATTTAGGTCACACGACTAAATAGGATGAACGGTGTAGCGTTAGTGACGCAGTGGGTCAGACTGGTGGGCTCGCGGTTATCGAAGTCTTCGGCGATGACCATGTCCGAATGTGACAATGCGCTGATACAGTAATGGGTAAACATTTGGAGCTTCCCCCGCGCGCAAAGTATGCCCAAAGCAAGGCATCCGATATCATGGCAACCGTCTGCAGTTCGTTTCCATGTGACGAGAAAGCAAAAGTCCCTTGTATAGGAAAGTGCTCACGAAAAAAATTGCGTTTTGTAGAGCTGTTCATTGCAGAGAGGGAGGACCCGAGTTGCGCTTCAACTTGCGTGCGCGTCTGAATGGCTGGCTACGAAGCTCACTGCTCTTACTGACAGTAAGTTACTGTACATGTAATAGAGGTGGTGCGTCGTAGGCTTGCGATATCGAGTCTGCAGAGTCTGACGTGGCTGCGATTCACGAGAACCAGAGCAATGGGATACCAATGGTCTTTGAGCCTCAGATACCATTGAGCGCAAAATTGCGATCTTCAAACGCTGAACATCCGCAGTTAACGAAGAAGTGAATGTTGCTTACTTTGGCATGTGGTTTATATACATTGGGTTCTTGCATTGCAGCGTGAAAGTCATCATCACAGTGACCCTGTAGCTGACCAGAGGGCAGGAATCGCTGACAGGCGTACAAGTTGAAGTCACCACATAACCTCATGAAAGAGCAAAACTAGCAGTTTAGAAGGAACCAATAGCCAGGAATGTTGCTCCAGAGGACAGTTTGAGTATGTTAGTAGCAAATAGTGCGGACTGCACCGCGGTAGCCGTAGCCTGTTGCAGCAGGCGCTGCGGTTTCATCCGACCTGCTATTGTGCTCTTCAATACGATGCCCTGAAGATCGAAAGGACACAAAGCTCACGCGCTGCACAAAGCCGGCCCAGAGCCATTGCGGTCACCAAGCTTTTCATGATTGAACCCCGCAATGGCCACACAGCCACGCGCGCTGGAGAGTAGTCTCTCTTGCTCGACGTCACTGAAAATTCTGCTGTACAAGGCGCACGTCGATAGAGCTTCCTCGTAGCGAGCTTGCAGCCAAGAATGGCGGACATTGAAACACATTCGTCGTCGTCCTCGGACGGTGGTGGCGACGTGTTCCTTTCGCCACGCTCGCCCGTGGCCAGCAAGCGCAGCGTGCAATCAGTTCACACTGTGCACGAAGATGGCAACGACCAGCCTGAGGATGAGCCTCATGACTGCGCAGACGTGAGACGCAGCACTATGAGTCGCCGCGAAACGTGGATCGGCGAAGGACTGATCGACGCCAGTGGACTCGAGGCTATCGACCGCCTCAGTGACGACGCGTACGCTGAGATCGTCCACGAGTCACAGGCCATGCGGCGCGACGGTCCGTCGTCGGAAGCGGACGCTAAAGCCACTAAACTCAGCGAGTTTCTGACCAAAACGTATCCAGCCGAGAACGGCGACGGGTCCAAGAAGGCGACGCACCGTCGTCGCAAGCTGCTCGACTTCTTGGCCAATGACGTAGGTGAGAGCTACTTGAATGGCGTCTACAAAGAGGAGGAACGAGCGACTGGCGAGGACGAGACTGGCCTGGACGAGCTCGCCTGCGACAGCGATGACGAGCCCAGGTTCGAGGACTCGTATACGCGCAGCAACCGGTCGGCGCGTGCCAACGACCGGCTTCAGGCCTTCCTGGCCCATGAGAAGAAGGGCAAACACCACAGTAGCAACGGCCACCATTCAGCCCACCCAGCTCCAACCTCTACCGAGCCACGCAACAAGTTCGTGACCAAAGTTGTGCCTCAGAAATCGCGCATGATGTTGTTCAATCCCGATGAAGTGGATTCGTCACAGCTGAGCCAAATCGTAGCCGAGGAGGCCGAACGTAAGCAAAAGGCACGCGCTGAAAAGGAGATCGCGCGTCAGAAGGTGCGCCAGTTCCTGCTTGAAGAGGAGCAGGAACACGCTAATAAGCGCAAAGGATCGGGCAATGACGCGACTATCAAATCTGTAGACGAATCCACTGTACGTCGAGAGACGGTGGTGGACGACTACGGCAAAGTTAACCTTCTAGATTACCTGGATCGCGTGGTCGACGACGGTCACCGTAGTCGCAACGGCGGCAGTGTACCGTCCGAGATGGACGACTCCAGTCCACCGAGCGACGCGTCGTCTCCTAGATCCGTCGCGTCTTCACTTGAGGCGGACACCAGCACGCCCTTCACGCAGGGAGACGATGTGTCACCCCCAACGCCCAGTACACTATCGGGTATGAGCAATCGCTTCGCGCAGTTCTTGCATCGTGGCCCACCGAACGGAACTGAGGACAGCAACACGCCGCGCTCACGTCGCCTGATCCCACCGTCGCCGTTCCATTCCAAGTCGAGCGAAAAGATGAGTCTGGAAGCCGCTTTCCACGCTACCAAGATACCTGAATCGGTGCCGGCCGTCTACGGAGCGACGTCTGCGCGTATGACACCGCTGCTGGCCACGATGGACCAGATCGCACACACGTGCCAGAAGAACGAGCTGTCCGAGGTGTCGATCGCGCGCATTTCGACTTTACTGACGTCCATCAACCAGATCGTACGTGACGACATCCACAGACACCGCGGCCAGCCGAACCGCGTCGTCCGTCGCCTGTCCGGCGCTCACTGGGTGAAGATTGAGCAAGAACGCCATGAACACGAGAAACCGCACAGAGCTCCGATGCCTCCTCCGAAGCCAGAGATTCCACGTGAACCTGTTCCGATCGTGTCTGCTGCAACAGTTGACAACGCCAAGGTGAAGGCTGTACCAGGTGCGTTGAACGCGTTCAAGGCGTTTGATGCGGCCCAGAACCTGATTGAAACGCTGTCGAGCTTCAACAAGCTTCTCACTGAATGTGGCCCCAACGGAGTCAAAGTGGACGAACCGTGGCGCGTGTACAGCCACATCAAGGCCGGTGTATACAGCAAACTAGGGTTCCGTCACAAACATCTCTTCAAACTACTGGACGCACGCTTTAACGTGGACGTATACAAGCGCAAACCTGCAGCCAAGAAGCGCGTGTGTGTTATCGGAGCTGGTCCCGTGGGTCTTCGTGCTGCTGTGGAGACTGCGCTGCTTGGTGGCGAAGTGGTGGTCTTGGAGAAGCGTAAACACTTCAGTCGAAAAAACATTCTGCACCTGTGGCCGTGGGTGGTGCAGGACTTAACGGCACTTGGAGCGAAAGTCTTCTTCCCATCGTTCTGCCACTCGACTGCGTACTTCCACGTCGGCACGCGTCAACTGCAGCTTATTCTACTGAAAGTGGCGCTGCTTGTGGGTGTCACAGTCTACTCATCAACTGCCTTTGAGGCCGTGATTTCCCCCAACTCTGAGGAGAGTGACAACAAGCCGTTCTACACTGTAGCAACGCAGCCACAGATCCCATGGATGGAGTTCACGGCGGTACTTGGAGCGTCCGGTACGAACGATAGACTAGCTGAACCTGCCGGGATCAACCGGTTCGTCTTCAGTCGAAAGGAAGCGCTGGGCATCGTCTGCTACTTCCCGAATCTTGGCACGACCGAAGAGAAGAAGATGACCGAGTTCTCGTGGACGATCCAGTTTAAGCAGCAAATGTTCGCCAAGATGCGCGAGATCGGCGTCGACTTGGAGAATATTGTGTACTACCGTGGCGAGGTGCACTATATCGTAATGACTCCGAAGCGTCAGAACCTACTGGACCAGAAGGTTCTCAAGGTGAACCACCCAGAGCCACGGGACTTGGTGCAGGACGACAATATCAACAAGAGCACACTGCACGAGTACGTTAAGCGCATCGTGGCGTTCCTGGGCATCCCGAAGAAGGCTGAGTTCTCGCGAATCCGCATGTTCGACTTCAGCTCGCGTACCCGTGCGGACAAGGCTGCAATTATCCTCACGTCACACGGCAAGAAACTCTACGTTGGTCTCATCGGTGACTCGTTGATCGAGCCGTTCTGGCCAGAGGGTGTTGGAACCTGTCGTGGGTTCTTGGGCGCGCTGGACGGCGTGTGGATGGTGGCTCAGATCGGAAAGAAGGCGGACAAGCAATTACTGGCAGACCGAGAAATGGCCTACCGTGTTATTCAGCACGTGTCGGGATTCCGTCGCGACGACTTGCAAAAGAATGTTCGCAAGTACACAGTCGACCCAAAGTCGCGTTACACAGTCAAGTTCCCGCAGCTCTGTTAATCGCTGTGAATATAAGGATATACTTGCGAATTTTTGTTGAATACGATGGACTTCATTATAGGCCCATGTTGCCAAGAATAAGAGCCCAGAAGAGGAGGGGGCATTCCTCATCGAGTCTTATTCCGGCTGCTTGGGTCAGGTTTTGATGAGCTGAGTAAGACGATTTAGTAAAAGTGAAGACGTCAACCTGCCATGTGGTGTTCTTGTGAGAAAGAGTAGGAAAGTGTAACCTCAGTTCGAATTCTGCAGTGGTTTGTGAAAGTCTTCCGTGGCGGATTCGACCATGGTAACATCGGATCAAGCGAAAGCGCAGACATTGGCCAGCAAGCGGAGTCTACGCAAGCTGGAACGCAGACCTCCTGTCCATGATGGGATTACCAGTGCTCGAGATCGCCAGGACGCGTATATCGGCGACGATCTCTTCGATGGAAACGACCTCGATCCTCTGGATCGACTTAGTGCCATCGACGCTCAGAACCGGCAAAGTCGAAAAATCCTGGATTACTTGGCGACCGATGTTGGCGACCAATATGTTGATAAGGAGAACTGTAACGATATCAATTACGGTGAAGACAGGAGTGTCTATAGCGATGAACCTCGATCAAGAAGACACCAGCCCATCCCATACACATCAGCTCCGAGTGGCAGGATGATCAACCCCGACGAGATCGACTCGGATCAGTTGGGTCAGATTGTGGCAGAGGAAGCCGAGCGCAAGCAAAAAGCTCGTGCCGAGAAGGAATTGGCATGGCAAAAAGTGAGGCAGCTCCTCATCGAGGAAGAAGAGAAAGCTTCGTCAATGAGCGTCGACAGTACAAGCAAGTCCGTGGACTCGTCACGTGGCGATAAGGACGAAGACAACATCAACACCGTTAAACTGCTCGACTCCTTGATAAGGTCTGGCGCCGATGACTTCTCTTACAATCGCAGTGTCTCGTCCGATGTGGACGTGGCGCCAGTCGTGGATTCGTCACTTGCTCAATCTCAAGTTTCTGCATCGAACAGCATCGACAGCATGATTTCCAATTCAGAAATGAAGGACGCGAAGGAGCCAACATTCGCACGGCACATCGACCGAATGGGTACCAAGATTTCAAAGTTTTTCAATCGTGGCCAAGCATCGGACGACGAAAGCAGCGACGTACAGAAATCTCGCCGCTTTCATGTACATTTTGTTGCTGGTAAATCGTCGGTTCGATTGGCGCTGCTTGCGACGTTGGAGCAAGTCACTCGAACCGTTCAAAGGACGGAACTCTCCGAGACGTCCATGATTCAAATTTCGGCTCTTTTGACGTCGATAGATCAAATTGCACGGGACGATATGAACAAGAAGAATGTCCAGCAGAAACGAGGATTCCGACGGCTTTCGAGTACCAAATGGTCAAAGAGTGGCAATGATTCGAGCGACCAAGAGCCAGTGGTAAAGACACAATCGGAGAACTTGACGAACTCGTCGAACTCATCGACGTCCTCGGCTGTTATTGAGACCTTACACGCTCGAGTTGTGCCTACAGCGGTGAACTCATTCAAAGCTTTTGACGCCGCACAAGACTTGGGCGATACTTTGGCAGCATTCACCAACTTGGCCAACGACTGTGGCCTCAACGGCATGAAGGTGGACGAACCGTGGCACGTGTTTTTCCATATCAAGGCGGCAATTTACAGCAAGTTGAGCTTCCGGCACAAGCAGCTCTTCAAGCTGCTGGATGCGCGTTTTAACCTGGATGTTTACACAAGAAAACACGCTGCCAGGAAGCGTGTTTGCATTGTTGGTGCTGGGCCTGTTGGTCTGCGTGCTGCAGCCGAAACTGCGTTACTTGGTGGCCAGGTGATTGTAGTGGAGAAGCGTGAACACTTTAGTCGAGAGAACATGCTTCACTTGTGGCCGTGGGTAATTCAAGACTTGGTATCTCTCGGAGCGAAGGTCTTCTTCCCGCAGTTTGGCAAGTCGAACTCGCATTTCCACGTCAGCATGCGGCAGTTGCAGGTTATCTTGCTCAAGGTCGCGCTGCTTCTCGGTGTGAATGTATACCCATCCACGGATTTCGAGTCGATCGTGTCTCCAGGTCTGGAGGAGAGTGGTGACTTACCGTTCTACTCAGTGGTGACGCAGCCGCAGATCCCAGTGATGGAGTTCACAGCCGTGCTGGGGGCTTCTGGAACGAACGATAAGCTAGCCAAACTTGCTGGTATCAATAGGTTTGTATACAGCAACACGGAAGCTTTGGGCATCGTTTGCTACTTCCCGAACCTCGGGACTTCGGATGAGACCGAAGCCAAGGAGTTCTCATGGACTGCTCAGCTCAAGCACCCGATGCTTGATAAGCTGCGAGAGTTTGGAATAGATTTGGAGAACATCGTGTATTACCGTGGCGAGATGCACTACCTGGTGATGACTCCCAAGCGTCAGAACTTAATGGATCTTCACGTCGTCAACGAAAACCGTGCAAGCTCGACAGATCTGGTCATGGACGATAACATCAACAACAGTGCATTGCACGAGTTCGTCAAGAATATCGTCGAGTTCGCTGGTATCCCCAGAAAGACAGACTTCACTCGTGTCAGTCTGTTCGATTTCAGCTCTCTCACATGCGCTGACAAGGCCGCGAGTATCCTCTCGTCACATGGCAAGAAGCTTTACGTCGGACTCATCGGTGACTCGCTACTAGAGCCTGTATGGCACGAAGGTGTGGGGACTTGCAGCGGTTTCTTGAGTGCCCTGGACAGTGTGTGGATGCTGACACAGATTGGACAGCAGTCCGATGAACAGCTTCTGGCCGACCGAGAAGCCGCGTACCAAGTGACAATGCGTCTGTCAAGCCACCAACGCGACGACTTGCAGAAGAGTGTACGCAAGTATACCGTTGACCCCAGATCACGCTACACCGTCCAGTTTTCCTGAGCTATCCAGTGTATTGACAGTGAAGTTGTACCATTGTTGCAGTGTGCTTTTCCTAAGTGATAAAAAGTTGATGAAAATCTTGAACTGCGACCAAAATCATGTTGAAGTGATGTATTTCTGACCAAAAAATGCCATAGTGTTCATCACATAATTCAAAATTCATAGAAAATATCAACTGGCGGGAATTTTTAGGTACTGAAAACCAAGTCAATAATGGACGAGGACGAAGACACGTACGGCTTCGGGTCCTTCTCGGACCTGTTCGACACAGGGCCGGCGCAGGCCGCCAAGCAGCTGGATGTAGACGCGCTGAGTTGCTTCTGCATGCCTGAGCGCTTGTTGTCTCGCTTCGAGCAACAGCAACGACGCGACAAGCGCAGCGTCCTGTACCAGCATGTGGCAGCAAAGTTCGACGGCGTTCGTATCGACGGAGGTCTGGGCGTGCTGGGCGTGGCCCCACTCGAAGGCGGTGGCGTCGTGTGGATGCAGACAACGCAGTCAGACTCGGACGCTCTAGAACGACGTAAGAAGGAGCTACAGGACATCACGAACTGCCAGGACAAAGGAGCTCGCAAGTCGGCGGCCGCGCTCTTCGTAGCCTTCAAGCATGTAGCTGCAGTACATCCCACTACAGTACAGAACACGGTGCAGGGTTTGGAGCTGAAGCTAATGGACGGCAACCGCCTCGAACTTACCTTCATGCCCGGACCTTTTGCAGACCCGAAACATCGAGATGAATTTCTAAAGACTCTGAAGAAACTAATGACTAGCGACGATGAAAACACACAGGATACGGAGGATACTGCAGATGTACGCACTCCCAGTCGACATAGTGTCGCTACGCCAGTAGTTGAGAGGAAAGCGGCAGACTCGAAGACCACGGAGAAGGAAAAGTTCCGTCAGCTTGTCAGGAGATACACCAAGCTGGACCCGATGAGTGATAAAGCACTTGCAATTGCAAAGCAGGTGTATGCAGGGACAGGGTATTATTTAGGACCCACGACGAAGCATACGCCAAAGTTCTCGGAAGACTCGGAGTATCGCAAGAAAACAGTGGAGAAGCTGTCGGATTGTCTGAATCGGATGAACCATGAGTGGAGGGAGGAAGATGCGCATCGGGAGCTGCATACGAAGGCCAAGCACTCTAGAAATGTGGACGACTTGTTCGAATATACAGACACAGTCACAGGTGCGCAGATTTCGACCCGGACGTATGAGAAGCGGTATCTGGAGTACGTGAAAGCGCACGATGTGAACCCTGTGATTCATATGTTTCCTGCTCAGAGTAAAACTGCAATTAGCCATGGATCGGTGTCAGAAGAACCATCAGAACCTGACGAGGATGCAAAGTCGCTTTTCACGAAGACGCTAGGAATCGACATCAGCTCAAGTTTAATTATTGATAGTGATTTCTTCGCCGTTGGAGCAGATGACGCAAGGTCGGATGCACCGACGTGCGGAAGTGAGGACACTGCATTCCGGGCTGCAGTGGACAGTGCTCGGACGAATCTGTGGAAGAGTTGGGGCTCAGCGTTTGCTCGAATTTCTGGTCAATCATCACGGAAACGACCTCGAGAAAGGAGGCAAAGTCTCGTGTTGCCTGAGGATCTTCACGCAACTGTTGAAACTACGAGTACGAGTTTACGTGATGCGAATGATACAGTCTTAAACGGTGGACAGTCGCATGAGTCACGTACAAAACGCAGTGGATCCACGGCGGACACCGCGCACAAGTCTCGACGTAAGGCTCGCAGACAGAGTATAGTGAACACTGTGGATTTACCGTCCGTTGTGGCAAGTGAAGCTGAGGACAAGACGACAGCTGGAAAGCGCAAGACAACGCCATCATCTCGCAAGTCTCCACGGCCAAGGCTCTCTGCTACTGGTTATACTCGGGAGGCCAGCTCACTCGAGATGGTGGAAAATGACGACTCGAGTTTGTGCAAACTCTGCTACAGTGAGGAAGCTCTGGTGCACATGAAACCTTGCGATCACGCCGTGTGTAGCGCGTGTTGGTCGCGGCTGCCTTCATCGTCAGGAATGAGCGGGACAGGATCCCGTCGAGTGTGTCCCTGGGATCGCGAGGTGGTAACGAAACGGTAGCAGAATAACAACAACAAATTGCAGCATTTGAGTTTTGAAATGGCGGGAGTTTCAGTTGATGTTCCTACTACTTCGAGTTGTGCGTGGAAGTATTAGGTCAAATGGCCGGACAGTGTGTGACTGATCATTCGAGTGGTAAGCGTGGGCACAGCACTAGAGAAGGTGAGGTTAACGTGTGCATTCCTTTCAGATTGCCGACCACTAAACAGGTCAGTAAGAACCTCCAAGCAAGCCTTGGCTACTGTGACAAGGTTGCAGCAATGGAAGAAGCGCAACGACACCAAACGTGAGTCCTTTCAGGTCTATACAAGGATGAAAGTGTGTTGAAAACGCTTTGAATGGCTTCAGGCGAGGTGAAAGCAAAGCTACAAGACGATGAACGAATTGAAGAGGAAGAGTATTTCCTCTCGCTGTCTAAGGCACTACCAGTCGATCAGGTGCACGCTGCTGCTGTCCGCAATTACCAGGCTGCTGCTAAACTACGCTGGAAAAGGCTGATGTTCCAAGCAATTGCAGAGCAGCAGCAACTGGATCAAGAAATGGCCGAATGCACATTTCGACCGCGGTTAGTTGCGAAGCCTAAACGTTCGATGACTGCAACTTGTCAATCATCAAACGTTTGTAGATCTTCATGTGCTGCAGCAGCAGCCAAATCAACAAACCTACGAAAAGTTCCCTTTGCTAGACGAGGTAAACCTGCTGATGGAGACGTCTTCGAGCGTTTATACAAACCCCAGGCAAACATGCCAGCAGCGACTACGGTATCTCCACATGGCAGAACGATGAAGAGGTTATCTAGCCAAGCGGAGGCAGCATTCATTGCGCGGCAAGAACGTGATCAGGTGGATCGTCGGGTACGTTTACATGTTAGTCAAATGAGGTTATACAGTACTGTTCATCGCACCACATCTTGCTTGACAGCGTCGAAGATCGGAGCTTGCAGCCCAGTTGCATCACTTACCTCACAAACCGAGACTCTCCCGACACTCGCTGGAAATATGCGCAGCGCTACGTGAAAATGACACGGATCAACCCAAAGATCATCAGCGAAGAGAGCAGAAGTCTTGGAACCCCATGAAGCAAGTCCGATACACTATTCCTGCATTCCCCAGCGCCGACGGCAGGAAGCACACCCTGAATTGCGCTTGTGTGTCGTTCACGACGCTTATCGAAGCTTTGAAACAACAAGAGCAACGCATGAGATGCATTAGCACAGTAAAAGACCAATTTGAGCGCTAACCTATTTCTTTCGACGTTAACCATTTTTCCTCAGCTAAAGACGAAACTTGTGAGACAGTGGAATGGGCAAACTGCTCATATCCGCAGCGCATAATCCGCAAGAAGAATGGACACTTGACAGCAGGAGTCAAAGAGTGCAGTACTTCTCTACGGAAAGCACAGAAACCAGATACAGCAGTGCCGATCCCACCCCACTCTCCATCGCTGGAAAGCTGACGGCGGAGTGATTTTCTCGTAGCGGCTAAGTACTGGGCAAATAATAAGCAGGAGACAATATACACATCATCCGGCTCCCAGCACCTTACAGCTCGAGCTCCTTCACCGTTTCCCACGTGAAGTCCGCGTCCTCGCGACCGAAGTGGCCGTAAGCAGCGGTTTTCTGCATCACCGGACGCTTCAGCTGCAGGGTCTTCTGGATCATACCCGGACGCAGGTCGAAGTTCTTCTTGATGATCTCCACCAGGTCATCGTCGGTCAGATCCTCCTTTACCGTACCGTACGAGTCGACGTGGATCGACAGCGGGTAGGGCACACCGATAGCGTACGAGAGCTGCACAAGGAGGCGGTGGGCAAGGCCCTTGGCCACCACAGACTTAGCGACCCAACGGGCAGCGTAAGCAGCCGAGCGGTCGACCTTGGTCGTGTCCTTGCCGGAGAAGGCACCACCACCGTGGGCGCCCCAGCCACCATAGGTGTCGATGATAATCTTGCGGCCAGTCAGACCGGCGTCACCGTGCGGTCCGCCAATGACGAAGCGTCCAGAGGGGTTCAGGTGGTACACTGTCTTGTCGTCGAGGTACTTCTCAGGAATAACAGTCTGGATGACATGCTTCATGAGGTCAGCGGCGATCTGCTCGTTAGTCACGTCGTCGTTGTGCTGGGTGGAGATGACCACGGTGTGCACACGCTGAGGGACCATGCGGCCGTCCTCCTGTTTGTACTCAACAGTGACCTGAGTCTTGCCGTCCGGGCGGATCCAGTCGAGCGTGCCGTTCTTGCGGACCTCCGTCAGCTTGGAGCCGAGCTTGGTGGCCAGCACGTGCGACAGCGGCATCAGCTCGGGCGTCTCGTCCGAGGCGTAACCGAACATGATACCCTGGTCACCAGCACCAACGTCCTCGTCCGTGACCGAGTCCACTGACTGGGCGATGTCGGGCGACTGCTGCTCGATGGCCACAATGACGTTGACCGTCTTGTAGTCTAGGCCCTTGGCGGGGTCGTCGTAGCCGATCTCCTTGATGGTGTCACGGATGACCTTCTCGTAGTTGACGATAGCCTTAGTGCTGATCTCACCGAAAATCATGACCATGCCAGTCTTAGCGCACGTCTCGCAGGCAACGCGCGAGTTGGGGTCCTCCGACACGCAAGCATCAAGCACGGCGTCGGAGATCTGGTCACAGAGCTTGTCCGGGTGGCCCTCGTTCACAGACTCGGACGTGAACAGAAAGGTGCGGTCCTTGGTGGCGGTCTGAGTCATCTTTTCAGATAGATGGAGTTCTTGAGGTGCAGAGTGAATGTGGGCGCCGGCAAGCAGATTCCAGAATGAAGTCGTCGCCATGGATGGCGCCGGTTTCCAGCGTAAAACCTCGTGGCTTGAAGGTGAAAAACCTCGATCGAAGAATGCAGGTGGGTGGTGGACCCAGCGCGATGAGCTTTCAGCCAATCCACGTACCGCGTTCCGCCGCCTTGACCAATCATATCCGCACTTATCGTCTGGTCAGGGGATGAACATGTACATTCGCTCTACCCGTGTCGTCATCCTCAAGACATCCTCGAGATCTCATAATAGCACCAGGCAGCGACGGCGCTGTTTGGGCTAAATAGTCACTACTTCGCTGAGCGCTGCGGGCGTTCGCGTGTGTTGCCAGGGTTGTCCGCCACATTGGACCAGCATGCTTAGCACCACCCATTTCAATCTCAGGTGCGCACCCATCTTCCTTTGTTCATCCAAACTTGAACAGGTGACCTGCATTCAAACCCAGGTGAAGGGCAGATGTTAGCCAATCATTTTGGACAGGGAAATTTGTCTTGAAGGAGTTATGTCGAATCTTTTTCGTCCAATCGATCTGAACACGCTATTTGCTCATTGAACACGACAGATTTCTGACCAATTGAATGCAAACGATGATTGCAAAACAACACTTGGCAAGGGCAACGGCGAAGCTGCGCTGCGGTGTGTACGGCGAAGGGAGCGTAATTTCCATCGACGTCAAGCGCAATGCTGATGTGGAGGCGCTGCAGGAGGCTATTTTTGCGATGAAACGATACAGCGCGCGTTATAAATTTAACGCGAACGACTTAACGCTGTACTTAGCGCGAGAAGAGGGTGGCCCGTGGCTGAGTGGTAGTCAGAATGTGGAGGACTTACAGCGAGGAGACATCGACACCAGGTTCAAGCAGATGATTCCGTGGTGGAAGCTCGACAAGGAGGAATTGTTTGGGTCGGACTTCATCTTAGGAGATGAAGAAATTCACGTGCTGGTGGAACGTCCGGAAGCTCAGCAAAGCGCGGCGATGCTGGCGCACTTGATGCCGCCAGTTGATCAAGGTTGGATAGCCAGGTGGTTAAGGGAGTATCACATGAGCCAGGTAGCACCGCAAAGTTTACCGCTTCTGGGAGATCTAGCAGAATGCATTGAACACGAGCTACCAGTGAAGATCGCTCTTCACGAGCAAATTCGAGATAACTGGATGGCTAAAATGAAGACCCCGTCTTCTGAGCTGATGGCGAAGATATTTCGAGTCGCAAACTCGGAGCTCTGTGTGGAGTTTATGAACCAGGTTGGATATCGTGTGGTTCAACCCAGGGTGGATCCTGGGGACACGAAGACTTCATTCATCTCGTTTTGGGACGACTTGATCTACTACGTTTTGAACTTCGTCGGCATCGGCAAGAGCGACCGAAGTCCGAGTCCATCGGTCTCAACAGGACCGAATCGCCCCGACTACCTATTCCTTGTGGATTCTGTGTGCGTCTTTCGCGGTAAGGAAAAGGCTCCTGGGGAGCAGATGGAGACGCTGCGGTGCGAGTTTTTTTAGAAGCTTCTTTGGAGCTACGGTGACGCTCCATATTTGTTCGGATACGCAGCTGTTGGCCATGAAGTCAGACTGTACGCCATCACTCGCGCGCGTGATCACGTGGAAGCTATTGAGTTGGGAGCGTATGATCTTAAAGATGTTGGAGGACGGTTCTATTTGCTGCTGGCAGTTCTCAACATTGCGCGATTATTGCGGAGCCTTGCAAGTTTGTGCCCTGATAGCGCCCGGGGCGAATACAAAACGATAATTCGAGATCGAGGGATCAAGATATTCCTCGAACCATCCTGCGTTGTCAAGTATTTCCCAGCAGCGCTGTTTCAACGAGCAAAGGACCATGTTGAAACGGTATACAAGGTGTTGGAAGAGCGCGCCGTTCCGAACGTTGATCGTCTATATTGTGCAGACAAAAACGCGCAGCGAATAATATTCAAACCACGTGGTCGAGAAGCAAAACTAGCAAATCTTGTCGAACTATTTCACGCACTAGCAAATGTGTTGCAAGCATTGGTAGAACTGCATTCTGCTTCGTGGATGCATCGAGATATTCGATGGTCGAATGTTATCAAGACCGCGATGACTGTAACTCGTGGCTCCTGATAGATTTCATGGATGCAGTGCAAAGTCCCCAGGTTTCACCAAGCGGCCACCACCTTAGTCGGGCCGAACATGCCCCCTAGATCTTCAGCAATGGTAGTCACACCACTGCAGTGGACGTGTTGAGTGTTGGACGGCTGATCCAAACTCGTGGAGATGAAATCTACGGAAGCTGGTATGACACAGGGAGGGAGGGGACACAGTTTTTAGAGCTGTTGATGCATGACGATCCGTCTAGAAGACCCACTGCAGTTGTTGCACTCGATCGACTGTATCAGCTCGAGCGAGTTACTTGAAGTTAAAGCGAAATGGACGGAAGAAAAAGCATAGGCGAAACTAGCTCGATAAGAATCGAACAACCCGTTGAAATGCAACAAATTCATGTTGCAGTGGTGTTTCGGACCGAAACACATGAATTTTTGAAATTTATGGGGTTTAAAATGTATTGATATAAGAATCGTTTGTTTGAGTGGTCCAAAGTATCAGACCAAAAAGTTCATGCCATGAACACCATCCTGTCGACGTTGACATGGGGCACGTGGGATGACGCTGAATGGGGCCTAGTAAGCGATGCAGCTACAGTCTCTGTCGCCATGACTGCACCTGCAGCTTGTGACCCCGCGGGTTCGTCCCAAAAGCAGCGGAGTCTCCGTAAACTGCGTAAAAAGGGGCTGCAGGCGCCCAAGAACTCGCAGCTTTGGTTCGAGGAGCTTCTGGAGCGCATAGAGAGCACATCGTTTGGCCGTAGTAAAGCCAACTATCGCTGCAACCCGCTCAGGTATCTGCACGCATCGAAAACGTCATGTATGGAGGAGACACAGCAGGAGGGCATCCCCTGGGCGGATCTACCCGACGGAATCCACCCGCGAGACGGCAAACTGCCGGCAGACCGAGCAAGGAACAAACGACAGCAAGTGGACAACCTCGCAGTCTTCTTGCACCGCATTCTGAGGTCGATTGATATGCATTGGTATATATATTATAAGCTGACAACGGTGTTGTTTTCTGTTCCAGGCCTGGTGATGTGGTAGTAGAGTTCTGCGCTGGGTCCGGATACGTGGCATTGCCGCTCGCTTGCCTCTTTCCGCAGTGCAAATTTGTTCTTCTTGACAAAAAGGAGCCTTCGCTTGCAATTGGTACGAATTAATGGAGCTATTCGACTCGTGATACTTCTCTGACATCATTTATTGACACGTCAATTATTTAGCAAGGGAGCGTATTGCTGCTGCCCAATTGACGAACGTCGAGATTTTTTGCGGATTCATCGATGACTACCATAAACCTTTCGACGTGGGCATTGCGCTGCACGCTTGCGGTGAGGCCACTGACATGGTGATGCAGAAATGCCTCGCAGAGCGCGCAGCATACGTGCTGGCCCCGTGTTGCGTCGGCAAGATCAAGTTGAGCGAGCTGGCTTACCCTCGTTCTGCCACCTTGGCTGCTGAGCTCTCACGCACCGAGTACGAGGTGCTGGCGAAGGCTGCGGATTTCGGCCACTCCAGTGCCACTACTGTGGCGCACACCGACATCAATCGTAGACGGCGACGCTGCAAGACGCTCCTTGAGAGTGATCGCAATATGTGCGCTGAGGAAGCGCAGTACGACACCTTCATGTTTGTTATGCACCCCCCTACTGCGACGCCGAAGAACGATGTACTGGTCGGAATCCCACGAAACCTCACGGCTGGGCAAAGCGACCGCCTATTCAAGCTCGAGTGCGAGGCTGCTCTATCGACGGACGCGCTCGTACGCAAGCTCACAGACAAATAAAAGATAGACTGTATGTCGCCTTTATCTGGTACGGTATGTTTGATTAAGGTCGGATCATTATCGAGGTTTGTGAGGCAACGAGGCTCTAACCCGTTGCAACAGCTCGTGTGTATCGGATGACTGGAAATCACGGCAATCTATCAGCATTAGAAGAGCTGAGCTGGATGTTCCTTTTTCAATAGTCATGACTCCTTCCAAGTTCATTAGCGCAAACTGCATACTAGCCGCCCACCCGTGGGCAACTTGCACCTTTGTTTGCATTGTTTGTAGAAACTCAGAGCACGGCACACCCATGAGGCGCGTCACGAAGTCTTCAGCTACGTCTGCTTCCCTCGTAGCAGTGCAATCCTCCACAGAGACTCGAAGTTGGTACTTCCCCGTGTTGAATTGAAAGCCTACTACCGACTTGATGCATGCGCGGATCTGGAATCTCGTCGTTCTTATTGTCTGCGCTGGTGCTGTCAACGTTAACGAGCGTGCTGCGAAGTACTGGAACGGGCGGGTTGAATTCAGCGGTTGTGCTGCTGCTACCAGGTTATTTTTCTGCTTTTGACCGAGCAGTGAAGAATCCGAAGTGGTCTCAGCAACGGCAACGTGAACAGTGTTCACCGATCGAGCAGACGTCGAAATTTGCGGTGCTTGAGACCTACAGGATGATTTCTCTTCGACTATTTGCTCCATTGACGGCGATCGCTGCCGCTTCCTGAAAGGGAATACCCTGCTTGAAGCTGGTTTAGCCTTACCGGAATCAACAGGATGTCGAGGAGTCTTTGGGCTGTAAAAAAGGTGTTCTACCATTGGGTCCGTGGTGTCGCTGTCCATGTCTTCATCTGACAAAGGCGCGTCTACAAAGACGGACGGGACTACAGCGCTTTTGGTGTCGTTGGATGCTGCCTGATTATTCGTGTTCATAGGTGCTGGGGGATTCGAATTTCTCATAGTATTTGTCCGCAGAATATTGTTGGGCGCTGTAGTTATCGTCGGGGGTCTAGCAGCTGGCTGGTGCGGAACTGGAGGTGGAACATCGGGCTGTTTCTGCTGTGACGAATTAAACTGCGACGTCACCAGAGCTGCTGAATATGCCCCAGCACTCAGCCCATTCGTCTCCGTAGGTTGATGCTCTTGTCCGCTGCCACGTCCCGAGTAATCTGCCGATGCCTCCAATAGCTGGCAATTTTCTGGTCCCAACAAAAGCAATCCATGCCTCACTGGAACATTTTCCACCACAATTTTGGTCCCGCGCGGCACGTTCACACTAAACTGTGGCAGTGGGCTAAATTCAAAGCCGAACACCAATTGGTGACCATCCGTAAGGCCGAGTTTGAGAGTGCGTGTTGATCCAGCAGTCGAAAACTCGGTGCGATGCTCGTAGTTGGCGGCAATGTTGGCCACGTCTACCACCTGCTCAGTGGCAATCACACTGTGAGTGCATTGGATCTGTTGATTTCTCCGCTGGTAGCCTCACCTGAAGGATGCACATGCCCTGGATGGTGGAGCCGTTGAGCTTCGCGACGTCCGAAGGAAGTGCAGGCCGGCAACTTTGGTGTAGATCCGACTGCATTAACCGTCCGAACAGGTACGCACCATACGGAGCTTGTTGCCGAGCCCCACCAGTAGCAGTCCGGAACTTCTGGAACTCACGAGCCTCCCACTCAGGATCCAGCGCCTCGTACGGCAGATGCCGGCCTCCTGCCTGCGGCGGCGTCATGAGCGGTGCAAATATTGCGAAGGTCACAATAACAATGTAAATTTCATCATAAACAAAATGGTGAAATTCTTTAAACAAAAATTCATCTTTAAGTGCTCTGCCAAAAAAAATATGGGTTTTAGAAAGCACCCATTTTGTATTACTATTCTACGTTAACCTTGACAATTTGATCAATGTCACCTCCAGTGTACGATGGCACTGTACGTGCGAATGGAACGGATTCTGCTGCATTCAAGAGACCATCCGTTGCAAACTTGTCGACACACAGAGAAGAAATAGTTAGTGACATCAAGTGACATCGGGTAGAATACCAACATACCTCCGGGTGTTCGCGTAGCGCTAGCACTTGCGGTAACTCGACTAGGTGCAACTTGGCGTAACGTAATACCACAAGTCCACTGCCGATTGACAGCAAATAGAACGCCCAGGTGCGCATCACCGCCTTCTCGTGCTTGGTTTGCACGAGGGACGCGAGACAGGTCGCGTATGTTACTACAAACAAAAGCAGCAACGGCCAGGTGCGTTTACGGTAGTGGACTTTGATCTTGTTTGCACTTAGTGACGGTGGAAAGCGGCCCACGAACTTGTCAATCTTGCGGACGTAGTAGCCCAAAATCCTGAGTCGGTATTGGTCTTCCGCCTGAGCGATCTAACTCCCACAAGCCCCAAAAAGTAAAATTCCTGCATAATTTTGCTCCTCTCACACTATTTACCCACCTCCGTCCAGTAGGTCCAGCGCATCTGAAGCCCTTCAGGCCATAGCACGAAGTAGCGGTACTGCGCAACAGCATTTGACACACAGGTGGGAGGAATGTGTCAGCTTTTCGATCTTCACCCAATCAAATACAATAACTTATCACACCAATGCCAGCGCCAGCTCCACCAGACACACAAACGCCACCACCAGGAACACGATCGTGTCCACGAACCAGTCACGTGTGCAGAAAACGATGCAGGACGGCACTACGAACACCAGCAGCACGCGCACCAACCCCAGCGCGAAGTATCTGCGCTCCTGGATCGTTAGCAAATCATCGGGGAGGTGCGGCGCGAAGTGGCGTACGATGCTGCGCTTGTGGCCTTGGTTCGCTTCCGCAGCCACTATCATGTCTGGGTATGGTATGCGTCTCTTTGCTTTTGACTGCAGTTTCCATGTTTCAAGAAGATCGATTATTTCATTGGATAAAAATTGAATATAGATAGACCAACAGCTTCAACTTCAGGCTGTGTGTCTACTTTTTGAGGTCTGAAAGATTAATCGTCCTTGTTGTCGTCCAGGTGCACGTCCACCGTATCGGGTGAGATTTCGGGCAGGTCGCCGTCTGCGGTCTCGCCCCGAGGCGACTGCGATTGGCTGTACGACTTGCTGTACTTCTTGCTGAAGCCGACGGTCGTGGATACCGTGCTGACAGCAGCCTTAAACTTGCGACGGGCGTTGAAGCGACGCAGCTCCTCCAGAGCGCTGGTGAGCTGCACAGTAGCTAATTCCGTACCCGTGACCCAGCGGTGTGCCAACAACTGGTCCACCGTCGCACTGAAGACGCAAACGTCAAGACAAAAGATCAATATTGTGAACAAAGCAAAGGTCATCAAAAATGGACTTACCGCTTCTCCGGGTCCACGACAAGCATCTGCGAAATGAGGTCCTTAGCGTCGTCCGAGACGTGGTCCCAGTACGGCGAATCGAATTGGAATTTGCCCTTCTTAATCTTCTTGAAGAGCGCGTTGTGGTTGTCGTCGTGGAATGGTGGATAACCGCACAGCAAAATGTACGTGATGACACCGATGCTCCAGATATCCACCGTCTTGCCGTATGGCTTGCCCTCGAGAATCTCTGGTGCGACATATCCAGGCGTACCACAAGCCGTCACGAGACCCTCGCTGTCAAACTCGATCCTCTTTGCGAAACCAAAGTCTGCCAGCTTGATGGAGGCATCGTCGTCCTTGCTGGTTAGAAGGAGGTTCTCCGGTTTCAAGTCGCGGTGCACAATGTTGGCATCATGGCAATATTTGATGGCCTCAAGTAGCAGCTTGACCAGATCGCGAGCTTCTCTCTCGTTATAGTACGACTAGAAAAACGAAAAAACAGCGGTCAGTAAAATAAAACTCCCAATGACGTAACGAAGCTAGTGGGCACCAACTTTCTCAACAATGCGATCAAAGAGCTCGCCACCCTCCATGAATTCCGTTACCAGGTAGTAGAACTTTTCTTCGACGAAAAAATCGTGCAGGATCATGATGTTCGGGTGATTCATCTGTAGTAATAAAATAAAGTTGCGAATTAGACATTTCTGTCCTGTAAAGACACACCAGTGGTAGCATCTCACCTGCTTCAAAATGGCGACTTCCGTTGTCAATGCCTCAATGTCTTCCGCCACCAAACCGTCGCGCTTAATGCATTTGATGGCGTAGCGCTGACCCGTGGGCTTGTGGACGGCGATGCGCACGACTGAGAAAGTGCCCGAGCCGATGACCTTGCCCAGCGTGTACTGCTCCTCAAAGCTGTTAGGGTTCGTAGTGGCTGGCGTCTGCTTACCATTTGCGGTGGCATTATTCTCGCCATTCGCGTCCGCATGGGCGTTCCCGTTCACAACGTCCTGATCCTGGAAACGAGCAAAAGGAGGCAGGTTAAATGCAGGATTGCAGACTGACAATACAAAGATTGGGCTTACTGGCTTGGAATTGACGCAGCCCATGTTGCTTCTTGTTGGGGCAGCTCGGGGGAAGAAGTCAATCGAGTGCTGCAGCCAGTTCTACTTGCGTTGTGGTGTTGCCAACTGTGCTCGCACTGATACCCGCTTTTCGTGAGCCGTTGTATAATGCTAAAACGGATCGGTGTGTCACCTAAATATAGATGATTTGATCCAATAAAAAGGGAATTATCGCAAGGGTTGGGGGTATTTATTTTGAGTTTGCTTCAAGTACGTGGAGGTGGGTTCGCTACGGTATCTGCTCAGGTAGTGAAGGTGAACTTGTCACCCTATCCAGTCAAAGCGCAGCAGTGTGGGTGATTTAGATCAAGGCTAGTCGTCCAGGAATATGCCGCTTTGAACACGTACCTGACGGAGTTTACTGTTGAGCTTAGGCTCTTTGTACGAAATGCGCTTGATGGGTCTCGTGGAGCGTCTGCTTCGGAATGGGCTGCACTGTTGGCCGAAGCGTCTAGGCACGAACGTCGATTTGGTACAGCGAGTTCCAGAAATGATACGGGGTGTTGGTGGCCGAGAAATCGTTTGGCTTGTCCGCTTGCCTAAGCCGTAGTAGTCTCCCTGGTATCGGATGAAGGAAATCAGGTGTTAGCTTTTCATAAAATGTTTCAGATATGCAGTTCAACGCACCCGCCGGAGTTTTGCGTTCAGTTTGGGCTCGACGTACGACATGTTGGAATCTCGCTGGCGCAGTCGTCTCTTCATACCAGCCTGTCCGCATCAGCAGGGTGAGCTCAATGCATTGAAGCAAGTTATTAAGAGACAGGTACCTGTGAGCCTGTTCGTTTTGAACTGGTGGTAATGTGAGCCGTAGACTCAGCGTTGCTTCGACAAGGGTTTGTTGTTGACAAACTTTTTGACCTACTTTCCTCAGAGATAATAGCCATCACATCGTCGCTTTCTGCTGAGGTTTCGTTCTCCTGGTGCCGGATACTTTACTGTTAGTAACAAACGTTGCTTCACGAAATTCAGCATACCTCTATGGTTACAGGAGGCTCTAAAACGATTGGAGGTCTTGTAAGCGGGAGCGTCGATAAAACACTCGCGGTTCCAAAAACTCGCGGTTCCTGGTAACGATAGCGGTAGGCGATGCTGGACAACAATTGCATCGTCGCGCTCAGACGTACCGAGTGACGCGGCCGAATGGGGCTAACGTTTCTAAGAGGAGATAGTGGTGGCTCTGGCTCGAGATGGAAGGACACACGAGCGCCTTGATTCAGATTGTCAAAGTTGCATTGAGTAGACTTGTCTTTCACTGCGCCAGGAGGAAACGTCTCGGTGAATTACGCACACGACAATATTCGGTCTGTCGTACCTTCAGTGGGTTTACATCGCGCCTCCATCCATTCCACCACTAACCATGTAACAAGCAGCATTAGCATTAGTCTCGGTTACCAGTGGACAATGAATGACGTTGCAATTTTCACCTTTGTTCGAAAAGACAGTAGCCTTAGCCGCTCGAGCTGTAAGAATGAATCTTTAGCTTAATTAAGAGTAGATTAACATTTCCAGGCCACCCTCGCCTTTTGTGAGTTCCTGCTTGGTTGTAGTCTGCCGCGAAAGACCAGGATACCATTAAAAGACAATGTTCAGACCATCAATAGTATTGAACCAACTCACCAACGCTTTGGCCAGCGCTCGATTCTTCTCTGAGAATATGCAGACTTTTTCCCGGAGCTGACGCAGCTCGTGCATGATGCTTAGTGCGCGAGCGCCGCTGCTACCTTGAGCCATGATAGCGTCGTTTGAAGATCACTTTCTCAAACATCAGAAGGATACTTAGTGAAGCCTTCACTTTTAGCATTTGTTTGCAAAATTCAAAATTGCTGATACTTATTCGAAACCGAAAAGGTATACGGAAAGCATTTTCACATTTTCAGCGCGGCAAAATGATTGACATTGAGGGCGATGCCGCGTTCGAGGCATTCCCGGACGAGAATTTCCGCTTTGGCGTAGTACACGCGGACGGCGTTGGGGAGATTTGGCTGGAGAGTCAAACGTCCAAGAAACGCTGGTGCGTCTGCGACCATGGGACCGAAAAACATCAGCAGTTCAATAGTGACAAATTTCCTTTGCTGTTTGCAGGAGGTGCGAGGTGACGGATGTGGCGGCATTCGCTCCAGCGGACGTAGTGCTACCGCATAAGACGGTACTTCACTACGTGGCGGTGCGTCCGATATGCAATTGCAGAAAATAGTACGTGTCATTTTGACAGTAATATTGTCATTTAAACTTGTCAGGCAAGCTTGAGGGAGTCCGCTGCTGCTAATGAAGCCAACTCTGGACCAAAATTTGTGCGGGAAGACGAAGATGAAACGCTGCAACTGGAAGTATTGATTAAATTGGGGGCTGTGGACTTCGCATGGGCACCCAAGTACATCTTTCCCATGACTTTAGTCGCAAGCCCGCTATCAACAGAAGCGCAGGCGGAGCAGATTACGTTCTTAACTGCACAGGTCCAGGAACTTCAGCAGGAAGTGAAAACACTAAAGCAGCAGATGCAAACTGTGCTAAAAGCACACGCTGCAGCTCTTCCACCACCAGCAGTATCGGAGGCGCCACCTCCAGGAGATACATGCCCCTCACCAGCAGCAGTGACGCCTAATAATGTGGTCGTCGTGGAAAACCGAGCGCCGGAGTCGACGCCACCTCGTGTAGACCAAGTGTTGGATGATATCATTGGCCATTCACACCACAAACTTGTGCAGACAGACGAGTATCGAGAGACTCGAAACCCTCTCGGCGTGACAATACGCAGCCACCGCCAGCATACCTGCAAAGTGTGTTCTGTATTGCGAGGCAATCGCAAACGTGCGGCTCAGTCGTCTCACTACTGCCGGGAGTGCACAGAGCGCCATAATGGCGGTATGGTCTTCTTGTGTGATAAAGCTCGACCACATGATCCAAAAGAATACCGAAATGCTACTTGCAATCAAATCTGGCACTTGATGTGGAAGAATGGGGAAAATCTTCCACAGACTGGGACGTCATCCATTAGAATGCGGAAAAAACTCAAACCTGATTTTGAGTGAGAACATGACAAACTCTGCGGCGCGCTAAATTACGGAATACAGGCATTAACTTCTCTATTCCAAGCGCTTCTCGTCGTACATTGTCGAGTAGGGGTACAGCAGTATCGCTACTTGCACATAATTTCGATGACTGGCTATCGTATACGCGCTTTCTCCTTTCTACACGGTAATACGAACAAATTAGCACTGGGATGGCTAGATGGAAGCGATCTGGATGGACTTGCCTTGTGTAACGCATACGGATCGGCTCTTTCACGAAGCAATAGCTCGACGATATTGGTGTTCCCACCCTGTGCAGCTTTGTGGATGGGTGTGCTTCCGTCGTGAGCTGCGCCATTGATTTTGGCTCCCGAGGCAATCAGTAGCTCGCAAAGCTTTACGTTTCCAAGAAGTGCTGCATGGTTAAGTGCGCTGCACCCGGTCTGCGAAGCAACAGAGGTTCGTAAGAAGAGTACATGTACGGTGCAAGGTAATTACAACGTTTACCTGGTCCGTGATGTTCGGATCAACACCGTCCTTGGTGAGTAGGTGGTTCACTCGGTTGTAGTCGTTGTTGAGCACAGCCACGTGCAATGGAGTTGTTGCTGTTGCAAACGCCGGATCACGCAGCTGAGCATAGTAGCGCTTGAAAGACGCGCTTAGTTGCAAATCTGAACAAGAACTCATTCGATTCTGCAAACTTCGAGAATTTGGTAAAACTGTTTTTAGACTTACTGTGCTGCGTGAATCAAGCCTCATACTACATTCCTACAAGATCTTGGTTGCATCTGACTCCGGCAAAATCACGGTCTGCATGGAATGCGCAGGGAGTGCCAAAGTGAATGTCTTTGAGTCCGTCTGCTTCACACTCACCGTTACAGCTGAGCTGTCACGGTTCATGAATTGGAGCACCACTCGGTTGTCAGGGGTCACGAATGCGCAGCGATGAAAGTTACTCAACGTCTTCGTTTTCGGGAACTCGATACGCTTCGATCCGGCCGGAATGAACTTGGAAAAGTGACCCATGATGTAGAACATGGGCTGCTTGTAGAACTCGTTGCCGGTCCCTTCATCTACCAGAATCAGTTCGTCCACGTTGTTTTTCGCCCAGGTTGGACCCCGCGTCGTATCGAGTACCAAGTTCCAGTCTGTCCAGTCACCAACGTTGTTGTTCAGGTCTTCAATGATGTCGTGTGCATAGATTTCAGCACGCGACCAGCTCTTGTCAGCGTCAGTGAGAGAAACACCGGAGCCCGTGCCCAACCAGCTTGGCAAGTAGCCTTCGCAGGCTTCCGTAGCGAGCATGAAAACCTCCGGAAACTTTTGGTTGAAAGCCAACACCTTGTCAAAGTCACCGCCTAAGCTGAAGAAGAAGAAGTCGAGATCACACGATACCAGTGGAACCCGAAGCCACTGATGTACTTCATGGCTTCGGCATCCTCGAACGGCGCGAGTCGGTCCAAGATGGTAGACTTTTGGTCATCACCAGCGATGATCTTGAGGTTGGGGTGATCCTGTGCCATTCTCGGACCCAAGTCCAGTTTGATGAAATCGCGTTCCTCAGCGGCTGTTAAACGCAAAGACTGCCAAGCCGATGTCTGTAGAATCGACTTGGACGGCTCGTTCTGCACCGTCATCGCCCAGAAGTTGATGCCTTCCTCCGAGTACGCATACAAGAATTTGGAGTAGTACAGTGCCAACGCCTTCCAATATTTTTCACCTGGATTGCCTTTCACGAGGCAGTTGAGCGTTGTGTTCTTGGTGGTCATCCACGTTTGAGGAGCCCATGAAGATGCGAACAGCTTCATGTCCCGTGACGTGGTGTTAAGCACGCAGGATGAGCTCAATCTTGTGAGACGACGAAGATTTGTCCACGTTAACGGAGAAGTGCTTCATCTCGAAATCATCCACCACGTCGTTGTACGAGTAGATGCCAGTGGAAAAATCTGTCGAGCCGATCGGGACGCGGCCTAAAGTGTACTGAAGACCAGTCTCCAAGAAGTACTGATCCAGCACCATTTGCTGCAACTGCGACGACAACTTGTAGACGTTGATGGCCGCCGCGTCCGTGAAGGCACCTCCGAAGCCAATCATTGTCTGGTATTGTGTGGATACGTCGATGGAGTATGTGGGGCTACTGATAGCGGTCGAGTCGACGTTGACCATCTTGTAGGCGAAGCGGTCACCAGCCTTGGATGTGGTGTAGACACCCACTTGACCTGTTGTAAGGCTGGTGTAGTTGTTGGAGACCGTGTCGCACTGGGTAGCATTGCAGACACAAACGCCGTTGAGGTTCGTTTGGTAGCGTGTGGACCTGTTACTACAGGTAGCAAAGGCTCCTTGAGTGGCGAGCAGCAAACCAACCAGGGAGGTCAGCAGGCAGGGAACAAGCATCACAACAGTGTGGCTGCTGAGTTTATTGGTTGTTTGTGGTGTTTTGGCGATTTCGGAAATGACTGTTTCTACGTGGTGTTGGCCCAAACTCACCGTGGTTGGCTACATGCACAGATGCCGATGGTGTCATACCGTCGAGGGATATATGTACCTGTTTCCAAGGCCATCATGGTGACATGGCATTTCAATCATGTGCTGACGAGTCATAATTGATGACGATAAACTGATCCCGAGTAGTGTCATGTGTAAGTTCAAAGCAGACGAAATGGATGTGCAGACTCTGCTCACTCATAGGCTATGAGTGCTGAGTCATAGCTGACGTGATGAGTATGGAGCACAGAGAGTGGAAAACTGCTCGACTTCAGTCCGACAACGATAAAAATTCAAGGCGAAAGTTATCAGTTTTACTGGTAAGTATCCTGGGGTGCTGAAACTAATGAGCAGACCTTATTATCTGAAGTGAGTCATATTTGATGATGCTGGCAGATTTTTTAGCTTCAAAGGAGCAGACGCCATCTTGTTCACCTTCTAAATAACAAGGAAAAGAGAAGATTCACCTCCTGCGTCGCATTAATTGTTGAAAACAACGGTTTGGATCGAAGTGGGGCGGATGACAACCTGCACCAACTTCCCACTCGGCGCCATAATCTTCACGGTCTGCTCGCTGTTTCCCTTGTTGAACATGATCGCCACGTACTGACCTTCGGGCGTCAAGAAGGCCGTCCAGTCCACATCACTAAGTCGCGACTTGCTTCCACTTGCTGCTGTGAATTTGAGACGCACAGATCCAGGAGTGAGGAACTTGGAGAAGTGCCCCATGACGTAGTACATGGGCTGCTTGTAGATCTCGTTGCCATTGGTTTCGTCCACGATGATCGGCGCATCAACAAAGTTCTTAGCCCAATTGGGCCCTCCGCTCGTGTCGAGTATGAGGTTCCAGTCGGTCCATCCAGACACGTAGCTGGTGAGGTCGTTGATAATATCCTTGGCGTAATTGTGTGCTCGCCACCAACCGATGTTAAAGTCGCCCAGTTTCACTCCTGCACCGGTGCTCGTGACAACCCAGTCCGGAATGTAGCCCTCGCAAGCCTCCGTTCCCAACATGAACACGTTAGGATACTTGGTGTGGAAGGTCGTGAGATCACTAAAACTACCACCAATACCCAGTGGGAAATCGACGTTGGAGTACCAATGAATCCCAACACCAGCCACGTATTGAGCGGCTTCACTGTCTTCGAGAGCCGCCAACCAGTTGAGCAAGTGTGATTTGTTGTCGTCCATGATGATAAGCTTGAGATTCGGATGATCAGCCTTCATTCGCGGGCCAAGGTCTTTCTTGATGAAGTCACGCTCTATCGCTGCTGTGAATCGGAGACTTTGCCACGCGTTCAGCTTGACGAGAGGTTCGTCGGGTTCATTTTGCGTCGTCATGGCCCAAATATCAATCCCTTCGTTCTTGTATGCAGTGATAAACTTGGAATAGTAGAGTGCCAGTGCTTTCCAGTACTGCTCACCCGGATTCCCCTTCACGTGGCAATTGAGCGTTGTGTTCTCCTTCGTCATCCACACTGGTGGGGCCCACGACGACGCGAAGATAGAGAGCTTGCGCTTCGTCGTGTCCAGCACCCGGTGGATCAGATCCAGTTTGTGCGTGGCCGACGACTTGTCCACAACGATGGAAAAGTCGCTCATATCGAAGTCGTCGACGGTGGCGTCGTACGAGTAAATGTTTGTGGAGAAATCGGTGGATGAAATGGGGATGCGGCCCGTGGTGTACTGAATACCATCCACCGAGTAGTACGCATCAAGGATCATGTTCTGGATCTTGTCGTTCATCTTGTACAAGTTGATGGCGGCTGCGTCCGTGAAGGCTCCACCGAACCCGATGATTGTCTGGTATGTGGTAGTCGCATCGATGATCAGATCGGCATCAGCAGAGGAGCCGGTGACGAACGCGGCCGTCTCGTAGCGGAAGCGTTCACCGTCTCGAGTGGTTCGGTATACTCCCGCCTGTCCTGCTGCCAGTTTCAGGTAGTCGTTCGGGAACGTATCGCAGGCTACAGTGCTGTTGCAGACGCAGACTCCATCGATGAATTTCTTGTACCGCATGGACCAGTTGTTGCAGTCGATGGCCTGGGAAAATGGGAGCATCGCTGCAAGAGCAACAAGACTGCGCAATGGGAAGACCATAGCTGGCAAAGCTGGCAATTAGATTTAATGCGTCTGGACGATCGAGGGCTTGGGACGTTGGTGTTGAATTCCGAAATGGCAGACATTGAGCGCCATTGGATGTGTGTGCTTTGCAGACCACCCCCTTTTGTCGTTGGGTCAATGCCGTTGGCAAGCGCATCTCCGACGGCAGCTGCTCACGTCAGGTCTCCTCGAACTCGGCTTCCCGACGTTCCAGACTCTGGTATCGGAGATATCTTAGCTGGAGGCAGCCTGCAGTGCGAATCGTGGTACACAAGGCATGACCGAAGCACATCTTGCTTAGTCTGAGTGAACTACGGTCACTTCAACGATGCGATGCACGTTTAAACACGGACGAATCATTCGCAATTGGTGAAGCAAGCGGTGAACAGTTGGAGCACTTAAGCAGCTACATGTATTAGCTCCTAACTGCTAGTAGCAGTGAAAGTTACGACTTCTAGCGGCTTTCAGCTTGTTATGCGGTCATTTTCTGTTCGCAAAACTCCTTTGCCAGTGGCAAATTGCCACTTACTTCATCATGGTGTTCGAAACGCCCATCACAGTTGGCTTCAACCTGTGACTCATATTGATGTGTACCACATTTAAAACGTATATTTGTGGATAAAATTACATGGGTACGCCGCTAATTTGACATTTGTGTTAATAACTCGAATATGACACTGTCTTTTTGTAACGGATCTTGGCAATCATTTCCTGAGCGTCGATTACGATTCGGACCAGAGCGCCATGTCATGTGCAACACCTTCAACTTCCCTGTGAAGCTGAATCTGCTCCTTGTGACACCTGCATTCCGCGACTTCTTTGACCGCTGCTGCAATCTCTCTAGCCTCGCAAGGATTCACTCGTTCGCGCTGGTAGCGGAATTCAGACGATTCATGACTGGGCGCCTCCGACCTCGCGTACTGCAATGCAGATTCGATGGGAACCAGCACCATTTCCAAACTCGCCTGGTCGAAGCAAAGCACTCACCGAGTCTTGTAGTCCTACACGTTGGAACATGCTGGTGCTCAAGCCCTTAAAATACGTGCTGGTATACCTGGCGGTGCAGGATGTGAGCGCTGCCACCAACAACTGTACGTCCTGGTCGCAACGCTTTCGAACCAATCTTGAGGGTGTCTGTGTCTGCTCAGAAGCAGCGTGCGATACCATCTACAATGGGCATCTGTACTTGTCAGGCAACGAGGCTGGCGTGTTCACAACGACCAAGGCTGGAGATCGCCTTACTTTCTCGACAGTCGACATGGAGACTACGGCTAATGACGCGGCGGACTTCATTATTGACACGACGACAACGTACCAGTCGATTATCGGCTTTGGCGGAGCCTTCACGGACGCATCGGCTATCAACCTGTACCTGCTGGACTCTGGTCTGCAGGACATCCTCGTGGACGCGTACTTCGGAGACGATGGCTTGCAGTACACCATTGGTCGAATTCCAATTGCCTCCACGGATTTCTCGCTCACTATTTACTCGTACAACGATCTGGCGGGTGATTTGGCAATGGAGAACTTCAGCATCGACATGGACAAAGACAAGAAGATCCCCTTCATTCAACGGGCTATGGGTAAGTCTTCTCGAGGCATGAAGCTTTATGGATCGTCGTGGGCACCCCCAGCATGGATGACCACAGAGAACACGACTATCAACTGCGCTATCCAAGGATATCCGGGCGGTGAGCACTGGGAAGCTCTGGCGCTGTACTACTCCAAGTTCGTGTCGGCTTACGAGAATGAAGGGATCCCTATTTGGGCCATGACGACGCAGAACGAGCCCACGAAACAGTTCGCTTTCAAGTACTGGCAGAGCCTACGCTTCAACGTCACCACGGAGCGTGACTTCATTAAGCGCGACCTTGGCCCACGAATGAAGGCCGACCACCCCGACTTGAAGATCATCATGATGGACGACCAGAAGGACCTGCTACTGGATTGGGACGCTCCACTGCTTGATACCGAGTCGGCGCAGTACGTCTCGGGTGTTGGTGTTCACTGGTACAAGAATTTGGACTTCTTGGTAGATACTGCGGGCAACTTTGACGACCTCGAGACGTTCCACGAGAAATACCCTGACGTCTTCATCTTGGCAACGGAAGCGTGCGAGGGCTATTTACTTGATGGAATCGTTACGGGTGCTGGCCCCACCCTCCAGAACCCGACGTTCGCATGGCAACGTGCTCAAATCTATGCGCGCGATATCATTGGGGATCTTGCTCACTATGCTTCGGGCTGGACGGACTGGAATTTGGTGCTCAACACCACTGGTGGACCCACGTGGATCGAAAACCTGATTGATTCGCCCATTCTGATCGACGAACAAGGCGGCGCTGAGTTCTACAAGCAGCCGATGTACTATGCTATGGGTCACTTCTCCAAGTTTCTGCCGGCTGACTCGGTCCGGGTGTCTCTAACAACCAGCTCGAGCGCTTCGCCGATCCTCGCTAAAGTGGATAACGTGGCGTTCTTGACTCCTGACAACCAAGTCGTTCTCATTCTGTCCAACCGTGACAGCTCCGCGCACGATATCACATTGAGCCTGTCGAGCCAGCAGCTTAGCACCAGTGTTACGCTGGAAGCTCTTTCGATAAAGACAATTGTGATCGGTGAGATCGAAGGAAACAGCAGCTCCAGCTCCAACTCGGCGACTGAGCCGCCGAGCTCCACGACAACCACCTCCATATCGTCGACCTGCTCATCCGGATCCCCCATAGGCAGCTCTAGCTCCACCCCCGAGCCCACTACGCCTGAAAACAGTTCCTGCTAAGCATGCTTGAGGACTCCGAAGGGTCAAGTTTATAAAGTGTCTATCTAAACCATAAAAATACCATATTTCAGAACTGGTGCATGTCAAATTGACATGGCATTGTCAATACCAACCTTGCTTTAGAAGTTGTTGCCAAACGTGTCATTTCCAAGCTTTGTTGAAGAGGGATGTTTATCACTGATAAATTATCAGAGGAAACTGCATCGGATCAGATAGATACACTTGACATGTTTCTACCCCGTAAAGTCGTTTGAAAAAGAGCACATTTTCATCCACCAGCATGCAACTCCTAGCGTTCGCGCGTCTCCTGTCCGCCGCTGGTGCGCTGCTTGCGGCTCGGCATGGCGTCGTGGCGTCCTGTTCCTCGTGGTCGACTCGGTTCCAACAGAACATCGAGGGTGTGTGCGTGTGCAACGCCACGCATTGCGACTCAGTTTCGACCGAGTATGTGTCACTCTCCAGCAGCCATGTTGGGCTGTTCCAGACATCAAAAGCAGGGGATCGTCTAGCATACTCCACTCTACAGATCGACGACTCAAGTGACGACGCAGCGGACCTCATCATTAACTCAAAGACGACATATCAGGAAATTATCGGCTTCGGAGGCGCCTTCACGGATGCAGCAGCGATCAATGTCTATTTGATGGACCCGGCAGCTCAAGAGCTCATCATAAACGCGTATTTCTCCGACACAGGTCTTCAGTACTCGCTGGGTCGTATCCCCATTGCCTCAACAGACTTCTCCGAGTACGTTTATTCGTACAATCCATCGGTCGACGACTTCGAAATGGCAAACTTCAGTATCGACGTAGACAAGTACCCGCTTTCAAACAAGTTGAGTCTGATCCAGCGAGCATTAAACGAAACCTCGGCAGCCAACCGCAATCTCTCGCTCTTTGCTTCGTCGTGGGCACCGCCTTTGTGGATGACAACAAGTAACACCACACTGAACTGTGAGATGAAAGGTTATCCTGGCGGCAAATACTGGGAGGCGCTAGCGCTGTATTACTCAAAATTTATCGACGCATACGAAGCGGAGGGTGTACCCATTTGGGGCCTGACAACACAAAACGAACCTACAAAACAAGAACTCGCTACGAAGTTCTGGCAGAGTCTTCGATTTAACACAACCACAGAGCGCGACTTTATCAAGAGGGATCTGGGTCCATTTATGAAACAGAACCACCCCGATCTGAAAATTATCATTCTAGATGACCAGAAGGACTTGATGCTGGACTGGAATGCCTCGCTCCTGGATGAAGAAGCACGGAGTTACGTGTCAGGTGTTGGCGTTCACTGGTACAAAAATCTAGATTTTGCCTTCGGCACGACCGGAGATTTCGACGACTTGGTAACTTTCCACGATGAATATCCTGATATCTTCATTCTAGCGACTGAAGCATGCGAGGGTGCGCTGGTCAAGGGGCTTGGGACAGGAGTTGGTACAGATCTCTTCGACTACAGCAACATAACATGGCAGCGCGGCGAGAACTACGCGCGCGACATCATCAACGACCTGGCCAGCTTCGCCAGTGGTTGGACGGATTGGAACCTCGTGCTCAACACGACTGGAGGTCCGAACTGGGCAGATAACCAAGTCGACGCTCCGATCCTCGTGGATGAAGAAGAAGGTGTTGAGTTTTACAAGCAACCCATGTACTACGTCATGGGTCACTTTTCTAAGTTCCTCGTCCCGGGATCGCTTCAAGTCCAGTTGAACGAGAGCAACAACGCCAGCGAGACGTTGAAAAATGTGGATCGAGTGGCTTTCTTGACACCAGAGAACCAAATAGTCGTCGTGTTATCCAACCGCGACGGCAGCAAGAAGAACATTCGCATCGGTCTCCAAGCCGAAGAAAGCGCAGTCACGGTGGTACTGCCGGCAAACACTGTGCAAACCTTGCTTTTCCCTGCCCTCGGCAGGGAATTCGTGGGCAGCGAGGCCTCGACAATGGCGGACAGTAGCTCGGCAGCTTCCTCGGTACACTCGCCAGCACTGAGCTTTGTGGCAGTGTTGATAATCAGCGTACTCGTTTCGGGTTTCATATCATAGGAGTCGGTCGTAGCATCCTAGGTATGGTTACGACCGCATACAATTTTGAACGCGGCTGCTTCTTGAAGTGCTCGGTACGGATCAACTTGATCACTTGATCATCAAGTGATCACCTGGTGATTCACCGCCACCCAAGTGCTCCTAGAAACGAGCTCAAGGTCGCAGGGTGCGACAGTCGAGTCACTCGCAACTGTGCCGGGAAGAGTGAACAAACATGTCAGGATATTGTTGACTTGCACAATGCACCGAGATATCCGTAGGCTACGGGACCGTAGCTAAAATACGTTATACTACGTGTATTAATATGTAGTTTCCATTATATGCTGTTGTTAAAACACAAATTATGGCACTCCAAGCATCCCGATCCATTGCACACGCGTTTCGCTGCTGGTGCACCTTGTACGTGTACAGAAATGAATGTACAGTATGATAGTACAGGTGCCTGTACTATCATATCCGACGACGACATGGTCACCAAGATGTAGACAGGAGCAGGCAAACTTGAGCGGCTCAAGTTGAGCTTGCAAAAAACGTAGCATCGTGGACGAATGAAGAGGCACAAACGACCAGCGAAAGATCGTATGGATACAATAACTATGTTAATTTGAAGAATGCCTATCACACAGAACGATATATTCCGTCAAAGCTATTAGAACTTCACCAACCTGCGTCTCAAACAGCTCCTGCTAACACTGACTTCGGAGTACGACACTTAGTCCGCAGCGAACACGAAAATGACTCGCCACTTCATTCACGTGTTGTTTATAAATTAGTCATAAGTTATTGGAAATTATCAATAGCGCCATAAAACAGCATCGCACCTGGAGGCAGGCACGACGGATGTGCATGGATATCAGCTGAACTACATGGTGCTAAACAACTTCGTGAAAGAGAAGTTGTGGTATGCACAATGTAAACTTAAGGCGCAGGGCAAATGGTCAGATGCAGTTGTCTATTAATAGTGAGTCACTATTAGCGACAAACTCTATGCGTATTGTTGAATGGTGGGGTTCAACGGAGGTACAGTGCTTCAACCTCTGGTGGCCCCAAATCTCCCTCTCCCTTCCCGCCGCTTCACACACATGTCCACTCGCTCACTTCTTCATTTGACCCCAAGCCGACAGCGACCTTTCTCCTCCACAGCTACAATGCGCGCTGTCTCATCGTACATGACCGTCGCCTTCGCCGCTGCCGCCATGGCCTCGGTCTCGTCGCACCGTATGCACCAATCGCATGCTATGCGTGGTCTGCAGATGGACATGAGTGGCATGGACATGACGTCTAGTTCCACGATGGACATGTCGATGGAAATGGAAATGTCGTCCTCCTCCACCGCCACCACTTCCACCGTTACCTCGGATGAAGACTTCACGTGCCCCGTGTGCGGCATGTCCACAAAGGATATGGGCTACGACAACTTAAACCACATCGGATTCGCGCACGGCCAGACTGTCTATACGTGCGGCATGGCGGCGCGCTCTTTCGATGACTACAGCTTCGACGTGACTGACACGGCGTACCTGGCCGCCAACGTGGCTGAATTCATCGTCAACTCCACGGATGCCACTGCCTACGCAGAGTGCGAGGACTCGTGCGACGAGTGCGCCAACGGCATCAAGGACCCCGTCACAGGCGACGATGTCTCCACGTCCAACTACCAGTACGTGTGTCTGAACAATGGTCAGAAGATTTACTTTGCTTCTTCGGCCAGCAAGATCGAGTATCTGAGCAACGTTAACTCGGAGCCACGCTACCTCGTGGACGTGGACAGCATCATCTGTGAAAACGAAAAGTGCTCGGAAGCCGAGAACATCACCGTGCTCAGTGCTGCGGCGCAGGCTTTCGTGCCGGATCTCTCTGCCTCCAGCACTGGCGGCTCATCAACTACTGCCAGCGGATCGAGCGCCGCTGTCACGGTGAATTCACCAGCTAATATCGCTTTTGCCGTGGCGAGTGTGCTGGCTACGCTGGCCGCGATGGCTTAAGCCACACGTTTGACTTATGAAGCCACTACAGCCTTCCGAATGCGACGACAACCTCGCTGTACCATTTATTCGCTGTAGACTCGTTCAATACAGACCTCTGGACAAGTTTTAGACACAAATACTGGCGTTACGTCATGCAACCAGGGATTGGTAGTTTTCTTCCGACTTTACTATAGTAAAATACTACCCCTTTGTTTGCTGCACTATCATAATATTAGTTTTGCTGCAGCGAACAAGAATACTATAGTAGTAGTAATATAATCTAGTAGTATTTTGATAGTACTATTGAACATAGCCCAAAATGGCTGGAGTTTTGCTTAAAACTTCAGGAGACGCATAGAAGCAAATGTCTGATAGTTATGAGCAACTATCGGGGGATTTTGAGCAAATCTTGTGTAGTATTAAGCAAATCTCCGCGTGTTTTGAGATGCATCGTCTAACACGATGGATAGTGTGATGTTGCTCACTGAGGTCGCTTGCTCTTGTCTTCCAGCTCCATGCGACGAATTTCTGTTGGCTATGCTTCAGCAGCACTTGCATCTCTGCCCGCTTGTTGTCTGTTCTCGTTCGGCTTGCGCACTTCATGGAAAGAGTGTGAACGAGAGAGGAGTGGAAGGCTTGTTGAGCTGTTGGGTGATTGCAGAATGATCGACACCTATAGGTTGGTGTCTCCAACCACTTTGGTGGTGCGGGTCTTGGACGGACCGGTCCTGTGCGACGAACCGCTATCCTGTACTTCCTCTTCGTGTGGGATCCACAAGCAACTGAGGATCGTTTTCAAGTTAAGGAGTAGGGGGTACTAGACTTTGGAGCCCTTTGTTGACCAAAGCGACACAAACGCCACATTTGGTTTTAGTCTTCCAGTAATCAGATAGTAGTAATAGTAGCCTTAAATAGTTCTACTATCTACTATAGCTGCGTAAAAGTTGCCTGGAGTGAGCCTACTAGCTACTATAGCATAATAATATGACTTTGCTAGTAATAATTACTTGTTTCTACTACCGATAATATTAACTATCAAACCCTGCATGCAACGTAGCTCGATGTCTCTATTGTCCCTCAGCTTCAACGTGGACTTAGTTTGGGATAAAACCCAATCGACAGATCATTCCACCACAACGTGGACTTGTTTCCTCCTGTAGTACAGGTATGTCGTGATTCACGATTCCTGAATACTACAGTACAAGTAGCACTGTTACAGGATTCCTGCGTTAGGAAGTCGATACTTTAGGGGCCGGCTTGCATGGCCAGTTGCTTGAACTTAATTTCTCCTGCATTTCGAGGCTTATTTTAGGAAAACAGGGAACTCAACATCAGTGTACTGTCGGAAACCAGTAGCGACATCACCAGCTTCGTGCCCCAACTGGGTTCACCATGGCCATGATTCATGGGTCGAGTCATCCGGTCTATTATAATAAGTCCTACAGTATTAATACAAACCACCAACCGCCCTGAATGATTCAGTGAATGCTTCTGCTGTTGGTCCGTTCTTAATACGAGCCCAGTTACGTGACAACTCAGATTTGCATGGGTCTCGTTAACAGTGCAGTAGTGGTGTCCTCTTCGAATATAAGTTTCTACTTCTGTACTAACTGTAAATCAAAACAGGCCGTCGGTGACCAATTCGGTCAACTTGTCGGCAGACACAGTGTCACCTCGTATCTGCTCGCCGCGAGCAGATACGTACGCGAGCCTCGCGTGACTTGCACACGGCAGCTAACGCACCGAGTCCAATCGATGAACTGCGAGGGATATGTCGCGCTTGTATTCGCGGACGCAGACGACAAGCTGCACTGCAGCTGGCTGCAGTGCCTCATCGTGGTCATCTATACAGATCAGATCAACTCAACGAAGACTCCCTCTCTTCGAGAATCCATCTTGGAGCGTGAAGCGTTGATTCTATTCACCGTCAGACAAAGGTAAATGTAGCACCGCTACTGTGCTCTCGGTGCCAGGATAATCATTTTCGAAAACACCAGAGAACCCAGACTCCACCTCCACCAAACCAGTGATGGGTAAAAATGTACGGGAGGGCATTGCTAAGGAGAAAGCACGGTGCAATATGTATTGGAGTAAGTCATCACATAGCAGTAAGAACTGCAATACTTATCAAACTTGCAATATTGATTGCAACACCTGGTACATCTTACTACGTAGTAGTTTCCTGTCGTATCTCGTGTCTTCGTAGCCTGTGTTACCATGTCAGCATTCCAAAGGTGTCTATTATGCATCAATAAACATATAGTCCTCGAAGTTGACCGTCGAGCGCAGGACGTGCTGCTGAATTACCGATCTGTTGATGTAGAGGTGCCAGCAATGGACCAAAGATCAGGGTATCTCAACTAAACCTGGATTATTGTAAGGATAAGCAGGTCTAAGATATCCTCACACCACCCGTTCTCCGTAACGATTCAGAAGGCGGATAGAAATCGCTTGAAAAGCTAACTGGATAGATGTGTGTGGGGCATCAGTGCAAATTGCAGTATTGTAAACGCTAGCAGTATGGCATTACAAGTAGTATTGATCAATGCCAATACTTGCAATACATTTTTACCCATCACTGCACCAAACTAACGCTCAAGCATCGCCACACGCATCGCCATGCTTGCCCCGTACTTGGTAGCCACCATAGCGGGCTTAATACTCACCACTCAAGAAGCCTCGGCCACCTGCAGCAACTGGTCCACGCGCTACCAAGCCAACCTTGAGGGCGTTTGTGTCTGCAATGCTACCCAGTGCGACACGGTCTCCAACAACTACACCAGCCTTACAACAGGTCAAGTGGGTGTCTACACCACATCCAAGGCTGGTGACCGCTTCGCCTACAAGATGGTCAACGTCGACTCGACCGCTATCAGTAGCCCCACATACTCCATCGACGTATCCACACAATACCAGACAATGATTGGCTTCGGAGGTGCCTTCACGGACGCGGCGGCCATCAACGTCTACAAGTTGTCGTCGCAGTTGCAGCAAATGGTGCTGGATCAGTACTTCTTGGAGACTGGTCTTCAGTACACTTTAGGCCGCGTCCCGATCGGCTCGACAGATTTTTCCACTGGCATCTACTCGTACAACGACGTGGTGGATGATTTCGAGATGAAGCACTTCTCCGTTAACGTGGACAAATCTTCGTCGTCTCACAAGATTGAGCTCATCCTGCGTGCTTAACACCACGTCACGGGACATGAAGCTGTTCGCATCTTCATGGGCTCCTCAAACGTGGATGACCACCAAGAACACAACGCTCAACTGCCTCGTGAAAGGCAATCCAGGTGAAAAATATTGGAAGGCGTTGGCACTGTACTACTCCAAATTCTTGTATGCGTACTCGGAGGAAGGCATCAACTTCTGGGCGATGACGGTGCAGAACGAGCCGTCCAAGTCGATTCTACAGACATCGGCTTGGCAGTCTTTGCGTTTAACAGCCGCTGAGGAACGCGATTTCATCAAACTGGACTTGGGTCCGAGAATGGCACAGGATCACCCCAACCTCAAGATCATCGCTGGTGATGACCAAAAGTCTACCATCTTGGACCGACTCGCGCCGTTCGAGGATGCCGAAGCCATGAAGTACATCAGTGGCTTCGGGTTCCACTGGTATCGTGTGATCTCGACTTCTTCTTCTTCAGCTTAGGCGGTGACTTTGACAAGGTGTTGGCTTTCAACCAAAAGTTTCCGGAGGTTTTCATGCTCGCTACGGAAGCCTGCGAAGGCTACTTGCCAAGCTGGTTGGGCACGGGCTCCGGTGTTTCTCTCACTGACGCTGACAAGAGCTGGTCGCGTGCTGAAATCTATGCACACGACATCATTGAAGACCTGAACAACAACGTTGGTGACTGGACAGACTGGAACTTGGTACTCGATACGACGGGGGGTCCAACCTGGGCGAAAAACAACGTGGACGAACTGATTCTGGTAGATGAAGGGACCGGCAACGAGTTCTACAAGCAGCCCATGTTCTACATCATGGGTCACTTTTCCAAGTTCATTCCGGCCGGATCGAAGCGTATCGAGTTCCCGAAGACGAAGACGCTGAGCAGCTTCCACTGTTGTGCATTCATGACACCCGATAACCAAATCGTGATTCAGTTCATGAACCGCGCAAGTTCAACTGTCACTGTTAGTGTAAAGCAAACGGACTCGAAGATGTTCACTCTTTCGCTTCCGGAAGATTCGATGCAAACAGTGATCCTACCAGCGTCAAGTGACACCATGATCTTGTAAGGCGGCAGCTCCAGAAACGCCACAAGTGTATCTTTATCGGTACCAGTACTGGTATAACTGTGTCCAGGTAAATTCAAAGCTTAAGATACATGTATCCATACCGTCAACCTTCACACAATGACATCTCAACTGGTACACGACGCGCGCAGACCATCAAAAACGAGCTTTATGTGAAATTTGGCGTTGCTCTTTCGTAGTCGTACCGATAGTAACTTGCATATTTCCAGCGTGAAGCTCAGCATACTGACTGCCGAAGCTTAAAAGTATTTGGATCATGCCATCGCATTGACGTAACCATGGTACTTTGCTCTGTCAAGGATAGCATTACCGGTACTTCTGAAGTATTCTCTGAGTCATAGCTTTATCAATGAACTGCGCCCACCTATTGCCATCAACCAGGATAGAATTTTCGATGGGATTGTCAATATTCTAAAAACATGTAACTTTCCAAAACGATACAATTATCAAGATTATCGGATACTTTAATAAAGAGCAGATCTTGAAGCGCGATCATCCCGAAAAGAATACGGGTTTTAATTATCGAAGACCAACAAGTTGTTGGCAGCAACTTGCTATGGTACCTGTAGGGCACTTCCCGACGCACCGTCAAACCCGCACAAGGATTAGAGAAGCTTGGCACCGCCAGGATGAAGGTTCTAGCCCCCGTTGCTTTTGCAATGAGCCTACTACTCGCCCCCAATACGGTGTCGGCTGCATGCTCCAGCTGGTCGTCGCTCTACCAGGATGTGTTGGAAGGAGTCTGTGTCTGTAACGCAACCCAATGCGACACTATCGCCGGGGACCATGCGAACCTTAAGAAAGGTGAGGTAGGCATCTACACGACAGCTAAAGCTGGCGCGCGCTTGAAGTACATTGTAGGGAAGATCGACGCGTCTCCCGTTGACGAACCCACCTACACCATCGACGTTACGACGCAATACCAGACGATGCTCGGCTTCGGCGGAGCCTTCACGGACGCTGCAGCCATCAACCTGTACAAACTGTCGCCCAAACTGCAGGACCTGGCAATGGACCAATACTTTTCCGAGGAGGGTCTCCAGTACAACATGGCCCGAGTACCTATCGGCTCCACGGATTTCTCTACGAGAACCTACACATACAACGAGAAGGTGGACGATTTCAAGATGACCAACTTCACCATTGCCTCCGACAAGGCGCCATTCTCGAACAAGATCGACCTGATCCAGCGCGCACTAAACATGACCGAGCTAAAGTTGTTCGCGTCCTCGTGGGCGCCCCCGCTTTGGATGACGAGAGGAGACTCGGTCGTCGACTGCAAAATGAAGGGAAAGCCCGGTGAGAAGTACTGGGAGGCACTGGCACTTTACTATTCAAAGTTCTTTGATGCCTACAAGAAGGAAGGCATTAACTTCTGGGCCATGACTGTCCAGAATGAGCCTGAGAAGCCTCCTCTTGCTGTTTCACAGTGGGAAACGATGCGTTTGACTGCCGAGGAAGAAAGAGATTTCATTAAGCTGCACCTCGGTCCGATGATGGCCCAAAACCACCCCGACCTGAAAATTATGGCTAACGATGATCAGAAGCCTGGCCTCATGGATCGTTCAGCGCCGTTTGATGACCCAGCGTCCAAGAAATACCTGAGCGGTCTTGCCTTCCACTGGTATCAGAATCTCGACTTTATCCTGCCGTTTGCTGGCAACTTTAAGAATCTGGAGAAGTTCCACAAGGCACATCCCGACATGTTCATGCTCGGCACAGAAGCGTGCGAAGGATTCCTGCCCGGCATCATTGGTACTGGCAAGGGACCCGCTCTGGACAATCCAAAGAAGGCGTGGAAGCGCGCTCAGAACTACGCGCGTGACATCATCGAGAACAGCAACCACATGGCTGCCGGCTGGGTCGACTGGAACCTGTTCCTGGATACGGATGGTGGTCCGAACTGGGCGAAGAACATGGTGGATGCGCCGATTCTCGTTGATGAACAGAACGGCGCCGAGTTCTACAAGCAGCCCATGTTCTACATCATGGGCCACTTCTCCAAGTTTGTGCCGCCGGGGTCAAAGCGCATTGAGTTCCCCAAGACAGAGACACTGAGCGACTTCCACCGCTGCGCCTTCGTAACCCCAGACAACCAAATTGTGATGCAGTTCTTGAATCGCGACGACGATCCTGTTACGATCAGCGTCAAACAGACGGACTCGAACACGTTCACGTTGACTCTGGCGGCCAACTCGATGCACACAGTGATCCTGCCGGCCTCCGAGGACACCAAAATTCTGTAGACTAAATTGTGCATCGTGACGCCCGATAAGTCAACTATAATACGGGAGTGGTGGTTTGTATCCGATATCAATTGCCCTTTTACCAAAATTCAGTTTACCTAGAAAAAATGGAGCGTAAAGTAGCCCTGCAAGTTCTTCTTGTGTTGGAGCCTGCAACAAGAAGACTTAAACGCCATCAATAATGGTCTTTCCCTACACAACACCTGGAATTGTGCAATTCACAACACAAAATCGGGGACTGGCTTGCTGATTCGAACGGGTAAAGTTGCCATGCGAACCACTGGGTATCTAGCTGTCGCCGCAGCGGTGAGTGCGGCAAGTCTGTCCTTCGCGCATGCGTGCTCCAGTTGGTCGTCTCTGTACCAGGATCACCTCGAGGGCGTTTGTGTCTGCAACGAAACCCAGTGCGACTCGGTTTCAAACGACTATCTGAGCCTTGAAAAGGGGTACGTTGGTGTTTTTACTACGTCTCAATATAGTGCACGACTCGAGTACAAGGAGAAGAAACTTCATGCGAGACCAGTTAGTAGCCCCACTTTCTCCATTGATGTTTCGACGCAGTATCAGACGATCATTGGCTTCGGCGCTGCGTTCACGGATTCAGCAGCTATCAACGTTTACAAACTGTCCCCGAAGCTTCAGCAAATACTTCTGGACCAATATTTCTCGGAAAAGGGTCTCCAGTATAACCTAGGACGTGTGTCGATCGGATCGAATGACTTTTCCACAAGTATATACTCGTACAATGATGTGGAGGGCGATCTCGAAATGGAAAACTTCTCTATCGACGTGGATAAAGCTCCAAAGTCCCACAAAATTGAGCTAATTCAACGTGTGCTGAACATGACGTCGCGTGACATTAAACTGTACGCTTCTTCGTGGGCACCCCCGGCATGGATGACGAAAGAGAAGTCAACTATCAATTGCCATCTCATAGGTGAGCCTGGCGATGAATACTGGAAGGCACTGGCATTATATTATTCCAAGTTCTTCACTGCTTATAAGGAAGAAGGCATCAACTTTTGGGCGATGACTGTCCAGAATGAGCCCGAGAAGCCCCTTCTCGCATTTGCGAAGTGGCAGACATTGCGAATCACTCCAGAACAGGAGAGAGACTTCATTAAATTTGATCTTGGACCTAGGATGAAAAAAGAACATCCCGACTTGAAAATCATTGCAAACGATGACCAAAAGCCGAGTATTTTGACTCGCCTGGAGCCGCTTGAAGACCCCGAGTCGCTTCAGTATATTAGTGGTGTCGCTGTCCATTGGTATCGCAACGTAGATTTCGTGCTTGGAATGGGTGGACACTTCGGCAAGCTCATAGAATTCCATGACTCGTATCCAGATCTATTCATTCTTCCGTCAGAAGCGTGTGAAGGATATATGCCAAAACCCTTAGGAACGGGTAAAGGACCTTCCCTCACAAGCGCAGACAAAAGCTGGACTCGGGGTGAGAACTATGGTCGTGACATCATCGGAGACTTGAACAGCTATGCCGGTGGCTGGACCGACTGGAATATGGTGCTGGACACGAAGGGAGGACCCAATTGGGCGAAGAACATGGTCGACGCACCAATTCTCGTGGATGCCAAGAACGGTGCTGAGTTCTACAAGCAGCCTATGTTCTACTTCATAGGGCATTTCGCCAAGTTCGTGCCGGCAGGCTCACGTCGCATTAAAATGTCATTAACCGAAGACTCGGAGACCGAGTTGCAGACTAGCGCATTCGTCACTCCAGAGAACCAGATTGTCATTCAGTTTTTGAATCTTGAAGGCTCTGACGAAGTGGTGAATGTACAGACCACAGACTCCAGCACCTTCACAGTCCAAGTGCCGTCGCACTCTATCGTTACAGCGATTTTGCCACCTTCAAAAAGCACCAAAATTCTCAAATCACCCTCAAATTAGATACAAGTACCCAATTTCAAGATTTGATTAAACGTCTCTTCATTTTACGAACGTTCTTGACAAATTGCAATGTCTCGACTGGAGACGAAGCCACTGTTGCCTCTGGGCAATGATCACTCGCTCCACAACGGCGAGTCGTACGCTCGGCGCTTGCTTTCGATCCCGCGGGAGGTTATTCCGTTGTCTCTCTTCGCGTTCGGAGGGCCCCCAGCTCACCTTGCGCTCGCCCATGATCGATTCGTGTGTACGTGCGTCAATATCAAGGACAGTGCAAAACATTTAAGAGGATACTGCTGCTGCATTGACACAGATAAGCAGAAATGGCTGACGGACGAGAGGTTCTTGGAGGTGTTATCCATCGCGTCGGCCATTCCAGGCCCGTCGTCGACAATGGTGCGAAATTTATGAAGAACTCTACAGTGTACTGAACGCAAGACTGACGAATAATTTCTGCAGACAATCGCTGCTATGGGTCTGTTCCGTGCTGGGCCACTGGGTGGGTTACTTGCGCTGTTCTTCTGGGTTTTGCCCGGGTGGATCGTCCTGACGATTGCTGGATTCGGTGCCAAATCGTATCTTCAAGGTACTGTGAGAAGCTGGTTAATATTTAAGGACGTAGCGCTAATTCTTGCTTTGATGTGTGCTGTAGATGGCTTTCCCGTGTGGATGACTGGCTTGGCACCTGCCGCCGTGTCGATTGTCGTGATCGCTGCATTTCGACTATGGCAGAAAGCGTGTGAGGATGACACGGCTAAGAACTTTGTAGCTTCAGTGTCTGCCTGTGTGATTCTGGCTACGCAAGGCATGTCTTCACTGATCTTCCCAGCAGTCATGGCTACAGGCGGTCTTTTCATATTGATCTCGACAAGGTGCGGTTATTCCCAGCCCCCGCTTACTAATGATCGAGTCCTCTCTCGCCACCTTGAAAAGTAGGTAACAACTGCTACAATCTGCACGGTCTTCTTATGCTAATCTTTTCGCTGAATTACAGGCAGATTGGAATTCATCCGATTGCAGGTGTCCTGATTGTACTTTCGTGGTTGGTAGTTCTGGTGCTATTGGCACAATACCATCCACAAGACGGTGGTGATTACTCGCTGCTATCGTTGTTTTACACATTTTACTGGATCGGCTCCATCACTTTCGGCGGGGGGCAAGTGATGCTTCCGATGTTGCTGGACAACATTGTGGTGGCTGGGTGGGTCTCGAAGGAACAGTTCTTGATCGGCCTGGCACTAGTTCAATCTCTTCCAGGGCCGCTATTCAACATCTCAACGTATCTTGGCGCGCTCGTCTACGGCATTCCCGGAGCTTTCATCTCGAGTGTTGGTCTGTTCGGACCTGGTATTATCCTCTTCTTTGGATTGCTCCCGCTTTGGGAACGCGTACGCGGCAACAAAAGCCTGCAGATTTTCCTGTCTGGCGTCAATGCATCTGCTACGGGACTCATTGTGGCGTCCTTCTTTTTGCTGTGGGACAAAGCGGTACACACTAACGCAAGTGCTGCGGTGGGGCTCGCGACGGCGTTGATGGTTGGCGTGTTTCGTGTGCCTACATCGATGGCTATTGTAGTTGGAGCCATCTTGGGATTTCTGCTGTCCTCCGAGGTCTTTGATCTCGGCCAAAAAGATTTCTGCAGCTGATGTGCTGGAATGCTGTATTTGTAGTTTCCACAGGAGCTGCTATAGTCGCATGTTGATTTACATTTCACTCTAACGGATGGAATACAGTAATCTCCATGTAGAATTCATCCACGCATGGGTACAGGTAGGCGTCCTCCTCCATCTGGAAGTAGCGAACGTCAAAGTTAATTCGAACTTGCCCACTTCTCAGACCGAAGGCTGATGTCATTTGGTGGCCCAATCCCGCGCACATACTTTAATGTCACTTGTCTTTTGCCCATGCCGCAAAACAATTCAATGCACCAACTCATAATTGCCCGTTGCGAGTCCTACAAACCAGAGAAAGAAAGGTGGCCTTCTATTTGAGCTTTATGTTTGTATATGTCTTACAAATCAGGCCCACCAATTCCAATGCTAGATGGCACGAGGACATCTCGTGTGAGATCACTCGTGCGCTTAATTTAGCACGTTGTCCATCAATTCCAAATAGTTATACCCCGTTGTTATTTACTGCCCTAACTTAGGTACTAGTGCTTGCAACGGAATCTTCTTTTTTGAAAGTGGATACCAAAATCCAGTCCAAAGTTAGAAAACGTGAGCACCACCGGTGCTGCACCGGAAGTGTTGTTCGAAGGCAATGGTCACTTCTCAATATCACACCTCCTGAACTCGTGCCAATCATCATTCCGATCAATTTTTATGAAGCTTGCTTTGATAAGCACTTCAGTTCTCTACTCATCTGCAGCTATCAGTTGCACCAATGCTTGGTGGAAACCCACTCCGGATACGTCCTACCAAATTCAGCTGAGCGGAACACTCGACCTCTCCTATGACGTCGACACGTACGACATCGACATGTTTGATACGCCAAATTACCGAGCTTCAGCAACGAGGTATCAAGGTTATCTGCTACTTCAGTGCCGGCACGTATGAAGACCGGTGTTCTGACAAGGATCGCTACTCCTCCGACATAATCGGCACACCCCTCCCAGAGTGGGAGGGTGAAAGCTGGGTGGATATCCGCAGCACGGAATTGCGCGAGATCTTGGTGATGAAGCTCGCGCAGGCCAAGAGCTGCGACGGTGTGGATCCAGACAACGTGGACGGTGCCTTCAACGACAATGGCTTCAACCTTACAGCGAAGGACCAACTCGACTTCAACAAGTTCCTGGCCACAACAGCACACGGTCTCAACTTGACTGTGGGTTTGTAAAATGACTTAAATCAGATCGACGACCTGGTTTCAGTCTTCGACTTCTCCGTGAACGAGCAGTGCGTGCACTACAACGAGTGCGAGATGCTGGTTCCCCTTTCATCAAAGCAAACAAGCCTGTGTTTGGCATTGAGTACTCTGGTGACAAGGCCACAACATGCGCTACTGCGAATTCGCTGAACTTCGACACATTGTTCAAGGCACTGGGTCTGAAGAGCGAGCGTTATAGTTGTCGAAAAGTGTCGGGAGACTCAAATTTGGGATCATCATAGTCTGAGGGTTCTGACTCCGAGTCGGGATCAAGCTAAGCATCGAATTTGGGTGCTACCTTAATGATGTCCTCGCCAGTTACTGTTTGCTTCGTGCTTTGTTTAGTGTACCTCTGAGCCTCTAGGACGGTGCAGTCATTAAAACAAAGCTAAATCTATTTAAGATAGACCTCCAACAAATGCTGCTCTATCTTCGTTTACTGAATAAGCGTGATCCCTGTGATACCTGAAACCAATAAGCTGACAAGAACACCGTCGAATCCAGAAGCAACCCCAGACCTCGGTACCGTGCCCGAACCTGTGCCAGAATCCGTGCCGCTATCCGAGTTGATTTCGTCAAGATAAAGAGACCCGTCCTCGGGCGAAGGCGAAGGAGAAGGCGCAGGTGCTGGGACGTTTGGGCACTGGTACCGCGCTTCTGCCTTCGACGGACACGCCACAATACTAGTTGAATCTCCCTCCCACGTGAAATCGCTCAAAACCGGAGAGCCTTTAGGGCAAACGTTCGTTTCAGCATGGTTCGACGGGATCTTGTAGTTGCTTAGCGTTGGTTCGCTTGAGCTGTCATACGATGCATACGCCTCCTTGAGAAACTCGAAGTTCGGGAAACGTTCGTACGTGCAGTTTATGCCTGCGTCCGTGCAATCCTCAGGCGAGAAGTAGCCTAGCCCATAGTTCTGTGGACCGAACGTCTTGAACGGATAGGCTGACGTTGACATGGAATTGGCGTTTTCCGTCGAGTACTCGAAGGCGACGCCACCAGCGAAGTAGTCACTGTACTCTGGCAAATTCATGAACGCAGCGTCGTGAAACGTGCGCTGCGCCTCGTAGCCGTCCACGGTGGGGAAAGCAGGACTGACACAACCGAACTCGGTGAGCACGACGGGGATGGAGTAATCGTAGCTCTTGAAGCTGTCGCGCAGCAAGTTGAAGCCCGTCGCCTTTGCGGGGTCCGATATATCGTCGCAGTGCACATACGTATTGATGCCGTACCACTGGGCGTTCTCGAGATTGTCGCTCTCGTCGGTGCGGCAGTTGTAGTACTGCGCATTTTCATCTCTGTCTGTGTCAGCAACGACGAGACCAACAGGCACCTGGCGCAGGGTGGGGCACGACTGGATGAAGGCGCGCATGTCCCTGATGAACTTCTTCTGGCACGGCGCGTTCCACGTCCATGGGTTGCCTCCCGTACGGTGGTTGATCTCGTTGCCTCCGCTGAACGCCAAGACGTTGTCGAAACGCGCGAACTGCTCGATGATCTTCTCTCCGCGTGTCTTGTAGGACGCTGGATAGCACGTAGGCGCGGAATCGGCTGTAATTTCACATCCATCGCAATTGGCACCGAGATCGACAATAACGTAGATGCCCTCAGACTGCAGTGCGCACATGAAGTCGGTGTGATCGACGTCCGCGTCGACTGCGTAAAGTCGGATGACGTTGGCTTCGACCGCCGCGAACTGCGGCACATCTCGCTGCCAGATATGCTTGAAATCGTTGGAGAAGAGGTCGAGGTTGTTTTTGTCAAGGGGCCCAGTGTTGGGTCTGGGGTAGTAGTTGACGCCTCGGATAGCGAAGTAATCTCCCGTGATGGAGTCGAAGAAGCGGTTGCCTTTGATGATCACCGGGTTTGTGATAAAGGTGGTGGCATAGCCAGCGTCGTCACTCCCCACTGCTTGACTGCCGGTGGCTGCGCTACTTCTTGGACTGTTGGATTGGCCGGACGACGTTGAAGAAGAAGAAGAAGATGCCAGTTCAGTCATGGCCATACTCGATTCAGGAATTGGGTTGGGAGGTTCAGTGTCGCCGAGAATATTCAGTTCTGGAAGTCTTGGCGATCCAAGAAGCGAATTCGTTTGAGCCCTGACAACTGCACCAGACGCGATGACAGATACCAGCCAACAAGACTTGATGATCTTTGCCATTGGAGAGTGGAAAGGATGGTACCTTTAAGGGTACGTATTTCACTGGAAATTGGAGAATGACATTCTCTTTGTAAGCGACGGGGATTCCGTTTCGCCACTCTAACTGCATACTGCGATGGTTTTCTCTCGACACCAATAATTGTTTCTTTAAACCTTTCTTCTTTATATGTGAGCAAGCGGTTAGCTGTGGTGGTTGTATTTATTTGCAGTGCCAACCCGCAATTGCGATGATGCACGTCAAGAAGCTGATCAACACATCTCATTTCGAAACCTTCGAAAGCGCGTAGAAATAGTGTAGAATTTATGCCTCTCTGTTTGGTGTAACACAGCTCTCTTTTCTTCGGCGAAGGGCTCTGTTACACCAGATGTCATTCAATGACACTACCCAACAGAAGCACTGGACACAGTGTTAGAGCAGTTTTTCGGAGTGCAGTGGGTGACACCGGCGAAAAGGAACCTAGAAGCTGTACGGCTGCTAGGTTACGAGGAAACTCAACCTCATCAATCCATGTCGAACGCTACAGCAAGAACCTCTTCTGAAGTACCTACAAGAATTCACGATACACGACCAAGCTGAGTCGAAATCGACTATTCCCGACATGAGATCGAGAATTGCATGCTATAAGGCTTCTATAGAAAAAAAACATAAAAATCAAATAGAAGGGTTTTACCACGACTTTTAGAGCAGAGCACACTTGTCCGCACATATTCCGAAACGAGGTTTAACTGATATAACTTTTTTGTTTTAAGGCACGTGTTGCTGCGACCATCTGAGAATCAACTTTTAAGACTAACCCCAGGATAACCGCTGACAATCCCAAGATAGCGAGGACGGGTGTCATTTTATCTTAAGGATTTGCTCCGCTGCGCGTCGCAGATGATAAAAAGATTCTCTCACCTGGAGAGTGCAGTGCTCGCTGCGGAGCTCGGCGCTGGGCCCGCCTCCGCAAATACCGTGCGGCCCTGCTTCGCGAGCACCCCGCGCGGGTTTGCTGCGGCTATGCGACCTCGCATCCGCTCGCCTCCGTTGGTCTTCTCCGTTTGGATTTGAATGGGATTTCACCCCTTCCTTTCCAGGTGGTCGCAGCAATCTCTTCCTTGTTTTAACTCCGATTTTGCTCAAAATTTCTGAGTAGCTTAGGAATGTGCTGTGTCCAGTATGCGGAAAGCTTGGAAGAAAAAGCGCCCAGTTTGATTGCGTCCCTTTCGTCTCACCTACCCCCTCAAGTATTCGGACTGTGCCATCTTGTAACCTGTCAATACCGATACGGTCTACAGTATTATGTTTAATGGTAATTGAGGTTTCGCAAATGCTAACAGTACATATGGGTTACAACGAAATGTCACGTTATTGCCACAATGGCGTTGCCGAAGAGCAGTCGTGTAACGGGGTACAGGCCAGTGTACCCAAGTTACGTGGAAGAGTGACTGGTCACTCTTCAAAAGGACCGGTACATGGTACCAGTGGCTCTATTTGGATAATTACATAGCTTCACTATAGGTGATTCATGGTTTGTATTAACTCAAGCTTAAACCTTACCTATAAATGCATTCAGTCTTAAACGTACCTTTAGCTGGTTACTTCGTCCCCTCAGACCAGGGACACGTGAACTGTCGTTCACTTAGAGTTTGTATACTCTCGGAAGCTCTTACTTCCTCAAGCGCAGGGCGCTGTGTGACCCCGTCACACTTGGTAGCACTTGTATTCAATCCACGCCAACGCGGGTAGACTACCTGAACCTCTGAGGCTCGGTCATCATGGACCGGAACAACTTTCCTCACCTGAACGACTCGCAGTTCGAGTCTGTTCGGAAGATGGCAGGCATCTTCGGGGTGGAGGCCTTGCAGAGCCTGGTGGCGTCAACACCGGTCGAGCAGGTCGAACGTGTCAATGCGTTTGACACTTATGAGCAAGGGCTCCTCGCGCACGAGCGGGAAAACCTGAAGGCTCCGGCGGCTGAAGGGAAGCCGCCTCACCCGAAGCCATTGCAGCTAAAAGTGAAACCGTACGAAGGGAAGGAAGGTGAGAACCTTCACTTCTGGGTTCGAGAGGTGGAGCTCGCGATGGACGCGGCTCTGATCTCGACCGAGCAATTCCGCATTGCTTTCGTGCTCTCCAATCTTAGCGGTCGTGCCAAGAGTTGGGCGTACACGCGGGAGGCGACCTCGCCTGGATGCTTCACATCCTGGGCTCAGCTGTGCGAACAGCTTCGAGCCGCGTTCCTCCCGGCTAAATATGAGTACCGCCAGCGCTCGCGCTTCCTGTCATGCATACAAGGAAAACGTGAGCTGCACGAGTACATCCAAGAGATGCGGGAGCTCACGGCATCTCTAGTGGACAACCCACTCAACGAACACATCAAAGTGACAGTGTTCATGGATGGCCTTCGCGTGGGCCCGGCGTGCACTCAGCTGTTCCGGGTGCAGTCAAGCACCCTCGAAGAGGCAATTCAAGAAGAGTACAGCCACCGCTAGGCGCGTACGCCGGCCTCAGCGTGACCAGGGAGTTCATCGCTGAACTTCAGCCGGGCAAGTCCCAGTGGACCAGTCCCCATGGAACTCGGTTCCGCAGAACAGCGCGGCATTCGCTGTTTCGGCTGCGAGAAGCAGGTTCACTTCAAGCGAAACTGCCCCGCGGAGAGACACCGCAGGCTTGGGAGAAGCCACGACCCCGAGGCCAGGGGAACGCTGGAAACCAGTACGGGCGGGGCGCCCCTTCTGGGGAAGATCTAAATCTTCGTGAGCGGTACGCAAGTGGCGCGTACCACGGGGACTTAGCCCCTGAGAGTCCACTTGGAACCGTTGCCAGAGATTGCAGAGATACTGAGCCTCGAGGAAACGGCGGCAGAGTCTTTCCTGGCCAACCTAAAGGCTGGAGAGATTGCCGAGATGGTACTCATTAAACAAGAGACCACTCAGGAAGAGTTCAACTCCTCCTCTGTTTTGGACGAAGACGTCCACGAGGAGTTGAGTAAGCAGCGTCAATCGCACACGGGTTTTGAGCTTCTTAAGAACCCCAATGATCCGGTGTATCCTTTGGTGTCGGAGTATGCAGATGTGGTGACAAAGAACCCACCGACCCAACTCCAACCAGATCGTGGAGTACGGCTGGAGATCTATCTCGTGCCTGGCACAAAGTACAGTGTTACGAGGCAGTGGCCTCTACCTCGTGAACAGTTCGAGGTGATCGATGCCTTCTTCGCTGCGAAAGCGAAGGCGGGCATGGTGCGGGAGTCGAAGTCCCCGCACTCGACGCCGACCTTCTGCGTTCGAAAACCGAACGGGAAGTGGCGTCTGGTTCACGCTTATAATAAGCTGAACAACGCAACGGTGCCGGCACAGACACCAATCCCACGAAAGGATGCGTTGTTGAGCAACATGACCGGGTGCGTACTGTACAGTGTGCTGGATTTGGTAGACGGATACTACCAGGTCCTAATGCGCGAAAGCGACATCCCGCTCACCGCGGCGAGCACCCAAGCGGCATGCTTTGGGAGTGGCTCGTCATGCCGCAGGGCAGGTCTAACGCCCCAGCGACATTCAATCGCTTGGTTACGCAGCTGTTCAGGCCACGCGCGCCTTTGTACAGACGTACGTCGACGACATCTTCGTCCATACCCGTGCCGAAGGAGGCAAGACGGCCATTGGAGGTGCATCTGGGGCACCTCCGTCGAGTGTTGACGTGATGAGAGCGAACAAGCTCTATACCAACATCAATAAGTGCGTCTTCGCGTCACCAGAAATCAAGGTTCACGGTTGTTTCATTAGCAACGTGGACGTTCAGGCTGACCCAGACAAGGTCAAGGCCATTGCAGCCTGGCCAACGCCCCGATCCCAAAACGATCTCCGGAAGTAGTTAGGCTTGGCCAACTACCTCCACAAGTACAGCGCAGGGTACGCGGGTCTCGCAAACCCTTGTCGGACCTCCTGAAGAAGGACGTCTGTAACGGGGGTTACACGGTGTGGTGCACACCTGGGTACGGAGTACTCGAAGAGTTAACAGACTCTCAGTACATGATATGTAGAACTAACAGTGGCCTCAGTACGTAGGCTGAGGGCCACACGCTATGCATTTGATAAGCTTTAATTATGATAGATAGTTAAACATAGATAGCGGCTTGGCCGCAATACAGATAAATAAAAACACTTCGGATTTTGACGCATAAAAGTTATTTGTGTTCTTAATAACTTTTAGCCCTGGTTATTGGGCTGCCAGTGTCCTTCGGATAAGGAACTTAGTTTCAGTGACTTTTTGAGTCCTCTGATGCAATGCTACGGCAGCCCCGCTGCAACGTCGACTGGTGCTGGGAGCAGAATCACCAGGACGCCTTTGACAGCGTCAAGGCCAGCCTTCAAGAGGCACCAGTCCTGGCCCTGTCGGACGAGACGTAGCCTTTAAATCGGCGTCTACGATGCTTCCGATTATGCTGTCGGTTGCGCATTGCTGCAGAACGATGCAGACGGACATGAACGAGTCATCTCGTTCCAGTCCAGGCAGCTTGAACGGAACTATCTAGTTCACGACAAGGAGTTCCTTGCCATGAAGTATGCCCTCATGATGTTTCGGGTACATCTTCTGGGCTTAAGGCCCTTTGTGATCTACACAGACCACGCATCCTTGAGGACGCCGACCAATTCGCCTCACGTCTCCCAACGGATGGCGAGGTGGCTGTACTTCTTCGCGGAGAACAACTTCCGCGTTGAATACAAGCCGGGCAAGCTCAACATGCTTGCCGACGCCCTTTCTCGGCGTCCGGACTATGTTTTGGCCCACTTCACGCGACTTTATGACTGGATACGCTTAGAGTATCGAGACGATACCTATTGTCAGGTTCCTGGCGGTAGGAACGGGCGCAAAGTCCGCCTAGCTTTCGTCGCAGAAGCGTTCCTGGCTCCACCGATATGAGTTGGCGGATGGCCTCCTCTATTACCGGATGGAGCCTAGTGATCCTTTATGGGTGGTCGTACCCAACGACGAGGATCTGAAGTTTGACATCCTCGCGGAGCCGCACGATGCGTCCTCCAGTGTCCACTTGGACCGTGAGAAGACCTTTCTGTCGGTTTCTCTGGCCTTATGGTGGACCCACTTGTACAAGTGGGTCGCCAAGTATGTGAAGACATGCGAAACATGTCAGCGGGTGAAACCCGCAGGGCACGCTCGGCTCCGTTACAGAGCCTGCCCGTACCTGCTGACTGTTGGAAGTCGATGTGTCTTGACTTCATCTTTGGACTTCCCGCCGATGGACACAGCAACACCGGGATTGCGGTGTTCGAGTGTCGACTGAGCAAGATGGTACATCTTGCCCCGGTGCCCGTCACGGTCGCAGGCGAACATACCGCACGGCTGTTCGTCGATGGCGTGTTCCGCTATCACGGTCTGCCCGAGACCATCGGGTCTGACCAAGACCCGCGGTTCATCGCTGCGTTCTGGAAAACGCTGCTCCCTTTGCTCGGAACTCGTCTACAGATGTCCGCTGCCGACCACCCGCAGACAGACGGCCAGACACAGCGCGTCAATCGAGTGCTCGATGACACTCTGCGCAGCGTCTGCGCTAGAGCACCCCACGAACGTGGTCGTCACTGCTCCCAGTTGTTGAGTTTGCGCTCAACAACGCGGTGCACGCGTCCACGGGGTTCACGTCGTTCTACTTGAACGGCTTCCGCCACCCCGGAGTACTTATCAATCTTCGAGGAGACGCCACGTCCTCTATTATAAGTAGGGGAGAGGTTCGGACAGCCCTTCCCTCCCATGTCTCAGATGTGAGACCGGTTTCTTTGCGGAAACAAGTGGAGTCCTTTGTGGACACCAAGCTGATTGTGATCAGCAGGGTCCGCGATGCAATGGCAGCGGCCCAGGGCAGACAGAAGGAGTACTCTGACAAACATGGAAGAGGAAACATTAAATTTGTTCAAAGTGGGTGAATTTGTGTTACTCGACACTAGAAACCTACCGCTAGACACTGTCAGCTCTGTCGGCAGTAACAAGTTGAAATACCGCTTCATCGGACCTTTCGCGGTCCTGGCCAGACACGGTGCGTCATATATCATCGACCTACCAAAGTCAATGACGACGCACCGACGTTCTAGGTTGGCCGTCTTAAGCGGTACCACGATCCGCAGGGGGTTGCTGTCTCGCAGACCCACCTTGGTCCAGCTACTAGAAGCGAGGAGGGGCCTCAGACGTCGACGGGCGCGCAGGAGCGTGCGCCCAAAGCTCGCGCTGGACAGCCTGCGATCGAGATCGTACGCGGAGGGGCCCCTTACGAACGGCCCTCAGGGGCATACGCCGAGTACGCCGGGTATGCATCATACGCGTACGGCTGGGAGTGCGCCAAAGGCGGCTCCGGACGTTGTTGTGCGTACTCAACACGTCGGATCAACCGGAAGGCCTCCTCCAGATCAGACGAGAGGGCCCGGCGGTCGACCCGCGCATGGAGGTTCACTACCTCCCGGCTCAACCTGTCCAGACAGTCCTCAAGTGAGCAAGGACCCCTCGGTTCCCGGTCTGGATGGCAGCAGCACCGCCAGTCCCAAGGCCAAGTGCAATCTCAAGCACGAGGACGCGTTGGCGGAGGCGGTCAATCTCAGGGCCCTGCGTCGGACCCGCGGGTGGAGCACTCGAGCAAGAGAAGCTCCTCGGAGGTGCCTCATACTCGTACGCGTATGAGGGCACCTCCGCCCCTCCTTGACCGAAACGGAGAGGCCCACTACCACGTGGAGCGGGTACTCCAGGAGCGGAGACTTCGCGGTAAGCGCCAGCTCCTTGTGGAGTGGAGGGGTTATGCCCACTCCGAGAACTCGTGCGAGCCGTTTAAACGGCCCCAGGCTGACTGTCAGAACGCTGTCGCGATCTGGGAAAAGAAACGGCAGCAGCTTCGTAAGTAGTCCGGGGCTTCTTGCCCGAGCGGGGTACGGGCGTTGATGAAACTCCGTACTCGCTCTCACCGCAAGCCGCGCGCTTCTGGATGCCCTTGGCAGCTGCCGCTTGCTGACCAAGTGGACAAACCGAATGCGAAGATCGCGCTGGTCCAGGATTTTGGACAGCAGCTGATCTTCTTGGAGTTCCCGTAACTCCTTGGGTGAGTACTTTAGAGTCTCAACCCTTGCCCAGACATGTCCTCGCATGAGCTTCAGCTCGGACAGTTCTCGGGAAGAACCCAAGAATAGCCCCATACAGGGTAGAGACCACCCCGGGTTTCGGGATTCTTACGACAAGTCGTGAAGTCCTTCAGAGGGATCTGGTGCTGTGCGAGAAACACGCACCGAGCCGCCTCCACGTTGTCGATGAACAACTGTTCCTTCTGGGCCAGGGCGCGTTCGTATGCGCCCTTGGAAGTGTGGCCACCGATAATCCCACGAGGAGGAGCGAGTTTCTTCAAGAAGAGGTCGGCTCCAAAGCTCTCCTCGGGAGGCCAATAACCTCTCGGGTTGATGGCAGTTCCCTGGCTGACGGATGCCACCACCGAGCCCCCATGCGTTCGCTGGGCAGCTTGGAAGGCCGCCTGCTGCTGGTCGAGGTCGTTCGTGATCTCCCGGGGATCATCAATGGCACCCTCCTCCTCTTCATCCGACGATAAGAAGAGACCCTTGTAGGAACAACCAGTTCCCTTCTCCTCGCGGAGTGGGGGCTTCGAAGCCATGCGCTTCATCGAGTGCTTAGCCTCTTCGGCTGCGGCTTTAGCAGCTTGAGCACGCTCAAGGCCCTCGGCCAGTGAGAGGTTCCTGAGAGGTTTCTCTTCCTCATCGTAGCCAGCTGTGGGCGAGCCCTTAGCTCTCGGAATCGTGATCACCGTGATCACTAGCGTGTGAGGGTACGCTGTCGTCGTCGTGCTCGCTGAGCACTGGAGTGTGCCCTCCTTCGGAGCTCTCAGATCCTGTGCACCAGGACTGTGCTCACGGTATGTGAAGCGCAGGTTCGGACGAGTGTCAGGAGGCACAGAAGGCGACCAACTGCGGCGTGAGCTCGCGCGTTTGCTCGGGTAGTGTCGCCAGCCTCAGAGACCACCTTAGTAGCCTTCTTGAGTGCAGAGGCTTTGCCGCGAGGCTTAGATCTCTTGGCTTTCGCATTTACGGCGGCAGTCTTGGCGTGTGCTTTCGCACCGCCTTTCGCAGAGCCACGAGCTGAGGGTCGAAGTGGAGACCGTGAAGAACAGCGCGTGTGCTGCTCAAGACTCGAACTGTGAAGTGAGCCACCGCCGCGTTCTCGCAGCTTGTCGATGTCTTTCGACTTTGAGAATGAAAGTTTGTGACTCACTCTCCCTCATTCTGATTGGTCGGTAAATCTAACCTAAGTGGGGGGAGGATGTAACGGGGTAGAGGCCAGTGTACCAAGTTACATGGAAGAGTGACTGGTCACCCTTCAAAAGGACTGATACATGGTACCAGTGGCTCTATGAGCCAACCATTGGATAATTACATAGCTTCACTATAGGTGATTCATAGTTTGTATTAACTCAAGCTTAAACCTTACCTATAAATGCATTCAGTCTTAAACGTACCTTTAGCTGGTTACTTCGTCCCCTCAGACCAGGGACACGTGAACTGCCGTTCACTTAGAGTTTGTATACTCTCGGAAGCTCTTACTACCTCAAGCGCAAGGTGCTGTGTGACCCCGTCACAAGTCGGACCCAGCCACCCGACAAAAAAGCCACGGTCGACCAGCACGACAATGTAATCGAGCAAGCCCACCCATTTGCGATCTCTAGCCGCGGCAGAGCTCTCACAAACTTCGAGTGCGTTGATGTACTTATCGTCACAGCAAATCTGAAGTCCGGGCTGTAAAGCTACGGCAAAAAGAGCCTATTGCTAAAAAAAGTTAGTCGGCTTTTTTCGCGATCAGTTGGCACAGTTCATCAAGTTTGGAACGACTTTGCTGAGTTCCAATCGCTGCCTGTAGCTGACCCACCGGCGAACCATGAGGGCAAGCCTTGCCGCATCATGATGACCGTTGATGTGGAGCGCTCTGTACGTAAGTTTCTTCACCAATGCAGCGCTAATCGGGGTGTACAGTGGGAAAGGACGTCATGCATCACCTCAAACAGCAAAATGTACTGTTTGTCGATGTTACCAACAGTACTGCAACCGCATCTGCCCTGATGGATGTAGCTATCATCTAGATGCACCGTTCGAAAACTATCAGCTTCTTCAGTTGTCATTAGCTGTGCACAGATATCACGCTTGGCTTCGTTTGAGGCAGACATCCGATACGTAGATCCCTTGCGCTTGTCGCGCTTGAACCCACATTGCTGGATAAAAACGCTGTACCGTGCGAACTGATTCCCACACAAGGGTCATTATGTGAGAGAAGTTGTCTCGTCGCATTGAGCAGCAAGTCAAGCCAGAGATAGTGTCGCTGACACAGATTAAAGAGCATGATGTGATCTTTACGCCGCCATATTACTCTGATTTACAGCCGATTGAATTTGTATGGGCGAACATTAAGGGTGAGGTCGGGCGTCAGTAGACCGCTACCACTACTTTTCAGCAGGTAAGGCAGAGGCTAGATGCGACTTTTGAGGATATACCTGGGAAGGCAATTCAAGGCTGCATTGACAAAGCTATAGCAAATTTGTTCGGTCTTAGTGCGCAAATCAAAGTACAAGACGATCGTAGCGAGAGCGAATCTGGTAATAGCTCAGAAGATGACGGAAACAGTAGCGCTGGTGAAGATTCTTCAACCTAAACGTTAACCGATAATAAATTGACTTGCACTAGGAATCTCGAAAATCCAATCCGATACATTTGTAGAGAGTTGAGTCGTCTTGAATACTATCGGAGAAATTTTGAAGAAAGCAGCCATACAGAGAAGGTATCATTTCTCTACGGTTGTGTCTCAAAAGGATTCCAACCCTATTCTGATTGGCTGAAAATAAATAATATACAGTGAAATCATTGGGTGAAATCCAATCCCAAATAACAGCCTGTACTCCCATAAAAGAGTGTAGGAAATGTAAGTCGGATTGATTTTGACGGTGGTTTCTGAGAAAAACTATGTCGTGCCAAGCGCTGGGAGCCCTATTTTCGTAATGAGGAAGACGTGACGAATCCGTACACACAAAACTTATAGGGCTAGAAAATCACTCTTGATCGACTGTCAAATAAGCGTATTGATACTTTTGGAGAAAAAAATGGCCACCTTGAAACTTTACTTTTAACCGGTCTTGAGCTTACAGAGAACTCAATCAAATAACAAAGGGTCAAGGATAGAGACACCAAACAAGAACTAGTAAAACTTTATATGTTGGGGCACGAGACAACTTAAAGCCACGAAATCAGAACTTTTCTTGACCCACTTCGCACTGTATAAATTGATCTCGGGGATGGATGTCATGTCGCACAAATCCTGAAAGCCAGCAGCAGCGGCGGCAACGTTATAACCAAAGTAGCGCCATGCATGATCTAGGGAGCACCAACACAGCTTTGAGTCTAGCTAGTTTGGTAATGCTCAATCCAACCTCTGAAGCGCTTACACTTTAGAGCGCTAGCACGGATTCATTAAACTCCGTTTCGGATGAGATGAGAAAGGCACCATCACTCCTTTTACACCCTAGCCGTATTTGAAGCATTTATCCAGTTCCATAAAAAAGTCGTGCGGTGCACGACTGAAATTTGAGAAACAGCGGATTTTTTTAATTGAGCATAGCCCCAATATGTTGGGATGCTTGCAGCGTTTTCAGCGTCCCTAAATTACATCGCGCAGCTTCAACGAACTTATCACGTTTGAGTCAAGACCTTTCGCCCTGCGACATTGACTGGAGCTAGGGCGGCTCGTTAAATAGAGGACGTGGGACCTCTGCGATCAGCCGTCATGGACCATGAATCGTGGGTATGTCTTTAAAAACATAGCGAATTAAGAATGTTAATCCTGAAGTAGGGCTACGCAAGGATGGGATAGGACTCGTGGTTAGTGTTGCTTGCGAGCACATTCAGAATGCGCAAAAAAATGATCGGAACTGATCGGAATGATTCCGATCACCACAAATTGGTCGCAACTCATATGATCGAAACTGGTACTGAACCGGTATATCACGTGTGTAACTCGCGTTTAAAGCAACCGGCAAATCCAAAAATTGAATTCCGAGTATTACGCACAATTCGGAATTAGTCAATTTAATTCCGAACTGTTCGGAACAATTTAGAGCATTGCGAGCATTCCGAATTCGAGCGCTCGCAACCAACACTACTTGTGGTTGTGTTAAAAAAGCCGCGAGTAACATGTGATTGAGTATAAGCGAGGAAAAAATAATGCGAAGCGTATACCGGTTCGATATAATATATGCATATTATGCATGTAATATGCGAAAAATATTAAAACGAGGAAATATGATTGGTAGAATATAGTATTTCTTAGCCGATACCGGCGAAGCAGCTACTAAAATGTTGTCTGAATAGTCTAGGTTCTTAGCTTGAAGTGAAAGTTCCGAGCAGATGCTATCCGAAAAAAACATGATGTTGCACGAGAGGTAATCCACATGTAGTGGCCAATGTGGCCACTATAATCCGAGGAATTCGGTACTAGTGATTGACCGCAAACGAAATTTCTTTGTTTGTTACTTTAAGACCATTAGAGGAATTGTGCGCCAGGAAAGAGGACAAATGACGACATCAAGCACGTATGGAACCATAGGCATTCGATCAGGCACTAGAAGAAAGAGGCCGACATTGGTGATCCGGTAAAAGCCCAGCATATCATTTTCTCAGCTCCCCTGCACGATTAAGGAAGGGTTCTTGGAGTAGTTCTGAACCGGAGCTAATTAAACAGATATGACGTATGAATCGGAATTGTGGCGCTCAAAGACATTCGGCTAAGAGAAGGAATCGCCTACGCCATATCGATATCTTATCGCTTGCTACACGCTCGTAAGGTGAAATGGAACTGTTCCTCCAACCAAAGTGAGTAACGTGAAAAGAATCGCGCTCAGTTTAATCGCATGTACTCTTTCAGACTGGTCTCTATACCCTCAACAACGTCGAGGTTAATATCAAAACCAAATCACGCTGACGTTAACAGATCGGACACAGCTATAACATCACTAGGTGAACGCCGATCTCTATCAAACTCTCGTGATCAACAAGTTGATATCTACGGTGTTCGTTATCCTCGTGTTCGCTATTCTCACTCTGAATTTGTTCATCCCAAAAAATATCATTTACCTCACCAAGCACACGTAGCCAATCATAAACTTTTTCGACAGGAATGAGCACAGAGAACGATTTTAATTTTTGAATGCGACACTCTTCTACTGGACCGACAAAAGTTACCCGCGGCATACAGACAGGATTCACGCGAGGGAAGACACTAGCCATTTTGATCGGGCCATCCGATGGAAACCAGATTGTATGACCACTAGAATGCTCCCCCGAAAGGAAAATTTCCATTCCAAAACACCGCACAGGAGCTATACGATCCAGTACAATCTGGTAGTTACCAACTCGGCTGTAGTCGTAGCCACTAGCAACACTAAACGGGCTTTACGGGGGTATCTACAGCATTTTTCACAAAGCGAAACTGACTTAATATAGGGAACTAGTCCCGGACTCAAGCAAGAAACATTGTCACAATTAAAAGAAATCTGTCCAAACCTACGCTTGAATGACGCGGAAATGCCATTAAACAATCGTCCTCGCTCCGCGTCATCCAACAAAAAAAATGCACTTCCGGAAGGACAGAGATGGCAACTTTGTCGCCACTTTTATTTTGTAGTAGTAATCGTCCACATGATACTCAAGCTCACATCTCAGTACATTTGGAGTCGTTGGCCTTGGCGAGATTCCGAGGGGTCATCACACTTTGGATTGTCATCAAATAGGTTTCGCAAGCGCTCTCGAGTTATCACCGCTCAACTGTTCGTCACCAACTACGAACCCGTTGGGGTCAACACTGCAACAATAGTAATATGTGAGAGCAAGATGAGGGCCACTTGTGATCCGCTGAGATGTAACCATATTTTCAAGTTCTTCCTCCGTTAAACAGCAACAATCCAACACTCTATCGCTCAACCCTTGTGGAGCATTTGTAGCCCCAACTTGCTCTTCATCGCGCCGCCGGCAATTACTTACACGCTGCTCACTCTGTCGGATATCAACCAAACGTGTACGGAACTCTGATAATTCTTTCTTCTCTTTTCAAGACGCGCTGCACGGGCCGCTGGTGTCTCCTCCACCCGAGTTTTCGCTCTCCTCGATCGATCATTCACAAGACGAGCTGCAAGGAATTCCGGTGTCTCTTCCACGCGTTTCTGCGCTCGCTTCAAATATTCCATCTCGCGTCGTGCCGCCTGAGCCACTGGAGTTTCCCCCTCTCGCTTTTCCGCCCGCATTAAACGATCTTTCAGGAGACACACGCTTCGTTCTGCCGAGGTCCCCCCCCCCCCCCGATGTTTTGCTTTCCTCTCACATTCTTTACCAGAGCGATGTTGCTGAGGACGTGTCCACGATATAACCCATCAAATTGAGCACTCAACCCGAGCTGCTAACACTGCCAACAAGATCGGTTTCCATCAATTATCATCAACCAGCATTTTTACATTTGTGGGCATCCATCTTCGAACCTACCCATACGCCAGAGTAGTCGTGTTATCAAATACCGTCAAGAGCAAAGGACGAAGAATTAAGTAGGTCGGCGTTCTGCTATCAGAGTAGTCAGCACACAAATTAGTTCATCCAGTGTCATCTCTGGATAGTAGTCATGTTGCCCAGAGTTAAAAAAAAACAACAGCGCAAGGTGAAGGTATATCCACGTTGTTCAGCGCCGACAATCAACAGCGTAAGAGAATGAGTGGACCGGCGTACAAGCTGTCGTTTCGTCCAATCCCGTCAAAAAGTATTTACCATTCTTACGGTAAATACTGGTGTACCGGCGATGATGTACCGGTGCCGCGGACAGAGGGACAGACAACACCGTTGAAATCAATCTGTTTAGCTGGGATATCAGCACTGCGTCGCTTTCCTAACCCAGTAGAACTTATTTATATGGCTGTTCTAATTCTTAAACCACCCCCCCCCAATCAGGGATAGGAAGTGTAGTTAGTGTCTGCGTGATTCGATTCGTTAATATTTGCTGGGGGAGGCCGTGGAAAAGGTGCAGTACTCACTGGATTCAACGATATTTAGCGAGATTAGGTGTAGAGATTTGTTTATTGCTTATCCCATTTAAAATAAACATTTTAAATGTCGTTTTAAACGTCTTTTACATCGAAAGAACAATTTATAATCTCCCCCCCCACACACACAAGTACCGGTAGCGACGATGTGCTGCGTACGTTAGAGGGCGTTGGGCGAGCTCGTCTCTGGCTAGACTACTAAAGGCGTTCTACGTGGATTACATCGTGTTGTGGGTAACGTTGTCGGCATTTTATAATGGCTACCTTGGCCGATGGTTCCCCAATCGACTGCTGTGTAGTAACCTCTCCAGCCAGCTGGTTCATTATCGCTGCTCCGTCCGCGGCTATGGTGAACGCCTAAAATTGGAGTCTGTGTGTAGTTTAACAGACATGCAAGATTCTATTCTATTTCCAGGGAATGCTCTGTAGCTGATGCGAAAGAATCAATGTCTACTAGACAGCATAGCTTAAAAAACGTATAAAGATGGAAATATACATTTTAAACATTTTAAATGTTTCAAATCGCAATTTTTTTAAAAAGAATCAATCCCTAATTAGGTGAGGCAACGCGAGAACAGTCCGTATTCCGGCCGTGACAATGCAGAGGTTCTCATATCAACCATCGCTCGGGCATCCAGAAGGCTACGAGTGAGACAATATCCCCGGGACTCAGCACTACACGGTAGCGATCACGAAAATGCAAATTTTAGATTTAAATTTCTTCTAACCAAAGTTGTGCTTTGCCCGAAGAAGTTTTGAATTTTATACACCTAAAAATCTTGATGGAACTTATGCTTCGTCGCATCTCCTGCGGTTCGAATCTGTTTCTTTAAGGTGCGACTTCACCTTTTTAGCTAAAAATCTATTTTGCTTTAAATTTTTTGTCATGAAAATGCTTGCCAGATGCGTCGGAACATGAACTCGAACCTTTTGGTAAGCACAGATTTTGCATCCCAGGCAGTCACTGTGTTAAATCACAAGCTGATCGTTTGGGCCCTTCTCGAATTTTAAGTACAAATATCAGGGTCATATCTAAAATGAATTTCAGAGAGCTGAACTAGCTGATATAAAACATGGACGTGTTGAACGCTGGCACCCGAATATATTACCGTACATAGCTGAGGTGGACTGGTACGATATGTATAAATCTTCCAAGTATTTCTATTATTGCGTAAGGATTGATTTCTGAGTCACTTAGAGTTTGCAATAGACCTATTTGACTTTGTTTTTTCCCGAACAAATAAGTTACCAGGTTTTAATTTATGGAAATCAGACTACCTCCGCCCTACAAGACATCTAACATTTCTAGTTTACTGGCATAGCGCGCCGTTCACGTAGGCTTTCAGCACGCTAAAGCATTCATTCGAGCGCTCGTTACAGGTGCTTCAGCTTACGTGGCTGCTGTGCAACGTTAACGAACCAGTGGAGGAAGATAACATGGTCACAATTTGGGTAATTTTGGGGTACCACGGGAAAATTTTCGCCACACTTTATTGAGTGAGCTTTTTGGAGTTTTTTTTCGCAGCTGGAAATTAGAAAGGCGATATCACAAATTTTAGCTTGTCCACGTATTTTAAACGGATCGCCCAATCATCACGAAGCTATTCTGGAATTCAACTTAAAATCGAGCTTAGCGGTACATTAACGTATCACTAGGATATTTTTCACCAATCCTCCAGCGAAAACTTAATTACAACCATTAAGCTCTTGTTCTCAAAAAATAAATTGGCCAATTCATTGGGTCTAACACTTTAATGTGTACCACATGCAAGCAAATGCTAAACTTCTTGTGGGACGGAGGTAGTACCCCCTACCAGACCCTTCCATAGCACTGAAATAAAATTCCAGAGAACATATTTTGCTCATTAAATACATTTGTCGATACCCTTTTCAAAGGGTGATCTCTCTGAAGTCGAAAATCTCGTTTACGGTAATAAGAGCATTTCATGAACAGCACTGAGATAAGCTCGTTTTAGAAGGTGGTATTGTTTCAATTTTTAAACGTAGCTTTACTTTTCCGGTTTTCAAGAGCTACATATGATAACCTGATTCCACTAAGCGCATCGGTCTAGTTCCAGGCTGGAACTTCCGGCCCCTTACGGGCGTCGCTCGGCATGCGAGACTAGCGCAGTTGAGAGTATGGTAATCAATTTACTTACTGCAAGGCATCATGGTATCGACTCTCCAGACAGACACAGCGATGGAACTTGTAATCCGGTCAACTTTGTAGAAGTATATGAAGTGTTCTAACAAAAACTATCAGTAAAGCGAGCCCGAAGCTGTGGTTAAAAAATATATAGTGCATTCACTACACGTACTCAGTTATACTATACAGGACAGGGGGGGGCGCGAGCCGGAAACTATGCGTTGCACGTTCCTTATCGACAACAAATTGGCGTACCTCTAGTATTAAAACATTCTCTTTTTAATCATTTGTATTAAGCATTCGTCAGACGGGTAAGTTACGTAAAAATAGATCGGTTTGATTGGATGAATGGGATGGATTTGCTGTCGAGGCGAGTAAGAAGGAGCTTTTTGCTGGAAGGCTCATCTGGTGTGATGAACGCGCCATGTGGGCACGAACAACAAGGACTGTTAAATTGCGGCGACTGTGGACGCGTGAAGTGTTAAACCAGGGAGCGAACAACGAGGTGAAAGCGGCCGTTAGCGGGCCGGTGCATGGCTGTTGCATGAGATGGAAGAGTAAGCCGGCCGGTGTGTCGAAGCTGGGGGCTTCTACGAGACCGGTAGAACCCAAGAAGAAGTGCGTGCGAAAGGACCGGTAACACGTTGGATGCGAGGGGGGGGGGGCGATCAAGTGTGGTGCCGACCGAGGACGAGACGACGTCGAGTGGTGAGATCCAGAGCAGTGATATGAAGAGGCGGTGTACTCAAGTTGAGGGGTCGCCCTGAAACGATATATCGGACAACGGAGAACAAGAACCAGCAGTGTAAGGTGGCATTACAAGGTTAGCGCCGTTGGATGCAGGCCGAAGGCGTGAGCGTGACAAGAGAGCTGCGAGACCGACTTGTTGACAACTAGCGCGGCTACCGGCTTGATAAACGCGTAAACCCAGAAGGAGTGACAAACAATAAACAGAGTTTCCTGCCAAGTGCTTTATTGAGTCAATAAGAGGATTCAAGGGAAGGACCGCTGCCAGTACTACCAGAGAATGAGTCGGGACGTACACGCCGACTGGTTGTACAAGCAGACCCCGCGGCTTCATCGCTGCCGGAAGTGGAGACACGCAGGACTGACACGCACGTGAGACAGTCCGACGGACTTGCACGTGAGAATTCCAAACCGCTGTTGTTGTCTATCTGACGCACTCCAAGGACCGAATAGCACTAGACTGTTCCGAGAATCGAGTGGCGGACACGTGCAACCGTACCTGGGAATTTTAGGTGAGGGACGCTCTGTGGGAACTGGGAGGGAATGCACAGAGGTGGAAGGACGCTATTAGCCACTGCAGCCCACTGATCTGCAGTAGCATGGGCTCGGACAAGGCACTAGGTGCCAGCTAAACAAGAACCTGACTGGAGCTACATTGAGTGGGCCGGCAAGCTTGATGACTTTATTAGGTGCGGTTACTCGAGCACGGCTATGGGAGTAGCTACCGGTCCACAAGACTAAACGCCATTCCCTATTCTATGGGCACATTTTCAAATGCAATGTCGATGGCACGAAGATTAGCGGCAAACTTTACAGAGTCGTCGAGATAATTGACCAGGATACCATTTACGCTTTATCTGTGGCCAGGAAGAGGCATCAGCAGCCTAGTGCCTAATCTCTGAGTTGCAGAAATTCCATAGCCATGTTTCCAAGCAACTTTAGACGCCCAACACTAAAAGTGTCAACATCTTAGTACTCACAAACAACTGACTACAAAATTCTCGTGGACTGGATGTCAATTGAAGCAAACTTCTAGGCCATCCATGGAACAAGTAAGAAGCCGAAGGTTGGAGGTCCGCCAAAACAAAGTAAGCTCTCAGCGTTTCAGTACATGGCTGATTACTTGTTCCTCAAGTCCGACAACGCCGAGCTACTACATCTGACGGGTGACCAGCCCCAGAGCCGTTGGAGGACACACATAAAGAAGGTTAATGAGAAGCTTCACGTTAGCCAGCGCCAGGCTGGGGTGGGACTAACAGATGGAGATATCGCCAATGGCGTGACGAGTATAGAGCAACAGCTGGAGCGCAAGTGTCCTGAGTTTTCTCGGATGAGGGAGATATGTGGTGAGGTGCCCAACATCACTCTAGCTGGAAAACTAGAGCTTGGTATTCCTATTGGGGTCTCTGGAAGTGAAGCCGACGACGGTGCCAACGCTACTAGTGCCCGTGCGGTCAGCAATAATGAACACGATACCAGCGTTTGCAACGAAGCAGTCGCTGGTTTTGACGTGAGCGCGATCCAACCGAGCAACGACATAGATCGAGGGAAAACGCTGATCAGAACGTTAGTTTTTCAAATGGTGCGAACGGCCAACCTACCATTCTACCTGCCGGTTTCGGCAAATCGCTGGAGCCTCTTCCGTTGATCCCGACTCGCTTCGTCGACATTGCGGACGAGTCCCCTTCGGTAGTATCTTTGTTACGGTCCAGAGTGTAACGAAGATCCACTCCAGCGTGTCAAGCTGCCGGAACTACCAAAGGGGCCTTCGCGACTCAGTACCTTGGCCCGAGATGCGTTTAATATCTTTAGTAGCAGCGAGTCAGAGGAAGAGGGAAGTATTCTAACAGAGGTCGTAACAGTAGTGGTGCAGGGCCCAACCATGAGCAATGGTAAGAGGCCGTTGCGCCCGAATACTTCGTCTGAGGTTCCCATTTGCCGAACAGCATCATCTCCATCAAAGCGGAGTCCGACAAGCCTGATTATCCTGCAAATAAGAAGGGAGACATGAAGATAAGGTCAACCATACACCACAAAAACAATTCTCTTGCAGAAGCTGACTTGGAACTCACCTTGAAAAAACAAGAGATGCAACAGGAATACCTACTTGAGCAATTGGATCGAAATAAGAAGAAGTGAGCCGAAAAAAAGCTGCTATGAAGGACAAACAACCGATTGACCAAGAGAGGCGCGGAAGCGAATCAAAGGCCCGTAAATCAACGGAGCGTCACCTGGTATTCCTGGTACTTGTCAACCAAAACAAGACACCAAACGGGATCAAAGTACTACTCCAACGCAACGCCAACCAATCGTAGCTCCTAAAGTTGCTTCTGATTTTTACTTAAAATATTTTTTCCAATGGTTTTTTTTTATTATTTAGTTGCTGCAGCTCAAAGACCACTAAAGCAAAACGTATTTGAGATCGCTGCTCTTTTTATTCACCTCAGTACCAAGGTATTCCTCCTGGTTTCCAACCACGAGTTACGGCAAAAGCTTTCAGACTCCCACGAAACAAGAATGTATCGTCGTTATTCCAGGCCTGATCCTCCTCTTCAAAGCTGGAGAACGTTTCTTCGGACGTAGTCCAATCATCGCCGACGTCGATCAAAATATTTTGAAGTAATCCAGCGCAATACACGATCAATATCTTCTTTCACTTTAAGCTGGACGCGAAGCCTCATAAAGACGACCAGCGACTTTTAAGGTCATCAATTGTGTGCTCATTAACGATCCTTACTTGCGCAGCGCACGTATTAAAGGCATCGTTGTCATTGTCGGCTTATTTTTTTGTATGCAGGAACTTAAGTATTGTGAGTCTTGTCCGCAGAGTATGCCGAGTTGGCCAACAGGGCTAAAGAAATGTTGTTTGTACCTGTCTTTTGAGAGCGCCATCTCAAGATACACGGTGCTGCCTGCACAGGACCCAGGCCATCCAGTGTAAACGCAGCTACGCGACGGCGGTCGTCGTTCCCGATTTGGCTATTTAAGCAGTAGCGGTGCTTCCTGTCGAAGAAACACTGGCTATCTACTGCTGGCTTCTGAGCGAAGAGGAGCCTTGTGCCGTTGATAACCCAGGAAATCCTTCCTGGTTTATTCGTCGTGATGTGTTTCTCCTCTCATCGGTACTAGGCCGCTTGACGTGCTCACTCGACATATCGGTAAACGCAACTGCGGCTCGAGCAGTAAAGAGGTTTAGTATCGCTGTGCCGACTCCCCACATTTTTGCTGTACGTCCGAGAGATGTCCCCTTGCCTTTAGTTCCAAATCGATCCAGGGCTACCGCTAACTGAATCCATATTGGCGTCTGAAAATGGTCGCTGTTGTAGTGGAATATATGGTGGGTCTTGATATTGCCGCAGCTGTACTCAAACGACGTCCTAGTCGTGCGTGTTAGCTCCCTAAAGTCATCGTCATCCAGGTTCAGGAAGTAATGTCAGGCTTCTTGCGTCTTTCTACGGAATAGCGGTGTGACAGAACTTGCAAAAGAAGCTCATGGACCTCCTCTACCGTCGGCTCCGCAGGAATGCAATGTGTCCAATCATCAACAGGAGAGTCTTTATCCGGCGCTTTTTCCAGAATCGAGAGGGCGAGGAGGTCAAGAACCTTGCTGATGGTTTGGTGGCGATTTGTGACTTTAGGCATTCCAACGCAACGAAGCTGAAGAATAGTCGCCAGTTGCGTTTTGAAAGTAAGCTCTCGACGAAATTGTAAATAACATGCTATTTTAGCTGGAAATAGCGTACTATTTGCCTCTGAAATGACGTGATATTTGAAGGCAGTTTTATCATACCTGACACCCTACTTAGGGGCGGGTCGCAGTAAAAAAAGAAAGACCACTGCCCAATCAGAACGAAGCATATACAAACCATGTCTTTTTTCGCATAAAAATCAGAAACGGCGTCGGTGAGGTATTTCTAGCGCTTTTCCCGTAGTAGACATGATATTTAAAGAAATTTTCAGGGATCAGTGAACAAGATAGAGGAAGACGACGTGCTTAAACGCGCCACTGTGATCGTGGACGTGCCTGCTGTGGTGGTCGCTGACAAAAGAAAGTGGCAGGAGCCGAAGTAGAATCTCCTCACGGTATGATGCAGTGAGTGGGATATGATAAGGAGAGAAGAAGCTTTTTCTATCGCCCGATTTAATAGGCAGGTACGGTACACGCGCGTTGTCTTCGAAGAGGTATGCCGCCATGAATCAGGGAGATGGACGTTGGTGATGCCTACCCTCGGTACTAACGTGGAAGTGGATTTGCGACCCGTGTTGCAATTACATTAAACTATCTAGCCCATGGGGAGCGATGTACAATGCTGGCAATCTCTTTGGTGCTGGGAAAACGATCTCGCAATCATCGGTGCACAAAGCTGAGTTTAGTCTCCATAGTGAAGCAATTTCCCCGCTAGCAACGCAAGAAGGGTGGGAGAAGGTATCTCGGGGATTTGGGCAAGTCGCTGGAATGCCAGGGGTAGTTGGTGCAGTTGATGGCAGGCTCGTTCGTATCAAGCGTTTTTGCTGACTTTGGCGGCTGGTACTGTAGGCGCTGCTACCCCGCGTTCAACATGATGGCCGTTGTACACTATCGGCAGCGGTTCATGGCCTTCTCTCTACGCAACGGCTCTCAAAATGACAAGTCTGTTTTCAGCAGATCCATTTTTGCAAGACGGATACTTCCAAATTTGCCTCCTGGTACGTATCTGGTTGGTGATGCGGGCTATCAGCTACTAACTAACGTGCTAATCCCGTATCGAATCTTACCGGTGATGAATGTGCGCAATCGCTGGTACAATCTTGCGCACAGTCGTACTAGAGTAGTGGTGTAGAAGGCCTTTGGCAGGCTCAAAGGGAAGGTTAGAGCGTTCACGTCGGACTTGTTACTGGAAACCCCGATGGCTATGGCTTCTGTTATATCGTTCTACACAATTGGACCGTCGACCTTGATGGAACGACGCTAGCTCGTGATGCGGCCATTAAATATTGAATAGGAAATGATTGCGTTAGGTGGGCGGCTGACGAAGATACATCAGCGAAAGGAAAGAGAGACAACATGAGTGGGTGTTTGTTTGCTGCACGCTCTCAGAGGTGATGGTAGACGTAACCGTAGCTTGTAGGAAGCCCAGGAGCGCAGAATTAACCTCACGTGAGTCCTCGACAGATTGTTGTAGAAGGTTCATGGTGCGTTCTTGGTTGGAGATAATAGTGAACACCGTTTCTTTAAATTGGTTAAAAAACAATATAAGAGATAGCTCGGTATGGTCATTGTGTGGCGATAGATTGACTGGGCCTCTGGGTAATGGACTTTGCCACCATAACCACCGCATCCGCCATGTCCGGATTTCGGAGTTGCGCGTTTGTTGGCGGCCTCCCGCGTTGTAGCGCCTGCCGCCAGTGGCTTTCAGTAGATGCTCCAGTTTGCCCAAAGCCTCGGTTGCCCATACCGGAGAGGTCGCCGAAATACTGAATTAATGTTGGCCAGTCACTGGGATAAACAATGGAATTCTCTGTCGAGTTTCCTGTTGGCGGCCGGCTAGCTTTGATGTTGTTGTAGGCTGTCTTGAGGGCCTGAAACTTGTTCTTAAGCTGGTCAACCTTGCACCGCCGATTGATTTCAGTGTTGAAGTCCGTTTGAGTGTGATGCCAGGCTGCAGACAGTTGAGCTTTACCCTTCGATCCTTTAAAGCATGAGCCGTACTTTTGTATTTGTAAGTTTAGCAAAATTTCAACCAGAACGACGTTCTACTCCATGTGCTCTTCTGAAGCTCCACAGTTTGACGTCTGGCCTTCTGTTACCTGGACATCCGACACTGGTTGCTGCGTGTGACGGGGTGCAGAGGTAAGCAGATCAGGATGCAGCGTAGGGCCAGATGAGTTGGCAGCCAAATATACGAGAGCCGTGTTGCTCGGGGTGGGGGCGGTCCTCTGGTTGCTCCGCATGGACATGTACGGCTTGCTGCTCGGGGCCTCTGCGAGCGTCGTGGTGCTGTGAATTAGGACGACCCTCTGATTGCTCAGCGGGCACTGGTTAGTTGTAATAGGCCCCTCCATTCCATAAGTTGGTAGATTGTTTTACATAAGTAGGTGCATCAGCACACGATTAACGTGAGCTGTATTGATGTCATCCTATTGGCTGATATATGGGGAGATAGACCCAATATTAGCCAATTAGTCGATGACGTGTATTTGAGCGGCCAGGGTTTTCGCCCTGGTCCTAAAATAAAGTCAGAGTTGAATTTTCCACAAACCTAAGACTCAGTCGTTCTATTGCGAGCTTCCTCAATACTATAGTGTAAGCAAGTAACGGAGTATATACCTGGCCCGTTACACCTGGTAGCACTTTGCAGTCCTTCCAATGACTAAGTTCGACATGAGCCAAGACCTCGACCACGCTGCTTTCCCCCACCTCACTCGGATCGAGTGGGATGATCTCCACCGCCTCGCGGCGGTGTCCGGAGAAGCGGTCATCACGTCGCTGCTGTGCTCAGCGACGCCCGACCAGCAACGTCTAGCGGCACAAGAATTCATGGAACGCGAGCTAGCCGGTGCGAATCGGCAAGTGTCAACTCCCTCGCGTAACTCCAAGAATGATATCGTCAAACTGGAGACGTCCAAGCACTCCGGTGCCGGTAAGATCGACTTCCGCGGAACTGGTGGTCTCGAGAGATCGACATCGCCATCACTTCAAGGTTGGTCGAGGCGCCGTCCGCATCCGTAAACTTTCTCCTCTCCCGACTGTCCGGGAAGGCCAAGGAATTGGCCCTCGGCAAGTTGGTTGTGGACTCCAATGCATTTCCCTACGCTGGACACCCTCCAGAGTGATCTCTGGCTCGCGTTCGACCAGCCTAAGGGTGAACCCCGTATTCGGGCGGACTTTTTCGCCCTCCGGCAAGGCACGATGTCCATGCGCGACTACATCCAGAAGACACGTCACCTCGCGTTGTGTTTCGTGTCGAAGCTTATAGACATGGTCTCCCGGGTCCATGTGTTCGTGTTCGGCATGCGCGAAGGCATGACTCGCGACTTCCTTACGAGAGCCGAGCCCTCCACGCTTGAAGAGGCGTTCGCCCTCGTGCACTGTCCTCTGAAGCTCGGGAATCTGCGCCCTAGCCTATGGAGATCGGCGGTGTCAATGCGTCGAACAAACGCCAACGCCATGGGTCACGTTGGAAATGGTGGTTGGAGCAGTCGTTTTCTAACCTGCTTACGTTGCCGAAAGGTCGGTCACAGCGCGATGGAGTGCCACGCGCCGGCTCCAGTGCTTGTGCGTGTCAATGCCGAGCCTGTGACTGCTGACCAGCCAAAAAACGGTCTGGGCCAGTAGGTGCAGCCCTACTGGCTGGAATGGAGGTCCGGGTTTCTCAGTGGCAACTCAACCTCCTGCTGCATGCACACTTCAATGTCACCACCACGCCGAGTGACCCGAGACTGATCATCGTCAGCCTCCACGTCGCCGGCGCCCGGCGACCACTGCACGCGCTCCTGGATTCAGGAGCGACCAACAACTGCTTCCGCGCGTCATGTTAGCCGGTGCTCCCGCCGGACAGCGCTGTCCGCAAGGGCCGAGGAGAGGTTGCTGTCAAGTTGGTCGATGGGAAGTCGTACAGCTGACATAACCGTATACATTCGGCGAATTCCGAAGCAATGACGAGTTCCTCATGATTGAGATGAACTACGCGTTCGACTGCATCCTGGGTATGCCGTGGTTGTCGCGTTACCAACCAGAGATTGACTGGTTGGCCCGGTCAGTCAAACGTCGCAGAGACTACGACGTGAATGAGGTGTTCACTCACCTCCTGGTCGCCCAGAAGGATTCGCCTCACCTCACCGTCGTGGATGACCGGTGATCCTCGACGCACGTTGTACACAGAGTGAGTGATGGTCCTCTCTGTACGGCTGGTGCTGTGCTACTACACGATGAACCTCGCAGCGATGCGAGGCCGAAGACCAACAGGCGGTCGAGCAGGAGCTCCCGCTAATGAACGAGATGGTGGTCAACCAAAGGCTCCCGTTGGACAAGGAGATCTCCTTGTCCAGCAAATAGCGGTTGAGCAGTGGCTCCCACCGATTGAGCCGGCAGTTGGCTCCCGCTGAACCATACCGCGGTCGAGCAGGGGCTTCCGCTAGAGTGGGGGAGGGGGTGAGAACTCGTCCAGCGAGAGCGATTCGTCATCCTCGAGTTCGCATTCAAGGCGACGAAAGAAGAAAACCAAGCGAAGTCGGCTGCAATCACGTCGAAAGCCCGTGCCAAGTGACAGCTCACCGTCGGAGTCGGTGTGCGTGCTTGAGTATGTGGAGGGTACCGCCAGCCGCCAACGAGCGCTCGAACTTGCCAGCCCATCTTGAGAGGCACAGTCGATCACCCGACCTCCCGGCCTCTTCTGGAAGAACGTTCTCCGCGATCGCAAGGACGGCGTAATCGAGCAGGTAGGCCTGATCATCGACGCTGATCCAGCGTCGCTCGAAGTGAACGCTGTCAGTTAAGACGACGGCTCCTCGCGCCCAAAGAGCGCCGAACCGAAGTCGGCCCGCGAGGAGCGCTTTGCAGCACAATTTTGGGAAGCGCTACAGGGATCAGGCAACCCGGTATACGAGACCGTCCGCGAATATGAGGACGTCTTTCCGGATAAGATCCCAGCAGGGGTCCGGCTGACCGAGAAATTCGGCCCGAGATCGATCTCGTGACCGGCTCAAAGTATTGCGTAACGCGGCAGTGGCCACTGCAGCGAGATCAAGTCAAAGCCATTGAAGACTTCTTCGAGAGCCGCCGCAAGGCGGGTCATGTGCGTGAGAGTACATCACCGCACTCCAGGCCGACGTTCTGCGTGAAGAAAGCCACGGGTGGGGCGTGCATCGTCCATGCCTTTAACAAGCTGAGCGACACTACCATCCCTGCACAGACGCCGATTCCTCGGAAAGACATGGTGTTCGACGCCATGTTTGGGTAGTGAGATCTACAGCGCTATCGGCTTGACCGATGGATTCTATCAAATCCTCATGAGGCTGAGCGACATACCGCTCACAGCGGTAAGTACTCCCAGCGGTATGCTCTAGGAGCGGCTTATTATGCCGCAAAGATTGAAGAATGCCCACGTTACGTTCAATCGCATGGTCTCCCATGGGTTGCGTCCGCTTCGTGATTTTGCGCCGAGTTACTTCGACATCATCTTCGTACACAGTCGCGCTGAGGGAGATCTCAGTTTGAAGCATCTGCAGCAAGTCTTCCAATTGATGCGCGAGAACATGCTGTACGCGAATTTGAAGGAGTGCATTTTCTGTGCCCCGGTGGTTCCGGTGCTTGGCTGCTTTGTGAGCAAGCACGGTGTTTACGCTGGCCCCGAGAAGGTGTCTTCGATCTGCGCGTGGCCTACGCCACAGAGCCCCACTGAACTGCGCCAGTGGCTGGGTCTCGCCAATTATCTCCTCAAGTATATGAAGAATTACGCCGGACTGATCCAACAGCTATCTTCGTTTCTGAAGAAAGATGCTACGTGGTTGCGGACTCCCGCGCATCACGCTGCCTTCGACTCGGTGAAGAAGAGCCTGGCTGAGGCCCCGATCTCGCGCTTTCGGAGGGCTTGGAGCCTTTTCACGTCGTTGGCGACAAGAGCGACTGTGCCATCGGCTGTGCGCTGATGCAATTTGATGATGAAGGTTGTGAACGCGATGTGAGCTACCAATCACGACCGATGAAGCCGGCGAAGCGCAGCTACCTTGTCCACGACAAGAAGATTCTCGCGATGCGCTACGCTCTGACCACGTTCAGAGTGTACTTGTTGGGTGAGAAGACCTTCGCGGTGTACACCGATCATGTATCGCTGAGGACAGCGATGAAGAGTCCTCACCTCTCGCAGCGGATGGCTCGCTGGCTTTCGTTCTTCTCTGTTTACAACTTTGTGGTCCACTACGAGCCCGGCAAGAACAACACTCTCGCCGACGCTTTGACTCGGCGTCCCGACTACGATCCACGCGGCTCATTGGGTCGACAAGCGTTGCCCGACGAAGACGATGTAGACGAGTGTGCGACAGGCTTGGACCTGACGAGTGTCTCTCCGGAACGGTCACTTCGAGACGAAATCCAAGCTGCTTACGAGCATGACTCGACGTACTCCAGTATCCTGGGTTGGAACCCCTACCCGCTCTGACCGGAATCACATTCATCGTTATCGTCTTGACGATGGTCCAGCTGACGTACTGCATCGACAGCTTCGATGCTCCTCGTATCGTTGTTCTCAATGACCCCGATCTGCGCTCACGGATTATCCATGAGCTCCACGATGCCCAGCAGGGGGCTCAGCTCGGTCGCGAGAAGACGTTCGCCACCGTGTCACGCGACTTCTATTGGCCCCGTCTGTACAAATGGGCACAGAAATGGGTGCGCACCTGCGAGATCTGTCAGCGTGTGAAGCCTTCGTCGCCGTCGCAGGCTCCCCTGCGACCTCTCTCAGTGATCGCCGAGGCCTGGCGCTCGGTGTCGATGGACTTCATCTTCGGCCATCCACTCGATGCACAAGGGCAAAGGGTGTCTTGGTGTTCATCGACCGATTCAGCAAGATGATCCATCTGATTCCGTTGTCGGACACGATCTACCGCAGCGCATTTTATTGATGCTGTCTTCCGTCATCATGGTCTCCCCGAATCCGTCGTCTCCTACCGCGATCCGCGTTTCACGACAGCCTTCTGGTCAAAGCTCTTCGAGTTACGGAGCTCAAAGCTATTGATGTTCACGGCAGCCCGCCTGGAAACGGATGGCCAGACTGAGCGCGCGAACCGCGTCCTCGAAGACGTTCTTCGAAGTTACGCGACGTCTATCTCCAGTTAAAGCTCGTTCCTGCCCCTTGACGAGTTTGCACTAAACAACGCGGTGCACGCGCCGACCGGGTTGACACCTTTCTTCGTTAATAATACGCGACACCCGCGCGTCTTCGCTCATCTCGCTGTGGATCACCCCACGGCGCCGTGTGTCTCCACTCTGGGTGGGGAAGAAGCTGCGGACAAGTCGTCAACTCCAGCTCCGGCGTTATCGGTAGGAACACCGGTACTGGGTCAACCGGTACAATCACCAGCGGATAATGATATCTCGAGTGTATCCCCTGAGGTCGCGTCGGTTAACGCAGTGACACGTTCCCAGGCCAAGACGATCTTGCGGTCATCTAATAACGCGGCCCCTCTCGCTGCTTGGACTCATCGTAATCTGGTCAACCCCGTAACTACTTCGAGAACTCCTGCGCCAGAAAACTACGCGCTGAAGCAAGCGGCTCGACCAATCGACTCCACAGTCGTCTCCGACTTCGTCCTACAGCACCAAGCTGTCACCCGCTATGTTCGAGACGCACTGCAAGACGCAGTGGATAAGCAGAGGGAAAACGCTGACAAGATAGCCCGCAAGCACACGACCATATTTACGACAGGAGATCGAGTGCTCCTGTCGACCGCTGGTATTCGAGATTCTGCAGTTAGCGACCTCGGAGCGAGCTTGCCGCTTTATGGGACCGTTTACGGTAACCATACACGCTCGACATTCCTTCGACACTTCGGCTACATCCGACGTTCTACGTCAGTCTTCTAGAGAAGTACCGTCCGTCCGAGATCCCGGACGCTGATTCGTCCCCGAGCGGCACGGCGACTTTCCAGCGAGATGGCCCTCCTCCTCTGATCGATGCCTCGGGGGCGTAGCGCTGGATCGTTATGCGAAACGCCGACCATGACCTACGCCAGCGCCGTTGGTACTCACGACGGATAAACCGAAGAGTTGCCGCAGGGTCACTCCCTGTGGGACAAGGAACGACACTATCGCGTGCATTCGTTGGGTCTCTCCCCAGCAGAAGATACTTGGGAGCCACGCAGTTGATTGATGGAAGACGTCCCAGATGTGGTGAGCGAGTACGAGAAGACACTCACGCCCCAAGGTGTGGGTGAAGAAGGTGAACCGTCTCTGCCTGTGCGCGGGGGCGCTCGCCGTAGTGACTAAAAGAAGCTTGGAGTCGACTCTGGGATCGAACCAGTGACCATCGGCACGTGTACTCGCCGATGCACCACTGAGTCACTCGATGAGTGAGCCGAGCTAGTAAATGAGTGAATGAGTGAGTGAGTGAGTAAAATATTGAGTGAGTAAGTGAGTCGACGACGCGTGAGCAAGTCGTAGCCCAAGCCTGTCTGCCATCTTCCTGTTGTTCGCAGTGTTATGAGCGATGTCTAAGCTTGTGAGACACCAGTGTTCCGGCGTTGCAGTCGTTGTCGAACTCATCACTTTGTCAACTGAGTGAAGCTTCACGCGTTGTTGGTGTTCAAGCCACAGACGGCTGGCGTATCGATATCATGATTCTCGTGGATTCCCCGCTGTGAGTGTCTGAACGTCGTGGATGCTCCACGTCGTTGGCCGCTCGTCTTGGTTCCAGTTGGCTTCGCGTGATGCGTCCTCGCCGGATAAAATCTGCTACTGAACGTGCACCAGCCGAGGAATTGTTCTCGATGGGGACCGAACTCTCGCGTACTGCGCGAGAACAAGCAGCATTGCGCACTCGGACTAGATGTCGATGACTCGCGTACAGAGCTCGTGGATGACCACGGGATGATTGAAGCGTCGCCTCAACGGAACTTCGCCAGACCACGTCGGAGCCCACCAGCGTCGACACCAGCGCCAGCGCCGGCGGTCTCCCAAGTTGTCGCTCGAGGTTACAGGTCGCTGCGCACGCTCGTCACCGAGTGTGGCCCTCACCAGCTGAAGTGTCAGTGTCTTGGTGTCGCGAGTGTCGTCGCCGCCGTCGCTGTCGTCCCCTCCAATGTTCTTCGCCCGCGCTTATGTTGCGTAAGTGCAACTTTAAGAGGGGGTAATGTAATGGGCCCCTCCATTACATAAGTTGGTAGATTGTTTTACATAAGTAAGTGCATCAGCACACGATTAGCGTGAGCTGAATTCGTGTCATCCTATTGGCTGGTACAGTAAAACCTGCTTATCTGAGGCACATTCGGTGACCAATGGAGGCGTTGACTCATATAAAATGGTTCCATTTAAAGAAACAAATGCAAAATTACATAAGAAAGTCGCGCATTGTTCGCTGGTGCTTTGCTTTCGTAGCACTAGCGCGAACTATATTCAAGATTGCGTGCAGTCCTTTGCCCTCGTTGTCTGCGGTTTCACCACACTGTAGCAAATAGGAAGAGAGCTCCATCAATGATTCAAAGCGATCGAACGCGCAATCGTGTCATCGACTTCGTTGTCCGGCTCGTGGTCTATCTCTGGTGCTTGGTCGACGATCACGTCCGGCTCGTGAACGTTACCAATCTCATCGCCAATGGCCACGTAATCGCCAACATTAATACAGTGTAGACACAGTCAGATCCGCCATCATCACGGGGAGTGCGACCAATTCCTCCCTGGTCAACGGTTCCACGATACCCGCCTCATTGTGCCCCGTCGGTGGTTATTGTCGACAGGCTGTGGCGCGCTGTTAACGAGATTATCATAGTGGGAGGAAGGAAGAAAGACCTGAGAAGGGTATATCCGTCCTTGGTTCGGAGGAGCAGGTTCTTTTTGCCTGTAGAACTCCAAGGCAGCAACTACGGACTTAACGGGATAATACACTTTCTTCTCTCCCTCCTTCGCAGCGGCTTCCACATACTCTCCGCCTCCACTAGCGTGGTGCCATTTAGAATTCGAGTTTTGATTTAGTAGTTCTTAATTGTGTTGGCCGTGACTCCTGACCACGCCTCAATAAAAAAACTGGGGTTCTTCCAAAACATTCAATTTCCTTGTAAGATTCGCCTCCATCGCGTCCAAGCACCAGCGAATAAACAATTTTCGGTATCGTTCTAATAATACCTACATACAAATAAAAAATGGTAGCAAATAGCAACATAAATTAAAGACCTATCAAAGGGCCATTCATGAATCAGTTAAAAAGGTCTGGCTTGATTTGGTTCCCAAAATGTGTGGCTCAGTTAACATTTAGACAGTTTTGCATCATTTAAGCAGCATGCATAGTTTATCCAAGTGATCATTTTGGTTCCCTCACCATCTGTATCAAATAAAGCTCGTGTTGCACATAGAGAGGTTCAGATAAACAGGTTTAACTGTAAATAGGGAGACAGGCCCATTATTAGCCAATTAGTCGATGACGCGTATTTGAAGCGGCCAGGGCTTTCACCTGGTCCTAAAATAAAGTCAGAGTTGAATTTTCCACAAACCTAAGACTCAGTTGTTCTATTGCGAGCATCCTCAACACTATACTATACGCAAGTAACGGAGTTAATACCTGACCCGTTACATTGGTGATCACGGACTTCTGGATGGTCACGACTCTGGTTGTAAGGTGCCGGTACGGGACGACTTGGCTCCTGAGGCAGGCACGAGTCCCAGTGCGGCGTTCTGGCTCTTTGGATCAGGCTCAAACTCGGAGTTGTTATGAGCTTCACGGCGGCGGCTTTTTGTGTGGTCATAACCGGCATAGACTGCACGTCGGCCACGTGTAGCCAGAACAGAGGTCTCAGCAACATGACAAAAAATCTGCAACTAAAAAGAGCTTTGACCAGCCACGTCCTTTTTTTTATAGAAAATGGATCATTTTATGTGGTAAAAAGACGTCTACAGAAAGAGGTGCGGATTATTACTGTAATAACGCAGGCAAATCGACGTCCCAAAAGGACTTACTTCCTCCGTTCATTAAAATTAAGGATATTTCAGAATGATGGTCAAATCTTTGAGGTAAATCTCCATACTAAATTTGGGGCATGTCATTCATCAAGACCTTCGTGATCGTGTGTCGTGCGGCTAGATGTTGTCGTGCAGTGGCTAGATACATCTTCGCCCAAGGTACCAGCCTTATTGCGGCTCCGGATATGCTTCAAAATTGCACTTTACCGTCAAAAGACGTACAACCAACATATTTGCGCCATGAGGCAGTTCTCCACCCATACTGGCCTTTTAGAGCAGCAGTTAAGTGGAACTACATCTATTGTCTTTTAAGCACTCTTGCACGTATTTTGGTTGCCGTAGATACTGTTGTATGGCGTGGCGGGTCGAAAGGATTCCTGACAGGAGGGTCTTCTGGGCCCACTCAGCCACCAATTTGGGAGCTCTTGCTGTGAAAAAGGTATGTTCGGAAAGCTGACGTTTCAAGCTTTTGATTGGATCATTCCATACTCAAATCGGATAGGTATTGGTCAATCTATTGTGATTCTTGTCCAAATGTCCCTAATTTTAATGAACGGAGGAAGTAGTAATTTTCTGTCGTGAGCACAATATGAAGAGGTGAACCACACCATGTGGCACTAGCAAAAATACGTAATTGTTTCTAGGAATATATTCCAAGAAAAAAATAATTGGCTGCAAAAGAAGTTTATTGATGGTGTCAACTTCACTACAGGTACAGGATCCCAGTAGTGTAAAGGGAAATCTTGGTGCATGTTTGAGAGAGAGATTCGCAATTCTGAAGATTTGACTGGAAATCTCGCTTTTGCAAGATAAAACAAAGCAACTTTTCTTACGAATATAAAATACTTTGTTGAATTTGCAAAATAACTTCTGACAGAAAGCTGCCAACGTGAAAAAATAAAAAGTGTTGCAATACAATGATTATTTCGGAATGCCTCAACCACACTATTATAAAAATAACTTACATGTTAGTCGGGGGCGATCATCTCCACTTTCGAGCAGACGGCGCATTTGGAGGCAGCTCGAGAAGCCACCACGATGTCGTTACCCTCCTTCCACCGAGAAAATGGGAAGCGGTGGAGTGAATTCGCTACACTCATTACGTGGGTTGTGACCACTTCACCTTCCCAAAGTGCGGAAATATATCTTTCTCGTTAGTAGCCAACGCTTAGAATCTCAAATTGAAGAATCCGTTCTGCCTGCTCATTTCACAAACACCTAGCAATCACACAACGATCACCTAGCAAACGATAATGCTGTTTCCGACAGCCTTACTAGTCGTGGGTGGACTGCAAGTCCTTATTCCTGCTCTCATCACCGCAACAAATCCAGTCATCATCAAGGGAAACCGCTTCTTCGACTCCGTCACGGGAGGCTACTTCCCCATCCGAGGCGTCAACTACTACCCCAGACCCAACGCTGGACCCCTCGACAAAAACAACCTCGACCTCTTCTCCAACGATTTCAAGCATATCTGGCAGCGAGATGTGCCGCAGTTAGCGGCGGTTGAAGCCAACGTCATCCGACTTTACGCAGTCGACGCGGACGTCGATCACACCGACTTCATGTGCGCACTGCAGTCTGAGGGCATCTACGTTATTGTCGATCTCGGTGCCAATTGCGATGGATGTGAAATTACAGCCGATTCCGCGCCTACGTGCTATCCAGCGTCCTACAAGACACGCGGAGAGAAGATTATCAAACAGTTCGCGCGTTTCGACAACGTCTTGGCGTTCAGCGGAGGCAATGAGATCAACCATCGTACGGCAGGCAACCCATGGACGTGGAATGCACCGTGCCAGAAGAAGTTCATCAGGGACATGCGCGCCTTCATTCAGTCGTGCCCCACCCTGCGCCAGGTGCCTGTCGGTCTCGTCGTTGCTGACACAAACCGCGACGAAAATGCGCAGTACTACAACTGCCGCACCGACGAGAGCGACGATCTCGAGAACGCCCAGTGGTACGGCATCAATACGTATGTGCACTGCGACGATATATCGGACCCCGCCAAAGCGACGGGCTTCAACTTGCTGCGCGACAGCTTCAAGAGCTACGATTACTCCATCCCCGTCGTACTCACCGAGTTCGGCTGTGTCAGTCCTGCCTTCCCCACTGTGGACGGCTACGAGGCGCAGCGCACGTTCCATGACGCTGTGTTCATGAATTTGCCAGAGTACAGCAACTACTTCGCTGGTGGCGTCGCCTTCGAGTACTCGACGGAAAACGCCAATTCCATGTCAACGTCAGCCTATCCGTTCAAGACCTACGGTCCACAGAACTACGGGCTGGGCTACTTCTCGCCTGAAGATTGCACGGACGCAGGCATAAACTGCACGTACGAACGTTTCCCGAACTTTGAGTCCCTCAGGGGGGCGTTTGCATCGTATGACAGCTCAAGCGAGCCAACTCTGAGGAACTACGAGATTCCTTCGAACCACGCTAAAACGTCCACTTGCCCTGCAGGTTCTCCTGCTCTTCGTCAGTTCCAGTGGGCAAGTGATAGCTCTGCGAATGAAGCGTGTCCCTCGCTATCTGATAGTCGGCTCCAATGTACCGGCCAGCCGTCGGCGTTGGCAACAACAGCATCTTCACCGACACCATCGCTCGCGACGTTTCTGGCGAGTCCTAGCACTGAAGCCCCAACACCAGAACCACCCACAAGTGCTCCATTGGAGTCCACCAACGCACCTTCAACGCAAACATCCGACATTCCAACCGATACAACTCAACCTCCAACAACCAACTTCCACACCACCGACCATAGCGGTTGCCGCGTTCGGTAGATCACAACTACCGACGAGACTGCAGAGTTCATGAATTCGAGTACAAATCCTTCGTATTTTTCGTTCGTGCTGCATTAATGCTTGCCTTCCTTAGCTCAACTTTAACTTCTGCCCTGACGGGTCTTCACGCGTAATGACTAGAGTAGTAGGTCTGATTTGCGCAGTTCGTAGGCTACTTGGGCTGCTGTTGGGCGCTGAGCAGGATTTAAGCTCATACAGCTCCTGGCAAGCGCGTCGAGGTTCGGAGGACACGTAGGAGACATTGTGACCTGCAGTGTGCCTGCTGAAACACCTTGAAGGATAGTCATGTCATTGAGTGGAGCCCCCGAGCTAGTTTTGGCGTCCGCGAAAGGTAGTTGATGCGTATCCAGCTCCGAGAGAATAATACCAAAGGAATACACATCGACAGCCTCTGTGTATTTATCTTCACCACGTGCGATCTCAGGAGCGAGCCAACGGACGGTGCCTACGCCGGCAGTCATGTCGTGCTGTCGCTTGGTAGCCGATACCCCAAAATCTCCAAGCTTAGCTCCCTTCTTGGAGTCAAGCAGAATGTTGCGTGACTTGAGATCACGATGAATAATCACGACGCTTAACGAATGTAGATACACAACAGCATCAATTGTGTCACGAGCGTATTGTAACTTCAGACCGCCCTCCTCCCATGGAAGCTTCTTGGGGGATTTCTTATCCAGAAGCGTCCGTAGATCTCCCCCATCCATGTATTCAATCACAGCGAGCATGTCAACCAGCTTTGTCCATGCAACACCTACAAACTGGACAACCTTTGGGTGTTCTAGCCACGCCATCAGCTTGATCTCACGCAAAAATGCTTCACTGGTCGCCACTGACACCTGGTCCTGAATCAACCGCTTCACAGCTACTCGAGCATTGCGATATTGACCGACCCACACCTCGCCGAACGCACCTTGGGCAATCTTCTTCACAAGTGTTACGCTATCATAATCAATACGCCACGTCATAAGTACCGGGTCATTCGATGGGAACAACTTGTCAACCGCATCCATCTCCTTCTGGTAGCTGGCACGAGCTGCCTGATCGAAAAACAAAGGCGTGTTCTCGTGAATACCCTCACGATGGCGCTTTTTCTGCCACCTGCCGATGTAGTCGTAGACTGCGCGTGCAATGCCGCCAACAACTCCAAGTGAGATTAGAGCGATTACACCAGCGATCATCCCGATGACCATCAGTACGATAATTGCTGCGATGATATACTTCTTGGTGTTGTTGTTGCTTGGGATCGGCAAATGTGGAATTACCACCCCGATCGTCGCCATTGGAGTAGAAGGCTCCTCCGTCCCGTGGTCTCGCATTACAATTGCGGGGTCTTCTTCTGCCTCAACATCCAAGCGACATACACCTTTTCCTTGCAGATAAACGAGGGACCCAGCTGCGCACGTTGATACGTCGGCGAAACTAGCCTGGAAATCAGATAATCCCGCAAAGAAGTCATACTGCGCCGTCGACATCGTTACGATCTCGAATCCGTTGTCGGAAATGCGGAAGCTGTCCAACTGAGGCGATGCAAACACTGCGTTGGGGAACTGTGTCAGGGCATTGACCGATAGATCACTGATGCAAGACACACAAGTCCCGGGTTAGAATGATTATACAGAAATATATAATGGCAGCATGCAAACTTACAGAGTTGTTAGCCGTGGCAATGGCACACGGTAGCTGTGGACAGCATTGTGCGAAGCATTACTAACGAAATGAAGAAGTTAGGTTAGCTGCCAGCTACAATAACCAATTTATATGACCTACAGCTTTATCAAGATTGAGGAAGCTGCAAATACATCGTCGATCGCTTCAAGTTGGTTATCCGCCAGATTTCTATCGTTACCGTCATCATTTAGCTCAGATTCGTCAGTCCTCAAACGACAAGCATCGAATTGTGTAGAGCAATGGGCCAACGTACAGTTCTCGCAGATTCTCCAGCGCGCGCACTTCCTCCGGGATAGCGGACAGCTTGCACTTGACGAGGTTCCTGCAAATATGCTTTAGTATAATAGCACTAATTTCTCCACGCGTATACATTCTGATCTACCGTCGTACAATTTCTGTACTGTGCGAGGTAGATTGAGAACCGCGACGCTGCTCAAGTCCCAGTTTTCGAGCGTGCTGTAGAGCAAATGTAATACGACAAAACATCCAAATTAGTCAGTGACTGAGCGTTATTATCAGCCAGCGTCGCAGACAGCCACGCACACGTCGGTAAAGGTGTCGTCCGGCTGGAAAAGGCTATCTGAGTGGTCAGGGACATCACCGTCGCCCTTGTAGCTGTAAGAGTCGCCATGAACACTCGGATAGTGGAAGAAAGAGGCTCGCGACGGAGCCAGCACCAGCGTCACCAGCGCCAAGAGCCTCATGGGCGTTAAGATTCGACTTGTGGACTAAAAGATCATGGAACTGGACAAATACAATTCGTTATAAGTACGAGTTTCATAAAAAAACTAACGTCTCTTGAGTTGAAGCGTGCCCCTTATTAACAACAATGACGGCGCGCTACGAGAAGGAAATGGGACACGAGGAAAAAGCGATTCTGTTGACAGAGAGGCTGTCATCGCTAGACCAAGTGAAGGAATGGAAGCACTCCGTCAAGATGGAGCTCACACGGTCCCAGTACTCGCTAGACCAAGTGCAGAGTCTGCGGACGCTGGACAACCCGCTAATGTACTGTTTGTTAAAAAAGATGGGACTGCTGGGACTTATCAAGCGCACGGTGATCGATCTGCATTGCGAGGCCACGCAGACTGCAACTGAAGCGTCGGAGAAGCAAGTGAAAAACTCGCCAGGCGATGGGTTTTTGCTACCGAGGATGCGCACGATGGACGGGTGCAGTCTCGACGTCGTTCGAGCTGCGCGAGACACCTGGGAGAAGATCACGAGCGACGAGATGCTGAGGGTTGCAAATGAACTGGGACGACCACTGGTCGTAGCTAAAACAGTTGTGGAAACAGCAGAGCGTGACGACGGGCAGATAGCACAAACCGAAGCGGAGAGTACAAAATCTCCCAAGCCGATCAAAAAACCAGCAGCGCGATTTCTCTACGACGGGTACGCCATCGCTTGGGCAAGCGAACATTTTTGCTGTAGCCTGATGTCCTCTCTTGAACGCTAGAATTGACCTTCTCCGCTCACTGCAAGCCATCGACCCACCCAACCGAGTTCGTGAGTCGACGGAGATGTCAACAGACACTTGGGGTACGCCTACAGCAGTGTCTTTACTTGCACTGAAATTGACATATGGGCTTTGGTGCAGGTTCTATTCAGCTACGCCTCTATTCTCCACCGTTCCCCGAATATCGTCGATTATTCTCAGAGCTCGCTCCAGAATACGGTCAAATTGGACTCGATGAGCTTTTCCCCGCGCAAAGGAGTGTCTTTATCGCTGAGAAGAACCGTGTCGGCGATCTTGTTTTAGCTCATCAAAGCGTGTCAATGGCACGCCAGTACTCCAAGACAGGATGCCCTGTCGGTTTGCGACCCCAGGTAAGATAATCTACAATTCGAACTCAAACCGGACCAGTACATCCATGATCACTCAAGAGACCACTATTCATTCCACGTGGTAACAGATCTGGCGACAGGTTCTGTCAGTACCGGTCACCGCACAGGATCGGAGCTACTTCGAACATTTACAAAAGCAAGCCGCACAGTGGGCATATCTCACAGACGACATGTATTTGCTTGATCTCCAGCAAACGATCGACAGCTGTGACTACTTCGTTTTTCAAGACCACCTCGAAAGCGTACTCATGGCATTCACACGTGATGCATACGTCAAGACTCAAGCTCTGCAAGTGAATGGCGCCGTAATATGTTCGCTCTGTGGCTCTGGGCTTCCGGCGACTGCAGATTTACAGCTCAACGAAGCCACCGAGGGCAGAGTGCCCCCAAACGGAGTGTTGCCTTTTAGTGGCCTCGTCATGTACATGGCCCCACTTGCATATCTCTATGCGGATCCTGTCGAGATCTACTTCGTTTTCCGTGAATTGTACGTTCGGTACTGGAGCAGGCTCAATGCTATTCGCACTGAACGAGGTACGATCTTACCTCTTTGCAAGTTGTTTGAAGATCTTGTCGTACGCTCCAATCCCGCTGCTGTCTTTCATCTCAGAAATATCGGCCTTAAACCACTCGATATTGCCTTCCCGTGGATTCAGAGTGCGTTCTCGAATGTATTGGACATCGACCAAGTACTTCTCCTCTGGGACCGCGTCATCGGGTATGATTCGCTAGAGCTTGTGGCCATTTTTGCCGCCGCACTTTTCAGTTTTCGAGCAGATGAGTTGGAGTGCGTTACCACGCGTGAGGAAGTGGACGATCTCTTTACAGAGCTCATTGATATTCCAGTAGCCACGTTGTTACAGGATTATCTCTTCGGGCTTTCGTAACCAAAAGTCAGTTTAAAGCTTCATTTACATTACTCCAGAAGAAATGCTTGATCGGTGTGACGAATGACAGCTAACATTCCCTTCTTGAAAGCTGCATAGCATGAATATGACGGGAGCCGAAGAATGTCTGGCTTGTGCTCCATGGTAGGGTACATCGTGTCGTGGTCAAACACGCTGTCAATCGCGGGAAAAGACTCGACCGTAATACGGTCCAAACTCTCTTCAAACCGAAAAAAACGTTCGTTTGCTAACTGGAATGTATCCGTCATAAACAGCAACAAGAGTTGCTGCTCCTCCTCGACAAGCTCAGTCATCAGGCGAGGAAACCACGTCTTCGCGCTTCCAACATCCTTGTCCCCCACAGTGTCATGTTCACGAATATTCCAATCAACCGCGATATTCCAGTCGATCTGCCGAGCGTTGAGGCTCGTCTCGGGGCCGTTAAAGAGCACGCGAAGTTCATCCGCGTGAAATAGATCTAAAGTTGCTGGTAGCACAGCCTCGAATCCCGCAGCAAACGAACGTCCGGCATTTTCCCAAAGCTTATCTCGAGCCAAGTGATACTTCCCTTTACAGCCGACGCACCGCAAAAACGAAGCAGTAAAATCCAGAATTCCACTTAAAGGCACTGCAAAAAGCACAAAGTGTGCAACCAGTTCACCCAACATGAAAAAGCCTAGCAGTTGCGCTGCTAGTTCCTCCTTGTCAGTAGCAAGTGGCTTCTTCTCCAAGTCGTCACTTGGGCCGCGTACAAGCAAACCTGGCACTTCCTTGAGCAACCCCGCCGCTAGTCGAATCAGCACAAGCTTCAGATTGCCCTCGCGATTCTCGGCACCTTGGTTGTTCGAGTTACCTCGTTCAATAGAGAAAATGATCGGCAGCCGGAAGTCTTCTGGCTCTAGCCGCATACCCATACCAACGAACTGCCTCCAAAAACAACCGTGTTTGCGCGAAAAAATGAAAGCGAGCTTTTTCTGCCCGGGCCGCTTCGCATCGCCTGATTTCCCACTTTGAACGCCAATTAAGCACCGGCCAGGGGAGTTCTTAATAGATGGAATAATGTAGCTCCACGCATAGTCGATCTTGTTATCCAGTCGAAGAAGGAACGGATTCGACAACAGAAGCCCTTCCATTCGCTCGATCCGCGCGGGATCACTTTGACACCAATCATTGAGAATGTCGAAACAAATCGGGTCCCGTGCCACACATCGCTGCCACCGACGGATAAGCTCCCTCTGCTGGAATTTGCCCAGCATTCGGTGCAGCCTCGAAAGCTGCTTTGTCAACTTGTAGTGCATAAACTCCTGAACGCATGCGGCATCCTCCGCGTACAGCATTGGAATCCACCCATCAGTATCTTTAGCCACAACATTCAATCCTTCCAGCAGAAGTGCACGGACACACAGTGGATGGTTGTGTTGTGCCGCGATATGAAGAGCTGTTTGGTCAGATTTCTTCGCAGCGTACTGCACATCACACAGCCCGCTATTGCAAAGGTGTGTAGCAAGCTCGTGATTGCCCGATGCTGCAGCAAAATGAAGTGGACTCCACCCGTTAGGTGCCGTCTGGTTCAAACAGTCTCCAAACACGTCGATATCAAGCATCAGCGAGATCGTGTCCTTCGCACTTTTGCACACTTCACTCGTCTTGATTGCCCTATTTCGCGTTACGGTAGCAGTTTCAGATGCCTTGCACAAAATCATCAAGGGGTATAAACCATCGCTGGACTTCTCCTGAAGCATTGACGGCTGAGCAGCTAAGATCACCCGACAGATCTCTACCGTGTGGCAGTTGATAGCCCGACACGCGTAGTGAATCGGGAAGTTGGAATCCAAGTCACCCATACCCACTAGCGCCGTGTCCTCCCTAATAAATGGCACACACAGACGATTTGCTTTAGCTGACTGCAGCATCAAGTGAAAAGGCATGCAACCTCGCAAATCCTGGTGAAGTTGCAGTTTTCGATCACGCTTCAGTAAGACCTGACAGCACACGACGGACCCTCCAAGCGCAGCGTGGTGCAGAGCGTTACGACTCTGTAAATCCGTCTCAAAAAGGTTTACCTTTCGTTTATCCAGTAAGTAGCACAAGCACTTGGCAAGACCATTACGCGCTGCATGCATCGCCAAAGTCCTGTTCTCGTAATTCGCATTTTTCCAATCGGAAGGAAGGTTTGCAGCCCCAGTGTTGCCTTCCAATAAATCCATCAACTTCTTCAAGTTTCTACTGTCACAGCACTGAAACAGCCAATCCAAAATTCGGTTAGATGCCTTCACGCTGCGTGACAAGTATGAATCGGGATCACAATGACTGCAGAGATATTTCAGCGGTGGACGGGTTTCAATACTTGTCAAAAATCCGACGCAGTCGGCATGCTCCCAAACGCCGCACTCTTCTTTCCAGCACTGTAGCCATTGCCCGCGGTATCCTCCCACAGAGGTAGCCCCACATACACACCGAATATCTCCAATAAGTATTGAAGGCTCAAAGTCCATATCGTCGTCGGGATCAGCATCACAATATTCGTCAACAAGTTCTGAGATAACCTTATCATCACCAGATTCTCCTCCAGGCGGTTTTACTTGAGCGGTGGCTCCATTTTCCGTCATGATCTCCACTGAATTATCTGTTGCTTCTTCATCATCTGAGAACTGCGTGAGGTCAACCTCAACGCCATTGCTTTTCCCTCCATTCGAGTCAGGTTGTCGTAATCTCCTTCGCTTTTTGCTCGTCCGTTTAGGCGTCCCACTAGAGGAATCATCTCCACTATTGCTTTGGTGAGTATTCAGTTGTGATAGGTCAGGAAGATCGTCGTCATCGTCGTCGTCCAGCTCTACTTGGGAGTATAATAATCGTTTTCGACGGCGCTTTCGGGTAGGCTTAGTACTTAAGCTGTCCTCGCTGGACTCGCTGTCAGCACTGGTATCGCTGTCCTCACTGTCGCTCGCCTCTTGGGGAACGTACTCGTCGTCACCATCTTTACTCCAAATTGAACTGGAATGTCTGTCTCTTGGCCGCTGCGGGGAGGAGTGAGAGTCAGCCTTCTCTTGTCGGTCTTTATGTCGGAGTTGCGTTCGCGTCGTAGTTTCCTGCCGGCGTGTTGGTGTTTGCTTGTGCACAGGCTGCTTCTTGTGAGGTTTGTCCTGCTGCAATCTCCGTCGTAACTGTTCTTGTTCTTTTTCTCGTTGATGTCTTTCCCGCTCTTGCTGCTGTAACTCCGCTCGTTTCTCTCGTTCTTGTTGAGCCCGAAGCCGCTGCTGATATTCCCTCTGGCTCCTTTGCAGCTCTTCGTGCGCTTTTTGGCGTTGTTGTTCGTGCTGAAGACGCCGCTCGCGTTCTTGTTCCTGTATTTGCCGTTCTCGCTCCTGTTGTTGAATGCGTTGCAGTTGGTGTTGTCTATGCTGCTGCTGTTGCCGATCTCGGGCAAGATGCTCCTGACGCTCCTGACGCTCCCTCGCAAGTCTTCGCTGCTCAAATTCCCGAATCACGGCTTCTGATGGGTCACTTCCAGCCGCTGCTACAGGAGCTGGCGGTTGTGCTGCTTGTGCCGGATGCGGCGCCGGGGGTGTATGTGACGTATTTACAGGTGCAGTGGGTTGCTCCGGCTTAACAGGCACCCGATCCGGCATCTGTGCTGCTTGCTGCTGCGCATGCGTTGCTGTACTTCCACTTGCTCGATTCTGACGTAACCGTTTGTAGAACTCCTGAAATTCAGGGTGAAAAAGCCAGAGCTCCACCTCCGTCCGGAAAGCCGATAGATTCCCTGGCTGTGCGCGAGAATGAAAGGCCCACGAGTTAATGCTATTGACGTAGAATTCCTGCAGCAGGTTGGCCGCATAAAGTTGCACCACCTCCAGTGGCAGCCACGTCTCCATGCCGTTGCGCCAGCGCGTGAACACGAGTTCCCATTGCTGTCCCTCACTTCTGGAGCATTGCACGAGGTCCAGCACCTTCACGAGCTCTCCGCGCGCAACACGGGGCATACTGAGCACGTTCTGCTTGGGAAGGTCAGCAATCGTGAAGGTGGCGACACAGGTCTTGGCGTACAGGTCTCCCTGCGTGGACATTACGATGAATTTGCGCCGCACTTGGAAGCGCGCGTACCAGAAGCGGCGGCGAGGATCCGCGTGGATATACAGTCTTTGCGTGAAGGCCGCTGGGAGCTGTGGGCGGAAGCGCAGGTCCCCAGCCCGCGGTATCACCAGACGTAGACCGCGGCCATCCGGCAGCGCCGGGTACGCCTTCGACCGCATGTCCATCTCGGCGCGCACTGGTCCAGACAGAAGGAAAATGTGTCACGTCACTAACGGCCAATTCGAAGTCATTCTTTCGAGGTATTTGTTGTAGCCCACCCGACATCCTAAACAAGGGATTAGCAGCACCAACACTACTAGCGACCACCACCAGGACGAGACCAGCAACTTCGGGCCACTCCGTCCCCTTTGGTGGCCTCTTCTTTCCGACGCCAAGTATGTCCCGTGGTCCGACAATTAGCCAGGAGGGCGAAAATAAAAACAGAAGTTCGCTCCCCTTTCCTGTAGATCGCGAACGCGAGGTGCGCATTACGCTGCGGCGCCACACGACGGGCGTCGTGACCTTCGGCGATACGGGCGATCTGTGCACAGAGACAGATGATGTGGACGTGGAACTGGTACACCAGGACGCGGTCAAGCAGCTCATGCGCCACGGAAGCGTGCTCTTCGCCGGCGGTGTGGCTGGCAGCGTCGGCAAGACGGTCACAGCTCCGCTCAGCCGTCTGACGATCCTCTTTCAAGTGCACAGCATGGTTTCCACGCGGCACACCGACCGCTTCTCTCCTACCGTGACTAGTGCCTTCACCAAGGTACTGAAGAACGAGGGCGTGCTGGCCTTTTGGAAAGGTAACGGCGCCAGTGTACTGCACCGCTTCCCGTACTCTGCCGTGAATTTCTTCACTTTCGAGATGGTCAAGAACGGTATTATTGCGCAGAACCATCCTGCCTTCGCTGACAACTCGTGGACTACCATGTTTGTCTCGGGTGCGCTGGCCGGTGCCACGGCCACGGTGGCCTGCTATCCGATCGACCTAATTCGAACGCGATTGGCGACGCAGCTCAATACAGATATCCGATACACAGGCATTCGCCATGCCGTGCAACGCATTAGCGCTGAGGAAGGTGCGCTGGGACTATACCGCGGCATGGGCGCTACGCTCATGGTCACAGTCCCCAACCTGGCCGTTAATTTCACCTTGTACGAATCGCTCAAGGAATATGCCCGTTCGTTCCGCCGTAACCAGTTACTTTCGGGGCTGACTGGCGTCGATAGAGAACAGGCTGCGGAGATGCATGACGGCACCCATCTGAGTGTGGCGGATACACTGGTGTGCGGTGGCACGGCTGGAATCGCCTCGTCATTGCTGACGTTTCCCATTGACGTAGTGCGCCGTCGCCTACAGATCTCGGCGATTCATGCCGAAAATGCTGGCATCAAGCCGACGCCGTCGGGCATTGCGTCGGAGCTGTTCCAGACACAGGGCATCCGTGGATTCTACCGCGGACTCACTCCTGAGCTCATGAAGGTGGTGCCCATGGTGGGTATTACTTTTGGCACGTTTGAGCGGCTTAAAAAGCTGCTGACAGTGGAGGATTGAGAAAAGAAAAGGCTAGAACTGTGGTCGTCCGATAATTTCCGACTGACCTTTTCCGTTTAACTACTAATGTAAGATGGATGTACGTCTTGGTTGGGCGCTATCGGTGCACCAATATGGCATGCTGGGCTTCTTGCACGACCAAATGACGAGGTTGACTTCAGCCTGGTCATGCAAAGTACTTCGAAGTACGTGTTAATATCGCCGGAACAGGTCAGTCGTGAATAATTCTACATGTAGAGCTCAGCTTCGACTACATTTTTTGCCGATACATGCCGTAGACTACGGCCCGGTGGTGTAGCACCACGGACTCCGTGACGGAGACCTTCCATTAAACCTTTCGCAACGCGATGCTGCGAAATGTATCCACCGTGTCAACATGACGGCAAGACCTGTAACAACAATTGTAAACGGAGCTGCAACTGTAAAGAAGCGTGTTATTGTGCTCGTTTACACTGCCGCCAGTCTCCCTCTTCCAGCGGAGGGAGCAGCAGCCGTTCTGTAGACGTCTGCGGTGCAAAACGTCTTCGGTAGCATCGAGATAAATGCAAAACTAAATAAACTAGAACTCGAACGATTGCTAGTCAAACCTCGTGTTGAGCCTGTCCTCCTTCCTCCCTCGCTGTACTCGCTGGCTCGTGCATTGCACGCTGTCTTGGCCAAATCGTGGCGTTCGTCGACCATACCTCGTCGTTTCGATCACTACATGTGGATGTCACCGATCACGAGTACTTAAGATCGGCGAGAGAGACCGCAATACTAACAAAGAACTTCTTGGCCGACGCGCTTGAGATGGATCATGCGCGCTCGGATTGGCACCCGTAGCTGCTCATGTCTTTAGTAGGCGGGCATGGCAGAAGAAAAAATGCCGTTGAAAAAGATAAAAAGTGAAAACGGAATGTCGTTCGTTGTGAGGCGGGTCGTGGCTGTTGCAAGCACTCAAACATGGGGGAGGAACCGGCCTGGTTGCTAGATGGAAACAGAGGAGATCTTGCTTGGTCGCGCAGGCCCCCATTCGTTTTCCATCTGTGTGTAGACGCCCTCGGGCGGCGGCATACACATCTCATTCTCCCAAGACACAACCTCGATCTCGTCAGTGTGTTTCCAAGTTAGGACGACAGTCGCACCGTCGCCCTTCTCGAGCAGAGAGTTGATCTGCCGCAGTACCTGCCCCTTCGATTTGTTCATGACTAGTCGGTGGTTGATGGCGTAGAGAGTGTCACCAGCGCGCAAGCCGCAGCTGGCCTCAGCGGGGCCTTTAAGTCCGTGCCATTCCGTAAGCTGTGGTCCTTGTCCGTGGTCCCGTGGCACGAAACGCTTACCGTCGAGTCTGTAGAAGTCAGCGATCACGACCTCGGCATTCTGCGTGATCCGGCTGCCGCGGGTCTTGACCACCAGGCCTAACCGTCGGAAGAAGTCCTGCTTGCGCATGCCAGGCGTCTCTAGATACGGGAGTTGCGCGCGCGGGCCGATTTGTACTGTGTCTGAGTCTCCGCTCACGCGGACCTCCGTTTGCCGGTCGTGGCTGAGGCTGGTGGCGTAGATTGGGGCTCCGTAAAAGTCCCCGCCGCTGGGCATGCCATTATGAGACCATCCTTGTCCCATGGTAGTGGTAGTAGTGGCGGCAGCGCCCTAGCGAAGGAAGAGAGCGATGCTACTCAGGCTGTTGCTGTTGGGGGCTTGGCTATGCTGAGCTGGAATGGTGCTCCGATCGTAGGTTCTGTTACTGCGACGGTGTTCGTGGAAATGAAAGCCTGCTATTGTGCTGACCGTCAAGGAGGCTGGGTCTCATATTTTAACCAAGTGAGAAACGTTTGCTAATGCTCAACTGACTACTACCCTAGCCCATACAATTTCCAAGTGATTTAAAATTGCAAGTGTGGACACACACAAAAACTAGCGAACGTAATATAAAGTTCAACATGCTCGCACTTAGTCGGGATCCGATGTATTGAAAACGCAAGCCGACGGCAGTACAGAATGAGGCGCGTGGTTGGGCGGTCGTGCAGCGCGATTGTGGCGAGGCGCTCGCTGGTCCCGCGACCTGCCAACTCATCTAGATGTAGTGCACGTTTGTTTAGTGCATCTGCGGCACTCACCCGAGAGATGCGACCAATGACGCAGCGACTTGTGGACGGCGTGCTGCAGAGAAACCGCACAGCGCTCAGCAGGTCCATCACATTGGGTACGAGTGGTCTCCTTGAAGTTCGTCTCGCCTCGCACTGCAATATCACTACCTAACGACAGAGCTCATTGATGTGCTGTTTTATAAACGATAAATGGCAGTCGAATCGACGCTCAAGAGTGATGAGGAGCAGGCCGAGCTACTGCTGGACAGTGTGCTGACCCAACGCAGATCTCTGAGGCACACGCATGTTGACCCGGCGGGGTTTACATCCTTTCGACTCGGCATCGCTGGGCCACCTGGAGCAGGAAAATCCACGTTTATCGAGACGTTAGGCCAATTCCTCACGGCGCAGGGCCACAAAGTGGCAGTGCTCGCTATCGGTACGTTCTCGCAGTGCAGTATTTTTATAAGCGAGTTTTATGTGTTGATCTATCGCCTGTTCTGCCCCCAGATCCGTCGTCTTCACGATCGGGTGGCTCGATTCTCGGCGACAAGACCCGCATGGAAAAATTGTCCAACGACCCGAACGCGTTCGTTCGTCCATCACCTTCGCGTGGCACGCTGGGGGGCGTGGCGCAGCATACGAACGAAATCGTTCTGCTCTGCGAGGCTTGTGGTTACGATATCATCCTCGTAGAGAGTGTCGGCCTGGGTCAATCAGAGATCGTGATCGATGACACAGTGGATATGGTCATGCTACTGGTATCCCCTGCCGGTGGCGATGATCTACAAGGCCAGAAGAAGGGCATTGTAGAAATCGCCGATATTGTCGTGGTAAACAAAGCAGACGGCGAGCTAAAAGGGTACGCAGTTGGCTTGTTGGGGATGCATTGGCCTTCCCACTGATCGGATATCGTAACAGACCAGCTAAACATACTGCGGTGGACTACATGCATGCAATGCACCTTATGCGCAGGAAAGATCCTGATTGGGAACCGAAGGTACGTTTCTCATCCTCTATCAATACAACGGAATTGCTCTGAATCTTGCATCCGTAGGTAAAAATGATTTCTGCTTTAGAGAAGAAGGGCATCGATAAGGTGTGGTCGATTATTGAGGAGTATCGAAAGACGATGGGTGAACTTGATAAGGTACAGCATACAGCTTGGGGAAACCTGGACCCGTTTTAATGGTGATATTCATAACGATCGTGTCTTGGCAGATCGCCCAGAAGCGCAATGCACAAAGCTCGAAGTGGATGTGGAACCAGCTAAATGAGCAGCTCATGCGATCCGTTTCACGCAATACCGCGGTGCGACACCAAGCTGAAAAGATGAGGAAGGACCTGGTTCGCGGTTTTATTAGCCCTCGTTCAGCAGCTGCAACTGTTCTCGAACTATTTCTCGAATCCCAACATGAAGAATCCCAAGCGTGAAGACGAAAGAACATCGACTGACAAAATACTAAGTCAAGAAAAGCTACCCAATCATGTACTGTACGTCAGAGATTGAAGGGTATGGTGGTGCATTTGCGTGCTTGTCTTTATCAGCGAACGGAATCTTTTTCACTTTCGCATATTTATTGCTGATGTTAATAATTATACAACTAGTGCAACAGGTAAGCAATTTCTGGCAGTCGAGCTTACTGGAGCGTTGTGCCCGCTTGTGCTTTAATAGATCGATGAAGTGGAGGGGATCTGCTCCGTAGAAATCATTGACAGCCCGAGGGACGACGCTGTTGCGCTTCCGCCGGTGGTTGTGGCCACTGTCGATAGTTTGCGTGGTCTTCCTTGTCGTTTGGCTGTTTGACGTGGTGCTGAGCTTTGATCTTGCTGCTGCAGCATTGCATAACATGAAAGGACCTGAAGAGCACACAATTCTGCTTCAATGAGGCTGGATAACCGGTGGCGAAGATTTGGAGATGCCTTCGCTAGTAACTCCTCCTGCGACGGAAGATACTCCACACGTACGGCGTCATTTGTTCTCTTCTGAAATTTGTACGGATATCTCGACGGAGCCGAACTGAATCCGAGCTGATCCTCAAAGCCTGCCGCCGCTGTTCGCGATCTCTTTTTAGTTGTTGTCGCTGTTTGATTGTAAAGCCCGGAACCCATCGGAGCAATTAGGATGGCAGCAGTTCCTTTGACTAGACCCGTTGAGCGAGCGCGGACCATTTGATCAGATCCATCACCATCGTCGTCACCACTATTCTGTGCGACGGAGGAGCCGCCGTCGCTGAAATATCCGACCGACCCTGACATGATCATGGATAGCCCGCTGTGCTTGCGCATTTCATCGTCGCGCGCGAGTTTTGCAAAGTACTTCTGCGCATGACTACGGATCTGTGCCGAGGTGCGAGTCTTGATCTTTGCCGCAACTTTCTTCCATTCACGGCCGTAAAGACGCAAACCTGCGAGGAAGCTCTGGTGTTCTTGCTCAGTCCAGCGGCCTCCATTCATACCTGTCTGCCCCTTTTGGTGAGTCGCGTTCGATGGTGCTGTAGCTTTCAGCTTCGACGTTTCAAGCGACATCGCTAGTGGAGATACACTAGTCGACGACACAAGAGGAACAATAGCTGGCGAGTTTGAGTTACTGTAGTCACTTTCAAACAGCTCAACGGTGGCTGGAGCAGTGATCGGTAGCAAGGCTGGACTGGAGTCCGCTGACCTAATGCTGTCAGTTGACATGAGTGTTGAAGACGAGATCGAGTCGTGAAGCATCGATGGAGTGTTTTCAGCCCCGGATCTTGCTTGGGGCTCCTATCGTCTAAGATACTCCTGATGCTGATTCACGTTCGCTACTGGTAATTCCGGTGGATTGAGCGACGGTCGCCAACTTGAGAAGTGAGTTTGGTCAATCCAAGAAAGATATTCAAAGCTGGGTGCTTGGTTCGTTTCGTCCTCTACACCAAAGTATGAGTACAAGCGTACACAGCGGAAAGCATACAGTGCGTGAGCAGTTACGCCTCGGAGTGTAGCTGCATATAAAGCAAAACCAACGCGCAGACTGGCTTCTCGGCGAATCCATATCTTCATTAACGCCACTAAAAGGGTTCCCTGGGCCAATGCGTAGGCGCAACCCCACATTGGGCTTCACTATTCATAGTCGCTAGGTCTCAGTCTCCTACTCGCATGGCAACAGCAAGCAGCGAAGATAACTTGGGTCAATTCGTTTTAATGTAGCAATATGAGTCGCCAGGCCAAACATATTTATAGAGAAATCGCTTGAAGCACATCGGACGAGTGGTTTCATACTTGCAGCATGCCAATCTTCCTGTCCGTTGACTCTTCCTGCCAATGTAGCTCAGCGCTGATCCCAGCGGGTGAGGTAATAAAAACTCGGTTCCAGCGAGGTTAATAGAGAATTACAGCAGTCTCTCGTGCGTCGACAGCATCGCAGATGCACTCGCTTCAAGCTGCCCCTGCTCTCCTGTTCGCTCCTGATTCACATCGGACGTACCAGAATCGGCTATCTGATTGTCATTTGCAAGTTCATCCCACAGCTGCTGATGCGGTTCCGACATGCCCCGCCAAATTGCAGCAACTTCATTCCAGGAGATCTTCTCATTCTCTCGACGTTTGGCCTCGTAAAAGTAGTGAAACCCTGCCGAGTCGCGCAATGCTCCTTCGTTGTTTTGACTCGCTTGCGCATTGTAAATCCCCAGTTCAACTTCGTACCGACGTTTGTCTTCCGCAGCCATGCGCTTGTATGGTTCGCGTTCTTCCTCCGACATCTGACGCCACAATCGGCCGCAGAGGGCCGAGCATTCATTATGCGACATCTGATACGTCGAAAGTAGCTCCGTGCGCTTGGACATGTACATGAGATTGTAGGCCGTCTTTGGGCGACGTGGGGGCCCAGCCTTCCGTTTCTTGCGTCCATCCTTGACTTTTCCGTGCACAACAGCTTCTTGTTGTTGTAGTTGATCTTGTAGATCTCGATGCGTTTGTGTTTGCTGCTGCTCTCCTTCTTGCTCCTTCCGCATTCGAGTCCGCTTTTTCGCTGGATGACCAGAAGCCTGCTGACCCTTCTGCTGTGCTAGATGAGCCTCCATTTCAGCCCTAAAACGCTCAACATCCTCTTCAGCCTTGCGTTGATACTGTGCGCGCTCGCTGTCACCTAACGCCTTCCACGCAATGCCTATTTCACGCATGATTTGGGAATTCTTGAGATCTGGGTGCTGAGTTGCCATTTCTTGCCGCTTTGTCGACAAATAAACGCTGTAAGCATTTCTGGGCAGCCGCGGCGCCGCTGGATCTCCACGTGTCAAACGTTTCAACTCGTCAATCCGCGTGTGCGCGCGTTGAACCTCCGAATCCAAGTAGGCGGGCGGCTGATAGGCAATCATCTCTCTTTGATATCGTTGCTCGTCTTGTTTAGCCAGCTCGTACCACTCGTTCTTGTCAGCATCACTCAGACGCTTCCAAAGCTGACTCATTTCAGTGCGAAACTCGTTGATCGTCATGTTTAATAGTGTGAAACTCTCGCGGTTGTGGCTCATGAAGAGCTGGAAAGCTGTTTTCGCCGATTTGGGGGCAAATGGGTCTTTCAGTGGAGCCTTCAATTCGGACAAGCTTTGTGGAGTTGCCTCCAACGTTGGGTGAAAGCGAGCAATTTCCTCTTGAAAGCGAAGTTTATCTTTTGCAGCCATATCGTCCCAAACTTGCCGCTCGCTGGCTGGCAGGGCCCTCCACTGCCTCGCCACTTCCTTCGATACACGCTGTGCATCGAGGGACGGGTTGGCAGCTATCACCTCTGGTCGTTGGCTCTTCCAGAAGCAAATGTAAGCAGTGTCGGGCTGCCGCGGTTCATTCGGCTGCTTCTTCCGCTTGCTCGGGAGTCGCACGGGTTGCTGGTAAAAGGGAAAACGGGAAAACACAGTCATCAGTACTCACTCCACGGCAGTGATTGCTATAGGTTACTCGTCAACTCACGCCGTCTACTTGCTGCTGGCAAATATAATTGTGAGCTTCAGTTTGGAAGCGAGCCTTGTCAAACTGCGCTAACTCGATCCACGGCTTGCGCTCTACGGCCGTTAGAGCTTTCCACTGCCGCCCCAGCTTCGAAGAAACCTGCTGAACGGACCACGAAGGATGCGCCTGTGCTACCCCTTCGCGGCGACTGCGGGAAAAGTGGTTGTACGCATTCTTGTCCGGCGCAAGCTCAGAGCGGCCGCGCGGTCGCTTCGAAGATGACGCCGTCTCCATCGACTCAGCTCTGATCGATTTTGTGTGTGTGTGTGTGTGGGGGGGGGGGTGTAAGTTTGAAATTACTAAAACTATTTCAATTTAGACAAACGTGCTGTGTTTATACAACTCGAACAGGTTGAAGTTGACGATACAGGTTTTATTGCAGCATTCTCCTCATGCTGCGCCTCGCTGCCCAGTGGGTGTGCACTCGGCGGAGTGCGAGGAACAACACCCCAGCTGCAATGACACCAGCACCACTGGCGCTCCATAGGTTCAACGTAGCGCCTAGCAAGATGACGCCCCACGCAAACTCGCAGCCAACGTGCAGGAGCCATGTGGCAGCCAGCACACCTGCGCCATCAAACTGGAATCCACGCGTGAGGAAGAGCTGCTCCACGAAGGCTAACGCACCCGTGCCGGCGACGGCGCCCCACGTCTCCAGTGGCGTTCCCGCCTTGAACTTGCCGTGCTGAACGCCTAGCATCGCTGCCAGCGCTACAAGCGTCATTGTGAACAGGAAGTAATGCATCACGACGAGATATTGAACCTTGTGTAAGCTGCGCAGCGATACATAAGCGCCCGCCTGCATGAAAGCCACCACAACAGCACATCCGATCGCCAGTGACTCGCCGAACAGATACGAAGTCACGAAGCTTGTCATGGAGCGGTGGTACCACTTGGCGTCGGTGGATCCGTTCTTGCCAAAGAGGAAGACAGGTCGCACGACCAACACAGCACCGGCGACGCATAGAACAGAGCAAGTTACCGTGAGCAGTCCTGGTTTCTCTTTGAGGAAGAAGGCGGCCTAACGTGTAAAAAGAAAATCACGACAATTAGAAGGAGCACGACATCCCGAAGATACGGGCAGAATTGATAGACCAGACCCACCATTGCAAACGCGAGCAGAGGACTGAAGTATGTGATAGCGGTGGCATTCGACACCGCCAGTTTTTCCAACACTAGAACTGTAAGTGTTGTTGAGATGCAACCCAACGCACTTCGAAGCGCGAGCGGGCGATGGAACTCCTTTTTCACGCGCATCTTCGTGCCGGTGGTCGCTATAGCCGCCTACCAATCAACACACCAGCAAACAAGTTAAAAAATGCTCCACGAGAGCGATGCCTATCCGTACGAAAAAAACTTACGACGGTGAAAAACCAAGACACGAAAGAGCGCCAAAACAGCGCCTCGATGGCCGACAATTTAATCGCGTCGTCTTTGACCAGTGTAGCAATGCAGCTGGCCAGGACAGCCGATGTGCCAACCAAGATGAGGCCAGCGATGCGGTTGGCGACGCTGCGCACGACCGCGCGGCGCATGAAACGCGGGAGCCATTTGCCGTCCGTAGTTATGGACTCAAGCGAGTCTGAGGCCACGAGCAGCGGCAGTTTCTCCAGGTGGCGCAATGCTTTTTTGCCGCTGTCAATTTTCCTGGCTGGTGCCGAGCTAGTTGCCGTCGCGTACACGGCACCGTAGACTGCAGGTAGCGGCATCGCTACAGCAGACGATGAGAAGCGAAATGGAGATCTTCACGGTTGGCGCCACTGATTCATGTGCATGAATCAGTTTGCCGCTGTTGGATTCAAATTGCTGAAGCTATCTTATGATAAGTGGATCACGGTACATGTAGCTCACGGCTTTTATTTACAGGATAACAGCAACACAGTTCACTCTAATTAGTCATGCCATGACTAATAACGAATGTTAGGCAACCTAAAATCTCAGGTTTTTGGATTACCATTTTGTGAAAACTACCGGTTGGATTTTCAAACCGAGCGTACTAATAGAATAACGGTCTCATCAAGATCTATCCAAGACCGGTCTTTTTGAATACCGGTAGAATACATGTAGGTATGATTTGTAAAACATCCCAGATTTGTGACGTCACTAAAGTGCGAAAGCACGACTTATTTTGAAGCACGACTACTAATTAGAGTGAACGGTGAAACTGCCTGGGTAGTACCCAGGCAGTTTACCCAGTGGGTGGGCGGATTGACTGGCAAACATTCAGAGCTTATAACTTACTTCGATGTATGTGGCAAGGTGCGAAGAACTTCTTCTAACCGGGTTGATCGCAGCTCAAGTCTCCGACAGCTCGTTGAAGTAACTACAGGCCCTGCCAAATGACCACATAGAGTAGAGCAATGCCGAGATATTCACGAATTCGTGTGCTGCAAGTTCGTCATTGCCACTGTAGCCTTGACGCAATAGATCTTTTGCTGCAGAGAGCATTACACAGAACGCAGTCCACGGCAACGTCACTTGGGCGACAAAAACCCGTAGCCTATTTGTGCAGACTGCCCCACGCATTTCCTGTTTCTCTGCTAGTCGACGAGAAGTACACAACGGACGGTTAGCCAGCACACCCAAGGTTCTCACACCGCAGTGTGAACCTGGAGGTTGAAACGGCACGTTTGGTGGTGACTCGTTTACCTTTACATTATCATCCGGTGGCGTGAGTCTGAGTCCAGTCAGGCTCAGATTGCAACGACAGACGCGCGCGTGCTTTGCCGTGCCATTTGCAAGTACACAAGTATCTCAGAGAGAGCTCCTCCGTCGAACCCAACGCGCGCTGCCACATCGATGGGTGACCAGCAGGATGCCAGTTCCAGCAGCGGCGATCGTAACCCGACAAGCCCCGCAATCATGAGCGGCATCGATTGGAGCATCTTTAAGGATGGCGAGGAGGACGCTTTCGGGTGGCTTCTGCGCAACAACGCGGCGGCGTCCGCGACCACGAGCGCCAGGTTGGCACCTGAAAACGTGGCGAGCGACATTCTGCCGCTCGATGACATCGAGATGGATCGCATGATGGCGGGGGCCCAGGCCATGGGCCAACACCAGATCGCCAAGGGCCAAACAGTCGGCGAAGTTACTACTACTGGAGTAGCGCAGTCGAACGCCCGATTGCTGGCGGCCCAGTTGTACGAGGGAGTACGGCCCTCACAGTCTGCAATGCTTCCGTACACACACAGTGTGGATGGGAGCTATGAAGATTTTGACGACGATAACAACGAAATGGAGAAGGGCGGAAAGCAGTCAGCATCCACGGCAGCTAAGGGCCGAGAGCAGAGTGCTGAAGGAAAAGGTGGTAGCCGAAGGAATAGAGCTAAGAGCAAAGCAAACTCCTCGACCACCACGAAGAGTAAACGACCGTTAAAACGCAAAAAGAGTGGCCTAGCGTCACCAACTGTTGCCGACGATGCTGAAGATGATCTCGAGAAGAAGCAGCTTCGACGAGTGAAAAACCTAGTGTCTGTACGAGAGTTCCGCAAGCGCAAGACGAAACAGCTTGAGCAGAATGAGGCACGACTACGCCGACTGGAGGCTGAAAATATGGATCTGAAGATGCGCCTGAAAATTGGCAAGGAGGCGATTATAAGTGAACAGCGCGAAAAGCAGCAAATCAAGGAGCAGATGCGGGAGATGCTGCAGCGAAATGCAAATGAACAAGAGATCGCGCAATTCCTAAACATGTACAAGGTGACGTACTCAGACTACGGGCCAAAGCGACGCGAGAAGCTGCACTTTCACCTGTTACGCATTCGTGAGCTGCTTCTTCCCACGCAAGTCACGAAGCTGAGTCTGTATTCGGTGGAACAGGGTGTGGATATGCTCAGGCATGACCATGTTATCAAGGAAGACCCGATGTCCGCGCCAGAATCCGCCACAGCGACCATGAGTCTTTGGGGTATCCTGGCGGATGAATTGGAGGTGTCAGACGAGCAACAACGGCAGATTTTGGAGCGCCGAGCAGCTATCAAAAAGGTGCGTGACGATCTGAATCACACCCTAAGCATTGTGAAGAAGCTGGAAGATGTTACGGATGAGAAGAACACTGCGCTAGAGGCCCAAGTAGCGCAGCTACAACAGATCCTCACTCCTTCTCAAGCAACCAAGTTTATCATCTGGGTTAAGGAGAACCCAGCCTTTATGTACATGCTGGACAAGCTGGTGGACTCAACCTTGCAGAACAACACAAATAGCGCTGAGGATTGAGCCACCTGATTAGGCCTCTGCACGTTTCCTTCGTCGGATACGTCATTCTATTCATCTTCAGCCTCTGTCCATTGCTCAGTTTACCGGTACGTTGTCCACAAGGTTACAGGAGAAGCCCAGCGAGCAGCTTTGTAGCCCCGCGGGGTATTTATTTGGTTGGAGCATAACACAGAGAATGCCCACACGGAACATACATATTGATTGAAATCTCCGTTCGATTGTAAGTAATGGTTACTCCTCTTGCTGTAGCAAGAACCTACACAATTACTACGGTATACAAATACACGCTTCGTTCACGTGTAGCAGTCAGGTCACTCCTTGCTGTCTGCAGCGTGGATGGATCCTGAGTGTTGCTTTTTATCCGGAAAACAAGCTGTTGGCCTGCAGGAACACCTTTGACATTTTCTGCATGCTGTCCATAGTGCCGCTGTAAACCAGCTTCACGGGAAGGTTTCCCCCGATATCAGTTTGGCAAATGTATGTCAACAAAAAACCTTCGGGCCCCCCGACGCTTGCATCCTCCTCGCAATGAAAGCAGGAGAAAAATATGTGGCCGCGAGTCGTTCCTGGACGCATAGGCACGTCAGGATGTTCGACACTGGAGAAGCAAATTGAGTTCTCAGTTGCAACATTCAGTAAGCAGAAGTCTCGCGAAGCCACCAAACCACCAAGAAAAGGCTTCTGCGTATTCACGCAGACACTCACGTCGGCATTGTCATCAATACTACTACCGTCGAATGTCTCGATCACTTCAAAGTTTGCCGCGTTGAAATCCCACACGCTTCGATCCTTAGGGTTTTTGCTGTCGAGGAATGCCAAGAACTTGTCCTTGGAAATCCCCGTAATGAACACTTCGATCTTGAAAATCGCGAAGGGTGTTTTGTTTGCAGTCATTTCGTAGATGCCACCGCCTTTAGTAGTCTTTACCATCTTCCAGGGACACTCGTCGCTCAAATAGTATGCTAACGTCTCTTTCATCTCGTGAAGGCAAATTTTATACTCTGCTGGAATAGCCCCACTGCCTGGTATAGACGACGATGTCCGGCGTCTTGTCTTAGCTTGCGCATCAGTACGAGGTGCTACAGCATTTGAATGCACTGTTCGTTTTTCCTTGCTTGGCTTTTCTGATGTGGATCTGTCCAGTCGGTCTGCATGGATCCAAGGGTGCAGCGTAAGGAATACCCCGTACGTCGCGACACAATAGCATAGGCGCTGGTGAAGTGAAAATCCGTCGGCTAATGCAATCATCAACAGGATGGAGGCTGCAAAGAGTGACATCCACAGACCAATCGCAAAGTTCATGCTCGTTCTGTCGGCGCCATCACCCGCCACAAGACCCAAGAACGATGCCACGCGAAAAGAAAGCCCGCCGCGACGAAACTTCGAGGCTGCTGGCCGTTTGGTGAGATCATTGTCAATGGAGCTGTCCATGAACGAAAGTCTGTGGGGCCCACTGAACGAGCCCGACCATGCCCATACTTGATCCACTATAATCGACTCACGACGTTCCGGTTCCAGCATGGAACCTCGACGGCTTGACTCCATCGTTGGGCTGCGACGATTCGACTCCACCATCGATCGTCGGCGGCCCGACTCGATCATTGAGTTTCTCTCCACAAAGCTAACGCCGCGCGATTCGCGCCTGCATTCCTGAGTGTCCGGTACGTGATTTACCCCACCCAAACGCCCGGGCACATCTCGCGAGCTGGCAGCCTCATTCTCTTGCCAGATCTGGCCAAAGCACTGCACGCAAATGCGCGAGTTGCCCTTCAATTTTTTTGGGAGCCCCTTGCGCGCACCTAGCAGCGGAAACTTGAGCGTGCAGAACTGACATCGCCACTTACGGCACTGCACGAATGGTCAGTCAAAGCAGCAGTAGTATCAGCTTTACTATTAATGAAGAAACGGATCAACGAGTACATGTAGCCTCCAGGGACGACGTACGTAATCGCATCGCTTCGGGGGCAGCAAATCGCGCAGCACCTTCAGGTTGGCGCAGTACAAGCACGTCTGGATCGCTTCCTCGTCGTGCACCGCCGCGTTGCGTGGAGTGGCGTCTCTGGCCGCATTCATGATCGCCTTCCAGTGACAGATCCGCTCTCGACGAAAGGTGACTTTGCCAAGCTGACAATGTTAGTTTGTTTACTCCATTGTGGAGGTCTCGACGCTGAAGATGATGGCAGTCGAATCTGATTGATCGAAAATGCTTGAACTAATTTATGTTCTCCACATATAAGCTGAAGCGCATACATGTACGTAGCAGTTCGCTGTTGGCGTACTTATGAGTACTATCATCACATCACCTTCAGTAATTAATACTGCGTACAGTTGTCGTTTCTAAGATGCTTCAAATCTGACCTCCAAAACGATTAGACAGGGCATTTCGCCCTTCTCTTGGATTTTCTCGTTTTGATCTGAGCATTTCGGGAGATGATATTCGCCAATATGAAGCTCAAATATATTCGCCGGAGTGCATAGTAAAACCATGTATTTAATATTCAATAAACAGTTGGTAATGCGCATGTTTTCAAAGCTGTACAGGCGCGGGCAAATATATTATGAACAGCGGCGGGGGTGGTTTCACCTGTCCTAAAATAGGCAATTTTGTCGCGAACTTTTTCCTATCTGCGATGTTGAGACTCACCCACTGTGAAAGTTAGCGCCAAATGGCACCTCTATCAGGATCCGAGCTTCCTTCGGAAGTTCTTCGAGCAGGTGAGTATGTCGAATATTACTCTCCTCTTTACGTGCAAGGTGATCGTCGTGGCCATCGAATTTTGCGGGTTTTACGCATCGACATGGCAGCCGAGTTTCCTCTCATGTTAGACACTGATGAAATCTGACCGGTGACATGGTTTGTCAAGCGTACGCAGACGTAGATGCTGCAATATATCTCCGCGAATCAATGAAGTGGCGTAAAATCCGAACTCTAACACTGATTCCTGGCGTTTCTGATTCTACCGGTGAGCCTACCCGGCGTGAGCGCTTCGTTGAGTTTCTTCGCAGTATTCGTGACGGCACCATACTCTCCGAAAGTGGAGCCCTCGGCGCTCCTGCGGAGGGTTCTGAAGGGAATCCAATAGTGTTTGAGGACGATTGAAATGTTGATCAGGACTCCGACCCAAGTACTTCTCAAGTCCTTCAAATTTATCTCTTTTTCATTTTTCTTAAGTTTGTATCTCGTTTTGGTTGTATATTTATTTATCCATGAGTTATGGCTCTCAACTTACCTTTCTATTTGAATTGGGTCTTGTTGCATTGATACTTCAAAGGTAGATGGCGTTCGCCGTGTCCCCCAAAGCCTGCCTCCCCGTTGCCGTTGTTGCCGTCGGTCCTGTCGTCGGTTAGCCCGTCGCTGGGCTATGGTGTCTGGTTCAAGCACTCGCGCTGGCGGTGCTACTGGTGCTGCGCCGCGATGAATCCATCAATGGGGATGAAACTGTTCTGGTAAAAGTCTGCGACCAGTTACTACTGCAGCGTGAATCTGATGGGCGCACGGCATTTCTTGTGTTAGGCACTATCGGCCTGAACAAGGCTGGATCAGAAACTCTGTCGTTGAGCGCATCGTATCCGTCTGCTTTAGTGCGTATGATGTTATGACTCTGGATACTGCATCGTGTATTGGTATGCGCAGTCGATTTAACACTCTCGTTTCTTCTCTGGCTTTGGATACCCAGTACTGATTGACGGACTGTATCCACCAATGACGTAGTCTCGTTTAATCGTTAATAGATCACCTCTACTGGTTACTAACCACTTCTTCATTGTGGCGTGGTAGCCCTCAACACGAGATGTAGCCTACATTCCAAAGTGTACTACGTGGTCTGTCCAGCAACGGACTAGTCGTCGTTTCCACAAGCTGAGCAAGATGTCGTCTATGTAAGCTGATTCCACTGCCGACAGCATTTGCATCTCCAATTTTCTAAACTCATATTCTTCTTCAGTGGTAGAGCGTACAACACGAAGAAAAGCGTCACAGAAATTTCTGTGGGCTTCAGAATCCGTCCAAATACTAGTTCTAGAAGTGGAAGTTTCCTCGTCAGGAACTTGTCGAAATGTGTTTTTTCGCGCGTGAGTCTCAACGTTTTTAATGACGTGCCACATACACAGTAGATGAGGAACGGTGGGAAAGACCACTTCAAGCGCATTGATTAGTGCAAGTTCTGCGTCGCTGAAAACAACTTGAGGTAGCGGGATTCCGTAATGTGACATCATCTGTAGTAGGTGCCGTAGAGCCCATTCGTAGTTTGCATGCTCTTCTTGACGGATAAAAGCTTGAGCTATGTGGATGGTGGTATTCATCCCGGTTACCCCAATAATGTTCAACAGCGGCAATCCGTATCGGTTCGTGCGGTACGTGCAATCCAGTTGCACAACGTCATAGTTTTCTTGGAAAACAGCAATAGCAGGCACGAACGCAAAGAATAAATGTGTTATCTCCTCATGGTCGTCTGTATTGAACTCAAAGTAGTAGGCGTCTTGCTGTAAGACTTGTAGTAGATACTCGACCCGCGTAAGGCCTCCAATATGAAGAGTCACAGACCGCTGTCGCTCGTTGTAGATGTCACGATGCAACACCAGACGCCCTGTATCCTCGAGACTGAGACGAGCTAGGGTCTGTGCAGCTGTTACTCCAACTTCGGCATCAGCGGATATGGCTTGACGCACTTCCTGAGTTCTAGCAGCTCGCCGATGCACCGGATGTGCCGCTGGGTGACTGGATGGCGGGTGATTGTGAGCAATCGCCTGTCGCGATGCTCGATATTCCAACTCTCCATTAACGAACCATGCTCTCCACTCCGAACTATACTAACCTCCATCGGACAACCGCAACGACGAGAAGCAGAGTTCACTCGGCGTCGCAGTGATGTTGAAACATACGGACGACGAGATCGATGCCGGTCACACCCCAGAACAACCCGCCGACGATTTCCTTCTCTGTCGTTGGAGCAGGTTTTAACCACTAGTGCGTAGCCGTGGTCTCGAGCAAACAAGTTCAGTTCTCGCTTCGCGGTGTCTACATCAGGATAGCTAGCTTCTGGATGGCATGGCATCATCCACAATTGCGGTGTCGAAGACATCACCAATAGTACTTCGAAGTAATACCTGCAGTTCCTTGTTCTGGTGAAGTGAAACCAAAAAGTCGCCAAATAAAAATCCGATGGGTCCAGGCGCAGCTCTTTATATTCTTGTAGTTCCACTAGGCTCTTGCGGTGGTCAAGGCCTTACAGCAGTCAATGGACACGCTGCTGCACAGAATAACGATACTGCTCACGGACTCTCGGCTGATCACAGCCTTGCTGCAGTCGACCAGACTTCTTGTGGACGACGGACTTCTTCTTGTCGACGGACTTACTGCTGTCGACGGGCACGCCGCTGCACACGGACTTGCTGGTACTCACGGAGTCGCTACTGGTCAAGGCTTTGCTGCTGTTGACGGGATCGATGCTGTCCACAGGCACGCTGCTGCACACGGACTTGCTCGTACTCACGGACAAACTACTGGATACGGCCTTGCTGCTTGTGACGGACGCGCTGTTTCCAGCGGACTCGGTGCTCTCCGCGAACCTGGCGCTGACCACGGACCTGGGACAGCACCAGGACTTGTTACTGTTCTCGCCTTGTTACTGCGTGCGGACTTGCTGCTTCAAACGGACTTGATACTGCTCGCTAACTTGTTGTAGTGAACGGAGGAGTTGACGTAGTTGAAGGACTTGCTGGTCCTCGCGGACTTCTTCACGCCCTTGATTCTGTTCACGACTCCTGGCCGCGGACTTTGTTGCTTTCTGTTTCGATGTTGCTGCGCGTGTTCTCTCGAACTGGCAAGACACGTGTGCTTATTTCAAGTGTTATACATTAAGTTTGGGCTGCATAAGGTTCGAGGCTGTCCCTCGTCTTCGTACATTCCGGCGAATATATTTGAGCTTCCGGCGAATATCATCTCCCAGCATTTCATGTTTTGAAGTGAGGATTTCTCAATTTGATCTGGAAATGGTGTACTAGAGGAATTGGGCTGGTAGTGCGTGGTTTTGTAGCCCGAAAACGCGTGATTTAGTAAAAGCAAAGCGAATCCGCGGACCTCGTCATCGAAAAGTCTGTAAAAAAAATAATTTTAAATATTATGCAATCCTTTAGCGGCAACCACGGAGAATTTCCCGATTTTCGTCGAAATTTCCGCCCGGGATTTTTTTTGATCGATGGAGAACATCGGTCTATCGTCGTATTCCTGACTCAGGTCGTACAACATGTACGCGGATTTGTGAACACGATTGTGTAAGTGCGCATCTATGTGAGCACGGGTGCGTTCATGCGCCTGGTTTAAAGAGAAACTGTTTTCTGGTGGGCGACCCGAAGCTGGCGGCACTTCCTTGCCAGTTCGTCTCGGCCTACTGCTTCCATCGTTGCAGCAGTGTCTTCTTGGTATCCGTTTGATCATGTTTGTGAGTCCGGTCATTTCGTGGCCGCGGCAGCAGAGGGTTCCCATAGAGGGCAGAGTGGCTGCCGCGGATTCCGCTTTAGTGTACCAACGCCATATACATGCACCGAAACTCAATCTAGCGCCTCCTCATCGAAGCTTATTAACAGGGGGGGGGTCTTAAGTACACCAACCGCGAATATCAACAGCAGACCAGCGCATACACCCTTCACTCTAATTAGTGACCCTGACTAATTATGGTGATAAGCTGAGAGCACATTTTTTCGGGATTTCAATTGCCCGTTTTGTGAAAACTACCGATCCAAATTTCAAATCGAGCATACTAGAATAATGAGCCCCAGCGAGATCTATCCAAAACCGGTCATTTTGATAGGTATTGGTAAGATCTGTACAATTTCCCAAATTTGTGTCGTCACTAAAGCGCGAATGCATGACTAATTTCGAAGCTTGACTAATTAGAGTGAAGGGTGTACCCATCGGCTAGATGAGCTTCAGAAATCCATCTCCTCCAACTCATTTTGATACTGGACCAATTCACACCCACAAATTAATACTCTGCTAAGTTTGCTTCAATTCTGTAGGAATATAAATGGATTTACTTGGTATTTGTATTGCATCAAATTGTGTGTAAAACACAACGCACGGACATGAATTAATCCCCGTTGGGCTGTACGTTTACTTCGTACCGAAGCACTACTGTACCAGTATTAATACCACCCCTTAGAGCAGCTTTAGAGCTCTTTGAGCAACGTCTTTAGAGCTCTTAGAGCAACGAGCTGCTCTTTAGAGCTCTTTGAGCAAAGTGAAACCGCATAAAGTAATTAGCTGAAGTGAATAGCAATTTCGATGCATATAAAATCCCAAAAATATTCACTACGACATTTAACTACCGGTGTAGTGATACGCATAGTCCTATCAAAATAGAATAAGCACCGAATTCAGTTTTCTCTCTCATTTCCAGCAGCCCTTCACGCCATGCATGCCGGCATTATCGCATCTATCCTCGTGCATGCGTCATCGACGTCGCCGCAAGCATGCGCAAGGGCGCCGACGCCCACGACGGACGCGTAAAGCAAATGTAAAGCGCGATTTCAAAGCTGAATACGCGCGTTTCTTCAAGTTCTATCTGTGTGAAAACTCACTCTACACAGACAAGCAGTTTAGACGACGCTTTCGTATGAGCAAAACACTTTTTCTAAAGCTTGTGGATGATATCTGCCGCTACGGCGCCGCATACAATGGAGTGCTGTATAACGTAGTAAAGCTGGTGACCAATTGCACAGTTCTCGTTGGGGGCTGCTCGGGGCTCGTGGGTAGTGTGCGGAAGAATATGTGTGAGAGAGCTCCAGAGACGGCTTGACACGATGGGACGCTGATCTCTTCTCAAGGCAGACTTGTGCAAAATGGTTATTCCCTACAGAGCGTCTGTCCAGTTTGAATAGTGAATACAGAGCCTATAATCACTTCAGCTTGGCCGTAGGACATCTGAACCCAATGTCGTGTTACTTCATCGTTACTTTTGATCCCTATCACTACACCGATAAAGTTCGAAAAGTGTCAATAGTGAAAAGGGTAGTGTAGTTTTGCCAGTTAGTACTGTAGTCAGTAGTTACTGCGACTTATGCTGGTGGTGTGAGCAGGCTGGACCAGACCGTGACACCCGTGCCAACAAACCCGATCACGATCGCGCCAATGAACAGCAGCAACGGGCCGATCTTCTTGGGGCCTAGCAGTGGGCCGTCCTCAAGCTTCAAGATGAATGCGGCCGGGAAGCAGAAACACACCACTGTGGAACACGTGCCGCCGATGATGCCGAACACCACGTTAATGCTGGGACAGAAGATAGCGAGCAGTAGCGCCAGCAGCACCAGGCTGCTTGTCACGGCCACATGGCGCGGCCACGAGTCCTCTGAGTTAGAAAAGAACATCATATCGATGGTGAAGCGACACGGAAAAATGTTCAGCGGGAACGCCACAGCCACGGTGAAGGTGATGGCGGCTCGGCTAATGGCGATCAACGTGTCGTTCAACGGGAAGCTCAACAAAATGTTTCCCTTGTACTTCGGCTCCGCGAGCTGCGGGCCAAAGGCCAGATACGCCACCACTCCGATGGACAGGTAGATCAGGAAAGAGATCAGCGTAGCGCGGTCAACCACCTTGTTCATGCGCCGAATGCACGGTCGTTGTAGCTCTGTGTAAATTGAAAACACGTTGACCTGATTTTGACGCACATTCAACCATTAGAACGCTCGACGAATACCATTTCACGTGAGATGAGCTCTTACCTGGCAGGTAAAGGCGAACATAACAATTGGCACGCTAAGCATGAAATTTGGACCATGGCTCAAGTCGATGGCCCAGCTAATGTCGTCCGGGACGCCGTTGGCACTTGCGTACATAATCGACCGGATGGCCACCGCCACAACAAGGAAGATGATTGAGAGTACGCCCAGAATGGATGAGAACTGGAGACTGCTGATGTCCTTCATCATAGACAGTGGAAGCATGATTGTACCACAGGAGATCGTCATGAGTACCCATCGTTGCGCGAAAATGCTCTGCATTCCGAAGCAGAGCTCGCCTAGCGGCGTGATAATATCTCCTAGCGTTACAAGGTACGCGACCGAAATTCCAAAACAGAAGACCAGGATATTCACCTCCACGAAAATTGTCATCTAAAGTACAGGTTAGAAGTACGTGGATCTTTCGGAGCAATGATCTTGCAAAGCGTACCTTCGTGCCGAAGCAGTACATGGCCAGATCCTCATAAGACTTCAACCTGCTCCATACAATATTAACATTGGCGTATCAGCCATCATACAGCACTGGGGTAGACTCCATTGTTTTCCTACTTAGTAATATCCTCCGCGCGAATCAGCAGTCGAATCGTGTACACGGTTAATGCTGCAGCCAGTACAAGCTGAGCCACAGCAAAACCCAAGCCAGATACTGCGACTGCATACGGCAACGATAATGCTCCAGCGCCAAGGGTAGCCCCGGCCAAATTGAAGACCGACCCGCGAATCGAGCCCTTGGATGGAATTATCGACTGATGGTACGGGAAGGCATCGCTTAGAAGGTCATCGCCATTAGGCTAGACAGTACCGACGAATATGTTGCGGTGAGCGTTAATTTCAAGGTATTTTGCCATCAAGTAGCAATTCACAGGGTAGACCTTACCTTCCGAGTCCGCATCGGCGACATTGAGGCGATGAAGCTGCCGATTTTCTTCATTTTCTGTGCGAAGACAAGATAAAGTCAGCCTTGTACGCTCGCGAGTGCAGCACATGAGCAACAGCGTCATGTAAAGAGCTCGGAAGAAGTTCACCTTGAAAATGAGGGGCGTGTAGCCTAGCTGCTTCAAGTATGAATCTCGGAGGGGGCGGGTCTTCGCGTGAACCTCACCTCGCCCGACGTGCTCAGCGGAATCGCGATCGTACACCACGTTGGACGTGGAGGACAGTGAATTGGAACGCCCTTTTAAGTGCGCGGGGAGCAGCGGCTCGGTGACACCATTGTTGTTTTCGTGGCTCATCGGAGGGGGTATTCCTACAGCGCACGGGTCCATTCAGCCACCAACCTGGTGTCGATCCCGATAAACACGTGAATCACAAGTTGTGATCTTTACCGCACAGTGGGATGGACAATGCCATTCAAGTTGAATGTTTCTAGTTTTCATCGACCCGTTTGTTTAAATTTTACATTAACAGTTTTTACAGTACGGTAGAGAAAAAATCTGTTGTAAATTTTCAGTAAAATTGCAATTTACAATTCTGCTTCAGCACCAATGCTGCAGAAAGCTACTGTACCGTAAATTCATTCTCGAATTTATCCTCACGACGCGTTTGAATAGTTCCACCCAACAGTTCGTAGAATTCCCGTCATGACACTCGTGTCTTGAATATTGACAGCAAACCTGGCCACTTCCGGTTGCGTTTGCTGCGGTAGGCATTCCTCATTGGTCCATGATTGCAGTTGTAGTTTTTTGTGGAGCGGCACGGATAGCAACTCTTCACCGAACATACAGCTGCACATGAGAGGTTGCGCTGGAACTCGCTTCTGCTGCTGAAGCATTCCAGTCGCGCGCGCAAGCATCCACATTAGCGGGACAGCGTCAGCCTCGTTGGTGCGTCCACCTGTCACATCCACAACGCCAACATCCCGGAACTCGGAAACATTCCGCACAGAGCATTCAAACGACATCTCAAGGAAATTCGCGCTGGCACGGGCCACCAACATATCATCCAGGTTGAATGAAGACTGTGATATCGGAACCAACAGCGTCTCTTGCTTGAATGGGATCGAGAACCAAGTTACGGACTGCCATACGGTGCCCTGATCATCGAACAGGTCCGTTTGAACTGTGAACTCAATTTCCGACTCTAAGAATCGTTTTTCGGTCAAGACCATTATGCACTGTACATTGATACGATCAGGATCATTGTTAGCATGTCAGCAGGAGTGAAATATATCAGCTATTCGCTATGTACCGTGAGCTCTGGCGGCGGTGGCGTCTCTTCACCTTGAGAGGGGAAACTCATATCCAGCGGCCTCAGTTGGACCACAGTAAGAGCTTTAAGACGAATATTGCGCACGCTAACCGGGAAGTTCGAGTTGCCCAGAAGTTGCAGGAACAAGCTGCTAACCGCCACCTGCGGAAACATGAATGGAAGTTGCTCCAGCGTCAGCTTCGGCAGACTCAATGAGGTTGCGAGCTTTGCAAAATCCGCGGACAGCAGCGCAAATGGACATCTCAATGTGATACGTGGGCATGGGCTACGCAGAATGGAGGTGCGCCAGCCGCGACGCGTGAGCGGCGACAACCAGCAGCGCCAGCGAAACTCCTTCGTGCCCAAATCGGCTGGGGCAGGCAACGCAGCATAGCTACAGCGACGTATCACCAGCAGAATTCATGCAGCTTGTTTAGTGTGTGTGGGGTGGGTGGGTGGGATAAAGTAATAAATAATACACAGTACCTTTGTACCATATCGTGCTCCCACGTGACGGCCACGAAAGCCACGAGCAGCGTCACCGCCACGAGAACCAGCACCAACACCCCGAGAATAAGCATTGTCACCAACCGTTCTGGAAATTGGGTATGATAGTACTACGTAGCGACGGGGATTTCACAATTTTACTATGTTACCTTATATCCAATTTAAATTTGGCACGTGTTGCTGCGACCATCTGAGAATCAACCTTAAAGAGTAAATCCAAGATAACCGCTGACAATCCCAAGATAGTGAGGACGCGTGTCATTTCATCTCAAAGATTTGCTCCGCTGCGGGACACAAATGCAGTCGCTACGCTCCTGCGATAAAAAGATTCTCTCAACTGGAGAGTGCAGTGCTCGGCTCGCTGCGGAGCTTGGCGCTGGGCCCGCCTTCGCAAATACCGCGCGACTTTTCTGCGGCTACGCGACCTCGCATCCGCTCTTCTCCGTTGGTCTTCTCCGTTTCGATTTGCACTGGATTTCACCCCCTCCTTTCCAGATGGTCGCAGCAATCACCTCCTTTAAATTTTGATAAACGAAAGTATTAATAAATGCTACTATCACTAGTACTATTTATCACTCGACATATCAGTTTGACCCTCCGCTATTAATAGATGACCATCGCGGCATCGAGATACGTACTTGTTTGATTGTGCGCAGCCTTTCAGCTGGCAGATCACTATGAAACGCAGTAGGTAGGAGAAGATAAGCTAGCAAGCCAAATCTCACCCTATCTTTTCTTGGGAGACGCCGCTACCACCGAATCTAGAGCGCAAATTCGGTGTAGTTTCGGTAATATTCACAGAATCTACACCAAATCCAGCTTCTCAGCCAGATTGCTTTTTAAGGGTTAGGGGCTCAAGGAGGGGGTGAAATCAGATCCGCCAAAATTAGCCAAACGACCGCTTGATTTCTTGTAAGTGGGTAAAAGGCTGGTGCTTTCGGCTCTATGAGTGGTTTACATCGTCTAGAGCATTTTGACGAGGCCCAAAACGCCCAAATTGGCTTTGTTTTGGCTTTGCTAGAGGTTTTTCTGTCGCTCCCGACTTTAGTTTTAGGATTTGAGTGGCAACGACACCCTTCCTCATGGAAAATTATAGAAAGGCCATAGAGGGCCTAAATTCGGTGGGAGCAACATCGTCCTCTTTTCTTCCTACAGTCCAATGCTGTTCATTTCCTACACATGTCCCTCTCAAAGCCACGCACCAGGTCCAGCTCCAGTGATGGAAAAGGCGCGCCGATTCGCCTTTTTAATAGTTTAGACGGCGACCATTCGCCTAAACCAGCCGCCTTTTCGCCTTTTCACCCAACTAATTTGTAGCTATTACGTTAATATTAGGCCGGTGAATTGACATTAAAATACTACACCAACAAATTTTGGAGTTGGAATTCATGATGGTGCTGGCTTCATGCTGGCGTTGGTTTGGCGGTGCTGGTGTGTCGTAGTCTTCCTTCCGTCTTTCCCCGATCTGCGGTACTTGCCGTCGGCCGCGTTTGTCACCGGCACCGCCTCAGGCCACTAGTGAGCTGCAACTCGATAACGGGCACCATAGTTGTAAGTTTCGCCATTGGAGCTGCGTTAATATTACTGCTACTATTTGATGATCCTAAGACAACATTGCAAGAAGATAGCTCGCAACATATCACAACAAGCGAGAAGATCAAATCCACGTATATGTATTGAGTATTTAGTTTCTGCTACACAACAGATGTGCCTTCGTTGTTGATGGTGGTGAAAAAAGTCGCAAGTGGCGCCTTCAGAGCGCGAATGCCCACTATCTTCTTCTCTTGAGGAAGGCTGACATCATTTGCATCAGGAAACGGAGTCTCGTCGTCCTCAGGTATCGCCTCGAACTCCCAGTTGTGGTAGGTTGAATCGTCATGAGAAGCATTGAAAGCGCTTTCAAGTTCGTCATGTTCGAATACCTCGTCTAAATACTCTTCCCAGCGTGGAATCGTTTCTTCTGCACCCACCCCATCTTCAATGTCTTCAATATCATCATTTTCTAAAACTTCTGTAACAGGAGATTCAGATTGGGGAGCTCCAGATCTGTCGGTTCTAACACGAGTTGAACGTCTCAGTGGAGTTTGTACCATGGGGGTACCAGGAGATCGTCGCACCGATGAGTGTGACGCAGGGGTAGTTGGCCGTGAAGGACGAAGCGGTGTTCTGGGCTGAGGTGAACTCGCACCTTGTGCAATGCGCTGGCTAACATAGTATACACCCGATCTATCCACAATTGGCAGTTCAGTAGGATCTAGAATTCTTTTATCCGTCGGGGTAGATGGGGTTGTCTTTCGTTCCAGCTCGCGCATATGATGAAGGATCCGCTGTGTGTCCTTTTTTGGCGACGTCATTTTGTTACGCTTCGCCGTGTGAATCATACGAGTTCACTTCACTAAAAAGTCGCTCTGTCGTCGCAGTGGTGACGCGATTGATAACAGACGAATTGCGAGATCTGGTAGAAGACTTGACGGGCTTTCTTTCTTAATGTACTGCCAATATTGAATTGCGTCAAAGTGAAACTCACTGACATGGGCTGATGTCGAGTGGTTCGAAATCCATTCCATCAGGTCGCTACGAATACAGCCAAATTCATCCCCAATTAAGCGACGATAGTAATAAACCGCAAAATTCCCGAGCTGAGTGGTGGAGGCCACTTTAGCAGCAGCGTTACTGCCGTCAATGCGCCGACGGGCATCATTCTCAGCGGTAGTGTAGGTTCCTACCGCGCTACAATTCTGTAATCGCTCCTCAACTTCGGCAACTCGCTTTCGTTCATCCGTGTTTTCAATCAGTTTTCACGCTACTTCTGCAGTTGCAAGATTCAGGAGAAATGTCAAGAGGAAAAGCGGCTGCTCGCACTGTATCCATCGATCTTTGACACGCTTAACCAGCTTTTCTCGACAGGTCTCGTCACCGCGAAACATAGTAAATCCACAATAAATGTCTCGAAAAGAAATCACGACATCGGCCAACGAATTCTCGTCGCGTTGAAGCCGGTATGATGCCTCCGACAGCGGTGAAATTACGTGCCCAGCTTCTGAAAGTGCTTCAGCTATCATTGAACACCTTTAGCGAGCCCGGAAAATCCTTATGCGCACGATACTTTCTAGTTAGCATTTCAAGCGCCGTGTGAACCCGGAGCAGTGACGCGAAGCAACTCTGCATACTGTCCCATCGGGTCTCGCATAGCGTGACGAGAGCCAACGGGTTATCGTAACACTCCACCATCAGAGCTCTTGCGTGCACTAACCACTTTAAAAAAGATGCATTTAAGCATTTTACCGCAGCAGTTGCTTTTTTAGTAACCTTAGCAAAGGAAGACCTCAGCATAGCCTTCACAATGTTGTTTACGCAGTGCGCAAAGCAGAATAAGAACGTGACTCCTGGCCAGCGGCGAGCCAAAATGCGCCTGGCCCGCCCGCACTGACCAGCAATGTCAGTGATAATTGCGCCGACTCTCCATTCATCCCGCAGCGCTTGCTTTAAGATGCTTTCCAGTTCTTGCGCCATCGCTAGTCCGTCATGTCGGGAACCAGCTTTTGGTAGCGCGTAAGTGAGAGATCTTCCGAACAGCAGTAGTTGACAACCCAACACATATTCACGCGCGATGTTTTGCCACACATCCGAAAGAAAATTCACGAACCCTCCGCTGGAACTCTGCTCTTTCTTCAGCTTCTTCGTAACAATTTCATAGCAGTGTGCTGCATGCGTTTTCACAGTACGGCCACCTAGTACTCGCTTGGATGGAAGATAGGCAGCGATCTCGGGGCACAAATACTCCACCAATGCTACGGTGCACGATTTCTCGAGGAACAAGTCAGGGAGAAAATTGCCGCCCTAAAACTCAATGATGAAGCGTTCCAACTCCAGTTTTTGCATCGTTGAAAATCGTCGGCGGTTTTTGGCTTTTTTGGTGGACTTTGGTACTTTGTGGCGTGGGGTTGTTTTTGGAGAGAACAACCGTGTGTTTACTCGTCGCTTTGACTGACCACGAGAACCAGTACTCGAGCCAGAATCATCGCTTTCACGAAGTTGAGATCTACCCGTAGATCTATGATAAGCATCACAGCCTCTTAGATGCCCAACATAAATGTACGCACGGCCTAAAATGAGTTCAGGAGGGTCGAGCTGCGGGTCTTTGGCGCAGGCTGCGTCACAGTGTTTACATGTGTAGTACCAGTAGCCACCTTTGCATTTTGGGATTTCCTCCCGTTTGCGAAAGTGCTCTCGTTCGGGAACCGATGGTCGCACCATTCTTGCTACACTCCGCTTCAGCAACGAAGAGCCACCAACAATTTATGAAAGCACTCTGACAACACGGAGCCGGCTACACCAGCGCCAGCTCTAACGCTAAGCATCTACCCGACTGCGAGAGCTCAAGCAATACACAGCTCGAGCACACCAGCACCAGCACTATCGGCAAGGGCGGCTTCGCCAGCGACAACTCCTCACCGGACAACCACTCCAGCACGAGCACAACGACAAGGGCAGCTTGGACGGTGGCATCCCTAGTACACACGACACGGGCGGCTCCGATGGTGAGCGCTCCAGCAACACGCAGCACGATCACGCTAGGACCAGCACTATCGGCAAGTGCGGCTATGAAGGCGGTGGGGGATCAAAACTGAATCTTTAAAATGAGGAGCAACCTTATTTTTATTACCATAGAGTTGTACTATACCTGATCTAAAAACCAAGTACACAGGAATTCCAGATTCAATCGGCGCCGAAACGATTTGGCGAGTTGGCCACCCAATCGCCTAAATGTCCAGCCTAAACTCGTTAGGGCGCCTATTGCAAAGGCTGTAAAGGCGGCCGTTACCACCACTGCCAGTTCCCCCACGACGTACACAGTACCACACCAGTTGGCACAGCCAGAAGATCTGCAGTGACACCTTGTCCAACGCACCTCCGAAGGTCCGCAAGACCTACGCATCCGTCTACTTTTAATACTCCTCATCTTCAGCAGTGCCAATGACATCCCAATTTACTCCATCTCAATGGAGACCCACTTGAGCTTGCAGCTCGTTCAACCTCGGCGCTGCAAGCGAGCACGTCTGCAGGCATCTTCTCCGTTTCACGGTATTCCGGCTACAGCACTCCTTCCTTGATGTGATGACTCGCGCACTTGATTTTTACATCACCATGTTTTTTGCCTTTGAAGAGGTACCATCTCCATAAAGCTGCTTAGATGCGGCCTGATTGTGCGACACGCAAGGACATCAATTCGGCGATCGGCAATCTAATCTCCTTCAGCAGCTCATGCACCCCGAAAAGCTCGCGCCCCACTGCAGAAGCGGCAGCCCACTCCGCTCTGCTTCTTGCAGACCCAACTCACCGGCGAATCGTCCACGGTCATCAGCCCACTTGCAATCGACTTGCGGTTGGGTTTATATGTAGTGCGACCGGTGTTACTCTACCCGACCACTCGTTAAGCCTCTTGTTCATCGCGACATCCTCGCATGCTCAGTCGTAGTCTCTGGCTTTGACCCCCTGTGGACAGCGAAAGCGATGTCGGGGTGCATGCAGTGCGCAATACACAGCAGGCTTTTTACCGAAGATTGAGACTTCTTCACCGCCACAATTACAACTCCACAACGGTCCGTAACATCACCTGTTCGGCCTCCTGGAGCTCGTCACACTCCTCGCCAATCGACACACGCACGCCGTGCGCATACTCCATTACATCCTCCTTGAACAGGTATTCAATCGTGACCTCCTGGTCAAGATCGCATCCTACGCCTTCACCGTAAGTCACACGTATACCCAGTAACCTTTACGCCCCCCACGTCCTTAATCGACAGCTCCGCAAGCTCATCACAGAAAGCATCCAACGCAGATTGTGCCATCCCAGTTAGGAGCAGGCCATCAACGTACAGGCCTACCACTGGACCTCACCATCCTTACGCCTGTCGTAAACATACATGTCGGCCAAGCACTGGTCGAAGCCAATGTCCTTGAGCTTGCTACGAAGTCACGTTCTCTACAAGCGATCAGCTTGATCCCGTAAAGGGCCTCCTTCAGCTCCAGTACTAACTTATCATCAGGTCCGGCGCCCAGCACAGCACCTTCCTGACCTCCTCGATCGTCATTCCCTGCGGAATGCGCACGAAGATATCCATATCCGCCTACTTGATTGCCTTTACATAGGCGTTGGGCACGTCGCCGTGCTTAGCCGAAACACCCCACTTCCTGGACAGGACCAGCTTCTCGCTCGAATGACCGCAGACTATAGTTCACCCCGAAGACTGCCCGCTCCCGCAGGTTACGAGCCTTGCATTACGCTGTTCAACCGCTCCTTCTGCGTCTCGTTTTGCTCTGAGAATCGTGAAGTGCATGTACTCTTTGCGGGAGCCGCCCCCCCCCCCGTTCTTCACAAATAGCACCAACGTGAGTTTCCTGGAGGAATACCGACATGAATAATAGCTTCCGTAACTCAAGGGGCCAACTAAGTTGCCGATCACTCAGGAGAGCAATTTGGGTTGCACTAGCTGCACGAACCCGGATGAACAAACAGAGAGGAGCGGGCAACCGCGTGCTACCAGTCAGTGCTCAATTTTCAAGCCCCAGCGAAAGAAAACAACCTACTTCTCTCTCTCGCAACATTGATTGCACTGTGCCATCGCACCAGACTGGTCGGTCCGCTTCCGTCATCGCGAAGTGCCGAGGCCAGTACAGCCCCGCCGTCGGCGACTCCCAGCGACCTGCCGCAAGTTCCACCACCCTATGCCCATCCGCAGGGTTCGTCCTCGGCGCCAGCTTCGTCGCGTCCAGCTCCAGCCCTGGATGCAGTCGCTTCATCGCCATCCGCGCGAGAATGCGCCGTCGGACACCGACACACCACCGAACACCGGCGATGCCGCTGTGCCTCCATCTGACGCCACAGCCAGCTGCCGTACCACCTCCCGTCTCCGCGCAACCAGCAGAAAGGTGAAGCGTGTTGGCCCCGTCGTGGACTCGGAGCTGGCCGACGCGCCTCGCAAGAAACGCAAGGCAGGCACGCCGCCAACAGTCGCTCAGCCCACTCAGCCACTACCGCCCCAGACCAACACGCATGCTCCAGCCCACCCCTCAGAGTTCGAACCAGCAGTAGCCTCGCCGACGGCTTCACCCAGGCCGACAAGACGGCAACCGCTGCCCACGCATCGACGGTGGAGCCTTCGGGTTCCGTGCTTCTAGTGGCCCGCCGGTGGCTGCGGCCGCTGCGCGCGAGTCAACCACAGCAGCATGCCTCCTCCCGCCCTGCCTCCGCCGCATCTCCAACCCGCGTCAAAACTCAACCTCACCGAGTTTGCGCGATCGTACCCAGCCGTGGAGCCCATAACGGTGTTGTCGTTGGTGCCACAGCACCCCACGCTGGAGGTGAGGTAGACCACCTCTTTGATATTTTCACTGGGCTCCGCCGTGACCTGCGCTCAACAGCCGCCCAGCCGCCATTCTCGGCCGCTCATGCCGCCCCTCCGGCTATATATATTATCCTTCTAGCGGAAGGAAACCTCGTCGTCAAAAATTTAACGCCGCGTTGCAGAGGTGTCGTTTGTCTACTTATCCTAGGCTACAGTAGTCCATTCCACCACATCTGTACGATTAGGGGCAACCATCTAGAAAGTAATCGGTGTTTCCCTCTCTACCTTGTGTTGCTCCATCTAGCACCCTCTAGGAAACAGTCCCAGCAGTACCGTAAGCACATCATTAGTGGTCTACCCATAAAAAACCAGCAGTCTGACAGGCCCCAATACAACAGTGGTTCTCAGTTCTGGCAGCAGTAAGATATAACCAGCAAGTCATCATCTTTATGAGTTTTTTTAATTGGCTAGCATTGACTGTCTTTCTTGCCGCCGATCATTTCTATCTTGCCCTGGTTTGGGTGATTAGATAGCCTGGCAGCAGTAAACAGAAACGATTGGTAGAACAAACTACAGCGCACGCACGAAATCGCGCCTTCAGCACCTGCCATCTCCCCTCAGACGGTTACGAGCAGCCAGAACCGCGAACCCTCGACAGATAGCCTTGTGCATGACGTACAAACTACCCACACACCGTCAAACTGCGTTAAAAGATCGATACTAGTGGGTCCAACTGGAAAAGCAAAGAAGACCAACCGCCGCGCGCTATGGACCACGGATGATCCTATCCCGTCAGTGAGCTCGTTGGACGTGTTGCTCACCTGGCTTACTGAGGAGAGAAATTACAAGAAATGGCGTGCTGATGGCAAGCAAAATGGGGAAACCAACACGTCTCTCGCAAAAGAAATATCGGATCCGGGCCAGTAGAGTTATGCACCCCCGTAAACCCAAAGATATTGCCACTAAGATAGGCGCTCTTGAGCAAAGGTTTCGAGCTGCATCCGAATTTTTAGCCAACACTGGCTCTGGTATCACGTGCGCCCTCATTTTGATGTCGTCAAGGTGTCATGGACAGCAGCCCCAGCTCAAGACCTTTACTGACCCCTGAGGAGCCTGGGTTCCGAGGAGATGTTCTACTACAAGAAAGATTCGAGAGATCGGTAGTGGACTTGTGATCCCCGAGACAAGTGCACAAGAAAACTCGTCTAAAGGCAGTCGACGCCACATAAAATCTATTCGCTCCAAGTAACCGCGCTGCAAGCACCGCTCTGACCTGGAACGATTTTAACGCGAACTACGCAAAGGTCAAAGAGCAAGAGCAGCTGAGTGCCAGAATGATGAGGAGCTACAGCAAACTGCACGTTTAGCAGAGCGTCGCATAGCATGTGTCGAAGAAGAAGCAATGTGCAGAATTCAGCAATTACAAGCCCAAAGAGACCAAGAAAATTCAAGTTCAGGCAGAAGAGCTGTCACTTAAGATGGAGCTGGCCAGATGCCGAAAGCAACTTCAGGACGGAGATGTGTCGGAGGTCGAGATTAATGCAGTGCTTCCCCTAAGAAATTAAAACGTCCGTCGTGTTCGACGAGGAAATTACAAAAACTGGCTTCTGCGTAGATGGCCTTGGACATGTAAGCTTAGGCCCGCTTGTGAATATAGTTGGTTATATGCGGCAAGTACGCCGCCGCTCCGCTTTAATACCATCCTCTAGCTCAGTAGATATTTGATCTCCAATGAGTAGATTGTGTACCACAAGAGCACACGAAAACAACCGTAGAATTCTTTGAAGATGATTTCGCTTCTGAATAAGAATTCGGATGTCTCTAATGAGCTCGAAGCACTCTTTAAGGAGACCAATACAATGCTCCGTCGTAATTCGAATATTTACCAGCTTCTTGTTGAAGAATGATCACTCTGGGGTCGTCGGTGCACCCGGCAATTTCGTGTATGCTGGATTGATGTAAGGCGACGGCGAAAACGCTGAGTCACCGAGTAGATACTCCCGATTTGCGAAATATTGGTCAGGATTTCTGCATACCGCCGTGTTGGTATCGTGCGATGATCCTGGCCACCCGGCTAAAGCGTAGAGTACACGACCTTGGTCGTCACAAAATATCATTGCATTCAAAGCATATCCGCTTTTTCTGGGGAAGTACTCCTCACCAACCATCATGGGCTTGAACGCTAACGGCAGCAGAGTACCGTCTATCAAACCGAAACAGTGTGGTAAACCATGGTCTAAGAGAACTCGACCCGCAATCGCCCGCCGTTCGTCAACTGACGTCCAGGTAACGACGTCATCGTACAGCTAAAAATCACACGCGATGTCCGTTCGATACAGTAAAGCAAACTATGGTGCTCACATTGGATGTCTGCCCCAATTGCTCGATGCACGCCCAGGAACCTAGCGTACCTATGTATTAAAAAATCTAAAAGCTGCGTTGTAGGAAAAGAAATTAGATGTCTGTAACCAGAAACAGAGCGTGGTCCTGAATCAACTCGACGCGATTGTGAAAAGTACAGCGGGGCTGCCGTAGATTTAGCGTCAGAAAAAGACGTTCGACTCAAAGAGTCCGTAATACAAAGTTCCTTATCAGAAGGAACTTTAACACAGCCCTAATACCAGGCTCAATAGTTATTATCTCGAAATAACTCGTTGCTTCCAATATCCGATGTGTTTTTATTTATCTTTATTGCGGCCAAGCTGCTATGTATGTTTAACTATCTATCATAGTTAAACCTAATCAAATGCATAACGTGTGGCCGCAGCCTATGTACTGAGACCACCGTTAATTCTACACAACATGTACTGAGAGCCTGTTAGCTCTCCGGGTACTCCGTACCCACGTGCGCCACACCGTGTAACCCCGTTACACTCTCCCCCACTAAGGTGAGAGCTTACCCGTTCTCGAAAGTACCTTAGTGATGCCAAGTCTTGCGAAGACGCCGGAGGTCACTGCACCTCGATCCTGCGTTCCCCAGCTCCCCGAGCTTACGAACACCTTTGCATATCTGATGCCTAACACCTCACATGCAGCCCACGGCCCAACACCATCAGTGCGTCGCGCCTCAAGCTCTCTTGAGGTCTCAGACCGTCACGCGCACGCCGCGCCTGCTCCAGGAGCTGCCACAGATTCTTTCGTGGCCGGGTACACCGCCACCGACACGGCACTCGCTCAAAGAGCCGCCGACCTGATGATAGAGCGAGGCTCTTGACTTGTACGAGCTGTGAGCACTGTCCAGATTGCTCAGTGGTCGAGCACTCGCTTCACAAGCGAGAGGTCTGTGATTCAATCCCACCAGGGCACAGCCCTTCCGTTCTATGAGCAATAGTCTGTGCTCGGACAAGCTTACGGGCATTGCCTTCACAGCTCAATGGTAGAGCGTCGGCTTTGAAAGCCAAACGTCCGTGGTTCGATCCCCGTCCGGGGCATACCATATTCGCTGTTACAGCACAACTCCAAACTTGGATAATGCTCCTCGAGCACGTTCTTCGAAACCATTACACGTCTATCAGACGCTTGTGCCTGGACCTCGTCCAACACAACACGAAACGTCTGCTTCCTTCGGGACCGCGTCCCAAACACCACGAGGCACCCCTGCCTCCTGCTCCCGATATGAGCACCGATGCTCATACTTGAGCTGGCTGCTCCAGCCACTGATCAGAGCCTGAGCCCAGCTACCGACCTGTAGACACCCCGCACTAAAGGCGGGAAGCTCTTGGCGCTTGGCGACGCAGTCGCAAGCCCTTGCGACACATTGACAGTGGGTGTGCCAGGTCATAGGCGTCAACGACGTCAGGGCAGTCCTCACGGAGGGGTACCTCGAACTCCCATGAGTTCTGTGAATGTGAATATCCTCTCCACTTCACCAAGTACTACGTACGACCCTGGCGACGGCGCCGCGGCACGAGGCGTTCCATGTGATAGTGGGGCTCACCGTGCTCATCGAGCAGAGCTGAAGGGGGCCTTGTCTCAGCTGAATTCTCGTGCTGCGAGTCAACAATTGTCGGAACGGCGCCTGCGTTCGCACGACGCACGCGTCCACGACTTGAACGTCCACGCTCACCGCCAAGCGGTTGATCTCGAGTTGATGTTCCACCTTGCGGACTGGTTGCAATAACTTCACTTGGTTCTCAACCAGGTCTCGGACCTTGAGCCTCAAGGCGTTCAGCTTCATCAAGCAATTCTTGAACAGGTCTCAGACCTGGGGCGTCACGTCGCTTAGCTGTATCTTCAGCTTGACTTACTCCTGTATCCCGAGAACTTCGCTCCGCGAACTGCGGCTCCGCCACTCGTTGTTGACCAGCCTCCCGTGGTTCCACCACTTGCTGTCGCCCTGCCTCCCGTGGTTTCGCCACCTGCTGCCTCGCAGCCGCACGCGTCCCAGACGCCCTCTGCCGATTCGGCGCTAGTGACTCAGCGCTCACATGAGCTGGATCCTGGTACGACTTGAGCAAGCCAACCTAAAACACAGGATGGATGCGCATCTTCTTGTGAAGGTTTAGTGTGTACACTAGGCCCTTCCTAGAGACGACCTTGAATGACCCAATGAACCGTGGTCTGAGCTTCGTCTTGAAGACTGCAGACACCGCATACGTAGGTAGGCTCTCTGCGTTTAATAAAACCAGGTCACCGACCTCAAGCCGTTCTACATTGTTTCTGCTCCCAGCATCCTGATACTCCTTTTGATGGTCCTGGCCCTCAACCATAGCGTCGCGCACCCGGATCATGACGCTTAGGTTAAAGAGACAAAGTCATTGACTTGCATGCGAACCGCAACTGGGCTGACATCAGCCAGCCGCTTGGCTATTCCTCCCCCACCAAGCCCTGAACCACTACGTGACGGCGTCAGCGGGACGCGAGAATTCCAGACCGTTCACATAGAACGGAGTGAAGCCTGTCGAGGCATGCACTGCATTTATTCAATGCAAACTCGACGAATGGGAGTATCTCACTCCAGTATTTCGGCGCCAGCGCATACGCTTCGGAGGATGTCCTCCACAACGCGATTCACGCGTTCAGTTTGACCATCGATCTGCGGATGATCCGCTGTGGACTTGGCCAAACAAGTGCCGAGCACTCTGAAGAGAGACGTATAGAACTTCGTGGTTAAGCGCGGGTCTCGATCCGAGACAATTGCCTCAGGCTAGCCACGTTGGCGAATAACTCGGTCTAAAAGCAACAACGCTGTTCTTTCACCATCAATGGTGTTCGACACAGCCGCTAAGTGAGCCATCTTGCTCAACCGGTCCACGAAAATCATGATACCCGTGTTGCTCGCCTTGTCTTTTGGAAGGCCAAACACGAAGTCCATACTGACGAACTGCCAGCATTCCTTCGGGACAGGCAAGCTCGCCAACGGTGCCGCCGTAATCGGCGCGGACTTCGTCCGTTGACACGTTTCACACGTGCGTACGTAAGTTTAAGCCCACTTGTACATCTTGGGCTACCAGTACATCGAGCTCACCGAGCCATAAGTCTTCTCACGACCCAAGTGCCCACCGACGGGCGTATCATGTACCTCATAGAGGATACGATACTTGAGGTCCTCGTCTGAGGAACGACCACACGAGGGGTATATTCTGAGTCCGTGCTGTAATACATCAGGCCACTATCGACAGAGTATCGATGTAGCCTCGCGTGTAAGCTCCCTGACAGCTCCCTGTCTGAGTCCTTAAACTCCTCGCTCCCAAGAGCACATAGCAGCGCTACACACATGTCGTCCTGTGCACACGCAGCGCGTATTAAGTCGGACACTGACGACGTCACCGTCGTGACATGGGCTAACTCGTAGCCCGGCCTGCGCGACAGCGCATCGGCCACCACGTTAAGGCGGCCCGGCTTGTACTTCGCATCGAAGTTGTACTCGGCAAAGAAGGAGAGCCATCTTGCCATCCTCTGAGAGAGGTGAGGCGACTGAGTCGCGGTGCGTAACGACGCATGATCAGTTTAGATCACGAAAGGCTTGGAGCCGAGCAGGCGTACCCCGAACTTGACTAGAGCGTTCTTCATCGTAAGTAGCTCTTTGTCATGAACTGAATAGTTCTTCTCCGCAGCCTTGATCTGGCGAGACTCAAACGCGATGACGCGTTCACGCCCTTCGGCGTCGCGGACGACGCTGAACGGACGATCCGGGTCCGGCAGCGCGAGTATCGGTGCTCGCAGAAGGCTCTCCTTCACGGCCTGGAAGGCTCCATCGTGCTCGACGCCCCAGCACCAAGGTGCATCCTTCGTAAGGAGATCCGATAATGACCGAGCCATCTCCGCGTAGTTTGCGCTGTACTTGTGCAAGTAATATTCTAAGCCTAGCCACTCGCGTAAGTCCTTCTGGTTCTTGGGAACTAGCCAGTTCACGATGGCCTTGACTTTGCCAGGATCTGCCCGTAAGCCACGCTTCCCACTGAAGCACCCGAGGAAAGGGATTTCCTCCGCGCCGAAGACGCACTTGTCCAAGTTGGCAAAGCAACTTATTCGTGCGCATGCACTCGAGCACCGCTCGTAAACGGTCCATGTGGCTCTTCACGTCTGACTTACCGTGCTCAGCACGAGTTTGGCGAAGATATCGTCAGAGTACGTCTGCGCGTACGCCCGATGGGGCCGGAACAACTGCTTCACCAGACGATTGAAGGCCCGTTCGACAGCCCCTGGGGCATCACCAGCCACTCCCAGAGTATACCGCTCGGAGTACTGACCGCTGTCAGTGGAATGTCGCTCTCTCTCAGTAGCAATTGGTAGTAACCATCGACCAAGTCGAGTGCACCGTACAACGTACAGCCTACCATGTTGTTGTGTAGAACATCCTTGCAAGGAATCGGCGTCTGCGCCGGAATGGTGGCCACATTCAGCTTATTAAAAGCATGCACAATACGCCACTTGCCATTCGGCTTTCTGACACAGAAAGTGGATGTCGAGTGTGGAGACTTGCTCTCACGCACCAACCCTGCCTCGTGCTTCGCACAAAATAATGCGTCAACGACGTCACACTACTCCTTCGGCAAGGGCCACTGCCGCATCACGCAGTATTTGGTTCCTGGAACCAGGTCAATCTCATGACGCACGCCTCGATCCGGAGGCAAACCCATCGGTGGGTTCTTGAGACCACGTCTTCATAATCCTTAATCAGAGGATAGAACGGATCCGAAGGATCTTTCAGGATTTCCGATCCACACCGCGCGCTCAGTGCCTTCTTGGTGTCCTCCAGGACCGCGTCGTCGACGGCGGACGAGGAGTTCAACTCCTACTCAGGTCTTATCAAGACCACATCGGCTAACGCGCCCGCCTTCAAGGCCTCAACGAACTCGGTAACAGACATCTCGCCCAGCCCCACCAGATCATCAACAGCGGGCAGAGCGTCAAGGCTGATGTCGCCTTCAACCTCCCCCGTCACTCCATTCTATGCGTGTGTACAGCTGTTCGCAGCGATCACATGGAGCCCCACCGCTCGACACGTTGGACACCTCGTCCGACGCCGAAGACGTCGCAGACGTCACAGACGCTCTGCGTTTTCTTCTCCTCTCCCTCCGCGGCCGAGCCCGGCTGGACGAGCGCGGTGCGGCGACATCTCCGTCACCACCTCCGGGTGCAGCAGCACTAACACTCCTCGAAAGGGAAGCTTTGTCTCGCGAGACACTCGGCGTGAAGACATGCGGTCCATGACCCCCACTCAGATGTTACTTCACCTGCATTCTTTGGGGCAGGGCCAAGAGACAGAGGGTAGATTGGCCGTGTATTTGAGAGCGAGTTATCGCTGTGTGCTGGATAAACTTGTACGCTATCCATATATTACTTACCGATCGGAGTATAGCTCCGACACCCCGTATCAGATCTGAAACACGTCCGGTACCCTATCTTTATAGGGACGGCGGGGTATATATATGAGAGAGAGAGAGAGAGAGAGAACACTCTAGCCTTTGCTCGTGGCTAGTAGTGTTGAGTCATCGGTGGCTTGCTTAACAGGACACACGGTACACAGAGGAAGACCCAACCTGGTAGGGTAGTTCCTGGGCCTTCAGGTTCGATACCCACATTAAAGCCTGACTAGGTTATCGGAGCTCAGCAGGTGTTGTTGATGTGGAAGTGTGCTATTACATTTCTGGTGTGTTCCTACACGACAGTTTGCTATCTCCAAGCTGGGAGGTCGCGCCCGTGAGTGGGCCTTAGCGTGTGGTACGTCTGTGGACGCTGCGTTCCCCACTTGGGCTTAGCTGAAGCAGCAGTTATCGCGCGTGTTTGCGCCGCCTAACCAGGCCTATCGTGTCCGATCGAAGTTCCTTGACACCCGACAGGGCAAGAAGGAGTTACTGGACTACGTCCAAGAGTTGAGAACTCTGATCACCGGGATGGCGGCGGACCCTCTGCCAGAACTGGTCACGGTGGCCGTGTTCATGAAAGGGCTCCGCGTGGGCGCAGCGCGAACGGAAGTATTCCGTGTACACCCTACCTCTTTCGAAGAGGCGGTGAATGTGGTATTAAAAGCCAAACACAACTTCAGGTCGTCTCGACCTGGTTGGGACGCTAGTAGCGCGAGCTCTTCGAGCGGTCCGGGACCGATGGACCTCAGCGACGCTGAAGACGAAGAAGAGGAGATTTTTGCTGCGGAGCAGCGTGCCAGCATCCGCCGATGCTTTACGCGCAAGAGCACTAAGCATCTGAGTGCGCAATGCCCTCTGCGCTTCCAGCGCCAGGCTCCGGCGAGCCAGCCCTCGGGGTCATCGCCGAGAAACGGCAATTCCCAGTAGGCGCGGGGCAGCCTACTGGGGAAGAACTGAGTTCTGTTGCGCCTCAAGGAGGTATACGGCAACGGGGCTCAGCCCCGAAGAGAGCTACGCTCCTTTACAATAAAAGTGTGTGCAAGCCGGGCTCGCTGGTTGTTCATGCGAACGTAAAGGGCTTCGCGAAGCCATGGAGAGTCTTGATTGACTCGGGGACCTTGGGCAACTATGGCCGTCGCTCCACCCTGGAAGGGAGCCAGCTCTATGCCGAGGCACTGGAAGTGCGCACGCGAGATGAAATCTCAGTCCGTCTCGCGACGGGGGCACTTGTTACGGTGTCAAAGATCTCTGTGGATCTTAATGTGAAGTCCTTCGACTTCGATAGCGTGGAACGCTGTCTGGTCTGAGACCTGGATTCGAGGTATGACCTTATCCTCGGCATGGCATGGCTGGAGCGTCATGAGCCATGGATCGACTGGAAGTCGAAGACGCCGGGTGCTACGCACCTTGTCCCTAGTTAAGCTTTGGTGAAATATGAACCCACCTCTGCTAGGAAGCAGAAGCGCTATTGGCGCGATCACGAGACCAAGACGGCCGTGGTTCTGGACATATGTATGTCGGAACTTATGAGCAACGAGGTTGCTGTTTGTCCTGGTGAGAGCGAGCGCGGAGTGGCGCGTAATCCACTGAGTGGTATGGATCTGGTCGATGACCTACCGCTGCGTGGCCCGAAGGTCGCGGTCGACTGCGAGTCGAGGCATCGTGCGGATGAACACTGATCTACTACCAGTAGGAGTAGTCATATCCAGTCTACCGGAAACTATCCCGCCACTACCGCGTACTCACCGATAGTCGGACGTGCCCTTGTGTGGTTTAGAGTAAATGCTGTTCTGTTCTTTGAGCACAAAGGCTCTTAATGTAATATCTAATCCTACTACACTCCTGGACACAATCATACGGCCACGTCTTCGAGTGCCCATAACTCGGTCAATTTTTATCGTTTTAAGGTGCGGTTTGAATAGATGCCTCCAAACACGCGTAGAAACATCTAGGATGTCCTAACGTTTGCGTTTTTTGCACTTTATAGGGTAGCTCACATACAAAAAAGAGATTTGTCAAGGTGGACACAATTTACGGCCGCCATCGACCCAATACAAAAAACTAATATTAAAATAAAACATGTGGAATTGATTTGACTAGGAATTTGTAAAAGAAGAGTTTTCGTGGATGGTTAAATGGACTCCAGGGATTCGAGAGCCGCCAGCAGTCACATCGTCGTGTAAAACGTAGTCATATCTACGCCGTGGTACAGTCGCAGCCCCGGTTGAGCGATATTTCAAAAATAAAGGCAAAAGGAAAAATGTTTGTATTAACACGGTGCTCTCCATAGGATTTGCTGTTACAATACGCAGGACTGAATAGCCTTGTCGCTTAATTCTCTCTTCCATCTCAATATCTCTCAACTGGAGCTGCGACTGTACCACGGCGTAGATATGACTACGTTTTACACGACGATGGGACTGCTGGCGGCTCTCGAATCCCTGGAGTCCATTTAACCATCCACGAAAACTCTCCTTTTACAAATTCCTAGTCAAATCAATTCCACATGTTTTATTTTAATATTAGTTTTTTGTATTGGGTCGATGGCGGCCGTAAATTGTGTCCACCTTGACAAATCTCTTTTTTGTATGTGAGCTACCCTATAAAGTGCAAAAAACGCAAACGCTAGGACATCCTAGATGTTTCTACGCGTGTTTGGAGGCATCTATTCAAACCGCACCTTAAAACGATAAAAATTGACCGAGTTATGGGCACTCGAAGACGTGGCCGTATGATTGTGTCCAGGAGTGTATCTACCATTACAAATATCTAGTCAAACATGTCCGTTATGGATCTTCCTAACTACCACCGACGACTCAAAAGGTCGTCGGAGCCTGAACCGTCGCCACTTGTTGCCAGAAGGTCGTTACGTCTTGTTCGTCCGAGGTCTTGTCTCTAGCGTCCTTCTCAAGAGACAAAGTCGCGCGTACACACTGCTTGACCACTGGGTTTGCTGAAACGGCCGACTCGCCGGCGACTTGAAGTCTTGCCAAATACGGAAGAGCACGGAAGAATTCCAACCCCGCGGCTTTATCCCTCGTGTCGCACTGCCTGTCGCGTCTCAGCTCCTGTCCCACGGGCCGTGGCTCCCGGATGGATTACCACGTCGCTTCGTCATTACGCTGAGTTTCGACCAATCGTTGCGAGTTATCAGCACTACCGTAACTTGGCCCATCAATGTCCGTCGAATCTCGTCCAACGGTGTCATCATCTTTGACAGGGTCGGATACGCCAGTTGACACCCAGTGCTTGTGTCAGCTCCAAACGCCAAACGCTACACCACAACTTCCCCCACAGCGATCTGAGCCACGGCACTGGTAAGTGTCGTTGTGCTGCACACTTCATACGGTTCTGCGCGCCCCGCTTCCTGCTTGCGTCCGCTGCACCACTCGCCATCTCCTGCTCGCCATGTCGGTAACTTCGTCACTGCGTGATTCTGCGATGTTGCTAATTGACCTGCTAAATTGCTCGTCATCTTAGTCGCTGAATCCTGCGCAAGAAGTCGATGCGATCGCCGCTGACTTGCCTGCGTCTTGGTCCGCATCGGAGGATGCTCCTGCGAATGCTCCGCCGACGGTAAGTACTGCTTACCTGCTAATTGGCTTGGTACACTTGATCTGCGTACTCGCTTTGGCTCATTCTCTCACTTGGGTCAGTCGTCTGCACCAGGTGATCCTGATCACAGCATTATCCGTCAATCTCTGCGGCTGCTTCTGCATGAGGCTATCGATAAAGCTGCTACTCGAGTCATCGGCGCGCTATCGACTCAGATTGAGACAGCAGACTGAGTTACTGTTGGAGTCCAGCTTGCATCATCGATCCGTGGTAGCAAGCTCATGCGTAAAAAATTCCAAGAAGCTCGTAATCTCGTGATTCCAGACTTCAACGAGGAGGCTACCGCGACTTCTGCTGAAGACGAGCTGGCGACACTTCGTTCCCAGCTTCACTCCGCTCGTTGTGCTCAAGAGGCTACCGAAAATTCACTCACGAATAAGATCCTGCGTCGCGAGAGTGCTCAGAGCGTTTGCAGCTCGGCTCGTAAAGAGCTTGCGCAAACCCAAAAAGAAGTCAAGCGCCTCCTCAACCACGAGCACTCACTGCTTGAGGATCTGGATGCCTTTAACGCGCATGTCGATGGTCACGATAAAGTCTATTGGCGTCTGGAGAATTGCGTCCGGATGGTTGAAGAAGAGTCCCAGCGTCTCGCGCAATCTCTTGATTGCCGGAAAGAAATCTTCAAGGCTACTGTGGCCACCAGTACTGATCAAATCCGTCGTCTGCATCACCTGTTTGCTCAACCCTACGTTGCCGAAGACTCGGCAGATGCTCATCTCAAGCGGAGGAACGAAGATCTTCGAGAGCAAGTCAAGCGCTTGTCCAACACTAATAGAACTCTCCGTGCTCACATCAAGTTGGAAGGGATGGATCCCGACGTCTTGGTGCTTGTCCCCGAAGGTTCGTCACATTCTTGTTTACTGTCACCAACATATGTTCCGGTGTTCTGACTTGTTCCGTTGACTTCACTTTATCAGGGTTCTCGACTGGCGAGTTGAACTGGGAGTTACTCGAAGTGAGTGGCCAGACGCTGCACGAAACAGCTGATGCATCGGCCTCCGCCGAGGAAGTCGCTGCCGGTCTTGCTCGTGTGGCTTATCGTGAAGGTGATGATCTCGATTTGTCGCCAGAGGATCGTGCTGCTACAGCGCGACGTACTTTACCCGGCACGTCGTACGTCGAAGCTCAGAGATGCAACTCCAAATCTAAGGCTTGGACTTCCACCATCCGCAAACGTCTGCATGATGCTTCTGCAAATGACACCGACTCGTCGGCACCTTCTACGAAACGTGTAGCCCGCGGTAAGCAACCTGTATCCAAGTCCCAGCGCAAATCATCGTCTCCGGTGGTCACTCCACGTGTTCGTACGCCTTCGGCCTTGGTCAGGACTTCTGGAAAGACCGTGCGGCGATCGCAATCTGTCTCCAAGAAAAAGTCGACTACACCTGCTGAATCCACGCTTCGGTTCCGATCCACGAAGTCTCCGGGCAAAGAAAAGCACGTTCCAGATATGTCAGCTCCATCTACACCCACTTCATCTTCTGCCGAGCACTCGTTCATCTCCCCGCCTTTTTCGGTGTCCCCGCCCACGGATAATGCATCTCCCGCAGCTGAAGTCGTTAACGATTCATCAGATGCTACTCCGGTCGTCGCTGAGTCTTCGGAATGCATGTCCCCAGCTCCTGTACCAGCTGCCGTAACTCATGACACCAAGCTCCTGTCCCGGACGGGTCGTCCAGTTCGTCAACAGACTGCCCGGTCGTCGTTCCGTTCTTCGTTGCAACTCGAGTTCGAGCAAGCGGCTGACGGCGAAGTCATGGAGCTTGATAATGCTGTAGATCCTGATCGATCGTCGAGCGTCGAGTCTGACGCTCAAGCCGTAGCTCAGCTCACCGTTCCTGTTGTGCCCGAATCTCGGCAGTCGTCGGAATCTGCGTCGGAGCAATCTGCCGCTGATATCGAAGCCCAACTCGCGGTCCAAGCCGTGCGGTGTTCGCTGCTTGCGACTCAAGAAACTGCAGCTCGCAACGATTCAGATTCTGACGCTGAATCCACGGCAACTCTTGTCATTACATCTGACGATGCTTCCGATTCTGAGATTCCTGCTGATACGGTTGTCCGGTCTTCGGCCGCTCCTTCATCTGAAGGCGAGGAAATTCCGCGTACCGATAGTGAAGAGCTGTCTCAAGACGAATCTTCGATTCAAGCAGAAACTCTGAGTGCGGGTCACCACCAATTCTGACACCAGTTCTGTACCTGCGGGGAATCGTGGTGCGCCGCCTATCGCAGGTTCCACGTCGTCCCCAGCACCTACAAGTCGGGCTGCTTCTCCTTCGCGTCGGTCTCCTCGAGGCACACAGGTCGTCGCCACGCTGTCTTCGACTCCTTACTCGAACCGACAGTCGCTGCGTCCACTCATGCTGCTTCTCGTGCCAGTTCGTGGTTCACCGCCACTTGTGAGATTCTCCAAGCACGTAGCTAAGTGGGATTCGCTATATTTGAAGCCTCCTTTCACTCTTCGGGGTGCGTCCAAGTGCTGGATCCAGATCTTGAACAACCAGCTACCTTCTCCTCTGCTCCGAAGACCAAGATTGCTTGCTGCGCTAAGTTCATCCGAGCTTTCGCGAACTTTCGGGACCCGGATCATCCATGAAAAGTGTTCGTCGTCTATTCCCTCGACAAACTTGCCTCTCCAGCACCTAAGACTTCGATGCTCACATTTCACAACGAGCTTCCCCGCTGCTTTGCTTCGAGGGATATTGGCGTAGCTGCCGTGGAGATGGTCCTGAATATGATGATGATCTTGGATTTTCTATCTGGGTGCGAGACCACTGGATTTCAGCTCGCGCCGTGGAACTATTCAAGGAAGCATGGTACCGAATTCTCGCCGAAGATACCACGCTCTCGGACGACACTAATGCTGTTGTTAAGCTTGCTCTGGACGCGGCCAAGGAGATCTGGGACGAATACGTTGTTGGTCGGACCAAGCGCGTTGAGAGACTTCACGTCAAGATCATTTACAAACTGTGAAAATGTTGCGTCAGCGCCGAGGGTCCATATGATGCCATCATTCCAGAAATCTTGTTTGAGCCTTCGATGCCTGGGTACGCTTTCGAGTATCTTACGTGGATACCTCCGAACTCAAACTGGCTTGAACACATTCCGGCGTTGGATGCTGCTGAGCCGTGGTGCATTGGATGGGTTGACACACCGGCTCTGCATCCATCCAACACGACATTTGCACCGTGTAATGCTGTGTTTCCGCTGTTTGTTCCTGCTGGTGACACCCATGAGTCCGTCGGTCGCCAGATCCAGGTAAATCCATTGTTGTCTAACACCGAAATCTCTTTGAACTGGGATGCAGACTTCAGGGTGCCCCAGACAGCTGCGGTAACTGTTCTACCTGAAGAACCAGCTTCTAAAGCCGCTGCCGAAAGTTCGGCAGTCACCAATGACGCTGATCGCCTCCAATTCTTTGCACGGGTGGCTACTGCTGCCGAACCATGCGAAACGACCCGGGCTTCGGCATCATAGCTTCTCTCTTCGTGTTGCGTTGGTGCGTTTTGTCGAGCTTCAATCGTCCCAGTTGTAGTATCAGTCGAATAGTCCTAGGTTGAGCTCGAATATCTTTCTTGTCGTTTCGCTCCAACGTGTTCATGGTCTTGATTCCATACATTGCGCAATAGCAATCTGCGGTAGTTTTCTTCGTCTGCAATCTTTGGGCTGCATTGCCCGAAGTACAGGTCATTCTTGGCGATAACTCGTCGGCTTAGTCCTCGTCAGCTACTTGGACCATTTGAAGACGATGTTTACTCCTTTTCTGTCGCAAGTAATCGTAGAGCAAACCACCACACGAGAGATTTGACATAGGCTCCCACGTAGGCTCGTCGTAACCAATCCACTTTACCTTGAATTCGCGCACGGCTCTTTCAGTAGTCGTCGTTAGTGGTGTCCTGTCATCAAGAATTGCCTCGACCTCGTACTCGCCTGCCAGTTGGTCTGGTTGCCAGCTGTCCTCCGGGAGCAATTCTTCGTCGAAGTCAAACCTTAAGTCATCGGCGTCACCTTCTGTCAGCTTCGTCATAGGTCTGCTCTCGAATTCGCAAACAGACTTCAATCTGGAGACGTGCACCACTGGATAGAACCGATATCCGCTCTTGTCCGGCAACTCGAGCTCATAGGCAAACTTCTCCACTTTCCTCTTGATTCGGAAGGGTCCATGCCACCGGTTGGCGATTTTCTCTACGCATTGCTACTGTTTTCGTGTAGAGTTCGCGAATCATCGACACCATGTTCTGCGGGCTCGTGTTGCGTACTTGGGGAACAGTCGCTCGCTCCTTACGACTTAACGCCTCGTTGTGTTTCTCGGCTCCCCGTGTCTTCTCTGTAGCTTGGTACTCCTTTGCCATTTTAACGCCACTTCGTGCTGTCGGTTCACCTCTCGACGCCACGCCAATGCATCTGATTGCTTGCCACTTCCTCGCCAAATCGACGACGTCATTGCTTTGAGGGTCGTGCGACCATCCAAGCCATGCTCCGGAAATGAGTCTCTTTCCGCGTCGTATCTTGCGAGTTGTGGATGGCAAACACCAATCGCTCGGCAATCTCGTCCGGCGTACATTCTAACAGATTGAATCACAGTCTTACTTGATCGCTCTTGTTGTCCGTTGGCCTGCAATCGATAACTCAGTGTCGCTCTTGATCTTGATTGCATCATTTCAGCGAAAGCCTGAAAGACTTCGCTCATGAACCTTGGGTCGCGATCGTGCCTTATGAGAGATGGTGCTCCGAATCTTCGGTACACGCTTTCTTCAAAGGCTTGGGCTACTCTGAGTGCGTCCGTCTCTGACATGGGCTTGGCGATCACATATCCCGTGAAAGCACACTGGAATAGTAGAAGCGCCGTGTTTCCTCGTCGAGTTTTCGGCAATGATATCACAAAGTCCATCGAAACGATCTGGAATGGTCGTTCGGCTAACACATTACCGGTCGAGTATCCGCGTAGGTGTGGTCAGCTTTTGCTCGACCTGCAGTCCGGACAAGACTTGGCATGTTATCAACGTCAGCGTAAAATCCGTACCAATAGTAATCACGCCTGACACACCGATAGGTCCTCTCAACACCTTGGTGTCCGCCTTCCAGAGAGTCATGACAGTTCTGGAGCCCCTTCCTGAGTCATCGTGGTGGGTACCACAAGTCTTAGCTGGATGTCTTCTTGCGGTTGTGTCTTGCTCTGATGGCTGGTTCCAATATAGTGAAGCACGTTGTCATCCGTAACGACGACCTTGTCGGCTAGTTTAAACGCATAGCGCGTTGCTCTGTATCCGAGTTTCTCGATATCCCCACGTAACACAGCCTTGAAATTCGACCATCTCAGCTCCCCGTCCTGCGCTTTAGCGATACGTCGTCTGCGTTCTTCTTGAACAGCCACCGGATCCATGTCATCTGGGTTCAGCCTTGAGTGAGTATGTGCCCCAGTCTGCAGCTCATGCGGGTCTTCGGTAGGTACGCTCCGCAGTTGGATCTCGTCGTGCGTGTCTTCCTCCTGATCTAACACTTCGTCAGCGAGCCGGACTCTCTTACGGGTCTTGGCTTGTGAACGAGCTGTCGCCATGAACATGTCGGGTTCATCTCGAACGTAATCACAAAAGGTCTTGCATGTTGGTGAGTAGCAAGCGTCGGCAAAATGAACAGAGCCTGTCGAAACAGGATTTTTCACCTCCGCTTTACTCGACCCATCGTAGATCACTTCTGGGATTCGATTTAGCTGAGTGAGTTCTGTTTTTAGAGCTCCGCCCAGTACCACCTTCAACATATTCGATTCCAAAGCTTCGGTTGCTAGAGATTCGGCGGCTGCGTTGCATTCTCGGGTCACATGCAGATATTTGACTGACTTGAGGCGTGCCGTCACTTCTTTGTGGCGACTCAACTGAGCCATCAGAGCTTCGTTGCGACAAGCTATCACCCCTAGTGTTTGCTGGATTGCGAGCCTCGAATCACCGACGATGACCAAATCAGTGGCGCCGTATTCCAGGGCGACCAAGAATCCATTGGTCATTCCTGAGTATTCGGCCACGTTGACTGTCGTCTTATCGAGGTAAGCACTCGCAGCAAGGACTATCTGTCATTCAGGAAGTCGCCACACAATCCAAGAGCAACTGCCATGCCCGCCGTTTCCTCTGCCGTTTCCTCTGGCTTCGCAGAACCATCAAACGAAACTTTGAAGTCATCGTGACTCTTCGGTAGACGCGCGTAGAGCAAACTTGGGTCCATCCGAGTTGTCGCTGAACCTTTTTTGGCGGTGCAATAAGTTCCAGCGACTCGTCAATAGACAAGAAGCTCGTCACCGTCGCATGCAACAACTGGAAGAACGCACAATCGATCTCCTTCACGCGTTCCACAATAAAGAGCGAAGGAGATCGACTGAACTGCTCGGCTGAAAAGTGATTTCGACTTCGTGATCCATCCCAGCGTCGAGATTCGGGTGTACACTCGTAGGATACGTCCTGCCAACTGTGTGTAACACGCTTTCAGCACCAGTAGTAATGCCGGCACTTCCTTCTCCGCCGGGTGGTAATTCATCTCAGCGTCCTTCAAGACGCGTCCACAGAATCGCAATGGGTGCAGCTTATCATCATGCATCTGAATTATCGTCGAGCTCAGTGCCCACTCATTAGTGAGCAACATGACATGGACGTCTTTCGACTTGTCGAAGTGCTGAAGAATCGGTGCTTCCGCAACTTTCTTCTTCAGCATGTCGAAACGTCGTCGGGCTGTAGTCAGGTCTCCACCAGGAGCGAAGTCGTCGCCCTTGAGCTGATATAACGCGACACCGTACACTGCAAAGCCCTGAACGAACCTATGTAGTAGTTAAGTGCTCCCAGGAAGGACTGCATGCCCTTCTTCGCTCTCGGAAATTCCAGCTCTATGATGCCTTTCAGCTTCTTAGGGTTTGCTCGTATTCCTTCTCGCGCCACTTCGTGAGATAGGAACCCAACTCGAGATTGTACGAAGATGCTTTTCGTGAAGCTCACGCTGATCTGACATTCCTCAAAGCGATCCAGCAATCGATCCAGAGTAGCGAGGCAGTCTTCAAACGTAGCTCCTCCGAAACAAATGTTTTAACAAACGATCTTCGATCGAAGACCGGTACCAACGATGACTCGTCGGTTTCATTCGTCATGAACATGTCGACTCGGGGTCGCTGATCAGTTGCTGTACTGGATCCAGAGTTGCCGAGTCTTCGCGGGCTGCATCGAACTTCGTCCTAGGTTGTTCTGGTTGACTTGTCGTCTGTTCCGAAGGGTCTTTAAACGATTCTCGCATTGCTTTAGTTTGGTGCTCTGCGATCTCCATCTCCTTCGGGAAAGCTGTCCATCCGCCTTTCGGTTGCACATATCCCCACAACGCATTGTCGATCGTGCGTTGATAGATCATCGGTGCATTGTTTAGGCCGAAGGGCATCCTGAGCCATTCGAAGCGCCCCAGTGGACACACGAAAGCCGATATCTTGCGCGCTCTGAGCGTCATCATGATAGACCAGAATCCACTGGGAGCGGTGAGTGAGCAAAGCCATAAGTACGCTTCCAAATCCGTCAAGAGATCGTCAACGAAGGGCATTGCGTACTTCAAAATAGCCGTGATCGCGTTGACTAGCTTATAGTCTATGCACAATCTGATGTCGATGCCGTTCTTTTTTAAGACATCAATGGTCACAATGGGTGAAGCCCCCCATGGACTGTCCGAGAAAGCAATCAGGTTGGCTTCGAGCAACGCCTTGACTAGCTTGTAGAGCTTGCCTAAGTGCCCCATCGGAATACGTCTGGCACGCTGTTTGATAGGTGCGTGCCCCGGGTATCGATGTCGCACATCACGCCGTAATCTGGTGGTGGCAAATCATTGCTGTGACGGGGTCACACATCACCTTGCACAGAGGAAGTAAGAGCTTCTGAGAGTATACAAACTCTAAGTGAACGGCAGTGCACGTGTCCCTGGTCTGAGGGGACGAAGTAACCAGTTAAAGGTACGATTAAGACTGAATGTATTTATAGGTAAGGTTAAGCTTGAGTTAATACAAGCTACGAATCACCTATAGCGAAGCTATGTAATTATCCAATGGTTGGCTCCTAGAGCCACTAGTACCATGTACCAGTCCTTCCGAAGAGTGATAAGTCACTCTTCATGTAACTTGGGTACGCTTTGGACTGTACTCCGTTACATCCACTCACTTAGGTTCGGTTTACCGACCAATCAGAATGAGGGAGAGCGAGTCACAAACTCTCATTCTCCTAGCCGAAAGGTTTCGACAAGCTGCGAGAACGCGGCGGTGGGTCACTTCACAGTTGGAGCCTCGAGCAGCACACTCGCTTTTCTTCACGGTCTCCACTTCGACCTTAAGCATGCCTCGTGGCTCTGCAAAAGGCGGTGCGAAAGCACACGCCAAGGCTGCTGCCGGGAAGGCGCAAGTTAAGAACTATAGCCTCGCGGCAAATACTCTGCACTCAAGGAGGCTACTAACGTGGCCTCCAAGGCGATTGATTCGTCTGGCGACACAGCTGCGAGCAAATGCGCGAGCTCACGCCGCAGTCAGTCGTCTTCTGTGTCTCCTGACACTCGTCCGAACCCACGCTTCACATACCGTGAACACAGTCCTGGCGCACACGACGAGGCCAGACCAGGAGCCTTCACAGTGTATCTGGGAGCTCCGAAGGAGGGCACACTCCAGCGCCCAGCGAGCACGACGACGATTGCTTACACTCTAAGAGCCCTGCCGAAAAGGCTAAGGGCTCGCCCAAAGCTGGCGACGACGAGGAGAAGAAACCTCTAAGGAACCTCTCGCTGGCCGAGGACCTTGAGCGTGCTCAGGCTGCTAAAGTCGCAGCGGAGGAGGCGAAGCACTCCAAGAAGCGCATGGCTTCGAAGTCTCCGCTTCGTGAAGAGATGGAGACTCGTGATACTTACCACGATCTCTTCGGCTTCTCGGCTGAAGAGGAGGAGGGTGCTATCGACGAGCCCCGAGAGATCACGAACGACCTCGACCGGCAGCAGGAGGTCTTCCAAGCTGCCCAGCAAACGCATGGGGGTTCGGTGGCGGCACCCGTCAGCCAGAGAGCTGCCATCAACCCGAGAGGTTATTGGCCTCCCGAGGAGAGCTTTGGAGCTGACCTCTTCTTGGGAAACTCGCTCCCCCTCGTGAGCTTATTGGTGGCCACACTTCTAAGGGCTCTTACGAACGCGCCCTAATCCAGAAGGAACGGTTGTTCGTCGACAACGTGGAGGCGGCCAGGTGGGTGCTTCGCGCGCAGCACCAGATCCCTCTGAAGGACTTCACGACTTGTCGTAAGAAGCCCGAAACCCGGGGTGGTCTGTACCCTGTATGGGGCTACCCCTGGGTTCTCCCCGAGAACTGTCCGAGCAGGAGCTCATGCGAGGACATGTCTGGGCATGGATTGAGACTCTCAAGTACTCATCCACGGAGTTACGGGAGCTCCAAGAAGATCAGCTGCTGTCCAAAATCCTGGACCAGCGCGATCTTCGCATCCGGTTTGTCCACTTGGTCAGCAAGCGGCAGCTGTCAAGGGACATTCAGAAGCGCGCATCTTGCAGCGCTCACGATGAGCGCGGGTACGGAGTGTCATCAACGTCCGTACCTCGTCCGGGCAAGATGCCCCGGACTACTTACGAAGCTGCTGCCGTTTCTTTTCCCAGATCGCGACAGCGATCGGACAGTCAGCCTGGGGCCGTTTAAACGGCTCGCACGAGTTCTCGGAGTGGGCATAAACCCCTCCACTCCACAAGGAGCTGGCGCTTACCGCGAAGTCTCCGCTCCTGGAGTACCCGCTCCACGTGGTAGTGGGCCTCTCCGTTTCGGTCAAGGAGGGGCGGAGGTGCCCTCATACGCGTACGAGTATGAGGCACCTCCGAGGAGCTTCTCTTGCTCGAGTGCTCCACCCGCGGGTCCGACGCAGGGCCCTGAGATTGACCGCCTCCGTCAATGCGTCCTCGTGCTTGAGATTGCACTTGGCCTTGGGACTGGCGGTGCTGCTGCCATCCAGACCGGGAACCGAGGGGTCCTTGCTCACTTGAGGACTGTCTGGACAGGTTGAGCCGGGAGGTAGTGAACCTCCATGAGCGGGTCGACCGCCGGGCCCTCTCGTCTGATCTGGAGGAGGCCTTCCGGTTGATCCGACGTGTTGAGTACGCACAACAACGTCCGGAGCCGCCTTTGGCGCACTCCCAGCCGTACGCGTATGATGCATACCCGGCGTACTCGGCGTATGCCCCTGAGGGCCGTTCGTAAGGGGCCCCTCCGCGTACGATCTCGATCGCAGGCTGTCCAGCGCGAGCTTTGGGCACACGCTCCTGCGCGCCCGTCGACGTCTGAGGCCCCTCCTCGCTTCTAGTAGCTGGACCAAGGTGGGTCTGCGAGACAGCAACCCCCTGCGGATCGTGGTACCGCTTAAGACGGCCAACGTAGAACGTCGGGTGCGTCGTCGTTGACTTTGGTAGGTCGATGGTGTACGACGCACCGTGTCTGGCCATGACCGCGAACGGTCCGATGAAGCGGTATTTCAACTTGTTACTGCCGACAGAGCTGACAGTGTCTAGCGGTAGGTTTCTAGTGTCGAGTAACACAAATTCACCCACTTTGAACAAATTTAAAATTTCCTCTTCCATGTTTGTCAGAGTACTCCTTCTGTCTGCCCTGGGCCGCTGCCATTGCATCGCGGACCCTGCTGATCACAATCAGCTTGGTGTCCACAAAGGACTCCACTTGTTTCCGCAAAGAAACCGGTCTCACATCTGAGACATGGGAGGGAAGGGCTGTCCGAGCCTCTCCCCCACTTAAAATAGAGGACGTGGCGTCTCCTCGAAGATTGATAGGTACTCCGGGGTGGCGGAAGCCGTTCAAGTAGAACGACGTGAACCCCATGGACGCGTGCACCGCGTTGTTGAGCGCAAACTTAACAACTGGGAGCAGTGACGACCACGTAAGTGGGACTCCAGCGCAGACGCTGCGCAGAGTGTTCTCAAGCACTCGATTGACGCGCTCGGTCTGGCCATCCGTCTGCGGGTGGTCGGCAGTGGACATCTGTAGACGAGTCCCGAGCAAAGGGACAGCGCCTTCCAGAACGCAGCGGTGAACCGCGGGTCTCGGTCAGAGGCGATGGTCTCGGGCAGATCGTGATAGCGGAACACGCCATTGACGAACACCGTGCGGTCTGTTTGCCTGCGACCGTGACGGGCACCGGAGCAAGATGTACCATCTTGCTCAGCCGACACACGAACACCACAACCCCAGTGTTGCCGTGTCCATCGGTGGGAAGTCCAAAGATGAAGTCAAGACTCATCGACTTCCAACAGTCAGCAGGTACGGGCAGGCTCTGTAACGGATCCGAAGCGTGCCCTGCGGGTTTCACCCGCTGACATGTTTCGCATGTCTTCACATACTTCGCGACCCACTTGTACATGTGGGGGCCTGAGAAACCGACAGGAAAATCCCCTCGAGGCCACTGGAGGGTGCATCGTGCGCCTCCGCGAGGATGTCAAACTTCAGATCCTCGTCGTTGGGTACGACCACCCGTGGAGGATCACTAGGCTCCACCCGGAAATAGAGGAGGCCATCCTTCAACTCATATCGGTGGAGCCGGGAACGCTGCCGCGGCGAAAGCCAGTCCGACTTTGCGTCCGTTCCTGCTGCCAGGAACTCGACGATAGGCACGATAACCTCATCGTCTCCATATGCCATGCGTATCCGATCATAAAGATCCGTTGTCACCCGTGTGATGTGGGCCAACTCGTAGTCCGGACGCCGAGACAGGGCGTCGGCAAGCACGTTGAGCTTGCCCGGCTTGTACTCAACGGAAGTTGTACTCCGCGAAGAAGGACAGCCACCTCGCCATCCGTTGGGAGAGGTGAGGCGAATTGGTCGCCGTCCTCAAGGATGCGTGGTCTGTGTAGATCACAAGGGCCTTGAGCCCAGAAGATGTACTCGAAATTTGACGAGGGCATACTTCATGGCAAGGAGCTCCTTGTCGTGAACAGGATAGTTCCGTTCGGCGGCTTTAAGCTGCCTGGAGTGGAACGAGATGACTCGTTCATGTCCGTCTGCATCGTTCTGCAGCAATGCGCAACCGATCGCATAACGGGAAGCGTCACAGACGACGCTGAACTGCTTCGTATCGTCCGGCAAGGCCAGGACCGGCGCCTCTGGAAGGCTGGCCTTGACGCTGTCAAAGGCGTCCTGGTGCGTCTGCTCCCAGCGCCAGTCGACGTCCTTCTTCAGGAGGTCCGACAAGGGTTTTGCGAGACCCGCGTACCCCGCGCTGTATTTGTGGAGGTAGTTGGCCAAGCCCAACCACTTCCTGAGATCCTTCTGGGATCGGGGCGTTGGCCACGCTGCAATAGCCTTGACCTTGTCTGGGTCAGCCCGAATGCCCACGTTGCTGACGAAGCAACCGAGAACCTTGATCTCTGGTGACGCAAAGACGCACTTGTCGATGTTGGTGTAGAGTTTGTTCGCTCTCATCACGTCCAACACTCGACGGAAGTGCCCCAGATGCACCTCCATGGCCGTCTTGCTTCCCTCGGCACGGCTATGGATGAATATGTCGTCGAAGTACGTCTGTATGAAGGCACGCGTGGCCTGAACAGCTGCGTAACCAAGCGATTGAATGTCGCAGGGGCGTTAGACCTGCCCTGCAGCATGACGAGCCACTCCCAAAGCCGCTTGGGTGCTCACAGCGGTGAGCGGGATGTCGCTCTCGCGCATCAGGATCTGGCAGTATCCGTCTACCAAATCCAGCGCTCTGTACAGTCCGCACCCGGCCATGTTGCTCAACAACACATCCTTTCGTGGGATTGGTGTCTGGGCCGGCACCGTCGCGTTGTTCAGCTTATTATAAGCGTGAGCCAGACGCCACTTCCCGTTCGGTTTTCGAACGCAGAAGGTCGGCGTCGAGTGCGGGGAGTTCGACTCCCGCACCATGCCCGCCTTCGCTTTCGCAGCGAAGAAGGCATCGATCACCTCGAACTGTTCGCGAGGTAGAGGCCACTGCCTCGTAACACAGTACTTTGTGCCAGGCACGAGATAGATCTCCAGCCGTACTCCACGATCTGGTTGTAGTTGGGTCGGTGGGTTCTTTGTCACCACATCCGCATACTCCGACACCAAAGGATACACCGGATCATTGGGGTTCTTAAGAATCTCAGAACCCGTGCGCGATTGACACTGCTTACTCAACTCCTCGTGGACGTCTTCGTCCAAAACAGAGGAGGAGTTCAACTCTTCCTGAGTGGTCTCTTGTTTAATGAGTACCATCTCGGCAATCTCTCCAGCCTTTAGGTTGGCCAGGAAAGACTCTGCCGCCGTTTCCTCGCGGCTCAGTATCTCTGCAACCTCTGGCAACGGCTCCAAGTGGACACCAGATGCCTTGACGGGTAAACTGGTCTCGCCATCGAAGATGTGATAACACTCTTCCACCGACGGTGTCGAAGGAGCCCGGGCCCTGGACTCCGAGTCGTTGTGCACGACTCCAGTCTGAACATGGTTCAGACTTGACTTGCGGCGGCGGCGTCGTCGACGGCGACCGTGATGTGGTACTTCGTTACCCAAGTCTGGGGATGTCGTGATAGTGACATCTGAGGCACTCAAGACCTCGTGTGAAACTATGATACCCCCACTGGAGAGAGCGAAAGCAACGCGGAGTTTCTCGGTCGAGATCAGAGCCGCGTCCATCGCGAGCTCCGCCTCTCGAACCCAGAAGTGAAGGTTCTCACCTTCCTTCCCTTCGTACGGTTTCACCTTTAGCCGCAATGGCTTCGGGTGAGGCGGCTTCCCTTCAGCCGCCGGCGCCTGCAGGTTTCTCCGCACGTGCGCGATGAGCCCTTGCTCATAAGTGTCAAACGCATTCTCACGTTCGACCTGCTCGGCCGGTGTTGATGCCACCAGGCTCTGCAAGGCCTCCATCCCGCAGACGCCTGCCATCTTCCAAACAGACTTGAACTGCGAGTCGTTCAGGTGCGGGAAGTTGTTCCGGTCCATGATGACAGAACCTCAGAGGTTCAGGTAGTCTACCCGCGTTGGCGTGAATTGACTACAAGTGCTACCAAGTGTGACGGGGTCACACATCACCTTGCGCAGAGGAAGTAAGAGCTTCTGAGAGTATACAAACTCTAAGTGAACGGCAGTGCACGTGTCCCTGGTCTGAGGGGACGAAGTAACCAGTTAAAGGTACGATTAAGACTGAATGTATTTATAGGTAAGGTTAAGCTTGAGTTAATACAAGCTACGAATCACCTATAGCGAAGCTATGTAATTATCCAATGGTTGGCTCCTAGAGCCACTAGTACCATGTACCAGTCCTTCCGAAGAGTGATAAGTCACTCTTCATGTAACTTGGGTACGCTTTGGACTGTACCCCGTTACGATTGCCGCTCGATATCATAATGTTCTCATGATTCTTCAGTTCTTTCACCAAGTCGGCTTGACGTTGCTGCGACAACTCAGGACTCTGGATATTGGTGGCAGTGTAGTCGAGTTCAGTGACCAGTGCTTCTGATAGACCCGGCAAGAATGCCAGTTCCTGAGCATAGTCCTTGAATTCGATGTCTGCTGCTTTCTGTTCATACAGATTTCCTTCATCCTTCATCCTATTCCGCAGTTCCCGTACCTTCAGTCGTGAGCACTCGCATGACTGAGACGTACGCGTGCTAGAGGATGGGTTGTCGGCATCGACTCTAGCAACTCCTGTCGCCTGTGGTAACGCGGATGCGTCTTCCACCTTCGAGTCAGCAATCGCAATATCTTCCGACATAACATCCTTGTTACTTCGGTTACCGGGTTGGTCATAATTCATATAATCTCCGTCAGCTGGCAATGTCACCCCTGTTGAGCCATCGGCAGGTGTTGAGGCTTCTCTAGCTTGCGCTAAAGTGCACTAGCGTGATTCATCCATTCCTGACCAGTCACTCGCTGACTCACAGCTATCGCTTTCATCCCTCTGATCGCGACGTAGTAGCCGCTTTGGGGCTGGGTAGCGGGGTCTGTCAACCGCTGGCGGCTGACGGGCTAGCCATTCTTCATACAACTTCCGCTCCCACGTGTACAGCGTCTTGTCGTTAGCTGAAGCGTAGGTCAGAACTTGCCAATCCCGGTACAACCTTGAGTCCAAGCGTGCATAACCAGCTTCCTTCAGCAAGAACCCAATCGATACCCACATCACAATGTAGAGGTATGGTCCGACGTTGGCGACTTTGTCCGAAATATTCGTTAGTCGTAGGTGAGGCGGATTGCCCCTACGAAACTTCGTTACTGGTGGTACGAGCTTCTCAGTTCGCTTCACCCATACAACAAGGGTTGACAGCGAAGGTCAGCGACGTTGTATCGAAAACTCGTAGAACTCACGCGGTAGAATTCATAGATTAAAGTTTTAGGGTTTAGGGTTTAGGGTTTAGGGTTTAGGGTTTAGGGTTTAGGGTTTAGGGTTTAGGGTTTAGGGTTTAGGGTTTAGGGTTTTAGGGTTTAGGGTTTAGGGTTTAGGGTTTAGGGTTTAGGGTTTAGGGTTTAGGGTTTAGGGTTTAGGGTTTAGGGTTTAGGGTTTAGGGTTTAGGGTTTAGGGTTTAGGGTTTAGGGTTTAGGGTTTAGGGTTTAGGGTTTAGGGTTTAGGGTTTAGGGTTTAGGGTTTAGGGTTTAGGGTTTAGGGTTTAGGGTTTAGGGTTTAGGGTTTAGGGTTTAGGGTTTAGGGTTTAGGGTTTAGGGTTTAGGGTTTAGGGTTTAGGGTTTAGGGTTTAGGGTTTAGGGTTTAGGGTTTAGGGTTTAGGGTTTAGGGTTTAGGGTTTAGGGTTTAGGGTTTAGGGTTTAGGGTTTAGGGTTTAGGGTTTAGGGTTTAGGGTTTAGGGTTTAGGGTTTAGGGTTTAGGGTTTAGGGTTTAGGGTTTAGGGTTTAGGGTTTAGGGTTTAGGGTTTAGGGTTTAGGGTTTAGGGTTTAGGGTTTAGGGTTTAGGGTTTAGGGTTTAGGGTTTAGGGTTTAGGGTTTAGGGTTTAGGGTTTAGGGTTTAGGGTTTAGGGTTTAGGGTTTAGGGTTTAGGGTTTAGGGTTTAGGGTTTAGGGTTTAGGGTTTAGGGTTTAGGGTTTAGGGTTTAGGGTTTAGGGTTTAGGGTTTAGGGTTTAGGGTTTAGGGTTTAGGGTTTAGGGTTTAGGGTTTAGGGTTTAGGGTTTAGGGTTTAGGGTTTAGGGTTTAGGGTTTAGGGTTTAGGGTTTAGGGTTTAGGGTTTAGGGTTTAGGGTTTAGGGTTTAGGGTTTAGGGTTTAGGGTTTAGGGTTTAGGGTTTAGGGTTTAGGGTTTAGGGTTTGGGTTTAGGGTTTGGGGTTAGGGTTTAGGGTTTAGGGTTTAGGGTTTAGGGTTTAGGGTTTAGGGTTTAGGGTTAGGGTTTAGGGTTTAGGGTTTAGGGTTTAGGGTTTAGG